>JASDFA010000016.1:136102500-146102500 GCA_035772735.1 Datura wrightii | reverse complement strand
ACACTGTAACACGTGCAATATATCTGGTGGTCAAGATGGCCATTAGGATGGCTGTCCGAATGCATATTCCCCTCCCCCAAGCCCCTACTATGATCCTTCTGTTGTTTTTTCTGAATATAGGCATGCTGAAAATGAGGACTTGGGACGCCAAGCTCAAATAGAAGACATGCTGAAACAACTCCTGGAGCAATCAGAAGCAATGAAGGAGGTGATGGTAGTATTGAGAATTCAGCAAGAATAGAATGCAGAGGCTCTAGAAAGGATTAACGTCAAATTCACGGAGATGATTGCTGAGGCTGAAGCTTGTGATAAATTGCAGGTGATAGTTTTAGCCGATATTCAAGAGGAACTACAAGAGGAAGACAAAGGTGAATTTTTGGACGAAGCCCAACAATTAGAATCTCTTGAGTGTCCCTGTGATGGGCTCACACTTATGGAAAATCCATTCATGGAAGAAGAGATAGAGTATCCCCCAGTTGACATTAATGGAGAGATAGATGTCGATGCTGAGAAGGTGTATACAAGTAAGGAGGTCAAGCACAATGCATTTTCAGAGTTGAGGTTTATTAGACCACACTCGAAGCATTTTTCGACATTAAGTTTGGTTGAAAACATAGAAATAGAGTCTTCCAAGCTTATAGAGAAATGTCTAGAGGAGGACCAAGCCCCGTATATTTTGAAATTTGCTAACTCGGAGAGACAAAATGACTTCGCTTACTTAAGGGCCAATAAGTTCAAAAGGCAACATCTACTGCTTGGTCCTTACAATTTTTCACCACCACCCCTGGAGCATAAGAGGAAATTAGAGAAGAAATTAGGGGTGAGATTCATATCCGCAAGGTGGAGGAAAAAGCGGTGAAACTGGATACGTCATGCCGCGACGTAAAATTAGGCGCTGCTTGGGAGGCAACCCAAGGGTACCACGCGTACCATTTTAATTTCTTGCATTTAAGTTGATTTTATTTATTTTTTATCTTGTGTTGTTTTGATGGAAAGTTAAGCACAGATGGAGGGGAAGTCTGAGTACCCGTGGAGGAGGAGGCTAACAAGCATGGAAGAGAAAAAGTGTGGGGTCGAACACCCACTTGTGCAAAGTTGAAGAAAGGCATGTTGTTAGCTAGGCCTAAAGGCCTCAGGGAGTATTTCTCACCCTCTTTAAATGTTAAGTTGATGCTATGAGGACATAGCATGATTCAAGTGTGGGGTGAGGAAAATTTCAAATTTTTGTGCTTATCGATTTTTGGTAAATATAATGCTTGTGAGAAAATTGAAAAACATTTTGTGAGTTAAGCATGAATTTATCACCCGTTGGTTTTTATTTTCGGTTCTTTTCCGACGGGGGGTCTTTGAACCGAAGAATAAAAATTTTCTTTTTCTTTCTTTCCTTTGTCGGTATATAGTGTTTTTAGTCATAGTTAGGGACTGTTTCCGACGATGGATGGATGACGACCGTCTTGAGGAAAAATTAGTCGGTAGGTGTTGGGTTTTTGAAACCATAACTAATTGGCGCTTGATGTTCTTTTTATGTGCTATGCATGGTTGTAAGATGCAAGTATGTTCAGTGTGAAGCATGCAAATGTATAACTTTGTTTGAGACACTTAGGCTCTTGAATTTGACTCAATATGATGGAATCTTAATTCTGAATTCTTGTGATTAGCTGAGTAAGAGTCTAATGATTGTGTCTTGATTTGAGCATGTGCATGAGGGTAAGGTTTTTGAGTATTCTGTGCTATTATGAAATGTCTAGAACTTGCCTGGTGTGTATATAAAACGAAATGAAGGATGTGAATTGTAGGAGATGATTTAGGCATTTCTTTGAATGAACCAAACTTTTATCCCTCATTATACCTACCTTGAAAAATTAATCCTAGTTAACCCCATTGAGCTTTGAGCCTATTCTTTGACAGCTGCAACATAAGCTTAATCCTTTTTCTTTCATTAGCCTTGAAATTGAACCAAAACTCCTAAGCGCTTAAAGGAAAAATCCGAAAGAGTAAAGGAGTGAGAAGAATGAAAAAAAAGGAAAAGTAGCAATTGTAAAAGTTGAGAAAGGGCGAGGGTGCACTTGTTTGAATACGGGTGAGTATTAGTAGGGAGTAAAAAAACAAATAAATGAAAAGTTACTTATAGAACTCCTTACTAATAAGCTAAAAGGGCCCAAAGAAATGGGGGAACAAAAGAGGAAAAAGAAAGATGAAAGGAGAAAAAGGTGAAGTGAGGGAAGGGACGTTTGTAATGAAGGCGTGATGTATTAAAAGCGCTTAGGAAAGATAGTCAATATTACTGGCAATAATAGTACTTACCCGCACCTGAGTTACATTACAACCTAAAAATTCCTACTTGATCTTACATTCATACATCCTTAAATTAGTGGAATAAAACACTATGGGCAAGCTTATGGGTCATTACATGATGCATGTGAATTCTTTGTGAGAGTGAGTGAAATTCTATGCATGTACCCACACATGTTGTGATATAAAAATTGTTTTTGCGTGTGAAATTGGGTAGCTCTCTTTTCGTGAGGGGCACATGTTGAATGAAGGATATAATTCATGTGGGATTTCTTAATTAGTTGATTTGCATGAGTTTGCTAAGATTGAGAGTCGATTCTTGAGGTTAAGAAGTCTTAACAAAGTTGTACTTCATTTCAATGATCAAATCAGGCATGCTCTATTTTTAGCTTGTATCTTACGTAATCATTATAGCCGTAACTTGAATTATCTTGCTAAATTAGTTATGTGGGAGTCTCCAAATGCATGATATGTAAAAGGTTGTTTGAGGACGAACAAGGCTTTAAGTGTGGGGTTGTGATCACGGGCAAAAATAGCATGCCCGAGATACGCTTTATGACTTAAATTAGTCTTGTTTATCTAAGTTATTGTATACATTTTCATGTAATTTTATATGAAGTGAAGATATGTGCTAACCAACATGATTAGCCTTTGTTTTGTAGGTTTTGATGACTTTTGAGTAACTAATCCATGAGTTGGTGAAGTAGAGGCTTGGAAACGGAATTTACACGCGAACGTCGGCAAAGAGGAGGCACAAAACAGCCCACCGGCGCGTCGGCAACGTGCCACGGCAGGCAGGCTGATCACAACAGCCCACCTGCACGTTGGCAACATGCCACGACAGGTTGGCTATACGACCAAGAGGCGTCAACGCGCTGCCCAAGCAGCGTGACACGCTGCCAACGCAGCAAGGTGCTGTCGGGGCCAACTTCGGATGAATTCCAGAGAGCCTTCGCATTAGTGGCGTTTCACGGAGGCAGTGCTCCGCGATGCACTCCGTGGCACGTTGCTTGTTATTCCGGGAAAAAGTCCTACTACTATAAATAGCACACTTAGGTTTTATTTGAGATATTATGACTTGGTGGAGCAAGGACGTGGGTTACAGGCAGTTGAGGGACGAAAATATCAGGGTTTTTTCTCTCTTTCTTTCTTCTTTAATTCAATTGCTTGTATGATTAACACTCAATTTAAGATGTTTAATCCACAAATGAGTGGCTAATTCCTCTCCTTGCTGAGGTTATGAACAATTGTGATGAAATTTGATCATTAATTATTTGGTTTTTCATCTTTTCTTCCATGTTGTTCTATTAATTCTTGTTCTTACTGCATTAATGTGTGGCCTACGTTAATGTAAATCTAAAAAGTCCGGTTTCATTCGAGAGAGCAAGAAATTGGAAAGTTGTGAATTAATAGCATATGTTCTTTACTTGGTTTGGGAAAATTGAGTCTTGATTTGCTTTCAGGATAGAAATATACCTGAAAGTCGTATTAGTCAATTTAGGAACCGGAATTGTATGGCTAGGACATGAATTGCATTTGATCACAGAAATGTAGGCGGATGGTTCATGATTCTTAAGTGAGGTTAAATACGAGAGTTTTAATCTCTTGGCAAATCTTCTTGGCTAGCAACTGGAGGAAAAGATTAACCAAATTGTGATGATAATTAATTTCATTACATGTTCGTTTAACCTCAGCATGCTCTCATTCGTAGTTCAGATTCAAAGTAGATAATTGTTCTTAGCTTTAGTATAAAAATTATAAAACAAACTATAAAACTTTTGGTTATTCTGTTGTCTGCACTTTTAGAAGTAGAATATAGTACACTTGAGCAAATTGCACTTCATCCAAGTCTCTGAGGGATCGATACTTGGCTTACTAAAGCCACTTACTACTTGTTCGACCACGTGCACTTGCGTGTCGTTTTGTATACCCACAATCACGCGCGAACAAGAAGCACTTGGAACCCTGAAGCTAGCAAAGCAAATCATCGATCTCAGGTAAAGGATACCTGTTCTTGATGGTGACTTTGTTTAATTGCTGATAGTCAATACACATGGGAAGAGAACCATCCTTCTTTCGGACAAAAAGAATTGGTGCACCCCATGGAGACTTGCTCGGTCTAATAAAACCCATATCTAACAAGTCATTCAACTACTATTTCAACTCCTTTAGCTCGGCTGAAGCCATTCTGTAGGGAGGAATAGATATAGGCTGCGTGTCGAGAAGAAGGTCAATACCAAAATCAATCATCCTCTCGGGAGGAACACCTGGAAAATCATCAGGAAAGAACTTTGGATACTCACGTACTACTGGAACTGATTGGATAGTCGGTGTATTGAATTTGACATCCTTAACCCTAACTAGATGGTACATGCAACCCTTAGAAATCATCTTCCAAGCCTTAAGGTGGGAAATGAAATGACCTACAAGCACAATTGAACTACCCTTCCATTCGAAGACTGGCTCACCCAAAAATTTGAACAATACTGCCTGGGTTCAACAATTAACTGAAGCATAGCATGCAAATATCCAATCCATGCCGAGGATAACATCAAAATCGGTCATGGCTAACTTTATCAAATCTGTTGAGGTGACCTTATGAAGGACTGAGTGTGGGAAAACTCTATACATCCGCCTAGATATAATTGAGTCACCTACTAAAGTAGAAACTCAGAAGGGTTCTGACAAGACTTCGGGACTGACTCTGAAGCTAATGGCCACATAAGGGTCACAAAAGACAAGGTAGCCCCCGGATCAAGCAAAGCATATACATCAATATAGAAAACTTGCAACATACCGTGAATATGGAAAACTTGCAACATACCAGTGACCACATTCGAGGAGACCTCCTGCTCCTGATGGGATGCTAAAGCATAGAATCTGTTCTGACGTTGACCACCAAATGTGTTAGTAGATGCCCCCTAATGTGTTGTGCATGTGGAAGGGACTGCTGAACTAGAAGCTGGGTCTCAGTCCCCAACCTGATCCTATCTCATAGCTGGACAATCTCTAAGCATGTGTCTGAGCTGTCCACATCCGAAACAAGCACCTGAACCTGCCAAACACTGGCCTGTGTGCCCTCGACCACACTTGTGACAAGCTGGGATGCTGGAATTTACAGGTCTACTGCTATGACCCCTCGTGCCTGATGCCCGACATCTCTGATCATTTATAGGCCTGGATGGCACACTCAATGCTGAAGATGTTGGGGCTGATGATCTCTGATGGGTCTGCTGTCGGTGCCCGCCACTGAACCTCTGTTGAGAGAATCTGTGGTCCTCGGTCCTAGCCTGTCACACCACGCCTTGGGGGGTATGACTGGTACCTGGTGCCCTACTCGGACCTGAACTGCTGGACTGCTAAGCCTGGGCACATCTGGTGCTTGGCTGGCTCTAACTCACATTTCTGAAAACAAAGGGCTATATAACGGCTGTAAACACAGCCCCCGACCCATTGGCCCATAGCCTTCTGTACCTGTACTAACAGCTGACCAGAAACATATTAATTTAGGGAATCCTATGCGGGCCGATAAGGCCACCATGCTGTCTAGTTATCTATAACTCAATCATGAAATACTAGAAAGCTACGTGACCGGCAAGGTCACCACTACTGGCAAACTATGGCCCCACACGGCCAACATAAAAGAAAGAAGAAGTACTAACAACTGTACAACTGCGCGGCCTCTCACGACCGGCTCAACTGACCACAGGGAAACATATAAAGACTGCAAGCCTCTAGGAATAGCAATAGAAATGATCGGGACAGGGCCCCGACCTACCCCTACTATACAACAAAAGGAAATGAAATACACCTCTGGAATTCAGTCTCCGGATAACAGGAGCTGAATACTCGATCACTGACAGGAATCACGTGGTATCGCCTGCTCGTCTATGATTACCTGCAGGCAAGTAATGCAGCGCCCCACCAGGCGTCAGTACCGCTGGTACTGAGTATGTAAAGCAATAACTGAAAGCAAAATCTGAAAACAACAATGTAACTGATGAGACTGAAGTAGGAAGGAATAGATTAACTGTCTGATAATGTAAGTCATACCTTTTCTTAACTATACTGGAAGGAATAGGAGTCATACCTGAGAATTTATCGTTCTACTGTCGATCTACTCGTATCTACTGTAACACGGTATAACATGTCATAACATAACATAGCACACACACAAACCTTATTCGGCTCCCATAAGCCGGGAGGTACAATCAGCACAGAATATACACCCCTATCCTGGTCATCCCATCTCCTATAACCCTGTAAGCGTCCTTCTGGTCCCCTGGGTATGCACTTGGGCTCACTGAGCCCCTGACTATAACTGCATCTGAGTCCGAAGGACTCCTGAATCAACACCCGGGCGTATCCGCTCGACAGGGGTGTGTAAAAGCCGACCAAGGCACAATATGGGGAAAACTGGCATCCCATCTTCGTCCCCTGTGGGATGGCATGCCACTCCGTAGAGCGACGTATCCTCTTCCTCTGGCGGACGAGTCGATACAGCTATCAACCCTGGGGCGGTCATGGATGCTAGGTAGTCCAACCCCAAATAATACGACAGTCTCAACTAGTAATACTATCTGCATGTCTCACATACTGAAGCTAATAGTGGTAAAGTATTATATATACTATATGCTGGATTAGTGATAGTAATATGTACGTACTTAATACCTGCTGACGCTGGTAATAATATATATGTATAAATATAGTCTTCTGCCAGACTGTACTGGGGCTAACGCTGAACAAGATATAGCCTTTCTGCTGAAACTATGTTGTATACTGAGTGTCTATAGTAACATGATTTACTATTCCTAACATGCTTTCTAACTTCATTTTAACTTATCATTCTATTTCTGAGATGTCTTACCGATATTACATCGCTTTACTGGATTTCAACTGAATACAATGATATCCTAACATTCTGTGTCACATCACATACTGAGCATACTGTGGAATTCCTAATACTTAAATTAGAGTCTATATCATGATGGCAAGTTGCACGCAAGTTATAACTCGATGCTTCTAATATCGTACCAACATTCGTAGTAAACATAACACATGACTTCTGAACATTCTACTAGCCTTTGAATTACTGTACTGTACCGAGATTACTTAACTTGCCGAGGAAACTAGCTTTACATACCTTATCCTTGAACTATTCGTCTGTCGGACGAGACTCGGCCTGTACTTCAACTATTTTCTCCCAATTGCATTCATAAATATGTCAATTATTACTAAATACAGGTTTATTTTAAAAGGCAACGTCACTTTCGATATAGTTTATAGCCTGAACTTAGGCTTATCGAAAGACGGTCGGAAACTCGCTATTTTTCAGAGGTCCAGAAGGGAGAAATATTCACTTCACAACTAGGAACACATAGACACTAATTTAGAGCAATTCCACTTACCTTAGCTCGGTGGCTCGATGATTCGTCGGCCGTATTTCACGAAATTGAATCCGTAGGAATGCTCTCTGCTGCTAAATACCTCAGTATCTGAAGTTAATTTGAGTTTGGACAACGTTTAGCAGCGTAATCGGACGAAAATTATATTATTTCTTCGTTCCTTTTCCTTCTCCTGCGTTTGCTCTCTGTTATCTGGAAATTTATAAGTTTTTTAATCATTTAAAACCGAAGTGGGGCTTTATATACTTGGGTCTGGACAAGGCCAACGTGTCACAGAGCCAACGCGGAAGCCTTACCTCCGTGACATGCTGCCATCGCGGAGGGGCTCTGCCTCGGCTCCTTCCGCGATGGTTCGACAGGTTTCTCGTCCGATCTTTTCCCGGGCCTTTCTCCAGCACGTATGGCCTTCAAATATGCTTAACCAACGTACGAATAGGTCATTTAGGTGCCGGGAATTCTACGGGGTATAACATTCTCCCCCCCTTAAGAACATTCGTCCTCGAATGTACACTGCTATCTAGAGGACTACTTAACTTACTTTCTAGAAAAATTTCGGCAGAGTTTCCCCTGTAATATGGACTGTAGCAAAAACCTGAAATGCAGAAAAGTCCAACACAGGTACTGCACGCAATATTTTAAGATCCACCGGATAACTAAGTATCAATCTTTCCCATTCACACACATACAACTATAAGGTACTGCATAAGTAATAATACGGACATACCTGTCACCTGACTAGGCCTGAAATAAGTGAGGGTATCTGGCTTTCATATCTTCTTCAGCTTCCCATGTCATTTCCTCACGATTCCTGTTACGCCACAATACTTTGACAGATGCAACATCTTTAGTCCTCAACCTGCGAATCTGTCTGTCTAAGATAGCTACGGGAACCTCTTCATATGCTAACTCCTCTGTGACCTGGACATCCTGAACTGGAACTACTATAGAAGGGTCCCCTACGAACTTCCTTAACATAGAGACATGGAATACTGGGTGAACAGATACTAACTCCGGAGGCAAGTTCAATTCGTATGCAACTCGGCCTATTCTTCGCCGAATCTGATATGGCCCAATGAATCTCGGGCTAAGCTTGCCTTTCTTGCCGAATCTCATTACCCCTTTCATCGGAGATACTTTCAGATATACCCAGTCATTTACCGCAAATTCTAGATTTCTGCGCCGCGTGTCTGCATAAGACTTCTGGCGGCTCTGAGCAGTCAGTAAACGTTCTCGGATAAGCTTTATCTTTTCCTCTGACTGCCGAACAATGTTTGGGCCAACCAATGCTGATTCCCCCACTTCAAACCAGCCCACCGGCGATCTACATTTTCGCCCGTATAATGCCTCGAAAGGCGCCTGATCACGGGCAAAAATATATGCCCGAGATACGCTTTACGACTTAAATTAGTCTTGTTTATCTAAGATTATTGTATACATTTTCATGTAATTTTAGATAAAGTAAAGATATGTGCTAACCAACATGATTATCCTTTGTTTTGTAGGTTTTGATGACTTTTGAGCAACTAATCCATGAGTTGGTGAAGTAGAGGCTTGGAAACGGAATCAACACGCGAACGTCGGCAAAGAGGAGGCACAAAACAGCCCACCGGCGTGTCGACAACGTGCCACGACAGGCAGGCCGCTCACAACAGCCCACCTGCGCGTTGGCAACGTGCCACGGCAGGTGGCCTCCGCGACCAAGGGCTGCCAACGCGCTGCCCAGGCAGCGTGACACGCTGCCAACGCGGCAGGGTGCTGCCGGGGCCAATTTCGGGTGATTTCCAAAGGGCTTCCGCGTCCGTAGCGTGTCACGGAGGCCGTGCTCCGTGATGCACTCCGTGACACGTTGCTTGTTATTCCGGGAAAGAATCCTACTACTATAAATAGCACACTTAGGTTTATTTTTCATAATTCAGACTTGGTGGAGCAAGGACGCGGGTTAGAAGCAGTTGAGGGACGAAAAAGCTAAGGGATTTCTTCTTTTCCTTTCTTCTTTCAATCAATTGTATGTATGATTTACACTTGTTTTAGTATGATTAATCCACAAATGAGTGGCTAATTCTCTTCATTGCTGAGGTTTTGAATAATGGTGATGAATTTTGATTGTTAATTATATGGTTTTCTTCTTCTTCTTCCATGTTGTTCTATTAATTCTTGTTCTTACTGCATTAGTGTGTGGCCGACACTAATGTACATCTAAAAAGTCCAATTTCACTCGAGAGAGCACGAAATTGGAAAGTTGTGAATTAATAGGGTATTGTTCTTAACTTGATTTGGGAAAATTGGGTTTTGATGTGCTTTCCTGATAGAAATATACTTGAAAGCCGTATTAGTCAATTTAGGAACCGGAATTGTAGTGCTAGGTCATAAATTGCATTTGATCACAGAAATGTAGACGAATGGTTTATGATTCTAAAGTGAAATTAAATACGAGAGTTTTAATTTCTAGGCTAATGTTCTTGGCTAGCAACATGAAGAAAAGATTAACTAAATTGTGATTATCGTCAAATTCATTGCTTGTTCTTAACCTTGGCATGCTCATATCCATAGTTTCAATTCACAGTAAATAATTGTTAATAGTTTTAGTATATATAATTTATAAACAAAAACTTATTTAACTGTTGGTTACGTTGTTGTTAGCATAATTAGAAGTAAGATAAGAATATAGTGTACTTAGGAAATTTTACTTATCGAGAGTCTCCTTGGATCGATACTTGGCTTACTTAGCCACTTTATTACTTGTTTGACCACGTGCACTTGCGTGTCGGTTTTACATATACCGAACCAGCCAGACAAGTTTTTGGCGCCGTTGCCGAGGAGACTTGTCAATAGGTGAATTTGTTTTAAGTGTAATTTACTATATTTTTATTTTTCTCAAGTGCTGACAACTTAGTCTTAGTGTTTGTTTTAATTCTTTTGCATTTTACTTTTTCTTTTTTGAATACCCTTATTGACATGACATCGTGGAATCCAAATGGTTTCAATGGTGGATACTCATATTTTAGTGAATCTTGTCTGAATTGCGGAGGACACCACTTGTGGCAACAATGTAACACGTGTAATATATGTGGTGGTCAAGATGGCCATTGGGATGGCTGTCCGAATGCATATTCCCCTCCCCCAAGCCCCTACTATGATCCTTCTGTTGTTTTTTCTGAATATAGGCATGCTGAAAATGAAGACTTGGGACGCCAAGCTCGAATAGAAGACATGCTGAAACAACTCTTGGAGCAATCAGAAGCAATGAAGGAGGCGATGGCAGTATTGAAAATTCAGCAAGAAGAGAATGCAGAGGATCTAGAAAGGATGAGCATCAAATTCACGGAGATGATCGCTGAAGCTGAAGCGTATGATAAATCACAGGCAACAGTTTTAGCCGAGATTCAAGAGGAACTACAAAAGGAAGAAAAGGGTGAATTCTTGGATGAAGCCCAACAATTAGAATCTCTTGAGTGTCCCCGTGATGGGCTCACACGTATGGAAAATCCATTCTTGGAAGACGAGATAGAGTATCCCCCATTTGACATCAATGAAGAGATATATGTCTATGCTGAGAAGGTGTATCCAAGTAAGGAGGTCAAGCAAAATACAGTTTCAGAGTTGAGGTGTATTGGACCACACTCGACGCATTTTTCGACATTAAGTTTGGTTGACAACATAGAAGTAGAGTCTTCCAAGCTTATAGAGAAATGTCTAGAGGAGGACCAAGCCCCGTATATTTTGAAATTTGCTAACTCAGAGAGCCAAAATGACTTCGCTTACTTAAGGACCAATAAATGCAAACGACAACATCTACTGCTTGGTCCTTACAATTTTTCAACACCACCCCTAGAACATAAGAGGAAATTAGAAAAGAAATTAGGGGTGAGATTCATATCCTCAAGGTGGAGGAAAAAGTGGTGAAACTTGGTACGTCGTGCCGCGACGTAAAATTAGGCGCTGCTTAGGAGGCAACCCAAGGGTACCATGCGTACCATTTTAATTTCTTGCATTTAAAGTTGATTTTATTTATTTTTCATCTTGTGTTGTTTTGGTGGAAAGTTAAGCACAGATGGAGGGGAAGTCTGAGTACCCGTGGAGGAGGAAGCTAACAAGCATGGAAGAGAAAAAGTGTGGGGTCGAACACCCATTTGTGCAAAGTTGAAGGAAGGCATGCTATTAGCTAGGCCTAAAGGCCTCAGGGAGTATTTCTCACCCGTTGTAAATTTTAATTTGATGCTATGAGGACATAGCATGATTTAAGTGTGGGGTGAGGGAAATTTCAAGGGAAATTTCAAAATTTTCTGTGCTTAACGATTTTGGTGAATGTAATGCTTGTGCAAAAGTTGGTGAGAAATTTGAAAAATTTGAAAATTTTTTGTGAATTAAGCATGACTTCATCACCCGTTGGTTTTTCTTTTCGGTTCTTTTCCGACGGGGGGTCTTTGAACCGAAGAATAAAAATTTTTCTTTGTCTGTATATAATGTTTTTAGTCGTAGTTAGAGACTGTTTCCAACGATGGATGGATGACAACCGTCTTGAGGAAAATTAGTCGATAGGTTTTGGGTTTTTGAAACCATAACTAATTGGTGCTTGATGTTCTTTTTATGTGCTATACATGGTTGTAAGATGCAAGTATGTTCAGTATGAAGCATGCAAGTGTATAACTCAGTTTGAGACACTTAGGCTCTTGAATTTGACTCAATATGATTGAAGTTTAATCTGAATTCTTGTGATTAGCTGAGTTAAGAGTCTGCTGAATGTGTCTTGAATTGAGCATGTGCCATGAGTGTAAGGTTTTTGAGTATTCTGTGCTATTATGAAATGTCTAGAACTTGTCTGGTGTGTATATAAAACGAAATGAAGGATGTGAATTGTAGGAGATGATTTAGGCATTTCTTTGAATGAACCAAACTTTTATCCCTCATTATACCTACCTTGAAAAATTAATCCTAGTTAACCCCATTGAGCCTTGAGCCTATTCTTTGATAGCTGCAACATAAGCTTAATCCTTTTTCTTTCATTAGCCTTGAAATTGAACCAAAACTCCTAAGCGCTTAAAGGAAAAATCCGAAAGGGTAAAGGAGTGAGAAGAATGAAAAAGAAGGGAAAGTATCAATTGTAAGAGTTGAGAAAGGTCGAGGGTGCACTTGTTTGAATATGGGTGAGTATTAGTAGGGAGTAAGAACATAAATAAATGAAAAGTTTCTTATAGAACTCCTTACTAATAAGCTAAAAGTGTCGAAAGAAATGGGGGAACAAAAGAGGAAAAAGAAAACTAAAAGGAGAAAAAGGTGAAGTAAGGGAAGGGAAGTTCGTAATGAAGGCGTGATATATTAAAAGCGCTTAGGAAAGATAGTCACTATTACTGATCATAATAGTACCTACCCGCACCCGAGTTACATTACAACCTAAAAAGTCCTATTTGATCTTACATTCACGCATCCTTAAATTAGTGGAATAAAACACTAAGGGCAAGCTTATGGGCCATTACATAATGCATGTGAATTCTTTGTGAGAGTGAGCGTAATTCTATTCATATACCCACACATGTTGTGATATAAAAATTGTTTTTGCGTGTGAAATTGGGTAAATCTCTTTCCGTGAGGGGCACATGTTGAATGAAGGATATAATTCATGTGAGATTTCTTAATTAGTTGATTTGCATGAGTTTGCTAAGATTGAGAGTCGATTCTTGAGGTTAAGAAGTCTTAACACAGTTGTATTTCATTGCAATGATCAAATCAGGCAGGCTCTATTTTTAGCTTGTATCTTACGTAATCATTATAGCCGTAACTGGAATTCTCTTGCTAAATTAGTTATGTGAGAGTCTCCATATGCATGATATGTAAAAGGTTGTTCGAGGAAAAACAAGGCTTTAAGTGTGGGGTTGTGATCACGGGCAAAAATATATGCCCGAGATATGCTTTACGACTTAAATTAGTCTTGTTTATCTAAGATTATTGTATACATTTTCATCTAATTTTAGATAAAGTAAAGATATGTGCTAACCAACATGATTAGCCTTTGTTTTGTAGGTTTTGATGACTTTTGAGCAACTAATCCATGAGTTGGTGAAGTAGAGGCTTGGAAACGGAATCAACACGCGAACGTCGGCAAAGAGGAGGCACAAAACAGCCCACCGGCGCGTCAACAACGTGCCACGGCAGGCAGGCCGCTCACAACAGCCCACCTGCGCGTTGGCAACATGCCACGGCAGGTGGCCTCCACGACCAAGGGCTGCCAACGCGCTGCCCAGGCAGCGTGACACGCTACCAATGCGGCAGGGTGCTGCCCGGGCCAATTTCGGGTGATTTCCAAAGGGCTTCCGCGTCCGTAGCGTGTCACGGAGGCCGTGCTCCGCGATGCACTCCATGACACGTTGCTTGTTATTCCGGGAAAGAATCCTACTACTATAAATAGCACACTTAGGTTTATTTTTCATAATTCAGACTTGGTGGAGCAAGGACGTGGGTTAGAAGCAGTTGAGGGACGACAAAGCTAAGGGATTTCTTCCTTTCCTTTCTTCTTTCAATCAATTGTATGTATGATTTACACTTGTTTTAGGATGATTAATCCACAAATGAGTGGCTAATTCTCTTCCTTGCTGAGGTTTTGAATAATGGTGATGAATTTTGATTGTTAATTATATGGTTTTCTTCTTCTTCTTCCATGTTGTTCTATTAATTCTTGTTCTTACTGCATTAGTGTGTGGCCGACACTAATGTACATCTAAAAAGTCCAATTTCACTCGAGAGAGCACAAAATTGGAAAGTTGTGAATTAATAGGGTATTGTTCTTAACTTGATTTGGGAAAATTGGGTTTTGATGTGCTTTCCTGATAGAAATATACTTGAAAGCCGTATTAGTCAATTTAGGAACCGAAATTGTAGTGCTAGGTCATAAATTGCATTTGATCACAGAAATGTAGACGAATGGTTTATGATTCTAAAGTGAAATTAAATACGAGAGTTTTAATTTCTAGGCTAATGTTCTTGGCTAGCAACATAAAAGAAAAGATTAACCAAATTGTGATTATCGTCAAATTCATTGCTTGTTCTTAACCTTGGCATGCTCATATCCATAGTTTCAATTCACAGTAAATAATTGTTAATAGTTTTAGTATATATAATTTATAAACAAAAACTTATTTAACTGTTGGTTACGTTGTTGTTAGCATAATTAGAAGTAAGATAAGAATATAGTGTACTTAGGCAATTTTACTTATCCAGAGTCTCCTTGGATCGATACTTGGCTTACTTAGCCACTTTATTACTTGTTTGACCACGTGCACTTGCGTGTCGGTTTTACATATACCGAACCAGCCGGACAGCGCCATCTGAATAGCTGAATGATAACTGTTATTATAAGCGAATTCAATCAACGAAAGATGCTCATCCCAATTACCCCTAAAATCTAATACACACGCTCGCAACATATCTTCGAGCGTTTGGATAGTCCGTTCAGCCTGCCCATTTGTCTGAGGGTGGAATGCTGTGCTCAAATTGATCTGCGTTCCCAAACCCTTCTGGAACGACTGCCAGAATCTAGTTGTAAACTGTGCTCCCCTATCTGAAATGATGGATACCGGCACTCCATGTAATCTAACTATTTCTCTGATATATAATTTGGCATAATCCTCAGCCGAGAGTAGCCTTCACTGGCAGGAAATGAGCTGATTTTGTCAGCCTGTCAACTATTACCCAAATGGAATCATTTCTGCGTCTGGTATGGGGTAACCCTGTTACAAAATCCATGTTTATCGTTTCCCATTTCCACGTAGGCACCGTTATATCTTGCGTCAAACCGCCCGGCTTCTGGTGCTCCGCTTTCACCTGCTGACAGTTAGAACATCTAGATACAAATTCAGCGATCTCAACTTTCATACCTGGCCACCAGTAGATGTCTCTGATGTCGTGGTACATCTTCGTCGCTCCTGGATGAAGGGAATAGCGAGCGTAATGTACCTCATGCATGATCCGCCTGCGAAGCCCTGAAACATTCGGGACACAGAGGCGGCCCTTACAGCGTAGCACATCATCCTCAGTTATCTGAAAATCTGACTCCTTACCTCTCTGAATTCTATGTCTGAGTTGGACTAAATCAGGATCCTCGTACTGTCGTTCTTTTACCTCTGTAACTAATGATGACACAGCAGAATTCTGAATTACTGCTCTATTATTTTCTGTTTCCATTACTCGAACAGCTAAACCAGCTAACTGATGAATTTCTTTGGCTAACTTCCATTTCTCAGGTCGCAAATACGCCAAACTCCCCATTGACTTACGACTCAGGGCGTCTGCTACAACATTAGCTTTTCCGGGGTGGTATAGAATATTCACATCATAATCTTTTAACAGCTCCAACCAGCGGCGTTGCCGTAGATTCAACTCCCTCTGAGTGAAGATGTACTGTAGGCTCTTATGATCTGTGTAAATATCAACATGGACGCCGTACAGGTAATGCCTCCACATTTTTAAGGCGTGGATTACTCCGGCCAATTCCAGGTCGTGGGTAGGGTAGTTCTTTTCGTGTTTCCTCAGCTGTCTGGAAGCATAAGCAATCACTCTACCATGCTGCATCAACACACAACCTAACCCGACACCTGACGCGTCGCAATAGACTGAATAACCTTCTGTGCCTTTTGGCAATGCTAACACTGGCGCAGAGGTTAATCTGTCTTTCAGTTCCTGGAAGCTCTGCTCACATGCCTCTGTCCATTGAAACTTTGTTGCTTTCTGTGTCAATTTGGTTAGAGGTGCCGCAATGGTCGAGAACCCTTCAACGAACCTTCTGTAATATCCTGCCAACCCCAGAAAGCTACGAACTTCAGTCGGAGTGGTAGGCCTAGGCCATGACTTAACTGCTTTTATTTTCTGCTTGTCAACTTGTATACCAGCGTCTGACACGATATGCTCTAAAAAGGCCACTGAGTTAAGCCAGAATTCACACTTAGAAAATTTAGCATAAACTGGCGGTCCCTGAGGATCTGGAGCACTGTCCGCAAATGAGTCCGGTGATCTGCTTCAGAGCGAGAATACACCAGAATGTCATCAATGAATACTATCACGAACAAGTCCAGGAAAGGTCTGAAAATACTGTTCATCAGGTCCATAAAGACTGTCGGGGCATTCGTTAACCCGAAGGACATGACTAGAAATTCAAAATGTCCATATCGGGTCCAGAACGCTGTCTTAGGAATATCTTTCTCACGTACTAGGACCTGGTTATATCCGGACCGCAAGTCAATCTTAGAAAATTATCTGGCTCCCTGTAATTGATAAAATAAGTCATCAATTCTGGGAAGCGGGTACTTGTTCTTTACTGTAACTTTGTTTAACTGCCGATAATCTATGCACATTCGGAGCGAGCCATCTTTCTTCCTCACAAATAAAACTGGCGCACCCCACGGTGAAGTACTCGGCCTGATGAAACCTTTATTCAATAAATCTTTCAACTGCTCCTTTAATTCTCTGAGTTCGGAAGGAGCCATGTGGTAAGGAGGAATTGATATTTGCTGAGTGCCTGGTAACAAGTCAATAGCAAAGTCTATTTCCCTTTCTGGGGGAATACCAGGTAACTCATCTGGGAACACATCAGGGAATTCATTCACTACCGGAACAGATTGGAGTGTCGCAGGTTCTGCTTGGACATCCTGGACTCTGACCAGATGGTAAATACATCCCTTAGATATCAACTTTCTCGCTTGAAGGTAGGAAATAAACCTACCTTTTGGCGTAGCGGTGCTGCCCTTCCATTCTCGCACTGCTTCTCCTGGGAAGTGGAATCGGACCGTCTTGGTCCAACATTCAACGTTTGCAAAACACGGTACTAACCAATCCATACCCATTATGGCATCGAAATCTATCATTTCTAACTCGACCAGATCTACTGTGGTCTGACGGTCAGCAACCTCTACTATACACCCGCGGTAGATTCGGCTAGCTGTGATAGAGTCACCGACGGGCGTGGATACTAAGAAGGGCTGCTGCAATGATTCTGGTACAATACTAAATTTCGTGCCACAAATGGAGTAATGTAGGACAAAGTAGACCCTGGATCAATCAACACATAAGCAGGGTGTGAGCAGATAGTTAGCATACCTGTCACAACATCAGGCGACGCTTCTGAATCTTGCCTCCCTGGTAAGGCATATGTGCGGCTTGGACCCGCACCTGTACTGGAGGTCTCTGATCTGCCCTGACCCCTGCCTGCTGAAACTGAGGGCCTGCGCATTACCGAGAATGCTGTGGCTCGTGACCCTGCAGATGCCCTATCCTGTCTATCCCGGTCCTCTCGACCTCTGGCTGGGCAATCTTTCATCAAATGGCCTTCTTGGCCACAAATATAACACGCGGTGGAGCAATATCTGCATGCTCCAGGATGGCGTCGACTGCATATAGGGCAAAGTGGTAGGGTATACCTACTCTGCTCCGCCCTCCTTTGTAATGATGAATCTGCCATCTGCGAGCCTCTACCAGTCTCTGGCTGCCCCCTGCGGCTGAATCTACCCCCCTGCGACTGTGGCGGAGGCGGGGGCCTGGGCGGCCTGTCTAACAATCGTGGCCTAGGTCCTCCCCGGGCTTCCCTCTGTAACTCAACTGACCTGTCCCGGTTACGCTGTTCCTGATTAACCCTTCTGATCTCCCTTTGTCGCTGTCTGATGCCCTCAATATTCTGGGCAAATGCCTGAACTCGAGCAATGTCCATGTCCTCTCGCAGTGTGGCTGTAATGCAAGTCTCAACATATTCTGGATTCAACCCCATGATGAAGCGGTATACTCTGGATGCCATGGTATCAACAAAGGCCGGTGCATACCGGTCCAAAGAATCAAACCGCAAGGAATATTCCCGAACACTCATGGCCCCCTGCTCCAGATGCAGAAACTGGTCTACCCGAGCCTGTCAAATCTCCCGTGGCAAATAGTGATCCAGAAAGGCTCCTGAAAAGCTGGACCAGGTGGGAGGGGAAACATCTCTCCCTTGGGACCTTTCCCAGCTTTCATACCATAACACGGCGATGTCCCGTAACCGAAATGCTGCCAACTCAACTGATTCTGTAGGCGTGGCATGCATAACCCTGAAGATTCTCTGCATTTGATCTAGAAAATCCTGAGGGTCCTCTGTCCGGTCCGTACCTATAAACTGTGGGGGATTCAGAGCTAAGAACTCTTGGACCCTCGAACTACTGGGCCCTCCGGGTGACTCCGCAACTGTAGATGGCATTGGCTGACGCTGAGCAGCCATCATCTGTGCTAACATAACTACAGCACTCCTAACCTCCTGGTCGGAAGGTGTCGGTATTGGAACTGCTGAATGTAGTGTCGCCCCGAGCGGCTCCTGATGTGGTGGAGACTGCTGAGAAGGCTGGGACGATGCCTCTGTAGTGCCCTCTGATCGGGCTGTTTCTAAACGAGGGGTAGGCATCCTGCTGGTGCCTTCTCCTGCTGCAATATCTAAGCTCCGGCCTGTGATAGGATGTCGCTGGTCTGACATTATCTGTAACCAAGGAATATAGTAAGCTTTTAGGGACTCAACCCTATATTGTACCGCTCTACAGCACGACTGAATAAGAATTAAAGACAACCATCCTATCATGCCTTGCAGCCTCCTACCCATAGTATGTGGTGCACAGCTACTTAGCACGGCTTGCAGACTTAGCACGGCTTGCAGACTCCCTGGGATACGACCTGCTCTGATACCAAGTTTGTCACACCCCGCCTTGGGGGGTATGACTGGCACTTGGTGCCCTACTCGGACCTGAACTGCTGGACTGCTAAGCCTGGGCACATCTGGTGCCTGGCTGGCTCTAACTCACATTTCTGGAAACAAAAGGCTATATAACGGCTGTAAACACAGCCCCCGGCCCATTGGCCCATAGCTTTCTGTACCTGTACTAATAGCTGACCAGAAACATATCAATTTAGGGAATCCTATGCGGGCCGACAAGGCCACCATGCTGTCTAGTTATCTTTAACTCAATCATGAAATACTAGAAAGCTACGTGACCAGCAAGGTCACCACTACTGGCAAACTATGGCCCCACACGACCAACATAAAAGAAAGAAAAAGTACTAACAGCTGTACAACTGCGCGGCCTCTCACGACCGGCTCAACTGACCACAGGGAAACATATACAGACAGCAAGCCTCTAGGAATAGCAATAGAAATGATTGGGACAGGGCCCCGACCTACCCGTACTATACAACAAAAGGAAATGAAATACACCTCTAGAATTCAGTCTCCGGATAACAGGAGCTGAATACTCGATCGCTGACAGGAATCACGTGGTATCACCTGCTCGTCTATGATTACCTGCAGGCAAGTAATGCAGCGCCCCACCGGGCGTCGGTACCGCTGGTACTGAGTATGTAAAGCAATAACTGAAAGCAAAATCTGAAAACACAATGTAACTGATGAGACTGAAGTAGGAAGGAATAGATTAACTGTCTGATAATGTAAGTCATACCTTTTCTTAACTATACTGGAAGGCATAGGAGTCATACCTGAGAATTTATTGTTCTACTGTCGATCTACTCGTATCGACTGTAACACGGTATAACATGTCATAACATAACATAGCACACACACAAACCTTACCCGGCCCCCATAAGCCGGGAGGTACAACCAGCACAAAATCTACACCCCTACCCCGGTCATCCCATCTCCTATAACCCTGTAAGCGTCCTGCCGGTCCCCTGGGTATGCACTTGGGCTTGCTGAGCCCCTGACTATAACTGCATATGAGTCTGAAGGACTCCTGAATCAACACCCGGGCGTATCCGCTCGACAGGGGTGTGTAAAAGCCGACCAAGGCACAATATGGGGAAAACTGGCATCCCATCTTCGTCCCCTGTGGGACGGCATGCCACTCCGTAGAGCGACGTATCCTCGTCCTCTGGCGAACGAGTCGATACAGCTATCAACCCTGGGGCGGTCATGGATGCTAGGTAGTCCAACCCCAAACAATACGACGGTCTCAACTAGTAATACTATCTGCATGTCTCACATACTGAAGCTAATAGTGGTAAAGTATTATATATACCATATGCTGGATTAGTGATAGTAATATGTACGTACTTAATACCTGCTGAGGATGGTAATAATATATATGTATAAATATAGTCTTCTGCCAGACTGTACTGGGGCTAACGCTGAACAAGATATAGCCTTTCTGCTGAAACTATGCTGTATACTGAGTGTCTATAGTAACATGATTTACTATTCCTAACATGCTTTCTAACTTCATTTTAAATTATCATTCTATTTCTGAGATGTCTTATCGATATTACATCGCTTTACTGGGTTTCAACTGAATACAATGATATCCTAACATTCTGTGTCACATCATATACTGAGCATACTGTGGAATTCCTAATACTTAAATTAGAGTCTATATCATGCTGGCAAGTTGCACGCAAGTTATAACTCGATGCTTCTAATATCGTACCAACATTCGTAGTAAACATAACACATGACTTCTGAACATTCTACTGGCCTTTGAATTACTGTACTGTATCGAGATTACTTAACTTGCCGAGGAAACTAGCTTTACATACCATATCCTTGAACTATTCGTCTGTCGGACGAGACTCGGCCGGTACTTCAACTATTTTCTCCCAACTACATTCATAAATATGTCAATTATTACTAAATACAGCTTTATTTTAAAAGGCAACGTCATTTTCGATATAGTTTATAGCCTAAACTTAGGCTTATCGAAAGACGGCCGGAAACTCGCTATTTTTCGAGGTCCATAAGGGAGAAATATTCACTTCACAGCTAGGAACACATAGACACTAATTTAGAGCAATTCCACTTACCTTAGCTCGGTGGCTCGACGATTCGTCGGTCGTATTTCACGAAACTGAATCAGTAGGAATGCTCTCTGCTGCTAAATACCTCAGTATCTGAAGTTAATTTGAGTTTGGACAACGTTTAGCAGCGTAATTGGACGAAAATTATATTATTTCTTCGTTCCTTTTCCTTCTCCTGCGTTTCCTCTTTGTTTTCTGGAAATTTATAAGTGTTTTAATCATTTAAAACCGAAGTGGGGCTTTATATACTTGGGCCTGGACAAGGCCAACGTGTCACGGAGCCAACGCGGAGGCCTCACCTCCGTGACACGCTGCCATCGCGGAGGGGCTCTGCCTCGGCTCCTTCCGTGATGGTTCGACAGGTTTCTAGTCCGATCTTTTCCCGGGCCTTTCTCCAGCACGTATGGCCTTCAAATATGCTTAACCAACGTGCGAATAGGTCATTTAGGTGCCGGGAATTCTACGGGGTATAACATAGCCTTCTTGGCCTCCCTCTCTCTCGAATGCACCGCCTCCATCTACTGGGCATACAATAGTAGCCCGCTACTCCATGGACGAATGTACTCACTTGAATCCTTTGATCAGCTACCAACTCTGGGCATATTTCAATAGGTGAGCGAACTCAAGGGCATACTCTTGTACAATCATTCTCCGTTGCTTCAAATTAACAAACTCAACTGTCTTCAACTCCCTCATATACTGAGGGAAGAACCATTCTAGAAATGCAACATGGAACTCTTCCCAAGTGACTGGACCAGCTCCTGTGACCCTGTTATCCTTCCATTGGCGAAACCAGATATGCGCGACCCCTTTTAGCTGATAAGAAGACAGCTCGACACACTCAACCCTATTCACCCCCATGACTTGGGTGATTTTGAAAATCCTATCTACAAACTCATGTGGGTCCTCATCTACTTTGGATCCAAGGAACTCTGGCGGGTTCATCCTTAAGAAGTCTCTGACTCGAGATGCTGCTGTGTTTCCATTTTGTGGAACATGCACAACGGCCTGCAGATTGACTTGAGCGGTCAAGGCCTGCAAAAACATCTGAATAGCGGCCTGGAACTCAGCACGGGCTGCTGTCTCCGGTGCCTAGGGCTCTTGACTGGTGGGGCTGGCTGATGTCCAAGACCATTGACATCCTCGTGGCCTTCACCATCTTCATTCCTCCTTCTGTTTATTCTTTGAGGAGCCATGATTCTGCAATCACGAATAGCACAAATTAGAAGGATAGAAAGACTTTTCATTGCATGACATAGATCATGAAAGAAGGGAACATTTCCTAGATGTCTCGTAGCCTCTTCGTCATAGGTGTGGCACGCTTCACGCCCATGAAAAAGACTCTACTCAATGCGTCTTTTAGACACCCTAGGACACTTCAAACCTGTTGCTCTGAACCAAGTTTTTCACGACCTAAACAGAGGCCCAAATTGTAAGACGGGACAAGAAGCCCCGAGAGACCCTAAGTCGACCTATGGCATAAGAATACGTCTAATTCAATCAAGAACTGAATAACCATCAATACAATCATAGGAAAGTCTAACTTGAATATAACATCAGAATATAAAATCTGAAGCTGAATACATATGTATGTCTGAATAGCCTCTAATCATGACGAGTTGATTGGACAAGACCCCAATTAACTCAACAAGCTGAACCTAAAATATGTAAAGAAAAGGTGGATAGTCTAGTCCTCGAAAGATGAGGAATCACAAAAAAAGAAATGCAAACTTCAATAAGCTTACTAAGAGCGGGGCTGAAGTTGAGTGTCGGGTCCTGTAACATGAAACAATACAACATAAAAGTATGTGGTCAGTACGTGGAATGTACCGAGTATGCAAGGTAAGTAAAACTACCAATGTAAGTAAAATCATTTAAAGGCAATACATTTATTAAAACATAACATTAGAAAACTGAGAGAAGGACTTGCATGTATTCTTTCTGACATCATGACCTCTTCATAACATGATATAAGATGTTTCATAACATCATAACTGAATCGATTGAATTAAAGCTGAATTCTGACATTTATAGGTAAAACCTAAACACTAAGTCAAACCTTCTTTAGAACATTCATTTACATAAATCTCATAAGTAATGAATATGCATATCTGTAATCATGAGGAACAATGGGAGACTTGTCCTTTAACCGACATACCACGATAGAGCTTACTTGGTCCCGACTATTACACTCAAGTGGGCAAAGTCGTCCATAACCTTGCCAGGGCTAAGGATTCTACCATGATATTGATATAAAGCTGAAGGCCCATTCAGTAAAGGGGAATCTCACAAGTGAGGTCCCAAGTCATATAACAGTATAAACCTACGTTGGCGCGTAGTTCTGAGGCATAGGGTGATTGACCCATAGCCTACTCAGTGCTAGACAATACTCTCAAAAACATGAATATGCTCTACATCATATATAACAAAGCTCAATATCGTCTATTGACGAAGCTCAATAATCAAATACATCTCAAATCCGAAATCATGGATATGAGAAGCTTTAGTTCAAAACATACCACAAACTAAAAACATATTTGGGAGCCTTTGCTCCAGAACCATGTGGTAAGCTCTCATAGGAATACTAAACTCAAAACATACCACAAACTAGAATATAAAATTGGGAGTCTTCACTCCAAAAGAATGTGGTAAGCTTTGTTCCGGAAAATCATCATTTAAACTTAACATGTGGGCATTTCCCAATGTTTTATCATACTTAGAAATACTAAATTCTCACTGAAAACATAATTATAAACATGGGTAGATTTAAATCATGCTTTTCATCATAAGATATCATCATTAACACATATACTTCACAAATCTCACTTTTCTTGATCATCTGATCAATGGGCTTCAACATTCATAAGGCTAGAAATAAAATTTTAATTGAAATCATTATAAAATTAGCCCATGCTTCAAAATTCAATAATAAAATCATAATTAATTCATACCCATGTGTAGAAATAGATAATTCATGCATTTTGGTAAAAATCCCATAGATCAATCATAGAATTTCATACATTTTAGAGAGGGATTGAGCATGGGTGTGGAAGAAACCACCCATTCATAACCCTACATACCTGATGGAGACTGAATCTTACTCTCCCTTGAATGACCAAAAAGGAATTGAAAGAAATTGAAGAAGAAAACCTTGATTGACCCTTTGATCACCTCTCTATCATTCTTCTATTCTCTTGCATGAATGAATGAAGTCTTTAGGAAGTTTCCCCCTCTAAAACCCACCTTTTATAGGTTAAAATGACGTAATTTAGGCTTTAGGAACTTATAAATTATGAAAAGACGTTTACTAATTTCACAAGAAAAGACTGTCAGGAGGTCCCAGCGCGGCACCTAATGACTCATCCTCACTGGCCACAAATCATTGCCTCAATCTGTGATGTTCACTGCTAATTTCTTATTAGGGGACCCCTCGAGAGACCCCACCAATTGTGGTGGCTGACCACGACTTGTGGTCACCACCTATGATCCCCACTGTCCAAAATTTCCTTGCCACTTCCAGTCCAGACCACGGGTGATACCACGCGTCGTGTATCTTGACCACGACTCGTGGTCATGCCCGTGGTGACCCCTCTAGACCATACTCCTCATCCTTTACCACGAGTCACCCCATGACTCGTGGTCCCTCCTCACAGGTCACATAACGACCTGTCCTGAGGTCTAGTGCAGAATTTTAGTTTTTATCCATTTTAACTCGCGGGTCTGATTTTTGGGCTTCCTAGGTATAACACTGCCTAACAGCCACAGTTAGGACTTTCAGTGGGAGTATAACTTAGCATTGAGTGGGCTGGGTTTCAGTGCACTTAGGTTCCCAGAACTACATTGCCGCTGTTGGTTTTAGCCCAAATTGGTAGATGATAGTGATCACCTAGTTCAACTACTATACTCTGGCAAGTTATAGTGGGATTTCACCAATTGGGGGTATGCATCAGACTTCACATTTAGCTCACGTGGTTACATGTCGATTATAGTTGCTCCCATAGTTTAGTACAGTACCTCTTATCAGTACAACTCAATCCTAGTTTCAGCTCAGTTCAGTTATTTTGATTTCACGACATGTGTATGACTATCTGTTACTATTTGTAGTTACACTATTACAAATATATCATAGTACTCATCAGATTATAATTGGCCATTTCATGTCATCTCAACTCAAGTATGTACTCTTATTGTTTCACTTACATCTCTTATACTCAGTACATTCAAAATACTAATATATATTTCGATGCTCTATTGTATTATGATACAGGTGCAGGTTTTACAGTCAAAGCAGCATCAATAGTTCCCCTTGAATACAGGTGAGGGTCCGCGTTTGTGGCATGTCACAGAGGCAGTGCTCCACAATGCACTCCGTGACACATTGCTTGTTATTCCGGGAAAAATTTCCACTAGTATAAATAACACACTTAGGTTTATTTTTAATAATTATGACTGGGTTGAGCAAGAACGTGGGTTACAGGCAGTTGAGGAGACGAAAATCTTAGGGTACTTCTCTAACTCTTTCTCTTTTCTTTCAATTGTTTGTACGATTTACACTCATTTAATGATGTTGAATCCACAAATGAGTGGCTAAACTCACTTCTTGCTGAGGTTAAGAACATTTGTAGTGTAATGTAATTATTGATCATCTTGGTTTTTCATCTTTTCTTCTATGGTTGTTCTATTAATTCTTGTTCTTACTGCATTACTGTTTGGCCAATATTAATGTATATCTAAAAAATCCGGTTTGCGCTCGAAAGAGAAAAAAATTGGAAAGTTGTGAATTGGTAGGATATGATCTCTTCTTGGTTTGGGAAAATTGAGAATTGATTTACCTGCAGAATAGAAATATATCTGAAAGTCGTATTAGTCAATTAAGGAATCGGTTTCGTATGGCTAGAACATGAATTTCTTCTTATCACAGAAATGTAGGTGGAAGGTTCATGACTCTTAAGTTGGGTTAAATACGAGAGTTTTAATCCATAGGCAATAATTCTTGACTAGCAACCGAAGGAAAGATTAACCGATTTGTATCAATAAATTGTTTTCCGACATGTTCCTTTTAGCCTCAGCATGCTTATTATTATAGTTCAGACTCAATTTGTACATTTGTTTTAGATTAGTATAAATTAGGAAATCCAAAAATCTTCTTGAAACTGTTGTCTGCATTATTAGAGTTAGAGTTTATTAACGCTTGATTCGATTATTACCTTGTTCCAGTCCCTGTGGGATCGATACATGGCTACTCTAGCCATTTTACTACTTGTTCGACCACGTGAACTTGCGTGTAGGCATTTAAAACCACCGAACAAGTTTTTGGCACCGTTGTCGGGGACTGGCAATTGGTAAATTTTTTTTCTTAAGTGTTAGTTTACGATTTCTTATTAGTGTTAACAACTTGGTCTTAGCCTGTCTTTTGTAGATATTGAATTCTGTTAACACTGTCAAGAGACAAGGAGCTGGTGGATTCACACTTAGAGCCGGAAAGACAATTCCATCGTCAAAGGAGAGAAGCTCTAGAGAGAAAGCTGCAGTTGCTCAGACAAACAATCCTGGAGCAACAACAGAATCCACCAATTGTAAGGGCAGTGTTAGTGCCCGAGGAAATGGCAGCTAGGCCGGTTCGCGAAGTGGCAATCCGACATGCTAACAACGTTACATCTAGCATTCGCAAACCTGAGCCAGGAGGGAGGTTCGAGCTTAAACAGAATATGGTGCAATTGCTGCACACCAGGGGGAAATTCACAGGTCTCCCTCACGAGGATCCACAACAACATCTCCAAAACTTTTTGAAGATAAGTGACACTTACATCCCCGCTGGAGTGTCATCCGATTATGTCAGAGGCTTACTTTGTTCCCATTTTCACTATTAGGAGAAGCAAAGAGGTGGACGAAAGCTGAGCCACCTAATTCCATCACTACTTGGGATGATCTTACAAAGAAATTCTTGATACGGTTCTTTCCATCCGATAAAACAGCAAGACTTAGAAGTCAAATTCTAAGTTTTAAACAAAGAGAGGGGGAGAATCTGTATCAAGCTTGGGAAAGATTCAAATCTATGTTGCGGGATTGTCCTCATCATCACCAATCCAATGATGTGCTGGTGCATACTTTCACAGAGGGTTTGGAACCCCACACAAAAATTTTGCTAGACTCAGCAGCTGGGGGACAAGCTTTAGAAAAAACTTATGAGGAGCTGTATACTTTGTTAAACCGTATTTCGCAGGGAAATCCAGAGTGGAATGCGGACTCTTCTACAGGAGGAACAAGGAAAGCGCCAGGAGTCTTGGAAGTGGATGGTTTTACAGCTATCGCTGCACAGATAGCTGCGTTATAGAATCAACTCAACACCCACTTCAACAATATGAGCACGAATCAGTCTCAAGCCCCAGTGATTGTAGTGCAGCAGATTTGGTGTGAAGTGTGCGGTAGTAATGAACACTCAACTGAGTGTTGTGGTGCGAATCCTGATTCAGTGAACTTTGTTGGTAATGCACAGAGATATAATCACCAACAGTATGGCAACAACAACAACTCTAATTGGAGGAGTCACCCGAATTTCTCTTGGGGTAGTAACAGCCATCAAGGGCAGAGTTCGAGTCAGGGGGCGCAGAGAAATCAAGGAGGGAAGCAGAACTATCAGTCGCAATACAGAAGCAACAATGCACCTCCTCCACCACCATCACCCAACATCGAGGAAATGTTCAAAACAATGATAGCTAACCAAGCTCAATTGCAGGCTGACTATGTGAAATTGGCAGCCGATGTAAAGAACAATTAGTTAGCTACAAAGGCATTGGAGTACCAGTTTGGGCAACTAGCTGGAGCTCAGAACACCAAGCCGAGAGAAGGACTTCCGAGTGACACTGACCCTAACCTCAAGCAAGTGAATGCAGTGACCACAAGGAGTGGTTTATAACTCAAAGAGGTGGAACCAGAAAGACCACCGCAGCAGTCGGGAGAAGTGGAGAATGAGAGGGAATACAATGATGATAGGGGGAAGGAGAAGGAAGCTGAACCAGAAAGACCACCACCCTCGTTCCCTCAAAGATTAAAGAAACACAAGGAGGAAGCATGTTTCAAAAAGTTCATGGAGGTGCTTAAACAGGTACACATTAATTTACCTCTTGTTGATGTTTTGCAGGGAGTGCCGAAGTACGCAAAATATATCAAGGACATCGTGGCGAACAAAAGAAGGTTGACGGAGTATGCTACGGTGGCGCTTATGGAGGAGTGCACTTCCCAGATACAAAATAGGTTGCCCACAAATCTCAGAGACCCTGGGAGCTTTACAGTTCAACTGACGATTGGGCAGAGTATCTGAGCTCGTGGATTATGTGATTTGGGAGCAAGAATTAACTTGATGCCGACATCGGTATTCAAGAAATTGGGGCTAGGCAGTCCTAGACCAACGATAGTGATCTTGCAACTAGCGGATCATTCTTTGGTCAGACCAGATGGCATTGTGGAGGACGTGCTGGTGCAAGTGGGCTCCCTTATCTTCCCGGTACACTTCGTTGTGCTGGATTTTGAGCCGGATGCGAAAGTCCCATTTATTTTGGGACGTCCTTTCTTGGCGACTGGGAAACCGCTGATTGATGTAGCTGCAGGGTAGCTAACCATGCGGGCACACGACAAGGTGGAGGTATTTGATGTGTACAAGGCCACGAAGCTTCAGGCCGTGTATGAGGAACTCTCAGTGATCAACGTGCTTGATCGAGCGAATATTTCTCAAAGTGTTGATTCGCGAGAGCCAGTGGGAAAACCACCGGTGAAGGACCCCCCAAAACTGGAATCGTGGCAAGAAGATCGAAATGCCATGGTCACAGTTAATGGGCATTGGTGTAAGCAGGACTGGGGTGAGGACGGTAGTCGAGAGAAGACATCCGTCACCCTAGAGGATGACTAAGCTTCAATGACGTCGAGCCGCGATGGTAAACCAGGCGCTGCACGGAATGCAACTCGTGAAATTGTTGTAATACTTGAGTAGAACTAGTAGAAAAGAAAGAAAAAAAAAGAAACAAAAATAGAAAAGAGAAAAATATAAAAATAAAAATTGTGTTTTATGTTGAAACCTTTGAATTCTAACCAATTTCTTGTTGTGAGATGAATTTCAGGTTGAACGGAGGGTAAAAATGCAAAGGATCGCAAAGGAAAAATAGAGGTGACAAAAATAATAAAAGGTGGCAAAACAGTGAGCCTGCGCGATGGCTCCGTGTCACAGAGGAGGGCCTCCGCGTTACCCTCCGTGACACATTGAGGTGTAATTCTGGAACTTTCAAAATTCCAGAACACCTCTGCGTTGGCTCCGTGTCACGGAGGGGGTGCTCCACGTTACCCTTCGTGACACGTTGAGGTGTTAATCGCGACGGGTTACACCGGGTCGCCGGGTGACCTGTGCACAAATCCTCCTTTTTAACCCTGATTTCCTTCATTTTCCCTCATTTCTCATCCCCTCTGTGACAAACACCCAAAAATCCCCCCTTCCCCAACGTGACATGGACCTATGAACAAGTTTTCTTCAACTTTTCTTCGATTTCATTGAATTAAAGGCATGTTCTCTAACTTCATCTCAATTCTTGACCAATTTCTTAGATTTTGAGCATGTGAGGTGAGTAAACCTTGTCCTAATTGTAAATTGAGCTTGAGTTCAATTAAGTTATTGTTGATTGATGTTCGTAGTATCATTTTGATTGTATGAACTCGATAAATACATGCTTGATCGAATTTTGGTGAAATATGTAGCTAGGGTTAGAATTTGATTGCGAAGAAACTAAATGTGATCGAAAATGTGAAAATTATGGGTTGGGCATGTCGGGTGAGGTGAATTGTGTTGTGCTTGTTGTGAATACGCTAAATAAACGATGGATTTTCGGGAGAATGAAATTGTTGAATTGCATAGAAATGGGTGGATTACATAGGTTGTGTTGAGAGAAGTTTTTGCTAAGTGCTCTGTGATGAAATGGTATCGATGGTGATATTTTAATTAGCAGTACAAAGTCTGAGTAGTACATAGAATTTATTCCATCGAATTCTCTGAATGCACGAGGCATGTTGTTGTTTTTTTGTATATTGGAAAGTGAGAATTGTCTTGCTGTAATGTCGTAATTGTGGCTAAGGACTAAGTGTGGGGTGGCCTAGCTTAACGCAAGCTTAGTCGAAGCTAATTTTGATTTGAATAACATTGGGACTGTCTGTTTGATTTGATAGGAACAATGGTAAGCAGGCAAGACAAAGGGAAGGGCGCATCTACATCGGGCGTCGGGAGGAAAAGAATTAGATTGGGAACAGCAGTCCCAGCAGCACCAGCGGTTCTGCATGGCCAACGCCGTCAATATGGAACCCGATGGGTGACGGACGAAGGGAAGAAGTGGTACGCAAAGCACAAGGAAAACAAATACTTCCCCGAGGAGCACATTGCAAGGGAGCCGTTGGCACGGGAATTCCCCAAAATTGTACACCGGATTGACGCTGCCGGGCTGAACTTCATCTTTGAAGAGCCCAAGGAGTGCAATCTCCACCTGATTCGGGAGTTCTACGCCAACTAGAACCCGACACTCCGCAGTCACACCATCAAGATAAGGGGGCAGGTAGTCACCTTTGAGCCGCATCACCTTAATGCCATTTTGGGGGCGCGGGACACAGATGCCCATGTACTCTGGCAGCTGAACATCACTCCACCATATGCAGATATCAGACGCACTCTGTGTGGAGCCCGTTCTACAGCTCGGTGGAGCAGGCATAAGGAGAGGGGCTACCATCAGACGCTGCCCTACTCTCAAATGAACAGGGAAGTCAGAATTTGGCTTAAGATCGTGTGTTCCTGCCTGATCCCGGGGGTGCACATGACAGATGTCACCCGGGATCGTGTGTGCTTGGTCTACGCCCTGATGAAGGGCTAGAGATTAATATTGGGGCGGTGATTATCTCCGCCATGAAGAGAGCCCGGTTGCATCAAGGGCACAAGTACGGGTTTGGTGGCTTGTTGACCACGTTCCTGAGGGGCCTGGATATCAAGGAGGAGGCCCTAGACTACATCCTGCGGATGGATAGGCGTTCCTTGGATGTCACCAAAACTAAGGCACCCGACACCACTCACGGGCCAGTTCTCACATTAGCCAAGCGACATGCTCGGGATGATCAATATATGGCCTGCATGTTCGGGATGCAGATGCTACAGTTGAGAATAGGCGGGAGGCCAACAACAGAAGATAAGCTGTGGCAGCTCAACTTGGACTACCCCTTCAGCGAAAATGCCAGGGCTCTATGAAGAGTGGGGCCAGTTTTTGTGGAGCCCGTAGATGACGATGTTTCCACAGATAAGGAGACACGCCGCAATGACTCAGATGTTGAGTCAGATGAGGATAGTGGGGGCGATTCAGATATGGGGGATGAGGCAACAGCACCTGACGAAGAAGTTGAATACTTTGATTGATCAGGGAGTTTCACCACCTACTATTGTGCTATGCTGAATTTTGTGAACACTAGGGACAATGTTCGATTTAAGTGTGGGGTGGGGGTAGTTAGGTGCTGGTTGTTTTGTTGTTGTTTATATTCATGTTTTGTTGTTGTTCCTGTGAAAAAATTGTGACCCTGTGATTTTGGTGTTTATGTTTTGTATTGTAATTCGGTGTTGTAATTAATGTGAAGCTGTTGTGTGCTGTATGGAGTTGTTGTTAGCTGGTTGTGTAAATATTTTTGTTTTACCGAAATTATCGATATTTTTAAAATTTTTTTGTTGAAATATTTTTATGATTGGGTTTCTCGGCGTTTATTTTCGGTGCTTTTACCGAGAATAGTCCCATTGAATCGAAGTCGTAAATAGTGACCGTTCCCTATGATGGATGGATGATGACCTTCTTAAGGGAAATGTAGTCGATAGGAGTACATTTTTCTTTCTTTTAATTTTTTTCTGTTGCTTTTTTGTATCCCAAACGTGTCGTTACTTTATAGTTCGGAATTCTTGTTGCGTGTTGTACATGATATTTAGAATGCAAAGGCGATTCGTATGAATGCATGCAACTTTGTAAATATGTTGAGATACCTAGACCATAGAGTTCGATTCGGTGTGATTGAGGCTTAATGTTTGAATTCTTGTAATTAGCGGATTGAAGAGTCTGTGAATATGTCTTGAGTTGAGCATGTGCAATGAGTGTGTGGTGAGGTTTCGATTCTTCCATGCTATTGTGAAGTGTCTAGAACTTGCCTGGTGTGTGTATGAAATGAAATCAAGGATGTGTATTGTAGGAAAGGATGTAGTCATTTCTTTGATTTCACCGAAAGTTTTTTCCATTATCGTACCCACCTTGAATGTACATCCTAGTTAGCCCCATTGAGCCTTTAGCCTATTTTTTTCTTTCTTTTGTCGAAAAGGTACAAACTGAGCTTAACCCCTTCTTTTCATTATCCGTCAATTTGATCCAAAACTCTTAAGAGCTCAAGAAAAGTAATTTTCCCATAGAGTCAAGGAGTGGTAACTGTGGAAACAAAGGAATAGCAGAAGTGATGAAAGTAAAGAAAAGGTCAAGGGTGCACTTGCCAAATTTAATAAAAAATGAAGATGTATAACTAATCTTTGTTATTAAGTCAAGTGTGCTTAAAGATATGGGAATAAAAATAAAGAAAGACTTCAAGAAGGGGAGGATGAACAAAAAAAAACAATGCCCATAATGTGGTGGGATGTATTGAAAAGCGCTTAAGGAGGCTAGTCGTTATTATTGGTTAGCTCAGTATTTACTAGTTTCTTAGCTTACATTACAACCCATTAAATCCTACATGATCTTACATCACTCGTCCTTATATTAGTGGAGTAATACACTAGAGGCAAGCTTATGGGTCATGACATGATGCATGTGAATTCTTTGGGAGAGAGAGCGAAATCGTGTTCATATGCCCCTGCATGTAATGTTTTTGAGATCATATGATTGAAAAGGGGGAAATTCTCTTGTGTTGTGAGGCACATGCTTGATGAGAGACTGAATTTCGTGTCGGATGTCTTGATCAGCTGATTTGCATGAGTTTGCCGAGATCGAGAGTCGACTCTTGAGTCTAGGAGGTCTTAATGTGTTGAATGTCATTGTATTGATGAGATTATGCATGTTTTCTTGAAGATTTGCTATGTTAAATAATCCGTATAACTATAGCTTGAATTGTCGAGCCAAAGTAGCTATGATTGGGTGTCAATTGCATGAGATGTGAGATTATTGTTCGAGGACGAACAAGGTTTTAAGTGTGGGGTAAGTGATCTTGGGCAGAATTATATGCCCAAGTGATACTCAAATGCTTCATTTCGTTTTGTTTATCCATCGATATTTGTACATTCTCATGTGATTTGTAGTTAAAAGGTGAATTTATACTAACCAACAAGATTAGTGTTGTTTTGCAGGAAAAATGTAATTTTAGGAAGCTAAGATGCATGTTGGGAGAAATTGGAAATGGACTCGGAAGCGAGCAGTAGAAAGGCCAAGGAAATGCAGCAAATTAAGGGGCTCCGCGATGGAGCCATGTCACGCTGCCATCGCGGAGGCATTCTGCCCCGGATGATTAAAATAGGCCAAGTTCTAGTGAAGGTTTGCGTTGGAGCCATGGCACGTTGGCCAAGCCCCGCGTTGCACACCGTGGCACGTTGGGCATAATTACTTGGAGGACCAAATTCCAGTGAGTGTCCGCGTTTGTGGCATGTCACAGAGGCAGTGGTCCGCGATGCACTCCGTGACTCATTGCTTGTTATTCCGGGAAAAATTTCCACTAGTATAAATAACACACTTAGGTTTATTTTTAATAATTCTGATTGGGTTGAGCAAGAACGTGGGTTACAGGCAGTTGATGAGACGAAAATCTTAGGGTCCTTCTCTAACTCTTTCTCTTTTCTTTCAATTGTTTGTATGATTTACACTCTTTTAATGATGTTGAATCCACAAATGAGTGGCTAAACTCACTTCTCACTGAGGTTAATAACATTTGTAGTGGAATGTAATTATTGATCATCTTGGTTTTTCATCTTTTATTCTATGGTTGTTCTATTAATTCTTGTTCTTACTGCATTAATGTTTGGCCAATATTAATGTATATCTAAAAAATCCGGTTTGTGCTCGAAAGAGAAAGAAACTGGAAAGTTGTGAATTGGTAGGATATGATCTCTTCTTGGTTTGGGAAAATTGAGAATTGATTTACCTTCAGAATAGAAATTTATCTGAAAGTCGTATTAGTCAATTAAGGAATCGGTTTCGTATGGCTAGAACATGAATTTCTTCTTATCATAGAAATGTAGGTGGAAGGTTCATGATTCTTAAGTTGGGTTAAATACGAGAGTTTTAATCCATAGGCAATAATTCTTGACTAGCAACCGAAGGAAAGATTAACCGGTTTGTATCAATAAATTGCTTCCCTGCATGTTCGTTTTAGCCTCAGCATGCTTATTACTATAGTTCAGACTCAATTTGTACATTTGTTTTAGATTAGTATAAATTAGGAAACAAACTCCCAAAATCTTCTTGAAACTGTTGTCTGCATTATTAGAGTTAGAGTTTATTAACGCTTGATTCGATTATTACCTTGGTCCAGTCGCTGTTGGATCGATACTTGGCTACTCTAGCCATTTTACTACTTGTTCGACCACATGCACTTGCGTGTAGGCATTTAAAACCACCGAAAAGTGTCCTCTCCAGAATTTAGAGCGGTAATCCAACTGTTGGCTCAGTTAGTGACCAACCAAGTGAACTAGAAGGTGGTCCCAGTAAATGTGAACGGGTCTGCAGCAGTTGCCAGGATTCGGGATTTCACCCAAATGAACCCTCCAGATTTTCATTGATCTAAAGTAGGAGAGGACCTACAAGAGTTTGTGGATGATGTAAGAAAGATCACCTAGATAATGGGTGTTAATTCCGTAGAGAGGTGCTGATCTGGCCTCCTACCAATTGAAAGGGGTGGCTTAGATTTGGTACAACTAATGGAAGGAGGGGAGGCCAATTGAAGTAGGATCAGTAGAGTGGGAAGAGTTCTGTACGACATTTCTTGATAGATTCTTTCCTCGGGAATTGAGGGGGGCCAAGATTGCTGAATTTATGAATTTGAGGTAGAATAATAGAATAGTGGAAGAGTATGCATTGGAGTTCACTTGGTTGTCGGGGTATGCTCCAGAGATGGTCGCTGAGTCGAGGACTCTTATGCTCAAGTTTGTGAATAGAGTTTCGGACTTGGTGCTTAAAGAATGTAGAACTACAATGCTGATCAAAGACATTAACATCCTCATCATTCATGCCCAATAGATAGAGGCAGAAAAGCTGAAGGATATAGAGAGGGAAAGTAAGTAGGCCAGAACTGGACAGTTTGAATATGGCCAACAGAGGTCAGGCAGCAGTAATCTTCCACAGCAGCATCAGCAGAGACCTCCAACACCTGTATCAGTTAGTGCCCCTTCTTTTCGACCTCACAAGGATTGAAAGGGTAGAGCATCAGGCTTTCGATCCCAGAGTCACGTCTATAGCAACTGCTCATTTCCTTCTTGCCTAAAGTGTTGCAAGAATCACCTAGGGGAGTGCCGTTTGGGAAAGGAGGGTGGTTTCGATTGTGGCTAACTGGGCCACAGATTAAGAGATTGTCTGTCAGCAGGATGGGGAAAGGCTCAATCCACTACCTCAGCAACCCAGTAGGTCACCCAACTCAGTAGAGTACTACTTCAGGTACGGATGGCGGCCAACACCGAAATTGTTTTTATGGCTTATCTTCTTGTCAAGATTCGGAGAGCTCACCTGACATGGTCACGGGTATGTTACGTCTTTTTCATCTAGATGTATATGCCCTACTAGATCCAGGAGCCACACTTTTATTCGTGACTCCTTACGTTCCTTTTCAATTTGATATTAGTCTAGAAGTCCTCTTAGAACCATTCTCAGGCTCTACTCTGGTTGGTGAGTCAGTTAGAACTAGCTGGGTATGTAGAAACTGCCCAGTCTCAGTGTTGAGTAAAGCCATTCCAGTTGATCTAGTAGAGCTAGACATGGTTGACTTCGACCTCATTCTTGGCATGGATTGGTTACATTCCAATTATTCATCAGTCGACTGCAGAACTAGAGACATCAGGTTTCAGCTTCCCAATGAGCCTGTCTTAGAATGGATGGGTAGTGTTTCAGCGCCTAAGGGACGATTTATTTTCTACCTTAAGGCAAAGAGAATGATTTCAAAAAGGGTACATCTATCACCAAGTTTGGGTCAGAGATTCTAACTCTGAGATCCCAACTATTCGGTTAGTTCTAGTTGTCAATGAATTCCCTGATGTGTTTCCCAAAGATCTTCCCATAGTCCCTCAAATAGACTTCGGCATAGACCTTCTTCCATACACTTAGCCCATCTCTATTCCTCCTTCCAGAATGGCTCCAGCTGAACTTAAGGGGTTGAAGGAATAGTTGAAAGACCTTCTAGATAAGGACTTTATCAGGCCCAACATCTCTCTATGGGGTGCTCTAGTGTTGTTCGTGTAAAAGGAAGACGGTACACTCAGAATGTGTATCGACTACAATTAGATGAACAAAGTTACAATCAAGAACATGTATCCCCTACCCAGGATTGATGACTTGTTCGATCAGCTTCAGGAAGCTAATTGTTTTTCCAAGGTTGATCTCAGATTAAGATATCATCAGCTTAAGGTCAGGAAGTGTGACATACTGAAAATAGCCTTCAAGTACTCCGTATGGTCACTATGAATTTGTGGTTATGTCTTTTGCACTGACCAATGCCCCTGCAACTTTTATGGACCTGATGAATAGGGTATTCAATCCATATCTGGACATGTTCATCATTGTGTTCATAGACGAGATCTTAGTATACTCCAAAAATGAAGAAGACCATGCTAATCACCTGAGGATAGTGTTGCAAACTCTTATAGACCACTAGTTGTTCGCTAAATTCAGTAAGTGTGAGTTCTGGCTGAAGTCAGTAGCCTTCCTCGGTCATGTGGTATCAGGTGAGGGTGTTCGAGAGGATCCTCAGAAGATAGTAGCAGTAAAAGATTGGCCAAGACCCATTTCTCCAATAGAAATCAGGAGTTTCTTGGGTTTAGCCAGTTATTACCGACATTTTTTAGGGGAGTTTTCTTCCATTGCATCCCTTCTAACTAAACTAACTCAGAAAAAGGTGAAGTTTTAGTGGTCAGATGCATGTCAGAAGAGTTTCCAGGAGTTGAAGACTTGACTCACTACAACTCCAGTTTTAAGCTTGCATGAAGGAACATATAGGTTTGTAGTCTATTGTGATACTTCCCTAGTTGGCCTCGGTTGCATTTTGATGCATCGGGGCAAAGGTTATAGCTTATGCCTCTAGACAACTCAAGGCTCATGAGAAGAACTACCCGACTCATGATCTTGAATTAGCAGTAGTGGTGTTTTCACCAACCACAAGAGCCTTCAGTACGTGTTCAATTAAAAGGATTTGAACCTTCATCAGAAAAGGTAGCTAGAGTTATTGAAAGACTATGACATGAGTGTGCTATACCACCCGGGCAATGCCAATGTGGTGGTGGATGCATTAAGCAGGATGTCCATGGGGAGCATTGCTTATGTTAAAGAGGGATAAAAAGAGTTGGTGAAAGATATTCACAGATTAGCTAGGTTGGGAGTTCAATTAGTTGATTTAGTCAAGGGCGGAGTTGTAATCTAGAGGGAGATAGTATGCTTCGTTACCAGCGCATACTTCTTATTCTAGACCTAGATGACTTGAAATAGTGAATACTGGCAAAAGTGCACAACTCTAGATATTCTTTCCACCTAAGTGCCACTAAGATGTACCGTGACCTATGGGAAATCTACTGATGAAAAGAAATAAAGAGGGACATTGTATAATTTGTGGCTAAGTATCTGAACTGCCAACAGGTTAAAGTTAAACATTAGAGACCTGGGGGTATGACTCAAGATATTAGCATATCCACATGGAAGTAGGAAGAGGAGAATATGGACTTCATTACAGGTCTACCTTGTACTCATCGGCAGCATGATTAGGTTTGGGTGCTAGTAGATCGGATGACTAAGTCAGCACATTTCCTCCTAGTTTAGACTATAGACTCAGCTGAGGATTATGCTAGACTATACATGCGGGAGTTGGTCAGACTGCATGGAGTCCCTTTATCAGTCATTTCAGATAGAGGTACCTAGTTTACCTCGCATTTCTGGAAGTCATTTCAGAAAGGACTTGGTAGTCAAGTCAAGCTCAGCATAACTTTTCACCAACAGATAGACGATCAAGCTGAGCAGGCCATTTAGACATTAGAAGACATGTTGAGAGCTTTTGTGATTGACTTCAAGGGCAGTTGGGATGATCACCTACCTCTCATCAAGATTGCATACAATAGTAGCTACCACTCCAGTATTCAGATGGCTCCGTTTAAGGCATTATATAGTAGGAGGTGTAGGTCTCCAATTGGGTGGTTTGAAGTCGGTGAAGATACTTTAATAGGGCCAAATTCAGTTCATGAGGCTACGTAGAAAGTGCAACTTATCATAGAATGATATAAAACAACTTAGAGCCAACAAAAATCATATGCAGTTTGAGGAGAAGAGAGCTAGAGTTTGCTGCATATGATTGGGTTTATGTGAAGATTTCACCTATGAAAGGGGTGATGAGGTTTGGAAAGAAAGGTAAACTCGGTACGAGGTATGTTTGACAATGTAGCCTATGAGTTGGAATTACCTTTATTGTTAGCATCAGTGCACCTAGTCTTCCATGAGTCACTGTTGAAGAAGTGGATCAGTGATCCAACCTTAGTTGTGCCACTAGACAGTGTGGATGTGAAAGATAGTCTCTCTTACAAAGAGGTCCCAGTTTAGATTCTAGACCGTCATGTTTGTAAGTTCAAAAACAAGGAGGTCGCTTCAGTAAAGGTTTTGTAGAGGAACAAGCTAGTTGAGGGAGACACATAGGAAGCAGAAGCGGACATGATGGCTAAATATCCTCATTTATTCCCTTCCAGTTTAGTTTCAGCATCAGGTATTAAATCCTCTTCAGTACACTATTCAGTTCTATACTCTTCAGCTTTATTCATGTTCTAAATGTGCATCCTAGTTGCATCAACTCAGTTATTATGCCTATATTAATTTGGAGTCAGTAACTCCTTCAAAAATTGCTTTATAGTTTTCAATTTGGGAATAATAACTCTTTTCCCAGTTTTGCAGCTTACTTTGCCTTCATTCGAGGATGAATGTTCCTAATGGGGAGATATTGTAACACCCTGAAAGTTTCTAAGATCAGGTCCAGGGGTTGAAATAGATAAAGTAGGAAAATGTGCACCAGGTCGCAAGATGACTCATCTAGTGACTCGTGAAGTACTTCACGACTTGTCCAGTGACTCGTAAAGTACGGAGTGACTCATGAAGCAGAGTCCTACCTTAGAGGAATCGTGGTTAGGGGGTGACCATGAGTGGTAACCCACAGGCCGTGAAGTCTTTTCATGACCCGTGAGGTGAACCATGGTCAAGATGGTTAAAATTGAAGATTTGATTCATCGGTGAAGTCACAAAGGGAGTCAAGAGTCATGGAGTACCTCAGGACTCATGAAATGAGTCATCTCCTAGGTTGTTGAAGTTTTAATTAGGATTTCTAATAGACTTCACAAGTTGAAACCACGATTCATCCCTTACTTCATGACTCACGAAGTAGGTCATTGCCTGGGGTTGAATTTTTTAAGTTGGGTTTTCTAGTGTTGATGACGGATTGGACCCCAAGACTCGTCCAGTACCTCAAGAGTCATGATGTCCCTCGTGAGGAATGGTAGGGTCCAAATTTTTGTGTTTTTAGTAGGGGTACTTTTGTAATGCCTAAGCTCCTAGGCATAAATTACATTGTTTTGGAGTTATTTTCAGAGAGAATTAGGGATTTAGTCGATAGTTTACTCTCATTTATCTCATTCCCTCAAGTTAGCAGCATGCGAAAGTCAGACAGAAGATACAAAGTAAGATAAAGGTTTTTTGTCTTCCCATCAGATTTCTCCAGATTGTTCTCAAGGAATTCTACATCAGGTATGTAGGAATTCAACAAGAGAATTGCTCTTCCCTTATGCCCCAAAATCCTTCTAAGAATCTATATAAGTTCTAGCCTTGAGGATCAAATGTAGGGTTATCTTTCAGACAAATTATGAATATTTCTTTTAGATTGTTCCTGATGAACCTTTTCAAGTCTTCTTTACTTATTAAGCATATTGCTATTCTCTTCATGCAATATTGTTTTAGTCCTAGTTTCTATGAGTACAGTAAATTGGATCTTGCATAATTGGTAGATACTAATGTTGATTGACTATGTTAGTTCTTGAAATTTCCGTGTTATTACTATCATGTGGGTTAATAGTCAGTTTGAATGTTATTTTAGTCTTAGTCAGTAATTGACCCTTTCAGTATCTTTCAGTAAGTCAGCTGCTTAGTTCGACTATAGTCAGTTCTTAAAAAGCTTAGTTGCACTCTTTAGTTTTATTTATCAGGTTGTTCTTTAGATGGTGATGATGCATTCAGAAAAAGAAGCTCTGGCCAGACCTAGAACACCAGTTTCCAGTTATCAGGTCCTTTAGGCTTTCAAAGTACTTCCAGATAAGTACTTCTAACTTAAGTCTTGCCATATCAGTTTTGACCTATTAGTCTAGCAGTCACAGTTAGGACCTCTAGTGGGAGTAGAACTTAGCACTGACCGGGCCGGGATTCAGCGCACTCAGGTTGCCCGAACTACATTGCCACTATAAGTTTTAGCCCAAATAGGCAGCAGACAGTGATCACCTAGTTTAACTCTATACCTTGGCATGGTATAGTGGACCTTCACCGATGGGGGTACACATCGGACTCCATTTTAGCTAACGTGGTTACATATCAGTTATAGTTGATCACACAATTTAGTACAGTACCTCTTGTCAGTATCGCTTAGTCTCACTTTCAGCTTAGATTAGTTATTCTAATTTTAGTACATGTGTATGACTATCAGTTGGTGCTTGTACATACACTATTACAGATATATCATAATACTTATCAGATTATAATTGGTCATTTCATGTCATCTCAGCTCAGTTATGTACTTTTATTGTTTCACTTACATCTCGCATACTCAGTACATTCAAAGTACTGATACATATTTCCATGTTGTATCATATTATGATACAGGTGTAGGTTCACAAATGTTAGTTATGAGTTGGCTTTTAGACATAGCATTGTTCAGCTTGTCTTGCAATATTTGCACAAGTTTCGGTATTTTTAATCAGACGTCTCTTATTTTATAATCAGATTATTCAGTTATATTTCCAGCTCCCACTATGTTATTTTAGTTTACCAGTGTGATGTTAAACCATGGGTTAGATGGGTCACTTGTGGCACCAAGTACCACGATGTGTCCAGGGTGTAAATTCGGGTCATAACAATAATCATGATCCATCCTTTCTGAATATGGAATGCTAGGTAATCACCTACTTCATGACACAAGGCAAAGGAAATGTGAAAGAATAGGTCTAATCAAACAAAATAAATCAAAAATGCTAGATAGGGCCTATGCCAAAGTCCCCAGCAATGGTGCCATATATTTGATCATTGCTCAAATCCACTCCAATTAGGAAGTGTACGCATTCGATGTAACTATTATACCCAACTAAGAGTCGCGGTCGAATTCATAGGGACTTTGGCAGACCCAAACTAGCTAGCACTTTTCAATTCGGATTTGAATGTTTAGATGCTACTTAAATTAGGATTAGTAGAAATATAGCTATAACTAATTAATGTAAATGCTTGAGATAGTAATTAATAATGAGAAGTACTTGGGAAGTGACCCAAAATTTTAATCGATCCCCCTAAATCACTCAATAGGGGAAAATTGAGAATGCCTCTTCATGAACATGCAGGCAATCACTTAGGAAACCAATGGGTATCTTTTAATAACATCAATGGTGTCAATATACCTCAATTTTATTGAATTGAAGATAACTCCCTTCTACCCAATTATATTTTGTTAAATAAATTTCAACTTATGCCTATGTGAACCCATTAAACAAGGGTTATAACCTTGAGTTACTGTTAATTGAGACTAACGCAACCTAAATTGGCTCTTTCAAGCACAATAAAGGTTATTGGGTAGTATTGAATAACTTTTAGTGTCTATCATAGTTTACAAACCCCAAATCAGTCAAATATTCTTAAGCCCACAATTAATTTTACTCAATCGAGATCATTAGGGTTCACATCCCTAGATCTGGGTTTAGCTACCTGCAGAAAAAAGAGAAGAAGAAAGCAAGTAATTGAATATTCATACAAATGAAATCACTATTAGGAGACGAAACCTTGAATTGATAATTTTGGTCTTTATTATTCAGTCACAAGATGTATCTACTTCTCTATTATATATCTATCTATTGTTAACTCTATAGAATTCTATATTATCCACTCTAGTATATTTGAAAAAGAAGAGAAAAATAATATTTATACTAAGCCTCAAAAACCCCTAATTCATTTAAAATTGGAGGGTCCTAGGTGTGTAGGGATGGATCGTCCTTTACTTCGTCACTTGAATCTGGCTTGTTCCTGGATGCTATCCATCCATTTATTGATGGACCATCTTCTGGAAAGACGGGTTGTCCTTCACATCGTCCCTTGATTCTGAAGCTTTTCAGTTAAGTGATCTCTCCTTTCCATCATTGTTTGCTAACAACTTAGAAGTGGTTTCCGAATCAAGCAGGACATCTTAGACATTTGATATATGGACCATCTTATTAACAGAAAGTATGTCCTTTGCTCTATTTTTGGGCACACTCATGACTTTGGCTCCTCCTTCTTCATTTCATTTGGGTTCCCGAAACATAGCATAATAAAGTTAGTTTTGACTTAAATTAGTACTTAAAGACATGTAAAACTCTATTAAATGAAGCAAAGATATGTCACAAAACTCCCGACACATCAACCATCCAACTATTTCATAAATCACTCTCCTGACCTAGTGGAATCATCAAAATAGAAAATAGACCTTTTCAACACCAAGAGTTGACTTTGGTCAAACAGTTCAAGTTTCAAACCTCTGAAAGTAAAAACCTTCCTCAAAACATATCCGATCGCCTTGAGATTCATGTGGATTATCCACGCAACTCATAAAAAACTAATAGAAGATTTGGGGATGGTCAAACAGGGAAAAGAGGTCGAAATAAAAAATGATCATGAGGGTCAAGAGGAAACAAGGAAAGAAAGTAAACTAACTTTTATCAAATTGAGTCAACAGATAGTGCAAAATTTCTCTCAATTCCATCCAAAACTTTGGTCTCTCTAGAAAGATTCCGTCGATAACCTAATTTGCCTATCACTTTGTCGCTAGAGACTATTAAGTTACCAATGATTACAAAACAACAATAAACACCAAACACACATACGATATCTTATACTGCAATACTTCAACTGAACCCATGATCGTATGGAAGGAGAATGAGGTGGAATAAATGATCGTGAATAAAAAGCTTCAATATGCTATTATTGGGATGTTTTCATATAAATTTCTAGAAATGAAAGAATTACATAAGATAATGCCTAAACAATGTGAATTAGGGGGAGGAAGAACAAGAAAGAAAACTACAAGAACAAAAACAATAGAAGGATAATATAAATAAGATATATAGGAAAACTCACATAACCACAAAAGAGGAAAAAGGGAAATAGGTGGAGGAAAAACAATTCACATAACAAAACCAGAAGCAGTGTAGTAGAAGGGGAAGAAATTATAATAGAGGAGGAAGAGAAGAGAAAGCTTAGCTCCCAAAACACTAACCTAACATGACTTGACCAAGTATTTCAAGTTCTAAACAAGTCTGCATCTTTAGAGGAAGAGAACTTAGTAAGCATATATAATGACAAGGACAAAACCAAGGCAATAGAAAAACCTCCAAAGAAAAGACAAGGTGATCAGTAAAACAATGGGTAGACAACTTATTTTTTAAGAAACTTGATGAAAAAGGTGAATTGATTAATAAGAAAGATGTTCTCAAGTAGAATTACAAAGATGTTGATGAGTTGGTAATTTACCAACTTATCTAGCTCTTAAACATGAATTATTGCCTCATTTTAATGTAATTTAAAAGGATATTATGCCTTTATTATATTATGTGCAAGCATTTCTTTTAAATAAAGATGATGGAGGATTTGATCTTAAAGCAATCTGTCTGAGGAATGGCAAGGGACATGTGTGCCCTAAGTGCCACGTAGGAAGAGCTGAAGTCTACTAGCAGTGGACATGCTCGCAAGTCGGCAACTGCATGTCTCATGTTCCATAGAGGAAGAGTTGAAAGAGGACTTCTTTGGACTAGTGTTGAACATACGTATCATAAGTCCTTACCTGCGAACTGCAGGTTCCAGCGCAAGTACACTGAGTTTCTTCTGAAGGGCAAAATCATCCAAAAGACAATTACGTACCTGGGAGATTTCATAGGCATTTTAGGGATCCATGCAAGGAATATATAAAAGAGGGGGGAGAAATTGAAAAGGATAGAGAATATTCTAGAGCATAGAGTACACTTTTCCACGTTCTTCTTCTTCCTCGTGAAAACACTATTGTTGAAGGTTCAAAGCTTTGAATTGATTTTAAATTGATTATGATAAATGTTTTTTGAGGGATTCCTCTTTGGTATAATTTCTTGTTCCCTAATTATGAGCAGCTAATTTCTCTTCTAGGGGTGTGTGTGATGATGGGTATTTTGAATTCATTGAGTATTGACTAATTGATCTTAGAATTGATTATAATGCATGGATCTATTGATTTCTTTAAGTTTTAATCTGAATATCAGTGGTTGCAAACATTTATTGAATTCTCTAATTTTTATTCTACTTGAGAAAGAGAAGTAAAGTTGTGTAAGACTTCAATAGTGAGTATTTGAGGCTTTTATCTAAGTGTTAGAGTTAGAAATAGTCTATACCCGGTTCAAGCTTCATTTAAGGGGCAAAGCTTGAAATAGTCTATGCCTACTCAAGCAATGTTTGATTGTTTCATAGATCTTGGTTTTGGGGTTTTAGAAAACCCAACATATACACCCTCTTTTGGTTAAGAAACTTTGAGTGTATCTAAAACCAAAGTTATCCATGTGAGAATTGATTCTCAAGACATTTAGCTAATACTTGTCCAAATGATACACCATCAAATGCACACCCCTAGTCTCTCTAATCTTTTCAACAACAATTTGTGCTACCTTGTTGTGATTATAAATTTTGATTGATACTTGTTCAAAAAACTTCCCTCAATTTTACTTTATGTTTACACGTAACACTTACTCTTGTGAATTAATTCACAACTTTTGGTAACTCTAGCCTCCAATATCTATGGTAAATCGACCCCGACTCTTGTTGGGTACTTATTTTGCAGACGACCATAGCCACCTCCTTAATTGGAGAGTCATTTTGGACGTTAACAAAAATGGCACCATTGTCGGGGATTGAAAATTAATTATTATTTGATTGTTTGTTGATTCACATTTGTATTGCATCTTATTTTTCCTTTTACAATGTTTTTCTGCTCTTGTTGGTTGAACAAGATAAATGATGAGTCATGCTAGTGATAACAATAGTGTTGATGGGTTCATGGATGTCGAAGATGAATCGGTAGCTCAAGGTGTGGCCAGTGCTATTCGCCTACCTCTAATGGTAGCGAATGTGGTGTTTCATGTTACTAGCACCATAATATACTTCATTAAAATGAAAGGATCGTTTGCCGGTAGTGCTAATGAAGATGCCAACTGGCATATAAGAAATTTTGCTGAAATTTGGCAGCCATTCAATATCACGATCATTAGCCAAGAATTTATTTAGCTAAGATTGTTCCCATTCTCTCTCACAGGAGAGGCAGGATCTTTGTTGGAGGAGCTACCTTAAGGTTTTATAACTTCATGGAATGAGTTAACTGAGGCATTCTTAGATTGGTTCTTCCACCCTAAAGAATATTGCAATTGCGTGACGAAATCACAAACTTCCAGCAACTTCTAAGAGAGCCATTACATTAGGTGTGGTTGAGATTCAAGAAGATAGTGGTCATGTGTCCTAATAATGGGTTATTGGATGGAGTGGCACGACCCAATTGGGCAAGTCGTGCGGGTACCTATATTGACTTTAGCTAGATAGGAGAACCCCTTTCCAACCCAATATATAAGATAAATTAAATACTCATCAATTTTCATAACATAAAATATTACAAAAACTATAATGAAATTTTCCTTCTGAACCATGACTCCCCATGATCTATCCTAGACAGGTACAAGAGCTCTAATAGAATACTTGACAATGTAAAATAACACAACTTCATCTAGGGAGAAAGATTACGAAATCTGATGCTATGTACTCCATGTAATTCTTAAAACATCAACCAGCCACAACCTACACCAAAAAGGTGTAGCAAGGTAGTATTAGTACACCACTCGTACCGATAGGCATCATTGGCCGACTAAAATTAGTTCACATAACTGTATATAATTTAACATGCAATTGATTTAATTAATATAACAACTATAATCACGGGCAAAATAGCATGCCCGAGATACGCTTTATACCTTAATGTAATCTTGTTTATCTAAGTTATTTTACATACTTTCATGTGATTTTATATAAATGTAAATAGATGTGCTAACCAACATGATTAGCCCTTGTTTTGTAGGTTTCAAGGATTTTGAGGAACTAATTCACAAGTTGGTGAAAGCAAGGAATGGAGTGGAAGCAAGTGGCGAAAGTCGGCAAGGAGCATGCCTTGGCAAGGCTTGCCGCGCCAGGCAGCGTGCCACGCTGTGCGTGTGCCGCGCCCAGCGCCGTGCCACGCCCTTGACAAGCGGATGAGAGAAGGCAGCAAATGGCAGTAGCAGGCAGTAAACTAGCGCGCCAGCGCAGTTCCACGCTAGGACAGCTGCGCGACAGCAGCATGCCAACACGCTGCATGAGCAGCGTGCCACGTTGGCTAGCGTGGTGACCCTCGGCAGCTTGGTTTCCAGAGGCACTTTCCAGAGAGCTTTCACGTTGCCTCCGTGTCACGGAGTCATTGCTCCGCGATACACTCCGTGACACGGAGACATTCCATGACAGGCTAAATTATGCACGTTTTCCATTTACTATAAATAGGACCCTTAGCTCCTAAAATCAGGAGGTCACGATTTTATTCTGAAAAACCACCTAGGAGTGAAGGGAGAAGTGGGAGAAATCATCTAGGGTTTATCAAATTCCCTTCTCATCTACCAAATTCATGTAAGTATGTTAGTTTAGTATTAGTTAATTGTAGTTTTACGAACATGAATGGCAAGAACCCTTCCTCTAGGGTTGAAGCCATGAATTATGATTGTGCTTTTATGAATTTATTTTGGAATTAAGTTATTGATTGTTGTTTTCATCTTGCATTCTGGATTGTTGGTTGTTTTTATGATTGATCACCATGAAAGCAAATTTGTTAGCTTGAGTAATAGCTTGAGAAAGCATTACCTAGGTCAGGACATGAGAATGTAAGGAGCATGTTTGTCTCTAGGGAGAGATATTGTGTTAGGATAGAAATATACCTCACACCTTGCTTGGTTGACACACGGGGGTTATGAAAGACCAACTTGGGATGTCACATCACCACTCGAAGAAGTACTTGTGAGGCTAAGTTGAGTTAAATGGTCAGACGTACGAAAGTCCCTAATCGTTTCCCCGTAAACCACAACATAATTGATTGCCCGCGACTAGAAAATTAAACTCCTCGCTCACAATGATGCAGTAAGGCTAGATTGCCGTGTTTAGAGGCTCGAAAGACCATAAACATGCAATTCTAATTATGTGAAATAACAATTGATAGTTCCATGCTTAACCCATTGCAAATCGTAGGATCGCATGATTAATTGGTTTTAACTCTATGTTGCTCCTAGAGTGATTTCAGAATATTTCGTTGACCCAAACTTAGACTTAATTAATCTCAATCGAAAATGTATATAACCAACACTTGAGGTATTTAAGATCAAAATAGAAATGGATAGTTAGAGGAATGGGTCCAGTCCCTGTGGGTTCGACAATCCGTTTCTTAAAAAGAGCCACTATATTACTTGCACGACCCGTACACTTGCAGACGCGCGAATCGGGCACATCAAACTACTCCAATATATATTATAATCCATCGGGTTTACTAATTGCATTCTCAATGCTTATAACTCAACAAGATTCATGCAAGAACCCTACTACTTAAGCCCTCATTTTAAGGCTCCATTTGCCTCTCTCACCCTGTTGCAGCGGTTTCTTTGACCTCTATAGTGGTCTCATGACAGCAGCAACTTTCCTGCTGCAGTGCAACCTTACTTAGGAAGTAGGCCGATTTCACTAATTCTTACCTCTTTTTTCCCGCCCTATAATATTATTAACACATCTACTTCATTTACCCTTCCATTATCACTAACCAATTTTGTTTCTATTGTTTATTAACCTATTTATTTACTCACAGAATTAACTAACCCTCTTTGTTTCGTACATTAATAGTAAAGTTAAACCAGTGATCTCCATGTAATTCCCTACCATTATTAAGCCCACATCATATGACCATCAATCACCACAAAGACCTTTGATCTAACATTCAATCATAATATAATTAAATAGCTCAAGTACACACAAAGAAGCAACAAACCATACTAATGGAGTTAAGTCCTCCACAATCAAAGTACATGTACATATCTGTCTCTCCCGAATTTCACACCACATCTCTACACCATAATCATGTCATGAAGTACCAACCTATACCGTATCATCACATATTACCTCCCAACTATGCCCCTCGTATCACACTTATATACTTGTACATCCTTGTCATTGTGGCCATATGTATATCATTCCATACCTGCACAATCTCTATCTCACAATCATACCATCAATGACCTGTAGAGCACACGCCTCCATCACATCAATGTACACACATGCCATAGGGTTTTATGTTTCCCTTCCAATCAAGACCTGTAGGGGACTCTAGAAGTCCGTGTACCCTACACCCAGCCATATGAACCACTCATCATGCCTGTTTGTGTACTCATCTTCATACACCCAACCGTATGAATGTTTAGTCATATCTTTCTGTGTACCCACTCATACTACTCACCAAGATGCTCACCTCAAGCATGAGAAACTCATTTCTAAGCTCTCACCCATGGCTTGACTGTACTAATTTTCTTATTCAGGTCCTCACCTCGGCCCCAGGCTCTTAATATGTAGATGATTTACCTTTCCATATTTCATATGTCTTCGTTTACTTATTCGATCATCACAGACCTCACTCATCATTTTAAGAAACAACATATGACAGTTCAAATATCAACGAAGTCACACACAAACAAGAATTATGCATTACCAACTATAGCACAATCATAGTTCGAGGTCGTTTCATAACTAGTTAATTATTACATCATTTATATCCAAAAGTTTAATGATGAGGTGCAAACTGGCCCCCTCGCGAGATTGGGCTTTCTACAATGGCATTGCTACCACCATTGCGTTCTCAATACGGCGGTTCCAAGGCTGCTGCAGTGGTACTACTCAGGTAGTGCTTCAACCAGTCATTCACAAAGATTTTCCACGAATTGTTTTTTCACAATCAGTTCACCGATTATGCCCATCATCTCCTAGTCAATTCTTATCATCATTTTACCCTTTCTCCTCAAGTAAAAATAATTAATTCAATACAAATCATGAATCGTATCACATTCACACATATCTAACTAACCCATTAGCCCATTAATTTCTATGAGAGCATGACTATCCCATACCCCTGCCATGACATTGATGTGATGCCCCACTCATAAGTAGCACATCAAGCATATGTCATGCCCCACCTTGGTAGGCATGACCGGCACCTAGTGCCACACTGAGATTTGGACTAGCCTAGTTGGCCTGGTGCACTTCTGGTGCACGCCTATAACTTAATTCAAAAAAATGATGAGCTATATCTCGGCTATAAATACAGCCTCTGGTAGACAAGACCACCTACAAAAGAAAACAACTAACCTCCAACAACACAATAATGGGGATCTTGTGTGAGTCGACAAGATCACTATGTTGTCTAGTTATAACTGAAATGAAATCGGGAAACTAAACTACGCTATAGCCGACAAGGCCGCTAACTGATATCTAAATAAGGCCCCTCCCGGCCATCACACGAAACAAACATACATAGGCCCCACACAACCAACAAAAAAATCTCACTACTAGAAATTTGTAGATTGCAAGCCTCTAAGAGTAGAATAATGGTCAAGATAGGGCCTCGACCTACCCATAAACTGTATAGAAAAAGAACAAACCTCTTCTAACTACCAACTCCAAAGGAAGGGAGCCGAATAAACTATTAATTCCAGATGTGACTAGGAGTGTCCCGAACAACGTCTATCCGCACCTAAAGGCAAGTAACTCAGCGCCCAAAGGATGGTCGTCAATACAATGTGTACCAAATATGTAAGGTAGTAAAATAATAATTGAATGAAACTTGGTAAAACTAAAGTAATCAAGAGAGAGTAAGAATTTAACCTGAGAAACCTTGCCGTCTGAAATACCTAACTAACAAGTTTATATATACAAACAAGAACCTAACTGGACCCCATAATTCTGGAAGGTACAAACAACATAGAATAACCTACCTGGGCCCCCATAAGCCCCGACAAGTACAAACAATATCCACTCCTGCTATCAAACTACTAATGGCTATAAGCATACTGTAACTCTGGAATACTCGTTCCTTGGAACTGAACTTGAGCCTGATAGGCTCCTGTAGCTATGTCTCTATCTGGACTGTCTGGACTATACAACTGGACCCCGAGCCTTGGCTCGACGGTGGGTCATAATGTAATTATTGTAGCTAAATACGACCCTCACTGCCTCTATTTGGTGTATCTTAAGATGGCCCTCACGACCTCAATAAGATAGAACTCACTATGGCCCTCACGGCCTCAATCTAATAAGACTCAATATGGCCCTTGCGGCCTCAATATGATAGAACTCAACATGGACCTCGCGACCTCAATCTAATAGAACTCAATATGGCCCTCACAGCCTCAACATGATAGAACTCACTATTGCCCTTGCGGCCTCACTATGGTCCCTTCAGCCACTATACTTCTCTTGTCAATATAATTTTTATGGACAACAACATTTCAATCCGAATATCATATACAACAATCGAACTAGCTAGGGTTAACCCTAATGAAGGTTTCTATATCGTCATTATTGCCTCCATTCAATTCATAACAGCTGACCCCAATAGGTTTACTCTGAAACACTATAGATACATAAGTTATACTAACTTCACGAAGAACGTAACATGCCGAAAGGATAGCATTACATACCTCGAGTGCCGACTTTCATTGGATTGGCGAGTTTCGACATGTAACCGGTGGTTCTATCACACAGCAGCCCTGATACTGAAAGAATAACGCTAATTTATATACTAAATTCAGCCAAATAATGATAACTTTCGATACTAATATTTACTATAGTTCAACTTTGAATAACTCAGTGAAAACCCGCAATTTCTCAAGATTTTAGAAGGGAGAAGTGCTTACCTAATGCCTGTGGCCGATTAGGAATCAATTTGAAACTATTCTGACAACTTTTACTTAATGGAGTTTCAATTTTCCAAACAAATTTTTGAGAAATAACTTTGTAGTAATGTTTCTCGTAGGCCTAGAACTAGTTACCCGAAGTTAATTTGGTATTGGACGGCATTTGGTAGCGTAATCGGATGAATACTTGATGAATTCTCCATACTCTCTCTAATCTAGTCATGGGTCTCTTTTCAAAATGAAAGTAAACTGAACTAAGGGACTATATATAGGTACATGGGCAGTGGCACAGGGGTGCCCCACATTGGCCAAAGCGCCAAGCCTGTGCCACGCCGCGCCTCCCATAAAACCAACAGGCCTAGCGCACCACACTGGCCAGTGCACTGGCAGCTGGCGCATCGCACTGGCCCCTCACGGCCTAGCCTCGCCGGACCCTGCTTCTGAGGCTTTTCCTACATGCGTCAAGCTCTCTTTATTCGTCACAAATCCATGCGTACACCTGCTAACTGATAGTTTTTTACAGGGTGTAACATCCTCCTCCCTTAGGAACATTTGTCCTCGAATGTCATCTTTAGGCTTATAGGAGTCAACTCTTTTAGCTAATATTTAGAAAAATTTCGGCAGAGTCTCCTCTGCAATATGGACTATCCGAAAACTTGAAACACATAAAATTCCAGCATAGGCGTCTCACAGGATTCTATAAACTACTATTTCACCATAGAGAGGTAGCTAACTAGGCCGTACTAATGACATAAGTAGTAAAATGACAACTGCATAACAATATCACCTTAACTGTATAATCTGAATCAATTCTGGAATAGGTAAGGATATCTAGATCTCATGTCATCCCCAGCTTCCCAGGTCATCTCTTCTTTGTTTTTGTTCCTCCACAACACTTTAACGGAGGCTACATCTTTAGTTCTCAGTCTGCGGACCTATATATCTAGTATTTCAATTGGAATTTCTTCATAGGCTAACTCCTCAGTAACTTGAACGTCCTCAACTGGCACAATTCGGGACAAATCCCCTATACACTTTCACAACATGGACATGTGAAATACTGGGTGAACATACTCTAATTCTGAAGGCAACTCTAACTCATATGACACACGGCCTATCCTTTGGATGATTTCGATACGGCCCAATGAACCTCAGGCTAAGCTTTCCTTTCTTGCCAAATCTCATCATGCCCTTCATCGACGACACTTTAAGGAGTACCCAATCATCTACATTAAACTCTAAGTCTCTACGCCGAATATTGAAGTAGGACTTCTGGCGACTCTGTGCTGTCAGTAACTGCTCTATGATAAGTTTCACTTTCTTTGCTGACTGATGAACCATATCTAGTCTGACTAACTCTACTTCTCCTACCTCAAACCATCCGATGGGGGACTTGCATTTCTGCCCATAGAGTGCCTCATAAGACGCCATATGAATTGTAGAAAGATAACTGTTATTATATGAAAATTCAATGAGGGGTAAATGCTCATCCAAGCTTACTCCAAATCTAGCACAAACGCCCATAACATATCCTCGAGCATCTGAATGGTGCGCTCTGCCTGAGCGTTTGTCTGAGGATGGAATATTGTACTCAAATTAACCTATGTCCCCAAACCTTTTAGAAATGATTGCCAAAACCTAGTTGTGAATTGTGCCCCCCTGTCTGAGATGATAGATGTTGGGACTCTGTGCAATCGGACCGACTCTTTAATATATAGCTCAGCATAATCTTCGGTTGAGAATAAGTCTAAACTGGAAAGAAGTGAGCTAATTTCATTAATCTATCAACAATCAACTAGATAGAGTCGAATTTGTGTCTAGTATGGGGTAGTCCTATCACAAAGTCCATATTATCTGCCTCCCATTTCCAGATAGGTATAGCCATTTCCTGAGTTAGTTCGCTAGGCTTCTAATGTTCAACCTTTACCTACTGACAATTAGGACACTGTGCTACAAATGCGGCTACATCTTTATTCATTCCCAGCCACCAGTATATCTCTTTTGACATGGTACATCTTGGTTAACCCAGATGAAGAGAGTATTGAGAGTAGTGTACCTCTGCCATAATCTACTAGTGGAGCCCTGCTACATCTGGAACGTAGAGGCGACCTCTGTACCTCAAAACCCTATCTCCGGTTACCTCAAAAGATGATAATTCACATTGCTGAACTTTATCTCTAAGCTGTGCTAAATGAGGATCTTCATACTGCCGCTCTTTTACCTCTACCACCAGGGGTGATATCGCTATATCCTGAATTATAGGCCCATTATCCTCTGAATCCACTATACGAACTGCTAAACTGAATAGCTGGTGCAATTCTTGGGACATTTCTCGCCGTTCTGGTCTCAGATGTGCCAAAATGCCTATGGATCGGCGACTGAGGGCATCTGCTACAATATTGTCCTTCCCTGGGTGATACAAGATGTGCATGTCATAATCTTTGAACAATTCTAGCCAACGGGGTTGTTGTAAATTCAGCTCTTACTGCGTAAAAATGTATTGGAGGCTTTTATGATCTGTGAAAATATCCACATGTACACAATACAAGTAATTCCTCCATATTTTTAAGGCGTGAAGCACTGCAGCTAACTCCAGGTCGTGGGTGGGATAGTTCTTTTCATGTTTCCTTAATTGCCTTGAAGCATATGCAATTACTTTTTCAGGTTGCATCAAAACACACCCTAACCCAATGACTGGAGCTTCGCAATATACAACATAGCCTTCTGAACCTTCTAGAAAAGTAAACACCGATACCAATGTCAATCTATCTTTCAATTCCTGGAAATGCTGCTCACAAGCCTCGGTCTACTGAAATTTGGCTGCTTTCTGAGTAAATTTAGTCAAAGGCACTGACAGGGTAGAAAATCCTTCCACAAACCTTTTGTAATACCCGACTAATCCTAAGAAATTGCTAACCTCTGTTGGAGTTGTAGGCCTAGACCATGTCTTTACTGCCTCAATTTTCTGCGAATTAATTTGAATAGCAGCCTTTGATACAATGTGTCCCAAGAAAACTACAGAATTTAACCAGAACTCACATTAAGAAAACTTTGCATATAGCTGGCGGTCTCTGAGGATCTGAAGTACTGTTCGTAAATGATCTCTGTGTTCTGCTTCTAAGCGGGAGTATAATAGAATATCATAAATGAATACTATCACAAACAGATCTAAATATGGCCTAAAGATACTCTTCATCAGATCCATGAATACTGTTGGGGAATTTTTCAACCCGAAGGACATAACTAGGAACTCGAAATGACCATACCTGGTCTTGAAAGTTGTCTTTGGGATATCTTTCTCCTGAACTCGAACCTGGTGGTACCCGGATATCAAGTCAATTTTAGAAAAATTCTTTGCTCCCTGCAGCTGGTCAAACAAGTCATATATCCTGGGAAGTGGTAATTTATTCTTAATAGTAACTTTATTCAGCTGCCAATAATCTATGCACATGCGGAGGGAGCCATCTTTCTTTCTCACAAACAGAACTGGCGCACCCCAAGATGATGTACTCAACCTGATAAAGCCCTTATCCAGGAGATCTTTCAACTGTTCTTTCAATTCCCTCAATTCAGCAGGAGCCATTCGGTACAGGGGGATAGATATAGCCTGAGTACCTGGTAGCAAGTCTATAGAGAAATTTCCCGCTCTGAAGGAATACCAGGATGTTCGTCTGGGGACATATCTGGGAACTCATTAACCGCTAGAATAAACTAGAGAGTGGGGGATTCTGCTTGCATATCCCGAACCCTAACAATATGTAGATACTACCCTTTGCTATCAACTTCTTCGCCCGGAGATAGAATATAAACATACCTTTTGGTGTAGTTGTATTACTCCTCCACTCACGTACTACTTCCCATGCAAAGTGAAATCGAACAATTTTGGTCCAACACTCTATAGTGGCATAACATGGTACCAACCAATCCATACCCATAATCACATCAAAATCGATCATTTCTAGTTCTACTAGATCTACTAAGGTCTGGCGACCAACAATATCTACCGTGCAACCCTTGTAAATTCTTTTCATAATAATAGAGTCCCCGATGGGTGTAGACACTAAAAAGGGTCACTGAAGCAATTCTAGCACTATATCAAACTTTCGGGCTACTAATGGAGTAACATACAGTAAAGTGGAGCCTGAGTCTATCAAGGCATAAACTGAATGAGAGCAAATATCTAATATAGTCACAACATCTGGTGGTAACTCTAACTCCTGTCATCCCCGTAGCGCATATGTGCGGTCCTGACCACTGCCTGAACTGGATGCCCCTTATCTACCTCGGCCTCTGTCGGCTGAAGTTGAAGGCCTGCACCCTGCAGAAGATGCTGGGGCATATGAACCTGCTGAGGATATATTCAGCTGGTCCTGACCACCCTGGCGTCTAGTCGGGAAATCTTTCATCATGTGTCCCTCCTGTACACGAGAGTAACAGGCTGTGGAACCATACCTGCACCTTCCCAAATGCTACCTATGGCAAGAACTACATTGGGGTACTACTAATTCTGTCTGATCTGGCCCCCTCTGATACCGCGAGCCTGTCACTCGTGAATATTCGCTAGGACCTACCTGTCTCCGATGATCCAATTTGTTGTCTTGTTTTTGCTGAAATGGGTGCCTAGGTGGCCTACCTAATTAACAAGGCCTAGGCACACCCTGAAAGTCTGCCTTAGAACGTGCGGGTCTAGCCCTCCGACGCTGCTCCTGACCTACCCTTTTCATGGAGTACTGATGCTGTCTGAGCTCCTCTATATTCTGAGCAAAGGCCTGGATTCGTGAGATATCCATATTGTCTCGCAGTGTAGCTGTAATGCAAGACTCCACATATTCTAGTGCAAGTCCCATAATAAACCGGTGCACCCTGGCTGGCATAGTATCAACAAATGAGGGTGCATATCTAGCTAAGGAGTTAAATCTCAATGCATATTCTCTAACACTCATTCTACCCTATTCCAGATGCAAAAATTGCTCTACTCTGGCCTTCCGTACCTCTCGAGGCAAATAATGGTCTATGAAAGCCTTCGAGAAGCTAGGTCATGTAGGTGGAGGTACATCACTGCCTCATAATCTCTCCCGATTCTCGTACCACAAGACTTCCACATCTCGCAATCGAAATAATGCTTACTTAACTGATTCTGTAGATGAGGCATGCATAACCCTGAATATCCTCTTCAGCTGATCTATTAAGTCATGGGGGTCCTCTCTATGATCTATCCTTGTGAACTGTGGGGGACTCAAGGTAAGGAACTCACGGACCCTCGAACTACCTGGGCCCTCAATGGGTGCAACGACAGCTAGTACTACTGGCTGAGGCTATCGCTGTGCAGCCATTAGTTGAACCAACAAATAGAATGCATGCCTGAGCTCCTGATCTGATGGCACAAGAATGGCTGGGGGTGGTGCTGGTATATCTACTGCTCTAATGGGCTCTGAGTGTCGTGGTGAGTGGTGGGGAGATCAAGGTGACATTTCCCTGTTGCCCTCAGATCGAGCTGACTCTGACTGGGCCCCTTACTAGTGCCCTCTCCTATTGGCATATCTAGATCTTGACCAGTCGCGGTCCGCCATGCGTCAGACATTTTTCTCTATAAATAAAGTAGAATAACATAACATTAGGGAGTCACCCTATACAACACAACTCTATAGCACGACTGGAGGAGAAAGAAGAGTAACCACACTATTATTACTTGTTGCCTCCTGCCTATAGAATGTGGTGCACAACACATGCATAGACAAGACCCTACTTGACACAACTTGCAGACTCCTTGGGATACGAGCTGCTCTGATATCATTTTTTTCACATCCCACCATGGGAGGCATGATTGGAAGCTAGTGCCACACTAAGATCTGGACTAGCCTGGTTCCTGGTGCACTTCTAGTTCACTCCTATAACTAGATTCAAGAAAACGACGAGCTATATCTTGACTGTAAATACAACCTCTCGCCGACAAGGCCCCCTGTAAAAGAAGAAAATTAACCACCAACAACCCAATAGCAGGGATCCTATGTGGGCCGACAAGGCCACCATGTTGTCTAGTTATAACTAAAATAAATTAGGAAACTAAACTACGTTATAGTTGACAAGGCCGTTAACTGACATCTAAACAAGGCCCTACACGACCAACAACAAAAACTAACTACTAGAAATCTATAGCCTGCAAGCCTCTAAGAGTAGAATAATGGTCGAGATAGGTCCCCTACCTACCCATAAACTGTACAGCAAAAGAACAAACCTTTTCTAACTACCAACTCTGGAGGAAGGGAGTTGAATAGATTGTTAATTCCATCTAATGACTGGGAGGGTCCTGAACCGCGTCTATCTGCACCTACAGGCAAGTAATGTAGCGCCCCAAGAATGGGCGTCAGTATAATGTGTACCAAATATGTAAGGCAGTAGAATAATAACTAACTGAAAGCTGGTAAACCTGAAGTAATCAAGTGAGAGAGTAAGAATTTATCCTGACTAACCTTACTGTCTGAAATATCTAACTAACAAGTTTATATATACAAACAAGAACCTACCGAGCCCCCATAGGCCTAGAAGGTATAAACAACACGGAATAAAACCTACCTGGGCCCCCAGAAACCCCAACGAGTACAAATAATATCCACTGCTTCTATCAGAATACTAATGGCTGTAAGCATACAGTAACTCTAGAATGCTCGTTCCTTGAAACTGAACCTGAGCCTGATAGGCTCCTATAGCTGTGTCTGTGTCTGGACTGTTTGGACTATACAACTGGACCCCGAGCCTTGGCTCGACGGTGGGTCATAATGTAATTGTTGTAGCTAAATACGGCCCTCACGACCTCTATCTGGGTTAGCTCAAGATGGACCTCACGACCTCAATTTGATAGGACTCAATATGGCCCTCACGACCTCAATCCGATAGAACTCAACATGGCCCTCGCGGTCTCTATCTAATAGAACTCAATATGGCCCTCACAGCCTCAGCATGATAGAACTCACTATGGCCCTCGCGACCTTACTCTAGTTCCTTTGAACACTATGCTACTTTTGTATACATAATTTTTATAGGCAACAACATTTCAACCTCAAATATCGTATACAATAATTGAACTAGCTAGGGTTAACTCTAACGAGGGTTTCTGTATCATTGTTATTGTCTCCTTTCAATTCATAATAGCTGAACCCAATAGGTTTTTCTGAAACACTATAGATACAAAAGTCGTACTACCCCTACAACGAACGTAACTTGCCTAAAGGATATCCTTACGTACCTTGAGAGTTCAGAAGGGAGAAGTGCTTACCTAATTCCTATGGCTGATTAGGAATCAATTTTAAACAATTCTGACAACTTTTACTCGACATTGTTCCAATTTGCCGGGCAATTTTTTGAGGAATAACTCCGTAGTAATGCTTCCCGTAGGCCTAGAACTTATTCTCCAAAGTTAATTTGGTACTAGACGGCGTTTGATAGCATAATCGAATGAAAACTTGATGAATTCTCCGTACGCTCTCTAATCTGGTTGTGGGTCTCTTTTCAAAATGGAAGGAAATTTAACTAAGGGATTATATATAGGTACATAGGCCTGTGCCTCACCGCGCCTCTCATAGTGCCAACAGGCATTGTGCGTCGCGCTGGCCAGTGCACTACCAGCTGGCGCATCGTGCTGGCCCCTCATGACCTAGCCTCACCTGACCCTTCTTTTGAGGCTTTTCCTAGATGTGTCAAGCTCTCTTTATTCGTCAAAAATCCACGTATATGCCTACTAACCTCTAGCATTTTACAGGGTGTAACAACATACACACATATAATTCACTAATCAAAGTCTAGCAGGTACCTACCTGGGTGCTAAGTTATCATCGAGATATTCCCTGCTGCAATCTTTCCTCAAGATCAAAGTCCAACAAAAAATTATCACGATGGAGGGTGAACTCTTGCCTTCTCTAGCCTCCTTGATTCTCTCCTCTTGTTTAGAAATTATAATATCTATTCCTGCGAATTTTTATTCAGCACCCCTAATTGAAATGGGTTTTTAATTCCTAACCTGGAAAAGAATGCAGAATTCTTGTCTGCATCCCCCTCTACAGTGATGGTACTTCTGCTACAATGGTGCCGCTATACAAAAAATAGTTTTCCACAGTGGCCTGGTGCCTGGGCCAACCCAATTCTAACTTAGCCCATTTGAAATCATTCGTCTCATAATCATTTATTTCTAGGGAGTTCACCCATGCTTGGCGAAAATTTAAATTTTACTCATGCTTAGGTCGTCAAGGTGCTATAATGATCAACCAGGTCATTACATCATATGTATTAAAAATCTGTTTTTCCCCGAACGACCCTACAATATGTGCGAGGGTTTTTAGTCATCCCATTTTGACCATAACATCAGTCATAGTTCTATTGCTTCTAGCCGACATTTTTGATATCTAGTTCTCATTGGACTAATCTACACAGGACCCCTTTATTACATATTTACCTTATATTCATTCAATATGTACCAACTAACACCTCAAGAAATCAAGAATCTCTTCTTGGTCCAACCGAAACCCAAATTTCAAATTATAAATTTTCCCTTCCATAATACTTCTTAATGATCCAAATTTGTTCGAGTATGTAACCTCCATGAAAATATGAATCTAATGTCACCCATATGGTTGCATTTATTGTTGGCTCAAAAAGTCTGGCGGAGAGAAGTCACATCGAGCTCCGGAGCCGAATTTAATTTTTTTTAGGCTATGCTTATCCAAAATGAATCAAACCTCAGTGAATGTGACACCTCTCTTGATTTCATTTCCCCAATATTACTATCAGGAGGAATCTCAGTACTTCACTGCCCCTAATTGCTAGATTGTGGTGGGTTGACCTTGACTTATTCTGGGTCTTTTGAATTTCTCTTTTAGGTCTTACGGTATTCACTCATGGCTTATGCGCCCTGGGTGCTCCCAATTTTTCATTGAATTCCCTTTAGTGGTACCTCAAATATGGGGAGGGGCCCTCATTGGAATTCAAAATGCCAAGTTTGATCTGTCCGCTGCGGCAATCTATTTCCTGCCACAGCAGCTCTGCTGCAGTGATAAATAATCGGTTGCAACAGAGAATACGACCAGTTAAAGTCTAAAAAAGACGATTTTGGAATCATTCTCACCTTTTCCTCTTCAATCTATTGCAAATTCTCTCAATTTTTCCGACCATCTCCTCACCTTTACTCAGGTAATCTACATTCTCATCTCTTTGTAGTGTTGCTTAATCTTGTGGCTACCGAATCCATGTTTCTATGCTTAGTTTGGGGTTGTTTTTGGGGTGCAAAGGACCGAGTCTAGTTTTTATTAATATTGGTGAATTTATAAAACATGCTGCTAGTCTTTACATTCTTATGTTCTTTGGATTGTTCCCTACACACAATAGGCTATTTTCATAGTGGTTTTCATTCTAGAATTGGTGGGGTTTGTGTAATGTGGTGGTTTTGGTTCCTCTAGCATTTTGAGCTTGAATTTGAAGCCTATCAGTATGGAAAATAGTTGGCAAGGAACGAGTTAGTGCGTTCCTTACCCGACCTATAGTTTAATTGCAAGAAAACAGAGGTTGAAATTTCAACCTCCATTGTTGGGTTCGGAGGTCTGCTGGGGCCAGTGATTCCTGCTACAACAGAACCTTGATAACTGTAGTGGAACCGTAAAACAGTCTATTTCAGTACTGCGGACTAACTGCAGCGGACATGCAACCGCTGCAGCGGTTTTCTCAGGTAGTGGATGGTTCCAAATTTCTATCTTTTCTTTTTCCCAACCTTTCCTTCTCTTGTTGGTCAATTCATTCCCTAATATCTCTTATTAATTATAGGTTTAACAATATGTTTTCTTCTAATGGAAGCATTAACAACGGTGACTACATCCGCTTCATGAATGACCAGTGTCAATTTAGGCACAGTAAGCATGATGCAAAGGGGCTGCTCCATGAGATGGGGTTCATTAAGTAGGATGTGGTGGAAAAGGCACATAGGTTTTATGCTTTCCTTCAAGAGATAGAGTAGGGTCCATTGGTGAAGGATCCGTGTAAGGTTAATTAGGCTTGGGTAAGGGAGTTTTACGTTAACCTCCCTACTGTGGCCTGGAGTCATGCTGATCCAGTGGCCTATGTTAGGACAATGCAGATCCTCCTGACTCCTGTTGCTACTAATGAGGCTTTGGGTCTGCCAAACCCTCTGGAGGATGAGCGAAAATCTCGGGATATGGATGGGAACAGGTAGTGGATAGTGTACACCTTGGTGGTGGAGGAGCAGAGGGTCTTGACTAATTGGGGCATTACTAGGACGGACACTCAGAGCACCAATTTTACTATGGAGGCTAGGAGGTGCCTGAACTTGGTGTCCTTGAGGATTCGTCCATCCTTCGATGTCACTAACATGACTTATGCCTGTGCATTGGTGGTGGCCGGCATTCTGAGCGAGGTGAGGGTCAATGTGGGGTCAAAAATTCTGGAAGAGTGGAGGTACTTCTCAAGCAAGCCCATCACCTTTTCTCTCTCTCATCACTCAACTCTGTTGGTGGGCCGAGGTGCACCAGGAATCTGGGGACATCATGGTGGGTTGCAACATGCCCTTGATGCTCTAAGGGTGAAGGGAGCTCAAATGAGGGGTTGAAAGAAGAGGAAAACTATTTCTGCTAAGGGAGATGGAGGGGCCAACACTTCCAGACCCATGGGGTCGAGCGAATAGAAACGGAGAGGGCTACCATGCGTGAGCTATTAGGAGGGTTTCCCAAACCTCCCTCTAGTAGCGGACTGATGTTAGGCATATTTTTATTCTCATTTTCCATGTTTTTACCCATATTTGATCATGTTTTGAGTTTATAATCCTTAATTTATGCTTAAATTCATGTATGTGTATGTTTTATGTGCTAACAAACTATTTGAGTTGATTTGAGCAAGAAACTAAGCAAAATGTGCTAAAAAAGATGCAAGAAATGAAGATTTGAGGATCTGACGAGTTTGGTGCTATGGATGGGGCCCCGCATCAAGTCCCAAACTTCTGAGAACAAGAATCTCAATCAAGTTCTACGCACGCCAACCCTCAAAAATTAGAGAGGTGCAGTTTAAAAATTGGGCGAGAGGAGTGGCACCCCGCGCCAGAGGTGTCCATACAAAGAGAAATTTGATGAACACTTTGGCGAGATGAAGGGGGTGGTGCAGCAGACCCTATCCGAAGATAAAATTACTGGAAATTTGACTACGTCTGTGGCAAGATAGAGGGGGTTGTGGGCTAGGGCCATTCCGTGTTAAAGATCCTAATTTTAAAGCGAAGTCTTGAAAGGAAAAAGCGACATTTTAATGCTCATCTATAAATAGTGGCTTTAGGACATTTGTTAAACAATTTTGGACTTTTTGGAGAAATCTTTACTCATTTTTACATTTCGTAGTTCACTTATGAAAGCTTGTAAGCCATTTGGAAGGAAGACACAGTTCTACAACTAGATTTTCTTTTCTTTACTTCGTATTTTCATATGATGATGACTAAGTATTTATTTTTCCGCTTGTCTATGAGTGGCTAAACTCATATTCTAGGGTTGTGGCCATGGTGAATAGTTGATTGTTTCAAATACTAATTAAATTTGGTTTTGATTCTTCTTTTATGGTTGTTTGTATTTATTTGTATTAGTTTATTATTTATAAGATTGATCACCTTGCAAGTAATCTGTTGCCTTTCATTTGAACTTGGAAAAGGGAATCGAAAGGGTTAAAAATAAATACAGAACGGGAATTGAAAGACCCTTGAACCCATTGGTGATAGGATAGAAGTTGTTGTTGAGGATAGAGATATACCCTTCAACCCCATTTAGTTGAAATACAAGTAGGAATAGCAATCGTTTCATTATTCTCCTGCGACCATAGGGATATGGGCATTAGGGTTCATGAAATAATTGTTGGATGCTAGGCATAGTAGCAACCAATGGGATAGTAACTTGCAACTAACAACCATAGGAAGAATTGTGCCAGTTTAGTTACATCTGGAAAACTCATCTTGAAACCAACCAAGTAACATTGCCCTTGACATTCACCATCATTGAAATACAATCAAGCTTGCATTTGTTTTAATTAATTTTATATTTGAAGTTTTAGTATTTTAATTTTCCAAACCTAATCTTCATTTTAATTGTTTGGTTGATTAGTGAAAACGAAGTGACAGCCTTATAACGAATTAAATTGACAAGTCCCTTGAATATGATATCTGGATTTCAAAATCCTATATTACTTGACGACCATGTGTGCTTGCGTGCTCTTGGGCAACATTAAGTTTTTGACACTGTTGCTGTAGACATGATATTGTTTGTTCGTTTGTAGGTTAGGATTTTATTCCGGTATTTTGTATATATTGTATAGATTTATATTTCTTCTTTTATTATTTGACCAGTCATCTTAACATGACAGTTGGAATGTAAATGGGTGGAATGATGCGTATTCATATTCTAGTGATCCTTGTTTAAATTTTGGAGTACACTGCTTGTGGCAACACTTGTTGTGTATGTGGTGGTCTGAATGGCCATTGGTGTGGTTGCCCAAATTTTTATTCCACTCCCCAAGCCCCTATTACAATCCTCATTTTATTATGTTTATAGGAATAATGAAGAGGAGGAACACCATGCTCAAATGAGCGATATGAAATAAAATGATCCTAGAGCATATGGAAGTAATGAGTGAGTAGCTTACTGAATAGGGAGGAGCCTTAAGAAGGATGAGTTCCAAGATCACATAGATGATGGATGAGATTACAAATTGTAATAATTTGCAAGTTACAGTCTTAACTAATACTCAAGAGGAACCTCAAGGGGAAGAAAAGAAGCTCAGACAAGAGATTAGCCAATTTGTATCAAGTATCCATGATCTGAATGGTCTTTTGAGTGAAAAAGTTGATGCATCTGAAGCCCAACTATAACGTGTTGTAGATACTAGCCATAGCATGGAAAAAGAAGAGGAATCCCAACCATTGGACTCTTCTATGTTGCTTGACATCGATGTTGAGGAGGTGGATAAAAGTGATGATGTCAAGAATAAAGCAATCTTGGAGTTAGGGTGTATTGGTCCTCATTCTAAACTCTTTTTGACATTGTGTTTGGTTGGCAACCTAGAAATAGAGCCTTCCAAACCTATGAAGAGATGTGTATATGAGGACCAATGCCCTATATTCTAAAATTCATTATGCCAAAGACACACAACGACATCCCTCACTTAAGATCCAAGAAGGGCAAGAGGCAATATCTGCCATTTGATCTCTTCATGTTTACACCACCGCTCTTTGAGCATAATATAAAATTGAAAAAGAAACTAGGGGTGAAATTCATAAGCCCAAAGTGGAAGAAAAAGTGGAGAAACATGATAGCGTCATGTCGCAACATTAAATCAAGCACTTGTTAGGAGGCAACCCAACTTGTAATAATGTAGTTTTATTATTTTTATATATAGTGTCACTTTCGTGTTTTTTATTTTGTCTACAGAGAGGGGAAGTCTGAGTACCAAAAATCAAAGCTAAGGAGCATGGTCTGAGCTTAAGTGTGGGGTTGTGTGACTCGTGAATCCAAGAGACAGCTAGGCCCTAAAGGGCCTTTAGGAGTATTTCTCACCCTTGTACGATTTTTAAATTTTAGTTGCTCTGAGGACAGAGCATGATTTTAAGTGTGGGGTGAGGGGATATCTCCTAAATGTTGAGGTTAAGGGTGAGTATGCTAGCAAGTTTAGTTGAAAAGTTTTGAGAATGGCATGTCTCATCCACACTTCGGATTGTCTTATGGCCTCGGTTCTTTTTTGAAAGGAAGACCCTTTGTACCGAGTGATGAGTTGGAAATTTACCAACTCATTGGGCTCCTAATCATGAGTTTTTGCTTAATTTTTAACCCATTTATGTGGATTTTATGCCCTTTCTCTTAAATTCTTTGTAGGTACTGCACTTGAGTAAAGAAAGCATGAAATCGAGAAAAACACATGGAATTTGAGAAGAAATTTTATAAGTTAGCATATGAGGGAGAGGAACCAAAGATAAGGGAAGATTTGAGCTCAAAAAGAGGTGCAAGGACGTGCTTTGAATCGGCTAACCGCGGTTCTTGAAGGGCAAAACACCGAAGCTATTACCTAGACCGGCTAAACAACCGGACCTTCGCGGTATGGCACCATCTAAATGACCCTGAACCACCGGTTCACCCCTTCTAGGCCATCGTTTTCAACTGGCCATAATTTGGCTCTCCACGAATTGCCACCGGCAAAACGTCGGTTCTTCGCCGGAGAGGCCATATAGTGAAGGGTAAAACGTCCAAAAAGGTCTCAAAAGAATCTAGAAGCTCCAAGGACATTTGAGGAATGTTGTAAACAAGAAAGTACAGATATATAACCTCCATTGTACACCAACCAAGGAGGGATTTTTCATTCATTCATCAATTTTATCATCTAGATTTTATCTTCTTCATAGAAATTTTTGTAGAATCTTTTCTCCATAAATTTGTAGAGTTAGGTAGTACATTTCTTCTTTTTATTTAACCCATGTTGGGGGAATTCCACTATTGTTGTAAGAGCTTGTGAAGCAAATTTGTGAAGCTAATGTGCTAAATGTGAGGGGAATCCTCTTGGTATCTTCTCTCTATCTTTAAATATGCTTTACTAATTTACTAGTTAGAAGAACCCAACCTGACCCCCATAAGCCTAGAAGGTACAATCAATACAGAGATAACCTACCAAGGCCCCTATAAGCCCTCAGTCTATATACCCTATTAGTACCCAGAGGCCCTACAAGTAATTGTAACTGAACATACCCAATATCTTAAGATTATACCAGAGCATTCTGGGCTCCTGCAACTGTGTCTGATCCTTTTGGACTTCTGTAACTATATTTGAGCCATCTAGGTTCCTGTAACTGAGTTCGGGCCTTTTTGCCCCTGTGACTGTACCCCTAGCACGTGAGGCTCTACGAAGGGTCTGTAATGCCGCTATGGAGTAGAAGAAGTCCATAAGTGAATAGACTTCAATATGGTCCCGTAGGCTCTACTTTAGTCCTTATAGATAAAATGTGGCCTCGTAAGCGATTCAGTAGCTCCATAAGCAATACAACATCATAGCTCTGTAAGTAATCTATAGCTCCATAAGTGTTAGTAGAATCATAGCTCCATAAGCATTTTATATCTCTATAAGCAGTTCGTACAACTAGCATCTTCTTAGCTATTCACGGCGAAAGGCAGTATGAAATACAATCTACCCCAACTAGGAACACTGTCTTACAATCTACAAATCTAGTTACTCAAAAGGTGTATCTGGGCCCTCAGGTTTAATGCGACCATTATTCATCCTTAGAATAGTCTATATAGCAGCCAACAAGCACACCCCATGCACCTATACCTGACCAGAGAGTCCTTGCAGTGATTATAATATCTAATGACCTAGATAAAATAGTGCGAGGTATGGAGTGGCCTAAGCGATACTTGGAAGGTCATGCTAGGACAATGGTAGCTCATAAGAAAACAATAGGGTCGTAGATGACCAACTATTTAGTTCCTCTGCTTAGAACAACTGTTGGGATGCTACTAATTTGACATACTCCTAAGAAGTCAACCCTAACTCTCCACAAGCAGCCCACTATAACTCTTAGCATGGAAGTTACACTGTGATACTCTGTTTCTAGTCCCTTTGGACATTAACTTAGTCTGTCCAAATTTGATATGGCTCTTTTGGGAGATTCATAGCCTCATAGGCAGGTATGTCTGGACCTAGCCATTCACAGCAACATGTACCTGGGAAACTATAAGAGTAGCCTGGGATGTTGGCCTCACATCTCACTACTAATTAGGTTCCCTTCATAGAGCATCGACTAGTCAATCAGACTTGTCACAACTGGAGTGGTTTCCTGGGTGATCTGTTGGACAAGCATTAAGTCGGCTAAAACTAACGGTCACTGACATTAGCCAATCATATTACAAGCTATCGCTCAGTTCACTAGGAAACCCTGGTGCCACTGACTCGAACATAAGACCACCCTATTCCAATTCTAGCCCTAGATGCATCAAGGTACACCAACGACCTCTGTGCGAGCTTTATTGAGAAAATAGGTGTCAAGCTAAAAGTTATGTCACCTAGATGATCCCTATGGTATCCAGCTTTACCAAGTTAGGCCCAACAACTATCCATAAGATTCTAAGGCCTTGGCACGATAGCAAGGCATCAGAATCCCACTAACACTATGAACAAAAGAACAGAGGAGTCCCTACGATGCTCCTACCGTTAGTCACACTTAACATACTCTTTCCCGATGAGGGATACTATGATATAATCTCAATACGTCGTATAGAAGCTAACCACAACATACTAGGTTATTATCTACTTTTGAGGGAATAGGTCATATCACTATATGATGAGAGTAACTTGCCAAAGAGATAAGCCTTAACATACCTCGAATGCCAATTTTTGTTCACCTAAAATATTTCCAACCCGTAGCCGATAATTCCAATTAATTGCAGCATCTACGCTGAGAGAATAAGGCCATTTCAATAGTAGGAATCGACAAATAATGATATCTTTCAATAATATGAACTATTATCCAACTTCATTCAATTCAGCCAAAAACTAACAAATTCCCTAGAGTTTAGAAGGTACAAATGCTCACCGATCACCTATAGCTGCTTAGAACTCCATTAGAAGTGATTTCTACAAATTTTACTTGGCTGATTTTTGGTACTCCAAGAAAATTTCCAAGAAATAAATCCGCAGGGACGTTCCTCGTAGGCCTATAACTCATTATCCAAGATGAATTTGCATCTGGATGGAGTTTAATGGCGTAATTCTGCCAAAAACCGCTATAAAATTGAGAGAGAATGTGGTAGGGGGCACGGCGCACCGACCACAACGCCAGGCGAGGGGCGCGACACGCGACCATAGCATCGGTCTAGCAATGCAGCGCGAGGCCTAGTACGCCTGGCTTTCGGCCCCGGCCTCCTGTCCGCTCGATGCTGTGCTCGCACACTCACCCTAGAGCCCTTCCTCGCATGCGTCATACTTCAAAACTCTCAACATACGTATGTACGTGTCAGTTAAATGATAGAAACTTACGGGGTGTAACATCATCCCCCCCTAAGGAACATTCGTCCTCGAATGTAATCTTATGCTTAAGAGACTCAACTCTTTTAGCTATTGCTAGAAAAATTTCAGCAGAGTCTCCTCTATAATATGTACTATCCCAAAACATGAAATGCAGAAAATTCCAACAAAGGTGCCTCACAGGATGCTATCTACAGCTGAATAAGACAGTAATATCATATGTATGTAATCAATTGATAATAATAGCAACAAAGTCAATTGTATGACATTTGAAACTATCTTGCCTTAACTGAAATCGTCTAAGTTGTATACTGTCATCGTAGGGCGTAAAACAACGGAAGATATCAAATCTTCACATAATTCATAGTTTTTCAATTCATCCCTTTTATACTACTATCCCTCCATACGACTTTACAAGACAACATCCTTGGTTCTCAAGGTAGTCCCTGTGGACCTGACGATCTAGTGTACCAATTAAGGTCTCCGCGTAGGATTTCTATAACTTGGGCATCCTCGATTGGGATCACCCGTGAAAGGTCCCTTGCGCACAGGCATAGCATTGATGAACCGATCCTAACTTCCGAACACAATGCGAACTCATAGGCCACTAGAGGATTCGGTATAGCTTAGTGAATGGAGGGTTGAGCATGCCCTTATTGCCAAATCTCACAACGCCCTTATTTGGTTAGATTTTCAAGAATACCCTATCGTTACCTCAATCTCAAACTCCCTATCTCGTACATAGGAATCGAACTGCTGACAACTGTCACGACCTTAACGGAGGCCCAGATCATAGACATGGGACAAGGGACCCCGAGAGACCCCAAGTCAACCCATGGCACATGCATACGACTGTTGTCGATTAAACAAGAGGGACCTTAAACATAAAAAATAGCGTAAGCGTAACCATACCATAACATCAAGAATTACTGGATGTATACAAGAGTTGAATACTACATACTAGTCTGAAAGTCTCTTCTACATACGATGGGTTGATGGGACCACATCCCAACTAACCTGAACAATACTAAAACTCAAGATAACATAAAAGTCTGTCAGACGGCCCTCGGAACATGAGGACTCACTAATGAGCTGATAGCGTAGGATGAGATGGACTAAGGATGAGGACGAGCCTCAGATCCGGACCCTGTATCATGAAACGATATAACATAGAAAGTATGCAGTCAGTACGTGGAATGTACTGAGTTGCAAGATAAGTAAAACCAAAAAAATAATGTAAATCTCTTATAGCAAGTCATACATATATCCAAAAGCTTTTAAGGGTAATAAGAAGACTACATGCATTCAATATGAAATTATAATCATATTATACATGATCATGCATGACTTTAGAACATCATGACTGACTCGAACGACTCAAGATAAAACATGACATTTATATCAAAAGTGAAACTGTGAGTCAAGCCTTACATCTTGTACATGCATGCGTAACTAATCATCAGGAATAGTGAATATGCAATCTAAATCATATGAACAGTCGGAGACTCGTCACTTAACCGACATACCTCGATAGACCTTACGTGGTCCCAACTATCACACTGAAGTGGGAAGAGCCGTCAATAACCTTTCTAGGGTGATGAACGCTACCAAGATATCGATATCAAACTCAAGGGCCAATCGGGTCGGGGGTATCTTACAAGGGAGGTCCCAATAGTGTATAAGTATCAACCTACATTGGCGCGTAGTTCTAGCGCATAGGGTAGTCGACGCTTAACCCGCTCAGTGCTAGACTCTTCTCCCAAAAACATGCAATGCTCTATATCGTATATAATGAAGCTCAACATCGTCTATTGACAAAGCTCAACATGAAATCATGCATGACTCAATATCGTATGAAACGAAGCTCAACATTTGTCTATTAACAAAGCTGATTAATGAAATCATGCATAGACTGGACATCATATGAAAATGAAGCTCAACATTGTCCGTCGACGAAGCTCAATAATGTCATACATCTCAATTATAAATTCATGCATATGAGAAGCTTTATTTTGAAACATACCACAAGATCAATCATAGGTGGGAGCATCTACTCCAAATCATGTGGTAAGCTACATGTAGAAATATTTACTCGACATACCACAAGCTAGAATTTATAATATGAATTGGGAAATTTTTCTTTAAATAATGTGGTAAGCTTACATTGGGAAAATCATCGCTGTAATCAACATGTGGGAATTGCTTAATGCTTTATCATACTAGGATCTACACATTCTTATTTTTTAAAACAACAACATAATCATGGGTAACTTTAGAAACATGCTTTTCATCACCAACTTCATCTTTATCACACATTTACCATAAATCACCTCTTTTATGAACTCTTCACCCATGGGCGTTTTAGATTTAATTTTTAGAAAAACAAATTTTATAAGAGAAACAAGTTAGAATCCACCCAAGCTTCATAAATCATCAGTATCAACTCAATCTAATCATACCCACGAATAGAGATATAAGAATCATGAAATTGATCAAAAACCTATAATTGATTATTTAGAATTTAATACTAATTTATAGGAATTGGGCATGGGTGTGGAAGGAAGACACCCATTAAAACCCTATATAGTTGGAAATGGATTGACTCAAAGTTCCTTGAATACCCACAAAGAAATTGATGGAGACTTAGGGAAGAAGACGTTGTATCTCCCAAAAATTTCTCTAAAGTTCTTGCATGAGAATGGGCATGTATGAAGGAATTAACTCATCTTATCACACTCAAAAAACATCCAAAATGAAGTAGTTTATGGTCTAAGAGTGTGAAAAGTCGAAAATGTCCTTAAAGAACCTGCCCTTGAAACTGGCCGGACAAAACCCACGGGTAGTATCAACGGGTCGTGGAAACAACACACGGGTCGTCCTGTCTCTTCGTTGAAAACACCGCTGGAAGCCCATTCTCGGAATCATACCACGGACACATAGGACGAATCGTCCTAAGCTTCAACAGACCGTTCCTTTGGTCGTTGTTTCCTTCTTCTGAAACTCTGCACACCTATTACACCATCCTCACCACGACTCATTATAAGCTTCAATGGGTAGTGGTTTCCACCCGTCGTCTCCACTGCGAAAGTCCACATCCCATCCACGATTGCTAACTATGGACTGTTGTTCCTCACAATAGGTCGTTTTAACACCCATTGTTACTTCTGCCATCTGGGCTGACTCCTTACCATGACCACCACAACGGCTCATTGTTCCTTATAATGGGTTGTTGAATCAACCGTTGTTTCCCCCTAACATCTGAACTCCTGAACCCACGACCACAACAACGGTCCTTGGTTACCTACCACGGGTCATTATACCTGTTGTTCTGCAAATATTTTCCCAATTTTCAGCAGTTTTGCACTTTAGCTTCCCGAGTCTACTCCTAAGCACTTCTGGGGTATTACAATATCTCCTCCTTGGGAACATTCATCCTTGAATGTCGGATAAAAGAAGCAACAAAAACATACAATTTATCATAGCTATATACTGTTCATTTTAATCGAAATTCCATAGAATGACTATCTCTGAATAAAACCACATAACTGAAATGATCTCATACCTTACATACACATCCATACACATAAAAGAAACTTTCACACATGAACTGAACATGAAAACTAAATAGGATCATAGAGTAGAATTGATACCTTAAGTCGGAACCGAGCTGGTAGAGAACAAATGTGGATATCTAGCCATCATGTCCGCTTCAGCTTCCCATGTAGCTCCCTCAACATGCTGATTTCTCCATGAGACCTTAACTGAAGCTATTTCCTTGTTTCTCAACTTCCGTACCTGATGATCCAAGATTTCGACGGGGATTTCTTCATGAATGAGGCTGTCTTTCACTCCAATGCTGTCTACCGGAACTACCAAGACTGGATTACCCAAACACTTCTTCAAAAGTGACACATGAAAAAAGGGATGAACTAAGGACAACTACGATAGCAAGTCCAACTAATACGCCACCTTACCAACTTTCCCCATAACCCGGTAGGGACCAACATAGCAGGGACTGAGTTTCCCTTTCTTTTGGAAACGCATTACTCCCTTCATAGGAGATACCTTTAGAAATATCCAGTCGTCCACATCAAACTCCAAATCTCTTCTCCACACATCAGCATATGATTTCTGACGACTCTGAACGGTCTTCAGCCTGTCCCTTCTTAACTAAACTTTTACCATGTCCTCATGAACCGAATCAAGCCTTATCTTGACTGCCTCACCAACCTCAAACCATCTAATGGTAGATCTACACATACACTTGTAAAGAACCTCAAACGGTGCCATCTGGATACTAGAGTGATAGCTGTTATTATAAGAAAACTCAGTCAAGGGTAAATGATCATCCCAACTATCTTTAAAGTCCATCACACTAGCTCTCAACATGTCCTTGAGAGTTTGAATTGTCCGCTCTGCCTGGCCATCCATTTCAGGATGGAAGGCTGTGCTGAGCATAACTTGTGTCTCGAGTCCCTTTTGAAAAGAACACCAAAATTTAGAAGCAAACTGAGTACCTCAGTCTGAAATAATGGACAAGGACACTCTATGAAGTCAAACCAACTCCTGAATATACAATTTAGCATAATCACCCGCTGAATCTGTGGTCTTGACCAGTAGGAAGTGTGCCGCCTTAGTTACTTGTCTACCACCACCCAAATGGAGTCATAGTGTCGACGAGTACAAGGTAGGCCTCTAATGAAATCCATATTAATCTCTTCCCACTTCCAAGTGGGAATGCTAATATCCTAAAGTACACCTCCCGACCTTTGATGCTCGACCTTCACTTGCTGGAAGTTTGGACATTTTGCTACGAACTCTGCAATATCCTTCTTCATACCATCCCACCAATAGATTTCTCACAAGCTTAGATACATTTTCGTGGATCCTGGATGAATAGAATATCTAGTACCATGTGCCTCATGCAATATCACACCATCTCCCCCTTGGGAGAAAACCTCCACCTTTTGACTCTGCACCGCCTCCTTCAGCTTCCTCAAAATTGGATCCTTATCTTTCCTGGGATTTAACATCAACCACCAAAGATGATTCTGACCCGTTTTGCACAACAACGCCTCCATTGGTCGAATCGATCAATCCAACTCATATTCTGGCAAGTCGGTGGACATCTTTCACCAAATCCTTCTTTCCCTCATCCACATTGGATACACTCTCCATAGAGAGCCTACTAAGTGCATCCGCAACCACATTAGCCTTGCCCTGGTGGTAGAGAACACTCATGTCATAGTCCTTCTATTACTCCAACCACCTCCTTTGCCGAAGATTGAGGTCTTTCTACGTGAACACATATTTCAAGTTCTTGTGATCTGTGAATACATCCACGTGGACCCCATACAAGTAATGCCGCTATATCATCAATGCAAACACCACCGCGGCCAATTCAAGTTCATGGGTCGGGTAATTCTTTTCATAAACTTTCAACTGTCTCGAGGCATAAGCTATCATTTTCCAATGCTATATTAACACACACCCGAGTCTAACTTGGGAAGCATCACAATACACCACAAAGTCATATGTACCCTCGGGTAGAGTCAACACTGGTGCTGAAGTGAGTCGGGTCTTCAACTCCTGGAAGCTTTTCTCACAAGCCTCCAACCATTGGAACTTTACCTTTTTTTGAGTTCATCTAGTCAACGGGGCTACAATGGATGAGAAACATTCAACGAACCTCCGATAATAACCCGCTAAGCCCAAAAAGCTCCTGATGTCTGAAGGGCTCATTAGGTTGGCCCAATTCTTTACCGCCTCAATATTTTGAGAATCTACTTTTATGCCCTCACTTGATACCACATGGCCTAGAAATGCCACCGAGTCCAACCAAAACTCACATTTGCTGAACTTTGCATAGAACTGACGATCCTTGAGGGTCTGAAGCACTATCCTCAAGTGAGTGGCATGTTCCTCCTCGCTTCGAGAGTATATAAGGATGTCATCAATGAACACAATCAAGAGCATGTCAAAATATGCCTTGAACACCCTGTTCATTAGATCCATAAAGCTACAGGGGTATTGCTTAGTCCAAAAGACATAACAACAAATTTGTAGTGACCATACGGAGTCCTGAAAGCGGTTTTTGGGATGTCACTCTCACGAAACTTGAGCTGGTGATACCTGGATCTGAGATCAATCTTAGAGAAACACTTGGCACCCTAAAGCTGGTAAAAAAATCATCGATCCTGGGTAAAGGATACTTGTTCTTGATGATGACCTTGTTCAAATGCCTATAGTCAATGCACATCCAAGAGAACCATGTTTCTTTTGAATGAACAGGACTGGTGCACCCTATGGAGACTTACTCAGCCAAATAAAGCCCTTATCTACCAGATTTTCAACTGATCCTTCAACTCTTTTAGCTCGGCTGGAGCCATTCTATATGGTGGAATAGGTATAGGCTGCCTGTCGAGGAGAAGATCTATATCGAAATCAATCTACCTCTCGGGAGGGACACTTGGAAAATCATCAGGGAAGACCTCTGGATACTCACATACTACTGGAACTGACTGAATGGTTTGGCTCTCGAACTTCACGTCCTTAACCCTAACTAGATGGTATATGCAACCCTTGGAAATCATCTGCCTGGCCTTAAGATAAGAAATGAATCGACCTACAGGCACAACTGAACTACCCCTCCACTCTAAAACTGACTCACCTTGAAATCTGAACTCTACTGACCAGGTCCTACAATTAACTGAAGCATAGCATGCAAATAGCTAATCCATGCCTAGAATAACATCAAAATCAGTCATGGCTAACTCTATCAAATCTGCTGAGGTGACCTTATGAAGAACTGAGACTGGGCAATCTATTTACACCCGTCTAGCTATAACTGAGTCACCTACTGGAGTAGAAATTGAGAAGGGCTTTGATGAGACATTGGGATTGACTCTGAAGCTACTGGGTACATATGGTGTTACGAAAGATAGGGTAGCCCTTGGATCTAGCAATGCATATACATAAACATGTAAGACCCTCAACATACTGGTGACTACATATGGTGAGGCCTCCTACTCCTAACGAGTGTCTAAGGCATAGAATCTTTTCTAACGCTACCCGCCAGCTGTGCTAGTAGATGCTCCCTAATGTGTTGTGCATGGGGGAGGTGCTGCTGAACTAGAACTAGGCCTCGGCCCGTAACCTGATCCTGTCTTACAGCGGGACAATCTCTAAGCATATGTACTGGCTGCCCACACCAAAAATAAGCTCCTGACCCTGCCAAACACTAGCCTGTGTGCCCTCAGCCGCATCTGCGGCAAGCTGGAATAATGGAATCTGCGGGTCTGCTGCTGTGACCACTCGAGCCTGATGCTCGCCCCCTCTGATCACGTCGGGGCCTGGATGGCACACTAATGGCTGATGATGCTGGGGTTAACGATCTCTGGTGGGTCTGCTATCGATGCCCACAATTGGACCTCAGTTGGGAGAATCTGTGGTCCTCAGTCCGGGCCCTTTTGGCCTCTCTCTCCCTCGAATGTGCCGCCTCCATCTGCTGAGCATACAACACAGTGCAAGGGAAGTCCATGTCCTGATGGAGCATAGCTGTCCTGCAGTCCTTGTCCAAATATCCTGCTATACCATGCACAAATATGCTCACCCGTGCCCGCTAGTCGGCCACTAACTTCGGGACATACTTAGACAAGTGAGTGAACTCAAAGGCGTACTCCAGAACAGTCATCCTTCCTTTTCTCAAATTCACAAATTCATCTGCTTTTAACTCCCTCATCTCTCAAGGGAAGAACTGATCAAGGAATGCAACCTGAAACTTCTCCCATGTGAACGGACCTGCTCCAGCGACCCTACTGTCCCTCCACTAGCAGAACCAAATATGTGCAATCCCCTTCAACTGGTAGAAGGCCAACTCTACACACTCAACACGGTGGTCTTGACAATCTCATCAATAGAGTCGTGCGATTCCTCATCTACCTTGGACACCAAGAACTCTGGCAGGTTCATTCTCAAAAAGTCTTGGACTCTAGCATCCACCGCATTACCGTTCTAAGGAACATGCGTAACGGCCTACTGATTGACCTGAGCGGTCAAGGCCTGCGCCAACATCTGGATGGTAGCTTGGAACTCAGCATGAGCAGCTAGCTCCAGTGCTTAGGGCTCCTAAACTGGTAGGGCTGGCTAATGACCATAACCATTTCCCTCATCGTGGCCTACACCACCTCTATTCCTCCTTCCATTCATCCTCCTAGGAGACATGATTCTACAATTGTGAATAGCACGAATTTAGAAGGATAGAAAGGCTTTTTCATTGCACGACATAGATCAAGAAAGAAGGGAACATTTCTTAAAACATTTTGTAGCCCACACCCATTAAAAAGACTCTACCTAAAGTGGCTTTCAGACTCCCTAGGACACATCAAGCCTATGGCACTAATACTAAGTTTTTCACGACCCGAATTGAGGCACAAATCATAAACATGGGACAACGGACCTCGAGAGACCCCAAGTCAACCCATTGCACATGCATACTACCGTCCTCAATTAAACAAGCGGGACCTTAAACATAAAACATAGCGAAAACGTAAACATAGCGTAACATCAAGAATTACTGGACGTACACATGAGTTGAGTACTACGTACTAGTCTGAAAGCCTCTACTACATACGATGGGTTGATGGAACAACATGCCTAACTAACCCAAACAGTACTGAAACTCAAGATAAGATAAAAGTTTGTCAAATGACCCTTGGAACATGAGAACTCACCAATGAGCTGATTGCGTAGACTGAGATGGACTAAGGATGAGGACGAGCTTGAGATTTGGACCCTGTATGATGAAATGATACAACATAGAAAGTATGCGGTCAGTATGTGGAATGTACCGAGTATGCAAGGTAAGTAAAATCGCAAAAAATAATGTAAATATTTTAAAGAAAGTCATACGTATGTCCAAAATCTTTTAAGGATAAGAAGAAGACTACATGCATTCATTATGAAATTATAATCATATTATACATGATCATGCATGGCTTTAGAACATCATGACTGACTCGAATGACTCAATCTAAAACATGACATTTATATCAAAAGCAAAAGCAGTAAGTCAAGCCTCACTTCTTGTACAAGCATGCATAACTAATCATCAGGAATAGTGAATATGCAATATGAATGATATGGACAATAGGGGACTCTTCACTTAAGAGACATACCACGATAGAGCTTACGTGGTCCCAACTATCAAACTCAAGTGGGAAGGGTCGTCCATAACCTTACTAGGGTGATGGATGCTACCAAGATATAGATATCAAGCTCAAGGGCCAATCGGGCCAGTGATAGCTCACAAGGGAGGTCCCAATAATGTATAAGTAACAACCTACATTGGCCGTAGTTCTGGGGCATAGGGTAGTCGACCTTAACTCACTCGGTGCTAGACTCTTCTCCAAAAAACAAGCAATGATCTACATCGTATATAATGAAGCTCAACATCATCTATTGATGAAGCTCAACATGAAATCATGCATGACTCAACATCATATGAAACGAAGCTCAACATTGTCTATTAATAAAGCTCATTAATGAAATCATGCATAGACTGGACATCATATGAAAATGTAGCTCAGCATTGTCCGTCGACAAAGCTCAATAATGCCATACATTTCAATTATAAATTCATGCATATGAGAAGCTTTATTTCAAAACATACCAAAAGCTCAATCATAGGTGGGAGCATCTACTCCAAATCATGTAGTAAGCTACGTGTAAAAATATTTACTCGACATACCACAAGCTAGAATTTTAATATGAATTAGAAAATTTTCTTTAAACAATGTGGTAAGCTTACGTTGGGGAAAATCATCACTTTAATCAACATGTGGGCATTGCTCAACGCTTTATAATACTAGGATCTACACATTCTTATTTTTTAAAACAACATAATAATCATGGGTAACTTTAGAAACATGCTTTTCATCACCAACTTCATCATTATCACACATTTACCATAAATCACCTCTTTTATGAACTCTTCACCCATGGGCGTTTTAGATTTAATTTTTAGAAAAACAAATTTTATAAGAGAAACAAGTTAGAATCCGCCCAAGCTACATAAATCATCAATATCAACTCAATCTAATCATACCCATGAACAGAGATATAAGAATCATGCAATTGATCAGAAACCCCATAATTGATTATTGATAATTTAATACTAATTTATAGGAATTGGGCATGGGTATGGAAGGAAGACACCCATTAAAACACTACATACTTGTAAATGGATTGACTCAAAGTTCCTTGAATACCCACAAAGAAATTGATGGAAACTTGGGGAAGAAGACCTTTAATCTCCCAAAAATTTCTCTAAAGTTCTTGCATGAGAATGGACATGTATGAAGGACTTAACTCATCTTATCACACTAAAAAAATATCCAAAATGAAGTAGTTTATGGTCTAAGAGCGTGGAAAAGTCAAAAATGTCCTTAATGAACCTGCCCTGGAAACTGGTCGGACAAAACCCACGGGTAATATCAACGGGTCATGGAAACAACACACGGGCCGTCCTGTCTCTTCGTTGAAAACACTGCTGGAAGCCCATTCTCGGAATCGTACTATGGCCACACAGGACGGATCATCCTAAGCTTCAACGGACTGTTAGTTTGGTTGTTGTTTCCTTCTTCTGAAACTTTGCACACCTATTCCACGATCCTCACCACGACCCGTTGTAAGCGTCAATGGGTAGTGGTTTCCACCCGTTGTCTCCACCGTGAAAGTCCACAGCCCTTCCATGAATGCTAACAATGGACTGTTGTTCCTCACGATAGGCTGTTGTAACACCCGTTGTTACTTCTAACATCTAGGCTGACTCCTTTCCATGACCATAATGATGACTCATTGTTCCTTACAATGGGTTGTCAAATCAATCATTTTCCCCCCTGACATATGAACTCCTGAACCCATGACCACAACGACGGTCAGTGGTTACCTACCACGAGTCGTTGTACTTGTCGTTCTGCAACCTTTTTCCCAAATTTTCAACAGTTTTGCATTTTAACTTCCCGAGTCTACTCCTAAGCACTTTCGGGATATTACAACAACCCTGGGCTATTATTAAATGCTATCTCATGAGCTCAATCTTCTCTTCTGATTGGTGCATCTTGTCAAGTCCCATTAACCCTGATTCCCTTGCTTTAGAGCATCTCACACCATCCTGTGTGGGATCTGCACTTTTATCCGTATATAGCCTTATAAGGTGTCATCTTAATGCTGAAATGGTAACTACTATCTTATACAATTCCATTATAGGTAGATAGTTATAGTCTAGTATACATGCCCGTACCTATCTTCGAGTATCTCTCTAGAACGACTTCGAACTTCCAGTTGTAACCTGTGCCCCTTTGTCAGAGATAATAGCCAGTGGGACTCTATGTTGCCAGACTATCTCTATAGTATTTAACTCAACATAATCTTTAGCTGAAGCGTAATTCTAACCAACTAGAAATGTGTTTGTCTCATTAGCTGTTCCACAATCACTCAAATAGGGTCAAATTTACACGTAGCATCAGGTAATGTTGTAGTTATATTTGTGCTGACTATTCCCCACTTTCACGCATGCATGACTATCTCCTGAATTAGCCTACCCAATTTTTGATGTCTAGCCTTCCCTTGCTGGCTATTGGTGCTCTGTGCCACAACTCGACAATATATTTTTTATTCCTATGCCATCGAGAGATCTCTTTTATAAGTTGGTGCATTCTCATCAATCCCTGGGAGAAGGGCATATTAGACATGGTGTACCTTTGCTAAAGTCTACTAACAAAGTCTTTCCACATTTGGAATGTAGAGTGAACCTCTGGGTCTCAAGACTCCGTCCCTGCTATCTCAGAGGTCGATGGTTCCTTCTACTGGGTCTAGTCTCTAAGCAGTACTAGGCTAGGGTTTTCGTGCCATCATTTCTTTGCCTCCACAACTAGAGGTTATTTTGTGGTATTCTAGGCTATAATCTCACTACCCTCTAACTGTCAGCCATATACTTATTTTTTTTACATTCAGTGGCAAATTAAAACTCTATCAGCCCACTATCTCCTAGAGGTGGTTCTGTTTTTTCCAAGGCTGGATGTTCATGCCTCGCCCCTTACTTCTATAAGTTGAATCCATCGTTTATGCCCCATGCACTGCATTGGAAAAGATACTACTGGCCAAGTCTCTTAGCCTTTATCATCCTGGCCTGCACTCGGGCTAGTTCCCTTCATATGATCTCTCTTCCCCTCAACAAAATAAGCTAGGGGTCGATGCTTTATTCTCTAGAAAATTCCCTACTATTATCAACACACTGCAGCAGGATTAAGCTGTTTCTGACCCGAGCTTTACTATTGCTGGGAGTCTATTGCTTATGGAATCTCACACATATGTGGCTTCTCCTAGCAATATTACCTGCTATCCTAATTTTTTTCAGTAGTAAAGGTACCTTGATACCCAGGGTGAGAACCCCCCAATTGGCCTTCCATGTATTGACACTCCTCCTCATATTTCGGGGTCGAAGTTTCATCATCAAATTGAAGATGGCTTTGGGCACCTACAACATTTACACTCTTTGCACCAGCTCCAATCACATGTTTCGTCAACAACTCTAGCTGGGTCATCATCTTAGCAAGAGTTTCATCTCTACCCTCATCCCATGTTTTCATCTCAGTAGTCATAAGGTTTGGAGCAACACCATTAGAAGATACCTCTACTTTTGTAGTATGCCATGCTAGATTGTTCTTAGTCATTCCGTGAAGCAGTGCTTTGGCTATTCCATAGGGCTGACCCATGATGGAACCCCCACAAAATTATTTGCAACAGACTTATTGATAGAATACAATGAATTTTAGAAGCTCTGAAGTAGAACCCCATCGGGCAATCCATGGTTTGTGCAAATGGAATTCTTTTTCGTGAACCTCCACCATGCTTCATGAAGTTGTACCCCAGCAAGTTGTCGGATGTTAGTTATGTCATCCCTCAATTATGGCATCCTCGAGAGAGGGAAGAACCTATCCAAAAATGCTTTTTTAAGTTTATTCCAAGAGGTAATAAACTTGGGAAGCAACTCCTCCAACCAAGTGGTTGCTTCCCCAGTTAGTAAAAATGGGAAGAGCCTCAATATGATTGACTCTTGACTTATATTTGCAATGTTGAAGGGTTTGCAAATCTAAAGAAAATTTCAGAGATGCCTGTTTGTGTCCTCACTTGGCATTCCTCCGAAGAGCCCCTTAATTTGGAATAAGTGAAACATTGTACTTGTCACCTGAAATATTGCAATCCCTACCGTAGGAGGTAGGCGAACGACACTTGCTATATTGGGCATCACGGGTTCATCATCCCCATGATCCATATACCTATCCACTGAAACTTCTCCTTCTTGTGAGTGTTGAATCATTTCAAGATCAACCTAGATGGACCAGTCACAAGAGTAAAGTCAAACCAACCAAGATGAAACAAGTCAATTCAAAATAACAAACAACTAAAGGCCATCAAACTATATTCCCTGGCAATGGCGCCAGTTTTGATAATGTCCAAATTCACTCCTTTTAACGAGAGGATGTAAATGATCATTGGCAAAACAAATATACCTGATGAGTGTGGGGGTCGAATCCCACAAGGTAGAGTAGTTGATCACGCAAGTGTTGTCTGTCAAATAAAAGTAACTTGCATCAATGTCACAACAAGAATATAATAAAAATAGGGGAAATCACAACTTGTCAATTGAACTACAAATTTGCTCACGAAAACAGGGATAAAGTGTAAAAAATACCAAAGGAGGGAATACAAGGGGTGTGATGTTATCAGGGCATCATTGGGTTAGGATTATTAAAAGCTCCTAGCATCACTTAACAGTATAATTAGTTGTGGACGAGGTGTCACATTACGTGTTTTAACTAATTAGGTGCCATATACCTCGGGTTTCTCAAACCCCAAAGCCCGTTTCACCATAATCACATCAACATGGATAAGAATCAACTATTTCTAGCTTTGATTCTCAATGGGTGTGTGGTAAAGGGTTTTGGCTATCTCTAACCCAACCCCACATGATCAACACCCCATTAACCACTAATGTGTCATCACCCATACTCTAAATTCCTTTTTCAAACAAAATTAGAGTAAGTAACTACAATTCACATTTGCAACTATGAGTATTTAGATTAAAACTCAGATAAAAGACTAGGACTATACTAATTGAGTAAATCTAAGATCTATTGAACAATACCCAATCCAAATCAACCCCAATTATTTGCACGCCCCTAGCAATGGATTTAGCTACTCATGTACGTAGAAGATGACATTTCATTCAATAATAACTCAATATCCATTCAACAAAATGAGTAAGGAAATTTCAAGCACAAGGTTCTGATCTCTAATGGAGTTTTCTACATTTTCAAAGAAAAAGATGAGTGCTTTTCTCTCTACTTCTCTATAATTCGATACAATGCCCAATGGAACAATAGAATAGAATGTTCAGACCCTTTTTGAGATGTAGAAAAGTAGGGTAAAAAGATGCTCCTCATTTTTTGCGTTGGACACTTTTGCCCTTTTCTAAATGGCGTCACTTGCGAGACACTAATGGTTCACCGGTGCTAGTCCGCGGTCCATAGGTCCTTCACAGCTTATGGAAAGTGAGTTCCAGAGCAATTCAGCATTTGTAGGTGCTGATCTGTGCTTCGCTACCATTGTTAAGCACATCATATAACCATCTATCACCACAAATACCACTTTGGTCGAATATTGAATCACAATACAATTAAATAGCTCAAGTACACAGAAAGAAACAACAAACAACACCAATGGAGTTAAGTCCTCCACAATCAAAGTAAATGTATATCCCTGTCTCTCCCTATTTCCTCACCAAATCTCTACACCATAATCATCTCATGAAGTACCATACTTGTAACATATTATCACATATTACATGCTAACTTTGCCTCTCGCATTATACTCGAATCATGTCGTATATCTCGTATTACACATATATACTGATATATCCTTTTCATTACAACTGTATATATATCATGCCATACCTTCGCAATCTCTGTCTCGCAATCACACCATTAGTGACATACCAGGCACATACCTCTTTTACATCACTATACACACATGCTAGAGGGTCTTATATTTGCCCTTCCAGTCATGACCAACAGAGTACTTTAGAAATCCATGTACCATACATCCAGCCATATGAACCACTCATCATACTAGTAACTATGTACTCATATCTGTACACCTAGCCATATGAATGTTTAGTCATACCTGTCTATGTACCCACTCATACTGCTTGCCCAGATGCTCACCTCGGGCATGACCCACACATATCCAAGAACTCACCCACGACCTAATCATACTAATTTGCTTATCTAGGTTCTTATCTTGGCGTCAAGCCTCTCATTCTCAACATGTAGATGATTTACCTTTCTCTAATGCATACCACTTTGTTTACTTACTCGATTATCACAGACTCCACTCATCATTTGAAGAAACAACATATCACAATTCAAATATCAATAAAGTCATACACAAACACGGATTACGTATTACCAACTATAGCACAATCATAGTACAAGGCCATTTCATAACCAGTTAATTATTACATCATTTATATCCGAAAGTTCAACAATGAGGTGCAAACTAGCCCTCTTGCAAGATTGGCCTTCACTATAGGAGCATTACTGTCGCAACCACGGTCACATTGCAACAATTCCAAGAGCACTGTAGCATACAGCTCAGGCAGTACTTTAACTGGTCATTCACCAAGATCTCCCATAATTGTCTCTTCGCAATTAGCTCACCGATTATGCCCATCCTCTCCTAGTCAATTCATATCATCTACCCTTTCTCCTTAAGTGACTATAATTAATTCCACACAGATCATGAATTATATCACATGCACACATATCCAACTAACCCATTAGCCTGTTAATTTCTATGAGAGCATGACTATCCCATACCCACGCCTTGGCCATACTGCAGTCCCTTATTCTGGACAAATATTGGGGTAGTCCCTTATTATTTACTCATAAAGACATGGATCTAGCAGTCTAAATTTAGGAATATTCATATTAAATAATGTCATATTATGGGGTTTTAGTCACCTCTCCCTTAATTCTTTCCAATTACATTCGTTTAATAGATACCTACCAATTATACCCCACCTAATAGTGACTAATGTGGGGTTTCTTCCCACTCGTCAATAGCATATCAAGCATACGTACGTATATAATTCACTAATCAAAGTCATATCATGTAATAAAGCCATAGCCTACATGCGCACTAAGCTATCATCAAGAAATTCGCCGCTGCATGATTGCCTCAAGATCCAAGTATAGCGGAAAATTGTCATGATGGAGGGTGATGTCTTACCTTCTCTAGCCTCCTTGCTTCGCTTCTCTTGTTTAGAAGTCATAAATTTTTTTCCTTGGTGTTTTCATTCAGTACCGCTTATGAAAATAGGTTTTTAAATTCTAACCGCGACAAGATTGCAAAATTCAAGTCCCCGTCACCCGTAGTAGCAATTGTACTTCTGTTGCAGCTATGCCTCTATAGCGAAAACACTTTCCCACAGCGGCCCTGCACCTGGGCCCACCCAATTTTATCTTAGGCCATTTGAAATCATATGTCTCATAATTTTTTAATTCAGGGGACTTCACCTAGGCTTGTGAAAATTTAAAATTTTACACATGTTTAGGTCGACAAGGTGCTATAATGATCGACCGAGTCGTTGCACAGAGTGCTCTTGAAAAGCTTCTACTGATTTCTTGACTCCATCAAAAATTCTGTGACAAATAATTTAGTCGGTGGTTTTCTCATGGATCAAACTTTTGGACTTGCAAAGTCACTCTTGGAAAGAATGACTAAGATGAATCGAGCTTGGAATATACGGGATACCGAGGTGTTCTCAAGTGTTAGCTTGAACCTAATGACAAATGATATGATACCTTGGCAAAGATGATGACACAATAGAGTTGCTGGCTAAGCACATGATGGGCTCTGAAGCCAAGAGTGTGAATGGTATTGGAGCTTAAGGAAACAACTCCCTTGAGAATGATGCTCCATATGCTATGTTCTATGGAGAATGTGAATACATATCAAACCAAGTGGCGGGTTCTCACTCGGGGTACCAAGGTGCCAACTAAGGCTCCTGGCATCCTTGAGTGGGGAATCAAGGTTGGAGAGACTGAGAAGGTCAATGGAGAGACAAAGATGGCCAATGGAGAGACGATGAATATGATAGAGAGGGTGATCAAACCACCGTATCCCAAATCTATATATACCCCCTTCTAACGTTGATGCAGCTCCAATTCAAGCGGCGTCAGAGACCTTGCTATCTCAAATATCAAGGATATTCTAGCCCATATAAAAAAGGGTAGAATCTACTGATAATGGGATTAAAGAGTTGAAGGGTGATGTGTCAACCTCACTCAAACCATGAGTTTCCATTTGGCATCGATCAAGCATCTTGATACACAAATGAATCATTTGTCGTCTTAAATGAATCCTCATATGAATGGTATACTTCCTAGTGAAACTCTTCCTATTCCAAAGAATGATATCCATTGTATGAAAATTATCACTAGAATTGGGAAATTACTTGAGATTTTGGGTGAAACACCTAATAATGTTTATTGTGAAAAGAAAAGTTGTGAGAAGTCAAAGGATGCGAAGAAGCTGAGTGCACCCATGTTAATTGATGATGAAAATGTATTGGAGGATGAAAAGGTAGATGCTCCTCCTCGTGTTATAATAGATAATGAGGGAGTTAAGGAGGGCCAAATTGCTAAAGGCCGTATGCCTAAGTGTCCACCTCCCTATCCCCAATAGAAAATGAAGAAGAAATAGGACAATCAATTTATAAATTTTGTTGACTTGTTTAGTAAATTTTCCGTGCACATTTCGTTGGTTGATGCTTTATTGAAAATGTCAGGGTACGCCAAGATTATGAAAATGCTACTAAAGAAGAAAAGAGTTGTTGATTTGGTCATAGTTGAGGTGTCACATCATGGTAGTGCAATCATGGAAAGCAACTTGGCTCTGAAGAGAGAAGACCTGGGGGTTTTTACTATCCCATGCACCGTTGAGGTGTATTTTATTCAACAAAGCCTTATGTGATCTAGGGGCTAGCATCAACTTGATGCCCCTTGTGATATTCAAGAAGTTGGGCTTGGGAGCTCCTAAGCCTACTCCGATGAGTTTACTCATGGCTGATAGATCAATAAAGAGCTCGGTAGGGATATTATTTGATGTGTTGGTAAAGGTTGAAAAGTTAATCCTCCTAATAGATTTTTTAATGTTGGACTGTGATGTGGACCTCAAGGTGCGTATAATCTTAGGTTCCAATTCTCAGGAACTGATTGATCATTGCTAGATGTTGAGTTCGGAGAACTAAAGTTTTGGATTGGGAGTGATGAAGTCATGTTCAATGTGTGCAAATCAATGAAGCCACCTGATGAATGCCAAGTTGTGTCGGTGATTGATACGAAGGATGAGCTGGATGAGGTCCCTTATGATGAGGCCAAACTCCCAAATTTTTGTTGAACCTAAAGGTAATATGATTGAGCCGTGACATTAAATCAATCGCTTCTTGGGAGGCAACCCAAGTGTTTTTCAAATATTTTTACTTCATGCTTTATTGTCTTGTCTTGTTTTAGGGATGTAAGAGGCTTGAGATGTGGAAAAAGTTTGAAAAAGCCAAAATGAAGTACATGCTCTAGACCTGCGACACGCAGGTGCCACGCTTCGATATTCAGGTGGAGCACATGCCTCAGCCATAAAGCTATAAGAAAAACTTTTAAAATCATGCACCTGCTTGCAATTTGCAAAACACATGTATGGACCTACAGCTCACATACGTAATGCAGGTCTAGATCAGTGCACTATAAGAAAATTAATAATAAATCTCCACCTGCACACCGCACGTGTGTCACAAGTTGTCACATTCGGTCGAATATGCTCGTGCAGGCACAGGTTTATGCATTTAAACCCTAACTTACCTAATTGACTAAACCCGACCCCACTCTGACCCGTGAATTTTTAACCTTCTAAACCCTCTAGAACCCGTTCTTCTCCACCATTTCACCATTGCAAACCCTCTCAACCTCCTTCACCCAAATCAAAAAACTCCCCTCACTCCATAAATCTTTCTCCACATTCTCCTCTCTCACACTATTGCACCACCACTACCAGAGCTGCTGTTGGAAGATCTCCATTGTTGAACTTGCCCATGATCTATTTTTTAATTACTTATTTCAATACATTCACTTGTGGTATACTCCCCTACTCAAATCATATTTTCTATGTATTGTGGGAGTATTGTGGCTTAAGAATTCTAGTTGAAATCCCTCATTTCCCCATTATGCTTCATATTTGCATTTGAAAGTGAATTTTTGGGTGTTTTACTGATTTGAAATTGTGATTCTATGGGTGGATATTGCTTTATATGATAATGTATGTTATTTGGGCCATTTAATACCATGAAATTCTAGTTGGGGGTAAAGTCTGAGTAACCCACTCGTTAGTGATGCATGATTTGGCCTAACGGTGGATTGGGTGATATCATTCTTAAGGGAAAATCTTCATTCCTTCACGTTCGTGATACTAGTGATGTATTGGGTCTAAATTTTCATCGCACTATGACTTGTGAGTAAAATGAGTAGCTTATAATGTGTAGTGAGCGTTTTGGTTGCAAATGAGTGATAAGTGTGCTTGTGAAAGTAATTTGAGTGAGAGAACTTGTAGCTCAACATTTCCCAATCATACATGGGGCGTCCTTCTTAAGGAAGGTTGTTGAGTTCTTATTAAATGGTCATTATGTGATCCTGAGCATGTTGAATAGTCTTTTGGGGAACTCTGAGTACCTGTTAGACATTAAAATTGATCAAATGTTGCCTAAGTCTAGTCTAAAGCCTGTTAAATATGGAATCAGGCACTGCTAGGCATATGCATTTCGTACATGTTGCACCGCGTAATGCACGTACAATGCATGTGTAGGTTAGGAGTTACACACTCACTGCCTTCCACATGCATTCCACCTGCGTGTTGCAGGTCCATTTGTGAATTGCATGTGTAAAAGCAAGGAGAAAAAAATGTTGCCAGCTTTCTGCTCCACACATGCGTCTTACATGCGTGTCGTAGGTCTCCACCCGGAAATGCATATCCCTCGCACGTGTAGACAGTCAGTTCCCTGCTTCTTTTCTCTTTTGCATTCCATTTCTTTTTCATTTATTAGCTTCTTGTAGTTGTTTTTTTCGCTTTCTAATGCAAAAGCCTAAAAAAATATTTTGGTTATGTTTCCTTGGCACTCACATCATTTTGTAGGAACATTTCATCATCTAGTTGACGAGCTAAAGGAAAGGCAGCAATGGTGGTTGATATATCCTATGAGCCTAATCTAGATGAGGAATGGAAGATAGCATAGCCCTACTTTGACCTTGAGTGGATGAAATCTTATTATCTCTCTTTCCAGGAGAAGCAAACGCTTATAGAAGAGGCCCCATTTGATGTGAGTTCCTTCAAGGCCGACTTCCCTAACATAACAAAGCAGTTTCATATATGGGATTAGGCCCCATTCGGAGAAAGTCCCGGGCTCTTATTTTTTAGACTTGGTGAGAGCATTCTATGCCTCTTAACGGGCTTGGTAATACATCTTAAAACAAAAGGGTCATGTGGACAAGATGCCATGCTTGTCATCTATATTGTGAGGGGAAGTGAAGTTGACATTACCCGGCTGTAATCAATACATTTTACTGGGTTGTGCTAATACCTCATGATGCAGGGTTTGCAAGGCGCATGCTAGGGTAGCCAATATTTTTGTTGAGGGCCAACCTCTTTGGGCTACAATGAAAGGAATTATTTTTTGCAAGATCACAAGTTCGAGGCTCAGATGGATCGACCTCATAAACACTCGGCTCGTTCCTTCCAAGAATTCCACCCACGTCTCCATCGGGAAGCCATTCTCATTGCTTGCATCAAGACAAACATTCATATCAATGTGGGAGAAGTCATAGCTGAGCAATTCAATGGAAAGGCTTAGCATCAAGCTACTTCTATTCCTTTCAAGTTCTTATTAATATGTTTTGTCTTAGGGCTGGCTTCCGTTTTTTTGACCTTTGGACAAAACATTTGTGGGCAGAGAAGGTGCTTGATTTGGATAGAAAAAAAAAGGATAAAGATGCTCCATCCATCAAAAAGAGGAAGTTAACTTCGGGCGTAAGTGCTTCTCCAACTCGCAAAGTGTCGAGTAACTCCCAAGCTCAAAACTTGCCTCCTAGAAATGTCTCTTCATCAACAAGTGACCTTCTAAAGCTTGCATATATGGCATATGCTCATAATGATCAATTAGTCAAGCTAGCCAAAGTCATCTCCTCCATGATCTAGCATGCCATTAAAGTGGCTATGAAGCTGCTGGCCAATAAATATGGCAATCTTTGTGCCCGGGTTGACACACTTGAAAGTGATGTGGCTGCATTAAGGAAGGAAATAGATAGACTGAATACAATGGTTCTACCCACAGTTCTAGACTTAAATCTTCCCATAGTAGCTTCAGAATTACCAAGAATAGAGAGGAGCCCCCTAGAAGATTGTTGTGTTAGGGTCAGTTTGGCAGAAAGTGCAACAACTAGGGAGATTCAACAAGTAGAGCAACCTCTAGTAAGGTGACCCATAAAATGGATGCTGCCCACAAAGTCAACCCATGTTGAGGACCCCTCCGTTATTCTTTCCACCAGTCGAAGACACTTTCATACAAATGGGAAGTTGTTTCCCCATACAGTCCTCTTGAGCTCCCACAAGACCCCTTGATTCCTTGCCTTGTCAGATTCAAGATAGATTTGGCCCATGCTTACATTCCTCCAGAGCATCACTCAAGAAGGATCCATTCTATTCCATAGCTTATACAAGGAGTCCTCCTATTCATTCTTTTTTATTATTCCTTGGGGAAAATGCAATATTTTTGTTGGGGGTGGATATTTATTTTGATGATTTGATGCCCTTGTTGGGTTTGATTTGTAATTATGTTATATTGTCCCCTTGTCGAGATTAGTACTTGATCTTTGTATTGTGATGTGAGTTTCCATGATGTCGGGTCGGTCTCACACATCAATTATCTTACTATCCGTGTCTTGCATTTATCTTTGCAGATAATAGTTAGTTGAATAAACTCTAAGGAATTTCTTTATACCATGGTGTAACACCCCAAAAGTCCATAAAATTAGACGCGAATTGAAATGGAGAAAGAAGGAAAATCTACACCAGGTCAAAATATGAGTTGTTGAGTGACCCGCTATGTCACGACCCGAGCTAGGACCCCAGACCAAAACACGGGACCTAGAACCACGAATGGCTCCAATTTCACTCATGGCATGAATATAGCAACTAGAGAGCATACATCAAAGTGGAAACTAATAACTTAAATATGAATAAGTGGAAGTTTGAATAACATAACATATAGCATTGATCATGAATAGACTCAACACTTGATAAAGCTTAAAGTCTACATAATGTCTTATAAGCCTCAAAACTGTGTGATGAGTTGACGCGACAACACCCCCAACTAGCTCGCTAAAGTCTAAAACTGAAATAGCACAATCAAACACCAAACTGAATGTCCTTGGAAGATGAGGATTCACCATCGATTGAAACTGAGATAGACTGTGAGAGAGCTGGACTAATGGCAAAACTAAGTCTGATCGCTCGGACTTGTATCATGAAGTGATAGAGCATAGTGTATGCAGTCAGTATTTGGAATGTACTGAGTATGTAAGGTAAGTAAAACATGCTGAGTAATTATTAACTGAAATCATGCATATAGATATAAATAAACATATCATGAGAGTAAATACTGCATGCTGAAATCTGAATATGAAACACATATAGTCATAAGCTGAGTATCATAACTGAATAGAATGACCTAAAGCTAAAAATAGAAATCATATGACTTATCATAGCTGAAATCATAACTAAAAGCTCATAAACTGATCATTGGATCAAACCTTCTGTAAAACATAATATCATAAGTCATAAACATGAATAACTAAAATCATGAGGAACAATGGGAAACTCGTTAGAACCAACACCACCATGATAGAGGTTATATGATGCCCAAACTATCACACATAAGTGAAAGAGCTATCAAAAACCTTGCTAGAGCTAAGAACGATACCATAATATCGATATCAAGCGGAGACCCCTAGTGGGTAGGAAAACTCTCAAGGGAGGTTGCAATGTATGTGTGTGTGTGTGTGTGTCTATATCCCTATGTTGGTGCTTAGTTCTGAGACCCAGGGTTTACCTGAATCTCTACACTCCTCGGTGATAGACATTACTCCCAAAATCATGCATAGTGCTTCCATCATTTTTCAATAAAGCTTAAATTCTAATTACATGCATAGTCTAAAATCTGAACGTGGGGAGTCCTGGGTCCAAACATACCATAAGCTGAATTTAGGAGTATTCACTCCAAACCATATAGTAAGCTGATCTTATAAATTTGAGCTGAATTATGAAAACATACTTAACTTGTGAAGGCTTTTCCAAACATTAAAATCAAGCATACTTGAAATAGACTTCATAAGTCAAAATCATAGATTCATACATGGGTAATTTATAAACATTCATTCATGCTAGATATCTCATCATACTTGAAATCATGAATCATAAACTTGACTTTTCATAAAACTTGCATCATAGGGCATAATTTCTAATAATTTGAAATCATGAATTTATAATCAAATTATGTATAAAATTTTTCCATAAATCTTAAAACATACTTTGGAACATGAGGAGAACTGACCCATAGACATATCATCGAGAATTTCATAAAATTGGGTTAAAACCCTATAAGATCATATCTTTAATTTGAACTTGAGGAGAAATTTGGGAATGAAAGTGAGAGAAAATTCTCATTCGTAGCCCAATATACTTGGGTAGACTGATCCTCAACTGATCCTTGAAATCCCAAGAGAAGCGGGGAAGAATTGAGAGAATTCTAGATTTATCTTCCAAGAGAATACAAAGCTTTGCATGACTGGGAGAGCCTAATGACTTGATATAGTCTAAACCCTTATAAAACACTCATTTCGTGGCTTAAAATAATATCATTTAGGACATAGGAGCTTAGGATTTACGAAAATACCCTTAATGATTTTGCAGGAAAAATGTCACTGCCAGTTACAATGATCCATCCAATGGGTCTTTGTATTATACAACAGCTAATTGGATCACCTATCATTCCCTGGGGCACTTATGATACTCAGTTGATCCCTTAACAACAATTCACATAATGGGTCGTTACTCACTCCAACGGATGGTTGCACCTACCCATTGCATCTGATGCACATTCAATATTCCTTATAGGTTCTAACCAATGACAGCTCAGGATGGGTAATTGTATGCAACAAAGACCCGTTATGCAACAAAGACCCGTTAGTCCACCGCTGCTTCCAGGAATAGTTCCGATACTCTTCAGATTCTTTAACTGACGAATGGACAGGAAGAGTCCTCCCTTGAAACTATGGCTCGTCTATCCTCTCGTCATCACTAACACAATTTTTGGGCATTTCCTGAACCCCATTGAACAACCACTCAAGATGACCCATTGGATCTTTCAATAAGTCATTGCTAGGTCCATTGCTTGCTAGAAACATCTAATTGTGGACTTACCATGAGGGAACACAACGGGTCATTTTTCCTTAGTACAACTCGTCCCCTGGGTCGTCCCATGAATTTGATACAATTTCTTCTTGATCCCTCTACTTAAATCCTTGAGTCTGACCTTAGGAACTTCCTAGGTGTTACATGTTATGTGACTTGATGTTTCATTAAGTGACCCGTTGTGTGTGCATGAGTTTGAGAATATTCACCTTCAGGAAGACAAAGATGGTGTGATGAGTCATTAGAATTCCCCATAAGTCGTTAAGTGACCCGTTAAGTATGTAATAGAACATAAAATGTTGAAGTCTAGGAGAATTAATGACTTGAGGGACGCATCGTGGTGCCACTGCACGACTCGTCGAGTAAGTCATCGTCTTGGAAAGATGGAAGAAATGGGAAGATTTCAATGATGTCAATGAGGGAATACCATGAGTCGTACAGTGACCTAGCGACTCGTTAGGTCCTCGTGGCGACTGGCAGTGTCCAATTTCTTGTCGAATCATTAAGGGAATTTTCATAATTTCTAACATCCTAACTCCTAAACTACATCATTTCAATCTTGGGAAAATGTTCTTTAAGGGGAATATTCTCCCTAGAACTCTCATTCTACTCCTATAATTTGAAGATCAAAAATCTCTCAAGGCTCACAAGAACAAGCTAGGGTTCTTGTCACGCCTCGAGCCTACACCGTGTACGTAACACGGTACTTGAAGCCACAAGTGACCCCAAGTCAACCCCTGGTCTATCATACACTAACATTCTGAGTAAACACACACAACAGAACTTAAAAATAATACCATAAAGTATTTAAGAAGAACAAATCTGAAAGTAAAGGTTCAAATCTTTAAATACACTAAATACACTGATAGCCATAATTGTCTGAAAGCCATCTAACTGAGGAGTTGCTGGGACAAACCCCCAACTAACTCTAAGTCTAAATAGAACCAAATGAAATAAATAAACAAGGCCTCAAATGATGAGGACTCACACTCTGATCTGTTGGAATGGAATGCTCTGATATTGAAGTAACTATCTATGCTGAACCTGAGAACCTGCAGCTGTATCATGAAACGATACAACATGAAAAGCATGCTTTAGTACTTTGAATGTACTGAGTAAGTGGGAGAGACATAATGAATATAAAGACTGAACTGAAATGACATGCCATGACCAACAAGTACTGAGTTGAACTACTGATATAATCTGAAATGGTCAAGAAGACCCTGTTTGATGGTCATGGACATGCCCTAAGTCAAATTCACTGAATCTGAGATACTGTACTAAATTGGCTTCCTTATTCTGATACTGGACTAGACTGACTAGTGGGAGAGTCTATAACCGACATATAATCATGTGAGCTAGATATGGAATCTGATGTACACACCTCGTCGGTAGGACCCAATATACCTTGCCAGGGTATAAAGTCATGTACTATGAAAATCAGTATCAAAAGGGGGCTGTTAGTCCAAGTAAATAAAACGTACAGTGGCAACGTAGTTCTGGAACTTGGGTGCACTGGAACCCTGACCCTTTCGGTGCTAAGTCCTACTCCCACTAAATAATCCTATTACTGCTACTATTGACAAGCGGATAGCTCGATACTGGGGTCCAATACTATACTGACCTAGGGATATTGTCAGAGAGTTTCCCTGAGTGTCTTATAGGACCAGATTTGGAACTGAGTTCTAAGACTGGTCAAAGCTGCTTATCTGGAAGCGTCGTAACCGTCTAGAGAACAAACTGATAATTGAATTGGGGTACTGGGGATGGTTAGAGCTATGACTGAATATCATGACAACCTAATGGACCAATTATTTGAAATCTGAATCTGATTCTAGAAACTAGGAGGCACCACTGACACCAAATAAACTGGAGTCAAACTGATGAGTTGACATTTTCTGGACAATACAGAGGTTGCTAAAATCTTACCGAAGCTAGACTAATATTGTTCTGACTGAGACTAGGCTTATAGAGTTTTGTATTCTAACTAAATGAATTTATAAGTAGCTAATACAAAGATCATTCATGTCATCAACACGAACAAATTCATACTAAAAGGCAAATTTCATGAAGTTGGGAGTTTCCTCCAACAGTGCAAAAATCATTCTCATTCATGGGATATTTACCCAACATATGCGAATACCAAGAAAAAAATCTAAGAATTCATCCCAAAGCATTCTTCCTTCACTAAAGAAAATTTAATGAGCAAGAACCTTTACTAAAAGATTAGGGCTCATATTCACTTCTGTAATAATACTGGCAAATTGATGAGGGCTGATGAAGATTATATCAACAATAAATATAAATACGATTCTAAGTGAATTTAACGAGAATAAACATGGAGATTTCTCATACCCAAAAACTCAGGGCTTAGAATTACTAGAAGAAACTAAGGGGGATCTAGGGGCACAAGGGAAGAATAATCCCCTTGTTTAAACCCCACATGCCTGATGAAGAAGCACAAAGGAATTGCTGGAGAATTGAAGAAAAAGGATCTGCCCTAGTTTGAAGCTCTAAACTATTCTAAGAGCAACTCTACGTTCTGTACCTGGGACGTTTGAGTGGGGAATGAAGAAAAGAACCCATTACCCCCACTAAAACGTCTAAAACCGGTGCTTAAATGACGTGGTTTAATGTTTTGGAGAATAGGAATTTACTAAATAGTCCCTAGAAATTCGTTGGGAAAAACTTCCAGGCGCTCCTAACGGGTGGCCTAACGAGTCGTGGTGTCTGCAAATGACTCGTGGTCATGCCCGTAAGGTACAGTGCATGAAAACTCCAGTGGGTGACCACGAGTGACTTAACGAGTTGTGGCAACTAGACACGACTCGTGTTCACCAGTCGTCGATCACACTGTCTCAACCCCAGGGAAATTAATACAAGACTGGTCGCGGGTCACTCAATAAGTCGTTCCCACTGACGACGACCCGTGGTGACCACCCGTCAAGTACACTGTCTATTTCTCAAATTCTAAAACTCCGTCTTGGCAACGGGCGACTTTTCGTGTATCTTGAAAACGACTGGTGGGGTCATCCGTTAGGATTAGTGAAGCATATTCTTGGCATCCTTCTCACAGCTGACCTGGCGAGTCGTTGGGTCCGTAACGACCCGTCAAGTTGGTCATTTTGCAACTTTTCTGCAGTTTTCAAGATTTTCTGAATTAAGTCCCAGATATTGATTTTGAGCTTCCGGGGCATTAAAGTTCTTCACTCTCATCTTCTCAAATTCTCTTTAGGTCTCAAGCTAAGCCAAGAAATCAGTGAACCAAAATATGTGGGGATTGTCAATGAGGGGTTCTTCCACCCTTATGCCCCTTCTTCAATCAAAATAATGATCTCCCATTCCCTATGCCCTAAACTTGAAATTCTAGGGCTAGGTTGGGTGTTGTTAAATTCCTCCATGATTCATCTATGGGATTAGCTATCCTGATCAAATTGATGATTCTATGATTAGGGTTTTATATTCTTATTAAGCCTTCTATGAAATTTCAATTCCTAAATTAAAAGTATGATTATGAATTTTTAGGGTTAAATTCCTTTCTAATGAAATCCATGATTTTCTTATGATATCAACTCTCAATTTTTAAGTTATGTATTATGATCATGATGTATGATTTTTACAAGAACCCTTCATGAATTTACGAATTTCAAGTATGATGACTTTCTCAAGTATGCATAGTTTTTACAAGTATCATGTTTATGTTCATGGCCGATTCACAGGCCTATTTCATGGTTAGTTCACATATTTTCAAGAATGTTCATGTACCTTACGATTTTAACTAGCCCATGTACTTCAAGTATGCTTCATGATTACAATATGAGCCATGTGCATATTTCTTTGGTGTAGTAACTTGTACCGAGTAGGTTGGGGGTTCCAGGAACCTATGCCTCAGAACTACATGCCAACATCGTGTTTAACCCTATGAGGTCTCATTAGTGATATCTCGCCATGTCATCGTCCCTTGACATGGAAAGCTTGGGGTGGCTTTGCCTACTTGAGTGAGATAGCTGGGGCATCATGTAAGCTCTATCATGACGGTGTCATTTATGATGAATCCTCTCGCAATTCCTTATGATTTTTTCATGTTTATGATTATGATAATTTGGCTCAAGTTATGGTTTTCAAGATTTCTCTTGTGAACATATTTATGTCTAGTTTATGAATGATTTTAAAAGCCTTGAGCCCTCATGTTTAAATTATGAGTATTACTTCATGTTGAAATTTCCTACATTTTATTAGTTTATTTTACTTACCTCGCATATTCAGTACATTCAAAGTACTGACCGAATAAATCTATGATATATCGTTTCATGATATAGGTGTAGGAGATCACACTTAGCCATGTTGTAAGCCTTGCTCTTGTATCTGTCTAGTTCAGTCCCTGCTTGGTGAGTTCTTATTCTTTGAGAACATTCTTTTAGTCATGTCGTTATGTCATTTCAATTCAAGACTTCACAGACTAGTTGGGGGAGCTACCCCATCAGTCCATCTATGAGTAAAGGGTTTTTAGACTAGCATGTATGACTCAGCTGTTGATATACGTCACTCTTGCGTTTTGTGTTATATAGTCATATGCGTATTCATACTTAAGTTTTAAATTTTCTGGGTTAGTCTATGCTCTTGAATTTCTTTGCTTAAGCCATGGGTTAGCTTGAAGTTAATTATGGATCTATGTCCCATGTCTCGGTTCCGAATCCATGCTCAGGTCGTGACACACAACTCTTTTCCAAGTATCGAAAATTTTAATTTCTTGATTTTGTGTCAAACCTGGTGAAATTTCCCGATGATGAATTGAGAGGCAATTTTTTAAAGATAAAATATCATATTTTATTTTGTTATTTTGGGTCCATGATGCACTTTTCTTAAGAGGCACCACCAAAATTTTTCTTGGAAAAGGAATTTTAAATACAAGGTTGAGAAAAAAGGGGTAAATGAATCTACAAAGAATTCTCTTATCATGATGTCTACATTCTTTGTTTGAATTTTTGATTCACAAATGAGTTGTGCAAATCTCATAATAATTTCTCAAAAGTCATTCATTTCAATTGATTTTGAGAATAGCTATACCTCTTGGAATTGTGATTGATGTCGGAAAGTTCACACAAGGGCATATGGTCATCAAGTAATATAGTACGGTAAAGTCCCGATATCGTACCCACAAATACTAGGAAGATTAATTGCTTAAGTTTTAACACTTATTTCACTATTCAAGTAAAAATAAATAAAATGGGGAAATGATTTTTGAGATTATTCGATTGAACTTAGAACGTAAATTAAACGATGAACTAAATTCATTTGCAAAAGAGTTTGTAATTCAAATGATGAAAGAAATTGGGGATCATGTCACTCTTGCTTTCAAGTTGAGTTTTAGAATTCAAATATGCTAGAAAACATTCTTCTACGATGGCTAGTTGCAAGTTACGAACTCGCCTCTTAGCTATTCTCTCGCATAGCCAAAAACTATCTCACAAACCCTAACATCTCCATCCCTATAGTTTCTGGAGAAAATGAGAAGACGGTTGAAGCTACTTGGCTCAACTGAGTAGGGTTGAAGGGTATATTGCTATCCTTTACAATAAAATCAACTCTTGAACTTTGGAACAAGATAATTATAACCTACTCTATGCTTCGTATTAACCCTCATTAGTTCTCTCTCTCAAGTTCAACCAACAAGACAAAAGATAATATTTGAAAGGTGATTAGTCTAACACATAAGCATGAAATCAAGTAAGCATAAATAATTTTGAAAAGAAGAATCAATGTCTAGCATAAATGAATATTCATACTATAACCATCAAGCCATGGACAAAATCCTGGAATATGAGTTTATCCATTCATGTTCAAGTACAAAACCATCTATCTATCTAATGAAAGATACCTAACAAATGCCCTAGAAAAAGAATTTATAAGTATGGGAAGAAATAACTCTTTTGCCCTTAAGTAATTAAGCTTTTGGACTTAGAAAAATCCATATTGGTCAGGCCCTGGCGCGCCACGGCAGCCATCTTGCCAAACATGGCTTGAATTTCCTCTAATGTTGAGCCTATGGAATGCCATTTCTCCCATCTCACCAAGGTGTTAGTCAAAATTCTATACTTCTGGGACCTCGCCCGCCACTTCTGCCAATGCACCAGAGTATTAGAATATTTTCCCAAGTCTGGAACCTCTTTGGCGCGCCACTCCACTCAATTCACCAAGGTGTTGATCAAAATTTCTTTTGAAGTTTGACGTCTGGTGTGCCACACTAGCCATAGCACCAACTTGAGCATAATTTTCTCTGATGTTTAGTGGCTGGCGCACCACTCCAGCTATCTCACCAGGCCATATTTTCCTCGAGTTCTTCTTTCTTCGCACCTTGGACCATTTTTGCATCTTTTTCTGTGTGTTACCTGCTAAAATAATCTAAAAAACTTGTTAGCTAATTTAACAAACACATTCATGAGGTCATGCATTTCATAAGGATAATCATCTCAAAAAATGATAAAAGATGGGTAAAAGTATGGAAAATGGGGATAAGAATAAGCCCAACATCACCATCCCACACTTAAACCATTGTTCATCCTCCAACAATCCTTACTTATATGCAACAAACACTTCTTTTTCACACAACTTGTCACCTCTCAATTCTCACTCAAGAAACTAGAATAGAGCACATGACTAAGTGGTTCATCAATTCATAAACAATGCACAACATATACACAAAAAATTTTTTCACATTTGAAACTACATACTTTTTATAACTGACTCATCTTTTTCAAAATACAGTCAACACGATTAAGTATGGAAAAAGTATCACATTGTACAATGATTTTGATCATCTTATGTCCTCATTTGTTTAGTGACGTTCGTTCCCTCATATCATCAATTCAAAGATTGGAACATAGTAAATAAGTCACACTCACTCTAACAAATAATGTTTCATACACACGCAATATACCATAGGCTCACCTCTCATGTATAGTTAGATTACTTAATTACATCAAAAAGAGGAAGATTATAAGTACTTTTCCTGGTTGTAATGCTGGCTAAGGGAAAGGTAGAAATGATTTTCTTTAATCGTGACTACCAATCCTAAGCACTTTAAGACATTTTCACTTCATCTTTCTTGTCGACCTCTTTTTCCTCACTGCTCACCATTTCTTTCACTACTCCTTTTTTCTTTTCTCATGGCCTTTTTTATTATCTACTTAACTGCTATTTTCTTCTTATAAGATCAATAAAAATAATAAACTATTTATAATCTTTTCTTTATGTTCTAGAAGCAAGTAAACAACATCTATATGGCACCCCTTTTTCCTATTTGTCCTCTTGTCATCCACATTTCTTTCTTTAGTTTCCCTTAACTTTGGGTATATCGGTGGAAACTTTATTCTTAATTCTCAAAGTGCATCAGACTATCTTTTGATAAAAAATTCTGGAGGTCACACAACAAAAAGGCATAGGCTTCTTTTGTGGCAAGGAAAAAATTTTAGGCTTATATATCAATAGGGTTAACTAGGGATAATGTTAAGAAAGGTACAACAACAATGGACAAACATAGTTTTTGAAAGTAATGCCTTAATCACATCATACCTCTTTGGCAACTAGCTACCGTATACACACTTAAACAAGTTTTAGATGTTACACTATGGACAAAACACAATAAATTCAAGCTCACCCCTCATGGAATCATGATCTGAGTCAATTTCTTATGATCAGATATCCATGAATTTCCATTATTAAGACCTAAAGTTTGTTTTCTTGAGTAAAGTTAAAGAACCTATGTGTCTCTCACAAAATTTTTCTTCTCATGCATTCACGATGACCACTTCATCTTCTAACTTAATTACTATGTGGAATATCAAGAGCACACAAGTGGTATTTTTTGACGACATCATCCATCATCGAGACAAACCACTACCTCGATGATGGTCTCTAAAAAAGTTTGACCACAATTAAAACACTTAACTAAAATAAACACACAAAGACGGACAATCATATGACATAACATCATTCAGTTTCATCAGCCATCCACATACTACTTATTACAACCCAAGTTAACTAACACAGAAGTCTGACAACTATTACTACAGCCCACTCAAACAATTTAGCTAAGATAGAATAAAAAAAATCTATTTCCTCGACCCCACACTTGAATAGTGCACTGTCCCTAGTGCATAAACATATCATGTCAAGTAGAAAGAGAAAAAGAACTTTATGGTCCTCTAAGCAAAGTCATCATCATCTGGATATACTGTTAATCATCATTATCATCTTCTCCTTCTGCGTCATCAACCAACATAGCTCCAGTGGTGGCATCATCGTCATCAACATCAATCAGCACTATACGCTCATCATCATCTAATGGCTCCTCAAATGCCAGTCCCACCTTGAACATCATCATGGAAATTTCTATGGGTGATTATTTCTCCTCTAATACCGACAACTCCTCAGCAGTCATAGGTCTACCTCCAATCATCAGCTATAGCTCAAACATCCAAAACATACGACCTCTCTAAGAGTCATCCTGAGCATGACATTTAGCTGGAGCGAGGAATGGTTTTGATTAGTTGGTTGGCTTCTTGACCTTTGTAACATCAATCATATTTTATGTTAAGTTCCTGCAAGGAGTAGATGAAGGATAGCCTCCTCTTCCTAAATACCAAGCTCCCACAAGAATTGACTCAACAAGCTGCCATAGCAATACTTCCACAAGAAATTTTCCCCGGATCACCGCATGTTTTCCCTCAGCACTGCACCAAAGTTAAATGGCATCCCCTTCATCAGCATATACACCAATACTACTCGCTCTCGAGGGATCTCCATGGTGTGTGTCCCCTGGAGAAGTACAGTGCAAACCAACTTTACCCAAACTATAGCATCCTTAGTTAAGTAGGAGAATGAGAGTGTCGAATGAGTGTCATTTCACCTCTTGCCCATCTGACAGCTGATTGCTCTCTGCACAAAGTATGGAAAAAGTGACAATATAGGGGCTTCTCGAGCAATATGAAATACATCTCTAGATCCACCACTGGTGTGCAAAGAAATGCATTAAAAGACTTGGCAGTGAAACAGAACACTTGTCCCTGCACCTTGATCATTGTTCTCTTTCCATACAAGGTGTTCCAATTGGCATAAAATTCCTTGATTAAGGAGAGGATGCACTCCTATGGCTCAACAAACACGTATCCCATTCCCAACTCATAGACAGTGTCACCAATGGTGGGTAACTCAAGTGCTAGATGACCCTCATCAATTCAATTTTTCATGGCATACTTGGTTTCCTTTTGAGCATCAAATCACTTGACCCATGCTCCTCCACCGCCTTGGCTCGAAACCTCCTAGTATGGGGAACCTTTTGGGATGATGAGCTTGATGCAACTCCTTCCTAAGACTTTTGTACCCCTTGTTAGCAACTGCTTCTTCCTTGCCTTTGTCTATGCATGAAGTCGTAGGACCTGGAAATAACATCAATAACCACATAAAGCTAGTTCATGAACAAGAAGGCTATATAATTAGGTGTAGGGTACGCAAAATGACCCCACACTTAATTCGCTAGAATAATTGTGAGAATTTGTCAAATTGGATACTCAGACTTCCCCCATTATCATGCCAAATCTCATTTTTCCAATTCATTCACAAACTTTACACTACAAACCACATTCATGATTTTTCTCACATTTCTCTTATTTTTTTCAAGATTTCTTCAAGTTAGCCACCATTATTGAAATCATAGTTTACAACAACCCAAGTGTGGAATTAGTCATAATATATTCAACCAAAAAATTACATGAATTTCCTACTTTCCACAATGAGTTATCATGAATTTTTAACAACCCAATATTTTCACAATTAAAGTATCATATTATTCAAGCAACTTCCTCCTCCACTGATGTAGTCCAAATTAACTAATTTCATGAAATTCTTATAACCCATTCATCACCATCTTCACACCCACAACTTAAAACCACAAAAATTCAACAAAAACAAGCAATCCAATCAAGGATACACCATTATGATTGAAGAACATATGACATTTAAGTCATGAAAACCCACATTATTAAGTTCAAGCTCCTTGCCCAACAATGGTGATTTTGGGCTTTTGTTTTGGGAAAGAAGGGCAATGGGAGCATGCTTACAACATTAGACACCATAGGAGGAAAGAAATTTACTTACTTGAGTTGAAGATCTTGCTTCAGTAAGCTTTTTGGAGAAGAAAACAATTGCAATATCGGGAGAGGGAGATGGCTTTAAGATAGAGAAGGAGAGAGAAAATTCGGAGAGAGAAAATTCTTTTTCTTTTCTTTTGACTCTTTAGAGAGAGAAGATGAATGGGAATTAAAATAAAGGGTATGGGTCATGATTTTTTATTAATTTAGGGTCCTTGCGTTCAATTTGAACCATGGACCCAAAATAATTTGCCCAAACTACCCCTGACGCGGCACGCCAATCAATGCACCATACACTTAGGAAAAAATTTATTGGTGAATTGGGTCTGGCGTGGCGCACCAACCACTATGCCAACTTGAAAAAAAAAATTTCTCCTAAGGTTCAACACCTGCCACCCTACGCCAGATATTTCTACCTAGACTTAAAAATTTTCCAGCTTCCTTTCTCTACTTTGTCACCTCAAATTTCTTGTTCATCTGCACAAAACAAAATATGTGTTATAATGATGGATTCCCTCCCTCTATGAACTCTACTTTTAGGTGTGGCATGACATTCACAGGTTGCTTCCCATACAACACTTGATTTAACATAACAACATGACACAAGACTTCTCACTCCTCCAAGTGAGATAATTTGTAACCTAATTTCCTACAGATTCATCTTGGAACACATGCTGCTCAGAGGCCTTCTTAGACTTTCAAGGCTCTACCATAGTGCTCGTCTTAAGCTCCTCATAGCAAGGAGGCAATCTTGCTACTTTAAATACATCAAAAACCGCCTCTTGACCATCCATAGTCATCGATATTTGTCTGACTTCACCCTTATAACTACATTTGCGGTGGCCAAGAATCCTCTTCCCAAAATGATGGGAACTACTTCGTCAGCCACATATTCAAGGATGATAAAGTCCACCGACAAGATGAAAGGTCCACTTTGATCAACACAACTTAAATAATGCACTCGAGACAAGTGATGGACCTATCAGCCAATTGTAATGTCATTATGGTGGGACATGGTTTTCCTAGCCCCAAAGTTATAAACAGTAACGTACGCATAAGATTGATGCTTGCACCTAGGTCATGCAATGCTGTGCTGACCTCCTGGCTTCCAGTGACTACTGAAATAGTGAAGCTTCGGATCTTTCAACTTGTCCAAAATTTTATTTTGCATGCAGGAACTGCACTCCTCTATCAAAGCTATAGTCTCCAACTCTATCATCCTTCATTTATTTGCCATAATATCCTTAAGATATCTAGCATACTTTAGAACCTCTTGCAACGGTTCTACTAATTACAGATTCACATGCACCTATTTCAACACATCAAGAAACTTCTTACAAGTTGCGTCCTCCTTTTGTTTTTTGAATCTCTATGGAAATGGAAGTGGTCTAACTTCTATCCTTTTTTATTATGAATGACTTGACTCACCAACCTTTAGATTTGACTTCATAACATGTTCTATGTCTGCTTTATTATCTCGAGTACCACTTTACCCATCTCTTTTCTATTGCGCAAAGAGATTGCCTTGACATTCTCCTTAGGGTTCCTCTCAGTGTTACTTGGAAGTGTCCCTTGAGGTCTATTTTTCTGCTGAAGGGCCAACAGTCCCTTTTGCCTCTACAATTCATTAATTGACTTCTGCATCTCATTAACAACATGAGTCTGTTGAACTATCCACTACTTTATGGTCTCCTATAAAGAACTACCATGCTGCTAGCCCTGAGGTCTCTGATAGTTGTTTTGGGGCCTCTAAAAGTTTTTATTTCCTACCAATGGGTGATTACCTACATTCCTGTACCCTTGATTGTAATTGTTTCGTGAAAACCTCAACTACAACCTTGTTGACCATAAAAAAGATAGATTCTCAGTTTAGTGGACGACGTGAAAATGCTTGACTTTCTCCACACGCCTCATATAATGTCAGTGGAGTTTGAACTTGCTGAACCTGATAAATCTGACTTGCTGCTGGTGTGGTCACTAATATGCTGATCACATTAGCCAATTGACTAATACCTGCCCAAATTTACACTACACTATCAACCTCAAGTTTCCCTAGGATTGTAATATCTTTGCCTATATCTTGATAATCCTGACTCTTAGCTGATATGAGATTTAACAGAGCCTCTATCTCATCATAGATTTTGGAAAAGATTTTCCTCTGTGTGGTAGCGTCTAGTAGAATCTTAGACTCTAGCTTTAGCCCCTCTATGAAGTTGTGCCCAATGATCTCCTTTGGCTGTATGTGGTGCAAAAAATCTCGCAAGTATCCATTGTATCTCTCCAAGCTACCAAGGTCTCACCATCCTTCTAAACGAATCATAAGATCTTTCCTCTCAACTCCTTTATTCTCCTCAAAGAGAAAAACCTATTTATGAGCTTGTTGGAAAGAGCTTTCCAAGTAGGGATGGACTCAGTTAGCTCAATCTTAAGCCACTCCTTCACTTCTCCAATCAATGAAAATGGGAACAAAGTGAGGTTAACATACTCATCAAAAACATTTTGATAGTGAAAATTCTCACTAAGTTCCACGAATGACATCAAATGCCTGTATGGATCCTCATGCAGCTTTCCCTTTATTGAAAAGTATTATGAACCAACCGCACGATTCCCTCCTTCAACTCAAAGTTTCCAGTAATGGCTGCCTTGATGATTGCTTTGGAAGAGTTCTCCAAGTTTGGACGAGCAAAGTAGAGCACTGGAATCCTTTTTTGGTTGTTTCCAAGTGCTTGCTCATTATTTTCTGCCATTGCTAACCAATGAAAAGTTCTTTCAGTTTCCAAATCGAAGTGAACCAAGGGTGTTCCCTGACATCTAGTAGCTGGCATACACTGAACAATCACCACTTGAAGTTTTCAACAATCAACATCAAATGTAAAATGTGAAATAGTGTAATAAAAATCCTAACCACAAACAATCAATCAATTCACGTCCCCAGCAACGACACCAAAAACTGGATATCGCCAAGCGCACGTGGTCCACAAGTAATATAGGACAGTGAAGTCCCAATATCGTACCCACAGAGACTTGACAGATTAATTGCTCAAGTTTGAAATTTTATTTCACTATTGAAGTAAAAACAAATAAAATGGGGAAATAGTTTTTGAGATCATTTTACTGATCTTGGAATGTAAATTAAACTTAGAACTAAATTCATTTGTAAAAAGAGTTTGTAACTCAAATGATGATAGAAATTCAGGGCCTTGGCACTTTTGCTTTCAGGTTGAGTTTAGAATTTAAATACGCTAGACAATCTTCTTCTAAGATTGCTAGTTGCAAGTTACAAACTCACATCTCAACTATTCTCCCGAAGAGCCAAAAACTATCTCATGAACCTTAACATCTATATTCCAATGGTTGCAGGAGAAACATGAGACGACAGTTGAAGCTACTTGGCTCAACACACTAGGGTTATAAGGCATATCCCTATCCTCAATGGAGAAATCAACTCTTGAACTTTTGAACAAGATAATTGAAACCTACTCTATGCTTCCTTTTAACCGTCATTAGCTCCTTTTCTAGAATTCAACCAATGAGCAACCAGATAATATTCGAAAAGTGATCAGTCTAATGAATAATCATAAAACCAAGCAAGCATAAACAATCATACAAAGAAGAATTAATGTGTAGCATAAATAAATATTCAAACTACAACTATCAATACATGGTAAAAACCCTAGAATCGGAGTTTAGCCGCTCATGTTCAAGTGAAAAACCACAAAAATCATCATTCAAATTAACAAAAATAAAAGTAAAGAAGGAAAAACTAAGAAGAAAATAAACTTCTTGTCTCTCCCCCCAAAAGACTGCATACAATCAATCTATCTTATGAAAGATACCTAAAAATGTCGTAGACAAAGTATTTATAAGAATAGTAATAAATGACTCTTTTTCCCTTAAGTAATTCAGCTTTTGGACTTAGAAAAATCCATCCCAAACAGGCCCCAGCGCACCACGCCAGCCATCTCACCAAACTTGGCTTGAGTTTCCTCTGATGTTGAGCCTCTGGCGCACCACTTCTCCTATCTTGCTAAGATGTTAGTCAAAATAATGCACTTTTGGGACTTGGCGCGCCATTTCTGCCAATGCACCAGAGTGTTATAAAACTTTTCCAAGTTCAGAACTTCTTTGGCGCACCACTCCACTCAATTCACCAAGGTGTTGATCAAAAGTTCTTCTACATTTTGAGGTTGGCGCACCACCCCAGCCATAGCACCAATATGAGCACAATTTTCTTTGAAGTTTAGTGGCTTGTGCGATACTCCAGCTATCTCACCAAGCCAAATTTTCCTCGAATTCTTCTCTCTTCGCACCTTGGACCATTTTTGAGTCTTTTTCCATGTGTTACCTGCTAAAATCATCTAAAACACTTGTTAGCTAATTTAACACACACATTCATGAGATCATACATCTCATAAGGATAATCATCGCAAAACATGATAAAAGATGAGTAAAAGTATGGCAAATGGGCATAAAAATATGCCCAACATCAGTGATGCCTTGTGTGGTAAGGTGTAGCTTTTTCTTGTGTATGCATGTTTCTAGAACTTGCCTCGATTGTGATTCAAAGCAAAATCCTAGATGGGATGATCTTGGAAAATGATCTTAGGCTCACTTTGAATAATCACTTCACTAAAAAATGCCCTCTGTTAACATTGAACTTAGTCAACCCTTTTTTAGACTTAAATATTCTTCTTGTAAGCCATATTACACACATTTACCCTTCTTGAATCCTCTATTTTGACACCCGTTCCTTCCTAATTGTTAGTGATAAAAAAATGGAGGCTAAAACCTCAAGATTTGGGGGAGGATGTGAATGAAAAATGAAATGTTGATATAGGCAAAAGCCTAAGTTTTGGTGTGTGTGCATTAATGGGGAAATGAGGAATGAGCTTCAATATGAGGTTGAACCGATTTCTTAATATATGAATGGCTGATTGAATTTTTTGATGAAAGAATGAAATAAAAGAATTGAGTGGTGCTATATCTTATCTAGTACATGCTTAATGGCGAAAACAAGGGCATCTAGAAGAATGGCTCTTGGGGAAAGCTTGGATTGTGAAAAGGAGAGATAAGGTGGAGTTGACTCAATGATGTGAGTGGTGTACTTGAATTTCTTAACAATAGCATTAGGGAGGTTATAGTCACTCGAATTAATAATGTCTTATCTTTACCCCTAGCCTATATTGTAACCCGCACGTCCTTAGTGATTTCGAGCTTTGCAACTCTACAGTAGTGACGAATTACATAAAGGGCAAGTCTATGATTCGATATATGTACACTTGAATGTCTTTGAAAGAATGAGCGTCTTTGTGTCATCTTATAATCCCTATATTATGAATGTATGATTGTGAGTGGTATTCTCTCTTATGATGAGTGGCATTACATCCTTGGATTAAATGGTAAAATCTTGATCTTAATTGAGATGTATGAATATGATAAGTTGTGTAGTGAACTTCTAGAAAAACCTTTAAGTTCAATGTCGATGACTTGACATGCTTGTTGATGTTGCTTGAAATGAAACTTTCCCCAGATTTTGATTTTATAAAATGAAGTGTCTTAAAAAGAAAAGGTTTTAAAGTTATGATCTTTGTCGTGTGCTCATGGCGGTATCAATTGATATTTGTACTTGTGTTTAAGTCTTTTCATTTTTGATCTTTTTGTTCTCTTGGTGTATTGAATCTTAGTAGTCCTATGTGATGCCCTAATGTCTTGGTAAGCTTGAGCCAATTCCTATGATGAGTGAATGCTTTACTTGAGGACAAGCAATAGTACAAGTTTGGGGGTTTGATGAGTTGGTAAATTAACCAACTTATCTCACTCTTAAACATGAGGTATTGCTTCATTTTAATGTAATTGAGAAAGATTTTATGCCTTTATTCTCCTATGTGCAGGCATTTTTTCAAATAACGATGATGGAGGATTTGAAATTAAAATAATCTGTTTGAGGAATGGCAAGCGACATGCATGCCAGAAGTCAGCACCTACGTTTCAGAAGTGTCACACGGGAAGAGCTGAAGTCTATTGGTAGTGGACATGTGTGCCGCAAGTGGGAACCTATGTTGCGCATGTGCCATGCAAGTGTTCAAAGAAGACTGCCTTAGACTTGCGTTGCATATGCATGCCACAAGTCCTCACCTGCGAAATACAAGTTCCAGTGCCAGTACATCGAGCAGCCTCCGAAGGAAAAAACTGTCCAAAAGATAATTACGTACCTGAAAAGCTTCCAAGGGCATTTAGAGGATTTTTTTACGGAATATATATAGAATTTTTACGCCATTTTTAAATTAGGAGGGGGGAGATATTGAAAAGGATAGAGAACATTGTAGAGCATATAATACACTTTTCTACTTTCTTCTTCTTCCTAGTGAAAGCACTATTGTTGAAGGTCCAAAGAATGGATTTGATTTTAATTGCTTATGATGAATTGTTTTGAGGAATTCCTCTTTGGTATAATTTCTCTTTCCCTAATTATGAGCAGCTAATTTCTCTTCTACGGGTGTGTTTTTGAATGATGGGTTTAGAATTGATTAGGTATGGACTAATTGATCTTAGAATTGATTATAATTCATGGATCTATTGATCTTTGAGTTTTAGTCTGAATATTAATGGTTGCAAATATTAATTGAATTATCCAATTTTGCTTTACTTGAGAAAGAGAAGTGAAGTTGCATAAGACTTCAATAGTGAGGATTTGGGGCTTTTATCTAAGGGTTAGAGATGAAATAATCCATGCCCGATTCAAGCTTCATTTAAGGTCTAGACCTACGAATTGTCCATGCCCACTCAAGAAATGTTTGGTTGTTTTATAGATCTTGATTTTTGGGTTTGAGAAAACCCAATATATATACACTATTTTGGTTGAGAAACTTTGAGTGTAGCTAAAACCAAAGCTATCCATGTGATAATTGATTCTAAGACTTTTAGTTAATACTTATCAAAATGATACCCCATCAAATACACACCGCTAGTCTCTCTAATCTTGTCAATAAAAATTATGCTATCTTATTGTGATTATAAATTTCGATTAATACTTGTTCAAACCACTTCCCCCAATTTTACTTTAAGTTTACACATTACACTTGCTCTTGTGAAATTAATACACAACATTTGATAAATATAGCGTCCAATCACTGTGGGAAATTGACCCCAACACTTATTCGGTAGTTGTTTTGTATATGACCGTAACCACCTCCTTAATTGGAGACTGGTTTTGGATGTTATTAGATACCGTAATAATAGGTAATGGGAAGAAACGTAATAAGACAATGGAGAAGGAAACAACAAATACAAAGGGTGATGAGCAACAAAATAAATCTACAAACAACTGGGGCTAATGATAGCTTTAAGATAGAATTAAGAAACAAAAAACATAGACAAAACAAGCACTTATAACACCACTAACATAGTAATATGGAACGGAAAAGAAGAAGAGTATGCAAACACCAACTTGGGAATAACAAAATTTGAATAGAAGAGTGAGCAGAATACGACCATAAACCTTGACCTTGATAAACCTCCTTATGATGAGGTACAATAGTAAAAGAAAAGAAATCACCAAAATAGAGAAGAACAGGAAGAAAGAACAATCAGCAAAGGACAAAACAATGAATCCATAGAGACATAAAACAATCAAAAACTAGTATTAGTGACAACAATATAAGCAGATGTTGGTTCACTAAGCAAAGACGAAAGAGATAAAATTAGAGATACATGGGAGGATGAGAATCTAGAATAAAATATACAAGAAATAGAAAAGGAATGGGATATCTCTCATAGCATGCAAACACAATGATGAGAAATACGAAAAAGGAAAAATCTAGCACAGTAGTACCTCTTTTGGTCACAATGAGGAGTACTTAGATCAACCCCCTAATGGTTATTAATGATAGACAAAATAATATTTTAGAATATTAAATCAGTCAACACTCAAAGTCTTGCTGAGAGCTTGATATATATAAAAACAATACATCACAACACATTTATTGCTCTCATGAAGCCTTTGCAAGAACCACTCAAGATTAAAAAGTATAGAATAAGGTAGGGACTACAAAACTCAACAGTTAACTAATCTACCAAAATATGGATTAGTAGAGATGCAGGATGGAAAGGGCAGGTTATCCCAGACAAAATTTAATGGATGACCATAATGTTCACAAATACTATGTTGTAACATAAGATAGTGGTAACTACAATATAAGCTAAATGCATAGTTGTGGAGACTAGAGCTCTAGAATTCACTAGAATTAATTATTATGAATGATCTTGGGCAGAATTTCATGCCCAAGTGATACTCAGAAGCTTCATTTTGACTTATTTGTATATAATTATTGTGTACATTCTCATGTGATTTGTAGTTAAATGTGAATTTATACTAACCAACATGATTAGTGTTGTTTTGCAAGTAAAATGGAATTTTGGGAGGCTAAGATACATGTTGGTAAAAGCGTGGACTTGGAAACAAGGAGTGAAAAAGGACATGGAAGATCAGCAAAAACAAGGGCTCCGCGATGGAGCCGTGTCACGTTGCCATCGCGGAGGCACTCTGCCTCAGAGGAAATAAATTTGGCAATTTCCAGTGAAGGTGCGCGATAGCACCATGTCACATTGGCCAGGCTCCATGATGCAGGCCGTGGCACGTTGGGGTTAAATTGCCTGGGGGCCGACTTCCAGTGAAGGTCCGCGATACCTCCGTGGCACGGAGGGAGTGCTCCGCGATACACTCCGTGCCACGTTGCTTGTTATTCCGGGAAAAATTCTCAATAATATAAATAGCACACTTAGGTTTTATTTTAAACATTCTAACTGGGTTGAGCAAGAACGTGAGTTACAGGCAGTTGAGGGGACGAAAATTCTAGGGTTTTTCTCCATCTCTTTCTCTTTTATCTCAATTATTTGTATGAATTACACTTATTTGACGATGTTTAATCCACAAATGAGTGGCTAAATTCACTTCTTTCTGAGGTTAAGAACAATTGTAGTGGAATGTAATTGTTAATCATTTCAGTTTCATCTTTTCTTCAATGGTTGTTCTATCAATTCTTGTTCTTACTGCATTAATGTTTGGCCAATGTTAATGTATATCTAAAAAATCCTATTTTGATTTTGAAAAGGAAAGAAGTTGGAAAGATGTGAATTGGTAGGATATGATCTCTTCTTAGTTTGGGAAATTGAGAATTGATTTACATTCAGAATAGAAATATATCTGAAAGTCTTATTAGTCAATTAAGGAATCAGGAATGTATGGTTAGAACATGAAATTCTTTTATCACAGAAATGTAGATTAAGACTCATGATTCTTAAGTTGGATAGGGTTCGAAAGTTCCAATCCATAGGCAATAATTCTTGACTAACAACTGAAGGAAAGATTAACTGAACTGTATTGATAAATTAATTCCATGCATGTTCGTTTTAACCTCAGCTTGCTCATTACTATTGTTCAGACTCACTTTATAATTTTGCCTTAGATTCTTATAAATTAGTAACTCAAATTCTCAAAACATTAGTTGTTTGGTTGTCTGCATACTTAAAGATATAGTTCATTAATACTCAAGTTAATTATTACCGTAGCTTAGTCCTTGTGGGATAGATACTTGGCTTTACTTAAGCCACTTTACTACTTGTTCGACCACGTGCACTTGCGTATAGTTACCACATAAGTCCGAACAAGTTTTTGGCGCCGTTGCCGGGGACTGGCAAATGGTAAAATTATTTTCTTAGTGTTAGTTTACAAATTCTATTTAAGTGCTGACAACTTGATCTTAGCCTTTCTCTTGCAGACAATTCTTCTGAACACTGGCAAGAGACAAGGAGTTGGTGGATTCATACATAGAGCCAGAAAGACAATTTCATCGTCAAAGAAGGGAAGCTCTAGAGAAAAAGCTACAGTTGCTCAGACAGGCAATTCTGGAGCAACAACAGAATCCACCACTTGTGAGGGTAGTGTTAGTGCCCGAGGAAATGGCAGCTAGGCCGGTTCGCGAAGTGGCAATTCCACATGCTAACAATGTTATAGCAAGTATTCGCAGACCAGAGTGAGGAGGGAGGTTTGAACTTAAATAGAACATGGTTCACTTGTTGCACACCAGCGGGCAATTCACAGGTCTCCCTCATGAAGATCCACAACAACATCTCCAAAACTTTTTGGAGATAAGTGACACTTACATTCCCACTGGAGTATCATCTGGCTACGTGAGGCTTACATTATTCCCATTTTCATTATTGGGGGAAGCAAAGAGGTGGTTGAAAGCTGAACCACCTAACTCTATCACCACTTGGGAGGATCTTGCAAGAAAGTTTTTGATAAGATTCTTTCCATCCAGGAAAACAGCAAGACTCGGAAGTCAGATTCTAAGTTTTAAACAAAGAGAGGGGGAGAATCTATATCAAGCTTGGGAAAGCTTCAAATCATTGCTAAGGGATTGTCCTCACCATCACCAGTCCAATGATGTGCTGGTGCATACTTTCATAGAGGGTTTGGAACCCCACACAAAAATTTTGCTAGACTCAGCAGCTGGGGGACAAGCATTAGAAAAGACTTATGAGGAGCTGTATACTTTGTTAAGTCGTATTTCATAGGGAAATCCATAGTGGAATGCGTACTCTTCAAGAGGAGGAACAAGGAAAGCGGTAGGAGTCTTTGAGGTGGATGGTTTTACAACTATCGCTGCACAGATAGTTGCATTGCAAAATCAACTCAACACCCACTTCAGCAGTATGACCTTGAATCAACCACAAACCCCAGTTAATGTAGTGCAGTAGGTTTGGTGTGAAGTATGCGGTACTAATGAACACTCAGCTGAGTGTTGTGGTGCAAATCCAGATTCAGTGAACTTTGTTGGGAACATCCAGAAAAATAATCACCAGCAGTAGTATGGCAATAATTACAACTCAAATTGGAGGAATCATCTGAATTTCTCTTGGGGTAGTAACAACCATCAAGGGCAGAGTTCCAATCAGGGTATGCAGAGAAATCAAGGGGGGCAGCAGAATTATCAGTCTCAGTACAGAGGAAACAATGCACCTCCTCCATCAACCAACAACATTGAGGAAATGTTCAAAACAATGATAGCTAACCAAGCCCAAATGCAAGATGATTATGTGAAATTAGCAGAAGATTTAGAAAACAACCAGTTAGCTACAAAGGCGTTGGAGTACCAGTTTGGACAACTAGTCGGAGCTCAAAACACCAGGCCCAGAGGAGGACTACCGAGTGACATTGACCTGAATCCCAAGCAAGTCAATGCAGTGACCACAAGGAGTGGTTTACAAATCAAGGAGGTGGAATCAGAAAGATCACCTCAGCAATCAAGAGCAGTGGAAAAAGAGAGGGAACATGATGATGAGAGGGGGAAGGAGAAGGCAGCGGAAGCAGAAATACCACCATCCCCGTTCCCTCATAGATTAAAGAAACACAAGGAGGAAGCTTGTTTTAAAAAGTTCATGGAGGTTCTTAAACAGGTACACACTAATTTACCTTTGGTTGATGTTTTGCAGGGAGTGCCTAAATATGCAAAGTATATCAAGGATATCGTAGCTAACAAAAGCAGATTGACGGAGTATGCTACGGTGGCGCTTACTGAGGAATGCACTTCCCAGATTCAGAACAGGTTGCCAACAAAGCTCATGGACCCTGGGAGCTTTACAATTCAGATCACAATCGGGCAAAGTATCCGAGCTCGCGGACTATGTGATTTGGGAGCAAGCATAAACTTGATGCCGACCTCGGTGTTCAAGAAGTTGGGGCTGGGCAGTCCTAGACCAACTACAGTGATCTTGCAGTTAGCAGATCATTCTTTGGCTAGACCAGATGGCATTGTGGAGGACGTGCTGGTGCAAGTGGGCTCCCTCATCTTCCCGGTAGATTTTATTGCCTTGGATTTTGAGCCGGATGCGGAAGTCCCATTTATTTTGGGACGTCCTTTCTTGGCAACCGAGAGAGCTTTGATTGATGTAGTTGCAGGCCAGCTAACCATGCGAGGGCATGACAAAGTTGAGGTATTTGATGTGTATAAGGCCATGAAGCTTCCGGCCATCTATGAGGAGCTTTCAGCAATCAATGTGCTAAACCAAGAAGAAATTCTTCAGATTGTTGATTCTCAAGATCCATTCGGGAGAGCGTTGATGAGCTTCGATCATTTCGGAGATAGAGATACTTATGAGATGGTGCAAATGTTGAATGAATCAAAATGGTATCTCAGGAAGCAAGACTTTCAGCCGTTGATGAGGTCCCTGAAACCATTGCCAAAACCATCTATTGAGGAAGCACCAAAACTGGAGTTGAAGACATTTCCTCCACATCTGAAATACGTCTTTTTGGGGGAAGATGACACCTTGCCAGTCATCATCTCCGTAGAATTGACGGAGGCACAGGTAAAGGATGCAGTGGTGGTTCTCAAGAGGAGGAAGAAAGAAATGGGCTGGCAAATGTCAGACATTCGGGGTATCAATCCAGCTTTTTGCACACGCAGAATTTTCATGAAGGAAGGAGCAAAGCCAACTGTGCAACATCAGCGAAGGTTGAATCCGATTATGAAGGATGTGGTTAGGAAGGAAGTGATTAAATGGCTTGATGCAAGTGTGGTCTATCCTATTTCAGACAGCGAATGGGTCAGCCCCGTTCAGTGTGTTCCAAAGAAAGGAGGGATGACTGTGGTCACCAATGAGAAAAATGAGTTGATCCCTACACGCACAGTCATAGGCTGGCGTATTTGCATGGACTACAGAAAGCTCAATGAGGCCACAAGGAAAGATCACTATCCTATCCCGTTTATTGATCAAATATTGGACAGATGGTTGGTCAAGAATATTATTGTTTCCTTGATGGCTATTCTGGCTATAACCAGATAGACATAGCACCGGAGGTCCAGGAGAAGACTACGTTCACATGTCCTTATGGGACACATGCTTTCAGGCGGATGCCATTTGGTTTATGCAATGCACCCGCCACATTCCAGATAGCATGATAGCGATCTTCTGCGATATGGTGGAAGATTTTGTCGAGGTATTTATGGATGATTTTTCTATTTTCAGTAATTCGTTTGCTACTTGTTTGCAGAATCTTGACAGGGTGCTAGCTCGTTGTGAAGAATCCAACCTTATACTCAACTGGGACAAATGTCATTTCTTAGTCAAGGAGGGTATCATCCTTGGCCATAAAGTGTCTTGCAAGGGGTTGGAACTCGATCGTGCAAAGATCGAGGTTATTGAAAAGCTACCACCACCTGTGTCAGTGAAGGGTGTTCGCAGTTTTCTCGGACATGTAGGGTTCTACAGACGGTTTATCAAGAACTTCTCTAAAATTTCTCGACCAATATGCATGTTGCTAGAAAAAGAGGTGAAGTTCGAGTTTGATGAGAATTGTGTCAAAGCATTCGAGGAGTTTAAACAGAAGTTGATAGAAGCACCTATCCTCATTTCTCTGGATTGGGAGCAACCATTTGAATTAATGTGTGATGCAAGCGATGTGGCGGTAGGAGCTGTATTGGGGAAGCGGAGAAATATAATTTTTCATTCTATTCATTACGCAAGCAAAACACTGGACGCAGCCCAAGTCAATTATACAGTCACAGAAAAGGAGATGCTAGCATTGGTGTTCGCGTTTGATAAATTCAAGTCCTATTTGGTGGGTTTTAGAGTAGTGGTGTATACCGATAATGCATCGATTCGGTATCTGCTTAAAAAGAAGGATGCAAAGCCAGGGTTGATCAGATGGATATTTTTGTTACAAGAGTTTGACCTAGAGATTTGGGATAGAAAAGGGAATGAGAATCAAGTGGCAGATCACCTATCACGATTGGAAAGTCGGTCACATGTGAAGGAAGGTGACAACATCAAAGAAGAGTTCCCAGATGAGCAGCTCTTGGCAATAAAGGAAGCTGAAATCCCTTGGTATGCAAACATTGTAAATTTGCTAGTGAGTGGAGTCTATCCACCGAAGGCTATGGCTCAGCAGAGAAAGAGTTGAGACATGATTGTAGGTATTATATTTGGGATGAGCCGTACTTGTTTAAGCAGGGACCAGATCAGGTGATGAGAAGATGCATTCTGGAGAGCCAGATTGCAGAAGTGTTGAGGAGTTGTCACTCTTCATTGTATGGAGGGCACCACAGAGGCGAGCGGACAGCGCGCAAGGTGCTACAGTCAGGTTTATTTTGGCCTACATTGTTTAGAGACTCTATGGCACAATTGGTAGAAGGCAAGAAATGCTGCTGCAGCAGATATTAGAAGTGGAGATCTTTGATGTATGGGGTATAGATTTCATGGGCCCATTCCCACCGTCATTTGGTAATCATTACATCTTGGTGGCCATTTATTATGTATCAAAGTGGGTTGAAGCAACAATTTGCCCCAGGAATGACAACAAGGTTGTAACAAAATATGTGAAAAAGCACATTTTCACCAGGTTCGGGACACCCCGAGCCATTATCAGTGATGGAGGGGCTCAGTTTGTAAATGCAAGTTTCAAGAATTTGCTAGCTAAGTATGGGGTGCACCATAAGGTAGCAACAACATATCATCCCCAAACTAGTGGGCAAATGGAGGTGTCGAACAAAGAAGTAAAGTAGATCCTACAGAAGACAGTGAATGCACAACGTAGTGATTGGTCAAGCAAAACTCGACGATGTGTTGTGGGCTTATAGAATTGCGTACAAGACACAAATTGGGACTTCTCCGTACAGATTGGTCTATGGAAAGGCGTGTCATCTGCCTGTGGAGCTAGAACACCGAGCTTTCTGGGCCGTGAGGAAATTGAACATTGATCTAGAGCTAGCTAGTAAGAAGAGGCTGATGCAACTCAGCGAACTTGATGAGTTTCGTTGGCATGCTTATGAAAGTGCCAAGTACTATAAAGAGAAAACAAAGAGGTGGCACGATAAGCATATGGTGCATCGGATCTTTGAGCCGAGGCAGAAAGTATTGCTATTCAATTCAAGATTGAGGCTTTTTCCAGGAAAATTGCAGTCCAAATGGTCAGGGCCGTTTGAGGTGGTAAGAATGACCCCGCATGGGGCAGTGGAGTTGTGGCAAGAAGATAGAAGTGCCACGTTCTTGGTAAATGGGCAGCGGTGTAAGCATTATTGGTGTGAGGACGTTAATAGAGAGAAGACGTCCATCACTCTAGAGCATGATTGAATGTGAATGACGTCGAGCCGTGATTGTAAACCAGGCGCTGCACGGGAGGCAACCCATGAAATTGTTGTAATAGATTAGTAGAAATATTTGAAAAAAAATATTAAAAAAAGAGAGAGAAAAAGAAAAAATAATGGAAAAAAATATTGTTGCAGTGAAACCTATGAATTCTAACCAATTTATTGTGGTGAAATGATTTTCAGGTGGAACGGAGGGAAAAATGCAAAGAAGCGAAGAAAAAAAATCGAGGTGAGATAAATAAAAATTGGCGTTACAGTGACCCTACCGTTGGCTCCGTGTCATGGAGGAGCTACTCCGTGTTACCCTCCATGACACGTTGCAACCTATTTCGAATTTTTTTAAAAAATTCCAGAACAGGGGCGCAATGGCTCCATGTCACGAAGGGGGTGCTCCGCGTTACCCTCCGTGACACGTTGAGTGTCTTTTCGCGTCGGGTCACACCGGATCGCCAGGCAACCCGCGTGAAAAAACACTTTTAAAACCCCAATTTTCCCCCATTTCTTCCTTATTTTCCATTCCCTCCATGACCAAAACCCCAAATTCCCTTCTCCCCCAACATGACACAAACCTAGGCACAAGTTTTCTTCAAATTTTCTTCAATTTCATTGGATTAAAGGTATGTTCTTGAACTTTACCTCATTTTTGCTTGAATTTTCGATTCTTGAACATGTGTAGTGATTGAAACTTGCCCTAAGTGAAAATGAAGCTTGAATTCATTTAAGTTATGATTGATTGATGTTCATAGTATTGTTGTGAGTTTATGAACTCGATGAATGCATGTATCATTGAATTTTTGTGAAATTGTTAGCTAGGGTTGGAATGTGAATATAAAGAAGACTAAAATTGTTTGAAATGTTGAACAAAATTGGGTTGTGCATGTTGGGTGAATTGAATTATGTTGTGATTAATGTTGAATATGCTACGTAGACAAGGGGTTTTCGGGAGAATGAAATTGGTGAATTGCATAGGGTGCTGAGAACAAAAATTTGGCTAAGTGCTATGATGGTGGAAGTGAATCGTTGGCGATAATTTTATTCATTGTACAAAGTCTGAGTAGTACATAGTAATTGTTCCATCGATTTATGTGAATGCACTAAGCCGGTTAAATGTTAAGAATGAGAAAAATCATGAATGTCTTGTCGAAATTGTTTTGATTGTGGCTAAAGACTAAGTGTGGGGTGACCTAATTAAACCCAACCTTAGTTGAAGCTAATTGTGCCGTGAATAACATTGGGATTGTATGTTCGATTGTACAGGAACAATGTCAGGCAGGCAAGACAAGGGAAAGGGCGCATCCACATTGGGCGCCGGCAGAAAAAGAATAAGATTGGGAACAACAGTTCCAGCAGCACCAGTGGTTCTGAGAGGCCAACGCCGACAATACGGAACCCGATGGGTGACTGACGAAGGGAAGAAATGGTATGCAAAACACAAAGAAACCAAATACTTCCCGGAAGAGCATATATCAAAGGAGCTGCTAGCACAGGAATTCCCGCGGATTGTACATCAGATTGACACCGCTGGGCTAAACTTCATCTTTGAAGAGCCCAGGGAGTGCAATCTCCATCTCATTCGAGAGTTCTATGCCAACTAGAACCCGACCCTCTGCAGTCACACTGTCAAGATCAGGAGGAAGGTTGTCACTTTTGAGCACCGTCACCTGAATGCCATCTTGGGGGCGCGAGACACAGACGGCCATGTCCTTCGGCAGCTGAACATCACTCCACCTTATGCGGACATCAGACGCACTCTATGTGGAGCCCATTCGACAGCAAGGTGGAGCAGGCACAAGGAGAGGGGATACCATCAGACACTGCCCTACTCGCAGATGAACAGGGAAGCTAGGATCTGGCTTAAAATTGTATGCTCATGCTTGATCCCGGGGGTGCACATGACAGATGTTACCCAGGACCGAGTCTGCTTGGTGTATGCCCTGATGAAGGGGCTTGAAATAAATGTTGGGGCGGTGATCATCTCCGCCATGAAGAGAGCCTGACTACATTAGGGGCACAAATATGTGTTCGGTGGTTTGCTTATCACGTTCCTGAGGGGCCACGATATTGAGGAGGAGGCCCTGGATTACATCCCACAGACTGACAGGCGCGCCTTGGATGTTACCAAAACCAAGGCACCTGACACTACTCATGGGCCGGTGCTCACACTAGCTGAGCGATATGCTCGGGATGATCAGTATATAGCTCGCATGTACGGGATGCAGATGTTGCAGCTGCACATTGGCGGGAGGCCTGTAACGGAGGATGAGCTATGGTAGCTTGATCTGGATTACCCATTCGGCGAGAATGCTCGAGCTCTATGCAGAGTGGGGCCCGCATTTATGGAGCCTGTAGATGATGACGTCCCCACCGATGAGGAGACACAATGGGAGGACTCAGATGTTGAGTCAGATGAGGACAGCGGGGGCAATTCTGATATGGGAGATGAGGCAACGACACCTGATGAAGAAGTTGAATACTTCGATTGATCAGGGAGTTTCACCACCCACCTTTGTGATATGTTGAATTTTGTGAACACTGGGGATAGTGTTCGGTTTAAGTGTGGGGTGGGAGTAGTTAGGTGCTAGCTGTTTCGTTGTTGTTTTTGTTTATGTTTATGTGTTGTGTTGTTGTGCCTGTGAAAAATGTGACCCTGTGACTTTGTGTGGTGTGTCTGTAATTAAGTTGGTACTGTAATGAATGTTAAGCTATTGTGTGTTGTGTTGAGTTGTTGTTGAATGGTTGTTGTGTAAATAGTTTTGTCTTCTATCAAAATTATCAAAATTTTTAAAATTTGGTGTTAAATTTCTTTTATGTTGGGTTTCTCGGCCTTTGTTTGCGGTGCTTTTACCGAGAATAGTCCCATTGAACCAAAGTCGTAGATAGTGACCGTTCCCTATGATGGATGGAGGACGACCGTCTTAAGGGAAATGTAGTCCATAGGAGTAGTTTTTTTCTTTCGTTCTTTCTTTTGTTTGTGTCCTAAACGTGTCACTACATCATGGTTCGGAATTCTTGCTACGTGTTGTACATGATATTAAGTTGCAAAGGTGATTCACATGAAAGCATGAAAATGTGTAAACATGTTGAGATACCTAGGCCATAGAGTTCGATTCGGTGTGATCGAGGCTTAATGTGAATTCTTGTACTTAGCTGATTGAAGAGTCTGTGAATATGTCTTGAGTTGAGCATGTTCATTGAGTGTGTGGTGAGGGTTTGATTATTCCATGCTATTGTGAACTGTCTAGAACTTGCCTGGTGTGTGTAAGAAACAAAATGAAGGATGTGTATTGTAGGAAAGTATGTAGGCGTTTCTTTGATTAAACCGAAAGTTTATCCATTATCATACCTACCTTGAGTGTACATCTTAGTTATCCCCATTGAGCCTTTAGCCTATTCTTTTCTTTCTTTAAAGAAGTACAAACCGAGCTTAATCCCTTCTTTCCATTAGCCGTGAATTTGATCCAAAACTCTTAAGCGCTCAAGAAAAATAATTTTCCCACAGAGTAAAGGAGTGATAATTGTGAAAAGGAAAGAAAAGCGGAAGTGGTGAAAGTTAAAGAAAAGGTCAAAGGTGCACTTGCTGAAATTAAATAAACTAAAGATGTATAACTAATCTTTGCTAGTAAGTCAAGTGTGCTTAAAGAAATGGGAACAAGAACAAAGAAAAAAATCTTCAAGAATGGGAGGATGAAGGAAGAAAAAAAATGACCGTAATGATGGTGGGATGTATTAAAAAACGCTTAAGGAAGCCATTTGCTATTATTGGTTAGCCCAGTATTTGCTAGTTCCTTTGCTTACATTACAACCCGTTAAGTCCTGCTGATCTTACATCACTCGTCCTTATATTAGTGGACTAATACACTAGAGGCAATCCTATGGTTCATGACATGATGCATGTGAATTCCTTGGGAGAGAGCGAAATTGTATTCATATACCCCGACATGTAGTGCTTTGGAAATCATATGATAGCAAAGAGGGTAATTTTTTATTTTGTGAGGGCACATGCTTGACGAGAGATTAATTTCGTGTCGGATGTCTTGATCAGTTGATTTGCACGAGTTTTCCAAGATCGAGAATTGATTCTTGAGTTTAGGAGGTCTTAATGTGATGTACTTCATTGCATTGATGAGACTATGCATGTTTTATTGATCATTTGCTATATTAAATAAATTGTATAGTCGTAGCTTGAATTGTTGAGTCAGAGTAGCTATGCGTGAGTGTCAATTGCATGAGCTGTGAGAATATTGTTCGAGGACGAACAAGAGTTTAAGTGTGGGGTAAGTGATCTTGGGAAGAATTTCATGCCCAAGTGAAACTCAGAAGCTTCATTTTGACTTGTTTGTATATCATTATTGTGTACATTCTCATGTGATTTGTAGTTAAATGTGAATTTATACTAACCAACATGATTAGTGTTTTTTTGCAGATAAAATGGAATATTGGGAGGCTAAGATACATGTTGGTAAAAGCGGGAATGGACTTGGAAACAAGGAGTGAAAAAGGACATGGAAGATCAACAAAAACAAGGGCTCCGCGATGGCAACGTGACACGTTGCCATCGCGGAGGCACTCTGCCTCAGAGGAAATAAATTTGGCAATTTCCAGTGAAGGTGTGCGATAGCACCGTGTCACATTGGCCAGGCTCCGCGATGCAGGCCGTGGCACGTTGAGGATAAATTGCCTTGGGGCCGACTTCCAGTGAAGGTCTGCGATACCTTCGTGGCACGGAGGGAGTGCTCCGCGATACACTCCGTGCCACGTTGCTTTCTATTCCGGGAAAAATTCTCAATAGTATAAATAGCACACTTAGGTTTTATTTAAATATTCTGACTGGGTTGAGCAAGAACGTGGGTTACACGCAGTTGAGGGGATGAAAATTCTAGGGTTCTTTTCTATCTCTTTCTCTTTTATCTCAATTATTTGTATGAATTACACTTATTTGATGATGTTTAATCCGCAAATGAGTGGTCAAATTCACTTCTTGCTGAGGTTAAGAACAATTGTAGTGGAATGTAATTGTTAATCATTTCAGTTTTCATCTTTTCTTCAATGGTTGTTCTATCAATTCTTGTTCTTACTGCATTAGTTAAGGAGACCGGCTAACTTTTAGACAAGAAATAGTAGGTGAAGTAGTAAATTTCTTCAAAAAATATATTAAATAAAGCAACAGACCAAACAACTCTGATATGTTGTAGCACATTCCAACTAAGATTAATTAAGAAGAAAATAAAGATGTGGTCAAGCTTCCAAGAAGTGAGGAGGTGAAGCAAGAAATTTTTAGCCTGAATGTGGACGAATAAATATGGTATAGATAGTTTTTTTTGACACTTCTTCCAGGATTGTTGGAGTATAGTAGAGGAAGATGGTAAGAAACTTCTTTTATGATCAAGGACAACCAAGATTTATTACCATACTAATCTAATCTTGATCTCCAAGAATGACCAAGTCAAACATTTACGAACTTTAGGCTTATAAGTCTAAGTGCTTTAGCAAATAAGATATTTTTCATGGTTCTACGTGAAAGACTCATAATAGTCTTACTCACTATAATTTTCGAGAATCATATTGGTTTTGTACAAGTGAGGAGTATTAACATAAGAAACAAGTTTCACTTATGGTGGTGAAGTTGGACATGGCCAAATCATATGATAGTGTCCTAGATATGTCTAACAAAGATATTGAGATTGTTTGGGTTTTCAAAGGTGATCATAGACATGATAGAGGCTGATCTCAAACAATTGGTTCTCAATCTTTGTTTATAGGAAATCTTATCGATTTTTTAATCCACCAGAGGCTTGAAACTAAGGGACCTTTCATCTTCCATTTTATTTATTATTGTAGTAATGGTGCTAGCTACAGGGATGTATAAGTTACGTGAAGATGGTCAATTCAATAGGAATAGTCTCCCTAAATAGAGTCCAGAATCAATAATCTATCTTATGTAGATGACACTATTCTCTTCTATTCAACAGATACAAAATCTATTAAAAAATAATAAAAATGTTGAGAGACTATGAAGATATTTTGGGACATCAGTTAACAATGTCGAACACTTATTATATATTCATGAAAATATGAAATAGCTATCATAAATAAAATTAAAAGGAAAAGCAAGATGAGAAGAGACATTTTTTCTTTCACCTATCTATGTTTCCCAATATCTATAGGAGGAGGAATATAATTGATGAGTTGATAATTTATCGACTCATTAGGCTGTTATGAATGAGCTTTTGCTTTATTTTTAACTCATTTGGGAAGGTTTTATGTCCTTTCTCTTTGAAAATGCAAGTATTGAACTTAAATAGGGAAATAGAGGAATTACTAAAAAATAAAAGCTATGGAAGAAGAAGACCTATGGTTTGCAGGGTGACACATGTGAAATGCAGGTTTCGCACCAGATCACACTGGTTGAGAGCTGAAGAGCACCAACAAAACGTAGGTGAGTACTTGCGAAATGTAGGTGCATTCGCAGGACACTCCCAGACTTCTTTGAACCAGAGCTACAAGAGACTTGTGTTTCGCAAATTGGCACCTGCCAAACACAGGTGCCGCACAAGAGAGCTCCATGTTGAAAAATGGTAAAATTTTCCAAGTCTGGCACAAGGATAATTTTTTATGCTTCTCAAGGCAAAAATAGAAATCCGTGTACAATAAAGAGGATCAGAATTTCCCTAATTTTTACACACCATAATATTAGGAAAAAAGCATTTTGAATATCGATTTTTGTAGAGAGAGAAATATAGAGAGAAGTGAGAGCTTGTCTTCTTCTTCTTCTTCAAATTGTTAGGGTAAGAACCCACCATCGAAACATTCTTTGAAGCTTAAATTAACCACTCAATGATGAATGTTAATGAATCTTTTTTTGATATAATCTTATTATCCCCATTCATGAGTAGCTAATTTTATTTCTTGGGGTGTGTTCTTGATAGAGATTTAGAAAGGATTGGGTCTTGTTGCTTTTGTCATAGAATCACTTATTATGCATGAATCTAGTGCTTTCTCTAAGTTTTAATTGAAATATTTATGGTTGAAAGCATATATTGTGTTTGCTTATCTTGCTTTTGCTTGAGAAAGGAAAGTAGGATACGAGTAGAAAGAATTAGTGAAAAATTGTGTTTTGAAGGTGTGGGGATGGGCTAGAGATTGCCAAAATCCATTTTCATTACTCATTCAAGAGTTAAGGCTAGAAATAGCTTAAATCTTCTTCATGTCAATATGGGCAATTTGTTATGTGACCTTGGGGTTCAAAAGAACCCAAGTAAAATGTACCCAAGTGGTTGAAAAACATAGGATACAGCCTTTTCCATGGCTATTCATGCTTGTTGTTGGTTCTTGAGACTTAGCAATTAACCCCATCCTTATTGACGCCTCAATTGCAAATACCTAATACTTGCTTAAATTGTTGTATCAATTCACATTGCACTATTTTGTTAGTTTTTTTAGAATCATATAGTGATCTTATTTTCCCCAAAACATTTATTTTATAAATTGTGATGCAATGATGATAGTTAGTCTAGATTGATTTACAACTTAGTAGTAGGCACTCCCCATTCCCAGTGGATTTGACCCCGACTCCTAGTTGGGTATATTATATTTCATAGGATCGTGTATACTCTCTCATTTGAGGAGTTAATTTGCATGTTATCAATTTTGGTGCCGTTGCCGGGGAATGGGCATCTATAGCCTATAGTTGTTTGTTGATTTCAACTAGTTAAGCATCTTATGTTGTTTCTACTTTTTTTTTGTTAATTTTGTTGACTAATTAAGGGTGTGAAAATGAGCCCCTTTGAAAGGCTAATCTGAAACCTCTAGATGTCTTCTTATGTTGAATCTCTTCAATTGATGGATGAAATGTGGAAAAGGGAGGAGAGAAAACGTGTTGTGTTAATAGTAGTAACGAAGCAAATTGAGCTATTAGCAAAGTGTATGGTGTGTTTTCATTTGAGGTACCAATAGGCCAACCAAGGTTATTGGTATCCTCGTGATGAGAATCAAGGTCGAAACTATGATTGTATAGCTGAATCAAGTATTTAGGGAAGCGAAGAGTCATCGTACACTCGAATTGAAATAATGCTTGAAGTAGTTCTAGAATGATTTGTTTCAACTAATTTGGGGATTCAGGAGCTAAAAGGTGATCTTCTAGACCTCACCCAAACATGAAAGACCATAAAGTTTCTATCAGACATCTAGAGGAGAGAATGAATTTGTTAGCATCTCAAATGTAATCAAGGGCAAGCATGCTGACCCAGGAGTAGATTAAGGAAGATACCATCCCAATTCCAAACAATGTTGATGAGGAAGATACATAGTGGGGGGTGGCAGAGTCGTTTTTCAAATACACAATAGAAGGCATTCTTTTGAATATTGATGGCATAGAAAGCAAAGGGTTAGAAGATGTATGTCTTGCTATAAAATGTTTGTGGTCCTTTTCCATCCAACCAATGAAGCTTGACCTTGATCTCAAGAATCACACAACTCCACCATCACAACTATCAATCCTCATACCTCCAATCTCAAAGCTAAACTGTTGCCTGCTCTAAGGTATGTGTATCTCAATTTGAATGAAATATTTTTAATCATCTTGGCTAAACCCAATGAACAACAAGTGGAGGTACTCTCGGCAGTCTTAAGGAAATATATTTGAGTAATCGGTTGGACTATAGACGATATTATTGGTATACCTCTGGGCATTTATACTCATAAGATCAACCTTCAGGAAGATTGCAATCCCTTTGGTGAGAATCAAAGGTGTCTAAATCCACCGATGCAAGAACTAGTTAAGAAAGAGATCATCAAATGGTTAGATGCAGGAGTTGTATGCTCGATAACTGATAGCAATTGGTTGAGACTAGACCAATGTTTGCCTCAAAAAGGGAGAATCACTGTGGTACCAAATGACAAAGATGAGTTGATAGCAATACACCCAACCACTGGATGGAGGGTGTGTACGGACAATCGTAAGCTTAACTTCTAGACCAAGAAGGATCATTTTTTAGTCCCATAAATTTATCAGATGCTAGATCGATTGACTGGGAAAGAGTATTACTATTTTTTGGATGGATATTCAGATACAATCAGATTTTTATTGCCCCCGAAGATCTAGAGAAAACCACCTTTGCATGCCTCTATGAGACATTTGCATTTAAACGGATTCCCTTGGGACTTTGTAATGCTCTAGCTACATTCTAAAGATGCATGATGTAAATTTTCTCAGATATGGTGGAGGATACCATGGAAGTCTTCATGGATGATTTCTCTATTGTGGGAAATTTGTTTGAGGAATGTTTAGCTCATTTGAATGAGATTCTGAAAAGATGTGAAGAAATGAACTTGGTTCTTAATTAGAAGAAGTGCCATTTCATTGTAAAAAAAGATATTGTCCTTGGGCACAAAATTTTTGAGAAAGGTGTTGAAGTAGATCAGGCAAAGAATGAAGCCATATCTCATCTACCTCCTCCAAAAACTGTGAAACGCGTTCATAGTTTTTTGGGTCATGGGGGCTTTTATCGCTGGTTTATCAAGGACTTTCCAAGGTGGATCATCCTCTCTTTTGGTTGTTGGGAAAGGATGCTAAATTCCATTTTAAGATGCTTTTATGAGGGGTTTCCTTTTGATGAAAGAGAAGCTTATATCGGCTCGAATCATCACCCCAACAAATTGGTCAAAGCCATTTGGATTGATGTGTGATGCAAGTGGCGTGGCATTGGGAGTCTAATAAGTCCTTCGGCAAAGGAGAGAAAGGATTTATCATCCCATATACTATGCTAGAAAGGCCCTGAATGATGCTCAATCCAATGACATGGTGACAAAATAGGAGCTGCTCGCAATAGTGATGCATTTGAGAAATTCCAAGCATATTTATTAGGGACTAAGATGGTGGCACACACCGACAATGTAATAATGTCCAAAATATACTCCTCATAAGAAGGGTATGCACGGTCGCTATATCAAAACAAGTAACCTGATGGATGTCAGGGTCGAATCTCACAAGGACTTGTGAGTGATAATTACAAGTGTCGGTTGAGAAATTGAAGTTAGCTTGCACAACTTAGAAATAACATAAAAATAAAAAAGTTGGGGGAGATTGGAATTTGTAGTAGATTATAATTTCTAATTTGGTTGACTATAATAGAAAAATTACCAAGGTTATTGACAAGAATGTGAAAGACTAGAGGTGTGGTGTAGATGATATACTAACTAGATAGGGACATGTTAGGTCATCTCATAAATTCAATCAGTGTAAATAATCTCGGAGAAATGGGTAATTACAACTTTTTAGCTTTAAAAATACCTCATACTAGTGTTTTATCAAACCTCTACTCACCATTAGCTCAACCCGATCAGATTTGGATTAGTAGCCGCACTAATTTCTAGTTATTTGCTACTAACTAGGAGTGAGAATGTAATTTGGGCTATTTCTAGCCCAATTTCACAATCTATCATCCATATCCACCATTAAACTCTCTTCCAATACTTAATTATTCTTTACAAGCACTAATCAAGTAAGAACAATTAGACCCACATCATAATCAATGGATCTTCCTTTATAGATTGAACATAATCTAACAGATTTACACTTGTTTAAATAGTAGTGAGATGACTCTAGCTATACCTACTCTAATTAAGAATTCATCAACACACACATCTAGTTAATGATTTAGCTACTCATGATTAATAAATTCAAAAGCACATTTAACAATAAACTCATTGAATTCAATAACAAGAGTAGTAAAATCAAGTTCACAAGTAGTCTTCAACAATGGAAGTAACTTGCTATTAAGAAGAAGAAGAAGAAGAGAATAGTACTTTTTCAAATTCTACCAATCAAATTCTCCTTTTCTCTTCCAAAGGAATTTTCTAAAGCTAGGAAAGGAAAAAAATGATATGATATGCTCTGCTATGATATATTTAGTACACAGTACTTTCTCTAGAATTTTTATCTAAGAAAATAGAGTATCTTCTCTCTCTTTTTCCTTGCTGGACTATTTTGTCCCTGAGCAACATTCTGGAATTGGCGGGACTACTGGCAGTTCACTAGTTGCAATTCATGGACTGCCGACTACATTATCTACTGCTTCAATACATTCCAATAGTCAGTGGCGGTTTTGTCGGCGTTTCGCCGACCTCCATCCATGCACCGACAATCTTTTTCCCTTCAATCCAGCAAATCAGGTGCCATTCAATGGGTGAACCGGCGAGTTTCCATTGGAAACCCACAATTTTCCGGTGGTTTGTTTCCCAAAGGAAGTGGTAATCGGATTTAGGCATTTCGCCGGTCTTCTACGGTGGAATACCGAATTTCAGCCCACTTTCTTCTTTTTGCTCCATTTCTTGCTCTTTCCTTCACATTAGGCATTTGCATACAATAAAAGAAAAAAGTGCATAAAATCCACATAAACAACTCAAAACCTAAGCAAAACTCAAGCTTAAGAGCCCAATGAGTTGGTGAATTTACCAACTCATCAAAACTCAAACTTGAACCATTACTTGTCCTCGAGTAATACAATTCTTAGAAGTAGAAAAACATGCCACTCCACACAAGTTTCAAAATCAATAACTCCTGTCTATGAAAACCCTAAAATGCTCACCAATCTCACCGGAAAAAAGAAGAAAATACCCCTAAAAACCAAAACAATAAAGATATTTCAAGAGGCTACCACCTTTCACAAACATGGATCATGAGAGGATTCATTTTGTAAAACAAGGGCATTGCTTATCCATGAAATACACATAGCATCTCAAGTCATAATTAGTGCACATTCAAAACTTTCTTTAGAGTTTACACTTCTCATGCCCTATCCACACATTAACTCTAAATGCACTTATGTCCTCAAAAAGGGATGATACCACTCAAAGAAAGGAGAATCCGTATTCTTTTGTCATGTAATCATTAAATTTACACAAGGTATTTTTTGGAAGATATAATCACGCTCACTCTCCCAAAAGAAATCTTCATGCACACAACTTAACTGATAGGCTTGCCCTTCATGTAGTTCACCACTAATGTAGAGCGGTTGCACTTAAAATCATTTAGGACTTGAAGGTTATGATGTAGGCTTGTCTTAAGGGTAGGATGAAAATTTAGCTTTAGTGACTAGATCCTTCCTAATGCCTTTTTTGAACATACGTCCCATCAACTCTTTTCAATCACTTTACTGTATTTCTCCTCTTTCATCATTTCCGACTTTCATTTCTCAATGATCCTCCTTATAACTTCTTTGGCTCTTACAATTAGCCTTATATATGCAAGAGGAAGCACCAGTTCACCAAAAATTATTTTCTCTTTTTGATTTATCATTTTATGCATTTTCATACAATGTGGTGCTACCTCAAACAGAAATTATCATGTTTCCCTTACACACCCCCAAATTGGGTTTTTACCTCATTTCTCATTTATTTCCTTATTACTCCCTTTTTCTTAGGCTTGAAGCCTCATTTTATCAATATATTATCACTAGCACTTTGGGAGGATGGGTGCTAAAGAGAGGTAATGAGAATGGTCTTAAAGCTTGTAATGTGGTTGCCACAGAAGGGGTCTAATGCTCAACGTTGGCTGACAAAGATCAATGTTCAAGGAGGGTATATGGGTGAAGTGACTAAACAAAAGAAATCCTAAAATCATTTTCTAAGTTGTCATGACTCGAACGTATGCCCGGATCGAAGACATGGGACATGGGACCCCAAGTCGACCCATGACACATGCATACAACTAATCTTGTTTAATAAAGAGGAATGCTTAGCATAAAACATAGTGGAAATGTAACCATAGCATAACATCTGAAAGTACTAGACATACACGTAAGCAGAGTACTTCATACTGTCTGAAAGCCACTACTACATACAGTGGGTTGATGGGACAACATCCCCAACTAACTCGATCAATACTGAAACACAAGATATCATAAAAGTCTGTCAAACGGCCCTCAAAACATAAGGACTCACCAATAATCTGAGACCGAGAGCGGAGATGGAGTAAGGATGAGGATGAGCCTGAGATCTGGACCCTGTATCATGAAACGATACATCACAGAAAGTATGCAGTAAGTACGTGGAATGTACCGAGTATGCAAGGTAAGTAAAATGAACATTAAAAGTAAAATAAACTCATAAGTAAACATAGGAAGGCGAAATCATGCTTGTATTATAAACATCATAAGAAAACATAAGGCTCAAGGCTTTCAAGTCATCCATAAAGCGTTCATGATCATAATCGTAAGTAAACTTTATCAAAACATAACTTGAGCCAATAACATAAACATAACAATGCATAAGACATGCGAAACAATGGGAGGACTCATCATAACCGACACCATCATGGTAAAGCCTTTCATGATGCCCCAACTATCTCACTCAAGTGGGCAGAGCAAACCCTAGCTTGTCAGGCGAGGGTAGTGCATTAGGCGTGATATCACATTTGAGGGGATCATTATCAATGCAATATATCATTAGAAACCCATGGTGCCACGTGGTTATGTGACACCGGCGTAGTTCTTTGAACGTCGGGTTGCTCGGTGTTGACACGACTCCCCAAAAAATGTATATAGGTTCATACGTAAATCAATAACATCATGAATTAAGATTCATTGGATAAATGTAACATTTATCATCATTGATCCCCTTTAAAACATGCTTATCCAAGAATCAGAAGCCCTTTTTATCGGCGACATCATAAATCGATAAATCATGTAATTCATTTAATAAATTGTAAATCATTGTTCAACATGTGGACATTGCCCAATACTTTAACATACTCAATTCTTTCAAAATATGCTCATAAACATGGGTACCTTGAAATCATGCTTTTCCATCATCAATAACTCAAAATATTGAATATTCGTCATAAGTCATAACTTTCATGAAACTTCATCAATGAGCATTTTAGATTTTAAAAGCTTGAAACATGATTTTAAAGAAAATAATATAAAACCTGCCCATCATTCATAACTCAGTAATTAAAACTCAATTAAATCATACCCACAAAGAGACATCACATTTTCATGCATTTGGATAAAAGCCCATAAAACTTGAATAGGAGAATTCATGATTTGATCAAAATTTGGGCATGGGTGTGAAATGATTCACCCATTTTAAACCCTACATACCTGGGAATGGACTGATTTCAAAGTTCCTTGAAAACCCACAAAGAAATTGATGGAAACTTGGAGAAGAAGACCTCGAATCTCCCTAAAACCTCTCTATAAGCTCTTGCATTGGAATGGGTATGCATTAGGGACTTAACCCATCTTATCATACTCAGAAAAATACAAAAAATGATGTAGTTTAGGGTCTCAAAGTATGGGAAAGTTGAAATTTCCCTGAAAATTGATCTGGACAGACCGACGACCGATGCCACGGGTCGTTGCACGATATCAAGAATCGTGGTATCGAGTCGTTGGGTCCACTGCCTGAATTCATACTTTAGTTTCTTGCCATGACTCGACAGGACGAGTCGTTGCTTCTATCCACGGGTCATGGGATTGACCTTGTCAACTCCTTGACCATTCTGAAATTCCCTTACCACGAGCTTCACCATGACTCGTGGTTGCTTCCAATGAGTAATGGTCTCAATCCGTTATATGCACTTGAAATCTCAACCCATAAGCAATGACTAGAAACCATGGGCCGTCACTTCTCACAACGAATCGTGGGATGCCCTCGAGGTCCCTACGGGCGATGTAATGACTCATGGTCAGCCACCACGAGTCATCATGTCAGTCGTGGGGTGGTTCAAGAGGAACATTAGGGACTTGATCCAGTGCACTTGACGGGAGGTGGTAACGAGTCGTGGCTACTGTGGACAAGTCATCATGTCACTTGATAGGAGCACCGGTAGACCAACTATCCAGTTAACTTAACGAGTGAACCGACGGATCGTGAGCCCTGGTGACAAGTCGTCAGGTCGTCCATTAGGACCCCCTGACAGTTATTTTCAATGAATTCAGTAATGGATTTTTCATAATTCCTATGTTCTAAGGGCCTATACTATGTAATTTTAAGCTCGTATTAGAGGGCTTTTAGTAGAGAAACACCTATCTTAGTCCATTACTTTCATGCATGAAAGGTTGAGGGTTTGAAGAGAAGAATCAAGGTGAATTCCCAAGGTTTTCAAATGAGAATCTCAGCTGGGCAATTAGGAAGGGTTAGAATTCTTCAATCCCGGGTACATAAGGCTATGAGCGGGTGCTTTCTTCCACACCCATGTCCATTTCCTATCTAAATGTGATTAAATTGCCTATGAACAATTATGCGTTTTTTTCCCAATTACATGATTCTTCAATCTCTATACATGGGTAGGATTATATTGTATTTATATTCTTGATTTATGAAGCTTGGACGGATTCTAACTCGTTTCACTTATAAAATTGTTTTCTTTAAAATTTGAATCTAAAACGCCCATGGATGAGGAGTTCATAAAGGAAGAGATTCTTGATAAATGAGTGATGATGATGAACTTGATGATAAAAAGCATGTTTCTAAAACTACCCATGACTATGTTGATGTTTTCAAAATGAATTGATTAGTTCAAGTATGATAAAGCTTTGGGTGATGCCCGTATGTTGATTTAAAGTGATGAACTTCCCTCCATAAGCTTACCACATGGGTTGAAGTGACTTTTCCTCAATTATTATTATTTTAAATTCTAGCTTGTGGTATGTTCAAAGTAAAGCCTTCTATATGCGTAAATCCTTAATTGATATGTATATTATTGTCGAGCTTTGTCAAAGACAATGTTAAGCTTTATTTCACATGATGTTGAGTCTAACTATGATTTCATTCAAAGCTTTGTCAAAATGACATTGTTGAGCTCTATATTTATATGATGTTTAGTGTATTCGTGATTTCATAATGAGCTTTGTCAATAGACAATGTTGAGCTTCGTTTCATACGATGTTGAGTTTATGAATGATTTCATGTTGAGCTTCATCACTAGAAGATGTTGAGCTTCGTATTTATATGATGTAGAACATTGCATGTTTTGGGAGAAGAGTCTAGCACCGAGTGGGCTAAGGGTCGACAAGCCTATGCCCCAGAACTACGCACCAACGTAGGTTGATACTATTATATTATTTGGACCTCCCTTGTGAGCTATCCCCAGCTCGATTGGCCCTTCAGCTTGATATCGATATCACGATAGTGTCCTTATCCCTGGCAAGGTTTTTGGACGGCTCTGCCCACTTGAGTGTAATAGTCGAGACCACGTAAGTTCTATCATGGTATTTCGGTTAAGTGACGCGTCTCCCACTGTCTATATCATCCAGATTTGCATATTTACCATTTATGATATCTATTCATGCATGCATGTTCAAGAGGTAAGGTTTGACTCATTTTTTAGCTTTTAATATAAATGTTACATTTCAGCTTGAGTTATTCGAGTCTGTCTTGAAGTTCTAAAGCCCTGCATGATCATGCATAATGTAAGGATGATTTCATAATGATGCATGTGATCTTCTTCTTATCCTTAAAGGCTTACCATATATGTATGACTTGCTTTGAAAGATTTATACTGCTCTAGCATTTTTACTTACATTGCATACTCAGTACATTCCACGTACTAACCGCATACTTTCTATGCTGCATCGTTTTATGATGCAGGATTCGATCTTCAGGTTTTGCCCCATTCATAGTTGCTTATCCAAGTTAGTACCTGCTTGGTGGGTGAGTCCTCATCTTTCGAGGACTAGATTTTCAGTTATCTTGGTTATATTTTTAGTTCAGTATTATTGAGCTAGTTGGGGGCGTTGTCCCATTAGCTCTTCCAGATTAGAGGCTTATCAGACTTAGACATGTATTAAGCTTCAGACGTTCATTCTGTTGTTATATTATGTTAGACTTCTGCTGATATTATGATTATATTTTCTTCATGTTTATTGAATGAGTTAGTGAATGCTTATGCCATGTGTTGATTTGGGGTCTCTTAGGGTCCTTTATCCCGTGTCTACGTCTGGTTCTACGCTCGTGTCGTGACATAATGTGAGAGAATATAGTCTTAAATTCACACAGTTGTCGCGGTATACCATATAGATGATTTCTACTATGCGGGAATGGATCGTTGTTACGTATATTGTTTGGGAATGCACTTGGCCGGTGAATATACTTCAGCCTTTCTGAACAAGGAGATGGATATTTCCAGATTAATGGTTTATGCCCAACAGATGGAAGACTTGAAGAAGAGGATTAGAGCAGATCAAGAAAGCAATCAAAACAAGAGGGCCAGGTCAGTTTGCAATAATGAGTGGAACACTAGCAAGAATTTATTTAATGGGAGATCATCAGAAAGGTCACCATCTACCACGAGTGTACCACCTCCTATATATGGTAATGATAGGCAAGTGGCCAAAGCCACAACTCTAGAGCACAAGGCTCTCAATTACCAGGTAGTAATACAAAGAGTAATTCTCAATAACTTTTCTATAACATATGTGTTAAGAGGAACATAGGGGAGTGTCGCATGGGTATGAATATATGCTACGGGTGTGGTCTTAAGGTCCATATTCAAAAAGATTTTTCGTAAGATAGATGGCATGATGGTGGTAATGCATCTTCATCCCAAAATGTAGCAGCCACTCAGATAGCTCCTCCACATGTTTTCAAGCCTTAGAAGGAGAGGTAATAGTAGATTCAGAGGACAAAATCTCCTATATGCTTTATTGGGTTGATAGGACCTAGAGGCACCTACAGATGCTGCTACAGGTATATTAATGGTTTTTGCTTATGATGTTTATGTACTAATGGATACTAGATCCACATAGTCATATGTGACCCTTTATATTGCTAAGAGGCTTGGACTAGAACTCGGACAATTACGTGAATCATTCTCTGTATCCACTCCAGTCGGCTAGTAAGTTATTACCAAAAAACTCTATAGACATTGTACGATTATGGTGGGTCATAGAGCCACAACGACCGATCTTGTTGAACTAGAGATGGTCAACTTTGACTTCATTATGGGGATGGATTGGTGTTAATCTTGTTATGATACCCTTAATTGAAGAACCAAAGTGGTTTCGCTTAGTCTTAGAATAGAAGGGTAATGATGTTATGCCAAAGGTATGTTCATTTCCTACCTCAAAGTTAGAACGCTAATTTCCAATGGATGCTTGTATCATCTGGTTCATATGAGGGACACCAACATTGAAACAAAGTCTTTTCAGTCTATTCCTATAGTTAATGAATATCTAGAGGTAACATTCAAGGATTTCTCTAGATAAAAAGATTGATTTTGGTTGAAGTTCTTCCCAAATACCAAGCCAATATTTATTCCTCCATATAGAATGGCATCTGCAAAATTGAAAGAATTGAATGAATAATTGAAGGACCTATTTGACAAGGGGTTCATACAACGTAGTGTCTCACCATAGGGAGCACTAATCTTATTTGTCTAAAAGAAGCATAGGTCATTATGTATGTGCATTGAATATCAAGAGTTGAACAAGGTTACTATAAAGAACAAATATCCACTTCCGAGGATAGATGACTTGTTTGACCAACTACAGGTGCTAAGTGTTTCTCTAAGATTGACCTCAAATTAGGTTATCACCAATTGAACGTTAGAGAGGAAGATGTTTTGAAAATAGCTTTTAGGACATGATATGGACATTTTGAGCTTCTTGTTATGCCTTTTGGGTTGATGAATGCCCCAGCTGCTTTTATGGACCTCATGAATAGAGTTTTTAAATCCTATCTTGCCTATTTGTGATTGTCTTCATGATGACATATTAGTGTACTCATGGAACGAGAGCTGAACATGCAGACCACCTAAAGTTAGTACTGTAGACTCTTCGAGATCATCAGTTATATGCAATGTTTTCAAAGTGTGAGTTTCTTTGAACTCAATGGAATTTCTAGGCCATGTGATATCCCATAAGAGTATCAGGGTTGATTCCCAGAAGATAAAAGTGGTAAAGAATTGGCATTGATACATAACGCCTATAGAGATCAGGAGCTTTTTGGGTGTAGCGGGCTATTACAGATGGTTTGTAGAGGGGTTCTCATCCATATCTACCCTATTAACTAAATTGACAAAGAAAAAGATTAAGTTCCAATGGTCAGATGCAAGCGAGAAGAGTTTCCAAGAATTAAAGACCAAATGGACTACTGCTCTAATTCTAACTTTACCTAAGGGAACTGACGGGCTCATAGTGTATTGTGATGCTTCAGGAACTGGTCTTGGTTGTGTCTTGGTACAACATGGGAAGGTTATCACCTATGCTTCTGAGCAGCTAATGATCCATGAGAAGAACTTCCGACAAATGATTTAGAATTGGCTACTGTAGTGTTTGGTATCACTATTTATATGCAGTTCATGTGGATATCTTCACAGTCCATAAAATTCTTCAATACATTTTCAAATAGAAAGATTTGAACCTCATACAGTGAAGATGTCTTGAATTGCTGAAAGACTATGATATTGAGATGCTCTGTCGTACAGGAAAGGCTAATGTATTAGTTGATGCTCTTAGCCAATTGTTCATGGGGAGTCTAGCTCATGTTGAAGAAGGAAAGAGAGAAGTAGCTAGAGACATTCACAAATTAGCTAGCCTATGGGTCTATTTTTTAGACACCGAGAATGGCAATGTGATTGTTCAGAATAGGGAAAATCGTACCTACTAGTAGATGTGAAGGAAAAGCGATATGAAGATCAAATATTGCTTAAGTTGAAAGAAGGAATGCAGAAGCAAAAGACTATGGTTTTTGATTTAGGGAGTGATGGTACTTTACGGTACCAAGGCAGATTATGAGTCCTAGAGGTGGATAATCTATGTGGGAAAGTCATGGTTGAAGCACACAACTCTAAGTATTCTATCAACCTAGGTTCCATTAAGATACACCATGATCAAAAGGAGATTTATTAGTGGAACAATATGAAAAAGAACATAATGGACTATGTGGCTAAGTGTTTAAATTGCCAATAGGTTAAAGTAGAGGCCCGATGGCCTACCACAAAATATTGAAATTCCCACATGAAAGTGGGAGATAATCAACATGGACTCCATAGCTGATTTACCTCGCTTCTTTTGAAAACATGACTCAATTTGTGTTTATTGTGGACCGACTTAACAAGTCAGCATACGTTTTTCTTACCACGATAGATTTCATAGAGGACTATGCTAAGTTATATATTCAAGAGATTTTTTATTACATGGGACCCCATTGTCCATAATCTCTAATAGAGATTCCTAGTTCATGACCCATTTTTGGAAGTCTTTCCATAAAGGTTGGGTACACGTGTAAACCATTGCACCACTTTTCACCCACAAACAGGCCGAGCAAACCACTCAGATGCTGGAAGATATGGAGCATGTGCTCTAGATTTCAAAGAAAATTGGGATGATCACCTACCATTGGTTAAGTTTGCATATATTATTATTTACCATGCCAATACTAAGATGGAACTTTATGAGGCTCCGTGTGGGTGAAGATGCAAATCATCCATTACTTTGTTTGAAGTAGGTGAAACAGAACTATTAGGACCAGACTTGGTTAATCAGGCAAAAGTATAAGATACATTTAAGTTTTTGACTGATCCATTGACCAAACTCGACCCAGGGCCAACCCAAATCTCCCACATCCTAAAAACCTCCATTTTCTTCAATTTTTTCTCTTCCCCAAAACCCCTCTATCAACCACTTCATCTTTCCCATTAAACCCATTTACTCCCACCTTAAAATCCACCAATCCACTCACCCTTTCACCACCTATAAATTCCATCTTCTTTCCCCATTTTCTACCATCACTTACAACTCTCTCTCTCTAAACACAAGAAAAAAGAATTTTGGGTTGGCGATTTGGAAGAAAAGTTTAAGTTTTTAATTTCATTTCTTCTCATCTCATTTAATATGTGTACTCTCATTATTATTCTCCATGATTCTTTATAATTGTAGTACAAAAGAATGTGTGCTAGTTTCAAAATTCTTCTTGACCCATGCTCCCCCATTACCCATTTTGTGTTCTTCAGTCTCTTGATAGCTTTGTTGTTGCGGGTATAGTAGGATAGTTCAGATTGCAAAATGTGGGTGGATATTATTGTTCATAATTCTCTATCTCATGCATATGTCTGATGTGTTGAAATACTAGTTGGGGGTGAAATCTGAGTAACCCATGTGCTTAGAATGTATGATTTTTCTCGATGATGGATGGATTTACGTCCTTCTTAAGGGAAAATTGTCATTCTTTTCTGTTGTGCTACTAATGTCACAACCCGAGAGTAGAGCCAGATCGTAAACATGGTACAAGGAACCCCGAGAGGCACCAAGTTGACCCATAGCATGAGCATAGCTAACTTCACTCTCATTAAGCAGAACACTAAACATAAAAAAGAACATAACAAAAATGTAAACGTGACATAGCATATCCTGACATATGAAATCACTAGAAATACACAGGCTGAGTACTACACCCTATCTGAAAGCCTCTACTGGATATAATGGGTTGTGGGACAACACCCCCAACTAACCCGGCAAGTACTGAAACATAAAGTAGCATGAGTATCTGTCAATGGCACTTGAAACATGAGGACTCACCAGTAAGCTAAAAGTACACTCTGGAGGGAGTCTAGATATGAGGATGAGCTTGAGAGCCAGAACCTGTACTTTAAGATGGTACAACATAAAAAGTATGTGGTCAGTACGTGTAATGAACCGAGTATGCAAGGTAAGTAAAACGGATATTTAAAATATATAAAAGCTCATAAATGATCATAAGAGTAGGACATCATGCTCATATCATAAACTTCATAACATAACATAAGCCTCAAGGTTTTCAAAACATTCATAATACAAAAGTAATAATAATTATAGGAGAAAAGCTTTGTTTAACATGACTTGAGCCAAAGTACATAATAATGATCATGCATAAATCATGAGGAACAGTGGGAGACTTCTCTTAATCAACATACCCCATATGAGCACACATGGAGCCCGACTTGTAAGCCTAGTCAGGAGGTCGTTCGTACCTTGCCAAGAGTAGAACCATAAAAGTGTGATATCACCATGAAGAGGGCCAACCGTGCCGGGGACAGTCACAAGGGAGGTCCCAACATACCAACGGTGTCACGTAGTTTATAAGGTCCGGGGCAGAACCTGGGCCCCGAACCTACTCGGTGTTTGATATTACTCCTAAAACTTATATAGTGCTTATAGTATAATATGAATGAGTTCACGGGATAGTTAAATCATGATAATCATAAACATGCTTGTAAATACTTGAACAAGCCATGAATCAAGGCCCGTTAGTCGGCCAAAACATCAATTCATAAATCATAGGATTCATGCATACTAGTAGATCATACATGTAACTTGTAAATCCTCAAATAATGATGAAAAATTGAATAAATTCATATATCAAATTATAAATCATTATGGGTTAGTAAATATCAACAATTGAAGAGAAGATCATAAATCGATTCATCATAGATCTTACATAATTAGGCTTAATTTAGTAGAAATAGAAATCAATAATTTGATAATCAAAATAGTTTTAAAATATGATAAAAATTCATAAAATATAATTTAAATCACAATTTTAAAATAACCATTGGTAAATCATTAAAATTCCACAAGATTTGAATTAAAATCCCATGAGATTCTTGATAGATTTTCATGAATTAATAGAGAATTGGCATGGGTGTGAAATAAAACACCCATTCTTAACCCTACATACTTGAAAATAACTGATTATTACTCTCCCTTGAATGCCCAAGAAGGAATTGGAAGGATTTGAAGAGGGAAGCCTTAAATAACCCATTGATCACCTCTCTATTCTCTTGCATGCATGAATGAGGACATAGAATAGATTATCCCTCTAAAAGTCCACCTTTCATAAGCTAAAACGACGTAGTTTAGGGACTTATAGCATGGAAAAATCGAAAATTCCCTTAATGAATCTTTCCTGAAAACAGTAATACCCCGCAAAGGGCCAAGAGTAAATCCGGGAGTTAAATTTGAAAAGTGCAGAAAATTGGAAAAAATATCATAAAACGGACGACCCTACGACTTGTGGTAGGGTACCACGGGTCGTCACTACTTGTTGTGGTTTGGAAAGTCAGGGAAATAGTGGAGACAATGGACGGCGTAATGACCCATTGGTGGGAACAACGAGTCATTATCACCAGTCGTGGGGAGGTTGGACTTAGGTTGAGGAGGAAGTAACAGGGCATCCCATGATTCATGGTTAAGAGGTATGAACCATTGTTTCTAGTCGTTGTTCATGGGTTGAAGGTTCCAGTGCAAACAACGGATGGAATCCATGACTCATTGGAAGTCACCACGAGTCGAAGTGAGGCTCGTGGGAAGGAAAGCCAGATTTGGTCAAGGAGTTGATGATGGTTGATCCAATGACTCGTCCTTCGAAGTCATGACTCATCCTAATGATTCGTGGGAAGGATTCGAGGCATGAGATATAGTAGTGGACTCAACGACTCGATACCACGAGTCATGGTATGTTGTCACGACCCGTTGGATCGGTCGTTGGTCCGTCGGCGGCACGTTTTCAGGGAAACTATTTTAATGGAATTTTCGACCTATATATGCTTTTATCCCCTAAACTATGACATTTTGGATATTTTCTGAGTATGATAATATGAGTTAAGTCCTTTATGCATGCCCATTCTCATGCAAAAGCTTAGAGAGGTTTTTGGGATATTGAAGGCCTTCTTCCCCAAATGTTCATCAATTTCTTTGTGGGTGTTCAAGGAACTTTGGGTCCATCCATACCCAGGTATGTAGGGATTTAAAATGGGTGGAATTCTTCCTCACCCATGCCCAATTTCGATTTAAATCTTGAACATCCGATTCAAGTCTGTGGGGTTTTATCCTAGTTCATGAAAATGTGATTTCTCTTTATGGGTATGATCTAATTGAGTTTTAATTATTGAATTATGAATAATGGATAGGTTTATCATTAATTTTCTTTTAATCATGTTTCAATCTTTTAAATCCAAATTGCTCATTTGATGAAAGTTCATGGAAGCCATGATTTATGATAAATACTCTATAATTTGAGTTTTATTCATGATAGAAAAGCATGATTTTCAAGATACCCATGTTTATGAGCATTTTTTTTTGAAAGAATTGAATATGATGAAGTATTAGGAAATGTCCACATGTTGAAGAATGAATTATGATTTATGAAACAAAACACATGTTTTACTGATTTATGATGTTGGCCGATGAAAATGGGCCTTTGATTCTTGGCTAAGTATGTTTAAAGGGGATCAATGATAATAAATGTTATTTTCTAGCAAACAAATCTTAATGCATGATGTTAATGATTTATGTATGAGCCTATATGCATGTTTTTGGGAGTCGTGTCTAGCACCGAGCAGCCCAGCGTTCAAAGGACTACGCCGATGTCTCATAACCACGTGCCACCATGGGTTTCTAATGATATGATGTATTGATAATGATCCCCTCAAATGTGATATCACGCCTTATGAACAACCCTCGCCTGGTAAGACAAGGTCGGCTGTGCCCACTTGAGCAAGATAGTGGGGCATCATGAAATGCTCTACCATGATGGTGTCAGTTATGACGAGTCCTCCCATTGTTCCGCATGTTTTTATGAAATGTTATGTTTATATTATTGGCTCAAGTTATATTTCGATAAAGTTACATATGATTATGATAATGAATGATTATGAATTATCTGAAAGTCTTCAGCCTTATATTTATTACGACGACTTTGATGTAAGCATGATGTCCTTCTCCTATGTCTACTTATGAGTTTACTTTACTTTTAAAATGTCCATTTTACTTACCTTGCATACTCAGTACATTCCACGTACTGATCGCATACTTTCTATGTTGTATCGTTTCATGATACAGGGTCCGAATCTCAGGCTCATCCTCATTCTAAGTCCATCTCAGCTTACGCTTCCAGCTTATTGGTGAGTCCTGATGTTTCGAGGGTCATTTGATTGACATTCATGTTGCTTATGTTCAGTTTTGGTCGGGTTAGTTAGGGATGTTGTCCCATCAAACCATCTTATGTTTTAGAGGCTTTAAGACAAGTATATAGTGCTCTGATCTTGGGCAGATTTATATGCCCAAGTGATACTCAAACGTATTATTTTCGCCTTGTTTGTGTGCAATATGTATATATTCTCATGTAATTGGTAATAAAATGTGAATTTATACTAACCAACATGATTAGCACTTGTTTTGCAGGAAAATATGATTTTTAGGAGCTAAAATGCATGTTGGAACTATATCGGAGTTGGACTTGGATACGAGTGTGGAAAAGACATTGGAATGCACAAATTATAGGGGCTCCGCGATGGAGCCGTGCCACGCTACCATCACGGAGGCACACTGCCTGGAGAGGAAATTAAATGGCAAATTCCAGGGAGGCCTCGCGACAGCTCCGTGGCACGGAGATAGGCCTCCGCGTTGGCCTCCGTGCAACGTTGAGGCTATTTTACCGGACCCTGGATTTCCAGTGAAGGTCCGCGTCCACGCCGTGTCATGGAGGCAGTGCTCCGCGTTGACCTCCGTGACACGTTGCTTGTTACCCCGGGAAAAATTTCCCTCTAGTATAAATAGCACACTTAGGTTTCTTTTAATCAGTTCAGACTTGGTGGAGCAAGGACGTGGGTTAGCAGCAGTTGAGGGACGAAAAAGCTAAGGGATTTCTTCTCTTCCTTTCTTCTTTCAATCAATTGTATGTATGATTTACACTTGTTTTAGGATGATCAATCCACAAATGAGTGGCTAATTCTCTTCCTTGCTAAGGTTTTGAACATGTGTAGTGAATTTTGACTATAAATGATATGGTTTTCTTCTTCTTCTTTCATGTTGTTCTATTAATTCTTGTTCTTACTGCATTAGTGCTTAGCCGACATTAATGTACATCTAAAAAGTCCAATTTCACTCGAGAGAGCAAGAAATTGGAAAGTTGTGAATTAATAGGGTATTGTTCTTAACTTGATTTGGGAATATTGGGTTTTGATGTGCTTTCCTGATAGAAATATACTTGAAAGCCGTATTAGTCAATTTAGGAACCGGAATTGTATTGCTAGGTCGTAAATTGCATTTGATCACAGAAATGTAGACGAAAGGTTTATGATTCTTAAGTGAAATTAAATACGAGAGTTTTAATTTCTAGGCTACTGTTCTTGGCTAGCAACATGAAGAAGAGCTTAACCGAATTATTATTATAATCGAATTCATTACTTGTTCTTAACCTTGGCATGCTCATATCCATAGTTTAAATTCACAATAAATAATTGTTAATAGTTTTAGTATATATTTTATAAACAAAAACTCATTTAACTGTTGGTTACGTTGTTGTTAGCATAATTAGAAGTAAGATAAGAATATAGTATACTTAGGCAAATTTTACATATCCTGAGCCTCCTTGGATCGATACTTGGCTTACTTAGCCACTTTATTACTTGTTTGACCACGTGCACTTGCGTGTCGGTTTATAATATATAATACCAACCGAACAGCCGAACAAGTTTTTGGCGCCGTTGCCGGGGAGGCTAGGCAAATTCGTGAAATTGTGTTTAGTGTAAATTTACTGTATTTTTATTTTTATTTTCTTAAGTGTTAACAACTTGGTCTTAGCCTGTATTTTGCAGACTTGATTTCTATGAACACTGGCAAGGGACAAAGAGCTGGTGGAATCTTACTTAGAGCCTGAACGTGAATTTCATAGTCAACGTAGAGAAGCTCTACAAAAGGATCTGCAGTTGTTCCGACAATCTATTATGGAGCAGCAACATCCACCAGTTGTAAGGGCAGTGTTAGTGCCCGATGAAGCAGCAGCAAGGCCGGTTCGCGAGGTGGCAATCCCACACGCTAACAATGTACATTCTAGCATCCGCAAACCAGAGCCTGGAGGGAGGTTTGAATTAAAGCAGAATATGGTGCAACTCTTGCACACAAGTGGGCAATTTACCGGTCTCCCTCATGAAGATCCACAACAACATCTCCAAAACGTTTTGGAGATAAGTGACACTTATATACCCGCTGGAGTGTCACCTGATTATGTTCGGCTCACCTTATTTCCATTTTCCTTACTTGGTGAAGCTAAGAGGTGGTTAAAAGCTGAACCACCCAATTCTATATCAACGTGGGATGATCTTGCACGGAAGTTTTTGATTAGATTTTTCCCTTCTGGTAAAACAGCCAGACTTAGAAGTCAAATTCTAAGTTTTAAACAGAGGGAGGGAGAAAATCTATATCAAGCCTGGGAAAGATTTAAATCCATGTTGCAGGACTGTCCTCATCATCATCAGTCCAATGAGGTGTTGGTACACACATTTATTGAGGGTTTGGAACCCCACACTAAAATTCTGTTAGATTCAGTAGCTGAAGGGCAAGCGCTGGAAAACACTTACGAGGAGCTGTACACTTTGCTCAACCGAATTTCACAGGGCAATCCAGAATGGAATGCCGATTCATCAAGAGGTGGAGCAAGGAAAGCAGCGGAAGTGCTTGAAGTGGATGGATTTACAGCTATCGCTGCACAGATAGCTACCTTGCAAAATTAGTTAAATAACCACATCAGCAATATGAACTTGAACTAGCCTGCAGCTTCAGTCAATGTAGTCCAGCAGATGTGGTGTGAAGTGTGTGGTAGTAGTGAGCATTCAGCTGAGTGTTGTGGTGCAAATCCTGATTCTATTAACTTTGTGGGCAATGCACAGAGAAATCAGCAACAGTTTGGTAGCGGCTACAACTCAAATTGGAGGAACCATCCAAATTTTTCGTGGGGTAGCAACAACCAACAAGGCCAAGGTTCTGGTTAGGGTATGCAGAGAAATCAAGGAGGGCAACAAAACTATCAATTGCAATTCAGAAATCACAATGCCCCTCCTCCACCACCATCACCGACCATTGAGGAGATGTTCAAAACCATGATCGCTAATCAGGCACAATTGCAGGCTGACTATGTTAAATTGGCAGCCCAAGTGAAGAACAATCAGTTGGCGACCAAGGCTCTTGAATATCAGTTTGGGCAATTTGCTAGTGCCCAAAATACAAGACCCAGAGGAGGACTACCTAGCGACACGGATCCTAATCCGCAGCAGGTTAATGCGGTGACCACGAGGAGTGGCTTACAGTTGAAGGAGGTGGAACCGGAAAGACCGCCTCAAAAGTCAGGAGCAGCAGATGTTGAGGAGGAAAAAAGTTCTGATAGGGGGAAGACCAAAGAAGCAGAAGCAGAAAGACCTCCACCCCCGTTCCCTCAACGACTTAAGAAACACAAGGAGGAGGCGTGTTTCAAGAAATTCATGGAGGTGCTTAAACAGGTACATGTTAACTTACCTCTTGTTGATGTCTTGCAGGGAGTGCCAAAGTATGCAAAATATATTAAAGACATCGTGGCTAACAAAAGTCGTTTGACTGAGTATGCCACGGTGGCTTTAACGGAGGAATGCACTTCCCGGATTCAGAATAGACTGCCCACGAAACTGAAAGACCCTGGAAGTTTTACTATCCAGCTGACTATTGGGCAAAGTATCCGAGCTCGTGGATTATGCGACTTGGGGGCAAGTATAAATCTGATGCCATCTTCGGTATTCAGAAAGTTAGGTCTAGGGAGTCCTAGACCAACAACGATAATCTTGCAGCTAGCGGATAGGTCCTTAGCTAAGCCGGATGGCATTGTTGAGAATGTGTTAGTGCAAGTGGGCTCCCTCATTTTTCCGGTCGATTTTATTGTTCTGGACTTTGAACCAGATGCTGAAGTCCCATTTATTTTGGGACGACCCTTTTTGGCAACCGGAAAAGCATTAATTGATGTAGTTGCGGGTCAACTTACAATGCGGGCACATGACAAGATAGAAGTGTTTGACGTGTACAAAGCACCCAAGCTCCCGATTGTAAATGAGGAACTCTCAGTGATCAATGTGATTGATCATGGGAATGCTAATATAATGAATGATTCCCGAGAGTTAACAGGAAGGCCACCAGAGGAGGTTGAGCACTACTGGGGGGAGGACAAGGATCGTGAAAAATCGTCCCTCACCCTAGTAGATAATTGAGCATAATGGAAGTCGAGCCGCGACGGTAAACCAGGTGCTGCACGGGAGGCAACCTGTGAAAAGAAAAATATTCTATTTTTCTTCTTTTAGTAGAGTGTAATTAATTTGTATTTTTATTTTATTTTTCTTTTTCTTGATTTCGTACAAATTTTTTGTTTTAGTTAGTATTTTTTTCATTTTAGTTAGGGAAATCTATTAATCTAACCAATTTCGTTTAGGAAGTGATTTTCAGGTCAAACGGAGAAAATATGCATGGAAGCGGGAAAAATAAGCCAAGGTATGAAAAAATAATTTTATTGAAGAAACAGTGCACTGGGGCGTTGGCTCCGTGTCACGGAGGGAGGGCTCCGCGTTACCCTCCGTGACACGTTGAAGGCAAAATCCGGATTTTTAAAATTTCCAGAGAGCCATCGAGTTGGCTCCGTGTCACGGAGGGAGGGCTCCGCGTTACCCTCCGTGACACGTTGCATTATATTTGGTGCCGGGTCACACCGGGTTGCCGGGTGACCCGCGTGTTTTTCTTTAAATTAACCCCAATTTTGCCCAATTTTTCCCCATTTCTTCTACTCTCCGTGACCAAAACACCCAAATCCCCCTCCCCAACAACGTGCCACGCTATTAGGCAAGGAATACGTCAAGTTTCTTCGGTTCTTCAACTCAAAGGTACGTTTTCCTCGTTTCTCTCAAATTTTTGGCGATTTTAGTCGAATTTGGGCATGTGAGGTGAGATATATCACCCCAAGTAGCAATTTAACATGATGTTGAGTTATTTGTGATTGATATATGTTCGGATTGTTGTAATTAGCGTTTGAACTTATCGATTATGTAAATAATTCGAATTTGATTGTAGAATTATATTCTAGGGCATGGGTTATTGAATTTGACTTGGGAAACTTGATAATTTCATGAATTCGATGCCGGGGTGTGGTTGTAAATTGAGATAAGTCGAGGTACATATTGTGTGAATATTATAGGAAGACGAATTCTCGAATTGTTGGGGAAAATGCGAAAATTGTGTAAATTGGTTTGATTATTTGGATTCGATTGTATATAGAATGTTTTTGTCGTTGTTTTTATTTGTTGTTTTTGTTGCTAAGTACGATGATTGAATTGTTAGCGATAGTACGATTGGGATTAGCTATATGAAGTCTGAGTAGTACACTAACCGTTATGCTGTCGAAATTTTTTTGTGAACGCACTAAGCATAAAGTGTATACTTGTTGTCTTTGGTGTAAATAGAGTTATCCTTGCCGTAGTTTTGTAAAAGTAGCTAAGGCCTAAGTGTGGGGTAAACGTTGTGTAACCCGACCTTAGCCGAAGTTAACATGTTTATAGCTTAACTTTGTGCTTGTGTGTGTATATTGACAGTTACAATGGCTAGTAGACAGGATAAGAGCAAGGGTGCTTCTACCTCAGGCACCGGTAGAAAGCGAATGAGACTGGGCACCGCAGTCCCAGCTGCACCAGCTGTTCCGCGTGGCCAACGCCGCCAATACGGAACAAGGTGGGTAACCGATGAAGGAAAGAAATGTTATGCTAAGCATAAGGAGAGCAAGTACTTCCCGGAGGAACATATTGCACGGGAACCACTAGCACAAGAGTTCCCCCGTATTGTGCAAAGGATTGAAGCAGCTGGGCTCAGCTTTATCTTTTAGGAGCCCAAGGAGTGCAACCTTCATTTGGTCCGAGAGTTCTACGCAAATTGGAAACCGGCCATCAGAAGCCACACAATAAAAATCAGAGGGCAGATTGTTACTCTGGAACCCCAGCAGTTCAATGCCATCATTGGAGCGCGAGACATAGACGCTCACGTTCTCCGCCAGCTAAACATCACCCCACCGTACGCGGACATCAGACGTACATTATGTGGGGCTCGATCAACAGCCCGATGGAGTAGGCATAAGGAGAGGGGTTACCACCAGACTCTGCCTTATTCGTAGATGAATAGGGAGGCCAGAATATGGCTGAAAATTGTATGTTCGTGCTTGATCCCGGGAGTTCATATGACGGATGTGACCCGGGACCGTGTCTGCTTGGTGTATGCTCTTATGAAAGGGCTGGATATTAATGTTAGGGCGGTAATTATATCCGCCATGAAGAGAGCCAGACTACACCAGGGCCACAAATACGGGTTTGGCGGACTCATCACCACCTTCCTCCAAGGCCTCGATGTTGAGGAAGAAGCCTTGGATTACATCCCGCAGTTGAAGCGGAGGGCCCTCGATGTGACAAAAACTAAGGCCCCCGACACCACACACGGGCCAGTGCTGACTTTGGGCGAGCGACATGCTCGTGACGATCAGTACATGGCACGTATGTTCGGCATGCAGATGCTTCAGCTACGGATTGGTGGGAGACCAGCCACCGAGGAAGAATTATGGCAGCTGGAGCTGGATTACCCATTTGGCGAGAATGCCAGAGCCTTATGCCGAGTGGGACCAGCCTTCGTGGAGCCGACGGATGACGATGTCCCTACTGATGAGGAGACACGTCGGGAGGACTCCGATGTGGAGTCCGATGACGATGATGGCGCTGTCTCAGACATGGGGGACGAGGCAGCAGCACCAGATGAAGAAGTCGAATATTTTGACTGATCAGGGAGTTCCACCACCCGAAATTTTATTTTGTAATTTTTGTGAACACTGGGGACAGTGTTCGATTTAAGTGTGGGGTAAGGGGGAGTAGCTAGGTGCTGGGACTTAGGCTCTAATGTGCTGTATGCTTTTCCTTGGTTTGTATGTATGTTTGTGCTTTCCCTGTTATGAACTGATTTGTGTTGTATCTGTATATATTTGTTTGTGTGGTTAATGATGTGTGTTATGAAAAGTTATGGTTGCCAGCGTAAATATTTTGTAAATATTTTTTTTCTATCGAGATGATCGATATTTTTCAAAAATTTTCGCGAAAATATTTTGCACTTGTAAATATTTTCTTTCTATCGAAATGATCGATGTGTTGCAAAAATTTTTGGTTTTTATTTTGTTTGGGTTTCTCGGAGTTTGTTTTTGGTTCTTTTACCGAGAATAGTCCCATTGAACCGATGTCATAGTTAGTGACCGTTCCCTATGATGGATGGATGACGACCGTCTTAAGGGAAATGTAGTCGGTAGGAGTAGGATTTTAATTTGTTTTTAATTTTTCTTTGGTGGATTGCATCAATGAACTGTAGTTGCTTTATGGTTGCAAAAATTTCGTTGCGTGTGTAACTGACGTTCAAAATGTGAAAGGGATTCGTTTCAAAGCATGCAAGTTTTCAAATATGTTGAGTACCTAGGCCATAGAATTTGATTCAGTATGACTGAGGCTTAATTTGAATTCATGTGATTGGCTAATTAGAGAGTCTGTGAATGCATCTTGATTCGAGCATGTGCATGAAGTGTGAAGTGATGTATTGTTATTCCATGCCATTGTGAATTGTCTAGAACTTGGCTGGTGTGTATACAAAACGAAATGAAGGAGGTGTAGTGTTGGAAAGGATGTAGGCATTTCTTTGTTTTTAATCGATAGTTTCCATTTTTTTCTTGTCAAACTCTACCTTTTTATATGTTGTATACCCTTGTCAGCCCGTTGAGCCTTTAGCCGATTTCTTTCTTTCTTTTGTCCAAAATTGTATAAACTAAGCTTTATTCCTTCTTTTCATTAGCCTTAAAGTCTATACGAAACTCTTAAGCGCTTACAAAGAAGAGAAAATGTTTCCCAAAGTGTTAAAGAGTGCAAAGAAAAAGAAAAGCAGAGTGAGGAAAGAAAAGATGATGTTGAAGAGGCACTTGTTATAATTAAATGATATTGAGGGTACATGAAAACCCTTTGTTTTGTGTCAAGTGTGTTTGATGAAATGGGCAGGACGAAAGTAAACCAGCATGAATGGGAGAAAAAGAGAAAAGAGAGGAACAATGTCCAGGAGTCGATGGGAATGTGTTAAAAAGGCGCTTAAGGATGCTAGCGACTATTATTGGCTAATCCAATATATATACTAGATCCATAGCCCCGTTACAACCCATTAAAGTCCTACTTGATCCTACATTGCATTTCTTTATATTAGTGGAGTAATACACTAAGGGCAAGCCTATGGGTCACGACATGATGCATGTGAATTCTTTTGGGAGAGAGAGTGAAATAAATTTTTATATGCCCCTACTTGCATGTTTGTGTGTTGCATGAACAAAAAGGGGAAGATTCTCTTGAGTTGTGAGGGCACATGCCTGATGAAAGATTGATTTACGTGTCGGATTTCTTGATTAGCTTATTTGCATGAGTTTGCCGATATCAAGAATAAATTCTTAAAGTCTAGGAAGTCTTGATGTATTAAAGGTCATTGTATTGTAAGACCAAGCATGTTTTCGTGATGATTTGCAAAAATTGAATAATCGGTATGACCGTAGCGTAAATGGTCGCACCATAGTGACGAAGGTTGGGATGTAATTTGCATGAGTTGTGTATGTGTTGTTCGAGGACGAACAATGATTTAAGTGTGGGGTAAGTGATCTTGGGCATATTTATATGCCCAAGTGATACTCAAACGTATTATTTTCGCCTTGTTTGTGTGCAATATGTATATATTCTCATGTAATTGGTAATAAAATGTGAATTTATACTAACCAACATGATTAGCATTTGTTTTGCAGGAAAATATGATTTTTAGGAGCTAAAATGCATGTTGGAACTATATCGGAGTTGGACTTGGATACGAGCGTGGAAAAGACATTGGAATGCATAAATTATAGGGGCTCCGCGATGGAGCCGTGCCACGCTACCATCGCGGAGGCACACTGCCTGGAGAGGAAATTAAATGGCAAATTCCAGTGAGGCCTCGCGACAGCTCCGTGGCACGGAGATTGGCCTCCGCGTTGGCCTCCGTGCCATGTTGAGGCTATTTTACCGGACCCTGGACTTCCAGTGAAGGTCCGCGTCCACGCCGTGCCACGGAGCCAGTGCTCCGCATTGACCTCCGTGACACGTTGCTTGTTACTCCGGGAAAAATTTCCCTCTAGTATAAATAGCACACTTAGGTTTCTTTTAATCAGTTCAGACTTGGTGGAGCAAGGACGTGGGTTAGCAGCAGTTGAGGGACGAAAAATCTAAGGGATTTCTTCTCTTCCTTTCTTCTTTCAATCAATTGTATGTATGATTTACACTTGTTTTAGGATGATCAATCCACAAATGAGTGGCTAATTCTCTTCCTTGCTAAGGTTTTGAACATGTGTAGTGAATTTTGATTATAAATGATATGGTTTTCTTCTTCTTCTTTCATGTTGTTCTATTAATTCTTGTTCTTACTGCATTAGTGCTTGGCCGACATTAATGTACATCTAAAAAGTCCAATTTCACTCGAGAGAGCAAGAAATTGGAAAGTTGTGAATTAATAGGGTATTGTTCTTAACTTGATTTGGGAAAATTGGGTTTTGATATGCTTTCCTGATAGAAATATACTTGAAAGCCGTATTAGTCAATTTAGGAACCGGAATTGTATTGCTAGGTCGTAAATTGCATTTGATCACAGAAATATAGACGAATGGTTTATGATTCTTAAGTGAAATTAAATACGAGAGTTTTAATTTCTAGGCTACTGTTCTTGGCTAGCAACATGAAGAAGAGCTTAACCGAATTATTATTATAATCGAATTCATTACTTGTTCTTAACCTTGGCATGCTCATATCCATTGTTTAAATTCACAGTAAATAATTGTTAATAGTTTTAGTATATATTTTATAAACAAAAACTCATTTAACTGTTGGTTACGTTGTTGTTAGCATAATTAGAAGTAAGATAAGAATATAGTATACTTAGGCAAATTTTACATATCCTGAGCCTCCTTGGATCGATACTTGGCTTACTTAGCCACTTCATTACTTTTTTGACCACGTGCACTTGCGTGTCGGTTTATAATATATAATACCAACCGAACAGCCGAACATGCTCCGCTGTGTATACGCGTAGTATCTCATGTTGTTACGCTATAATTACATTTTCGCTATGTTTTATGATTATCCTTCCTCTTATTTGAAGAATATTAGTTGTATGCATTTGTCATGGATTGACTTGGGGTCTCTCGGGATCCCTTGTCCCATGTCTATGATCCAGGTGTACGTTCGCGTCGTGCCAAACTTTGTATCAGAGAAATAAATTTAAAGTATCCTAGGGTGTCTAAAAGCTGTGTTAAGTAGAGTCTTTTTCATGGGTGTGAAGTGTGCCACACTTATGATGAAGAGGCTACTAGCCGTTTAAGAAATGTTCGCTTCTTTCATGTTTTATGTCGTGCAATGAAAAGCCTTTCCATCCCTCTATTCGTGTGATTCGCAATTGCAGAATTATGGCTCCTAGAAGAATGAACGGGAGAAGGAATGGGATGATGAAGGCCACAGAGATGGCAATGACCATAGACATCAGCAAGCCCCACCTGTGCAGGAGTCCCAAGCACCAGAGCCAACAGCCCACGCTGAGTTTCGGGCGACTATTTAGATATTGGTGTAGGCCTTGACGGCCCAGGTCAACCAAAAGGTTGTTGTGCAGGTCCCGCAGAATGGCAATGCAGTGGCATCTAATATTAGAGACTTTTTGAGGATAAACCCTCCTGAGTTCACGGGATCAAAGGTGGATGAAGATACACACGAGTTCATTGAAGGGATCTTGAAGGTCACTCAGGTTATGGGGGTGACAAATGGGGAGTGTGTTGACTTGGCCTCTTATTAGCTAAAAGAGGTCGCTCATATTTAGTGCAAGCAATGGAAGGACAGTAGGGCAGCGGGAGTGGGCCCTATCAGCTGGGATGAGTTCCACATGGCCTTTCTTGACAGGTTCTTCCCTCAGGAGATGAGGGAATTGAAAGAACCTGAGTTTGTTAACCTCAAGCAAGAAAAAATGACAGTGCTGGAGAATTCTCTTGAGTTCACCCAGTTTCAAATTATTCCTCAAAGTTGGTGATGGATTATAGGGCGCGGGTGAGCCAATTTGTTCATGGCGTGGCCGGTTATTTAGACAAGGATTGCAGGACTGCTGTGCTTCACCAGGATATGGAATTTCCATGCATAGTGTTGTACGCCCACCAGATGGAGGTGGCTCATGCGAGCGAGAGGGAGGCAAAGAGGTCTCAAATAGATAGTCGTGGGTTTTCACATTAGAGGGCTAGCAGTGGCTACTGTCTATAGTTTCAGCAGAGGTCACTAGCCCCACCACCATCATCAACTAGTGTCCTATCCAGGCCCGAGGGTGATTAGAGGAGCAGGGCTTTAGGTTCGAGGGATTAGAGGGGCACCCAATTAGAGTATACCTATCCATCTTGCGGGAAGTGTGGCATGGTCACACCGGGGAGTTCCTGCTCTATTTGGATGTCTGTTTTGGGTGTGTAGATCAGGGCACATGCGTCAAGCATGTTCATATTCTAGATAGGGTGATGATAGGGGTCGAGCACAAACCACCAAGACAACAGCAGCTCCAACCCATTCCACTCCGCAGGGAGCATCAACTTGTGGAGGTGGCGGATAGCGCCAAAACCGATTCTATGCCCTTGCCTCATGCCAAGAGCATGAAACTTCTCTAGATGTGGCCACTGATATGTTGCGTGTCTCTCAGATTAATGTTTATTCTTTGCTAGATCCGGGAGCTACCTTGTCTTTCGTGACTCCTTACATTGCTTGTAGCCTTGGAGTTAGTCCTGAGACCTTGTCAAAACCGTTTTTAGTTTCAACCCAAGTTGGTGATTAAGTCGTGGCTAGACGAGTATATAGAGGGTGCCCGGTCACTGTGTTGCATAAAGTTACCTCAACATATCTGGTGGAGTTAACCATGAATGACTTTGATGTTATTCTTGGTATGGATTGGTTGTTCGCAAGATATGCTTCGAATAATTGTAGGACCCATATTGTGGAGTTTTGTTTTTTGGGCTAGTCAGTTTTGGAGTGGAAAGGTAATTTGGTGGTGCCAACAGGTTAGTTTATTTTCTATCTTAAGTATAGGAAGATATCTCTAAGGGGTGAATGTACCACCTAGTTAGGGTTAAGGATGTAGAGTTCGAGAACCCAACTATTCAGTTAGTTTCGGTGGTGTGCGAATATCCGGAGGTGCTTCCCGAGGATTTGCTAGGTGTTCCTATGGAAAGGGAAATTGATTTCAGTATTGATTTATTTCCAAATAGGTAGCCTATTTCTATCCTTCATACAAGATGGCTCCAGCCGAGCTAAAGGAATTGAAGGATTAGTTAAGCGATCTATTGGATAAGGTATTCCTTAGACCGAGCCAGTCTCCATGGGGTGCACCAGTTTTATTTGTTCGAAAGAAGGTTGGCTCCCTTCGCATGTGTATTGACTATCAAAAGTTACACAAGGTTACCGTCAAGAACCGGTACCCCTTTCCAAGAATTGATGATTTATTTGACCATCTCTAGGGTGTCAGGTGTTTCTCGAAGATAGACCTTGGGTCTGGATATCACCAGCTTAGAGTACAGGAGTATGATATTCCAAAGACAACCTTCAGAACCCGGTATAGCCATTATGAGTTTGTAGTTATGTCTTTTTAATTAACCAACGCTGCTGCAACTTTTATGGACTTGATGAACAGGGTATTCAAGCAATATTTGGATATGTTCATGATCGTGTTCATCGACAACATTCTTATATACTCCTGGAGCGAGGAGGAGCATGCCACTTATTTGAGAATAGTTCTACAAACCCTCAAGGATCGTCAGTTGTATGCAAAGTTTGGCAAGTGTGAAATTTTAGCTAAACTCGATAGCAGGACATGCGGTATCAAGCGAAGGCATCAGGGTATATTCCCAGAAAATCGAGGCGGTGCAGAATTGGCCTAGATCGGTAAATCCTTCAAAAATTTGGAGTTTCTTGGGGCACCTTTGACTATGTTGACTCAGAAAAAGATGAAGTTCCAATGGTTGGATACTTGCGATAAAGCTTCCAAGAGTTGAAGACCCGACTCACGTCAGCACTAGTGTTGACCTTACCCGAGGGTACTAATGGCTTTTTTGTATATTGTGATGCTTCAAGAGTCGGACTGGGATGTGTGTTAAGGAAGCAAGGGAAGGTAATAGCATATGCCTCGAGACAGCTGAAGGTTCACGAGAAGAATTACCCGACCGATGATCTTCAGTTGGCCGCAGTGGTGTTTACATTGAAAATATGGAGGCATTACTTGTATGGAGTCCATGTGGATGTATTCACGGATCATAATATTTTGCAATATGAGTTCACACAGAAAGATCTAAATCTTCGTCAAAGGAGGTGGTTGGAGTTACTTATGGACTATGACATGAGTGTCCTCTACCACCAGGGAAAGGATAATGTGGTTGCAGATGCACATAGTAGGCTCTCCATGGAAAGTGCGTCCCACGTAGATGAGGGAAAGAAGGAGTTGGTGAAGGATGTCCACCGACTTGCAAGACTAGGAGTTAGATTGATCGACTCGATTGATGGCAGTGTTGTTGTGCACAACGGGTAAGAATCATCCTTGGTGGTTGATGTTAAATCCAGGAAAGATGAGGATCCAATATTGAGGGAGCTGAAGGAGGCGGTGCAAAGTCAGAAGGTGGAGGTCTTCTCCCATCGGGGAGATGGTGTGTTATGATATCAGGGTTAACTATATGTTTTGGACGTCGATAACTTATGAGTTTGGATATTGTATGAGGCACATAGTACCATATATTCTATTCATCCAGGATCCACGAAAATGTATTGGGATTTGTGAGAAATCTATTGGTGGGATGGTATGAAGAAAGATATTGTGGATTTCATAGCAAAATGTCCAAACTGCAAGAAAGTGAAAGTTGAACATCAAAGGCTGGGAGGCGTACTTCAGGATATCAGCATCCCCACTTGAAAGTGGGAAGAGATTAATATGGATTTTGTTATAGGCCTACCTCGTACTCGCCGACACTATGACTCCATTTGGGTGGTGGTCGACAGGTTAACCAAGGATGCACACTTCCTACCGGTCAAGACCATGGATTCAGCAGAGGATTATGCCAAGTTGTATATTTGGGAGTTGGTTGGACTTCATGGAGTGCCCTTGTCTATTATTTCAGACCGAGGTACTCAGTTTACCTCTCAATTTTGGCGTTCTTTTCAAAAAGGACTTGGGACGCAAGTTAAGCTCAGTACAGCCTTCCATCTGCAAACAGACGGCCAGGCAGAATGAACTATTCAGACCTTTGAAGATATGTTGAGGGCATGTGTTATGGATGTTAAAGGTAGTTTGGATAATCATTTGCCCTTGATCGAGTTTGCTTATAATAACAGTTACCACTCTAGTATCCAAATGGCACAGTTCGAGGCTTTGTACAGGCGGAGGTGTAGATCTCCCATCGGATGGTTTGAGGTTAGTGAGGTAGCTATGATAGGACCAGATTCGGTTTATGAGGCAGTGGTGAAGGTTCAGTTGATAAGGGACCAACTGAAAACTGCTCAGAGTCATCAGAAATCATATGCTGATGTGAGAAGAAGGGATTTGGAGTTTGATGTGGACGACTGGGTATTTCTAAAGGTATCTCCCATGAAGGGGGTCATGCTGTTTGAAAAGAAAGGTAAACTCAATCCCCGCTATATTGGTCCTTACCGAGTTGTGAGAAGAGTTGGCCAGGTAGCATATGAGTTATACTTGCCCTCGGAGTTGTCCTTAGTTCATCCCATCTTTCATGTGTTTCTTTTGAAGAAGTTTTTGGGTGATTCAGCCTTGGTAGCTCCGTTAGACAGTATTAGGGTGAAAGAAAGTCTCAGTTATGAAAAAGTCCCCGTTGAAATCTTAGATCGTTAGGTTCGTAAGTTGACAAACAAATAAGTAGCTTCAGTTGAGGTTTTATGGAGAAATCAGCATATTGAGGGAGCTACGTGGGAGTTCGAGGCGGACATGATGGCTAGATATCCAAATTTGTTCTCTACTGGCTTGGTTCCGACTTGAGGTATCAGTTTTGCCCTATGACTCTATTTAGCTTTCATGTCTAGTTCATGTGTGCAAGTTTCTTTTATGTGTATGAATGTGTATGTAAAGTATCGGGTCAGTTCAGCTATGTGGTTTTATTCAGAGGTAGTCATTTTGTGAAATCTCGGTTAAAATAATAAGTATATGGCTATGATGAATTGTATGTTTCTGTTTGTTGCTTGTTTCCTACATTTGAGGACGAATGTTTCAAAGGGGAAGATATTTTGATACCCCAGAAAGGGCTAAGAGTAGACCTAGGAGTTAAATTTGAAAAGTGCAGAAAACTGGCAAAAATATCACAGAACAGACAATCCTACGACTCGTGGTAGGGTACCATGGGTCGTCACTACATGTCGTGGTTTGGGAAGTCAGGGAAACAGTGGAGACAACGGACAGTGCAACGACCCGTTGTTGGGAATAATGAGTCGTTGTCACCAGTCATGGGGAGGTTGGACTTATGCTGAGGAGGAAGTAACTAGGCATCCCATGATTCATGGTTAAGAGGGATGACCCATTGTTTCTAGTCGTTGTTCGTGGGTTGAAGGTCCCAGTGTAGACAACGCACGAAACCACAACTCATTAGAAGTCACCATGAGTCGTGGTGAGGCTCGTGGGAATGAAAGCCAAATTTGGTCAAGGAGTTGAAGATGGTCGATCCAACGACTCATCCTTTGAAGTCAAGACTCATCCTGATGATCCGTGGGAAGGATCCAAGGCATGAGATGAAGCAGTGGACTCAACGACTCGATACCACGAGTCGTGGTATGCTGTCACGGCTCATTGGGCCAGTCGTTGGTCCGTCTGGGACATGTTTTCAGGGAAATTATTTTAAGGGCATTTTCAAAATTTCCACATTTTTAGCCCCTAAACTACATTATTTTGGATATTTTCTGAGTATGATAATATGAGTTAAGTCCTTTATGCATGCCCATTCTCATGCAAAAGATTAGAGAGGTTTTTGGGAGATTGAAGGCCTTCTTCCCCAAATTTTCATAAATTTCTTTGTGGGTGTTCAAGGAACTTTGAGTCCATCCATTACCAGGTATGTAGGGTTTTAAAATGGGTGGAATTCTTCCTCACCCATGCCCAATTTCGATTTAAATCATGAATCCTCCTATTCAAGTCTATGGGGTTTTACCCAGGTGCATGAAAATGTGATTTCTCTTTATGGGTATGATTTAATTGAGTTTTAATTATTTAGTTATGAATGATGGGCAGGTTTGATCGTTATTTTTATTGTAATCATGTTTCAAGATTTTAAATCCAAATTGCTCATTTGATGAAAGTTCATGGAAGCCATGATTTATGATAACTATTCTATAATTTGAGTTTTATTCATGATAGAAAAGCATGATTTTCAAGCTACCCATGTTTATGAGCATGTTTTTTGAATGAATTGAATATGATGAAGTGTTGGGCAATGCCCACATGTTGAAGAATGAATTATGATTTATGAAATGAATCACATGTTTTATCAATTTATGATGTTGGCTGATGAAAAGGGGACTTTGATCCTTGGCTAAGTAATTTTAAAGGGGATCAATGATAATAAATGTTATTTTCTAGAAAACGAATCTTAATGCATGATGTTAATGATTTATGTATGAGCCTATATGCATATTTTTGGGAGTCGTGTCTAGCACCGAGCAGCCCAACGTTCAAAGGACTACGCCGGTGTCTCATAACCACGTGCCACCGTGGGTTTCTAATGATATGATGTATTGATAATGATCCCCTCAAATGTGATATCACACCTTATGCACAACTCTCGCCTGGCAAGACAGGGTCGGCTCTGCCCACTTGAGCGAGATAGTGGGGCATCACGAAATGCTCTACCATGATGGTGTCGGTTATGACGAGTCCTCCCATTGTTCCGCATGTTTTTTATGAAATGTTATGTTTATGTTATTAGCTCAAGTTATATTTTGATAAAGTTACTTATGATTACGATAATGAATGATTATGAATGATTTGAAAGTCTTGAGCTCTATGTTTATTATGAAGACTTTGATGCAAGCATGATGTCCTTCTCCTATGTCTACTTATGAGTTTACTTTTAAAATGTCCATTTTACTTACCTTGCATACTCAGTACATTTTATGTACTGACCTCATACTTTCTATGATGTATCATTTCATGATACAGGGTCCGAATCTCAGGCTCATCCTCATCCTTAGTCCATCTCAACTGACACTTCCAGCTTATTGGTGAGTCCTCATATTCCGAGGGCCGTTTGATTGACTTTCATGTTGTTTATGTTCACTTTTGGTTGGGCTAGTTGGGTATGTTGTCTCATCAACCCGTCTTATGTTTTAGAGGCTTTCAGAAAAGTATGTAGTGCTCCGCTGTGTATACGCGCAGTATTTCATGATGTTACCCTCTAATTACGTTTTCTCTATCTTTTATGATTATCTTTCCGCTTATTTGAAGAAGATTAGTTGTATGCATGTGTCATGGGACGACTTGGGGTCTCTCAGGGTCCCCTATCCCATGTCTACGATCTGGGTTTACGTTCGGGTCGTCACAAAAACTGTCCAGGTTGGTCCAATGGGTCACACCAATGAGTCATTGGAAGGGACGACGACTCGTGGTATGGCCCGTCATAAGCACCGCTAAGAACTAGCCTCCGGAATCGAACTAAGGATAGATAGTACGACTCATCCTTTGGTCTAATGGATCGTTAAGTCGACCATTGTTTGTCCCCTTCACAAAATTGAACCTCCTTACCACGAGCCTCACCACGAATCGTGGTTGCTTCCAACGAGTCATGGTCTTGATCCATTACATGCACTTTAAATTCTTGCAACCAAATGACGACTGATGACCATGGGTCTTCACTTCTCACAATAAGTCGTTGGACGATCCATGGTATCCCCAACTGCTAAGCCCAATATTTCCTACGACTTCCAACAACGACTCATTGTTCCAAGCAATGAGATATTGTATCACCCATTGTCTTCATTGCCACCAGGACTTTGACCACGACTGCATACAACAACCCGTGGGTTGATACTACAAGTCTTTATGTCGCCCTTTCTGTGATATTTTCCCAGTTTCAGTAGTTTTCAACTTTTAACTCCCGAGTCTACTCTTAGGAACTTTTTGGGTATTATAATATCTGTCCATTGGGAACATTCGTCCTCGAATATAGGAAACAAGCAGAAACAGAAACATGTAATTATCATATTCAAATATTAATCATCTAAACCGAAAACTAATGGAATGACTACCTCCATTCATATTACATTGCTGAACTGATCTCATGCTTCACATACATATCCATACACATAAAAGAAACTTTAACACATGAACTGAAAATGAATACTAAATAGAGTCATAGAGCAGAACTGATACCTCAAGTTGGAACTGAGCTGGTAGAGAATAAATGTGGGTATTTAGCCATCATATCCGCTTCGGCTTCCCATGTAGCACCTACGACATGCTGATTTCTCCATAAGACTTTAACTGAAGCTACCTCCTTATTCCTTAGCTTCCGAACCTAATGATCTAATATTTCCACTGGGACTTCCTCATAGCTTAGGCTATCTTTTACACCAACGCTGTCCACCGGAACTAATAAAGCTAGATCTTTCAAACATTTCTTCAATAGTGATACATGAAACACCGGATGCACTAAAGATAACTCTGAGGGAAAGTACAACTCATATGCTACTTTACCAACTCTTCTCGTAATTTGGTAGGGACCAACATAATCGGGACTGAGTTTTCCTTTCTTCCCAAACTGTATGACTCCCTTCATGGGAGATACCTTCAGGAATACCCAATCATTCACCTCGAACTCTAACTCTCTCCTCACATCAGCATATGACTTTTGACGACTCTGAGCGGTTTTTAGCCTGTCCCTTATCAACTGAACCTTCACCATAGCCTCATGAATCGAATCCGGCCCTACCATAGTTGCCTCACCGACCTCAAACCATCCGATGGGCGATCTACATCTCACCCCATAGAGAGCCTCGAACGGTGCCATTTGGACACTGAAGTGATAACTATTATTGTATGCAAACTTGATCAAGGGCAAGTGATCATCCCAACTACCTTTAACGTCTATCACGCAAGATCTCAACATGTCTTCGAGAGTTTGGATTGTCCGCTCCACCTGACCATCCATTTGTGGATGAAATGCTGTGCTAAGTTTAACTTGAGTTCCAAGCTCTTTTTGAACACCGCCAAAACTGAGAGGTAAATTGAGTACCTTGGTCTGAATAATAGACAAGGGCACTACACGTAGTCATACCAACTACTGAATATATAGTATGGCATAATCATCCATTGAATATGTGGTTTTCACCAATACGAAATTTGTAGCCTTGGTCAACCTTTCTACCACCGCCCAAATGGAATCATAGTGTCGGCGAGTACGAGGTAGGCCTGTAATGAAATCCATATTAATCTCTTCCCACTTCCAAGTGAGAATGCTAATATCCTGAAGTACGACTCCCGACCTTTGATGCTCAACCTTTACTTGCTGACAGTTCGGGCTTCTGGCTACGAATTCTGCAATATCCTTCTTCATTCCATCCCACCAATCGATTTCTTGTAAATCATGAGACATCTTGGTGGATAGAATATCTTGATCCATGGGACTCATGCAATATCCAACTCCTCAAATCATCAACATCTAGAATACATAGGCGACCCTGGTACCGCAACACACCATCTCCCCCTTGGAAGAAGACTTCCACCTTATGATTTGGAATGGCTTCTTTCAACTTTACCAAAATCGGATCCTCATTTTGTCTAGCTATCACATTAGTCACCAAGGAAGATTCTGACCCATTTTGCATAATAACACCGCCATCGGTTGAGTCGACCAATTTAACTCCCAACCTTGCAAGTCGATGGACATCTCTCACCAGCTCCTTCTTTCCCCCATCCACATGAGACACACTCTCCATAGATATCATACTAAGTGCGTCCGCTACCACATTAGTCTTACCCGGATGGTAAAGGACACTCATATCGTAGTCCTTAAGTAGCTCTATGAACCTCCTTTACCGAAGATTGAGATCTTTCTGCGTGAATACATATTGCAAGCTCTTGTGATCCGTGAATCCATCCATGTGGACCTCATAGAAGTAATGCCGCCATATCTTAAATACAAATACTACCGTGGCTAACACAAGGTCATGGGTCGGGTAATTCTTCTCGTGGACTTTCAACTGTCTTGAGGCATATGTAATCACCTTCCCATGTTGCATCAACACACACCCAAGTACGATTCTCAAAGCATCACAATACACCACAAAACCATCGGTACCCTTGGGTAGGGTCAACACTAGTGCTACAGTGAGTCGAGTCTTCAACTCTTGTAAGCTTTTCTCACAAGCCTTTGACCATTGAAACTTTACCTTTTTCTGAGTAAACCTGGTTAATGGTGCTACAATGGATAAAAAATCATCACTGAATCTCTGGTAGTAGCCAGCTAGGCTTAAGAAACTCTGAATATTAAAAGGATTCACCGGTCTAGGCCAATTCTTCACTGCTTCAATTTTCTGAGAATCTACCTTTATACCCTCACTCGATACCACTTGGCCCAGAAATGTCACGAAGTCCAACCAGAACTCACACTTGTTGAACTTAGCATACAATTGGCAATCCTCGAGAGTCTGTAGCACAACTCTCAAATGGGTGGCATGCTCCTCCTCGCTCCGAGAGTGTATAATGATGTCGTCAATGAACACAATCACGAACGTATCCAGGTACGACTTGAACACCCTGTTTATCAGGTCCATGAAAGATGCAGGAGCATTTGTTAGCCCAAAAGATATAACTACAAACTCATAATGGCCATATCGCATCTTGAAGGTTGTCTTCGGGATATCACTCTCCCGAAGCCGGAGCTGATGATACCTTGACCTGATGATCAAACCAAAGTAGCAAGGTTGGGATGTAAATTGCATGAGGTGTAGGATTGTTGTTGGAGGACGAACAAGGATTTAAGTGTGCGGTAAGTGATCTTGGGCAAATTTATATGCCTAAGTGATACTCAAATGTGGAATTTTAGCCTTGTTTATCTATCAATGTGTATACATTCTCATGTAATTGGTAATAAAATGTGAATTTATACTAACCAACATGATTAGCATTGTTTTGCAGGTAAAATGTATTTTTGGGAAGTTTAAATGCATTTTGGAAGATATCGGGGTGGCCTCAGACGTGAGCAAGGGACAAGGCAGTGGAAAGCATCAAATAAAGGGGCTCCGCGATGGAGCCGTGTCACGCTGCCATTGCGGAGGCCTTCTGCCTGGAGAGGGAATTTTCACCCAATTTCCAGAGAGGGTCCGCGATGGGTCCGTGGCATGGTGACATGGCTCCGCGTTGCACGCCGTGCCACATTGGGCCTTATTTCCTGGACCCCCAGTTCCAGTGAAGGTCCGCGTCGGTAGCGTGTCACGGAGGCAGTGCTCTGCGATGCACTCCGTGACACGTTGCTTGTTATTCCAGGAAAAATTCCCACTAGTATAAATAGAACACTTAGGTTCATTTTTCAATATTCTGACTTGGTGGAGCAAGAACATGGGTTACAGGCAATTGAGGGGACGAAATTATCAAGGTTTTTCTCTCTTTCCTTCTCCTTGTATTCAATTGCTTGTATGTTTAACACTCATTTAACGATGTTTAATCCACAAATGAGTGGCTAATTCATCTTCTTGCTGAGGTTATGAACAATTGTAGTGAAATGTAATTGTTGATCATATTGGTTTTTCATCTTTTCTTCCATGGTTGTTCTATTAATTCTTGTTTTTACTGCATTAATGTGTGGCCTACGTTAATGTATATCTAAAAAGTCCGGTTTCACTCGAGAGAGCAAGAAATTGGAAAGTTGTGAATTAATAGCATATGATCTTTTCTTAGTTTGGGAAAATTGAGAATTGATTTACCTTCAGGATAGAAATATACCTGAAAGTCGTATTAGTCAATTTAGGAACTGGGTTTGTATGGCTAGAACATGAATTGCATTTAATCACAGAAATGTAGGTGGATGGTTCATGATTCTTAAGTGGGGTTAAATACGAGAGTTTTAATCCCTTGGCAATAGTTCTTGACTAGCAACCGAAGGAAAAGACTAACCAAATTATGTCATTAATTAATTTCATTACATGTTCGTTTAACCTCAGCATGCTCACATCCATAGTTCAGACTCACATTAGATAATTGTTTTAGACTTAGCATAATAATTAGAAATCGAAATATCAACTTCTTGGTTACACTTTTGTCTGCATTTTTTAGAATCGAAATATAGTACACTTGAGCAGATTGCACTTCATCCCAGTCCCTGTGGGATCGATACTTGGCCTACTTAAGCCACTTTACTACTTGTTCGACCACGTGCACTTGCGTGTAGTTATATACCCATATAACGCAGACCGAACACCTTCTTCTTGTATTCAATTGCTTGTATGTTTAATACTCATTTAATGATGTTTAATCCACAAAGGAGTGGTTAATTCCTCTTCTTGCTGAGGTTAAGAACAGTTGTATTGAAATGTGATTGTTGATTAAATTGGTTTTTCATCTTTTCTTCCATGGTTGTTCTATTGATTCTTGTTCTTACTGCATTAATGTGTGGCCTACGTTAATGTATATATAAAAAGTCCGGTTTCACTCAAGAGAGCAAGAAATTGGAAAGTTGTGAATTAATAGAATATGATCCTTTCTTAGTTTGGGAAAATTGAGAATTGATTTACCTTCAGGATAGAAATATACCTGAAAGTCGTATTAGTCAATTTAGGAACCGGGTTTGTATGGCTAGAACATGAATTGCATTTAATCACAGAAATGTAGATGGATGGTTCATGATTCTTAAGTTGGGTTAAATACGAGAGTTTTAATCCCTTGGCAATAGTTCTTGACTAGAAACCGAAGGAAAAGACTAACCAAATTATGTCGATAATTAATTTCATTACATATTCGTTTAACCTCAGCATGCTCACATCCATAGTTCAGACTCACATTAGACAATTGTTTTAGACTTAGCATAATTATTAGAAATCGAAATATTAACTTCTTGGTTACACTTTTGTCTGATTTTTTTAGAATCGAAATATAGTACACTTGAGCAGATTGCACTTCATCCCAGTCCCTGTGGGATCCATACTTGGCTTACTTAAGCCACTTTACTACTTGTTCGACCACGTACACTTGCGTGTAGTTATATACCCATATAACACAGACCGAACAAGTTTTTGGCGCCGTTGCCGTGGATTGACAATTGGTGAATTTGTTTTAAGTGTTAATTTACTATATTTTTGTTTTCTTAGTGTTGACAACTTGGTCTTAGCCTGTATTTTGCAGATTTAATTTCTGTTGAACACTGGCAAGAGACAAGGAGCTGGTGGACTCGTATATAGAGCCAGAAAGAATATTTCATAGTAAGTGGAGAGAAGCTCTACAAAGAAAGCTGCAGTTGCTCAGACAGACGATCATGGAGCAACAACAGAATCCACCGGTAGTACGGGCAATGTTAGTGCCCGAAGAAGTAGCAGCTCGGCCGGTTCGCGAGGTGGCAATCCCACATGCTAATAATTTCACATCTAGCATCCGCAAACCTAAGCTGGGAGGGAGGTTCGAACTTTAGCAGAATATGGTGCAATTGTTACACACTAGCGGGCAGTTTATAGGTCTCCCTCATGAAGATCCACAGCAGCATCTCCAAAATTTTTTGGAGATAAGTGACACTTATATCCCCGCTGGAGTGTCATCAGATTACGTCCGGCTTACATTGTTCCCATTTTCACTATTGGGAGAAGCCAAGAGGTGGTTGAAAGCTGAGCCACCTAATTCTATTTCTACGTGGGATGATCTTGCAAGGAAGTTATTGATACGATTTTTTCCCTCTGGTAAAACAGCAAGACTTAGAAGTCAAATTCTAAGTTTCAAACAGAGAGAGAGGGAGAGAATCTATATCAGGCTTGGGAGAGATTCAAGTCCATGTTGCGGGATTGTCGTCATCATCATCAATCCAATGATGTGTTGGTGCACACTTTTATAGAGGGTTTGGAACCCCATACAAAAATATTGCTAGACTCAGCAGCTGGGGGACAAGCACTGGAGAAAACTTATGAGGAGCTGTATACCTTGTTGAACCGTATTTCGCAGGGCAATGTGGAATGGAATGCTGATTCGTCAAGAGGCGGGACAAGGAAAGCAGCAGGAGTTCTAGAAGTGGATGGGTTTACAGCTATTGCTGCACAAATAGCTGCTTTACAGAATCAACTCAACACCCACTTCAGTAACATGACAATGAACAAGCCTCAAGCCCCAGTGAATGCTGTGCAGCAGATTTGGTGTGAAGTGTGCGGAAGCAGTGAGTACTAAGCTGAGTGTTGTGGAGCAATTCCTGACTCGGTGAACTTTATGGGAAATATACAAACGAACAACCACCAACAATATGGCAACAGCTACAATTCCAATTGGAGGAATCACCCGAATTTCTCCTGGGGTAGCAACAACCATCAGGGGTAGAGTTCGAGTCAGGGTGGGCAAAGGAACCAAGGAGGGCAGCAGAATTGTCAAGCACAATTCAGAAACAACAATGCACCTCCTCCACCACCATCACCCAACATTGAGGAGATGTTCAAGACTATGATAGCTAATCAAGCTCAATTGCAGGCTGACTATGTGAAATTGGCAGCCGAGGTGAAAAACAACCAGTTAGCTACCAAGGCACTTGAATATCAATTTGGGCAATTTGCTGGAGCCCGAAACACCAGACCTAGAGGAGGACTTCCGAGCGACACAGATCCCAACCCCAAGCAGGTAAATACGGTGACCACAAGGAGTGGTTTGCAGCTGAAAGAGGTGGAACTAGAAAGACCACCTCAACAATCGGGAGCACCAAAAGTTGAGAGGGAGCAAAGTGATGAGAGGGGGAAGACTAAGGAAGCGGAATCAGAAAGACCACCACCCCCGTTCCCTCAACGATTAAAGAAACACAAGGAGGAGGCGTGTTTCAAGAAATTCATGGAGGTGCTGAAACAGGTACATATTAACTTACCTCTTGTTGATGTTTTGCAGGGAGTGCCGAAATATGCCAAGTATATAAACGACATCGTGGCAAACAAAAGTCGGTTGACTGAGTATGCTACGGTGGCTCTCACGGAGGAGTGCACTTCCCGGATACAAAACCGACTGCCCACAAAGCTCAAAGACCCTGGGAGCTTTACTATACAGATTACTATTGGGTAGAGTATCCGAGCTCGTGGATTGTGTGATTTGGGAGCAAGCATTAATTTGATGCCGTCATCGGTATTCAAAAAGCTGGGTCTAGAGAGTCCTAGACCCACAACCGTGATCTTGCAATTGGCAGATCGGTCTTTAGCCAGACCTGATGGCATTGTGGAGGACGTTCTGGTGCAAGTGGGCTCCCTGATCTTCCCGGTAGATTTCGTCGTGCTGGATTTTAAACCAGACGCGGAAGTCCCATTTATTTTGGGACGTCCTTTCTTGGCGACCGAGAAAGCGCTGATTGATGTAGCTGCGGGGCAGCTAACAATGCGAGCACACGACAAGGTGGAAGTGTTCGATGTGTACAAGGCACCCAAGCTCCCGACTGTGTACGAAGAACTCTCCGTGATCAATGTGATTGATCAAGTCGATGATGAGCAGATTAAGGATTCACGAGAGTTATTGGGAAAACCACCGGAATGATGTAAGCACAACTGGGGGGAGGACGGTTTTCGAGAGAAAACGTCCATCACCCTAGGGGACAACTGAGCTAAACGACGTCGAGCCGCGACGGTAAACCAGGCGCTGCACGGGAGGCAACCCGTGAAAAATTTTTCTTTGTAAATTGTGAATAGCTTTTTCTTTTTCTTTTTCTTAATTAACAACAAAATGTTTAGTTTTAATTTTTGTTTTTATTTTTATTTAGAGTGAAACCTATAATTCTAACCAATTTCTTGTAGTAGAATGAATTCCAGGTCGAACGGAGGAGGAAAATATACAAGGAATCGCAAAGGAAAATTCGAGGTATGAAAATTAAGAAAAAGTGGCAAAACAGTGAGCTAGGGCGATGGCTCCGTGTCACGGAGGAGGACCTCCGTGTTACCCTCCGTGACACGTTGAGGTATAAATCCGGAATTTTAAAAAATTCCAGAGTACCCTCGCGACAGCTCCGTGTCATGGAGGAAGTGCTCCGCGATGCACTCCGTGACACGTTGCTGTGTATATCGCGACGGGTCAAACCGGGTCGCAGGGTGACCCGCGCGATTTTTCCACTTTTAAACCCCGAATCCCCCTCAAATTTTCTTTAATCCTCACACACTCCACTACCAAACCCCCTAAAACCCCTCCCCCTTCAATGTGACACGGAATAGGCCAAGAAATTCAACGAGTTTCCTTCAATTCTTCAATCTCAAGGTATATTCTTCGATTTCATCTCATTTCTTATCAATTTTATTTGATATTGAGCATGTGATGTGAGCTAAGTTTGCGTTAAGCAGAAATTAAGCATGAATTCAATTGAAATAGTGTTGATGAATGTTTGGAGTATCATTGTGATTGCTTGAACTCGTTAATTGCATAATTTAATCGAATTTTGTTGATACGATCATATTTAGGGCTTGTTTTTGAAGTGGAAGTGGAAAATGTAGTGAACTTGTGAAATTCATGTTGGCTTGTACATGTTGAGTGATATTAGTCGATGTGCTAATTGTTATGATGTTAAAAAAACAAAAACCGACAAATTCTCGGGTTAGGGGAATAGTGAAATTTGCAAGAATTGGTTGAGTTGTATAGGTTGGTGTAGATAAATTCTTATTGTTTCGTTTCTTTGTTTTTCTGTGCTAAGTGCGATGGAATAAAATGTTATTGAGGGTAATGATTGTTGTTAGCTGTACGAAGTCTAAGTAGTACATAGAATATATACCGTCGAATTCTTCAAATGCACTAAGCATGGTTGTATAGTTGGTTGTTAGTTTGTGTAAATAAGCATGATCTTGCCGGAATGTTGTAATTTTGGGTAAGGACTAAGTGTGGGGTAGCCTAGCTTAACCCGACCTTAGTCGGAGTAAATATTCATTGGCTTAACATTGATCTTGTCTACTTGGATTGACAGGTAAAATGGCAAGCAGGCAAGAAAAAGGGAAAGGCGCATCAACATCGAGCACCGGAAGAAAGCGAATCAGACTGGGCATAGCAGTCCCAGCAGCACCAGCGGTTCCACGCGGCCAACGCTGCCAATACGGAACCAGGTGGGTGACAGAAGAGGGGAAGAAGTGGTATGCCAAGCACAAGGAGAGTAAGTACTTCCCCGAGGAACACATAGCACGGGAACCGTTGGCACAAGAGTTCCCTAGGATTGTACACCGGATTGAGGCAGCTGGGCTCAAATTCATTTTTGAAGAGCCCAAGGAATGCAACTTGCACCTGATTCAGGAATTCTATGCCAATTGGGACCCGACTCTCAGAAGTCACACCATCAAAATCAGAGGGCAAATAGTCACCTTCGAGCCCCACCACCTCAATGCTATCATAGGGGCGCGGGACACAGACGCCCACGTGCTTTGACAGCTGAACATCACTCCACCATATGCAGACATCAGACGCACTTTGTGTGGAACCTGATCGACAACTAGATGGAGCAGACACAAAGAGAGGGGCAACCATCAGACTTTGCCCTATTCACAGATGAACAGGGAAGCCAGAATATGGCTAAAGATCGTCTGTTCCTGCCTAATCCCAGGGGTACATATGACAGATGTAACCCGGGATCGTGTATGCCTGCTGTACGCCCTGATGAAAGGGCTGGAGATCAATGTGGGGGCGGTGATTATCTCCGCCATGAAGAGAGCCCGATTGCATCAGGGGCACAGATATGGATTTGGTGGGCTACTTACCACCTTCCTGAGGGGCCTGGACGTCGAGGAAGAGGCCCTTGATTATATCCTGCAGATGGAGCGGTGGGCCTTAGATGTCACTAAAACTAAGGCTCCCGACACCACCCACGGGCCAGTGCTACACTAGGCGAGCGACATGCTCGTGATGATCAGTACATGGCTAGCATGTATGGGATGCAGATGCTCCAGCTGAGGATAGGTGGGAGGCCAGCAATAGTGGAGGAGTTATGGAAGCTCGAGCTAGACTACCCTTTCGGCGAAAACGACAGGGCTCTATGCCGAGTGGCGCCAGCATTTGTAGAGGCCACGGATGATGATGTCCCCACGGACGAGGAGACACGTCGGGAGGACTCCGATGTGGAGTCCGAGGATGACGATGGGGGTGATTCAGACATGGGAGATGAAGCAGCAGCACCTGATGAAGAAGTGGAGTATTGACAGTATTGTAGATTTAGCTGCTCATGCTAAATTTACAATACGCCAACATGGCTCTGATACCAATTTTCGTGTGAGGCTGTTGATTATTTCCTATAGTTATGAGGTAACCGAGTAATCCCCGGCTAAGACGTTGGTATGCCTGAACCTAGGACGTTGTTATGAGAGCGTAAGTCCGTTTGAGAGGTTAACCAGTCGCCAAGATGAACTTAGGAAATCTATCTGTGTAAGACCAAGAAAACTTATCCTGTTGTCTGTTGGATCTTTTTGGGTTATAGTTATTATATTGTTTTTCTGCATCTTTGGATTAATTCACTGTTTCAATGATTTGATCCCCTACCCTTTGACAGTATTTATTTCTTAATGGAAAACAATCAAACCATTGTTAATAGCATTAATATGTCTGCATCTGCATCTAAGATTGCTAGCATTGAAAATGATTTACAAAATTGGAGTTTACCAATTGAACCTTTTAAAAGGATTTATCAACTTGGTAATTTTAGTTTTGTTAAAAATCATAATATTAAGACTAATGAGTCTACTTTTGCCATTAATAATTCTCTTGAAATTATTAAACTACTTTCTCATCGTGATATTAATAAATATCAAAAATCTTTTAATTTTTTGCATATTGGTCTCGTTCAACTGGTTGTTAAACCTTTGTTCCGAAAAGGTCTTGATATTCGTATCTGCGTCCTCCTCTGAGATGCTCGTCTCTTGAACTTTGACAATTCCCTTTTGGGAGTACTTGAAAGTAACTTGGCTAATGGCCCTGTTTATTTCAACTGCTACCCAAACTTCTCTGTAGACATTAATGATCCTAATGTCTTAGAAACTCTGACATTAAATGTCAAAACCAAAAACATGAACAACAAAATTAACACTCGTGAAATTGCTGTTATCTATAGAGTCTATTACCGACTCATGAAAACCAATCTTGCTCCCAAAGCTTGTATTGAAAGCACCAAAGGAGTCACTATGCTCATGGAATCCAACCCTGAGCATAGTTCTATCTTTTTTCCCAGACTTCTACCTTGGGAAAATGTTCTTTCTTCAAATGATTGGCACTTTGAGGCCATAACTCAGCCTTTGCCCAGTTATGCTGAAACATCTCAAATCGAGCATGTAGTTCAGTTTCCTGACGGATCTATAGATCTTAAATTCCTTAGGAATTCATCTAGAAGATCTACTCTCTCTTTTTGAAAGTCGACCTCGGATCTACCGACGTCTACTTCAAAAACCCCGGAAGAGAAGGAGAATAATAGTAACACTAAAGGGAAAATCCAGGGTGTTGATTTCTCTGGAGAAATACCTAAAGTTTACTATGAAACTTCACCTCCTAGTCCCACTGCTAGTGAAATGAGAGGTCCTATCGACCCCTCTCTTCTGACAATTTCTTCTGAAGAATCTTTTACTCCCGATTTCAAAACTCTTACTGAGCAATGGAATCATCTTGATAATCAGATCAAACGTAAGTGGTATACTCATACCTATAGCCTTGAGAAAAGAACTGCTTTTAAAGATAATTGGATATCTGATATGAAAAGACTCAGATGCACAATTGAATTCTTTAAGTGGTTTGAAATCCCAGGTCAACTTGAAAACCCGAAAGATTCCCTTTCTGTTATCATCCAAAAATGGTATACTCGTGCCAATGAAGTTATCAAATCCATTACTCCTCCTCTTGAAGGAATTCTTATTGCTCATAAGAAAGAGGTCATAAAAGCTTCGCCTTTTAAGGTCTCGGATGAGAAAAATAGTATTATCTCTACCAAAGACCTTAACAAAGTAGTTGCACAAAACAACTACACCAATCAACTTCTGCACGTCGTCTCTCAACAAATTGAAGTTGCCAAAGGTAAGTCGATCTTTGAAAAACCCCCGACTACCTCTAAATCCGACCAAAAGATTGATCACAACCCTACCTTTCGTATCCCCGAATTCGATAACAAAAACTTTCCAAAACTTGGTGATGATTTTGACGTTTCTGAAAACCTTCTTGACAAAATCAATCTCAAGCTCTCCAAACTTGATCTTAAGGAAAATGATAAACCTTCTACTTCCAGCCAGAATAAACTCCCTACTTCTAGTAAGCCTTCTTCCGAGCTTAAAGTCATCAAAGAAGATGAGTCGAAAATCCATCAATTAACTAATGATCGATATCCTAATCGTAAGAACTACTATTCTAGGCCATCCTTTCCTGATATGCAATATGAGGAAAATCAATTCCTGGTTACTGCTTCTCAAGATGGTAGAAGTATCACCGAATGGAATATTGATGGCTTATCCGACCATCAAATTCAAAACGTTCTTCACGGTATGGGTGTAGGCATCACCGCCTACAAAGTCAAAGGCTCCTCTGATAAACAATGTGCCTTTATGATTGTTGCTGGTTTTACCGGTATGCTTAGGCATTGGTGGGATAATTGCCTATCCGATGATATCAAGAAGAAGATCTTTGAATCCACTGCTGTAGAAACCGTTATAAAAGTTGAAAACGGTGTTGAATCTTCTACGCAGGAAGTTAAAGAAGATGCTTGTGCTACCCTTCTTTATCAGATCCTCAAACACTTTATCGGTGAACCTCAACTCTTCTAGGATAGAAGCCTGGAAATTCTTAACAATCTTACTTGTCCCAAGCTTTCTGATTTCCGCTGGTATAAAGATATTTTCATGTCCAAAATCATGATCCGCAGCGACTGCAATAGTGCTTTCTGGAAAGAATGATTTATTAGCGGTCTTCCTCCCTTATTTGCAGAAAAGGTAAGGACCAAAATATGTGATAGATGTGACGGTGCCATCCCCTATGGTCAATTGACCTATGGAGAACTTGCCAGTTTCATCAACGCAGTTGGTCTGGAACTCTGCAATGACCTTAAGCTCAAAAACCAGCTTAAGAAAGATAGTCTTCACTCTAAGCAAGAGTTAGGAAGTTTCTGCCAAGACTTTGGTTACCCTACTATTACTGCTCCTTCTAGGAAGCATAAAACCAGTTCAAAGTCTAGAAAGTATCCTTCCAAAAAATCTTCATCCAAGAGTAACTCTAAAGATGAAAAGCATAGAAAAAAATCTAGACGTTCCAGACCTTCAAAGAACTCTTCTTCAGACACTTGCTGGGATTGTGGTAAAACTGGTCATCATGCCAGTCAATGCAAATCCGGTAAGAAAAAGAGGAAAATCAGTTGTCTTGCTCTTGACGATGACACCAAGGAAAAACTCTTCTCTATCCTTGATGAGATTGAAGCAATTAACGAATCAACACAATCTTCTAATAGCAATTCAGAAGATTATAGTGATGATGAGTTTATCAATGTTGCTCATGAATCCGACGCTAGTCAGTCACAAGGAGAACTCCCGGAAAAGTTCCTTTCCAATTCTGCGACTATCTCTGTCCTTACTAACGACTCCAAAGAAGTTCTTTATGATATGATTGAACATATCGAAGATTAAGAAGCACGTAGGAAATACCTCCTCGAACTCAAAAATTTGGTTATCAATAGTTCTATTAACAAACCCAAGGATCATCAATTCGTTGAACCTTTTATCTTGAAACCTATCATGAATCGCTTCAGCAAAACATCTGAACCTTCTATTTCTGATCTCAAAAAAGAGGTCTCTGATCTTAAGTCCGAAATCAAAAGCATCAAAACTAGGCTTGATAAAATCGAAATGGATGCTTTAACGGAACAACTTCTTAAACACGCCAGCAAAAGGGTGTATGAAGAAGATGATGAACCTATTCTTCCTTCTACTACTACTGAAGCAGAATCCCTTGGGGTTACGGCTATCTCTTCAATTAGACCTCAGAGTCATCATATACCTATCAAACTCTACGTCAGTAAAGACGTTGTTCTTGAGAAAATTGCTTTATTCGACAACAGTGCAGATCGTAACTGCATTTCTAAAGGACTTGTTCCAACAAAGTACCTTCAGCGTAGTTCCTCTAAGCTGTTTTCAGCCACTGGTGAGAGATTACAAATTAATTACAAGCTTTCAAAAGCTCATATTGTTATTGATGGTGTTTGCTTTGTAAATGATTTTGTTGTGACTGAAAATATCAATGAAGATATCATTGTTGGTATACCTTTCATTACACAACTTAAACCCTATACTATTGGTTTTGACGGTATCAAAATTACGGTTTTTGGAAAACATTTATTTATCCCTTTTCTTAAAACTCTTTCACAGAAAGAAAGTGATTTCATTAGAGATAAAACGGTTTTTTGTATAAATAAACTTTCTCAACATATTAATTTTCTTAAAGAAGATATAAAAATTAAGCGGATTGAGCAAGCTTTAAAAACCCCGGAGATGGTAAGTAAAATTACTAATCTCAAAAATCTTTTTGAAAAAGATATCTGTTCTAATTTCCCTAATGCATTTTGGGAAAGAAAGAAACATGTTATAAACTTGCCATACATAGATGGATTCAACGAACAGGCTATTCGTACTAAGGCAAGGCCTATCCAGATGAATCAGGCTATGATGGAGGTTTGTAAAGAAGAAATTAATAACCTTTTGAATAACAAGATTATTCGTCCCTCTAAATCTCCTTGGAGCTGTTCTGCTTTCTATGTCAATAATGCTGCTGAAAAAGAACGTGGTGCTCCTAGATTAGTTATTAATTATAAACCCTTAAATACTGCTTTAAAATGGATTAGGTATCCAATACCTAATAAAAGAGATCTTTTGAAAAAAACTTTCAAAGCTAATCTTTACAGCAAATTCGATATGAAGACAGGATTCTGGCAGATCCCAATTGCTGAGAAAGATAAATATAAAACTGCTTTCAACGTCCCCTTTGGACAGTATGAATGGAATGTCATGCCTTTTGGGCTTAAGAACGCCCCCTCTGAATTTCAGAATATTATGAACACTATCTTCAATCCTTATAGCTATATGTCAATTGTTTATATTGATGATGTGCTTATTTTCTCTGAAGATATTGATTCTCATTTTAAACACCTTAACACTTTTTACAAAGTAGTTAAGCATAATGGTTTAGTTGTTAGTGCTAAGAAGATGATGCTTTTCCAAACTAGCATTCGTTTTCTTGGCCATGACCTTTATCAGGGTACTTATAAACCTATTTGTAGAGCCATAGAGTTCTCCTCCAAATTCCCTGATGTTATTCTTGATAAAACCCAGTTACAAAGGTTCCTTGGAAGCCTTAATTATGTCGCTGATTTTATTCCTAATGTTAGGCAAGTTTGTGAACCCCTCTACAAGCGTCTTAGAAAGAATCCTATTCCTTGGGGAACAGAGCAAACGAATGTTGTTCTTAAGGTCAAAAACCTTGTTCAAAAACTCCCTTGTTTAGGTATCCCAAATCTGAATGCTTTTATGATTGTAGAAACCGATGCCTCTGATGAAGGCTATGGTGGTATTCTTAAACAAAGAATTCAAAATTCTTCTTCTGAAACCCTTGTCCGTTTTATTTCTGGAATCTGGAATTCTGCTCAGAAAAACTACTCAACTATTAAAAAGGAAGTTTTATCTATAGTGCTATGTATCACTAAGTTTCAAGACGACCTTGTTAACAAACAATTCTTACTTCGAGTAGATTGCAAATCTGCTAAAGAGATTTTACAAAAGGATGTAAAAAACCTGGTTTCTAAACAAATTTTTGCTAGATGGCAAGCTCTACTATCTAGCTTTGATTTTGAAATCGAATTTATTAAAGGAGAAAATAACTCTTAACCAGATTTTCTTACAAGAGAATTTTTACAGGGAAACAATGAGGCCTTCCATAAGACCCAACAAACCGACACCTGAAAGAAAGGTGCCAACTGTCAAACCCTTTGCAAGGGTCCAAATGCCCACTGTGAGACCTGATCTCACCAACAAGTTTTCAGCCTTAGCTGAATTTCCCCAGCTTGCAGCACCCTTACCACACCCGTCTTCTAGACTGGTGGACCTCAAAACTGGTAAACCGTTTGAAAAGGGAACATCTTCTTGTCCTACCATTCAAACAAAAAAATGATTATATAATGAAGACCCCTGAATCTTTTGTTGAAGCAGTTTGTCCTAAAACTCCTCTAAAAATAAAGAAAAGGAGGAAACTTTCAATTTTATTTCTTTACAGGTAATCCCTATACTTGCTTTGGACAAGAGTTATGAAAATTGCACCATTGATGCTCTTGTATCTCCCTGTTATCACAATAGGAATTTTGTGGATAATGATAATCCACTCAAAACCAGAAAATACTACGAAGCTATCCTGGTTGATACTGACTCTATCACTGTTGAACATTCAGTTTGCCCCAAAGGTGAAATAGCTTATTCTAGATTTACCATTAAAAAGATCTGGACTCCTTTCGAATGGTTCACAAGCCATTTGCATACCCCCATCAATTTATCCTTCACACACCGTCCTCAAACCTACAACTTGTATGATTACAAGGCGGCATGGTTCAATTTCGTGTTCGAACGACCAGGACACACTTGGTTTGTTAAGTACAGCCCTGAGCTTACAAAATCTGTCACTCCCAGGTGGTTCTATGAGTGGTGGAATTTATTTGGTGGAAGTAGACAAATCCTCCCTCAGCAATTTCTCAAACGGCTAGATGAATACCTAGCTAAAGAAGAAATTACTACCCTTGCTGAACACATTAAAATGTGTAAATACTTTATGGAAAAAAGAATTTGCTATATTATTAGTTGGGATTTTTCAATTAATGAATTTGACCGGATTAAACATCTTTGCAAAATGGTTAAAATTAAAGGTTGGACTCCCAAACCGATTTCACCCACTCCAGTAGGTGTCACACACTCCTCTCCAGGATTATCCTCATCAAAGCTGCATTCAAAAAATGAGCTAAGAAGAAAGCTCAAAAAAGCCTTAGATGATCTGGAAAGTAAACCAGCAAATGAAGATGTCATTCATCAACTAATCGAAGAAGCAACCTCTCAAGAAAGTGATAATGGAGATATGCTTCATCCGGAAGGAATTGCTAGGGCCTACATGGACCCTTATGATGACATGTAAATATGACCTTTCAAGAAGGGTAGAGATGCAAAGCATCAGAATTGCCTTTCTCGAATAGGCATTTTACTATTCATGATAATGACCCATGAGGACTACAAAAGACAACTGCACATGGCCTTCTGAAAGAAGACAGAAAACTTTACTTTACTTTAAATAAAATTTGATTCCATATGTCTTTACCTTTTGACGGATCAATCTAGACCGTCCACTTGTTTGCATCCTTTGAGAGCAAATATTTTTAGAGGTCTATATAAGACTCTCGAATTGTAATTCATAGGGATCAGAAATTTTACCCCAGAGAAAATATTCCGTTGCCTTCCCTATTTCCAATGTTTCTTTTTGGATTCCCTCTGTAATACTTAGTAAGTATTAAACTTACTTTATTAATATAATTTGAAGTATTTTGTATTCTATTTTTATTTTAATTAAGCTTTAATTATATTCTGGTACTATTGACGCCGCTCGGTTCTCCGACAGCAGAAATAGTAACCGATCCTGAAATTGCTTTAATTATATTCTGGTACTATTGACGCCGCTCGGTTCTCCGACAGCAGAAATAGTAACCAAAATAGTAACCGATCTGTTACTATTACTGCTGTTGGAGAACCGAGCGGCGTCAATAGTACCAGAATATAATTAAAGCAATTTCAGGATCGGTTACTATTTCTGTTGTCGGAGAACCGAGCGACGTCAATAGTACCAGAATATAATTAAAGCTTAATTAAAATAGAAATAGAATACAAAATACTTCAAATTATATTAATAAAGTAAGTTTAATACTTACTAAGTATTACAGAGGGAATCCAAAAAGAAACATTGGAAATAGGGAAGGCAACGAAATATTTTCTCTGGGGTAAAATTTCTGATGCCTATGAATTACAATTCGAGAGTCTTATATAGACCTCTAAAAATATTTGCTCTCAAAGGATGCAAACAAGTGGACGGTCTAGATTGATCTGTCAAAAGGTAAAGACATATGGAATCAAATTTTATTTAAAGTAAAGTAAAGTTTTCTGTCTTCTTTCAGAAGGCCATGTGCAGTTGTCTTTTGTAGTCCTCATGGGTCATTATCATGAATAGTAAAATGCCTCTTCGAGAAAGGCAATTCTGATGCTTTGCATCTCTACCCTTCTTGAAAGGTCATATTTACATGTCATCATAAGGGTCCATGTAGGCCCTAGCAATTCCTTCCGGATGAAGCATATCTCCATTATCACTTTCTTGAGAGGTTGCTTCTTCGATTAGTTGATGAATGACATCTTCATCTGCTGGTTTACTTTCCAGATCATCTAAGGCTTTTTTGAGCTTTCTTCTTAGCTCATTTTTTGAATGCAGCTTTGATGAGGATGATCCTGGAGAGGAGTGTGTGACACCTACTGGAGTGGGTGAAATCGGTTTGGGAGTCCAACCTTTAATTTTAACCGTTTTGCAAAGATGTTTAATCCGGTCAAATTCATTACTTGAAAAATCCCAACTAATAATATAGAAAATTCTTTTTTCCATAAAGTATTTACACATTTTAATGTGTTCAGCAAGGGTAGTAATTTCTTCTTTAGCTAGGTATTCATCTGGTCGTTTGAGAAATTGCTGAGGGAGGATTTGTCTATTTCCACCAAATAAATTCCACCACTCATAGAACCACTTGGGAGTGACAGATTTTGTAAGCTCAGGGCTGTACTTAACAAACCAAGTGTGTCCTGGTCGTTCGAACACGAAATTGAACCATGCCGCCTTGTAACCATACAAGTTGTAGGTTTGAGGACGGTGTGTGAAGGATAAATTGATGGGGGTATGCAAATGGCTTGTGAACCATTCGAAAGGAGTCCAGATCTTTTTAATGGTAAATCTGAATAAGCTATTTCACCTTTGGGGCAAACTGAATGTTCAACAGTGATAGAGTCAGTATCTACCAGGATGGCTTCGTAGTATTTTCTGGTTTTGAGTGGATTATCATTATCCACAAAATTCCTATTGTGATAACAGGGAGATACAAGAGCATCAATGGTGCAATTTTCATAACTCTTGTCCAAAGCAAGAATAGGGATTACTTGTAAACAAATAAAATTGAAAGTTTCCTCCTTTTCTTTATTTTTTAGAGGAGTTTTATGACAAACTGCTTCAACAAAAGACTCAGGGGTCTTCATTGTATAATCATTTTTTCTTTGAATGGTAGGACAAGAAGATGTTCCCTTTTCAAACGGTTTACCAGTTTTGAGGTCCACCACTCTAGAAGACGGGTGTGGTAAGGGTGCTGCAAGCTTGGGAAATTCATCTAAGGTTGAAAACTTGTTGGTGAGATCAGGTCTCACAGTGGGCATTTGGACCCTTGCAAAGGGTTTGACAGTTGGCACCTTTCTTTCAGGTGTCGGATTGTTGGGTCTTATGGAAGGCCTCATTGTTTCCCTGTAAAAATTCTCTTGTAAGAAAATCTAGTAAAGAGTTATTTTCTCCTTTAATAAATTCGATTTCAAAATCAAAGCTAGATAGTAGAGCTTGCCATCTAGCAAAAATTTGTTTAGAAACCAGGTTTTTTACATCCTTTTGTAAAATCTCTTTAGCAGATTTGCAATCTACTCGAAGTAAGAATTGTTTGTTAACAAGGTCGTCTTGAAACTTAGTGATACATAACACTATAGATAAAACTTCCTTTTTAACAGTTGAGTAGTTTTTCTGAGCAGAATTCCAGATTCCAGAAGTAAAACGGACAAGGGTTTCAGAAGAAGAATTTTGAATTCTATGTTTAAGAATACCACCATAGCCTTCATCAGAGGCATCGGTTTCTACAATCATAAAAGCATCCGGATTTGGGATACCTAAACAAGGGAGTTTTTGAACAAGATTTTTGACCTTAAGAACAGCATTCGTTTGCTCTGTTTCCCAAGGAATAGGATTCTTCCTAAGACGCTTGTAGAGGGGTTCACAAACTTGCCTAACATTAGGAATAAAATCAGCGACATAATTAAGGCTTCCAAGGAACCTTTGTAACTGGGTTTTATCGAGAATAACATCAGGGAATTTGGAGGAGAACTCTATGGCTCTACAAATAGGTTTATAAGTACCCTGATAAAGGTCATGGCCAAGAAAACGAATGCTAGTTTGGAAAAGCATCATCTTCTTAGCACTAACAACTAAACCATTATGCTTAACTACTTTGTAAAATGTGTTAAGGTGTTTAAAATGAGAATCAATATCTCCAGAGAAAATAAGCACATCATCAATATAAACAATTGACATATAGCTATAAGGATTGAAGATAGTGTTTATAATATTCTGAAATTCAGAGGGGGCGTTCTTAAGTCCAAAAGGCATGACATTCCATTCATACTGTCCAAAGGGGATGTTGAAAGCAGTTTTATATTTATCTTTCTCAGCAATTTGGATCTGCCAGAATCCTTACTTCATATCGAATTTGCTGTAAAGATTAGCTTTGAAAGTTTTTTTCAAAAGATCTCTTTTACTAGGTATTGGATACCTAATCCATTTTAAAGCAGTGTTTAAGGGTTTATAATTAATAACTAATCTAGGAGCACCACGTTTTTTTTCAGCAGCATTATTGACATAGAAAGCAGAACAACTCCAAGGAGATTTAGAGGGACGAATAATCTTGTTATTCAAAAGGTTATTAATTTCTTCTTTACAAACCTCCATCATAGCCTGATTCATCTGGATAGGCCTTGCCTTAGTAGGAATAGCCTGTTCGTTGAATCCATCTATGTATGGCAAGTTTATAACATGTTTCTTTCTTTCCCAAAATGCATTAGGGAAATTAGAATAGATATCTTTTTCAAAAAGATTTTTGAGATTAGTAATTTTACTTACCATCTTCGGGGTTTTTAAAGCTTGCTCAATCCGCTTAATTTTTATATCATCTTTAAGAAAATTAATATGTTGAGAAAGTTTATTTATACGAAAAATCATTTTATCTTTAATGAAATCACTTTCTTTCTGTGAAAGAGTTTTTAGAAAAGGGATAAATAAATGTTTTCCAAAAATCGTAGTTTTGATACCGTCAAAACCAGTAGTATAGGGTTTAAGTTGTGTAATGAAAGGTATACCAACAATGATATCTTCATTGATATTTTCAGTCACAAAAAAATCATTTACAAAGCAAACACCATCAATAACAATATGAGCTTTTGAAAGCTTGTAATTAATTTGTAATTTCTCACCAGTGGCTGAAAACAGCTTAGAGGAACTACGCTGAAGGTACTTTGTTGGAACAAGTCCTTTAGAAATGCAGTTACGATCTGCACTGCTGTCGAATAAAGCAATTTTCTCAAGAACAACGTCTTTACTGACGTAGAGTTTGATAGGTATATGATGACTCTGAGGTCTAATTGAAGAGATAGCCGTAACCCCAAGGGATTCTGCTTCAGTAGTAGTAGAAGGAAGAATAGGTTCATCATCTTCTTCATACACCCTTTTGCTGGTGTGTTTAAGAAGCTGCTCCGTTAAAGCATCCATTTCGATTTTATCAAGCCTAGTTTTGATGCTTTTGATTTCGGACTTAAGATCAGAGACCTCTTTTTTGAGATCAGAAATAGAAGGTTCAGATGTTTTGCTGAAGCGATTCATGATAGGTTTCAAGCTGAAAGGTTCAACGAATTGATGATCCTTGTGTTTGTCAACAGAACTATTGATAACCAAATTTTTGAGTTCGAGGAGGTATTTCCTACGTGCTTCTTCGTCTTCGATATGTTCAATCATATCAAAAAGAACTTCTTTGGAGTCGTTAGTAAGGACAGAGATAGTCGCAGAATTGGAAAGGAACTTTTCCGGGAGTTCACCTTCTGACTGACTAGCGTCGGATTCATGAGCAACATTGATAAACTCATCATCACTATAATCTTCTGAATTGCTATTAGAAGATTGTGCTGATTCGTTAATTGCTTCAATATCATCAAGGATAGAGAAGAGTTTTTCCTTGGTGTCATCGTCAAGAGCAAGACAACTGATTTTCCTCTTTTTCTTACCGGATTTGCATTGACTGGCACGATGACCAGTTTTACCACAATCCCAGCAAGTGTCTGAAGAAGAGTTCTTGGAACGTCTAGATTTTTTTCTATGCTTTTCATCTTTAGAGCTACGCTTGGATGAAGATTTTTTGGAAGGAGACTTTCTAGACTTTGAACTGGTTTTATGCTTCCTAGAAGGAGCAGTGATAGTAGGGTAACCAAAGTCTTGGCAGAAACTTCCTAACTCTTGCTTAGAGTGAAGACTATCTTTCTTAAGCTGGTTTTTGAGCTTAAGGTCGTTGCAGAGTTACAGACCAACTGCGTTGATGAAACTGGCAAGATCTCCATAGGTCATTTGACCATAGGGGATGGCACCGTCACATCTATCACGTATTTTGGTCCTTACATTTTCTGCAAATAAGGGAGGAAGACCGCTAATAAATCTTTCTTTCCAGATATCACTATTGCAGTCGCTACGGATCATGATTTTGGACATGAAAATATCTTTATACCAGCGGAAATCAGAAAGCTTGGGACAAGTAAGATTGTTAAGAATTTCCAGGCTTCTATCCTGGAAGAGTTGAGGTTCACCGATAAAGTGTTTGAGGATGTGATAAAGAAGGGTAGCACAAGCATCTTCTTTAACTTCCTGCGTAGAAGATTCAACACCGTTTTCAAATTTTATAACGGTTTCTTCAGCAGTGGATTCAAAGATCTTCTTCTTGATATCATCAGATAGGCAATTATCCCACCAATGCCTAAGCATACCGGTAAAACCAGCAACAATCATAAAGGCACATTGTTTATCAGAGGAGCCTTTGACTTTGTAGGCGGTGATGCCTACACCCATACCGTGAAGAACGTTTTGAATTTGATGGTCGGATAAGCCATCAATATTCCATTCGGTGATACTTCTACCATCTTGAGAAGCAGTAACCAGGAATTAATTTTCCTCATATTGCATATCAGGAAAGGATGGCCTGGAATAGTAGTTCTTACGATTAGGATATCAATCATTAGTTAATCGATGGATTTTGGACTCATCTTCTTTGATGACTTTAAGCTCGGAAGAAGGCTTACTAGAAGTAGGGAATTTATTCTGGCTGGAAGTAGAAGGTTTATCATTTTCCTTAAGATCAAGTTTGGAGAGCTTGAGATTGATTTTGTCAAGAAGGTTTTTAGAAACGTCAAAATCATCACCAAGTTTTGGAAAGTTTTTGTTATCAAATTCGGGGATACGAAGTTGTGATCAATCTTTTGGTCAGATTTAGAGGTAGTCGGGGGTTTTTCAAAGATCGACTTACCTTTGGCAACTTCAATTTGTTAAGAGACGACGTGCAGAAGTTGATTGGTGTAGTTGTTTTGTTCAACTACTTTGTTAAGGTCTTTGGTAGAGATAATACTATTTTTCTCATCCGAGACCTTAAAAGGCGAAGCTTTTATGACCTCTTTCTTATGAGCAAGAAGAATTCCTTCAAGAGGAGGAGTAATGGATTCGATAACTTCGTTGGCACGAGTATACCATTTTCGGATGATAACAGAAAGGGAATCTTTCGGGTTTTCAAGTTGACCCGTGATTTCAAACCACTTAAAGAATTCAATTGTGCATCTGAGTCTTTTCATATCAGATATCCAATTATCTTTAAAAGCAGTTCTTTTCTCATGGCTATAGGTATGAGTATACCACTTACGTTTGATCTGATTATCAGGATGATTCCATTGCTCAGTAAGAGTTTTGAAATCGGGAGTAAAAGATTCTTCAGAAGAAATTGTCAGAAGAGAGGGGTCAATAGGACCTCTCATTTCACTAGCAGTGGGACTAGGAGGTGAAGTTTCATAGTAAACTTTAGGTATTTCTCCAGAGAAATCAACACCCTGGATTTTCCCTTTAGTGTTACTATTATTCTCCTTCTCTTCCGGGGTTTTTGAAGTAGACGTCGGTAGATCCGAGGTCGACTTTCGAAAAGAGAGAGTAGATCTTCTAGATGAATTCCTAAGGAATTTAAGATCTATAGATCCGTCAGGAAACTGAACTACATGCTCGATTTGAGATGTTTCAGCATAACTAGGCAAAGGCTGAGTTATGACCTCAAAGTGCCAATCATTTGAAGAAAGAACATTTTCCCAAGGTAGAAGTCTGGGAACAAAGATAGAACTGTGCTCAGGATTGGATTCCATGAGCATAGTGACTCCTTTGGTGCTTTCAATACAAGCTTTGGGAGCAAGATTGGTTTTCATGAGTCGGTAATAGACTCTATAGATAACAGCAATTTCACGAGTGTTAATTTTGTTGTTCTTGTTTTTGGTTTTGACATTTAATGTCAGAGTATCTAAGACATTAGGATCATTAATGTCTACAGAGAAGTTTGGGTAGCAGTTGAAATAAACAGGGCCATTAGCCAAGTTACTTTCAAGTACTCCCAAAAGGGAATTGTCAAAGTTCAAGAGACGAGCATCTCGGAGGAGGACGCAGATAGGAATATCAAGACCTTTTCGGAACAAAGGTTTAACAGCCACTTGAACGAGACCAATATGCAAAAAATTAAAAGATTTTTGATATTTTGTAATATCACGATGAGAAAGTAGTTTAATAATTTCAAGAGAATTATTAATGGCAACAGTAGACTCATTAGTCTTAATATTATGATTTTTAACAAAACTAAAATTACCAAGTTGATAAATCCTTTTAAAAGGTTCAATTGGTAAACTCCAATTTTGTAAATCATTTTCAATGCTAGCAATCTTAGATGGAGATGCAGACATATTAATGCTATTAACAATGGTTTGATTGTTTTCCATTGAGAAATAAATACTGTCAAAGGGTAGGGGATCAAATCATTGAAACAGTGAATTAATCCAAAGATGCAGAAAAACAATATAATAACTATAACCCAAAAAGATCCAACAGACAACAGGATAAGTTTTCCTGGTCTTACACAGATAGATTTCCTAAGTTCATCTTGGCGACTCGTTAACCTCTCAAACGGACTTACGCTCTCATAGCAACGTCCTAGGTTCAGGCATACCAACGTCTTAGCCGGGGATTACTCGGTTACCTCATAACTATAGGAAATAATCAACAGCCTCACACGAAAATTGGTATCAGAGCCATGTTGGCGTATTGTAAAATTAGCATGAGCAGCTAAATCTACAATACTGTCAAGGGCATGGACAAATCTTTGATACTGTTTTAAACCAATTATGTTTTTAAACAAGATTTTATTATTACTTGAATTGCAATTTCAGGATCGGTTACTATTACTGCTGTCGGAGAACCGAGCGGCGTCAATAGTACCAGAATATAATTAAAGCAATTTCAGGATCGGTTACTATTTCTGCTGTCGGAGAACCGAGCGGTGTCAATAGTACCAGAATATAATTAAAGCTTAATTAAAATAGAAATAGAATACAAAATACTTCAAATTATATTAATAAAGTAAGTTTAATACTTACTAAGTATTACAGAGGGAATCCAAAAAGAAACATTGGAAATAGGGAAGGCAACGGAATATTTTCTCTGGGGTAAAATTTCTGATGCCTATGAATTACAATTCGAGAGTCTTATATAGACCTCTAAAAATATTTGCTCTCAAAGGATGCAAACAAGTGGACGGTCTAGATTGATCCGTCAAAAGGTAAAGACATATGGAGTCAAATTTTATTTAAAGTAAAGTAAAGTTTTCTGTCTTCTTTCAGAAGGCCATGTGCAGTTGTCTTTTGTAGTCCTCATGGGTCATTATCATGAATAGTAAAATGCCTCTTCGAGAAAGGCAATTCTGATGCTTTGCATCTCTACCCTTCTTGAAAGGTCATATTTACATGTCATCATAAGGGTCCATGTAGGCCCTAGCAATTATATCTCCATTATCACTTTCTTGAGAGGTTGCTTCTTCGATTAGTTGATGAATGACATCTTCATCTGCTGGTTTACTTTCCAGATCATCTAAGGCTTTTTTGAGCTTTCTTCTTAGCTCATTTTTTGAATGCAGATTTGATGAGGATGATCCTGGAGAGGAGTGTGTGACACCTACTGGAGTGGGTGAAATCGGTTTGGGAGTCCAACCTTTAATTTTAACCGTTTTGCAAAGATGTTTAATCCGGTCAAATTCATTAATTGAAAAATCCCAACTAATAATATAGCAAATTCTTTTTGCCATAAAGTATTTACACATTTTAATGTGTTCAGAAAGGGTAGTAATTTCTTCTTTAGCTAGGTATTCATCTAGCCGTTTGAGAAATTGCTGAGGGAGGATTTGTCTACTTCCACCAAATAAATTCCACCACTCATAGAACCACCTGGGAGTGACAGATTTTGTAAGCTCAGGGCTGTACTTAACAAACCAAGTGTGTCCTGGTCGTTCGAACACGACATTGAACCATGCCGCCTTGTAATCATACCAGTTGTAGGTTTGAGGACGGTGTGTGAAGGATAAATTGATGGGGGTATGCAAATGTCTTGTGAACCATTCGAAAGGAGTCCAGATCTTTTTAATGGTAAATCTGGAATAAGCTATTTCGCCTTTGGGGCAAACTGAATGTTCAACAGTGATAGAGTCAGTATCTACCAGGATGGCTTCGTAGTATTTTCTGGTTTTGAGTGGATTATCATTATCCACAAAATTCCTATTGTGATAACAGGGAGATACAAGAGCATCAATGGTGCAATTTTCGTAACTCTTGTCCAAAGCAAGTATAGGGATTACCTGTAAAGAAATAAAATTGAACGTTTCCTCCTTTTCTTTATTTTTTAGAGGAGTTTTAGGACAAACTGCTTCAACAAAAGACTCAGGGTCTTCATTGTATAATCATTTTTTGTTTGAATGGTAGGACAAGAAGATGTTCCCTTTTCAAACGGTTTACCAGTTTTGAGGTCCACCAGTCTAGAAGACGGGTGTGGTAAAGGTGCTCCAAGCTGGGGAAATTCAGCTAAGGCTGAAAACTTGTTGGTGAGATCAGGTCTCACAGTGGGCATTTGGACCCTTGCAAAGGGTTTGACAGTTGGCACCTTTCTTTCAGGTGTCCGTTTGTTGGGTCTTATGGAAGGCCTCATTGTTTCCCTTTAAAAATTCTCTTGTAAGAAAATCTGGTAAAGAGTTATTTTCTCCTTTAATAAATTCGATTTCAAAATCAAAGCTAGATAGTAGAGCTTGCCATCTAGCAAAAATTTGTTTAGAAACCAGGTTTTTTACATCCTTTTGTAAAATCTCTTTAGCAGATTTGCAATCTACTCGACGTAAGAATTGTTTGTTAACAAGGTCGTCTTGAAACTTAGTGATACATAGCACTATAGATAAAACTTCCTTTTTAACAGTTGAGTAGTTTTTCTGAGCAGAATTCCAGATTCCAGAAGTAAAACGGACAAGGGTTTCAGAAGAAGAATTTTGAATTCTTTGTTTAAGAATACCACCATAGCCTTCATCAGAGGCATCGGTTTCTACAATCATAAAAGCATCCGGATTTGGGATACCTAAACAAGGGAGTTTTTGAACAAGATTTTTGACCTTAAGAACAACATTCGTTTGCTCTGTTCCCCAAGGAATAGGATTCTTCCTAAGACGCTTGTAGAGGGGTTGATCAATCTTTTGGTCGGATTTACAGGTAGTCGGGGGTTTTTCAAAGATCGACTTACCTTTGGCAACTTCAATTTGTTGAGAGACGACGTGCAGAAGTTGATTGGTGTAGTTGTTTTATTCAACTACTTTGTTAAGGTCTTTGGTAGAGATAATACTATTTTTCTCATCCGAGACCTTAAAAGGCGAAGCTTTTATGACCTCTTTCTTATGAGCAATAAGAATTCCTTCAAGAGGAGGAGTAATGGATTCGATAACTTCGTTGGCACGAGTATACCATTTTCGGATGATAACAGAAAGTGAATCTTTCGGGTTTTCAAGTTGACCCGTGATTTCAAACCACTTAAAGAATTCAATTGTGCATCTGAGTCTTTTCATATCAGATATCCAATTATCTTTAAAAGCAGTTCTTTTCTCAAGGCTATAGGTATGAGTATACCACTTACGTTTGATTTGATTATCAGGATGATTCCATTGCTTAGTAAGAGTTTTGAAATCGGGAGTAAAAGATTCTTCAGAAGAAATTGTCAGAAGAGAGGGGTCGATAGGACCTCTCATTTCACTAGCAGTGGGACTAGGAGGTGAAGTTTCATAGTAAACTTTAGGTATTTCTCCAGAGAAATCAACACCCTGGATTTTCCCTTTAGTGTTACTATTATTTTCCTTCTCTTCCGGGGTTTTTGAAGTAGACATCAGTAGATCCGAGGTCGACTTTCGAAAAGAGACATTAGATCTTCTAGATGAATTCCTAAGGAATTTAAGATCTATAGATCCGTCAGGAAACTGAACTACATGCTCGATTTGAGATGTTTCAGCATAACTGGGCAAAGGCTGAGTTATGGCCTCAAAGTGCCAATCATTTGAAGAAAGAACATTTTCCCAAGGTAGAAGTCTGGGAACAAAGATAGAACTGTGCTCAGGGTTGGATTCCATGAGCATAGTGACTCCTTTGGTGCTTTCGATACAAGCTTTGGGAGCAAGATTGGTTTTCATGAGTCGGTAATAGACTCTATAGATAACAACAATTTCACGAGTGTTAATTTTGCTGTTCATGTTTTTGGTTTTGACATTTAATGTCAGAGTATCTAAGACATTAGGATCATTAATGTCTACAGAGAAGTTTGGGTAGCAGTTGAAATAAACAGGGCCATTAGCCAAGTTACTTTCAAGTACTCCCAAAAGGGAATTGTCAAAGTTCAAGAGACCAGCATCTCGGAGAAGGACGCAGATAGGAATATCAAGACCTTTTCGGAACAAAGGTTTAACAGCCACTTGAACGAGACCAAAATGCAAAATATTAAAAGATTTTTGATATTTAGTAATATCACGATGAGAAAGTAGTTTAATAATTTCAAGAGAATTATTAATGGCAACAGTAGACTCATTAGTCTTAATATTATGATTTTTAACAAAACTAAAATTACCAAGTTGATAAATCCTTTGAAAAGGTTCAATTGGTAAACTCCAATTTTGTAAATCATTTTCAATGCTAGCAATCTTAGATGCAGATGCAGACATATTAATGCTATTAACAATGGTTTGATTGTTTTCCATTATTCAATAAATACTGTCAAAGGGTAGGGGATCAAATCATTGAAACAGTGAATTTATACAAAGATGCAGAAAAACAAGATAATAACTATAACCCAAAAAGATCCAACAGACAACAGGATAAGTTTTCTTGGTCTTACACAGATAGATTTCCTAAGTTCATCTTGGCGACTGGTTAACCTCTCAAACGGACTCACGCTCTCATAGCAACGTCCTAGGTTCAGGCATACAACCGTCTTAGCCGGGGATTACTCGGTTACCTCATAACTATAGGAAATAATCAACAGCCTCACACGAAAAAAGTGTCTGAAAGAGCAATTCACGTAATAATAAAATCTTGTTTAAAAACATAATTGGTTTAAAACAGTATCAAAGATTTGTCCATGCCCTTGACAGCATTGTAGATTTAGCTGCTCATGCTAAATTTACAATACGCCAACATGGCTCTGATACCATTAGCAGCACCTGATGAAGAAGTGGAGTACTTTGATTGATCAGGGAGTTCCACCACCCGATTTTAGTGTTATTTTAATTTTTTTTGAACACTGGGGACAGTGTTTGAGATAAGTCTGGGGTGGGAGTAGTTAGGTGCTGGTTATGCTGTTTTGTATGTCCTAATCTATTGTTTTGCTGTGAACAAAATCTTCTGACCTGTGATTTGTGATTGTAAGTTATTGTTCTGTATTGTAAATATATGTGAAACTGTTGTGTGTTACTGAATGTTGCTAACTGAGTTTGTACATATGTTTGTTTATCCAAGTGATCAATATTTTGAAAATCTAAATGATCGATATTTTAAAATTCTTTTTTACTTCTTGGGTTTCTCGGCGTTTGTTTTCGGTTCTTTTACCGAGAAGGGTCCCATTGAACCGAAGTCCTAGTTAGTGACCGTTCCCTATGATGGATGGATGACGACTGTCTTAAGGGAAATGTAGTCGTTAGGAGTAGATTTTTCAATTATTTTTCAATTGTTTTTCTTTTGTGGGTTGCATCCCAAAACTTGTAGTTACTTTATGGTTGCGGAATATGGTTGCGTGTTGTACATGATATTTAAAATGCAAATGTGATTCGTATGAAAGCATGCAACTTTGTAAATGTGTTGAGATACCTAGGACAAAGAGTTCGATTCAGTGTGATTGAGGCTTAATGTTTGAATTCCTGTAATTAGCTGATTGAAGAGTCTGTGAATACATCTTGAATGGAGCATGTGCAATAAGTGTGAAGTGAGGTTTTGTTATTCCATGCTATTGTGAAGTGTCTAGAACTTGCCTGGTGTGTGTACAAAATGAAATGAAGGAGGTGTGTTGTAGGAAAGGATGTAGGCATTTCTTTGTTTTTAACCGAAAGTTTCTATTTTTCATGATCATACCCACCTTGATTGTGTACCCTAGTCATCCGGTTGAGCCTTTAGCCTATTATTTTTTTCTTTTTTCAAAAAGTGTAAACCGAGCTTAATCCCTTTTTTTCATTTGTCGTAAAGCCGATGCAAAACTCTTCAGCGCTTAAGAAGAGAAAATAATTTTCCCAAAGTGTCAAAAGAGTGAGAATGGTGAAAAGAAAAGTAAAGCAGAGAGATGGAAGGAAAGAAAAGGTTGAAGGTGCAATTGTTATAAATAAACTATAATGAAGGTGCATGAATAATCTTTGTTGTGGTGAAAAGTGTGCTTAATAAGATGGGCCAAACTAAAGAAAAACTTCAAAAATGGGAGGATGAAGAAAGAAACAATGTCCATGAGTTTGATGGGATGTGTTGAAAAAGCTCTTAAGAATGCTAGTGGCTATTATTGGCTAGCACAATATTTACAAGTTCTGTAGCTTCCATTACAACCCGTTAAAATCCTACGTGATCTTACATCACATTTCTTCATATTAGTGAAGTAGTACACTAAAGGCAAGCTTATGGGTCATGACATGATGCATGTGAATTCTTTTGGGAGAGAGAGCGAAATTGTGTTTATATGCCCCTGCTTGAAATTTTGTGAGTTCATATGATCAAAAAGGGGAAAATTCTCTTGTTTTGTGAGGGCACATGCTTGATGAGAGTTAATCTTCGTGTCGGATGTCTTGATCAGCTGATTTGCAGGAGTTTGCCAATATCAAAAGTCGATTCTTAAGTCTAGGAGGTCTTGATGTATTGAAGGTCATTGAATTGATAGGACCATGCATGTTTTCTTGATGATTTGCTGTATTGAATAATCGGTATGACCGTACCCTAAATTGTCGAACCAAAGTAGCGAGGTTGGGATGTAAATTGCATTAGGTGTAAGATTGTTGTTCGAGGACGAACAAGGATTTATGTGTGGGGTAAGTGATCTTGGGCAAATTTATATGCCCAAGTGATACTCAAAGGTGTCATTTTAGTCTTGTTTATCTATCAATGTTTATACATTCTCATGTAATTGGTAATAAAATGTGAATTTATACTAACCAACATGATTAGCATTGTTTTGCAGGAAAAATGTAATTTCGGGAAGCTAAAATGCATGTTAGAAGATATCGGGGTTGGACTCGGATGTGAGCAAGGGACAAGGCATTGGAAAGCACAAAATAAAGGGGCTCCGCGATGGAGCTGTCTCACGCTGCCATCGCGGAGGCCTTCTGCCTGGATAGGGAATTTTTGCCCAATTTCCAGAGAGGGTTCGCGATGGGTCCGTGGCACGGTGGCCTGGCTCCGCGTTGCACGCCGTGCCACGTTGGGCCTTATTTCCTGGACCCCCAGTTTCCAGTGAGGGTCCGCGTCGGTAGCGTGTCATGGAGGCAGTGCTCCGCGATGCACTCCGTGACACGTTGCTTTTTATTCCGGGAAAAATTCCCACTAGTATAAATAGAACACTTAGGTTCATTTTTCAAGATTCTGACTTGGTGGAGCAAGAACGTGGGTTACAGGCAGTTGAGGGGACGAAATTATCAGGGTTTTTCTCTCTTTCCTTCTTCTTGTATTCAATTGCTTGTATGTTTAACACTCATTTAACGATGTTTAATCCACAAATGAGTGGCTAATTCCTCTTCTTGATAAGGTTAAGAACAGTTGTATTGAAATGTGATTGTTGATTAAATTGGTTTTTCATCTTTTCTTCCATGGTTGTTCTATTGATTCTTGTTCTTACTGCATTAATGTGTGGCCTACGTTAATGTATATCTAAAAAGTCCGGTTTCACTCGAGAAAGCAAGAAATTGGAAAGTTGTGAATTAATAGGATATGATCCTTTCTTAGTTTGGGAAAATTGAGAATTGATTTACCTTCAGGATAGAAATATACTTGAAAGTCGTATTAGTCAATTTAGGAATCGGTTTTGTATGTCTAGAACATGAATTGCATTTAATCACAGAAATGTAGGTGGATGGTTCATGATTCTTAAGTAGGGTTTAATACGAGAGTTTTAATCCCTTAGCAATAATTCTTGACTAGCAACCGAAGGAAAAGGGTAACCAAATTATATCGACAATTAATTTCATTACATGTTCGTTTAACCTCAGCATGCTCACATTCATAGTTCAGACTCACATTAGATAATTGTTTTAGACTTAGCATAATTATTAGAAATCAAAAATATCAAACTCTTGGTTACACTGTTGTCTGCATTTTTAGAATTGAAATATAGTACACTTGAGCAGATTGCACTTCATCCCAGTCCCTGTAGGATCGATACTTGGCTTACTTAAGCCACTTTACTACTTGTTCGACAACGTGCACTTGCGTGTAGTTATATACCCATATAACAAACAGACCGAACACTGAGCATGAAAAATGATACAGGGAAAATCCATGTCCTGATGCAACATGGCAATCCTATAATCCTCATCCAAGTAGTCCGCCACCCCGTGCACAAATCGACTCACTTGAGTCCTCTGGTCTACCACCAACTCAGGTGCATATCTAGATAGTCGGGTGAACTCCAATTGATATTCCTAAACTGACATGTTACCCAGCTTCAAGTTAACAAACTCGGCCGCCTTTTGCTTCCTCATCTCCCGAGGAAAGAATCGATCCAAGAATGTTATGTGGAACTCTTCCCAACCGATAGGGCCTGCACCCACTGCCCTAGCATCTCTCCATTGTTTGAACCATATGTGAGCCACCCCCTTTAGCTGATAGGAGGCAAAATCAACACAATCTCCATTGGTCACCCCCATAACCTAGGTGATCTTAAGAATCTCCTCGACGAAATCATGCGGGTCCTCATCCACCTTGGACCCGAGGAACTTTGGAGGGTTCATCCTCAAGAAGTCTCTAATCCGAGCCGCTGCCGCTGTGCCATTTTGTGGGATATGCGCAACAGCCTATTGGTTGTCCTGAGCAGTCAAGGCCTGCGCTAACATCTGGATAGCTACACGAGACTCAGTGTGGGCAACTGTCTCTGGTGCCTGGTGCTCCATAACAGGTGGGGCCTGCTGATGCCCATGATCATTTCCATCTTCGTGGCCTTCACCGTTTCCATTCCTCCTGCCATTCATTCTTCCGGGGTTCATGATTCTGCAATCGTGATTAGCATGAATTAGAAGAATAGAAGGCCTTTTCATCGAACGACATAGATCATGAAAGAAGGGAACATTTCCTAAACATCTCGTAGCCTCTTCATCATAGGTGTGGCGCGCTTCACACTCATGAAAGAAGACCTTACTTAACAAGGATTTCAGACACCCTAGGACCCTTCAAACCCATGGCTTTGATATAAAGTTTTTCATGACTCGAGAGTAGACCCAGATCGTAAACACTAGACAAGGAACCCTGAGAGGCCTCAAGTCGACCCATGGCATCAGGACAACTAACTTCACTCTCATTAAGCGGAAGACTAAACATTAAAAAAACATAGCGGAAACATAAACATGACATAGAATATCATGACATACGAAATCACTAGACATACACAGGCTGAGTACTACACCCTGTCTGAAAGCCTCTACTACATATGATGCATTGATGGGACAACACCCCCAACTAACCTGACAAGTACTGAAACATAAAGTAGCATGAGTATGTGTCAACTTCCCTCGGAACATGAGGACTCACCAGTAAGCTGAAAGAACACTCTAAAGGGAGTCTATATATGAGGTTGAGCCTAAGAGCCGGAACCTATATCATAAGAAGATACAACATAGAAAGTATACGGTCAGTATGTGGAATGTACCGAGTATGCAAGGTAAGTAAAATGGACATTTAAAATATATAAAAGCTCATAAATAATCATAAGAGTAGGACATCATGCTCATATCGTAAACATCGTAACATAACATAAGCCTCAAGGTTTTCAAAATATTCATAGTACAAACGTAATCATAATCATAGGAGAAAAGCTTTATTTAACATGACTTGAGCCAAAGTACATAATAATGATCATTCATAAATCATGAGGAACAGTGGAAGACTTCTCTTAACCGACATACCCAATATGAGAACACATAGAGCCCGACTTATAAACCTTGTCGGGAGGCCGTTCGTACCTTGCCAAGGGTAGAACCATGAAAGTGAGATATCACCATGAAGACAGCCAACCGGGCCGGGTACAGTCACAAGGGAGGTCCCAACATACCAACGGTGTCACGTAGTTTATGAGGTCTAGGGCAGAACCTGAGCCACAAACCTACTCGGTGTTCGATATTACTCCTAAAACATATATAGTGCTAATAGTATAATATGCATGAGTTCATGGGATAGTTAAATCATGATAATCATAAACATGGTTGTAAATAATTGAACAAGCCATGAATCAAGGCCCGTTAGTCGGCCAAAACATCAATTCATAAATCATAGGATCCATGCATACTAGTAGATCATACATGTAACTTGTAGATCCTCAAATAATGATGGAAAATCGAATAAATTCATATATCAAATTATAAATCATTATGGGTTAGTAAATATCAACAATTGAAGAGAAGATCATAAATCGATTCATCATAGATATTACATAATTAGGCTTAATTTAGTAGAAATAGAAATCAATAATTTGATAATCAAAATAGTTGTAAAATCTTATCAAAATTCATAAAATTTAATTTAAATCACAATTTTAAAATACCCATTGGTAAATAATTAAAATTCCACAAGATTTGAATTAAAATCCCATGAGATTCTTGATAGATTTTCATGAATTAATAGAGAATGGGCATGGGTGTGAAATAAAACACCCATTCTTAACCCTACATACCTGAAAATAACTGATTCTTACTCTCCCTTGAATGCCCAAGAAGGAATTGGAAGGATTTGAAGAGGGAAGCCTTAAATAACCCATTGATCACCTCTCTATACTCTTGCATGCATGAATGAGGACATAGAATAGATTATCCCTCTAAAAATCCACCTTTCATAAGCTAAAACGACGTAGTTTAGTGTCTTATAACATGAAAAAGTCGAAAACTCCCTTAATGAATCTTTCCTGAAAACTGTCCAGGTCGGTCCAACGAGTCGCACCAATGAATCGTTGGAAGGGACGACGACTCGTGGTATGGCCCATCATAAGCACTAATGAGAAGTAGCCTCCGGAATTGAACCACGGATAGATAAGATGACTCGTCCTTTAGTCCAATGGATCGTTAAGTCGACCGTTGTTTGTCCCCTTCACAAAACTGAACCTCATAACCACGAGCATCACAACAACTCGTGGTTGCTTCGAACGAGTCATTGTCATGATCCATTACATGCAGTGGAATTTCCTGTAACCAATCGACGACTAGTGACCACGGGTCGTCACTTCTCACCACGAGTCATTGGACGACCCATTGCATCCCCAACTACTAAGCCCAGCTTTTCCTATGACTACCAACAATGACTCGTTGTTCCAAGCAATGAGTCCTTTCATCGCCCGTTGTGTCCACTGCCACCAGGAATTCCTATGAACACGATTGCATAAAATGACCCGTGGTTTGATACCATGAGTCATCACATCGCCCATTCTGTGATATTTTCCCAGTTTCAGAAGTTTTCAACTTTTAGCTCCGGGGTCTACTCTTAGGCACTTTCAGGGTATTACAACTAATGGATGTGAAATTTGATGTTTTGAGTGAATTATTAAAGAGTTGTGAAATTGAGTTGATAATATAGGGTTGAATTGGGCATTTGATGTTTCCCGATGATAGACGGGGTAATGTACATCTTAGGGAAAGGCATTAAGTGGTCCCAAAGGTCTTTGTGCTTGTCTATTTGGTTCATGAAACTTTCATGGAAGTTTGAGTACCCGTTAGATATGATATGCTCATACTTGTAAAAAAATTGTAGATATAGAGCTTGAAAAAATCAGTGTTGTCTGTTCGGTGCTTTGGTTGGGGTTATAAACCGACACGCAAGTGCACGTGGTCAAACAAGTAATAAAGTGGCTAAGTAAGCCAAGTATCGATCCAAGGAGGCTCAGGATATGTAAAATTTGCCTAAGTATACTATATTCTTATCTTACTTCTAATTATGCTAACAACAACGTAACCAACAGTTAAATGAGTTTTTGTTTATAAAATATATACTAAAACTATTAACAATTATTTACTGTGAATTTAAACTATGGATATGAGCATGCCAAGGTTAATAACAAGTAATGAATACGATTATAATAATAATTCGGTTAATCTCTTCTTCATGTTGCTAGCCAAGAACAGTAGCCTAGAAATTAAAACTCTCGTATTTAATTTCACTTAAGAATCATAAACCATTCGTCTACATTTCTGTGATCAGATGCAATTTACGACCTAGCAATACAATTCCGGTTCCTAAATTGACTAATATGGCTTTCAAGTATATTTCTATCAGGAAAGCACATCAAAACCCAATTTTCCCAAATCAAGTTAAGAACAATACCCTATTAATTCACAACTTTCCAATTTCTTGCTCTCTCGAGTGAAATTGAACTTTTTAGATGTACATTAATGTCGGCCAAGCACTAATGCAGTAAGAACAAGAATTAATAGAACAACATGAAAGAAGAAGAAGAAAACCATATCATTTACAATCAAAATTCACTACACATGTTCAAAACCTTAGCACGGAAGAGAATTAGCCACTCATTTGTGGATTGATCATCCTAAAACAAGTGTAAATCATACATACAATTGATTGAAAGAAGAAAGGAAGAGAAGAAATCCCTTAGCTTTTTCGTCCCTCAACTGCTGCTAACCCACGTCCTTGCTCCACCAAGTCTGAACTCAGTCTAAAAACTAAAAACTGATTAAAATAAACCTAAGTGTGCTATTTATACTAGTGGAAAAATTTTCCCGGAATAACAAGCAACGTGTCACGGAGGCCAACGCGGAGCACTGCCTCCATGACACGGCGTGGACGCGGACCTTCACTGGAATTCCAGGGTTTGGTAAAATAGCCTCAATATGGCACGGAGGCCAACGCGGAGGCCTATCTCCGTGCCACGGAGCTATCACGAGGCCACACTAGAAATTGCCATTTTATTTCCTCCCCAGGCAGTGTGCCTCCGCGATGGTAGCGTGGCACGGCTCCATCGCGGAGCCCCTATAATTTGTGCATTCCAATGTCTTTTCCACGCTCGCATCCAAGTCCAACTCCGATATAGTTCCAACATGCATTTTAGCTCCTAAAAATCATATTTACCTGCAAAACAAATGCTAATCATGTTTGTTAGTATAAATTCGCATTTTATTACCAACTAAATGAGAATATATACACATTGCACAACAAACAAGGCGAAAATGATACGTTTGAGTATCACTTGGGCATATAAATCTGCCCAAGATCACTTACCCCACACTTATATCCTTGTTCGTCCTCGAACAACACATACACAGCTCACGCAAATTACATCGTAACCTTTGTCACTATGGTGCAACAATTTACGCTACTGTCATACCGAGTATTCAATTTTTTTTTTTGCAAATCATCAAGAAAACATGCATGGTCTTACAATGCAATGACCTTTCATACATCAAGACTTCCTAGACTTTAAGAATCGACTCTCGATATCGGCAAACTCATGCAAATCAACTAGTCAAGATATCCGACACGAAAATCAATCTTTCATCAAGTATGTGCCCTCACAACTCAAGAGAATCTTCCCCTTTATGTTCATGCAACACACAAACATTCACGTAGGGGCATGTAGAAATTAATTTCACTCTCTCTCCCAAAAGAATTCACATGCATCATGTCATGACCCATAGGCTTGCCCTTAGTGTATTACTCCACTAATATAAAGAAATGCAATGTAGGATCACGTAGGACTTTAATGGGTTGTAACGGGGCTATGGAACTAGTATATATTGGATTAGCCAATAATAGTCGCTAGCATCCTTAAGCGCCTTTTTAACACATTCCCATCGACTCATGGACACTGTTCCTCTCTTTTCTCTTTTTCTCCCATTCATACTGGTTTACTTTCGTACAGCCCCTGTCATCAAACATACTCGACACAAAGCAAAGGGTTTTCATGTACCCTCAATATCATTTAATTATCACAAGTGCCTCTTCCACATCATCTTTTCTTTCCTCACTTTGCTTTTCTTTTTCTTTTCACTCTTTTCACTTTTTGACACTTTGGGAAAAATTTTCTTTTCTTTGTAAGCGCTTAAGAGTTTTGTATAGACTTTAAGGCTAATGAAAAGAAGGAATAAAGCTTAGTTTATACAATTTTGGACAAAAGAAAGAAAGAAACCAGCTAAAGGCTTAACGGGCTGACTAGGGTATACAACAGATAAAAAGGGTAGAGTTTGACAAGAAAAAAAAATGGGAACTCTCGGTTAAAACAAAGGAATGCCTACATCCTTTCCAACACTACACTTCTTTCATTTCGTTTTGTATACACACCAGGCAAGTTCTAGACACTTCACAATAGCATGGAATAACAATACCTCACTTCACACTACATACACATGCTCGAATCAAGATGTATTCACAGACTCTTGAATTAGCCAATTACATGAATTCAAGAATTAAGCCTCAATCATATCGAATCAAATTCTATAGCCTAGGTAACTCAACATATTTACCAAATTGCATGCTTTCAAACGAATCATTTTCACATTTTGAACATTAGTTACACACGCAACGAAATTTTTGCAACCATAAAGCAACTACAGTTCGTTTATGCAATCCACCAAAGAAAAACTAAAAACAAATTAAAATCCTACTCCTATCGACTACATTTCCCTTAAGACGGTCGTCATCCATCCATCATAGGGAACGGTCACTAACTATGACATCGGTTCAATGGGACTATTCTCGGTAAAAGAACCGAAAACAAACTCCGAGAAACCCAAACAAAATATAAACCGAAAATTTTTGCAACACATCGATCATTTTGATAGAAAGAAAATACTTACAAGTGCAAAATATTTTCGCGAAATTTTTTGAAAAATATCGATCATCTCGATAGAAAAAAAATATTTACAAAATATTTACACTGGCAACCATAACTTTTCATAACACACATCATTAACCACACAAACAAATATATACACATACAACACAAATCAGTTCACCACAGGGAAAACACAAACATACATACAAACCAAGGAAAAAGCATACAGCAGATTAGAGCCTAAGTCCCAGCACCTAGCTACTCCCCACCCCACACTTAAATTGAACACTGTCCCCAGTTTTGTTATTCCATGCTATTGTGAAGTGAGCAAAAACAACAGAATGATCATAGCGGGGGCTTGGGGGAGGGGAATATGCCTTTGGACAATCACCCCAATGGCCATATTGACACCCACATATATTGCACGTGTTACAGTTTTTCCACAAGTGGGGTCCTCCGCAATTCATGCAAGATTCGCCGAAATATGCGTATCCACCATTTATATTCCAAGATGTCATGTCAATGAGGGTATCCGAAAGAGAGAAAAATTAAAATAAACAAAGACTTAAAACAAATACTAAGACCAAGTTGTCAACACTTAAGAAATTTCTCTGGGGTAAAATTTCTGATGCCTATGAATTACAATTCGAGAGTCTCATATAGACCTCTAAAAATATTTGCTCTCAAAGGATGCAAACAAGTGGACGGTCTAGATTGATCTGTCAAAAGGTAAAGACATATGGAATCAAATTTTATTTAAAGTAAAGTAAAGTTTTATGTCTTCTTTCAGAAGGCCATGTGCAGTTGTCTTTTGTAGTCCTCATGGGTCATTATCATGAATAGTAAAATGCCTCTTCGAGAAAGGCAATTCTGATGCTTTGCATCTCTACCCTTCTTGAAAGGTCATATTTACATGTCATCATAAGGGTCCATGTACGCCCTAGCAATTCCTTCCGGATGAAGCATATCTCCATTATCACTTTCTTGAGAGGTTGCTTCTTCGATTAGTTGATGAATGACATCTTCATCTGCTGGTTTACTTTCCAGATCATCTAAGGCTTTTTTGAGCTTTCTTCTTAGCTCATTTTTTGAATGCAGCTTTGATGAGGATGATCCTGGAGAGGAGTGTGTGACACCTACTGGAGTGGGTGAAATCGGTTTGGGAGTGCAACCTTTAATTTTAACCGTTTTGCAAAGATGTTTAATCCGGTCAAATTCATTAATTGAAAATTCCCAACTAATAATATAGCAAATTCTTTTTGCGATAAAGTATTTACACATTTTAATGTGTTCAGCAAGGGTAGTAATTTCTTCCTTAGCTAGGTATTCATCTAGCCGTTTGAGAAATTGCTGAGGGAGGATTTTTCTACTTCCACCAAATAAATTCCACCACTCATAGAACCACCTGGGAGTGACAGATTTTGTAAGGTCAGGGCTGTACTTAACAAACCAAGTGTGTCCTGGTCGTTCGAACACGAAATTCAACCATGCCGCCTTGTAATCATACCAGTTGTAGGTTTGAGGACGGTGTGTGAAGGATAAATTGATGGGGGTATGCAAATGGCTTGTGAACCATTCGAAAGGAGTCCAGATCTTTTTAATGGTAAATCTGGAATAAGCTATTTCACCTTTGGGGCAAACTGAATGTTCAACAGTGATAGAGTCAGTATCTACCAGGATGGCTTCGTAGTATTTTCTGGTTTTGAGTGGATTATCATTATCCACAAAATTCCTATTGTGATAACAGGGAGATACAAGAGCATCAATGGTGCAATTTTCATAACTCTTGTCCAAACCAAGTATAGGGATTACCTGTAAAGAAATAAAATTGAAAGTTTCCTCCTTTTCTTTATTTTTTAGAGGAGTTTTAGGACAAACTGCTTCAACAAAAGACTCAGGGGTCTTCATTGTATAATCATTTTTTGTTTGAATGGTAGGATAAGAAGATGTTCCCTTTTCAAACGGTTTACCAGTTTTGAGGTCCACCAGTCTAGAAGACGGGTGTGGTAAGGGTGCTGCAAGCTGGGGAAATTCAGCTAAGGCTGAAAACTTGTTGGTGAGATCAGGTCTCACAGTGGGCATTTGGACCCTTGCAAAGGGTTTGACAGTTGGCACCTTTCTTTCAGGTGTCGGTTTGTTGGGTCTTATGGAAGGCCTCATTGTTTCCCTGTAAAAATTCTCTTGCAAGAAAATCTGGTAAAGAGTTATTTTCTCCTTTAATAAATTCGATTTCAAAATCAAAGCTAGATAGTAGAGCTTGCCATCTAGCAAAAATTTGTTTAGAAACCAGGTTTTTTACATCCTTTTGTAAAATCTCTTTAGCAGATTTGCAATCTACTCGAAGTAAGAATTGTTTGTTAACAAGGTCGTCTTGAAACTTAGTGATACATAGCACTATAGATAAAACTTCCTTTTTAACAGTTGAGTAGTTTTTCTGAGCAGAATTCCAGATTCCAGAAGTAAAACGGACAAGGGTTTCAGAAGAAGAATTTTGAATTCTTTGTTTAAGAATACCACCATAGCCTTCATCAGAGGCATCGGTTTCTACAATCATAAAAGCATCCGGATTTGGGATAGCTAAACAAGGGAGTTTTTGAACAAGATTTTTGACCTTAAGAACAGCATTTGTTTGCTCTGTTCCCCAAGGAATAGGATTCTTCCTAAGACGCTTGTAGAGGGGTTCACAAACTTGCCTAACATTAGGAATAAAATCAGCGACATAATTAAGGCTTCCAAGGAACCTTTGTAACTGGGTTTTATCGAGAATAACATCAGGGAATTTGGAGGAGAACTCTATGGCTCTACAAATAGGTTTATAAGTACCCTGATAAAGGTCATGGCCAAGAAAACGAATGCTAGTTTGGAAAAGCATCATCTTCTTAGCACTAACAACTAAACCATTATGCTTAACTACTTTGTAAAAAGTGTTAAGGTGTTTAAAATGAGAATCAATATCTTCAGAGAAAATAAGCACATCATCAATATAAACAATTGACATATAGCTATAAGGATTGAAGATACTGTTCATAATATTCTGAAATTCAGAGGGGGCGTTCTTAAGTCCAAAAGGCATGACATTCCATTCATACTGTCCAAAGGGGACGTTGAAAGCAGTTTTATATTTATCTTTCTCCGCAATTTGGATCTGCCAGAATCCTGACTTCATATCGAATTTGCTGTAAAGATTAGCTTTGAAAGTTTTTTTCAAAAGATCTCTTTTATTACGTATTGGATACCTAATCCATTTTAAAGAAGTGTTTAAGGGTTTATAATTAATAACTAATCTAGGAGCACCACGTTCTTTTTCAGCAGCATTATTGACATAGAAAGCAGAACAGCTCCAAGGAGATTTAGAGGGACGAATAATCTTGTTATTCAAAAGGTTATTAATTTCTTCTTTACAAACCTTCATCATAGCCTGATTCATCTGGATAGGCCTTGCCTTAGTAGGAATAGCCTGTTCGTTGAATCCATCTATGTATGGCAAGTTTATAACATGTTTCTTTCTTTCCCAAAATGCATTAGGGAAATTAGAACAGATATCTTTTTCAAAAAGATTTTTGAGATTAGTAATTTTACTTACCATCTCCGGGGTTTTTAAAGCTTGCTCAATCCGCTTAATTTTTATATCATCTTTAAGAAAATTAATATGTCTAGAAAGTTTATTTATACGAAAAAGCATTTTATCTCTAATGAAATCACTTTCTTTCTGTGAAAGAGTTTTAAGAAAAGGGATAAATAAATGTTTTCCAAAAACCGTAGTTTTGATACCGTCAAAACCAGTAGTATAGGGTTTAAGTTGTGTAATGAAAGGTATACCAACAGTGATATCTTCATTGATATTTTCAGTCACAACAAAATCATTTACAAAGAAAACACCATCAATAACAATATGAGCTTTTGAAAGCTTGTAATTAATTTGTAATTTCTCACCAGTGGCTGAAAATAGCTTAGAGGAACTACGCTGAAGGTACTTTGTTGGAACAAGTCCTTTAGAAATGCAGTTACGATCTGCACCGCTGTCGAATAAAGCAATTTTCTCAAGAACAACGTCTTTACTGACGTAGAGTTTGATAGGTATATGATGACTCTGAGGTCTAATTGAAGAGATAGCCGTAACCCCAAGGGATTCTGCTTCAGTAGTAGTAGAAGGAAGAATAGGTTCATCATCTTCTTCATACACCCTTTTGCTGGTGTGTTTAAGAAGTTGCTCCGTTAAAGCGTCCATTTCAATTTTATCAAGCCTAGTTTTGATGCTTTTGATTTCGGACTTAAGATTAGAGACCTCTTTTTTGAGATCAGAAATAGAAGGTTCAGATGTTTTGCTGAAGCGATTCATGATAGGTTTCAAGCTGAAAGGTTCAACGAATTGATGATCCTTGTGTTTGTCAACAGAACTATTGATAACCAAATTTTTGAGTTCGAGGAGGTATTTCCTATGTGCTTCTTCGTCTTCGATATGTTCAATCATATCAAAAAGAACTTCTTTGGAGTCGTTAGTAAGGACAGAGATAGTCACAGAATTGGAAAGGAACTTTTCCGGGAGTTCACCTTCTGACTGACTAGCGTCGGATTCATGAGCAACATTGATAAACTCATCATCACTATAATCTTCTGAATTGCTATTAGAAGATTGTGTTGATTGGTTAATTGCTTCAATCTCATCAAGGATAGAGAAGAGTTTTTCCTTGGTGTCATCGTCAAGAGCAAGACAACTGATTTTCCTCTTTTTCTTACCGGATTTGCATTGACTGGCACGATGACCAGTTTTACCACAATCCCAGCAAGTGTCTGAAGAAGAGTTCTTGGAACGTCTAGATTTTTTTCTATGCTTTTCATCTTTAGAGCTACGCTTGGATGAAGATTTTTTGGAAGGAGACTTTCTAGACTTTGAACTGGTTTTATGCTTCCTAGAAGGAGCAGTGATAGTAGGGTAACCAAAGTCTTGGCAGAAACTTCCTAACTCTTGCTTAGAGTGAAGACTATCTTTCTTAAGCTGGTTTTTGAGCTTAAGGTCGTTGCAGAGTTCCAGACCAACTGCATTGATGAAACTGGCAAGATCTCCATAGGTCATTTGACCATAGGGGATGGCACCGTCACATCTATCACGTATTTTGGTCCTTACCTTTTCTGCAAATAAGGGAGGAAGACCGCTAATAAATCTTTCTTTCCAGAAATCACTATTGCAGTCGCTGCGGATCATGATTTTGCACATAAAATATCTTTATACCAGCGGAAATCAGAAAGCTTGGGACAAGTAAGATTGTTAAGAATTTCCAGGCTTCTATCCTGGAAGAGTTGAGATTCACCGATAAAGTGTTTGAGGATGTGATAAAGAAGGGTAGCACAAGCATCTTCTTTAACTTCCTGCGTAGAAGATTCAACACCGTTTTCAACTTTTATAACGGTTTCTACAGCAGTGGATTCAAAGATCTTCTTCTTGATATCATCAGATAGGCAATTATCCCACCAATGCCTAAGCATACCGGTAAAACCAGCAACAATCATAAAGGCACATTGTTTATCAGAGGAGCCTTTGACTTTGTAGGCAGTGATGCCTACACCCATACCGTGAAGAACGTTTTGAATTTGATGGTCGGATAATCCATCAATATTCCATTCGGTGATACTTCTACTATCTTGAGAAGCAGTAACCAGGAATTGATTTTCCTCATATTGCATATCAGGAAAGGATGGCCTGGAATAGTAGTTCTTACCATTAGGATATCGATCATTAGTTAATCGATGGATTTTGGACTCATCTTCTTTGATGAATTTAAGCTCGGAAGAAGGCTTACTAGAAGTAGGGAATTTATTCTGGCTGGAAGTAGAAGGTTTATCATTTTCCTTAAGATCAAGTTTGGAGAGCTTGAGATTGATTTTGTCAAGAAGGTTTTTGGAAATGTCAAAATCATCACCAAGTTTTGGAAAGTTTTTGTTATCGAATTCGGGGATACGAAAGGTAGGGTTGTGATCAATCTTTTGGTCGGATTTAGAGGTAGTCGGGGGTTTTTCAAAGATTGACTTACCTTTGGCAACTTCAATTTGTTGAGAGACGACGTGCAGAAGTTGATTGGTGTAGTTGTTTTGTTCAACTACTTTGTTAAGGTCTTTGGTAGAGATAATACTATTTTTCTCATCCGAGACCTTCAAAGGCAAAGCTTTTATGACCTCTTTCTTATGAGCAATAAGAATTCCTTCAAGAGGAGGAGTAATGGATTCGATAACTTCGTTGGCACGAGTATACCATTTTCGGATGATAACAGAAAGGGAATCTTTCGGGTTTTCAAGTTGACCCGTGATTTCAAACCACTTAAAGAATTCAATTGTGCATCTGAGTCTTTTCATATCAGATATCCAATTATCTTTAAAAGCAGTTCTTTTCTCAAGGCTATAGGTATGAGTATACCACTTACGTTTGATCTGATTATCAGGATGATTCCATTGCTCAGTAAGAGTTTTGAAATCGGGAGTAAAAGATTCTTCAGAAGAAATTGTTAGAAGAGAGGGGTCGATAGGACCTCTCATTTCACTAGCAGTGGGACTAGGAGGTGAAGTTTCATAGTAAACTTTAGGTATTTCTTCAGAGAAATCAACACCCTGGATTTTCCCTTTAGTGTTACTATTATTTTCCTTCTCTTCCGGGGTTTTTGAAGTAGACGTCGGTAGATCCGAGGTTGACTTTCGAAAAGAGAGAGTAGATCTTCTAGATGAATTCCTAAGGAATTTAAGATCTATAGATCCGTCAGGAAACTGAACTACATGCTCGATTTGAGATGTTTCAGCATAACTGGGCAAAGGCTGAGTTATGGCCTCAAGAACATTTTCCCAAGGTAGAAGTCTGGGAACAAAGATAGAACTATGCTCAGGGTTGGATTCCATGAGCATAGTGACTCCTTTGGTGCTTTCAATACAAGCTTTGGGAGCAAGATTGGTTTTCATGAGTCGGTAATAGACTCTATAGATAACAGCAATTTCACGAGTGTTAATTTTGCTGTTCATGTTTTTGGTTTTGACATTTAATGTCAGAGTATCTAAGACATTAGGATCATTAATGTCTACAGAGAAGTTAGGGTAGCAGTTGAAAGAAACAGGGCCATTAGCCAAGTTACTTTCAAGTACTCCCAAAAGGGAATTGTCAAAGTTCAAGAGACGAGAATCTCGGAGGAGGACGCAGATAGGAATATCAAGACCTTTTCGGAACAAAGGTTTAACAGCCACTTGAACGAGACCAATATGCAAAAAATTAAAAGATTTTTGATATTTAGTAATATCACGATGAGAAAGTAGTTTAATAATTTCAAGAGAATTATTAATGGCAACAGTAGACTCATTAGTCTTAATATTATGATTTTTAACAAAACTAAAATTACCAAGTTGATAAATCCTTTTAAAAGGTTCAATTGGTAAACTCCAATTTTGTAAATCATTTTCAATGCTAGCAATCTTAGATGCAGATGCAGACATATTAATGCTATTAACAATGGTTTGATTGTTTTCCATTATTCAATAAATACTGTCAAAGGGTAGGGGATCAAATCATTGAAACAGTGAATTTATCCAAAGATGCAGAAAAACAAGATAATAACTATAACCCAAAAAGGTCCAACAGACAACAGGATAAGTTTTCTTGGTCTTACACAGATAGATTTCCTAAGTTCATCTTGGCGACTGGTTAACCTCTCAAAAGGACTCACGCTCTCATAGCAACGTCCTAGGTTCAGGCATACCAACGTCTTAGCCGGGGATTACTCGGTTACCTCATAACTATAGGAAATAATCAACAGCCTCACACGAAAAAAGTGTCTGAAAGAGAAATTCACGTAATAATAAAATCTTGTTTAAAAACATAATTGGTTTAAAACAGTATCAAAGATTTGTCCATGCCCTTGACAGCATTGTAGATTTAGCTGCTCATGCTAAATTTACAATACGCCAACATGGCTCTGATACCAATTTCAGGATCGGTTACTATTACTGTTGTCGGAGAACCGAGCGGCGTCAATAGTACCAGAATATAATTAAAGCAATTTCAGGATCGGTTACTATTTCTGCTGTCGGAGAACCGAGCGGCGTCAATAGTACCAGAATATAATTAAAGCTTAATTAAAATAGAAATAGAATACAAAATACTTCAAATTATATTAATAAAGTAAGTTTAATACTTACAAAGTATTACAGAGGGAATCCAAAAAGAAACATTGGAAATAGGGAAGGCAACGGAATATTTTCTCTGGGGTAAAATTTCTGATGCCTATGAATTACAATTCGAGAGTCTTATATAGACCTCTAAAAATATTTGCTCTCAAAGGATGCAAACAAGTGGACGGTCTAGATTGATCCGTCAAAAGGAAAAGACATATGGAATCAAATTTTATTTAAAGTAAGGTAAAGTTTTATGTCTTCTTTCAGAAGGCCATGTGCAGTTGTCTTTTGTAGTCCTCATGGGTCATTATCATGAATAGTAAAATGCCTCTTTGAGAAAGGCAATTCTGATGCTTTGCATCTCTACCCTTCTTGAAAGGTCATATTTACATGTCATCATAAGGGTCCATGTAGGCCCTAGCAATTCCTTCCGGATGAAGCATATCTCCATTATCACTTTCTTGAGAGGTTGCTTCTTCGATTAGTTGATGAATGACATCTTCATCTGCTGGTTTACTTTCCAGATCATCTAAGGCTTTTTTGAGCTTTCTTTTTAGCTCATTTTTTGAATGCAGCTTTGATGAGGATGATCCTGGAGAGGAGTGTGTGACACCTACTGGAGTGGGTGAAATCGGTTTGGGAGTCCAACCTTTAATTTTAACCGTTTTGCAAAGATGTTTAATCCGGTCAAATTCATTAATTGAATTAGAAATAAACTGTTGTGTGTTGCTGAATGTTGCTAACTGAGTTTGTACATATGTTTGTTTATCGAAGTGATCAATATTTTGAAAATCTAAATGATCGATATTTTTAAATTCTTTTTTACTTCTTGGGTTTCTCGGTGTTTGTTTTCGGTTCTTTTACCGAGAAGGGTCCCATTGAACCGAAGTCCTAGTTAGTGACCGTTCCCTATGATGGATGGATGACGACCGTCTTAAGGGAAATGTAGTCGTTAGGAGTAGATTTTTCAATTATTTTTCAATTGTTTTTCTTTTGTGGGTTGCACCCAAAACTTGTAGTTACTTTATGGTTGCGGAATTATGGTTGCGTGTTGTACATGATATTTAAAATGCAAATGTGATTCGTATGAAAGCATGCAACTTTGTAAATGTGTTGAGATACCTAGGCCAAAGAGTTCGATTCAGTGTGATTGAGGCTTAATGTTTGAATTCCTGTAATTAGCTGATTGAAGAGTCTGTGAATACATCTTGAATGGAGCATGTGCAATAAGTGTGAAGTGAGGTTTTGTTATTCCATGCTATTGTGAAGTAAGCAAAAACAACAGAATGATCATAGCGGGGGCTTGGGGGAGGGGAATATGCCTTTGGACAATCACCCCAATGGCCATATTGACACCCTCATATATTGCACGTGTTACAGTTTTGCCACAAGTGGGGTCCTCCGCAATTCATGCAAGATTCGCCGAAATATGCGTATCCACCATTTATATTCCAAGATGTCATGTCAATGAGGGTATCCGAAAGAGAGAAAAATTAAAATGAACAAAGACTTAAAACAAATACTAAGACCAAGTTGTCAACACTTAAGAAAATAAAACAAAAATACAGTAAATTTACACTTAACACAATTTCACCAATTGCCTAGTCTCCCCGGCAGCGGCGCCAAAAACTTGTTCGGTGCTTTGGTTGGGGTTATAAACCGACACGCAAGTGCACGTGGTCAAACAAGTAATAAAGTGGCTAAGTAAGCCAAGTATCGATCCAAGGAGGTTCAGGATATGTAAAATTTGCCTAAGTATACTATATTCTTATCTTACTTCTAATTATGCTAACAACAACGTAACCAACAGTTAAATGAGTTTTTGTTTATAAAATATATACTAAAACTATTAACAATTATTTACTGTGAATTTAAACTATGGATATGAGCATGCCAAGGTTAAGAACAAGTAATGAATTCGATTATAATAATAATTCGGTTAATCTCTTCTTCATGTTGCTAGCCAAGAACAGTAGCCTAGAAATTAAAACTCTCGTATTTAATTTCACTTAAGAATCATAAACCATTCATCTACATTTCTGTGATCAAATGCAATTTATGACCTAGCAATACAATTCCGGTTCCTAAATTGACTAATACGGCTTTCAAGTATATTTCTATCAGGAAAGCACATCAAAACCCAAATTTCCCAAATCAAGTTAAGAACAATACCCTATTAATTCACAACTTTCCAATTTCTTGCTCTCTCGAGTGAAATTGGACTTTTTAGATGTACATTAATGTCGGCCAAGCACTAATGCAGTAAGAACAAGAATTAATAGAACAACATGAAAGAAGAAGAAGAAAACCATATCATTTACAATCAAAATTCACTACACATGTTCAAAACCTTAGCAAGGAAGAGAATTAGCCACTCATTTGTGGATTGATCATCCTAAAACAAGTGTAAATCATACATACAATTGATTGAAAGAAGAAAGGAAGAGAAGAAATCCCTTATCTTTTTTGTCCCTCAACTGCTGCTAACCCACGTCCTTGCTCCACCAAGTCTGAACTCAGTCTAAAAACTAAAAACTGATTAAAATAAACCTAAGTGTGCTAGTTATACTAGTGGAAAATTTTTCCCGGAATAACAAGCAACGTGTCATGGAGGCCAACGCGGAGCACTGCCTCCGTGACACGGCGTGGACGCGGACCTTCACTGGAATTCCAGGGTTTGGTAAAATAGCCTCAACGTGGCACGGAGGCCAACGCGGAGGCCTATCTCCGTGCCACGGAGCTGTCGCGAGGCCACACTGGAAATTGCCATTTTATTTCCTCCCCAGGCAGTGTGCCTCCGCGATGGTAGCGTGGCACGACTCCATCGCGGAGCCCCTATAATTTGTGCATTCCAATGTCTTTTCCATGCTCGCATCCAAGTCCAACTCCGATATAGTTCCAACATGCATTTTAGCTCCTAAAAATCATATTTACCTGCAAAACAAATGCTAATCATGTTGGTTAGTAAAAATTCGCATTTTATTACCAACTACATGAGAATATATACACATTGCACAATAAACAAGGCGAAAATGATACGTTTGAGTATCACTTGGGCATATAAATCTGCCCAAGATCATTGTCCACTGTCAAACACCTGCAAATCTTGGATCCCTATCTGTGAAATGCTGGCTGGAGAGCAGGTGAGGAATTTAGTTTTAGGTAACTATCTCCCTCATGTGTTCCAACCTTCAAACCATGAATCGACTCCTACAAAATGCAGGTGTAATGCAGGAGCCAGGCATTTTTGCTGCAACTCTATCGCAAACCTGCGAAGCACCTGCGAACTGCAGTTCTTAACCTGCGAAAGGCAGGTGCTTACAATTATCACTAAATATGTTCATTTTGTCTAGCATCCAGTCTTTTTAATTGTTCTTCCCTAACATAGCATAGTGTTTGCGCTCTGGCGCACTCGCAAGAGTACGCGGTCGTACAAGTATACAATGGCTCTTTTTCAGAGCCGGATGTCGAACCCACAGGGACCGGACCAATTCAGTGAATATTCAAGTTCAAGTGTTACAATTAATCTTCACAAGTGTTGATTATATAAATTTTCAGGAAATGCTAATTAAGTCTATGGGTGATCACAAAATACTCAAGAAACGATATAAGAAGCAACTAGAGTTAAGGCCCTGTAATAATGCAATGCTACAATTCTCAATGGTTCAAGAATGAAAACTTCAGTTGTTGTATCACATAATTAAAAAGCTATGTTCATGGTCTTTCGAGCCTCTAAACATGACAAACTTGTCTCACACCTACATCATTGAGCGGGGATGTGACATCCTAATTCATGAGCAATTTATCTATATGGATATGGTTTATGGAGTTTGCACCCTTGATTATGGACTTCCGTACCTCTAATCATTTAACCAGACTTAGTTTCAGCACTACTTCTATGAGTGGTGATGTGACAATTCTAAGTCGGTGCCTAGCTCATCCCATTTTAGTAACTAAACAGGGCAAATTAGGTATAATTTCTATCCTAACCGCTAATCCTATTGTAAGGATAAGAACTTGTTCCCTACATTCTTATGTTCTAGCCTAGGGTTACTCTTTCGAGCTTTTACCTAAGCTTAACGCGTATATTTTCATGGTGATCAATTATAAAAACAACAATAATAAAGAATGTAAGACAAAAAAACAACTAAAACTCCAACCCATGAAGAATTTATGCATTTACAATCATATTATGTAGCCTCTACCCAAGAGGAAGGGTATTAGCCACTCATGTTCATACAAGTACTCAAAAACATGATTAGAGTAATGTAATTACAAGAATAATTAAAGAGAAGGCAAAACAATGAACCCTAGATAGAGTTCTTCACTTCTCCCTTCGCTCCTTTACGGTTTTCCAAAGATTTTTCGTGATAAATGAAACAAGAAGCCAAGTATCCTATTTATACTAAGTGAGATTTTTCAACTTTTGGCTGTGGGTGAAATGGCTCCATGTCATGGAGTTGGTCGTGCCAATTTGCTTCCGTGACACGTAGCAAACGCGGAGGCTTACTGGAAATTTCAGCAGTGGCATGGCATCGCATGGCAGTGTGTTGTGCGCGTTGCCCAGCATGGCATGGTAGCCATCGTGCAGGGCCCTTGGTGTGGAATGGCGCTATCGCGACTGCTACTGCTACTTTGCCTGCCCTCATGCGTACACGCACGGGCGTGACACGATGCCTATCGCGCAGGTCAGCCGACGTGGCATGCTGGGCTGGGTGGCAGGCCTGTTTTTCATTCCATCTTGTGCAATTGTCATCCCAACTCAATCCAAAGCTCCTCCTTGCTCGTGCATCTTCATATTTAGCCCATATTTAACATTTTTTCCTACAAAACAAAGAGCTAATCACATTGGTTAGTTTATGTAAGAAATTATACAAAATCACATGAGAATACAATTAATTAAATTGACAAACATGACTAAATCAAGATATAAAATAGTACTTGGACACGTAATTATGCCCAAGATAAATACCCCACATTTAAAGCCTTGTTCCTTCTCGAACAACTCTTTTACATCTCATGCACATGAAGAGTCACACATAGGTAATTGAAGCAAGAAAATTCAAGCTAAGGCTATAATAACTATTTTAGATGGCAAGTTAACAATAGAGCATGCAAGATTTAACCATTACAACCAAATATAACTATGTAAAGACTTCCTAGCCTCAAGAATCGACTCTCAATCTTAACAAACCCATGCAAATTAACCAATCAAGAAATCCGACATGAATTTTATCCTTCATCAAACATGTGCCCTCGCAACAAGAGAGTTACCCATTTTTTCTCATATGATTTCAAATTATAACATGCATGGGTATATGAATAAGAAATACTCTTACTCTCAAAAAGAATTCACATGCCACGTGTATTGACCCATAAGCTTGCCTTTAGTGTTTTACTCCACCAATTTAAGAATGTCTGAAAGTAAGATTAAGTAGGACTTAATGTATTGTAATGTAAGCTAAGGGCGGGTAGGTACTATTATTGCCAGTGAAAGTGACTATCTTCCCTAATTGCTTTTAATACATCACAATTTCCTTAGGAATTTTCATCCTCTTACTTCATCTTTATTCTTTTCAACTCCCATTTTCCTCTTTTATTTTCCCATTTCCTTAGGCACACTCAAGCTGCTAGGAAGGATTACTTGATCAATTTTCTTTAATATTCTTTTTCACTCCTTTCAGCTTTTACTCCCTACTAACTCTTATTCATTTTTAAACAAGTGCACCTCTAGTCTTTTCTTTAACTCCTGCAACTATTCTTTTCTTTCTTCTCCCAACGCTTCACTCCTTCACTTCTTTTGCATGTTCACTTATGAGATTAGGAGTTTTGGATCAAATTAATGGCTAATGAAAAGAAAGGATTAAACTCATTTTGTGGTTAGCAAAGAATAGGATAAAGGCTCAATGGGGATAACTAGGATCAAACATTCAAGGTAGGTAAAGCAAGGGATTAAAATTAGGCTCTTTCAAAGAAATGCCTAAATCATCTCTTACAATCTACATCCCACATTTCGCTTTGTATACACACTAAGCAAGTTCTAGACACTACACAATCACATGGAATATTCAAAATCTGTACACTCACAGCACATGCTCAATTCTAGAAAAATTTAGCACTCTTAACTCAACTAATCACAAGAATGCAAAATTTAGCTTTAAGCACATTGAGTCACATTCAAGAGCCTAGGTGTCTTAAACAAAGTTATACAACTGCTCACTTGCTTCAAAATTAACAACACTTGCATCTCACAATCATGTATAGCACATAACAAGAACATCAAGCCATCAATCAGCTAAGGGTTCAGAAATAAAAACCTATAAACTAATTTTCCCTCAAGATGATCGTCATCCATCCATCCTTGGGAAAAGTCCCTAACTATGACTAAAACAATTATGTACAGAAATGGAAAAATTTTATTCGTCTGTTCAAAGATCCCCCTATCAGAAAAGAACCGAAAGAAAAATCAACGGGTGGGTGAATTATACTCAACTCAACTTTTTCATCAAACAATATCATACAAAGCACTAATTCCACCCGAAATCAGTAAGCAAAAAATTTTGAAATTTCCCTCACCCCACACTTAAAATATACTATGTCCCCAAAGCATCATATTAAAATACGAAAAGGGTGAAAAATACTCACTGAGGCCTCTACGCCTAGCTAACAACATTTTTTTCTTTCGTTCTTGCACAAGTGGGTTATCAACCCCACACTTATCCTCTTTCATGCTCCTTAGCTTTCTCTTCTAAGGGTACTCAGACTTCCCCTCAACCTGTGCTAATTTTACCACCAAAAACAACAACAAAGTGAAAATACACAAAATAAAACAAAAGGAAAATAAAATTGTACCGGTGGCACCTTTGGGTTGCCTCCCAAGCAGCTTCTGATTTTATGTCGTGGCACGACATGGAATATCCTTCTCGGGATATCCTTAAACCAGTGTTCCCTTTTGAGAACCATCTTCTCTTTTTATTTTTTGAAGAAACAACCTCCACTCTGTCCCTCTCTTCTTCCAACTTCTTCTTTACTTGAAGCCATCCACTAGATTCGACCTGAAATGTGATCATTTCCTGCAGCTGTGGACATATGGAACCTGCCACCCCACACTTAGCCTCTGACAACACACTTACCTTACAAAGGTCTCTATAGTGTGTGGGTGGATTAATCTCTTGGTAGACCCCGAAGAGTTCTTCTTCATCATCGACCCTCATTTTCAGGGTTCCCGCTCTTACATTTATAATTGCTCCTCCAGTAGCCAAGAATGGTCGTCCCAAGATTAGAGGTACCTTATCATCAACTTTAAAATCAAGTATGATGAAATCAACGGGTATAATGAACTTACCCACTGTGCTGAGAAGGTCCTCGATTATTCTATCTGGTGCCACTTGAGAATTGTATGCGAACTATAGCATCACTCATGTTGGTCTTGGCTGACCCAACCCCAAGGTGTTAAACAAGGATAGAGGCATTAGATTTTCTGCTGCCCCTAAATCACAAAGAGCTCTTACCACTTCAACTTTACCAATTTGTATAGGGAGGGTAAAACCCCCTGGGTCTTTGAGCTTTTTTGGCATCTTGCTCATTACCCTATAGCTGCACTCCTCAGTCAATGCCATAGTGTGAACATCCACTAATATGACTTTCTTGGCCACCACATCTTTCAAGTACTTAACGTGCTTGGGCATTCCCTACAAAACATCAAGCAAAGGCAAATTCATGTGAAGTTCTTTGAAAATATCAAAGAATTTTTTAAAGCATTCCTCCTCCTTGCTCTTTAAGTATTTTCCTGAATGGTGGTGGTGGTCTCTGTGCTGGCTGCAATGATGATTATGCATTTTATTGCATAACACTCTTATTATCTCCCTTGTTAGTTGATGGCCCTTTCTGATCAACTCCGACTGTACCTCATTTCTCTTTTCTTTCGGTGGTGCATCACCCAATTGCCTACCCACTCCTCAAACTAATGGCATTGACCCATTATGGGTTTATATCTGTGTCATTGGGTAATCCTCCCTAAGGTATGGTGTGCTGAGAAGCTGCTAATTGACCCATCTGGTTGTTTAGATTGCGGGTGGCCAACTGCTAATTTTTCAAATCTAATGCCATCCTCTATTGATTTTCTTCCAATTGGGTCTGCGTAGCCATAATTTTCTACAACATCTCCTCAATGTTGCTGCTACTAGACTAGCCATTGTTCTACCTGTTTTGCTGCTGATACTACTGTTACTGAAGTATTTGGTAGCTCCTACTTTGATTTCCAACCAAAGAGAAATTTGAATGGCTCTGCCAATTCTTGTTGTAGGTGTTCCCATAATTCTGATTGTTTCTCTAAACATTCCCCACAAAATTGACAGATTTCGGATTTACCTCGCACGATTCTGCATTATGCCCATTGTTACCACAGATTTCACACCAACTAGGAGCCTGCTGAATTGCATTCACCTGTCCCTGCAGTTGGTTCATACTCAATTTGTTGAACTAAGTCATCATCTGATGTTGAAATGATGCTAGTTGTGCCACCAAGGAATTGACACTATCTACCTCTATCAGCCCTGCTTCTCTCTTACTTTCCCCTCTTGATAAATCGTTGTGCCACTCTGGATTTACCTGAGAAATCTTGTTCAACAAACTGTACAACTCATCATATGTCTTTTCCAGTGCTTGCCCACCCAATGCAGAATCTAGTAAGATTTTGGTGTGTGCGTCTAGACTTTCCACAAAGGTATGCTCTAGAACTTCATTGGACTGCTGGTGATGGGGGCAGTCTCTCAATAATGACTTGAATCTCTCCCAAGCCAAATACAAGTTCTCCTTTGGCCTCTGCTTGAAGCTTAATATTTCACTCCTTAGTTTAGAAGTCTTTCTTGAAGGGAAAAATCTGATAAGGAACTTCTTTTCTAAGTCGTCCCAAGAAGTAATGGAATTTGGTGGCTCAGCCTTCAACCACCTCTTTGCCTCTCCCAACAATGAAAATGGGAAGACTGTGAGTCGGACATAATCAGTTGACACTCCGGTGGGGACGAAGGTGTCACTAATCTCCAGGAAGTTCTGTAACTGCTGTTGTGGGTCCTCATGAGTCATCCCAGTGAACTAGCCACTCAAATGTAACATCTGCACCATGTCTTGTTTCAATTCAAAGTTCCCTCTAGGCTTCGGTTTGCCGATACTGGAGGTCACATTTCTTGCAAGTGGGATTTCCACTTCGCGAACTGTTTGGGCTGCCATTTTGTCAGGTAACAATTTTGCTTGCCTAACTGGTGGATGTCATTGCAACTACTCTTGTAATCTTTTTTCAACTTTTTCTCTAGAGCTTCCCTCCTGAGAAAATGCAGTTGGCGTTTCGGTTTTAACAATGGTTCCGCCAGCTCTCTATTCCTTGCCAACTCTGCAAGCGCAACCTATTACCTGCAATGTAGCAGACTAAGACCAAGTTTTTCAATACTTAAGGAAATTAAGAATCACACAAAAACAAAAAAAATCACAAAACTTTGCCAGTCCCCGGCAAGGGCGCCAAAAACTTGTTTGCGCTCCGGCGCACTCGCAAGCATACGCAGTCGTACTTGTAATACAGTGGCCCTTTTTCAAAGATGGATGTCGGACCCATAAGAATTGGACCAATTCAGTGAATATTCAAGTTCAAGTGTTACAACTAATCTTCACAAGTGTTGATTATAGAAATTTTTGAGAAATGCTAATTAAGTCTAAGGGGGATCACAAAATACTCAAGAAACGATATAAGAAGCAACTAGAGTTAAGGCCCCATAATCATGCAATGCTACAATTCTTAATGGTTCGAGTATGAAAACTTTAGTTTTTGTCTCACATAATTAAACTGCTATGTTCATGGTCTTTCGAACTTCTAGACACGACAAACTCGTCTCACACCTACATCGTTGAGTGAGAATGTGACATCCTAATTCATGAGCGATTTAACTACATGGATGTGGTTTACGGAGTTTGCACCCTTGATTATGGAATTTTGTACCTCAAATCATTCAACTGAACTTAGTTTCACAACTACTTATATGAGTGGTGATGTGAAAATTCTAAGTCGGTGTCTAGCTCATCCTGTCTTAATAACCAAACAAGAAAATTAGGTATAATTTCTATCCTAACCGCTAATCCTATCGTAAAGATAAGAACTTGCTCCCTACATTCTTATGTTCTAGCCTAGGGTTACTCTTTCGAGCTTTTACCTAAGCTTTACCCGTATGTGTTCATGGTGATCAAGCATAAAAACAACAATAATAAAGAATGTAAGACAAAACAACAATTAAAACTCAAACCCATGAAGAAATCATGCGTTTACAACCATATTACGTATCCTCAAACCTAAAGGAAGGGTTTTAGCCACTCATGTTTGTACTAATACTCAAAAAAATGATTAGAGTAACGTACCTACAAGAATAATTAAAAGAGAAGGAAAAATAATGAACCCTAGGTAGAGTTCTTCACTTCTCCCTTCACTCCTTTATAGTTTCTCAAAGATATTTCGTGATAAATGAAACAAGAAGCTAAGTATCCTATTTATAATAAGTGAGATTTTTCAACTTTTGGCCATGGGTGAAACGGGTCCATTTCACGGAGATGGCTGCACCAATTTGCTTGCGTGACACGGAGCAAACGCAGAGGCTTACTATAAATTTCGGTAGTTATGGCATGGCAGTGTGCTGTGCGCATTGCCCAGCATGGCACGATAGCCATTGTGTAGGTCTCTTGCCGTGGCACGACGCCATAGTGCGCTTCTACTGCTGCTTTGCCTACCCTCGTGCGCACATGCACGGGCATGACACGGAGCCACCATGGCACGCTAGGCTGTGCGGCAGGTCTGTTTTTCATACCATCTTATGCAATTGTCATACCAACTCAATCCAAATATCCTCCTTTCTTGTGCATCTTCATATTTAGCCCATCTTTAACATTTTTTCCCACAAAACAAAGAGCTAATAACATTGGATAGTTTATGCACGAAATTATGTAAAATCACATGAGAATACAATTAATTAAATTGACAAACTTGACTAAATAAAGATATAAAATAGAACTTGGGCACGTATTATGCCCAGATAACAACAAAAAGGGAAGGCCCTTCCACATCCAAAAGCAATGGGAAAGGAAAAGCTAAAGGAACCCCAGGCTCTACCAACACTAGGGATGCAATCATCCTCTATGTGCCTGACATGAAGAAGCACTACCTCACATGTGTAGAGAGACCAATCACTATAGAGAGGCGCTTCGACAGGCATGGTTGGGAGACGACTTTTCCAACAACAATGCCCAATTCAATGAGAGGCATTGGCACATGTTTACAGAGCCTCTACCAAACTACTTCCCAAATATGGTGTCACGACCCGGGTATACACCCTAGATAGGACATGGTACTTGGTGACATAAGAGACCCCAAGCTAACCCATGGTCTAACATCACACTGATAAACTGAGTAAACATAAGCAGAAGATGTATAAAATAGTCATCCAAGTAAAACTGTTTTGAAAAGAATAAACATAATTGTACTAAATACTGAACATCTATGTTTGGAAGTTAATACTAACTGGTGAGTTGCTGGGACACGCCCCCAGCTAACTCTAAAATCTGACTAAGTACTGAACTAACTAAAAAGAAAGCATCGTCCTCGGAAGATGACAACTAACCAATAGGAATGCTACTGGTATCGTCGGGAGGCACTACTGATGATGTTGAGATTGTGAACATACACCTGTATCATAATATGATATAGCATAGGAAGTATGCGTCAGTATTTTGAATGTACTGAGTAAGTGAGATATACAAAAAGCATGGAAAAATAAGCAATGAACTGAAATAACATGAAATGACCAGCTAATATTGAATACTGATAAAAGATGAGCTATAACTATGATATGGTCAATAATGACCCTGACTGACGGTCATAAACATGTCCTCAAACTGAATGACTGAAGTGAGCTAAACTGAAACTGAGTTAAACTGAACTGTACTGACAAATGGGAGAGTCTATAACCGCTGTATAACCATATGAGCTTAATGTGGAGTCCGATGTATACACCCTATCGGAGAAAGCCCAATGTACCTTGCCAAGGTATAGTGGCTGAGCTGGGTGATCACAAGTCTGGGGCCGTTGGGCCAATAACCTATGGCGGCAACGTAGTTCTGGGAGCCTAGGTGTGCTAGAACCCTAGTCCACTCGGTGCTAAGTACTACACCCACTGGATAGCCCTAACTTGACTGCTAAGTTGATAGTTCAAAACTAGGGTCCTAGACTAGTCAGGACTACTTATCTGGAAATAACCTGAAAGTCTATAGGACTAGATAACTGAAAACTAGTGTTCTAAAACTGTGTAACCGTCTAAATAACTAACGGATAACTGATACTAATGGTTCTAAGACAGGTCAGAGCTACTTATCTAGAAGTATCGTAACTGTCTAGAGAACTAACTGATGACTGAAACTAGGGAGTATTACTGAACTGAACTCCTCAAGATTTGACTATTGTCAAACTGATCAGGTGACTTACTGGAAAGATGCAGAAAGTGCTAATTTTCTGACTGAGATTGAACTAACACGAAAACTTATTGAGAATTCATGTGATAGTAATAACATGGGAATTCAAAAAAACTAATAGTGTCAAGCAACATTAAAATCTAGTCAACTATGCAAGACCTAATTTACTGCATTGATAGAATTAGGGCTAAAACCAAATCACATGAAAAAAGTAGCAACATGATCACTAAGTAGTGGAAACATAGAAAGAATTCATATGAACAAAAATCCACAAGAATTAAATCAGAATTTGGCTGAAAATAACCTTATTTCTAATATTCAAGGCTAGGACAGATAAGAAATTACAGTAGGGTTTTTGGGGCACAAGGGAAGAGCAACTCCCTTGTTGAATTCCCATATACCTGGAGTCAAATTCCTTGGGAAGAACTCAGAGAATCTTAGAAGAAAACTCAAAAACCCTAGCTTGCTTTGAGAGAACTGCCTGCGTAGATGGTACTTCTATTATTTGGGTTTTTGGAAGGAATGAGGGAGAGGGTCGACTATACCTTTAAAATACCTCCCTTAAACACCCTAAGTGATGTAGTTTAGGAGTTAAAAGTATGGGAAATTACAAAATTTCCATTGAGATAAAAGTCTAAAAACTGCCCGATGGGGACCAATGGGTCACAAAACGAGTCATTGGTTGACACCACGACTCATTGGGACAAGTCGCTGGTCCTGGTCCTAAAATCTGCTTTCACTAGACACTGGCAACAAAAGGAGACCACGACTCATTTGGACAAACAAATGGGTCATTGACACCTCTCGTGGTCACTGGTAAGTTTTTCGAGCAAAACACTGGACCCCTCTCCAACGGGCGAGACCATGACTTATTTGTAGAACCCATGAGTCATGGTAACTGTCTGTTGTTACCACCGCCTTGACCTGATGGATTTCTAGATCTAGCAACGGGTGGAAACAACGACTTCTTAGAGGTTACAACGAGTCATTGGTTCCACTTGTTTCTTCTGGGAGATGTCTGGCAAATTTCTGTACTAAGCAAAACAACTCCACAGAATGACTCGTTACTCTTTCGTAATGGGTTGTTTCATGACACATTGGTTCCTGAATAAAAAACTTGCATATCAAACCATGACTTATACAACGATCTGTTGGTGCCGACAATGACTCATTGTCTGAGTCATCCTGAGACAAAAATCTTCTACTTTTATCTAGTTTTTCATGCAAAGTATGAGTTTGGACTAGGAATGTTTTGGGGTGTTACATATGGTTCCAGTGTTTTATGCCTTGCATCAAGCGAAGCAAGATGCCATAAAGCACAAAGGGAAAGTAGATGATTTCCCTTGCCTACGCTCAGTCGTGATTTGAGGTGTGGCAGTGGACATCACTCCTAATGATATTAATGCCATCTTTTAGGAGGATGAGATCGACTCAGGGATCGAGTTGGAAACAAGGATAGTAAATAAGGATGATCAGTTTGGTTAGGTAGCATGCATCATTGCAAATAGTCAGCTAGTCTAGGCCACCATGGGGTGCAAAATTGCAAGGAAAGACCTCAAATTTAAGGACAAATTGTGGCTAGAATTTGTGTGCTGTCGTATCATGCCGTCTAAAAAGGATCAGCGGGTAAAATTCGAGCTGGCCATATTAATTTCTTGGATCATATCCGGGGTGCCCATAAATGTTGGTGAAGTGGTGGCCACCTAGATGAAGAGAAATGCTAGACAATAAGGAGACTCCATGTCATACCCAGTGCTCATAAGCCAACTTTGCCAAAAAGCGGGAGTCCCTTTATTTCCTGATGAAAAGCCTAGCTCTGCTACAGGTGTGGCTGGTGTAGAGAAGAAGAGGGATGCTGATGCTCCCAAAAGTAAAAAAAGAGGTTACCATCTTGGGATGCACCCAAAGACTCAACCTCTCATAACATATCTCAAACCTCCATAGCTCCTGACCTCAATGAGCCAAACCCCCAGATGTCAGGGCATACTTTAGGAGAGGCACTACTCCATATGAATTTACCTCTTCCTTCATCCTCTAGGACAAAGTGAGATCCAAAAGCTAGTGGAAATGACACAATCTCATGAAAACCAACTCCAGATATTGGGTCAAAACTTGCCAGCTCTCATCCAAAGGTCGGTGAAGAAGGTGATGAAGGATGTATTTGAGAGCTTGAACAAGCTATACTCCCGCGTGGATGTGGTTGAAGGAGTGGTCTCATCCCTCTGAGATGATGTTCGAGAGCTCTAAAATAGGGCACCCATGGCTGACCCTGATATAAGCCTCCTTGATAAGGCCATGGCTACCCCATCGATAGTCCAGGACCAATTGTTGAATTTTTTGCGAGCTTTGATGAGTAAGATGGGACAGACCAAAGAGGTGACGACGATGAGAATGAAGAGGCTGATGATGATGTTGAAGAGTAGTCGATTCAAGGAATTCTTATCCATCCTTTGATTTTACTTTTTACATTTAGGGACAATGTAAATTCTTAGTTGGGGGGTGTGTGTCTATCTTGTTCCCTATTTATCATCTTTTGTGCCCTTGTCAGGCTTGATTTCTTATTGAGTTGATGTTTTTAAATTTTTCTTAGTTGATGAATGCCCTTTTCGGGCTTGTGTTGAAATGGAAATTTGTGTTGATAATGTTGGTTGCCATTGATGGATCAAAGTTATGTGTTGCCAAATGTTTCATGACCCATGTTTAAAAATTCATCTTTGTTCATAGTAGATAGCAATAAACTATAAGGGTTTTCTTTACCATGGTTCTTTCCCAAGGAGCAAAATTTTCTTTCTTTTCTTTTGTTGTTGGATCGGGTGGCATTTTCCTATGATAGATTGAGAGGAAATTTTCTTAAGGGAAAAATGCCAACTGCAGCATCTTTGTAAGTCTTTTGTTGCACTTATTGTAAGATGTACCACCGAAAAAAATTATTGGCATTGCAAATGTGTTTTGAAGAAAAAAGGAGCACTTGAAAGTGCAAATGATCATTCTCTTATCATGGGTTTCCCATTCTTTGATTGGCTTTTTGACTCACAAGCTAGCTTGTCTTAAGTCATACTCTTGATGGGATTTTGAAGGTATGTGAACTCCTTGGATTGTGATGCCTGATGTGGTGAGGTCTTTAGCTGAATTCTCGTGTGCACCTAATTGTCTAGAACATGCCCTAAGTGCAACTCAAGGAAAAATTCTAGATGTGGTTGCACTTAGAACATGATCTTAGGCTTTTTTTGTATAGTCACTTCACCTAAAATGACCTCCTTGAACATCTATCTTTGCTAGCGAATGTTTGAGACTTTCACCCTTTTCTTTGGAAACGACATTACAAGCCTATTAACCTTTTGCAATCTCTCTATTGGAACTCATCCTCCCTAGTTGCTAATTTGGAAGAATGAAAAATGGGGCTTGAAGCCCAAAATTTGGGGAAAAATAAAGAAGAAATGAGGCAAAAGCCTAAGTTTGGGGGTTTGCAAAAAGGGGAAGATTATGTGAGTTCAATGAGGGGTAATACCAAATTGTGATGAATCAAATTGAATGGTTGGTTGAAAAACCACTAGCATTAGAAGAAAAAAAATTCTTAAAAGGTGCTACCTCTTGCTTAAATAAGGCTAATTGTGGAACCAAAGGGGTTACAAGGGTTGTTCTTGATGAAAAAATAAGAATAATGAATAAGGAGAGATAAGGTGGAGTGAGCTCATTAAAGTAGTGGGATGTTTAAAAGTGGTCACCAAAGGAATTAGGAAGGTTCTAGTCACAAGAGCTAAATATTTGTCCTACCATTAGCCCAAGACTTCATGATAACTCGCAATTCCTTCGTAATTTTGAGTGTAGCAACTCTACATTAGTGGCGAGATACATGAAGGGAAATCCTATGGGTCAACTTTTATGCACGTGAATTTCTTTGTGAGAGTGAGCATATCTTCTTTATTCTATAATCCCTTTTTGTGAAATGCATGAAAAAAGAATGGGATTCTTTCTTTGTGTGAGTGACGTCACTTCCTTGGGGTATATGCTTAAGTGTGTTTCAAATTTAGAAGTGTGAATGAGACAAGTGTGTTATGAACTTAAAGGCAAACTTTGAATGTGAATTGTCAATGACTTGAGATGCTACTTGAGCTTGTTTTAATATGCCCCTTGTTTGGAATGAACGGAAGTACTTGTGAAATATGCCAATTGTTTATGGTCATCTCTTGAAGTGTGAGCAACATGTTTGTGTCTCTTTTTTTGTATTGAGTCGGTGTGAGATTTTAGGGTTGTCCTAAGTTTTTGTGGTCCTTTGTGTGCAACTCTTGGGTTCTGACATGCTTAAGTCAATTTTTTAGTTGTAATGAAATGCCTTACTTGTTGACAAGAAAAGGTTCAAGTTTAGAGGTTGGTGAGTTGGTAATTTACCAACTCATTAGGCTTTTAAGGATGAGCTTTTGCTTTGTTTACAACTCACTTAGGAAGGTTTTATGCCTTTTCTCTTTGATATTGTAGGTATTGAACTTAATAGGAAAGTATTGGAATTGAACTAAAAAGCAAAGTGTTCAACATAATCTGGCTAATATTCTCCGGAGAAGTTATATGTTCTTCTCTGTATAATCGGTCCAGATCTGGAGATACCTGTATCCATGAATCATATAATTCTTTAATTTTTTCAGGCAATATCCTGATGGAAGGTCCGTGGAATGTCCACCATTGTATGAACCAATTTGGTATAGGGCCGAGATTTAGTAGGAATATTTTCCTCAGAGAAAGAATCTTCATATGGAAGAGAAACTACATGCCTTTTTCGATTCCAAAAGGCGCTGGGATGATCAGCACATATAGAAACAGCAAATTGTTCAAAAATCAATTTAATCTTTTCTTGAACTTTAGAGGATTGTAAAATAGTATCAATAGACATGCTATAAATTTCATGTTGTAAAGATTTCATATGAAAAATCTTTTTATTAATCAAAGAATTTATATTCCTGGTAAGGGGTTCAGTTATAAACTGAAAAGAAATTTTTCTACCATTATAAGTAGCATGAAAACCTGTGTTATCAACATAGGTAAGAGGATAAATAGCTTGAATAAAAGGAGTTCCAAGTATAATAGGAGGGAACATTTTATCTTTAACAAGAATGAAAAAATGAGGAATGCAAACTTTATCTTTGCAAATATAGGCCTTAGGGAATTTATAATCAATTTTCATTTTATCACCAGATGCAGAGCTAATCTTATGAGAAGTTTTTTGATAATATCTGGTCGGGATTATCCCTTCTTGAATGCAACTCATATCTGCTCCACTATCAATAAGAGCAGTTTCAGTAACAGAAAAATTATCATCAATCAAAATAGTACACTTAACATACCATCTATGAGAAGTTACTACTTGCATCATCCCAATGAATAAATCGACATTTGGGGAGGAAATAGCCCTTTTTGCAAAATCAGAAATTTCTTTTGAATCATCATTCAAAACTTCTTTTCCTTTATCATGACCCATAGTACGTTCCATTTGGCTCATACGATGGTCGAAAATCATTTGATTTTGTTTAAGAGATTTAATCTCATTTTTTAACTTTTCAACTTCAGATTTTAAATCATCCATTGAAGAAGAATAACCGGGAAAACTCATATTATAAAAACAATCTATCTTAAAAATATCCATCTATGGAAAAATCTAGCAGTGATGCAAAACTACAAACTGAGGTATGTTTATTCATAATTATGAATAACTAAACTGTTATATTCCTGATAATCTGCTAAGTATTATTTGTTAATATCTTCTTGTTATATCGTTTTTATGAATACCTGATTAAGTTTGCTATGTACGTGTTTAGTAAGTTATGAATAAGTATGCCCAGACTAAGACATCCTAACGTGAAAACCGGTTAGGCCAGGAGAGCCGTTTTAGGGGAGTACACAGAGTTGAAGTCATTGTTAGGGTAACTAATCATAACTGAAAACGCATAGTAATGACCCAAAAGGATAATTCAAAATAACGATGTAAGAATTAGATAATTTCAAATAATGCCTAAGGAGATTAAAAGGAATATTATGTTTAGAAAAAATTCATAAAATGAATTCAGACCTATCAGGAATGAATCACAGATATGAACTACTTATCTTTTGCATGATAAAAATATTGTTTCAGATATTAGAAGAAGTGATAGAACTAGAAGAAACTATGAAACTAGTTAACCAAGACTGGACGGAAATGACTATAGAAGAAATTAGAAAATTATGTTAGAATATGTTAAAAGAATTAGACTTAGAAATAAAATATATTGGGAAGAAAGAAGGCTAAATAATAATTTAAAAATCCAAATAAAAAATCTACAAGGATATTTAGAATATATAAATTTTCTATTAGCTAATAATCAAGCACTACTTAATCCACCAGATCCAGGTATTATTTACTTTTCAGACAGATTCAGTGAAGATACAATTAGATATAAAGAATCTATAATTAGAGAAATAGATAGATTAGAAAGAGAATTACATTTCAGCAAGATAGGATTAAGAATTGATAGACAAAATAAAAAGATAGAATCCTCTATAGGGTAAAAATAGACCAATTAAAAAATTTTAGTATCTAAAAACATAAAGAAGTTACCAGTAAAAATTAAATATTATACACAAGATTAATGAATAAAGAACTACAAAAGCCAAGAAAAGGACATATTAAGAAAAAGGTTAAAAAATTAAAAAACCAATTAAAAATATTATACCCAGAATATAAACAGCTAAGTTTAAACAAAACAAATAATGATAGACTTGAAAATTTGATAGACCTAATTTCAGAAACAGAATATAAATATATAAAATATCTGAAAAAGAAAATATGAAAAATAATATAGATAACGACGAAAAATACAGACGTCAATTAACCAACAAAATAAATGAACTGACAGATGAAATTGAATTTAGGAAGGAAAGATTAAGATACAATATATTTGCAGGAGTATGTAGCACATCAATAAAAACACAAAGAAAAGAAATATTCTATCTAGAAATAAAACTACAACACCTAGAATATAAATTACAGCACGGACTACCATTAATAAAGAAGAATATGCAGTAGAAGAAGAAAAATATATGAGTCTAAAAGGAACAGAAATAAAAATTATACACTCAAACTTAGGACGAAGATTTAAAGTAATAGGAAATCAATTATATTTAATGTTAGAAAAAGAATCAGTAAAACTAGAAGACAGCCTAACAGCAATGGTAAGGATAAACAGAGAAAATGAAGAAATAGACAGAAAAAAGGAAATAGAAAAAATTAAAAAACAAGCACAAATAGAAGTTCAGCAAATTAAAGAAGAAAAAGACACGAAAATCCAAGAACTAGAAAAAGAATTACAAAAACTTAAACAATTATATGAAGAAAAATTAAAAGCTAAAGAAAAACAAAAAGAAGAGTTAAAACTTACAGAAGAAATAGAAAAATTTAAGATATTACTAGAAGAATCAGGAACAATAGAGAATCAACCTAAAATAGGAATAGACGACATAAGCGAACAAGATGATGAAGAAAACTTAGATCAATATTCAGAAACCTCAGAAACCTATACTAACCTAATAGAAAAGGAAAACAACATAGAAATCAATGTAGAAGATATAGATGAAAAACCTAGTACGTCAGGAACTAGAAGTCCGAAAAGATTAAACACTACACCAACTTATTATACCTATGAAAGAGAAAATAGAAGTAGAACACTATGGGATAAAAGATTAAATAAAAAATGGACACCTAAACAAAATATAGAACAATATAATTTCTTAGACTTAGATTGTGTAGCAGACACAAATAAAACAATCCAATTATGGATAGGATACATTTCAAAACAATTAATAGACAATAAAATATTAATAACAGATGCCCCTGGATATATAGAAAGAACACTAATAGGAACAGCTAAAATATGGTTACAAAATTTATCACCAGAAAGTTCAGAAACATTAAGAAATAATAAGAAAATTAATAATGAAACAGCAACAACATCTATAGATATACTAAACAAATACGAAATGGCAATTAGAAATGAATTTAGTAGTATGACTACAGAAATTGATGAACGACAAAAAGATAAAGAATTGAACAGAAATCTAATGAATAAATTAAGTATATGTAAAATGAGTTATATGGATGAATACACATGTGCATTTAAAGAATACTATTATAAAGGACTATACACGAATGAAGAAAGTAGAGAAATAAGAAAATTATACTATACAAAACTACCAGAACCATTTAGTTCAAAAGTAACTAAAGAATGGCAAGAATCAGGACTAGTAGATACATTAGGATCTAGGATAAAATTTTTACAAAAATGGTTTACTGAATTATGTGAAAAACATAAAGAAGATATAAAAATGGAAAAAATATTAATAAAAAACTTAGCATGTTGCACAACTAGAACAGCACCGCAATTTGGATGCACAAATAAACATAAATATAAGAAAAGAATTAAAAAATACAGGCCATTCAGAACCAAATACAAATATAAAAAACCAAGAAAAAGATACTATATAAAAAATTATAAACAAAAAAGACCTCACAGAGCTAAGAAAAATATATCAGAATGTAAATGCTACAACTGTGGTAAATTAGGACATTTAGCTAGAGACTGTCGAGTACCTAAAAACATAAATAAAAAACAAATATCAGAAGTAGAAATAATAATCGAAGATGAAAAATACAAACAAATAAATTACATAGACTATGATTTAAATGATGAAGATAGTATATACGAATTAACAGAATATGAAAAAACAGATAATGAAAACGAGATAGAAGAATATGAAATAGATAATGACTGAAACAGATATAAAAATTATAAGTAAAGAAGAATATCAAGATAGCGAAAGTTTAGAACAAAAAATAATATTTGATAATAATATGTTTGAACAAATAAAAGGAAAAGAATTAGATTTAAGTATAGATAAAATATTAGAAGTACCTAAATTAAGAAATTTCTTTAAATTAAGACAAGAAGAGTATTATGTAGTAAGCCAAAAAGAACATATAATAGAGTGCAAATATGCCCAAGGTAAAGCTAAAATACCAATAATAAATAAAAAGATAATAAACAAAGAAATCCAAGAAATAAAGGCAAAAAATCCAATAAAATACGTACACCTAGGAGCAACAGAGATACTTATAAAAACATGTTTTAGGGAAGGAATAGATACATCAATTGAACTATATTTAGCAGATGACAGAATAGTTCACCCAATAGAAAAAAGCGTAATAAGTGCAGTTAAGAGAAATTTATTATATCAAAAATTTAAGTTTATAATAAGTGCAAACTACTCAGTAGCAATAGATGATAGAAATATAGATAAATCATTAGTACTATACTGGAAAATGTTAGGAATAGAACTGGCACCAGGTAGTAAAATATTTACAGCTAGATGTAAAAACTTATATGTATTAACAACAAAACATAAAATAGTAGCCAAAAATAAAATTCAAAGAATTAAAATAGAAAATCCTTTTGATAAAATAGTTACCGTCATTGATAATAATGACTACAGTTACAAAGAAATGGATATTGAGGAAGATTTAGAAATAGTAAGAGAAAGATTAAGTACATCAAAAAGAATAAATTATGATACACCATCATCATCTAGAAACAGTACTTCAACAAGGATAGAATATGAAATACAACCGAAATTACTAGAACAAAGAATGGATGAAATACAACCCTACCAATATTATATAACAGGAATATTAAACCAACGAAAATACTTAATAAAAATAGATACAGGAGAAAATGAAAGCTATGTTACAAGAGAATTAATAAGAGAAGAGGAAATCAGTAAAAACGAAAATATAAACACAGAATTACCAGGAATATTGACAAACATGGAACAAACTACAGAACAAGAATTAATTATTGGAGGAATACAAATAAAAATAAAATTCAAAATATATCAAGGAAAAGATAATATTACTCTAGGAATAAAATGGCTGCAACAGTAAAACCTTATAATATAGATGAAAAGCAACTAACAATACATTACGAGAATAAAAAGATAATCATTAAAAGAACTTTAATATGAAAGAATGACAAAAATATATATACTAATGAAAATAATAGTAGAAGGCTTTTACAACAGATATTACACACCTATGGTAGATACGGGAGCAGGAACAAATATGTGTAAACATAACTGTTTACCAGAAGATAAATGGGAAAAGTTGAAAACACCATTAATAGTTACTGGATTTAATAATGAAGGAAGCATGATAACACATAAAGCTGGAAACATAAAAGTACAGATATGGGATAAAATACTAATAATAGAAGAAATGTATAGTTACGAATTTACCAATAGAGATATACTATTAGGAATGTCATTTTTAGAAAAGCTATACCCACATACTATAACAAAAACACATTGGTGGTTTACTACCCCATGTAATAAGAAAATAGGAGCAAAAAGAGTAAATAACAGAATAAGAAAAAATACGCCATGGATTAAAGGAAGCGAAAAAATTACTCAAAAATTAGAAAATATAATAACTAACGACCAAAAAATTGAAATGATAATATTTACAATAGATAAGGAACAAATATTACAAGATAAGTTAGAAACATTGTATAATGAAAACCCACTACAAAGATGGGAAAAACATAAAACGAAAGTAAAAATCGAACTAATAGACGAAAATAGTATAATAACACAAAAACCACTAAGATATAACTTTGAAGATCAAAAAGAATTTCAGATGCATAAAAAAGAACTACTGGAAAATAATTATATACAAGAAAGTAATAGTAAACATAACAGTCCGGCATTTATAGTAAATAAACACAGTGAACAAAAAAGAGGAAAAAGCAGAATGGTAATAGATTACAGAAATCTAAATGCAAAAACTAAAACATATAATTACCCAATTCCAAATAAGATACTAAAAATAAGACAAATACAAGGATATAATTGCTTCAGTAAATTTGACTGTAAGTCAGGATTTTACCACCTAAAGCTAGAAGAAGAATCAAAACAATTAACAGCATTTACTGTACCACAAGTGTTCTACGAATGGAACGTATTACCTTTTGGATACAAAAATGCACCAGGAAGATACCAACACTTTATGGATAATTATTTTAACCAACTAGAAAATTGTATAGTATACATAGATGACATACTACTTTACTCAAGGACTAAAGAAGAACATATAAGACTATTAGAAAAATTCATACACATTATAGAAATATCAGGAATAAGTTTAAGCAAAAAGAAAGCTGAGATACTAAAAAACCAAATAGAATTTCTAGGCATACAGATAGACAAAAATGGAGTAAAAATGCAAACACATATAGTACAAAAGATAATTAATTCTGAAGAATTATTAGATACTAAGAAAAAATTACAATCCTTCTTAGGATTAGTTAACCAAGTAAGAGAATATATACCAAAGTTAGCAGAAAATCTAAAACCATTACAAAGAAAATTAAAAAAGGATGTAGAATATCATTTTAATGAAAAAGACAAAAGCTATATAAAAAGGATAAAAGAAATGTGTAAGAAACTACCAAAATTATATTTCGCAGATGAAAATAAACAATTCACCTACATAGTAGAATCAGACTCAAGTAATCATAGCTATGGAGGAGTATTAAAATATAAATATGAAAACGAGAAAATAGAACATCATTGTAGATACCACTCAGGATCATACACAGAACCACAAATTAAGTGGGAAATAAACAGAAAAGAACTATTTGCATTATATAAATGTTTACTTGCATTTGAACCATATATTGTTTATAACAAATTTATTGTTAGAACAGATAACACACAAGTTAAATGGTGGATAACTAAAAAGGTACAAGATTCAGTCACAACAAAAGAAATAAGAAGATTAGTTTTAAATATACTAAATTTTACATTTACAATTGAGATTATCAAAACCGAAAGAAATACAATTGCAGACTACCTCTCCAGATACAAATACTGAATGAGGAAAAGACAAAATGGAACAAATACTCAATCTCCTAACTACACTTTGTAAAAAAGTGGAAAGTATGGAGGAAGAGATACAACAGCTAAAAGGCAAAGCTAGTAGTCAGCAGCGTGACTCAAAAGACGCGGAGCTACGTCGATCGGAAGACGTTAAAATTCCAGAGCTAAAAGGTGACGTTGGGAAACACCAAAAAACCCAATCTAACAATTTACTGAATGCAGCTGTAGGAACATCAGGATCTGCAGGAGAGAAAAAAGATATTACCAAAAACAAGCTATTTGACAAGCCATTTACACCAAAGAAAAATATACCGATAACCCATACCGATAACCCCTACTCCACAAACTACCACATATAGAGAAAGCCTGAACCAGGCCAAACAGACCTACAACCATATATCCAACAAATACATACAAAATATCCATAGAATACAAACCTTTTTGAATAAAAACCCAAGATCTACCAGCACAAATAACCCAACAGAGGACTACATAACCCAACACTTGCAAGGATATAATAAACTTATAGCCCAACCTAAGACAAATGCTAACCTAGTCAGAACCTGTTATGACTACGGACTACTTAGCACCGTATATACATCAACAGGAGATGAAATAGCTACCATACCGGAAATATACAAAGCATTTACCGTATATAAAATAATAACGAAAGGTACATTCTTTTATGTAAAAATATATTCAGCACCAGCGGAGATACTACATGACGAGATAAAACCGATTATACAAGTTGTAAAGATAGGACTAACAAAAGAAATGATAATACCGGAGAAGATAGAACAACAAGATGAGATACCATGCACAGAGATACCCGAGTTCTACTCAAACAAAAGAATTATAGGACTCGCTACCATACTCAACGAACTAGCAAATAACTATCTAAACGGAAACTCGATTTGGAGTTATTATTCAAGAGATCAAACAATAATATATGCAAACTCCAAGGAACACAAAGAGGCAGACATGGAAGAGTTACGACAATGGATACTTAGTCTGCTGAATCCAGAACAGATACCTACTACCAGAGTTATACAAAAAAACTATATTTCCCCAGCACTACTAAAAAGATATTGTAAAACTATTGGACAAAAATATCCAGACCACCATTGCTCGAAGTGCCATGGTGAAGACGACAAACAACTACTAGAGGTACAGCTGGAATGATATAAAGAAGAAAGCGATATAAAGAAAAAGCAGATATGAAGGATCAGATAAGGAGAAGACAGATATGATTTTTTTAAAGTTTTTGTCCGAAAGTGGACAGCTGTAAAGAAAAATTTTTGTTTTTGTACAAAAGTCTTAAAGTGTACAGTAGAAGGCGGCTACTTTAGGAAAAAGTCGCAAAGTAAATAGTAAAGGTGTCGGCCACAAGTCACTATTCATAAACAGTAAAGGTCGTTTATGAACAGTAAAGGCCACTTGTAAAGAGTCATTTGTAAATTTCTTTGTTTATAAATAGAAAGAAAACGGAAGCCAAAGGCAAGCCGATCCACATTCCTGAATTCTCTCTATTCTCTCTCAATTCTGCAACCCCAACCCCAAATTGGTACCCTTTACCAGGAATATAAATTCTTTGATTGATAAAAAGATTTTTCATATGAAATCTTTACAACATGAAATTTATAGCATGTCTATTGATACTGTTTTACAATCCTCTAAAGTTCAGGAAAAGATTAAATTGATTTCTGAACAATTTGCTGTTTCTATATGTGCTGATCATCCCAGCGCCTTTTGGAATCGAAAAAGGCATGTAGTTTCTCTTCATTTTTTAACTTTTCAACTTCAGATTTTAAATCATCCATTGAAGAAGAATAACCGGGAAAACTCATAGTAGTAGAAGGATATTACAACAGATATTACACACCTATGGTAGATACGGGAGCAGGAGCAAATATGTGTAAACATAACTGTTATCAGAAGATAAATGGGAAAAGTTGAAAACACCATTAATAGTTACTGGATTTAATAATGAAGGAAGCATGATAACACATAAAGCTGGAAACATAAAAGTACAGATATGGGATAAAATACTAATAATAGAAGAAATGTATAGTTACGAATTTACCAATAGAGATATACTATTAGGAATGCCATTTTTAGAAAAGCTATACCCACATACTATAACAAAAACACATTGGTGGTTTACTACCCCATGTAATAAGAAAATAGGAGCAAAAAGAGTAAATAATAAAATAAGGAAAAATACGCCCTGGATTAAAGAAAGCGAAAAAATTACTCAAAAATTAGAAAATATAACAACTAATGACCAAAAAATTGAAATGATAATATTTACAATAAACAAGGTGCAAATATTACAAGATAAATTAGAATTATTATATAATGAAGACCCACTACAAAGATGGGAAAAGCATAAAACAAAAGTAAAAATCGAACTAATAGATGAGAATAGCATAATAACACAAAAACCACTAAGATATAATTTTGAAGATCAAAAAGAATTTCAGATGCATATAAAAGAACTACTGGAAAATAATTACATACAAGAAAGTAATAGTAAACATAACAGTCCGGCATTTATAGTAAATAAACATAGTGAACAAAAAAGAGGAAAAAGTAGAATGGTAATAGACTACAGAAATCTAAATGCAAAAACTAAAACATATAATTACCCAATTCCAAATAAGATACTAAAAATAAGACAAATACAAGGATATAATTACTTCAGTAAATTTGACTGCAAGTCAGGATTTTACCACCTAAAGCTAGAAGAAGAATCAAAACAATTAACAGCATTTACTGTACCACAAGGGTTCTACGAATGGAACGTATTACCTTTTGGATACAAAAATGCACCAGGAAGATACCAACACTTTATGGATAATTATTTTAACCAACTAGAAAACTGTATAGTATACATAGATGACATACTACTTTACTTAAGGACTAAAGAAGAACATATAAGACTATTAGAAAAATTCATACACATTATAGAAATATCAGGAATAAGTTTAAGCAAAAAGAAAGCTGAGATACTAAAAAACCAAATAGAATTTCTAGGCATACAGATAGACAAAAATGGAGTAAAAATGCAAAAACATATAGTACAAAAGATAATTAATTCTGAAGAATTATTAGATACTAAGAAAAAATTACAATCCTTCTTAGGATTAGTTAACCAAGTAAGAGAATATATACCAAAGTTAGCAGAAAATCTAAAACCATTACAAAGAAAATTAAAAAAGGATGTAGAATATCATTTTGATGAAAAAGACAAAAGCTATATAAAAAGGATAAAAGAAATGTGTAAGAAACTACCAAAATTATATTTCCCAGATGAAAATAAACAATTCACCTACATAGTAGAATCAGACTCAAGTAATCACAGCTATGGAGGAGTATTAAAATATAAATATAAAAATGAAAAAATAGAGCACCATTGTAGATACTACTCAGGGTCATATACTGAACCACAAATAAAATGGGAGATAAATAGAAAAGAACTATTTGCATTATATAAATGTTTATTAGCATTTGAACCATATATTGTTTATAACAAATTTATTGTTAGAACAGATAACACACAAGTTAAATGGTGGATAACTAGAAAAGTACAAGATTCTGTAACAACAAAAGAAATAAGGAGATTGGTATTGAATATATTAAATTTCTCATTTACAATTGAAGTTATCAAGACTGAAAAGAATACAATTGCAGATTACATCTCAAGATGCAAAACCTGAAGAAGGTAAAATGGAACGGATACTCGGACTCCTAACTACACTTTGTAAAAAAGTGGAAAGTATGGAGGAAGAGATACAACAGCTAAAAGGCAAAGCTAGTAGTCAGCAGCGTGACTCAAAAGACGCGGAGCTACGTCGATCGGAAGACGTTAAAATTCCAGAGCTAAAAGGTGACATTGGGAAACACCAAAAAACCCAATCTAACAATTTACTGAATGCAGCTGCAGGAACATCAGGATCTGCAGGAGAGAAAAAAGATATTACCAAAAACAAGCTATTTGACAAGCCATTTACACCAAAGAAAAATATACCGATAACCCCTACTCCACAAACTACCACATATAGAGAAAGCCTGAACCAGGCCAAACAGACCTACAACCATATATCCAACAAATACATACAAAATATCCATAGAATACAAACCTTTTTGAATAAAAACCCAAGATCTACCAGCACAAATAACCCAACAGAGGACTACATAACCCAACACTTGCAAGGATATAATAAACTTATAGCCCAACCTAAGACAAATGCTAACCTAGTCAGAACCTGTTATGACTACGGACTACTTAGCACCGTATATACATCAACATGAGATGAAATAGCTACCATACCGGAAATATACAAAGCATTTACCGTATATAAAAGAATAACGAAAGGTACATTCTTTTATGTAAAAATATATTCAGCACCAGCGGAGATACTACATGACGAGATAAAACCGATTATACAAGTTGGAAAGATAGGACTAACAAAAGAAATGATAATACCGGAGAAGATAGAACAACAAGATGAGATACCATGCACAGAGATACCCGAGTTCTACTCAAACAAAAGAATTATAGGACTCGCTACCATACTCAACGAACTAGCAAATAACTATCTAAACGGAAACTCGATTTGGAGTTATTATTCAAGAGATCAAACAATAATATATGCAAACTCCAAGGAACACAAAGAGGCAGACATGGAAGAGTTACGACAATGGATACTTAGTCTGCTGAATCCAGAACAGATACCTACTACCAGAGCTATACGAAAAAACTATATTTCCCCAGCACTACTAACAAGATATTGTAAAACTATTGGACAAAAATATCCAGACCACCATTGCTCGAAGTGCCATGGTGAAGACGACAAACAACTACCAGAGGTACAGCTGGAATGATATAAAGAAGAAAGCGATATAAAGAAAAAGCAGATATGAAGGATCAGATAAAGAGAAGACAGATATGATTTTTTTTAAGTTTTTGTCCGAAAGTGGACAGCTGTAAAGAAAAATTTTTGTTTTTGTACAAAAGTCTTAAAGTGTACAGTAGAAGGCGGCTACTTTAGCAAAAAGTCGCAAAGTAAATAGTAAAGGTGTCGGCCACAAGTCACTATTCATAAACAGTAAAGGTCGTTTATGAACAGTAAAGGCCACTTGTAAAGAGTCATTTGTAAATTTCTTTGTTTATAAATAGAAAGAAAACGAAAGCCAAAGGCAAGCCGATCCACATTCCTCAATTCTCTCTATTCTCTCTCAATTCCGCAACCCCAACCCCAAATTGGTATCAGAGCTAGATAAACAAAAAATAAAAACAATCTATCTTAAAAATATCCATCTATGGAAAAATCTAGCAGTGATGCAAAACTACAAACTGAGGTATGTTTATTCATAATTATGAATAACTAAACTGTTATATTCCTGATAATCTGCTAAGTATTATTTGTTAATATCTTCTTGTTATATCGTTTTTATGAATACCTGATTAAGTTTGCTATGTACGTGTTTAGTAAGTTATGAATAAGTATGCCCAGACTAAGACATCCTAACGTGAAAACCGGTTAGGCCAGGAGAGCCGTTTTAGGGGAGTACACAGAGTTGAAGTCATTGTTAGGGTAACTAATCATAACTGAAAACGCATAGTAATGACCCAAAAGGATAATTCAAAATAACGATGTAAGAATTAGATAATTTCAAATAATGCCTAAGGAGATTAAAAGGAATATTATGTTTAGAAAAAATTCATAAAATGAATTCAGACCTATCAGGAACGAATCACAGATATGAACTACTTATCTTTTGCATGATAAAAATATTGTTTCAGATATTAGAAGAAGTGATAGAACTAGAAGAAACTATGAAACTAGTTAACCAAGACTGGACGGAAATGACTATAGAAGAAATTAGAAAATTATGTTAGAATATGTTAAAAGAATTAGACTTAGAAATAAAATATATTGGGAAGAAAGAAGGCTAAATAATAATTTAAAAATCCAAATAAAAAATCTACAAGGATATTTAGAATATATAAATTTTCTATTAGCTAATAATCAAGCACTACTTAATCAACCAGATCCAGGTATTATTTACTTTTCAGACAGATTCAGTGAAGATACAATTAGATATAAAGAATCTATAATTAGAGAAATAGATAGATTAGAAAGAGAATTACATTTCAGCAAGATAAGATTAAGAATTGATATACAAAATAAAAAAAATAGAATCCTCTATAGGGTATAAATAGACCAATTAAAAAAATTTTAGTATCTACAAACATAAAGAAGTTACCACTAAAAATTAAATATTATACACAAGATTAATGAATAAAGAACTACAAAAGCCAAGAAAAGGACATATTAAGAAAAAGGTTAAAAAATTAAAAAACCAATTAAAAATATTATACCCAGAATATAAACAGCTAAGTTTAAACAAAACAAATAATGATAGACTTGAAAATTTGATAGACCTAATTTCAGAAACAGAATATAAATATATAAAATATCTGAAAAAGAAAACATGAAAAATAATATAGATAACGACGAAAAATACAGACGTCAATTAACCAACAAAATAAATGAACTGACAGATGAAATTGAATTTAGGAAGGAAAGATTAAGATACAATATATTTGCAGGAGTATGTAGCACATCAATAAAAACACAAAGAAAAGAAATATTCTATCTAGAAATAAAACTACAACACCTAGAATATAAATTACAGCACGGACTACCATGAATAAAGAAGAATATGTAGTAGAAGAAGAAAAATATATGAGTCTAAAAGAAACAGAAATAAAAATTATACACTCAAACTTAGGACGAAGATTTAAAGTAATAGGAAATCAATTATATTTAATGTTAGAAAAAGAATCAGTAAAACTAGAAGACAGCCTAACAACAATGGTAAGGATAAACAGAGAAAATGAAGAAATAGACAGAAAAAAGGAAATAGAAAAAATTAAAAAACAAGCACAAACAGAAGTTCAGCAAATTAAAGAAGAAAAAGACACGAAAATCCAAGAACTAGAAAAAGAATTACAAAAACTTACACAATTATATGAAGAAAAATTAAAAGCTAAAGAAAAACAAAAAGAAGAGTTAAAACTTACAGAAGAAATAGAAAAATTTAAGATATTACTAGAAGAATCAGGAACAATAGAGAATCAACCTAAAATAGGAATAGACGACATAAGCGAACAAGATGATGAAGAAAACTTAGATCAATGTTCAGAAACCTCAGAAACCTATACTAACCTAATAGAAAAGGAAAACAACATAGAAATCAATGTAGAAGATATAGATGAAAAACCTAGTACGTTAGGAACTAGAAGTCCAAAAAGATTAAACACTACACCAACTTATTATACCTATGAAAGAGAAAATAGAAGTAGAACACTATGGGATAAAAGATTAAATAAAAATTAGACACCTAAACAAAATATAGAACAATATAATTTCTTAGACTTAGATTGTGTAGCAGACACAAATAAAACAATCCAATTATGGATAGGATACATTTCAAAACAATTAACAGACAATAAAATATTAATAACAGATGCCCCTGGATATATAGAAAGAACACTAATAGAACAACTAAAATATGGTTACAAAATTTATCACCAGAAAGTTTAGAAACATTAAGAAATAATAAGAAAATTAATAATGAAACAGCAACAACATATATAGATATACTAAACAAATACGAAATGGCAATTAGAAATGAATTTAGTAGTATGACTAAAGAAATTGATGAACGACAAAAAGATAAAGAATTAAACAGAAATCTAATGAATAAATTAAGTATATGTAAAATGAGTTATATGGATGAATATACATGTGCATTTAAAGAATACTATTATAAAGGACTATACACGAATGAAGAAAGTAGAGAAATAAGAAAATTATACTATACAAAACTACCAGAACCATTTAGTTCAAAAGTAACTAAAGAATGGCAAGAATCAGGACTAGTAGATACATTAGGATATAGGATAAAATTTTTACAAAAATGGTTTACTGAATTATGTGAAAAACATAAAGAAGATATAAAAATGGAAAAAATATTAATAAAAAACTTAGCATGTTGCACAACTAGAACAACACTGCAATTTGGATGCACAAATAAACATAAATATAAGAAAAGAATTAAAAAATACAGGCCATTCAGAACCAAATACAAATATAAAAAACCAAGAAAAAGATACTATATAAAAAATTATAAACAAAAAAGACCTCACAGAGCTAAGAAAAATATATCAGAATGTAAATGCTACAACTGTGGTAAATTAGGACATTTAGCTAGAGACTGTCGAGTACCTAAAAACATAAATAAAAAACAAATATCAGAAGTAGAAATAATAATCGAAGATGAAAAATACAAACAAATAAATTACATAGACTATGATTTAAATGATGAAGATAGTATATACGAATTAACAGAATATGAAAAAACAGATAATGAAAATGAGATAGAAGAATATGAAATAGATAATGACTGAAACAGATATAAAAATTATAAGTAAAGAAGAATACCAAGATAGCGAAAGTTTAGAACAAAAAATAATATTTGATAATAATACGTTTGAACAAATAAAAGGAAAAGAATTAGATTTAAGTATAGATAAAATATTAGAAGTACCTAAATTAAGAAATTTCTTTAAATTAAGACAAGAAGAGTATTATGTAGTAAGCCAAAAAGAACATATAATAGATTGCAAATATGCCCAAGGTAAAGCTAAGATACCTATAATAAATAAAAAGATAATAAATAAAGAAATCCAAGAAATAAAAGCGAAAAATCCAATAAAATACGTACACCTAGGAGCAACAGAGATACTTATAAAAGCATGTTTTAGAGAAGGAATAGATACACCAATTGAACTATATTTAGCAGATGACAGAATAGTTCACCAATAGAAAAAAGCGTAATAAGTGCAGTTAAGGGAAACTTAATATATCAAAAATTTAAGTTTATAATAAGTGCAAACTACTCAGTAGCAATAGATGATAGAAATATAGACAAATCACTAGTACTATACTGGAAAATGTCAGGAATAGAACTAGCACCAGGTAGTAAAATATTTACAGCTAGATGTAAAAACTTATATGTATTAACAACAAAACATAAAATAGTAGCCAAAAATAAAATTCAAAGAATTAAAATAGAAAATCCTTTTGATAAAATAGTTACCGTCATTGATAATAACGACTACAGTTACAAAGAAATGAATATTGAAGAAGATTTAGAAATAGTAAGAGAAAGATTCAGTATATCAAAAAGAATAAATTATGATACACCATCATCATCTAGAAATAGTACCTCAAGAAGAATAGAATACGAAATACAACCAAGATTACTAGAACAAAGAATGGATGAAATACAACCCTACCAATATTATATAACAGGAATATTAAACCAACGAAAATACTTAATAAAAATAGATACGGACAAAATGAAAGCTATGTTACAAGAGAATTAATAAGAGAAGAGGAAATCAGTAAAAACGAAAATATAAACACAGAATTACCAGGAATATTGACAAACATGGAACAAACTACAGAACAAGAATTAATTATTGGAGGAATACCAATAAAAATAAAATTTAAAATATACCAAGGAAAAGATAATATTACTCTAGGAATAAAATGGCTAGAAACAGTAAAACCATACAATATAGATGAAAAGCAACTAACAATACATTACGAGAATAAAAAGATAATCATTAAAAGAACTTTAATATGAAAGAATGACAAAAATCTATATATTAATGAAAATAGTAGTAGAAGGATATTACAACAGATATTACACACCTATGGTAGACACGGGAGCAGGAGCAAATATGTGTAAACATAATTGCTTACCAGAAGAAAAATGGGAAAAACTAAAAACACCACTTATAGTCACTGGCTTTAACAATGAAGGAAGCATGATAACACACAAAGCTAAAAATATAAAAGTACAAATATGGGATAAAATATTAATAATAGAAGAAATGTATAGTTACGAATTTACCAATAGAGATATACTATCAGGAATGCCATTTTTAGAAAAGTTATACCCACATAGTATAACAAAAATACATTGGTGGTTTACTACCCCATGTAATAAGAAAATAGGAGCAAAAAGAGTAAATAACAGAATAAGAAAAAATACGCCATGGATTAAAGGAAGCGAAAAAATTACTCAAAAATTAGAAAATATAATAACTAACGACCAAAAAATTGAAATGATAATATTTACAATAGTTAAGGAACAAATATTACAAGATAAGTTAGAAACATTGTATAATGAAAACCCACTACAAAGATGGGAAAAACATAAAACGAAAGTAAAAATCGAACTAATAGACGAAAGTAGTATAATAACACAAAAATCACTAAGATATAATTTTGAAGATCAAAAAGAATTTCAGATGCATATAAAAGAACTACTGAAAAATAATTATATACAAGAAACTAATAGTAAACATAACAGTCCGGCATTTATAGTAAATAAACATAGTGAACAAAAAAGAGGAAGAAGCAGAATGGTAATAGATTACAGAAATCTAAATGCAAAAACTAAAACATATAATTACCCAATTCCAAATAAGATACTAAAAATAAGACAAATACAAGGATATATTTACTTCAGTAAATTTGACTGTAAGTCAGGATTTTACCACCTAAAGCTAGAAGAAGAATCAAAACAATTAACAGCATTTACTGTACCACAAGGGTTCTACGAATGGAACGTATTACCTTTTGGATACAAAAATGCACCAGGAAGATACCAACACTTTATGGATAATTATTTTAACCAACTAGAAAACTGTATAGTATACATAGATGACATACTACTTTACTCAAGGACTAAAGAAGAACATATAAGACGATTAGAAAAATTCATACACATTATAGAAATATCAGGAATAAGTTTAAGCAAAAAGAAAGCTGAGATACTAAAAAACCAAATAGAATTTCTAGGCATACAGATAGACAAAAATGGAGTAAAAATGCAAACACATATAGTACAAAAGATAATTAATTCTGAAGAATTATTAGATACTAAGAAAAAATTACAATCCTTCTTAGGATTAGTTAACCAAGTAAGAGAATATATACCAAAGTTAGCAGAAAATCTAAAACCATTACAAAGAAAATTAAAAAAGGATGTAGAATATCATTTTGATGAAAAAGACAAAAGCTATATAAAAAGGATAAAAGAAATGTGTAAGAAACTACCAAAATTATATTTCCCAGATGAAAATAAACAATTCACCTACATAGTAGAATCAGACTCAAGTAATCACAGCTATGGAGGAGTATTAAAATATAAATATAAAAATGAAAAAATAGAGCACCATTGTAGATACTACTCAGGGTCATATACTGAACCACAAATAAAATGGGAGATAAATAGAAAAGAACTATTTGCATTATATAAATGTTTATTAGCATTTGAACCATATATTGTTTATAACAAATTTATTGTTAGAACAGATAACACACAAGTTAAATGGTGGATAACTAAAAAGGTACAAGATTCAGTCACAACAAAATAAATAAGAAGATTAGTTTTAAATATACTAAATTTTACATTTACAATTGAGATTATCAAAACTGAAAGAAATACAATTGCAGACTACCTCTCCAGATACAAATACTAAAGGAGGAAAAGACAAAATGGAACAAATACTCAATCTCCTTACTACACTTTGTAAAAAAGTGGATAGTATGGACATAGAGATACAACAGCTAAAAAGCAGAGCTAACAGTCAGCAGCATGACTCTAAACATGCGGAGCTACGTCGATCGGAAGACGTTAAAATTCCAGAGCTAAAAGGTGACGTTGGGAAACACCTAAAAACCCAAACTAACAGTTTGTTGAGTTCAGCTGCAGGAACATCAGGATCTGCAGGAGAGAAAAAAGATATTACCAAAAACAAGCTATTTGACAAGCCATTTACACCAAAGAAAAATATACCGATAACCCCTACTCCACAAACTACCACATATAGAGAAAGCCTGAACCAGGCCAAACAGACCTACATCCATATATCCAACAAATACATACAAAATATCCATAGAATACAAACCTTTTTGAATAAAAACCCAAGATCTACCAGCACAAATAACCCAACAGAGGACTACATAACCCAACACTTGCAAGGATATAATAAACTTATAGCCCAACCTAAGACAAATGCTAACCTAGTCAGAACCTGTTATGACTACAGACTACTTAGCACCGTATATACATCAACAGGAGATGAAATAGCTACCATACCGGAAATATAAAAAGAATTTACCGTATATAAAAGAATAACGAAAGGTACATTCTTTTATGTAAAAATATATTCAGCACCAGCGGAGATACTACATGACGAGATAAAACCGATTATACAAGTTGTAAAGATAGGACTAACAAAAGAAATGATAATACCGGAGAAGATAGAACAACAAGATGAGATACCATGCACAGAGATACCCGAGTTCTACTCAAACAAAAGAATTATAGGACTCGCTACCATACTCAACGAACTAGCAAATAACTATCTAAACGGAAACTCGATTTGGAGTTATTATTCAAGAGATCAAACAATAATATATGCAAACTCCAAGGAACACAAAGAGGCAGACATGGAAGAGTTACGACAATGGATACTTAGTCTGCTGAATCCAGAACAGATACCTACTACCAGAGCTATACGAAAAAACTATATTTCCCCAGCACTACTAACAAGATATTGTAAAACTATTGGACAAAAATATCCAGATCACCATTGCTCGAAGTGCCATGGTGAAGACGACAAACAACTACCAGAGGTACAGCTGGAAAATTGATTTTTGAACAATTTGCTGTTTCTATATGTGCTGATCATCCCAGCGCCTTTGGAATCAAAAAAGGCATGTAGTTTCTCTTCCATATGAAGATTCTTTCTCTGAGGAAAATATTCCTACTAAATCTCGGCCCTGCCAGATGAATTTAGAATTGCTTGAAATCTGCAAAAAGGAGATTGATAATCTTTAATGGTAATACTATTACAAGTATTTATCCTCCTCAAAATCCTTTTGTTTTACCAAATAATACTGGTATTACTTTTGCTGCTTTTCAAAAATTTATTGAAGATGATGTCGCCAGCAACGGTATAAAGGAAATTAATAACTTGATTTCTCAAAATAATTATTTGTCTTTATATGTTAAAGTTTTGGGAGAACATATTAGTTCACTCGATTCTAAACTTGATTATTTAACTGAGTTGGTGAAGAAGATTGGTATGCCTTCTTCTGACATGTCTATGGTTTTTCACTCTGCTCATGTTATACACAGCAAGCCTGAAACTTCTACAAGGCTAGATGATCAATGTTAATGAATCCTTTGTTGGTATAATCTTTTTATCTGCATTCATGAATAGCTAATTTAATTGCTATGGATGTGTGCTTGATAGTGGTTTAGAATGGATTGAGTGTTGTTGTTTTAGTCTTAGCATCACTTATTTTGGATGAATCTAATGCTTTCTCTAAGTCAATTGAAATATTTATGGTTGCAAATATAAATTGTGTTTTCTTATCTTGTTTTTTCTAGAGAAAGAGAAGCAGGATATAGATGAGAAAGAATATGGGGTATTGAGTTTTGAAGATGTGGGGTTGGGCTAGAGATAGCCAAGACCCATTTTCATAACTCATTCAAGAGTTAAGGCTAGAAATAGCTTAACTCTTCTCCAAGTTAATATGGCTAATTTGTTATGTGACCTTGGGTATCTAGAGAACCCAAGTAAAATGCGCCTATGTGGTTGAAAAATATTGGGTGCAGCCTTGTCCATGACTATTCATGCTTGTAGTTGGTTCTTTAGACTTATTGATTAACTCCAATCCTATCAAGGCTCAATCAATAGGACATCCCAAGTACTTACTCTCATTGTTGCTTTAATTCACGTTGCCCTATTTTTTATTGCTTTTAGAATCATATAGTGATCTTATTTATGTCACAAAATTTACTTTATAAATTGTTATGCAATGATTCTAGTTAGTTCTGATTCATTTACAACTTTAATAGCAATCATTCCTCATTACCCGACTCATAGTTGGGTAAATTATAACCGTGTACACTCTATCACTTTGAGGAGTGGATTTGGATGTCATCTAGGGTCTAAGCTCAGGTCATGATATGAGTGTTCAGCGGTAATATTGTGAATGATGCAAATCTCCACTTAATGAGTTTTGTGTGAATTTGCAAGGCGTACTGGTTGCCAGGAGTGAACCCGGATGCCATCAGATTACGACTATTTCCATTCACTCTAGCTGGTGAAGCCACCCTGTGGTGGTCGGAGTTACCAAATGACTCCATCACCAACCGGAGGGAATTGAAACATGCCTTCCTCGAGAGGATATTTCCACTATCAAGGATGATGCGACTCAAAGATGAGATACATAACTTATGTCAATTCAAGATAGAGGCACTTCATGATACATGGCTACGGTTCAATAAGAAGCTAAACAAGTGCCCAAATCACAGAATCCCGAAGGAGAGCTTGTTGAAGATATTTTATAGATCCTTGAATAATAACAACAATGCAGTGGCAGATATGGTAGTAAGTGGAGACTTTATGCGTCACTCATGGGAGGAGGCAACAGAGATACTGGACAGAGTGACCAAAACAAAAGGGGCCTTACATTCCAGAGAAGCTAAGGTATCCGCGAGCACCTATGCGATTGAGATGACAACGGAGAAGCGCAAAAAAAGAGAGGAGCGTGATGAGGATATAGAACATACAAAAACATCTATTGACTTTCTCACAAAGCATATCATGGGAATTGCAACTCAAAAGGTGAACGTAGTGGGAGCTCAGGGTAAGGAGTTGGGGTATATGCACTCTGATTTTGAGGAGGAAGCAAACTTCTTGGATATCCAGGTGACGGGTTTCCACACCAACGCCCAAGGGTCTAATCAGGACACTTGCCGCCAAGGATCTAGGAATCAAGGTTGGAACCAATATAGAGATAACTACAACTGAGCTAGCTAAAGAGATAAGAGCAAAGGTCGAGAGTGAAAAGGTGATTGGAGGAATAATGATGGATACCATAATGATCGCACTAGCCTATAAGTCCCTCCAAAGGCCCGTAAGGGTGTGCTTGGAACCTCAAAGTTGGAGAGTATGATGGGTGAGTGATGTTGTGTCACGACCCAAACATAGGCCCCAATTGATACATGGGAGAAAGAAAATATCATAATGTAAGCATAAGGGCTCAAGGTTTTCAAATCATTCATAAACCAATCACAATCATAGTAATAAGAGAAAAATATTATGAAACATAACTTGGGTAAAAGTAACATAATCATAACCATGCATAAATCATGAGGAACAATAGGAGGACTCATCTTAACCGACACTATCATGATAGAGCCTTACATGATGCCCCACTATTTCTCCCAAATGGGCAGGATCGTCCTCGGTTTTCCAGGAAGGGAGGCGTGTGTGCATAGTGATATCAAAAAGATCAAATAATATATATATATATATATATATATATATATATATATATATATATATATACCTATGGTGGCACGTAGTTCTAAGACCACGGGGTTTACCTAAATGTCGGGTCTACTCGGTGCTAGACACTACTCCCAAAAACATGCACATGAGGGCTTGTATAATAACCGTAAAATCAGAAATGAAATTCATGGACAAAATAATACATGATGGATCACACTTGGAATATATAATTAGCCATGAATAAGGGCCCATGAGTTGGCCAAGAGTCATAAATTCATAAATCATGAAATTCATGCGTACTTCTAAAACATGTATATACTTAATTTTCAATCCATGATGAGTACTTGATAGAAATCATGTCATAAATCATAAATCATAAATCATAATGTAGGGCTTAAGAAGATCAAGATCATAATGGAATTATAACTTGACTTTTCATGAAGCATACTTAATTGGGCATAATATAATTAAAATTTGAAACTATAAATTAATAATCAAAATAGTTATTAAATCTTCCCGTAGATCATAAAACATGATTTGATACATGAAGAAAATTGACCCATAGATAGATCATAAAGAATTTTAAAACAATTGTAATAAACCCCACTAGATCATGAAACTTGAATCCAGAATTATAGTTCATGGAATTGAGAAGAATTTAGAGCATGAGAGTGAAAGGAACACTTATTCATAGCCTAAGATATCTGGGTAAATCTGATTTACACTTTTTCTTGAAAGCCCAAAGGAAATTGGAGAGAAATTGGGGATTCTTCAAGCTTGATCTCCAAGGAAGGACCCTAAATTTGCATGCATGGAATGGTAAGGCTTCGGATAGGTTTAACACTCTTAAAACCCTACTAACTGAGCTTAAAACAATGTAGTCTAGGACCTTAGAGCTTCAGAATTATGAAAATACCCTTAACGAAATGTCTGGAATTTCTGCACTGCCAGTGACAACGAGGGATACCACAGGTTGACCTTGATACCACAACTCGTGGTATCCATCCGTTACTTCCTCCTTCAATTCTTAACTTCTCAGATCCTAATACCACGACTCGGTAGGACAGATCATTACTTCAAACAATGATCCGTTGTATCCTCTTGTTACTGCCTTTGATGAACCAATGTCTGGACTTCCCACAAGTCACACCACAACTCGTGCCTTCATCCAACGAGTCGTGGGTTCCATCCGTTACTTTGAGTTGGGGATTTTCCTGCTCCTTCCCACGAGCACTTACAATGACTCATTGTTTCTCGCAATGAGTTGTACCATGACTCATACTATCTATCCCTGATGCCTTGGTGGCAACCAATGGCCCCAACCTATGACTCATTACATCTTCCTACGGGTCATACCATGGACCCATTACTTCCAAGTCTATTTCTGTCTGAGAGTATATAACAATGTCATCTATGAATACGATCATGAACATATCTAAATACGGCTTGAACACCCCATTCATCAAATCCATAAAAGCTGCGAGAACATTCGTTAGTCCAAAAGAGATAACTACAAACTCATAGTGACCATGTCGAGTCCTGAAGGTTATCTTCGAAGTGTCACTCTCCCGAACCCTAAGCTGGTAATACCCGGATCTGAGGTCTATCTTTGAGAAACACTTGGCACCCTGAAGTTGGTCGAACAAGTCATAAATTTTGGAGAGGGGATACCTATTCTTGATGGGTAGCTTGTTCAATTGCTGATAGTCAATGCACATTCGAAGGGAACCATCTTTCTTCCAGACAAAGAGAACTGGTGCACCCCACGGGGATATTCTCGATCTTATGAAACCCTTTTCTAAGAGGTCCTTCAACTCCTTTAGCTCATATGGAGTCATTTTGTAAGGAGGAATGGATATTGGCTGTGTATTGAAAAGAAGGTCAATACCAAAATCAATCTCTCGCTCGAGAGGAATTCTCGATAAATCATCTGGAAACACTTCTAGTTATTCACACACTATAGGAACTGACTGGATAGTCAGGGTTTCAGATGTAGCATCCATAACCCTAACTAGATGGTACACGCAACCTTTAGAGATCATCTTCTTGCCTTAAGGTAGGAAATGAAGCCACCTACAGGCACAACTGAACTACCCTTCCATTCTAAGAATGGCTCACCCGAAAATCAAAACTCTACCACACGGGGTTCTATAATTTACTGAGGCATAACATGTATGTAACCAATCCATTTCAAAGATAACATCAGAATCTGTCATGGCTAGCTCTGCTAAATCTGTTTAGGTGGCTTTTTGAAGGACTGTGACAGGGCAATTTTTATATACCCATCGAGTTATAACTGAATCACCGACAAAAGTATAGACTGAGAAGGGTTTTGATAGGATTTTGGGACAGACTCCAAAACTACTAGCAACATAGGGAGCCACAAAATTTAAAGTAGCCCCTAGATCTAACAAAGCATATATGTCAAGGTGGAATACTCGTAACATACCAGTGACCACATCTGGTGAAGTCTCTTGCTCCTGTCAGGATGCAATGGCATAAAACCGGTTCTGGCATTGGCTACCACCTGCATTGGTTGATGCACCTCTGTTGAGATGGGTGTGCTGATGCTGCTACTAAGCTGCTAGCTTGAGCACGACCTCTACCATCACCCTGTCTAGCTAACAGAAACTCTTGACACCTGTGCACGTTTCTACCATAGCCAAAGTAGATATCTGACCTAATCAAGTGCTCCCCTATGTGATTCCTGCCACATTTTTCGCATACCGGAAAGGTACGCTTTGTCTGCATGCTCCTCTGTCTCTTTGAACCTGATGCTCTTCTCCTCTGATCACCTCGCATTCTAGATGGAGCATTGGCCAATGATGGTGCTAGATCTAATAACCTCTGATGAGACTGTTGGCGATGTTCACCTCTCAATCTCTATTGAGAGAACCCATAAGTGTGTGTTCTGGCCCTCTTGCCCTCTCTCTCCCTTAAATACACCGCCTCCATCTGCTGGGCGTAAAAAACCAATCGAGGGAAGTGAATGTCCTAATGAATCATAGAGGTCCTAGAGTCCTTGACCAGGTAGTCCGCTACTCCGTGCACAAACTAGCTCACCCGAGCTCTCTGATCAGCCACAAACTCTGGTGCATACTTGAATAAGTGGGTGAACTCCAAAGCATACTCCTAGATTGTCATATCATTCTGCTTCAGGTTCATGAGCTCAACTGCTTTGATTTCCCTCATCTTTCTGGGAAAGCACCGACTCAGAAACGCGATATAGAACTCATCCCAACCAATGGATCCCACTCCAACTATCCTTCTATCCTTCCATTGCTTGAACCAAATGTGACAACTCCTTTCAACTGATACAAGGCTAGGCGCAATCCTCCCTAGTCACCCCCATGATCTGGGTGATCTTCAAAACTTCATCAATAAACTCATGCGGAACCTTGCCCACCTTCGATCCGAGAAACTCCAAAGGGTTCATTCTCATAAAACCTCTGACTCTTGTCACTACCGCATCCCCATTCTAAGGGAGATGAACTACCTCCTATTGGTTGACTTAGGCAATCAAGGCCTGATCTAACATCTGAATGGCATCCCTAAACTCTACATAGGCCACCTACTCGGGTACATGATCCACGGGGGCCAGTGTGGCCTACTAGTGCCTATCCCCATTTCCATTCTCATGGTCATTTCTGTTTCCATTTCTTCTTTCATTAACTCGGTGAGGAGGCATGATTCTGCAAATGTGTATAGCACGAGTTAGAAGGATAGAGAGACATTTCATTGCACGACACAGATCATGGAAGAACGGAAGTTTCTTAAACATTTCATAGCCACTTCATCAGAAGTGTGGCGTGCTTCACACCCATGAAAAAGACTGTACTTAACGCGGATTTCAGACACCCTAGGACACTTCAAAACCTAATGCTCGGATACCAAGTTTGTCACAACCCGAACATAGGCCAGGATCAAGACATGGGATAATGAACCCCGAGAGGCTCCAAGCCGACACACGGATTGAACATAATATCTAAACTTAACATAATAATGTGGAAATCTAGATACATAATATCATAAGTCTAAAATGTAATAACATCTGAAATTCTGAGTACATAACATAATTTTGAAGTTGAATACATACTTTGTCTGATAAGCCTCTATAGACTAACGAGTTGATGGGACAAGACCACAACTAACTCACTAAAGACTGAAACTGAAAATACTGAACATAAGTTGATAAAAGGGTCCTCGAAGGATGAGGACTCACCAACTCTGGCTAAGGGATGCAAACTCTAAGGATCAGGCTAATGGTGGGACTAAACATGAATGCCTGAACCTGTATCATGAAACGATACAACATAGAATATGCGGTCAGTACTTGGAATGTACTAAGTATGCAAGGTAAGTAAAAGTAGACAATTTAAAATACATAAGATTTCATAAGAGTAGAGCAGCATGATCATGAATAAAATATCATAATGTAAGTATAAGGGCTCAAGGTTTTCAAACCATTCGTAAACCAATCATAATCATAGTCATAAGAGGAAAAAATTATAAAACAAAACTTGAGCCAAAGTAACATAATCATAAACATGCGTATATCATGAGGAATAATGCGAGGACTCATCTTAACAGACACCATCATGATAAAGCCTTACATGATGCCTCACTATTTCGCGCAAGTGGTCAGGACCGTCCCTGGCTCGCCAGGCAAGGGGACGTGCATGTGCGGTGATATCACAGGGATCCAATAATAAATATATATACATGTATGATGGCACGTAGTTCTAAGACCAAGAGATTTACCTAAACGCCGGGTCTACTCAGTTCTAAACACTACTCCCAAAAACATGCACGTGAGGGCTCATTTAGTAACCATAAAATCATTCATGAAATTCATGGCCAAATAAAATAATACATGATGGATCTCACTTGAAATACATCATTATCCATGAATAATGGCCCATGAGTTGGCCAAGATTCATAAATCCATAAATTATGAAATCCATGCATACCTGTAAAACATGTATATACTTGATATTGATAAATCCATGACGAGTGCTTGATAGAAACATATCATAAATCATAAATCATAATTTAGGGATTAAGAAGATCAAAATCATAATGGAATCATAAGTTGACTTTTCATGAAGCATATGTAATTGGGCATAATTTAATTAAAATTTGAAGCTATAAGTTAAATATCAAAATAGTTATAAAATCTTCCCATATATCATAAAACACGAGTTGATACATGAAGGGAATTGACCCATAAATATATAATAGATAATTTCACAAGATTTGGAATAAACCCCAATAGATCATGAAACTTGAATCTAAATTTGGAATTAGTGGAATTGAGAAGAATTTAGAGCATGAGAGTTAAAGGAACACTCATTCATAGCCTCACATACCTGCGTAAATCTGATTTACACTTTCTCTTGAAAGCCTAAAGGAACTTGGAGAGAAATTGGGAAAATTCTTCAAGCTTGATCTCCAAAGATGGACCCTAAGTTTTCATGCATGGAATGGTAAGGCTTAGGATAACGTTAACACTCTTAAAACCGTACTAACTAAGCCGAAAAAAGACGTATTAAGGACCTTAGAGCTTAGGAATTATGAAAATACCCGTAATGACAAGTTTGGAATTTTTACACAGTCGGTGACAATAAGTGATACCACATGTCGTACCTTGATACCATGACTCGTGGTATCCGTCCGTTACTTCCTCCATCAGTTCATAACTTATCAGATCCTGATACCATGACTCGACAGGATGGGCCATTACTTCAAACAATGATCCATTGTATCCTCCCATTACTGCCTCTGATGAACCTGCATCTGGACTTCCCACGAGTTACGCCATGACTCATGCGTTCATCCAACGAGTCGTGGGTTCCATCCGTCACTTACGACTGGGGGATTATCCTATTCCTTCCCACGGGCACTTAACGACTCATTGTTTCTCACCAAGACTCGTACCATCCATCCGTGATAACATGGTGACAACCAACAACCCCAATCTACGACTCGTTACATCTTCCTACGGGTTGTACCATGGACCGGTTACTTTCGAGTATACTTCTGCAGAACCTGACAACGAGTGCCTCTAATAGGTCGTTAGACCCTCCAAAGACTCATACCACGAGTCGCTCTAAGTAAAATCTCAAATTTTTCTGTTGCTTCTCATTTCAAATCCCGAGTCTATTCTTAGGCAATTCCGGTGTATTATATGCTGCGCATATTTCTATGCCTATTAGCCTTGTCTTTCCTCATCTTTCACCTTATTTTGAGTTCATAATCCTTAAGAAATGCATAAATTCATGTGTTTGTGTGTTTTGTATGATAACAAATGATAATAGATGTTTTGAGCAGGAAACCAATGAAAAAGGACCCAAAATAACCTTAGGTTGAAGGCTTGAGAAGCTGATAAGAAGAACCTAGGGCTATGGCTGGTGCCAGGAACTAGGTCCTAAACTTCATAAGAATGTGCACCATATCTGGGGCTATGGCTAGTGCCTAACGCCAAGTCCGAAATATCAGAGAATAATTCACTCAACACCTTGGTGAGAAGGATGGCATAGGGCCCCAGAAGCATCCCATACTTAGAGAAATTTCCCAAAATTTAGGTAATATGGATAAGACTGGGCGCCAGGTTGGTTCTAGAGCCAAGAATTTTGACTAACACTTTGTGGCTATAGGTGGTGCGAGGCGCTCAGATGATCTAGAAGAGTGGAAATTTTGCTAACTCCTTGGTGCTATGGATGGGGCTGGGCGCCCAAAGCCAAACATCAAAAGAAACTTGAGTCCAACATAGGGCTATGCATGGGGCAGCACACCAGGCCTAGTTCAGAGCAGAAATTGCTGATTTTAAAGATAAGTGTTGAAGGGCAGAAGCATCATTTAAAGGCTCAACTTTATATATAGCCTCTACGTCATTCGTTAAGCATCTTTTGATCACTTTTACATAATGTATATCATTATGTGGAGGTTGTAAGCTGCTTGGAAGGAGAGAAAAGTTCTACACTAGGTTTCTTTTCCTCTTTATTATTTTACTTTGAATGGTGATGGTTAAGTTTGTGTTTTTCCACTTTTCTATAAGTGGATAAACTCATAAATCTATGGCTTTGGCCATGGTGGATGGTTGATGTTTAATAGACTGATTTATACTAGTTTCAATTCCTCATTAATGGTTGTTTATATTTACCTGCTTTAGTTGCTTATTCTTAGACTGATCACCTTATGAGTAAATCTATTGACTTTTGGTTGAACTTGGGAAAAGGAACCAAAAAGGTTAAAGGTAAATACAAAACATATATTCAAAGACCCTTGAACCCATTGATGATAGGATAGAAGTCGTTGTTGAGATAGGGGATATACCCTTTAACCCTGTTTAGTTTAAATACAAGTAGGCATAACCATCGTTTTATGTTTCTCCTACAACCATAGGGATATAGGTGTTAGGGTTCGTGAGATAGTTCTTGGATGCTTGGGAGAGTGTAAAGGAATGGGATAGTAACTTGTAACTAGCAACCATAGGAAAAATAATTGTAGCATAATAACCTGAAACTAAAAGCACCATTGCCCTAGATTTTCATCATCATCTGAAGTAAAAAAAACATTTTGCAACAATTTATAGTTACTTTTATAATAAAAGTTTTTAGTAGTTAATTTTCCAAACTATTCCCCATTTCAACTATTTGTTATAATAGCAAAACAAAGAAACAACCTTAAACAATTGAATTGAAAAGTCTATCAGGGATCAATAATTTGGACTTCTTGTCCTATATTATTTGACAACCACATGCACTTGCGTGTGCTTGGGTGACATCAAGTTTTAGGCACTATTTTTGGTGACTTGAATATTGTTTGATCGTTTTTAAGTTAGGATTTTATTCCTCTATTCTGTATTTTACATTTGTTTCTTTATTTTTGTGAAGTTTACAGAGTTGTATGCTCAGTGTATGCCAAGTACAAGAAGTCAATATACACTTTTGGATTCTTTTGATCTTGAAATTGAGAACCTTTCAAAGGTTAATCTTGGAGAACAACTAGCAGGAATGAGGCAACAATCAGGAGAGGGTTCCAGTGTTGAACGTTGCTAGGTCGAACTTGGAGAACGCTTCTAAAGCGATCGTCAAGCCAGCTATCAATGGGATCTTCGCGTTAAAGGAAGGGATAGTGCAGTTGGTCTAAAAAATTTTCTAATATCATGGAAAGTATGAAGACCCCCATAGGCATCTGATAATGTTTGTGGAGCTGAGTGAGAATTTCCACTACCAAAACGTGTCATATGAATATGTTAAACTGACATTGTTTTTGCTCTCGCTGATTGGAAAAGCCAAGGAGTGGCTACAAAATGAGCCAACAGGTTTCATCACCACATGGGAGGTCTGTCCAACAAATTCATCAATAGGTTCTTTTCTTTAAGGAGAACCAAGGAGTTGAGAGGGAAGATCTCTGGGTTTGTGTAGAAAGATGGTGAAACCTTAGCTCAGGCATGGGAATGTTACGAGGGCTATTTGAGAGATTGTTTGCACCACATGCAACCTAATAATATAATTGGGCACAATATTATAGAGGGTATGAAGCTCGAGTGAAAGATCTCTCTTGATGATACAGTACAGGGACAAATCTTGTCCAAGAGGTATGATGAAATTGAGGCTCTTTTGAACCTCATATCAGCTGTGAGTCAGGATTATCAAGACTGAGATAAAGGATTCACAGTAGATAAGGTGTTAGGATGCTCGAGGTGGATGGTGTTACGACAATCAATGCAGACATTAGCCAGCTGGTGAATGTGATTAGCAAGCTTGTGAACACACTAGCAGCAAGCCAAGTACAATAGGTACATTAGGTTCAAACTCCACCACTATCATGTGAAGCATGTGGAGAAGGTCACCCTTATTTTGGTTGTCCACTAAACCCTGAATATATATATTTTGTAGGACAACAAGGTCGTGGTAGAGATTTTATAGGTATTAGCTATAATAAAGGGTATCGAAATGCAACCAATCCCTCATAGGGAAGGAATCAAAACATCTAAAGGCCCTAGAATACTTATCCAAGGCCTCAAGGCCAGCAACTGAGCAGTTCTCTTAAGAAGACAATGAAGTAGTGGATGGTGCAGCAAACTCAGGTGGTTAATGAGATGCTGAAATCCATCAATGATCTTGAGAGGCAGATGGGGCAACTGGCCCTACAGAAGACTAACAGACTGCAAGGGGCACTTTTGAGTAACACCGAGAAGAATCCCAAGGAAAATGTGAGCGCAATCTCCTTGCGCAGTGGTAAAGAGTTGGGTGAGGTGATCCCTAGAGAAAAGAATAGGTGATGAGGAACAACATGTGAGATCCAAGAATGAGGTGGGTGAGTCCAACAACTCAGAACCAAAAGTTGTTATAGCTAAACCACCTCCTAAATTCCCTCAAACATTTAAGAAGAAGAAAGAGGTCACAGTTGCAAGAAGTATCTTGATTTGCTGAAGCAGGTACATGTTAACATGCCATTGGTAGAGATTTTGTAGGCTAAGTACCTGAGGGATATTGTGGCAAATAAGAGGAGGCATACAGAGTTTGAAACTGTGGCTCTTACGGAAGAGTGCAATTCCCGAGTGAAGAAGAAAATTCCAAAGAAGCTACAGGACCCTGAGAGCTTCACTATTCCTATTTCTATTGGCAGCAGGAAAGTTGGTTCGGCTCTATGGGATCTGTCTGCGAGCATCAATTTGATGCCTGCATCCCTGTTTAGAACTTTGGGGCTAGGTGAACTATGTCCTACCATAGTAATTTTATAGCTTGCAGACTGATCTCTTGCCTATCCAGATGGAATAATAAAGGATGTCTTGATAAAGGTGGGACCTTTCATCCTACCGGTAGACTTCATAATCCTAGATTACGAGGTGGATGCAGCAGTTCCCATTATTTTGGGGAGGGGATTTTTAGCCACCACCGACACCGTTATACAGGTATAGTTGAGCAATATGTCTATGAGGGTGGATGGTCAGGATGTAGTTTTTAAGGAGTTTAGAGTAGAAAGGATGCCCCCTCACTATGATGACTTCACAGTTAAGCCGATGGAAGAGCCTGGAGGGTGTAATCAGTTAGTTATGCAATGAGTGATGCATGAGAGTTTATCATATTATTAGTGTGGTCGCAATTCCACTTGAATGAAGGAGTGAAAGTGACTATAGTCATTTCCCAATGTTAAATCAGGCACTACATAGGAGGCAGCCCATGAATATCATGCCACGAGTATTACTAAGGCGCTTGGTGAGAGGTAACCCAAATTTCTAACGTTTTTTACATTTCTTCTTTGTTTTTTAGGGACGGAGGCAAAGAGAGCTGGAAAAATAAGCTGAAAAAGTTTAAGTCTGGGGTGAGATACCTAGTATAGGGCAGAAAGTGTTAAATTCCACAAGAAAATAATCTGTTAGGTTGGTGCAATGGATGACACGCTAGACCAGTCCTAGGCCTCGAAGAAAAAGAATTTCTGAGTATGTAGGGCTATGGAGGGGGCAGCACACCAGGGTTGTTATGGCCAATAATATTTTGGTCAATTTGGTCAATGTTGACCCAAATACCTTAAAATTACCAAAAAAAACCATGCCCCAAGCCTTTATTTAAAATCGCATTCATCCTTTTTCATTAAAAAGGTGGAAAACAAAAAGCCAAAAATTCTCTCTTCTCTCCCTCACTAACCCGTAACTCCCTTCCCCTCTTTCCCCTTCATTGTTGTCTTCTCCAAGGTTTGGTGAAGCTCCTCTTTCAAGCTCAAATAAGTATTTCTCATCTTTTTTGTTTAGGTAATGTTAAGAGCATGCTCCCACACCCTTCTTCCCCTATATTAAAGACCCAAATCACCATAGTTGGTGAAAATCTTAAGTTTTATATTGTGGATTTCATGAGCTTTAATTTTGTAAATTCATCCATGATAATGTGTTATCTTTGCAAGGTAACTCATTTGTTGGTTGAATATAGTGATTTGAAGTTGTGGGAATGAATAGGGATAGAGAATTGAATTCTTGAATTTGGTGGGTAGATGCATTAAATGTATAAAAAAAAAGAACAGGGTTAGTAAATTCTTGAATGTGAATAATACTTCAATTGTTGAAATTCATGACTAATTCATTTTGGATGTACTAAATTGTTTGTGGGTTTTAGAATGAATTGAATGCATCTACTTTCATGTATGAATTACTTGAATTATAAATTGAATAAGGGAAAATAAGAGGGATGGCCAAAGTTAGGCATTTTTGAAGAGCTAAAAGTGAGGGGAGAGTTGAAAAATTCATGAACTTGGTTGTAGTTAGAGTTACTGAATAAATTAGTATTGCTGAGATTGGATGATGATGGGGGAGTCTTGAGTACCACGTTTGGTCGTGAACCATTTTTATGTGCTTGATGAGAATTGTTGTATGTTGATGAACTACTTTATCTATGCTCTATGCTAGTTGGTCGAGTATGAATTGATAGGGGTACCAAGTGTGGTGGTAAAAGATGAGTTTATGTGTGTATTAAGGATTCTTTGAGGACGAACAATGGTTTAAGTGTGGGGTGTTGATGTTGGGCATATTTCTATGCCTATTTTCCTTGTTTTTTCCGATCGTTTACCTTGTTTTGAGTTCATAATCCCTATGAAATGCATAAATCCATGTGTTTGTGTGTTTTATATGCTAACATATGATTTGAGATGTTCTGAGCAGGAAACCAAGGAAAAAGGACCCAAAATGACCAAAGGTTGAAGGTTTGAGAAGCCGAGAACAAGGACCTAGGGCTATGGTTGGCGCCAAGGGACAGATCCTAAACTTAAGAAGAATGTGAACTATATCTGGAGATATGGTTGGTGCCCAGCACCTAGTCCCAAACTTTAGAGAATAATTCACTCAACACCTTGGTGAGATGGATGGTGTAGAGCCCCAGAAGCATCCCAGACTTAGAGAAATTTCTCAAAATTCTTATGCTATGGATGGGGCTGGGTGCCAGGTTGGTTCTAGAGCCAAGAACTTTGACTAACACTCTAGGGAAATAGATGGCGCGGTGCACCGGATGATCCAAAAGAGTGAAACTTTGGCAAACTCCTTGGTGCTACGGAAGGGGCTGCACGCGCGAAGCCTAATTTTAGAAGAAACTTGAGCCCAACTAGGGGCTATGCAGGGGGCAGCCAGCCAGGCCTATTTCGGAGTAGAAATTACTAATTTTAAAGCTAAGTATTGGAGAGCAGAAGCATCATTTAAAGGCTCAACTATATATATAGCCTCTAGGTCATTTGTTGTCACAACCTGAATAGAGGCCCGAATCGCAACACTGGACAAGGAGCCCCGAGAGACCCCAAATCGACCCATGGCATAAGCATACAACTAATTCGATCAATAAAACTGGAGAAACAATATGATAATCAGAGCGGAAGTCTACATTAAAAATAACATAAGAATACACAATTTGAAGCTGAATAAATCCATATGTCTGAAAACCTTTAAACATGATGAGTTGATGGGACAAGACCCCCAATTAACTCAACAAAACTGAAACTCAAAATACATAAAGAAAATCTGAATAAGTATAGTCCTCGGGAGATGAGGACTTACCAAAAACATAAGATGCTAACTCTGGAGATTGACTATGAACAGGGCTGAGCCTAGGAGCTGGGTTCTATATCATGAAACGACAAAGCATAAAGTATGCGGTCAGTACGTGGAATGTACCGAGTATGCAAGGTAAGTGAAACTGCTAAAGTAAGTAAAATCATTTGAAGACAATGCATAATGTAAACATGAACGTTAAGAATCTGAGAGTATAGCTCGCATGCATTCTTTCTGAAATCATGATCTCATCCTAACATAACATGATATCGTAATTGAATCGATTGACTCAAAGCTGAAATTTGATATTTATAAGTAGAACTAAACATTGAGTCAAACCTGCTTTAGAACATATATAAATATATAAATCTCATGAATAATGAACATGTATAACTGAAATCATGAGGAATAATAGGAGACTCGTCTTTTAACCGACATACCACGATAGAGCTTATGTGGTCCCAACTACCATACTCAAGTGGGTAGAGCCATCCAAAGCATAGCCAGGGCTAGGGACAATACCATGATATCATATCAAGCTCGAGGCCCAATCGGGGAAGTAGATAGTTCACAAGGGAGGTCCCAAAGTATATATGTATAATAAGTATAAACCTACGTTAGCGCATAGTTCTGAGGCATAGGGTGATCGACCCTTAGCCTACTTGGTACTAGACACTACTCCCAAAAACATGCATATGCTCTACATCATTTTTCAACGAAGCTCAACATCGTCTATTGACAAATCTCAATAATCAAATACATCTCAAATATGAAATCATGCATATGAGAAGCTTTAGCTCAAAACATACCACAAGATGAAAGATAATTGGGAGTGTTCTCTCCAACACCATGTGGTAAGCTTAATTCGGAAAATCATAAATCACAGTCGAACATATGGTCATTCCGCAATACTTTCACATGCTTGTAAATACTGAATTCACATCAAAAACATGATTATAAACATGGGTATCTTGAGAACATGCTTTTCATCATAATATTTTATCATATTCATACATTCATCACAAATCTCATTTTTCATGAACTTCTCATCAATGGGCTTTTTAATTCATAAAACTTGAAACATGATTTTTAATTGAAAACATTGTAAAACTTGCCCATGCCTCATAATTAGATAGTAGAAACATATTTAAATCATACCCATGTGGAGAATTAGGAAATTCATGCATTGCATTAAAACCCCATAGATTAGGCATAGTAAATTGATGATTTAGAGAGGGATTGGGCATGGGTGTGAAGGGATTCACCTATTCATAACCCTACATACCTGATGGTAGTTGATTCTTACACTTCTTTAAATGCCCAATAGAATTTGAAGAGAAATTGAAGAAAACTAAGCTTGATCACCCTCTCTCACCTTCTACCATGCATGAATGAATATGACCTAAAATGAACTTAACCCCTTTGAAAGTCATCATTCACAACTCAAAACGATGTAGTTCAAGCCTTAGGAACTTAGGTATTACGAAAAATCCCTTACTAAATTCATTTAAAATAACTGCTAGCTAGTCCCAATGAGGGACCTAACGACTCGTCATCATAGCCCACGACTCATGGAGTCGTCTGTCAGGTGCACTGCATGTCAAGTCTCCTGGGCTCGTCATGTGTGACTTAAAAATCTGTTACTGGTGACCACGACTCGTGGTCTGCACCCATCATGTGCGCAACCTCATTCTTAGTAAAATTTTACCCTTCTTAGTCACTACTCATCCCACGAATTGTGGGACTGACCACGACTCGTGGGGTCTTTCTGTTAGGTACACTGTCTTCCTTTTCCTCTTTTCTTAATCACCACTCCCCATGACTAACCTAACGATTCATGGGGCCTGAACACGACTTGTGGTCATGTCCTAGGGGATTCAACTTCCCAAATTTCAAATTCTTCACCAGGGCCTTACTACAACTCATATCACGACTCATGGGCTGCACCAACGGGTCAACTCATGACCCGTTCTATGACCTAATGCGAAATTTTAATGTTTTTCCTTTCAACTACCGGGTCTGATCTTTGGGCTTTCGGAGTATAACAGTATCTCCCCCTTGGGAACATTCATCCTCGAATGTTGGAAAACATACAGAAAAGCATAGAAATGCAACCATCATATTCAAATACTGATCATTTAAGCCGAAAACTAACGGAATGACTATCTCCAATTCAAATTACATAGCTGGACTGAATTCACGAATCATACATACATCCACATACATAAAAGAAACTTGGGCATGTGAACTGAGCATGAAAACTAAATAGACTTTGAGAGCAAAACTGATACCTCAAGCTGCAACTGAGCCGGTAGAGAATAAATGCGGGTATCTAGAAAATCATTGTCGCTTTGGCTTCCCACGTAGCTCCATCAACGTGATGATTCCTCCATAACACCTTAACTGAAGCTACTTCCTTGTTCCTTAGCCTTCGAACTTGATGATACAGTATTTCTATCGGAACCTCCTCAAAAATAGGTTGTCTTTCACACCAACACTGTCCACCAAGACAACTAGTGTTGGATCACCCAAACACTTATTTAAGAGCAATACATGGAATACAGGATGCACAGAAGATAATACTGAGGGCAACTCTAATTCATATGCTACCTTGCCCCCGTTTCACAATCCAGTAGGGGCCAACATAATGAGGGCTGAGTTTTCCTTTCTTTCCAAACTATATCACTCCCTTCATGGCGACACCTTCAAAAACACCCAGTCATCCACTTCGAACTCAAGTTCTCTCCTCCTCACATCGGCATAGGACTTTTGGCGACTTTGAGATATTTTTAACCTGTCCCGTATAAGCTGAACCTTCACCATAGCCTCATGGACCGAATCTGCTCCTATCATCGCAGCATCACCAACTTCGAACCAACCAATGGGCGATCTACATCTCCACCCATAGAGAGACTCAAAGGGAGCCATCCGAATGCTGGAATGGTAGTTGTTATTGTATGCAAACTTGATAAGAGGCAAATGATCATCCCAACTACCTTTGATGTCAATCATTCATGCTATCAACATGTCCTCGAGAGTATGAATTGTCCGCTCCGCTTGACCATCCATTTGCTGGTGAAATGCTGTGCGGAGCTTAACCTGAGTACCATGTCCTTTTTGAAATGACTTCTAAAATTGAGAGGTAAATTAAGTACCTCTATCTGAAATGATGGATAAGGGCACTCCATGCAATCGGACTAGCTCCCGGATATATAGTTTGGCATAATCCTCCGCTGCATCTGTGGTCTTGAATTCAAGAAAATAAGCAGCCTTGGTTAACTTGTCCACCACAACCCAAATGGAGTCATATTGTCGACGAGTATGAGGTAGACCTCCTATGAAGTCCATATTAATTTCTTCCCTCTTCAAAATAGGAATACTGATATCCTAAAGCACACCTCCCGGACTCTGGTACACCACCTTTACTTGATAATAGTTTGAACACTTTGCTACAAACTCCGCGATGTCCTTTTTTATGCCATTCCACCAATAGACTTCCCGTAAGTCACGGTACATCTTGGTGGCACCCGATTGGATAGAATAACTGGATCCATAAGCCTCATGCAACATCCGGATCTTCAAATCACCAACATCTGAAACACATAGGCGACCTTGGTACCGAATCACACTATCTCCCCCTTTGAAGAAGACCTCTACCTTCTGATTCTTAATGGCTTCCTTTAACTTTACCAAAATCGGGACCTCATCTTTTCTAGATTTTACATCATTTACCAAGGACGATTTCTGATCCATTTTGAATAACAACACCGCCGTCAGTGGAGTCAACCAACCGAGCTCCCAACCTAGCTAGTCGATGCACATCCTTCACCAGCTCCTTCTTTCCCTCATCCACATGAAAAACACTCTCCATAGAGAGTATACTAAGTGCATCTTCTACTATATTGGCCTTACCTTGTTATTAAAGGACACTCATATCATAGTCCTTGAGTAGCTCCAACCACCTCCTTTGCCGAAGATTGAGATCTTTTTAGGTAACCACATATTGCAAACTCTTATGGTCCGTGACACATCCACGTGGACCCCGTACAAATAGTGTCTCCATATCTTCAAGACGAATACCACCACAGCCAATTCCAGATTATGGGTTGGGAAATTCTTCTCATGAACTTTCAACTGTCTAGAGGCATATGGTATAACTTTTCCGTGCTGCATCAATACACACCCAATTCCGATCCTTGAAGCATCGCAATACACCACAAACCCATCAGTACCCTCTAGTAGAGTTAACACCAGTGCTTAGGTAAGTTGAGTCTTCAACTCTTGGAAGCTCTTCTCACAAGCCTCCGACCATTGGAATTTCACCTTTTCTAGGTGAATTTGGTCAAGGGTGCTGCAATAGATGAGAAGACTTTAACAAATCTTCGATAATACCCAGCTAAACCCAAAAAGCTCCAGATATCCGAAGGATTCACTGGTCTAGGCTAATTCTTCACCACCTCTATTTTTTGAGAATCCACCTTTATACCCTCACTTGATACCACATGGCCCAGAAATGCCACAGAGTTCAACTAAAACTCATACTTGCTAAATTTGGCATATAACTGACGGTCCTTGAGAGTTTGTAGCACCACTCTCAAATGAGCGACATGCTCCTCCTCGCGTCGTCAATAAACACAATCATGAACATATCTAGGTATGACTTGAACAACCTATTCATAAAGTCCATAAAAGTTGCAGGAGTATTCGTTAGTCCAAAAGACATAACTACAAACTCATAATGACCATACCACGTCCTGAAGGCTGTCTTCGGGATGTCGCTCTCCCCAACCCTGAGCTGATGGCACCCAGATTTGATATCTATCATCGAAAAACACTTGGCACCCTGAAGCTGGTCAAATAAATCATCAATATTTGGTAGAGGATACATGTTCTTAATGGTGACTTTCTTCAATTGCTAATAATCAATACACATGTGAAGAGAACCATATTTCTTTCGGACAAAGAGAACTGGTGCACCCCATGGAGACTTGCTCGGTCTAATGAAACCCTTATCTAACAGGTCCTTCAACTGCTCTTTCAACTCCTTTAGCTCGGCTAGAGCCATTCTGTAAGGGGGAATAGATATAGGCTGCATGTCGGGAATAAGGTTAATACCAAAATCAATCTCCCACTCGGGAGGGATTCCCGATAAATAATCTAGAAAGACTTTTGGATACTCACATACTATTGGGACTAACTGGATTATCGTGGCCTCGGACTCAACATCCTTAACCCTAACTAGATGGTACACACAACCTTTAGAAACCATCTTTCTGTCCTTAAGGTAGGAAATGAAATGACCTACAAGAACAAATGAACTACCCATCCATTCTAAGACTGGCTCACCCAAAAATCTGAACTCTAGTGCCCGGGTTCTACAATTAACTGAAGATTAACATGCAAATAGCCAATCCATACCGAGGATAACATCAAAATCGGTCATGGCTAACTCTACCAAATCTACTGAGGTGACCTTCTGAAGGACTGAGACCGGGCAACCTCTATACACCCGTCTAGCTACAACTGAGTCACCTACTGGAGTAGAAATTGAGAAGGGTTCTGACAAGACTTTGAGACTGACTCCGAAGCTACTGGCCACATAAGGTATCACAAAAAATAAGGCCGCCCTCGGATCTAACAAAGCATAAACATCAAGATGGAAAACTCGTAACATCCCAGTGACCACATCCGAGGAGACCTCCTGCTCGGGCGGGATGCTAAGTCATAGAATATATTTTGGCACTGACCGCCACCTATGCTAGTAGATGTTCCTTGTTGTGATGAGCATGCGGGAGAGGCTGCTGAGCTAGAAACTGGGTGTCGAACCCCATCATGATCCTGTTTCACTGATGGGCAATCTCTGAGCATGTGTCCGGACTTTCCACACATGAAACAAGCACCCAAACCTGCCAAGCACTAGCCCGTGTGCCCCCGACCATATATTCAATAAGCTAGGATGCTAGAATCTGTGGGTCTTGTGTTTTGACCCCTAAAGCTTGATTTCGCCCCCTCTGATCATGCCTCGGTCTAGATGACACACTCAATGCTGAAGATGTTGGGGCTGATGATCTCTGCTGGGTCTGCTTTCGGTGTCCACCACCTGACCTCAGCTGTTAGAATCTGTGACTATCATTATTAGCCCTCTTGGCCTCCCTCTCTCTCATATGCACTGCCTCCATCTGCTAGGCGTACAACACCATCCGAGGGAAATCCATGTCCTGATGGAGCATGGAGGTCCTGCAATCCTTGTCCAAATAGCCCACCATTCCATGAACGAACTTGCTCACAGGCGCCCTTTAATCAGCCACTAACTTCCGGGCGTACTTCGATAGGCGAGTGAACTCAAGGGCATACTCCTGCACCATCATCATCCCTTGCTTCAGATTTACGAACTCAGCTGCCTTCGGCTCCCTCATCTCACGAGGGAAGAACTGATCTAAGAATGTGACATGGAACTCTTCCTAACTGACAGGACCTACTTCGACGACCCTACTATCTTTCCATTGATGAAACCAGATGTGCGAGGCCCCTTTCAACTGTTACGAGGCCAACTCTGCGCACTCAACTCCATTAACCCCTATGACTTGGGTGATTTTCACAATCTTATCTATGAACTCATGCAGGTCCTCATCTACTTTTGACCCGAGAAACTTTGGGGGTTCATTCCCAAGAAATCTTTAACTCGAGCCGCTGCATATTACAATTTTGCAGGACATGTGCAACCACCTGCTGATTGACCTTAGCGGTCAAGGCCTGAGAGAGCATCTGAATAGCTGCCGGAAACTCAGCATGGGCAACTAGCTCTGGTGCCTGGTGCTCCTGAACTGGTGGGGCTACTGGTGCCCGTTTGCATTGCCATCCTCGTGGCCTTCTCCATTCCCATTCCTTCTTCCATTAACATTTTGGGGAGCCATGATTCTGCACTCGCGAATAGCATAATTTAGAAGGATAGGGAGACATTTCATCACACGACATAGATCATGAAAGAAGGAAACATTTCCTAAACGTCTCAAAGCCTCTTTGTAATAAGTGTGGCGCGCTTCACACCCATGAAAAATACTCTACTCAATGCAGCTTTTAGACACCCTAGGACACTTCGAACCTATTGCTCTGATACCAAGTTTGTCACGACCCGAATGGAGGCCTGAATCGCAACACGAGACAAGGAGCCCGCAGAGACTCCAAGTCGACCCATGACATAAGAATACAACTAACCCGATCAATAAAACTAGAGAATCAATACGATAATCATAGAGGAATTCTAGATTAAAACAACATCACAATACACAATCTGAAGCTAAATACATCCATATGTCTGTAAAGCCTCTAAACATGACGAGTTGATTAGACAAGACCCCCAAATAACTTAACAAAACTAAAACTGAAAATACACTGAGAAAGTTAGAATAAGTCTAGTCCTCAGGGGATGAGGACTCACCAACAACGAAAGATGCTTACTCTAGAGACTAACTATGAACGGTCTTAAGCCTGGGAGTCGGGTCCTGTACCATGAAACGATATAGCATAGAGTATGCGGTTTAAATGTATCGAGTATACAAGGTAAGTAAAACCGCTAAAGGAAGTAAAAATCATTTAAAGACAATGCATAATGTAACCATAAACATTAAGAATCTGAGAGTAGGGCTCGCATGCTTCTTTCTTAAATCATGATCTCATCCTAAGATAACATGACATCATAACTGAATTGATTGACTTAAAGCTGAAATATAATACTTATATGTAGAACTGAACATTGAGTAAAACCTTCTTTAGAATATGTATAAATATATAAATATCATGAATAATGAACATGCATAACTAAAATCATGAGGAACAACGGGAGAGTCATCTTTTAACCGACATACAACGATAGAGCTTACATGGTCCCAACTATCACACTCAAGTGGGTAGAGTCGCCCAAAGACTTGTAAGGCTAGGGACGATACCATGATATCAATATCAAGCTTGAGGAACAATCGGGAAACGGGATAGCTCACAAGGGAGGTCCGAAAGTTATGTATAATAAGCATAAACCTACTTTGGCGCCTAGTTCTGAGGCATAGGGTGATCAACCCTTATCCTACTCGGTGCTAGACACTACTCCCAAAAATCATGCATATGCTCTACATCATCTTTTAATGAATCTCAACATCATCTATTGACGAAGCTCAATAATCAAATACATCTCAAATATGAAATCATGCATATGAGAAGTGTTAGCTCAAAACATACCATAAGATGAAAGATAATTGGGAGTCTTCGTTCCAAAACCATGTGGTATGCTTAATTCGGGAAATCATAAATAACAGTCGAACATGTGGGCATTGCCCAATACTTTCACATGGTTGTAAATACTCAATTCACATCGAAAACCTGATTATAAACATGGGTAGCTTGAGAACATGCTTTTCATCATAATATCTCATCATATTAATACATTCATCACAAATCTCATTTTTCATGAACTTCTCATCAATGGGCTTTTTAATTCATAAAACTTGAAACATGATTTTTAATTGAAAACATTATAAAACATGTCCATCCTTCATAATTCAATAGTAGAAAAATATTTAAATCTTTCCCATGTAGAGAATTAGGAAATTCATACATTGCATTAAAACCCATAGATTAGGCATAGAAAATTCATGATTTAGAGAGTGATTGGGCAAAGGTGTGAAAGGATTCACCCATTCATAACCCTACATACCTGATGGTAGTTGATTCTTACACATCTTAAAATGCCCAATAGGAATTGAAGAGAAATTGAAAAACACTAAGCTTGATCACCCTCTCTAACCTTGTACCTTGCATGCATGAATGATTATGGTGTAAAATGAACTTAACCCCTTTAAAATTCATCATTCATAACTCAAAATGACATATTTAAGGCCTTAGGAACTTACGAATTATGGGAAAGCCCTTACTAAATTTGCAGAAAATAACTGCCAGCTGGTCCTAATGAGAGACCTAACGACTCTTCATCATGGGCCACGACTCGTAGAGTCATCCGCCAGGTACATTGCCTTTCAGGTCTCCTGGGCTCGTCCCAGGTGGCTTAACGATTCTTTACTGGTGACTACGACTTGTGGTCACCACCCGTCATGTGCACTGGCTCATTCTCAATAAACTTTACCCTTCTTGGTCACGACTCATCCCACAAAATCGTGGGGACTAAACACGACTTATGGGGTCCTTCCATTAGGTACACTGTCTTCCTTTTCCTATTTTCTCAATCACCACTCCCCACGACTGACTAATGAGTCATGGGGCCTGACCATGATTCGTGGTCATGTCCGTGGGAGTCAACTTCCCAAATTTCAAAATATTCATCTGGGCCTCACAACGAGTCACATTACTACTCGTGGGCTGCACCAATGGGTCAACTCATGACCCATTCTGTGACCTGATGCCTAATTTTAATTTTTCTTCATTTCAACTCCCAGGTCTGATCTTTGGGATTCTGAGGTATAACATTTGTTAATCATCTTTTGATCACTTTTACATTATGTATACCATTTTTTAGAGGTTGTAAACCCCTTGGAAGGTGAGACAAGCCCTACACTAGGTTTCGACTCTTCTTTATTATTTGACTTTGAATGATGATGATTAAATTTGTGTTTTTTCACTTCTCTATGAGTGGATAAACTCATAAATATGTGGTTTTGGCCATGGTGGATGGTTGATGTTTGATAGAATGATTTATACTAGTTTCAATTCTTTATTATTGGTTGTTTATATTTACCTGTTTTAATTTCTTATTCATTAGACTGATCGCCTTGTGAGAAAATCTGTTGGCTTTTGGTTGAACTCGGGAAAGGGAACCAAAAGGGTTAAAGGTAAATATAAAACAGGAATTCAAAGACCCTTAAACCCATTAGTGATAGGATAAAAGTCATTGTTAAGGATAGGGATATAGTCTTCAATCCTATTCAGTTGAAATACAAGTAGGCATAACCATCATTTCATGTTTCTCCTGCGACCATAGGGATATAGGCGTTAGGGTTCATAATATAGTTCTTTGATGCTCGGGATAGTGGAAATAAATGAATAGTAACTTGCAATTAGTAACCATAGGAAGAATCATTGTAGTGTAATTATGTTTTGAAAACTCAACCTAAAACTAAAAGTGCCATAGCCTAGATTTTCATCATCATCTGAAGTAAAAACCCATTTTGCAACACCTTTAGTTACTTTAATAATTAATATTTTTTAGTAGTTAATTCTTCAAACCATTCCCTATTTTCGACAATTTGTTAGAATAGCGAAATAAAGAAATAACCTTAAATGATTGAACTAGCCTCTGAGGGATTGATAATTGGTACTTCTAGTCTTATATTACTTGATGACCATATGAGCTCAGGTGACATTACTGAGTTATTAAAGAAAGTGAAGTCAACTAATGATCACCTGAAGGACATTCAAAGAGATATATTTGGCATGAACCAGAAGGTTGAGTTGCATGCCACAACGATTAAACAAATTGAGCAGCAATTGGGCTAGATGTTCGCATCCTTGAACCAAAGGAAGAAGGGTATACTACCTAGTGACAAAATCTAGAATCCAAAGAATGACAGTCACTGCATGGCTATAACTACTAGGAGTGTAAAGCAACAATTGATCCACCTATACCAATTATAATTGAGGTGACTGAACCAAAAGCAATTGAAGTAAATAAAGATACTGAACCTGAAGAGCAGATTATTGAAGATAGTGCAGAGTTGAAAATTCTCCAGTTGCTTAAAAGGAGCCTGCTTCTAAGAAAGGGAAGGGAAGGAGGTTCCTCATATTTTCAGACCTATTCCATGACCTCCTCCACCTTTCCCTTAGAGAATGAAAAAGAAGGTGGATGATGGGAAATTTCACAAGTTCATCCATGCTGAAGTAGCTTTCTATGACTATTCACTTAGTAGAGGCATTAGAGCAGATTCCCAGTTGTGTTAAATTTATGAAGAACTTGGTTACTAGAAAAGGTGTTCGTGAGCTTTGATCTTACTAAAAACTTCCACCATTATAGTGCCATAGCCTTGCTTACCCTCAGAAGAGAGAGGATCCAGATTCCTTCACCATTCCTTGTACTATTGGAGCTTATAACTTTGCAAAGGCTCTATGCGACTTAGAGCTAGCATAAACTTAATGCCTCTAGCTATATTTAAGTAGGTAGGCTTAGAAGCCCCCACATCGACGTCTATGCGGCTACTGATGGCAGATCACACTGTAGAAAAGCCTATGTGTGCATTATATGATGTTTTGGTGAGGTTTACAGCCTTTATATTTCTCACATATTTTGTGATAATAGACTGCGAGGTGGATTTCAAGGTCCTCATCATTCTTGGGCGACCATTTCTTTTCACCGAGCGTGCACTTGTTGACATGGAAATCAAGCAACTAAAGTTCCAGTTAAATAATGAAGAAGTGGTATTTGACGTGACCCAGTCAATAAAGCAGCCTAATGATATGAGAGTGGTCTTCAAAATTGGCTCTATTGATGATGAGAGGCCGCTAGTGCCTATTGAGGAGAGGCTTGGTGTTGAGGCACTGGCAGCTGTACTTATGAACTTTGAGGATGATGATATTAGTGCATATAAGGAGATAGAGAATGTACTTTCTAGAATGGGTCCTATAGTTTTAGGCCAAAGAAGTTAGACCCTGATTTGAAGAATCGTGCAACTCTACCAGCAAAACCTTCAGTTGAGGAACCTCTGGTCTTAGAGCTGAAAGCTTTGCCTTCACATTTGAGGTATGCATTTTTGGGGGAGAACAACATTTTTCCAGTTATCATTGCTGTAGATCTTGTAGAGTGGCACGTTAAGGACCTAGTATCAGTTCTGAGGAGATATAAGAAAGAAATTGATTGGACCATTGTTAACATCATCGAAATTCCACCAGGTATATACACACATAAAATTCAACTTGAGTCGTACTATATACTGAGTATAGAGAACTAGCGGAGACTAAATCCACTTGTGCAACAGGTGGAAAAGAAGGAGAATATTAAGTGGCATGACGTTGGTGTTGTCTACCCTATTGCTGATAGTAAGTGGATGAGTCCAGTACAACATGTACCAATGAAGGGTGGAATCACTATGGTTCCAAATGAGAAGAATGAGTTGATCCGGATGAGATCAGTCGCAGGCTAGCGTATTTGCATTACTTATCATAAACTCAACCAGTGGATAAAGAACGACCATTTCCCAATACCTTTCATAGATCATATGTTGGATCTCCTTGCAAATGGAGCTGGTATTTCTTTCTCGATGATAATTCAGGGTACAATTAGATCTCCATAGCCCCGGAAGACCAAAAGAAAAACCATGTTTACTTGCCCTTGTGAGCATTTGCTTTCAAGAGGATGATGTTTGGGTTATGTAATGCACCCACCACATTGTAGCACTGCATGATGTCTATATTCTCAGGCAAGGTGGAGGACACCATTGAGGTATTTATGTATGATTTTTCTGTTTTGGGTGACTCCTTCAAAAACTGTCTTGAACATTTAAGTAAGGTGTTGAAAAGGTGTGAAGAGACCGATTTGGTATTTAACTGTGAAAAGTATCATTTCATAGTCAAAGAGGGAATTATGCTGGGTCACAAGATTTCAGGAATATGCATAAAGGTGGACAAAGAAAGGATCGAGGTTATAACTGGATTTCCACCACTTATTTCTATTAAAGGCATTCGAAGTGTTTTGGGACATGCAGGTTTCTACAGGAGGTTTATCAATGACTTCTCAGAAATCACACATCCCTTGTGCAAGTTTGATGTCACCAAGTGCATTCAAGAACATGTGGCCATCAAGTAATATAGGATGATTTAGTCCCGATATCATATCCACATAGACATGAAATATTAATAGCTTATGATTGTATTTCACTATTCTAGTAAACACAAATAAAATAGGGAAATGGTTTTGAGATTTTTCTACTAATCTTTGAATGAAAATTGAACTAGGAACTAAATTTGTTTGCAAAAAGTTTGTAATTCAAATGATGAGAAAAAATCCAGAGTCTTGGCACTTTTGCTTTCAAGTTGAGTTTTAGGATTCGAATACGCTAGGCAATGTTCTTTTAAGATTGCTAGTTGCAATTTATGAAGTCCCTTCTCACCTATTCTCCCGAATAGCCAAAAACTATCTCATGAACCCTAACATCTATAGCCTAATGGTTGTAGGAGAAACATGAGATGATGGTTCAAGCTACTTGGCTCAACCGAATAGGGTTACAGGGTATATCCTTATCCTTAACAACGAAATCAACTCTTGAACTATTGAACAAGATAATCGAAACCTACTCTATGCTTCCTTTTAACCCTCACTAAATCCCTTTCCCGAGTTCAGCCAACGAGCCAACAAATAATATTTGAAAGATGATCAGTCTAATGAATAAGCATGAAATTAAGTAAGAATCACCAATCTTAAGAAAAATAGTCAAGGTCTAGCATAAACAAATATTCAAACTACAACTATCAAGACATGGCCAAAGCCCCAGAAAAAGGGGTTTAGCCACTCATATTCAAGTGCAAAATCAAAGTATTCATCATTCGAATTAAAAAAAAGATAAATGTAAAGAAGATAATGAACTTCTTGTTTCTCCCTTAAGAGATTGTGTACAATCAATCTATCTGATCAAAGATACCTAACAAATTCCCTAGACACAGTATTAATAAGCAAGGTAACAAATGACTCTTTTTCCCTTAAGTTATTCAGCTTTTGGACTTAGAAAAATTCATACCGGATAGGCCCTGGCGCGCCATGCCAGCCATCTCGCCAGACTTAGCTTGAATTTCCTCTGAAGTTGAGCCTCTGGCATGAGACTTCTCCCATCTTGCCAAGGTATTAGTCAAATCACTACACTTTTGGGACCTAGCATGCCACTTCAACCAATGCACTAGAGTGTTAGAAAATTTTCCCATGTTCGGAACCTCTTTGGTGCACTGCTCCACTTAATTTGCCAAGGTGTTGATAAAAAATTCTTCTAAATTTTTAGGTCGAGCGTGCCACGTCAGCCATAGCACCAACCTGAGCACAATTCTCTCTGATGTTTAGTGGCTGGCGCGCCACTCCAACTACCTCACTAGGCCAAATTTTCCTCGACTTCTTCTTTTTTCACACCTTGGACCATTTATGAGTCTTTTTGCATGTGTTACCTAATAAAATCATCTAAAAACACTTGTTAGATCTTTAACACACACATTCATGAAGTCAAGCATTTCATAAGGATAATCATCTCAAAACATGACAAAAAATGGGTAAACGTATGGCAAATGACATGAGAATATGCCCAACATCACTGCCCCACACATAAACTATTGATCATCCTCGAATAATCCTTACTTATATGCAACAAACAATTCTTTTTCACACCACTTGTCACCTCTATCAATTCTCACTCAAGCAACTAGAACAGAGAACATGAAAAATTAGTTCATCAATTCATAAACAAACCACATCAGATACACAAAGAATTTCTTCTCATTCGAAACTACATACTTTTTATAATTAACTCATCTTTTTTAAAACAGGGCCAATATGATTAAGTATTACAAATGTAGCACACGATATACCAACTCTAACCATCTTATGCCCTCACTTATTTAGTGATGATCCTTTCCTTATATTATCAATTCAAAGAGTGGAACATAGTAAACAGGCATACTCACCCTCACAAATGATATTTCATACACACACAACATTCCATATGCTTTCCTCTCATGTATAGTTAGATTACTTAACTACTTCAAGAAGAGTAAGATCATAAGGACTTTTTTAGTTGTAATGTTGGATAAAGGACGGGTAGGAATGATTTTCTTTAATAGTGGCCATCAATCCTAAGCACTTTAAGACATTTTTACTTCATCTTTCTTGTCCACCTTTTTTTCCTCATGCTCACCCTTTCTTTCATTAATCCCCTTTTCTTTTCTCATGCTCTTTTTTTCACTACTTGCCTGCTAGTTTCTACTTATACAATCATTAAAAATAATCAACCATTCAGAATCTTTTATTTATATTCTAGCAGTAACTAAACAACATCTATTGAGCACCACTCTTTCCTATTTTCTCATCTTGCCATCCAAATTTTTTTCTTTCTTTCCTTTCCCTTATCTTTGCTACATCGGTGGAACTGTCATTCTTAATTCTCAAAGTACCTCAATCTATCTTTGGATCAAACTTCTGCAGGTGACATAACAAAGGAAATAGGCTTCCTTTGTGGCTATGAAGAAAACTAAGGGTTATAGCTCAATGGGGTTAACTAGGGATAATTTTAATGAAGGTGCAATAACAATTGAAAAATATGGATAGCGACGGTAGAAGGAGGTAACAACCGGGTTAGGTGCTCCAGTAGCTCTAGGAGTTCCCGTTCTCGCTTTTCTTGATCTTCCAAGCTTGAAGCTCGCCTTCTTTGAGAGAGAAGAGACAACCATTTGATGCATGACAATGGAGAAAAGTAAAGAAATGTCCTAATCACATCTTACTTCTTTGGTGACTATCTATCATATACACATTTACGCAAGTTTTAGATGTTACACTATGTTTAAAACACAACAAATTCAAGCTCACCCCTCATGGCATCATGATCTGAGTCCTTATGGTCATATATCCACAAAGTCATATTGAATGAATTTCCATTATTAAGCCCTAGGATCTGTTTTATTGAGTCAAGTTATAAGTGTCTCTCATGGAATTGTACTTCTCATGCATTCACGATGACCAATTCATTGCTTCTAAGTTAATCTTCTAAGTGCAATACCAAAAGCAGACAAGTGATAGTTTTTGACTCCAACCTAAAAAATAAAAAATTTTGTGACTAATTTTCCCTTAAGAAAGTCATCATCCATCCATCATTGGGACCAACCACTACCTCTATGACGGACTCTAAAACAAATTTTGACTTTCAATTAAAACAAACGCACAAAGATGAATAATCACATGACATAGCATCATTCAATTTCATCACCCCCAGTGCACAAACATATCATGTCAGAGAGAAAAAAGAGCTTCCTGGGCCTCTAAGAAAAGTCATCATCATCAGGATTATACTCCTGATTGTCATCATCATCATCTTTTTCTGCATCATCAACCTGCATAGCTTAGTGGTGGAATCATCATCGTTGTTATCTCTACAAAACACACAAATATTAGAAAGATGGGTTGCCTCGCATCAAGCGCCTTATTTAATTCCATGGTAGGACGTAAGACATCTCACTCCTCCAATTGAGTGACATGATTTGTAACCTTACTTCCTATTGATTTAACTCAAAACACTTGCTGCTCAGCGGCCTACTTGGACTTTTCAGGCTCTACCATTGTGCTAGTCATAATCTCCTCATAGTGAGGTGGCAATCTTGTTGCTTTAAGTACATCACAAACTGCCTCTTGGCCATCCACAATCATCGACATCTTGTCTGGCTTCATCCTTATAACTGCATCAGCAGCAACCAAAAACCCTCTTCCCAAAATGATGGGAACTATGTTCTCGACCTCATAGTCAAGGATGATAAATTCCATAAGAAAGATGAATGGTCCCACTTTGATCAATACATCTTCAATAATGACTTCGGGATAAGTTATAGACTTGTCAGCCAACTACAATGTCACTGTGGTGGGACGTGGTTCTCCTAACCCCAACATTCTAAATAATAATGCAGGAATAAGATTGATGCTTGCACCCAGATCACACAATATTGAGCTGACCTCTTGGCTTCAAATGACTACTGGAATAGTGAAGCTCCCGGGATCTTTTAGCTTCTTAGAAATCTTGTTTGCACCCGATAACTACACTCCTCTGTTAGAGCTATGGTCTCAATTTTTGTGAGCCTTCCTTTATTTGCCAAAATATCCTTAAGATATCTGGCGTACTTTGAAACTTCTTGCAATAGCTATACCAAGTGTAGATTCACATTGTCACGTCCCAAATGGAGGTCCAGATCATAGACACGGGACTAGGGACCTTGATAGACCACAGGTCCCATGGCATAAGCATTCAACTAACTCATTAAATAAACATGAAGAAACTATAAACATAACTCAGCGGAAGTCTCATACAACAACACATCGGAAGAATATCTGAATCTACACATGCATAAGTCTGAGAAGCCTCTAGTCTGGACAAGTTGATGGGACAAGACCCCTACTAACTCAACAATACTGAATGAAAGAAATAGATAAAGAACTAAATGTCTAGCCCTCGAAGGATAAGGACTCACTAATCACGTAGAAGCTAACTCTGTCAATCGACTATGCATGGGGCTGAGGCTGGGAGCTGGGTCCTATATCATGAGACAATAAAACATAGAAAGTATGTCGTATGTATGTGGAATGTACTGAGTATGCAAGGTAAGTAAAACCTCTTTAGTAAAGTAAATAATTTAAAACATTTCATACATATCATAAGCTTTAAACATGATAGGGAGGGCATACATGCATTCTTTATGAAATCATAATCTCACCATAACATGACCACGCATAACTTTATAACATCATGACTGAATCAAATGACCCAAAGTTAAAACATAACATTTATTTTAAAAAGCTAAATAATGAGTCAAACCTTACTTTTAGAACATACATGAGTAAAGTAATCGCCATGAGTAATGAATAGGCAAATATGAATGATATAGACAGTGGGAGACTCGTCACTTAACTGACATACCATGATAGATCTTACATGGTCCCGACTCTCATACTCAAGTGGGTAGAGCCGTCCAAAACCTTGTCAGGGCTAAGGATGCTACCATGATATCGATATCAAAGTGAAGGGCCAATTGTGCCGGGGATAGCTCACAAGGGAGGTCCCAAAAACATAATAGTATCAACCTACATTGGCGCATAGTTCTGAGGCATAGGGTGATTGACCCTTAACCTTCTCGGTGCTAGACTCTTCTCCCAAAACATACAATGCTCTACATTGTATATAACAAAGCTCAACATCATCTATTGATGAATCTCAACATCATCTAATGACAAAGCTCAACATGAAATCATGCATAACTCAACATTGTATGAAACAAAGCTCAACATTATGTATTGACAAAGCTTATTCATGAAATCATGCATAGACTCGACATCATAAGAAAATGAAGCTCAACATTGTCCTTTGACAAAACTCAATAATGACATACATCTCAATTATGAATTCATGCTTATGAGAAGCTTTATTTCGAAACATACCACAAGCTAGAATTTATGAAATTTGGGAGACTTCGCTCGAAACCATGTGGTAAGCTTATTTCGGGAAAATCTTCATTTTAAAACAACATGTGGTAAGCTTATTTCGGGAAAATCATCATTTTAAAACAATATGTGGACATTTCCCAAAGATTTATCAAACTTATATCTACTCAATTCATTTTGGAAACAACATCATAATCATGGTTAGATTTAGAAACATGCTTTTCATCATCAAATCTCATCATCACCATACATTCAACATCATTATCTTCTTTCATGAACTTCTCATCCATGAGCATTGAATTTCATAATATTGAAATTACAATTTGGATTGAAAACAATTTAAAATCTACCCAAGTTTCACAATTCACCAATATAAAAATAATCTAATCATACCCATGTATAGAGATTGAAGAATCATACAATTGGGTGAAAACCACATACTTGATCATGAGAATTTCTTACACTAGATAGAGATTGGGCATGGGTGTGTAAGAAAACACCCACTCATGACCCTACATACCTGGGAATGGTGAATTCTAACACCTTCTTATTTCCAAAGCGAAGATTCCTATGGAAACCTTAAGATCTTGCCTTGAATCTCCTCTTCAAACCTTCAAACTTGCATGCATGGGAAGAATGACTTAGAATAGGTATTCCCCTGCTAAAACCCCACTAAAACAAGCCTTAAACAACGTAGAATAGCTCTTAGGAACTTAGGAACTTACAAGAAGGACCTTACTATCTTACAAAAACTAACTACCAGTGGGTCCCGACGAGGGACCTAACGATTCGTCAAGATGGGCCATGACTCGTCGGGTCACTCATAAAGTTCACTGGTTATCAGATCTCTTAGGGCTCATAACGAGTGATATAAAGATTCGTTTCCCCCAGACCATGACTCGTGGTCACCTTCCCTCATGTACACTGTCTTATTCTCAAATAAAGTTCACCCTTCTTGCTCACGACTCTGATGTGTTATGGATTTACAACACTATTGATGCTCAAAACTAACAAAATAGCATAGACTTAGGTGTATTTATGTGGATATGAGGCATTTTTCCTTTGATTTCAGGATAAATGGGTGTTGGAACAATAAATTGCAAAAGGAATCTAAAAGTGTGCAAAACAGGGCAAAAAGTGCAGTCCACAGTACGATCCATAGGATGGACCTACGAGTTGTACTGAGGGCCTAGATGAGAAGCTGGAAGTTTAACCTAGAAGACTGATCTTATGAGAATTGTCATGGATCGTACCATGGTGGTATGAGTCGTGGTAAGCCAGTCGTGATGAAATCCAGAAGAATTGCACAAGAGGTTGATTTTCAGTATGAGAGTACCCTACGAACGGTGAGATAAAGGTACGAGTCGTACCATATTGGTCATGGTGAAGTTCATACAAAGTTCAAAGTATTAGGATCAAGCCACGGGTGAATTGTATGAGTCGTAGCATATTGGTATGAATCGTGCCTTGTCCCAACACTTAGCCAAAATTCAGCCAACACTTCAAGCCATGAGTTGATGACATGATCCGTGAGAAGCCCCTACAAGTCGTAGGTTGACCCCTGATGAGGTCGGCTACAGATATGGAAAGCAGTCTTGTTATATTAGGAAAAGGATTCTTGTGTCTATATAAATACTCTTATGTTTTATTGTATATAGAGGACAACAAGTAGACTTAATTCTAGAGGAAAACATTGCAGTACGCAATTTTACATCGTTGAAAGAGAGAATTGAGTTGGTTCAACCTTGTGATCAACCTTTTCTTGAATTCATCTTGTTCTTGCTACTTGTTATTCAAGATTTCGTGGTTTAATTAAAGGCATTGTTTTTCTCAATCATCTTTGTAAGTATTGTTTTATGTTTTCAATATTGAACAAAATTCACAACCTTACAACTATGAGAGGCTAAAACCTCCATAGCTAGAGTTGTGGGAACCATGGTGGAATAACAAGTTAGGGTTGCATAAAGTGATTCTAAACCAATACTAATTACTTATATTGTAGTCTCTTTATCTTTAATGATTCTTAGCGGTGCACAATGTTTGGAAGTGCCTGAATTCTTTACTTGCTTTGGTCGAAGTGGTAGAGATTAGGAAGAGAGAATTACAACAGAGCCTTGATCTTGATGATCATTGTATTAACTTGAGTTGTGGTCGCAGGATAATTATATCTGGAACCTAGTGATAACGGTTAGTTTTCAAAACTCATGAGACTTGGTCGAGTAATTGAGGATAGTCATTTAATAAGGATTGGTCAATCGTTTGAATGAACCTAAGTTATCAGTTTTGTGAGTAAGTATTGGTAAAGATCACGAGTGTATACCCAAAGCTGTTATGAACCCATGGGGAACACAAACCCTAGCTATCCTTTAATTATTTATTCACAAATATAATCTTGACTGTTGTTTATTTTTATTATTGATTTTTATTATTGTGGAGTAATTACCATACAAGTTCATCTACCAGTTGTAATCTAGATCTTCCATATTCCCTGTGGGTTTGACCCCAACCTCTAGTTGGGTTCTTTACTTACAACGTCTGCTTCATACTTTATTTAGCGGTGTGGTTTGAGCGTTATCAAAAAGTGGCTCCATTGCTGGGGAATACGGCTAAGACTAGGTTATTTTCTTGTATTTGACTTTTTGGTAATTATTTCCTTAATTACATTTATTTTTGTGTTTTTCTTTGATACCCACAGGTTGTCCTCCAGTGAATGCCAAGCACTCGGAGTAGAGGAGACCCCCTTGTTCCACTAAATCCCGAAATCGAACAAGCACTGCATAGAATGGAAAACCCTGAGCAGAGAGAAGCCCTCTTAGATGAAGAAGCTAGGCGAGCTGAGCTAGCTAAGATAGCTTCACTTCAGGAGGCTGGTGATAATAGAGATTAGGTGGTAAATGTTGGTCGACACGGGAGGGGCAACCGATCTCAGAGATTTTCCCCTTAGTTCTTGAACGATGAGGACCCAAATATTGATGAGGTTGGGTAAACTGGAGCAATTATGCCACCACCACTGCCCGCTGGTGCCAAATTTGACATTACGAGCATCATGATTCAATTGCTAAACATGAATGGGGGGTTCAACGGCCACACAGCGGATGACGCCAACCTGCACTTGATGAATTTTGTAGGAATATGTAAGGCATACAGGTTGCCCGGAGTAAGCCACGATGCAATAAGACTCTGACTCTTCCCTTTCTCTCTATCAGGGGAAGCTACTTTGTGGTTATCGGAGTTGCCCAACGACTCCATAACCCACTGGAGGGAACTTAAACAAGCCTTCTTGGAGAGATTATTTCCCCCATCAAGGATGTTACAGTTAAAAGATGAGATCTATAATTTCCGGTAGATTAAGACGGAGGCACTTCATGAAACCTAGTTGAGGTTCAAAAAGAAGTTAGCTAAGTGCCCGAACCATAAAATCCCAGATGACAGTTTGTTGGAAATCTTTTACAGGTCTATTAATAATAGCACCAAGGCTGTAGCAGACATGGTGGCAGGCAGAGCATTGATGAGTCACACCTGGGAGGAAGCTCCACTATCCTTGACAGGGTGACAAAGATAAATAGGGCCTGACATACGAGGGAGGTTTGTGTAGTGGCAGGTACATATGTTGTTGGTTTGATTGTAGACCAACAAAGGAAAGAGGAAGAATGTAATTAGGAGTTGGCTCACATGTGGACATCATTGGATTGCTGACAAAGCATATCATGGGAGCAGGAGCCCACAAGGTAAATGCAGTGGGAACTCAAGGAAGGGAGCAGGGAGAAGAACACTCTGATTCTGAGGAAGAGGTAAACTTCCCAGATAGCCAGGTGGCAGGTTTCCGGGCTAACGCCCAAGCGTCTGGACGAGAAAATTGGCGCCAAGGTTCTGGAAATCAAGGTCGGACCTAATACAGAGACAACTACAACAAGAACAGGTTCAGAGATAGGAGTCGTGGTCGTGAGCGAGAGGGAGAATGGAGAAGAAATGATGGATATCACAATGATCGGGATGGAGTTTATATGCCTCCCAACGCACGAGAAGGGGAGGTCGGACAATCAAAGTTGGAGAGTATAATGGCCGAAATGCTGAAAAAGGTGAGGTCCCTGGATGATCAGTTAAAAGAAATTCGAAGTGATTTATCTAGCATGGGTTAGAAAGTGGAATCTCATGCCACCGCCATCAAGCAGATAGAACACCAACTTGGGCAACTGTCGACATCAATGAACCCTAGGCAAAAGGGTACACTTCCTAGCAACACTATCCTGAATCCAAAGAATGATGCTCATTGCATGGTAGTGATGACTGGGTGTGGTAAAACCACAGTTGACCCCCCGTTCCCTGTTGAAGTCAAAAGGAGGAAAGAGAGCGTGATTGAGGAAGAAGAGATTGGTGATAAGACACAACATGATGAGTTGCAAGAGGCCCCTAGAGGTGAGAAGGAATAGAGACATAGATCAAGGGGCAACTCTAGTGCAAAAGGCTACCCCGATACCATCGCCACCATTCCCGTAAAGGATGAAGAAAAAGGCGGATAATGGTAAGTTCCAAAAATTTCTTTCAATGCTTAAACAACTTTTTGTGAATATATCATTGGTCGAAGCACTAGAGCAGATGTCGGGATATGAAAAATTCATGAAGGACCTGGTGACAAAGAAATGATCTATAAGCTATGAGCCAGTTGAAAATGTCCATCACTGCAGTGCCATAGCAACAAGGGTCTTAGCTCAGAAAAAGGAAGACCCGGGCATCTTCATGATACCTTGCACCATTGGTAATGTTGACTTCACAAGGGCACTCTGTGATCTGGGAGCTAGCATTAATCTAATTCCCTTAGCAGTCTTCAAGAAGCTAGGATTAGGATCCCTCACACCAACCAACATGCAGCTGCTGATGACCGACGGAATGGTAAAAAGACCAGTGGGCATCCTAGTTGACGTGCTCGTTAAGTTTGATAAGTTTATATTCCCAGTGGACATCGTGATCTTGGATTACGATGTCGATTATGAGGTCCCTATCATTTTTGGGTGACCATTCCTCGCCACTAGGAGAGCTATAGTATATATGGAAGCTGGCCTGTTGAAGTTCAGGCTAAAAGAAGAAGAGGTCACTTTCAACATCGGTCGGACCATGAACCAACCAAAGGAATTTAGTGTGATCTCAGCACTTGAGGATAAGTATGAGTCACTTGATGAATTTTGAGTAGTCAAGAGACTTGCGCCGTGCCACTACATAAAATCAGATGCTTCTTGGGAGGAAACCCAAGTGATGGTTTGGTGAAATTTGAGTAACCAGACCACCTGCGTCGTGCCGCGACATTAAATCAAGCGCTTCTTAGGAGGCAACCCAAGTTATTAAACTAATGTGTGCTCGGTGTGCAGGGAAATAAAAAACAGGTGACTGAAAAATCTGCTACTACAACATCTCAGTACGACTCGTAGTGAGGTCCTACGAGTCATGGTAGCAGTGGTGGTGAAAAGTAGAGAAAATTCTAAGCAAAGTCTGACCTATGACTCATCCTATGATTCGTACCTCAATGGTACGAGTCGTAGGATGCACGCGTAGGTCACCAGGTATGTTCTTTGTAGCTAGAATCATTACGAGCTAGGGACGAGTCGTAGGTTGCTCCTACGGCTCATACTACAAGTTGTGACGGGTCAAAATTACCCGATTCGGCCCAGAATTTTAAATTAGCCCTCACCTACTTAAACTTCAAAACTCACCATTCTCCCACGCGAACACCTCACAACTCATGACCCACGACTGGAGAAACCTTCTTCCCAACAACCGTAGCTTCCCATCTTCAAGAAATTAAACACAAAATTCTTGCTTCAACTGAGTGTGCAAAGCCCTAGAAGTTGATTTCCAGTCTATGAATCGACAATCAAGTAAGTGATTTACATTGCAAGTTCTTAATGTTTGAAAGTGAACTTAAGGGAATCAAAAACCCATAAGAATCACTGGGTATGCTTGAAAATCAATGGGTATGTGCGAAAAAATCCAACTCGGCCGAAAACCCACTGGAAATTTATTGAATTTTGAACCAAGAACACCTAAAGGGAGTTACGGATAGAGGAGGATTAAGTGGTGTAAAAAGGGAATTTACCAAATGCTAGACCTGGGGGAAATTTGAGTACCCAAAATGTGCAAAACAAACACTTGCACACTAAGAAAAAGAACTGTAAAAATGGGCTGTAAAAGGGTACGCAGCACAGTACGGGTCGTAGGTTGACACTACGAGTTGTACTAAGTTCTCGTACCACTTATCTTGAAAAATCAATCTGGAATCCCACCCTACGACTCATGGAATAAACCTATGGGTCGTACTATGAGTCCTGGTGAAAAATAGAATATCTTCAAAATGGAACTTCATCAGACGACTCAAGGTACGGATAGTACCTTCATGGTACGAGTCGTACATGCGAGTCCTGGGGCACCATCAGGGTTTCTCACAAGTCGTACCTTCGAGGTATGACTCATAATGAGGACCTGTGATGAGATATTGAACTTCTTCTATATTATTTTTCTTTTTCAAAATTGGAATGCTAACCTCTTTCTCACCAGGTACAATGCCATACAAACGCAGGGCGGACAAAACACAAGCCCGCGAGACATTGATAGATGAAACAACAGACTCAGAGTCTGATCAGGCTGGAGATTCACCTAGTGGTTCACTTGAGGATCATCAACTAGACGCCTCAGACACAAATGGAACAAGAACCACTAGGGCAAGAGCAAAGGCCAAAGATGAAGCAACCACGGCCACATCCACTCAAGCTCCCTAGTCTAAAGAGGGAGCTAGAGAGGAACAACAAAGGTCGGGAACTGACTCCAACACTGAGGAAGGGTTAGAAGGGACCCAGAATGATGCAGAAAGAAGTGAGGAAGAAGTGGAGGAGGATACCCCTACCAGAGGGAAAAGAACAATGCAGTGGAGAATGTCGGGTGCTAAAGAGATATATGAACAAGGCATCGCTTTCACAGCCAAAAAAAAACTGAAAAGAAGCATCCAAGAAGAACCGCAGATCATCACTAATTCCTTGAATGAAGTTGAGGAGATGAAGTGTATTTATAGCTTCTATGGGCTAGAGTGGATGGCCAAGAACTCTTCACAATACACTAAGGAGATTGTCAGGGAGTTTTACTCCAACTACCTAGTCATAATGGAGGAGAAAGCAAAGGAGGGGCAAAAGATAAAGGAGCAGCTTTGCTTGGAGAGTGTTCATGTCTCGCTACCCTCTTAATATCCTGAGGATCATAGCTACGGACATACGAGACCGGGAAGTGGAAGTAAGTACTACTACTCCATTCCCAAGCCTTATATACAGTTTGTGTAGGGAGGCGAGAGTTCAGTGGGGTGATGAGAGATTGATTGGAGGCTAAAGAATTGCAGACATAGGCCTTATCCGGGATGAGATGAACCTGGTGAGCAAATCCAAGTTGCCTACAGCTATCCCAGTAGCTTAGCCAACAGGGGACATATAAGTGAATGGCCCTAGTACTCAGGAGCAGAGCGAGACACTAGCTATAGATGCCGGTCATTCACAGTCAGCTCCCAGCCTCAGCTACACTGTTGCCCAGTTTGCAGACTCATACTCCAGCAGGGTACATCTTGGTACCACAGGATTTCCTCCAGAATCTAGCCAAGATATTGACCATGGCCGAGCACAAAATTCAGGCAATGATGGAAAATGTAAAGCCATGGGTCGAATCTGAGATAGATGCAGCAGCTCAGGCCCTTCATGCCTTCTTGGATAGTTTTGAGAGCAGATTTAACTTGAGGATGGCGGAGTAGTCAGACACCTGCAGTCTCCGTGCGGAGTTGGGGGATCTTTGGAGAAGTGGTTGAGTTGTCTTTATGGAAACCAACTATTATAGCAGCCCCACTCAGCCGGACCTGGAAGCAGAGCTTGAGGAGGAGATTGACTTAGTAGCATACTGGGGGCCAATTGTAGCCGGTGATAAAGGCAAGAAGAGAGTTGTTGAAGATGCTGGTGAGGAGATTTTGAGAAAGAAAAAGAAGGAGAAGAAAGAGCACACGCGAGCTAGAGAGGATAGTATGCAGGCTCATGAGGAGCATATGACTGAGCTGCATGAGAGAGTAAGATGAGCGGGAAGCTCTACCACAACTCAGCCCGAGCGTGCTAGTGGGCATGACCGTTTGAGTGAGCCACCTTCAGCCTCGGTTACCACAAAGGTCGTTCAAATGGATACATTCATTGAGGTGGGGACCACTACCCCCATTGTTACACCATTGAGTGCGCCGGCCTCCGCTAGCGCCACTACTACTACAGAGGTACAACCTTCGCAAGATGACAGAGGCGAAGTCTGAGTTACCATAGGTATGTCCCTTTTTTGGGACCCCGAATACAAGTACGCCTCCCCTTTTTTTAAAAATGAGCTTTGTCCCCGAATACTTGCAGTTCTTTGAGAGAGTGAGTGCTTCATTTGCCTAGTCCCATGTTTTATTTGATACTTCATACTGGAGTAGGGACTTCATTTTTTGTGAGAGTACATGGATTGTGTTTTCTTTTAGCATTGGTCTGTGTGAAACGCATAGGTGATGACTTGATTTCTTGTTAATAGCTAGATGACATGTCTTGATTCCTAAATATGATGTTTGGATGATTACTTGCAATACATTAGCTGATGATGTTTCAAGAGGAAGGGTCAATAGAGTTTGTATATAGAGTGCACAAATTTGTTTGAGTTTTGGCTGTAGTATCTTAAGTTTATTTTCTAGTTGAGCGTCGTGATTAGTTTTTCTTTTTCTTTTCCTGAGGACATGCAAAAGTCTTAAGTTGAGGATGTTGATGTGCTGTGGATTTACATCACTATTGATGCCCAAAACTAAGAAAATAGCATGGACTTAGGTGTATTTATGTGGACATGAGGCACTTTTCCTTTGATTTCAGGATAAATGGGTGTTGGAACAATAAATTGCAAAAGGAAGCTAAAAGTGTGCAAAACAGGCAAAAAGTGCATCCCCCAGTACGATCCGTAGGATGGACCTACGAATCGTACTGAGGGCCTTGATGAGAAGCTGAAAGTTTAACCTGGAAGACTGATCTTATGAGACTTGTCACGGATTGTACCATGGTGGTAAGAGTCGTGGTAAGCCAGTCATGATGAAATCCAGAAGAATTGCATAGGAGGCTGATTCTCAGTACGAGAGTACCCTACGACCCGTGAGATGAAGGTACGAGTCGTACCATACTGGTTGTGGTGAAGTTCAGAAAAAGTTCAAAGTATCAGGATCAAGCTATGGGTTCAATGTACGAGTCATAGGATATTGGTATGAATCGTGCCTTGGCCCAATACTTAGCCAAAATTCAGCCAACACTTCAATCCACGAGTTTATGTTACGGTCCATGAGAAGCCCTTACGAGTCGTAGGTGGACCCGTGATGAGGTCGACTACAGATACGGAAAGCAGTCCTGTTAGTTTAGGAAAAGGATTCTTGTGTCTATATAAATGCTTTTTATGTTTTATTTTATATAGAGGACAACGAGTAGACTTAATTCTAGTAGGAAAACATTGTAGTAAGCTATTTTACATCGTTGGAAGAGAGAATTGAGTTGGTTCAACCTTGTGATCGACCTTTTCTTGAATTCATCTTGTTTTTGCTGCTTGTTATTCAAGATTTCGTGGTTTAATTGAAGGAATTATTTTTCTCAATCATCTTTGTAAGTATTGTTTTATGTTTTGAATAATGAACACAATGCACAACCTTACAACTATGAGAGGCTAAACCTCCATATCTAGGGTTGTGGGAACCATGGTGGAATAACAAGTTAGGGTTGCATAAAGTGATTCTAAAACCAATACTAATTACTTATATTGTAGTCTCTTCATCCTTAATGATTCTTAGAGGTGTGCAATGTTAGGAAGTGCTTGAATTTTTTACTTGCTTTGGTCGAAGAGTTAGAGATTAGAAAAAGAGAATTACAACAGAGCCTTGATCTTGATGATCATTGTATTAACTTGAGCTATAGTCGCAGGATAGTTATATCTGGAACCTAGTGATAACGGTTAGTTTGCAAAACTCATGAGACTTGGTCGACCCCAATCTCTAGTTGGGTTCTTTATTGACAACGTCCGCTTCATATTTTACTTAGAGGTTGGTTTGAGAGTTATCAGACTCACCTCACGAGTCGTTGGGACTGACCACGACTCGTGGGGTGCCCCCGTTAGGTACACTACTCGATCCTTCTATTTTATTTCTCAACCTCACCCCACGGTTAACTTGACGACTCGTGGTGGCTGACCATGTGTCGCTCCCATACCCGTGGGGACCTTCAACCTACATTTCCTAATGGCCTTCCCAGAGCCACCTGACGACTCGTGGGGACTCCTCATGAGTCATCCAACGACTCGTCCTGCAACTGAAGCACCATTTTCCAATTTTTCCCCGTTTCAACTCCCAAGTCCAATCTTTGCATTCTCGGGGTATAACAATATCTCCCCCTTGGGAATATTCGTCCTCTAATATTAGAAACAAGAAGAAAACAGAAAAATGAAATTTTCATATGCAAATATTGATTATTTAAACCGAAAACTGACAAAATGACTACCTTAAAAAAAAACCACACAGCTAAACTGAATTCAGACATCACATGCGTTTATCATAGCATGATTCAAACTTGTGCACATGAACTAAACATGGAAACTGATTAGAGAATTAGAGAAAAAACTTATATCTCAAACTAACATTGAGTCGACAGGGAACAGGTGGGGGTATTTAACCATCATATCCGCTTTGAATTCCCACGTAGCTTCCTCAACATACTGGTTCCTCCATAACACCTTCACTAAAGCTACTTCTTTGTTCCTCAGCCTCCAAACCTAGCGATCAAAAATCGCAATTGGAATTTCCTCACAACTGAGGCTATCTCCCACATCAACGCTTTCCACCGGGACTACTAAAGCTGGATCATCCAAGCACTTTTTCAAGAGCAAAACATGAAACATGGGATGTACTGAAGAAACTCTGAGGGAAAGTCCAACTCATATGCTACCTTACCCACTCTTCTCATAACCCGGTAGGGACCAATATAGTGGGGACTTAGTTTTCCTTTCTTTCCAAACCGAATGACTCCCTTCATGGGAGATACCTTTAGAAATACCCTATCATCTACCTGAAACTCCAAATCCCTTTTTCTCACATCCGCATATGACTTTGATGACTCTGAGCGGTCTTCAACCTATCCCTTATCAACTGAACCTTCACCATAGCCTCGTGAACCCAATCTGTCCCTATCATAGCTGTCTCACCAACCTCAAACCATCCTATGGGGAATCTACACCTCCGCCCAAAGAGAGCTTCGAATGGTGCCATTTGGATACTGGAGCGATAGCTGTTATTGTAAGCAAAATCAATCAAGGGCAAGTGATCATCCCAACTACCTTTAAAGTCTATCACACAAGCTCTCAACATATCCTCGAGAGTTTGAATTGTCTACTCCATCTGACCATCCATTTGCAGATGAAATGCTAAGTGAGTTTAACTTGAGTGCCAAGCCTATTTTGGAAAGACCGCCAAAACTGAGTACCTCGATTTGAAATAATAGACAAGGGCACTCCATGAAGTCAAACCAACTCTCGAATATACAATTTGGCATAATCAACCGCTAAATCTGTGGTTCTGGCCGGTAGAAAGTGTGCAACCTTGGTTAACCTGTCGACCATTACCCAAATGGAATCATGATGTCGGCTAGTACGAGGTAGGACTGTAATGAAATCCATATTAATCTCTTCCCACTTCCAAGTAGGAATGGTAATATCCTGAAGCATGCCTCTCGGCCTTTGATGTTGGACATTCACTTGCTGACAGTTCGGGCACTTGGCTACAAATTCCGCAATATCCTTCTTCATGTCGTTCCACCAATATAGTTCTCGCAAATCATGATACATCTTGGTGGCACCCAGATGGATTGAATACCTGGACCCATGTGCCTCATGCAATATATGGTCCCTCAAATTATCAACATCTAGAACACATAGACGTCCCTGGTACCGCAGCACCCCATCTCCCCCTTGGGAGAAAATCTCCACCTTTTGACTCTGAACGAATTTCTTCAGTTTTACCAACATCGGATCCTCACCTTGCCCAGCTTTCACATCCACTACCAAGGACAATTCTGATTCATTTTGTACAACAATTCCACCATCGGTCGAATTGACCAACCTAACTCCCAACCTCGCAAGCGATGGACATCTCTCACCAACTCCTTTCCCTCATCCACGTGGGATACACTCTCCATAGAGAGCCTACTAAGTGCATCTGCTACTACATTATCCATGCCCAGGTGGTAAAGGACACTCATATCATAGTCCATTAGTAGTTCCAATCACCTCCTTTGCCGAAGATTAAGATCCTTCTGCGTGAACACATATTGCAAGATCTTGCGATCCGTGAATGCATCCATGTGGACCCCATTCAAGTAATGCCGCCATATCTTCAATGCAAATACCACCTCGGCCAACTCAAGATCATGGGTTGGGTAGTTCTTTTCATGAACCTTCAACTATCTTGAGGCATAAGCTATCACTTTACCATGCTACATCAACACACACCCAAGTTTGACTCAGGAAGCATCAAAATACACCACAAAACCATCAGTACCCTCAGGTAGTGTCAACACTAGTGCTGAAGTGAGTCAAGTCTTCAACTCTTGGAAGCTTTTCTCGCAAGCCTCCGACCATTGAAAACTTCACCTTCTTCTGGGTCAACTTGGTCAAGGGTGCGACAATAGATGAAAAAACCTCCACAAATCTCCGATAATAACCTGCTAAGCCCAAAAAGCTCCTGATATATGATGGATTCACCGGTTTGGGCCAATTCTTTACCGCCTCGATCTTCTGAGAGTCTACTTTTATGACCTAACTCGATACCACATGGCCTAGAAATGCCACTGAGTCCAACCAAAACTCATATTTGGTGAACTTTGCATACAATTGGCAATCCTTGAGGGTCTGAAGCACTACTCTCAAGTGAGCGGCATACTCCTCCTCGCTCCGAGAATATATGAGGATATCATCGATGAACACAATCACAAAAATGTCCAAATATGCCTCAAACACCCTATTCATTAGATCCGTAAAAGCTGCAGGGGTATTGGTTAGTCCAAAAGACAGAACAACAAATTCATAGTTACCATACTGAGTCCTGAAAGTAGTCTTTTGGATGTCACTCTCCCGAACCCTGAGCTGGTGATACCCGGACCTGAAGTCAATCTTGCTGAAACACTTGACACCCTGAAGTTGATCAAACAAATCATCAATCCTGGGTAAGGGCTACCTGTTCTTGACGGTAACCTTATTCAATTGTCGATAGTCAATACACATGCGAAGGGAACCGTCCTTCTTTCGAACCAATAATATTGGTGCACCCCATGGAGACTTACTCTGCCTAATAAAAACCTTATCTAACAGGTCCTTCAACTGATCCTTCAACTCTTTTAGCTCGACTAGAGCTATTTTGTAAGGCTGAATAGATATAGGTTGCGTTTCGGGAAGTAGATCTATACAAAAATCAATCTCCCGCTCGGGAGGGACACTTGGAAAATCATCAAGAAAGACCTCTGGATACTCACGTACTACTGGTAAGGACTGAATAGTCGAGGTTTCGTACTCCACTTCCTTAACCCTAACTAGATGGTACATGCAACCCTTAGAAATCATCTTTCTGGCCTTAAGGTAGCAAATGAATCGACCTACAGGCACAACTGAACTGTCCTTCCATTCTAACACTGGCCCACCTGGAAATCTGAGCTCTATTGATTAGGTTCTACAATTAACTGAAGCATAGCATGCGAATAGCCAATCCATGCTGAGAATGACATCAAAATCAGTCATGGCTAACTCTATCAAGTCTGTTAAGGTTACCTTATGAAGGACTGAGAATGTGAAACCTCTATACACCCGTCTAGATATAACTGAGTCACCTATTAGAGTAGAAATTCGGAAGGGGTCTAACAAGACATCGGGACTGACTCCAAAGATACTGGCTACATATGGTGTCACAAAAGATACGGTAGCCCCCGGATCTAGCAATGCATATACATCAACATGAATAATTCTCAACATACTGGTGACTACATTTGGTGAGTCCTCCTGCTCCTAACGAGTGGCTAAGTCATAGAATCTGTTTTGGCACTGACCAACAGTTGTACTAGTAGATGCCCCCCCTAATGTTTTGTGCGTAGGGGAGGGCCTGCTGAACTAGAAGCTGGGCCTCATCCCCCAACCTGATCCTGTCTCATAGCGGGACAATCTCTGAGCATATGTACAGGCTGCCCACATCCAAAATAAGCTCCTGACCCTGCCAAGCACTGGCTTGTGTTTCCTCGTCCGCACTTGCGACAAGCTGGAAAGCTGGAATCTGCGGGTTTACTTCTATGACCCCTTGAGCCTGACGCTCGCCCCCTCTCATCATGTATGGGAATAGATGACACACTCAGCACTGAAGATGCTAGGGCTGATGATCTCTGGTGGGTCTAGTGTCGATGCCCACCACCGAACCTCTACTGAGAGAACCTGTGGTCCTCGGTCCTGGCCTTCTTGGCCTCCCTCTCCCTCGAATGTGCCGCCTCCATCTACTGGGCATACAACGCTATGCAACGAAAGTCCATGTCCTTGTGCAGCATAGCTGTCCTGCAGTCCTTGTCCAAGTAACCTGCTATGCAATGCACAAATTGGCTCAGCTGCGTTCGCTGGTCAGCTACTAACCCCAAGGCATACTTAGATAGGCAGGTGAACTCAAGGGTGTACTCATGAATAGTCATCCTTCCTTACTTTAAATTGACAAACTCAGATACTTTCAACTCCCTCATCTCTCCAGGGAAGAACCGATCTAGGAATGCAAGCTGAAACTCTTCCCATGTGATCGGACCTGCTCCTGCGACCCTGCTGTCCTTCCACTGGCGGAACCAAATATGCGCAACCCCCTTCAACTGGTAGGAGGCCAACTCTGTCAACTAAACACTATTCACCCCTATAACCTGGGTGATCTTGAAAATCTCATCAATGAAATCATGCAGGTTCTCATCTACCTTGGACCCTAAAAACTCCGGCGGGTTCATTCTCAAGAAGTCTGGGACTCTAGCCACCGTTGCATTTCCATTTTGAGGAACATGCGCAATGGCCTATTGATTGACTTTAGCGGTTAATGCATGTGCTAGCATCTGAATGGCAACTCGGAACTTAACATGAGCGGCTGGCTCCAGTGCTTGAGGCTCCTAAACTGGTGGGGCTAGCTAATGCCCATAACCTTTTCCATCCTCATGGCCTTCACCACCTCTATTCCTCCTTCCATTCATTCTTCTCGGTGCCATGATTCTACAATCGTGAAGAGCATGAATTAGGAGGATAAATGACTTTTCATCGCACGACATAGATCATGAAAGAAGGGAACATTTCCTAAACGTCATTGTAGCCACTTCATCTTAAGTTTGGAGCTCTTCACACCCATGAAAAAGACTCTATTTAACGCGGCTTTCAGAATCCCTAGGATACTTCAAACCTATGGCTCTGATACCAAGTTTGTCATGACCCAAACGGAGGCCCGGATCGCAGGCACGGGACTAGGGACCCCAAGAGACCCTAAGTCGACCCATGGCATAAGAATTCAACTAACTCATTCAATAAACATGAGGAAACTATAAACATAAACTTAGTGAAAATATCATACAACAGCACATCGGAAGAATATCCAAAGCTACACATACATAAGTCTGAAAAGCCTCTAGTTTGGACGAGTTGATGGGACAAGACCCTAAATAACTCAACAATACTAAACGACAAAAATACATAAAGAACTGAATTTCTATCCCTCAAAGGATGAGGACTCACCAATCACGTAGAAGCTAACCCTGTCAATCGACTATGCATAGGGCTGAGCTTGGGAGCTGGGTCTTGTCTCATGAGACGATACAATATAGAAAGTATGCAGTCAGTATGTGGAATGTACCGAGTATGAAAGGTAAGTAAAACCTCCTTAGTAAAGTAAATCATTTCAAACTTTTCATACATATCATAAGCTTTCGACATGAGAGGAAGGGCATACATGCGTTCTTTCTGAAATCATAATCTCATCATAACGTGACTACACATAGCTTTATAACATTATGACTAACTCGAATGACTCAAAGATGAAACATAACATTTATTTAAAAGCTGAACGATGAGTCAAACCTTAAGTGGGAAGTGGGAGAATAAGAAAATATGAATGATATAGACAGTGGGAGACTCGTCACTTAACCGACATACCACGATGGAGCTTACGTGGTCCCAACTATCACACTCAAGTGGGCAGAGCTGTCCAAAACCTTGTCAGGGCCAAGGATGTTGTCATGATATCGATATCAAGTTGAAGGGCCAATTGGGCCAGGGATAGCTCACAAGGGAGGTCCCAATAACATAATAGTATCAACCTATGTTGGCGCGTAGTTCTCGGGAATAGGGTGATCGACCCTTAACCAGCTCGGTGCTACACTCTTCTCCCAAAACATGCAATGCTCTACAACGTATATAAAGAAGCTCAAAATCGTCTATTGACAAAGCTCAACATTTTCTAATGATGAAGCTCAATATGAAATCATGCATAACTCAACATCATATGAAACAAAGCTCAACATTGTCCATTGACAAAGCTTATTCATGAAATTATGCATAGAATCGACATCATATGAAAATGAAGCTCAACATTGTCCTTTGACAAAGCTCAATAATGACATACATCTCAATTATAAATTCATGCATATGAGAAGCTTTATTTCAAAACATACCACAAGCTAGAATTTACGAAATTTAGGAGACTTTGCTCCAAACCATGTGGTAAGCTTATTTCAGAAAAATCATCATTTTAAAACAACATGTGGGCATTTCCCAAAGCTTTATAAAACTTAGATCTACTCAATTCATTTTGGAAACAACATCATAATCATGGGTAGATTTATAAACATGTTTTTCATCATCAAATCTCATCATCATCATACATTAAACATTATTCTCTTCTTTCATGAACTTCTCATCCATGGGCATTCAATTTTATAATATAGAAATTACAATTTGGATTGAAAACAATTTAAAATCTTCCCAAGCTTCACAAGTCACCAATATAAACATTATCTAATCATACCCATGTATGGAGATTGATTGATCATGCAATTGGGTGAAAACCCCATACTTGATCATGAGAATTTCTTACACTAGATAGAGATTGGGCATGGGTGTGGAAGAAAACACCCATTCATGACCTTACATACCTGGGAATGGTTAATTCTAACACCTTCTAATTACCCATGCTATGATTCCAATGGAAGCCTTGAGATCTTTCCTTTAATCTCCTCATCAAACCTTCAAGCTTGCATGCATGGGAAGAATGACTTAGAATAGGTTTTTGCCCTGCTAAAAATCCACTAAAGCGAGCCTTAAACGACATAGTATAGGTCCTAGGAACTTAGGAAATTACAAGAAGGCCCTTACTATTTCGCATAAAATAACTGTCTGGGGGTCCCAATGAGGGACCTAACGAGGGCCACGACTCATCGAGTCGCTCGTCAAGTTCTCTGGTTATCAGATCTCTTAGGTCTTGTATTGGGTGACTTAACGATTTGTTTCCCCCAAACCAAGACTTGTGGTCACCTTTTGTCATGTACACTGTCTCATTCTCAAATAAAGTTCACCCTGCTTGCTCACGACTCACCTCACGAGTCGTTTGGACTGACCACAACTCGTGGGTTCACCGAATTAGGTACACTAGTCAATCCTTCTATTTTATTTCTCAATCTCACCCCATGACTAACTTCACGACTCGTGGTGGCTGACCACAAGTCGTTCCCACGCCTGTGGGGACCTTCAACCTACATTTCCTCCAGGCCTTCCAACGAGCTACCTGAAGACTCATGGGGGCTCCTCACGAGTCGTCCAATGACTTGTCCTGCAACTGGAGCACCATTTTCCATATTTTCCCCATTTCAACTCCTGAGTCCGATCTTTAAATTCTCGAGGTCAAAACACACATGCACCTGCTTCAACATATTAAGAAACTTCATACAAGTTGCATCCTCTTTCTATTTTCTTAATCTCTATGGAAATGGAGGGGGTGGTCTAACTTCTACAACTTTTAGATGTGAATGACTTGACTCAACGACCTCCTACTTTAACTTCGCAACCTCTTCTCTCTCTACCTTGTTATCTATGGGTATCACTTCACCCAGCTCCTTTCCACTGTGCAAAGAGATTGTGCAGACATTCTCCTTGGGGTTCTTCTAAGTGTTACTTGGAAGTGCCCCTTGAGGTCTGTTTGTCTACAAAGGGCTAATTGGCCTATTTGCCTCTCCGATTCGTGGATTAACTTCTGCATCTCATTAACAACCTGAGTTTGCTTAACCATCCACTACTTAATGGTCTCCTCTAAAGAATTACCTTGCTACTGGCCATGAGGTCTCTGGAAGTTATTCGGGGGCCTCTTAAAGTTCTGATTTCCACCCTATGAGGGATTAGCTGCATTCTTGTACCCCTAATTGTAACTGTTTCCTATAAAACCTCACTACGACCTTGTTGGCCCACAAACTAGATAGATTCTGGGTTTAGTGAACAACCTGAATATAGATGAATTTCTCCATATGTATCACATAATGGCGGTGGAGTCTGAACTTGTTGAAATTGATGAACCTGACTTGCTGCTGGTGTGGCCACTAATATGATGATCACATTCACCAACTAATTAATATCCGCCCGAATTGCCTCTACACTATCAATCTCAAGTTTCCCTAGGACTATGGCTGTTATAAAATCTCTACCTAACTCATGATAATCTTGGCTCCCAGCTGACATAAGATTCGATAGAGCCTCTATCTCATCATAGCTTTTGGACAAGATTTGCCCATGTGCGGTGGCGTCAAGCAGAATCTAAGACTCTTGCTTCAGCCTCTCTATGAAGTTATTCCCAATGATCTCCTTTGGTTGCAGTAGTGCGGAAAATCTCACAAGTATCCCTTGTATCTCTCCAAAGCTTGAGCCAAGGTATCACCATCTTTCTTAACAAATCCTGAGATCTTTCTGCTCAACTCCTTTGTTCTCCTTGAAGAGAAAAACTGTTTATGAACTTGTTGGAAAGAGCTTCCCAAGTAGTGATCACCATGCTGGCTCATTCTGAAACCACTCATTTTCTTCTCCAATCAATGAAAATGGTTACAAAGTGAGCTTAAAATACTTATCAGAAAAATTCTCACCAAGTTCCATGAATGTCATCAAATTCATGTGGGGGTCCTCATGCAGCTTGCCCTGATATTGTCAAGTATTTCGAACCAACTGCATAGTTTCCTACTTCAACTCAAAGTTTCCAGTGGTGGCTGGCTTGATGATCACTTTAGAAGTGTTCTCCAAGTTTGGCTGAGAAAAGTTGAGCACTGGAATCCTGTCATTATTGTTGCGCTGTGCTTGCTCATTATTTTCTGCCATTACTAACCGATGAAAAGTTCTTTCAATTTCCCAATCAAACTAAGCCAAGGGTTGCCCCTGACTTCTAGAAGTTGGCATACATCGAACAAAAAAAACCTGAAATTCTTAACAACCAAGAACAAATATCAAAGGCGTAATAGTGTAATAGAAGTCCTAACAATAAATAATCAATCAATTCAAGTTCCCAGCACTGAACGCCAAACTTAATGTCGGCAAGAATATACAAGTTCATGTAGTCGTCAAGTAATATAGGGCAGTTTAGTCCCAATATTGTACCCACTGGGACTTTATAGATTAATTGCTTAAGTTTGAACTTTTATTTCATTATTCAAGTAAACACAAATAAAATGGAAAAATGGTTTTGAGATTATTCTACTGAACTCTGAATGAATATTAAACTAAGAACAAAGTTTTTTGCAAAAAGTTTTTAATTCAAATGATGAATAAAAATCTAAGAGTCTTGGCACTTTTTCTTTCAAGTTGAGTTTTAGGATATGAATATGCTAGACAATGTTCTTCGAAGATTGCTAGTTTCAAGTAACGAACTCACTTCTCAACTATTCTCCCGAATAGCCAAAAACTATCTCATGAACCCTAACACCTATATCCCTATGGTTGTAGGAGAAACATGAGACAACGGTTGAAGCTGCTTGGCTTAATTGAATAGGGTTGCAGGGTATATCCCTATCCTTAACAACGAAATCAACTCCTGAACTATTGAACACGATAATTGAAACGTACTTTATGCTTTCTCTTAACCCTCATTAGTTCCCTCTCCTGAGTTCAACCAACGAGTCGATAGATAATATTTGAAAGGTGATCAGTCTAACAAATAAACATGAAATCAAGTAAGCATAAAAAATCTTGAGAAGAAGAAGCAAAGTATAGAATAAACAAATATACAAACTAATACCATCAAGCTATGGCAAAAACCCCATAAAAAAGGAGTTTAGCCACTCATGTTCAAGTGCAAAACCAATGTGTTCATCATTCGGAATAACAAAGATAGAAATAAATAAGAAAAACCTAAGAAGATAATGAACTTCTTGTTTCTCTCCCAAAATACTATGTACAATCAATCTCTTTGAAGAAACATACCTACCAAATGTCCTAGATAAGGTATTTATCAGCACGTAAACAAATGAATATTTTTCCCTTAAGTAATTCATCTTTTAGACATAGAAAAATCCATCCTAGATAGGCCATGGCATGCTATGCCATCCATCTCACTACACTTGGCATGAATTTCCTCTGAAGTTGAGCCTCGGTGCGCTAGTTCTCCCCTCTCTCCAACGTGTTCGTCAAAATTCTACACTTCCTGGACCTGGCACGCCACTTCTACCAATGCACCAGAGTGTTAAAAAATTTCCAAGTTTGGAACCTCTCTAGCACGCCGCTCCACTCAATTCGCTAAGTTGTTTATCAAAAACTCTTCTGAAGTTTGAGGTCTGGCGTGCCATGCCAGACATAGCACCAACCTGAGCACAATTTTCTCTAAAGTTTAGTGGCTGGGGCGCCACTCTAGCTATCTCACCAGGCCAAATTTTCCTCGAACTCTTCTTTCTTCACACCTTGGACTATTTTTGAGTCTTTTTCTATGCGTTACCTGCTAAAATCATCTAAAAACACTTGTTTGCTTATTTAACACTCACATTCATGAAATCGTGCATTGTATAAGGATAATCATCTCAAAACATGATAAAAGATAGGTAAAAGTATGGAAATGGGCATAAGAATATGCCCAAAATCAAAGTTTCTTGAGAAATAGATGAAATTAAACTTTGATAATGCATGTCTAAAGGCTTTTGAATGCTTTAAAGAGAGACTTATTTAGCTCCCATTATTTTTGCACCAAAATGGTATCTTTCATTTAAGGTGATGTGCGATGCCAGCGGTGTTGCCCTAGGTACTGTCTTGGGCCAAAGGAGAGCGAAAATATTCCACCCTATCTATTATGCAAGCAAGGAATTGAATGTAGCTCAAAAGAACTATATGGTGACTGAGAAGGAGTTGCTAGTAGTGGTGTTTGCATTTGAAAAGTTTGGTTGTACTTGCTTGGGACTAAGGTGATTGTTCATACCGACCATGCCGCTCTGAGTCATTTGATGTCAAATAAGGATGCTAAGTTGAGGTTGATCAGATTGGTATTACTCTTATAAGAGTTTGAGTTCAAGGTTTAGGACCGAAAAGGGTTTAAGAATCAGGTAGCCGACCACCTATCTAGACTTGAGGCAGATGTAGGTTCAAGGTTGAGGTCGATATTAATGATACATTTCCAGACGAATAGGTGTCAGCTGCATCCCAAGATTTGATCCCATGGTTTGTTGACTATGCAAATTATTTGGTTAGTGATATGATACATGTACATTTGAACTTCCATCGGAGGAAGAAGTTCTTAGCTGATGTGAAGAGATTCTATTGGGAGGAGCCATACTTATTCCATATCTATGCAGATGGACTGATTCGTACATGTGTCCCAGAAGTTGAGATGATGAGTATACTAGAGGCATGCCACTCATCCCCAGTTGGGGGTCATCACAGTGGTATTCGAACTACACACAAGATCTTATAGCGTGGGTATTACAGGCCCACAATTAATTAAGATGCTCAAGACTTTGCCAAAGCCTATGACCAATGCCAAAGACAATGTGGAATAACTCGTAAGCATGAGCTACCACTGACCCCAATCTCGAAGGTAGAGTTGTTTGATGAATAGGGTATTGATTTCATGGGCGCCATAGTAATCTTGATGTACCATGGTTTTACGGTACTTTCGACGCTTAAATGAAGGAAATATGCTAGTACTTAGGTATGTTTATATGGATATAAGATATGATTGTTTCTGTTGTAGGAAAAATTAGTTCCAGGAGTTGGATTGGTGAAAAGGAGTGAAAAAGGGAAGAAAAGGGCTTCCTACGGGTCACAACACGAATCGTGCCATCTTGGTATGAGTTGTTGCAAGTTTCTGTGATAAAAGATTAGAAAATTGACAAGTCAAAACCTTAGAGTACGACTGGGTATCACGATTTGTGACAACATAGTACGACTTGTACTGATGGCTCGTAGCTAGAAGCAAAGAATTAGCAAGATTGACATCCTCAAGGCACGAGTAGATTGCATGGGTCATACCAGCATAATATGACTCATTGGGAGAGCCGGTAGGATGATAATTAGAGATTGTCAACTTTCAGAAGTCCACACTACGATTGCTAGTAACGACTCATGGTGACCTTTCATGAGTCGTACGAAGAATCTATACTTGGGAAGATCAGAAGCTTCCAGCCACACTACGATTCATAGTAGCCTACTACAACTCGTAGGTCATCTCGGTGCTGCACTCCTTGTTAATTTAGGAAAGGATTTTAATGATTGTTTAAATACCTTTTTTGTAGGTTTTATTAGAGACACACAATATTACAATATTTTTGAGTTGTTGTAACACTTCTTGGAGACCAAATTCATACGTGATGTTCGAACTTCATAGGTTCATCATTTTGTTCTTAATTTCAAAGATCAATTTGCAATTGATACTTGGGGTTTAATTCATTAAATATTGTAAGTTCTTAATTATGATTTCTTCTATGTATTCTACTTTCATTCTTGCAACTATGAGTAGCTAAACTCCCACAACTAGGGTTCTGGAAAACATAATGGAATAACAAATTATGGTTTAACGTAAAGTGATTCTAAACTGATATAAATGCATGTAATCTCTTTCCCTTCAAGATAATCGATTTCTAATGGTGAGAAACATTAGAACTAGCCTGTATTCTCTGGTTTCTTGAACCTAGAGAAGTAGAGATTAGGAATAGGGAATTACAATGAAGACCTGAAACTATCAATTTTCAATTAATAAATTGAGCTACGGTTACGGGAAAATTAATTTGGAATCATTAATAAGGGTTAGTTGGAAACTATCATGAGACCAAATCTGGTGAATGAGTATAGTCATCTAATAGGGGAAAATCAGTCGGTTTGAAGTAAGTAACTTATTGATTCTGCGGGCTAAGATTGGAATGGATTACTAGTATAATAGCCCTACGTAGTTATGAAGTCATGGGAATACATCCCCAGTTAATTCCATATCTTTGATAAAGACATAATTTCACGATATTGTTACTTATTACATCTACAAAAAAAACCCCTAGGAAATAACTGAACTAAAAGTGTAAATAATAGCATTAGTCGAAATCTTGACCATATTCCTCGTGCGATCGACTTCAACCCAAGTTGGATTCTTTATTTGATGATAACCGTTTGAGGTGTACTTTGTGCATTATAAGAAATGGCATCGTTGCCGAAGAATACAGCTTAGGATTAGATTAATCACTTTTATTGAACTTTTAGTATTTATTTCCTCATTTACGTTTTCTTTTCTTTTTTTTCACTTAGGTTACTACTTGGTGAATGCCAAGTACTCAAAGTAGTGGACACCCCATGATTCCAATTAATCAAGAACTAGAGAGAACATTGCAAAATATGGCTGGTATTAAGACTCCTGAATAGATGGAAGCTAGTGTAGCCAATGAAGCTAGGCGAGCTAATGAGGCCTATCAGACGGAGTTAGCTAGTCAAGCTGCTCTACAGGCTGCAGAGGATGTTCAAGGGGAGATTGATAATGCTGGCCAAAATAGGAGGAATAGAGGTCGTGAGCTACCTCAGTTCCACAGATATACACCTCAGTTTAATGATGATGATTATATGGATATCGATGAAGTCCAGTCAATAGGAGCCATTGTTCCACCACCTCTGCCTGCTAGGGAAAAGTTTGATATCACTAGCACGATTATTCAGTTGCTGACTATGAAGGGATAGTTTACTGGTAAAGTTATTGATGATGTGAATCTCCAATTGATGAATTTTATGGCACTTTGCAAGGCATATAGGTTTCCAAGATGCAATCAGACTACGACTTTTCCATTCTCTCTAGCTAGCGAAGCTACTCTATGGTTGTCGGAGTAACCAATTGACTCCATCACCAGTTGGAGAGAATTGAAGCATACCTTTCTGGAAAGGTTTTTCCTACCATTTAGGATGCTGCAGTTCAAGGATGAGATATATCATTTTGGACAGCTAAAGATGGTGGCACTTCATGGGACATGGCTGCGATTCAATAAGAAGTTGAACAAGTGCCAAGATCATAGAAATCTGAATAAGAGCTTGTTGGAGATATTCTACAGATCCTTGAATAACAACAACAAGGTAGTAGCAGATACGGTAGTAGGTGGAGCATTGATGAGACACTCATAGGAAGAGGCTACAAAGATACTTGACAGAGTGACCAAGACCCACAGGGCGCCTAACATACTAGAGAAGCTGAGGAGATCCAGGATAGAGCCCTGTCACTAACTACAAGATTTTCATTTTTGATCCTGGTCTTCCAAATATGTTTGTAGGATAGTTTTAAGATGATAAAGGAGCTTAGCGTCCTGACCAGAGATACGGCGATAGCTGATATCAAACTGATCAAAGATGAGTTGAACCCTATGGGTTGGGTCAGAGGAATGCAGTCCTGGCACCTAGACTAAGTGGGAGAAAGCATGTTGATGCCCCTACCTAAGTAGAGCAAAGTGGTGAGATGTTGGCTACTGAGGTCGGAGATACAGCAGCCACACCTAGTACATCATCCGCCCTAGCATCGACTGTACCTCGATTGGCACCTGCCAGATATGTCATGACCCTAAAAGATTTTCAATAAAAGATGGTCAAACTGCTGAGCCTCACAAAAAATACAGTGAGTATGTCGATGGATAAGGTCAAGTCGTGGGTCAAGGCTAAGATAAAGGACGCTGCTAAAGTTCTATTCTAGAGACTTGATGGGTTTGAGTTATGGCTCAATGCCCTCTTAGCAGTGATCTTGGGCAGATTTATATGCCCAAGTGATACTCAAAAGTATCATTTTCGCCTTTTTTATCTATCAATGTGTATACATTCTTATGTAATTGGTAATAAAATGTGAATTTATACTAACCAACATGATTAGCATTATTTTGCAGGTAAAATGTGATTTTGGGAAGCTAAAATGCATGTTGGATGAAATCGGAGTTGGACTTGGATGCGAGCAAGGGAAAAGGCATTGGATAGCATGAATTAAAGGGGCTCCGCGATGGAGCCGTGTCACGCTGCCATCGCGGAGGCATTCTGCCTGGATGGGGAAAATTCACCCAAATTCTAGTGGAGGTCCGCGTTTGCTCCGTGGCACGGAGCCAGTGCTCCGTGATGCACACCGCGCCACGTTGAGCCTAAATTCCTGGACCCCCAGTTCCAGTGAGGGTCCGCGTTCGTGGCGTGTCACGGAGGTAGTGCTCCGCGATGCACTCCGTGACACGTTGCTCGTTATTCCGGGAAAAATTCCCAGCAGTATAAATAGAACACTTAGGTTCATTTTTTAATATTCTGACTTGGTGGAGCAAGGACGTGGGTTACAGGCAGTTGAGGGACGAAAAGTTCAGGGTTTTTTCTCTCTTTCTTTCTTCTTTAATTCAATTGCTTGTATGATTAACACTCATTTTATGATGTTTAATCCACAAATGAGTGGCTAATTCCTCTCCTTGCTGAGGTTATGAACAATTGTAATGAAATTTGATCATTGATTCTTTGGTTTTCCATCTTTTCTTCCATGTTGTTCTATTAATTCTTGTTCTTACTGCATTAGTATGTGGCCTACATTAATGTACATCTAAAAAGTCCGGTTTCACTCGAGAGAGCACGAAATTGGAAAGTTGTGAATTAATAGGATATGTTCTTTACTTGATTTGGGAAAATTGAGTCTTGATTTGCTTTCAGGATAGAAATATACCTGAAAGTTGTATAATTCAATTTAGGAACCGGAATTGTATAGCTAGGACATGAATTGCATTTGATCACAGAAATGTAGACGGATGGTTCATGATTCTAAAGTGAGGTTAAATACGAGAGTTTTAATCTCTTGGCAAATGTTCTTGGCTAGCAACTGGAGGAAAAGATTAACCAAAGTATGATGATAATTAGTTTCATTACATGTTCGTTTAACCTCAGCATGCTTTCATTCATAGTTCAGATTCAAAGTAGATAATTGTTCTTAGTTTTAGTATAAAATTTGTAAAACAAACTATCAACTTTTTGGTTACGTTGTTGTCTGCATTTTTAGAAGTAAAATATAGTACACTTGAGCAATCTGCACTTCATCTAAGTCTCTGTGGGATCGATACTTGGCTTACTAAAGCCACTTACAACTTGTTCGACCACGTGCACTTGCGTGTCGGTTTTATAACCCAAAACCACCCGAACAAGTTTTTGGCGACGTTGCCGGGGACTTGGCAACTGGTGAAATTGTTTTAAGTGTTAATTTACTGTATTTTTATTTTCTTAGTGTTGACAACTTGGTCTTAGCCTGTATTTTGCAGACTTAATTGCTGTTGAACGCTGGCAAGAGACAAGGAGATGGTGGAATCGTATATAGAGCCAGAAAGGATATTTCACAGTAAGCGAAGAGAAGCTTTACAAAGAAAGCTGCAGTTGCTCAGACAGACGATCATGGAGCAACAACAGAATCCACCGGTAGTACGGGCAGTGTTAGTGCCCGAAGAAGCAGCAGCACGGCCGGTTCGCGAGGTGGCAATCCCACATGCCAATAATGTTACATCGAGTATCCGCAAACCAGAGCCGGGAGGGAGATTTGAACTTAAACAAAATATGGTGCAATTGTTGCACACAAGCGGGCAATTTACCGGTCTCCCTCATGAAGATCCACAACAGCATCTCCAAAATTTTTTGGAGATAAGTGACACTTACATCCTCGCTGGAGTGTCACCAGACTATGTCCGGCTTACATTGTTCCCATTCTCATTATTGGGAGAAGCCAAGAGGTGGTTGAAAGCTGAGCCACCGAATTCTATTTCTACGTGGGATGATCTTGCACGGAAGTTTTTGATACGGTTTTTTCCCTCTGGTAAAACAGCAAGACTTAGAAGTCAAATTCAAAGTTTCAAACAGAGAGAGGGAGAAAATTTATATCAGGCCTGGGAAAGAATTAAATCCATGTTGCGGGATTGTCCTCATCATCATCAGTCCAATGATGTGTTGGTGCACACATTTATTGAGGGTTTGGAACCCCACACCAAAATATTGCTAGATTCAGCAGCTGGAGGGCAAGCACTGGAGAAGACTTATGAGGAGTTGTATACCTTGTTGAACCGGATTTCACAGGGTAATCCAGAATGGAATGCTGATTCATCATGAGGTGGGACGAGAAAAGCAGCAGGAGTGCTTGAAGTGGATGGGTTTACAACTCTCGCTGCACAGATAGCTGCATTGCAAAATCAACTGAACACTCACTTCAGCAACATGACATTGAGCCAGCCTCAAGCCCCAGTTAATGCAGTCCAGCAGATGTGGTGTGAAGTGTGTGGAAACAGTGAGCACTCAGCTGAGTGTTGTGGAGCCAATCCTGACTCGGTAAACTTTGTGGGTAATGCACAAAGGAACTACCAGCAGTATGGTAGTAGCTACAACTCCAATTGGAGGAATCATCCAAATTTCTCATGGGGTAGCAACAACCATCAGGACCAATGTTCGGGTCAGGGTGTGCGAAGGAATCAAGGAGGGCAGCAGAACTATGAAGCTCAATTTAGAAACAACAATACACCTCCTCCACCACCATCACCCAGCATTGAGGAGATGTTCAAGACCTTGATAGCTAACCAAGCTCAATTACAGGCTGACTATGTGAAATTGGCATCCGAAGTGAAAAACAACCAGTTAGCTACCAAGGCACTTGAATACCAATTTGGGCAATTTGCTAGTGCCCAAAACACAAGGCCTAGAGGAGGACTGCCGAGCGACACGGATCCCAATCCCAAGCAGGTAAATGCAGTGACCACAAGGAGTGGTTTGCAGCTGAAAGAGGTGGAACCAAAAAGACCACCTCAACAGTCGGGAGCAGCAGAAGTTGAGAGGGAGCATAGTTCTGAGAGGGGGAAGACCAAAGAAGCTGAATCAGAAAGACCTCCACCCCCGTTCCCTCAACGACTAAAGAAACACAAAGAGGAGGCGTGTTTCAAGAAATTCATGGAGGTGCTGAAACAGGTACATGTTAACTTACCTCTTGTTGATGTCTTGCAGGGAGTGCCGAAATATGCGAAGTATATAAAGGACATCGGGCAAACAAAAGTCGGTTGACTGAGTATGCTACGGTGGCTCTAACGGAGGAGTGCACTTCCCAAATCCAAAATAGACTGCCCACAAAGCTAAAATACCCTGGGAGTTTTACTATCCAGCTTACTATTGGGCAGAGCATCCGAGCTCGTGGATTGTGTGACTTAGGAGCGAGCATAAATTTGATGCCTTCATCGGTATTCAGAAAGTTGGGTCTAGGGAGTCCTAGACCCACAACGGTAATCTTGCAGTTGGCGGATCGATCCTTAGCTAGGCCAGATGGCATTGTTGAGGACGTTCTGGTGCAAGTTGGCTCCCTAATTTTCCCGGTAGATTTTGTCGTGCTGGATTTTGATCCAGACGCGGAAGTCCCATTTATTTTGGGACGTCCCTTCTTGGCAACCGGGAAAGCACTAATCGACGTAGCTGTGGGGCAGCTAACAATGCGAGCAAATGACAAGGTAGAGGTATTCAATGTGTACAAGGCACCCAAGCTCCCGATGGTGCATGAAGAACTCTCGGTGATCAATGTGATTGATCAAGGTGATGATAAGCAGATGAATGATTCCCGAGAGTTAATGGGAAAACCACCGAAAAGGTGTAAGCACTACTAGGGGGAAGACGGTGATCGAGAGAAATCGTCCATCACCCTAGCGGACAATTGAGCTTAAACGACGTCGAGCCGCGACGGTAAACCAGGCGCTGCACGGGAGGCAACCCGTGAAAAATTTATTTTTTCTTTAATTTTGTAAAGTGTAAATAGATTTTTCTTTTTCTTTTTCTTGATTTATAACAAAATTTTTTGTTTTAGTTTTTGTTTTATTTGTATTTAGAGTGAAACCTATAATTCTAACCAATTTTGTATAGTGAGATGATTTTCAGGTCAAACGGAGAAAAATACGCACGGAATTGCGAAGGAATAGTCGAGGTATGAAAAATTAATAAAAAGTGGAAAACAGTGAGCTGGGGCGATAGCTCCGTGTCACGGAGGAGGATCTCCGTGTTACCCTCCGTGACACGTTGAGGTATAACCCGGAAATTTTAAAAATTTCCAAAACAGCCTCGCGATGGCTCCATGTCACGGAGGCAGTGCACCGCGATGCACTCCATGACACGTTGCCGTGTATATCACGACGGGTCACACCAGGTCGCCGGGTGACCCGCGCGATTTTCTTCCTTTTTAACCCCGAAAACCTCCCCTTTTCCCTCATTTTCTAATCCCTCCGCGACCAAACCCCCCAAAACCCATCCCCCATCAGCGTGACACGGAGTAAGGCAAGAAATTCACCAAGTTTTCTTCGATTCTTCAAAAACAAGGTATGTTCCTCGATTCCCTCTCAAATTCTTGTCGATTTTCTTTGATTTTTAGCATGGGAGGTGAGCTAAATTGCCCTAAGTCGAAATTAATCATGAATTTGATTTCATTGTTGATTGATGAATGTTTGGAATGTTGTATGATTGCTTGAACTTGTCGATTGCATAAATTGATCGAATTTGATTGATAAAATCAATTCTAGGGCTTGTTAGTTGAATTTGAAGTTGAAAATGTATTGAAATTGTGAATTTTATGACGGGTTGTACGTGTTGAATGAGATGAGTCGATGTACAAATTGTTAGGATGTTAATAGAACGACGGATTCTCGGGTTGGGGGAAATGTTGAAATTTATACGAATTGGTTGGTTGTATAGGTTCATGTAGATATATTTTTGTGTTGTTTTTGTTTCTTTGTTTTTCTTTGCGAAGTGCGATGGTTAAAATGTTAGAGATGGTAGTGATTGTGATTAGCTGTACGAAGTCTGAGTAGTATGCAGAAGTTATACCGTCGAATTTTTCGAACGCACTAAGCATGATGGTATAGTTGTTTGTTTTGTGTAAATAAAGATAATCTTGCCGTAGTGTTGTAAATGTAGCTAAGGACTAAGTTTGGGGTAACCTAGCGTAACCCTACCTTAGCCAAAGTTAAGATCCGTTAGCTTAACATTGATCTTGTTTACTTGGGTTGACAGGTGAAATGGCAAGCCGGCAAGATAAAGGAAAAGGCGCGTCAACTTCAGGCGCCGAAAGGAAACGAATCAGACTGGGCACAGTAGTCCCAGCTGCACCAGCAGTTCCACGCGGCCAACGCCGCCAGTACGGAACAAGATGGGTGACCGATGAGGGGAAAAAGTGGTACGCGAAGCATAAGGAAAATAAATATTTCCCCGAGGAGCATATAGCACGGGAACCATTGGCACAAGAGTTCCCCAGGATGGTCCACCGGATTGAGGCAGCTGGGCTCAAGTTCATCTTTGAAGAGCCCAAGGAATGCAATCTGCACTTGGTTCGGGAGTTCTATGCCAATTGGAACCCGACGATCAGGAGTCACACCATCAAGATCAGAGGGCAAATAGTCACTCTGGAGCCCCACTACCTCAATGCCATCATAGGAGCGTGGGACACAGACGCCCACGTCCTCTGACAGCTGAACATTACCCCACCGTATGCAGACATCAGACGCACATTGTGTGGGACCCGATCAACAGCTAGATGGAGCAGACACAAAGAGAGAGGCTACCACCAGACGTTGCCCTATTCATAGATGAATAGGGAAGCCCGAATCTGGATGAAGATAGTCTGCTCATGCCTAATCCCGGGGGTACATATGACTGATGTAACCCGGGATCGTGTATGCCTGGTGTACGCCCTGATGAAAGGGATGGAGATCAATGTCGGGGCGGTTATTATATCCGCCATGAAGAGAGCCCGGTTGCACCAGGGGCACAGGTATGGTTTTGGTGGACTACTGAACACCTTCCTCAGGGGCCTCGATGTTGAGGAGGAGGCCCTTGACTATATCCAGTAGTTGGAGCGGCGGGCCTTAGACGTTACTAAAACTAAGGCTCCGGACACCACCCACGGGCCAGTGCTTACACTTGGCGAGAGACATGCTTGTGATGACCAGTATATGGCTCGGATGTATGGGATGCAGATGCTCCAGCTAAGGATAGGTGGGAGGCCGGCGACAGAGGAGGAGCTATGGCAGCTCGAGCTAGACTACCCTTTTGGCGAAACGCCAGGGCTTATGCCGAGTGGGGCCAGCATTTGTAGAGCCCACAAGTGATGATGTCCCCACAGACGAGGAGACACGTCGGGAGGACTCTGATGTGGAGTCCGATGATGACGACGGAGGTGACTCGGATATGGGAGATGAAGCAGCAGCGCCCGATGAAGATGTGGAATACTTTGACTGATCAGGGAGTTCCACCACCCGATTTTGTGCAATTTTAATTTTTGTGAACACTGGGGACAGTGTTCGAGCTAAGTGTGGGGTGGGAGTAGTTAGGTGCTGGGCTGGGCTGGTTTGTATGTATGCTCTCTTCTGTTATCGTGTATGTTGTGTGTCCCTGTGAGTGTGAATTTTCAAGTTGTTTCATAAGTTGTTTCGTATTTGTAAATATTTGTTAAATTGATGTGTGTTGCTGAATGTTGTTAGCTGATTCTGATTTTGTACATATTTTTGTTATCGAAATGATCGATATTTTTAAAAATTTTTAAAATAGTTTGTAAATTTTAAAATATTTTGTAAATAATTTTTCTATCGAAATGATCGATATTTTCGACATTTTTTTAATTTTGGGTTTCTCGGCGTTTGTTTTCGGTTCTTTTACCGAGAATGGTCCCATTGAACCGACGTCTTAAGTAGTGACCGTTCCCTATGATGGATGGATGACGACCGTATTAAGGGAAATGTAGCCGTTAGGAGTAGGCTTTTTCTCGATTATTTTTTTAGTTTTTCTTTGGTGGATTGCATCCCGGAACCTGTAGTTACTCTATGGTTGCGAAATTCTGGTTGAGTGTTGTACATGATATTCAAAATGCAAAGGGGATTCGTATGAAAGCATGCAAATTTGTAAATATGTTGAGATACCTAGGCTGTAGAGTTCGATTCAGTGTGATTGAGGCTTAATGTTTGAATTCATGTAATTAGCTGATTGAAGAGTCTGTGAATACATCTTGAATCGAGCATGTGCAAAAAGTGTGAAGTGAGGTGTTGACATTCCATGCTATTGTGAAGTGTCTAGAACTTGCCTGGTGTGTGTACAAAACAAAATGAAGGAGGTGTATTGTAGGAAAGGATGTAGGCATTTCTTTGTTTTAACCGAGAGTTTCTATATTTTTTTCCTTGTCATACCCCCCTTTCTGTGATTGTATACCCTAGTCAGCCCTTTGAGCCTTTAGCCGATTGTTTTTTTCTTTTGTCCAAAAAGTGTAAACCAAGCTTAATTCCTTCTTTTCATTAGCCGTAAAGTCTATACAAAACTCTTAAGCACTTAAGAAGAGAAAATCATTTTCCCAAAGTGTTAAAGAGTGAGAATGGTGAAAAGAAAAAGAAAAGCAGGGTGAGGGAAGAAAAGAAAAGGTTGAAGGTGCACTTGTTATAAATAAACGATAATGAAGGTGCATGAATAATCTTTGTTGTTGTGTCAAGTGTGCTTAATTAAATGGGCCATACTAAAGAAAATCATCAAGAATGGGATGATGAAAAAAAAAAGAGAAACAATGTCCACGAGTTGATGGGATGTGTTGAAAAGGCGCTTAAGGATGCTAGTGGCTATTATTGGCTAATCCAATATTTACTAGTTCCATAGCTTCCATTACAACCCATTAAAGTCCTACATGATCTTACATCACACTTCTTTATATTAGAGGAGTAATACACTAAGGGCAAGCTTATGGGTCATGACATGATGCATGTGAATTCTTTTGGGATAGAGAGTGAAATTGTGTGTACATGCCCCTGTTTGAATGTTTGTGAGTCATATGAGCAAAAAGGGGAAGATTCTCTTGTGTTGTGAGGGCACACGCGTGATGAAAGATTAATTTTCGTGTCGGATATCTTGATTAGCTAATTTGCATGAGTTTGCCGATATCGAGAGTCGATTCTTAAAGTCTAGCAGGTCTTAATGTATTGAAGGTCACTGCATTGATAAGACCATGCATGTTTTCTTGATGATTTGCTGTATTGAATAATCGGTATGACCGTAGCCTAAATTGTCGAACCGAAGTAGCGAGGTTGGGATGTAAATTGCATGAATTGTATGCTTGTGTTCGAGGACGAACAAGGATTTAAGTGTGGGGTAAGTGATCTTGGGCAGATTTATATGCCCAAGTGATACTCAAAAGTATCATTTTCACCTTGTTTATCTATCAATGTGTATACATTCTCATGTAATTGGTAATAAAATGTGAATTTATACTAACCAACATGATTAGCATTATTTTGCAGGTAAAATGTGATTTCGGGAAGCTAAAATGCATGTTGGATGACATCGGAGTTGGACTTGGATGCGAGCAAGGGAAAAGGCATTGGACAGCATGAATTAAAGGGGCTCCGCGATGGAGCCGTGTCACGCTGCCATCGCGGAGGCATTCTGCCTGGATGGGGAAAATTCACCCAAATTCCAGTGGAGGTCCGCGTTTGCTCCGTGGCACGGAGCCAGTGCTCCGTGATGCACGTCGTACCACGTTGAGCCTAAATTCCCGGACCCCCAGTTCCAGTGAGGGTCCGCGTTCGTGGCGTGTCACGGAGGCAGTGCTCCACGATGCACTCCGTGACACGTTGCTCGTTATTCCGGGAAAAATTCCCAGCAGTATAAATAGAACACTTAGGTTCATTTTTTAATATTCTGACTTGGTGGAGCAAGGACGTGGGTTACAGGCAGTTGAGGGACGAAAAGTTCGGGGTTTTTTCTCTCTTTCTTTCTTCTTTAATTCAATTGCTTGTATGATTAACACTCATTTTATGATGTTTAATCCACAAATGAGTGGCTAATTCCTCTCCTTGCTGAGGTTATGAACAATTGTAATGAAATTTGATCATTGATTCTTTGGTTTTCCATCTTTTCTTCCATGTTGTTGTATTAATTCTTGTTCTTACTGCATTAGTGTGTGGCCTACATTAATGTACATCTCAAAATTCCGGTTTCACTCGAGAGAGCACGAAATTAGAAAGTTGTGAATTAATAGGATATGTTCTTTACTTGATTTGGGAAAATTGAGTCTTGATTTACTTTCAGGATAAAAATATACCTAAAAGTCGTATTAGTCAATTTAGGAACCGGAATTGTATAGCTTGGACATGAATTGCATTTGATCACAGAAAATGTAGACGGATGGTTCATGATTCTTAAGTGAGGTTAAATATGAGAGTTTTAATCTCTTGGAAAATGTTCTTGGCTAGCAACTGGAGGAAAAGATTAACCAAAGTATGATGATAATTAGTTTCATTACATGTTCGTTTAACCTCAGCATGCTTTCATTCATAGTTCAGATTCAAAGTAGATAATTATTCTTAGTTTTAGTATAAAATTTATAAAACAAACAATCAACTTTTTGGTTATGCTGTTGTCTGTATTTTTAGAAGTAAAATATAGTACACTTGAGCAATCTGCACTTCATCCAAGTCTCAGTGGGATCGATACTTGCCTTACTAAAGCCACTTACTACTTGTTCGACCACGTGCACTTGCGTGTCGGTTTTATAACCCAAAACCACCCGAACAAGCAGATGTACCCAATGCGCAAAACATAAGAGATGAAGTGGGAAAGCTTAGGAGCGAGGTTGCTGAGTTGTTATCTCGACAGCCTGCCATATTATCGGCCCCAACCATCCAACTACTTGATAAGGGGACTAATGAGGAGTTGGATATTTGAGATTTTTGGTACCACGAGCCATCTAATGGAGACAAGTATAAGCAAAATACGAGTGGAGTGGAAAGAGAGAAAACCCACAAGAAGAAGGGGAAGAGATATAAAAAGGAGCACACGCGGGCAGTAGTAACCAGCCAGCAGACACATGACCTGCACATGGCAGAGCTACAAGAGAGAGTACGAGGAGCTAGGAGCTCCGCTACTACACCCAACTGGATATTAAGTGGCGAGGACCCTTTGGTGTATACACATTCATCCCAGAGGACTACTGAGGTCATGGAGACAATCGAGATTACTAAGGGGGTGGAGGTAACCCTAATATCACCATCGTACCAATAAGTGCGCCAGCCACCGCTGGTGCCATGATTTTTGAGGCGGAGGGTGTGCCACAACACCTGCCTAGTGAGGCTGACAGGAGTGCTTAAGGCACCATAGGTATTCTCCTACTCCCTAGTTTACTTTGATGCTTTGGAACAAATACATATCTTTTTGTGTGGAGATACCTATTTTTGTTTCACTTAGGGGTTTTTATTGTCGTATTTCTTTTTTCTTGGATATTCTATCTAGTAGAATCGACATGTTTAAGGTGTTTGTTTTGTTTAGTTAGAATTAATCTAGGAGTACTTAGCAGCCTAATAAATGCACATGGGTTTGAATTTTGATGATTTTGAAAAATAACCTCTTTAAATTTTTGTGATGAGTTGTGTGTATGTTTATTGTAAAGTGTGGCCAAATATGGATCTTTTAATGGCATTAGAGATATAAGCATGATAACTGTTGCTTAAGTGTGCATGAACTAGATAGGTAGTAGTGTGTGATATAACCCTGGGCCATATGAGAGTGAGGTACTTAGTTCACATTTGTGAGTGTGATCTAGAACTTGCCTGGGACAATTGGTAAGGAAAGAATCATAGGCCATTTTGATTAATCCCACTTTTAGCCTAAATTATCCTACCAAATGAAATAATATCTCTTGATCCAAAAGTTTGAGCCTGAATTTGATCATTTTTTTTATTAACCCATTCAACTTCCCACTTGTTGATAATGAACCTATTTTGGCCCTAGTCCCTCCTTTAACATTGTGAACCTTAACTCTGGCAAAATGCATAAGTTGAGGGTGGCTACTTAGGGGTGCATAAACTGCGTGGGGTAGAAATAAAGGTCTTGTTAGTGAAAAGAGACATGTGCGGTTGAGAAAAAGAATTAAATAAAAGAAATAAAATAAATAAAAGAATAGAAAAGAAAAAGAAAAGAAAAAGAAAAGTAGAAGACAAAGAAAAGGTGAAAGACAAACCACATTGTGAGTTGAAAATAGAATTTCAAAAAAGGAGAAAAGTAGAGAAAAGGTTGGAAGTGGAGCAAGAATCGGTGTAGTACCAAGGAGGGTTAAGTCACTTTATCCATATTTACTAGACCCGTCCCCAAACCTCATTACAAGTCGTCAAAAGTGCTACAGTGATCCTAATCCAACTGTTTGAAGAATTAAAGTAGAGAAAATAAGGGCAAGCCTATGGTATTTCACACACCTTGTTTGAACTTCTTTGAGAGAGTGAGTGCTCTGTTGTTAGTCCCGGTGTCTGATATGCATATGATTATGAGTGTATAGGACTTTGTTTCTTATGAAGGTACATTGGTTGTATTATTAACTACTACTAATGTAAATAGCATTTGTGCATGTTGAGGCCATCTTCAGATCCCTTTGTGTCATGGTGAGTAGTTTCATGTGTGCACATCATGCTCTACTCTGATTGTTTTAGAGAGAGGATTGATAAATGGTGATGATCATGTGTGCATGTTTTTAACATGTCGGTTTTGAGTCTTCTAGGTTTATTTCTAATTAACCATTGTATGTGTAGTAGTATTTTGTTTGCCTAAGGACATGCAAAAGTTCTATGTTGAGGGTGTTGATGTGTCATGGTTTTCGACACTTTCGATTCTTAAAACAAAGGAAATATGCTAGTACTTAGGTGTGTTTATGTGGATATAAGGTATGTTTGTTGTTTTTTTAGGGAAAATTAGTTTTGGGAGTTGGATTGGTGAAAAGGAGTGAAAAAGGGCAGAAAAAGGCTTCTTATGAGTCACAGCACGAATAGGACCATCTTGGTATGAGTTGTTTCGAGTGCACATGATAGAAGATCAAAAAATTGATAAGTCAAACCCTAGAGTTCAATAGGGCATCATGGGTCGTGACAAATGATGGCTCATAGATAGAAGTAGAGAACTAGAAAAGATGATATCCTCAAGGCATGAGTAGATTGCAGGGTCGTACCAGCATAGTGCGACTCATAGGGAAGGCCCATAGGATGATGATTAAAGATGCTGAACTTTCAGAAGTCCACACCATGATTGCTAGTTACAACTCATGGTGACCTATCACTAGTCGTACTGGGAATCTGAAATTGGAGAAATCAAAAGCTTCCAGCCACACCACTGTTACATACTATGGCTCGTAGTAGCCTACTATGACTCGTAGGTCATCCCAGCATTACATTCCTTGTTAATTTAGGAAAGGATTCTAATGATTGTATAAATACTTTCCTTGTAGTTTTAATTAGAGACACGCAGTATTACAGTATTTTTGAGTTGTCCTAACACTACTTGGAGACCGAAATTCATACGTGATCTTCAAACGTCATAGGTTCATCATTGTGTTCGTGATTTCAAAGATCAGTTTGAAATTGATACTTGGGGTTTAATTCATTTAATATTGTAAGTTCTTAATTATGATATCCTCTATGACTTCTAAATTCATTCTTGCAACTTTGAGTAGCTAAACTCCCACAATTAGGGTTGTGGGAATCATAGTGGAATAATAAAGTAGGATTTAACACAAACTGATTCTAAACCGATACAAATTCCTGTATTATCTTTCCTTTTATCAAAATCGATTTTTAATGGTGCGCAATGTTAGAACTAGCCCATATTCTCTAGTTGCTTGAACCTAGAGAAGTAGAGATTAGGAATAGAGGATTACAACAAAGACTTGAAACTATCAACTTTCAATTAATAACTTGAGCTGCAATTGCAGGAAAGTTAATTTGGAATCGTTGATAAGGTTAGTTGGAAAAGCTTAAGGGACCTAATCTGGTGAATGAATGTAGTCATCTAATAGGGGTTATCGATTCTGCAGGCTAAGTATTGAAATGGATCACTAGTATAATAACCCTACGTAGTTATGAAGTCATGGGGAACACTTCCCTAGTTAATTGCATATCTTTGATAACAACACAATTTCACAACATTGTTAGTTATTATTTCTACAAAACCCCTTATAAAATAACTGAACTAAAAGCATAAATAATAGCACTAGCCAAAATTATGACCATATTCCTCGTGGGATAGACCCCAACCCTGGTTGGGTTCTTTATTTGATGACGATGCTATATACTTCTTTTAAGGTGTACTTTGGGCATTATCAATGCTCATATGGGATGAAGTACAGTTTGGTTGTTGTAGACTTTGTTTCAAAGTGGGTGGAGGCTGTTGCACTCCCCAAAAATAAAGGTAGGAGTGTTGCAACATTTCTTTGAAAGCATCTATTTCCAAGATTCGGTACTCCCAGAGCGACTATCAGTGATAGGGGTTCTCATTTCTGCAATCGTCTCTTCAGAGCCCTATTGGAAAAATTTTGGTGTGAAGTATAAGTTGGCAACACCTTATCATCCTCAGTCAAGCATGCAAGTAGAGGTCTCCAATTGGGAGATCAAGACCATTATAGCAAAAATAGTGAATACTAATCAAACAAACAGGTCTCGGAATCTAGATGATGCACTTTGGGCATATTGAAAAGCATTTAAAACTCCCATTAATACTTCTCCATATCAGCTTGTGTTTGGAAAGGCGTGCCATCTGCCTATGGAACTTGAGCACAAGGCGTTATGGGCTCTCAAAAGGTTGAATCTATAGTAGAATGAAGCCTCAAAGATAAGGTTGGATTAGTTGAATGAGAATTCTAACTCAGGTGATGGGCACCGACAGTAGACCCACCAGAGATCATCAACCCCAACATCTTCAGCATTGAGTGTGATATCCAAATCGAGGCGCGATCAGAGGGGGAAAGCATCAGGCTCAAGGGGTCAGAGCAGAAGACCCGCAGATTCTAGCATCCAAGTTTGTCGCAGATGTGGTCGGGCGCACATAGGCCAGTGCTTGGCAAGTTCAGGTGCTTATTTCAAATGAGTAAATCCCGGACACATTCTTAGAGATTGTCCAGCAGCGAGACAAGATCGGGATGGGGGTCGAGGCCCATCTTCTAGTTTTGCAGCCCCTCCGGCACGCTCAGCACATCAGGGGACATCTACTAGTTCATGTGGCGGTTAGCACTAAAACAGATTCTATGCTTTAGCATTCCACCAGGAGCAAGAGGTCTCCCTAGATGTGATCACTGGTATGTTATGAGTTTTCCATACTGATGTTTATGCTTTATTAGATTTGGGGGCTACCTTGTCTTCTGTGACACCTTATGTGTCCAGTAGCATCAGAGTCAGTCCCATAGTATTGTCAAAACCCTTCTCAGTTTCTACTCCAGTAGGTGAATCAGTTATAGCTAGATGGGTGTATAGAGGTTGCCCAGTTTCAGTTCTTCAGAAGGTCACCTCAGTAGATTTGATAGTGTTAGCCATGACATATTTTGATGTTATTCTCGGAATGGATTGGCTATTTCCATTCTATGCTTTAGTTAATTGTAGAACCCGGGCAGTAGAGTTCAGATTTCTGGGTGAGCCGGTCTTAGAATGGAAGGGTAGTTTAGTTGTGCCTGTAGGTCATTTCATTTCCTACCTTAAGGCCAGAAAAATGATTTCTAAGGGGTGTGTGTATCATCTAGTTAGGGTTAAGGATGTTGAGTCCAAGACCCCAACTATCTAGTTAGTTCTGGTGTTGCGTGAGTACCTAGAAGTATTTTCGAATGATTTACCAAGTGTTCCTACCGAGAGGGAAATTGATTTTGGTATTGATCTTCTTCCCGACACGAAGCCTATATTGATTCCTCCCTAAAGAATGGCTCCAGCCAAGCTAAAAGAGCTGAAAGAGCAATTGAAGGACTTGTTAGATAAGGGTTTCATTAGACCGAGCAAGTCCCCATGGGGTGCACCAATTCTCTTTATCCGAAAGAAAGATGGTTCTCTTGGCATGTGTATTGATTATTGGCAGTTGAACAAAGTCACCATCAAGAACAAGTATCCTTTACCCAGGATTGATGATTTATTTAACCAGCTTCAGGGTGCCAAGTGTTTTTCAAAGATATATTTCAGGTTCGGGTATCACCAGCTCAGGCTTCGGGAGAGTGAGATCCTGAAGACAGCCTTTAGGACGCGGTATGGTCATTATGAGTTTGTAGTTATGTCTTTTGGACTAACGAATGCTCCTGCATCTTTTATGTACCTGATGAACAGGGTGTTCAAGCCATATCTGGACATGTTTGTGATTGTGTTTATTGATGATATCTTGATATACTCTCGGAGCGAGGAGGAACATGCCGCTCATTTGAGAGTAGTGATTTAGACTCTCAAGGATCATCAATTATATGCCAAATTCAGCAAGTGTGAGTTTTGGTTGAAATCCGTAGCAGTTTTTGGCCATGTGGTATCAAGTGAGGGTATAAAGGTGGAATCTCAGAAAATCGAGGAGGTGATGAATAGGCCTAGACTGGTGAATCCTTCAAATATTTGGAGTTTCTTGGGTCTAGGCGGCTATTATCAAAGATTTATTCAGGGTTTCTCAGCTATTGCACCACCTTTGAATAAATTGACTCAAAAGAAGGTGAAATTTTAATGGTCGGAGGCTTGTGAGAAGAGCTTCCAAGAGTTAAAGACTCAACATAGTTCAGCACCGATGTTAACCTATCAAAGGGTACTGATGGGCTTGTGGTGTATTGTGATGCTTCAAGGATCGGACTTGGGTGTGTGTTGACGCAAAACAAGAAAGTTATAGAATACGCCTCTAGCAGTTGAAAATTCATGAGAAGAATTACCTGACCCATGATCTTGAATTTGCCGCGGTGGTATTCGACTTGAAGATATGGCAACATTATTTGTATGGGGTTCACGTGGATATATTTATCGACCACAAGAGCTTACAATATGTGTTCACATTGAAAGATCACAATGTTCGGCAAAGGAGGTGGTTGGAGATACTCAAGGACTACGATATGAGTATCCTTTACGATCCAGGTAAGGCTAATGTGGTAGTGGACCCTCTTAGTAGACTCTCTATGGAGAGTGTGTCCCATGTGGATGAGGGGAAGAAGGAGCTAGTGAAAGATGTACATCGACTAGCAAGGTTGGGAGTTAGGTTGGTCGACTCGACCAATGGTAGTGCTGTTGTGTAGAATGGATCAGAATCATACTTGGTAACTTATGTGAAAGCTAGACAAGGTGAGGACCCGACTTTGGTAAATTTGAAGGAAGCCATTCAAATGTAGAGTGTGGAGGTCTTCTCCTAAGGGGAGATTTGTGCTTCGGTACTAGGGTCGCCTATGTGTTTTGGATGTCGATGATTTGAGGAGTCAGATGTTGCATGAGGCTCATGGATCCAGGTACTCTATCCAATCGGGTGCCACCAATATGTACCGTGACTTACGAGAAATCTATTGGTTGAATGACATGAAGAAGGATATTGCAGAATTCGTAGCCAAGTGTCCGAATTGTCAGCAAGTAAAGGTTGAGCATCAAAGACTGGGAGGTCTACTTCAAAATATCAGCATTCCCACTTGGAAGTGGGAAGAAATTAATATGGACTTCATCACAAGTTTACCTCGTACTCGCTGGCAACATGACTCCATTTGGGTTGTGGTAGACAGGTTGACCGAGGCTGCACATTTTCTACCGATTAAAACCATGGATTCGGTGGAGGATTATGCTAAACTATATATCCAGGAGGTAGTTTGATTGTATGGAGTGCCCTTATTGATCATTTCAAACAGAGGTACCAAATTTACCTCTCAGTTTTGGAGGTCATTGCAAAAAGGGCTTGGTACACGGGTTAAGCTCAGCACAACATTTCACCCGAAAACGGATGGCCAAGCGGAGCAGACAATTCATACCCTCGAGGACATGTTGAGGGCATGCATGATTGACTTCAAAGGTGGTTGGGATGATCACTTGCCCCTGATCGAGGTTGCCTACAATAACAACTATCACTCTAGTATCAAGATGGCACCGTTCCAGGCTCTCTATGGGCGGAGATGTAGATCTCTCATTGGGTGGTCTGATGTTGGTGAGGCGGTGATGATAGGGCCATATTCGATTCATGAGGCAATGAAGAAGGTTCAGTTGATAAGGGACAGGATGAAAACTGCTCAGAGTCATCAAAAGTCCTATGCTGATGTGAGAAGGAGGGAATTGGAGTTCGGGTGGGATGACTGGGTATTTCTGAAGGTATCTCCCATAAAGGGAGTGATGCGGTTTGGAAAGAAAGGAAAACTCATCCCTCATTATGTTGTCCCCTATCAGATTGTTAGACGGGTTGTTAAGGTGGCATACGAATTGGAGTTGCCCTCAGAATTATCTTCCATGCATCCTATGTTTCATGTATCGCTTTTGAAGAAATATTTGGGTGATCCAGCTCTAGTTGTCACGGTGGACAGTGTTGGTGTGAAAGACAGCCTTAGTTGTGAGGAGGTTCCGGTGGAAATATTGGATCGTCAGGTTTAAAGGCGAAGGAATAAGAAAGTAGCTTCAGTTAAAGTGTTATGGAGGAATCAACATGTTGAAGGAGCTACGTGGGAGGCCGAAGCAGATATTATGGCTAGATATCCCTATTTATTCTCTACCAGCTTAGTTTCAGGTTGAGGTATCAGTTTTGCACTCAGAATCTATTTAGTTTTCATGTTCTGTTCATGTGCGCAAGTTTCTTTTCTGTATATGGATGTGTGTATGATTCGTGAATTCAGTTCAACTGTGTAGTTTAAATCAGAGGTAGTCATTCCGTCAGTTTTCGGTTTAAATGATCAGTATTTGAATATGATAATTGCATCTTTCTACTTTTGTATGTGTTTTCCAACATTCGAGGATGAATGTTCCCAAGGGGGAGATATTGTTATACCCCGGAAGCCCAAAGATCAGACCCGGGAGTTGAAACAGAGTAAAGTTTTAAAACTGGCACCATGCACATAACGAGTCGTAACGTGACCTGTTGGTGCAGCCCACTGTCATGACCCAAATGTACACCCGATCGTAGACACGGGACAAGGAGCCCTGAGAGACCCCATGTAGACCCATGGCATGAACATACATCTAATCCAGTCACATGAGGGGAAGACTTAACATAATAGCATGGAATAAATGGAAACCATGACATGAAATATAAAAGACGATGATACACGATCCAAACATAACAACTGAATACTACATCTACTCTGAAAAGCCTTTAGTCATATTAGATGGGTTGGAGGGACAAGACCCCAACTAACCCTAACATACTGAAACTAAAAGAATGATAAAGTCTGAACATAAGGCCCTCGAAACTTGAGCTCACCATTGAGAACTGAGAGGTAATACCTGGAGCAAGCTAGGAGCGAGGCTGAACCTAAGAACCGTGTCATGTATCATGAAACAATACAACATAAAATGTATGCGGTCAGTACGTGGAATGTACTGAGTATGCAATATAGGTAAAACGAACATTTAAAACATATATGAAATTCATAAGTGATCATAAGAGTAGGACATCATGCTCGTATCGTATATCATAATAAAATATCATATGGCTCAAGGTTTTAAAAAAATTCGTACATAACATAATCATAATCATGATAGAAGATATTTACTTAACATGTCTTGAACCCAAATACATAATCATAGCATGCATAAATCATGAGGAACAGTGGGAGATTCTCTTAACCGACATACCCCATATGAGCACACATGAAGCCCGACTTGTAACCCATGTCGGGAGGGTGTTCATGCCTTGCCAAGGATAGAACCATGAAAGGGTGATATCACCATGAAAAGGGCCATTTGGGCCAGGGACTAACATGAAAGCATCCCGGCGTACCTACGGTGGGATGTAGTTCATGAGATTCGGGGATTAACCTAAGCCCCGAACCTACTCGCTGTTCGATACTACTCCCAAAACATATATAGTGCTCATAATAATACATGCATGAGTTTACGGGCTAGTTAAATCATGATAATCGTAAACATGCTTGAACATATGTGATCTAGCCATGACATGAGGCCCGTGAGTCGGCAAAAAACATAATTCATGGTTAATAAGATTCATACTTACTTGTAGATCATGCACATAGCTTGAATTTCATAAAATCATAATGGATAACATAATAAATTCATAACTTAAAACATAATTAATGTTGGGCCTGTAAAGAACGTTAATGGGAAAATAGATCATAAATCGATTTATTATGGGGCATGCATAATTAAGCCTAATTGCTTAGAATCAAAATCAACAATATTATAATCAATTTAAATCTCAAAAGATTATCAAAATCCATAAATTATGATAATATTTCAAAATCACAAAACCCATAATTAAATCATTTGATTTTTATAAATAAATTACAAAACTCCATGAGTTTTTGATAAATTTTAAGTAAAATCATAGAGTAGGAGCGTGGGTGTGGAAGAATTCACCCATTGATGACCTTATATACCTAGAAACACTTGATTCTTAATCTCCATTGAAAGCCCAAGATGAAATTTAGAGAAATTGGGGAAGAACACCTTGAATCACCTTCTAGACTCCCCTCTATACTCTTGCATGCATGAATGAGGCTTAACATGGACTAATCCCCCTTAAAAGACCCTATTCAAACCTTAAAACGACATAGTTTAGGCCTTAGGAATTTTGGAATTACGAAAATACCCTTACTAAAAATGCAGAAATTCCTGGTTGCCAGTCCCCACGAGGGACCTCACGAGTCGTTTCCAGGGGGCACGACTCATGGCTGGGATCCATGATGCCTACTGCCTAAACAAGCTTCATTTTTCCTTAGCTTATGGATTCGACGATCTGCTGAATTCGTGGTTTTGACCGGTAGAAAGTGTGCGGCCTTGATTAACCTATCTACCACTACCCAAATGGAATCGTAGTGTCATCGAGTACGAGGTAGGCCTATAAGGGAATCCATGTTAATCTCTTCCCACTTCCATGCGGGAACCTTGAAGTATGCCTCCCGGCCTTTGGTTCTAGACTTTCACTTGCTGACAGTTTGGACATTTGGCTACAAACTCTGTAATATCCTTCTTCATACCATCCCATTAATAGATTTCTCGCAATTCTCGACACACCTTCATGGATCCCAGATGGATAGAATATCTGGTACCATGTTCCTCATGTAATATCCACACTCTCAAATTATCGACATCTGAAACATATAGTCGACCCTAGTATCGTAGCACGCCATACCTCCCTTGGGAGAAATTCTCCACCGTTTTAATCCGAACTGCTTCCTTCAGCTTCTTCAAAATTGGATCCCCATCTTGCTTAGATTTGACATCGACCACCAAGGATGATTCTGACTCATTCTGCACAACAATAATGCCATCAATCGAGTTGACCAATCTAACTCCCAATCTTGCAAACCGATGGACCTCCTTCACCAACTCCTTGCTTTCCTCATCCACATGGGACACACTCTCCATAGAGAGTCTACTAAGTGCATCCTCCACCACATTAGCCTTGCTCGGGTGGTAAAGGACACTCATGTCATAGTCCTTTAATAACTCTAACCACCTCCTTTGCCAAATATTGAGATCTTTCTGCGTGAACACATATTGCAAGCTCTTGTGATCCGTGAATACATCCATGTGGACCCCATACAATTAATGTCTCCATATCTTCAATGCGAACAACACCATGGCCAACATGAGATCATGAGTCAAGTAATTCTTTTTGTGAACATTCAGCTATTGAGAGGCATATGCTATTGGTTTCCCATGTTGCATCAACACACATCCCAATCCGACTCTCGAAGCATCACAATATACAACAAAACCATCCGTACCCTCAGGTAAAGTCAACACTAGTGCTGAAGTGAGTCGGGTCATCAATTCCTAGAAGCTTTCCTCACAAGCCTCCGAGTATTGGAACTTCACCTTCTTCTGAGTCAACTTGGTCAAAGGTGCTGCAATAGATGAGAAACCCTTAACAAATATCCGATAGTAACCTGCTAGACCCAAGAAACTCAGAATTTCTGAAGGATTCACCGATCTGGGACAATTCTTCACTGCTTCGATTTTTTGGGAATCTACCTTTATGCCCTCACCTGATACCACATGGCCTAGAAATGCCACCAAGTCCAACCAAAACTCGCATTTGCTGAACTTTGCATATAACTGATGATCCTTGAGGATCTGAGCACTATTCGCAAGTGAGCGGCATGCTCCTCGCTCTGAGAGTATATAAGGATATAATCGATGAACACAATTACGAACATGTCCAAATACTGCTTGAACACCCTGTTCATCAGGTTCATAAAAGCTGTAGTTGCATTGGTTAGTCCAAAATACGTAACAATAAATTCGTAGTGACCATACCGAGTCCTGAAAGTGATTTACGGGATGTCACTCTCCCGAACTCTAAGTTGGTGATACCCGGACCTTAGATCTATCTTCGAGAAACACCTGGCACCTTGGAGCTGGTCAAATAAATCATTGATCCAGGGAAAGGGGTACCTATTCTTGATAGTGACCTTATTTAGCTGCCGATAAGTAATACACATCCGAAGGGACCCATCCTTCTTTCTAACAAAGAGAACTGGTGCACCCCATGGAGAATTTCTCGGTCTAATGAAACCCTTATCCAACAAGTCCTTCAACTATTCTTTTAACTCTTTTAGCTCGGTTGGAGCCATCCTGTAAGGAGGAATGGACATAGGCTACATGTCGGGCGATAGATCAATACCGAAATCAATTTCCCTTTCCGGAGGATCACCTGACAAATCATTGGGGAACACATCTGGATACTCACATACCACTGGAACTGACTGAATAGTCGAGGTCTCAGACTCTACATCCTTAACCCTAACTAGGTGGTACATGCAACTTTCATGACCTGAACGTACACCCGAATTATAGACATGGGACAAGAAACCCCGAGAGACCCCAAGTCGACCCATGGCACATGCATACAGCTAATCTCATTTAATAAGACTAATACTTAGCATAAAACATAGAGAAAACATAACCATAGCGTAACATCTGAAAGTACTAGACATATACATAAGCTGAGTACTACATACTGTCTGAAAGCCTCTACTACATAAGATGGGTTGATGGGACAACATCCCCAACTAACCCGACCAATATTGATATACAAGATAACATAAAAGTCTGTCAAATGGCCCACGGAACATGAGGACTCACTAATAATATGAGAGCGAGAGCTGAGATGGACTAAGGATGAGGATGAGCCTGAGAACTGGGACCTGTATCATGAAATGATACAACATAGGAAGTATGCGGTCAGTACCTGGAATGTACTGAATATGCAAGGTAAATATAATGGACATTAAAAGTAAAATAAACTCATAAATAAATATAGGGGAAGGACATCATGCTTGTATCATAAACCTCGTAAGAAAAAATAAGGCTCAAGACTTTCAAATCATTCATAAATCATTCGTTATCATAAACATAAGTAAACTTTATCAAAACATAAATTGAGCCAATAACATAAACATAACAATTCATAAGACATGCAAAACAATGGGAGGACTCGTCATAACCGACACCATCATGGTAGAGCCTTTCGTGATGCCCCACTGTCTCACTTAAGTGGGCAGAGCCGACCCTGGCTTGCCAGGGGAGGGTCATGCATTAGGCGTGATATCACATTTGAGGGGATCATTATCAATACATCATATCATTTATAAAGCCATGGCGGCATGTGGTTATGAGACACCGATGTAGTCCTTTGAATGTCGGGCTGCTCGGTGCTAGACACGGCTCCCAAAAACATGCATATAGGCTCATGCATAAATCAATAACATCATGCATTAAGATTCATTGGCTAAAATATAACATTTATCATCATTGATCCCCTTTAAAACATGCTTAGCCAAGAATCAAGGCCCCTTTTCATCGACCAACATCATAAACTGATAAATCATGTAATTCACTTCATAAATCATAAATCATTCTTTAACATGTGGGCATTTCCCAATACTTCATCATATTCAATTTTTTCAAAATATGCTCATAAACATGGGTAACTTGAATTCATGCTTTTCCATCATCAATAACTTCAAAATATTGCCTATTCATTGTAAATTATAACATTCATGAACTTTCATCAAATGGGCATTTTGGATTTAAAAGCTTGAAATATGATTTTAAAGAGAATAATAATAAAACCTTCCCATCATTCATAATTCAAGAATTACAACTCAATTAAATCATACCCCATAAAGAGAAATCAAAATTTCATGCATTTGAGTAAAACCCCATAGACGTGAATAGGAGGATTCATTATTTAAATTGAGATTTGGGCGTGGGTAGGGAAGAATTTCACCCACTCTGAAACCCTACATACCTAGAAATGGATTGATTTGAAGTTCCTTGAAAACCCACAATGAAATTGGTGGAAACTTGAGGAAGAAGACCTTGAATCTCCCAAAAATCTCTCTAAAGTTCTTGCATGAAAATGGACATGCATAAAGGACTTAACTCATCTTATCACACTCAAAAAAATATCCCAAACGATGTAGTTTAGGGTCTCAAAGAACGAAAAAGTCAAAAAATGCCCTTAATAAAATTTACCTGGAAACTACTTCGGGCGGACCAACGACCGATCCAACGGGTCGTGGAAACATACCATGACTCGTGGTATCAATTCGTAGGGTCCACTGCCTCCTAACATATCTGAATTCGTTCCCACAACTCATCAGGATGTGCCATTACTTTAAATGACAGGTCGTTGGATCGACCATCGTCGACTTCTTGGCTAAATCTGACTTCCTTACCACAAGCCTCACCACGACTCATGGTTCCTTCCAACTAGTCGTGGTCTCAACCCGTCACCTACACTAGAAAGTATCAACCTCCAACAATGACCACAACCAACGACCCCTGGCTTCTCCAAACGGGTCGTTGGGTCTCCCGTTATTTACCCTGTCGCCCAGCCTGACCCTAACCACGGCTGCAAAGGACAGTCCTTTGTATCCCAAAATGGGTCGTCATACCTCCTGTTATCTCCACTACCACCAACTCTTCCCTAACCAATGACAGCATACGACTCGTGGTTTGGTACCGCGAGTCATTCTGTGATCCATCCTGTGATGTTTTTTTGCCAATTTTCTGCACTTTTCAAATTCCACTCCCGAGTCTGATCTTAGGACTCTCCGGGGTATTACAGAAACCCTTAGATATCATTTTCCTGGCATTGAGGTAAGTAATAAAGCGACCTACAGGTACCCTTGAACAACCCCTCCATTCTAAAGCTAGTTCACCCGGAAAATAGAAGTCCACCGCTTAGGTTCTATAGTTAACAGAAGCATAACATGAAAACACCCAATCCATGCATAGAATAATATCAAAATCAGTCATGGCTAATTCTACTAAGTCTGCGGAGATAACCTTATGCAACACCGTGATGGGGCAACCTCTATACACCCGCCTAGCTACCACTGATTTACCGACTGGAGTAGACATAGAGAATGATTCTGACAAAATTTTAGGACTAACTCCAAAGCTACTAGCAATGTAAGGCGTCACAAAAGACAATGTAGCTCCCAGATCTAACAAAGAATAAGCATCAATATGAAAGACTTGCAACATACCCGTGACCACATTTGGCAAAGCCTCCTACTCCTGGCAAGACGCTAGGGCATAAAACATGTTTTGGCTCTGACCACCTGCTGAACTAATGGAAGCACCCTGCCGAGGGGGTCGTGCTTCTAGATCGGTAGAACTGGTTGTAGGGCAATCTCTGATCCTGTGTCTAGGTTTGCCACACCCAAAACAATCATTCGCGCTAACCAGGCACCTCCTGGGATGATTCTTGCTGCGCTTCGCATAAACTGGAAAGGTGCACTCCACTTGCATGCTACCATGATCCCTCGAGCCTGTAGCCCTACTTTTTTGGTCTCGCCTAAACCTGGATGGCGTGCTGGCCGATGATGGAGCTGAAACAATGGACCTATGTTGGGTCTATTGATGTGGTCCACCCCCTGACCTGACCTAAGAAACCCCATAGCTATCATTCCTGTCCCTCTTGGCCTCTCTCTGCATCCTATGGACTGACTCTATCCATTGCACATGCAATACAATACGGGGAAAATCAATGTCCCAGTGAAGCATGGCGATCCGGCAATCCTTGTCCAAGTAATCTGCTACTCCATGCACAAAACGGCTCACCCGAGCCCGCTGATCCACCACCAACTCTAACATATTTTGATAACCGGGTGAATTCCAATGCATACTCCTGGAAAGACATGTTACCCTGCTTCAGATTCACAAACTCAACTACCTTGAGCTCCCTCATATCTCAAGGGAAGAATCGATCCATGAATGCAGTGTGAAATTTATCCCAACCTATTGGGCCTACACCCGCCGCCCTAGCATCCCTCCAGTGCTTAAACCGTATATGTGCTACCCCCTTTAGCTAGTAGGAGGTCAAGTCAATGCATTCCCCATTGTTCACCCCTATAACCTGGTGATTTTCAGAATCTCCTCTATAAAGTAGTATGGATCCTTATCCACCTTTGACCCCGTGAACTCCGAAGGGCTCATCCTCAAGAAATCCCTCATCCTGGCTGCTGCATTATTGCCATTCTAAGGGAAATGTGCCACTGTCTAATCCTGGACCTGGGCAGTTATGACCTGTGCCAGCGTATGAATCGCTTCCCTAAACTCAACGTGGGCATCTAGCTCTGGTACGTGCTCCTCATGAATGGGTGGGGCTGGCTGACGCTCACCATCAGGGGCACCCTCATCATCATTACCATTATCGTTTCTCCTAGCATTTACACAATGTGGAGGCATGATTCTGCAAATGCTAATAGCACGAATTAGAAGACTAAGGACATTCGTCGCACGACATTGATCATGAAAGAAGGGAACATTTCCTAAATGTCTAGTAGCCTCTTTGTCATAAGTGTTGCGCACTTCACACCCATGAAAAAGACTCTACTTAACGCATCTTTCAGACTCCCTAGGACACTTCAAAACCTATGGCTTCGATACAAAGTTTGTCATGACCCCAACGTACACCCAGATCGTAGACACGGGACAAGGAGCCCCCAAAGACCCTATGTCGACCCATGCCATGAACATACATCTAATCCAGTCACATCAGCATAAGACTTAACATAATAGAATGGAATAAATGGAAATCATGACATGAAATATAGAAGACAATGATACATGATCCAAACATAACAGCTGAATACTACACGTAGTCTGAAAAGCCTCTAGTCATAATAGATGGGTTAGAGGGACAAGACCCCAACTAACCCTAATATACTTAAACTGAAAGAATGATAAATTCTGAACATAAGGCCTTTGAAACATGAGCACTCACCAACGAGAACTGAGAGGTAATATTGGGAGCAAGCTAGGAGCGAGGCTGAACTTGAGAACCGGGTCTTGTATCATGAAATGACACAGCATAGAAAGTATGCAGTCAATACATGGAATGTACTGAGTATGCAAGGTAAGTAAAATAGACATTTAAAACATATGTGAAATTCATAAATGATCATAAGAGTAGGACATCATGCTCGTATCAAAATCATAATAACATATCATATGGCTCAAGGTTTTCAAAACATTCATACATAACATAATCATAATCATGATAGAAGAGATTTACTTAACATGTCTTGAGCCCACATACATAATCATAACATGCATAAATCATGAGGAACAGTGGGCGATTCTATTAACCGACATACCCCATATAAGCACACATGAAGCCCTACTTGTAACCCTAGTCGGGAGGGTGTTTGTACCTTGTTAAGGGTAGAACCATGAAAGTGTGATATCACCATGGGCCATTTGGGCCAGGGACTAACATGAAAGCATCCCCACATACCTACGGTGGCATGTAGTTCATGAGATTCAGGGATTAACCTAAGCCCCGAACCTACTCAGTGTTCGATACTACTCTCAAAACATATATAGTGCTCATAATAATACATGAATGAGTTCACGAGCTAGTTAAATCATGATAATCATAAACATGCTTGAATATATGTGATCTAGCCATGACATGAGGCCAGCGAGTCGGCCAAAAACATAATTCATGATTAATAAGATTCATGAATTCGTGGTATGTAACCACGAGCCATTGTTGGCAGTCGTGATTAAGGTGTTTAGGCGACGGTGGAGGAAACGATTGATGTAACGACTCATTGTACGAAACAATGAGTCATTGTTAGTGATCATGGTAGGAGATGGGCTTAGCAGTTAGGGAGTTTAACGGGTCATGCAACGACCTGTTATGATTTGTAAAAACTCGTTAAGAAGAGTCGTGGTAAGGGAGCCCAAATCTCTAGTGGGAAATGACGGATGGGAACCACTACCCGTTGTATCTGACAATAATTTGTGGTAATGCTCATTCAATAGAAGTGCAGAGTTTCAGAAGAAGAAAACAACGACTGAAGGAATGAACCGTTCAAGCTTAGAACGACCCGTCTTGTCCAATCGTGGTTTGAATCTGGGAATTGGACCTAGGCAGTCAATGTGACGGGCCGTACTACGAGTCGTGGTAGCTACCAACGACTCGTTGGTACGTCCATTGGTCCGTCTAGACCAGTTTTTCAGGGAAATTTTATTAAGGGCATATTCGACTTTTCTATGCTTTAAGACCCTAAACTACGTCATTTTGAGTATTTTTCTGAGTGTGTTAAGATGGGTTTAGTCCCTAATGCATACCCATTCCCATGCAAGAGCTTTTAGAGGGGTTTTCAGGAGATTCAATATCTTCTTCTCCAAAATTCTATCAATTTCGTTGTGGGTGTTCAAGGAACATTGAAATCAATCCATTCCCAGGTATGTAGGGTGTAGAATGGGTGATTTATTCCACACCCATGCCCAAATTTTGAATGTAATCTTCAATCCTCCTATTCAATTCCATGGGGTTTTACTCAAATGCATGAAAATGTGATTTCTCTTTATGAGTTCTATTTAACTGAGTTTTAATTATTGAATTATGAATGATGGACGGGTTTAATATTATTTTCTTTAAATCCATGTTTCAATCTTTTTAAATCTTAATTGCCCATTTGATGAAGGTTCATGAAAGTTATGATTTATGATGAATATCCAATACTTGAGTTTATTGATGATGGAAAAGCATGCTTTAAAGTTACCCATGTTTATGAGCATATTTTGAAAGAATTGACTGTGTCAAAGTATTAGGCAATGCCCACATGTTGAAGAATGATCTACGGTGTATGAACTAATTACATGATTTATCAATTTATGATGTTGGCCGATAAAAAGGGCCTTTGATTCTTGGCTAAGCATGTTTTAAAGAGGATCAATGATGATAAATGTAATGTTTTAGCCAATGAATCTTAATGCATGATGTTATTGATTCACGTATGAGCCTACATCCATATTTTTGGGAGTCGTGTCTAGCATCGAGCAGCCCGGCGTTCAAAGGATTACGCCGGTATCTCATAACCACATGCCACCGTGGGTTTCTAATGATATATTGTATTGATAATGATCCCCTCAAATGTGATATAACACCTAATACATGATCCTCGCTTGGCAAGCCAATGTCGGCTCTGCCCAGTTGAGTGAGATAGTTGGGGCATCATGAAAGGCTCTACCATGATGGTTTCGACTATGATGAGTCCTCCCATTGTTCCGCATGTTTTATGCGTTGTTATATTTATGTTATTGGCTCAAGTTATGTTGTGATAAATTTTACTTACGATTATGATAAAGAATGATTTATAAATGATTGGAAGCCTTGAGCCTCATGTTTTCTTACGAAGTTTATGATACAAGCATGATGTCCTTCTCCTATGTTTATGTATGAGTTTATTTTACTTTTAATGTCTGTTTTACTTACCTTACATACTCAGTACATTCCACGTACTGAGTGCATACCTTCTATGTTGTATTATCTCATGATACAGGGTCCAGATCTTAGGCTCATCCTCATCCTTAGTCCATCTCAGCTTACTGTTCTCAGCTTATTGGTGAGTCCTCATGTTCCGAGGGCTGTTTAACGGACTTTTATGTTATCCTATGTTTCATTATTTTTCGGGTTAGTTGGGGATGTTGTCCCATCAACCCATCGTATGTAGTAGAGGCTTCCAGACAATATGTTGTATTCAGCTTAAGTGTACGCTTAGTGTTTGCTGGTGCTATGCTATGGTTATGTTTCTGCTATGATGATATGCTAAGTATTCCTCTTTATTAAATGAGATTATATGTATGCAGGTGCCATGGGTCGACTTGGGGTCTCTCGAGGTCCCTTGTCCCGTGTCTATGATTCGGGTGTACGTTCGGGTCTTGATAAACTTGGTATCAGAGCCATAGGTTTAGAGTGTCCTAGGGTGTCTGAAAGTCTCGTTAAGTGGAGTCTTTTTTATGAGTGTGAAGCATGCCACACCTATGATGAATAGTCTACTAGACGTTTAGGAAATGTTCCCTTCTTTCATGTTCTATGTCGTGTGATGAAAAGTCTCTCCATCCTTCTAATTCGTGCGATTCGCGATTGCATAATTATGGATCCTAGAAGAATGAACGGAAGGAGGAATGGAAATGACAAAGGCCACGGGGTTGGCAGTGACCATGGGCATCAACAAGCCCCACTTGTTCAGGAGCCCCAAGCACCAGATCTAGCTGCCCACGCTGAGTTTTGGGCGGCTATTTAGATGTTTCCGCAGGCCTTGACCGCTCAGGTCAACCAGCAGGCTGTTGCGCAGGTCCTATAAAATTGCAATGCAGCGGCGACTCAGATTAGAGACTTCTTGAGGATGAATCCTCCTAAGTATACAAGATCAAAGGTGGACGAGGATCCACACGAGTTCATTGAAGGGATCTTTAAAGTCACTCAGGTTATGGGGTGACAAATAGGGAATGTGTTGACTTGGCCTCTTATTAGCTAAAAGAGGTCTCTCATATTTAGTACAAGCAACGGAAGGACAGCAGGGCCGCGGGAGCGGGCCCTATCAGTTGGGATGAGTTCCACATGGCTTTTCTCGACAGGTTCTTCCCTGGGGAGATGAGGTAGTTAAAAGAAGTGAAGTTTGTGAACCTCAAGCAGGGAAAGATAACAGTGTTGGAGTATTTGCTTGAGTTCACTCATTTGTCAGAGTACGCCCTAGAGTTAGTTATGGATCAGAGGGCGCGGGTGAGCCGATTCGTTCATGGTGTGGATGGTTATTTAGAAAAGGAGTGCAGGACTGCTATGCTCCACCAGGATATGGACTTTCCTCGCATAGTGTTGTACGCCCAATAGATGGAGGTGGCTCATGCGAGGGAGAGGGATGTAAAGAGGGCTCGGACAGATAGCCATGGGTTTTCGCATCTGAGGTCCGATGGTGGCTACCGTCCACAGTTTCAGTAGAGATCACTAGCCCCAGCACCATCATCAGCTATTGTTCAGTCTAGACCCAGGGTGATCAAATGAGCAGTTTTTCAAGGTTGAGGGATCAGAGGGGCACCCGGTTAGAGTATACCTCTCCAGCCTACGGGAGATGCGGCAAGAGTCACACTAGGGAGTGCCTGCTTGGTTCAGATGTTTTTTATCGGTGTGGTAGATCTGGGCACATGTGCCGAGCATGCCTATATGCTAGACAGGGTGATGATAGGGGTCGTGCATAGCCCACCAGGACAGTAGTGGCTCCATCACGTTTCGCTCCACAGAGAGCATCAAGTAGTGGAGGTGGCGAGCAGCGCCAAAATTGATTCTATGTCCTTGCCTCGCGCCAGGAGTAGGAGACTTCGGAAGACGTGGTCACTGGTATGTCCCGTGTCTTTCATATTGATGCTTATTCCTTTCTAGATCCAAGAGCTACCTTGTCTTTCATAAATCCTTACATTGCTAGTAGCCTTGGAGTTATTCCCGATACCTTGTCAGAACCATTCTCAGTTTCGACCCCTGTTGGTGATTCCGTCATAGCTAGACGAGTATATATAGGATGCCCGATCACTGTGTTGCATAAGTTACCTCTGCATACCTTGTAGAGTTAGCCATGACTGACTTTGATATTATTCTTAGCATGGATTAGTCATTTTCGTGTTATGCTTCAATTAATTGTAGGACCCATACGGGGGAATTTCATTTTTCGGGTGAGTCAGTGTTGGAGTGGAAAGGTAGTTCAGCAGTACCAGCAGGTCAGTTTATTTGCTATCTTAAGGCCAGGAAGATGATCTCTAAAGGTTGTATGTACCACCTAGTTAGGGTTAAGGATGCGAAGTTCGAGACCCCAACTATTTGGTCAGTTTCGGTGGTGTGCAAATATCCGGAGGTGTTTCCTGATGATTTGCCCGGTGTTCCTCCGGAGAGGGAAATTGATTTCAGTATTGATCTACTACCTGATACACAACCTATCTCTATTCCTCCCTACAGCATGGCTCTAGCCGAGCTAAAGGAATTGAAGGATCTATTGGATAAGGGTTTCATTAGACCGAGCTAGTCTCGATGGGGTGCACCAGTTCTATTTGTTTAAAAGGAAAGTTCCCTTCGCCTGTGTATTGACTATCGGCAGTTGAACAAGGTTACCGTCAAGAACAGGTACCCCTTACCCAGGATCAATAATTTGTTTGACCAGCTTCAAGGTGCCAAGTGCTTCTCCAAGATTGATCTCAGGTCTAGGTATCACCAGCTCAAGGTTTGAGAAAGTGACATACCAAAGACCATTTTCAGGAGGCGGTATGGTCACTACGAATTTGTTGTTATGTCTTTTGGACTAACCAATACCACTGCAACTTTTATGGAATGAATAGAGTGTTCAAGGCATATTTGGACATGTTCGTGATTGTGTTCATTGATGACATCTTGATATACTCACGGAGCAAGGAGGAGCATGCCGCTCACCTGAGAGTAGTGTTTCACACCCTCAAGGATCGTCAGCTATATGCAAAGTCCAGTAAGTGTGAATTTTGGCTAGACTCGGTGGCATTTCTGGGTCATGTGGTATCAAGCGAAGGAATAAGGGTAGATTCCCAGAAGATTGAGGCGGTGAAGAATTGGCCCAGACTGGTAAATCCTTCAGAAATTCGGAGTTTCTTAGGCTTAGTAGGTTACTACCGAAGATTCGTTGAGGGCTTTTCATCAATTGCAGCCCCATTGACTAGGTTGACTCAGAAAAAGGTGAAGTTCCAATGGTCAGATGCTTATGAGAAAAGCTTCCAAGAGTTGAAGACCCGACTCACTTCAGCACCAATGTTTACTTTACCTGAGGGTACTGATGTCTTTGTTGTATATTTTGATGCTTCGAGAGTCAGACTGGGATTTTTGTTGATGTAACGTGGGAAGGTAATAACATATGCCTCGAGACAGCTGAAATTTCATGAAAAGAATTACCCGACCCACGATCTTGAATTGGTTGCGGTCGTGTTTGCATTGAAGATATGGTGACATTACTTGTATGGGGTCCACGTGGATGTATTTACAGACCACAAGATCTTGCAATATGTGTTCACACAGAAAGGCCGAAATCTTCGGCAAAGAGGTGGTTGGAGTTGCTAAAGGACTACGACATGAGTGTCGTCAACCACCGGGGCAAGGCTAATGTAGTTGTGGATGTGCTTAGTAGGCTCTCTATGGAGAGTGTGTCCCACGTGGATGAGAGAAAGAAGGAGTTGGTAAGAGATGTACATCCACTTGCAAGGTTGGGGGTTAGATTGGTCGACTCGACCGACGGCGGCGTTGTTCTGCAGAATGGGGCAGAATCGTCCTTGGTGGTTGATGTCAAGTCTAAGCAAGATGAGGATCCAATTTTGAGGAAGCTGAAGGAGGCGGTGCGTAGTTAGAAAGTGGAGGTTTTCTCTTAAGGGGGAGATGGTGTTCTATGATACCAGGGTTAGGTATGTGTTCTGGACATTGATAATTTGAGAGTTCGGATATTGCATGAGGCACATGGTACCAGATATTCCATTCATCCAGGATCCACAAAAATGTATCAGGACTTGCGGGAAATCTATTGGTGGGATGGTATGAAGAAGGATATCGCAGAGTTTGTAGCCAAGTGTCCAAACTATCAGCAAGTGAAGGTCGAACATCAATGGTTTGGAGGCGTACTTCAGGATATCAGCATCCCCACTTGGAAGTGGGAAGAAATTAACATGGATTTCATTATAGGTCTACCCCGTACTCACTGGCAATACGACTCCATTTGGGTGGTGGTCGACAGGTTAACCAAGGCTACACACTTCCTACCGGTCAAGACCACGGATTCAACAAATGATTATGCCAAGTTGTATATTTGGGTGTTGGTTCGACTTCATGGAGTGCCCTTGTCTATTATTTCAGACCGAGATACTTAGTTTACCTCCCAGTTCTAGCGGTCTTTTCAAAAGGGACTTGGGACTCAGGTTAAGCTCAGTACAGCATACCATCTACAAACGGATGGCCAGGCGGAACGGACAATCCAGACTCTTGAGGACATGTTGAGGGCACGTGTCATGGATTTTAAGGGTAGTTGGGATGATCATTTTCCCTTAATCAAGTTTGCTTATAATAACAACTATCACTCCAATATCCAAATGGCATGGTTCGAGGCTCTTTACGGGCGAAGGTGTAGATCTCCCATCGGATGGTTTGAGGTTGGTGAGGCAGCTATGATAGGGCCAGATTTAGTTCATGAGGCGATGGTGAAGGTTGAGTTGATAAAGGACCAGTTGAAAACCGCTCAAAGTTGTCAGAAATCATATACCGATGTGAGGAGAAGAGATTAGGAGTTTGAGGTGGACGATTGGGTATTTATAAATATATCTCCCATGAAGGGAGTCATGCGGTTTGGGAAGAAGGGGAAACTCAGTCCCCGATATGTGGGTCCTTACCGAGTTATAAGGAGAGTTGGTAAGGTGGCATATGAATTGGACTTTCCTTCAGAGTTAGCTTCAGTTCACCCCTTGTTTCATGTGTCACTTTTGAAAAAGTGCTTGAGTGATCCAGCGTTAGTAGTCCGTAGACAGCGTTGGTGTAAAGGATAGCCTCAGCCATGAAGAAATTTTAGTGAAAATCTTAGATCATCAAATCCGTAAGCTGAGGAACAAAGAAGTAGCTTCAGTTAAAATATTGTGGAGAAATCAGGATGTTGAGGGAGCTACGTAGGAAGCAGAAAGCAGATATGATGGCTAGATACCCACATTTGTTCTCTATCGGCTCAGTTCCAACTTGAGGTACCAATTTTTGCCCTACGATTCTATCTAGTTTTCATGTTTAGTTAATGTGTACAAGTTTATTTTATGTGTATGAATGTGTATGTGAAGTATGAGATCAGTTTAGGTATGTGGTTTTATTCGGAGGTAGTCATTCCGTGAAAAATTCAGTTAAAATGATCAGTATATGGCTATGATAAATTGTATGTTTCTGTTTTCTGCTTGTTTCTTACATTCAAGGACGAATGTTCCCAAGGGGGAGATATTATAATACCCCGAAAGTGCCTAAGAGTATACCAGGGAGGCAAAAATACAAAACTACTGAAAGTTGGGGAAAAAGTTGCAGGACGGAGGTACAACGACTCATGGTATGGAACCACGAGCCATTGTTGGCAGTCGTGGGTTCAGGTGTTTAGGTGGCAGTGGAGTCAACGATTGATGTAACGACTCTTTGTACAAAATAAGTCGTTGTTAGTGGTTGTGGTAGGAGATGGGCTTAGCAGTTGGGGAGTTTAACGGGTCATGCAACGACCCATTGTGAAGAGTCATGGTAAGGGAGCCCAGATCTCTAGTGGGAAATGACGGATGGGAACCACGCCCGTTGTATCTGACAACAAGTCATGGCGAGGCTCGTTGAATAGAAGTGCAGACTTTCAGAAAAAGGAAACAACGACTAAAGGAATGACCTGTTGAACCTTAGGATGACCCGTCCTTTCCAGTTGTGGTTTGAATCCAGGAATTGGACCTAGACAGTCCATGTGACGGGCCGTACCACGAGTCGTGGTATCTACCAACGACTCGTTGGTACGTCCGTTGGTCCGTCCAGACCAATTTTTCAGGGAAATTTTACTAAGGTCATATTCAACTTTTTCAAGCTTTGAGACCCTAAACTACATCGTTTTATGTATTTTTCTGAGTGTGTTAAGATGGGTTAAGTCCCTAATGCATACCCATTCCCATAGAAGAGCTTTTAGAGGGGTTTTAAGGAGATTCAAGGTCTTCTTCTCCAAAATTTCATCAATTTCTTCGTGGGTATTCAAGGAACATTGAAGTCAATCCATTCCCAGGTATGCAGGGTTATATAATGGGGAATTTCTTTCACACCCATGCCCAAATTTTGATTTTAATCATGAATCCTCCTATTCAATTCCATAGGGTTTTATCCAAATGCATGAAAATGTGATTTCTCTTTATGGGTTTGATTTAGTTGAGTTTTAATTATTGAAATATGAATGATGAGCATGTTTAATATTATTTTCCTTAAAATAATGTTTCAATCTTTTTAAATCGAAAATGCCCATTTGATGAAGGTTCATGAAAGTTGTGATTTATGATGAATATTCAATATTTGAGTTTATTGATGATGGAAAAGCATACTTTCAAGTTACCCATGTTTATGAGCATATTTTGAAGGAATTGAGTGTGTCAAAGTATGGGCAATGCCCGCATGTTGAAGAATGATCTACAATTTATGAACTAATTACATGATTTATCAATTTACTATGTTGGCCGATAAAAAGGGCTTTTGATTCTTTGCTAAGCATGGTTTAAATGGGATCAATGATGATAAATGTTATATTTTAGCCAATGAATCTTAATGCATGATGTTATTGATTTACGTATGAGCCTACATCCATGTTTTTGGGAGCCGTGTCTAGCACCGAGCAGCCCGGCGTTCAAAGGACTACGTCGGTGTCTCATAACCACGTGTCACCGTGGGTTTCTAATGCTATATTGTATTGATAATGATCCTCTCAAATGTGATATCACACCTAATACACGACCCTCACCTAGCAAGCCAGGGTTGGCTCTGCCCACTTGAGTGAGATATTTGGGGCATCATGAAAGGCTCTACCATGATGGTGTCGGTTATGATGAGTCCTCCATTGTTCTACATGTTTTATGCATTGTTATATTTATGTTAGTGGCTCAAGTTATGTTGTGATAAAGTTTACTTACGATTATGATAAAGAATGATTTATAAATGATTTGGAAACCTTGAGCCTCATGTTTTCTTATGAAGTTTATGATACAAGCATGATGTACTTCTCCTATGTTTATGTATAAGATTGTTTTACTTTAATGTCTGTTTTACTTTCCTTACATACTCGGTACATTCCACGTACAGACTGCATACCTTCTATGCTGTATCTTTTCATGATATAGGGTCCGGATCTCTGGCACATCCTCATCCTTAGTCCATCTCAGCTTATGTTCTCAGCTTATTGGTGAGTCCTCATGTTCCGAGAGCTGTTTGACGGACTTTTATGTTATCCTATGTTTCAGTATTATTCGGGTTAGTTGGGGATGTTGTCCCATCAACCCATCGTACGTAGTAGAGGCTTCCAGACAATATGTAGTATTCAACTTATGTGTACACTTAGTATTTGTTGGTGCTATGCTATGATTATGTTTCCGCTATGATGATATGCTAAGTATTCCGCTTTATTAAACGAGATTATATGTATGCATGTGCCATGGGTCGACTTGGGGTCTCTCGGGTCCCTTTTCCCATGTCTACTATTGGGGTGTACGTTCGGGTCGTGACGCGAACCTACTCGGTATTCGTTACTACTCCCAAACATATATAGTGCTCATAATAATACATACATAAGTTCATGGGCTAGTTAAATCATGATAATCGTAGACATGCTTGAACATATGTGATCTAGCCATGACATGAGGCCCGTGAGTCGGCGAAAAACATAATTCATGATTAATAAGATTCATGCATACTTGTAGATCATGCACATAGCTTGAATTTCATAAAATCATAATGGATAACATAATAAATTCATAACATAAAACATAATTCTGCTAGGCTTGTAAAGAACATCAATGGGAAAATAGATCATAAATACATTCATCATGGGGCATGCATAATTAAGCTTAATTGCTTAGAATCAAAATCAACAATATTATAATCAATTTAAATCTAAAAAGATGATCAAAATCCATAAATTATGATAATATTTCAAAGTCACAAAATCCATAATTAAATCATTTGATTTTTATAAATAAATTATAAAACCCCATGAGTTTTTGATAAATTTTAAGTAAAATCATAGAATAGGAGCATGAGTGTGGAAGAATTCACTCATCGATGACATTAGATACCTAGAAACACTTGATTCTTAATCTCCCTTGAAAGTAAAAAATGGAATTTAGATAAATTGGGAAAGAACACCTTGAATCACCTTCTAGTCTCCCCTCTATACTCTTGCACGCATGAATGAGGCTTAACATCAACTAATCCCCCTCAAAAGACCCTATTCAGACCTTAAACGACATAGTTTAGGCCTTAGAAATTTAGAAATTATGAAAACACCCTTACTAAAAATGCAGAAATTCCTGGTTGCCAGTCCCTGGAAATGACTCGTGGATGGGATCCATGATGCCTATTACCCTAATAAGATCAGGGGACCCCACGAATCGTGGTGGCTGACCCCGACTTGTGTTCACCACCCGTGGTCCCTACTGCCTCAATCCCTACCCTACATTCCATCCTCACCACGGGTGACCTCACGAGCTGTGAGGTCCGGCCATGACTCATGGTCACCCCTGTGGCCTCAGATTACTCTGCCAAGCCCAGCCTGACCACGAGTCACTTCACGACTCGTGGTCGCACCTGACGAACCACCTCATGAATAGTCCCGTGACCCACCTTCTAGTTTTTCTCCATTTTGACTCTCAGGTCTGATCCTTAGGTTCCCGAGGTATAACACCCACGAGTCGTGATGTGACTCGTGGGAAGGCCAGGTGAGGAGTTTGGAAATTTGGAGAATTGGGTGCAATCGTCCTCAAATGTGGGAAACATACAGAAAACAAAGGAATGCAATCATTATACTCAAATACTGATCATTTAAACCAAAAACTAACACTAATGATCGTCTCCGATTCAAACTACATAGCTGAACTGAATTCATGATTCGTATACACATCCACCTACATAAAAGAATCTTAGATACATGAACTGAATAGGAAAAACCAAATAGACTTTTTGGTCAAACTGATACCTCAAGCTGGAACTGAGTCGGTAGAGAATAAATGTGGGTATCTAGCCATCATATCTGCTTCGGCTTCCCACATAGCTCCCTCAACATGCTGATTCCTCCATAACACTTTAACTGAAGCTACTTCCTTGTTCCTTATCCTTCGAACATGACGATCCAGTATTTCCACTGGAACCTCCTCATAACTAAGGTTGTGCTTCACACCAACACTATCTACCGGGACAACTAGAGCTGGATCACCCAAACACTCCTTTAAGAGCGACACATGGAAAACAGGATGTACAGAACCTAATTCTAAGGGGAACTCTAATTCGTATGCCACCTTACCAACCCATTTCACAATCCGGTAGGGGCCAACATAACGAGGGCTGAGTTTTCCTTTCTTTCAAAACCGCATCACTCCCTTCATGGGAGATACCTTCAAAAACACCCAATCGTCAACTTCAAACTCAAGATCTCTCCTTCTCACATCGACATAGGATTTTTGATGACTTTGAGCTTTTTTCAACCTGTCCCATATGAGCTGAACCTTCTCCATAGCCTCATGCATCGAATCTTTCCCTATGATCGCGATTTCACCAACTTCGAACCAACCAATGGGCAACCTACATCTCCGCCCATGGAGAGCCTCGAATGGTGCCATCTGAATACTGGATTGATAGCTGCTATTGTATGCAAACTCGATAAGAGGCAAATGATCATCCCAACTACATTTGAAGTCAATTACGCATGCTCTCAACATGTCCTCGAGAGTCTGAATTGTCCACTCTTCTTGACCATTCATTTGCGAGGTGAAATGCTATCCTGAGCTTAACCTGTGTACCAAGCCCTTTTTGAAACGACCTCCAAAACTGAGAGGTAAATTGAGTACCTCTATATGAAATGATGGAGAAGGGAATTCCATGCAATTTAACTAGCTCTTGGATATATAGTTTGGCATAATCCTCTGCTGAATCCGTGGTTTTGACTGGTAGGAAATGAGCAGCCTTGGTCAACCTGTCTACCACAACCCAAATGGAGTCATATTAATGGCAAGCACGAGGTAAACCTGTGATGAAGTCCATATTAATTTCTTTCGAATACCAAGTCAGAATACTGATATCCTGAAGCACACCTCCCGTTCTTTGGTGCTCAACATTTACTTGCTGACAGTTTGGACACTTCGCTACAAAATTTGCGATGTCCTTCTTCATACCATTTCACCAATAGACTTCCCGTAAGTCACAGTACATCTTGGTGGCACCTGGATGGATAGAATACCTGGATCCATAAGCCTTATGCAACATACGGCTCCTCAAATCATCAACATCCGAAACACATAGGCGACCATGGTACCGAAGCACACCATCTCCCTCTTTGGAGAAGACTTCTACCTTCTGATTTTGAACGACTTCCTTCAACCTTACCAAGATTGGTCCTCATCTTGTCTAGCTTTTACAACAGTCACCAAGGATGATTTTGATCCATCCTGAACAACCACACTGCCATCAGTTGAGTCAACCGACCTAACTCCTAACCTTGTGAGTTGATGCACCTCCTTTACCATCTCCTTCTTTCCCTTATCCACATGGGACACACTCTCCATAAAGAGTCTACTAAGTGTGTCTGCTATTACCTTGGCCTAACCCGAATTGTAAAGCACACTCATGTCATAATCCTTGAGTAGTACCAACCACCTCCTTTACCGAAGATTGAGGTCCTTCTGGGTAAACACATATTGTAAACTCTTATGGTCCGTAAATACATCCACGTGGACCTCATACAAATAGTGTTTCCATATCTTTAAGGCGAATACCACCGCGGCCAATTCAAGATTAGGCCGGATAATTCTTCTCATGAACTTTCAACTGTCTAGAGGCATATGCTATAACTTTCCTATGCTGCATCAATACACACCCAAGTCCGATCCTTGAAGCATCAAAATATACTATGAACCTATTGGTACCCTCAGTTAGGGTCAACATCGGTGCTGAGGTAAGTCAAGTCTTCAACTCTTGGAAGCTCTTCTCACAAGCCTCTGACCATTGGAATTTCACCTTCTTTTGGTTCAATTTGGTCAAAGGTGCTGCAATAGATGAGAAACCTTCAAAAAATATCCGATAGTAGCCAGCTAAACCGAAGAAACTCTGGATATTAGAAGTATTCACTGGTCTAGGCCAATTCTTCACCGCTTCTATTTTTTGTGAGCACTTGATACCACATGGCCCAAAAACACTACTTACTTCAATCGAAATCGCACTTGCTGAATTTAGCATATAATTGGCGATCCTTTAGAGTCTGTAGCACCACCCTCAAATGAGTGTCATGCTCCTTCTCGCTCCGAGAGTATATCAAGATGCCATCAATAAACAAAATCACGAACATGTTCAGGTATGGATTGAACACCCTGTTCATCAAGTATATAAAAGCTAATGAGCATTCATTAGTCCAAAAGACATAACTACAAACTCATAATGACCATACCGCATCCTGAATGTTGTCTTCAGAATGTCATTCTCCCGACCTCTAAGCTGATGGTACCCGGATTTGAGATCTATCTTCGAGAAACACTTCGCACCCTGAAGCTGGTCAAATAAATCATCAATCTTGGGTAGAGGATACCTGTTCTTAATAGTGACTTTGTTCAATTGCCGATAGTCAATGCACATACAAAGGGAACCATCTTTCTTTCAGACAAATAAGACTGGTGCACCCCATGGAGACTTGTTTGGTCTAATGAAACACTTATCTAACTGGTCCTTCAACTGCTCCTTCAACTCTTTTAGCTCAGCTAGAGCCATTCTTTAGGGAGGAATAGATATAGGCTGCATGTCAGGGAGAACGTCATTGTCAAAATCAATCTCTTGCTCGGGAGGGACTCCTGCTAAATCATCTGGGAAGACTTTCAGATACTCACATACTACTGGAACTGACTGGATAGTCGGGGCCTCAGACTCAACATCCTTAACCCTAACTAGATGGTACACATAACTTTTAGAAATCATCTTTCTGGCCTTAATATAGGAAATAAAATGACCTACAGGCACAACTGAACTACCCTTCCACTCTAAGACTGGTTCATTCGAAAATGTAAAGTCTACTGCTCGGTTTCTACAATTAATAGAAGCATAACACACATACAATATTGTGATCGAACAACTTCACAACATGCTCACTATAATATCAAAGTCAGTCATGGATAACTCTACAAGTTCTGCGGAGGTGACTTTACGCAATATTATGATCGGACAACTTCTATAGACTCGCCTAGATGCAATTGAATCACCAACGGGATTAGAGACTGAGAATGGTTATGATAAAATTTTGGGACTGACTCCAAAGCTACTAGCAATATAAGGTGTCACAAAAGACAAGGCAGCCCCTGGATCTAACAATGCATAAGCATTAAGGCGAAACTATTACACCCCAGAATTTCTTTTTTGGATGATTATTTGATGGTTATATGTCATATTAACGGGATTATGGGTTGTATGTTGTCCGTAGGTGAGGTGGGAAACATGTTCAAAGGGAAAAACGAAGAGTATGTAAAGTTTGTAAATAATGGTCAACTTTAAATGGATATATATCCAAATATATAATGATTCAGAGGTCCTATAGCCTACCAAATGAAAGATATTTGAGTCTAGTTTACAGTGAAAAAAACCACTTGTCAATCGGAGTTCGAAGTAAAAAGTTATGCTTGTTTGAAGATAGCACCATCAGCTAGAAAAGCACCCATGTGCCCGGGCGCCGAGACAGGTAGGCAGCAGGCGCACGCGCGCACGAGAGCACGTCGCATAGGCGCTGCACACGGGCACCGCCTAGCTTGCCTATATGAAGTAATTTTGAGCTGAAAAGCTCATTTCAACTCCGTGTCACCTTATTTTTTTTTCAAAATTCACAGAATTAAGAGCTCTATCCAATGGTGAAAAGATATCCCAGGTAAGAAACTTCACTCTTGTCTCTTTTGGGCTTTGAAAAGAGAACCTTGGAAGGAAGTCATGACTTGTTGTTGTCTTGTGGTTGATTGTGGTATTGCTGCATTTTTAGATGATTCTAGGCAGAGGAAACAGTAGGAGTTTACTCCTACTTTAGCTGATAACATCTCTAAGAAAGGGTAAGTAATTCCCTTTTTGATTCCTTTAAGTTTATGAGGTTATAACTTGGAGAATGTTGTAGTATTGTGTTGGTGTTTCTTTGTGTGTTTTTCGGCATGTTGCTGCCCAATTTTTCCAGAACTTTGGTGAAGTGATGTTGCTGCTTGTTGGGTTTGTAAATTGGACTTGGAAGGATCCTTAAGGAGTAAGCTTGAAAGGACGATTTTCGGCAAAATTAGAGTCGACGTTCCAAGGTATGTAAAGGCATCCCTTTCCTTGTTTTTCAAGCACGAAACTAAGTTATTGAAAGGATCAATATTCCTATGTTCTTAAAATCATATTGAGGAATGTATGATCCTTTCTAAAGGGTTGGAACTACTTGGCATGAAGCTTGAATTAATAAGAATGGTTGAAGTGAACAAACGTGAAGGGAAAGGCGTAATTTTTATACAATTGTTGCCGGAGTTGTAAATCGAGTCTGAAGTCCCCTTAACGTGGGCACCGTGAGCTGGTCCTTTTCAGTATACTGTATATGTGATGTTGAATATATGTTAAGATCTGGTCATTGAGTGAAATTGGTACGAAATGCAAAGACGACGACACGTAATTGAACTTAATCTAAGAAGATGACGCTAAGTCGATTGAGGGTAAACGATCTTATTGAAATGACGTTTTAATAATATTGTTAATCCCTCCTATATGTTTATGTTTTAAAGTGCTTAAGATAAAAAGTGGATTTTATGTTTTTCCTCTTTAAAGCTAAGCAAGCGGCACGTAGCGAATAAGCTAAATCGATACATGTTAACGGGGAAAGCGTGGCTAAGTTGTCAATTAGACAAAGAGGTAAGTGTATATAAGAATTGATGGAATAGTGAACACGAGGGTAAAGACTTGAGTATAGAGTGAATATTTTTTGGCAAAGAAGTTAAGATGAATAAGGGAAGTAGAGCTAAATATTGTTAAATTAGATGATACGGGTTACAATTGTGAACGAGGTAGGCAACAGCTAAGAAGATTAACCCTGTTCTAAAGACGTTTAACAAAAGAGTCATAAATTAAGTTGTTTATGTTCAGTATGTGTTACATTTATGAATAACCACTAAAGTGTTAACCTTCTACGAAATAATTAGAGTTGAACGTCTAGAAAATAGTAACTTAAGTTGAGAAGCTCTCTGCTATACCCCTAAAGGATTATGTTAAGTTATCTATTCGAAGTGTTGAAATTTTCTACCATGTCTGAAAAGGGTAATCCTAGGATCTTCTAAGTCACCTATGATTATGTAAGCTTTCTTAAGCTCCGCAGATAATTGCAAAGTTATGTAAGTTAATCCAGTATCACCCGAATTATGACTATATATCTTTATTTACCGATAAGGCATCACTTAGAGAGTTACTCACGAGTTCCCAAGTTATAGAGCTCCAAGTCTCAGAGCCTTAAGTTATTTCTTTACGTCCCTAATTTAGGTTGAAATGTGCTAGCTGATCTAAGAAGTTTTTGAGAGATCATATTTCGAGAATTATGCTAATGTCTCGGTCAAGTATCTGATGTTGTATACAAGTCTAAGAACTCAAGTCTTTATATGTATTCCCAGTAAGAAGTCTTAATGTGTATGATTTTCATGTTATAACATATAGTTGAATTCTATCAGTTATATTAAAGTCATGCATCTTTATGTTTAGCTATTGTTGAGCTATCAGTTGAATTTCTTAAATTCAGAGGAGAGATTCTCCCAGGTACCAATGTTCCTAATGTCTAAGTAAGTATAAGTGCAGGCTATGATAATGATCAGTTAAGCTTAGAACTTCTAATCCCAGGAAGTCACCTGGAGGCCACTCAGCTAACTAAGTAGGAGTTTATACGTTACACAGAAGTCTCATACATTGTATTTCTGTAATTCATCTCTTAACTCTACGTATATGTTAAGCGTTATGAAAATAGCTTCAAGCTTCAACTTATAAGTCCCATGTTTTCATGCAAATAAGGCAAATGAATTGAGAAAACCATGTGCTCATCGATGTGATAAGTTTGGCAATGAAATTCTAGGCATAGTTGTTGATACATGTAAAGGAACCACCCTGTGGGCAGTATATATATGTAGTTCGCAGATGTCAAAGGATTGTATAGAAATGGAAATCTATGTGCTTCTACTCAAGCGATACGTCAAATTGGTAAGACTATCTATAGGACATTGCTTGTAAGTCTTCTAAAATTCTTATGTTGGCTAAACCTCCTGAAGGTCCGTTGAGTCACTAAGTTGACATGTTTGTATATAATTTGACAGCTTTATGTGATATATGTGCACATTTTCTAATTTTATATGGTATATGTGCTCACTTGAATTTACATGTTACGAAAGAGACTGATTACGACCACAGATTAAGCATTTGTCATTTCAATGCTACATGTGTTACATTGCCTCAGTATTAGCTTTATCGGCTCCATTAATGATTATGATTGAGATTATTTTTATTTTACCCCGGTATTGCACCGGCTTGAGATGTTTTTATTTTACCCCGGTATTGCACCGGCTGGAGATGTTCTTATTTTACCTCGGTATTGCACCAGATGGATATGTTTTTATTTTACCCCGATATTGCACACCGGTTGGAGATGTTTTTATTTTACCTCAGTACTGCACCGGCTAGAGATGTTTTTATTTTACCCCAGTATTGCACCGGTTGGAGATGTTTTTATTTTACCCCAATATTGCATCGGCTGGAGATGTTTTTATTTTACCCTGGTATTGCACACCGACTGGAGATTTTTTTATTTTACCCCGGTATTGCACACTGGCTAGAGATATTTTTATTTTACCTCGATATGGCACATTAGTTGAAGATCTTTTTATTTTACCCCGGTGTGGTACACCGGCTGGAGATATTTTTATTTTACCCCAGTGTGGTACACCCGCTAGACAAATTTTATATATGGATTTACGGTTGGTTGGTCATTGGCATTATAGTTATAGATTCTTTCTTGTGCAATTCTTAATTGCATTTTCATCTCATTATAGAGTTATTATCAAGTTTCAGTTTCCAGGATTCCAGGTTGTTACCATTCCTTATTCCTGGTTTAGTTATCTTGAGTTTAGTTATGTTATAGTAAGTTGATATCAAGGTTGCAGAGTTCCAGGTTATATTTATCCTTTGTATGTTTATGTGCTAAGTTAGTTATTACAGGATTGTTATCTCATGGTTACTGTTTCAGCCTTACATACCAGTACATTTCATTCGTACTGACGTCCCCTTGCTTGGGGACCTGCTTCATGTCGCAGGTGCAGGTAGAGGTCAGGATGGCCATTTGAGTAGCAGTTCGTGAGATCAATAGATGGTTGGTATGCTCCTTTCTTCCTGGAGCTAGGGCCTAGTTATTTATGCTTGAGTTTTGAGATACTGTTATGGGTAGGTCGGAGCCTTGTTCCGACCATCAGTTTACTCTTTAGAGGCTTTATGGACTTAGTGTGTACAGTAGTATTCCGTTTGTGGCCTTGTCGGCTTTTTGTTGTTTAGTTTAACATACTCATGGACTTGGTTGCATTTCAGTTATTTACCCTGTATTGTTGATACATTATGGTTTGTGCTTCAGTCGATTGTTACAGGTGGCCTGGACGGCCTAAGTGTTACAATTACAGATGTCATATAGCCGGCTTCTCGATCAATCATGAATCGAGTTCCAGTTGCGCCCTACCCTAGTTTTGGGGCATGACAGACTTGGTATCAGAGCGAAGTCGTATCCGAGGGAGTCCACAAGCCGTGTCTAGTAGAGTCTTGCATATAGGTATGTTGTGCACCATACTTATAATCAGGAAGCTACAGGGCATTTAGGAGTTGTTTCACTTTGTTCATAGATTGTGCTATAGAGCAAAGATGTAAGAGGTGTGTTAAATCTATATCGTGCTTATGTTTTAAAATTCGCCTGGAGTAAGGCAAATTGCTACGAGATTTATTGGCCTTGATGTTTGAAAGGGTCCTAGTCGCCCTCCTGCCGATCCGAGAAATAGATTAGAGGCTCCAAGCGAGTTTCCTATTCCTCGTACCATAGTTCCTCCAAGTTCCAATCAGAATTATTGTGGGAGGGGATTCAACCCCTCATGTTGTTACAGATTCGGTAGAGCTAAGAGAATGCAGAGTTATTGATCCTTCAGCACCTGTTGTACCTTTAGTTAAAAGCAAAGGTAAAAGAGCAACTTCAGGTTTGACACTGATTCTATATGTTAAGTGGTTAAGTTGTGATTTTCACTTTTTTTGTTATATTTCCTAATGGTATGAATGGAAAAGTGGTATTGGAGTAAATCATAACTCCCATAGTAGTGTATAAATTTGCTTAGGGTTAGAAAAGTTACGGATTTTATGGTACTAAAGCATGTCTACCATACTTCAAACAAATAGATGGAGTTGAGTAAGTACAGTTTGATAAGAAGTGGCAATAGAAAGAGGATGTGCTTACAAAAATAGAATGTATGTTTATGATACAACGCAAGGAAAAGTTAAAGATGTTATGGCTAAAGTTACGGCTACCGAGGTATAACCCTCATTCAAGGATGAATGATTTTAAGGGGGGGGAGAATGTTACACACCGGAATATTTTTTGATGATTATTTGACGGTTATATGTCATATTAAGGGGATTATGGGTTGCATGTTGTCCGTAGGTGAGGTGGGAAACATGTGCAAAGGGAAAAGCGAAGAGTATGTGATGTTTGTAAATAAGGGTCAACTTTAAATGGATATATATCCAAATATATAATGATTCAGAGGTCCTATAGCCTATCAAATGAAAGATATTTGAGTCTAGTTTACAGTGAAAAAAACCACTTGTCAATCGGAGTTCGAAGTAAAAAGTTATGCTCGTTTGAAGACAGCACCGTCAGCTAGAAAAGCGCCCATGCGCGCGGGTGCCGAGACAGGTAGGCAACAGGCGCGCGCGCGCGCACGAGGATACGTCGCATGGGCGCCGCACCCGGGCACCGCCCAGTTTGCCTATATGAAGTAATTTTGAGCTAAAAAGCTCATTTCTACTCCTTTTCACCTCATTTTTTTTTCAAAATTCGCAGAATTAAGAGCTCTATCCAATGGTGAAAAGATATCCCAGGTAAGAAACTTCACTTTTGTCTCTTTTGGGCTTTCAAAAGAGAACCTTGGAAGGAAGTCATGACTTGTTGTTTGTCTTGGAGTTGATTGTGGTATTGCTGCGTTTTTAGATGATTCTAGGCAGAGGAAACAGTAGGAGTTTACTCCTTCTTTAGCTGATAACATCTCTAAGAAAGGGTAAGTAATTCCCTTTTTGATTTCTTTAAGTTTATTAGGTTATAACTTGGAGAATGTTGTAGTATTGTGTTGGTGTTTCTTTGTGTGTTTTTGTGGCATGTTGCTGCCCAATTTTTCCAGAACATTGGTGAAGTGAAGTTGCTGCTTGTTGGGTTTGTAAATTGGACTTGGAAGGATCCTTAACGAGTAAGCTTGAAAGGAAGATTATCGGAAAAATTAGAGTCGACGTTCCAAGGTATGTAAAGGCATCCCTTTCCTTGTTTTTCAAGCACGTAACTAAGTTATTGAAAGGATCAATATTCCTATGTTCTTAAAATCATATTGAGGAATGTATGATTCTTTCCAAAGGGTTGGAACTACTTGGCATAAATCTTGAATTGTTAAAAATGGTTGAAGCAAACAAACATGAAGGGAAAGGCGTAATTTTTATACAATTATTGCCGGAGTTCTAAATCGAGTCTGAAGTCCCCTTAACGTGGGCACAGTGAGCTGGTCCTTTTCAGTATACTGTATATGTGATGTTGAATATATGTTAAGATCTGGTCACTTAGTGAAATTGGTACTAAACGCTAAGACGACAACACGTAATTGAACTTAAGCTAAGAAGATGACGCTAAGCAGATTGAGGGTAAACGATCTTATTGAAATGACGTTTTAATAATATTGTTAATCCCTCCTATATGTTTATGTTTTAAAGTGCTTAAGATAAAAAGTAGATTTTATGTTTTTCCTCTTTAAAGCTAAGCAAGCGGCACGTAGCGAATAATCTAAATCGATACATGTTAACGGGGAAAGCGTGGCTATGTTGTCAATTAGGCAAAGAGGTAAGTGTATATAAGAATTGATGGAATAGTGAACACGAGGGTAAAGACTTGAGTATAGAGTGAATATTTTTTGGCAAAGAAGTTAAGATGAATAAGGGAAGTAGAGCTAAATATTGTTAAATTAGATGATACGGGTTACGATTGTGAACGAGGTAGGCAACAGCTAGGAAGATTAACCCTGTTCCAAAGACGTTTAGCAAAAGAGTCATAAATTAAGTTGTTTCTGTTCAGTATGTGTTACGTTTATGAATAACCACTAAAGTGTTAACCTTCTATGAAATAATTAGAGTTGAACGTCTACAAAATAGTAACTTAAGTTGAGAAGCTCTCTGCTATACCCCTAAAGGATTATGTTAAGTTATCTATTCGAAGTGTTGAAATTTTCTACCATGTCTAAAAAGGGTAATCCTAGGATCTTCTAAGTCACTTATAATTATGTAAGCTTTCTTAAGCTCCACAGATAATAGCAGAGTTATGTAAGTTAATCCAGCATCACCCGAATTATGACTATATATCTTTATTTACCTATAAGGCATCACTTAGAGAGTTACTCATGAGTTTCGAAGTTATAGAGCTCCAAGTCTCACAGCCTTAAGTTATGTCTTTACGTCCCTAATTTATGTTGAAATATGCTAGCTGATCTAAGAAGTTTTTGAGAGATCATATTTCGAGAATTATGCTAATGTCTCGGTCAAGTATCTGATGTTGTATACAAGTCTAAGAACTCAAGTCTTTATATGTCTTCCCAATAAGAAGTCTTAATGTGTACGATTTTCATGTTATAATATACAGTTGAATTCTTTCAGTTATATTCAAGTCATGCATCTTTATGTTTAGCTCTTGTTGAGCTATCAGTTGACTTTCTTAAATTCAGAGGAGAGATTCTCCCAGGTACCAATGTTCCTACTGTCTAAGTAAGTATAAGTGCAGGCTATGATAATGATCAGTTAAGCTTAGAACTTCTAATAACTGGAAGTCACCTGGAGGTCACTCAGCTAACTAAATACGAGTTTATACGTTATACAGAAGTCTCATATGTTGTATGTCTGTAATTCAGCTCTCAACTCTACATATATGTTAAGAGTTATGACAATAACTCCAAGATTCAAGTTATAAGTCCCATGTTTTCATGCAAATAAGGCAAATGAATTGAGAACTACATGTGCTCATCGACGTGATAAGTTTGGCAATGAAATTCCAGGCATAGTTGTCGATACATGTACAGGAACCACCCTGTGGGCAGTATATATATGTAGTTCGCAGTTGTCAAAGGATTGTATAGAAATGGGAATCTATGTGCTTTTACTCAAACGATACGTTAAATTTGTAATACTGTCTATACGACATTGCTTGTAAGTCTTCTAAAATTCTAATGTTGGCTAGACCTCCTGAAAGTCCGTCGAGTCACTGAGTTGACATGTTTATATATAATTTGATAGCTTTACGTGATATATGTGCACATTTTCTAATTTTACATGGTATATGTGCTCACTTGTATTTATATGTTACGAAAGAGACCGATTACGACCACAGATTAAGCATTTGTCATTTCAATGCTACATGTGTTACATTGTCTCAGTATAAGCTTTATCGGCTCTATTAATGATTATAATTGAGAATATTTTTATTTTACCCCGGTATTGCACTGGCTTGAGATGTTTTTATTTTACCCCGGTATTGCACCGGCTTGAGATGTTTTTATTTTACCTCGGTATTGCACCGGATGGAGATGTTTTTATTTTACCACGGTATTGCACCGGCTAGAGATGTTTTTATTTTACCCCGGTATTGCACTGGCTGGAGATGTTTTTATTTTACCCCAGTATTGCACCGACTGGAGATGTTTTTGTTTTACCCAGGTATTGCACCAGCTGGAGATTTTTTAATTTTATCCCGGTATTGCACACCGGCACAAGATATTTTTATTTTACCCAGGTATTGCACACCGGCTGGAGATATTTTTATTTTACCTCGATATGGCACATCGGTTGGAGATCTTTTTATTTTACCCTAGTGTGGTACACCAGCTGGAGATATTTTTATTTTACCCCAGTGTGGTACACCCACTGGACGAATTTTATATATGGATTTACGGTTGGTTGGTCGTTGGCATTACAATTATAGTTTCTTTCTTGTGCAATTCTTAATTGCATTTTCATCTCATTATAGAGTTATTATCAGGTTTCAATTTCCAGGATTCTAGGTTGTTACCATTCCTTATTCCTGGTTTAGTTATCTTGAGTTTAGTTATGTTATAGTAAGTTGATATCAATTACAGGTTGCAGAGTTCTAGCTTATATTTATCCTTTATATGTTTATGTGCTAAGTTAGTTATTACAAGATTGTTATCTCATGGTTACCGTTTTAGCCTTACATACCAGTATATTTCATTCGTACTGACGTCCCCTTGCTTGGGGACCTACTTCGTGCCGCAGGTGCATGTAGAGGTCAGGATGGCCATTTGAGTAGCAGTTCGTGAGATCAGCAGATGGTTGGTATGCTCCTTTAGTCCTGGAGCTAGGGCCTAGTTATTTATGCTTGAGTTTTGTGATACTGTTATGGGTAGGTCGGAGCCTTGTTCTGACCATCAGTCAGTTTACTCTTTAGAGGCTTTGTGGACTTAGTGTGTACAACGGTATTCCGTTTGTGGCCTTGTCGGCTTTTTGTTGTTTAGTTTAACATACTCATAGCCTTGTTTGAATTTCAGTTTACCCTATATTGTTAATACATTATGGGTCCAGTTTATGCTTTAGTCGATTGTGACAGGTGGCCTGGATGGCCTAAGTGTTACAATTACAGATGTCATATAGCCGGCTTCTCGATCAATCATGAATGAAGTGCCAGTTGCGCCCTACCCCAGTTTTGGGGCGTGATAGAAACACTCTTAACATACCTGTAACCACATCCGGTGAAGTCTCCTGCTCCTGACAGGTCACAAGGGCATAGAACCTGTTATGGTGCTTACCGCCAGCTGAACTAGTCAAGGCGCTCTGCTGGGCGGGACGTGCTACTGGAGCGGCTGGCAACGGGCTTCACCTCCCCCTAATCTAGCCAAAGGGAAATCCCTAAGTCTGTGTCCAAGTTTGCCACACCCGAACCAAGCGTCTGAGCCAACTAGGCGCCTCCCTTGGCGATTCTTTCCGCACCTTGCACAAGTTGGGAAAGTGCGCTCTATCTGCATGCTACACTGGCCCCTCGAATCTGAAGCCCTGCTTCTCCAATCCCCTCGTGATCTATCTGGTGTACTAGCTAATGATTGTGCTGGAGAAAAAGATCTATGATGAGACTGCTAGCACTGTCCACCCCTTGATCTAGGTTGAGAAATTCCAGAATTGTTTGTCCTGGCCCTCTTGGCCTCTCTCTGCCTTCGATACACTGTCTCCATCTGCTGGGCATGCAACACTATGCGGGGAAAATCTATGTCTTGATGCAGCATGGCGATCCTATAGTCCTTATCTGGGTAATCCGCCACTCCATGCACAAATCGGCTCACCCAAGCCCTCTGGTGTACTGCTAACTGGTGCATACTTGGATAAGTGGGTGAACTCCAGAGCGTACTCCTGAACCGACATATTTACCCTGCTTCAGATTTACAAACTCAACCGCCTTCAGTTCCCTCATCTCATGAGGGAAGAACCGATCCAAAAAGGTTGCATGAAGCTCTTCCCAACCTATAGGGCTTGCTCCTACTGCCCTAATATCTCTCCATTTCCGGAACCAGATATGTGCGACCCCTTTCAACTGATACAAGGCCAACTCTGCACATTCAACCCCATTTACCCCCATGACCTGGGTGATCTTCACAATCTCATCAATGAACTCATGCGGGTCCTCTACCTTTGGCCCGAAGAACTCTGGAGGGTTCATTCTCAAGAAATCCTGACTTGAGCCGCCGCTGCATTGCTATTTTGCGAAACATGCGCAACTGCATGTTGATTGACCTGAGCGGTCAAGGCCTGTGTGAGCATCTGAATAGTTGTCAGAAATTCAGCATGGGCAACCGGCTCCGGTGCATGGTGCTCCTGGACTGGTGGGGCCTGCTGGTGCCCATTCCCGTTGCCATCCTTATGGCCGTCTCTATTCCTATTCCTCCTTCCATTTACCATATGGGGAGCCATGATTCTACAATCGCGAATAGCACAAATTAGAAGGACAGAGAGATATTTCATTGCACGACATAGATCATGAAAGAAGGGAACATTTCCTAAACGTCTCGTAGCCTCTTCATCATAAGTGTGGCACGCTTCACACCCATGAAAAATACTCTATTTAATGCGGCTTTCAAAAACCTTATGACATTTCAAACCTATTGCTCTGATACCAAGTTTGTCATGATCCGAACAGAGGCCTGGATCATAACACGGGAAAAGGAGCCCCGAAAGACCCCAAGTCGACGTATGGCATAAGAGTAAATCTAACTCAATCAATAAAATAGAAGAAATAACATAATGAGCTTAGAGGAAGTCTAAGATAAGCATAACATCAGAATACACAATCTAAAATTGAATACATCCTTTTTCTGAAGAGCCTTTAAACATGACGAATTGATGGGACAAGACCACCAACTAACTCAACAAAGCTGAAACTGAAAATACATAGAGAAAGTTTGAATAAGTCTAATCCTCAGGAGATGAGGACTCACCAATAAAGTAAGATGCTAACTATGAATACTGACTACGAATGGGACTGAGCCTGAGAGCAGGGTCCTGTATCATGAAATGATACAACATAGAGTATGCGGTCAGAAAGTGGAATATACTGAGTATGCAAGGTAAGTAAAACGGACATTTAATAATACGTAAAAGCTCATAAGAGGTCATAAGAGTGGTACAACATGCTCATAACATACTTATCATATAATAACATAAGGCTCAAGGTTTTCAAATCATTTGTAATCCTTTCATTACCATAGTCATAAGAGAAGATTTATAAATCATCACTTGAGCCTAATTAATGAAAACATAATAAATCATAAAACATGTGGCACTTAGTTCTGAGATTCGGGGCAAAACCTGGGCCCCAAACCTACTCAGTGTTAAATACTACTCCCAAAACATATATAGTGCTCATAGTATAATATGCATGAGATTCATGGACTAGTTAAATCATGATAATCATAAACATGTTTATAAATACATGAATTATCCATGAGGATAAGACCCGTAAGTCGGCCAAAAACATAATTAGTAAATCATGAGATTCATGCATACTTGTAAATCATGTATTGGCTTTGCAAATCATAAATTCATAATGGGCATTTTAATAAACCCATATTATGACTCATAAATCATGATTGATTTATGAATATCAACAATAGAGGTACTAAATTCATCATAAAAATATGCATAATTAGGCATAATTTATTCAAAATTAAAATCAATAAATTTATAATTGAATTATTTGTAAAATATGATCCTAAATCATAAAATATGATGTAATTCATGAGAAGTAATAATCCACAGATAGATCCTTAGAATTCCACAAGATTTAAATAAAATCCCATGAGATTTTTGAACAGAACTTCATGAATTAGGAGAAATTGGGCATGGGTGTGAACAAAAACACCCACTCATAACCCTACATACCTATTTATGGCTAATTCTTACACTCCCTTGGATGCCCAAGAAGAAATTGAAGAGAGCCTTGACGAATTTACCTTGATCATCTCTCTAAACTATCACTCTTACATGCATGGGTTTTGAATAGGTTAGAAGGACTTAATTTATCTTAATACACTCAGAAAATAACTTAAAATGACATAGTTTAGGACTTTAGAGCGTAGGAATGACAAAAATGCCCTTAATGAAATCTCTGAAATTTCTGCACTGGGTGAACCCACGGACGGTCCCACGAGTGGTTATATGATACCACGACTCGTGGTATAGAATTGTTGGATCCATTTCCCCATTTCACACTTTCAGATTCTCTTCCCACGACTCGATAGGATGAGTGGTTTTTCAAGCAATGGGTTGTTGTATTATCTGTTGTTTCCCTTTCCATGACCTGCATCAATCCTTCCCACGAGCCACACCACGACTCATTATTTCCTCTAACGAGTCATGATTTGCTTCCATTTTATAGACTAGAGATTATTAATATTGCTTCCCATGACTAGTGACCATGACCCCTTACTCCTTACGACAGGTCATCCCACGACCTATTACTCCCCCTTAGCCTTAAGATCAGTTTCGACTAGGACTCCTCATAACGACTCATTGTAACCAACAATGGGTCATTACTTTGCTCTTTACTACCAACTGCCACCCAGGCAAACCTTCCCATGATTACTTGCCACGGGTCGTTGGTTGGGTCATCCGTTCTGTGGGATTTTTCCTAGATTCAGCCAACCTCCATTTTTGAATTCCGGGTCTAATCTTAGGCACTTTTTGGGTATTAAACCAAACCTCATAACTCCCTTCATGGGATAAACCTTTAGAAACACCCAATCATTGACCTCAAACTTAAGAACTCCTCCTAATATCTGCATAACATTTCTGACGACTCTTGTTATACCCGATAATTCAAAGATCGGACCCGGAAGTTGAAACAGGAAAAACTAGAAATTGGTTCTTCAGTTGCAGGACGAGTCGTTGGACGACTCGTGAGGAGACCCCACGAGTCGTCAGGGACTTGTGGGGAGGCCTAGAGGAAATGAAGGTTAGAGGTTCCCACGGGTGTGGGAACGCCTCGTGGTCAGCCACCACGAGTCGTCAAGTTAGTCATGGAGTGAGGTTGAGAAATAAATAAAAGAATCGCCCAATGTACCTAATGAAAGGAACCTCACGAGCGTGGTCAGTCCCCACGATTCGTGGGGTGAGGCGTGAGCAAGAAGGGTGAACTTTATTTGAGAACGAGACAGTGTACATGACGGGAGGTGACCATGAGTCATGGTCTCAAGCAACGAATTGTTATGTCACCCGTTACAAGCCCTTAAGATATCTGATTACCAGTGTACTTGAAGAATGACTCGATGAGTCGTTGCCTCTCTTGACGAATCATTAGGTCCCTCATGAGGAACCCCTGGCAGTTATTTTCAGCGATTTTAGTAAGGGCTTTTTCATAATTTCTAAAACCTAGGGGCCTATACTACATCGTTTAAGGCTCGTTTTACAGGGTTTTAAGAGGGGTAAACCTATTCTAAGCTAATTCATTCCATGCATGCAAAGTTGAGAGTTTGAAGAGAGGATTTAGAGCAAGTTTTGAAGGTTTCCATTGGACTATCACCTTGGGCAATCATAAAGTGTTAGACTCCTCCACTCCCAGGTATGTAGGGTCATGACTGAGTGTCTTCATCCACACCCATGCTCAATCTCTATCTGGTGTAAGAAATTCTCATGATCAAGTTATGGGGTTTCTACCCAACTGCATGATTCTTCAATTTTTATACATGGGTATGATTAGATTATGTTCATATTGGTGAATTGTGAAGCTTAGGAAGATTTAAATTTGTTTTTAATCCAAATTGTGATTTCTAAATTATGAAATTTAATGCCCATGGATGAGAAGTTCATGAAAGAAGAGAATGGTGTTGAATGTATGATGATGATGAGATTTGATGATGAAAAACATGTTTTTAAAGCTACCAATGATTATGATGTTGTTTTCAAAATGAATTGAGTAGATCTAAGTTTGATAAAGCTTTGGGCAATGCCTACATGTTGATTTAAAATGATGATTTTCCCAAAATAAGCTTACCACATGGTTTGGAGCGAAGTCTACCAAATTTTGTAATTTCTAGTTTGTGCTATGTTGAGTTAAATATTCCTACATATAGCTTACCACATGATTTGGAGTAGATGCTCCTATATATACTGGAGCTTGTGGTATGTTTCGAAATAAAGCTTCTCATATGCATCAATTCATAATTGAGATGTATTTCAAAATTGAGCTTTGTCAAAGGACAATGTTGAGCTTCATTTTCATATGATGTCGAGTCTATGAATGATTTCATTAATGAGCTCTGTCATGTTAAGCTTTGTTTCATACGATGTTGAGTTATGCATGATTTCATATTGAGCTTCTTCATTAGATGATGTTGAGCTTTATCAATAGACGATGTTGATCTTTGTTATACATGATGTAGAGCATTGCATGTTTTTGGGAGAAGAGTCTAGCACCAAGCGGGTTAAGAGTCAATCACCATATGCCCCAGAACTATGCGCCAGCGTAGGTTGATACTATTATATTATTGGGACCTCCCTTGTGAGCTATCCCCGGCCGGGTGGCCCTTTGAGCTTGATATAGATATCATGGTAGCGTCCTTAGCCTTGACAAGGTTTTGACAGCTCTGCCCACTTGAGTGTGATAGTGGAGACCACGTAAGCTCTATCGTGGTATGTCAGTTAAGTGACAAGTCTCCCACTTTCTAGACTATTCACATTTGCATATTCAGTACTCGTGGTGATTACTTTACTCATGCATGTTCTAAAAGTAAGGTTTGACTTATTGTTCAGCTTTTAATATAAATGTTATGTTTCAGCTTTGAGTCATTCGAGTCAATCATGATGCTATAAGCTATGCAGGGTCATGTTATGATAAGATTATGATTTTAGAAAGAATGCATGTAGCCTTTCCTCTCATATTTTAAAGCTTAAGATATGTATGAAATGTTTTAAATGATTTACTTTAAGCGGTTTTACTTACCTTGCATACTCGGTACATTCCACGTACTGACCACATACTTTCTATGTTGTTTCGTTTCATGATACAAGACTCAGCTCCCAGGCTCAGCCCCGTGCATAGTTGATTGATAGAGTTAGCTTCTACTTGATTGGCGAGTCGTCATCCTTCGAGGGATAGACGTTTCGTTCCTTATGTATATTTCAGTTTTAGTATTTGTTGAGTTAGTTGGGGTCTTGTCCCATCAACTCGTCTAGAATAGAGGCTTTTCATACTTACGTATGTGTAGCTTCGGATGTTATTCTAATGTGATGTTGAATTAGACTTCTGCTGAGATTATATTGATGTTTTCTTTAGTTTATTGAACGAGTTAGTTGTATGCTTATGCCATGGGTCGACTTAGGGTCATTTGGGGTCCCTTGTCCCATGTCCACAATCCGGGCCTCCGTTCAGGTCATGACAATCTTGGTATCGGAGCCATAGGTTTGAAGTGTCCTAGGGAGTATGAAAGCCGCGTTAAGTAGAGTCTTTTTCATGGGTGTGAAGCGCGCCACACTTATGACGAAGAGGCTACTAGACGTTTAGAAATTGTTCCCTTCTTTCATGACCTATGTCGTGTGATGAAAGTCTTTCTATCCTTCTAATTTGTGTTATTCGCGGTTGCAGAAACATGGCACCTCGAAGAATGATTGGTAGGAGGAATGGAGGTGGTGAAGGCCATGAGGATGGAAACGGTTATGGGCATCAGCCAACCCCACCAGTTTAGGAGCCTCAAGCACCAGAGCCAGCTGCTCATGTTGAGATCCGGGCCGCTATCCAGATGCTTGCGCAGGCCTTGATCACCCAGGTCAATTAGCGGGCCGTGGCACATGTTCCTCAAAACGACAATGCAGTGGCGGCCAGAGTTCGAGATTTCTTGAGAATGAACCCGCTGGAGTTTCTAGGGTCCAAGGTAGATGAGGACCCGAATAATTTCATTGATGAGATTCTCAAGATCACCCAGGTTATGGGGGTGAGTAATGTTGAGTGCGCAGAGTTGGCCTCCTACAAGTTGAAGGGGGTTGCACATATTTTGTTGCAATTAAAGGATAGCAGGGTCGCAGTAGCAGGTCTAATCATGTAGGAGGAGTTTCATATTGCATTCCTAGATCGGTTCTTCCCTCGGGAGATGAGGGAGCTCAAGGAAGCTAAGTTTTAAAACTTGAAGTAGGGGAGGATGAAAATGCTAGAGTATTCCCTTGAGTTCACTCTCCCATCGAAATATGCCCCGGAGTTAGTGACCGACCAGAGGGCGCGGGTGAGCAGATGTGTGCATGGTATAGCAGGGTATTTGGACAAGGAGTGTCGGATTGATATGCTTCACCAGGATATGGATTTTCCTCACATGGTATTGTGCGCCCCGCAGATGGAGGCGGCACATACGAGGGAGAGGGAGGCCAAGAGGGCCAGGAACGAGGATCACAGATTCTCTCAAAAGAGGTCTAGTGGTGGGCACCGATAGTAGACCCACCAAAGGTCATCAACCCCGGCATCCTCGACATTGAGCATGCCATCTAGGCTGAGACAAGAAAAGAGAGGGCGAGCATCAGGCTCGAGGGGTTAGAGCAGCAGACCGGCAGATTCCAGCATCCCAGCTTGTTGCTGTAATACCTCAGGAAGGCCGAAGAATAGTCCTAAGAGTTGAATTTGAAAAGTGCAGAAAATCGAAAAAAATATCATAGGACGGGCAACTCAACGACTCATGGTTGGATACCACGAGTCGTCGTAAGCAGTCGTGGTATGAGGGTTCAGGGAAGCAGTGATGACAATGGACGGTGTAACGACTCGTTGTCAGTAAAAAAATGAGTCATTGTTATCGGTCGTAGAAGGGATGAACTGTTACACCCCGTAAAAGTTAATGACTAGAAAGCGTACGCGCGGGTTCGCAAGGAATAAAGAGAGTGCAACACGTGGAGGAAAAAGCCCCCGAAAGTCAGGTCGAGCAGGGCCAACACGGCACACCAGCCAGTAGTGCACTGGCCAGAGCGGCGCGCCAGGCCTGCTGGCGCCTTGAGAGGCCCGACGCGCCAGGCTCCCGGCTTCAATGATAGGCGCGGCGTGGGGAAATGTTGGCGCGATAGGGGGCACGCTGCACACCCCCTGCCACCGCCCTAATATATATATAGTTTTCCTTGGTTTAAGTTTATTTCATTTCAATTGTTCCTCGACTAGAAAGGGTAGTGAACGAAGGTTTCAATTAATTTTTGTCCGATTACGACTACCAAATTCCATCCAAACTCTTATTAACTTTAGGTATTGAAGTTTAAGGCCGTAGAGAGAATCGCTACGGAGTTATTTTCACGAAATTCACCCGGGGAATTATCGTCCCGCTGAGCCAAAGTCGTCAGAATTGCGCCAAACTAATTTCTATACGATCATAGGCTTCAAGTAAGCATTTCTCCCTTCTAGACTTTTGAGAAATAATGAGTTTTCGACCGTGTTATGTTAAGTCGAAATATAGTTAATATTTATATATAAAGTTTTCCTTTTCGCCGAATTTAGTGTTAAAACCAGCCCTATTCTCCCAGTAACATGCTTTCAGTTGGAAAGAGCTATTAAATATGAATTGGAACCCATTAGCTAATCAGGAAGCAGTGATTGAGGTATGTTAAGACAAATTCCTTCGGCAAGTTAGTTCCTATAGCATTATAACTCAGTCTAAATCCTAGTAAGAGAATCAGAAGTACGTTAATCATGAATAGTTGTTGTTATCAGCTGAGACTAATATTCTACGCTTTGTTTGAAATTTTGATTTGCCTATATAGCCCTCCATGACCAAACCCAGGGTTATTAGCTATGTCGACGCCCGCCAGGGGCGAGATGACGTCGCTCCAGAAAGAGCGACATGCCGTCCGTGAGGGATGAAGATGGGGTCCCAGGTCCTCACAGAGTCCATTCCATGGCTGGACTGTTATACATATGTCATATCTTCACCGCACCCCCGACGAGTCTGGTGCCCGAGGTAAAGATATCAGGAGTCTACTAGGCTTAGACACAACTACAATCAGGGGCTGAGCTGGCTAAGTTGCAGACCTAGGGGACTGACATGACGACTATAGTTACCAGTTGACCCATTATGACCTTGCTAGGGGTATATAGATTGATGTGTTCTCACTATGGCTTATGGGGGCCCAAGTGGATTGTTCTGTGCTGGTTGCATCTTTCGGCTTATGGGGGCCACGTAAGGTTCTTGTTTGCTTTGGTTATTGATAGACTAGATAATAGAGAATCTAGCTACTCAGGTATGACTCCTATCCCTTTTTTTTCAATCATTTCAGTTCTATCTATTATATTCAGTCATTTACAGTTATTACCTTACATACTCGGTACATGTGTACTAACGCCCTTTTAGGTCGCTGCATTACTTGCCTGCAGGTACTGATAGACAAGGAGCAGATCCCTCTTAGCTTCCAGCCAGATTAGCAGAAGAGTTAGCTCCTTTCTTCCGAAGCTTGTAGATAACAGGTTGTTCTTTTAATAGTACAGTTTATGGGTAGTTTGGGGCCCTGTCCCGACCATCATATTAATTTTAGAGGCTTGCAAATTGTTTCTATTTCCTTGTGGTTAGCTGTTGTTGGCCGTGTGGGGCCCGTATGTGTTTTATCTTGTATGTTGGCCGCATGGGGACCTGTTTAGTTGACAGTTAGCGACCTTGTCATCTATAGCTCAGTTTAGCATCAGATTTATGTTTCAGTCATAACTAGACATCACGGTGGCCTTGTCGGCCCGCATAGGACTCCCTGTTGCTATGTGTTTCTAGTTAGCTATTTTCCTATGACAGGTGGCTATAAGGCCTTGTCGGGCGGGGGTTGTGTTTACAGCCGAGATATAGCCCATTATTTTCTTGATTTCAGAGTTAGCATTATCCCTACACTAGGAGTGCTTAGGCTTAGTCAGCTCAATCAGATCCCAGTAGGGCACCAGGTGCCAGTCATGCCTCCTAAGGTGGAGCTTGACAAACTTAGTATCAGAGCAGGTTGTATCTCAGGAGTCTGCAAGCCATGCTAAGTAGATTCTTGTCTATGGGTGTGTTGTGCACCACATACTATAGGCAAGAGGCTGTGAGGCATGTTAGGATAGTCACTCTTTTTACTCTTCCAGTCATGCTATAGATTGTGTTGTGTAGATATGGGTCCCTAAGTTTATTCTAATCTGCTTCCTTGGTAAAGAAAAATGCCAGACCCACGATGGATAGCGACCAATAAGGAATTGGACGTGGCAGCAGGAGAGGGCACTAGCAGAGTGCCCCAAACAGAGATAGCCCGATCTAAGGACGACAATGAGGTTTCATCTCGATCTCCCACAACATTCTCCACCATGCCAGGAGTTGCTCGGAGCGGAAAATGTGTGGACACCCCCTCCAGCAGTACCTATACTGATATCGTCCGATCAGGAGGTTAGGAGTGCTGTTGTTATGTTAGCCCAGATGATGGCCGCACAGCGCTAGCCCGTGGTGCCGGTAATTGTAGAATTCTCGGGTTGGCCTGGTAGCTTGAAGGTCCGAGAGTTCCTTGCACTGAGTCCCCGGCAATTCACAGGGACAGATCGGGATGAGGACCCTTAGGATTTTCTAGACCAGTTACAGTGAATTTTTAGGGTAATGCATGCCACACCTATAGAATCAGTGGAATTAGCCGTATTTCAACTGTGGGACATTGTGGTACTATCGTACGAATGTGGGAAAGGTCCCGAGGTAGAGATGTTCCCCCTCTGACTTGGACCAGTTTCTCAGAGGCCTTTTTAGATCATTATTTTCCATGGGAGATCCGCAGGCCATGCTAGATCAATTTTTTCATTTAGAGTAGGGGTCGACGAATGTTCGAGAATATTCTATGAGATTTGATTCCTTAGCCTGATATGCACCAGCCTCTGTAGATACTATGCCAGCCAGGGTGCACCGGTTCATTATGGGGATGAATCCAGAATACGTGGAGACCTATATCACAGCTACCTTGCGAGAGGACATGGATATTGCTCGTGTTCAGGGCATTTGCCCAGAATACTGAGGGGATCCAGCAGCGGCAGCGAGGGATAGAGAGGGCAAGTCAGGAGCAATGCCGCAGGACTAGACCCAGTGATATACAGACAAAGTCCTAAGGTGGACCCAGACCATGATTATCAGACAGGCCACCCAGACTCCACCTCCATAACAGCAAAAGGGGAGCAGGGTTGGTTGTCAGGGACAGCTAGGGCCCGGCGAGAGCTCACGGTTAGCAGAATCACAGCAGCAGAGGGGTCGGAGCAGAGGAGACTTACTATACCACCTTGCCCTATTTGCAACTGATATCATTCTAGGGCATGCATATATGGTTCCACGATATGTTATGCATGTGGACAAAAGGGTCATCGGATAAGGGACTGTCCGACTAGAGGTCAGGGCAATCGAGATCGACAAGATAGATCTTTAGTGGGGTCACGTGCCCCAGCCCCTTCAGTAGGGCGCAAGCCCTCAGCTCCAGTTGGCAGAGGCCTGTGTGAATCCAGGGTGTCCAGTTCAGGTACCGGTCAAGATCATACATATGCTTTACCGGGGCGACAGCAGTCAGAGTCGTCGTTAATGACTAGAAAGCATACGCACGGGTTCACAAGGAATAATGAGAGCGTGACGCATGGAGAAAAAAGCCCACGGAAGTCAGGTCGAGCAGGGCCAGCACGGTACGCCATCTAGTAGTGCACTAGCCAGCGTGGAGCGCCAGGCCTGCTGGCACCTTGAGAGGCGCGATGCACCAGGCTCCCGGCTTCAATGACAGGCGCAGTGCGGGACAATGTTGGTGCGATGGTGGGCGTGCCGCACACCCCCCTACCACCGCCCTAATATATATATATAGTTCCTTGGTTTAAGTTTATTTCATTTTAATAGTTCCTCGACCATAAAGGGTAGTGAATGAAGGTTTCAATTAATTTTCGTTCCATTACGCTACCAAATGCCGTCCAAACTTCGATTAACTTTGGGTATTGAAGTTTAAGGCCATAGAGAGTATCGCTACGGAGTTATTTTCACAAAATTCGCTCGGTGAATAGTCTCCCTGCCAAGCCAAAGTCGTCATAATTGAGCCAAACTAATATCTATATTATCACAAGCTTAAAGTAAGCATTTCTCCCTTCTAGACTTTCAAGAAATAACGAGTTTTCGACAATGTTTCGTTAAGTTGAAATATAGTTAATATTTATATATAATGTTTTCCTTTTCACCGAATTTAGTATTAAAACCATCCCTATTCTCCTAGTAACATGCTTTCAATTGGGAAGAGATGTTAAATACGAATTGAAACTCGTCAGCTAATTAGGAAGCAACGATTGAGGTATGTTAAGATAAATTCCTTCGGCAAGTTAGTTCCTATAGCATTACAACTAAGTCTAAATCCTAGTAAGAGAATCAAAAGTACGTTAATCATGAATAATAGTTGTTATTAGCTGAGACTAGTATTCTATGATTTGTTTGGGATTTGATTTACCTATATAGCCCTTCATCACCAATCCCAGGGTTATTAGTTGTGTCGACGCCCGCCAGGGGTGAGATGACGTCGCTACAGAAAGAGCGGCATGTCGTCCGCGAGGTACAAAGATGGGGTCCCAGGTCCTCACAGAGTCCATTCCATGGCTGGACTATTATACATATGCCATATCGGCACCGTACCCCCGACGAGCCTGGTGCCCGGGGTAAAGATATCAAGAGTCCACTAGACTCAGACACAGCTATAGTAAGGGACAGAACGGGCTTAGTTGCAGACCCAAGGGACTGGAAGGACAGCTATAGTTACCAGTTGACCCATTATGCCTTGATAGGGGTATATAGATTGATGTGTACTCACTAGGGATTATGGGGGCCCCAGGTGGGTTGTTCTGTGATGGTTGCACCTTCCGGCTTATAGGGGCCACGTAAGGTTCTTGTTTGCTTTGGTTATTGATGGACTAGACAATACAGAATCCAACTACTAAGGTATGACTCCTATCCTTTTTATTTCAGTCATTTCAGTTTTATCTATTATATTCAGTCATTTATAGTTATTTCCTTACATTCTCAGTACATGTGTACTGATACCCTTTTAGGGCACTGCATTACTTGCCTGCAGGTACTGATAGACGAGGAGTAAATCCCTCTAGGTTTCCAACCAGAATTAGCAGAAGAGTCTGCTCCTTTCTTCCGTAGCTTGTAGATAACAGGTTGGTCTTTTGACAGTACAGTTTATAGGAAGGTCGGGGCCCTGTCCCGACCATCATATTACTCCTAGAGGCTTGCAGATTGTTTTTATTTCCCTATGGTAAGCTATTGTTGGATGTGTGGGGCCCGTATGTGTTTTATCTTGTATGTTGGCCACGTAGGGCCCTATTTAGCTGACAGTTAGCTGCCTTGTCGGTTGTAGCTCAGTTTAGTATCGAATTTAATTTTTAGTCATAACTAGAAATCACGGTGGCCTTTTTGTCCCTCATAGAACTCCCTATTGCTATGTATTTCTAGTTAGTTATTTTCCTGTGACAGGTGGCTATAAGGCCTTGTCGGCCGGGGGCTGTGTTACCTGCGAGATATAGCCCGTTATTTTCTTGATTTCAGAGTTACCATTAACCCTGCCCTAGGAGTGCTTAGGATTAGTTAGCTCAGTCAGATCCTATAGGGCACCAGGTGCCAGTAATTCCTCCCAAGGTGGGGCGTGACATGAACTTAGGCTGATGGGGAACCCACGGGGCATCCCACGATTCGGGGTGAGATGTGACGGCCCGTTGTTTCTAATTGTTACTTGTGGGTTGAGAATTCCAGTGCATACAATGGATTGAGACCATGACTCCTTGGAATACACCACGTGTTGTGGTGAGGCTCGTGGTAAGGGAAGTTCATATTGGTCATTGAGTTGACAACGGTCGATCAAATGACCCGTTGATTGAAGCAATGACTCATCCTAATAGGTCGTGGGAAAAACCTAAGGTTTGTTGTGAGGCAGTGGACCCAAAGACTTGATACCACGAGTTGTGGTATCGTGCAACGACCTGTTGGATCGGTAGTTGGTCCGTCCGGAGCAATTTTCAGCGGAAATTTCATTAAGGGAAATTTTGACTTTCCCATGGTTTGAGGCCCTAAAATACGTCATTTTGTGTTCTTATAAGTGTGATAAGATGGGTTAAGTTCCTAATGCATACCCATTCCCATGCAAGAACTTTTAGAGGGGTTTTAGGGAGATTCAAGATCTTCTTCTCCAAGTTTCCATCAATTTCTCTGTGGGTATTCAAGGAACATTGAAATTAGTCCATTTGCAGGTATGTATGGTTTTAGAATGTGTGAATCCTTTCACACCTATGCCAAAATTTCAATTAAATCATGAATTCTCCTATGCAAACTCTATGGTGTTTTACCCAAATGCATGAAAATGTGATTTCTCTTTATAAATATGATTTAATTGAGTTTTAATTATTGAATTATGAATTATGGGTAGGTTTTATATTATTTTCTTTAAAATCATGTTTCAAGCTTTTTAAATCTAAAATACCCATTGATAAAGGTTCACGAAAGTTGTGATTATGATGAATATTCAATATTCTTAGATTTATTTATGATGGAAAAGCATGAATTCAAGTTACCCATGTTTATGATCATATTTTGAAAGAATTGAGTATGTTGAAGTATTGGGAAATGCCCACATGTTGGAGAATGATTTACGATTTATGAAATGAATTACATGATTTATTAATTTATGATGTCGGACGATGAAAAGGGCCTTGATTCTTGGCTAAGCATGTTTTAAAGGGGATCAATGATGATAAATGTTATCTTTTAGCCAATGAATATTAATGCATGATGTAATAGATTTACTTATGAGCCTATATGCATGTTTTTGGGAGCCATGTCTAGCACCGAGCAGCCTGGCTTTCAAAGGACTATGCCGGTGTCTCATAAACATGTGCCACCGTGGGTTTCTAATGATAGATTGTATTGATAATGATCCCCTAAAATGTGATATCACGCCTAATGCACGACCCTTGCCTGACAAGCCAGGGTAGGCTCTGCCCACTTGAGTGAGATAGTTGGGGCATCATGAAAGGCGCTACCACGATGGTGTCGGTTATGATGAGTGCTCCCATTGTTCCGCATGTTTTATGCATTGTTATATTTATGGTATTGGCTCAAGTTATGTTTTGATAAAGTTTACATACAATTATGATAATGAATGATTTTTGAATGATTTGAAATTCTTGAGCCTTATGTTTTCCTACGAAGTTTATGATACAAGTATAATGTCCTTCTCCTATGTTTATTTATGAGTTTATTTTACTTTTAATGTCTATTTTACTTAATTTGCATACTTGGTACATTTCACGTACTGAGTGCATACTTTCTATGTTGTATCGTTTCATGATACAAGGTTCGGATCTTAGGATCATCCTCATCCTTAGTCCATCTCAACTTATGCTCTCAGATTATTGATGAGTCCTCATGTTTCGAGGAGCATTTGACAGTCTTTAATGTTATCTTGTGTTTCAGTATTATTCGGGATAGTTGGGGATGTTGTCCCATCAACCCATCGTATGTAGTAGAGGCTTTCAAACAATATGTAGTTCCCAGCTTATGTGTACGCCTGCTATTTTCTGGTGTTATGCTATGGTTACGTTTCCGCTATGTTTATGGTTAATACTCCGCTTATTTAAATGAGATTAGTTGTATGCTTGTGCCATGGGTCGACTTGGGGTCTTTCGGGGTCCCTTTTCCTGTGTCCATGATCCGGGTGTATGTTTGGGTCGTTACAGTCGCAGATGTGGTCGGGGGCACACAGGCTAGTGTTTGGCAGGTTCAGGAGATTGTTATGGTTGTGGGAAGCCAAGACATATGCTTAGAGATTGTCCAGCTACAAAACAGGATCAGGTTAGGGGCCGAGGCCCAACTTCTAGTTCAACATCCCCTCCCCCATGCTCAGCACATTAGGGGGCATCTACTAACACAGCTGGAGGTCACTCATATTTGGTACAAGCAATGGAAGGACAGCAGGGTAGCGGGAGCGGGCCCTATCAGCTGGGATGAGTTCCACATGGATTTTCTTGAGAGGTTCTTCCCTCGCGAGATGAGGTAGTTGAAGGCAGTGGAGTTTGTGAACCTCAAGAAGGGAAAGATAACAGTGTTGGAGTATTCTCTCGAGTTCACTCATTTGTAAAAGTATGCCCCAAAGTTAGTCATGGATCAGAGGGCGCGGGTGAGCGAATTTGTTCATGGTGTGGCTGGTTATTTAGACAAGGGCAAGACTTCCATGCTCCACTAGGATATGGACTTTACTTGCATAGTGTTGTATCCCCAGTAGATGGAGGCGACTCATGTTAGGGAGAGGGAGGAAAGAGGGCTCGGACGAATTGCCGTGGGTTTTTGCATCAGAGGTCCAGCGGTGGCTACCGTCTATAGTTTCAGTAGAGATCACCTGCCCCAACACCATCATTAGCTAGTGTTCCATCCAAACCTAGGAGTGCTTAGAGGAAAAGGGCTTTAGGGTTGAGAGATCAGAGGGACACCCAATCAGAGTATACCTCTCCAGCCTGCAGGAAGTGCAGCAAGAGTCATGTCGGGGAGTGCCTGCTCGGTTCAGATGTTTGCTATGGGTGTGGTAGATATGGGCACATGCACCTAGCTTGCACATATGCTAGAGATGGTGATGATAGAGGTAGTGCACAAACCACCAGGACAGCAGCAGCTCCAGCCCCTTCCGCTCCACAGGGAGCATCGACTAGTGGAGGTGGCGGACAGTGAACTGATTTTATGCCCTTGCCTCGCACCAGGAGCAGGAGACTTCGCAAGACGTGGTCACCGGTATGTTGCGTGTCTTTCATATTGATGTTTATTCCTTTCTAGATCCAGGAGTTACCTTTTCTTTCGTGACTCCTTACATTGCTAGTAGCCTTGGAGTTAGTCCCGCCGTTTTCAGTTTCAACCCCTGTTGGTGATTCGGTCATAGCTAGACGAGTATATAGAGAATGCCGGTCATTGTGTTGCGTAAGGTTATCTCCGCAGACCTTGTACAGTTAGCCATGACTGACTTTGACATTATTCTTGGCATGGATTGGTTGTTTGCATGTTATGCTACCATTAATTGTAGGACCCGTACGGTGGAATTTCTTTTTTCGGGTGAGTCAGTGTTGGAGTGGAAGGGTAGTTCGGCGGTACCAGCAGCTTGGTTTATTTCCTATCTTAAGGCACGAAAGATGATTGTTCACGGCTCATTTCGCGCATACCGTAAGCGTACGGGTCGTGCAAGTAATATAGTGGCTCTTTTTAAGAACTGGAATGTCGAACCCACAGGGACTGGACCCATTCGTCTAACTGTCTATTCCAAGTGTGATATTTAAACACCGAAAATGTCAATTGTAGAAGTTGTCGAGAAGGTTTAATTAAGTCTAATTTTGGTCAATGACATATTTTGAATTCACTCTAGGAGCAACATAGAGTTAAAACCAGATAATCATGTGCTATTACGAATTGCAATGGGTTAAGTATAAAACTATCAATTGTCGTCTCACATTATTAAAATTGCATGTTCAGGGCCTTTCGAGCCTCTAAACACGACAGACTAGCCTCACTGCATCATTGTGAGCGAGGATGCTAATTCTAGTTCGTGGGCAATTAACTACGTGGATGTGGTTTACGTGAAAATGAGTAGGGACTCTCGTGCACCTAATCATTTAACTCAACTTAGCCTCACAACTACTTCTTTGAGTGGTGATGTGATAATTCTAAGTCAGTCTCTAAATCATCCCGTTTTATCAACCAAGCCAGGCATTAGGTATATTTCTATCCTAACACAAATTATGTCGTGATATATAATCAAGCTCCTTACATTCTCATGTTCTGACCTAGGTAAATACCTTCTCAAGCAAATGCCCAAGTTAACGTGTATGTTTTCATGGTGATCAATCATAAAAATAACTAATAATCCAGAATGCAAGACAAAACAACAATTAATAACTTAATTCCAACACAATTTCATAAAAACACATTCATAATTCATGGCTTCAACCCTAGAGGAAGGGTTCTAGCCATTCATGTTTGTAAAACTACAAGAAACTACAACTAAATTAACATACTTACAAGAATTGGTAGAAGAGAAGGGAATTTTCCAAACCCTAGGTGAGTTCTCCCACTTCTCCCTTCACTCCTAGGTGGTTATCCAGAATAAAATCATGACAAAGTGTTTTAGGAGCTAAGGGACCTATTTATAGTAAATGAGAAACGTGCACAATTTAGCCTGTCATGGAATGGCTCCATGTCACGGAGTGTATCACGGAGCATTGCCTCCGTTACACGGAGGTAACGCGGAGGCTCTCTGGAAATTGCCTCCGGATGCTTAAACTATCGAGTGTCACCGCGCTACCGAGCGTGACACGCTGCTCATGCAGCGCGTTGGGCTATTGCTGGCGCGCATCTCCCCTGGCGTGGCAAGGCGCTAGCGCGCTGGAGCCTGCCTGCCTACTGTCTCTTTTCGCGTGCGCCTGGGATGGGTGTGGCACCGCGCTGGGCGCGGCACACGCACAGCGTGGCACGCTGCCTGGCGGGGCCAGCCTTGCCAAGGCATTCTCCTTGCCGACTTGCGCAAATTGCTCCCGACTCCAATCCAATACTTCTCCAACTTATGAATTAGTTCCTAAAAATCATTGAAACCTATAAAACAAGGACTAATCATGTTGGTTAGTACATATATTCACATTTATATAAAATCACATGAAAATTTATATAAATAAATAGATAAACAAGGCCAAACTAAGTTAGATAGTATCACTCGGGCATGCTATTTTTGCCCACGATCAATGATCTCTAAAGGTTTCATGTACCACCTAGTTAGGGTTAAGGATATGGATTCCGAGACCCCGACTATTCAGTCAATTCCGGTGGTGTGCAAATATTTGGAGGTATTTCTCGATGATTTGCCAGGTGTTCCTCCGGAGAGGGAAATTGATTTCCGTATTAATATATTAACCGATACGCAGCCTATCTCTATTCCTCCCTACAGGATGGCTCCAACCGAGCTAAAGGAATTGAAGGATCAGTTAAAGGATCTGTTGGATAAGGGCTTATTTAGACCGAGCCAATCTCCATGGGGTGCACCAGTTTTATTTGTTTGAAAGAAGGACAGTTCCCTTCCCATGTGTATGGATTATCGACAGTTGAACAAGGTTACCGTCAAGAACAAGTACCCTTACCCGGAATCGAGGATTTGTTTGACCAGCTTCAGGGTGCCAAGTGCTCCTCCAAGATTGATCTCAAGTTCGGGTATCACCAGCTCAGGGTTCGGGAGAGTGACATCCCGAAGAACACTTTTAGGATTCGGTATTGTCACTACGAATTTGTTGTTATGTCTTTCGGACTAACCAATGCCCCTAAAACTTTTATGGATCTAATGAAGAGAGTGTTCAAGGCATATTTGGACATGTTCGTGATTGTGTTCATTGATGACATCTTGATATACTCACGGAGTGAGGAGGAGCATGCCGCTCACCTGAGAGTAGTACTTCAGACCCTCAAGGTTCGTCAGCTTTATGCAAGACACGGCTGAGGTCTCTCATATTTGGTACAAGCAATGGAAGGAAAACAGGGCATCGGGAGCGGGCCCTATCAGCTGGGATGAGTTTCACATGGCCTTTCTCGACAGGTTCTTCCCTCAGGAGATGAGAGAGTTGAAAGCAACTGAGTTTTTAAACCTCAAGCAAGGAAAGATGACAGTTTTGGAGTATTCACTTGAGTGCACTCGTTTGTCAAATTATGCCCAGAGTTAGTGGTGGATCATAGGGCACGGGTGAGCCGATTCGTTCATTGTATGGCTAGTAATCTAGACAATGATTGCAGGACTGCTATGCTCCACCAGGATATGGACTTTCCTCACATAGTGTTGTACACCCAGCAGATGGAGGTGGCTCATGCGAGGGAGTGGGAGGCAAAGAGGGCTTGAACAGATAGTCATGGGTTTTCACATTAGAGGTCCGGTGGTGGCTACCACCTACAGATTCAGCAGAGGTCACTAGCCCTAGCACAATCATAAGCTAGTGTTCCATCCAGACCCGCGGGTGATTAGAGGAGCAGGGCTTCAGAGTCGAGGGATCGGAGGGGCACCCAGTAAGAGTATACCTCTCCAGGCTGCGCGAAGTGCGACAAGAGTCACACTGGGGAGTGCCTGCTCAGCTCAGATGTCTGCTATGGGTGTGGTAGATCTGGGCACATGTGCCGAGCGTGCCCATATTCTAGACAGGGTGATGATAGGGGTCATGCACAGACTTCCAAGACAGCAGCAGCTCCATCCCGTTTTGCTGCGTAGGGAGCATCGACTAGTGGAGGTAGCAGATGGTGCCAAAACAGATTTTATGCCCTTGCCTCGCGCCAGGAGCAGGAGACTTCGCCGGACGTGGTCACTGGTATGTTGTGTGTCTTTCATATTAATGTTTATGCCTCACCAGATCCAGGAGCTACCTTTTATTTCAAGACTCCTAACATTGCTAGTGGCCATGGAGTTAGTCCCAGGACCTTGTCAGAACCATTTTCAGTTTCGACCCCTGTTGGTGATACGGTCATAGGTAGACGAGTATATAGAGAATGCCCGGTCACTGTATTGCATAAGGTTACCTCTGCAGACCTTGGAGAGTTAGCCATAATTGACTTTGACATTATTCTTGGCATGGATTGGTTTTTTGCGTGTTATGTTTTGATTAATTGTAGGACCCGTACGGTGGAATTTCATTTTTCAGGTGAGTCGGTGTTGGAGTTGAAGGGTAGACGGTACTAGCAGGTCGGTTTATTTCCTATCTTAAGGCTAGGATGATGATCTCTAAGGGTTGCGTGTACCACCTAGTTAGGGTTAAGGATGTGGAGTCTGAGACCCCACTCAGTCAGTTTTGGTGGTGTGCGAATATCCGGAGGTGTATCCTGATGATTTGCCAGGTGTTCCTCCGGAGATGGAAATTGATGTCAGTATTGATTACTACCCAATACGTAGCCTATTTCTATACCTCCTTACAGGATGGCTCCAGCTGAGCTAAAGGAATTAAAGGATCAGTTAAAGGACATTTTGCATAAGGGTTTCATTAGACTAATAAAGTCTTCATGGGGTGCACCGGTTCTATTTATTCGAAAGAAGGACAGTTCCCTTCGGATGTGTATTGATTATCGACAACTTAATAAGGCCACCATCAAGAACAGGTACCCCTTTCCCAGGATTGATGATTTATTTGACCAGCTCCTGAGTGTCAGGTGTTTCTCGAAGATAGATCTCAGGTCCGGATATCACCAGCTTAGAGTTCGGGAGTGTGACATTCCAAAGATGGCCTTCAGAACCTGGTATGGCCACTATGAGTTTGTAGTTATGTCTTTTGGACTAACCAATTCTCTTGCAGCTTTTATGGACCTAATGAACAAGGTGTTCAAGCAATATTTGGATATGTTCATGATCGTGTTCATCGATGATATTCTTATATACTGCCGGAGCGGGAAGGAGCATGCCACTAATTTGAGAATAGTGTTGCAGACCCTCAAGGATCGTCAGTTGTATGCAAAGTTTAGGAAGTGTGAATTTTGGCTAAACTCAGTGGCATTTCTGGGTCATGTGGTATCAAGAGAAGGCATAAGGGTAGATTCCCAGAAGATCGAGGTGGTGAAGAATTGGCCCAAACTAGTGAATCCTTCAGAAATTCAGAGTTTCTTGGGTTAGCAAGCTACTACCGAAGATTTGTTGAGAGCTTTTCATCAATTGCAGCATCATTGACCAAGTTGACTCAGAAAAAGGTAAAGTTCCAATGGTCGAATGCTTATGAGAAAAGCTTCAAAGAGTTGAAGAACCGACACAATTCAGCACCAGTGTTGACTTTACCCGAGGGTACTGATGGCTTTGTAGTGTATTGTGATGCTTTGAGGGTCGTACTGGGATGTGTGTTGATGCAGTGTGGGAAGGTAATAGCATATGCCTCAAGATAGCTAAAAGTTCATGAAAAGAATTATCCCACCCATGATCTTAAGTTGGCCGCGGTGGTGTTTGCGTTAAAGATATGGCGGCATTACTTGTATAGGGTCCACATGGATGTGTTCATGGATCACAAGAGCTTACAATATGTGTTTATATAGAAGGACCTAAACCTTCGGAAAAGGAGGTGGTTGGAGTTGCTAAAAGAATACGGCATGAATGTCCTCTACCATCCGGGCAAGGCCAATGTGGTTGCGGATGCACTTAGTATACTCTATATGGAGAGTGTGTCCCACGTGGATGAGGGAAAGAAGGAGTTGGTGAAGGATGTACACCGACTTGCAAGACTGGGAGTTAGATTGATCGACTCGATCGATGGCGGTGTTGTTGTACATAAAGGGTTAGAATCGTCCTTGGTGGTTGATGTTAAATCTAGGCAAGGTGAAGATCCAAATTTGAGGAAGTTGAAGGAGGCGGTGCAGAGTCAAAAGGTGGAGGTTTTCTCCCAAGGGGGAGATGGTGTGTTACGATACTAGGGTCGTCTATATGTCCCAAATGTTGATGATTTGAGAGTTCGGATATTGCATGAGGCACATGGTACCAAATTTTTATTCATCCAGGATCCACGAAAATGTATCGGGACTTGCGATAAATCTATTGGTGAGATGGTATGAAGAAAGATATTACAGAGTTCATAGCAAAATATCCAAACTGCCAGCAAGTGAAGGTCGAATATCAAAGGCTAGGAGGTGTACTTCAGGATATCAGCATCCCAACTTGGAAGTGGGAAGAAATTAATATGGATTTCGTTACAGGTCTACCCCATACTCCCCGGTAATACGATTCCATTTGGGTGGTGGTCGACAGGTTAACCAAGGTTGTGCACTTCCTACCGGTCAAGACCACGGATTCAGCGGATGATTATGCCAAGTTGTATATTTGGGAGTTGGTTCGACTTCATGGAGTGACCTTGTCTATTATTTCAGACCGAGGTACTCATTTTACCTCTCAATTCTCGCATTCTTTTCAAAGGGACTTGGGACGCAAGTTAAGTTCAATACAACCTTCCATCCGCAAATAGACGTCCAGGCAATGAACCATTCAGACCCTCAAGGCTATGTTGAGGGCATGTGTTGTGGATTTCAAAGGTAGTTGGGATGATCATTTGCCGTTGATCGAGTTTTCCTATAATAACAGTTATCACTGTAGTATCCAGATGGCACCGTTCGAGGCTCTTTACGGGTGAAGGTGTAGGTCACCCATCGGTTGGTTTGAGGTTGGTGAGGTAGCCATAATAGGACCTAATTCGGTTCATGAGGCCATGGTAAAGGTCTAGATGATAAAGGACCGGTTAAAAACTACTTAGAGTCATCAGAAATCGTATGGTGATGTGAGGAGAAGGGATCTAGAGTTTGATGTGGATGACTAGGTATTTCTAAAGTTATCTCCCATGAAAGGAGTCATGTGGTTCGGAAAGAAAGGTAAACTCAGTCCCCACTGTGCTGGTCCCTATCGGGTTGTGAGAAGAGTTGGTAAAGTAGCTTATGAGCTAGACTTGCCATCGGAGTTGTCCTCAGTTCATCCCGTCTTCCATGTGTCACTTTTGAAGAAGTGTTTGGGTGATCCAACCTTGTTAGTTCTGGTAGACAGCATTGGGGTGAAAAATAACCTCAATTATGAAGAAATTCCCGTTGAAATTTTAGATCATCAGGTTCGGAAGTTGAGAAACAAAGAAGTAGCTTCAGTTAACGTTTTATGGAGAAATCAGCATGTTGAGGGAGCTACGTGGGAAGCCGAAGCGGACATGATGGCTAGATATCCATATTTGTTTCTCTACCGGCTCGATTCCGACTTAAGGTATCAATCCTACCCTGTGATCCCATGTAGTTTTCATGTTCATTTCATGTGTGCAAGTTTCTTTTATGTGTATGAATGTGTATGTGAAGTATGAGATCAGTTCATCTTTATGGTTTTATTCAGAGGTAGCCATTCCGTGAAAATTTCAATTAAAATGACCAGTATATGGCTATGATAAATTATATGTTTTTTGTTTGCTGCTTGTTTTCTACATTCAAGGATGAATGTTCCCAAGGGGGAGATATTGTAATACCCCAGAAGTTCTTAGGAGTAGACCTAGGAAGCAAAAATGCAAAACTTCTAAAAGTTGGGAAAAAGTTGCAGGACGATAGGTACCACGACCCATTGTAAGTAACCACGAGTCGTCGTTTGTGGTCGTGGTAAAGAGTAAGTCCAAATGGAAGTGGTAACAAAGGGTATTACAACGGCCTGTTGTGAGGGACAACGGTCCATTGTTAGGAGGCGTGGCAGGGTTGTGGACTTTAACAGTGGAGATGACGGGTGGAAACTACATTCCGTTGTATCTTACAACGAGTCGTGGTGAGGATTGTGGAATAGGTGTGCAGAGTTTCAGAAGAAGGAAACTACAACCGAAGGAACGGCCCATTGAATTCTAGGACGAACCGTCATGTGTATCTGTGGTATGATTCTGAGAATGGGTCTTCAGCAGTGCATTCAACGAGTAGACAGGACGGGCCGTGGGTGGTTCCTACGACCCGTTGGTACCGCTCCTGGGTTCCATCCGTCCAGATTTCAGGGAAGGTTCATTAAGAGTATTTTCAACTTTCCCATCCTTTTAGACCCTAAACTACGTTGTTTTGGATATTTTCTGAGTGTGATAAGATGAGTTAAGTCCTCTATGCATGCCCATTCTCATGCAAGAACTTTAGAGAGATTTTTGGGAAATTCAAGGTCTTCTTCCCCAAGTTTCCATCAATTTCTTTGTGGGTATTCAAGGAACTTTGAGTCAATCCATTTCCAAGTATGTAGGGTTTTACAATGGGTGAAATTCTTTCCTACCCATGACCAAATCTCAATTTAAAATCATGAATCCTCCTATTCAAGTCTATGGGGTTTTACTCAAATGCATGAAAATGTGATTTCTCTTTATGGATATGATTTAATCGAGTTTTAATTTTTGAATTATGAATGATGGGAAGGTTTTACTATTATTCTCTTTAAAATTCATGTATCAAGCTTTTAAATCCAAACTGCCCATTTGATGAAAGTTATGATTTACGATGAATATGAAATATTTTGAGGTTATTGATGATGGAAAAGCATGATTTCCAAGTTCCCATGTTTATGAGAATATTTTTGAAAGAAATGAATATGATGAACTATTGAGCAATTCCCACATATTGAAGAATGATTTATGATTTATGAAGCGAATTACATAATTTATCGATTTATGATATTGGCTGATGAAAAGGGCCTTGATTCTTGGCTAAGCATGTTTTAAAGGGTTTCAATGATGATAACTCTTACATTTTAGCCAATGAATCTTACTGCATGATGTTATTGATTTCTATATGAGCCTATATGCATGTTTTTGGGAGCCGTGTCTAGCACCGAGCAGTCGGGTGTTCAAAGGACTATGCCGATGTCTCATAACCACGTGCCACCGTGGGTTTGTAATGATATGATGTATTGATAATGATCCCTTCAAATGTGATATCATTCCTAATCCACGGCCCTCTCTTGGAAATCCAGGGTCGGCTCTGCCCACTTGAGTGAGATAGTTGGGGCATCATGAAAGGCTCTACCATACTGGTGTCGGTTATGACGAGTTCTCATATTGTTCTGCACTTTATATGCATTGTTATGTTTATGTTGTGGCTCAAATTATGTTTTGATAAAGCTTACTTATGATTATGAAAAAAAATGATTATGAATGATTTGAAAGCCTTGAGCCTTATGTTATATTACGAAGATTTTGATGTAAGCATGATGTCCTTCTCTTATATTATTCACGCGTTTTATTTGCTTTAAAATGTCCTTCTTACTTACCTTGAATATGATCTTGGGAAAATTTATATGCCCAAGTGATACTCAAAAGTGTCATTTTAGCCTTGTTTATCTATCAATGTGTATACATTCTGATGTAATTGGTAATAAAAAATGAATTTATACTAACCAACATGATTAGCATTGTTTTGCAGGTAAAATGTAATTTCGGGAAGCTAAAATGCATGTTGGAGGATACCGGGGTTGGACTTGGATGCGAGCACGGGACAAGGCATTGGACAGCATAAAATAAAGGGGCTCCGCGATGGAGCCGTGTCACGCTGCCATCACGGAGGCCTTCTGCCTGGATGGGAATTTTTAGCCCAATTCCAGAGAGGGTACACGATGGGTCCGTGGCACAGTGGCTTGGCTCCGCGTTGCACGTCGTGCCACATTGGGCTTTATTTCCTGGACCCCCAGTTCCAGTGAAGGTCCGCGTCCGTAGCGTGTCACGGAGGCAGTGCTCTGCGATGCACTCCGTGACACGTTGCTTGTTATTTCGGGAAAAATTCCCACTAGTATAAATAGAACACTTAGGTTCCTTTTCAATATTCTAACTTGGTGGAGCAAGAACGTGAGTTACAGGCAGTTGAGGGGACGAAATTATCAGGGTTTTTCTCTCTTTCCTTCTCCTTGTATTCAATTGCTTGTATGTTTAACACTCATTTAACGATGTTTAATCCACAAATGAGTGGCTAATTCATCTTCTTGCTGAGGTTATGAACAATTGTGATGAAATGTGATCATTGATTCTTTGGTTTTTCATCTTTTCTTCCATGGTTGTTCTATTAATTCTTGTTCTTACTGCATTAATATGTGGCCTACGTTAATGTACATCTAAAAAGTCTGGTTTCACTCGAGAGAGCACGAAATTAGAAAGTTGTGAATTAATAGGATATGATCTTTACTTGGTTTGGGAAAATTGAGAATTGATTTACTTTCAGGATAGAAATATACCTGAAAGTCGTATTAGTCAATTTAGGAATCGAGTTTGTATGGCTAGAACATGAATTGCATTTAGTCACAGAAATGTAGGTGGATGGTTCATAATTCTTAAGTGAGGTTAAATACGAGAGTTTTAATCTCTTTGCAAATGTTCTTGGCTAGCAACCGGAGGAAAAGACTAACCAAATTACATCGATAATTAATTTCATTACATGTTCATTTAACCTCGGCATGCTCTCATTCATAGTTCAGACTCAAATTAGATAATTGTTTTAGCTTTAGCATAAAAATTATAAAACAAAATATCAAACTCTTGGTTACACTGTTGTCTGCATTCTTAGAATCGAAATATAGTACACTTGAGCAGATTGCACTTCATCCCAGTCCCTGTGGGATCGATACTTGGCTTACTTAAGCCATTTTACTACTTGTTCGACCACGTGCACTTGCGTGTGAGTTTTATACCCATATAACACCCCAAATAAGTTTTTGGCGTCGTTGCCGGGGACTGGCAATTGGTGAATTTGTCTTAACTGTTAATTTATTGTATTTTTATTTTCTTAGTGTTGACAACTTGGTCTTAGCCTGTATTTTGCAGATTTAATTTCTGTTGAACACTGGCAAGAGACAAGGAGCTGGTGGACTCGTATATAGAGCCAGAAAGAATATTTCATAGTAAGCGGAGAAAAGCTCTAGAAAGAAAGCTGCAGTTGCTCAGACAGACGATCATGGAGCAACAACAGAATCCACCGGTAGTACGGGCAGTGTTAGTGCCCGAAGAAGTAGCAGCTCGGCTGGTTCGCGAGGTGGCAATCCCACATGCTAATAATGTCACATCTAGCATCCGCAAACCTGAGCCAGGAGGGAGGTTCGAACTTAAGCAAAATATGGTGCAATTGCTGCACACTAGCGGGCAGTTTACCGATCTCCCTCATGAAGATCCACAGCAGCATCTCCAAAATTTTTTGGAGATAAGTGACACTTATATCCCCGCTGGAGTGTCATTAGATTATGTACGGCTTACATTGTTCCCATTTTCTCTATTAGGAGAAGCCAAGAGGTGGTTGAAAGCTGAGCCACCGAATTCTATTTCTACGTGGGATGATCTTGCAAGGAAATTTTTGATACGGTTTTTTCCCTCCGGTAAAACAGCAAGACTTAGAAGTCAGATTCTAAGTTTCAAACAGAGAGAGGGAGAGAATCTATATCAGGCATGGGAGAAATTCAAGTCCATGTTGCGGGATTGTCCTCATCATCATCAGTCCAATGATGTGCTGGTGCACACTTTTATAGAGGGTTTGGAACCCCACACAAAAATATTGCTAGACTCAGCAGCTGGAGGACAAGCGCTGGAGAAAACTTATGAGGAGCTGTATACCTTGTTGAACCGTATTTTGCAGGGCAATCCGGAATGGAATGTTGATTCATCAAGAGGCGGGACAAGGAAAGCAGCAGGAGTGCTAGAAGTGGATGGGTTTACAGCTATTGCTGCACAGATAGCTGCATTACAAAATCAACTTAACACCCACTTCAGCAACATGACAATGAACCAGCCTCAAGCCCCAGTGAATGCAGTGCAGCAGATGTGGTGTGAAGTGTGTGGAAGCAGTGAGCACTCAACTGAGTGTTGTGGAGCCAATCCTGACTCGGTAAACTTTGTGGGAAATGTGCAAAGGAACCACCAACAGTATGGTAATAGCTACAATTCCAATTGGAGGAATCACCCTAATTTCTCCTGGGGTAGCAACAACCATCAGGGGCAAAGTTCGGGTCAGGGTGTGCAAAGGAACCAAGGAGGGCAGCAGAATTATCAAGCACAATTCAGAAACAGCAATGCACCTCCTCCACCACCATCACCCAGCATTGAGGAGATGTTCAAGACCATGATAGCTAACCAAGATCAATTGCAGGCTGACTATGTGAAATTGGCAGCCGAAGTGAAAAACAACCAATTAGCTACCAAGGCACTTGAATATCAATTTGGGCAATTTGCTAGAGCCCAAAACACAAGGCCTAGAGGAGGACTTTCGAGCGACACGGATCCCAATCCCAAGCAGGTGAATGCAGTGACCACAAGGAGTGGTTTGCAGCTAAAAGAGGTGGAACCAGAAACACCACCTCAACAATCGGGAGCAACAGAAGTTCAGAGGGAGCAAAGTACTGAAAGGTGGAAGACTAAGGAAGCTGAATCAGAAAGACCACCACCCCCGTTCCCTCAACGATTAAAGAAACACAAGGAGGAGGCGTGTTTCAAGAAATTCATGGAGGTGCTGAAACAGGTACATATTAACTTACTTCTTGTTGATGTTTTGCAGGGAGTGCCGAAATATGCTAAGTATATAAGAGACATCGTGGCAAACAAAAGTCGGTTGACTGAGTATGCTACGGTGGCTCTAACGGAGGAGTGCACTTCCCGGATTCAAAACAGACTGCCCACAAAGCTCAAAGATCCTGGGAGCTTTACTATACAGATTACTATTGGGCAGAGCATCTGAGCTCGTGGATTGTGTGATTTGGGAGCGAGCATAAATTTGATGCTGTCATCGGTATTCAAAAAGTTGGGTCTAGGGAGTCCTAGACCCACAACAGTAATCTTGCAATTGGCGGATCGGTTCTTAGCCAGACCTGATGGCATTGTGGAGGACGTTCTGGTGCAAGTAGGCTCCCTGATTTTCCCGGTAGATTTTGTCGTGCTAGATTTTGAACCAGACGCGGAAGTCCCATTTATTTTGGGACGTCCTTTCTTGACGACCGGGAAAGCACTAATTGACGTAGTTGTGAGGCAGCTAACAATGCGAGCACACGACAAGGTGGAGGTGTTTGATGTGTACAAGGCACCCAAGCTCCCGATGGTGCACGAAGAACTCTCGGTGATCAATGTGATTGATTAAGGCGATAATGAGCAGATTAAGGATTCACGAAAGTTAATGGGAAAACCACCGGAATGGTGTGAGCACTACTGGGGGGAGGACGGTGATCGAGAGAAATCGTCCATCACCCTAGAGGACAACTGAGCTTAATGATCTTGGGCAGATTTATATGCCCAAGTGATACTCAAAAGTATCATTTTCTCCTTGTTTATCTAGCAATGTGTGTACATTTTCATGTAATTGGTAATAAAATGTGAATTTATACTAACCAACATGATTAGCATTGTTTTGTAGGTAAAATGTGATTTCGAGGAGCTAAAATGCATGTTGGAACAATATCGGAGTTGGACTTGGATGCGAGCAAGGGAAAAAGCATTGGACTGCACCAATTAAAGGGGCTCCGCGATGGAGCCGTGTCACGCTGCCACCGCGGAGGCATTCTGCCTGGAGGGTGAAAAATGCATCAATTCCAGTGGAGCCTCGCGACAGCTCCGTGGCGCGGTGGCAAGCCTCCGCGTTGCATGCCGTGCCACGTTGGTGCTTTATTCCCGGACCCCAAATTTCCAGTGAGGGTCCGCGTCCACGCCGTGTCATGGAGGCAGTGCTCCACGATGCACTCCGTGACACATTGCTTGTTATTCCAGGAAAAATTCCCACTAGTATAAATAGAACACTTAAGTTTATTTTTCATAATTCAGACTTGGTGGAGCAAGGACGTGGGTTACAGGCAGTTGAGGGACGAAAAGTTTAGGGTTTTTTCTCTCTTTCTTTCTTCTCTAATTCAATTGTTTGTATGATTAACACTTGTTTTAGGATGATTAATCCACAAATGAGTGGCTAATTCCCTTCCTTGCTGAGGTTATGAACACTTGTGATGAATTTTTATTATTGAATTATATGGTTTTTCATCTTTTTCTTCCGTGTTGTTCTATTAATTCTTGTTTCTACTGCATTGGTGTGTGGCCTACATTAATGTACATCTAAAAAGTCCGATTTCACTCGAGAGAGCACGAAATTGGAAAGTTGTGAATTAATAGGATATTGTTCTTTACTTGATTTGGGAAAATTGAGTTTTGATGTGCTTTCCTGATAGAAATATACTTGAAAGCCGTATTAGTCAATTTAGGAACCGAAATTGTATTGCTAGGTCATGAATTGCATTTGATCACAGAAATGTATACGGATGGTCTATGATTCTTAAGTGAGATTAAATACGAGAGTTTTAATCTCTTGGCTAATGTTCTTGGCTAGCAACTGGAAGAAAAGATTAACCAATTTATGATTATAATCAGTTTCATTACATGTTCTTAACCTTGGCATGCTCATATCCATAGTTTAAATTCAAAGTAGATAATTATTAGTACTTATAGTATAAAATTTATAAAACAAATTATTCACTTTTTGGTTACGTTGTTGTCAGCATATTTAGAAGTGAGATATAATATAGTATACTTAAGCAATTTTCACTTATCCAGAGTCTCCGTGGATCGATACTTGGCTTACTTAAGCCAGTTACTACTTGTTTGACCACGTGCACTTGCGTGTCGGTTTATAACCCCAAACAAAGCACCAACAAGTTTTTGGCGCCGTTGCCGGGGAGACTTGGCAATTGGTGAAATTGTGTTAAGTGTAAATTTACTGTATTTTTATTTTCTTTTCTTAAGTGTTGACAACTTGGTCTTAGCCTGTATTTTGCAGACTTAATTGCTGTGAACACTGGCAAGAGACAAAGAGCTAGTGGAATCTTATATAGAGCCTGAACGTATATTTCATAGTAAACGGAGAGAAGCTCTACAAAGGAAGCTACAGTTGCTCAGACAGACTATTATGGAGCAACAAAATCCACCGGTTGTGAGGGCAGTGTTAGTGCCCGAAGAAGCAACAGCAAGGCCGGTTCGCGAGGTGGAAATCCCACATGCCAACAATGTAACATCCAATATCCGCAAACCAGAGCCTGGAGGGTGATTTGAACTCAAGCAAAATATGGTGCAATTGTTGCACACAAGCGGGCAATTTACCGGTCTCCCTCATGAAGACCCACAACAGCATCTCCAAAACTTTTTGGAGATAAGTGACACTTATATACCCGCTGGAGTGTCACCTGATTATGTTTGGCTTACATTATTTCCGTTCTCATTAATCGGAGAAGCCAATAGGTGGTTGAAAGCCGAGCCACCAAATTCTATTTCAATGTGGGATGATCTTGCACGGAAGTTCTTGATAAGGTTTTTTCCCTCTGGCAAAACAGCAAGGCTTAGAAGTCAAATTCTAAGTTTCAAATAGAGGGAGGGAGAAAATTTATATCAAGCCTGGGAAAGATTTAAATCCATGTTGCGGGACTGTCCTCATCATCATCAGTCCAATGACGTGTTGGTGCACACATTTATTGAGGGTTTGGAACCCCATACCAAAATTTTGCTAGATTCAGCAGCTGGAGGGCAAGCGCTGGAAAAGACGTATGAGGAGCTGTACACTTTGCTAAATCAGATTTCAAAGGGCAATCCAGAATGGAATGCTGATTCATCACGAGGTGGAGCAAGGAAAGCAGCAGGAGTGCTTGAAGTGGATGGATTTACAGTTATCGCTGCACAGATAGCTGCCTTGCAGAATCAGTTGAACAACCACTTCAGCAACATAACTTTGAACCAGCCTTCAGCTCCAGTTAATGCAGTCCAGCAAATGTGGTGTGAAGTGTGTGGAAGCAGTGAGCACTCAGCTGAGTGCTGTGGAGACAACCTTGATTTGGTTAACTTTGTGGGGAATGCACAAAGAAATCATCAGCAGTATGGGAGTAGCTACAATTCAAATTGGAGGAACCATCCAAATTTTTCATGGGGTAGCAACAACCATCAAGGCCAAAGTGCAGGTTAGGGTATGCAAAGGAATCAAGGAGGGCAACAGAATTACCAATCTCAATTCAGAAATAACAATGCCCCTCCTCCACCACCATCACCCAGCATTGAGGAGATCTTCAAGACCATGATCGCTAATCAAGCGCAATTGCAGGCTGACTATGTTAAATTGGCAGTCGAAGTGAAAAATAAGCAGTTAGCGACCAAGGGTCTTGAGTATCAATTTGGGCAATTTGCTAGTGCCCAAAATACTAGGCCCAGAGGAGGACTGCCGAGCGACACGGATCCGAATCCGAAGCAAGTAAATGCAGTGACCACAAGGAGTGGTTTGCAGCTGAAGGAGGTGGAACCAGAAAGATCACCTCAAAATTCGGGAGCAGCAGAAGTTGAGGGGGAGCAAAAGTCGGAAAGGGGGAAAACCAAAGAAGCTGAATCAGAAAGACCTCCACCCCCGTTCCCTCAACGACTCAAGAAACACAAAGAGGAGGCGTGTTTCAAGAAATTCATGGAGGCGCTTAAACAGGTACATGTTAACTTACCTCTTGTTGATGTCTTGCAAGGAGTGCCGAAATATGCCAAATACATTAAAGACATTGTGGCCAAAAAAAGTCGTTTGACTGAGTATGCCACGGTGGCTTTGACGGAGGAGTGCACTTCCCGGATCCAAAATAGACTGCCCACGAAGCTAGAAGACCCTGGAAGTTTTACTATCCAGCTTACTATTGGGCAAAGCATCCGAGCTCGTGGATTGTGTGACCTGGGAGCGAGCATAAATTTGATGCCATCTTCGGTATTCAGAAAGTTGGGTCTAGGGAGTCCTAGACCTACAACCACAATCTTGCAGTTGGCAGACCGATCCTTAGCTAGGCCGGATGGCATTGTTGAGGATTTGCTTGTGAAAGTAGGCTCCCTAATTTTTTCGATAGATTTTATTATTCTGGATTTTGAACCAGACGCGGAAGTCCCATTTATTTTGGGACGACCCTTCTTGGCAACCGGGAAAGCATTAATCGACATAGCTACGGGTCAACTTACTATGCGAGAACATGACAAGGTAGAGGTGTTCGATGTGTACAAAGCACCCAAGCTCCCGATGGTGAATGAAGAACTCTCGGTGATCAATGTAATTGATCATGGTAATGCTAAGCAGATGAATGATGCCCGAGAGTTGATGGGAAGACCACCGGATAGGTGTAAGCACTACTGGGGGGAGGACAGTGATCGTGAGAAATCGTCCATCACCCTAGTGGACAATTGAGCGTAAAGGACGTCGAGCTGCGACGGTAAACCAGGCGCTGCACGGGAGGCAACCCGTGAAAAAAAATATTTTTTTTCTCTCATTTTGTAAAGTGTAAATAGATTTTACTTTTCTTTTTCTTGATTTAGTACAAAATTTTTCGTTTTAGTTAGTATTTTTTGTTTTAGTTAGGTGCAACCTATTATTCTAACCAATTTTGTTTAGTGAGATGATTTTCAGGTCAAACGGAGAAAAAAATGTGCACAGAATGGTGAAGGAAAAGGCGAGGTATGAAAAAATTAATAAAATGTTGAAGACAGTGAGCTGGGGCGATAGCTCCGTGTCACGGAGGAGGACCTCCGCGTTACCCTCCGTGACACGTTGAGGTGTAATCTGGAATTTTCAAAATTTCCAGTAAGCTATCGCGATGGCTACGTGTCACGGAGGCAGTGCACCGCGATGCACTCCATGAGACGTTGCCATATAAATTGTGATGGGTCACACCGGGTTGCCGGGTGACCCGCGTGTTTTTCTACATTTTAAACCCCAATTTCCCCCTTTTTTTTCCCTCATTCTTGTTCTTCTCCGTGACCAAACATCCCTAAATCCCTTCCCCACCAACGTGCCACGGCTTAAGGCAAAGAATTACCAAGTTTTCTTCGGTTCTTCAACTACAAGGTATGTTTTCTGATTCTCTCTCAAGTTTTTATCGATTTTATTCGAAATTAAGCATGGGAGGTGAACTAAATCACCCTAAGTCAAAATTTAGCATGAATTTGAGTTATTTATTGATTGATAAAAGTTCGGAATGTTGTAATGATCGTTTGAACTTGTCGATTGCATGAATTATTCAAATTTGATTGCGAAATTCAATTCTAGGGCTTGGTTGTTGAAATCGAAATTGGTAATGTGTTGAATCCGTTAAATATATGTCGGGTTGTATGTATTGAATGAGATGAATCGTTGTACAAATTGTTTGAATGTTAATAGACGATGAATTCTCGGGTTTTGGGAAAATGTCGAAAATTGTTCAAATTGGGTTGGTTGTATAGGTTCATGTGTATAGAATTCTTGTTGTTGTTTTTTTTTCGTTGTTTTTCTTTGCTAAGTGTGATGGTTGAAATGCTAGCGATGGTAGTGATTGGGATTAGCTGTACGAAGTCTGAGTAGTACGCAAAAGTTATACCGTCGAATTTTTCTTGTTGAACGCACTAAGCATGAATTGTATAGCTGGTATTTTGGTGTAAATAAAGTTATTCTTGCCGAATTGTTATCACTGTAGCTAAGGACTAAGTGTGGGGTAAACTTAGTGCAACCCGACCTTAGCCGAGGTTAATATTTATTTAGCTTAACATTGCGATTGTTGACTTGTGTTGACAGACAAAATGGCAAGCAGGCAAGATAAAGGTAAGGGTGCATCAACTTTAGGCACCGGAAGAAAGCGACTTAGACTGGGCACAGCAGTCCCAGCTGCACCAGCAGTTCCACGCGGCCAGCGCCGCCAATACGGAATGAGATGGGTGACTGATGAGGGAAAGAAGTGGTACGCTAAACACAAAGAAAACAAATACTTACCCGAGGAGCATATAGCACGGGAACCATTAGCACATGAGTTCCCCCGAATAGTTCAACGGATCGAGGCTGCTGGGCTAAGTTTCATATTTTAGGAGCCCAAGGAATGCAACCTACACTTGGTCTGGGAGTGCTATGCTAATTGGAACCCGGCAATCAGAAGCCACACCATCAAGATCAGAGGGCAGATAGTCACTCTGGAACCCCAACAGCTAAATGCCATCATCGGAGTGCGGGACACAGACGCCCACGTTCTCCGCCAGCTGAACATTACCCCACCGTATGCTGACATCAGACGCATACTGTATGGGGCTCGATCCACAGCTAGATGGAGCAGACATAAAGAAAGGGGCTACCACCAGACTCTGCCATATTCTCAAATGAACAGGGAGGCCCGAATCTGGCTGAAGATAGTCTGCTCGTGCCTAATCCCGGGGGTACACATGACTGATGTAACCCGGGACCGTGTTTGCCTGGTGTATGCCCTGATGAAAGGGCTGGAGATTAATGTTGGGGCGGTCATCATATCCGCCATGAAGAGAGCCCGATTACACCAGGGCCACAGGTATGGTTTCAGTGGACTACTCACCACATTTCTCAGAGGCCTCGACGTCGAGGAGGAGGCTTTGGATTACATCCCGCAGTTGGAGCGGCGAGCCTTGGACGTGACCAAAACTAAGGCTCCTGACACCACCCACGGGCCAGTGCTGACACTTGGCGAGCGACATGCTCGTGATGACCAGTACATGGCGTGGATGTTTGGAATGCAAATGCTCCAACTCAGGATCGGTGGGAGACCAGCCACGGAGGAGGAGCTATGGCAGCTCGAGCTAGATTACCTGTTTGGCGAAAACGCCAGGGCTCTATGCCGAGTGGGGCCAGCCTTTGTAGAGCCCACAGACGATGATGTCCCCACGGACGAGGAGACATATCGGGAGGACTCCGATGTGGAGTCCGATGACGACAACGGAGGCGACTCGGACATGGGAGATGAGGCAGCAGCACCTAATGAAGAAGTGGAATACTTTGACTGATCAGGGAGTTCCACCACCCAATTTTGTGATTTTTAATTTTTGTGAACACTGGGGACAGTGTTCGGTTTAAGTGTGGGGTGGGGAGTAGTTAGGTGCTGGGCTGGGCTGGTTTGCTTGTATGCCTTCCTCTGTATTTTTGTATGTGTGTTTCCCTGTGTTTGTGAATTGCAAACTATTCTGTATCTGTACATATGTTTGTAATTGATGTGTGTTGTGGAATGTTGATGTTGCCAGCTGAGTCTGTAAAAATTTTTGTAAATATTTTTGCTTATCGAAATGATCGATATTTTTAAAATTTTGCAAAAATATTTTTTTCATATTTAAAATATTTTGTAAATAATTTTTCCATCGAAATGATTGATGTTTGCAAAATTTTTCAATTTTTTTAATTTTAGGTTTCTCGGCGTTTGTTTTCGGTTCTTTTACCGAGAATGGTCCTGTTGAGCCTTTAGCCTATTTTTTCTTTCTTTTGTCCAAAAAGTATAAACTGAGGTTGATTCTTTCTTTTCATTAGCCGTAAAGTCTATACAAAACTCTTAAGCGCTTAAGAAGAGAAAATAATTTTCCCAAAGTGTTAAAGAGTGAGAATGGTGAAAAGAAAAAGGAAAGCAGAGTGAGGAAAGAAAAGAAAAGGTTGAAGGTGCACTTGCTATAAATAAATGCTAATGAAGGTGCATGAATAACCTTTGTTATTGTGTCAAGTGTGCTGAATGAAATGGGCCATACTAAAGTAAATCATCAAGAATGGGATGATGAAAAAAAAAAGAGAAAAGAGAGAAACAAAGTTCATGAGTTGATGGGAATGTGTTGAAAAGGCGCTTAAGGACGCTAGTGGCTATTATTGGGTAATCCAATATATACTAGTTCCATAGCTTCCATTAAAACCCATTAAAGTCCTACGCGATCTTACATTGTATTTCTTTATATTAGTGGAGCACTACACTAAGGACAAGCTTATGGGTCATGACATGATGCATGTGAATTCTTTTGGGAGAGAGAGTGAAATTATTTTTACATGTCCCTACTTGAATGTTCGTGTGTCACATGAGCAAAAAGGGGAAGATTCTCTTGAGTTGTGGGGGCACATGCTTGATGAAAGATTGATTTTCGTGTCGGATATCTTGATTAGCTAATTTGCATGAGTTTGCCGATATCGAGAGTCGATTCTTAAAGTCTAGGAAGTCTTAATGTATTGAAGGTCATTGCATTGATTAGACCATGCATGTTTTCTTGATGATTCGCAATATTGAATGATCGGTATGACTGTAGGTTAAATTGTCGCAACATAGTGGCGAAGGTTGCGATGTAAATTGCATGAATTGTGTGTTTGTTGTTCGAGGACGAACAAGGATTTAAGTGTGGGGTAAGTGATCTTGGGCAGATTTATATGCCCAAGTGATACTCAAAAGTATCATTTTCGCCTTGTTTATCTAGCAATGTGTGCACATTTTCATGTAATTGGTAATAAAATGTGAATTTATACTAACCAACATGATTAGCATTGTTTTGTAGGTAAAATGTGATTTCGAGGAGCTAAAATGCATGTTGGAACAATATCGGAGTTGGACTTGGATGCGAGCAAGGGAAAAAGCATTGGACTGCACCAATTAAAGGGGCTCCGTGATGGAGCCGTGTCACGCTGCCATCACAGAGGCATTCTTCCTGGAGGGTGAAAAATGCATCAATTCCAGTGGAGCCTCGCGACAGCTCCGTGGCACGGTGGCAAGCCTCCGCGTTGCATGCCGTGCCACGTTTGTGCTTTATTCCCGGACCCCAAAGTTCCAGTGAGGGTCCGCGTCCATGCCGTGTCACGGAGGCAGTGCTCCGCGATGCACTCCGTGACACGTTGCTTGTTATTCTGGGAAAAATTCCCACTAGTATAAATAGAACACTTAAGTTTATTTTTCATAATTCAGACTTGGTGGAGTAAGGACGTGGGTTACAGGCAGTTGAGGGACGAAAAGTTCAGGGTTTTTTCTCTCTTTCTTTCTTCTCTAATTCAATTGTTTGTATGATTAACACTTGTTTTAGGATGATTAATCCCCAAATGAGTGGCTAATTCCCTTCCTTGCTGAGGTTATGAACACTTGTGATGAATTTTGATTATTGAATTATATGGTTTTTCATCTTTTTCTTCCATGTTGTTCTATTAATTACTGTTTCTACTGCATTGGTGTGTGGCCTACATTAATGTACATCTAAAAAGTCCGATTTCACTCGAGAGAGCACGAAATTGGAAAGTTGTGAATTAATAGGATATTGTTCTTTACTTGATTTGGGAAAATTGAGTTTTGATGTGCTTTCCTGATAGAAATATACTTGAAAGCCGTATTAGTCAATTTAGGAACTGGAATTGTATTGCTAGGTCATGAATTGCATTTGATCACAGAAATGTAGACGGATGGTTTATGATTCTTAAGTGAGATTAAATACGAGAGTTTTAATCTCTTGGCTAATGTTCTTGGCTAGCAACTGGAAGAAAAGATTAACCAATTTATGATTATAATCAGTTTCATTACATGTTCTTAACCTTGGCATGCTCATATCCATAGTTTAAATTCAAAGTAGATAATTGTTAGTAGTTATAATATAAAATTTATAAAACAAATTATTCACTTTTTGGTTACGTTGTTGTCAGCATATTTAGAAGTGAGATATAATATAGTATACTTAAGCAATTTTCACTTATCCAGAGTCTCCGTGGATCGATACTTGGCTTACTTAAGCCACTTACTACTTGTTTGACCACGTGCACTTGCGTGTCGGTTTATAACCCCAAACAAAGCACCGAACACTTAACGACGTCGAGCCGCGACGGTGAACCAGGCGCTGCAAGGGAGCCAACCCGTGGAAAATTTTTCTCTTTGTAAAGTGTAAATAGATTTTTCTTTTTCTTTTTCTTGATTTACAACAAAATTTTTCATTTTAGTTTTTGTTTTTATTTTTAGTTAGAGTGAAACCTATAATTCTAACCAATTTTGTATAGTGAGATGAATTTCAGGTCAAACGGAGGAAAATATGCACGGAATCACAAAGGAAAATTCGAGGTATGAAAATTAACAAAAAGTGGCAAAACAGTGAGCTAGGGCGATAGCTCCGTGTCACGGAAGGGGCCCTCCGCGTTACCCTCCATGACACGTTGAGGTATAATCCGGATTTTTTTAAAAATTTCCAGAACAGGCTCGCGATGGCTCCGTGTCACGGAGGCAATGCACCGCGATACGCTCCGTGACACGTTGTCGTGTATATCGCGACGGGTTACACCGGGTCGCCGGGTGACCCGCACGATTTTTCTACTTTTTAACCGCGAAAACCCCTTCCTTTTCCTTATTTTTCACTCACTCCGTGACCAAACTCCCCAAAACCCATCCCCCTTCAACGTGACACGGAGTAGGCTAAGAAAATCATCAAGTTTGCTTCAATTCTTCAACTTCAAGGTATGTTCTTCGATTTCATCTCATTTCTTGTCGAATTTTTTCGATATTGAGCATGTGAGGTGAGCTAAGTTTGCCCTAAGTAGAAATTAATCATGGATTCAATGGAATTGTTGTTGATGAATGTTCGGAATGTCATTATGATTTCTTGAACTCGTTAATTGCATAATTCAATCGAATTTTCTTGATATCATCAATTCTAGGGCTTGTTTTTGATTTTGAAGTGGAAAATGTAGTGAACTTGTGAAATTCATGCCGGAATGTACATGTTGAATGAGATGAGTCGATGTACTAATTGTTAGGATGATTGATAGAACGACGGATTCTCGGGTTAGAGGAATATTAAAATTGCAAGAATTGGGTTGGTTATATAGGTTTGTGTAGATAAATTCTTGTTGTTGTTTTCGTTTCTTTGTTTTTTTCCTTGATAAGTGCAATGGATTAAAAGGTTATCGATGGTGATGATTGTGGTTAGCTGTACGAAGTCTGAGTAGTACATAGAATATATACCGTCGAATTCTTCGTATGCACTAAGCATGTTTGTAAGTTGGTTGTTTATTTGTGTAAATAAAGATAATCTTGCCTGTATGTTGTAACTGTAGCTAAGGACTAAGTGTGGGGTAGCTTAGCTTAACCCGACTTTAGTCGAAGTTAATATCCATTGGCTTAACATTGATCTTGTCTACTTGGGTTGACAGGTAAAATGGCGAGCAGGCAAGAAAAAGGGAAAGGTGCATCAACTTCTGGCGCCGGAAGGAAGCGAATCAGACTGGGCACAGCAGTCCCAGCAGCACCAACAGTTCCACGCAGCCAACGCCGCCAATACGAAACAAGATGGGTGACGGATGAGGGGAAGAAGTGGTACGCAAAGCACAAAGAAAACAAATACTTCCCCGAGGAGCATATAGCACGGGAACCATTGGCACAGGAGTTCTCTAGGATTGTTCACCGGATCGAGGCAGCTGGGCTCAAGTTCATCTTTGAAGAGCCCAAGGAATGCAACCTGCACCTAATTCGGGAATTTTATGCCAACTAGAACCTGACTATCAGAAGTCACACCATCAAAATCAGAGGGCAAATAGTCACATTTGATCCCCACCACCTCAATGCCATCATACGAGAGCGGGACACAGACGCCCACGTGCTCCGACAGCTAAACATTACCCCACCGTATGCGGACATCAGACGCACATTGTGTGGGACCCGATCGACAGCTAGATGGAGCAGACACAAAGAGAGGGGCTACCATCAGACTTTGCCCTATTCACAGATGAACAGGGAAGCCAGAATCTGGCTGAAGATTGTCTGTTCCTGCCTAATCCCAGGGGTACATATGACAGATGTAACCCGAGATCGAGTATACCTGGTGTACGCCCTGATGAAAGGGCTGGAGATCAACGTGGGGGTTGTGATTATCTCCGCCATGAAGAGAGCCCGGTTGCATCAGGGGCACAGATACAACATTGGTGGACTACTCACCACCTTCCTTAGGGGCCTAGATATCGAGGAAGAGTCCCTTGATTATATCCCGCAGATGGAGCGGCGGGCCTTAGATGTTACTAAAACTAAGGCATCCGACACCACCCACGGGCTAGTGCTTACACTTGGCGAGCGACACGCTCATGATGATCAGTATATGGCTCGTATGTATGGGATGTAAATGCTCCAGCAGAGGATAGGCGGGAGGCCGGCGACAGAGGAGGAGCTATGGCAGCTCGAGCTAGACTACCCCTTCGGCGAGAACTCCAAGGCTCTATGCCGAGTGGGGCCAGCATTTGTAGAGCCCACGGATGATGACGTCCCCATAGACGAGGAGACACGTCGGGAGGACTCCGATGTGGAGTCCAAGGATGATGACGGGGGTGATTCAGACATGGGAGATGAAGCAGCAGCACCTGACAAAGAAGTGGAGTACTTTGATTGATCAGGGAGTTCCACCACCCAATTTTGTGCTATTTTAATTTTTGTGAACACTGGGGACAGTGACCGAAGCTAAGTGTGGGGTGGGAGTAGTTAGGTGCTAGTTGTGCTGTTATGTATGTATGCTCTAATCTGTTGTCGTGCCTGTGAAATTTGGTTGTTCCCTGTTATTTGTGAATTGTTAAATTGCTGTTCTGTATTGTAAATTTATGTGAAATTGTTGTGTGTTGCTGAATGTTGCTAGCTGATTTTTGTACATATTTTTGTTATCGAAATGATCGATATTTTTTAAAAAAAATTCACTTCTTGGGTTTCTCGGCGTTTGTTTTCGGTTCTTTTACCGAGAATGGTCCCATTAAACCGAAGTCATAGTAGTGATCGTTCCCTATGATGGATGGATGACGACCGTCTTAAGGGAAATGTAGTCGTTAGGAGTAGATTTTTTTTTAGCTTAGATTTTTTAGTTGTGTTTTTTCTTTGGTGGGTTGCATCCCAAAACCTGGAGTTACTTTATGGTTGCGAAATTCTGGTTGCGTGTTGTACATGATATTTAAAATGCAAAGGTGATTCGAATGAAAGCATGCAACTTTGTAAATATGTTGAGATACCTAGGCCATAGAGTTCGATTCGTGTGATTGAAGCTTAATGCTTGAATTCCTGTAATTAGGTGATTGAAGAGTCTGTGAATACATCTTGAGTTGAGCATGTGCAAAAAGTGTGAAGTGAGGTGTTGTTATTCCATGTTGTTGTGAAATGTCTAGAACTTGCCTGGTGTGTGTACGAAATGAAATGAAGGAGGTGTATTGTTGGAAAGGATGTAGGCATTTCTTTGTTTTAACCGAAAGTTTCTACTTTTCATTGTCGTACCCACCTTGATTGTATACCCTAGTCAGCCCGTTGAGCCTTTAGCCTATTATTCTTTCTTTTGTCGAAAAGTGTAAATCGAGCTTAATCCTTTTCTTTTCATTAGCCGTAAACTCTTAAGCGCTTAAGAAGAGAAAATCATTTTCCCAAAGTGTCAAAGAGTGAGAATGGTGAAAAGAAAAAGAAAAGCAGAGTGATAGAAGAAAAGAAAAGGTTGAAGGTGCACTTGTTATAAATAAACTATAATGAAGGTGCATGAATAATCTTTGTTGTTGTGTCAAGTGTGCTTAATAAATGGGCCAAACTAAAGAAAAACATCAAGAATGGGAGGATGGAAGAAGAAACATTGTCCATGAGTTGATGGGATGTGTTGAAAAGGCGCTTAAGGATGCTAGTGGCTATTATTGGCTAACCCAATATTTACTATTCCGTAGCTTCCATTACAACCAGTTAAAGTCCTACGTGATATTACATCGCACTTCTTTATATTAGTGGAGTAATACACTAAGGGCAAGCTTATGGGTCATGACATGATGCATGTGAATTCTTTTGGGAGAGAGAGCGAAATTTTGTTTACATGCCCCTGCTTGAATTTTTGTGAGTTCATATGAGCAAAAAGGGGAAGATTCTCTTGTGTTGTGAGGGCACATGCTTGATGAGAGATTAATTTTCGTGTCGGATATCTTGATCAGCTGATTTGCATGAGTTTTCCAATATCGAGAGTCGATTCTTAAGTCTAGGAGGTCTTGATGTATTGAAGGTCATTGCATTGATAGGATCATGCATGTTTTCTTGATGATTTGCTGTATTGAATCATCGGTATGACCGTAGCCTAAATTTTCGAACCAAAGTAGCGAGGTTGGGATGTAAATTGCATGAAGTGTAGGATTGTTGTTCGAGGACGAACAAGGATTTAAGTGTGGGGTAAGTGAACTTGGGCAAATTTATATGCCCAAGTGATACTCAAAAGTGTCATTTTAGCCTTGTTTATCTATCAATGTGTATACATTCTCATGTAATTGGTAATAAAATGTGAATTTATACTAACCAACATGATTAGCATTGTTTTGCAGGTAAAATGTAATTTCGGGAAGTTAAAATGCATGTTGGAGGTTATCGGGGTTGGACTTGGATGCGAGCACGGGACAAGGCATTAGACAGCATAAAATAAAGGGGCTTCGCGATGGAGCCGTGTCACACTGCCATCGCGGAGGCCTTCTACCTGGATGGGAATTTTTAGCCCAATTCCAGAGAGGGTACGCGATGGGTCCGTGGCACGGTGGCTTGGCTTCGCGTTGCACGTCGTGCCACGTTGGGCTTTATTTCTTGGACCCCTAGTTCCAGTGAAGGTCCGCGTCCGTAGCGTGTCACGGAGGCAGTGCTCCGTGATGCACTCCGTGACACGTTGCTTGTTATTCCAGGAAAACTTCCCACAAGTATAAATAGAACACTTAGGTTCATTTTTCAATATTCTGACTTGGTGGAGCAAGAACGTGGGTTACAGGCAATTGAGGGGACGAAATTATCAGGGTTTTTCTCTCTTTCCTTCTCCTTGTATTCAATTGCTTGTATGTTTAACACTCATTTAACGATGTTTAATCCACAAATGAGTGGCTAATTCATCTTCTTGCTGAGGTTATGAACAATTGTGATGAAATGTGATCATTGATTCTTTGGTTTTTCATCTTTTCTTCCATGGTTGTTCTATTAATTCTTGTTCTTACTGCATTAATGTGTGGCCTACGTTAATGTACATCTAAAAAGTCTGGTTTCACTCGAGAGAGCATGAAATTGGAAATTGTGAATTAATAGGATATGATCTTTACTTGGTTTGGGAAAATTGAGAATTGATTAACTTTCGGGATAGAAATATACCTGAAAGTCGTATTAGTCAATTTAGGAACCGGGTTTGTATGGCTAGAACATGAATTGCATCTAATCACAGAAATGTAGGTGGATGGTTCATGATTCTTAAGTGAGGTTAAATACGAGAGTTTTAATCTCTTGGCAAATGTTCTTGGCTAGTAACTGGAGGAAAAGACTAACCAAATTACATCGATAATTAATTTCATTACATGTTCGTTTAACCTCAGTATGCTCTCATTCATAGTTCAGACTCAAATTAGATAATTGTTTTAGCTTTAGCATAAAAATTATAAAACAAAATATCAAACTCTTGGTTACACTGTTGTCTGCATTCTTAGAATCGAAATATAGTACACTTGAGCAGATTGCACTTAATCCCAGTCCTTGTGGGATCGATACTTGGCTTACTTAAGCCATTTTACTACTTGTTCGACCACGTTCACTTGCGTGTGAGTTTTATACCCATATAACACCCCGAACAGCATACTCAGTACATTCCACGTACTAACCGCATACTTTCTATGTTGTATCATTTCATGATACAGTCCGGATCTCATGCTCATCCTCATCCTTAGCCCATCTCAGCCTACGCTTTCAGCTTGTTGGTGAGTCCTCATGTTCCGAGGGCCATTTGATAGACTTTTATGTTGATTATGTTTCCATATTGGTCGGGTTAGTTGGGGATGTTGTCCCATCAACCCATCTTATGTGTTAGAGACTTCCAGACAAGTTTGTAGTGCTCAGCTGTGTATATGTCCAGTATTTCCTGACGTTATGCTATAATTACGTTCCCGCTATGTTTTTTTTATGATTATCATTCAGCTTATTTAAATGAGATTAGTTGTATGCATGATCCATGGGTCGACTTGGGGCCTCTTGGGGTCCCTTGTCCCGTGTCTAGGATTCGGGTGTACGTTTGGGTCGTGACACGTCGACACTATGACTCTATTTGGGTGGTGGTAGACAGGATAACTAGGGCTGCACACTTCCTACCGATCAAGACCACGGATTCAGTGGATGATTATGCCAACTTATATATTCGGGAATTGGTTCGACTTCATGGAATGCATTTGTCTATTTTTTCAGACCGAGGTACTCAGTTTACCTCCCAATTTTGGCAGTCTTTTCAAAAGGGGCTTGGGACTCAGGTTAAGCTCAGCACCGCATTCCTTCCACAAATGGATGGCCAGGCAGAACGGACAATCCAGACTCTTGAGGACATGTTGAGGGCATGTGTCATGGATTTTAAAGGTAGTTAGGATGATCATTTTCCCTTAATTGAGTTTGCTTATAATAACAACTATCACTCTAGTATCCAAATGGCACCGTTCGAGGCTCTTTACGGGCGAAGGTATAGATCTCCCATCAGATGGTTTGAGGTTTGTGAGGCAGCTATGATAGGGACAGATTCAGTTCATGAGGCGATGGTGAAGGTTTAGTTGATAAGGGACCGGTTGACAACTGCTCAGAGTCATCAGAAATCATGTGCCGATATAAGGAGAAGAGATTTGGAGTTTGAGGTGGACGATTGGGTATTTCTAAAGGTACCTCCCATGAAGGGAGTCATGCGGTTTGGGAAGAAGGGGAAACTCAGTCCCTGATATGTGGGTCCTTACCGGGTTATAAGGAGAATTGGTAAGGTGGCGTATGAATTGGACTTGCCATCATAGTTAGCTTTTGTTCATCCTGTGTTTCATGTATCACTCTTGAAAAAGTGCTTGGGTGATCCAGCTTTAGTAGTCCCAGTAGACAGTGTTGGTGTAAAGGATAGCCTTAGCTATGAAGAAATTCCGGTGAAAATCTTAGATCGTCAAGTCCGTAAGCTAAGGAACAAAGAAGTAGCTTCAATTAAAGTATTGTGGAAAAATAGCATGTTGAGGGAGCTAGGTTGGAAGTCGAAGCGGATATGATGGCTAGATACCCACATTTGTTCTCTACTGTCTTAGTTCCGACTTGAGGTACTAGTTTTTTCCCTATGACTCTATCTAGTTTTCATGTTCAATTCATGCGTACAAGTTTATTTTATGTTTATTGATGTGTATGTGAAGTATGAGATTAGTTCAGCTATGTGGTTTTATTCAGAGGTAGTCATTCCATGAAAATTTCGGTTAATATGATCAGTATATGGCTATGATGAATTGTATGTTTCTATTTGTTGCTTGTTTCCTATATTTGAGGACGAATGTTTCCAAGGGGGAGATATTGTAATACCCCGGGAAAACCTAAGAATAGACCCGGGAGTTTAATTTGAAAAGTGCACAAAACTGGCAAAAATATCATAGGACGGGAGACTCAACGACCCGTGGTTCGATACCATGAGTCGTACTAAGCAGTCATGGTATGGGGGTTCAGGGAAGCAGTGATGACAATGGATGGTGTAACGACTCATTCTCAGTAACAATGAGTCGTTGTTACATGTCGTAGGAAGGGCTGAACTTAGGCTAATGGGGAATCCACGGGGCATCCCACGATTTGTGGTGAGATGTGACGGCCCATTGTTTTTACTCGTTACTTGTGGGTTGAGAATTCTAGTGCATACAACAGATTGAGACCACGACTCATTGGAAGCCACCATGAGTCGTGGTGAGGCTCGTGGTAAGGGAAGTTCAGATTGGTCAAAGAGTTGATGTCGGTCAATCTAACGACCCGTTGATTGAAGCAATGACTCGTCCTGATGAGTCGTGGGAAGAACCTGAGGTTTGTCGTGAGGTAGTAGACCCAACGACTCGATACCACGAGTTATGGTATCCTGCAACGACCCGTTGGGTCTCTCGTCGATCCGTCCTGAGATGTTTTCACGGGAAATTTCATTAAGGGAAATTTCGACTTTCCCATGCTTTGAGACCATAAACTACGTCGTTTTGTGTTCTTATGAGTATGATAAGATGGGTTAAGTCCCTAATGCATACTCATTCCCATGCAAGAGCTTTTAGAGGGGTTTTAAGGAGATTCAAGGTCTTCTTCTCCAAGTTTCCATTAATTTCTTTGTGGGTATTCAAGGAACAATGAAATCAGTCCATTTCCTAGTATATAGGGTTTAGAATGGGTGAATCCTTTCACACTCATACCAGAACTTCGATTAAATCATGAATTCTCCTATTCAAACTCTATGGGGTTTTACCCAAATACATGAAAATGTGATTTCTCTTTATGAATATGATATAATTGAGTTTTAATTAGTAAATTAAGAATGATGGGCAGGTTTTGTATTATTTTCTTTAAAATCATGTTTCAAGCTTTTTAAATCTAAAATGCCCATTGATGATGGTTCACAAAAGTTGTGATTACGATGGATATTCAATATTTTGAGATTTATTTATGATGGAAAAGCATGAATTCAAGTTACCCATGTTTATGAGAATATTTCGAAAGAATTAAGTATGTTGAAGTATTGGGTAGTGCCCACATGTTGGAGAATGATTTACGATTTATGAAACGAATTACATGATTTATTGATTTATGATATCAACCGATGAAAAGGGCCTTGATTCTTGGCTAAGCATGTTTTAAAGGGGATCAATGATGATAAATGTTATCTTATAGCCAATGAATCTTAATGCATGATGTTATTGATTTACATATGAGCCTATATGCATGTTTTTGGGAGCCATGTCTAGCACCGAGCAGCCCGGCTTTCAAAGGACTACATCGGTGTCTCATAACCACATGCCACCGTGGGTTTCCAATGATATATTATATTGATAATGATCCCCTCAAATGTGATATCACGCCTAAAGCACGACCCTCGCCTAGCAAGTCAGGGTCGGCTCTGCCCACTTGAGTGAGATAGTTGGGGACTCATGAAAGGCTCTACCATGATGGTGTCTGTTATGACGATTCCTCCCATTGTTCCGCATGTTTTATGCATTTTTATATTTATGTTATTGGCTCAAGTTATGTTTTGATAAAGTTTACATACGATTATGATAATGAATGATTTATGAACGATTTGAAAGTCTTGAGCCTTATGTATTCTTACGAAGTTTATCATACAAGCATGATGTCCTTCTTGTATGTTTATTTATGAGTTTATTTTAATTTATAGTCTTTTTTACTTACCTTACATACTCGATACATTCCACGTACTACCTACATACTTTCTATGCTGTATCGTTTCATGATACAGGGTCCGAATATCAGGCTCATCCTCATCCTTAGTCCATCTCAGCTTACGCTCTCAGATTATTGGTGAGTCCTCATGTCCCAAGGACCGTTTGATAGACTTTTATGTTATCTTGTGTTTTATTATTGTTAGGGTTAGTTGGGGATGTTGTCCCATCAACCCATCGTATGTAGTAGAGGCTTTCAGACAATATGTAGTACCCAACTTATGTGTACGCCTACTATTTTTTGGTGTTATGCTATGGTTACGTTTCTGCTATGTTTTATGGTTAATACTCCACTTATTTAAATGAGATTAGTTGTATGATTGTGCCATGGGTCGACTTGGGATCTCTCGGGGTCCTTTGTCCTGTGTCCACGATCCGGGTGTACGTTCAGGTCGTGACAGTCGGAGATGTGGTCGGGGGCACATAGGCTAGTGTTTGGCAGGTTCAGGAGCTTATTATGGTTGTGGCAGCCCAAACATATGCTCAGAGATTGTCCAGGTGTGAAACAGGATCAGGTTGGGGGCTGAGGCCCAGCTTCTAGTTCAGCAGCCCCTCCCCCACGCTCAGCACATCAGGGGGCATCTACTAGCACAGCTGTAGGTCAGCGCCAAAACAGATTCTATGCCTTAGCCACTCGTCAGGAGTAGGAGGCCTCACCAGATGTAGTCATCTATATGTTGAGATTTTTTAATGTTGATGTATATGCATTGCTAGATCCGGGGGCTACCCTACCTTTTGTGACGCCTTATGTAGCCAGTAGCTTCGGAGTTAGTCCCGATGTTTTGTCAGATCCCTTCTCAGTTTCTACTCCAGTAGGTTACTCAGTTATAGCTAGATGGGTGTAAGGAGGTTTCCCAGTCTCATTCCTTCATAAGGTCACCTCAGCAGACTTAGTAGAGTTATCCATGACCGATTTCGATGTTATTCTCGGCATGGATTGGCTATTTGCAAGCTATGCCTTAGTTAATGGTAGAACCCAGTTAATAGAGCTCGGATTTTCGGGTGAGCTAGTCTTAGAATGGAAGGGTAGTTCAGTTGTGCCTGTAGGTCGATTCATTTCCTGCCTGTAGGTCGATTCTTTTCCTACCTTAAGGCCAGGAAGATGATTTCTAAAGCTTGCATGTACCATCTAGTTAGGGTTAAGGATGTCGAGTCCGAAACCCCGACTATTCAGTCTGTACCAGTAATACGTGAGTATCCAGAGGTCTTTCCTAATGATTTGCTAGGTGTCCCTCCCGAGCGGGAAATTGATTTCGTTATAGATCTTCTTCTCGGCACGTAATCGATATCTATTCTGCCTTATAGGATGACTCCAGCCGAGCTAAGAAAGTTGAAGGATCAATTGAAGGACCTGTTAGATAAGGTTTTTATTAGGCCGAGTAAGTCTCCATGGGGTGCACCAGTATTATTTTTCCAGAAGAAGGATGGTTCACTTCGGATGTGCATTGACTATTGGCAGTTGAACAAGGTCAATGTTAAGAACAGGTATCCTTTACCTAGGATCGATGATTTGTTTTATCATCTTCAGGGTGCCAAGTCTTTCTCCAAGATTGTTCTCAGATTTGGGTATCACCAGCTCAGGGTTCAGGAGAGTGACTTCCCGAAAATCGCTTTTAGGACTCGGTATGATCACTATGAATTTGTTGTTGTGTATTTTGGACTAAAAGATGCTCCTACAGCTTTTATGGATCTAATGAAAAGGGTGTTCAAAGCATATTTGGACATGTTCATGATTGTGTTCATTAATGATATCCTCATATACTCTCGGAGTGAGGAGGAGCATGCTGCTCACTTGAGAGTAGTGCTTCAGACCCTCAAGGATCGTCACTTGTATGCAAAGTTCAGCAAATGTGAGTTTTGGTTGGATTCTGCGGCATTCTTGGGCCATGTGGTATCGAGTGAGGGCATAAAGTTAGATTCTTAGAAAATCGAGACGGTAAAAATTTGGCCCAGAATGGTGAACCCATCAGATATTAGGAGTTTTATGTCTTGGCGGGTTACTATCAGTGATTTGTTGAGGGATTCTCATATATTACAACACCTTTGACCAAGTTGACTCAGAAAAAGGTAAAGTTCCAATGGTTGGAGGCTTGTGAGAAAAGCTTCCACGAATTGAAGACCCGACTCACTTCAGCACCAGTGTTGACTTTATCGGAGGGTACAGATGGCTTTGTAGTGTATTGTGATACTTCACGAGTCGGACTCGGGTGTGTGTTGATGCAGCATGGGAAGGTGATAGCATATGCCTCGAGACAATTGAAGGTTCATGAAAAGAATTACCCGACCCATGATCTTGAGTTGGCCTCGGTGGTGTTTGCATTGAAGATATGGCGACATTACTTGTATGGGGTCCATGTGGATGTATTTACGGATCACAAGAGCTTGCAATACGTGTTCACTCAGAAAGATCTCAATCTTCGGGAAAGGAGGTCATTGGAGCTACTAAAGGATTACAACATGAGTGTCATTGACCACCCGGGCAAGGCTAATGTAGTAGCGGATGCACTTAGTAGGCTCTCTTTGGAGAGTTTGTGCCACATGGATGAGGGAAATAAGGAGTTGGTGAAAAATGTCCATCGACTTACGAGGTTGGGAGTTAGATTGGTCGACACTACCGATGGTGGAGTTGTTGTGCAAACCGGATAAGAATCGTCCTTGGTAGTGGATGTGAAAGTAGGCAAGATGAGGATCCGATGTTGGTAAAGTTGAAGGAAGCCATTCGGAGTCAAAAGGTGGAGGTCTTCTCCCAAGGGGGAGATGGGGTGATGCGGTACCATGGTCGCCTATGTGTTTTAGATGTTGATAATTTAAGGGGCCGGATATTGCATGAGGCACATTGGTTCAGGTATTGTCCCACAAGATGTATCATGATTTTCGGGAAATATATTGGTGGAATGGCATGAAAAAGGGTATTACAGAATTTGTAGCCAAGTTCCCGAACTATCAGCAAGTGAAAGTCGAACATCAAAGGTCGGAGGCGTACTTCAGGATATTAGCATTCCTACTTGGAAGTGGGAAGATATTAATATGGATTTCATTATAGGCCTACCTCATACTCACCGACACTTGATTTTATTTGGGCGGTGGTCGACAGGTTAACCAAGGCTGCACACTTCCTACCGGTCAAAACTACAGATTCAGCAGATGATTATTCCAAATTGTATATCCAGGAGTTGGTGCAATTGCCTAGAGTGCCCTTGTCTATCATTTCAGACTGAGGTACTCAGTTTACCTCTTAGTTTTAGCGGCCTTTCCTAAAAAGGCTTGGAACTCAGTTAAACTCAACACAGCATTTTTATCCGCAAACAGATGGTCAGGCGAAGCGAACAATCCAGATGCTCGAGGACATGTTGAGAGCTTGTGTGATGGACTTTAAAGGTAGTTGTGATGATCACTTGCCCTTGATCGAGTTTTCTTATAATAACTTTTGGCACCCAATTTTGACCTTCTTGCGCCCCACATACATTGCTTATATATGTATATTTTTAATTATCTTTTTATGCAATTGTTCGGCTTGCATTCATAATTTTTTAAATCTTGCATAATTATTTCAATTATATAATTATTTCAAATTATTTCAAATTACATAATTATTTCAATTGTTGTATATATATATTTACATTTAATTTTAATTTATTAATTTTCTGATATTATGTAATTATGTCACATATAGTATATTTCGTGTTAATATATGTACCTTTAATAAAACAAGATTTTATTTTTAAATATGTGTTTCTACTTAAATTTTATAAACTATTTACATGATAACATTTACCTAATTTTGACTAAGTTTTATAAATTAGTTGCGTAATAATAGTACTTGATTTTACTTAAATTTTGTAAATTATTCATGATAATAATGTTTATATAATTTTTGATAAATTAAATTATTATATTACCTACTTATTGAATTATTTATAAATATAGTATTTTATATAGCAACAAATTTTGAATTCTTTCCAATCTATTAAAATTTGGCCACTATTCACTTATTTCATGCCAATTCTAACCTATTTTATTAAATCTGGACACATTTAAACTCAAATCAATTCAATCCAATTAAATCCAACCCATTACCCATCTAGAAGACCCATTTATGACCCATGACCTGACCCTAAAAGATCTAAAATAATCTTAACCATTCATCCGAATTAATCCAACGGTGCAAATTAATTCCCATTCCCATTTCCTTTCCTTTTTCACTATCAAACCCTAAGAAAATCAAAGACATCTTTTCCTTTACCAAGAACACCATCAGCCGCACCTCCCATAGATTCATCTACGGTTGGCAATAGCCGCCAGATTTCCCTCTTCTCTCCAAAACCACCGAAAAAACCACCACCCTCTTTTCTCTTCTTCTCGCCGAAAAACAACCCAAACCACTCCGTTTCTCCTTCTTTCTCTTCCCTTCTCTCGTTCCCTTCTCTTCTCTGCCACACCACCATTCCTTCTCCTCTTCATCTTCTCTGGTGGACTAGAAGCCGTCAGACTGCTCTCGCCTCTCTTCTCCTATCGTTTCCAACCAGAACCCGTCGCACACCTCGACCTTTCTCCATCGCCATTCCCTTCACCCTCTCTTTGACCAGAAACAAAAAAACAGACCCTCCATTAACGCTGACCACTTCTCCATCCTGGTCTCCCTGGAGAACACCACCAAACACAGAAGCGACCACCCTCATATCTCCCCTTTTCCATCAGGAAACTCACTCTCCTCAACCCTCAAACCACCACCATCTTCCCCTCACCTCCGCTGAAACCAAATCTCCCTCCTCTCCTCTTCCATTCACCCCCGACCACCAGCACCTCTCTTTGTTCTCTTTTCTTCTCTTTCTCTTTGTACATTATTTCCATAAATCTCAGGTTCTCATTTGGTATAATTTATTTATTTATTTATTATTTATTATTATTATTATTATTATTATTATTATTATTATTATTTTATATGACAAGTGTGGTGAAATCTTAACCCAAATTTTTTCGTGCTTTTTGAGTTTCTCAACAAAATGTTGTGCAAATAACTATAGTATTCATAAACCTTGGTTTGAAAATAAGTGCTCAGACTTGTTTATCTAAGCCAATTCTCTATGTTAATTGATGCTTTTTCATATATTTTTAGAAATCTTAATTATTTGATCATTTAGAGTGAAACTTTTGTTTATGATAATTTTCCTCTGCACGATAGCTTTATATGATAATTATAGTGATTACAAAATATTATGATTTGCAGTAGTCATCATGTGATAATACGGTCTTTGTGCTTGCATAGTTGTTATTTAAAACGTATGGAAGTTTTGGTACTGGTTTATTTCAGTAGATTTGGCTGTTAGCATATCTACTAGCTATTGCCTTGAATGATTCATTTCCTTTGGAATCTAACACACTACAACTGTTACGTATAATTATATGGTAATTTTAAGAGTTCACTTGGCATAATTTCCCTAGCATAACGACAACTTTGCTGAATATTATGTTGTTTTGATCAACTAGTGTTTTCTATTTATTAAATCAGAACTGGTACATCTTTTACATATTGGAGATGGCAACTTAGGATCCTGTGAGATTAATATAAGTCTTTCAAATTTTTTGGTAGATTTCGACTACAACCAATTCTATGTCTCTGATTAAGGGAAATCTTGTGTTCATATTTATTTTTACTAGTTCTGTTAATATGATTGGGAAAGCTTTTGTATTGAATATTCTGATAAGTATTGATATGATTTTCCCTAAATCGATTCTACTACTATTTAAGGGAATGTTGTGTGGTTCATGTTTCCTTTCAAGAATCTCTCTGACTAAGTATGTAATAGATTTATTATTCAACTGTCCTATGGTAACCTATGATTTTGCATTTATGTGATTAGCTTTAGTATCTAAATATTTTTTATAAAGCTTAATATTTTTGTCTCGAAATGAATCCTTCCATCTTTGATCAATATGATTGGTATCCTTTTCTGTCTTTACCTTAATTAGAGTACATGTTTATTTTGAATTGATCCTGTCTAAGGAAACTCATGTGATTGCTCTCTTCATTTTCTCCTCAATTGATTTTGTACATGTTTTATATGGAAACTTTTGATCAGCTTTACCAGTAATTGATACTATCATGCTAATTAGGAAAAGATTTCCCTTGATTGATTTGCTAAATATTTTCTTCCCTTTATCCCTTTACTAATTAGTGTATAAGGATATCTTCTCTTATTTTAAAGATGGACTCGAACCTCAGTGGTTTTGGAAGGATGCAACCTTTACTTTACCTTTTCTTGAATATTTTAACATCATTTATTCTTAGCAAGACAACTTTGCTCACTTTAACATGTGAACACGACTACTTCTCTACTCCTTCTCTTTAATATTCGAATATTTCTGCCTAAACCCAAAATTACTTTGCTACTAAGAACCTTCTGTTCTTCACTTCTATATTAATTTTTAAACTCCTCAATCCCTTCTCAATACAGTCATTGCTCGAAATCCTTAAGATTCTCGTGATCTTGATGTGTTGGGTCTGGGTAACAATCAAGGCTTCCGTGATATTTATTGATTCACTGATTCTCTTTCAACTTTTTGTCACCCAACCAGTTAGTTTATTTACTCTAGTGATTCATTAAGCGTTAAATCTTGTTATTTAGTCTTCTTAATTGCATCTATTATCATGACTATGTGTTAATATGTTCTTTAACATGACTTATCAAGTTCGAGATTATTGTTTTGCGTCTATTTTCGTATTTAACCTTTAAAAAGGTGTCAATTATTTTTACTTCAGGATTCCATTGGAGAGTCGCTGGGACAAAAAAATTGCTTGGGAATTTAATTATTTTAGATTTTAATTTGGTTTATTTATTTATTTCATTCTTTTCAATTGTAATGATTGTAAGAAACGCTAAAAAATAGTGAAAAGAGGTTTATGGGGGGGGGGGGGGGTTCGTATGTTCTTTATTGATTTCGCTTCTTGACTGCTAATTAGGCAATCTCATATAGAAAGCATGCCCATAGGTTTAATATATACATAAATTATTTATGTTAGAAATCATGCCTATAGAATCAGCTACAAACGTATTAAAATCATACAGCCTGCCTAATAGTATTACATTAATGTTACGTATTCAACTTTGACATTTTTGCATTAGACATCATGTTTATAGGATACGTCATAATAGATGTAATGCCTGTAGGGATCACCATCGTTTATTTAATAAAGAGGCCTATTTGAAACCTTTTCGAATTGTTTGTTCTTGAATATTATCTACTTGCTTGACGATAATCTCCCTATTTAATAGCCTAAGAGCTTTAGATCCCAAATCCATAATAGCGGTCCAAATGCCTCTTGGACATTATGATTGGGAAGGGTAGGCACTTGCTAGGACATTAGTGCTCTTTCTTTTCTTCTTTAGAATGCTTAGGATTAATAACTAAATTAATTAGGTGGGTAGTGGGACATGATAGTCTGTGCTCGTTGAATAATACGAGCAATCTTAAATGATTGCGAAGTATTATTTTAGTTGCACGGGGTGATCCGGTTAGGTCAAAATAACCCCTTTTTGATACAGAACTATGTTTGACCTGATTCTCTTTCGGGATACGTAGGCGCCTCTTTGAGGTTCGGTCCAATTTTTAAAATTTTTGTTTATTTGTTTTGTTATTGTTTCTTCTAATTTAGTGTTTATTTGTTATTTTCCTTTTCTTGATAATCATTATTTGAATAAATTATATTCCTTGCGTTATATCTTCCTCGCTTTATCTAATTTTGTTTATTTTAATTACAACGCTATTTGAACACTTTATTATTTTGATTACATAGTTCATTTAACTTGTTTTATATAAAAGAAGTTAAAATTAACTTTATTTGCTCGTTTAGTAATTCTCCACGTAATTAATGAATTCGACCGGGACCTACAGTTGTGGACCTCGAAAGGTGCTTAACACCTTCCTTTCGAGGTAACTTAGCCCTTACTCGATTCCTGGTGACGTAGACTAATTAAATAGAATTTTCTGTGTAATTAATTTAGTACGGTGCCCTAACACACCTAAATTTGTTAGGTTGCGACTCTTCCTCTTATTTTATCCTAAAAGAGTTGTCACGTGCCTAGTTCTGCTTTCTGCGAGGAAAATGGGGGGCGACAATAACAACTCTCACTCCAACATCCAAATGGCACCAATCGAGGCACTTTATGGGTAGAGGCGTAGATCACCCATCGAATGGTTTGAGGTTTGTGAGGCAGCTATGATAGGACCTATTTCGGTCCATGAGGCCATGATAAAGGTTCAGTTGATAAGGGACAGGCTGAAGACCGCTCAGAGTTGTCAGAAATCATATGTTGATGTGAGGACAAGAGATTTGGAGTTTAAGGTAGACGATTGGTTATTCCTAAAGGTATTTCCCATGAAGGGAGTCGTATGGTTCGAAAGGAAAGGGAAACTCAGTCCCCGCTATATTGGTCCCTACCAGGTTATGAGAAGAGTTTGTAAGGTAGCGTATGAGTTGGACTTGCCCTCAAAGTTATCTTCAATACATCCTGTGTTTCATGTATCGCTCTTGAAAAAGTGATTAGGTGATCCATCTCTAGTTGTCCCGGTGGAAAGCGTTGGTGTGGGAGATAACCTTAGTTATGAGGAAATTCCAGTTGCAATTTTGCATCGCCAGGTCCGGAGGCTGAGGAATAAATAAGTAGCTTCGGTGAAGGTGTTATGGAGAAACCAGCATGTTGAGGGAGCTACGTGGGAAGCCGAAGCGGCCATGATGGCTAAATACCCTCACCTATTCCCTACCGGCTCAGTATCAGTTTGAGGTATCAGTTTTTTCCCTAACACTCTAATCAGTGTCCATGTTCAGTTCATGTGCACAAGTTTGAATTATTTCATGATAGATGTATGTGATGTCTGAATTTAGTTTAGCTGTGTAGTTCTTTTCATAGGTACTTATTTCATAAAAACTTCGGTTGTAATAATCAATACTGGAGTATGATAAATGTATATTTCTATTTTCTGCTTGTTTCTGACATTCGAGGACGAATGTTCCCAAGGGGGAGATATTGTTATACCCCAAGAATTCAAATATCGAACCTGGGAGTTGAAATAGGGAAAATTGGAAATGGGTGCTTCAGTTGCAGGATGAGTCATTGGACGACTCATGAGGGGACCCCACGAGTCGTTAGGTAACTCGTGGGGAGGCTTGGAGGAAATAAAGGTTAGAGGTCCCCACGGGCGTGGGAATGACTCTTGGTCAGCCACCACGAGTCGTCAAGTTAACCGTGGAGTAAGGTTGAGAAATAAATAGAAAATCGACCAGTGTACCTAACGAAAGGGACCCCACGAGTCATGGTCAGTCCTCACAATTCGTAGGGTGAGACATGAGCAAGCAGGGTGAACTTTATTTGAGAATGAGATGGTTTACATAACAGGAGGTGACCACGAGTCGTGGTCTTGAGCAATGAATTGTTAATTCACCCATTACGAGCCCTAAGAGATCTGATAACCAGTGTACTTGACGAACGACTCGATGAGTCATTGCCTCTCTTGACGAATCGTTAGGTCCCTTGTTGGGACCCCCTGGCAGTTAATTTCAGCAATTGTAGTAAGGGCTTTTCTATAATTTCTAAATCCTAGGGGCCTATACTACGTCGTTTAAGCCTCGTTTTATAGGGTTTTAAGAGGGGAAAACCTATTCTAAGCTAATTCATTCCATTCATGCAAACTTGAGAGTTTGAAGAGAGGATTTAGAGAAAGTTTTGAAGCTTTCCATTGGAATCTCACCTTGGGCAATCAGAAAATGTTAGAATCCTCCACTCCCAGGTATGTAGGGTCATGAGTGGGTGTCTTCTTCCACACCCATGCCCAATCTCTATTTAGTGTAAGAAATTCTCATGATCAAGTTATGGGGTTTTTACCCAATTACATGATTCTTCAATTTTTATACATTGGTATGATTAGATTATGTTCATATTGGTGAATTGTGAAGCTTGGGCAGATTTTAAATTGTTTTCAATCCAAATTGTTATTTCTAAATTATGAAATTTAATGCCCATGGATGAGAAGTTCATGAAAGAAGAGAATGATGTTGAATGTATGATGATGATGAGATTTGATGATGAAAAGCATGTTTCCAAAGCTACCCATGATTATGATGTTGTTTTCAAAATGAATTGAGTAGATCTAAGTTTGATAAAGCTTTGGGCAATACTCACATGTTGATTTAAAATGATGATTTTCCCAAATTAAGCTTACCACATGGTTTGGAGCGAAGTCTCCCAAATATCATAATTTCTAGCTTGTGGTATGTTGAGTTAAATATTCCTACATATAGCTTACCACACGATTTGGAGTAGATTCTCCCATTTATACTTGAGCTTGTGGTATGTTTCGAAATAAAGTTTCTCATATGCATGAATTCATAATTGAGATATATGTCATTATTGATCTTTGTCAAAGGACAATGTTGAGCTTCATTTTCATATGATGTCGAGTCTATGCATGATTTCATTAATGAGCTTTGTCAAAAGACAATGTTGAGCTTTGTTTCATACGATGTTGAGTTATGCATGATTTCATATTGAGCTTCGTCATTAGACGATGTTGATCTTCGTCAATAGATGATATTGAGCTTCGTTATATACGATGTGGAGCATTGCATGTTTTTGGGAGAAGAGTCTATCACCGAGCGGGTTAAGGGTCGATCACCCTATGCCTCATATCTATGCAGCAATGTAGGTTGATACTATTATATTATTGAGACCTCCCTTGTGAGCTATCCCCAGCGGAGTGGCCCTTTGAGCTTGATATCGATATCATGGTAGCTTCGTTAGCCCTAGAAAGGTTTTGGATGGCTCTGCCCACTTGAGTGTGATAGTCGGGACAACGTAAGCTCTATAGTGGTATGTTGGTTAAGTGACAAGTCTCCCACTGTCTATACTATTCAGATTTGCATATTCAGTAGTCATGGTGATTACTTTACTCATGTGTGTTTTAAAAGTAAGGTTTGACTCATTGTTCAACTTTTGATATAAATGTTATGTTTCAGCTTTGAGTCATTTGAGTCAGTCATAATGCTATAAGCTATGGAGGGTCATGTTATGATAAGATTTTGATTTTAGAAAGAACGCATGTAGCCTTTCCTCTCATATTTGAAAGCTTAAGATATGTATTAAATGTTTTAAATGATTTACTTTATTTAAGTTGTTTTACTTACCTTGCATACTCGGTACATTTCATGTACTGACCGCATATTTTCTGTATTGTATCATTTCAAGATATAGGACCCAGCTCTCAAGCTCAGCCCCGTGCGTAGTCGATTTATAGAGTTAGATTCTACTTGATTTATGAGTCCTCATCCTTTGAGGGCTAGATGTTCAGTTCCTTATGTATATTTTAGTTTCAGTATTTGTTGAGTTAGTTGGGGTCTTGTCCCATCAACTCATCCAAACTAGAGGATTTTCAGACTTACGTATGTGTAGCTTCGGATGTTATTCTGATGTGATGTTGAATTAGACTTCCTCTTAGATTATATACATGTTTGCTTCAGTTTTTGAATGATTTAGTTGTATTCTTATGCCATGGGTTGACTTGGGGTCTCTCGGGGTCCCTTGTCCCGTGTCCACGATCTGGGCCTCCGTTTGGGTCGTGACAACTCTGAACTGTTTTCAACCTTTCTCTAATAAGCTGAATTTTCTCCAGAGCCTCATGAATTGAATCTTACCCTATCAACATAGCCTCACCCACCTTGAACCATCTGATAGGTGATCTATATCTCTTCCCATAAAGAGCCTCAAACAGAACCATTTAAATGTTTGAAATGGTAACTTTTATTGTAGGCAAACTCAATGAGAGGAAAATGATCATCCAAACACCCCTTGAAATCCATCACACATGCTCTCAACATGTCCTCCAAGGTTTGGATGGTCCTCTCGACCTGACCATTCATTTGTGGGTGAAAAGTTGTGCTAAGTTTCACCTGAGTACCAAGACCTTTTTGAAACAACTTCCAACGCTGGGAGATGAACTAAGTACCCCTATCTAAGATGATAGACAATTGAACCCCATGCAACCGAACTAACTCTTGAATGTACAGTCAAGCATAGTCCTCAATTGAATCTGTAGTTTTGACCGGTAAGAAATTTCTTGATTTGTTCAACCCATGTACAACCACCCTTATAGAGTGATATTGTCGACGTGTATGAGGCAACCATGTAATGAAGTCCATATTGATATCCTCCCACTTCCAAGTAGGAATTAATACCCTAAAGCATGCCTCCTGGTCTTTGATGCTCAACCTTCACCTATTGACAGTTAGGACACTTAGCCACAAATTATGCTATGTCCTTCTTCATGACATTCCAACAATAGACTTCCAATAAATCACGTACATCTTGATGGCACTTGTATGGATAGAATACTGAGAGCTATGAGCCTCTCGCAACATCCTCTCTCTCAAGTCTTCCACATTTAGAAGACACAACTGGCCCTGATATCGGAGTACACCATCATTCTCTTGGGAGAAAACCTCCACTTTCTACTTTTGGAAAGCTTCTTTTAACTTCACTAATATTGTAATACCCCGAAAACCCTAAGATCAGACCCGGGAGTTGCAATGGAGAAAACACAGCTTTCTACACCAAGTCACAATACTAGTCATCCAGTGACCCCTAGGGTGCACCATGAGTCATTGAGCGACTCGTGGGGAGAAGTTTGGATTTGGTTGGGATTTTGAGTTTTGAGGTGACCGCGGCTGTGACCACAAGTCGTTGTCAGCACCACAATACACGGAGTGGTCTGTGGAAAAGAGTTGATTGAAGGACGGATGATTTCGGTAGTGTCCCTAATGGGTTGGCACCACGAGTCGTCGGGCACACCACGAGTTGTGGTGACCAATGGCGAGGAATTTCTAGTGCAGGCAATGGGAGTTGACCACGAGTCATGGTCAATGTCGACGAGTCATCCAGTCCCTCGTGGGGATTGGCATTGTGTTTTTCCCTGCGAATTTATTAAGGGCTTTTCCATAAATTCTGAGCTCCTAAGGCCTAAACTACGTTGTTTTAAACTTAGAATAGAGTGTTTTAAGAGGGTTAAGTTCATTCTAGGCCTATTCACTTTCATGTATGCAAGTCTAAGAGCTCCTAAGGGTAATCAAGCCTAGATTTCCTCGAGTTCTTCCCCAAATTTCCATTGGGCCAAGGAAGTTGTGGTATCACATTTCTATATGTATATAAGGCTATGAATGGGTGTATCCATCCACACCCACCCCCAATCCCTCTTCAATTCATGAAATTCTAGTTGATGAATCTATGGGGTTTTAGCCCAACATATGAATTCTCTAAGTTTCAATTATGGGTATGATCTAAGCATGTTTCTAATGTTGAATTATAATTAATGGCCATATTTTACAATGTTTTCAATTATAAATTATGTTTTCAAGTTTTATAAATTATGATGCCCATCCATGAATGTTCATGAAAGTTGAGATCTATGAAATATGTATTCTAGCATGATGAGATGTATATGAAGAAAGTATGATTTCAAATTACTCATGGCTATGTTCATGTTTTCAAATGATCAAGTCTATGTCAAGCATGTTTAAGTATTGGGCAAGCCCGTATGACCAAATATGTTTCATGATTTATCTAAACTTCATGTATTAGCATACCACATGAATTTTGGAGTCTAGACTCCCACTATTTTCATCTTGTGGCATGGTTTGAGCCCAAGGCTCCTCATGTTATGATTTCAGATTTATGCATATATGTTATGAGTCAGCTTCGTCACTAGATGATGGTTCAGCTTTGTTAAAAAATGATGGAGAGCATATGCATGTTTCTAGGAGTAGTGTCTAGCACTGAGTAGGCTAAGGATCAGTCAACCCTATGCCTCAAAACTACATACTAACATAGGTATGTTAAGATTATTTGGGACCTCTTTTGTAGCTTCCCCTTCCCCCAAGGGGCCTTCAGCTTGGTATCGATATCATGGTAGCATATTTAGCCCTGCAAAGGCTTTGAACGGCTCCACCCACTTGTGTGAGATAGTCGGACCACATAAGCTCTATCATGGTAATGTCAGTTATATGAAGAGTCTCCCATTATTCCTCATGATTTAAGTTATGCATGTTCATCAGTCATGATATTATGTTTTCAAAAGGTTTGACCCAATGTTCAATTTTACTTATGATTATCAGTTTTCATCTTTGTGTCATTCGATTCAGTTATGACATTCAGTTATGTTAAGATCATGATTTCAGAAAATAGCATGCAAGCCCTACTCTCAGAATCTCATCTTGATTATGTTTTATGATATGCATGGTTTAGTATTTTACTTAGCGGTTTTACTTACCTTAAATACTCGGTATATTCCATGTGAACGCATGCTCTATGTTGTATCATTTCATGATACAGGCTCAGATATTCAAGCTCTGTTTTGCCATAGCCAGACCTGCAGCATTAGCACTTACCAGCCTGAGTGGGTGAATCCTCATCTTTCGAGGGCCCTTCTTTTTAGTTGTGTCTAGTACTTTTAGTTTCAGACATTAGTGAGTTAGTTGGGGTCTTATCCATCAACTCGTTAGTAGTAGAGGCTTTTTAGACCTAGAATATAATCATCTTCGGTCTTGAGTATGTATTCCGATGTTATGAGATTATTAGATTTCCGCTATATTAATTATGTTAATTCTCCGCTTTAGTATGATTGAGATAGATGATATGTTTATGCCATGGATCGACTTGGAGACTCTTGGGGTTCTTTGTCCCATGTCTTGATTCGAGCCTATGTTTGGGTTGTGACAAACTTGGTATTAGAGCATTAGGTTTTGAAGTGTCCTAGGGTGTCTGAAAGTCGCGTTAAGTAGAGTCTTTTTCATGGGTGTGAAGCACGCCACACTTATGATGAAGAGGCTACGAGACGTTTAGGAAATGTTCCCTTCTTTCATGATCTAAATCATGCGATGAAATGTCTTTCTATCCTTCTAACTTATGCTATATGCATTTGCAGAATCATGCCTCCTCACCGAGTTAATGAAAGAAGAAATGGGAATGGAGACGGCCACAAGAATGGCAATGGAGATGGGCACCAGTAGGCCCCACCAGCCCATGAGGAGCATGTACCCGAGAAGGTTTCCCACACAGAGTTCAGGGTAGCCATTTAGATGCTAGCTCATACCTTGACCACCCAAGTCAATTAGCAGGCGGTAGCGCATATCCCTAAGAATGGGAATGTGGTGCCAGCACGAGTCAAAGATTTTTTCAGGATGAACCCCCAAGAGTTTCTTAGGTCAAAGGTGGATGAGGACCCACATGAGTTTATCGATGAGGTTTTGAAGATCACACAGATCATGGGGTGTTCGGAGAGGAGTGCGCTGATCTGGTCTCATATCAGTTGAAAGGGGTTGCGCACATCTGGTTCAAGCAATGGAAGGATAGTAGAGTAGTTGGAGCAGGCCCTATTGGTTTGATGAGTATTATGCCGCATTTCTGGATAGATTCTTCCCTCATGAGATGAGGGAGATTAAAGCAGCCGAGTTTGTGAACCTAAAGCAAGGAAAGATGACAGTTCAGGAGCATGCCTTGGAGTTCACTAATCTATCCAAGTATGCACCTGAGATGGTGGTGGATCAGAGAGCCTAAGTGAGCCGGTGCGTGCATGGGATAGTAGACTACTTGGTCAGGAATTGCCAGACCGCAATGCTTCTTTAGGGTATTACCTTTTCTCGAATAGTCCTGTATGCCCAACAGATGGAGGCGGTGTAGATGACTAAGTGGGAGGGAGAGGCCAAGACGGACAAGACTAATAGCTTCGGATTCTCCCAGCAAAGACCTAGTGGGCACCGTCAGTAGTCCCACCAGAGATCTTCATCCCCAGCCCCTTCAGTTATGAGTATGCCATCCACATCCAAGCGTGATCAGAGGGGACTAGCATCAGGCTCTAGAGGTTAGGGTAGCAGACCCGCAGAAACCAACACTCCAAAGTGTAGCAGATGTGGCCGGAGACACGTAGGTCAGTGCTTAGCAGTTCGGGTACTTGTTTTGGGTGTCGGAAGCCCGAACATATGCTTAGGGATTACCCAGCTACCAGACAAGGTCATGATAGGGTTTGAGGCCTAGCCTCTAGTTCAGCAGCTCTACCAGAATGCCCAGCCCAACAGGGGGCATCTACTAGAGGGGGTGGTGATCAGCGTCAAAATAGATTCTATGCCCTAGCATCTCGTCAGGAGTAGGAGGTCTCCCCAGATGTAGTCACTAGTATGTTACAAATATTCCACCTTGATGTGTATGCATTGTTAGATCCAGGGGCTACTTTATATTTTCTGACGCCCTATGTTGCTAATAGTTTTAGAGTCAGTCCCTAAATCTTATTAGAACCCTTCTCAGCCTCTACTCCAGTTGGTAATTCAGTTACAGCTCGACAGGTGTATAGAAATTACCATGTTACAGTCCTTCAGAAAGTCACCTCAGCAGATTTAGTAGAGTTAACCATGGCCGACTTTGAAGCTATCTTCGGCATGGATTGGTTGCATGCATGTTATGCCTCAGTCAATTGTAGAACCCATGTAGTAGGGTTCAGATTTCCTGGTGAACCATTCTTAGAGTGGAAGGGTAGTTCAGTTGTGCCTTTAGATCATTTCATTTTTTACCTAAAGGCCAGAAAGATGATTTCTAAAGGTTGCGTGTACCATCTAGTTAGGGTTAAGGATGTTGTGTCCGAAACCCCAACTATCCAGTTAGTTCCTATAATGTATGAGTATCCAGAGGTGTTTTTAGATGATTTATCGTGGATTCCTCTTGAGCGAGATATGGATTTTGGTATTGAACTTCTTCCTGATACGCAGCCTATACCTATTCCTCCTTACATAATGGCTCCAACCTAGCTCAATGAGTTGAAGGGGCAGTTAAAGGATCTTCTAGACAAGGGATTCATCAGACCTAGCAAATCCCTATGGGGTGCACTAGTTCTCTTTGTCCGCAAGAATGATGGTTCTTTTCGTATGTGCATTGATTATCGTCAATTGAACAAAGTTACCATTAAGAACAAGTATCCTCTTCCTAGGATTGATGTTTTGTTTGACCAACTTCAAGGTGCTAAGTGATTTTCTAAGATAGACCTCAGATCTGGATATCATCAGCTAAGAGTTAGAGAGAGTGATATTCCGAAGACAGCCTTCAAGACTCGGTATGGTCATTATTAGTTTGTAGTTATGTCTTTTGGACTAATGAATGCTCCTGTAGCTTTTATGGACTTAATGATTAGGGTGTTCAAGCCATACTTATGTATGTTCGTGATTGTGTTCATAGATGACATCCTTATATACTTTCGAAGCGAGGAGGAGCATGTTGCTCATTTGAGGGTGGTGCTACAGACCTTGAAGGATCGCCAGTTGTATGCTAAATTCAGCAAGTGTGAGTTTTGGTTGAACTCAATGGAATTTTTGGGTCATGTGGTGTCAAGTGAGGTTGTGCAGATGGACTCTCAAAAGATAGAAACAGTGAAGAATTGGCCTAGACCCGTGAACCTTTTAGATATCAGGAGTTTCTTGGGATTAGTTGGTTACTATCAAAGGTTTGTTGAAGGGTTTTCATCCATTACATCCCCATTGAATAAATTGACCTAGAAGAAAGTAAAGTTTCAATGGTTGGAGGCTTGTGAGAAGAGCTTCCAAGAGTTAAAGACTCGACTCACCTTAGCACCAGTGTTGACCCTACCTGAGGGTACCGATGGGTTTGTGGTATATTGTGACGCCTCGAGGATCGGCCTTGGTTGTGTACTCATGCAGCACGGTAAGGTCATAGCCTATACTTCCAGGCAGCTGAAGGTCCATGAAAAGATCTATGCCAGTTACGACCTCGAATTGGCAGTGGTAGTATTTTCCTTGAAGATTTGGAGATACTATCTGTACGGGATCCATGTGGATGTGTTTACGGACCACAAAATACTATAGTATGTGTTTACCCAAAAGGATTTGAATTTTTGTTAGAGAAGGTGGTTGGAACGTTTGAAGAATTATGATATGAGTGTTCTCTACCATCCGAGCAAGACGAATGTGGTGGCGGATGCTCTTAGAACGCTTTCCATAGAGAGTGTGTCCCATGTAGACAAGGGAAGGAAGGGGTTAGTGAAGATGTACATTGGCTTGCATGGCTAGGGGTCCATCTTGTTGACTCGACATATGGTGGTGTCATTCTTCAGAATGGGTCAGAATCATCCTTAGTGACCGAAGTTAAACCTAGACAAGATGAGGATCCTATTTTGGTAAAGATGAAGGAAGCCGTTCAGAATCAGAAGGTAGAATTCTTCTCTAAAGGGGGAGATGTAGTGCTTCGATATTAGGGGCGCTTGTATTTTATAGGTGTTGATGATTTGAGAGATCGGATATTACATGAGGCTCATGGTTCCAGATACTCTATACATCCATGTGCCACCAAGATGTACCGTGACCTACGGGAAGTCTATTGGTGGAGTGGCATGAAGAAGGACATAGAAGAATTTGTGGCTAAGTGTTTGAATTGTCAACAGGTGTGTAATACCTCGGAAATGCCTAGGAGTAGACCCGGGAAACTAAAATACAAATCTGCCAAAAATTGGGGAAAAGTTGCAGAACGAGAGGTACAACGACTCGTGGCATGTAACCACGAACCATTGTGAGCAGTCATGGAATGGGGTTAGGCCTTGTGACAATGTAGACAACGGGCGTCACAACGACCTGTTGTGAGGAAGGACGGCCTGTTGTCTGGAGTCGTGATAGGATAGTGGACTTTTTCAGTGGAGATGACGGATGCAAACCACAGCCCATTGTAGGGCACGACGTGTCGTGGTTAGGCTCAATGTGAAGGAGTTTATATTTTCAGAAGAGGGAAACAACAACTGGTTCAATGACCCTTTTGAACCTAGAACGACTCATCCTGTTCATCCGCAGTTTGAATCCGAGATATGGCTGGGACAGTGCATAGCACGGGTAGATACCACGGGTCGTGGTATCCTCTAATGACCCGTTAGTTCACCCGTCGTTTGGCCTAGTGACCTGTTTTCAGTGAATTCAGTAAGGGCATCTCCGTCATTTCCTAGTCCTAAGGCCCTATACTACATCGTTTAAGGCTTGTTTTGAGGGGTTTTTAGAGGGGAAAAGCCTATTCTAAGTTATTCTTCCCATGCTTGCAAGTTTGAAGGATTGAAGAGGTCATTCAAGGCCAAATTTCAAGGTTTCCATTGGAAACCTAGCTTAAGCAATTAGAGGGTGTTAGAATTCACCATTTCTAGGTATGTAAGGATATGAGTGGGTGCTTCCTTCCACACTCATGCCCAATTTCTATCAAAATATGATGAAATGTCTATGATCAAGTATGGGGTTTTACCCAATTGTATAATTCTACAATGTTGATACATGGGGATGATTAGATTGCTTTTATATTGATGAATTGTAAGCTTGGACGCATTCTAAATTGTTTTCAATACAAAAATTGTTTTCCGAAAACCTTGAATCTAAAATGCCCATGGATGAGAAATTCATAAAAGTAGTTAATGATGATGAATCCATGATGATACTGAGATTAAATAATGAAAATTAGGTGTCTAAATCTACCCACGATTATGATGTTTTAAAAAAATGGTGTATATCCTAGCATGATAAAGCTTTGGGCAATGCTCAGATGATGATTTAAAGAGATGATTTTCCCGATATAAGCTTACCACATTGTTTGAAGTGAAGTTTCCCAATTTTTCATAAATTCTAGCTTGTGGCATGTTGAGTTAAATAATTCTACATCTAACTTACCACATCATACGGAGTAGATGCTCCCACCTATGATAGAGCTTGTGGTATGTTTCGAACTAAAGCTTCTCATATGCATGATTGCATAATTGAGATATAGGTCATTTTTGAGCTTTTTCAATAGACAATGTTGAGCTTCGTTTTTATACTATGTTGAGTTATGCATTATTTCACGTTGAGCTTCATCAATAGATGATGTTGAGCTTTATTATATACGATGTACAGCGTTGCATGTTTTTGGAAGAAGAGTCTAGCACCGAGCGGGTTAAGGGTTGATAACCCCATGCCCTAGAACTATGCGCCAACGTAGGTTGATACCATTATATTATTGGGACCTCCCTTATGAGCTATCCCCAGCCCGATTGGCCCTTCAGCTTGATATCGATATCATGGAAACGCCCATCGCCCTGGCAAGGTTATGGACAACTCTACCCACTTGAGTGTGATAGTTGGGACCACGTATGCTCTATCATGGTATGTCAGTTAAGTAATGATTCTCCCACAGTTTAAATCATTCAGATTGCATATTCATCACTCATGATAATTTTCTTATGCATGCATGTCCAAAAAGCAAGGTTTGACTCATTATTCAGCTTTTGATGTAAATGTTATGTTCAGCTTTGAGTCATTCGAGTTGGTCATGATGTTGTGAAGTTAAGAATGGTCATGTCATGATAAGATTTTGATTTTAGAATGAATGCAAGTAGCCCTTCTACTTATACTTGAAAGCTTATCATATGCATGAAATGTTTTTAAATGATTTATGTTGCTAGAGCGGTTTTACTTACCTTCCATACTCGGTACATTCCACATACTGACCGCATACTTTCTATGTTGCATCGTTTCATGATACACGACCCGGTTCTCAGATTCAGCCCTACTCATAGTCGCTTATCAGAGCTAGCACCTGTTTGGCTGGTGAATCCTCATCTTTCGAGGACTAGACTATCATTTTCCTTTATGTATTTTCAGTTTCAGTATTGTTGAGTTAGTTGGGGTCTTGTCCCTTCAACTCGTCCAAATTGGAGGCTTTCAGACTTATGTAAGTATAGCTTCAGATATTATTCTATTGTGTTGTTGTATGAGACTTCCGCTGAGTTATAATTATGTTCCCTTCATGTTTATTGAATGAGTTAGTTGAATGCTTATCCCATGGGTCGACTTGGGGTCTCTCGGGTCCCTTGTCTCTTGTCTACGATCCGGGCCTCCGTTTGGGTCGTGAAAAACTTGGTATCAAAGCCATAGGTTTGATGTATCCTAGGGAGTCTGAGAGCCACAATAGGTAGTGTCTTTTTCATGGGTGTGAAGCATGCCACACTTGTGACAAAGAGGCTACTAGACATTTTAGGAAATGTTCCCTTCTATCATGATTGATGTCATGTGATGAAAAGCCTTTCTATCCTTCTAATTCATGCTATTCGTGATTGCAGAATCATAGCTCCTCGAAGGATGAATGGAAGGAGGAATGGAGGTGGTTAGGGACACGAGGCTGGAAACGATCATGAGCATCAGCCAACCCCACTAGTTCAGGAGCCTCAGGCACCAGAGCCAACTGTTCATGCTGAGTTCTGAGCTGCCATTCAGATGCTTGCATAGGCCTTGACCGCTCAGGTCAATCAGCAAGCCGTTGTACATGTTCTACAAAATGTCAATGCGGCGGCTGCTCGAGTCAGGGACTTCTTGAGGATGAACCCGCAGGACTTTTTGGGGTCCAAGTTAGATGAGGACCCGCATGATTTCATTTATGAGATTGTCAAGATCACCCAGGTTATGGGGGTGAGTAGTGTTGAGTGCGTAGAGTTGGCCTCCTACCAGTTGAAGGGGGTCGTGCATATATGGTTCCGCTAGTGGAAAGACAGTAGGGTCGCTGGGGCAGGTCCGGTCACATAGGAGGAGTTTCAGGTTGCATTCCTTGATTGGTTCTTGCCTCGAGAGATAGGGAGTTGAAAGCAGCAGAATTTGTGAATTTGTAGAAAGGGAGGATGACTATTCAGGAGTACTCCCTTGAGTTCACCCGCCTGTCTAAGTATTCCCCGGAGTTAGTGGCCGACCAGTGGGCGCGGGTGAGTAGATTTGTGCCTGGTATAGTAGATATTTGGACAAGGACTGTAGGACAGCTATGCTCCATCAGGACATGGACTTCCCTAGCATTGTGTTGTACGCTCAGCAGATGGAGGCAGCAAATTCAAGGGAGAGGGAGACCAAGAGGGCCAGGACTGATGACCACAGATTCTATCAACAGAGGTTTGGTGCTGGGCACCGACAACAGACCCACCAGAGATCATCAAACCCAGAATCTTAAGCGCTGAGTGTTCCATCTAGGCCCAGATATAATCAGAGAGGGTGATCGTCAGGATCGAGGGGTCATAGAAGTAGGTCCGCAGACTGCAGCATTCCAGCTTGTCGTAGGTGAGGCTGAGGGCACACAGGCCAGTGTTTGGCAGGGTAAGGAGCTTGTTTTGGGTGTGGGCAGCTGGGACATATGCTCAGAGATTGTCCCACTGTGAGATAGGACAGCTTGCGGACCGAGGCCCAACTTCTAGTTTAGCAGCCTCTCCCCCACACACAGCACATTAGGGGGCATGTACTAGCACAGCTGGTGGGCAGCCAAAACAGATTCTATGCCTTAGCCACTCATCAGGAGCAGGAGGCCTTACCAGATGTAGTCACCGGCATGTTGACAGTCTTTCATGTTGATGTATATGCATTACTAGATCCGGGGGCTACCTTATCTTTTTTCACACCATGTGTAGCCAGTAGCTTCAGAGTTAGTACCGATGTCTTCTCAAATCCCTTCTTAGTTTCTACTCCAGTAGGTCACTCAGTAGCTTCAGTGTATAGATATTGCTCGGTCTCAGTTCTTCACAAGGTCACCTCAGCAGACTTGATAGAGTTAGCCATGACCGATGTTGATGTTATTCTCAGCATGGATTGGCTATTTGCATGCCATAGTTCAGTTAATTATAGGACCCAATCAATAGAGTTTAGATTTTTGGGCGAGTCTGTCTCAGAATGGAAGGGTAGTTCAACTGTGCTTGTAGGTCGATTTATTTCCTACCTTAAGGCCAAAAAGATGATTTCCAAGGGTTGCATGTACCATCTAGTTAGGGTTAAGGACGTGGAGTCTGAGACCCCGACTATCTAGTCCGTACCAGTAGTATGTGAGTATCCAGAGGTCTTTCCTGATGATTTTCTAGGTGTCCCTCCCGAGCGGGAGATTGATTTTGGTATTGATCTTCTTCCCGACACGCAACCTATATCTATTCTGCCTTACAGAATGGCTCCAGTCGAGTTAAAAGAGTTGAAGGACCTGTTGAAGGACCTATTATATAAGGGCTTTATTAGGCCGAGTAAGTCTCCAAGGGGTGCACTAGTGTTGTTTGTTCGGAAGAAGGATGGTTCGCTTCGAATGTGCATTGACTATTGGCAGTTGAACGAGGTCATCATCAAGAATAGGTATCCTCTACACAATATCGATGATTTGTTTGACCAGCTTCAGGGTTCCAAGTGTTTCTCCATGATTGATCTCAGATACGAGTATCACCAGCTCAAGGTTCAGGAAAGTGACATCTCAAAAACCGCTTTCAGGACTCGGTATGGTCATTACGAATTTGTTGTTATGTCTTTTGGACTAACCAACTCCCCTGCATCTTTTATGGATATAATAAATAGGGTGTTCAAGGCATATTTAGATATGTTCATGATTGTGTTCATCCATGACATCCTTAAATACTCTCGGAGCAAGGAGGAGCATGCTGCTCAATTGGGGATAGTGATTCAGACCCTCAAGGATCGCTAGTTGTATGCAAAGTTTAGCAAATGTGAGTTTTTGTTGGACTCGGTGGCATTTCTAGGCCATATGGTATCAGGTGAGGGCATAAAAGTAAACTATCAGAAGATCGAGGCGGTAAAGAACTGGCCCAGACTGGTGAACCCATCAGATATCAAGAGCTTTTTGGGCTTAGCAGGTTGCTATCGGAGATTCGTGGAGGGTTTTTCCTCTATTGCCGCACCATTGACTATGTTGACTCAGAAGAAGGTGAAGTTTCAATAGTCGGAGGCTTGTGAGAAAAGCTTCCAAGAGTTGAAGACCCGACTCACTTCAGCACCAATGTTGACTCTACCTAAGGGGATGGATGGCTTTGTAGTGTATTATGATGCTTTGCGAGTTGGACTCGGGTGTGTGTTGATGCAACATGGGAAAGTGATAGCATATTCCTCGAGACAGTTGAAAGTTCATGAAAGAATTACCTGACCCATGATCTTGAATTGGCTGAGATGGTGTTTGCATTGAAGATATGGTTGCATTACATGTATGGGGTCCACGTGGATGTATTCATGGATCACAATAGCTTGCAATATGTGTTCACTCAGAAAGATCTCAATCTTCAGCCAAGGAGGTGGTTAGAGCTACTAAAGGATTATGACATGAGTGTCATTAACCACCCTAGCAAGGCTAATGTAGTAGTCGATGCACTTAGTAGGCTCTCTATGGAGAGTGTGTCGCACGTGGATGAGGGAAATAAGGAGTTGGTGAAAGATGTCCATCGACTTGCAAGGTTGGGAGTTAGATTTGTTGACTCTACCGATGGTGGAGTTATTGTGCAAAGCGGATCAGAATCGTCCTTGGTAGTGGATGTGAAAGTAGGCAAGATGATGATCCAATGTTGATAAAGCTTAAGGAAGCCATTCGGAGTCAAAGTGGAGGTCTTCTCCCAAAGGGGAGATGGGGTGCTGCGTTACCATGGTTGCCTATGTGTTTCAGATGTTGATAATTTAAGGGGTCGGATATTGCATGAGGCACATGGGTCCAGGTATTCTATCCATCCGGGTCCCACTAAGATGTATCATGATTTTTGGGAAATATATTGGTGGAACAGCATGAAAAAGGGTATAGCAGAATTTGTAGCCAAGTGCCCGAACTATCAGCAAGTGAAAGTTGAGCATCAAAGGCCGAGAGGCGTACTTTAGGATATTAGCATTCCCACTTGGAAGTGGGAAAATGTTAATATGGATTTCATTATAGGCCTACCTCGTACTCGCCGACACTATGATTCTATTTGGGTGGTGGTAGAATGGTTGTCCAAGGCTGCAGACTTTCTACCAGTCAAAACCACATATTCAGTGGATGATTATGCCAAATTATATATTCAGGAGTTGTTCCGGCTTCATGGAGTGCCCTTGTACATTATTTCAGATTGAGATAGTTTACCTCTCAGTTTTGGCGTTCTTTCCAAAAAGGGCTTCGGACTCAGGTTAAGCTCAACACAGCATTCCATCCGCAAATGGATGGCCAGGCGGAGCGGACAATTGAAACTCTCGAGGACATGTTGAGAGCTTGTGTGATGGACTTTAAAGGTAGTTGGAATGATCATTTTCCTTTAATCGAGTTTGCTTATAATAACAGCTATTAGTCCAATATTCAAATGGCATCGTTCGAGGCTCTTTACCAGCAAAGGTAGATCTCCCATCGGATAGTTTGAGGTTGGTGAGGCAGCTATGATAGGGCCAGATTCGGTTCACGAGGCGATGGTGAAAGTTCAGTTGATAAGGGACAGGCTGAAGATCGCTCAGAGCCGTCAGAAATCATACGCTAACATGAGGAGAAGAGATTTGGAGTTTGATGTGGACGATTGGGTATTTGTAAAGATATCTCCTATAAAGGGAGTCATGCGGTTTGGAAGGAAAGGGAAACTCAATACCCGATATGTTGGTCCTTACCGAGTTATGAGGAGAGTTGGTAAGGTGGCTATGAGTTGGACTTGCCATCAGAGTTATCTTCAGTTCATCCCATGTTTCACGTGTCACTTTTGAAGAAATGTTTGGGTGATCCAACATTAGTAGTTCCGGTGGACAGCATTGGTGTAAAAGACAGCCTCAATTATAAATAAATCCCCATTGAAATCTTGGATCATTAGGTTCGGAAGCTAAGGAACAAGGAAGTAACTTCAGTTAAGGTATTGTGGAGAAATCAGCATGTTGAAGGAGCTACGTGGGAAGCCGAAGCGGATATGATGTCTAGATACCCACATTTGTTCTCTACCTGCTTAATTTCAGCTTGAGGTATCAGTTTTGCACTTAGACTCTATTTAGTATTCATGTTTAAATTATGTGCACAAGTTTCTTTTATGTATGGGATGTGTGTATGATTGGTGAATTCAATTTAGCTATGTGTTTCAGAGGTAGTCATTCTGTCAGTTTTCGGTTAAAAGTGATCAGTTTTGAATATGATACGTATGTTTCTATTTTCTTTTTGTTTCCAACATTCGAGGACGAATGTTCCCAAGGGAGAGATATTGTAATACCCCCGAAGTGCCTAGGAGTAGAACCAGGAAGCTAAAATGCAAAACTGTCAAAAATTGGGGAAAAGTTGCAGAACAAGAGGTACAACGACTCGTGGTATGTAACCACGAGCTGTTGTGAGTAGTCATGGAATGGGGTTAGGCCTGGTGACAGTGTAGACAACGGGCATCACAACGACCCACTGTGAGGAAGGATGCCTCATTTTTGGGAGTCGTGGTAGGATAGTGGACTTTTTCAGTGGAGACGACGGATGGAAACCACGACCCGTTGTAGGGCACAATGTGTCGTGGTTAGGCTTGTTGTGAAGGAGTTCAGATTTTTAAAATAGGGAAACTACAACTGGTTCAACGACCCATTGGAACCTAGAATGACTCGTCCTATTCGTCCGTGGTTTGAATCCGAGATATGGCTGGGACAGTGCATAGCACGAGTAGATACCACGGGTCGCGGTATCCTCCAACGACCCATTGGTTCACCCGTTGTTTGGCCAGTTACCTATTTTCAGGGAATTCAATAAAGGCATTTCCGTCATTTCCTAGTCCTAAGGCCCTATACTACATCGTTTAAGGCTTGTTTTAAGGGGTTTTGAGAGGGGAAAAGCCTACTCTAAGTTATTCTTCCCATGCATGAAAGTTTGAAGGATTGAAGAGTTGATTCAAGGCCAAATTTCAAGGTTTCCATTGGAATCCTAGCTTGGGCAATTAGAGGGTGTTAGAATTCACCATTTCTAGGTATGTAAGTCTATGAGTGGTTGCTTCCTTCCACACCCATGCCCAATTTCTGTTAAAATACGATGAAATGTCTATGATCAAATATGGGGTTTTACTGAATTGAATAATTCTACAATTTTGATACATGGGGATGATTAGATTTCTTTTATATTGATGAATTATAAGCTTAGGAAGATCCTAAATTGTTTTCAATACAAAAAATTTTTCCAAAAACCTTGAATCAAAAATGCCCATGGATGAGAAATTCATAAAAGTAGTGAATGATGATGAATGCATGATGATGTTGAGATTCAATGATGAAAAGTAGGTTTCTAAAGTTACCCATGATTATAATGTTGTTTTCAAAAAAAAGGTGTAGATCCTAGCATGATAAAGCTTTAGGAATTGCTCACATAATGATTTAAAGAGATGATTTCCCGACATAAGCTTACAACATTGTTTGAAGTGAAGTTTCCTAATTTTTCATAAATTCTAGCTTGTGGTGTGTTGAGTTAAATAATTCTACATGTATCTTACCACATGATTTCGAGTAGATGCTTCCACCTATGAGAGAGCTTATGGTATGTTTAGAAATAAAGCTTCTCATATGCATGATTTCATAATTGAGATGTAGGTGATTATTGAGCTTTTTCAATAGACAATATTGAGCTTCGTTTCACATGAAATTGAGTTATGCATGATTTCATGTTGAGCTTCGTCAATAGATGATGTTGAGCTTCATTATATATGATGTAGAGCATTGCATGTTTTGGGAGAAGAGTCTAGCACCGAGCGGGTTAAGGATCGATCATCCAATGACCCAAAACTATGCGCCAATGTAGGTTGATACTATTATATTATTGGGACCTCCCTTGTGAGTTATCCCCGGCCCAATTGTCCCTGTAGTTTGATATCGATATCATGGTATCATCCATTGCTCTGGAAAGGTTATGAACGGCTCTACCCACTTGAGTGTGATAGTTGGGACCACGTATGCTCTATCATGGTATGTCGGTTAAGTGACGAGTCTCCCATGGTGTAAATTATTCAGATTACATATTCATCACTCATGATAATTATCTTATACATGCATGTTCAAAAAGCAAGGTTTGACTCATTGTTCGGCTTTTGAGGTAAATGTTATGTTCAACTTTGAGTCATTCGAGTCGGTCATGATGTTGTGAAGTTAAGCATGTTCATTTCATGATAATATTTCGATTTCACAATGAATGCATGTATTCCTTCTACTTATACTTGGAAAGTTATGATATGCATGAAATGTTTTTAAATGATTTACGTTGCTAGAGTGGTTTTACTTACCTTGCATACTGGGTACATTCCACGTACTGACCGCATACTTTCTATGTTGCATCATTTCATGATGCAGGACCCGGTTCTCAGGTTCAGCCCCGCTCGTAGTCTCTTATCAAAGTTAGCACCTGTTTGGTTGGTGAGTACTTATCTTTCGAGCACTAGATTATCATTTTCCTTTATGTATTTTTAGTTTCAGTATTGCGGAGTTTATTGGGGTCTTGTCCCTTCAACTCGTCCATATTGGAGGCTTTCAGACTTATGTAAGTATAGTTTCGGATATTATTCTGATGTACTGTTGTATGAGACTTCTGATGATTTATAATTATGTTTCCTTCATGTTTATTGAATGATTTAGTTGAATGCTTATTCCATGGGTCAACTTGGGGTCTCTCGGGGTCCCTCTCATTGAGTTTGCATATAACAACAGCGACCATTGTAGCATTCAGATGGCTCCATTTGAGGCTCTTTATAGGTGACGGTGTAGATCACCTATTGGTTGGTTTTATGTCAGTGAAACTACGTTGATAGGTCCAGATTCAGTCCATGAGGCTATGGAGAAAGTTCAGCTTATAAGGGACAGGTTGAAAACAGCTTAGAGTCACCAAAAGTCCTATGCGGATGTGAGAACGAGGGAGCTTGTGTTTTAAGTTGATGATTGGGTGTTTCTAAAGGTGTCTCCAATGAAGGGAGTGATGAGGTTCGGAAAGAAAGGAAAACTCATCCCTCGTTATGTTGGTCCGTACAGGATTGTGAAACAGGTTGGAAACGTAGCATATGAGTTGGAGTTGCCCTCAGAATTAGCTTCAGTTCATCTAGTTTTCCATGTATCGATCTTAAAGAAGTGTTTAGGTAATCCAGCTCTGGTTGTTCCAATGGACAGTGTCGGTGTGAAAGATAGCCTTAGTTATGAGGAGGTTCCAGTGGAAATACTTGATTGTCGGGTTCGAAAGCTAAGAAACAAAGAAGTAGACCCATTCAAGGTTTGTGGAGGAACTAGAATGTTGAGGGAGCTACGTGGAAAGACGAAGTAGATATGATGGCTAAATACCCACATTTATTCCCTTTCTAGCTCAGTTTCAGCTTGAGATATCAGTTTCCTCCTTAGTACCCTATTCAGTTTCATGTTAGCTCATGTGCCCCAGTTTCTTTCATGTCAATGAATGTATGTGTGATTCATGAATTCAGTTCATTCATGTAGTTCAGTCTGAAGTCAGTCACTCCTTCATTTTCCAGTTTGTATGTTCATTATTTGAGTTTGATGAATGCATTTCTCTACTTATCATTATGTTTTCCCACATTCTAGCATGTTCCCATGGGGGAGATATTATAATACCCCAAAAACTCTAAGATCAAATTTGGGAGTTAAAACAGAGAAAATAGAGTTCTCTGCACTAGGTCACAAGACAAGTCGTCCAGTGACCCATGCGGTGCACCACGAGTTGTTGAGTGACTCGTGGGGAGGAGTTTGGATTTGGTTGGGATTTTGAGTTTGAGGTGACCATGGGTGTGACCATGAGTTGTGCTCAGCACCACGATTCTTTGAGTGGTCCGTGGTAAAATTTTGATTGAAGGATGGATGATTTTGGCAGTGTCCCTAACGGGTTGTCACTAAGAGTTGTCGGGCACACCACGAGTCGTGGTGTACCTCGTGGTGACCAATGGCGAGGAATTTCCAATGCAGGTAATGGGAGGTGACCACGAGTAATGGTCAATGTCGATGAGTCATCCAGTCCCTCATGGGGACTAGCACTGTGTTTTTCCCTACAAATTTAAAGGGCTTTTGCGTAATTCCTAAGCTCCTAAGGCCTAAACTATGTCGTATAAATCTCAGAATAGAGTATTTTAAGAGGGTAAGTTCATTCTAGGCCTATTCACTTCCATGCATGCAAGTCTAGAAGCTCCTAAGGGTGATCAAGCCTAGATTTCCTCAAGTTCTTCCCCAAATTTCCATTGGGCAATCAAGGAAGTTATGGAATCAGATTTCTACAGGTATATAAGGCTATGAATGGGTGTATACATCCACACCCATGCCCAATTCCTCTTCAATTCATGAAATTCTAGTTGATGAATCTATGGGGTTTTAGCCCAACATGTGAATTCTCTAAGTTTCAATCATGGGTATGATCTAAGCATGTTTCAAATGTTGAATTATGATTAATGGGCATATTTTACAGTGTTTTCAATTATAAATTATGTTTTCAAGTTTTATAAATTATGATGCCTATTCATGAAAGTTCATGAAAGTTGAGATCTATGAAATATGTATTTAAGCATGATGAGATGTATATGAAGAAAGTATGATCTTGAATTACCCATGTCTATGTTCATGTTTTCAAATGATCAAGTCTATGTCAAGCATGTTTAAGTATTGGGCAAGCCCATATGATTAAGTATGTTTCATGATTTATCTAAACTTCATGTACTAGCATACCAATTTTGGAGTCCAGACTCCCACTATTTTCAGCTTGTGTTGTGGTTTGAGCCCAAAGCTTCTCATGTTATGATTTTAGATTTATGCATGTATGTTCTGAGTCAGCTTCGTCATTAGACGATGGTTCAACTTTGGTGAAAAATGATGGAGAGCATATGCAATCAGATCGATTCTTTTTTGAATCTCTATACGTGAAATTCCCTTGACACCAGAGGACGTTCTCATATTCTTTTGTACATAATTCTTGTTACATGTTTTTGGGAGTAGTGTCTAGCACCGAGTAGGCTATGGGTCAATCAACCTTATGCCTCAGAACTACACGCCAACGCAAGTATGCTTAGATTATTTGGGACCTCCCTTGTGAGCTTCCCCTACCCCCAAGGAGCCTTCAGCTTGATATCTATATCATGATAGCGTCCTTAGCCCTGGCAAGGCTTTGGACGGCTCTGCTCACTTGAGTGTGATAGTCGGGACCACGTAAGCTCTATCGTGGTAATGTCGGTTATATGAAGAGTCTCCCATTGTTCCTCATGATTTCAGTTATGCATGTTCATCAGTCATGATATTATGTTTTAAGCAGATTTGACCCAATGTTCAGTTTTACTTATGATTATCAGTTTTCAACTTTGGGTCATTCGATTCAGTTATGATATTCAGTTATGTTCATATCATGATTTCAAAAAATAGCATGCAAGCCCTACTCTCAGAATCTCATCCTTATTATGTTTTATGATATGCATGGTTTATAATTTTACTTACTTAGCGGTTTTACTTACCCTTACATACTCGGTAAGTTCCACCTACTGACCATATACTCTATGTTGTATCATTTCATGACACAGGTTTGGATATTCAGGCTCAGTATCGTTATTAGCCAGACCTGCAACATTAGCACTTACCAGCCAGAGTTGGTGAGTCCTCATCTTTTGAGGGCCCTTCTTTTCAGTTGTATCTAGTACTTTTAGTTTCAAATTTTAGTGAGTTAGTTGGGGTCTTGTCCCATCAACTCGTCACTAGTATAGGCTTTTCAGACCTAGAATGTAATCAGCTTCGATCTTGAGTGTGTATTCCGATGTTATGAGATATTAGATTACCGTTATATTAATTATGTTAATTCTTCTCTTTATTATGATTGAGTTAGATCATATGTTCATGCCATGGGTCAACTTGGATCCTCTCAGAGTTCTTTGTCCCGTGTATCGATCCGGGCCTATGTTCGAGTCTTGACAAATATAGGATCCTCACCTTGCCTTTCCTTAACCTCCATCACCAAGGAAGATTCTGACCCACTCTGAACAATAACACCACCATCTGCTGAATTTTTAAGGAAAAACCCCGAGCATGCAAGCCGATGGATATCCTTCACCAACTCTTTCCTCCTATCCTCAACAGGGGACACATTCTCCATAGGAAACCTGCTAAGAGCATCCACCACTATATTGGCCTTGCCCGGATGGTAAAGAATACTCATGTCACAGTCCTTAAGAAGCTCTAGCCATCTCCTTTGCCACAAATTCTGATCCTTTTGAGTAAACACGCACTGAAGACTCTTATGGTCCACAAACACATCCACATGCACCCCATATAAATAGTGCCTCCAAATCTTCAAGGAAAATACCACCGTTGCTAACTCTAGGTTATCCGTCAGATAATTCTTTTTGTGAGTCTTAAGCTATCTCGAATCATAAGCGATGACCTTACCATGCTGCATCAACACACACCCCAGGCCAATCCTCAAAGCATCACAATACACCATAAAGCCATTCATGCCCTCTGGTATGGACAAAATTTGAGCCGAAGTCAGTCGAGTATTTAACTCTTAAAAAATCTTCTCACATGCATCGGACCATTGATATTTGACTTCTTCTGGATTAGCTTAGTCAAAGGTGCCGAAATGGATAAAAATCCCTCTACAAACCTCTTGTATTACCCAACTAAGCCCAAAAAGCTTCTAATATCAATATGGTTGATAGGTCTAGGCCCACTTTTCTCACCACCTTAATCTTATGAGAGTCTACTTGCACACCCTCACTAGATATCACATGACCCAAAAATGCTACTGAGTTCACCGAAAACTCACACTTGCTAAATTTAGCAAACAGCTAACGGTCCTTGAGAGTTTGCGACACAATCTTCAAATGAGCGAAATGCTCCTCTTGACTCTAAGAGTATATGTGTAATACCCCGGAAGTGCCTAAGAGTAGACCCGAGAGTTAAAAGTTGAAAACTGCTGAAACTGGGAAAATATTGCAGAACGGGTGACCCTACGGATTATTGGTCCAACCAATGACACATTGGGATGAGTCATGGAAAGCATCTGGTCTGGGGACAGTGGAAGCAACGATCGATGTGACGACTCATTGTGGGAAACAATGAGTCGTCATTTGTGGTCGTGGTGGGAGATGGACCACAGCATCTAAAAAGTAACGGGTCATCCCATGACCCATCATGAGTTACTACGAACCATCATTAGTAGTCATCGTTTAAGGGGTGAAATTTCTAGTGGGTTCAACGAAAGGAAACCAAAACTCATTTGTTGATATAACGAATCGTGGTGAGGCTCATTATAGGATGAGGTGTCAAAGTTGAAGGAGGAAATAACGATCGACAGAACGACCCATTGTATGTTATGAAGACCCATCTTTTCAAGTCGTGGGTTGAGCTGAGACCTAAGCCTAGACATTGTAAAGGACGGATCATCACCACGGGTCGTGGTATCTTCCAACAACCCGTTGGAGCGCCCATTGGTTTATTCGGTGAAGAATTTTCCTGCAAAATTAGTAAGGGTATTTTTGTCATTTCCACATCCTAAGACCCTATACTACGTCATTTGAGGCTCGTTTTAGTTGGTTTTAGGAGGGGAAAACCTATTCTAAGTTATTTCCTTCCATGCATGCAAACTTGAGAGCTTGAGAAGGTGATCTAGAGCTAGTACCAAGGTTTCCATCCAAATTTCATTTTGGGCAATCAGAGAAATGGTGGAATCAATCCGTTCTAGGTATGTAGGGTTATGAGTGGTCGTTTCCTTCCACACCCATGCCCAATTTCTATCTAAGTATGAGAAATTCCTATAATCAAGTTATGGGGTTTTTACCCAAATGCATGAATCTTCAATTTTTTTACATGGGTATTGTCACGCCCCGCCTTGGGGGTATGACTGCCACCTGGTGCCCTATTAGGACCTGAACTGCTAGACTACTGAGCCTAAGAACATCTGGTGCCTGGTTGGCTCCAACTCAGATTCATGGAATCAACGGGCTATATAACAGTTGTAAATACACCCTCCGGCCGGCTGGGCCTATAGCCACCTGTACTTGTAATATCAGCTAACCAGAATCATACTCATATAGGGAACCTATGCGGGACGACAAGACCATCATGTTGTCTAGTTATCTCTAACTCAATATAACAATGCGGAACAGCTACGTGACCGGCAAGGTCACCACTACTGACTGGATAAGGCCTTACATGGCCAACATAAACAACTAAACATACGCACGGCCCCACACGACCGGCACAACTAACCACAAGGAAATATATACAAACTGCAAGCCTCTAGGAATACTGATAAGATGGTCGGGACAGGGCCCTGACCTACCCGTACTGTACAACAAAAGAAAATGATATAAACCTCTTAATATCAAGCTCCGGAAGACAGGAGCTGATGACTCAATGAGCTGGCTAGAATCACGAGGGATCGGCTCCTCGTCTACGAGTACCTGCAGGCAAGTAATGCAGCGCCCCAAACGGGCGTCAGTACCACTGGTACCGAGTATGCAAAGCAAACTAAACATAACTGAATATAAACAACGATTCTAGTAAATTCTAAATAGCAGGAAGTATCTAAAACTATCTGAACTAGCAGGATCTGGAATAGGCTTATCTGTACTGAAGGTAAGGTAGAATCATACCTGTCGTCATGGCGACCTGCTGTCTATCAACTAATAGATATCATGTATATACATATATATATAACACACAAGAACCTATACCAGCCCCCATAAGCCAGAAGGTGTCAACCAACACACAATCAATATACCCCTACCCGGGTCAAAACCGTCCAAAAATAAATCGCTCCACTCGTCTATTAACTACGAGCACCTCTACCGGCCCTCTGGGTCTCTAGCTCGGGCTATGGCCTCTGATATAAATAACTGTGTCTGAGCCTGAAGGATTCCTGTATTGTAAACTGTAATTTGTATCGGTATCTGTATCTATAATTTGTCCCCTAGGCTCAAGCGCACAACAGGGTAAGCTATACTGCTATGCTGATCAGCCTGATATGGGGAATGCTTCATCCCATCTTCGTCCTACTGCAGACGGCATACCACTCCTTGGAGTGGCATATCCCCACCCCCACGGTGGGTCGACACAGTTACCAACCCAGGGGCGGCGAGGATGCTCAAAGGGTGCCCTCATAACACAAACAGGTCTCAACAAACAATAATCACATATAGCAAGCATGTTTAAACTGAAAATACTATTTTTACTCTGATTTCTCATTCTGAACTCTTTTCTGTGTTATACTGATTCTCATACTGCCTATGCTGTATCTGAGATATTATCTGACTGTATGATTATACTATAACTGAAATATCATCTGACTGTCTGATATTTCTTTACTAACTTTTAATCTGAACATATATCATAATATCATAAAACATGCTTGCTAAATTTAAATTGGACTCAATTCTCGACTTCTGAGTTTTTTCTTCTATACATCACGCTATCTACCGTACTGAATTACTAACTTGCCGAAGGAATTAGGGTTACATACCTTCACTTCGGAGTTCCCGACTAACTGGCGTAGTTTGGTCGGTATTTCTACTATTTCTCCCAACTGCATTCATATATATGTCAATTAGAACTAAATACGCTAATATTTTAGAAGAAAATATCACTTTCAATATATATATAGCCCAGACTTAGGCTTATCGAAAAATGGTCAAAAACTCGCTATTTCTCGAAAGTCCAGAAGGGAGAAATACTCACATTAGGGATAGGAGTATATTAACACTAATTTGGAGCAATTCCACTTACCTTAGTTCGGTAGCACGACGATTTGCCGGCCAAATTTCATGAAACTAAATCCGTAGGAATGCTCCTTATTGCTTAATACCTTGGTATCTTGAGTTAATTTGAGTTTGGACCGCGTTTGATGGCGTAATCGGGAAGAAATTATCAAGAAACCTTGTCTCCCTCTGTTTCTCCCTCGACCTTACTGGAAATTATATGAAAAGTAACTTTAAAACCGAAGTGGAGGGGCTTATATAGTTGGGCCTAAACAGGGCCTCCGTGACACGGAGCCAACGCGGAGGCCCTCTCTACGTGGCACGTTGCCATCACGGAGGGGCTCTGCCCCGGCTCCATCCGCGATGGTTCGACGAATTTCTTATCCGGTCTTTCCCCGGATCTTTTCCTAGCATGTATGGCATTCAAACACTCTTAACCAACATGCGAATAGGCTATCTACATGTCGAGAATTTACGAGATGTAATATTCTCCCCCCTTTAAGAACATTCGTCCTCAAATGTAGACCTCCATTTATAGGAATTCTTGACTTACTCAACTTATTTATAGAAATATTTTGGCAGAGTCTCTCCTATAATATGGACTATCTTAAAAACCTGAAATGTAGAAAAGTACAATACAGGTACTCCACACAATACTATAGTATCCATCTCATAAAAGACTAGAGTCGACTATCTTTTATACATATACTACAAGGCACTATATAAAATAACAATACTAACATACATGTTATCTGACAAGGCTTGGAACAAATGAGGATATCTGGTTTTCATATCTTCCTCTACTTCCCAGGTCATCTCTTCTCGGTTCTTATTACGCCACAGCACCTTGACAGAAGCAATATCTTTCGTCCTCAATCTACGAATCTGTCTGTCTAAGATGACTACTGGAACCTCTTCATAGGCCAGCTCTTCCGTAACTTGGACATCCTGGACTGGGACAACTCTGCGAGGGTCTCCCATGCACTTCCTTAGCATAGATACGTGGAAAGCTGGATGAACAAATTCTAATTCTGGAGGCAAGTTCAATTTGTATGCCACTCGGCCTACTCTCCGCCGGATCTGATAAGGCCCAACGAATCTCGGACTGAGCTTACCTTTCTTGCCGAATCTCATCACCCCTTTCATTGGAGATACTTTTAGAAATACCCAGTCTTTCACATCAAATTCTAAGTCTCTGCGCCGCACATCAGCATAGGATTTCTGGTGGCTCTGTGCAGTCAGTAGGCATTCTCTGATAAGCTTTACCTTCTCCTCTGACTGTTGAATAATATCTGACCCAATCAGCACTGACTCTCCCACTTCAAACCAGCCAACTGGCGACCTACATTTTCGCCCATACAGTACCTCAAAGGGCGCCATCTGGATAGCTGAGTGATAACTATTATTATAAGAAAACTCAATCAGTGGCAAATGCTCGTCTCAACTACCCCCAAAGTCTAGCACACATGCCCGTAGCATATCCTCGAGCGTTTGAATAGTGCGTTCAGCCTGCCCATCTGTCTGAGGGTGGAATGCTGTGCTCAAATTAATCTGCGTTCACAGACCTCTCTGAAATGACTACCAAAATCTAGCTGTAAATTGTGCTCCTCTGTCAGAGATAATAGATACTGGAACCCATGTAATCTAACTATTTCTCTGATATACAATTCGCCATAATCCTCAGCAGAGAAAGTAGCTTTCACTGGCAAGAAGTGGGTTGATTTCGTCAGTCTGTCAACTATTACCCAAATGGAGTCATGTCTATGTCTGGTACGGGGTAATCCTACTACAAAGTCCATGTTCACTGCTTCCCATTTCCATAGAGGCACAGCTATGTCCTGAGTCAATCTGCCTGGTTTTTGGTGTTCCGCTTTTACCTGTTGGCAGTTAGGACATTGGGCTAAAATTCTGCTATTTCCCTCTTCATACTTGGCCACTAGTAGATCTCCTTGATATCGTGGTACATTTTCGTCGCGTCTGGGTGGAGAGAATAGCGGGCGTAATGTACCTCATTCATAATCTGCTGGCGGAGCCCTGAAATATCTAGAACACAGAGGCGGCCCTTACATCGCAGCACTTCATCCTCAGTTATCTGAAAATCTGGCGCTTTTCCTTGCTGAATTCTGTTCTTAAGCTGGACTAGGTTAGGATCTTCATATTTTCGTTCCTTTACCTCCACAACTAATGACGACACAACGGTGTTCTGAATTAACGCTCTGTTGTCCTCTGTTTCTACTACACGAACAGCTAGGCTGGCTAATTGATGTATTTCTCTGACCAACTCCCACTGCTCGGGCTGCAAATACGCCAAACTTCCCATTGATTTACGGCTGAGAGCATTTGCTACTACATTGGCTTTTCTCGAATGATACAGAATGTCCACATCATAATCTTTCAATAACTCCAACCAGCGATGCTGTCGCAAATTCAACTCCCTCTAAGTGAAGATATACTGTAGGTTCTTATGATCTGTGAAAATATCCACATGGACGCCATGCAAGTAATGTCTCCATATCTTTAAGGCGTTGATCACTGCGGCTAATTCCAGGTCGTGGGTAGGATAATTGTTTTCGTGTTTCCTCAGTTGTCTGGAAGCATACGCAATCACTTTACCGTGCTGCATCAACACACAACCCAACCCAATACCTAATGCGTCACAATACACTGAATAACCCCCTGTACCTTCCGGTAATGCTAACACTGGAGCGGAGGTTAATCTATCCTTTAATTCTTGAAAACTCTGCTCAGATGCCTCCGTCCACTGAAACTTTACTGTTTTCTGCGTCAGCTTTGTCAGAGGTGCCGCTATAGTGGAGAATCCCTCAACAAATCTTCTGTAATATCCCGCTAATCCCAGAAAACTGCAGACTTCGGTCGGTGTGGTAGGTCTAGGCCATGTTTTGACTGCTTCTATTTTCTTCGTGTCAACCTATATACCAGCATCCGACATAATACGCCCTAAGAAGGCTACTGAGTTCAGCCAAAATTCACATTTGGAGAATTTAGCATACAACTGACGGTCCCTAAGAATCCAGAGCACTGTCCGTGAATGAGCCTGGTGGTCTGCCTCTGAGCGAGAATACACCAGAATATCATCAATAAATACTATCACGAACAGGTCCAGGTATGGTCTGAAGGTACTGTTCATCAGGTTCATAAATACTGATGGGGCATTCGTCAACCCAAAGGACATAACTAGGAATTCAAAGTGGCCATATTGGGTTCTGAAGGCCGTTTTAGGAATATCTCTTTCACGGACTCGAACCTGATGGTATCCGGACCGTAAGTCAATCTTGGAGAAATATCTGGCCCCTTGTAGCTGATCAAACAAATCATCTATTCTGGGAAGTGGATACTTATTCTTTACTGTAACTTTATTCAGCTACCGGTAATCTATACACATGCGAAGCGAGCCATCCTTCTTTCTCACAAATAGAACTGGCGCACCCCACGGTGAAGTACTTGGCCTGATAAAACCCTTATCTAGCAGGTCCTTCAGCTGCTCCTTTAATTCTCTGAGTTCAGCAGGAGCCATGCGATACAGAGGAATTGATATAGGCTGAGTGCCTGGTAGTAAGTCGATTGCAAAATCTATTTCCCTTTCTGGGGGAATACCAGGTAACTCATCTGGAAATACATCAGGGAATTCATTCACCACTGGAACAGACTGGAGTGTCAGAGACTCTACCCGAACATCCTGAACCCTGACTAGGTGGTAAATACATCCCTTAGCTATCAACTTCCTCGCCTGAAGGTAGGAAATAAACCTACCTTTTGGCATAGCTGTGCTGCCCTTCCACTCTCACACTGCCTCCTCTGGAAAGTGGAATCGAACCGTCTTGGTCCAACATTCTATGTTGGCATAGCATGGCACCAACCAATCTATACCCATAATGGCATTGAAATCAATCATCTCTAGTTCTACCAGATCTACTGTAGTTTGACGATCAGCAACCTCTACTGTACACCCTTGATAAATTCTGCAAGCTATAATGGAGTCACCGACAGGTGTAGATACTGAGAAGGGCTGCTGTAACAATTCTGGTGCAACACTAAACTTTCGAGCCACAAATGGGGTAACATAGGACAAAGTGGACCCTAGATCAATCAGTACATAAGCAGGGTATGAGCAAATAGTCATCATACCTGTTACCACATCTGGAGATGCCTCTAAGTCCTGTCTCCCTGGTAATGCATAGGTACGGCTTGAGCCCGTACTTGAACTAGAGGCTCCTGATCTACCTCAGCCTCTACCTGCTGAACCTGAGGGCCTACGCCTTGCCGAGGCTGCTGGAACTCGTGGCCCTGCAGATCCCCTGTCCTGGCTATCTCGGCTACCTTGCCCCCTGGCCAGAAAATCTCTCATCAGGTGCCCCTCCTGCCCGCATATATAACATCCTGAAGAGCCATATCTACAAACTCCGATGTGAGGTCGGCTGCAAATAGGGCAGGGTGGGGGGGTGTATCTGCTCTGCTCTACCCTCCTCTGCTGAGGTGAATCCACCGTTCAAGAACTTCCACCAAACTCTGACTGCCCTCGATGAATAAATCTACCCCTCTGCTGTTGTGGTAGAGGTGGGGGTCTAGGGGGCCTGTCTTACAATCGGGTCTTGGTCCTCTCTGAATCTCCCTCTGTATATCGTCTGATCTATCCCTGTGGTGCTGCTCCTGATTTGTCTGCCTACTGTCATGTTGCCGCTATCTAAGGCCCTCAATAGTCTGGGAAAAGGCCTGCACCTGGGCAATGTCCATATCTTCCCGTAATGTAGCTGTCATGCATGCCTCAATGTACTCTAAGTTCAGACCCATAATAAACCGGTGGACTCTGGATGGCATGGTGTCCACAAAAGCTGGAGCATAGAGGGCTAAGGAGTCAAACCGTAGGGCATATTCTCGTACACTCCTCGCCCCCTGCTCCAAATGCAAAAACTGATCCATCCGGGCCTACCTGATCTCCCATGGTAAATAACGATCCAGGAAGGCCTCCGAGAAGCTATACCAGGTCAGAGGGGCAACATCTCTCCCTCGAGACCTTTCTCAACTCTCGTACCATAATACAGCTACGTCTTGCAACCGGAATACTGCTAACTCAACTGATTCTGTAGGTGTCTCATGCATCACCCGGAAGATTCTCTGCATCTAATCTAGGAAATCCTGGGGTCCTCTGCCTGATCTGACCCTGTGAATTATGGGGGACCCAATGCCAAAAATTCCCTAACCCTCGAACTTCCAGATCCACCTGATGGATCCGCTGTTACAGGTGGCACTGACTGGCGCTGAGTGGCCATCATTTGGGCCAACATAACAACTGCACTGCGAACCTCCTGATCAGATGGTGTAAGTACAGGAGCTATCGGAGGCGGTGTCGTTCCGAATGGCTCCTGGTGAAATGGGGACTGCTGAGAAGGCTGTGTTGATGCCTCTATATCGCCCTCAGATCGAGCTAATTCTAAATGAAGCTGAGGCATCCTACTGGTGCCTTCTCCTGCTGCGGTATCCAACCTTCTGCCTGTGGCAGGGTGTCGCTGCTCTGCCATTTTTATCTGTAGACAAAGAATATGATAAGTTTTAAGAACTCGACCCTATACTGTACTATTATATGGCACGACGGAATATGAAGAAAGAGTAACCACCCTATTATGCCTTGCAGCCTCCAGCCTATAGTATGTGGTGCACAACACATCCGTAGACAAGACTCTACTTAGCACGACTTGCAGACTCCCTGGGACACGTCCTGCTCTGATACCAAGTTTGTCACACCCTGCCTTGGGGGTATGAATGGCACTTGGTGCCCTATTAGGACCTGATCTGCTAGACTACTGAGCCTAAGCACATCTGGTGCCTGGCTGGCTCCAACTCAGATTCATGGAATCAACGAGCTATATAACGGTTGTAAATACAGCCTCCGGCCGACTGGGCCTATAACCACCTGTACTTGTAATATCAGCTAACCAGAATCATACTCATATACGGAACCTATGCGGGCCGACAAGACCACCATGTTGTCTAGTTATCTCTAACTCAATATAAAAAATGAGGAACAGCTACGTGACAGGCAAGGTCACCACTACTGACTGGATAAGGCCTCACACGACCAACATAAACAACTAAACATACGCACGGCCCCACACGAATGGCACAACTAACCACAGGGAAATATATACAGATTGCAAGCCTCTAGGAATACTGATAAGATCTACCCGTACTGTACAGCAAAATAAAATGATATAAACCTCTTAATATCAAGCTCCGGATGACTGGAGCTGATGACTCAATGAGCTGGCTGGAATCACGAGGGATCGGCTCCTCGTCTACGAGTACCTGCAGGCAAGTAATGCAGCGCCCCAAACGGGCGTCAGTACCACTGGTACCGAGTATGCAAAGAAAATTGAACATAACTGAATATAAACAATGATGCTAGTAAATTCTGAATAGCAGGAAGTATCTAAAACTGTCTGAACTAGCAGTATCTGGAATAGGCTTATCTGTACTGAAGGTAAGGTAGAATCATACATATCGTCATGGCGACCTGCTGTCTATCAACTAATAGATATCATGTATATACATATATATATATATATAACACACAAAAACCTATACCAGCCCCCATAAGCTGGAAGGTGCCAACCAACACACAATCTATATACCCCTACCCGGGTCAAAACCATCCAAAAATAAATCGCTCCACTCGTCTATTAACTACGAGCACCTCTACCGGCCCCCTAGGTCTCTAGATCGGGCTATGGCCTCTGATATAAATAACTGTGTCTGAACCCGAAGGATTCCTGTATTGTAAAATGTAATCTGTATCTGTATCTGTATCTATAATCTGCCCCCAAGGCTTAAGTGCACAACAGGGTAAGCTATACTGCTATGCTGATCAGCCTGATATGGGGAATGCTTCATCCCATCTTCGTCCTACTATAGAAAGCATACCACTCCTTGGAGTGGCATATCCCCACCCTCACGGTGGGTCGACACAGTTACCAACCCAGGGGCGGCGAGGATGCTCAAAGGGTGCCCTCATAACACAAACAGGTCTCAACAAACAATAATCACATATAACAAGCATGTTTAAACTGAAAATACAATCTGTACTCTGATTTCTCATTCTGAACTCTTTTCTGTGTTATACTGATTCTCATACTGACTATGCTGTATCTGAGATATTATGTGATTGTATGATTATACTGTAACTGAGATATCATCTGACTGTCTGATATTGCTTTACTAACTTTTAATCTGAACATATATCATAATATCATAAAACATGCTTGCTAAATTCAAACTGGACTCAATTCTCGACTTCTGAGTTTTTTCTTCTATACATCACGCTATCTACCGTACTGGATTACTAACTTGCCGAAGGAATTAGGGTTACATACCTTCACTTCGGAGTTCACGACTAACTGGCATAGTTTGGTCGGTATTTCTGCTATTTCTCCCAACTGCATTCATATATATGTCAATTAGAACTAAATACGCTAATATTTTTGAAGAAAATATCACTTTCAATATATATATAGCCCAAACTTAGGCTTATCAAAAAACGGTCAAAAACTCGTTATTTCTCGAAAGTCTAGAAGGGAGAAATACTCACTTTATGGATAGGAGTATATTAACACTACTTTGGAGCAATTCCACTTACCTTAGTTCGGTAGCACGACGATTCGCCGGCCAAATTTCATGAAACTAAATTCGTAGGAATGCTCCTTACTGCTTAATACCTTGGTATCTTGAGTTAATTTGAGTTTGGACCGCGTTTGACGGCGTAATCCGGAAGAAATTATCAAGAAACCTCGTCTCCCTCTGTTTCTCCCTCGACCTTATTGGAAATTATATGAAAAGTAACTTTAAAACCGAAGTGGAGGGGCTTATATAGTTGGGCCTGAACAGGGGCTCCGTGACACGGAGCCAACGCGGAGGCCCTCCCTCCGTGGCACGTTGCCATCGCGGAGGGGCTCTGCCCCATCTCCTTCTGCGATGGTTCGACGAATTTCTTATCCGGTCTTTCCCTGGGTCTTTTCCTAGCATGTATGGCATTCAAAAACTCTTAACCAACATGTGAATAGGCCATCTACATGTCGAGAATTTACGGGGTGTAACAGGTATGATTAAATAGTGTTTTTATTATCGAATTGTGAAGCATGGGCTAATTTTATAATGATTTCAATCAAAATTATGTTTCCAGCCTTGTGAATGTTGAAGCCCATTGATGAGATGATCATGAAAAGTGAGATTTATAAAGTATATGTAATAGTGATGAGATCTTATGATATGAAGCTACCCATGTTTATAATTATGTTTTCAATGAGAATTGAGTATTTCTCAGTATGATAATGCTTTGGACAATGCCCATATGTTAAGTTCAAATGATGATTTTTACGAACTAAGCTTACCACATTGTTTTGGAGCAAAGACTCCCAAGTTTTTTATTCTAGCTTGTGGTATGTTTTGAGTTAAGTCTTCCTATGCATATCTTACCACATGGTTTTGGAGCTAAGGCTCCCAAGTATGTTTTTAGCTTGTGGTATGTTTTGTAGTAAAACTTCTCATATGCATGATTTCGTATTTGAGATGTATTTGATTATTGAGCTTCGTCAATAAATTATGTTGAGCTTTGTTATATATAATGTAGAGCATATGCATGTTTTTGGGAGAAGAGTCTAGCACTGAGCGGGCTAAGGGTCGATCATCCTATGCCCAAGAACTACGCGTCAATGTAGGTTGATACTATTATATTATTGGGACCTCCCTTGTGAGCTATCCCCGGCCCTAATGGCCCATAACCTTGATATCAATATCATGGTATCATTCTTAGACCCGGCAAGGGTTTGGGCGGCTCTACCCACTTGATTGCGATAGTCGGGACGACGTAAGCTCTATCATGGTATGTCGGTTAAGTGAAGAGTCTCCCATTGTTCTATATGATTAAGATATGCATATTCATTACTCATGGTTATTATATATACATGCATGTTCTAAAAGCAAGCTTTGACTCAATGTTCATCTTTTCTATAAATTTCATATTGCATCTTTGAGTCATTCGAGTTAGTTTGATGTATAAAGCTATGTATTGTCAGGTTATGAAAAAGATCATGATTTCATAAAGAATGCATGCAAGCCCTACTCTCAGTTTACTAATGTTTACATTTAATTAATGCATGGTGTTTAAAAGATTTTACTTACTTTAGCGGTTTTACTTACCCTACATACTCGGTACATTCCACACACTGACCGCATACTATCTATGCTGTATCATTTCTTGATGCAGGACCCGACTCTCAGGTTGAACCCCACTCTTAGACAGCTTATCGGAGTTAGAGTCTACCTATTGGTGAATCCTCATCCTCCGAGGACCAAACTATCTATCTTTTCTTTATGTATTTCAGTTTTCATCTTGTTGAGTTAGTTGGGGTCTTGTCCCATCAACTCTTCATGTTTAGAGGCTATTCAAACATATGTATGTACTCAGCTTCGGATTTTATATTCATATGTTATATTTAAGTTAGAATTCTTCTATGATTTCATTTTTGTTTATTTGAGTTAGATGTACGCTTATGTCATGGATCGATTTGGGTCTCTCGGGGCTCCTTGTCCCTTGTTACGATACGGGCCTCTGGTTGGGTCGTGATGAACTTGGTATCAGAGCAATAGGTTTGAAATATCCTATGGTGTCTGAAAGCTGCGTTAAGTAGAGTCTTTTTCATGAGTGTGAAGCACGCCACACTTATGAAGAAGAGGCTACGGGACATCTAGGAAATGTTCCCTTCTTTCATGATCTGTGTCGTGCGATGAAAAGTCTTTCTATCCTTCTGATTTGTGCTATTCGTGATTGCAGAATCATGGCTCCTCAAAGAATGAATGGAAGGAGGAATGGAGATGGTGAAGGCCACGAGGATGGCAATAGTCATGGGCATCAGCAAGCCCAACCAGTTCAGGAGCCCAAGGCACCGGAGCCAGCTACCCATGTGAGTTTTGGGCCTCTATTCAGATGTTTGCGCAGGCCCTGACTGCTCAGGTCAATGTCACGAACCGCCAGAGTACACCTGGATCGTAGACACGGGACAAGGAACCCTGAGAGGCTCCAAGTTAACCCATGGCATAATCATCGCATACACTTAACATAAGAAACGTCAAACATCATGAACAAGCGGAAGAAAAATAACAAGAATCTAATATGATCCATAAAGACGATTTAATAACACTTAGATAGATAGCTGAAACTATCTAGACAAGTCCAAAAGCCTTCTACTAAACTGATGAGTTGCTGGGACAAGCCCCCAGCTAACTCCCGAGGTCTGAAAACTGGAACATAATAAAATTGAATATAAGTCACGTCCTTAGAAGATGAGGACTCACCACTTGCAACTAGGAGAGGAAGGAGCATATCTAGCCACGCGGTTGAACCTGGAGACCTGAATCTATATCATGAAATGATATAGCATAAGAGGTGTGTGTTAAACAACCGAAATGAAGTACACAAGCAGGGAGTACCATAAATCACAGGATTAGTAACACAACCGAAATGAAGTACAAAAACCTGGTATGAGATCCACATATTTATATAGACATAATCATATTATAAGGTCATGCATTAGTATAAGTTCAATGATGCACAAAAGTAGTAATCATAATGATACATAGATGCAACGCCATGACTGATATCATGAGGATCCTTGACTGTCTAAGCGAATGAAGGCTCTGATATAGCGAGTCACTAACTAGTTGGGGATGTCAGTCCAGACTGGAGGAGGAGAAACATTCTTGGCTAGTAGCTAGGGATGTGAGTCTCGACAGGCTAGGGAAATACTCTTGCTAACAAGAATCTCGACTGACTAGGGAAACATTCTTGTTAATGAGAATTCCAACTGACTAGGGAAACTTGCTAACGAGAATCCCGACTAACTAACATTAATCTAAATTGCAATAGCTAATCAGAGACAAAGACGTTTACTGATTTTTCCATCAAACAACATTCTTATCAACAAGATGGGAGCTACTTGCTAATAACATCAAGCTCGATAGTTGGAATATCATTTTCATGCATTATCATCATAATTCACCTCATCATGGAGTCCAATCAATAGCTATCTCAAGCATTTTACGCTATCGAGCATTCTACAGAGTCACAATATGCATATACTATCATGACATTCCGAGTTCCAAGTTCATCTCATTCAACATGTAACATGAGATCATACATGGTTTATAAAATACAACTCATACCCTATCAAGATACATGACTTCACTTATTTAGGTCTACAACATTCCATACGCTTGTCACAATCACTCCTTTGTGAAATCTTTAGCCACGGGCCTTTTAGATTCTAAGATTTTTATGAAAACAAATTTTAGTAAGGAAACACAATATAGAATTTGCCCAAGATTCGTAGTTCAACAATGGTGATGAAATCTTGTTATACCCAATCAATTAAATCTGGAACATGGTGATGGCACATAATATACTTCAATTACTCAAGCCCACAACGCCTAGTCAATCCAGCATGGTCATCAATATCATAATCAAGTCACTAGGGTTAACTATGCAATATTTTCACACTTCTATCATAAATCATGAATTTCTACAGTAATCAAAGGAGAAATGAACAATTCTCATTCAACACTTAAATCGGGTTAGGAAGCACATACTACACCCATACATACCCAACCTATATTTTCACAATTTCTTCATAATCATGCATGGCTACGAAGATTAATTGAAAAATAAGTAACACCCATTCATTACTCAATCCAATTTATGAACAACATGTTATCCTCATGCATTCCCAACATATGATCCATATTCTAAACAACCCATCAAATTAACATCCCAAATAAATTCCATAATAGCAGTAATTATTTGCATTTAAGAAAAATAATGAAGAAGAAATTACCCATTATTCAAACCCTAGATCATGATATTCTACATAAATTAAATTGGATTCTTATTGAAAATATTTTGGGGCACAAGGATGGAAGAATATCCTTGTTGAAGTCTGGTATACCTGGTGGACGAAAATTCTGATCGAAAATCTTCCTTGAAGCTTGAAGAACAACTTGGTGAAACCCCTAGGATTTTTGAGAAGAGAGGAGGAAGAAGGAGATTGAGAGAATGAGGGTTTAGGTCTATAAGAAACTTAAAAACATCCCCAAACATACCACGACTGAAAAATCTGAGAAAATTTCCCCTGAGAAAAATCTAAAACAATTGCCCGAATTGATGCCACGACTCACCAGACAAGTCGTTGTCCCACCCAACGACTCGTTAGGTCCACTCGTCAGGTATACTAGAAATTTTTTATCCTTCAGGCCACAACCAACGTAACGACTTGTCACCACACCAAACAATTCACTCTTCCCTTTCGTTAAGTACACTGGATATTTCTTTAAAACCAAAACTTCTCTAATCTAATGACTGACTTGACGAGTCATTGTCAGGCCAGACGACTCTTCAGGTCATTCGTTGCCACTACCTCCTAACTCTCACACCACGAAAACACACGACGACTCGCGGTATCCCACCATGAGTCATTAAGTCTCCCATCCTGAGATATTTTTGCCAATTTTCTACACTTTTCCAATTAAACTCTCAGGTATTATTCTTAGCCCTTTTTGGGGTATTACAATATCTCCCTCTTGGGAACATTCATCCGCGAATGTTGGCTGAACATGCTGAAAAGATAGAGATGAAGTCGATATCCAAATATCAATCAATCAAGCTAAACATCAATGGAGTATCAAACTCCTGACCAATCTTGTACACCAAACCTGATCGTTCACATCTAACATACATACCATGACTCAAGGAAACCAAAGAACATGGAACCAACATGGAACTAAACAAAGCACCGAAAGAAAATTCTTCCCCTTTTTATCTGGCACCAAACTAACACGGACTAAACCTTCACTCTATAATCACCTTTTGATGCTAAGTCAAGATTCATAATATCTAACCTAACTGAGAGTAAGGGATTTCATAAACACGAGTCATCCCCGGAATATAGGACTTAGCACATACATGAGATAATATAACGCTACTAAGTTAACAAACAACTTCCAAGGAGTGAATTCAATCCGAGCACATAAGAAAACATGGATCAACATACATAAATGAGTCATAAGATGAACATAAGCGATAATGACTCATAGGGAAAGACTGGCACCGCTAAGTGAAATGGTTACTTCTAAACCTCGGAAATTTGCACATAGGAATCGACACCTCTTTAACATCAACTGAAATTACTAGAGAAATTATTTGAACCTCGAAGGGATCGACATAATGAAAATGCTAGAGCTGGAACTTCTTATGAGTATTCTCAAGATCTAACTTATTCCACATATTCAATATCTCCCCCTTAGCTTAAAGTCATCGTCCTAAGGCTCCCTAATCTTACTTCAGGTCAGGATGAATTTCTAATTCTTAACTCGTCTTTCACTTCTAACCTTCACCACAAGCCTTATACTAACAACTACTCACATTATACCTCAACAATCTCTTTTCACAATCACAATAGAGCTTATTATTCAGTGCTAAGGTTGGCAATATATAAGGGGACAACACAAGGTTCACAACATACCTGTGGCCACTACTGGCGCCTTGCCCTTATCCTGATGGGCTGCTACTGCATAAGAGCGATTTTGACGATGTCCGACTCTTGGGTTAGAGGATGCACCCTTCTGAAACAAGCGGGCTATAGGAGCTACTGAAGAGGTGGTCGAGGATCTACTCTCACCCCGCTTAGCCACCGTGCAATCTCGGTGTGTATGGCCCACCTTACTGCATCAAAAACAAACATCCTTGCCAACCATGCAAACTCCCAAATGGTGCTTTCCACAGCTCCTACACAATGGGTACGTGATCTCCCATACTCTGGGCTTGTACAAAGTACTGGCTGTCAAAGGTACTAGGGCTGCTGGTCTCTGATGATGGTGTGAGCGATATCCAGTACCCGACCTCTAATGGGAGGACTCTAAGTCTCCATTCCTACCTCTTCGCCTCTCTCTCTTTTTCTTCACCTGTTCTGCTTCCATTATTTGATAAAATATTACCAAGCGTGGAAAGTCTATGTCCCGGTGCAACATGGCAGTCTTGCATTCTTTGATAAAGGAGTCTGACACTCCATTCACGAACCTGCTCACTCAGGCCCGCTGGTCGGCTACCATTTCCGTCGCATACTTAGACAACCGAGTGAACTCCAACGCATACTCCTGGACAGTCATGTCATTTTGTCTCAAGTTAATGAACTCTGCTGCCTTTGCCTCCCTCAACTCCCGAGGGGAACACCTATCCAAGAAAGCTGTCATAAATTCATCCCAACCTATGGGACCCTCTTTAATTCCCCGACTATCTCTCCACTAACAATACTAGATGTAAGCAACTCCCTTTAACTGGTAGGAGACTAAATCTGCACTCTCGTTCTCTGTCACTCCCATGATGCGAGTAATCTTCTGAATCTCCTCCAAAAATTCATATGGGTCCTCATCCACCTTTGACCCCAAGAATTCGGGTGGGTTCATCCGAAGAAAATCCCTTATCCTTGCCGCCGCTTCGTTTCCATTCTGAGGGGCATGAGCCACTATTTGTTGGTTAATTTGAGCGGTCAGGGCCTGCACCAACATGTGGATGGCTTCTCGGAACTCGGCATGAGCAACACAATCCTCCATCAAGTTTGTCTGGGCTGGTGGTACCTACTAGCGTCCGCTACCAGGACCTCTCCCATCGCTCGTTGGGGAGGCATTATATGTAAGCGCGTAAAGCATGAGTCAGGGGAGGAACTAATTAGATCTTCATAGTCTACGCATGATAAGAATCATGAAGGAAAGGGAACAATCCTAAAACATCTCATAGCCTCTTCGTCATAAGTGTGGCGTGCTTTATACACATGAAGAAGACTCTACGTAACATGTATTTCGGACACCTTAGGAAACCCTAAACCTTTTGCTCTGATACCAAGTTTGTCACGACCCGCCAGAGTACACCCGGATCATAGACACGGGACAAGGAACCCCGAGAGGCTCCAAGTCGACCCATGGAATAATCATCGCATACACTTAACATAAGGAACGTCAAACATCATGAACAAGTGGAAGAAAGATAACAAGAATCTAATATGATCCATAAAGACGATTTAATAACACTTAGATACATAGATGAAACTATCTAGACAAGTCGAAAAGCCTTCTACTAAACTAATGAGTTGCTAGGACAAGCCCCCAACTAACTCTCAAAGTCTGAAAGCTGGAACATAATAAAATGGAATATAAGTCACGTCCTCAGAAGATGAGGACTCACCACTAGCCATTGGGAGAGAAAGGAGTGTATCTAGCCACGCGGCTGAACCTGGAGACCTGAATCTATATCATGAAATGATATAGCACAAGAGGCGTGTAGTCAGTATTTGGAATGTACTGAGTATGCAGGAACGTAAATAAATAACTCATAAGCATAAGTACATAAGCAAGAAGTACCATAAATCACAGGATTAGTAACACAACAATAATGAAGTACAACACAACAAAAATGAAGTACAACAAAAATTTCCCGAACTGATGCCACGACTCACCAGACGAGTCGTTGTCCCACCCAATGACTCGTTAGGTCCACTCGTCAGGTATACTGGAAATTATTGATCCATCAGTCCATGACCAACATAACAACTCGTCACCACACCCAGCGATTCATCCTACCCTTTTATTAAGTACACTAGAAATTTCTTTGAAACCAAAACTTCTCCCCTCTAACGACTGACTTGATGAGTCGTTGTCAGGTCAGACGACTCGTCAGGTCATCCGTTTCCACTTCGTCCTGACTCTCACACCACGACAGCACACGACAACTCATGGTATCCCACCACGAGTCGTTAAGTCTCCGTCCTGAGATATTTTGGCCAGTTTTCTGCACTTTTCTAATTAAAAATCTCAAGTCTTATTATTAGCCCTTTCCGGGGTATTACGGTCAATCAACAGGTCATTACGCATGTTCTAAAAAATGGTAATGCAGCGGCGGCTCGAGTCAGAGACTTCCTAAGGATGAACCCATCGAAGTTTCTTGGGTCCAAGGTAGATGAGTACCCACACGAGTTCGTAGATGAGATTGTCAAGATCACCAAAGTCATGGGGGTGAAAGGGGTTGAGTGCACCGTGTTGGGCTCTTATCAGTTAAAGGGGGTCCCGCATATTTGGTTTCTCCAATAGAAGGATAGTAGGGTCGCAGGAACAGGTCTAGTCATTTGGGAAAAGTTCCATGTTGAATTTCTAGATCGGTTCTTCCCTCGTGAGATGAGGGAGCTAAAGATAGCTGAGTTCATAAATTTGAAGCAAGGGAGAATTACTGTACAAGAGTATTCCCTTGAGTTCACTCGCCTATCAAAATATGCCCTAGAGTTGGTAGCCGATCAGAGGATGCGGGTGAGTAGATTCATCCATGGAGTCCCAGGCTATTTGAACAATTATTGCAGGACTTCCATGCTTCACTGGGATATGGACTTTTCGCGCATAGTGTTGTATGCCTAGCAGATGGAGGCAACGCATTTGAGAGAGAGGGAGGCCAAGAGGGCTAGGACTAAGGACCACAGATTCTCTCGTAAAGGTCGAGTGGTGGGCATCGATAGCAGACTCACCAGACATCATCTGCCCTGTCTTCTTCAGCATTGAGTGTGTCATCCCAACCTAGACATGATCAGAGAGGGAGAGCATCAGGCTTGAGAGGTTTAAGCAGCAGACCTACAGATTCTAGCATCCCAACTTGTCGTAGATGTGGTCGGGGGCACTCAGGCTAGTGCTCGGTAGGTTCAGGAGCTTGTTCGGGTGTGGACAACCCAGAAACATTCTCATAGATTTTCCAGCAGTGAGACAGGATCAGGTTGGGGGCCATGGCCTAGGTTCTAGTTCGGCATCCCCTCCCTCACACTCAGCACATCAGTGGGCATCTACTAGCACAGCTGACGATCAGTGCTAGAACAGATTCTATGCTTTATCATCCCGTCCGGAGCAGGAGGTCACCCCCGATGTGGTCACTGGTATGTTGCGAGTTTTTTATATTTATGTATATGCTTTTCTAGATCTGGGGTATACCTTGTCTTTTGTGACACCTTATGTGGCCAGTAGCTTCAGAGTCAATCCCAAAGTCTTGTCAGAACCCTTCTCAATTTCCACCCTAGTAGGTGACTCGGTTATAGCTAGACGGGTGTACAGAGGTTACCCAGTCTCAGTACTTTAGAAGGTCACCTCAGCAGATTTGATAGAGTTAGCCATGACAGATTTCGATGTTATTCTCGGCATGGATTGGTAATTGCATGCTATGCTTTAGTTAATTGTAGGACCCGGGCAGTAGAGTTTAGATTTTCAGGTGAGCCAGTCTTAGAGTGGAGAGGCAGTTCAGCTGTGCCTACAGGTCATTTCATCTCTTACCTAAAGGCCATGAGGGTGATTTCTAAGGGATGTATGTACCATCTAGTTAGGGTTAAGGATTTTGACTCCGAGACCCCGACTATCCAATCCATACCAGTAGTATGGGAGTACCTAGAGGTCTTTTCTAATGATTTACCAAGAATTCCTCCCAAGCGTGAGATTGATTTTGGTATAGATCTTTTTCCCGACACCCAGCCTATATCTATTCCACCCTACCGAATGACTCTAGCGGAGCTAAAGGAGTTAAAGGAGAAGTTGAAAGACTTGTTAGATAAGGGTTTCATTAGACTGAGCAAGTCCCATGAGGTGCACCAGTTCTCTTTGTCCGAAAGAAGGATGGTTCTCTTTTCATGTGTATTGACAACCGATAATTGAACAAAGTCACCATCAAGAGCAGGTATCCTTTACCCAGGATCGATGATTTGTTTTACCAGCTTCATGGTGCCAAGTGTTTCTCAAAGATAGGTCTCAGGTTTGGGTATCATCAGCTCAGGGTTTGGGAGAGTGACATCCCGAAAACCGCTTTCAGGACTCAGTATGATCACTATGAATTTGTTGTTGTGTCTTTTGGACTAACAAATGCTCCTGCAGCTTTTGTGGACCTGACGAACAGGGTGTTCAAGCCGTATCTAGACATGTTCGTGATTGTGTTCATTGACGACATCCTTATATACTCTCAGAGCGAGAGGAGCATGTTGCTCATTTAAGAGTGGTGCTTCAGACCCTCAAGGATCGTTAGTTCTATGCAAAGTTCAGCAAGTGCGAGTTTTGGTTAAAGTCGGTGGCATTCTTGGGTCATGTGGTATCAAGCGAAGGCATAAAAGTAGATTCTTAGAAAATTGAGGCAGTGAAGAATTGGCGCAGACCAGTGAATCCTTCAGATATTTGGAGTTTCTTGGGCCTAGCTGGCTACTATCGGAGGTTTGTTGAGGGTTTCTCATCTATTGCAGCACCTTTGATCAAATTGACTCAGAATAAGGTAAAGTTCTAATGGTCGGAGACTTATGAGAAGAGCTTCCAAGAGTTGAAGACTCGACTCACTTCAGCACCGTTGTTGACCCTATCCGAGGGTAACAATGGTTTTGTGGTGTATTTTGATGCTTCGAGAATCGAACTTGGGTGTGTGTTGATGCAGCATGGGAAAGTGATAGCATATGCCTCCAGAAAGTTGAAAGTTCATGAGAAGAATTACCCGAATTAGGATCTTGAATTGGTCGTGGTGGTGTTCGCATTGAAAATATGGCGACATTACTTGTATGGGGTACATGTGGATGTGTTTACTAACCACAAGAGCTTGCAATATGTGTTCATGCAGAAAGATCTCAATCTTCGATAAAGGAGGTGGTTGGAGCTACTCAAGGACTATGATATGAGTGTCCTTTACCATCCGAATAAGGCTAATGTGGTAGCGGATGCACTTAGTAGGATCTCTATGAAGAGTGTGTCCCATGTGGATGAGGGGAAGAAGGAGCTGGTGAAAGATGTCGATCGACTTGCAAGGTTGGGAGTTAGATTGGTCGACTCGACCGATGGCGGTGTTGTTGTGCAAAATGGATCAGAATTGTCCTTGGTGATTGATATTAAAGCTAGAAAAGATGAGGATCTGATTTTGGTAAATCTAGAAGAAGTTGTTCGAAGTTAGAAGGTGGAGGTCTTCTCCCAAGGGGAAAATGGTGTGCTTCGGTACCAAGGTCACCTATGTGTTCCGAATGTTGATAATTTGAGGAGTCGGATATTGCATGAGGCCCATGGATCCAGGTATTCTATCTATCCAGGTGCCACCAAAATGTATCGTGATTTACGAGAAATGTATTGGTGGGATGGAATGAAGAAGGATATTGCAGAATTTGTAGCTAGTGCCCGAACTGTCAGCAAGTAAAGGTTGAGCATCAAAGGCTGGGAGGAGTACTTCAGGATCATTCCTACTTGGAAGTGGGAATAAATTAATATGGATTTTATCACAGGTCTACGTCATACTCTCCATGAATATGATTCCATTTGGGTGGTGGTAGACAGGTTGACCAAGACTAAATATTTCCCACCGATAAAAACCACAGTTCAGCGGATGATTATGCCAAACTGTATATCTGGGAGTTGGTTCGATTACATGGAGTGCCCTTTTCTATTATTTTAGACCAAGGCACTCAATTTACCTCTCAGTTTTGGTAGTCTTTTCACAAGGGCTTGGGACTCAAGTTAAACTCAGAACAGCATTTCATCCACAAATGGATGGTCAGGCGGAGCAGAAAATTCAAACTCTATAAGACATGTTGAGAGCTTGCGTGATGGACTTTAAAGGTAGTTGGGATGATAACTTTCCTTGATCGAGTTCGCTCATAATAACAGCTATCACTCCAGTTTCCAAATAGCACCATTTGAGGCTCTCTATAAGTAGAGATATTGATCGCCCATTGAATGGTTTGAGGTTGGTGAGGCAACCATGATAGGGATAGATTCTGTTCATGAGGCTATGGTGAAGGTTCAGTTGATAAGGGACAAGCTGGAAACCGCTCAGAGTCGTCAAAAGTCATACGTTGATGTGAGAAGGAGAGAGTTGGAGTTTGAGGTGGATGATTGGGTATGTCTGAAGATATCTCCCATGAAGGGATTCATGTGGTTTAGGATGAAAGGAAAACTCAGTCCCCATTATGTTGGTCCCTACCGGATTATGAGAAGAGTTGGTAAGGTAGCGTATGAGTTGGAGTTTCCCTCAGAGTTATCTTTCGTGCATCCTGTGTTTCATGTATCACTTCTGAAGAAATGTTTGGGAGATCCAGCTTTAGTAGTTTCAGTGGACAGCGTTGGTGTAAAAGGATATCCTTAGCTATGAGGAGGTACCGGTGGAAATACTAGATCGACAGATTCAAAGGCCAAGGAACAAGGAAGTAGCTTAATTTAAAGCATTATGGAGGAATCATCATGTTGAAGGAGCTACGTGGGAGGCCAAAGCGGATATGATGGCTAGATACCCACATTTATTCTCTACCGGCTCAGTTCCAGTTTGAGGTATCAGTCTTTGCACTCAAACTCTATTTAGTTTCATGTTCAGTTCGTGTGTTCAAGTTTCCTTTATGTATGTGGATGCGTGTGTGAATCATGAAATCAAATCAACTATGTGGTTTGAATCAGAGGTATCCTTCCCATAGTTTTCTGTTTAAATGATCAGTATTTGAATATGATAATTGTGTGTTTCTGTTTTCTGCTTGTTTTCTACATTCTAGGATGAATGTTCCCAAGAGGGAGATATTGTAAAACCCCGGAATTTCCTAAGAGTAGACTTGGGAGTTAAAAAGTTGAAAACTGCTGAAACTGGAAAAATATTGCAGAACGGGTGACCCTATGGATCGTTGGTCCAACAAACGACCCATTGGGACGAGTCATGGAAATCATCTGGTCTGGGGATAGTGGAAGCAACGATTGATGTGACAACTCATTATGGGAAACACTAAGTCGTAGTTTATGGTCATGGTGGGAGATGGACCTTAGCATCTAGGAAGTAACGGGTTATCCCACGATCCTTCATGAGTTACCACAGACCATAGTTAGTAGTTGTCGTTTGAGGGGTGAAATTTCTAGTGGGTTCGACAGAAGGAAACCAAAACTCATTTGTTGATGTAATGAGTCATGGTGAGGTTCTTTATAGGATAAGTTGTCAAAGTTGCAGGAGGAAACAATGGCCGACAGAACAACCCATTGTATATTATGACGACCCGGCTTTTCAAGTCGTAGGTTGAGCTGAGAACTAATCCTGGACAATGTACAGGACAGATCATCACCATAGGTCGTGGTATCCTCCAACGACCCTTTGGAGCGCCTGTTGGTTCGTCCAGTGAAAAATTTTCCTGCAAAATTAGTAAGGGTATTTTTGTCATTTCCACGTCCTAAGGCCCTATACTACGTTGTTTGGGGCTTGTTTTAGTGGGTTTTAGGAGGGGAAACCTATTCTAAGTTATTTCCTTCCATGCATGCAAAATTGAGAGGTTGAGAAGGTGATCTAGAGCTAGTTCCAAGGTTTCCATCCAAATTTCATCTTGGTCAATCAGAGAAGTGGTGGAATCAATCCCTTCCAGGTATGTAGGGTTATGAGTGGGTGTTTCCTTCCACACTCATGCCCAATTTCTATCTAAGTATGAGAAATTCCTATAATCAAGTTATGGGGTTTTTACCCAAATGCATGAATCTTCAATTTCTTTACATGGGTATTACTAAATAGTGTTTTAATTATCGAATTGTGAAGCATGGGCTAATTTTATATTGATTTCAATCAAAATTATCTTTCTACACTTATGAATGTTGAAGCCCATTGATGAGATGATCATAAAAAGAGAGATTTATGAAGTATATATAATAGTGATGAGATCTTATGATGAAAAGCATGATTTGAAGCTACCCATGTTTATAATTATGTTTTTGACGAGAATTGAGTATTTCTAAGTATGATAAGGCTTTGGGCAATGCCCATATGTTAAGTTTAAATGATTATTTTCCCGAACTAAGCTTACCATATTGTTTTGGAGCGAAAACTCCCAAATTTTATATTCTAGCTTGTGGTATGTTTTGAGTTAAGTCTTCCAATGCATAGCTTACCACATGGTTTTGGAGCTAAGGCTCCCAAGTATGTTTTCAGCTTGTGGTATGTTTTGAACTAAAGCTTCTCATATGCATGATTTCGTATTTGAGATGTATTTGATTTTTGAGCTTCGTAAAATAGACGATGTTGAGCTTCATTATGTACGATGTAGAGCATATGCATGTTTTTAGGAGAAGAGTCCAGCACCAAGCGGGCTAAGGGTCGATCATCTTATGCCCCAGAACTACGTGCCAACGTAGGTTGATACTATTATATTATTGGGACCTCCCTTTTGAGCTATCCCCGGCCCTAATGGCCCATGAGCTTGGTATTGATATCATGGTATCGTCCTTAGCCCTGGCAAGGCTTTAGGCGGCTCTACCCATTTGAGTGTGATAGTCGGGACCACGAAAGCTTTATTGTGGTATGTCGGTTAAGTGACGAGTCTCCCATTGTTCTATATGATTTAGATATGCATATTCATTACTCATGGTTATTATATATACATGTATGTTCTAAAATCAAGCTTTGGCTCAATGTTCAGCTTTTTTATAAATATCATATTGTAGCTTTGAGTCATTCGAGTTAGTTTGATGTATAAAGCTATGTATTGTCAGGTTATGAAAAGATCATGATTTTAGAAAGAATGCATGCAAGCGCTACTCTCAGTTTACTGATGTTTGGTTAATTAATGCATGGTGTTTAAGAGATTTTACTTACTTTAGCGGTTTTACTTACCCCGCATACTCGGTATATTTCACGTACTGACCGCATACTTTCTATGCTGTATCATTTCATGATATAGGACCTAACTCCTAGGTTCAGCCTGCTCTTAGAAAACTTATAATAGTTAGCGTCTGCCTATTGGTGAGTCCTCATCCTCCGAGCAACAGACTATCTATCTTTTCTTTATGTATTTCAGTTTTCAGCTTGTTGAGTTAGTTGGGGTCTTGTCCCATCAACTCGTCATGTTTAGAGGCAATTCAAACATATGTATGTATTTAGCTTAGGATTTTATATTCGGATGTTATATTTAAGTTAGACTTTAGCTATGATTGTATTATTGGTTATTTGAGTTAGATGTGTGCTTATGCCATGGGTCGACTTGGGGTCTCTCGGGGCTCCTTGTCCTGTGTTATGATCCAGGTCTCCATTCAGGTCATGACAATATGAGGATATCATCTATGGAGACAATGACGAACTTATCCAAATATTGCTTGAACGCCCTATTCATCAAATCCATAAAAGTTGTAGAGGCATTCGTTAGTCCAAAAGACAAAACCACAAACTCATAGTAACTGTATCGAGTCCTAAAGACTATCTTCAGAATGTCACTCTCCCTAACCCTAAGCTGGTGATAGACAAATCTGAGTTCTATCTTCAAAAAGCACTTAGCACCCTAAAGCTGGTCGAAGAAGTCATCAATCCTAGGGAGGGGATACTTATTCTTTATTGTGACCTTGTTCAACTGACAGTAATCAACAAACATCCTGATAGAACCATCTTTCTTTCATACAAAGAGAACTAGAGCACCCCCATGGGGACTTACTAGGCCTAATGAATCCCTTATCTAGGAGATTTTTCAACTGTTCCTTCAACTCCTTAAGCTCGACTGGAGCCATTCTATAAGGAGGAATGGATATGGGTTGTGTATCAGGGAGAAGGTCAATACCAAAGTCAATCTCTTGCTCGAGAGGGAATCCTGGTTGTTCATCTGAAAACACCTCTGGATACTCATATACAACGGGAACTGACTAGAGAGTCAGGGTCTTGAATGTAGAATCCTTAACCCGAACTAGATGGTACACACAACCCTTGGAGATCATCTTTTGGGCTTTAAGGTAGGAAACAAAGTGGCCTATAGGCACAACAGAACTACCCTTCCATTCTAGGATTGGTTCACCCAAAAATTGAAAATCTACTGATTGGGTTCTACAATTAACTAAAGCATAGCAAGCATACAACCAATCCATACCGAAGATAACATCGAAATCGGTCATGTCTAACTCTACTAGATCAGCTAAGGTGACTTTCTAAAAAACTATTAAAAGCAATTTCTGTATACCCGTTCAACTAAAACTGACTCACCAACTAGAGTAGAGACTGAGAAGGGTTTTGAGAGGATTTTGGGACTAACACCAAAACTGATAGCAACATAAGGAGACAAAAAGAATAATGTGGATCCTAGATCTAGCAATGCATAAACATTAAGATAGAAAACTCGCAACATACCAGTGACCACATCGAGCGAGCACTCTTGCTCCTGAAATGATGAAAGTGCACAGACCCTATTATGCCGTTGTCCTCCACCTACACTAGAAGATGCACCCTACTGAGATGGGCAAGCTGCTGGAACTACTAATATGGTGTCTGGGGCATGACTTCTGCCATCACCCCTTATAGCCGAAGGACAACCCCTGAGCATGTGTCCGTGATTTCAACACCCAAATCAAGCATCTGAACCAACTAAGCACTCTCCAGGGTGGTTTCTACCACACTTCCTGCAAGCTAGGAAAGTGAGCTCCCCTATCATGCTCCTCTAATCACTAGAGCCTAATACTCTACCTTTCTGATCACCTCTGGGCCTAGAAGGAACATTGGTTAATGATGGAGCTGGGGCTGATGGCCTTTGATTGGACTATAGGTGATGTCCACTAATGGACCTCTACTGAGAGTACCCAAATCTCCCTATTCTAGACCTCTTGGCCTCTCTCTCTCTCCTTCATATGCTTTTCCTCTATTTTCTTACTATGTATCATCAATCAAGAGATGTCCATGTCGCTGGTAAGCATAGCAATCCTACAATTATTGACTAGGGAATCTGAACCCTATTCACGAACTTGCTCATATGAGCTCTCGGCTCAGCAACCATCTCCGGAGCATACTAGGACAACAGGGTGAATTTCAAGACATACTCCTGAACATTCATGTTGTTCTGCTTCAAATTGACGAACTCTATTTACTTTGCTTCCCTCAACTCTCCGGGAAAGAATCTGTCCAAAGAAAGTCGTAACGAACTCATCCCAACCACTAGAAAATGCTATTGCTCCAAGACCCTCCTTCCATTGTCAGAACCAAATGTGAGTTACCCCCTTCAGCTGATAGGAGGCCAAGTCTGCACTGTCCTTTCCCAAAGCACCCATGACCTGCGTAATCTTCTAAATCTCCTCAATGAACTTCTGTAGATCCTCATCCACCATAGAATCATAAAACTCAGGCGGGTTCATCCTTGTGAAGTCTCACACTATAGCTGCCGCTGCATTCCTATTTTGATTCACATGGGCAACTGTCGCTATTGACTTGGGTTGTCATAGCCTATTCCAATATCTAAAAAGCAGCCTTGAACTCAGCATGAGTCACCTGTTGTAATACCCGGGGAACCCAAGGATCATACCTAGGAGTCCAACGGGAAAAATCTGGGAAATGATGCTTCAGTTGAAAAATGAGTCATTGTACGACTCATGAGGAGACCCCATGAGTCGTTAGGTGGCTCGTGGGGAGGCCTGGGGAAATAAATGATTGAGGTCCCCACGAGTGAGGTAACGACTCATGGTCAGCCACCACGAGTCGTCATGTCAATCATGGGGTGGTGCGAGAAAATAAATGGAGGAGTTGTCCAGTGTACTTAACGAAGAGACCCGACGAGTCATGGTTTGTCCCAACGACTCGTGAGGGGAGTCATGATCAAGCAATGGGGATTTTATTAAATGCTAAGGTAGTGTTCATAACAGAAGGTGGCAGCGAGTCGTGACCAGTGGCAATGGGTCGTTAAGTCACCCATTGTGAGCCCTAAAGGACCAGTTAGCCAGTGCACCCGACGAGCGACATAACGAGTCATTTGGTCCAGTGAAGACCTATCAGGTCGTTCGTCAGGACCACCTGGCAGTGTTTTCCTACGAATTCAGTAAGGGTCTTTTCATAATTCCTAAGTTCCTAAGACCTATACTACATCATTTAAGGCTCGTTTTACAAGGTTTTAAGAGGGGAAAACCTATTTTAAGATAGTTCATTCCATGCATGCAAACTTGAGAGCTTGAAGGGTGGATTTAGAGCAAGTTTTGAAGGTTTCCAATTGGAATGTCAGTTGGGCAATTAGAGGGTGTTATAATTCACCATTTCCAGGTATGTAAGGCTATAAGTGGGTGTCTTCTTCCACACCCATGCCCAATTTCTATCAAAACATGATAATTTGTCTATGATCAAGTATAGGGTTTTACCCAATTGCATAATTCTAAAATTTCTATACATGGGTATGATTAGATTGCATTTATATTGATGAATTGTAAAGCTTGGGAAGATCCTAAATTGTTTTCAATACAAAAAATGTTTTTCCAAAAATCTTGAATCTAAAATGCCCATGGATGAGAAGTTCATAAAGGTAGTGAATGATGATGAATGCATGATGATGTTGAGATTTGATGATGAAAATCATGTTTCTAAAGCTACCCATGATTCTGATGTTGTTTTCAAAATGAAATGAGTAGATCCCAGTATGATAAAGCTTTGGGCAATGCCCGCATGTTGATTTTAAGTGATGATTTTCCCGACATAAGCCTACCACATTGTTTAACGTGAAGGTTTCCAATTTTTCATAAATTCTAGCTTGTGGTATGTTGAGGTTAAATATTTCTACATGTACCTTACGACATGATTTAGAGTAGATGCTCCCACCTATGATTGAGCTTGTAGTATATTTCGAAATTAAGCTTCTCATATGCATGAATTCATAATTGAAATGCATGTCATTATTGAGCTTTGTTAAAGGAAATGTTGAGCTTCATTTTTATATGATGTCGAGTATATGCATGATTTCAAATTGAGCTTCGTCATTAGACGATGTTGAGCTTCTTCATTAGATGATGTTGAGCTTCGTTATATATGATGTAGAGCATTTTATGTTTTTGGGAGAAGAGTCTAGCACCGAGTGGATTAAGGGTAGATCACCCTATGCCCCTAAACTACGCGCCAACGTAGGTTGATACTAATATATTATTGGGACCTCCCTTTTAAGCTATCCCCGGCCCGATTGGCCCTTAAACTTGATATTGATATCATGGTATCATCCATCGCCCTGGCAAGGTTATGGACGGCTCTAACCACTTGAGTGTGATAGTTGGGACCACATAAGCTTTATCGTGGTATGCCGATTAAGTGATGAGTCTCCCACTGCCTATATTATTTAGATTTGCATATTCATTACTCATGATAATTACTTTACGTATGCATGTTCTAAAAGAAAGATTTGACTCATTGGTCAGATTTTCAATATAAATGTTATGTTTCAACTTTGAGTATTTCGAATCAGTCATGATGTTATAAAGCTATGCATGGTCATGTTATGATTTCAGAAAGAATGCACATATGCCCTTCCTCTCATGTTGAAAGCGTATGATAGGCATGAAATGTTTTAAATAATTTACTTTACTTAAGCAGTTTTACTTACCTTGCATACTCGGTAAATTCCACATACTGACTGCATCTTTCTATGCTACATCATTTCATGATGCAGAATCCAGTTCTCAGGTGTATCCCTGTTCGTAATCTCTTATAAGAGTTAGCACCTGCATGAGTGGTGAGTCCTCATCTTTCAAGGACTAGACTTTTAGTTTCATGCCCTATTTCAGTTTCAGGTTTTGTGGAGTTAGTTGGGGTCTTGTCCCATCAACTCATCTAGACTAGAGGCTATCGGACTTATGCATGTATAGCTTCGGATATTATTCTGATGTGTTGTTGTATGAGATTTCCACGGAGCTTATAATTTTGCTTTCTTCATGTTATTAAATGAGTTAGTTGAATGCTTATGCCATGGGTCGACTTGGGGTCTCTCGAGGTCCCTTGTTCCATATCTACGATTCGGGTCTACGCTTGGGTCGTGAAACCTGTTCATGCAAAGGATTAGCTGGATATGGGCTGCGTATCAGAGAGATGGTCAATACAAAATTCAATCTCCGGCTCGAAAGGGAATCCTAGTTGATCATCTGAAAATACCTCCAGATACTCATATACAATAGGAACTACTGCATATCAGAGAGATGGTCAATACAAAATTCAATCTCCGGCTCGAAAGGGAATCCTAGTTGATCATCTGAAAATACCTCCAGATACTCATATACAATAGGAACTGATTAGAGATCTAGAGTCTCGAACGTAGAATCCTTAACTCGATCTAGATGGTATACACAACCCTTGGAGATCATCCTTTGGGCTTTAAGGTAGGAGAAAAAGAGAGCTACAGGCACAACTAAACTACCCTTTCATTCTAGGATTTGTTCACCTGAAAATTGAAACTCTACCAATCGGGTTCTACAATTAACTAAACCATAGAAAGCATACAACCAGTCCAAATCGAAGATAACAAATAAATCGATCATGTCTAACTCTACTAGATCTGCGGAGGTGACTTATTGAAAAACTATTACAAGGCAATTTCTATATATCTATCAAGCTAAAATTGACTTACCAGCCAGAGCAGAGACTCTAGCAATGCATAAATATTAAGATAGAAAACTCGCAACATACCAATGACCTCATCAGGTGAGAACTCTTTCTCCTAATAGGATGAAAGTGCATAGACCATGTTTTGGCGCTGTCTGCCACCTACACTAGAAGATGCGCCTTGCTGAGATGGGCGAGTTGTTTGAGCTGCTGATGTGACGATTGGGGCATGCTTCTATCATCACTCCATCTAGCCGAAGGACAACCCCTGAGCATGTGTCCGGGCTATCCACACCCAAAGCAAGCGTCTGAACCAACTAGCACTCTCCAGGGTGGTTCCTACCACACTTCCTGCAAACTAGGAAAGTGTGCTCCCCTGTCATGCTCCTCTGATCCCTAGAGCTTAATGATCTACCCTCGCTGATCACCCTTGGGCCTGGATGGAACATTGGTTGATGAAATTTGACTGGACTGTGGGCGATGTCCACCACTGGACCTCTATCAAGAGTACCCAAATATCCCTATTCTATCCCTCTTGGCCTCTCTCTCTCTCTCTCCTTTATCTGATTTTCCTCTATCTGCTGAGTATATATCATCAATCAAGAGATGTCCATGTAGCTGATAAGCATAGTAGTCCTGCAATCATTGACTAGGGAATCTGAGACCCCATTCATGAACTTGCTCATATGAGCTCTGTTCGGGCTATTTTGCAACTACACGCAAGTGCACGTGGTTGAAAAAGTAGTAAAATGGCTAAAGTAAGCCAAGTATCGATCCCACGGGGACTGGACTAAGGTAATAATCGAATTAAGTGTTAATAAACTCTAACTCTAATAATGCAGACAACAGTTTCCAGAAGAGTTTGGGAGTTTGTTTCCTAATTTATACTAATCTACAGCAAATGTACAATTTGAGTCTGAACTATAGAAATGAGCATGCTTAGGCTAAGACAAACATATAGGGAAGCAATCTATTGATACAAAGTGGTTCATCTTTCCTTCGGTTGCTAGTCAAGAATTAGTGCCTATGGATTAAAACTCTCGTATCTAACCCAACTTAAAAATCATGAACCTTCCACCTACATTTCTGTGATAAGAAGAAATTCATGTTCTAGCCATACAAAATCGATTCCTTAATGACTAATACGACTTTCAGATATATATCTATTCTGAAAGTAAATCAATTCTCAATTTTCCCAAAACAAGAAGAGATCATATCCTATTAATTCACAACTTTCCAATTTCTTTCTCTTTCGAGCACAAACCGGATTTTTTTAGATATACATTAATATTGGCCAAACATTAGTGCAGTAAGAACAAGAATTAATAGAATAACCATGGAAGAAAAGATGAAAATCCAAGATGATAAATAATTACATTCCACTACAAATGTTTTTAACCTCAGCAAGAAGTGAATTTAGCCACACATTTGTGGATTAAACATCATCAAATGAGTGTTAATCATACAAACAATTAAAATAAAGAAGAAAGAGATAGAGAAGAACCCTAAGAATTTCGTCCCCTCAACTGTCTGTAACCCATGTTCTTGCTCAACCAAGTCAGAATAATTAAAAATAAACCCAAGTTTGCTATTTATACTAATGGGAATTTTTCCCAGAATAACAAGCAACGTGTCACGGAGTGCATCGCGGAGCACTGCCTCCGTGACACGCCACAAACGTGGACCCTCACTGGAATCCGATCCTCCAGTTAATTATGCCCAACGTGCCACGGCGTGCAACGCGGGGCTTGGCCAACGTGCCACTGCCCCAACGCAGACCTTCACTGGAACTTGGCCTATTTTCATCATCCGGGGAAGAATGCATCTGCGATGGCAGCATGACACGGCTCCATCGCGGAGCCCCTTACTTTGCTGCATAACCTGGGCCTTTTCCATTACTCACTTCCGAGTCTATTCCCGATTTCTCCCAACATGCATCTTAGCTTCCTAAAATTCCATTTTTCCTGCAAAATAACACTAATCATGTTGGTTAGTATAAATTCACATTTTAACTACAAATCACATGAGAATGTACAATTATCGATGTATAAACAAGACAAAATGAAGCATTTGAGTATCACTTGGGCATATAATTCTACCCAAGATCACTTACTCCACACTTAAAACTTTGTTCGTCCTCGAACAATAATCTCACATCTCATGCAATTGACACCCAATCATAGCTACTTTGGCTCGACAATTCAAGCTACGGTTATACCGATTATTTACATAGAAAATCATCAAGAAAACACGCATAGTCTCATCAATACAATGACATTTAGCACATTAAGAGCTCCTAGACTCACGAGTCGACTCTCGATCTCGTCAAACTCATGCAAATCAGCTGATCAAGACATCCGACACGAAATTAAATCTCTCGTCAAACATGTACCCTCACAACACAAGAGAATTTCCCCCTTTACAATCATATGATCTCAAAAGCATTATATGCTGGGGCATATGAACACAATTTCGCTCTCTCTCCCAAAGAATTCACATGCATCATGTCATGACCCATAAGCTTGCCTCTAGTGTATTACTCCACTAATATAAGGACGAGTGATGTAAGATCACATAGGACTTAACGGGTTGTAATGTAAGCTAAGGGACTAGTACATACTGGGCTAACCAATAATAACAACTAGCACCCTTAAGCGTTTTTCCATACATCCCACCACATTATGGGCATTGTTTCTTCCTTCATCCTCTCCTCTCTTGAAGCCTTTCTTTATTTTTATTCCCATATCTTTAAGCACACTCGACTTAATAATAAAGATTAGTTATACATCTTCCTTTTATTGAATTCGGCAAGTGCACCCTTGACCTTTTCTTTACTTCACCACTTCCGCTTTTCCTTTCTTTTCACAATTACCACTCCTTGACACTGTGGGAAAATTACTTTTCTTGAGCGCTTAAGAGTTTTGGATCAAATTCACGGATAATGAAAAGAAGGGGTTAAGCTTAGTTTGTACCTTTTCGACAAAAGAAAAAAAAATAGGCTACAGGCTCAATGGGCTAACTAGGATGTACATTCAAGGTAGGTACGATAATGAAAAAAAAACTTTCGGTTAAATCAAAGAAATTCCTACATCCTTTCCTACAAAGAAATGCCTACATCCTTTCCTACAATACTCATCCTTCATTTCGTTTCGTACACACACCAGGCAAGTTCTAGACACTTCACAATAGCATGGAAGAATCGAAACCTCACCACGCACTCATTGCACATGCTCAACTCAAGAAATATTCACAGACTCTTCAATCAGCTAATTACAGGAATTCAAACATTAAGCCTCAATCACACCGAATCGAACTCTACGGTCTAGGTATCTCAACATGTTCACAAAGTTGCATGCTTTCATACAAATCACCTTTGCATTCTAAATATCATGTACAACACGCATCCTGAATTCCGAACCATAAAGTAACGACACATTTGGGATACAAACAAAAAAAAGAAAAAATTAAAAAGAACAAAAGAAATCTACTCCTATCGACTACATTTCCCTTAAGACGATCGTCATCCATCCATCATAGGGAAGGGTCACTATTTACGACTTCGGTTCAATGGGACTATTCTCGGTAAATGCACCGAAAACAAATGCCGAGAAACCCAAAAAAAAAGATTTCACGAAATTTTTTTAAAATATCGATAATTTCGATAAAACAAAAATATTTACACAACCAGCTAACAACAACTCCATACAGCACACAACAGCTTCAAATTAATTACAATACAAAACATAAACATCAAAATCACAGGGTCACAATTTTTCATAGGCACAACAACAAAACAGAAACATAAACAACAACAAAACAACCAGCACCTAACTACTCCCACCCCACACTTAAATCGAACACTGTCCCCAGTGTTCACAAAATTCAGCATAGCACAAGAGTAGGTGGTGAAACTCCCTGATCAATCGAAGTATTCACTTCTTCATCAGGTGTGCTTGCCTCGTCCCCCATATCCGAATCACCCCAGCTATCCTCATCTGACTCAACATCTGAGTCATCACGGCGTGTCTCCTCGTCTGTGGGGACATCATCATCAACGGACTCCACAAAAGATGGCCCCACTCGACATAGAGCCCTGGCATTTTGGCCGAAGGGGTAGTCCAACTCTAGCTGCCACAGCTCATCTTCTGTTGCTGGCCTCCCGCCTATGCGCAACTGTAGCATTTGCATCCCGAACATGCAGGCCATATACTGATCATCCCGAGCATGTCGCTCGGCTAATGTGAGAACTGGCCCATGAGTGGTGTTAGGTGCCTTAGTTTTGGTGACGTCGAAGGCACGCCTCTCTATCTGCGGGATGTAGTCAAGGGCCTCCTCCTCAACATCTAGGCCCCTCAGGAAAGTGGTCAGCAAGCCACCAAACCCGTACCTGTGCCCTTGATGCAAACGGGCTCTCTTCATGGCGGAGATGATCACCGCCCCAACATTAATCTCCAGCCCTTTCATCAGGGCGTATACCAAGCACACACGATCCCGGGTGACATCTGTCATGTGCACCCCCGAGATCAGGCAGGAACACACGATCTTAAGCCAAATTCTGGCTTCCCTGTTCATTTGAGAATAGGGCAGCGTCTGATGGTAGCCCCTCTCCTTATGTCTGCTCCACCTTGTTGTAGAACGGGCTCCACACAGAGTGCATCTGATGTCCGCATATAGTGGAGTGATGTTCAGCTGTCGGAGTACATGGGCGTCTGTGTCCCGCGCCCCCAAGATGGCATTAAGGTGATGGGGCTCAAAAGTGACTACCTGCCCCCTTATTTTGACAGTGTGACTTCGGAGTGTCGGGTTCCAGTTGGCATAGAATTCCCGAATCAAGTGGATATTGCACTCCTTGGGCTCTTTAAAAATTAAGTTCAGCCCGGCAGCATCAATCCGGTGTAATATTCTAGGGAACTCCTGTGCCAACGGCTCCCTTGCAATATGCTCCTCGAGGAAGTATTTGCTTTCCTTATGCTTTGTGTACCATTTCTTCCCTTCCTCTGTCACCCATCGGGTTCCATATTGACGACGTTGGCCACGCGAAACTGCTGGTGCTGCTGGGACTACTGTTCCCAATCTAATTCTTTTCCTTCCAGCGCCCGATGTAGATGCACCCTTTGCTTTATCTTGCCTGCTTGCCATTGTTCCTGTCAAATCAAACAGACAGTCCCAATGTTATTCAAATTAAAATTAGCTTCGACTAAGGTTGGGTTAAGCTAGGCCACCCCACACTTAGTCTTTAGCCACAATCACAACATTACGGCAAGACAATTCTCACTTTCCAATTTACAACAAGAAACAACCACATGCCTTGTGCATTTAGAGAATTCGATGGAATATATTTTACGTGCTACTCAGACTTCGTACAGTTAATCAACATATCAACATCAATACCATTTCATCCCATAGCACTTAGCACAGAAAAACTCTCAACACAACCTATGCAATTCACCAAGTTCTATGCAATTCACAATTTCATTCTCCCAAAAAAAAATCCATCGTTTACTTAGCATATTCACAACAAGCACAACATAATTCACCTTACCAAACATGCCCAACCCATAATTTCCACATTTTCAATCATATTTCATTTCTTCACAATCAAATTCTAACCCTAGCTACATATTTCACCAAAATTCGATCAAGCATGTATTTATCGAGTTCATACAATCAAAATGATACTCCGAACTTCAATCAACACTAACTTAAAGGAATTCAAGCTCAATTTACAATTAGGGCAAGTTTTTCTCACTTTACATGCTCAAACTCGACAAATTTGACAAAATTTGAGAAGAAAATAGAGAACATACCTTTAGTTTGATGAAACCGAAGAAAAATCAAAGAAAACTTGTGCCTAAGTCCGTGTCACATTGGAGAAGGGGGATTGTTTGGGTTTTTGTCGCGGAGGGGGTGAGAAATGAGGGAAAATAGAGGGAATTTGGGGTTAAAAGGGGTTAATTTCGCGTGGGTCACCCGGCGACCCGGTGTGACCCGTCGCGATTAAAGCATCAACGTGTCACGGAGGGTAACGCGGAGTACCCCCTCCGTGACACGGAGCCAACGCGGAGGTGTTCTGGAATTTTAGAAATTCCAGAATTACACCTCAACGTGTCACGAAGGGTAACGCGGAGGCCCTCCTCCGTGACACGGAGCCATCGCGCAGGCTCACTGTTTTGCCAGTTTTTATTATTTTTCTCACCTCAATTTTTCCTTTGTGATCCTTTGCATTTTTTCCCTCCATTCAACCTGAAATTCATCTCACGACAAGAAATTGGTCAGAATTCATAGGTTTCACATAAAATACACCTTTTTGTTTTTATTTTTATTTTTCTATTTTTTCCTTTTCTACTAATTCTACTCAATTATTACAACAATTTCACGGGTTGCCTCCCGTGCAGCGCTTGGTTTACCGTCGCGGCTCGACGTCATTAAAGCTCAATCATCTACTAGATTGACGGACGTTTTCTCTCGACTACCGTCCTCACCCCAGTAATGCTTACATCGCTGCCTATTGACTAAGAACGTGGCACTTTGATCTTTTTACCACGATTCCACTTTTGGGGGGTCCTTCATCGGTGGTTTTCCCATTGGCTCTCGCGAATCAACACTCTGAGCAATATTCACTCGATTAAGCACGTTGATCACTGAGAGTTCCTCATACACGGCCGGAAGCTTCGTGGCCTTGTACACATCAAATACCTCCACCTTGTCGTGTACCCGCATGGTTAGATACCCTGCAGCTACATCAATCAGTGCTTTCCCGGTTGCCAAGAAAGGACGTCCCAAAATAAATGGGACTTCCGCATCTGACTCAAAATCCAGCACAATGAAGTCAACCGGGAAGATAAGGGAGCCCACTTGCACCAACACGTCCTCCACAATGTCATCTGGTCTGGCCAAAGAATGATCCGCTAGTTGCAAGATCACTATTGTCGGTCTAGGACTACCTAGCCCCAATTTCTTGAATACCGATGTCGGCATCAAGTTAATGCTCGCTCCCAAAATCACATAATCCACGAGCTCGAATACTCTACCTGATTATAAGTTGAATTGTAAAGCTCCCAGGGTCTTGAGCTTTGTGGGCAACCAATTTTGTATCCGGGGAGTGCACTCCTCCGTAAGTGCCACCGCAGCGTACTCCGTCAACCTGCTTTTGTTCACCACGATGTCCTTGATATATTTTGCGTACTTCGGCACTCCCTGCAAAACATCAACAAGAGGTAAATTAATGTGTACCTGTTTAAGCACCTCCATGAACTTTTTGAAACACGCTTCCTCCTTGTGTTTCCTTAGTCTTTGAGGGAACGGGGGTGGTGATCTTGGGCAGATTTATATGCCCAAGTGATACTCAAACGTATCATTTTTACCTTGTTTTTTGTGCAATGTGTATATAATATCATGTAATTGGTAATAAAATGCAAATTTATACTAACCAACATGATTAGCATTTGTTTTGCAGGTAAATGTGATTTTTAGGAGCTAAAATGCTTGTTGGAACTATGTCGGAGTTGGACTGGGATGCGAGCGTGGAAAAGACCCTGGAATGCATGATTTATAGGGGCTCCGCGATGGAGCCGTGCCACGCTACCATCGCGGTAGCACACTGCCTGAGCAAGGATTAAAATGGCAATTTCCAGTGTGCCTGCGCGTCAGCTCCGTGGCACGGAGATAGGCCTCCGCGATGGCCTCCATGCCACGTTGAGGCTAATTTACCGGACCCTGGAAATTCCAGTGAAGGTCCGCGTCCAAGCCGTGTCACGGAGGCAGTGCTCCGCGTTGGCCTCCGTGACACGTTGCTTGTTATTCCGGGAAAAATTTCCCACTAGTATAAATAGCACACTTAGGTTTATTTTAAGTGAGTTTTTAGTTTTTAGACTGAGTTCAGAAGTGGAGAGCAGGAACGTGGGTTAGTAGCAGTTGAAGATTGGAAAAGCTAAGGGATTTCTTCTCTTCCTTTCTTCTTTCTATCAATTGTACGTATGATATACACTCATTTTAGGATGATCAATCCAAGAATGAGTGGCTAATTCTCTTCCTTGCTGAGGTTTTGAACATGTGTAATGAATTCTGATTTTAATTGATATGGTTTTATTCTTCTTCTTTAATGTTGTTCTATTAATTCTTGTTTTTACTGCATTATTGATTGGCCAACATTAATGTATATCTAAAAAGTCCAATTTCACTCGAGAGAGCAAGAAATTGGAAAGTTGTGAATTAATAGGGTATTGTTCTTAACTTGATTTGGGAAAATTGGGTTTTGATGTGCTTTCCTGATAGAAATATACTTGAAAGCCGTATTAGTCAATTTAGGAACCGGAATTGTAGTGCTAGGTCATAAATTGCATTTGATCACAGAAATGTAGACGGATGGTTTATGATTCTAAAGTGAAATTAAATACGAGAGTTTTAATTTCTAGGCAAATGTTCTTGGCTAGCAACATGAAGAAGAGAATTAACCAAAATTATCATGATTATCAAGTTCATTACTTGTTCTTAACCTTGGCATGTTCATATCCATTGTCTGAATTCACAAGTAAATAGTTGTTATTAATTGTAGTATATATAGTTTAGAAACAAAAACTCAATTAACTCTTGGTTACATTGTTGTTAGCATAATTAGAAGTTAAATAGGAATATAGTAAATTAGGCAATTTTACATATCTTGAGCCTCCTTGGATTGATACTTGGCTACTTAGCCACTTTATTACTTGTTTGACCACGTGCACTTGCGTGTCGGTTTTTAACCGTAGCAACTAACCGCGAACAAGTTTTTGGCGCCGTTGCCGGGGAGGCTAGGCGATTTGTAAAATTGTGTTTAGTGTAAATTTACTGTATTTGTATTTTTATTTTCTTAAGTGTTAACAACTTGGTCTGAGCCTGTATTTTGCAGATTTTGTTTCTGTGAACACTGGCAAGGGACAAAGAGCTGGTGGAATCTTACTTAGAGCCTGAACGTGAGTTTCATAGTCAACGTAGAGAAGCTCTTCGAAAGAAGTTGCAGTTGCTTAAACAGTCTATGATGGAGCAACAAAATCCACCAGTTGTGCGGGCAGTTTTAGTGCCCGACGAAGCAGCAGCAAGGCCGGTTCGCGAGGTGACAATCCCACACGCTAATAATGTACATTATAGCATCCGCAAACCAGAGCCTGGAGGGAGGTTTGAATTAAAGCAGAATATGGTGCAACTTTTGCACACAAGCGGGCAATTTACTGGTCTCCCTCACGAAGATCCACAACAACATCTCCAAAACTTTTTGGAGATAAGTGACACTTATATACCCGCTGGAGTGTCACCTGATTATGTTCGGCTCACCTTATTTCCATTTTCCTTACTTGGTGAAGCCAAGAGGTGGTTAAAAGCTGAACCATCCAATTCTATATCAACGTGGGATGATCTTGCACGGAAGTTTCTTATCAGATTTTTCCCTTCTGGTAAAACAGCCAGACTTAGGAGTCAAATCCTAAGTTTTAAACAGAGGGAAGGAGAAAATCTATATCAAGCCTGGGAAAGATTCAAATCCATGTTGCGGGACTGTCCTCACCATCATCAGTCCAATGAGGTGTTGGTACACACATTTATTGAGGGTTTGGAACCCCACACTAAAATTCTGTTAGATTCAGCAGCTGGAGGGCAAGCGCTGGAGAAGACATATGAGGAGTTGTACACTTTGCTCAACTGAATTTCACAAGGCAATCCAGAATGGAATGCAGATTCTTCAAGGGGTGGAGCAAGGAAAGCAGCGGGAGTGCTTGAAGTGGATGGATTCACAGCTATCGCTGCACAGATAGCTGCTTTGCAAAATCAGCTAAACACTCACTTCAGCAACATAAATTTGAACCAGCCTTCAGCTTCAGTCAATGCAGTTCAACAGATGTGGTGTGAAGTGTGTGGTAGTAGTGAGCATTCAGCTGAATGCTGTGGTGCAAATCCTTATTCTGTTAACTTTGTGGGCAATGCACAGAGAAATCAGCAGCAGTTTGGTAGTGGCTACAACTCAAATTGGAGGAACCATCCAAATTTTTCGTGGGGTAGCAACAATCAACAAGGCCAAAGTTCAGGGCAGGGTATGCACAGAAACCAAGGGGGGCAACGAAATTATCAAGCTCAATTCAGAAATCATAGTGCCCCTCCTCCACCACCATCACCGACTATTGAGGAGATGTTCAAAACCATGATAGCTAATCAGGCACAATTGCAGGCTGACCATGTCAAATTGGCAGCCGAAGTGAAGAACAATCAATTGGCGACCAAGGCTCTTGAATATCAGTTTGGGCAGTTCGCTAGTGCCCAAAATACTAGACCCAGAGGAGGACTACCTAGCGACACGGATCCTAATCCAAAGCAGGTAAATGCAGTGACCACGAGGAGTGGTTTACAGTTGAAGGAGGTGGAACCGGAAAGACCACCTCAAAAGTCAGGAGCAGCAGATGTTGAGGGAGAGCAAACCTCAGATAAGGGGAAGACTAAAGAAGCTGAACCAAAAAGGCCTCCACCCCCGTTCCCTCAACGACTTAAGAAACACAAGGAGGAGGCGTGTTTCCAGAAATTCATGGAGGTACTTAAACAGGTACATGTTAACTTACCTCTTGTTGATGTCTTGCAGGGAGTGCCAAAATATGCGAAGTATATTTAAGACATCGTGGCTAACAAAAGTCGTTTGACTGAGTATGCCACGGTAGCTTTAACGGAGGAATGCACTTCCCGTATTCAGAATAGGTTGCCCACAAAATTGAAAGACCCTGGAAGTTTTACTATCCAGCTGAATATTGGGCAAAGTATCCGAGCGCGTGGATTATGCGACTTGGGGGCAAGCATAAATCTGATGCCATCTTCGGTATTCAGAAGGTTAGGTCTAGGGAGTCCTAGACCTACAACGGTAATCTTGCAGCTAGCAGACAGGTCTTTAGCTAAGCCGGATGGCATTGTTGAGGATGTGTTAGTGAAAGTAGGCTCCCTCATTTTTTCGATCGATTTTATTGTTCTGGACTTTGAACCAGATGCTGAAGTCCCATTTATTTTGGGACGACCCTTTTTGGCAACCGGAAAGGCATTAATTGATGTAGCTGCGGGTCAACTCACGATGCGAGCACATGACAAGGTCGAAGTGTTCAACGTGTACAAGGTACCTAAGCTCCCGACTGTTTATAAGGAACTCTCGGTGATCAACATAATTGATCATGGGAATGCTAATGGAATGAGTGATTCCCGAGAGTTACTAGGTAGGCCACCGGATAAGGTTGAGAACTACTAGGGTGATGACCATGATCAGGACAAATCGTCCATCTCCCTAGTGGACAAGTGAGCTTAAAGGACGTCGAGCCGCGACGGTAAACCAGGCACTGCACGGGAGGCAACCCGTGAAAAATATTTTCTTTATTTCTTTTTAGTGTAAATAATTTTTATTTTTCTTTTCTTTTTCTTGACTAGGTTTAGATTTGCATTTTAGTTAGTATTTTTTTATTTTAGTTAGGGAAATCTATTAATTTAACCAATTTTTGTTTAGTGAGGTGATTTTCAGGTATAACGGAGGAAATATACATGGAATCGAGAAAATGAGGCGAGGTATGAAAAATTAAATTTATTGGTGAAACAGAGCATTGGCGCGTTGGCGCCGTGTCACGGAGGCAATGCACCGCGTTACACTCCGTGACACGTTGAAGGCAAAATCTGGATTTTTCAAAAATCCAATAAGCCAACGCGTTGGCTCCGTGTCACGGAGGAGGGGCTCCGCGTTACCCTCCGTGACACGTTGCCCCTTATCCAGTGTCGGGTCACACCGGGTTTCCGGGTGACCCGCGTGTTTTCTTTAAATATAACACCGATTTCGCCCCTATTTTCCCCATTCCCTCTTCCCTCCGCGACCAAACACCCATTTCCCCCTCCCCAAGCAACGTGCCACGTTGATAGGCAAGGAAAAACGTCAAGTTTCTTCGGTTCTTCGGTTCTTCAATTCTAAGGTATGTTTTCATCATCTAACTCAATTTTTTGGCGATTTTTGTCAAATTTGGGCATGTAAGGTGAGATATATCACCCTAGGTAGAAATTAAACATGATGTTGAATTACTTGGTGATTGATTATGTTCGGATTGTTGTAGTTAGCGTTTGAACTTGTCGATTATGTGAATAATTCAAATTTGATTGTCGAATTGCATTCTAAGGCTTGGGTTGTTAAATTTGACTTGGGCAACTTGATAATTGGATGAAATCGATGCCGGGGTGTGTTTATTATTTGAGATAAGTCGTGGTAAATATTGTGTAAATGTTAAAAGATGACTAATTCTCAAATTTTTGTGGGAAAATGCATAAAATGTGTGAATTGGTTAGATTATTTAGATTAGCTTGTATATAAAATGTTTTTATAGTTGTTTTTATTTTTGTTGTTGTTTTTGTTGCGAGGTGCGATGGTTGAAGTGTTTGCGATAGATGGATTGGGATTAGCTGTATGAAGTCTGAGTAGTACGCTAACCGTTATGCTGTCGAAATTTTGTTACGAACGCACTAAGCAATATGTGTATAGTTGTTTGTGTTTGGGGTTGTGAATAGAGCTATCCTTGCTATAATTTTGTAGATATTGTTAAGGACTAAGTGTGGGGTAAATTTTATGTAACCCGACCTTAGCCGAAGCTAACAAGAATTTAGCTTAACGTTGTGCTTGTTTGTGTAAATTGACAGGTACAATGGCTAGCAGACAGGATAAAGGCAAGGGTGCTTCTACCTCAGGCACCGGACGGAAAAGGATGAGACTGGGCACTGCAGTCCCAGCTGCACCCGCTGTTCCGCGCGGCCAACGCCGCCAATACGGAACACGATGGGTCACCGATGAAGGGAAGAAATGGTACGCGAAGCATAAAGAAAACAAGTACTTCCCCGAGGAACAAATTGCAAGGGAACCACTCACACAGGAGTTCCCTCGCATTGTACAGAGGATCGAAGCAGCTGGGCTCAGCTTTATTTTTCAGGAGCCCAAGGAGTGCAACCTTCACTTGGTCCGGGAATTTTATGCCAACTGGAACCCGTCCATCAGAAGCCACACTATAAAAATCAGAGGGCAGATTGTCACTCTGGAACCCCAGCAGCTGAATGCCATCGTTGGAGCGCGGGACACAGACGCCCACGTTCTCCGCCAGCTAAACATCACCCCACCGTACGCCGACATCAGACGTACGTTGTGTGGGGCTCGATCCACAGCCCGATGGAGTAGACACAAAGAGAGGGGTTACCACCAGACTCTGCCTTATTCGCAGATGAATAGGGAGGCCAGAATCTGGCTGAAGATTGTATGTTCGTGCTTGATCCCGGGAGTCCATATGACAGATGTGACCCGGGACCGTGTCTGCTTGGTGTATGCCCTTATGAAAGGGCTTGAGATTAATGTTGGGGCGGTTATAATATCCGCCATGAAGAGAGCCAGACTGCACCAGGGCCACAGATACGGGTTTGGCGGACTCATCACCACCTTCCTCCGAGGCCTCGACATTGAGGAAGAAGCTTTGGATTATATTCCGCAGTTGGAGCGAAGGGCCCTCGACGTGACAAAGACGAAGGCCCCCGACACTACACACGGACCTGTGCTGACTTTGGGCGAGCGACATGCTCGTGACGATCAGTACATGGCCCGTATGTTCGGCATGCAGATGCTGCAGCTACGGATAGGTGGGAGACCAACCACCGAGGAAGAATTATGGCAGTTGGAGCTGGACTACCCCTTTGGCGAGAACGCCAGAGCCTTATGTAAGGTGGGGCCAGCCTTCGTGGAGCCGACTGATGACGATGTCCCTACTGATGAGGAGACACGTCGTGAGGACTCTGATGTGGAGTCCGATGACGACGATGGAGCTGATTCAGACATGGGCGACGAGGCCGCAGCACCGGATGAAGAAGTCGAATATTTCGACTAAGCAGGGAGTTTCACCACCCAAATTTTTGTGCTTTGTATTGTTGTGAACACTGGGGACAGTGTTCGATTTAAGTGTGGGGTGGGGAGTAGTTAGGTGCTGGGACATAGGCTCTAAACTGTTGTATAATTTTTCCTTGATGTTTATGTATGTTTGTGCTTTCCCTGTTGCGAACTGATTTGCGATGCAGGTGTATATATTTGTTGTGTGGTTAATGATGTGTGTTTTTGAAAGTATGGTTGCCATTGTAAATATTTTGTAAATTTTTGTAAATATTTTTTTTTCCTTCTCTATCGACATGATCGATATTTTTCAAAATTTTTGCGAAAATATTTTGCACTTGTAAATATTTTCTTTCTATCGAAATGATCGATGTGTTGCAAAAATTTTTTCGATTTTTATTTTTGGGTTTCTCGGAGTTTGTTTTCGGTTCTTTTACCGAGAATAGTCCCATTGAACCGATGTCATAGCTAGTGACCATTCCCTATGATGGATGGATGACGACCGTCTTAAGGGAAATGTAGTCGGTAGGAGTAGGATTTTTATTTGTTTTTAGTTTTTCTTTGGTGGATTGCATCAATGAACTGTAGTTGCTTATGGTTGCTAAAAGTTCGTTGCGTGTTGTAATTGATGTTCAAAATGTGAAAGTGATTCGTTTGAAAGCATGCAATTCTGTAAATATGTTGAGTTACCTAGACTATAGAATTTGATTCATTATGATGGAGGCTTAATCTTGAATTCATGTAATTGACTAATTAAAGAGTCTGTGAATGCATCTTGATTCGAGCATGTGCATGAAGTGTGAAGTGAGGTTTTGCTATTCCATGTCATTGTGAATTGTCTAGAACTTGCCTGGTGTGTATACAAAACGAAATGAAGGAGGTGTAGTGTTGGAAAGGATGTAGGCATTTCTTTGTTTTAACCGATAGTTTCCATTTTTTTTCTTGTCAAATTCTACTTTTTTATATGTTGTATACCCTAGTCAGCCCGTTGAGCCTTTAGCCGATTTCTTTCTTTTGTCCAAAATTGTATGAACTAAGCTTTATTCCTTCTTTTCATTAGCCTTAAAGTCTATAAGAAGCTCTTAAGCGCTTACAAAAGAACAGAAAATGTTTCCCAAAGTGTTAAAGAGTGAAAAGAGTGAAAAGAAAAAGAAAAGAAAAGTGAGGAAAGAAAAGATGATGTTGAAGAGGCACTTGTTGTAATTAAATGATATTGAGGGTACTTGAAAACCCTTAGTTTTGTGTCAAGTGTGTGTGATGAAATGGGCTGTATGAAAGTAAACCAGCATGGATGGAAGAAAAAGAGAAAAGAGAGGAACAATGTCCATGAGTCGATGGGAATGAGTTAAAAAGGCGCTTAAGGATGCTAGTGATTATTATTGGCTAATCCAATATATATATACTAGATCCATAGCCCTGTTAAAACCCATTAAAAGTCCTATTTGATCCTACATTGCATTTCTTTATATTAGTGGAGTAATACATTAAGGGCAAGCCTATGGGTCATGACATGAGGCATGTGAATTCTTTTGGGAGAGAGAGTGAAATTAATTTTTATATGCCCCTACTTGCATGTTTGTGTGTTGCATGAACATCAAGGGGAAATTTCTCTCGAGTTGTGAGGGCACATGCTTGATGAAAGATTGATTTTCGTGTCGGATTTCTTGATTAGCTGATTTGCATGAGTTTGCCGATATCAAGAATCAATTCTTAAAGTCTAGGAAGCCTTGATGTATTAAAGGTCATTGTATTGTACGACCAAGCATGTTTTCTTGATGATTTGCAAAAAATTGAATAATCGGTATGACCGTAGCGTAAATTGTTGCACCATAGTGACGAAGGTTGGGATGTAATTTGCATGATTTGTGTATATGTTGTTCGAGGACGAACAAGGATTTAAGTGTGGGGTAAGTGATCTTGGGCAGATTTATATGCCCAAGTGATACTCAAACGTATCATTTTTACCTTGTTTGTTGTGCAATGTGTATATAATATCATGTAATTGGTAATAAAATGCGAATTTATACTAACCAACATGATTAGCATTTGTTTTGCAGGTAAATGTGATTTTTAGGAGCTAAAATGCATATTGGAACTATGTCGGAGTTGGACTGGGATGCGAGCGTGGAAAAGACCCTGGAATGCATGATTTATAGGGGCTCCGCGATGGAGCCGTGCCACGCTACCATCGCGGTAGCACACTACCTGAGCAAGGATTAAAATGGCAATTTCCAGTGTGCCTGCGCGTTAGCTCCGTGGCACGGAGATAGGCCTCCGCGATGGCCTCCGTGCCACGTTGAGGATAATTTACCGGACCCTGGAAATTCCAGTGAAGGTCCGCGTCCACGCCGTGTCACGGAGGCAGTGCTCCACGTTGGCCTCCGTGACACGTTGCTTGTTATTCTGGGAAAAATTTCCCACTAGTATAACTAGCATACTTAGGTTTATTTTAAGTGAGTTTTTAGTTTTTAGACTGAGTTCAGAAGTGGAGAGCAGGAACGTGGGTTAGTAGCAGTTGAAGATTGGAAAAGCTAAGGGATTTCTTCTCTTCCTTTCTTCTTTCTATCAATTGTACGTATGATTTACACTCATTTTAGGATGATCAATCCAAGAATGAGTGGCTAATTCTCTTCCTTGCTGAGGTTTTGAACATGTGTAATGAATTCTGATTTTAATTGATATGGTTTTATTCTTCTTCTTTAGTGTTGTTCTATTAATTCTTGTTTTTACTGCATTATTGATTGGCCAACATTAATGTATATCTAAAAAGTCCAATTTCACTCGAGAGAGCAAGAAATTGGAAAGTTGTGAATTAATAGGGTATTATTCTTAACTTGATTTGGGAAAATTGGGTTTTGATGTGCTTTCCTGATAGAAATATACTTGAAAGCTGTATTAGTCAATTTAGGAACCGGAATTGTAGTGCTAGGTCATAAATTGCATTTGATCACAGAAATGTAGACGGATGGTTTATGATTCTAAAGTGAAATTAAATACGAGAGTTTTAATTTCTAGGCAAATGTTCTTGGCTAGCAACATGAAGAAGAGAATTAACCAAAATTATCATGATTATCAAGTTCATTACTTGTTCTTAACCTTGGCATGTTCATATCCATTGTCTGAATTCACAAGTAAATAGTTGTTATTAATTGTAGTATATATAGTTTAGAAACAAAAACTCAATTAACTCTTGGTTACATTGTTGTTAGCATAATTAGAAGTTAAATAGGAATATAGTAAATTAGGCAATTTTACATATCTTGAGCCTCCTTGGATCGATACTTGGCTACTTAGCCACTTTATTACTTGTTTGACCACGTGCACTTGCGTGTCGGTTTTTAACCATAGAAACTAACCGCGAACAGGTGGTGGTCTTTCTGGTTCAGCTTCCTTCTCCTTCTCCCTATCATCATTGTGTTCCCTCTCCTTCTCCAATGCTCCCGACTGCTATGGTGGTCTTTCTGGTTCCACCTCCTTGAGTTGCAAACAACTCCTTGTGGTCACTGCATTCACTTGCTTGGGGTTGGGGTCAGTGTCACTAGGAAGTCCTCCTCTCGGCCTGGTGTTCTGAGCTCCAGCTAGTTGCCCAAACTAGTACTACAATGCCTTTGTAGCTAACTAATTGTTCTTTACATCGGCTGCCAATTTCACATAGTCAGCCTGCAATTGATCTTGGTTAGCTATCATCGTTTTGAACATTTCCTCGATACTGGGTGATGGTGGTGGAGGAGGTGCATTGTTGCTTCTGTATTGCGACTGATAGTGCTGCTGCCCTCCTTGATTTCTCTGTGCTCCCTGACTCGAACTCTTCCCTTGATGGATGTTACTACCCCAAGAGAAATTCGGGTGACTTCTCCAATTAGAGTTGTAGTTGTTGCCATACTGTTGGTGATTATTTCTCTATACATTACCAACAAAGTTTACTGAATCAGGATTCGCACCACAACACTCAGTTGATTGTTCATTACTGCCGCACACTTCACACCAAATCTGCTGCACTACATTCACTGGGGCTTGAGAATGATTCATGCTCATATTTTTGAAGTGGGTATTGAGTTGATTCTGTAACACAGCTATCTGTGCAGCGATAGTTGTAAAACCATCCACTTCCAAGACTCCTGGTGCTTTCCTTGTTCCTCCTCTAGAAGAGTCCGCATTCCACTCTGGATTTCCCTATGAAATACGGTTCAACAAAGTATACAGCTCCTCATAAGTTTTTTCTAATGCTTGTCCCCCAGCTGCTGAGTCTAGCAAGATTTTTGTGTGGGGCTCCAAACCCTCTATGAAAGTATGCACCAGCACATCATTGGATTGGTGATGATGAGGACAATCCCGCAACATAGATTTGAATCCTTCCCAGGCTTGATACAGATTCTCTCCCTCTCTCTGTTTAAAACTTAGAATTTGACTCCTAAGTCTTGCTGTTTTACCGGATGGAAAGAACCGTATCAAGAATTTCGTTGCAAGATCATCCCAAGTAGTGATGGAATTAGGTGGATCAGCTTTCAGCCATCTCTTTGCTTCTCCCAAAAGTGAAAATGGGAACAATGTAAGCCTGACATAATCGGGTGACACTCCAGCGGGGATGTAAGTGTCACTTATCTCCAAAAAATTTTGGAGATGTTGTTGTGGATCCTCGTAAGGGAGACCTGTGAATTGCCCGCTGGTGTGCAGCAATTGCACCATATTCTGTTTAGGCTCGAACCTCCCTCCTGGCTCAGGTTTGCGAATGCTCGTTGTAACGTTGTTAGCATGTGGCATTGCCACTTCGCGAACCGGCCTAGCTGCCATTTCTTTGGGCACTAACACTGCCCTTACAATGGGTGGAATCTGTTGTTGCTCCAGGATGGTCTGTCTGAGCAACTGCAGCTTTCTCTCTAGAGCTTCTCTCCTTTGGTGATGGAATTGTCTTTCCAGCTCTAAGTGTCAATCCACCAGCTCCTTGTCCCTTGCCAGTGTTCAACAGAATTCAATATCTGCAAAAGACAAGCTAAGACCAAGTTGTCAACACTAATAAGAAATAGTAAACTAACACTTAAGAGAACAATTTTACCGATTGCCAGTCCCCGGCAACGGCGCCAAAAACTTGTTCGGGCTGTCTCGCAACTACACGCAAGTGCACGTGGTCGAACAAGTAGTAAAATGGCTAAAGTAAGCCAAGTATCAATCCCACAGGGACTGGACTAAGGTAATAATTGAATTAAGCGTTAATAAACTCTAACTCTAATAATGCAGACAACAGTTTCCAGAAGAGTTTGGAGTTTGTTTCCTAATTTATACTAATCTACAGCAAATGTACAATTTGAGTCTGAACTATAGTAATGAGCATGCTAAGGCTAAGACAAACATATAGGGAAGCAATCTATTGGTACAAAGTGGTTAATCCTTCCTTCGGTTGCTAGTCAAGAATTATTGCCTATGGATTAAAACTCTCGTATTTAACCCAACTTAAGAATCATAAACCTTCCACCTACATTTCTGTGATAAGAAGAAATTCATGTTCTAGCCATACAAAACTGATTCCTTAATTGACTAATACGACTTTCAGATATATCTCTATTCTGAAAGTAAATCAATTCTCAATTTTCCCAAACCAAGAAGAGATCATATCCTATTAATTCACAACTTTCCAATTTCTTTCTCTTTCGAGCGCAAACCAGATTTTTTAGATATACATTATTATTGGCCAAACATTAATGTAGTAAGAACAAGAATTAATAGAACAACCATGGAAGAAAAAGATGAAAAACCAAGATGATCAATAATTACATTATACAAATGTTCTTAATCTCAGCAAGAAGTGAATTTAGCCACTCATTTGTGGATTAAACATCATCAAATGAGTGTTAATCATACAAAAAATTAAAATAAAGAAGAAAGAGATAGAGAAGTACCCTAAGAATTTCGTCCCCTCAACTGCCTGTAACCCACGTTCTTGCTCAACCAAGTCAGAATAATTAAAAATAAACCTAAGTGTGCTATTTATACTAATGGGAATTTTTCCTGGAATAACAAGCAACGTGTCATGGAGTGCATCTCGGAGCACTGCCTCCGTTTCACGCCACAAACGCGGACCCTCACTGGAATCCAGTCCTCCAGTTAATTAGCTCAACGTGCCACGGCGTGCAACGCGGGGCTTGGCCAACGTGCCACGGCCCCAACGCGGACCTTCACTGGAACTTGGCCTATTGTCATCATCCGAGGCAAAATGCATCCGCGATGGCAGCGTGACACGGCTCCATCGCGGAGCCCCTTACTTTGTTGCATAACCTGGGCCTTTTCCACGACTCGCTTCCGAGTCTATTCTCGATTTCTCCCAACATGCATCTAGCTTCCTAAAATTCCATTTTTCCTGCAAGACAACACTAATCATGTTGGTTAGTATAAATTCACATTTTAACTACAAATCACATGAGAATGTACAATTATCGATGTATCAACAAGACGAAATGAAGCATTTGAGTATCACTTGGGCATATAATTCTGCCCAAGATCAAGCTCTCCACTCAGCAACCATCTCTGGAGCATACTAGGATAGTTGGGTGAATTTTGAGACATACTCCTAAACGTTCATGTTATTCTTCTTTAAATTGATGAACTTTTTTGCTTTTGCTTCCCTCAACTCTCGGGGAAAGAACCTATCCAAGAAAGTTGTAACGAACTCATCCCAACCAATAGAAACTTCACTTGCTCCATGACACTCCTTCCACTGTCAGAACCAAATGTGAGCTACCCCTTTAAGCTGATAGGAGGCCAAGTCTACACTCTTCTCTCCCAAAATACCCATGACCTGCGTAATCTTCTGGATCTTATCAATGAACTTCTGTGGATCTTCATCCACCTTAGAATCATGAAACTCAGGCGGATTCATCCTTGTGAAGTCTCGCACTCTAGTTGACACTGCATTCTTATTTTGATTCACATGGGTAATCGCTTGCTGGTTGACCTGGGTTGTCATAGCCTGTGTCAATATTTGGAAAGCAGCTCTAAACTCAGCATTATTCGCTTGCTCATGCGAAGGATCAGCTGGAGCTGGTGGGGCTGGTTGATGCCCATCTCCATTACCATTTCCATTCCTTCTTCTGTTGGCTCAGTTGGGAGTCATATTTCTACAAATGTGTATAGCATGAGTTAGAGAAGAATAGAGAGAGTTGGACATCACCACACGACATAAAATCATGAAAAAAGGACATTTCCTAAAAACGTCTCATAACCTCTTCCTCACTAGTGTGGCACGCTTAACACCCATGAAAAAGATTCTACTTAATGTGGCTTTCAGATATCCTAGGACATTCTAAACCTAATGCTCTGATACCTAGTTTGTCAAGACCTGAGCATAGACCCCGGACGGTGACACGGGACCTAGAACCATGAATGGCTCCAAGTTAACCCATGGCACACACATAGCATATTCTTGAACATAAACTAAGAAGAAATAAATCATAAGCATAGCATAAGATGAATTCTAAAATCATAAATCATGAACATAGACAATAAGTCAATAACGCTGAATCATATACTGCATAGCTGTCTGAAAAGCCTCTAGTCATAAGATGAGCTGATAGGATAATACCCCTGACTAGCTCGACTAAGTTTGAAACTGAAAACATAAAATAAAACATAATCTAGCAAGTGACCTCGAATGATGAGGACTCACCCAAACTGGGGAAAGACTAGACTAAATCGGGAGTGGAGCTAACGTTGAGGCTGAGACTGATTGCCTGAACCTATATCGTGAGACAATATAACCTAGAGTATACGGTCAGTACTTTAAATATACTAAGTATATAGGGTAAGCAAAACATGATAGTAAAACGATATTCTGAAATCATATGTATAGAGTAAGCCAAACGTGAGCGTAGGATAACATGCTAAAATCATGGTTGTGAGATAGTCATAAACATGAAGTATTCATCATAAGTTGAAGCATAATAATTTAAGGTTTTGAAAGTAAAATCATATAGTTCAACATATTTGAAATCGTAAATGAAAGCTCACATACTGACTAATAGGTTAATTACATTATAAAACATGATATCATAAATCCTAAACATGAGAAACATAAAATAGGAGGAACAGTGGCAGACTTCATCATAATCGACACCATCATGTATGAGCACATGATGCCCCAACAATCTCGCTCAACTGGGCAAAGTCGTCCTAAGTCTTGTCAGGGCAAAGAATGATGAAGGCATGATATCACTCATGAACCCTGCCAGGTGGGGGAACACTCTTTGGCGAGGCCCCAAACATGAATATATACCTACACTGGCACATAATTTTGAGACCTGGTTACACTGAACCCAACCTACTCAGTGCTAGATACTACTCCCAAAACATGCATATTGCTCATAGTCATAATCATGAAACATACTTGTTCTTACATGGGCTAGTTAGAAAAAATGAGAATCATAATCATACTTGACATATGTGGACTAGCCATGAAAAAATAGCGCTGATTCGGCCATGACACATAAGCTTGAGATTCATGATATCATGCATACTTCAGAAAAATCATCATAACTTGTAAATGATAAGTTCATGAGAGATTCTTGTAGAAAACATGTAACCATAATCGTAAAACATGGCTTGAATCATGACAGACTTGAAACCATAAGAGAATCATAGAGTTTCATCCAATTTGGGTCTAACCCTAAAAATTCATAAAAACTTGATTGGAGAATTGAATTCATGAGTTTCAGATGAAATTGGGTATGAGGGTGGGATAAATCCCCCATTCATAACCCTCCATACCTAGGCTTAATGAATCTTGAACTTGTCTTGAAGACCCAAGGGAAATTTAGATGAAGATTATCAAGAACCCTAGCCTTTCCTTGAGAGGATTTCAATCTTCAACTTGGAGTGTTAGGAATAGAATGAGGGTTAGGAATGAATAAAAACCTAGAATATACCCTCTTAGGATCTTAAAATGACTTAGTTTAGGAGTTAAGTACATAGAGAGTATGAAAATACCCTTAATGACCCGACTCCACAAACCATCTCGGCAGACATGATGGGTCACATAACAACCCGTTATTGGACTTGACGGGTCGTCAAGTGCCACCTGTCATCACTAGAGAGATTTTCAATTTCTCGGATCTTTTCTTAATCCCTTCACTTAACAATTTGTCTTTTCACTTAACAGATCACTTAACCAGTTGCCAAGACTCTCAATACGGTAGATTTTCACCAACCTTTTACACCTAATGGGTCACTTAACGACTCATCAAGTGACTTAATGGGTCACTTGTCGGTTCGTCCTATGACCTGGTGCAGGTTTTCCTGTTTCTCCATTTCATGCCTCGATGTCTGATCCGAGGGACTTTTGGGGTGTTACACGCACCTAGTACATCATCCACTCCAGCATCGATTATACCAGATCAGGCACCTGCCAGATATTTCATGGTCCCTCAGGAGTTTGTACAGAAGATGGTCAAACGGCTGACCCTCACAGAAAACAAAGTAAGTATGTTGATGGATCAAGTCAAGCTGTGGATCCAGGCTGAGATTAAGGAGGCTGCTAGAGTGATACACATGAGACATTATGGATTTGATTCATAGCTTGATGACCGGTTAGCAGATATACAAGATGTGCAGAGCATGAGGGCTAAGTTGGGCAAGCTAAGGAGCGAGGTTGCTGTGTTGTCATCTCAACAGCGAGCCATATTACCACCCCTACCATCTCACTATTTGATGAGGGGCTCGATGAGGAGTTGGAGATTAGGGACTTTTGGATACATGATCCGGTCACCGGAGATGAGGGTAAGTGGAAGACTAGTAGGGTGGAAGAAGAGGAGACCCACAAGAAAAAGAGGAAGAGATCTAAGAAGGAGCAAACGGGCAGTAGTAACCATCTAGCAGAAGTATGACCTGCATATGGCAGAGATGCAAGAGAGTGTGAGAGAAGCAGGAAGCTTCGCTAGTACCCTCAGTTAGCTTGTGAGTTGTGGGACCCTTCAGGTGAGCCACATTTAGCCTAGAGGACTGCTGATTTCGCAGAAGCGGCCAAGTCTACTAAGGGGGTAGAGGTTGTCCCCACCATCACCACCGTACCATTAAGTGCAGCAACGGTATTTCTGAGGTAGAAAGTGTGCCAACACACCTGCCTACTAATGTTGACAGGAGCTCTTAGGGAACCATAGGTATTCTCCTACTCCTTAATTTATTTTGATTATTTGGGGACAAATGCATGTTTTTGTTGGGGGCGAGGGGGTACTTGTGTTTTTGGTGATATGTGTGTTACACCCGAGGATTTTTATTCTATGTTTCTTTTTCCTCAGGCATGCTATCTAGTAGAACCAAAATGTCTAGGATTTGTGTTAATTAAAAGTAATCTAGAAGTACTATTAGCTGAATTTTGTGCATGTGTTTGATTTTGGAAAAAATAACCCCCCCTTTAAAATTTTAATGAGTTGTGTGGCATCTATTGCAAAGTATGACCAATGTAAATCTTTTGATGGAACTAGAAATATAAACGTGATAGTTGTAGATTAACTATGCATGAACTGGATAGGTAGTAGTTAGTGATGTAACCTTGTGCCATGAGAGAGCGAAGCATTTACTTAGTTCGATATTATATGTATGATCTAGAACTTGCCCAGTTAGTCTTTCTTAGAACGGAGGATAGTTGATTAGGAAAATATCATAGGCTATCTTTTAATAAGTCCTTTTAGCCTAAATTGTCCTACCAAAGAAATGAATATCCTTTGATCCCAATGTTTGCGCCTAAATTGACCATCTTCTTTGACTAGCCTATTCACCTTCCCATTTTTTTGTAATGAACTTGCTTTGGTCCTAGACCCTCCTTGGACATTGTGTACCTCAACTCAGGAAAAATTTTTAAGTTGAGTGTGGCTATTGTAAAGGTACGTAAATTGGAAGGGTAAGGAAAGAAAAAGTTGGTTGGTGAAAAAAACGAATGTGGTATGGATGAAAAAACTAAAATAAAATAAAATAAAAAAACAAGAGAAAGTTGAAATAAGAAAAAATGAAAATTGAAGTGAAGAACAAACCATACCCATGAGTTGGGAAAAGAATCAAAGAAAAAAAACAAAAGGGGAGAAAAGAAGAATAAAAGAGAAAAGGGGATAAGGAAAAAGGGAAAAAGATTAGAAGTGGATCTTGAACTAATGTAGAACTAAGGAGAGTTGAGTCACATTCCATATTCACCATACCCGTCCCCGAGCCTACATTACAAACCAATAAAAGTTCTATAATAATCCTAATCCAACTGTCAAAATAATCGAAGTAGAGAAAACAAGGGCATGTCTATGGTATCTCACATGCATTTCTTGAACTTATTTGAGAGAGTGAGTGCTTTGTTGTTAGTCTCGGTGTCTGATATGCATATGATTTTGAATATTTGCAACTTCATTTGTTGCGAGAGTGAATGGGTTGCATTACTGACTGCCAGTTATCTGTATAAATGGCATTAGTGAACTCGGTTGTTAGTTGATAATTTGATGTTATCTATAGATCCCTTTGTGTTATGGTGAGTAGCTACATGTAGGAACAACATTGTCAATTTGAGTGTGTAGAAGGGGGATTCACAATTTGTGAGGAGCATGTGTGCAGGTTTTTAATATGTCGGTTGTGAGTCTTCTAGGTTTCTTTTTAATTAAGCATCGAATGTATAGTGTTGTTTTATTTGCCTAGGGACATGCAAAAGTTCTAAGTTGAGGGTGTTGATATGTCGTGGTTTCATGGAACTTTCGATGCTTTAAAATGTAGAAAATATGCTATGACTTGGGTATGTTTATATGGATATAAGGTATGTTTGTTGTTGCCGCAGGAAAAATCAGTATCGGGAGTTGGATTAGTGAAAAGAGTGGAAAAGGGGTAGAAATAGTATCCTATGAGTTTTTGTACGACTTGTACCACCTTGGTACGAGTCGTTGTGATTACTCGTGACAAAGGATTAGAGATTCGATAAGTTTATAACCTCAAAGTGCGACAAGAGATCATGGTTTGTACCATTATAGTATGAGTCTTGAGATAATGATCAGAGAAGTTGAAGTTTAGGAAGCCAAGCTACGACTGGTAATGATGACTCATAGTGTCATAGAGTTGTACGAATGAAAGATCAAAGGAGTCAGCGTTCAGAGGTTCACTCTACGGCTGGTAGATATGACTCGTAATGTCATACAATGAGTCATACTAGGCAATCATACCTGAGGAGATCAGAATCTGCCACCCATGTTACTAGTACATCCTACGATTCGTGTTAGTATCCTACTACAACCCGTAGGTCATCCCGGTGCTGCATTCCTTGTAAATTTAGGAAAGGATTTTAATTATTGTATAAATATTTTCTTGTAGTTTTTATTTATGATTCTGGGATTGTGGTATTTTTAGAGATTCCTAACATTACTTGGGGACCAAATTTGTGCTTGATATTCAAACATCATAGCTTTAATTCTATGTTCTTGATTTCAAAGTTCAATTTGCAACTGATACTTGGGGTATAATTCATTCAATATTGTAAGTTCCAAATTATGATTTCTTCTATGTTTTCTTCTTTCCTTCTTGCAATTATGAGTAGCTAAACTCCCACAATTAGGGTTTGGAAACCATGATGGAATAACGAAGTAGGGTTTAACACAAAGTGATTCTAAATCGATACGAACACCTGTATTGTTCTTCCTTTCACTATCATCACTTTTTAACAGTGCACAACTTTAGAACTAGCCCATATTATCTACTTGCTTGAACATAGAGAAGTAGGGATTAGGAAAAGGCAATTAGAACAAAGACTTGACACTATCAACTTTCAATTAATAACTTGAGTCGCGGTTGCAGAAAATTTAATTTGGAATCATTGATAAGGGTTAATTGGATATGCTCATGGGACCTAATCCAGTGAATGAGGATAGTCATCTAATAGGGGTGAACCAGTTGTTAAAATGAATATAACTTCTCGATTCTGCAGGCTAAGTATTGGAACAAATCACTAGTGTAACAGATCTTGCGTAGTTATGAAGTCATGGGGAATACTTTCCAAGTAAATTTCTTATCTTTAACAACAACACAATCTCACAACACTGATATTTGTTATTTTTTAAAAAGAACATGTAATACCCTGAAAGTTCCTAAGACTAAACCTGAGATTTGAAGTGTGATCAGTAGGAAAAGTACTCAACCTACGAGTCATAGTTTAGTAGTACGGGTCGTAGGAAGACCCATGTTCCAGATCAGATAAGTTGTTTTCCAACCACGAGTCTCCACTACGAGCCGTAGTAAGTGGGTACGACCCATTGTACGAGTCATAATATGATGGTGTGAATCGTCAATTTGGTCATGAGTTGGTATATTATAATGCCTCGGACTTTCGGGCTAAGTTTGAAACCATTTTAGGTATATGGATAGACCTAAGCCCAATGAATTTATGGAAAAAAGGTGTTAAGATTAATTTCTAAATGTAAGAAGTGCATTATATGCAAGTTAAGGTCATAAGGAACCTCTAGCATGAAGTTGAGTTGAGGGCCTTCTTAGCGACTGGGTTTTTCGTATTAGTTCGTATAAGGGTCAACTTCAACCAATCATAGCTCATATGTTACAAAATGTTTTTGGGTTATTCAGCATATCAATGAATCCATTTGAGTCTTTTTTCAAATTCATCTGACCTTGCACCAATCGGAGTTCATAGTAAAACGTTATGAGCAATTTAGTGAAGCGGCAACAGGCATTATATGACTCTCAGTACGAGTCGTACAATCAACCTATAACCCATAATATTGGTCATAGTAACTGCTAGTTACAGGATTTATTTTGATAGTTTTGTGGCATTTGTTAAACTCCTATGCTTCTAACTCCTAAATTACATCGTTTTGGTCTTTCTTTAGGTCAGATTAAAGGGTTTAACGTAGCCTAAACCCTTACTCTCTTTAAACATGCTTAGATTAGATTTTCTCTCAAGAAGGAGCTAGGGTTCATCACCTCTAACTTCTCAATTCCTCTTGGATCTTCAAGACAAGGCATAGAATCATCAACCCAGGCATGTGGTCTTTCAATAAGGATATCCTTTCATCCCTGTGCCCCATATTTTTTTTATTTTAAAAAAGCTAAATCCATGATTCTAGAAAAGCATGTTCTAGGGTTTCAACTTATGCATGAATTCTCATATGTTTTCCCTAAAATTCTAAGAACTCTCATGATTAATAGTAGTGTATATTCATGAAATTACTTATATCTTTGTTAAAGTATGTGTGTGATATGTGAGTAACATGAATGTGGGATTTTCACCATGAATTAGCCTAGGATTTAAAATGGGATTTCATAAGTTGATTACATACTCTTATCATGAAGTTATATCCTTGTTTAAAGTATATGTAAATCACATGAGTTCCGCAAATCTAAAACATATGTCACATCGTATGTGTTAGAACATGATTGGAACTTATGGGATTTGACCAATGTGAAGCTTGTGCATGTTTTCACCATGATCACGATGTAAATGTATTGGGTATTGAGTTGAACCTATGGTAACAGCATGATTATCAAATCTTCTACGTGAATAAGACTAAATTCTAAAATGGGGCCCATGAAATAATCATATGCTTCTACCATGATCTCATTGTACATGTTTAAGGTATGAGTTAATTATTTGGGATTTCCATAAATCTAGAATGTATGAATCAATGCATGCATGCTAAAGTATGAATTGGACCTATGGATCCTACATTACTCTATGTTATACGTCTTATGTTATGAACCCGAAATTTAAATGTTGTGGAGGTGTGTAAAGTATGATCTGAATAAATAGATGTTCGTGAATGTAAAATGTGTGGATTAAATGATGATTTGGGACCATGATGATATGAATTGTGATAATAAAGCATGAGAATGATCCTTCAGACGTCGAGCTTGTTGTGAATAGAAGGTAGTCATAATCAACTCTATATGACTTCAGTATGATGTAATTAGTTGAATGCTCATGTATCTGATTAGCTGCAGTAATTTAGACGAATGAATGACGTCAGATTATTCTACTTTATGTTCTACTTAGTCAGCCGGTTAGGGATTCTCTACAGCAGAGAATGTTTCCCTAGTCAGTCCGGGATTCTCTACAGTAGAGAATGTTTCCCTAGTCAATCCAGGATTCTCTACAGCAGAGAATGTTCCCCTAGTCAGTCAGGGATTCTCTACAGTAGAGAATGTTTCTCTAGTCAGTCCAGGATTCTCCACAGTAGAGAATGTTTCGCTTAGTTAGTCAGCAATGCTCTATATTAGAGAATGCTCTCCCTTAGACAGTTAGGGACTCTCCACAATCGAGAACGTTTCCGTTCAACAGTCAGGGACACTCCACAATCGATAACTTTTCCCTACAATAGTCAAGGACTCTCTATGATATCTGATCTTGGGCAGATTTATATGCCCAAGTGATACTCAAACGTATCATTTTTACCTTGTTTGTTGTGCAATGTGTATATAATATTATGTAATTGGTAATAAAATGTGAATTTATACTAACCAACATGATTAGCATTTGTTTTGCAGGTAAATGTGATTTTTAGGAGCTAAAATGCATGTTGGAACTATATCAGAGTTGGACTTGGATGCGAGCGTGGAAAAGACATTGGAATGCACATTTTATAGGGGCTCCGCGATGGAGCCGTGCCACGCTACCATCGTGGTAGCACACTGCCTGAACAGGAATTAAAATGGCAATTTCCAATGTGCCATCGCGTCAGCTCCGTGGCACGGAGAGAGGCCTCCGCGTTGGCCTCCGTGCCACGTTGAGGCTAATTTACCGAACCCTAAAATTCCAGTGAAGGTCCGCGTCCACGCCGTGTCACGGAGGCAGTGCTCCGCGTTGGCCTCCGTGACACATTGCTTGTTATTCCGGGAAAAATTTCCCACTAGTATAAATAGCACACTTAGGTTTATTTTAAGCAGTTTTTAGTTTTTAGACTGAGTTCAGAAGTGGAGAGCAAGGAAGTGGGTTAGGAGCAGTTGAGGAACGAAAAAGCTAAGGGATTTCTTCTCTTCTTTTCTTCTTTCTATCAATTGTACGTATGATTTACACTCATTTTAGGATGATCAATCCACAAATGAGTGGCTAATTCTCTTCCTTGCTGAGGTTTTGTCACTTGTAATGAATTTTGATTATAATTGATATGTTTTTCTTCTTCTTCTTCCATGTTGTTCTATTAATTCTTGTTCTTACTGCATTAGTGTGTGGCCGACATTAATGTACATCTAAAAAGTCCAATTTCACTCGAAAGAGCAAGAAATTGGAAAGTTGTGAATTAATAGGGTATTGTTCTTAACTTGATTTGGGAAAATTGGGTTTTGATGTGCTTTCCTGATAGAAATATACTTGAAAGCTGTATTAGTCAATTTAGGAACCGGAATTGTATTGCTAGGTCATAAATTGCATTTGATCACAGAAATGTAGACGGATGGTTTATGATTCTAAAGTGAAATTAAATACGAGATTTTTAATTTCTAGGCGAATGTTCTTGGCTAGCAACATGAAGAAGAGATTAACCAAATTATCATGATTATCAAGTTCATTACTTGTTCTTAACCTTGGCATGTTCATATCCATTGTCTAAATTCACAGTAAATAGTTGTTATTAATTTTAGTATATATAGTTTAGAAACAAAAACTCAAGTAACTGTTGGTTACATTGTTGTTAGCATAATTAGAAGTGAAATAGGAATATAGTAAACTAGGAAACTTTACATATCTTGAGCCTCCTTGGATCGATACTTGGCTACTTAGCCACTTTATTACTTGTTTGACCACGTGCACTTGCGTGTCGGTTTTTAACCCCTACCGGAACACCCGAACAAGTTTTTGGCGCCGTTGCCGGGGAGGCTAGGCGATTTGTGAAATTGTGTTTAGTGTAAATTTACTGTATTTTTATTTTTATTTTCTTAAGTGTTAACAACTTGGTCTTAGCCTGTATTTTGCAGATTTTGTTTCTGTGAACACTGGCAAGGGACAAGGAGCTGGTGGAATCTTACTTAGAGCCTGAACGTGAATTTCATAGTCAACGTAGAGAAGCTCTACAAAAGAAGCTGCAGTTGTTCCGACAATCTATTATGGAGCAACAAAATCCACCAGTTGTGAGGGCAGTGTTAGTGCCCGATGAAGCAGCAACAAGGCCGGTTCGCGAGGTGGCAATCCCACACGCCAACAATGTACATTCTAGTATCCGCAAACCAGAGCCTGGAGGGAGGTTTGAATTAAAGCAAAATATGGTGCAACTTTTGCACACAAGCGGGCAATTTACCGGTCTCCCTCATGAAGATCCACAACAACATCTCCAAAACTTTTTGGAGATAAGTGACACTTATATACCCGCTGGAGTGTCACCTGACTATGTTCGGCTTACCTTATTTCCGTTTTCCTTACTTGGTGAAGCCAAGAGGTGGTTAAAAGCTGAACCACCCAATTCTATATCAACGTGGGATGATCTTGCACGGAAGTTTCTGATTAGATTTTTCCCTTCTGGTAAAACAGCCAGACTTAGAAGTCAAATTCTAAGTTTTAAACAGAGGGAGGGAGAAAATCTATATCAAGCCTGGGAAAGATTTAAATCCATGTTGCGGGACTGTCCTCATCATCATCAGTCCAATGAGGTGTTGGTACACACATTTATTGAGGGTTTAGAACCCCACACTAAAATTCTGTTAGATTCAGCAGCTGGAGGGCAAGCGCTGGAAAAGACTTACGAGGAGCTGTACACTTTGCTTAACCGAATTTCACAAGGCAATCCAGAATGGAATGCAGATTCTTCAAGAGGTGGAGCAAGGAAAGTAGCGGGAGTGCTTGAAGTGGATGGGTTTACAGCTATCGCTGCACAGATAGCCGCTTTGCAAAATCAGTTAAACACTCACTTCAGCAATATGAATTTGAACCAGCCTTCAGCTTCAGTCAATGCAGTTCAACAGATGTGGTGTGAAGTGTGTGGTAGTAGTGAGCATTCAGCTGAATGCTGTGGTGCAAATCCTGATTCTGTTAACTTTGTGGGCAATGCACAGAGAAATCAGCAGCAGTTTGGTAGTGGCTACAACTCAAATTGGAGAAACCATCCGAAGTTTTCGTGGGGTAGCAACAACCAACAAGGCCAAAGTTCTGGTCAGGGTATGCAGAGAAATCAAGGAGGGCAACAAAATTATCAAGCTCAATTCAGAAATCACAATGCCCCTCCTCCACCACCATCACCTACCATTGAGGAGATGTTCAAAACCATGATCGCTAATCAGGCGCAATTGCAGGCTGACTATGTTAATTGGCAGCCGAAGTGAAGAATAATCAATTGGCGACCAAGGCTCTTGAATATCAGTTTGGGCAATTTGCTAGTGCCCAAAATACGAGACCCAGAGGAGGACTACCTAGCGACACGGATCCTAATCCGAAGCAGGTAAATGCAGTGACCACGAGGAGTGGTTTGCAGTTAAAGGAGGTGGAACCGGAAAGACCGCCTCAAAAGTCAGGAGCAGCAGATGTTGAGGGAGAGCAAACCTCAGATAAGGGGAAGACTAAAGAAGCTGAACCATAAAGGCCTCCACCCCCGTTCCCTCAACGACTGAAGAAACACAAGGAGGAGGCGTGTTTCCAGAAATTCATGGAGGTACTTAAACAGGTACATGTTAACTTACCTCTTGTTGATGTCTTGTAGGGAGTGCCAAAATATGCTAAATATATTAAAGACATCGTGGCTAACAAAAGTCGTTTGACTGAGTATGCCACGGTAGCTTTAACGGAGGAATGCACTTCCCGTATTCAGAATAGGTTGCCCACAAAACTGAAAGACCCTGGAAGTTTTACTATCCAGCTTACGATTGGGCAAAGTATCCGAGCTCGTGGATTATGCGACTTGGGGGCAAGCATAAATCTGATGCCATCTTCGGTATTCAGAAAGTTAGGTCTAGGGAGTCCTAGACCTACAACGGTAATCTTGGAGCTAGAAGATAGGTCTTTAGCTAAGCCGGATGGCATTGTTGAGGATGTGTTAGTGCAAGTAGGCTCCCTCATTTTTCCGGTCGATTTTATTGTTCTGGATTTTGAACCAGATGCTGAAGTCCCATTTATTTTGGGACGACCCTTTTTGGCAACCGGAAAAGCATTAATTGATGTAGCTGCGGGTCAACTCACGATGCGATCACATGACAAGGTCGAAGTGTTCGATGTGTACAAGGTACCTAAGCTCCCGACTGTTTATAAGGAACTCTCGGTGATCAATGTGATTGATCATGGGAATGCTAATGGAATGAGTGATTCCCGAGAGTTACTAGGAAGGCCACCGGATAAGGTTGAGAACTACTGGGGGGATGACCATGATCGAGACAAATCGTCCATCACCCTAGTAGACAAGTGAGCATAAAGGACGTCGAGCCGCGACGGTAAATCAGGCGCTGCACGGGAGGCAACCCGTGAGAAAAATATTTTATTTTTCTTCTTTTTGCACAGTGTAGTTAATTTTTATCTTTATTTTTGTTTTTATTTTTTATTTCCAATTGTTATTTTTATTTTTCTTTTCTTGATTAGGTTTAGATTTTCATTTTAGTTAGTATTTTTTATTTTAGTTAGGGAAATCTATTAATCTAACCAATTTTTATTTAGTGAGGTGATTTTCAGGTATAACGGAGGAAATATACATGGAATCGAGAAAATGAGGCAAGGTATGAAAAATTAAATTAGTTGAAGAAACAGTGCACTGGCGCGTAGGGCTCCGCGTCACGGAGGTAGGGCTCCGCGTTACCCTCCGTGACACGTTGAAGGCAAAATTCGGATTTTTCAAAAATTCCAGTAAGCCAACGCGTTGGCTCCGTGTCACGGAGGAGGGTCTCCGCGTTACCCTCCGTGACACGTTGCCGTGTATTTGGTGCCGGGTCACACCGGGTTGCCGGGTGACCCGCGTGTTTTCTTAAATTAAAACCCCCGATTTCGCCCCATTACTTCCTCAATTCAAAGGTATGTTTTCATCATCTATCTCAATGTTTTGGCGATTTTAGTCAAATTTGGGCATGTGAGGTGAGATATATCACCCTAGGTAGAAATTAAACATGAATGTTGGATTATTTGTGATTGATATATGTTTGGATTGTTGTATTTAGCGTTTGAACTTATCGATTGCGTAAATAATTCGAATTTGATTATAGAATTGTATTCTAGGGCATGAATTGTTGAATTTAACTTGAGTGACTTGATAAGTCGGCAAATTAGATGCCGGGGTGTGTTTGTAATTTGAGAGAAGTCGTGGTAAATATTGTGTAAATGTTAAAAGACGACAAATTCTCGAATTTTTTTTGGGAAAATGCAAAAAGTGTGTAAATTGGTTAGATTGTTTGGATTAGATTGTATATAGAATGTTTTTATCGTTGTTTTTATTTTGTTGTTGTTTTTGTTGCGAAGTGCGATGTGTGAATTGTTAGCGCTAGTAGGATTGGGATTAGCTGTATGAAGTCTGAGTAGTACGCTAACCGTTATGCTGTCGAAATTTTTTTGTGAACGCACTAAGCATGAAGTGTATAGTGTTGTCTGTGGTGTAATTAGAGTTATCCTTGCCATAATTTGTAGAAGTAGCTAAGGCCTAAGTGTGGGGTAAATGTTGTGTAACCCAACCTTAGCCGAAGTTAACAAGTTTTTAGCTTAACTTTGTGCTTGTTTGTGTAAATTGACAGGTACAATGGCGAGCAGACAAGATAAAGGCAAGGGTGCTTCTACCTCAGGCACCGGTAGGAAAAGGATGAGACTGGGCACCGCAGTCCCAGCTGCACCCGCTGTTCCGCATGGCCAACGCCGCCAATACGGAACAAGATGGGTAACCGAGGAAGGAAAGAAATGATATAATAAGCATAAGGAGAGCAAGTACTTCCCGGAAGAACATATTGCACGGGAACCACTCGCACAGGAGTTCCCTCGCATTGTACAGAGAATTGAAGCAGCTGGGCTCAGCTTTATCTTTCAGGAGCCCAAGGAGTGCAACCTTCACTTGGTCCGAGAGTTCTACGCAAATTGGAACCCGGCCATCAGAAGCCACACAGTGAAAATCAGAGGGCAGATTGTCACTCTGGAACCCCAGCAGCTGAATGCCATCGTTGGAGCGCGGGACACAGACGCCCACGTTCTCCGCCAGCTAAACATCACCCCACCGTACGCCGACATCAGAAGTACGTTGTGTGGGGCTCGATCCACAGCCCGATGGAGTAGACATAAGGAGAGGGGTTACCACCAGACGCTGCCTTATTCGCAGATGAACAGTGAGGCCAGAATATGGCTGAAGATGGTGTGTTCGTGTTTGATCCCGGGAGTTCATATGACGGACGTGACCCGGGACCGTGTCTGCTTGGTGTATGCCCTTATGAAAGGGCTTGAGATTAATGTTGGGGCGGTAATAATATCCGCCATAAAGAGAGCCAGACTGCACCAGGGCCACAGATACGAGTTTGGCGGACTCATCACCACCTTCCTCCGAGGCCTCGACATTGAGGAAGAAGCCTTGGACTACATTCCGCAGTTGGAGCGGAGGGCCCTCGATGTGACAAAGACTAAGGCCCCCGACACTACACACGGACCAGTACTGACTTTGGGCGAGCGACATGCTCGTGACGATCAGTACATGGCCCGTATGTTTGGCATGCAGATGCTACAGCTACGGATTGGTGGGAGACCAGCCACCGAGGAAGAATTATGGCAGCTGGAGCTGGACTACCCCTTTGGCGAGAACGCCAGAGCCTTATGTCGGGTGGGACCAGCCTTCGTGGAGCCGACGGATGACGATGTCCCTACTGATGAGGAGACACGTCGGGAGGACTCCGATGTGGAGTCCGATGACGACGATGGAGCTGATTCAGACTTGGGCGACGAGGCCGCAGCACCGGATGAAGAAGTCGAATATTTCGACTAATCAGGGAGTTCCACCACCCGAATTTTTTGTGTTGTAATTTTTGTGAACACTGGGGACAGTGTTCGATTTAGTGTGGGGTGGGGAGTAGCTAGGTGCTGGGACTTGGGCTCTAATTTGCTGTATGTTTTTCCTTGGTTTGGATGAATGTTTGTGCTTTCCCTGTTGTGAACTGTTTGGTGATGTATCTGTATATATTTGTTTTGTGGCTAATGATGTGTGTTATGAAAAGTTATGGTTGTCAGTGTAAATATTTTGTAAATAGTTTGTAAATATTTTTTTCTATCGAGATGATCGATATTTTTCACAAATTTGCGCGAAAATATTTTGCACTTGTAACTATTTTCTTTCTATCGAAATGATCGATGTGTTGCAAAATTTTTCGATTTTTATTTTTTTGGGTTTCTCGGAGTTTGTTTTCGGTTCTTTTACCGAGAATAGTCCCATTGAACCGATGTCATAGTTAGTGACCGTTCCCTATGATGGATGGATGACGACCGTCTTAAGGGAAATGTAGTCGGTAGGAGTAGGATTTTTATTTGTTTTTAGTTTTTCTTTGGTGGATTGCATCAATAAACTGTAGTTGCTTATGGTTGCTAAAATTTCATTGCGTGTGTAACTGATGTTCAAAATGTGAAAATGATTCGTTTGAAAGCATGCAATTTGATAAATATGTTGAGTTACCTAGGCTATAGAATTTGATTCAGTATGATTGAGGTTTAATTTTGAATTTATGTGATTGGCTAATTAGAGAGTCTGTGAATGCATCTTGATTCGAGCATGTGCACGAAGTGTGAAGTGAGGTATTGTTATTCCATGCCATTGTGAATTGTCTAGAACTTGCCTGGTGTGTATACAAAACGAAATGAAGGAAGTGTTGTGTTGGAAAGGATGTAGGCATTTCTTTGTTTTAACTAAGCTTTCTTTTGTCAGCCCGTTGAGCCTTTAGCCGATTTCTTTCTTTCTTTTGTCCAAACTTGTATAAACTAAGCTTTATTCCTTCTTTTCATTAGCCTTAAAGTCTATACGAAACTCTTAAGCGCTTACAAAGAAAAGACAATGTTTCCCAAAGTGTTAAAGAGTGAAAAGAAAAAGAAAAGCAGAGTGAAGAAAGAAAAGATGATGTTGAAGAGGCACTTGCTATAATTAAATGATAGTGAGGGTACATGAAAACCCTTTGTTTTGTGTCAAGTGTGTTTGATGAAATGGGTTGTACGAAAGGAAACCAGCATGAATGGGAGAAAAAGAGGAAAGAGAGGAACAATGTCCATAAGTCGATGGGAATGAGTTGAAAAGGCGCTTAAGGATGCTAGCGACTATTATTGGCTAATCCAATATATATATACTAGATCCATAGCCCCGTTACAACCCATTAAAGTCCTACGCGATCTTACATTGCATTTCTTTATATTAGTGGAGTAATACACTAAGGGCAAGCTTATGGGTCATGACATGAGGCATGTGAATTCTTTTGGGAGAGTGAGTGAAATTAATTTTTGTATGCCCCTACTTGAATGTTTGTGTGCTGCATGAACATAAAGGGGAAGATTCTCTCGAGTTGTGAGGGCACATGCTTGAGGAAAGATTGATTTTCGTGTCGGATTTCTTGATTAGCTGATTTGCATGAGTTTGCCGATATCAAGAATCAATTCTTAAAGGTCTAGGAAGTCTTGATGTATTAAAGGTCATTGTATTGTAAGACCAAGCATGTTTTCGTGATGATTTGCAAAAAATTGAATAATCGGTATGACCGTAGCGTAAATGGTCGCACCATAGTGACGAAGGTTGGGATGTAATTTGCATGATTTGTGTATATGTTGTTCGAGGACGAACAAGTATTTAAGTGTGGGGTAAGTGATCTTGGGCAGATTTATATGCCCAAGTGATACTCAAACGTATCATTTTTACCTTGTTTGTTGTGCAATGTGTATATAATATCATGTAATTGGTAATAAAATGCGAATTTATACTAACCAACATGATTAGCATTTGTTTTGCAGGTAAATGTGATTTTTAGGAGCTAAAATGCATGTTGGAACTATATCGGAGTTGGACTTGGATGCGAGCGTGGAAAAGACATTGGAATGCACATTTTATAGAGGCTCCGCGATGGAGCCGTGCCACGCTACCATCGTGGTAGCACACTGCCTGAACAGGAATTAAAATGGCAATTTCTAGTGTGCCATCGCGTCAGCTCCGTGGCACGGAGAGAGGCCTCCGCGTTGGCCTCCGTGCCACGTTGAGGCTAATTTACCGGACCCTGAAATTCCAGTGAAGGTCCGCGTCCACGCCGTGTCACGGAGGCAGTGCTCCGCGTTGGCCTCCGTGACACGTTGCTTGTTATTCCGGGAAAAATTTTCCACTAGTATAAATAGCACACTTAGGTTTATTTTAAGCAGTTTTTAGTTTTTAGACTGAGTTCAGAAGTGGAGAGCAAGGACGTGGGTTAGGAGCAGTTGAGGAACGAAAAAGCTAAGGGATTTCTTCTCTTCTTTTCTTCTTTCTATCAATTGTACGTATGATTTACACTCATTTTAGGATGATCAATCCACAAATGAGTGGCCTATTCTCTTCCTTGCTAAGGTTTTGTCACTTGTAATGAATTTTGATTATAATTGATATGGTTTTCTTCTTCTTCTTCCATGTTGTTCTATTAATTCTTGTTCTTACTGCATTAGTGTGTGGCCGACATTAATGTACATCTAAAAAGTCCAATTTCACTCGAAAGAGCAAGAAATTGGAAAGTTGTGAATTAATAGGGTATTGTTCTTAACTTGATTTGGGAAAATTGGGTTTTGATGTGCTTTCCTGATAGAAATATACTTGAAAGCTGTATTAGTCAATTTAGGAACCGGAATTGTATTGCTAGGTCATAAATTGCATTTGATCACAGAAATGTAGACGGATGGTTTATGATTCTAAAGTGAAATTAAATACGAGAGTTTTAATTTCTAGGCGAATGTTCTTGGCTAGCAACATGAAGAAGAGATTAACCAAATTATCATGATTATCAAGTTCATTACTTGTTCTTAACCTTGGCATGTTCATATCCATTGTCTAAATTCACAGTAAATAGTTATTATTAATTTTAGTATATATAGTTTAGAAACAAAAACTCAAGTAACTGTTGGTTACATTGTTGTTAGCATAATTAGAAGTGAAATAGGAATATAGTAAACTAGGCAACTTTACATATCTTGAGCCTCCTTGGATTGATACTTGGCTACTTAGCCACTTTATTACTTGTTTGACCACGTGCACTTGCGTGTCGTTTTTAACCCCTACCAGAACACCCGAACAATATCAGTCACTGGTTTGGTCCTCAGTATTTGTTCAGTATATAATCTTTGCGCATCAGTTGATCATATTTCAGTAAATGTTTCTTATAAAATTTTCATGTTAATATGTATATGTATATCTCAGACAAGGTTGTTGTATCTCCTTTCAGTTTTATTACTATTAATGTGTTCAGTTTACTTTCTTCTTGTATATTTGCATGTTTTAGTTTATTTACGCTTCCTGCATACTCAGTACATTCTAAGTACTGACCACACACCTTTATTTCTATATCGTTTCATGATATAGATTCAAGTTTCCAGATTCAGCCACGTGGTTAGATACGCTCCACTCCTATCTCAACTGCTTGTGGTGAGTCCTTATCTCTCGAGTACTGATCTATGTTTTCTATTTCATTTATGTTCCAGTTTTCAGACTTTAGGAGTTAGCTGGGGGATTGTCCCAGTAACTCATCAGTTTAGCAGAGGCTTTCAGACTTGTACAGACAGATTCAGCTTGTGTTGGAGCTTTATGAGATTCGTTATTTTGGGTTTTACATTAGACTTTTTCAGTTAGCCTTCGCTCAGTTATGTTTCTGTTAGCTATTTCTATTGCTAAGTGTTATGCTATGATTATGCCATGGGTCGACTTGGAGCCTCTTTGGGTTCCTTGTCCCGTGTTTCCATCCGGGCCAATGTTCGGGTCGTGACAAACTTGGTGTCAAAGAAAATGTTTAGAGTGGACTAGGGTGTCTAAAAGTTGTGTTAAGTAGAGTCTTCTTCATGGGTGTGAAATGTGCCACACTTATGACGAAGGGGCTACAAAACGTTTTTGGAAATTTCTCTTCTTTCGTGATCTATGTCGTGCGATGAAATATCTTTCTATCCTTCTAACTCGTGTATTCACACTCCAAAGAATAATGCCAATTAGTGGAATAAGAGGCACTCTTGAGTCATTTCTCCCTGCAAGAGTTAACAAAAGCTAAGGTAGAAGAATTTGTGAACTTGAAGTAAGGAACCAAGAGTGGGGGAGTACGAAAGAAGAGGAATGAAGCCTTTCGTGATAGCCTCAGAGGAGAATGGGAAGTCAAAAGATAGTGATTTCTGCCTAGCCTTAAGAAGGGGACCAATCCTCAGAATGATGACCTTTAAGCTAAGAGGGAGATTATAAGGTGAAGGACCAGGTCATGCCTTGACTTTCAAGCGTGAAGGTCCAGGATCAGTAACTATGGTAGATCGATCCACGCTTATTCAGGTATCCTTGTGTACTTCAGTCTATGCGATACTCTACTCATGTCATATGTGAACATGTTATGCCCATGTCTAAGTTCCAAATACTCCTTATGTGTATTCGTACTCAGATTCATAGAATGAGAAGTAACTACTTCAGATGGTGATTCCAGTCTTCTTCCATGATTCCATATATCTCAGCTTCATATCATGTCCCTAGTTATGTATGTAAACTCATGTCTCTCAGCATGCTCAGCTCTATGGACTCACTCCTTCAGATTTGTCGTATCGGCTCATAAGATTGTGTTATCTCAAGTATATGTCCAGCTTAGATTTCTTGAATGATTCGTGCTCATAATTTCCTTACTCTAAGCCCTATGAATGTTCTCCATGATGGAAATGATGGTTAAAATGTGTATGTTCAGGATAACTCCTTGTCCCTACCATAGATGTCGGGTATGTAGAAGTTCAGGAAGCGTAGTTATTAACCAATCCTGGAAGTGTAACAACCCACATGGACATTTTGTGATTGTTGATCCATTTCCCTGGATTGAGACTTTTCATATCCTCATTTTGTTACTTATGACTTGCGTAGATGGATGACACAATTTCCAAGATGATCCAATGAAGATTGGATAAGGTTTTTGATTTTTGGAAGGTTTGACCAAAGTCAACATTTTAGGTTAATGAGATCGAATTTGGATTTTGAAAGTTCCATTAGTTTCGAATGGTGATTTATGACTTAGTTGGGTAGTTTGCATGGATCCCGAGATGTTCAGTAGTGATTTGAACCTTTGGTTAGATTTATGAGCTTTAAGGAAGCTAAGTTTGACCACGATCAACTTTTGATCAAAACAACCTCATATCGGTAATTTGATGATTCCAACAGGTATGGAATGTGTTTTATGATTGAATTGCATATTTGATTTGTGACCGAAGGATTTCGAATGAGTTTCGGGTGGATTTGAATGTTTTGTGTGTTAACCATGATTTTAAGCATAAAATGTGGCAACTCAGAGGTTTGTTTTTAGTTTTTGAGATCGAAAAATTATTTCGATACTTTCAAAATTCTTAGCATGAATTATAGGAGTTATCTTGAAAGTTTGGTGCAATTTTGATAAGTCAAGATCGGGTTTTATTACAAGAGATGAAATAATTCTTGAACGAGCAAAAAATGATGTCTGACTGGGCAAACGAGCACCAAATGGAGTTTTGATTGAACGAGAAGGTCCTTATCATTATTTGAAAACTATAAAAAAATGAATTTTCGCATTTCGAGCTCATACGATGAAGTTATGGCCATTTTCGTAAAGATTAAAGTTGCTAGTGCGGTGCTGGTGCAGCACTATATAAATACCTGAGCAGTGTATTTGTTATACCCCGTAGGATTCCCGGCACCTAGATGACCTATTCGCACGTTGGTTAAGCATATTTGAAGGCCATACGTGCTAGAGAAAGGCCCGGGAAAAGATCGGACGAGAAACTTGTCGAACCATCGCGGAAGGAGCCGAGGCAGAGCCCCTCCGCGATGGAAGCGTGTCACAGAGGTGAAGCCTCCGCGTTGGCTCTGTGACACGTTGGCCTTGTCCAGGCCCAAGTATATAAAGCCCCACTTCGGTTTTAAATCATTTTTAAACTTATAATTTTCAGTGAAACAGAGAAGAAACAGCAGAGAAGAGAAAAGAACGAAGGGGGTAATATAATTTTCATCCGATTACGCTGCTAAACGTTGTCCAAACTCAAATTAACCCCAGATACTGAGGTATTTAGCAGCAGAGAGCATTCCTACGGATTTAGTTTCGTGAAATACGACCGACGAATCGTCGAGCTACCAAGCTAAGGTAAGTAGAATTGCTCCAGACTAGTGTCTATATGTTTCTAGCGGTGAAGTGAATATTTTTCTCTTCTGGACCTCTGAAAAATAGCGAGTTTTCGACCGTCTTTCAATAAGCCTAAGTTTAGGCTATAAATTACATCGAAGTGACGTTGTTCATTTAAAATAAAGTTATATTTGGTATTAATTGATATATATATGAATGCAGTTGGGAGGAATAGCTGAAATACTGACCAAGCTACGCCAGTTAGTCGGGAAATCAGAAACGAAGGTATGTAAAGCTAGTTTCCTCGGCAAGTTAGTAAATCCCGGTACAGTAAAACAATTTAAAGGCCAGTAGAATATTCAGAAGTCATGTGTTGTGTTTATTGTGAATGTTGGTACGATATTAGAAGCATCAGGTTATAATTAGCACGAAACTTGTTAGCATGATATAGATTCTAATACAAGTGTTAGGAACTACACAGCATGCTCAGTATATGATGTAGTACAAAATGTCAGGATATTATCGTATTCAGTTGAAACTCAGTAAAGCAATGTAATTACCTGTAAGGTGTCTCAGAAGTAGCATGATAGGTTAAAATGAAGTTTAGGAAACATGTTAGAAATAGTGAATCATGTTACTACAGAGACTCAGTTATACAGCATGATTTCCAGCAGAAAAACTATCTTGTTCAACACTAGACTCAAAACTCAGTACAGTATGGCAGAAGATTATATTTAAACATATATATACTATTATCAGTCTCAGCATATATTAAATACATACATATCACTATCGCTAGTTTAGCATACAGTATATACAAATACATTATTATCCTTAGCTTCAGTATGTGGTATATGCAGATAGTATTACTAGTTGAGACCACTGTATTGTCTTGGGGTTGGATTACCTAGCATCCCTGACCGCCCCAGGGTTAATAGCTGTATCGACTCGTCCACCAGAGGACGGGGATACGTCGCTCTACGGAGTGACATGCCGTCCCACAGGGGACGAAGATGGGATGCCAGTTTTCCCCATATTGTGCCTTGATCGGCCCTTACACACCCCTGTCGAGCGGATACGCCCGGGTGTTGATTCAGGAGTCCTTTGGACTCAGATGCAGTTATAGCCAGGGGCTTAGCGAGCCCAAGTGCATACCCAGGGGACCGGCAGGATGCTTATAGAGATTATAGGAGATGGGGTGACTGGGGTAGGGGTATAGATTCTGTGTTGGTTGTACCTCTCGGCTTATGGGGGCCGGGTAAGGTTTGTGTGTGCTATATTATGTTATGTTATGTTATGCCATGTTACATTAGACACGAGTAGGTCGGCAGTAGAACGATACGTCTCCAGGTATGACTCCTACTCCTTCCAGTATAATTGAGAGAAGGTATGATTTACATTATCGGACAGTTAATCTATCCTTTTCTACTTCAGTTTCATCAGTTGTATTGTTGCTTTCAGATATTTCTTTCAGTTATTGCTTTACATACTCAGTACCAGCGGTACTGATGCTCAGTGGGGCGCTGCATTACTTGCCTGCAGGTACTCATAGACGAGCAGGCAATCCGCCGTGATTCCGGTCAGCGATTGAGTATTCAGCTCCCGTCATCTGGAGACTGAATCTCAGAGGTGTAATTCATTTTCTTTTGTTGTACAGTATGGGTAGGTCGGGGCCCTGTCCCGATCATTTCTATTGCTATTCCTAGAGGCTTGCAGTCTGTATATATTTCCCTATTGTCAGTTGAGCTGGTCGTGTGAGGTCGTGCAGTTGTATAGCTGTTAGTACTTTTACCTCTTTTATGTTGGCCGTGTGGGGCCATAGTTTGACAGTAGTAGTGACCTTGCCGGTCACGTAGCTTTCCGGTATTTCATTGTTGAGTTCAGATAACTAGACAGCATGGTGGCCTTGTCGGCCCGCATAGGTTTCCCTATATTGATATGTTTCTGGTTAGCTGTCGGCAGGTACAGGTGGCTATAGGCCTAGTCGGTCGGGGGCTGTGTTTACAGCCGTTATATAGCCCTTTGTTTCCAGAAATGTGAGTTAGAGCCAGCCAGGCACCAGATGTGCCCAGGCTCAGCAGTCTAGCAGTTCAGGTCCTAGTAGGGCACCAGGTGCCAGTCATACCCCCCAAGGCAGGGTGTGACAAACTTGGTATCAGAGCAGGTCGTATCTCAAGGAGTCTGCAAGTCGTGCTAAGTAGAGTCCTGCCCATGGATGTGTTGTGCACCACATACTATGGGTAGGGGGCTGCAAGGCATGATAGGATGGTTGTCTTTTATTCTTATTCAGTTGTGCTGTAGAGCAGTACAATATAGGGTTGAGTCCCTAAAAGCTTACTATATTCTTTAGTTACAGATAATGTCAGACCAGCGACATCCTATCACAGGCCGGAGCTTAGATATTGCAGCAGGGGAAGGCACCAGCAGGATGCCTCACCCTCGTTTAGAAACAGCCCGGTCAGAGGGCACTACAGAGGCATCATCCCAGCCTTCTCAGCAGTCTCCACCACATCAGGAGCCACTAGGGGCGACACTACCTCCAGCAGTCCCTATACCGACCCCTTCCGACCAGGAGGTTAGGAGTGTAGTAGTTATGTTAGCACAGATGATGGCTGCTCAGCGTCAACCGATGCTGTCTACAGTTGTGGAGTCGTTAGAAGGGCCCGGTAGTTCAAGGGTCCGAGAGTTCTTGTCTTTGAATCCCCCACAGTTCATAGGTACGGACCGGACATAGGACCCTCAGGATTTTCTGGATCAAATGCAGAGAATTTTCAGGGTTATGCATGCCATGCCTATAGAATCAGTTGAGTTGGTAGCATTTCGGTTACGGGACATCGCCGTATTGTGGTATGAAAGCTGGGAAAGGTCCCGAGGGAGAGATGTTTCCCCTCCGACCTGGTCCAGCTTCTCAGGAGCCTTTCTGGATCACTATTTGCCGCGGGAGATTCGACAAGCCCGGGTAGACCAGTTCCTACATCTGGAGCAGGGGGCCATGAGTGTTCGGGAATACTCCTTGCGGTTTGATTCTTTGGCTCGATATGCACCAGCCTTTGTTGATACCATGGCATCCAGAGTACACCGCTTTATCATGGGGTTGAATCCAGAATATGTTGAGACTTGTATTACGGCTACACTGCGAGAGGACATGGACATTGCTCGAGTTCAGGCATTCGCCTAGAATATTGAGGGCATCAGACAGCGGCATCGGGAGATCAGAAGGGCCAATCAGGAACAGCGTCTCCGGGACAGGCCAGTTGAGTTACAGAGGGAGGCTCGAGGAGGACCCAGGCCATGATTGCTAGATAGGCCGCCCAGGCCCTCGCCTCCGCCACAGCCGCAGGGGGGTAGATTGAGTCGCAGGGGGCAGTCAGACACTGGTAGAGGCTCGCAGATGGCAGATTCACCATTACAGAGGAGGGCGGAGCAGAGTAGGTATATTCTACTGCTCTGCCCTATATGCAGTCGACGCCATCCTGGAGCATGCAAATATGGCTCCACCGCGTGTTATAATTGTGGCCAAGAAGGCCATTTGATGAAAGATTGCCCAGCTAGAGGTCGAGAGGACCGAGATATACAGGATAGGGCATCTGCAGGGTCACGAGCCACAGCATCCTCGATAGGGCGCAGGCCCTCAGTTTCAGTAGGCAGGGGTCGGGGCAGATCAGAGGCCTCCAGTACAGGTGCGGGTCCAAGCCGCACATATGCCTTACCAGGGAGGCAAGATTCAGAAGCGTCGCCTGATGTTGTGACAGGTATGCTAACTATCTGCTCACACCCTTCTTATGTATTGATTGATCCAGGGTCTACTTTGTCCTACATTACTCCATTTGTGGCACGAAAGTTTAGTATTGCACCAGAATTATTGCAGCAGCCCTTTTTAGTATCCACGCCCGTCGGTGACTCTATTGTGGCTAGCAAAATTTACCGAGGGTGTACAGTAGAGGTTGCTGGCCATCAGACCACAGTAGATCTGGTCGAGTTAGAAATGATAGACTTCGATGCCACAATGGGTATGGATTGGCTAGTACCGTGCTTTGCCAACGTTGAATGTTGGACCAAGACGGTCCGATTCCACTTCCCAGGAGAAGCAATGCGAGAGTGGAAGGGCAGTACCGCTACGCCAAATGGTAGGTTTATTTCCTACCTTCAGGCGAGAAATTTGATATCTAAGGGATGTATTTACCATCTGGTCAGAGTTCAGGATGTCAAAACAGGATCTCCGACACTCCAGTCTGTTCCGGTAGTGAATGAATTCCCTGATGTGTTTCCTGATGAGTTACCTGGTATTCCCCCAGAAAGGGAGATAGATTTTGCTATTGACTTGTTACCAGGCACTCAGCCAATATCAATTCCTCCCTATCATATGGCTCCTGCAGAACTCAGAGAATTAAAGGAGCGGTTGATAGATTTATTGGATAAAGGTTTTATCAGGCCGAGTACTTCACCGTGGGGTGCGCCAGTTTTATTTGTGAGAAAGAAAGATGGCTCGCTCCGAATGTGCATAGATTATCGGCAATTAAACAAAGTTACAATAAAGAACAAGTACCCACTTCCCAGAATTGATGACTTATTTGATCAGTTGCAGGGAGCCAGATACTTTTCTAAGATTGACTTGCGGTCCGGATATCACCATGTTCGAGTACGTGAGAGAGATATTCCTAAGACAGCATTCAGGACCCGATATGGACATTTTGAATTTCTAGTCATGTCCTTCGGGTTAACGAATGCCCCACAGTCTTCATGGACCTGATGAACAATATTTTCAGACCTTTCCTGGACTTGTTCATGATAGTATCCATTGATGACATTCTGGTGTATTCTCGCTCAAAAGCAGATCACCGGACTCATTTGCGGACAGTGCTCCAGATCCTCAGGGACAGCCAGTTGTATGCTAAATTTTCTAAGTGTGAATTTTGGCTTAACTCAGTGGCCTTTTTAGGACATATCGTGTCGGATGCTGGTATACAGGTAGACAAGCAGAAAATAGAAGCGGTTAAGTCATGGCCTAGGCCTACCACTCCGACTGAAGTTCGTAGTTTTCTGGGGTTGGCAGGGTATTACAGGAGGTTCGTTGAAGGGTTCTCGACCATTGCGGCACCTCTAACCAAATTGACACAGAAAGCAGCAAAGTTTCAGTGGACAGAGGCATGCGAGCAGAGCTTCCAAGAACTGAAAGATAGATTAACCTCCGCCCCAGTGTTAGCGTTGCCGGAGGAGACAGAAGGTTATTCAGTGTACTGCGATGCATCAGGTGTCGGGTTAGGTTGTGTGTTGATGCAGCATGGTAAAGTGATTGCATATGCTTCCAGACAGTTGAGGAAACACGAAAAGAACTACCCTACCCACGACCTGGAACTAGCCGCAGTGATCCACGCCTTGAAGATGTGGAGGCATTACCTGTACGGCGTCCACATTGATATTTACACAGATCACAAGAGCCTACAGTACATTTTCACTCAGAGGGAGTTGAATCTACGGCAACGCTGCTGGTTGGAGCTGTTAAAAGATTATGATGTGAATATTCTATACCACCCCGGAAAAGCTAATGTAGTGGCAGATGCCCTGAGCCGTAAGTCAATGGGGATTTTGGTGTATTTGCGACCTGAGAAGCGGGAGTTAGCTAAAGAAATTCATCAGTTAGCAGGTTTAGCCATTCGAGTAATGGAAACAGAAAATAATAGAGCAGTAATTCAGAATTTTGTTGTGTTATCATTAGCTACAGAGGTAAAAGAACGACAGTACGAGGACCCTGATTTAGTCCAACTCAGAGATAGAATTCGAAAAGGTAAGGAGTCAGATTTCCAAATGACTGAGGATGATGTGCTACGCTGTAAGGGCGGCCTCTGTGTCCCGAATGTTTCAGGGCTTCGTGGGAGGATCATGCATGAGGTACATTACGCTCGCTATTCCCTCCATCCAGGAGCGACGAAAATGTACCATGACATCAGAGACATCTACTGGTGGCCAGGTATGAAAGCTGAAATAGCTGAATTTGTATCTAGATGTTCTAACTGTCAGCAGGTGAAAGCGGAGCACCAGAAGCCGGGCGGTTTGACGCAAGATATAACGGTGCCTACGTGGAAATGGGAAAAGATAAACATGGATTTTGTAACTGGGTTACCCCGTACCAGACGCAGAAATGATTCCATTTGGGTAATAGTTGACAGGCTGACAAAATCAGCTCATTTCCTGCCAGTGAAGGCTACCTTCTCGGCTGAGGATTATGCCGAATTATATATCAGAGAAATAGTTAGATTGCATGGAGTGCCGGTATCCATCATTTCAGATAGGGGAGCACAATTTACAGCTAGATTCTGGCAGTCGTACCAGAGGGGTTTGGGAACGCAGATCAATTTGAGCACAGCATTCCACCCCCACACAGATGGGCAAGTTGAGCGGACTATCCAAACGCTCGAAGATATGCTACGAGCGTGTGTGCTAGATTTTGGGGGTAGCTGGGATGAGCATCTTTCATTGATTGAATTTGCTTATAATAATAGTTATCATTCAGCTATCCAGATGGCGCCCTTTGAAGCATTATATGGGCGAAAATGTAGGTTGCCGGTGGGCTGGTTTGAAGTGGGGGAATCAGCATTGGTTGGCCCAGACATTGTTCGGCAGTCAGAAGAAAAGATAAAGCTTATCCGCGAACGTTTACTGACTGCTCAGAGCCGCCAGAAGTCTTATGCAGATATGCGGCACAGAAATCTAGAATTTGGGGTAAATGACTGGGTATATCTGAAAGTGTCTCCGATGAAAGGGGTGATGAGATTTGGCAAGAAAGGCAAGCTTAGCCCGAGATTCATTGGGCCATATCAGATTCGGCGAAGAATAGGCCGAGTTGCATACGAATTGAACTTGCCTCTGGAGTTAGCATCTGTTCACCCAGTATTCTATGTCTCTATGTTGAGGAAGTTCGTAGGGGACCCTTCTACAGTAGTTCCCATTCAGGATGTCCAGGTCACAGAAGAGTTAGCATATGAAGAGGTTCCAGTAGCTATTTTAGACAGACAGATTCGCAGGTTGAGGACTAAAGATGTTGCGTCTGTCAAAGTATTGTGGCGTAACAGGAACCGTGAGGAAATGACGTGGGAAGCTGAAGAAGATATGAAAGCTAGGTACCCTCACCTATTCCAGGCCTAGTCAGGCGACAGGTATGTCTGTATTATTGATTATGTAGTATCCTATGGTTGTATATGTATAAGTGAGAAAGATTAATACTTAGCCATCCAGTGAATTCTAAAGTATTGTGTACAGTACCTGTATTGGACTTTTCTGCATTTCAGGTTTTTGGTATAGTCCATATTACAGGGGAGACTCTGGCAAAATTTTTCTAAACAAGTAAGTTAAGTAGTCCCCTAGATAGCAGTATACATTCGAGGACGAATGTTCTTAAGGGGGGAGAATGTTATACCCCGTAGGATTCCCGGCACCTAGATGACCTATTCGCACATTGGTTAAGCATATTTGAAGGCCATACGTGCTAGAGAAAGGCCCGGAAAAAGATCGGACGAGAAACCTGTCGAACCATCGCGGAAGGAGCCGAGGCAGAGCCCCTCCGCGAAGGCAGCGTGTCACGGAGGTGAAGCCTCCGCGTTGGCTCCGTGACACGTTGGCCTTGTCCATGCCCAAGTATATAAAGCCCCATTTCGGTTTTAAATCATTTTTAAACTTATAATTTTTAGTGAAACAGAGAGGAAACAGCAGAGAAGAGAAAAGAACGAAGGGGGTAATATAATTTTCATCCGATTACGCTGCTAAACGTTGTCCAAACTCAAATTAACCCCAGATACTGAGGTATTTAGCAGCAGAGAGCATTCCTACGGATTTAGTTTCGTGAAATACGACCGACGAATCGTCGAGCTACCGAGCTAAGGTAAGTAGAATTGCTCCAAACTAGTGTCTATATGTTTCTAGCGGTGAAGTGAATATTTTTCTCTTCTGGACCTTTGAAAAATAGCAAGTTTTCGACCGTCTTTCGATAAGCCTAAGTTTAGGCTATAAATTACATCGAAGTGACGTTGTTCATTTAAAATAAAGTTATATTTGGTATTAATTGATATATATATGAATGTAGTTGGGAGGAATAGCTGAAATACCGACCAAGCTATGCCAGTTAGTCGGGAAATCAGAAACGAAGGTATGTAAAGCTAGTTTCCTCGGCAAGTTAGTAAATCCCGGTACAGTAAAACAATTTAAAGGCCAGTAGAATATTCAGAAGTCATGTGTTGTGTTTATTGCGAATGTTGGTACGATATTAGAAGCATCAGGTTATAATTAGCACGAAACTTGTTAGCATGATATAGATTCTAATACAAGTGTTAGGAACTGCACAACATGCTCAGTATATGATGTAGTACAAAACGTCAGGATATTATCGTATTCAGTTAAAACTCAGTAAAGCAATGTAATTACCTGTAAGGTGTCTCAAAAGTAGCATGATAGGTTAAAATGAAGTTTAGGAAACATGTTAGAAATAGTGAATCATGTTACTATAGAGACTCAGTTATACAGCATGATTTCCAGCAGAAAAACTATATCTTGTTCAACACTAGACTCAAAACTCAGTACAATATAGCAGAAGATTATATTTAAACATATATATACTATTATCAGTCTCAGCGTATATTAAATACATACATATCACTATCGCTAGTTCAGCATACAGTATATACAAATACATTATTATCCTTAGCTTCAGTATGTGGTATATGCAGATAGTATTACTAGTTGAGACCATTGTATTGTCTTGGGGTTGGATTACCTAGCATCCCTGACCGCCCCAGGGTTAATAGCTGTATCGACTCGTCCGCCAGAGGAAGAGGATACGTCACTCTACGGAGTGGCATGTCGTCCCACAAGGGACGAAGATGGGATGCCAGTTTTCCCCATATTGTGCCTTGATCGGCCCTTACACACCCCTGTCGAGCGGATACGCCCGGGTGTTGATTCAGGAGTCCTCCGGACTCAGATGCAGTTATAGTCAGGGGCTCAGCGAGCCCAAGTGCATACCCAGGGGACCGGCAGGATGCTTATAGCGATTATAGGAGATGGGGTGACTGGGGTAAGGGTATAGATTCTGTGCTGGTTGTACCTCTCGGCTTATGGGGGCCGGGTAAGGTTTGTGTGTGCTATATTATGTTATGTTATGTTATGCCATGTTACATTAGACACGAGTAGGTCGACAGTAGAATGATACGTCTCCAGGTATGACTCCTACTCCTTCCAGTATAATTGAGAGAAAGTATGATTTACATTATCGGACAGTTAATCTATCCTTTTCTACTTTAGTTTCATCAGTTGTATTGTTGCTTTCATATATTTCTTTCAGTTATTGCTTTACATACTCAGTACCAGCGGTACTGATGCCCAGTGGGGCACTGCATTACTTGCCTGCAGGTACTCATAGACGAGCAAGTGATCCGCCGTGATTCCGGTCAGCGATTGAGTATTCAGCTCCCGTCATCCGGAGAATGAATCTCAGAGGTGTAATTCGTTTTCTTTTGTTGTACAGTATGGGTAGGTCGGGGCCCTGCCCCGATCATTTCTATTGCTATTCCTAGAGGCTTGCAGTCTGTATATATTTCCCTGTTGTCAGTTGAGCCGGTCGTGTGAGGCCGTGCAGTTGTATAGCTGTTAGTACTTTTACCTCTTTTATGTTGGCCGTGTGGGGCCATAGTTTGACAGTAGTGGTGACCTTGCCGGTCACGTAGCTTTCCGGCATTTCATTGTTGAGTTTAGATAACTAGACAGCATGGTGGCCTTGTCGGCCCGCATAGGTTTCCCTATATTGATATGTTTCTGGTTAGCTGTCGGCAGGTACAGGTGGCTATAGGCCTAGTCGGCCGGGGGCTGTGTTTACAGCCGTTATATAGCCCTTTGTTTCCAGAAATGTGAGTTAGAGCCAGCCAGGCACCAGATGTGCCCAGGCTCAGCAGTCTAGCAGTTCAGGTCCTAGTAGGGCACCAGGTGCCAGTCATACCCCCCCAAGGCGGGGTGTGACAGTATTTTTGCACAGACTGTGTTTATTTGGTATTTTGAGTATATTTGGAGTTCTGGAGTTTGGAATTGAGTGATTTTTGCGAAAATATTCTCTATATAACAATGGGGTAAGTATCTAATCCTTAATTTGATATTTCTCCATGATTTTTTCAGTTTTCATTTGTATCTGTGAATTTATTGGAGGAAAATTGAGGATTTTGGGTCTAGAGTTAAGAGACTGTATTTTGATGAATTCAAAGTCTATTTGAGCTCCGTTTTGGATGAAATTTCATATTTGAGTTTTTTACATTATAGGTAACATGATTTTCAAATAAAATTTCAATTTTTTCCTTGCGAGCTGGGGGTTGACTTTTGAGTTGACTTTTTGGGCCCGGGATAGAAGTATATCAATATGGGTTTCTATGATTTTATTTTCTTATGTAGAATACGTGTTTGACAAGATTTTGACCATTTGGAATACGGAATAGCATCTTCATAATTTGATGCTTGAGCTTCATTTTGAGGCAAGTAGAGATTTCTTGATTCTTTGAGGGTTCGTAAAGAAGGGGAAGCTTAATCCCCAGTATGTTGGGCCATATAGGGTTGTCAGACATGTTGGCAAGGTGATCGATGAGTTAGAGCTACCAGCGGAGTTAGCTTTGGTGCATCCGGTGTTTCAGGTGTCCTTGTTAAAGAAGTGCATCGAAGATCCATCTTTAGTAGTTCCAGTAGAGGAAATTAGGGTGAAGGACAACCTTACCTATAAGGAGGTACCAATTGAGATACTTGATCATCAAGTTCGTAAGTTCAGGAACAAGGAAGTAGCCTCGGTGTAAGTTTTGTGGATGAATCAGCTTGTTGAGAGAGCTATGTGGGAAGCCAAAGTAGATATGATGGTTAAATGTCGGTATCTTTTCCTACCAACTCAAGTTCCAGCTGAAGGTATAAGTCTCATCCTTAGAACTCTATTCAGTTTTATGTCAAGTTCATGCATAACAGTTCCATTCATGTCTTAGCATGTATGTATGATTCATGAATTCAGTTCAATCATGTGTATCAGTCCGGAGTCAGTCACTCTGTCAGTTTTCAGCTTCAGATGATTAGTATTTGGGATTGCAGTTCTTTCCCCAATTCTTCAGTATGCTTAACCCACATGTTGCGCGCGTATCGCTTCTCGGTATAGATTAAAAACCGACACGCAAGTGTACGTGGTCAAACAAGTAATAAAGTGGCTAAGTAGCCAAGTATCGATCCAAGGAGGCTGCTCTAGATATGCAAAACTGCCTAGTTTACTATATCTCTATTCTCTTTCTAACTATGTTAACAACAATCCAACCAAGATTTGAGTGAGTTTTGTTTCTAAACTAATTATATACTGAAATTAATAACTACTATTTACGTTGAATTTAGACAATGGATATGCACATGCCAAGGTTAAGAACGAGTAATGAACTTGATAATCATGATAATTTGGTCATCCTCTTCTTCATATTGCTAGCCAAGAACGTTTGCCAAGAAATTAAAACTTCCGTATTTAATTTCACTTTAGAATCATAAACCATCCGTCTACATTTCTGTGATCAAATGCAATTTATGACCTAACACTCTAATTCCGGTTCCTAAATTGACTAATACGGCTTTCAAGTATATTTCTATCAAGAAAGCACATCAAAACCCAATTTTCCCAAATCAAGTTAAGAACAATACCCTATTAATTCACAACTTTCCAATTTCATGCTCTCTCGAGTGAAATTGGACTTTTTAGATATACATTAATGGTGGCCAATCAATAATGTAATAAACACAAGAATTAATAGAACAACATGCAAGAAGAAGAAGAAACCATATCAATTATTACCAACATTCATTACACAAGTTCAAAACCTCAGAAAGAAAGGAATTAGCCACTCATTCTTGGATTAATCATCCTAGAATGAGTGTTAATCATGCATACAATTGAAGGAAAGAAGAAGGGAAGAGAAGAAAACTCTTATCTTTTCTATTCTTCAACTGCCACAAAACCACGTTCCTGCTCTCCACTTCTGAACTCAGGCTAAAAAAACTAAAACTAAAAAACTCCCTTAAAAATAACCTAAGTGTGCTATTTATACTAGTGGGAAATTTTTCCCGGAATAACAAGCAACGTGTCACGGAGGCCAACGCGGAGCACTGCCTCCGTGACACGGTGTGGACGCGGACCCTCTCTGGAAATTGCAGGGTCCGGATAATTGGCCTCAACGTGGCACGGAGGCCATCGCGGAGGCCTATCTCCGTGCCACGGAGCTGACGCGCAGGCACACTGGAAATTGCCAATTTTATTTCTGCCCAGGCAATGTGCTACCGCGATGGCAGCGTGGCACGGCTACATCGCGGAGCCACTGTACAATGTGCCATCCAAGGCCTTTTCCACGCTCGCATCCCAGTCCACTCCGACATAGTTCCAACACGCATTTTAGCTCCTCAAAATCACATTATCCTGCAAAACAAATGCTAATCATGTTGGTTAGTATAAATTCGCATTTTATTACCAAATACATGATATTATATACACATTGCACAACAAACAAGGTAAAAATGATACGTTTGAGTATCACTTGGGCATATAAATCTGCCTAAGATCACTTACCCCACACTTAAATCCTTGTTCGTCCTCGAACAACACATACACAAATCATGCACATCACATCTCAACCTTTGTCACTATGGTGCAGCCATTTACGTTACGGTCATACCAATTATTCGATTTTTTGCAAATCATCAAGAAAACATGCTTGGTCGTACAAGACAATGACCTTAATACATCGAGGTTTCCTAGACTTTTAAGAATTGATTCTTGATATCGGCAAACTCATGCAAATCAACTAATCAAGAGATCCGACACGAAAATCAATCTTTCATCAAGCATGTACCCTCACAACTCGAGAAAAACTTCCCCTTTTTATGTTCATGCAGCACACAAACATGCAAGTAGGGGCATATAAAAATTAATTTCACTCTCTCTCCCAAAAGAATTCACATGCATCATGTCATGACCCATGGGCTTGCCCTTAGTGTATTACTCCACTAATATAAAGAAATGCAATGTAGGATCAAATAGGACTTTTAATGGGTTGTAACTGGGCTATGGATCTAGTATATATATATTGGATTAGCCAATAATAGTCGCTAGCATCCTTAAGCGCCTTTTCAACTCATTCCCATCGACTCATGGACATTGTTCCTCTCTTTTCTCTTTTTCTCCCATTCATGCTGGTTTACTTTCATACAGCCCATTTCATCAGGCACACTTGACACAAAATAGAAGGTTTTCCTGTACCCTCAATTTCATTTAATTACAACGGGTGCCTCTTCAACATCACCTTTTCTTTCCTCACTTTGCTTTTCTTTTCTTTTCACTCTTTTCACTCCTTAACACTTTGGGAAACATTTTCTGTTCTTTATAAGCGCTTAAGAGCTTCTTAAAGACTTTAAGGCTAATGAAAAGAAGGAATAAAGCTTAGTTTATACAATTCTGGACAAAAGAAAGAAATCGGCTAAAGGCTCAACGGGCTGACTAGGGTATACAACATATAAAAAGGTAGAATTTGACAAGAAAAAAAATGGAAACTAACGGTTAAAACAAAGAAATGCCTACATCCTTTCCAACACTACACCTCCTTCATTTCGTTTTGTATACACACCAGGCAAGTTCTAGACAATTCACAATGACATGGAATAGCAAAACCTCACTCACACTTCATGCACATGCTCGAATCAAGATGCATTCACAGACTCTTTAATTAGTCAATTACATGAATTCAAGATTAAGCCTCAATCATAATGAACCAAATTATATAGCCTAGGTAACTCAACATATTTACAAAATTGCATGCTTTCAACCGAATCATTTTCACATTTCGAACATCAATTACAACACGCAACGAAATTTTAGCAACCATAAGCAACTACAGTTTATTGATGCAATCCACCAAAGAAATTAAAAACAAAACATCTACTCCTATCGACCACATTTTCCTTAAGACGGTCGTCATCCATCCATCATAGGGAACGGTCACTAACTATGACATCGGTTCAATGGGACTATTCTCGGTAAAAGAACCGAAAACAAACTCCGAGAAACCCAAAAATAAAACTTCAAAATTTTTGCAACACATCGATCATTTCGATAGAAAATATTTGCAAACTATGCTGATAAATGCAAAATCTTTTCGCAAAAATTTTGAAAAATATCGATCATATCGATAGAAAAAAAATTTTTACAAAATTTACAAAATATTTACAAAGGCAACCATAACTTTCAAAACACACATCATCAGCCACAACACAAATATATACACATAGATCACAAAATCAGTTCACAACAACAGGGAAAGCACAGACATACATAAACATCAAGGAAAAATTATACAGCAAGTTTAGAGGCTATGACCCAGCACCTAACTACTCCCCACCCCACACTTAAATCGAACACTGTCCCCAGTGTTCACAACAATACAAAGCACAACATATGGGTGGTGGAACTCCCTGCTCAGTCGAAATATTCAACTTCCTCATCCGGTGCTGCGGCCTCGTCGCCCATATCCGAATCGGCTCCATCGTCGTCATCAGACTCTACATCAGAGTCCTCACGACGTGTCTCCTCATCAGTAGGGACGTCGTCTTCAGTCGGCTCCACAAAGGCTGGCCCCACCTTGCATAAAGCTCTGGCGTTCTCGCCAAAGGGGTAGTCCAGCTCCAGCTGCCATAACTCATCCTCGGTGGCTGGTCTCCCACCTATCCGTAGCTGCAGCATCTGCATGCCGAACATACGGGCCATATACTGGTCATCACGAGCATGTTGCTCACCCAGAGTCAGCACCGGTCCGTGTGTAGTGTCGGGGGCCTTGGTCTTTGTCACATCAAGGGCCCTCCGCTCCAACTGCGGAATGTAATCCAAGGCTTCTTCCTCAATGTCGAGGCCTCGGAGGAAGGTGGTGATGAGTCCGCCAAACTCGTATCTGTGGCCCTGGTGTAGTCTGGCTCTCTTTATGGCGGATATTATGACCGCCCCCACATTAATCTAAAGCCCTTTCATAAGGGCATACACCAGGCAGACACGGTCCCTGGTCACGTCTGTCATATGCACTCCCGGGATCAAACACGAACATATAATTTTTAGCCAGATTCTTGCCTCCCTGTTCATCTGCGAATAAGGCAGAGTCTGATGGTAACCCCTCTCTTTGTGTCTGCTCCATCGGGCTGTGGATCGAGCCCCACACAACGTACGTCTGATGTCGGCGTACGGTGGGGTGATGTTGAGCTGGCGGAGAACGTGGGCGTCTGTGTCCCGCGCTCCAACGATGGCATTCAGCTGCTGGGGTTCTAGAGTGACAATCTGCCCTCTGATTTTAATAGTATGGCTCCTGATGGCCGGGTTCCAGTTGGCGTAGAATTCCCGGACCAAGTGAAGGTTGCACTCCTTGGGCTCCTGAAAAATAAAGCTGAGCCCAGCTGCCTCAATCCTCTGTACAATGCGAGGGAACTCCTGTGCAAGTGGTTCCCTTGCAATATGTTCCTCCGGGAAGTACTTGTTCTCCTTATGCTTTGCGTACCATTTCTTCCCTTCATCGGTGACCCATCGTGTCCCGTATCGGTAGTGTTGACCGCGTGGCACAGCAGGTGCAGCTGGGACAGCAGTGCCCAGTCTCATTCTCTTTCTGTCGGTGCCTGAGGTTGAAGCACCCTTGCCTTTATCTTGTCGGCTGGCCATTGTACCTGTCAATTTACACAAACAAGCACAACGTTAAGCTAAAAACTTGCTAGCTTCGGCTAAGGTCGGGTTAAACAAAATTTACCCCACACTTAGTCTTTAACAATATTTACAACATTTTAGCAAGGATAGCTCTATTTACACCCCAAACACAATCAACTATAACATATTGCTTAGTGTGTTCACAAAAATTCGACAGCATAACGGCTAGCGAACTACTCAGACTTCATACAGCTAACCCAATCCTACTATCGACAGCAATTCAACCATCGCACAAGCAACAAAACAACCACAAACTAAAAACAACTAGAAAAATATTTCGTATACAAGCTAATCTAAACAATCTAACCAATTTACACATTATACAATTTCCCACAAAAATTCGAGAATTAGTCGTCTTTGAACATTTACACACTATTTACCATGACTTATCTCAAATAATAAACACCCCCCGGCATTGAATTCACCAAACAATCAAGTTGCCCGAGTCAAATTCAACAACCCAAGCCCTAGGATAGAGTTCGACAATCAATTTCGAATTATTTACATAATCGACAAGTTCAAATGCCAAATACAACAATCCGAACATAATCAATCACAACATAATTCACCATCATGTTTAATTTCTACCTAAGGTGGTATGTCTCACCTTACATGCCCAAAATTGACAAAAATCGCCAAAAAAAAAATTGAGTTAGACGATGAAAACATACCTTGGAATTGAAGAATCGACGAAAACTTGACATTTTCCTTGCCTATTAACGTGGCACATTGCTTGGGGGTAGGGGAATGGGTGTTTTTGTCGCAGAGGGTAGAGGGAATGGGGGAAAATGGGCGAAAATCGGGGGTTTATTTAAAGGAAACACGCGGGTCACCCGGAAACCCGGTGTGACCCGGCACTGGGATAAGGGCAACGTGTCACGGAGGGTAACGCGGAGTCCCTCCTCCGTGACACGGAGCCAACGCGTTGGCTTACTGGAATTTTAAAAAATTCTAGATTTGCCTTCAACGTGTCACGGAGGTCAACGCGGAGCATTGCCTCTGTGACACGGCGCCAACGCGCCAGTGCTCTGTTTCACCATCAAATTTTATTTTTCATACCTCGCCTCGTTTCCTCGATTCCAAGTATTTTTCCTCTAGTATACCTGAAAATCACCTCACTAAAGAAAAATTGGTTAAATTAATAGATTCCCTATAAAAAAAATAAAAAATTTACTAAATTACTAAATAAAAAATTTACTAAATAAAACGCAAATCTAAGCCTAGTCAAGAAAAAGAAAAGAAAAACTTTACACTAAGGAAAAAGAAAGAAAAATATTTTTCACGGATTGCCTCCCGTGCAGCGCTTGGTTTAACGTCGCGGCTCGACAGCCTTTATGCTCAAGTGTCTACTAGGGAGATGGACGATTTGTCCCGATCATGGTCATCTCCCCAGTAGTTCTCAACCTTGGCTGGTGGCCTACATAGTAACTCTCGGGAATCACTCAATCCATTTGCATTCCCATGATCAATCACGTTGATCACCGAGAGTTCCTTATAGACAGTTGGGAGCTTAGGTGCCTTGTACACGTTGAACACCTCAACCTTGTCATGTGCTCGCATTGTGAGTTGACCCGCAGCTACATCGATCAATGCCTTTCCGGTTGCCAAAAAGGGTCGTCCCAAAATAAATGGGACTTCCGCATCTGGTTCAAAATCCAGAACAATGAAATCTACCGGAAAAATGAGGGAGCCTACCTGCACTAGCACATCCTCAACAATGCCATCCGGCTTAGCTAAAGACCTGTCTGCTAGCTGCAAGATCACTGTTGTAGGTCTAGGACTCCCTAGCCCTAACTTCCTGAATACCGAAGATGGCATCAGATTTATACTTGCCCCCAAGTCGCATAACCCACGAGCTCGGATACTTTGCCCAATCGTCAGCTGGATAGTAAAACTTCCAGGATCCTTCAGTTTAGTGGGCAACCTGTTCTGAATACGGGATGTGCATTCCTCCGTTAAAGCCACCGTGGCATACTCAGTCAAGCAACTTTTGTTGGCCACGATGTCTTTGATATACTTTGCATATTTTGGCACACCCTGCAAGACATCAACAAGAGGTAAGTTAACATGTACCTGTTTAAGTACCTCCATGAATTTCTGGAAACATGCCTCCTCCTTGTGTTTCTTAAGTCGTTGAGGGAACGGGGGTGGAGGCCTTGCTGGTTCAGCTTCTTTGGTCTTCCCCGTATCTGAGGTTTGTTCTCCCTCAACATCTGCTGCTCCTGACTTCTGAGGCAGTCTTTCCGGTTCCACCTCCTTTAATTGTAAACCACTCCTCGTGGTCACTGCATTTACCTGCTTAGGATTGGGATCCGTGTTGCTAGGTAGTCCTCCCCTTGGTCTAGTATTTTGGGCACTAGCAAATTGCCCAAACTGATATTCAAGAGCCTTGGTTGCCAATTGATTGTTCTTTACTTCGGCTGCCAATTTGACATAGTCAGCCTGCAATTGTGCCTGGTTGGCAATCATGGTCTTGAACATTTCCTCAATAGTCGGTGATGGTGGTGGAGGAGGGGCATTGTGATTTCTAAACTGATTCTGATAGCCTTGTTGCCCTCCTTGGTTTCTGTGCATACCCTGCCCTGAACCCTGGCCTTGTTGATTGTTGCTACCCCACGAAAAATTTGGATGATTCCTCCAGTTCGAGTTGTAGCCACCACCAAACTGCTGTTGATTCCTCTGTGCATTGCCCACAAAGTTGACAGAATCAGGATTTGCACCACAGCATTCAGCTGAATGCTCACTACTACCACACACTTCACACCACATCTGTTGGACTGCATTGACTGAGGCTGAAGGCTGGTTCAAATTCATATTGCTGAAGTGAGTGTTTAACTGATTTTGCAAAGCAGCTATCTGTACAGCGATAGCTGTGAATCCATCCACTTCAAGCACTCCCGTTGCTTTCCTTGCTCCACCTCTTGAAGAATCTGCATTCCATTCCGGATTGCCTTGTGAAATTCGGTTGAGCAAAGTGTACAGCACTTCGTAAGTCTTCTCCAGCGCTTGCCCTCCAGCTGCTGAGTCTAACAAAAGTTTAGTGTGGGGTTCCAAACCCTCAATAAAAGTGTGTACCAACACCTCGTTTGACTGATGATGATGAGGACAGTCTCGCAACATGGACTTGAATCTTTCCCAGGCTTGATAAAGATTTTCTCCTTCCCTCTATTTAAAACTTAGAATCTGACTTCTAAGTTTAGCTGTTTTACCTGAAGGGAAAAATCTGATCAAAAACTTCCTTGCAAGATCATCCCACGTTGATATAGAGTTGGGTGGTTCAGCTTTTAACCACCTCTTGGCTTCACCAAGTAGGGAAAATGGAAATAAGGTGAGCCGAACATAATCAGGTGACACTCCAGCGGGGATGTAAGTGTCACTTATCTCCAAGAAGTTCTGGAGATGTTGTTGCGGATCTTCGTGAGGGAGACCGGTAAACTGCCCGCTAGTGTGCAAAAGTTGCACCATATTTTGCTTTAACTCAAATCTCCCCCCAGGCTCTGGTTTGCGGATGCTGTAATGTACATTATTAGCGTGTGGGATTGCCACCTCGCGAACCGGCCTGGCTGCTACTTCCTCGGGCACTAACACTGCCCGCACAACTGGTGGATTGGGTTGCTCCATTATAGACTGTTTGAGCAACTGCAGCTTCTTCCGAAGAGCTTCTCTACGTTGACTGTGCAATTCACGTTCTGGCTCTAAGTAAGATTTCACCAGCTCCTTGTCCCTTGCCAGTGTTCACAGAAATAAAAATCTGCAAAATACAGGATAAGACCAAGTTGTTAACACTTAAGAAAATAAAAATACAAATACAGTAAATTTACACTAAACACAATTTTACAAATCGCCTAGCCTCCCCGGCAACGGCGCCAAAAGCTTGTTGCGCGCGTATCGCTGCTCGGTATAGATTAAAAACCGACACGCAAGTGTACGTGGTCAAACAAGTAATAAAGTGGCTAAGTAGCCAAGTATCGATCCAAGGAGGCTGCTCTAGATATGCAAAACTGCCTAGTTTACTATATCTCTATTCTATTTCTAACTATGTTAACAACAATCCAACCAAGATTTGAGTGAGTTTTGTTTCTAAACTAATTATATACTGAAATTAATAACTACTATTTACGTTGAATTTAGACAATGGATATGCACATGCCAAGGTTAAGAACGAGTAATGAACTTGATAATCATGATAATTTGGTCATCCTCTTCTTCATATTGCTAGCCAAGAACGTTTGCCTAGAAATTAAAACTTCCGTATTTAATTTCACTTTAGAATCATAAACCATCCGTCTACATTTCTGTGATCAAATGCAATTTATGACCTAACACTCTAATTCCGGTTCCTAAATTGACTAATACGGCTTTCAAGTATATTTCTATCAAGAAAGCACATCAAAACCCAATTTTCCCAAATCAAGTTAAGAACAATACCCTATTAATTCACAACTTTCCAATTTCATGCTCTCTCGAGTGAAATTGGACTTTTTAGATATACATTAATGGTGGCCAATCAATAATGTAATAAACACAAGAATTAATAGAACAACATGCAAGAAGAAGAAGAAACCATATCAATTATTACCAACATTCATTACACAAGTTCAAAACCTCAGAAAGAAAGGAATTAGCCACTCATTCTTGGATTAATCATCCTAGAATGAGTGTTAATCATGCATACAATTGAAGGAAAGAAGAAGGGAAGAGAAGAAAACTCTTATCTTTTCTATTCTTCAACTGCCACAAAACCACGTTCCTACTCTCCACTTCTGAACTCAGGCTAAAAAAACTAAAACTAAAAAACTCCCTTAAAAATAACCTAAGTGTGCTATTTATACTAGTGGGAAATTTTTCCCGGAATAACAAGCAACGTGTCACGGAGGCCAATGCGGAGCACTGCCTCCGTGACACGGCGTGGATGCGGACCCTCTCTGGAAATTACAGGGTCCGGATAATTGGCCTCAACGTGGCACGGAGGCCATCACGGAGGCCTATCTCCGTGCCACGGAGCTGACGCGCAGGCACACTGGAAATTGCCAATTTTATTTCTGCCCAGGCAGTGTGCTACCGCGATGGCAGCGTGGCACGGCTCCATCGCGGAGCCACTATACAATGTGCCATCCAAGGCCTTTTCCACGCTCGCATCCCAGTCCACTCCGACATAGTTCCAACACGCATTTTAGCTCCTCAAAATCACATTATCCTGCAAAACAAATGCTAATCATGTTGGTTAGTATAAATTCGCATTTTATTACCAAATACATGATATTATATACACATTGCACAACAAACAAGGTAAAAATGATACGTTTGAGTATCACTTGGGCATATAAATCTGCCCAAGATCACTACATTCAAGGACGAATGTTCCCAAGGGGGAGATATTGTAATACTCTAAAAGTTCCTAAGACTAAACCTGAGATTTGAAGTGTGATCAGCAGGAAAAGTACTCAACCTACGAGTCGAAGCTTGGTGTACTGGTCATACGAAGACCCATGGTCCAAATCAGATAAGTTTTTTCCCAACCACGAGTTCCCATGGTACGACCCATGGTACGATTCATAATATGATGGGGCGAATCGTCAGTTTGGTCATGAGTTGGTATATTATAATTCCTTGGACTTTCGGGCTAAGTTTGAAACTGTTCTAGGTATATGGATAGACCTAAGCCCAATGAATTTATCGAAACAAGGTGTTAAGATCAATTTCTAAGTATAAGAAGTGCATTAGATACAAGTTAAGGTCATAAGGAACCTCTAGCATGAAGTTGAGTTGAGGGTCTTCTTAGCGATTGGGTTTTTCGTATTAGTTCGTATAAGGGTCAACTTCAACTCATCATATATCTTACGTTACAAAATGTTTTTGGGTGATTCAGCATATCAAATTGAAGTCGTTTGAGTCTTCTTTTGAAGGCATCCGACCTTGCGCCAATCGGAGTTCTAAGTAAAAAGTTATGAGCGATTTAATGAAGCTACAACATGCAATATATGACTCTCAGTACGAGCCGTACAATCAACCTACGACCCGTACTGTTGGTCGTAGTAACTACCAATTACAGGTTTTATTTCGATAGTTTTGGGGAATTTTGGTAAACTCCTATGCTTCTAACTCCTAAATGACATCATTTTGGTCTTTCTTTAGGTCAAATTAAAGGGTTTAACATTGCCTAAACCCTTACTCTCTTCAAACATGCTTAGATTAGATTTTCTCTCAAGAAAGAGCTAGGGTTCATCACCTCCAACTTCTTAATTCCTCTTGGATCTTCAAGACAAGGAAAGGAATCATCAACCCAGGTATGTGGGTTTTCAACAAGGATATCTTTTCATCCTTGTGCCCCATATTTTTTTAATTTTAAAAACCTAAATGCATGATTCTAGAAAAGCATGTTCTAGGTTTCAACTTATGCATTAATTCTCATACGTTTTCCCTAAAATTCTAAGAACGCTCATGGTTAATAGTAGTGTATATTCATGAAATTACATATATCTTTCCTAAAATATGTGTGTGATATATGAGTAACATAAATGTAGGATTTTCACCATGAATTAGCCTAGGATTTCAAATGGGATTTCATAAATTGATTACATACCCTTATCATGAAGTTATATCCTTGTTTAAAGTATATGTAATCACATGGGTTTCGCAAATATAAAACATATGTTGCATTGTATGTGCTGGAACATGATTGGAACTTAAGCTTTGACCAATGTGAAGCTTGTGCATGTTTTCACTATGATCACGATGTAAATGTATTGGGTATGAGTTGAGCCTATGGTAACAGCTTGATTATGGAATCTTTTTCATGAATTAGAGTAAATTTTGTAATGGGGCCCATGAAATAATCATATGCTTCTACCAATGATCTCATTGTACATGTTTAAGGTATGAGTTAATTATATGGGCTTTCCATAAATATAGCATGTATGAATCAATGTATGCATGTTAAAGTATGAATTGGACCTATGGATCCTACATGACTCTATATTATACGTCTTACGTTATGAACCCGAAATTTAAATGTTGTGGAGGTGTGTAAAGTATGATCTGAATCAATAGATGTTCGTGAATGTAAAACGTGTGGATTAAATGATGATTTGGGACTATGATGATACGAATTGTGGTATTAAAGCATGAGAATGATCCTTAAGACGTCGGGCTTGTTGTGAATAGAAGGTAGTCGTAATAAACTCTAAATGACTTCAGTATGATATAATTAGTTGAATGCTCATGTCTTTGATTAGATGCAACAATTTAGACTAACAAATGATGTCAGATTATTGTACTCCATGTTCTACGTTTGTCAGTCGGTCAGGGATTCTTTACAGCAGAGAATGTTTCCCTAGTCAATCCGGGATTCTCTACAGCAGAGAATGTTTCCCTAGTCAGTCCAGGATTCTCTACAGCAGAGAATGTTTCCCTAGTAAGTCAGTGATTCTCTACAGCAGAGAATGTTTCCCTAGTCAGTCTGGGATTCTCTATAGTAAAGAATGTTTCCCTGTCAGTCATTGACTCTCTATATCATAGAATGCTCTCCCTTAGACAGTTAGGGACTATCTACAAGCTAGAACATTTCCCTTCGATAGTCAGGGACTCTCCCTTAGACAGTCAAGGACTCTCCACAGCCGAGAATGTTTTCCTTCGACAGTTAGGGACTCTCTATGATATCAGTCACTGGTTTGATCCTCAGTATTTGTTCGGTATATAATTTTTTCGCATCAGTTGATCATATTTCAGTAAATGTTTCTCATAAAATCGTCATGTTAATATGTATATGTGTATCTCAGACAATGTTGTTGTATCTCTTTTCAGTTTTATTACTATTAATGTGTTCAGTTTACTTTCTTCTTGTATACTTGCATGTTTTAGTTTATTTATGCTTCTTGCATACTCAGTACATTCTAAGTACTGACCGCACGCCTTTATTTCTATATCGTTTCATGATATAGATTCAAGTTTCCAAATTCAGCCACGTGGTTAGATACGCTCCACTCCTATCTCAGCTGCTTGTGGTGAGTCCTCATCTATCGAGTACTGTCTATGTTTTCTATTTCATTTATGTTCCAGTTTTCAGACTTTAGGAGTTAGCTGGGGGCTTATCCCAGCAACTTATCAGTTTAGCAGAGGCTTTCAGACTTGTATAGACAGATTCATCTTGTGTCGGAGCTTTATGAGATTCGTTATTTTGGGTTTTACATTAGACTTTTTCAGTTAGCTTCCACTCAGTTATGTTTCTGTTAGCTGTTTCTATTGCTAAGTGTTATGCTATTATTATGCCATGGGTCGTCTTGGAGCCTCTCAGGCTTCCTTGTTCCGTGTCTAGATCTGGGCCTATGTTCGGGTCGTGACAACCCTTAGGAAATAACTGAACTAGAAGAGTAAATAATAGCATTAGTAAAATTCTTAATCATATTCCTCGTGGGATCGACCCCAACCCTAGTTGGGTTCCTTACTTGATAAAAGACCATTTATACTTCTTTTGAGGTGTATTTTTGGCATTATCAATCATGTCTAAACAGAAAATAAAAATTTGGGGGAAAAGGCATGCACAAGTATCAATTCAAAATGTACAATCAAAGCAAGGGAAAATGATTGTTGCTAGCAAATAGAGGGACTAGGGGTGTGCATTTGATAGGGCATCGACTTTCTAGGTATTAGCTAGGAGTGTTAGATTCAACTAGTACATGGATAGCCTTAGGTTTGGGCTACACTCTATGTTTCTCAACCAAAAGTATGTGTCTACTTTGGATTTTCTCAAACCCCAAAGCTAAAATGTACTAAACAACCAAACAATGCTTGAGGAAGAGTTTAGACTATTTCTAGCTCTAACCCTTTAATGGAGTTTGAATTAGGAGTAGATTATCTCTAGCTCCAACCCCTAAATCAAAACTCCAAATCATCACTATTGAAGTCCTACCCAACTTCACTTTTCTTTCTCAAGAAAAAACAAAGTTAGAGAGCTCAATTAATGTTTGCAACCATTAATTATCAAATCAAAACTTGAAGAAATCAATAGCTCCATGCTTTATACTCAAATATAAGATCAATTAGTCAATACCCACTTGATTTAAACATCCATTATCCACACAAACCCCTAGAAGGGAAGCTACTCATAATAAAGGAAAGAGAAATTATACCAAAGGGAAATTCCTCATTTCCATTCATTAGAAGCAAATAAAATCAATTTTACGCTTTTGAGCCCTCAACAATAGTTTTTTTCTCATGAAGATGAAGAAGAAAGTATATTTGTATTATCTCTATCACTCTTCTACAATATTCTCTCTGATGTTATCTCTCTCTTTTTTAATGTGTTGTCTCTACAAAATGGGGTAAAAATCAGTATAAAATCCCTTGCACAGCTACCCAAAAATGCCCGTGGAAGCTTCTTTAAGTACATGCTTGCCTTCCTGGACAATTTTTCCTTTAGAGGAGACGCGGCTCACTTATGCTGACACTTGTGTGCCGTAGGTGCAGATGTGCAGCTCATAGGTGCTTTAACGGGCTCAAATAGTGCTCTCTCAAGGTCTTCTACGTTGGCATTTATGGTCCACAGATGCCAACTTACGGTACACAAGTATGATTCCAGTAACATCCTAAGTCCTTCTGCATAGCACCTGTTGAATGCAGGTGCAGACTTGCGGTATGCATGTCCATATTTTCCCTTCGGCAGATTGCTTTCAGTTTAATTCCTTTATCTTCTTTTCTTTAACTAAATTTCTGCACAAAATATGAGAAAAGGCATAAAAACCCTTCTAAATTGTGTTAAAACGAAGCAATAACTCATGCTTAAGAGCCAAATGAGTTGGTAAATTACCAACTCATCAAATCCCCAAACTTGAACTATTGTTTATCATCAAGTAAAGCATTCACTCACAAATGGAATTGACATGGGCTTATCGTAACATGGAGGCTGCACACAGGACCACTAAGACTCAAAATAACCTAATAATCACAAAAAGACTCAAAAATTAAAAAGACTCAAACAAGTGCACAAATTTCAATTGGTACCACAAACAAGTACTCAGCAAATATCAACATCACTCTTTAATCCAGATCAGGGAATTTTCATTTCAATCAAAATCAACAACAACTCAAATCACTGACATCTAACTCTCAATATTCCCCTAGAAGTTTACTACACAACTTGTCGCATTCGTACCTCTCAACTAAGATCAAAATTTTAGCATTTACTCCAAGGATGTAATTCCACTCACCAAAATAGAGAATGTCACTCACAATCATGCAATTAACATAACAGGGATTATAAGATGATCTAAAAATGATCACTCTCTCATAGATATTCAAGTGTACACATATTGACCCATAAACTTATCCTTCATGTAAATTAGCCACTAATGTAGAGTTGTCAAGTTTGGAATCACTAAGGACTTGCAGGTTATAATGTAGGCTAGGGGTAAAGGTAGGACATCATTTAGCTCAAGTAACTAGAACCTCCTTAACGCTCTTTCTGATACAAATCAAATATCCCGCTCACATCATAGAGTCAACTCCATCTTATCTCTTCTTTTCATAATCCAACTTTTCCCAAAGAGCAACCCTTCTAAACACCTTCGATTTCTACATTAAGCATCAACTATACAAGAGATAGCACCACTCAATTCTTTTCTTTCTTCCCTTGATCAAAGATTTAAAACAGCCATTTTGTTTTACATTAAACAATCAGTGCTACCTCGCATTGGAGCTCACTCCTCTTTTTCCTTTTATGCGCACCCCCAAACTTAGGCTTTTTCCTATATCAATATTTTATTTGTCATTTCCATAAAATCTTAGGATTTTAGCCCCTATTTTCTCTTATCACTAGAAATTATGGAGGGATAGGTGCAAAGTAGAGGATTCAAAAAGGGTCCAAGGTTTGTAATGTGGTTTCCAAGAAAAAGGTTTAAGGCTCAAAAATGATTAACTAATATCAACGTTAAAGAAGGGCCTTATGTTCGGTGAAGTGACACCAAGAGGGCCTAAGGTCATTTTCCAAGCTCAGCCACATATAATATTTCGCCTTGAATCACACTCAGCGCAAGTTCTAGACTATATGCATACAAAAAAATTAATAATAACCTTACCACACATGGCATCACAATTTAAAGGAGTCTAGTTATTCTCAAAATCAATTGAAAAGTATGAAATTTGACAAATTATTCCGAGTTCCATATAACTCAATTGTAAATCAAAACCCAAACAAAGAATGCAGACATCATGACAAGAGAATGCTTTATAAGTTCATTTACCTTTTTTTCTCAAAAGTTAAATTTCTTTGCCAAGAGAGAAAAAATTGGTGGTGCCTCTCAAGATAAGTGCACACAGACTCAAAATGACACTAAAACATGGCATTTTCCCTTAAGAAAGTCACTTCTCAATCCATCATTGGAAAATGTCACCCGGTTCGACATAAATATTAAGATAAGAAATTTTTTCTCCTTGGGAAATAACCATGATATGGAAAACACACTCGGAGTTTATCTACTAACTAATATCTACAAAGGCGATTGTGATGCATGGGTAGTGAAACAATTGGCCTATAGGACTAACCCAGCATTCTAGCAACTACATCAAAAAATAAGAAAATTAAGCCCGGCAAGAGTCAAAAGTTAAAATCATTACAAGACAAGCCCGGCAAGGGTATCCATTCATCAAAAATTGTTTAAATAAAAATTCATAACATCCAAAACAACATAAGCCTGCAAATGCATCAATACAAATCAAACAAGTCCCAACCCCAACTAAAAGGTAAACATTGTCCCCATGTTATAGAAAAAAAGATAAAAGGGTATGAACTCCCTATGCCATTTATTCTTCATTATTGTCCCGTGGAAATTCCTCGAAGCTAGAGCCAACGCCATCCCTTCGAGAGTGAGCACAAGGACTCAAACAGAACATCCTTAGTTCACGGAGAGACAATAACATCATCCTCCTGCTCACTCTCTTCCTCCTCCCCCAAGCTCCCCAGCAAATCATTAATTGGATCTCCAGTGGTATGTGGGGCAGCCGTAACATTATCTAAGAAGCTCATATCAGCATTGGACATGAGGACCTTTCCCTTCATCTCTCTCATATCAGCCAAACGGACGCCACTACTCCCTCGACAACATCAACTCTGGAACATAACTTGTTAAGGCTATCAAAAGTATTTATTTTGTTGAGTTCTTGACATACCTTTAGATCAAGGCCGGAATATTCTTGGCCAACTTGGTTAGCTTATCTTTGTGGGCATATGTCATATCAGCCAAGTTTTGGAGCCCACTTGACCCTGATGGAGGAGGTAGTGGTGAAGAACTAGGAGGTGGCATATCCTCTTTGGCATGCTCCAACGTCGCGGAGGTATGATCATTGAGGTCTTGTGAAAATGGGGCACTATCAATGTCAAGAGTCAGGGGGCTCTCAGGAATATCCCATGCTTTCATCTTCTGTTTGCTGCTCTTGGGAGCATCCGCATCCCACTTCTTGTTAATATCAATCACCTTGGCAGAACAAGAACGGTCATCTTCAAAGTAATGCACCCCCGCTTTGGTGCAAAAGTAGCTAATCAACACGGGGAATGGCATGGAAAGAGCCGGCTATTGAGCTTCCCTTTTGATATTCACTACGACCACTTTCCCAAAGATCACATGCACTCCTAGCATAATAAAAGCTATCAGAATGGCAGCCTCAATTTGCACCTTTTGATCATTCTTGGACTATATTAGTCAGGAGCAAACCAAATCCAACTACAGGTTGGCTTCAAAGGAAAGATCCTACCTGAGATTTTTCCACCCAAAGTGGCCCAAGTCAGCTGCCCATTTATAATGATTCTAGCCACCCATTTGAGTTGGTGGCTCTTTGTAGCAATTTGTTCTACAAACTCAGTCCCTGGAGAAATTGGTTTCCCCTAATAGATGGAGTTGATGGTGTCGGGATGATGTCAATTTATTTCCCCGTACCATGATAGACGGAAAATAGGGGAACTTATCTACCCTTCCCCAATGCTTCATTGAGCCTTGCCTCACTTGATATAAGGCATAGAACTCAAGCACTATGTTAGGGTAGTATCCTCCGGGTGCGTCCAAGAACGGCAGCCAATCTTGTGCAGCAAATTATCTGTTGATATTGTGGAACTCATCCCCCAACCCGGCCAAGTTGAAGATTTTCTCTGATATGAAGGACCGGCCATTTCGGTATTTGATGAAGTAGGGCTTCATGCCCTCAACACAAAAATGGAGACTTTCTTCAGTGGTTGCAGGGACAGGAGTCTCCTTACTTTCGCCCTTTCCATTGCTTTTGCTTTTTGTCGAAGATGAAGCCCTGTGGGCAATACTGCCAGTTGTATTCCTGTTGGATGTCATTATCCTGCAGATTGATGTGAGTACCACGAAAACACAACAAAACTCTTTTTGTAATTTTCCATTATAAAACAAAAGAAAATAACTACAATAATTAAGAAAATGAAAAGAATTGGAATGCAAAAAGATCAAGTAGCAGGAATCTTTCTACTTGCATCTGCAAGGCACCTATGTGGCGTAGGTGGAGACCCGCGTCACTTAGGTGAGGCATATGCGCAAAGCAAACCACTGGAAATATTTTATCACACATGTGTTTGCATTTGCATTTCACATATGAAGACCAGCGACATGCAGGTGGAAGGCAGTGAGCCATTTACACATTACCCTCACCTACATTCCGCAGAGCAACATCTGCGCCACTTGTGTGCTTAGCATTGTCTCAGCCTTTAATTCATAGATTTACAACCCAAATTTAAGTTATACACAATAAATTCAACGTCTAACGGGTACTTAGACTTCCCTAAAAGACAAACTAATAAGATCAACATCACTAGATGACCACTAACAACTACTCAACGAATTCCCCTAAGAAGGACGTCACCCCATCTATCACCGGAAAACCCCGAGTTACCACACCTACCACTACCACAAGCATCAATATCACTCAGAACAATCCAAAATTCTCATTAAACATGATAATTTCCATTACAATCACCAAGAATATGCCACAACTATCTTTGATTACAACTTGAAGCAACGATGATTTGCCCTTAAAATGACGTCACCCACTCTATCATAGCGCCAAATCGTGTATCACAATGAAGTGGGTTGCTCATACTTCATCCTATTTATGGAATAATGTATCATACTAACATAAAAAACCAAATGATGAAAGAATTTCCCATAAATTGTTAATTTTAAATCATCCCAGCATATATCCCAAAATTAAATTTCAAGACAACATATAAAGCACAAATGGGGAAATGGGGAAATGTAAACTACCATTCTTATCCTACAAAGCTCCTCAATCACATAGAAATGAAAATTAAGCAAAGGAGCACACCAGAATGAGTGAAAATTAGAGGGTGAGTGAAAAATCAAGCTCCAAGAAAATATTGGTTTCCGACGAGGCTCAGTTGCATTGCTCCGACGGTTTTGGTGATGAGATGAGAGAAAAAATGTGAGAGTGAAAATAATGGAGTATGGAGAGTTATATGGTTGATAGTAGAGAGGTTTTGGGTAGTAAAAATGATGGAAAATGGCATGAAAACTAGGGTTAAGGTGTTGTAGGAGATGCGGGTCAGAGCCATGTCGGATCCTAATCAACCGGGTCAGTCAACAATTTAAAATCCTTATACCTGCACCTACGCCTGCACATGTTGTAGCAAGTGGGGACCTCCGACACGTATGTGAAGCATAGATGGGGCTTAAATCTGCCACTCTACTACTTTGGACCTGCATTGCACATGAGTGTCGCTGGTCCATGTATGCGTTTCTCAAATGAGGCGCAAGTACAACAATTTTGAATATTTTTCTTCTATGTATTCTGGACATAGCCTACGCTACACCTGCATGCTGTAGAGTGGGACCTATATTTCAGAGGTCCAGCGCAAGTGCTTCGCCCTACCTCTTCAACTTTTTGCAACATTCCAACTTCTTACTTTCCTGCAACACTCAAAAATAACAAAGAAGTGAAGTAAAAACAAATTGAAAAGCACTTGGGTTGCCTCCCAAGAAGCGCTTGATTTAACGTCGCAGCTCGACGATATCACCTCAATGGTGAACAAGGATTCGGAGGTTTGACCTCCTCATAAGGGACCTCAACTAACTCATCCCTTGTGTCAATCAGTACCACAACTCGGCCTTCATCTAGGTGAATCGTTGGTTTGCACACGTTGAAGTTGACCTCAACATTGCCAACCCTAAACTTGAGTTCTCCTAACTCAACATCCACTAATGCTCGTCTGGTGAGTAAGAATGGGCATCCTAAGATGATCAACACCTCGAGGTCTACGTCGCAATCCAGTACCACAAAATCCTCCGGGAGGATGAATTTATCAACTTTAACCAACACATCAAAAAGTATCCCACCAGTCGTTTTATAGATATATCTACCATAAGCAACCTCATCCGAGTAGGCTTAGGATCTCCCACTAACTTCTTAAAAATCACAAGGGGCATTAAGTTGATGCTTGGCCCAAGGTTGCATAAGGCCTTGTTAAACAAATATACACTGATAGCATATGGAATTGTGAAAGCCCCTGGGTTTTCTCTCTTTGGAGCTAAATTGCTGGCCATGATTGTTCTGCAATGATCTGACACCTCCACCATGCCCACATTGATTACCTTCTTCTTCTTCTTCAGGAACTCCTTTATAAATTTAGCATATCTAGGCATTTGCAATGACGCATCCACCAATGGGATATTCACAGATAATTTGCTAAACATGTCAACAAACTTCTTGAATTGATTGTCCTCCTTCTTTTTAATCATACATTGGGGATAAGGAAGTGGACATTTAGGCACCGGTCCTTCAACAATCTGATCCTCCTTGCCTTCTTCATAATCAATCACCGGTCCTTCAACAATATGATCCTCCTTGCCTTCTTCATAATCAATCACATCACGTGAAGGAACATCTACCACTTCATCCTCCACAAATTCTTATCATAAACTACCCTATCCTTCAACTCTTCATCATTATTTCTCTTACCAACAACCTCATTGGAATTACCACCCACATTCTCAACTATTCTTCCACTCCTAGTGACAATTGCCATACAATGGCCATCACTCTTTGGGTTTGGAAAAGTGTCATTAGGAAGTGTGCCCTTCATCCAGGGGTTCATTTGAGTAAACTGATGGTTCATTTGTGTCTCAAGGTGTTTTATTGATGCTAAGTGAGAGCTCATAGTTTGAGCAAAGTTGGATACCTCACCCTTAAACTCTTTCACTCTATTATCGGTCGATTCAACTCTTTTCAACACTAGAGCCAACATTTCTTCAACTTTTAAACTCCCGGGATCACTAACACTTGTTTGCATTAGAGCCACATCAACCTTTGGAGGAGGCATGTATGGATTTGAGCTTTGGTGATTGTATCTATCACCCTCTCTCTCATGCTCATCATCTCTCCACTAGTCATCCATATCTCTCAATTGGCCATCATGATCTCTCCAACCTTGATTCCAATATCAAGGATGCTAAGGTGTCATGACTAGAGCTAGGACCCCGGATTGAGACACAGAACCTAGAACCACGGATGGCTCCAATTCAATCCATGCCATGTGCATAGCAAACTGAAGAGCATAGACTAAAGAGGAAACTGATAACTTAAACATGAATAAGCGGAAGTCTGAATATCATAAAGTGTGTATCAAATGATACCATCACAATGCTAAATCTCAAAGATGAAAATACTAGTCTATGTCTGATAAGCCTCTACTATCTAATGAGATGCTGGGACGAGCCCCCAGGTATCTCCAAGACTAAAACAAAACTGTCAAAACAAAACTGAACGGATAAATGTCGTCGGATGATGAGGACTCACCCAAAGTAGGGTTGAACTGGGCAGAGATGGGAGCGAGCTATCGGTGAGATTGAGATGGATCACTTGAACCTATATCATAAAATGATATAGCATAGAGTATGCGGTCAGCACTTGGAATATACTGAGTATGAAAGGTAAGTAAAAACATGCTTAGTAAAACGTTAGTTGAAATCATACATATAAATTAAATAGGTAATGAGAGTAAGGATTGCATGCCAAACCGTAACTAAGGTAAACATAATCATAAGTTGGTTAACATGACTGAACATAATGACTGATCTCGGGCAAAATAGCATGCCCGAGTGACTCTTGATAATTTAATTTAGTCTTGTTTAGCTAAGTAATTGTATACATTTTCATGTGATTTTATATATATGTGAATATATGTGCTAACCAACATGATTAGTCCTTGTTTTGTAGGTTTCAATGATTTTGAGGAACTAATTTATAAGTTGGTGAAGTAGCGGAATGGAGTTGGGAGCAATGGGCGAGAGTCGGCAAGGAGTAGGCCATGGCAAGGCTGGCCGCGCCAGGCAGCGTGCCACGCTGTGTGTGTGCCGCGCCCAGCTTTGTGCCACGCCTATGCCAGGCACGCGAGCAGATGCTGCAGGCAGGCAGCACCAGCGCGCCAGCAATGTGCCACGCCATGTCAGCTGCGCGACAGGGGTGTGCCAACGCGCTGCCCAAGCAGCGTGACACGCTGCCAATGCGGTGACACTCGGCAATTTTGACTTCCGGAGGCAATTTCCAAAGAGCTTTTGCGTTACCTCCGTGTCACGGAGGCAGTGCTCCGCGATACACTCCATGACACGGAGCCGTTCCACGATAGGCTAAATTATGCACGTTTTCCATTTACTATAAATAGGTCCCTTAGCTCCTAAATCCAATTGGTCACGATTTTATTCTGGAAAACTACCTAGGAATGAAGGGAGAAGTGGGAGAACTCATCTAGGGTTTGGAAAATTCCCTTCTCATCTACCAAATTCATGTAAGTATGTTAGTTTAGTTAGTTGTAGTTTTACGAACATGAATGGCAAGAACCCTTCCTCTAGGGTTGAAGCCATGAATTATGATTGTGATTTTATGAAATTGTTTTGGAATTAAGTTGTTGATTGTTGTTTTCGTCTTGCATTCTGGATTGTTGGCTGTTTTTATGATTGATCACCATGAAAACATATACGTTAGCTTGGGCAATTGCTTGAGAAAGAATTACCTAGGTCAGGACATGAGAATGTAAGGAGCATGTTTGTATCTCACGATATAATTTCGTGTTAGGATAGAAATATACCTAACACCTTGCTTAGTTGATAAAACGGGGGTTATTAAGAGACCAACTTAGGATTATCACATCACCACTCGAAGAAGTAGTTGTGAGGGTAAGTTGAGTTAAATGGTTAGACACACAAAAGTCCCTAATCGTTTCCCCGTAAACCACAACATAATTAATTTCCCGCGACCTAGAAATTAGCATCCTCACTCACAATGATGTAGTGAGGCTAGTTTGTCGTGTTTAGAGGCTCGAAAGACCATGAACATGCAATTCTAATTATGTGAAATAATAATCGATAGTTGCATGCTTAACCCATTGCGAATCGTAGCATCGCATGATTATCTAGTTTTAACTCTATGTTGCTCCTAGAGTGCATTCAGAATATTTCGTTGACCAAATTTAGACTTAATTAAAAATCTCCCTCGAAAACTTCTATAACCAACACTTTCCGTATTTACGATCACACTTGAAATGGATAGTTAGAGGAATGGGTCCAGTCCCTGTGGGTTTGACATTCCGGTTCTCTAAAAGAGCCACTATATTACTTGCATGACCCGTACACTTGCGGGCCCAAACAATGACCCATGATTTAAAGATAAAAATAATATGACTTGTTATATCTAAAATCATAAGTAAAACTCATAAACTGATTATTGGGTCAAATCTACTGTAAAACATAATATCATAAGTCATGAACATAAGTAACTGAAATCATGAGGAATAATTAGAGACTCATCATAACCGATAACTATCATGTATGAGCGCATGATGATCCCACGTCTTGCCCATGTGGAGGAGAGTCGTCCTAAGACTTGACAGGGCTAAGGATGAATAAGGTGTGATATCACAATGTGCCTTCGGGCAGGGGAGCTATATATATACACACCTATGTTGGCGCGTAGTTTATGAGATCGGGGAACCTCGGAACCCCTAGCCTGCTCGATGCTAGACACTACTCCCAAAATATGTAAATTTCTCATATAACCATAATCTCAAAACATAGCTTGCTGAACATTGGGAGTCTTGACTCCAAACTAATATTTATTAGCCTTGGCTAAAATCATAATAAGCATATTTACTTGCATGGACTTGCCTAAATCATAAAATCATGCACACTTAAAATAGACTTTATGAGTTAAAATCATGGATTCATAAGTGAAAAGTTCATAAAGATTCATTCATGCTAGATCTCTCATCATACTTGAAATCATGAATCATAAGTTTGACTTTTCATAAAACTTGCATAATAGGGAATAATTTCTAATAACTTGAAATAATGAATTTATAATCAAATATATGATAAAATCTTCCCATTAAACTCTAAAACATACTTTAGAACATGAGGGGATTAGGCCCATAAAAATATCCTAAATAATTTCACAAAATTAGGTTAGAACCCTAGAAATCAATACACTTGATTAAGAACTTGAATTCATGAACATGAGGAGAAATTTGGGCATGAGGGTGGAAGGAAACCCTCATTCATAGTCCTACATACCTATGTAAATTGATTTCCTATCTAGCCTTGAAAGTCCAAGAGAATTGGGGAAGAATCTAGGGAGAATTCTAGCTTGATCTTGAAGGGGAATCTCAATATCTTGTATGTATGGGAGTCTAATAACTTAGAATAGACTAAACCCTCTCAAAACACTCCTTTTAGGGCTTAAAACGATGTCATTAGGAAGTTAGGAGTAATGAATCATCTAGAAAATACCCACTACCAGTCATCACGACTCGTACCACGAGTCATACCATCAACCTATGACTCGTGGTTTCCTCCTATGGCTAGCCATTCCAATTTGTCCAACTGTTTGATTATTTCCACGGATGCCTACCATGACTCATAGTTCCTTACTACAAGCGTACAATCACTCGTATGACCACCAGCTAGTAACCCAATAGCACGCTATGACTCCGTAACCACGAGTCGTACAACTAAACCATGACTCGTGATATGGACTCGTGGTCTGGTGAATGAGCCTCTGAACCTTACCACAAGTCTTCCTACAACCTTTACCAGCTAACCAAGACTGGTACCACTAGTTGTACTGAGATAAAATTATAGCCTCCTCTGTTGAACATATTCAACTTTACGAATCTAGTCTTAGAAAACTTTGGGGTGTTACACTATCTCCCCCTTGGGAACATTCGTCCTCGAATGTCGATTAAGCATACTGAAGGGCTAAGGAAAGAATTGCAATCCCAAAACTGAACAACTGAAGCTGAAAATTGACAGAGTGTTTGACTCTAGACTAACATACCTGATTGAACTGAATTTATGAAACATACACACATGTTATGATATGAAAGGAACTTAGAGACATCAACTTGATATAAAACTGCATAGAGCCATCATATCTGCTTCGACTTCCCATGTAGCCCCCTCAACAAGCTACATCTTTGTTTCTCAACATCCGGACCTAACGATCAAGGATATCAATCGAAACCTCCTCGTAGGTAAGGCTATCTTTCATACCTACGCTCTCCACCAAAACAACTAAGGATGGGTCACAAATACACTTCTTGAATAGATATACATGGAAAACTAGATGTACCGAAGCTAACTCCACTGGTAGCTCCAACTCATATGCAACTTCGCTGACTCGCCTTAGAATCCTATAAGGACAAACATATCGAGGACTAAGCTTCCCTTTCTTTTCGAACCTCATCACCCCCTTCATGGGTGAAACCTTCAAAAATACCTAATCATCAACCTCAAACTCAAGCTCTCTCTGTCTAACATCCGCATCAGATTTCTGATGACTCTGAGCTATTTTCATCCTTTCTCTGATAAGTTGAACTTTCTCCATGGCCTCATGAATTGAATCTGGCCCTATCAACATAGCCTCACCTACCTCAAACCATCCAATAAGTGATCTACACCTTCGCCCATAAAGAGCCTCAAATGGAGCCATATGAATGTTGGAGTGATAGATGTTATTGTAATCGAACAAAATGAGAGACAGTTAATCATTCCAACTGCCCTTAAAATCAATCGCACATGCTCTCAACATATCCTCAAGATTTTGAATGGTTCGCTCAGCCTGACTATCTGTCTGCGGGTGAAAAGTTGTGCTAAGCTTTACCTGAGTACCAAAACCCTTCTAAAATGATCTCCAAAACTAAAAGGTGAATTGGGTACCCTTATTTACGATAATATATAAGGGAACTCCATACAATCGAACTAACTCCCAAATGTACAATCTAGCATAATCCTCAGCTGAATCGGTAGTTTTGATTGATGAATTGGTAATTTATCAACTCATTAGGCTCTTAGACATGAGTTTTTATTTGGTTTTCAAGTCTTCTAGTTGGATTTTATGCTCTTTCTCATTGATCTTCACAGGTATTTAACTTGGGTAAAGAAAGCGTGAAATTAAGCAAAAACCATAAAAATTGAGATGAGGATCGGCGCTCCACCGGAGGACACCGGCAAAACACTGGCTAATTGTAGATACCTACTGGCTGAAGAAGAATGGCTACCAGAGAATCGCCGGTGCCAATGCCAAATTGATCTAGAACCCACTAGCCACTAGATGCAATAGACCAATGGACCATGAATCAGCATCGGTGAACCACCAGTGACTCGCAAGTGACGTCCGTTAGAAAAGGGTAAAAGCATTCGGTTTAAAAAAAGAGAAGCATTTTGTACCATACTTTTTGTACATTATTTAAAAGGAGAACTAAACCTTCTATTCCACATCATTATTCTATTGTATAGAATATTGAATAGAAAGTAGAGAAAAGTTAGAGAATTAAATTGTAGAGAGAGAAATCTTCACCTTCTTCTTTGAAAAGGTAGAAAAAACTCCATTGAAGACCAGAACCTTGTGCTTGAATTTTCTTCCTTATTATGTTGAATGGATACTGAATTATTACTCAATGCAATGTCTTCTTCTACTTACATGAGTAGCTAAATTCCTCGCTAGGGGTGTGTGAATGATTGGAGTTGATTTGGATTGGTATTGGTTAATTGATCTTAGATTTACTAAATTGGTATAATTCTAGTGTTTCATATGAGTTTTAATCTAAGTACTCATAGTTGCAAATGTGAGTTGTATTTACTTTAATTTTGCTTGAAAAAGGGATTTAGAATATGGGTGATGAAAAATTAGTAGGTAATTGGATGTTGATCATGTGGTGTTGGGCTAGAGATAGCCAAAACCCATTGTCACACACCCATTGAGAATCAAAGCTAGAAATAATTGATTCTTACCCAAGTTGTTGTGGTTGTTATGAAAAGGACTTTGGGGTTTGAGAAAACTCGAGGTATAAGCCACCTAGTTGGTTGAAAAATGTGAAGTGACACCTCGTCCACAACTAATTATACTATTGAGTAATGCTAAGAGCTGTTAGTAATCCCAATCCAATGATACCCCGATAATATCACACCCCCAGTAGTCTCTCCTTTTGTATTTTCTATGCTTTATCCCTATTTTTGTGAGGGAATTTGTAGTTCAATTAATAAGTTGTGATTTCCCCAATTTTTACTTTATTATTTTTGAGATATTGATGCAAGTTACTTCAATTTGATAGACAACTTTTGCGTGATCAACTACTATTCCCTATGGGATTCTGCCCCGACACTCATCAGGTATATTTGTTTCTCTAACAACCGTTAAGATTCTTTCGTTAAGAGAAGTGAATTTGGGCGTTATCAAAAATGACACCATTGCTGGGGAATTTAGTTTGATAGCCTTTAGTTGTTTGTTATTTTGAATTGATTTGTTGCATCTTGGTTGGTTTGACTTTACTCTTATGATGGTGCCATCTAAGTTGATCTTGATTTGAGTTAACACTCAGAAGAACGAGAAGGATCGGTGTATGGGCATATGGATCATGAGGATGATGATCCCCTGATGCCTAATGTAGCAAGTGCCATGCGCCTACCTCCTATGGTAGGGAATGCAATATTTCATGTGATGAGTACAATGCTACACTTACTCCAAATGAAGGGTCTCTTCAGAGGAATGCCGAGTGAGGACACGAATAGGCATCTCCAAAATTTTCTTGAGATTTTCCAACCCTTCAATATCACAAATATAATTCAAGGGTCAATTAGATTGAGTCTCTTCCTATTTTTACTAATGGGGGGAAGCCATCGCTTTGTTGGAGGAGTTGCCTCCCGGGTTTATTACTTGTTGGAATGAGCTCACGGAAGCATTTTTGGATAGGTTTACAATTGAAGGATGACATTACCAACTTTCGAAAACTTGTTGGGGAGCAACTCCATGAAGCATGGTTGAGGTTTAAGAAAAAAATTGTCATTTGTGTCATGCCACACCTTGGGAGGCATGACTGGCACCTAATGCCATACTGGGATCTAGGCTAACCTGACTGGGCATATGCAGCTCTGGTGCTTACTAGTGACTCAAAATTAAGAAGAAGAACTATTATATCTCAGCTGTAAACACAGCCATGGGACACAAGGCCCCATAGCAACCTGTAAAAGAAAATAGCTAACCCAGCAGACGGGACAGTAAAGGGATCCTATGCAGGCCGACAAGACCACCATGTTGTCTAGTTATAACAAAAAGAAAATAGGATGTCATATTCATACCATAGCCGACAAAGCTGCTAACTAACTAGATAAACTAGGCCCTACATGACCAACACCTAAAATAAGACATATATAGGCCCCACATATCCAGTAACAACCAACTAACAGAAGATTGTAGTCTGCAAGCCTCTATGAGTGAAAATATTAGTTGGTATAGGGCCCCGACCTACCCAAATTCTATATAAATAAAAGATAGATAAACCTCTACAGCCTAGAAACTCCAAATGAAAAGAGCTGGCCAATTTGTTGATTCTGAATAGCTGCTAGGAGATCCCACAATCTGTCTGTCTAATCCTGTAGACAAGTATGCAGCGCCCCATAGTTGGGAGTCAATACAATATGCACCGAATATATAAGGCAGTAAACAAAGTCGAATAGAAGCAAATGAAGAACTGAAAGTGAATGGCAGGAAGGGGAAAAAGTTAACCTGTAAGCTTTCTTATCCATAACCTGCATCTAGTAAAGCACTACACATATATGAGCTGAAGCTGTACGACTATACATTCATAAGCTATAGCTAGCAGGCAAGTATACAAACAAGAACCTAACCTGTCCCCCCATAATCCTGGAAGGTGCAAGCAACACAGAAATAACCTACCGGGGCCCCTATAAGCCCTGGAAAGTACAATCCAATCTATATAGCCGTAACAAGGTCCTTATAATTCTACTGGTAACTCTAGCCAACCTACCTAGCTTCTGGGTCTGCAACTGAGCCCGTTGGACTCCTTCACTATGTTTGAGCCCTCTAGGATCCTGTAACTGCATCCTGATCACACAAGGATCGATGGAGGGTTAGTGATGTCGATACGGCATAAAAGTAGAAGCCCATTCATGGATGGACTGTAATATGACCCTTGGGCCTAAATATATTCCCTTGGAACATCACATAGCTCCTCTGAGCAACATCAAATAGCTCCTCTGAGCAACATCAAATAGCTCCTCTGATCAATCAATAGCTCCATAGGCAATGACATTGTTAGCAACCCTAAAATTGGTCAATGAAAGGCTATCCTAGGTGGGGTCAGTCACAACCAATACACTATATTTTTTCTTAATCTAGCCACTCAAAAGGTGTATCTAACTCTTAAGTCCTAACACGACCGCTACTTTCCATAGAATAGTCTGTATAGCTGCTAACAGACACACCCCGTGTACCTACACCTGATCAAAGGACCCTGGCAGTGATTACAACCTCTAATGACCTAGGAAGAATAGGCGAGGTCCGGAGTGTCCTAAACGAAACAACTCTGAATGTCATGCTAGGACAATGGTAGCTCATAAGTGAACAGTAAGGTCGCAGGCAACCAACTAGTTAGTTCCCTCGCTTAGAACGACTGTAGGGCTGCTACTAATTAGATATGCTCCTAAGTAATCAGCCCTAACCTTCCACCAGCAGCTTACTGTAATTCTTCGCCCGAAGGAAATATTGTACTACTATGGTTCTAGTCCCTTAGACATTAACTTGGTCTGTTCAGATTTCATATGACTTCTTTGGGCAATTCATAGCCTTGCAGGGAAGCGTATCTGGACCTAGCCACTCGCGGCAACCTATACCTGAGTATCTATAAGAGCAAGCTGGGGCGTTGGCCCTGCATGCAACTACTAATAAGGTTCCCTCCTTAGGGTACCCACTAGTCTATCTGACTTGTACGACTGGATGACTTCCTGGGTGACCTGTATGACAAGCACTAAGTCAACTGAAACTAATAGTCACTGGCGGTAGCTAAATAGATGGCAGGCTACCACTCAGTTCACTAGGCGACCCTAGCGCCGCTGACTCTAAGGTGAGACCATCCTATCCAAATTCTAGCCCTAGGGGCGTCAAGGTATACCAACGGCCTCTAGGCGAGCTTCATTGGCAATACAGGCGTCAAACTGAAAGTTATATCATCCGGATGTGCCCGATGCTGCCCAACTTACCAAATTAGGCTCAAGATCTAACCATAAACTTCAAAGGCCTTGGCATGACAGCAAAACATCAAAATTCTACTAATATAGTGAACAGAATAACGAGGGAGTTTCTATGACGCTCCTAGCGTGATTCACACTTAACATACTCTCTATATGTCTTTTAGAAGTTAACCACAACATTCATAATCATTATGTACTTGTAGCAACCAATCACAAATATTACACCATTATCTACTTTCGAAGGCATAGGTTGCATCGCTATACGACGAGAATAACTTGCCGAAGTGATAAGTCTAAACATACCTCGAATGCTGATTCTCATTCACTCAAATAGTTTTTCAACCTGAAGCTAGCAATTCCACTCAATTGCAGCCTTTACGCTGAGAGAATAAGGCTATTACAATAGTAGGAGTCGGCAAACAACAATATCTTTCAAAGGTAATAACTATTACTCAAAATTCATTCAATTTGTCTAGAAGCTTACAAATTCCCAAGAGTTTAGAAGGTAGAAATGCTTACCTATCAGTTGTAGTTGCTTAGGACTTAATTTGAAGTGATTCTGACTACTTTTACTCAGCGGAATTTTGATACTCTGAGAGAATTTTCAAGAAATAACTCCGCAGGGAAGTTCATCATAGGTTTAAAACTTGTTATCCAAGATGAATTTGCATTTGGACGGGGTTTAATGGCATAAATCGATAAAAAATGGAAGAAACCCACGCTACTCTCTCTTCTTCAACCGAGGGAAATATTTTTTATGATCCAAGCAACGCATAAAGGACCTTATATAGGTGTTGAGGTGGTGGCAGGGGGTGTAGCGCGCCTCCAATTGCGCTGGGATAGGGTCGCAATGTGTCGCCCCTTGCGGAGGAGGGAGGTCCGCGACTCGCCACCCCTTGTAGCCTGCCTCTGGTCTCATTCCTCCCGCTCGCTTGATCGCGCGCCCACGCGTTCATTCCCGAAGCCTTTTTTTGTATGCCTCGTACTCCAAAACTCCCAACATACATACGCACGCCTCGGTTAAATGAAGGAAACTTACGGGGTGTAACATCATCCCCCCCCCCTTAGGAACATTCGTCCTCGAATGTAATCTTAGGCTTAAGAGACTCAACTCCTTTAACTGTTGCAAGAAAAATTTGGCAGAGTCTCTTCTGTAATATGGACTATCTGGAAACCTAAAACGCAGGAAAGTCCAACATAGGCATCTTAAAGGACACTATTCGCAACTGAAACATAGCTTCACCCCACCCCATATATACAAAAAACTGATAACAATGGCAACAAAAGTAACTATACAACACTTGAACTACCGTTCATTGACTGCAATTGTCTAAGTTTATACACTATCGGCGTAGAGCCTGGAACAACTGAGGATATACAAACTTAATGTCACCCTTAGTTTCTCAATTCATCTCTACTAAACTCCTATTCCTCTCTAATACTTTAATGGATCACCTTTCAAGGTAGCCCTTATGGGCCTGGCGACCTAGTATAACTGTTGGAGCCTCCGCATTAGACGGATCTTCTGTAACCTGAGCATCCTCGACTGGTTAAAATTGAGAAAATGTCTACTACGCGCTTGCGTAGTGTTGATAAATAGATCCTAGCCCCGAAGGCAACTCTATCTCATAGGCCACTTGGTCATTCCTTCGTAGGATCCAGTAGAGCGTAGTGAATCTAGGGCTGGGCTTTCCCTTCTTGTCAGACCTCGTAATCCCCTTCATTGGCGGAACTCTCAAGAATACCCAGTCGCTGCTTCAATCTCTAACTCCCTACACCCTACATTAGAATAGAACTCCCAATGACCCTGGGCTGCTGGTACATATCTTCTAATGAGTTTAACTTTTCCCCTCCGACTGATGTAGTATGCCCAGTTCAATTACCTCTAATTTACCGGCTTCAGGTCATCATGTAGGGGACCTATATTGTCACCCTTAACATATCTTCGGCTGCTTGAATCGTGTGCTATGCTTGGTCATTCATCTGGGGATGAGAAGTTTTACTCAAATTAACTAGAGCCTCAACCTGTTCTGACACCTTTCCAGCACCTAACGGTGACTTATGCCCTTCTGTCGGAACTGATAGACACTGGGGCATCATGTAGCCGGCCGATTTCTTTAGTATTTAACTCAGCATAATCTTTAGCTGAAACATAATTCCGTCCGGCACGAAATAAGTTGATCTCATTATCCTTTCAATAATGGCTCAAATGGGGTCAATTTACACCTAGTACGAGGTAACCCTGTAGCTATATTTGTGTTGACTACTTCCTACTTCTATGCAGGCATGGCTATCTCCTGAATTAGCCTACCCGGTTTCTCGTGTCCAGCCTCTCTTGCTGGCCATTGGAGCTCTATGCCACAGCACGATGATATCCCTCCTCTTCTTATGCCACCACTTCAAATTCGGGCAGAGGGAATAGCGAACATAGTCTACCTTGCTACAATATACTGACGAAGCCCTGCCACATTTAGAACATAGGGTCGATCTCTGGGTCTCAAGACTCTGTCCCCTACTATCTCGAAGGCTGGTGACTTCTTCTGCTGGGACTTATCTCTGGCTACACTAGGCTAGGTTTTCTATATCATTACTCCTTTGCCTCCACAACTAGTAGTGATATTGCAATATTCTAGGTTACAACCTCACTATCCTTTAAATGTCAGCTTGATGCCTATTCCTCAATGTTCAGTAGCAATCCCAAGCTCTATCAACCCGCTACCGCCTGGAGGTGATTCTGTACTTCTCTAGAGCTAGATACTCGTGCTCGGTGCTTTGGTAGGGGTTAAAAACCGACACGCAAGTGCACGTGGTCAAACAAGTAATAAAGTGGCTAAGTAAGCCAAGTATCGATCCAAGGAGACTCAGGATAAGTAAAATTGCCTAAGTACACTATATTCTTATCTTACTTCTAATTATGCTAACAACAGCGTAACCAACAGTTAAATAAGTTTTTGGTTATAAAATATATATATTCTAAAACTATTAACAATTATTTACTGTGAATTTAAACTATGGATATGAGTATGCCAAGGGTAAGAACAAGTAATGAATTCGATTATAATAATAATTTGGGTAATCTCTTCTTCATGTTGCTAGCCAAGAACAGTAGCCTAGAAATTAAAACTCTCGTATTTAATTTCACTTTAGAATCATAAACCATCCGTCTACATTTCTGTGATCAAATGCAATTTATGACCTAGCAATACAATTCCGGTTCCTAAACTGACTAATACGGCTTTCAAGTATTTTTCTATCAGGAAAGCACATCAAAACCCAATTTTCCCAAATCAAGTTAAGAACAATACCCTATTAATTCACAACTTTCCAATTTCTTGCTCTCTCGAGTGAAATTGGACTTTTTAGATGTACATTAATGTCGGCCACACCCTAATGCAGTAAGAACAAGAATTAATAGAACAACATGAAAGAAGAAGAAGAAACCCATATCATTAACAATCAAAATTCATCACCATTGTTCAAAACCGTAGCAAGGAAGAGAATTAGCCACTCATTTGTGGATTGATCATCCTAAAACAAGTGTAAATCATACATACAATTGATAGAAAGAAGAAAGGAAGAGAAGAAATCCCTTAGCTTTTTCGTCCCTCAACTGCTCCTAACCCACGTCCTTGCTCCACCAAGTCTGAACTAATTAAAATAAACCTAAGTGTGCTATTTATACTAGTGGGAAATTTTTCCCGGAATAACAAGCAACGTGTCACGGAGGTCAACGCGGAGCACTGCCTCCGTGACACGGCGTGGACGCGGACCTTCACTGGAAATCCAGGGTCCGGTAAATTAGCCTCAACGTGGCATGGAGGCCAACGCGGAGGCCTATCTCCGTGCCACGGAGCTGTCGCGAGGCCACACTGGAATTCGCCATTTAATTTCCTCTCCAGGCAGTGGGCCTCCGCGATGGTAGCGTGGCATGGCTCCATCGCGGAGCCCCTATACTTTGTGCATTCCAATGTCTTTTCCATGCTCGCATCCAAGTCCAACTCCGATATAGTTCCAACATGCATTTTAGCTCCTAAAAATCATATTTGCCTGCAAAACAAATGCTAATCATGTTGGTTAGTATAAATTCGCATTTTATTACCAATTACATGAGAATATATACACATTGCACAACAAACAAGGCGAAAATGATACGTTTGAGTATCACTTGGGCATATAAATCTGCCCAAGATCAACTCGTGCCTCCCCCTTACTTCTATAGGCTGAGAGTTGGGTTCGTAGCACATGCGCTGGACTAGAAAGGATATTATTGGCCAAGTCTACCAACCTGTGTCATTCTGACCCGCACTCGGGCCGATCCTACACCTATAATCTCTCTGTTGTTCAACATAATAAACTAGGGCCACAGCCAGTATACTTTACGTATTCCCTACTGTCATCCACACCTCACAATGGAGTTAGTCTATTTCTAACCTAAACTTTGCTATTGTTGGGGATCTACTGCTTATGGACTCTCACTTGCACTTAGGTGCTACTAGTCTTACCTACCCTCTTGATCTACAGTCGTGAGGGTCTAGGTGACCTATTTAAGCACTGGGAGTCTTATCCACTTTCCAACACTTTCCGAGAGTCAACGGATCTAGCCCTCTTTTACTCTTTACTCTAGGCAACATCGTGCCAAGACCTATGCACTCTGCTATATTGAGAAAAGATTGGGAGGCGGGAAATAACCCTATATTTTTCTAACGAGGCTAAGGTGAAAAACTCAACAAACTCTAAAAGTTGGAGGTACAAACCTCACAATCACCCAATCCCTTGCATATTCTAGGTAATACCAACATTACTATTGTCGTTGTCTAATCCTAAAGGTCTACTTAATAAGACAACTTGTATATATACCACACTCCTGACCTCCTGTTCCGAGGGTGTAAGAAGAACTGAGAATGATGCTAACTTTTCTGTTACCCTATAAGATTTCTGGTGCCCCGAGAGGATGTTGGGGAGATTAAAAGACATCCCCTTTCGCCTTCAGACTAGGCCGTCCCCCAACTGTGGCACCTCACTGGTACCCTCTCCTACTTGTTGTATCTGGCTTGCGGCTGGTGGTAGTCCGTCTCATATCAACATTATTCTAGACGGACATAACAATGAAAGCTTAGGGACTCAACCCTGTACAACTTGGCTCTATAGCACGATCTGAGAAAAAGAAAAGGTAACCATACTATCATGTCTCGTAGCCTCCTCCATATAGAATGTGGTGCACAACACATTTATAAACAAGACTCTACTAGACACGACCTACAGACTCCCTAGGATATGATGTTGCTCTGATACCAAGTTTGTCACGCCCCGCCTTAGGAGGCATGACTGGCACCTAATGCCATATTGGGATTTGGGCTGACCTGATAGGGCATATGCACCTCTGGTTCTTAATAGTGACTCAAAATCAAGAAAACGAACTGCTATAATCTCGGTTGTAAACACAGCCTTGGGCGACAAGGCCCCATAGCAACCTGTGAAAGAAAGCAGCTAATCCAACAAACAGGACAGTAAAGGGATCCTACGTGGGCTGACAAGCCACCGTGTTGTATAGTTATAACAGAAAGAAAATAGGTAGTCATATTCATACAATAGCCAAAAATGCTGCTAACTAACAAGATAAACTAGGCCCTACACAGCCAACACATCAAATAAGACATACATAGGCCCCACACAGCCAACAACAACCAACTAATTGAAGAATATAGTCTGCAAGCCATTAAGAGTGAAAATATTGGTCGGGACAGGGCCCTGACCTAGCCAAATTCTATACAAATAAAACAAAGATAAACCTCTACAACCTGGAAACCCCGAATGAAAGGAGCTGGCCAATCTACTGACTCTGAATAGCTGCTAGGAGATCCCGTAATCTATCTGTCTAAACCTGCAGGCAAGTATGCAGCGGCCCATAGTTGGGCGTCATTACAATATGTATCGAATATGTAAGGTAGTACATAAAGTTTAATAGAAACTAATAAAGAATTGAAAGTGAATGTCATGAAGGGGCAGAAGTTAACCTATAAGCTTTCTTATCCATAACCTGCATCTAGTAAACCACTACACGTATGTGAGTTGAAGTTGTACAATTATACATTCATAAGTTATTGCTAGCAGGCAAGTATACAAATAAGAATCTAACCTAGCCCCCATAAGCTTGGAAGGTACAAGCAACACAGAAATAACCTACCGGGGCCCCCATATCCCTGGCAAGTACAATCCAATCTATATACCCCTAACAAGGTCCTTATAATTCTACTGGTAACTATAGCAACCTACCTGGTTTCTGGGTCTGCAACTAAGCCCATTGGACTCTTGTAACTGTGTATGAGCCCTCTGGGCTCCTGTATCTACACCCTAGGCACACAAGGCTCGACGGAGGGTCAGTAATGCCAATACAGGATAAAGGTAGAAGCCCATTCGTGGATGGACTGTAATATGACCCTTGGTCCTGAATATAGTCCCTTGGGATATCATATAGCTCCTCTGAGCAACATCAAATATCTCCTCTGAGAGATCAATAGCCCCGTAGGCAATGACACAGTTAACAACCCTGAAATTAGTCAACAGAAGGCTATCCTAGGTGGGGTCAGTCACAACTGATACACTATATTTTTTCTTAATCTAGTAACTCAAAAGGCGTATCTAGCTCTTAAGTCCTAACACAACCGCTACTCGCCCATAGAATAGTTAGTATAGCTGATATCAAGCACACCCCGTGTGCCTACACCTGATTAGAGGACCCTGGCAGTGATTACAACCTCTAACGGCCTAGGTAGAATAGGCGAGGTCTGGAGTTGCCTAAACGATACTCTGAATGTCATGCTAGGACAATGATAGCTCATAAGTGAACAGTAAGGTCGCAGGCAATCAACTATTTAGTTCCCTCACTTAGAACGATTGTAGGGCTGCTACTAATCAGATATGCTCCTGAGAAATCAGCCCTAACCTTCCACCAGCAGCTTACTATAATTCTTAGCCCGAAGGTAATATTGTACTACTATGGTTCTAGTCCCTTAGACATTAACTTGGTCTATTTGGATTTCATATGAATTCTCTAGGCGATTCATAGCCTTGCAGGCAGGTGTATCTGGACCTATCCACTCGCGGTAACCTCTACCTGAGTATCTATAAGAGCAGGCTGGGGCGTTGGCCCTGCATCCAACTACTAATAATATTCCCTCCACAGGGTACTCACGGGTCTATCTGACTTGTACGACTAGGATGACTTCCTAGGTCACCTGTATGACAAGCACTAAGTCGACTCGACTAAAACTAATAGTCACTGGCAGTAGCTAATTAGATGGAAGGCTACCACTCAGTTCACTAGGTGACCCTGGCACCGCTTACTCTAAGGTGAGACTATCCTATCCAGATTCTTTTCCTAGGGGCGTCAAGGTACGCCAATGGCCTCTAGGCGAGCTTCACTGGCAATATAGGCATCAAACTGAAAGTTATATCGTCCGGTTGCGCCCGATGCTACCTAACTTACCAAATCAGGCCCAACAGCTAACCACAAACATCTAAGGCCTTGGCATGACAGCAAAACATCAAAATTCTACTAATACAGTGAATAAAATAACGGGGGAGTTTCTATGACGCTCCCAGCATGAGTCACACTTAACATACTCTCGATATATCTTTTAGCAGCTAACCGCAACATTCATAATCATAATCTACTTGCAGCAACCAATCACAAATACTAGATCATTATCTACTTTTGAAGTCATAGGTCGTATCACTATACGACGACAATAACTTGCAGAAGGGAAAGCTTTAACATATTTCGAATGTCGATTCTCGTTCACACAAATAGTTTTTCAACCTGAAGCTAGCAATTCCACTCAATTGTAGCCTTTACACTGAGAGAATAAGTCTATTTCAATTATAGGAGTTGGCAAACAAAAATATCTTTCAAAGACAATAACTAAAATTCAAACTTCATTCAATTCAACCAGAAGCTTATAAATTCCTGAGAGTTTAGAAGGTAGAAATGCTTACCTATCACTTGTAGTTTCTTATGACTCAATTTGAAGTGATTCCGATCACTTTTACTCGGTGGGGTTCCGGTACTTCGATAGAACTTTCAAGAAATAACTCCACAGGGAAGTTCCTCGTAGGCCTAAACTCATTATCCAAGATGAATTTGCATTTGGACGTGGTTTAACGGCATATATTGTTGAAAAATGGAAGAAACCCATGCTACTCTCTTTTCTTCAGTCATGGGAAATATTTGTTATGATCCAAGTAACACATAAAGGACCTTATATAGGTGTTGAGTGATCACGGGCAAAAATAGCATGCCCGAGATACGCTTCGTGACTTAAATTAGTCTTGTTTATCTAAGTAATTGTATACATTTTCATGTAATTTTATATGAATGCGAGGATAAGTGCTAACCAACATGATTAGCCTTTGTTTTGTAGGTTTTGATGACTTTTGAGTAACTAATCCATGAGTTGGTGAAGTAGAGGCTTGGAAACGGAATTAACCCGCGAACGTCGGCAAAGAGGAGGCACAAAACAGCCCACCTGCGCGTCGGCAACGTGCCACGGCAGGCAGGCTGATCACAACAGCCCACCTGCACGTTGGCAACGTGCCACAGCAGGTTGGCTGCGCGACAATGAGGTGTCAACGCGCTGCCCAAGCAGCGTGACACGCTGCCAACGCGGCAGGGTGCTGCCGAGGTCAATTTCGGGTGATTTCCAGAGAGCTTTCGCGTCAGTGGCGTGTCACGGAGGCAGTGCTCCGCGATGCACTCCGTGACACGTTGCTTGTTATTCCGGGAAAAAGTCCCACTACTATAAATAGCACACTTAGGTTTTATTTGAGATATTCTGACTTGGTGGAGCAAGAACGTGGGTTACAGGCAGTTGAGGGGATGAAATTATCAGGGTTTTTCTCTCTTTCCTTCTCCTTGTATTCAATTGTTTGTATGTTTAACACTCATTTAACGATGTTTAATCCACAAATGAGTGGCTAATTCCTTTTCTTGCTGAGGTTATGAACAATTGTAGTGAAATGTGATTATTGATCATATTGGTTTTTCATCTTTTCTTCCATGGTTGTTCTATTAATTCTTGTTCTTACTACATTAATGTGTGGCCTACGTTAATGTAAATCTAAAAAGTCCGGTTTCACTCGAGAGAGCAAGAAATTGGAAAGTTGTGAATTAATAGGATATGATCTTTTCTTAGTTTGGGAAAATTGAGAATTGATTTACTTTCAGGATAGAAATATACCTGAAAGTCGTATTAGTCAATTTAGGAACCGGGTTTGTATGGCTAGAACATGAGTTGCATTTAATCATAGAAATGTAGGTGGATGGTTCATGATTCTTAAGTGGGGTTGAATACGAGAGTTTTAATCTCTTGGCAATAGTTCTTGACTAGCAACCGGAGGAAAAGACTAACCAAATTATGTCGATAATTAATTTCATTACATGTTTGTTTAACCTCAGCATGCTCTCATTCATAGTTCAGACTCACATTAGATAGTTGTTTTAGATTTAGCATAAAAATTATAAATCAAAATATCAAACTCTTAGTTACACTGTTGTTTGCATATTTTGGAATTAAAATATAGTACACTTGAGTAGATTGCATTTCATCCCAGTCCCTGTGGGATCGATACTTGGCTTACTTAAGCCACTTAACTACTTGTTCGACCATGTGCACTTGCGTGTAGTTATATACCCATATAACGCAGACAGAACATTGAGGTTGTGGCAGGGCGATATAGTGTGCCTCTCATCGCGCCAGGATAGGTGCGCAATGTGCCACCCCTTGCGGAGGAGGGAGGTTCACGAGACACCGCCCTTTGCGGCCTGCCTCCAGTCTCTTTCCTCCCGCTTTCTTGATAGCGCGCTCAAGTGTTCATTCCCTGAGCCCTTTTTTCTATGCATCGTACTCCAAAACTCTCAACATACATACGCACGCCTCGATTAAATGTCGAAAACTTAGGGGGTGTAACAATTCCCAAACCATGGGTGCCCAATGGGGTTCTACTTCAAAGCATCTATCATTCATTAGATTTTATCAATAAGTATGTGGCAAATAATTTGGCTGGGGGATCTATCATGGATCAGCCCTATGGAGAAGCCAAAGCACTGCTTGATAGAATGATTAAGACCAATCGAGCATGGCATACTAGAGAAATAGAGGTATCACCTAGTGGTGTTGCCCCAACCTTATGATACTAATATGAGAAAAAGGGATAAGGCTAGAGACGAAACTCTTGCAAATATGATGATCCAGCTAGAGTTGATGACGAAACATGTGATGGGAGCTTGTACAAAGAGTGTGAATATTGTAGGTGCCCAAGGCCATAGTCAATTTGATGATGACACCTCACCACCAAGATATGAGGTGGAGTGTCAATACATAGAAGGCCAAGTTGGGGGTTCTCACCCCGGGTATCAAGGTGCTAATCAAGGCCCTTGGCACCCAAGGGATGAGAATCAAGGTTAGAGAAATCGTGATAATCAAGGATGGGGGGAGAGAAATGATTGATGGGGGAATAGAGATCAAAATCGTGGAGGAGAGCAATATCACTGAAGTGCTAACCCCTATGTGCCTCCTCCAAAAGCAGAAGCATCTCAAAGGCAGCCCGGAGTGAGTAATGTGGGAAACTCAAAGATTGAAGACATGTTATCTCAGGAGTTGAAACTGGCAGAATCTACAGATAGTGGGGTAAAAGAATTAAACAAGGTGGTGTCTTACCTCGCCCAAATAGTAAGTTCCCACTCAACATTGATCAATCACCTTAAAGCCCAAATGAACCATTTGTCTTCACAGATGAACCCCTACATGAAAGGTGCACTCCCTAGTGACACTGTTCCTAATCCAAAGAAAGATAGCCATTGCATGGCAATCATGACTAGGAGTGGCAAGATATTGAATAATATAGGTGTGAAACCCAAAGGTGTTGTTGTCCCAAGGGAAAATGCTTATGATGAGTTGGAAGAGGAACCGAAAACACCAAGTGTTAGTGATGGTGAAGAAGGGAAGGATGAGGGAGAAGCTCATTTGACTTCCTCAAATGATGTGAATGTGAATGAGGATAAAAAGGTCCCCAATGACAAAGACCAAGGAACAAGAGTTCCACCTCCATATCCACATCGGTTGACGAAGAAGAAGGAGGATAATTAATTTCACAAGTTTATAGAAATGCTCAAAAGACTATCCATTAATATACTGCTTGTGGATGCCTTGCTTCAAATGCCGAGATATGTGAAGTTTATAAAGGAACTTTTGAAGAAAAAGAAGGTAGTTGATATAGGCACCAGGTGACCTATCATTGAAGTGTTGTGATGTCCAGCAACCTTGCCCCAAAATGTGAAGATCTTGGAGCATTTATCATCCCTTTTACAATTGGTTTGTACATGTTTAATAAAGCTCTTTGCGACCTTAGTGCCAATAATAATTTGATGCCTTTAGTGATTTTCAAGAAGCTCGGGTTGGGGAATCCCAAACCTACATCCATGAGGCTTTTGATGGCGAATAGGTCGATTAAACAACCTGTTGGAGTGTTAGTTGATGTTCTTGTAAGGGTGGATAAATTCATACTCCCAGCTGATTTTATTTTGCTGGATTGTGAGATGGACATCAAGGTGCCAATTATCTTGGGGCACCCACTATTGCAACGGCAAGATTTTTTATTGATGTGGAGCTCGGGGAGCTTAAGTTCTGAGTAGGTGGGTCACCTTCAATGTATCTCAGCCTACCAAGCCCCCGGATAAGTATAAGGTCATAGTAGTGCTTGACGGTGAAGTGGAGTATAATGAGCCAATTTATGATGAGAGTGAATCGGAGGATGACCCTCTAGGTTGTTAAAGATTGAGAAGGTATCCATCGTGCCACAACGTTAACTAAGGTGCTTTTTGGGAAGCAACTCAAGCATTTTTACTTTGAGCACTTTGATATTTTTTTTGTTTTTTATGTTGTAGGTAGATTGGATGAAAAACAAGGAGAAGAAGAAAAGAGCAAGCACTGTGCTTGATCGGCGAACCATCGATCCACATGTGCGAACGGCCGCTTGAACATAATTCAAGGGCATAAAGTTGGGGAAGAAGAGGGAAAACCAGCGATTCGCCGGTGAAACGCTGGTGCCAAACCGTGAACCATCGGATGCAACAACTGTACAAATCAGAACACCTAGAAATTGAAGCATGATCAATGAATAGACTGACGAAACTCAAGTGCTAACCCGTGAACTGCTGGTCACCCTCCACATACAAGGAAGTAAACTAAAGGGGGAGATGGTCACCTACATTAAAGTAGTGAAACACCGGTCTTGGTTGGCGACCACTAGTTAAACATAGATCAATGTACATAGTGCATTTAAAATATTGACCAATCTGTTGACCAACCCGACCTATGGATATAAAAATCTGATCAAAACCTCTTCAACTCCCCATAAATCCTTTTCTCCACCTTTTCATTTTCCCCATTACACTTTTTAACTTCCCAATAAACCACATTTTCACCTTTCCACCTTCCCACCATTAAAACCACCTCCTCACCTACCACTCCTATTCACTCCTTCTCTCCTATAAATTCCCTATTCCTACTCTCCCCATTTCATCACTTCTCACTCATCTGCTCACTAAACTAAAGCTAGTGTCTTGTGGAAGCTACATTGTTGGCCAAAACCAAACTTCTATCTCTCTTTGCTCTGTATTCTCAATCTCATTCGGTACGTGTGTCCTACCTTGATTTTGTTTATTGGTTTAGGATGTGAATACATTTGAGTATGCTAAGTTAGAAGTTTCCTTACTCATGTTTCCCTACTACCTTGTTCTTATATTTTTCATTGATTGTATATTTTTCATATTATGGGTATATGGAGGTATCTTTAAAATGTTGAATGTTTATATGGTCATCATCTATGGTAAAATGCTTTATTCTTGATGTTCTTGATTTTAGTTAGGGGTGAAGTCTGAGTAGCCCCAAGTGCTTAAAATGTATGATTTGCCAGATGATAGATAGAGTGACGTCTTTCTTAAGGGTAAATTATTATTTTTTTGTGTTTTTGTAGTATTGGATGAGTAAGCCATGAATATAAAAGATTTTTTCTTGACTAAGTTTGAGGGTAAAATATACTGAATAGAGTTCATCGGTGAACTGCCGGTCAGGCCCGGCAGAATGCCGGTTGAGGTACAAGGCTTCAGGCCACTGCCTTAGACTTTCACCAGCACTCTGCGGGTTAAGACTGGTGCAACTACGGTGTGGTGTCAGATGACATTGTTCCCCCCAGTCCACTGTATAAGGACCGACAGTTAACCAGCACCTCACGGGTCTTCATCTGCATTTAGCTAGTACTACTAGCACTTACCTTCTGAACCCTTCAATTTGTTTGTCATCCAATTTTTATAATTTCCTGCTTTAGCTAGAATACATGTTCATTTTTACTTTTAATTATATATATATATAAATAAATAAATATTATTCGTAACATTGCTTTGCAGATTATAACTTCCTCTAGGAAACCAAGCAAAGGAAAGGCCCCGGCCTTATCTAAAAGCAAGGGCAAGGGGAAAGCAAGGGCGACCTCAGCCCCACCAACACTAGAGAAGCTATTATCTTTTGCGTTCCCCACATGGAGGGGCATTATGCTATTTGCAAGGGGCACTCTATCACAGTAGAGAAGCGCATCGACTTGGTGGGGCTGCGGGGTGACTTCCCCAATATCACAGCACAATTTACTAACTGCTAGTGGCATATCTTTGCCAATCCTCTACCAGATTTCTACACTAGCCCAGTGCTCGAGTTCTATGCATCATACCAAGCCACGCCGGAAAGCTTGCATCATAGAGGCCGGGTTGATGAATTCCCATGCCTTCCCTCAGTTATGGTGAGGGGTGTAGAAGTTAACATCACACTGGCGGCCGTCAATTCTTTATTTTGGGAGGATGAGATTGACCCAAAAATTGAGTATTCAAGCAGAATCACTAACAAAAAGGATCACTTCAGTTGGATTGCACCTATCGTTGCCGCTGACACACGTTTCTGCGCTTTTATGAATGGCGAGATCTCCTGGCATGATTTGAAGTTTGAAGCCAAGTTGTGGCTTGATAACCGCAACATGCCCTCAAAAATGAATAGAGGGTAATTTGAAGGTATTCATCCTTATCACTTGCATCATGACTGGAGTCCCCATAAACTTTGGGGAAATAGTGGGATTCAGATGAAGAGAAAGGCGAGGAAAGATATCACCTCAATTCCCTATGTTGTGCTCATATCCCAGCGCCTCCGAGCAGGAGTGCTATTTTTCCCAGATAAGGCCCCCAGCTCCGCTACTGGTGTGATCATTGTGGATAGAAAAAGGGACGCAGATGCTTCCAAGAGAAAGAGGAAGCGGCTGCAAGCCTTTGAGGTCCCCGAGAAGTCAACCCCCATGGTTTAAAGAGGGACCCCATGGCCCCCGATCTCAACATGCCACACCTTGAGGCATCGGGCCAGGCTTACGGAGAAATGCCTACTAGGGAAGCCTCACCTCCTCCCACATCTTCTTACCTAAGCAGCCTCCATAACCTCATGAAGATGACACATTCCCATGAATACTAGCTTCAGAAATTGGCTAAAAGTATCACTGCCCTAATTGCCAAGATAGTGAAAAAGGAGATGAAGTGAATGTATGATAGCTTGAGCAAGTTATGCTCGCGTGTGGATGTTGTGGAGGGGGTCGTCACTTCTCTCGGGGATAAATTAAGGGAATGAAAAGGTTGGACATCAATGGAGGTGCTCACATGAGCGCATTGGATGCAGCTATGGCTGCCCTTTCTACAACTTGAGACCCCATAGATGACCTATTCGAGGGCTTAAGGGATGATGAGAAGGATCTGGGAGATGATGGACATAATGGGGATGTTGAGGCCAAGGATGATGAAGATGATGATGAGTGACCACTTTAGGGAGTTCTTACCCTCACTTGTTTTGTATGCATACATTGGGGAAAATGTATTATTTTAGTTGGGGGTGGGATGAGCGTATCTCTTTTGTGGTCATTGTTATTGATGTTGATGTTGCCCTTGTCAGGCTTTTGTTTTGAGTTGTGATGGTTGTTGAGCCTTTGTCGGGCTTGGGATACCTTTGTGGGGCTTTTATTGGTGGTGTTGATATTGCCCGCATCGAGCTTTTGTTTTGAAAGTTCTGATGGTTGTTGAGCCTTTTTCGGGTACAAGATGAATGAAATGAATTTGTTCTTGAATTTTTAGTGCATATAATTGGGTCCTTTTTTAAAGTGCCAAATGTTTCATGATCAAAGTTTGATTTTCGCCTTTATCAATAGTAGCTAGTGAATAAATCTGAGGGTTTTCTTTATACCACAGTTCTTTCCCAAGGAGTAATTACTTTTTCTTTTCTTTTTCTATTGTTGAACGGGGTAACATGTCCCAATGATAGATTATGAATCGGCTTTCTTAAGGGAAAATACCATGTTTTTGAGTCTTGTTGAAATTATTTTCGAGAGGTACCACCAAAATAATTTTTATGGCATGAAAAAATGAATTTTGAAGAAATGAGGCATTTGAAATGGAAAATGTAGCATCCTCGTGTCATATATTTCACATTTCTTGTTTGGCTTGTTGATTCACATGCTTAATTGTCTTAAGTTATAATCTGGTTGTAGTGATGTAATCTGTGAACTCCTTGAAGTGTGATGCCTTGTATGGTGAGGTTGATTGAATGATTTCCATGCATATGCGTTTGTCTAGAACTTTCCCTAAGTGTGATTCAAGGAAAAATCCTAGAGGTAGCTGCACTTAGGACATGATTTTAAGCTTTCTATTGCTAGTCACTTCACCCAAAATGACCTCCTTAAACATCTTCCTTTGCTAGCCAATGTTGAGCCTTTGACCCTTTTTATTGGAAACCATGTTAATCTCCGTCTTTAGCACCCATCCTCCCTAGTTGCTAGTGGTGAAAGAATGAAAAATGGGGCTTCAAGCCTCAGAAATAGGGAGAGATAAGGAAATGTGTGTAAATGAGGCAAAAGCCTAAGTTTAGGGGTTTACAAGAAAAAGGAGAAATGTGATAGCTTAAATATGAGATAGCACCAAATTGTGATTAAAAGTAATGAATTGGTTGGTTGAAGAACTGTGAATCATTGAAATGAGAAAGGATAGTAAAAGAGGTTACCTCTTTCTTAGATGAGGTGAAATATGGAATCTAAAGGTGTTATAAGGATGGCTCTTATTAACAAAAGATGAAGATGATGAGCAAGGAGAGATAAGGTGGAATGATCTCAATAGTGTGATGGAATGTTAAAAATATAAACAAAAGAGGCATTAGGGAGGTTCTAACCACTAAAACTCATTTTTTATCCTACCTTAACCCCTAGCCTTCATTATGACCCCCCAAGTCCTAATTGATTTTGAGTATAGCTACTCTAAATTACTGGCAAGTTACACGAAGGGCAAGCCTATGGGTCAAGTTGTATGCATGGAGAATTTCTTTGTGAGAGTGAGTGTTATTGTCCTATTCTATAATCCCTTGTGTGTTCATTGCTTGATGATAAAAAGGGATTCTCTCTTCTTGTGAGTGGCATCACCCCCTTGGAGAACATGTTTGTATTGGTGTAAAGAAGTGATTGGGACATGAGTATTGTGAGCTTCGAGGCAAAAGCTTTGAATGTGAAATTATAATGATTTGAGATGTTATATATGCTTGTTTTGATAAACCATGCTCTTGTTTTGAAAAATAAAAACATTTGTCAATCATGTCTATTCATTGTAGTTACCTCTTGAAACTTTTGCAACATGTTTTGGGGATTCTCTTCTCTTTTCCTTGAGTCAGTGAGCATTTTTTAGGTTGTCTTAGGATCAATGGTCCTTGGTGCATAGACTCATATGGTATAACATGTTATTCCATTTGCTCAGCTATAAAGAATTGCATTACTTGAGGACAAGCAATGGCTCAAGTTTAGGAGTTTGATGAGTTGGTAATTTACCAACTCATTAGGCTTTTAGACATGAGTTTTTGTTTGGTTTTCAAGTCTTTTAGGCGGATTTTATTCTCTTTCTCCTTGATATTTCCAGGTATTTAACTTGAGTAAAGAAAGCATGAAATTAAGCAAAAGTATAAGAATTGAGATGAGGACTGGCGCTCCACCATAGGACACCGACGAAACGTCAGCTAATCATAGATACCTACTGGCTGAAGAAGAATGGCTACCGGCGAACCACCGGTGCCAATGCCAAATTGAGCTAGAACCCACTGGCCACCAGATGCAACGGACTGACAGACCGCGGATCAGCACCAACGAACTGCCAGTGACTCGCAAGTGAGGTCTGTCAAAAGAGGGAAAAAGCATCGGGTTTAGAAAAAGAGGAGCATTTTATACCCTACTTTTGTACATTTTTAAAAGGAGAACTGAGCCTTCTATTTCACATCATTATTTCATTATATTGAATATTGAATAGAAAGTAGAGAGAGGTTGGAGAATTGAATTGCAGAGAGAGAAAGCTTCATCTTCTTCTTTGAAAAGGTAGAAAAAACTCCATTGGAGACCAGAACCTTGTGCTTGAATTTTCTTACTCATTTTGTTGAATGGATATTGAATTGTTACTCAATGTAATTTCTTCTTCTACTTACATGAGTAGCTAAATTCTTTGCTAGGGGTATGTGAATGATTGGGGTTGATTTGGATTGGGTATTGTTTAATTGATCTTAGATTTACTCAATTGGTATAATTCTAGTGTTTCATCTGAGTTTTAATCTAAATACTTATAGTTTCAAATGTGGGTTGTATTTACTTATTCTAATTTTGCTTGAAAAGGGGATTTAGAGTATGGGTGATGAAAAATTAGTGGGTAATTGGGTGTTGATCATGTGGGCTTGGGCTAGATAGCCAAAACCCATTTCCACACACCCATTGAGAATCAAAGCTAGAATAGTTAATTCTTACCCAAATTGATGTGTTTGTTGTGAAAAAGACTTTGGGGTTTGAGAAAACTCGATGTATAAGGCACCTAAATGGTTGAAAAACGTAAGGTGCTACCTCGTCCACAACTAATTATACTATTGAGTAATGCTAGGAGCTATTAGTAATCCCAATCCAATGATGCCCCGATAATATCACATTACTAGTAGTCTCTCCTTTGGTATTTTCTATGCTTTGTCCCTGTTTTAGTGAGCGAATTTGTAGTTCAATTAACAAGTTGTGATTTCCCCTGTCGCGCTCTATTATTCTCGTGAAAAGTTGAACTCGACATGTGACAACTATTTTAGAATTATTAAAAGAGAAGAATCGCCATCTATCGAGTTAAGGAACGTTAGGGCACCATTCTATATTAAAAGGTATAATTTACTATCTTAGATCGCCAAAGTCGGGTAAGGATTCAAGTTACCTTGAAAGGAAGATGCTAGATACCTTTCGAGGTCCATAACTGTGGGTCTCTTCCGAATTCATTATTATGTGGGAATTTAAGTGATCAAATAATGGTTCATTAGTTTATTAAAACTAACTTAGCTATGTGGATTAGGCAAATAAATTATTGTAAAAATAAATACATCTATTAAGTCACTTATTAATTAATACAAAATTATGTGATGAAATAATGATTAAGTTATTTTCTAATTATATATACAATATTATTTTAAAACTAATAAATATCTCAATATAAATAAAATTAATACACCAATTAATAGAAATTAAGTGATAAAGCAAATTGGTTTGCAAATTTATTTATTACATGTTACACAAGCACTTACTAATTAAAAGTTGAATTTTAGACTAGCAAGAAGAAAGAAGTTAAACAATATTTAAAATAAAATAAAATTTTTGTTCATAAATAACTAAAAAATAATATAAATCTTAACTACCCAAGGAGTAAAATAAAAAGTTAATAAATCAAGAATTGTAAACAAATTTATGATGAGTTAAATGCATTTAATGCATAGAATAAATTTGGAAAGTCTAAAATATTTGTTGCTTTTTATGGATGATAAATTGATATTGTGAATCGTGATCTTCAACCTTAGCAATGGATTAATTAGAGGTCGGTCCTATATTTAAAAATAATAATACTTTTAAAATACAAATCAAAGACTTTAGTTTTAATATAAGCACATAGAAGTATTTATGTATAAATATACATAATTTCTCTTTTAAAAAATTTGGGTTAATATTAAGTCGGGGAATGGGTCGGCTTAGTTTAAAATTTTGAAATTAGACCTCTTAATTCCTTTTACTCTCCCATTAATTATATGTTAAGGGATAGTATTACATATTTTCAATTTAAAAAAGAGAATAGGCAATAACTTTGATAAAAGTGTAAAAAAATGATTTTTTAAGAAAAATGCAGAAAAAATTAAAAGAAATAAAAATCTCAGCAACAATACAAATTTCCCACCCCCTTTTTAAACATTCCATTTCCACTGCATATCAGCATTATTACATTATTACAATGACAAAAAGTAAGAAAATCTAACTAAATTTAACTCCAATTTGAACGGTCTCCTATTTCCCGATTCTAGACGACTCTTCATCATATCTCAAATGCATAAGGAATACTTGTTAATAGACTAAGCAAGAACAAGCACATCTGTATATATCACAACTATAAATAAAACTCGAATATTGATGTTTTAACGTGTAGACATGAAAAATCTGGTAAGCAATAACTCTAATAAGATGTACACATTAAACAAGAATCGTGTCATGTCCACTAGGCAATGATTAAACTAGTAAAACAAATGAAAATCATATAGTTAAATAAACTCACAAGTTAAGAGATATATGACTTTAATATTAAAGGTCAGAAATTCAGCGAGCTTTGCAGGCAAATAAGAATGTGAGAAGAGAGAGCAATACTTAATAGTATGTGGCTAGATAGTAAGACCGTGTTTTAATACAAAGAAAAACAAAGTTGTATCAAAAACATGTAAAGTTCCCATGAATTTGAAGAGAGGAAAAGGGAATATTTATATAGTTAATCAGTAAGTGAGGTTAAAGGAAAGGGAGATATTCAGCCAAATCAATCACAAGAAATCATTTCCCTTTTAACACGGTCAAAATCAATTGAGTGTAAAAATCATTAAAGTTTGCCAAAAATAAAAAAATCAATTTAAAGAAAAGAAAGCAATCAAGTGTAAGACTAATAAAAAAAATTAACATAAAAATCATGTAAGGTAAGGATATCAAATCACCATAAGTAAAAAAATTCTAGTTTATTGGATTAAATTGGGAAAAGAGAGATGAAATACAGCTCATAATAGTCCTTTCCTTAAACAACATAAAGGAATCAATTTAAGTAAATAAATTATCACAACTTACCACAAAAGAACATATATCAAATAGGTTAAGGAAAGGGAGTAGTAAATCAACATTCTCCCTTACTAGATTATATGAAGTCAATTGACTGTCCTACAAATTAGGGTCTACCAAAATGTATAATTACCAAAATTGCCAAGCCGAAGAGGGGAGGAACTTTCAGAAAATAAAGTCAAGGGATGTTTTTTCCTTAATTAACAATAGGTGAATCAAATCATGCAGAACAGTTACATTTTATAGAAAGAAATAAGCAATACAGTTGTCTTCAATCAATTTTAAGGAAAGGAGATTAAATACAAGGTGAAGGCATGCTACACATCTATTGGTCGGCTCGCGTTATATGGATATATAACTACACGCAAGTGCACGTGGTCGAACAAGTAGTAAAGTGGCTTAAGTAAGCCAAGTATCGATCCCACAGGGACTGGGATGAAGTGCAATCTGCTCAAGTGTACTATATTTCAATTCTAACAATGCAGACAACAGTGTAACCAAGAGTTTGATATTTTTGATTTCTAATAATTATGCTAAGTCTAAACAATTATCTAATGTGAGTCTGAACTATGAATGTGAGCATGCTGAGGTTAAACGAACATGTAATGAAATTAATTGTCGATATAATTTGGTTAGCCTTTTCCTCCGGTTGCTAGTCAAGAATTATTGCCAAGGGATTAAAACTCTCGTATTTAACCCCACTTAAGAATCATGAACCATCCACCTACATTTCTATGATTAAATGCAACTCATGTTCTAGCCATACAAACCCGATTCCTAAATTGACTAATACGACTTTCAGGTATATTTCTATCCTGAAGGTAAATCAATTCTTAATTTTCCCAAACTAAGAAAAGATCATATCCTATTAATTCACAACTTTCCAATTTCTTGCTCTCTCGAGTGAAACCGGACTTTTTAGATGTACATTAACGTAGGCCACACATTAATGCAGTAAGAATAAGAATTAATAGAACAACCATGGAAGAAAAGATGAAAAACCAAAGAATCAATAATCACATTTCATTACAAGTGTTCTTAACCTCAGCAAGAAGATGAATTAGCCACTCATTTGTGGATTAAACATCGTTAAATGAGTGTTAAACATACAAGCAATTGAATTCAAGGAGGAAGAAAGAGAGAAAAACCCTGATAATTTCGTCCCCTCAACTGCCTGTAACCCACGTTCTTGCTCCACCAAGTCAGAATATTGAAAAATGAACCTAAGTGTTCTATTTATACTGGTCGGAATTTTTCCCGGAATAACAAGCAACGTGTCACGGAGTGCATCACGGAGCACTGCCTCCGTGACACGCTACCGACGCGGAACTTCACTGGAAACTGGAGGTCCAGGGAATAAGGCCCAACGTGGCACGGCGTGCAACGCGGAGCCATGCTACCGTGCCACAGACCTATCGCGTACCCTCACTGGAATTAGGCTGAAAATTCCCTCTCCAGGCAGAAGGCCTCCGCGATGGCAGCGTGACATAGCTCCATCACGGTGCCCCTTTATTTTGTGTTTTCCAATGCCTTGTCCCTTGCTCGCATCCGAGTCCAAACCCGATCTCTTCCAACATGCATTTTATCTTCCCGAAATTACATTTTCCCTGCAAAACAATGCTAATCATGTTGGTTAGTATAAATTCACATTTTATTACCAATCACATGAGAATATATAAACATTGATAGATAAACAAGGCTAAAATGACACCTTTGAGTATCACTTGGGCATATAAATTTGCCCAAGATCACTTACCCCACACTTAAATCCTTGTTCGTCCATGAACAACAATCTTACACCTCATGCAATTTACATCCCCCCTCGCTACTTTGGTTCAACAATTTAGGTTACAGTCATACCGATTATTCAATACAGCAAATCATCAAGAAAACATGCATGGTCCTATCAATGCAATGACCTTCAATACATCAAGACCTCCTAGACTTAAGAATCGACTCTCGATATTGGCAAACTCATGCAAATCAGCTGATCAAGACATCCGACACAAAAGTTAATCTCTCATCAAGCATGTGCCCTCACAACACAAGAGAATTTTCCCCTTTTTGATTATATGAACTCACAAAATTTCAAGCAGGGGCATATAAACACAATCTCGCTCTCTCTCCCAAAAGACTTCACATGCAACATGTCATGACCCATAAGCTTGCCTTTAGTGTACTACTTCACTAATATAAAGAAGTGTGATGTAAGATCATGTAGGACTTTAACGGGTTGTAATGGAAGCTACGGAACTAGTAAGTATTGGGCTAACCAATAATAGCCACTAGCATCCTTAAGAGCCTTTTCAACACATCCCATCAAACTCATGGACATTGTTTCTTTCTTCATCCTCCCATTCTTGAAGTATTTCTTTAGTTTGGCCCATCTTATTAAGCACACTTGACACAACACAAAAATTATTCATGCACCTTCATTATAGTTTATTTATAACAAGTGCACCTTCAACCTTTTCTTTTCCTCCATCACTCTGCTTTTCTTTTCTTTTCACCATTCTCACTCTTTGACACTTTGGAAAAATGATTTTCTCTTCTTAAGCGCTTAAGAGTTTTGGATCAAACTTACGGCTAATGAAAAGAAGAGATTAAGCTCAGTTTACACTTTTTGACGACAGAAAAAAATTAATAGGCTAAAGGCTCAACGGGCTGACTAGGGTACACAATCCAGGTGGGTATGATAATGAAAAATAGAAACTTTCGGTTAAAAACAAAAAATGCCTACATCCTTTCCTACAATACACCTCCTTCATTTCGTTTTGTACACACACCAGGCAAGTTCTAGACACTTCACAATAGCATGGAATAACAAAACCTAACTTCACACTTATTGCACATGCTCAATTCAAGATATATTCACAGACTCTTCGATCAGCTAATTACAGGAATTCAAATTAAGCCTCAATCCACTGAATCGAACTCTATGGCCTAGGTATCTCAACATATTTATAAAGTTGCATGCTTTCATACGAATCACCTTTGCATTTCACATATCACGTACGACATGCAACCATAATTCCGCAACCATAAAGTAACTACAGGTTTTGGGATGTAACCAAAAAAAAAAGAAAAACAACTGAAAAATAATTGAAAAATCTACTCCTAACGACTATATTTCCCTTAAGACAGTCGTCATCCATCCATCATAGGGAACAGTCACTAACTATGATTTTGGTTCAATGGGACCATCCTCGGTAAAAGAACTGAAAACAAACGCTGAGAAACCCAAGAATTGAAAAAAAAATTAAAATATCGATCATTTTGATTAACAAAAATATCGATCAATTCGATAACAAAAATATGTACAAAATCAGCTAGCAACATTCAGCAACACACAACAGGTTCACATATATTTGCAATAAAGAACAACAACTTACAACCACAAATCACAGGGTCAGAAAAATTTGTTCACAAGCACAACAACAGATTAGGACATACATACAGAACAGCACACCCAGCACCTAACTACTCCCACCCCACACTTAGCTCGAAAACTGTCCCCAGTGTTCACAAAAATTAAAATAGCACAAAAATCGAGTGGTGGAACTCCCTGATCAATCAAAGTACTCCACTTCTTCATCAGGTGCTGCTGCTTTATCTCCCATGTCTGAATCACCCCCGTCGTCATCATCGGACTCCACATCGGAGTCCTCTCGACGTGTCTCCTCGTCTGTGGGGACATCATCATCTGTGGGCTCTACAAATGCTGGCCCAACTCGACATAGAGACTTGGCATTTTCACCAAAGGGGTAGTCTAGCTCGAGCTACCATAGCTCCTCCTCTGTTGCCGACCTCCTGCCTATCCTCAACTGGAGCATTTGCATCCCATACATGCGAGCCATATACTGATCATCACGAGCATGTCGCTCGCCAAGTGTAAGCACTGGCCCGTGGGTGGTGTCGGGTGCCTTAGTTTTAGTGACATCTAAGGCCTGCCGCTCCATCTGCGGGATATAGTCAAGGGCCTCTTCCTCAACATCTAGGCCCCTCAGGAATGTGGTGAGTAGCCCACCAAATCCGTATCTGTGCCCCTGATGCAACCGAGCTCTCTTCATGGCAGAGATAATCACCGCCCCCACGTTGATCTCCAGCCCTTTCATCAGGGCGTACACCAGGCATACACGATCCCGGGTTACATCTGTCATATGTACCCCCGGGATTAGGCAAGAAAAGACAATCTTAAGCCATATTCTGGCTTCCCTGTTCATCTGTGAATAGGGCAAAGTCTGATGGTAGCCCCTCTCCTTGTGCCTGCTCCATCTGACTGTTGATCGGGTCCCACACAATGTGCGTCTGATGTCCGCATACGGTGGAGTGATGTTCAACTGTCGAAGCACGTGGGCGTTTGTGTCCCGTGCCCCTATGATGGCATTGAGGTGGTGGGGCTCAAATGTGACTATTTACCCTCTGATTTTTATGGTGTGACTTCTTAGAGTCGGGTTCCATTTGGCATAGAATTCCCAAATCAGGTGCAAGTTGCATTCCTTGGGCTCTTCAAAGATGAAGTTGAGCCCAGCTGCCTCGATCCAGTGGACAATCCTAGGGAACTCCTGTGCCAATGGTTCCCGTGCTATGTGTTCCTCGGGGAAGTACTTGTTTTCCTTGTGCTTGGCATACCACTTCTTCCCCTCATCCGTCACCCACCTGGTTCCGTATTGGCGGCGTTGGCCGCGTGGAACCACTGGTGCTGCTGGGACTGCTGTGCCCAGTCTGATTCGCTTTCTTCCGGCGCCAGATGTTGATGCGCCTTTCCCTTTTTCTTGCCTGCTTGCCATCTTACCTATCAACCCAAGTAGACAAGATCAATGTTAAGCCAATGAATATTAACTTCGACTAAGGTCGGGTTAAGCTAGGCTACCCCACACTTAGTCCTTAGCCAAATTTACAACATTCCAGCAAGATCATCTTTATTTACACAAATAAACAACTAACTATACAAACATGCTTAGTGCATATGAAGAATTCGACGGTATATATTCTATGTACTACTTAGACTTCGTACAGCTAACCACCGTCATTACCATCAATCACATTTTATCCCATCGCACTTAGCAAGGAAAAACAAAGGAATGAAAACAACAAGAATTTATCTACACGAACCTATACAATTCACCCAATTCTTGCAGATTTCAATATTCCCCTAACCCAAGAATCCGTCAGTCTTTTAACATCATAACAATTAGCACATCGACTCATCTCACTCAACATGTACAACCCGGCATGAATTTCACAAGTTCACTACCTTTTTCCACTTTAAATTCAAAAACAAGCCCTAAATATGATTGTATCAACAAAATTCGATTAAATTATGCAATTAATGAGTTCAAGCAATCACAATGATATTCCAAACATTCATCAATACTAATTCAATTGAATTTACATTTAATTTCTACTTAGGGCGAACTTAGCTCACATCACATGCTCAATATCAAAGAAAATCGATAAGAAATGAGATGGAATCGAAGAACATACCTTGAGATTGAAGAATTGAAGAAAACTCGATGAATTTCTTGGCCTATTTCGTGTCACGTTGAAGGGGGAGGGGTTTTAGGGGGTTTGGTCGCGTAGTGTGTGAGAAATAAGGAAAAATTGAGGGGGAATCGGGGTTTAAAAGTGGAAAAATCACGCGGGTCACCCGGCGACCCGGTGTGACCCGTCGCGATATACATAGCAACGTGTCACGGAGTGCATCGCGGATCACTGCCTCCGTGACACAGAGCTGTCGCGAGGGCGTTCTGGAATTTTTTTAAAATTTTGGATTTATACCTCAACGTGTCACGGAGGGTAACGTGGAGGTCCTCCTCCGTGACACGGAGCTATCGCCCTAGCTCACTGTTTTGCCACTTTTTATTGATTTTCATACCTCGAATTTTCCTTTGCGATTCCTTGCATAATTTCCCTCTGTTCGACCTGAAATTCATTCTACTCAAAGAAATTGGTTAGAATTATAGGTTTCACTCAAAATAAAAATAAAACAAAACTAAAAATTTTGTTGTTAAACAAGAAAAAGAAAAAGAAAAATCTATTCACAATTTACAAAGAAAAAACTTTTTCACGGATTGCCTCCCGTGCAGCGCCTAGTTTACCATCTCGGCTCGACGTCATTCAGCTCAGTTGTCCTCTAGAGTGATGGACATTTTCTCTCAAAAACCGTCCTCCCCCCAGTAGTGCTTACACCTCTGTCCATTGACTAAGAACGTGGCACTCCGATCTTCTTGCCACAACTCTACTGCTCCATGTGGGGTCATTCTCACCACTTCAAATGGCCCCGACCATTTGGAGCTCAGCTTTCCCGGAAACAACTTCAACCTCTAATTGAAAAGCAATACCTTCTGTCCTGGTTCAAAAATGAGGTGCACCACATGTTTATCATGCCACCTTTTTGTTCTTTCCTTATAGTACTTAGCGCTCTCATAAGCATGCCAGCGGAACTCTTCAAGTTCACTGATTTGCATTAATCTCTTCTTGCCCGCTAGCTCCAAGTCCATATTCAATTTCCTCACTGCCCAGAAGGCTCAGTGCTCTAGCTCCACTGGCAGATGACACGCTTTTCCATAGACCAATCGATATGGTGAGGTTCCAATCGGTGTCTTGTAAGCAGTTCTGTATGCCCACAATGCATCATCAAGTTTGCTTGACCAATCATTCTGTTGTGTATTTACCGTTTTCTGAAGAATCTGCTTCACTTCTCTATTTTACACCTCTACTTGCCCACTAGTTTGGGGGTGGTATGTTGTTGCCACCTTGTGGCGCACCCCATACTTGGCTAGTAGTTTCTTGAAACTTGCATTGACAAAATGAGCCCCTCCATCACTGATAATGGCTCGGGGTGTCCCGAACCTAGTAAGAATATGTTTTTTCACAAATTTTGTTACCACCTTGTTGTCATTCTTGGGGAAAGCTATTGCTTCCACCCATTTTGATACATAGTCTACAGCCACCAAGATGTAACGATTACCAAATGATGGTGGAAATGGGCCCATAAAATCAATGCCCCATACATCAAAGGTCTCTACTTCCAGTATATTCTGCAGCAGCATCTCTTGTCTTCTACCAATTGTTCCTGTACGCTGACATCTGTCACACATTTTGACGTATGCCATAGAGTCTCTGAACAGTGTAGGCCAAAAGAATCCTGACTGTAGAACCTTATGTGCTGTTCGCTCGCCTCCATGGTGACCCCCATACAACGAAGAGTGACAGCTCCTCAACACCTCTGCAATCTGACTCTCTGGGATACATCTTCTCATCACCTGATCCGGTCCCTGTTTAAATAAGTATGGTTCATCCCAAACAAAATGCCGGCAATCATGCCTCAATTTCCTTCTCTGTTGGTCTGTTGCCTCAGGTGGGTAGACTCCACTCACTAGCAAATTGACTATATCTACGTACCAAGGAACTTCAGCTTCCCCTAATGCCAAGAGTTGCTCATCCGGGAACTCCTCATTGATGATGTCACTTTCCATCATATGCGAACGGTTCTCCAATCGCGATAAGTGATCTGCCACCTGATTCTCGCTCCCCTTTCTATCCTTGATCTCAAGATCGAACTCTTGCAACAACAGGATCCATTTGATTAGTCTTGGCTTAGCATCCTTCTTGTTAAATAGGTACCGAATCGCTGCATGATCTGTGTACACCACTACTTTTGAACCCACCAAATAGGATCTGAATTTGTCAAATGCAAACACCAAAGCTAGCATTTCTTTCTCTGTGACTGTGTAATTGCTTTGGGACATATTCAGCATTTTGCTTGCATAATAAATAGAATGAAATATTTTATTTTTCCTTTGCCCCAGCACAGCTCCCCCAGCCACATCACTTGCATCACACATCAACTCAAATGGTTGTTCCCAATCCGAAGAAGTAAGCATAGGTGCTTCTATCAATTTCTGCTTCAATTCCTCGAATGCTACCACACATTCATCATTTAACTCAAACTTTACCTCTTTTTCTAGCAATCTGCATAGTGGTCTAGAAATTTTGGAAAAGTTTCTGATGAACCGTCTGTAGAATCCTGCATGCCCAAGAAAACTGCGAACACCTTTCACTGACACAGGTGGTGGCAACTTCTCGATAACCTCGATCTTAGCACGATCGACTTCCAACCCCTTTTTAGACACTTTGTGGCCAAGGACAATACCCTCCTTGACTAAGAAGTGACATTTCTCCCAGTTCAGTACAAGGTTGGATTCCTTACAGCGAGCCAGCACCCTGTCAAGATTCTGCAAACAAGTAGCAAACGAATTACCGAAAACAGAAAAATCATCCATAAATACCTCAACAAAATCCTCCACCATGTCGTGGAAAATAGCCATCATGCATCTCTGGAATGTGGCAGGTGCATTGCATAGCCCAAATGGCATCCGCCTAAAAGCATATGTCCCATAAGGACAGGTAAAAGTAGTCTTCTCTTGGTCCTCCGGAGCTATGGCTATTTAGTTGTACCCAGAGTACCCATCAAGGAAGCAATAATATTCCTGTCCAGCCAACCTATCTAGTATTTGATCAATGAACGGGATGGGATAATGATCCTTCCTTGTGGCTTCATTCAGCTTTCTATAGTCCATGAAGATCCGCCAGCCTGTGACGGTTCGTGTAGGAATCAACTCATTTTTCTCATTGGTGACAACGGTCATCCCTCCTTTCTTTGGAACACACTGAACGGGGCTGACCCATTCGCTGTCTGAAATCGGGTAGACCACAACTGCATCAAGCCACTTGATTATTTCTTTCCTCACTACATCCTTCATTGCTGGATTTAGCCTTCGTTGCGGCTGAACGGTTGGTTTGCTTCAGTCTCCATGAAAATCCTGTGTGTGCAAAAAGCTGGATTTATACCCTGAATATCTGACATTTGCCAACCCATTGCTCTCTTCCTTTTCCTGAGAACACCCAAAGCTTCTTTCTCCTGTGCCTCTGTCAATTCAGCGGAGATGATGACTGGTAACGTTTCATTTTCCCCCAAAAAGACATATTTTAAATGGGGAGGCAATTCTTTCAATTCCAGCTTTGGTGCCTCCTCAATGGATTGTTTCAGACAACGGTTCTAGGGACCTCATCAATGATTGGAATTCCTGTTTCCGTGGATGCCTTTGTGCCTCATTCAATATTTGGACCACCTCATAGGCATCTTTATCTCCAAAATGATCGGAGTGCACCAACACTCTTTCCAGTGGGTCTTGAGATTCAACAATCTGACGAATTTCTTCAGGTTCAACCACACTAATTGCTGAAAGCTCCTCATGTATTGCTGGCAGCTTCATGGCTTTAAACACGTCAAATACCTCAATCTTGTTGTGTGCTCGCATTGTTAGCTGCCTTGCAGCTACATCAATTAGCGCTTTCCCGGTCGCCAAGAAAGGACGTCCCAAAATAAATGGGACTTCCGCGTCTGGTTCAAAATCCAGCACGACAAAATCTACCGGGAAGATCAGGGAGCCAACTTGCACCAGAACGTCCTCCACAATGCCATCAGGTCTGGCTAAGGACTGAGCTGCCAATTGCAAGATCACTGTTGTGGGTCTAGGAATCCCTAGACCCAGCTTTTTGAATACCAATGACGGCATCAAACTAATGCTCGCTCCTAAATCACATAACCCACGAGCTCGGATACTCTGCCCAATAGTGATTTGTATAGTAAAGCTCCCTGGATCTTTGAGCTTTGTGGGCAGTCTGTTTTGTATCTGGGAAGTGCACTCCTCCGTGAGAGCCATCGTAGCATACTCAGTCAACCGACTTTTGTTTGCCACAATGTCCTTTATATACTTAGCATATTTCGGCACTCCCTGCAAAACATCAACAAGAGGTAAGTTAATATGTACCTGTTTTAGCACTTCCATGAATTTCTTGAAACATGCCTCCTCCTTGTGTTTCTTTAATCGTTGAGGGAACGGGGGTGGTGGTCTTTCTGATTCTGCTTCCTTAGTCTTCCCCCTCTCATCACTTTGCTCCCTCTCGACTTCTGCTGCTCCCGATTGTTGAGGTGGTCTTTCTGGTTCCACCTCTTTCAGCTGCAAACCACTCCTTGTGGTCACTGCATTCACCTGCTTGGGGTTGGGATCTGTGTCGCTCGGAAGTCCTCCTCTAGGTCTGGTGTTTCGAGCTTCAGCAAATTGCCCAAATTGATATTCAAGTGCCTTGGTAGCTAACTGGTTGTTTTTCACCTCGGCTGCCGGTTTCACATAGTCAGCCTGCAATTGAGCTTGATTAGCTATCATAGTCTTGAACGAACATCTCCTCAATGCTGGATGATGGTGGTGGAGGAGGTGCATTGTTGTTTCTGAATTGTGCTTGATAATTCTGCTGCCCTCCTTAGTTCCTTTGCACACCCTGACTTGAACTCTGCCCCTGATGGTTGTTGCTACCCCAGGAGAAATTCGGGTGATTCCTCCAATTGGAATTGTAGCTGTTGCCATACTGTTGGTGGTTGTTCCTTTGTACATTTCCCACAAAGTTTACCGAGTCAGGATTTGCTCCACAACACTCAGCTGAGTGCTCACTGCTTCCGCACACTTCACACCAAATCTGCTGCACTGCATTAACTGGGGCTTGAGGCTGGTTCATTGTCATGTTACTGAAATGGGTGTTGAGTTGATTCTGTAAAGCAGCTATCTGTGCAGCAATAGCTGTAAACCCATCCACTTCTAGAACTCCTGTTGCTTTCCTTGTTCCACCTCTTGACGAATCAGCATTCCATTCCGGATTGCCCTGCGAAATATGGTTCAACAAGGTATACAGCTCCTCATAAGTTTTCTCCAGCGCTTGTCCCCCAGCTGCTGAGTCTAGCAATATTTTTGTATGGGGTTCCAAACCCTCTATAAAAGTGTGCACCAACACATCATTCGATTGATGATGATGAGGACAATCCCGCAACATGGACTTGAATCTCTCCCTAGCTTGATATAGATTCTCTCCCTCTCTCTGTTTGAAACTTAGAATTTGACTTCTAAGTCTTGCTGTTTTACCAGAGGGAAAAAATCGTATCAAGAACTTCCTTGCAAGATCATCCCACGTAGAAATAGAATTAGGTGGCTCAGCCTTCAACCACCTCTTGGCTTCTCCCAATAGTGAGAATGGGAACAATGTAAGCTGGACATAATCTGATGACACTCCAGCGGGGATATACGTGCCACTTATCTCCAAAAAATTTTGGAGATGCTGCTGTGCATCTTTATGAGGGAGACCTGTAAACTGCCCGCTCGTGTGCAGTAATTGCACCATGTTCTGCTTAATTTCAAACCTCCCTCCTGGCTCAGGTTTGCGGATGCTAGATGTGACATTATTAGCATGTGGGATTGCCACCTCGCGAACCGGCCGAGCTGCTACTTCTTCGGGCACTAACATTGCCCGTACTACCGGTGGATTCTGTTGTTGCTCCATGATTGTCTGTCTGAGCAACTGCAGCTTTCTTTCCAGAGCTTCTCTCCGCTGTCGATGAAATAATCTTTCTGGCTCCAAATTCGAGCCCACCAGCTCCTTGTCTCTTGCCAGTGTTCAACAGAGATTAAATCTGCAAAATACAGGCTAAGACCAAGTTGTCAACACTAAGAAAATAAAAATATAGTAAATTAACACTTAAAACAAATTCACCAATTGCCAGTCCCCGGCAACGGCGCCAAAAACTTGGTCGGCTCGCGTTATATGGATATATAACTACACGCAAGTGCACGTGGTCGAACAAGTAGTAAAGTGGTTTAAGTAAGCCAAGTATCGATCCCACAGGGACTGGGATGAAGTGCAATCTGCTCAAGTGTACTATATTTCAATTCTAACAATGCAGACAACAGTGTAACCAAGAGTTTGATATTTTTGATTTCTAATAATTATGCTAAGTCTAAACAATTATCTAATGTGAGTCTGAACTATGAATGTGAGCATGTTGAGGTTAAATGAACATGTAATGAAATTAATTGTCGATATAATTTGGTTAGCCTTTTCCTCCGGTTGCTAGTCAAGAATTATTGCCAAGGGATTAAAACTCTCGTATTTAACCCCACTTAAGAATCATGAACCATCCACCTATATTTCTGTGATTAAATGCAATTCATGTTCTAGCCATACAAAACCGATTCCTAAATTGACTAATACGACTTTCAAGTATATTTCTATCTTGAAGGTAAATCAATTCTCAATTTTCCCAAACTAAGAAAAGATCATATCCTATTAATTCACAACTTTCCAATTTCTTGCTCTCTCGAGTGAAACCGGACTTTTTAGATGTACATTAACGTAGGCCACACATTAATTCAGTAAGAACAAGAATTAATAGAACAACCATGGAAGAAAAGATGAAAAACCAAAGAATCAATAATCACATTTCATTACAAGTGTTCTTAACCTCAGCAAGAAGATGAATTAGCCACTCATTTGTGGATTAAACATTGTTAAATGAGTGTTAAACATACAAGCAATTGAATTCAAGGAGGAAGAAAGAGAGAAAAACCCTGATAATTTCGTCCCCTCAACTGCCTGTAACCCACGTTCTTGCTCCACCAAGTCAGAATATTGAAAAATGAACCTAAGTGTTCTATTTATACTGGTGGGAATTTTTCCCGGAATAACAAGCAACGTGTCACGGAGTGCATCGCGGAGCACTGTCTCCGTGACACGCTACCGACGCGGAACTTCACTGGAAACTGGAGGTCCAGGGAATAAGGCCCAACGTGGCACGGCGTGCAACGCGGAGCCATGCTACCGTGCCACAGACCTATCGCGTACCTCACTGGAATTAGGCTGAAAATTTCCTCTCCAGGCAGAAGGCCTCCGCGATGGCAACGTGACACGGCTCCATCACGGTGCCCCTTTATTTTGTGCTTTCCAATGCCTTGTCCCTTGCTCGCATCCGAGTCCAAACCCGATCTCTTCCAACATGCATTTTAGCTTCCCGAAATTACATTTTCCCTGCAAAACAATGCTAATCATGTTGGTTAGTATAAATTCACATTTTATTACCAATCACATGAGAATATATAAACATTGATAGATAAACAAGGCTAAAATGACACCTTTGAGTATCACTTGGGCATCTATCATAAATGTAGAAATAAGGAGTTGTCATATAAGTTACTATAATAACCAAACCAGAACTGTCTATAGTTACTAAGCACACATGTGGGAAAAAATATTTAGACCCATTTAAACAGAATTGTTTAAGGCTATTACAGGGTACACAAGGTTAGAGTATCATGTTACCACTAACATCATATGAAAGTTGTGCACAAGTCAAGTCTTAAAATGGAAAGGAAGCAATCCTCTAAAGTTAGTATAAACATAGAAAAAGTCCAATAAAAACTATCAATCAATAATCAAAGAGAAGGTATCAACAAATAATAGAGTGAAACCAGTCTAGAATTACTAAAAATAGGCAAATGCTAATATGCTATCACTTACTAAAAATTAATCAAAGCAAATACCATAACTATTCGTACAAAAAAAGGCTAGTATGATCAATTTGAACAGAAATTTCTGAAAATCGAGCAGAGTAATTTCAAATACATAGGGCAAAGAATCATAATACATTCATTTTTGACAGTAGATCATGTTAGCATAGATTAATAGTAGAAATAATAATACAACTAACAATCAAGTCAAACAAGACGTCATGGTTTAACAAGGATTCAATGAAGATTATGGACTTCTACATATGACAAGATATAAACACAGGGATGTTAGAAGTAATAGATATTGAACAAACTTAATAGTAAATCAATACTAATTTCCAAACTTAGAATCAACCAATGAAGAAAAAAATGGTGAATTAGATAGAGGAGTAATCAATCAAACACAAAAAATTAAACACTAACATATCATTCCGGAGAGAATCTGTCATATATCGAGTTTCAGAAAATCAGTTATAGATCCTAGGGGTAGTTAAAAGACACCCTAGAATACCGAGGTCATGTAACTCTTTGATAAAAGGATAGTTTCTGCTTTTATCATAACCTCCGTTGTTGGATCGACTTCGACATTCGTCGGAGACATTACTATCATATTATTCCAAATTTTGATCGGGGAAGCGGAGAGGGGAAGCGAGAATCTATTTTATGGGGGTGAGGGATTTTTGAGAAGAGGGAACTTTGAGGGAAACTGAAGGCGTGATGGTTAGAAGACAACTAGTTATAGTGGTGGTTTATCGGTGGCTTGCTAATGGAAGGTTGTCCGCTGGGTGAAAAAGAGGAGAGGGGTGTTTATGCGACGATGGTCTATGAGGTCTATGAGGAATGGAGAGGAAAAGAGAGAGGGAGAAAAGAGTAGAATAGAGAAGAGGAGAACGGGAGGAGGGGAGAGTGAGAACTCTTCTGGTTTAGTGGTGGTTTGCTGGTAAGAGATGAAAGGTTGAGGCGGCGGGGATTCGAAGAGGAAGGTGAGGATATAAGAAAATGGTAAAGAGACGTAGGGAGGCCTAGTTTTGCCGCTAATTTTGATTTAGTGGTGGTTCATCGGTGGTGGGTGAAGAGGAGAGATGAGGAGAGGAGTGTGGCGGTGATGTAGAGAGGAAAGAGTGTTAGGTTTGGGTTTGGGGGTGTAAAATGAATATGAAAAGTAAAAGGTTAATTACTCCGCACCGTACGATGAGATGGATGGACAGATGAGATTTAGAATTAGAAATGGGTCGGGTTTCAAGTCTAAATGGGCTACCTGAATTAGGACAAAAGTGTTGATTTAATTTATGGCTAAAATTGAATTTAAATAATATCCAGAATTGATTACAAGTGGCTAAAATTGGTACAAATTAGATAGAAAGTGGCTAAAATTTAAAAAATTTAAAAAGAAATTGAATTAACTATTGTTTAGTTAATAAAAATACTACACTTATATATAATTTAGCAAATAGGTAACATAATAACTTAAATCATGATAAAATTGAATATTATTATTATGAAATTAAATATAAATAATTTATAAAACTAAGTTAACTTTTATTTTATAAATAAAGCTTGTTTAATTGAAAACATGTATGTAATATATTATATATGATGTAATTACACATAATATTAGAAACTTAATAACTTGAAACAAAATGTCATAAAATATTTTAAAAGTACAACTTGAAGTAATTATGCAAAATTTAAGAATTATGATAATTAATATTAAAATATTATGGATGCAAACTAAACAATTACGTAAAAATGGTAATTTTAAAATATGCATATATATATATAAATAAGCAGCTTAGACATGCATAGGGAGGTCAAAATTGGGTGTCAACATCTCAATTTTTACTTTATTATTTTTGAGACATTGATGCAAGTTACTTCAATTTGATAGAAAACTTTTGCGTGATCAACTATTATTCCCTGTGGGATTCGACCTCGACACTCATTGGGTATATTTATTTTGTCAATGACCGTTTACACTCTTTCATTAAGAGGAGTGAATCTGGACGTTATCATTGACCTGTAAGAAGTGAGCTGATTTGGTCAACCTATCCACAATCACCCATATAGAGTCATATTGTCGACGGGAGGCAATCCTGTAATGAAGTTCATATTAATCTCTTCCCACTTCCAAGTAGGAATACTAATATCCTGAAGCATATCTCCAGGTCTCTAATACTCAACCTTCACCCTGCTGGCAATTCGGAAACTTAGCCACAAACTCCGCTATGTCGTTCTTCATACCATTCCACCAATAGACTTCCCGTAATCACGGTACATCTTGGTGGCACCTGGGTAGATAAAATACCGAGAGCCATGTGCCTTGCTCAACATCTGCTCTCTCAAGTCATCAGCAGCTAGTACACACAACTGGCCTTAATATCGGAGTACACCATCTCCCCCATGGGAGAAAACCTTCACTTTCTGACTTTGGACTGCTTCCTTCAACTTTACCAAAATAGGATCCTCATCTTGCCTAGCCTTGACCTTGGTCATAAAAGAAGATTCTGACCTATTCTGAAAAATCACACTGCCATCCACTGAATCTGTCAGGCGAACACCCAAACAAGCTAGCCTATGGACATCCTTTGCTAACTCCTTTCTCCCATTCTCAACTTGAGACATGCTCTCCATGGACAAACCTGCTAAGATCATCTTCCACTATATTGGCCTTGTCCGGATGATCACGGACACTCATGTCATAGTTCTTGAGAAGCTTTAGCCATCTCCTTTGACGCAAATTCAAATCCTTCTGAGTGAACACATACTGAAGGCTCTTGTGGTCCGTGAACATATCCACATGCACCCCATATAAGTAGTATCTCCAAATCTTCATAGCAAACACCATGAATGCCAACTCTAGGTCATACGTCGGGTAATTCTTCTCATGAGTCTTAAGTTGTCTGGAGGCATACGCAATGACCTTACCAAACTGCATTAACACATAACCAAGACTATCCCTAGAGGCATCACAGTACACAATGAAACCACTTGTGCCCTCCGATAGGGTTAATACTGGAGCTAAAGTGAGTCGAGTCTTTAACTTCAGAAAACTCTTCTCACAAGTATCCGACCACTAAAATTTGACTTTCTTCTGGGTCAACTTAGTCAATGGTGTTAAAATCGATGAAAATCCCTAAATGAACCTCCTATAGTATCCAGCTAAACCTAAGAAACTCCTAATATCCTATCATGACCCGAACATAGACCCAAATCACAACACGGGACAAGGAGCCCCGAGACTCCAAGTCGACCCATGGCATGAACATACATCTAACTCAATCAAATAAAGCAGAATACTCAACATAATAACATAGAGGAAGCATAATCATGACATAACATAGAAAATGAGACGCACTTCATACATGACAGTTGAATACTACATATAGTCTGAAAGCCTCTAACATATCTGATGGGTTGATGGGACAACACCCCGAACTAACTCGACAAGTCTGAAAAACTGAACATAAGGGATAACTAATATCAACTAGTCCTCAGGAAATAAAGACTCACCACCGAACTGGATGCTAACTCTGGGAAATGAGCTAATGACGGTGTTGGGTCTGAAGGGCGGGGCCTGTATCATAAATTGATACAGCACAAAGTATGCGGTCAGTACGTGGAATGTACCTAAGTATGCAAGGTAAGTAAAATGGACATTTAAAATAGCAAAAGTTCATAAGAGTGGGACAATGTGATCATAATATAAATGTCATAATGGAACATAAGTCTTAAGGTTTTCAAACATTTATAATTCAATCATTTTCATAATTGTAAGAAAAAGTTTCATCAAACATAACTTGAGCCAAGTACATAATCATATTTATGCATAAAGTATGAGGAACACTGGGAGGACTCATCATAACCGACACCATCATGGTAAAGCCTTACATGATGCCCCAACTATCTCACTCAAGTGGGCAGAGTCGTCGCAGACTTGCCAGGCAAGGGACATGCAGTATGTGATATCACGAAAGAGGGGATCCATTAACATTTTAATGTATCAATATGAACCTACGGTGGCATGTAGTTATGAGACACCGGTGTGGTCCTTCGAACACCGGGCTACTCGACGCTAGATACTGCTCCCAAAAACATGCACATTAGGCTCGTATTTAAATCATAAATATCACTCATGAGATTCATGGTCAAATAAACATTAATATCATTGATCCCCATTTAAATACATGTTTATCCATGAATCAAGGGCCCATGGATCGGCCAACGTCAAAAATCGATCAATCATGAAGTTCATGCATACTTGTAAAACATGTATATACTTAGTAATCATAAATTCACGATGAGCATTTGTGTAAATCCATATTATAAATCATAAATCATGATGGGTTAAAACAATAAATTCATAATCGAATTAGTTGTAAAATATGTCCATGATTCATAAAATATGATGTGATACATGAGAGATATTAACCCGTTCATAGATCATTAGGATTTCATATGAATTTGGGATAAAACACCATAAGATTTTCAAATAGAATTTCATGAATTAGGAGAGATTGGACATGGGTGTGAACGAATTCACCCACTCATAACCCTACATACCTGAGAGATTTGGATTCTATCACTCCCTTACTTGCCCAAGAGGAATTGAAGAACAATTGATGAAGAACCTTGGGGTTTTATGCTTGATCACCCTCTACACCCTTGAACTTTGCATGCATGAGTTTTGAATAGGCTAGAATGACTTAACCTATCTTAATACACCCTAAAAATAGCTTAAAACGACGTAGTATAGGACCCTAGGGCTTTGGAATGACGTTAATACCCTTAATAAATTTGCAGTTAAAAACTGTTTGCCAGTCCCAACGAGGGACTGGATGAGTCCTCGTCCAAGGTCACGACTCGTGGCCACCAATCGTCGAGTACACTGCCAACATTTCCCTAGGACTCATCACGGGCCACTGCACGAGTCGTTATTAGTGACCACGATTCATGGTCACCACTCGTAGTCCTCACTGCCCAACTGCCCAACCTTAAATAAATCTGTTGACCACGACCATCCCAATGAATTGTGGTGCCAGACCACGACTCGTGGGGTCCAACCATAGGGTACACTACCATTCAAACTTCTCCTTTCAATTTTCCCTTGCCCACGACTGACTCAACGAGTCATGGGGCCTGACCATGACTCATGGCCGTGCCCGTGGTGACCCCAAATGACAAGCCTCCAACTCAAGTCCACGACTTCACCACGAGTAACTTCACGACTCGTGGTCTACCCCCCACGGGTCACAGAATGACTCGTTCTATGACTTGGTGCATAATTTCCAGTTTTCTCCATTTCCATTCCCGGGTTTGACCTTTGAGCTTTCAGGGTATAACCATATCTCCCCCTTCGGAACATTCGTCCTCGAATGTTGAAGATCATACATAAAAGTAGAGAAATGCAATCACCATTCACAAATACTGATCATATAAGTTGAAAACTGACGGAATAACTAACTCTGATTTAAACTACATGGCGGAACTGAATTCATGAATCATTCATACATCCATATACATGAAAGAAACCGGGGCACATGAATTGAACACAAAACTGAATGGGGTTTTAAGGCCAAAAACTGATACCTCAAGATGGAACCGAGCTGGTAGAGAATAAATGTGGGTGTGTAGCCATCATATCTGCTTTGGCTTCCCTTGTAGCTCCCTCAACATGCTGATTTCTCCATAAAACTTTAACTGAAGCTATCTCCTTGTTTCTTAGCCTTCAAACCTGACGATCCAGCATTTCCAACGGAACCTCTTCATAACTAAGGCTTTGTTTCACACCAACACTGTCCACCGGGACAACTAGAGCTGGATCACCCAAACACTTCTTTAAGAGCGATACATGGAAAACAGGATGCACGGAAGCTAATTCATATGCCACCTTGCCAACCCATTTCACAATTCGGTAAGGGCCAACATAACGACGGTTGAGTTTCTCTTTCTTTCCAAACATCATTACTCCCTTCATGGGAGACACCTTCAGAAACACCCAATCGTCCACTTCGAACTCAAGTTCTCTTCTTCTCAATTCGGCATAGGACTTTTGGTGACTTTGAGCTGTTTTCAACCTGTCCTGTATGAGTTGAACTTTCTTCATGGCCTCATGTACTGAATCTAGTCCTATCATCATAGCTTCACCGACTTCAAACCAACCAATAGGCAATCTACACCTCCGCCCATAGAGAGCCTCAAACGGAGCCATCTGAATGATATTGTACGCAAACTCAATAAGAGGCAAATGATCATCCCAACTATCCTTGAAGTCAATTACACATGCTCTCAACATGTCTTCGAGAGTCTAAATTTTCCACTCCGCTTGACCATCCGTTTGCGGGTGAAATGTTGTGCTGAGCTTAACCTGAGTACCTAGTCCTTTTTGAAACAAACTCCAAAACTGAGAGGTAAACTGAGTACCTCTATCATATATGATGGACAAGGGCACTCCATGCCATCGAACCAACTCTCGAATGTATAGTTTGGCATAATCCTTCGCAGAATCAATGATTTTGACCGGTAGAAATGAGCGGCTTTGGTCAACCTGTCTACAACTACCCAAATGGAGTCATATTGTCGACGAGTGCGAGGCAAACCTGTTATGAAGTCCATATTGATTGCTTCACACTTCCAAATAGGAATACTAATATCCTGAATCACACCTTCCTATCTCTGATGCTCAACCTTGAATTGCTGGAAGCTGGGGCACTTAGCTACAAATTCTGCGATGTCTTTCTTCATGCCATTCCACCAATAGACTTCCCGTAAGTCAAGATACATCTTGGTGGAACCTAGATGGATTGATTACCTAGAACCGTGAGCCTCATGCAATATCCAATTTCTCAAATTATCAATATCCGGAACATATAAGTGACCCTGGTATCGAAGCACACCATCTCCCCCTTTGGAGAAGACCTCTACCTTCTAATTTTGAACGACTTCCTTTAACTTTACCAAAATGGGATCCTCGTCTTGTCTAGATTTTACATCAGTCATCAAGGACGATTCTGATCCCTTCTGAACAATAACGCCATCATCGATCGAGTTAACCGACTGAATTCTCAACCTTGCAAGTTGATACACATCCTTCACCAGCTCCTTTCTCCTTCATCCACATGGGACACACTCTCCATGGAGAGTCTACTAAATGCGTCAAGTACTACATTAGCCTTGTCGGATGGTAAAGGACACTCATGTCATAATCCTTAAGTAGCTCCAACCACCTCCTTTGCCGTAGATTTAGGTCCTTCTGGGTAAACACATATTGTAGACTCTTATGGTCCATCATGGACCCCGTACAAATAATGCCTCCATATCTTTAAGGAGAATACACCACTGTCAATTCAATATCATGGGTCGGGTAATTCTTCTCCTGAACTTTCAGTTGTTTGGAGGCATATTCTATAACTTTGTCATGTTGCATCAATATGCAACCAAAGCCGGTCCTAGAAGTATCATAATATACCACAAACCCATCGGTACCCTCCGATAGGGTTAACACCGGAGCCGAGGTGAGTCGGGTCTTTAACTCTTGGAAGCTCCTCTCACAAGCATTCGACCAATGGAATTTCACCTTCTTTTGGGTCATTCTGGTCAATGGCGCTGCAGTAGATGAAAAGCCCTCAACAACCTCCAATAGTAGCCAACTAATCCCAAAAAGCTCCAAATATCCGAAGGATTCATTGGTCTAGGTCAGTTCTTCACCGCTTCTATTTTTTGAGAGTCCGCCTTTATGCCCTCACTTAGGGGTGGGCATTTGGTGTTTCAGTTCGGTTTTTTTTAATTTTGGTTCAGTTTTTTCAATTTTCGGTTATGAATATAGAGCACCGAATACCGAACTGAATTAGTTTGGTTCGGTTCGGTTCAGTTTATTTATTTCAGTTTTTGGGTTTGGTGCTGGGCTTTTTTATGCTTGTAAAATGGGCTACTTTTTAAATAAAATATAAATTGTTTCAAGCTTTTTAATTCAAAATGATCTATTTTTAACTATTGTGAATCTTTCTTTTATTAATATCAATTATAAATTTATAATAAAAATTAAAATTTTATAAATCGAGTGCCTACCGCAGTCTGCAAATGGCACAGCTGGGCGCTGCAGCTGCTGGCTGCTGCGGTGCTGCCTCACAGTCACTACCACTGGGAGTCTGGGAGTACTAATACTATTGAGCAAGGAGGCTTGACTCTTGAGTAAACCAATTATAGTAATTAGTACAATTATATAATACTAATAACAAAATTATCTGTCAAATAATTTGCAGCACACACACAAACTGTTTGGGGTTAATCAAACACTTAGCAAATAGTAACAACTAATAATTCACAAACACATCTTAAATCCATCAACAAAAATAACACTTAGCGAATAGTAACAACTAACAATCACATATTAAGTCTTATAAGTTAAAATCACAAAAAGAAACACCAAATTCATTCAACCATAAGGTCCATAACTCCATAAGATTAAATACGAATACGATTCTCTTGATAGAGACTACGCTCAAGACACTTCACAACATGCTTCTTCAAGTGTGCTGTTCCACACCATTTTGGATCACAATTATAGATCACTCCACATCTCAAACACCTAGATTTATGCCCTTCTTCATTGTTTTGAACAATCTCAAAGTATTTCCAAATGGGTGAACTATATTTAGGAGGCATGATTGAACTTTAAACGTTGAGTCTAATAAATAGTAAGATAAAATCAAAAAATAAAATATAACTTTCAAGATAAAAAAAATATTATAAAAAGATATCATCAATGAGACTATGAGAGTATGAGACAATGACCAAACAAATAAGGTATTCAATCATTCAACTCACCGGTCACCACTAGGCAGGCACTAGTAGCAAATTGCAATTTGCAGTCATACATCAATAATGCAAGACTCTGTTTCATTCATTGCCATCTCTAAAGATAATTTAATCAAATATGTCATAAAAACAAGAATTAGTATACTATTAGTCTATTAATGCATTAAAAGTCTAAACACCTATTAAAAAAATATAAAATCTTACCAAGCTCAAGTTTCTCAAGATACTCCAAACTTTCCTCAACACAATAGAATTATTCTCTTCTCTAAGCCAATCTTGGACACAAACAAGAGACTGCACACATTTAGCAGTCAATGAACTTCAAAATGGATCAAGAATATGACCACCAATACTAAATGCACATTCTGACTCCATACTTGAAATTGGAATAGCCAACACATCATGAGCTAACTCTGAAAGAATAGGAAACCTAGGAGAACTAACCTTCCACCAACCTAATATGTCAAAATCATTAGAATCAGGCTCTTGTTCTTCACTAATGTATCTATCCAACTCCGATTTAGCACCTCCACCTCCACAATATTCTTTTTGTTTTTTTAAGTAAAGCTTAGTTCTCAAAGCTTTTGTTTTCATACTTAGAGAAGCGCCAAAACTAGATGTATCAGATGTTTCCTGAGATGAAGTAGATCTAGATTAAGATGATTGATTACATCCTTTTGAATATTGTCTTATATACTCTCCAAACAAAGAAGTCATATAATCACGCACTCCTTCATTTACTTTCTTTCCTATTTCCTCCCCAAATAGCTCTTCAAGTGCAAAGCTAACATACATAAACTTATTTCGAGGATCCAACACAGAAGCAATAAAAATCATTTTGTTCACATTTTCAGGACAACCCCAATACTTCTTAAACTTTTGTTTCATCTGTTCAGCCATGTTACTCAAATTAAGATCTTCACTTGCTAAACACACATTCAAATATGCATCAAGCTCACATATATCCTCAAAATAAACATTAGAAGTAACATAATGTGAACCTGAAACCTTTAGAGTGAGCTCGTAGAATCTTTCAAGAAACTTCACACATTCCTCACATTCACCCAATCATCACATTCGAGCAGACCTGCAACACATCCATCTTCACACACATTAGTTGAAAGACAAGTATTAAATTGGTCATCAAAAAGATCAAAACTATCAAAAGCCTTCTCAAAATTTTGTTTCATATCCAACATCAAATAGGTGGAATTCCACCTAGTAGGCACATCTAGAGGCAATGTTTTATCAACATTCTACCCTTTGGACTTCACAACATTTCTTAAAGTTTCTTGTTCTTGCCAGGGATGATTTAACATACTTCACCATTTGTCGAACCTTTTTGATAGAAGAATCAATGTCTTTGAAACCTTCTTGTACAATCAGATTAAGTATGTGCGTCATACATCTCACGTGAAGATGTTTACCACCCATTATATTAGTTCCCCGCATATTCAACTATTTAGACAATTCTTTAACTGTAACATCATTAGAAGACGCATTGTCAACAGTTATAGAGAATACCTTGTCCAAGTTCCAATCAAGCAAATAATTACTAATAGTCTCTGCCATTTGCTCACTCTTATGACTAGAGATTGGGCTAAAATTCAATATTCTTTTATGCAACACCCAATTTCTATCAATAAAATGAGCAGTCAAACACATATAATTAATTCTTTGCAATGATGTTCATGTGTTTGTGGTAAGACAAATCTTTGGTTGTACTTCTCTAAAAGACTTTTTAAAATCTTGTCTCAATTCACTATAAACTTCATAACAATCCCTTGTTATTGTTCTACAGGAAGGAATTCTAAATAGAGGTTGGGCTTTGCTCATAAACTTCTTGAAAACTTCATTCTCTACAAAGCTAAATGGTAGTTCATTAGTAATTATCATTTCAACTAAAGCCTTTCTAACTACTTCTTGTTTAAATTTTCAAAGCGGGGCATCTTTAGTTTGAAAAGATATTTTCATTTAAGAAGAAGTTTCAATGATAGGTTTATGTACCTTGCACCTATCCAAATGTTGTTTCAATCCCATTGTTTCATTTTTACTTGAATTAGCAGCATAAGTATTCTTATAATACTTGCACTTCGCTCTACCAATATCATTTTCAACTACCTTATCAAGATGAGCCCAAACCCCAGATCTTGGTTGCATTTCTTTTCTTTTCTTTTCTTTGTATCCCCAGTTTGAGTATCAAGTGAGTTGTCAGTTGAACCAACATCACTTATTCTACTTTCATCAGCCATCTATACAAAATTAAAAAGAAAAATCATAAATAATTAACCAACAATTTATTAGAATTTAGAAGTTAGAAGGGATACATTGATTGAGGGGGGAGAAGAGAAAAGAAAGACACATCATTTGTAGTCTCTTCGATTTTTGACTTCTCTGTTTTTGATTTCTTGGTAATGTTCCGCTCTTTTTTCTTCTTCTAATTCTTTCTTGTTCTTTTTTAATTGTTTTCTTTTGGGATTGTTTTTTAATCAGCAAATATTCATTCCAGATTACTTAATAGTTGTTTATTGGGCGAAGATATTTTTTAATAGTTGGTTTTATTTTAATCAAGAATTTGTTTAGCTGGGATTACTTCTAAATTTGAGTTCCAGATTGAATTTTCTTTTTGTTTGTTTAATGGAGTAATGGATAAACACACAGCTAAATAGCTAATAGAAATACAAGTACACAATAGATAAACTCATAAACACACAGGCCACAGCTAGACCAAACAGGGACGAGGGAACCGCATACAAATTACAACATACATAACGAAAAACGAAAAAAGTATGTTGAACTCATGAATCATGATTCATGATTTAAAAATCATAAAACAAGAAAAATTATCATAAAACATGAATTTGACTTACCTGAGAATTGGAGAAGGAGGCGACTGGCGAGCCAAGGAGGAGGAGGCGACTGGCGAGCCGAGGAGAAGGAGGAGCTACGCAGAGGCAGATCCGCAGAGGACTTCTAAGTTCTAGGGCTTCCTTTTTGTAATTTGTTCACTGTTTTCATTTTTAAGTTAAAAGTTTTAACTTTTCAGCTTTTCTTAATTCTTATTTGAGTTATATTTTATGTATTATGTATTTTAATATTTATGTTTTATTATTTATTATAATTTATAAATATAATATATCATATTATTTCGTTAAATCGGTTAAACCGAATATTTGGTATATCATAACCGAGTAAAAACGAATACTGAATTACACTATAAAAAAATCATAAACGAACCGAAACACCGAAAAAACAAAATTGAAAAACTAAATTAATTTGGTTCGGTTCGATTTTTTCAATTTTTTGGTATTTATGCCTCTACCCTTACTTGATACCACATGGCCCAAAAATGCTACTAAGTTCAACCAAACTCGCACTTGCTGAATTTAGCATATAGTTGGCGATCTTTGAGAGTCTGTAGCACCACCCTAAAATGAGCGGCGTGCTTCTCCTCGCTCCGAAAGTATATCAGGATGTCATCAATAAACACAATCATGAACATATCCAAGCATGGCTTGAACACCCTGTTCATCAAGTCCATAAAAGCTGCAAGAGCGTTCGTTAGTCCAAAAATATAACTACAAGCTTATAATGACCATACCGCATCCTGAAGGCCGTCTTCGGGATGTCGCTCTCCCGAACTCTGAGCTGATGGTAACCGAATCTGAGATCTATCTTTGAAAAGCACTTGGCACCCTGAAGCTGGTCAAAGAAATCATCGATCCTGGGTAGAGGATACCTGCTCTTGATGGTGACCTTGTTCGATTGTCGATAATCAATACGCATACGAAGAGAAGCATCTTTCTTTCAGACAAAGAGAAATGATGCACCCCATGGGACTTGCTCGGTCTAATGAAACCCTTATCCAAAATATCCTTCAATTGTTCCTTCAACTCTTTTAGCTCGGTTGGAGCCATTTTGTAGAGAGGAATAGACATAGGTTGCGTATCGGGAAGAAGGTCGATACCAAAATCAATCTCCTACTCGAGAGAACTCCTGGCAAATAATCTGGAAAGACCTCTATGAACTCACTTACTACCGGGACTGACTGCATAGTAGGGGTCTCAAACTCAATATCCTTAACCCTAACTAGATGGTATACACAACCCTTAGAAATCATCTTCCTGGCCTCAAGATAAGAAATAAAACGACCTACAGGCACGACTGAACTATCCTTCTACTCTAAAACTGATCCACCCGGAAAGTGGAACTCCACCGCACGGGTTCTACAATTAACAGAAGCATAACATGCATACAACCAATCCATGCCGAGAACAATATCAAAGTCAGTCATGGCTGACTTTACTAGGTCTGCGGAGGTGACTTTCTGCAATACTGTGATTGGGCAACTTCTATACACACGCCTAGCTACATCTGAATCACCAATGGGAGTAGAGACTGAGAATGGTTTTGACAGAATTTCGGGACTGACTCCAAAGCTACTAGCAATATAAGGTGTCAAAAAAGACAAGGTAGCCCCTGGATTTAACAAAGCATAAGAATTAAGGTGAAACACTCGTAACATACCAGTAACCACATCTGGTGAAGTCTCCTGTTTCTAATGCGAGGCAAGGGCATAGAATTTATTTTGGCGTTTCCCGCCACCCCCACTAGTGGATGCCCCCTGCGGAGCTGAGCATGCTGGAGCTGCTGCTGACCTAGTAGTTTGAGCACGGCCTCTATTATCACCCTCTATAGCTAATCGACATGCCCGGCGCATGTGGCCGAATCTACCACACCCATAACAGATATTTGAGCCGAGCAAGCACTCTCGGGCATGACTCTTGCCACACTTCCCGCAGGCCAAAATTATGCACTCTGCCTGCATGCCCCTATGGTCCCTCGAACCTAAGGCCTTGCTCCTCTGATCACCGTTGGGTCTAGATGGAACACTAGCTAATGATGGTGTTGGAGCTAATAACCTTTGCTGAATCTGAGGGTAGTGACCACCACCAGATCTCTGCTGAGTGAACCCATAGCTGTATGTTTGGGCCCTCTTGGCCTCTCTCTCTCTCTCAGATGCACCGCCTCCATCTGTTGAGCGTGCAACACTAACCGAGGAAAGTCAATATCCCGATGAAGTATGGCAATCCTACAATCCTTGTCCAAATAGTCTGCTACTCCATGTACGAACCTGCTCACCCGAGCCCTCTGGTCAGCCACTAACTCTGGGGCGTATCTAGACAAATGGGTGAACTCCAAAGCTTACTCCTAAACCGTCGTCTTCCCTTTCTTTAGATTCATGAACTTTGCTGCTTTAATCTCCCTCAATTCCCGAGGGAAGAATCGATCCAAAAAAGCAATATGAAACTCCTCCCAACCAATAGGACTTGATCCTGCAGCCCTACTATCCTTCCATTGCTTAAAACAGATGTGCACGACCCCCTTCAATTGATATGAGGCCAAATCAGCACACTCCTCCCCAGTCACCCCCATAATCTGGGTGATCTTTAGAATCTCGTCGATAAACTCATGTGGATCCTCGTCCACCTTCAATCCAAGGAATTCAGAAGGGTTCATCCTTAAGAAATCTCTGACCCATGCTGCCGCCGCATTTCCGTATTGCGGGACATTTTCCACTGCCTGCTGGTTGACCTGAGCGGTCAAGTCCTGCGCTAGCATCTGAATGGCTGCCCAAAATTCAGCATGGGCAACCGGCTCCGGTGCATGGTGCTCATGGATCGGTGGAGCTTGTTGGTGCTCGTCTCCGTTGCCATCCTCATGGTCATTTCCATTCCCATTCCTTCTACCATTAACTCTGTAGGGAGCCATGATTCTGCAATCACGAATAGCACGAGTTAGAATGATAGGGAGACATTTTATCGCACGACATAGATTATGAAAGAAGGGAACATTTCCTAAATGTCTCGTATCCTCTTCGTCATAAGTGTGGCACACTTCACACCCATGAAAAAGACTCTACTTAACGCGGCTTTCGGACACCCTAGGAAACTTTAAAACTATTGCTCTGATACCAAGTTTGTCACGACATGAACTTAGACCCAAATTGCAACACGAGACAAGGAGCCCCAAGAGACTCCAAGTCGACCCACGGAATGAACATATATCTAACTCAATCAAATAAAGTGAAATACTCAACATAATACATAGAGGAAGCATAATCATGACATAACATAGAAAATGAAACACACTTCATACATGACAGTTGAATACTATATATAGTCTGATAGCCTCTAACATATCTGATGGGTTGATGGCACAACACCCCCAACTAACCCGACAAGTCTGGAAAACTGAACATAAGGGATAACTAATATAACTAGTCCTCGGGAGATGAGGACTCACCACTGAACTGGATGCTAACTCTGGGAAATGAGCTAATGACGGTGCTGGGTCTGAAGGTCGGAGCTTGTATCATAAAACGATACAGCATAAAGTATGTGGTCAGTACGTTAAATGTACCGAGTATGCAAGGTAAGTAAAATGGACATTTAAAATAAGAAAAAGTTCATAAGAGTAGGACAACGTGAACATAACATAAATGTCATAATGGAACATAAGGCTCAAGGTTTTCAAACATTTATAATCCAATCATTTTCATAATAGTAAGAGAAAGCTTCATCAAACATAACTTGAGCCAAGTACATAATCATATTCATGCATAAAGTATGAGGAACATTGGGAGAACTCGTCATAACCGACACCATCATGGTAGAGCCTAACATGATGCACCAATTATCTCACTCAAGTGGGAAAAGTAGTCCTAGGTTAGCAAGGTAAGGGACTTGAAGTATGTGATATCACGAAAGAGGGGATCCATTAATATTGTAATGTATCAAGATGAACCTATGGTGGCACGTAGTTATGAGACACCGACATAGTCCTTTGAACGGCGGGCTACTCGGTGCTAGACAGTGCTCCCAAAAACATGCACATTAGGATCGTATGTAAATGATAAACATCATTCATGAGATTCATGTTCAAATAAATATTAACATCATTGATCCCCATTTATATACATGTTTATCCATGAATCAAGGGCCCATGAATCGGCCAACATCAAAAATCGATCAGTCATGAAGTCCATGCATACTTGTAAAACATGTATATACTTAGTAATCATAAATTCACGATGAGCATTTGAGTAAATCCATATCATAAATCATAAATCATGATGGGTTAAAGAACATCAAAATCAAGGTAACATCATAACTCAATTTATCATAGAACATGCATGATTGGGCATAATTTTATAGAAATTTAAAACAATAAATTCATAATCAAATTAGTTGTAAAATCTGCCCATGATTCATAAAATATGATGTGATACATGAGAGATAGTAACACATATATAGATCATTAGGATTTCATAAGAATTTGGGATAAAATCCCATAAGATTTTAAAATAGAATTTCATGAATTAGGAGAGATTGGGCATGGGTGTAAACAAATTCACCCACTCCTAAACCTACATACCTGAGAGACTTGGATTCTATCACTCCCTTACTTGCCCAATAGGGAAGAACAATTGATGAAGAACCTTTGGGTTTTATGCTTGACCACCTCTACACCCTTGAACTTTGCATGCATGAGTTTTGAATATGCTAGAATGACTTAACCTATCTTAATACATCCTACAAATAACTTAAAACGACGTAGTATAGGACCCTAGGTCTTAGAGATGATGTTAATACCCTTAATAAATTCACAGTTAATAACTGACTGACAGTCCCAACGAGGGACTGGATGAGTCGTCGTCCAAGGTCACGACTCCTGGCCATCAATCATTGAGTACACTGCCAATATTTACTTGGGACTCATCCGGGCCACTGCACGAGTCGTTATTGGTTACCATAATTCATGGTCACCATTTGTGGTCCTCACTGCCAACTGCCCAACCTTAAATAAATCTGCTGACCACGACCATCCAAACGAATCGTGGTGCCTTACCACGACTCGTGAGGTCCAACCATAGGGTACACTACCATTCAAACTTCTCCTTTCAATTTTCCCTTGGCCATGGCTGACTCAACGAGTCGTGGGGCCTGACCATGTCTTGTGGTCATGCCCATGGTGATCCCAAATGACAAGCCTCCAATTCAAGTGTTGCACGTCACCTCGAGTCACTTCACAACTCGTGGTCTACCCCTACGGGTCACAGAACGACTCATACTGTGACCTAGTGCAGAATTTCTAGTTTTCTCTGTTTTCATTCCCGGGTCCGATCTTTAAGCTTTCGGATTATAACATATCCGTAGGGCTGACAGGTCTAGGCCAATTCTTCATTGCTTCTATCTTTTGAGAGTCCACCTGTACACCCTCGCTAGACACTACATGGCCCAAAAATGCTACTGAGTTCAGCCAAAACTGACACTTGCTAAACTTAGCAAACAGTTGGCAATCCTTGAGGGTGTGTAACATGTTCGGTCTGTTTGGTATAACTACACGCAAGTGCACGTGGTCGAACAAGTAGTAAAGTGGCTCAAGTAAGCCAAGTATCGATCCCACTGGGACTGGACTAAGGTATCAATCTAATCAAGTGTCAATAAACTAACTCTAAACTGCAGACAACAGTGCGAAGAAGATTTTGATATTTTGTTTCCTAATTTTATACTAAGTCTAAAACGAATATACAATTTGAGTCTGAACTATGAGTATGAGCATGCTGAGACTAAAATGAACATGTAGAGAAATAAATTATCGATACAATTTGATTAATCTTTCTTTTGGTTTCTAGTCAAGAATTATTGCCTATGGATTAAAACTCTCGTATTTAACCCAACTTAAGAATCATGAACCTTCCACCTACATCTCTGTGATAATAAGAAATTCATGTTCTAGCCATACAAAACTGATTCCTTAATTGACTAATACGACTTTCAGGTATATCTCTATCCTGAAGGTAAATCAATTCTCAATTTTCCCAAACTAAGAAAAGATCATATCCTATCAATCACAACTTTCCAATTTCTTGCTCTCTCGAGTGAAACCGGATATACATTAACGTTGGCCACATATTAACGCAGTAAGAACAAGAATCAATAGAACAACCATGGAAGAAAAGATGAAAAACCAATTTATCAATAATCACATTTCAATACAAATGTTCTTAACCTCAGCAAGAAGGGAATTTAGCCACTCATTTATGGATTAAACATCGTTAAATGAGTGTTAATTGACATGCCCGATTCGCGCGTCCGCAAGTGTACGGGTCATGCAAGTAATATAGTGGCTCTTTTTAAGAACCGGATTGTCGAACCCACAGGGACTGGACCCATTCCTCTAACTATCCATTTCTATTGTGATCTTAAATACCTCAAGTGTTGGTTATAGACATTTTCGATTGAGATTAATTAAGTCTAAGTTTGGGTCAACGAAATATTCTGAAATCACTCTAGGAGCAACATAGAGTTAAAACCAATTAATCATGCAATCCTACGATTTGCAATGGGTTAAGCATGGAACTATCAATTGTTATTTAACATAATTAGAATTGCATGTTTATGGTCTTTCGAGCCTCTAAACATGGCAATCTAGCCTCACTGCATCATTGTGAGCGAGGAGTTTAATTTTCTAGTCGCGGGCAATCAATTATGTTGTGGTTTACGGGGAAACGATTAGGGACTTTCGTGCGTCTAACCATTTAACTCAACTTAGCCTCACAACTACTTCTTCGAGTGGTGATGTGACATCCCAAGTTGGTCTTTCATAACCCCCGTGTGTCAACCAAGCATGGTGTTAGGTATATTTCTATCCTGACACAAAAATCTCTCCCGAGATACAAACATGCTCCTTACATTCTCATGTCCTGACCTAGGTAATGCTTTCTCAAGCTATTACTCAAGCTAACAAATATGCTTTCATGGTGATCAATCATAAAAACAACCAACAATCCAGAATGCAAGACGAAAACAACAATCAATAACTTAATTCCAAAACAAATTCATAAAAGCACAATCATAATTCATGGCTTCAACCCTAGAGGAAGGGTTCTTGCCATTCATGTTCGTAAAACTACAATTAACTAATACTAAACTAACATACTTACATGAATTTGGTAGATGAGAAGGGAGTTTGATAAACCCTAGATGAGTTCTCCCACTTCTCCCTTCACTCCTAGGTGGTTTTTCAGAATAAAATCGTGACCCCCTGATTTTAGGAGCTAAGGGTTCAATTTATACTATGCTGAAAAATTGCAAAATTTGGCCTGTAGTGGAACAGCAATGTGTCACGGAGCTGAACGCCCTACTTGACCTCCGTGACACGTTGGTAACGCGTACCCTCACTGGAATGTGCCAAAAATGCAATTTTTGGCCAAGTGTTGTCGCGTTAGCAGCGTGCCACGGCCCCTATCGCGCAGGGTGCCAGTTATTGCATGTTTTCTTGTTGTCTTTCACGTTTTGCTCTTGATTCCATTCCTCCACTTCACCAAATCATGAATTAGTTCCTCAAATGCATTATTAACCTTCAAAAACAAGGACTAATCATGTTGGTTAGTATATATTCACATTTACATAAAATCACATGAAAATGTATAAAATAACTTAGATAAACAAGACTAAATTAAGGTATAAAGCATCACTCGGGCATGCTATTTTTGCCCACGATCATTAATCATACAAGCAATTGAAATAAAAAAGAAGGAGATAGAGAAAAACCCTGAGATTTTTGTCCCCTCAACTACCTGTAACCCACGTTCTTGATCCACCAAGTCAGAATAATTAAAAATGAATCTAAGTGTTCTATTTATACTAGTAGGAATTTTTTCCGGAATAACAAGCAACGTGTCACGGAGTGCATCATGGAGCACTGCCTCCGTGACACGCCACCAAGGCGGACCCTCACTGGAATCCGGTCGTCCAAGTATTAACACCCAACGTGGCACGACATGTGAACGCGGGGCTAGGCCAACGTGCCATGGCCCCAACGCGCACCTTCACTGGAATTTGGCATAGTTTTAGCATCCAGGCAGAATGCATCCGCGATGGCAGCGTGACACGGCTCCATCGCGGAGCCCCTTTACTTCGTGCTTTCCTTGTGCTTTCTTCCTTGCTAGCTTCCGAGTCCAATCCCGATTTCTCCCAACCTTCATCTTAGCTTCGTAAAATTATATTTTTCCTGCAAAACCACGCTAATCAAGTTGGTTAGTATAAATTCACATTTTATTACAATTCACATGAGAATGTACAAACATCGATAGATAAACAAGACAAAATGACACATTTGAGTATCACTTGGGCATATAAATCTGCCCAAGATCATAACACAATCCTCAAATGAGTGGCATGCTCCTCCTTCCTTCGAAGTATACAAGAATATCATCTATGAAGACAATCACGAGCATGTCCAAATGCTGCTTAAACACTCTATTCATCTAATCCATAAAAGATGTAGGAGCATTTGTTAGTCTAAAAGACATAAGTACGAACTCATAGTGACCATATCTAGTCCTGAAAGATGTCTTCGGAATGTCACTCTTTCTAATGCTGAGCTGATGGTATCCGAATCTGAGGTCTATCTTTGAGAAGCACTAGTACCCTGAAGTTGGTCAAACAAGTCAATAATCCTAGGGAGAGGATAATTATTCTTAATTGTGACCTTGTACAACTTCTGATAATCAATGCACATTCTAAGGGAACCATCCTTCTTCCGAACAAAGAGAATGGGAGGGTGCTTCCTACCACACTTCCTACAAGCCAAAAAAGTGTACTCGCTAGGGTGCTTCCTACCACACTTCCTACAGGCCAAAAAAGTGTGCTCCTCTAACATGCTTCTCTGCCCCTAGATCTTGACGCTCTGCTACTCTGATCTTCTTTGTGTCTGGATGGAACGCTGGCTGATAAGGGTGCTGGGGATGATGACCTCTAGTGAAATGGAGGTCGATGTATACCACCGGTCCTCTGCTTGAAGTGCCCATGGCTCCCTATCATGGCCCTCTTGGCCTCTCTCTCCTTCTCTTTCATCTGCTTTGCCTCTATATGCTGGGCGTATATGACCAAGCGGGAGAAATCGAGGTCACTATTCAGCATAGCGGTCCTGCACTCCTTGACCAGCGAATCTACTACTCCATTCACAACTTGCTCATACGAGCCCTCTGATCCATAATCATCTTTGGCCCATACTTAGACAACCGGGTAAACTCCAAGGCATACTCTTAGACAGTCCTATGGTTCTGCTTCAAGTTGACGAACTCCACCACCTTTGCCGCTCTCAACTCTCTAGGGAAGAACCTGTCCAAGAAGGTAGTCACGAACTCATCCCAACTTACAAGAACTGCTCCCATTGCTCTACTCTCCTTCCACTGGCAGAACCATATGTAAGCAAGTCCCTTCAGCTGATAGGAGTCTAAGTTTGCATTCTCCTGTCCAGTCACCCCCATAATCTGGGTGATCTACTGCATTTTCTCAATGAATTCATGCGGGTCCGCATCCACTTTCGACCCCAGAAACTCAGGTGGATTCATCTTGAGAAAGTCCTGCACTCTTGCTACTATTGCATTTCCATTTCAAGGGAACGTGGGCCACCGCCTACTGGTTGACCTGAGCAGTCATGGCCTGTGCCAACATCTGAAATGTCGGTCTGAACTCAGCATGAGTGGCTTGATCGGCAGAGGATCCATTGGTGCTGGGGTGGCTTGCTGATGCCTATCTCCATTGTTATTGCCATGGCCATTTCTATTGCCATTCCTTCTACCATTCACTAAGCATGGAGGCATATTTCTGCAAACGTGTATAGCATGAGTTATTGGAATAGAGAGGTACTTCATTGCACGACATAGATCATGAAAGAAGGAAAATTTCCTAAAACGCCTTGTAGCCCCTTCCCCATAAGTGTGGCGCGCTTCACACCCATAAAAAAGAGTCTACTTAACACAACTTTCAGACATCCTAGGACACTCTAAAGCCTTGGCTCTAATACCAAGTTTTTCACAACCCGAGCTAGGACCCCAGATCGCGGTACTGTACCTAGAGCCACATATGGCTCCAAGTCAACCCATGGCATGTGCATAGCAACTCAAGAGCATAGATTAAAGAAGAAACTGATAACTTAAACATGAATAAGATGAGGTCTGAATATCATAAATCGTGTATCAAATGATACCATCACAACACTAAATCTCAAAGCTGAACATACTAGTCCACGTCGGATAAGCCTCTACTATTTGATAAGATGCTGGGACAAACCCCCACTATCTCCAAGACTGAAACAAAACTATCAAAAAACAAAACTGAACTGATAAATGTACTCAGATGATGAGGACTCACCTAAAGTAGGGCTGAACTGAGCTGAGATGGAAGCGAGCTATCGGTAAGACTGAGCTGGATCACCTAAACCTATATCATAAACGGTATATCATAGAGTATGCGGTCAGTACATTCTTAGTAAAACGTTAGTTGAAATCATACATATAAATTGAATAGGTCATGAGGGTAAGGACTACACACGAAATTGTAACTCAGGTAAACATAATCATAAGCTAGTTAACATGACTGAACATAATGATCCAAGATTTAAAGATAGAAATAATATGACTTATCATATCTGAAATTGTAAGTAAAACTCATAAACTAATTATTGGGTCAAATCTGCTATAAAACATAATATCATAAGTCATGAATATGAGTAACTGAAATTAGAAGAAATAATGGGAGACTCGTCATAACCGACAACCACCATGTATGAGTGCATGATAATCCCACGTCTTGCTCATGTAGAGGAGAGTTATCCTAAGCCTTGCCAGGGCGAAGGACCAATAAGGTGTGATATCATGGTGTGCCCTCGGGCAGGGGAGCACTCTCTTGAGAGGTCCCAAATATATATATATATACACCTACGCTGGTTTATGAGACCGGGGAACCCCTCAGAAACCCTAGCCTACTCGATGCTAGACACTACTCGTAAAACATGTATATTGCTCATATAATAATAATCTCAAAACATAGCTTGAATCTGAACATTGGGATTCTTGACTCCAAAATGTATCATAACTAATCTTGTTAGCCTTGGCTAAAATCATAATAAGCATATTTACTTGCATGGGCTTGCCTAAATCATAACATCATGCATACTTGAAAAACACTTTATAAGTTAAAATTATGGATTCATAAGTGAAGAGTTCATAAACATTCATTCATGCTAGATCTCTCATCATACTTGAAATCATGAATCATAAGCTTGACTTTTCATAAAACTTGCATAATATGGCATAATTTCTAATAAGTTGAAATCATGAATTTATAACCAAATTAAGGATAAAATCTACCCATTAGACTTTAAAACATACTTTAGAACATGAGGAGATTAGACCCATAAACATATCAAAGATAATTTCACAAAATTGGATTAGAACCCTAGAAATCAATACACTTGATTAAGAACTTGAATTCATGAACTTGAGAAGAAATTTGGGCATGAGGGTGGAAGAAAACCCTCATTCATAGCCCTAAATATCTGGGTAAACTGATTTCCGAACTAGCCTTGAAAGCCCAAGAGAATTGGGGAAGAATTTGGAGAGAATTCTAGCTTGATCTTGAAGGGGAATCTTAATATCTTGTATGTATGGGAGTCTAATGACTTAGAATAATCTAAAACCTCTTAAAACACTCTTTTTAGGGCTTAAAGTGATGTTATTAGGAAGTTAGGATCTCAGAAATTACGAAAATACCCTTAATAATTCGTTTGAAAAATACCCACTGTCAGTCATCACGACTCATACCACAAGTTGTACCATCAACCTACGACTCGTGATTTCCTCCTGTGGTTAGCCAGTCCAATTTCTCCAACTTTCTAATTATTTTCATGGACGCCTACCACGACTCGTAGTTCCCCTACTACGAGTCGTGCAATCACTCGTATGACCAGCACCTGGTAATCTAGTAGCATGCTACGACTCCGTGACCACGAGTCATACAACTAAACCACGATTCATGATGTGGACTTGTGGTCTAGGGGATGAGCCTCTGAACCTCACCACAAGTCTTCCTATGACCCCTACCACCAGTCATATTGAGAGAAAATTGCAGTCTCCTCTACTGAACATATTCAACTTCCTGGTCTAGTCTTAAAAAACTTTGGGATGTTACATATGGGCCTTGGCTGACACCTTGCTACCCAAGATGAGAACCCACCATTTGGATCATCATATATTTACACTCTTTATCAAATCTAGCATATGGAGCATCATTCTCAAAGGAGTTGTTCCCTTGGGCTCCAATAGCATTTATGCTCTTGGTTCCGGAGCCCATCACATTCTTAGTAAGCAGCTCCATTTGAGTCATCATTTTTGCAAGAGTGTCATCCCTCTCTTCATCCCTTTATCTCATCTAATTCATCATTTGGTTGGAAGGTGCATTTGAGGAAAACTCGGTATCGCTTATGTGCCATGCGCGATTTATTTTGGTCACTCTATCCAAAAAGGCCTTTGTAAGTCCAAAGGTTTGGTCCATGATGAAACCACCAGCTAGACTGTTCGCCACGGACTTGTTAATAGAATGAAGTGACCGGTAGAAGCTTTGTAAGAGTACTCCATCCGACAGCCCGTGGTTTTGACATATGACCACTTTTTTTTAATCTTAACCATACCTCGTGTGTTGGTTCTCCTAGGAGTTTCTGGAAGTTTATGATCTCATCCCGCAATTGCAGCATCCTAGAGGGTGGAAAGAATCGATCAAGGAATGCCTCGGTCAACTCATTCCATGATGTGATAGACCCAGGAGGTAGCTCCTCCAACCAAGTTATAGAATCTCCCATGAGAGAGAATGGGAACAACCTTAGCCGAATGGACTCTTGGTTGATGTCTGAAATATTGAATGGGTAGCAGAGTTCAATGAAATTCCTTAGGTGTTGGTTGGCATCCTTACTAGCAAGGCCACCAAACAATCTTTTCATCTGAATGAGATATAGCATGGTACTAGTAACATGGAACATTGCATTCCCTACCATTGGAGGTATGCGAATAGCACCGGCCACATCATGAGCCATCGGCTCATCCTCAACATCCATAAATTCGTCCACGCTGCCAACATCACTAGTGTGGCTCATTTTTATCCTATTCAGTCAATAAAAATGACAAAACAACGTAAAAGAAAATAAGACACAATACAAATGTGAATAAAGAAACAACAAATGGCAAGCAAATTCCAATCCAAGGCAACGACGCCATTTTTGGTAACATTGAAAACAACTCTCCCATTAGGGAGATGACTATAGTCGTCACAAAACAAATACCCAACAAGAGTCAGGGTCGAATCCCACAAGGATTAGGGTTAGATTCACCAAATATTATAAATTAGTTCACACAAGCATGCATCATGTCTAAACATAAAGTATAATTTGGGGGGGAAAGGCGCGAACAACTATCAATTGAAAATGTAAAATCAAAGCAAGGGAAAACAATTATTGCTAGTAAATTGAGAGACTAGGGTTGTGCATTTGATGGGGCATCATCTTGATAGGTATTAATTAAGAGCCTTAGATTCAACTAGTGCATGGATAGCCTTGGTTTTGGGCTACACTCTAAGCTTCTCAACTAAAAGAGTGTGTCTACTTAGAGTTTCCTCAAACTCCAAACACAAAATCTACTAAACAACCAAACAATTCTCGAGGAAGAGTTTAAAATATTTCTAGCTCTAACCCTTTAATGGAGTTTGAATTGGGTGTAGACTATCTCTAGCTCCAACCCCTTAATCAAAACTCCAAATTCTCACTATTGAAGTCTTACCCAACTTCACTTTCCTTTCTCAAGCAAAAACAAAGTTAGAGAGCTCAATTAATGTTTGCAATCGTTAATTATCAAATTAAAACTTGAAGAGATCAATAGATCCATATTTTCTACTCAAATCTAAAATCAATTACTCAATACCCATTTAGATCTAAACACCCATCATCCACACACACTCCTAAAAGGGAATTTAGCTACTTATAATTAAGGAAAGAGAAATTATACCAAAGAAAAATTCTTCATTTCCATTCATCAGTAGCAAATAAAATCAATTTTAAGCTTTTGAGCCTTCAACAATGGTGCTTTTCCTAAGAAGATGAAGAAGAAAGTATATTGTACTATCTCTATCACTCTTCTACAATATTCTCTTTGATGTAATCTCTCTCTCTCTCTTCTCTAATGTGTTGTCTCTGCAAAATGGGGTAAAAATTAGTATAAATTCCCTTTGCAAAATTAGTATAGGTTTTCTCCTCTTAAAACCCACTAAAACGAGCCTTAAACGACGTAGTATAGGCTTTAGGAACTTAGGAATTACGAAAAGGCCTTTACAGTATTCATAGGAAATTACTGCCAGGTGGTCCTAATGGACAACCTGACGACTCGTGGTCCAGGGCAACGACTTGTCACCCTGCTTGTCAGGTACACTACCTTGTCAAACCTCCTAGGCTCGTAACGGATCACTTCACGACTCGTCAGGGGTGACCATGACTCGTGGTCACCAGTCGTTAAACACACTGCCTAAGTCTCGGGGATTTTCTCATCTAGCTGACAATGGGGGACCCCACAAATCGTGGTGGCGGACCGCGACTCATGGTCACCATCCATGAAATACACTACTTTCTCCCTTCTCTTTTCTTCTCCCTCACCCCACGACTGACCTAACAACTCGTGGTGTCTGACCACGAGTCGTTTCCACGCCCGTGGGGACCCTTTTCTCCAAACTTCCAAACTCCTCACTAGCCTCGCCCACGAGTCGTTCCACGGCTCGTCCCGTGTCTGCAACATCAATTTTACACTTTTACTATTTCAACTCCCGGTACAATCTTTGAGCTCCTAGGGTATAACAGTAATACATCAAAAAGTGAACAAAATTACATTTAAGAGAATACAATAAAATTGTTTGGAGCCAATCAACAACATACATCATCGAAATCAACTCTACATCTAGATATGAGCCTCCGAAGAAGATAAAAGATTAAAAGGAGAAAGAGTAGAAGGCACTAGGAATAGTAAGAAAACTCACCTTCTAGAACATTGACAAAATTCATCTTGCAGAGCATCCGGAGGCAAAAGACATGGTGAAAAAATACATCACTTTTTTAAGGGAGTGGAAAGAACTCCAACATAGCATAGACTTCATGAGCTCATTGACATACATTAACTTGCATTGAAGATGAAGGCGAAGAAGAAGAGGGGCGAATGAAGGGAGTAGAACAGATAGGTAAAGTGATATAGAGTAGAAGCATAATTAATATTCTGTAGGTACTTTTTGGGTTGGTTCACTTATTGGACCAAGCCCAATTTATTTTATGTTACAATTAAGAGAAAATTACATAAATGACCACAATTTGAATGAAAATGGGCTTATGTAGCAATGTTATCATTATTTACAAAATATGACAATATTTAATGTGCCATCTGTTATATTTTTATTATTTAAATGTATCAAACACAAATACACTAATTAATGTGTTGAGTTAATTATGAAATATTATCTCTTTTAAATGGCAAATTACCAAAAACGTCTTTCATATCTCTCTCTCTCTCCCCTCTCTCCCTCTCTCCTCTCCCTTTGCCCTCTCTTGCCCTTCTCTCTCTCTCTCTCTCTCTTTTTTTTCTCTTTTATATGTTGTTTTTTCACCTCTCTCTGTATTTGTATTTTCATCCTTCTCTATTTGTATTTCTATAATCTTTGAGCTATTAGACAACTGTTTTTGTTATAAAGGTATTAGACAATTGTATTTGTTATATTTATTACATGCATTTAGGTTGTATCCTCTATCTCTTTATATGTTGTGTTGTATTTTTATATTTTTTGATATGTCAGATGTTTTTAACTACTGTATTTGTTGTATTAGTATGTGCATTTATATGATATCCATTCCCTCATATATTGATTGTATCATTCGTGATATAGAAAATACAAAAAAATAACACAAAAAAGAGAGAGGAAGAGAGATAAAGAGAAAAAGAGGGAGAGAGAGGGATAGAGGAGAAAGAGAGAGAGAACGAGAAAGGGGAGAGAGAGGAAACGAGAGAGATGGAGGAGAGAGACGAAGGAGAGTGGGAGGATAAAGGTGAGGGGGGGGGGGGAGAGAGAGAGGAGAGAGGTGAGCGAGATTGGAGAGATATTAAGAGATTTCTTCCTTATTTGCTAGATTGTAGAGAGATTAAAAATTTCTTCCTTATTTACAATTAAATACAAATTTATAGCCAATTAATTAAAATATAGTTAGATATTATAATTATTTAAAAATATGACTATATTTTATAAATATTATCTTATTTGTGCTATATTATATAATTTTTCATACAATTAATTACATAATAAATAAAACTCCGTCCCAAAAGGCCTTATTTATTTATTTATTTATTTTTTAAAACATTAGTTATGTTTCGATCCAAATTTCCAAATAAATCGGTCGGAGTTGGCGGGAAATAACTCTCCGGCGGTCTTCTTTGCTCTCAATGTCAAAGGTTTCAGAAATAGGGTCACTCTTCGTGGCACTAGCATCTGAACTGAAGTCCATAAATCCGGCGACCGGAAATGAAGCTCCGAATGTGGACCTCATTATCACAAATCTCAACCGTTCGCTTAACCTTTCCGAAACAATTCCTAGAGTTAGGGTTTTGGACACTGCACTATCTGTTATGTGCTTCACATCGTCCCAGGTCATATCTCATTACAATACATTGAAAGCAAAAGAAGGATAATTATGAGCCTTGTTTCATTTTTGAATGTCTAATTGGAGATATTTCTGCAATTTTGTGATTACCTGTAGGTCTTCAATCGTACGATTGAGTACTTGGTGAAGACAATTGCTACAGTGCTATCTTCTTCAATTGAATGCAAGGTTCTCAGAATTGCTGACGGGGAGGTTCTGCAAATTGGTGGATTGATTTCCGGTCAGGATTGTACCAGAATAGTTGAATCTTGTGCTGATGTTCTGCAGGAACTTGAAAGATTTCAACGTAATTGTCTCTTTCAACAATGCATGTTTTAGGTGTTCGGTGATATTTCTATTTAAAAGCTGCTCACTTTGCGTAGAGAGGATGCTAAATGAAGAAATTTCATGTAGACCTCTAGATGCAGCGGTTGTACATTTAGAATCATGGTGAATGAAGATGTTAACAGGAGACTTGGTTGGTCTAAGATTATATGGAAGGAAATTGTCTCTAAAGACTTATAATTTCTTTGAATCCGTGAAGACGTAGCAAAAAATTAGGACATAATGCAAGAAAAAGATGTACATAGGCGGTACCAATTAGTTGTGCTTAAGGTTTAGTCATGTTAGTATGTTTATTTAGGTCCTAAGTTCTGTAGGAGTCTTTTTTTTCATGCCAGAGATTTGGTTTTCAGATCAACATTATCAGTAGAAAAATAGAAATACAAAAAGATGTTAAAGAGTTTGTAGAACTTACATATCTGCATTGCCGTTGATTGTAGTCTTCGCTAATTATAATTGAACTTATTTATTGAAATGTTTGGCATGTTTTATGGTTTTCCAGCAGATCTTTCTCCAATAATTTTGTATGCTGTTGTGAGGGTGGCAGTACTAGCATCACGAGCCCACTATTTACTGAAAATGCCTCCTATGCTTGACCTAAGATCCATTGATGGAAGACACTCTGCTTTGCTGAAACAGTTACATTGTCAAAAGGAATTTAACATTGAGAGCGGAAAAATACCGCTAAGGTTGGTTAAAGCAGATTTTCTATCATTTATGGATCTGTTATTGCTGGATCCTCTGGTTCTTAACCTACTGGGTGGTTGGTAGGCCTACTTGTATTTCTAATACTGGAGCATATTTTGGAATCCTATGCATCTAATTACTGCAGTTTTTCTTGAAGTTCTAATTTGAACATGCTTAATATCTCTTAGAAGTCACTGGAGACAAAAGACAGCTTGAACTAAAGTTAGAAAATAGAGCAGTACTCTTGATTGTCCTGTTTATGTTTCCTTGACTAACATGCCTCGATTGAGTAGTAATTCATGCATTTCAATTTTATATATTAAAAAATGAGAAAAGATTACATTTGGCGTTGAGGCGATATAGTCGAATGTTACAACAGAAATGATAGTGTTGATTTCATATCTTAGTAAATGGGAAAATGTTATTTAAAAATGTTGGTTGCTGTCCTTTATGGTAAATATGCTACTAAGATACATTGCAGAAATTATTGTGTTAATTACATGAATTTTTAATCGTGTTCGGCGGGGGGAGATCAAGGATTGGTCTTGGAACATAGGGACTTTCATGGAAAGTCTATAGAGTTAATTAAGATTCTCAAGAAGAGGAAGATCAATATAGCTTGTGTCTTGGAGATCAAATGGGTGAGTACTAAGACTAGAGATGTAGACTGGTTTAAATTATGGTATTCAAGAGGCTTGAGGAATAGGAACAAAGTAGGAATTTTCATAGATAGAGAACTCAAGGAGCTAGTTGTGGAGGTTAGGAGGGTGAATGATTGGATGATGGTGATTAAGTTAGTTATTGAAAGACTTACCTTGAATGTGATTAGTGCATACACATTATAGGTGGGCTTAGACGAGGAGGATAAAGAACGGTTTTGGGAGGATTTGGATGAGGTTGTGAGGGGCATCCCGCACACCGAGAATCTATTCATAGAAGGTGATTTTAATAGCCACATTTGGAATAGTTCAAGGGGGTATGATGATGTTCATGACGGTTTTGGTTTTGGGATAAAAATGAAGGAGGGGTTTTGCTTTTGTACTTCGTGGAAGCTTTTGATTTGGTGATAGCTAATTCGAGTTTCCGAAAGTAGGAGAATCACTTGGTGACCTGCCGTAGTTCGGTGGCTAAGACTCAGATAGATTACTTACTCCTTATGAAGTGCAATAGAAGTTTATGTAAAGACTGCACCATTATCCCGAGTGAGTATCTTACCACCCGACATAAGCTCTTGACAATGGATTTAGAGATCAAGAGGAAGAGATAGAAGAGGGCCTTGTATGATCTATTCAGAATCAAGTGGGGTGACTTGACTACTATCAGAACTCAGGAGATAGGGGAGAAGTTGATGGCAATGAGGACTTGGGGGAGTAGTGATACTAGCAGTATGTTGGAAAGGAAAATAGCTAGAGTGGTGTTGGGACTCTCGAGGGGATTGGTAGTGGAGTGGAGCGGTCCAATGAAAAGTGAAAGCTAAGAAAGCTTCTTATAAGAAGTTGATGGAGAGCAGAGACGAGGAAAAGAGGGAAAACAAGGAGACGTATAAGGCGGCGAAGAAGGAAGCGATGTTAATGGTTACAATAGCTAAATTGGCAGTGCTTGCACGCTTGTATGAAGAACTTTAGGTCAAAGGTGGGGATAGAAGTTATATAGGCTTGTCAAAGCGAGGAGAGGAGGGTTTGAGACCGTGGACCAAGTAAAGTGCATTAAAGATGAGGAACAAAAAGTATTGGTGGAAGAGGCTCACATTAGACGAAGATAGTAGACAATTAGATATACATCCATAAACTCTTAAATGAAGAGGGGGACAAGAATATTGTGTTGGGTTATTTAGTGTACTCCGAGAGTCATTGAGATTTTGGGTATTGTAGAATATCAAGTTTGAGGAGGTTATTCGTTAGATGAGAAGGGGGAAGTGGTTCTGAACGCCGCGTAACATCATCTTCAACCAACCTCCACCGTACTTTCGGGATCACGGTAGAATTTTGGAAGAGCGCAGGTATAGCAAGTATAAAATGGCTAACAGGTTGTTTAACACTATTTTTAGGACGTCAAAATTGCTCGAAGAATAGAGGTGGATTACAATGATCCCGTTGTACATGAACAAGAGCGATACTCAAAACTAGTGAACTTAACCATGCTTCACGCTATATGAACGAATATAGAATGATCTTTTTTATAAATTAAGTGGAGATGGAAAGATAACTTTTCCTTTGCTTAGCGCCAAGTTTTTTTTAAAACTAACAAATAGTACTATTGAAAAAAATTACTCACAATAAGTTGACGCCCTAGTAATTGATCAAAAGGAAAAATAATTATTTTTTTTGCTTGAGGTACCAATGAAACTCAAGTCCTCTATTCATACACAAATGTCATATTCGTAGTAAAGAACTTGTTATTATTCAAAATCAATGGAGAACTGAATAGGCAGTATGAAAGTATTCATATATTTTAATTAAATTCCATACACATATAACGAAATTGTGATTAATCTACTTCAATACCCTTATTTAGGATATACAAAATTTTGTACTCAACAAAAAACTCATTGAGGAAGATTCTAGTTTCAAAGAGCATCAATTAGATTTACCTTTGTAAAGAATAATACATTTAGTGGAGCATCAATTGCATTTTACATCAAATTATATAAACAGCAACATACTAAACCTATTTACTTACCAAAATATTTTAACCAATAAATACAGAAAAATGAGAAGCTTTCAGTGTCATACAACACACTAAACTTCAAAGCAACATGAAAGTATTGCTTTGGTTTTGCTATGAAAAGAAGATGGGAAGTTATTTACAGAAAAGCTTGTAAAAACTCTTCAGACTTTGAAAAAATATTTTTCATCAATCTGCACATAATTCTTCCCGGACCACGGGCATCATTGTGAAAAAAAGTATATATTATTGTCCCAAATTTCTTGAATTTATAAACAAAGAGCACAGTACTGCTATCGAAAACTAGAATCTTTAGCCACACAAGAAATAAATATTTCGAGACTTTCAAGAAAACCAATACTTTCAAAAGCAAAAGTATCAAATCATAATATAAAACTCCCCAATGGTAAAAATAGTAACATTATCTATAATTCCTAATCTCACATGTATTCTTGAATATAAGGGAATATAAAAAGTTTAATGAGTAAAGAAACAGTTATAAGAAAAGTAAACCACGATTAAGTATCACTTTTATTTTTCTATTCATATTCTACTTTAGTTTAAGGAGAAGATAAGTTACAGTAGACTTTTTTCAACCATCTTCAGAACTCCATTCACTATTTTGTGAAAATTTGAAATCCTTAAATTATTTTTCTTATAAGAGATATTTAAGTTGCATTTCTAATAGTATATTCAGATTTTACTTGATTTATGACATGTATATAAGATCTCATTCCCTTATAAAGAGGCCATAAAATGTGTTAAAGTGGATGATAAATATAGACTCTCCACCTACTTCTAATAACAAAAGAAAAAAAGAAGCTTCTTTTTCCTGCACAAGCTACAACAAATTGACCAAAATTGAACATCAAGGAAGAAATGAGAAGGGAAAAGAGAAACAAAAATAGAGGAGAAAGAAAGAGGTCAGTCCTCTCAAAAAGTAATGGTCGATGCAACAATTATCACCAACCTGCAAAAAATAGGAAGTTAACCAGCAATAAGCAAGGCATCTAAAGTCGATAAAATATGAAAAATTATAACAAAACAGGTGGAAAGCAACACCTCAAACTAACAAAAAGCCTCAAACAAAGATAAAAAACACAACATTTCTAACTAAAATATATCTACAGATGCTTAAACAATGAGATCCAAAGAACGAAAAAATCTAAGCTTGAAATAATGAACATGCAAATATGTTCTGGAGCATTATCAAAATGATATTGTGGAGGCAACAGATCGAGGAATATAAACAAGTTGTTATTAACTCCTCTTTATTGTCACTTTTTATTATTTTCACTAATGAGAAACTGCAAAAATATGGGAATTTTTTGGGAATGTGAGAAGAAATGGAAGATAATAAGGTTTGCAACTAATCTGCAATTATGATATTTAATTAGTAAAAGTCAATCAATTATAAATAAATATGATTATGATCTATGAGAATTTATTAAGTTTTTTTTTGGGCTTTTAATATAGCACATAAATGGAAGATATATGAGAGAAAAGGCCAAAAAATTGAGAAAAAAGATAAATGGTCTTCTAAGTCATAAAGAGGTGCCACATCACCTTGACTATGCCTAACTTTAATATATAGATTGCAACAACTACAGGGGTGTCAAGTTGCTAAGTCAGAATATGAAAGTTTCGGAGAGGGTGGTGGAGCTGAGGATGAGGAGGAGTGTGTCTATCACCGAGAACCAATTTAGGTTCAAGTCGGGTCGTTCAACTATAAAAACCATACATATTGTATGAGATTAATGGAGCAATATAGGGAGAGAAAGAGAAACTTGCTTATGGTGTTCATTGACCTAGAAAAAGTTACGACAAAGTCCCTTGGGGGAGGGGGGGGGGATTCTGTGGAGATATTTGGAGGCTAAAGATGTACTTGTGGCAATGTCAATTAAGGACATGTACCATGGAGCCAAGAATCGAGTGAGAACAGTGGCAGGAGACTCAGAGCACTTCTAAGTCGTGATGGGATTGCACTAGGGTTCAATTCTTAGCTCATTTCTATTTGCATTAGTGATAGATGAATTGACAGCATATCCAAGGAGAGGTGCCATGGTATATGCTATTTGCAGATGACATAGTTTTGATTGATGAGACACACTACGGAGTTAACGAAAGGTTGGAGGTTTGGAGACGGACCTTGGAGTCTAAAAGGTTCAAGTTGAGTAGGACTAAGACTACTTGAGTGCAAGTTCAATGACGTTACTCATATGGCAGATGTCATCTCTAAGAAAGGAAGTTTCAAGTATCTGTGATCAATAACCCAAGGAAATGGGGAGATTGACGATGATGTTACACATCGTATTAGAGTGAGGTGGATGAAATGGAAGCTCGCATCCGACCTTTTGTGTGATAAGTATGTGCCACCAAGCCTTAAAGATAAGTTTTAAAGTGGCGGTCAAAATAGCTATGTTGTATGGGGTGGAGTATTGACTTGTCAAGAACTCACACGTCCAGAAAATGTGAGTAGCGAAATTGAGAATGTTGAGATAGATGTGTAGGTATACTAAGAGAGATAGTATCAGGATTGAAACTATCCTAGACAAGGTAGGAGTGGCTTCCTTGGTGGACAAGATGAGGGAGACGAGACTTCGATGGTTCGGGCATGTGAAGAGAAGATGCACTTATGCTCCAGTAAGGAAGTGCGAGAGGTTGGCTATAGTGGGTATTAGTAGAGTTAGAGATAGACTGAAAAATCTTGGAGAGAGGTATTAGACAAACATGTCACGCCTGCAGCTTACTAAGGATATAACCCTAAATAGAAAGATAAGAGGTTTAGTATTAAGGTGGAAGGTTAGTAGATAGTCGAGCGTAGTCTAGTTCCTATTATTCATGCATTTGTCGGGAAACAATATTCACGTGATAAGTATTAATAGTTTTTGAATTATTTTGTTAGTCGAATAAAACTCCCTAAGTGGGATAGGACTCTTTGTTATTTCAGGTTTATAGGACTTTTGCTATTTCTAATTTGTTAGGACTCTTGTTGCTGTAAACCTTTATTTAATAGAGTTGACGTTATTACTAAAACAAGTTGGATTTTATCAAGTCACAGAGATTCTGGACTTTCTCTAATAAGTTCCCAGGTCTGCAATTCCCTGAATGAATTGCAAAATTCAGCAATCATAGGCGGGTCAAGAAACAAGAACAAAGGCTTAGACCTTAGTGTTGGGCCTGACTTTCCAATTAAATGTCCAGCGACTCGATCCAAAAATTAGGTATCTTAATAATTTGGTATTAGAGCTTGTAACCATGGACGAAAGTACTATAAAAGCAAAGTTGCAAAGTCTTTTACAAGAAGCCCAAACTCAAACCGAAGCAAATGTAGCAGCTTTAGAAGCAAGGATGGATGCCAAATTCCAGCAAATATCGCGACAAATTGAAACCCTAATTTGGACCACAACGCGTGCAAAAGGAGTTGAAGTTGGAGACAATAGTGCTACTTCTGTCCAACGAACCAATAATGTAGGTGAACAGCTAGATGTGTGTCTAGGAGGAAGAAACAACAACAATAACTTTGGTACTGATGAAAACAGTGAAGGAAGAGGTATAGTTCCCAGATACACTAAATTAGACTTTCCTACTTATGATGGAAGTGAAGATCCTCTTATTTGGCTTCACCGTTGTGAGAAATTCTTCGCTAACCAACGTACAACCAACCAAGAAAAAGTAGGTCTAGCTGCTTTTCACATGGTAGGGGAGGCGCAATTATGGGTTTATCAACTGGAACAGGAGGAGCCCAATTTAACATGGGGTGTCTTCAAAGAATATTGTACTCTTCGTTTTGGCCCACCAATAAAAAGCAATTCATTAGGGGAATTGATCAACTTGAAACAAATTAGTTAGGTTGAAAATTATCAGAGGAAGTTCCAAAGTATGTTGGTTCGTGCATTATCTGTACGTATAGACCAACAAGTAGATTTGTTTACAACAGGGCTAGTTGATTTGATTCGTCTCAATGTGGAATTGCACAACCCATCTAACCTAGTACAAGCAATAAGTCTGGCGAGAGCATTCGAGAAGAAAATACAAAATTCTTCTAGCACACAAAAGAACTATAGTTCAACCTCAAACATTAGTGCAAGGGCTGCCGCTGCAACAGTAACTCCGAGTGTTAAGGTAACTGCGTCCAATCCTTTTGTGAAAAAGTTGACTCGCGCTGAGATGGCTGCCCAGCGTGCAAAGGGGTTGTGCTACAATGTGATACTCCTTATGTTCAAGGCCATCAGTGGAAAAAGTTATTTTGGCTGGAAATAGAGGATGGGGAATCTAAGATGTAACAATGGATAGTAGAGAGCCTGCCATCTCATTCCATGTGATCACAGGCAAACAACATGCCAATACTATGCAGTTGCTAGTTGTAATTGATAACAAGTTGTTGCTTAGCTTAGTGGATTCAGGCAGTACACACAACTTTATTAGCTCAACGACAACCCAACGTTTAGACTTGCCTATCCAACAAAGAAGAAATCTCTATGTATTAGTGGCAAATGGCGAGAAGATTTCTAGTTTGGGCATTTGCACCGCAGTGCAATTTTGTGTAGTTAACCATTCCTTTAGTGTTGATTTATATGTGATTCCTTTGGATGCTTTTGATATTGTCCTAGGTATCAAGTGGCTGCAAGCACTAGGGCCTATTCTGGGGATTTTGCCTTATGGACTATAAGCTTTCAAGTAAAGGGAAACAAATTATTTTACATGGACAACAACAACTATTTCAGCCACAACTACATCCTTTGCGTGATTTTAAGCAAGGTGAGCTTAAGAAAGTATTAGCCAAATTCAATGACCTATTCCAAGAACCGGTAGGTTTGCCTCCTATGCATTCCTGTGACCATCACATTTGTTTACTATCAGGAATTGGTCCGGTGGTAGTTCGGCCTATCGCCACTCTCACTTTCAGAAAGATGAGATTGAGAAACAGTGTGATCAAATGCTTCAACAAGGTATTATTCGATCCAATTGTTGTCCATTCTCATCACATGTACTGCTAGTTCGGAAACATGATGAAACATGATGCTTTTTTTGGATTATAGGGAGCTGTATGCCAAAACAGTAAAAGACATTCCCTATTCCAGAAGTGGAGGAATTACTTTAAGAATTGCACGGAATACAATTTTTCACCAAGCTTGAACTTCGCTCTGGTTATCATCAAGTCCGCATGGATTCTCTAGATGTTGAGAAGATGACTTTCAGAACACATCATGGTCATTTCGTGTTCCTTGCCATGCCATTTGGATTGACTAATGCTCCTTCTACCTTTCAAGCATTGATGAACGAGGTATTCTGAAGGTACCTATGACAATTTGGACTTGTATTTTTCGACGACATTCTTGTGTATAGCAAGACTTGGAAGGATCATTTGTCACACATGCGAATCATCTTTGAGTTGCTGCAAGCTCATCGCCTTTATTTAAAAAAATCTAAATGTTCCTTTTCACATGCGAATCATCTTTGAGTTGCTACAAGCTCATCGCCTTTATTTAAAAAAATCTAAATGTTCCTTTGGCAAAATCAAGTAGCACATCTGGGCCACATAGTCTCAAACATAGGTGCGTCAGCTGATGTTAGCAAAATTGAGGCTATGGTGGACTAGCCTTGATCGCAATCAACAACAACATTTCGTGGATTCTTAGGATTGATATGATATTACCGTAAATTCGTCCAACATTATGGTCTGATTGCTTCCCCCTTAACGAATATGCTTAGGTGACATTTTTTTTAAGTGGAACGATGATGCAATTGCTTCCTTCGAAGCTCTTAAAAAGGCATTAGTTGCTGCCCCGGTGTTACAGTTGCCAAACTTTAAAGAAGAATTTGTTGTTGACTGTGATGCTTCAGGTGTTGGAATAGGAGCAATCCTTCAACAACAAGGACATCTAATTGCTTTTTTTAGTCATAAGCTAGCTGATCAACACTTGAAACTTCCTGCTTATGAACGTGAATTAATAGGCTTGACAAAGGCAGTTCAACATTGGAGGCCTTATCTCTTGGGTCAAGCCTTTCTAATTCGAATAGATCACTATAACCTCAAATACTTGTTAGATCAACGTCTCACTACTTCTCTTAGCAAAACTGGCTTATCAAGCTAATGGTGTTTGATTTTCGGGTGGAATACAAGGCTAGGCGATTGAATACTGCTGTAGATGCATTATCGCGGCCAGAAGAGGCTGAAGATATGTTATTTGCTATTTCTCAACCGGAAGTTTTGATATTTGAGGAAGTCTGGGCAGAAGTCAAGCAGTCACCAATTCTTCAGGACCTTCAACCTAAATTTGAACAGGGGAAGATGGATGCCGGTTGGGTGTTTCGATATGGGTTGTTGTTCTTCAAAGCCAGGGTCTATCTCTTGCCAAACTCACCGTTGGTAACTCTGTCTTGTTCAGGATTCATGATAGCACACATGAAGGTGTTCAGAAGACCATGCAACGTATTTGCAAGGATTTCTATTGGCCAGCTATGAAGACAACTATCAATGATTATGTTGCTGCCTATTCAGTTTCTCAACATTATAAGGCTGTTAATTTGAGTCCAGCAGGACTGTTACAACCTTTACAACTGCCTAATCAAATCTGGTCTGATATCTCAATGGATTTTATAGATGGCCTGCCAAAATCAGGAGGTAAAACAGTGTTACTGGTGGTTGTGGAAAGGTTCTCTAAATATACACATTTTATTTCTCTTGCTCATCCATATAACGCATCTTCTGTAGCAAGAATTTTCTTTTAGAATATTATTCGTTTGCATGGTATACTAGAATCAAAGAATTTTCTTTGAGAATATTGTTCGTTTGCATGGTATACCAGAATCAATTGTCAGTGATCGAGATGCCCTCTTCATTAGTACGTTCTGGAAAAGAATTGTTTCATTTATGTGGGACTAAATTAAACTTTTCGTCTGCTTATCATCCACAATCGGACAGTCAAACTGAGGTTGTTAATCGCATAATCGAGATGTATTTGCGATGCTTGGCGGGTGATCGTCCTACAAAATGGGTAGAATGGATTCCCAGGGCTGAATTTTCCTACAACACTTCTTACCATTCAGCACTTTAGGCATCTCCATTTCAGGTTGTTTATGGCCGTGAGCCTCCCCGGTTGCTATCCTACATGGATGGTTCATCTCGAGCTGTGACAGTAGACTGGCATTAATAAATCGAGATGTTGCCTTACATGATATTCGAGCTAAGCTCCAACAGGTGCAACACAAGATGAAAACAGTTTATGATAAGGGACATCGCGATATGGAATTTTTTCCAAGATCTTATGTCTGATTACATCTACATCCATATTGCCAAAAAACTCTGGCTAGTCGTGTCTATCATAATCTTGCACCAAAATATTATGGTCCTTTTGCAGTCTTGAAGTGCATCGGATCTGTTGCTTATCAACTTGGTCTACCTGCAAGTTGCAAACTTCATGATGTGTTTCATGTGTCACTTCTTAAGCCATTCAAGGGTGAGGTACCTTCGACTCCACCTACTCTTCCACCCATTCAAGAAGGACGTGTTGTTCCAACCCCTTGCTTTGTGCTCCGATCGCCTCTGAATTGTGGTAATTGGGAAATTCTGGTACAGTGGTGCGGCCTATCTGTTGAGGACTCCACTTGGGAGATTGTGCATCATTTCAAATCTCTCTTTCCAGACTTCAAGCTTGAGGACAAGCTTTTTCTCCAAGAAGGGAGTAATGTTATTGATGCGTTTGTTGGGAAATAATATTCCAGATGCGATAAGGATTAATAGTTTTTGAATTGTTTTGTTAGTCGAATAAAACTCCCTAAGTGGATTAGGACTCTCTGTTATTTCAATTCTATAGGACTTTTGCTATTTCTAATTTGTTAGGACTCTTGCTGTTGTATACCTTTATTTAATAGGGTTGACGTTATTAATAAAACAAGTTGGATTTTATCAAGTCACAGAGATTTGGGACTTTCTCTAATAAGTTCCCAGGCCTGCAATTCCCTGAATGAATTGTAAAATTCAGCAATCATAGGCAGGTCAAGAAACAAGAACAAAGGCTTAGACCTTAGTGTTGGGCCTGACTTTCAAGTTAATTGTCCAGTGACTCGATCCAAAATTAGGGACCTTAACAATTTCCTTCCCAATATTGTTATTATTATTCTCTTACTAGATTATTCTTCGATATTAGTATTACCTGTTGTTTGTTTTGCTTTAGTTATCGTATTATTTGTTATTGTTATTGTTTTCTTTTTTATTGTTTTCAGCATGCTTCTTCGCTACTGTATTTGCTTTACACACTTATATTTTCATATTGCTTTACTTGAGATGATAGTCTATCGGAAACAACCACTCTACCTTCACAAGGTAGCGGTAAGGTTGTGTTCGCGCCACCCTCTCCAAACCCCACATGTGGGATTATATTGGGTATGTTTTTGTTGTTGTTGTTGCAACGTTTCCTGGAAGAAAAATGAGTTGCTTCTTAATTTGTTTTGGTGTAACCCATGTAATGATATCACTTTTTCATAATATTGTCCTCCGCTCTGCAGGTTGCTCTTATGGCAACTAGATCACATGCTTCTGAGGTACGATGTATCTCAAATTTTGCAAGAGGTCATTAAGAGGCATTTCCTTTGCTTAGACATGGAATTTCATGAGAGGAAAGAATGGCGTTCAATTGTTATATGTTTGGTACTTTCTCCTGTCATGTTTACAGAGACTAGGTCCCTGTTGCATAACTGGTTTCTACTGACGTAAGTCCCGCAACGGTGTTTGTTTTATTCTTTTCTGTTGTCAGTAAGGCTACTGTACTGATAACTCCAAATAAATTCTAAAACCTTTTTATTCTATATGCCTGCAGGGATATGTTGTACTGCGTTATAATTTTTTTAGCTCATTCATCATTTTCTTCTCAGATTTCTCTATTGAAGGATAACCTTATGGCTCTCTGTGATACTAATATGCTACTTGAAAACTCTAATGAATTTGAAAGATTCTCCTGCTGTAAGATCTTTTGGGTTCCTCATATTGTTGCACTGCTATTTTGCAGGGGTTTGGCTTCTATTCTAGAGCTTCAAGTTAAGCTGGTGTCCCTGGTGCTAGATATCATTTCCAGACCAATGTGGTGGGGCATATCAATGGATCTCGGATCAAAATTTCCATTTTCACATGCTTACTTTCCATGCAAGAAGCAGATTTTGAGGATTTTGACTGGACCTTTGTCCTTGGAATCTTTGAAATTTCTAGTTGATGAAGTTTGCACACCAGTTGACGCATTTTCAACGAAAGCTGTGAATATTGCCAAAGTAAATCAGAGTTCTATTTGGTAAGTTTTTATTTCATGGTGTTTCACACAATTAGTCTGCACTGTCTGAGTTTATGGCTAATATGGAACTGTTTCTGCTATTTACTTTCAGGGCAACAACAATAACCTTCCCTTCTTGGTTCGTTTTTGCCTCTACTTTGCTCTTCTCTGAAAAGAGTTTGAGGGATAAGTACTGCTCAACATGGATATATGGAGCAGGTAATCTTAAGAATTCGCAGGACGTTAAAGCTCCTTTTCTTGCTACTGCCGCAAAGTTTATAGCATGGAGTTTGAACCCTACTGGTGGATCCTACTTGGAACTTTTAGTTGATTATCTGACAAAATTTTCCAATTTATGGACTATTAAGAAGTTTGGCTCTGATGAAGGCAATGAGACAACTCTTTGTTGCAACAAGGAAGTCATGGGATCCCTGTCCTTTAAGAAGGAAATGGTGAATATCCTGGATTCCAATTGCCAAGCACTTGCTTTCTGGCTTAAAGAATTTCAGGACATGTACATTGGGCACTCAAACAAAGTAAATGAAAGCTTTGCTCCCGATGAAGAACGAACACTAGGTGTCAATGTACAGAAGAACATGTTGTTTAGGAGGATACCAATAGGCATCTTATTCGGAAGCTTGAATCATATAAGTGATGCTGAATGTGAACTGCTTTTACATTATTGTGCAACTGGTACTCTCATGCAATTCACCGGAGGACAATCTGGAACGAGGAATAGGAAATCTAACCAGGAAAGGCAAAAAGGCTTGATACCATGTGCTGAGACATACACGGGAAAAGAGGCTACAGCAGGAGCGCGTATTGTCTTTGACATAACTGATGTAAGTGAAAGTATATCAGCTTCTATGTTTGAAACTGAGGAATGTGTACTCAATTTTGTGTGTGACGTGAAACTAAAGCTTGGGAGATATCTAGTCAAGTGTGTGAAAAGGCTACTCCAACTCACATTGGAGAAGAATATACAGCTGAACGTGAAGGATCTCTGTGACAGAATGCTCCGGTGGAAACATCAAGGGCGAGATGTTTTTCAAAATTATAGGGAATTAGATGAAATAATAGATGCCTGTGTTTCAGCAGCCTTTTGAAGACCCCATACAACATCAATTGAATATGCAAAACTTAAAAGGCATGGGCCTTAAGAAATTGCTTTGGTGGCATGGTGCTGCTTTATAGGGGTATTATCCTCAAGTAAGCAATCTTTTTGTTTCAAAGTTATGTTGATAGTCCTACACTGTCTACCCATGCATTTCTTATATATTACTACTATAACTATTGACAGTTCTTCCTCTGAATGCCATCATCATATGCCATCTCTTTGTATTATCCACAACTGAAGTTTTGAGCTGTTCTCTGTCTCCTGATAGTAAATGCTTTTTTAAGATTAAGAAACCCCCCTCTCCCAGGCAAACAATAAATATTGAGCAACTAGAGGCATAAATGATCTTTATGAGATGAATTTGATATTGGCAGCCATCTTAATGAAGCAAGTGAATGTGTAGTAGGACTTAAATATTAAGGCAAGCACAAAAGATGGCAAAGCTATAGAAATAAGCTAACCTACTGACATAGTTTTGTACAATAGAATTATTACAAAGCAAAATGGAAGTTGGCTCCCTTACAACATGTATTATTTCACAAGCAGCTTTACTCCTCTCCCCGACCTGGTTTTACAAATTGGTTGTATACGTACTTATACATGAAACTTTTTTGTATGGTATCCTAAAAGGTAATAGTGACCTATGGTATACAAGATGCTGTACAATTTCTGCAACCCGATAAATGTACCAGCAGCTTTTGTGGAACTTATGAAATTAAAGGTTGCGGAGAAGTAGGGATAATTACAAAGCTATGCCCTCTGTAATCCGAGTATATCTGTACTGCAATGTATTAGATGTTGTTCTATTAGTTGCCTGTAAAAACCTTTGCCACTTTCAGTTGCAAATAGCTGCCACAGCTAGTTTCTTAGAGGTATTTGGACATGGATCTCCTCCCAAGACTTCCGGCACTACATTTACTGAACAAGATTGCTGTGCAATGTAGTTCTGCAATATCCCATATTAAAATTAGGAGAAAGTACAAATAAACGGGCTAATGAAACTTAACAGATTAGCCAATGATGATAAATGAATGGGATCAATGCAATGTCAAACTCATGCCTTTTAGAAACAAACTGAAATACAGAAGTTTGAATGACACCAAAAAATAGCAGCCATCAGTCTGCAGGAAAACCTTTAATCCTTGATCTAAAAGAATAGGTACTTCTATAATGCGAACAGGAATTGACAATATCTTTTCAAAATCATCATACTACTTATGAGCATGGCAGCTACCTTCATGCTAGTTTCTACAAGTTCCTTCTGGTAATCCATAACCTGCGAACTGTATGTATGAGATTTTCAGCCAGCTGGGCACCATAATTGTGCTTTTGGTTGCAAATACTTAGATTTTCCAGAAGCTGCCGCATGCCAATTTTTAAGACTTGGCTGGCCTTCAACAATATCAGCACAAACTCTGGCTGTTGATCTTCTGGTGAAAGAAATTCCTGCTGGGTCACCTCCCCATTCTTCATTCACTACCAACAGATTCCCTCTTGGTTTCAGCCATGATCGTGGGACATCATACCTGAAATTAACAGTTTCATAATGATAATTGTATTTTCTTTCAAACAAGAAGCTAAAGTTATAGTTCATATTTCTTCAGCTTCTTGTGTTTGTCTTTTCTTTCCCTTAGCACCTCGTTTGAAATAGGCTAATATTAGGCATTACTCGGTATATTTGACTTTTAAGAAGTGTATCCTAAGGAATATGAGGCACAAAATGTCTCTCTCATCTCTGTCTGGTTTTAACTTTTGCTCTAAGTGAGATTGTCATGTGAAGCTTTCCACCAAAACTTGGACTACTACTCCATGAAATAAAAAAGAGAAAAAAATTGCCCCACATGCTTCTAGGACTTCTACAAATCCCTTAGACCCTTACCATCTTTGAGAAGGCTGATCGCAGTTGGTCTGACACTTCTTCTCACTGTAGAGTCCTGCATATTTGCATTCACCACAGTTGCCGCATGCTACGTATCCAGGCCAGTGGCGACCTACGCCTTTACCATTTATCCATATCTGACCTTTTCCCATACTTCCCATATCCAGAGCTAGTGGGTCATTTCCTTCAGGTGCATCGAATGTAGCCTGGAAAAGATAGTAGTGCTAACGTATGATTTTCAGGATCATAAAACTGATATAAACATGTAAACATCATGTTTTTTTTTTGTTACCAGGATCTTGTGTTACAGTGATGTGTACACCAGTTGTGATCTTACCTTGTACCACGTCAGGGGCTGCTTTTGAGCCAACAACAACTCTTTAACCCATTTAACAGAGGAACTCCCACTTAGGGTGTATAGACTTAATGCTTCACCTTTCAGACCAACCTGCAAAAAAATATAGATATCAGGGGACAAAAATCTTGTCCTCATGGTTGCTCCCGCATTCAATCAATCTTCAAGGGGAAAGGAAAATAGAACAGAGAATAAAACACAGATTGTGCAAGGGGGGGAGGGGGTCCTTTAGCTTTGTTTCTCTCCTCAAATATTACATATGCAAAGCTTCTTGTTATCTTCTCAAATCAGGCTTAGGAATCTAGACTTAACCCTTGGTAAATGAGAGCAATTGAAGTAGTGAGCGAACCTTGTAGGCCCATCTTTGTTTCGTCAAATCTCTTTTCCCCTCATTGAGACCACTTAATGTGACTGGACCAAGGACTCCAGCATTCCACGTCTCAAAATGCAAGCCAACATTCTGGGTTGGACTTAAACAACATAAGAAGTAGAATTGCAATTGCTAATTCCAGAAAACAAAGGAACAGGATGTAGAAAACTCACTGGGAGACCAACAGCAACACTGAGCATAGAAATCTTATTAATACCAGCTCTTAGTTTCACATTGCCACTATATGTCAACTTTGGGTTGTCCAATCCTCCATAAATGGCTCCTACCACATGGCAAAGTATAAAAGTCAAATGGTGACTTTTTTTTTAAAATAAAAGAATTGACTTAATAGATGCATTTATCAACAACACCAGTCTGCCATGTTGGCATATGGTGCCTGATAGTTGGTCATTGATGAAGATGTGCAAGGCATGACCAGCAGACATAACAGTGAGAAGAGGTCCCTTTTCATTCTTTAGAAATCCTTCATCAGATGCTATACTTACACTGGAGGAAGCACACAGAATGATTATTGTCGATATCCAAGTACCCAGTGAAACAAGAACATGATTTAAGAAAGGTAAAGATATAATACTTACTCTGTCGTGTACCACAAATAATCTGAGGAATCTCTAGTAACATTTATCTGCTCCCATAGTCCACTGGTTGAAAGTGTATAACTATCATCAGCGGAGGGAGTTTCTTCAGAGTATGAATCCCAAGATAATCCACCACCAATAGGTGTTCAGAGTATGAATCCCAAGATAATCCACCACCAATAGGTGTCATCTTCATCTGCGAACTTTGGGAGCTAATCTGCAGCAGTTCGTAGAGGATGTTAAGGCTTTTGGTCCTTAATGTTCTTATATTTTTCAAATACGTTTATTGAGACTGCTTTTAGGATACATTAATCTGGCTCCAGAGGATATGTTTTCTAGGTTGCAAACCTAATATCTGCAATACTAAAAATTGATTTTGATAAAATCACTGGTTTTCTTCTAGGTTCAGAGAAGGATTCTGTTTCATTAACCTAGCAGTGTTGTAGACAACAGTTCTGCAATCAGGAAGAATGCTGATGGACCATGGAGGCAGGTCATATTGCATATTCTGAAAAGTGAGACTAACTGAATAAGTTGGGTCATAGTTGGACAAAAATGCAGCACATACTCCAGATTTCGAGCTATACACATGAGCCTGTGTTTGATGTCAACAGGTAAATCAGTTTTTGAAGAACTCAAGATGTTAAATTCAACTAGAAAATTAGAATTGTATACATCACTAATGTTACACCCTGTAAATGTTAATGATCAGTAAGCATACACGTGAATTGATGACGAGTAAGAAGAACTTGATGTGTGTGGAAAAAGCCTCGGAAGCGGGATCGGACGGGACCAGTGCGCACAGGGCCAGCGCGATGCGCCAGCCAGCAGTGCACTGGCCATCGCGGGGCACCAGGCCTGCTGGCGCTTTGAGAGGCACGGGGCGCCAGGCCTGCTGCCTCAATGGGAGGCGCGAGGCACACCCCTGCCACCGCCCAAGAATGTATATAAAGGCCTCTTCACAATTTAAATTGTTTCCCAATTTAAACTCACGGCTAGAGAAGAGGAAACACGAAGGATTCAAGTAATTTTCGTCTGTTTACGCTGCCAAACACCGTCCAAATTTAAATTAATTTTGGGTATCAAAGTTTAAGTCCGCAGGAAGCATTACTGCGGAGTTATTTTCGTGAAATTCGCTCGGCGAATCGTAACCCCACCGAGTAAAAGTTGTCGGAATTGCTCCAAACTGATTTCTATACAATCACAGGCTTCAAGTAAGCATTTCTCCCTTCTGAACTCTCAGGAAATAATACGTTTTCGGCCGTTTTTCGTTAAGTTGAAGTATAGTCAATATTTGGTATTAAAAGTTATCGTTTTACGCCGAATTTGGTATTGAAATTCATCTCTTTCTTCCAGTATAATGGTTACAGCGGAAGAGAGCTGACAAATACAAGTTGAAACTCGTCGATTATTCAGGAAACGACAATCGTGGTATGTAAGGCTTAGCCCTCGGCAAGTATACTCGTCGTACAGTGTTACGACTTATGTTCCAGAACAGAAATGACGATTTCATATGTTGTAGATAGATGCTACCATTAGATTGTGATTGGACATATTGTAATTAGCTTTTTCTGGTATATAGAGATCAGACACGCTGTGATTAGCTGCTATCCGTAGATTATGGTTACATAAGTTTTGGTTAGCTGCTAGAAAACGTATATGGATTTTATTAGAATTCTATGTTTGTTGCCAGGCCTAGATCTTAGGAGCTCGTGAGAGTTATCGAGCCTGAGCTAGTAAGTTGAGCAACATGGGCGCAGCTAGGCGGTTAAACTACCAGTTTGGCGTCTGTATTGTCAAAAAGCACGCCTAGATGCCATTGGCGTATCCCTACACCCCAGGGCCAGAAATTTAGATAGGAAGGCCATGTTTTAGAGTCAGCAACCTAAGGTTGTCTAGTGAGCTGAGTGACAGCCTGTCACCCTATTAGTTATTACCAGTGATTGTCAGTCTTAGTGGGCTTAGCAGTTATCATATAAGTCGCCCAGGAAGCTAGCCAGTCTTCCAGGTTCAATAGAGCCGTGGTTACCCTAAGGAAGTGGACCTTATCGGTAGTTAGAGGCCGAGCCAACACCCCAGCCGGTTCCTATCACCCACAGGTTGTCAGGAATGGTTAGGTCTATAGAAAGTTGTCTATAAGGTTAAGAATCGCCCAGAAAAGTAATACAAGATCCGATTGGACTAAGATGAGGCCTAAGGCACTAGTAAGTACCATGTTAGTATAGTACTGCCCACAGGCTAAGGATGTCAGTAAACTTCCTATGGAGGATTAGGGGCCGATCGCTCAAAAGCATGTTCGGCCAGTACCAGCCCTACAGTTGTCCTAAGCAAGGGCTCCCAAGTAGGTCCAGCTTGTGGTATGTTTTGAACTAAAGCTTCTCATATACATGAATTCGATTGAGATGCATGTTATTATTGAGCTTCGTTTTCATACGACGTCGAGTCTATGCATGATTTCATTATTGAGCTTTGTCAATAGACAATGTTGAGCTTCGTTTTCATATGATGTTGAGTTTATGCATGGTTCCATCTTGAGCTTTGTCAATAGATGATGTTGAGCTTCGTCAACAGACGATATTGAGCTTCGTTATATACGATGTAGAGCATTGCATGCTTTTGGGAGAAGAGTCTGGCACCGAGTGGGCTAAGGGTCTATCACCCTATGCCCCAGAACTACGCGCCAACGTAGGTTGATACTATTTTGTAACTTGGGACCTCTCTTATGAGCTTCCCCTTGCCCGAATGGGCCTTCAACTTGATATTGATGTCATGGTAGCGTCCTTAGCCCCGACAAGATTTTGAACGGTTCTGCCCACTTGAGTGTGATAGTCGGGACCACGTAAGCTCTATCATGGTATGTCGGTTAAGTGACGAGTCTCCCAATGTCTTATATGATTTTGAATTTTCATATTCATTACTCATGGTTATTATATACTCATGCATGTTCTTAAATTTGTTGATACCATGGCATCCAGAGTACACCGCTTCTTCATGGGGTTGAATCCAGAATATGTTGAGGCTTGTATTACGGCCACACTGCGAGAGGACATGGATATTGCCCGAGTTCAGGCATTTGCCTAGAATATTGAGGGCATCAGGAAGCGGCATCGGAAGATCAGGAGGACTAATCAGGAACAACGCCGCAGGGACAGACCATTTGAGTTACAGAGGGAGGCTCGGGGAGGACCTAGGCCACAATTGTTAGACAGGCCGCCCAGGCCCCCGCCTCCACCACAGCCGCAGAGGGGTAGATTCAGCCGCAGGGGGCAGTCAAAGACCGGCAAAGGTTGGCAGATTGCAGATTCACCATTACAGAGGAGGGCGGAGCAGAGTAGGTATACCCTACCACTTTGCCCTATATGCAACCGACGCCATCCTTGAGCATGCAGGTATGGCTCCACCGGATGTTATATTTGTGGCCAAGAGGGCTATTTGATGAAAGATTGCCCAGCCAGAGGTCAGGAGAATCGGGATAGACAGGACAGGGTATCCGCAGGGTCACGAGCTACAGCATCCTCGGTAGGGCGCAGGCCCTCAGTTACAGCAAGCAGGGGTCGGGGTAGATCAGGGGCCTCCAGTGTAGGTGCGGGTCCAAGCCGCACATATGCTTTACCAAGGAGGCAGGATTCGGAAGCGTCACCCGATGTTGTGACAGGTATGATAACTATCTGCTCACACCCTGCTTATGTATTGATTGATCCAGGATCTACTCTGTCCTATATTACTCCATTTGTGGCACAAAAGTTCAATATTGCACCAGAATTATTGCAGCAACCCTTTTCAGTATCCACGCCCGTCGGTGACTCTATTGTAGCTAGCAGAATTTACCGAGGGTGTACAATAGAGGTTGCTGACCGTCAGACCATAGTAGATCTGGTCGAGCTAGAAATGATAGACTTCGATGCCATAATGGGTATGAATTGGTTAGTGCGTGCTTTGCGAATGTTGAATGTTGGACCAAGACGGTCCGATTCCACTTTCCCGGAGAAGCAGTGCGGGAATGGAAGGGAAGCACCGCTACGCCAAAAGGTAGGTTTATTTCCTACCTTCAGGCGAGGAAATTGATATCTAAGGTATGTATTTACCACCTGGTCAGAGTTTAGGATGTCCGAGCAGAATCTCCGACGCTCCAGTCGTTCCGGTGGTGAACGAGTTCCCTGATGTGTTTCCAGATGAGTTACCTGGTATTTCCCCAGAGAGGGAAATAGATTTTGCTATTGACTTATTACCAGACACTCAGCCTATATCAATTCCTCCTTATTGTATGGCTCTTGCAGAACTCAGAGAGTTGAAGGAGCAGTTGAAAGATTTGCTAGATAAAGGTTTCATCAGGCCAAGTACTTCTCCATGGGGTGCGCCAGTCCTGTTTGTGAGAAAGAAAGATGGCTCACTCCGTATGTGCATAGATTATCGGCAATTGAACAAAGTCACAGTGAAGAACAAGTACCCGCTTCCCAGAATTGATGACTTATTTGATCAGTTGCAGGGAGCCAGATACTTTTCTAAGATTGATTTGTGGTCCGGATATCACCAGGTTCGAGTACATGAAAGAGATATTCCTAAAATGGCATTCAGGACTCGATATGGACACTTCGAATTTTTAGTTATGTCCTTTGGGTTAACGAATGCCCCAGCAATATTCATGGACCTGATGAATAGTATTTTCAGACCTTTCCTGGATCTGTTCGTAATAGTATTCATTGATGACATTCTGGTGTATTCTCGCTCTGAAGCAGATCACCGAACTCATTTGCGGACAGTGCTCCAGATCCTCAGGGACCGCCAGTTATATGCTAAATTTTCTAAGTGTGAATTCTGGCTTAATTCAGTAGCCTTTTTGGGGCATATTGTGTCGGATGCTGGTACACAAGTTGACAAGCAAAAAATAGAAGCAGTTAAATCATGGCCTAGGCCTACCACTCCGACTGAAGTCCGTAGCTTTCTGGGATTAGCAGGATATTACAGGAGGTTTGTTGAAGGGTTCTCGACTATTGCGGCACCTCTGACTAAACTGACACAGAAAACAACAAAGTTTCAGTGGACAGAGGCATGCGAGCAGAGCTTCCAGGAACTGAAAGACAGGTTAACCTCGCCCCAGTGTTAGCATTGCCGGAAGATACAGAAGGTTATTCGGTGTATTGCGATGCATTAGGCGTCGGGTTGGGTTGTGTGTTGATGCAACACGGTAAAGTGATTGCATATGCTTCCAGACAGCTGAGGAAACACAAAAAGAATTACCCTACCCACGACCTGGAATTAGCCGCAGTGATCCACGCCTTGAAAATGTGGAGGCATTACCTGTACGGCGTCCATGTTGATATTTTCACAGATCACAAGAGCCTACAGTATATCTTCACTCAGAGGGAGTTGAATCTGCGGCAACGTTGCTGGTTGGAGCTGTTAAAGGACTATGATGTGAATATTCTATACCACCCAGGGAGAGCCAATGTTGTAGCAGATGCTCTCAGTCGTAAGTCCATGGGGAGTTTGGCGTATTTGCATCCCGAGCAGCGGGAATTGGTCAGGGAGATACATCAGTTAGCTAGCCTAGCCATCCGTGTAGCAGAAACAGAGGACTGTAGAGCGGTAATTCAGAACACCGCCGTGTCATCATTAGTTGTGGAAGTGAAAGAACGGCAATATGAGGATCCCGACCTGGTCCAGCTTAAAGACAGAATCCAGTAGGGTAAAGCGCCAGATTTTCAGGTAACTGAGGAAGAAGTGCTGTTATGTAAAGGTCGCCTATGTGTTCCAGATGTTTCGGGGCTCCGCCAGCAGATTATGAACGAGGTACATTACGCCTGCTATTCCCTCCACCCCTGTGCGACAAAAATGTACCATGATATTAAGGAGAATTATTGGTGGCCAGGAATGAAAAGAGAAATTGCTGAATTTGTAGCCCAGTGTCATAACTGCCAACAGGTAAAAGCGGAACACCAGAAACCAGGCGGGTTAACTCAGGATATAGCTGTGCCTCTTTGGAAATGGGAGGCAGTAAATATGGATTTTGTGGCAGGATTACCTCATACCAGACACAGACATGACTCTATATGGGTGATAGTTGACAGATTGACAAAATCAGCCCATTTCTTGCCAGTAAAAACTACCTTCTTGGCCGAAGATTATGCGGAGTTGTATATCCGAGAAATAGTCAGGTTGCATGGAGTACCGGTATCCGTTATTTCAGATAGAGGAGCACAGGTTACAGCTAGATTCTGGCAGTCGTTTAGAGAGGTCTAGGGATGCAGATTAATTTGAGCACAGCATTCCACCCTCAGACAGATGGACAGGCGGAGCGCACTATTCAGATGCTCGAAGATATGTTGCGAGCGTGTGTGCTAGATTTCGGTGGTAAATGGGATGAGCATTTGCCGTTAATTGAATTTGCTTATAATAATAGCTATCATTCGGCTATTCAGATGGCGCCTTTCGAGGCTTTATACGGGCAAAAATGCAGATCGCCGATTGGCTGGTTTGAAATAGGAGAATCAGCATTGTCCGGGCAAGATATTGTTCAGCAGTCAGAGGAGAAGGTGAAGCTTATCAGAGAACGCCTACTGACTGCACAGAGCCGCCAGAAATCATATGTTGACGTACGACGCAGAGACCTAGAATTTAATGTGAATGACTGGGTATTTCTGAAAGTATCTCCGATGAAAGGGGTGATGAGATTCGACAAGAAAGCCAAGCTCAGTCCAAGATTTGTTGGGCCTTATCAGATTCGTCGAAGGATAGGCCGAGTAGCATATGAGTTGAACTTGCCTCCAGAATTAGAATCCGTTCATCTGGTCTTCCATGTATCTATGCTGAGGAAATGCATAGGAGACCCATCCAGAGTAGTCCCAGTCCAGGATATTCAGTTTACAGAAGAGTTGGCCTATGAAGAGGTTCCAGTAGCTATCTTAGACAGACAGATTCGTAGATTGAGAACTAAAGATATTGCATCTGTCAAGGTATTGTGGCGTAACAGGAACCGAGAGGAGATGACTTGGGAGGCGGAGGAAGATATGAAAACTAGATATCCTCACTTATTCAAGGCCTAGTTAGGCGACAGGTATGTCTGTATTATTATTTATGCAGTATCTTATGGTTATGTATGTATAAATGAGAAAGATTGATGTTTAGCTATCCAGTGAATCTTAAAGTACTGTGTGCAGTACCTGTATTGGACTTTTCTGCGTTTTAGGTTTTTGGGATAGTCCATATTACAGGGGAAACTCTGCCGAAATTGTCTTAAAACAAGTTGAGTAAGTTGAGAAGACCTCTAGATAGAAGTTTACATTCGAGGACTAATGTTCTTAAGGGGGGAAGAATGTTATACCCCGTAAGATTCCCGACACCTAGATGACCTATTCGCACGTTGGTTAAGCATATTTGAAAGCCATAAGTGCTAAAGAAAGACCCGGAAAAAGATCGGATGAAGTAACTGCTCGCGCTCTGCTGCTCGGTATATATTATACACTGACACGCAAGTGTACGTGGTCAAATAAGTAATAAAGTGGCTAAGTAGCCAAGTATCGATCCAAGGAGGCTGCTCTAGATATGCAAAACTGCCTAGTTTACTATATCTCTATTCTATTTCTAACTATGTTAACAACAATCCAACCAAGATTTGAGTGAGTTTTGTTTCTAAACTAATTATCTACTAAAATTAATAACTACTATTTACGTTGAGTTTAGACAATGGATATGCACATGCCAAGGTTAAGAACGAGTAATGAACTTGATAATCATGATAATTTGGTCATCTTCTTCTTCATATTGCTAGCCAAGAACGTTTGCCTAGAAATTAAAACTTCCGTATTTAATTTCACTTTAGATTCATAAACCATTCGTCTACATTTCTGTGATCAAATGCAATTTATGACCTAACACTACAATTCCGGTTCCTAAATTGACTAATACGGCTTTCAAGTATATTTCTATCAAGAAAGCACATCAAAACCCAATTTTCCCAAATCAAGTTAAGAACAATACCCTATTAATTCACAACTTTTCAATTTCATGCTCTCTCGAGTGAAATTGGACTTTTTAGATATACATTAATGGTGGCCAATCAAGAATGTAATAAGCACAAGAATTAATAGAACAACATGCAAGAAGAAGAAGAAACCATATCAATTATTACCAAAATTCATTACACAAGTTCAAAACCTCAGCAAGAAAGGAATTAGCCACTCATTCTTGGATTAATCATCCTAGAATGAGTGTGAATCATGCATACAATTGAAGGAAAGAAGAAGGGAAGAGAAGAAAACTCTTATCTTTTCTATTCTTCAACTGCCACAAAACCACGTTCCTGCTCCCACTTCTGAACTCAGGCTAAAAAAAACTAAAACTAAAAAACTCCCCTTTAAAAATAACCTAAGTGTGCTATTTATACTAGTGGGAAATTTTTCCCGGAATAACAAGCAACGTGTCACGAAGGCCAACGCGGAGCACTGCCTCCGTGACACGGCGTGGACGCGGACCCTCTCTGGAAATTGCATGGTCCGGATAATTAGCCTCAACGTGGCACGGAGGCCATCGCGGAGGCCTGTCTCCGTGCCACGGAGCTGTCGCGAGGCCTCACTGGAATCTGCCAATTAATTTCCTCTCCAGGTAGTGTGCTACCGCGATGGCAGCGTGGCACGGCACCATCGCGGAGCCAGTGTAAAATATGCCATCCGAGGTCTTTTCCACGCTCGCATCCAAGTCCAACTCCGACATAGTTCCAACACGCATTTTAGCTCTTAAAAATCACATTATCCTGCAAAACAAATGCTAATCATGTTGGTTAGTATAAATTCGCATTTTATTACCAAATACATGATATTATATACACATTGCACAACAAACAAGGTAAAAATGATACGTTTGAGTATCACTTGGGCATATAAATCTGCCCAAGATCACTTACCCCACACTTAAATCCTTGTTCGTCCTCGAATAACACATACACAAATCATGCACATCACATCTCAACCTTTGTCACTATGGTGAAACCATTTACGTTACGGTCATACCGATTATTCGATTTTTGCAAATCATCAAGAAAACATGCTTGGTCGTACAAGACAATGACCTTTATACATCGAGGCTTCCTAGACTTTTAAGAATTGATTCTTGATATCGGCAAACTCATGCAAATCAACTAATCAAGAAGTCCGACACGAAAATCAATCTTTCATCAAGCTTGTACCCTCACAACTCGAGAGAAACTTCCCCTTTTATGCTCGTGCAGCACACAAACATGCAAGTAGGGGCATATAAAAATTAATTTCACTCTCTCTCCCAAAAGAATTCACATGCATCATGTCATGACCCATAGGCTTGCCCTTAGTGTATTACTCCACTAATATAAAGAAATGTAGTGTAGGATCAAATAGGACTTTTAATGGGTTGTAACTGGGCTATGGATCTAGTATATATATATTGGATTAGCCAATAATAGTCGCTAGCATCCTTAAGCGCCTTTTCAACTCATTCCCATCGACTCATGGACATTGTTCCTCTCTTTTCTCTTTTTCTCCCATTCATGCTGGTTTACTTTCATACAGCCCATTTCATCAGGCACACTTGACCCCAAACGGAAGGTTTTCATGTACCCTCAATTTCATTTAATTACAACTAGTGCCTCTTCAACATCATCTTTTCTTTCCTCACTTTGCTTTTCTTTTCTTTTCACTCTTTTCACTCTTTAACACTTTGCGAAACAATTTTCTGTTCTTTGTAAGCGCTTAAGAGCTTCTTATAGACTTTAAGGCTAATGAAAAGAAGGAATAAAGCTTAGTTCATACAATTCTGGACAAAAGAAAGAAATCGGCTAAAGGCTCAACGGGCTGACTAGGGTATACAACATATAAAAAGGTAGAATTTGACAAGAAAACAATGGAAACTAACGGTTAAAACAAAGAAATGCCTACATCCTTTCCGACACTACACCTCCTTCATTTCGCTTTGTATACACGCCAGGCAAGTTCTAGACAATTCACAATGACATGGAATAGCAAAACCTCACTCACACTTCATGCACATGCTCGAATCAAGATGCATTCACAAACTCTTTAATTAGTCAATTACATGAATTCAAGATTAAGCCTCAATCATAATGAACCAAATTCTATAGCCTAGGTAACTCAACATATTTACACAATTACATGCTTTCAAACGAATCACTTTCACATTTCGAACATCAATTACACACGCAACAAAATTTTAGCAACCATAAGCAACTACAGTTTATTGATGCAATCCACCAAAGAAACTAAAAACAGAACAGCTACTCCTATCGACTACATTTCCCTTAAGACGGTCGTCATCCATCCATCATAGGGAATGTTCACTAACTATGACATCGGTTCAATGGGACTATTCTCGGTAAAAGAACCGAAAACAAACTCCGAGAAACCCAAAAATAAAACTTCAAAATTTTTGCAACACATCGATCATTTCGATGAAAAAAATATTTACAAAATATGTTGATAAGTGCAACATCTTTTCGCAAAAAATTTGAAAAATATCGATCATATCGATAGAGAAAAAAAATATTTACAAAATTTACAAAATATTTACAAAGGCAACCATAACTTTTTTAAAAACACACATCATTAGCCACAAACAAATATATACACATCATTCACAAATCAGTTCACAACAACAGGGAAAGCACAGACATACATAAATGTCAAGGAAGAATATACAGCAGATTTAGAGCCTATGACCCAGCACCTAACTACTCCCCACCCCACACTTAAATCGAACACTGTCCCCAGTGTTCACAAAAATACAAAGCACAAAATTTTGGGTGGTGAAACTCCCTGCTCAGTCGAAATATTCGACTTCCTCATCCGGTGCTGCGGCCTCGTCGCCCATATCTGAATCAGCTCCCTCGCCGTCATCGGACTCCACATTAGAGTCCTCACGACGTGTCTCCTCATCAGTAGGGACGTCGTCGTCAGTCGGCTCCACAAAGGCTGGCCCCACCTTGCATAAAGCTCTGGCGTTCTCGCCAAAAGGGTAGTCCAGCTCCAGCTGCCATAATTCATCCTCGGTGGCTGGTCTCCCACCTATCCGTAGCTGCAGCATCTGCATACCGAACATACGGGCCATATACTGGTCGTCACGAGCATGTCGCTCGCCCAGAGTCAGCACAGGTCCGTGTGTAGTGTCGTGGGCCTTGGTCTTTGTCACATCAAGGGCCCTCCGCTCCAACTGCGGAATGTAATCCAAGGCTTCTTCCTCAACGTCGAGGCCTCGGAGGAAGGTGGTGATGAGTCCGCCAAACCCGTATCTGTGGCCCTGGTGTAGTCTGTCTCTCTTCATGGCGGATATTATAACCGCCCCCACATTAATCTCAAGCCCTTTCATAAGGGCATACACCAGGCAGAAACGGTCCCGGGTCACGTCTGTCATATGTACTCCCGGGATCAAACACGAACATACAATTTTTAGCCAGATTCTGGCCTCCCTGTTCATCTGCGAATAAGGCAGAGTCTGGTGGTAACCCCTCTCTTTGTGTCTACTCCACCGGGCTGTGGATCGAGCCCCACACAACGTACGTCTGATGTCGGCGTACGGTGGGGTGATGTTGAGCTGGCGGAGAACGTGGGCGTCTGTGTCCTGCGCTCCAACGATGGCATTCAGCTGCTGGGGTTCCAGAGTGACAATCTGCCCTCTGATTTTAATAGTGTGGCTTCTGATGGCCGGGTTCCAGTTGGCATAAAATTCCCGGACCAAGTGAAGGTTGCACTCCTTGGGCTCCTGAAAAATAAAGCTGAGCCCAGCTGCCTCAATCCTCTGTACGATGCGAGGGAACTCCTGTGCGAGTGGTTCCCTTGCAATATATTCCTCCGGGAAGTACTTGTTCTCCTTATGCTTTGCGTACCACTTCTTCCCTTCATCGGTAACCCATCGTGTTCCGTATCGGCGGTGTTGACCGCGTGGAACCGCAGGTGCAGCTGGGACAGCAGTGCCCAGTCTCATTCTCTTTCTGCCGGTGCCTGAGGTTGAAGCACCCTTGCCTTTATCTTGTCGGCTGGCCATTGTACCTGTCAAGTTACACAGACGAGCACAACGTTAAGCTAAAAACTTGTTAGCTTTGGCTAAGGTCGGGTTAAACAAAATTTACCCCACACTTAGTCTTTAACAATATTTACAACCTGTTAGCAAGGATAGCTCTATTTACACCCCAAACACAATCACTATAAACATATTGCTTAGTGCGTTCACAAAAATTCGACAGCATAACGACTAGCGAACTACTCAGACTTCATACAGCTAACCCAATCCTACTATCGACAGCTATTCACCCATAGCACTTAGCAACAATAACAACAACAAAATAGAAACAACAATACAAACATTTTATATACACTAATCTAAGCAATTCAACCAATTCACATATTACGCAATGTCCCACAAAAATTCGAGAATTAGTCGTCTTTCACCAATTATACAATATTTACCACGACTTATCTCAAATAATAAACACACCCCGGCATCAATTTCGTCAAACTATCAAGTTACCCAAGTTAAAATTCAACAACCCCAAGCCCTAGAACTCAATTCGACAATCAACAATGAATTATTCAATCAATCGATAAGTTCACCCGTCAACTACAACAATTCGAACACAATCAATCGCAAAATAATTCACGTCATGTTTAATTTCTACCTAGGGTGATATATCTCACCTCACATGCTCAAAATCGACAAAAATTGCCAAAAATTTGAGATAGACGATGAAAACATACCTTGGAATTGAAGAATCGATAAAGACTTGACGTTTTCCTTGCCTCTTAACGTGGCACGGAGCTTGGGGGTAGGGGAATGGGTGTTTGGTCGCGGAGGGTAGAGGGAATGGGAAAAAATGGGCAAAAATCGGGGGTTTATTTAAAAGAAACACGCGGGTCACCCGAAAACCCGGTGTGACTCGGCACTGGGATAAGGGCAACGTGTCACGGAGGGTAACGCGGAGGCCCTCCTCCGTGACACGGAGCCAACGCGTTGGCTTACTGGAATTTTAAAAAATTCCAGATTTGCCTTCAACGTGTCACGGAGGCCAACGCGCCAGTGCTCTGTTTCACTATCAAATTTTATTTTTCATACCTCGCCTCGTTTTCTCGATTCCAAGTATTTTTCCTCCGGTATACCTGAAAATCACCTCACTAAACAAAAATTGGTTAAATGACTAGATTCCCTACTAAAAAAATAAAAATTACTAATTAAAATGCACATCTAAACCTAGTCAAGAAAAAGAAAAGAAAATCAAATAAAAGAAAAACTTTACACTAAGGAAAAAGAAAGAAAAATATTTTTCACGGGTTGCCTCCCGTGCAGCGCCTGGTTTAACGTCGCGGCTCGACAGCCTTTATGCTCAATTTTCTACTAGGGAGATGGACGATTTGACCCGATCATGGTCATCTCCCCAGTAGTTCTCAACCTTGTCTGGTGGCCTACCTAGTAACTCTCGGGAATCACTCAATCCATTTGCATTCCCATGATCAATCACGTTGATCACCGAGAGTTCCTTATAGACAGTCGGGAGCTTAGGTGCCTTGTACACGTCGAACACCTCAACCTTGTCGTGTGCTCGCATCGTGAGTTGACCCGCAGCTACATCGATCAATGCCTTTCCGATTGCCAAAAATGGTCGTCCCAAAATAAATGGGACTTCCGCATCTGGCTCAAAATCCAGAACAATGAAATCTACCGGAAAAATGAGGGAGCCTACCTGCACTAGCACATCCTCAACTATGCCATCCGGCTTAGCTAAAGACCTGTCTGCTAGCTACAAGATCACTGTTGTAGTTCTAGGACTCCCTAGCCCTAACTTTCTGAATACCGAAGATGGCATCAGATTTATACTTGCCCCCAAGTCGCATAACCCACGAGCTCGGATACTTTGCCCAATCGTCAGCTGGATAGTAAAACTTCCAGGATCCTTCAGTTTAGTGGGCAACCTGTTCTGAATACGGGATGTGCATTCCTCCGTTAAAGCCACCGTGGCATACTCGGTCAAGCGAATTTTGTTGGCCACGATGTCTTTGATATACTTTGCATATTTTGGCACACCCTGCAAGACATCAACAAGAGGTAAGTTAACATGTACCTGTTTAAGTACCTCCATGAATTTCTGGAAACACGCCTCCTCCTTGTGTTTCTTAAGTCGTTGAGGGAACGGGGGTGGAGGCCTTGTTGGTTCAGCTTCTTTGGTCTTCCCCGTATCTGAGGTTTGTTCTCCCTCAACATCTGCTGCTCCTGACTTCTGAGGCGGTCTTTCCGGTTCCACCTCCTTTAATTGTAAACCACTCCTCGTGGTCACTGTATTTACCTGCTTAGGATTGGGATCCGTGTCGCTAGGTAGTCCTCCCCTTGGTCTAGTATTTTGGGCACTAGCAAATTGCCCAAACTGATATTCAAGAGCCTTGGTTGCCAATTGATTGTTCTTTACTTCGGCCGCCAGTTTGACATAGTCAGCCTGCAATTGTGCCTGGTTGGCAATCATGGTCTTGAACATTTCCTCAATAGTCGGTGATGGTGGTGGAGGAGGGGCATTGTGATTTCTAAACTGATTCTGATAGCCTTGTTGCCCTCCTTGGTTTCTGTGCATACCTTGCCCTGAACCCTCGCCTTGTTGATTGTTGCTACCCCACGAAAAATTTGGATGATTCCTCCAATTCGAGTTGTAGCCACCACCAAACTGCTGTTGATTCCTCTGTGCATTGCCCACAAAGTTGACAGAATCAGGATTTGCACCACAGCATTCGGCTGAATGCTCACTACTACCACACACTTCACACCACATCTGTTGGACTGAATTGATTGAGGCTGACGGCTGGTTCAAATTCATATTGCTGAAGTGAGTGTTTAACTGATTTTGCAAAGCAGCTATCTGAGCAGCGATAGCTGTGAATCCATCCACTTCAAGCACTCCCGTTGCTTTCCTTGCTCCACCTCTTGAAGAATCTGCATTCCATTCCGGATTGCCTTGTGAAATTCGGTTGAGCAAAGTGTACAGCTCCTCATAAGTCTTCTCCAGCGCTTGCCCTCCAGCTGCTGAGTCTAACAAAATTTTAGTGTGGGGTTCCAAACCCTCAATAAAAGTGTGGACCAACACCTCATTTGACTGATGATGATGAGGACAGTCCCGCAACATGGACTTGAATCTTTCCCAGGCTTGATAAAGATTTTCTCCTTCCCTCTGTTTAAAACTTAGAATCTGACTTCTAAGTTTAGCCGTTTTACCTGAAGGGAAAAATCTGATCAAGAACTTCTTTGCAAGATCATCCCACGTTGATATAGAGTTGGGTGGTTCAGCTTTTAACCACCTCTTGGCTTCACCAAGTAAGGAAAATGGAAATAAGGTGAGCCGAACATAATCAGGTGACACTCCAGCGGGGATGTAAGTGTCACTTATCTCCAAAAAGTTCTGGAGATGTTGTTGCGGATCTTCGTGAGGGAGACCGGTAAACTGCCCGCTAGTGTGCAAAAGTTGCACCATATTTTGCTTTAACTCAAATCTCCCCCCAGGCTCTGGTTTGCGGATGCTGGAATGTACATTATTAGCGTGTGGGATTGCCACCTCGCGAACCGGCCTGGCTGCTACTTCCTCGGGCACTAACACTGCCCGCACAACTGGTGGATTGGGTTGCTCCATTATAGACTGTTTCAGCAACTGCAACTTCTTCCGAAGAGCTTCTCTACGTTGACTGTGCAATTCACGTTCTGGCTCTAAGTAAGATTCCACCAGCTCCTTGTCCCTTGCCAGTGTTCACAGAAATAAAAATCTGCAAAATACAGGCTAAGACCAAGTTGTTAACACTTAAGAAAATAAAAATACAAATACAGTAAATTTACACTAAACAAAATTTTACAAATCGCCTAGCCTCCCCGGCAACGGCGCCAAAAATTTGCTCGCGCTCTGCTGCTCGGTATATATTATACACCGACACGCAAGTGTACGTGGTCAAACAAGTAATAAAGTGGCTAAGTAGCCAAGTATCGATCCAAGGAGGCTGCTCTAGATATGCAAAACTGCCTAGTTTACTATATCTCTATTCTATTTCTAACTATGTTAACAACAATCCAACCAAGATTTGAGTGAGTTTTGTTTCTAAACTAATTATCTACTAAAATTAATAACTACTATTTACGTTGCGTTTAGACAATGGATGCCAAGGTTAAGAACGAGTAATGAACTTGATAATCATGATAATTTGGTCATCTTCTTCTTCATATTGCTAGCCAAGAACGTTTGCCTAGAAATTAAAACTTCCGTATTTAATTTCACTTTAGATTCATAAACCATTCGTCTACATTTCTGTGATCAAATGCAATTTATGACCTAACACTACAATTCCGGTTCCTAAATTGACTAATACGGCTTTCAAGTATAATTCTATCAAGAAAGCACATCAAAACCCAATTTTCCCAAATCAAGTTAAGAACAAAACCCTATTAATTCACAACTTTCCAATTTCATGCTCTCTCGAGTGAAATTGGACTTTTTAGATATACATTAATGGTGGCCAATCAAGAATGTAATAAGCACAAAAATTAATAGAACAACATGCAAGAAGAAGAAGAAACCATATCAATTATTACCAACATTCATTACACAAGTTCAAAACCTCAGCAAGAAAGGAATTAGCCACTCATTCTTGGATTAATCATCCTAGAATGAGTGTGAATCATGCATACAATTGAAGGAAAGAAGAAGGGAAGAGAAGAAAACTCTTATCTTTTCTATTCTTCAACTGCCACAAAACCACGTTCCTGCTCCCACTTCTGAACTCAGGCTAAAAAAAACTAAAACTAAAAAACTCCCCTTTAAAAATAACCTAAGTGTGCTATTTATACTAGTGGGAAATTTTTCCCGGAATAACAAGCAACGTGTCACGGAGGCCAACGCGGAGCACTGCCTCCGTGACACGGCGTGGACGCGGACCCTCTCTGGAAATTGCATGGTCCGGATAATTAGCCTCAACGTGGCACGGAGGCCATCGCGGAGGCCTGTCTCCGTGCCACGGAGCTGTCGCGAGGCCTCACTGGAATCTGCCAATTAATTTCTTCTCCAGGCAGTGTGCTACCGCGATGGCAGCGTGGCACAGCACCATCGCAGAGCCAGTGTAAAATATGCCATCCGAGGTCTTTTCCACGCTCGCATCCAAGTCCAACTCCGACATAGTTCCAACACGCATTTTAGCTCTTAAAAATCACATTATCCTGCAAAACAAATGCTAATCATGTTGGTTAGTATAAATTCGCATTTTATTACCAAATACATGATATTATATACACATTGCACAACAAACAAGGTAAAAATGATACGTTTGAGTATCACTTGGGCATATAAATCTGCCCAAGATCAGTAACCTGTCGAACCATCGCGGAAGGAGCCGGGGCAGAGCCCCTCCGCGATGGCAACGTGTCACGGAGGTGGGGCCTCCGCGTTGGCTCCGTGACACGTTGGGCATGTCCAGGCCCAAGTATATAAAGCCCCACTTCGGTTTATTTTCATTAAACCCATTATAATTTCCAAAGAACTCATAGAAGACAGTGGCAGAGACGAAGAGGGTTATATATTATCGTCCGATTATGCCACCAAACGTAGTCCAAATCTAAATTAACTCCAGATACCGAGGTATATAGCAGTAGGGAGCATTCTTACGGATTTTGTTTCGCGAAATACTGTCGACGAATCGTCGAGCTACCGGACTAAGGTAAGTAGAATTGCTCCAAACTAGTGTCTATGTGTTCCTAGCTGTGAAGTGAATACTTCTCCCTTCCGGACTTCTGGAAAATAGAGAGTTTTCGACCGTCTTTCGATAAGCCTAAGTTTAGGCTATAATTATATCGAAAGTGATGTCGTCCTTCAGAATAAAGTTGTATTTAGTATTGATTGACATATATATGAATGCAGTTGGGAGAAATAGCTGGAATACTGACCAAGCTACGCCAGTTAGTCGGGAAATCAGTAGCGAAGGTATGTAAAGCTAGTTTCCTCGGCAAGTTAGTAGTCTCGGTATAGTAAAATAGTTTAAAGACCAATAGAATGTTCAGAAGTCGTGTGTTATGTTTATTATAAATGTTGGTATGATATTGGAAGTATCATGTTATGTATAGCGTGAAACTTGCTAGCACGATATAGATTCTAATACAAAGTGCTAGGAACTGTACAACATGCCCAGTATGTGATTTAGTAAAGTATGTTAGGATATTATCGTATTCAGTTGAAACTTAGTAAAGCAATGTAAGTATCTGTAAGGTATCTCTGAAGTAGAATGATAGTTTAAAATGAAGTTTAGAAAGCATGTTAGAAATAGTAAATCATGTTACTATAGAAACTCAGTTATACAGCATGGTTTCCAGCAGAAAAAAAATGATATCTTGTTCAACATTAGACTCAGTACAGTATGGCAGAAGATTACATTTATATATATATACCATTATCAGTCTCAGCATGTATTAAATACATACATATCACTATCACTAGTTCAGCATATAGTATGTACAGATACATTATCATCATTAGCTTCAGTATGTGGTATATGCAGATAGTATTACTAGTTGAGACCACTGTATTGTCTTGGGGTTGGATTACCTAGCATTCATGATCGCCCCAGGGTTAATAGCTGTGTCGACTCATCCGCCAGAGGGCGAGGATACGTCACTCCACGGAGTGGCATGCCGTCCCACAGGGGACGAAGATGGGATGCCAGTTTCCCCATATTATGCCTTGGTCGGCCCTTATACACCCCCGTCGAGCGGGTACGCCCGGGGTGTTGATTCAGGCGTCCTCCGGACTCAGGTATAGTTATAGTCAAGGGCTCAGCGAGCCCAAGTGCATACCCAGGGGATCGGCAGGATGCTTATAGTTATTATAGGAGATGGGACGACTGGGGTAGGGGTATAGATTGTGTGTTGATTGTACCTCCCGGCTTATGGGGGCCGGGTAATGTTTGTGTGTGCTATGCTATGTTATGTTATGTTATGCCATGTTACACTAGATACGAGTAGATCGACAGTAGAACGATACATCTCCAGGTATGACTCCTACTCCTTCCAGTATAGTTAAGAGTAGGCATAGCTTTACATTTTCAGACAAGTTTAGTCTATTCCTCTCTATTTCAGTTCCATCAATTGTATTGTTGTTTTCAGATATCTTTCGGCTGTTGTTTTACATACTCAGTACCAGTGGTACTGACGCCCAGTGGGGCGCTGCGTTACTTGCCTGCAGGTATTCATAGACGAGGGGCCGATACCTCGTGATTCCAGCCAGCTCACAGAGTCATCAGCTCCAGTCATCCGGAGCTAGATAGTTAGAGGTTTATTACTTTTCTTTTGTTGTACAGCATGGGTAGGCTGAGGCCCTGTCCCGACCATCTTATCAATGTTCTTAGAGGCTCGCAGTCTGTATGTATTTCCCTGTGGTCAGCTGAGCCGATCGTGTGAGGCCGTGCAGTTTGTTGTAGCTGTTTAGCGTTCTTTGTTTTTGTTGGCCGTGTGAGGCCTCTGTTGACAGTAGTGGTGACCTCGCCGGTCACGTAGCTTTCCAGTACTTCATTGTTGACTTACAGATAACTAGACAGCATGGTGGCCTTGTCGGCCCGCTTAGGCTCCCCTATATTGATATGTTTCTGGTTAGCTGTTAGTACAGGTAAAGGTGGCTATTGGCCTAGTCGGCCGGAGGCTATATTTACAGTCGTTATATAGCCCGTTGTTTCCCTGAATCTTAGTTAGAGCCAGCCAGGCACCAGATGTGCTTAGGCTCAGTAGTCTAGCAGTTTAGATCCTAGTAGGGCACCAGGTGCCAGTCATACCCCCCAAAGCGGGGTGTGACAAACTGAAAGTGAACTGGCAATTCTGAACAATACAGAGTATATAGACTTTCTGACTGAATTTGATTAACATACACGTATCTGAGTTTTTATCACATATAATCATTATAGCATCCCCTAATTACAAGGGATGCAAACAATTCTCAAGAATTCAAAGCTTAAACCGGATTCTTATTTCTGACTTTTCAAAAGCTAGGGCTAAATTTCTAAATTTATGGAACAAGTATCATTTTAGTTACAAACTGGTGGAAGATTGTTACAATTAACATAGGATAGGATTTCCCATGAAATAATCAGAGAATGATAGCAATATTCTCAAATTCGTAAATTCAGGGCCAGGGCTAAAAGTGGATAGAGGGAGAGTTTTGGGGGACGCAAGGGGAGAACAATCTCCTTGCTGAATTCCCACGTACCTGAAGAAAGACTCGAAGAATTTCCTTGAGGAACTGAGAAGAAAAGACTGCCCTAGCTGTTGTTTTGAAATGCTCTGAGAGGAACTCTGCGTGCTTTTTCTTGGAAATCTGAGTGGGGAATGAGGGAAAAAACCCATTACCCCCACTAAAATGTATAAAACTGAAGCTAAAACGACGTGGTTTAGGGTCCAAAAGCGTAGAAAAGTCGAATTTTCCCTTAATAAAATTTTTCTGAAAAACAGTTCTGGCCCTGACCACGACTCATACCATGAAGTCACTACTCGTGGTCACCTCACCATTTTTTTTCAATCTTCTGAATCTGGCCACGACTAGCCTACCATGACTTGTAGTACCATCCTACGGGTCGTACTGCCAGTCGTGGTATCATCCACCCATACCAACTATGACTTACCCACAACTCCTCATCATGACTCGTTGCTACATCCTATGAGTCGTACCATGATCCGTGATGACTCACTCTGGCACCACTGAGAATTTCACCACGACTCCTAACGACGAGTCGTACCTACGCGTCACGATTCGTAGGCCACCTTTGATGTGACCTCAGTCTCCCGAGTTCATCATGACTCGAGTCACGATTCGTAGGTCCTCACCACGATTCGTACCTCGAGTTGTCCTGGTGCAAAATTCCAGGTTTTTCTGCAGTTTCCAACTTCAACTCCGGGTCTTTTCTTAGGCCCTTCCGGGTATTACAATATCTCCCCCTTGGAAAAATTAATCCTTGAATGTAGGAAACAAGCAGCAACCATAAACATACAATTACCATATGCAAATACTGACCATTAAAGCCGAAAACTAACGAAATGACTTCCCCCGAAAAGAACTACATAACTGAACTGAATTCAGACATCACATACATATATCATATCATAAAACAAACTTGCACGCATGTACGAAACATGAAAAACTATTTAGAGGTCTGGGGCAAATGATAATACCTCAAACTGAAACTGAGCCAGTAGGGAACAAGTGGGGGTATTTAGTCATCATATCCGCATCAACTTCCCATATAGCTCCCTCAACTTGCTGATTTCTCCATAACACCTTTACTAAAGCAACTTCCTTATTCCTCAATTTACGAATTTGACGATCAAGGATCGGGGCTGGTACCTCCTTATAGGTGAGACTATGCTTGACTTCCACACTATCCAATGGCACCAAAAAGGTTGGATCTCCAATACACTTTTTCAAAAGTGATACATGGAAAACTGGGTGTACAGTTGCCAGTTCTGAAGGCAACTCTAGCTCATAGGCCACCTTGCCAATACGCCGTAAAATTCTATATGGTCTCACATACCTAGGACTGAGTTTCCCCATATTTCCAAACCTCATTACCCCTTTCACAGGCGATATTTTTAGGTATACCCAGTCGTCAACTACAAACTCCAATTCTTTTCACCACACGTCGAGATAAGATTTTTGATAGCTCTGGGCTGTTTTTAGCTTGTCTTGGATGAGCTAAACTTTCTGCATTGCCTCGTGAACCGATTCTAGCCCTATCAAAGTAGCTTCACCAACGTCAAACCACCCTATAGGAGATCTACACCTTCTACCATACTATGCTTCAAATAGGGCCATCTGAATGCTGGATTGGTAGCTATTGTTGTACGCAAACTCGATCAGAGACATATGGTCATCCTAATTACCCTTAAAATCAATTGTGCATTTTCTTAACATATCCACCAGGGTTTATGTTATACCCCGAGAATTCAAGAATCGGACCCGAAAGTGAATCGGAGAAAAGCTGGAAAATGTTGCAGCAATTGCAGAACGAGTCACTAAATGACTCGTGAGGAGATCCCACGAGTCGTCAGGTGACTCATGGGAAGGACTGGATGGATGAGGGACTCGAGGTCCCCAGGGGCGATGTAACGACTCGTGGTCGAACACCACGAGTCATCATGTCAGTCGTGGGGTGGTTCTAGAGGAAGATTGGGAAATTGATCCAGTGCATTTGACGCGAAGTGGCAACAGGTCGTGTCTGCTGGGAATGAGTCGTCATGTCACTCGTTAGGAGCCTCGGCAAACCAGTTATCCAGTGAACTTAACGAGCGAACCAACGGATCGTGTGCCCTGGTGACGAGTCATCAGGTCGTCCGTTAGGATCCCCTGACAGTTATTTTCAGCAATTTCAGTAAGGGCTTTTCCGTAATTTCTAAATTCTAAGGGCCTATACTAAGTCGTTTAAAGCTCGTAATAGAGGGTTTTTAGCAGAGAAAAACCTATCTTAGGCCATTACTTTCATGCATGCAAGGTTGGGGGTTTGAGTAGAAGAATCAAGGTGAATTCTCAAGGTTTTCAATTGGAATCTCAGCTGGGCAATTAGGAAGAGTTAGGATTCTTCAATCCTAGGTATGTAAGACTATGAGTGGGTGCTTCCTTCCACACCCATGCCTATTCCCTATCAATTTGTGATTGGTTGTGATGATCAAGTATGGGTTTTCTTTCAATTGCATGATTCTTACATCTCTACTCATGGGTATGATTATATTGAGTTGATATAGGTGATTTATTGAGCTTGGGTGGATCCTACCTTAAATTCTTTTACAAAAATTATTTTTCTAAAAATTGAATCTAAAACGCTCATATGTGGATTGTCCATAATAGAAGTGATGTGGAAAAATGTGATGATGATGGAATATATGATGAAAAACATGTTTTCAACCTTACCCATGATTTTGATGATGTTTTCAAAGAAGATTAAATAGAATCAAGTGTGGTAGAGCTTTGGGTTATGCCCAAATGATGATTTCAAATTGTGATTTTCCCCGACATGAGCTTAGCACATGGTTGAGATGAAATTTTCTTTTAACCCTTATTATGAATTTTAGCTTGTAGTATGTTTCAAAATAATGCCTTCTCTATGCGCAAATCCTTAATTGATATGTATATTATTCCCAAGTTTTGTTGAGGACAATGTTAAGCTTCATTTCACATGATGTTGAGTCTAACTATGATTTTTATTCAAAGCTTTGTCGAAATGACATTGTTGAGCTTCATATTTATATGATGTCTAGCGTATGCATGATTTTATGATGAGCCTTGTCAATAGACAATGTTGAGCTTTGTTTCATACGATGTTGATTTTATGCATGATTTCATGTTGAGCTTTGTCACTAGACTATGTTGAGCTTCGTGTTTATACGATGTAGAGCATTGCATGTTTGGGAAAAGAGTCTAGCACCGAGTGGGCTAAGGGTCGATAACCCTACGCCCCAGAACTATGCGCCAATGTAGGTTGATTCTATTATGTTATTGGGACCTCCCTTGTGAGCTATCCCAGGCTCGATTGGCCCCTTTCAACTTGATGTCGATATCATGATAGCGTCCTTAATACTGGCAAGGTTTTGGATGGCTCTACCCATTTGAGTGTAATAGTCGGGACCATGTAAGCTCTATCCTGGTATGTCGATTAAGTGAGGAGTCTCCCACTTTCTATTCCATTCGAATTTGTATATCCATTACTCATAATAATTATCTTATGCATGTATATTCAATAAGCAAGGTTTATCTCATTTTTCAGCTTTTGATATAAATGTTATGTGTTAGCTTTGAGTAAATTTGAGTCAGTTATGAGGTTCTAAAGCCATGCATGAGCACGTTATGATAAGAGTGCGATTTCAGAATGAATGCATGTAGTCTTCTACTTACTCTTAAAAGCTTATTATATGTATGAATGGTTTTAAATGATTGATGCTATCAAATCGGTTTTACTTACCTCTCATACTCGGTACACTCCACGTATTGACCGCATACCTTCTATACTGCAATGTTTCATGACGCAGGATCTGTACCACAGGTTCAGCCTCGTTCATAGCCGCTTATCAAAATTATCACCTTCTTGGATGTTGAGTCCTCATCTTTCGAGGAATAGACTTTCAGTTATCTTCGATGTATTTTCAGTTTCAGTATTGTTGAGCTAGTTGGGGGCATTATCCCATCAACTCGTCCAGATTAGAGGCTTATTAGGCTTAGACATGTGTTCAACTCAGATGCTTATTCTGTCGTTATGTTAAGTTAGACTTCTGCTGAGTTTATAATTATGTTTCTTCATGTTTATTGAATGAGTTAGAGAATGCATATGCCATGGGTTGACTTGGGGTCTTTCGGGGTCCCTTGTCCCGTGTCTACGATCCGGGTCTACGCTCGGGTCGTGGCAAACTTCATATCAGAGCCATAGGTTCGAAGTGTACTAGGGAGTCTGAAAGCTGCGTTAGGTAGAGTCTTTTTCATGAGTGTGAAGCTCGCCACAGTTATGACAAAGAGGCTACGAAATGTTCTAGGAAATGTTTCGATCTTTCATGATCTATGTTGTGCGATGAAGAGTCTTTCTATCGCTCTAATTCGTGCTATTTGCGATTGCAGAATCATGGCTCCTTGAAGGATGAATGGAAGGAGAAATGGTGAAAGTGAAGGCCACGAGGATGGCATGGGTCGTAGGCATCAATAGGTCCCACTAGTTCAGGAGCCTCAAGCACCGGAGCAAGCCGCCCACATTGAGTTTCGAGTTGCCATTAAGATGCTAGTGCAGGCCTTGACCGCCCAGGTCAATCAGCATGCCATTGTGCATGTTCCGCAAAATGGTAATGCGGCGGTAGCTCGAGTTAGGGACTTCTTGAGGATGAATCCGCCGGAGTTTTTGGGGTCCAAGGTAGATAAGGACCCGCACGACTTCATTGATGAGATTGTCAAGATCACCCAGGTTATGGGGCTGAGTAGTGTAGAGTGTGCAGAGTTGGCCTCCTACTATTTGAAGGGGGTTGCGCATAGTTGGTTCCGCCAGTGGAAAGATAGCAGGGTTGCTGGAGCAGGTCCGGTCACTTGGGAAGAGTTCCATGTTGAATTCCTGGATCGGTTCTTCCCTCGGTAGATGAGGGAGCTAAAGGCAGTGGAGTTCATAAATCTGAAGTAAGGGAGGATGATGGTACTAGAGTATTTCCTTGAGTTCACCCGCCTATTGAAGTATGCTCCTGAGTTAGTGGCTGACCAGAGGGCGCGAGTGAGCAGGTTTGTGCATGGGATAGTAGGTTACTTGGATAAGGAATGCAGGATTTCTATGCTCTATCAGGATATGGACTTCCCTCGGATGGTGTTGTAAGCCCAGCAGATGGAGGTGACACATTCGAGAGAGAAAGGCCAAGAGGGCCAGGACAGAGGGCCGCAGATTCTCCCAACAGGGGTCCGGCGGTGGGCACGGTCAGCAGACCCACTGTAGATCATCCGCCCCAGCTTCATTAGCCTTGAGTGTGCCATCTTGGCCTAGGCATGATCAGAGAGGGCGAGCATCAGGCTCGAGGGGTCAGAGCAGCAGGCCCACAGATTCAGGTGTTCCAACTTGTCGCAGATGTGGAAGAGGGCATACAGGCCAGTGCTTGGCAGGTTCGAGTGCAGGCAACCAGGACACATGCTTAGAGATTGTCTAGCAGCGAGAAAGGATCAGGTTGGGGGTCGTGGCCCAACTTCTAGCTCAGCAGCCCCACCCCCTAGCTCAGCACATTAAGGGGCATCTACCAATGCAGCTGGTGGTCAGCGCCAGAACAGATTCTATGCCCTAGCATCCTATCAGGAGCAGGAGGTCTCCCCGAACATGGTTACTGGTATATTACGAGTCTTCCATGTTGATGTTTATGCATTGTTAGATCTAGGGGCCACCTTGTCCTTTGTGACATCTTATGTAGCCAGTAGCTTCGGAGTCAGTCCCGATGTCTTGACAAAATCCTTCTCGGTTTCTACTCCAATTTTTTTTCAGTTATAGCTAGATGGGTGTATAGTAATTGCCCGATCTTGGTTCTCCATAAGGTCACCTCAGTAGATCTGATAGAGTTAGCCATGACCGATTTCGATATTATTCTCGGCATGGATTGGTTGTATGCTTGTTATGCTTCCATTAATTGCAAGACCCAGTCAGTAGAGTTCAGACTCTCGGGTGAGCCAATCTTAGAATGGAAGGGTAGTTCAGTTGTGCCTATAGGTCGCTTCATTTCCTACCTCAAGGCCAGGAATATGATTTTCAAGGGTTGCATGTATCATTCGGTTAGGGTCAAGGATGTTGAGTCCGAGACCCCGACTATTCAATCAGTTCCAGTAGTACGTGAGTATCCAGAGGTCATTTCGGATGATTTGTCAGGTATTCCTCCCGAGCGAGAAATTGACTTCGGTATCGACCTCCTTCCCGATACGCAACCTATATCTATTCCTCCCTATAGGATGGCTCCATCCGAGCTAAAAGAGTTGAAGGATCAGTTAAAGGATTTTATAGATAAGGATTTCATTAGACCGAGCCAGTCTCCATGGGGCGCACCAGTATTATTTGTTCGGAAGAAAGATAGTTCCCTTCGTATGTGCATTGATTATCGATAGTTGAACAAATTCACTGTCAAGAACAGGTACCCATTACCCAAGATTGATGATTTGTTAGATCAGACATAGGGTGCTAAGTGTTTCTCGAAGATAGATCTCAGATTTGGGTATCATCAACTCAGAGTTCGGGAGAGTGATATTCCGAAGACGGCATTCAAAACACGGTATGGTCATTATGACTTTTAGTTATGTCTTTTGGACTAACGAATGCTCTTGCAACTTTTATGGACCTGATGAACAAAGTGTTCAAGCCATATTTGGACATGTTCATGATCGTGTTCATTGATGACATCTTGGTATATTCTTGGAGCTAGGAGGAGCATGACGCTCACCTGATAGTAGTGCTTCAGACCCTCAAGGATAGCCAATTGTACGCAAAGTTCAGCAAGTGTGAGTTTTGGTTGGACTCTGTGGCATTCTTGGGAGATGTGGTGTCTAGTGAAGGCATAAAAGTAAATTCGCAGAAAATCGAGGCGATGAAGAATTGGCCTAGACCGATGAATCCTTGGGATATTCGGAGTTTCTTGGGCTTAGCTGGCTACTATCGGAGGTTTGTGGAGAGTTTCTCATCCATTACAACGCCTTTGACTAAATTGACTCAGAAGAAGGTAAAGCTTCAATGGTCGGAGGCTTGTGAGAAAAACTTCCAAGAGTTGAAGGCTCGACTTACTTCAGCACCAGTGTTGACCCTACCTGAGGGTAACGATGGTTTCGTGGTGTATTGTGATGCTTCCAGAGTTGGACTTGGGGGTGTGTTGATGCAGCGGGGAAGGGTGATAGCTTATGCCTCTCGACAGCTGAAGGTGCATGAAAAGAATTACCCGACCCACGATCTTGAATTGGCTGCGGTGGTATTCGCATTGAAGATATGGCGGCATTACTTGTATAGGGTCCACGTGGATGTATTTACGGATCACAAGAGTTTGCAATATGTGTTCACGCAGAAAGATCTAAATCTTCGGCAAAGGAGATGATTGGAGTTACTTAAGGATTATGACATGAGTGTCCTTTACCACCCGGGCAAGGCTAATATGGTCGGGGATGTGCTCAGTAGGCTCTCAATGGAGAGTGTGTCCCATATGGATGAGGGGAAGAAGGAATTGGTGAAAGATGTTTACCGACTTGTAGGGCTGGGAGTTAGATTGACCGATTCCACCGATGGCAGAGTTGTTGTGCATAACGGGTCGGAATCGTCCTTGGTAGTTGATGTTAAATCCAGGCAAGATGAGGATCCAATATTGAGGAAGCTTAAAGAGGCGGTGCGGAGTCAGAAAGTGGAAATTTTCTCCCAAGGGGGAGATGGTGTGCTACGATACCAGGGTTGACTATGTGTTCCGTATGTTTATAATCTGAGAGTTCGGATATTGCATGAGGCACATGGTTCCAGATATTCCATTCATCTAGGATCCATGAAAATGTATCAGGATTTACGAACCTATTGGTGGGGTGGTATGAAGAAGGATATTATCGAGTTCGTAGCAAAATGTCCAAACTGTCAGCAAGTGAAGGTCGAGCATCAAAGACCTGGAGGTGTACTTCAGGATATTTCCATCCCCACTTGGAAGTGGGAAGAAATCAATATGGACTTCATTAGAGGTCTACCTCGTACTCGCCGACAATACGACTCCATTTGGGTTCTGGTGGATAGGTTGACCAAGGTTGCACACTTCCTACCAGTCAAGACCACGAATTCAACAGATCATCATGCTAAGTTGTATATCGGGGAGTTGGTTCGGCTTCATGGAGTGCCCTTGTCTATTATTTCAGACCGAGGTACTCAGTTTACTTTTTAATTCTAGCGTTCATTTCAAAAGGGGCTCGGGACTCAGGCTAAGCTAAACACAACTTTTCATCCTCAGATAGACGGACAAGCATAATGAACCATTTAGACTCTTAAGGATATTTTGAGGGCGTGTGTTATGGATTTAAAGGTAGTAGGGATGATCATTTTCCCTTGATCGAGTTTGCTTATAATAATAGTTACCACTCTAGTATCCAGGTGACACCGTTCGAGGCCCTTTACGGGTGAAGGTGCAGATCTCCCATCGGATGGTTCGAGGTTGGTGAGGCAGCTATGGTAGGACCAGATTTGGTTCATGAGGCGATGATTAAGGTTCAGTTGATAAGGGACCGATTAAAAACCGCTCAGAGTCGTCAGAAATCATATGCTGATGTGAGGAGAAGAGAATTGGAGTTTGGTGTAGACGACTGGGTGTTTCTAAAGGTATCTCCCATGAAGGGAGTCATGTGGTTTGGAAAGAAAGGTAAACTCAGTCCCCGCTATGTAGGCCCCTACCGGGTTGTAAGAAGAATTGGTAGGGTGGCGTATGAGTTGGACTTACCTTCAGAATTGGCTTCAGTTCATCCCATGTTCCATGTATCACTTTTGAAGAAGTGCTTGGGTGATACAGCCTTGGTAGTTCTGGTAGACAACGTTCTTATGAAAGATAGCCTCAATTATGAAGAAATTTTGGTTGAAATTTTGGATCGACAAGTTCGAAGGATAGCGAACAAAGAGGTAGCTTTAGTTAAGGTTCTATGGAGGAGTCAACATGTTGAAGGAGCTACGTGGGAGGCTGAAGCTGACATGATGGCTAGATACCCACATTTGTTCTCTACCGGCTCAATTCCAACTTAAGGTATCAGTTTTTGCCCTAATTCTCTAATTAGTTTCCATGTTTAGTTCATGTGCGCAAGTTTGAATTATGTTATGATAAATGTATGTGATGCTTGAATTTAGTTCAGTTATGTATTTCTTTTCGGAGGTAGTCATTCCATGAAATTTCGGTTAAAATAATCAGTATTGGAGTATGATAATTGCTTGTTTATGTTTCTTGCTTGTTTCTAACATTCGAGGACAAATGTTTCCAAAGGGGAGATATTGTTATACCCCAGGAATTCAAGAATCGGACCTGGAAGTGAGTTAGAGAAAAACTAGAAAATGTTGCAGCAGTTGCAGAATGAGTCACTAAATGACTTGTGAGGAGACCCCACGAGTCGTCAGGTGACTCATGGGAAGGCTTGGATGGATGAGGGACTTGAGGTCCCCACGGGCGATGTAACGACTCGTGGTCGGACACCACGAGCGTCATGTCAGTCGTGGGGTGGTTCTAGAGAAAGATTGGAAAATTAATCCAGTGCATTTGACGCGAAGTGGCAACGGGTCGTGGCTACTGGGGACGAGTCGTCATGTCACTCGTTTAGGAGCCCCGAAAGACCAATAATCCGGTGAACATAACGAGCGAACCAACGGATCGTGTGCCTTGGTGACGAGTCGTCGGGTCGTCCGTTAGGACCCCCTGACAGTTATTTTCAGCGATTTCAGTAAGGGCTTTTCCGTAATTCCTAAGTTCTAAGGGCATATACTACGTCGTTTTAAGCTCGTAATATAGGATTTTTAGCAGAGAAAAACCCATATTAGGCCATTACTTTCATGCATTCAAGGTTGGGGGTTTGAGTAAAAGAATCAAGGTGAATTCTCAAGGTTTCCAATTGGAATCTCAGCTGGGAAATTAGGAAGAGTTAGGATTCTTCAATCCTAGGTATGTAAGGCTATGAGTGGGTGCTTCCTTCCACACCCATGCCCATTCCCTATCAATTTGTGATTGGTTGTAATGATCAAGTATGGGTTTTCATTCAATTGCATGATTCTTACATCTCTACTCATGGGTATGATTAAATTGAGTTGATATTGGTGATTTACTAAGCTTGGGCAGATTCTACCTTAAATTCTTTTACAAAAATTATTTTTCTAAAAATTGAATCTAAAACGCCCATGTGTGGATTGTTCATAATAGAAATGATTGTGAAAAAATGTGATGATGATGGAATATATGATGAAAAATATGTTTTCAACCTTACCCATGATTTTGATGATGTTTTCAAAGAAGATTAAATAGACCCAAGTATGGTAGAGCTTTGGGTTATGCCCAAATGATGATTTCAAATTGTGATTTTCCCCGACATGAGCTTACCACATGGTTGAGATGAACTTTTCCTTTAACCCTTATTATGAATTCTAGCTTGTGGTATGTTTCAAAATAACGTCTTCTCTATGCGTAAATCCTTAATTGATATGTATATTATTGTCGATCTTTGTTGAGGACAATGTTAAGCTTCATTTCACATGATGTTGAGTCTAACTATGATTTTTATTCAAAGCTTTATCGAAATGACATTGATGAGATTCATATTTATATGATGTCTAGCATATGCATAATTTCATGATGATCCTTGTCAATAGACAATGTTGAGCTTCGTTTCATACGATGTTGATTTTATGCATGATTTCATGTCGAGCTTCGTCACTAGATGATGTTGAGCTTCATATTTATACGATGTAGAGCATTGCATGTTTGGGAGAAGAGTCTAGCACCGAGCGGGATAAGGGTCGATAACCCGACGTGCCAAAACTATGCGCCAACGTAGGTTGATTCTATTATGTTAATGGGACCTCCCAGCTATCCAGGCACGATTGGCCCCTTTCAGCTTAATATCGATATCATGGTAGCGTCTATAACCCTGGCAAGGTTTTGGACGGCTCTGCTCACTTGAGTGTAATAGTTTGGACCGCGTAAGCTCTATCGTATTATGTCGATTAAGTGACAAGTCTCCCACTGTCTATATCATTCGAATTTTCATATCCATTACTCATGATAATTATCTTATGCATGCATGTCCAACAAGAAAGGTTCATCTGATTGTTCAGCTATTGATATAAATTTTATGTATTAGCTTTGAGTCATTCGAGTAAGTTATGAGGTTCTAAAGCCATGCATGAACATGTTATGATAAGAGTGCGGTTTCAGAATGAATGCATGTAGTCTTCTACTTACTCTTAAAAGCTTATTATATGTATGAATGGTTTTAAATTATTGAAGCTATCAAAGAGGTTTTACTTACCTTTCATACGCGGTACATTCCACGTACTGACCACATACCTTCTATGCTGCATCGTTTCATAATGCAGGATCCGTATCACAGGTTCAACCTCATTCATAACTGCTTATCAGAATTATCACCTGCTTGGTTGTTGAGTCCTCATCTTTCGAGGACTAGACTTTTAGTTATCTTGGATGTATTTTCAGTTTCAGTATTGTTGAGCTAGTTGGGGGCGTTGTCCCATCAGCTCGTTCAGATTAAAGGCTTATCATACTTAGACATGTGTTCAGCTCAGATATTTATTCTTTCGTTATGTTAAGTTAGACTTTCGCCGAGTTTATAATTATGTTTCTTCATGTTTATTGAATGAGTTAGTGAATTCTTATGTCATGGGTTGACTTGGAGTCTCTTGCGGTCCCTTGTTCCGTGCCTATGATCCGGGTCTACGCTCGGGTCGTGACAGTCTGAATGGTTCGCTCTTCTTGCCCATCAGTTTGCAGTTGAAAACCCGTGCTAAGCTTGACCTGGATGCCTAGTCCCTTCTGAAAGGACCTCCAGATGTGCGAGGTGAACTGTGCTCCCCTGTCTGAAATGATTAACAAGGTAACCCCATGAAGTTTGACTAACTCCCGGATATAAAGTTTGGCATAGTCCTCCGCTGAGTTTGTGGTTTTGACTGGAAGAAAGTGAGCTGACTTGGTCATCCGATCTACTACCACCCAGATTGATTCATGCTGCCAGTGAGTCCAAGGTAAACCTGTAATGAAGTCCATATTTACTTCTTCCCATCTCCACGTGGGTATACTGATGTCTTGGATCATGCCTACTGGCCTTTGATGCTCCACCTTGACTTGTTGGCGATTCGGGCACTTAGTTACGAATTCGGCAATGTCCCTTTTCATGCCGTTCCACCATTAAATGTCCCTGAAGTTGCGGTACATTTTAGTAGCAACCGGGTGAATGGAGTACCTCGAGCTGTGTGCTTCAGCCAATATTTTCTATCTCAACTCACCAACATTTGGCACACACAACCTTCCTTGGTAACAGAGCACTCCATCTCCCCATTGGGAGAAAGCCTCAACCTCCTTTCTGAGAACCGCTTCCTTGAGTTTAGATAGAACAGGATCTTCATCTTGTCTGGATTTAACTTCAACCACCAGGGACGAATCTAACCCGCTTTGCATTACTACCCCACCTTTGGCCGAGTCTACTAGTTGCACCCCTAACGGGGCTAGTCTGTGAACTTCTCTCACTAATTCCCTCTTATCTTTCTCAATGTGAGCTACACTTCCCATAGACCGTTTGCTTAGGGCGTCATCCACTACATTGGCCTTACCTGGGTGATACAACACACTCATGTCATAATCCTTTTACAGTTCCAACCATCGTCTCTGACGCAAGTTTAGGTCCTTCTGTTGAACACGTACTGAAGGCTCTTATGATCTGTGAACATACCCATGTGAGCTCCGTACAAGTAGTGTCCATATCTTTAACACGAATACTACCGCTACCAGCTCCAAGTCATGAGTTGGATAATTCTTCTCATGAACTTTGAGCTGTCTGGAGGCATAGGCTATCACTTTGCCCCGCTGCATCAGAATGCAACCAAGTCCAACTTTGGAGGCGTCACAATATACCACAAACCCATCTGTTCCTTCTGGTAGGGTAAAAACTGGAGCGGTCGTGAGTCGAGTTTTTAACTCCTAAAAACTCTTCTCACACTCATTCAACCACTGAAATTTCACCTTCTTATGTGTTAACTTGGTTAGAGGGGATGCTATGGAGGAGAAACTATCCACAAATCAGCAGCAATAACCTGCTAAGCCCAGGAAACTCCTAATTTCGGTAAGGGAGGTAGGTCTGGGCCAATCTTTCCCTGCTGCAATCTTGTGAGGATCTACCTATATCCCCTCACCTGAGACCACATGACCCAAGAATGTCACAGTCTTCAACCAAAATTCACACTTGCTGAACTTGGTGAATAACTGGCGATCCCCGAGGGTCTACAATGCTATCCTTAGGTGATTGGCATGCTCTTCATCAGTTCTGGAGTACACAAAAATGTCATCGATAAATACAATGACGAACATATCTAAGTACGGCTTGAAAACCTTTTTCATCAAATCCATGAAGGCTGCTGGGGTGTTCGTTAACCCAAAGTACATCACCACAAATTCATAGTGACCATACCGAGTTCTAAATGTTGTTTTTGCTATGTCACTCTCTCTAACCCTTAACTGATGGTACCCTGGCCTGAGGTCGATCTTATAGAAACAACTGGCTCCTTGAAGTTGTTCAAAAAGATTTTCAATTCTGGGTAGAGGGTACTTGTTCTTAACCGTGACCTTGTTCAGCTGACGGTAATCTATACACATTCTGAGGGTACCGTCTTTCTTACGTACGAATAGCACTGGAGCACCCTAGGGAGAGATGCTAGGTCTGATAAAACCCTTATCAAGGAGATCTTTTAACTGCTCCTTCAGCTCCTTAAGCTCAGCTGGAGCCATTCTGTAAGGAGGGATGGAGATAGGCTGAGTGTCTGGGAGGAGATCTATTCCGATTCTACTTCCCGTTCAGGGGGAACTCCGAGAAAATCTTCAAGAATTACATCTGGAAACTCGCTGACAACTGGAATTGACTGAATGATTGGGGTCTCAGAGTTGGAATCCTTGACCCGATCCAGATGATTAAGACATCCTTTGGAAATGAGTTTCTGAGCCTTAAGGTAGGAAATAAACCTGCCCTTAAGCGCTGAGCTGCTGCCCGACCATTATAATACGGGCTCATTAGGAAATTGGAACTTGACAACTCTAGTTTTGTAGTCAATTGAGGCATAGCAGGAGTGTAACCAATCCATGCCAAGAATAAGGTCGAAGTTGACCATGTCTAGCTCTACCAGATCAGCTGGAATGACTTTATTCAAGACTGAGACTTGGCAGTTTCTATACACCCGGCTGGCTCTAACTGACTCGCCAACTAGGGTGGAGATTGAGAAGGGTTCTGATAGGACCTTTGGACTAGTATTGAACTGAACTGCTATGTATGGAGTCACAAACGAAAGAGTAGCTCTTGGATCTAAGAGGGCATATACGTCTAGGTGGAAAAGATGTAACATACCAGTAACCAGGTCAAGTGAGCTTTCCTGATCCTGACGAGAAGAGAGAGCACAAAAATGACTCTGGCAATGACCGCCATCTGTACCTGAGGTGTTGGCCTGCAGAGCTGGTCGGCCTGCTAGAGCGTTGAGGTAGTGGATTGCGATCTCCCTCGCCCTGCTAACTGACATTCTTTAATTTGATGCCCAAGATGTCCACAACTGAAACAACCTTCTCTACCCTATCGACACTCTCCAAGATGATTTCTGCCGCACTTGGGGCACATTGGATACCTGTTCCCTGAACTGTGGGCCTGAGACTGAGTTCCAGATAACCCACCCCTCTGATCTTGGCGGGACCAAAAGATTGGGGCGCTGGCTGAGCTAGGTGCTAGGGCCCTATGCTGTTGCTCCTGTGGGCGGCTACCACCGCCAGATATCTGGTGGCCAAATTCTGAATGACCGGTTCTTGCCCGCTTGTTCTTTCGCTCCATATCTTTCAGCTTCTCAGCCTCAATCTATTGAGCATAAACAATTAGGATGGAAAGATCCATGTCCTTGATCAGCATTGCGGTCCTGCACTCTTTGAAGAATAGGTTAGATACTCCATTGACGAACTTCAGCATGCGATCCCTTGGGTCAGCTACCATCTCTGGAGCATACTTTGACAACCTGCTAAACTCTAGATCATACTCCTCCACTGTTCTGTTGCCCTGTCGCGGCTTAATAAATACTGCCATCTTCGCCTCCCTCAGCTCTCATGGGAAAAATCTATCCAGAAAAGCTGTGTGGAACTCCTCCCACTCCACCGGTCCTGCTCCTGCTGGTCGCCCCTCCTTGCACTTCTTGTACCAAACCTGAGCTAGTCCTTTAAGCTGGTAGGCAGCCAGGTCAGCAGTCTCGGAGGAGCTGACACCCATGATGCGGGTAATCTTCCTGACTTCATCAACAAACTCTTGTGGGTCCTCTCGTTCCACGGAATTCCAGAGGATTCATCTGGGTAAAATCTTGTACTCGAGCAGCAACTGTAGACCCATTGGTGGCTACTGGAACCACCTGTTGGTTTACTTGGTTGGTGACAGTCTGGGAAAGCAATTGAATGGCTGCCCTGAATTCGGAAGTAGACACAGAATCTTCCTGAGGAGCTGCCGAAGCTGGTGGGGAGGGCTTCTTGGCGTTTTCGGCCCTGCGTCCATTTCTACGTCGAGGAGGCATTATTCACTGAAATGAAATAGAGCATGATTTAGAAGGACATTTCTAGAATTTGAACTTTAACGCACGATAAAGAATATGAACAAAGGGGATTTTTTCCTAATAACATCTCGTAGCCTCCTCTTCATAAATGTGGCGCGCTTCACACCCATGAAAATGACTCTACTCGAAGCGGCTTTCAGACAATCCAAGGATACTCTAAAACTAGGGCTCTGATACTAAGTTTGTCGGGCCCCGAGCCTACACCCTGGGCGTAACACGGTACTTGAAGCCATACATGACCCCAAGTCAACCCCTGGTTTATCAGTCACTAGCATTCTGAGTAAACATACACAGTGGAATTTTAAGATAATATCATAAAACATTTATGAAAGACAAGTGTGAAAATATAAAGTTCAAAACATTGGAATAATACATATAAGTCTAAAAATCATGTCTGTTTGAAAGCCATATAATTGAGGAGTTGCTGGTATAAGCCCCCAGCTAACTCTGAGTCTAATTGAAATAATAACTCAACTAAAAGAAAGTAAAACAAGGCCGTTGAATGATAAGGATTCACACTTCGGTTGCAGCAGAGGAATATCTAGATCGCAACAACTAACGATGCTGAGTCTGGGAACCTGCAGCTGTATCATGAAATGATATAGCATAAAAGTATGCGTCAGTACTTTGAATGTACTGAGTATACGAGAGAAACATGAATGACATGAAAGAACTAGTAACTGAACTGGTATGACATGAAATGACCAACTACACTCTTGAAAACTGAATCAACTGATATAAAACTAACATGGTCAAAATTGACCCTGGCTGATGGTCATAAACATGCCCTATATCTGAAATACTAAGTCTGAGATGCTGTACTGAACTGATCTGGACTGAAGAATCTGAGAATAAACTGTGCTGACTAGTGGGAGAGTCTCTAACCGACATATAACCACATGAGCTAGACGTGGAGTCTGATGTATACACCCAATCGGTATGACCCAATATACCTTGCCAGGGTATAAAGGCATGAACTGGGTGATCACAAAAGTCTGGGGCCAATCAAGCAAAGAAATACTATAACCTACGCTGGCAACGTAGTTCTGGGAACCTGGGTACACTGTAACCCCGGCCTGCTCGGTGCTAAGTTCTACTCCCACAAGAAAACCTAAACTGAACTACTAAACTGATAGCTCGAAACTGGGGTTCAAGACTAGTCAAGAACGTATAACTGCATGTACCCTGAGGGTCTTATCGGACTAGATTCTGAAACTAGGTTCTAGATTGGTCATAACTGCTTGTCTAGAAGCGTCGTAACTGTCTAAGAACAAGCTGTAGCTGAACTGGGATCCTGGGGCTGGTGAGAGTTATATGCTAGAATATCATGACCGCCTAATGGACCAAAAACTATAATCTGAGTCTGATTCTGATAACATGAGAGACACCACTGACATCTCAAAATAAGACTGAAGTCAAACTGATTAGCTGACATTTCTGACTAACACTAGATGTTCTAGTGCTTTAACTGAAACTGAATTGACAATTCTGAATAATATAGAGTATATAGACTTTCTGACTAAATCTGATTAACATACATGTATATGAGTTTTTAACACATACAATCACTATGGAAGCCCCTGATTATGAGGGATACAATCAATTCTCAAGAATTCAAAGCTTAAACCAGATTCTAATTTCTGACTTTTCAAAAGCTAGGGATAAATTTCTAAATTTATGGAACAAGCATCATTTTAGTTACAAACTGGTGGAAAATAGTTACAATTAACATAGGATAGGATTCCCCATGAAATAATCAGAGAACGAAGCAATATTCTCAAATTCGTAAACTCAGGGCTAGGGCTGAAAGTAGGCAGAGGGAGAGTTTTGGGGGACGCAAGGGGAGAACAATCTCCTTGCAGAATTCCCACATACCTAACAAAAAACTCAAAGAATTTCCTTGAGGAACTGAGAAGAAAAGGCTGCCCTACTGTTGCTCTGAAATGCTCTAAGAGGAACTCTACGTGCTTTTTCTTGGAAGTCTAAGTGGGGAATGAGGGGAAAAACCTATTACCCCCACTAAAACGTCTAAAATTTATGCTAAAACAACGTGGTTTAGGGTCCAAAAGCTTAGAAAAGTTGAATTTTCCCTTAATGAAATTTCCCTAAAAGATAGTTCTGGCCCCGACCACAACTTGTACCATGAAGTCACGACTCATGGTCACCTCACCATTTCTTTCAATCTTCTGAATCTAGCCATGACTCACCTACCACGACTCGTTGTACCATCCTATGGGTCATACTATCAGTCGTGGTATCATCCACCCATACCAACTACAACTTACCCATGACTCCTCATCACGACTCGTTGCTACATCCTACTAGTCATACCATGAACCGTGATGACTCACTCTGGCACCACTGAGAATTTTACCACGACTCCTAATCACGAGTCATACCTACGCGTCATGATTAGTTGGACCACCCGTGATGTGACCTCAGGCTCCCGAATTCATCACGATTCGAGTTATGAGTCGTAGGTCCTCACCACGATTCGTACCTCGAGTCGTCCTGGTGCAAAATTCTAGGTTTTTCTGCAGTTTCTAACTTCAACTCCCGGGTCTCTTCTTAGGCCCTTTCGGGGTATTATAAGTCCCTTCTAGAATGATCTACAAAACTGTAAGGTAAACTAAATACCTCTATATGAGATGATGTACAAGGAAACTCTGTGCAATCAAACTAAATCCCGTATATACAATTTAGCATAATCCTTAGCTGAATCTGTAGGAAATGAGCTGCTTTGGTAACCTATCTACAACTACCTAAATTAAGTCATATTGTTGGCATGAACAAGGTAGCCCCATGATGAAGTCCATATTGATCTCTTCCCACTTCTAATTAGGGATACTAATGTCTTGTAGCATACCTCCAGGTCTCTGATGCCCAACTTTCACTTGTTGACAATTTGGACACTTAGCCACGAACATTGTTATGTCCTTTTTCATGCCATTCCACTAATAGACCTCTCTTAGGTCACGGTAGATCTTGGTGTCACCTTAGTGGATAGAATAACAAGAGCCATGAGCCTTATGCAACACTTTTTCTCTCAAATCATCAACACTCGGCACACATAAATGAACTTGATAATGAAGTACACCTTCTCCCTTCTAGGAGAAGATCTCCACCTTCTGATTCTGGATAGCTTCTTTTAGTTTTACCAAAATAGGATCCTCATCTTGCCTAGCGTTGACCTTAATCACCAATGAAGATTCTGACCATACTGAATAATGACACCACCATTTGTCGAGTCAACAAGGTGAACCTCTAAATGAGCAAGCCTATGGACATCTTTCACTAACTCCTTCCCCCCATCCTCAATGTGGGACAAACTCTCAATGAACAACCTGCTAAGGGCATCCGCCACTATATTGGCCTTTCCCGGATGATAAAGGACACTCATGTCATAGTCCTTGAGAAGTTCTAACCACCTCCTTCATCGCAAATTCAGGTCCTTCTGAGTGAACACATACTGAAGGCTCTTGTGGTCCTAAACACATCCACATACACTCCATACAAGTAGTATCTCCAAATCTTTAAAGCAAATACCACTGGTGGCAACTCTAGGTCATGCGTCGGGTAATTTTTCTCATGAGTCTTAAGCTATCTAGAGGCATACACGATGACCTTAGCATACTGCATCAACATACAACCAAGACCAACTCTAGAGGCATCACAATACACAACAAATCCATATGTGCCCTCTAGTAGAGTAATACTGGGGCTGAAGTGAGTCGAGTCTTTAGCTCGTGAAAACTCTTCTTACAGGCATCCAACCATTGAAATTTGACCTTTTTTAGGGTCAACTTAGTCAATGGTACTGCAATGGATGAAAATCATTCAACAAACCTCCTGTAATAGCTAGCTAAACCCAAAAAGGTCTAGGCCAATTTTTCACTTCTTATATCTTTTGAGAGTCCACCTGCATAACTCACCTGACACCACATGACCCAAAAATGCTACTGAGTTCATTCAAAACTCACACTTACTGAATTAGCAAACAGCTGGAGATCCTTGAAACTCTGTACCACAATCCTCAAATGAGCGACATGCTTCTCCTCACTCCGTGAGTATATAACAATATCGTCTATGAAGACAATCATGAACATATTTCAATACTGCTTGAATTCCCTATTCGGCAAATCCATAAAAGCTACATGAGAATTCCTTTGTCCAAAAATCATAAATATAAATTCATAATGACCATACTGAGTGTTGTAGGCTATCTTCGGAATGTCACTCTCCCTAACTCTAAGCAGATGATAGCCAAATCTGAGGTCTATCTATGAGAAGCACTTAGCATCCTGAAGCTGGTCAAACAAGTCATCAATCCTAGGGAGGGGATACTTATTCTTCATTGTGAACTTGTTCAACTGTCGATAACCAATACACATTCTAAGGGAACCATCCTTCTTCTAGACGAAGAGAACTAGTGCACCCCACAATGATTTACTAGGCCTGATGAAATCCTTATCAAAGAGATCTTTCAACTGTTCTTTCAACTCCTTTAGCTTGGCTGGAGCAATTCTTTAAGGAGGAATGGATATAGGCTGCGTATCAGGGAGAAGGTCAATACCAAAGTCAATCTCCCGCTCGAGAAGGACTATTGGTAGATCATTAGGAAACACCTCCGGATGCTCACACACTATAGAAACTGACTGAAGAGTTAGGGTCTCGGAATGTAGCATCCATAACTCAAACTAGATAATATACACAACCTTTAGAAATCATTTTCCTAGCCTTGAGGTAGGAAATAAAGTGACCTATAGGCACAACTAGACTACCTTTTCACACTAGGACTAGCTCACCTGAAAATCAGAACTTTACCATATGGGTGCTACAATTTACTGAGGCATAACATACATGCAACCAATCCATATCTAAGATAACATCAAAATTGTTCAAGTCTAACTCTACTAGATTGGGAGGTGACTTTCTGTGATAAGGCAATTTCTACGTACCCGTCGAGTTATAATTGAGTCACTGACTGGAGTGGAGACTGAGAAAAGTTCTGATAGGATTTCGGGACTGATTCCAAAACTCATAGAAATATAAGGAGTCATAAAAGATAAGATAGACCCTGGATCTAACAATGCATACACATCAAGATGGAATACTCGTAACATACCAGTGCCCATATCTGGAGAGACCTCCTGCTCCTGACGAGATGAGAGGGCATAAAATCTATTCTAACGCTGATCACCACCTGCACTAGTGGATGCACCACTGCCTAGTTGAGCGTGCTGGTGGAGCTGCTGAACTGGTGGTTGGGTCAGGGCCTCTATGCCCTGTCTGGCTGAAGGGCAGCCTCTGAGTAGATGTCGAAGCTTACTACACTCAAAACACGCACCTTAACGCACAACGCACTCCCGATGTGCCTTCTACTACACCTACCACAAATAAGAATTCTAGGCTCTCCTTACATGCTCCCCTGACCTCTAGAAACTGATGCTCTGCCCCTCTAATTATGTTTAGATCTAGATGGACCATTTTCTGATGATGGCGCTAGGGCTGATGAACTCTGGTGGTACTGATGGTGATGTCCTCCACCGGACCTCTGCTGGAACTGTCCATGACTCCCTTTCCTGGCCTTTTTGGCCTCTCTCTCCTTCTCCTTCATCTAGTCTGCCTCTATCTGTGGGGTGTATATTACCAATTGTGAGAAGTATAGATCATCGGTCAGCATAGCGATCCTGCACTCCTTGACCACCGATTCTGATACTCCATTCACAAACCCACTCATACGAGTCCTCTGATACGTAACCATTTCTGGCGCATACTTGGACATCCAGGTACACTCTGAAGCATACTCTTGGATAGTACTATGGTGCCGCTTCAAGTTAACGAACTTCATTGCTTTCGCCTCCCTTAACTCTCTAGGGAAGAAACTATCCAAGAAGGCAGTTACGAACTCATCCTAAATCACGAGAACTGCTCCCACTACTCTACCATCCTTCCATTGGCGGTACCATATGTGAGAAACCCCCTTTAGCTGATAGGAGGCTAAATTCGCTCTCTCTTCTCCAATCACCCCCATAATCTGGGTGATCTTCTGCACCTCCTCAATAAACTTATATAAGTGCTCACCCATTTTCGAACTCAGAAACTCAAGTGGATTCATCTTGAGAAAGTCTCAAACTCTAGCCGTTGTTATGTTCCCATTCTGAGGAACATGGGTCAAGTACCTGCTGATTAACCTAAGAGGTCAACGCCTGTGTCAACATCTGAAATGCCGCTCTAAAGTTTGCATGAGTGACCTTCTCAGGCATAGGATCTGCTGGTGCTAACGAGGCTTGCTGATGCCAATCTCCATTACCATTATCATAGCCATTTCCATTGCCATTCCTTCTTCCATTCACTCGTCATAGAGGCATATTTTTGCAAATGCGTATATCACAATTTAGAAGGATAGAGAGATACTTCATCGCACGACTTAGATCATGAAAGAAGGAAAATTTCCTAAAATGTCTTGTAGCCTCTTCTTGTAAGTGTGGCGCGCTTCACACCCATTGAAAACACTCTACTCAACATGACTTTCAGACACCCTAGGACACTCTAAACCTTTGCTCTGATACAAAATTTGTCACGACCCAAGCTGGTACCCCAGACTAAGACACGATACTAGAACCACGAATGGCTCCAAGTTGACCCATGGTATGAAAATAACAACTAAATAACATATATTAAAGCGGAATATGATAACTGAAACATAAATGAGCGTAAGAGTAATAACAAAACAATCATAAATGGAGTAAACACTCAACAAAGCTGAAAATCTCCATAATGTCTGATAAGCCTCTATGATGGGAAAACACTCCCAAATAGCTCACTAAAGTCTAAAATTGAAATAACATAATCAAACACCAAATTGAATATCCTAAAAAGATGACGACTCTCCAACAATGGAAACTAAGCTGAATTGCGGGGAAAGCTAGACTAACAATGGAACTAAGTCTGATTGCATGGACCTGTATCAGGAAGTGATACGACATAGAGTATGCGATCAGTACTTGGAATGTACTGAGTATGCAAGGTAAGTAAAATATGTTGAACAAATGTTAACTAAAATCATGCATATAACCATAAATCATTAGATCATGAAGTAGGGACTGCATGCTTAAATCTGAATCTGAAACATATAGAGTCATAAGCTGAATATCATGTCCGAATAGAATGACCCAAACCTAAAAATATAAATCATATGACTTGTCATAGCTTAAATCATAAGCAAAATATCATAAATCATCGGGTTAAATCTGCTATAAAACATAATATCATAAGTCATGAACATTAATAACTAAAATCATGAGGAATAATGGGAGATTCATCATAATCGAAACCATCACGATAGAGTTTATGTGATGCCCCAACTATCACACTTAAGTGGGCAGAGCCGTAAAAAATCTTGTCGGGGCTAAGGACAATTCCATGATATCGATATCAAGCTGAAGGCCCCTTGCGGGAGGGGAAAACTCTCAAGGGAGATCCCAATGTAAATATATAAACCTACATTGGCATGTAGTTCTGAGATCATAGAACCTTGGAACCCTAAGCCTACTCGGTGCTAGACACTACTCCCAATAACATGAATAGTGCTCCCATCGTTTTCCAATGATGCTGAGATCATAATTACATGTATAGTCTAAAATTTGAACATAGAGAGTCTTGAATCCAAAACATATCATAAGTTGTAGTGCAATACCCTAAAAGTGCCTAAGATTAGTCCCGAGATGAAAATTTAAAATTGGCTGAAAATTAAGAAAAAACGCACAGGACGGACGACCCAATGGATCGTTGGTCCAACCAACGACCCCTTGGAGAAGTCGTGGTAAATGAAGTCAGCTGGCACTGTAAGGAACGAGCGAAGCAATGACTCATTGTTGGTAACAATGAGTCGTATTTGGCAATCATGGTAGGTACTAGACTGGGAGTTGGAGTCATAACGGGTCATTCAACGAACCGCTGTGAGGTACAAGGATTTCTTGTCTTGAGTCGTGGTAGGGGAACATAAATTTCCAATGGACTTAACGGACAGGAACCAAATTTCCAATGGACTTAACGGACAGGAACCACAATCTGTTGGAGGAAACAATGGGTCGTGGTGAGACTCATTGTGAGGAAGCTTAAAATTTTCAAAGGAGCAATCAACGGCTGATACAACAACTCGTTTGACAAAATGAAGACTCATCCTGTCGAGCCGTGGTATGAACCCAGAAGCAGGGCCTGGGCAGTGTAGATGATGGGTCATACCACAAGTCGTGGTAGCTTCCAACGACTCATTGGTACGCTCGTTGGATTGACCAATACAGATTTTCAGGCTGATTTCATTAAGGGTATTTTCGACCTTTCTATGCTCTAAGGCCCTAAACTACGTCATTTTATGTATTTTTCTGGGCATAATAAGATAGGTTAAGTCCATTTTTCTTAAGTCATTCGCATGCATGCAAACTATGAGAATTCTAGAGAGATCAAGCGTAGATTCAAGCTTTTCCATATTAATTCTCCTTTGAGCATTCAAGAAATTGGAAATATGATCTTACCCAGGTATGTAGGGTTACAAATGGGTATTTTTGTTTGTTCCCACGCCCATTCTCTTTTAATTTACGAAAATTCTATCAAAAATCTAATGGGATTTTAATTCAATTCTTGTGAAAATTTTATGATTTGTTAATGGGATATTATGATTTATGATTTACATCATATTTTGTGGATTTTGATTAGATTTTATATATTTTACTCATAGAATTATTAATTTTGATTTCTACCAAATTAAGCCTAATAATGCATGATCTATGATGAATCAATTTACGCTCCATGCTTCAATTGTTGATATTTACAAACCCAACAAGATTTATGATTTGAAATATGGATTTATTAAAATACCCATTATGATGTGATAATTTTCAATTTATATGTATGATCTACGAGTATGCATAAAACCTATGATTTATGAATTATGTTTTGGCCGACTCACGGGCCTTGTTTCATGGCTAGTTCACATATTTACAAGCATGTTTATGATTACCGTGATTTAACTAGTCTATGAACTCATGAATATTATACTATGAGCACTATATATGCTTTGGGTGTAGTATCGAACACCGAGTAGGTTCGGGCCCCAGGTTCTACTTCGGATCTCATAAACTACGTGCTATTGTAGGTATGTTGGGACCTCTCCTGTAATTGTCCCCTGGCCCCATTTTGGCCCCTTCTCATGTGTGATCACGTCTTTCATGGTTCTACCCTTGGCAAGGTACAAACGGCCTCCTAACTAGGTTTACAAGTAGGACTTCATGTGTGCTCATATGGGGTATGTCGGTTAAAAGAATATCCCACCGTTCCTCATGATTTATGCATGTCTATGATTATGTATATTGGCTCAAGTTGTGTTCAATATCGCTATCCTCTCATGTTTATGATTATGAATGTATTATGAATGCTTCGAAAACCTTGAGCCTTATGCTATGTTATATTTACGATATTTATGATATGATCATGATGTCCTACTCTTATAATGTTTTATGAGCTTTTACATATTTTAATATCTGTTTTACTTACCCTGCATACTCGGTACATTCGACGTACTTACCGCATACTTTCTATGTTGTATCATTTCATGATACAAGACCCGGCTCTCAGGCTCACCTTATCCTTAGACCATTACAGAGTTTACTTTTAGCTTGTTGGTGAGTCCTCATGTTCCGGGGGCTGTTTGACTAGATATTTATGCTATTTTATGTTTCAATATTTGGCCGGGCTAGTCGGGGTTGTTGTCCCATCAACCCATCTTACGCTATAGAGGCTTTCAGATAGTATGTAGTACTCAGCTTGTGTATATCTAAGTGATTCCATATGTTATGATATGTCATGTTATGTTTACGTTTCTACTATGCCTTATGATTAGCTTTCCGCATAAAGTGAATGAAGTTAGATGTAAGCTTATGCCATGGGTCGACTTGAGGCCTCTCGAGGTTCCTTGTACAGTGTTACAATTTAGGTCTATGTTTGGGTCGTGACAAACTTGGTATCAGAGCCATAGGTTTGGAGTGTCCTAGGGTGTTTGAAAGCCGTATTAAGTAGAGTCTTTTTCATGGGTGTGAAGGTGCCACACTTATGATGAAGAGGCTACGAGATGTTTAGGAAATGTTCCCTTCTATTATGATCTATGTCGTGCAATGAAAAGTCTTTCTATCCTTCTAATTCTTGCTATTCGAGATTGTAGAATCATAGCTCCCAAAAGAATGAATGGAAGAAGAAATGGAAACGGTGAAGGCCACGGTGAAGGCCATGGTGATGGAAATGGTCTTGGGCATCAACAAGCCCCACCTGTTCAGGAGCCCCAGGCACCAGAGCCAGTTGCCCACATGGAGTTTCGAGCGGCTATTCAGATGTTGGCGCAGGCCATGACCGCTCAGGTCAACCAACAGGCTGTTGTGCATATTCCACAGAATGGAAATGCGGCAGCGGCCCGGATTAGAGACTTCTTTAGGATGAACCCTCCGGAGTTCCTTGGGTCCAAGGTGGATGAGGATCCGCATGATTTCATCGAGGAGATTTTAAAGATCACCCAGGTTATGTGGGTGACCAATGGAGATTGTGTCGATTTGGCCTCCTATCAGCTAAAGGGGGTGGCTCATATATGGTTCAAGTAGTGGAGAGATGCTAGGGCAGTAGGTGTAGGCCCTATAGCTTGGGAAGAATTCCACGTGACATTCTTGGATCAGTTTTTCCCTCTAGTGATGAGGGAGCTTCAGGTGGCTGAGTTTGTTAACTTGATGTAGGGTGACATGCTCATTCATGAGTACGCATTGGAGTTCACCTGTCTATCCAAGTATGAGCCAGAGTTGGTGGCAGATTAGAGGGCTCAGGTGAGTCGTTTTGTACATGGAGTGGCGGACTATCTGGATAAGGAATGCAGGATCACCATGTTGCATCGGGATATAGATTTTCCCCGCATTGTGTTGCATTCTCAGCAGATGGAGTCGGTATATCGGAGGAAGAGATAGGCCAAGAGGGCAAGGATTGACAGTTACGAGACTTCTCAAGTCAAATCAAGGGGTGGACAACGTCAGCAGTCCCAACACAGGTCTATTGCTCCAGCCCCATCATCGGCCAGTACGCCATCTAGATTTCAAGGGGATCAGAGGAGCAGAGCTTCAGATTTGAGAGGCCATGGTAGCATGTAGATTGAGCGCACTTTTCCGGTTTGTGCAGGATGCGGCAAGAATCACCCTGGGAGGTGCCTAGTCGGCTCAGATGCTCGTTTCGAGTGTGGAAAACTCGGAGACAGACTCAGCGATTGCCCTTAAGCCAGATTAGGGGTCTGTGGAGCTTGTACGCTAGCAGCCAATTTTGCCGCTCCAGCAGCACATACCCCTCAGCAGGGTGCCTCAACTAGTTCAACCGGCGGTCAGCGCCAAAACAGGTTTTATGCATTAGAACCCCATCAGGAGCAGGAGGTCTCCCCCAATGTGGTTAATGGTATATTGCGTGTTTTTCATATTGGTGTTTATGCTTTGTTAGATCTGGGAGCTACCTTGTCTTTTATGGCTCCTTACATTTCTAGTAGCTTTGAAGTTAGTCCCGAGACTCTGTCAAAACCATTTTCGGTTTCAACTCCTGTTGGTGATTCAATGGTAGCTACGTGGGTGTATAGAGGATGCTCGATCACTATATTGCATAGAGTTACCTCCGCAGACCTTGTAGAGTTAGCCATGACTGACTTTGACATTATCCTTGGAATGGATTGTGCCACGCCCCAAAACTGGGGTAGGGCGCAACTGGCACTCGATTCATGATTGATCGAGAAGCTGGCTATATGACATTTATAACTGTAACACTTAGGCCATCCAGACCAACTGTCACAATCAACTGAAGAATAAACTGGACCCATAAGGTTTCAACAATACGGGGTAAATAATCGAAATGCAACCAAGGCAATTATTGTGCTAAACCAAGAAGCAATAAGCCGATGAGGCCACAAACTGAATATCACTGTATGCACTCAGTCCACAAAGCCTCTAAAGAGTAAACTGACTGATGATCAGAATAGGGCTCCGACCTACCCATAACTGCATCTCAAAACATAAGCATAAATAACTAAGCCCTAGCTCCAGGAAGTTAGGAGCATACCAACTATCTATTGATCTCACGAACTGTTACTCAACTGGCCATCTTGACCTCTATCTGCACCTACGACACGAACGCAGGTCCCCAAGCAAGGGGAGGTCAGTATGAATGAAATGTACTGGTATGTAAGGCTGAAAATGTAACCATGAGATAACAATCCTGTAATAACTGACTTAGCACATAAACATATAAAGGATAAATATAACCTGGAACTCCACAACCTGTAATTGATAACAACTTACTATAACATAACTGAACTCAAGATAATTGAATCAGGAATAAGGAATGGTAACAACCTGGAATCTTGGAAACTGAAACCTGATAATAACTCTATAATGAGATAAAAATGCAATTAAGAAATGCACAAGCAAGAAACTATAACTGTAATGCCAGCGACCAGCAAATTGTAAATCCATATATAAAATTCATCTAGATGGTGTACCATACCGGGGTAAAATAAAAATATCTCCAATCGATGTACCACACCGGGGTAAAATAAAAAGATCTCCAGGCGATGTACCACACCGGGGTAAAATAAAAAGATCTCCAGCCGATGTACCACACCGAGGTAAAATAAAAATATCTCCAGCCGATGTACCACACTAGGGTAAAATAAAAATATCTCCAGCCGATGTACCACACCGGGGTAAAATAAAAATATCTCCAGCCGATGTACCACACCGGGGTAAAATAAAAAGATCTCCAACCGGTGTACCACACCGGGGTAAAATAAAAATAAATCATAATCACCATCATGAATGGAGCTGACAGAGCTCATACAAACTATCTGAATACTGGAAACCATAAAATATGCCGATCAATAACTATAACATGTGTAGGATCTTACCACGACCTCTAATACTACAATTATGCCATACACATATAGGTCTTTCATTTAGCATTTAAATACATATATATGTTGTGAATGAATTCTAGGGATGTTCCTAGAACTGGAATATCATAGAGACATTTGTAGACTCATGTTCATGATTTTAAACATCTCCTAGCAATTATAACACGAGGAGCAGAGAGGAATTACTTAACCTAACATTTTCTATTAACAATCTTAGCATTAATTTCGTGCTTATACTCATTTGACTTTCATACTTTCATAACAAGAATTGTGAGCATACCTCATTCATGGCACATCATATCACATCTCGAGGTAACTTATGAACAGGAAGACATAACTAGTGTATCTCAAACCTGGAGCTCTTTAATATACAAATGCTAGGCAACTGTCTAGGGGCTGCCTTAAGATAAATAGAGACTTATAGTTGTGCTTCAGACAATGTAGGAAAAGCTTAGCAGCATTATAAACAGTTTAGAATCTTCCAAGAAAAAAAATCCTTCAAAACTTGAGAAAGTTACTCCAAACTTATAGAACAAATAATCAAAATTAATTGTTTAAAAAGGACGACGAATAACTTCTCCTTAACTTGAGTCACTATCTTAAAATATTCGATTATAGTTATTTCTTAAGAAGTTAACACTTTACTGGACTTCCATTAGCTTAACACAATTGAACATAACCAACTTTATTTATAATCCTTTTTGCTAAATGACATTAGAACAGGGTAAATCATATTGGCTATTTTCCCTAACTCATTAAAAATCGTAACACTTATCATCTAAAACCAACCTTTGACTTTACTTTTAGTATTCATCATAAATTCTTTTTCAACCAGGATTTGTAATTCCCTACTTAATTATTTACTCTCTTGTTCATTATTCAAGAATTTCTTATACACACTTACCTTTTTACCTAACTTCCAACCTTATCTCTTAAACATCGTCTTGTTCATATTTAACATCTCTCAAAGGTTCTTGAAATCAACTATAGACATAGGACATATAACTCATATTTTACCTTAAAAGGTCTAGTATTTACTCTTACCTCTCCGTTGCTATTAGAGCGTCAACATTTACTCTTAGATTGATTTCCTTACACATCTACAACTTTCAAAGAACATATGATGTGTCTACTTAAAGCCTTAAGCAATTCTCAGGAGGTCTAGATAACTCAAGAGCTCTAATAAACATATAGCGACTTTCGAAAGGTAATCCTTACTGCTTTAGAGCGTAATTTGAACATAAGCATAAATGCATATACATATACATATATATATGTGTGTGTGTGTGTATGATTTTCGTATGACCTGTTAATATCAAGATATTGTGCATAACCTTCCAATAAAGATGGTTACACAGAAATATCAATAGTTTATCCATTCGGATCCTATTTTCCAAGTTTAACGTATCAGTTAATTAAGAAACACATTTATTGGACACTTAGCTGAAGGAAGAGGGATCGGGGAACCATCTCATGGAACTAGGTACCTTAAAACATGAATATAAGAGGGTAGGTAACTGTCATAAGGAAATTCCATTTCGTTACCCTCGTTAGCCCTTATTGAGTTAAAACTCAATTTCAATTATTAGGTTTGTCTGCGCGTCGTCGTCTTGCCATGCTTACCAAATTTCTTAGCAACCATAATGTGAAAAACATTTGACACCACAAATACATAATATAATGTAAAGGACTAGCTCACAGTTCCCACGCCGAGGGGACTGCAGTCTCAATTTACAACTATAAGCATAATAGAAGGCAATTTCCCTCTCTGCTTCACATTAATGTGTTCCAATTCTTTAGCAAATACACACCTTAATACCAAGTAATTCTAAACAATGGGAGGAACCAAAATATGCTACTATAGAAGCTCAAGTACAGGGGAACGCCAGATTAATCCTCGGCGTGAATTCGTGCTTGAAACTCAAGAGACAAAGAACACACATACCTTTCTCCGATGAACTTTTCTCTAGCCAATTTCCTATTTCACTGAGCTGAATTCAACATCCTTAATCCAGTGATTTTATAGGACAATGACAAGCTTAATATATAGCACAAAATTCATCCAAAATAACTAAACAATGGCAGTCCCAATAGCAACAACAACACACGGCAACATCAACAACATTTAGCCATTTTCTCAACTAGTTTTCACCAACTTTTAAGGGAGAAACAAGAGGAAATTTTACCTTAGTTCTGCTGTAATTCTTCCCCTAAATATGATGTATGATTCCATAAAAATAAACAGCCAAAATCCTAAGGAAAATGAGGAATATTTAGCTCACAAACAGTCCATCAGCAGCTCACTTAGCTGCCAATTTCTAGATTTTTGCTTTACAATTTGATAGGTTTAAAAGAGCTGAAATATTTACCTTTTGCTGGAGATTTGTTCTTGGTTAAAAATAGGAGTAATTGACCTTAACTTAGGGTCCATAAATACAGAAACCTTGCTGTCCAAAACGCCACAAAATAGTTCACCAACACACCAAACACACCTCCAACTTCTAGTCTTGTAATAAAAAATTCAAGAAAGGATAGTAGTAGAATCCTTACCTTTTATACTTGTGTTTATTCCCTACCAAGAGTGAATGTATATGTATCTTAGGAAAGCTTAAAAAATACAGCAAATTCACCACAGCAACACTGCCAAAGTGCAGCCAAAACAGCCACCAACACACCACCTTCACCTTATGGTAGATCCCCTTCACTTAGCTTTAGTTTAATGGAGTTTAGCTTAGTGTTTTCCTTAGTTGTTAGCTGGAAATTTGAGAGAATTTCAGAGGATAAGCAGGCACCTTAATTCTGGAAACATTGAAAATTATTTGATAAGTCATGACTTAAAATATAAAGCAAGTTGGGTGGTGGCCGTTTTTAGGGCGGTGGCCGTTTTTAGGGCGGTGGCCTCCTTACTGCCCGACAGTGTCACGGTAAAGTATCTATAACTTTTTATTCCGAACTCCGATTGACGAGCGGTTTGATGTTCTGAAAACTAAAATCAAAGACCTTTAATTTGATAGGCGGTGGGGCTTCTAATTATATATATATACTAGGATATATGGTTATTTAAAGTTGACCCTTACTTATGAACTTCACATACTCTTCGATTTTCCCTTTGTACACATTTCTCTTGTCATCTACGGAAAATATACAACCCATACTTCCCTTAACATAGCATACAAACATCAAATAATTATCAAAAATTTTTTGAGGTGTAATATATTGGTTGTATGCGTGTTATGCTTCTATTAATTGTAGAACCCGTGCGGTGGAATTCCATTTTTTGGGTAAGTCAGTTTTATAGAGGAAAGGTAGTTCAGTTGTATCAGCAGGTCAATTTATTTCATATCTTAAGTCTAGAAAGATAATTTCTAAGGGTTGCATGTATCATCTAGTTAGGGTTAAGGATGTTCAGTTCGAGACCCCGACTATTCAGTCAGTTCCGCCGGTGCAGGAGTACCCAGAAGTATTTCTGGATGATTTGCTAGGTGTTCCTCCTGAGAGGGAAATCGATATTGGCATTGATCTTCTACCCGATATGCATCCTATCTTCATTCCTTCATACAGGATGGCTCCAAACAAACTAAAGCAATTGAAGGATTGGTTTAAGGACCTGCTAGATAAGGGCTTCATCAGACCGAGCAAGTCTCCATAGGGTGCACCAATTTTATTTGTCAAAAAAAAGGATGGTTCGCTTCAGATGTGCATTGACTATCGCCAATTGAACAAAGTCACCGTTAAGAATAGGCATCCTTTGCCCAGGATCGATGATTTGTTTAACCAGCTTCAAGGTGCAAAGTGCTTCTCAAAGATAAATCTCAGGTTCGGATATCATCAACTCAGGGTTCGGGAGTGAGATATCCCGAAGATAGCCTTCAGAATGCAGTATGGTCATTATGAGTTTGTAGTTATGTCTTTTGGACTAGCGAATGCTCCTGCAGCTTTTATGGATCTTATGAACAGAGTGTTCAAGTCATATCTGGACATGTTCGTGATTGTTTTTATTGAATACATCCTCATATACTATCAGAGCGAGGAGGAGCATGCCGCTCATTTGAGAGTAGTGCTTCAGACTCTCAAGGATCACCAATTGTATGCCAAGTTCAGCAAGTGCGAGTTTTCGTTGAACTCGGTAGAATTTTTGGGTCACGTGGTATCCATTGAAGGTATAAAGGTAGATTCTCAAGAAGTTGAGGCGGTGAAAAATTGGCCTCGACCGGTGATTCCTTCGGATATTCGGAGTTTCTTGGGCCTAGCTGGCTACTACCGGAGATTTTTTGAGTGTTTTTCATCAATTGCAGCACCTTTGACCAAGTTGACTCAGAAAAAGATAAAGTTTCAATGGCCAGAGGCTTGTGAGAAGAGCTTCCAAGAATTGAAGACTCAACTCACTACTACACCGGTGTTGACCCTACTTGAGGGTACAGATGGTTTTATGGTTATTATGATGCTTCGAGAATCGGACTCATGTGTGTATTGGTGCAATGAGGGAAAGTAATAGCATATGCCTCTAGACAGTTAAATATCCATGAGAAGAATTACCGCACCCATAATCTAGAGTTGGCAGCGGTGGTATTTGCATTAAAGATATGGCGACATTACTTGTATGGGGTCCATGTGAATGTGTTTACGGACCACAAGAGCTTACAATATGTGTTCACACATAAAGACCTCAATCTACAACAAAGGAGGTGGTTAAATCTACTCAAAGACTATGATATGAGTGTTCTTTACCATTCGAGTAAGGCTAATGTGGTGGTAGACGCACTTAGTAGACTCTCCATGGAAAGTGTGTCTCATGTGGATGAAGGAAAGAAGGAATTGGTGAAAGATGTGCATCGTCTCGCAAGGTTAGGAGTTAGGTTGGTTGACTACACCAATGCCGGTGTTGTTGTTCAAAGCGGATCCCAATCGTTCTTAGTGACTGATGTGAAATCTAGACAACATGAGGACCCGATTTTGATAAAGTTGAAAGAAGCCATTCAAAGTAAGAAGGTAGAGATCTTCTCATAAAGGGGAGATCATGTGCTTCGGTACTAGGGTTGTCTTAGTGTTCTAGATGTTGATGATTTAAGGAGCCGGATATTGCATAAGGCACATGGAACCAAGTATTCTATCCATTCGATTTCTACCAAGATGTATCGTGATTTATGAGAAATCTATTAGTGGGATGGCATGAAGAAGGATATTGCGGAATTCGTAGCCAAATGCCCGAATTGTCAGCAAGTAAAAGTTGAATGTCAAAGGCTGGGAGGAGTACTTCAGGATATCAACATTCCTACTTGGAAGTGGCAAGAGGTTAACATGGATTTCATAACAGGATTACCTCATACTCGCCGACAATATGATTCCATCTGAGTGGTGGTAGATAGGCTGACCAAGGCCGCACATTTTCTACCGGTAAAGACCACAAATTCAGTGGATGATTATTCCAAACTATATATCAGGGGTTGATTCGACTGCATGGGGTGTCCTTGTCCATTATTTCAGACCGAAGTACTCAATTTACCTCCCAGTTTTGGCGGTCTTTTCAAAAAGGGCTCGGGACTCCGGTTAAGCTCAGCACAACCTTTCATCTGCAAATGGATGGCCAAGCGGAACAAATAATCAAGACTCTAGAGGACATGTTGAGAGCATGTGTGATGTACTTCAAAGGTAGTTGGGATGATCACTTGCTCCTAATCGAGTTCGCTTACAATAACAGCTACCACTCTAATATTCAGATGGCACCATTCAAGGCTCTTTATGGGCGGAGGTGTAGATTACCCATCGGATGGTTTGAGGTTGGTGAGGTAGCTATAATAGGTCTAGATTCAGTACATAAGGCTATGGTGAAGGTTCAGTTGATAAGGGACAGGCTGAAAACCACTCAGAGTCATCAAAAGTCCTATGTGGATGTGAGGAGGAGAGTGTTGGAGTTCGAGGTGGACGATTGGGTATTTCTGAAGGTGTCTCCCATGAAGGGAGTGATGCGGTTCGGGAAGAAAGGAAAACTCAGTCCCTGCTATGTTGGTCCCCACCAGATTGTGAGGAGAGTTGGTAAGGTAGCGTATGAGTTGGAATTGCCCTCAGAGTTGTCTTCTGTGCATTCTGTGTTTCATGTATCACTTTTGAAGAAACATTTGGGAGATCCATTTCTAGTTTTCTCGCTGGATAGTGTTGGCGTAAAAAGATAGCCTTAGCTATGAGGAGGTTCTGGTGGAAATACTAGATCGTCAGGTTCGAAAGCTAAGGAACAAGGAAGTAGCTTCAGTTAAAGTATTATGGAGGAATTAGCATGTTGAAGGAGCTACATGGGAAGCCGAAGCAGATATGATGGCTAAATACCCACATTTATTCTCTACCGGCTCAATTTTGACTTGAGGTATCAGTTTTTCCCTATAACTCTATTTAATTTTCATGTTCAAATCATGTGTTCATGTTTCTTTTATGTATATGGATGTGTATGTGAAGCCTGGAATCATTTTAGCTATGTGATATGCACCGGAGTTAGTCATTCTGTTAATTTTTGGGTTAAATGATCTGTATTGGGGTGTAATGATTGCATGTCTTTGTTTTTCTGCTTGTTTCCAACATTCGAGGATGAACGTTCCCAAGGGGGACATATTTTAATACCCTGAAAAGTGCCTAAGATTAGACCAAGGATCAAAATTTGAAGTTGGTTGAAAATTGGGAAAAAGTGCACAGGATGGACGACCCCACGAATCGTTGGTCCAACCAACGACTCATTGGAGCCAGTCGTGGTGAATAAATTCAGGTGGAACTGTAAGGAACGAGCAAAGCAATGACTCATTATTGGTAAAAATGAGTCATTTTTGGCAATCGTGGTAGGTATTGGAACTGGGAGTTGGGGTTATAACGGGTCATCCAATGACTCGTAGTGAGGTACAATGATCTGTTGTCTTGAGTCGTGGTAGGGGAACATAAATTTCTAGTGGACTTAATGGATGGGCACCATGACCTGTTGGAGGAAACAAAGAGTCGTGGTGAGACTTGTTGTGAGGAAGCACAGAACTTTCAGAGGGGCAATCAACGACTGATACAATGACCCATTGGATGAAACAACGACTCGTCCTGTCAAGATGTGGTATGAATCCGGAAGCAGGGCTTGCGCAGTGTAGATGACAGGTAGTACCACGAGTCGTGGTAGCTTCCAACGACTCGTTAGTGCGCCGTTGGATTGACCTGTGCAGATTTTCAAGCTGATTTCATTAAGGGTATTTTCGATCTTTCTATGCTCTAAGGCCCTAAAATACGTCATTTTATGTATTTTTCTGGGCATAATAAGATAGGTTAAGTCCCTTTTTCTTAAGTCATATCCATGCATGCATACTGGGAGAATTCTAGAGAGATCAAGCATAGACTCAAGCTTTTCCCTAGCTATTCTCCTTGGGCATTCAATAACATGGAAATCTGATCTTACCCAGGTATGTAAGGTTGCGAATGGGTGTTTCCATTCACACCCATGTCCATTCTCTATTAATTTATAAAAATTTTATCAAAAATCTAATGGGGTTTTAATTCAATTCTTGTGAAAATTTTATGATTTGTTAATAGGCTATTATGATTTATGATTTACATCATATTTTGTGGATTTTGATCATCTTTTATAATTATTTTACTCATAGAATTATTTATTTTGATTTCTACCAATTTAAGCCTAATTACGCATGATCTATGATGAATCAATTTACGATCTACCCTTCAATTATTGATATTTACAAACTCAACATGATTTATGATTTGAAATATGGATTTATTCAAATACCCATTATGATTTGATGATTTTCAAGTTATATGTATGATCTACAAGTCTGGATGAAACCTATGATTTATGAATTATGTTTTGGCAAACTCACGGGCCTTGTTTCATGGCTAGTTCACGTATTTACAATCATGTTTATGAATATGATGATTTAACTAGAATATGAACTCATGCATATTATACTATAAGCACTATATATGTTTTTGGTGTAGTATCGAACACCGAGTAGGTTCAGGGCTCAGGTTCTGCTCCGGATCTCATAAACTACGTGCTATTGTAGGTATGTTGGGACCTCCCCTGTAATTGTCCCCTGACCCTATTTTGGCCCCTTCTCATGTGTGATCATGTCTTTCATGGTTCTACCCTTGGCAAGATACGAACGACCTCCCGACTAGGTTTACAAGTCGGACTTCATGTGTGCTCCTATGGGGCATGTCGGTTAAGAGAATCTCCCACCATTCCTCATGATTTATGCATGCATATGATTATGTATATTGGCTCAAATTATGTTCAATATCGCTATCCTCTCATGTTTATGATTATGAATGCTTCGAAAACCTTTAGCCTTATGCTATGTTATGTTTATGATATTTATGATATGAGCATGATGTCCTACTCTTATGATGTTTTATGAGCTTTTACATATATATAATGTCCGTTTTACTTATCCTACATACTTGGTACATTTTCACATACTGACCGCATACTTTCTATGTTGTATCATTGCATGATACAGGACCCTGCTCTTAGTCTCATCCTCATCCTTAGACCATCACAGAGTTTACTTTCAGCTTGTTGGTGAGTTCTCATGTTCCGAGGGCCATTTGACTAGAAATTTATGTTATTTTATGTTTCAGTATTTGGCCGGACTAGTTGGGGGTGTTGTCCCATCAACCCATCTTACGATGTAGAGGCTTTTAGATAGTATGCAGTACTCAGCTTGTGTATATCTAAGTGATTCCGTATGTTATGATATGCCATGCTATGTGTATGTTTCTGCTATGCCTTATGATTAGCTTTCCGCAAAAAGTGAATGAAGTTAGATGTAAGCTTATGCCATGGGTCCACTTGGGGCCTCTCGGGGTTTCTTGTCCTGTGTTATGATTCTGGTCTACATTCGGGTCGTGACATGTAGTGGAGTATTGACTACAAAACATATGATAAGCTGATCTTATTAGCCTTGGCTAAATCATGAAATTATACTTAACTTTTGTGGGCTTGCTCAAATTTTAAAATCGTGCATACTTGAAATAGGATTCATAAATCAAAATCGTGGATTCATACTTAGATAATTTATAAACATTCATTCATACTAGATATCTCATCATACTTGAAGTCATGAATTATAAACTTGATTTTTCATGAAACTTGCATAATAGGGCATAATTTCTAATAACTTGATCATGAATTTATAATCAAATTATGTATAACATCTGTCCATAAATCTCATAACATGGTTTGGAACATGAAAGGAATTGACCCATATACATATCTTAGAGAATTTCATCAAATTGGGTTAAAATCCTATAAAATCATATACTTGAATTAGAACTTGAATTCATGAACTTGAGTAGAAATTTTGGAATGAGATCGAAAGTAAACTCTCATTCATAGCCCTATATACATGGGTAAACTGATTCTCAACTTGTCACTGAAAGCCCAAGAGAATTGGGGAAGAATTGAGATAATTTTAACTTGATCTTGACAAGGGTTTCTAATAAATTGCTTGCATGGAATCCTAATATTAGGCTTAGAGTAGGTTAACTCCTCTTATAAAACTCTTTTAAAGGCTTAAAACTACGTCATTAAAGAGTTAGAAGCTTAGAAATTACAAAGATGTCCTTAAAGATTCAGTAGAAAATATTTACTAACAGTTGCTACGACTCGTACCATGAGTCGTACCATCAACCTACGACTCGTGGGTTCCTCCCAAAACTAGCCATTCCATTTTTACCAACTCTCTAATTATTTGCACGACTCCTACCACGACAATTCCATACTATGAATCGTACAATCACTCATAGGACCAACACCTGATAACTCAAATGCATACTACGAATCCATGACCATGAGTCTGTAATACCCCAAAAGTGCCTAAGACTAGACCCGGGTTTTAAAAATGGAAGTTGGCAGAAATCTGGACAAAAATCACAGAACGGGTCATGTAACGGGTCGTTGGTTCCACCAACGATCCGTAGGGAGTGCTCATGGTGAGGTGCAATAGGGTCAAAGTTGGAGTAACGAGTCAAGGGATGACCCATGGTTTGATACAATGAGTCATTATTAAGGTCGTGGTAGACGGGTGCTTAGCTTAAGGGGAAGTAACGGGTCATTACCTGTTGTGAGCAGCAACGGATCGTGGTGAGAAACCGTGGGTAAAGAGTAGGAAAGTTCCCAATTGAAGGGACGGATGGAGACCAATACTTTTTGGAGGTTGGCACGAGTCGTGGTATGGCTCATGGGAAAACCCAGGTGTAGGTCGTCAAGGGGGAAACAACAGACGATATAATGGACCATCGTATAATGCAACTACTCATCCTATTGAGTCGCGGGATCATATATGAGAAGTTGAGAATGGATAGTGGATGCAACAGGTGGATACCACAAGTCGTGGTATCAAGGCACGACTCATTGGATCACCCGTGGTCTCAGGAAGTACGGAAATTTCAGGAAATTCACTAAGGGAATTTTCATCGTTCCTAAGTCCTAGGGTCCTAAACTAGATCGTTCAAGCCTTGAAATGCAGTGCTTTATGCGGGTTAAATCTATCCTAGGATCATTCATATCCATGCATGCAAATTGAAGGGTTTAGGAGGTGATCAAGTTAGACTTTCTTCAAGTTTCACTTCAATTCTTCCTTGGGCAATTAGAGAAGTGTAAGAATCAAGTATACAGAGTTATGAATGGGTGAGTCCGTTCACACCCATGCCCAGTCTCTCCTTAAATCATGAAAATTCATATGTTGATTCTATGGAGGTTTTAACCCAATGCATGAAATTCCTAATTCTCTACATGGGTATGATCTAAATATGTTTCTATTATTGATTTATAATTTATGGGCAAGTTTTACAATATTTTCAATGAAAAATCATGCTCCAAGTTTTATAAATCAAATTGCTCATTTATGGGAAATTCATGAAAGTTGAGATTTATGATGATTGTTTAATTATGATGAGTTATTATGATGAAAATAATTCTTTCAAGCTACCCATATTTATAATCATATTTTCAAGTGAATTGAGTATTTTCAAGAATGTTAAAGTATTGGAAAACGCCCACATGTTCAAGTATGATTTATTATTTTCCTGAATTAAGCTTACCACATAGTTTCGGAGTGAAGACTCCCAATTATTTTTTAGCTTGTGGTATGGTTTGAGCTAAACATTCTCATATGCATAATTTTAGATTTGAGATATATTTGATTATTGAGCTTCGTCACTAGACGATGGTAAGCTTCGTTGAAAAATAATGGAGAGCATATGCATGTTTCATAGGTTTATACTTATATATATATATATATATATATATATATATATTACTTTGGGACCTCCCTTGTGAGCTATCCCCTGCCCCGATAGGGCCCCGAGCTTGATATCGATATCATGGCATTGTCCTTAGCCCTGACAAGGTTTTGGACGGCTCTACCCACTTGAGTGTGATAGTTGGGACCACATAAGCTCTATCGTGGTATGACGGTTAAATGAAAAGTCTCTTATTGTTCCTCATGATTTCAGCTATGTATGATTATCATTCATGATATACATATCTATATGTTCTAAAGCAGGTTTGACCCAATGTTCAACTTTACTTATGATTATCAGATTTCAGCTTTGGGTCAATCAATTCAGTTATGATGTTATGTTGAGATCACAATTTCAGAAAAATAGCATGCAAGGCCTACTCTCAAATTCTTATTTTGTTTATATTCATATTGTGCATATTTTAAATGATTTTACTTATTTAAGCGGTTTTATTTACCTTTCATACTCAGTATATTTCATGTACTGACCGCATACTCTATACTGTATCATTTCATTATACAGGCCCCGACACTCAGACTCAGCCCCGTCCCTAGACAGCCTTTTGGAGTTAGCATCCTATGCTTGTTGGTGAGTCCTCATCTCCCGAGGACCATGTTTTATCAAGCTTCTTCATTTATTTTTAGTTTTCAGTTTTAGTGAGTTAGTTGGGGACTTGTCTTATCAACTCATCAGACTTAGAGGCTTTTCAGAGAAAAAAGATGAATTTAGCTTCAGATTGTGTGTATTTGATGTTATGTTTATTTCAGACTTCTGCTAAGCTTATCATGTTAATTCTTATGTTTTACCGATCGAGTTAGATGTATGTTCATGCCATGTGTCGACTTGGGGTCTCTCAGGACTCCTTGCCCCGTGTCTCAATCTGGGCCTCTGTTCAGGTTGTGACTAACTTGGTATCAGACCAATAGGTTTGAAGTGTCCTAGGGTGTTTGAAAGCCGCTTTGAGTAGAGTCTTTTTCATGGGTGTGAAGAACACAACACTTATGACGAAGAGGCTATGTGACATTTAGAAAATGTTTCCTTCTTTCATGATTTATGTCGTGAGATGAAACGTCCCCCCTATCCTTCTAATTCATGCTATTCGAGATTGCAGAATCATGGCTCCCCACAGAGTGAACAATAGAAGGAATGGGAATGGAAACAGCCACAAGGATGGCAATGGAGATGGGCATCAGCAAGCCCCACTAGTCCAGGAGCACTATGCATTGGAGCCGGTTGCCCATGCTGAATTTCGGGAAACTATTTAGAAGCTCGCACAGGCCTTGACCGCTCAAGGGCTGTTTGAAGTCTAAATCGTGCTTATGTTTTAGAATTCACCTTAAGTAAGGCAGATGGCTATGAGATTCTTGAAAGGGTCCCAGTCGCCCCTCCTGTCGATCCGAGAAATAGATTATATGCTCGAAGTGAGTTTTACTCCCCGTGTTATTGTTCCTCTAGTTCTAGTTAGAGCTACCGTGAGAAGGGATTCTACCCCTCATGTTGTCCTAGTTTCAGTAGACCCAGGAGGAGGTAGAGTTTTTTCTTCCTCCAGCACCTTCAGCTATATCAAAGGGATGAGATTTTGAGGAAGCATTTCATATGTTAACCCAAATAGTGACGTTTCAAGAATCAGCTGCTGAAATTAATGGCAGGTTCTAGGGAAATACTTCTGAGAGTTTTAGTGCCTATGGATTTTGAGCCTAAATCCCCTAGCCTTTACGGATTAGTGCTTACCACGGGAACTTCAATGAGTTCGAGTTAGTATATTTTTGTACCTAAAGCATGGAAGCATGAGTATTCATGAATATAGTCTCAAGTTTAATTCTTTGGCCAATATGCTTGGATAAGGTCCGAAATATGAGGGGGTATATCAATGTATTAGGTTTGATAGAGGATCTGATTCACTGTCTTCAAGTACCGACATAAAAGTAGAATAGAGTGGAGGATACCAAGTCAACAGTATTATTTAAGGCTCCTTGTAGTGTTTCAAGGCACTAGGTGGCCAGACATTTAGTTTCTCTTGAAGAATTAGTCCTTTTTTGTCTTCCTAGATTACGCTTTAGTTTCAGTTATCAGGACCGCCAATAACGGGTCATGGTAAAAGCAAAGGTAAAAGCATAGCTTCAGATTTAACATTGATCTTGCATCTTAAGTAGTGAATGGAAAGTGGTATTGGAGTTAATTATATGTCGTGGTAGTGTATAACTTTGCTTATGGTTAGAAAAGTTCATCGATTATGTAGTGTTAAGACACGTCTACCTTATGTTAGGTAAATAGAATGAGTTAAATAAAAATAGTTCGATATGAAGCAATGACTGGAAAGAATATGTTTATGAATATATGGAATGTATGTTTATGATGGAAGACAAGGATGAGTTAAAGGTGTTATGACATTCGAGGACGAATGTTTCTAAGGGGGGGAGGATGTTACGCCCCGAAATTTTTTTGGAAATTATTTGATGTGCGTATGCTATGTTAAGGGAAGTATGAGTTGTATATTGATCGTAGATGACAAGGGAAATGTGTGTGAATGGAAAAAACAAAGAGTATGTAAAGTTTATAAATTAGGGTCAACTTTAAATGAACATACCTCCCAATATATAATGAATTAGAAGCCCCACGACCTATCAAATTAAAGGTCTTTGAGTCTAGTTTTCATAACATCAAACTACTCGTCAATTGGAGTTCGGAATAAAAAGTTATAGGTGCTTTACGATAGCACTATCGGGAAGTGACATGGCCACCGCCCTAAAAACGGCGACCGCCCAAACACCTTTTTATTTTATTGTTTTGGTTATGAAATTATTTTCAAATTTCTCAGGTTTGAGGTTCTTGATTACCCTCTGAAATCCTCTCTCCTTTCCAGTAGCAAAACCTTAGAAACCAAGAGGAAATCCCTCAAGAAAACACCATCAAAACACAAGCAAAAGTTGATGGAAGTGACGGCAACATTGTGGTGAAGTTGTTGCTGCCATGTAGCTTCGTTTTGGCAGTGTTGTTGCTGCGTGTATGGGACTATTTTGGGCTAATGTTATAATCCATCTTAGTAGGAATTGTTACTAAGAAATAGTAAGTCACTTCCCTCTTTTGAAATCTCTAATAAGTGTATGAATTTTTGAAGGAAAACTAGAAGAAAGTTATGGTTTGTATGTTGACTTGTTGTAGTTGTTGTGCTGTTATTTTGCTTCCTTTTGGGCAGCAAGATTTCTGCATTATTGGAAAGTGATTTGGAGGAGAATAATCCTATTATATCCAATAATATTTTCATGCCAACAGTAAGTGTTTCTAATTTCTTAACTTGTCTAACAATCCTAGATAAAGCTAGAAGTTGAAGGTTATGTTGGACTGCCGTTGTTGGTATGTTGTTGTTGAAGTTCTGCTCGTTTTTGAAGGTTGGAATAGCTGTGCTTTGCTGAGAATATACTCTATATTTGTGGGAGTTTTTCATGAGAAAAGTAAGGTAAGTTTTGGCGTATTACAGGCTCGTACTGAGAGAAAGTTTCAAACTCCATTGCTGAATATATTTAACTTCACGAATCTAGTCTTAGGAAACTTTTGGCGTATTACAGGCTCAACCCCTAGCTGGAACAACACTTATGCGTCGGATATCCACAAAACACAAGGCACTAACCAAACATTTAATACACAATCAGATATGGTTAATACATACATAAGAGGAACCATGAACAACCCTAAATAATTCACAATATCGACAATGACTACACCCCCACTCCTTTCCAAACATCCACGAATTTGTTCAACTTGCCAATACGCCCATTGGCGCACAACCCCGATTCGAAGCTCAACCATACCCAATAAAACACCACACAACCATTAGCTCAATAATCATATATATATCTCAAAATCAAGTGTCACAACACACTAACACACCAAAAGAAAAGAAGACTAACAATAAGCTATGAAATCATGCTGAAAAGGTTAAAAAATAGCCTAAACATACCTTAAACTCTAGGAAAATTGTAATCTAGCCAAGATATTACTTCCAAAAGCATCAATAGACCACCAAAAATCAGAAAAACAGCCACCAAAAATTCTGCTATAAATCCAATAAAAGAAACAACACGAAAACAACGTTTTACCAGCTAGTTCTTTAGGAATCCGATGGTAGATATCTAAAATAACTAGTTGCTAACATACACAATAATTTTATATAATCTAAACAGCTAATAAGTCACAAATAAAGAAGTTTACCAAAGATTTCTTTATATGGAAGCTGCTAAAACTCGCGAAAACACCTGCAGAATGGTAACTATACATGGATATCGACTTTTCTGGCACCACAATTACTTTGGGGGAAGGTTTATAACTTATAATCACTTAGAACATGTAAGGGAAGATTGGGAGAGAGTTTAGGATGATAAACCTTCTGAAAATTTGGATAATGATCCAAGCAACCGACCAAAGGAACTTATATAGTCCTCCACTGCCTTGGCTCATTTTGATTTGCCTGCTTACATGGTCTCGCGAAAACGTGAATATCTTCCTATTATGCTATTCTTAAGTCGTATTTATGAACGGTTTAATGCATTGGAAACTAGACTTGTAGAACTTTAATTTGATAAGCCGTGGGCCCTTTAACTCCTTATAGATTAGGAGAAAATACTCGAGACATTTGACCCTAATATCAGAAAACTTGAAAAAGAAATTTGTGATAACTTTTCTGACTTTTATTTTACAACTTAATTAACGTCCAATCTTAAAATACGATCATGGAGTGACTCAAATATCTCATGCACTTCCTTATTAGCATATTAAGTGCTATTAGTCCTACCTTGAAATATGAATTTATTTTTTAATCTCTATGGAGTCTTATATCTTCTCACCCACAACCATTTTTTATTCTCCCATTTATTTTAAGAATATGCTCATATGTTAATACCAAGGAGCGATCAATTTTATTATTTTTCTTTCTTTCTCCCTTCTGCGCTCCATAGCAATAGAATATAATTTTTCAACACTTTCCCCTTAATCTTTTTTTCTTAGAGTCCGACATCCTCAACTTCCCTTTTTTTCCCACTTATACTCCTTTGAAACGCTCATTTTTTTCTTTTAAAGTCCTTTAGGAGTTTTGAGATCAAACTAAAGGTTAATTAGAACAAAGAGATTTAGCTTCAGTCATTGTTACCAAAAGAATAGGCTAAAGGATCAATAGGGATCACTAAGGGAATCACATGTGGGTAGTTAAATAGTAGGATAAAATTATGGCTAATTAAAGAAATGCCTATATCATCTCTTAGACTCAATTCTCTTCATTTCGCTTAGCACACACACTAGAAAAGTTCTAGGTATCAATATGAAAGCATGGAATATCACAAAATTTCTCACATACATATGGCACATGTTCGACTCAAGATGAATTCGTATAGACCCTCAATTAAGCAAACAACAACAAGAATTCAATATTAAGACAACAAAATCACAGGAGTCTAGAAAATGAGTCTAGCTATATCAAAATAGGTCATTCACTTTTTCACAGCATGTTTTCAAACTTAAAACCAATAATTGCACCATTTGGTCAAGTCAACACATAACCTAAGCACCTTGCATTCAAATGGCCATAAGGCTTAAGTGTCCTACCTAGTTCCTAATGACTAACTTCCCTCAAGATGGTCGTCAATCATACATTATTAGAAAAAATTATTTCATAAAAAACATATCCTAAAAATAAAAATTTACCCAGTTCAAAGTCCCCTCCTCCTCCAAAAAAATCATGGCCATAAGAAAAATCAAGAGGTGGGTGAGACATGTCATTTACGAAAACTAAAAATGAAATAGGATAACCTATTTTTCTCTTCTTTTTTTTATTTAGAACAAATCCTATGGTATACTCATCCTTAACCTCCAAATATCAAAAGATATCTCCACTCCATACTCAAAGTCATGCTCTTTCCTCAGTGCATTTACAATAAAAATAAAATAAGAACATAAGTGAGAAATACTCCTTGAGGCCCTCTAGAGCCTCGCTAATAGCATGTCTTCTAAATTTCCATCAAGGGTCACATGACCCCACATTTAAGCTCAAACATGCTCCTTATCTTCAATTTTGAGTACTTAGACTTCCTCTAATCTGCACAACAAAATACACAAATAGTGACACTATATAAAGAAAATAAATTAAGAAGCTGCACTATTATAAATTGGCTGAACAAGCACTTAATTTAATGCCCGACATGACATATGTCTCAAATCAAGACTCTCTCATCCATTTCCTCCACCTATGATTCACTTTTTATTTATTCTTCATATCCAAAGTTTCATCACATTAAACCCTTATATGCTTTCTTTCAATTCTCCAAATCTCCTGGTTCATGCTCAGACCACTCACCCACTTGCTCATGCTTTTGTAAACATAATAATAATAGCTCTTGCAGGCTCATTCTCTTCCACCCTACACTTACTTTGGACTACCTCAATGATCATGCATAAATTTTTAGTTTAAGAGGATAGATACTACTTTGTACAAGTTAAACGTGATCTCATCATGCACCTTCATTTAGCCTTCTTTGACGTCAATTATGGCTCCACTAGTGGCTAAAAATGGATGCCGCAACATGACTAACACTCTATCATCTACTTCAACATTAAGAATGATTAAATTAGCAGGAATCATAAACTGACCAACTTTGATAAGCACATCCTCAATAATTTTGTTTGGAGTGATACGAGATCCATTATCTAGCTGTAGAGTGATAGCGGTGGGCCCCTGTTCTCCCAAATCGAGTGTCTTGAACATAAATGGGGGTATTAGATTGATACCCTCCTCTAAATTACATAGAGCCTGCCCAACATTGCTTTCATCAATCTATATGGGAAGGGTGAAACTCCCAAGGTCTTTAAGCTTCTAAGGGTTCTTACTTAAACCCATGAACTACACTCTTCAGTAAGTGTAACTGTCTCAAAGTATATCAACCACCACTTGCATTCCACTACATCCCTGAGATATGTAGCATATTTTGGTATCTCCTTCAGGTTTCAATAAATGGAATGTTTATATGCGACTTCTTGAATATTTCAAGGAGCTTTATGACATTGGGATCACCTTAGTTCTTTTGTACTCTCTGTGGAAATGGAGGCAAAGGCTTATGCTCCTACCAATCAACTGTCTTTCTCTTCTCTAGTTCTACTTTAGGAAACTTTGTACCTTCCACTTGCACTTCATGTATAGATGGAGCTACAACTAATTCCTTTCCACTCCTCAATGTAATTGTCATTACCTATTTCAGATTCTACTTTGTGTCACTAGTTAATGCACCTGCATGTCTGGCATGTTGCCTATAAGCCATTTTCCCCATTTTCTGCTCCAATGCATGATGAATTTCTACATCTTATTGATTACATCTTGCTGTTCGGTAGCAACTTATTGCGACTGAACTACCACTTGTTACTGTTTTGCCTTCATCTTTGGAATCATCTCGTAAAGGTTCAAAAGAAGAACTTTGTGCCTAAAATGAGGTCGAGACATCCTCCCATAAGAACCTAACAATATAAAGGGACCTTATTTATGAGGAATCAAAAGGTTATCCTCAGTCTCTTCAATATAGATCAGATGATAATCCCTAATCATATCACGCAATCTAAAGTTGTATACCTAGATATAGTCAAGAATTTGGTTTTGGTATAAGGACAGAAAAATAGAAAAATCCTTGAACACTAACTAGGGCTTTTTTCTAATCCAGGAGTATTTTCCCCAAACCCCTCAATATAAAACATAGTTTCGAACAAGGGTTGTGGTAGCTAACCCTTATGTTGAAGTATTCTCATTTATAAAGAATAGAATGGTTATCTCCAGTCTCTTCATTATATATCATATGATAATCCACGATCATAAAACGCGATTGAAAGTTGTACACCCAAATATAGTACATAATTTAGTTATGGTACAAGGACTGGTTATAACACCCAATACATCTCTCCCGGTTAAGGGAGTTGGCAGCTGATAATGTCCAAAATATATCCTTAATGCAAAGCATATACACAACCGAAGTATCAAAACAAGTAACTCGATGAGTGTCGGGGTCAAATCCCATGAGGACTAGGGAATGATAGTTACAAGTGTCAGTTGAGAAATTAACGTTAGCTTGCACCACTTAGATTTAATATAAAAATAAATAAAATTGGGGGTGAAAATTGCAGTGAATTGTATTGAGTGATTTAGTAAAAGAAATCAGCAAGATCAACTAAGTTTACAACAAGAGTGTGAAAGACTAGAGGTGCAGTGTAGATGAAATACTAACTAGATCGGGACATTCCAGGTCATCTTATGAGTTCAACAAGAGTAAATAATCTCAAGAAGTGGGTAATTACAGCTTTTCATTCTTCTAATAACCTCTCACTAGAGTTTTGTCAAACCTCTAGTCACAATTTAGCTCAACCCGATTTGATTTGGACTAGCAACTGCACTAATTTCTAGCTATTAGCTGCTAATAAGGAATGAGAATGCAATTTCATCTATTTCTAGCCCAATTTCACAATCTCTTATCCATGCCCAATATTAAATTCTCTTCCAATACTTAAATATTCTTTTACAAGCAACAATCAAGCAAGAATAAATAGACTCCATATCATAATCAATGGATCTTCCTTTATAAATTGAAGAGAATCTAATAGATTTACACTTATTTAAACAATATGAAGATGACTCTAGCAATACCTAATGTAATTAAGTATTCATCATCACACACCTCTAGTTAATGATTTTAGATACTCTTGGTTAAGAAATTCATAAACACATTCTTCAATAGCTTCATTGAATTTAATAGCAATACTAGAAAAATCAACTTCACAAGATAATCTCCAACAATAGCTGAAACTTACTAGTACAAAGAAAAAATAGAGCAGAGTACTTTCTACAAATTTTCAATCAGAACCTTCCTACTTCAGCTAAGAGAATGTTCTTCAGCTAGAAAGGGAAACAATGATGTGATATATTCTTTGTTCTCTCTCAATATCTCTATTTCTATCTCTCTTTCTCCTCTCTCAGTACAAAGTACTTTATCTTCTATTTATATCCTGAAAAGTAGGGCACTTTTTATCTCTTTTCCAGTGTTGGACGATTATACCCCATGAGCATTGTTCTAGAATTAGCAGAGACATTGGCGGTTCGCTGATTCCAATCTGTGAACCGCCGGGTATCTTTTCTAAATCCTTAATCAATTTCAGTGAACATCGGCAGTTCACCCAGCGTTCACCGATGCCAATCCGTGAACCGATGGGTCTTCAAGTAATTTTCCAGAATTTTGGGTATCTTTCGGCGACTGGACAGGCGAATTGCCGCTAGCAAGTCATGAACCGCCGGTGGCATTAATCCTCAGAGGTAGTGATGTTCGGCCTTTGGCTGGCATTTCACCGGTTTTCATCTGCAAATTGCCGATTTACTCTCACTCCCTCTTTTTTGCTCCATTTTTTGCTCTTTTCTTCACATTTAGTTATCTACATACAACAAAAGAAAAAAGGGCATAAAATCCAAATAATCAACTTAAGATCTAAACAAAAGCTCAAATTTTAGAGCCTAATGAGTTGGTAAATTACCAACTCATCAAGCCTCAAAACTTAAATTATTGGTTGTCCTCAAGTATGCAATACTCATTTATTGAGAAATATGCCACCTCTATTCACAAAATACTCACCATGCTTACCGAAAAGAGAAGAAAATATCCCAAGAGACCAAAAAAAAAAGATGTTTCAAACAGGCAACCACTTTGCACCAAGCAAAGCTTATGAAAGGAATCATTTAGCAAAACAAGGGCATTACTCATCCAAGAAACACACATAGCATCTCAAGTTATAATTAGTGCAAATTCAAAGCATGCCTTAGAGTTTACACTCTTTGTGCCTATTTCCATATTAACTCTGAATGCTCTTGTGTCCCCAAAAAGGAATGATGCCACTCACCAAAATAAGGATCCCTATTCTTTTGTTCATGTGATCATTTGAGTGCACACAAGGGATTGTTTGGAAGAGACACTCACACTCACTCTCCCAAAAGAAATCTTCATGCATACACTTGACCGATAGGCTTTCCCTTCATGTAATTCTCCACTAATGTAGAATAGCTGCACCTAGAATCATTTCGGGCTTGCAGATTATGATGTAGGCTCGGGGTAAGGGTAGGTTGAAAATTTGGCTATAGTGATTAGATCCTCCCTAATGCTTTTTGTGAACATATCTTATTAATTCCACTCACTTCACCTTGTTTCACTTATTTCTTGTTGATGACTTTCATTTCTTTAACAATCCCCCTTATAACCCCTTTGGCTTTCACAACTAACCTTATCACCTCAAGATGAAACACCGGTTCACACAAATTATCTTTCTCTTTTTGATTTATCCTTCAGTGCATTTTGACACAATGCGGTGTTCCCCTCACATTATAATTCTTATCTTCCCCCTTTGTTTTGCACACCCCCAAACTTAGGCTTTGCCTCATTTTTTTAAAAAAAAATTATCACTCCCTCTTTCTTAGGCTTTAAGTCTCATTTCATCACTTATCTTGTCACTAGCATTTAGGGAGATTAGGGGCCAAAAAGAGGTATTAAGAATGGTCTTAAGGCTTGTAATGTGGTTTCCAAAGAAAGGGTCTAAGGCTCAACAGTGGCTAAAGGATCAATGCTCATGGAGGGAATATAGGTGAAGTGACTAGACAAAGGAAAGCCTAAACTCATGTTCTTGGCGCAACTACATATAGGATTTCACCTTGAATCACATTTGGAGTAAGTTCTAAACAAGATGTAATGTATGAGATTCATCAAAAATTTCCTCACTACACAAGGCATCACCCATAAAGGGTCTACAAGAGTCATTCTCAACACAAGATACCAAATTAGGACATCAAAGCAGGAAAACATCATAAGTCAAGCAAAGAATTTACAATGTATGATAAAGAATGCTATGCTATGGTGTCAACACTTGCTCATTATCTTCATTTTCATGCCCTTGTTTTTTAAAATTACATTTCAATAATTTTTTTCGGTGGTGCCTCTCAAAGCAACTTCACAAAAAGACTCAAACCAACATGGCATTTTCCCTTAGAATGTCGCCACTCAATCCATCATTGGGGAAATACCAACCCCGTTGGACAACAAAAAATAAACAAAAATACAAGAATGCTCTTCAGGAAAGAACCGTGGTCAAAAGAAAACCCTCAGAGTTTTAATTTCTACACTATTATTTACAATGGTGAAAAGGATCAAGACTTTGGGGTCATTTCATTCAAGATTTTCAATATTTTACAATTCAAAACAAAGACCCATTTGGTCACTAATCATCAACCATCAAGAGCATTTTCAGCACCCAAAAAATTTCAATATCCAAAGAGAAAGAATCATCCCACCCCTAAACTTAAAACAGATATTGCCCCCAATGTATCCAAAGAAAAGATAAAAAAGTGAAAGAGGCTTCTTGATTGAATTAGTGATTGGCTGCAGCTTCCAAGTATAGGTGGTAGCATCAAAATGACAAGAAACTATCTCTTCAGCCATAGGTTGCTGTGGATCCGGTGGGAGTGCTAGAGGTTGCCCGGGGCCTTGCACCATCCAATTGTCTGGAAAAGTGCTGCTCATGGTAAGACATTATTGCCACTCCACCCGGTGTCCAGGAAGGATCAACATCATACACCGAGCACATTGGAGGTGGAGGAGGGCAGCTATGATAGGGTTCCTCGTCGGACACTAGTTCTGACTCACTTTCATAACCTACCCACCAATCATCCAGCGGGCTTCTGGGTGCTTCGAGCATCACCTCAAGTTCACAATGGTTTGGTTGGCTAGTAGATAGAGGTGCAGTGAGAGCAACCACCTCTTATTTCAAAGTACCCACTTCACTTTCAAGGACATCAACTGTAGAGCATAGGTTGGCCAATTTGTCTTTAGCAGGTTGCAAGGCTTTCTTGATGGCACTATATATCATGGAGGGAAGATCCTTGGCCAACTGCACTAGCTGGTTCTCATGCATTTTGTCTCTTTGTGCAATGTTGAGCAAATCAGGAGGTGTAGAATTGTGGGACTTGGCTATATAGAGTGGGGCAGTTAATATGTGAGTGGATGCTGAAGGTGATGGTGAATTCATGTTCCCTGTATACTTTGCCCGCTTCATAACTAGAGCCTCTTTGTCGATTTTGGTGGCTAATGTAATCACACTGTTGTCCTGCACCGTCCTATCCAATGGCCGAAACAAAGGACAAGTTGCCCTCATACTAACATACTCACCAGGTTAGGGAATGGCAATGTTGTGGCTTGTTGCTTGGCCTTTCATTTGAATTGATCAGAAATAATCTCCCCCACATTGATGTGTACATGATCCATTATGTAAGCAAGGTGAATGGCAACTTCAATTTGGGCCTTTCGATGTATTTTAAGAGGGTATTAGCCTCGAGAAAACCAAATCTAACCACATACATGCTTCAAATTTTAAATCATGCCGATGAAGGCCCTTAGAAATAGCCCATTGTGGCCGACCTTTTGCAATCAAGTTGGCTACCCATTGGAATTGATTATCTTTGTCCTCCACTTTATTCCGAAATATTAGGTGAGATGGGATCAACTCGTCCCAATAAATTGAATTGATTTCTTTTGGAGTTACAGGCACCTCTTGTCCTCGCACCCATACCGATGTGAGGCATGTGAATGCTTTAGTGCGGCCCCTATGATTCATTAGCTATTTCCTTGTCCTGTATGATGCATATACTTCCCACACTAGCTCTGGAAGATATGGGTCAACTGGTATGGTAAATGGACCTCAATCACACATCCCAATCTAGCTGTAGATATCTGGGCATGCAATCTTGAGAGATTCTACATCAAACTGGGCTTCCGCATAGATGACACATTTTTCCTTAAAAGCCATATAAAACTCCTCCATTCCTTCCAGCCCGGACCTAACTTGGGGGGTATTGGTGGGCGCTGATGCTTGTCCTGTATTAGAGTGCAGGGAGATAGACATGATGTTGAAAATGTAGGTTAGTAGTGGGCCATTATTTGTAACTAAAGAATAAGGAAAATGGAAGAAATCAATTTAACAAGTTTAGGTACCAACAGTGAACCATCGGTGAGAGGCAGTTGCATTTCGCTAGTCGCCGATGACTCGCTGATAGGCACAGTGAATAAGAAACCTTGGGCACATTGGCATTTCACTAGCGACCCACAATTGGTGATCCGCTAACCACCATTCTGCATTTAGTCACCCACCAATCACCTCTATATAAATGCTCACCAATCACACTCATATCTCCACAAAGAGGAAAAATTGCCCTTAAGAAAGGTGTTAATCAATCTATCATTGGGCAACTCAATGGTGAACACAAATTATACCCAGATACTTAGTGACCACAACAAAACAACATTCACTCACATATAGCAAAAAAGCAAAACAAAATATGATAAACATGACTACAGCAAAAGATTACCCATATTATTAGGACCTTTCAAGCATGAGTGACAGAATTCTTTCCTCCAATGGACTGTGCTTGTGAACCTTTCTGAAGGAATGAAGTAGAAGAAGACAATTGGGGTTTTTAAATTGAAAAGGAGGGGAAGTTGAATGGGTGCTTGGGGTGGCTGTTATTAATCTTTTTGGGGAAAAGGCGATCTAGGAAGGAGATGAAAGAAAATGGGATAATGAAAGAGTTTTTGGGGATTTTCTAAATAGGGTCTTTCCATCGGGGGCTACACCAGCAGTCACCGAAATGAGCCGGTGGTTCGCTGCTGTGGCCGCTGCTAACATTACCTGAACATGACTCTGAGTGCAAGTTCGATGATTGACCAAAGTTTCATGAATTTCTTTCAGCGTTTCGCCGGATGAGGAGTCGATGCCTAATCCATTGCGAGGTACTCTGGTTGATAGCAGCGACAAACCGGCGGTTCATGCTTTGACATGGTGCTTCAATTATTAGGCCACCAGTTTGCCTTTGAACCTTCAGTTTGCTAGATAGGATTGGCTCCCCAATGGCGCTTCATGGATTATCATCGGCGGTTCACCGATTTGGATCATTGCTTTGCCTTGAATCCTTCAGTGCACTGGGCAGATTGGCACTTGAGTTGTGCTTCACGAAATGCGATTGACGTTTCTCCTATTTCAACTCCGATGTGTTGTTTTTCCTGTAGTGCACCCTTACATCCTAAAAAAATCAAAAATAACAAAATATGAGAATAAAAAATGAAAGATGCATGGGTTGCCTCCCAAGGAGTGCCTTATTTAACATCGTGGCACGATGAAAGTTCCTCCAAGCGTACGACTCATCAAGATACACCACCTATGTTAGGCCAACTTCTTCCAACACCCCCAAATATCTTTTAACCCGTTGACCATTTATTTTGAACTTGCTCCCATTCTCATTATAGAGTTTGATGGATCCATTCTCGTACACCTGAGAAACCTTAAAAGGCCCTGACCATTTAGACTTTAACTTTTTGGGGAATAGCCGTAGTCGAGAATTGAATAGTAGCACCCAATCCCTTGAAATAAAATTACGCTGCAACACTTTTTGGTCATGATAGTATTTCATTCTGGTGTTGTAAATTGTTGCATTCTCATATGGATTCATTCTGAATTCATCCATCTCATGTAAATTATAGATTCGACCTTGGATAGTTCTTCCCTTTCCAGGTTTAAACTTTTCAATACCCACAAAGCTTTGTGTTTTAGCTCCACCGGGAGGTGACATGCTTTACCAAACACTAGCTAGTAAGGAGACATTCCAATCTGTGTTTTAAATGCAACACGATATGCCCACAATGCATCATCTAACTTCTGTGCCAATCTGTTCTGTTAAAATTGACTATTTTAGTCAAGATGAACTTTATTTCCCGGTTTGAAACTTCCACCTATCCGCTGGTCTGCGGGTGATACGGGGTGGCCACTTTATTCTTCACACCATACTTAGCTAGTAGTGTGCTGAACACCCGGTTGCAAAAATGAGAACCTCCATTGCTAATGATAGCTCTAGGGGTATCAAACCACGATAAGATATGTTTCTTTAAAAAGAGTTTTACACTTCTTGCTTCATTGTTTGGTGATGCAACATCTTCCACCCATTTTGAAACATAATCCACCACCGCCCAGATGTATTTGTTCCCATAAAAACTTATAAAAGGACCCATAAAGTCGATCCCCCATACATCAAACAACTCAACCTATAAGATGGGTGTTATCGGGAGTTCATACAACCTCGAAATACTCCTTGTCGTCTGGAATCGATCACATTGCTTCACAAGGTCATGTGCATCTTGATGTAAGGTAGGCCAATAAAACCGGCATTGCAACACCTTGGCCGTTGTTCACACATTTCCATAATGACCTCCCATAGGGGAATAGTGACAAGCCTCTAGAATTGGGACCATCTCCACTTCCGGAACACACCTCCGTATTAACCCATCTACACAAAATTGGGACCATCTCCACTTCTGGGACACACCTCCGTATTAACCCATCTACACAACTTCAGAAGAGGTAAGGTTCATCCCAAAAGAATTTCTGGACATCATGCATGAATTTCTTCTTTTGCTGAAAATTCAATCCTTCGGGTACAATGTTGCTGGCCAGGTAATTAGCAAAATTAGCAAACCATGGTGTCAGGTCATGGGTTTCTGCTAAGATTGACTCATTTGGAAATACTTCATTGATCTCCTGCCCATTTGTTTCTAGGTGCGACAAATGGTCGGCCACTTGAATCTCACATCCCCTACGGTCTTTCACCTCAAAGTCAAATTCCTGCAACAACAACACCCACCTAATAAATCTTGGTTTAGCATCCTTCTTGGCCATTAAATACCTGAGTGTTGTATGGTCCGTGTGCACCACCACTTTAGTTCCTAACAAGTACGCCCGGAATTTTTCAAATGCAAACACAACAGTTAGGAGCTCCTGTTACATTACTGTGTAGTTTGTTTGTGCATTGTTCAGAGCTTTACTAGCATAGTAGATTGGGTGGAAGACCTTGTCTCTTCGTTGACCAAGGACCGCTCCTAATGCTACCCCACTTGCATTGCACATGAGCTCAAAGGGTTTTGACCAATCAGGTGTTACAATGATTGGAGAGGAAATTAATCTATCCTTCAACTCTACAAAAGCCCACAAACAATACTCATCAAAATTGAACTTAGCCTCTTTGTCCAACAACCAAAATAGGGGATGAGCTATCTTATAGAAATCTTTAATGAAACGGCGGTAGAAACCCACATAGCCGAGGAAACTCCTAACACCCTTCAAAGTGCATGGTGGAGGTAACTAAGCAATCATATCCACTTTGTATTGATCCACCTCAATCCCTTTTTTAGAAATTTTGTGTCCCAATACAATCCCTTCTTTGATCATGAAATGACACTTTTCCCAATTTAGGACCAAATTTGTGTCACGACCTGAGTTCACACCCTAGTCGTAACATGGGACAAGGAACCCCGAAAGGCTCCAAGTTGACCCATTGCATAATCATCACATATCACTTAACAATAGAAACAACCAATAACATAAATAAACGAAAGCTAACTGCAAGAGTCTAAGAAGAAACCATTAGAACAATTGTAACAACACTTTGATACAACGCTGAGTCTATCTAGATAAGTCTAAAAGCCTTCTACAAAACTGATGAGTTGCTGGGATAATTCCCCAACTAACTCCTAAATATGAAAGCTGAAACATAAAGAAAGTATGAACATAAATACCATCCTCAGGAGATGAGGACTCACCGCTAGCAGCTGAGAGGGAATGGAGCGTATCTAACCACGAGACTGAGTATAACACCCCGAAAGGGCCTACGAATAGACCTAGGAGTTGAAGTTGAAAACTATAAAAAAAACTTGGAATTTTCACCAGTACGACTCGAGGTACGAGTCGTGGTGAGGACCTACTACTCATGACTTGAGTCGTGATGATATCAGGAGCCTGAGGTTTTGCCACGAGTAGTCCTATGAACCGTGGTGAGAAGGTACGACTCGTGGTTAGGATTCATGATGAATATCTCAGTGGTGCCAAGAGTGAGACATCACAGGGCATGGTACGACTCGTAGGATGTAGCAATGAGTCGTGGTGAGGAGTTGTGGTTAACTCGTATTGGTTTGGATGGATGGTACCACGGTGACAGTACGACCCGTAGGATGGTGGTACGAGTCATGGGTTATCAGTCATGGCCAAATTCAGAAAGTTGGGAAAAATGGGTGAACTGACCACGAGAGGTAACCACGAGTCGTGACTTGATGATACGACTCGTGGTCAGGGCTAGAGCTGCTTTTCAGGGAAATGTTAGTAAGGGTAATTTCAACTTTTCTATGCTTTCGGACCCTAAACCACGTCGTTTTGAGGTTGAAACAGGGTCTTTAAGGGATGGAAACTCCTGTTAAATTCATTTTTAGCAATTACAAGTGTTAGAGAAGAGGAGTAGGAAGGATTTCAAGCCGTTTTCTTCAGGTTCTTCAAGCTCTCACTTAGGGTTCTTCAAGGGAGTAGGAAATCACAAAATTCCAAGTATGTGGGTTTTGAATGGGTAGTTTAGTCCCTACCCATGCCCATTTCTTCCCATTTCCTATGTTTAATTTTCTAAATTCTTGTGGGTCTTAACCCCATTTGCATGATTACTCAAAAGCTTACATGAACTTGTGATATTATGTTTAAATTGCGGGTTTGAAGTGTTTGGACTGATTTTACTTGTATATATTTTATATTTCATGATTTAAATCTCTAAAAGTAAGGATGCCCAATTATGGGGAAATTTTTAGTGAATTTCATGGTCAAGATGATTCTGAAAGCATGAACGAATTTCTCTTAAATTTTTAAGCATGTCTTCAAGTTTCGATTTCTCATGCTATCATGATTGTTTTCTTATGAATTGAAGCATGTCAAGTATGTTTGAAGTTATGGGCAATGCCCATATGTCGCTTATGAATTATATCTATGATTTTGGTTGACTCATGGGCACAATTCCATGGCTAGAAATACAAGCTCTCATATATGTTATGATTCCCGTGTTTTCACTAGCCATGCATGTCATGTTATGAAATTTATGAGCACGTTGCATGTTTTGGGAGTAATACTTAACACCAAGTAGGTTCGGGGCCTAGGTTACGCCCCGAATCTCAGAACTACGTGCCACCGTAAGATTATGCTTGGGACCTCCTCAGTGAATATCCCCTATGCCCTACAGGGCCTTCATGACTGATATCACGCCTTTCATGGTTCATACCCTTGGCAAGGTATGAACAGCCTCCCGACTAGGGGTACAAGTCGGATTTCAAGTGTGCTCATGTGAAGTATGTCAGTTATAGAAATCTCCCATTGTTACTCATGATTTTGAAATATGCATGATTATGTTCTTTTGGGTCAAGTTATGATTTATGAAATGTTTTCCCCGCACTTTACGACTTTGATGGGTTTATGAGTATTTTTGGAAATATTGAGCCTTATGATATACTTATGATTTTAGTTTTATGATCATGATGTCCCACTCCTATAACTTTCATATTTTTAAGCATTGTTTTGCATGCCTTACATATTAGTACTTTCCGAGTACTGACCCATATATTTTCAGGATCCGGTTTGAAGGTTCAGCATCATCCTATCTTGCACCCAATACCCCTCAGTCTTCAGTGGTGAGTCCTCATGATTCGAGAGCTTCATGTTCAGACCTTGTTTATCCTATGTTTTCAGACTGTTTGGGTTAGTTGGGGTCTTGTCCCTTCAATCCATCTTTTATGATTAGAGGCTTTCAGACTTATGTGTAGTATTCAGTCGTTTATGTTTGGATCTTGTATTGTTGTTTCCTTTTTCTTTCATGATATGATTTTCAGTTAGTTTACGATTTATGAGTTAAGTTTTCCACTGTATATGAATGAATTAGTGTTATGTTCACGCCATGGGTTGACTTGGGGTCTCTCGGGACTCCTTGTCCCGTGTCTACAATCTGAGTATATTCTCAGGTTGTGACACTGAGTCTGGAGACCTGAATCTATATCATGAAATGATATAGCAAAAAAGGCGTGCAGTCAGTACTTGGAATGTACTGAGCAAGCGGGAAAAACGTAAACAACTAAATATGCAAATATACAATAAGGAGATAGAAAAGTACACCGACATAACTGGTTTAACATGAAACAATCCTCTTATGAGTCACATTCACATATATATACATGAAACTTTCTTTTGAATCTCATATTCTGAAACATCATGAAACTCATGTATAAGGGTCAAGTTCTGATCATTCAATAAGGGATGAATCTAACACTAGCATCAGAATGTACTGGATCACTGCTGGAAATTGAAATTGATTCTCATTATATTAAATTTGTTAAAATCTGAAATCTGAATCATATGAAACTGAATCATGCTGATAACATAACTAACGGAGTGATTACCTACTATGGAGAGTCCCAGCTAAACTAAGGGAGTCATTCTCTACTATGGAGGAATCCTGACTGAACTAGGGAGTCACTCACTACTATGGAGGATCCCGACTGAACTAGGGAGTCACTCTCTGCTATGGAGGATCCCAGGCTAAACTAGGGAGTCACTCTTTACTATGGAGGATCGTGGACTGACCAAGCAAACATTCTCGGCTATAGAGAGTCCCTGGTTGACTGGAATATGAGAAGTGTTGATCTGACATTATATATCTAGTCTATGCTACTATAGCTAGTCAGAAACATGAGCACACGCTTCTTTCATCATACAATCATTCTTTTCGAAAGGATTAGGGCTACTTTCTACTAACAACAAGCCCAACATTCTAAAATATCATTCTCATGCTTTATCGTCATAACTCATGTCTTCATGGGGATACATCAGTATTTCTTCAAACGTCTTACATTAGTGAGCATCTGCAGATTCACATCATGCATTACACTTCCACAACATTTAAGTTCCGGATTCATATCATTTGACATGTATCATAGAGTCATTCATGATCCATAGGTCCAATTCGTACCTTAACGTGCATAATTGATTCATATATTCTAGATATACGAAAAGCCATATACTTAACTCATAACTTATACATTTATGATGAGATCATGAGAGAAGCATACATTTTCATTTCATAAGATCCATTTCGAGGTTCACTAAAATTCATCAGAAGGATGCATTAATTAGGCCATTATCATAGATTTACCTCATACCTAATCAGTTCCATCGAAAGCATAAGGAAAATACATATTTTACTTTCAATTGGTCAAGCCCATACACTATAATCTCATCTCGACATATTTAACAAATAGTGTATTCTAACTATTAGGGAATTCTTACAATCTTCACATATTTCACCATCTAACACATAATTCAAGATATTCAAATAGTTTTATAATCACCAATAGCTCATAATCAAAGTGGGTTTTAGAATTCAAGAAAACATAGAAGAAATCATCCATCAATTGAAACCCTAGGTCATCCTTTTCTAGAATAATTGAAATTGGGCTTTTGATAAAACATTTTGGGGTACAAGGATGGATGAATATCCTTGTTGAAAAAAATCTGCATACCTTCTTCGAAGAATTTACCACTTGTACTTGACCTTGTAGCGTTTGAATAATCCCTTGAAGAATCCTTGTACCTTGAAAGATAGGGGAATAAAGGTTTTAGAGTTATTTTATGAAGAATAAGGGTATAGGCTAGTCACCCCCTTAAAAATGCCCCATACCAAGCTCAAAACGACGTAGTTTTGGAGTTGAAAGCATAGGATTTTATAAAAATGCCCATGGAAAAATGCAGGAAAAATCATGCTGCCAGGCCGCACGGGACACTCCACGAGTCGTGGGCTTGACAACGACTCGTGGTATTGAGCCGTGGAGTGTACTGGAGATTTTCTTAGAAATCCTTCAGTCCTGCCAACGACCAACTCCACGAGTCATCCCTTGACGTAATGACTCTGACTTCCTCTGTCACCATTGAAGCTATTAAATCCTGATCTCCCATCCCATGACCAGCACGATGAATCGTGACTGGACGTAATGACTCGTCCTGACCTCCCATCGACTCCACTTTCCCAACTCACATTTTTCTTGGGATTTTACTCGACCACTCTCCAGGACAATTCGTTACTGAGCATAATGAGTCATCAAGTCCCCTGTCCCATGAAATCTTGACATCTCAGGCTGTTGCTCATTCCAAGGACCCCATGACTCGTCTTCTCACCACACGATTCATGACGTGGGCCCTTACTTCAAAACTGTGAGCAGAACTTCACAGACTGACTGCAATGAGTCTCACCACGACTCGTGTTGCATCTAACGAGTGGTACCTCGAGTCATTCTGAGGCGATTTTTTCACTTACCTGCTGGTTGTCTCATCTTAAGTCTGGAGTCTGTTCTTAGAAACTTTCGGGGTGTTACGATTCATCTCCGTACTTCTCTTTAATACCTCATATAAATGTGTCAAGTAGTTACAAAATGAGTTCCCCACAACTGAGAAGTCATCCATGAAGACTTCCATAGTATCTTCCACCATGTCGGAAAAGATGGACATCATGCATCTCTGGAATGTGGTCGGGGCATTGCAAAGACCAAAAGGACTCTGCTTGAATGAAAAAGTGCCATAGGGACATGTAAATGTGGTTTTTTCTTGATCCTCGAGTGCGATTGAGATTTGGTTATATCCTGAGTCTCCATCAAAGAAACAATAGTACTCTTTATAGGCTAGACGATCTAACATTTGGTCAATGGATGGCACTAGGAAATGATCCTTCTTTGTCTAGGAGTTTAACTTATGGTAATCCATACAGACTCTCCATCCCATGACTGGACGAGTAGCTATCAATTCATTTTTTTCATTTATAATAACCGTAATGCCTCCTTTTTTGGGCATACACTATACTGGGCTTACCCAACTACTATCTGCGAAGGGATACACCACCCCTACATCTAGCCATTTAATAATCACTTTCTTGACCACCTCTTGCATAGGTGGATTCAACCTTCTTTGATGTTCAACTGATAGGCTGCAATTTTCTTGAAGAATGATCTTGTGAGTGCAGATCCCCGGAGGGATACCAATGATATCAACTATTGACCATCCTATAGCTCGGATATGCCTTTTGATAATGTCCAAAATATATTTTTAAATAAAAGAATATACATGGTCGTCATATCAAAACAAGTAACCCGATGAGTACGGGGGTCGAATCCCACGAGGACTAGGGAGTGATGAATTCAAGTGTCGATCGAGAAATTGATTTTAGCATGCACCACACCAATTTAACATAAAAATGAGGAAAATGGGGGGTTCAAACTTTGCAGAGAATTACACAATTTGATTTAAAGAAAACTAAGAGCAAAATATCACCTAAGTTTTTGACAATAGTGCAAAATACTAGAGGTGCAGTGTAGATGGAATACTAACTAGATCGGGATAGACCAGGTCATCTCATAAGTTCAATAAGTGTACATAATCTCGGGAAATAGGTAGCCTTAGCTTCCCATCCTATTGACTACCCCTAGCTAAAGTTTTCTCAAACTCTAGCTGCAATATAGCACAACCTGAATTGATTTGGATAAGTAACTTCACTATTCCTAGCTATTAGCTTCCAATTAGGAAGAAGAAAGTACTTTCAGCTATTTCTAGCTTAATTTTACAATCTCCCATCCATACCCACTGCTAGATTCCCTTCCAATACTTAACTATTCTCTCCTGAGCAACAATCAAACAAGTATAGATAGACCCATATCATCATCAATGGATCCTAAATAATAGATTGAAGGGAATCTAACAGATTTATACTTAATTGAACATTAATTAGATGACTCTAGGAATACCCAATCCAATTAAGTATTCATCATCACACACCTCTAGTTAATGGTATTTCACTCATAATTAAGAAATTCAAAAACACAGTCAGCAAAAGCATCATTGAATTTAATAAGAAGAGTACATAAATCAAAAGTACAATTATCCTTCAACTACAGCTGAAAATAAATAATGACAAAGAAGAAAAGAGAACAGAGTATCTTTTACAAAAATCAATCAAAATCCCTTTCTCAACTAAAAGATGGTCTTCAGCTAAAATAGGAAAGATGATGTGATGTGTACTTGGCTCTTCTCTCAATCTCTCTATCTTTTTCCTCTCCCTTCTCCACCTTCTGCAGTTTACTTCTCTTTCTATTTATACCTTGAAAAGTAGGGTACTTTTCCTTCCTTTTTCAGCAATGGACAATTATACCCTTATTAGCATCATTCTGAAATCGATGAAGGCACCGGTGGTTCGCCGATGAAATCCGTGAATCGCCGGATACTTGCTCTTCTTCTTCAGTCATTTCCAGATGCCAATCCATGAACTGCCAGACCTTAAATGCCAATTCCAGAAGTTTCTGAGTGTCATTTGGTGACTGAACTGGTGTCCCGCCACAGGTGACTCGTTAACCGCCGGTGGCATTCCTCCTACAAGGTAGTGACCTTCATCATTTTAACCGGCGTTTTGCCAGTTAACACCTGCGTTTTGCCACTTCTGCTCATTTCCTCCTTTTTACCCCATTTTAGCTCTTTTCTTCAAACTTAGGCATCTGCACACAACAAAAGCAAAAAGGGCATAAAATTCAAATAATTAACTCGAGAACTAGGAAAAAACTCAAACTATAGAGTCTAATGAGTTGGTAAATTACTAATTCATCTAACTTCCAAACTTGAATCATTGTTTGTCCTCAAGTAATGCGATACTTCAACTATTGAGGAAAAGGTCACATTTCTTCACAATTAGACTTCATCGGCCACATGGACTATGACAACCCAAAAATACTCATCATGCTTACTGAAAAGAGAAGGAAATACCCCAAAAGACCAAAACAATGAAGGTGTTTCAAGAAGGAAACAACTTTTTATCAAATAAAGATTTTTTAAAGGAATCATTAACCACACAAGGGCATTTCTCAACCAAGTAACACACATAGTATCTCAAATTGTAATCACTAAAAATTCAAAGCTTGCCTTGGAGTTTGCACTCCTTGTTCTATACCCATATGAACTCTAAATGTTCTTGCATCCCTAAAAGGAATGATGCCACTCACCAAATATGAGGATCCCTATTCTTTTGGCTCTTTGATCATTTGAATGCATACCAGGGATCAAGTAGAAGAGGCACTCACACTCACTCTCCAAAAGATATCTTCATGCATACACTTGTCCCATAGGCTTTCCCTTCATGTAATTCGCCACTAATGTAGAGTAGCTGCACCTAGAATCATTTAGAACTTGTGGGCGTGATGCAGGCTTAAGGTCGGGGAAGGATGAACATTTGGCTATAGTGACTAGATCCTCCCTAATGTTTTTCGTGCCATGCCTTACAACGATTTTGCTCACTCAACCTTCTTTTCCTTTCTTTTCTTGTTGATTCCTTTCATTTCTTTAATATTCCCTCTTATAACCCCTCTTTAGCTTCCACCACTAGCCTTGTTACCTCAAGATGGAACACCAATTCACACAAATAGTCTTTTTCTTTTTGAATTCATCTTTTTGTGCACTTTGAATAAAGGTGATGTTCCATTTACACTATGATTCTTGTCTTCCCCCTTTGTTTTGCATACCCCCAAACTTAGGCTATTGCCTCATTTTTCACATTTGCTTTTCTCATTCCCTTCTTCTTAGGCATTGAGCCTTGCTTTAGCACTTATTTTTTAATCAGCATTTAGGGAGAATGGGGCCAAAAGAGGTATTAAGAATGGTCTTAAGGCTTGTAATGTAGTTGCCAAGGAAAGGTTTTAAGGATCAAAATTGGCTAACAAGGATTAATGATCATGGAGGGCGTATGGTTGAAGTGGCTAGACAACTGAGGGCCTAAACTCATTTCCATGGTGCAACTACATCTAGGATTTCTCCTTGAATCACATTTAGGGCAAGTTCTAGACAAGATGTAATGCACAAGATTAACAAAAATATCCTCTCCATACAAAGCATCACCCTTAAAGGGTCTACAAGAGTCATTTTCCAAACCAAAACATCACATTAGGACATCAAGCAAGAAAATATCATAAGTCAAGCACGAAATTTACAATGTACGACCAAGATTACTATGCTACGGTGTCAACACTTGCTCACTATCTCATCTTCATGCCTTTGTTTTCACATTCTCATTTCAATCACAAGAAATATTTTAGTTGATGCCTCTTAAAACAACTTCACAAAAAACTCAGATTGACATGGCATTTCCCTTAAGAATGTCGCCACTAAATCCATCATCGGGAAATTCCAACCTGGTTCGACAACAAAATTAACTAAAATAAAAGAATGCTCCTTGGGAAAGAACCTTGGTCAAAATAAAACCCTCGGAGCTTTAATTTCCATACTACTCTATTTACAATGGCGAAAAATAAACACAATTTTTTTTGGGGTCATTTAAAAATACGATGCTTAAAACCGAAGACCCCATTAAGTCACTAAACACCAATTCACAAAAAGACACAAACCAATTCATTCATTTATTCAAATAACAAAACACGCCTGGAAAGGGCAATCATCACTCACAACAGCCCGACTAAGGCTGGACTTACTCAAACTTAAGAAAAAAATAACTTAAGAACAAATATCCCCCCATCAACAACGCTCATCCCTCCCCCCACTTAAAATCATACATTATCCCCGATGTAAATATGCAAAAAGAACAATGGGAGAAGGGACAAGAAACTCCCTGAATGGATCACTCCTCTTCATCATCAGCCTCATCACCACCATCACCTCCGCTGGCATCACCAAGCCTAGCAAAATTGTCACCCAGCCTTTCAAACAAGTCATAAATTGGCCCGCGAGCTGAAGACGAAGCAGCCAATACAGCATCCAAAGCGCTCATGTCGGGCACTTCGACTGAAGTCCAACTTTTCCATTATTGCACCTCATTTTGGAGGGATGTGAATGCCCCTTCCACAGCATCCACCCTCTTGCAAAAAGTGGCGACACTCTCATATAGTGATTTGAGCTCCTTCTTGATAGTTTTGGAAATGAGTGCCGGGAGACTCTTGGCCAAGCGTTGAAGCTGGCTCTCATGTGAGTTTGTCATCTTTAGGCGATGGAGACCACTTGACTGAGAAGATGGAGGAGGTGGAGAAACTCTTTTCTAGGGCATTTCACCCGATGCTTGGCCCGACAAGTCAGGTTGGGGCACATTGAATTCTGGGGCGGTGGGAGATTGGGCTAACCCATAGGAGAGGGCTTCTTCTTGTACGCCGAAGGCTTGCAGGCACTTCCGTTTCACTGTCGGTGCCTCTGCATCTCTCTTCCTGTCAATGATGATCACTCCTAGAGCAGAGAAAGGAGTCTTTTCTGGAAAAAGAGGTGCTCTGGCTGCTGCAAAAAGTTGCGAGATCAACACAGCATATGGCATGGAAGTGTTGGACTGCCGCACCTTCTTCTTCATTTGTTGAGCAACAATTTCGCCAAAGTTGATGGGGATCCCTGACATAAGGCAAGCAATCAAGATGGTTGCCTCCATGGCGACCAGCTGCTTATTCTTTGATGGGATGATGTGAGAACAAATAAAATCCAACCATAGCTTGGCCTCAAACTTTAAATCATGGCGAGAGATTTCTCCACCCATAGAAGCCCATAGGGGGTATCAACATCATTAATGTCAGCCACCCACCAATATTGGTCCTTCATATTGGCCAACAATGCTATGTACTCTGTAGCAGAGTCTAAGTACATAGCAGAGTCTATCTCATCTTCGCAAAATAGATAATTGATGGAAGTCGGGGTGATATCAACTTCTACCCCACGAATCATCACCAAAGGCAAGCAAGGAAACTCATCCACTTTACCCCGATGTTGCATGCCATCTTGGAAGGCCTGGTAGGAGGCATAAAACTCTATGACAAGGCTGGGGTAGTACGGTGGCAAAGGGTTGGCAAATGCATGCCATTTCCGGTGAGTGAACTGCTCAGTGATATTAGGGAAGTCACCCTTCCACCCAGCCAAGTCGAACCTCTTCCTACCGTGATAGAGAGTCCCTGACAGATAACGTAGTGCTCCTTCATGTTAGGAACACCAAAAATGATAACTTCTTTCGTGTTGGATCGTGGGGGAGTAGCCTTTGCTTTACCTTTGCCCTTGCTAGCAGATGAAGTAGGGGCCTTTCCTTTGCCGGTGGACATGGAGGATGACATGGTTTGTGTTTATGCAAAAAGTATGTTAGTGACAAGACATTGAAATAGAAATTAAAGGAAAGGAAACTAATCTAAAGAAGAACTGATAAGCAAGGGATGATCAAACAATCATTGAAAGAGCAGGTGGTACCGGCGGTTCGCCGAAGATATTTCGCGAGCCGTCGACTGGACGCCGATACTTAATAGAGCATTGGGGACATCTGGCCATTTTCAGAAGCTCAAGCGGCGTTTCATCGATCACACTTCGTGAACCGCCGAAGTAGCGCCGGATTCACTCAATAGCAAGGACCAATTTCAGAGTGAACCGGCGCCCCAAGCGGCGTTTCACCGAATATGGCCAGCGAATTGCAGGCTCCTGCAGTCCCAAATTCTGACCCATTAGACACAAACACTCATTAATACATTTTCACCACATCATAAGACCAGCAATCATACTCCATTCTTATACATATTTATGACATTTAGCCCTTAAGATTGGCATCACCCGGTATATCATCGGGCAAAACATTGTGCTTTATGTAAATGGATCACTCAGACTTCACCATCTTTATATTTCATCATACAAGCATAAATCCACTTCAATTACAAGCATAACACATTCAAAATCTCGACAAGGAAGGGAAGGGAAGGGAAATATTGCTCCTACAAAATCATGTACCCATACTAAAATTAAAAAAAGGGCAAGAGAGATGTTACCGAATTGAAGACTATTTGCACACTCATCTAGCCTCAAAAAGGAAAATAGCTCAAGATTGCAGGAGCACCTTCAAGTGAGTATAGAGTAGATAGTAAGAGTAAAGTGATTTTGATGGTGAAATATGGATAGGTATTTATAGGTGAAAAGTGTGAATGCGATAGGTTGAAGGGAAGGTGGGGAGTTTAATGTACGTGAGTTGGAAGGTGAAAAGGTGGGAAAATGGAGAGGGTGAAAATGAAAAATTGTATGGAATAGGGAATGTTGGGTAATGGAGAGACAAGAATGGAAAGAAAAATGTTGGGAAAAGGGAATCTATGGGAATATTTGCAGAATTAGGGAGGCTAGGAAAGTATTTGGGATTTTGTAGGCCAGTCTTTTTAAATTCCTTTTTTTATTCAGGATGAGCCCGATCGACGCTAAACGACGATTCGCCGGTCCAATTCAGCAGTTTGCCGTTTCTCTTCATTTCAAATTTCATTATGCCCAATGATCTGTTTCCATCCAGCGATCCACGAATTGAAACTACGGCCTACCGGTTATCTGCCGAATCTGGGGCCTAGCTTTAGGTACTCTGCTTCAGACCGGCGGTTCACTGGTCTCTCGCCGATAACCCTATCATGATTTTCTCCTTACTTTGCTTCTCATTTCTCCATTAATACACAAATAAAAACAACAAAAACATCAAATAATTTAATGAAAACTTGGGTTGCCTCCAAAGAAGCGCCTTATTTATTGTCGTGGAACGAAGTAGTCCTTTTTCAATTCTTCATTCCTGACGGGTCATCATCCGCTTCTGTATCCCTCAACTTCAATCCCTTATCCTCATCATCATTTTGAAATACTCCAATTACCTTGCATCCAGATGGAGTTCCAGCTGTCGGACATTCCTTGAAGGTGTCTTCCTCACCGCCAACCCGAAAATTTAACTCTCCAAGATCCACATCTACCACTGCTCTCCCGGTAGCCAACAAAGGTCTTCAAAAAATAATGGGAACTTCCATATCCATGTCACAATATAGAATAACAAAATCAGCTGGGAGAATGAACTTGTCAACTCACACCAGTACATCTTCTAGCACCCCCACAGGTCTTTTGATTGACCTATCTGCCATTAGTAGCCGCATCGATGTTGGTTTCATACTTTCGAGGCCTAATTTCTTAAAAATGAGCAGGGGCATTAGATTTATACTTTCACTGAGATCACATAGAGCCTTTTTAAACACATAAATCCCAATCGTGCATGGAATTATAAAAGCTCCGGGGTCTTCCCTTTTTGGGGGAAGGTTGCTCATCATTACCGCACTACAATGGTGCGTTTACTCTTCATTTCTAGCATCAACCACCTTATTCTTTTTCAATAAGTCTTTCATAAACTTGGAATAATTAGGCATTTGGATCAAAGCGTCAATGGTATGTTTATGGACAACTTGCTAAACATGTCAACAAACTTCTTAAATTAATCCTCTTTCTTTTTCTTGGTGAGCTGTTGTGGATATGGTGGTGGGATTTTTGCTTCAACTTTATCATCAACCGAGACCTTCATGCTCGACTCTTCATCATCAACTTGAATGTGGATCTCATCTTCCTTTTCCCCTATTTCTTCCTCATCATTTTCTTCATTCTCTGGAATCATTGGCATTTTATCAACCTCATCTTCATCAACTACTTTCGGGTTCTCCACCTCACTAGGCTTTCCCGGGGCATCTCCAATCCCCTTACCGCTTCTAGTGACAATAGATATACATTGACCATCTTTCTTCGGATTAGGCATTGTGTCACTAGGTAATGTTCCTTTCATTCTCGGGTTCATTTAGGCTGATAGGTGATTCATTTGAGCTTCCAAATTCTTGATGGATGTAGAATGTGAACTCACTATTTGAGCGAGGTTAGACACCTCCCCTCTTAATTCTTTCACCCCACTTTCGGTCGACTCCACCTTCTTCAAAACCCTTGAGAGCATTTCTTCGATTTTTGAGCTACCCACATCACTTACTCCTAGCTGGTTTTGAGGATTTCCAACCTTAGGAGGTGGAATGTATGGATTTGCACTTCGATGGTAACGATCACCTTCTTGCTTTGGCTCTCTATTGTTCCAACTCTCATTCCTTTCAGGCCATCCTTGTTGTTCACGATTTCTCCACCCTTGGTTTTCATCCCTTAGGCGCCACGAGCCTTGGTTTGCTCCATGAAAGCCAGGTTGAGGCCCTTCCATTTGGTTACCCATATATTAGCATCTTCGTCATATCTTGGTGGTGAAGGCTCTCTTTCATATTACAGGGACCTTGCATTCCCACAACATTTACCACCTTTGAACCTGCTCCCATCACATGCTTGGTCATCAATTCTAATTGTGTCATCATCTTGGCCAGAGTCTCATCCCTCTCATCATCTCTTTTCCGCAACTCCACCGCCAATGCACTTGAGTTGATCTCATGAGTGGACATACTCGTCTCCCTTGTGTGCCAAGCCCTGTTGGATTCTGTCACTCGGTCAAGGAGAGCTTTAGATAACTCATAAGTTTGGTCCATGATTGATCCCCTAGCTAATTTGTTTGCAACGGATTTGTTGATTGAATAAAGGGCCCTATAGAAACATTGGAGAAGTACTCCATTCGGTAATCCATGATTTGGGCACAGATCAACCTTCTTCTTAAACCTTAACCAAGCCTCATGTAAAGGCTCTCCTTGTGTTGTCGGAAGTTTGTGATATCATCCCTCAGTTGTAACATCTTTGAGGGAGGGAAAAACCGATCTAGGAAAGCCTCAGTTAACTCTTTCCATGAAGTAATGCACCCTAGAGGAAGTTCCTCCAACCACATTGTTGCTTCTCCTGTCAATGACAAAGGGAAGAGTCTCAACCTGATTGACTCTTGAATAATGTTTGTAATGTTGAAGGGATGGAAAATTTCTAAGAAATTCCTCAAGTGCCAATTTGCATCTTCACTTGGCTTGCCGCCGAAGAGCCCTTTCATCTACAATAAGTGCAACATGGTGCTAATAACATGGAACACTGCATTCCCTACCGTCAGCGGTAGGAGAATGGAACTTGCAACTTCCGGCATCACCGGATTATCTTCATCAAGTTCCATGTTCCCCTCCATAGATCTATCTCCTACTTGGGAGTGATGGCTCATGAGGTGGTGAGATCCTAACAACACAGCAAAAAATCAAATCAAATAGCTGCGATGCACGCTAATTCAACTTAACAATCAATCACAAGATCATCAAACGCCAGTCCCCAGCAACGTGCTATTTTTGATAATGTCCAAAATATATTCTTAAATCAAAGAATATACACGGTCGTCGTATCAAAACAAGTAACCCGACGAGTGTCGGGGTTGAATCCCATGAGGACTAGGGAGTGATGAATTCAAGTGTCCATCGAGAAATTGATTTTACCATGAACCATATAAATTTAACATAAAAATAAAGAAAATGGGCAGTTCGAACTTTGCAGAGAATTACACAATTTGATTTAAATAAAACTAAGAGAAAATATCACCTAAGTTGTTGACAATAGTGGGAAATACTAGAGGTGCGGTGTAGATGGAAAACTAACTAGATCGGGATAGGCCAGGTCATCTCATAAGTTCAATAAGTGTAAATAATCTTGGGAAATAGGTAACCTCAGCTTCCCAGCCTATTGACTACCCCTAGCTAAAGTTTTCTCAAACTCTAGCTGCAATATAACACAACCCGAATTGATTTGGATCAGCAACTTCACTATTCATAGCTATTAGCTGCTAATTAGGAAGAATAAAGTACTTTCAGCTATTTCTAGCTTTATTTTACAATCTCCCATCCATACCCACTACTAGGTTCCCTTCCAATACTTAACTATTCTCTCCCAAGCAACAATCAAACAAGTATAGATAGACCCATATCATCATCAATGGATCCTCAGTAATAGATTGAAAGAAATCTAACAGATTTACACTTAATTGAACATTATTGAGATGACTCTAGCAATACCAATCCAATTATGTATTCAACATCACACACCTCTAGTTAATAGTTTTAGCCACTCATAAATAAGAAATTCAAAAACACAGTCATCACAAGCATCATTGAATTTAATAAAAAGAGTAGATAAATCAAAAGTACAACTATCCTTCAACTAGAGTTGAAACTAAATAATGCCAAAGAAGAAAAGAGAAAAGAGTATCTTTTACAAAAATCAATCAAAATCCCTTTCTCAGCTAAAAGATGGTCTTCAGCTAAAATAGGAAAGATGATGTGATGTATACTTGGCTCTTCTCTCAATCTCTCTATCTTCTTCCTCTCCCTTCTCCCCCTTCTTCAGTGTACTTCTCTTTCTATTTATACCCTGAAAAGTTGGGTACTTTTCATTCCTTTTTTAGCAATGGACAATTATACCCTTATTAGCATAGTTCTGGAACCGGCGAAGGCACCAGCAGTTCGGCAATGAAATTCGTGAACCGCCAGATACATTCTCTTCTTCTTCAATCATTTCCAGTGAACTTTGGCGATTCATTTGGCGATTCGCCGATGCCAATCCGTGAACCACCGGACCTTAAATGCCAATTCCAAAAGTTTATGAGTGTCATTAGGCGATTGAACCGGTATCCCACCACAGGTGACTTGTGAACTGCCTGTGGCATTCCTCTTACAAGGAAGTGACCTTCATCTTTTTAACCGGTGTTTCGCCGGTTAACACCTGCGTTTCGTTGGTTAACACCTGCATTTAGTTACTTCTGCTCATTTCCTCCTTTTTACCCTATTTTAGCTCTTTTCTTCAAACTTGGGCATCTGTACACAATAAAAGAAAAAAGGGCATAAAATCCAAATAATCAACTCGATAACTACGCAAAAACTCAAACTTTAGAGTCTAATGAATTTGTAAATTACCAACTCATCACCTTTTCAACACCTCAATGAGTTTATCTGCCTGCAATGGAGTTTTTTTGCTGTCATGAAAACCGGGGGTGTTTCATTCTCTCCCAGGTATGCATATTGTAGGTAAGTGGGCACAGGTTTGAGCTGCAGCTTTGGTGGGGTCATAATAGAAGGCTGTGATGGAGGGGTTGTATGATTCTTCAAATCAAGGTCCAGCTTTCTTGGTGGGAACAGATAATCTCTTATCTCTTTACGAACATGATAAACCTCCTCGAGTTCTTCACCTTTCAAGAAAACATCAGTAATAAGTTCTCCAACAACCTCTTTCTCAATTTCCACTCGAATATATCATTCTCTACAATATTCTACATTGGAGTCTTGTTGTTTTCTATTGTTTGATCTTCCATCTGAGATGCTAACTCATTCATCCGCTCCTCCAATTATTGAATGATGACATCATGACTCTTTACAGTGGTTGTTAGATCCAAGAGTTTACTCTGTAAATCTTGAACTCCCTCTTCAGTCACAAGAACCTTTTCAAGCACCAATTCTAGAGTACTTTCCATATGAGGTGGGATTGACTCATTGCTCCCTTGACTACTCGTATCGACTGACTAAGCATTGTTTCAACCTTGGTTTCGATAATAGACATAATTATAGTCATGGTTGGCTTGGCTACATCTAGCATGGTGACCCCTCATATAGTTCGTTAACAACTCCATCTTCTTTATCATGACTAACAACATTGTGTCTTTCTTCCCCTCTCTACGCCAGATTTTGTCTACTAGCTTGATAGTATCCACACAAGGCACCCCTTCCAAGTTTCATGACCATCCTCCGAAATTGTTTATGAGCCATACACAATCGCTTAGTAGTCACCACTATGGTGTGGAACTAATTCAACTTAACAATCAACACTAGAATATCAAGCGCTAATCCCCAACAATGGCACCATTTTAGATAACATCCAAAATATATCCTTAATGCAAAGCATATACACGGCCAAAGTATCAAAACAAGTAACCCAAAAAGTGTTGGGGTCAAATTCCATGAGGACTGGGAAATGATAGTTACAAGTGTCGGTTGAGAAATTGACGTTAGCTTACACCACGTAGATTTAATATAAAAACAAATAAAATTGGGGGGGTGAAAATAGAAGATTGTATTGAGTGATATAATGAAAGAAATCAACAAGATCAGCTAAGTTGTCAACACGAGTGTAAAAGACTAGAGGTGCAGTGTAGATGAAATACTAACTAGATCGGGACATGCCAATTCATCTTATGAGTTCAACAAGTGTAAATAATCTCGGGAAGTGGGTAATTATAGCTTTTCAGTCTTCTAGTTACCTCTTAGAGTTTTGTCAAACCTCTAGTCAAATTTAGCTCAACCCGATTTCATTTGGATAAGAAATTGCACTAGTTTTTAGCTATTAGCTGCTAATAAGGAATGAGAATGCAATTTCAGCTATTTCTAGCCCAACTTCACAATCTCTTATCCGTGCCCACTATTAAATTCTCTTTCAATACTTAATTATTCTTTTACAAGCAACATTCAAGTAAGACAAATAGACCCATATCATAATCAATAGATCTTCTTTTATAAATTGAAGAGAATCTAATAGACTTACACTTATTTAAACAATATGAAGATGACTCTAGCAATACCCAATCTAATTAAGCATTCATCATCACACACCTTTAGTTAATGATTTTAGCTTCTCATGGTTAAGAAATTCAGAAACACATTCATCAATAGCTTCATTGAATTTAATAGCAAGAGTAGAAAAATCAATTTCACAAGATAATCTCCAACAATAGCTGAAACTTACTAGTACAAAAAAGAAATGGAGCAGAGTACTTTCTACAATTTTTCAATCAGAACCTCCCTACTTCAGCTAAGAAAAAGTTCTTCAGCTAAAAGAGGAAACAATGATGTGATATATGCTTTGTTATCTCTCAATATCTCTATTTCTATCTCTCCTTCTCCTCTCTCAGTACAAAGTATTTTATCTTCTATTTATATCCTAAAAAGTAGGGGCACTTTTAATCTCTTTTTCAATGTTGGATGATTATACCCAAATGAGCACCATTCTGGAATTGGCGGAGACACCGGCAGTTCGCCGGTTCCAATTCGTGAACCGCCGGGTATCTTTTCTGAATCTATACTTAATTCTAGTGAACATCGGCGGTTCATCCAGTGTTTCGCTGATGCCAATCCATGAACCATCGGGTCTTCAAGCAATTTTTTTAGAAACTTGGGTATCTTTTGGTGACTGGATTGACGAATCGCCGCTGGCAAGTTGCGAACCATCGGTGGCATTAATCCTCAAGGACAATGTTCAGCATTTCGCCATTTTTCATCTGCGAATCACCGATTTACTCTCACTCCCTCTTTTTACTTCATTTTTGCTCTTTTCTTCACATTTAGTCATCTACACACAACAAAATAAAAAAGGGAATAAAATTCCAAATAATCAAATCACGAACTAAACAAAAGCTCAAGTTTTAGAGCCTAATGAGTTGGTAAATTACCATCTCATCAGCAGCGATCATTGTCAAAAAATTAAATACCCAACAGGTGTGTTACACCCCGATTTTCTTCGTCTAACTGATGTATGTGTGTACATGTTGAAGGGTTTTTAGGGTATAGCATACGTGGGAGGAGGATCGAAGGGTGAAGGCACGTGCGCATTATCGAGTGAACAGGAGGTCAGAGCCAGGGGAAGGGCGCCATGAGCGCCACGTCGCACCTCTCTCCTGCACAGGAAGCGGAGCATCGCACCACTACTCTGCCACAAAGAGAGATGCGTCGAGAAACTCCCTCCACTACCTCCCTATATATAGTTAAGTGTGTGATTTTATTTCATATAGAACATTTCCAAAGAGGACCCTCAGCCTAGGCGATTTCCTCACAAGAATTTCATCAAATTGAACTCATATTACGCTGCTAAATTGCATCTAATTACAAATTCTTCTTGGATAATGATTCCAGGGATTGCGAAAAACATATCTGCGGAGTTGAATCTTTGAAAATGGCTCAAATTGATGGAGCTCTACGAAGTAGAAGCCATAGAAATCATTCCTATTTAAGTCTAACGTGTCTACAAGTGATAAGTAAGTATTTATATCTTTCTAATCAATGAGAATTTGTAAGGTTTCACTGAATTGGACTCATTTTGACATATTGCTGTTATGTTTTGTGGGCCATGATTGTTGGCCTAATTATTGAATTATAAAAGCCCTATTCTCTTTGCATAAAAGCTAGAATACGGAGTGATTACGAGTTTTTGATCGAATCAAGATTGATTGAGTAGAATTCGACAACTGAGGAATGTTAAGGCTAACCTCATTCGGTAAGTTATTCTCATTGTATAGTTGAAACAACTTGTACCTTTGTAGTAGCTTATGACTGTGTATGTTGTGGTTAGCTTCCATGAGATGAATTAGGGTTGTAACATAGTATCCCTTGTCGGGAAAGATTATATTCAGTTTTGACTATTGCTGGAAGCAACATAGAGGTTCTCTGTTCATTTATTTGCCATCTAGAGAGACTAGTAGTGTTTTGTTGTCGTACTGAGGCCATAGAGGCTTCTGGTTAGATTTTGGGAAGCATAGGGCATAGCTTGGTGATATAACTTTCTATTTTGACGCCTATATATGTAGTAAAGCTTGCCTATAGGCCATTGGCATACCTTGATGACTATAGGGCTAGAATCTTGATAATATAGTCTTGTCTACGAGTCAGTAGCACTAGGGTTGCCTAATGAATGGGGTGATAGCTTGCTGGGTAAAATACCTACTATCAAGGATCGTATAGCTTTGTCGACTTACAATTGGTCGCATTGGTCACTCAGGAGACCACCTTAGTCATTAGAAGTCTGGTAGACTATATGATATCCTAAGTAGGGATCTTATCAGTTGTTAAATGTGGGGCTAATGCCTCTGGCTATTCATTCAGCTGCCCACATATATGTTACCTATCAGGGCTACAGATACAGTTATAGAAGCCTAAATAGCTCAGATACAGTTACAGGAGCCTAGACAACTTAGATACAGTTACAAGAGCTCAAATGGCTTAAATACAGTTACAAGAGCCCAGACAACTCAGATATAGTTACAGGAGTCCAAGCGGCTCAGACATAGTTACAGGAGATTAGACGGCTCAGATATTGTTACAGGAGCTCAAATGGCTCAGACACAGTCACAAGAGCCTAGAAGGCCCAGTTACAGTTTTAGAGGTCGGATATATCTTAGTTATAGCTTGCCTACGAGCGTACAGTGATACAGATAGGAGGGTATAAATTGCTTGCACTTGTTGGGGCTTATGGAGGCCTAGGTAGATTATTCTGTATTGTTTGTACTATCCAAGCTTATGGGGGCCAGGTTAGGTTCTTGTTTATATATTTGTCTATTAGCTATAGTTCATATTGTAAGACTATTTAGGTTAACTTCAAACCCTTATTATTGATTACTTTTAGTTCCTCTATCATCTTCTATTTAGTTTATGATTATTGCTTTACATATTCTATACATATTGTACTAATATCCATGCATAGACCGCTGCATATTTGTCTGCATGTTCAAATAGACAGGTTCTGAGACCTCCTTGATAGTTATTCAGGTTCAGTAGATTGGCTAGCTCCTTTCCTCCGGAGTTTCCATACAATTAGAGGTTTGCCTGTCTTTTGTTGTATAGTTTTTGGGTAGGTCGGGGCCCTGTCCTACTAATATTTTACCCATAGAGCCTTGCAGTCTACATTTTAGGTTAGACATGCATAGCTGCCGGTGTTGGACCTAGTTGTGTTATCTATTAGCAGCCTTGCCGGCTAATATATATATATATATATATATGTGTGTGTGTGTGTGTGTGTGTGTATTGTGTGCCTACTTCCTTTTGCTATGACTTAGACAACATGGTCGTCTTGTTGGCCCACATAGGATGACATTATTGCAACTGTTGGGTTAGCTATTTTAATATAGGTGTTCCTGTAACAGTCTTGTTGGCCTAAGGCTATGTTTTGAGCTGAGATATAGTTGTTTATTTTCTTGATATGTGTTGTTGGTACGCATCAGAAGTGTATTAGGTCAGCTCAAAGTCCAGTATGGAATTAGGTGCCAGTTACGCCTCCTAAGGTGGGGCGTGACAAATTTGGTATCAGAGCAATGGCATATCCTAGGGAATCTGCAAGCCGTGTCTGTCACACCCCACCTTGGGGGGCATGACGGGCACCTGATGCCTGCTAGACTCTGAGCTGCTAAATGGTCCAGCCTGAGCACATCTGGTGCTTTGGCTGACTCTGGCTCTATTTCAAGAAATGAACCGGCTATATAACGACTATAAATACAGCCTCCGGCCGACTGGGCCTATAGCCATCTGTACTGTATCATCAGCTAACCAGAATCATCTCATATAGGGGAACCTATGCGGCCGACAAGGCCACCATGTTGTCTAGTTATCTACAACTTAACAATAGTATACTCAATAACTACGTGACCGGCAAGGTCACCACTACTATCAGACTATGGCCCCACACGGCCACCATAATCAACCAGACACATATATACATGCATGGCCCCACACGACCGGCTCCACTACCACAGGGAAACATCAGACTGCAAGCCTCTAGGGAGTAATAATAGAATGGTCGGGACAGGGCCCCAACCTACCCAAACTGTAATCAAAAAGGAAATAGGAGCAATCTCCGACTGTCTAACTACGGAAGATAGGAGCTGACAACTCTGCTGACTGGATCACGAGGGATCGACTCCTCGTCTGTGTGTACCTGCAGGCAAGCAATGCAGCGCCCCCATGGGCGTTAGTACCACAGGTACCGAGCATGTAAAGCAAACTAAAATATACAACTGAAATGGGTAACAACAACAACATGAAATACGAGCAGGAAGTAGCTGAGTCTATCTAGCTGAGGATAAGTGGGGAGAGTTTACTTATTCTGTAACTAAACTGAGCATACCTGACGGCGTGTCGTCCTATTATCTATCGGTATCTAGTAGCACATATAGATATACATATAAATACACACAATACCTGACCGACCCCCATAAGCCGAAAGGTGCCAACGAACAAGCAATCTATTTACCCCTACCCGGGTCTAAACCAACAAAAAATAAGTCACTCCACTCATCTGATAATTGTGAGCTCCTCCTTCCGGCCCCCTTGGGTACGTAGCTCAAGCCTCGGGCCTTGACAATAAACTGTGTCTGAGTCCGAAGACTCCTGCCTCTGGGCGCAAGTGTGATCTTGGGCAGATTTATATGCCCAAGTGATACTCACACGTATCATTTTCGCCTTGTTTATTGTGCAATGTGTATACATTTTCATGTAATTGGTAATAAAATGTGAATTTATACTAACCAACATGATTAGCATTGTTTTGTAGGTAAAATATGATTTAGAGGAGCAAAAATGCATGTTGGAACAATATCGGAGTTGGACTTGGATGCGAGCACGAAAAAGACATTGGAATGCACAATGTAAAGGGGCTCCACGATGGAGTCGTGCCACGCTACCATCACGGAGGCACACTGTCTGGAGGGTGATTAAATTGGCAATTTCCAGTGAAGCCTCGCGACAGCTCCGTGGCACGGAGGCAAGCCTCCGCGTTGCATGTCGTGCCACGTTGAGGCTATATTCCCGGACCCTGGATTTCCAGTGAGGGTCCGCGTCCACGTGGTTTCACAGAGGCAGTGCTCCGCGTTGGCCTCCGTGACACGTTGCTTGTTATTCCGGGAAAAATTCCCAATAGTATAAATAGAACACTTAGGCTTATTTTTAATTAATTCAGACTTGGTGGAGCAAGGACATGGGTTAGAGGCAGTTGAGGAACGAAAAAGCTAAGGGATTTTCTCTCTTCCTTTCTTCTTTCAATCAATTGTATGTATGATTAACACTTGTTTTAGGATGATTAATCCACAAATGAGTGGCTAATTCTCTTCCTTACTGAGGTTATGAACAATGGTGATGAATTTTGATTATTGAATTGTATGGTTTTTCATCTTCTTCTTCTATGTTGTTCTATTAATTCTTGTTTCTACTGCATTAGTGTGTGGCCGACATTAATGTACATCTAAAAAGTCCAATTTCACTCGAGAGAGTAAGAAATTGGAAAGTTGTGAATTAATAGGGTATTGTTCTTAGCTTGATTTGGGAAAATTGGGTTTTGATGTGCTTTCCTAATAGAAATATACTTGAAAGCCGTATTAGTCAATTTAGGAACCGGAATTGTATTGCTAGGTCATAAATTGCAGTTGATCACAGAAATGTAGACGAATGGTTTATGATTCTAAAGTGAGATTAAATACGAGAGTTTTAATCTCTAGGCTAATGTTCTTGGCTAGCAACTAGAAGAGAAGAATAACCGAATTATGATGATAATCAAGTTCATTACTTGTTCTTAACCTTGGCATGCTCATATCCATAGTTTCAATTCACAGTAAATATTTGTTAATAGTTTTAGTATATAATTTATAAACAAAACAAATTATTTAACTTTTGGTTACGTTGTTGTCAGCATAATTAGAAGTAAGCTAGAATATAGTATACTTAAGCAATTTTACTTATCCAGAGTCTCCTTGGTTCGATACTTGGGTTACTTAGCCACTTTATTACTTGTTTGACCACGTGCACTTGCGTGTCGGTTTTTAACACCTATAGCAGCCACCCGAACAAGTTTTTGGCGCTGTTGCTGGGGAGACTAGGAAATTGGTGAAATTGTGTTAAGTGTAAATTTACTGTATTTTTGTTTTATTTTCTTAAGTGTTGACAACTTGGTCTTAGCCTGTATTTTGCAGGCTTGATTTCTGTGAACACTGGCAAAGGACAAGGAGCTGGTGGAATCTTATACAGAGCCTGAACGTGAATTTCATAGTAAACGCAGAGAAGCTCTACAAAAGAAGCTGCAGTTGCTCAGACAGTCTATTATGGAGCAACAAAATCCACCAGTTGTGAGGGCAGTGTTAGTGCCCGACGAAGCAGCAGCAAGGCCGGTTCGCGAGGTGGCAATCCCACATGCCAACAATGTACATTCAAGCATCCGCAAACCAGAGCCTGGAGGGAGATTTGAATTAAAGCAGAACATGGTGCAACTATTGCATACAAGCGGGCAATTTACCGGTCTCCCTCATGAAGACCCACAACAACATCTCCAGAATTTTTTGGAGATAAGTGACACTTATATACCCGCTGGAGTGTCACCTGATTATGTTCGGCTCACCCTATTTCCGTTTTCCTTACTTGGTGAAGCCAAGAGGTGGTTAAAAGCTGAACCACCAAATTCTATATCAACATGGGATGATCTTGCACGGAAGTTTTTGATAAGATTTTTTCCCTCTGGTAAAACAGCCAGACTTAGAAGTCAAATTCTAAGTTTCAAACAGAGGGAGGGAGAAAATTTGTATCAAGCCTGGGAAAGATTTAAATCCATGTTGCGGGACTGTCCTCATCATCATCAGTCCAATGAGGTGTTGGTACACACATTTATTGAGGGTTTGGAACCCCATACTAAAATTTTGTTAGACTCAGCAGCTGGAGGGCAAGCGCTGGAAAAGACTTATGAGGAGCTGTACACTTTGCTCAACCGGATTTCACAGGGCAATCCAGAATGGAATGCTAATTCATCACGAGGTGGAGCAAGGAAAGCAGCAGGAGTGCTTGAAGTGGATGGATTTATAGCTATCGCTGCACAGATAGCTGCCTTGCAGAATCAGTTAAACAACCACTTCAGCAATATGAACTTGAACCAGCCTTCAGCTTCAGTCAATGCGGTCCAGCAAATGTGGTGTGAAGTGTGTGGTAGCAGTGAGCATTCAGCTGAGTGCTGTGGAGCAAACCCAGATTCGGTTAACTTTGTGGGCAATGCACAAAGAAATCAGCAGCAGTTTGGTAGCGGCTACAACTCAAATTGGAGGAACCATCCAAATTTTTCATGGGGTAGCAACAACAAACAAGGCCAAAGTTCGGGTCAGGGTATGCAGAGGAATCAAGGAGGGCAACAGAACTACCAATCCCAATTCAGAAATCACAATGCCCCTCCTCCACCACCATCACCGAGCATTGAGGAGATGTTCAAGACCATGATCGCTAATCAGGCGCAATTGCAGGCTGACTATGTTAAATTGGCAGCCGAAGTGAAGAATAATCATTCAGCGACCAAGGCTCTTGAGTATCAATTTGGGCAATTTGCTAGTGCCCAAAATACAAGACCCAGAGGAGGACTGCCTAGCGACACGGATCCTAATCCGAAGCAGGTAAATGCAGTGACCACGAGGAGTGGTTTGCAGCTGAAGGAGGTGGAACCGGAAAGACCGCCTCAAAAGTCAGGAGCAGCAGATGTTGAGGGAGAGCAACTTGCGGATAAGGGGAAGACCAAAGAAGCAGAATCAGAAAGGCCTCCACCCCCGTTCCCTCAACGACTCAAGAAACACAAGGAGGAGGCGTGTTTCAAGAAATTTATGGAGGTGCTTAAGCAGGTACATGTTAATTTACCTCTTGTTGATGTCTTGCAGGGAGTGCCAAAATATGCTAAATATATTAAAGACATCGTGGCCAACAAAAGTCATTTGACTGAGTATGCCACGGTAGCTTTGACGGAGGAATGCACTTCCCGGATCCAAAATAGACTGCCCACGAAGCTGAAAGGCCCTGGAAGTTTTACTATCCAGCTTACTATCGGGCAGAGTATCCAAGATCGTGGATTATGTGATTTGGGGGCGAGCATAAATCTGATGCCATCTTCGGTATTCAGAAAGTTAGGTCTAGGGAGTCCTAGACCTACAACCGTAATCTTGCAGTTAGCAGACAGATCCTTAGCTAGGCCGGATGGCATTGTTGAGGATGTGCTTGTGCAAGTGGGCTCCTTAATTTTTCCGATTGATTTTATTGTTCTGGATTTTGAACCAGACGCTGAAGTCCCATTTATTTTGGGACGACCCTTCTTGGCAATCGGAAAAGCATTAATCGACGTGGCTGCGGGTCAACTTACAATGCAAGAACATGACAAGGTAGAAGTGTTCGATGTGTACAAAGCACCCAAGCTCCCGATTGTAAATGAGGAACTCTCGGTGATCAATGTGATTGATCATGGGAATACTAAACAAATGAATGATTCCCGGGAGTTGATAGGAAGACCACCAGACAAAGGTGAGCACTATTGGGGGGAGGACAATGATCGTGAAAAATCGTCCATCACCCTAGTGGATAATTGAGCATAAAGGACGTCGAGCCGCGACGGTAAATCAGGCGTTGCACGGGAGGCAACCCGTGAAAAATATTTTTTTCTTTTGTTTAGTAAAGTGTAAATAGTTTTTTTTTAATTTTTCTTTTTCTTGATTTAGTACAATTTTTTTGTTTTAGTTAGTATTTTTCACTTTAGTTAGGGAAATCTTTTAATCTAACCAATTTTGTTTAGTAAGGTGATTTTCAGGTCAAACGGAGAAAAATATGCATGGAATCGGGAAGGAAAAGGCAAGGTATGAAAAAATGAATAAAATGAAAAGACAGTGCACTGGGGCGATGGCTCCGTGTCACGGAGGAAGGGCTCCGCGTTACCCTCCGTGACATGCTGAGGTTAAATCTGGATTTTTTAAAAAATTCCAGAGAGCCATCGCGTTAGCTCCGTGTCACGGAGGAGGGGCTCCGCGTTACCCTCCGTGACACGTTGCCCTATATTTTGTGACGGGTCACACCGGGTTGCCGGGTGACCCGCGTATTTCTTTCATTTTAAACCCCGAATTTTTGCCCTTTTTCCCCATTTCCTCTCTTCTCCGCGACCAAACACCTAAGTTCCCTCTCCCAACCAACGTGCCACGCTACTAAGCAAACAATTTGTCAAGTTTCTTCGGTTATTCAACGTAAAGGTATGTTTTCCTCGTTCCTCTCAAGTTTTTGTCGATTCTAATCTAACTTGAGCATGGGAGGTGAGATAAATCACCCTAATTAGCAATTTAGAATGAAATTGAATTATTCTTTGATTGATAAATGTTCGGAATGTTGTAATTAGCGTTTGAACTTGTCGATTGCGTGAATGATTCAAATTTGATTGTAAAATTGATTTCTAGGGCTGGGGTTGTTGAAATCGAATTGGGTAACTTGATAAATTGGTGAATTATATGCCGGGGTGTGTTTGTGAATTGAGATAAGTCGTTGTAAATATTGTTTGAAGTTAATAGACGACGAATTCTCTATTTTTGGGAAAATGTAAAAATGGTTCAAATTGGTTTGGTTATTTGGATTCGTATGTATATAGAATTTTTGTCGTTGTTTTTGTTTGTTGTTTTAGTTGCTAAGTGTGATGGTTGAATTGCTAGCGATGGTAGGATTGGGATTAGCTGTATGAAGTCTGAGTAGTACGCTAAAAGTTATACTGTCGAAAATTTTTTTGTGAACGCACTAAGCATAAATTGTATAGTTGTTTGTGTTTGGGTTGTAAATAAAGTAATCCTTGCCGTAGTATCGTAAAAGTAGCTAAGGACTAAGTGTGGGGTAAACTTAGTTTAACCTGACCTTAGCCGAAGTTAACATGTATTTAGCTTGACATTGTGCCTGTTTATTTATGTTGATAGGTACAATGGCGAGTAGGCAGGATAAGGGCAAAGGTGCTTCTACTTCAGGCACCGGGAGAAAACGACTGAGACTGGGCACTGCAGTCCCAGCTGCACCAGCTGTTCCGCGCGGCCAACGCCGCCAATACGGAATGAGGTGGGTGACCGATGAAGGGAAGAAGTGGTACGCTAAACATAAGGAGAATAAGTACTTCCTTGAGGAGCATATTGCACGGGAACCACTAGCACAGGAATTCCCCCGTATTGTGCAGAGAATCGAGGCAGCTGGGCTCAGCTTCATATTTCAGGAGCCCAAGGAGTGCAACCTACATTTAGTCCGGGAGTTCTATGCAAATTGGAACCCGGCCATCAGAAGACACAATAAAAATCAGAGGGCAGATTGTCACTCTGGAACCCCAGAAATTAAATGCCATCATTGGAGCGCGGGACACAGACGCCCACGTTCTCCGCCAGCTGAATATCACCCCACCATACGCCGATATCAGACGCACTTTATGTGGGGCTCGATCCACAGCCCAATGGAGCAGACATAAGGAGAAGGGATACCACCAGACTCTGCCTTATTCGCAGATGAACAGGGAGGCAAGAATTTGGCTGAAAATAGTTTGTTCGTGCCTCATCCCGGGGGTGCACATGACGGATATGACCCGGGACCGAGTGTGCCTGGTGTATGCCCTGATGAAAGGGCTAGAGATTAATGTTGGGGCGGTTATCATATCTGCCATGAAGAGAGCCCGACTACACCAGGGCCACAGGTATGGGTTCAGTGGACTCATCACCACCTTTCTCCGGGGCCTCGACGTCGAGGAAGAGGCTTTGGACTACATCCCACAGTTGGAGCAGAGGGCCCTTGATGTGACCAAAACCAAGGCCCCCGACACCACACACGGGCCAGTGCTTACACTGGGCAAGCGACATGCTTGTGACGACCAGTACATGGCTCGGATGTTTGGTATGCAGATGCTTCAGCTCCGGATTGGTGGGAGACCAGCCACGGAGGATGAATTATGGCAGCTGGAGCTGGATTACCCATTTGGCGAGAACGCCAGAGCTTTGTGCCGAGTGGGGCCAGCCTTCGTTGAGACCACTGACGATGATGTCCCCACGGACGAGGAGACACATCGGGAGGACTCCGATGTGGAGTCCGATGACGACGATGGAGGTGACTCGGACATGGGCGATGAGGCAGCAGCACCGGATGAAGAAGTCGAATATTTCGACTGATCAGGGAGTTCCACCACCCGAAAATTTTGTGATTTTAATTTTTGTGAACACTGGGGACAGTGTTCGATTTAAGTGTGGGGTGGGAAGTAGTTAGGTGCTGGGGCTGGGCTGATTTGCTGTATGTTCTTCCTTTGTTTTGTATGTATGTTTATGTTTCCCTGTGATTGTGAGTGCAAACTGGTTTGTATCTGTATAGGTACATATTTTTGTGGTAATTGATGTGTGTTGTGAAATGTTATGGTTGCCAGCTGGTACAAATTTTGTAAATTTTGTAAATATCTTTTTTCTTTATCGAAATGATCGATAATTTTAAAAATTTTGCAAAAATATTTTGTACATATTAAAATATTTTGTAAATATTTTTCCATCAAAATGATCGATGTTTTGCAAAAAAAAATTCAATTTTTATTTTTGGGTTTCTCGGAGTTTGTTTTCGGTTCTTTTACGAGAATAGTCCCATTGAACCGACGTCATAGTTAGTGATCGTTCCCTATGATGGATGGATGACGACCGTCTTAAGGGAAATGTAGTCGGTAGGAGTAGTGATTTTAATTTGTTTTCAGTTTTTTTTTTCTTTGGTGGATTGCATCACTGAACCTGTAGTTACTATATGGTTGTGAAATTTTGGTTGCGTGTTGTAACTGATATTCAAAATGTAAAAGTGATTCGTTTGAAAGCATGCAATTTTGTAAATATGTTGAGTTACCTAGGCTGTAGAATTCGATTCGGTGTGATTGAGGCTTAATTTTTGAATTCATGTAATTGGCTAATTAAAGAGTCTGTGAATGCATCTTGAATCGAGCATGTGCATGAAGTGTGAAGTGAGGTATTGTTATTCCATGCTATTGTGAAGTGTCTAGAACTTGCCTGGTGTGTGTACATAACGAAATGAAGGAAGTGTAGTGTTGGAAAGTATGTAGGCATTTCTTTGTTTTAACTGAGAGTTTCTATATTTTTTTTCTTATCATACTCTACCTTTTTATGTGACTGTATACCCTAGTCAGCCCGTTGAGCCTTTAGCCGATTATTTCTTTCTTTTGTCCAAAATTGTATAAACTAAGCTTTATTCCTTCTTTTCATTAGCCGTAAAGTCTATACAAAACTCTTAAGCGCTTAAGAAAAGAAAAATTTTCTTGAAGTGTCAAAGAGTGAGAATGGTGAAAAGAAAAAGAAAAGCAGAGTGAGGCAAGAAAAGAAGACGTTGAAGAGGCACTTGTTATAATGAAATGATAATGAAGGTGCATGAAAACCCTTTGTTGTTGTGTCAAGTGTGTTTGATGAAATGGGCCATACGAAAGTAAACAAGCATGAATGGGATGAGAGGAAAAAGAAAAGAGAGAAACAATGTTCATGAGTTTAGGGGAATGTGTTGAAAAGGCGCTTAAGGATGCTAGGGACTATTATTGGCTAATCCAATATATACTAGTTCCATAGCTTTCATTACAACCCATTAAAGTCCTACTTGATCTTACATTGCATTTCTTTATATTAGTGGAGTAATACACTAAGGGCAAGCCTATGGGTCATGACATGATGCATGTGAATTCTTTTGGGAGAGAAAGTGAAATTAATTTGTACATGCCCCTACTTGAATGTTTGTGTGTTGCATGAACATCAAGGGGAAGATTCTCTTGAGTTGTGAGGGCACATGCTTGATGAAAGATTGATCTTCGTGTCGGATATCTTGATTAGCTGATTTGCATGAGTTTGCCGATATCGAGAGTCGATTCTTGAAGTCTAGGAAGTCTTGATGTATTAAAGGTCATTGCATTGTTAAGACCATGCATGTTTTCTTGATGATTAACAATATTGAATGATCGGTATGACCGTAGCATAAATTTTCGCACCATAGTAACAAAGGTTGAGATGTAATTTGCATGAGTTGTGTATGTGTTGTTCGAGGACGAACAAGGATTTAAGTGTGGGGTAAGTGATCTTGGGCAGATTTATATGCCCAAGTGATACTCACACGTATCATTTTCGCCAAGTTTATTGTGCAATGTGTATACATTTTCATGTAATTGGTAATAAAATGTGAATTTATACTAACCAACATGATTAGCATTGTTTTGTAGGTAAAATCTGATTTAGAGGAGCAAAAATGCATGTTGGAACAATATCGGAGTTGGACTTGGATACGAGCACGGAAAAGACATTGGAATGCACAATGTAAAGGGGCTCCGCGATGGAGCCGTGCCACGCTACCATCGCGGAGGCACACTGTCTGGAGGGTGATTAAATTGGCAATTTCCAGTGAAGCCTCGCGACAGCTCCGTGGCACGGAGGCAAGCTCCGCGTTGCATGCCGTGCCACGTTGAGGCTATATTCCCGGACCCTGGATTTCCAGTGAGGGTCCGCATCCACGCCATGTCACAGAGGCAGTGCTCCGCATTGGCCTCCGTGACACGTTGCTTGTTATTCCGGGAAAAATTCCCAATAGTATAAATAGAACACTTAGGCTTATTTTTAATTAATTCAGACTTGGTGGAGCAAGGACGTGGGTTAGAGGCAGTTGAGGAACGCAAAAGCTAAGGGATTTTCTATCTTCCTTTCTTCTTTCAATCAATTGTATGTATGATTAACACTTGTTTTAGGATGATTAATCCACAAATGAGTGGCTAATTCTCTTCCTTGCTGAGGTTATGAACAATGGTGATGAATTTTGATTATTGAATTGTATGGTTTTTCATCTTCTTCTTCTATGTTGTTCTATTAATTCTTGTTTCTACTGCATTAGTGTGTGGCCGACATTAATGTACATCTAAAAAGTCCAATTTCACTCGAGAGAGCAAGAAATTGGAAAGTTGTGAATTAATAGGGTATTGTTCTTAGCTTGATTTGAAAAAATTGGGTTTTGATGTGCTTTCCTAATAGAAATATACTTGAAAGTCGTATTAGTCAATTTAGGAACCGAAATTGTATTGCTAGGTCATAAATTGCAGTTGATCACAGAAATGTAGACGAATGGTTTATGATTCTAAAGTGAGATTAAATACGAGAGTTTTAATCTCTAGGCTAATGTTCTTGGCTAGCAACTAGAAGAGAAGAATAACCGAATTATGATGATAATCAAGTTCATTACTTGTTCTTAACCTTGGCATGCTCATATCCATAGTTTCAATTCACAGTAAATATTTGTTAATAGTTTTAGTATATAATTTATAAACAAAACAAATTATTTAACTTTTGGTTACGTTATTGTCAGCATAATTAGAAGTAAGCTAGAATATAGTATACTTAAGCAATTTTACTTATCCAGAGTCTCCTTGGTTCGATACTTGGCTTACTTAGCCACTTTATTACTTGTTTGACCACGTGCACTTGCGTGTCGGTTTTTAACACCTATAGCAACCACCCGAACAAAGTGCACACAGGGTAATCTGCTGCTGTATTTGTGACTGAAACTGCCCTTGGGTGCAAGCACACAACAGGGTAATTTTATAAAAATCTATATCTAAAACTGCCCCCGGCCACAAGCGCGCACAGAGTAATCTACCTCTGTAAACAGGGTAATCTGGCTCTGCGCAGAGCAATCTGAACTGCCCCTGTAAGCAGGGTAATCTGGACCGTATTATCATGGTGGTCGGCTATCATCGTCCTCTAGGCGGACGGCATAGCCCAGCTGGTGGTGGTATCTGAATCTAGTATTAACACAACTATAACCCAAGGGTGGTGGGGATGCTAAAGGGTGCCCACATGCCACAACAAGTCTCAACATGCAAAATACATACACAACAAGCATGCTCAAATGAAAAATACTAATCATATTCTCTTCTTTTATTACAAGGCCAGTCCGTACTAAGCAACTGGTACTATATTCTGTTTTACACTGTTTCTGGCTGCTGGGCTAACTGCTACCTGGCCTTTATCTGTTTATGGAGCTATATCTGTATCTGGCTATTTCTATATATGATTGCTGATCTGATTACATCTGGATATAACTCAATAACATAGAACATGCCATCTATAACTGGATGTAACTCAATAACATAAGATGTGCCATCTGTTACCGGATACAGTCTCAGTAAATGTAATACATACTGTCTATAATCTTGCTAATTCATTATACTACTTTTACAACTTCCATTCTGGGTATTACGTAAGAACATGCTAAGCTACTAGCTGATACCACATTACTATCTAAAAATCTTCTAACAATCTGTTATTCTGATTATCGCATGATACGTAATGATATACTAGCATGCTTGCTGGAAATCGTACTAAAATCATTCCTGTATGCTGGGTATCTATTAATAGCCTTTATTCTATTTATTTTCTAGACTGTACTTCCTAGCTTGCTTAAATAATAGATTTACATACCTGGTTTCCGAGTACCCGACTTACCGATGTGATTTCCGTCGGTACTTCTGGTGTTTCTCCCAACAACATTCATATATATGTCAATTAGAACCAAATACACCAATATTCTGAAAGAAAATGTCACTTTCAATATATTTATAATCTAAACTTTGGCTTATCGAAAGACGATCAAAAACTCGTTATTTCTCGAAAGTCCAGAAGAGAGAAATACTCACTTTAGGGATAGAAATATATTGCCACTAGTTTGGAGCAATTCCACTTACCTTAGTTCGGTAGCACGACGATTCGCCGGCTGAATTTCGCGAAACTAAATCCGTAGGAATGCTCCTTACTGCTTAATACCTCAGTATCTGGAGTTAATTTGAGTTTGGACTGCATTTCACGGCGTAATCGGACGATAATTTAGTAGTACTCTCGCACCCTCTCAATTCTCTTCGTGAGTTCTGGAAATTATATGAAATATAACATTTAAACCGAAGTTGGGGGTTTTTATACTTGGGGCTAGACAGGGCCAACGTGTCACGGAGCCAACGCGGAGGCTCCACCTCCGTGACACGTTGCCATCGCGGAGGGGCTCTGCCCCGGCTCCTTCCGCGATGGTTCGACAGGTTTCTCGTCCGGTCTTTTCTCGGGCCTTTTCCTAGCATGTGTGACTTTCAAATACTCTTAACCAACACGCGAATAGTCCATCTATGTGTTGGGAATTTTACGGGGTATAACATTCTCCTCCCCTTAAGAACATTCGTCCTCAAATGTAAACTCCTATCTAGAGGACTTCTCAACTTACTCAACTTGTTTCTAAAAAACTTTCGGCAGAGTTTCCCCTGTAATATGGACTATACCAAAAACCTAAAATGCAGAAAAGTCTCATACAGGTACTCTACACAATACCAAAGTATTTAAATGACAGATTAAAATAGACCTTCTCATTTATATGTATACTATAAGGCACTGCATAAGATAATAATACCAACATACCTGTCGCCTGACTAGGCCTGGAATAAATGAGGGTATCTAGTCTTCACATCTTCCTCCGCCTCCCAAGTCATCTCTTCTTGGTTCCTATTACGCCACAATACCTTGATAGAAGCAATATCTTTAGTTCTCAATCTACGAATCTGTCTGTCTAAGATGGCTACTGGAACCTCTTCATATGCTAACTCTTCTGTGACCTAGACATCCTGAACTGGGACAACTATGGAAGGGTCTCCTACGAACTTCCTCAACATAGATACATGGAATACTGGGTGAACAGACACTAACTCTGGAGGCAAGTTCAACTCGTATGCAACTCTGCCTATCCTCCGCCGAATCTGATATGGTCCAATGAACCTCAGGCTAATCTTGCCTTTCTTGCCAAATCTCATCACCCCTTTCATTGGAGACACTTTCAAATATACCCAGTCATTTACTGCAAATTCTAGATTTCTGCGCCACATATCTGCATAAGACTTCTGGCAGCTCTGAGCAGTCAGTAGGCGTTCTCTGATAAGCTTTACCTTCTCCTCTGACTATTGAATGATGTCTGGCCCAATCAACGCTGTCTCCCCCACTTCGAACCAGCCGACGAGTGATCTACATTTTCGCCCGTATAATGCTTCAAAGGGCGCCATCTGGATAGCTGAATGATAACTGTTATTATAGGCAAATTCAATCAACGGCAGATGCTCATCCCAGCTACCCCCAAAATCTAGTACACACGCTCGTAGCATATCTTCGAGCATTTGAATAGTGCGCTCAGCCTGTCCATCTTTCTGAGGGTGGAATGCTATGCTCAAATTAATCTGCATTCCCAGACCTCTCTGAAACGACTGCCAAAATCTAGCTGTACACTGTGCTCCTCTGTCCGAAATAATAGATACTGGCACTCCATGTAATCTAACTATTTCTCTGATATATAATTCGGCGTAATCCTCGGCTGAGAAGGTAGCTTTCACTGGCAGGAAATGAGCTGATTTTGTCAGCCTGTCAACTATTACCCAAATAGAATCGTGTCTATGTCTGGTACGGGGTAACCCTGTTACAAAATCCATATTTATCGCTTCCCATTTCCACAAAGGCACGGCTATATCCTGCATTAGACCGCCCAGTTTCTGGTGTTCTTCTTTCACCTGCTGGCAGTTAGGACATCTAGATACAAATTCAGCTATTTCAGCTTTCATACCTGGCCACCAGTAGATGTCTCTGATGTTGTGGTACATTTTCGTTGCTCCTGGATGGAGGGAATAGCGAGCGTAATGTACCTCATGCATGATCTGCCGGCGAAGCCCTGATACATTCGGGATACATAGGCGGCCCTTACAACGCAGCACTTCATTCTCAGTCACTTGGAAATCTGGCCCCTTACCTTTCTGAACCCTATCTCTGAGCTGGATTAAGTCAGGGTCCTCGTACTGTCGTTCCCTTACCTCTGTAACTAACGACGACACAGCAGAGTTCTGAATCACCGCTCTGTTATTTTCTATTTCTGCTACTCGAACGGCTAAACCAGCTAGCTGGTGAATTTCCTTAGCTAACTCCCGCTTCTCGAGTCGCAAATACGCTAAACTCCCCATTGACTTACGGCTAAGGGCATCTGCTATTACATTAGCTCTCCCTGGGTGGTAGAGAATATTTATGTCATAATCTTTCAGCAATTCTAACCAACGACGCTGCCGCAGATTTAACTCCCCCTGTGTGAAAATGTACTGCAGGCTTTTATGATCTGTAAAAATGTCTACATGAACGCCGTACAGATAATGCCTCTAGATTTTCAGAGCGTGAATCACTGCAGCCAGTTCCAGGTCATGGGTCGGATAGTTCTTTTCGTGCTTCCTCAGCTGTCTGGAAGCATACGCAATTACCTTTCCATGTTGCATCAGAACACAACCCAGTCCAATGCCTGAAGCGTCGCAATACACCGCATACCCATCTGTTCCCTCTGGCAATGCTAGTACTGGGGCAGAGGTTAATCTATCTTTCAATTCTTGAAAACTCTACTCACATGCCTCCATCCACTGAAATTTTGCTGCTTTCTATGTTAGCTTTGTCAGAGGTGCTGCTACAGTGGAGAATCCTTTAACAAATCTCCGGTAATACCCTGCTAAACCCAAGAAACTGCGAACCTCAGTCGGAGTGGTAGGTCTAGGCCATGTCTTGACCGCTTCTATTTTCTGTGTGTCCACCTATATACCAGCATCTGACACGATATGCCCCAAAAAGGCAACTGAGTTCAGCCAGAACTCACATTTAGAAAACTTGGCGTACAGCAAACGGTCTCTAAGGATCTAGAGTACTGTTCGTAAATGGTTCTGGTGATCTGCCTCAGAATGGGAATATACCAAAATATCATCGATAAATACTATCATGAACAAATCCAAATACGGCCTAAATATTCTATTCATCAGGTCCATAAACACTACGGGAGCATTCGTCAGCCCAAAAGACATGAATAGAAATTCAAAGTGACCATATCTGGTCCTGAAAGCAGTCTTTGGAATGTCCCTCTCACGAACTCGGACCTGGTGGTATCCAGACCTCAGATCTATCTTAGAGAAACATCTGGCCCCCTGCAACTGGTCAAACAAATCATCTATTCTAGGGAGCGGGTATTTGTTTTTAACCGTTACCTTATTCGGCTATCGGTAGTCTATACACATACGGAGTGAGCCATCTTTCTTTCTTACAAACAAAACTGGCGCTCCCCACCAGGAAGTACTAGGCCTGATAAAGCCTTTGTCGAGCAAATCTTTTAACTGCTCTTTCAACTCTCTAAGCTCAGCTGGTGCCATGCGATACGGGGGAATGGATATAGGTTGAGTCCCTGGCAACAAGTCAATTGCAAAATCTATCTCCCTTTCGGGAGGGATACCAGGCAACTCATCTAGAAATACGTCAGGGAATTCATTGACCACTAGAACAGGCTGAAGAGTCGGAGGTTCCACCCGAACGTCCTGGACTCTAACTAAGTGGTAAATGCATCCCTTTGCTATTGATTTTCTCGCTTGAAGGTAGGAAATAAACCTACCTTTTGGCGTAGCTGTGCTCCCTTTCCATTCTCGCACTGCTTCCCCCCAGAAGTGAAATCGGACCGTCTTGGTATAACATTCTAAGTTGGCATAGCATGGCACTAACCAGTCCATACCCATAATGGCATCGAAGTCGACCATCTCAAGTTCTATTAAGTCTACTGTGGTCTGGCGATCAGCAACCTCTACCATACATCCCCAGTAAACTCTTTTAGCTGTAATCGAGTCACCGACTGGTGTAAGCACTAAAAAAGGGATGCTGAAGCAATGCTGGTTCGATACCCAACTTCTGGGACACAAATGGTGTAATATATGACAAGGTAGACCCTGGATCAATCAATACATAAATAGGGTATGAGCAGATAATCAATATACCTGTGACCACGTCGGGAGATGCCTCTGAATCCTGCCTCCCTGGTAATGCATAGGTACGGCTGGGGCCTGCACCTGAGCCAGAGGCTCCTGATCTACCTCGGCCCCTATTTGCTGAACCTGAGGGTCTGCGCCCTGCTGAGGCTGCTGGAGCTCGAGGCCCCACTGACGCTCTATCCAGACTATCCCGGCTACCCTGTCCTCTGGCCGGACAATCTCTCATTAAATGCCCTTCCTGTCCGCAGTTATAACACCCTGAGAAGCCTTGCCTGTAGGCTCCAGAATGGGGTCGGTGGCATACAGGACAAGGGGTAGGTGCAAACCTACTCTGTTCTACCCTCCGCTGCTGAGGGGATGCTACTGTCCGTAAACTGCTACTGGACTCTGACTGACTCCAGCGAACAAATCTGCCTCTCTGCTACTATACCAAAGGTAATGATCTGGGCGGCCTATCTGAAAATCGTGGTCTCGACCCCCTAGGAATTTCCCCCTGAATCTCAGCAGGTCTGTTTCTACGGCGCTTCTCTGAAGTCGTCTGCCTGTCGCCCCGCTGCCGCTGTCTCAAGCCCTCAATTGTCTGTGCGAAGGCCTGTACCCTGGCTATGTCCATGTCCTCTCTCAAAGTAGCCGTCATGCACGTCTCTATGTAATCTGAATTTAGGCCCATAATGAAGCGATGGACTCTGGACGACATGGTGTCCACAAATGCTGGAGCATAGCGGGCTAAGGAGTCGAACTGTAAAGAATACTCACATACGCTCCTGGCCCCCTGCTCTAAGTGTAAGAACTGGTCCATCCAGGCCTGTCTGACCTCCCGGGGTAAATAGTGGTCCAGGAAGGCCTCTGAGAAGCTAGACCAAGTAGGAGGGGTTGCATCTCTTCCCTGAGATCTCTCCCAACTTTCGTACCACAAAACAGCAATATCCCTCAATCGAAACACTGCTAATTCCACTGATTTTGCTGGGGTTACGTGCATGACTCTAAAGATTCTCTGCATCTAGTCCAGAAAGTCCTGAGGGTCCTCCGCTGAATCTGACCATGTAAACTGAGGGGGTCCCAATGCCAAGAATTCTCTAACCCTGGAACTACCTGGCCATCTAGAGATTCGGCTGTTGCAGGTGGTACTGGTTGACGCTGAGTAGCTAGCATTTGGGTCAACATAACCACCGCACTACATAGCTCCTGAATAGATGAAGTAGGTGCAGGAGTTGTGGGAGGCGGTGCTACCTCAAATGGTATCTGGCGAGGCGGAGACTGCTGGGAGGATCGAGATGACACCTCTAAATCGCCCTCAGATCGAGCTGAATCTGGCCGTAAGTGAGGCATCCTGTTGGTGCCTTCGCCTGCCGCTGTATCTAATCTCCTGCCTGTAGCAGGGTGCCACTGATTTGCCATAGTATCTGTAGACAAAGAGGGTGGTAAGTTTCAAAGAAACAACCCTATACTGTAATGTGCTATGGAACGACTGAGTATGAAAGAAGGGTAACCATCCTATTATGCCTCGCAGCCTCCTGCCTATAGTATGTGGTGCACAACACATCCATAGACAAGACTCTACTTAGCACGGGTTGCAGACTCCCTGGGACACGAACTGCTCTGATACCAAGTTTGTCACACCCCACCTTTGGGGGCATGACGGGCACCTGGTGCCTGCTACACTCTGAGTTGCTAAATGGTCCAGCCTGAGCACATCTGGTGCTTTGGCTGACTTTGGCTCTATTTCAAGAAACGAACCAGCTATATAACGGTTATAAATACAGCCTCCGGCCAACTGGGCCTATAGCCATCTGTACTGTATCATCAGCTAACAAGAATAATCTCATATAGGGGAACCTATGCGGCCGACAAGGCCACCATGTTGTCTAGTTATCTGCAACTTAACAATAGTATACTCAATAACTACGTGACCGGCAAGGTCACCACTACTATCAGACTATGGCCCCACACGGCCACCATAATCAACCAGACACATATATACATGCACGGCCCTACACGACCGATTCCACTACCACAGGGAAACATCAGACTGCAAGCCTCTAGGGAGTAATAATAGAATGGTCGGGACAGGGCCCCAACCTACCCAAACTGTAATCAAAAAGGAAATAGGAGCAACCTCCGACTGTCTAACTCTGGAGGATAGGAGCTGACAACTCTGCTGATTGGATCACGAGGGATCGACTCCTTGTCTATGTGTACCTGCAGGCAAGCAATGTAGCGCCCCTACGGGCGTCAGTACCACAGGTACCGAGCATGTAAAGCAAACTAAAATATACAACTGAAATGGGTAACAACAACAACATGAAATACGAGCAGGAAGTAGCTGAGTCTATCTAGCTGAGGATAACTGGGGAGAGTTTACTTATTCTATAACTAAACTGAGTGTACCTGATGAGGTGTCGTCCTATTATCTATCGGTATCTAGTTGCACATATAGATATACATATAAATACACATAATACCTGACCGACCCCCATAAGCTGAAAGGTGCCAACCAACAAGCAATCTATTTACCCCTACCCGGGTCTAAACCAACCAAAAATAAGTCACTCCACTCATCTGATAACTGTGAGCTCCTCTTTCCGGGCCCCTTGGGTACGTAGTCTGAAAATAAATTGTGTCTGAGTCCAAAGACTCCAGCCTCTAGGCGCAAGTGTACACGGGGTAATCTGTTGCTGTATTTGTGACTGAAACTGCCCCTGGGTGAAAGCATGCAACAGGGTAATTTTATAAAAATCTGTATTTAAAACTGCCCCCGGCCACAAGCGCACACAGAGTAATTGCCCCTGTAAACAGGGTAATCTGGCTCTTCGCAGAGCAAACTGAACTGCCCCTGCAAGCAGGGTAATCTGTTCCGTATTGTCATGGTGGTCGGCCATCATCATCCTCTAGGAGGACAGCATCGCCCAACTGGTGGCGGTATCTGAATCTGGTATTGACACAGCTATAACCCAGGGGCGGTGGGGACGATAAAGGGCGCCCACATGCCACAACAAGTCTCAACATGCAAAACACATACACAGCAAGCATGCTCAAATGAAAAATACTAATCATATTCTCTTCTTTTGTTACAAGGCTAGTACGTACTAAGCAACTGGTACTATATTCTTTTTTGCACTGTTTCTGGCTGCTAGGCTAACTGCTACCTGGCCTTTATCTATTTATGGAGCTATATCTGTATCTGGCTATTTCTATATCTGATTACTGATCTGATTACATCTGGATATACCTCAATAACATAGAACATGCCATCTATAACTGGATGTAACTCAATAACATAAGATGTGCCATCTGTTACCGGATACAGTCTCAGTAAATGTAATACATACTGTCTATAATCTTGCTAATTCATTATAATACTTTTACAACTTCCATTCTGGGTATTACGTAAGAACATGCTGAGCTACTAGCTGATACCACATTACTATTTAAAAATCATCTGACAATCCGTTATTCTGATTATCGCATGATACGTAATGATATACTAGCATGCTTGCTGGAAATCATACTAAAATCATTCCTGTACGCTGGGTATCTGTTAATAGCCTTTATTCTATTTATTTTCTAGACTATACTTCCTGGCTTGCCGAAAGAATAGATTTACATACCTGGTTTCCGAGTACCCGACTAACCGATGTGATTTCCATCGGTACTTCTGTTGTTTCTCCCAACTACATTCATATACATTTCAATTAGAACCAAAGACACCAATATTCTGAAAGGAAACGTCACTTTCGATATATTTATAATCTAAACTTTGGCTTATCAAAAGATGATCAAAAACTCGTTATTTCTTGAAAGTCCAGAAGGGAGAAATACTCATTTTAGGGATAGAAATATATTGACACTAGTTTGGAGCAATTCCACTTACCTTAGTTCGGTAGCACGACGATTCGCCGGCCGAATTTCACGAAACTAAATCCGTAGGAATGCTCCGTACTGCTTAATACCTCGGTATCTGGAGTTAATTTGAGTTTGGACTGCGTTTGACGGAGTAATCGGACGATAATTTAGTAGTACTCTCGCACCCTCTCTGTTTCTCTTCGTGAGTTATGGAAATTATATGAAATATAACATTTAAACCAAAGTTGGGGTTTTTTATACTTGGGGCTAGATAGGGCTAACGTGTCACAGAGCCAACGCGGAGGCTCCACCTCCGTGACACGTTGCCATCGCGGAGGGGCTCTGCCCCAGCTCCTTCCTCGATGGTTCGACAGGTTTCTCGTCTGGTCTTTTCCCGGGCCTTTTCCTAGCATGTGTGGCTTTCAAATACTCTTAACCAACATGCGAATAGGTCATCTGTGTGTTGGGAATTTTATGGGGTATAACAGTGTCTAGGAGAGTCTTGTTTATAAATGTGTTTTGCACCACATTTTATAAGCAGAAAGCTAGGAGGCATGATAGTCTGGTTACCCCTTCTTCTCAGATCATGCTATAGTGTTGAGTTATATAGGGTTGAGATCCTAAGCTTATATATTTATGTCTTTCTATAATGATGTCTGTTAAAAGACAGACTACAGCCAATAGTGAGTTAGATACATCAGCAAGAGAGGGTACTAGTTGGGTGCTCCAGTTAGGGACAACCCAGCTTGAGATTGAAAAGGAGACATCTTCTCGATCTTCTTAGCATTCTCCAGGGCAGCAGATACCTCCTAGGGAAACAGAAGTGCTGACACCACTTTTAATTCCTCCTACACCCTCAGACTAGGATATTAGAAGTGCAGTATGTATGTTTGCTCAGCTGATGGCTGCTTAGTGTCAGCTAGTAGTACCTGTTGTTGTCAAGCCTACTAAGGGGCCTGGAAGCTCAAGGGTTCATGAATTCCTTGCTTTGAGTCCTCCATAGTTTACAGGGATAGACTGTGGAGAGGACCGTCAGAATTTTATAGATTAGTTACAAAGGATATTTAGGGTCATGCATGCTTCATCCACAAAGTCAGTTAAGCTAGCAGTATTTCGACTACGAGAGATATCAGTTCTGTGGTACGAGATTTAGGAAAGGTCCAGAGGAAAAGATGCACCTCCACCTATATGGACCAGCTTCTTTGAAGCCTTTATAGACCACTATTTGCCTCAAGAGATTCGATAGGCCAGAGTAGAGCAATTCTTAGACTTGGAGAAGGGCAAGATGAGCATCAGAGAGTACACATTAAGATTTGATTCCCTGGCTAGATATGCGCCAACATTTATTGATACTATGTTAGCCAAGGTACATCAGTTTATTATGTGGCTTGCACCAGAGTATGTGGATTTTGGTATTATAGTTACATTACAAGAGGATATGGATATCTCGGGAATTTACACCTTTGCTCTGAATATAAAAAAGATCAGGCAGCGCAAGTATGGGACTGAAAGGGCAGGTCAGGAGTAGCATCAGAGGGCTAGACCTGTTCATTTTTAGGCAGAGTTTCATGGTTGGCCCAGGCCCCACTAGTCAGGTAGTCCACCTAGACCCTCATGTCAGCAAAAACAGGGTAGCAGATCAAATCATCGCGGATAGTTAGGTTTCGGCGAGATTTCATGAGAGTCAGGCTCACAGCATCAGAGATTCCCAGATCAGGTGAGGCCAACGGTACCATGTTGCAGTACTTGCAGCAAGAGACATCTTAGGAGATGCAGATATGGATCCACTGCCTGTTACTCTTGTGGACAGGAGGGTCAAATGATGAGAGATTGTCTGACTAGAAATCAAAATAATCAGTACCAACAGAGTAGATCCTCAGCAGGTTCACATGCTCCAACACCTTCTGTAGAGAACAGGCCCTCAGCTCCAATAAGTAGAGATAGAGGTAGATTAGGAGCATCCAGTTCTAGTAGTTGTCCGAATCGTACTTATGCATTAGCAAGGTGACAAGTTCTGAGGCATCGCCAGATGTTATGATAGGTACATTGAATGTTTGCTCCAACTTAGTTTATGCTTTGATCTAGGCTATACCTTGTCTTATGTTACCCCGCTAGTGGCACCGAAGTTTGGTATAGTACCAGAGTTACGACCGCAACCATTTTCTGTGTCTACACCTACTGGTGAATCTATTATCTTCAGGAGAATCTATCGAGGTTGTACCATGGAGATTGTTGGCCGCCAAACCTCTGCAGACCTAATAGAGCTAGAAATGATTGATTTTGATGTAATTATGGGCATGGATTGGATAGTTCCATGTTATGCCAATATTGAGTGTTGGACAAAGATTATTTGATTCCACTTCTTAGGAGAGATAGTGCGGGAATAAAGGGGCAACACAGCTACACTAAAAGGTAAGTTCGTATCCTATCTTCAGGAAAGGAAGTTGATTGAAAAGGGTTATACCTATTATATTGTCAGGGCTCAGGATATGCAGGCAGAATCCCTGACTCTTCAATATATTCTAGTGGTTAGTGAGTTCCTAGATGTATTCTAGATGAGCTTACTAGTATTCCCCCAGAAAAAATAATTGACTTCCCCATTGATACCCTACCATATACACAGCCGATATCTATTCCTCAATAGGAAATGGCTCCTACCGAGCTAAAGGAATTGAAGGGTCAGCTGAACAACTTGTTAGATAAATGTTTCATTAGGCCTAGTGCTTCACCGTGGCATGCGCCAATCTTGTTTGTGAAAAAGAAAGATGGCTCACTACGGATGTATATAGATTATCGGTAGTTGAATAAGGTTACCATTAAGAACAAATATCCCCTACCAAGAATAGATGGTTTGTTTAATCAACTGCAGGGGCAAAATACTTCTCCAAGATTGACTTAAGGTTAGGGTACCACCAGGTACGCTTTTGAGAGAAAGATATTCTGAAGACAGCCTTCAGAACTAGATATGACCATTTTGAGTTCCTAGTTATGTTTTTCGAATTGTCGAATGCCCCAACTGTTTTTATGGATCTGATGAGCAGCATATTCAAGCCATTTTTATATTTATTTTCATAATAGTGTTTATTGATGATATTCTTGTATATTCACGTTTAGAAGCTGAGCATAGAGATCATCTGTGAATAGTACTTTATATCCTCAAAGATCGAATGTTATATGCAAAGTTTTCAAAGTGTGAGTTCTGGTTAAATTTTGTAGCTTTCTTGGGCCATATTGTGTCAGAAGCAAGCATTCATGTTGACTCACAGAAAATTAAGGCAGTAAATACTTGACCTAGACCCATAACTCCAACCAAGGTTTGTAGCTTCCTGAGGTTAGCCGGGTATTATAGAAGGCTTGTGGAAGGATTCTCTGCCTTATCAACACCATTGCCGAAGCTGACTTAGAAAGTAGCTAAGTTCTAGTGGACTGAGGCTTGTGAGCAGAGTTTCGATGAGTTGAAAGATAGACTGACATCTACACCAATATTAGCCTTTCCAGAGGGTTTAGAGGGCTATGCTGTATATTGTGCCGCTTCAGGCAGTGGGCTATGATGTGTCTTGATGCAGCATGGTAAGGTAATTACCTATGCTTCGAGGCACCTGAGCAAACATGAGAAGAATTACCCTACGCATGATTTAGAATTAGCTGCAGTTATTCTTGCTCTAAAAATTTAGAGGCGTTACTTATATGGTGTTCATGTAGACATCTTCACTGATCAGAAGATCCTCCAGTAGGTTTTTTACACAGAAAGAGTTGAATTTGTGGCAATGTCGTTATCTTGAATTGCTAAAGAACTATGACATAAATATCTTATATCACCTAGGAAAGGCTAAGATTGCAGCCGATGCCCTTAGTCGCAGATCCATGGGAAGCTTATCATATCTGAGGCTAGAAAAGAGAGAATTGGATCGAGAGCTACACCAGTTGGCCAGTCTAACAGTCCGATTAATGGATTCAGATCATAGTGGGGCTGTGATTCAAAATACTGTAGTGTCATCTCTATTAGTAGAAATGAAAGAGCGATAATACGAAGACTCTAGTCTAATACAGCTTAGAAATAAAGTTCAACAATAAGGATTATTGGCCTTTGAGGTAACAGGAGACAGATTTTTGAGATTCAGAGGCCGACTCTATGTTCTAGATGTGGCAGGTCTTCATCAGCAGATTATGAAAAAGGCACATTATTCTTGTTATTCTCATCACCTAGGCTCGACAAAAATGTACCATGATATAAAAGAGATCTATTCGTGGCATGGGATGAAGAAAGATATTGTCATGCCCCACCTTTGGAGGCATGACTGGCACCTGGTACCCTACTAGGATCTAAACTGTTGAATTAACTGAGCCTAAGCACCTCTTGTGCAGGGCTGACTCTATCTCTACAATCAAGAAATCAACGGGCTATATAACGGTTGTAAATACAACCCCTGGTCGACAAGACCTATAGCCACCTGTGAAAGTAAACAGCTAACTAGAGAAAAACAATCATAGGGAGTTCTATGCGGGCCAACAAGGCCTCCAATCAACAGCTAAATAGGGCCCCACACGGCTGACACACATCATCTAAAGCATATATGGGCCCTACACAGCCGATATCATCTGACCATAGGGAAGTAACACAATCTGCAAGCCTCTAGGAGTAATAAGATGGTCGGGACAGGGCCCCGACCTACCCATACTGTACAAACAAAAGGAATAAACCTCTATCACACTAGCCCCGGAAGAAAGGACCTGACAGTTCTGTACGGCTGACTGGAACTACGAGGGACCTGTTCCTTGTCTATCTGTACTTGCAGGCAAGTAATGCAGCACCCCTGGAAGGGCATCAGTACAATATGTATCGAGTATGTAAGGCAATAGATAAGTTGAATAGGACTAGAAGTAAATAAAAAAAAAGAGCCGAAAGATTAACCTGTACGCCTGCTGATTCGTAATCTGCATCTAACTGACACTACATGTACATAAGCTAAGACTGCATACTTACACATTTATACACTACAACTAGCAGACAAGAATTCATACAAGAACCCCACCTGGCCCCCATAAGCCGGGAGGTACAATCAGCACAAAATAACTCGTTCAGGCCCCCATAAGCCCTAGCGAGCACATCTCAATCTATATACCCCTACTCAGGTGTCTACAGCTCTACTGGTACTATAGCCAACCTACCAGTCCCCTGGGTCTACAACTAGGCCCGCTTGGCCCCTGAACTGTAGCTATGTTTGAGTCCGTAGGATTCTTGATCTCTACATCCCGGGCGTAAATGCTCGGCGGGGTGTGTATAAGGCAAACTATGGCAATATGAGGATCTGGATCCCCATCTTAGTCCCTTGCGGACGGCATGCCACTTTGTAGAGCGATGTATCCTCGCCGCTGGCTAGCGAGTCGACACAGCTATTAACCCTGGGGCGGTCATGGAAGGCTTTTAACTGAGGGCAACCCCAACGCAGGTTCTATAATGACACATCAATCTATCTATATAAAGAGAGCCTATCTGGCCTTCTGGGCCTAACACTAATGCACTCGTTTTTGGGATAATCTGTATAGTTGTCTGCAGACACGCCATGCGCCCGTATTTGATCAGAGGATCCTGATAGTGATCATGATCTCTAATAGTCTGGGCTGAATAGAGTGAGGTCTGAAGTGGCCTAACAATACTCTGAATGTCCTACTCGGACATCTATAACTCATGAATAATTGTGGAGTTGCGGATAGCTTACTACTTTATTCTTCTAACTAAACAACTATAGGGTTGGGCTTGGTCGAACTTACTTCTACGCGATCGGCACCCTGGTCCTTCATAAGGAGCTTACCGATCTCCTTAACTTGTGGATAACACTGTACTAGCAGAGTGCTACTAACTCCTTAAGCCTTATCTGGATCCACTCGGATCTGTATTACTGTTCTAGGCAATTCCCAATCTTATAGGCAATTCTATATAGACTGGCCCTCTCCTGGCACTCTGTACCTGAATACCTCACAAGAACCGGCTAGGGTGTTGGCTCGTCACTGACTACTGATGTGGACCCCTCCTTGGGGTACCCACGGGTTTATCTGACTTAGATGGCTGGGCTGGTCTGCTTAGCAACCTACATGATAACTGTTAAGTTGACTAAGACTGACAATCACTGATAAGGCTAAAGGGGTGGCAGATGATCACTCAATACACTGGACAACCCTGGTGTCACTAACTCTAGAATATACCTATTCTGTCTCTATTTCTGGTTCTAGAATATGCGATAACGTCAATGACCTCTAGGGATGCTTTCCTGCCAATACAGGCCCAACTGATCATTAGACCGCCTAACTGCACCCATACTATTTAACCAACTAATTCAGGCTAATAACTCTTACGAGCTTTTGAAGTCTAGGCCTGGCAACAAACATATAAGTCTACCATCACAATAAACTGAGAACTAAATGAGTTTCTATAGCGTTCATAACGCGAATCACATTTAACCTGCTCCCTTTTAGCGAGGGGTCCTACAGTACAATCTGTATACGTTTTCTAGCAGCTAACCAGAATTTATATAACTGTAATCCCTATTACTAGCTACTTGCAACATATCTGATATTTATATATGTATATCAATAACATCTAATTACAACATATTGAATTACAAACTAATGGTAGAAACCATCCGCAGCATCTGAGATCGTTATTTCTATTTGAGAACATAAGTCGTAACATTGTACAACAAGGATACTTGCCGAGAGTTAAGGAATGGACTCAAAAGCAAAACTAGGAAGGCGGCAAGAAAATGCTAAAAAATTGATGCTCCGCGACAGGGTCGTGTCACGCCACCAACGCGGAGGCATTCTGCCTACAGGGAAATTTGGGTGGAATTCCAGTGAAGGTGCGCGATGGCACTATGTCACGGAGCCCATGCTCCGCGTTCACTTCAGTGACGCGGTGGGAGGATTTAGCTGCTCACCTGGATTCTAGTAAAGGTGCGCGTTATGTCCGTGGCACGGAGCTGAGGCTCCGGATACCCTCCGTGCCACGCTGAAGATAATTATCCGGCACCCCAAGTTCCAGTGAAGGTCTGCGTCAAGGCCGTGGCACGGAGCTGATGCTCCGCGATACCCTCAGTGCCACGTTGCCACTTTATTCCGAGAAATTTCCCACTTGTATAAATAGCACACTTAGGTTTTATTTTAACATATCTGACATTTCTCAAGCTAGAACGTGGGTATCAGGCAGTTGAGCTGAAGAAGTTCTTGGGTTAATTTTCTTCCTTTTTCTCTTCAATTTCAATTGCTTGTATGATTTATACTTGTTTGAAGATGTTTATTCATCAAATGAGTGGCTAATTCACCTTTGGCTGAGGTTGAGGATGATTGTAGTAATATGTAATTGATATTAATTTAGTTTTTATCTTCTCTACAACAGTTGTTCTACTAATTCTTGTTTTTACTACATTAATGCTTGGACATTGTTAATGTAAATCCTAGAATTCCAATTTTATTTCTGAAAGGAAGATTAATTGGATAGATGTGAATTGGTAGGATATGTTCTTGTCTTGGTTGAGAAATTAAGAGAAGATTCATATTCAGAATAGAAATATATCTGTAATGTCATATTTGGTCATCTATGGAATTGGTTGTGTATTGCTAGAATATGAAGTGTTTGCATCACAGAAATGTGTAATGTGAGTCTCATGATTCTTTAATTGGAGAGGAATTCGAAAGACCCAATCCATTGGTTAATAATTCCCGGCCAACAACTGAAGAGAAGTGTTGACTGAAATTTAATCAGTAAATTACATATCTGCATGTTTTTCCTTAACCTTACCTTGTTTGTATTATTGTTCAAATTATATTTTACAATCTCTTTACTTAAAGTTACATTAACTAATATTCTTGAAAAATCACCATTTGTTCTGTTTGTCTGCTTGTGTAGAATTGCGTATACTAAACACTTAACGAAAAATTATTATAACATTACAGTCCCTATGGGTTCGATACCTGGCTTGAAATAAAGCCACTTTATTACTTGTACGACCGCGTACACTTATGTGTAGTTGGGAGTGAAAAAGTTTTTGGCGCCGCTGCCGGGGTCTGGCAATTGGTTATTTAATTTTCTTAATGTTAGTTTACAAGTTTGATCCAAGTGTTGCCGACTTGATCTTAGCCTTTCTCTTGCAGTTACTAAATTGTTATGAACGCTGGCATGGGATAAGGAGTTGGTGGACCCGTTGTTAGAACCGGAGAGACAATTTCATCTACAGAAAAGCGAAGCTCTAGAAACGAAGTTGCAGTTATTAAGGAGAGCAACTCTGGAGCAACAACAGCAACCACCAATTGTAAGGGCAATTTTAGTGCCCGAAGAGATGGCAGCAAGACCGGTCCACGAGGTGGCAATCCCACATGCAAACAATGTAACATCCAGCATTCACAGGCCAGAACCAGGAGGGAGGTTCGAACTTAAGCAGAATATGGTGCAGTTATTGCACACCAACGGGCAATTTACAGGTCTCTCTCATGAAGATCCACAACAGCATCTCCAAAACTTCTTGGAGATAAGTGACACATATATACCCGCTGGAGTATCATCTGATTATGTGAGGCTTACACTATTCCCGTTTTCACTGCTGGGAGAAGCCAAGAGATGGTTGAAGGCTGAACCGCCAAATTCTATTACTACTTGGGATGACCTAGCAAGAAAGTTTTTGATACGATTCTTTCCATCAGGGAAGACAGCCAGGCTTAGAAGTCAGATTCTAAGCTTCAAATAGAGAGAGGGTGAGAAATTTGTATCAGGCTTGGGAGAGGTTAAAGTCAATGCTAAGAGATTGTTCTCACTATCACCAGTCTAATGAAGTGTTGGTGCATACATTCATTGAGGGCTTGGAACCACATACAAAGATTTTGTTAGATTTAGCAGCCGGGAGGGCAGGCATTGCAAAAGACCTATGAAGATCTTTACACCTTGTTGAATCGTATTTCACAAGGTAATCCATAATGGAATGCGGATACAACTTGAGGGGGAGTAAAGAAAGCCGCAGGGGTCTTTGAGATGGATGGATTCACAGCTATCGCTGCACAGATGGCTTCTTTGCAAAATCAACTTAACACTCATTTCAGCAGTATGAGCTTGAGTCAGGCACAAGCCCCAATCAATGCAGTTCATCAAGTATGGTGTGAAGTCTATGGAAGTAGTGAACACTCAGCTGAGTGTTGTGGTGCCAATCCAGATTCAGTAAATTTTGTTGGAAACGCCCAGAGGAGCAGTAATCAGCAGTATGCAATAGTTACAACCCAAATTGGAGGAATCATCCGAATTTTTCATGGGGGAGTAATAGTCATCAGGGACAGAGTTCAAATTAGGGCGTGCACAGAAATCAAGGGGGTCATCACAATTTGCAGTCATAGTTCAGAGGAAATAATGCACCTCCTCAGTCCAGAAACATCGAGGATATGCTCAAAACCATAATAGCTAACCAGGCGCAGATGCAGGTTGATCAGGTAAAATTGACAGCTGATATGAAAAATCAGCAGTCAGCTACAAAGGCATTGGAGTATCAGTTGGGACAGTTAACTGGAGCCCAAAATACTAGACCGAGGGGAGGATTACCTAGTGATATAGACCCAAATCCTAAGCAGGTGAATGCAATTACTACCCGGAGTGGAAAGAAACTAGGGGAGGTGGAACCCGAAAGACCACCTCAAAAATCTAGAGCAACAGAAAAGGATGAAGGAAACGATGATGTGAGGGGGAATGAAAAGGTAGCAGAAATGGAAAGACCACCGCCCCCGTTTCCTCAAACATTGAAAAAGCACAAGGAGGAAGCATGCTTCAAGAAGTTTATGGAAGTGCTGAAGCAGGTACATATTAATCTTCCTTTAGTTGATGTGTTTCAAGGAGTGCTAAAATATGCCAAGTACATCAAAGACATTGTAGCAAACAAGATCAGACTGACAGAGTATGCTACAGTTGCACTTATTAAGGAGTGCACCTCTCGTATTCAGAATCAATTGCCGACAAAGCTCAAGGATCCTAGGAGCTTCACTATTTAGATTACAATTGGGCAGTCTATTTGAGCTCGTGGTTTGTGTGATTTGGGAGAAACTATAAACTTGATGCCAACATAAGTATTCAATAAGCTGGGGATGGGCAGTCCTAGACCCACTACTGTGATCTTGCAGCTAGCTGACCGTTCATTGGCCAGACCTGATGGTATTGTGGAGAATGTGCTAGTGCAAGTAGGCTCTCTCATTTTCCCGGTGGATTTTATAATTCTTGATTTTGAACCAGATGCGGATGCCCCATTTATTTTAGGACATCCCTTTTTGGCAACCGGGCCAGCCTTAATTGATGTAGTTGCTGGGCAGCTAACCATGAGAGCTCATGATAAGGTAGAGGTCTTTGATGTCTACAAGTCCATGAAGCTACCGGCCATTTATGAAGAGTTATCAGCAATCAGTATTTTGAATCAGGAGTCGACCCTTCAGATTATTGACTCACAGGATCCCTTGGAGAGAGCCTTGGTGGGACATGATCATTTCGGGGACAGTGCGACATATAAGATGGTGCAGACTTTGAATGAGCCAAAATGGTTTTTCAGGAAGCAAGATTTTGAACCATTGCAGAGGTCTTTGGAACCATCCCCAAGGCCATCAATAGAGGAAGCACCTAAATTAGAGTTAAAAAAATTGCCTCCACATCTACAGTATGTATTCTTGGGTGAAGATGACACCTTACCAGTCATCATTTCAGTAGAACTAACAGATGCACAAGTGAAAGACATATTGGTGGTCCTTAAGAGGAGAAAGAGATCAATGGGATGGCAGATGTCGGACATTAAGGGGTTTAGCCCAATTTTCTGCATGCACAGGATATTTATGGAAGAAAGATCTAAGCCAACCGTGCAACATCAGTGGAGATTGAATTCGGTGATGAAAGATGTAGTCAGAAAGGAAGTGATCAAGTGGCTGGATGCAGGAGTGGTATATCCCATCTCAGACAGTGAATGGGTTAGCCCAGTTCAATGCGTTCCCTAGAAAGGGGGAATGACAGTGGTTACAAATGAGAAGAATGAGTTGATTCCCACACGCACAATCATAGGCTGGCGAATTTGCATGGATTACAGGAAGCTCAATGAGGCCACTCGGAAAGATCATTATCCTATTCCATTCATTGATCAGATGTTGGACAAGCTGGCAGGGCAAAAATATTATTGCTTTCTGGATAGATACTCTGGCTATAATCAAATAGCCATAGCACCAGAAGATCAGGAGAAAACCACGTTTACATGTCCTTATGGGACATATGCTCTCAGGCGGATGCCTTTTGGTCTATGCAATGCACCAGCCACATTTCAGTAATGCATGATGGCGATATTCCACGATATGGTGGAAGACTATGTCGAGGTATTTATGGATGACTTTTTTGTTTTTGGTAACTCGTTTGCTATGTGTTTGCAGAATCTTGACAGGGTGTTAGCTAGATGTGAAGACTCAAACCTGGTGCTCAACTGGTAAAAGTGTCACTTTTTAGTCAAGGAGGGTATTGTCCTTGGCCATAAGGTGTCATGTAGAGGTTTGGTGGTCGATCGTGCAAAGATAGAGGTGATTGAAAAGTTACCACTGCCAGTATCAGTTAAGGGTGTCCGCAGCTTTCTAGGACATGCTGGGTTTTACAGACGGTTTATTCAAGACTTCTCTAAAATTTCAAGACCGTTATGCCGGTTGCTAGAAAAAGAGGTGAAGTTTGAATTTGGCAAGGAGTGTGTAGATGCATTTGAGGAGCTGAAAAAGAAGATGGTGGAAGCTCCTATTCTCATTGCTCCGCATTAGGAATATCCTTTTGAGTTAATGTGTGATGCAAGTGATGTGGTTGTAGGAGCGGTATTGGGACAGCAAAGGAATAAGATTTTTCATTCCATCTACTATGCAAGCAAAACACTTGATGCTGCACAAGTCAATTATACAGTCACTGAGAAGAAGATGTTGGCTCTAGTATTTGCATTTGACAAGTTTAGATCCTATCTGGTGGGGTCGAAAGTGGTGGTACACACTGATCATGCGGCAATTCGATACTTATTTGGAAAGAAGGATGCGAAGCCCAGGCTAATCAGGTGGATATTATTGCTGCAAGAGTTTGATCTGGAGATCTGAGACAGGAAGGGAAGTGAAAATCAGGTCACAGATCACCTATCGCGGTTAGAGAATCGTTCGCATGTGAAGGAAGGTGAGAGCATCAGAGAAGAGTTCCCCGATGAACAACTCTTGGCAATAAAGGAAGCTGAACTCCCGTGGTATGCAGATATTGTGAATTTGTTGGTAAGTGGAGTATACCCACCTGAGGCAATGGCTCAACAAAGGAAGAAGCTGAGGCATGATTCCCCGTACTACATGTGGGATGAGTCGTATCTATTCAATCATGGACCAGATCAAGTGATGAGGCGATGCATTCCAGAAAGTCAGACGACAGAGGTGTTGAGGAGTTGTCATTCATCATTGTATGGAGGTCATCATGGAGGAGAGCGTACTGCTCACAAAGTGCTGCAATCCGGTTTCTTTTGGCCCACACTGTTCAAAGATGTTGCAGCTTATGTCAAAGTATGTGATAGATGTCAGAGAACATGAACAATCGGAAGAAGACACGAAATGCCATTGCATCACATGTTGGAAGTTGAGGTGTTTGATGTGTGGGGAATAGATTTCATGGGCCCGTTTCCACCATCGTTTGGCAATCGATACATCTTGGTGGCGGTGGACTACGTGTCTAAATGGGTTGAGGCAGTAGCATGTCCCAAGAATGACAACAAGGTGGTGACTAAATTTGTGAAGAAGAAGATTTTCAAAAGGTTTGGTATGCCACGAGCAATTATCAGTTTTGGAGGGGCACATTTTGTAAATGCAGGGTTTAGGAATTTGCTAGCTAAATATGGGGTTTGACATAAAGTGGCGACATCATATCATCCCCAGACTAGCGGGCAAGTGGAGGGGTCACACAGGGAAATTAAACAGATTTTGTAGAAAACGGTGAATGCACAATGCTTAGATTGGTCAAGCAAACTGGATGATGCGTTGTGGGCATATCGGACTGCATATAAGACACCAATTGGGACTTCACCGTACAGATTGGTTTATGGGAAGGCATGTCATCTACCCGTGGAGCTGGAACATCGAGCTTTTTGGGCTGTGCGGAAGCTGAACATGGATCTTGATCTTGCAGGAAAGAAGAGATTGATGCAACTGAGTGAGTTGGACGAGTTTCGATGGCATGCATATGAAAGTTCCAAATGCTACAAATAAAAAACCAAAAGGTGGCATGACAAGCACATGGTGCATCAAATCTTTGAGCCGAGTCAGAAGGTGTTGCTATTTAACTCAAGGTTCAAACTCTTCCCGGGGAAGTTGCGCTCCAAGTGGTCAGGGCCATTTGAAGTAGCAAGGATGACCCCGCACGGGGCGGTTGAATTGTGGCAAGAGGATAAAAGTGCCACATTTTTGGTGAACGGGCAGAGATGTAAGCACTACTGGGGTGAAGACTTTAATTGAGAGAAGAAATCTATCACCTTAAAGTAGATGAATGAGAATGTCAAGCATCGATCCGCGACGGTAAACCAGGCGCTGCACGAGAGGCAACCCGTGGATGTAATGTTAGACTAGTTAGAAAAAGAAAAAAAAAGAAAAAAAAACAGAAAAGAAAAATTGGCACTAGGTGGGAGGCAACCTATGATTTTCTAACAAATTGTGTTGTTTGTGAATTGCAGGAAATATGGAGGGCAAAAATACAAAAAAATCACAAGTGGAAAAATAAAGGTAAAAAGTGAAAATTGGGGCAAGAAACAGTGAGGGTCCGCGTCAGCTCCGTGTCACGTAGGTTGACCTCCGCGTTACCCTCCGTGACACGTTGAGGCTATTTCCAGGTATGTAAAAAATTCCAATGAGCCTCCGCATCGGCTCCGTGTCACGGAGCTGGGCCTCCGTGTTACCCTCTGTGACACATTGAGTGTAATTTCGCGAAGGGGCAGTTCGGGGCAATGGGTTTAACCGCGCGAAATCACTCTTTTTAACCCCAAATTCCTTAATTTTTCCCCATTTTTCTGAAACCCTCCGCGACCAAACCCCCAAAACCCCTTCTCCCTCAACGTGCCATGGCCCTAGCTAGAAAATTTCTTCGATTCTTCTTAAAATTCTTCAAGTAAAGGTATGTTCTCGAATTTTTTCTCATTATTGCTGAATATTTCGATTCTTGAACATGTTTTCTTTGATGAAATTCTGCCCTAAGTGATTACTAAGTGTTGTAATCAATTGAGTTATGGATGAATGTTGATTTTGTGATAAGATTATGTTATGAACTCAATAATTACATGATTTGTATTGAAAATCTTACATTGTTGATAATTAGGGGTGATAAATTTAATTAGGAAGAAGGTAGAAATGGGTAAAAATGGAGATATTTTGGGTTGTGCATGTTGGTTGAGTTGAAACATGTTGTGATTGAAGTTGGATTATGTTATGGTAGAAGATAGATTTTTGGGGATGAAAGTAGGAAATTCCCATAGGTTGCTATGCACAAATTGCGAAGTGCTCATGATTATATAAATGAATCGATGGATGAACTTTCACAATGCATTGTATGAAGTCTGAGTAGTACAATGAAATTGTTCCATCAATTTTTATGAATGCACTGAACATTTTGGGAAATAAGAACTGAAAATATGTGATTGTTCTTGTCGAACTGTATTGACTGCGGCTAACGACTAAGTGTGGGGTGATCAATTTAAGCCCAGCCTTAGTCGTAGCCAACCATACCATGAATGACATTTGAAATTTATGTTTTTGATGGATAGGACAAATGTCTATAAGACAAGACAAAGGGAAAGGCGCATCCACATCTGGCGCCAACAGAAAAAGATTGAGAATTGGAGCAGCAGTGCCAGCGGCACCACCGGTTCCAAGGGGGCAACGTAGACAATATGGAACACGATGGGTTACAGATGAGGGGAAAAAATGGTATGCCAAACACAAGGAAACAAAGTATTTCCCAGAGGAACAAATAGCACGGGAACCACTAGCTCAAGAATTCCTGAGAATCCTACACAGGATAGACACTGTTGGGCTAAACTTCATCTTTGAAGAACCCAAAGAGTGCAATCTCCACCTGATAAGGGAATTCTATGCTAACAGGAACCCCACTGTGCGTAGCCACATAGTCAAGATCAGAGGACAGGTGGTTACTTTTGAACCACAACATCTAAATGCCATCTTGGGGATGCAGGACACAAACGCACATGTCCTCCGCTGCTGAATATCACTCCACCATATGCAGATTACAGACGCACTTTATGTGGAGCATGATCAACAGCTAGGTGGAGTCATCACAAGGAAAGAGGGTATCACCAGACGTTGCCATACTCCCAAATGAACAGAGAAGCAAGGATCTGGTTGAAGATAGTATGTACTTGCCTGATCCCGGGGGTGCACATGACTGATGTCACTCGGGACAGAGTTTGTTTGGTGTATGCATTGATAAAAGGACTGGAGATAAATGTTGGAGCGGTGATCATTTTCGCCATGAAGAAAGCCAGACTTCATCAAGGGCATCGGTGTGGTTTCGGTGGTCTTCTCACTGCTTTCCTCAGGGGCCACGGTATTGAAGAAGAGGCCCTGGACTATATTCCTCAACTTGACCGGCGTTCTTTGGATGTCACTAAGACCAAAGCACCTGATACTACATTTGGGCCTATGCTTACACTAGCCGAGCGACATGCTCAGGATGATCAATACATGACCCGAATGTATGGGATGCAGATGTTGCAACTGCAGATTAGTGGAAGGCTTGCTACAAAGGATTAATTGTGGCAGCTCGACATGGATTATCCATTCAATGAGCATGCTCGAGATTTATGCAGAGTTGGGCCTGCATTTGAAGGACCAGTTGATGATGACATCCCTACTGATGAGGAAACGGGCTGGGATGACTCAGACATTGAGTCAAAGGAGGAAGGCGAAGAAGATTTTGATCTTGGTGATGAGGCACTAGCACCTGATGAAGAGATTGAACATTTTGATTGATGAGAGAGTTACACCACCCAAAACTTTATTTTTAATTGCAGATATGTGAACACTGGGGAAAGTGTTCCAACTAAGTGTGGGCTGGGAGTAGTTAGGTGTTGGTGTAGTAAGGCTGTGATGTGCTTGTGTTTTGTGGCTATTTGATGTGTGACACTGTGTTTGTGTTATGTTGTTGATGCTTTTGTGTGTTGGTGCTGGTAATGTAATTGTAATAAATTGTTTATTGTTAAGTAGTTATTTGTGTAATTATTTGTGTAAGTTATTTGCTATTTTTATTTTTTTACTTTATTTTTTTCTATTTTTTTGAGTTGGGTTTCTCGGTTTTTGTTTTTGGTGCTTTTTCTGAGAATAGTCCCTTTGAACTGAAGTCTTAGATAGAGACTGTTCCCTATGATGGATGGATGACGACCATCTTAAGGGAAAGTTAGTCAGTAGGTTTTGAGTTTTTTTGTGAACACATAGAAAATTAATGGTTCGACATTCTTGTTTATGTGCTAGATTGTAAGATGCAAGTGTGATTCGTGTGGAAGCATGCAAGTGTGTTAAACATGTTGAGACACCTAGGCTATAGAATTCGACTCGATGTGATTAAAGCTTAATTTTGAATTCTTGTAATTAACTGAGTTAAGAGTCTGCGAATATGTCTTGAATTGAGCATGTGCATGTGTAGTGAGTGTGAGTTTTTCTAATATTTCATGCTACTGTGAAGTGTCTAGAACTTGCCTGGTGTGTATATAAAACGAAATGAAGGATGTGGATTGTAAGAGAGGATGTAGGCATTTCTTTGAATGAACCTAAATTTTATCCCTTATCTTACCTACCTTGAAAGTTATACCCTAGTTAGCCCCATTGAGCCTTAAGCCTATTCTTTCATAGCTATAACATAAGATTAATCCTTTCCTTTCATTAGCCGTGAATTTGATCCAAAACTCCTAAGCGCTTAAAAATTCCAAAGAGTGAAGGAGTGAGAAGTGTGAAACAGAAGGAAAAGTGGAAGTTGTGAAAGTTGAGAAAAGGACAAAGGTGCACTTGTTGAAATGGATTGATTATTAGTAGAGAGTACGAAAGTAAATGAAAAATTTGCTTAAATACGCTTTACTAGTAAGCTAAGTGTGCTTAAAGAAATGGGAACAAAAAGAGAATATTCGAGGGTGAGAAGAGTGAGGAAGAAGTATAGAGGAGATGTCTTTAATAAATGTGGATGTAGTAAAAGCGCTTGGGGGAAGATAGTCACTATTACTAGCCAGAATAGTACCTACCCATCCCTTAGCCTACATTACAACCCATTAATTCCTACTTGATCTTACGTTCATGCATCCTTAAATTAGTGAAGTAAACACTAAGGGCAAGCTTATGGTTCACTACATGATGCATGTGAATTCTTTGAGAGAGTGAGCATAATTTGATTCGTATACCCATACCTTTTGTGATTTGAAATTCATTTGAAGTAAAAATGGGGTAACTCTCTTGTATTGTGAGGGCACATGTTTAATGAGAGATAACATTCATGTGGAATTCTTGATCGGTTGATTTGCATGAGTCTGCTAAGATTGCGAGTCGATTCTTAAGGTTAGGAAGTCTTAACATAGTTGTAATTCATCTTAATGATGAAATCATGCATGCCTTATTTTTAACTTGCTATCTTAAATAATCTTTATAGCTATAGCTTGAATTGTCGTGCAAAATTAGCTATGCGTGAGTCTTCAATTACATGAGATGTTAAAGGGTTGTTTGAGGACGAACAAGGCTTTAAGTGTGGGGTAGGTGATCTTGGGCATAATTGCATGCCCAAGTGATACTTTATTACTTACTTTTGACTTGTTTATCTACTTATATGAGTACATTCTCATGTGGTTTTTATGTAAATGTGGATTTATACTAACCAACATGATTAGTTATTATTTTTGTAGTTAGAATGAATTTTGGAAACTAATCTACAAGTTGGTGAAGTGGAGGAATGGACTCGGAAGCAAAACTAGGAAGGCGGCAAGAAAATGCTAAAAAATTGATGCTCCGCGACAGGGTCGTGTCATGCCACCATCGCGGAGGCATTCTGCCTAGAGGGGAATTTGGGTGGAATTCCAGTGAAGGTACGCGATGGCACTGTGTCACGGAGCCCATGCTCAGCGTTCACTTCAGTGATGCGGTGGGAGGATTTAGCTGCTCACCTGGATTCCAGTAAAGGTGTGTGTTACGTCCGTGGCACGGAGCTGAGGCTCCGCGATACCCTCTGTGCCACGCTGAAGATAATTATCCGGCACCCCAAGTTCTAGTGAAGGTCCGCGTCAAGGCCGTGGCACGGAGCTGATGCTTCGCGATACCCTCCGTGCCACGTTGCCACTTTATTCCGGGAAATTTCCCACTTGTATAAATAGCACACTTAGGTTTTATTTTAACATATCTGACATTTCTCAAGCTAGAACGTGGGTATCAGGCAGTTGAGCTGAAGAAGTTCTTGGGTTAATTTTCTTCCTTTGTCTCTTCAATTTCAATTACTTGTATGATTTATACTTGTTTGAAGATGTTTATTCATCAAATGAGTGGCTAATTCACCTTTGGCTGAGGTTGAGGATGATTGTAGTAATATGTAATTGATATTAATTCAGTTTTTATCTTCTCTACAACAGTTGTTCTACTAATTCTTGTTTTTACTACATTATGGTTGGCCATTGTTAATGTAAATCCTCGAATTCCAATTTTATTTCTGAAAGGAAGATTAATTGGATAGATGTGAATTGGTAGGATATGTTCTTGTCTTGGTTGAGAAATTAAGAGAAGATTCACATTCAGAATAGAAATATATCTGTAATGTCATATTTGGTCATCTATGGAATTGGTTGTGTATTGCTAGAATATGAAGTGTTTGCATCACAGAAATGTGTAATGTGAGTCTCATGATTCTTTAATTGGAGAGGAATTCGAAAGACCCAATCCATTGGTTAATAATTCCTGACCAACAACCGAAGAGAAGTGTTGACTGAAATTTAATTAGTTAATTACATATCTGCATGTTTTTCCTTAACCTTACCTTGTTTGTATTATTGTTCAGATTATAATTTACAATCTCTTTACTTAAAGTTACATTAACTAATATTCTTGAAAAATCACCATTTGTTCTGTTTGTCTGCTTGTGTAGAATTGCGTACACTAAACACTTAACGAAAAATTATTATATTATTACAGTCCGTGTGGGTTCGATACCTGGCTTGAAATAAAGCCACTTTATTACTTGTACGACTACGTGCACTTGCGTGTAGTTGGGAGTGAACATTCTCCTTCATTCTTACCTCTGTTGGCCGAGGATAAATGAAAAATAATCTAACTTCTAAGTGTGAGGCCTTTATATACTTGAGGCAGCAGACAAGGCAACGTGGCACGCTGCTCAACGCACCGATTCTGCTCCATGCCACGTTGGCTAACGTGGAGGAGCAGCTCCGTGCCACTTTTCCCCTCTGGGCAGCTTCGTTCGGCCTCCTCTCATGAAATCCCAACTTGGCACTCATTCGGCATTTCCCCAGGCCCTTTCCTCGTACTTATGGCACTCTAAAAATCTCAACCCACATATGAATAGGCCCGAACTAAATGTTAGAAACTTACGGGGTGTAACAGATATTGTGGAGTTTGTAGCACAGTTTCTCGATTGCCAGCAGGTAAAAGTTGAACATTAGAAATCTAGCAGGCTGACTCAGGATATAGTCGTGCCTATGTGAAAGTGCGAAGCAATCAACATGGATTTTGTTACAGGTTTACCTTAGACCAGATGTAAATTTGACTCTATTTGTGTCATTTTTGAAAGGCTGACGAAATCACCTCCTTTCTTGCCAGTCAGGACTATGTTTTCAGCTAAAGATAGTCCGACTACATGGTGTCCCTGTGTCTATCATCTCTGATAGAGGGGCCCAGTTTACAGCTAGATTTTGGAAGTTGTTTTAGAAAGATTTGGGGACACATGTTAACTTGAGTACAGCTTTTCACCCCTTGATAGATGGCCAAACTGAGGGTATGATTTAGAGCTCGAGGATATGTTGCAGGCATGTGTGTTGGACTTCAAAGGAAGTTGGGATGAACACCTACCTCTTATTGAGTTTGCATATAACAATAATTACCATTCTACCATCAAGATGGTGCCTTATGAGGCTTTATATGGGCAAAAATACAAATCTCCTATAGGATGGTTTGAAGTAGGTGAGTCAGGATTGATCGCACCAAACATGATGGATCAATTAGAATAGAGTTAAGCTCATCAAAGAGCATTTACTAACAGCTCAGAGTCATTAGAAATCCTATTTCGATGTACGGCGTAGAGATTCAGAGTTTGACGTCAATGATTGGGTATTCCTGAAAGCTTCTCCAATGAAGGGGGTTATGAGATTTGGCAAGAAGGGCAAGCTTAGCCCTAGATTTATCAGGCCATATCAGATTCTCCTAAAGATAGGCCAAATGGCCTATGAGTTAGAATTGCCTTTGCAGCTAGAATCTGTTCATCCAGTCGTTCATGTATTAATTTTATGCAAGTGTGTAGGAGACCCTTCACAGGTTGTCCCAGCCGAGGATGTTCAGGTCACAAAAGAGTTGTACTACAAGGAGACTCCAGTAGTTATACTAGATCGACAAGTCTGCAGATTGAGGACCAAAGATGTAGCCTCTGTTAAAGTCTTATGGAGGAACAGAAATGTAGAAGAGATAACTTGGGAAGCTGAGGAAGATATGAGATCTAGATATCCTCAGTTGCTCCAGACCCTATTATGATAGTACACAGACTCTGACAGTTCAACAGGTGTTGTATGGTTGCTTTGTTTACTATTGTTGTCAGTAGCTCACTTATTTGTTGTGGAACTATGTTATTTAGTTGTTTGTAGCATCCTGTGAGACACCTTTGTTGGACTTTTCTGCATTTTAGGTTTTTGGTTAGTCCATATTACAGGGGACAATCTGCCAAAATTTTTGGGCAAAACCTAAGAATTGAGTCTCTTCAGATTAAATTACATTCAAGGATGAATGTCCCTAAGGGGGGAAGATGTTATACACTGTAAGTTTTCTTCATCTAACCGATGTATGCATGTGCATGTTGAAGATTTTTTAGAGTATGGCATAAGTAGGAGGAGGCTCGAAAGGGGAACGCACGTGCGTGTTATCAAGCGAGTGGGAGGTCAGAGCCAGGGGCAAGGTGCCATGAGCGTTGCATCGCGCACCTCTCCCCTGCGCAAGGAGTGGCGCATCACGCCACTGCTCTGCCGAAAGTAGAGGTGCACTACTGACCACCTTTTGGCTCCTCTCTATATATAGTTAAGTGTGTGATTTTATTTCATTTAAAACATTTCCAAAGAGGACCTTCAGCCTAGGCAATTTCCTCCTGAGAAATTCATCAAATTGGAGTCAAATTATGTGGATAAATCACGTCTAATTATAAATTCTTCTTGGATAATGATTCCTAGGCCTGCGAAGAACATATCTGCGGAGTTGAATATTTGAAATGGCTCAGATTGACGGGGCTCTACAGAGTAGAAGCTGTAGAAATCATTCCTATTTAAGTATAACTTGTCTACAAGTGATAAGTATGTATTTCTCCCTTTCTAATCTACGAGAATTCGTAAGGTTTTGTCGAGTTGGACTCGTTTTGACATATTGTTATGTTTTGTGGGAAATGATTGCTAGATTAATTATTGAATTACAAAAGTCCTATTCTCTTGGTGTAAAAGCTAGAATACATAGGGATTACGAGTATTTGATCAAAGCATGATTGATTGAGCAAAATTCAGCAACTTAGGTATGTTAAATCTAACCTTTTTTTGGCAAGTTATTCTCATCGTACAGTTAAAATGACTTGTACCTTTGTAGTAGCTTATGGCTGTATATGTTGTGTTAGCTACTACGAGAAGAATTTGGGTTGTAACATACTATCTCTTATCGAGAAATATTATATTCAGTTTTGACTATCGCTGGAAGCGACATAGAGGTTCCCTGTTCATTTATTTACCTTCTAGAGAGACTAGTAGTAATTTTGCTGCCGTACTGAGGCTATAGAGGCTTGTGGTTAGCTTTTGGGTAGCATACGGCATGACTTGGTGATATAACTTTCTATTTTAACACCTATATATGTAGTAAAGCTCGCCTACAGGCCATTGGCGTGCCTTGAAGCCTACAGAGCTAGAATCTTGGTAATACAGTCTTATCTACGAGTCAGTGGTACGAGGATTTCCTAATGAACGAGGTGATAGCTTGCTCGGTAAACTACCTACTGTCAATGACCATATAGCTTCATCAACTTACAGTTAGTCGCATTGGTCACTCAGGAGACCACCTAAGTCATTAGAAGTCTGGTAGACTATGTGATATTCTAAGTAGGGATCCTATCAACTGTTTTACGTGGGGCTAATTCCTTTGGCTATTCATTTAGTTGCCCACGTACATGTCGCCTATCAAGGCTACAAATATTGTTACAGAAGTCTAGACAACTCAGATACAGTTAGAGGAGCCCAAATGGCTCATACACAATTGCAGGAGCCTAGACAACTTAGATATAGTTGTAGGGGCCTAGACCGCACAAATGCATTTATAGGAGCCCAGATGTCTCAAACACAGTTACAGGAGCCTAGATGGCTCAAACACAGTCATAGGAGCCCATAAGGCTGGTTACAGTTTTAGAGGTCGAATATACCTTAGTTACAGCTTTCCTACGGGCCTATAGTGATATAGATAGAAAGGTAAGGATTGCTTGCACTTGGCGGGGCTTATGGGGGCCCAAGTAAGTTATTTTATGTTGTTTGTACCTTCCAGGCTTATGGGGTCCAGGTTAGGTTCTTGTTTATATATTTGCCTATTAGCTATAGTTCATGTTATGAGACTATTCAGGTTAACTTCTGGACCTTATTGCTAATTACTTTCAATTCCTCTATCAGCTTCTATTCAGTTTATTATTACTGCTTTACATATTCGGTATATATGATACTAACGCTCATGCATGGGCGCTGCATACTTGCCTGCAGGTTCAGACAGAAGGGTTTTGAGACCTCCTTAGTAGCTGTTCAGATCCAATATATTGGCCAACTCCTTTCCTTCGGAGTTGCCATACAATTAGAGTTTTGCCTGTCTTTTGTTCTATTGTTTTTGGGTAGGCCGGGGCCCTGTCCTGACCAATATTTTACTCATAGAGGCTTGCAGACTACAGTTTTGGGTTAGACATGTGTAGTGGCCGTATGGGGCCTAGTTGTGTTATCTGTTAGCAGCCTTGCCGACTTATATATATGTATTGTACGCCTGCTTCCTTTTGTTATGACTTAGATAGCATGGTCGTCGTGTCGGCCCATATAGGATGACATCATTGCAACTATTGGGTTAGTTGTTTTAATGCAGGTGTTTGTGTAACGTCCTTATTGGCCTAAGGCTATATTTTGAGCCGAGATATAGCTATTTATTTTCTTGATATGTGCTTCTAGTATGCAGCAGAAGTGTATGTGTCTAGCTAGGTCGGCTCAAAGTCCAGTGTGGCATTAGGTGCAGTTACGCCTCCAAGGTGGGGCGTGACTGGGTGCTAGGATTGAATTTCATAAGGAATAAAGCCTTCCTAATTTTTGAGAAAATATAATAATAGCTCATATTTAAAAGCCCAATGAGTTGGTAAATTACCAACTTATCAAACCCCCAAACTTGAACCATTGCTTGTCCTCAAGAAAGGAATTCACCCACAACTTAGAATTGAATTAATCATCATCATCATCATAAGAGTTGCACAAGGGATTGCTAAAACTTAAGATAACCACAAAAATCTCACACCGACTCAAGAAAATAAAGAGACCCAAAACATGTTGCATAAATTCAATTGGTAACCATATATATTTGGCACATCTCACTTTCATTCTTTCAATTCAAACTAGGGGCATGTTCAAACAAATCAAGATTCACAAGCATATCAAGTCATCGACAATCAATATTCAAGGTTTGCCTCAAAGTTTACTGCACAACTTGTCGCATTCATACCTCTCAATTGAAAACAAAAGTTTAGCATTTACTAAAGGAAGTGGTGCCACTCGCTAAAAGAGAGAATCTCACTCACATAAATGCAATTCACACAAAGGGATCATAGAATGACGCTAAGGCGCTCACTCTCCTAACGATATTCAAATGCATACATGTTGACCCATAGGCTTGCCCTTCATGTAACTCGCCACTAATGTAGAGTTTATACACTCGAAATTAGTAAGGACTTACGGGTTGTAATGAAGACTAGGTGTAAGAGTAGGACAATATTTAGTTGTAGTGACTAGAACCTCCCTAATTCCTTTTGTGCACACATTTAAACATCCAGCTACGCTTAGCAAGTTTTTCTGCACATTATCTCTCCCTTCTCATCATTCACAGTTTTTTCTAGATCCACCATTTTGAAACCTTCAATTTATAATTAAGCCTCATCTCAACATGAGACAACACCACTTAAATTTTCTCTTTTTTTTTGGTTTTGATCAGGGGTTTTTCAACCAGAAATTTTGTCTTTTCCTCAAGCAATATGTGCTACCTCTCCTAGAAGCTCATTCCTCTTTTACTCTTCTTTGCACACCCCTGCTTTTGCCTACATCAAATTTCATTTATTTCACCCCAAATCTTGGGCTTCAAGTCCCATTTTTCTTCTGTCACTAGCAATTAGAGAGGATGGATGCCAAAGGAAAGGAATAAGGAGGGTATTAAGCTTGTAATGTGGTTGCCAAGAGAAAAGGCTTAAGGCTCAATAGTGGTTAACAAGTACTGATGTTCAAGGAGGTTATTTAGTGGTGAAGTGACTGACCAAAGAGAGCCAAAGTTCATTGCCAAGTGCAGCTACATCTATGATTTCGCCTTGAATCACATTCGGGGCAAGTTCTAGACCATATGCATACACAAGAATCAAGCTAAAAATCTCACTATACAAGGCATCACACTCCAAAGAGTTCAACTGTTTTCACAATCAATTCAAAGGTATGACTTTAGACAAGCTACTTTCAAGTTTTGCACACTCGATTTACAAATCAAAAAGGCAAATAGAGAATGTACAACTCATGATATAGTACGCTTTTTCTAATTCAAGCCCCTTTTCAACTTCAAAAAAATCATTTTGCATTTCCAAATTATTTTTTAAATTTTGGTGGTATCGATCAAAGTAAGTGCAACGACTCAAAGACATGACATTTTTTCTTATGAAAGTCACCTATCAATCTATCGTAGAAAAATGTCACTTGGTTCGACACACAACAAGAAAAATAAAATTTTCTCCTTGGGAAAGAACCATGATATAAAAAAATTCTTGGAGTTTATTACTATCTACTATATACAAAGGTGATCGCAAAGCAGGGGTCAAGATATAATTTGAATGTAAAGTCAACTCGTCAATGGCACTTCACATCATCAAAATAAGGAATTCAGCCCAATAATTTTCATAAATTCAAAACAAGCTTGATGAGGGCATTCATTCATCTAAACAACCATGCAAAATACTTTAAAATACAACCACCAAGCCTAACAAGGGAAACAAGAGTCAATAATCAAATGAAAAACAAAATGACCAACAGAAAAAGAGCACTCCCTACCCCCAACTAAAAATTATACATTGTCCCCAACGTAAAAATGAAGAATAAGGAAGGATAAGAACTCCCTGAACTAGCTACTCCTCTCCATCATCATTAGCAGCCTCAACCTCACCACCGCTATCTTCATGCTCGGCCTCATCATCCTCCACTAAGCCTGCAAGAAAGTCAACAATAGGGCCTTGGTCTATGTGTGGGGCAGCCATGGCTTCATCTAAGAAGCTTACATCAGGATCGGCTATGAGTTTCCTACTCCTCAAATATCTCACATCAGCCCAGAGAAAGGAGACCGCTCCATCAATCACATCAACTTGGGAGCATAGCTTATTTAAGCTGTCAAAAACATCCTTCATTATTCTCTCACCGACTTCTAGATGAGGGACAGCAGATTCATAGCCAATTTTTTTAGTCGATTTTCATGAGAGTGAATCATATTGGCCACCTTTTGAATCCCAATCTGTCTGGAAGATGAAGATGGTGGTGAAGACCCCTGACGTGGCACTTTTATTGAAGCATTTCTCGATATTTTGAGAATGGGATCATTAAGGTTGGGGGCCAATGGAGCCTCATCAAAGTCATGGGCTACAAATTCTTCTGGGGAATCCCAAGTTTGTAGTCGCTTCTGCTTGCTTTTGGGGGCATCTGCATCCCTTTTTTGTCAATATCAATCACCTGGGAATAGAGCTAGGTTGTTCATCCGAAAAGTAGGGTACCCCTGCTTTAGCACATAGCTGGCTGATGAGAACGAGGAAGGGCATGGAGAGACCTTGTTGTCTGTCCTTTCTTTTGAATTGTGTTGAGACTATCTCGCCAAAATTGGCACGCACTCTAGACATGATGCATGCAATTAGGATGGCACCTTTTTGGATATATAATCCAAGTCGAGAGTAGAGTTACAAGAAAAGTCGTCTAATGGAAAACTACTTTCACGTTCAGTTCAAAGAGCACTTTTTTCATTGAGAATTCCTCGTTCCCTTTCGTGTGAATTCCCCAGTAGTGAATTAAAAACTTGTGGGGCCCCCCGATCATTCTTGGAGGGCATGAGCCAACAACACACCAAGTCAAGCCACATCTTGCCTTTGAATTGGAGGACTTTCCTCAAAATTTCCCTCCCAAAGTGTCCCACAATGGTTTCCCATCTGCAATAGTCCGAGCCACCTATAGGCATTAATCTCCCTTGGTTGCCACCTTTTTAGCAAACTTATTCCCTGTTTCAATTTCATCACCCCAATAGATAAAGTTTATTGCATCCGACGTGATATCCACCTCTAATCCACGGTATCTGACTGACGGAAGATTTGGAAACTCATCCACCTTCCCGGTGTGTTTCATTGAGTCTTGCCTCGCTTGATATGAGGCATAAAACTCTATCACCAGGTTGGGGTAGTAACCAAGTAGATCATCCAAGAATGGTTTGCACTATCACTTAGAAAATTACTTATTGATGCTGGGGAAGTATTGCCCCATCCCCGTTAGATCGAAGTGTTTTTTCCAGAGTTAACGATCGATCTTGATACGAAATATAGTATTCCATCTACACAGAACCAGATGGCATCTCTGTTGTTATGAGGGACCTAGGCTTTCTTTTTTTTTCCTTTTCCCTTACTTCTAGAAGTGGTTGGGGCCTTCCTTTTGTCCTGTAGCCTAGAAGAAGACATTTTCCTGCAAGACGATGTGAGTGCCACACACAAGAACCAAACTTTTTTTGTATTTTTGCTTACTGAAAATGAATAGAAACAACTATGCTACGCGAAGGAAAGAAAAAGAAGGAAATTAGACTTCCACAAAATAATCCAGCAATTAAAATCAATGGCAGCACTTGCGCTACACTTGTGTTTCACAGGTGGGGACCTACGGCTCGCAGGTAAGTCGCAGGTGCAAAGCAGTAACATTACCTCTTGACACTATCACCTCTGTTGCATCTGCATTTTGCAGATAGGGATATGCGGCTCGCAGTTGTAATGCAGGTTTGAGGCAGCGAGCCTAAAGCTCATTCCTCGTTCCTGCACTGCACCTGCTTCCGCAGGTCAATATCTGCGGCACGCAGTTGCTCAACAGAGTACGAAATTCAACCCATACAATTTCAATAAAATATTCCAAGAAAGTATGAAAAAAAATATGATCTAACGAGTACTCAAACTTTATCAAACGATGTGCCATGATATCAATCAACAAATAAGACCACTATAACCACCTAGCGACTTCTCTTAAGAAGGACGTTACCCCATCTATCATCGAAAACGTCAAGGGACTAATCTGAACCACAATCATCAAAGAAATTTCAATATTTCACATTATTCACCCACAATATCACATTTTAATCTATATTACAAGCACACAAGAGAAATGATGATCTTCCTTTAAGAAAGACGCCACATTATCTATCATCGAGAAAAATCATAAGTAAATGGTTTACTCAGACTTTACTCCCAACTAAAATTTCAAAGTATAATATCATACCCAATAGATATAGCATCAAGAAATAAGAATTCCTACCCATTTGATTTTGCAATTTCAAGTTCACTCACAACACCCACAAAAATCAAATTCCACATAGACATCAAGAACATTCAATGGAGAAATGGGTAAAACATGGGGCATGGAAAAGGAAAACTATCATGCTTGTTGTACTACATACATCATTAAGCTCAAGAAAAAAAAAGATGAAAAATGAAGTAGCATACCAAATAGAGTGAGCAGAGATATGAAATTTAAAACTTGAAGCTTTTCTTCAAAACTGGATGACCCAAGCTTCTTTTCTTCTTTTCTTTGGTGAATGAAATGGTGTGATGGTGAAGAAGTGAAACATAGTGGTGCTTTTTATAGGAGAGTGGAAGGTGAAAGGATTGGTGGAATTGATGGTGAGTTAATGGAGGAGTGGGAGAATTGATGAAGGTGGTCATGGGGTAAAAAAATGGGAAAGTGGTACAGAAAATGGAGATTTTGGGAAGTGGGAAAGATGTTTAAAAATCATGGGGCGGATCTTGGTCTGATCGGTCAACTTTTAAAATTTAATTCATACCTACTCTTGCGTTGGACCTTCAGCTGTAGATTTTTCATCTGTGAACCGCAGTCCAGATGCAGTTGGACTTTTTTTTGTCCATTGCACTATCTTAGAGGTACGGGGCCTCACGGATCTGCACCTGCATTTCGCAGGTGAGACACAAGTCACTTCAATTTTTCATGATTTATTTCCAGGTGAACTGCCTCATCACTGATCGTGGGCAAAATAGCATGCCCAAGTGATACTTTATAACTTAGTTTTGCCTTGTTTATGTATTTAATTATGTACATTTTCATGCCTTTTATATAAATGAGAAGAAATATTAACCAACATGATTAGTCTTTGTTTTTGAAGAAATAATGCATTGGAGGACCCAATCTATGATTTGGTGAAGTGGAGGAATGATATCGGGAGCGAAACACCAAAGTGGAATAATTGGGTGATTTCCAGAGGGCTTCCGCAATACCTCCGTGTCACGGAGGCAGTGCTTCGCGATACACTCTGTGTCACGGAGGCAGTGCTCTGTGATACACTCCGTTCCACGGAGCCATTCCATGACAGGCATAATTTTGCACAATTCTCATTTACAATAAATAGGTCCCTTAGCTCCTAAAAAAAAAGAGGGAAGTCACGATTTATTTATGAAAAACTGCCAAGGAGTGAGGGAGAAGTGGAAGAACTCACCTAGGGTTCATCAATTTCATCTTCTCTTCTACCAATTCTTGTAAGTAGGTTACTTTAATTTTGTTTTCTTGTAATTATACGAACATGAGTGGCTAGAACCACCCTCCCTCTAGGGTTGAATCCACAAGATATGATTGTGATTTTGCGATTTTGTTTTGGTTTTAAGTTATTAATTGTTGTTTTGTCATGCATTTTGAATTATGGTTGTTTTTATGACTGATCACCATGAAAACAAGTGGGTTAAGCTTAGGTACATGCTTGAGAAAGATAACCTAGGAAAGAACAAGAGAATGTAGGGAGAAAGATTGTATCTCACGATATGATTTGTGTTAGGATAGAAATATACCTAATACCTTGCGTGGTTGATAAAATGGGATGAGCTAGACACCAACTTAGAATTATCACATCACCACTCGAAGAAGTAGTTGTGAGGCTAAGTTGAGTTAAATGATTAGAGGTTCAAAAGTCCCTAATCAAGAGCATAAACTCCATAAACCACATCCACGTAGTGAATTGCCCACGAACTAGAAATAACATCCTCGCTCAACAATGTAGTAGTGAGGCTAGTTTGTTGTGTTTAGAGGTTCGAAAGACCATGAACATGAAATTACAATTATGTGAGACGACAATTGATAGTTTCATACTTAAACCATTGCAAATCGTAGTATCGCATGATTATCCGGCTCTAACTCCAGTTGCTCCTTGAATTAATTTAGAGTATTTTGTTGACCACATCTAGACTTAATTAACTCTATTGAAAACATCTATAATCAACACTTGCGGCATTTAATATCACACTTGAACTTGGTAGTTAGCTGAATTGGTCCAGTCCCTGTGGGTTCGACATCCGGCTCTTAAAAAGGGCCACTATATTACTTGTACGACCCGTTTTGCGGGCACAACAAGCTTTAAGCGCCGTTGTCGGGGACTCGGCAACGTTCGGTGAATTTGTCTGTTTTTGTGTGATTTTTAAATTTCCTTGAGTGTTGAAAAAAAAAATTCTTTATTAGTTTTAGATTTATTTTAAATTTTTATTTTTAATTTGATACCCTTCTTAATATGACATCATGGAATATAAATGGGTTAAATGGTGGATACTCTTATTTTGATGAGTCTTGTCTGAATTGCGGAGGACCCCACTTATGGCAACATTGTAATACTTTTAATATATGCGGTGGTCAAAATGGCCATTGGGATGGTTGCCCAAATACATACTATTGCAATATATGTGGTGGTCAAGATGGCCATTGGGATGGCTGTCCAAATGCATACTCCCCTCCCCCAAGCCCCTACTATGATCCTTCTGTTGTTTTTGCTGATTATAGGCATGATGAAAATGAAGACTTGGAACGCCAAGCTCGAATAGAAGACATGCTAAAACAGATCCTTGAGCAAACAAAAGCAATGAAGGAGGAGAGGGAAGCATTGAGAATTCAGCAAGAGGAAAATGGAGAGGCCCTAGAAATGATAAGCAACAAGTTCATGGAGATGAGGGATGAAGCTGAAGCTTGCTCTGATTTGCAAGTGACGGTTTTATGCAATACTCAGGAGGGACTACAAGGAGAAGAAAAGAGTGAGTTCTTGAAACAAGCTCAACTGTTGGAAGTTCCCGAGAGTCTCCATGATTGTCTCACATGTATAGCCGATCCATTCTTGAAAGAAGAGATAGAGTACCTACCATTTGACATTCATGAGGAGTTAGATGTTAATGTGGAGAAGGTATATACATGTAAGAAAGTCAAGAAAAACACAGTTTCAGAGTAGAGGTGCATTGTACCCCACTCGAATCATTTTTTGACATTGAGTTTGGTTGACAATCTAGAACTAGAGTCTTCCAAACTTGTGGAGAAATATATAGAGGGGGAACAAGCCCCATATATTATGAAATTTGCTGATTCTGAAAGAAAAAATGACTTCACTTACTTAAGGGACAATAAATGCCAAAGGCGACATCTACTGCCTGGTCCTTTCCTTTTTTCACCACCACCCCGGGAGCATAAGAGAAAATTAGAGAATAAATTAGGGGTGAGATTCATATCCTCAAGGTGGAGGAAAAAGTGGTGAAACTTGATATGTCGTGCCGTGACGTAAAATTAGGCGCTCTTTGGGAGGCAACCCAAGGGTACCATGGGTACCATTTTAATTTCTTGCATTTAAGTTGATTTTATTTATTTTTCATCTTGTGTTGTTTTGGTGGAAAGTTAACAAAGATGGAGGGGAAGTCTGAGTACCCGTGGAGGAGGAAGCTAACAAGCATGGAAGAGAAAAAGTGTGGGGTCGAACACCCACTTGTGCAAAGTTGAAGAAAGGCATGCTATTAGCAAGGCCTAAAGGCATCAGGGAGTATTTCTCACCCTCTTTAAATTTTAATTTGATGCTATGAGGACATAGCATGATTCAAGTGTGGGGTGAGGGAAATTTCAAGGAAAATTTCAAAATTTTTGTGCGTAACGATTTTTGATGAATGTAATGCTTGTGAGAAATATTTTAAAAAAGAAATTGAATTAAGCATGACTTCACCACACGTTGGTTTTTCTTTTCGGTTCTTTTCCGATGGGGGGTCTTTGAACCGAAGAATAAAAAAAAATTCTTTGTCTGTATATAATGTTTTTAGTCATAGTTAGAGACTATTTCCGACGATGGATGGATGACGACCGTCTTGAGGAAAATTAGTCAATAGGTTTGGTTTTTGAACCCGTAGCTAATTGATGGCTTGATGTTCTTGTTATGTGCTATACATGATTGTAAGATACAAGTGTGGTTAGTGTTGAAGCATGTAAGAAGTGTATAACTTTGTGTGAGACACGTAGGCTGTTGAATTTGACTCAATGTGATTGAAGCTTAATTTTGAATTCTTGTGATTAGCTGAGTTAAGAGTCTGCGGAATGTGTCTTGAATTGAGCATGTGCTGTGAGTGTAAGTTTTTCGAATATTCCGTGCTATTGTGGAATGTCTAGAACTTGCCTGGTGTGTATATAAAATGAAATGAAGGATGTGAATTGTAGGAGATGGTTTAGGCATTTTTTTGAATGAACCTAAATCTTATCCCTCACTTTACCTACCTTGAATATTTAATCCTAGTTAGCCCCATCAAGCCTTGAGCCTATTCTTTGATAGCTACAACATAAGCTTAATTCTTTTCTTTCATTAGCTTTGAATTTGATCCAAAACTCTGAAGCGCTTAAGTGAAAGATTCCAAAGAGTGAAAAAGAAGGAAAAGTAGAAGTTGTGAAAGTTGAGAAAAGGACAAAGGTGCACTTGTGTGAAAATGGTTGATTATTAGTAGGGAGTAATAAAATAAATGAATGAAAAAAATTACTTAAGTACTCCTTACTACTAAGCTGAGTGTGCTTAAAGAAATGGGAACAAGAAGAGAAAATTCAAGATTGAAAAGAATGTGGAGGAAGTAAGAAAAGAGATGTCCTTAATGAATGTTGGATGTATTAAAAGCGCTTGGTGGAGATAGTCACTATTACTGGCCAGAGTAGTACCTACCCGTCCCTTAGCTTACATTACAACCCATTAAGTCCTACTTGATCTTACATTCATACATCCTTAAATTAGTGGAGTAAAACACTAAGGGCAAGCTTATGGGTCACTACATGATGCATGTGAATTTTTTGTGAGAGCGAGCGTAATCTTATTCATATACCCATACATGTTGTGATTAGAAAATTTGTGAGTAAAAATGGGTAACTCTCTTGTTGTGAGGGCACATGTTTAATGAGAGATAACATTCATGTCGGATTTCTTGATCGGTTGATTTGCATGAGTTTGCTAAGATTGAGAGTCGATTCTTGAGGTTAGGAAGTCTTAACGGAGTTGTATATCATTTCATTGATTAAATCGTGCATGCTCTATTTTTAACTTGCTATCTTAAATAATCATTATAGTTGTAACTTGAATTGTCTTGCTAAATTAGTTATGTGTGAGTCTTTATTTACATGAGATGTTAAAGGGTTGTTTTAGGACGAACAAGGCTTTAAGTGTGGGGTAGGTGATCGTGGGCAAAATAGCATGCCCAAGTGATACTTTATAACTTAGTTTTGCCTTGTTTATGTATTTAATTATGTACATTTTCATGCCTTTTTATATAAATGAGAATAAATATTAACCAACATGATTAGTCTTTGTTTTTGAAGGAAATAATGCATTGGAGGACCCAATCTATGATTTGATGAAGTGGAGGAATGATATCGGGAGCGATACACCAAAGTTGGAATAAATTGGGCAATTTCCAGAGGGCTTCCGCGATACCTCCGTGTCACGGAGGCAGTGCTCCGCGATACACTCCGTGCCACAGAGCCATTCCATGACAGGCATAATTTTTCAAAATTCTCATTTACTATAAATAGGTCCCTTAGCTACTAAAAAAAAAAGAGGGAAGTCACGATTTATTTATGAAAAACTGCCAAGGAGTGAGGGAGAAGTGGAAGAACTCACCTAGGGTTCATCAATTTCATCTTCTCTTCTACCAATTCTTGTAAGTAGGTTACCATAATTTTGTTTTCTTGTAATTATACGAACATGAGTGGCTAGCACCCTCCCTCTAGGGTTGAATCCACAAGATATGATTGTGATTTTGCGATTTTGTTTTGGTTTTAAGTTATTAATTGTTGTTTTATCTTGCATTCTGGATTATGGTTGTTTTTATGACTGATCACCATGAAAACAAGTAAGTTAAGCTTAGGTACATGCTTGAGAAAGATAACCTAGGCAAGAACAAGAGAATGTAGGGAGAAAGATTGTATCTCACGATATGATTTGTGTTAGGATAGAAATATACCTAATACCTTGCGTGGTTGATAAAATGGGATGAGCTAGACACCAACTTAGAATTATCACATCACCACTCGAAGAAGTAGTTGTGAGGCTAAGTTGAGTTAAATGATTAGAGGTTCGAAAGTCCCTAATCAAGAACATAAACTCCATAAACCACATCCACGTAGTGAATTGCCCACGAACTAGAAATAACATCCTCGCTCAACAATGTAGTAGTGAGGCTAGTTTGTTGTGTTTAGAGGTTCGAAAGACCATGAACATGAAATTACAATTATGTGAGACGACAATTGATAGTTTCATACTTAAACCATTTCAAATCGTAGTATCGCATGATTATCCGGCTCTAACTCTAGTTGCTCCTTGAATTAATTTAGAGTATTTTGTTGACCACATCTAGACTTAATTAACTCTATCAAAAATGTCTATAATCAACACTTGCGGCATTTAATATCACACTTGAACTTGGTAGTTAGATGAATTGGTCTAGTCCCTTTGGGTTCGACATCCGACTCTTAAAAAGGGCCACTATATTACTTGTACGACCCGTACACTTGCGGGCACATCAATCATGCGCTACACCTGCGTTCCACGGGTCTGTGCATGTGTTTATCAGCTGAGATATAGGTACTCATCATTTTTCTAGACATTCTGAACCAAACCTACACTTGACTTGCACTCTGTCGGTTGCTACCTACATTTCGCAGGTCTCGTGTAGATGCCCTTCCTCTTTTTTCTTCTACTTTGTTCATAATCCAAGCTACCTATACAATAAAAACAACAAAACTGTAAGGTATAGAGAAATTTAAAGACACTTAGGTTGCCTCCTAAGAAGCGCTTGATTTAACATCATTGCACGATGGGCCTTAAAGTAAGGCTTATCAAGATAAGCGACTCCAATCAAGTCGATTTCCTCTAGAACACCCAAATACTTCTTAACACGTTGCCCATAAACCTTAAACTTGAGCCAATCTTCCCCTTCAAGCTAAATATCTCCATTTGTAAGGACTTGATATACATTAAAAAGACTGGACCACTTGAATTTCAACTTTCCTGGGAACAATCGCAACTAAGAATTGGACAAAAGAACCCAATCACCCAGAGAATATTCCCTCTTCAAGATCTTCTGATCATAGAAGTGCTTCATTCGGGCTTTATATATGGAGGCATTCTCATAAGCCCTTATCCAGAACTCATCCATTTTGTTAGGGTCCTCAACTCTCACGTGGATAGCCTTTCCCCAATCAAGATTTAAACTTTTCAGGGCCCAGTTCGCCTTCTGCTCCAGCTCTACCAGTAGATAAAAAGCTTTACCAAACACCAGCTGATAGGGGAACATGCCAATGGGCATTTTATAAGCCGTCCAGTATGCCCAAAGGCATCATCTAGCTTCCTCGCCCAATCGGTTAGATTAACATTCACTGTTTTTGTCAAGATATATTTTATTTCCCTAGTGGACACCTCTGGTTGGCCACTTTTTTGAGGATGATAAGATGTAGCAACTTTGTTCTTCACTCCATACATAGCGAGCAATACTCCAAACAACATATTACAAAAGTGCGACCCTCCATCACTGATTATGGCACGAAGAGTGCCAAACCTTGAGAAAATATGTTTCTTTAAGAATTGAGTCATGCTCCTTCCCTCATTGTTTGGAAAAGCCACAGGCCTCGACCCACCTGGACATATAGTTTACAGCTACAAGAATGTAACTGTTCTCATAGGAGCTTACAAACAGCCCCATGAAGTCTATTCCCCAAATATCAAATAACTCTACCTCCAAGATTGGTGTTAAAGGAAGTTCATGACGTTTTAAGATACACCAGAATGCTGACATTGATCACACAGCTCGACAAGATCATGAGCATCGTCATAGAGAGGAGCTAATATAATCCACATTGCAATACTTTTATTGCTATCCTCACACTTCCATAATGGCTTCTAATAGGTGAAGAGTGGCATGCTTTGATGATAGGTATCAACTCTACTTTTTGGGACACGACGACGAATCACACCGTCAGCATATATGCGGAAGAGATATGGTTCGTCCCAATAGAACTTGCGAACATCAGACCTTCAGGTATTATGTTACTATCCAAAAAGTTATCAAAGTTGGCAAACCAAGGTACTAAATCATGAGAAGCAGCTAAGATGCATTCATCAGGAAAGGCATCATCTATATCATTATCTCTAACCAGACTACTATCTTCCTCTAATCGAGAGATGATCAGTCACCTGATTTTCACACTCTTGCCTATCCTTAACCTCGAAGTCAAACTCTTGAAATAAAAGCACACATTATATAATTCTGGGCTTTGCATCCTTCTTTGTCATGAGGTATCAAATTTTTGTATGATCTATGTGTAACACAACTTTAGTCCCCAATATATAATCAAAATTTCTCAAAGGCAAACAGCACCCTAAGAAACTCTTGCTTGGTAATAGTGTCATTGGCTTGGGCTTCACTCAAGGCCTTGCTAGCATAGTGTATAGGATGAAAAATCTTCTCTCTCCTTAGCTCAAATGGATAGGACCAATCCGGTGCAATAATGATAGGGGATGATATGAGCTTTTCCTTCAAATCAAGGAATGTCTTCATGCATGCATCATCTAAATGGAACTTGGCATCCTTATCTAATAGCCAAAATAATGGGTGAGCCACTTTGAAAAAATCCTTGATAAACTGGCATTAAAAGCCTTCATGACCTAAGAAACTTCTTATGAATTCCATAGTCCTCAGAGGGGTAGGTGAGATATGGCTTCAATCTTTGCTTGGTCCACTTATATCCCCTTTTTCGAAATTTTATGCCCTAACACAATTCCTTCCTTCACTATAAAGTGGAATTTTTTTCAATCGAGAACCAAATTTGTTTCTTCACACCTTTTCAATATATCACTCAAGTGGTTCAAGCAATTATTGAATGAATTTCCCACAACAGAAAAATCTTCCATAAAAACTTCTATGGTGTCTTCCACCATGTCTAAGAAAATTGATATCATGCATCTTTGAAAAATGGTTGGGGCATTACAAAGATGAAATAGTTTTCTCTTAAATGCAAACATCCTATAAGGGCATGTCAAGGTTTTTTTTTTCTTAGTCTTCCAAGGCAATCAAAATTTGATTGTACCCTAAATACCCATCCAAAAAGCAGTAATATTCTCTTATTTCTAGTTGATCTAACATTTGATCAATAAACATGACTGGAAAGTGATCCTTCTTGGTCCATGAGTTTAGCTTCCTATAATCCATGCACACCTTCCATCCGGTGACTGGTCACATAGCTATTAATTCATCCTTCACATTTGGAACCACGGTGACCCCTCCCTTCTTAAGCACACATTGGACCAGATCCACCCAATTACTATCAACTATTATATATACAACCCCCACGTCCAACCACTTGATGATATCTTTCTTAACCACCTCTTGCATGGTGCATTCAAACGTCTTTGATGCTCAAGGAGGGGTTAAAATTCTCTTAAAGGTTGATCTTATGAGTACAAATGCCTGGAGGTATACTAATTATGTCGCCAATAGTCCAACCAATTGCTCGAATGTGCTTCTCTAAGACTGCAAGGAGTGTCTCTACTTGTCGCTCGATTAGTTTAGCTGAGATGATCATCGGCAAGATTTCATCTAAAACAACATAAGCATACTTCAAATAAGCGGGCAGTGGATTGAGCTCTAGTAGTGGTGGTTCAATAATTAAAGGTTGTGATGGTGGAGTTTTTCGATTCTTAAGATTAAGGTCAAGCTTCTTTAGTTGATAATAATATGACCCAAGACCTATAATAGCATGACATGCTTATTCTAACCCTTCACTATTTTTGCCAATGTTATTTAAGAGAATGGCTTCTAGTGACTCCTTGAACAATGTCCAATATTTTGCTCTAATACTTCCTCGTCAAAATCTTTTGGACTTGGAATGACATTTTCCATAAAGCGACTCTGTTTCCTTCACACTCATCTCCAATCTCATTTGAGATGCTAGATGGTTCATCCTTTCTTCCAGGTGTCTAATAGATATGTCTTGATTTTTCACCATTCGAGTGAGCTCTAAAAGGTTACCATTCAATTCTCAGATCCCTGAGTCAGTAGAGAGCACCCATTCTAATACCATTTCAAGCATGCGTTCGATTTTCGAGTGTGAGGACTTCTCACTCTCCTAACTTCTCAACTCAACTATCTTTTCTTAGTTCCTACCTTGATTTTCATCACGAGGATGCTGAAAGCCTCGGTAAGCACCCTGACACCTCAGAGGAGAACCCCTTATACACATTGCTATCAACCCAATCTGAGTCATTATTTTTACCAATGTTGTGTCTCTTTTCTCCTCCCTTCCCTATATTTCATTCACTAATTGGACAAAATTTGCACATGAAGTTTCCTAGGTGTCTCTGAGTAGCCATACAAGATGGCTCATCTTCACACCTCTAGGCAATCATCAAAAATATAAAAATAACGTAAAAGCAACACAAGATACAAAAATAAACTTGAATCACTAAACAACTAAAGAAAATCACAACTCAATTCTCCAGCAATGTCGCCATATTTTGGATAGCGCTCAATACATCTCTCTCGATTAAGGGAGGCGGCAGCGATCTTTGTCAAAAAATAAAATACCTGATGAGTTATGGGGTCGAAGCCCACAAGAATTGAGCACGATACTCTAAAAGTTGTAGACTAACTCAAACTAGAATGCATCATTGTTTAATCATTTGAAAAGTAAAAATTGGGGGGAAAATGGAAAACAATATCAAATTCGAATTTGTAAAATGAGATTGAGCAAATGATTTGTTGCAAAATGGGAAAGGGCTAGGGATCTGCAATAGATGAAGTGTTAACTAGACCGGGATTGATTCAATCGTCTTAACTTCAATTTCTAGAGCGGATAGTATGGATCAAAATACATTCTCTTGTTTTTCAACCACATAGATGCTTTTGCCTTGGGTTTTCTCAAACCCCAAGGTCACAATACAAAATCAACCACTCAAATCTTGAGGAAGGGTCAAGCTATCTTTAGCATTAACCCTTTAATAGAGTGGGGATGTGGGTTTCGACTATCTCTAGCTCAACCCACATATCTACACTTCAAATCCTCCCTATTGTTTCGTCACACAAATCTCACTTTTCTTTCTCAAGCTCAAGCAAGATAAGTAAACTAAACTAGTCTTTGCAACCGCTAATTTTTCAATTAAAATTCAGAGTAAATAATATATTCATACTTATAGATTGAAGTTAACAATTTATCAATATCCAATCAAATTATACACACTCATCAAGCATACACCCCTAGATAGAAATTTAGCTACTCATGAAGGAAGATAGATAATTTTTACCTATGGATAAATCATCAACAATCATCATGATGAATAGTAGATTAAGCTTTCAAAAACATGCAATAATGGTGTATTTTTCAATGTAATTGAAGAAGAAGAAGAAGAAGAAGAAGAAGAAGAAGAAGAAGAAAAAGTGTACTCTCTATCTCCCTCTCTCTATTTCTCTCTATAATTCAGTTCTATGCTAAGATGTGTTATGACGTGGGTGTGTACAATTGGGGTAAAATTTACATATTTTCTTTAGCACAACTTTCCAAATTTTCCCTTGAAAGTTTCTCAAGTGCACTTGTGCCACAGCTAGATGATTTTTTCCCTTATCAGCATTTTGAGTCACTTGCAAGGCACATGTGTTCAGGTGCCCATCTGTGGCTCGCAGCTGCTTTGCGGGGTCAAGGCAGCCTTGTTCCAGTGTCGGCTGCATTTTGCAAGTTCCAACCAGCTTCGCAGGTTCACTTCAACTTCTCCCCAGTGCTAGCTGCGTGGCACTTGCGTTTCGCAGGTGCCAATGTGCGACACACATGTTCCTTGCTTCCAGCAAAGTGCTTTTTGTTCAATTCTTCTATTTTTCTTATCTAAGTCCAATACCTTCACAATCAAACAAAAAATACATAAAACCTTCTTAATTTATGTGAAAACATAACAATAGCTCATACTTAAAAGCCTAATAAGTTGCTAAATTACCAAATCATCAACTGGCAAACAGAAAAATCCTTGAACTCCAACCAAAGCTTTCTTCTAATCCAGGAGTATTTTCTCGATCGTTCAATATACACATAGTATTGAATAAAGGTTGTGGAGGATAACCCTTTTGACGAAGTGTTCTTCCTTATGAAGAATCAAATGTTTGTCCCCGACTCTTTTTTATGAATTGAATGGTAATTCAGGGTCATAACACACAATCGGAGGTAGTATATACAAATTAGTATACAAAGTTAAATTTGATAAAACAATTACAAAAATAAAAGAGAACCCTCAAAAGCCAGGCAAATGCTCTCAGTTGGTTCAGCGGTGTCTTCCCTGATTACTAGAAAATAGGCATAGTTCCGAAGGAAGAAGCAAAAAGCTCAATAAAACTTTAAAGCCAAGAATCACCACCATTTTGATGATGGTGGACTACAGGGATGTCTCCTCCAATCTCGTCAAGAAAATTACACTGATTTTGACAAACTATTTATCGAAATGGGCTAAGAAAGAAGCATGCAAAATCATCCGAGAATGCAAAATTGTCGACTCTATGGAAACACGTCATATGAAAAATCTATGTCTCAATGAAAATGGAACGTGACAATGGGCCACAATTCATTAGGTCCAAAGTAACTAAGCTCTCAGAGAAACAGAAAACGCGTGTTGCACTCTTTCCTTGATTGATTTTTTAATCCCATTTTGATTTTCTGGTAAGGTTTTTAATGAGACAATTGACGTGCCCGCAAGTGTACGGGTCGTGCAAGTAATATAGTGGCTCTTTTTAAGAACCGGATTGTCGAACCCACAGGGACTGGACCCATTCCTCTAACTATCCATTTCTAGTGTGATCTTAAATACCTCAAGTATTGGTTATAGACATTTTTGATTGAGATTAATTAAGTCTAAGTTTGGGTCAACAAAATATTCTGAAATTACTCTAGGAGCAACATAGAGTTAAAACCAATTAATCATGCGATACTACGATTTGCAATGGATTAAGCATGGAACTATCAATTGTTATTTCACATAATTAGAATTGCATGTTTATGGTCTTTCGAGCCTCCAAACACGGCAATCTAGCCTCACTGCATCATTGTGAGCGAGGAGTTTAATTTCGAGTCGCGGGCAATCAATTATGTTGTGGTTTATGAGGAAACGATTAGAGACTTTCGTGCGTCTAACCATTTAACTCAACTTAGCCTCACAACTACTTCTTCGAGTGGTGATGTGACATCCGAAGTTGGTCTTTCATACCCCCGTGTCTCAACCAAGCACGGTGTTAGGTATATTTCTATCCTGACACAAAAATCTCTCCCGAGATACAAACATGCTCCTCACATTCTCATGTCCTGACCTAGGTAATGCTTTCTCAAGCTATTACTCAAGCTAACAAATATGCTTTCAGGGTGATCAATCATAAAAACAACCAACAATCCAGAATGAAAGACAAAAACAACAATCAATAATTTAATTCCAAAACAATATCATAAAATCACAATTATAATTCATGGCTTCAACCCTAGAGGAGGGGTTCTTGCCATTCATGTTCGTAAAACTACAACTAACTACTACTAAACTAACATACTTACATGAATTTGGTAGATGAGAAGGGAATTTGCCAAACCCTACATGAGTTCTCCCACTTCTCCCTTCACTCCTAGGTAGTTTTTCAGAATAAAATCGTGACCAAATGGAATTAGGAGCTAAGGGACCTATTTATAGTAAATGGAAAATGTGCATAATTTAGCCTGTCATGGAACGGCTCCGTGTCACGGAGTGTATCGCGGAGCACTGCCTCCGTAACACGGAGGCAACGCGAAAGCTCTCTGGAAATCACCCAAAATTTGGCCTCGGCAGCCCCCTGCTGCATTGGCATCGTGTCACGCTGCTTGGGCAGCGCGTTGACACCTCCATGTCGCGCAGACAGCCTGCCGTGGCACGTTGCCAACGTGCAGGTGGGCTGTTGTGATCAGCCTGCCTGCCGTGGCACGTTGCCGACGCGCAGGTGGGCTGTTTTGTGCCTCCTCTTTGCCGACGTTCGCGGGTTAATTCCGTTTCCAAGCCTCTACTTCACCAACTCATGGATTAGTTACTCAAAAGTCATCAAAACCTACAAAACAAAGGCTAATCATGTTGGTTAGCACATATCTTCACTTCATATAAAATTACATGAAAATGTATACAATAATTTAGATAAACAAGACTAATTTAAGTCATAAAGCGTATCTCGGGCATGCTATTTTTGCCTGTGATCACAACCCCACACTTAAAGCCTTGTTCGTCCTCGAACAACCTTTTACATATCATGCATATGGAGACTCCCACATAACTAATTTAGCAAGATAATTCAAGTTACGGCTATAATGATTACGTAAGATAACAAGCTACAAATAGAGCATGCACGGTGTGATCATTGAAATGAAGTACAACTATGTTAAGACTTCTTAACCTCAAGAATCGACTCTCAATCTTAGCAAACTCATGCAAATCAACTGATTAAGAAATCCCACATGAATTATATCTTTCATTCAACATGTGCTCTCACGGAAAGAGAGTTACCCAAATTCACACGCAAAAATAATTTTTATATCACAACATGTGTGGGTACATGAATAGAATTACGCTCACTCTCACAAAGAATTCACATGCATCATGTAATGACCCATAGGCTTGCCCTCAGTGTTTTATTCCACTAATTTAAGAAAGTGTGAATGTAAGATCAAGTAGGACTTTTTAGGTCGTAATGTAACGCGATTGCGGGTAGATACTATTCTGGCCAGTAATAGTGACTATCTTTCCTCAGCGCTTTTCATACATCACGCCCTCATTACGGACTTCCCTTCCCTTACTTCACCTTTTTCTCCTTTCAGCTTTCTTTTTCCTCTTATGTTCCCCCTTTCTTTAGGCACTTTTAGCTTATTAGTAAGGAGCTCTATAAATAATTTTACATTAATTTGTTTTCTTAGTCCTTACTAATAATCAACCATTTTCACACAAGTGCACCCTTGTGCTTTTCTCACTTCTTCAACTTGCTACTTTTCCTTTCTTTTCATTCTTCTCACTCCTTTACTCCTTCGGATTTTTTCCACTCAAGCGCATAGGAGTTTTGAATCAAATTCAAGGCTAATGAAAGAAAACGGATTAAGCTTATGTTGCATCTATTAAAGAATAGGCTCAAGGCTCAATGGGGTTAACTAGGATTAATTTTTCAAGGTAGGTAAAATGAGGGATAAAAATTTGGTTCATTCAAAGAAATGCGTAGATCATCTCCTACACTTCACATCCTTCATTTCGTTTTATAAACACACCAGGCAAGTTCTAGACAATCCACAATAGCACAGAGTACTCAAAAACCTTACACTCATGGCACAAGCTCAAATAAAGACACATTCAGCAGACTCTTACTCAGCTAATCACAAGAATTCAGAATTAAGCTTCAATCATATTGAGTCAAATTCAAGAGCTTAAGTGTCTCAAACAAAGTTATACACTTGCATGATTCACACTGAACATACTTGCCTCTTACAATCACGTATAACACATAACAAGAACATCAAGCACCACTTAGTTATGGTTTCAAACCCAACACCTACCGACTAATTTTTCCTCAGGCCGGTCGTCATCCATCCATCATCGGAAACAGTCCCTAACTATGACTAAAAACACTATATACAGACAAAGAAAAGAAAATTTTTATTCTTCGGTTCAAGGACCCCCCGTCGGAAAAGAACCGAAAAGAAAAACCAACGGGTGATGAAGTCATGCTTGAATCATAAAAAAATTTCAAAATTCTTCTCACAAGCATTACATTCACCAAAAATCGTTAAGCACGAAAAAAAATTGAAATTTTCTTGAAATTTCCCTCACCCCACACTTAAATCATGCTATGTCCTCATAGCATCAAATTAACATTTAAAGGATGAGAAATACTCCCTGAGCCTCTATGCCAAGCTAAAAGCATGCTTTCCTTTCAATTTTTCAGAGGTGGGTGTTTGACCCAACACTTCTTCTATTCCATGCTCTTTAGCTTCCACCGTCTCGGTACTCAGACTTTTCTTCCATCTGTGCTTAACTTTCCACCAAAAACACAAAAAAAATGAAAATAACAAAATCAACACAAAATGAAAATTAAACAATTTGTACCTGAGGTACCCTTGGGTTGCCTCCCAAGCAGCGCCTTATTTCACGTCGTGGCCCGACGTGGACTGTCCTTTTCAGGACATCCTCATACCTAGGTTCTCTTTCGAGAACCATCTCCTTTTCTTTTGTTGTTGAGAGGAAACAGCCTCCACTCTATTCCTCTCTTTCTCCAATTTCTTCTCAATTTGAAGCCCTCTATCAGACTTGGGCTGAACACTTGTCATTACCTTTGGCCCTGCACCTGTGGAATCCTCCACCCCACACTCATCCTCTGCCAACACACTAACTTGACAAAGGTTTCTGTAGTCTGCAGATGGGTTCATTTCTTGGTAAACAAGGAAGATTTCTTTTTCATCCTCAACCCTCATTTTCAGGGTCCCTGCTTTCAAGTCAATCACCGTTCCTCCGATGGCCAAGAATGGTCGTCCCAAGATCAGGGGTACCGGGTCATCAACCTGAAAATCTAAGACAATAAAATCAGCAGGTATAATAAACTTACCTACTTTGATGAGAAGGTCCTCTATTATTCCATCAGGTGTTACTCGCGACTTGTCAACCAGCTGCAGCATCAACCTTGTCGGCCTCGATTTTCCCAACCCCAAGGTGTTGAATAAGGATAGGGGCATTAGATTAACCGCTGCCCCTAAGTCACACAAAGCTCGTAGCACCTCATCTTTACCAATTTGTATGGGGAGGGTAAAACTCCCTGGGTCTTTGAGCTTCTTTGCCATTTTGCTCAATACCCTGTGACTGCACTCCTCAGTCAGTGCTACAGTCTGGACATCCACCAATCTAACTTTGTTCGCCATCATGTCCTTCAAGTATTTAGCATACTTTGGCATTCCCTGCAAGACATCAATAAGAGGCAAATTTATGTGAAGTTCTTTGAAGCTCTCAACGAACTTTTTGAAGCATTCCTCCTCCTTGCTCTTTCTGAATTTCTGAGGGAATGGTGGTGGTGGTTTTCATTCTGGCTGCAATGAAAGTTGCGCATTTTGTTGCCCAGCACTCTGATTCTCTCCCATGTTGATGGATGGTCCTGGTCTAACCAACTCCGGTTGCACCTCCTTTCTCAACTCTTTTAGCACTGCATCAACTAATTGCTTACCGCTTCTTAGACTGATGGCATTGATCTGTCGGGGGTTAGGATCTATGTCGCTGGGTAATCCCCCTTGTGATCTCATGTTTTGAGCAGCTGCTCTGACCTACTTGTTTTTCAAGATTGCGGGTGGCCATTTGTTGATTCTTTAAGTCTGTTGCCATCCTCGCCTGATTTTCCGCTAACTGATTTTGGGTCTCCATAATTTTCTGCAGTGTCTCCTCAATGTTTCTACTCAGTTGCCCATCATTCTGCCTATTCTGCTGATACTGCTGTTGCTGAGGTTGCATATAATTCTGCTTTTGGTTTCCACCCCAAGAAAAATTCGGGTGGCCCTGCCAATTTCTGTTGGAGTTGTTCCCAAAATTCTGATTTCTATGCACATTACCAACAAAATTGACTGATTCCAGATTGGCTCCACAAAATTCTGCATTGTGCCCATTATGACCACAAATTTCGCACCAACTTGGAGCTTGCTGAACTGCATTAACCTGGCCCTGGTGTTGGTTCATACTCAGTTTATTGAACTGAGTCATCATCTGATGCTGGAACGAAGCTAACTGTGCTGCCAAGGCATTCAAACCATCTACTTCTATCAACCCCGATCTCTTTCCTGCCCCTCTCGATAACTCGCTGTACCACACTAGATTTCCTTGAGCAATTCTGTTCAACAAAGTATACAACTCATCATAAGTCTTCTCCAAGGCTTGCCCACCCGATGTAGAGTCTAGTAATATTTTCGTGTGTGGGTCTAGACTTTCTACAAAGGTATGTGCCAGCACTTCATTTGATTGCTGGTGATGGGGACAGTCTCTCAACAATGACTTGAATCTTTCCCAAGCCATATATAAGTTCTCATTAGGCCTCTGCTTGAAACTGAGTATTTCACTTCTCAACTTTGCAGTTTTGCCTGAAGGGAAGAATCTGATAAGGAACTTCTTAGCCAAGTCATTCCATGAAGTTATGGAGTTTGTTGGCTCAGCCTTCAGCCACTTTTTCGCCTCTCCCAACAGTGAAAATGGGAAGAGGGTCAGTCGGACATAATCTGTGGACACGCCGGTGAGGACAAACGTGTCACTAATCTCTAAAAAGCTCTGTAGGTGTTGTTGCGGGTCCTCATGTGCCATCCCAGTGAATTGATCACTAGAATGTAACAGCTGCACTATGTTCTGTTTAAGCTCAAAGTTCCCTCCAGGCTCCGGTTTACGAATGCTAGAGGTCACATTCGTCGCTAGTGGGATTGCCACTTCGCGAACTGGTCTTGCTGCCATTGCTTCTGATGATAATTGTGCTTGTCCCGCGGGTGGTTGTTGTTGTACCATTTCTTGAAGTCTCTTCAGCTTTTGCTCTAGAGCTACTCTCCTTCGCAAAAGGATTTGATGTTCAGGTTCCAGCAACGGTTCCACAAGCTCTCTATTTCTAGTCAGCTCGGCAGGACAACCTGTCACCTGCAAATAAATAGACTAAGACCAAGTTTTTCAACACTTTAGGAAATTCAAAAATCACACAAAAATAGATAAATTATCAAAACTTCGCCGAGTCCCCGGAAACGGCGCCAAAAACTTATTCGCGCCCGCAAGTGTACGGGTCGTGCAAGTAATATAGTGGCTCTTTTTAAGAACCGGATTGTCGAACCAACAGGGACTGGACTCATTCCTCTAATTATCCATTTTTAGTGTGATCTTAAATACCTCAAGTGTTGGTTATAGACATTTTTGATTGAGATTAATTAAGTCTAAGTTTGGGTCAACGAAATATTCTGAAATTACTCTAGGAGCAACATAGAGTTAAAACCAATTAATCATGCGATACTACGATTTGCAATGGATTAAGCATGGAACTATCAATTGTTATTTCACATAATTAGAATTGCATGTTTATGGTCTTTCGAGCCTCCAAACACGGCAATCTAGCCTCACTGCATCATTGTGAGCAAGGAGTTTAATTTCGAGTCACGGGCAATCAATTATGCTGTGGTTTACGAGGAAACGATTAGAGACTTTCGTGCGTCTAACCATTTAACTCAAATTAGCCTCACAACTACTTCTTCGAGTGGTGATGTGACATCCCAAGTTGGTCTTTCATAACCCCCGTGTCTCAACCAAGCACGGTGTTAGGTATATTTCTATCCTGACACAAAAATCTCTCCCGAGATACAAACATGCTCCTCACATTCTCATGTCCTGACCTAGGTAATGCTTTCTCAAGCTATTACTCAAGCTAACAAATATGCTTTCAGGGTGATCAATCATAAAAACAACCAACAAGCGAGAATGCAAGACGAAAACAACAATCAATAACTTAATTCCAAAACAATATCATAAAATCACAATTATAATTCATGGCTTCAACCCTAGAGGAGGGGTTCTTGCCATTCATGTTCGTAAAACTACAACTAACTACTACTAAACTAACATACTTACATGAATTTGGTAGATGAGAAGGGAATTTGCCAAACCCTAGATGAGTTCTCCCACTTCTCCCTTCACTCCTAGGTAGTTTTTCAGAATAAAATCGTGACCAAATGGAATTAGGAGCTAAGGGACCTATTTATAGTAAATGGAAAACGTGCATAATTTAGCCTGTCATGGAACGGCTCCGTGTCACGGAGTGTATCGCGGAGCACTGCCTCTGTGACACCGAGGCAACGCGAAAGCTCTCTGGAAATCAGCCGAAATTTGGCCTCGGCAGCCCCCTACCGCGTTGGCAGCGTGTCACGCTGCTTGGGCAGCGCGTTGACACCTCCATGTCGCGCAGCCAGCCTGTCGTGGCACGTTGCCAATGTGCAAGTGGGCTGTTGTGATCAGCCTGCCTGCCGTGGCACGTTGCCGATGCGCAGGTGGGCTGTTTTGTGCCTCCTCTTTGCCGACGTTCGCGGGTTAATTTTGTTTTCAAGCCTCTACTTCACCAACTCATGGATTAGTTACTCAAAAGTCATCAAAACCTACAAAACAAAGGCTAATCATGTTGGTTAGCACATATCTTCACTTCATATAAAATTACATGAAAATGTATGCAATAATTTAGATAAACAAGACTAATTTAAGTCATAAAGCGTATCTCGGGCATGCTATTTTTGCCCGTGATCAACAACAAGCGTAAAATGTATTGCCGTAAGAGTTTGTAGCAACGTCATATCCGGTGCCTAGAGTGACTCAATCAAGTAACTCGCTCATGTCGCACTATCGATTAAAAAGAATCACATGCCACTTCAGGTTCATCGACAGCGTGTCATTTACATATCCTACTTGGAAATGAAAAACACTCTCACTTCTCGGATACATTCTATTGTATATTCGTAAAGTGCGGGCTTATCTCTATGAGGTAAATCCCTGATTGGCAAAGAGATGAATTAGAATCCGACACGTGAAAACCTAGTTGAATCGAAACTGGAGAGATGGTGGCCTTTCTTGCCTCAGCACGAAAAGCGACTCACTTTCTAGTAGGAGTGCACTCACAATGGCTCTCGGTTTGACATCAATCAGCCTTGAGCCCCACGCCAGAACTCAACCACGTAATAGTGCTCAACTACTACTTAGTAGCCTTTTTCAAACTAGTGTGTGGTATTTTTATACTATAGCATAGACTTGGATTTTGAGCCAATATGAGAGCCCTCTCATAAATTAGCAAGGTCATGGGAGACCTTTCTAGGGAAGAAGGGAAGCACCATTTTAGAGTTATAATGAAAGAGCGCACTCCATCTTTTCTTTTACTTTAGCAATTTTCTTTCTTGTATGTGCTCAGTATTATATTTGTTGGTTTAGCTAAAAATAGGAAGCTTAATTGACCTTAATTCACTTATTTTTAACCCAATTTCATAAATTCAACTGTTATTCAGAATGATGATTTTTTCGTTAAACAAATATATTTCATTTTCAGTTAATTTTTGGATTATAGTAAATGTTGTTTTGGAATATAATGAACATATTCCATTTTATAATAAAAACGGGTAAGGTACTGCTCTTTCTTTTATTTATATAGACGGACTTGCATTATTTATATATATATATATATATATATATATATATATATATATATCAATCATTATAGTTTGGGTGGGCTTTTATTTCATTATAAAAATATAAGAAGAGGGGTTAAAACCTAGTCTCCATTACGAAAGGAGGAGGAAAAAAACACCCTAATGCATATAGGGGACTGACTGGCTATTTACACCAAGTCATCCCTTTCGACAAAAGACTTAGATACAAAAAAAAAATAAAAAACTTACATAGTTATCCATAAAAAATTAAAATATTTACATGAGCATACCCCTTTACTTTTAATGCCCCCCAAAATAATTACACAAATAACCCCATTTAATTTATTTTTTTAACTGACGTCATCATGGCATCAGCATTGTACATTTTCCTTTTTTGTCTCATACATGTCACTATCATGGTATTAATTTATTTTGTTCTTTAATTTATTCCTTTTTAAATTAATTTAAGTTTTTGTTACTATTTTTTGGTCTTTTTTTAATTTTTTATTTTATTTTTTTATTAAAAAAAATATAGTAGCTAACTATATTTAGACTACCAAAAATATTTAAAAAACTAAATAATTTAATTACAACAAGAAGCAATTTACAAAAATACTAAAATCACTAGCTTATTTATTAAAATTATAATTAATAAAAATATTATTTTTTTTCAAATTATTATTCTTATTTTTTTTCACCATAATCTAATTTCATGCTCAAATTTGGCTCCTTTTTTTATTGTTCAATTTTTTATTTTTCTACTCTTTATTTTCTCATTTTTCTTTATTCTTTATCTTTTTTTCTCTTATTTTGTTAATTTTTTTCTCAAATTATGTGTTTTTTACCGTAATCTAATTTCAGTCTCAAATTTAAATCCATTTTTTCTTTTTGTCTTTTATTTTTTCACCTTATTTTTTATTTTTAATTTATCTATTTTTTTGGGTTTTTTTCCATAATTTAATTTTTTTGTCTATTTTTTAATTCTACTTTTTAATTTTTTTGATACCATTGAAGTATCCTCTAGTCCTCCAATGCACACTCTTCAGTCCTCCATGATACCATCACAGTATATAAATATCCTGTGATGGTATCATGGAGGATTACTCCAGTCTTTCAATGAAGCATTCTTTAGTACTCCATGATTCCATCACAGTATATCTATCATATCATGGAGGACTGTTTCAGTCATTCAATAAGACACTCCTTAGTCCTTCGTGATACCATCATAGTATATCTATATACTAGCATAGAATAACTAAGGTCGACTTTAGTCCTATAGGGAGAAAATCATCAGTTCTTAGTGATACAATCATAGTATGTCTATATACTGTCATGGTATCATTAAGGTCTGATTTAGTCCACAATGATACCATCACAATATATCTATATACTAGTGTGATGTCATCGAGGGATGCTTCAGTCCTTCAGTAAGACTCATCACTCCTCCATGATACCATCACAATATATCTATATATTATCATGGCATTATTGAGGTCTGATTTAGTTCTTCAATAAGACACTCCTCCGCCCTCTATGGTACCATCACAGTATACCTATATAATATCGTGGTATCATTGAGGTCTTTTTCAGTCCTTCAGGGAGACACTCCTTAGTCCTCCATGATACGATCATAGTATACCTATATACTAGCATGATACCATTAAGGTCTACTTCAGTCTTTCAGTGAGAAACTCTATAGTATTTAATGATACTACCACAGTATGTCTATATACTGTCATGCTATCATTGAGGTCTATTTTAGTCTTCACTTATACTATCATAATATATTTATATGTTGTCATGGTATCAGTGAGGCTTACTTCAATCCTTCGGTGAGACACTCCTCAGTCCTCTATGGTACTATCACAATATACCTATATAATGTCATGGTATCATTCAAGTCTGCTTCAGTCCTTAATGATACCATCACAGAATATCTATATACTGTCATAGTATCATTGATTTGTCCTTTAGTGAGACACTCATCTGTTCTTCATGATACCATCATAATATATCTATATAGTAGCATGATATCATTAAGGTCTTTTTTGACCTTTTACGAAGGAACTTCTCAGTCTTTAAGGATACCATCACAATATATTTATATACTGTCATGGTATCATTGAGGTTTGCTTCAATCCTTTAGTGAAACACTTCTCAGTCCTCTATGATACCATCACAACATATTTATATACTGGTATGGTATCATTGAGGTTTGTTTCTATCCTTCAAGATACGATCACAATATATCTATATACGACTGTGGTATCATTGAGATCTGCTTCAGTTTTTCAATGAGACACTCCTCAGCCCTCCATGATACCATCACAGTATAATTATATAATATTGTGGTATCAATGAGGCCTTTTTCAGTCTTTCAGCAAGACACTCCTCAGTCCTCCATGATATCATCATACTATATCTATATACTAGCATGATATCATTAAGGTTTGCTTCAGTCTTTCAATGAGAAAACATGTAGTCTTTTATGATACCATCACGACATATCTATATACTGTCATGGTATCATTGAGGTCTGTTTCAGTCCTCACTTACATCATCATAATATATCTATATGTTGTCATGATATCATTGAGGTTTGCTTCAGTCCTTCAGTGAGACACTCCTTAGTCCTATATGATACCATCATCGTATATTTATATACAAGCATGGTATCATTGAGGTTTGCTTCAGTCATTTAGTGAGACTCCTTAGTCCTCCATGATACTATCACAATATATACTGAAGTTTGCTTCAAGGAGACACTTTTCCGTCCTTTACGATACCCACATGGTATATACCATATATTAACAGGGTATCATAAAATGGATAAAAGAATTGAAAAAAATAAAATAAAACAAAATAGAAGCAAACAAGAAAAAATAAAAACAAAAAAGAGTCAACGGGAGAAATAAAATAAGACAACAAAAAAAAGTTACAATCTAATCATTTGAATTTTTATATTTTATTTGTCTAAAAATTATTAGTTAATATTTTTATTTTTAAAAAATAAAAATAGAGAAAGGAGCAAATACAAAGAGGATAAACTAACAAAAAATTTAAAAGAAAAAAATAAAAAATAAAGAAATTAGCAAATGACATTTATAATAAAAGATAAAATGAGACAAAAGAATGAAAATAATAAATGAGCAAAGTAATAAATGAAAGGATAAAAAAAAGGGGACAAAAGAATAAAATTAATAAATGAAAAAAAGACAAGAACAATAAATGAAAGGGCCAAAAGAAGAAGAAAGAGAATTAAAAGATAAAAATAATAAATAAAAGTACAAAGAGAGAGAGAGAAGAGAGGTCACGTGAAGAAAAAGGGGAATTGCGGGGGGGGGGGGGTAGGGAGAATCCGGATATTTATTTTCAAACGTCTGAATATTTTGAAAATTAATATGAAAGGAATAATTTTTTGTGATTAATTTAATTTTAAAGTCTATTTTGTATACTTTTCTCAACAAAATTAATTTTGTTATATCGAGATCGAAAGGCCTTTTGCATTTTTAGAAAAATTCTGGTAATAGATAAACATGACTGATTCACCTTTCGCATAAATATTTTTGGCTAAGCTATCAACTACTTGATTAGCTTTTCTATAATAGTGAGAAACATTAGCATTAGTTTGATCCAGAATTTAAGAAATGTCTTTTATTGTGTTCTTGAGTTTTTAAATTGTTCTTTTAAATATTCAATATCATGTCTTTGATGATGAGACAATCTAATTGTTCTCTTTCACGACATGTTTTTTTTTTCTTAAGGAAAATAAACATGTACTTTTTATTATTAACAAAAAAAAGTATGAAAATATTTGATGATGCTGTGGACATAAATGACTTCCAAAGGGGAATGATATTTTAATTGAAACGTTTGGAGATTGAAATTGAAATACGTTGTTGGAATTCAACAAGAGCTAGTCACTGTTTTAAAAGGGGAAGGTGTGAGGTGAAATATTTTATACAATATAGAGTGAAATGTAAGTTCAAAAATTTTGATTATAAATTTTATAGATTGACGGAGTGTATATCTTATATATCTTTAATTTTATAATTTTAACATTAAAAAAAGTAAGAAAAAATAATATTTTTAATAATTTTTTTAAAAAAACATCAATAATATAAATAGTTATTATTTGAGAATGATGATAACACAAAAAATGGTAATAGTCTAGATAATCTTTAAAATAAAATCATCATCTACTTTGTCATTGATCTTCACATCTACTAGTCCTTCCTAACCTCAACTAATATTTAAACTAATTATTGTTTATATATTTCAAAGAACAAAAAGAATAAATAGTGTAGAGCAATGCCAAAATATAGATAAAGTTGTCAAGAACATAGTGTTATGAAATTTCTTTCTTATCAAGGCATAATCGCATCTAAAGAACTATTTATGATAACGTCATTTTCTATGAGAATTGCTTTTTTTATTGATATGTTTTAGGAGAAATCACTATAATATGAAAAATGATATGATAGCATAAAGTATAAATATCATTATACCAATAATATAAAATATAATTTATAGCAAAAATACTTTTAAAACTATAAAAATCAAATGTAACGCTCGGAGCATATGTTTTTACGTCCGGAACTTACGCTTTTATGCCCGAAATTTAAGGTACAAATTATGAAACTTATGCTTTAAATATTTTAGCCTTTTATTTGCGTCCCAAAATTTGTTGAATACATCTCATCTCGAGACTCATTTCGAATTCGCCCAAATACGTCTTTGAAAACAGTGTAGCTAGTTAGTTGGACCTCTTTTTTTCATGTCCTAAAAAAATAGGTAGTTAATCTCGTTTCAAAAGATGCTTTTATTCCACTAAATTGTTAATAAAGTACTGACTCTAATAGGGTCCTTACCGACAAATTAATGCCCATGCCATATATCAATGATTTTTCTGTTTGCTTTTATGGGGAAGTCATTCCCATTGAACAATCCGCAATTATCCCGAATGAAACGATGAAAGAGTTTATTGTGATTTTGTAATGATGCAAAACTACAATTCACGATTCATTGCAACATGTCTACTATCACACAAAATTCATATCGAGACATGTAAAAACATGAGAATTAAAGAAAAGGATAAAAGACTTAACAATTAGCTACAACAATTTCTAATTCTGTCATCTAACTTTTTGAGTTGGAAAAAGAAAAAATGGGAGAGAGAGTTATAAGATGGGTAATCGAATTCTTACTAATAAAGTAAAAGTCAGCTAGCTAACTAACTAAACTATTAAAATATTTATTGATTGCTTTCTTTTTATTTAGAGGAAACTACAGTATATATTATGTGAGGCAACAATGTTATCAAATTTAGCCCATCTTTTAACTTCTTATCTAATTTAGCTTATTTTTATGTAAACTGAAAGTTACTTTTTATCCCTTAACCTACCAATCAAAAAACACCGATCTCTTCCTCCATTTTCATTTTTCTTCCTCTACATTCTCGTTTTTTACATTCCCTTCCTGTTCGGTTGATATTGTTGTAGGCAAAAACTCTATAGGCGTTCATTTTTGAAGCTTGAAGTTTCAAATTTTAAAAATTGAATTTTTGTAAATAAGCTTCATTTTGAGTAGGTATTGTTGGACGTATTAAGGAACCTAAATCTAAAATTTAGGGTAATTTAGTGTAATTTTTGAGGTGTTTTGGATGAATCAAGGAAGAAGACAAAGTCAGTTTTTTGTATAATAGTGTATATGAGTGTATAAACTCTTTCTATAATTTTATATAATATTTGTATACTGAATGCATAACACTATACATCAAGTTTTTAGATATTATTGTAAAAAGAAAAAATTAAATTTTTATATAATATTGTATACTATGACATAATATTATATATTAAATTTTTTAATTACTGTTTTAAAAAAATAATCCATTATGCGATCAAAACTTAAAAATCTCATTATATAATTATAATGTAATATTATGAATTTTATATTTAGGCAATTACCCATCTTATTTATTTATGGCCATTACAAAAAGCTTTCTTGATAAGAAACTCTAGAATAAAACCAACCACAACGGTCCCAGTTTGCAACAAGAAAAAACAACATACTTTTGAAGCCAAAGCCAAAGTATATGTACCGAAAGATATGGGAAAAAAACAAAAGTGAACAGATTAAAGAAAGTAGGAAAGCAAAAAAAAAAAGTAATACCGGAGAAAAGGTTCAACAACAACAATTACTTTGCCTCACTTCCAAGCAAATCTGGAAAATGATAAAAGAGCCAAAAAAGAAAATTAAAAGATGCAAAAAAGAATAAAAATACCTTTCAATTTTTTAATTTAAAATAAATATCCTCTCATTTAATATCGGTGTACAGTTACTCTTTTCATTAATTTCAAAAATATCGTGTGACTTTAAAAAGTTACTTCACACATTTTTTTACTCTTTCAGACCTGATCCAAATGAAAAAAAAAAGATTCAATGTCCTCTCTTACTTAGTCACAAAATGCGGTTTTGGCTCGGGTTTGAATAAAATAGGGATTGTTTTTTTTAATTGGTTCGGTCTTGGAGGGGTTAAAAGAAATGAGATCTCTTACTATAGAATAGAATAAAATAGTTTTTTTAGATCTCTTATGTGTAAATATAAAGATTTCTTATAAAAAAGTCATAAAACTAAAAAAAAAAAGAAATTATAAAGGGCTAAAAAATTATTTCTCCTCAAAAAAAATATGTAGGGTAATTTTTTAAAAGTCACATGACATTTTTGAAATTAAAAAACAGTTTTAAACTCATTTTTAATTCAGTCTATTAAGAAAAGAGTAAATTATGCACTATTTGTTAGATGACGCGCGTATATATGCACAATTTATTGAACGATATATATGCATCACTTTTTTTTAATGAGAGATATACTCATTTTAAATCACAAAATTAAAAAATATATTTATCCATTTTTCCTTTAAAAGAAAAAAATCCACCATCAAGAAACATGGGAAGCTGTTAGCCGAACAGTGTCAACGATTATAAAATGTCAACTTTATCAAATTTTCAGTTACATAGTGTACCCATCGTTACCAAGAAAATCAGTGATAAACCCTCTCCTCCACCCCCACAGCTACCCATCCCCCCTCTAGAAGAAATAAATTTCCGCGAAAAATAAGAAAATTTAAGAAATGATAGTATATTGTGAGTATTTTTATTAAAGCAAGTGCAGTAACTTGATTGCCGCAGTATTTTCGGCAGTTTATGCCAACAATGACCCTTCCAGTAGAATCTTATTGTGGGACAATTTGAAAGCAGTTGCTGATTCTTATTCTGGACCTTGGCTATTTGTGTGTGGGGTGGGGGGGATTAATGGAATTATTCATGCCAATGAGAAATTTGGTGGAGTTTCGCTCAATAATTTGAGGCCAAATAGTTTCTTAGACTGCCTAAATCAGCTTAATATGCTCGACTTGGGATTTAGGGATAACAGGTTTACCTGAACAAACAAGAGACGTAATGGACACACTATTTTAGAGAGGCTAGACAGGATTAATAATTACTACAGCTGACTTGACCTATATCTCGAGGTATCTGTTAGACACCTTCCTAGAACCCATTCAGATCACTATCAAATTCTCCTAGAACTGACACCCCTTATAACCATAATAGACCTTTTCGACTAGAGTTCGTATGGACTAGTCATCCGACTTTCAACTCAGTAATAGCTGTAACTTGGCAATCAAATAATTTCTCCTTACTTTAAGCCATTGATAACTTTAAGGATGATATTTCTATTTGGAATAAGCATGAATTTGAAAATAATTTTTATTAAAAAAAGCTTTTATCTAGGCTTGAGGGCATCCAGGCCTCAGTGTGTTACCCAACTAGTCTATTTATCTAAAATTTAGAATATGATCTCATTAAGGAATATAATAGACTGCTTTATTTGAAGGAAGAATTTTGGAGACTTAATTTAAGAATTCACTGGCTAAATGAGGGGGAAGCCGACACTAAGTTTTTTCACTTATCAACCCTACAAAGAAGGAGGCGCAAACGAATTTCTAGCCTCAGGGATGATGTAAGTAATTGGTTGTATGACCAAAAGGATATAACTGATAATATATTTTGCGAGTATAATAAACTCTATAGTACTGACCTCTTAAATTCTACTCCTGTACAGGATCAAGCGTTTTTCTATTTTGCACCAAATACATGCCATGGGACCTTGACAGCACCAGTAACTACTCTAGAAATTACTTCGTCTGTATATTCCATGGGCCTCATAATGCTCTAGGACCGGATAACTATACCCTTTCTTTTTCTAAAGGTACTAGAATTTGGTTGGAGGCTTAGTAGGAGAGTTCTGCAGGAACGTCTTTTTCAGTTTTGAAATTTCCAACTCTATTAACAAAACTTACTTATGCCTTATTTCAAGAATAATTATGCGGCAATTATTGCCAATTTCAAGCCTATAAGTTTTTGTAATACAATTTATAAAATTTATCACCAAAATAATTATTAATCTTTTGCTGGTTGTCCTTTTAGACATCATGGGACCAACCAATCTAGTTTTCTAAGAAATCAGTGTGTGTCTGATAATGCAATAATAGTACAAGAATTGTTATAATTTTTTAAAGGAACCAAGGACAAGACATCCTATATGATGATGAAATTAGATTTGAAAAAGGCCTTTGATAGACTAGAATGGTCCTTTATCCAGACACATTAAATTATTTCAATAGTTCTGCAGGAACGTATTTTTGAGTTCTGAAATCCCCAACTCTGTTAACAAAACTTACTTATGCCTTATTCAAAGAACAATGATGCGACAATTATTGTCAATTTCAGGCTTATTAGCCTTTGCACTCAATTTACAAAATTATCACCAAAATAAATATTAATCTCTTGCAGGCTGTCCGTTCAGACATCATAGGACCAAACCAATCTGACTTTCTATGAAATCAACATGTGTTTGATAATGCAATAATAATATAAAAATTATTATATTTTTTTAAAGGAACCAAGAGCAAGACTTTCTAAATGATGATAAAATTAGATTTGGAAAAAATCTTTGATAGACTACAATGGTCCTTTATTCAAGATATATTAAATTATTTTAATTTCCCCAATAAATTTTACTCTCCTTACAATGTCCTACATCACAATTACTTCTATTTCAGTACTGCTTAATGGCTCCAATATGGCCTATTTTAAACCATCCCGAGGCATTCGCCAATGGGATCCTTTTATCACCCTATATCTTCATACTCCATCTGTTACAAAATAAGTGGTGTTTTGGCTTTTTAATTTTGTTTCAAAATAAGTTGTGTTTTACATAATCAAAAAAACATTAATGATGTTCTTCCAATTTTGCCCTTATTTAAGTGGAGAGTATTTTACATAATCAAGAAAATTGTTATGAAATAATAAAACAAGAGGAAGAATATTGTAGAGAAAGAGAGAAGAGAGAATAATTCTTATTTTTCATGAGGGATTCTCTTGAGGGGTTAAAGGGATGAATTACAATGAAAGGGAAACCCCTCTATTTATAGGGGAAGATTAACTCCAACTTCGACATTCACTATAATACAAATACACATTAAGAGCTTATCTGATTACAAGTTCATCCAATCGTAAGTTTATCCAGTCGCAGGCTTATCCAATGAATATCCACCTAATATAATATATTTATAACACTCCCCCTTGCATGTTCATTAATAGATAGTGTGCCTCGTTAAAACCTTACTAGAAAAAACCTAGTGGGAAAAAATCTAGTGAAGGAAAAAGAGTACACATATCTTGTAATACACATTGGTAGCTGCCTCATTAATAACCTTACAAGGAAAATCCAGTAGGACAAAACCTCGTAAGGAAAAAAGAGTACAACGCATATTAACTCCCCCTAATGAGAATATCCTTGAATCTTTGCATCCCGATCTTGTGCACCATCTGCTTGAGTGTTGCAGTTGGTAGAGATTTTATGAATAAATCAGCTACATTATCACTTGAACGAATCTGTTGCACGTTGATATTACAATTCTTTTGGAGCTCATGTGCGTAGAAGAATTTTGGCGAGATGTGCTTCGTTCTATCTCCTTTTATGAATCCTCCCTTTAGTTGTGCTATGCATGCTGCATTATCTTCATATAAAATTGTGGGTACTTTGCCGCATTTCAAACCATATTTTGGCGACGTCCATGGCGCATCAAGATTAATAATGAACTTACCTTGTGTTCCAAAGTATTTTTACAATCCCGAAAAGGATGTCTTCTTTATTTGTGTGATTTTTAAGTGTATATGTCTAATTGGATTTGTTACTCTCTTAAGTTAATTTGTTTCCTTCTATGCAAAACCCTTTTCCTTATTCCCTCAATTTGCTTCCTTGTTTAAATTATTCCCCCTTATTCCCTTTATTTTTTCCTTATTTAGATTATTTAATACATGTTTAATCACCTTTCTTATTTCCTTGTATGTTTCTTGTTTAATGTTATTATTTAACGTTAATCCTCTTTAATTCTTTCTTTATGTGTTTATTTGATAACCTATGACATTGTTTGGCCATCGGTGCCACTGTAGCTGACAAGGACTGGTTTATATCTAAGAGAACTCTATCAGCCTCTCGATGTGTCCTTTCGCTAACATAGGTACCAACCTTGTTAACTGTAATGTTTATTTATTTTTGTTGATTTATTAAATTTTTATTTCTCTTCCTAACTCTTATTGTGTTACGTTTTTTATTATGTGTTAATTATTATTGCTTAGACTTGTCATTCCGCTCATATTTTTCCAATTTGGAAACTTCTCACTATCACACACTATACACGCGAGTTGTGCTTTGTACTTCTCCAAATCCTTTCAAACACCCATTTAGGGAGTTGACATATACGTGGGGTGAATGAATAGTTTTACTACCATGTGACCACGTGCCTTCTCGCATAAGAAAATCTTTCAGTGTGTGTCCACCCAACTCTTAGAAATGTATATTAAGTCATGCATGCATCATCCCTAGGAGCTTTCGATATCCTTGGGGTATTGAGACCATTAGTTTGACTACACTTAAAGTCCAAAGAGATTTACAATCTCGAAAAGAATATTTTCATACTTATTTGCATTTTCATTTTTTGAGAGTTGGATATGCCTAAAAATGTACACTATTTTCTCTTTAGTGTAAATTAGCACTTTATGTTGCAGGTTATTAAATCATGTCATGTAAACTTTGAAGAAGCCAAAAGGAAAAGGAACATTTCATTTTGACTATAGTTTAGTTTTTATTTTTTTGTAATTTTTTATTCTTGTAATATTTCATTATGTAAAAAATTATTTATATTATTTATGTTGATATCTTAATGAGAGAAAATAGAATGATATATTATGGCATATTCGTCTCTCAAAATTCGCTAGGCCTATCTCTGGCGTAAAAGAGGTCACAATATATTAGGACGCGCGAATTATCTGTCGCATGTATCATTATTTTACTTATATAATTGTTTCTTATTTTATTCCCTTCGTCCTTCGGGTCCTAATATTTAGATAATTTTAGAATCGTTTCGTGCTTATACTCTCTCAATTTTATATTCTACATAACTTACACCTTTTGGCCCAAATCATACAGTCTTGAAGCCTAATCTAAATTATTTTTTCCGTCAATATTATTTTATGTGGCTTTCAGAATATCCTATTTAGAATTTATTCATTCGCAGTCGCATAATCATCCTATTTGTACAAATTAAGCCCGAACTCTACTCTAGTTTATCTTCTTGCCACTAAGTTTTCGATATCTCATCAATCTCTCATAACTTTGGCTCATCTTTTATAAGCATTATTCATCATTTTTACTTAGCAATACATATCTCCTTTTCTTCAAATCAAAGACCTGATTGTTCAATGAAAGTCGATTTTCCTCATTGCATTGACTTGCTGAATTAGTTGGCACCGCCACCATCTACTCATTCAAAATTCTCTAGCGTTTGTTAAAATCATGGTTTTCATCACTTTTATCCACGTCGTGCCTTGAATTTTGCATTATGTTAGAGTTTAAAATTTTACTTGTTTGGCTTAAAACTCTTTCGTGTTTATCACTTGGATGTTATTAATATTATTATTACTCATGCTATGTGTTAACTGGTGATCGCATTTGATTTGCTTATTTTTAAAAGGTTATTAGGTATTTGAACATCAATTCAGTTAATAATTCGAAATTTGACAAAATGTCCAATATCCCAAACATTTCTAGTTATATTTCAACCACAAACTTTGGCCCTCTTCGGACACAAAATATCTTCCTGACGCGACCTCTCTATCCAACCGCATCACATACAATCCCTCAACAGATACTTTTAGCATACACTCATTTTGACACTTTGCAAGACATGACAACATCTGAAGACGAGATCATGACACTACGAAAAGAGTTCAATAACTTGGAGAAGATTGTGGATGAGAAGCTACGCTCCAAAAATATTCCAAATTTGAGGTATAAGAAGTTGTGTCTACATCTAAATGTTCAATTGCCGCTGGGATACAAGATCCCAAAATTCAACACCTTGGATGGGCATGGAGACCCAATCGAACATCTGAAGGACTATTACGGCAGATTAGTCGGAATTGGACATGATGAAACTCTCATAATGATATTATTTATACAGAGTCTGTCAGGAACGGCATTCACTTGGTATGTCAAGTAAGATTTAAACAAATGACATACTTGAGAAGATATGTCTAGAGATTTTGTAGAACAATACAAGTTTAACACTAAGGATGATCCGACATTTCTGGATTTGCTTGAAGTAAGGAAAATGGCTCACGAATCTTTTGAGGAATAATGTGAATCGATGGAGAAGAGAATCTTTTAAGATACATCACTCCCTATTTAAAGAGGAATTAGTCCAATATTTTATCAAGTCATTGGATGATGTATACCATAAATACTTATATTTCACAGTCATTCATAACTTTGAAAGTTTGATTAGGATAGGGAAAGAATTGGAATATGGCATTCGAACAGCAAAGATCACTGATATTGCTACAACACAAACAAGTTCCCAAGCCCAAGAAAGTCCTCCAATAAAAGGAAAAAGAGTATCTCAATCACTATTCTTCCACCACAACACCATCAGGATGCACAACAAGTTTGCACCATCTTTAACTCTAGCAATGAGCGGAGCTCCCAACACCAAGTTTATCAGACACCACTTGATTTCAACCAGCCTGATTTTCGATACCAAGCTCATCCGATACAATTCAATCAATTAAAAGAAGTAAGGTCTCGCACATTTACTCCTCTAGCTGAATTTTTGGCATGCGTATTTGAAAGGTTGAGTACCCAAGGAGTTTTGCAATCAAGAGAGGGAAGGATTCCCAAATATCCACCTCTAAATTTTGATCTATCCAAGAGATGTGCATACCATTCAAATATTCAAGGTCACGATACCAAAGAATGTACAGCTTTGAAGTACAAGATTTAGGATTTGATTGAGAAGAAAAAGATAATAGTGCATCAAGGATTGATGAATTACGAGTCATTACTCCTGGAACAATCGTTTTCCTAGGTGATCCAACAAAAATAGTTCCAAGACATTTGACAAGAAAGCGTAAAAAGAGATAGCAAAGACGAGACTGTCATAAGCGAAGGGCCTTCACCCTCCACGTACCCGCTCTATAGCTTTTTCATCTTTATCTATTTCTTTGTACTCTGAACTACGTCTGACCTAATTCCTTTTAGATATATAGGCAGCCGACTTTTGGGTTCGTTCTCAATCAAATAAAATTTTCTTCCTTCCCATAGTCAAATCAAATATCTTGCTCACATTCAAATTTGAAATCCACGGCAATTTCATTCGACTCTTAAACGACAAATGTGGATTCAAAACTGAATATTGATGTTCAAATATAAGATAACCATTTCTTTTAAACTGATAATTTTTTTGAGTGAAGTAGGAATACAAAGACTTTAAGTCAAACTGAGGCAGAGTTTTTGAGAAACCTCAAAAATTCCACAAGCAGGCAACAGGGAGATTTGCGAAAATGCTTTGCGTTCTAAACTGGGACAGAAATTTTTGAGGATTCCTCGAAAATTTCACTAAAATGCAAAGTCCATAGAAGTCAAAACAACGACAAGGAGAAAAGGACATGCAAAGGTACATATTAACCTTCCTTCAAAACTCACAATTTTTTGTTGAGTATAGACACACCCCACCAAGAAATATTCCTGTGGTTGAGAAGTACCTAAGCATTTCTTACTCAAACAAAAGCTGAACTATTTTACTCTTGGATCATCCGTCATTTGTATTAGACACCTATTATGCTACTTCCAAGCTATCATTACGCCTCTAGGTTCAAGTTCTATTATGACCCCGTCTCAAGCTACTATTATCAATCTATTATTATGCCTTTGGAGTTAAGTTATTGTGCCACCAAGTCAAACTTTCATTGTTAAGTGGTTATCATGCTACCGTTATTCAATCGGGCCTGTATTATGCTACCGTCAACCAGATATTCAAGTTATTATTATGTCATGCTACTATTGTGTTATTCAACCAGACCCACTATTTAAACCATTATTATGCCACCATTTCAATCTGGCCACCAATATGCTACCTTCGAGCCACTATTTCGCAATCTTCAAGCTATATATTTGCTCCTATCAAGCTACAATTATGCTATTCCAAGCTATCGTTGTGATGCTACACTGTTATTATTATTGTATTACTTCAATCCCACTGTGCTACTCAGAGATACCATTATACTATTATTATCGTGCTATTTCAAGTTGCTGTTGTGTTGCCTGCAAACTATCATTATTATTGTGCTACTTCAAGTTGTGGTTGTGCTACTGTTGTTATGCTATTTTCGAGTTATTACTATGCTACTCTAAGGCCACTATTTCATTACTTCAAGCTGCTATTATATTATTCGAACTACTATTAAGATATTATCGCGCTACCTACCATGCTGTTGTGAATTGAGCTACTATGATTTGAGCCACTGAAATTATGCGACTGTTTATTGGGCTCGTCCACCCTAAAAATAGACAATGGGGTTAGTCCGCCCTAAAATAGGATATTTTGGGCTCGTCCGTCCTAAAAATAGATAATTGGGATCATCCGCCCTAAGATAGGGTATTTTGGGCTCGTCAACCCTAAAAATGGATAATTGGGTTCGTTCGCCCTAAAATGGATAATTCTGAGTTAGTCCATCCTAAAATAGGACAATTGGATTAATCCACCCTAAAATAGAAAAATTGGGATCGTCTACCCTAAAATAGGACAATTGGGCTCGTCCACCCTAAAAATGGATATTTTTGGTTCATACGCCCTAAAAATGGATAATTGGGATCGTCCGTCCTAAAAATGGATATTTTGAATTCATCCTCCCTATAAATGGACATCTTGGGTTCGTTCGCCCTATAAATGGATATTTTGGGATTCGTCCGCTCTATAAATAGACAATAGAGCTTGAGTATTATATTTTGAACCCTATCATTTATATTTTTGAGCCTGAAACTAATTTTGAGCCTTATGATTTATATTTTTTGAGCCTTGTGAATTTATATTTTTTAGCCCTACAATTTACATTTCGAGCCAGTCATTTGTCTTTGAGCCCGTCAGCTCTGAAATAAGATGATTAAGTTTATTCCCCCTAAAATAAGATATATCAATTATAAATAGTTTTATATGCGTATTCGAGTACTAATAAGCTCATCTGAGTTTTGCAGGTATCCTCCTTGAAAAATTGAAACTGGGGCAGATTTTCTGAGTTTCCTCAGAAAATTATATTTCCTCTTGTTGCTATTTCTTCTAGCATTTCATTTATATTTTATATTATTAACCATTTTATCTAGTAGTGTTAAAGTCTGCAGGTACAAATGCAACACTAGATCTTTATTTAAAGGGAAAGCAACTTTCGCTTCCATTCCGCTTTTTAAGCTTTTGTTCTCGGATAACTCTCATTCCAATATTCATTGCAAGATGATATTAAGGTAACAATTCATACGCCTCTCTCATCTCTCCATTCTTATCACCTCGTACTACTTCCAATTTTGTTCAAGCCACATTCTATTAATTTCTTCGTCCCTAAATTTAGAACTATACACAGCCTGATTCTTGTGAAGCCCGATATATGTAGGCGACTTGAAACTGAAGTGTCGGCCACAATATCTTTGTAATTTCATCTGGCCCCGCCAAATTTTTTTCTTCGGTCAGACAAAATCATCCACTAAGTCAACACTCTTTGCTCGACAATTCATCCTTCATTCCCGAGCAAAGAAGGGGAAGTTGTTACACCCAATTTTGACTTCTCTATGCCCCGTCTAAGTTGGGTATATATATATATATATATATATATATATATATATATATATATATATATATATATATATATATATATATATGCATATTTTAAAAAAACCTTTTTAATGAATATTTAAATTCGCATTCGTAATATTCTAGCATTAATTAACATACATATTTGAATTTTGCATAATTATTTTAAATTATACTTCAAAAAAATTTTATTACATTAATTTTTTATATATAGTTATGTCATATATAATAGATTGCATAATAATATACATACATACATATTTTCAATTAAACAAGGGTTATTTACAAACTATAATTTAGTTAGTTTTATAAATTTTTTATGTTTAACTTCATAATAATAATATTTATATTATTTTATCGTAAATTAAACTATTATGTTACTTATTTACTAAATCATTTACAAGTGTAGTGTTTTTATTATTTAATAGCAGCTAATTTCAATTTCAGCTAATTTATTTAAAATCTAGCCACTTTTTATCTAAATCATGTAAAGTTTAGCCATTTTTATCAAAATCTGGCCACATTTTAAAACCAATTCAATTTCAATTAATTTCTACCCATTAATCCATTCTTCACCTGTTTTGACCCGTGACCCGACCTAAATCGTAAACTAAATCCTAGCCATTCATCTACCTAATCCAATGGTCTAGATAAAACCCTAACAATTTCCATTAATATTCTAATTCACCCCCCAAACCCTAGTGACTCCACTTCCATTTTTTCCTCTAACACTACACCACCACACCTCTCCCTCTTTCTCCCCTCCTTTCCACCGCATCCACCATGTTCGGCCGGTGGAGCTATTAATCACCACCGCACAATCTTCCTCCTCTCCAAACCAAGATTCGGCAGCCTCGTCCTTTAATCTCTTCTTCTCGTCTCCACCATGAACCACCGAGAAGCAGCAGCCAGTCTGCCTCCATTCCTCCATTGAAACTAGCATTTCACTAGCAACCAAAAATGGAAAACTCCTTCTACACCACTCCCTTTGTCTCCGGCGAAATCCCACCAGATCCACCGCGCCACTACTCCGTTCAGCGTCGGCCCACAACACCAAAACCCAGTCCCCTCTTCTCCTTCGTCTCCTCCTTCTCCTTCCTCCTTTTTCTCTTTTCTTCTCCTCATTTTTGAACAGATCCAGCACCACCATACCCTCCATTAGCACCATCATAGCCACCACAGTCGCACCTCTCTTCTACCTCTCCGTGCACCAGATCTCCATCTCCCTTCTAGTGTACAGCCGCCTCTTCCCTCCTCTCCATCACTCTTTGACAACCACCAAAAAATTTGAGAAACACCACCCTAACGCCCTTTTCTTCTACTAACCGGATCTACTTCTTTATTTTATTTATCTGCTTATCATTCATAATTCATTGTTAATTTGTTTATTGTCTCGATTATTACCCATTGCTTGTTATTAAATAATATGACAACCCTTGTGTTTATGAATTTGGTTTTCTGCTATGCCCTAATCTTGTTAAATATTTTCTAAAAAACAATCGTTATTAAATTTTGTATGCCTTTGTACATATCTGTGTGTACCTGTGTATCTTGGTACATATAGAGCTCTCTGTTCTATACTTATCTTAGTTTCTAATTCTTACTTGTATAATAGTATGACGATTTTACACCCATTTAAAATCGTTATCTTCTTCAGGTAGTTTCGAATTTGAATTTGAGATTCTCTCCATAAATCTTATTGTTGAAGCATGAGAGAATTGTGGCAAAATTACCATTAAGCTTTGATTTTTTTTTCTCTGTTTAGTTTGGATTTATAGCAGTAAAATATTTTGAGTATATTATTTTGCTCTTACTTGAATATTGGTACTCATTCAAATAGTTTTAATTGAAAAGGACTTGTGCGATTGATTATGATTTTCCTTCATTTAGCTTAACGCATGATTAATTAATATATATATGTGTGTGTGTGTGGATTTGGTTACCTAAAGGAAACTTTCTTTGATTGATTTTATTATCACCCCCTTTCCTTAAAAGAATTATGGAATACTTAGTGCTTGGTTAATTTTAGTAGCTCCTTCTTGTTATACAATTTTGAGTATGAAAAATTAAGACTTCTTTGATTATTCCCTAAATACTTACTCCATTCTTCGAATTTCAACTTGACAAATTTAATGTTTGTTTATTTTGGTAAGCTCTGATTATGCCGGCTATTTAATTGATTTCGTATCTGTTAGTAAGGAAAAGATTCCATGATTATTCTTCTCTTTAACATTAGATGTTATTTATGAAAAATTATAATTATCATTCTGACCCAATTTATGTCCGAATAAGGTAATTTGTAATAGCTAGACTTAATTGATCCAATTATGCTGCTTAAAGAAATAATCTTCTTAATAGAGTTTTACTATTTTTTTCCTTCCATTTTTATCCCCTAATTGATTTTGTATGTGTTAATTAAAAAAAAATTAGTCCCTAATTGATTCTGATTATGCTAGTTATGGTAACATGTATTTTATTTGTGGCTGTTTATTGAAGGGAAGTAATCTTTATGATTGAAAATTTTCCCCTCCCTTTATCTGATTGATTATGTTTCTTTGGCTATATAAGCAATGCTCTTTTTATTATTCGAGGGACCTGACTAGTTTTAGGGGATGCAACCTAGACTTTACCTTTTTCTTTAATATTCAAATATCATTCTTAGCAAGAGGAGTTTGCTCTCTTTAACATGTGAACTTCTCTACTTCTTTTCTAGGCATTTGAATATTGGTTTGTTCAATCCGAAAATTACTTTTCTCCTAAGTACCTTTGTTTCTTCATTCCTCTATCCCATCTCAACATAAGCACTTCTCGGAATTCTTGAGATTCTCGTGATTTTGATGTGTTGAGTTTGGGTAACAATCAAGGCATTTTATAACATTATTAATTCACTGATTTCCTTTTAACTTTTGGCATGCATTGGTTAGTTTATTTACCTCTTCAAGACGTCGCTTACTTTGTTGTTTAGTCTTTTCGATTTCTTTCTTATTGTGACTAGGTGTTTGATATAAAATAAGTGAGTTATGCTCATGAATATGGAATTATTGTTGTGTATATATTGCTGTATTTAACCTTTGAGAAGGTATATATTTTTTTTTCTTAAAAAAAAATTTATTACGGGATCTTTCAGAGAGTCGCTGGGACAAGAGAGCCTAGAGGAGTCATTCGATTTAGTATTATGTATTTCTTCTCATGTATTTTTTTATTTATTTATTCTTGTAATAATTGTAAAAACATTAGTAATAGTGAAATGGGGTTTATGGGGGCGGGTGTTGTATGTTCTTTACTGTTCTTGCTTCTTGGTACCTAATTAGGTAATCTCATATAGAAAGCATGCCTATAGGATTGATACATATATAATTATGCCTATAAGAGTAATATGAATTTGATCATTTTTATTAGAAATCATGCCTATAGGATTAACATGAACTTAATTATTCCCATTAGACCTTATGCCTGTAGGAACCAAAACAATTCAATTCTAAGCATGTCTTATGTTTAATTTTTAATTTGCCTATAAGGATTACTTGTGGTATGTACTCTTAATCTATTCGCCCTTAATGAACTGCTTCATATATACCCTACATATAGGCTTAAAATCTGATTAGTAACAGCTATTTGAATCAAGTTCATCATTAGTTAATCTCAATTGTCATGTCTTATATCAGTCTAATCGTTTAAATAAAATGATATGCATAAAGAGTTAAATGTTTTGTTGATATGAGATGCATTTGTTTGTAATGTCGATCCCATGCCTACTGGGTTATGTGTTGACTTAGTTTAAATTGTACATCCTGTCTAAGAATGTTTATTATGTGCTTATATTTAAATTTGATTTTCTTTTTTGCATTATAAAATATGTTCATGTGTTTAGAAAACATACTCGTAGAATTTATTCACATATTTAGGAATCATACTAATAGGATGGAGGCCTATTTGAAACTCTTATCTATTATTTGCTTTTAATTATTATTTGTTTACTTGACGTTAATCACTTTAAAAGCCCCTAAGAACTTTAGACCCAAAAATTCAATTATTAGTCCATTGCCTCTTGGACATTAAGGTTGGGGCAGATAGGCTCATGCTAGGGCATTAGTTTTTTTTTTCTAGAACAATTTAGGGTTAACAATTAAATTAATTAGGTGGGTAGTGGAAAATGATAGTTTGTGCCCGCTGAAAAATATGAGCAACATAAATGGGTTGCGAAATATTATTTTAGTTGCATGGGGTGATCCTGTTAGGTTAAATAATCCTCCTCTTTTAAATGCAGAACTGCGTCTGCCTTGATTCCTTTCAGGGATACATAGGCGCTTCTTCGAGGTTCGGCCTCATGTTTTTTTTTAAATTCTTACTTATTGGGTTGATGTAATTTGTTGCATGAATTGTTAATTGTGTTTTGACTTTGTACTTGTTCTTGTTACCTTTTTATCAATTATTTATAAGCTGTAAAAGTTTGTCATAAAAATAATTAAGCTTGTCTTTTGATATGTATTGCTCCAATTTTCTTTCTCCTCATTTGTTTGATATTCCGTTCTTTTATCATTTCGTATAATGTTAGTTTAGTCATTTAGCATACATTTAAATAAAATTAAGTTAAAATCAATCCTTTCTTTTGCTCACTAGTTAATTCCACATAACTAATAAATCCGGCAGGAAACCACACTTGTGGACCTCAAAAGGTGCCTAACACATTCCTTTCGAGGTAATTTGAACTCTTGCCTGAATCTGGTGACACAGACTTTCAAACGGATTTTTGTGTTTAGTAAGGTGCCCTAACGCACCATAAATCGTTAGGTGGCGATTCTCTTTTCAAATTATCCTAAAGAGTTGTAACATGTTGAGTTTTGCTTTTCGCGAGAAAATGAGGCGCGACACTGTTAGAACAAATATATTTTCACAATATTGTTCTGATGGAACGAACATATTTTTACAATATTGTTCTGCTGGAACAAATATATTTTCACAATATTGTTCTTCTAGAACAAATATATTTTTCACAATATTGTTCTTATAGAACAAATATGAGACATGAATTGCAAAATGAATCAATAAGTTGTTCCTTTCAAATTCATATACAAAATCGATATTGTTATTAGTAAAGACATAAATATCAAGAAATACTAACCTTCATCTTTTCAAAGAAACTTTGATTTTTCTTAGCTTAGATCTTTTCAAAGTGAATCCTCAAGGCAGAGACTCGTGTATTGATTCAAAACTGTACCTATGGGATAAGCATGACTTTCTTTTTCTTTTTTTCGATTCTCCCCCCAATCCAGAATTTTCTGGTGAAAAGAAGATAGATGACTGAGAGTCACGGGATTTTGAAAGCACCTCTTCTAGCCTTTCATCTTCTTCAAAGAGATGACAGATATAGAGCGGTTACCACTTGTAGGCTCCTTCACCAACTAGGTTAGGCCATGACTTTACGTGTCATGAAATAATAAAGTAAGAGGAAGAATGTTGTAGAGAAAGAGAGAAAAGAGAATAATTCTTATTTCTCATGAGTAATTCTTTTGAGGGGTTAAAGGGATGAACTACAATGAATGAGAAACCCCTCTATTTATAGGGGAAGATTAACCCCAACTTAGATATTCACTATAATACAAATACACATTAAGAGCTTATTTAATTGCAAGCTCATCCAAAGTAAATTTATCCAGTTGCAGGCTTATCCAATGAATATCCTCCTAATATAATATATTTATAACAAAATATTAAAGAGTTATATTTTTTTAAAGATATTTATTAAAAATAAATAAATAAAATTATATTTTTTTATCTAAAAAGAAATATTTTTTTTAAGGGGTATGATCAAGCTGAAAATACCACCATGCATGGAAATATTATCACGCCACATGGTGCTCAAAGGTCGATGGTAGATTGGGCTATTAATATTTCTTCTAGGGGCCCCACATCTCCCATTTATTCTTTCCTGTTGATTTTATTCTCTGTGTAAAAATTGACGTGACCTCTTGTCAATTTATTGTAAATGCGCTAATCCAATTTAGCAATATCTCTGGACAACGAATAAATATTACAAAATTAAAAATATTATTCTCTGCAAAAGTTACAGCACAACAAAACAATACTGCGGAGGGCACCAATTTTGGTAAATATTTGCTAATAGAGGATTTTCAATTCTTGTTGGATCATTTTAAAATGTGATAGCAGGCTGGAAGACAGTTTCGAATTGTTCACCTAAATAAGTTATTATTTAAATTAATTTATAAAAATAATATATCTTTTTAAAAAAATTTAAAATTAAAATAAACGTATTTCATAATAACATATTAAATATTATTTTATTTTAAAAAATTAACGGAAGAAAAACTTAATGGTTAATGGTGTTAAATAAGATATGTTACTGTGAGTAATGTTTTATGCCTAGTACATTACTCGTAGTAACGACTCTCTGTCAAACTCTGTCCATATACGAAATCTGACTGACATATTATGACTTTAAAAAAAATTATTTTTATCTTAATTAGATTGATTAGTATTCCACATTTTTATATTTTAAAGATAAGTATCTATTTTTATTTATTACATCATTAATATCCATATGACAACCCACTAAACACATAAAGAACCACTACTAAATTTATTTATTTTTCAAGCCTTCAAAGATGGTGAATATCAATAAAAGAATTAAAATTAAATGATGTGCAAATAATCTAATTATTTAGAAGAGTAAACTGTACAGATTATTTTGCAATGCTTTTCAGTTGTTAGAATGATTTTTCAAACTTAATTAATTTATAAAGAACTTGATAAGATTGGATTTCCATATTTTAAACTTTAAACTTTTACGCAAAACATTTACGACCGCTAAAAATATTTACATTTATAAATATATATCGTCCGTGATGGGGTTTATTAAAGTCAGTACTGTCAGTAAGGTTTTAGTCCTAAGTTGTAATTTTGAATTATGATTTTATAAAATGCTCATTCGGATTATATGGACAGAGTTTCACAGAGAGTTGTTACTGTGAGTAACGTATTAAGCATAAAACGTTACTCACAGTAACGTATTTTTGTTTAATACCGCCAACCACCAACTTTTCTTTTATTGAGTTTTTTGAATTAAATAATACCTAATACGTTACTGTGAAATATATTCATTTTAATTTTGAATTTCTTTTAAAAATAAATTATTTTTGTAAATTAATTTAAATAATGATTTATTTATAAAAAATTCAGACAGTATCTAACTGCTGCAGGTAGGGCGATTCTCATTCACTCGACCCTCAACAGTCTACCCAACATGTCATGCAACTAATTAAAATAGTGACAAATATAATTCACGCTATGGCCAACATAATTTTTACTGGGGAACAACTTCATCAAAGAAAAATTTCACCTTTTAAAATGGTCCACTATCACCAAAGCAAAGGACAGTGGTGGGTTGGGTATACAAAATATAAATACTAAGAACAATGTCTTGCTAGCTGATACTTCTTGGAGATTATTCCGTTCACAAAACCTGATGTGGGCAATTATTCTTCGTAATAAATATTTATTTTTATGCAATTCTACATTATCAATAATGTCGCTTACATGAAAACGCTCTAGCTACCCTAGTCGTTTTGTCAAAAGGGTCTATTTTTGATCCCTAATAAGGGAGAACATATCAACTTTTGGCATGAGGCATGGATAAAACCATGTACATCCATTCATTGTTCCCTTATCCAAGGTCCCTTATAGTTGTAGGAAACACATAAAATGATATCCTATTATCGCTCATACGGAGAATGAAATTTCAAAAATATCTCATTCGAACTCCCACTAACTATACTTAACCTCATCAAATCGGTCTATTTTCCATGATACAGTGGCACATACGATTGAATTATATGGGGGCTTACGAATTTGGGGACTTTCACAGTCCGCTCATGCTATATATCTAGCTTTCGACATTGTGCAGAATGACAATTCTACTACTTGTAATTGGATTTGGAAATTGCACATCTCCCCAAAGCTTAAATATTTTCTATGGCTACTTAATCATATATGCCTGCCTAATTTGAACTATTTACACCACATAAAATGCGTTTTTTCCCCAACATGTAGGTTGTGCGACTCAAATGAGCCTGAGACCATTAACCACTTGTTCCTCGAATGCCCAAATTAGTGAGTCCAATTAATTTGCATTCAAAATTAATTAAATCATTTATAATGCCTAATCATTATCCTAAAAAATGATAAAGATAGAAAAATAACGATATTTTGATTTGAGCTCTTTTTAAAATGTAAAAAATTATACATTGATTAATACTTTATAAAACTCTTTATCAAAACCCACATTATTGCATTTATCTCTATTATACAAAAACATCTTAAAAATATTTTTAACGCAATATGTTTCAGATTAATATAAGTATTAAGTGCTAAACGCGAGAAAAATTAAATACTTTCTTTGTTTTAATTTGTTTGTCTAATTTTTCTTGACATGATATTTAATAAAGTAAAGAAGACTTTCATATCTTGTGATTTTAAACGAAAAATATGTAGAATGTACCAAATCGTTCTTTAATCTTGTATTTTTAAATATATCATATGAAAAGTTGAAATAAAAAATTATTAAAAAAAAAAAGACATCTTCTTTGAACGGACTAAAAGAAAAGCAAACAGATTAAAACAAAGAGAATAATATTCTTGCATATTGGAAGAATAAATTTTAGGGAATGGGTGGGGTCTTTTTATTTTTTCCTATCTTTTTTGTATAAAATGGTTTAATTAGATTTCGATGCAAATTAAGTGGACCCACTAAAGTTGATGTGACATGCACAATAAAGATATTTGATGTATTTTCATTAGATTTGTGCATTATTGGGCCAAAGTAATTTTAAAGTAGATCTGAATATAGATAAGTGATTTTTATGTAATAAAAAAGGTGACTTTTAAGTTGATATGGATAGATATGTGAATCTTTATGTAATGTGATGTGCCGTGGGTTTACAACACATTCAATGCTTAAAACTAGGAAAATAAGCATGGTCTTAGGTGTGTTTATATAAATATGATGTACTTTTGCTTTGTTTTCAGGAAAATTAGGTGTTGGAGTTGAAATTTGCATAAGAAGTGAAAAGAGTGCAGAAAAGGGCCAAATACAGACCTCAGTATGAGCCGTACAGAGAGTCGTGAAAAATTCCAGAAGATGAGTTTAAGGAAAAGGCCAAGTTATGACTCTTGGTACGAGCCGTACTGTCTTGGTACGAGCCGTACTAAGGCAGTCGTAGAAAATTCAGAAGAAGCCGCACTGGGTTAGTCTCCTAGTACGGGTAGCAACCACAGACCGTGACACCTACCTACAACCCGTACCAAGGAGCCGTGGTAAAGTTCATAAGGACTAGGAATGGAAGATCTCAAGGTATGAGATGCAGTCACGAGGCGTAGGAGGAAGGTATGAGTAGTGCCAAGACATTCGTGAAATTATTCAGACGATGCCAAAACTCACAAGGTCAGACCATGAAAGGACTGTACGACTCGTAGGATCATTATACGAGTCATACCGAGTTCCAATACTTAGTCAAAATAAGAAGTTTCTTGACATTGTACGAGTAGAGGTATGACCCATACGATCATGGTACGAGTCATAGGTGAAGACAACGATAGTTTATCAGTTTCTCTGTCAATTTAGGAAAGATTTCTAATTATTTGTATATATATTTTTCAAGGTTATTTTAGTTAGAAGGAGAACAAAGTTTGATTCTTTTGACTAGTATCTAACTTTTGGGAATATTGAGAATAACTTTTGGAGAGTTTCTTGCATTTCTTTTCTTTTCTTTTTCATTTTTATTTTCTTTCTTCTTTTCTTTTTCTCTAACCAACAGCTTCAGCTTCGGCAAACCTAAGCTCCTGCTGCAGCTGCTTCGCCTTCCGGCAACCACCAACAATGTCGCACAAATGCATACAACTTGCCACCACCACCACACACAACTGTGACTCCACATTATTGAAGCATCATTGACATCTTCTAAGATCTATCTCCGCCGGAGACCATTTTCGCCGAGTCTTCTCCTCGAAATCTTAGTGGACAATAGGCGGCAGTGGCTACGTCCCTGACTTGGAGTCCAAATCTGTGCAAGATTTTCAGTGCTTCTACCGGAGTGCCCAGGCCCACTTCGAGTCAGATCTCCAGCGAAATGTGTCGGCTTCGGTAGAATACCTTCTCCCCCCTTCTTTTCTCCCTCTCTTTCTTGATATGTATATATTTTTTACAAGGCAGGTGTACAACTGGAAAATAGGGGGATACCACCAGTGGACAGTAGAGTACAAATAGAGAGCATGATGGGTGTCACGTGCTCGCAAGCGATGGATAGAGGAACGTCTACAATCCAGGTTCTATCAATCAGGAGTTAGTTTCTCCAACCCTCTAATTAAAAGTACATTACTTAATTGCTTATACGTATGCTTGATTAAGTCACTTGTTAGTGGAATAAAGTAGTTTTTTTTGCCTTTGGATTCCCGATTTAGTCTTGAATTCTATCTGTAGTGTAGCTTGTTTGTAGCGGTTGTTTCTATTTCATATGTTAGTGGCATCGGGTTGTAGTGATGGTTTGAGGTCGGGTCCTTGGTTGGGGGTGGGAGTGAGAGAGGGGAGCAGGGGTGTTCAGGAAGTCGCTAGGTTGAGAGTTGGATCTTGGAACATCAGTACTTTGATGGGGAAGTCTATTGAGTTAATAAAGATCCTCAAGAGGAGGAAGATTAATGTAGCTAGCGTACAGGAGACCAGATTGGGGGAGGAGGGGGGGGGGGGTAATCAAGGCCAGAGACGTGGAAGGGTATAAATTGTGATACTTAGAAGGCCCCAAGAATAGAAATGGAGTAGGGAACTTAGTAGACAATGAGCTTAGAGAGTGCGCAATCGAGGTGAGGAGGGTCAATAATAGGTTGATGTGGGTTAAGCTAGTCATTGGGGGGTCTTATTTGAACTTTATTAGTGCTTACGTGCCGCAAGCGGGCTTGAGCGAGGAAGACAATGAGCATTTTTGGGAGGCATTGGATGAGGTGCTGCGGGGTATACCGCACATGGAGAAGCTATTCATAGGAGGCGACTTCAATAGTCATATTAGGTCAACCCTAGGGGTTACGATGATGTACATGAAGGGTTTGGTTTTGGGGACAGGAATGATGGAGGAGTCTCGCTCTTGGATTTCTCTAGAGCTTTTGGGTTGGCGATAGCCAATTTGAGTTTTCCAAAGAAGGATGAGCACTTGGTTACCTTTCAAAGTGTAGTGGCGAAGACTTAGATAAACTATCTGCTTGTTAGAAAGGGCGATAGAATACTATGTAAAGATTATAAGGTTATCCAGAGTGAGAACCTCACAACCCAGCATAAACTTCTAGTGATGGATTTGGTGATCATGAGGGGAAAGAGGAAGAGAGTGGAAAAAGGGGTGGCTTGACTATGGATAGTGCTCGGAAGATGGGGGCAAAGCTGATTGGTATGTGGGCTTGAGAGAATGGAGGGGAGGTGAATAGTATGTGGGATAGGATTACTAGATGCATCAGGGAAGTGGCTAAAGAGGTGTTGGGGGTCTATAAGGGTCAGTTGAGTGGACGCCACGGGGACTGGTGGTGGACTAGGGAAGTCCAACAGAAGGTGGAGGCAAAGAAGGTGGCATATGTGAAATTTATGGAGAGAAAGGAAGAGGAGGAAAGAAGGAAAAATAGGGAGGAGTATAAGAAGACTCGAAAAGAGGCAAAGCTGCAGTTACGGCGGCGAAAGCGGCAAATTTTGAGCGCTTGTATGTCGAATTAGTGGGTAAGGGAGGGGATAAGAAGTTATACAAGCTAGCCAAGACAAGAGAGAAGGGCACGTGATCTGAACTAAGTAAAGTGTATCAAGGATAAGGACGACAAAGTGCTGGTGAAAGAGAAACTTATTAGACGTAGATGGCAGGTGTACTTTGATAATCTTTTAAATGAAGGAGAGGACAAGGTCATTGTGCTGGGGGAGCTGGAGCACTCGGGGGAGACACGATTGTGGGTATTATAGACAGGTAAGAGTGGAGGAGGTTAAAAGGGCCATGTGTAGGATGCATAGGGGTAGAGCGACCGGACCTGATGAGATCCTAGTGGAATTTTGAAAGAGTGCGAACATGGTAAGTATAACGTGGTTGACCAAGTTATTTAATGTCATCTCCAAGATGGAAAATTTTCATGATGAATGGAGATGGAGTACAACGGTTTCACTGTACAAAAACAAGGGTGACATTCAGAATTGCAACAACTAAAGGGGCATCAAGTTGCTAAACCACACTATGAAGGTGGGGAGAGAGTGGTGGAGAGCAGAGTAAGGAGAGGCGTGACAATTTATGAGAATTAGTTCAGATTTCATGCCGGGGCACTCGACTACCAAAGCCATTCATCTTGATAGGAGATTGGTGGAGAAGTATAGGGAGAGGAAGAGGGATCTCCACATGGTTTTTATCGACCTAGAGAAGGCCTATGACAAGGTCCTAATGGAGGTTCTATGGAGATGCTTGGAGGCTAGAGGGGTGTCAGTGGTGTACATTAGGGCGATCAAGGATATGTATGATGGAGCCAAGACTCGGTTGAGGATAGTTGTAATGCCTCGGAAACCCTAAGATCAGACCCAGGAGTTAAAACGGGAAAAACAGGATTTTCTACACCAGGTCACAAGACGAGTCGTCCAATCACCCGTCAGGATGACCATGAGTCATTATGTGACTCATGGTGAGGTGTTTGAGTTAAGTTGGAATTTCAAGTATTTGGGTAACCACAGACATGACCACAAGTCATGGTCAGCACCACAACTTGTTGAGTTAGCCGTGGTCAAAGGCAGTAAGGATGAAGGAAGGACAGGCAGTGTACCTAACGACCAGACACCACGAGTCGTCAATGCCACGATTCGTTAGGTGGGTCATGGTCAGTAGTTGGTTAAAGGTTATATGTTTTGGGAAGTGAAGGTTATAGATTGTGACCACGAGTCATGGTCACTAACAACGACTCGTCCAATCCCTCGTTGGGAATGGCAGTCCATTTTTTCTTGTGAGTTTATTAAGGGCATTTTCATAATTTCTGTGATTCTAAGGCCTAAACTACGTCATTTTAATATCTGAATAGTGAGTTTTAAGAAGGGTAAATTCATTCTATGCGTAGCCTAATTCATGCATGCAAGTTTAGAAGTCTAGAGGCTGTGATCCAACTCAATCTCTCAAAGTTCTTCTTCAATATTTCTTGGGCAATCAGAGAAGTTGTAGAATCAAATCCTCTCAGGTATGTAGGGTTATAAATGGGTGAAATTGTTCACACCCATTCCCAATCCCTCTCTAATTCATAAAAATCTATATGTTGATTCTATGGGGTTTTAACCCAATGCATGAATTTCCTAAGTCTCTATCATGGGTATGATCTAAGCATGTTTCTATTGTGAATTATGATTCATGGGAAAATTTTACAATGTTTTCAATTATAAATAATATTTTCAAGTTTTATAACATGAAAGTTCATGGAAGTTGAGATCTATGATGTATGTTCAAGTATGATGAGATATTTATGAGAAAAGCACATTTTCAAGTTACTCATGTCTATGATCATGTTTTCAAGTGAATAAAGTATTTTCAAGTATATATAAGTATTGGGCAAGCCCATATGTTCGAGTATGATTTATGATTTCATGTCAATTAGCTTACCACATGGTTTTGGAGTCTAGACTCCCAATTATATTCATCTTTTGGTATGGTTTGAGCCAAAGCTCCTCATGTATGATTTCAGATTTTATGTGTATATGATTATTCAGCTTCGTCACTAGACGATGGTCAGGTTCATTGAAAAACGATGGAGAGCATATGCATGTTTTTGGGAGTAGTGTCTAGCACTGAGTAGGCTAAGGGTCAGAAAACCCTATGCCTTAGAACTACGAGCCAACATAGGTATGTTTAGATTATTCGGGAGCTCCTTTGTAAGCTTTCCCCTATCCCAAAGGGCTTTTAGCTTGATATCGATATCATGGTAGCGTATTTATCCCTGGCAAGGCTTTAGACGGCTCTTCCCACTTGGGTGTAATAGTCGGAACCACGTAAGCTCTATCTTAGTAATGTCGGTTATATGACGAGTCTCCCATTGTTCCTCATGATTTCAGTTATGCATGTAAATCACTCATGATATTATGTTTCCAGCAGATTTGACTCAATGTTCAGTTTTACTTATGATTATCAATTTTCAGCTTTGGGTAATTCGATTCAGTTATGATGTTCAGTTATGTTTAGATCATGATTTCAGAAAATAGCATGCAAGCCCTACTCTCAGAACCTTATCTTGATTATGTTTTATATTATGCATGATTTAATGATTTTACTTACTTAAGAGGTTTTACTTACCTTGCATACTTGGTACATTCCACGTACTGACCGCATACTCTATATTGTATCATTTCATGATATAGGCTCTGATATTCGGACTCAGCCTCATTTCTAGCCAACCTTCCATAGTAGCATATCCAGTCTCAGTTGGTGAGTCCTCATCTCCCAAGGACCATTCCTTATCAGTTATCTTTACATTTTCAGTTTCAAGCTTAGAGAGTTAGTTGGGGTCTTGTCCCATCAACTCATCAGTAATAGAGGCTTTTCGGACATAGATTGTAATCAACTTCAGATTTATGTATGTATTCTAATGTTATTTCATGTTTACATTTCTACTATGTTCATTATGATTGATCTTCCACTTTTATTGATTGAGTTGGATGTATGTTCATTCCATAGACGACTTGGAGCCTCGCGGGGGTTCTTGTCCCATGTTTCAATCTGGGCCTATGTTTCGGTCGTGACAAACTTGGTATTAGAGCAATAGGTTTTGAAGTGTCCTAGGGTGTCTGAAAGATGTATTAAGTAGAGTCTTTTTCATGGGTGTGAAGCTCTCCACACTTATGACGAAGAGGCTACGAGACGTTTAGTAAATGTTCTATTCCCTTCTTTATGATCTATGTCGTGCGGTGAAATGTCTCTATATCCTTCTAACTCATGCTATTCGCATTTGCAGAATCATGCTTCCCCGTAGAGTTAATGGAAGGAGAAATGGAAACGAAAATGGCCACGAGGGTGGCAATGGGGCGGGCACCAGCAGGCCCCACCAGTCCATGCGGAGCATATATCTGAGTCGGTTACCCATGTAGAGTTCAGGGTAGATATTCAGATATTAGCCCAGGCCTTGACTGCCTAGTGGCAGCGAGGGTTAGAGACTTTCTGAGGATGAACCCTCCCGAGTTCCTTGGATCAAAGGTAGATGAGGATCCACATGAGTTTATCGACGAGATTCTAAAGATCACCCAGGTCATGGGGGTGACTAGAGAGGAGTGCACGGATTTAGCCTCATATCAGTTAAAAGGGGGTTGCAGACATTTGGTTTAAATAGTGGAAGGATAGTAGGGCAGTGGGAGCAGGCCCTATTGGTTGGGATGAGTTTCATGCCGCATTTTTGGAGTGGTTCTTCCCTCATGAGATGAGGGAGATTAAAGAAGTTGAATTTTTGAATCTGAGACAAAGGAAGATGACAGTGCAGGAGTATGCCTTAGAGTTCACTCGTCTGTCCAAGTACGCACCAGAGTTAGTGGTTGATCAGAGGGCTCGAGTGAGTAGGTCTGTTCATGGAGTAGCGGACTACCTAGGCAAGGATTGTGATGCTTCATCAGGATATGGATTTTCCTCGGATAGTCTTGTACGCCCAGTGGATAGAGGCAGTGGATGTGAGAGAGAGAGAGGCCAAGAGGGCCAGGACAGACAGTTATGGGTCCTCTCAGTAGAGACCAGGTGGTAGACACTGTCAGCAGTCTCACCAGAGATCGTCATCCCCGACATCATCGACTATGAGTGTGCCATCCAGATCTAGGCACGACTAGAGAGGACGAGCATCAGGCTCTAGAGGCCAAAGCAGCAGTGCCACATATTCCAGTATCCCAGTTTGCGACAAGTATGGATTGAGACACATGGGTCAGTATTTGGTGGGTCTAGGTGCTTGCTTCGGGTGTGGGAAACCCGAACATATGCTTAGAGATTTCCCAACAGCTAGATAGGGCCATGATAGAGGCCGAGGCCCAACTTCCAGTTTATTAGCTCCACCAGCACGCCTAGCTCAGCAGGGCGCATCTACTAGTGCGGGTGGCAGACAACGCTAGAACAGATTTTATGCCTTAGCATCCCGCCAGGAGCAGGAGGTCTCCCTAGACGTATTCACTGGTATGTTATGAGTTTTCCACCTTAATGTATATGCTTTGTTAGATCCAGGGGATACTTTGTCCTTCGTGATGACCTACATTTCTAGTAGCTTCGAAGTCAGTCCTGAAATCCTATTAGAACCCTTCTTAGTCTCTACTCCAGTCGGTGATTCAGTTATAGCTCGACAGGTGTATAGAAATTTCCTTGTCACAGTTGTTCAGAAAATCACTTCAACAAATCTAGTAGAGTTATCTATGACCGACTTTGATGTTATCCTAGGCATGGATTGACTATTTGCATGTTATGCCTCAGTTAATTGTAGAACCTGTGCGGTAGAGTTCCAATTTCCTTGTGAGCCAGCCTTAGAATGGAAGGATACTTTAGTTGTGCCTGTAGGTCATTTCATTTCCTACCTTAAGGACAGAAAGATGATTTCTAAAGGTTGCGTGTACCATCTAGTTAGGGTTAATGATGCTAAATCTGATACCCCGACTATCCAGTCAGTTCTAGTAGTATGTGAGTATCCAGAAGTCTTCCCAGAGGATTTACCGGGAATCCATCCCAAGTGGGAGATTGATTTTGGTATTGACCTTTTTCCCGATACGCAACCTATATCTATTCCTCCTTATAGAATGGCTCCATCCGAGCTAAAGGAGTTGAAGATCTTCTAGACAAGGGTTTCATCAGACCTAGCAAATCCCCGTGGGGTGCACTAGTTCTCTTTGTTCGAAAGAAAGATGGTTCTCTTTGTATGTGTATTGATTACCGACAATTGAACAAGGTCACCATCAAGAATAGGTATCCTTTTCCCAGAATTGATGATTTGTTTGACCAGCTTCAGGGTGCTTAATGCTTTTCAAAGATAGATCTCATATTCGGATACCATCAACTCAGGGTTCGAGAGAGTGACATCCCGAAGATAGCCTTCAAGACTCGGTATGGTCATTACAAGTTTGTAGTTATGTATTTTGGACTAACGAATGCTCCTGCAGCTTTTATGGATTTAATGAACAGAGTATTCAAGCCATACTTGGATATGTTCGTGATTGTGTTTATAGATGACATCCTTATATACTCTTGGAGCGAGGAGGAGTATGCCACTCTTTTGAGGGTGGTATTACAGACTCTCAAGGACCGCCAATTATATGCTAAATTCAACAAGTGTGAATTTTGGGTTGAACTCAGTGGCATTTTTAGGCCATGTGGCATCAAGTGAGGGTATAAAAGTGGAATCTCAGAAGATAGAAGCGGTGAAAAATTGGCCTAGACCAGTGAATCCTTCGGATATCAGGAGTTTCTTGGGTTAGCTGGTTATTATCGGAGTTTTGTTGAGGGGTTTTCATATATTGAAGAATCATTGACCAAATTGACCAAAAGAAAGTGAAATCCAATGGTCGGATGCTTGTGAGAGGAGCTTTTAGGAGTTGAAGACTCGACTCACCTCAGCACTGGTATTAACCCTACTTGAGGGTACCGATGGATTTGTGGTATATTGTGATGCTTCGAGGATCAACCTTGGTTATGTGTTGATATAGCATGGCAAAGTTATAGCATATGCTTCCAGGCAGCTGAAGGTTCATGAAAAAAATTACCCAACAATCTTGAATTGGCGGTGGTGGTTTTGTCTTGAAGATATGGAGACACTATCTGTACGGGGTCCATGTGGATGTTTTTATGGACCACAAAAGCCTACAATATGTGTTTACCTAGAAGGATCTCAATCTACATAAAAGGAGGTGGTTGGAGTTACTCAAGGATTATGATATGAGTGTCTTTTACTACTCGGGAAAGGCTAATATGGTAGCAGACGCTCTTAGTAGGCTTTCTATGAAGAGTGTGCTCCATGTAGGTGAGGGGAGAAAGGAGCTGGTGAAGGATGTGCAACGGCTTGCACAGTTAGGAGTTCGTTTGGTCGACTCGACTGATGGTGGTGTTATAGTCTAGAATGGATCAAAATCATCCTTGGTGACTGATGTGAAAGCTAGACAAGATAAGGATCCTATTTATGTAAAGTTAAAGGAAACGGTTTAGAATCAGAAGGTAGAGGTCTTCTCCAAGGGGGAGATGGTGTGCTTCAATATCAGGGCCACTTGCATGTTCCGGATATTGGTGATTTGAGAGATTAGATGTTGCATAAGGCTCATGGTTCCAAGTATTCCATCATCCAGGTGCCACCAAGATGTACCACGACCTACGGGAAGTCTATTAGTGGAATGGAATGAAGAAGGACATAGCAGAGTTTGTGGCTAAGTGTCCAAATTGTCAACAAGTGAAGGTTGAGCTCCAGAGACTAGGAGGTGTGCTTCAAGACATCAGTATTTCTAATTGGAAATGGGAGGAGATCAATATGGACTTCATCACAGGGTTGCCTTGCACTCGTCAACAGTATGACTCCATTTCAGTGGTCGTGGATAGGTTGACCAATGTCGTTCATTTTCTACTGGTCAAAACCATCGATTCAACGGAGGATTATTCTAAAATATACATTCGAGAGCTAGTTTGGTTGCATGGACTGCCCTTGTCTATCATATCAGACAGAGGTACTTAATTTACCTCCCAGTTTTGGAGATCGTTTCAAAAGGGACTTGGTACTCAAGTCAAGCATAGCACAACGTTTCATCCACAAAATGATGGTCAGGCAGAGCGGACTATTCAGACTCTCGAGGACATGTTGAGAGTGTGTGTAATTGACTTCAAGGGTAGTTGGGATGATCATTTTCCTCTTATTGAGTTTGCGTATAACAACAACTATAATTCCAACATTTAGATGGCTCCGTTTGAGGCTCTCTATGGGTGGAGGTGTAGATCACCTATTGGTTGGATTGAAGTTTTTGAAGATGCGATGATAGGGCCAGATTCAGTCGATGAGGCCATGGAGAAAGTTCAGCTCATAAGGGACAGGTTGAAAACAACCCAGAGTCGCCAAAAGTCCTATGCAGATGTGAGAAGGAGAGAACTTGAGTTTGAAGGTGATGATTGGGTATTTCTAAAGGTGTCTCCCATGAAGGGAGTGATGGGGTTCGAAAAGAAGGGGAAACTCAGTCCCCCTTATATTGGTCCGTACCAGATTGTGAAACCGATGGGCAAGGTAGCATATGAGTTGGAGTTGCCCTTAGAATTAGCTTCAGTCTATCTAGTTTTCCATGTTGCTCTTCAAAAAGTGTTTGGGTGATCCAGCTCTAGTTGTTCCGGTGGATAGTGTAGGTGTGAAAGATAGCCTTAGTTATGAAGATGTTCCGATGGAAATATTGGATCGTAAGGTTCGAAGGCTAAGAAACAAAGAAGTAGCTTCAGTTAAAGTTTTATGGAGGAATCAACATGTTGAGGGAGCTACGTGGGAAGCCGAAGCAGATATGATGCTAGATACCTACATCTATTCCCTACTAACTTAGTTCCAGTTTGAGGTATCAGTTTTTGCCCTTAAACTCTATTTAGTTTCATGTTCAACTCAAGTACCTCAGTTTCTTTTATGTAAATTGATGTAGTATGGTTCAGGAATTCAGTTCAGTCATGTAGTTTAAATCAGAGTCAATCACTCCGTTAGTTTTCATCATGTATGTTCAGTATTTGAGTATAATGATTTCATTTCTATGCTTTTCTATATAATTTTCAACATTCGAGGATGAATGTTCCCAAGGGGGAGATAACGTAATGCCTCGAAAACCCTAAGATTAGACCCGAGAGTTAAAATAGGGAAAACATGATTTTCTGCACTAGGTCACATGATGAGTCATCCAGTGACCCGTCAGGATGACCACGAGTCATTAAGTGACTCATGGTGAGTGTTTGACTTAAGTTGGAATTTCAAGTTTGTAGGTAACCACAGACATGACCATGAGTCGTGGTCAGCGCCACGACTCGTTGAGTCAGCTGTGGTCAAAGGCAGTGAAGGATGAAGGAAGGACAGGCAGTGTACCTAACAACCAGACACCACGAGTCGTGGTTAATGCCATGATTCGTTAGGTGGGTCGTGGTCAGTAATTGGTTAAAGGTTATATGTTTTGGGCAGTGAAGGCGATGGATTATGACCATGAGTCATGGTCACTAACAACGACTCGTCCAGTCCCTCGTTGGGACTGACAATCTATTTTTTCCTGCGAGTTTATTAAGGGCTTTTCCATAATTCCTATAATTCTAAGGCTAAACTACGTCGTTTTAAGCTCTGAATAGTGAGTTTTGAGAAGGGTAAGTTCATTCTACACCTAGCCTAATTCATGCATGCAAGCTTAGAAGTCTAGAGGGGGTGATCAAGCTCAATCTCTCAAAGTTCTTCCTCAATTATTCCTTGGGCAATCAGAGAAGTTGTAGAATCAAATCCTCTCAGGTATGTAGGGTTATGAATGAGTGAAATTGTTTGCAGCCATGCCCAATCCCTCTCTAATTCATGAAAATCTATATGTTGATTCTATGAGGTTTTAACCTAATGCATGAATTCCCTAAGTCTCTATCATGGGTATGATCTAAGCATGTTTCTATTGTGCATTATGATTCATGGGAAAATTTTACAATGTTTTCACTTATAATCATGTTTTCAAGTTTTATAAATTATGATGCCCATCCACGAAAGTTTATGGAGGTTGAGATCTATGATGTATGTTTAAGTATGATAAGATATTTATGAGAAAAGCATGTTTTCAAGTTACTCATGTCTATGATCATATTTTCAAGTGAATCAAGTATTTGCAAGCATGTTTAAGTATTGGGCAAGCCCATATCTTCAAGTATGATTTATGATTTCATGTCAATTAGCTTACCACATGGTTTTGAAGTCTAGACTCCCAATTATGTTCAGCTTGTGGTATGGTTTGAGCAAGGCCTCCTCATGTATGGTTTTAGATTTTATGTGTATATTATTATTCAGCTTCGTCACTAGACGATGGTCAGCTTCATTGAAAAATGATAGAGAGCATATGCATGTTTTTGGGAGTAGTGTCTGGCACCGAGTAGGCTAAGGGTCAGACAACCCTATGCCTCAGAACTACAAGCCAATGTAGGTATATTCAGATTATTCAGGACCTTCTTTGTGATCTTTCCCCTGCTCCAAGGGGCCTTCATCTTGATATCGATATCATGGTAGCGTTTTTATCCCTGAAAAGGCTTTAGACAGCTCTGCCCACTTAAGTATAGTAGTCGGGACTACATAAGCTCTATCGTGGTAATGTCGGTTATATGAAGAGTCTCCCATTATTTCTCATGATTTCAGTTATGCATGTATAACAATCATGATATTATGTTTTCAGCAGGTTAGACCCAATGTTTAGTTTTACTTATGATTATCAGTTTTCAGCTTTGGGTCATTCGATTTAGTTATGATGTTCAGTTATATTTAGATCATGATTTCAGAAAATAGCATGCAAGCCCTATTCTCAAAATCTTATATTGATTATGTTTTATATTATGCATGATTTAATGATTTTACTTAAGCAGTTTTACTTACCTTGCATACTTGGTACATTTCACGTACTGACCGCATACTCTATGTTGTATCGTTTCATGGTACAGGCTCCAATATTCGGACTCAACCTCTTTGCTAGCCGGTCTTCCAGAGTAGCATATCCAGTCTCAATTAGTGAGTCCTCATCTCCCGAGGATCATTCCTTATCAGTTATCTTTACATTTTCAATTTTAGGATTAGAGAGTTAGTTAGGGTCTTGTCCCATCAACTCATCAATAATAGAGGCTTTTTAGACATAGATTGTAATCAACTTCAGATTCGCATATGTATTCTGATGTTTATGTCATGTTTAGATTAATGTTTATTATGATTGATCTTCTGCTTTTATTGATTGAGTTAGATGTATGTTCATGACATGGATCAACTTGGAGCCTCTAGGGGTTTCTTGTACCGTGTCTCGATCGGGCCTATGTTCGGGTCATGAAAACGATGGGAGGAGACTCGAAACATTTCCCAGTTGGAATGGGGTTGCACCAGGGATCAACACTTAGCCCATTTTTATTTGCCATGGTGATGGATACATTGACGCATGGGATTCAAGGGGAGGTTCCTTGGTGTATGTTATTTGCAGATAACATAGTTCTGATTGACGAGACTCGTGGAGGCGTAAATGCTAAGTTGGAGGTTTGGAGACAAGCCCTAGAGTCTAAAGGATTTAGATTGAGCAGGACCAAGATAGAGTATTTAGAGTGTTGGTTTAGTGACGCGTTGCAAGGGGAGGATTAGGTAGTGATGTTGGGTACTCAAGTCATCCAAAAGAGAGAAAGTTTCAAGTACCTTGGGTCTATTATCCAAGGGAGTGGAGAGATCGACGAGGATGTTGCTCACTGTATAGGTGCACGATGTATGAAATGAAGGCTTGCTTCTAGAGTTCTGTGTGATAAGAAGGTGCCAAAAAAACTTAAAGGCAAGTTATACAGAGTGGTGGTTAGACCAACTATGCTGTACGGGACAGAGTGTTGGCCTATAAAGAACTCCCATGTATAAAAGATAAAGGTTGCAGAAATGAGGATGTTAAGGTAGATATATGGGCACACTAGGAGTGATAGGATTAGAAATGCCAATATTCGGGCCAAGGTTGGAGTGGCTGGGGTGGAGGACAAGATGCATGAGGCAAGACTGAGGTGGTTCGGGGACGGGAAGAGGAGGTGTACGAGTGCCCCAGTGTGGAGGTGCGAGCGATTGTCCATGGATGATTTTAGAGAGGTAGGGGTAGACCAAAAAAGCAATGAGGTGAGGTGATTAGAAAGGGTATGGCTCAACTGCAGCTTACCGAGGACTTGACCTTAGATAGAAAGGTATGGGGTACACGGATTAGGGTAGCAAGGTAGTAGTGAGTTGTGTGTTGCACGGCTTTCTCGTTCTCACGGGTAGCCTAATTTTGCTCTTATAGCTCCTATATTTCATTTTTTATTCTTACCTGATTCTACTTGTTTATCATTTAGTGTATTGCTGTTGTGTGTTTTGGTGCGAGTACTAGTTGTTGTTGTTATTAAATGTTGTCTTCTGTGCTGTTATTACATTGTTGGGTCTGCTTCTCTTAAAGACGAGGGTATTCCGGAAACAACCTCTCTACCTCTAAGGTAGTGATAAGGTCTGCGTATATTCTACTCTCCCCAGACCCCGCTTGATGGGATATTACGGGGTGGTTGTTGTTGTTCTCTTGCAATCATAAGAGGCTAAAACCTCCACAACTAGGGTTGTGGGAACCATGGTGAATTAACAAACTAGAGTTTGCATAAAGTGCTTAACCAATACTAATGCTTGTATTGTATTCTCTTCTCTTCATCTTAAACGTTTGTTAACGGAGCGCAACGTTAGGACTTGCCCAAATTCTTTACTTGCTTAAATCTAGAGAGGTGGAGATTAGAAAAAGAGAATAACAACAAAGCCTTAAACTTTATGGTTCATTGTATGAGTGGAGCTACAATCGCAGGATAGTTAATTTGGAACTAATTGATATCATTTAAAATGAAATCACTCAAGAGACCTAATCCGATAATTGAGTATAGTCATCCAATGGGGACGAACCAATCATTTGGATGAATCTATGTTATAAGTTCTACAAGTTAAGTATTGGGATAGATTACAAGTGTAAAATAGAAGTAGTTATGAATCCACGGGGAACACTTCCCTAGTTAATTACATAATTTTGATAACAATTTAATTGTCGATAATGTTACATGTTTACTTACTTACAAAAACCCCCTTAAGGAAATAACAGACCTAAAAGCTTAAATACTAGCATTATTCTATATCTTGACCATATTTCCTGCGGGATCAACCCCAACCTAGTTAGGTTCTTTATTGACAATGTACGCATCATACTTTTACAAGAGTGTGATTTTAGCCTTATCTAAAGTGGTGCCATTGGGGGGGGGGGGATATGGCTTAGGATTAGAATAATTGCTTGTGTTTAACTTTTAGTCATTATTTTTCTCAATTACATTTTTTTGTTTTTGATACCCACAAGTTGTCACTTGGTGGATGCCTAGTACTCGATGAAGCGGAAACCCTCTGATTCCACTTAATTTTAATTAGAGCGAACACTGTGTAGGATGGAAAAAGCTGACCAAAGAAAGGCCTGTCTGGCGGAAGAAGCCCCTCAAGCTGAGATAGCTTGGCAAGCCGCACTTCAGGAAGTAGAGGATGCTCGTGATAATATAGTGAATGCTGGCCGCCATGGAAGGGGCAATAGAAGCCAAAGATATGCTCCTCAGTTCTATGATGATGATGACCCGGATATTGATGAAGCCGGGTCAACAAGAGCTATCGTACCACCACCTTTTGCATGCTGGGGCAAAGTTTGATATCACTAGTACCATGATTCAGCTGCTTAATATGAAAGGGGTGTTTAATGGTAATGCAGTTGATGACACAAATCTACACTTAATGAACTTTGTTGGTATATGTAAGGCGTACAAATTACTAGGTGTCATCCAGGATGCTATAAGATTGAGACTCTTCCTATTCTCTCTATCTAGAGAGGCCACAATTTAGTTGTTAGAGTTGCCCAACGACACCATAACCAACTGGAGGGATCTTAAATTGGCCTTCTTGTAAAGATTCTTTCCACCCTCCAGGATTCTACAGTTAAAGGACGAGATCTATAATTTCTGCCAACTTAAGACGGAGGGACTTCATGAGACATGGCTGAGATTTAAAAAGAAGCTGACTAAGTGCCCAAATCCTAAAATTCCCGATGATAGTTTGTAGAAATTTTTTTATAGGTCTCTAAACAACAGCACTAAGGCTGTGGCACATACGGTGGCAGGAGGAGCATTGATGGGTCACTTATGGGAGCAAGCAACTGCTATACTTGATCAAGTGACCAAGACAAATAGGGCTTGGTACACCAGGGAAGAAGAAGTAGCTGCGGGTACATATTCTATTGGTATGACTGCGGATCAACATAGAAAGGAGGAGGAGCGTGATCAGGTGATAACTCACATGAGGACATCCTTGGACCTGCTCATGAAGCATATTATGGGCACTAGTGCGAAAAAGGTAAATGTAGTTGGGGCTCAAGGTCAGGAGCTGGGGTTTGAGCAGTCAAATTTCGATGAGAAGGCAAACTTCTTGGACAACCAGGTGGCAGGTTTTTGGGCTAACGCCCGAGGGTCTAGATGGGACACTTGGTGCCAAGGTTTCAAAAATCAAGGTCAAAACTAGTTTCGAGACAACTACAATAGGAATTGATATAGGGATAGGAGCACAAGTCGTGAGTGAGAAAGAGAATGGAGAAAGAATGATGACTACCGGAACGAGCGTACATGTATGTATGTTCCTCCAAATGCTCATGGGGGTGAGGCTGGACCCTCAAAATTGGAGAACATGATGGATAAGATACTAAAGAAGGATAAATCAACTGATGAGAAACTGAAGGATATTAGGGGTGATATATCTGGCATTGGCCAGAAGGTTGAGTCCCATACCACAAAAATTAAGAAGATCGAGCAGCAGCTTGGACAAATATCCGCATCCCTAAACCAGAGGAAAAAGGGGATACTTCCTAGCAACACCATCCAAAATCCAAATAATGACAGGCATTGTATGTCGGTGATGACTAGGAGTGGAAAGACTACTGTTGACCCTTCTCTGCCGGTTGTAGTTGAAATGGAAAGACAGAAGGAGATCGAGTTTAATGAGGATGATGAGGTTGCTAACCAGGATCTTGCAGGTGAGGCTGAGTTGACTGAGACTCCAGTTGGTGCATAGGAGTCTGGAGCTGATAAGGGGAAGGAACAAGGGGCCACACAGGTGTATAGGGCCATTCCTCAACCACCGCCACCATTCCCTCAGCGGATGAAGAAGAAGGCGGAAGATGATAAGTTTCAGAAATTCCTCTCTATGCTAAAATAGTTATATGTGAACATACCATTGGTCGAGGCATTGGAGCAGATGCCCGGATATACCAAGTTTATAAAGGACCTTGTGACTAGGAAGAGGTCCGTGAGCTATGAGCCAGTGGGTAACTTGCATCATTGCAGTGCCATAGCGTCACGGGTTCTTGCCTAAAAGAAGGAGGATCCAGGTGCCTTCACCATTCCCTATATGATTGGTGACTTTGAGTTCGCGAAGGCACTGTGTGACTTAGGAGCTAACATCAACTTGATGCCGTTAGCTGTATTTAGGCAGTTGGGTTTGGGAGCCCCCATACTGACAATGATGCAGTTATTAATTACTGACCATATATTTAAAAAGCCAGTGAGGATACTAGTTGATATGCTAGTTAAGGTGCATTAGTTCATCTTCCCAGCAGACTTCGTGATCTTAGATTGCGAGGTTGATTTTGAGGTTCCCATTATTTTAGGGAGACCATTCCTCGCCACTGGAAGAGCTTCGGTAGAAGTTGAGGCTGGCCAGTTGAAATTTAGACTGAATAAGGAGGAGGTCACCTTTAATGTCCGTTGGTCAATGAAACAGCCCAATGAGTACAGGGTTGTGTCAGCAATCGAGGATGATCCTGAGTCTCTTGATGAATTTTGAGTAGTCAAAAGACTTGCGTCGTGTTGTGAAGTTAAATCAGGCACCTCTTGGGAGGCAACCCATAAGGTGGTTTGGTGAAGTCTGAGTAACCAAACCACCTGCGTTGTGCTGCGACGTTAAATCAAGTGCTCTTGGGAGGCAATCCAAGTATCTTAACTTATGTGTGCTCAATGTGTAGGTGAAATAAAAAATAGATGGGTGAAAATTGCAGCACTGGACTGTACTATGAGTCTCAGTATGAGTCATAGGATCATGGTACGATTCATAATACTGTCCGTGGTTAAAAGCAGAGACGGGTCTAATGCATGAGTTCACGTTATGGTTGTTCATTGTGAATTGTACCTCCTTTGTACGAGTCATGGTACCCACTGTAATGGTGAACTATTCTACGTGTGGAGGTGCAAAAAAATTATGATTTACGAGTCATGGTACAAATTGTACCACACACTCGTAGGTCTCTGGGTAAGTTCTCTTAGTCCCTTTCTATGAGACCAGGTGACGAGTCATAGAAATGACCTAAGACTTGTGGTACGAGTTGTGACGAGCTAAAAATAAATAAATTGATCCGACTCGACCCGAATTTTTCAATTTTCCCCAAACCTACTTAAAATAAACTTTGTCGAACCTAAACTCTCGCACAAATAAAAAGCATGACCCATGAGTACCTCCATTCTATCTTCCATTACCCGTAACTTAAGCAGGAAATTGTTGAAGCTCAAATCTATGCAAATAAATTTGCACGAGCTATTTGAATTCCTATCCCAAAACTAAAGCTAGCAAAAAGTTTAGCATGAACTTGAAAGTGCAAGCAAGTACTTATGTTTTTTTATTTGAAAGTCTTGCTATGTGACAGATGAAAGTACATTGTGATTCCTCTAAACTCATGAAAATGAGGAAGAGGAAGGTGATCAAAGGCTAGTTGGGTGTATGTATTGACTGGGTAGGAATTCAAAATGCTCAAACACAAAATGTTATTATAGATAATGACTTATGGGGTGTGAAGCATGTTTGGGGGTTATCTAGGTAGATGAAATTAATGAAAGTTGCATAGCTTGGATGGGGAATTATGAGTACCCATCTAAAAACACGTTTACTTGCACAACTAGACCTGAATAAGGTGAGGACAGGCTTCATGAGCCTTCCTATGACTCCGGGTTGTGTAGTACGACTCATAGGATGGTTTGTTGGGACTGTCCCAAGTCATTTTAACTAGAAACTATGGTACGAAACCTAGTACAACCCATGGGATCTTACTATGAGTCATACTTGGTGGTCTTACCAAGAATATAAAAGGATCAAATTCAAAAAGCAGCAGTACGATCCTTAGTACGACCCGTGGAATCCAACTATGATCCGTAACACAAGTCGTACAAAAAACACTGAGAACCAAAGTCTTAAGGAATTCATCATACAAACCTTAGTACAAACCATACCAACCTGGTACAAGTCGTACCAAGGAGTCGTGATAGTGTCTTAACATGCTACAAGTCTTACTACGGATCGTATCACCAAGGTATGACTCATACTGATGACTCGTGAAAAATTACTGAGGATGATATTTTTGCTTTCTTTTTCTCAAATCATACATACTAACCTTTTTCTACACAAAAGGAAATCAACCAAGAAGGGCCAAGATAAGAGGGTCAAGGCTGGAATTGGTGCTCTAGAGGGCGTTGAGAGATGAGCCCTCAAACTCCGATCGAGAAAGCAACACCCCAAGTGGTTCAATGGAGGAGTACCAAGTGGATACAACTGATAATAACGAGCCACGGACCACTAGGGAATAGACTAATTTCAGACTGAAGCTACTTCCGCTGCTCCAGCAGCTGCTCCCCAGTCTGAGGAGGGAGTAGGTGATCAGGCAAGAGTCTTGTAGTGGCTGAAATACTAAGGAGTGGTCTGAGGAGGTCCAGTCCAGAGAGGGTGATGATGAATCCGGGCCTGAGGAAGAGGCCGTTAAGGAGGAAGTTGATCAGACTCCACCCCGAGAGAGTCAGACTATGAGGTGGCATGTGCCCGGTGCTCAGAAGATCTATGAGAAGGGTCTTGCTCTTACCTTGAAGTAGCATCCCAGGTGGAGTACTCGGTAGGAATCGTGGATCCTGACTAGTGCACTAAATGAGTTCGAGGAGATAAAGCAGATTTTCAGCTTCTATAGATTTGATTGGATGGCTAAAACTCCTAAAAAATATAGTGCTGAGATAGTTCAAGAGTTCTATGCCAACTATTTGGCAGTGATGGAGAAAAAAGCAAAAGCTAGGAAGAAATTGAAGGAACAACCTAAGCTGACAATGTCATAGTTCGGGGACCCATGGTTGACATCTCCGAGTGGATTTTAGGCCCCACCTTGGGAGGTGTAACCGGTATCTAATTCCACACTAGACCCTGAGATAACCTATGTGGACATAAACACTTTTGGTGCAGCAGCACATAATCAAGAAAACAATCGGCTATACTCGACTCAAAACATAGCCTCAGGCCGACAAGGCCGTAATGTAAACACCTATATCAAATCAACTGACCCAACAATCTCAATAATATCATCCTATGAGGGTCGAAAAGACCACCATGTCGTCCAAATCATAACAAAGGAAGACAGGTGCACATTTACATATATACAAGATGATGGACTGCCAACAGATAACACAATTAGACCCTATGCAGCCAACAATGCAAATCTAACCAAGAACTATAGTCTACAAGCCTCTAAAAGTAATGTATTGGTCGAGCAGGGCCTCGGCCTACCCAAAACTATACATCAAAAGACAGGAAAACCTCTAATCATATGGAAACTCCGGAGGAAAGGAGCAGCCAATCTTCTGAGTCTGGACGGCTACTAAGGAGGTCTTGAAACTTGTCTTCCTGAACCTGCAGGGAACTATGCAGCGCCCCATGCATGGGCATAAGTATAAATATGTACCAAATATGTAAGGCAATAATAATAAACTGAATAAAAGATGATAGAGGAATTGAAAGTAATCAACAATAAGGGCAAGAAGTTAACATGAATAATCTCACAAATATGATATGTAGCTAGCAGGCAATATACAAACAAGAGCATAACCTAGAGACCATAAGTATGGAAGGTAAAAACAACATAGAATAACCTACTTAGGCCCCCATAAGCCCCGGAAAGTGCAAATCAATCTATATACTTCTACCATAGTCTCGCAGGCAAGCTGTAATTAAACATACTCATCATCTAAATTTGTATTCGAGCCTTCTGGGCTCCTATGACTGTTTCTGAGTTGTTTGGGCTCCTGTAACTATATTTGAGTCATTTGGGCTCTTATAACTATATCTGAGCCATTTGGGCTCCTGTAACTGTATCTGAGCCATCTAGGCTCTACTGAGGGTCAGTGATGCCACTGCGACATAAATGAAGTCCATAAGTGAATAGAATTTAATACAGATCTGTAGGACTCAATCTGGTTCTTCTAGAGGTCATATAGTTCCGGTGAGAGATTGTTTCCCATTTCACATAGGCACGACTATCTTCTAAGTTAGCCCGCCAGGTTGCTGGTGTTCAGTTTTTACTTACTGGCAGTTAAGACACTGTGCTACGAACTTAGCAGTATCTTTCTTCATCCCATGCCACCAGTAGATCTCTTTTATATCATGGTACATTTTCATCGAACCCGGGTGAAGAGAATAACGGGTGTAATGTATGTTCGGGTGGTTTTGGGGTTATAAAACCGATACGCAAGTGCACGTGGTCGAACAAGTAGTAAGTGGCTTTCGTAAGCCAAGTATCAATCCCACAGAGACTTGGGTTAAGTGCAATTTGTTCAAGTATACTATATTTTTACTTCTAAATATGCTGACAACAAAGTAACCAAAAAGTGAATAATTTGTTTTATGAATTTTATACTAAAACTACGAACAATTATCTACTTTGAATTTGGACTATGAATAAGAGCATGCCGAGGTTAAAGAACATGTAATGAAACTGTGTATCATTATAAATTAGTTAATCTTTTCTTCCAGTTGCTAGCCAAGAACATTTGCCAAGAGATTAAAACTCTCGTATTTAATCTCACTTAAGAATCATGAACCATCCGTCTACATTTCTGTGATCAAATGCAATTCATGTTCTAGCCATACAATCCGGTTCCTTAATTGACTAATACGACTTTCAGGTATATTTCTATCCTGAATGCACATCAAAACTCAATTTTCCCAAATCAAGTAAAGAACAATATCCTACTAATTCACAACTTTCCAATTTCGTGCTCTCTCGAGTGAAATCAGACTTTTTAGATGTACATTAATGTAGGCCACACACCAATGCAGTAAGAACAAGAATTAATAGAACAACATGGAAGAAAAAGATGAAAACCATATAATCAATAATCAAAATTCATCACAAGTGTTCATAACCTCAGCAAGGAAGGGAATTAGCCACTCATTTGTGGATTAATCATCATAAAATGAGTGTTAATCATACAAACAATTGAATTAGAGAAGAAAGAAAGAGAGAAAAAACCCTGAACTTTTCGTCCCTCAACTGCCTGTAACCCACGTCCTTGCTCCACCAAGTCTGAATTATGAAAAATAAACCTAAGTGTGCTATTTATAGTAGTAGGACTCTTTCCCGGAATAACAAGCAACATGTCACGGAGTGCATCGCGGAGCACTGCCTCCGTGACACGCTACGGACGTGGAGGCTCTCTGGAAATCACCCGAACTTGGCCCCGGCAGCACCCTGCCGCGTTGGCAGCGTGTCACACTGCTTGGGCAGCGCGTTGGCACCTCTTGGTCGTGCAACCAACCTGCCGTGGCACGTTGCCAACGCGCAGGTGGGCTGTTTTATGCCTCCTCTTTGCCGACGTTCGCGTGTTAATTCCGTTTCCAAGCCTATACTTCACCAACTCATGGATTAGTTACTCAAAAGTCATCAAAACCTAAAAAACAAAGGCTAATCATATTGGTTAGCACATATCTTCACTTCATATATAATTACATGAAAATGTATACAATAACTTAGATAAATAAGACTAATTTAAGTCATAAAGCGTATCTCGGGCATGCTACTTTTGCCCGTGATCAATGTACTTATGCTATACTTTGCTGGTGAAGCCTTGCCATGTCTAGAATGAAGAATGGACCTCTGAATCTCAAGACTCCGTTCCCTATTATTTCAAAGGCCAAAGACTTTTCCTAATGAGCCTTGCCTTTGAGATGTACTAGGCTAGGGTCCTCATACTATCGCTCTTTCACATCCATAACTAGAGATGACACTGCAGTATTCTGGATCACAACCCTACTATCATCTGAGCCCATCAACCAGACTCCTAAACTAGCCAGGTGCAACTCTTGAGCCAATTCTGTCGTTTCTGGTCTTAAATACGATAGGCTGCCCATGGATCTGCGACTAAGGGCATCAACTACAATGTTAGCCTTCCTTGTGTGATACAAGATGTCTACGTCGTAGTCTTTCAACAACTCAAGTCAATGACATTGTCGCAAGTACAAATCTTTCTGCTTTTAAAAAAATACTAGAGGCTCTTATGATCAGTAAAGATGTCTATATGAACACCATATAAATAATACCTCCAAATTTTTAGATCATGAACAACTGCAACTAATTCTAAATCATGGGTAGGGTAGTTCTTCTCGTGCTTTCTTAGGTGCCTCAAAGAATAAACACTCACCTTGCCGTGCTGCATCAACATGCATCCTAACCCAATGCCTGAAGTGTCATAGTATACAGCGTGGCCCTCTGAACCTTATGAGAAGGCTACCACTGGTGCAGAGGTCAATCTGTCTTTCAGCCCCTAGAAACTCTGCTCACAAGCCTCAATCCACTGGAACTTAGCTGCTTCCTGAATCAGCTTCAACAATGGCAACGAAAAGGAAGAGAATCCTCCACAAACCTTCTGTAATACCTAGCTAACCCTAGAAAGCTACGAACTTCTGTTGGAGTCGTAGGTTTGGGCCAAGTCTTAACAACCTCTATCTTTTGCAAGTCAATTTGAATACCTGTATGTGACACAATATGGCCTAAGAAAGTTACAGAGTTTAGCCAGAACTTACATTTAGAGAGTTTCGTGTATAACTCGCACTCTCTAAGGATGTGGAGTACTATTCGCAAATGATCTCTATATTCAACTTATAAACGTGAGTATACAAGAATATCATCAATAAACATAATCATGCACAAATCTAAAAATGGCCTGAATATGCTGCTCATTAGGTCCATAAACCCTGCTGGGGCATTCATCAATCCGAATGACATAACTAGAAACTCAAAATGGCCATATTTGGTTCTAAAGGCTGTCTTCGAAATATCCTTATCTAGAATTTGTACCCGATGGTACCCTGACCTTAAGTCAATCTTTGAGAAGTATTTATCCCCCTGTAGCTAATCAAGCAAATCAGCTATTCTCAAAAGGGGGTATATGTTCTTAATAGTCACTTTATTCAACTACCAATAATCTATACATATTCATAGTGAGCCATCTTGGTTTTTCACAAACAAGTTTGGCGCACCCCAGGGTGAAGCACTAGGCCTAGTGAAGCCTTTATCTAACAAGTCTTTCAGCTGATCCTTAAACTCCCTTAGCTTAGCAAGAGAAATTCTGTAAGGAGGAATAGATATGGGCTGTGTATCTGGTGGCATATTAATAGAGAAGTCAATTTTCCATTTTGGGGGAATACCAGGAAGCTAATCAGGAAACACATCTGGGAACTCACTAACCACCAAAATAGACTGAAGAGTCAGGGATTATTCTTACATGTCCCGAACCCTAACAATATGATAAACACAACCCTTCACAATCAACTTCCTTTCCTGAAGATAGGATAAGAACTTGCCTTTTGTAATACCCAATAACCCTAAGACCATACCCGAGAGTTGAAACGGAGAAAACAGAATTTTCTGCACCAGGCCACAGGACGAGTGGTGCAGTGACCCGTGGGGTGCACCATGAGTCATTGAGTGAATCATGGGAAGAATCTTAGACTGGGTTAGAATTTTGAGATTTGAGGTGACCACGGATGTAACCACGAGGTCAGCACCACGATTCGTCGATTGGTCCGTGGTCAAGAGTTGACTAAACATTTAATGTTTGGATAGTGTGGGTAACAAATTGGTCACCACGAGTCATTAGGTACACCACGAGTCGTGGTGTCCCTCATGGTGACCCTCAGAAGGCAGAGTTCCAGTGCAAGCAATGGTAGGTGACCACGAGTCGTGATTAGTGTCGACGAGTCCTCTGAGGGACTGACAGTGTGTTTTTACCTGCAAATTTATTAAGGAATTTTCCATAATTCTTAAGTTTCAAAGTTCCTAAGGCCTAAAATATGTTGTTTTAAGCTCAGAATAAAGTATTTTAAGATGGGCAAGTTCATTCTAGGCCTATTCACTTCCATGCATGCAAGTCTAGAAGCTCCTAAGGGTGATCAAACCTAAATTCCTCAAGTTCTTCCCTTAAATTCTCATAGGGAAATCAAGGAAGTTGAGAAATAACATTTCTAAAGGTATGTAAGGCTATGAATGGGTGTATCCATCCACAGCCATGCTTAATCCCTCTTCAATTTAGGAAATTCTAGTTGATGAATTATGGGGTTTTAATCCAACATGTGAATTCCCTAAGTTTCAATCATAGGTATAATTTAAGCATGTTTCTAATGTTGAATTATGATTAATGGTTATATTTTATAATGTTTTCAATTATAAATTATGTTCAAGTTTTATGAATTATAATTCCCATCCATGAAAGTTCATGAAAGTTGAGATCTATGAAAAATGTGTTTAAGCATGATGAGATGTATATGAAGAGAGTATGATTTTGAATTACCCATGTCTATGTTCATGTTTTTGAATGATCAAGTCCATGTTAAGCATGTTTAAGTATTGCGCAAGCCCATATGATCAAGTATGTTTCATGATTTATCTAAACTTCATGTAATAGCTTACCACATGGATGTTGGAGTCTAGACTCCCACTATTTTTTAGCTTGTGGTATGGTTTGAGCCCAAGGATCCTCATCTTATGATTTTAGATTTATGCATGTTATTATGAATCAGCTTTGTAAATAGACGATGGTTCAACTTCGTTGAAAAACAATGGAGAGCATATGCATGTTTTTGGGAGTAGTGCTTAGCACTAAGAGGCTAAGGGTCAGTCAACCCTATGACTCAGAACTACGCACCAACGTAGGTGTTTTCAAATTATTCGGGACCTCCCTTGTGAGTGTTCGGTCTGTTGGGTATAACTACACACAAGTGCACGTGGTCGAACAAATAGTAAAGTGGCTCAAGTAAGCCAAGTATCGATCCCACAGGGACTGGTCTAAGGTAACAATCTACTCAAGTGTCAATAAACTTTAACTCTAAATTGCAGACAACAGTGTGAAGAAGAGTTTGATATTTTGTTTCCTAATTTTGTACTAAGTCTAAAACAAATATATAATTTGAGTCTAAACTATAAGTATGAGCATGCTGAGGCTAAAATGAACATGTAGAGAAATAAATTATCGATACAATTTGGTTAATCTTTCCTCTGGTTGCTAGTCAAGAATTATTGCCTATGGATTAAAACTCTCGTATTTAACCCAACTTAAGAATCATGAACCTTCCACCTACATTTCTGTGATAAAATGAAATTCATGTTCTAGCCATACAAAACCGATTATTTAATTGACTAATAGGACTTTCAGGTATATTTCTATCCTGAAGGTAAATCAATTCTCAATTTTTCCAAACTAAGAAAAGATCATATCCTATCAATTCACAACTTTCCAATTTCTTGCTCTCTCGAGTGAAATTGGACTTTTTAGATTTACATTAATGTTTGCCATACATTAATGATCTTGGGAAGATTTATATGCCCAAGTGATACTCAAACGTATCATTTTCACCTTGTTTATCTAGCAATATGTATACATTTTCATGTAATTGGTAATAAAATATGAATTTATACTAACCAACATGATTAGCATTGTTTTGTAGGTGAAATATGATTTCGAGGAGCTAAAATGCATGTTGGAGCAATATCGGAGTTGAACTTGGATTCGAGCACGAAAAAGGCATTGGACTGCACCAATTAAAGGGGCTCCGCGATGGAGCCGTGTCACGCTACCATCGCGGAGGCATTCTGCCTGGAGGGTGAAATATTAGTCAAATTCCAGTGGAGCCTCGCGACAGCTCCGTGGCACGGTGGCAAGCCTCCGCGTTGCATGCCGTGCCACATTGAAGCTTTATTCCCGGACCCTAGATTTCCAGAGAGGGTCCGCGTCCACGCCGTGTCACGGAGGCAGTGTTCCGCGATGCACTCCGTGACACGTTGCTTGTTATTCCGGGAAAAATTCCCACTAGTATAAATAGAACACTTAGGCTTATTTTTAATTAATGCAAACTTGGTGGAGCAAGGACATGGGTTACAGACAGTTGAGGGACGAAAAAGCTCAGGGTTTTTCTCTCTTTCTTTCTTCTTTCAATCAATTGTTTGTATGATTAACACTTGTTTTAGGATGATTAATCCACAAATGAGTGGCTAATTTCCTTCCTTGCTGAGGTTATGAACAATGGTGATGAATTTTGATTATTGAATTATATGGTTTTTCATCTTCTTCTTCCATGTTGTTCTATTAATTCTTGTTTCTACTGCATTGGTGTGTGGCCGACATTAATGTACATCTAAAAAGTCCGATTTCACTCGAGAGAGCACGAAATTGGAAAGTTATGAATTAATAGGGTATTGTTCTTAACTTGATTTGGGAAAATTGGGTTTTGATGTGCTTTCCTGATAGAAATATACTTGAAAGCCGTATTAGTCAATTTAGGAACTGGAATTGTATTGCTAGGTCATAAATTGCATTTGATCACAGAAATGTAGACGGATGGTTTATGATTCTTACGTGAGATTAAATACGAGAGTTTTAATCTCTAGGCTAATGTTCTTGGCTAGCAACTGGAAGAGAAGATTAACCAATGTATGTTGATAATCATGTTCATTACATGTTCTTAATCTTGGCATGCTCATATCCATAGTTTCAATTCAAAGTAGATATTTGTTAATAGTTTTAGTATATAATTTATAAACAAATTATTTAACTTTTGGTTACTTTGTTGTCAGCATATATAGAAGTAAGATAGAATATAGTATACTTGAGCAATTTTTACTTATCCAGAGTCTCCTTGGATCGATACTTGGCTTACTTAAGCCACTTACTACTTGTTTGACCACGTGCACTTGCGTGTCGGATTTATATAACCCATATAGCGAACACCCGAACAATTAACGCAGTAAGAACATAAATCAATAGAACAACCATGGAAGAAAAGATGAAAAACCAATTTATCAATAATCACATTTCAATACAAATGTTCTTAACCTCAGCAAGAAGGGAATTTAGCCACTCATTTGTGGATTAAACATCGTTAATGAGTGTTAATCATACAAGCAATTGAAATCAAGAAGAAGGAGATAGAGAAAAACCCTGAGATTTTCATCCCCTCAACTGCCTGTAACCCACGTTCTTGCTCCACCAAGTCAGAATAATTAAAAATGAACCTAAGTGTTCTATTTATACTAGTGGGAATTTTTCCCGGAATAACAAGCAACGTGTCACGGAGTGCATCGCGGAGCACTACCTCCGTGACATGCCACCAACGCGTACCCTCACTGGAATCCGATCGTCCAGGTATAAAGGCCCAACGTGGCACAGCGTGTAACGTGGGGCTAGGCCAACGTGCCACGACCCCAACGCGCACCTTCACTGGAATTTGGCATATTTTAAGCATCCAGGCAGAATTCATCCGCGATGGCAGCGTGACACGGCTCCATCGTGGAGCCCCTTTAATTCGTGCTTTCCTTGTGCTTTTTCCCTTGCTAGCTTCCGAGTCCAATCCCGATCTCTCCCAACATGCATCTTATCTCCATAACTTTATATTTTTCATGCAAAACAACGCTAATCATGTTGGTTAGTATAAATTCACATTTTATTACAATTCATATGAGAATGTACAAATATCAATAGATAAACAAGGCAAAATGACATATTTGAGTATCACTTGGGCATATAAATTTGCCCAAGATCACTTACCCCACACTTAAATCCTTGTTCATCCCCGAACAATAATCTTACACCTCATGTAATTGACACCCCATCCTGGCTACTTTGGCTCGACAATTCAAGCTACGGTTATACCGATTATTTAATACAACAAATCATCAAGAAAACATGCATAGTCTTATCAGTACAATGACCTTCAACACATTAAGACCTCCTAGACTCAAGAATCGACTCTCGATATCGGCAAACTCATGCAAATCAGCTGATCAAGATATCCGACATGAAATTTAATCTCTCGTCGAGCATGTGCCCTCATCACACAAGAGAATTTGCCACCCTTTTTAATCACATGAATTCAAAACATTACATGCAGGGGCATATAAACAAGATTTCTCTCTCTCTCCCAAAAGAATTCACATGCATCATGTCATGAACCATAGGCTTGCCTTTAGTGTATTACTCCACTAATATAAGGACACATGATGTAAGATCATGTAGGACTTAATGGGTTGTAATGTAAGCTACGGAACTAGCACATACTGGGCTAACCAATAATAACAACTAGCCTCCTTAAGCGCTTTTTCAATCCATCCCATCAACCTTATGGACATTGTTTCTTCCTTCATCATCCCATTCTTGAACTTTGTCTTTATTTTCGACCCTATATCTTTAAGCACACTTGATTTAATAATAAAAATTATTTATACATCTTCATTATATTCAATTTATACCAAGTGCACCTTCGACCTTTTCTTTCCTTTCATCACTTTGCTTTTTCTTTTCTTTTCAAAATTCTCACTCCCTGGCACGGTGGGAAAATTATTTAATTATTTTTTTTCTTGAGCGCTTAAGAGTTTTTGATCAAATTCTCGAATAATGAAAAGAAGGGGTTAAGCTTGGTTTACACCTTTTTGACAAAAGAAAGAAATAGGTTAAAGGCTCAATAGGCTAACTAGGGTGTACATTCAAGGTAGGTACGATAATGAAAAAAAAACTTTCGGTTAAACCAAAGAAATGCCTACATCCTTTCTTACAATACACATCCTTCATTTAGTTTTGTACACACACCAGGCAAGTTTTAGATACTTCACAATAGCATGGAAGAACCGAAACCTCACCATACACTCATTTCACATGCTCAACTCCAGACATATTCACAGACTCTTCAATCAGCTAATTACAAGAATTCAAGCATTAAGCCTCAATCACACCGAATCGAACTCTATGGCCTCGGTATCTCAACATATTTACAAAGTTGCATGCTTTCATACGAATCACCTTTGCATTTCAAATATCATGTACAACACACAACCATAATTTCGCAACCATACAGTAACAATAGGTTTTGGGATGCAAACCAATAAAAAAAACTAAAAGAAAAAATGAACAAAAGAAATCTACTCCTAACGGACTACATTTCCCTTAAGACGATCGTCATCCATCCATCATAGGGAACGGTCACTAATTACGACTTCGGTTCAATGGGACTATTCTCGGTAAAAGAACCGAAAACAAATGCCGAGAAACCTAAAAATAAAAATTTCACAAAAATTTTAAAAATATCGATAATTTCAATAAAACAAAGATATGTACAAAACCAGCTAACAACATTCAACAGCACACAACAGCTTCACCTTAATTACAATACGGACATACACACAAAAATCACAGGGTCACAAGTTTATCCAAGCACAACAACAGAACAGAGACATACATTAATAACAACAACAACCAACACCTAACTACTCCCACCCCACACTTAAATCGAACACTGTCCCCAGTGTTCACAAAATTCAGCATAGTACGAAAGTAGGTGGTGAAACTCCCTGATCAATCAAAGTATTCCACTTCTTCGTCTGGTGCCGCTGCCTCGTCTCCCATGTCTGAATCGCCCCCGTCGTCATCATCTGACTCCACATCAGAGTCATCACGACGTGTCTCCTCATCTGTGGTGACATCATCATCAGTGGGCTCCACAAAAGCTGGCTCCACTCGGCATAGAGCCTTGGCATTTTCGCCAAAAGGGTAGTCTAGCTCGAGCTTCCATAGCTCATCTTCTGTTGCCGGCCTCCCGCCTATGCACAGCTGGAGCATCTGCATCCCAAACATGCGAGCCATGTACTGATCATCTCGAGCGTGTCGCTCGGCTAATGTGAGAACTGGCCCGTGAGTGGTGTCGGGTGCCTTAGTTTTGGTGACATCTAAGGCTCGCCTCTCCATCTGTGGGATGTAGTCAAGGGCCTCCTCCTCAATATCCAGGCCCCTTAGGAACGTGGTCAGTAAGCCACCAAACCCGTACCTGTGCCCTTGATGCAAACGGACTCTCTTCATGGCGGAGATGATCACCGCCCCGACATTGATCTCCAGCCCTTTCATCAGGGCGTATACCAAGCACACACGATCCCGGGTGACATCTGTCATATGCACCCTCGGGATCAGGCAGGAACAAATAATCTTAAGCCATATCCTGGCTTCCCTGTTCATCTGTGAGCAGGGCAATGTCTGATGGTAGCCCCTCTCCTTATGCTTGCTCCAACGTGCTGTAGACCGGGCTCCACACAAAGTGCCTCTGATGTCCGCATATGGTGGAGTGATATTCAACTACCGAAGCACATGGGCGTCTGTGTCCCGCGCCCCCAAGATGGCATTAAGGTGATGGGGCTCAAAAGTGACTATCTGCCCCCTTATCTTTATGGTTTAACTTATGAGTGTCGGGTTCCAGTTGACGTAAAATTCCCGAATCAGGTGCAGGTTGCACTCCTTGGGCTCTTCAAAGATGAAGTTCAGCCCGGCTGCCTCAATCCTGTGGACAATCCTGGGAAACTCCTGTGCCAATGGTTCCCTAGCAATGTGTTCTTCGGGGAAGTATTTGCTTTCCTTATGCTTTGCGTGCCATTTCTTCCCCTCCTCTATCACCCATCGGGTTCCGTATTGACGGCGTTGGCCGGGGGGAACCGTTGGTGCTGCTGGGACTGCTGTTCCCAGTCTAATTCTTTTCCTTTCGGCGCCTGATGTTGATGCGCCCTTCCCTTTTTCTTGCCTGCTTGCCATCGTTCCTGTCAAACAAAACAGACAGTCCCAATGTTATTCAATTAAAAGTAGCTTCGACTAAGGTTGGGTTAAGCTAGGCCACCCCACACTTAGGCTTTAGCCACAATCACAGCATTACGGCAAGATCATACTTATTTCCAATTTACAAAAAAAAACAATACACAACAAATATGCCTCGTGCATTAGAGAATTCTGATCTTGGGCAGATTTATATGCCCAAGTGATACTCAAACGTATCATTTTTACCTTGTTTGTTGTGCAATGTGTATATAATATCATGTATTTGGTAATAAAATGCGAATTTATACTAACCAACATGATTAGCATTTGTTTTGCAGGATAATGTGATTTTTAGGAGCTAAAATGCGTGTTGGAACTATGTCGGAGTTGGACTTGGATGCGAGCGTGGAAAAGACCTTGGATGGCACATTTTACATTTGCTCCGCGATGGAGCCGTGCCACGCTGCCATCGCGGTAGCACACTGCCTGGGCAGGAATTAATTAGGCAATTTCCAGTGTGCCTGCGCGTCAGTTCCATGGCACGGAGATAGGCCTCCGCGATGGCCTCCGTGCCATGTTGAGGCCAATTATCCGGACCCTGCAATTTCCAGAGAGGGTCCGCGTCCACGCCGTGTCACGGAGGCAGTGCTCCGTGTTGGCCTCCGTGACACGTTGCTTGTTATTCCGGGAAAAATTTCCCACTAGTATAAATAGCACACTTAGGTTTATTTTTAATGAGTTTTTAGTTTTTAGACTGAGTTCAGAAGTGGAGAGCAGGAACGTGGGTTTGTGGCAGTTGAAGAATAGAAAAGCTAAGAGTTTTCTTCTCTTCCTTTCTTCTTTCCTTCAATTGTATGCATGATTTACACTCATTTTAGGATGATCAATCCAAGAATGAGTGGCTAATTCCCTTCTTTGCTGAGGTTTTGAACTTGTGTAATGAATTTTGGTGATAATTGATATGGTTTCTTCTTCTTCTTGCATGTTGTTCTATTAATTCTTGTGCTTACTACATTATTGATTGGCCACCATTAATGTATATCTAAAAAGTCCAATTTCACTCGAGAGAGCACGAAATTGGAAAGTTGTGAATTAATAGGGTATTGTTCTTAACTTGATTTGGGAAAATTGGGTTTTGATGTGCTTTCTTGATAGAAATATACTTGAAAGCCGTATTAGTCAATTTAGGAACCGGAATTGTAGTGCTAGGTCATAAAATGCATTTGATCACAGAAATGTAGACGGATGGTTTATGATTCTAAAGTGAAATTAAATACGAAAGTTTTAATTTCTAGGCAAACGTTCTTGGCTAGCAACATGAAGAAGAGGATGACCAAATTATCATGATTATCAAGTTCATTACTCGTTCTTAACCTTGGCATGTGCATATCCATTGTCTAAATTCAAAAGTAAATAGTTGTTATTAATTGTAGTATATAAATAGTTTAGAAACAAAAACTCACTCAACTCTTGGTTGGATTGTTGTTAACATAGTTAGGAATAGAATAGAGATATAGTAAACTAGGCAGTTTTACATATCTAGAGCAGCCTCCTTGGATCGATACTTGGCTACTTAGCCACTTTATTACTTGTTTGACCACGTGCACTTGCGTGTCGGTTGATAATATTTAATACTAACCGAATCAGCACCGAACAAATTCGACGGTCTAAATTCTTTTGTACTACTCAAACTTCGTACAACTAACCACAACATTACCATCGTTCACATTTCATCACATAGCACTTAGCATACATTTCTATCAATAAAACCAATACAATTCTCCCAATTTCTATGCAATTTCAACGAATTCATTAACCCGACAATCCGTCGTGCCTTAATCGTCTTAACGTTAAGCACAACATAATGTCCTCACCCAACATGCACAAACCAAGAAGAATTTCACATTTCAACTCAATTTTAACTTCTTCATATTTGAATTCTAACCCTAGCTACAATTTCGCAAGAATTCCACTCAAACATGTATTTATCGAGTTCATACCATCACAAAGATACTATGAACATCAATAACCAATAATTTACATGAATTCATGCTCAATTTACACTTAGGGTAAGTTTTCCTCACTTTCTATGCTAAAATCGGAAAAATAAGGCAAGAAATGAGATAAAGTTAACAAACATACCTTCAATTCGATGATATCGAAGAAAAGTTGACAAATTTGAGCTCCTAGTCCGTGTCACATTGGGGAAGGGGGGTTTTGGGTTGTTTGTCGCGGAGGGGAGTGAAAAAAATGGGAAAAATGAGGGAAAAAAAGGGGTTAAAAAGAAGGTTTTTCGCGCGGGTCACCCGGCGACTCGGTGTGACCCGACGCGAAGTTACCCTCAACGTGTCATGGAGGGTAACGCGGAGCATGCCCTCCGTGAAACGGAGCCATCGCACAGGTGTTCTGGAATTTGTAAAAATTCCAAAATTACCTTCAACGTGTCACGGAGGGTAACGCGGAGGCCCTCCTCCGTGACACGGAGCCATCGCGTGGGCTTACTGTTTTGCCACTTTTTATGATTTTTCTTACCTCGATTTTTCCTTTGCGATCCTTTGCACATTTATCCTCCGTTCAACCTGAAATTCATCTCACAACAAGAAATTGGTTAGAATATAGGTTTCAAATAAACTATAACTTTTGTTTTTATTATTTTTTTTTATTTTCTCATTTTTTTCTCTTTTCTCTTTTTTTTACGAAATCTAATAAAATATTACAAAAATCTTCACGGGTTGCCTCCCGTGCAGCGCCTGGTTTACCGTCGCGGCTCGACGTCATTAAGCTCAATCATCCTCTAGGGTGACAGACGTTTTCTTTCGACCACCGTCCTCACCCCTGCCAAACTTACACCTCTCCGGTGGTTTCCCAAACAACTCCCGTGACAACGCTCTGGACAACATCAGCTCGATTAATCACGTTGATCACCGAGAGTTCCTCGTACACGGCCGGGAGCTTGGTGGCCTTGTACACATCAAACACCTCCACCTTATCGTGTGCTTGCATGGTTAGCTGCCCTGCAGCTACATCAATAAGTGCTTTCCCGGTAGCCAAGAAAGGACGTCCCAAAATAAATGGGACTTCCGCGTCTGGCTCGAAGTCCAGCACAATGAAGTCTACCGGGAAGATGAAGGAGCTCACTTGCACCAGCACGTCCTCCACAATGCCATTAGGTCTTGCCAAGGAACTATCTGCTAGTTGCAAGATCACTGTTGTTGGTCAAGGACTCCCTAGCCCCAACTTCTTGAATACCGATGTCGACATCAAGTTAATGCTCGCTCCCAAATCACATAATCCGCGAGCTCGGATACTCTGCCCAATTGTGATTTGTATTGTAAAGCTCCCAGGGTCCTAGAGCTTTGTGGGCAACCTATTTTGTATCCGGGAAGTGCACTCCTCCGTAAGAGCCACCGTAGTATACTCAGTCAACCTGCTTTTGTTCGTCACGATGTCCTTAATATACTTTGCGTACTTCGGCACTCCGTGCAAAACATCAACAAGAGGTAAGTTAATGTGTACCTGTTTAAGCACCTCCATGAACTTTTTGAAACACGCCTCCTCCTTGTGTTTCTTTAATCATTGAGGGAACGAGGGTGGTGGTCTTTCTGGTTCAACATCCTTTTTCTTCCCCCTCTCATCACTTTGCTCCCTCTCAGTTTCTGCTGCTCGCGACTATTGAGGTGGTCTTTCTGGTTCCACCTCTTTAAGTTGTAAACCACTCCTTGTGGTCACTGCATTTACTTGCTTGGGGTTGGGATCAGTGTCACTCGGAAGTCCTCCTCTAGGCTTGGTGTTTTGGGCTCCAGCAAATTGCCCAAACTGGTACTCTAGCGCCTTTGTAGCTAACTGATTATTCTTTACCTCGGCTGCTAATTTCACGTAGTCAGCCTACAATTGAGCTTGGTTAGCTATCATTGTCTTGAACATTTCCTCAATGCTAGGTGATGGTGGTGGAGGAGGTGCATTGTTGCTTCTGTATTGTGATTGATAGTTCTGATTCCCTCCTTGATTTCTCTGCGCCCCCTGACTCGAACTTTGTCCTTGATGATTATTGCCACCCCAAGAGAAATTCAGGTGATTCCTCCAGTTGGAATTGTGGCTGTTGCCATACTGTAGGTGTTTGTTTCTCTGTACATTACCAACAAAGTTCACCGAATCAGGATTTTCTCCACAACACTCAGCTGAGTGTTCACTACTCCCGCACACTTCACACCAAATCTGCTGCACTACATTCATTGGGGCTTGAGACTGGTTCATGCTCATGTTACTGAAGTGGGTGTTGAGTTGATTCTGTAACGCAGCTATCTGTGCAGCAATAATTGTAAAACCTTCCACTTCTAAGACTCCTGCTGCTTTCCTTGTTCCTCCTCTTGACGAATCCGCATTCCACTCTGGATTTCCCTGCGAAATACGATTTAACAAGGTATACAGCTCCTCATAAGTTTTCTCCATTGCTTGTCCCCGACCTGCTGAGTCTAGCAAGATTTTTGTGTGGGGTTCCAAACCCTCTATGAAAGTATGTACCAGCACACCATTGGATTGGTGATGATGAGGATAATCTCGCAACATAGATTTGAATCTTTCCCAAGCCTGATACAGATTCTCTCCCTCTCTCTGTTTAAAACTCTGAATTTGACTTCTAAGTCTTGCTGTTTTACCGGATGGGAAGAACCGTATCAAGAATTTCTTTGCAAGATCATCCCACGTGGTGATGGAATTAGGTGGCTCAGCTTTCAACCACCTCTAAGCTTCTCCCAAAAGTGAGAATGGGAACAATGTAAGCCTGACATAATCTGATGACACTCTAGCGGGGATGTAAGTGTCACTTATCTCCAAAAAATTTTGAAATGTTGCTGTGGATCCTCATGTGGTAGACCTGTGAATTGCCCGCTGGTGTGCAGCAATTGCACCGTGTTTTGTTTAAGCTCGAACCTCCCTCCTGGCTCAGGTTTGCAGATGCTAGATGTGACATTGTTAGCATATGGGATTGCCACCTCGCGAATCGGCCTAGCTGCCATCTCCTCGGGCACTAACATTGCCCTTACAACTGGTGGATTCTGTTGTTGCTCCAGGATTGTTTGTTTGAGCAACTGCAGCTTTTTCTCTAGAGCTTCTCTCCTTTGACGATGAAATTGTCTTTCCGTCTCTAAATATGAGTCCACCAGCTCCTTGTCTCTAGCCAGTGTTCAACAGAAATTAGTATCTGCAAAATACAGGCTAAGACCAAGTTGTCAACACTAAGATGAAATAGTAAACTAACACTTAAGAAAAATTTACCAATTGCCAGTCCCCGGCAACGGCGCCAAAAACTTGTTCGGTCTGTTGGGTATAACTACACGCAAGTGCACGTGGTCAAACAAGTAGTAAAGTGGCTCAAGTAAGCCAAGTATCGATCCCACAGAGACTGGTCTAAGGTAACAATCTTCTCAAGTGTCAATAAACTTTAACTCTAAATTGCAGACAATAGTGTGAAGAAGAGTTTGATATTTTGTTTCCTAATTTTGTACTAAGTCTAAAAAAAATATATAATTTGAGTCTGAACTATAAGTATGAGCATGCTGAGGCTAAAATGAACATGTAGAGAAATAAATTATCGATACAATTTGGTTAATCTTTCCTCTGGTTGCTAGTCAAGAATTATTGCCTATGGATTAAAACTCTCGTATTTAACCCAACTTAAGAATCATGAACCTTACACCTACATTTCTGTGATAAAACGAAATTCATGTTCTAGCCATACAAAACCGATTCTTTAATTGACTAATAGGACTTTCAGGTATATTTCTATCCTGAAGGTAAATCAATTCTCAATTTTTCCAAACTAAGAAAAGATCATATCCTATCAATTCACAACTTTCCAATTTCTTGCTCTCTCGAGTGAAACCGGACTTTTTAGATTTACATTAATGTTGGCCATACATTAACGCAGTAAGAACAAGAATCAATAGAACAACCATGGAAGAAAAGATGAAAAACCAATTTATCAATAATCACATTTCAATACAAATGTTCTTAACCTCAACAAGAAGGAAATTTAGCCACTCATTTGTGGATTAAACATCGTTAAATGAGTGTTAATCATACAAGCAATTTGGCATATTTTAAGCATCCAGGCAGAATGCATCCGCGATGGCAACGTGACACGGCTCCATCGTGGAGCCCCTTTAATTCGTGCTTTCCTTGTGCTTTTTCCCTTGCTAGCTTCCGAGTCCAATCCCAATCTCTCCCAACATGCATCTTAGCTCCATAACTTTATATTTTTCCTGCAAAACAACTCTAATCATATTGGTTAGTATAAATTCACATTTTATTATAATTCACATGAGAATGTACAAACATCGATAGATAAACAAGGCAAAATGACACATTTGAGTATCACTTGGGCATATAAATTTGCCCAAGATCAGTGAGCTTCCCCTACCCCCAAGGGGCCTTTAGCTTGATATCGATATCATGGTAGTGTTCTTAGCCCTAGCAAGGCTTTTTACACCTCTACCCACTTAAGTGTAATAGTCGGGATCACGTACGCTCTATCGTGGTAATGTCAGTTATATGATGAGTCTCCCATTGTTCCTCATGATTTCATTTATGCATGTTCATCAATCATGATAATGTGTTTTCAGTAGGTTTGACTCAATGTTCAGTTTTACTTATGATTATCAGTTTTTAGCTTTGGGTCATTCGATTCAGTTATGTGTAGATCATGATTTTAGAAAAAAGTATGCAAGCCCTACTCTCAGAATCTTATCTTGATTATGTTTTATAATATGCATAGTTTAGGATTTTATTTAGTGGTTTTACTTACCTTACATACTCGGTACATTCCACATACTGACCGCATACTCTATGCTTTATCGTTTCATGATACAGGCTCAGTTTCTTCATTAGCCAGACCTGCAGCATTAGCACTTATCAGCCAGAGTTGGTGAGTCCTCATCTTTCAAGGGCCCTTCTTCTTAGTTATTTCTAGTACTTTCAGTTTCAGACTTTAGTGAGTTAGTTGGGGTCTTGTCCCTTCAACTCGTCAGAAGTAGAGGCTTTTCAGACATAGCATGTATTTAGCTTTAGTCTTGAGTTATGTATTTCGATGTTATGACATTATCAGACTTCCACTATATTAAATATGTTGATATTCCATTTTATTATGATCGTGTTAGATGATGTGTTCATGCAATGGGTTGACTTGGAGCCTCTCGGGGTTCTTTTTCCCATGTATCGATCCGAGCCTATGTTCGGGTCGTGACAAACTTGGCATCAGAGCATTATGTTTTGAAGTGTCCTAGGATGTCTGAAAGCCGCGTTAAGTAGAGTTTTTTTCATAGGTGTGAAGCTCTCCATACTTATGATGAAGAATCTACGAGACATTTTAGGAAAAGTTCCCTTCTTTCATGATCTAAGTTGTGCGATGAAATGTCTCTCTGGCTTTCTAACTCGTGCTATATGCGTTTGCAGAATCATGACTCCCTATCGAGTTAACAAAAGAAAAAATGGGAATGGAGACGGCCATGAGAACGGTAATGGAGATGGGCACTGGCAGGCCCCACCAGCCCATGAGGAGCATGTACCCCAGCAGTTTGCCCACGCTGAGTTCAGGGCATCCATTCAGATGCTAGCCCAGGCGTTGACCACCCAAGTCAACCAACAGGTATTTGTGCATGTCCCTTAGAATTGGAATACGGCGGCGGCACGAGTCAAAGATTTTCTGAGGATGAATCCTCAGGAGTTTCTTGGATCAAAGGTGGACGAAGATCTACATGACTTTATTGATGATGTTCTGAAGATCACCCAGATCATGGGGGTGACCAGAGAGGAGTGCGCTGATTTAGCCTCATATCAGTTGAAAGGGGTTGCACACTTCTGGTTCAAGAAATGGAAGGATAGTAGGGCATTAGAGCAGGCCCTATTGGTTGGGATGAGTTTCATGCTGCATTTCTAGATCATTTCTTCCCTCGTGAGATGAAGGAGATTAAAGAAGCCAAGTTTGTGAACCTAAAGCAAGGAAAAATGATAGTTCAGGAGTATGCCTTGGAGTTCACTCTCTTGTCCAAGTATGCACAAGAGATGGTGTCATATTAGAGAGCCCGAGTAAGTCAGTTCGTGCATGGCATAGTAGACTACTTGGTCAGGGATTGCAGGATCACAATGCTTCTTCAGGACATTGAATTTGCTCGGATAGTCCTGTACGCCCAAAAGATGGAGGCGGTGCAGATGAGTGAGCGGGAGAGAGAGGCCAAGAGGGCCAGGACTGATAGCTTCGGGTTTTCCCAGCAGAGACCTAGTGGGCACTGTCAGCAGTCCCACTAGAGGTCTTCAACCCTAGCGCCTTCATCTATGAGTGTGCCATCCAGATCCAGGCCCGATAAGAGGGGATGAGCATCAAGCTCTAGAGGTCAGAGTAGCAGACCGCAGAGACCAGCGCTCCAAAGTGTGGAAGATGTAGCCGAAGACACGTGGGTCAATGCTTAGCAGGTTCAGGTGCTTGTTTCGGGTGCGGGAAGCCCGAACATATACTCAGGGATTTCCCAATAGCCAAATTAGGGTCATGATAGGCGTTGAGGCCCAGCCTCCAGTTCAGCAGCTCCACCAGCACGCCCAGCCTAGCAGGGGGCATCTACTAGTGCGGGTGGTGGTCTGCGTCAAAACAGATTCTATGCCCTAGCATCTCTTCAGGAGCAGGAGGTCTCCCCAGACGTAGTCATTGGTATGTTATGAGTAGTCCACCTTGATTTATATGCATTATCATATCCATGGGCTACTTTGTCTTTTGTAACGCCTTATGTTGCTAGTAGTTCAGAGTTAGTCCCGAAATCCAGAACCCTTCTCAGTCTCTACTCCAATCGGTAATTCAGTTTTAGCTCAACGGTTATATAGAAATTGCCCTATCACAGTAGTTGAGAAAGTCACCTCAGTAGATTTAGTAGAGTTAGCCATGACCGATTTTGATGTTATCCTCGGCATGGATTGGTTATATTCATGTTATACCTTGGTCAGTTGTAGAACCCGTGCAGTAGAGTTCATATTTCCGGGTGATCTAGTCCTAAAGTGGAAGGGTAGTTCAGGTGTGGTTGTAGGTCGTTTCATTTCCTACCTTAAGGCCAGAAATATGATTTCTGAGGGTTGCGTGTACCATCTAATCAGGGTTAAGGATGCTACATCCAAAACCTCAACTCCAGTTAGTTCCTGTAGTGTGTGAGTATCCATAGGTGTTTCCAGATGATTTACCGGGAATCCCTCCTGAGCGGGAGATCGATTTTGGTATTGACCTTCTTTCCGATACACAGCCTAAATCTATTCCTCCTTACAGAATGGCTCCAGGTAAGCTAAAAGAGTTGAAGGAGCAGTTGATAGACCTATTAGACAAGGGATTCATTAGATCGAGCAAATCCCCATTGGGTGTACTAGTTTTCTTGGTCCACAAGAAGGATGGTTCTCTTTGTATATGCATTAATTATCGGCAATTGAACAAAGTTACCATCAAGAATAGGTATCCTCTCCCCAGGATTGATGATTTATTTGACCAGCTTTAGGGTGCTAAGTGCTTTTCTAAGATAGACCTCAGATCCAGATATTATCAATTTAGGGTACGGGAGAGTGACATCCCGATGATAGCCTTCAAGACTCAATATGGTCATTATGAGTTTATAGTTATGTCTTTTGGGCTAACGAATGCTCCTGCAGCTTTTATGGATTTGATGAACAGGGTGTTCAAGACATATTTGGATATGTTCGTGATTGTGTTCATAAATGACATCCTTATATACTCTTGGAGCAAGGAGGAGCATGACACTCATTTGAGGGTGGTTCTACAGACCTTGAAAGATTTCCAATTGTATGATAAATTCAACAAATGCGAGTTTTGGTTGAAATCAATGGCATTTTTAGGTCATGTGGTGACAATTGAGGGTGTACAGGTGGACTCTCAAAAGATAGAGGCATTGAAGAATTGGCCCAGACCGGTTAGTCCTTCAGATGTCAGGAGGTTTTTGGGTTTAGGGGGTTACTATCAGAGGTTTGTTAAGGGGTTTTCATCCATTGAAGCCCCATTGACTAAATTGACCCAAAAGAAAGTGAAGTTTCAATGGTCAAAGGCTTGTCTGAAGAGCTTTCAAGAGTTGAAGACTCAACTAACCTCAACACCGTGTTGACCCTACCTGAGGGCACCGATGGGTTTGTGGTATATTGTGATGCTTTGAGGTTCAGCCTTGGTTGTGTATTGATGCAACACAGTAAAGTTATAGCCTATGATTCTAGGCAGCTGAAATTCCATGAAAGGAACTACCTGACTCATGATCTTGAATTGGAAGCGGTAGTATTTGCCTTGAAGATTTGGAGACACTATTTGTACGGGGTCCATGTGGATGTGTTTACTGACCACAAAATCCTATAGTACGTGTTTACCTGGATCTCAATCTACGTCAGAGGAGGTGGTTAGAGCTTCTTTAAGATTATGATATGAGTGTCCTCTATCATCCGGGCAAGGCTAATATGGTGGTAGATGCTCTTAGCATGCTTGTGGAGAGTGTATCCCATGTAGACAAGGAAAAGAGGGAATTTATGAAGGACGTACATCGGCTTGCACTACTAGGAGTTCGTCTTGTTGACTCGACAGATGGTGGTGTCATTGTTCAGAATGGGTCAGAATCCTCCTTAGTGACCGATGTTAAAGATAGAAAATACAAGAATCCTATTTTGGTAAAGTTGAAGGAAGCCGTTCAGAATCAGAAGGTAGAAGTCTTCTCCCAAGGGGGAGATTGGGTGCTTCAATATCAGGGTCATTTGAGTGTTCCAGGTGTTGATGATTTGATAGATCAGATGTTGCACGAGGCTCATTGTTCCAGATACCCAATACATCCAGGTGCCACTAAGATGCATTGTGACCTACGGGAAGTCTATTGGTGGAGTGGCATGAAGAAAGAAAAAGCAGAATTTGTGTTTAAGTGTTTGAATTGTCAACAAGTGAAAGTGGAACATCAAAAACCTGGAGGTGTGCTTCAAGACATTAGTAACCATACTTGGATGTGGGAGGAGATCAATATGGACTTTATTATAGGTTTGCCTTGCACTCGTCGATAGTATGACTCTATTTGGGTGGTTGTGGACAGGTTAACTAAGGCAGCTCATTTTCTACCGGTCAAAACTACCGATTCAGCGGAGGATTATGCTAAGTTGTACATTCAGGAGTTAGTTCTATTGCATGGAGTGCCCTTTTCCATCATATCATATAGAGGTACTCAGTTTACCTCTTAGTTTTAGAGATTATTTCAGAAGGGACTTGGTACTCAGGTCAAGCTTAGCACAACCTTTCACCCACACACAGATGGTAAGGCTGAGCGGACCATTCAGACTCTCGAGGATATGTTGAGAGTGTGTGTGATTGACTTCAAGCGTAGCTGGGATGATCATTTTCCTCTAATTGAGTTTGCATATGAAAACAACTACCATTCTAGCATTCAGATGGCTCCATTTGAGGCTCTATATGAGCGAAGGTGTAGATCATCTATTGGTTGGTTTGAGGTTAGTGAAGCTACATTGATAGGTCCAGATTCAACCCAAGAGGCTATGGAGAAAGTTCAACTTATAAGGGACAGGTTGAAAACAACTCAGAGTCGCCAAAAGTCCTATGCGAATGTGTGGAGGAGGGAGCTTGAGTTTGAAGTTGATGATTGGGAGTTTCTGAAGGTATCCCCAATAAAGGGAGTGATGAGATTTGGAAAGAAAGGGAAACTCAGTCCTCGTTATGTTGGTTTATACCGGATTATGAAACGGGTTGACAAGGTAGCATATGAGTTGGAGTTGCCTCAATATTAGCTTCAGTCCATCTAGTTTTCCATGTATCGCTATTAAAGAAGTGTTTGGGTGATCCAGCTCTAGTTGTTCCGGTGGAGAGTGTAGGTGTGAAAGATAGCTTAGTTATGAGGAGGTTCCGGTAGAAATACTTGATCATCAGGTTTGGAAGCTAAGAAACAAAGAAGTAGCTTCAGTCAAGGTTTTATGGAGAAATCGACATGTCGAGGGAGCTACGCGAGAAGGCAAAGCAGATATGATGGCTAAATACCCACATCTATTCCCTTCCGGCTCAATTTCAGTGATCTTGGACATAATCGCGTGCCCAAGTGCTATTTTATAACTTAGTTTAGTCCTGTTTGTCTATTTATGCATTTAATTTCTCATGTGATTTTATGTAAATTTGGATATATACTAACCAACATGATTAGTCCTTGTGTTTGTAGGTGAAAAATGCATTTGAGGGACTAAATAATGATGGGTGAAGTGGAGGAATGAAATAGGAAGCAAATTGCAAAAGTCGGCAAGGAACCATGCCTTGGCAAGGCTGGCCGCGCCAGGCAGCGTGCCACGCTGTGCGTGTGCCGCGCCCAACGCCGTGCCACGTCAATGCCAGGCGCGAGAAAAAGGTAGAAAGCAGGCCACCTGCGCGCCAGCGCCGTGCCACGCCAGGCACAGCTGCGCGACAGGGGCCGTGTCACTGGTACAAACGCGCTGCACAAGCAGCGTGCCACGCTGCCATCACAGCAAGCCTCAGCCAAGAATGATTTTTGTGCAATTTCCAGTGTGCTTTCGTGATACCTCCATGTCATGGAGGCAAATTAGTGTGACCACCTCCGTGCCACGGAGCCATTCCATGATGGGAAAAAATTGTACATTCCCTATTTACTATAAATAGGACCCTTAGCTTCTAAAATCATTTTGTCACGAAATATTTTCTGAAAACCGAGAAGGAGCGAAGGGAGAAGTGAAGAACTCACCTAGGGTTCACAAAATTTACCTTGTCTTTTATCTATTCTTGTCAGTACATCACTTTAATTATGTTTTTGAGTATTTGTACGAACATGAGTGGCTAAAACCCTTCCTCTAGGGTTGAGGCTACGTGATATGATTGTAATTGCATGTATTTGTTTTGGTTTGAGTTGTTAATTGTTGTTTTGTCTTACATTATACATTATGGTTGTTTTTATGCTTGATCACCATGAAAACAAATATGTTAAGCTTAGGTAAAATCTTGAAAGAGCAACTTTAAGCAAGAACAAGAGAATGTGGGAGCAAGTTCTTATCTTTAGATAAGATTCGCGGTAGGATAGAACGTCTACCTAATTTGCCTTGCTTTGTTGACAAAATGGGATGAGAGCAAGAAACCGGCTTAGAATTGTCTTATCACCACTCGTAGAAGTAGTTGTGAAGCTAAGTTGAGTTAAATGATTAGAGGTACGAAAGTCCATAATCAAGAGCATAAACCTCGTAAACCACATCCATGTAGTTGAATTGCCCACGAACTAGAATGTCACATCCCCGCTCAACGATGTAGTTGTGAGGCTAGTTTGTCGTGTTTAGAGGCTCGAGAGACCATGAACATCGCATTTTCATCTGTGTGAGACAACAATTGATAATTTCATACTTGAACCATTACAAAGTATAGCATTGCATGATTATCCGGCCTTAGCTCTAGTTGCTTCTTATATTGTTTCAGATTATTTCTGTGACCACCTCTAGATTTAAATAGAATTTATCGAAAACATTTATAATCAACACTTGTGAGGGTTAATATCACACTTTAACTTGATAATTAGCTGAATTGGCCCAGTCCCTGTGGGTTCGACATCTGTCTCTTAAAAAGGGCCACTGTATTACTTGTAAGACCACGTACGCTTGCGTGGGTGCTTGGGCGCAGTCAACAAGTTTTTGGTGCCGTTGTCGGTGAATGGCGAAGTTTAGAAAATTTTTCTGTTTTTGTGTGATTTTTAATTTCCTTAAGTGTTGAGAAACTTGGTCTTAGTCTGACATATTGCAGGTGACAGGTTGTCCTTGCAAAGCTGGCAAGGAATAGAAGGCTAGCGGAACCGTTGCTTGAACCAGAGCGTCAAATTCATTTATGCAGGAGGGAAGCTCTAGAGCAAAAGCTAAAGAGACTTCAAGAGAGGTACAACAACAACCACCAGCAGGACAAGCAAGTTGTCACCTGAGATCATGGCAGCCAGACCAGTTCGCGAAGTGGCAATCCCACTAGCGACAAATGTGAACTCTAGTATCCGTAAATTGGAACCTGGAGGAAACTTTGAATTGAAGCATAATATGGTGCAACTGTTACATTCTAGTGGTCAATTCACTAGGATGGCACATGAGCACCCACAGCAACACTTACAGAACTTTCTTGAGATTAGTGACACGTTTGTCCCCACCGACGTGTCCACAGATTATGTCCGACTTACCTTCTTCCCATTTTCATTGTTGGGGGAGGCAAAGAGGTGGTTGAAATCTGAGCCACCGAATTCATAACTTCTTAGGACGATTTGGCAAAGAAGTTCCTTATCAGATTCTTCCCGTCAGGCAAGACTTCCAAACTTAGAAGTGAGATATTGAGTTTCAAGTAGAGGCCAGATGAGAACTTGTATTTGGATTGGGAGAGATTCAAGTCATTACTGAGAGACTGTCCCCATCATCAGCAATCCAATGAAGTGCTGGCCCATACCTTTGTATAAAGTTTAGACCCACACACAAAAATTTTACTGGACTCTGCATCGGGTGGGCAAGCATTAGAGAAGACTTATGATGATCTGTACACCTTGTTGAAAAGAATTGCTCAGGGAAATCCAGAGTGGAACAGCGAATCATCGAGAGGGGCAGGAAAGAGAACAACAGGGCTGATAGAGATAGATGGTGTAAATGCCTTGGTGGCACAGCTAGCATCGTTTCAGCATCAGATGATGACTCATTTCAGTAAACTGAGTATGAACCAACAGTAGGGTCAGGTAAATGCAGTTTAGCAAGCTCCGAGTTGGTGTGAAGTCTGCAGCAATAATGGGCATAATGCATAATCATGTGGGGCAAATCTGAAATCAGTCAATTTAGTTGGGAATGTTCAAAGGAACAATTAGAATTTTGAGAACAATTACAACAAGAATTGGCAAAGTCACCCAAAATTTTCTTGGGGTGGAAATCAAAGGCAAAGTTACCAGCAACCTCAACAGCAGTAGTATCAGCAGAACAGGCAGACTGATGGCCAGTTGAGCAGCAACATTGAGGAGATGTTGCAGAAAATAATGGAGACCCAGACTCAATTAGCAGAGAATCAGGCAAGGATGGCATCAGATTTGAAAAATCAGCAGTTGGCCACCCGCAATCTAGAGAAGCAGATGGGTCAAATAGCATCTCCTCACCACATGCGACCGCAGGGAGGACTTCTAAGTGACACAGATACTAACCCCCGCTAGGTCAAGGCCATCCTCTGAGGAGTGGCAAGCAATTAGTTGATGCGACATCGAAAGAGAAGAGAAATAAGGTGCAGCCAGAGTTGGTTAGAAAAGGACAATCCACTGACAAGGGAGAGAATCAGAGTGCTGCGTGTTCGGCTTCTGAGGTGACTACACGCAAGTGCACGTGGTCGAACAAGTAGTAAAGTGGCTTAAGTAAGCCAAGTATCGATCCCACAGGGACTGAACTACGGTAATAATTAACTTAAGTGTTAATGAACTATATCTTTAAGAATGCAGACAACCAAATAAATAATATTTTGAGAGTTTGAGTTTACTAATTAATACGAATCTAAGGCAAAATTATAAAGTGAGTCTGAATAATAGTAATGAGCAAACTGAGGTTAAAACGAACATGCAGGGAATTAATTTATCGATATAATTCAGTTAATCTTTCCTTCAGTTGCTAGTCAAGAATTATTGCCTATGGATTGGAACTTTTGTATCCTATCCAACTTAAGAATCGTGAACCTTCAATCTACATTTCTGTGATAAAAGAATTTCATGTTCTAGCCATACAAAACCGATTCCTTAAATGACTAATAAGACTTTCAGATATATTTCTATTCTGAATGTAAATTAATTCTCAATTTTCCCAAACTAAGAAGAGATCATATCCTACAAATTCAAATCTTTCCAATTTCTTTCCTTTTCAAAATCAAAATTGGATTTTTTAGATATACATTAACATTGGCCAAACATTAATGCAGTAAGAACAAGAATTGATAGAACAACCATTGAAGAAAAGATGAAAACTGAAATATTAACAATTACATTCCACTACAATTGTTCTTAACCTCAGCAAGAAGTGAATTTAGCCATTCATTTGTGGATTTAACATCATCAAATAAGTAGAATTTGTACAAACAATTGAGATAAAAGAGAAAGAGATAGAGAAGAACCCTAGAATTTTCGTCCCCTCAACTGCCTATAACCCACGTTCTTGCTCAACCAAGTCAGACTGTTTAAAAATAAACCTAAGTGTGCTATTTATACTAGTGGGAATTTTTCCCGAAATAACAAGCAACGTGGCACGGAGTGTATCACGGAGCACTCCCTCCGTGCCACGGGGGTATCGCGGACCCTCTCTAGAATTTGGCTCCTCAAAAATTTCACCTTGGCATGACACAACTTGCATCGCGGAGCCTGGCCAATGTGCCACGGTGCTATTGCGCACCTACACTGGAAATTGATGTCCCAGGTAATTGTACTCAATGTGCCACAGCTTGCATCGTGTGGCATTGCCTCCGTGTCATGGAGGTAATGCGAGGCTTCACTGGAAATGGCCAAAATTAAATCACCCAAGGCAGAATGCCTCCGCGATGGCAGCGTGACACGGCTCCATCGCGGAGCCCTTATTTTTGCTGCTCTTCCTTGACCTTTTCCACTCCTTGCTTCCAAGTCCATTCCCAATTTTTACCAACATGTATCTTAGCTTCCCAAAATTCCATTTTACCTGCAAAACAACACTAATCATGTTGGTTCGTATAAATTCATATTTTAACTACAAATCACATGAGAATGCACAAATAACGATAGATAACAAAGACGAAATGAAGCATTTGAGTATCACTTGGGCATATAATTCTGCCCAAGATCACTTACCCCACACTTAAAACCTTGTTCATCCTCGAACAATACTCTCACATCTCATGCAATTGACACCCACGCATAGCTACTTTGGCTCGACAATTCAAGCTACGGCTATACCGATTATTTCATCTAGCAAATCATCAAGAAAACATGCATGGTCTTATCAACACAATGAAATACCCCACATTAAGACCTCCTAGACTCAAGAATTGACTCTCGATCTCGGTAAACTCATGCAGATCAACTGATCAAGACATCCGGCATGAAATTTAATCTCTCGTCAAGCATGTGCCCTGACAACACAAGAGAATCTCCCCATTTGCAATCATACGATTTCCAAAGAATTACATGTAGGGGTATATGAACAAAATTTCGCTCTCTCCCAAAGAATTCACATGCATCATGTCATGAACCATAGGCTTGCCTCTAGTGTACTACTCCACTAACATAAGGACGCGTGATGTAAGATCACGTAGGACTTAACGGGTTGTAATGTAAGCTAAGGAACTTGTAAATACTGGGCTAACAATTAATAGCAACTTGCTTCCTTAAGCGCTTTTCAATACATCACACCATCATTATGGGCATTGTTTCTTCCTTCATCTTCTCATTCTTGAAATTTTTCTTTGTTTTTGTTCCCATTTCTTTAAGCACACTCGACTTAATAACCAAGATTAGTTATACATCTTTATTTTATTTAATTTCAGCAAGTTCACCTTTGACCTTTTCTTTAACTTTCACCACTTCCTCTTTTCCTTTGTTTTCACAATTCTCACTCCTTTACACTGTGGGAAAATTGTTTTTCTTGAGCGCTTAAGAGTTCTGGATCAAATTCAAGGCTAATGAAAAGAAGGGATTAAGCTCGGTTTGTACCTCCTCAAAGAAAGAAAAAAATAGGCTAAAGGCTCAATGGGACTAACTAGGATGTACATTCAAGGTAGGTATGATAATGGAAAAACTTTCGATTTAATCAAAGAAATGCCTACATCCTTTCCTACAATACACATACTTCATTTCGTTTCGTACACACACCAGGCAAGTTCTAGACACTTCACAATAGCATGGAATAATCAAAAACTCACCTCACACTCATTGCACATGCTCAACTCAAGACATATTCACAGACTCTTCAATCAGCTAATTACAAGAATTCAATATTAAACCTCGATCATACCGAATCGAACTCTAAGGCCTAGGTATCTCAACATGTTTATGCATTTGCATGCTTTCATACGAATCACCTTTGCAACATAATATCATGTACAACACATAACGAGAATTCCGAACCATGAAGTAGCAACACGTTTGGGAAACAAACATAAGAAAGAAAATAAAGAGAAACTACTCCTATCGACTACATTTCCCTTAAGGCGGTCGTCATCCATCCATCATAGGGAACGATCACTAATTACGACTTCGGTTCAATGGGACTATTCTCGATAAAAGCACCAAAAACAAAGGCCGAGAAACCCAAAATAAAAGAAATTTAACAAAAGATTTTAAAATTTTTTAAAAATTTTGATAATTTCGATAGAAAACAATAATATTTACACAACAACCATTCAACAATAGCTCACACAACACACAATAGCGTAACATTCATTACAACACCACTTAATTAAAGAACACATCACAAAGAGTCACAGGGTCACATTTTTCACAGGCACAACAACACAACACATCCACATAAACAAAAACAACAACGAAACAGCTAGCACCTAACTACTCCCACCCCACACTTAAACCGAAAACTATCCCCAGTGTTCAAAAAATTCAACATATCACAAATGTGGGTGGTGAAACTCCCTGATCAATTGAAGTATTCCACTTCTTCATCAGGTGTCGTTGCCTCGTCTCCCATATCCGAATCACCCCGGCTGTCCTCATTTGACTCAACATCTGAGTCCTCACGGTGGGTCTCCTCATCAGTGGGGACATCATCATCTATAGGCTCTACAAAAGCTGGCCCCACTCGGCATAGAGCCCAAGCATTTTCACCGAAGGGGTAATCCAAGTCGAGCTACCAAAGCTCATCTTCTGTTGCTGACCTCCCGCCAATGCGCAACTGCAACATCTGCATCCCGTACATGCGGGCCATATACTGATCATCCCGAGCATGTCGCTCGGCTAGTGTGAGAACAGGCCCATGAGTAGTGTCAGGTGCCTTTGTTTTTGTGACATCCAGGGCACGCCTGTCAATCTGTGGGATGTAATCTAGGACCTCCTCCTCAATATCATGGCTCCTCAGGAACGTGGTGAGCAGACCATTGAACCCGTACCTGTGCCCTTGATGTAAGCTGGGCTCTCTTCATGGCGGAAATGATTACCGCCCCAACATTTATGTCAAGCCATTTCATCAGGGCATACACCAAGTACACTCGATCCCGGGTGACATCTGTCATGTGCACCCCCAGGATCAGGCAGGAACACATAATTTTCAGCCAAATCCTGGCTTCCCTGTTCATCTGAGAGTAAGGCAGTGTCTGATGGTAGCCCCTCTCTTTGTGCCTGCTCCACTGTGCTGTTGAACGGGCTCCAAATAGATGCGTCTAATGTCCGCATAAGGTGGAGTTATGTTCAGCTGCCGGAGTACATGGGCGTCTGTGTCCCACGCCCCCAATATAGCATTCAAGTGATGGGGCTCAAACGTGACAACCTGCCCTCTTATCTTGATGGTGTGACTGCGGAGGGTCAGGTTCCAATTGGCATAGAACTCCCGAATCAGATGGAGATTGCACTTCTTGGGCTCTTCGAAGATGAAGTTTAGCCCGGCAGTGTCAATCCGGTGTACAATCTTCAGAAATTCCTGTGCCAGCGGCTCCCTCTCTATATGCTCTTTCGGGAAGTATTTGGTTTCTTTGTGTTTTGCATACCATTTCTTCCCTTCATCAGTCACCCATCGGGTTCCGTATTGTCGGCGTTGGCCTCTCAGAACCGCTGGTGCTGCTGGGACTGCTGTTCCCAATCTAATTCTTTTTCTGCCGGCGCCTAATGTGGATGCGCCCTTTCCTTTATCTTGTCTGCCCGACATTGTTCCTGCACATATAACCATACAATCCCAATGTTATTCAAATCATAACTAGCTACGACTAAGGTTGGGTTTAATTGAATCACCCCACACTTAGTCTTTAGCCTCAATTAAAACAATTCGGCAAGACATTCATGATTTCACAATCTTTACAGTCAACATTCTTAGTGCCTTCATATAATTCGATGGAATAATTACTATGTACTACTCAGACTTCGTACAACGAATAACAATATCGCCATTGATTCCCTTATATCATCATAGCACTTAGCCAAAATTTTGTTCTCAACAACCTATGGAATTCACCAATTTCATTTTTCCAAAATTCCCTTGTCTACTTAGCATATTCAATCATTAATCACGACATAATTCACATCACTCAACATGCACAACCCAATTTTTTTCACATTTAAAACAAGTTTAGTTTTCTTCCTATTCAAATTCCAACCCTAGCTACCAATTTCGCAAAAATTCATTAAAACATGCATTTATCGAGTTTATATACTCACAACGATATTATGAACATCAATCAATCATAACTTAAATGAATTCAAGCTCAATTTTCACTTACGGCAAGTTTCAATCACTACCCATGCTCAAAAATCGAAATTTCAAGCAAAAATGAGGTAAAGTTCAAGAACATACCTTTAATCCGATGAAATTGAAGAAAACTTGAAGTAATCTTGTTCCTAGGTCCGTGTCACATTGGGGGAGGAGGGTCTTCGGGGTTTTGGTCGCGGAGGAATTGAAAGAATAGGAAAAAATGAAGGAATTTGGGGTTAAAAAAGAGTTTTTTCGCGCGGGTTACCTGGTGACCCGGTGTGACCCGACGCGAAAAGACCCTCAACGTGTCACGGAGGGTATCGCGGAGCACCTCCTCCGTGACACGAAGCCATCGCGTAGGTGTTCTGGAAATTTTAAAAAAAATCCAGAATACCTTCAACGTGTCACGGAGGGTAACGCAGAGGCCCTCCTTCGTGACACGGAGCCAACGCGTAGGCTCACTGTCATGCCATTTTTATTTTCTCACCTCGATTTTTTTTCCTTTGCGCTTTTTTTTTTTTGCATTTTTGCCCTCTGTTCCACCTGAAAATCATTTCGCAACAAGAAATTGGTTAGAATTCATAGGTTTCAATGCAACCATAATTTTTTTTTTCTATTTATTTTTTTTCTTTTTCTCTTTTTTCTGTTTTTCTCTTTTTTTCAACTAATTCTACTCATCTATTACAACAATTTCACAGGTTGCCTCTCGTGCAGCGCCTGGTTTACCGTCGTGGCTCGACGTCATTTACACTCAATCTCCTCTAGAGTGATGAATGTCTTCTCTCGAATAACGTCCTCACCCCAGTCATGCTTACAACGTTGCCCATTAACCAAGAACGTGGTACTTCGATCTTCTTGCCACAACTCCACTGCCCCGTGCGGGGTCATTGTCACTACCTCAAACGGCCCTGACCATTAGGACCCCAATTTTCCTGGAAAAAGCCTCAATCTTGAATTGAAAAGCAACACTTTCTGCCCCGGCTTGAATATCCGATGCACCATATGCTTATCGTGCCACCTCTTTGTTTTCTCTTTTGTAGCACTTGGCACTTTCAAAAGCATGCCAACAAAACTCTTCAAGTTCGCTGAGTGCATCAACCTCTTCTTACCCGCTAGCTCTAGATCCATGTTCAATTTCCTCACAGCCCAGAAAGCTCAGTGTTCTAGCTCCACCGGCAGATGACACGCCTTTCCATAGACCAATCTCTACGGAGAAGTCCCAATTGGTGTCTTGTAAGCATTTCTATAAGCCCACAACGTATCGTTGAGTTTGCTTGACCAATCACTACATTGTGCATTCACTATTTTCTGGAGAATCTGCTTCACTTTTCTGTTTGACACCTCCCCTTGCCCACTAGTTTGGGGATGATATGCTGTTGCCACCTTGTGGCGCACCCCATACTTAGCTAGCAAATTCTTGAAACTTGCATTTACAAAATGAGCCCCTCCATCACTGATAATGGCTCGGGGTGTCCCGAACCTTGTGAAAATGTGCTTTTTCACAAATTTCATTACCACCTTGTTGTCATTCCTGGGGAAAGCTGTTGCTTCAACCCACTTTGATACATAATCAATGACCACCAAGATGTAACGATTACCAAATGACTGTGGGAACGGGCCCATGAAATCAATACCCCATACATCAAAGATCTCCATTTCTAATATACGCTGCAGCGGCATCTCTTGCCTCCTACCAATTGTGCCTGTCCTTTGACATCTATCACACATTTTTACGTATGCCATAGAGTCTCTAAACAGTGTAGGCCAAAAGAAACCTGACTGTAGCACCTTGTGCACTGTCTGCTCACCTCCGTGGTGCCCTCCATATAATGAAGAGTGACAACTCCTCAAAACTTCTGTAATTTGGCTCTCCAGGATGCATCTTCTCATAACCTGATCCGGTCCCTGCTTAAACAAGTATGGCTCATCCCAAATAAAATACCGGCAATCATGCCTCAATTTTTTTCTCTGCTGAGCCGTAGCCTCCTGTGGATAGACTCCACTCACAAGCAAATTCACTATGTCTTCATACCAAGGGATCTCAGCTTCCCTTATTGCCAAGAGCTGCTCATCTGGGAACTCCTCTTTGATGCTGTCACCTTCCTTCACATGTGACTGGTTTCCAATCGCGATAGGTGATCTTCCACTTGATTCTCGCTCCCCTTTCTGTCCTTAATCTCTAGGTCAAACTCTTGCAACAACAAGATCCATCTGATCAGCCTTGGCTTTGCATCCTTCTTGTTAAACAGATACTGAATCGCTGCATGATCGGTATACACCACTACTCTAGAACCCACCAAATAGGAACTGAATTTGTCAAATGAAAATACCAATGCTAGCATCTCCTTTTCTGTGACTGTATAATTAACTTGGGCAGCGTCCAGTGTTTTGCTTGCATAATGAATAGAATGAAAAATTCTATTCCTCCGCTGCCCCAATACAGCTCCCACAGCCACATCGCTTGCATCACACATCAGTTCAGACGGTTGTTCCCAATCTGGAGAAATAAGGATAAGTGCTTCTATCAATTTCTGCTTCAACTCCTCGAATGCTTTGACACAATCTTCATCAAACTCGAACTTCACCTCTTTTTCTAGCAACCTGCATATTGTTCTAGAAATTTGAGAGAAGGTCTTAATGAATCGTCTGTAGAACCCTGCATGCCCGAGAAAATTGCGAACACCCTTCACTGACACAGGTGGTGGAAGCTTTTCAATAACTTCGATCTTACCATGATCGACCTCCAACCCCTTGCAAGACACTTTATGGCCAAGGACGATACCCTCCTTGACTAAGAAATGACATTTCTCCTAGTTGAGTACAATGTTGGATTTTTCACAGCGAGCTAGCACCCTGTCAAGATTCTGCAAACAATTAGCAAACGAATTACCAAAAACAAAAAAATCATCCATAAATACCTCGATGAAATCTTCCACCATGTCGTGAAAGATCGCTATCATGCATCTCTGGAATGTGGCGGGTGCATTGCATAAACCAAATGGCATCCGCCTAAAAGCATATGTCCCATAAGGACATGTGAAAGTAGTCTTCTCCTGGTCCTCCGGTGCTATGGCTATTTGGTTATAGCTAGAGTACCCATCAAGGAAACAATAATATTCATGTCCAGCCAATCTGTCCAATATCTAATCAATGAACGGGATAGGATAGTGATCTTTCCTTGTGGCTTCATTTAGCTTTCTGTAGTCCATGCAAATCCGCCAGCCTGTGATGGTGCGTGTAGGGATCAGCTCATTTTTCTCATTGGTGACCACGGTCATCCCTCCCTTCTTTGGGACACACTGAACGGTGCTGACCCATTCGCTATCCAAAATAGGATAAACCACACCTGCATCAAGCCACTTAATTACTTCTTTCCTAACCACATCCTTCATCATCGGATTCAACCTCCGCTGAGGCTGTACAGTTGGCTTTGCTCCTTCCTCCATGAAAATTATGTGTGTGCAAAAAGATGGATTGATACCCCGAATATCTGACATTTGCCAGCCCATCACTTTCTTCCTTCTTTTGAGAACCACCAATGCTTCCTTTACCTGTGCCTCCGTCAATCCTGAGGAGATGATGACTGGCAAAGTGTTATCTTTCCGAAAAAAGATATATTTTAAATGGGGAGGCAATGTTTTCAACTCCAGTTTTGGTGCTTCCTCAATAGATGGTTTCGGCAATGGTTCCAGGGACCTCATTAAAGGTTGAAAGTCATGCTTCCTGAGATACCACTTTGGTTCATTCAACATTTGCACCATCTGATAAGTATCTATATCTCCGAAATGATCGGAGCTAATCAACGCTCTTTCCAATGGATCTAGAGAATCAACAATTTGAAGAATTTCTGCTTGGTCTAGCACATTGATTGCTGAAAGCTCCTCATATATGGCCAGAAGCTTCATGGCCTTATATACATCAAATACCTCCATTTTGTCATGCGCTCGCATGGTTAGCTGCCCTGCAGCTACATCAATCAAAGCTCTCCCTGTTAAAGGACTTCCCAAAATAAATGGGACTTCCGCATCCGGCTCAAAATCTAAGACAAAGAAATCTACCGGGAAGATAAGGGAGCCCACTTGCACCAGCACGTCCTCCACAATGCCATCTGGTCTGGCAAAAGAGCGGTCCACTGATTGCAAGATTATTGTAGTTGGTCTAGGATTGCCCAGCCCCAACTTCTTGAACACCGATGTCGTCATCAAGTTAATGCTCGCTCCCAAATCGCATAATCCGCAAGCTCGGATACTTTGCCCAATTGTTATCTAAATTGTAAAGCTCCCAGGGTCCTTGAGCTTTGTTGGCAACTTGTTCTGTATCTGGGAAGTGCACTCCTCAGTAAGCGCCACCGTAGCATACTCCGTCAATCTGATTTTGTTAGCTACGATGTCCTTGATATACTTTGCATATTTAGGCACTCCCTGCAAAACATCAACCAATGGTAAATTAATGTGTATCTGTTTAAGCACCTCCATGAACTTTTTGAAAGAAGCTTCCTCCTTATGTTTCTTTAATCTTTGAGGGAACAGGGGTGGTGGTCTTTCTGCTTCAGCTGCCTTTTCCTTCCCCCTCTCATCATCATGTTCCCCATCTTTCTCCACTGCTGAGGTGGTCTTTCTGGTTCCACCTCCTTGAGTTGTAAACCACTCCTTGTGGTCACTGCATTAACCTGCTTAGGATTCGGGTCAGTGTCACTCGGTAGTCCTCCTCTTGGCCTAGTGTTTTGAGCTCCAGCTAGTTGTCCAAACTGGTACTCCAACGCCTTTGTAGCTAACCGGTTGTTTTTTATGTCTGCTGCCAATTTCACATAATCAGCCTGCATTTGAGCTTGGTTAGCTAACATTGTTTTAAACATTTCCTCAATGCTGGTGGGTGGTGGCGGAGGTGCATTGTTTCCTTTGTATTGAGATTGATAATTCTGCTGCCCTCCTTGCCTCTGCGCATCCTGATTCGAACTCTACCCTTGATGGCTGTTACTACCCCAAGAGAAATTTGGATGATTCCTCCAATTCGAGTTGTAGTTGTTGCCATACTGCTGGTGATTATTTCTCTGTACATTCCCAACAAAGTTCACTGAATTTGGATTTGCACCACAACACTGAGCTGGGTGTTCATTACTACCGCATACTTCACACCAAATCTGTTGCACTACATTAACTGGGGTTTGAGGTTGATTCAAGCTCATATTGCTGAAGTGGGTGTTGAGTTGATTTTGCAATGCAGCTATCTGTGCAGCGATCGCTGTAAAACCATCCACTTCAAAGACTCCTGCCGCTTTCCTTGTTCCTCCTCTAGAAGAGTCCGCACTCCACTCTAGATTTCCCTGCGAAATACGATTTAACAAAGTATACAACTCCTCATAAGTCTTTTCTAATGCTTGTCCCCTGTTCGGTGCTTTTGGGGATATAGCTACACGCAAGTGCACGTGGTCGAACAAGTAGTAAAGTGGCTTAAGTAAGCCAAGTATCGATCCCACAGGGACTGGGCTAGGGTAACAATCTACTCAAGTGTCACTATACTTTAACTCTAAAAATGCAGACAACAGTGTGAAGAAGAGTTTGCTATTTTGGTTTCTAATTTTATACTAAATCTAAAATGAATATATAATTTGAGTCTGAACTATGAATGCTGAGGTTAAATGAACATGTAAAGAAACAAATTATCGATACAATTTGGTTAATCTTTCCTCCGGTTGCTAGTCAAGAATTATTGCCAATGAATTAAAACTCTCGTATTTAACCCAACTTAAGAATCATGAACCCTCCACCTACATTTCTGTGATAAAATGAAATTCATGTTCTAGCCATACAAAACCGATTCCTTAATAGACTAATACGACTTTCAGGTATATTTCTATCCTGAAGGTAAATCAATTCTCAATTTTCCCAAACTAAGAAAAGATCATATCCTATCAATTCACAACTTTCCAATTTCTTGCTCTCTCGAGTGAAGCCGGACTTTTTAGATATACATTAACATTGGCCACACATTAATGCAGTAAGAACAAGAATCAATAGAACAACCATGAAAGAAAAGATGAAAAACCAAATGATCAATAATTACATTGCAATACAATTGTTCTTAACCTCAGCAAGAAGAGGATTTAGCCACTCATTTGTAGATTAAACATCGTTAAATGAGTGTTAATCATACAAGCAATTGAATTAAAGAAGAAGGAGATAGAGAAAAACCCTGAGATTTTCGTCCCCTCAACTGCCTGTAGCCCACGTTCTTGCTCCACCCCCTCAGAATAATTAAAAATGAACCTAAGTGTTCTATTTATACTAGTGGGAATTTTTCCCGGAATAACAAGCAACGTGTCACGGAGTGCATCGCGGAGCACTGCCTCCGTGACACGCCACTGACGCAGACCCTTACTGGAATTTGGTTGTCCAGGTATTAAGGCCCAACGTGGCACGACGTGCAACGCGGGGCTAGGCCAATGTGCCACGACCCTAACGCGCACCTTCACTGGAATTTGGCAAAAATTCCATATCCAGGCAGAAGGCATCCGCGATGGCAGCGTGACACGGCTCCATCGCGGAGCCCCTTTAATTTGTGCCTTCAAGTTCTTTTTTCCTTGCTAGCTTCCGAGTCCAATCCCGATTTCTCCCAACATGCATCTTAGCTTTGTAAAATTATATTTTTCCTGCAAAACCACGCTAATCATGTTGGTTAGTATAAATTCACATTTTATTACAATTCACATGAGAATGTACAAACATCGATAGATAAACAAGGCAAAAATGACACATTTGAGTATCACTTGGGCATATAAATTTGCCCAAGTTCACTTAGCCCACACTTAAATCCTTGTTCGTCCCCGAACAACAATCTTACACCTCATGCAATTGACACCCCAACCTGGCTACTTTGGTTCAACAATTCAAGCTACGGTTATACTGATTATTTAATACAACAAATCATCAGGAAAACAAGCATTGTCTTATCAATACGATGGCCTTCAACACATTAAGACTTCCTAGACTCAAGAATCGACTCTTGATATCAGCAAACTCATGCAAATCAGTTGATCAAGATATCCGACACGAATTTTAATCTCTCGTCAAGCATGTGCCCTCACAACACAAGAGAATTTTTCCCTTTTTAATCACATGAACTCAAAAGATTACAGGCAGGAGCATATAAACACAATTTCACTCTTTCTCCCAAAAGAATTCACATGCATCATGTCATGAACCATAGGCTTGCCTTAGTGTATTACTCCACTAATATAAGGAAATGTGATGTAGGATCACATAGGACTTAACGGGTTGTAACGTAAGCTACGGAACTAGTAAATATTGGGCTAACCAATAATAGCCACTAGCATCCTTAAGCGCTTTTCCGAAACATCCCATCACCCTCATGGGTATTGTTTCTTCCTTCATCCTCCCATTCTTGAAGTCTGTCTTTATTTAGACCCATATCTTTGAGCACACTTGACTCAATAACAAAGATTATTCATACATCTTCATTATATTTAATTTATAACGAGTGCACCTTCAACCTTATCTTTCCTTTCATCACTCTGCTTTTCTTTTGTTTTCACCATTCTTACTCTTTGACACTTTGGGAAAATTATTTTCTTTTCTTAAGCGCTTAAGAGTTTTGGATCAAATTCACGGAAAATGAAAAGAAGGGGTTAAGCTTGGTTTACACCTTTTTGACTAAAGAGAAATAATAGGATAAAGGCTCAATGGGCTAATTATGGTGTACATTCAAGGTGGGTATAATAATGAAAAAGAGAAACTTTCGGTTAAAACAAAGAAATGCCTACATCCTTTCCTACAATACATGTCCTTCATTTCGTTTCGTACACACACCAGGCAAGTTCTAGACATTTCACAATAGCATGGAATAAACAAAACCTCACCATACACTTATTGCACATGCTCAACTCAAGACATATTCACAGACTCTTCAACCAGCTAATTACAAGAATTCAAACATTAAGCCTCAATCACACTGAATCGACTCTATGGCCTAGGGATCTCAACATGTTTACACAGTTGCATGCTTTCATACGAATCACCTTTGCATTTCAAATATCATGTACAACACGCAGCCAGAATTACACAACCATAAAGTAACTACAGGTTTTGGGATGCAACCCACAAAAGAAAAAACTGAAAAATAAATGAAAAAATCTACTCCTAACGACTACATTTCCCTTAAGACGGTCTTCATCCATCCATCATAGGGAACAGTCACTAACTAAGACTTCGGTTCAATGGGACCATTCTCGGTAAAAGAACCGAAAACAAACGCCGAGAAACCCAAAAATTTAAAAATTCATGAAAATTTTTTAAAAAATATCGATCATTTCGATAAAACAAAAATATGTACAAAGCCAGCTAACAACATTCAGCAGCAACCAACAACTTCACATTAATTACAGTACAAAACATACCCATCACAATCACAGGGTCATAATTTTATCAGATGCACGACAACAGAACAGAAACATACATTAAAACAACAGCAACCAACACCTAACTACTCCCACCCCACACATAAATCAAACACTATCCCCAGTGTTCACAAAAATTAGCATAGCACAAGAGTGGGTGGTGAAACTCCCTGATCAATCAAAGTATTCCACTTCTTCATCAAGTGCTGGTGCCTCATCTCCCATGTCTGAATCACCCCCATCATCATCATCTGACTCCACATCGGAGTCGTCACGACGTGTCTCCTCATCTGTGGGGACATCATCATCCGTGGGATCCACAAAAGCTGGCCCCACTCGATATAAAGCCCTTGCATTTTCGCCAAAAGGGTAGTCTAGCTCAAGCTGCCATAGCTCCTCTTTTGTTGCCGGCCTCCCGCCTATTCGCAGCTGGAGCATCTGCATCCCGTACATGCGAGCCATGTACTGATCATCCCAAGCATGTCGCTCGGCTAGTGTAAGAACTGGCCCGTGAGTGGTGTCGGGTGCTTTGGTTTTGGTGACATCTAAGGCCCGCCGCTCCATCTGCGGGATGTAGTCAAGGGCCTCCTCCTCAATATCCAGGCCCCTCAGGAATGTGGTGAGTAATCCACCAAACCCGTACCGGTGCCCTTGATGCAAACGGGCTCTCTTCATGGAGGAGATAATCACCGCCGCCACATTGATCTCCAGCCCTTTCATCAGGGCGTATACCAAGCATACACGATCCCGGGTAACATCTGTCATATGCACCCCCGGGATCAGGCAGGAACAAACAATCTTCAGCTATATCCTGGCTTCCCTGTTCATCTGTGAGTAGAGCAAGGTCTGATGGTAGCCCCTCTCCTTATGCCTGCTCCACCGAGCTGTCGACCGGGTTCCACACAAAGTGCGTCTGATGTCCGCATATGGTGGAGTGATATTCAGCTGTCGAAGCACATGGGCATCTGTGTCCCGCGCCCCTAAGATAGCATTAAGGTGGTGGGGCTCAAAAGTGACTATTTGCCCCCTTATCTTGATGGTGTGACTTCTGAGAGTCGGGTTCCAGTTGGCGTAGAATTCCCGAATCAAGTGCAAGTTACATTCCTTGGGCTCTTCAAAGATGAAATTCAGCCCGGCTGCCTCAATCCTGTGGACAATATTGGGGACTCCTGTGCCAACGGTTCCCTGTCAATGTGTTCTTCGGGGAAGTATTTGCTTTCCTTGTGCTTCGCGTACCATTTCTTCCCCTCCTTTGTCACCCATCTGGTTTCGTATTGACGGCGTTGGCCGCGTGGAACCACTGGTGCTGCTGGGACTGCAGTTCCCAGCCTAATTCTTTTTCTTCCGGCGCCTGATGTTGATGCGCCTTTTCCCTTGTCTTGCCTGCTTGCCATTGTTCCTGTCAAACCAAATAAACAAGTTCAATGTTAAGCCAATTAAAATTAGCTTCGACTAAGGTTGGGTTAAGCTAGGCTACCCCACACTTAGTCTTTAGCCAAAATCACAACATTACGGCAAGATCGTACTTATTTCCACAAACAAACAACAAAACATAACAAATATGCTTAGTGCATTCAGAGAATTCGACGTTATACATTCTATGTACTACTCAGACTTCGTATATCTATTCACAATAATAACCATCGATAACATTTCATCACATAGCACTTAGCAAGGAGAACAAAGAAACAAGAAAAGAATTTATCTACATGAATCCATATAATTCATCCATTTCTTGCAATTTCCACAATTTCCTTAATCCGGAAATCCGTCGGTCTTTTAGCATATTACAGTTAGCACAACCGACTCATCTCACCCAACATAAACAACCCATCTCGAATTCCAAAGTTAAACTCAATTTTTCCGTTTCACACTCAAATTCAAGCCCTAGCTATGCTTTTATTAAAAATCCTATCAAGCTATGTAATTGTCGAGTTCATGCAATCACAATGATTCTACGAACGTCAATCAATAAGAACTCAATCGAATTTAATCTTAATTTATGCTTAGGGAAAGTTTTGTTCACTTCCTATGCTAAAAATCAGAAAAATAAGGTAAGAAATGAGATGAAGTTAACAAACATACCTTAAATTCGATGATATCAAAGAAAAGTTGATAAAATTGAACTCCTAGGCCGTGTCACGTTGGGGAAAGTGGGGGAATTTCGGGTTGTTTGTCGCGGAGGAGGTGAGGAGTGGGAAAAAATGAGGGAAAATCGGGGTTAAAAGGGGGGTTATTCGCGCGGGTCACCCGGCGACCCGGTGTGACCCGTCAGGATATACACCTCAACGTGTCACGGAGCCATCACGCAGGTGTTCTGGAATTTGTAAAAATTCCAGAATTACCTTCAACGGGTCACGGAGGGTAACACGGAGCCATCGCGTGGGCTCACTGTTTTGCCGCTTTTGATTATTTTTCATACCTCAATTTTTCCTTTGCGATTCTTTGCATATTTATCCTCCGTTTAACCTGAAATTCATCTCACAGCAAGAAATTTGTTAGAATTATAGGTTTCACTAAAAAATAAAAAATATAACAAATATAAAAATTTTGTTTTTAATTATTTTTTTTCCTCTCTTTTTTTTTCATTTTTCTTTTTTTACGAAATCTATTCACATTTTACAAAGAAAATTTCATGGGTTGCCTTCCGTGCAACGCCTGGTTTACCATCGCAGCTCGACGTCCTTAAGCTCAGTCATCTTCTAGGGTGACAGACATTTTCTCTCGACCACCGTGCTCACCCCAGTAATGCTTACATCGCTCCGGTGGTTTTCCCAATAACTCTCGTTACTCATCTATCTGTGCATCATCTGCTCGATCAATCACGTTGACCACCGAGAGTTCCTCGTACACAGCCGGGAGCTTGGTAGCCTTTTATACATCAAACACTTCCACCTTGTCATGTGCTCGCATGGTTAGCTGCCCTGCAGCTACATCAATCAGCGCTTTCCCGGTTGCCAAGAAAGGACGTCCCAAAATAAATGGGACTTCCGCGTTTGGCTCAAAATCCAGCATGAAGAAATCTACTGGGAAGATAAGGGAGCCCACTTGCACCAGCACATCCTCCACAATGCCATCAGGTCTGGCTAAGGAACGATCCGCTAGTTGCAATATCACTGTTGTTGGTCTAGGACTCCATAGACCCAACTTCTTGAATACTGATGACGGCATCAAATTAATGCTCGCTCCTAAATCACATAATCCGCGAGCTCAGATACTCTTCCCAATTGTAATTTGTATAGTAAAGCTCCCAGGGTTCTTGAGCTTTGTGGGCAACCGGTTTTGTATCTAAGGAGTGCACTCCTCCGTGAGAGCCACTGTAGCATACTTAGTCAACCGAATTTTGTTCGCCACAATATCCTTAATATACTTTGCGTACTTCGGCACTCCCTGCAAAACATTAACAAGAGGTAAGTTAATATGTACCTGTTTCAGCACCTCCATGAATTTCTTGAAACACGCCTCCTCCTTGTGTTTCTTTAATCTTTGAGGGAACGGGGGTGGTGGTCTTTCTGATTCAGCCTCCTTTTTCTTCCCCTTCTCATCAATTTGCTCCCTCTCAACTTCTGCTGCTCCCGATTGTTGAGGTGGTCTTTCTAGTTCCACCTCTTTAAGCTGCAAACCACTCCGTGTGGTCACTGCATTCACTTGCTTGGGGTTGGGATCCGTGTCGCTCGGGAGTCCTCCTCTAGGCCTGGTGTTTTGGGCTCCAGCAAATTGCCGAAATTGATACTCCAGTGCCTTAGTAGCTAACTGGTTGTTCTTTACCTCGGCTGCCAATTTCACATAGTCAGCCTGCAATTGAGCTTGGTTAGCTATCATTGTCTTGAACATCTCCTCAATGCTAGGTGATGGTGGTGGAGGAGGTGCATTATTGTTTCTATATTGTGCTTGATAGTTCTGCTGCCCGCCTTGATTCCTCTACGCCCCCTGACTCGAACTCTGCCCTTGATGGTTGTTGCTACCCCAAGAGAAATTCGAGTGATTCCTCTAGTTGGAATTGTAGCTGTTGCCATACTGTAGGTGGTTGTTCCTCTGTACATTTCCCACAAAGTTCACCGAATCAGGATTTTCTCCACAACACTCAGCTGAGTGCTCACTACTCCCGCACACTTCACACCAAATCTACTGCACTACATTCACTAGGGCTTGAGTCTGGTTCATTTTCATGTTACTGAAGTGGGTGTTGAGTTGATTCTGTAAAGCAGCTATCTGTGAAGCAATAGCTATAAAACCATCCACTTCTAGAACTCCTGCTGCTTTCCTTGTTCCTCCTTTTGACGAATCAGCATTCCACTCCGGATTTCGTTGTGACATACGATTTAACAATGTATACAGCTCCTCATAAGTTTTCTCCAATGCTTGTCCCCCAACTGCTGAGTCTAGCAAGATTTTTGTGTGGGGTTCCAAACCCTCTATAAAAGTGTGCACCAACACATCATTGGATTGGTGATGATGAGGACAATCCCGCAACATAGACTTGAATCTCTCCCAAGCCTGATACAGATTCTCTCCCTCTCTCTGTTTAAAACTTAGAATTTGACTTCTAAGTCTTGCTGTTTTACCGGATGGAAAAAATTGTATCAAGAATTTCCTTGCAAGATCATCCCACGTAGTAATAGAATTAGGTGGCTCAGCTTTCAACCACCTCTTGGCTTCTCCCAACAGTGAAAATGGGAACAATGTAAGCCTGACATAATCTGATGACACTCCAGCGGGGATGTAAGTGTCACTTATCTCCAAAAAATTTTGGAGATGCTGCTGTGGATCCTCATGAGGGAGACCTGTGAACTGCCCGCTGGTGTGAAGCAATTGCACCATGTTTTGTTTGAGCTCGAACCTCCCTCCTGGCTCAGGTTTGCGGATGCTAGATGTGACATTGTTAGCATGTGGGATTGCCACCTCGTGAACCGGCCTAGCTGCCATTTCCTCGGGCGCTAACATTGCCCTTACAACTGGTGGATTTGGTTGTTGCTCCATGATTGTTCGTCTGAGCAACTGCAGCTTTTTCTCTAGAGCTTCTCTCCTTTGACAATGAAATTGTCTTTCAGGCTCTAAATACGAGTCCACTAGCTTCTTGTCTCTTTCTAGTGTTCAACAGAGATTAGTATCTGCAAAATACAGGCTAAGACCAAGTTGTCAACACTAAGAAGAAATAGTAAACTAGCACTTAAGAAAAATTTACCAATTGCCAGTCCCCGGCAATGGCACCAAAAACTTGTTCGGTGCTTTTGGGTATATCGCTACACGCAAGTGCACGTGGTCGAACAAGTAGTAAAGTGGATTAAGTAAGCCAAGTATCGATCCCACAGGGACAGGGCTAGGGTAACAATCTACTCAAGTGTCACTATACTCTAACTCTAAAAATGCAGACAACAGTGTGAAGAAGAGTTTGATATTTTGGTTTCTAATTTTATGCTAAATCTAAAATGAATATATAATTTGAGTCTGAACTATGAATATGAGCATGCTGAGGTTAAATGAACATGTAAAGAAACAAATTATCGATACAATTTGGTTAATCTTTCCTCCGGTTGCTAGTCAAGAATTATTGCCAATGGATTAAAACTCTCGTATTTAACCCAACTTAAGAATCATGAACCGTCCACCTACATTTCTGTGATAAAACGAAATTCATGTTCTAGCCATACAAAACCGATTCCTTAATAGACTAATATGACTTTCAGGTATATTTCTATCCTGAAGGTAAATCAATTCTTAATTTTCCCAAACCAAGAAAAGATCATATCCTATCAATTCACAACTTTCGAATTTCTTGCTCTCTCGAGTGAAACCAGACTTTTTAGATATACATTAACATTGGCCACACATTAATGCAGTAAGAACAAGAATCAATAGAACAACCATGGAAGAAAAGATGAAAAACCAAATGATCAATAATTACATTGCAATACAATTGTTCTTAACCTCAGCAAAAAGAGGATTTAGCCACTCGTTTGTGGATTAAACATCGTTAAATGAGTGTTAATCATACAAGCAATTGAATTAAAGAAGAAGGAGATAGAGAAAAACCCTGAGATTTTCGTCCCCTCAACTGCCTGTAGCCCACGTTCTTGTTCCACTCCCTCAAAATAATTAAAAATGAACCTAAGTGTTCTATTTATACTAGTGTGAATTTTTCTCGGAATAACAAGCAACGTCACGGAGTGCATCGCGGAGCACTGCCTCCGTGACACGCCACTGACATGGACCCTTACTAGAATTTGGTTGTCCAGGTATTAAGGCCCAACGTGGAACGACGTGCAACGCGGGGCTAGGCCAACGTGCCACGGCTCCAACGCGCACCTTCACTGAAATTTGGCAAAAATTCCATATCAAGGCAGAAGGCATCCGCGATGGCAGCGTGACACGGCTCCATCGCGGAGCCCCTTTAATTTGTGCCTTCAAGTGCTTTTTTCCTTGCTAGCGTCCGAGTCCAACCCCGATCTCTCCCAACATGCATTTTAGCTTCCCAAAATTATATTTCACCTGCAAAACAACGCTAATCATGTTGGTTAGTATAAATTCACATTTTATTATAAATCTCATGAGAATGTATAAACATCGATAGATAAACAAGGCAAAAATGACACATTTGAGTATCACTTGGGCATATAAATTTGCCTAAGATCATCCCCCAGCTGCTGACTCTAGCAAAATTTTTGTGTGGGGTTCCAAACCCTCTATGAAAGTATGCACCAGCACATCATTGGACTGGTGATGGTGAGGACAATCCCTTAGCAATGATTTGAACCTTTCCCAAGCTTGATACAGATTCTCCCCCTCTCTTTGTTTAAAACTTAGAATCTGACTTCTAAGTCTTGCTGTTTTCCCGGATGGAAAGAACCGTATCAGAATTTTTTTTGCAAGATCATCCCACGTGGTGATAGAGTTAGGTGGTTCAGCTTTCAACCACCTCTTTGCTTCCCCCAATAATGAAAATGGGAATAATGTAAGCCTCACATAGTCAGATGATACTCCAGCGGGGATGTAAGTGTCACTTATCTCAAAAAAGTTTTGGAGATGTTGTTGTGGATCTTCGTGAGGGAGACCTGTGGATTGCCCGCTGGTGTGCAGCAATTGCACCATGTTCTGTTTAAGCTCAAACCTCCCTTCTGGCTCTGGTCTGCGAATACTTGATGTAACATTGTTAGCATGTGGGATTGCCACTTTGCGAACCGGCCTAGCTGCCATTTCCTCGGGCACTAATACTGCCCTCACAAGTGGTGGATTCTGTTGTTGCTCCAGGATTGTCTGTCTGAGCAACTGTAGCTTTTTCTCTAGAGCTTCCCTTCTTTGACGATGAAATTGTCTTTTCGGCTCTATGTATGAATCCACCAACTCCTTGTGTCTTGCCAGTTTTCAAAAGAATTCAATATCTGCAAAAGCCAGGCTAAGATCAAGTTGTCAGCACTTATATAGAAATTGTAAACTAACACTAAGAAAACAATTTTACCAATTGCCAGTCCCCGGTAATGGTGCCAAAAACTTGTTTGGCTTTTGCGGTGACTACACGCAAGTGCACGTGGTCGAACAAGTAGTAAAGTGGCTTAAGTAAGCCAAGTATCGATCCCACTGGGACTGAAATGCGATAATAATTAACTTAAGTGTTAATGAACTATATCTTTAAGAATGCAGACAACCAAATAAATAATATTTTGAGAGTTTGAGTTTACTAATTAATACGAATCTAAGGCAAAATTATAAAGTGAGTCTGAACAATAGTAATGAGCAAGCTGAGGTTAAAACGAACATGCAGGGAATTAATTTATCGATACAATTCAGTTAATATTTCCTTCGGTTGCTAGTCAAGAATTATTGCCTATGGATTGGAACTTTCGTCTCCTATCCAACATAAGAATCATGAACCTTCAATCTACATTTCTGTAATAAAAGAATTTCATGTTCTAGCCATACAAAACCGATTCCTTAATTGACTAATAAGACTTTTAGATATATTTCTATTCTGAATGTAAATCAATTCTCAATTTTCCCAAACTAAGAAGAGATCATATCCTACCAATTCACATCTTTCCAATTTCTTCCCTTTTCAAAATCAAAATTGGATTTTTTAGATATACATTAGCATTGGCCAAACATTAATGCAGTAATAACAAGAATTGATAGAACAACCATTGAAGGAAAGATGAAAACTGAAATGATTAACAATTACATTCCACTACAATTGTTCTTAACCTCAGCAAGAAGTGAATTTAGCCACTCATTTGTGGATTTAACATCATCAAATAAGTAGAATTTATAAACAATTGAGATAAAAGAGAAAGAGATAGAGAAGAACCCTAGAATTTTCGTCCCCTCAACTGCCTGTAACCCATGTTGTTGCTCAACCAAGTCAGATTGTTTAAAAATAAACCTAAGTATGCTATTTATACTAGTGGAAATTTTTCCCGGAATAACAAGCAACGTGGCACGGAGTGTATTGCGGAGCACTCCCTCCGTGCCACGGGGGTATCATGGACCCTCTCTGGAATTTGGCTCCTGATCTTGGGCAGATTTATATGCCCAAGTGATACTCAAAAGTATCATTTTTGCCTTGTTTATCTAGCAATGTGTATACATTTCATGTAATTGGTAATAAAATGTGAATTTATACTAACCAACATGATTAGCATTGTTTTGTAGGTAAAATGTGATTTCGAGGAGCTAAAATGCATGTTGGAACAATATCGGAGTTGGACTTGGATTCGAGCATGGAAAAGGCATTGGACTGCACCAATTAAAGGGGCTCCGCGATGGAGCCGTGTCACGCTGCCATCGCGGAGGCATTCTGCCTGGAGGGTGAAAAATACGTCAATTCCAGTGGAGGCTCGCGACAGCTCCGTGGCATGGTGGCAAGCCTCCACGTTGCACGCCGTGCCACGTTGATGCTTTATTCCCGGACCCCCAATTTCTAGTGAGGGTCCGCGTCCATGCCGTGTCACGGAGGCAGTGCTCCGTGATGCACTCCGTGACACGTTGCTTGTTATTCCGGGAAAAATTCGCACTAGTATAAATAGAACACTTAAGTTTATTTTTCATAATTCAGACTTGGTGGAGCAAGGACGTGGGTTACAGGCAGTTGAGGGACGAAAAGTTCAGGGTTTTTTCTCTCCTTCTTTCTTCTCTAATTCAATTGTTTGTATGATTAACACTTGTTTTAGGATGATTAATCCACAAATGAGTGGCTAATTCCCTTCCTTGCTGAGGTTATGAACACTTGTGATGAATTTTTGATTATTGAATTATATGGTTTTTCATCTTTTTCTTCCATGTTCTATTAATTCTTGTTTCTACTGCATTGGTGTGTGGCCGACATTAATGTATATCTAAAAAGTCCGATTTCACTCGAGAGAGCACGAAATTGGAAAGTTGTGAATTAATAGGATATTGTTCTTTACTTGATTTGGGAAAATTGAGTTTTGATGTGCTTTCCTGATAGAAATATACTTGAAAGCCGTATTAGTCAATTTAGGAATCGGAATTGTATTGCTAGGTCATGAATTGCATTTGATCACAGAAATGTAGACGGATGGTTTATGATTCTTAAGTGAGATTAAATACGAGAGTTTTAATCTCTTGGCTAATGTTCTTGGCTAGCAACTGGAAGAAAAGATTAACCAATTTATGATTATAATCAGTTTCATTACATGTTGTTAACCTTGGCATGCTCATATCCATAGTTTAAATTCAAAGTAGATAATTGTTAGTAGTTATAGTATATATTTTATAAAACAAATTATTCACTTTTTGGTTACGTTGTTGTCAGCATATTTAGAAGTGAGATATAATATAGTATACTTAAGCAATTTTCACTTATCCAGAGTCTCCGTGGATCGATACTTGGCTTACTTAAGCCACTTACTACTTGTTTGACCACGTGCACTTGCGTGTCGGTTTATAACCCCAAACAAAGCACCGAACAAGTTTTTGACGCCGTTGCCGGGGAGACTAGGCAATTGGTGAAATTGTATTAAGTGTAAATTTACTGTATTTTTATTTTATTTTCTTAAGTGTTGACAACTTGGTCTTAGCCTGTATTTTGCAGACTTAATTGCTGTGAACACTGGCAAGAGACAAAGAGCTGGTGGAATCTTATATAGAGCCTGAACGGATATTTCATAGTAAACGGAGAGAAGCTCTACAAAGGAAGCTGCAGTTGCTCAGACAGACTATTATGGAGCAACAAAATCCACCGGTTGTGAGGGCAGTGTTAGTGCCCGAAGAAGCAGCAGCAAGGCCGGTTCGCGAGGTGGCAATCCCACATGCCAACAATGTTACATCTAGTATCCGCAAACCAGAGCCTGGAGGGAGATTTGAACTAAAGCAAAATATGGTGCAATTGTTGCACACAATCGGGCAATTTACCGGTCTCCCTCATGAAGACCCACAACAGCATCTCCAAAACTTTTTGGAGATAAGTGACACTTATATACCCGCTGGAGTGTCACTTGATTATGTTCGGCTTACATTATTTCCGTTCTCATTACTCGGAGAAGCCAAGAGGTGGTTAAAAGCTGAGCCACCAAATTTTATTTCAACGTGTGATGATCTTGCACAAAAGTTCTTGATAAGATTTTTTCCTTCGGGCAAAACAGCAAGACTTAGAAGTCAAATTCTAAGTTCCAAACAGAGGGAGGGAGAAAATTTGTATCAAGCCTGAGAAAGATTTAAATCCATGTTGCGGGACTGTCCTCATCATCATCAGTCCAATGACGTGTTGGTGCACACATTTATTGAGGGTTTGGAACCCCATACCAAAATTTTGCTAGATTCAGCAGCTGGAGGGCAAGCGTTGGAAAAGACTTATGAGGAGCTGTACACTTTGCTAAACCGGATTTCACAGGGCAATCCAGAATGGAATGCTGATTCATCACGAGGTGGGGCAAGGAAAGCAGCAGGAGTGCTTGAAGTGGATGGATTTACAGCTATCGCTGCACAGATAGCTGCCTTGCAGAATCAGTTGAACAACCACTTCAGTAACATGACTTTGAACCAGCCTTCAGCTCCAGTTAATGCGGTCCAGCAAATGTGGTGTGAAGTGTGTGGAAGCAGTGAGCACTCAGCTGAGTGCTGTGGAGCAAATCCTGATTCGGTTAACTTTGTGGCCAATGCACAAAGAAATCATCAGAAGTATGGGAGTAGCTACAATTCAAATTGGAGGAACCATCCAAATTTTTCATGGGGTAGCAACAACCATCAAGGCCAAAGTGCGGGTCAGGGTATGCAAAGGAATCAAGGAGGGCAACAGAATTACCAATCTCAATTCAGAAATAACAATGCCCCTCCTCCACCACCATCACCCAGCATTGAGGAGAAGTTCAAGACCATGATCGCTAATCAAGCGCAATTGCAGGCTGACTATGTTAAATTGGCAGCCGAAGTGAAAAATAATCAGTTAGCGACCAAGGCTCTTGAGTATCAATTTGGGCAATTTGCTAGTGCCCAAAATACAAGGCCCAGAGGAGGACTGCCGAGCGACACGGATTCGAATCCAAAGCAGGTAAATACAGTGACCACAAGGAGTGGTTTGCAGCTGAAGGAGGTGGAACCAGAAAGATCACCTCAAAATTCGGGAGCAGCAGAAGTTGAGGGGGAGCAAAGTTCGGAAAGGGGGGAGACCAAAGAAGCTGAATCAGAAAGACCTCCACCCCCGTTCCCTCAACGACTCAAGAAACACAAGGAGGAGGCGTGTTTCAAGAAATTCATGGAGGTGCTTAAATAGGTACATGTTAACTTACCTCTTGTTGATGTCTTGCAGGGAGTGCCTAAATATGCCAAATACATAAAGGACATCGTGGCCAACAAAAGTCGTTTGACTGAGTATGCCACGGTGGCTTTGACGGAGGAGTGCACTTCCCGGATCCAAAATAGACTGCCCATGAAGCTAAAAGACCCTGGAAGTTTTACTATCCAGCTTACTATTGGGCAGAGCATCCGAGCTCGTGGATTGTGTGACCTGGGAGCGAGCATAAATCTGATGCCATCTTCGGTATTCAGAAAGTCGGGTCTAGGGAGTCCTAGACCTACAACCGTAATCTTGCAGTTGGCAGACCGATCCTTAGCTAGGCCGGATGGCATTGTTGAGGATGTGCTTGTGCAAGTAGGCTCCCTAATTTTTCCGGTAGATTTTATTGTTCTGGATTTTGAACCAGACGTGGAAGTCCCATTTATTTTGGGACGACCCTTCTTGGCAACCAGGAAAGCATTAATCGACGTAGCTGCGGGTCAACTTACTATGCGAGCACATGACAAGGTAGAGGTGTTCGATGTGTACAAAGCACCCAAGCTCCCGATGGTGAATGAAGAACTCTCGGTGATCAATGTAATTGATCATGGTAATGCTAAGCAGATGAATGATGCCCGAGAGTTGATGGGAAGACCACCGGATAGGTGTAAGCACTACTGGGGGGAGGACAATGATCGTGAGAAATCATCCATCACCCTAGCGGACAACTGAGCGTAAATGACGTCGAGCCGCGACGGTAAACCAGGCGCTGCATGGGAGGCAACCTGTGAAAAAATATTTTTTCTCTTATTTTGTAAAGTGTAAATAGATTTTACTTTTCTTTTTCTTGATTTAGTACAAAATTTTTCATTTTAGTTAGTATTTTTTTATTTTAGTTAGGTGAAACCTATTATTCTAACCAATTTTGTTTAGTGAGATGATTTTCAGGTCAAACGGAGAAAAATGTGCACGGAATCGTGAAGGAAAAGGCGAGGTATGAAAAAAGTAATAAAATGCAGAAGACAGTGAGCTGGGGCGATAGCTTCGTGTCACGGAGGAGGACCTCCGCATTACCCTCTGTGACATGTTGAGGCATAACCTGGAAATTTTAAAATTTCCAGTAAGCTATCGCGATGGCTCCGTGTCACGGAGGCAGTGCACCGCGATGCACTCCGTGACACGTTGCCATATAAATTGTGACGGGTCACACCGGGTTGCCGGGTGACCCGCGTGTTTTTCTACATTTTAAACCCCGATTTCTCCCCTTTTCCCCTCATTTTTAATTTCCTCCGCGACCAAACATCCCTAAATCCCTTCCCCACCAATGTTCCACGGCTTAAGGCAAAGAATTACCAAGTTTTCTTCGGTTCTTCAACTTCGAGGTATGTTTTCCGATTCTCTCTCAAGTTTTTATCAATTTTATTCGAAATTAAGCATGGGAGGTGAGATAAATCACCTTAAGTTGAAATTTAGCATGAATTCGAGTATTTATTGATTGATAAAAGTTTGGAATGTTGTAATGATTGTTTTAACTTGTCGATTGCATGAATTATTCGAATTTGATTGCGAAATTCAATTCTAGGGCTTGGTTGTTGAAATCAAAATTGGTAATGTGTTGAATCCGTTAAATATATGTCGGGTTGTATGTATTGAATGAGATGAATCGTTGTACAAATTGTTTGAATGTTAATAGACGACGAATTCTTGGGTTTTGGGGAAAATGTTGAAATTTGTTCAAATTGGGTTGGTTGTATAGGTTCATGTATATAGAATTTTTGTTGTTGTTTTTGTTTCATTGCTTCTCTTTGCTAAGTGCGATGGTTGAGTTGCTAGCGATGGTAGTGATTGGGATTAGCTGTACGAAGTCTGAGTAGTACGCAAAAGTTATACCGTAGAAATTTTCTTGTTGAACGCACTAAGCATGAATTGTATAGCTGGTTGTTTGGTGTAAATAAAGTTATTCTTGCCGAATTGTTATCACTGTAGCTAAGGACTAAGTGTGGGGTAAACTTAGTGTAACCCGACCTTAGCCGAAGTTAATATTCATTTAGCTTGACATTGCGATTGTTTACTTGTGTTGACAGACAAAATGGCAAGCAGGCAAGATAAAGGTAAGGGTGCATCAACTTCAGGCACCGGGAGGAAAAGACTTAGACTGGGCACAACAGTCCCAGCTGCACCATCAGTTCCACGCGGCCAGCGCCGCCAATACGAAATGAGATGGGTGACTGATGAGGGGAAGAAGTGGTATGCTAAAAATAAAGAAAACAAATACTTCCCCGAGGAGCATATAGCACGGGAACCATTAGCACAGGAGTTCCCCTGAATAGTTCAAAGGATCGAGGCAGCTGGGCTCAGCTTCATATTTCAGGAGCCCAAGGAATGCAACCTACACCTGGTCTGGGAGTTCTATGCTAATTGGAACCCGGCAATCAGAAGCCACACCATCAAGATCAGAGGGCAGATAGTCACTCTGGAACCCCAACAGCTAAATGCCATCATCGGAGCGCGGGACACAGACGCCCACGTTCTCCTCCAGCTGAACATTACCCCACCGTATGCCGATATCAGACGCACACTGTGTGGGGCTCGATCCACAGCTAGATGGAGCAGACATAAAGAAAGAGGCTACCACCAGACTCTGCCATATTCTCAAATGAACAGGGAGGCCCGAATCTGGCTGAAGATAGTCTGCTCGTGCCTAATACCGGGGGTACACATGACTGATGTGACCCGGGACCGTGTTTGCCTGGTGTATGCCTGGTGTATGCCCTGATGAAAGGGCTGGAGATTAATGTTAGGGCGGTCATCATATCCACCATGAAGAGAGCCCGATTACACCAGGGCCACAGGTATGGTTTCGGTGGATTACTCACCACCTTTCTCCGGGGCCTCGACATTGAGGAAGAGGCTTTGGATTATATCCCGTAGTTGGAGCGGCGAGCCTTGGACGTGACCAAAACTAAGGCTCCCGACACCACCCATGGGCCAGTGTTGACGCTTGGTGAGCGACATGCTCGTGATGACCAGTACATGGCGCGGATGTTTGGAATGCAAATGGTCCAGCTCAGGATCGGTGGGAGACCAGCCACGGAGGAGGAGCTATGGCAGCTCGAGCTAGATTACCCGTTTGGCGAAAACGCCAGGGCTCTATGTCGAGTGGGGCCAGCCTTTGTGGAGCCCACTGACGATGATGTCCCCACGGACGGGAGACACGTCTGGAGGACTCCGATGTGGAGTTCGATGACGACGACGGAGGCGACTCGGACATGGGAGATGAGGCAGCAACACCTGATGAAGAAATGGAATACTTTGACTGATCAGGGAGTTCCACCACCCAATTTTGTGATTTTTAAATTTTTGTGAACACTGGGGACAATGTTCGGTTTAAAGTGTGGGGTGGGGAGTAATTAGGTGCTGGGCTAGGCTGGTTTGCTTGTATGCTTTCCTCTGTATTTTCGTATGTATGTTTCCCTGTGTTTGTGAATTTGCAAATTGTTCTGTATTTGTACATATATGTGTAATTGATGTGTGTTGTGGAATGTTGATGTTGCCAGTTGAGTCTGTAAATATTTTTGTAAATATTTTTACTTATCGAAATGATCGATAATTTTAAAATTTTGCGAAAATATTTTGTTCATATTAAAATATTTTGTAAATAATTTTTCCATCGAAATGATCGATGTTTTGCAAAATTTTTCAATTTTTATTTTTTTTTTGGGTTTCTCGACGTTTGTTTTCGGTTCTTTTACCGAGAATGGTCCCATTGAACCGACGTCATAGCTAGTGACTGTTCCCTATGATGGATGGATGACGACCATCTTAAGGGAAATGTAGTCGGTAGGAGTAGTTATTTTAATTTATTTTCAGTTTTTTTCTTTGGTGGATTGCATCACGGAACCTGTAGTTACTATATGGTTGTGAAATTTTGGTTGCGTGTTGTACCTGATATTCAAAATGCAAAAGTGATTCGTACGAAAGCATGCAATTTTGTAAATATGTTGAGATACCTAGGCTGTAGAGTTCGATTCGGTGTGATTGAGGCTTAATGTTTGAATCTATGTAATTAGCTGATTGAAGAGTCTGTGAATGCATCTTGAATCGAGCATGTGCATAAAGTGTGAAGTGAGGTGTTGTTATTCCATGCTATTGTGAAGTGTCTAGAACTTGCCTGGTGTGTGTACAAAATGAAATGAAGGAGGTGTAGTGTTGGAAAGGATGTAGGCATTTCTTTGTTTTAACCGAGAGTTTCTATTTTTTTCTTGTCATACTCCCCCTTTATGTGATTGTATACCCTAGTTAGCCCGTTGAGCCTTTAGCCTATTATTTCTTTCTTTTGTCCAAAAAGTATAAACTGAGCTTGATTCTTTCTTTTCATTAGCCGTAAAGTCTATACAAAACTCTTAAGCGCTTAAGAAGAGAAAATAATTTTCCCAAAGTGTCAAAGAGTGAGAATGGTGAAAAGAAAAAGAAGAGCAGAGAGAGGGATGAAAAGAAAAGGTTGAAGGTGCACTTGTTATAAATAAATGCTAATGAAGGTGCATGAAAAACCTTTGTTTTCGTGTCAAGTGTGCTTGATGAAATGGGCCATACTAAAGTAAATCATCAAGAATGGGATGATGAAAAAAAAAAGAAAAGAGAGAAACAATGTCCATGAGTTGATGGGAATGTGTTGAAAAGGCGCTTAAGGACGCTAGTGGCTATTATTGGCTAATCCAATATATACTAGTTCCATAGCTTCCATTACAACCCATTAAAGTCCTACGTGATCTTACATTGCATTTCTTTATATTAGTGGAGTAATACACTAAGGGCAAGCTTATGGGTCATGACATGATGCATGTGAATTCTTTTGGGAGAGAGAGTGAAATTAATTTTTACATGCCCCTACTTGAATGTTTGTGTGTCACATGAGAAAAAAGGGGAAGATTCTCTTGAGTTGTGAGGGCACATGCTTGATGAAAGATTGATTTTCGTGTCGGATATCTTGATTAGCTGATTTGCATGAGTTTGCCGATATCGAGAGTCGATTCTTAAAGTCTAGGAAGTCTTAATGTATTGAAGGTCATTGCATTGATAAGACCATGCTTGTTTTCTTGATGATTCGCAATATTGAATGATCGGTATGACCGTAGCTTAAATTGTCGCACCATAGTGGCGAAGGTTGGGATGTAAATTGCATGAATTGTGTGTTTGTTATTCGAGGACGAATAAGGATTTAAGTGTGGGGTAAGTGATCTTGGGCAGATTTATATGCCCAAGTGATACTCAAAAGTATCATTTTCGCCTTGTTTATCTAGCAATGTGTATACATTTTCATGTAATTGGTAATAAAATGTGAATTTATACTAACCAACATGATTAGCATTGTTTTGTAGGTAAAATGTGATTTCGAGGAGCTAAAATGCATGTTGGAACAATATCGGAGTTGGACTTGGATTCGAGCACGGAAAAGGCATTGGACTGCACCAATTAAAGGGGCTCCGCGATGGAGCCGTGTCACGCTGCCATCGCGGAGGCATTCTGCCTGGAGGGTGAAAAATGCATCAATTCCAGTGGAGGCTCGCGACAGCTCCATGGCATGGTGGCAAGCCTCCGCGTTGCACGCCGTGCCACGTTGATGCTTTATTCCCGGACCCCCAATTTCCAGTGAGGGTCCGCGTCCACTTAAGTTATAAATAGAACACTTAAGTTTATTTTTCATAATTCAGACTTGGTGGAGCAAGGACGTGGGTTACAGGCAGTTGAGGGACGAAAAGTTCAGGGTTTTTTCTCTCCTTCTTTCTTCTCTAATTCAATTGTTTGTATGATTAACACTTGTTTTAGGATGATTAATCCACAAATGAGTGGCTAATTCCCTTCCTTGCTGGGGTTATGAACACTTGTGATGAATTTTTAATTATTGAATTATATGGTTTTTCATCTTTTTCTTCCATGTTGTTCTATTAATTCTTGTTTCTACTGCATTGGTGTGTGGCCGACATTAATGTATATCTAAAAAGTCCGATTTCACTCGAGAGAGCATGAAATTGGAAAGTTGTGAATTAATAGGATATTGTTCTTTACTTGATTTGGGAAAATTGAGTTTTGATGTGCTTTCCTGATAGAAATATACTTGAAAGCCGTATTAGTCAATTTAGGAACCGGAATTGTATTGCTAGGTCATGAATTGCATTTGATCACAGAAATGTAGACGGATGGTTTATGATTCTTAAGTGAGATTAAATACGAGAGTTTTAATCTCTTGGCTAATGTTCTTGGCTAGAAACTGGAAGAAAAGATTAACCAATTTATGATTATAATCAGTTTCATTACATGTTCTTAACCTTGGCATGCTCATATCCATAGTTTAAATTCAAAGTAGATAATTGTTAGTAGTTATAGTATATATTTTATAAAACAAATTATTCACTTTTTGGTTACGTTGTTGTCAGCATATTTAGAAGTGAGATATAATATAGTATACTTAAGCAATTTTCACTTATCCAGAGTCTCCGTGGATCGATACTTGGCTTACTTAAGCCACTTACTACTTGTTTGACCACGTGCACTTGCGTGTCGGTTTATAACCCCAAACAAAGCACCGAACAGCTCCTCAGAAATTTCACCTTGGCGTGCCACGGGTTGCATCGCGGAGCCTGGCCAACGTGCCACGGTGCTATCGCACACCTACACTGGAAATTGATGTCCCAGGTAATTGTACTCAATATGCCACGGCTTGCATTGCATGGCATTGCCTCCGTGTCACGGAGGTAACGCGAGGATTCACTGGAAATGGCCAAAATTAAATCACCCGAGGCAGAATGCCTCCGCGATGGCAGCGTGACACGGCTCCATCGTGGAGCCCTTATTTTTGCTGCTCTTCCTTGACCTTTTCCACTCCTTTCTTCCAAGTCCATTCCCAATTTTTACCAACATGTATCTTAGCTTCCCAAAATTCCATTTTACCTGCAAAACAACACTAATCATGTTGGTTAGTATAAATTCACATTTTAACAACAAATCACATGAGAATGCACAAATAACGATAGATGACAAAGACGAAATGAAGCATTTGAGTATCACTTGGGCATATAGTTCTTCCCAAGATCACTGCGCAACAAATGGCACAATCATCATTGCAACCAGCACAGAGATCACCACCACCATTCCCGCAGAGATTCAAAAAGAGCAAGGAGGCGGAATGCTTCAAAAAGTTCTTCGAGATTTTCAAAGAACTTCACATAAATTTGCCTTTGCTTGATGTTTTGCAGGGAATGCCCAAGTATGCTAAATACTTGAAAGATTTGATGGCCAACAAAGTCATATTGGTGGATGTCCAGACGGTAGCACTGACTGAGGAGTGCAGTCACAATGTGATGAGAAAGATACCTCAAAAGCTCAAACACCCAGGGAGTTTTACCCTCCCCATACAAATTGGTAAAGCTGAAGTGATAAGAGCTTTGTGTTATCTAGGGGCAGCAGTTAATATAATGCCCCTATCTTTATTTAACACCTTAGGGTAAGGTCTACCGAGACCAACAAGATTGATGCTGCAGCTGGCAGATAAGTCGCGAGTGGCACCAAATGGAATTATAGAGGACCTTCTCATCAAAGTGGGTAAGTTCATTATACCCGTTGATTTTATCATATTGGATTTTCATGTTGATGATCAGGTACCCTTAATCTTGGGACGGCCATTCTTAGCCACTGCAGGAGCCATTATTGATGTAAGAGTAGGGACCCTGAAAATGAGGGTCGAGGATGAAGAGGAACTCTTTCGAGTCTACCAAGAGATTAACCCACCCACACACTATAGAAACCTATTAGTGTTTTGTTAAAGGATAAGTGTGGGGTGGCAAATTCCACAGGTCCATGGTCAAAGGAACTGATTAGTCTTCAGCCCGAGTCTAATGAAGGACTTCAGTATGAGAGGAAGTTGGAGGAAGAGAGGGACAAAGTGGAGGCTGTTCTCTCTAAAAAGCAAAAGAGATAAAGATGGTTCTCGAGAGGGAACCCAGGTATGCGGATGTCCTGAAAAAGATAGTCCACGTCGTGCTGCGACGTAAAATTAGGCACTGCTTGGGAGACAACCCAAGGGTACCACAGTTACAATTTGTAATTGTTGTTTGTGTTGATTTTGTTTATTTTCATCGTGTTTGTGTTTTTGGTGGAAATTTAAGCACGGATGGAGGGAAAATCTTGAGTACCCTTGTAGGAGGAAGCTAAAAAGCATGGAAGAGGGAAAGTGTGGGGTCAAACACCCACTTGTGCAAATTTGAAGAAAAACATGTTGTTAGCTACGCTTAAAGGCCTTAGGGAGTACTTCTCATCCTTTTGAATTTTAATTAGATGCTTTGGGGACATAGCATGATTCAAGTGTGGGGTGAGGGAAATTTCAAAACTTTTGTGCTTAATGATTTTGGTGAATGTAGTGCTTGATACATATTGGAAATTTTTTTTGAGTTGAGCATGACTTCACCACCCGTTGGTTTTTTGTTTCGGTTCTTTTTCGATGGGGGGTCTTTGAACCGAAGAATAAAATTTTTTTTCTTTGTCTGTATATAGCGTTTTTATTCATAGGTAGAGACTATGTACGACGATGGATGGATGACGACCATCTTGAGGGAAAAATTAGTCAATAGGTTTTGGTTTTTGAACCCGTAGCTAATTGATTGTTTGATGTTCTTGCTATGTGCTATACATGATTGTAATATGCAAGTGTGGTTAGTGTTGGAGCATGTAAGAAGTGTATAACTTTGTTTGAGACACCTAACCTCGTGAATGTGACTTGATCCGATTTTAAGCTTAATTCTAAATTTATGTGATTAGCTGAGTTAAGAGTCTGCTGAATGTGTCTTGAATTGAGCATGTGCTGAGAGTGTAAGGTTTCTGAATATTCCATGATATTGTGGAGTGTCTAAAACTTGCTTGGTGCGTATACAAAACAAAATGAAGGAGATAGAGTGTAGGAGATGATTTAGGCATTTCTTTGAATGAGCAAAATTTCTAATGCTTGCCTTAACTTCCTTGAATATTGAATCCTCGTTAGCCCCATTGAGCCTTAAGCCTATTCTTTGATAGCTACAACATAAGCTTAATCATTTTTCTTTCATTAGCCCTGAATTTGATCCTAAACTCCTAAGTGCTTAAGTGAAAAATCCGAAAGAGTAAAGGAGTGAGAGTTAGGAAAAAGAAGGGAAAATAACAGTTGTGGAAGTTGAGAAAGGCCAAAGGTGCACTTGTTTGAAAATGCTGGAGTATTGGTAGGGAGTAACAAAATAAATAAATGAAAAAGTTGCTTAAGTACTCCTTACTAATAAGCTAAGTGTGCTTAAAGAAATGGGAACAAGAAGAAGAAATTAAGAGTGAAAAGCAGGAGAGTGAAGTAAAAGAAGAGATGTCCATAATGAAGGTGCGATGTATTAAAAGCGCTTCGGAAAGATAGCCACTGTTATTATCCATAATAGTACCTACCCGTCCCTTAGCTTACATTACAACCCAATAAGTCCTACTTGATCTTACGTTCACACATCCTTTACTTAGTGCAGTAATGCACTAAAGGAAAGCTTATGGGTTACTACATGATGCATGTGAATTCTTTGTGAGAGCGAGCTTAATTTCCATTTATATACCCATACATGGTGTGATTTCAAACATTGTGAGTGAAAATGGGTAACTCTCTTGTGTTGTGAGGCCACATGTTGAATGAAAGATAAAATTCTTGAGGTTAGGAAGTCTTAACATGGTTGTATTAATTTTAATGGTTAAATCTTGCATGCTCTATTTTTCACTTGCTATCTTAAATAGTCATTGTAGTTTTAGCTTGAATTGACTTGCTAAATTAGCTATGAGGGAGTCCGCATGTGCATGAGATGTAAAAGGTTTGTTAGAGGACGAACAAAGCTTTAAGTGTGGGGTAGTGATCTTGGACATAATCGCGTGCCCAAGTGCTATTTTATAACTTAGTTTAGTCGTGTTTGTCTATCTATGCATTTAATTTCTCATGTGATTTTATGTAAATTTGGATATATACTAACCAACATGATTAGGCCTTGTGTTTGTAGGTGAAAAATGCATTTGAGGGACTAAATAATGATGGGTGAAGTGGAGGAATGGAATAGGAAGAAAATTGCAAAAGTTGGCAAGGAACCATGCCTTGGCAAGGCTGGCCGCGCCAGGCAGCGTGCCATGCTGTGCGTGTGCTGCGCCAAGCGCCATGCCACACCAATTCCAAGCGCGAGAAAAAGGCAGCAAGCAGGCCACCTACGCGCCAGTGCCGTGCCACGCCAGGCACAGCTGCGCGACAGGGGCCGTTTCATGGGTGCAAACACGCTGCACAAGCAGCGTGCCACGCTGCCATCGCGGTGAGCCTCGGCAAAGAATGATTTTTATGCAATTTCTAGTGTGCTTTCGCGATACCTCCGTGTCACGGAGGCAAATTAGTACGACCACCTCCGTGCCACGGAGCCATTCCATGATAGGCAAAAAATGTACATTCCTTATTTACTATAAATAGGACCCTTAGTTTCTAAAATTATTTTGTCACGAAATATTTTCTGAAAACCGTAAAGGAGCGGAGGGAGAAGTGAAGAACACACCTAGGGTTCACCAAATTTACCTTCTCTTTTATCTATTCTTGTAAGTACATCACTTTAATTATGTTTTTGAATATTTGTACGAACATGAGTGGCTAAAACCCTTCCTCTAGGGTTGAGGCTACGCGATATGATTGTAATTGCATGAATTTGTTTTGGTTTGAGTTGTTAATTGTTGTTTTGTCTTACATTCTACATTATGGTTGTTTTTATGCTTGATAACCATGAAAACAAATATGTTAAGCTTAGGTAAAATCTTGAAAGAGCAACTTTAAGCAAGAATAAGAGAATGTAGGGAGCAAGTTCTTATCTTTAGATAAGATTCGCGGTTAGGATAGAACATATACCTAATTTGCCTTGCTTGGTTGATAAAACAGGATGAGAGCAAGCCACCGGCTTAGAATTGTCACATCACCACTCGTAGAAGTAGTTGTGAAGCTAAGTTGAGTTAAATGATTAGAGGTATGAAAGTCCATAATCAAGAGCATAAACCCCGTAAACCACATCTATGTAGTTGAATTGCCCACGAACTAGGATGTCACATCCCCACTCAACGATGTAGTTGTGAGGCTAGTTTGTCATGTTTAGAGGCTCGAGAGACCATGAACGTCGCATTTTCAACTGTGTGAGACAACAATTGATAATTTCATACTTGAACCATTACAAAGTATAGCATTGCATGATTATCCGACCTTAGCTCTAGTTGCTTCTTATATTGTTTCAGATTATTTCTGTGACCACCAATAGATTTAAATAGAATCTATCAAAAACTTTTATAATCAACACTTGTGAGGGTTAATGTCACACTTGAACTTGATAATTAGCTGAATTAGCCCAGTCCCTGTGGGTTCGACATCTGGCTCTTAAAAAGGGTCACTGTATTACTTGTAAGATTCAACATGAGGTATTAGTTTACTCCTTAATACACTATTTAGTTTCATGTTCATCTTATGTGCCCTAGTTTCTTTCATGTCAATGAATGTATCTATGATTCATGAAATCAGTTCAGTCATGTTGTTCAGTTCGGAGTCAGTCACTCCGTCAATTTCCAACTTGTATGTACAATATTTGAGTATGATGATTACATTTCTCTTCTTTTTAGTATGATTTTCAACATTGGAGGGCGAATGTTCCCAAGGGGGACATATTGTAATACCCCGAAAACCCTAAGATCAGACCCGGGAGTTTAAACAGAGAAAATAGAATTTTCTGCACCAGTTCACAAGATGAGTGGTGTAGTGACCCATGGGGTGCACCATGAGTCGTTGAGTGACTCATGGGAAGCAGCTTGTACTGGGTTGGAATTTTGAGTTTTGAGGTGACCATGGGTGTGATCACGAGTCGTGATCAGCACCATGATTCATCTAATGGTCTTGGTTAAGAGTTGATTGAACATTTAATGTTTGGGCAGTGTAGGTAATGGCTTGGTCACCACGAGTCGTTGGGTACACCACTAGTCATGGTGTCCCTCGTGGTGACCCTCCGAAGGAAGAGTTCTAGTGCAGGCAATGGGAGGTTACCATGAGTCATGGTTAGTGTTGAGAGTCATCCAGTCCCTCGTTGGGACTGGTAGTGTGTTTTTCCCTGCGAATTTATTAAGGGTTTTTCAATAATTTCTAAGTTTCTAAGGCCTAAACTACGTCGTTTTAAGCTTAGAATAGAGTATTTTAAGTGGGACAAGTTCATTCTAGGCCTATTCACTTTCATGTATGCAAGTCTAGAAGCTCCTAAGGGTGATCAAGCCTAAATTCCTCAAGTTCTTCCCCCAAATTCTCATTGGGCAATCAAGGAAGTTGAGAAATCAGATTTCTACAGGTATGTAAGGCTATGAATGGGTGTATCCATCCACCCCATGCTCAATCCCTCTTCAATTTACGAAATTCTAGTTGATGAATCTATGGGGTTTTAACCCAACATGTATATTCTCTAAGTTTCAATCATGGATATGATCTAAGCATGTTTGTAATGTTGAATTATGATTAATGGGCATATTTCACAATGTTTTCAAGTTTGATGAATTATGATGCCCATCCATGAAAGTTCATGAAAGTTGAGATATATGAAATATGTATTCAAGCATGATGAGATGTATATGAAGAAAGTATGGTTTTGAATTACCCATGTCTATATTCATGTTTACGAATGATCATGTCCATGTTAAGCATGTTTAAGTATTGCGCAAGCCCATATGATCAAGTATGTTTCATAATTTATCTAAACTTCATGTAATAGCTTACCACATGGATTTTGGAGTCTAGACTCCCACTATTTTTCAACTTGTGGTATGGTTTGAGCCCGAGGCTCCTCATGTTATGGTTTCAGATTTATGCATGTATGTTATGAGTCAGCATCGTCAATAGACGATGGTTCAACTTCATTGAAAAATGATGGAGAGAATATGCATGTTTTTGGGAGTAGTGTCTAGCACCGTGTAGGCTAAGGGTCAGTCAACCCTATGTCTCAGAACTACGCGCCAATGTAGGTATGTTTAGATTATTTGGAACCTCTCTTGTGAGCTTCCCTTGCCCCTAAGGGGCATTCAACTTGATATCAATATCATGGTAGCATCCTTAGCGCTGACAAGGCTTTGGACAGCTCTGCCCACTTGAGTGTGATAGTCGGGACCACGTAAGCTCTATCGTGGTAATATCGGTTATATGACGAGTTTCCCATTATTCCTCATGATTTTAGTTATGCATGTTCATCAGTTATGATTTTATGTTTTCAACAGGTTTGACCCAATGTTCAGTTTTACTTATGATTATTAGTTTTCACCTTTGGGTCATTCTATTCAGTTATGATATTTAGTTATGTACAGATCATGATTTCAGAAAAGAGCATGCAAGACCTACTCTCAGAATCTTATCTTGATTATGATTTTTGATATGCATGGCTTATGATTTTACTTAGTATTTTTACTTACCTTACATACCCGGTACGTTCCACGTACTGACCGCATACTTTATGCTATATCATTTCATGATACAAGCTCAGTTTCGTCATTAGCCAGACCTGCAGCATTAACACTTATTAGCCAGAGTTGGTGAATCCTCATCTTTCGAGGGCCCTTCTTCTCAATTATTTTTAGTACTTTTAGTTTTAGACTTTAGTGGGTTAGTTGGGGTCTTATCCCATCAACTCGTCAATAGTAGAGGCTTTTCAGACATAACATGTAATTAGCTTCGGTCTTGAGTTGTGTATTTCGATGTTATGACATTATCAGACTTCTGCTATATTAAATATGTCGATATTCCTTTTTATTGTGATTGAGTTAGATGATGTGTTCATGCCATGGGTCGGCTTGGAGGCTCTATGGGTTTTTTGTCCTGAGTCTCGATCCGGGCCTATGTTGGAGTTGTGACACCTTTTGCATAGCTGCATTGCCTTTCCATTCCTGCACTATCTTCCCTGGGAAGTGGAATTGGATAATCTCTCATCATGTAACCCTCCCTCCCACAAGAATAACAAGTTGTAGAGCCATATCTACATCCCTCAAATGGCGCCTACTGCAGGTACTACAACGTGGTACAACTTGCCTCATCTGATCTAGGCCTCTTTACTGCTGTGAACCTGGCGCTTGTGAACTCTCGCCGAGACTTGACTGTCCATGACTATCTGATTTACTGCCCTGTCATTGCTGAGGTGAGGGCCTAGGTATTCTACCTAATAATGAGGCCTGGGCCCACGCTAAAACATTGCTTGAAAATTGGCGGTTCTAGCCCTCCGACACTACTCCTGACCTACCCTTTCGGCCCCATACTGATGCTGCCTGATCTCTTCTATATTTTGAACAAAGTCCAAAATTCATGAGATATCGATAATATCTCATAATGTAGTTGTAATATAGGACTCCACATACTTTGGTGCAATCCCCATAATAAACTGGTGTACCCTCGCTGTCATAGTATCAACTAATGCTGGTGCATATCTGGCCATGGAATCAACCTCAACGCGTATTCTTGGACGCTCATCCTGCCAGCTCCAGATGTAAGAACTGCTCTACTTTGGTCTGCTGGATCTCTCAAGGCAAATAATGGTCTATGAGGGCTTCAGAGAAGCTGGGCCATGTTGGTGAAAGTGCATCTCTGCCTCTGGACCATTCCCAATTCTCATACCACCGAATTGCTATATCTCGAAGTCGGAGCACTGCTAGCTTAACTAGCTCCGTGGATGAAACATGCATAACCCTCAATATCCTCTCTAGTTGATCTATAAAGTTTTAAGGGTCCTCTCTGTAGTCTGTCCCTATAAACTGTTGTGGACTCAAAAGCAGGAAACTCATGAACCCTCGAACTACCGAGCCCCTCGGTAGGCTCAACAACAACTAGTACTACTGGAACGCTGAGAAACTATCATCTGAGCCAACATACATACCGCATTCTTGAAATTCTGATCTGAGGGTGTAAAAGAACTGGAAGTAATGTTGGCATAAATGTTTCCTTATAAGGTTCCTGGTGCCCGGGAGAATACTGGGGATATCGAGAAGACATTTCCCTTTCGCCCTCAGGCTGGGCTGTCTTCAACTATGGAACCCTATTGGTACCCTCTCCCGCTGCTGTATCTAGCTCTCAGCTGGCTGTAGTCTATCTTATATCAGACATCACTCTAGACAGATATAACGATATAAGCTTAGGGACTCAACTCTATACAACTCAGCTCATAGCACGATCTAAGAAGGAGGGGTAACCATACTACCATGCCTCGTAGATTCCTGCTTATAAAATGTGGTGCACAACACATTTATAAACAAGACTCTACCAGACACGACGTGCAACCTCCTAGGATACGATGTTGCTCTAATACCAAGTTTGTCTCACCCACCTTGGGAGCCGTAACCAGCACCTACTGCCATACTGGACCCTGAGCTGACCTAGCTAGACATAAACACTTTTGCTGCATACCAGCAACACATAATTAAGAAAACAATCGGCTATATCTCAGCTTAAAATATAGCCTCAGGCCGACAAGGCCGCAACGTAAACACATGTGTCTAATCAGCTGACCCAACAGTTTCAATAGTATCATCTTATGCGGGCTGATAAGACCACCATGCTGTCTAAATCATAACAAAGGAAAGCAGACGCATATTTACATATATACAAGCTGACAAGGCTGCCAACAAATAACACAAGTAAGCCCCACATAACCAACAACAAAAATCTAACCAAGAACTGTAGTCTACAAGCCTCTAAGAGTAAAGTATTGGTCAGGACAGGGCCCCGACCTACCCAAAACTGTACATCAAAAGACAGGCAAACCTCTAATCGTATGGAAACTCCAGAGGGAAGGAGTTGCCTAATCTGCTGAGTCTGGACAACTACTAAGGAGGTCTTGAAACCTATCTATCTGAACCTGTAGGCAAGTATGCAACGCCCCATGCATGGGCATTAGTACAATATGTACCGAATATGTAAACCAATGATAATAAACTGAACAAAAGCTGATAGAGGAACTGAAAGTAATCAGCAATAAGGGACAAAAGTTAACCTGAATAATCTCACAAACATGAACATGAAAATATTCAAATAAGAACCTAACCTGGCCCCCATAAGTCTATAAGGTATAAACAATATAGAATAACCTACCCGGGCCGCCATAAGCCCTAAAAAGTGCAAAGAAATCTACATACTTGTAATTGTACCACCATAGTCTCGCAAGCAACCTATAAATAAACATACTCATCATCTAAAATTGTATTCGAGCCTTTTTGGCTCCTGTGACTGTGTTTGAGCCATTTGGGCTCCTGTAACTATATTTGAGCCATCTGGGCTCCTATAACTATATCTGAACCATATGGGCTCCTGTAAATGTATCTGAGCCGTCTGGGCTCTACTGAGGGTCAGTGATGCCACTGTGGCAAAAAGGAAGTCCATAAGTGAATAGACTTTAATATAGCTTTGCAGGCCTCAATCTGGTTCTTCCAGAGGTCATATAGCTCCAGTAAGCGATCTGTAGCCCCATTGGCAGATCTATTTAAACTTAGCCCTTTTGGGCAACATTTATGTAGGAATTTGTATGAGTAGACAAAGGCGTTAGCCCCATCTTTGACAGCTAATAAGATCCCTATTTAGGATAATCACATAGTCTATCAGACTTCTAACAACTAGGGTGGTTTTCTGAGCAACCGACGTGACCAACTGTAAGTCGAATGAAGCTATACGGTCACTGACTATAGGTAGTTCACCTAGAAAGTTACCATCTAGTTCATTAGGTAGCCCTGGTGCCACTGACTCATATAGGTAAGATTATATTAACAAGATTCTATCCCTGTAGGCGTCAAAGTACACCAACAACTTGTAGGTGAGCTTTACTATATATATCAACATGAAAATAGTAAATTATATTGCTTAGCTATGCCCTATGATTCAACCAAGTATGCTCAATAGATAACCATAAGCCTTTATGGCCTCGGTACGATAGTAAAACATCACTAGTCCCTCTAGACGGTAAATAAACATATAGGAAAATCTCTATGTTTCTTCTAACGATAGTCAACACTTAATATATCCCTCCCGACCAGGGGTACTATTCTACAATCTCAATTCATATCGTAGCAGCTAACCACAACACATACAATCACAAACAACTACGAAGATACAAGTCATATCAACTATACGATGAGAATAACTTGCTGAAAGAGATTAGCCTTAACATACCTCAATTGCCTAATTCTGCTCAATCACTCATGCTTTGATTAGGAACTCTTAGTCCCTTTATATCTTAGCTCATACGCCAAGGGAAGAGGGCTTTCTAATTCAAGAATTAGGCCAATAGACATAGCCCACAAAACACAATGACAATTAGTCAAAACAAGTTCAATTTGAAAAAAACTTATGAATTTTTATAGATTAGAAGTGTAAAAATACTTACTATGACTTGTAGACATACTAGCCACAGATAAAGATGATTTATATGATGTTTACCCGCTTGGGCTATATAAACTAGGACAATTTCAAAGATTCAACTCCATAGATATGTTCCTCATAGGCTCGGGATTCACTACCCAAGAAGAATTTGCAATTAGATGAGGTTTGATAGAATAATTTACCTTTACTTAGATGAAAATCTTGAGGAAAAGTCATCTAAGCCATTGGTCTCAATTTGGGAAATGTTTTGAAATGAATCCAAACACACAACTTAACTTATATATAGGTGGAGGCGGTGCAGGTGGTCCACGGTGTGCTTCCCCTTACAGTAGAGTAGTGGCGCGATGCGCTGCTCCATGTATGGAGGGAGGGGTGTGCGGCTCAGCACCCATAGCGCTTGCCTCCAGTCTCCTTTCGCCCGCTCGCTCAAGAACATGCTCGCACATTCACCTTCGTGCCTTCTCCCATGTGTGCCGTACTCTAGGAACTCTTGACATGCACACGAAGACGTCGGTTAAGTAATGAAAATTTATGGGGTGTAACATCACCATTGCTCAGATGTTATATGTGACACAATTCATAGCTCCAGATGCCACAACTGAGTTCAACCACAGAGTAGATGCTCTGGAAAAGGTAAAGTAGCTGGGTTTGGAGAAGAGATAGGCCAAGTGAAATGTCTTACCGAGGTCATAGTAGAGGAAAAGGAGGAGGTAGAGTGGGTGACCAGTGTTCAGCAAGTCGTAAAAGCCTTTCTGAACTTTATAGCAAAGGCTTGCGGATACTGATTAACCACAGGCTGGCAATGACGGTCAATGACAACACCTTTATTGCAGACTGAGCAGCCTTGGTGGCGTGTATCATGTTGAGATATGCTATCACCTTTTCGAGGGTGATAGTGGAGGAGATCCAAGACTGGGCTATGGGGTTGAGCACTACTATCCCATTCTCGAGCCTCATGTATAGATTTTGCATGGAGGCAGGTGTTAGGGTGATTCGAGAGATAGTCACCAGATCGGAGGCCATTGGACCATGGACGTAGGCCTTATACGGGATGAGATAAACCTGATCCGCTAGGTTAGACTACCTGCAGTAGTTCCACCACCACATCCAGTAAGAGGCGAGCATATAGATGCCTCTACCTTATAGGAGTAGACCGATATCCCGGCTATAGAGGCTGGCCACACAGTAGTAACTCTGAGTTCATCCTCCACTCCTCCATTGGGTATTCCTAGCCAGGTTCCAACTGGCTATGCTTGGTTTCATAGGAATTCCTCCAGAAGATGGCCAAGCAATTGGCGTTGACCGATAATAAGGTCAACATGATGATGGAGAATATCAAGCCTTGGGTGAAGGCTAAGATAGAGAAGGCCACTAGAGGTTTGCACTGTCGGTTGGATAGCTTTGAGCTACGTTTCAATGAGAGCTAGATGAACATTCAGACACGAGCATTTTGAGTAATGAGTTGGGGGCTTTGCGGAGCCAAGTAGATGAGTTGTTGTCTAGACAGCCGGCAATATTAGTAGCCCCGATCATTTTGGAGTTAGATGCTAAGCTTGATGAGGAGCTAGATTTGGAGGCATATTGGCTCCAACAGCAGTCGGTGGAGGAAAAGAAAAGAAGACAGTCTCGAAAGAAGTTGAAGACTAGTCCTCAAAGAAGAAGAGAAAGAAAAAGGAGAAAAGAGAGCGCAAGTGGGCGGCAGTGGATAGCCTGCAAAGTCATGATGAGCGTATGTCAGAGTTGTAGGAGAGAGCCATAGGAGCAGGGAGCTCCACTACTATCTCGAGAGAGTTTGCAGGTGGCGAGGACCCTTAGGCTGAGCCACATTGAGCGCGAGATAGTGCTAAGGTTGCTATGGTGACCGGTATAGTTGAGGGGGTGACCATTCCCCTGCATGAGATACCATTGAGTGCGTCGGCCACCAGTAGTTCCACAATTGCAGTGGAGGGAAGTGTGCCTGCACACCCGCCTCTGTAGGTTGATAGGAGCACATAGAGCGCCACAGGTATGTCCCTTTCTCAATTCTTACATTTTATGCTTTGGGGACAAAGCATGCTTTTTAAAGGGGGTGTACTGTGATTTTTGGGTTTTTTACTTTTGTTCGAGGGTTTTTAATGCCGTGTTTCTTTTCTCTCAGATATACTAACTAGTAGATCAGGCATGTTTAGGATTCTATTTTTGTGTTTTGTTTATATAGAAGTAGTTTAGGAGTACTTTACAGTTAATAAATATACATGTTCTGAAATGTTGAAAAATGACCCGTTTTAAAATTTTTTGTGGTGTCTAGCTGTGTATGTTAACTGCAATGCATGACTTCTTTGGTTCTTTGTATGGAATTTAGTATATTAGTAGGTGTAGTTGTAGCTTAGCTGTGCACGAACCAGATAGGTAGAATTAATGCAAACCTGTACCTTGAGTGAGTGAAGATGCTTACCTAGTTCAATAATGTATTAAGGATCTAGAACTTGCCCGGTTGGTCTTTACATAGGTTGTAGGATAGCTGGTTCGGAAAGGATCATAGGCTATTTTTCTAGCCCACTTTAGCTTAAATTATCCAACCAAATCAAAATGAATCCCTTGATCCCAAATTTGAGCCTAAAAGTTAACCATTTTTCTTTGATTACCCATTCACCTTCCCATGTTTATGATGAACCTGTTTGGCCTTGGTCCCTCCTTGAACATTGTGAACCTCAACTCAGGCAAAATGCCTAAGTTGAGGGTAGGTATAGTAGGGGTACGTAGACCGGTTGGGGGTGAAAAAGAAAAAAAATCAAAGCAAAGTGACGTTTGGTGTAAAAAGAAAAAGTGAATAAAAAAATGAGTTGAATTATTAAAAGAAAAGAAATAGAATTGAAAAAGATGATAAAAAAATACACGATTGTCACACATTGCATTTGAATGGTGAAAAAGGGAGGAAAAAGCTAAAAGGAGAAGAAAGGGGTAAAAAGTGTAAAGTGAAGCCATTTGTGTAGTTCCAAGGAGAATTAGTCACTAATATCCATATCTACCATACCCTATTTGAAACCTACATTACAAGCTGAGAAACGTCTTATAGTGATCCTAGACTAACTATCCAAAAAATAAAAGTAGAGAAAATCTAGGTAAGCCTATGGTATCTGATATGTAGTATTTGGAGTTTTCTTGTGATAGTGAGAGTGTTACTTGATTAGTTCCAAGATTCATATTTCTATATATCTATGAGTTTTGGGGACTTCATTTGTTGTGAGGGTACATGGTTTGTATTGCATTCTGCCAGTTGTCTGTGTGAATATCACTATGATAGCCTAATTCTTTGCTGATAGTTAGATGCCATATCTTGATCTCTATATATCATGAGTTGTAGTTGCATATGGGCATAGCTGACTTGGTTTAAATGATAAAGGGGGCAAAAGCTAATAATGATTTTTTGTGCAAATTTTGTTGTGTTGGCTGTTGGTATTCTACTTTACTTTCTAGTTAAACATCGTTTTATAATTTAGTTTAGTGTACATGAAAAATTCTTAAGTTGAGGGTGTTGACGTGCTATAGGTTTACAACACTTTCAATGCTTAAAACTGGGAAAATAAGCATGGTCTTAGGTGTACTTATAAGGATATGCTGCACCTTTGCTTTGGTTTTAGGAAAATTAGGTGTCGGAGTTGAAATATGCATAAGAAGTGAAAAAAGTGTAGAAAAGGGCCAAATTTATATCTCATTACAAGCCATACAATCATGGTATGAGCCTTATAGAGTGTCGTGGAAAAGTCCAGAAGATAAGCTTAAGGCAAAGGCCAAGTTACGACTCTTGGTACGAGCTGTACCAAGGCAGCCATAGAAAATTCATAAGAGGCTGCACTGGGTTAGTCTTTTGGTACGGGTAGCAACCATGGATCGTGATACCTACCTATGACCCATACTAAGGAGCCATGGTAAAGTTCATATGGATTGAGTAATGAAAGATCTCAAGGTACGAGATGCAATCACGAGGCATAGGAGGAAGGTACGAGTAGTACCAAGACACTCGTGAAATTATTCAGAGGATGCCAGAACTCACAGGGTCAGACCAAAACAGGTTTGTACGACTCATAGTATCATTGTACGATTCGTACCAAGTTCCAACACTTAGCCAAAATCAGAAGTTGCCAGACATTGTACGAGCAGAGGTACGACCCATACAATCATGGTACAAGTCATTAGTGAAGACAACGACAGTTTATCAGTTTCCCTGTTAATTTAGAAAAGGTTTCTAATTATTTATATAAATACTTTTCTAGATTATTTTAGTTAGAAGGAGAACACAGTTCGATTCTTTTGACTAGCACTCGACATTTGGGAATATTGAGAACAACATCTGGAGAGTTTCTGGCATTGATTCTTCCATTGTTCTTCATTGATCTTTTGCAATAATCAAGTGGTTTTACTTTTAAATCATCATTGTAAGTTCTAAATTATATTTTCTTCAGTGAATGCTAATTGTTCTCTTAAAATCATGAGAGGCTAAAACCTCCACAACTAGGGTTATGGGAACCATGGTGAATTAACAAACTAGGATTTGCACAAAGTGATTCTTAACCAATACTAATGCTTGTATTGTATTCTCTTCATCGGGAATGTTTCTTAATGGAGCACAACATTAGGACTTACCCGAGTTAACTACTTGCTTGAATCTAGAGAGGTGGAGATCAGGAAAAGAGAATAAACTAAAGCCTTGAACTTTATGGTTTATTGTATGACTTGAGAAGTGGTCACATGATAGTTTTCATTGAGCTAACTGTTCAGTGCTTTTCTACTTTGGGTATAAAGCTACACGCAAGTGCACGTGGTCGAACAAGTAGTAAAGTGGCTTAAGTAAGCCAAGTATCGATCCCACAGGGACTGGGATAAGGTAACAATCTACTCAAGTGTACTGTATTTTAACTCTAACAATGAAGACAACAGTGGAAACAAGAGTTTGATATTTTGATTTCTAATTTTTATGCTAAGTCTAAAACGAATATCTAATGTGAGTCTGAACTATGAATGTGAGCATGCTTAGGTTAAATGAACATGTAAAGAAATAAATTATCAATATAATGTGGTTAATCTTTCCTCCGATTGCTAGTCAAGAACTATTGCCAATGGATTAAAACTCTCATATTTAACCCAACTTAAGAATCATAAACCGTCCACCTACATTTCAGTGATTAAACGAAATTCATGTCCTAGCCATACAAAACCGGTTCCTTAATTGACTAATATGACTTTCAGGTATATTTCTATCCTGAAGGTAAATAAATTCTCAATTTTCCCAAACTAAGAAAAGATCATATCCTATTGATTCACAACTTTCCAATTTCTTGCTCTCTCGAGTGAAACAGGACTTTTTAGATATACATTAATATCAGCCACACATTAATTCCGTAAGAACAAGAATCAATAGATCAACCATGGAAGAAAAGATGAAAAACCAACTTAATCAACAATCACATTTCAATACCATTGTTCTTAACCTCAGCAAGAAGAGGAATTAGCCACTCATTCGTGGATTAAACATCGTTAAATGAGTGTTAAACATACAAGCAATTGAATTAAAGAAGAAGGAGATAGAGAAAAACCCTGAGATTTTCGTCCCCTCAACTGCTTGTAACCCACGTTCTTTCTCCACCAAGTCAGAATAATTAAAAATGAACCTAAGTGTTCTATTTATACTAGTGGGAATTTTTCCCGGAATAACAAGCAACGTGTCACGGAGTGCATCGCGGAGCACTGCCTCCGTGACACGCCACTGACGTGGAGCCTCACTGGAAATTGACTATCCAGGTAATAAGGCCCAACGTGGCACGACGTGCAACGCGGGGCTAGGTCAACGTGCCACGGCCCCAATGCGCACCCACACTGGAATTTGGCCAAAAATTCCCTATCCAGGCAGAAGGCCTCCGTGATGGCAGCGTGACACGGCTCCATCGCGAAGCCCCTTTAATTTGTGCCTTCCAATGCTTTGTGCTTTGCTAACATCCGAGTCCAACCCCGAACTCTCCCAACACGCATTTTAGCTTCACAAAATTATATTTCACCTGCAAAACAACGCTAATCATGTTGGTTAGTATAAATTCATATTTTATTATAAATCACATGAGAATGTATAAACATTGATAGATAAACAAGGCTAAAATGACACATTTGAGTATCACTTGGGCATATAAATTTGCCCAAGATCACTTACCCCACACTTAAATCCTTGTTCGTCCCCGAACAAAAATCTTATACCTCATGCACTTTACACCCCATCCTGGCTACTTTGGTTCAACAATTCAGGCTATGGCCATACCGATTATTCAACACAACAAATCATCAAGAAAACACGCATGGTCCTATCAATGCAATGACCTTCAACACATCAAAACCTCCTAGACTTAAGAATCGACTCTCGATATTGGCAAACTCATGCAAATCAGCTGATCAAGATATCCGACACGAAAATTAATCTCTCATCAAGCATGTGGCCTCGCAATGCAAGAGAATTTTCCCTTTTTAATCACATGAACTCTAATGGTTACATGCAGGGGCATATAAACACAATTTCACTCTCTTTCCCAAAAGAATTCACATGCATCATGTCATGAACCATAGGCTTGCCCTTAGTGTATTACTCCACTAATATAAAGAAGTGTGATGTAAGATCACGTAGGACTTTAACGGGTTGTAATATAAGCTACGGAACTACTAAATATTGGGCTAGCCAATAATAGCCACTAGCATCCTTAAGCACCTTTTCAATACATCCCATCAAACTCATGGGCATTGTTTCTTCCTTCATCCTCCCATTCTTGAAGTCTGTCTTTAGTTTGGCCCATCTTATTAAACACACTTGACTCAATAACAAAGATTATTCAGACACCTTCATTCTATTTTATTTATAACAAGTGCACCTTCAACCCTTTCATCACTCTGCTTTTCTTTTCTTTTCACCATTCTCACTCTTTGACACTTTGGGAAAATTATTTTCTCTTCTTAAGCGCTTAAGAGTTTTGGATCAAATTTACGGCTAATGAAAAGAAGGGATTAAGCTCGGTTTACAACTTTTTGACAAAAGAAAAAATATAATAGGCTAAAGGCTCAACGGGCTGACTAGGGTGTACAATCAAGGTGGGTACGATAATGAAAAAGAGAAACTTTCGGTTAAAAACAAAGAAATGCCTACATCCTTTCCTACAATACACCTCCTTCATTTCGTTTCGTACACACACCAGGCAAGTTCTATACACTTCACAATAGCATGGACTAACAAAACCTCACTTCACACTTATTGCACATGCTCAATTCTAGACGTATTCACAGACTCTTCAATCAGCTAATTACAAGAATTCAAACATTAAGCCTCAATCACACTGAATCGACTCCATGTCCTAGGCATCTCAACATATTTACAAAGTTGCATGCTTTCATCTGAATCACCTTTGCATTTCAAATATCATGTATAACACGCAACCAGGATTCCGCAACCATAAAGTAACTACAGGTTTTGGGGATGCAACCCACAAAAGAAAACAACTGAAAAATAAATGAAAAAAATCTACTCCTAACGACTACATTTCCCTTAAGACGGTCGTCATCCATCCATCATAGGGAATGGTCACTAACTAAGACTTCGGTTCAATGGGACCATTCTCGGTAAAAGAATCGAAAACAAATGCCGAGAAACCTAAGAATTGAAGAAAATTTTAAAAATATAGATCATTTCGATGAAACAAAAATATGTACAAAATTAGCTAGCAACATTCAGCAACACACAACAGTTTCACATTTAAGTACAATACAGAACAAAAACTTCACAATCACAATTCACAAGGTCACAAAATTTTTCCACAGGCACAACAACAGAACAGAACATGCACAACAACAGAACAGAACACAACAACACAACCAGCACCTAACTACTCCCACCCCACACTTATATCAAACACTGTCCCCAGTGTTCACAGAAATTAAAATAGCATAAAAAATTGGGTGGCGGAACTCCCTGATCAATCAAAATACTCTACTTCTTCATCAGGTGCTGCTGCCTCATCTCCCATGTCTGAATCATCCCCATCATCATCATCGGACTCCACATCGGAGTCCTCACGATGTGTCTCCTCATCTGTGGGGATATCATCATCTGTGGGCTCTACAAAAATTGGCCCCACTCGGCATAGAGCCCTGGCATTTTCGCCAAAAGGGTAGTCTAGCTCGAGCTGCCATAGCTCCTCTTCTATTGCCGGCCTCCCGCCTATCCGCAGCTAGAGCATCTGCATCTCGTACATGCGAGCCATGTACTGATCATCCCGAGCATGTCGCTCGGCAAGTGTAAGAACGGGCCCGTGTGCGGTGTCGGGTGCCTTAGTTTTGGTGACATCTAAGGCCCGCCACTCCATCTGCGGGATATTGTCAAGGGCCTCTTCCTCAATATCTAGGCCCCTCAGAAATGTGGTGAGTAATCCACCAAATCCGTATCTGTGCCCCTGATGAAATCGGACTCTCTTCATGGCGGAGATAATCACCGCCCCCACATTGATCTCTAGCCCTTTCATCAGGGCGTACACCAAGCATACACGATCCCGGGTTACATCCGTCATATGCACCCCCGGGATTAGGCAGGAACACACAATCTTCAGCCATATCCTGGCCTCCCTGTTCATCTGTGAGTAGGGCAAAGTTTGATGGTAGCCCCTCTCCTTATGTCTGCTCCACCTAGCCGTCGATCGGGTTCCACACAAGGTGTGTCTGATGTCTGCATATGGTGGAGTGATATTCAGCTGTCGAAGCACGTGGGCGTCTATGTCCCGCGCCCCTAAGATAGCATTGAGGTGGTGGGGCTCAAAAGTGACTATTTGCCCCCTTATTTTGATGGTGTGACTTCTGAGAGTCGGGTTCTAATTGGCGTAGAATTCCCGAATCAAGTGCAAGTTGCATTCTTTGGGCTCTTCAAAGATGAAGTCCAGCCCAACTGCCTCGATCCTCTGGACAATCCTGGGGAACTCTTGTGCCAATGGTTCCCTTGCTATGTGTTCCTCGGGGAAGTACTTGCTCTCCTTGTGCTTTGCGTACCACTTCTTCCCCACCTCTGTCATCCACCTGGTTCCGTATTGACGGCATTGGCCGCCTGGAACCGCTGGTGCTGCTGGGACTGTTGTGCCCAGTCTGATTCTTTTTCTTCCGGCACCAGATGTTGATGCGCCTTTTCCCTTGTCTTGCCTGTTTGCCATTTTTCCTTTCAACCCAAATAGACAAGATCAATGTTAAGCCAATTAAAATTTGCTTCGACTAAGGTTGGGTTAAGCTAGGATACCCCACACATAGTCCTTAGCCAAAATTACAACATTAAGGCAAGATCGTGCTTACTTACACAAACAAACAACAAAACATAACAAATATGCTTAACATATTTGGAGAATTCGACGGTATATATTCTGTGTACTACTCAGACTTCGTACAGCTAGCACAATCATTACCATTGATAACATTTTATCCCATAGCACTTAGCAAGGAGAAAACAAAAGAAAAATTTAACTACATGATCCTCTACAATTCACCCAATTCTTGCAAATTTCAATATCTCCTTCACACGAGACTGTCGGTCTTTTAGCATAGTAACAGTTAGCACATCGACTCATCTCACTTAACATGTACAACCCAGCATGAATTTCACTAGTTCAACTAAATTTTTCCATTTCAAACTCAAAGGCAAGCCCTAGCTATGTTGTTATCAAAAATTCGATTAAACTATGTAATTAATGAGTTCAAGCAATCACAATGATACTCTGAACATCAATCAACAATAATTCAATTGAATTTAAGCTTAATTTCTACTTAGGGCAAGTTTAGCTCATATCACATGTTCAATCTCGAAGAAAATCGACAAGCAATGAGATAGAATTGAAGAACATACCTTGAATTCGAAGAATTGATGAAAACTCGATGAAATTCTTGGCCTAAGTCCGTGTCACATTTAGGGGGAAGGGGTTTTTGGGAGGTTGGCCGCGGAGGATATGAAAAATGAGGAAAATGGAGGGGGAATCGGGGTTTAAAAGTGGGAAATTCGCGCGGGTCACCAGGCGACCCGGTGTGACCCGTCGTGATATACACTTCAACGTGTCACGGAGGGTAACGCGGAGCATGCCCTCCGTGACACGGAGCTGTCGCGTGGGTGTTCTGGAATTTTAAAAATTCCAGATTTACACCTCAACGTGTCACGGAGGGTAACGCGGAGGCCCTCCTCCGTGACGCGGAGGCATCGCCCTAGCTCACTGTTTTGCCACTTTTTATTATTTTTCATACCTCGAATTTTCCTTTGCGATCCCTTGCACATTTATCCTCCATTCTACCTGAAATTTATCTTACGGCAAGAAATTGGTTAGAATTATAGGTTTCACTCAAAATAAAAAATAAAAGCAAAAATAAAAACTAAAAATTTTGTTGTTAATCAAGAAAAAAAAAGAAAAAAAGAAATCTATTCACAATTTACAAAGAAAAATTTCACGGGTTGCCTCCCGTGCAGCGCCTGGTTTACCGTCGCGGCTCGACGTCATTCAGCTCAGTCATCTTCTAGGGTGATGGACGTTTTTTCTCGACCACCGTCCTCACCCCAGTAGTGCTTACATCGGTTCGTGGTTTTCCCAATAACTCTCGTGAATCACTTATCTGCGCATCATCACCTCGATCAATCACATTGATCACCGAGAGTTCCTCGTACATAGTCGGGAGCTTGGGGGCTTTATATACATCGAACACTTCCACCTTGTCGTGTGCCTGCATGGTTAGCTTCCCTGCAGCTACATTAATTAGCGCTTTCTCGGTCGCCAAGAAAGGACGTCCCAAAATAAATGGGACTTCTGCGTCTGGCTCAAAATCCAGCACGACGAAATCCACCGAGAAGATAAGGGAGCCCACTTGCACCAGCACATCCTCCACAATGCCATCAGTTCTGGCTAAGGACCGATCCGCTAGTTGCAAGATCACTGTTGTTGGTTTAGGACTCGCCAGACCCAACTTCTTGAATACCGATGACGGCATCAAATTAATGCTCGCTCCCAAATCACATAATCCGTTAGCTCGAATACTCTGCCCAATTGTAATTTGTATAGTAAAGCTCCCAGGATCTTTGAGCTTTGTGGGCAAACGGTTTTGTATCCGGGAAGTGCACTCCTCCGTGAGGGCTACCGTAGCATACTTAGTCAACCGACTTTTGTTTTCCACGATGTCCTTAATGTACTTTGCATATTTTGGCACTCCCTGCAAAACATCAACAAGAGGTAAGTTAATATGTACCTGTTTCAGCACCTCCATGAATTTCTTGAAACACGCCTCCTCCTTGTGTTTCTTTAATCTTTGAGGGAATGGGGGTGGTGGTCTTTCTGATTTATCTTCCTTTTTCTTCCCCCTCTCATCACTTTTCTCCCTCTCAACTTCTGCTGCTCACGATTGTTGAGGTGGTCTTTCTGGTTCCACCTCTTTCAGCTGCAAACCACTCCTTGTGGTCACCGCATTCACCTGCTTGGGATTGGGATCTGTGTCGCTCGAAAGTCCTCCTCTAGGCCTGGTATTTTAGGCTCCAGCCAATTGCCCAAATTGATATTCAAGTGCCTTAGTAGCTAACTGGTTGTTCTTTACCTCGGCTGCCAATTTCACATAGTCAGCCTGCAATTGCGCTTGGTTAGCTATCGTTGTCTTGAACATCTCCTCAATACTGGGTGATGGTGGTGGAGGAGGTGCATTGTTGTTTCTATATTGTGCCTGATAGTTCTGCTGCCCTCCTTGATTCCTCTGCGCCCCCTTACTCAAACTTTGCCCTTGATTGTTGTTGCTACCCCAAGAGAAATTCGGGTGATTCCTCCAGTTGGAATTGTAGCTGTTGCCATACTGTTGATGGTTGTTCCTCTGTACATTTCCCACAAAGTTCACCGAGTCAGGATTTGCTCCACAACACTCAGTTGAGTGCTCACTACTCCCGCAAACTTCACACCAAATCTGCTGCACTACATTCACCGGGGCTTGAGTCTGGTTCATTGTCATGTTACTGAAGTGGGTGTTGAGTTGATTCTGTAAAGCAGCTATCTGTGCAGCAATAGCTGTAAAACCATCCACTTCTAGAACTCCTGCTGCTTTCCTTGTTCCTCCTCTTGACGAATCAACATTCCACTCCGGATTTCCCTGCGAAATACGATTTAACAAGGTATACAGCTCCTCATAAGTTTTCTCCAATGCTTGTCCCCCAGCTGCTGAGTCTAGCAAGATTTTTGTGTGGGGTTCCAAACCCTCTATAAAAGTGTGCACCAACACATCATTGGATTGATGATGATGTGGACAATCCCGCAACATGGACTTGAATCTCTCCCAAGCTTGATATAGATTCTCTCCCTCTCTCTGTTTAAAATTTAGAATTTGACTTCTAAGTCTTACTATTTTACCGGATGGAAAAAATCGTATCAAGAATTTCCTTGCAAGATCATCCCAAGTAGTAATAGAATTTGGTGGCTCAGCTTTCAACCACCTCGTGGCTTCTCCCAATAGTGATAATGGGAACAATGTAAGCCTGACATAATCTGATGACACTCCAATGGGGATGTAAGTGTCACTTATCTCCAAAAAATTTTGGAGATGCTGCTGTGGATCCTCATGAGGGAGACCTGTGAACTGCCCGCTGGTGTGCAGCAATTGCACCATGTTTTGCTTGAGCTCGAACCTCCCTACTGGCTCAGGTTTGCGGATGCTAGATGTGACATTGTTAGCATGTGGGATTGCCACCTCGCGAACCGTCCTAGCTGCTACTTCCTCGGGCACTAACATTGCCCGTACTACTGGTGGATTCTGTTGTTGCTCCATAATTGTTTGTCTGAGCAACTGCAGCTTTCTCTCTAGAGCTTCTCTCCGCTGACGATGAAATAGTCTTTCAGGCTCTAAATATGAGTCCACCAGCTCCTTGTCTCTTGCCAGTGTTCAACAGAGATTATATCTGCAAAATACAGGCTAAGACCAAGTTGTCAACACTAAGAAAGAAAAAAAGAAAAATAAATATAGTAAATTTACACTTAAGAAAAATTCACCAATTGCCAGTCCCCGGCAACGGCGCCAAAAACTTGTTCGGTGCTTTTCTGCTTTGGGTATAAAGCTACACGCAAGTGCACATGGTCGAACAAGTAGTAAAGTGGCTTAAGTAAGCCAAGTATCGATCCCACAGGGACTGGGATAAGGTAACAATCTACTCAAGTGTACTATATTTTAACTCTAACAATGAAGACAATAGTGCAAAGAAGAGTTTGATATTTTGATTTCTAATTTTTATGCTAAGTCTAAAACAAATATCTAATGTGAGTCTGAACTATGAATGTGAGCATGCTGAGGTTAAATGAACATGTAAAGAAATAAATTATCAATATAATGTGGTTAATCTTTCCTCCGGTTGCTAGTCAAGAACTATTGCCAATGGATTAAAACTCTCGTATTTAACCCAACTTAAGAATCATAAACTGTCCACCTACATTTCTGTGGTTAAATGAAATTCATATTCTAGCCATACAAAACCGGTTCCTTAATTGACTAATACGACTTTCAGGTATATTTCTATCCTGAAGGTAAATCAATTCTCAATTTTCCCAAACTAAGAAAAGATCATATCCTATTGATTCACAACTTTCCAATTTCTTGCTCTCTCGAGTGAAACCGGACTTTTTAGATATACATTAACATCGACCACACATTAATGCAGTAAGAACAAGAATCAATAGAAAAACCATGGAAGAAAAGATGAAAAACCAACTTAATCAACAATCACATTTCAATACCATTGTTCTTAACCTCAGCAAGAAGAGGAATTAGCCAATCATTCGTGGACTAAACATCGTTAAATGAGTGTTAAACATACAAGCAATTGAATTAAAGAAGAAGGAGATAGAGAAAAACCCTGAGATTTTCGTCCCCTCAACTGCCTGTAACCTACGTTCTTTCTCCACCAAGTCAGAATAATTAAAAATGAACCTAAGTGTTCTATTTATACTAGTGGGAATTTTTCCCGGAATAACAAACAACGTGTCACGGAGTGCATTGTGGAGCACTGCCTCCGTGACACGCCACTAACGCGGAGCCTCACTGGAAATTGACTGTCCAGGTAATAAGGCCCAACATGGCACGACGTGCAACGCGGGGCTAGGTCAACGTGCCACGGCCCCAACGCGCACCCACACTGGAATTTGGCCGAAAATTCCCTATCCAGGCAGAAGGCCTCTGCGATGGCAGCGTGACACGGCTCTATCGCGGAGCCCCTTTAATTTGTGCCTTCCAATTCTTTGTGCTTTGCTAACATCCGAGTCCAACCCCGAACTCTCCCAACACACATTTTAGCTTCACAAAATTATATTTCACCTGCAAAACAACGCTAATCATGTTGGTTAGTATAAATTCATATTTTATTATAAATCATATGAGAATGTATAAACATTGATAGATAAACAAGGCTAAAATGACACATTTGAGTATCACTTGGGCATATAAATTTTCCCAAGATCACTAACTAATGATGTTTAAAGTGAATCACTCAAGAGATCTAATGTGGTAATTGAGTATAGTCATCCAATAAGGACGAATCAGTCATTTGGAAAAACCTATGCTATCAGTTCTACAAGTCAAGTATTGGGATAGATAACAAGTGTAAAACCTAAAGTAGTTACGAACCCATGGGGAACACTTCCCTAGTTAACTGCATAATTTTGATAGCAATTCAATTGCCGATACTTTTATGTGTTTACTTCCTTACAAAACCCCCTTTAGGAAATAACTGACTAGCTTAAATATTAGTGTTATTCTATATCTAGATCATATTCCTTGTGGGATTGACCCCAACCTAGTTAGGCTCTTTGTTGACAACGTCGACGTCATACTTTTACAGGAGTGTGATTTGAGTGTTATCATAATGATAAAAAAGTGATTTTTGTGACCTATATTTGAGTGACCTCCTATAGAATTTACTTCGAGACTGTCTTACCCATTATCCGAGACTATCTTACCCATTGTTCAAATACAAGTTGGAGATGATTCGATATTGTAATACTATCTTATCCGTTATAGAAATACAAGTTGGAGATGATTCAATCTTGTAATAACCCTAATTTAATAAAGGATTATTTAGTAATTTAGCAAAAACCATAGTAATAAAGAAAGGAAGAATAGAAGAAGCAAAAAAAGGAATAAAAGGATTCGATCTATTTACAAACCAAAAGCAGAATAAAGGAAAAAAAGGAAGAAAAACAAATGCAATAAAAAAAGAAAACAATGGAAGAATAAAGCGGAAAATAGGGGAGAAACATAGAGATTTCCAATCCAAATCATCAAGGTAATGATTATAAATTTTTTATACGATTATTATGTGATTATGAATAAATTTTTATGAAGAAAACATGAAACAATTATGAGGAATTGAGAAAATTTAACCCTAGAGTTCTTCGACCCAAATCTTCTATTTGAAAGAGCAAATTTTATTATAATTTGATTTTGATTAGTGTTCTGGAATTGTCTCACCGAGGAGAATTCATTGGTGAGCATGGTTTGGGGGTTGTACCCCATTGACCAAAGTGGACGTTTTGGGTAAATCTTATTGGTGATCATGGTTCGGGAGTTGTACCCCATTGACCAGAGTGGACGTTTTGGGTCAACCTTTCACCACAAATTTGGCTTTCTTTAAAAACTAAGAGAATATTCAGTGATGGATTTTTGACTATTCTAAACTCATTTTTGTATAGTTTGACGTGAATTAGACACTCTAAAAAATAGTTATGATTTAGTAATAAGCGTGCTTGACTTGTGACTTCGAGATAAGTTAGAAATTATGCTTTGGGTGGTTGCTTTTCAAATTCATTTTAAAAGTGTTATTTATCTGTCTGATCCATATATTGGCATGAGTGTTACATGGAAAAATTAGTGGTCCTCAAGGCCCACCGCATATACTTTATATTTAAGGATACTAAAACTCTTTTTATAAAAATTGTTTCTTGGAGTGATATGATTGTGAGCATTGAGGTTAGGTCATTGTGTATGCTTTTTGATATCACTGCGTATTGTATGTGCTCCTTGACAGTACTAGACATTATATATATTTTCTAATATATTTGACGCATTGTGTATACTTCCATGGACTCATGGTGTTGATTAATTGTTATAATTTTCATTTTTGAGAAAATTGTGTTGATATATATAACAATCTTGATAAATAAGTATGTGAAAATTATTGGATATTATATTATAAGATAATTTCTATGCAACATTATTCTATGCTTGTGATGTGCTTGTATTTTTTCTTCACTTGTTTTAGGGGAATTTAAAATGGTGGGTCAAGAATCTTAGTGGGTTATATTATATATAGATCACTTTGTATCTGTATGTCTATACAGATTATTGTGGAGGGTGAGACTAGTGGATGATTATCCTGTCTCCATAGATTCTGTTGCTGAGGTGAGCCTTCACATTATTCATGGTGATTGTCATTTAATCTTTGTCTATTTCATAGCATAGATCTTCTTTCTTGGGGTTTGCATGCCCAACAACTAAACTCATGTAACTCTGTTAGATGCTCCATGGTCTTATAACAAGATTTGGGCTATAGAATTAGTACTTGCAATGATTGTTGAATTTCATAGATTGATTATGAATTTTGTTGAATTACTATGTTTTATTCTTTGTGTCAAGATTTGCACGTTTTTGTGATCGTTGCTCAAATCCACTCCAATATTTAGAAGTGTAAGCGATCAATACAAATATAATACCCAATTGAGAGCAGAGTAGAATCTACAGGGACTTTGGTAGACCCAACCTATCTAGCACTTGTGAATCTAGAATTGAGAGTTTAGAGACTTTTCAGATAAGGGTTAAGAGAAATATAGCTATATATAAGAATATAAATTGCCTTTGATTGTAATCAAATAACGAGAGGTACTAGGGAAATGACCCCAATTTTGGATCTGTCCCCCTAAATCACCCAATATGGGAAAGTTTAGAATGGGCTATTGATGAACATACAAGAAATCACTTAGGCAACCAATGGGTATCTTTATATAACATCAACAGTGTCAATCTACCACAATTTTATCAAATTGAAGAGAACTCTCTTCTATCCAATTGCTTTTGCCAATTAAATTTCATCCTATGTCTAGGTGAATCCATTAAACAAGGGTTAGAGCCATGAATTATTATTTATTGAAGTAAACCCAATCTAAATTGGCTCTTTCAAGCATAATAAAGGTAATTGGGCAGGATTGAATGACTTCCATCATCAATCATATTTTACAAATCAAAAACCAATCAAATGTTCTTAATCCTACACTCAATTTTACCTAATTGAGATCATTAGGGTTCCCAATCCTAGATCTGGGTTTGATTACTCATAGAAAAAGAAGAGAAGAAATCAAGTAATTAAATATTCTTACCAATGAAATTGCAATTTGGAGAATAAAACTTAAATTGATGAATGTAAATCTTCAAATTACAAGATGGATCTACTTTCTATGCTATGAACTATGAACTATTCTATCTAAGATCTGATCTCTCTGTATTTATTAATATCTCTAAGTATATGTGTAAAAAGGAAGGAAAATATTATTTTTACTAAATCTCAAAAGCCCCGAATTCATTTAAAATCGGAGGGTCCTGATCTTGGGCTGAATTATATGCCCAAGTGATGCTCAAATGCTCTATTTTGTCTTGTTTATCTATCGTTAATTGTACATTCTCATGTGATCTATAGTTAAAATGTAAATTTATACTAACCAACATGATTAGTGTTGTTTTGCAGGAAAAATGTAATTTTAGGAAGCTAAGTTGCATGTTGGTGAAAATCGGGAATGGACTCAGAAGCGATCGGTGGAAAAGGTCAAGGAAAAGCAGCAAATATAGGGGCTCCGCGATGGAGTCGTGTCACGCTGCCATCGCGGAGGCAGTCTGCCTCGGATGATTTATTTTGGCAAATTTCCAGTGAAGGTTCGCGACGGCGCCCTGGCACGTTGGCCAAGCCCCATGTTACATGCCGTGGCATGTTGCCTATATTTACCTAGAACATAAATTTCCAGTGAGGGTCCGCGTTTGCACCGTATCACGGAGGCAGTGCTCCGCGATGCACTCCGTGACACGTTGCTTGTTATTCCGGGAAAAATTCCCACTAGTATATATAGCACACTTAGGTGTATTTTTAATTATTCTGATTTAGTTGGGCAAGGACGTGGGTTACAGGCAGTTGAGAGGACGAAATTCTTAGGGTTCTTCTCTAACTCTTTCTCCTTTATTTCAATTGTTTTTATGATTTATACTCATTTGATGATGTTTAATCCACAAATGAGTGGCTAAATTCACTTCTTGCTAAGGTTAAGAACATTTGTAGTGGAATGTAATTGTTGATCATTTTGGTTTTTCATCTTCCATGGTTGTTCTATCAATTCTTGTTCTTACTGCATTAATGTCTGGCCAATATTAATGTATATCTAAAAAATCCAGTTTCTTGAAAAAGAAAGAAATTGGAAAGTTGTGAATCGGTAGGATATGATCTCTTCTTAGTTTGGGAAAATTGAGAATTGATTTACCTTCAGAATAGAAATATATTTGAAAGTCGTATTAGTTAATTAAGGAATCGATTTTGTATGGCTAGAACATGAAATTCTTTTATCACGGAAATGTAGGTTGAAGGTTCATGATTCTTATGTTGGGTAGAATACGGAAGTTTCTCTCCATAGGCAATAATTCTTAACTAGCAACTAAAGGAAAGATTAATCGAAGTGTATCGATAAATTACTTACCTGCATGTTGTTTTGGCCTCAGCTTGCTCATTACTATAGTTCAGACTCACTTTATCATTCTGTCTTAGATTAGTATAAATTAGGAAACCAACTCTCAAAATCTTCTTTAAATTGTTTTCTGCATTTTTAGACTAGCAACTGAAGGAATGGCTTTGACTCCTCTTTTCTTCATTTCACTTTGGTTCCAAAAATTATAGCATTATGAGGTCAGTTGTCACACCCCTAGTCTATACCCTAGACGTGACCGACACTTAGACCACCTGTTGATCCAAGCGAACCCTTGACCTGACTTACTACTAATTAAAAATACAAAAAAATATGGAGGAAGTAATAACTATGTGGACCCAATATAATAACGTAAGATTTATTACTGCAACTAAAAATAATGTTATAAAGTAACATTATTGACTCAACTCTAACTCTATCTATGAAGCCTCTATATCTGAAGAGTAGGTGCTAGGAAATAGTTCCCATGACTACCTCAAGATCTATAAAATAAAATAAAATAACTCAATGACTAGGACTCTCTGAAGTAGGAGGCCTCACCAACTACTAAATGAATGTGAGATCCTAGTGAAGCGTCTGCTGCTGATCCTGTCTTCCTAAATCTGCATACTTCTTGGTGGCATTGTATACCATAATCTACATGAAAACCCTATCACATATGAGATAGAAGAATAGGACAGACCTTGGTGGATGCTGACTAGCTCAGGCAACTTTACTATTAAAAGTACTTGAGAGATTCTTAGAAATACAAACGGCGAGTTTAGCCACCATCTCCAGGTCTAGGTTCTTCTAGAGCATAGTTTGCTAGGGACTACCAAAAATATTATCAAACATATATATTAAAGGTGTTTATTTCAAAATATCTTTTTCCTATGGAGGCTATGGAAGAAGAGATTACCCATTAATGAACTTTTAGATAGAATGGGATCTGCTAAGGTCTTTAAATGCAACTGATGTATAGGTGAGGAGACAATTAGTCATGTTTTTTATAACATGCTCCTTTCAGTTAGAGTTTTGAATGAATTTGTAGAAGTTGAATTAGGTCTTTTATGCAACAATAACAAACCATAAACAAATGGTGGATTGCAGATTGTTCTAGCAAATTTCAACCTATATTAAAGTCGATACCAACTTTCATATTATGACAAATTTGGAAGAGAAAGAACAACCTTATTCATTGTAGTTCTATTTCATTCCTAAAGTTTATGTATGAGATAACACAAATAAGTACTTACATGCCAAACTATATATCCATGGCTTCACCATATTCCTAAAGAATCCTCTACTGATTCAATATTTAGCAAGTTACACTCCTCAGATTAACTGAAAGGTGGTTCAATGGCCTATTGCAAATAGTTTTAAGTGTGACTCAGATGGAGCTTCTAAAGGCAATTCAAGCCCCAACACAATTGCTTTTTGTGTAAGGAATAGTGAAGGAAATATAAGATATGCTCACCTAGGAGGATTGAGGATGAAACAAACATTAATGCAGAAGCAAAAACAGAAGCAATCACATCTGGTTTATATCATTGTATTATCCATAACCTTCTTCCAATGGTCTTAGAGACAACTCTCTTACAATAAAGAAGTATTGGATGGGATATGGAGGTTCCTTAGTACATTTCCATAGTGGTTAAAGATATTAACAAGATGTGAAGCAATGGAAATATCATAGTGGAATGTGTATACAGAGAAGGAAATCAATTGTCAGATTTTTGAACTAACCTAGTTTTTAAACATGCAGGTACAATTGATTTCATATCTTTCCATGATCTACCAACAAAAGGAAAATAGATTATCAATATGGACAAACCACAAATATCAAACCTGAGAATAAGAAGGTTTCAAAATTCTAACTACAAAAATTTAGAGATACATACAAGAATAGGAAATAATTAGAAATAAATAAGAGCATTCAGGGTCACACACAACTATGAAACTGATAGTATATTCTACAAAAGACTAGAAAGTCTCACACACAACTATGAAACTGATAGTATGTTCTACAAAAAACTAGAAAGTTTATACTTTCATAGTCTGAGTATTATATACTCTCAGAAACACTTGAGAGTTAACATGAATGATCAGAGTATCTATGGGCAACTATCACGACCCGAACATGGACCGTAGATCGTAACATGAGACCTAGAACCATGAATGGCTTCAAGCGAACCCATGGAAGATACATAGAATATTATTGAGCATAAACTAAGTGGAAATAGAACATAAGCATATCATAACATAAATGAAAATCTAATATGTCATAAAACATATGGGACCACAAATCAAAACCACTGAATCATCTAAACATAGATGTTTGAAAAGCCTCTAGTCATAGGATGAGCTGATGGGACAATACCCCCAACTAGCTTTACTAAAGTACGAAAACTGAAAGACATAACAATAAAAGATATGCATCAAACCGATGTCCTTGGATCATGAGGACTCACCAAGAGCTAGACTGGACTGATTGGGAGTAAATCTAACGATGAGGTTGGGACTGATCACCTAAATCTATATCATGATATGATATAGCATAAAAGCATGCGGTTAGTACTTTGAATGTATTGAGTATGTAGGTTAAATAAAACATAAGAGTAAGGACCACATGCTAAGATCATAATTGTGAGATAGTCATAAACATGAGTTAATCATAAACTGCAGCATAATGACCCAAGGTTTTGAAAGTAAAATCATATAGCTTTACATGTTTGATATCATAAGTAAAAGCACATAAAGCATTCAATGAGTCAAATATACAATAAAACATGATACCATAAATCCTAAACATGAATATCTTAAAACATGATGAATAATGAGAGATTTTTATAACCTACACCATCATGAATGAGCACATGATGCCCAACTATATGACTCAAGTTGGCAGAGCTGTCCTAAGAGGGAAAAGTACGATAAAGGCATGATATCACTCTTAAGCCCATTCAGGAAGGGGAATACTCTTTGGCGAGGCCCCAATATGAATATACCTACGATGGCACATAGTTTTGAGATCCGGGTAAGCTGGACCCCGACCTACTCAATACTAAATACTACTCCCAAAACATGCATATTACTCATAGTAAAAATCATGAAACATAGTTGGTTTTTCATGGGATAGTTATAAGACATAAAAGTCATAAGCATACTTGACATACGTGAACTAGCCATGAAAACAGTGCCGCTGATTCAACCATGATACATAAGCTTGAGATTCCTAAAATTCATGCATAGTTGAGTAAATCATCATAACTTTAGAAACATAGGTTCATAATATATTCTTGTAAAATGCATGAAATCATAATAATAAAACATGAATTGAATTATAAGAGAGTTGAATTCATAGAAGATCATGAGAGATTTCATCAAAATTGGGTAACCCTAGAATTACCATAAAAGATGATTGGAGACTTGAATTCATGAAATTGAGAAGGGTTTGGGCATGAGGGTGGAATAAATCCCCCATTCATGACCCTACATACCTGGGCTTAATGAATCCTTGACTTGATTTGAAGACCCAAGTGAAATTGAGAAGGAGAAAGATGATGAATCCTAGCTCTTCCTTTAGAGAGAATTTCTAACTTACTGTTGAAGATAATAAGGGCTTAGGCTAAGTATAACCCCTTAATTAGCCCTTTAGTAAGCTTAAAACAACGTCACTTAGAAGTTAAAAGTATAGAATTTTACTAAAGTACCCCAGAACTGCCGAATTAAAACTCCAGTTGGAAGATCAAATGACCCAAACAAAAGATCATGGGTTCAACCAACAGATTGTTGGTTGCTTCATTGGTTATTGCTTCTACTCTGAGGCTTTCTTTGAACCTAATCCAACGACTAGAACCAACGGCCAGTACAATCTAATAACGAGTCATACAATCCACTCGGTTGTTTTGGGTGAATTTGGACATTTTTTAGAAGTTCTCCACCATGGGACAACCAACAAGCCGAAGGTCCAAATGACGGCTCATCTTGTGGTTCATCCAATGACCTGGTGATCTTGGGCAAATTTATATGCCCAAGTGATACTCAAATGTGTCATTTTGCCTTGTTTATCTATCGATGTTTGTACATCCTCATGTGAATTGTAATAAAAAGTGAATTTATACAAACCAACATGATTAGCGTGATTTTGCAGGAAAAATATAATTTTATGAAGCTAAGATGTATGTTGGGAAAAATCTAGATTGGACTCGGAAGAGAGCAAGGAAAAAGCACAAGAAAAGCACGAAGTAAAAGGGCTCCGCGATGGAGCCGTGTCACGCTGCCATCGCGGATGCATTCTGCCTGGATGCTTAAAATACCCCAAATTCCAGTGAAGGTGCGTGTTGGGGCCGTGGCACGTTGGCCTAGCCCCGCGTTGCACGCCGTGCCACGTTGGGCCTTAATACCTGGACGACCGGATTCCAGTGAGGGTCCGCGTTGGTGGCGTGTCACGGAGGTAGTGCTCCGCGATACACTCCGTGACACGTTGCTTGTTATTCCGGGAAAAATTCCCACTAGTATAAATAGAACACCTAGGTTCATTTTTAATAATTCTGGCTTGGTGGAGAAAGAACGTGGGTTACAGGCAGTTGAGGGGACGAAAATCTCGGGGTTTTTCTCTATCTCCTTCTTCTTTATTTCAATTGCTTGTATGATTAACACTCATTTAACGATGTTTAATCCACAAATGAGTGGCTAAATTCCCTTCTTGTTAAGGTTAAGAACATTGTATTGAAATGTGATTATTGATAAAGTGGTTTTTCATCTTTTCTTCCATGGTTGTTCTATTGATTCTTGTTCTTACTGCACTAATGTGTGGCCAACATTAATGTATATCTAAAAAGTCCGGTTTCACTAGAGAGAGCAAGAAATTGGAAAGTTGTGAATTGATAGGATATGATCTTTTCTTAGTTTTGGAAAATTGAGAATTGATTTACCTTCAGGATAGAGATATACCTGAAAGTCGTATTAGTCAATTGAGGAATCGATTTTGTATGGCTAGAACATGAATTTCTTTTTATCACAGAGATGTAGGTGGAAGGTTCATGATTCTTAAGTTGGGTTAAATACGAGAGTTTTAATCCATAGGCAATAATTCTTGACTAGCAACCGGAGGAAAGATTAATCAAATTGTATCGATAATTTATTTTTCTACATGTTCATTTTAGCCTCAGCATGCTCATACTTATAGTTCAGACTCAAATTATATATTCGTTTTAGACTTAGTACAAAATTAGGAAACAAAATATCAAACTCTTCTTCACACTGTTGTTTGCAATTTAGAGTTAAAGTTTATTGACACTTGAGTAGATTGTTACCTTATTCCAGTCCCTGTGGGATCGATACTTGGCTTACTTGAGCCACTTTACTACTTGTTCGACCACGTGAACTTGCGTGTAGTTATACCAAACATGCTGAACAAGTTTTTAGAGCCGTTGCCGGGGACTGGCAATTGGTAAATTTTTCTTAAGTGTTAGTTTACTATTTCTTCTTAGTGTTGAAAACTTGGTCTTAGCCTGTATTTTGTAGATACTAATTTCTGTTGAACACTGGCAAGAGACAAGGAGCTGGTGGACTCATATTTAGAGCCGAAAAGACAATTTCATCGTCAAAGGAGAGAAGCTCTAGAGAAAAGGCTGCAGTTGCTCAAACAAACAATCCTGGAGCAACAACAGAATCCACCAGTTGTAAGGGCAATGTTAGTGCCCGAGGACATGGCAGCTAGGCCGGTTCGCGAGGTGGCAATCCCACATGCTAACAATGTCACATCTAGCATCCGCAAACCTGAGCCAGGAGGGAGGTTCGAGCTTAAACAAAACATGGTGCAATTGCTACCTACCAACGGGCAATTCACAGGTCTCCCTCATGAGGATCCACAACAATATCTTCAAAATTTTTTGGAGATAAGTGACACTTACATCCCCGCTGGAGTGTCATCAGATTATGTCAGGCTTACATTGTTCCCATTCTCACTTTTGGGAGAAGCTAAGAGGTGGTTGAAAGCTGAGCCACCTAATTCCATCACCACGTGGGATGATCTTGCAAAGAAATTCTTGATATGGTTCTTCCCATCCGGTAAAATAGCAAGACTTAGAAGTCAAATTCTGAGTTTTAAACAGAGAGAGGGAGAGAATCTGTATCAGGCCTTGGAGAGATTCAAATCTATGTTGCGGGATTATCCTCATCATCACCAATCCAATGATGTGATAGTGCATACTTTCATAGAGGGTTTGGAACCCCACACAAAAATCTTGCTAGACTCAGCAGCTGGGGGACAAGCATTGGAGAAACCTTATGAGGAGTTGTATACCTTGTTAAATCGTATTTTGTAGGGAAATCCAAAGTGGAATGCTGATTTGACAAGAGAAGGAACAAGGAAAGCAGCAGGAGTCCTAGAAGTGGATGGTTTTACAGCTATTGCTGCACAGATAGCTGCCTTACAGAATCAACTCAACACCCACTTCAGTAACATGAGCATGAACCAGTCTCAAGCCCCAGTGAATGTAGTGCAACAGATTTGGTGTGAAGTGTGCGGGAGTAGTGAACACTCAGCTGAGTGTTGTGGAGCAAATCCTGATTCGGTGAACTTTGTTGGTAATGTATAGAGAAATAATCACCAACAGTATGGCAACAACTACAACTCTAATTGGAGGAATAATCCGAATTTCTCTTGGGGTAGCAATAATCATCAAGGACAAAGTTTGAGTCAGGGGGCACAGAGAAATCAAGGAGGGCAGCAGAACTATCAGTCACAATACAGAAGCAACAATGCACCTCCTCCACCACCATCACCCAGCATCTAGGAAATGTTTAAGACAATGATAGCTAACCAAGCTCAATTGCAGGCTGACTACGTCAAGTTGGCAGCCGAGGTAAAGAACAATTAGTTAGCTACAAAGGCGCTGGAGTACCAGTTTGGGCATTTTGCTGGAGCCCAAAACACCAGGCCTAGAGGAGGACTTCCGAGTAACACAGATCCCAACCCCAAGCAAGTGAATGCAGTGACCACAAGGAGTGGTTTACAGCTTAAAGAGGTGGAACCAGAAAGACCACCTCAACAGTCGGGAGCAGCAGAAACTGAGATGGAGAAAAGTGATGAGAGGGGGACGAAAAAGGAGGCTGAACCAGAAAGACCACCACCCCCATTCCCTCAACGATTAAAGAAACACAAGGAGAAGGCGTGTTTCAAAAAGTTCATGGAGGTGCTTAAACAGGTACACATTAACTTACCTCTTGTTGATGTTTCGTAGGGAGTGCCGAAGTACCCAAAGTATATTAAGGACATCGTGGCGAACAAAAGCAGGTTGACTGAGTACGCTACGGTGGCTCTTACGGAGGAGTGCACTTCCCGGATATAAAACAGGTTGCCCACAAAGCTCAAGGACCCTGGGAGCTTTACAATACAAATTACAATTGGGCAGAGTATCTGAGCTCGCGGATTATGTGATTTGGGAGAATGCATTAACTTGATGCCGACATCGGTATTTAAGAAGTTGGGGCTAGGGAGTCCTAGACCAACTACAGTGATCTTGCAACTAGCAGATCGTTCCTTGGCAAGACCTGATGGCATTGTGGAGGACGTGCTAGTGTAAGTGGGCTCCCTCATCTTCCCGGTAGACTTCGTTGTGTTGGACTTTGAGCCAGTCGCAGGCCCATTTATTTTGGGACGTCCTTTCTTGGTGACCGGGAAAGCGCTGATTGATGGCAGCTAACCATGCGAGCACACGATAAGGTAAAGGTGTTTGATCTGTACAAGGCCACCAAACTCCCGGCCGTGTACGAGGAACTCTGGGTGATCAATGTGATTAATCGAGCTGATGCTGTCTAGAGCGTTAAGTCAGGGGAGTTGTTTGGGAAACCACCAGAGAGGTGTAAGTTTGACAGGGGTGAGGACGGTGGTCAAGAGAAAACGTCCGTCACCCTAGAGGATGACTGAGCTTAATGACGTCGAGCCACGACGGTAAACCAGGCGCTGCAGGGGAGGCAACCCGTGAAATTTTTGTAAAATGTGTATAGATTTCGCAGAAAAGAAAAAAAATAATTGAATGAGAAAAAAATAAAAAATATAAAAACAAAAACAAAAAAAATTTTATTTTATGTGAAACCTATAAATTCTAACCAATTTCTTGTTTTGAGATGAATTTCAGGTTGAACGGAGGATCAAAATGCAAAGGATGGCAAAGGAAAAATCGAGGTAAAAAAGATAATAAAAAGTGGCAAAATAGTGAGCCCACGCGATGGCTCCGTGTCACGGAGGAGGGCCTCCGCGTTACCCTCCATGACACGTTGAAGGTAATTCTGGAATTTTTACAAATTCCAGAACACCTGCGCGATGGCTCCGTGTCACGAAGGGCATGCTCCGCGTTACCCTCCGTGACACGTTGAGGGTAATTTCGCGTCGGGTCACACCGGGTCGCCGGGTGACCCGCGTGAAAAACCTTCTTTTTAACCCCCTTTTCCCTCATTTTTCCCATTTTCCACTCCCCTCCGCGACAAACAACCCAAAACCCCCCTTCCCCAACGTGACACGGACTAGGAGCTCAAATTTGTCAACTTTTCTTCGATATCATCAAATTGACGGTACGTTTGTTAACTTTATCTCATTTCTTGCCTTATTTTTCTGATTTTTAGCATAGGAAGTGAGGAAAACTTGCCCTAAGTGTAAATTGAGCATGAATTCATGTAAATTATTGTTGATTGATGTTCATAGTATCGTTGTGATGGTATGAACTCGATAAATACATTTTTGATTGAAATTCTTGCGAAATTGTAGCTAGGGTTAGAAGTCAAATATGAAGAAGTTAAAATTGAGTTGAAATGTGAAATTTTTCTTGGTTTGTGCATGTTGGGTGAGGAACATTATGTTGTGCTTAACGTTAAGACGATTAAGGCGCGACGGATTGTCGGGTTAATGAAGTTGTTTAAATTGCATAGAAATTGGGAGAATTGTATTGGTTTTATTGATAGAAATGTTTGCTAAAGTGCTATGTGATGAAATGTGAACGATGGTAATGTTGTGGTTAGCTGTATGAAGTCTGAGTAGTACAAAAGAATTTATACCGTCGAATTCTCTGAATGCACGAGGCATATTTGTTGTGTTTTGTTTTTTTGTAAATTGGAAATAAGTATGATCTTGCCGTAATGCTGTGATTGTGGCTAAAGACTAAGTGTGGGGTGGCCTAGCTTAACCCAACCTTAGTCGAAGAACATTTTAATTTGAATAACATTGGGACTGTCTGTTTGGTTTGACAGGAACGATGGCAAGCAGGCAAGAAAAAGGGAACTGCGCATCAACATCAGGCGCTGGAAGGAAAAGAATTATACTGGGAACAGCAGTCCTAGCAGCACCAGCAGTTCCACGCGGCCAACGCCATCAATATGGAACCCGATCAGTGACAAAGGAGGGGAAGAAATGGCACGCGAAGCATAAGGAAATCAAATACTTCCCCGAAGAACACATTGCTAGGGAACCTTTGGCACAAGAGTTTCCCAGGAGTATCCACAGGATTGAGGCAGCTTGGTTGAACTTCATCTGTGAAGAGCCCAAGGAGTGCAACCTGCACCTGATTCGAGAATTCTATGCCAACTGGAACCCGACACTCAGAAGTCACACCATAAAGATAAGGGGGCAGATAGTCACTTTTGAGCCCCATCACCTTAATGCCATCTTGGGGGCGTGGGACACAGACGCCCATGTGCTTTGGCAGCTGAATGTCACTCCACTATACGCGGACATGAGACGCAATTTTTGTGGAGCCCGATCTACAGCACGTTGGAGCAGGCATAAGGAGAGGGGCTACCATCATACATTGCCCTACTCACAGGTGAATAGGGAAGCCAGGATATGGCTTAAGATTGTTTGTTCCTGCCTGATCCCTGGGGTGCATATGACAGATGTCACCCGGGATCGTGTGTGCTTGGTATATGCCCTGATGAAAGTGCTGGAGATCAATGTCGGGGCGGTGATCATCTCTGCCATGAAGAGAGCCCGTTTGCATCAAGGGCACAGGTACGGGTTTAGTGGCTTACTGACCACATTCCTGAGGGGCCTGAATATTGAGGAGGAGGCCCTTGACTACATCCCGCAGATGGAGAGGCGGGCCTTAAATGTCACCAAAACTAAGGCACCCGACACCACTCACGGGCCAATTCTCACATTAGCCGAGCGACATGCTCGAGATGATCAGTACATGGCTTGCATGTTCGGGGTGCAGATGCTCCTGCTGTGCATAGGCGGGAGGCCGTCAACAGAAGATGAGCTGTGGAAGCTCGAGGTAGACTACCCTTTTGGTGAAAACGCCAGGGCTCTATGTCGAGTGGGGCCAGCTTTTGTGGAGCCCACTGATGATGATGTCCCCAGAGATGAGGAGACACGTCGTGATGACTCTAATGTGGAGTCAGATGATGACGACGGGGGAGATTCAGACATGGGAGACAAGGCAGCGGCACCTGACGAAGAAGTGGAATACTTTGATTGATCAGGGAGTTTCACCACCTACTTTCGTACTATGCTGAATTTTGTGAACACTAGGGACAGTGTTTGATTTAAATGCGGGGTGGGAGTAGTTAGGTGTTGGTTGCTGTTGTTATTAATGTATGTCTCTGTTCTGTTGTTGTGCTTGGATAAACTTGTGATCCTGTGACTTTGTGTGTATGTCTGTATTGTAATTAAGGTGAAGCTGTTGTATGCTATTGAATGTTGTTAGCTAGTTTTGTACATATCTTTGTTTAACCGAAATTATCGATATTTTTAAAAATTTTGTGAAATTTTTATTTTTGGGTTTCTCGGCGTTTGTTTTCGGTTCTTTTACCGAGAATAGTCCCATTGAACCGAAGTCGTAGTTAGTTACCGTTCCCTGTGATGGATGGATGACGACCGTCTTAAGAGAAATGTAGTCGTTAGGAGAAGATTTCTTTTGTTCATTTTTTCTTTTAGTTGTTTTCTTTTATTGGTTTGCATCCCAAAACCTGTTGTTACTTTATGGTTACGAAATTATGGTTGCGTGTTGTACATGATATTTGAAATGCAAAGGTGATTCGTATGAAAGCATGCAACTTTGTAAATATGTTGAGATACCGAGGCCATAGAGTTTGATTCGGTGTGATTGAGTCTTAATGCTTGAATTCTTGTAATTAGCTGATTGAAGAGTCTGTGAATATGCCTTGAGTTGAGCATGTGAAATGAGTGTATGGTGAGGTTTTGGTTCTTCCATTCTATTGTGAAGTGTCTAGAACTTGCCTGGTGTGTGTTCAAAACGAAATGAAGGATGTGTATTGTAGGAAAGGATATAGGCATTTCTTTGCTTTAACCGAAAGTTTTTTTTCATTATCGTACCTACCTTGAATGTACACCCTAGTTAGCCCATTGATCCTTTAGCCTATTTCTTTCTTTTGTCAAATAGGTGTAAACCGAGCTTAACCCCTTCTTTTCATTATCCGTGAATTTGATCCAAAACTCTTAAGCGCTCAAGAAAAAATAATAATTAAATAATTTTCCCACAGCGCCAGGGAGTGAGAATTTTGAAAAGAAAAGAAAAAGCAAAGTGATGAAAGGAAAGAAAAGGTCGAAGGTGCACTTGGTATAAATTGAATATAATGAAGATGTATAAATAATCTTTGTTATTAAGTCAAGTGTGCTTAAAGATATGGGATCGAAAATAAAGACAAACTTCAAGAATGGGATGATGAAGGAATAAACAATGTCCATAAGGTTGATGGGATGGATTGAAAAAGCGCTTAAGGAGGCCAGTTGTTATTATTGGTTAGCCTAGTATGTGCTAGTTCCGTAGCTTTTACTACAACCCGTTAAGTCCTACTTGATCTTACATCACGCGTCCTTATATTAGTGGAGTAATACACTAAAGGCAAGCTTATGGTTCATGACATGATGCATGTGAATTCTTTTGGGAGAGAGAGCGAAATCTTGTTTATATGCCCCTGCATGTAGTGTCTTTGAGTTCATGTGATTAAAAGGGGAAAATTCTCTTGTGTGGTGAGGGCACATGCTCGACGAGAGATTAAATTTCGTGTCGGATATCTTGATCAGCTGATTTGCATGAGTTTTCCGATATCGAGAGTCGATTCTTGAGTCTAGGAGGTCTTAATGTGTTGAAGGTCATTGTATTGATAAGACTATGCATGTTTTCTTGATGATTTGCTGTATTAAATAATCGGTATAACCGTAGCTTGAATTGTCGAGCCAAAGTAGCCAGGATGGGGTGTCAATTGCATGAGGTGTAGGATTATTGTTCGGGGACGAACAAGGATTGAAGTGTGGGGTAAGTGATCTTGGGCAAATTTATATGCCCAAGTGATACTCAAATGTGTCATTTGCCTTGTTTATCTATCGATGTTTGTACATCCTCATGTGAATTGTAATAAAATGTGAATTTATACTAACCAACATGATTAGCGTGATTTTGCAGGAAATATATAATTTTATGAAGCTAAGATGTATGTTGGGAGAAATCAGGATTGGACTCGGAAGAGAGCAAGGAATAAGCACAAGGAAAGCACGAAGTAAAGGGGCTCCACAATGGAGCCGTGTCACGCTGCCATCGCGGATGCATTCTGCCTGGATGATTAAAATACGCCAAATTCAAGTGAAGGTGTGCGTTGGGGCGGTGGCACATTGGCCTAGCCCCGCGTTGCACGTCGTGCCAAGTTGGGCCTTAATACCTGGACGACCAGATTCCAGTGAGGGTCCGTGTTGGTGGCGTGTCACGGAGGCAGTGCTCCGCGATGCACTCCGTGACACATTGCTTGTTATTCCGGGAAAAATTCCCACTAGTATAAATAGAACACTTAGGTTCATTTTTAATAATTCTGACTTGGTGGAGCAAGAACGTGGGTTACATGCAGTTGATGGGACGAAAATCTCAGGGTTTTTCTCTATCTCCTTCTTCTTTATTTCAATTGATTGTATGATTAACACTCATTTAACGATGTTTAATCCACAAATGAGTGGCTAAATTCCCTTCTTGTTGAGGTTAAGAACATTGTATTGAAATGTGATTATTGATAAATTGATTTTTCATCTTTTCTTCCATGGTTGTTCTATTTATTCTTGTTCTTACTGCATTAATGTGTGGCCAACATTAATGTATATCTAAAAAGTCCAGTTTCACTCGAGAGAGCAAGAAATTGGAAAGTTGTGAATTGATAGGATATGATCTTTTCTTAGTTTGGGAAAATTGAGAATTGATTTACCTTCAGGATAGAGATATACCTGAAAGTCGTGTTAGTCAATTGAGGAATCGATTTTGTATGGCTAGAACATGAATTTCTTTTTATCACAGAGATGTAGGTGGAAGGTTCATGATTCTTAAGTTGGGTTAAATGCGAGAGTTTTAATCCATAGGCAATAATTCTTGACTAGCAACCAGAGGAAAGATTAATCAAATTGTATCGATAATTTATTTTTCTACATGTTCATTTTAGCCTCAGCATGCTCATACTTATAGTTCAGACTCAAATTATATATTCATTTTAGACTTAGTACAAAATTAGGAAACAAAATATCAAACTCTTCTTCACACTGTTGTCTGCAATTTAGAGTTAAAGTTTATTGACACTTGAGTAGATTGTTACCTTAGTCCAGTCCCTGTGGGATCGATACTTGGCTTACTTGAGCCACTTTACTACTTGTTCGACCACGTGAACTTGCGTGTAGTTATACCAAACAAGCCGAACACCTGGTGTTACTTTTTGTGCTGATTTCTATTGCATGTCTCGAATTTGATCTTAGGGACTTTTGGGATATTACAGTATCTCCCCCTTGGGACATTCATCCTCAAATGAAGGCTAACTAAGCTAAAAGGATAGGGAAAGAACTGCAATCCAGAAGTGAATAGCTATCAACTTGAAACTGATAGAGTCACTGACTTCGAACTGAGATATGATCTTGGACAGAATTATATGCCCAAGTGATGTTCAAATGCTCTATTTTGTCTTGTTTATCTATCATTATTTGTACATTCTCATGTGATTTGTAGTTAAAATGTGAATTTATACTAACCAACATGATTAGTGTTGTTTTGCAGGAAAAATGTAATTTTAGGAAGCTAAGTTGCATGTTGGTGAAAATCCGGAATTGACTCGGAAGAAAGCAGTGGAAAAGGTCAAGGAAAAGCAGCAAATAAAGGGGCTCCGCGATGGAGCCGTGTCACGCTACCATCGCGGAGGCAGTCTGCCTCGGATGAGTTATTTGGACAAATTCCAGTGAAGGTTCGCGTTCGCACCGTGTCACGGAGGCAGTGCTCTGCGATGCACTCCGTGACACGTTGCTTGTTATTCCGCGAAAAATTCCCACTAGTATAAATAACACACTTAGGTTTATTTTTAATTATTCTGACTTAGTTGAGCAAGGACGTGGGTTACAGGTAGTTGAGGGGACGAAAATCTTAGGGTTTTTCTCTAACTCTTTTTCCTTTGTTTCAATTGTTTGTATGATTTATACTCATTTGATGATGTTTAATCCACAAATGAGTGGCTAAATTCACTTCTTGCTGAGGTTAATAACATTTGTAATGGAATGTAATTGTTGATCATTTTGGTTTTTCATCTTTTCTTCCATGGTTGTTCTATCAATTCTTGTTCTTACTGCATTAATGTCTAGCCAATGTTAATGTATATCTAAAAAATCCAATTTTATCTTGAAAAAGAAAGAAATTGGAAAGTTGTCAATTGGTAGGATATGATCTCTTCTTAGTTTCGGAAAATTGAGAATTGATTTACCTTCAGAATAGAAATTTTCTAAAAGTCGTATTAGTCAATTAAGGAATCGGTTTCGTATGGCTAGAACATGAAATTCTTTTATCACAGAAATATAGGTTGAAGGTTCATGATTCTTAAGTTGGGTAGAATACGAAAATTTCTCTCCATAGGCAAAAATTCTTGACTAGCAACTGAAGGAAAGATTAACCGAATTGTATTGATAAATTACTTCCCTGCATGTTCCTTTTAGCCTCAGCTTGCTCACTACTATAGTTCAAACTCACTTTATAATTTTGTTTTAGATTAGTATAAATTAGGAAACCAACTCTAAAAATCTTCTTTAAATTGTTGTCTGCATTTTTAGAGTTAGAGTTCATTAACACTTAATTCGATTATTACATTGGTTCAGTCCCTGTGGGATCGATACTTGGCTTACTTAAGCCATTTTACTACTTGTTCTACCACGTGCACTTGCGTCTAGTTGCGAAACAGACCAGACAAGTTTTTGGCGCCATTGCTGGGGACTGGCAATTGGTAAAATTGTTTTCTTAAGTGTTAGTCTACAATTTCTATATTGTGCTGACAACTTGATCTTAGCCTGTCTTTTGCAGATATTGAATTATGTTCAATACTGGCAAGAGACAAGGAGCTGGTGGGTTCATACTTAGAGCCGGAAAGACAATTTCATCATCAAAGAAGAGAAGCTCTAGAAAAGAAGCTGCAGTTGCTCAGACAAACAATCCTGGAGCAACAGCAGAATCCACCACTTGTAAGGGTAGTGTTAGTGCCCAAGGAAATGGCAGCAAGGCCGGTTCGCGAAGTGGCAATCCCACATGCTAACAATGTTACATCAAGCATTCGCAAACTCGAGCCAGGAGGGAGGTTTGAGCTGAAACATAATATGGTGCAATTGCTGCACCCCAGCGGGCAATTCACAGGTCTCCCTCATGAGGATCCACAACAACATCTCCAAAACTTTTTGGAGATAATGGACACTTATATCCCCGCTGGAGTATCATCTGATTATGTAAGGCTTACATTGTTCCCATTTTCACTATTGGGAGAAGCAAAGAGGTGGTTGAAAGCTGAGCCACCTAATTCCATCACCACTTGGGATGATCTTGCAAGAAAATTCTTGATACGGTTCTTTTCATTCGGGAAAACAGCAAGACTTAGAAGTCAGATTCTAAGTTTTAAACAAAGAGAGGGAGAGAATCTGTATCAAGCTTGGGAAAGATTCAAATCCAAGTTACGGGATTGTCCTCACCATCACCAGTCCAATGATGTGCTGGTGCATACGTTCATAGAGGGTTTGGAACCCCACACAAAAATTTTGCTAGACTCAGCAGCTGGGGGACAAGCATTGGAAAAGACTTATGAGGAGCTGTATACTTTGTTAAATCGTATTTCGCAGGGAAATCCAAAGTGGAATGCAGACTCTTCTAGAGGAGAAACAATGAAAGCGACAGGAGTCTTGGAAGTGGATGGGTTTACAGCTACCGCTGCACAGATAGCTGCGTTGCAAAATCAACTCAACACTCACTTCTGCAACATGATCTTAAATCAATCTCAAGCCCCAGTTAATGTAGTGCAGCAGATTTGGTGTGAAGTATGCGGTAGTAATGAACACTCAGCTGAGTGTTGTGGTGCAAATCCAGATTCAGTGAACTTTGTTGGTAATGTATAGAGAAATAATCACCAAAAGTATGGCAACAACTACAACTCTAATTGGAGGAATCATCCGAATTTCTCCTGGGGTAGTAACAACCATCAAGGGCAGAGTTCGAATCAGGGTGCACAGAGAAATCAAGGAGGGCAGCAGAACTATCAGACTCAATACAGAAGCAACAATGCACCTCCTCCACCACCACCACCCAGCATTGAGGAAATGTTTAAAACAATTATAGCTAACCAAGCTCAATTGCAGGATGACTATGTGAAGTTGGCGGCAGATGTAAAGAACAATCAGTTAGCTACGAAGGCGTTGGAGTACCAGTTTGGGCAACTAGCTGGAGCTCAAAACACCAGGCCAAGAGGAGGACTACCGAGTGACACTGACCCGAATCCCAAGCAAGTAAATGCAGTGACCACAAGGAGTGGTTTACAGCTCAAGGAGGTAGAACCAGAAAGACCACCTCAGCAGTCAGGAGCAGTGGAGAAAGAAAGGGAACACGATGATGAGAGGGGGAAGAAAAAGGAAGCTGAACCAGAAAGACCACCACCGTCGTTCCCTCAAAGATTAAAGAAACACAAGGAGGAAGCGTGTTTCAGAAAGTTCATGGAGGTGCTTAAACAGGTACACATTAATTTACCTCTTGTTGCTGTTTTGTAGGGAGTGCCGAAGTATGCAAAATATATCGAGGACATCATAACGAACAAAAGTAGATTGACGGAGTATGCTACGGTGGCACTTACGGAGGAGTGCACTTCCCGAATACAGAACAGGTTGCCAACAAAGCTCAAGGACCCTGGGAGCTTTACAATTCAAATCACAATTAGGCAAAGTATCCGAGCTCGTGGACTATGCGATTTGGGAGCGAGCATTAACTTGATGCCGACATCGGTATTCAAGAAGTTGGGGCTAGGCAGTCCTAGACCAACTACAGTGATCTTGCAGTTAGCGGATCGTTCTTTGGCCAGACCAGATGGCATTGTGGAGGACGTGCTGGTGCAAGTGGGCTCCCTTATCTTCTCGGTAGATTTTGTTGTGTTGGATTTTGAGCCGGATGCGGAAGTCCCATTTATTTTGGGACGTCCTTTCTTGGCAGCCGAGAAAGCTTTGATTGATGTAGCTGCTGAGCAGCTAACCATGCGGGCGCATGACAAGGTGGAGGTATTTGACGTATACAAGGCCACAAAGCTTTCGACCGTATATGAGGAGCTTTCAACAATCAATGTGCTTGATCAAGCAAATATTATTCAGATTGTTGATTCTCGAGATCCAGGGGGAAAACCACCGATTGAGGACACCCTGCACGGGGCAGTGGATTTGTGGCAAGAAGATCGGAGTGCCACGCTCTTGGTTAATGGGCAGCGGTGTAAGCATTATTGGGGTGAGGACATTATTCGAGAGAAAACGTCCGTCACTCTAGTGGATGATTGAGCTTTAATGACATCGAGTCGTGACGGTAAAGTAGGCCCTGCACGGGAGGCAACCCATGAAATTGTTGTAATAGATAAGTAGAATTACTTAAAAAGAATAAAAGAAAATAAAATAAAAATAAAAATAAAAATAAAATAAACAATTTTTTTTCATTCGTGTTTGAAACCTATAAATTATAATCAATTTCTTGTTGTGAGATGATTTTCAGGTGTAATGGAGGGCAAAAATGCAAAGGATCGCAAAGGAAAAAAATCGAGGTGAGAAAAAATTAAAAAGTGGCCAAATAGTGAGCCTGCGCGATGGCTCCGTGTCACGGAGGAGGGCCTCCGCGTTACCCTCCGTGACACGTTGAAGGTGTTTTAGAATTTTCACAAATTCCAGAACCCCTACGTGATGGCTCCGTATCACGGAGGGGGTGCTCCGCGTTACCCTCCGTGACACGTTAAAGTGTTATTCTCGATGGGTCACACTGGGTCACCGGGTGACCCGCGTGAAAAATCCTCTTTTTAACCCCGAAAACACCTCATTTTTCCCATTTCTCATTGCCCTCCATGACAAACTCCCTAAAATCCCCCCTTTCCCAACGTGACATGGACCTAGGATCAAATTTTCTTCAACTTTTCTTCAAGTTCATCGAATTAAAGGTACGTTCTTGAACTTACCCTCAATTTTTGCTGAAATTTTCAATTTTTGAGCATGTGAGGTGACTAAAGCTTGCCCTAAGTGTAAATTGAGTATGAATTCATTTAAGTTATTGTAGATTGATGTTCGTAGTATTATTATGATTATATGAACTCGATAGATACATGTTTGATTGAATTTGTGCGAAATTGGTAGCTAGGGTTGGAATTTGAATAGGAAGAAACTAAATTTGGTTGAAAATTTGAAAATGATTGGGTTGTGCATGTTGGGTGATGTAAATGATGCTGTGAATATGGATGAATATGCTAAATAAACAAGGGAATTTTCGGGAAAATGAAATTGGTGAATTGCATAGGTTGTTGTTGTTGAGAAAAAGTTTAGTTAAGTGCTATGCGATGTAATGAAATCAATGGTGAAATTGTGATTAGTTGTACGAAGTCTGAGTAGTACTTAGTCATTATTCCCTCGACTTATCTGAATGCACGAGGAATGTTGATTGATAAACATTGGAAAAGAATGATTGTCTTGCCGAATTATTTTCATTGTGGCTAAAGATTAAGTGTGGGGTGGCCTAACTCAATCCAACCTTAATCGAAGCAAATTTTTGACTTGAATAACATTGGGACTATCTCTGTGATTTGACAGGAATGATGTCAAACGGGCAAGAAAAAGGAAAGGGCGCATCTACATCAGGCGCTGGGAGAAAAAGAATTAGACTGGGAACGGCAGTCCCAGCAACACCAGCGGTTCCTCGCGGCCAACACCGTCAATACGGAACCCGATAGGTGACGGACGAAGGGAAGAAATGGTATGCCAAACACAAGGAGACCAAATACTTCCCTGAGGAGCACATTGCAAGGGAGCCACTTGCACAGGAATTCCCTAGAATCGTACATAGGATTGACGCTGCCGGGTTGAACTTCATCTTCGAAGAGCCCAAGGAGTGCAATCTCCATTTAATTCAGGAGTTCTACGCAAACTGGAACCCGACACTCCACAGTCACACCATCAAGATAAGGGGGCAGGTTGTCACCTTTGAGCCCTATCACCTGAATGCCATATTGGGGGCGCGGGACACAGACGCCCATATACTCCGGCAGCTGAACATAACTCCACCCTATGCGGATATCAGACGCACTCTGTGTGGAGCCCGTTTGATAGCACAGTGGAGCAGGCACAAGGAGAGGGGCTATCATCAGACGCTGCCTTACTCTCAAATGAACAGGGAAGCCACGATTTGGCTCAAAATAGTGTGTTCCTGTTTGATCCCGGGTGTGCACATGACAGATGTCACCCGGGATCATGTGTGCTTGGTTTATGCCCTGATGAAAGGGATGTAGATTAATGTTGGGGCGGTGATCGTCTCCGCCATGAAGAGAGCACGTTTGCATCAAGGGTACAGGTACGGGTTTGGTGGTTTGCTGACCACGTTTCTGAGGGGCCTCGACATCGAGGAGGAGGCCCTAGACTACATCCCGCAATTGGATATGCGTGCCTTAGACGTCACCAAAACAAAGGCACCCGACACCACTCACGGGCCAGTTCTCAAACTAGCTGAGTGCCATGCTCGGGATGATCAGTATATGGCCCGCATGTGCGGGATGCAGATGCTGCAGTTGCGCATAGGCGGGAGGCCAACAACAGAAGATGAGCTATGGCAGCTCGAGCTAGATTACCCCTTTGGCGAAAATGCCAGGGCCCTATGCCGAGTGGGGCCTGCTTTTGTGGAGCCTGTTGATGATGATGTCCCCACTAATGAGGAGACATGCCGCGATGACTATGATGTTGAGTCAGAAGAGGACAGCAAGGGCGATCTAGATATGAAGGATGAGGCAACGGCACCTGATGAAGAAGTTGAATACTTCGATTGATCAGGGAGTTTCACCACCTACTTCTGTGTTATGTTGAATTTGATGAACACTAGGGACAGTGTTCGGTTTAAGTGTGGGGTGGGAGTAGTTAGGTGCCAGTTTTTTTATTGTTGTTTATATTCATGTCTTGTTGTTGTGCCTGTGAAAAAAATTGCGACCCTGTGATTTTGTGAGTAGGTTTTGTATTGTAATTCGGTGTGTAATGAATGTTAAGCTGTTGTGTGCTGTGTTGAGTTCTTGTTAGCTGGTGGTGTAAATATTTTTGTTTTCTATTGAAATTATTGATATTTTTAATATTTTTGTTTTCTATCGAAATTATCGATATTTTTAAAATTTTTTGTTGAATTTTTTATGATTGGGTTTCTCGGCCTTTATTTTCGGTGCTATTACCGAGAATAGTCCCATTGAACCAAAGTCGTAAATAGTGATCGTTCCCTATGATGGATGGATGACGACCATCTTAAGGGAAATGTAGTCGATAGGAGTAGTTTTTCTTTTCTTTTATTTTCTTTCTTTTGTTTTTTTCCCAAATGTGTTGCTAGTTCATGGTTTGGAATTTTTTTTACGTGTTGTACATGATATTGAGTTGCAAAGATTATTCGTATGAAAGCATGCAAATGTGAAACATGTTGAGATACCTAGGCCATAGAGTTCGATTCGATGTGATTGAGGCTTAATTTGAATTCTTGCAATTAGCTGATTGAAGAGTCTGTGAATAAGTCTTGAGTTGAGCATGTGAAATGAGTGTGAGGTGAGGTTTCGATTCTTCCATGCTATTGTGAAGTGTCTAGAACTTGCCTGATGTGTGCATGAAACGAAATGAAGGATGTGTAGTGTAGGAAAGGATGTAGGCATTTCTTTGATTAAACCGAAAGTTTTTTTTCTTGTCATACCTACCTTGAATGTACATCCTAGTTAGCCCCATTAAGCCTTTAGCCTATTTTTTTCTTCTTTCATTGAAGAGGTAGAAACCGAGCTTAATCCCTGCTTTTCATTAGCCGTGAATTTGATCCAAAACTCTTAAGCGCTCAAGAAAAACTAATTTTCCCACAGTGTCAAGAAGTGAAAAGTGTGAAAAAGAAAGAAAAAGCGGAAGTGGTGAAAGTAAAGATAAGGTCAAAGGTGCACTTGCCGAATTTAAATAAAATGAAGATGTATAACTAATCTTTGTGATTAAGTCAAGTGTGCTTAAAGAAATGGGAACAAAAATAAAGAAAGACTTCAAGAATGGGAGGATGAAGGAAGAAACAATGCCCATAATGATGGTGGGATGTATTGAAAAGCTCTTAAGGAGGCTAGTTGCTATTATTGGTTAGCCCAGTATTTACTAGTTCCTTAGCTTACATTACAACCCGTTAAGTCCTACGTGATCTTACATCACGCGTCCTTATATTAGTGAAGTAATACACTAGAGGCAAGCCTATGGTTCATGACATGATGCATGTGAATTCTTTGGGAGAGAGAGCGAAATCGTGTTCATATTCCCCTACATGCAATGCTTTGGAAATCATATGATTGAAAAAGGGGTAATTCTCTTTTGTTGTGAGGGCACATGCTTGATGAGAGATTGAATTTCGTGTTGTATGTCTTGATCAGCTGATTTGCATGAGTTTGCCGAGATCGAGAGTCAATTCTTGAGTCTAGGAGGTCTTAATGTGGTGAATGTCAGTGTGTTTATGAGACTATACATGTTTTCTTGATGATTTGCTATATTAAATAATCGGTATAACTGTAGCTTGAATTATCGAGCTAAAGTAGCTATACGTGGGTGTTAATTGCATGAGATTATGAGATTATTGTTCGAGGATGAACAAGGTTTTAAGTGTGGGGTAAGTGATCTTGGGAAGAATTATATGCCCTAGTGATGCTCAAATGTTCTATTTTATCTTGTTTATCTATCATTATTTGTATATTCTCATGTGATTTATAGTTAAAATGTGAATTTATACTAACCAACATGATTAGTGTTGTTTTGCAGGAAAAATGTAATTTTGGGAAGCTAAGTTGCATGTTGGTGAAAATCGAGAATTGACTCGAAACCAAGCAGTGGAAAAGATCAGGGAAAAGCAGCAAATAAAGGGGCTCCGCGATGGAGCCGTGTCACGCTGCCATTGCGGAGGCAGTCTTCCTCGGATGAGTTATTTGGAAAAATTCCAGTGAAGGTTCGCGTCGGCACCGTGGCACGTTGGCCAAGCCCTGCGTTACATGTCGTGGCACATTGCCCATATTTACCTGGAACATAAAATTCCAGTGAGGGTCCGCGTTCGCACCATGTCACGGAGGCAGTGCTTCGCGATGCACTCCGTGACACGTTGCTTGTTATTTCGGAAAAAATTCCCACCAGTATAAATAGCACACTTAGGTTTATTTTTAATTATTCTGACTTAGTTGAGCAAGGACGTGGGTTACAGGCAGTTGAGGGGACGAAAATCTTAGGGTTCTTCTCTAGCTCTTTCTCCTTTATTTCAATTGTTTGTATGATTTATACTCATTTGATGATGTTTAATCCACAAATGAGTGGCTAAATTCACTTCTTGCTGAGGTTAAGAACATTTGTAGTGGAATGTAATTGTTGATCATTTTGGTTTTTCATCTTTTCTTCCTTGGTTGTTCTATCAATTCTTGTTCTTACTGCATTAACGTCTGGCCAATGTTAATGTATATCTAAAAAATCCAATTTTATCTTGAAAAAGAAAGAAATTGGAAAGTTGTGAATTGGTAGGATATGATCTCTTATTAGTTTGGAAAAATTGAGAATTGATTTACCTTCAGAATAGAAATATATCTGAAAGTCGTATTAGTCAATTAAGGAATCAATTTCGTATGGCTAGAACATGAAATTCTTTTATCACAAAAATGTATGTTGAAGACTCATGATTCTTAAGTTGGGTAGAATACAAAAGTTTCTCTCCATAGGCAATAATTTTTGACTAGGAACCAGAGGAAAGATTAACCGAATTGTATCAATAAATTACTTCCCTGCATGTTCGTTTTAGCCTCAGCTTGCTCACTACTATAGTTCAGACTCACTTTACAATTTTGTTTTAGATTAGTATAAATTAGGAAACCAACTCTCAAAATCTTCTTTAAATTGTTGTCTGCATTTTTAGAGTTAGAGTTCATTAACACTTAATTCGATTATTACCTTGGTTCAGTCCCTGTGGGATCGATACTTCGCTTACTTAAGCCATTTTACTACGTGTTCGACCACGTGCACTTGCGTGTAGTTGCGAAACAGACCGAACAAGATACATGATTGAATTGAATTCATGAAAGATACATGCATGCTTAGACATGAAAGGAACTAAGAGACATGTACTTGACATATAGAGTACTAAGGAGAAAGCCGGTACCTCATGCTAGAACTAAGCTAGATGTGGGTATCTAGCTATCATATCTTCTTCGACTTTCTGCATGGCTCCATCAACTAGCTGATTTCTCCACAAAATTTTCACTGAAGCTACCTCCTTTTTCCTCAACTTGCAAACTTGATGATCAAGGATCTCAACTGGAACCTCTTCATAGGTAAGGTTATCTTTAACCCCAATGCTCTCCATTGGTACAACTAAGGCTGGATCACTAAGGCACTTATTCAACAAAGATACATGAAAAACTGGAATCACTGAAGCTAACTCTGCGAGCAACTCTAAATCATAAGCCACCTTGCCAACCCTTCTCAAAATCCTATAAGGACCAATATATCAGGAACTGAGTTTCCCCTTCTTTCCAAACCTCATGACTCCCTTCATGGGTGACACCTTCAGAAACATCCAATTATCGACCTCAAACTTAAGCTCTATCCTCCTAACATTTGCATATAATTTTTGACAACTTTGGGCTGTCTTTAGCCTCTCCCGGATAAGCTGAACTTTCTCTATAGCTTCATGACTATTGAGTTCTATCTACGTAGCCTCACCTACCCTGAACCATCCAATACGTGATCTATATCTCCGCCCATGAAGAGTCTCAAATGGAGCCATATGAATACTGGAGTAGTAACTATTATTGTAGTAAACTTAATGAGAGGCAAATGACCATGCCAACTACCTTTGAAATTGATCATGCAAGATCTCAACATGTCCTTAAGAATCTGAATGGTTTGCTTGGTTTGACCATCTATCTATGGGTGAAAAGCTATGATAATCTTCACTTGAGCACCAAGAACCTTCTAAAATGACTTCCAAAACTAAGGAGTGAACTGAGTACCCCTATATGAGATGATTGACAATGGAGCTCCATGGAACTGAACTAACTCCTGAATGTGAAGTCTATCATAATCCTCGGCTGAGTCTGTGATAATGCTCAAATCACATTCCTGTAAGAGTATGACACGAATGCTATCAATATATAACAAAACAAAGGTTGGGGTCGATCCCACAGAGAATATGGTGAAGATATAGAATAACGCTCGCATTTAAGCTTTTAAGTTTGTTATCTACTAAAGGGGATTTTGTACAAACAAATATGTCACGAAGCTGCAAACTGATTGTTGTTTATCAAGTCTATGTGAATATCTAGGGAAAGAGTTCCCCATGGATTCATAACTACTTTGGGTTTTACACTTGTGATCTATCCTAATGCTTACTTGTAGAACTGATAACTAGGGTTCATTCAAATGACTAGTTCGTCCCTATTGGATGACTATACTCAATCACCACATTAGTTATCATGAGCGATTTCAATTCAAACGTTATGAATTTGTCCTAAATTAGCTAACTGTTGTGCCCCAGCGCATGATCAAGCGCACGCAGTCATACAAGTAATACAATGGCCTTTTTTAAGAACTGGATGTCAAACTCACAAGGACTGGGCTAATTCAGCAAATATTTGAGTTCAAGTGTAAGTTAACCTTCACAAATGTTGAATTAAGAGATTTTAGATACTTATAATTAAATCTAGGGGTGATCACAAAACAATCGGGAAACAATACAAGAAGCAACTAGAGTTAAGGCCTGATAATCGTGCAATACTACAATTAACAATGGTTCAAGTATGAAGACTTTAGTTTTTTTCTCACAGAGTTGAAATGCAGTGTTCATGGTCGTTCGACCCTTTAAACACAACAAACTAGTCTCACACCTACATCTTTGAGTAGGGATGTGATGTCCTAATTCATGAGCAATTTAACTACGTGGATGTGGTTTACGGGGTTTATGCCCTTGATTATGGACTTTTGTATATCTAATCATTTAACCTGACTTATCTTCACAATTACTTCTCTGAGATGTGACAATTCTAAGTCAGTGTCTATCTATCATCCCGTTTTATTAACCAAGCAAGAAAAATTAGGTATAGTTTTTATCCTAACCGCGAATCTTATCGTAAAGACAAGAACTTGATCCTTACATTCTTGTGTTCTAACCTAGGATTACTCTTTCGAGCTTTTACCTAAGTTTAACGAGTTTGTTTCATGGTGATCATGCATAAAACAACAATAATTAAGAATGCAAGACAAAACAACAACTAAAAACTCAAACCAAAGATGAATTCATGCATTTACATTCATATCGTGTGCCCTTAACCTTAGTGGAAGGGTTTTAGCCACTCATGTTCGTACAATTACTCAAAAACATAATTAACGTAATGTACTTACAAGAGTAATTAAAAGAGAATGAAAATTAATGAACCGTAGGTGAAGTTCTTCGCCTCTCCCTTCACTCCTTTCCGTTCTTTCAAAAATATTTTCGTGATGATGAAAAATATAACCAAGTGTTCAATTTATAGTAAATGGGAATTTTGCAAAAATTGGTCGAGGAGGAACTGCCTCCGTGTCACGCTGCCCATCGTGGAAGATTGCCTCCGTGACACGAAGGTATCACGTCCAGCTACTGGATTTGGCATGTTGTTGGCGATGGCCTTGCGCGTTGCCTGCTGTGGCACGATGCTGAACGCAGAGCAGGTTGGGCATGGCATGGGCCTATCGCGCGACTTCACTGGAATGGCATGCCTCGTATGTGCAGATGTTGGGCGTGGCACGCTGTTGAAAGTGCAGCTTCCTTGCTGTGGCGCGGTGCTCAATGCGCTGCCCGTCCTGCATGGCACGTTGTGTGGCTCGGCATGTGCATACACTTGTGCGACATCATGCGACTCTTTTGCCTTTTATTACAAGATTCTTCCTCAAGATTTAACCATCATATTTAGTCCCTCCTAAGCATTTTACACCTACAAAACAAAGACTAATCATGTTTGTTAGTTCATACACAAAAACAACTAAATTCACATGAGTATGTAATCAATTAAATTAACAAACATGGCTAAAGCTAAGTTATAAAATAGAACTTGGGCACGTAATTATGCCCAAGATCACTACCCCACACTTAAAGCCTTGTTCGTCCTCGAACAAATCTATTACACCTCGTACACAAAAAGGACTCACTAATAACCAATTGAAGCAAGATGATTCAAGCTAAGGCTACAACAATTGTTTTAGATAGCAAGTTAAAAATAGAGCATGCAATATATAACCATTAAAAGCACATATAACTAAGTTAAAGCTTGCTAGCCTCAAAGATCGACTCTTAAACTCAGCAAATTCATGCAAATCAACCAAGTAAGACATCCGACATGAACTTTTATCCTTCATCGAACATGTTCCCTCACAACAAAAGAGTTACCCAGTTTTTCAGTCATAAGTTTTCAAATTATAACATGTATGGATATATGAATAAGAAGTAAGCTCACTCTCACAAAGAATTCACTTACAAGATTTATTGACCCATAAACTTTCCTTTAGTGTTTTACTCCACTAATTTAGGAATGTTTGGAATTAAGATCAAGTAGGAATTAGTGGGTTGTAATGTAAGCTAAGGGACGAGGAGGTACTATTCTAGGCAGTAATAGTGACTATCTTCCCTCAGCACTTTTAATACATCACACTTTCATTACGAATATCTCTCCTCTTATTTCACCTTTATTCTTTTCAACTCTCATTTTCCTCTTTTTTTCCCATTTCATAGGCAGACTTAAGCTATTAGTAAGGAGTACTTAAGCAATTTTTTCGCTCTTTTCTTCTTTTACTCCCTACCAACACATGCATTTTTTAAATAAGTGCACCTCTAGTCTTTTCTTCAACACCCACAACTACTATTTTCCTTCTTCTTCCAACCTCTCATTCCTTAACTCTTTTGCATTATTCACTTAAGCGCTTAGGAGTTTTGGATCAAATTCAAGGCTATTGAAAAGAAAGGATTAAACTCATTTTGTGTCTAGCAAAGAGTAGGCTAAAGGATCAATAGGGCTAACTATGATCATATATTAAAGGTAGGTAAAGAGATGGATAAAAATTTGGGATCATTCAAAGAAGTGCCTAAATCATTTCCTACAATCGACATCCACTCATTTCGTTTTATATACACACCAGGCAAGGCCTAGGCACTACACAAAAGAGTGGAATATACAAAAAGCCTTACAATCACATTACATGCTCAATTCAAGACAAATTCGGTAGACTCTTAACTCAGCTAATCACAAGAATTCAGAATTAAGATTTAAGCACATAGAGTCATATTCAAGATCCTAGGTGTCTCAAACAGAGTTATAGAGTTGCTAAACATGCTTCAAAATTTACACACTTGCATCTCACAATCATGTACAACACATAACAAGAACATCGAGACATCAATCAGCTAAGGGTTCAAATATAAAAACCTATTGACTAATTTTCCCTCAAGATGGTCGTCATCCATACATCATCGGGAAAAGTCCCTAACTATGACTAACACCAATTATGTACAGACAAAATTTTTTTTATTCATCGGTTCAAAGTCCCCCTTTGGAAAAGAACCGAAAAAAACCAAAGGGTGGGTGAATTATACTCAACTCATACTTTTCATCAAAATAATATAATATCAAGAACCAACTTAACCCAAATTCACCAAGCACACAATTCAAAAATTTGAAATTTCCCTCACCCCACAGTTGAATTATGCTATGTCCCCAAAGCATCAAATAAAATTAATACAAGGGTGAGAAATACTCCATGAGGCCTCTAAGCCTAGATAAAGCATATTTTTTCCTCATTTTTGAACATGTGGGTCATCGACCCACACTCATCTTCTTGTCATGCTCTTTAGCTCTTACTTCCTCGGGTACTCAGACTTCCCCTGAATCTGTGCTTAACAACAAAAACACACAACACAAGTGAAAAATAACAAAATACAACACAAACTAAAATGAAAGTGTATCTGTGGTACTCTTGGGTTGCCTCCCAAGAAACGCTTGATTTTACATCACAACACGACGTGGACTATCCTCTTCAGGATATCCTCAAACAAGTGTTCCCTTTTGAGAGCCACCTTCTCCTTTTTTTTGTTTTTAGAGGGAAAAGCCTCCACTCTGTCCCTCTCTTCTTCCAACATCTCTTTCAATTTTAGCGCTCGTTAGACTCATGCTGAAATGTCATCACTTCCTGCAGCAGTGGACCCATGGAATCTACCACCCCACACTTAGCATCTGACAACACACTGATCTTACAAAGACCTCTGTAGTGTGTGGGCGGGTTCATCTCTTGGTAGACTCTGAACAGCTCTTTTTCATCATTGACCCTCATTTTAAGGGTAGCTGCTCTTACATTTATGATTGCTCCTCCAGTTTCCAAGAATGACCGTCCCAAGATTATGGGTACCTTATCATCCACTTTAAAGTCAATAATGATGAAATTAGTGGGTATAATGAACTTATCCACTTGGATGAGAAGGTCCTCAATTGTTCCCTTTGGTGCCACTGTGGACTTGTATACCAACTACAATATTACTCATGTGGGCCTCGGCTTACCCAAACCCATGGTGTTAAAGAGAGATAGGGCACTAGATTTACTACATGACCTATGTCACAAAGAGCCCTTATAACTTCAGCTTCACTAATTTGTACGAGGAGGGTGAAACTCCCTTGGTTCTTCAGCTTTTTCGGCATTTTGCTCATCACCCTGTAGCTGCACTCCCCAGTAAGTGCCACCGTCTGGACATCCACCAACCTAACTTTGTTGGCCACCACATCTTTCAAGTACTTACCCTACTTCGTCATTCCTTGCAAAAAATCAAGTAAAGGTAAATTGATGTGAAGTTCTTTGAAAATATCAAAGAACTTTTTAAAGCATTCTTCCTCCTTGCTTTTCTTGAGCCTTTGCAGGAATGGTGGAGGTGGTCTCTATGATGGCTACAATGATGATTGTGCACTGTGTTTTGCAGCACTCTAATTATCTCCTCCGTCAGTGGATGGACCCTATCTAACCAACGAAGACTTCACCTCATTTCTCTTTTCCTTTGGTGGTGCATCAGCCAATTGCTTGCCACTCCTCAGACTGATAGTATTAACCTGTCGGGGGCTGTATCTATGTCACTAGGTAACCCTCCCTGAGGTATGGTGTGCTGAGCAGCTGCTAATTGACCCATCTTCTTCTCTAAATTTCAGGTGGCTATCTGCTGATTTTTAAAATATAAAGCCATCCTTGCCTGATTCTCTGCTCGTTGGGTTTGAGTAGCCATGATTTTCTGCAAAAAGTCCTTAATGTTATTGCTGCTTAACTGTCCACTATTCTGCCTGTTTTGCTGCTGATACTGCTGCTGCTGAGGCTACTTGTAGCTTTGACTCTGATTGCCACCCCAAGAAAAATTTTTGGTGACTCTACTAATTCTTGTTGAAGGTGTTCCCCTAAGTCTGATTGTTTATCTGAACATTCCCTACAAAATTGACTGATTTAGGATTATCCTCGTGTTCGGTGCAGTGGTGACTACACGCAAGTGCACGTGGTCGAACAAGTAGTAAAGTGGTTTAAGTAAAGCCAAGTATTGATCCCATAGGGACTGAGCTACGCTACTAATTAACTTAAGTGTTAATGAACTATATCTTTAATAATGCAGACAACCAAATAAATAATATTTTGAGAGTTTGAGTTTACTAATTAATAAGAATCTAAGGCAAAATTATAAAGTGAGTCTGAAAAATAGTAATGAGCAACCTGAAGTTAAAACGAACATGCATGGAATTAATTTATCAATACAATTCAGTTAATCTTTCCTTCATTTGCTAGTCAAGAATTATTGCCTATGGATTGGAACTTTCGACTCCTATCCAACTTAAGAATCATGAGCCTTAATATACATTTCTGTGATAAAAGAATTTCATGTTCTAGCCATACATTCCGGATTCCTAAATTGACTAATAAGAATTTCACATATATTTCTATTCTGAATGTAAATCAATTCTCAATTTTCCAAACTAAGAAGAGATCATATCCTACCAATTCACATCTTTCCAATTTCATTCCTTTTCAAAATCAAAATTGGATTTTTTAGATATACATTAACATTGGCCAAACATTAATGTAGTAAGAACAAGAATTGATAGAACAACCATTGAAGAAAAGATGAAAACTGAAATGATTAACAATTACATTCCACTACAATTGTTCTTAACCTCAGTAAGAAGTGAATTTAGCCACTCATTTGTTGATTTAACATCATCAAATAAGTAGAATTCATACAAACAATTGAGATAAAAGAGAAAGAGATAGAGAAGAACCCTAGAATTTTCGTCCCCTCAACTGCCTGTAATCCACGTTCTTGCTCAACCAAGTCAGAATTGTGTAAAATAAAACTTAAGTGTGCAATTTATACGGTTGAGAATTTTTTCCAGAATAACAAGCAACGTGGCACGGAGTGTATCATGGAGCACTCCCTTCGTGCCACGGAGGTATCGCGGACCCTCACTGGAATTTGGCTCCTCAGCAATTTCACCTCAGTGTGCCACGACCTGCATTGCGGAGCCTGGCCAACGTTCCACGGTGCTATCGCGCTCCTACACTGGAAATTGATGTCCCAGGTAATTGTACTCAACATGACACAGAGTGCATCGCGTAGCACTGCCTCCGTGTCACAGAGGTAACGCGAACCTCCACTGGAAATTGCCAAATTTAATTCACCCGAGGCAGAATACCTCCACGATGGATGCGTGACACGGCTCCATTGCGGAGCCCTTATTTTTGCTGCTCTTCCTTGTCCTTTTCCACTCCTTGTTTCCAAGTCCATTCCCGATTTTACCAACATGTATCTTAGCTTCCCAAAATTCCATTTTACCTGCAAAACAACACTAATCATGTTGGTTAGTATAAATTCATATTTAACTACAAATCACATGAGAATGTACACAATAACGATAGACAAACAAGTCGAAATGAAGCATTTGAGTATCACATGGGCATGAAATTCTGCCCAAGATCTCTTACCCCACACTTAAAACCTTGTTCGTCCTCGAACAATATTCTCACATCTCATGCAATTGACACTCACGCATAGCTACTTTGGCTCAACAATTCAAGCTACGGCTACTGATTATTAAATATAGAAAATCATCAAGAAAACATGCATGATCTCATCAAAATACAATGAAGTACATCACATTAAGATCTCTTAAGCTTAAGAATCAATTCTCGACCTTGGCAAACTCGTGCAAATCAACTGATCAAGACATCCGACACGAAATTAATCTCTCGTCAAGCATGTGCCCCCACAACACAAGAGAAATACCCCATTTGCTATCATATGATTTCCAAAGCACTACATGTAGGTGTATATGAATACAATTTCGCTCTCTCTCCCAAAGAATTCACATGAGTCATGTCATGAACCATAGGGTTGCCTCTAGTGTATTGCTCCACTAATATAAGGACGAGTGATGTAAGATCACGTAGGACTTAACAGGTTGTAATGTAAGCTAAGGAACTAGCAAATATTGGGCTAACCAATAATAGCAACTAGCTTCCTTAAGTGCTTTTCAATACATCCCGCCATCATTACGACCATTTTTTTCTTCCTTCATCCTCCCATTCTTGAAGAAAATTTTTCTTTGTTTTTGTTCCCATTTCTTTAAGCACACTCAATTTACTAGCAAAGATTAGTTATACATCTTTATTTTATTTAACTCTCACCACTTCCGCTTTTCCTTTCTTTTCACAATTCTCACTCCTTTACACTGTGGGAATTTTTTTTTTCTTGAGCGCTTAAGAGTTTTGGATCAAATTCACAGCTAATGAAAAGAAGGGATTAAGCTCGGTTTGTACCTCTTCAAAGAAGAAAAAAATAGGCTAAAGGCTCAATAGGGCTAACTAGGATGTACATTCAAGGTAGGTATGATAATGGAGAAACTTTTGGTTTAATCAAAGAAATGCCTACATCCTTTCCTACACTACACATCCTTCATTTCGTTTAGTACACACACCAGGCAAGTTCTAGACACTTCACAATAGCATGGAATAATCGAAACCTCACCTCACACTCATTGCACATGCTCAACTCAAGACATATTCACAGACTCTTCAATCATCTAATTACAAGAATTCACTATTAAGCCTCGATCACACCGAATCAAACTCTATGGCCTAGGTATCTCAACAAGTTTACACATTTGCATGCTTTCATATGAATCACCTTTGCATCTTAATATCATGTACAACACATAACAAGAATTCCGAACCATGAAGTAGCGACACGTTTGGGAAACAAACAAAAGAAGAAAGAAAAGAAAAAAACTACTCATATCGACTACATTTCCCTTAAGACGGTCGTCATCCATCCATCATAGGGAACGGTCACTATCTATGACTTTGGTTCAATGGGACTATTCTTGGTAAAAGCACCGAAAACAAAGGCCGAGAAACCCAACATAAAAGAAATTTAACAAAAAATTATTTCGATAATTTCGATAGAAAATAAAAATATTTACACAACAACCATTCAACAATAGCTCAACACAGCACACAATAACTTAACATTCATTACAATACCAACTTAATTATAGACACACCACACAAAGTCACAGGGTCACATTTTTCACAGGCACAACAACACAAAACATAAACATAAACAAAAATAAAAACGAAACAGCTGGCACCTAACTACTCCCACCCCACACTTAAATCGAACACTGTCCCCAGTGTTCACATAATTTCAACATATCACAACGGTAGGTGGTGAAACTCCCTGATCAATCGAAGTATTCAACTTATTCATCAGGTGTCGTTGCCTCATCTCCCATATCAGAATCGCCCCTGCTGTCCTCATCTGACTCAACATCTGAGTCCTCCCGGTGTGTCTCCTCATCGGTGGGAACATCATCATCTATGGGCTCCACAAATGTGGGTCCCACTCTGCATAGAGCTCGGATATTCTCGCCGAATGGGTAATCCAGCTCGAGCTGCCACAGGTCATCCTCCGTTGCAGGCCTCCCGCTATTGCGCAGCTGCAACATCTGCATCCCGTACATGCGGGCCATATAATGGTCATCTCGAGCATGTCGCTCGGCTAGTGTGAGCATCGGCCCATGAGTAGTGTCAGGTGCCTTGGTTTTGGTGACATCCAAGGCATGCCTGTCCATCTGTGGGATGTAATCTAAGGCCTCCTCCTCGATATCATGGCCCCTCAGGAGCGTGGTAAGCAAACCACCGAACCCGTATCTGTGCCGCTGATGTAGTCGGGCTCTCTTCATGGCGGAGATGATCACCGCCCCAACATTGATCTCCAACCCCTTCATCAGGGCATACACTAAGAACACTCGATCCTGGGTGACATCTGTCATGTGCACCCCTGGGATCAAACAGGAACACACAATTTTTAGCCAAATCCTGGCTTCCCTGTTCATCTGAGAGTAGGGCAGTGTCTGGTGGTAGCCCCTCTCCTTGTGCCTGCTCCACCTTGCTGTCGAACGGGCTCCACATAGAGTGCGTCTGATGTTCGCATAGGGTGGAGTGATGTTTAGCTGCTGGAGGACGTGGGCATCTGTGTCCCGTGCCCCCAAGATCGCATTCAGGTGATGGGGCTCAAAAGTGACAACCTGCCCCCTGATTTTGACGGTGTGACAGCAGAGGGTCGGGTTCCAATTGGCATAGAACTCCTGGATGAGATGGAGATTACACTCCCTGGGCTCTTCAAAGATGAAGTTAAGCCCAGCAGTGTCATTCCGGTGTACAATCCGCGGGAATTCCTGTGCCAGCGGTTCCCGTGCTATATGCTCTTCCGGGAAGTATTTGGTTTCTTTATGTTTTGCATACCATTTCTTCCCTTCATCAGTCACCCATTGGGTTCCGTATTGTCGGCGTTGGTCTCTCCGAACCGCTGGTGCTGCTGGAACTGCTATTCCCAATGATATCCTTTTCCTACCGGCGCCCGATGTGGATGAGCCCTTTACCTTGTCTTGCCTGCCTGACATTGTTCCTGTACAATCAAACAGACAGTCCCAATGTTATTCAAGTCACAATTAGCTTCAACTAAGATTGGGTTTAATTAGGTCACCCCACACTTAGTCTTTAGCCACAATCAAAATAATTTGACAAGACATTCATGATTTTCCTCATTCTTAACGTTAAACCGGCTTAGAGCATTCATATCAATCGATGGAACAATTACTATGTACTACTCAGACTTCGTACAATGAATAAAATTATCACCATCGATTCACTTTCAACATCATAGCACTTAGCAAAATTTTTTGTTCTCAACAACCTATGCAAGTCACCAATTTCATTCTCCCGAAAATCCCTTGTCTACTTAGCATATTCAACATTAATCACAACATAATTCAATTCACCCAACATGCACAACCCAATTTTGTTCCACATTTCAAACATTTTTAGTCTTCTTCCTATTCAATTTCCAACCCTAGCCACCAATTTCGCAAAAATTCAATAAAACATGCATTCATCGAGTTCATATACTCACAACGATACTATGAACATCAATCAATCATAACTTAAATGAATTCAAGCTTAATTCTCACTTAGGGCAAGGTTCAATCACTACACATGTTCAAGAATCGAAAATTTAAGCAAAAATGAGGTAAAGTTCAAGAACATACCGTTAATCCGATGAAATTGAAGAAAACTCGAAGAAAATCGATGCGTAGGTCTGTGTCACGTTGGGGGAGAAGGGAATTTGGGGTGTTGGTCACAGAGGGAAGGGAAAATAAGGGAAGAAATAAGGGAAATCAGGGTTTTAAAGTGATATTTCGCGTGGGTTACCTGGCGACCCGGTGTGACCCCGACGCGAAATAACACTCAACATGTCATTGAGGGTAACGCGGAGCACCCCCTTCGTGACACGGAGCCATCGCACCAGTGTTCTAAAATTTCTAAAAAATTCGGAACACTCTTCAACGTGTCACAGAGGGTAACGTGGAACACCCCCTCCATGACACGGAGCCATCGCGCTCATTGTAATGTGTCACTTATTATTTTTCTCACCTCGATTTTTTCCTTTGCGTTTCTTTGCAGTTTTGCCCTCTGTTCCACCTGAAAATCACTTCACCACAAGAAATTGGTTAGCATTCATAGGTTTCAACACAAAAAAATTTATTTATTTATTTTCTTTTTCTTTTCTTTTTCTTTTCTTTTTCTTTTTCTTTTCAAATAGTTCTACTCATCTATTACAACAATTTCAGGGGTTGCCTCCCGTGCAGCGCCTAGTTTACCGTCGTGGCTTGACGTCATTCATTGCTCAATCATCCTCTAGAGTGATGGACGTCTTCTCTCGAATAACATCCTCACCCCAATAATGCTTACATCGCTGCCCATTTACTAAGAACGTGGCACTTCTATCTTCTTTCCACAACTCCACTGCCCCGTGCGGGGTCATTCTTATCACCTCAAACGACCCTGACCATTTGGACCGCAATTTTCCTGGAAAAAGCCTCAATCTTGAATTGAATAGCAATACTTTCAGCCCCGGCTCAAAGATCCGATGCACCATATGCTTATCGCGCCACCTCTTTGTTTTCTCTTTGTAGCACTTGGCACTTTCATAGGCATGCCAACAAAACTCATCAAGTTCGTTGAGTTGCATCAGCCTCTTCTTCCCCGCTAGCTCTAGATCCATGTTCAATTTCCTCATGGCCTAGAAAGCTCGGTGTTCTAGCTCCACAGGCAGATGACACGCCTTTTCATAGACCAATCTATACGGAGAAGTCCCAATTGGTGTCTTGTACGCAGTTCTATAAGCCCACAATGCATCATCGAGTTTGCTTGACCAATCACTACGTTGTGCATTCACTGTCTTCTGTAGAATCTGCTTTACTTCTCTGTTCGACACCTCCACTTGCCCACTAGTTTGGGGATGATATGCTGTTGCTACCTTGTGGCGCACCCCATACTTAGCTAGCAAATTCTTGAAACTTGTATTTACAAAATGAGCCCCTCCATCACTGATAATGCCTCGGGGTGTCCCGAACCTAGTGAAAATGTGCTTTTTCACAAATTTTGTTACCACCTAGTTGTCATTCCTGGGGCAAGCTGTTGCTTCAACCCACTTTGATACATAATCAACGACCACCAAGATGTAACGATTACCAAATGACGGTGGGAACGGGCCCATGAAATCAATACCCCATACATCAAAGATCTCCACTTCTAATATCTGCTGCAGTGGCATCTCCTACCTTCTACGAATTGTGTCTGTTCTTTGACATCTATCACACATTTTTACTTATGCCATAGAGTCTCTGAATAGTGTAGGCCAAAAGAAACCTGATTGTAGCACCTTGTGCGCTGTTCGCTTGCCTCCGTGGTTCCCTCCATACAATGAAGAGTGACAACTCCTCAATACATCTGTAATTTGGCTCTCCGGGTTGCATCTTCTCATTACTTGATCCGATCCCTGCTTAAATAAGTACAGCTCATCCTAAATGTAATACCTGTAATCATGTCTCATCTTCTTTCTCTACTGAGCCATAGCCTCCGGTGGATAGACTCCACTCACTAGAAAATTCACAATGTCTGCATACCAAGGGATTTTAGCTTCCCTTATTGCCAAGAGCTGCTCATCTGGGAGATCTTCTTTGATGTTGTCACCTTCCTTCACATGCGACCGGCTTTCCAATCGCGATAGGTGATCTTCCACTTGATTCTCGCTCCCCTTTCTGTCCCGAATCTCTAAGTCAAACTCTTGTAACAACAAGATCCATCTAATCAGCCTGGGCTTTTCATCCTTCTTGTTAAACAGATACCGAATCGCTGCATGATCGTTATACACCACACTCTAGAACCCCCCAAATAGGACCTGAATTTATCAAACGCGAACACCAATGCTAGCATCTCCTTTCTGTGACTTTATAATTGACTTGGGCTGAGTCCAGTGTTTTGCTTGCATAATAAATAGAATGAAAAATTCTATTCCTCCGCTGCCCCAATACAGCTCCTACAGCCACATCGCTTGCATCACACATTAATTCAAACGGTTGTTCCCAATATGGAGAAATGAGGATAGGTGCTTCTATCAACTTCTGTTTCAACTCTTCGAATGCTTTGACACAATCCTCATCAAACTCAAACTTCACCTCTTTTTCTAGCAACCTGTATATTGGTCTAGAAATTTTAGAGAAGTTCTTGATGAACTGTCTGTAGAACCCTGCATGTCCGAGAAAATTGCGAACACCCTTTATTGACACAGGTGGTGGTAGCTTTTCAATAACCTTGATCTTTGCACGATCGACTTCCAACCCCTTGCAAGACACTTTATGGCCAAGGACGATACCCTCCTTGACTAAGAAATGACATTTCTCCCAATTGAGTACGAGGTTGGATTCTTCACAACGAGCTAGCACCGTGTAAAGATTCTGCAAACAAGTAGCAAACGAATTACCGAAAATAGAAAAATCATCCATAAATACCTCGACGAAATCTTCCACCACATCATGGAAGATTGCTATCATGCATCTCTGGAATGTGGCGGGTGCATTGCATAAACCAAATGGCATCCGCCTGAAAGCATATGTCCTATAAGGACATGTGAAAGTAGTCGTCTCCTGGTCCTCCAGTGCTATGACTATCTGGTTATAGCCAGAATAGCCATCAAGGAAACAATAATATTCTTGACCAGCCAATCTATCCAATATCTGATCAATAAACGGGATAGGATAGTGATCTTTCCTTGTGGCCTCTGAGCTTTCTGTAGTCCATGCAAATTCGCCAGCCTGTGACTGTGCGTGTAGGGATTAGCTCATTTTTCTCATTGGTGACCATGGACATCCCTCCTTTCTTTGGGACACACTGAACGGGGCTGACCCATTCGCTGTCTGAAATAGGATAGACCCATTCATCACCGGATTCAACCTCTGCTGATGTTGTACAGTTGTCTTTTCTCCTTCCTCCATGAAAATTCTATGTGTGCAAAAAGATGGATTGATACCCCTAATGTCTTACATTTGCCAGCCCATTGCTTTCTTCCTCCTCTTGAGAACCACCAATGCATCCTTTACCTGTGCCTCCATCAATTGTGCAGAGATGATGACTGGCAAGGTGTCATCTTCCCCCAAAAAGACGTATTTTAGATGTGGAAGCAATGTCTTCAACTCTAATTTTGGTGCTTCCTCAATAGATGGTTTTGGCAATGGTTCTAGGGACCTCATCAATGGCTGAAAGTCTTGCTTCCTGAGATACCAATTTGATTCATTCAACATTTGCACCATCTCATAAGTATTCCTGTCTCCGAAATGATCGGAGCCTCTCAAAGCTCTTTCCAATGGATCTTGAGAATCAATAATCTGAAGAATTGCTTCCTTGTTTAGCACATTGATTGCTGATAGCTCCTCATAGATGGCCGGAAGCTTCATGTCCTTATACACATCAAATACCTCCACTTTGTCATGCGCTCGCATGGTTAGCTGGCCTGTAGCTACATAAATCAAAGCTCTCCCGATTGCCAAGAAAGAACATCCCAAAATAAATGGGACTTCCGCATCTGGCTCAAAATCCAAGACAATAAAATCTACCAGGAATATGAGGGAGCCCACTTGCACTAGCACGTCCTCCACAATGCCATCTGGTCTGGCCAAAGAATGGTCTGCTAACTGCAAGATCACTGTAGTTGGTCTAGGACTGCCCAGCCCCAACTTCTTGAACACCGATGTCGGCATCAAGTTTATGCTCTCTCCCAAATCACATAGTCTGCGAGCTCGGATACTTTTCCCGGTTGTGATCTAAATTGTAAAGCTCCTAGGGTCCTTAAGCTTTGTTGGCAACCTGTTCTGAATTTGGGAAGTGCACTCCTCAGTAAGCGCCACCATAGCATACTCCGTCAATCTACTTTTGTTGGCTACGATGTCCTTGATATACTTTGCATATTTAGGCACTCTCTGCAAAACATCAACCAAAGGTAAATTAATGTGTACCTGTTTAAGCACCTCTATGAACTTTTTAAAACAAGCTTCCTCCTTGTGTTTCTTTAATCTTTGAGGGAACGGGGGTGGTGGTCTTTTTGCCTCGACTGCCTTCTCCTTCCCCCTCTCATCATCATGCTCCCTATCTTTTTCCACTACTCTTGATTGCTGAGGTGGTCTTTCTGGTTCCACCTCCTTGAGTTGTAATCCACTTCTTGTGGTCACTACATTGACCTGCTTGGGATTAGGGTTAGTGTCACTCGGTAGTCCTCCTCTGGGCCTGGTGTTTTGAGCTCCAGCTAGTTTTCCAAACTGGTACTCCAACGCCTTAGTAGCTAACTGCTGATTTTTCATGTCTGCCGCTAATTTCACATAATCATCCTGCATTTGAGCTTGGTTAGCTATCATTGTTTTAAACATTTCCTCAATGCTGATGGGTGGTGGAGGAGGTGCATTGTTTCCTCTGTATTGAGACTGATAATTCTGCTGCCCCGCTTGATTTCTCTACATACCCTGATTCGAACTCTGCCCTTAATGGCTATTACTACCCCAAGAGAAATTCAGATGATTCCTCCAATTTGAGTTGTAATTATTGCCATACTGCTGGTAATTATTTCTCTGGACATTCCTAACAAAGTTCACTGAATCTGGATTTGCACCATAACACTCAGCTGCGTGTTTATTACTACCGCATGCTTCAAACCAAACCTGCTGCACTACATTAACTAGGGCTTGCGGTTGATTCAAGCTCATATTGCTGAAGTGGGTGTTGAGTTGATTTTGCAATGCAGCTATCTGTGCAGCGATAGCTGTAAAACCATCCACCTCAAAGACTCCTGCCGCTTTCCTTGTTCCTCCTCTTGAAGAGTCCGCATTCCACTTTGGATTTCCCTGTGAAATACGATTTAACAAAGTATACAACTACTCATAAGTCTTTTCTAATGCTTGTCCCCCAGTTGCTGAGTCTAGCAAAATTTTTGTGTGGGGTTCCAAACCCTCTATGAAAGTATGCACCAACACATCATTGGACTGGTGATGGTGAGGACAATCCCTTAGCAATGATTTGAACCTTTTCCAAGCTTGATATAGATTCTCCCCCTCTCTATGTTTAAAACATAGAATATGACTTCTAAGTCTTGCTGTTTTCCCAGATGGAAAGAATCTTATCAAAAATTTTCTTGCAAGATCATCCCAAGTGGTGATAGAGTTGGGTGGTTCAGCTTTCAACCACCTCTTCGATTCCCCCAATAATGAAAATGGGAATAATGTAAGCCTCACGTAGTCGGATGATACTCCAGCGGGAATGTAAGTATCACTTATCTCCAAAAAGTTTTGGAGATGTTATTGTGGATCTTCATGAGGGAGACCTGTGAATTGCCCGCTGGTGTGCAACAATTGCACCATGTTCTTTTTAAGCTCAAACCTCCCTCCTGGCTCTGGTCTGCGAATACTAGATGTAACATTGTTAGCATGTGGGATTGCCACTTCGCGAACCGGCCTAGCTGCCATTTCCTCGGGCACTAGAACTTCCCTCACAAGGAGTGGATTGTGTTGTTTCTCCAGGACTGTCTGCCTGAGCAACTGTAGGTTTTTCTATAGAGCTTCCCTTCTTTAACGATGAAATTGTCTTTCCAACTCTATATATGAATCCACCAACTCCTTGTCTCTTGCCAGCATTTAGAAGAATTCAATATCTGCAAGAGAAAGGCTAAGACCAAGTTGTCAGCACTTATATAAGAAAATAATTTTACCAATTGCCAGTCCCTGGCAACGGCGCCAAGAACTTGTTCGGTGTTGTGGTGACTACACGCAAGTGCACGTGGTCGAACAAGTAGTAAAGTAGCTTAAGTAAAGCCAAGTATCGATCCCACAGGGACTGAGCTACGATACTAATTAACTTAAGTGTTAATGAACTATATCTTAAAAAATTCATACAACCAAATAAATAATAATTTGAGAGTTTGAGTTTACTAATTAATAAGAATCTAAGGCAAAATTATAAAGTGAGTCTGAACAATAGTAATGAGCAAGCTGAAGTTAAAACGAACATGCAGGGAATTAATTTATCAATACAATTCAGTTAATCTTTCCTTCGGTTGCTAGTCAAGAATTATTGCCTATGGATTGGAACATTCGAATCCTATCCAACTTAAGAATCATGAGCCTTAATCTACATTTCTGTGATAAAAGAATTTCATGTTCTAGACATACATTCCCGATTCCTTAATTGACTAATAATACTTTCAGATATATTTCTATTCTGAATGTAAATCAATTCTCAATTTTCCAAACTAAGAAGAGATCATATCCTACCAATTCACATCTTTCCAATTTCTTTCCTTTTCAAAATCAAAATTGGATTTTTTAGATATACATTAACATTGGCCAAACATTAATGTAGTAAGAACAAAAATTGATAGAACAACCATTGAAGAAAAGATGAAAACTGAAATGATTAACAATTACATTCCACTACAATTGTTCTTAACCTCAGCAAGAAGTGAATTTAGCCACTCATTTGTTGATTTAACATCATCAAATAAGTAGATTTCATACAAACAATTGAGATAAAAGAGAAAGAGATAGAGAAGAACCCTAGAATTTTCGTCCCCTCAACTGCCTGTAACCTACGTTCTTGCTCAACCAAGTCAGAATTGTTTAAAATAAAACCTAAGTGTACTATTTATACTGTTGAGAATTTTTCCTGAAATAACAAGCAATGTGGCACGGAGTGTATCGCGGAGCATTCCCTCCATTCCACGGAGGTATCGCGGACCCTCACTGTAATTTGGCTCCTCAGCGATTTCACCTCAGCGTGCCACGGCCTGCATCGCGGAGCCTGGCCAACGTGCCATGGTGCTATCGCGCACCTACACTAGAAATTGATGTCCCAAGTAATTGTACTCAAGGTGACACAGAGTGCATCGCATAACACTGCCTCTGTGTCACGGAAGTAACGCGAACCTCCATTGGAAATTGCCAAATTTAATTCACCCAAGGCAGAATACCACCGCGATGGCAGCGTGACATGACTCCATCGCGGAGCCCTTATTTTTGCTGCTCTTCCTTGTCCTTTTCCACTCCTTGTTTACAAGTCCATTCCCGATTTTACCAACATGTATCTTAGCTTCCCAAAATTCCATTTACTTGCAAAACAACACTAATCATGTTGGTTAGCATAAATTCACATTTAACTACAAATCACATGAGAATGTACATAATAACGATAGACAAACAAGTTGAAATGATGCATTTGAGTATCACTTGGGCATGAAATTCTACCCAAGATCACCTCGCATGAGTCTGCATTGTGCCCATTATTACCATAAATTTCGCACCAGCTAGGATCCTACTGAATTGCATTCACCTGTCCCTGTGGCTGGTTCAACTCAGTTTGCTGAACTGAGTCATCATCTGATGCTGCATTGATGCTAGCTGTGCCGCCAATGCATTGAAACTCTCTATTTCTATCAGCCCTACTTCTCTCTTTCCTTCCCCTTGTGATGATTCACTATGCCACACTGGGTTTCCTTGAGAAATTTTGTTTAAGAGAGTGTACAACTCATCATATGTTTTCTCCAGTGCTTGCCCACTCGATGCAGAGTCTAACAATATTTTTGTATGTGGGTCTAGGATCTCTACAAAGCTGTGAGCTAACACCTCATTGAACTGCTGGTGATGGGGGCAGTCTCTCAGCAATGACTTGAATCTCTCCAAGCCAAATATAGGTCCTCCTCCGACCTCTTCTTGAAACTTAATATCTCACTTTTGAGCTTGGCAGTCTTGCCTGAAAGGAAGAATCTGAAGAGGAACTTCTTTCTAGGTCATCCCAAGAAGTAATGGAATTCGGTGGCTCAACCTTCAACCACCTCTTTGCCTCTCCCAACAATGAGAATGGGAAGAGTGTGAGTCAGACATAATCTGTTGACAGTTCGGTGGGGACAAAAGTGTCACTGATCTCCAAGAAATTCTGTAAGTGCTGCTGTGGGTCCTCATGTGTCATTCCAGTGAACTGACCACTAGAATGTAACAGCTGCACCATATTTTTCTTAAGCTCAAAGTTTCCTCCTGGCTCCGGTCTGCGGATACTAGAGGTCACATTTGTCGCTAGTGGGATTGCCACTTCGCAAGCTGGTCGGGCTTCCATTGGTTCAGGCGACAACTCTTCTTGCTTTACTGGTGGATGCTGTTGTAACTACTCCTGTAACCTTTTTAGCTTCCGCTTCAGAGCTTCTCTCCAGAGCAAATGTAATCGGTGTTCCGGCTCCAACAAAAGTTCCACCAACTCTCTATTCCTTGCCAGTTCTGCAAGGACAACCTTTTACCTGAAATAGAATAGACTAATACCAAGTTTTTCAACACTTAAGAAAATATAAATCATACAAAAACTAAAAATTCACTAAATTCTGCCAGTCCCCAGCAACGGTGCCAAAGACTTGTTACGCCCCAGCGCACGCGGTCGTACAAGTAATACAGTGGCCTTTTCTAAGAATCGGATATCGAACCCATAGGGACTGGGCTAATTCAGCAAATATTTGAGTTCAAGTGTATGTTAACCTTTACAAGTGTTGAATTAAGGGATTTTGGATACTTATAATTAAATCTAGGGGTGATCACAAATCAATTGGGAAACACCAGAAGCAACTAGAGTTAAGGCCTGATAATCATGCAATGCTACAATTAACAATGGTTCAAGTATGAAGACTTCAATTGTTGTCTCACAGAGTCAAAATGCAATGTTCATGGTCTTTAGAGCCTCTAAACACAACAAACTAGTCTCACACCTACATCGTTGAGCGGGAATGTGACGTCCTAATTCGTGAGAAATTTAACTACATGGATGTGGTTTACGGGGTTTATGACCTTGATTAAAGACTTTTGTACCTCTAATCATTTAACCTGACTTGGCTTCACAACTACTTCTTCGAGCAGTGATGTGAAAATTCTAAGTCGGTGTCTAGCTATCATCTCATTTTATTAACCAAGCAAGGCAAATTAGGTATAGTTTTTACCCTAACCGCGAATCTTATCGTAAAGACAAGAACATGATCTTTCCATTCTTGTGTTCTAACCTAGGGATACTCTTTTGAGCTTTTACCTAGGCTTAGCGAGTTTGTTTTCATGGTGATCAAGCATAAAAACAACAATAATTAAGAATGCAAGACAAAACAACAACTAAAAGCTCAAACCAAAGATGAATTCATGCATTTACATTCATATCATGTGGCCTCAACCCTAGTGGAAGGGTTTTAGCCACTCATGTTCATAAAATTGCTCAAAAACATAATTAACGTAATGTACTTACAAGAGTAATTAAAAGAGAATGAAAAATAATGAAACCTATGTGAAGTCTTCGCTTCTCCCTTTACTCCTTTCTACTCTTCCCAAAATATTTTTGTGATGATGAAAAACATAACCAAGTGTTCAATTTATAGTAAATGGGAATTTTGCAAAAATTGGCCTAGGAGGAACTACCTCGGTGTCATGCTGCCCATCGCGGCAGATTGCCTCCGTGACACGGAGGTATCGCGTACAACTATTGGATTTGGCATGTTGTTGGCAAACGGCCTTGCGCGTTGCCTGTTGTGGCATGCTGCTGAACGCATAGCAGCTTGGGCGTGGCACACAGCGTGGCACGGGCCTGTCGCGCGACTTCACTGGAATGGCATGCCCTCGTGTGCGCAAATGCTGTGGATGGCACGCTGCTGAACACGCAGCTTCCTTGCTGTGGCACAGTGCTCTGCGCGCTGCCCATGCTGCGTGGCAAGCTGTGTGGTTGGGCATGTGCATAAACTTGTGCGACATCATGCGACTCTTTTGCCTTTTATTCCAAGCTTCTTCCTCAAGCTTTAACCATCATATTTAGTCCCTCCTAAGCATTTTACACTTACAAAACAAAGACTAATCATGTTGGTTAGTTCATGTATAAAAACAACTAAATTCACATGAGGATGTAATCAATTAAATTAACAAACATGGCTAAAACTAAGTTATAAAATAGCACTTGGGCACGTATTATACCCAAGATCACTATCCTGCGACCACAATTAAAGTCATACAATGAGCCATAAAGATCAAGGCTTTATTGTAATTCTCGTTTCCTAATCTCTACTTCTCTAGATAAAGCAAGTAAGAATTCAGGAAAATCCTAACATTGCGCTCCATTAAGAAACTATAAAGATGAAGAGATTTCACGACCTGAACATAGGCCCGAATCAAGACATGGGACAAGGAACCCCGGGAGGCTCCAAGTCGACCCATGGAATGAACATAGCATCTAAACTCAACATAATAATAGTGCAGAAGTCTAACATATATATATATATATATATATATATATATATATATATATATATATATATATATATATATATATATATATATATATTACATCGCAAAAGTCTGAAAAGCTGATAACATCGAATATCTAAATACATAATAGAAATCAGGAACTGAAACATACTATGCCTAATAAGCCTCTACATACTGATGAGTTGATGGAAAATAATCGAAATCCTCACACGTATACTGAGAAACTGTAATCTCTTGGTTTCCAGAAACTTTTGTTCCCCAAATCTATACAAGACCCTAACTAACTCATTAAGACTGAAACTGAAAATACTACACATAAACTAATAGAAGGGTCCTCGAAGGTTGAGGACTCACCAACTCTGGCAGAGGAGTGCAACTCTAGAGATCTGGCTAACGGCGGGACTAAACCTGAATGTTGAAGCCTATATCATAAAACGATACAACATAGAATATGCAGTCAGTACGTGGAATGTACTGAATATGCAAGGTAAGTAAAATCGCTAAGTAAGTAAAAACATGAAATCATGCACATCATAAAACATATCATCATTATATTCAGAGAGTAGGGCTTGCATGCTATAATCTAAAAGAATGATTTAAACATAACTGAATATCATAACTAAATTGAATGACCCAAAGCTGAAATTGACTATTCATAAGTAAAACAGAACATTGGGTCAAACCTACTAAAAATGCTATTATGACTGATGAACAGGCATAACTGAAATCATGAGGAACAATGGGAGGAGACTCATCATTAACTGATATTACCACGATAGAGCTTATGTGGTCCCGACTATTACACTCAAATGGGCAGAGACGTCCAAAGCCTTGACACTGATAAGGATGCTACCATGATATCAATATCAAGCTGGAGGCCCCTAGGGGAAAGTGGAAGCTCACAAGGGAGGCCCCAAATAATCTGATCATACCTACGTTAGCGCGTAGTTATGAGGCACAGGGTTGACTAACCCTTAGCCTACTCGGTGCTAGACAGTACTCCCAAAAACATGCGTATGCTCTCCATCATTTTTCAATAAAGCTAATCCATCATCTAGTGACGAAGATGAATCATAAACATACATGCATAATCTAAAATCATAACATGAGGAGCATTGGCTCAAACCATTCCAAAAGCTGAAAAGAGTGGGAGTCTAGACTCCAAAATCCATGTTTGTAAGCTAATAACACGAAACCATGATAACTTATGAAACATACTTGATCATATGGGGTTGCCCAAACTTAAACATACTTGAAATAGACTTTGATAGTCAAAACATGAATTTAGACATGGGTAATTCAAAATCATTCTTCCATCATAAATATCATATCATACTTAGAAACATAGATCATAATCTCATCTTTTCATGAACTTTCATAATTGGGCATCATAATTTGTAAAACTTGAAAACATGTAACTGAAAACATTGTAAAACATGCCCATGAATAATAATTCAACATTAGAAATATGATTATAATATATCCATGATAGATACTTAGAGAATTCACAAGTTGGGTTAAAACCCCATAGATTCATCGACTTAGGATATTTTTATGAATTTGAGAAAGGATTAGGAATGGGAGTGAGTGGATACATCCATTCATAACCCTACATACTTGGGTAAATCTGATTTCACAACCCTCTTGAATTCCCAAAGGAAATTGAAGAAGAATTGATGAACTTCTAGGCTTGATCACCCTTAGAAACTTCTAGGGTTGAATACATGGAGAGGGATAGGCTTAGAATGAACTAAACCCTCTTAAAAAACACTTATCTAAGCTTAAAATGATATAGTTTAGGCCTTAGGAACTCAGGAATTACGGAAAAGCCCTTAATAAATTCACAGAAAAATATACACTGCCAGTCCCAATGTGGGACTGGAAGATTCATGGCCTGAGGGGTTGAGTCGTGGCCTTCCTATCATTGCCAATACAGGAATTCATACATTTGAGGATCACCACGACTCTTGGTGTACCTAAAGACTCGTGGTGACCGAGTCGTGATGAACACTGCCCAAAATTTTCATCTTCATGCCAACTTCTGACCACGAGTGACCCAACAATTGATTGCTCTGACCATGCTCGTGGCTGTTATTGTGGTCAGCCCAGAAAACAAAAATCTTAGCCAACTCCTTCCTACCTCACAAGTCACTTAACGACTCGTGAGGTACTGCACTGGTCACTAGACGACTCGTCCTGTGACCTGGTGCAAAAAATTCAATTTTCTCCGTTTCAACCCTCGGGTCTGATCTTAGGGATTTCTGGGTATTACAAGAGAATATAATACAAGCATTTAGCATTATTTTAGAATGACTTGTGCAACCCTAGTTCGTTAATTCACCATGGTCCGACAACCCTAGTTGTGGAGGTTTTAGCCTCTCATGGTTGTAAGAGAATTGTAAATATTCATAGACAAACACATAATTTAGAACTTACAAATATGATTGGAATAAATACACTTGGTTATTGCAAGAATTAAGAAAGAACAATTATAGAACAATGAGAAAATCAATTCAAGAAAGTCTCCGCAAAGCTTGAATCGAAAATCAACAACAATTATTTTTCTCAGACTCTCTCAAACTTCTTCTGACTTCTGACTTACTTGTCTTGATTGAAAATAACCTAGATATTATTTATACAAATATTTTGAACCCTTTCCTAAGTAAAATGGGAAAACTGTTGAACTGTTGCCGACTTTACTTACGACCCGTAACATGATTGTATGGATCACACCTTTACTCATTTAATGCTTGGAAACTTCTATTTTTTCTAAGTTTTGGAAGGTGGTACGACTCGTATCATGAACCTATGAGTCATTCTATCTTGTCGTGGTTTGATCCTGAGAGTTCTTGCATCCTTCGAATATTTTCATGGGTGTCTTGGTATGACTCATGCCTGCATCTTATGACTCGTGACTTCCAGTCGTACATTGAGACCTGCCATTCTTCAATCTATTTGAATTTTACCAAGGCTTCGATTCTTCTGAATTTTACCACAACTCCTTGGTATGGTTCTTAAGTAGATATCACGATCCATGGTTACTACCTGTATCTGGAGACTTGTCTTATGCAACATCTTCTAAACTTTTCTACAATTGCTGTGGTACGACTCAAACCATAAGTCGTACTTTTTCTTAGCTTCAAAAAAATGTACTGGACTTTTCCATGACTCTCAGTATGGCTCGTACCAGGATGGTACCACTTGTACTGAGGTCCGTACATAGCCCTTTTCTCTGCATTTTTTTCCTTTTGCACATTTTAACTCCAACATCTAGAGTCCCTGAAAACAAAGTAAAAGTGCATCATATCCATATAAACACATATAAGTCCATGCTTATTTCCTTAGTTTTAAGCATCGAAAGTGCTATAAACTCACAATACATCTTCACCCTCAACTTAAGACTTTTGCATGTCATCAGGCAAAGAAAACAAAATTAAAAATGATGCTTAACTAGAAAGTAAACTTAGAACACCTACAGCCAACACAACAAAATTTGCACCATGAACATTAACAGAAATTGACCCTTTTTTCGTTCAAACTAGGTCAACTATGCACACATGTAACTACAACCTATCACATATAGGAATCGAGATACAACATCAAACTATTATAAGAGAATCGAGCTATCACCAATGTAATTCACACAGATAATTAGTAGAATGCAACACAAACCATGTACCCTCACCACAAATGAAGTCCCCAACACTCACAGATATATAGAAATATGAAACTTGGGACTTAACAAGCAAGATTCTCACCCTCATAAAGAAGTTCCAAATGCTGCACATTGAATACCATAGGCTTGTCCTTATTTTCTCTATATTGTCTTTTTAGATAGTTAAACTAGGATCACTATAGGACTTTTCTCGGCTTGTAATATAGGCTTCGGGCTGGGTATGGTAAATATGGATTTTAGTAACTAACCCTTCTTGTGTCACGACAAGAACAGAGGCCCGGATCGTAAAACGGGACAAGGAGCCCCGAGAGGCCCCAAGACGACCCATGGTATCGACATACATCTAACACAATCAAGAAACTAAATAATCAACAATACAATCATAGCCGAAGTCTAACTTGAATATAACATCAAAATATGAAATCCGAAGCTGAATATATACATATGTCTGAAAAGCCTCTAAATGTGATGAGTTGATAGGACGAGACCCCAACTAACTCAACAAAGCTGAAACTGAAATACATAAAGGAAAAACAGGATAATCTAGTCCTCGGGAGATGAGGACTCACCAACAATGCAACACTAACTCTGATAGGCTGACTAAGAGCGGGGCTGAAGCTGAGAGTCGGGTCCTATATCATGAAACGATACAACATAGAGTATGCGGTCAGTGCGTGGAATGTACCGAGTATGCAGGGTAAGTAAAACCGCTAAAGTGAGTACAATCAGTTAAAGACAATGCATTTAAAAAATATGTAAACATCAATAATATGAGAGTAGGACTTGCATGCATTGTTTCTGAAATCATGATCTCTTCATAACATGACATAACATAACTTTATAGCATCATAACTGAATCGATTGAGCTGAATTCTGATGTATATAAGTAAAGCTGAACATTGAGTCAAACCTACTCTAGAACATGCATTTACATAAATCTCATAAGTAATGAATATGCATATCTAAAATCATGAGGAACAATGGGAAACTCATCTTTTAACTGACATACCACGATAGAGCTTACTTGGTCCCAACTATCACACTTAAGTGGGCAGATCTGTCCAAAGCCTTGTCAGGGCTAGGGAATATACTATGATATCGATATCAAGCTCATGGGCCACTAGGGACGGGGATAGCTCACAAGGGAGGTCCTAAGTAATATGTAATAGTATCAACCTATGTTGGCGCATAATTTTGAGGCATAGGGTGATCGACCCTTAGCTTACTCGGTGCTAGACACTACTTCCAAAAACATGCAAATTCTCTACATCGTATATAACGAAGCTCGACATAGTCTATTGATGAAGCTCAATAATCAAATACATCTCAAGTATGAAATCATGCATATCATAAGCTTTAGTTCAAAACATACCACAAGCTAAAAACATAATTGGAAGCCTTTGCTCCGAAATAATGTGGTAAGCTCAATTCGGGAAAATCATCATTCATACATAACATGGGGGCATTGCCTAAAGCTTTATCATACTTAAAAATGCTCAATTCTCATCGAAAACATAATTGTAAACATGGGTAGCTTCAAATCATGCTTTTCAGCATAATATCTCATCATCATCATATATTCATCACAAATCTCATCTTTATTAAACATCTCAACAATGGGATTTTAAATTCAATAAACTAGAAATATGATTTTTAATTGAAAACGTTATAAAAATTGCCCATGCTTCATAATTCAATAGTAGAATCGTAATCAAATCATACCCATGAAGATTTATGCATTTGGGTTAAAACCCCATAGATTAGACATAGAATTTCATACTCCAGAGAGGGATTGGACATGGGTGTGAAAGAAATTACCCATTAATAACCCTACATACTTGATGGTAGCTGATACTAAAACTTGTTTGAATGCCCAATAGAGAATTGAAGGAAATTGAGGAATAATATCTTGATCACCGTCTCAAACTTGTCTACCTTGCATGCATGAATGAACAATGTCTATAATGAACTTAAACCCTTAAAAGGCTAATATTCATAATCCAAAATGTCGTAGTTTAGGCCTTAGGAACTTAGAAATTACAAAACAGCCCTTACTAATATCGCAGAAAATGACTGCCAGGTGGCCCTAACGGGTGACCTGATGACTCGTCGCTAGGGGGCACGACTCGTGATATCGTCCGTGAAGTGCACTACTTCACCTGATCTTCTGGGCTAGTCACGGGCAAGCCAATGACTCGTTACTGGTGACCACGAGTCATGGTCACCAACCGTGAGGTACACTGCCTTGACATCGACAAAATCTTCTCTTGCTTGATCACGACTCACCCCATGAATTATGAGGGCTGACCACGACTCGTGGGGACCTTCCGTGATGTCCACTGCTCCCTTTCTTCTTTTCCTCCCCCCCCCCCGGGCTAACCTGACGACTCGTGGGGGGCCTGACCACGAGTCGTGGTCATGCCCGTGGGGTCTCACTTCTCCAATTCTTCTCACTAAATATTGGGGCCTTTCCCACGAGTCACCTCATGACTCGTGGGTTTTCCTCACGAGTATCCTCATGACTCGTTATGAGTCTGCTGCAAAATTTTGATTTTTTCTCCGTTTCAACTTCTGGGTCTGATCTTGGGCTTTTTAGGTATAACAATATCTCCCCCTTGGGAACATCCATCCCTGAATGTTGGAAAACACACAAAAAAGTAGAGATATGTAATTATCATATTCAAATACTGATCATTTAAATCGAAAACTAATGGAATGACTCCCTTCGATTCAAACTACACAGCGGAACTGAATTCACAAATCATACATACATCGACATACATAAAAGAAACTTGCGCACATGAACTGAACATGAAACTAAATAGAGTTTTAAGGAAAAACTGATACCTCAAGTTGAAACTAAGCCGGTAGAGAATAAATGTAGGTATCTAGCCATCATATCCTCTTTGGCTTCCCACGTAGATCCTTCAACAGGCTGATTCCTCCATAACACTTTAATTGAAGCTACTTCCTTGTTCCTTAGCCTTCGAACCTATCAATCCAATATTTCCACCGGAACCTCCTCATAGCTAAGGCTGTCTTTTACATCAACATTGTCCACCGGGACAACTAAAGGTGGATCACCCAAACATTTCATCAAAAGCGATACATGAAACATAGGATGCACGAAAGATAACTCTGAGGGAAACTCCAACTCTTATGCTACCTTACCAACCTGTCTAACAATTTGATAGGGGACAACATAATGAGGGATAAGTTTCCATTTCTTTCCAAGCCACATCACTCCATTCATGGGAGATACCTTCAAAAACACCCAATCATCCACCTCGAACTCAAGTTCTCTCCTCCTTACATCGGCGTAGGACTTTTGATGACTCTGGGTAGTTTTCAACCTGTCTCTTATCAACTGAAACTTCTCCATTGCCTCATGAACTGAGTCTAGCCCTATCATTGCTGCCTCACCAACCTCAAACCATCCGATGGGCGACCTAAATTTTCGCCCGTAGAGAGCCTCAAATGGCGCCATCTGAATACTAGAGTGATAGTTATTATTGTAGGAAAACTCGATCAGGGGCAAGAGATCATCCCAACCACCTTTGAAGTCAATCACTCATGCCCTCAACATATCCTTGAGGGTCTAAATTGTCCGCTCCACTTGACCATCCGTTTGCGGGTGAAATGCTGTGTTGAGTTTAACCTGCATGCCAATTCCTTTTTGAAATGACCTCTAAAATTGAGAGGTAAATTGAGTACCTCGATCTGAAATGATGGATAAGGGCACCCCATGCAATCGGACAAACTCCTGGATATACAATTTGGCATATCCATCCGTGGTTTTAACCGGTAGGAAATGAGCAACCTTGGTCAACCTGTCTACCACAACCCAAATGGAGTCATATTGTAGGCGAGTATAAGGTAAACCTATGATGAAATTCATATTAATTTATTCCCACTCCCAAGTGGGAATGTTGATATCCTAAAATATGCCTCCCAGTCGCTGATGCTCAACCTTTACTTGCTGACACTTCGGACACTTAGCTACGAATTCTACAATATCCTTTTTCATACCATTCCACCAAAAGATTTCCCATAAGTCACAGTACATCTTTGTGGCACCCAAATAGATAGAATACCTAGATCCATGAGCCTCTTGCAACATCCAACTCCTCAAGTCATCAACATCCGGAACACATAGACGACCTTGGTACCGAAGCACACCATCTCCCCCTTTGGGAGAAGACCTCTACCTTCTGACTTTGAATGGCTTCCTTCAACTTCACCAAAATCGGGTCCTCATCCTGTCTAGCTTTCACATCAGTCACCAAGGACAATTATGATCCGTTCTACACAACAACACCGCCATCAGTCGAATTGACCAACCTAACTCCCAACTTTGCGAGTCGATGGACATCTTTCACCAGCTCCTTCTTTCCCTTATCCACATGTGACACACTCCCCATAGAGAGCCTACTAAGTGCGTCCGCTACCACATTAGCATTACCCGGATAGTAAAGGACACTCATATTGTAGTCCTTGAGTAGCTCCAACCACTCCTTTGCTGAAGATTGAGATCTTTCTGTGTGAACTCATATTGTAAGCTCTTGTGATCCGTAAAAACATCCATGTGGGCCCCATACAGATAATGTCTTCATATCTTCAAGACGAATACCACCCTGGACAATTCAAGATCATGGGTTGAGTAATTCTTCTCATGGACTTTAATTGTCTAGAGGCATATGCTATCACTTTCCTATGCTGCATCAACACACACCCAAGTTCCATCCTTGAAGCATCACAATACACCATGAATCCATCAGTACCCTCAGGTAGGGTCAACACCGGAGTTGAAGTTAAGTCTTCAACTCTTGGAAGCTCTTCTCACAAGCCTTCGACCATTGGAACTTCACCTTCTTCTGAGTTAACGTGGTCAAAGGTGTTGCAATAGATGAGAAACCCTCAACAAATCTCTAATAGTAGCTATCTAAACTCAAGAAACTCCCAATATCTGAAGGATTCACCGGTCTGGGCCAATATTTCACCACCTCAATTTTTTGAGAATCTACCTTTATTCCCTCACTTGATACCATATGCCCCAAAAATGCTATGGAGTTCAACCAAACTTTGCACTTGTTGAATTTGGTGTATAATTGACGATCCTTGAAAGTTTGAAGCACTACTCTCAAATGAGCGGCATGCTCCTCCTTGCTCCGAGAGTATATAAAGATGTCGTCAATAAACACAATCACGAACATATCCAGGTATGGCTTGAACACCATGTTCATCAAGTTCATAAAATCTACAGGAGCATTCGTTAGTCCAAAAGACATAACTACAAACTCGTAATGACCATACCGAGTCCTGAAGGCTGTCTTCAGGATATCACACTCCCGAATCCTGAGCTGATGATACCCGGATTTGAGATCCATCTTCGAGAAACACTTGGCACCTTAAAGCTGGTCAAACAAATCATCAATCCTTGGTAGAGGGTACTTGTTCTTGATGGTGACATTATTTAATTGCCGATAATCAATACACATCCGAAGAGAACTATCCTTCTTTCGGACAAAGAGAACTGGTGCACCCCATGGGGACTTGCTCGGTCTAACGAAACCCTTATCTAACAAGTACTTCAACTGCTCTTTCAACTCTTTTAGCTGGATCCACCCTGTAGGGATGAATAGGTATAGGTTGCGTATCGGGAAGAAGGTCAATTCCAAAATCAATCTCCCGCTCGGGAGGAACACCTGGAAATTTATCAAAAAAAACCTCTGGATACTCACGTACTGGAACTGACTGGATAGTCGGGGTCTTGGACTCAAAATCCTTAACCCTAACTAGATGGTACACACAACCCTTTCCTAGGTGGTGAGTTAAGTCTGAGACCCTGTCTATCCAGTCAGTTCTAGTGGTGCGTGAGTATTCATAGGTCTTTCCCGATAATTTGCCAGGTGTTCCTCTTGAGCCGGAGATTGAATTTGGTATTGAGCTTTTACCCAACACACAACCTATATTTATCCCTCCTTAAAGGATGGCTCCAGCCGAGCTAAAGGAGTTGAAGGATCAGTTGAAGGACCTATTAGATAAGGGCTTCATCACAACGAGAAAGTCTCCATGGGCTGAACCAGTGTTATTTGTCCAAAAGAAGGATGGTTCACTTCGGATGTGCATTGTCTATCGATAATTGAACAAGATCACCATTAAGAATATGTATTATGTACCCAGGATCGGTGATTTTTTTGACCAGCTTCAGGGTGCCAAGTGTTTCTCAAAGATAGATCACAGGTCCGGGTATCATTGGCTCAGGGTTCAGGAGTGTGATATCCCGAACGCAACCTTCAGGACGCGATATGGTCATTTTGAGTTTTTAGTTATGTATTTTGTACTAACGAATAATCCTGAAGCTTTTATGGACCCAATGAATAGGGTGTTCAAGCCATATCTAGACACGTTCATGATTGAATTCATTGATGAAATCCTTATATACTCTCGGAGCGAGGAGGAGCATGTTGCTCATTTGAGAGTAGTGCTTCAGACCCTCAAGGATCGTTAGTTATATGTAAAGTTTAGCAAGTGCGAGTTTTGGCTGAACTTAGTAGCATTTTTAGTCCATGTGATATCAAGAGAAGCCATAAAAGTAGATTCTCAAAAAATTGACGTAGTGAAGAATTGGCCTAGACTGGTGAATCCCTTAGATATTCGGAGTTTCATGGGTTTAGCTGGCTACTATTAAAGGTTTATTGAGGGTTTCTCATCTATTGCAGCACCTTTGACAAAGTTGACTCAGAAAAAGGTAAAGTTCCAATGGTCGAAGGCTTGTGAGAAGAGCATCCAAGAATTGAAGACTCGACTTACTACGGCATCGGTGTTGACCCTATCTGAGGATACAGATGGTTTTGTGGTGTATTTTGATGCTTTGAGAATCGAACTCGGGTGTGTATTGATGCAGCGAGGGAAAGTGATAGCATACGCCTCGAGATAGTTGAAAGTCCATGAGAAGAATTACCCGACCCATGATCTTGAATTGGTCGTGGTGATGTAAGCATTGAAGATATGGTGACATTACTTATATGGGGTCCATGTGGATGTGTTTAAGGACCACAAGAGCTTACAATATGTGTTAACTCAGAAAGATCTCAATCTTTGGCAAAAGAGGTGGTTGGAGCTACTCATGGACTATGACATGAGTGTCCTTTACCATCCGAGGAAGGCTAATGTGGTAGCGGACACACTTAAAAGGCTCTCTATGTAGAGTGTGTCCCATGTGGATGAGGGGAAGAAGGAGCTGGTGAGAGATGTCCATCAACTTGCATAGTTGGGAGTTAGATTGGCTGACTCAACCGATGGTAGCATTGTTGTCCAGAGCGGATCAGAATCGTCCTTGGTGACTGATGTGAAATCTAGACAAGATAAGGATGTGATTTTGGAAAAGTTGAAGGAAGTTGTTCGAAGTCAGAAGGTGGAGGTCTTCTCCCAAGGTGGAGATGGTGTGCTTTGGTACCAAGGTCGCCTATATATTCTAGATGTTGATGATTTGAGGAGCCAAATATTGCATGAGGCCAATAGATCCAGGTATTCTGTCCATTCAGGTGCCACCAAGATGTATCAGGACTTGTAGGAAATATATTGGTGGAACGACATGAAGAAGGATATTGGAAAACTCGTAGCCAAGTGCCTGAACTGTCAGCAAGTAAAGGTCGAGCATCAAAGGTCGGGAGGCATACTTCAGGATATTAGCATTCCCACTTGGAAGTGGGAAGAGATTAATATGGATTTCATTACATGCGTACCTCATACTCGCCAATAGTATGATTCTATTTGGGTGGTGGTAGACAGGCTGACTAAAGCTGCTCATTTTCTACCGGTCAAAACCACAGCCTCAATAGAGGATTATGCCAAGATATATATTCGGGAGTTGTTTCAATTGCATGGAGTTCCCTTGTCTATCATTTCAGACCGAGATACTCAATGTACCTCTCAATTTTGGCGGTCTTTTCAAAAATGGCTTGGTACTCAGGTTAAACTCAGCACAACATTTCACCCACAAACGGATGGTCAAGCGGAGCGGATAATTCAAACTCTTGAAGACATGTTGAGAGCTTGCGTGATGGACTTTAAAGGTAGTTGGAATGATCACTTTCCCCTAATTGAGTTTTCTTACAGTAACAACTATCGCTCAAATATCCAAATGGCACCGATCGAGGCTCTCTATGGGCGGAGATGTAGATTGCCCATAGGATGGTTTGAGGTTGGTAAGGCAGCTATGATAGGGCCAAATTCGGTTCATGAGGCTATGGTGAAGGTTCAATTGATAAGGGACAGGCTAAAAACTGCTCAGAGTCGCCAAAAGTCCTATGCCGATGTTAGAAGAACAGAGCTTGAGTTCGAGGTGGATGACTGGGTGTTCATGAAGGTATCTCCATGAAAGGAGTAATTTGGTTCAGAAAGAAAGGAAAACTTAGTCCTTGTTATGTTGGTCCCTACCAAATTATGAGAAGAGTTGGTAACGTAGCGTATGAGTTGGAATTTCCCTCAGAGTTATCTTCCGTGCATCCTGTATTTCATGTATCACTTTTGAAGAAATGTTTGGGAGATCCAGCTCTAGTAGTCTCGGTGGACAACGTAAGTGTCAAAGATAGCCTTAGCTATGAGGAAGTTCTGGTGGAAATATTGGCTCGTCAGGTTTGGAGGCTACGGAACAAAGAAGTAGCTTTAGTTAAAGATTTATGGAGGAATCAACATGTTGAAGGAGCTACGTGGGAAGCCGAAGTGGATAAGATGGCTAGATACCCACCTTTATTCTCTACCGGCTCAATTCTGACTTGAGGTATCAATTTTTCCCTATGACTCTATTTAGTTTTCATGTTCAGTACATATGTTAAGGTTTCTTTTATGTGTACGGATGTGTATGTGAAGCATGAGATCTGTTCAGCTATGTGATATGAATCGGAGGTAGTCATTCCGTTAGTTTTTGGTTTAAATGATTAGTATTTGGAGGTAATTGTTATACCCCGTAGAATTCCCGGCACTTAGATGACCTAGTCGCACGTTGGTTAAGTATATTTGAAGGCCATACGTGCTAGGGAAAGGCCCGGGAAAAAGACCGGACGAGAAACCCATCGAAACCATCGCGAGAGGAGCCGAGGCAGAGCCCCTCCGCGATGGCAGCGTGTCACGGAGGTGAGGCCTCCGCGATGGCTCCGTGACACGTTGCCCAAGTCCAGGCCCAAGTATATAAAGCCCCCACTTCAGTTTGAAGTCATTTATCACTTAGAAAAATTCCAGAAAACGCAGTGAACAGGGGGAAAATGAAGGAAAATTATAAATTATCGTCCGATTACGCTGCCAAACGCTGCCCAAACTCAAATTAACCCCAGATACCCGGGTATTTAGCAGCAGAGAGCATTTCTACGGAATTAGTTTCGCGAAATACGGCCGACGAATCGGCGAGCCGCCGAACTAAAGTAAGTAGAATTGCTCTAAATTAATGTCTATGTGTTCCTAGCTGAGAAGTGAATACTTCTCCCTTCTGGGCCACTGAAAAATAGCGAGTTTTCGACCGTCTTACGATAAGCCTAAGTTTAGGCTATAAACTATATCGAAAGTGACGTCGCTCTTTACAATAAAGCTGTATTTAGTATTGATTGACGTATTTATGAATGCAGTTGGGAGGAAATAGTTGAAGTACCGGCCGAGCCTCGTCCGACGGACGAATAATTCAAAGATAAGGTATGTAAAGTTAAGTTTCCCCATATTGTGCCTTGGTCGGCCCTTATACACCCCCGTCGAGCGGGTACGCCCGGGGTGTTGATTTAGACTCCTTCGGACTCAGGTAAAGTTATAGTCAGGGGCTCAGCGAGCCCAAGTGCATACCCACGGACCGGCAGGATGCTTACAACCACTATAGGAGATGGGATGACCGGGGTAGGGGCATAGACTCTGTGTTGATTGTACCTCCCGGCTTATGGGGGCCGGGAAAGGTTTGTGTATGCTATGTTATGTTATGTATGTTATGCTACGTTATATTAGACGTGAGTAGATTAGTAGTAGAATGATACGCCTCCAGATATGACATCTACTCCTCTCAGTATGATTCAGAATAGGTACGACTTACATCATCAAACAGATAATCTAGTTCATCCTATTTCAGTTTTGACAGTTATATTATTGATTTCAGATATCTTTTTCAGTCATTGCTTTACATACTCAGTACCAGCGGTACTGACGCCCGGTGGGGCGCTGCATTACTTGCCTGCAGGTACTCATAGATGAGCAGTCGATTCTACGTGACTCCCTGTCAGCGGTTGAGTATTAAGCTCCAGTCATCCGGAGGCTGAATTTCAGAGGTGTAGTTCAGTTTCTTTTGTTGTATATAGTATGGGTAGGTCGGGGCCCAGTCCCGGCCAGTTCTATTACTATTCCTAGAGGCTTGTAGTCTGTATGTATTCCCTGTGGTCAGATGAGCCGGTCGTGTGGGGCCGTGCAGTTGTATAGTTGCCTTTACTCTTTCTTTCTTTTGTAATGGCCGTGTGGGGCCATAGTTTGTCAGTAGTGGTGACCTTGCCGGTCACGTAGCTTTTCAGTATGCTATGTTTGAGTTATAGACAACTAGACAGTGGCCTTGTTGGCCCGCATAGGTTTCCCTGCATTACCATGTTTCTGGTCAGCTGTTAGTACAGGTACAGAAGGCTATAGGCCAATGGGCCGGGGGCTGTGTTTACAGCCGTTATATAGCCCTTTGTTTCCAGAAAATTGAGTTAGAGCTAGCCAGGCACCAGATGTGCCCAGGCTTATCAGTCCAGCAAGTCAGGTCCTAGTAGGGCACCAGGTGCCAGTCGTACCCCCCAAGGTGGGGAGTGACAAACTTGGTATCAGAGAAGGTCGTGTTCCAGGGAGTCTGCAAGCCGTGCTAAGTAGAGTCCTGTCCATGGATGTGTTGTGCACCATATACTATGGGTAGGAGGCTGCAAGGCATGATAGGATGGTTGTCTTTTATTCTGATTCAGTCGTGCTATAGAGCGGTACAGTATAGGGTTGAGTCCCTAAGAGTTTACCATATTCTTTGGTTACAGATAATGTCAGACTAGCAACATCCTACCACAGGTCGGAGCTTAGACATTGCAGCAGGGGAGGGCACCAGCAGGATGCCTCCCCCTCATTTGGAGATAGCCCGATCAGAGGGCCCTACAGAGGCTTCATCTCAGCCTCCTCAGCAGTCTCCACCACGTTAGGAGCCATTTGGGGCGACAGTACCTTCAGCAGTCCCTATACCGACACCCTCCGACCAGGAGGTTAGGAGTGCTGTAGTTATGTTAGCACAGATGATGGCTGCTCAGCGTCAGCAAATGCCATCTACAGTTGCAGAATCTTCAGGAGGGCCCAGTAGTTCGAGGGTCCGAGAGTTCTTAGCCCTGAATCCCCCACAGTTCACAAGCACGGACCGAGCAGAGGACCCATAGGATTTTCTGGATCAAATGCAGAGAATCTTCAGGGTTATGCATGCTACGCCTACTGAGTCAGTTGAATTGGCCGCATTCCGGTTACGAGATATTGCGGTATTATGGTATGAAAGCTGGGAGAGGTCCCGAGGGAGAGATGTTTCCCCTCCCACCTGGTCTAGCTTTTTGGGAGCCTTTCTAGATCACTATTTGCCGCGGGAGATCCGACAGGCCCGGGTAGATCAGTTCCTACATCTAGAACAGGGGGCCATGAGTGTCCGGGAATATTCCTTGCGGTTTGACTCTTTGGCTCGATATGCACCGGCCTTCGTGGATACCATGGCATCCAGAGTGCACCGTTTTATTATGGGGTTGAACCCAGAATATGTCGAGACCTGTATCACGGCCACACTGCGAGAGGACATGGATATTTCCCGAATCCAGGCATTTGCCCAGAATATTGAGGGCATCAGACAGCGACATCGGGAGATTAGAAGGGTCAATCAGGAGCAGCGTCGCCGGGATAGGCCAGCTGAGTTACAGAGAGAGGCCCGGGGAGGACCCAGGCCACGATTTTCAGATAGGCCGCCCAGGCCCCCGCCTCTGCCATAGTCATAGGGAGGTAGATTCAGCCACAGGGGGCAGTCAGAGGCTGGTAGAGGTTCGCAGAAGGCAGACTCACCGTCACAGAGGAGGGCGGAGCAGAGTAGGTATACCCTACCACTTTGCCCTATATGCAGTCGATGTCATTCTGGAGCGTGCAGGTATGGTTCCACCGCATGCTATATTTGTGGCCAAGAAGGCCATTTGATGAGAGATTGCCCAGCCAGAGGTCGTGAGGACCTGGACAGACAGGATAGGGCATCAATAGGATCACGAGCTACAACATCCTCGACTGGGCGCAGGCCCTCAGTTTCAGCAGGCAGGGGTCGGGGCAGATCAGGGGCCTCTGGTACAGGTGCGGGTCCAAGCCGCACGTATGCCTTACCAGGGAGGCAAGATTCAGAAGCATCGCCTGATGTTGTGACAGGTATGCTAACTATCTGCTCACACCCTGCTTATGTACTAATTGATCCAGGGTCTACCTTGTCCTATATTACTCCATTTGTGGCACGGAAGTTTAGTATTGTACCAGAATTATTACAGCAGCCCTTCCTAGTTTCCACGCCCGTCGGTGACTCTATCACAACTAGCCGAATTTACCGCGGGTGTACAGTAGGAGTTGCTGATCGTCAGACCACAGTAGATCTGGTCGAGCTAGAAATGATAGACTTCGATGCCATAATGGGCATGGATTGGTTAGTACCATGTTTTGCTAATGTTGAATGTTGGACCAAAATGGTCCGTTTCCACTTCCTGGGGGAGGCAGTACGGGAGTGGAAGGGCAGCACCGCGACGCCAAAAGGTAGGTTTATTTCCTACCTTCAGGCGAGAAAGTTGATATCTAAGGGGTGTATTTATCATCTGGTCAGAGTTCAGGATGTCCAAGCAGAATCTCCGACACTCCAGTCTGTCCCAGTGGTAAATGAATTCCCAGATGTATTTCTTGATGAGTTACCTGGTATTCCCCCAGAAAGGGAAATAGACTTTGCTATTGACTTGCTACCAGGCACTCAGCCAATATCAATACCCCCTTATCGTATGGCTCCTGCAGAACTCAGAGAATTAAAGGAGAAGTTGAAAGACTTGTTAGATAAAGGTTTTATCAGGCCGAGTACTTCCCCGTGGGGTGCGCTAGTCTTGTTCGTGAGAAAGAAAGATGGCTCACTCCGGATGTGTATAGATTATCGGCAGCTAAACAAAGTTACAGTAAAGAACAAGTATCCGCTTCCCAGAATTGATGACTTATTTGATCAGCTACAGGGAGCCAGATACTTTTCTAAGATTGACTTGCGGTCCGGCTATCACCAGGTCCGAGTACGTGAGAGGGATATTCCTAAGACAACATTCAGGACCCGATATGGGCATTTTGAATTTCTGGTTATGTCCTTTGGGCTAACGAATGCCCCAGCAGTCTTTATGGACCTAATGAACAGTATTTTCAGACCTTTCCTGGACTTGTTCGTGATAGTATTTATTGATGATATTCTGGTGTATTCTCGCTCTGAAGCAGATCGCCGGACTCATTTGCGGACAGTGCTCCAGATTCTTAGGGACCGCCAGTTGTATGCAAAATTTTTGAAGTGTGAATTCTGGCTTAACTCAGTGGCCTTTTTAGGGCATATTGTCTCAGACGCTGGTATACAGGTAGACAAGCAGAAGATAGAAGCAGTTAAGTCATGGCCTAGGCCTACCACCCCGACTGAAGTTCGTAGCTTTCTGGGGCTAGCAGGATACTATCGGAGGTTTGTTGAGGGATTCTCAACTATTGCAGCACCTTTAACTAAATTGACATAGAAAGCAGCCAAGTTTCAGTGGACGGAGGCATGTGAGCAGAGTTTCCAGGAACTGAAAGACAGATTAACCTCCGCCCTAGTACTAGCACTGTCAGAAGGCACAGAAGGGTATTTAGTTTATTGCGACGCGTCAGGTGTCGGGTTGGGTTGTGTGTTGATGCAGCATGCTAGAGTGATTGCATATGCTTCCAGACAGCTGAAGAAGCACGAAAAGAATTACCCCACCCATGATCTAGAATTGGCCGCAGTCATCCATGCCTTGAAGATGTGGAGGCATTACCTGTACGGCGTCCATGTTGATATTTACACAGATCATAAGAGCTTGCAGTACATTTTTACTCAGAGGGAGTTGAATCTGCGGCAACGTCGCTGGTTAGAATTGTTGAAGGATTATGATGTGAACATCCTGTACAATCCGGGAAAAGCCAATGTTATGGCAGACGCCCTGAGTCGTAAGTCAATGGGGAGTTTGGCGTATTTGCCCAATATAGAATTGAAGGAAATTGAGGAACAATAGCTTGATCACCCTCTCAAACTTATCTACATTGCATGCATGAATGAACAATGTCTAAAATGACCTTAACCCCTTTAAAGGCCACTATTCATAACCCAAAAAGTCATAGTTTATGCCTTAGGAACTTAGGAATAATGGAAAAGCCCTTACTAATTTCGCAGAAAATGACTGCCAGGTGGCCCTAGCGGGTAACCTGACGACTCGTCACTAGGGGGCACGACTCGTCACTAGTGGGCACGACTCGTGATGTTGCCTGTGAAGTTCACCGCTTCACCTGATCTTCTGGGCTCATCACGGGCAACCCAACGACTCATTACTGGTGACCACGAGTCGTGGTCACCACTCGGTGAGGTACGCCGCCTTGGCCTTGACAAAATCTTCTCTTGTTTGATCACGACTTAACCCACGAATCATGGGGGATGAACACGACTCATGGGGACCTTCTGTGATGTCCACTGCGCCCTTTTTTCTTTTCCTTTCTTTTCCCCCTCCCATAACTAACCTGATGACTCGTGGGGCCTGACCACAAGTTGTGGTCATGCCCGTGGGGTCTCACTTCTCCAGTTCTTCTCACTAAATACCTAGGACTTCCCCATGAGTCACCTCACAACTTATGGGTTATCCTCACGAGTCTCCTCCCGACTCATTTTGAGTCTGCTGCAAAATTTCAACTATTTCTCCGTTTCAACTCCCGGGTCTGATCTTTGGGCTTCCGGGGTATAACACCTTGGCACTACACAACTTTTCTCCACTTTTCACTGTTTACCCCATTTGTTATTGTTTAACTTTGTCCTCCCTTTTTCTCCATTTCAATGAAATGTGTGGGTGCGATGTGTTTATCTAATTTTTTTCAGTTGTTTTTTCTTTTCTTTTCTTTTTTTTTTCATTTTTGCTTTTTCAGCTCTTTTTCTTTTCTTTCACACCACACCTCATTTTTCTTTGGCTTTTTCTCTCTTTCTTCTCTACCCTCACACAGTTTACGCACCCCTACTATAGACACCCTCAACTTAGGCATTTTGCCTGAGTTAAGGTTCATAATGTCCAAGGAAAGACTAGACCAAAAGGTTCATTATAAACATGGTTAAGGTGAATGGGTAATCAAAGAAAATAGGTCAACTTTTCGGATCTAATACATGATTAAAGGAATCATCTCATTTGGTAGGGAAATTTATGCTAAAGTAGGCTATGAAAAAAATGGCCTATGATCCTTTCCTAACTATCCTAAAACCTATGTAAAGACCACTCGGGCAAGTTCTAGATCCTTAATACAATATTGAACTGAGTATGAATCCTCTCTCACTCATGGTACAAGTTTACATAGATTCGACTAATATGGTTCATGCACGGCTAAGCTACAACTATAGATGCTAATAATATAAATGCCATACAAAGATCCACTAAAGAAGTCAACATACACAACTAACATCAAAAAATTTCAGATAGGGTCATTTTCCACAAACATCAATACTAGTGCATTTATTGGCTGTAAAGTAATCCTAAGCCACTTCTAATTACACAAATAACAAAAATAACCTAAACATGTTGATTCTACTAGATAGCATGTCTGAGGGAAAAGAAACACGGTAAGAAAAACCCTCGGACAAACAAAACACCCAAAAATAACTAGTACAGGCCCCCTTTAAAAGCATGTTTCATCCTAAAGCATAAAATGTAAAAACAATGGAAAGGGACATACTTGTGGCGCTCTAGGAACTCCTGTCATCCTGCGGAGGTGGTACCTTTGCTATAATAGTGGTGCTAACAGTGACCAACACACTCAATGGAACATCAATTGGGGGATTGGTTACCCCTTTAGTAGAGCAGTCGCCTTAGCGACCTCAGTAGTATCTCGGGCTAAATGTGGCTGACTCGAAGGGTCCTTACCACCTACAAGATCTCCAAAGGCAGTGGTGGAGCTCCCCACTCCTCTAGCTTGCTCATTCAACTCTGACATATGCTCGTCACGAGTCTGCATACTGTCCACTCTTCCCCACTTGCGCTCCTTTTTCTCCTTTATTTTTCTCTTCTTTCTTGAGGACTCATCTTCAATCTCCTCTGAGACCCTCTTCTTTCCTTTTCCTTCATCGGCTGCTGTCGGAGCCCTGTATGCCTCCAAATCTAGCTTCTCGTCGAGCTCAACATCTTACTCTAAGATAGTGGGGGCTGATAATATTGTTGGTTAACTAGACAATAACTCGGCTACCTGGCTCCGTAAAGCCCCCAACTCCTCTCTAAGGCTGCCTATATTTGTCTACTCAACTAAATGGTCATTGAGGTTGTGCTTAAAATTATCCAACCGGCTATGCAATAACCTCACAGCCTCATCAATCTCAGCCTTCATCCTTGGCTTGATATTTTCCATCATTGCATTGTCCTTCTTCTCGGTCAAGGTCAGCCTCTTAGCTATTTTCTTAAGGAACTCCTACGGGACCAACATGTAACTAGATGGGACTACGTGGTATGCTCACTAAAGGTGTGGATAAAGTACTAGGAGCTGCATTTATATGGCCAGCCACTGTAGCCAGCATCTCTCGCTGCTCCACTGATGTGTGGGCATCAACATGGTTGCCCCAGATGCCTGTGGTAGTGGGACTATAGTAGGAAGTATAACCCAGCTAACCAGGTTCATGTTATCCCATATAAGAGCTATATCTACAGTCTTCTGGCCTCTGATTAAATGATCTACCTCTAGTTTTTCCTTGAGGACTGCCTCCATGCATAACCTATACACGAGACTCGGGAATAAGATGGAAGTGCTCAGTCTCATATCCCAGTCTCGAATCTCCTCTGCTACGATCCTCGAAATGTTGATAGAGTATCTCGACATGATGCACACCGCAAAATCACTCTGTCTGCAGTGATGGTGTTGTCATTAACCATAGGTTCCAACTTGTGGTGGACTAGTGTCTGACAGGCCTTTGCTATGAAGTTCTGCGAGGCTTTGGTAACCTGCTTTCCACTAGCCACCTAATCAAATTCCTCCTTGTCCTCGACTAGAAACCCAACTAGTCATTTCACTTGGCTCTGCCTCTCCTCGAAACCCAGCTTCTTTACCTTTATCAGAGCTTCAACTCAATACTCGAACTCGGCTATGGTCTCCGAAGCTCTGAACTGAGGCCCATATAATATCTGTGCAATGGTTCTCTTAGAGATGTCAACTACGTGTCCCTGAACCATCACACTCTCAAGCTTGGGCTATTCTTTGAATTTTTCCGACCTTTTGCCTTTTGCTCCATTGTGGCTAAATAATTCGCATAGAACTCCCGGACCATCTCGGCACTGTATTTCTCCGGCGTTCTAACCATCCATTCAAATCCGTAGAAGCTAAAAATTCACTTCATTTCCTTAACCTCAATCAAGCACTGGTCAGGATCCGTAGTTCTTCCTATATACTCTACCTTGGGTGATTCTTTAAGGTGAGAGAGACACCCTGCTCATAAATCTCTTGAGCACCGGGCACTCTCCACCTAATATATAGTTCTCCCGATGGAGTTTGGTCCTTCCTCCTTAGCAGCTTTGCCCTCAGACCCGGCTGCATCATTACCATCTTTGGAATGGGCCTCCTTAAACCCTTCTTCCTCATTAGAGCCACTCCTGGACTCTTGGGTCTGATCACTTACTCCCTCTTTAGACTGGGAGTCAGCTGCTAGAACAACAGATATTGCTTTGGCCTACGCCTTGGCCTGTGCCCTAGTGGTTCATAACTCATTAGTGTTAGTTGTATCTATTTGGTATTCCTCCCCCGAACCACTGGGGGTGTTTTCTGCTTGATCATACTCTCATCTCTTAATGCCCTCCGAGCAGCTATTTCAGCTCTAGCCTGCTTGTCTTAGGACTTTTTCTTTGATATCCTTTTGAACATCATTGTACCTGTGGAGAAAAAGGTTAGTATGTATGATTTGAGAAAAATAAAGCAAGAAAAATATCCTCAGAGGTTTTCCATGAGTCTACACTACGGGTCATAACTTGTGGTACAATTCATACTATGACTCGTGGTACATGATAGCACTGTCATGACTCCTAGGTATGACTCACACTAAGATGGTACAATTCGTACTGAGAGTTGTAACAAGGGATTTCCTTAAATTATGTTCCATTTTATTTTTCTATGACTCATGTTACAGATCGTAATTAGATTCCACAAGTTGTATGAAGGATCATCCTACTACTTTTGAACTTTTACCCTTTCAATTTCATGGTACAATCAGCAGGTACGATTCATAGTAGTATACCATGGATCGTACTAGGTCCCGTGCCAATACTTACACTTTCAATGACCTAGGATAGTCCAATGAGTCATTGTACGAGTTGTGGTATGAAACCACGAGTCATAGGAGGAATCACGAAGCCTGTCCTCACCTTTTTTGCTTCAATTATTCAGGGAAACAAGTTCTTAATTGGGTACTCAGAATTCCCCATCCTAGGTATGCAATTTCCATTCTTTTCATCTACCTTGTTAAACCCCAACATGCTTCACAACCCGTAACTCATCATTAACCATCAAATTATTGTTCAAGTGCTTTGAATTCCTACGCATTCAGTACTGTCAATACCTGATCATAGGTCCAGACCGAGATACAGGACCTAGAACCACGAATAGCTCCAAGTTGACCCAAGTCATGAACATAGTGGCTAAAGAGAATACATTAAGCAAAAAATGATAAACTAAACATGAATAAGCAGAAGTCTACATACATAATGCTCATAAATAGAGTCAACACTGGCCAAGAGGAAATTCTACATATTGTCTGAAAAAGCCTCTAACATAACTGAAGAGTTGATGGGACAACATCCCCAACTAGCTCGCTAAAAGTCTGAAATAGAAAGTAACATGACTCAAAAATCTAAAGGTCCTTGAAGGATAAGGACTCACCAACAAGAGACTGGACTAAGCTCTGGGGACTGGCTAACTGCGGGACTGAGTTTGAATGTCTGATCCAGTATCATGAAATAATACAACATAGAGTATGCGGCCGGTACATGGAATGTACTGAGTATGCAAGGTAAGTAAAATAGATTGAAAGGATAACTGAAATTATGCACATAACATAAATCATAAGATCAAGAGAGTAAATACTGCATGTTGATATCTGAAAACATGTATAGTCATAAACTAAATTTCCATATCTGAATAGAATGACTCAAAGCTAAAAATACAATCATATGGCTTGCCATAACTGAAGTCATGAGTAAAAGCTTATAAACTGATCATTAGGTCAAACCTGCTGAAAACATAATATCTTATATCATAAACATCATAACTGAAATCATAAGGAATAATGGGAAACTCTTCTTAATCGACAACGACTATGTATGAGCGCATGATGATCCCACGTCTTGCCCATGTAGAGGAGGTCCATCCTAAGCCAGCCAGCGCGAAGGATAAGTAAGGTGTGATATCATGATGTGCCCTTGGGCAGGGGAAACGTTCTCTTGAGAGGCCCCAAAATATACCTACGTTGGCGTGTACTTTTTGAGATCGGGGAACCTTGGAACCCTAAGACTACTCGGTTCTAGACACTTCTCCCGAAATATGCATAGTGCTCAGATAATCATATTCCCAAAACATAGCTTGAATTTGAGCATTGGGGAGTCTTGACTCCAAAATATACATCTATTAACTGATCTTATTAGTTTTCGAAACATACTTAACTTGTGTGGGCTTGATCAAACATTAAAATTATGCATACTTGATATAGATTTCATTGATCAAAATCACATATTCATATATGGGAAATTTGTAAACATTCGTATATACTAGATATCTCATCATACTAGAAATTATAAATCATAAACTTGACTTTTCATGAACTTGCATAATTGAGCATAATTTTCTAAAAACTTGAAACCATGTATTTATAATCAAAATAGGTATAAAATTTGCCCACAAATTTTAAAACATTCTTTGAAATATGAAGGGAATTGACTTATAAATAAATCATAGAAAATTTCATAAAATTAGGATAAAACCCCATAATATCATGAACTTGATATAAAATTTAAATTCATGAAATTGAGCAGAACTTTTGAGCATGAGAGTGAGGATCTATCATTCATAGCCCTATATACTTGGATAACTTGAATCATTACTTGACTTTGAAAGCCCAATAGATTTGAGAAGAATTTGGAGGGTTCTAGGCTTGATCTTCAACGGACAAGTCTATACTTGCATGCATAGAAGGGAAATGGCTAGAATAGGCTTAACCCCTCTTAATATACCTCTTTCATAGCTTAAAACAACATAGTTTAGGGCTTATGAGCTTAGGAATTACAAAAATATCCTTACTGATTCACCTAGAAAAGTGACACTGCTAGTCCTAATGAGGGAATAGACGAGTCGTTACCCCACTAGACAATTCATCATCATCACTAGAAACTTTTCCATTCAATAAACTTCCCTCATGGACCACTTGATGAGTTATTAGATGCATGATGACTCGTCGCTCCATCCGTTGCCAATATTTCCAGTTCAACCTTGCCACACTCCCTCACACACCTAACAAGGGACACCACGACTCTTGAGTTGACACGATGACTCATCTCCCCACCCGTCAATTCCCATAGAAAATTTTTATTCCTCCAACTTAGCACACACTTAACGAGTCACTAGATGATCCGTCAAGTGACTTAACGGGTCACCTGACAAGTGGTTCTATGATGTGCTGCAAATTTTCCTGCTTTCTCAGTTTCAACCCTCAGGTATGATCTTAGGAACTTTTGGGGTATTACAAGTACACAACACAACTACCTTCTGATCACTTTCCTAATCCTCATTTTCATGAGTTTCTAGGCATCACAGTGTAGTTTCATTACTCGCATAGAAAGAACTTTACATTTAGCACACATACTTGATTTTGTCAAGTTCTTGCTCGACTCTAGCTTGCTTAAATTTTGAGTTAGGAATTCAAAGTGCTCGTGTAGATTAATTGCACAGATTTGAGCTTGAACAATCTTTAACTAGAGTTAGGGGTGTGAGGAATGTGGGTGAGAATCGTTGATTGAAGTTATGTTTGCATAAGAATTAAAGTCCGAAAAATTTTGATCTAAATATATTAGGGAGAATTTTTAAAGATCCGAGTTGAGTTGAGTCTATTTCATTAATTTCGCCCATCACAACTTGTACCTCGAGTCATAGGTTTGACCTATGGATCGTCCGTTGGAATCATAGCAGAAGAATATAAGAACTTATCTGGGGACCTACGAGTGCATGGTATGACTCGTACCATGAAGGTATGACCCGTACATTGCCTCGTAAGTCAATGTCTCTGCAATTTCACACTTAGCATAGTTCATCCTTACAGTGAGTACTAAGGCTCGTACAATAGAGATACAAGTCGTAATGACCAACCATTACATGAATGCATGCTTCTACTTTTCACCATGACTAGTACTACGACTCGTACAATGCTCTTATGAGTCGTACTGAGGCTCGTAATATAGGTATGGTCTGCAATTTTTCTCTCACTAGATTTTGTTTCACCTGCACACTGAACACATAGAAATTAAGTTACTTGGGTTGCCTCCTAAGAAGTGCTTAATTTAACACCGCAACACGTCATTGGTGGTTTGGTTACTCAGACTTCACCAAACCACCTCATGGGTTGCCTCCCAAGAAGTGTCTGATTTAACGTCGAGGCACGATGCAAGTCTCTTGACTAATTAGAAACATCCTCAATTGCTGAGACAACCCTAAACTCATTGGGCTGCTTCATTAATCGGCAGACATTAAAAGTGACCTCCCCTTTATTTAGCTTCAAGTTTAGTTGGCCAGCCTCAACATCAACCAAAGCTCTCCTAGTGGCAACAAATGGTCTCCCCAAAATGATGGGGACCTCAAAATCAACCTCACAATCTAGGATCATAAAGTCCGCAGGGAAGATGAAACGATCCACCTTAACTAGCACATTAAATAGGATCCCACTGGCTATTTGACTGGCGGTCTGCCATCAATAACCACATTAAAGTTGGTGTGGGGATTTCTAATCCTAGCTGTTTTAACATAGCCAAATGCATCAAGTTGATGCTAGCTGATAAGTTAGTAATTACCAAGTCATTAGGCCCTTAGACATGAGTTTTTGTTTAGTTTACAAGTCATTTAGGTGGATTTTATGCCCTTTTTCCATGATCTATGCGGGTACTTTACTTGAGTAGAGGAACCCTGAAATTGAGTAAAAAGCATGAAATTTGAGATGAGGACCAACGCTCCACCGGAGGACACCAGCGAAACGCCGGCTGACCGCAGATGGTCATTGTGCTGAAGAGGAACATCTACCGGCGGATCGTGAATCAGCATCAGTGAACCACCGGTGCCAACACCTGACCACTACAGAACTCACTAGCTACAGGATGCGATAGATCGACAGATCACAGATAAGCACCAGTGAAACACTGGTGACTCGCAAGTGATGGCCGTCAAAAAAGAGCAAAAGCATCCAACTCAAAAAAAGGGAGCATTTGTACCCTACTTTTGTACATTTCTAAAAAAGAGACTGAACATTCCATTCCATAGAAAGTATAGAGTGGTAGAGAAGCTTTTGAATTGAATTATAGAGAGAGAAGTCTTCATCTTCTTCTTTGAAAAGGTAGAAAAACCTCCATTGGATACTAGAACCTTGTGCTAGAATTTTCTTACTCATTTTGTTGAATGGACACTGAATTATTACTTAATGCAATGTCTTCCTCTACTTACATGAGTGGCTAAGTTCCTTCCTAGGGGTGTTTGAATGATTGGGGTTGATTTGGATTTAGTATTGTTTAATTGATCTTAGATTTACTCAATTGGTATAATTCTAGTGTTTCCTCTAAGTTTTAATATAAAAACTCATAGTTGCAAATCTGGGTTGTATTTATTACTCTAATTTGGATTGAAAAAGGAATTTAGAGTATAGGTGAGGAAAAACTAGTGGATAATTGGGTGTTGATCATGTGGGGCTACGCTAGAGATAGCCAAAACCCATTGCCACACACCCATTGAGAATCAAAGGTAGAAATAATTTGATTCTTACCCAAGTTGTTGTGGTTGTTGTGGAAAGGATTTTGGGGTTTGAGAAACCTGAGGCATAAGGCACCTAATTGGTTGAAAAATGTAGGGTGACCACCTCGTTCACAACTAATTATACTATTGAGTAATGCTAGGATCTGTTAGTAATAACAATCCAATGATGCCCCGTTAATATCACACCCCTAGTATTCTCTCCTTTGGTATTTTCTATGCTTTGTCCCTATTTTCATGTGCGAATTTGCAGTTCAATTGACAAGTTGTGATTCCCCCAATATTTACTTTATTGTTTTGAGACATTGATGTAAGTTACTTCAATTTGATAGACAATTCTTGCATAATCAACTACTATCCCATGTGGGATTCGACCCCGACACTCATCAGGTATATTTGTTTTGCCAACGACCTTTTACACTCTATCCATGTGGGGAGTGAATTTGGACGTTATCGAAAAATGGCGCCGTTGATGGGGAATATAGTTTTATAGCCTTTAGTTGTTTGTTATTTTGAATTGATTTCGCATCTTGTTTGGTTTGACTTTAACTTGTGGTTGGTGCCATCTAGGTTTATCTTGATATGAGCCAACACTCACAAGAAGGAGAAGGTTCGATGGACGGGCATATGGATCATGAGGATAATGATCCCATGATGCCCAATGTAGAAGGTGCAGTTCGCCTACCTCCTGCGGTAGGGAATGCAATTTTTCATGTAAGGGGTATAATGTTGCAGTTACTTCAAATGAAGGGGCTCTTCGGAGGAATGCCTAGTGAAAACGCAAATAGGCATCTCTGAAACTTCCTTGAGATTTTCCAACCCTTCAATATCACAAACATAAGACAAGAGTCGATCATATTGAGGCTCTTCCCATTTTCACTAATAGGGGAAGCCACCCTTGGTTGGAGGAGTTTCCTCCCGGGTCCATTACCTCTTGGAATGAGCCTACGAAGCATTTTTGGACAGGTTCTTCCTCCCTTGAGGATGCTACGATTGAGGGATGACATTACTAATTTCTGACAACTTGCGGGGGAACAACTCCATGAAGCATGGTTGAGGTTTAAGAATAAGGTTGCCATTTGTCCAAACCATGGGTTTCTCGACAGGGTTCTACATTAGAGCTTCTATCATTCATTGGATTCTATCAACAAGTCAATGGAAAATAATTTGGTGGGGGGATCCATCATGGATCATCCCTATGGAGTGGCCAAAGCACTTCTTTGATAGAATGACTAAGACAAATCGAGTATGGCATACTAGAGAAGCAGAGGTATCTTCTAGTGGTATTGCCCCCAACTTTGTGAAACTCTTGCTAAGATGATGACCCAACTTGAGTTGATGGTGAAACATTTGATGGGAGCTGGTGCAAAGAGTGTGAATGTTGTGGGTGCCCAAGGCCATACTCAATTTGATGATGATACGTAATCATAGAGATATGATGAGGTGTGTCAATACATGAAGGGCCAAGTAGGGGGTTCTCGCCCTGGGTATCAAGGTTTCAATCAAGGCCCTTGGTGCCTAAGAGATGAGAATCAAGTTTGGAGAAACCGCGACAATCAATGATGGGGGGAGAGAAATGATCGACGAGGGAATAGAGATCAAAATCGTGAAGGAGAGCGATATCACTGAAGTTCTAACCCCTATGTGCCTCCTTTAAAAGCGGAAGCATCTCAAGGACAGCCCGGAGTGAGTGATGTGGGCAACTAGAAGATTGAAGACATGTTGTCTCGGGTGTTGAAGAAGGTAGAATCCACCAATAGTGGGGTTAAAGAGTTAAAAGGGAAGGTGTCTAACCTCGCCCAAACAGTGAGTTCCCACTCGACTTCGATCAAGAACCTTGAAGCTCAAATGAACCACTTATCTTCACAAATGAACCCCCGCATGAAAGGTGCACTCCTTGTGACACTCTTCACAATCCCAAGAAATATGGCCATTTTATGGAAATCGTGACTAGGAGTGGATAGATGATGGATGATGTGGGCGTGAAGCCCAAAGATGCTGCTACCCAAGGGCAAATGCTGATGATGAGTTGGAAGAGGTTCCAAAAACACCAAGTATTTGTGATGATAAAGAAGGAAAGGATAAGGGAAAGTTGATTTGACTCCCTTAAATGATGTGAATGTGAATGAGGTAAAGAAGGCATCCAATGACAAAGATCAAGAAGCAAGAGTTCCACCTCCGTATCCACGGCGGCTAACCAAGAAAAAAGAGGATAATCAATTTCACAAGTTTATAGAAATGTTTAGCAAATTATCCATCAATATACCACTTTTGGATGCCTTTCTTCAAATGTCGGCCTATGCAAAGTTTATGAAGGAAATTTTTAAGATAAAGAAGGTGGTGGATACGGGCACCGAGGAGGTGACTCATCATTGTAGTGCTCTGATGTCCAGCAACCTTGCTCCAAAATGTGAAGATCTTGGGGCATTTATTATTCGTGCAAAATTGGCTTGGGCATGTTCAATAAATCTCTTTGCGACCTTGGTGCTAATATTAATTTAATTGCTCTAGTGATTTTCAAGAAACTAGGGTTGGGGAATCCCAAACCTACATCCACGAGGCTTTTGATGGTGGATAGGTCAATTAAACGACCCGTTGGAGTGTTAGTTCATGTTCTTGTGAGGGTGTACAAATTCATACTCCCAACTAATTTTATTGTGCTGGATTGTGAGATGGATAGCAAGGTGCCAACTATCTTGGGGTGTCTACTACCAGCAACTGGAAGAGCTTTGATTGTGGAGCTTGGGGAGCTTATGTTTTGAGTAGGTGGTGACGAGGTCACCTTCATTGTAAGCCAGCCTACCAAGCCCCCCGATGAGTGTAAGGTCATAGCAGTTCTTGATGGTGAAGTGGAGCATGATGAACCATTTGATGATGAGATTGAGTTGGAGCATGATCCTCATGATCATTGAAGATTGAGAAGGTATCCATCACGCCACGATATTAACTAAGACACTTCTTGGTAGGCAACCCAATCATTTTTACTTTGGGTATTTTGATGTTTTTGTTGTTTTTTCATAGGATTGAGTGGATGTGCAAAAAAGAAGATGGAAAAAATAGGGCAGGCACTGCGCTTGACTGGTGAACCACCAATCCACATACGCGAAGCGCCACTCCAACATGAGCTAAGGGAAGAAAGCTAGAGAGGAATAGGGAAAACTGGCGATTTACCGGCGAAACGCCGGTGACAATCCGAAAACTACCATATGCAATGCTAGTTCAAACTAATACACCTGGGAGTCAAAGCATAATCAGCGACCAGACCGGTGAAACACAGGTGCCAATCTGCAAACCACTGGTCTACCACTACATACAAAGTAGTAAATTAAAGAGGATTACAGTCGCCTGCGTTAAAGTAGTGAAACATCGGTACTCATCGGCGACCACTGATTAAGCAAAGGTCAAGGTACAAAATTCATTTAACATATTAACCAATCCATTGTCCGACCTGACCAATGGATTTAAAAATCCAGTCAAATCTTTCCAACTCCCTAAAAACCCTCCACCTTTTCATCTCTCCCCCACAATGTTTTAACTTCCCAATAACCCACCTTCCCAACTTAACACCATTAAGACCCACCTTCTTCCTACCCAATCACCTCCCCTCTCTTAGCCTTTAACACCTCTCCTCCATTACTCCTTTCATCTCACCTCATTTCCCATCACTGTGATGATACCATAGTTGGGCGAGTTAAAATGCTTCCAACTCCTTACTTATTCTCACTTCTCAACTTGGTATGTGTTTTCTAGCTTTGATGTTCTTATATTAAGAATATGAATCTAAATTCAAACATGCTAGAGTAGATATTGTTCACACTCATGTTCCCCATCTCCCATCTTATGCTTTTCATTGATTGGCTATTTTTATATTATGGGTATGTTTGGGGTGGTGATTAGATTTTTAAATATTGATGTGGGTGTCTTCTTTGGTACGCATGCTTTATGATTGGTGTACTGGATATACTAGTTGTGGGTGAAGTATGATTAGCCCCATGTGCTCAGGATGCATGATTTGCCCGATGATAAATAGGGTGATGTCTTTCTTATTTTGGTTGTTTGAATAGCCCCATGGCAAATCATCATTGTTATTTTGGTTGTATAGCTTATGTAAAAAAATGTTGATGTGAAGAGATTGAGTGAATCATGATTTTTGAGGGATTTCTGCAAGCTAAATTAGGATGAAAATGAGTGGCATTCATCCGATGAATCGCTGGTCATGCCTGGTGAAACACCGGTTGAAATGCAGGTCCAGGCTCAAGGCTACAAGCCACTACCAAGAACTCGCATTTGACCAGCACTTCGCAAGTTGAGACTGTCGATTTGCTGATGTGGCGTCGGCTAAGAGTACATTTTCCAAGTCTTCTACTAAGTTTCGGTGGCTCATCAGTTCTTTGCGGGTCTCCACCTGCGTTCGGTGCTGTCGGCAATAACAGTTTTCTCCTTCAATTTATTTATTTTGATACTTAAAATTTTTTTCCTTAATTTAGAATAGTTGTTTTTTTTCTTGTACAATCATTAAAAATACATAAAGATATGTTGTTTGTATGGCACTAATGTTTTCTTGCAGAATCATATCCATCTCAAGACAACGAAGCAAAGGGAAATCCCCAATACCAACACCACATCTCATGAATTAGATTCCGAGGGGGCCCAGCGAATTTTGCAACTTCGCTTTGCGCTGGTTAAAATGGAGGCTTATTATTTTTCCTTAAAGGAGAACCGATCCATCACTGTATAGGCTCAATTTGAGATGGAGTCTTTCAAGGATAACTTACTAGACATTTACAGTTAGATCAATATTCGTGATTGGGGGCCATTCACCATACCCGTGGAGCCTTACTTCCCTGAGTTGGTGTGGGAGTTCTATGCCTCTTATAGGGAACGAAAAAGTAAAGCACAAAGGACGAGTAGATGCAATGCCTTGCCTTCCATCCGTGCTAATACAGGGTCAAGAAGTGAACATCATCCTAGAGGCAACCAACTCCATCTGTTAGGTTAAACCAATCCGACCAAGTTCAGAGTTCAAAAGAAGGGTGGAAGATAAAGAGAATCCGTTTAAGTGGGTCGATGAAATAATTGCAAAAGATCAACCTTAGTGGGCTACCTCAAAAGAAATAATTCACCTCCATGAACTAAAGCTTGAAGCTCGCATGTGGTTGGATTTGGTATGTGCTCGAATTATCCCTTCCCAGAATACAACACATGTCCCTATTGAGGTTGCAATCCTTGTTGTCTGCATCATGGATCAGAGACACATCAATATGGGGGAAATCTTTTTAGAACAATCCAAAAGAAATGCCAAGAAAAGGGAAACTTCTTTGCCTTATCCCAGCCTCATTAGTATGTTATGCCTGCGGGCCGCATGCCTCTATTCAAACCACTGGAGAAAATAGTGAGGGTTGACAGAGTGATTATACTACCCACCAAAACTAATAAGTATGCCCCAACTTCAAAGAGACCCAAAGAGACAGTGGATAAAAATAGGCCCCCATCTTCCATGTTCTCTAGCACAGCCCCAAGGTGACCACACCGACAGAGTCAACTCCTCTCTGCCAATCGACCTTTTGAAGATGTCACAAATGGCCTATGATCATAATGGCCAGTTTTTGAGATTGGCAAAAGCAATACCTCCCATGATTCAACAAGCTATCAAGAAGGCCATGCAACCAGTGGTTGAAAAATTGGGATGCTTTTTTGCTAAAGTTGATGTTTTAGAAAAGGAAGTGACTACCTTGAGGGGTGAAGTGGCGAGGCGCAAGGAACTACTTTCACCCAAAAAGGTTAACTTGAATGAACCAACAGTCACTACTACACAGCCTGAGGAAGAAAGACGCCTACCAGATGATTTGTGTGTGGGGTATGATAGTCCTTCAAAAATCATGTCCAATGAAGAGATATATCACAGTCGCCCACCGCTGCCATTAGATGCTCTTTAGGAGTTAAATAGATCCATCGTGCAGACCTGGTGGGGTGGACACCACTTCTTATCATGAATTCAGATGTCTTCCAGACCACTAGGTAGTTCCCAAACCAAGAAAACTAGACGAACTCCCACCTGATCTATTGGTGTCTTCCGTTGCTGAAATTGCTTCATGGCACTTTGATGAGGCCACCTACTCATGTATCCCTCTCCCCAATCACTAGATCGTTCAGGGAGCCCTCTTGAACTTATTATTTTTCCCTTTCACATTGAGGGCAATGTATTTTTATAGTTGGGGATGGGGATGAGTGCTCTCTTTCTATAGATAGACTATTTCCCTTGTCGAGTTGATTTAAAATATTTTTTTATGATGCGTTTGGTTTGGGAGCCTTTGTCGGGCTCGGAATGAATGAAATGAAAAAAAAATTCTTGAATTGTTAGTGCAAATGATTGGGTCTTTGTTTAAATTGCCAAATGTTTCATGAACCAAGTTTGATTTTCGCCTTTGTGAATAGTAGTTAGTGAATAAACTCTGAGGGTTTTGTTCATACCACGATTCTTTCTCGAGGAGCAATTTTTTTTTCTTTTCTTTTTTTATTGTCGAACCGGTGACATTTCCCAATGATAGATTGTGAGGCGACTTTCTTATGAGAAAATTCCATATTTTTGAGTCTTGTTGAAATTATTTTTGAGAGGTACCACCAAAATTTTTTTGCGTGGCATGGAAAAATAAATTTGGAAGAAATCAGGCATTTGAAATGGAAAATGTAGCTCTCTCTTTTCATACATTGCACATTCATTGTTTGGCTTGTTGATTCACATGCTCAATTATCTTAAGTCATAATCTGACTATGGTGATGAATTGTGTGAACTCCTTGGAGTGTGATACCTTGTGTGGTGAGGTTGATTGAATGATTCTCATGCATATACGGTTGTCTAGAACTTTCCCTAAGTGTGACTAATTGAGAAATCCTAGATGTAGCTGCACTTAAAATATGATTTTAGGCTTTCTATTGCTAGTCAGTTCACCCAAAATGACCTTCTTAAACATCTTCCTTTGCTGGTCTATGTTGAGCTTTTGAACTTTTTTTCTTGGAAACCACATTACAAACCAATGACCCTTTTTAATTCTCTTCTTTGGCACCCATCCTGCCTAGTTGCTAGCGGTGAAAGAATGAAAAATCAGGCTTCAAGCCCAAGAAATAGGGAGATATAAGGGAATGAGCGGAAATGAGGCAAAAGCCTAAGTTTGGGGGTTTATAAGAAAAGAGAAGAATGTGAGAGCTCCAATATTAGGTAGCACCAAATTTTGATTAAAATGAATGAATTGGTTGGTTGAAGAACCTTGAATTATTGAAAGAGAAAGAATAGTTGAAAGGTGTTACATGTTGCTTAAATGAGGCTCAATGTGAAATCCAAAGGAGTTATATGGGTGGCTCTTGCTAAACAAAATAAGGTAAATGATAAGCAAGGAGAGATAAGGAAGTGATTTCAATAGAGGGAGGGGACGTTACAAGTGTTCACCAAAAAGGCACTAGAGAGGTTCTAACCACTAGAACTCATTGTTTATCCTACCATAACCCCTAGCCTTCATTATGACCCCCAAGTCCTAATTGATTTTGAGTGTAGCAACTCTACATTAGTGGCAAGTTACACAAAGGGCAAGCCTATGGGTTAAGTTGTATACATGGAGAATTTCTTTGTGAGTGTGAGCATTATTGTCTTATTCTACAATTCCTTGTGCGTACATTGCTTGATGATAAAAAAGGGATACTCTCTTTTCATGAGTGGCATCACCCCATTGGAGGACATGCTTGTATTGGTGTAAAGATGTGACTGGTACATGAGTGTTGTGAGCTTCAAGGAAAGCTTTGAATGTGAATTTGCAATAATTTGAGATGTTATATGTGCTTGTTTTGATAAACTGTGCCCTTGTTTTAAAGAATGAAAACATTTGTGAATCATGCTTATTTATTGTGGTTACCTCTTGAAATTTTGGCATATTTTGCGGAGTCTCTTCTCTTTTCCTTGAGTCGGTGAGCATTTTTGGGTTGTCTTAGGCTTAGTGGTCCTTGGTGAATAGACTCATATTGTATAACATGCTATTCCATTTGCTCAGCTATAAAGAATTGCATTACTTGGGGACAAGCAATGGTTCAAGTTTGGGGGTTTGATGAGTTGGTAATTTACCAATTCATTAGGCTCTTAGACATGAGTTTTTATTGAGTTTTCAAGTCATTTAGGTGGATTTTATGTCCTTTATCCTTTATCTCTAAAGGTACTAAACTTGAGTAGAGGAAGCATGAAATTGAGCATAAAGAATGAAATTTGAGATGAGGATCGGCGCTCCACTGGAGGACACCGGCTAAACGTCGGTTGATCGCAGATGCTCATTATGCTAAAGAGGAATGTATACTAGAGGACCGTTCATTGGTTTCAATGCTAGAGCACTGCAGAACTTACTGGACACTAGATGCGACAGATCAGCGGGCCACGGATCAGCATCGAAACGTCAGTGACTCACAAGTGATGGCCGTCAGAAAAGGGAAAAAATGTCTGGCTAAGAGAAGCATTTATACCCTAATTTTGCACATTTCTAAAAAGGAGACTAAACATTCCATTCTATAGAAAGTAGAGAGTGGTATAGAAAAAGTTTTTGAGTTGAATTATAGAGAGACAAGTCTTCATCTCTTCTTTGAAAAGGTAGAAAAAAATTCTATTGGAGACCAGAACCTTGTGCTTGAATTTTTTTACTCATTTTATTAAATGGATATTGAATTATTACTTAATGCAATGTCTTCTTTTACTTATATGAGTGGCTAAATTCCTTCCTAGGGATGTGTGAATGATTGGAGTTGATTTGGATGGGGTATTATTTAATTGATCTTAGATTACTCAAATGGTATAATTCTAGTGTTTCCTCTGAGTTTTAATCTAAATAATTGTAGTTGCAAATGTGGGTTGTAATTACTTACTCTAATTTTTCTTGAAAAAGTGATTTAGAGTATGGGTGAGGAAACACTAGTGGGTAATTAGGAGTTGATCAGATGGAGTTGGGTTAGATATAGCCAAAACCCATTGTCACACACCCATCGAGAATCAAATCTAGAAATAGTTTAATTCTTACCTATGTTGCTGTAGTAGTTGTGTAAAAGACTTTGGGGTTTGAGAAAATTCGAGGCACAAGGCACCTAATTGGTTGAAAAACGTCGGGTGCCACGTCGTCCACAACTGATTATACTATTGAGTAATGCTAGGAGCTGTTTGTAATTCCAATTCGATGATTCCCCATTGATATCACACCCCTAGTATTCTCTCCTTTGGTATTTTCTATACTTTGTCCCTGTTTTCTTGTGCGAATTTGCAATTCAATTGACGAAGTTGTGATTCCCCCAATATTTACTTTACTATTTTTGAGACGTTGATGCAAGTTACTTCAACTTGATAGACAACTCTTGCGTGATCAACTACTATTCCATATGGGATTCGACCTCGACACTCGTCAGTTATATTTGTTTTGCCAACAATCGTTTACACTCCATCCTTGCGAGGAGTGAAGTTGGACGTCATCACTTGCTCCCAAGTCACACAGTGCCTTCACAAACTCAAAGTCACCAATCGTGCATGGAATAGTGAAGGTACCTGGATCCTCCTTCTTTTTAGCAAGGAACCGTGAGGCTATGGCACTGCAATGATGCAAGTTACCAACTGACTCATAGATCACAGACCTCTTCTTGGTCATAAGATTCTTCATGAACTTGGCATATCTGGGCATCTTATCTAATGCCTTGGCCAATGTGTTCACAGAAAACTGTTTGAGCATAGAGAGAAATTTCTAGAACTTATCATCTTCTGCCTTTGTCTTCATCCTTTGAGGGAATGGTAGCGGTGGTCGAGGGATAGCCTTATAAATTTGCGTGGCCCTTTCTTCATACCTTTATCAGCTTCAGACTTCTTTGCACCACCTGGAACCTATGTTAACTTAGCCTTAACTATAAGCTCATGCTCAACAACCTCATCTTCATCACTAAGCTTAATCTCCTTATGTCTTTCCATCTCAACTACAACCGGCAGAGGGGGATCAACTGTGGTCTTTCCAATCCTAGTCATCACATCCATACAATGTCTATCATTCTTTGGATTTTGCATTGTGTTGCTAGGAAGTGTTCCCTTTTGCCTTTGGTTTAGGGAAGCCGACATTTGACCAAGCTTTTGCTCAATCCGTTTGATCGCTGTGGCATGTGATTCAATTTTCTGGCTCATGCTAGATATGCCCCCCGAATGTCCCTCAGCTGATCATCGATGGATTTTACCTTCTTGAGCATCTCAACCATCATGTTCTCCAATTTTGAGTGTCTCGTGAATTAGGAGGAACATACAAACCTGTGTGGTCATTGCAATATCCATCATTCTTTCTCCATTCTCCCTCTTACTCACGACCTCGACTCCTATCTCTATACCCATTCTTGTTATAATTGGTTCAGACCCTGATTTTCAGAACCTTGGCGCCAAATGTCCTGTCCAGACCCTTGGGAGTTAGCCCAAAAACCCATCACCTGGTTGTCCAAGAAGTTTGCCTCCTCCTCGGAATCTGAATGCTCTTGCCCCGGTTCCTGACCCTGAGCTCCCATTGTGCTTACCTTTATCTCACCAGCGCCTATGATATGCTTCGTGAGCAGGTCTAATGATGTACGCACATGAGCCAGCTCCTGATCACGCTCCTCCTCCTTTCTGCATTGATCCGCAAACATACCAACAACATACGGTCCTGCAGTTGTTTCCAATTCCCTAGTGTGCCAGGTACTATTTGTCCTAGTTACTCTATCTAGAATAATGGCAGCTTGCTCCCACGTGTGTGTCATCAATGCTCCTCCCGCTATAGTATCTTTTATAGCTTTTTTGCTGTTGTTTAAGGACCTGTAAAAACTTTCCAACAAATTTTCATCTGGAATTTTAAGGTTCAAGCACTTAACTACTTCTTCTTAAATCTCAACCGTGTCTCATGAAATACCTCTATTTTTAGTTGTCGAAAGTTATAAATTTCTTCCTTTAACTGTAGCATCTTGCAGAGTAGAAAGAACCTTTCTAGAAAGGCTTGTTTAAGCTCCCTCTAGTTGGTAATGGAGTTGTTGGGCAACTCTGATAATCATATTATGGCCTCTCTAGAGAGAGAGAATGGGAAGAGTCTCAACCATATAGCATCTTGACTCACACCAGGTAACCTGTATGCCTTGCATATACAAACAAAGTTCATCAAGTGCAGGTTAGCATCATCGGATGCATTACCACTAAACACCCCTTTCATATTCAGCAGTTGTATCATGGTGCTAGTAATATCAATCTTTGTCCCAACAGGCAAAGGTGGTGATACGATGGCTCTAGTAGACTCGGGTTCATCAACATCCAGATCATCATCATTATAGAACTGAGGAGCATATCTTTGGCCTCTATTTCCCCTTCCATGGTAGACATCATTCAGTACCTTATAATGAGCATCCTCAAATTCTTTAAGTGCAGCTTGCTGAGCTAACTCAGCTTGCTGAGATTCTTCGACCATATGGGCCTCTCTCTGCTCAAGATTTTCCATTCTCTGCAGATTTTGCTCTAATTCAAGATCAAGAGGAATCAGGGGGTTTCTGCTCCATCGAGTACTTGGAATTCACTAAGAGACAACCTGTGGATTTCACATAAAAAAAGAAAATATAAATAAGGAAATAACATCTAAAAGTTAGAAACAACAATTACTCTAATCGTAAGACATATTACCCAGCAACGACGCCACTTTTGATAGCGCTCAAATCACACTACTGTAAAAGTATGAAGCGGATGTTGTCAATCTATGATCCAGCAAAGGTTAGGGTTGATCCCACAGGGAATATGGTCAAGATATAGAATTACGCTCTTATTTAAGCTTTGAAGTTTGTTATCTCCTAAAGGGGGGTTTTTGTATAAACAAATATATCACAAAGTTGAGAATTAATTGTTGTTTATCAAGTTTATGCAAATAACTAGGGCAAGTGTTCCCCATGGATTCATAACTACTTTGGATTTTACAGTTGTGATCTATCCCAAATGCTTACTTGTAGAACTGATAACTAGGGTTCGTCCAAATGACTAATTCATCCCTATTGGATGACTATATTTAATCAATGGATTAGGTCTCATGAGCGATTTCAATTCAACAGTTATCAATTTGTTCCAAATTAACTATCCAGTAACTGCAGCTCAAGTCATACAATGACCCATAAAGATCAAGGCTTTGTTGTAATTCTCTTTTCCTGATCTCTTCTTCTCTAGATTCAAGCAATTAAAGAATTTGAGCAAGTCCTAACATTGCGCTTTCTTAAAAAACATTATATATGAAAAGAGTACAATAAAAGAATTTAATGTTGGTTTAGAATCACTTTGTGCAACCCTAGTTCATTAATTCTCCATGGTTCCCAGAACCCTAGTTGTGGAGGTTTTAGCCTCTCATGGTTGTAAGAGAATTATAAACATTCATAGACAAACACATAATTTAGAACTTACAAAGATGATTCGAAGAAAATCCACTTGGTTATTGAAAGAATTAAGGAAGAACAATGAGAAAATCAATTCAAGAAAGTCTCCCCAAAACTTGAATAGAATATCAACAACAATTATTTTTCTCCCAAATCTGACTTTCTCTAACTTCTTCTAACTTCTGACTTACTTATCTTGACCGAAAATAACCTAAAAAATATTTATTCAAATATTTTGAACCCTTTCGTAATTAAACATGGAAAACCTCTAAACTATCAGTGACTTCACTTACGACCCGTAATAGGATTATACAGGTCGTACCTTTACTCATATAATGCTTGGAAACTTCTATTTTTGCCAAGTGTTGGAATCTGTTACGACTCGAATCATGAACCTACAAGTCATAATGTCTTGTCGTGGTTTTATCCAAAAATTCTTGCATCCTCTGTATATTTTCACGGGTGGCTTGGTACGACTCGTACCTGTGTCGTACGACTCGTGACTTCCAGTAGTACATGGAGATCTTCCATTCTTCAATTCTTCTGAAGTTTACCACGGCTCTTTAGTATAGGTCATAGGTAGATATCACCATTCCTGGTTGCTATCCATAATTGGAGACTTGTCCTGTGCAACATCTTCTGAACTTTTCTATGACTACTGTGGTATGGCTCGTATCATAAGTCGTACTTTGACTTTGCTTCAAACGAATGTACTGGACTCTTCCACTACTCTCGGTACGACTTGTACCAGGATGGTACGACTCTTATTTAGCCCTTTCTCTGCATTTTTGTCCTTTTGCACATTTCAACTCCAACATCTAGATTTCCTGAAAACAAAGTAAAAGTGTATCATATCCATATAAACGCACCTAAGTCCATGCTTATTTCCTCAGTTTTAAGCATTGAAAGTGTTGTAAACCCACAACACATCATTCCATTGTGTTAACTAGCAGGAAATGTGTTGACTTGGTTATCAAGTCCATAATCACCCATATAGAATCATATTGTCGGCTTGTACGAGGAAAACCTATAATGAAGTCCATATTGATCTTTTCCAACTTTAAAGTAGGAATACTAATATCTTGAAGCATACTACCCCGCCTTTGATTCTCAACCTTCACCTATTGGTAGTACGGTCACTTAGCCAAAAACTCTACTATGTCCTTCTTCATGCAATTCCACTAATAAACTTCCTGTAGGTTACGGTACATCTTAGTGGCACCTTGATGGATAGAATATCGAGAGCTATAAGCCTCACTCAACATACGCTCTCTCAAGTAATCCACATCCAAAAACACACAATGGGCCTTGATATTAGAGTACACCATCTCCTCCTTGGGAGAAAACCTTGACTTTCTAATTACAGAATGCTTTCTTCAACTTCACTATCATAGGATCCTCATCATTCCTTGACTTAACTTCTGACACGAACGATGACTCAGAACCATTTTGCACAATAACACCACCATCTGCTGAATCGGTAAGGCGAAGCCCCAAGAGAGCAAGCCTATGGAAATCCTTTACCAATTTTTTCCTCCCATCTTCCACATGGGACACACTCTCCATTGACAACCTACTAAGAGCATCCGCCACTACATTGGCCTTGCCCCGATGGTAAAGGACACTCATGTCATAGTCTTTGAGAAGCTCAAGCCATATTTTTTGCTGCAAATTCAAGTGCTTCTGAGTAAACACATACTGAAGGCACTTGTGATCCGTGAACACATCAATATGCACCCCATACAAATAGTGCCTCCAAATCTTCAAGGAAAACACCACCGCCGCTAACTCAAGGTCGTCCGTCGGGTAATTCCTCTCATGAGTCTTAAGTTGTCTCGAGGAATAAGCAATGACTTTTCCATGCTACTTCAACACACACCCCAGGATAATCCTTGAAGCATCAGAATATACCACAAAGCCATCCATGCCTTCTGGCAAGGTCAACGCTGGAGTTGAGATGACCCGAGTCTTTAGCTCTTGAAAACTCTTCTCACAAGCATCGAACCACTGAAATTTGACCTTCTTCTAGGTCAACTTAGTAAATGGTGCAACAATAGATGAAAAAACCCTCTGCGAACATCCGATAGTTATAAGTTAAGCCCAAAAAGCTCCTAATGCCAGTAGGGATGAGAGGTCTAGGCCAGTTCTTCATCGCCTTTATTTTTTGAGAGTCTACTTAAACACCCTAAGTAGACACCGCATGGCCAAGAAATGCAACTGACTACAACAAAAAGTCACGCTTGCTAAACATGGCAAATAGTTGACGATCCTTGATAATCTGCAACGCAATCCTCAAATTAGCAACATCCTCCTCCACTCCAAGAGTATATAAGGATATTATCTATGAAGACAATGAAGATCATATCTAATATTTCTTGAACACCCTATTCGTCAAATCCATGAAAGTTGTAGGAGCATTCGTTAGTCCAAAAGCTATAACTACAAACTCATAATGACCATACTGAGTCCTGAAGACCGTGTTTGAAATGTCACTCTCCCTAACCCTGAGCTGGTGATAGCCGGCTCTAAGGTCTATCATTGAAAAGCACCTTACACCTTGAACCTGGTCAAACAAGTCATCAATCTCGGGGAGGGGAATACTTATTCTTGATTGTGACCTTGTTCAACTAATAATAATCGATGCACATCCTGAGAGAACCATCTTTATTCCCAAAAAAAGGACTAGAGCATCCCATGGGGGATTACTAGGCCTGATGAAATCCTTATCTAAGAAAACCTTCAATTGTTCCTTCAAGTCCTTTAGCTTGGCAAGAGCCATTCTGTAAGGATGAATGGATATGGACTGCATATCAAGGAGAAGGTCGATACTAACATCAATCTCCTACTCGGAAGGGACTCCTTGTAGATTATTTGGGAACACCTCCATATACTCACACACAATCGGGACTGATTGGAGAGTCGGGGTTTCAGACATAGAATCCTTAACTCGAACTAGATTATATACACAACCTTTGGAGATCATCTTCCTAGCCTTACGATAGGAAACAAAGCGCCCTACAAGCACAACTGAACTATCTTTCCATTCAAGGACTGGGTCACCCCAAAATTGAAACTCTACTGACTAGGTTTTACAATTAACTAAATCATAGTAAGCATACAACCAATTCATGCTGAAAATAACATAGAAATCTATCATATCTAACTTAACTAAGTTTGATGAGGTGACATTCTAAAGAACTGTGATATGGCAGTTTCTGTATACCTATCGAGCTATTACTGACTCACCGACAAGAGTAGAGACTGAGAAGGGTTCAGATAGGATTTCGAGACTGACACCGAAGTTGCTAGAAACATAGGAAGTCACAAAGGATAATGTGGCCCCTGGGTCTAGAAATGCATAAACAACAAGATAGAATACTCGCGAAATACCTGTGACCGCATCAGCTGAGCTCTCTTGTTCTTGGCGTGAGGAAAGGGAATAGAAGCAATTCTGGGTCTAAATGCCAGTGACACAAGATGATTCTCCTGCTGAGATGGGCGAGCTGCTGAAATGGTGGCTTCGATACGACCTTTACCGTCATCTTGTCTTGCTAATGGGAAATCTCTAAATTCGTGTCTGGGCTTCCCACATCTGTAGCAAGTATCAGCTGACCAAACACTCACCTAGGTGGTTCTTACCGCACTTTTTGCAAGTTGCGAAAGTGCACTCCCCTATCATGCTCCTTTCACCCCTAGAGCCTGATGCTCTACCTCTCATCGCTGATAAGATGGTAATTTACCAACTCATTAGGCTCTTAAGCATGAACTTTAACTTAGTTTTCAAGTCTTTTAGTTGGATTTTATGTCCTTTTTTCCATTGGATGTGTAGGTAGCTAATTTGAAGAGAAGGAGCATGAAATTGAGTAAAAAGGATGTGATTCAGATGAAAACCCGTACTCCATTGGAGTACACCAGTGAAACACTGGTCAACTGCAAGCAACCACTGGGTTGATGAACAACTGCGATTGGCGGCTCGCGACTGCAACCGGTGATCCGCCAGTTCCATCGCCAAAAGTTTTGTACTTTACTAGACAAATGATGAAATCAATTGGTGGCTCATGGATGGTAACTGGTGAACCTCTAAAAAGCTTTGGAGATTCCCTGAATCACAAATAAAATCAACCAGCGGCTCACGGATAGCAACCAACGAATCGCCAGTTCCATAGCAATTGAAAGATGCCTGAAAAGAGAAAAAACATCCATACCTTAAAAAAGGTGAATGTTATGACCTACTTTTGTATATATTATAGAAGAAAGTACTCTGAACATATTATTGAATATTCCCTTTACTGTTTTGAGAGAGAAAGAACTCTATTGGAGAAGAGAAGAAATTTTTGAATATTGCTTTTTCATCTTAATCATCTTTAGCAAGCTATAACTACCATTGTAGAAATATTTTGGGATTGATTGTGCTTACTCCTAATGATGAAATTATTGAGTTTATTAATGAATATGCTTGTGTTTCTCAATTATGAGTCGCTAAATCTATAGCTAGAGGTGTATGATGATGAGCGTTTAATTTGATTGGGTATTGCTAGATGTGTCTTGTTATTACTTGATTAGTGTAAATCTATTGAATTCTCCTCAAATTATAGTTAATTGCTCTTAGTTGCAAATATGGCTAGAATGAGCTAATATCGACAAGACCAGTCACAGGATGACGTGTATGCATGGATTACAGAAAGCTCAACCACTGGACCCAGAAAGATCACTTTCCAATGCCATTCATGGATCAGATGCCTGACAGGTTGGCAGGTAGAGGTTGTTTTCTTACTTGATTTTAGCTTGAAAAAGAAGAATTAAGTAATGGGGGAGAATTTAATAGTGTATTAGGATTTGATTATGTGGGATTGGGCTAGAAATATGTAAAACCCATGATCATAATCCCATTAGAGGCTAACGGCTTGAAATAGATCAGCCCCTAATCCAAACCATATTGGAATAGTTAAATTGTACCTTGAGGTTCGAAAGGAATCGAGGATACGGAGCTCAAGTGGTTGAAAAACATTGGGCTCCATCTTTTTTCAAGGTTATTTACACATATTTGTAATAATCTGACTATCTAGTAAATTCCACTTTGATTGACATTCCATCTACACCACACCTCTAACATTTGCTCATTATTTTTTCTCAATTTTGGTTATCATGTTCTCTTGATTAGATGATTTCAGAATCCACAATATTTATTGCCTTCACTTCACCCTAAATTTACATTTACGTTTTCATTGCTTGGATGCGAATCAGTTTAATCCACTAAACAACTCTTGTGCAAATCATTCTCTAGTCCTTGTGGGATTCCACCCCACCATCCGCTAGGTTATGTTTTTGATACAATGATCTCTTACATTTTCTCTAAATGAGGAGTGTATTTTGAGCATTATGAAAAATTGCACCATTGCCGGGGACTAGCGCTTGATATCCTTGAGTTGTTTGTTAATTTGAATTGATCTCGCATCTTTAATAGTTTAACATTGTTATTGATGTTAGCGATCTAGAGTGAATTCATATGAGCTAACATTCACAAGTAGGAGATAGCTCGATGGAAGGAAATATGTAACATGAAGAGGATAATTCCGTCATGCCTGAGATCGCAGTGCCATTCGCCTACCAGCTACGGTGGGCAATACGGTGTTTCATGTTACTAGTATGATGTTGCACCTGTTGCAAATGAAAGGGCTCTTCAGAGGAAAATTGAGTATGAAAACCACTATTTAAGGAACTTGCTAGAGATTTGCCAACCTTTTAACATAATGAATATAAGCCAAGAGTCTATCAAGTTGATGATCTTTCCATTCTCCCTAATGGGAGAAACAACTATATGGTTGGAGGAGCTGCTTTTGGGATGCATCACCTCATGGAAAAGAGTTGACAGAAGTATTTTTGGATCTCTTTTTCCCTCCCTCAAGGATGTTGCAACTGAGGGATGATAATATAAACAATAGTTAAGAGTCTGGTGAGCCATTGCATGAAGCATTGCTGCGATTCAAGAAGAAAGTGTCTCTTTGCCCTAACCATGTGATAAACGTCCAAACTACACCCCTCTTGATGAGAGAGTGTAAAAGATTGTTGGTCAAAACAAATATTCCCGACGGATGTCGGAGTTGAATCCCACAGAGAATTGAGCCTTATGTTATATTATGATACGATATTGATGATATGAGCATGATGTCCTACTCTTAGGATGTTTTATGAGTTCTATATATTTTAAATGTCCATTTTACTTGCCTTTCATACTCGGTACATTCCACGTACTTACCGCATACTTTCTATGTTGTATCGTTTCATGATACAGGACCCGGCTTCCAGGCTCATCCTCATCTTTAGATCATCTCAGAGTTCACTTTTAGCTTGTTGGTGAATCCTCTTGTTCCAAGGGCTGTTTGACTAGACATTTATGTTATTTATATTTTAGTACTTTGTCGGGTTAGTTGGGGATGTTGTCCCATCAACCCATCTTATGCAGTAGAGGTGTTCAGACAGTGTGTAGTACTCATCTTGCGTTTATGTCTATTGATTCCTTATGTTATGATATGTTATGTTATGATTATGTTTCCGCGATGTCTTATTTTCAGTCTTCCACTTAGAGTGAATGAGGTTAGATATTCTTGTTCCATGGGTTGACTTGGAGCCTCTCAGGGTTCCTTGTCCCGTGTTATGATCCGAGTCTACATCCGGGTCGTGACAGTTGAGTTAGTTGGGGTCTTGTCCCATAAACCTGTCATTTTTATAGGCTTTTCAGATAAAGGATGTATTCAGCTTTAGATTGTGTATTCTGTTGTTATGTTTAGTTTAGACTTCCACTAAGCTTATTATGTTGATTCTTCAGTTTTATTGATTGAGTTAGATGAATGCTTATGCCATGGGTCGACTTGGAGACTCTCGGGACTCCTTGTCCCGTGTTGCGATCGGGGCCTCCATTCGGGTCGTGACACTTCTAGGGGCATATTTGAAATCTTGCCAATAGTGTGGTCCTCCACAATAGGGACATGGATCATTATGGTAAGGGTTGCAACGAACATACCTCCTTTCATTCCATGATGCCATGATACAACTACAAATAAACAAAAACAAAAACAAAAATGTAAAAAAATCAAAACAAAACAAAATGTAAAACAAAAATTCAAAACTTGTTTGAATAAATAAATAACTAATGTCTTATCACAATTCAATTACCCAATAACGATGTCATTTTTTATAAACGTCCAAACTACACCCCTCTTGACAAGAGAGCATAAACAATTGTTACTCAAAATAAATATTCCCGATGAATGTCATAGTCGAATCCCATAGAGAATCGAGTCGATAATGCAAGAGTTATAAACTTATTCAAACTAGAGCACATAGTTGTTCAACATTTTAAAAGCAAAATTGGGGGAAAATTGAGGGAAAAATACTATCTAATTCTAATTTAAAACCAATTGGAGGGAATGCCAATTGTTGCAATCACAAGTGAAATGGCTAGGGGCATTCTATAGATGAGTTAACGACTAAATCGGGATTTTCTTAAGTGCCTTAGAGTTAAAATTAGCATAGATAGCAGGGGATAATTTTCATTCTTTTGTTTTTCAACCATAAGAATGTTTAGCCTTGGGTTTTCTCAAACCCCAAAGACAAATCAAGTCATCAACCACACAAGCTTGAGGAAGGACTATCTATTTCTAGCCTTGACCTTAAATGGAGTGAAAATGTGGGTCTTAACTATATTTAGCTTAATCCCACACACTAGCACTCCAATTCTGTAGTAATATCTTCTCACCAATTCTCATCTTTCTCTCTCAAGAAAAAGAACGAAAAGTAAAGCACTGTTCATGTTTGCAAACCATCAATTTTTAGTAATTAAAACTTGGGAGAAGGGAGTAGATATATACTTGCAATAAGAATCAAAGAGAATTTTGTCAAAACCCAATAAAATTAACAAACTCATCATGAATATACATCTAGTTAGCAAATTAATAAAGCATATTTAAAGATAGAGAGAAGATACCAATAGGATTCCCCTCACATTCATCATATTAGCTTCACAAATTTGCTTCAAAAGCTCTTACAACAATGGTGGAATACCCCCAAAATGGTTTAAGGAAAAAGAAGTACAAAAGTACTATCTAACTCTACAATTCTATGGTGAAAGACTTCTACCAAAAATTCTATGAAAAAGACAAAGTCTAGATGAATCAATAAATGTTGTACAATGAAAGTTATGTAAATATCTGTACTTTCTTGTGTACAACTTTTTCCAAATGCCCTTGAGGCTTTTAGATGCTTTGAAGACCTTTTCGGACCTTTTTAACCTTCTTTGGATGACCTCACTTGCGAAGCACCGACGTTTAGCCGGTGCAAATCCGCAAAGCACCGCCTGTCCGCTGCACTAAAATAGTCCATTGGCAATGACCACCGGAGGCTTAACCAGTGATTCACCGCTGCCCATCTGCCCACTTTCGGTGAGTCGCCGGTCTGGGTAGTAGCTTTAGCGTTTTGCCTGCATTTCGCACTTCTGAATCCGCGCTTAGTCGATTCAAAGCATGTCCTTACACCTCTTTTTGAGCTCAAATCTTCCATTATCTTTGGCTCCTCTCCTTCATATGCTAACTCATTAAATTTCATCTAAAACTCCATGTGTTTTGCTCGATTTCATGATTTATCTACTTAGGTGAAGTTCCTACAGATAATCAAAGACAAAGAGCATAAAATCCACTGAAACAACTCAAAAACTAGGCAAAAACTCATTCCTAGGAGCCTAATGAGTTGGTAAATTTCCAACTCATCAAACTCCTAAACTTGAACCATTGCTTGTCCTCAAGTAATGCAATTCTTTATAGTTGCACAAATGGACAACAAGCTATATATGAGTTTTTGCATAAAGGACCAATGAAGACATTCTTTCACAAGAGGACATTGCTAAAGCTTAGAGCATTATGGTAGTTGCACACAAAATTATCAAGCTTCAAGAAATACACCAACTCAAGAAAAATAAAAGACTCAAACCATATTGCACAAGCTTCAATAGGTGACCACAATCATTAAGCATATTTTGCATGCATTCATATCATTCAAACAAGAGGTATAGTTCATCAAAACAAGTTCAAAGAGCATCTCAAGTCATTGACAATTCACATTCAAAGCTTGACTTAAAGTTCACTTTACACTTTCCTCATTCATACATCTCTTTTGAAAACAATTTTAAGCATGCACCTCAAGGAAGTGATGCCACTCACAACAAGATAGAATCCCCATCATTTTTGAGAATTTCACACATAGGGATTATATGATAAGACAAATACGCTCACTCTTACAAAGAAATTCAAGTACATACAAATTGACCCATAGGCTTGCCCTTCATGTATCTTGCCACTAATGTAGTGTTGCTACACTCAAAATCAATTAGGACTTGCAGGTCATAATGAAGGCTAAGGGTAAGGGTAGGATAAATGTTTAGCTTTAGTGTCTCTAATGCCTTTACAAATGCTTGTAACATCCCATCATCTTATTAAGATCCTCCACCTTATTTCTCCTTGTTCATCATTTTCATCTTTTGTGTAACACAAGCCGCCATTATAACACCTATGAATTTTACATTTAGCCTTATATATGCAAGAGATGGCACCTTTTTACTATTTTTTCTCTTTTTATGATTCAAAGTCTTAAAACCCATTATTTCATTCATCTCATTACAATTTTTTTGCTATCTCACATTGAAGCCCTCATTTTCCCCTTACTCTTGTAAACCCCAAAATTAGTCTTTTGCCTCATTTCACGTTCATTTCCTTATCGCTCCCCATTTGTTGAGCTAGAAGCCCCATTTTTCATTCTTTCATCACTAGAAATTAGGGAGGATGGGTGCCAAAGAGTAGGATTAAAAATGATCATTAGGCTTGTAATGTAGTTTCACGGGTCCAAGGCTCAAACATTGGCTATCAAAGATTAATGTTCAAGGAGGTAATTTTGGGTGAAGTGACTAACAAAAAGGGCCTAAGATCATATTTTAAGTGCAACTCCATCTAACATTTTGCCTTGATCATACTTAGGGCAAGTTCTAGACAATTATGCATGCACAAGAATTAAGCCAAAAGATTCACCATAGAAGGCATCACAATCCAAGGAGTTCACATACTTTCTTCATCACACTAAGAGAATGACTTTAGACAAGATAGTGTATGAATCAAAAAGCCAAGCAACGAATGTATAACCCATGACAAGAGAGTGCTTATTTTCCCATTTGAATGGCACTTTTTTCTTTTCAAAACTCATGCACAATGTCAAGCAAGAAATGTTTGTGGTACCTCATCAAAAAAGTGCGTAAAAGACTCAACAAGACTCTAGACTTGACATTTTCCCTTAAGAAAGTTGCCTCTCAATGTATCATCATGAAGTGCCAACCCGGTTTGACAGTAAAAAGAAAAGACAAACAAATCGCTCCTTGGAAAAGAACCATAGTATAAAGAAAACCCTTGGAGTTTATTCAAAGACTACTATCTACAAAGGCGATACTATTAGCAAGTAATGAAGATTTTCCCTTAAGAATGATGTCACCCAATCCATATAGGGCCATATCGTGCATGACTTAACAAATGGGTTACTCAGATTCACCCCCTAACAAAAAGAAAGCATTGCCTCGATGCCGAAGGTTAAACAGAAAAAGGAAGGAGTGGGTGAGAGAACTCCCTGATATGATGGAGGCATCTGTTTTACACACATTTTCAACGCTCTCCTTCTTTTTCTTCTTTGACTGTTTGCCATATTCCCCACCTGTTCCACCCCTGCATAATCAAAGAAAACACAAACATAAAGTAAAATAAAACAAAAATAAAAACAAAGAAAAAGTAAAAGCACTTGGGTTGCCTCCCAAGAAGCACTTTTGTTAACGTCGTGGCTCGACGACTTTAACTTTCACCACTTTTCTCTCCACTTTGAGCTTTTGAAGTGTACCCCTAGTTTCTTGTCCATTCTTCTACTCCGCTTGAGGGGTGGTGGTGTAAAAGTCAAGGTACCAAGAAATGGATATTGCATCTTGTATTTCTTGGCCCTTAAATGAGGGATGTTCTTTGACCTCGTTGGCATGTCATACTCTAAGATGAAGCGACCTTGATTTTCCTCCTCAACTTCCTCCATCGACTTGGTCTCCTCAGTCTCCATTTTGTCAACCAAGTTCAATGTTGAAAAATGACAAGAGGGAAGTTTAAGCGCTCCCTTTTCAAGCATGCTTCTTGCTTGACATCGTCCTCTTCAAGTGCACTAGAGTCCTTGAGCATGATTTGTTGGATGTCCCTTGGGGACTCTAGTGTCACTTCTTCCACTTTGGCATCTTGCATTATTGTAAGATTGGTAGGTTGGCAAGCATCCACAATCTCTTCTATGTTCAGATTGATTCCTTCTTCATCATCCTTTTTATCTTCCTCCCATGAGTCAGTTGAGCTATGCCCCATTGTTAACTTCTTCGTGTTATGCTCCTCAATGTCTCCTCCGCTTCTTCTTTTAGAGATTTACTTCTTTCTTCTTGAGGAGTTGATGATTCCATGGGCAAAGAGGGTCTGACATTCTTTTCCGCATTAGAATCCTGCTCTAAAAAAGCTTGAAGCATGGCTTCCGTGCTCTCACATATACCTCTCCTTTCCTCACTTGCCATGGCTTCGTTCCTTTTAAGCTTCGGAACACAACTTCTATCATAACCATTATAGCAGGAAGTGAACCCTTTTGGGCATCCATTCCAATGTATCTCATGATTAAAACATAATGTGCAACTATAGCCATCATAGGAAGGAGAAGGTGCACTCACCTCCCTTCTTGTTATACCCTAATAGCCCAAAGATCAGACCTAGAAGTTGAAACAGAGGAAAATTAAAACTTGGCATCAGGTATCAGAAAGGGTCGTGAGGTGACCCGTTGGAGAAGCCCATGAGTCACGATGTTACTCGTGGTGAGGCCCACATGATGAGTTTGAAATTGAGAATTAGATCCCCGCGGACGTGACTATGAGTCGTGGTCAGGCCCCATGACTTGTTAGGCCAGTCGTGGTGAGTGGTGATTGAGAAAAGAGGAAGAAGGAGGTAGTGCACCTAATGGAAGGCACCCAAGAGTCATGGTCAATCACCAAGATTCATGGAATGAGTAATGGTCAGTTAGATGAGGATTATTTGAAAATCATAGGCAGTGTACAGGACGAGTGATGACCACGAGTCGTGGTCGCCCAGTATCAAATCGTGAAGTGTCCCATTACGAGCCCCAGACGACCGCTAGATAGTGTACTTGACGGATGATGCCACGAGTCGTGGCCCAAGGTGACGAGTCGTTATGTCCCTTGTGAGGACTAACTGGCAGTTATTTTTCTGCGAATTTAGTAAGGGCTTTTCCATCATTCCTAAGAACCTAAGGCCTAAACTACATCGTTTTGAGTTATGAATGATGACTTTTAAAGGGGTTAAGTTCATTTTAGGCCATATTCATTCATGCATGCAAAAGTAGAAGGTTAAAGAGGGTGATCAAGCTTATTCTTCTTGAAATCCTCTTCAATTCCTCTTCGGCAATTAAAGAAGTGTAAGAGTCAGCTTTAATCAGGTATATAGGTTTATGAATGGGTGAATTCTTTCACTCCCATGCCCAATCCCTCTCTATACATGATATTCCTATGTCTAATCTATGGGGTTTTAACCCAATTCATGAAATTCATAATTCTTTACATGAGTATGATCTAAATATGTTTCTATTATCGAATTATGATTTATGTGCAAGTTTTATATTATTTTCAATCAAAAATCAAGTTTCAAGTTTTATGAATTAAAAAGCCCATTGATGAGAAGTTCATGAAAGATGAGATTTGTGATGAATGTATGATGATGAGATATTATGAGGAAAAATATGTTTCCAAGATATCCATGTTTATAATCATGTTTTTGATGTGAATTGAGTATTTTCAAGCATGTTAAAGTATTTGGCAATGCCCACATGTTCAATTATGATTTATGATTTCTCGAATTAAGCTTACCACATGGTTTTGGAGAGAAGACTCCCAATTATTTTTCAGCTTGTGGTATGGTTTGAGTTAAAGCTTCTCATATGCATGATTTCAAATTTGAGATGTATTTGATTATTGAGCTTCTTCAATAGACGATGTTGAGCGTTGTTAAAAAATAATGTAGAGAGAATGCATATTTTTAGGAGTAGTTTCTAGCATCGAGTAGGCTAAGGGTCCATCACCCTATGCCTCAGAACTACGTGCCAATGTAGGTTTATACTATTATATGTATATTACTTTGGGACCTACCTTGTGATCTATTCCCTACCCCGATTGGGCCCCGAGCTTGATATCGATGTCATGGTATCATCCCTAGTCCCGACAAGGCTTTGGATGGCTCTACCCACTTGAGTATAATAGTTGGGACCATGTAAGCTCTATCATGGTATGTCAGTTAAAAGACGAGTCTCCCCTTGTTCCTCATGATTCAGTTATGCATATTCAACATTTACGAGATTCATACAAGTATATATATATGTTCTAAAGCAGGTTTGACTCGATGTTCCATTTTATTCATGACTATCAGGTTTTAGCTTTGAGTCAATCAATTCAGTTATGATGTTATGTTATATTATAATGAGATCATGATTTCAGAAAGAATGCATGCTAGCCCTACTCTTAGATTCTTATTGTTTATGTTTACATTATGCATGTTCTTAAATGATTTTACTTATTTAAGCAGTTTTACTTTCCTTGCATACTCGGTACATTCTACGTACTGACCGTATACTTTATGTTGTATCATTTCATCATACAGGACTCGGCTCTCAAGCTCAGCCCAATTCTTAGTCAGTCTTCAAGTTAGCATCTTACGTTGTTGGTGAGTCCTCATCTCACGAGGACAGACTTATTCAAATTTCTTCCATGTATTTTCAGTTTTAGCTTTATTGAGTTAGTTGGGGTCTTATCCCATCAACTCGTCATGTTTAGAGGCTTTTTAGACAAAGGATGTATTTAGCTTCAGATTGTGTATTCTGTTGTTATGTTTAATTTAGACTTCCGCTAAGCTTATTATATTGTTTCTTCAGTTTTATTGATTGAGTTAGATGAATGCTTACGCCATGGGTTGACTTGGAGTCTCTTGGGGCTCCTTGTCCCGTGTTGCTATCTGGGCCTCCGTTCAGGTCATGAAAAACATGGTATTAGAGCCATAGGTTTGAAGTGTCCTAGGGTGTATAAAAGCCACGTTAAGTAGATTCTTTTTGATGGGTGTGAAGAGCGCCACACTTATGATGAAGAGGCTACGAAATGTTTAGTGAAATGTCCCTTCTTTCATGCTCTATGTCATGCAATGAAATGTCTCCCTATCCTACTAATTTGTGCTATTCATGATTGTAGAATCATGAGTAAATGGTAGAAGGAATGGGAATGGAGAAGGCCATGAGGATGGCAATGGAAACGGGTACCATCAGGCCCCACCAGTCCAGGAGCACCGTGCACTAGAGCCAATTGCCCATGCTGAGTTTCGGGCAGTTATTTAGATGCTTGCCCAGGCCTTGACCTCTTAGGTCAATCAGCAGGCAGTTGCGCATGCACCGCATAATGGCAATGCAACGGACGCTCGAGTTAGGGACTTCTTGAGAATGAACTCGCCAGAGTTTCTTAGGTAAAAAGTAGATGAGGACCTGCATGAGTTCATAGATGAGATTGTGAAGATCACCCAAGTCATGGCTGTGAATAGAGTTGAGTGTGCAGAGTTGGACTTATACTAGCTGAAAGGGATCGCACACATCTGGTTTCATCAATGGAAAGATAATAAGGCCACCGGAGCAGGTCCTGTCACTTGGGAAGAGTTCCATGTTGCATTCTTAGATCGGCTCTTCCCTCGTGAGATGAAGGAGCTGAGTTCATAAATCTGAAGCAAGGAAGGAGGAGATACAAGAGTATGCCCTTGAGTTTAGTGGCTTATTAGAGGCCGCGGGTGAGCAGGTTCGTTTATGGAGTGGCGGGCTATTTGGACAAGGATTGCAGGACCGCCATGCTCCATCAGGATATGGATTTCCCTTGGATAGTTTTGTACGTCCAGAAGATGGAGGTGGAACATATAAGCGAGAGAGAGGTAGAGAGGGCCAGGATCGATGACTACAAATTCTCTCAACCGAGGTCAGGTGGTGGGCACCGATAGCAGACCCACCAGAGATGTTCAGCCACAACATCTTCAGCATTGAGTTTTCCATCCAGGCCTATGCACGATCAAAGGGGGCGAGCATCAGGCTCTAGGGGTTAAAGAAGCAGACCCATAGATTCTAGCATCCTAGCTTTTTGCAGATGTGGTCGGGCGCACATAGGATAATTTTTGGAAGGTTCGGGTGCTTGTTTCGAGTGTGGAAAGCCTGAAAACTTGCTCAGAGATTGCCCAGCAGTGGGGCAGGATCATGATGGGGGTGGAGGCCCAGCTTCTAGTTCAGCAGCCCCTCCCGCATGCTCAGCCCATCAGGGGGCATCTACCAGCACAGGTGGCGGTCAGTGCCAAAAAAGATTCTATGCCTTAGCATCCCGCCAGGAGTAGGAGGTTTCCCCGAATGTGGTCACTGGTATGTTATGAGTTTACCATCTTGATGTTTATGCTTTGTTAGATCTTGGGGCTACCTTGTCTTTTATGACACCTTATGTGGCCAGTAGCTTTGGAGTATGTCCCGAAGTCTTGTCAGAACCCTTCTCAATCTCTACTCCAGTAGGTGATTCAGTTATACCTAAATGGGTGTATAGAAGTTTCCCGGTCTTAGTCCTTTAGAAAGTCACCTCAGTAGACTTGATAGAGTTAGCCATGACCAATTTTGATGTTATCCTCAGCATGGATTGGCTATTTGCATGCTCTGCTTCAGTTAATTGTAGAACTTGGGCAATAGAGTTCAGATTTTTGAGTGAGCTAGTCTTAGAATGGAAGGGTAGTTCAGTTGTTCCTGTAGGTCATTTAATTTCCTACCTTAAGGCCTGGAAGATGATTTCTAAGGGTTGTGTGTACCATCTAGTTAGGGTTAAGGATGTTGAGTCTGAGACCCCAACTATCCAGTCAGTTCTAGTAGTATGTGAGTATTCGAAAGTCATCCCAAATGATTTACCGGGAATTCCTCCCGAGCGGGAGGTCGATTTTGGTATTGACCTTCTTCCTGACATGCAGCCTATCTCTATTCCTCCCTACAGAATGGCTCCAGCTGAGTTAAAGGAGTTGAAAGAACAGTTGAAGGACTTGTTAGATATGGGTTTCATCAGACCAAGCAAGTGCCCATAGGGTGTACTAGTTCTCTTTGTCCGAAAGAAAGATGGTTCTCTTCACATATTGATTATCGACAATTGAACAAAGTCACCGTTAATAAAAAGTATCCTTTACCCAGGATTGATTATTTATTTTTCCAGCTTCATGGTGAAAAGTGCTTTTTCAAGATAGATCTCAAATCCAAGTACCATCAGCTCAAAGTTCGGGAGAGTGACACCCCGAAGACAGCCTTCAGGACGCGGTATGGTCATTATGAGTTTGCAGTTATGTCTTTTGGACTAAGGAATTCTCCTACAAATTTGATGGATTTAATGAATAGGGTGTTCAAGCCATACTTGGATATGTTCGTGATTGTGTTCATTGATGACATCCTGATATACTATGGGAGCGAGGAGGAGCATGCCGCTCATTTGAGAGTGGTGCTATAGACTCTCGAGGACCACCAGTTATATGCCAAATTCTGCAAGTGCGAGTTTTGGTTGAACTACGTAGCATTTTTGGGCCATGTGGAATAAATTGAGGTCATAACGGTGGATTCTCAAAAAATAAAAGTGGTAAAGAATTGGTCTAGACCGGTGAATCCTTTAGATATTTGGAGCTTCTTAGGTTTAGCCGACTACTATCAAAGATTTGTTGAAGGTTTCTCATCTATTGTTGCACCCCTAACTAGATTGACCCAGAAAAAGGTGAAATTCCAATGGTCAGAGGCTTGTGAGAAGAGGTTCCAAGAGTTGAAGACCCAACTTACTTCAGTACCGGTGTTGACTCTACTGAAGGGTACTAATGGGCTTGTGGTGTATTGCGATCATTCAAGGATTGAACTTGGGTGTGTATTGATGAAGAGTGGAAAAGTTATAGCATATGCCTCTAGAAAGTTGAAAGTTCATGAGAAGAATTACCCGACCCATGATCTTGAATTGGCTGCAGTTGTGTTTGCCTTGAAGATATGGCAACATTATTTGTACGGGTTCCACATAGATGTGTTTACAGACCATAAGAGCTTACAATATGTGTTTACATAGAAGGATTTCAATCTTCGGAAAAGAAGGTGGCTGGAGCTACTCAAGGACTACGATATGAGTGTCCTTTACCATCTGGGTAAGGCTAATGTAGTAGCAGACGCACTAAGTAGACTCTCTATGGAGAGTGTGTCCCATGTGGATGAGGGGAAGAAGGAGCTGGTGAAGGATGTGCTTTGACTCGCAAGGTTAGGAGTTAGGTTGGCTGACTCGACCAATGGCGGTGTTGTGGTTCAGAACGGATCAGAATCATCCTTGGTGATTGATGTAAAAGCTAGACAAGATGAGGAACCGATTTTGGTAAAGTTAAAGGAAGCTATTCAGAATCAGAAGGTGGAGGACTTCTCCAAAGGGGAAGATGGTGTGCTTTGGTACCAGGGTCGCTTATATGTTCTAGATGTTGATAATTTGAGGAGCTGGATGTTGCACGAGGCTCATGGATCCAGGTATTCTATCCATCCAGGTGCCACCAAGATGTACCGTGACTTACGGGAAGTCAATTAGTGGAATGGCATGAAGAAGGACATCGCGGAGTTTGTAGCAAAGTGTCCATACTGTCAGCAAGTAAAGGTTGAGCATCATAGATCGGGAGGTGTGCTTCAGGATATCATTATTCCTACTTGGTAGTGGGAAGAAATCAATATTGACTTCATCATAGGTCAGCCTCGTACTCGTTGGCAATATGACTCCATTTGGGTATTGATAGACAGGTTTACCAAGGCCGCTCATTTTCTATCGGTCAAAACCACGAATTTGGCGGAGGACTATGCCAAACTATATATCCGGGAACTAGTTCAATTGCATGGAGTGCCCTTATCCATCATTTCAGATAGAGATACCCAATTTACCTCTCAATTTTGCAAGTTGTTTCAAAAAGGACTAGGTACTCAGGTTAAGCTCAGCACAACATTTCACCCGCCAACGGCTGGTCAAGCAGAGAAGACAATTCAAACTCTCAAGGACATGTTGAGAGCATGCGTAATTGATTTTAGAGGTAGTTGGGATGATCATTTTCCTCTTATCGAGTTTGCATACAATAACAACTACCATTCCAGTATTTAGATGGCCCCATTTGAGGCTCTCTATGGCCGTAGATGTAGATTGCCCATTGGTTAGTTTGAAATTGGTGAGGCTACGATGATAGGACTAGATTCGGTCCATGAGGCTATGGAAAAGGTTCACCTCATACGGGACAGGTTTAAAATGCTCAAAGTCACCAAAAGTCCTATGCCGATGTGAGAAGGAAGGAATTAGAATTCAAAGAAGGTGATTGGGTGTTTTTGAAGGCGTCGCCCATAAAGGGAGTCATGTAGTTTGAAAAGAAAGGAAAACTCATCCCTCGTTATGTTATCCCCTACTAGATTGTGCAACTGGTTGGTAAGGTGGCATATGAATTGGAGTTGCCCTCAGAATTAGCTTCAGTGCATCCTGTATGCCATTTATCCCTTTTAAAGAAGTGTTTGGGTGATCCAACTCAAGTTGTCCCGGTGGACAGTGTTGGTGTGAGAGACTGCCTTAGTTGTGAGGAGGTTCCGGTAGAAATACTGAATCATCAGGTTCGAAGGCTAAGAAATAAGGAAGTAGCTTTAATCAAGGTCTTATGGAGGTATCAGCATGTTGAGAGAGCCACATGGGAAGCCGAAGCGGATATGATGGCTAGATACCTACATTTATTCTCTACCCGCTCAATTCCAGCTTGAGGTATCAGTTTTGCTCTCAAACTCTATTTAGTTTTCATGTTCAGTTCATGTGTCCAAGTTTCTTTTATGTATATGGATGTATTTATGATTCGTGAATTCAGTTTAGCTATGTAGTTTGAATCTAAGATAGTCATTTCATTAGTTTTCGGCCTGGATGATCAGTATTTGAATATGATGATTGCATTTCCCTACTTTTCTATATGTTTTCCAACATTCGAGGATGAATGTTGCCAAGGGAGAGATATTGTTATACCTTGGAAGCCCAAAGATCAGACTCAGGAGTTGAAACGGAGAAAAGTTAAAATTTGGCATCAAGTATCAGAATGGGTCGTGAAGTGACCCGTGGAAACAGCCCACGAGTCATGATGTGACTCATGGTGAGGCCCATATGATGAGTTTGAAATTGGGAAATGGGATCCCCATGGACGTGACCATTAGTCGTGGTCAGGCCCCATGACTCATTAGGACAGTCGTGGGGAGTGGTGATTGAGAAAAGTGGGAGAAGGAGGCAGTGTACCTAATGGAAGGCTCACATGAGTCATGGTCAATCACCATGATTCGTGGAATGAGTCATGGTCAGCTAGATGAGGATTATTTGAAAATCATAGGCAGTGTACAGGAAAAGTAGTGACCATAAGTCGTAGTCACCCAGTAATGAATCATGAAATCTCCTGTTACGAGCCCCAGACGACTGCTAGATAGTGCACTTGATGGATGATGCCACGAGTCGTGCTCCAGGGTGACGAGTCGTTATGTCCCTCGTGGGGACTAACTGGCAGTTATTTTTCTACGAATTTGGTAAGGGCTTTTTCGTCATTTCTAAGATCCTAAGATCTAAACTACATCGTTTTGAGTTATGAATGATGACTTTAAAGGGGTTAAGTACATTTTAGGCCATATTCATTCATGCATGCAAAGTTACAAGGTTAGAGAGGGTGATCAAGCTTATTCTTCTTCAAATCATCTTAAATTCCTCTTGGGAAATTAAAGAAGTGTATGAATCAGCCTTAATAAGGTATGTAGGGTTATGAATAGGTGAATCATTTCACACCCATGCCCAATCCCTCTCTAGATCATGAATTTCATATGTCTAATCTACGGGGTTTTAACACAATGCATGAAATTCCTAATTCTCTACGTGAGTATGATCTGAATATGTTTCTACCATTGAATTATGATTTATGAGCAAGTTTTATATTGTTTTCAATCAAAAATCATGTTTCAAGTTTTATGAATTAAAAAGCCCATTGATGAGAAGTTCATGAAAGATGAGATTTGTGATGAATGTATGATGATGATGAGATATTATGATGAAAAGCATATTTCCAAGATACCCATATTTATAATCATTTTCTTGATGTGAATTGAGCATTTTTCAAGCATGTTAAAGTATTGGGCGATGCCCACATGTTAAAGTATGATTTATGATTTCTCAAATTAAGCTTACCACATGGTTTTGGAGCGAAGACTGCCAATTATTTTTCAGCTTGTGGTATGGTTTGAGTTAAAGCTTCTCATATGCATGATTTCAGATTTGAGATGTATTTGATTATTGAGCTTCGTCAATAGACGATAATAAGCTTGACGTAGAGAATATGCATATTTTTGGGAGTAGTGTCTATCATCAAGTAGGCTAAGGGTCCATCACCCTCTGCCTCAGAACTACGTGCCAACGTAGGTTTATACTATTATATATATTATTTTCGGACCTCCCTCGTGAGCTATCCCTTGCTACGATTGGGCCTTGAGCTTTATATCGATATCATGGTATCGTCGCTAGCCCTGACAAGGCTTTGGACAACTCTATCCACTAGATTGAGATAGTTGGGACCACGTAAGCTCTATCATGGTATGTCGGTTAAAAGACGAGTCTCCCATTGTTCCTCATGATTCTGTTATGAATATTCAACATTTATGAGATTCACACATCTATATATGTGTTCTAAAGTAGGTTTGACTCAATGTTCAATTTTACTCATGACTGTCAGATTTCAACTTTGATTCAATCGATCCAGTTATGATGTTACGTTATGTTATAATGAGATCATCATTTTAGAAAGAATGCATGCTAGACCTACTCTCAGATTCTTATTGTTTATGTTTACATTATGCATGTTCTTAAATGATTTTACTTATTTAAGCAGTTTTACTTGCCTTGCATACTTGGTAAATTCCACGTACTGACCGCATACTCTATGCTGTATTGTTTCATGATACAGGACCCTACTCTTAGGCTCAACCCCCTTCTTAGTCAGTCTTCAGAGTTAGCATCATACGTTGTAGGTGAGTCCTTATCTCTTGAGGACTACACTTATTCAGATTTCTTCCATGTATTTTCACTTTCAGCTTTATTGATGTAATACCCCGTAAATGCCTAAGATTAGACCCGGGATCAAAATTGTATGTTGGCTGAAAATGGGGAAAAAGTGCTCAAGATGGACCACCCAACGGATCGTTGGTCCAACCAACGACCCATTGGAGCTAGTCGTGGTTTCAGGAGTCTAGGTGCAATGAATATAACAGGTGGAGTAATGACTCATTGCATGAAACAATGAGTCATTGTTCGCTCTCGTGGGTAGCACTGACCTGGGTAGTTGGGGAAGTAACGGGTCATCCAATGACCCGTCATGAGTAACGATGACCCGTTGTCACCAAATTGTTGTCTAAGTTGTCAGATTCTCCAGTGGAATTAACGGATGGGTACCATGACTCGTTGGAGGAAACAATGAATCGTGGTAAGGCTCTTTGTGAGGAAAGGCTCAGGTTATTCAAATGACAAGCAACGATCGACTCAACGATTCATTGGATCAAAGGATGAGTCGTCCTGTCGAGCTGTGGTAGGATTCTGGAAGCAGGGCCTGGGCAGTGTAAATGAGGGGTCATACCACAAGTTGGTAGCTTCTAATGACTCATTAGAATGCCCATCGAATTGACCTGTGCAGATTTTCAAGGTGATTTTATTAAGGGTATTTTCGACCTTGCTATGCTCTAAGGCCCTAAACTATGTTGTTTTATGTATTTTTTTGGGCATTTTAAGATAGGTTAAGTCCCTCTTGCATAGGCCATTCCCATGCATGCAAACTAAGCGAGATCAAGCATTAGATTCAGGCTTTTCCCTATCAATCCTCCATTGGGCATTCAAGAACTTTAGAATCTGATCTTACCCAGGTATGTAGGGTTATGAATAGGTGTTTCCGTTCACACCCTTGCCTATTCACTATTAATTTATGAAAATCTACCAAAAATCTCATGGGGTTTTAATTCAATTTTTTTGAAAATCTAATGATTTGCTAATGCGCTATTATGATTTATGATTTACATCATATTTTATGGATTTTGATCAGATTTTACAATTATTTTACTTATAAAATTATTGATTACGATTTCTACCAAATTAAGCCTAATTATGCATGATCTATGATGGATTGATTTATGATCTACTCTTCAATTGTTGATATTTACAAACCCAGCATGATTTATGATTTGAAATATGAATTTATTCAATTACCCATCATGATTTGATGATGTACAAGTTGTATGATCTATAAGTACACATGAACCCTATAATTTATGAATTATGTTTTGGCCGAATCATGGGCCTTGGTTCATGGCTAGTTTACGTACTTACAAGCATGTTTATGATTATCATCATTTAAATAGCCCATGAATTTATGCATATTATACTATGAGCACTATATATGTCACGGCCCGAACATAGACCCGGATCGTAACACTACAAGGAGCCCCGAGAGACTCCAAGTCGACCCATGGCATGAGCATACATCTAATTCATTCACATAAGTGGAAGAATTAACATAAGGAAACGAAATCATGGTATAATAATGGAGAAAAGACAATACATGATCTAGACATGATGGCTGAATGTTCGGGTGTTCCGGTAGGGGTTAAAACCCGACACGCAAGTGCACGTGGTCAAACAAGTAATAAAGTGGCTAAGTAGCCAAGTATCGATCCAAGGAGGCTCAAGATATGTAAAGTTGCCTAGTTTACTATATTCCTATTTCACTTCTAATTATGCTAACAACAATGTAACCAACAGTTACTTGAGTTTTTGTTTCTAAACTATATATACTAAAATTAATAACAACTATTTACTGTGAATTTAGACAATGGATATGAACATGCCAAGGTTAAGAACAAGTAATGAACTTGATAATCATGATAATTTGGTTAATCTCTTCTTCATGTTGCTAGCCAAGAACATTCGCCTAGAAATTAAAACTCTCGTATTTAATTTCACTTTAGAATCATAAACCATCTGTCTACATTTCTGTGATCAAATGCAATTTATGACCTAGCAATACAATTCCGGTTTCTAAATTGACTAATACGGCTTTCAAGTATATTCCTATCAGGAAAGCACATCAAAACCCAATTTTCCCAAATCAAGTTAAGAACAATACCCTATTAATTCACAATTTTCCAATTTCTTGCTCTTTCGAGTGAAATTAGACTTTTCAGATGTACATTAATGTCGGCCACACACTAATGCAGTAAGAACAAGAATTAATAGAACAACATGGAAGAAGAAGAAGAAAACCATATCAATTATAATCAAAATTCATTACAAGTGACAAAACCTCAGCAAGGAAGAGAATTAGCCACTCATTTGTGGATTGATCATCCTAAAATGAGTGTAAATCATACGTACAATTGATAGAAAGAAGAAAAGAAGAGAAGAAATCCCTTAGCTTTTTCGTTCCTCAACTGCTCCTAACCCACGTCCTTGCTCTCCACTTCTGAACTCAGTCTAAAAACTAAAAACTCTTAAAATAAACCTAAGTGTGCTATTTATACTAGTGGGAAATTTTTCCCGGAATAACAAGCAACGTGTCACGGAGGCCAACGCGGAGCACTGCCTCCGTGACACGGCGTGGACGCGGACCTTCACTGGAATTTCAGGGTCCGGTAAATTAGCCTCAACGTGGCACGGAGGCCAAGGCGGAGGCCTCTCTCCGTGCCACGGAGCTGACGCGATGGCACACTGGAAATTGCCATTTTAATTCCTGTTCAGGCAGTGTGCTACCGCGATGGTAGCGTGGCACGGCTCCATCGCGGAGCCCCTATAAAATGTGCATTCCAATGTCTTTTCCACGCTCGCATCCAAGTCCAACTCCGATATAGTTCCAACATGCATTTTAGCTCCTAAAAATCACATTTACCTGCAAAACAAATGCTAATCATGTTGGTTAGTATAAATTCGCATTTTATTACCAATTACATGATATTATATACACATTGCACAACAAACAAGGTAAAAATGATACGTTTGAGTATCACTTAGGCATATAAATCTGCCCAAGATCACTTACCCCACACTTAAATCATTGTTCGTCCTCGAACAACATATACACAAATCATGCAAATTACATCCCAACCTTCGTCACTATGGTGCAACAATTTACGCTACGGTCATACCGATTATTCAATTTTTGCAAATCATCACGAAAACATGCTTGGTCTTACAATACAATGACCTTTAATACATCAAGACTTCCTAGACCTTTAAGAATTGATTCTCGATATCGGCAAACTCATGCAAATCAGCTAATCAAGAAATCCGACACGAAAATCAATCTTTCCTCAAGCAGGTGCCCTCACAACTCGAGAGAATCTTCCCCTTTATGTTCATGCAGCACACAAACATTCAAGTAGGGGCATACAAAAATTAATTTCACTCACTCTCCCAAAAGAATTCACATGCCTCATGTCATGACCCATAAGCTTGCCCTTAGTGTATTACTCCACTAATATAAAGAAATGCAATGTAAGATCACGTAGGACTTTAATGGGTTGTAACGGGGCTATGGATCTAGTATATATATATTGGATTAGCCAATAATAGTCGCTAGCATCCTTAAGCGCCTTTTCAACTCATTCCCATCGACTTATGGACATTGTTCCTCTCTTTCCTCTTTTTCTCCCATTCATGCTGGTTTCCTTTCGTACAGCCCATTTCATCAAACACACTTGACACAAAACAAAGGGTTTTCATGTACCCTCACTATCATTTAATTATAGCAAGTGCCTCTTCAACATCATCTTTTCTTTCTTCACTCTGCTTTTCTTTTTCTTTTCACTCTTTAACACTTTGGGAAACATTGTCTTTTCTTTGTAAGCTCTTAAGAGTTTCGTATAGACTTTAAGGCTAATGAAAAGAAGGAATAAAGCTTAGTTTATACAAGTTTGGACAAAAGAAAGAAAGAAATCGGCTAAAGGCTCAACGGGCTGACTAGGGTATACAACATATAAAAAGGTAGAATTTGACAAGAAAAAAATGGAATCTATCGGTTAAAACAAAGAAATTCCTACATCCTTTCCAACACAACACTTCCTTCATTTCGTTTTGTATACACACCAGGCAAGTTCTAGGCAATTCACAATGGCATGGAATAACAATACCTCACTTCACACTTCGTGCACATGCTCGAATCAAGATGCATTCACAGACTCTCTAATTAGCCAATCACATGAATTCAAAATTAAGCCTCAATCATACTGAATCAAATTCTATAGCCTAGGTAACTCAACATATTTATCAAATTGCATGCTTTCAAACGAATCATTTTCACATTTTGAACATCAGTTACACACGCAACGAAATTTTAGCAACCATAAGCAACTACAGTTTATTGATGCAATCCACCAAAGAAAAACTTAAAACAAATAAAAATCCTACTCCTACCGACTACATTTCCCTTAAGACGGTCGTCATCAATCCATCATAGGGAACGGTCACTAACTATGACATCGGTTCAATGGGACTATTCTCGGTAAAAGAACCAAAAACAAACTCCGAGAAACCCAAAAATATAAAAATCGAAAAATTTGCAACACATCGATCATTTCGATAGAAAGAAAATATTTACAAGTGCAAAATATTTTCGCGCAAATTTGTGAAAAATATCGATCATCTCGATAGAAAAAAATATTTACAAACTATTTACAAAATATTTACACTGAAAACCATAACTTTTCATAACACACATCATTAGCCACAAAACAAATATATACAGATACATCACCAAACAGTTCACAACAGGGAAAGCACAAACATTCATCCAAACCAAGGAAAAACATACAACAAATTAGAGCCCAAGTCCCAGCACCTAGCTACTCCCCATCCCACACTTTTTAAATCGAACACTGTCCCCAGTGTTCACAAAAATTACAACACAAAAAATTCGGGTGGTGGAACTCCCTGATTAGTCGAAATATTCGACTTCTTCATCCGGTTCTGCGGCCTCATCGCCCAAGTCTGAATCAGCTCCACGTCGTCATCGGACTCCACATCGGAGTCCTCCCGACGTGTCTCCTCATCAGTAGGGACATCGTCATCCGTCGGCTGCACGAAGGTTGGTCCCACCCAACATAAGGCTCTGGCGTTCTCGCCAAAGGGGTAGTCCAGCTCCAGCTGCCATAATTCTTCCTCGGTGGCTGGTCTCCCACCAATCCATAGCTGTAGCATCTGCATGCCAAACATACGGGCCATGTACTGATCGTCACGAGCATGTCGCTCGCCCAAAGTCAGTACTAGTCCGTGTGTAGTGTCGGGGGCCTTAGTCTTTGTCACATCGAGGGCCCTCCGCTCCAACTGTGGAATGTAGTCCAAGGCTTCTTCCTCAATGTCGAGGCCTCGGAGGAAGGTGGTGATGAGTCCACCAAACCCATATCTGTGGCCCTGGTGCAGTCTGGCTCTCTTCATGGCAGATATTATTACCGCCCCAACATTAATCTCAAGCCCTTTCATAAGGGCATACACCAAGCAGACACGATCCCGGGTCACATCCGTCATATGAACTCCCGGGATCAAACACGAACACACAATCTTCAGCCATATTCTGGCCTCCTTGTTCATCTGCGAATAAGGCAGCGTCTGGTGGTAACCCCTCTCCTTATGTCTACTCCATCGGGCTGTGGATCGAGCCCCGCACAACGTACGTCTGATGTCGGCGTATGGTGGGGTGATGTTTAGCTGGCGGAGAATGTGGGCGTCTGTGTCCCGCGCTCCAACGATGGCATTCAGCTGCTGGGGTTCCAGAGTGACAATCTGCCCTCTGATTTTCACTGTGTGGCTTCTGATGGCCGGGTTCCAATTTGCGTAGAACTCTCGGACCAAGTGAAGGTTGCACTCCTTGGGCTCCTGAAAGATAAAGCTGAGCCCAGCTGCTTCAATTCTCTGTACAATGCGAGGGAACTCCTGTGCGAGTGGTTCCCGTGCAATATGTTCTTCCGGGAAGTACTTGCTCTCCTTATGCTTATTATACCATTTCTTTCCTTCCTCGGTTACCCATCTTGTTCCGTATTGGCGGCGTTGGCCGCGCGGAACAGCGGGTGCAGCTGGGACTGCGGTGCCCAGTCTCATCCTTTTCCTACCGGTGCCTGAGGTAGAAGCACCCTTGCCTTTATCTTGTCTGCTCGCCATTGTACCTGTCAATTTACACAAACAAGCACAAAGTTAAGCTAAAAACTTGTTAATTTCGGCTAAGGTCGGGTTACACAACATTTACCCCACACTTAGGCCTTAGCTACTTCTAGGAATTACGACAAGGATAACTCTAATTACACCACAGAAAACACTATACACTTCATGCTTAGTGCGTTCACAAATAAATTTCGAGAGCATAACGGTTAGCGTACTACTCAGACTTCATATAGCTAATCCCAATCCTACTATCCCTAACAATTCACACAACGCACTTCGCAACAAAAACAACAACAAAATAAAAACAACGATAAAAACATTCTATATACAATCTAATCCAAACAATCTAACCAATTTACACACTTTTTGCATTTTCCCAAAAAATTCGAGAATTTGTCGTCTTTTAACATTTACACAATATTTACCACGACTTCTCTCAAATTACAAACACACCCCGACATCTAATTTGCCGACTTATCAAGTCACTCAATTTAAATTCAACAACTCATGCCCTAGAATACAATTCTATAATCAAATTCGAATTATTTACGCAATCGATAAGTTCAAACGCTAAATACAACAATCCAAACATATATCAATCACAAATAATCCAACATTCATGTTTAATTTCTACCTAGGGTGATATATCTCACCTCACATGCCCAAATTTGACTAAAATCGCCAAAAAATTGAGATAGACGATGAAAACATACCTTTGAATTGAGAAACCGAAGAAACTTGACGTATTCCTTGCCTAGGAACGTGGCACGGTGCTTGGGGAGGGGGAAATAGGTGTTTTGGTCGCGGAGGGAAGAGGGAATGGGAAGAAATGGGGCGAAATCGGGGGTTTTAATTTAAGAAAACACGCGGGTCACCCGGCAACCCGGTGTGACCCGGCAACAAATACACAGCAACGTGTCACGGAGGGTAACGCGGAGACCCTCCTCCGTGACACGGAGCCAACGCGTTGGCTTACTGGAATTTTTGAAAAATCCAGATTTTGCCTTCAACGTGTCACGGAGGGTAACGCAGAGCCCTACCTCTGTGACACGGCGCCAACGCGCCAGTGCACTGTTTCTTCAATTAATTTAATTTTTCATACCTTGCCTCATTTTCTCGATTCCATGTATATTTCCTCCGTTATACCTGAAAATCACCTCACTAAATAAAAATTGGTTGGATTAATAGATTTCCCTAACTAAAATAAAAAATACTAACTAAAATGAAAATCTAAACCTAATCAAAAAAAGAAAAAGAAAAATAACAATTGGAAATAAAAAATAAAAACAAAAATAAAGATAAAAATTAACTACACTGTGCAAAAAGAAGAAAAATAAAATATTTTTCTCACGGGTTGCCTCCCGTGCAGCGCCTGGTTTACAGTCGCGGCTCGACGTACCAAGTTTCACCGCTTTTTCCTCCGCCTTGAGGATATGAATTTCACCCCTAATTTCTTCTCTAATTTCCTCTTATGCTCCTGGGGTGGTGGTGAAAAATTGTAAGGACCAAGCAGTAGATGCTTTCTTTTGAACTTATTGGCCCTTGAGTAAGTGAAGTCATTTCGTTGCTTCGAGTTAGCAAATTTCAGGATATACGGGGCTTGGTCCTCCTCTAGACATTTCTCTATAATCTTGGAAGACTCTATTTCTATGTTGTCAACCAAACTTAATGTTGAAAAATGCTTCGAGTGTGGTCCAATCAACCTCAACTCTGAAATTGCATTGTGCTTGACTTCCTTACTTGTGTACACCTTTTCAACATCGACATCTATTTCTCCATTACGGTCAAATGGGAGATATTCTTTCTCTTCTTCCATGAATGGATTTTCTATAGGTATGAGCCGATCACGGGGACACTCAAGAGATTCTAATTGTCGGGCTTCATCCAAAAATTCACCCATGTATTCCTCTTGTAGTTCCTCTTGAATATCGGCTAAAACTGTCACCTGCAAATTATCACAAGCTTCAGCCTCAACACACATCTCCGTGAGTTTGACGCTCATCCTGCTTACAGCCTCTGCATTCTCCTTTTGTTGAATTATCAATTCTGCCACCGACTCATTCATTGCTTCGGATTGCTCCAAGAGTTGTTTCATCATGTCCTCTATTAGAACTTGGCGTCCCAAGTCCTCATTTTCAACATGCCTATATTCAGCAAAAACAACAGAATGATCATAGCGGGGGCTTGGAGGAGGGGAATATGCCTTTGGGAAATCACCCCAATGGCCATATTGACACCCACATATATTGCACGTGTTACAGTTTTTCCACAAGTGGGGTCCTCCGCAATTCATGCAAGATTCGCCGAAATATGCGTATCCACCATTTATATTCCAAGATGTCATGTCAATGAGGGTATCCAAAAGAGAGAAAAATTAAAATGAACAAAGAATTAAAACAAATACTAAGATCGAGTTGTCAACACTTAAGAAAATAAAACAAAAATACAGTAAATTTACACTAAACACAATTTCACAAATCGCCTAGCCTCCCCGGCAACGGCGCCAAAAACTTGTTCGGGTGTTCCGGTAGGGGTTAAAAACCGACACGCAAGTGCACGTGGTCAAACAAGTAATAAAGTGGCTAAGTAGCCAAGTATCAATCCAAGGAGGCTCAAGATATGTAAAGTTGCCTAGTTTACTATATTCCTATTTCACTTCTAATTATGCTAACAACAATGTAACCAACAATTACTTGAGTTTTTGTTTCTAAACTATATATACTAAAATTAATAACAACTATTTACTGTGAATTTAGACAATGGATATGAACATGCCAAGGTTAAGAACAAGTAATGAACTTGATAATCATGATAATTTGGTTAATCTCTTCTTCATGTTGCTAGCCAAGAACATTCGCCTAGAAATTAAAACTCTCGTATTTAATTTCACTTTAGAATCATAAACCATCCGTCTACATTTCTGTGATCAAATGCAATTTATGACCTAGCAATACAATTCCGATTCCTAAATTGACTAATACGGCTTTCAAGTATATTTCTATCAGGAAAGCACATCAAAACCCAATTTTCCCAAATCAAGTTAAGAACAATACCCTATTAATTCACAACTTTCCAATTTCTTGCTCTTTCGAGTGAAATTAGACTTTTTAGATGTACATTAATGTCGGCCACACACTAATGCAGTAAGAACAAGAATTAATAGAACAACATGGAAGAAGAAGAATAAAACCATATCAATTATAATCAAAATTCATTACAAGTGACAAAACCTCAGCAAGGAAGAGAATTAGCCACTCATTTGTGGATTGATCATCCTAAAATGAGTGTAAATCATACATACAATTGATAGAAAGAAGAAAAGAAGAGAAGAAATCCCTTAGCTTTTTCGTTCCTCAACTACTCCTAACCCACGTCCTTGCTCTCCACTTCTGAACTCAGTCTAAAAACTAAAAACTCTTAAAATAAACCTAAGTGTGCTATTTATACTAGTGGGAAATTTTTCCCGGAATAACAAGCAACGTGTCACGGAGGCCAACGCGGAGCACTGCCTCCGTGACACGGCGTGGACGCGGACCTTCACTGGAATTTCAGGGTCCGGTAAATTAGCCTCAACGTGGCACGGAGGCCAAGGCGGAGGCCTCTCTCCGTGCCACGGAGCTGACGCGATGGCACACTGGAAATTGCCATTTTAATTCCTGTTCAGGCAGTGTGCTACCGCGATGGTAGCGTGGCACGGCTCCATCGCGGAGCCCCTATAAAATGTGCATTCCAATGGCTTTTCCATGCTCGCATCCAAGTCCAACTCCGATATAGTTCCAACATGCATTTTAGCTCCTAAAAATCACATTTACCTGCAAAACAAATGCTAATCATGTTGGTTAGTATAAATTCGCATTTTATTACTAATTATATGATATTATATACACATTGCACAACAAACAAGGTAAAAATGATACGTTTGAGTATCACTTGGGCATATAAATCTGCCCAAGATCACTGAATACAACTGATAGTCTGAAAAGTCTCTACTCATGAAAGATGGGTTGATGGGACAATACCTCAACTAACCCTACAATACTGCAACTAAGAGAGAGAAATAGAGTGTGAATATATGGCCCTCAGAACATGAGGACTCACCAAATAAGGTGATTTCTAACTCTAAAGAGCTACTGAGGAGGGTGAGCCTGAGAGTCGGGTCCTGTATCATGAAACGATACAACATAGAAAGTATGCGGTCAGTACGTGGAATGTACCGAGTATGCAAGGTAAGTAAAACTGATATTTAAGATGCATAGAAAACTCATAAAATATCACAAGAAGGGGACTTCATGCATGGATCCTTATCATCATAACATAACGTAAGGCTCAAGGTTTTCAAATCATTCATAAAATGTTTATTAGCATATTCATAACAGAAACTTTATCAAATCATCACTTGAGATAATATCATTAAAATAATAATGCATAAAAAACATGTGGAACAATGGGAGGGCTCTTCATAACCGACACCATCATGGTAGAGCCTTTCATAATGCCCCAGCTATCTCACTCAAGTGGGCAGAGTCGCCCCTGACTTGCCAGGCGAGGGACGTGCGTTATGTGATATCACGAAAAGAGGGGATCAAGTAAAATTTTTTTACAAGGAACAAGCTTAATTGAGGCCACCTTGCATTGTCATCATTGTAATGAATCATTATAAACCCATGGTGATATCACGAAAAGAGGGGATCATTATCATTGTAATGAATCGTTATAAACCCATGGTGGCACGTGGTAATGAGACACCGGCATGGTCCTTTGAACGTTGGGCTACTCGGTGTTAGATAGGGCTCCCAAAAATATGCATATAGGCTCATACGTGAATCAATAACATCATGCATTAAGATTCATTGGCTAAAATAAGACATTCAACATTCATTGATCCCCATTATATATGATTAGCCAAGAATTAAAGGCCCTTTAGTCGGCCAACATCATAAATCGATAAATCATGAGATTTGTTTCATAAATCTTAAATCATTCTTGAACATGTGGGCAATGCCCGATACATTGCCATGCTTTACAATGCTCAATTCATTAAAAACATACTTATAAACATTGGGTAACTTGAAAACATGCTTTTCATTATTTATAGTGCATAAATCATAAAGCCCATGCATACTTGAAATCATGATCATAACTTGTAAATCATCAAATCATGTTGGGCATGTAAATAAATTTCATGTTTCCAACCACAAATCATGTTGGTTTCATAAATATCAACAATCGAAGAGGACATCATAAATCGAATTATCATAAATCATCCATAAGTAGGCTTAATTGAATAGAAACCAAAATTATGATTTTATAAGTAAAATATATTGTAAAGTCTAATCAAAATCCATGAGATTCGTAAATCATATAAGTCCATAAATAAATCATAAGATTTTCATAAGAATTGAATTTAAACCCTAATGAATTATCGATATATTTTCGAAAATTGATACGGAATGGGCATGGGTGTGGAAGAAAACACCCATTTGAAACCTTACATACCTGAAAATAACTAGTTCTTACTCTCCTTTGAAAGCCCAAAAGAAATTGAAAGGAATTGGAGAAGGAAGCCTTGAATCACCCTTTGATTACCACTCTATACTCTTGCATGCATGAATGAGGACTTAGAATAGATTATCCCTCTGAAAATCCACCATTACTAGGCTAAAACAACGTAGTTTAGGGTCTTACAGCATGAAAAAGTCGAAAATTTCCTTAATGAATCTTCCCTAAAAACTGTCCAGGTTGATCCAATGGGTCATACTAAAGAGTCGTTAGAAGGAACGACGACTCGTGGATTGATGACGAGTGGGAAGAGCTTGACGCATGTGGAAAAAGCCTCGGAAGTGGGGTTGGACAGGACTGGTGCTTACAGGGCCAGCGCGATGCACTAGCCAATAGTGCACTGGCCAGTGCGGGGCGCCAGGCCTGTTGGCGCTTTGAGATGCACGGGACGCCAGGCCTGCTGCCTCAGAGAGAGGCGTGGCGCGCCAGGGTGGAAGCCTCAATGGGAGGCGCGAGGCACACCCCTGCCACCCACCTCACTTATATATATATATATAGCCCCTCTTCAATTGTAATTCATTTTCCACATTTGCTTTCGGTCAGAGAGAGTACAATACACAACTTTCGTCCTTTTACGCTATGAAACATCTTCTAAATTAAAATTAACTTTGGGTATTGAAGTTTAAGCCCGCAGTGAGCATTACCATGGAGTTATTTTCATGAAATATGCCCTGCGAATCGCAACCCCGCCGAGAAAAATTTGTCAGAATTGCTCCAAACTGATTTCTATACGATCACAGGCTTCAAGTAAGCATTTCTCCCTTCTGAACTCTCAGGAAATAGTACATTTTCGGTTGTGTTTTGTTAAATTAAAGTATAGTCTATATTGGTATTAAAAGTTATCGTTTTACACCGAATTTGGTACTGAAATTAATCTTTCTCCTAGTATAACGGTTACAGCTGAAGAGAGCTGGAGAATTCAAATTGGAACTCGTAAGATAATCGGTAGTCGGTATTCGTGGTATGTAAGGCTTAACCCTGGGCAATTTATTCTCATCGTATAGTGTTACGACCTATGTTCCAGAACAAAAATGACGGTTTCATATGTTGTAGATAGCTGCTACTATTAGATTGTTATTAGACATGTCGTAATTAGCTATTGCTGGTATATAGAGATCGGATATGTTTTGATTAGCTGCTGTCCGTAGATTACAGTTACACAAGTTCTGGTTAGCTACTAGAAATGTATATAGATTTTATAGCAGTATTCCTTGTTGAACAGGAGTATGTTAAGTGTCACAGGTGCTAGAAGCATCATAGAAACTTTTCTATTCTCCAATTCATTGTGTTAGTAGTATTCTATGTTTGTTGTCATGCCAGATCTTAGGAGCTCGTGCGAGTTATCGAGACTGAGCGAGTAAGTTGAGAAGCATGGGCGCAATGAGGTGGTTTAACTACCAATTTGGCATCTGTATTGTCAGGAAAGCACGCCTAGAGTCATTGGCGTATCCCTATGCCCTAGGGCTAGAAATTTAAATATGAAGGCCATGTTTTAGAGTCAGCAGCCTAAGGTTGTCCATTGAACTGAGTGACAGCCCTTCACCCTTTTAGTTATTACCAGTGATTGTCGATATTAGTGGGCTTAGGAGTTATCATATAAGTCGCCCAGGAAGCCTGCCCAGTCGTCCAGATCAAATAGACCCATGGGTACCCTAAGGAAGGGGACCTTATTAGTAGCTAGAGGCCAGGCCAGGACCCCAGCCGGTTCCTATCACCCACAGGATTCCAAGAATGGTTAGGTCTATATAAAGTGTCTATAAGGTTAAGAATTGCCCAGAAAAGTAATATAAGATCCGATTAGACCAAGATGACGCCTAAGGCACTAGTAAGTACCATGTTAGTATAGTACTGCCCACATGCTAAGGATGTCAGTAAATTTCCTATGGAGGATTAGGGGTCGATCTCTCAAAAGCATGATCGGTCAGTACCAGCCCTACAGTCGCCCTAACCAAGGGGACTGAGTAGTTAGTTATTCATGACCCCGCAATTATTATGAGCTATAGATATCCGGGAAGGACATATAAAGAGTTGTGTTGGACCACTCTAGATCTCGCCCCATTTAGTCCAGACTATTAGAGATCATGATCACTATCAGGATCATCTTATCAGATACAGGTACATGGCATGCCTTCTAGCAGCTTTACAGATTATCCTAGGGGACGAGCATTGGTGGCATTAGGCCTAGAAGGCCAGTTATGCCTTTTCAGTAGCTAGATTAAGATGTTAGTACAACACCTTAGTTGGGGTTGCCCTCACTTAGGAGCCATCCATGACCACCCTAGGGTTACTAGCTGTGTTGACGCCCACGAGGGGCTAGATGACGTCGCTCCAAGTAGCGGTATGCCATGCGTGAGAGACGAAGATAAGGTTTGAGGTCCTCATATAGTACCTTCCATGGATGGACTACTCTTATGCCATATCGGCACAGCCTGTCGAGTTCGGTACCTGCAGTACAGACAGTAGGAGTCTACCGGACATAGACACAGCTACAGTTCAGGGGCCAAGTGGGCTTAGTTTTATACCCAGGGGACTGGTAGATTGGCTATAGTACCAATGGAGTCATTGAAACTTGAATAGGGGTATATAGATTGAGATGAGCTCCCCAGGGTTTATGGGGGCCCGAACGAGTTATTTTGTGTTAATTGTACCTTCTGGCTTATGGGGGCCAGGTGATGTTTTTGTTTGTATTCTTGTCTGCTAGTTATAGTTTATAAATGTGAAATTATACAGTCTTAGCTTACGTACATATAGTGTTGGTTAGATGTATATTACGAATCAATAGGCGTACAGGTTAATCTTTCTGCCCTTCTTTCTATTTACTTCCAATCTTTATTAGCTTATCTATTGCCTTACATATTCGGTACATATTGTACTGACGCCTTCCCCTAGACGCTGCATTACTTGCCTGCAGGTTTAGACAGACAGGGTTTAGGATCTCCAGTAGCAGCTGTTCAGAGTCTGTAGTTGGGATAACTCCTCTTATTCGGAGTTGCCAGGTTGTAGAGATTTCTGTATTTAAGTTATATAGCATTTTGGGTAGGCCAGGGCCCTGTCTCGACCACTATTTTTATTCTTAGAGGCTTGCAAACTACAGTCGTTAGCCAGTTAGTGGCATGTTGGCTGTGTGAGGCCTTAATCAGTTATGCTTCGTGTGTTGGTCGTGTGTGGCCTAGTATAGTAGCTCATCTTCATTATGTTATAACTAAGCAGCATGGTGGCCTTGTCGGCCCGCATAGGATCCCTTGTGTTGCCTGTTGTTGGTTAGCTGTTTTCATTTATAGGTGGCTATACGGCCTTGTCGATTGGTGGTTGCATTTATAGCCGAGATATAGCCCGTTGCATTCTTGAATTGAGTCGCAGGCTGGCAGTAGACATGCATAAGCCTAGCTAGGTCAGTTAGTTGCCAGTGTGGCACCAGGTGCCAGTCATTCCTCCTAAGGTGGAGCATGACATTCATATCCACTTCAGCTTCCCACATAGCTCCTTCAACATGCTAATTCCTCCATAATACTTTAACTGAATCTACTTCTTTGTTCTTTAACCTTCGAACGTGTCGATCTAGTATTTCACCGGAACCCCCTCATAGCTAAGGCTATCCTATACACCAACGCTGTCCACCGGAACTACTTAGGCTGGGTCTCCCAAGCATTTCTTCAAAAGCGATACATGAAACACGGGATGCATAGAAGATAAATCTAAGGGCAACTCCAACTCATACACTACCTTACAAACTCTTCTCATAATCAGGTAGAGACCAACATAACGGTGACTGAGTTTTTCTTTCTTCCCAAACTGCATGACTCCCTTCATGGGAGATACCTTCAGAAATACACAATCGTCCATGTCGAACTCTAACTCTCTCCTCCCTACATCAAAATATGACTTTTGATGACTCTGAGCGGTTTTCAGCCTGTCCCTTATCAATTGAACCTTCACCATAGCCTCATGAACCAAATCAGGTCCTATCATAGCTGCCTCACCAACCTCAAACCATCCAATGGGTGATCTACATCTCCGCCCATAAAGAGCCTTGAACGATGCCATCTGGATGCTGGAGTGATGGCTATTATTATAAGAAAACTCAATTAGGGGAAGGGATCATCCAGACTACCTTTAAAGTCCATCATATAAGCTCTCAACATGTCCTCGAGAGTCTGGATTGTTCGTTATGCTTGACCATCTGTTTGCAAATGAAAGGCTGTGCTGAGCTTAACCTGAGTCCCAAGCCCTTTCTGAAAAGACCGCCAAAAATGAGAGGTAAACTGAGTACCTCAGTCTGAAATGATGGACAAGGGCACTCCATGAAATCGAACCAACTCTCGGATATACATTTTGGCATAATCATCCGTTGAATTTGTTGTTTTGACTGGTAGAAAGTGTGCAAACTTGGTCAACCTGTCTACCACCACCCAAATAGAATCGTAGTGTCGACAAGTACGAGGTAGGCCTATAATGTAATCCATATTAATCTCTTCCCACTTCCAAGTCCGATTCTTGAAGCATCACAATACACCACAAAACTATCAGTACCCTCGAGTAGGTCAGCACTAGTGCTAAAGTGCGTCGAGTCTTTAACTCTTGGAAGCTTTTCTCACAAGCCTCTGACCATTGAAACGTCACCTTTTTTTGAGTAAACCTGGTCAAAGATGGTGAAATAGATGAGAAGCCCTCAACAAACCTCTGGTAGTAGCCAGCTAAACCCAAGAAACTCCAAATATTCAAAGGATTCACCGGTCTGGGCCAATTCTTCACTGCCTCGATTTTCTGAGAATCTACCTTTATGCCCTCACTCAAAACCACATGGCCTAAAAGTGCCACGGAGTCCAACCAAAATTCACACTTGCTGAACTTTGCATACAACGGACGATCCTTGAGGGTCTGAAGCACTACTCTCAAGTGAACGACATGCTCCTCGTCGCTCCGAGAGTATATAAGGATCATCAATGAACACAATCACAAACATGTCCAGCTATTGGTTGAATACCTTGTTTATCAAGTCCATGAAAACTGCAGGGGCATTGGTTTTTCCAAAAGACATAATAAAAAATTCGTAGTGACCATACCACGTCGTGAAAGCGATTTTTAGGATGTCACTCTCCCAAACCCTGAGCTAGTGATACCCGAATCTGAGATCAATCTTGGAGAAACACCTGGCACCCTAAAGCTGGTCAAACAAATCATCAATCTTGGGTAAAGGATACCTGTTCTTAATAGTAACCTTGTTTAACTTCTGATAGTCAATGCATATCCAAAGCGAACCATCCTTCTTCTTGATAAATAACACTGGTGCCCCATGGAGACATACTCGACCTAATAAAGCCCTTATCTAATAGGTCCTTCAACTGATACTTCAAATCTTTTAGCTCGGATGGAGCCATTATGTAGGGAGGGATAGATATAGGCTACATATCAGATAGAAGGTCAATCTAAAAATCAATTTCTCTCTCAAGAGGAACACCTGACAAATCATCGGAAAAGACCTCTGGATACTCACACACCACCAGGAGTAACTGTATAGTCGGGGTCTCGGATTTAACATCCTTGACCCTAACTAAATGATACATGAAACCCTTAGAAATTATCTTCCATGCCTTAAGGCATGAAATGAATCGGCCTATAGGTACAGGCGAACTACCCTTCCATTCCAAGACTAGTTCACTCGGAAAGAAAAATTCCACCGCACGGGTTCTACAATTAACAGAAACATAACATGCGAACAACTTATCCATGCCCAGAATGATGTCAAAGTCAGTCATGGTTAACTTTACTAGGTCTACGGAGGTGACCTTATGCAACACTATAATGGGGAAACCTCTATACACCCGCCTATCTACAACTGAATCACCAACAGAAGTAGAAACTGAAAATGGCTCTGACGGAGTCTCAAGACTAACTCCAAATCTACTAGAAAGGAATAAATATCAATATGAAAGACACGCAACATACTAGTGACCACATCTGGTGAAGTCTCCTGCTCCTAGCGTGAGGCGAGGGCATAGAATCTGTTTTGGCGCTGTCCGCCACCCCCACTAGTAGATGCTCCCTACAGAGCTGAATGTGCTAGAGCCGCTGCTGACCTGGTGGTTTGCACATGGCTTCTATCACCATGCTGTCTGGCAAATGGACATTCTCAACGCATGTGGCCGAACCTACCACACCCATAGAAAATATCTAAGGCGAGCAAACACTCCCTGGAATAACTCTTGCCGCACTTCTTGCAGACTGGGGAGGTGCACTCCATCTGCATTCCTCTCTGATCCCTGAATTCTAAAGTCCTACCCTTCATATCACCCTTGGGTCTGGATGGAACACTAGCTGATGACAGTGCTGGGGCTAGTGATCTTTGCTGAAACTGTGGGCGGTGACTACTGCAGGACCTCTTATGTGAAAACCCATGGCTATTTGTCTGATCCCTTTTTTCCTCCCTTTATCTCGCACGAGCCACCTCCATGTACTAGAGTACAACACTATACAAGGAAAGTCCATATCTTGATGAAGCATGGCAGTCCTACAATCCATTTCTAAATAACAGGCCACACCATGAATGAATCGACTCACCCTCGCCCTCTGATCCATCGCTAACTCTGGCACATATTTTGATAAGCGAGTGAACTCAAGCGAATACTCCAGTACTGTCATCTTTCCCTGCTTAAGATTCACGATCGAGAAAAGCCATGTGGAACTCATGCTAGCTAATAGGGCCTGCTCCCGCTACCCTGTTGTCTTTCTATTGCTTGTACCAAATATGAGCAATCTCATTTAGTTGATAGGAGGCCAAGTCAACACTCTAACCATTTGTCACCTCCATGACCTGGGTGACCTTCAAGATCCCTTCAATGAACTCGTGTGGATTCTCGTCTGTCTTTAACCCCGTGAACACAGGAGGGTTCATCCTCAAGAAATCCCTCACCCTAGCTGCCGCTGAATTGCCATTTTGAGGGTAATGTGCCACTGTCATATTATGAACTTGGGAAGCCATAGCCTGTTCCAGAATCTAAATCACTGCCCTAAACTCAGCGTGAGCAGCTGGCTCTGGTGCGTGCCCCTCGTGAATGGGTGGGGCTGGCTGATGCCCGTCACCATTGGCACCCTCATGATCATTGCCATTTCCATTTCTTTTGCCATACACTCGGCATTGAGGCATGATTCTGAAAATGTGAATAGCAAGAATTAGAAGGGTAGGAAAAACTTTTCATCGCATGACATAGATCCTGAAAGAAGGGAACATTTCCTAAATGTCTCGTAGCCTCTTCATCATAAGTGTGGCATGCTTCACACCCATGAAAAAGACTCTACATAACGCGGATTTCAGACACCCTAGGACACTTCAAACCTGCGGCTCTAATACCGAGTTTGTCATTACCCGAACGTAGACTCAGATCGTAACATGGGACAAAGAGCCTCGAGCGACCCCAAGTCAACCCACCGCATGAGCATACATCTAATTCATTCACATAAGCAGAAGAATTAACATAAGGAAACGAAATAATGGTATAATAATGGAGAATAGACAATACATGACCCATTCATGACAACTGAATACAACTTATAGTCTGAGAAGCCTCGACTCATGAAAGATGGGTTGATGGGACAATACTCCAACTAACCCTATAATACAGAAATTGAAAGAGAGAAATAGAGTCTAAATATATGGCCTTCGAAACATGAGGACTCACCAAATAAGTTGATAGAAAACTCTGAAGATCTATTGAGGAGGGTGAGCTTGAGAACCGGGTTATGTATCATGAAATGATACAGCATAGAAATTATGCGGTCAGTACGAGAATGTACCGAGTGTGCAAGGTAAGTAAAATGGATATTTAAGATGCATATAAAAATCATAAAACATCACAAGAAGGGGACTTCATGCATGGATCCTAATCATCGTAACATAGCGCAAGGTTCAAGGTTTTCAAATCATTCATAAAACATTCATTAGCCTATCCATAATGGAAACTTTATCAAATCATTACTTGAGACAATATCATAAACATAGCAATACATAAAAAACATTTGGAACAATGGGAGAACTCATCATAACCAACACCATCATGGTAGAGCCTTTCATGATGCCCCAACTATCTCACTCAAGTAGCCAGAGTCGCCCCTGGCTTGCCAGGCGAGGGACGTGAGTTATGTGATATCATGAAAAGAGGGGATTATTATCATTATAATGAATTATTATAAACCCATGGTGGCAAGTGGTTATGAGACACCGGCATAGTCCTTTAAACGCCAGGCTACTCTGTGCAAGACATGGCTCCCAAAAACATGCATATAGGCTCATACATAAATCAATACAATCATGAATTAAGATTTATTGGCTAAAATATGACATTCAACATTCATTGATCCCCATTAAACATGATTAGCCAAGAATCAAAGGCCCTTTAATAGGCCAACATCATAAATCGATAAATCATGAGATCTGTTTCATAAATCATAAATTATTCTTGAACATGTGGGCAATGCCTAATACTTTGTCATTCTTTATAATGCTCAATTCATTCAAAAACATGCTTTTCATCATTTGTAATGCATAAATCATAAAGCCCATGCATACTTGAAATCATGAACATAACTTGTAAATCATCAAATCATGTTGGGCATGTAAATAATTTCTTGTTTCAAACAACAAATCATCTTGGGTTCATAAATATTAATAATCGAAGAGGAGATCATAAATCAAATCATCATAGATCATCCATAAGTAGGATTAATTGAATAGAAACAAAAATTTATGATTTTATAAGTAAAATATATTGTAAAGTCTGATCAAAATCCATGAGATTCGTAAATCGTATAAGCCCATAAATAAATCATAAGATTTTCATAAGAATTGAATTAAAACCCCGATGAATTCTTTATATATTTTAGTAAATTGATAGGGAATGGGCATGGGTGTGGAAGAAAACACCCATTTGAAACCTTAGATACCTGAAAAAAACTGATTCTTACTCTCACTTGAATGCCCAAAAGAAATTGAAAGGAATTGGAGAAGGAAGCCTTGAATCACCCTTTGATTACCTCTCTATGCTCTTTCATGCATGAATGAGGACTTAGAATAGATTATCCCTCTAAAAACCAACCTTTTCTAGGCTAAAACGACGTAGTTTAGGGTCTTATAGCGTGAAAAATTTGAAAATTCCATTAATGAATCTTCCCTAAAAACTGTCTAGGTTGGTCGAATGGGTTGTACCAATGAGTCTTTGGAAGGAACGACAACCCGTTATATGGCCTGTCATGAGCACTACTAAGAGTAGCCTCTAAAATAGAACAGCGGATGGACATGAGACTCTTCCTTTAGACCAATGGGTCATCAAGTCGATCGTTGTTTGCCCCTTCACAAAACTGGACCTCTCGACCACGCGCCTCACCACGACTCGTGGTTGCTTCCAATGAGTTGTGGTCTTGATCTATCAGTACTGGAAATTCTTACAACCAAACAACGACCGGTGACCATGCGTTTTCACTTCTCACCACGAGTCGTTGGATGACCTTTGGTATCCTCAACTGCTAAGCCCAGCCTCTCCTACGACTGTCATCAATGACTTTGTGTTCCAAACAACAAGTCATTGCATCGCCCGTTGTCTCCACTGCCGCCAGAACTACTCAATCACCACGACTGGATACAATGACCCGTGGTTTAATACCACGAGTCGTTACCTCGCCCATTCTATGATATTTTCCCAGCTTCAGCACTTTTCAACTTTTAACTTCCGAGTCTACTCAACACCATGGTCTTTCCGATGGAGTGCTACTTCAAAGCCTTTATAAAGTCCTAGACTCCATCAATAAATCAGTCGCGAATAATCTAGCTAGAGGATCAATCTTGGAGAAAATGTATGGTCTAGCTAATGCCCTCTTAGAAAGGATGATGAAGATGAATAAGGAATGGCATACCAGGGAGACGAATGTGTGTTCACATGATGATGGTTCTAGTTTGCTAACAGTTAAAATGAGAAAAAAAGATGAAGAGCGAGATGAGAATCTTGGTAAAATGACGACTCAGTTGGAGTTAATGAATAAGCATGTGATGGGAGCCGCGCCTAAAGTTGTAAAAGTTGTGAGAATGCAAGGTCTAATGCATTTTGAGAGAGAGTCATCACCACCAAGGTACGAGGAGGAGTGCCAATATATAGCAAATCAAATTGGGAGTTCTCAACCCTGGTACTAAGGGACTAATCAAGGCCCTTGGAGCCTAAGGGAAGAAACCGAAGGTTGGAGGAACCGTGACACACAAGGGTGGCCTGATCGAAATGAGAGATCGGGTAATAGAGAGCAAAAACTTGAGGGAGACCGCTACCATAGAAGCTTGAATCCATATGTTCCCCCTCCTAAAGCTGAGAATGCCTAATCTCAACCAGGTGCGAGAGATGTTGGGAACTCAAAATTTGAAAAAATGTTGCCGAGGGTTCTCAAAAAAGTTGAATCAATAGATAGTGGGGTTAAAGAACTTAAAGGGGAGGTGCCTAACCTTTCCCAAATAGTAAGTTCACACTCGGCCTCTATCAAGCATTTAGGGGCCAAAATGAACCACTTATCTTCTCAAATGAATCCCCCAATGAAGGGAACACTTCTTAGTGATACAATGCCCAATCCTAAAAAGGACAGTTAGTGCATGGATATTGTCACTAAGAGTGGCAAATGCTTGGAGATGGGGGAGTTGAGCCCAAGGAAGTTGTTTCCCCAAAGGCAAGTGATGTGAAAGAATCGGATGAGGTGCCACAAGTACCAAATGGTTGTGATAATGTTGAGGATCAAGGTGAGGGAGATGTTGATGAGACTCCCTCAAATGATGAGGAGTGAGATGCAGGCATGAAGGCCTCAATTGAGAAAGACCAAAAACCAAGAGTTCCACCTCCTTATCCACAGCGGTTAACCAAGAAGAAAAAGGATGTTCAATTCAGTATGTGTATCGACATGTTCAACAAATTGTCCATAAACATACCATTAGTGGATGCTTTACATCAAATTCTAGGATATGGAAATGTTTATGAAAGAGTTGCTGAAGAAGAAGAAGGTTGTAGATGTGTGCAACAGAGAGACAACACATTATTGTAGTGCTATGATGATGAGCAACCTTTCCCCAAAATGGGAGGATCCAGCGGCCTTCACAATCCCTTGCACTATTGGGTTGTGCGTGCTCAAAAAAGCCCTTTGTGATCTTGGGGAAAGTATAAATTTGATGCCCCTCATAATCTTCAAGAAGTTGGGGCTTGGCAACACCAAACCTTTCTCAATGATATTGTTAATGCCTGATTTCTCTATCAGAAACCGGTTGGTGTTTTGGTGGATGTATTAGTGAGGGTAGATAGAGTATTAACCCAATTTTATGAAATTCTCTATGATATGCTTATGGGTCGGATTCCCTTATGTCTTAAAGCATGTTTTAAGTCTAATATCAGATTTTAAGCAAAATTTGAGTATAAATTCATGATATCAAGTTATTAGAAATTATACCCTATTATGCAAGTTATATGAAAACTCAAGCTTAAGATTTATGATTTCAAGTATGATGAGATATCTAGCATGAATGAATGTTTATAAATTTTTTAGGTATGAATCTATGATTTTGACTTATGAAGTCTATTTCAAGTATGCATGATTTTACGATTTGGGAAAGCCCACGCAACTTAAGTATGTTTTCATGATTTAGCCAAGGCTAATAAGATCAGCTTTTCATATGTTTTGAAGTCAAGACTGCCAATGCAGCTTATGATATGATTTGGAGTCAAGATTCCTAATGTTCAGATTTTAGACTATGCATGTAGTTATAATTTCAGCTTCTTTGGAAAATGATGGGAGTACTATGCATGTATTTGGGAGTAGTGTCTAGCACCGAATATGCTTGTGGTTCTAAGGTCCCCCGGTCTCAGAACTACGCGCCAAAGTAGGTATATTTATATTTGGGTCTTCTCAAGAGAGATTTCCCTTACCCCAAGGGGCCTTAGCTTGATATCGATATCATGGCATCGTCCTTAGCCCTGAAAAGATTTTGGGCTGCTCTACCCACTTGAATGTGATAGTTGGTGTCATACCCCGCCTTGGGGGGTATGAATGGCACCTGGTGCCCTACTAGGACCTGACCTGCTGGACTATAAGCCTGGGCACATCTGGTGCCTAGCTGGCTCTAACTCATACTTCTGGAAACAAAGGGCTATATAACGGCTGTAAATACAGCCCCCGGCCTGTTGGCCTATAGCCTTCTGTACCTGTACTAGCAGCTGACCAGAAACATATTATCTCAGGGAAACCCATGCGGGGCGACAAGGCCACCATGCTGTCTAGTTATCTGCAACTCAATCATAAAGCACAAAAGGAAACTACGTGACCGGCAAGGTCACCACTACTGGCAAGCTATGGCCCCACACGGCCAAAGTAAAAGAAAGCAAGAATACTGACAACCAAACAACTGCACGGCCTCACACGACCGGCTCATCTGACCACAGGGAATATATAGACTGCAAGCCTCTAAGAATAGCAATAGAACTGGTCGGGACAGGGCCCCGACCTACTCGTACTATAAAACAAAAGAACTGAAGTACACCTCTGGAATTCAGTCTCCGGATGACAGGAGCTGAATACTCGATCGCTGACAGGAATCACGTGGTGTCACCTGCTCGTCTATAAGTACCTGCAGGCAAGTAATGCAGTGCCCCACCGGGCGTCAGTACCGCTGGTACTGAGTATGTAAAGCAATAACTGAAAGCAAAATCTGAATACAATAATATAACTGAAGAAACTGAAGTAGAGAGAATAGACTAACTGTCTGATAATGTAAATCATACCTTCTCTCAATCTTTACTGGGAAGGGTAAGAGTCATACCTGGAAACGTATCGTGCTACTGCTGATCTACTTGTATCTAACATAACATGGCATAACATGAAATAACATAACATAGCACACACAAACCTTACCCGGCCCCCATAAGCCGGGAGGTACAGCCAGCACAAAATCTATACCCCTACCCCGGTCATCCCATCTCCTACAATGGCTGTAAGCATCCAGCCGGTCCCTGGGTATGCACTTGGGCTCGCTGAGCCCCTGACTATAACTATACCTGAGTCCGAAGGACTCCAAAATCAACACCCCGGGCGTACCCACTCGACGGGGGTGTATAAGGGCCGACCAAGGCACAATATGGGGAAACTGGCATCCCATCTTCGTCCCCTTGCGGGACGACATATCACTCCGTAGAGCGACGTATCCTCGTCCTCTGGCGGACGAGTCGATACAGCTATTAACCCTGGGCGGTCATGAATGCTAGGTAATCCAACCCCAATCAATACAACGGTCTCAACTAGTCATGCTGTCTGTATATCTCATAAGCTAAGGCTAACAGGGGTAAGGTGTCGTATATATAGCTGCTGAGCTAATAATAGTAATCTGTAAGTGCCTGATCCGTGCTGAGACAGGTAAATATAAATACAAACATAGTCTCCTGTCAAACTGTACTGGAGCAATGCTATACAAGATGGTGTTTCTGCTAAAAGCTATACTGTTTACTGAGTTTCTGTATTAACATGATTTCCTATTTCTAACATGCTTTCTAAACTTTATTTAGTTACTATTCTGTGTCTGAAATGCTTTACGCATACTGTACTACTTCGCGAGATTTCAGCTAAACACAACAATATCTTAACATGGCATATTACATCACATACTGTATATACTGGGCAATATCTTTAATACTTACGTCAGAATCTATATCATACGGATAGGTCTCATACACGTTACAACCCAAAACTTCTCATATTGCACCAATATTCATAATAACACAATAATCGACTTCTGAACATTCTACTGGTCTGTAAATTACCATACTGTCTCAATATTACTTAACTTGCCGAGGAAACTAACTTTATATACCTTATTCTTGAGCTATTCGTCTGTCGAACGAGGCTCAGCCGGTACTTCAACTGTTTTCTCCCCACTGCATTCACAAATATGTCAATCAATACTAAATACAACTTTATTTCAAAAGGCAACGTCACTTTCGATATAGTTTATAGCCTAAACTTAGGCTTATCGAAAGACGGTCGAAAACTCGCTATTTTTCAGCGGTCCAGAAGGGAGAAATATTTACTTCTCAGCTAGGAACACATAGACACTAATTTAGAGAAATTCCACTTACCTTAGCTCGGTGGCGCGATGATTCGTCGGCCGTATTTTACGAAACTGAATCCGTAGGAATGCTCTCTGCTGCTAAATACTTCGGTATCTAGGATTAATTTGAGTTTGGACAGCGTTTGGCAGTGTAATCGGACGAAAATTATTTAATTTCTTCGTTCCTTTCTTCTCTCTCAGCGTTTGCCTCTGTTCTTTGGAAAATTTTTAAAGGTTATATCATTTAAAACCGAAGTGGGGCTTTATATACTTGGGCCTGAACCTGGGCAACGTGTCACGGAGCCATCGCGGAGGCCTCACCTCCGTGACACGCTGCCATCGCGGTGGGGCTCTGCCTCGGCTCCTCCCGCGATGGTTCGACGGGTTTCTCGTTCGTTCTTTTTCCCGGGCCTTTCTCTAGCACGTATGACCTTCAAATATGATTAACCAACGTGCGAATAGGTCATCTAGGTGCCGGGAATTCTACGGGGTATAACATTCTCCCCCCCTTAAGAACATTCGTCCTCGAATGTATACTGCCATCTAGAGGACTTACTTAGCTTACTTGTTTAGAAAAATTTTGGCAAAGTATCCCCTGTAATATGGACTATAGCAAAAACCTGAAATGCAGAAAAGTCCAACACAGGCACTGCACATAATATTCTAGGATCCACTGGATAACTAAATATCAATCTTTCTCATTCACAGACATACAGCCATATGGTACTGCATGAGTAATAATACGGACATACCTGTCGCCTAACTGGGCCTGAAATAGGTGAGGATATCTGGTCCTCATATCTTCCTCTGCTCCCCAAGTTATCTTCTCTCGGTTCTTGTTACGCCCTAATACCTTGATAGACGCAATATCTTTAGTGCGGAGTCTGCGAATCTATCTGTCTAGGATAGCTACTGGGACCTCTTCATAGGCCAGCTTCTTCATAACCTGGATATTCTGGACTGGGACTACTCTGGACGGGTCCCCTATGCATTTCCTCAGCATAGCTACATAACAGACCGGATATATGGATTCTAATTCTGGAGGCAAATTCAACTAATGGTAACTGCTCTTGACTATTACTGAAATCTAGCACACACGCTCGCAACATGTCTTCGAGCGTCTGAATTGTGCGCTCATCCTACTCATCTGTCTGAGGGTAGAACGCTGTGCTTAAATTAATCTGCGTGCCCAAACCTTTCTGAAATGATTGCCAGAATCTAACTGTAAATTGTGCTCCTCTGTCTGAAATAACGGATACTGGTATTCCATATAATCTGACTATCTTTCTGATATACAACTCAGCATAATCTTCGGCTGAGAAAGTAGTTCTTACTGGCAAGAAATGAGTTGATTTTGTCAATCTGTCACTTATTACTCAAATAGAATCATTTTCGTGTCTGGTACGGGGTAATCCTGCCACAAAATCCATATTCACTGCTTCTCATTTCCAAAGAGGCACAGCTATGTTCTAAATTAACCCGCCTGGTTTCTGATATTCTGCCTTCAACTGTTGGCAGTTAGGACACTGGGCTACCAATAGTTCTCTTTAATGTCATGGTACCTCTTTGTCGTATCGGGATGAAGAGAATAGCGGGCGTAATGCGCCTCGCTCATAAACTACTGACGATGCCCCAAAATATCTGGAGCGCAATGCGGCCTTTATATCGCCACACTTCATACCCGGTTATCTGAAAATATGTCATCTCTCCTTACTGAATCTTATGTTTAAATTGAACCTGGCTAGAGTTCCTATACTGCCATTCCTTTACTTCCACCACTAACGACAATGCTGTGACATTCTGTATTATCGTTCTGTTATCTGTTATTTCTGCTATGTGAACGGCTAGACCGGCTAACTAGTAAAATTCTCGGGTCTATTCCTGTTGTTCAAACAGCAAGTATGCCAACTCCTCATAGATCTATGGCATAGGGCATCTACTACCGTATCAGCCCTTCCCGGGTGATACCAAATTCTCGCTTTTTAAGGCATAAACTACTGCAACTACCTCCAGGTCATGGGTAAGATAATTCTTTTCACGTCCCCTCAATTTCCTGAAAGCATAAACTGTTACTTTACCATGCTGCACCAACCCTCTGTACCTTCTGGCGATACTAACACTGGAGTTGATGTTAACCTGGCTTTTAACTCTTGGAAGTTCTGCTCACACGCCTCAGTCTACTGGAACTTTGCTGCCTTCTGTGTCAATTTAGTAAAAGGTGCTGCTAAGGTGGAAAGTCCTTCCACGGACCCTCTGCGGTACCCGGCTAACCGCAGGGACTGCGTACTTCGATTGGAGTGGTAGGTCCAGGCCAGATCTTCATTACTTCGATTTTTTTTTTGTGTATCTATCTGTACACCAGCCTCCGACACCATGTGACCAAAAAGGCTACTGGACTCAACCAAAATTCACATTTACCAATTTGATATATATCTGACGGTCATACTGGTTTATTATACCGGAGAATCTGACAAGTAATCTACCGGTATAGTTAGAGCTTATCTAGCCCTCTGGTCGCATGCTAAGGCAACTTGTTGCTAAGGTGACCTTGAACGACTATCTGCACACCATGTGCCCATATCTGATCAGGGGGTCCTGATATTGATCATGACCTCTAATGATCTGGCTGCATAACCCTAAATAACTGAATAGTCGGGTTGAATGACCCGAATGTGGCAGTAGTCCCACCATACTCTAACTGTGCTACTTGAGTGCTTATAGTTCGTGCATAACCGCAAACTCGTGGGCATCTAATTGCTCTGTTATTTTGCTTAACCCACTGGAAGGCTGGACTTATTCAACTTACTCCCAGGCGATCAATCTCTGGACCTTCACGGGGAGTCTACTGATCCCCTGGTCTTAATAAACACTGTGCTAGCAGGGCACTATCAATTTCTTACGCCTTGTGTGTATCCACTTGGATTTATACTGCTATTCTGGAGAATTCTCGGTCTTATGGGCTATTCTGTAAATACTGGCCTTCTGGTAGGGCTCTGTATCTAAATATCTTACAAAAACCAGCTGAAATACTAGTCTGTCACTGACTACTGATGTGGACCCTTCCCTGGGGTACCCACGGGTATTCTGACTGGGGCGGCTGGCTGACTTATGGGGTGTTTCGCATAAGAACTGCTAGGTTGGCTACGGCCGACTGTTGCCTATAAGGCTGGGAAAACGACGTATGACCACTGAACATGCTAGAACAATTCTGATATTGCTAACCTCTGAAATTTGCCCATTCGGCCTCTAATCCTAGTTCTAGCACATGTGCTACTGTTACCGATCTTCAGGGATGCCTCCCTGCTAATACAGGCGCCAGCTGGTCGATTGACCGTCTAACTGCGCCCTTATCATCTAGCCATATGTCTTAGGTCAATAATTCTGGTAAGCTCCTAGAGCCTAGATCCGACAACAACACATGAATCTATAAACTTAATAACTGAGAACAAATATAGTTTTTATGACTTCATACGTAACTCATACTTAATCCTCCCTCTCTCTTCTTCTTTTCTTTTCTTTTTTTTTAGTCCCCCAATGCAATTTGTATAGGCTTTCTATTACTAATCAGCATCTGTGATTGTAGCCCTTATAGGCAGCCACTCACAACCTATCTATTATCTGTATATCTATATATCGCTAGCTACGTACAATATGTACTGATTTCTGCGGTAGTTCATGATCTCTGACAGGTTCTGCTGAGTCTCACATCGTACATGATACATTGCTTCTACGGCCTAATACCATCTCTTGCCCTGACTTATCATTTCATTGCATTGTCACCCCATTCTGAAAGTAACAAACATAAACATTTTAGTTATCGTTTGCTGTTTGAAATTTGCCACTCTTGCGATGTGGGGTCGACGTTCGAATCCTGTAGCCTTACTAGGCATATACTGAGAGCCCATGACTATCTGTTGGGCCTTATCTCTAGGCTACACTAGATTAGAATTGTTGTATCGGTAACTTCTTAGCTTTTCCATAGCGGACATACTGCGGTATTCTGAACCGCAATCCTACTGTCAGCGCGAAGCTTAATCTTTAATACGATACTTTATCAATCCGGGGTAGTTCTAATTTCCCCACAAGATCTGACATTCCTGCTACTCCCTCTCATCTTGCTTAAACTGAACTCTGGGGTTCAAGGTACCTGCCTTTCATTGCTAATGCGATTACTGATCAAGCCTCGGCCTATACTTCTTTGGGCGTATACTCAAGCCCATCTGATTCACATAACCTCTATATCTCTCGATGTCACAACTAGAGCATAACTATAATCTTACAGGTATGTCTTGCTATCTATTAGCATATATGGCGGGCTTGGCCTTTTTCTGGCTCAAACTTGATTATTACTGAGCATTTTATTACTAATAGATCTTTCACCCCTGCTTCGGGCAAACTAAATAATCTTACTTTTTCTACTGGCTTACTGTCATAAGGGTCTGCCCAACTTACATAATCATAGGAGCTCTCTATATTTTCGAATACTTACCTGGTGGTATGACCTTATCTGTAATCATAATCAGATCTTATATAACTAATAAGTAAATCAACTCATATGTACATTATACTTCTGACTCCCTATTCTGACGTTATCAACGTATACTAGGAATAATGCTAATAAAGGTATCACGCAGGGAGGTCTCTGATACCTCCTCCTTACTGCTGTAGTTATCATGTAACTGACCGATGCTCTCTTCCGTTGCTATTTTTGATCTTCTTCCTGTGATAGGGTAATGCTGATCTATCTTTGTATCTGTAACCAAAGAATACGGTGAGTTCTCAGGGACTCAACCCTATACTGTACCGCTCTAAAGCACGACTGACTGAGAAAGAAGGGTAACTATCATATCATGCCTCGCAGCCTCCTGCCTATAGTATGTGGTGCACAACACATCCATAGACAAGACTCTACTTAGCACGGCTTGCAGACTCCCTGGGATACGACCTGCTCTGATACCAAGTTTGTCACACCCCGCCTTGGGGGGTATGACTGGCACCTGGTGCCCTACTAGGACCTGACCTGCTGGACTGTAAGCCTGGGCACATCTGGTGCCTGGCTGGCTCTAACTCATATTTCTGGAAACAAAGGGCTATATAACGGCTGTAAATACAGCCCCCGGCCTGTTGGCCTATAGCCTTCTGTACCTGTACTAGCAGCTGACCAGAAACATATTATCTCAGGGAAACCTATGCGGCCCGACAAGGCCACCATGCTGTCTAGTTATCTGCAACTCAATCATAAAGCACAAAAGGAAACTACGTGACCGACAAGGTCACCACTACAGGCAAGCTATGGCCCCACACGGCCAAAGTAAAAGAAAGCAAGAATACTGACAACCAAACAACTGCACGGCCTCACACGACCGGCTCATCTGACCACAGCGAATATATAGACTGCAAGCCTCTAAGAATAGCAATAGAACTGGTCGGGACAAGGCCCCGACCTACCCGTACTATAAAACAAAAGAACTGAAGTACACCTCTGCAATTCAGTCTCCGGATGACAGGAGCTGAATACTCGATCGCTGACAGGAATCACCTGGTGTCACCTGCTCATCTATAAGTACCTGCAGGCAAGTAATGCAGCGCCCCACTAGGCGTCAGTACCGCTGGTACTGAGTATGTAAAGCAATAACTGAAAGCAAAATCTGAATACAATAATATAACTGAAGAAACTGAAGTAGAGAGAACAGACTAACTGTTTGATAATGTAAATCATACCTTCTCTCAATCTTTACTGGGAAGGGTAAGTCATACCTGGAAACGTATCGTGCTACTGCTGATCTACTTGTATCTAACATAACATGGCATAACATGAAATAACATAACATAGCACACACAAACCTTACCCGGCCCCCATAAGCCGGGAGGTACAGCCAGCACAGAATCTATACCCCTACCCCGGTCATCCCATCTCCTACAATGGCTGTAAGCATCCAGCCGGTCCCTGGGTATGCACTTGGGCTCGCTGAGCCCCTGACTATAACTGTACCTGAGTCCGAAGGACTCCAAAATCAACACCCCGGGCGTACCCGCTCGACGGGGGTGTATAAGGGCCGACCAAGGCACAATATGGGGAAACTGGCATCCCATCTTCGTCCCCTTGCGGGACGGCATATCACTCCGTAGAGTGACGTATCCTCGTCCTCTGGCGGACGAGTCGATACAGCTATTAACCCTGGGCGGTCATGAACGCTAGGTAATCCAACCCCAATCAATACAACGGTCTCAACTAGTCATGCTGTCTGTATATCTCATAAGCTAAGGCTAACAGGGGTAAGGTGTCGTATATATAGCTGCTGAGCTAATAATAGTAATCTGTAAGTGCCTGATCCATGATGAGGCAGGTAAATATAAATACGAACATAGTCTCCTGTCAAACTGTACTGGAGCAATGCTATTCAAGATGGTGTTTCTGCTAAAAGCTATACTGTTTACTGAGTTTCTGTATTAACATGATTTCCTATTTCTAACATGCTTTCTAAACTTTATATAGTTACTATTCTATGTCTGAAATGCTTTACGCATACTGTACTACTTCGCGAGGTTTCAACTAAACACAACAATATCTTAACATGGCATATTACATCACATACTGTATATACTGGGCAATATCTTTAATACTTACGTCAGAATCTATATCATACGGATAGGTCTCGTACACGTTACAACCCAAAACTTCTCATATTGCACCAATATTCATAATAACACAATAATTGACTTCTGAACATTCTACTGGTCTGTAAATTACCATACTGTCTCAATATTACTTAACTTGCCGAGGAAACTAACTTTACATACCTTATTCTTGAGCTATTCGTCTGTCGAACGAGGCTCAGCCAGTACTTCAACTGTTTTCTCCCCACTGCATTCACAAATATGTCAATCAATACTAAATACAACTTTATTTCAAAAGGCAACGTCACTTTCGATATAGTTTATAGCCTAAACTTAGGCTTATCGAAAGACGGTCGAAAACTCGCTATTTTTCAGCGGCCCAGAAGGGAGAAATATTTACTTCTTAGCTAGGAACACATAGACACTAATTTAGAGCTATTCCACTTACCTTAGCTCGGTGGCTCGACGATTCGTCGGCCGTATTTTACGAAACTGAATCCGTAGGAATGCTCTTTGCTGCTAAATACTTCGGTATCTAGGATTAATTTGAGTTTGGACCGCGTTTGGCACCGTAATCGGACGAAAATTATTTAATTCCTTCGTTCCTTTCTTCTCTCTCAGCGTTTGCCTCTGTTCCCTAGAAAATTTTTAAAGGTTATATCATTTAAAACCGAAGTGGGGCTTTATATACTTGGGCCTGAACCTGGGCAACGTGTCACGGAGCCATCGCGCAGGCCTCACCTCCGTGACACGCTGCCATCGCGGAGGGGCTCTGCCTCGGCTCCTCCCGCGATGGTTCGACGGGTTTCTCGTCCGTTCTTTTTCCCGAGCCTTTCTCTAGCACGTATGACCTTCAAATATGCTTAACCAACGTACAAATAGGTCATCTAGGTGCCGGGAATTCTACGGGGTATAACAGTTGGGGCATCATGTAAACTCTACCGTGATAGTGTCAGTAATGATGAGTCTCCCATTGTTCCTCATGATTTGAGTTACTCATGTTCATGATTTATGATATTATGTATTAATAGTAGATTTAACCCAATGATTAGTTTATGAGCTTTTAATTTAATTCTTTGTTTTTACAAAAACTTTACAAAAAAAATGTAGTAATTACTTACGATTTCAGCTTTGACAAGTCATATGGTTTCTATTTCTAAATCTTGGGTCATTATGTCATATTCTATGCTATTCGTTTCATGATATAGGTCCAAGTGGTCCAGTTCAGTCTCTCCGATAGCTCATTTCCCCTATGAGCTATATTCCACCCTGCCTTGGGTGAGTCCTCATTGTTCGAGGGCGTATATCATTTCAGTTTTATATGGTTATTTTGTTTCATACTTAGAGATAGATGGGGGCCTTGTCCCAGTATCTCATCAGTTAGTAGAGGATTTTTAGACATAGACTAGTATGTTCAGCTTAAGATTTAGCATTGTTATGTTATTGTTTGGTATAGTTATGTTATTCCAATTTCAGCTTATTTAGGTTTAATTTATTAGTTTCCGCTTTTATATATGCTCTTTAGTTGCTATATTCCTGCCATGGGTTTACTTGGAGCCATTCGTGGTTCTAGGTCCGGTGTATCAGTTCGAGGTCCCAGCTCAGGTCGTGACAAACTAATGATGGAGCTGGGGCTGATAACCTCCGGTGGGGCTGTGGGTGATATCCACCATCGTACATCTGCTGAGAATACCCAAGCTCACTGTCCTAGCCCTCTTGGCCTCTCTTCCCTTCTCTTTCATCTACTCCTCGTTTATCTGTTGACGTAAATCATCAAACGAGAGATATCCATGTCCTTGATAAGCATAGAGGTTTTGAACTCTTTGACTAGTGAATCTGCAACCCCTAATGCAAACTTGCTCATACGAGTTCTCAGATCGGCAACCATCTCCGAAGCATACTTGAATAGTTGGGTAAACCTCAAAGGCATACTCCTGAAAAGTCATGTCGTTCTGCTTCAAATTGACGAACTCTGCTGCCTTTGCTTCCCTCAACTCATGGGGAAAGAACTTGTCGAAGAATTCCCTAATGAACTCATCCTAGCAAATAGGAGTTGTACCTTCTCCATAACTCTCCTTCCACTGACGGAGCTAACTGTAAGCTATACCCTCAGCAAATAGGAGGCCAAATCTGCACTCTCCTCTACCGAAACTCCGATAATCTGGATAATCTTCTAGATCTCCTCAATGAACTCCTACACATCCTCATCCACCTTAGAACCATGAAACTCTAGCAGGTTCATCTTGGTGAATTCGCGCACTCTGGTCGGTGCAGCATTCCCGTTAGTGTTCACGTGGGAAACCCCTGCTGGTTTACCTAGGCTGTCATAGCCTATGCCAACATTTGAAAAGCAGTCCTAAACTCAACATGAGTCACCTTCTCAAGAAAAGGGTCTATTGGAGCTGGTGGGGATGGCTGGTATCTATCTTCATTGCCATTCCGATGACTATTGTTGTTTCCATTCCTTTTTCTATTCAATCGGTGGAGGCATATTTCTGCAAATGCGTATAACATGAATTAGAGAAATAGAGAGAGTTGAACTTCATCACACCACATAGATCATGAAAGAAGGGAAGTTTCCAAAAACATCTTGTAGCCTCTTCCTCATAAGTGTGGTGCACTTCACACCCATGAAAAGACTCTATCTAATATGGCTTTCAGACACCCTAGTGCACATCTAAACCTGTTGCTCTGATATCATGTTTGTCAAGACCCGAGCATGGACCTCGAATCGTAACACGGGACCTAGAACCACGAATGGCTCCAAGCTAACCCCATGGGATGTACATAGAACATTATTAAGCATAAACTAAATGAAAATAGAACATGAGCATATCATAACATAAGCAAAAATCGTAGATATCATAAAACATATGGAACCACAAATCAACACCACTGAATCATCTAACATAGCTATCTAAAAAGACTCTTCGTAGGATGAGCTGATGGGACAACTACCCCAACTAGCTCTACCAAAGTCCGAAAGTTGAAAGACATAAAAATAAAAGACATGCGTCAAAACTGATGTCCTCAAATCATGAGGACTCACCAAGAGATGGGTGGACTGGATCGGGAGTAAATCTAATGGAGAGGCTAGGACTGATCACCCAAACCTATATCATGAGATGATATAGTGTAAATGTCAAAACCCGAGCTGGGACCTAGGATCGAGACATGAGAACTAGAACCATGAATGGCTCCAAGCTAACCATCACACATACATAGCATGACTTAAAAGCATAATTAAATAGAAAATAACACATGAACATGGCATAAGTGAAAGACTGTGCAGTATATCAACATAAAAGACATAAGCGTAGACACAACTAAACAATGTTGAACTTTCTATACATGATAGTCCATAAAGCCTCTACTACTACGATGAGCTGATGGGAGAACACCCCTAACTAGCTCACTAAGTCTGAAACTGACTAGACATGCTAATAATATAAAATTGATAATGTCCTTGAAAGATGAGGAGTCACCCAAGAGAGAATAGAGTTGGACTGAGCGGGAGCGATCTAATAACAAGATTGAGACTGGTCGCCAGAACCTATATCATGAGATGATATAGCATAGAGTATGCAGTCAATACTTGAAATGTACTGAATATATAGAGGAAGAAAAACATATCAAGTAAAAAACAGTCTATAATCATGAATATTAAACAAGATAGAACATGAGAGTAAGGGCAACATGCTAAAAGCCACATTCCTGAAATATACGTAATCATAAACTATTATCATAAGTTGAACATAATGACCGAATGTTTAAAAATAGAAAACATGTAGCATGAAATACTTGAAAACATAGTTGAAAACTCATAAACTGATCAATGGGTCAAATATTCTAAAATACATTATATCATAAGACATAAACATGAGTAACTAAAAACATGAGAAATAATAGGAGGCTTCATCATAACCAACACCATCATGATAGAGCTTACATGATGCCCCAACTATCTCACTCAAATGGGTAGATCCATCCAAAGAATTCCAAGGCTAGGAACGATAAAGGCGTGATATCACTAGTGAGTCCCCAAAGGGTTTGAACATGAATATATACCTACGCTGGCGCGTAGTTCTGAGACTCGGGGTGTGGCTGAACCTCTATCCTACTTGGTGGTAGAAACTACTCCCAAAAACATGCACTTGACTCATAATCATTGTCATGAAAAATTATACTTGAAGTTGCATGGGTCAGCTAAAACATGAAATCATAATCATACTTGACATGCGTGAAATATTCGTGACAGGATGCCATAAAATTGGCCATGATTCTTGAGCTTGAATTTCATTAAAATAACACATGCTTGAATAAAGCTTATTAACTTTAAAATCATGGAATCATAAGTTTAGAATTTCATAAATATTCATACATACTAGATGGCTCATCATACTTGCAATCATGGCTCATAAGCTTGAAATTCACAAGTCATGCAGAATAGGGCATAATCTTCATAAACATTAAATCATGAATTAGTAAATACATTGAGAGTAAAAGTTTCCATATTATCCCTAAATAATTAATTGGAACATGAAAGAATTGTTCCATCGAGATAGCATGGAAGATTTCATGGAATTGAGTAAAACTCTAGAATTTTAACATGACATGACCGGAGACTTAAAATCATAGATTAGGGATAAAATTAGGTATGAGGGTAGAATATTTCCTCCATTCATAACCCTACATACCTGGGTAATTTGACTCCTAAACTTGCATTGAAAACCCAAGAAGGTTGGAAGAGAACTTGAGGAAGAACCCTAGCCTTGATCTAAAGGGAGGATCTTCATCACTATTGTTTTTGAAAGAAAGAGGGCTTAGGTTGGGTTAAAACTCTTAAAACACTCTTTAAGAAGACCAAAATGACATCATTTAGTGATTATGAGTTTAGGAAATTACAAATTTATCCTTGGAAATAAGGCTAAATTTAACAGCTGAATATCCCGATGGTGGCTGTGATGGGTCGTCACTCACCTGATGGTCCATCGCCCTTATTGTTAAACTTTAACCCAAGAAAGGTCCTTACTAGCCCTTAACGATAGTAGCCATGATGGGCTGTCAAAATGGAAAAGATGTGGGTGTTTAGCCATCATATCTGCTTCGGCTTCGCATGTAGCCCCCTCAACAAGGTGATTCCTCCACAAAACCTTCACTGTACTACTTCCCTGTTCCTCCATTTCTGAACCTGTCCATCAAGGATCTAAACCAGAACATCCTTATAGGTAAGACTATCCTTCACCCCAATGCTATCTATCGACACAATAAAGTTGGGTCGTCAATACACTTTTTCAGTAGAGATACATGGAAAACTGGATGCACTGAAGTTATACTCTGCTGGTAGCTCCAACTCATGTCTGAATCCTATAAGGACCAACATATCAGGGACTAAGCTTCCCTTTTTTTACAGAACCTCATGACTTCTTGATGCCGCCCAAGCGCACATGGTCGCCAAGTAATATAGGATTGTTAAGTCCAGATATCGTACCCACAGGGACTTGTCATTTTAATTGTTATAAGATTGTCACTTTAATTTCAGTAATCTATGAAACAAGTAAAATGAATATTGGTTCGGAAATTAAACTACTAAAACTTCAAATATAAAAATTAACTAAAACAAATGCAAGTTTGACTGTATTTCGATAACGATGACATATCAGAGCAATGACACTTGGTTGGTTTCAGGTTGAGTTTTCCAGACGTAATTAAACTAGCATGATCTTCCAACGGTTGTTAGTTGCAAGTTCCTATCCCGTTTCTTTCCACTATCCCTAGCATCCAAGAACTATTTCATGAACCCTAACAACTATATCCCTATGTTCACAGGAGAATCTTGAAACGACGATTATGATACTTGTATTTCAACTAAACGGGGATGAAGGGTATATCCCTATCCTCGACAACAACTTCTATCCTATCACCTATGGGTTCAAGGGTCTTTGAATTCCAATTCTGTATTTACTTTTAACCCTTTCAATTCCCTTTCCCAAGATCAACCAAAAGGAAACAAATTACTTACAAGGTGATCAATCTCATAAATAATAAATTAACACAAATAAATAGAAACAACCATAAAAGAAGAATCACAACTAAGTTTCTTTTGTTTGTCAAACAATCAACCATTCACCATGACTACAACCCTAGAATATGAGTTTAGCCACTCATAGACAAGAGGAAAAACAAATACTTAGTCATCATCATGCGAAAATAAGAAGTAAAGAAGATAAAACCTAGATGTAGAACCTTGTTTTCCTTCCAAGCGACTTACAAGCATTCATGAATGAACCACGAAATAAAAATGAGTAAAAATGGCTTAAAAGAAGTCCAAAACTACTCTATGAAGTCAAAAACTACGTAACGACCTAAGGCTTATATTTATAGATAAGCCTTCAAATAATGCTTTTTCCCTTCAAGACATGGCTTTAAAATTAGCATTTTTCCCCAGAATGAACCTGGCATGCTGCTCCTCCTATCTCACCACAGACTTAGTCAAATTTCCAGCAATTTCAACTCCAGATAGGGTCTGGCATGCCACCTCAGCCATAGCACCAGATTGAGATTTTTCTCTCTAAAGTTTGGGACTTGGTGTGGGGCGCCATCCGTAGCAAAACCTTGTCAGATCCTCAAATCTTCATTTCTTGCATCATTTTGAGCCCATTTTGCCTAGTTTCCTACTCAAATCAACTCAAATCATTTGTTAGCGCATAAAACACACACATTTCATGAATTTAAGCATAAATTAAGGGTTATGAATTCAAAACATGATAAAATATGGGTAAAAACATGGCAAATGGGTGTACAAATATGCCCAACATCACCACCCCACACTTAAACCATTGCTCGTCCTCGAACAATCCTTAAAACATATCTAAAATCATATTTCACCATCACACTTGACACCTCTATCAACTCATACCTAACAAACTAGCATAGAGCATACATAAAGTGGTTTATCATCATACACCAATTCTCAACAAAGCACATAGAAATATTTAACAATCAAGAAACACACAACCTCTATAAATGACTCATCTTTTCAACAAAAAGGGCCAACATGATTAAGTGTGATTCATGCAACAAGTAGTATACCGAATTAGACCTCTTGAGCCCTTCACTTTTAGTGATGTTCCTTGTTCGGTGGGTTTTCTATAGGTTAAAAACCGACACGCAAGTGCACGTGGTCAAACAAGTAATAAAGTGGCTAAGTAAGCCAAGTATCGAACCAAGGAGACTCTGGATAAGTACAATTGCTCAAGTATACTATATTCTATCTTACTTCTAAATATGCTGACAACAACGTAACCAAAAGTTAAACAATTTTGTTTATAAAGTCTATACTAAAACTATTAACAAATATTTACTTTGAATTGAAACTATGGATATGAGCATGCCAATGTTAAGAACAAGTAATGAACTTGATTATAATAATAATTTGGTTAATCTTCTCTTCCTGTTGCTAGCCAAGAACATTAGCCTAGAGATTAAAACTCTCGTATTTAATCTCACTTAAGAATCATAAACCATCCGTCTACATTTCTGTGATCAAATGCAATTTATGACCTAGCAAAACAATTCCGATTCCTAAATTGACTAATACGGCTTTCAAGTATATTTCTATTAGGAAAGCACATCAAAACCCAATTTTCCCAAATCAAGTTAAGAACAATACCCTATTAATTCACAACTTTCTAATTTCGTGCTCTCTCGAGTGAAATCGGACTTTTTAGATGTACATTAATGTCGGCCACACACTAATGCAGTAGAAACAAGAATTAATAGAACAACATGGAAGAAGAAGATATAAAACCATACAATTCAATAATCAAAATTCATCACCATTGTTCATAACCTCAGCAAGGAAGAGAATTAGCTACTCATTTGTGGATTAATCATCCTAAAACAAGTGTTAATCATACAAACAATTGATTTAAAGAGGAAGGAAACAGAGAAAAACCCTGAGCTTTTTCGTCCCTCAACTGCCTGTAACCCACGTCCTTGCTCCACCAAGTCTCAATTCTGAAAAATAAACCTAAGTGTGCTATTTATAGTAGTAGGACTCTTTCCCGGAATAACAAGCAACGTGTCACGGAGTGCATCACGGAGCACGGCCTCCGTGACACGCTACAAACGCGGAGGCCCTCTGGAAATCACCCGAAATCAGCCCGGGCGGCAACCTGCCGCGTTGGCAGATTGTCACGCTGCCTGGGCAGCGCGTTGGCAGCCCTTGGTCGCAGAGGCCACCTGCCATGGCACGTTGCCAACGCGCAGGTGGGCTGTTGTGAGTGGCCTGCCTTCCGTGGCACGTTGTCGACGCGCCGGTGGGCTGTTTTGTGCCTCCTCTTTGCCGACGTTCGCGTGTTGATTCCGTTTCCAAGCCTCTACTTCACCAACTCATGGATTAGTTACTCAAAAGTCATCAAAACCTACAAAACAAAGGCTAATCATGTTGGTTAGCACATATCTTTACTTTATCTAAAATTACATGAAAATGTATACAATAATCTTAGATAAACAAGACTAATTTAAGTCGCAAAGCGTATCTCGGGCATATATTTTTGCCCGTGATCACAACCCCACACTTAAAGCCTTGTTCGTCCTCGAACAACCTTTTACATATCATGCATATCGAGACTCCCACAAAACTAATTTAGCAAGAGAATTCAAGTTACGGCTATAATGATTATGTAAGATACAAGCTAAAAATAGAGCATGCCTGATTTGTTCATTGAAATGAAGTACAACTATGTTAAGACTTCTTAACCTCAAGAATCGACTCTCAATTTTTAGCAAACTCATGCAAATCAACTGACTAAGAAATCCCACATGATTTATATCCTTCATTCAACATGTGCCCCTCACGGAAAGAGAGTTACCCATTTTCACATGCAAAAACAATTTTTATATCACAACATGTGTGGGTACATGCATAGAATTACACTCACTCTCACAAAGAATTCACATGCATCATGTAATGACCCATAAGCTTGCCCTTAGTGTTTTATTCCACTAATTTAAGGATGTATGAATGTAAGATCAAGTAGGACTTTTTAGGTTGTAATGTAACTCAGGTGCGGGTAAGTACTATTATGATTAGTAATAGTGACTATCTTTCCTAAGCTCTTTTAATACATCACGCCTTCATTACAAACTTCCCTTCCTTCACTTCACCTTTTTCTCTTTTCATCTTTCTTTATCCTCTTTTGTTCTCCCCTTTCTTTAGGCACTTTTAGCATATTAGTAAGGAGTTCTATAAGTAACTTTTCATTTATTTATTTTCTTACTCCCTACTAATACTCACCCACATTCAAACAACTGCACCCTCGACCTTTCTCAACTCTTACAATTGCTACTTTCCCTTCTTTTTCATTCTTCTCACTCCTTTACCCTTTCGGATTTTTCCTTTAAGCGCTTAGGGGTTTTGGATCAAATTCAAGGCTAATGAAAGAAAAAGGATTAAGCTTATGTTGCAGCTGTCAAAGAATAGGCTCAAGGCTCAATGGGGTTAACTAGGATTAATTTTTCAAGGTAGGTATAATGAGGGATAAAAATTTGGTTCATTCAAAGAAATGCCTAAATCATCTCCTACAATTCACATTCTTCATTTCGTTTTATATACACACCAGGAAAGTTCTAGACATTTCATAATAGCACAGAATACTCAAAAACCTTACCCTCATGGCACATGCTCAATTCAAGACACATTCAGCAGACTCTTACTCAGCTAATCACAAGAATTCAGAATTAAGCTTCCATCATATTGAGTCAAATTCAAGAGCCTAAGTGTCTCAAACATATTTATACACTTGAATGCTTCACACTGAACATACTTGCCTCTTACAATCACGTATAGCACATAACAAGAACATCAAGCACCGATTAGTTATGGTTTCAAAAACCCAACACCTATCGACTAATTTTCCTCAAGACGGTCGTCATCCATCCATTGTCGGAAACAGTCCCTAGCTATGACTAAAAACTTTATATACAGACCAAGGAAAGAAAAAGAAAAATTTTATTCTTCGGTTCAAATGCCCCCCGTCGAAAAAGAACCGAAAAGAAAAACCAACGGGTGATGAAGTCATGCTTAATTCACAAAAAAATTTCAAATTTTTCAAATTTCTCACAAGCATTACATTCACCAAAAATCGTTAAGCACAACAAAAATTTTTGAAATTTCCCTCACCCCACACTTAAATCATGCTATGTCCTCATAGCATCAAATTAAAATTTAAAAAGGGTGAGAAATACTCCCTGAGGCCTTTAGGCCTAGCTAGCAACATGCCTTTCTTCAACTTTGCACAAGTGGGTGTTCAACCCCACACTTTTTCTCTTCCATGCTTGTTAGCTTCCTCCTCCACGGGTACTCAGACTTCCCCTCCATCTGTGCTTAACTTTCCACCAAAACAACACAAGATGAAAATAAACAAAAATCAACTCAAATGCAAGAAATTAAAATGGTACCTGTGGTACCCTTGGGTTGCCTCCCAAGCAGCGCCTAATTTTACGCGCGGCACGACGTACCAAGTTTCACCACTTTTTCCTCCACCTTGAGGATATGAATCTCACCCCTGATTTCTTTTCTAATTTCCTCTTATGTTCTAGGGGTGGTGGTGAAAAATTGTAAGGACCAAACAGTAGGTGTTGCCTTTTTACTTTATTGGCCCTCAAGTAAGCGAAGTCATTTTGTCTCTCCGCGTTGGCAAATTTCAAAATATATGGTGCTTGGTCCTCCTCTAGACATTTCTCTATAAGCTTGGACGACTCTCTTTTTATGTTGTGAACCAAATTTAACGTCGAAAAATGTGTAGAGTGTGGTCCAATACACCTCAACTCTGAAACTGCATTTTGCTTGACCTCCTTACTTGTATACTCCTTCTCATCATCGACATCTATCTCTTCATTAATGTCAAATGGGGGGTACTCTATCTCTTCTTTCATGAATGGATTTTCCATAAGTGTGAGCCCATCACGGGGGCACTCAAGAGATTCTGATTGTTGGGCTTCCTCCAAAAATTCACCCTTGACTTCCTCTTGTATTTCCTCTTGAATATCGGCTAAAGTTGTTACCTGCAATTTATCACAAGCTTCAGCTTCAGCGAACATCTCCTTGAATTTGATGCTCATCCTTTCTAGAGCTTCTACATTCTCTTCTTGCTGAATTCTCAATACTGCCATCGCCTCCTTCATTGCTTCTGATTGCTCCAAGAGTTGTTTCAGCATGTCTTCTATTCGAGCACGGCCTCCGTGACACGCTATGGACGCGGAGGCCCTCTGGAAATCACCCGAAATCGGCCCGGGCAGCAACCTGCTGCGTTGAGCGTGTCACGCTGCCTGGGTAGCGCATTGGCAGCCCTTGGTCGCGGAGGCCACCTGCCGTGTCACGTTGCCAACGCGCAGGTGGGCTGTTATGAGCGGCCTGCCTGCTGTGGCACATTGTCGACGCGCCGGTGGGCTGTTTTGTGCCTCCTCTTTGCCGACGTTCGCGTGTTGATTCCGTTTCCAAGCCTCTACTTCACCAACTCATGGATTAGTTACTCAAAAGTTATCAAAACCTACAAAACAAAGGCTAATCATGTTGTTTAGCACATATCTTTACTTTATCTAAAATTACATGAAGATGTATACAATAATCTTAGATAAACAAGACTAATTTAAGTCGTAAAGCGTATCTCGGGCATATATTTTTGCCCGTGATCATTCCTCTCTCAACTTCATCAATATAAGATGTGGAACACAATTCGGAACACATACACTCACAAATGATGTAATTCACATATGAAACATACCATAGGCTTGCACTTCATGTACATTAAGAAAACTTAATTGCTTCAAGAGATTAAGATCACAAGGACTTTTCTTGGTTGTAATGTCAACTAAAGATAGGTAGGATTGATATTTCATTTTATAGTGACTAACACCCTAAGCACTTTTAAGACATATTTCACTTTTCTTGTCTACCACCTTTTTCCTTGCTTGTTCACCTTTATCTACTCAACCTTGTCTTTTCTTTTCATGCCCCATTTTTCCACTACTTGACTGCTAGTTTTCTAATCATAGAATAACTAAGGATTTCACAATTAAAGCTCTTTTTTTCAACTCCCTAGAAGCAAGTAAACAACACAATTTTTATAGGAACTCCTTCTCTCACTTTTCTTTTCTTACCACAACTTTATTTCTTTTACCCTTAACATTATACTTCAGTGGACCTTTACTTTCAAGTCTCAAAGTGATTAAGTGATGAGTTGGTAATTTACCAACTCATTAGACTCAAAAACTTGAGTTGTTTTCTAGTTCTCAAGTTGATTATTTGGATTTTATGCCCTTTATGCTTGTATTGTATGCAGATGCCTAAAAAGAAAAGAGCAAAAATGGAGTAAAAAGGAGGAAATGAGCATTAGCGGCGAGGCGCAAGTGTTAAATGGTGAAACACTGGCTAAAAGCTGAAGGTCACTACCTCAGAGGATGAATGCCACCAGCGATTCATGACTCACTAGCGGCGAGTCGCCGGATGACACTCAGAAATTCACGGATTGGCATCGGTGAGATGTCGAGCGAACCTCCAAAGTCTATTAGAAATGAGTGCAGAAGAAGAGCAGATATCCAGTGGTTCACGAATTTTATCGGCGTACCTTCGGTACCTTCACCATTTTCAGAATGGTGCTATTAAGGGTATAATTGTCCATTACGAGAAAAGGGAGGAAAAGTACCCTAATTTTTAGGGTATAAATAGAAAAAGAAGTACTCTGTACAGAGGGAGAAGAAAAGGGAGAGAAAAAAGGATATAGATATAGAGAGATTGAGAGAAAATAGAAGTACACATCACATCATTATTTCCTGTTTTAGCTAAAGACAATATTTGAGCTGAGAAAGGGATTTTCATTGAAACTTGTAGAAAGTATGCTGCTCTATTTTCTTCTTCAGTATTATTAGTTTCATCTGTAGTTGAAGGATAATTGTGCTTTTGATTTATATACTCTTATTATTGAATTCAATGATGCTATTTGTGAATATGTTTTTGAATTTCTTAACTATGAGTAGCTAAAATCACTAACTAGAGGTGTGTGATGATAAATACTTAATTGGATTGGGTATTTCTAGAGTCATCTTCATAATGTTCAATTAAGTGTAAATCTATTAGATTCCCTTCAATCTATTAATGAATATTCATTGATGATTATATGGGTCTATCTATACTTGCTTTATTGTTGCTCGAGAGAGAATAATTAAGTATTGGAATGGAATCTAGTGGTGGGTATGGATGAGAAATTGTAAAATTAAGCTAGAAGTAGCTGAAATTATTTTTTCCTTCCTAATTGGCAACTAATAGCTAGGAATAGTGAAGTTGCTGATCCAAATCAATTGTGGTTGAACTAAATCGTAGCTAGATTCTAAGAAAACTCTAGATAGGGGTAGACAATAGGCTAAGAAACTGAGGCTACCTACTTCCCGAGATTATTTGTACTTGTTGAACTTATGAGATGACCTGGCCTATCCCAATCTAGTTTGTATTTCATCTACACCGCACCTCTTATTTAACACTATTGTCAACAACTTAGCAGATCTTGTTGTTCTTAGTTCATTAAATCAATTTGTGTAATTCTATGCAAAGTTTAACCCCCCCCCCCATTTTCCTTGCTTTTATATTAAATCTATATGGTGCAAGCTAATATCAATTTCTCAATCGATGCTTGAATCTATCATTCCCTAGTCCTCATGGGATTCGACCCCGACACTCGTCGGGTTACTTGTTTTGATACTTCGACTGTGTATATTCTTTGAATTAAGAATATATTTTGTACGTTATCAAAAATGGCTCTATTGTCGGGGACTAGCACTTGATACTCTTGTGATTGATTGTTAAGTTGAATTAGTGGGCATCATAGTTACTTGATTTAATTTGTTGTTGTGTTTAGCAGGATATCAACACCTCAAGAGCCATCCTTCCCAAGCAGGAGATAGCTCAGTGGAGGGGAACATGAAACTTGAAGAAGATAATTCGGTGATGCCGGAAGTTGCAGGAGTGTAATACCCCGGAGGTGCCTAAGAATTAGACCAGGGAGTTTAAGTCTGAAATTTGCAGAAAATGTGAAAAATAGCACAGGACGAGTGGAGTAACAAATTGTGGTTGCAAACCACAAGCCGTTGTTAGCAGTCGTCAGTTGTTCGGGTGGCAGTGCAACTAAGGATTGATGTAACGACTCATTGTAAGAAACAACAAGTCATCGTTTGTTTCCATGGGAAGAGATGAACTTAGCATTTGGGGAATATAACGGGTCATCCAATGACCCTTCGTGGAATGCAATGATCCGTTATCGTGAGCTGTGGTAAGGGAACCTAAATCTCTAGTGGAATTGACCGACGGATACCACGATCCATTGGAGCCAACCACGAGTCGTGGTGAGCCTCGTCATGGGGAAGTTTAGAAGGTTCAGGATGACAATTAAAGACTGATAAAACGAATTGTTATACCTAAGGACGAGTTGTCCTTTCTATTCGTGGTTGATTCTAAGAGAAGGCTTGGGTAGTGCATAGTACGGACAGATACCATGGGTCGTGGTATCCTCCAACGACCCATTGGTTCGTCCGTTGTTTGGTCCAGTGAGCAGTTTCCTGTGAATTCAGTAAGTGTAGTTTTGTCATTTCCTAGTTCCTAAGACCTGTAACACATCGTTTAAGGCTCGTTTTACAGGGTTTTAAGAGGGGGAAAACCTATTCTAAGCTAATTCATTCCATGCATGCAACTTGAGAGTTTGAAGAGAGGATTTAGAGCAAGTTTTGAAAGTTTCCATTGGAATCTCATCTTGGGCAATTAGAGAAGTAGTAATCATCCCTCCTTGGTATGTAGGGTTATGAGTGGGTGTTTCCTTCCTCACCTATGCACAAATCTTTAGCTAAGTATGAGAAATTCATATGATCAAGTTATGGAGTTTTTACCCAATTGCACGATTCTTCAACTTCTATATATGGGTACGATTAGATTATGTTTATAATGATGACTTGTGAAGCTTGTGAAAATTTTAAATTCGTTTTCAATCAAAATTGTGTTTTCTAAATTATGAAAATTAATGCCCTTGGATGAGAAGTTCATGAAAGAAGAGAATGATGATAATGAGATTTGATGATGAAAAGCATGTTTTTAAAGCTACCCCTGATTATGATATTGTTTTCAAAATGAATTGAGTAGATCCAAGCATGATAAAGTTTTGGTCAAGGCCCTTAATCAAGTATGATGATGTAGTATCTCTAAAGTAAGCTTACCACATGGTTTTGGAGTAGATGCTCCCACTTATCTTTGAGATTATGGTATGTTTCGAAATAAAGCTTCTCATATGCATGAATTTATAAATTGAGATGTATGTTATTATTGAGCTTCATTTTCACACAATGTCGAGTCTATGCATGATTTCATTATTGAGCTTTGTCAATAGACAATGTTGAGGTTCGTTTTCATAAGATGTTGAGTTTATGCATTATTTCATCTTGAGCTTCGTCAATAGACGATGTTGAGCTTCATCAATAGATGATGTTGAACTTCGTTATATATGATGTAGAGCATTGCATGTTTTGGTAGAAGATCTAGCACCAAGGGGGATAAAGGTCGATCACCTTATGACCTAGAACTACGCGCCCAGGTAGGTTGATACTATTATATTATTGGTACCTCCCTTGTGAGCTTTCCCTGGACCTAATGGTCCATGAGCTTGATATCGATATCATGGTAACATCATTATCCCTGGTAAGGTTTTGGATGGCTCTGCCCAGTTGAGTGTGATAGTCGGAACCACGTAAGCTCTATTGTGGTATGTCGGTTAAGTGACGAGTCTCCCATTGTCTATATGATTCAGATTCACATATTCATTACTCATGATTATTATTTTAAGCATGCATATATTAAAAGCAAGGTTTGACTCATTGTTCAGCTTTTCTATAAATGTCATATTTCATCTTTGAGTCATTCGAGTCAATTATGATGTTATGAAGCTACGCATGGTCTTATTATGAAAAGATAACGATTTCAGAATGAATGCATTTAGTCCTTCCTCTAAAATTTGAAAGCTTACGATATTTTATGAAATGTTTTAAATGATTTACTTTACTTAAGTAGTTTCACTTACCTTGCATACTCGGTATATTGCACGTACTGACCATATACTTTCTATACTATACCGTTTCATGATACATGACTCAGTTCCCAGGCTCAACCCTACTTGTAGTTAGTTTTCAGAGTTAGCTCCTAGTTGGTTGGTGAGTCCTCATCCTTCGGGGGCTAGACTTTTAGTTTCCTTATGTATTTTTAGTTTCAGTGTTGCTGAGTTAGTTGGGGTCTCTTTCCTTAAACTCATCCAGATTAGAGGCTTTTTCAGACTTATGTATGTGCTAGCTTTGGATGCTTATCCTGATATTATGCTGAGTTATACTTCCGCTGAGTTATTTTTATGATTTCTTTAGTTTATCGAATGAGTTAGATGTATGCTGATGTCATGGGTCGACTTGGGGTCTCTTGGGGTCTCTTGTCTCATGTCTATGATTCGGGCCTCCGTTCCGGTCATGACAAACTTGGTATCAGAGATATATGTTTGAAGTGTCCTAGGGTTTTCGAAATCCGAGTTAAGTAGAGTCTTTTTCATGGGTGTGAAGCGCCACACTTATACGAAGAGGCTACGAGACATTTATGAAATGTTCCCTTCTTTGATGATCTATGTCGTGCGATGAGAAGTCTTTCTATCCTTCTAATTCGTGTTATTCGTGATTGCATAATCATGGCTCCTTGAAGAATATTCCGAAAGGAGGAATGGAGGTGGTTAAGGCTACGAGGATGGAAATGGTTATGGGCATCAGCCAACCCCACCAATTTAGGAGCATTAGGCATCGGAGCCAGCAGCTCATGCTGAGTTCCAAGCTGCTATTAGATGCTTGCACAGGCCTTGATCGCTCAAGTCAACCAGTAGGCCATTGCACGTGTTCCGCAAAATGGCAATGCAGTGGTGGCTCAAGTTAGAGACTTCTTGAGGATGAACCCACCGGAGTTCTTTGGGTCCAAGGTAGATGAGGACCCGCATGATTTCATTGATGAGATTGGTAAGATTACCGAAGTCATGGGGTGAGTAGTGTTGACTACGCAGAGTTGGCCTCCTACCAGTTGAAGGGGTCATCTACTAGCACAGCTGGCGGTCAGCGCCAGAACATATTCTATGCTTTAGCTTCCCGTCAGGAGCAGGAGGTCTCCTTGGATGTGGTTATGGGTATGTTGCGAGTTTTCCATATTGATGTATATACTTTGCTAGATCCGGGGTCTACCTTGTCTTTTGTGACACCATATGTGGCCAGTAGCTTCGGAGTCAGTACTGTGTCTTGTCAGAACCCTTCTCCACTCCAGTAACGACTCAGTTATAGCTAGAAGGGTGTATAGAGGTTTCCCAGTCTCAGTCCTTCATAAGATCACCTTAGCAGACTTGATAGAGTTAGTCATGACCAATTTTGATGTTATTCTTGGCATAAATTGGCTATTTGCATGCTATGCTTCAGTTAATTAGAGAACCGAGGTAGTAGAGTTCAGATTTTCGGGTGAGCTAGTCTTAGAATGGAAGGGTAGTTCAGTTGTACTGTAGGTCGATTCATTTCCTACCTTAAGGCCAGGAAGATGATTTCTAAGGGTTGCATTTACCATCCAGTTAGGGTTAAGGATGTCGAGTCCGAAACCCCAACTATTCAGTCAGTTCTTGTAGTACGTGAGTACCTAGAGGTTTTTCCTAATGATTTGTCAGGTGTCCCTCTCGAGTGGGAGATTGATTTCGGTATAGATCTTCTTCCCGACACGCAGCCTATATCCATTCCGCCCTACAGAATGGCTCCAGCCGAGCTAAAAAAGTTGAAGGATTAGTTGAAGGACCTGTTAGATAAGGGCTTTATTAGGCCGAGTAAGGCTCCATGGGGTGCACTAGTGTTATTTGTCCGGAAGAAGGATGGTTCGCTTCAGATGTGTATTGACTATCAGCAGTTGCACAAGGTCACCGTTAAGAACATGTATCCTGCGCCTAGGATTGATGATTTGTTCGACCGACTTTAGGGTGCCAAGCGTTTCTCCAAGATTGATCTTAGATCCGGGTATCACCATCTCAGGGTTTGGGAGAGTGACATCTCGAAAACTGCCTTCAGGACTCGCTATGGTTACTACAAAATTGTTGTTATGTCTTTTAGATTAACCAATTCCATTACAACTTTTATGGATCTAATGAAGAAGGTGTTCAAGTCATATTTGGACATGTTCGTGATTGCGTTCATTGATGACATCCTTATATACTCTCAGAGAGAGGAGGACCATACCGCTCACATGAGAGTAGTGCTTTCGACCCTCAAGGATCATAAGTTGTATGCAAAGTTTGGCAAATGTGAGTTTTGCATGGACTCTGTGGCATTTTTGGGCCACGTGGTATCAAGTGAGGGCATAAAGGTAGATTCTCAAAAAATCGAGGCGGTGAAGAATTGGCCCAGAACGGTGAACCCAGCATATATCAGGAGATATCAGGAGCTTTTTGGGCTTAGCGAGTTACTATCGGAGATTTTTTGAGGTATTTTCATCTATTGCAGCACCTTTGACCAAGTTGACTTAGAATAAAGTAAAGTTCCAATGGTCGGAGGTTTGTGAGAAAAGTTTCCACGAGTTGAAGATTCGACTCACTTCAGCACCAGTGTTGACCCTACCCGAGGGTACCGATGGTTTCGTGGTGTATTGTGATGCTTCGAGAATCGGACTTGGGTGTGTGTTGATACAACACGGAAAAGTTTTAGCATATGCCTCAAGATAGTTGAAAGTTCATGAGAGGAATTACCTGACCAATGATCTTAAGTTGGTTGCGGTGGTGTTCGCATTGAAGAAATTGTGGCATTACTTGTATGGGGTCCACGTGAATGTGTTTACGGATCACAAAAGCTTGCAATATGTGTTCATGCAGAAAGATCTAAATCTTCGGCAAAGGAGGTGGTTGGAGCTACTAAAGGACTACAACATGAATGTCCTTTACCACCCTGGTAAGGCTAATGTTGTAGCGGACACACTTAGCAGGATCTCAATGGATAGTGTGCCCCACGTGGATGAGGGAAAAAAGGAGTTGGTGAAAGATGTCCATCGACTTGCGAGGTTGGGAGTTAGATTAGTCGACTCGATCGATGGCGGGTTGTTGTAAAAAACGGATCAAAATCGTCCTTGGTGACTGATGTTAAAGCTAGGCAAGACGAGGATTCAATTTTGTTGAAGCTGAAAAAAGCCATTCGAAGTCAAAAGCTGGAGGTATTCTCCCAAGGGGGAGATGGTTTGCTGCGGTACCAGGGTCATCTATGTGTTCCAGATGTTGATAATTTGAGGGGCCGGATATTTCAGGAGGCACATGGGTCCAGGTTCTCTATCCATCCGTGTTCCACCAAGATGTATCATGATTTGCGGAACATATATTAGTGGAACGACATGAAGAAGGATATTGCAAAATTTGTAGCCAGGTGCTCGAAGTGTCAGCAAGTTAAGGTCGAACATCAAAGGCCGGGAGGCATACATTAGGATATTAGCATTCCCACTTGGAAGTGGGAAGATATTAATATGGATTTCATTACAGGCCTACCTCGTACTCGCTGACACTATGATTCTGTTTGGGTGGTGGTAGATAGGTTGACTAAGGTTGCACACTTTCTACTAGTCAAAACCACAAATTCCGTGGATGATTATGCCAAATGGTACACCCAGGAGTTGGTGCGACTGCATGGAGTGCCCTTGTCTATCATCTCAGACAGAGGTACTCAGTTTACCTCTCAGTTTTGGAAGTCTTTCCGAAAAAGGTTTGGGACTCAAGTTAAACTCAGCACAACATTTCATCTGCAAATGAATGTTCAGGTAGAGCGAAAAATTCAAACTCTTGAGGACATGTTGAGAGCTTGTGTGATGGACTTTAAAGGTAGTTGGGATGATCACTTGCCCTTGATCAAGTTTGCTTACAATAACAGCTATCACTCTAGCATCCAGATGGCACTGTTCGAGGCTCTTTACGGGCAGAGGTGTAGATCTCCCATTGGATGGTTTTAGGTTGGTGAGGTAGCGATGATAGGACCTGATTCGGTTCATGAGGCTATGGTGATAGTTTAGTTGATAACGGACAGACTGAAAACCGCTTAGAGTCGTCAAAAGTCATATGTTGATGTGAGAAGGAGAGAGTTGGAGTTCGAGGTGGACGATTGGGTATTTCTGAAGGTATCGCCCATGAAGGGAGTCATGCGGTTAGGAAAGAAAGGAAAACTCAATCCCCGCTATGTTGGTCCCTACCTGGTTATGAGAAGAGTTGGTAAGGTAGCGTACGAGTTGTACTTGCCATCAGAGTTATCTTCAGTTCATCCCGTCTTTCATGTATTTTCTCTTGAAAAAGTACTTGGGTGATCTAGCTTTGTTGTCTCGGTGGAAAGTGTTGGTGTGGGAGATAGCCTCAGTTATGAGGAAAATCCAATTGCAATCTTGGATCGTCAGGTTCGGAGGTTGAGGAACAAAGAAGTAGCTTCGGTGAAAGTGTTAAGGAGAAATCAGCATGTTGAGGGAGTTACATGGGAAGACAAAGCGGCTAAGATGGCTAAATACCCTCACCTGTTCCATACTGTCTCAGTTTCAATTTGAGGTATCAATTTTTTCGCTAATTCTCTAATCAGTTCCCATGTTCAGTTCATGTACACAAGTTTGATTTATGATATGATAGATGTATGTGATGTCTGAATTCGGTTCAGCTATGTAGCTTTTTTCGGAGGAGTCATTCTGCTAATTTTCAGTTTAAATGATCAATATTTGATTATGATAATTGCATGTTTGTATTTTCTGCTTGTTTTAAACATTCGAGAATGAATGTTCCCAAGGGGGAGATATTGTAATACCTCAAAGGTGCCTAAGAATTAGATCTGGGAGTTTAAATTTGAAATCTACGAAAACTAGGAAAAATAGCATAGGACGAGTGGAGTAATGACTCGTGCTTGCAAATCGCGAGCCATTGTTAGTATTCGTGGGTTCAGGTGTTCGAGTGGCAGTGGAAGTAACGATTGATGTAATGACTCGTTGTAAGAAACAATGAGTCATTGTTCGTTGTAGTTGTAATAGATGGACTTAGCATTTGGGGAATTTAATGGGTCATCCAATGACCCGTCGTGGCATGCAATGATCCATTGTCGTGAGTCATGATTAGGGAACCTAAATCTCTAGTGGACTTGACGGACGGATACCACGATCTATTGGAGCCAACCACGAGTCGTGGTAGAACTCGTCATGGGGATGTTTAGAAGCTTTAGGAGGGCAATAAATGACCAATTAAATGAGCCCTTAGAACTATGGACTAGTCGTCCTACCTATCCGTGGTCCGATTCCGAGAGAAGGCTTGGGTAGTGCATAGCACGGACAGATACCACTCGTGGTATCCTCCAACGACCTATTGGGTCATTCGTTGTTTGGTGCAGTTTTCTGCGAATTCAATAAGGGTATTTTTGTCATTTCCTAGGTCCTAAGACCTATACTACGTCGTTTAAGGCTCATTTTACAGGGTTTTAAGAGGGGGAAAACCTATTCTAAGCTAGTTCATTCCACGCATGCAACTTGTGAGTTTGAGGAGAATATTTAGAGCAAGTTTGAAGGTTTCCATTGGAATCTCATCTTCGACAATTAGAGAAGTGGTAAAATCATCCCTCCCAGGTATGTAGGTGTTCGCGGCTGCTTCGGTATGTGTTAAAAACCGACACGCAAGTGTACGTGGTCAAACAAGTAATAAAGTGGCTAAGTAGCCAAGTATCGATCCAAGGAGGCTGCTCTGGATATGCAAAATTTCCTAGTTCACTATATTTCTATTCTATTTCTAACTATGCTAACAACTATCCAATCAAGAATTTAGGGAGTTTTGTTTCTAAACTAATTATATACTAAACTTAACAACTATTATTTACGTTGAATTCAGACAATGGATATGCTCATGCCAAGGTTAAGAACGAGTAATGGAGTTGATAATTATGATAATTTGGTCATCCTCTTCTTCATATTGCTAGTCAAGAACGTTTGCCTAGAAATTAAAACTCTCGTATTTAATTTCACTTTAGAATCATAAACCATTCGTCTACATTTCTGTGATCAAATGAAATTTATGACCTAACACTACAATGTCGGTTCCTAAATTGACTAATACGGCTTTCAAGTATATTTCTATCAAGAAAGCACATCAAAACCCAATTTTCCCAAATCAAGTTAAGAACAATACCCTATTAATTCACAACTTTCCAATTTCATGCTCTCTCGAGTGAAATTGGACTTTTTAGATATACATTAATGGTGGCCAATCAAGAATGTACTAAGCACAAGAATTAATAGAACAATATGCAAGAAGAAGAAGAAACCATATCAATTATTACCAATAATCATTACACAAGTTCAAAACCTCAGCAAGAAAGGAATTAGCCACTCATTCTTGGATTAATCGTCCTAGAATGAGTGTAAATCATGCATACAATTGAAGGAAAAGAAGAAGGGAAGAGAAGAAAAATCTTATCTTTTCTATTCTTCAACTGCCACAAAACCACGTTCCTCTCTCCACTCCTGAACTCTGCTAAAAACTAGAACTAAAAAAAGAAGACCCCCCCTTTAAAAAAATAACCTAAGTGTGCTATTTATACTAGTGGGAAATTTTTCCCGGAATAACAAGCAACGTGTCACGGAGGCCAACGCGGAGCACTGCCTCCGTGACACGGCGTGGACGCGGACCCTCTCTGGAAATTGCAGGGTCCGGATAATTGGCCTCAACATGGCACGGAGGCCATCGCGGAGGCCTATCTCCGTGCCACGGAACTGACGCGCAGCCACACTGGAAATTGCCTAATTAATACCTGCCCAGGCAGTGTGCTACCGCGATGGCAGCGTGGAACGGCTCCATCGCGGAGCCAGTGTAAAATGTGCCATTCCAAGGTCTTTTCCACGCTCGCATCCAAGTCCAACTCCGACATAGTTCCAACACGCATTTTAGCTCCTAAAAATCACATTATCCTGCAAAACAAATGCTAATCATGTTGGTTAGTATAAATTCGCATTTTATTACCAAATACATGATATTATATACACGTTGCACAACAAACAAGGTAAAAATGATACGTTTGAGTATCACTTGGGCATATAAATTTGCCCAAGATCACTTACCCCACACTTAAATCCTTGTTCGTCCTCGAACAACACATACACAACTCATGCAAATTACATCCCAACCTTCGTCACTATGGTGCAACATTTTACGCTACGGTCATACCGATTATTCAATTCTTGCAAATCATCAAGAAAACATGCTTGGTCGTACAAGACAATGACCTTAATACATCGAGGCTTCCTAAACTTTTAAGAATTGATTCTTGATATCGGCAAACTCATGCAAATCAACTAATCAAGAAATCCGACACGAAAATCAATCTTTCATCAAGCATGTACCCTCACAACTCAAGAGAAACTTCCCCTTTTATGTTCGTGCAGCACACAAACATGCAAGTAGGGGCATATAAAAATTAATTTCACTCTCTCTCCCAAAAGAATTCGCATGCATCATGTCATGACCCATAGGCTTGCCCTTAGTGTATTACTCCACTAATATAAAGAAATGCAATGTAGGATCAAATAGGACTTTTAATGGGTTGTACTGGCCTATGGATCTAGTATATATATATTGGATTAGCCAATAATAGTCGCTAGCATCCTTAAGCGCCTTTTCAACTCATTCCCATCGACTCATGGACATTGTTCCTCTCTTTTATCTTTTTCTCCCATTCATGCTGGTTTACTTTCATACAGCCCATTTCATCAGGCACACTTGACACAAAACAGAGGGTTTTCATGTACCCTCACTATCATTTAATTACAACTAGTGCCTCTTCAACATCATCTTTTCTTTCCTCACTTTGCTTTTCTTTTCTTTTCACTCTTTTCACTCTTTAACACTTTGGGAAACATTTTCTGTTCTTTGTAAGCGCTTAAGAGCTTCTTATAGACTTTAAGGCTAATGAAAAGAAGGAATAAAGCTTAGTTCATACAATTCTGGACAAAAGAAAGAAATCGGCTAAAGGCTCAACGGGCTGACTAGGGTACACAACATATAAAAAGGTAGAATTTGACAAGAAAAAAAATGGAAACTAACGGTTAAAACAAAGAAATGCCTACATCCTTTCCGACACTACACCTCCTTCATTTCGTTTTGTATACACACCAGGCAAGTTCTAGACAATTCACAATGACATGGAATAGCAAAACCTCACTCACACTTCATGCACATGCTCGAATCAAGATGCATTCACAGACTCTTTAATTAGTCATTTACATGAATTCAAGATTAAGCCTCAATCATAATGAACCAAATTCTATAGCCTAGGTAACTCAACATATTTACAAAATTGCATGCTTTCAAACGAATCATTTTCACGTTTTGAACATCAATTATAACACGCAACGAAATTTTAGCAACCATAAGCAACTACAGTTTATTGATGCAATCCACCAAAGAAACTAAAAACAAAACATCTACTCCTATCGACTACATTTCCCTTAAGACGGTCGTCATCCATCCATCATAGGGAATGGTCACTAACTATGACATCGGTTCAATGGGACTATTCTCGGTAAAAGAACCGAAAACAAACTCCGAGAAACCCAAAATTAAAACTTCAAAATTTTTGCAACACATCGATCATTTCGATAGAAAATATTTTCAAACTATGTTGATAAATGCAAAATCTTTTCGCAAAAATTTTGAAAAATATCGATCATATCGATAGAAAAAATTTTTTTTTACAAAATTTACAAAATATTTACAAAGGCAACCATAACTTTTTAAAGAAACACATCATTAGCCACAAACAAATATATACACATCATTCACAAATCAGTTCACAAGAACAGAGAAAACACAGACATACATAAACGTCAAGGAAGAATATACAGCAGATTTAGTGCCTATGACCCAGCACCTAACTACTCCCCACCCCACACTTAAATCGAACACTGTCCCCAGTGTTCACAAAAATACAAAGCACAATATTTTGGGTGGTGGAACTCCCTGCTTAGTCGAAATATTCGACTTCCTCATCCAGTGCTGCGGCCTCGTCGCCCATATCTGAATCAGCTCCATCGCCGTCATCGGACTCTACATCAGAGTCCTCACGACGTGTCTCCTCATCAGTAGGGACGTCGTCGTCAGTCGGCTCCACAAAGACTGGCCCCACCTTGCATAAAGCTCTGGCGTTCTCGCCGAAGGGGTAGTCCAGCTCCAGCTGCCATAATTCATCCTCGGTGGCTGGTCTCCCACCTATCCGTAGCTGCAGCATCTGCATGTCGAACATACGGGCCATATACTGGTCGTCACGAGCATGTCGCTCGCCCAGAGTCAGCACAGGTCCGTGTGTAGTGTCAGGGGCCTTGGTTTTTGTCACATCAAGGGCCCTCCACTCCAACTGCGGAATGTAATCCAAGGCTTCTTCCTCGATGTCAAGGCCTCGGAGGAAGGTGGTGATGAGTCCGCCAAACCCGTATCTGTGGCCCTGGTGTAGTCTGGCTCTCTTCATGGCGGATATTATAACCGCCCCCACATTAATCTCAAGCCCTTTCATAAGGGCATACACCAGGCAGACACAGTCCCGGGTCACGTCTGTCATGTGCACTCCCGGGATCAAACACGAACATACTATTTTTAGCCAGATTCTGGCCTCCCTGTTCATCTGCGAATAAGGCAGAGTCTGGTGGTAACCCCTCTCTTTGTGTCTCCTCCATCGGGCTGTGGATCGAGCCCCACACAACGTACGTCTGATGTCGGCGTACGGTGGGGTGATATTGAGCTGGCGGAGAATGTGGGCGTCTGTGTCCCACGCTCCAACGATGGCATTCAGCTGCTGGGGTTCCAGGGTGACAATCTGCCCTCTGATTTTAATAGTATGGCTCCTGATGGCCGGGTTCCAGTTGGCGTAGAATTCCCGGACCAAGTGAAGGTTGCACTCCTTGGGCTCCTGAAAGATAAAACTGAGCCCAGCTGCCTCAATCCTCTGCACCATGCGAGGGAACTCCTGTGCAAGTGGTTCCCTTGCAATATATTCCTCCGGGAAGTATTTGCTTTCCTTGTGCTTATTATACCATTTCTTCCCTTCGTCGATGACCCATCGTGTTCCGTATCGGCGGTGTTGACCGCATGGAACAGCAGGTGCAGCTGGGACAGCAGCGCCCAGTCTCATTCTCTTTCTGCCGGTGCCTGAGGTTGAGGCACCCTTGCCTTTATCTTGTCGGCTAGCCATTGTACCTGTCAATTTACACAGACAAGCACAATATTAAGCTAAAAACTTGTTAGCTTCGGCTAAGGTCGGGTTAAACAAAATTTACCCCACACTTAGTCTTTAACAAAATTTACAACATTTTAGCAAGGATAACTCTATTTACACCCCCAAACACAATCAACTATAAACATGTTGCTTAGTGCGTTCACAAAATTTCGACAGCATAACGGCTAGCGAATTACTCAGACTTCATACAGCTAACCCAATCCTCCTATCGACAGCTATTCACCCACAGCACTTAGCAACAATAACCACAACAGAAATAAGAACAACAATACAAACCTATTATATACAACTAATCTAAGCAATTCAACCAATTCACATATTATGCACTTCCCCACAGAAATTTGAGAATTAGTCGTCTTTCCACAATTAAACAATAATTACCACGACTTATCTCAACTACTAAACACACCCAGGCACCAATTTCATCAAACTATCAAGTTACCCACTTTCAAATCCAACAACCCAAGCCCTAGAACTCAATTCGACAATCAATATTGAATTATTCAATCAATCGATAAGTTCAAACGTCAACTACAATAATCCGAACATAATCAATCACAAAATAATTCACATCATGTATAATTTTTTTACCTAGGGTGATATATCTCACCTCACATGCTCAAAAGTGACAAAACTCGCCAGAAATTTGAGATAGAAGATGAAAACATACCTTGGATTTGAAGAACCGAAAAAACTTGACGTTTTCCTTGCCTATCAACGTGGCACGGAGCTTGGGGGTAGGGGAATGGGTGTTTGATCGTGGAGGGTAGAAGGAATGGGGAAATTTGGGCGAAAATCGGGGGTTTATTTAAAAGAAACACGCGGGTCACCCGGAAACCCGGTGTGACCCGGCACTGGAATAAGGGCAACGTGTCACGGAGGGTAACGCGGAGCCCCTCCTCCGTGACACAGAGCCAACACGTTGGCTTACTGGAATTTTAAAAATTCCAGATTCGCCTTCAACGTGTCACGGAGGTCAACGCGGAGCATTGCCTCCGTGACACGGCGCCAACGCGCCAGTGCTCTGTTTCACCATCAAATTTTATTTCTCATACCTCGCCTCGTTTCCTGGATTCCAAGTATTTTTCCTCCGGTATACCTGAAAATCACCTCACTAAACAAAAATTGGTTAAATTCATAGATTCCCTACTAAAAAAAAAAAAAAAAAAAAATTTCTAATTAAAATTGCAAATCTAAGCCTAGTCAAGAAAAAGAAAAGAAAATAGAATAAATGAAAAACTTTACACTAAGGAAAGAAAGAAAAAAAAAATATTTTTCACGGGTTGCCTCCCGTGCAGCGCCTGGTTTAACGTCGCGGCTCGACAGCCTTTATGCTCACGTGTCTACTAGGGAGATGGACGATTTGTCTCGATCATGGTCATCTCCCCAGTAGTTCTCAACCTCGTCTGGTGGCCTACCTCGTAACTCTCGGAAATCACTCACTCCATTTGCATTCCCATGATCAATCACGTTGATCACCGAGAGTTCCTTATAGACAGTCGGGAGCTTAGGTGCCTTGTACACGTCGAACACCTCAACCTTGTCGTGTGCTCGCATTGTGAGTTGACCCGCAGCTACATCGATCAATGCCTTTCCGGTTGCCAAAAATGGTCGTCCCAAAATAAATGGGACTTCTGCATCTGGTTCAAAATCCAGAACAATGAAATCTACCGGAAAAATGAGGGAGCCTACCTGCACTAGCACATCCTCAACAATGCCATCCGGCTTAACTAAGGACCTGTCTGCTAGCTGCAAGATCACTGTTGTGGGTCTAGGACTCCCTAGCCCTAACTTTCTGAATACCGAAGATGGCATCAGATTTATACTTGCCCCCAAGTCGCATAACCCACGAGCTCGGATACTTTGCCCAATCGTCAGCTGGATAGTAAAACTTCCAGGATCCTTTAGTTTAGTGGGCAACCTGTTCTGAATACGGGATGTGCATTCCTCTGTTAAAGCCACCGTGGCATACTCAGTCAAACGACTTTTGTTGGCCACAATGTCTTTGATATACTTTGCATATTTCGGCACACCCTGCAAGACATCAACAAGAGGTAAGTTAACATGTACCTGTTTGAGTACCTCCATGAATTTCTGGAAACACGCCTCCTCCTTGTGTTTCTTAAGTCATTGAGGGAACGGGGGTGGAGGCCTTGCTAGTTCAGCTTCTTTGGTCTTCCCCGTATCTGAGGTTTGTTCTCCCTCAACATCTACTGCTCCTGACTTCTGAGGCGGTCTTTCAGGTTCCACCTCCTTTAATTGTAAACCACTCCTTGTGGTCACTTCATTTACCTGCTTAGGATTTGGATCCGTGTCGCTAGGTAGTCCTCCCCTGGGTCTAGTATTTTGGGCACTAGCAAATTGCCCAAACTGATATTCAAGAGCCTTGGTTGCCAATTGATTGTTCTTTACTTCGGCTGCCAGTTTGACGTAGTCAGCCTGCAATTGTGCCTGGTTGGCAATCATGGTCTTGAACATTTCCTCAATAGTCGGTGATGGTGGTGGAGGAGGGGCATTGTGATTTCTGAACTGATTCTGATAGCCTTGTTGCCCTCCTTGGTTTCTGTGCATACCCTGCCCTGAACCTTGGCCTTGTTGATTGTTGCTACCCCACGAAAAATTCGGATGATTCCTCCAGTTCGAGTTGTAGCTACCAGCAAACTGCTGTTGATTCCTCTGTGCGTTGCCCACAAAGTTGACAGAATCAGGATTTGCACCACAGCACTCAGCTGAATGCTCACTACTACCACACACTTCACCCACATCTGTTGGACTGCATTAACTGAGGCTGAAGACTGGTTCAAATTCATAGTGCTGAAGTGAGTGTTTAACTGATTTTGCAAAGCAGCTATCTGTGCAGCGATAGCTGTGAATCCATCCACTTCGAACACTCCCGCTGCTTTCCTTGCTCCACCCCTTGAAGAATCTGCATTCCATTCCGTATTGCCTTGTGAGATTCGGTTGAGCAAAGTGTACAACTCTTCATAAGTCTTCTCCAGCGCTTGCCCTCCAGCTGCTGAGTCTAACAAAATTTTAGTGTGGGGTTCCAAACCCTCAATAAAAGTGTGTACCAACACCTCATTTGACTGATGATGATGAGGACAGTCCCGCAACATGGACTTGAATCTTTCCCAGGCTTGATAAAGATTTTCTCCTTCCCTCTGCTTAAAACTTAGAATCTGACTTCTAAGTTTAGCTGTTTTACCTGAAGGGAAAAATCTGATCAAGAACTTCTTTGCAAGATCATCCCACGTTGATATAGAGTTGGGTGGTTCAGCTTTTAACCACCTCTTGGCTTCACCCAATAAGGAAAATGGAAATAAGGTGAGCCGAACATAATCAGGTGACACTCCAGCGGGTATGTACGTGTCACTTATCTCCAAAAAGTTCTGGAGATGTTGTTGCGGATCTTCGTGAGGGAGACCGGTAAACTGCCCGCTCGTGTGCAAAAGTTGCACCATATTTTGCTTTAACTCAAATCTCCCCCCAGGCTCTGGTTTGCGGATGCTGGAATGTACATTATTAGCTTGTGGGATGGCCACCTCGCGAACCGGCCTGGCTGCTACTTCCTCGGGCACTAACACTGCCCGTACAACTGGTGGATTGGGTTGCTCCATCGTAGACTGTTTGAGCAACTGCAGCTTCTTCCGAAGAGCTTCTCTACGTTGACTATGCAATTCATGTTCTGGCTCTAAGTAAGATTCCACCAACTCCTTGTCCCTTGCCAGTGTTCACAGAAATAAAAATCTGCAAAATACAGGCTAAGACCAAGTTGTTAACACTTAAGAAAATAAAATACAAATACAGTAAATTTACACTAAACAAAATTTTACAAATCGCCTAGCCTCCCCGGCAACGGCGCCAAAAACTTGTTCGCGGCTGCTTCGGTATGTGTTAAAAACCGACACGCAAGTGTACGTGGTCAAACAAGTAATAAAGTGGCTAAGTAGCCAAGTATTGATCCAAGGAGGCTGCTCTGGATATGCAAAATTTCCTAGTTCACTATATTTCTATTCTATTTCTAACTATGCTAACAACTATCCAATCAAGAATTTAGGGAGTTTTGTTTCTAAACTAATTATATACTAAACTTAACAACTATTATTTACGTTGAATTCAGACAATGGATATGCTCATGCCAAGGTTAAGAACGAGTAATGGAGTTGATAATTATGATAATTTGGTCATCCTCTTCTTCATATTGCTAGTCAAGAATGTTTGCCTAGAAATTAAAACTCTCGTATTTAATTTCACTTTAGAATCATAAACCATTCGTCTACATTTCTGTGATCAAATGAAATTTATGACCTAACACTACAATGCCGGTTCCTAAATTGACTAATACGGCTTTCAAGTATATTTCTATCAATAAAGCACATCAAAACCCAATTTTCCCAAATCAAGTTAAGAACAATACCCTATTAATTCACAACTTTCCAATTTCATGCTCTCTCGAGTGAAATTGGACTTTTTAGATATACATTAATGGTGGCCAATCAAGAATGTACTAAGCACAAGAATTAATAGAACAATATGCAAGAAGAAGAAGAAACCATATCAATTATTACCAATAATCATTACACAAGTTCAAAACCTCAGCAAGAAAGGAATTAGCCACTCATTCTTGGATTAATCGTCCTAGAATGAGTGTAAATCATGCATACAATTGAAGGAAAAGAAGAAGGGAAGAGAAGAAAACTCTTATCTTTTCTATTCTTCAACTGCCACAAAACCACGTTCCTCTCTCCACTCCTGAACTCTGGTAAAAACTAGAACTAAAAAAAGAAGACCCCCCTTTAAAAAAATAACCTAAGTGTGCAATTTATACTAGTGAGAAATTTTTCCCGGAATAACAAGCAACGTGTCACGGAGGCCAACGCGGAGCACTGCCTCCGTGACACGGCGTGGACGCGGACCCTCTCTGGAAATTGCAGGGTCCGGATAATTGGCCTCAACGTGGCACGGAGGCCATCGCGGAGGCCTATCTCCGTGCCACGGAACTGACGCGCAGCCACACTGGAAATTGCCTAATTAATTCCTGCCCAGGCAGTGTGCTACCGCGATGGCAGCGTGGCACGGCTCCATCGCGGAGCCAGTGTAAAATGTGCCATTCCAAGGTCTTTTCCACGCTCGCATCCAAGCCCAACTCCGACATAGTTCCAACACGCATTTTAGCTCCTAAAAATCACATTATCCTGCAAAACAAATGCTAATCATGTTGGTTAGTATAAATTCGCATTTTATTACCAAATACATGATATTATATACACGTTGCACAACAAACAAGGTAAAAATGATACGTTTGAGTATCACTTGGGCATATAAATTTGCCCAAGATCAGTAGGATTATGAGTGGGTGTTTCCTTCCTCACTCATGCCCAAATCTCTAGCAAAGTATGAGAAATTCATATGATCAAGTTATGGGGTTTTTACCCAATTGCATGATTCTTCCATTTCTATATATGGGTACGATTAGATTATGTTTATAATGATGAATTGTGAAGCTTGGGAAAATTTTAAATTCGTTTTCAATCAAAATTGTGTTTTCTAAATTATGAAAATTAATGCCCATGGATGAGAAGTTCATGTAAGAGGAGAATGATGGATAATGTATGACGATGAGATTTGATGAAAAGAATGTTTCTAAAGCTACCCATGATTATTATATTGTTTTCAAAATGAATTGAGTAGATCCAAGCATGATATAGTTTTGGGCTTGGGCCTTATATCAAGTATGATGATGTAGTATCTCTAGTAAGCTTACCACATGGTTTTGGAGTAGATGCTCCCACTTATCTTTGAGCTTGTGGTATGATTCAAAATAAAGCTTCTCATATGCATGAATTTATAATTTGAGATGTATGTAATTATTGAGCTTCGTTTTCACACAATGTCAAGTCTATGCATGATTTCATTATTGAGCATTGTCAAAAGACATTGTTGAGCTTCGTTTTCATACAATGTTGAGTTTATGCATGATTTCATCTTGAGCTTTGTCAATAGACGATGTTGAGCTTCGTTATGTACAATGTAGAGCATTGCATATTTTGGAGAAGAGTCTAGCACCGAGTAGCTAAGGGTCGATCACCTTATACGCCAGAACTATGCACCAACGTAGTTTGATACTATTATATTAATGGACCCCCCTTGTGAGCAATCCCCGACACTAATGGCCCATGAGCTTGATATCAATATCATGGTGGCGTCCTTACTCCTAGCAAGGTTTTGGATGGCTTTGCCCACTTGAGTGTGATAGTCAGGATCATGTAAGCTCTATCGTGGTATGTTAGTTAAGTGACGAGTCTCCCATTGTCTATATGATTTAGATTCGCATATTCATTACTCATGATTATCATTTTAAACATGCATGTATTAAAAGCAAGGTTTGACTCATTGTTCAGCTTTTCTATAAATGTCATATTTCAGCTTTGAGTCATTCGAGTCAGTTATGATGTTATGAAGCTACGCATGGTCTTATTATGAAAAGAATACGATTTCAGAATGAATGCATTTAGTCCTTCCTCTCAGATTTGAAAGCTTATGATATGTTATGAAATGTTTTAAGTGATTTACTTTACTTAAGCGGTTTTACTTACCTTGCAAACTTGGTACATTCCATGTACTGACCTCATACTTTCTATGTTGTATCAGTTCATGATACAGGACCCATCTCCCAGGCTCAGCCCCGCTTGTAGTCGGTTGTCAGAGTTAGCTGCTATTTTGTTGGTGAGTCCTCATCATGCCAAGGCAATACTTTTTTTCCCCTTATGTATTTTTAGTTTCAGTATTGCTGAGTTAGTTGGGGTCTTGTCCTATAAACTCGTCTAGATTAGAGGGTTTTTCAGACTAATGTATGTGCTAGCTTCGGATGCTTATCCTGATGTTATGCTGAGTTAGACTTCCGCTTAGTTATGTTGATGATTTCTGCAGTTTGTTGAATGAGTTAGATGTATACTTATGTCATTGGTCGAGTTGGGGTCTCTCGGGGTCCCTTGTCCCGTGTCTATGGTCCGGACCTCAGTTTGGGTCGTGACAAGGAGCCATTCGCCTACCACCGATAGTAGGGGATGTGGTGTTCCATGTTACTAGCACCATGTTGCACCTATTAAAGATAAAAGAGCTCTTTGGCGGCAAACCAAGCGAAGATGCCAATCGACACTTAAGGAATTTCTTGGAAATTTCCTAGCCCTTCAACATCACAAACATTAGTAAAGAGTCAATCAGGTTGAGAATCTTTCCTTTCTCATTGATGGGGGAAGCAACAATGTGACTAGAGGAACTTCTTCCGGTATGTATTACTTCGTGGCAAGAGTTGACCAAGGCTTTCCTAGATTGTTTTCCCTCCCTTAAAGCTGCTACAACTGAGGGATGATATTACAAACTTTCGGAAAGAACAAGGAGAGCCTCTGCATGAGGCATAGTTGAGGTTTAAAAAGAAGGTTGCTCTTTGCCCAAATCATGGACTACCGGATGGAGTACTTCTCCAAAGCTTTTACAGGGCCCTCGATTGAATCAACAAATCCATTGCTAACAACCTAGCTGGGGGTTCGATTATGGACCAAAAATATGGGTTGGCCAAAGCTCTCCTTGAACGAATGAAAAAACCCAACAGGGCTTGGCACACAAGGGAGACTAGTGTGTCCACTCATGAGATCAGCTCAAGTGCTTTAGTGGCGGAGTTGCGAAAAAGGGATGATGAGAGGGATGAAACTCTTGCCAAGATGATGACACAATTAGAAATGATGACCAAACATGTGATTGGAGCAGGCCCAAAGGTAGTAAATGTTGTGGCAATGCAAGGTCCCCTGCAATATGAAAGGAAGCCTTCACCACTAAGATATGACGAAGAATACCAATATATAGGTAACCAAATGGGAGGTCCTCGAACTGGCTTCCAAGGAGAAAACCAAGGCCCGCGACACCTATGGGATGATAACCAATGGTGGAGAAATCATGAACAACAAGGATGTCCTAAAAGGAATGAGAGGTGGAGCAATAGAGAGCTAAACCAAGAAAGTGATCGTTACCATTGAAGTGCAAATCCATACATTCAACCTCCTAAGGTTGGAAATCCTCAAAACAATCCACGAGTAAGTGATGTGGGTAGCTCAAAAATTGAAGAAATGCTCTCAAGAGTTTTGAAGAAGGTGGAGTCGACCGAAAGTGGGGTGAAAGAATTAAAAGGGGAGGTGTGTAACCTCGCTCAAATAGTGAGTTCACACTTGAAATACATCAAGCATTTGGAAGCTCAAATGAATCACCTATTAGCCCAAACGAATACTAGAATGAAGGGGACCTTACCTAGTGACACAATGCCTTATCCAAAGAAAGATGGTCAATGTATGGCTATTGTCACTAGAAGTGGAAAGAGGATTGGAAATGCCCCGAGAAAGCCTAGTGAGGTGGAGAACCCGAAAGTAGTTGATGAAAATGAGGTTGATTTAATGCCAGTGACTCTAGAGAATGATGAAAACATTGAGGAAGAAACAGAGGAAAAGGATGATGAGATCCACATTCATGTTAATGATGAATAGGCGGGCATGAAGGCCACTAGTGATGATAAAGTTGAAGCAAGAATCCCACCACTGTATCCACAATGGCTTACAATGAAAAAGAAGGAGGATCAGTTTAAGAAGTTTGTTGACATGTTTAGCACGTTGTCCATAAATATACCGTTAGTGGACGGTTTGATCCAAATGCCTGGTTTTGCTAAGTTTATGAAGGATTTGTTGAAAAAGAAGAAGGTGGTTGATGTTGGAAATGAAGAGAAAACACACCATTGTAGTGCGGTAATGATGAACAACCTTGCCCCAAAAAAGGGAAGATCCTAGCTCTTTTACAATTCCATGCACGATTGGGATTTGTGTGCTTAAGAAGGCTCCATGTGATCTCTGTTCAAGTGTAAATTTGATGCCCTTCCTCATTTTTAAGAAATTAGGCCTTGGAAGCATAAAACCGACATCGATGCGGCTGCTAATGGTGGACAGTTCCATCAAAAGACCGGTGGGAGTGCTAGAAGATGTGCTGGTGAGAGTGGACAAGTTTATTTTACTAGCTGATTTTCTTATTTTGGATTGTGGAATGGATGTAGAATTTCCCATCATTTTTGGAAGACCTTTGCTGGCTACCATGAGAGCTGTGGTAGATGTGGAGCTATGAGAGTTAAAATTTCGGGTTGGAAGTGAGGAAGTTACCTTCAAAGTGTGTCCGTCGGTTGAAACTCTACCCGAATGCAAGGTGGTTGGAATATTACAAAGTGATGATGATGATAAGGGATCGGAGCTAGGGGAGATGGAGTCCAATGATGACCTGCGAAAATGAAGAATTGAAAAAGGACTACGTCATGCCACAAAAATAAATAAGGCACTTCTTGGGAGGGAACCCAAGTGTTTAGTGAATTTTTTGATGTTTTTGTTGTTTTTGTTTGTGTAGAAACTGAGAAATGAGAAGCAAAGTGGGAAACAAAGCATGAAGGGAGAAATGGCGAGGGATCGGCGAGCCGCCAGACCAGAAACGCGAGTCGTCGAAGAAAAGTAGCTCAAAGAAGAAAGCTGAGGTTTGAACTGAAGAATCGGTGGGTCACCGGATTACCGCCGAATCGGATTCGTGGGCCACTGGTGTATCGCCGGCTTGAAGCAGAAAACCTGAAGCTAGGCCACAAATTCAGCAAATGACCAGTGGAATGCAAATGCAATTCGTGAACCGCCGGTGCATCCCCGGCTGGAACCAAATCACTAGGCACAATACAAGGTGAGGTAAGGCACAGCGGCAAACCAACGGTATAGCGCCCGTCGGGGCTTGTACTGAGTAAAAAAGAGGAATCCAAAAAGATTGGCCTACAAAATCCCAAATACCTACCCAGCCACCCTATTCTGCAAATATTCCTATTGCTCCCCTTTTTCCAATATTTTTCTTTCCATTTTTTTTCTCCATTACCCAACACTCCTAAATTCCCTAAATTATTCCATTTTCCTTCTCTCCACCTTCCTACCCTTTCACCTTCCAACTTCCCACCAACCCACATTAAACTCCCCAACTTCCCCCTCAACCTGTCACATTCTCACTCTCCACCTATAAATACCCATCCAGATTTCACTATAACAATCACTTCCCCCAGACTAGCTACTCTATATTCATTTGAAGGTGCCACTGCAATCTTGAGCTATTTTCCTTTTTGAAGCTAAAAGAGTGTGCAAATATTCTTTCAATTTGGTAACTTTTCTCTTGCCCCTGCTTTAATTTTAGTGTTGGTACCTGATCCTATAGGAGTAATATTTCATTTCCATTTCCTTGTTGAAAATTTTGAATGTGTTCTGCTTGTTAAATGGAGTGGATATGTGGTTTTGTGGTGAAATTATGAAATGAGTGAAGTCTGAGTAACCTATTTACATAAAGAGCAATGTTTTACCCGATGATTGACCGGGTGAATCCAATCTTAAGGGCTAAACATCATGAATATGTGTTTGAATGGAGTATAGTTGCAGGTATTATGTATCTTTTGAATGCGTGTTAATAGGTGTTTGTGAGTAATGAGTTGTAAATTTGGTAAAGACAGGGGCCGACGATTCACCAGTCAGATTCGGCGAAATGCTGATGGAGCGCCGGTTGTCTCTGAAATTGGTCCTAGCTACTAAGTGAATCCTTCGCTACTTCGGTGGTTCTTGAAACATGACCGTAAGATGCCACTTGGATTGCCGAAAAATGGCATGATTTCCCCCAGTGCTCTGTTAAGCATCGACGGTCAGTCGGCGGCTCGTGAATTATCTTCCGCGAATCGCCATTTGTCCGCTGGTTCCACCTGATATTTAAATGAATGTTTGACTTTCCTTTTATTCTCAGCTTTTTTCTTTTCTTTTAAACTAGTTTATTTTCTTTTAATTCTACTTCACATTCTTGTCACTAACATACCTCTTGCAGAAAAACAAATCATGTAATCCTCAAAGAACACCGGCAAAGGAAAGGCCCCTGCTTCCTCTACTAGCAAGGGCAAAGGCAAAGCAAAGGTTTCTCCACCACGAGCCAACACGAAGGAAGCCATCATTCTCTGTGTTCTGAATATGAAGGAACACTATGTCATCTACCAGGGACGCTCTATCACGGTGGAGAAGAGGTTTGACTTGGCTAGGTTGAGAGGTGATTTCCCTAATATCATCGAGCAGTTTACCCATAGGCAATGACATGCATTTTTCAACCCTTTGTCGCCATACTACCCCATCTTGGTCAGAGTTATAGGCCTCCTATCAGGCTTTCCAAGAGAGTATTCAACATCGTGGAAAATTAGATGAGTTCCCTCGCTTGCCTTCAGTGATGATTTGGGGAGTGGAAGTTGATATCAGCCCGGCTACTATAAGTTATCTGTTCTGGGAGGTTGAAATTGATTCTGCCACGGAGTACATGGAATGGGAGGCCAAGAAGGATTAGATCGAGTGGATAGGCCGCATTATAGCAGTTGGCAATCCTTTGCGGGCCTCTATGGGGGGCAAAATCTCTTGCCATTAAATGATGTTCGAGGCCAACTTGTGGCTCGACATTATTTGTGCTCGGGTCATCCCCTTAAAGAATGAGTAGAGGGTCAGTCTTGAGACAGCCATTCTTATTGCTTGTATAATGACGGGAATCCCCATCAACTTCCGGGAAATTGTTGCTCAACAGATTAAGAGGAAGGCCAGGTAGTCTAGTACCTTAATGCCTTATGCTGTTTTAGTTTCCCAGCTTTGCTCAGTAGCTGGGGTGCCTCTATTCCCGAATGAAACTCCTTTTGTGGATTAGGGTGTAATCGATATTGAGCGGAAGAGAGACGCTGAGGCACCGGTAGTAAAGAAGAAGTTCCTGCAAGCCTTCGACATACAAGAAGAAGCCCTCTCCCATGGGTTAGTCCAATCACCAATCGTCCCAGAATTCAATGTTCCCCAGCCTGACATGTCGGGCCATGCATCGAGTGACATGCCCTAGCAAAGAGGTTCTCCACCGCCCCAATCTTCTCAGAAAAGTGGCCTCCATCGCCTTATGGAGAAGACAAAATCACATGAAAGCCGACTTCAACGTTTGGCCAAGACCCTCCTGACAATTTTTTCTAAAACAATCAAGAAGGAGCTCAAATCACTGTACAAGAATGTTGCCACTTTGTGCAAGAGGGTTGATGCAGTAGAAGGGGCAGTCACTTCCCTGCAAACTAAAGTGCAGGAGTGGAAGAGTCGGAGTTCCTGACATGAGCGCCTTGGATGCTGCAATAGTTGCTCCGTTCTCAGCTCGAGGGCTAATTGATCACTTGTTTGAAGGGTTTGGCGATGATTTTGCTGGGCTTGGTGATGCTAATGGAGGTGATGGTGGTGAGGCTGAGGCTGACAATGAAGAGGAGTGACCCGCTCAAGGAATTCCTTGTCCCTTTTTCCTTTGTGCATATTTATATCGGGGACAATGTATGACTTAAGTAGGGAAGGAATGTGCGCTGTTGATGGGGAGAGATTTGTTTCTTGTGAAATTTTGATGTTTTGATTTAAGTTTGAGTAGTTCCGGCATTTGTCGGGCTGTTGTGGTTGAAGATTTCCCTTGTCGAGCGTGTTTTGTTTTATGAATGAATGAATGAATTGGTTTGTGTCTTTTATGAATGGTATTTAGTGACTAAATGGGGTCTTTGGTTTTAAGCATCATATTTTGAAATATTTGAATGAGATGACCCCAAAATTATGTTTCTTTTTTTCCATTGTAAATACTGGGGTAGAACTTAAAACTCCAAGGGTTTTTGTTTTGACCATGGCTCTTTCCCAAGGAGCAGTCTTTTATTTTAGTCATTTTTGTTGTCGAATAGGGTTGGCTTTTCCCGATGATGGATTGAGTGGAGACATTCTTAAGGGAAATGCCATGTCACTTTGAGTCTGTTGTGAAGTTGTTTTAAGAGGCACCAACTAAATGTTTTCTTGTGTTGAAATGGAAACGTGAAAACAAGGGCATGAGGATGAATACAACGAGCAAGTGTTGACACCGTAGCATAGTAATCTTGGTCGTACATTGTAAATTCCCCGCTTGACTTATGATGTTTGCTTGCTTGATGTCATAATATGATGTTTTGTTTGGGAAAATGTCACGACCCCAATGTACACCCGGATCGTAGGCACGAGACAAGGGACCCCGAGAGACCCCAAGTCGACCCATGGCACATGCATACATCTAATCTCATTTAATAAAGCGGAATACATAGCATAAAACATAATGGAAACGTAAGCATAGAGTAACAACTGGAAGTACTGGGCATTTAAATAAGCTAAGTTCTACATCCTGTCTAAAAGCCTCAACTACATAAGATGGGTCAATGGGAAAACATCCCCAACTAACCCGACCAATACTGAAACATAAATCTGTCAAATGGCCCTCAAAACATGAGGACTCACCAATAGCTGATAGTGAGAACTGAGGTGAACTAAGGATGAGGATGAGACAGAGATCCAGACCCTGCATCATGAAATCATAAAGTATAAAAAGTATGCGGTATGTACATGGAATGTACCAAGTATGCAAGGTAGGTAAAGCAGGCATTTAAAAGTAAAATAAACTCATAAATAAACATAGGAGAAGGATATAATGCTTGTACCATAAACTTCGTAAGTAAACATAAGGCTCAAGACTTTTAAATCATTCATTATCATAATCGTATGTAAACTTTATCAAAACATAACTTGCCAATAATATAAATATAACATTTCATAAAACATGCGGAACAATGGGAGGACTTGTCTTAACCGACACCATTATGGGAGAGCCTTTCATGATGCCCCAACTATCTCACTCAAGTGGGCAGAGCCGACCCTGGATTGCCAGGCGAGGGTCGTGCATTAGGCATGATATCACATTTGAGGGGATCGATATCAATATAATACATAACATTAGACCCACGGTGGTACATGGTTATGAGACACCGGCGTAGTAACGCCGGGCTACTCGATGATAGACACGACTCCCAAAAACATGCATATAGTCTCATACATAAATCAGTTACATCATGCATTAATATTCATTGGCTAAAATATAAAATTTATCATCATTGATCCCCTTTAAAACATGCTTATCCAAGAATCAAAGGCCCTTTTCATCGGCCGACATCATAGATCGATAAATTAGGTAATTTGTTTCATAAATCGTAAATCATTCTTCAACATGTGGAAATTGCCCAATACTGTAACATACTCAATTCTTTTCAAAAATATGCTCATAAACATGGGAACTTGAAATCATGCTTTCCATCATCAATAAACTCAAAATATTGAATACTCATCATAAATCATAACATTTATGAACTTTCATCAATGGGCATTTTGGATTTAAATAGCCTGAAACATGATTTTAAAGAAAATAAAATAAGACATGCCCATCCTTTATAGTTCCATAATTAAAACTCAATTAAATCATACCCATAAAGAGAAATCACATTTTCATGCATTTGGATAAAACCCTATAGACTTGACTAGGAGAAATCATGATTTAAAACTAAGTTTGGGTTTGGGTGTGAAAGGATTCACCCGTTCTAAACCCTACATACTTGGGATCACTTGGTTCTTATTTTCCCCTTGAAAGCCCAAGATGGAATTTGGAGAATTTTGAGGAAGAACACTTGAATCACCTTTTACTCCCCTCTCTAACTCTTGCATACACAAATGAGGCTTAACATGGACTAACCCCCTTAAAAGACCCTATTCCGACCTTAAAAGGACATAGTTTAGGCCTTAGGAGTTTAGGAAATTATGAGAAGGCCCTTACTAATTCACAGAAAATAACTGCCAGATGACCCTAACGGGTGGCCTGATGTCACGCCCCGCCTGGGGGGGAGGGGGTATGACTGGCACCTGGTGCCCTACCAGGACTTGAACTGCTACACTGCTGAGCCTAGGCACTTCTAGTGCCTGGCTGACTCTAACTCTGATTCATGGAATCAACGGGCTATATAACGGCTATAATACAACCCCCAGCCGTCTAGGCCTATAGCCACCTATACAACCACAACAGTTAACCAGAACCACATAAACATAAGGGAACCTATGCGGGCCGACAAGGCCACCATGTTGTCTAATTACTTCTGAATCAAGAAAACAGGAGCTAAACTGCTACGTGACCGACAAGGTCACCACTACCAACTGAATAAGGCTCCACACGGCCATCATAAACAACTAAGACATACACACGGCCTCACATGACCGATACAGCTAACCACAGGGAGTACACAATCTGCAAGCCTCTAAAAATACTTATAAGATGGTTGGGACAGGGCCCCGGCCTACCCATACTGTACAACAAAAGAAAGGAAATAAATCTCTAGCTGTCTAGCTCCGGATGACAGGAGTTGATGACTCAATGTGCTGGCTGGAATCACGAGGTATCGGCTCCTCGTCTATGAGTACCGCAGGCAAGTAATGCAGCAGCCCAAAAGGGCATCAGTACCACGGGTATCGAGTATGTAAAGCAAACTGAACATAACTGAATAAAAGCAATAATACTGGTAGTTCCAAATATTAGAAAATAGCTAAGACTGTCGGGGATGGCGAAATCTGGAAGGAGCTTACCTGTACTGAAAAGCAGATGGAAGTCATACCTGTCGCTGCGGCGTCATTCTATTTATCAATTTAATAAGTAATATATATACACATATATAACATACAAGAACCTATACCAGCCCCTATAAGCCGGAAGGTTCCAACCAACACACAATCTATATACCCCTACCCAGGTCAAAACCATCCCAAAGTAAATCACTCCACTCGCCTACTAACTACGAGCACCTCTACCGGCCCCCTTTGGTCTGCAGCTCGGGCTATGGCCTCTGATTATAACTGTGTCTGAGTCCGGAGGACTCCTGTAACTGTAAACTGTAATCTGTATTTGTATTCTGCACCCTAGGCGCAAGCGCTCGACAGGGTAAGCTATAATGCTATGCTGATCAGCCTGTTATGGGGAATACTGCGTCCCATCTTCGTCCTACTGCGGAAGGCATGCCACTCCTTGGAGTGACGAATCCTCACCCTCTGGCGGGTGAGTTAACACAACTATTAACCCATGGGCGGCGAGGACGCTCTAAGGGTGCCCTCATAGCACAAAAAGGTCTCAACAAACAATAATAATCACATATAGTAAGCATGTTCGATCTGCAAACACAATCGATGTTTTGATATTCCATTCAGAATCTCTTTTCTACATTAAACTTATTCTGTTACTGAGCTAACTGTATCTGAAATAATATATGGTTGTCTGATACTTATTTTCTGACTTTTATTCTGAATATAGCATAATAACATAAAACATGTTTGTTGGATTCACACTAGACTCAATACTCGACTTCTGGATTCTTTCTTCTAGAATTCACTCTATTTGCTATACTAGGATTACTAACTTGCTGAAGGAATATACTTCACATACCTTGTTTCTGATTTCCCGGCTAACTGGCGTAATTCGGTCAATATTCCGCTATTTCTCCCAACTGCATCCATATATATACCAATTAGGACTAAATACATTAATATTGTGGAAGAAAATATCACTTTTAATATATATATATAGCCCAAACTTTGACTTATCAAAAAACGGTCGAAAACTTGCTATTTCTCCGAAGTCCATGATCTTGGGCAAATTTATATGCCAAGTGATACTCAAAAGTACCATTTTTGCCTTGTTTATCTATCAATGTGTATACATTCTCATGTATTTGGTAATAAAATGTGAATTTATACTAACCAACATGATTAGCATTGTTTTGCAGGTAAAATGTGATTTTGGGAAGCTTAAATGCATGTTGGATGATATCGGGGTTGGACTTCGATGTGAGCACGGGACAAGGCAGTGGACAACATGAAATAAAGGGGCTCCGCGATGGAGCCATGTCATGCTTCCATCGCGGAGGCCTTCTGCCTGGATAGGGAAATTACGCCCAAATTCCAGAGAGAGTCCGCGTCAAGTCCGTGGCATGGTGGCTTGGCTCCGCGTTGCACGTCGTGCCACGTTGAGCTTTAATTCCTGGACCCCCAGTTCCAGTGAGGGTCCGCGTCCGTAGCGTGTCATGGAGGCAGTGCTCCGCGATGCACTCCGTGACACGTTGCTCGTTATTCCGGGAAAAATTCCCAGCAGTATAAATAGAACACTTAGGTTCATTTTTCAATATTCTGACTTGGTGAAGCAAGAACGTGGGTTACAGGCAGTTGAGGGACGAAATTCTCAGGGTTTTTTCTCTCTTTCTTTCTTCTTTAATTCAATTGCTTGTATGATTAACACTCATTTAAAGATGTTTAATCCACAAATGAGTGGCTAATTCCTCTTCTTGCTGAGGTTATGAACAATTGTGATGAAATGTGATCATTGATTCTTTGGTTTTTTCATATTTTCTTCCATGTTGTTCTATTAATTCTTGTTCTCACTGCATTAATGTGTGAGCCTACGTTAATGTACATCTAAAAAGTCCAGTTTCACTCGAGAGAGCAAGAAATTGGAAAGTTGTGAATTAATAGGATATGTTCTTTACTTGGTTTGGGAAAATTGAGTATTGATTTGCTCTCAGGATAGAAATATACCTGAAAGTCGTATTAGTCAATTTAGGAACCGGGTTTGTATGGCTATAACATGAATTGCATTTAATCACAGAAATGTAGGTGGATGGTTCATGATTCTTAAGTGAGGTTAAATACGAGAGTTTTAATCTCTTGGCAATAGTTCTTGGCTAGCAACTGGAGGAAAAGATTATCCAAATGATGATGATAAGTAATTTCATTACATGTTCGTTTAACCTCAGCATGCTCTCATTCATAGTTCAGACTCAAAGTAGATAATTGTTTAGTTTTAGTATAAAAATCATAAAACAAAATATCAACTCTTGGTTACACTGATTTTTGCATTTTTAGAAGTAAAATATAGTACACTTGAGCAAATTGCACTTCATCCAAGTCCCTATGGGATCGATACTTGGCTTACTAAAGCCACTTACTACTTGTTCGACCACGTGCACTTGCGTGTAGTGGTAAGTGCACCACGGAGCTGTCGCCCCAGCTCACTGTTTTTCACTTTTTATTAAGTTTCATACCTCGACTTTTCCTTCGCGACTCCGTGCATATTTTTCTCTGTTTGACCTGAAATTCATTTCACTATACAAAATTGGTTAGAATTATAGGTTTCACTCGAAATACAAATAAAACAAAAACTAAAACGAAAAACTTTTGTAGTAAATCAAGAAAGAGAAAAAGAAAAGAAAAATCTATTTACACTTTACAAAATGAAAGAAAAATTTTTCACGGGTTGCCTCCCGTGCAGCGCCTGGTTTACCATCCCGGCTCGACGTCGTTAAGCTAAGTTGTCCTCTAGGGTGATGGACGATTTCTCTCGATCACTGTCCTCCCCCCAGTGGTGCTTACACCTTTCCGGTGGTTTTCCCAATAACTCCCGTGAATCCTTAATCTGCTTATCATCACCTTGATCAATCACATTGATCACCGAGAGTTCTTCGTGCACCATCGGGAGCTTGGGTGCCTTGTACACATCGAACACCTCCACCTTGTCATGTGCTCGTATTGTTAGCTGCCCCGCAGCTTCGTCAATTAGTGCTTTCCCGGTCTCCAAGAAAGGACGTCCCAAAATAAATGGGACTTCCGCATCTGGTTCAAAGTCCAGCACGACAAAATCTACCGGGAAAATTAGGGAGCCAACTTGCACCAGAACGTCCTCCACAATGCCATCAGGTCTGGCTAAGGACCGATCCGCCAACTGCAAGATTACTGTTGTGGGTCTAGGACTCCCTAAACCCAACTTTCTGAATACCGATGAAGGCATCAAATTTATGCTCGCTCCCAAATCACACAATCCCCGAGCTCGGATGCTCTGCGCAATAGTAATCTGGATAGTAAAGCTCCCAGGGTCTTTGAGCTTTGTGGGCAGTCTATTTTGAATTCGGGAAGTGCACTCCTCCGTTAGAGCCACCGTAGCATACTCAGTCAACCGACTTTTGTTTTCCACGATGTCCTTTATATACTTAGCATATTTCGGCACTCCTTGCAAGACATCAACAAGAGGTAAGTTAATATGTACCTGTTTCAGTACCTCCATGAATTTCTTGAAACACGCCTCCTCCTTGTGTTTCTTTAGTCGTTGAGGGAACGGGGGTGGAGGTCTTTCTGATTCAGCTTCCTTAGTCTTCCCCCTTTCAGCATTTTGCTCCCTCCCAACTTCTGCTGCTCCCGACTATTGAGGTGGTCTTTCTGGTTCCACCTCTTTCAGCTGCAAACCACTCCTTGTGGTCACTGCATTTACCTGCTTGGGATTGGGATCCATGTCGCTCGGCAGTCCTCCTCTTGGCCTTGTGTTTTGGGCGCTAGCAAATTGCCCAAATTGATATTCAAGTGCCTTGGTAGCTAACTGGTTGTTTTTCACTTCGGCTGCCAATTTCATATAGTCAGCCTGCAATTGAGCTTGGTTAGCTATCATGGTCTTGAACATCTCCTCAATGCTGGGTGATGGTGGTGGAGGAGGGGCATTGTTGTTTCTGAATTGAGCTTGATAATTCTGCTGCCCTCCTTGGTTCCTTTGCACACCCTGACCCGAACTTTGGCCCTGATGGTTGTTGCTACCCCATGAGAAATTAGGGTGATTCCTCCAATTTGAATTGTAGCTACTACCATACTATTGGTGGTTCCTTTGCGCATTACCCACAAAGTTTACTGAGTCAGGATTGGCTCCACAACACTCAGCTGAGTGCTCACTGCTTCCACAGACTTCACACCACATTTGCTGTATTGCATTAATTGGGGCTTGAGGCTGGTTCATTGTCATGTTGCCGAAGTGGGTGTTAAGTTGATTTTGCAATGCAGCTATCTGTGCAGCAATAGCGGTAAACCCAGCCACTTCTAGCACTCCTGCTGCTTTCCTTGTCCTGCCTCTTGATGAATCAGCATTCCATTCTGGATTGCCCTGCGAAATACGATTCAACAAGGTATAAAGCTCCTCATAAGTTTTCTCCAGCGCTTGTCCTCCAGCTGCTGAGTCTAGCAATATTTTGGTGTGGGGTTCCAAACCCTCTATAAAAGTGTGCACCAGCACATCATTGGACTGATGATGATGAGGACAATCCCGCAATATGGATTTGAATCTCTCCCAGGCCTGATATAAATTTTCTCCCTCTCTCTGTTTGAAACTTAGAATTTGACTTCTAAGTCTTGCTGTTTTACCGGAGGGAAAAAACCATATCAAAAATTTCCTTGCAAGATCATCCCACGTAGAAATAGAATTCGGTGGCTAAGCTTTCAACCACCTCTTGGCTTCTCCCAATAGTGAGAATGGGAACAATGTAAGCCGAACATAATCTGATGACACTCCAGCGGGGATGTAAGTGTCACTTATCTCAAAAACATTTTGGAGATGCTGCTGTGGATCTTTATGAGGGAGACCGGTAAACTGCCTGCTGGTGTGCAGCAATTGCACCATATTCTGTTTAAGTTCAAACCTCCCTCCTGGCTCAGGTTTGCGGATGCTAGATGTGACATTATTAGCATGTGGGATTTCCACCTAGTGAACCGGCCGAGCTGCAACTTCTTTGGGCACTAACACTGCCCATACTATCGGTGGATTCTATTGTTGCTCCATGATCGTCTGTCTGAGCAACTGCAGCTTTCTTTGTAGAGCTTCTCTCCGTTTACTGTGAAATATCCTTTCTAGCTCTATATACGATTCCACCAGCTCCTTGTCTCTTGCCAGTGTTCAACAGAAATTAAGTCTGCAAAATACAGGCTAAGACCAAGTTGTCAACACTAACAAAATAAAAATACAGTAAATTAACACTTAAAACAAATTCACCAATTGCCAAGTCCCCGGCAACGGTGCCAAAAACTTGTTCGGGGCGCGTTATATGGGTATATAACTACACGTAAGTGCACGTGGTCGAACAAGTAGTAAGTGGATTTAGTAAGCCAAGTATCGATCCCACAGGGACTTGGATGAAGTCCAATCTGCTCAAGTGTACTATATTTTACTTCTAAAAATGCAGACAACAGTGTAACCAAGAGTTGATATTTTGTTTTATGATTTTTATACTAAAACTAAACAATTATCTACTTTGAGTCTGAACTATGAATGAGAGCATGTTGAGGTTAAACGAACATGTAATGAAATTACTAATCAGTCCAGAAGGGAGAAATACTTACTTTAGGGCTAGGAGTATATTGACACTAATTTGGAGCAATTCCACTTACCTTAGTTCGGTAGCGCGATAGTTCGCCGGCCGAATTTTACGAAACTAAATCCGTAGGAATGCTCTCTGCAACTTTATACTCTGATATCTAGGATTAATTTGAGTTTGGGCCGCGTTTGACGGCGTAATAGGAAGAAAAATGGTAAGGTTTGTTCGTGCTTTTGTGTTCTCTGGTTTCCTCTATGTTTTTCTCTAAAAATTAGGAAAATAATTAAGATAAAACGAAGTGGGGGTTTATGTAGTGGGGCCTGGACAGGGCCTCGGTGGCACAGCACCATCGCGGAGGCCCTCCCTCCATGGCACGGCACCATCGCGGAGGGGTTCTTCCCTTGCTCCTCCCGCGATGGTTCGATGTGATGTTCGTCCAGTCTTCCCTCGAGCCTTTTTCTAGGATGTATGGCATTCTAAAATCCTTAACCAACATGCGAATAGGTCGTCTAAATATTAAAAATTTATGGGGTGTAACATCCTCCCCCCTTAGGAACATTCGTCCTCCAATGTCAAATTCTGCTTACAAGGATCTTAACTTCCTCTGCTTATTCTTGAAACATTTTGGCCGAGTTTCCCACGTAATGTGGACTATCTGAAAAAACTGAAATGCACAAAAGTCCAATACAGGTACTCCACACAATACTACATTATTTATCAGTCCAAAGACTAGAGTCGACTATCTCAGTTATACATATAATATAAGGCACTTCATAAGATAACAATACTAATGTATTTCTTGGCTGACTAGGTTTGAAATAAGTGAGGATATCTGACTTTCATATCTTCCTCTGCTTCCCAAGTCATTTCCTCTCGATTCCTGTTACGCCATAATACTTTGACAGAAATGACATCTTTAGTTCTTAATCTGTGGATCTGCTGATCTGGTATGGCTACTGGAACTTCTTCATAGGCCAAATCTTCTGTAACCTGAACATCTTAGATTGGAACAATTTGGGAGGTATCTCCTATACACTTCCTTAGCATGGACATGTGGAAAACTGGGTGAACAAACTCTAACTCTGGAGGTTAGTCTAACTCGTATGCTACTTGGCCTATTCTCCGCCGAATCTCATCACCCCTTTCATTGGAGATACTTTCAAAAATACCCCGTCATTCATATTAAACTCCAGGTTTCTACACTGCACATCAGCATACCATTTTTGACAGCTCTGAGCAGTCAGTAGGCGTTCTTTGATAACCTATACCTTTTCTTCTGACTGATGAAAAATATCCGGCCAATCAGCGCTGACTCTCCTACTTCAAACCAGCCAACTGGTGATCTACATTTTCGCCCATACAATGCCTCAAAGGGTGTCATCTGGATAGCTGAGTGGTAACTATTATTATAAGTAAACTCAATCAGTGGTAAGTGCTCATCCTAGCTACCTTCAAACTCCAACACACATGCCCGTAGGATATTCTCGAGTGTCTAAATACTGCGTTCCGCCTGCCCATCTGTCTGAGGGTGGAATGCTGTGCTCAAATTAATCTGCTTCCCCAGAGCTCTCTGAAGCGACTGCCCAAATCTAACTGTAAATTGTGCTCCTCTGTAAGAGATAATAGATATTGGGATACCGTGTAATCTGACTATTTCTCTGATATACAATTCGGCGTAATCTTTGGCAGAGAAAGTAGCTTTTATTGGCAAGAAATGGGCTGATTTTGTCAATCTATCGAGAAATACCCAAATGGAATCATGTCTACGCCTGGTACGGGATAATCCTGCTACAAAATCCATGTTTAATGCTTCCCACTTCCAAAGAGGCATAGTTATGTCTTGAGTCAATCCACCTGGTTTCTGGTGTTCCGCTTTTACTTGCTGGCAATTAGGACACTAGGCTACAAATTATGCTATTTCCCTCTTCATACCTGGCCACCAGTAGATTTCTTTGATATCATGGTATATCTTCGTCGCGCCTGGGTGAAGAGAATAATGGGCATAATGTACCTCACTCTTAATTTGCTGGCAAAGCCCTGAAACATCTGGAACACAAAGGCGGCCTTTACATCACACCACTTCATCCTCAGTTACCTGAAAATCAGGCGCTTTCCCTTTCTAAACTCTGTCTTTAAGCTGAACCAAGTTAGGATCTTCATACTGCCGTTCCTTTACTTCCACAACTAACGACAACACTGCAGTGTTCGAAATTACCACTCTGTTGTCCTCTGTTTCTGCTACACGAATGGCTAAACTGGCTAGCTGGTGAAATTCCCGAGCCAATTCCCGCTGTTTGGCTACAAGTACGCCAAACTCCCCATAGATTTATGGCTAAGGGCGTTTGTTACTACATTGGCTCTTCTTGATTGATACAGAATATTCACATTTAGAGAACTTGGCATATAATTGACGGTCATACTGGCTTATTATGCCGGAGAAACTGATAGGTAATCTACCGGTATAGCTAGAGGTTATCTGGCCTTCTGGCCACATGCTAAGGCTACTTGTTACTGGGATAACCTGAACGACTGTCTACACATCATGTGCCCATATCTGATCAGAGGATCCTGATAATGATCATGATCTCTAATAATCTGGATGAATAACCTAGAATGACTGAATAGCTAGGTTGAATGACCCGGATGCTGCAATAGTCTAACGATGCTCTAAATGTCCTACTTGGACATCTGTAGCTCATGCATAACTGTGGAGTTCTGGATAGCTAACTGTTTTGTCCTCCAAATTGAACAATTGTAGAGCTGTGCTTACTCCAACTTACTCTCAAGCGATCAGTCCCTGGATCTTCATAGGGAACTTACTGATCTCCTTGTCTTAGTAAACATTATGCTAGCAGAGTACTACCAATTTCTTACGCTTTGTTCATATCCACTTAGATTTATACTGCTGTTCTAGGAAATTCTCAGTCTTATGAGCCATTCTGTAAAGACTGGCTTTCTTCTAGGGAACTGTATCTGAATATGTTACGAGAACCAGCTGAAGTACTAATCCGTCACTGACTACTGATGTGGACCCTTTCTCGGGGTACCCACGGGTTTGTCTGACTGGGACGGCTGGCTGACTTGCCGGGTGTTCCACATAATAACAGCTAGGTTGGCTAAGGCCGACTCTCACCTATAAGGATGGGAAAACGATGTACGACCACTTAACATACTAGAAATTTCTGGTATTACTAACCTTTGAAGTATGCTTATTCGGTCTCTATTTCTTGTTCTGGCACATGCGATAATGTTACTGATCTTTAAGGATGCTCCCCTAATGATACAGGCGCCAGCTGGTCGTTAGATCGTCTAACTATGCCCGTATCATCAACCACATCATTCAAGTTACTAATTCTTGTGAGCTTCTGAAGTCTAGATCTGGCAACAAGCATGTAAGTCCATTAACTCAATAAACTAGGAATTGAGAAAGTTTCTATGGCTTCATATGTGAATCACACTTAACCTTCCCCCGTTTTGGCAAGGAGTCCTGCAGTACGATCTGTATATATATATATCAACAACTACGTACAATACATATTGGAAATTTTTTTGTAGTAATACATAATCGCTGACATACTTCACGGAATTTCACATTCTACGTGACATACTGCTTCTACAGTCTAATGATATCTCCGGTCATCTTGCACTATTTTATTAGATTTTCGTCCCATTCTAGAAGCAACAAACACATGCACTTTATCTATGATCTTCTATTTGAAATTTTGCCACTTTTACAACATGAGGTCGACATCCGAACCTTGTGGCCTTACTTGGCACTACATCAAGGGTCCGTGACTGTCTGTTGAACCTTGCCTCTAGGCCACACTAGATTAGAGTCTCCGGGTCGTCACCCTCTTACCTTCTCCATAGGCGGACGTACCGCAACATTCTAAACTACAATCTTACTGTCTCTTAACTGTAAGTCTGAGGATTACTCCTTAATACACTATATTCTCTCAATATTGAGGTGATTCTAATATCCCCTCAAATCTGGTATTCCTACTTCTTCCCCTTATCTTGCTTAAGCTGAGCTCTGGGGTTCAAGGTACCTGCCTTACATTGTTAATAAGGTTACTGGTCAAGTCTCAGCTTATACTTCTGCTGACTTGCAGTCAGACCCATCTGATTCATATGACCTCCCTACCTTTCGATATCACAACTGAAATCATAACTATTATTTTACAGGTATATCCTGCTGTTGTTAGCGTGTTATGGCGGACTCGTCCTTTTTCTGACTCGAACTTAACTATTACCGGGAGTTCATCACTGACACGTCTTTTACACCCTCTTCTACTAAGCTAATAGTCTTACTCACCCTTCTGACTTATTACCGTGAGGGTCCGCACAACTTACGTAATCATAGGGCTCCTTACTCTTTCTAGCACTTTCTGGAATCAACTAATCTATCTTCACTTGCTGCTTACCTTAGGCAACATCGCCTCAATCCTTATGCCCTTTTCTTTACTGGAATCAAGACAAAGTGGTAGGAATAGCCTTTTCTTACTGGAACGAAATAGAAACATGGAACTGTACCACATCTAAAAAGATGAAGGTGGGAATCCTGCATTTCCCTCTCTTTCTCACATCTATGCGATAATCTAATATTATTGTTCGTACTATTTAGAATAACTACACGCAAGTGCACGTGGTCGAACAAGTAGTAAAGTGGCTCAAGTAAGCCAAGTATTGATCCCACAGGGACTGGACTAAGGTATCACTCTAATTAAGTGTCAATAAACTTTAACTCTAAACTGCAGACAACAGTGTGAAGAAGATTTTGATATTTTGTTTCCTAATTTTACACTAAGTCTAAAACGAATATACAATTTGAGTATGAACTATAAGTACGAGCATGCTGAGGCTAAAATGAACATGTAGAGAAATAAATTATCGATACAATTTGATTAATCTTTCCTTCGGTTGCTAGTCAAGAATTATTGCCTATGGATTAAAACTCTCGTATTTAACCCAACTTAAGAATCATGAACCTTCCACCTACATCTCTGTGATAAAAAGAAATTCATGTTCTAGCCATACAAAACTGATTTCTTAAATGACTAATACGACTTTCAGGTATATCTCTATCCTGAAGGTAAATCAATTCTCAATTTTCCCAAACTAAGAAAAGATCATATCCTATCAATTCACAACTTTCCAATTTCTTGCTCTCTCGAGTGAAACCGGACTTTTTAGATATACATTAACGTTTGCCACACATTAATTCAGTAAGAACAAGAATCAATAGAACAACCATGGAAGAAAAGATGAAAAACCAATTTATCAATAATTACATTTCAATACAAATGTTCTTAACCTCAGCAAAAAGGGAATTTAGCCACTCATTTGTGGATTAAACATCGTTAAATGAGTGTTAATCATACAAGCAATTGAAATAAAGAAGAAGGAGATAGAGAAGAACCCTTTGATTTTCGTCCCCTCAACTGCCTGTAACCCACGTTCTTGCTCCACCAAGTCAGAATTATTAAAAATGAACCTAAGTGTTCTATTTATACTAGTGGGAATTTTTCCCGGAATAACAAGCAACGTGTCACGGAGTGCATCGCGGAGCACTGCCTCCGTGACACGCCACCAACGCGGACCCTCACTGGAATCCGGCAGTCTAGGTATTAAAGCCCAATGTGGCACGGCGTGCAACGCTGGGCTAGGCTAACGTGACACGGCCCCAACGTGCACCTTCACTAGAATTTGGCATATTTTCAGCATTCGGGCAGAATGCATCCGCGATGGTAGCGTGACACTACTCCATCGCGGAGCCCCTTTAATTCGTTCTTTCCTTGTGCTTTTTCCTTGCTAGCTTCCGAGTCCAATCCCGATTTCTCCCAACATGCATCTTAGCTTCATAAAATTATATTTTTCATGCAAAACCACGCTAATCATGTTGGTTAGTATAAATTCACATTTTATTACATTTCACGTGAGAATGTACAAACATCGATAGATAAACAAGACAAAGTGACATATTTGAGTATCACTTGGGCATATAAATCTGCCTAAGATCACTTACCCCACACATAAATCCTTGTCCGTCCCCGAACAATAATCTTACACCTCATGTGATTGACACCCAATCTTGGCTACTTTGGCTCGACAATTCAAGCTACGGTTATACCGATTATTTAATATAGCAAATCATCAAGAAAACATGCATAGTCTTATCAATACAATGACCTTCAACACATTAAGACCTCCTACACTCAAGAATCGACTCTCGATATCGGCAAACTCATGCAAATCAGCTGATCAAGATATCCGACACGAAATTAAATCTCTCGTCGAGTGTGTGCCCTCACAACACAAGAGAATTTTCCCCTTTTTAATCAAATGAAATCAAAGACATTACAATGCAGGGGCATATAAACACGATTTTGCTCTCTCTCCCAAAAGACTTCACATGCATCATGTCATGAACCATAGGCTTGCCTTTAGTGTATTACTCCACTAATATAAGGACGCGTGATGTAAGATCACGTAGGACTTAACGGGTTGTAATGAAAGCTACGGAACTAGCAAATACCGGGCTAACCAATAATAACAACTAGCCTCCTTAAGCGCTTTTTCAATACATCCCATCAACCTTATGGGCATTGTTTCTTCCTTCATCCTCCCATTCTTGAAGTCTGTCTTTATTTTTGTTCCCATATGTTTAAGCACACTCGACTTAATAACAAAGATTAGTTATACGTCTTCATTCTATTTAATTTATAGCGAGTGCACCTTTGACCTTTTCTTTCCATTCATCACTCTGCTTTTTCTTTTCTTTTCACAATTCTCACTCCTTGATACTGTGGGAAAATTATTTTTTTCTTGAGCGCTTAAGAGTTTTGGATCAAATTCATGGATAATGAAAAGAAGGGGTTAAGCTCGGTTTACACCTTTTTGACAAAAGAAAAAAATAGGCTAAAGGCTCAATGGGCTAACTAGGATGTACATTCAAGGTAGGTACGATAATGAAAAAACTTTTGGTTAAAGCAAAGAAATGCCTACATCCTTTCCTACAATACACATCCTTCATTTCGTTTCGTACATACACCAGGCAAGTTCTAGACACTTCACAATAGCATGGAAGAAACGAAACCTCACCACACACTCATTGCACATGCTCAACTCAAGACATATTCATAGACTCTTCAATCAGCTAATTACAAGAATTCAAACATTAAGCCTCAATCACACTGAATCGAACTCTATGGCCTAGGTATCTCAACATATTTACAAAGTTGCATGCTTTCATACGAATCACCTTTGCATTTTAAATATCATGTACAACACACAACAAGAATTTCACAACCATAAAGTAACAACACGTTTGGGATACACGCAAACAAAGGAAAAATTAAAAGACAAAAACTACTCCTATCGACTCCATTTCTCTTAAGACGGTCATCATCCATCCATCATAGGGAATGGTCACTAATTACGACTTCGCTTCAACGGGACTATTCTCGGTAAAAGAACCGAAAAAAACGCCAAGAAACCCAATCATAAAAATAATTAAACGAAAAAGAAAGAAAAATCTAAAAAAAAAAATTTTAAAAATATCGATGATTTTGATAAAAAAAATATTTACAAAACCAGCTAACAACATTCAACGGCACACAACAGCTTCACACAATAGCTTCACATTAACTACAATACAGAACATACACAAAAATCACAGGGTCACAAATTTAGCACAAAAAGCAGAATAGAAACATAAATACAACAAAACAAGTAGCACCTAACTACTCCCACCCCACACTTAAATCGAACACTATCCCAAGTGTTCATAAAATTTAGCGTAGCACAAAAGTGGTTGGTGAAACTCCCTGATCAATCGAAGTATTCAACTTCTTCGTCAGGTGTCGCTGCCTCGTCTCCCATATCTGAATCGCCCCGGTCGTCATCATCTGACTCCACATCAGAGTCATCACGACGTGTCTCCTTGTCTGTGGGGACATCATCATCAGTGGGCTCCACAAAAGCTGGCCCCACTCGGCATAGAGCCCTGGCATTTTCGCCAAAAGGGTAGTCTAGCTCGAGCTGCCACAGCTCATCTTCTGTTGCTGGCCTCCCGCCTATGCGCAGCTGGAGTATCTGCATCCCGAACATGCGAGCCATATACTGATCATCTCAAGCATATCGCTTGGCTAATGTGAGAACTGGACCGTGAGTGGTGTCGGGTGCCTTATTTTTGGTGACGTCCAAGGCCCGCCTCTACATCTGCGGGATGTAGTCAAGGGCCTCCTCCTCAATATCCAGGCCCCTCAGGAACGTGGTTAGTAAGCCACCAAACCCATACCTGTGCCCTTGATGCAAATGGGCTCTCTTCATGGCAGAGATAATCACTGCCCCAACATTGATCTCCAGCCCTTTCATCAAGGCATAGACCAACCACTCACGATCCCGGGTGACATCCGTCATATGCACCCCCGGGATCAGGCAGGAACAAACAATTTTAAGCCATATCCTGGCTTCCCTGTTCATCTGTGAGTAGGGCAATGTTTGATGGTAGCCCCTCTCCTTATGCCTGCTCCACCGTGCTGCAGACTGGGCTCCACATAGAGTGCGTCTGATGTCCGCATATGGTGGAGTGATATTCAGCTGTCGGAGTACGTGGGCGTCTGTGTCCCGCGCCCCCAAGATGGCATTAAGGTGATGGGGCTCAAAAGTGACTACCTGCCCCCTTATCTTTATGGTGTGACTTCTGAGTGTCGTGTTCCAGTTGGTGTAGAACTCCCGAATCAGGTGAAGATTGCACTCTTTGGGCTCTTCAAAGATGAAGTTCAGCCCGACTGCATCAATCCTGTGGACAATTCTGGGGAATTCTTGTGCCAACGGCCCCTTTGCAATATGCTCCTCGGGGAAGTATTTGCTTTCCTTATGCTTTGCGTACCATTTCTTCCCTTCCTCTGTCACTCATCGGGATCCGTATTGACGACATTCGCCATGCGAAACTGCTGGTGCTGCTGGGACTGCTGTTCCCAGTCTAGTTCTTTTCCTTCCAGCGCCCGATGTAGATGCGCCCTTTCCTTTATCTTGCCTGCTTGCCATTTTTCCTGTCAAATCAAGCAGACAGTCCCAATGTTATTCAAATTAAAATTAGCTTCGACTAACTTTACACAATCACAACATTACAGCAAGACAATCCTCTTTTTCTAACTTTCAAAATAAAATTAAAAAAACAATAACAGAAATGCCTCGTGCATTCAGAGGGTTCGACGGTATAAATTCTATGTACTACTCAGACTTTGTACAGCTAATCCACTATTACCATCAATAACATTTCATCACATAGCACTTAGCGAAAATTTCTATCAACAAAACTGATGCAATTCCCCTAATTTCTATGCAATTTCAACAATTTCATTATCCTGAAAATCCCTCGCGCCTTTAGCATATTAACGTTAAGCACAACATAATTTACCTCACTCAACATGCACAAACCAACAAGAATTTCACATTTCAACTCAATTTTAACTTCTTCATATTCAAATTCTAACCCTAGCTACAATTTCACAAGAATTTCAATCACTCATGTATTTATCGAGTTCATATAATGACAACGATACTACAAACATCAATTAACAATAGCTTACATGAATTCAAGCTCAATTTACAATTAGGGCAAGTTTTCCTCACTTCCCATGCTCAAAATCGAAAAAATTAGTCAAGAAATGAGATGAAGTTAACGAACATACCTTCAATTCGATGATATCGAAGAAAAGTTGAAGAATTTTAGCTCCTAGGTCCATGTCACATTGGGGAAGGGGGGATTTTGGGTTGTTTGTCGCGGAGGGGAGTGAAAAATGGGAAACATTGGGTGTTTTTGGGGTTAAAAAGAAGGTTTTTTGCGCGGGTCACCCGTTGACCCGGTGTGACCCGTCGCGAATAACACTTCAACGTGTCACGGAGGGTAACACGGAGCACACCCTCCGTGACACGGAGCCATCGCGCAGGGGTTCTAGAATTTGTAAAAAATTTCAAAACACCTTCAACGTGTCACGGAGGGTAACACGGAGGCCCTCCTCCGTGACACGGAGCCATCACGTAGGCTCACTGTTTTGCCACTTTTTATTATTTTTTTTACCTCGATTTTTCCTTTGCGATCCTTTGCATTTTTACCCTCCGTTCAACCTGAAATTCATCTCACAACAAGAAATTGGTTCGAATTTATAGGTTTCACATAAAATACAATTTTTTTGTTTTTATTTTTATTTTTCTCATTTTTTTTTCTTTTTTTTTCTTCTACGAAATATATTCAAATATTACAAAACTTTCATGGCTTGCCTCCCGTGCAACGCCTAGTTTACCATCGCAGCTCAACATCATTAAGCTCAGTCATCCTCTAGGGTGACAGACATTTTCTCTCTACTACCGTCCTCACCCCAGTAATGCTTACATCGCCGCCCATTGACTAAGAACGTGGCACTTCGATCTTCTTGCCACAACTCTACTGACCCGTGCGGGGTCATTCTCACTACCTCAAACGGCCCTGACCATTTGGACCGCAGCTTCCCTGGAAACAGCTTCAATCTTGAATTGAAGAGCAATACTTTCTGCCCCGGCTCAAAAATACGATGCACCACATGCTTTTCATGCCACCGCTTTGTTTTTTCCTTGTAGTACCTGGCACTCTCATAAGCATGCCAACGAAACTTTTCAAGTTCGTTGAGTTGCATTAGCCTCTTCTTGCCCGCTAGCTCTAAGTCCATATTCGATTTCCTCACGGCCCAGATGGCTCGGTGCTCTAGCTCCACTGGCAGATGACACGCTTTACCATAGACCAATCGGTATGGAGAAGTTCCAATCGGTGTCTTGTAAGCAGTTTTGTATGCCCACAACGCATCATCAAGTTTACTTGACCAATCATTACGTTGTGCATTCACTGTTTTCTGGAGAATCTGCTTCACTTCTCTATTCGACACATCCACTTGCCCACTAGTTTGGGGGTGATATGTTGTTGCCACCTTGTGGCACACCCCATTCTTGGCTAGTAGCTTCTTGAAATTTGCATTTACGAAATGAGCCCCTCCATCACTGATAATGGCTCGGGGTGTCCCGAACCTGGTGAGAATGTGTTTTTTCACAAATTTTGTTACCACCTTGTTGTCATTCCTGGGGCAAGCTATTGCTTCAACCCACTTTGATACATAATCAACGACCACCAAGATGTAACGATTACCAAATGACGGTGGGAACGGGCCCATGTAATCTATGCCCCATACATCAAAGGTCTCCACTTCCAATACATTCTGTAGCGGCATCTCTTGCCTTCTACCAATTGTGCCTGTACGCTGACATCTATCGCACATTTTGACGTATGCCATAGAGTCTCTAATAGTATAGGCCAAAAGAAACCTGACTGTAGAACCTTGTGCGCTATCCGCTCGCCTCCATGGTGCCCCCCATAGAACGAAGAGCGACAACTCCTCAACACCTCTGCAATCTGGCTCTCCGGGATGGATTTTCTCATCACCTAATCCGGTCCCTATTTAAATAAGTATGGTTCATCGCAAATAAAATACCGAAAATCATGCCTCAATTTTTTTCTCTGCTGAACTGTAGCCTCAGGTGGATAGACTCCACTCACTAGCAAGTTGACTATGTCTGCGCACTAGGGAACTTCAGCTTCCCCTATTTCCAAGAGCTGCTCATCCGGGAACTACTCATTGATGTTATCACCTCCTTCACATGCGACCGGCTTTCCAATCGTGATAAGTGATCTGCCACCTAATTTTTGCTCCCCTTTTTGTCCTTAATTTCGAGGTCGAAATCTTGCAACAACAGGATCCATCCAATCAGCCTGGCCTTTGCATCCTTCTTGTTGAACAGATACCGAATCGTTGCATGATCGGTATACACCACTACTCTCGAACCCACCAAATAGGACCTGAATTTATCAAATGCAAACACCAATGATAGCATCTCCTTTTCTGTGTCTGTATAATTACTTTGGGCAGTGTTCAGTGTTTTGCTTGCATAATGAATAGAATGAAAGATTCTATTTTTCCTCTGCCCCAATACAGCTCCCACAGCCACATCACTTGCATCACACATCAATTTAAATGGTTGTTCCCAATCCGGAGAAATAAGGATAGATGCTTCTGTCAATTTCTACTTCAACTCCTCGAATGCTTTAACACACTCATCATACAACTCAAACTTCACCTTTTCTAACAATCTACATAGTGGTCTAGAAATTTTTGAGAAGTTTCTGATGAACCGTTTGTAGAACCCTGCATGCCCAAGAAAGCTGCGAACACCTTTCACCAACATAGGTGGTGGTAACTTCTCAATAACCTCAATCTTAGAACGATCGGCCTCTAGCCCCTTGCAAGACACTTTATGGCCAAGGAAAATACCTTCCTTGACTAAGAAATGGCATTTCTCCCAATTGAGTACAAGGTTGGATTCTTCGTAGCGAGCCAGCACCCTGTCAAGATTCTGCAAACAAGTAGCAAACGAATTACCGAAAACAAAAAAATCATCCATAAATACCTCAACAAAATCCTCCACCATGTCATGGAAAATAGCTATCATGCATCTCTGGAATGTGGTAGGTGCATTGCATAACCCAAATGGCATCCACCTAAAAGCATATGTCCCATAAGGACAGGTAAAAGTAGTCTTCTCCTGATCCTTCGGTGCTATGGCTATTTGGTTATAGCCAGAGTACCCATCAAGGAATAAATAATATTCCTGCCCAGCCAACCTGTCTAATATCTGATCAATGAATGGGATAGGATAATAATCTTTCCTTGTGCCTTCATTAAGCTTTCTATAGTCCATGCAAATCCGCCAGCCTGTGACGGTTCGTGTAGGAATCAGCTCATTTTTTTCATTGGTGACCACGGTCATCCCTCCTTTATTTGGAACGCACTGAACAGGGCTGACCCATTCACTGTCCGAGATAGGGTAGACCATACCTGCATCAAGCCACTTAATTATTTCTTTCCTAACCACATCCTTCATTGCTGGATTTAACCTTCGCTGAGGCTGAACAGTTGGCTTTGCTCCTGTCTCCATGAAAATCCTGTGTGTGCAAAAAGATGGATTGATACCCTAAATATCTGACATTTGCCAGCCTATTTTTTTCTTCCTTTTTCTGAGGACACCCAATGCTTCCTTCTCCTGTGCCTCCATCAATTTTGCGGAGATGATGACCGGCAAAGTCTTATCTTCCCCCCAAAAGACATATTTTAAATGGGGAGGCAATTCTTTCAATTCCAGCTTTGGTGCTTCCTCAATAGATGGTTTCGGCAATGGTTCCAGAGACCTCATTAGAGACTGAAATTCCTGTTTCCTAGGATGCCTTTGTGACTCATTCAGCATTTGTGCTACCTCATAAGCATCTCTATCTCCGAAATGATTGGAGTTCATCAACACTCTTTTCAGTGGGTCTTGAGATTCAACAATTTGACGAATTTCTTCTTGATCACACACACTGATTGCTGAAAGCTCCTCTTGTATGGCCGGCAACTTCATGGCCTTAAATACATCAAATACCTCAACTTTGTCGTGTGCCCGCATAGTTAGCTGCCTTGCTGCTACATCAATAAGTGCTTTCCCGGTCGCCAAGAAAGGACGTCCAAAAATAAATGGGACTTCCGCGTCTGGCTCAAAATCTAGCACGATGAAGTCTACCGGGAATATAAGGGAGCCCACTTACACCAGCACGTCTTCCATAATGCCATCAGGTCTGGCTAAGGAACGATCCGCTAGTTGCAAGATCACTGTTGTTGGTCTAGGACTCCCTAGCCCTAATTTCTTGAATACCGATGTCGGTATCAAGTTAATGCTCACTACCAAATCACATAATCCGCGAGCTCGGATACTCTGCCCAATTGTAATTTGAATTGTAAAGCTCCCAGGGTCCTTGAGCTTTGTGCGAAACCTATTTTGTATCCGTGAAGTGCACTCCTCCGTAAGCGCCACCGTAGCATACTCAGTCAACCTGCTTTTGTTTGCCATGATGTCCTTGATATATTTTGCATACTTCGGCACTCCCCGCAAAACATCAACAAGAGGTAAATTAATGTGTACCTGCTTAAGCACCTCCATAAACATTTTGAAACACGCTTCCTCCTTGTGTTTCCTTAGTGTTTGAGGGAACGGGGGTGGTTGTCTTTCTGGTTCATCTTCCTTCTCCTTCCCCCTATCATCATTGTGATCCCTCTCCTTTTCACCTGCTTTCGACTGATGTGGTAATCTTTTCGGTTCCACCTCCTTGAGTTGCAAACCACTCCTTATGGTCACTGCATTTACCTGCTTGGGGTTTGGATCAGTGTCACTCGGAAGTCCTCCTCTCGGCCTGGTGTTTTGAGCTCTAGCAAATTGCCCAAACTGGTACTCCAGCGCCTTTGTATCTAACTGATTGTTCTTTACATTGGCTGCCAATTTCACATAATCAGCCTGCAATTGAGCTTGGTTAGCTATCATTGTTTTGAACATCTCCTTAATGCTGGGTGATGGTGGTGGGGGAGGTGCATTGTTGCTTCTGCATTGCGACTGATAGTTCTGTTGCCCTCCTTGATTTCTCTGCGCCCCCTGACTCAAACTCTACCCTTGATGGTTGTTGCTACCCCAAGAGAAATTCGGGTGATTCCTCCAGTTGGAATTGTAGCTGTTGCCATATTGTAGGTGGTTATTTCTCTGTACATTACCAACAAAGTTCACCGAATCAGGATTTGCTTTGCAACACTCAATTGAGTGTTCATTAGTCCCGCACACTTCACACCAAATCTGCTGCACTACATTCACTGGGGCTTGAGACTGGTTCATGCTCATGTTACTTAAGTGGGTGTTGAGTTGATTCTGTAATGCAGCTATCTGTGCAGCAGTAGCTGTAAAACCATCCACTTCTAAGACTCCTACTGCTTTCCTTGTTCCTCCTCTTGACGAGTCCGCATTCCACTTCGCATTCCCCTGCGAAATATGATTTAACAAGGTATACAACTCCTCATAAGTCTTCTCTAATGCTTGTCCCCCAGCTGCTGAGTCTAGCAAGGTTTTTGTGTGGGGTTCCAAACCCTCTATGAAAGTATGCACCAACACATCATTAGATTGGTGATGATGAGGACAATCCCGCAACATAGATTTGAATCTCTCCCAGGCCTGATACAGATTCTCTCCCTCTCTCTGTTTAAAACTTAGAATCTGACATCTAAGTCTTGCTGTTTTACCGGATGGAAAGAACCATATTAAGAATTTCTTTGCAAGATCATCCCACGTGGTGATGGAATTAGGTGGCTTAGCTTTCAACCACCTCTTAGCTTCTTCCAAAAGTGAAAATGGGAACAATGTAAGCCTGACATAATCTGATGATACTCCAGCGGGGATGTAAGTGTCACTTATCTCCAAAAAATTTTGGAGATGTTGTTGTGCATCCTCATGAGGGAGACTTGTGAACTTCCCGCTGGTGTGTAGCAATTGCACCATGTTCTGTTTAAGCTCGAACCTCCCTCTTGACTTAGGTTTGCGGATGGTAGATGTGACATTGTTAGCATGTGGGATTGCCACCTCGTGAACCGGCCTAGTTGCCATTTCCTTGGGCACTAACATTGCCCTTACAACTGGTGGATTCTGTTGTTGCTCTAGGATTGTTTGTCTGAGCAGCTTTTTCTCTGGAGCTTCTCTCCTTTGATGATGGAATTGTCTTTCCGACTCTAAAGATGAGTCCACCAGCTCCTTGTCTCTTGCCAGTGTTCAACAGAAATTAGTATCTGCAAAATACAGGCTAACACCAAGTTGTCAACACTAAGAGGAAATAGTAAACTAACACTTAAGAAAATTTTACCAATTGCCAGTCCCCGGTAACGACGCCAAAAACCTTTTCGGACTGTTTGGAATAACTACACGCAAGTGCACGTGGTCGATCAAGTAGTAAAGTGGCTCAAGTAAGCCAAGTATCGATACCACATGAACTGGACTAAGGTATCACTCTAATTAAGTGTCAATAAACTTTAACTCTAAACTGCAGACAACAGTGTGAAAAAGATTTTGATATTTTGTTTCCTAATTTTATACTAAGTCTAAAACGAATATACAATTTGAGTCTGAACTATAAGTATGAGCATGCTGAGGCTAAAATGAACATGTGAGAAATAAATTATCGATAATATTTGATTAATCTTTCCTCCGGTTGCTAGTCAAGAATTATTGCCTATGGATTAAAACTCTCGTATTTAACCCAACTTAAGAATCATGAACCTTCCACCTACATCTGTGTGATAAAAAGAAATTCATGTTCTAGCCATACAAAATCGATTCCTTAATTGACTAATACGACTTTCAGGAATATCTCTATCCTGAAGGTAAATCAATTCTCAATTTTCCCAAACTAAGAAAAGATCATATCCTATCAATTCACAACTTTCCAATTTCTTGCTCTCTCGAGTGAAACCGGACTTTTTAGATATACATTAACGTTGGCCACACATTAATGCAGTAAAAACAAGAATCAATAGAACAACCATGGAAGAAAAGATGAAAAACCAATCTATCAATAATTACATTTCAATACAAATGTTCTTAATCTTAGCAAGAAGGGAATTTAGCCACTCATTTGTGGATTAAACATCGTTAAATGAGTGTTAATCATACAAGCAATTGAAATAAAGAATTAGGAGATAGAAAAGAACCTTGAGATTTTCATCCCCTCAACTGCCTGTAACCCACGTTCTTGCTCCACCAAGTCAAAATTATTAAAAATGAACCTAAGTGTTTTATTTATACTAGTGGGAATTTTTCCTAGAATAACAAGCAACGTGTCACGGAGTGCATCGCGGAGCACTGCCTCCTTGACACGCCACCAACGCGGACCCTCACTGAAATCCGGTCGTCCAGGTATTAAAGCCCAATGTGGCACGGCGTGCAACGCGGGGCTAGGCCAACGTGCCACGACCCCAATGCGTACCTTCACTAGAATTTAGCATATTTTCAGCATCCGGGCAGAATGCATCCACGATGGCAGCGTGACACGGCTCCATCGCGGAGCCCCTTTAATTCGTGCTTTCCTTGTGCTTTTTCCTTGCTAGCTTTCGAGTCCAATCCCGATTTCTCCCAACATGCATCTTAGATTCATAAAATTATATTTTTCCTAAAAAATTACGCTAATCATGTTGGTTAGTATAAATTCACATTCTATTACAATTCACATGAGAATGTACAAACATCGATAGATAAACAAGACAAAATGGCACATTTGAGTATCACTTGGGCATATAAATCTTCCCAAGATCAATTATCTGTCATCTTAGTCAGATATTATATACCTAAGAAATAAAACAACTCATATACACATTGTGCTTCTGACTTCCTACTCTGAAGTTATAGAATTATACTGGGGATGGTACCGATAGAGGTATCACATTTGGAGGTCCCTAATACCTCCTCCTACTGTTGTAGTTGCCCTGCAACTTGCTGGTGCCCTCTTTTGCTGCTATATCCAATCTTCTGCCTGTGATAGGATGTCGCTGATCTGACTTTGTGTCTGTAACCAAAGAGTATGATAAGTTTTAAGGACTCAACCCTATACTGTATCGCTCTATAGCACGACTGAATAAGAAGAAAGAGTAACCATCCTATTATGCCTTGCAGCCTCTTGCCTATAGCATGTGGTGCACAACACATCCATAGACAGGACTCTACTTAGCACGGCCTGCAGACTACCTGGGACATGACCTGCTCTGATACAAAGTTTGTCACGCCCCACCTTGGGGGGGGGGGTTATGACTGGCACCTGGTGCCCTACCAGGACCTGAACTACTAGACTGCTGAGCTTAGGCACTTCTGGTGCCTGGCTGGCTCTAACTCTGATTCATGGAATCAACGGGCTATATAACGGCTGTAAATACAACCCCCAGCCGGCTAGGCCTATAGCCACCTGCACAACCACAACAGCTAACCAGAACCACATTAACATAAGGTTACCTATGTGGGCCGACAAGGCCGCCATGCTGTCTAGTTACTTCTGAACCACTAAAATAGGAGCTAAACTGCTACATGACCGACAAGGTCACCACTACCAACTAAATAAGGCCCCACACAGCCATCATAAACATCTCAGACATACACATGGCCTCCATTGACTGGTACAGCTAACCACAGGGAGTACACAATCTGCAAGCCTCTAAAAATACTGATAAGATGGTCCGGACAGGGCCCCGGCCTACCCATACTGTACAACAAAAGAAAGGAAATAAACCTCTAGCTGTCTAGCTCCGGATGAAAGGAGTTGATGACTCAATGTGCTGGCTGGAATAATGAGGTATCGACTCCTCGTCTATGAGTACCTGCAGGCAAGTAATGCAGCGCCCCAAACGGGCATCAGTACCACGGGTACCGAGTATGTAAAGCAAACTGAACATAACCAAATAAAAGCAATAATACTGGTAGTTCTGAATATTAGGAAATAGCTAAGAATGTCAAGGATGGCGAAATCTGGAAGGAGCTTACCTGTACTGAAAAGTAGATGGAAGTCATACCTGTCGTTGCGGCGTCATGCTATCTATGAATTTAATAAGTAATATATACACATATATAGAATACAAGAACCGATACTAGCCCCCATAAGCCGGAAGGTGCCAACGAAAACACAATCTATATACCCCTACCCGGGTCAAAACCATCCAAAAGTAAATCACTCCACTCGCCTACTAACTACGAGCACCTCTACCGGCCCCCTTGGGTCTGCAGCTTGGGCTATGGCCTCTGACTATAACTGTGTCTGAGTCCGGAGGACTCCTATAACTGTAAACTATAATCTGTATTTGTAATCTGCCCCCTAGGCGCAAGTGCTCGACAGGGTAAGCTATAATGCTATGGTGATCAGCCTGTTATGGGGAATACTGCATCCCATCTTCGCCCTACTGCGGACGGCATGCCACTCTTTGGAGTGATGAATCCTCACCCTCTGGCAGATGAGCCGACACAACTATTAACCTAAGGGCGGCGAGGACGCTCTAAGGGTGCCCTCATAGCACAAACAGGTCTCAACAAACAATAATAATCACATATAGCAAGCATGTTTGATTTGAAAACACTATCCATGTTTTGATATTCTATTCGGAATCTCTTTTCTACATTAAACTGATTTTGTTACTGAGCTAACTATATCTGAAATAATATATGGTTGTGTGATACTGATTTGCTGACTTTTATTCTGAATATAGCATAATAACATAAAACATGCTTGCTGGATTAACACTGGACTCAATACTCGACTTCTGGATTCTTTTTTCTAGAATTCTCTCTATTTGCTATACTAGGATTACTAACTTGCCGAAGGAACAGGCTTCACATACCTTTGTTTCTGATTTCCCGGCTAACTGGCGTAATTCGGTCAATATTCCGCTATTTCTCCCAACTGCATCCATATATATACCAATTAGGACTAAATACATTAATATTCTAGAAGAAAATATCACTTTTAATATATATATATATATAGCACAAACTTTGACTTATCGAAAAAAGGTCGAAAACTCGTTATTTCTCGGAAGTCCAGCAGGGAGAAATACTCACTTTAGGGCTAAGAGTATATTGACACTAATTTGGAACAATTCCACTTACCTTAGTTCGGTAGCACGAAGGTTCGCGGGCCGAATTTTACGAAACTAAATCTATAGAAATTCTCTCTGCAACTTTATACTCCGGTATCTTGGATTAATTTGAGTTTGGGCCGCGTTTGACGGCGTAATCGGAAGAAAAATGGTAAGGTTTGTTCGTGCTTTTGTGTTCTCTGGTTTCCTTTCTGTTTTTCTCTGAAAATTATGAAAATAATTAAGATAAAACGAAGTGGGGGTTTATATAGTGGGGCGTGGACAGGGCCTCCATGGCACGGCGCCATCGCGTAGGGGTTCCGCCCCAGCTCCTCCCGCGATGGTTCGAAGTGATGTTCGTCGAATCTTCCCTTGGCCCTTTTTCTAGCATGTACGGCATTCTAAAACCCTTAACCAACATGCGAATAGGCCTTCTAAATATTAAAAATTTATTGGGTGTAACACCTGACAACTCGTCAGGACGGGCAACTACTCGTCGTGCCGCCCGTCAAGTACACTGCCTCAGCCTCAATTAAAATTCCATAGGCTTGCTCACGAACCACCTCATGAGACGTTGGGACTGACCACGACTCGTGGGGTACCATCCGTTAAGTACACTGGTCAGACCTCCTATTTAATCCCCAACCTTATCCAGCAGTTGACCTGACGACTTGTGGTAGCTAACCACGAGTCGTTCCCACGCCCGTAGGGACCTGAACTCCTCAGCCCAGTCCATCCTTCCCATGAGCCACCTGATGACTCGTAGGGTCTCCTTACGAGTAATCTAACAACTCATCCTGCACTGCTGCAACATTTTCCAGATTTTCTCCGTTTGACTCCCGGGTCTGATCCTTGGGTTCGCGGGGTATAACAATATCTCCCCCTTGGGATCATTCTTCCTCGAATATTAGAAACATGCAGAAAACTCAGAAACAAGCTATCACTGATAACAGGCAAAAATATATGCCCGAGATACTCTTTATTACTTCAATTAGTCTTGTTTATCTAAGTTATTGTATACATTTTCATGTAATTTTATATAATGTGGAGATATGTGCTAACCAACATGATTAGCCTTTGTTTTGTAGGTTTTGATGATGTTTGAGTAACTAATCCATGAGTTGGTGAAGTAGAAGCTTGGAAACGGAATTAACACACGAACGTCGGCAAGGAAGAGGCACAAAACAGCCCACCGGCGCGTCGACAAAGTGCCACGGCAGGCAGGCCGCTCAAAACAGCCCACCTGCGCGTTGGCAACGTGCCACGGCAGGTGGACTCTGCGACCATGGGGCTACAACGCACTGCCCAGGCAGCGTGACACGTTGCCAACGCGGCAAGGTGCTGCCTGGGCCGATTTCGGGTGATTTTCCAGAGAGCCTCCGCGTTCGTAGCGTGTCACGGAGGCCGTGCTCCGCGACGCACTCCGTGACACGTTGCTTGTTAATCCGGGAAAGATTCCTACTAATATAAATAGCACACTTAGGTTTATTTTTGAGGGGGAAGACTTGGTAGAGCTAGGACGTGGGTTAGCAGCAGTTGAGGGACGAAAAAGCTAAGGGTTTTTCTCTCTTTCTTTCTTCTTTCAATCAATTGTACGTATGATTTACACTCATTTGAGGATGATCAATCCACAAATGAGTGGCTAATTCTCTTCCTTGCTAAGGTTTTGAACATGTGTATTGAATTTTGATTGTGAATTATATGGTTTTTCATCTTCTTCTTTAATGTTGTTCTATTAATTCTTGTTCTTTACTGCATTAGTGTGTGGCCAACATTAATGTACATCTAAAAAGTCCAATTTCACTCGAGAGATCAAGAAATTGGAAAGTTGTGAATTAATAGGGTATTGTTCTTAACTTGATTTGGGAAAATTGGGTTTTGATGTGCTTTCCTGATTGAAATATACTTGAAAGCCGTATTAGTCAATTTAGGAACCAGAATTGTATTGCTAGGTCATAAATTGCATTTGATCACAGAAATGTAGACGAATGATTTATGATTCTAAAGTGAGATTAAATACGAGAGTTTTAATCTCTAGGCTAATGTTCTTGGCTAGCAACATGAAGAGAAGAATAACCGAATTATGATTACTATCGAATTCATTACTTGTTCTTAACCTTGGCAGGCTCTTATCCATAGTTTCAATTCAAGTAAATATTTGTTAATAGTTTTAGTATATAGTTTATAAACAAAATTATTTAACTTTTGGTTACATTGTTGTCAACATAATTAGAAGTAAACTAGAATATAGTATACTTAAGCAATTTTACTTATCCAGAGTCTCCTTGGATCGATACTTGGCTTACTTAGCCACTTTATTACTTGTTTGACCACGTGCACTTGCGTGTCGGTTTTTAACCCCTACCAAAGCACCGAGCAAGTTTTTGGCGCCGTTGCCGGGGAGACTTGGCAATTGGTGAAATTGTTTTAAGTATAAATTTACTGTATTTTGGTTTTATTTTCTTAAGTGTTGACAACTTGGTCTAGTGTTTGTTTTAATTCTTCTTTATTTTATTTTATTTTTCTACTTGTTCGTACACCCTTATTGACATGACATCGTGGAATATAAATGGTTTCAATGGTGGATACTCATATTTTAGTGAATCTTGTCTGAACTGTGGAGGACCCCACTTGTGGCAAAACTGTAATACGTGCAATATATGTGGGTGTCAATATGGCCATTGGGGTGATTGTCCAAAGGCATATTCCCCTCCCCCAAGCCCCTACTATGATCCTTCTGTTGTTTTTTCTGAATATAGGCATGTTGAAAATGAGGACTTGGGACGCCAAGTTCAAATAGAAGACATGATGAAACAACTCCTGGAGCAATCAGAAGCAATGAAGGAGTCTATGGCAGAATTGATAGTTCATCAAAAGGAGAATGCCGAGGCCGTAAGCAGGATGAGCATCAAATTCACGGAGATGATTGCTGAAGCGGAAGCGTGTGGTCAATCGCAGGCAACAGTTTTAGCCAATATTCAAGAGGGACTACAAGAGGAAGATAAGGGTGAATTTTTAGATGAAGCCCAACAATTGGAAAGTCTTGAGTGTCCCCGTGATGAGCTCACACTGACTGAAAATCCATTCTTGAAAGGAGAAATAGAGTATCCCCCAGCTGACAGTAATGGAGAAATAGATGTCAATGATGAAAAGGTGTATACAAGTAAGGAGGTCAAGCACAATGCAGTTTCAGAGTTGAGGTGTATTAGACCACACTCTACGCATTTTTCAACATTAAATTTGGTTGACAACCTAGAAATAGAGTCTTCCAAGTTTGTAGAGAAATGTCTAGAGGAAGACCAAGCCCCGTATATTCTGAAATTTGCTAACCGAAGCAACGAAATGACTTCACTTAGTCAAGGGCCAATAACTTCAAAAGAAAACATCTACTGCTTGGTCCTTACAATTTTTCACCACCACCCCTCGAGCATAAGAGGAAATTAGAAAAGAAATTAGGGGTGAGATTCATATCCTCAAGGTGGAGGAAAAAGTGGTGAAACTTGGTACGTCGTGCCACGACGTAAAATTAGGCGCTGCTTGGGAGGCAACCCAAGGGTACCATGGGTACCATTTTAATTTCTTGCATTTATGTTTATTTTATTTATTTTTCATCTTGTGTTGTTTTGGTAAAAAGTTAAGCACAGATGGAGGGGAAGTCTGAGTACCCGTGGAGGAGGAAGCTAACAAGCATGGAAAAGAAAAAGTGTGGGGTTGAACACCCACTTGTCCATAGTTGTTCAACCATGCTGTCAGCTAGGCCTAAAGGCCTCAGGGAGTATTTCTCACCCTTTGTAACCTTTAGTTTGATGCTATGCGGACATAGCATGATTTAAGTGTGGGGTGAGGGAAATTTCTAGGAAATTTCAAAATTTTATGTGCTTAACGATTTTGGTGAATGTAATGCTTGTGCAAAAGTTGGTGAGAAATTTGAAAAATTTGAAAATTTTTTGTGAATTAAGCATGACTTCATCACCTGTTGGTTTTTCTTTTCGGTTATTTTCCGACGGGGGGTCTTTGAACCGAAGAATAAAAATTTTCTTTTTCTTTCTTTCTGTTGTCTGTATATAATGTTTTTTTTAGTCATAGTTAGTGATTGTTTCCGACGATGGATGGATGACGACCGTCTTGAGGAAAATTAGTCGATAGGTTTTGGGTTTTTGAAACCATAACTAATTGGGGCTTGATGTTCTTTTTATGTGCTATACATGGTTGTAAGATGCAAGTATGTTCAGTATGAAGCATGCAATTGTATAACTTTGTTTGAGATACTTAGGCTCTTGACTTTGACTCAATATGTTTGAAGCTTAATTCTGAATTCTTGTGATTAGCTGAGTAAGAGTCTATTGATTGTGTCTTGATTTGAGCATGTGCCATGAGTGTAAGGTTTTTGAGTATTCCGTGCTATTGTGGATTGTCTAGAACTTGCCTGGTGTGTTTATAAAACGAAATGAAGGATGTGAATTGGAGGAAATGATATAGGCATTTCTTTGAATGAACCAACTTTTTATCCCTCATTATACCTACCTGAAAAATTAATCCTAGTTAACCCCATTGAGCCTTGAGCCTATTCTTTGACAGCTGCAACATAAGCTTAATCCTTTTTCTTTCATTAGCCTTGAAATTGAACCAAAACTCCGAAGCGCTTAAAGGAAAAATCCGAAAGGGTAAAGGAGTGAGAAGAATGGAAAAGAAGGAAAAATAGCAAGTTGTAAATAGTTGAGAAAAGGAAAAAGGTGCATTTGTGTGAAAATGGTTGGTTATTAGTAGGGAGTAAGAAAAGGAATGAATGAAACATATTGCTTAAGTACTCCTTACTAATAAGCTAAAAGTGTCGAAAGAAATGGGGGAACAAAAGAGGAAAAAGAAAACTAAAAGGAGAAAAAAAGTGAAGTGAGGGAAGGGAAGTTTGTAATGAAGGCGTGATGTATTAAAAGCGCTTAGGAAAGATAGTCACTATTACTGATCATAATAGTACCTACCCGCACCTGAGTTACATTACAACCTAAAAAGTCCTACTTGATCTTACATTCACACATCCTTATATTAGTGGAATAAAACACTAAGGGCAATCTTATGGGTCATTACATGATGCATGTGAATTCTTTGTGAGAGTGAGCGTAATTATATTCATATACCCACACATGTGATATAAAAAAATCATTTTTGCGTGTGAAATTGGGTAACTCTCTTTCCGTAAGGGGCACATGTTGAATGAAGGATATAATTCATGTGGGATTTCTTAATCAGTTGATTTGCATGAGTTTGCTAAGATTGAGAGTCGATTCTTGAGGTTAAGAAGTCTTAACATAGTTGTACTTCATTTCAATGATCAAATCAGGCATGCTCTATTTTTAGCGTGTATCTTACGTAATCATTATAGCCGTAACTTGAATTCTCTTGCTAAATTAGTTATGTGGGAGTCTCCATATGCATGATATGTAAAAGGTTGTTCAAGGACGAACAAGGCTTTAAGTGTGGGGTTGTGATAACGGGCAAAAATATATGCCCGAGATACTCTTTATTACTTCAATTAGTCTTGTTTATCTAAGTTATTGTATACATTTTCATGTAATTTTATATAATGTGGAGATATGTGCTAACCAACATGATTAGCCTTTGTTTTGTAGGTTTTGATGATGTTTGAGTAACTAATCCATGAGTTGGTGAAGTAGAAGCTTGGAAACAGAATTAACACGCGAACGTCGGCAAGGAAGAGGCACAAAACAGCCCACCGGCGCGTCGACAAAGTGCCACGGCAGGCAGGCCGCTCAAAACAGCCCACCTGCGCATTGGCAACGTGCCACGGCAGGTGGACTCTGCGACCATGGGGCTACAACGCACTGCCCAGGCAGCGTGACACGTTGCCAACGCGGCAAGGTGCTGCCTGGGCCGATTTCGGGTGATTTTCCAGAGAGCCTCCGCGTTCGTAGCGTGTCACGGAGGCCGTGCTCCGCGACGCACTCCGTGACACGTTGCTTGTTAATCCGGGAAAGATTCCTACTAATATAAATAGCACACTTAGGTTTATTTTTGAGAGGGAAGACTTGGTAGAGCTAGGACGTGGGTTAGCAGCAGTTGAGGGACGAAAAAGCTAAGGGTTTTTCTCTCTTTCTTTCTTCTTTCAATCAATTGTACGTATGATTTACACTCATTTGAGGATGATCAATCCACAAATGAGTGGCTAATTCTCTTCCTTGCTAAGGTTTTGAACATGTGTATTGAATTTTGATTGTGAATTATATGGTTTTTCATCTTCTTCTTTAATGTTGTTCTATTAATTCTTGTTCTTTACTGCATTAGTGTGTGACCAACATTTATGTACATCTAAAAAGTCCAATTTCACTCGAGAGAGCAAGAAATTGGAAAGTTGTGAATTAATAGGGTATTGTTCTTAACTTGATTTGGGAAAATTGGGTTTTGATGTGCTTTCCTGATAGAAATATACTTGAAAGCCGTGTTAGTCAATTTAGGAACCGGAATTGTATTGCTAGGTCATAAATTGCATTTGATCACAGAAATGTAGACGAATGGTTTATGATTCTAAAGTGAGATTAAATACGAGAGTTTTAATCTCTAGGCTAATGTTCTTGGCTAGCAACATGAAGAGAAGAATAACCGAATTATGATTACTATCGAATTCATTACTTGTTCTTAACCTTGGCAGGCTCTTATCCATAGTTTCAATTCAAGTAAATATTTGTTAATAGTTTTAGTATATAGTTTATAAACAAAATTATTTAACTTTTGGTTACATTGTTGTCAACATAATTAGAAGTAAACTAGAATATAGTATACTTAAGCAATTTTACTTATCCAGAGTCTCCTTGGATCGATACTTGGCTTACTTAGCCACTTTATTACTTGTTTGACAACGTGCACTTGCGTGTCGGTTTTTAACCCCTACCAAAGCACCGAGCAATCACCATACACAAATACTAATAATTTCAGCTGATGAATTGACTACCACCGAAAAGAACCACATAGTTGAGCTAAATGCAGACATCTCTTACATTTACTACATCATAAAACAACTTGTACGCATGAACGGAACATGAAAACTGATTAGAGGTTTAGTGCAAAAAATGATACCTCAAACTGAAATTGAGCCGGCAGGGAACTGGTGTGGGTATCTAGCCATCATATTTGCTTCGGCTTCCCGCGTAGCTCCCTCAACATGTTCATTTCTCCATAATACTTTAACTGAAGCTACATCTTTGGTCCTCAGCCTCCGAATGTGACGATCCAAGATTTCAACGGGAATTTCTTCATAATCGAGGCTGTCTTTTTCACCAAAACTGTCTATAGGGACTACCAAGGCTGGATCATCCAAACACTTTTTCAAAAGCGACACATGAAAGACGGGATGAACTGAAGGTAACTCCGATGGAAAGTCTAACTCATATGCCACTTTACCAACTCTTCTCACAACCTGGTAGGAACCAACATATCAGGAACTGAGTTTCCCTTTCTTTCCAAATCGCATCACTCCCTTCATTGGAGAATACCTCAACCTTAACTCAAGATCCATCCTCCTCGCATCCGCATGAGACTTTTGGCGACTAGGGGCTGTTTCCAATCCTTCCCTTATTATCTGAACCTCCTCCGTAGCTTCATGAATTGAATTTGGCCCTATCATTGCTGCCTCACCAACCTCGAACCATTCGATGGGCAATCTTCATCTTTGCCGGTAAAGAGCCTCAAACGGAGCCATACCAAAGCTGGCATGGTAACTGTTATTATATGCAAACTCAATAAGAGGCAATGATCACCCCAACTACCCTATTATTGAAGTACCCCATCTCCCCCTTTGGAACAACCTCTACCTTCTGATCTGAACGACTGCCTTCGACCTTACTAAGATAGGATCCTCACCTTATCTAGCTTTGCCCCCGGTCATCAAGAAAAAATTTCGATCCATCCTGAACCATGACACCATACCTTATACTTAGAATCATGCTAAACACACAAAACGTTCAAATCCACCCGAAGCTCATCTGGAATCCTCCGGACACAACCCAAATATGCAGTTCAACTTTAAAACACATTCCAGGCCTGTTGGAATCATCAACCACCGATATTAGGTTGTTTTATCAAAAATCGACCATGGTCAAGTTAACCTCCTTAAAGTTCCTGACTTAACCAAAAAGTTAAAATTACTCTTGAATCACCTTGGGACCCATGCAACTACCCAACTAAGTCATAAATCACTATCCGGTACTAACAGAACTTTCAGAACCCAAATTCGAGCTCGTTAACCTGAAATGTTGACCATGGTCAAACCTCTCAAACTTCTAACCTCCTAAAAACTGAGAATCTTATCCAATCTTCATTGGATCATCTTGGAAATTGTGTCATCCATCTCCGCAATTCATAAGTAGCAAACTAAAGATACGGAAAGGTCTAAGCTAGGGAAATAGGTCAAAATCATGAAATTACCATGTGGGTTGTTGCACTTCCAGGTTTAGGTTAATCATTGCACTTTTTGAACTTCTACATGCCTCACACCTATAGCAGGGGTAGGTAGTTATCCTAGACGTACATATCTTAACTATCATTTACATCGTGGGGACCACCCATAAAGCCTAGAGTAAGGAAATTATGAGCATGAATTATTCAAGGAATCAAAGCTGGGCATGTACCTGATATAACACGATTCTCATGAGTCAATAAGGAAGATGCTAAGGACTGAGTTTATAAAGCTGAGCATATTAAGGGATATGAGCTCACATATGCAACAAGGGTCATGACATGAAGCCGAATTTATGGAGTCATGGAGCAATGTTCGGATCACTGACTGAAAGGGTTGCCCATTATCATAGAGTTCTTAATATAAGCATGGGTTGAGCGCAACATCAAGTGACATACGAGAGAAACATCTAAATGAGAATGGGTTGACTATCCCTAAGTACAATCCCTAGAACTTCTTTGCTAAAACTTAAGACCCGACCTGTCCCTTCATTTACCATCTCTCTCTTAGATTAGAGCTATCATTCTACGGCTCTGGGACCCTTTGTTACAGTTGCACTAATATCACTAGCTCCAAACTACCCATTAACCTCCAAAGCTATCACTGAATACTTCATACTCTTAGCCTTTGCCTACCTCCAGCAAAATAGATCTCATACTAAGGTGCATACAAGAATCCCGTACCTTGTATAGTAGGCTCTCGAAATTGGGAATTAGGGTAGGTTCGATGCAAAAGCTTATAACATACCCGAGATGTACATCTGAGGTCGACCACCACTCGCTCTTGACACCCTGTGCTGTGGAGGTAGGCAACTTGCTGGAACTGATGGAGAGGGATTCAGAGCACGGCCTTTTCGACCGTATCGCTTGGCTGCAGCACAATCCTTGTGTTTATGACTGAGGTGGACACAATAAAAGCAAATATCTGAACCTGCCAAGCATTCTCCTCAGTGGTGCTTCCTGCAACGCCCGCAAGTTGGGTAAGTAATCTCTCTCACCCGGGGCTTGTATCCCCAAGCTTGGGCTTGAGACTTCTGACGGATTTGAGAGCCACTCCCCCTACTCGACCCTTTTGGGACCCCTCAAGGTCACTAGCCCTGGGCCTCTTTTTCTCCCTCCTGCCCCCTCTATACTTCCCAACCACACTTGAGTTACCAACCTCTGGTGGGCTCTCCTTCATGAGTCCTTGAGTCCCAGTAGCTGCTGCTTCCCCAATAGGGTTCACCAGTGCGATAGCCCGCTGGCCAGGCTGGGTGATCATAGCTCGCATCAACACTCTAAGAGCGGCTCCGAGCTCCGCATTAGTAACTTGCAAGGAATCCATTGGAGTTGATGGTGCTGGTTGACTTCCATCGTTGTTCTAAGAAGACATGATTCTACACACGCGTATCACACGAGTTAGAGGAAGGAAGAGAGTTAAACTCATGGAACAAGGTAGACTTATAAAGGAAGGGAACATTTCCTAAACGTCTCTTAGACTCTTCATCATAGGTGTGGCGCTCTTCATGCCCATCAAAAGTACTCTACTTAACTCGGCTTTCAGACACCCTAGGACATTCCAAATCTATTGCTCTGATACAAAGTTTGTCATGACTTAAACGTACACCCGGATCGTAGACACGGGACAAGGGACCCCGAAAGACCCCAAGTCGACCCATGGCACATGCATACATCTAATATCATTTAATAAAGCGTAATACATAGAATAAAACATAACGAAAATGTAAGCATAGCGTAAAAACTAGAAGTACTAGGAATTTACATAAGCTAAGCTCTACATCCTGTCTGAAAGCCTTTACTACATAAGATGGGTTGATAGGAAAACATCCCCAACTAACCCGAACAATACTGAAACATAAATAACATGAAAGTTTGTCAAACGACCCTCGGAACATGAGGATTTACCAATAGCTGAGAGAGAGAACTAAGGTGAACTAAGGATGAGGATGATCCTTAGATCTGGACCTTGTATCATGAAATGATACAGCATAGAAAGTATACAGTCAGTACGTAGAATGTACCGAGTATGCAAGGTAAGTAAAATGGACATTTAAAAGTAAAATAAACTCATAAATAAACATAAGAGAAGGATATCTTGTTTGTATCATAAACTTCGTAAATAAACATATGGCTTAATACTTTCAAATCATTTATAAATCATTCATTATTATAATCGTATGTAAAATTTATCAAAACATAACTTGCCAGTAACATAAATATAACATTGCATAAAACATGTGGAACGATGGGAGGACTCATCTTAACCGTCACCATCATGGTAGAGCCTTTCATGATGCCCCAACTATATCACTAAAGTGGGCAGAGCCGACCCTAGCTTGCCAGGCGAGGCTCGTGCATTAGGCGTGATATCACATTTTAGGGGATCGATATCAATACAATACATAACATTAGAAACCACGGTGGCATGTGGTTATGAGACACCGCCATAGTCCTCTGAACGTCGGGCTGCTCGGTGCTAGACATGGCTCCCAAAAATATGCATATAGGCTAATACATAAATCAATAACACCATGAATTAAAATTCAATATCCAAAATATAACATTTATCATCATTAATCCCCTTTAAAACATGCTTAGACAAGAATCAAAGGCCCTTTTCATCGGTCGACATCATAGATCGATAAATCATGTAATTCATTTCACAAATCGTAAATCATTCTTCAACATGTAGGCATTGGCCGATACTTTAACATACTCAATTCTTTTCAAAAATATGTTCATAAACATGGGAACTTGAAATCATGTTTTTCCATCATCAATAAACTCGAAATATTGAATACTCATCCTAAATCATAACTTTCATGAACTTTCATCAATGGAAATTTTAGATTTAAATAGCTTGAAACATGATTTTAAAGAAAATAATATAAGATATGCACATCATTCATAATTCCATAATTAAAACTAAATTAAATCATATCCATAAAGAGAAATCACATTTTCATGTATTTGGGTAAAACCCCATAGACTTGAATAGGAGAATTCATGATTCAAAATGAAGTTTGGCCATGGGAGTGAAAGGATTCACCCATTCTAAACCCTATATACCTGGGAACACTTGGTTCTTAATTTCCCCTTGAAAGCCCAAGATGGAAATTTTGAGAAATTTGAGGAAGAACACTTGAATCACCTTCTACTCCCTTCTCTAGCTCTTGCATGCACAAATGAGGCTTAACATGGACTAACTCCCCTTAAAAGACCCTATTCCTACCTTAAAATGACATAGTTTAGGCCTTAGGAGTTTAGGAAATTACGAGAAGGCCCTTACTAATTCACAGAAAATAACTGCCAGATGACCCTAACGGGTGACCTGACGACTCGTCAGGACGGGCAAAGACTCGTTGTGTCACCTGTCAAGTACACTACCTCAGCGTCAATTAATATTCCATAGGCTGTCTCAAAACCCACCTTACGAGTCTTTAGGACTGACCATGACTCGTGGGGTCCCATCCGATAAGTACACTGGTAAGACCTCCTATTTAATCCCTAACCTCATCCCATGGTTGATCTGATGAGTCGTTCCCACACCCGTGGGGACCTCAATTCCTCAGCTCAGTCTAGCCTTCGCACGAGCCACCTGATGACTCATGGGGTCTCCTCATGAGTTGTCTAAAGACTTGTCCTGCACTACTGCAACATTTTCTCAATTTTCCCTGTTTGACTCCCGAGTATGATCCTTGGGTTTTCGGGGTATAATAGAAAATGACTATTGTAGACCCTCTAAGAGTGATGTTTGTGTGGTGAGGATGTATTTGTGAATCTTGTGCATTACATCTTGTCTAGAACTTGCTCGAAATGTGATTCAAGGATAAATCCTAGATGTAGTTGCAATAAGAATATGAGTTTAGGCCCTTAGTTGTGTTGCCACGTTAACCATATGCCCTCCATGATGATTAATCCTTGTTAGCCAATTTTGAGCTCTAAAAACCTTTCCTTGGCAACCACATTACAAGCCTTAAGGCCATTCTTAATACCTCTTTTTTACCCCATTCTCCCTAAATTCTAATGACAAGATAAGTACAGAAGTAAGGCTCAGGGCCTAAGAAGAAGGGAATGAGAAAACAAAGTGTGAAAACTAAGGCAAGAGCCTAAGTTTAGGGGTATGTAAAACCAACGGGGAAAACAAGAATCATAGTGTGAAGGGAACATTATCTTTTGTCAAAGTGCACCAAAAGATGAATCTGAAAAAAAAGGAATAAGACTATTTGTGTGAATTGGTGTTCCCTCTTGAGGTAATAAGACTAAGGATGGAAGAAAAAGAGGAGTTATAGGGGGAGTGTTAAAAAAATGAAAGGCATCAACAAGAAAAGAAAGGAAAAGAAGGTTGAGTGAGAAACATTGATGTAAGGCATGTCACAAAAAGTATTAGGGAGGATCTAGTCACTATAGACAGATGCTCATCCTACCCTGACCTTAAGACTACATCATAGCCTGCAAGTCCTAAATGATTCTAGGTGCAGCTACTCTACATTAGTGGCAAACTACATGAAGGGCAAGCCTATTGGTCATGTGTATGCATGAAGATATCTTTTGGAGAGTGAGTGCGAGTGTTTCTTCTAACTAATCCCTGGTATGCATTTAAATGATCAAAGAATTAAGAGAATAGGGATCCTTATATTGGGTGAGTGGCATCATTCCTTATAGGGATGCAAGAGCATTCAGAGTTAATGTGGACATAGAGCAAGGAGTGAAAACTCTAAGGAAAGCTTTGAATTTTCAGTGGTTATAACTTGAGATGCTATGTGTGTTACTTGGTTGAAAAATGCCCTTGTAGGATTAATAATTCCTTTCAAAGCTTCACCTGATAAAAAGTTGTTGCTTTCTTGAAGAATCTTCATTGTTTTGGTCTTTTGGGGTATTTTCTTCTCTTTTCAGTGAGCGTGGTAAGTATGTTTTAGTTGTCATAATCCAGGTATTTGGCGAGGTCTGACTGTGAAGAGATTTGACCTTTTTCTCAATAGTTAAAGTATTGTATTACTTGAGGACAAGCAATTATTCAAGTTTGGAGGTTTGATGAGTTGGTAATTTAACAACTCGTTAGACTCTAAAACATAAGTTTTTGTCTAGTTCCCGAGTTGATTATTTGGATTTTATGCCTTTTTGCTTTTGTTGTGTGTAGATGCCTAAGTTTGAAGAAAAGAGAAAAAATGGAGTAAAAAGGAGGAAATGAGCATTAGCGGCGAGGCCCAGGTGTTAACCGGCGAAACGCCAGCTAAAACCTGAAGTTCACTTCCTTAGAGGATGAATGCCACCGACGGTTCACGACTCACTAGTGGCGAGTCGCCGGTTCAGTCGCAGGGTGACACTCGGAAATTATGGAATTGGCATTGAAGATCCGCGGTTCATGGATTGGAATCGGTGAGACGCCGAGTGAATCACCGAAGTCTACTAGAAATGAACACAGAAGAAGAGCAGATATCCAGTGGTTCATGAATTTCATTGGCGAATCACTGGTACCTTTGCCAATTTCAGAACGGTGCTATTAATGGTATAATTGTCCATTATTTAAAAAGGGAGGAAAAGTACCCTACTTTTCAGGTTATAAATAGAAAAAGAAGTACTTTGTATTGAGAGAGAAGAAAAAGGAGAGAAAAAGAAGATATAGATATAGAGAGATTGAGAGAAAATCGAAGTACACATCACATCATTATTTCCTCTTTTAGCTAAAGACAATTTTTTAGCTGAGAAAGGGATTTTGATTGAAACTTGTAAAAAATACTCTGCTCTATTTTCTTCTTCGGTATTATTAAGTTTCAGCTGTAGTTGAAGGATAATTGTGCTTTTAATTTATCTACTTTTATTATTGAATTCAATGATGCTATTGATGAATGTGTTTTTGTATTTCTTAACTATGAGTAGCTAAAATCATTAAATAGAGGTGTGTGATGATGAATACTTAATTGGATTGGGTATTGCTAGAGTCATCTTCATAATGTTCAATTAAGTATAAATTTATTAGATTCCCCTCAATCTATTACTGAAGATCCATTGATGATAATATGCGCCTATCTATACTTGCTTGATTGTTGCTCGGGAGAGATTAAGTATTAGAAGGGAATCTAGTGGTGGGTATGGATATGAGATTGTAAAATTAAGCTAGAAATAGCTGAAATTACTTCCTCCTTCCTGATTGGAAGCTAGTAGTGAAGTAGCTGATCCAAACAAATTCGAGTTGAGCTAAATCGCAACTAGATTCTGAGAAAACTCTAGCTAAGGGTAGTCAATAGGCTTAGAAGCTGAGGCTACCTACTTCCCGAGATTATTTATACTTGTTGAACTTATGAAATAACCTAGCCTATCCCGACCTAGTAAGTATTTCATCTACACCGTACCTCTAGTATTTCACACTATTGTCAACAACTTAGCCGATCTTGTTATTTTTAGTTCACTAAATCAATTTGTGTAATTCTCTGCAAAGTTTAACCCCCCACCCCCAATTTTCCTTACTTTTATATTAAATCTATATGGTGAAATCTAACATCAATTTCTCAATCGACGCTTGAATCTGCCATTCCCTAGTCCTCGTGGAATTCAACCCCAGCACTCGTCGTATTACTTGTTTTGATACTTCGACCGTGTATATTCTTTGAATTAAGAATATATTTTGGACGTCATCATAAATACTACTTTGGATTAATAATTCTGAGGTCTAACAAATAGAGGGATAAAGCTACTATTGAGGCTAAGAAAGAATAAGGTTTTTAGGATCAAAGGGGTTAACTAGGGAGAATGACTAGGAAGGTCAAATAATTAGAGGAAAAAATTTGATTTCTTCAAAGAAGTGCCTTGATCATCTCTCAACTCCCTACCAACTAGTCATCCTACATATACCAAGTCAAGCTCTAGATGCTACATTATATACATACAAAACAATTCAACTCAACTCTCATGGCATAAAGAATCTAATCAGTTTCTACAGCTACACATTCACACAATCATATTGAATGACAAGTTAAATTCATAATTAAGCCTTAAGGATATGTTGAGTCAAATTAATGAGATATGTGTGTCTCTCAGGGATTCTAACTCATGCAATCAAGATGACGACTCTATTTACTCGAGCATAGTAGCTAAGTAGAATATCAACAAGCATACAAGTGGTTGAGCTATGACTCATTCCAAACAAAATAAAAACATGTGATGAAACTTCCCTTAAGACGGTCTTCATCTATCTATCATAGGGAAACGTCATTACTCTATGACTACAACGACTCACACACAAAAAAAAATTTACACGGTTCAAAGGGCTCCCTTTGAAAAAGAACGAAGGCCATAAGAAAAAGCGAAGAGTGGATGAAACATGCAATTTTCAAAAAAATTTCAACTAAACTTGTTATCATGATCACCCTTAACCTCAAAATTTTAGGAGATATACCCTCACCCCACACTTAAAATCATACTCTATCATCAGAGCATCTATAAAGTAAAAATCAGATCTGGGTGAGAAAAACTCCCTGAGGACCCTAAGACTTGGCTAGCAGCAGGTTTCTTGGATTCACGCTCACATGACCCCACACTTAAACTCAAATCATGCTCCTTAGCTTTGATTTTGGGTACTCAGACTTCCCCTTCTCTACAAAAGAAAAATAAAAAACCAAATGTGACACTATAAAAAATTAAAAATAATGATAATACAAACACACTATTACAAATTGGGTTGCCTCGCAACAAGCGCCTGATTTAACGTCACAACACGATGCCATAAAGTTTCACCACTTTTTTCTTTCATTTTGAGCTTATACATTTTTAGCCCTAATTGATTTTCTAATTTTCTGTTATGATCAAGGGGGTGGTGTAAACATGAAGGGGCCAAGTAATAGATGTTGCATCTTTCCTTTCTTGGCCCTTAAGTGAGGGAATGTGTCTTTGGCATAATGAATTTTCGAATATAGGGACATTGTTCCTCATCTACACCTGTATCCATAGGTTTGGAAGGCTCTATTTCTAGGTTGCCCCCCAAACACAATGTTGAGAAGTGTTTATAATGAGGACCAATATGCCTCATCTCCAAGATTTCATTATGCTTGACATCTTCACTTTTATCCACCTCCTCAACATCGACATCTACCAACAGAGAATGTTAGAATGGTTGGGACTCTTCTTCTTCTTCCCTGCATTGGCTAGTATCCACACACTCTATAATTGGGCCTAAAATGCTTCAACTTTTTCATTCAACAAACCCTGCAGGTCATGGATACTTGAGCCATATTGATCCATCTCTTATCTGAGATTTATTCTCCCTTCCACTTGAAGTTCCTCTTGAGTATTGGCAATGACCATGACTTGCAAATCATTCCAAGTTGTAGTCTCAGCCATCATTTCTGTGAGCTTAGGACTTATCCTTTTAAGGCTTCTCCTTGTTCAGTAAGTTGCTCCCTCATTACTTCCATATGGTCCTGGATCATTTTTTCCATATTGCTTATTGGAGCATGATGTTCCTCCTCTTCATTATTCCTGTACGCATCAAAAACAACAGGAGGATCGTAATAGGGGATTGGGCAAGGGGAACAAAAATTTGGACAGCCATTCCAATGGCCATCCAGACTATCACATACACCACAAGTATGGCAGTGTTTCCACAAGTGGGGTCCTCCACAATTAAGACAACGATCTCTAAAATATGAATACCCATCATTCAACTAATTCATATACTAATATTTCATGTTGAGAAGAGTGGTATGATTCCAAAAAATTAGAAAAATAAAAATCTATACAATATACACAGACTAGTGAAATAAAATTATAATCAACAAACAATTAAACAATATTCAAGTCCTTGGCAGCGGTGCCAAAATCTTGATGTCGCCTAAGCGCATGCAAGCGCACGTGATTGTCAAGTAATATAGGACTATTAAGTCCAGATATCATATTCACAGGGACTTGACAATTTAATCATTATAAGGTTGTCACTTTAATTTCACTAATCTACATAACAACTAAAATGAAGATTGGTTTGGAAAATTAAACTACTAAAACATCAAATATAAAAATTAAATAAAACAAATGCAAGATTGATTGTATTTCGATAATGATGATAGGCTGGGGCAATGGCACTTGGTTGGTTTCAGGTTGAATTTTCTAGACATAATTAAACTAGCATGATTCTTCCTATGGTTGTTGGTTGCAAGTTACTATCCCATTTCTTGCCACTATCCCTAGCATCCAAGAACTATTTCATGAACCCTAATACCTATATGCCTATGGTTGAAGGAGAATCATGAAATGACAATTATGCCTACTTGTATTTTAACTAAATGGGGTTGAAGGGTATATCCCTATCCTCAACAATAACTTCTATCCTATCACCAATGGATTCAAGGGTCTTTGAATTCCCGTTCTTTATTTATTCTTAACCCTTTCGATTTCCTTTTCCAAGTTCAACCGAAAGCCAACAGATTACTTACAAGGTGATCAATCTCATAAATAAGAAATTAACACAAATAAATATAAACAACCACATAAGAAGAATCAAAACTAAGTTTATTTAGTTTGTCAAACAATCAATCATTCACCATGGGAACAACTAGAATTGTGTTTATCCACTCATAGACAAGCGGAAAAACAAATACTTAGTCATGATCATGAGAAAATATGAATTAAAAAAGAAAAAACCTAGTTATAGAACCTTGTCTTTCTTCCAAATGGCATTCGAGCTTTTATGAATGAACTACGAAATAAAAATGAGTAAAGGTCGCTTCAAAGAAGTCCAAAACTACTCCTACAAGTCAAAAACTATGTAACAAACGACCTAAGGCTTATATTTATAAATGAGCCTTCAAATGACATTTCTTCCCTTCAAGACATGGCTTTAAAATCAACATTTTCCACCTGGAATGACCCTGGCGCACCGATCTTCCTATCTCTCCGCAGACTTAGTCAAACTTCTAGCAATTTGAGCTCCAGAGAGGGTTTGGCGAACTGCCCAAGCCATAGCACCAGACTGAGATTTTCTTCTTTGAAGCCTTGGACTTGGTGGGGGGCGGCAACCATAGCACCAACCCTGTTAGATCATCAAATCTTCATTTCTTCCATCATTTTGAGCCCATTTAGCCTAGTTTCCTTCTCAAATAAACTTAAATTATTTGTTAGCACATAAAACACACACATACATGAATTTAAGCATAAACTAGGGGTTATGAACAGAATACATGATCGAATATGGGTAAAAACATGGCAAATGGGCATAAAAATATGCCCAACATCACTCCCTTCATGGGAGACACCTTTAGAAACACCCAATCATTGACCTCAAACTCAAAGTTCTCTTCTCCTAATATCTGCATAGGATTTTGTGATGACTCTGAGTTGTTTTCAGCCTTTCTCAGATAAGCTGAACTTTCTCCATAGCGTCATGAACTGATTCTAGCCTTATTAATATAGCCTCACCTACCTAAAACCAACGAATAGGTGACCTGCATCTCCACCTATAAAGAGCCTCAAAGAGAGCCATCTGAATGCTGAAGTGGTAATTGCTATTATAGGCAAACTCGATGAGAAGCAAATGATGAAACCAACTATTCTTGAAGTCAATCACACACGATCTCAACATGTCCTCAAGAGCCTAAATGGTTTGCTCGGCCTGACCATCTGTTTGCGAGTCAAAAGCTCTGCTAAGCTTCACTTAAGTACCAAGTCCCTTCTGAAATGACCTCCAAAATAAAGAGGTGAATTGAGTACCGCTATCTGAGGTGATGGAAAAAATAACTCCATGCAATCGAACTAACTCCCCAAATGTATAACCTAGCATAATCCTCAGCCAATAAGAAATGGGTTGATTTGGTCAACCTGTCCACAATCACCCATATAGAGTCATATTGTTGGCGCATATGAGACATGCCTATAATGAAGTCCATATTGATCTCTTCCCACTTTCAAGTAGGAATGCTGATATCTTGAAGCATTCCTCCGGGTCTCTGGTGTTCAACCTTCACCTGTTGGCAATTCGGACACTAGCCCTAAATTTAGCTATGTCCTTCGTCATACCATTCAACCAATAGACTTCCTTCCCGTACATCACGGTACATCATCCTAGCACTTGGATGGACAGAGTATCGAGACCTATGAGCCTCGCTCAACATCCGCTCTCTCAAATCATCCACAATTGAAATACATAATCGGCCTAATACCAGAGTACACCATCTCCCCCTTGGGAGAAAGCCTCCAATTTCTGATTCCGAACAACTTCCTTTAGCTACACTAGGATAGGATCCTCATCTTGCCTTGCTTTAACCTCCGTCAGCAATGAAGATTGTGATCTATTTTAAACAATAACACCACCATCCATTGAATCTACAAGGCAAACTCCTAAATGAGTCCTATGGAAATCCTTTACCAACTCCTTTCTCCCATCCTCGACATGGGATACACTCTCCATGGACAACCTACAAAGAGCATCCGCCACTACATTGGCTTTGCCCGAATGATAAAGGACATTCATTTTCATGACCCGAACATAGGTTCGGACCTAGACATGGAACCTATAACCACGAATGGCTCCAACTTGATCCATGGCATGATCATAGCGGCTAAACAACATAAATTAATAGATAATGATTAACTAAACATGAATAAGTGAAATTCCGCATCCATAATGATCATAAATAGAGCCAACACTGACAAGATGAGATTGTACATACTATTTAAAAAGAGCATAACTGAAGAGCTGACGGGACAACATCCCCAACTAGCTCGATAAAAACCTGTCACTGTAATAACAAAACAATGAACTAAACTAAATTTCCTCGAAAGATGAGGACTCGCCAACACTGGCTAAACTGGATTGATATGGAAGAAAGACTAATAACATGACTGAGTTGGATCGCTTGGACCTGTATCATGAAACGATATAACATAAAGCATGCGGTCAGTACTTTGAATGTACTGAGTATGCAAGGTAAGTAAAAATGGACTAATAAAATAAATAAGAGTTCATAAGAGTAGGATGGTTCAAAACATGATGTGATAATCATAACATAAATATGAGGACTCAAGGTTTTCAAAACTATTCATAAACTAGTAATAATCATAATCATAAGAGGAACATTGTAAATCATAACTTGATCCAAAGTATCATAAATATGATAATGCATAAATCATAAAGGAATAATGAGAGGACTCGTCTTAACCGACACCGTCATGCTAGAGCTTATATGATGCCCCAGCTATCTCACTCAAGTGGGTAGAACCTTCCCAAGCTTTCCAAGAAAGGGACGTAAATGGTGTGATATCACTAATAGGGACACCGTAGAGTTAACCATGAATATATATACCTATGGTGGCACATATTTTTGAGACCATGAAGTTTACCTGAACGTCAGGCCTACTCAGTGCTTGACAGTATTCCCAAATACATGCACATGAGGGATCATATAATTATCATGAAATCATACATGAAGAACATGGCTAGTTAAATCGTAACATATTTGAACATACTTGAAATACATGATTGGCCACGAAATAAGAGCCCATGAGCCGGCCAAAATCATAAACTCATAAATATTGAAAAAGATACATGCTTGAGAAAATCACCATATTTGAAAATCATAAATTCATGAAGAGTACTTGTAGGAAATCATATCATAAATAATAAACCATAAATTTAGGCTTAGGAGAACCAAAATCATATTAGAATCATAAATTTTACTTTTCATAAAACTTGCATAATCGGGAATAATTTCCTAAAAACTTGAAACCATGAATTTATAATCAAAATAGGTACAAATCTGCCTATAGATCTTAATATATGGTTGAAACATGAAGGAAATTGACCCATAAATAAATCATACAGAATATCATAAAACTGGGATAAAACCCCATTGGATCATACACTTGAATTAACACTTGAATTCATGAACTTGAGGAGAAATTTGGGCATGAGAGTGGAAGGAAACTCTCATTCATGGACCTACATACCTGGGTAAACTGATTCTCAACTTGACTTTGAAAACACAAGAGATTTGGAGAATTCTAGGCTTGATCTTCAATGAAAAACCTTTAAACTTGCATGCATGGAAGTCGAATGAATTATAATAGGTTAGACTCCCTTAATACACTTCTATCAGGGCTTAGAACGATGTAGTTTAGGACCTAGGAGCTTAGGATTTATGAAAATACCTTTAATGAAAATTTTGAAAAATAAGCACTGCCAGTCTTCATGACTCTCACCATGAGCCATACCATGAAGTGATGACTCGTTGTCACCTATTGTCATCATTGATCGTAGGACTGGTTCCCTAGAATCACATCACTGATGCCTACGACGAGTCGTTACATGTTATCACGGGTTGTAACATCTCTCGTTGTCACTGACCTCTCTACTCACTTTCTCTGAATTTTTCCATCGGTTAGAAACCACGACTCATGGTTTCTTACAATAAGCCATATCACCACTCGTGAAAACCTATCCATACACAGAACCTCCAAAGCATGACCCTTATCAGGACTCGTTGTTTCCCGCAGTGAGTCATACCACGATCGTCCTTTGCAACCCTAGCATCCCTGTGCCTCACCACAACTCTTGACCATGAGTCGTACCCACACACCACAACTCGTGGTGTGACTCATAGTATAGGAATCCAACTTCAGCATTCCACTACGACCCCTCTCACAATCTGTTACTTCTCACCATGACTCATACCACGAGTCATTCTGAGGTGAAAATGTAGATTTTTCTACTGAACTCATTTCCAATTCTCTCATATAGTCCTTGGAACTTTAGGGTATTACAATATCTCCCTCTTGGAAAAGGATAGGAAAAGGAACTGTAATTCCAAATACTGAACATCTGGAGCTTAAATCTAATGCAGCGACTGACTCCGGACTGAGATACGTGACTGAACTGAATTCATGAATCACACGTACATGCACTGACATAAAGAAAACTAAGATACATGAACTAGACATAAAACTAAATAGAATGCTAAGGAGGAAACTAATACCTCATGCTGGAACTGAGTCAGAAGGGAATAAATGCAGCTATCTAGCTATCATCTCAGCTTCGTCCTCCCACGTAGTTCCTTCAACAAGGTGATTCCTCCAGGAGACTTTCACCGAATCTATTTTTTGTTCCTCGACTTCCAAACCTGACAATCAAGGATCTCAATAAGAACCTCCTCATAGATAACGTTATCCTTTATCCATCGAGACTACCAAAGTCGAGTCACTAATGCACTTCTTTAACAATGATACATAAAAAACTGGATGTACCGAAGCCAACTCCACTGGTAGCTCCAACTCATAGGCCGCCTTGCCAGCATGTCTTATAATCATGTAGGGACCAACATATCAGGGACTAAGCTTCCCTTTGTGTTTGAACCTCATCACTCCCTTCATGGGAGACACCTTCAAACACACCAAATCATAAACTTCAAACTCCAGTTCTCTCCTTCACACATCAACATAGGACTTTTGAGACTCTGAGCTGTTTTCAACCGTTCCCTTATAAGTTGAACTTTCTCCATAGCCTCATGAACTAAATCTGGCCCTATCAACGTAGCCTCACCTACCTCAAACCACCAATAAGCGATCTATATCTCCGCCCATGAAAAGCCTCAGACGGAGCCATCTAAATGCTGGAGTGGTAGCTGTTGTTGTAAGGAAACTCGATAAGAGGAATATGATCATCCAAACTACCTTTGAAGTAAATCATCCATGCTCTCAACATATCCTCGAGAATGGTCCGCTCAGCCTGACCATCTGTATGCGGGTGAATAGTTGTGCTAAGCTTGACCTGAGTGCTAAGTGCCTTCTGAAACAATCTCAAAAACTATGAGGTAAACTGAATACCTCTATCTGAAATGATGGACATGGAAACTCCATGACAACGAACTAACTCTCAAATGTACAATTTAGCATAATCCACCATTGAGTTGGTAGTTTTAACTCGAGGAAAATGGGTTGCCTTAGTCAACCTTTCAATAACCACCCAAATAGAGTCATACATTTGGCATGTGTGAGGTAACCCTGTGATGAAATCCATATCAATTTCTTCCCACTTCCAAGTGGGGATACTAATGTCTTGTAGCACTCCTCCTAGTCTTTGATGCTCCACTTTCGCTTGTTGATAAATCGAACACTTGGCCATAAACTCCGCTATGTCTTTCTTCAAGCCATTCCACCAATAGACTTCCTGTAGGTCACGGTACATTTTGGTGGCACCTAGGATGGATAGAATACTGTGAGCCATTAGCCTCATGCAACATCCATTCTCTAGAGTCATGAACACCAAAAACACACAGACAATCCTGATAACGAAGTACACTATCTCCTCCTTGGGAGAAGACCTCTACCTTCTGATTCTGAAGCGCTTCCTTCAACTTCACCAAAATAGGATCCTAGTCCTACCTAGACTTGACCTTAGTCACCAATGAAGAATCTGAACCATTTTTAATGCTAACACCACCTCCTGTCGAATCCACGAGGTGAACTCCTAGTCGTGCAAGCCGGTGCACATCCTTCACCAACTCCTTCCTTCTGTCTTCCAAATGAGAAACACTCTCCATAGACAGTTTGCTAAGGGCATCCACCACTATATTGTCCTTGATCGGATGATAAAGGACACTCATGTCATATTCCTTGAGCAGCTCTAACTATCTCCATTGTCGCAAGTTTAGGTCCTTTTGAGTAAACACATACTATAGGCTCTTGTGGTCTGTAAGCACTTCACATGGACCCCATACAAAAGTGCCTCCAAATCATCAATGCGAAGACCACTGCTGGCAATTCCAGGTCATGCGTCGGGTAATTCTTCTCATGAGCCTTAAGTTGTCTAGAGGCATATGCAACGAACTTACCATGCCACATCAACACACACCCAAGGCCAACCCTAGAGGCATCACAATACAAAACGAATCCATCAGTAGCCTCAGATATGGTAAATATTAGGGCTGAAGTGAGTCTAGTCGTTAACTCCTGAAAACTCTTCTCACAGGCATCCCACCACTGGAATTTAACTTTTTTCTAGGTCGACTTAGTCAATGATGCAGCAATGGATGAAAATCCTTCAAGAAACCTCTAGTAATAGCCTGCTAAACCCAAGAAACTCCTGATATCCGAATGTTAACTAGTCTAGGCAAATTATTTACAACTTCTATCTTTTGAAAGTCCACCTGCACACCCTCACTTGATACCATATGGCCCAAAAATGCTATTGAGTCCAACCAAAACTCACACTTGTAGAATTTAGCAAACAGCTGGCGATCCTCGAGAATCTGTAGAATAATCCTCAAATAAGAGGCATGCTCCTCCTCGCTCGGAGAGTATATGAGGATGTCGTTTATGAAGACAATCATGAACATATCCAAGTATGGCTTGAACACCTTGTTCATCAAATATACAAAATCTGCAGGAGCATTTGTTAGTCCAAAAGACGTAACCACAAACTCATAGTGACCATATCGAGTCCTGAAAGCTGTCCTCAAAATGGCACTCTCCCTAACCCTAAGCTAATGATACCCGAATCTGAGGTCTATCTTTGAGAAGTAGTTGGCACCCTGAAGTTGGTCGAACAAGTCATTAGTTATGGGGAGTTGATACTTGTTCTTGTTTATAACCTTGTTCAATTTCCAATAGTCAATGCACATTTAAAGAGAACCATCCTTCTTCTGAACAAAGAGAACTAGTACACCCCACGAGGACTTGTTAGGCCTGATGAATCCCTTATCTAGAAGATATTTCAATTGCTCCTTCAACTCCTTTAACTCAGGTGGAGCCATTCTATAAGGAGGAATAGATATAGGTTGTGTATCAGGAAGAAGGTCAATACCAAAGTCGATCTCCTACTTAGGAGGGACTCTTGGTAGATCATCTGGTAAAACCTCAAGATACTCACACACTATAAGAACTGACCGGAGAGGTAGGGTTTCAGACATTGCATCCTTAACCCAAACTATATGGTAAATACAACCCTTGAAAATTATCTTTCTAGTCTTAAGGGAGGAAACAAACCGACCTACAGGCACCGCTAACTACCCTTCCATTCGAGGACTTGCTCACCTAGAAATCGAAACTCTGTCGTATGGGTTCTATAATTTGCTAAGGCATAACATGCATGTAACCAATCCATACCCAAGATACATCAGTCATGTATAACTCTACTAGATCGACTGAGGTAACTTTCTAAAGCATTGTGATAAGGCAATTTCTATACCTATCGAGCTATAATTGAGTCACAGACTGAACTAGAGACTAAGAAAGGTTCTGATAGGATTTCAGGACTAACTCCAAAATTAATAGCAACATAAAAGGTACCAAAAAAGATAAAATAGCCCTTGGGTCTAAAAATGCATACACATCAAGATGAAATACTCCCAATAGACCAGTGACCACATGTGTAGATACCTTCTGCTCCTGATGAGACTAGAGGGCATAAAATGTGTTCTGATGCTGACCACCACCTACACTAGTGGATGCACTTGTTGTGAAGGAAGTGCTGCTGGAGTTGCTGTGAACTGATAGCCTGGGCACAACCGCTGCTATCGCGCTACCTATCCAAAGGACACTCCCTATGCATATGCCCAGGTTTCGCACACCAGAAGCAAATATCTAATCCAACTTGGAAATATTCTATGTTGTTCTGACCACATTTTCTGTAGATTGGAAAGGTGCACTCTTCCGGTGTGTCCCTTTGTCCCTTTGAACCTAATGCCTTCTTCCTCTAGACACCCTGAGGTCTGGATGGGCCGATGACCTCTAGTGGGACTGCGAATGATGTTCGCCACTGAGCCTCTGCTTGAAAAACCCAAAGTCTGCTTGTCCTGGCCCTCTTGACCTATCTCTCCTTTTCCCTTATCTGATCCGCCTCAATCTACTGGGCGTATATCACCAATCGGGAGAAATCAAGGTCAGTATTCAACATTGCGGTCCTACACTCCTTAACAAGCGAAACTGACATCCTATACACAAACCTGTTCATAGGAGCCCTCTAATCTGCAACCTTCCCCAGTGCATACTTAAATAGCTGGGTGAAATCCAATGCGTACACTTTGACAGTCATATCATTTTGCCTTAAGTCGACGAAATCCGCCGCTTTTGCCTCCCTCAACTCCCTAGGGAAGAATCTTTTAAGAAGGTTGTCATGAACTCCTGCCAGCTCACTGGAACTGCGCCCGCTGCCCTATTGTCCCTCCACTAATGGTATCGAATATAAGCAACATCTTTTAGTTGATAAGAGGCTTAGTCGACTCTATATTCTCCCTTCGCCCCCATAAGCTGGGGGATCTTCTGTACCTCTTCTAGAAACTCATGTGGGTTCTCATCCATCCTCGACCCAAGAAACTCAGGGGGATTGATCTTGAGGAAATCTCAAGCTCGAGCTGCCACTGTATTCCCATGCGGAGGAACACGGGCCACTGCCTACTAGTTGACCTGAGCGGTCAAGTCCTGAGCCAACAATTGAAAAGCTGCGTTAAACTCGGCATGAGAGACCTTCTCGGGTGAAGGACCTACTGGTGCTAGCAGGGCTTGTTGGTGCCCATCTCCATTGCCATCTTCATGGACATTTCCATTCCCGTTCCTTCTTCCATTCATACGACGTGGAGGCATGATTCTATAAACGTGTATAGCACGAGTTAGAACGATAGAGAGATACTTCAGCACAATTTAGATCATGAAAGAAGGAAATTTTTCTAAAATGTGTTGTAGCCTCTCCCCTATAAGTGTGGCGCATTTCACACCTATGGAAAAGACTCTACTTTTACGCAGCTTTCAGACACCCTAGGTGTCACGACCCGAACATCGGCTCAGATTGAGACACAATACAAAGAACCCCGAGAGGATCCAGTCAACCCATAGAATGAACATAACATCTAGCTCAATATTTTAAATGCGGAAATCTAATATATAACATAGCGGAAGTATGAAAATCTGATAACATAGAATAACTGAATACATAATACAAGTCTGAAGCTAAATACATACTATGTCTAATAAGCCTCTACTACTGAGGAGTTGATGGGAAAAAAACCCCAACTAACTCACTAAAGTATGAAACTGAAAATACTGAATATAACTGATAAGAATGGCCCTTGATAGATGAGGACTCACCAACTCTTACTGGGAGATGCTAACACTAAAGATCTGGCTAGCGGAGGGACTGAGCACAAATGTCTGAGCCTGTATCATAAAACGATACAACATAGAGTATGCGGTCAGTACATGGAATGTACTGAGTATGCAAGGTAAATAAAACCGCTAAGTAAAATCAGAGATCATGCATATCATAAACATTTCATTGTAAGAGTCTGAGAGTAGAGCTTACATTCTATTATCTGAAAACATGACTTAATCGTAACTAAATATCATAACTGAATCGAATGACCCAATGCAGAAAACTGTTAATTATAAGTAAAACTGAACATTGGGTCAAACCTGCTAAAACCATAATAACATGACTGATGAACATGCATAACCAAAATCATGAGGAACAATGGGAGACTCGTCATATAACCGACATTACCACAATAGAGCTTACGTGGTCCCGACTATTTCACTCAAGTTGGCATAGCTATCCAAACCCTTGCTAGGGCTAAGGACGCTACCATGATATCGATATCAAGCTGAAGTCCCATTCAGGGCAAGGGAAGCTCAGAAGGGAGGTCCCAATAATCTGAACATACCTATGTTTGCACGTAGTTCTGGGGCATAGGGTTAACTGCCCTTAGCCTACTAGATGGTAGGCAATACTCCCAAAACATGCATATGCTCTCCATCATTTTTAAACGATGCTGAACCATCGTCTAGTGACAAAGTTGAATTATAATATACATGCATAATCTGAAATCATAACTTGAGGAGCCTTGGGCTCAAACTATACCACAAGATGAAAATAGTGGGAGTTTAGACTCCAAAATCCATGTGGTAAGATAATAACATGAAATTTAGATAAATCATGAAACATACTTGATCATATGGGATTTCCTAGTACTTATATATACTTGAAATAGACTTGATTATTTGAAAACATTGATATAGACCTGGGTAATTTGAAATCAGCCTCTCATCATGAACATCTCATCATAACTAAAAGCATAGATCATAATCTCACCTTTTCATAAACTTCCATAGATGGGCATCAAATTTTTAAAACTTTAAAATCATAATTTGTAATTGAAAACATTATAAAACATGCCAATAAATCATAATTCAACATTAGAAAAATGCGTAGAGAATACCCATGATAGATAGTTAGGGAATTCATATGTTGGGTTAAAACCCCATAGATTCATCAACTTAAGCACCACATAAAACTGAAGAGGGATTGGGCATGGGAGTGGATGGACACACCCATTCATAACCCTACATACCTGGGGAACTCTTATTTCGCAACCCTCTTGAGTGCTCAAAGGAAATTTGGGGAAGAACTTGATGAATCTAAGCTTGATCACCCTTAGGAACTTCTAGGATTGCATGCATAGAGAGGAAAAGGCTTAGGATGAACTAAACCCTCTTAAAACACACTTATCTGAGCTTAAAACGATGTAGTTTAGGCCTTATGAACTTAGGAATTACGGAAAAGCACTTACTAAATTCGCAGTAAAATACACTCTGCCAGTCCCAACGAGGGACTTGACGATTCGTTGTCAACACCATGACTTGCGGTCTGCATTCATGGCCAACACTAGAAACTTATCTTCTGAGAGTCACCACGAGGGACACCACATCTCGTGGTGTACCCAACGACTCTTGGTGACCAAGTTGTGACCTACACTGCCTAAATGTTTTCCACTTCAAGATAATCTGACCACGAGTGACCTCACGACTCCTTGTCCTAACCAAGACTCGTGGCCTCACCCATGGTCAACCCAAAATCCAAAAATCCAACCAAGTCCATCCTTTACTCCACGAGTCACCTAATGACTCGTGGTGTACATCAGGGGTCACTAGACAACTCGTCTTGTAACCAGGTGTAGAAAATCCTATTTTCTCCATTTCAACCCTCGGGTCTGATCATAGGGTTTTCAGGGTATTACAGTATCTCCCCCTTTGGAACATTCATCCTCGAACGTGGGTAAACATACTGATAAGATGAGACATGCAATTGCCACATCAAATACTGAACATTTAAAGCTGAAAACTAATGGAGTGACTGACTCCGAACTGAATTACGTGATTGAACTGAATTCATGAATCATACATACTTAAATTAACATGAAAGAAATTGGGGCATATGAACTAAATATGAAACAGAATAGAGTACTAGGGAGGAAACTGACACCTCAAGCTGAAACTGAGTCGGGAGTGAATAGATGTGGGATTTAACCATCATATCTATTTTGGCTTCCCACATAGCTCCCTCAACTTGCTCGTTCCTCCACAAAACCTTTACTGAAGCTACTGCTTTGTCTCTTATCTTTCGAACCCGATGATCAAGTATTTTCACCGGAACTTCCTCATAGCTAAGACTATCCTTCACACCTACACTATCTACTGGGACAACCAAAGTCAGATCACCCAAGCACTTCTTTAAAGCGACACATGGAACACCGGATGAACTGAAGCCAATTCAGAGGGCAACTCCAACTCATATGCTACCTTGCCAACCTATTTCACAATCTGTTATGGGCCAACATAATAAGGACTGAGCTTCTATTTCTTTCCAAATCTCATCACTCCCTTTATATGAGATAGCTTCAAAAACACCCAATCATCAACTTCAACCTCAAGCTCTCTGCTCATCATGTCTGTATAGGACTTTTGACGACTTTGAGCTATTTTCAACCCTTCCCTTATAAGCTAAACCTTATTCATGGCCTCATGGACTAAATTTGTCCTATCAACACAACTTCATCGACTTCAAACCAACCAATATGTGATCTACATCTTCGCCCATAGTGAGCCTCAAACGGAGCCATCTGAATGTTGGTATGGTAACTGTTGTTATATGCAAACTCAATGAGAGGTAAATGATCAGCCCAACTACATTTGAAATCAACCACACAAACCCTCAACATATCTTCAAAAGTCTGAATAGTCCATTCAGCCTGGCCATCTGTTTGCGAGTGAAACGTTGTGCTAAGCTTAACCTAAGTACCAAGTCCCTTCTGAAATGATCTCCGAAATTGGGAGGTAAACTGAGTACCTCTATCTGATATGATGGACAAGGGCACTCAATGCAACTGAACTAACTCCCAAATATACAACTTAGCATAATCCTCGACTGAATCAGTAGTTTTAATTGGTAGAATATGAGTTGCCTTAGTCAACCTATCTACAACTACCCAAATAGAGTCATACTGTCGACGAGAGAGAGGCAACCTTGTAATGAAGTCCATATTGATCTCCTCCAATTTCCAAGTAGGGATACTAATATCATGGAGCACACCTCCATGTCTTTGATGCTCAACCTTCACCTGTTGACAATTCGGACACTTAGCCACAAACTCTGCTATGTCCTTTTTCAGGCCATTCCACCAATAGACATCCCGTATATCAAGGTACATCTTGGTGGCACCTAGATGTATAGAGTATCTGGAACCATGAGCCTATGAAACATCTGCTCCCTCAAGTTATCAACACCCGGTACACATAATTGACCCAGATATAGCAGTACCCCATCTCCCCCTTCGGAGAAGACCTCTACTTTTTGATTTTGGATTGCTTCCTTTAACTTTAACAAAATAGGATCCTCGTCCTATCTAGCTTTGACCTTGGCCACCAAGGAAGATTCTGATCCATTCTAAACAATGTCACCACCATCCGTCGAGTCAACAAGATGAACTCCTAGTCATGCAAGTCGATGCACATCCCTCACTAACTCCATCCTTTCCTCATCTACATGGGACACACTCGCTATTGAAAGCCTGCTAAGAGAGGCTGCCATTATTATTTCCTTTCCCAGATAATAAAGGACACTCATAGCATAACCTTTCAAAAGCTCCAACCACCTCAACTAATGTAGATTCAAATCCTTTTTAGTAAACACGTACTGTAGGCTTTTGTGGTCCATAATTATATCTTCATGGGCTTCGTATAGATAGTGTCTCCAAATCTTCAAGGCAAATAATATCGCCGCCAGCTCGAGATCGTGAGTCAGATAATTCTTTTCATGGACTTTTAGCTGCCTAGAATCATAGGCTATAACTTTACCATGCTATATTATTACACAACTAAGATCGATCCTTGAGGTGTCACATATACTATAAACCCAACGGCACCCTCAAGTAGGGTCAAAATTAGTGCTGAGGTGAGTCGAGTCTTCAACTTTTGGAAGCTTTTCTCACAGGCCTCCAACTATTGAAACTTTACTTTCTTCTAGGTCAACATAATCAATGGTGCTGTAATGGATGAAAACCCTTCAACAAACCTCCTGTAGTAACTAGCTAAATCCAAGAAACTCCTGATATCCATTGTACTAACTGGTCAAGGCCAATTCTTCACCACTTCTATCTTTTGAGAGTCTAGCTGTACACACTCACTTGACACCACATGACCAAAATTGCCACCGAGTTTAACCAAAACCCACATTTGCTAAACTTAGAGATAACTCTCAAACTCACACTTCCTGACAAAGTACGAAGTAGACGTTGTCAATAAAGAACCCAACCAATAGGTTGGGGTCGAACCCACAAAGAATAATAAAATATAGACTAATGTTGGTAAGTGAACTTGTTGGTAAGTTATCTCCAATTTGGGGGTTTTAAGAAAACTATGAAAAAACAAAGATTATAATTGATATTTAAATCAAGATTTGAAAACAATTAGGATAAGTGTTCCCCATGGGTTCATAACTACTTCGGGTCTATACATGTGATCAATCCCAATGCTTACTTATAGAACTGATAACTAGGATTCATCCAAATAACTAGTTCTCCATATTGGATGACTAGACTCAATCACCGAGTTAGATCTCATGAGCGATTTCAAACTAACCATTATCAATATGTTCCAAATTTAACTATCTTGCGACCATAAGTTAAGTTAATACAATGATCATAAAGACCAAGGCTTTTTTTTAATTCTCTTTTCCTAATCTCTACCTCTCTTGATTCAAGCAAGTAAAGCATTCGCCAAAGTCCTAACATTGTACACCATTAAGAAATTTTCAAACATGAAGAACACACAATACAAGATTTTAGCATTGGTTTTGAATCACTTTTGTGTAACCTTAGTTTGTTAATCCACCATGATTCCCACAACCACTAGTTGTAGAGGTTTTAGCCTCTCATGGTTGTAAGATTGTAACTCGAATTGAAAGAAAAACTCATAATTAAATACTTACAGCGACAATGGAAAGAAAATATGATTTGAATATTTAAGAACAACTTCAAGAACAATGTAAGAAATCAAGAATTTGATCCCAATAATTGCTCCTCAACACTTGATAAAATTCATAAAAACAACTATTCACACGTGTCTACTCAATTCTTTCCTCTTCTGACTAAAATAAAACATATAGGATACTTATACAGATATTAGAAACCTTTTCCTAAGCTAACAAGGAGTTTTCCATATATGGTGGCGACTGTGCCACGATTTGTTCTATGACCCATAGTAGGATTTTACGGGTCATACCTGTTTTTTGTAAGTTCCTGGCTGCTGTAGATTTGGCAAAGTGTTGGCATGGTGGTAAGACTCGTACCTTCATCCTCGAGTCGTACATTGCTTCTGTGGTTTGGACCTGAGAACTCTGACATCTTTCAGAATTCTTCATGAGTGTTGTGGTACAACTCATACCTCTTTCCATGACTCGTACTTTATATAGTGCCTGAAGTTCTTCCAAGTACTGAAAATCTTCTAAAGTTCACCACGGCTCTTGCTACGATTCATACATTTGTTCCATGATTCGTGAGTCCATCCGTACCAGAATCTGCCTTTGTGCAATTTCTTTTGAATATTTCCACGACTCCAGTTACGGCTCATACCATTATGGTACGACTCATACTGAGAGCCGTGGGTTTCCTTCTTCCCAATTGAACCTTCTTACTTTCATCATGGTTCTCAGTACGGCTCGTATAATCAAGGTACGACTCGTACTGAGACTAGTACTTTGTCTAATTTTCTGCATTTGAAGGCTTGTTTTGCACATCTTTGCTCCAATACTTATTTTTCCTAAAATCAAAGTAAAAGTGCCTTATATCAATACAAACACACCTAAGTCCATGTTATTTTCTTAGTTTTAATCGTCGAAAGTGTTGTAAACTCACAGCATATCAACACCCTCAACTTAATACTTTTGCATGTCCTTTAGCAAAGAAAAACAAAAAACTAAACACGACGCTTAACTAGAAAATAAACTAGGACACTACAATAAATATCAAACAAAATTTGCACTATGACTCCAAAAGCTTTCGACTCTTTCCCTGTGAATCAAATTAGCACATGTATTACAAGCAACCACAAAACATGATATATAGGGATCAAGACATGACATCTAGCTATTAACAGGTAGTCAAGTCAACAAAAATGCTTTTCACACAGACCACTAGTAAAGTAAACACAAACCATGTACCCCCATAGCAAATGAAGTCCCCCACTCACAGATATAGAAAAATATATGTCATGGGACTGAACAAGCGAGACTCTCACTCTCACAAAGAAGTTCCAAATACTGCATATTGAATATCATATACTTGTCTTATTTTCTCTACTACGGTCTGTTAGATGTTCAGGTTAGGATCACTATAGGACTTGCTTTAGCGTGTAATGTAGGCTTTCAGGCTGTGTAAGGTAGATATGGAATCTTTTGAGTGAATAAACCCCTCCTTTGCTCTACATACATGTGGCTCCATTCTTCTCCTTTTTTCTTTTTACCTTTTCCACCCTTTTTACTTTTTTCACTTTTTCCTCCCTTTTCACCCTTTTTGTACACTTGTATGAGTGTGGCGTGTTCAAAATTTTTCATGCATTATTCTCTTTTTGTATTTTCTTTTTCAATATTTCTTTTTTTAGTTTTAGTTTTGTCACACCACACCTCATTTTTCACTATCTTCATTTCTCTTCCTTTTTCTCCTTCTCATTATTTATGCACCCCTACTCTAGCCACCCTCAACCTAGGCATTTTGCCTATGTTAAGGTTCACAATTTCCAAGGATGGACCAGGGCCAAAACAGATTCATTATAAAAATGGGTACGGTTAATTAGTTGATCAAAGGAAAATGGTCTATTTAAGACTGAAAATTTTGGATCAAGGGAATCATATGATTTCGGTAGGGTTATTTAGGCTAAAAATGGGCTCAACAAAAACAACCTATGATCCTTTCTTAACCAACCATCTTAAAATCTATGAAAAGACCAACCGCGAAAGTTCTACATCCTCTCCATAATATTGAGCTAGGTATTAGACCTCACTCACTCATAGTACATGATTAGTATTTACTCTACCTGTCCAATTTATTCATGGCTAAACAAAAGCTACACATGCTAATATGCTAAATGACATAAAAAGATCCACAAAAATCATGCATCCAATCACAAGCTACTCCTAAGATACTTTCTAATTAAACAAAAATACCAAATCTAGTGCACTTTATTGGCTGAGTACTCCTAAGGTACTTTCTAATTAAACAAGAATAAAAAAAAATAAAATCCTAAATATGTCGGTTCTACAAGATAGCATGTGTGAGGGAAAAGAAACTTGGAAAGAGAAACCCTCGGAAGAATCAAAATCCCCAAAAATCAAGTACACCCCCTCCCTTTTTTTTAAAAATATGCTTCATCCCCGAAGCATAGAATGTAAGCATAGACGGAAGGGAACATACCCGCGATGCTCTAAGAGCTCCTGTCATCCTGTGGAGGAGGTGCCTCCACTGCTATCGTGGCGCTGGTGGTTGCCGGCGCACTCACTTGTGCGTAAATAGGGGGAGTGGCTACCCCCTCAATAGTCTCGGCCATCTCTACAGCCTCGAAATGGTCGGGGCTGAATGTGGCTCACCCGAAGGGTCCCTGCCACTTGCAAGCTCAGTCTAGGCCATGGTGGAGTAACCTGCTCCTCTAGCTTATTTCTACAGCTTTGACAAGTGCGTGTCATGAGTTTTCAGGATCTCTACTCGTTCCTGCTTGTGTTTTCTTTTTTCTCTCTTCTTTCTCTTTCTCGGGGTCTCTTCTCCAACATCCGTTGAGACCCTCTTCTTCCCTTTCTCTGTCCCTGCTACTGTGGGCTCCTAGTAGGCTGCTAGATCAAGTTCCTCATATATATCTGCATCAAGGTCAGGAAGAGTGGGAGCTGTTATGACTACCGACTGCCGTGATGACAGCTCGGTCACTTGGCTCCAGAGATTCCCTAACTCCTCAAGGAGGTTGCCTGTATTCGTCTGCTCATCCATGCGCATATTGAATCGACTCTCAATCCCGTCAAGTCGGGCATGCAAGGGTTGTGCAGCTATCTCGATCTATGCTTTCACCTAGGGCTTGACATTATTCTTCATTGATTGTATCTTTCTTTCATCCATGTCAGTCTCTTGGCCAACCTCTGGAGAAAATCCTGGGGCACTAGGACATATCCTGTTGAGGTCTAACTCAGGAGGTTTGTATGTGGTGTAGCTGAAATGCTGAGAGAAAGATTTGAATAACTGACATCTGTAACCGGTGTCTCGCCCTGCTCCTATGAGGTAGGGGAATTCACCTATGCGCCCATAATAGATCAAGTTAGTGGAATGGCAGTGAAATGTCGGGCCTGACTCACCAAGTTCATTTCATCTCGGACCAAGACAATATCTGCTATCCGTTGTCCTCCAATCAAGCACTCCTCACCCCAGTGTACTGTGATGCCTACCTTTGTGCATAATCTGAAGACGAGGCTCAGGAACGGGATAGTAGCGCTAAATCCCATCGATCTATCTCGCATCTCGTCAATGATGACCCTTAGAATGTTGATGGGGTATCTGGACATGATACATGCCACTAGAGCTACTCTATCCACACTGAGGGTATTGTCATTGACTATCGGTTCCAACCGGTAGTGCACTGATGTCCAACAAGCCTTTGCTATAAAGTTGAGAGAATTCTTCATAACCTACTTTCTGATAGTGACCCACTCTGGTTCCTCTTTGTCCTCAACAATAATGCCGGACAACCATTGTATATGTTTCCTCCTCTCATCGAAACCCAACTGCTTTATTTGTTTCAATGCCTCTTCCCGGTACTCATATTCTGGCGTAGCATGTGGCGGTATGAACTGGGTCCTGTATAGTATGCGAGCAATGGTGCGCTAGGAAATGTCAACCTCTCAGCCTCTAACTAGGATTCTGTCAAGTCTAGGATGATCTTTCAACCTCTGTCCCTCTTTGGCCTTCTGCTCCATAGTTTCAAAATAGTTGGCGCAAAACTCCCGGACAATTTCTCGGGTGCACTTGTCCGGAGCCTAGCCATCCACTTGAAGCTGTAGAAACTGAATATCCACTTCATCTCCTTTAACTCGTTCGATGAATTTGTGTGGATCCGCCACTCTCCTTGAATGCTCCGCCTAAGTTTCTTTTGGGCGGTGAGAGCAATGCTCTATTCATATATCTCCTGAGCTCCTGGCACTCTCCACTCGATGGTATGGTTTACCCTAGGCGGAGTCTGCTTCTTCTCAGTATTTGGTGCCTCCTCCTTTAAACCAGCACCGCTACTTGCCTCTCTGGATTGGGTCTCCTCGGACCCTTCTTCTACATTAGATCCGCTTCCTGACTTTTGAGCTCTTTCCTAAGCTCCCTCCTCAGATTGGGAGCTCCAATAGATGTGGTATTAGCCGCCACGGCTTAGGCTTTGGCTCTCTCCCTAATGGTTTGGGTCCCATCAATATCCGATGTATCGACCCTATACTCCTCTACCGAACAACTAGAGAGCTACCTGCTTGATCAGATTCAGAGGTTTCATCAAGTAGAGTCCTCTGTGCAGTTGCCATTGATGCTTTACAGTTCATTGTCATTGTACCTGTAGAGAAAGAGGGTTTGAATTCCATAACTAAGAAAAGAAAAAGCAAGAGCTAAGTCCTCTGAAGTTTATCACGGGTCGATAGTATGGATCGTACCTTGGAGATACGATTCGTACTAAGACCCATAATGTCTCAGGTTAGTTCTACGCCTCTAAGGTACGACTCATACCATGAAGGTTCGATCCGTAACCTGAGTCTTATGAGGATTACCCTGTTCACCAATTTTTCTCTATTTTTCCACGACTCATGGTACGACCCATAACTCCATTCCACGAACCGTAGAAAGGATTGAACTCTCACTTATGGACTTGACCCTTTTCAAATTGTTTGTGCAACTGCCAGGTACAACTCATAGTAATAACCCACGAGCCATACTAGGATTTGTACCTTTTGTATTTTCAAATTTTTCTTGGGATAGTCCCAGTAGGCCATCCTATGAGTCATAGTATGTAACCACGAGTCACAAGAAGGCTTCTGAAGCCTATCCCTGCCTCGATTTTATTTTAGTTTATAGGGAGTTCTATTTTACATTTTGGGTACTTAGAATTCCCCAGGTCTAGGCATGCATTTTAAACCATTTTTAAACTACTCATTATTCCCTTTCTTAATCACTACCTGTAACTCAATTCAAAATGGTTCAATGCACAAATTCATCAAATTCGAGTTCTTTCCTAGTCACACATGGCTCACTCACACCCTTGGTTGTTGTCTTTTTAGAATTTTTCAAGCAACAAAAAGGACTTGTAGGGGGTTTAGCCTAGTTACATCAACCATACAAGTGTTATTAAATTCAAAGCAATATACTTACTTGATAACTTCTTACTTCTACTGGCAGTCAAAAATTTAGGGTTTGAAGTTGGGATTCTCGGTGTTAGCTGAGTAAGTACTTTCTTGATTGATCTTTGATTTTGAGTTACGGGTGTGAGGGAGTCTTGAGATTTGGTCGTGACTTCGATTTTGACTGAGTGGGAGAGGGGTACGATTTGTTTCAAATTTAAATAGGTTATAGGGAAGTTTTGAAAAATCTAGGCCGAGTCGGGTATTTTTAGAATTTTTGACCCTTCACGACTCGTACAACAAGTCGTTGGAACGTCCTACGACTCGTCCCTTGGACCCATAATAGCGAGATTGAGAAACTTACCTGTGGACCTACAAGCACATCCCCCAACCCGTACAACTGGGGTACGATTCATACAATGATTCGCAGGTCTTTACTATTCATTGTGGTCCATGTCTAGCATGGTTCATAGGTACAGTAAGTACTACAATCCATACAATTATGTTAAAAGTCATAGGACTAACCGTATCCTAAACTCATGCACTGAAGTACATCTCTGATTCTCACCACGACTCATGCTATGACTCGTACAACCGTCTCATAAGTCGTACTGAGAACCGTAGCACCTGCCTCTTCAACAATTTTTCCGCCACCTATTTTTGTTTCCCCTGCACACGAAACACACATTAGTTATGTCACTTGGGTTTCCTCCCAAGAAACGCTTGATTTAATATCGCGGCACGACGCAAGTGGCTTAGTTACTCAGAATATACCAAGCCACCTCTTGGGTTTCCTCCCAAGAAGCGCCTGCTTTAATGTCGTGGCACGATGCAAGTCTCTTGACTACTCAGACTTCATCTAGGAACTTGGATTCATCTTCTATCACTGAGACCACTCTATATTCCTTCGGTTGCTTCATTGACCGGCAGACGTTAAAGGTGATCTTTTCTTTATTTAGTCTGAACTTTAACTGGCTAACCTCCACATCTACTAAGGCCCTCCAAATAGTAAGGAATGGTCACCCAAAATGATGGGGACCTCATAATCAACCTCACAATCAAGGATCACGAAGTCTGCTGGAAATATAAATTTGTCAACTTTGATAAACACATCAAACAAGATCCCCACAGGCTTCTTCACAGTTCTGTCAGCCATCAACAGCCATATGGTAGTCAGTGTGGGGGCTCCTAAGCCCAACTTCCTAAACACAGCCAGTGACATCAGATTTATGCTTTCTCCCAGATCATAGAGTGCCCCTGCGAACTCAACATCACCAATTCTGCATGGAATGGTAAAAGCACCTGGATCTTATTGTTTCTAGGCTAGGACCCATGAAGCTCTGGCACTATAATGGTGCACATTATCAGCGGGCTCATAGATCATGAACCTCTTCTTCATCACAAGGTACTTCATAAACTTAGCATATCCCGACATTTGTTACAACAGCTCTACCAATGGTACATTTATAGATAACTATTTGAGCAGCGACAAAAATTTCTGAAACTTACCATTCTCCGCCTTCTTCTTCATTCTTTGGGGGAACAGTGGCGGTGGTCGTGGAATAGTCTTGTAGATTTGCTTTTCTCCTTGTTCAACTTCAGGCCCTTTTTCACCAATTGGGGCCTCAGGCAACTTAGCATGCTCATTATGTTCCTTCTCAGCGATATCGTCCTCAGCTTCAATCACACTCTCTTTCTTTCTTTCATCTACAACCGGCAAAGGGGGGTCAACAGTAGTCTTTCCACTCCTAGTCATCACAGCAATACAATGACCACCATTCTTTGGATTTTGGACTATGTTTCTAGGTGGCGTACCCTTTTTCCTAGGGTTCATAGATGCCGACAGTTGCCATAGCTGCTATTTAATCTGCTTGATAGCGGTTAAATGTGTCTCCACTCTCTGACCCATGCTTGATATATCACTAGGGATGTCTTTCAACTGATCATCTCGGGACCTTACCTTTTTCAGCATCTCAGCAATCATGCTCTCTAACTTTGACTGTCCAACCTCCCTCTCACATGCATTAAGAGGCATATACAGTCCAGCTCAGTCGTTGTGTTAGCCATCATTCCTTCTCTAGTCTCCTTCTCGCTCACGACCTCAGCTTCTGTCTTTGTACCCATACAATTATAGTTGTCTCTATATTGGTTCCGACCTTGATATCCAAAACCTTGGCACCAAGTGTCTTGTCCAGACCCTTAGGTATTGGCTAGGAAACCCACAACCTGGTTGTCCAAGAAGTTTGCCTCCTCCTTGGAAACTGAGTAGTCTGGCCCTAGCTCCTATCGCTGTGTCCCACTGTATTCACCTTTCTGGTTCCAACTCCCATGATGTGCTTAGTAAGCAAATCCAATGATGTGCTCATATGAGCCAGCTCCTGGTCACGCTCTTCTTCTTTTCTATGTTGGTCTGCAGTCAAACTAACAACATATATACTAGCCATTGTGTCTGCCTCCTGGGTGTGCCATGCCCTACTATTTTTGTCATCTTGTAAAAAATGGTGGCGGCTTGCTCCCAGGTGTGACTCATCAGTGCTCCTCCACCACTATGTCTGTTACAGCTTTGGTACTGTTATTTTGAGGACCTGTAAAAGATTTCCAACAAATTGTCATCTTGAATCTTATGGTTCGGGCATTTTGTCAACTTCTTCTTGAACCTCAGCCAGGTTTCATGAAGTGCCTCAGTTTTAAGTTGTCGAAAGTTATAAATTTCATCCTTGAGTTGTAGCATCCCGGAGGGTGGGAAGAATCTCTCTATTAAAGCTTTCTTGAGCTCCCTCTAGTTGGTAATAGAGTCATTGGGCAACTTTGATAACCATAAAGTGGCTTCCCTAGACAGAGAAAAGGGAAAAAGTTTGAGTCTGATGGCATCTTAGCTGACTCCGGGCAACCTTTACGCCTTGCATATTCCCATGAAGTTCATCAGGTATAGGTTAGCATCGTCAGCTACATGACCACCGAACACCCCTTTCATGTTTAATAACTAAATCATGGTGCTTGTGATGTCAAATTTTTCCCCAACAAGCAGTGGTGGTGGTACAATTGCTTGGTTGACGCGACTTCATCGATGTCCAAGTCATCTTCATCGAAGAACTGAGGGGCGTATCATAGGCCTCTGTTGCCCCTCCCATGTTGACCAGCATTCATGACCTTATCTCGAGCTTCCTCTACATCCTAAAGTATAGCTTGCCGAGCTAGCTCGGCTTGCCTAGCTTCTTTAGCTATGTGGGAATCTCTTTGCTCTTGATTTTCTATCCTTTGCAGTGTTTGTTCAAGTTTGTGATCCAATGGAATCAAGGGGTTTCACTATGATGATTACATGATATTCACCCAGAAATAACCTGTGGATATCTAATAACAAAAAGAAAATGTAATTCAGGGAATAACGACCAAAAGTCAAACACAAGCAATTAATCTAATCTTAGCCATATTCCCCGCAATGACACCACTTTTTGATAATGCTCAAACTCAAACTTCCTGAAAAAGTATGAAGCAGACATTGTCAATAAAGAAACCAACTAACAGGTTAGGGTCAAACCACAGGGAATAGGGTAAGATCTAGACTGATGCCGGTATGTGAACTTGTTGGTGAGTTATCTCCAATTTGGTGATTTTAAGAAAATAATGAAAAAACAAACGTTATAACTGAGATTTAAATCAAAATTTGAAAATAACTAGGGTAAGTGTTCCCCATGGGTTCATAACTACTTTGGGTCTACACAAGTGATAAATCCCAACTCTTACTTGTAGAACTGATAACTAGGGTTCATCCAAACGACTGGTTGTCCCAATTGGATGACTATACTCAATCACCGGGTTAGGTATCATAAGAGATTTCAAATTAACCATTATCAATATGTTCCAAATTTAACTATTTCTGCGACCACAACTCAAGTTAATACAATGATCATAAAGACCAAGGCTTTATTGTAATTTTCTTTTCCTAATCTCTACCTCTCCAAATTCAAGCATGTGAAGAATTCGGGCAAGTCCTAACATTGTAGACCATTAAGAAATTTTTAAACGTGAAGAGAATACAATACAGGCTTTTAACATTGATTTTGAATCACTTGCGTAACCTTAGTTTGTTAATCAACCATGGTTGCCACAACCCCTAGTTGTGGAGGTTTTAGCCTTTCATGGTTGTAAGATTATAATTTGCATTCATAGACAAACACATAATTAAATACTTATAGCAAATATTGGAAGGAATCTGATTTGATTATTTAAGAACAACTTCAAGAACAATGTAAGAAATCAAGAATATGATCCCAAGAATTGCCCCTCAACACATGATAAAAATTTACAAAAATAACTATTCACACGTCTCTAACTCAATTCTGTCCTCTTCTGACTAAAATAAAATATAAAGGATATTTATACAGACATTAGAAACCTTTTCCTGAGCTAACAGGGAGTTTTTCATATCTGGTGCCGACTGTGCCACAATTTGTCGTATGACCGTGGTAGGATTGTACGGGTCGTACTTACTTTCCATAAGTTCCTGGCTGTTGCAGTTTTGGCTAAGTGTTGGCATGCTTGATACGACTCGTACCTTCATCCTACGAGTCATACATTCTTCCGTGGTTTGGCCTTGAGAATTCTGACATCTTTTGATAATCTTCACGAGTGTTGCGGTATGACTCGTACATTCTTGCCACGACTCGTACTATCTGTAGTGCTTGAAGTTCTTCCAAGTACTAAAAATCTTCTAAAGTTCACCATGACTCCTAGTAAAAGTCATACACTGGTGCCACGATTCGTGAGTACATCCATACCAGGAGTCTGATTTTGTGTAATTTCTTCTGAATATTTCCATAACTCCAGTTATGGCTCGTACCATTATGGTACAGCTCATACTGAGAGCCGTCGGTTGTCTTCTTCCCAATTCAGCCTTCTGACTTTCATCACGGTTCTCAGTACGGCTAGTATAATCAAGGTACGACTCGTAAAGAGATTAGTGATCTTGGGAAAATTTATATGCCCAAGTGATGCTCAAAACTACCATTTTAACCTTGTTTATCTACCAATGTGTATACATTTTCATGTAATTGGTAATAAAATGTGTATTTATACTAACCAACTTGATTAGCATTGTTTCACAGGTAAAATGTAATTTCGGGAAGCTAAAATGCATGTTCGAGGATATCGGGGTTGGACTTGGATGCGAGCAAGGAACAAGGCATTGGACAGCATGAAATAAAGGAGCTCCGTGATGGAGCCGTGTCACGTTGCCATCGCGGAGGCCTTCTGCCTGGATAGGGAAAATTCGCCCAAATTCCAGAGAGGGTCCGCGTTCGGTCCGTGGCACGGTGGCTTAGCTCCGCGTTGCACGCCGTGCCACGTTGGGCCTTAAGTCCTGGACCCCCAGTTCCAGTGAGGGTCCGCGTCCGTAGCGTGTGACGGAGGCAGTGCTCCGCGATGCACTTCGTGACACGTTGCTCGTTATTCCGGGAAAAATTTCCAGCAGTATAAATAAAACACTTAGGTTCATTTTTCAATATTCTGACTTGGTGGAGCAAGAACGTGGGTTACTGGCAGTTGAGGGACGAAAATATCAGGGTTTTTTCTCTCTTTCTTTCTTCTTTAATTCAATTGCTTGTATGATTAACACTCATTTAAAGATGTTTAATCCACAAATGAGTGGCTAATTCCTCTTCTTGCTGAGGTTATGAACAATTGTGATGAAATGTGATCATTGATTCTTTGGTTTTTCATCTTTTCTTCCATGTTGTTCTATTAATTCTTGTTCTTACTGCATTAATGTGTGGCCTACGTTAATGTACATCTAAAAAGTCCGGTTTCACTCGAGAGAGCAAGAAATTGGAAAGTTGTGAATTAATAGGATATGTTCTTTACTTGGTTTGGGAAAATTGAGTCTTAATTTGCTTTCAGGATAGAAATATATCTGAAAGTCGTATTAGTCAATTTAGTAACCGGGTTTGTATGGCTAGAACATGAATTGCATTTAATCACAGAAATGTAGGTGGATGGTTCATGATTCTTAAGTGAGGTTAAATACGAGAGTTTTAATCTCTTGGCAATTGTTCTTGGCTAGCAACCGGAGGAAAAGATTAACCAAAGTATGATGATAATTAATTTCATTACATGTTCGTTTAACCTCAGCATGCTCTCATTCATAGTTCAGACTCAAAGTAGATAATTGTTTTTAGCTTTAGTATAAAAATTATAAAACAAACTATCAAACTCTTGGTTACACTGTTGTCTGCATTTTTAGAAGTAAAATATACTACACTTGAGCAGATTGCACTTCATTCAACTCTCTGTGGGATCGATACTTGGCTTACTAAAGCCACTTTACTACTTGTTCGACCAGGTGCACTTGCGTGTCATTTTATATACCCACAAAACACCCGAACAAGTTTTTGGTGTCGTTGCCGAGGACTTGGCAATTGGTGAATTTGTTCTAAGTGTTAATTTACTGTATTTTTATTTTCTTAGTGTTGACAACTTGGTCTTAGCTTGTATTTTGCAGACTTAATTGCTGTTGAATGCTGGCAAGAGACAAGGAGCTGGTGGAATCGTATATAGAGCCAGAAAGGATATTTCACAGTAAACGGAGAGAAGCTCTACAAAGAAAGCTGCAGTTGCTCAGACAGACGATCATGGAGAAACAACAGAATCCACCAGTAGTACGGGCAGTTTTAGTGCCCAAAGAAGTAGCAGCTCGGCCGGTTCGCGAGGTGGCAATCCCACATGCCAATAATGCTACATCTAGTATCCGCAAACCTGAGCCAGGAGGGAGATTTGAACTTAAGCAGAATATGGTGCAGTTGCTGCACACTAGCGGGCAGTTTACCGGTCTCCCTCATGAAGATCCACTGCAGCATCTCCAAAATTTTTTGGAGATAAGTGACACTTACATACCCGCTGGAGTGTCATCAGACTATGTCCGACTTACATTGTTCCCATTCTCATTATTGGGAGAAGCCAAGAGGTGGTTGAAAGCTGAGCCACTGAATTCTATTTCTATGTGGGATGATCTTGCACGGAAGTTTTTGATACGTTTTTTTCCCTCTGGTAAAGCAGCAAGATTTAGAAGTCAAATTCTAAGTTTCAAACAGAGAGAGGGAGAGAATTTATATCAGGCCTGGGAGAGATTCAAATCTATGCTGCGGGATTGTCCTCATCATCATCAGTCCAATGATGTGCTAGTGCACACTTTTATAGAGGGTTTGGAACCCCACACCAAAATATTGCTAGACTCAGCAGCTGGAGGGCAAGCGCTGGAGAAAACGTATGAGGAGCTGTATACCTTGTTGAATCGTATTTCGCAGGGTAGTCCAGAATGGAATGCTGATTCATCAAGAGGCGGGACAAGGAAAGAAGCAGGAGTGCTTGAAGTGGATGGGTTTACAGCTATCGCTGCACAGATAGCTGCATTGCAAAATCAACTTAACATCCACTTCAGCAACATGACATTGAACCAGCCTCAAGCCCTAGTTAATGCAGTACAACATATGTGGTGCGAAGTGTGTGGAATCAGTGAGCACTCAGCTGAGTGTTGTGGAGCCAATCCTGACTCGGCAAACTTTGTGGGTAATGCACAAAGGAACCACCAACAGTATGGTAGTAGCTACAATTCCAATTGGAGGAATCACCCTAATTTCTCATGGGGTAGCAACAACCATCAGGGCCAAAGTTCGAGTCAGGGTGTGCAGAGGAACCAAGGAGGGCAGCAGAGTTATCAAGCACAATTCAGAAACAACAATGCACCTCCGCCACCACCATCACCCAGCATTGAGGAGATGTTCATGACCATGATAGCTAACCAAGCTCAATTGCAGGCTGACTATGTGAAATTGGCAGTCGAAGTGAAAAACAACCAGTTAGCTACCAAGGCACTTGAATATCAATTTGGGCAATTTGCTAGTGCCCAAAACACAAGGCCTAGAGGAGGACTGCCGAGCGACACGGATCCCAATCCCAAGTAGGTAAATGCAGTGACCACAAGGAGTGGTTTGCAGCTGAAAGAGGTGGAACCAGAAAGACCACCTCAACAGTCGGGAGCAGCAGAAGTTGAGAGGGAGCACAGTACCGGAAGGGGGAAGACTAAGGAAGCTGAATAAGAAAGACCTCCACCCCCGTTCTCTCAACGACTGAAGAAACACAAGGAGGAGGCGTGTTTCAAAAAATTCATGGAGGTGCTGAAACAGGTACATATTAACTTACCTCTTGTTGATGTCTTGCAGGGAGTGCTGAAATATGCTAAGTATATAAAGGACATCGTGGCAAACAAAAGTCGGTTGACTGAGTATGCTACGGTGGCTCTAACGGAGGAGTGCACTTCCCGGATTCAAAATAGACTGCCTACAAAGCTCAAAGACCCAGGGAGCTTTACTATCCAGATTACTATTGGGCAGAGCATCTGAGCTCGTGGATAGTGTGATTTGGGAGCAAGCATAAATTTGATGCCGTCTTCGGTATTCAGAAAGTTGGGTGTAGAGAGTCCTAGACCCACAACGGTAATCTTGCAGTTGGCAGATCGGTCCTTAGCCAGACCTGATGGCATTGTAGAGGACGTTCTGGTGCAAGTTGGCTCCCTAATTTTCCTGATAGATTTTGTCATGCTGGATTTTGAACCAGACGCGGAAGTCCCATTTATTTTGGGACGTCCTATCTTGGCAACCGGGAAAGCACTAATTGACGTAGCTGCCGGGCTGCTAACAATGCGAGCACATGACAAGGTGGAGGTGTTCGATGTGTACAAGGCACCCAAGCTCCCGATGGTGCACGAAGAACTCTCAGTGATCAATATGATTGATCAAGGCGATGATAAGCAGATTAAGGATTCACGGGAGTTAATGGGAAAACCACCGGATAGGTGTAAGCACTACTGGGGGGAGGATGGTGATCGAGAGAAATCGTCCATCACCCTAGAGGACAACTGAGCTTAATGACGTCGAGCTGGGACGGTAAACCAGGCGCTGCACGGGAGGCAACCCGTGAAAAATTTTTCCTTTCTTTTTGTAAAGTGTAAATAGATTTTTCTTTTCTTTTTCTTTTTCTTGATTTACTACAAAAAATTTTCGTTTTAGTTTTTGTTTTATTTGTATTTAGAGTGAAACCTATAATTCTAACCAATTTTGTATAGTGAGATGAATTTCAGGTCAAACGGAGGAAAATATGCACGGAATCGCGGAGGAAAAGTCGAGGTATGATAATTAATAAAAAGTGGCAAACAGTGAGCTGAGGCGACAGCTCCGTGTCACGGAGGTGGACCTCCGTGTTACCACCGTGACACATTGAGGTATAATCCAAAAATTTTAAAACTTTCCAGAACAGTCTCGCGATGGCTCCGTGTTACGGAGGCAGTGCACCACGATGCACTCCGTGACACGTTGCCTTCTATATCGCGACGGGTCACACCGGGTCGCCGGGTGACCCGCGCAATTTCCTTACTTTTTAACCCCCAAAAACCCTCCCTTTTCCCTCATTTTTTAATCTCTCCGCGACCAAACCCCCCAAAACCCATCCCCCATCAACGTGACACGGAGTAAGGCAAGAAATTCAACAAGTTTTCTTTGGTTCTTCAAAGTCAAGGTATGTTTTTCGATTTCCTCTCAAATTCTTGTCGATTTTCTTCGATATTGAGCATTGGAGGTGAGCTAAATTGCACTAAGTAGAAATTAATCATGAATTCGAGTTAATTGTTATTGATGAGTGTTTCGAATGTCGTTATGATTGCTTGAACTTGTCAATTGCATAAATTAAGCGAATTTGCTCGATAACATCAATTCTAGGGCTTGTACGTTGAATTTGAAGTTGAAAATGTAGTGAAAGTGTGAATTTCATGTCGGGATGTATATGTTGAATGAGATGAGTCGATTTACAAATTGTTAGGATGTTAATAGAACGACGGATTCTCGGGTTAAGGGAATGTTGAAATTTGTAAGAATTTTGTTAGTTGTATAGGTTCGTGTAGATAAATTTTTGTTGTTGTTTTTGTTTCTTTGTTTTTCTTTGCTAAGTGTGATGGGTAAAATGTTAGCGATGGTAGTGATTGTGATTAGCTGTACGAAGTCTGAGTAGTACACAGAAGATATACTGTCGAATTTTTCGAACGCACTAAGCAAGATTGTATAGTTGGTTATTGTGTGTAAATAAAGATAATCTTGTCGTATTGTTGTAAATGTAGCTAAGGACTATGTGTGGGGTAACCTAGCGTAACCCAACCTTAGTCGAAGTTAATATCCGTTAGCTTAACATTGATCTTGTCTACTTGGGTTGAAAGGTAAAATGGCAAGCAGGCAAGAGAAAGGAAAAGGCGCATCAACTTCGGGCGCTAGAAGGAAGCGAATCAGACTGGGCACAATAGTCCCAGCAGCACTAGCAGTTCCACGCGGCCAACGCCGCCAATACGGAACGAGATGGGTGACTGATGAGGGGAAAAAGTGGTACGCGAAGCACAAAGAAAAGAAATATTTCCCTGAGGAGCACATAGCACGGGAATCATTGGCACAAGAGTTCCCTAGGATGGTCCACCGAATCGAGGCAGCTGGGCTCAATTTCATATTTGAGGAGCCCAAGGAATGTAATTTGCACCTGGTTCGGGAATTTTATGACAATTGGAACCCGATGATCCGAAGTCACACCATCAAGATCAGAGGGCAAATAGTCACCTTGGAGCCCCACCACCTCAATGCCATCATAGGAGCGCGGGACACAGACGCCCACGTACTCTGACAGCTGAACATTACCCCACCGTATGCGGACATCAGACGCACATTGTGTGGGACCCGATTGACAGCTAGATGGAGCAAACACAAAGAGAGGGGCTACCACCAGACTTTGCCATATTCACAGATGAACAGGGAAGCCCGAATCTGGCTGAAGATAGTCTGCTCATGCCTAATCCCGGGGGTACATATGACAGATGTAACCCGGGATTGTGTCTGCCTGGTGTACGCCCTGATGAAAGGGCTGGAGATCAACGTGGGGGCGGTAATTATCTCCGCCATGAAGAGAGCCAAATTGCACCAGGGGCACAGGTATGGCTTTGGTGGACTACTCACCACCTTTCTCAGGGGCCTAGATATCGAGGAGGAGGCCCTTGACTATATCCAGCAGATGGAGCGGCGGGCCTTAGATGTTACTAAAACTAAGGCTCCCGACACCACCCACGGGCTAGTACTTACACTTGGCGAGCGACATGCTCGTGACGACCAGTATATGGATCGGATGTATGGGATGCAGATGCTCCAGCTGAGGATAGGAGGGAGGCCGGCGACAGAGGAGGAGCTATGGCAGCTCGAGCTAGACTACCCTTTCGGCGAAAACGCCAGGGCTCTATGCCGAGTGGGGCAAGCATTTGTAGAGCCCACAGATGAAGATGTCCCCACAGACGAGGAGACACGTCGGGAGGACTCCGATGTGGAGTCCGATGATGACGAAGGGGGCGACTCAGACATGGGAGATGAAGCAGCAGCACTCGACGAAGAAGTGGAATACTTTGACTGATCAGGGAGTTCCACCACCCGACTTTGTGCTATTTTAATTTTTATGAACACTGGGGACAGTGTTCGAGCTATGTGTGGGGTGGGAGTAGTTAGGTGCTGGGCTGGGCGGTTTTGTATGTATGCTCTATTCTGTTGTTGTGTATGTGAAAATTTGTTTGTCCCTGTGAGTTGTGAATTTTTAAGTTGTTCTTCTGTTTGTAAATTTATGTGAAATCGATGTGTGTTGCTGAATGTTGCTAGCTGATTCTGATTCTGTACATATTTGTGTTATCAAAATGATCGATATTTTTAAAATTTCAAAATATTTTGTACATATTTTTGTTATCCAAATGATCGATATTTTCAACATTTTTTTAATTCTTGGGTTTCTCGGCATTTGTTTTCGGTTCTTTTACCGAGAATGGTCCCATGGAACCGAAGTCATTGTTAGTGACCGTTCCCCATGATGGATGGATGACGACCGTCTTAAGGGAAATGTAGTCGTTAGGAGTAGTTCTTTTCAATTATTTTTCAGTTTTTTTTCTTTGGTGGATTGCTTCCCAAAACCTGTAGTTACTGTATGGTTGCGAAATTTTGGTTGCGTGTTGTACATGATATTTAAAATGCAAAGATGATTCGTATGAAAGCATGCAACTTTGTAAATATGTTGAGATACCTAGGCCATAGAGTTCGATTCAGTGTGATTGAGGCTTAATGTTTGAATTCCTGTAATTAGCTGATTGAAGAGTCTGTGAATACACCTTAAATTGAGCATGTGCAAAAAGTGTGAAGTGAGGTGTTGTTACTCCATGCTATTGTGAAGTATCTAGAACTTGCCTGGTGTGTGTACAAAACGAAATGAAGGAGGTGTATTGTAGGAAAGCATGTAGGCATTTCTTTGTTTTAACCGAGAGTTTCTATTTTTCCTTGTCGTACACACCTTGATTGTATACCCTAGTCAGCCCGTTGAGCCTTTAGCCTATTATTTTTTTCTTTTGTCATAAAGTGTAAACCGAGCTTAATTCCTTCTTTTCATTAGCCGTAAAGTATATACAAAACTCTTAAGCTCTTAAGAAGAGAAAATCATTTTCCTGAAGTGTCAAAGAGTGAGAATGGTGAAAAGAAAAAGAAAAGCAGAGTGAGAGACGAAAAGAAAAGGTTGGAGGTGCACTTGCTATAAATAAATGATAATGAAGGTGCATGAATAATCTTTGTTGTTGTGTCAAGTGTGCTTAATATGATGGGCCATACTAAAGAAAATCATCAAGAATGGGATGATGGAAAAAAAAAGAAACAATGTCCATGAGTTGATGGGATGTGTTGAAAAGGCGCTTAAGGATGCTAGTGGCTATTATTGGCTAACCCAATTTTTACTAGTTCCGTAGCTTCCATTACAACTCGTTAAAGTCCTACGTGATCTTACATCGCACTTCTTTATATTAGTGGAGTAATACACTAAGGGCAAGCTTATGGGTCATGACATGATGCATGTGAATTCTTTTGGGAGAGAGAGCGAAATTGTTTTGACATGCCCCTGCTTGAATTTTTGTGAGTCATATGAGCAAAAAAGGGAAGATTCTCTTTTGTTGTGAGGGCACAGGCTTGATGAAAGATTAATTTTCATGTCGGATATCTTGATCAGCTGATTTGCATGAGTTTGCCAATATCAAGAGTCGATTCTTAAAGTCTAGGGGGTCTTAATGTATTGAAGGTCATTGCATTGATAAGAACATGCATGTTTTCTTGATGATTTGCTGTATTGAATAATCGGTATGACCGTAGCCTAAATTGTCGAACCAAAGTAGCGAGGTTGGGATGTAAATTGCATGAAGTGTAGGATTGTTGTTCGAGGACGAACAAGGATTTAAGTGTGGGGTAAGTGATCTTGGGCAAATTTATATGCCCAAGTGATACTCAAAAGTACCATTTTAACCTTGTTTATCTACCAATGTGTATACATTTTCATGTAATTGGTAATAAAATGTGAATTTATACTAACCAACATGATTAGCATTGTTTTGCAGGTAAAATGTAATTTCGGGAAGCTAAAATGCACGTTGGAGGATATCTGGGTTGGACTTGGATGCGAGCAAGGAACAAGGCATTGGACAGCATGAAATAAAGGGGCTCCGCGATGGAGCCGTGTCACGCTGCCATCGCGGAGGCCTTCTGCCTGGATAGGGAAAATTCGCCCAAATTCCAGAGAGGGTGCGTGTTCGGTCCGTGGCACGGTGGCTTGGCTCCGCGTTGCACGCCGTGCCACCTTGGGCCTTAAGTCCTGGACCCCCAGTTCCAGTGAGGGTCCGCGTCCGTAGCGTGTCACGGAGGCAGTGCTCCGCGATGCACTCCGTGACACGTTGCTCATTATTCCGGAAAAAATTCCCAACAGTATAAATAGAACACTTAGGTTCATTTTTCAATATTCTAACTTGGTGGAGCAAGAACGTGGGTTACAGGCAGTTGAGGGACGAAAATATCAGGGTTTTTTCTCTCTTTCTTTCTTCTTTAATTCAATTGCTTGTATGATTAACACTCATTTAAAGATGTTTAATCCACAAATGAGTGGCTAATTCCTCTTCTTGCTGAGGTTATGAACAATTGTGATGAAATGTGATCATTGATTCTTTGGTTTTTCATCTTTTCTTCCATGTTGTTCTATTAATTCTTGTTCTTATTGCATTAATGTGTGGCCTACGTTAATGTACATCTAAAAAGTCCGGTTTCACTCGAGAGAGCAAAAAATTGGAAAGTTATGAATTAATAGGATATGTTCTTTACTTGGTTTGGGAAAATTGAGTCTTGATTTGCTTTCAGGATAGAAATATACCTGAAAGTCGTATTAGTCAATTTAGGAACCGGGTTTGTATGGCTAGAACATGAATTGCATTTAATCACAGAAATGTATGTGGATGGTTCATGATTCTTAAGTGAGGTTAAATATGAGAGTTTTAATCTCTTGGCAATTGTTCTTGGCTAGCAACCGGAGGAAAAGATTAACCAAAGTATGATGATAATTAATTTCGTTACATGTTCGTTTAACCTCAGCATGCTCTCATTCATAGTTCAGACTCAAAGTAGATAATTGTTTTTAGCTTTAGTATAAAAATTATAAAACAAACTATCAAACTCTTGGTTACACTGTTGTCTGCATTTTTAGAAGTAAAATATACTACACTTGAGCAGATTGCACTTCATCCAAGTCTCTGTGGGATCGATACTTGGCTTACTAAAGCCACTTTACTACTTGTTCGACCACGTGCACTTGCGTGTCGTTTTATATACCCACAAAACACCCGAACAATTAGTAGTTTGGCTAATTTTCTACATTTTAATGCTTGTTTTGCACATCTTTGCTCCAACACTTATTTTCCCTAAAATCAAAGTAAAAGTGCCTTATATCCATATAAACACACCTACGTCCATGCTATTTTCTCAGTTTTAAGTGTCGAATGTGTTGTACACATACAGTACATCGCTTAGCATACAACTGGCAATCCTTAAGAGTCTGTAGTACCACCCTCAAATAAGCGTAATGCTCCTCCCCACTCCGAGAGTAAATGAGAATTTCATCTATGAATAGAATCATGAATATATCCAAATATGTCTTGAACACCCTGTTCATCAGATCCATAAAAGCTACAGGAGCATTCGTTAGTCCAAAAGTCATAACTACAAACTTGTAGTGACCATACAAAGTCCTAAAGGCTATCTTCAAGGAGAGGATACCTGTTCTTGATTGTAACCTTGTTCAATTGTCGGTAGTTAATGCACATTCAAAGGGAACCATCCTTCTTTCAGACAAAGAGAACTGGTGCAACCCACGGGGATTTACTAGGTCTAATGAAACCCTTGTCTAAGAGATCTTTCAACTGCTTCTTCAACTCCTTCGCTCAGCTAGAGCCATTTTGTAAGGAGGAATAGACATAGGGTATGTATCGGGAAGAAGGTCAAAGAAAAACTTGATCTCCCGCTCGGGAGGAACTCCTGGTAAATCATCTAGAAACACTTCTAGATATTCGCACACTGCAGCAATTCACTGGATAGTCGAGGTTTTAGACGTAGCATCCTTAACCCTAACTAGATGGTACACATAACCCTTAGAAATTGTCTTTTTGGCCTTAAGGTAGGAAATGAAGTGACCTACAGACACAATTGAACTACCCTTCCACTCTAGGACTGGTTCACTCGGATATCGAAACTCTACTGCACGGGTTCTACAATATACTGAGGCATAACATGCATGAAGCCAATCCATGCCAAGGATATCATTAAAGTCCGTCATGGCTAGCTCTACTAAATCTTCTAAGGTGACATTTTGAAGGACTATGACAGGGTAATTTTTATATACCCGTCGAGCTATAACTGAATCATCGACTGGAGTAGAGACTGAGAAGGGTTTTGATAGGATTTCGGGACTAACTCTGAAACTACTAGCAACATAGGGTGTCACAAAAGATAAGGTAGCCCCTGGATCTAACAATGCATATAGATAAAGGTGAAATACTCATAACTTACTAGTGATTACATCTGGAGAGACCTCCTGCTCCGGACGAGATCTGAGGTTATAGAATCTGTTCTGACGCTGACCACCACCTGCACTAGTGGATGCACCCTACTGAGCTGAGCGTGCTTGTAGGACTGCTGAGCTAGTGGCTCATACTAGGCCCCTATCATGGCCCTATCTGGTTGTTGGACAATCTCTGAACATATGTTCGGGCTTCCCACACCAGAAAGAAGCACCTAACTGGCTAAACACTGACCCACGTATCTCCGGCCACACCCGCCACACTCTGGGATGATGGACTCTGCGGGTCTACTCCCATGACCTCGAGAGCCTGATGCTCGTCCTCTATGGTCGTGCTTAGATCTGGATGGCACACTCATAGCTGACGGTGCTGGGGCTAAAGATCTCTAGTGTGACTGTTGACAGTGCTCACCACTAGGTCTCTGTTGGGAGAATCCAAAGCTATTTTCCTGGCCATCTTGGCCTCTCTCTCTCGCTCACTTACCTGCACCGCCTCTATCTGTTGGGCGTAAAGAACTATCCGGGGGATGTCAATATCCTGATTAAGCATCACAATCTAGTGATCTTTGACTGCTATCCCATGCACAAATCGACTCACTCGAGCTCTTTGATCTGCCACCATCTCCGATCCATACTTTGATAAGAGAGTGAACTCTAAAGCATACTCCTGGACTGTCATCTTACCTTGCTTCAGGTTCACAAATTCAGTTGCTTTAATCCCCCTCATCTCATGAGGGAAGAAACGATCAAGAAATGCGGTATGGAATTCATCCCAACCAATGGGGCCTGCTCCAACTATCCTGTTATCCTTTTATTGCTTGAACTAGATGTGCGCAACCCCTTTTAACTAATACGAGGGTAAATCTGCCCACTCCTCCCTGATACCCCCATGATTTGGGTGATCTTTAGAACCTCATCAATAAACTCATGTGGATCCTCGTCCACCTTTCACCCAAGGAATTTCGGAGGGTTCATCCTCAAAAAATATTTGACTCTCGCCACTACAGAATTCCCATTCTAAGGGACATGCGCTACCGCCTGTTGGTTGAGTTGGGTAGTCAAGGACTGTGCTAGCATTTTTGTGGCTACCCTAAGCTCTGCATGGGCAACTTTCTCGGGTACATGCTCCTTGGGGGATGGTGGGGCCTGCTTGTGCCCATCCCGATTACCATTCTCATTGACATTTCTATTTCCATTTCATCTTCCGCTAACTTGGTAAGGAGGCATGATTCTGAAAATGCATATAGCACGAGTTAGAAGGATAGAGAGACATTTCATCGCACGACATAGACCATGAAAGAAGGGAACATTTCCTAAAATGTTTTGTAGCCTCTTCGTCATAAGTATGGTGCGCTTCACACTGATGAAAAAGACTCTACTTAAGGCGGCTTCCAGAAACCTTAGGACACTTCAAAACCTAATGCTTTGATACCAAGTTTGTCATGGCCTGAACATAGGCCCGAATCGAGAAAAAGGACAAAGAACCCCAAGAGGCTCCAAGTTCACCCATGGTATGGACATAACATCTAAGCTCAACATTTTAAATGCGGAAATATAACATATAACATAGAGGAAGTTTGAAAATTTGATAACATCGAATAACTAAATACACAACACAAGTCTGAAGTTGAATACAATTTGTTATAAACCTCTATTACTGATGAGTTGAAGGGACAAGACCCCAACTAACTCACTAATGTCTAAACTAAAAATACTTAATATAACTGATAAGAAGGGCCATGATAGATGAGGACTTACCAACTCTTAATGGGAGATGCTAACACTGAAGGATCTGGCTAGCGACGGGACTGAGCTTGAATGTTTGAGCCTATATCATTAAACGATACAACATAGAGTATGTGGTCAGTACGTGGAATGTACCGAGTATGCAAGGTAAGTAAAACCGCTAGTAAGTGAAATCAGAGATAATGCATATTGTAAACATTTCATTATAAGGGTTTGAGAGTAGGGCTTGTATGCTATTATCTGAAAACATGTCTTAAACAAAACTAAATATCATAACTGAATCGGATGACCCAAAGCTGAAAACTGTTAATCATAAGTAAAACTAAAAATTAGGTCAAAGCTGAAAACGTAAGAATATGACTAATGAACATGCATAACTGAAATCATGAGGAATAATGGGAGATTTATCATATAACCAACATTACCACGATAGAGCTTACGTGGTCCTGACTATTACACTCAATTGGGAAGAGCTGTACAATGTCTTGCCAGGGCTAAGGACGCTACCATGATATCGATATCAAGCTAAAGGCCCATTCGGGGCAGGGGAAGCTTAGAAGGGAGGTCCCAATAATCTGAACATATCTATTTTGGCACGAAGTTATGAGGCATAGGGTTGACTGATTAGCCTACTCGGTGCTAGACACTACTCCCAAAAATATGCATATGCTCTCCATCATTTTTCAATGAAGCAGAACCATCTTCTTGTGACAAAGTTGAATCATAATATACATGCATAATCTGAAATCATAACATGAGGAGCCTTGGGCTCAAACTATACCACAAGATAAAAATAGTGGGAGTTTAGACTCCAAAATCCATGTGGTAAGCTAATAACATGAAATTTAGATAAATCATGAAACATACTTGATCATATGGGCTTGCTCAATACTTATACATGCTTGAAATAGACTTGATCATCAGAAAACATGGATATAGACATGGGTAATTCGAAATCATACTTTCATCTTGAACATCTCATCATAACTAGAAGCATAGATCATAATATCATGTTTTCCTGAACTTCCATAGATTGGCATCTTATTTGTAAAACTTTAAAATCATAAATTGTAATTCAAAACATAATAAAACATGCCCATAAATTATAATTCAACATTAGAAACATGCATAGCGAATACCCATGATAGATACTTAGAGAATTCATAAGTTAGGTTAAAACCCCATAGATTCATCAACATAGAAACCACATGAAATTGAAGAGGAATTGGGCATGGGAGTGGATGGAATTCATAACCTTACATACTTGGGAAAATCTAATTTCGCAACCCTCTTGAGAGCTCAAAGGAAATTTGGGGAAGAACTTGATGAAGCTAAGCTTGATCATCCTTAGGAACTTCTAGAACTGCATTCATGGAGAGGAATAGGCTTAGGATGAACTAAACCCTCCTAAAAGACACTTATCTAATCTTAAAATGACGTAGTTTAGGCCTTAGCAACTTAGGAATTATGAAAAAGCCCTTACTAAATTCACAGGAAAATACACACTGCCAGTCCCAACGAGGGACTGGACAATTCATCGCCAACACCACGACTCGTGGTTTGCATTCGTGGAGAACACTAGAAACTTATCTTTTGATGGTAACCATGAGGGACACCACGACTCATGGTGTACAAAACGACTCGTGGTGACCATGTCGTGACCTACACTGCCCAAATATTTTCCACTTCAAGCCAACCTGTAACCACGTGTGACCTAATGACTCGTGGTCCTGACCACGACTCAAAGCCTCACCCGTGGTCAACCCTAAATCCAAAGATCCAACCTAGTCCATCCTTTACTCCACGAGTCACCTAAGGACTCGTGGTGCACCTCAAGGGTCACTAGACAACTCATCCTATGACCAGGTGCAAAAAATCCTGTTTTCTCTATTTCAACCCTCAGGTCTGATAATAGGGCTTTCGGGGTATTACACTAGGACAGTCTGAACCTTTTTTCTGATAAAAAGTTTGTCATGACCAGAATGTAGGTCCGAACCTAGACACAGAACCTAGAACTACAATGGTTCCAACTCGACCCATGGCATGAACATAGCGGCTAAAGAGCATAAATTAATGAAAACTGATAAACTAAACATGAATAAGTGATTTTCTGCACGCATAATAATCATAAACAAAGTCAACACTAATAATATGAGATTCTACATATTATCTTAAAAGCCTCTAACATAACTGAAGAGTTGACGGGACAACATCCCTAACTAGCTCGATAAAAGCCTGTATCTGTAATAACAAAATGACAAACTAAACTAAATGTCCTCGAAAGATGAGTATTCACCAACACTGGCTAACCTGGACTAACACGAAAGCAGGATAAATAGCACAACTAAGTCTAATCGCTCGGACTTGTATCATGAAGTGATACAACATAGAGTATGCGATCAGTACTTTGAATGTACTGAGTATACAAGGTAAGTAAAAATTGACTAATAAAATACATAAGTTTTCATAAGAGTAGGACAGTTAAAAACATGATGTGATAATCATAACATGAACACGAGGGATCAAGGTTTTCAAAACTATTCATAAACTAGTCATAATTGTAATCATAAGTGGAACCTTGTAAATCATAACTTGAGGCAAAGTATCATAAATATGAAAATGCATAAATCATAAAGAAACAATGAGAGGACTCATCTTAACCGATACCATCATGATAGATATTACATGATATCCTAGCTATCTCACTCCAGTGGGTAGAGCCGTCCCAAGCTTGCTGGCAAGGGACGTAAATGGTGTGATATCACAAATAGGGACCTCGTAGGGTTAACCATGAATATATATACCTATAGTGGCACGTATTTTTGAGACCATGGAGTTTACCTGAACGCCGGGCCTACTCGGTGTTAGACCCTACTCCAAAAAACATGCACATAAGGGGTTATATAATTATCGTGAAATCATACATGAAGTTCATGGATAGTTAAATCATAAAATACTTTATCATACTTGAAATACATGATTTTCAATGAAATAAGGGTCCGTGAGTTGGCCAAAATCATAAACTTATAAATTATGAAGAACATACATCCTTGAGAAAATCACCATATTTGAAATTCATAAATTCATGAAGAGTACTTGTAGGAAATCAAATCATAAATCATAAACAATAAGTTTGGGCTTAGGAGAATCAAAATCTTAATAGAATCATAAACTTTATTTTTCATTAAACTTGCATAATCAGGCAAAATTTTCTAAAACCTCAAACTATGAATTTATAATCAAACTAGGTATAAAATTTGTCCATAGATCGTAAAATATGCTTTGAAACACGAAGGGAACTAATGTATAAAAAATCATAGAGAATTTTATAAAATTTGCATAAAACCCCATAGAAACATACACTTGAACAAACACTTGAATTCATGAACTTGAGGGACAATTTGGGCATGAGAGGGAAAGGAAACTCTCATTCATGGCCCTACATACCTAGGTAAACTTATTCTCAGCTTGACTTTAACCCAAGAGATTTGGAGGAGAATTGGGAGGATTCTAGGTGTGATCTTCAATGAAAAACCTCTAAACTTGCATGCATGAAAGTTGAATGAATTAGAATAGGTTAAACTCCCTTAATACACTTCTTACAGGGGTTAAAAAGACATAGTTTAGGACCTAGGATCTTAGGATTTATGAAAATACCCCTAATGAAAATTCTAGAAAATAAGCACTGCTAGTCGTCATGACTCTCACCACGAGGCGTACCATGAAGTGATGACTCGTGGTCGCCTCCCATTGTCACCATTGTCGTAGGACTGGTTCCTGAGGATCACATCATGGATTCCGATGATGAGTCATTACATATCATCACGGGTCGCAACACCTCTCATTTTCAATGATCCTCAATTCTCACTTTCTCTGAATATTTCCACGGGTTATAAACCACGACTAGTGGTTTTTTACCACGGGTCATAACACCTCTCGTGAAAACCTATCCATACACAGAATCTCCAAACCAATACCCTTATCATGACGTATTATTTCCCACAATGAGTCGTACCACGATCCTTCCTTTCCAACCCTGGCATCCCCATGTCTTACCAAGACTCTTGACCACGAGTCGTATCCATGCACCACGACTCATGGTGTTACTCATGGTCTAGGCATCCAACTTTAGAATTCCACTATGACTCCTTCCACAGTCCGTTACTTCTTACCATGACTTGTACCACGAGTCGTTTTGAGGTAAAAGTGTAGATTATTCTACTGAACTCATTTCCAATTCTCTCATCTAGTCCTAGGAATTTTTTGGGTAGTACACTCATGTCATAGATGTTAAGAAGCTCTAGCCATCTCCTTTGACGAAAATTCAGGTCCTTCTGAGTAAACACACACTAGAGGCTCTTGTGGTTCATGAACACATCCATATGCACCCCATACAAATAGTGCCTACAAATTTTCAAAGTGAACATCATAGTTGCCAACTCTAGGTCATGCATTGAATAGTTTTTCTCAAGAGTCTTAAGCAGTGTAGAGGCATACACAATGACCTTACTATGTCATGTTAACACACAACCAAGACCAACCGTACAGGAATCACAATATACAATGAAACCATCCATGCCTTCCAATAGGGTCAGTACTAGGCTGAAGTGAGTCGAGTCTTTAACTCTTGAAAGCTCTGTGTACAAGCATCCAACCACTGAAAATTGACCTTCTTCTCGGTCTACTTACTCAACAGTGCTGCAATGGATGAAAATCCCGCAATGAACCTCATGTAGTAGCCAGCTAAAACCGAAAAGCATCTAATATCTATGGGCTAATAGGTCTACGCCATTTATTCATCGCTTTTATCTTTAGAGAGTCTACCTGCACACCCTCACTAGACACCACATGACCCAAGAATGCTACTGAGTTGAGCTAAAATTCATACTTTCTAAACTTAGCAAACAACTGGCAATCCTTGAGAGACTGCAAAACAATCCTCAAATGAGCTACATGATCCTCCTCGCTTCGAGAGTATAAGAGGATATCATCTATGAAGATAATCAAATATATCCAAATACTTCTTAAACACCCTATTCATCAATTCCAAAAAGTTCTAGGAGCATTCGTTATTCCAAAAGACATAATTACAAACTCATAGTGACCATACCGATTATTGAAGGATATCTTCAGAATGTCACTCTCCCTAACTCTGAGCTGGTGATAGTTGATTTTGAGGTCTATCTTTGAAAAACACTTAGCATCCTGGAGCTATTTGTTATCAATCCTAGAAGGGGATACTTATTCTTGATTGTGTCCTTGGTCAAGTGCCAATAATCAATGCATATCTTAAGGGAACTATCCTTCTTCCTAACAAAGAGAATTGGAGCACCCTATAGGGACTTACTAGGACTGATGAAACCCTTATCTAGGAGATCCTTCAACTGCTCTTTCAACTCCTTTAGCTCGACTGTAGCCATTATGTAAGGAGGAACGGATATGGTTTGCATATCAGGGAGAAGGTCAATAACAAAGTCAATCTCTCGCTTGGGAGGGACTTCACGTAGATCATCTGGAAATACCTCTGGGTACTCACATAAAACAAGAACTGACTAAAAATTTGGGGTCTCAATCGTAGCATCCTTAACCCGAACTAGATGGTACACACAACCCCTAGAGATCATCTTCCTGACCTTAATACAGGACATAAAGAGACCTACAAGAACTGTTGAACTACCCTTCCACTCTAGGACTGGTTCACCCGAAAATCAAAATTTTACTATACGGTTTTTACAGTTGGTTGAAGCATAACAAACATGTAACCAATCCATATTGAAGATAACATCAAGTTGGTCATATCTAACTCCACTAGGTCGATTGAGGTAACTTTCTGAAGAACTCGTGATAGGGCAATTTTTGTATACCCCGTGAGCTAAAACTGACTCACGATAGGTGTAGAGATTGAGAAGGGTTCTGATAGGATTTCAGGACTAACTCTAAAACTAATAGCAACATAAGGATTCACAAAGATAAGGTAGACCCTTGATCTAAAAATGCCTACACATCAAGATGGAATACTTATAATGTACCAGGGATCACATTCGAGGAGACCTCCTACTCCTACTGAGATGATAGTGCATAGAACCTATTCCAGCGTTGTCCACCTGTTGCAATAAAAGAGGCACCTTGCTGAGATGGGTGAGCTGCTGGAGATGCTAATGTAGTGGTTGCGGCACGACCTCTACTGACACTCTACTTATCCAAAGGACAATCCCTGCGCATCCCAGACTCAAAGCAAACATCTAAGTGAACCAAACACTCTCCTAGGTGGTTCTTACCATATTTCTTGTAGACCGGGAAAGTGCGCTCTACTGTCATGCTCCTCTGGCCCTTAGAACCTGACGCCCTGCTTTTGATTACCTCAAGGTCCGGATAGAATGCTAATTAATGATGGGGCTGGGGCAGATGACCTCTGGTGGGACTGAAGGTGTGTCCACCACCAGATCTCTTCTGGAAATGCCCATAGCTTCCCGTCCTAGCCCTCTTTGCCTCTCTCTCCTTCTCCTTCATCTTTTCTACCTCTTTATGTTCGGAATATGTTATGAGTCGGGAGATATCTATGTTATTGATCAGCATGGAGGTCCTACACTCCTTGAACTATGAATCTGACACCCCATTAATAAATCTAGTCATGTGATCCTTTGGATCGGCCATCATCTCCAGCGCATACTTGGACAACTGGGTAAGCTCCAAGACATACTCCTGGAAATTTATGTTGTTCTGCTTCAAATTGACAAGCTCAACTGACTTTGCCTCCCTCAACTCTCGAGGAAAGAATCTGTCCAAGAAATTGGTGACAAAGTCATCCCAACCAATGGGAACAATACCAACTTCTGGGCTCTCCTTCCATTACAAGAACCATATATGAGCAATCCCATTCAGCTGATAGGAGGCTAAGTCCGCACTCTCCTCACCAGTCACCCTCATAATTTCGGTGATCTTCTAAAACTCTTATATAAAATCATGTGGGCCTTATACACCTTTGACCCCCAAAGCATAGGTGGGTTCATTATGAGGATGTCTTGCACTCTCGCCATTGCCACATTCCGATTTTGGTAAACATGGGCCACTCCCTACTGGTTGACCTAGGCTGTCACATCCTAGGCCAACATATGAAAAGTAGCATTGATCTTGGAATGAGAAACTTTCTCTTGCTAGGGGCTGGAGCTAGTGTTTCTAGCTGATGCCCATCTCTATTTCCATTGCTGTCAAACAGAAAGTTATATCACCAAGCTGCACGTTATGCTGCCCAACCTAACAAAGTATGCTCAATAGCTAACTATAAGCCTTTACGTCCTTGGTACGACAGGAAGGCATCATTAACCCCTCTAGATAGTAAACAAGTGAACAGGGAAACTCTATGATGCTTTTAGCAATACTCAAAATAGATATTCTCTTCTCGACAAGGGATTCTATATTATAACCTCAATTCATCTCGTAGCAGCTAACCACAATATGTATAATCAAAAGCTACTACAAAGGTAAAAGTCGTATCAACTATACAATAAGAATACTTGTTGGAATAACCTTAACATACCTAAATTGCTGAAATCTTGCTTAATTAATCCTACTTCAATCCAAAACTTGTAATCCTTCTGTATTATGGCTCCTACGTCAAGGGAACAAGATAATTCAAGTTCAAAAGCCCAGCCAACAATATCAATCTCATAAAACACGATGGTACAAGTTTCAACGAGTTTAATTTGGCAAAATCTCATGAATTGATATAAATTAGAAAGATAAAAGTACTTACTATCACTTGTAGACGTGCTAGTCGTAGTTAGAAATGATTTCTATGACTTTTACCCACTGGGGCTCCATCAAACTAGACCAATTTCAAAGATTCAACTCCATAGACATGTTCTTCATAGGATTATAAATCATTTCCTAAGAAGAATTTGTTATTAGACGCGATTTAGCAGCGTAATTTGATGTCAATTTGATGAAATCCTCGTGAGAAAATTTCCTAGGCCAAGTGTCCACTTTTGGAAATATTTTAAATGAAATAAAATTACACACTTAATTATATATAGGGAGGCATCGGAGAGAGGCCCGCGGCGTGCCTCTCTCTGCGGCAGAGTAGTGGTGCGATGCACCACCTCCTGTGGGGAAGAGGGGTGAGTGAAGCGGCACTTGTAGCGCCCTTCCCTTGGTTCCGACCTCCTGCTCGCTTGATAATGCACTAACTTGTTCCTCCTTTTAGCGTTCCACCACATGTATAATGCTTTAAGAACTCTCAATACACACACACGCCGTCTAGATGAAAAAATACTTTTGGGGTGTAATATCATTCCCCCCTTAGGAACATTCATCCTAGAATGTAATCTAATCTTAAGAGACTTAGTTCTTAGGCTTTTTCGGAAAATTTCAGTAGAATTTTCCCTGTTATATGGACTATCTAGAAACCTGAAATGCAGAAAAGTCCAACATAGGCATCTCTCGGGATGCTACAACTAACCATATAGCATAGCTCCATAACAACTAAGTAAGCAACCAACAAAATTAATAACAAAAGCAACAAAAGAATATTCAAGGACTACCTCACCACTACATTATCTAAGTTTGTATACTATCATTATAGGGCCTAGAACATGTTTTCCTCAGCTTACCAAGTCATATCTTCTACATTTTTGTTCCTCCATAATACTTTAACGGAAGCTACATCCTTGGTTCTCAATCTATGGACTTGTCGATCTAGTATAACTATTAGAGTCTTCTCGTGGGTTAACTCTGCTATGACCTGAACATCCTCAACTGGGAAAACTCGAGATGTGTCTCCTAAGTACTTCCGTATCATCGATACATGGAAGACTAGATGAATAGATTCTAGTCCCGAAGGAAATTCTAACTCACAAGCCACTTGGCCTATCTTTCGGGGGATCAGGTATGGCCCCAAATAGATCTAGGGCTAAGCTTTCCCTTCTTGTCAAATCTCATAACACCCTTCATTGGTGAAACTTTCAAGAATACCTAGTCATCAACATCAAACTCTAGGTATCTACGTCGTACATCAGAATCGGACTTCTGACGATTCTGGGTTGTCAGTGAACACTCTCTAATGAGCTTAACTTTCTCTTTTGATTGATGTCTCATGTCAGGCCCAATCAAGCATGACTCACCTACTTCAAACCATCCTATGGGGGGCCTGCATTTTAACCCACATAATGCCTCATAAGGCACCATCATGATGGTAAAATGGTGACTGCTATTCTATACAGACTCAATCAGAGGTAGGTGCTCGGCTCAACTTCCTACGAAGGCTAGTATACATGCCCGTAACATGTCCTTGAGCGTCTGAATTATGCGCTCAACTTGGCTATCTATTCAAAAATAAAAGACTATACTCAAATCAACTTGTATCCCTAAATCTTTCTGAAATGAATTCTACAGTCTAGTCTGTCAGAGACGGTAGACACTGGGACACCATGCAGTCAGACTATCTCTTTAATGTACAACTCAGTATAATCTTCAACTGAGAACGTAGTCCTGACAGGCAAAAAATGGACTGATTTTGTCAGCTTGCCAATAGTAACCTCAATAGAGTCAAATTTACGCCTGGTTTGAGGTAACTTGTAACCAATCCATATTGATGGCTTCCAATTTACACATAGGCACGTCTATCTCCAGAGTTAGCCTGCTAGGTTTTTGATGTTCAACCTTTACCTGCTAGCAATTGGGATACTATGATACTGACTCGGCTATGTCTTTCCTCATCTCTTTTGCTATAATCTGCTGACGAAGCCCTGCCACATTTGGAGCACAAAGTCACCTCTGGATTTCAAGACTCCATTTCGTATTATTTCAAAAGCCAATAACTCTTCCTGCTGATCCTTGCCTCTGGGCTATACTAGGCTAGAGTCTTTGTACTGTTGCTCTTTCGGATCCACAACTAGAGGTGATATTGCAATATTCTAGATCATCCCTACTACCATATGAGTTCATCAGTTGGTGAAACTCTCAAGCCAATTCTCTCTTTTCTGGCCCCATGTATGATAAGATGACCATGGATCTGCTACTAAGGTCATCAGCTATAATGTTAGCCTCTCCTGGATGATACGAAATAATTATGCCACAGTCCTTCAGCAACTCAAACCAACGATATCATTGCAAGCTCACCTCTTTCTACTTTGATATACTAGAGGCTCTTGTGATTAGTAAAGATTTCAACATGAACACCATATGAATAATGCCTCATATCTTCAGAGCATGAACAACTATAGCTAATTCTAAATCATAGGTGGGGTAATTCTTCTTGGGTCTCCTCTACCTTCTATGATTCAACCTAAATTTTCTCCACGACATTTAGCGACGATTCAAAGTTCTATTAGCCCACTAAATTCTAGGTGTGGTTCTGATTTCTTCTAGACCTAGATGCTCATGTCTTTGCCTTTCTCTTGTAGGCTAAAGTTCGGGGTTCGTGCCCCATGTACCATACTAGGAAGGACACTACTAGCCAAGTCTACTAACTATATTGTGCTGACCCGCACTCGGGCCAGTTTCCATCATATAACCTCTTTGGCCTTTTACATAACAAGCTGGGGTACACAGTCATAACTCCCCAAGTATTCCCTACTGCCAACAATACACTACAATGTAATTAGACTATTTCTGACCTGGGCTTTGCTATTTTTGGGAGTCTATTGCTTATGGACACTCATATGTACTTAGCCGCTCCTGACAATCTAACATATTATTTACTGTAATAAAAGCCTAGGCGGCCTATTTATGTACTAGGATTCTTGACCACTTTCATAACACCTCCAAGAATCAATGGGTCTATTCCTCCTTTTCTCTTTACTCTTGATAACATACCGTCAATACTTAAGCCCTCTTCTATACTGACAGAAGGATAGGAGTCGGGAAATAACCATATCATTCTGTAGTGGGGCTAAGGTATGAAACAGGAAAAACTCTACAAGGATGTAAGTAAGAATCTCATAATTTCACAACCTTTCATACCTTCCAGGTAATCTAACATTAGTTGTTGTCCCTGTCCATTACAAGTAGTTACTAAGTAAGCCAACAAATATACTGCACTCTTGACATCCTGATCCAGGGGTGTAGGAAGGACTGGAAGTTGTGTTGGAACATCTGCTGCCCTAGGAGGTTCTTGTTGCCCTAGAGAATGTTGGGGAAATCAAGAAGATGTCTCCCTTTCGTCCTCAAATCGGGCTATCTGCAACTGGGGCACCCTGTTGGTACCTTTTCCTGCTGTTGTACCTACCTCTCAGCTTGTTGTGGCCTATCTTATATCAGACATTACTATAGACAAGCATTACAATATAAGCTTAGGGACTCAACCCTATACAACTAGACTCTGTAGCACAATCTGAAAAGAAGGGGTAATAATATTATCATGCCTCGTAGCTTCCTACTTATAAAATGTGGTGCATAACACATTTATCGAAAAGACTCTACTAGGCACGACCTACAGACACCTATGAAATGATGATGCTCTGATACCAAGTTTGTTACGCCCACCTTGGGAGGTGTAACTATCACCCAATGCCATACTGGACTTTAAGCCAACCTAGATAGTCATATACCCTTCTGGTGCATACCAGCAACAAAGAATCAAGGAAACAAACAACTATATCTCAACTCAAAACATAGCCCTAGGCTGACTAGGCCACTACACAACACCTGCAGCAAATCAACTAGCCTAACAGTTACAACAGTAATGCCATCCTATGCGGGTCGATAAGACGACAATGCTGCTAATAGATAACATAACTATGCCCCATGCATCCAATAATGCATATCATATCATATATAGGCCCCACACGGCAAGCAATGCACAACTAACTAAGAACTGCAGTCTGCAAGCTTCAAGAGTAAGGTATTGGTTGTGACAAGGCCCAGGCCTACCCAAAAACTCCATAATAAAAGACAGGCAAACCTCTAATATCTGGCTACTCTGGAGGAAAAGAGTTGGCCAATCTATCGAATTTGAACAACTGCTAAGGAAGCTGCGAAATCTATCTGTCTGAAACTACAGGCAAGTATGCAGCGCCCCATGCATGGGCGTCAGTACAATATGTACCAAATATGTAAAGCAGTAATAATAACTGAATAAAAGTTGATAAGGAATTGAATGTAATTAGCGAAGAGGTCCATAAGTTAACCTGATAGATTCCATAACCATACACTGTCTCTAGCAAGCAAATATACAAACAAGAACATAACCTAGCCCTCATAAGCCTTGAAGGCAAAAGCAACATAGAAATAACCTACCTAGGCCCCCAAAAGCCCGGCAAGTGCAAGAAACCTATTTACTCCTCCTAACCGTATCACTGCATCCTTTTAGGCAAGTTGTAACTAAGGTTTAAACAGCCTTTGGAACTAAAATTGAGCCTTCTGGGATCTTGTAATTGTATTTGAGCCATCTGAGCTCCTGTAACTATATCTAAGCCTTCAGTGCTCCTGTAACTGCACCCTGAGCACACAACGCTCTAATGAGGGTCAGTGATGCCAACTTAGGCATAGGGAAGTTGCTAAGGGCACCAAACATCAAATGGCTCTACAGGCCTCAGTATAGTCGCTCGCGTCTTCATATTTCTCTGTGAGCATAATGTAGCCCCATATGCACTTTATGATTATATCTCGCTTTGTGAGTAGCTTGTATAACATCTGACAAGCTTAACCTATGTACTACACATCGCTCAGTAAGCATACATGCCCCCTTAGTCCTAACACAACCATTACTCGCCCTAAAGCATTCCATGTAGCAGCCAACAGGCACATTCCATGTGCCCACAGTTGGCCAGATAGTAATGAAAGCAATTATTTGATTAGCCTGCTTAGAAAGAAGAGGGTGAGGTCCGGGGTGACCTAGGCGATAATCTGAAGGTCAAACTAGTATAATGGTAGTTCATAAGTGAATAACAAGGTCGTAGGTGACCAACAATATGGTTCCCTAGCCTGGAGCGACTACAGTGATGCTAATAACTAGATATGATTCTAAATAGTCAGCCACAATATCCTACAGGCAGCCACTACAATTATTAACCTAAAGGTAAAACTGCGATACTAAGGTTCTAGTCCTCTAGGCATCAACTTGGTCTATATAGATAGCATATAGCTCCTGTGAGCAATCTATGGCCCTGTAGGCAGATATATCTGAACTTAGCCCTTCTAGGCCACATGTACGTAGGCATCATTATGAGCAGCCAGAGGCATTGACCCCACATGTAATAACTGATAAGATCCTTACTTAGGTATCATATGGTCTATCCTATTACAACAACTAGGGTGGTTATCTGGGCGACCCGTATGACAAGCTATATGTCGTGTGAGGCTATATGGTCAGTGGCAATAAGTAATTTACCTACAAAGCTGCCCCTAGTTCATTAGACAACCCTAGTTCCACTGACTCGTAGGTAAGGCCATCCCATCCCGATTCTAATCTTGTAGGCGTCAAGGTACGCTAATGGCCTGTAGGCGAGCTTCACTATATATATGGGAGTCAAACAAAAAGTTATACTGCCAAGATACGCCCTATGCTATCCAACCTAAAAAAGGACACTCAACAACTACTATAAGCCTCTAAGGCCTTTGTACGGTAGCAAGACATCATTAACCCCTCTAATCAGTAAACAAGTGAACAACAAAATCTCTATGATGCTTTTAGCGATAGTCAAACTAGATATAATCTTCCTGCCAAGGGATTCTATGTGGCAACCTCAATTCATCTCGTAGCAGCTAAACAAAACATGTTTAATCATAAGATACTACAAAGGTACAAGTGGTATCAACTATACGACAAGAATACTTGCCGAAAGAGATTAGCCTTAACATACCTCAATTGCCGAATTCTTGCTTAATTAATCCTAATTCGATCTAGAACTTGTAATCCCTCTGTATGCTAGCTCCTATGTCAAGCGAACAAGACTATTCCATTTCAAAAGGCTAGCCAGCAACATCAACCCCGTAAAATACTATGGTACAAGTTACAATGAGTTTAATCTGACAAAATCTCATGAATTCTTATAAATTAGAAGGTGTATAAGTAGTTACAATCACTTGTAGACGTGCTAGTCATAGTTAGAGATAACTTCTATGACTTTTACCTACTGGGGCTCTGTCAAAATAGGCCAGTTCTAAAGATTCAACTCCTTAGATACGTTCTTCGTTGGCCCAAGAATAATTATCTAAGAAGAATTTGTAATTAGATGCGATTTAGCATTGTAATTTCATGTCAATTTGATGAAATCCTCGTGAGAAAATCGCCTAGGCTGAGGGTCCTCTTTTGGAAATGTTTTAAATGAAATAAAACTATTCACTTACATATATATAGGGAGGCAGTAGAGGGAGGTTCGTGGTGCGCCTCTCTCTGTGGCTGAGCAATGGCGCGACTCGCCACTCCCTGCGGGGCAAAGGGGTGTGCAACAATGCGCTCGTAGCGCCCTGCCCCCAGTTCTGACCTCTTTCTCGCTCGATAATGCACTCACTCATTCCTCCTTCGAGGCTTCTCTTGCATGTGTCTTGCTGTAAAAACTCTCACCACGCACATGCACACATCGTCTAGACGAAAAAACTTAGTGGGTGTAACAATTCCCATTGCCATTTCTTCTTCCATTGACTTGGCGGGGAGGCATGTTTCTGCAAATGCGTATAACACGAATTAGAGGAGTAGAGAGATGTACTTCATCACATGACATAGATCATGAAAGAAGGGAAATTTCCTAAAATGTCTCATAGCCTCTTCCCAATAATTGTGGTGCTCTTCACACCCATGGAAAAGACTCTACTTAGTGTGGCTTTCAGACACCCTAGGATACACCTAAACCTTTGCTCTGATATCATGTTTGCCATGATCCCAGCTGGTACCCTTTATCGGGACATGGGACATAGCACCACGAATGGCTCCAAGCTAACTCATGACATATACATAGCATGACTTAAGAGCATAATTAAATGGAAAATAATACATGAACATGGCATAAGTGGAAGATTGTGTAGTATATCAATATAAGAAACATAAGTGTAGATACAAGTCAATAATGTTGAATTGTCTATACATGATTGTCTGAAAAGCCTCTACTACCACAACAAGCTGATGGGACAACACCCCCAACTAGCTCACTAAGTCTAAAACTAACTAGAGATGCTAATAATATAAAACTGATAATGTCCTCGGAAGATGAGGACTCACCAAAGTAGAAATAGAGTTGGACTGAGCGGGAGCGAGCTAATGGTGAGACTGAGACTGGTCGCCCGAACTTATATCATGATAAGATATAACATAGAGTATGCTATCAATACTTGGAATGTACTAAGTATATAGAGGAAGTAAAACATACAAGTAAATGATAGTCTGTAATCATGAATATTAAACAAGATAAAACATGAGTGTAAGGGAAACATGCTAAAAGCCATATTTCTGAAATATAAGTAATCATAAACTATTCATCATATGCTAAACATAATGACCCAAGGTTTAAATCATGTAGCACACTATACTTGAAAACATAGGTGAAAACTCATAAACTGATCAATGGGTCAAAGATTCTACAATACATGATATCATAAGACATAAATATGAGTAACTGAAAACATGAGGAACAATGAAAGACTTCGTAATAATCGACACAACAAAGATAGAGCATACATAATGCCCCAACTATTTTTCTCAAGTGGATAGAGCCGTCCCAAGCTTGCAACACTAGAAACAATTAAGGTGTGATATCACAAGTGTCTCCATAGGGTTTGACATGAATATATACATATGGTGGCACGTAATTCTGAGACTTAGGGTTTACCCAAACCCCTAACCTACTCGATGTTAGACACTACTCTCAAAGAAATCCACACAGCTCATAATCATTGTTGTGAAAATTACACATGAAATTGCATGGCTAGCTGAAACATGAAATTATAATCAATACTTGATATGCATGATATATTCGTGAAAAGATGCCATAAAATTGGTCATAATACTTTAATAGGAATTTCATGAAAATAACATATGCTTGAATAAAGCTTCATAACTTCAAAATCATGGAATCATAAGTTTAGGATTTCATAAATATTCATACATACTAGATAGCTCATCATACTTGAAATCGTGGCTCATAAGCTAGAAATTCATAAATCATGCATAATACTGCATAATCTTCATAAACTTGAAATCATAAATTAGTAAATATATTGAGAATCAAATTTTCCCTATTAGCCATAAATCATCAATTTAATCATGAAAGAATTGATCCCATAGAGAGAGAAAGTAAGATTTCATGGAATTGGGTAAAAACCTAGAATTTTAACATGACATGATTGGAATCTTAAAATCATCGATAACGGATGAAATTGGGCTTAAGGGTGGAAGAATTTCCCCCATTCATAACCCTATGTACCTTGGTAATTTGACCCCTAAACATTCTTGGAAAACCCAAAAAGGTTGGAAGAGAATTTGTGGAAGCACCCTAGCCTTGATCTTGAGGGAGGATCTTCAATTCACTATTGTTTTTGAAAGAATAAGGGCTTAAACTAGGTTAACCCTCTTAATACACTCTTTAAGAAAACCAAAACGACATCACATAGGCATCAGGAGCTTAGGAAATTATGAATTTATCACTGGAAATCGGGTTGAATTTAACAGTTGAAAATCCCGATGATGGCCGTGATGGGCCGTCACTCACCCGATGGTTCGTCGCCCTTACTGTCAAATGATGAGTTGGTAATTTACCAACTCATGGGGATCTTAAGCTTGAGCCTTTTCTTAGTTTTTATGTTGATTATATGGATTTTATTCCTTTTTTGCCTTTGTTGTGTGTAGATACCTAAATGTATAAAAAAAGAGCAAAAAATGGAGCAAAAAGAAGGAAGTGAGAGCAAATTGGCGATCCACCGATGAAAACCGGCAAAATGCCGGTCAAAGGCCGATTATCACGGCTTCTAAGAAAAAATTCCACTAGGGAAACGTGATTTTCCAATGGTGACTCACCGGTCTAGTCACAGAATGACATCCAATTTTCTGGAATGAAGAACAAAGACTCGACAGTTCATGGATTGAGATCGGCTAAACGTCGAATGAACTGCCGATGATCACTGGAGTTTAGTGATGGCTCAGATAATGTACCCAGCGATTCACAAATTTGAACCGGCTAATCGCTGGTGCCTCTGCCGATTCCAAAATGATGCTCAAGGTAAAATTGTCCAACTCGTAAAAGAGAGAGAAGATGCCCTATTTCTTGGATATAAATTCTAAAGAAAGTACTGTGTACTGGGGGGGAGAGATAGCAAAGCATATCACATCATCTTTTTCCTTTCTTAGCTTTAGAATATTCCATTAGCAGAGAAAAGGAGATTTTGATTGGCAGACTTTGAAAAGTGCTATTCTCTACTTCTTTTTCTTAATAGTAAGGTAAAACCATTGTTGGAGACTATTTGTGAATTTGATTTTACTACTCTTGCTATTATATTCAATGAGTTTATTGTTACATGTGCTTTTGAATTTCTTAATCATGAGTAGCTATATCATTAACTAGAGGTGTGTGATGATGAATACTTAATTAGAGTGGATATTGCTAGATTCATCTTCATATTGTTTAAATAAGTGTAAATCTGTTAGATTCTCTTCAATTTATAATGGAAGATCCATTGACTATAATGTGGGTCTATTTGTTCTTACTTGATTGTTGCTTGTAAAGGAATAATTAAGTATTAAAAGAGAAGTTAATGGTGGGTATGGATGAAAGATTGTGAAATTGAGCTAGAAATAGCCAAAATTGCATTCTCACTCGTAATTAGTAGCTAATAGCTAGAAATTCATGTAGCTACTAATCCAAATCTGATCGGGTTGAGCTAATAGCGGCTAGAGGTTTGATAAAACTCTAGTAAAAGGTTGTTATAAGCTGAAAAGCTGTAATGCCCATTTCCAGAGATTATTTACACTAATTGAACTTATAAGATGACCTAGCATGTTCCTATCTAGTTAGTATATCATCTACACTACATCTCTAGTCTTTCACATTCTTGTTGACAATCTTTCTATTATATTCAACCAAATTACCAAATATAATCCACAACAAATTCCAATCTCCCCCAATTTATTTGTTTTTATGTTAAGTCTAAGTGGTGCAAGCTAACTTCAATTTCTTAACCAACACTTGTAATCATCATTCACTAGCCCTTGTGGTATTCGATCCCGACACCCGTCGGGTTACTTGTTTTGATACTTTGGCAGTGTATATTCTTTGCATGAAGGATATATTTTGGACATTACTATCAAACATTAACTCAAGAAGGGTCCTGACTAGCCCTAAACAATGGTATCCATGACAATCCTTCACTTCCTCAACAATCCATCAGGTCCTCCATCATTTGGGGACACTGAGGCCAAGATGCAATGGTGCATGCGACAGTCCATTTCTAGACTGACAGGTCGTCACCCCCACCATAAAACCATGACACCACCCACGACGGTCCATCGCAAGTATGATGGTCGTCATTCCCTCTGTCAGAGCCACCACACCACAATGATGGTCTATCACTGGGCTGACAGGTCGTCGGCTCCTCCGTCACCTCTTACACCAAATCTGCAACTTCAGCTCTTTTTCCTTCTAGAAGCCATTTTGAGACTCGAGGTGTTACAATAAAAGTACGTAGTCAGTACTTTATATGTACTAAGCATGTAGGTTAAATAAAATATGAGAGTAAGGACCACATGCTATGATATAGACATGAGATTGTCGTAAACATGAGTTATTCATCATAAACTGAAGCATAATGATACAAGGTTTTGTATGTAAAATCATAAAGCTTAACATTTTTGAAATCATAAGTAAAATCTCATAAACTGTACAATGGGTCTAATATACTATAAAACATGATATTAGAAATCCTGAACATGAACAGCTTAAAACATGAGGAACAGTGGGAGATTCTTATAATCGACATCATCATGAATGAGCATATAATGTCCAACTATCTTGCTCTAGTTGGAAGAGCCATCCTAAATCTTGTCAGAGCAAAGAACAATAAAGGCATGATATCACTATGAGCACATTTGGGCAGAGGAACACTCTCTAGCAAGACCCCAATCATGGATATACCTATGGTGGTACATAGTTCTGAGACCCGGGTGCGCTGAACCCTAGCTACTTGATGCTAAATACTACTCCCAAAGCATGCATATTACTCATAGTATGAATCATTACATACGTGGTTTTGCATGGGCTAATGAGAAGACATAAACGTCATAAGCATACTTGACATACGTGAACTAGCCATGAAAACAATGTTGTTGATTCGGCCATATACATAAGCTTGAGATTCATGAAATTCATGTATAGTTGAGTACATCATCATAACTTGACAAACATAGGTACATAATATTTTCTTATAGAAATAGGCAATCATAATCATAAATCATGAATTGAATCATAAGAGAGTTGAATTCGTAGAAGATCATGAGAGATTTTATCAAAATTGGGTCTAACCCTAGAATTTTCATAAAACATGATTGGAGATTTGAATTCATGAAATTGAGAAGGGTTTGGGAATGAGGGTGGAAGAAATCCCCCATTCATGACTCTACATACCTGGGCTGATGAATTCTTTACTTGATTTGAAAACCCAAGAGAAGTTGAGAAGGAGAAGATGAACCCTAGCTCTTCCTTTAGCGAGAACTTCTAACTTACAGTGTTTGAAGAAAATGAGGGCTTAGGCTAAGTATAAACCTTTAATAAGCCCTTTTGGAAGCTTAAAATGACATCACTTGGAAATTAAAAGAATAAGGTTTTACAAAAATACCCCTGGACTGCCGAATTAAAATTCTAGGTGGCAAAACTAACGACCCAACCAACGGATCATTGGGTGCTTCATCAGTTCTTGCTTCTGCTCTACATTATCCACTGAAATTTCTCCAACAGCTAGAATCAATGGCCGGCATAATCTAATATTGTTCATACAATCCACTTGTCAGTCTGGGTGAATTTTGATACTTTGTAGAAGTTCTCCACCACGGGACAACCAACGAGCCGTGGGTCCTAAGGACAATGTCGTATGGTTCATCCAATAGACTGGTGCCATTTGTTCTGTTGGTTTCTGCTACAAGTCTCGGATATGATTATAGGAATTTTTAGGGTATTATAGCAACACTTGCAATTACTGAGAAGCTTTCTATTGAAATCCTTTTAGATGGTGGCATTTATTCCCTCGGGAGTTCAGAGTCACGCCCCAAACCTGGGGAGGTGTAAGTGGTTCCTAATGCCTCATTTGATTGAGCTTTCCACTGAAACTCAGCTAAAAGGTAGCAATTGGGCCAATAAGGTCGCCACTCAACTAACAAAGAAAGCGATAAGCCGATAAGGCTAAAACCGAACAATAGAATAGAAAACAAAAATGCTAGCTAGACCATAAACAATATACTAAACAACTCATATAGTTTGTCCACAAGCCTATAAGAGTAATATCAATCAAATAATTGGGACAAGGCCTCGACTTTCCTATCTACTATACATAAAACCTAAAAACAAACAAAACTAGAAAGCTAACCAATAACTCCAAAAAGATGGAACTTACCAACTAATAGCTGAAATAAAAACTCCTATTGTAAAGGTGTATTTGCACCTCTGTCTGAACGTACAACATGAAATTCAATTCCTTCAAGAAAAGGTGCATCAATACGAATGAAATATACTATATGTAAGATAGAAAACAATAAACATATATATTGCAATAATAAAAGATAGGTAGCAACACAACCTGAAACTCTCACTGCCACAAAAAGCGGATTATTTGAAACTCAATGCAACTCAACTCTTTCTGCATGTATATACATATAAAGCTTCCCAACTGATACTTCGGCGAATGGTATGTAATAATGTGTATTTTATAGGCTAGTTAATGCTTAGACTAGTAATATATGTATAATTTCTTCCATATAGGTTAACAAATACATGGACCGGTATATATGTAGAGTCTTTACCATATAGCCTAATCGATACTTGGAACGATATATATAATATACTCCATACAACTAACTGATACTTGCACCAGTATATATAGTAATAGTGGCCATATAAGACCCTGCCCACCAATTATAGCTCATTGTAAAATGCATACATAATGATGTGAAACTATGGGCGAAAAGAATGATGAACTTGGAGACTATGTCTAAGCAACAGAATGTTAACTATCTTAGGTAAGAACTCAAGAACCTTGAACAAAATTCTATAACATTCAAGATCAAAACAAAAAAAGCTTGCCACGACTATCTATTGAATGGCTCAAGTAAAAATGTAGGACTTTAGACTTGATTGGTTCTTTCTCATTGTATGTACTTTCGAAGATTTTAACAGGGTTCATAACTACAAAAATTTTGGCAGGTAACATAATAAGATATCTCGGTCCAACAAGCAAAACAATTACGATACTTTCATGCTCTGACAAAACAATAAGCCGAACATGGAAAAGATTTCACACATCGAAAAAAGTATAAGGAATAATGACGCCTTATATTTAATAAAGACATAATAATTGAAATTAAGAAACTAATGATTAATATCATCACAAATGTAGTTCATGGTAACAAAAACAACAAGCTCAATTCAATAATTACTACTATAACTAGGATTCCTGTGACCCAAAGAATAGGTTATGCCTCTACATACCTCGTAAGCAGTTTCTGAAGGATATACTATGATCTACCCTTATATAAAAACTTAACTACTTCCATATATAATATAAAAAACTTCTATATCCCACAAACACCTAAAACAATCCACAACAACAAGAAAAATGGAAGAATTCAGATGTCGAAAATCATTTCTCAACAATAATTCTAGAAACTAAAACCAATAACGGGTAGAAGATTGAGATCCCTAACTTAAAAAATAAGAGGTGTATCATTGGAGAACTTGAAAATTAAGAAATTATCTCTCTAATTAATGATACACAAACTCAAAATCGACGGGGAAAATGGGTGCTAGACAATCCTTATGCCTTGTTTGACATGGATTTCACTTGGGTTAGATTAATTTGGGTGTTTATCCCTTTAATTTCATACATATATCATCATAGATATAGAGGGTTTTCTGCTGGTGTTCTTAACATTAGAAGGAAGATGAAATAAATAAGACGAGTGTGGCTTATATACTTACTGCCACTGCTATCACTGCCTCACGAAGTAAGCTCCATTATGAGGGGTGGCCTTGATTTGGGATTTTTATCAAGATACTATGGAAATGTCGGCCAACATCTTGGGAATTAGCAGCCTAAGGGGTTGGTTACTTAGTAAAAAGCTCAACGTTATGCACGTGACGTCACCTACTGACGTCCCCTTGCCGTATATCAAAAAGCGATATTAACTTGTATACTTCTAATCGAATGAGTTCCCTGCTTGGAATTATGGGGTTGATGTCGTCCAAGCACATGTAGTCGTCAAGTAATATCGGCTTGTGAAGTCCAAATATCGTACCCACAGAGACTTTTCAATTTAATCATTATAAGATTGTCACTTTAATTTCACTAATCTACAATATAGTTAAAATAAAGATTGGTTTGAGATATTAAACTATCAAAACTTTAAATACACAATTAACTAAAAATGATTATGAGCCTGGTTGTATATGGATAATGATGAGAGTCTAGGAAAATGACACTTGGTTAGTTTCAAGCTTAATTTTCAAGACATAATTACACTAGTACGATTCTTTTTATGGTTGTTAGTTGCAAGTTATTATCCCATTTCTTGCCACTATCCATAGCATCCAAGAACTATTTTATGAACCCTAACGCCTATATCCCTATGGTCACATGAGAATAATGAAACGATGATTATGCCTACTTATATTTCAAACAAACGGGGTTGAAGGGTATATCTCTATACTCAAAAATAACCTCTATCCTATCTATCACCAATGGGTTCAAGGGTCTTTGGATTCCCATTTTGTATTTGTTTTTAATCCTTTCGATTCCCTTTCCCAAGTTCAATCAAAAGCCAACGAATTACTTAAAAGGTGATCAATCTCATAAATAATAAATTAACACAAATAAATACAAATAACCATAATTGAAGAATTGAAACTAGATTAAATTAGTGTTTCAAACACTGAACCATCCACCTTGGCCACAACCCTAGAATATAAGTTGAGCCACTCATAGAAAAATGGAAAAATGAATATTTAGTGATCATCATATGAAAATTCAAGTAAACAAGATAAAAAACTAGTTTAGAACTTTGTCTTCCTTCCAGACGTCTTACAAGCCTCCACCAATGGACTACAGAATGTAAAAAATGATACAAATACATGTTAACCAACGATCAAAGGCATGTATTTATAGATAAATCTTCAAATGACTCTCTGCCCTCTAAAACATGGCTTTGAAATCAGTATTTTCTTCCACGAAATGACCTTGGCGCGCCGCCCCACTTATCTCACCACAAAGTTAGTCAAATTTCCAATGATTTTTTCTCCAAAGAGGCCCTGGCACACTGCCCCCTCTATCTTGCCAAGGTGTTTGTCAAATTTCTATATGTCTGGACACATCTGGCGTGGGGTACCACTCATCTTGCCAAGGTTTGTGAAGTGAAATTCTCTGAAGTTAAAGGGCTGACATGCATAACACTAACTTGAAGTTTTGTTTTATGATGTTCAAGACTTGGTGCAGGTCACCAACTATAGCACCAGTCCCTTCAGCTTCTCAAATCTTCACTCCTTGGATCATTTTGTGTCCATTTTGCTTAGTTTCCTGCTCAAATCAACTCAAATCATTTGTTAGGACATAAAACACACACACACACATGAATTTAAGCATAAATTAAGGATTATGAACTCAAAACATGATCAAATATGGGTAAAAACATGGAAAATAGGCAGAAAAATATGTCCAACATCACCACCCCACACTTAAACCATTGTTCATCCTCGAACAATCATTACAACATAATCTAAACCGATGTTTCACAATCACACATGTATCAACACATACTCAACAAACTAGCATGGAGCATACATAAAGTGGTTTATCATAAGCAATAAAATTTCATCAAGAACATACAAAAGCTTCGTAATCAAGTTTGCACAACCTTTATAAATGACTCATCTTTTCAACACAAAGGACCAACATGATTAAATGTGACACATGAACCAAGTAGTACACGAAATTAGACCTCCTATACCCCTCACTTTTAGTGATATTCCTCTCTCAAATTCATCAATCTAAGGACATGGAACTTAATAAGTAAGGCACTCTCACGCTCACAAATGATATAATATACATATGTAACATATCATAGGCTTTACCTTCATGTACGTTAAGACTACCTAATTGCTTCAAGAGATTAAGATCACAAGGACTTTTTTTAGTTGTAATGTCGGCTAAGGGACGGGTAGGACTGATATTTCATTTAATAGTCACTACCACCTTAAGCACTTTTAAGACATATTTCACTTACCTTGTCCACCACCTCTTTCCTTGTTTGTTCACCTTTCATCTACTCACCCTTGTCTTTTCTTTTCATGCCCTATTTTCACTACTTGACTCCTAATTTTCTACTCATTGAATAACTAAGAATTTTGCAATTAAAGCTCTCTTTTTCATTTCCCTGGCAGCAAGTAGACAATACAATTTTATGGGCACCCCTTTTACTTACTTTTCTTTTCTAACCACAAATTTTTCTTTTTCCCTTGCAACATTTGGTGGACCTTAACTTTCAAATCTCGAAGTGCCTAAGACTACTTTGGATAAAAAATTTGAGGTCTCACATAAGAAAATTAGATTAAGCTATTTTCATGGATAAGAAAGAATAATGCTTTAGGCTCAAAGGGGGTTAACTAGTGAGAATATACAGGAAGGTAAAACAAATGTAGGAAGAAAAGCACGTCTTATACATGCCTTGATCATCTCTAAACTCCCTACAAACTTGTTATCCTACATACACTGAGGCATGTTCTAGATGCTACAATATATACACACGAAGCAATTCAGCTCATCTCTCATTGAAACAAGAATGTAATCAGTTTCTACAGCTACGCATTCACACAATTACATTAAATGACTACTTTAATCATAATTGAACATCAAGGATATGTTGAGTCTAATTAAAGAGAACTGTGTGTCTCTCATGGATCCTCACTCATGAAATCAAGATAACCACCCTATTCACTCCAACATAACAACTTAGTAGAATATCAACAAGCATAGAAGCAGATGACCTACGACTCAATCTTAAAAAATAAAAAAATGTGACCAATCTTCCCTTAAGACAGTTGTCATCCATCTATCACAAGGAAACGCCATTACTATATGACCACAATGACTCAAACAAAACAAAAGGAATTGACTCCAAAATAAAGTAACCAAAAATAACATAGTCATGATGAACAATAAGTCAAAATATCCCAGGCATCCAAGTTAACATCACCATACTAGCTATTACAACCCATGACCTATGAATCACTAAGCTACTACTATGAGGAATGACATAATAATGCTACACTTACTACAAATATAACAATCAAAGAACAACAATATCTTTCCTATAGTCCACACTTAAAAACGTGCACTGTTCTCGGTGCACACACAATCATATCATAAAGGGAGAGAAAAAGAACTTCCTGGGTTGCTAAGAATCATCCTCGATATTGTAGTCCTCATCCTCATAAGCATCATCATCTTCTCCATCAACCTGCATGGCACCGACAATAGCATCATCATCCTCATCCATATCTAGGTCATCAACACCATTTGTAAGGACTGTTGCCTCATCATAATCAAGAAGCTCCTCCAAGACTGGGCCCAGTTAGCACATCAACATAGCACTTTCTATGAGTGGGTACTGTGCCTCTAAAGTTGTCATCTCCTCTGCAGTGGTGGGTTGATGTCCTAGGCTCAACTGTAGATCTAGAATCCCAAATATACGACCCTGCCAGCTCTTATCACAAGCCTGACAATCATCTATAGTAAGAAGAGGGCCTGTGTAAGGGACAATCTCCTTCACCTTTGTAAAGTCTATCATCTTTCCATCCATGTGCCCTGCTAGAGGTAAGACAAGGTCTGCATCCTCCTCCTCAATACCTGCCTCCCGCAACAACATGGTCAGGACACTACCATGATAATACTTCCATCTACAATTGTCCCGTGATTTTCTGAGTATCCCCTTCATCACCATGTACACCAAGACATCTTCTCTTGAGTCGCCTCTGTCATATTTTTCCCAGGGAGAAAGAAAGCACACACCAACGTCACCCACACCTTCACCTCCCTATTCAGATAAGCAAACGCAAGTATGGAATGACTGCTTGTTCAATCCCTAGCCCAACGGGTAGATGAGTGCTCACCACATAGAGTGTGATGGATGTCATTGTATGGAGACTTCTACAGCAAGATGAAATACTCTGAAGGGCATACAGATGTTGTCTCTAAGAAGGCATTGAACCTTTTTCGCTGCAAATCACACCATCTGTCTTCTGATCTATACGTTGGTTCTCTCTTCGAATGAGGTATCCTAGTTTGCGTAGACCTCCCTCACCAATGTGAGATTACACCTCTCCATCTCATTGAAGATATAACAAACTCCCAACTCACATATCTTGTCCCGAATAGCCAGGAACTCAAGTGCCAAGCAGTCCTCATCTATCCAATTTTTAGGTGCATACTTGGCTTCTTTTTGTGTGTTGAATCAAGTAAGCCAATGAGGCTCTACCTCTTTTGCTCCAAATCTCATTGCGGGGTCGGCTTCGGAAGCCGAAGAGCTAGCCCCCTTTTGCCTTTTATAGTCCACTTGAACTTGGTTCCACAACAACTACCCCCTTTCCTTTTGATTCCAGGTATCTAATAAGCAAAAATCAAGAGCTTCACAAATCTAGTTTATAAACAAAATGGCTAACTAATTAAGTGTTGGAGGAGCATATTTCAACCCACACTTAATTTGGTAGCATACTTGTGAGAATTTTTCAAATAGGATACTCAAGACTTCCCCCATCATCGTCCAATCAAAACAATTCACATTAATTCACTACCTCCAAACTACACAAAGTTCATAAATTTTTCTTCTTCTTTACTCTCCTCTACTTTCAACGTTTTCAAGAATGCCCCAATTAGGCCATCCCTCTCACTTTCCTTCTCCAATTCATAATTCAAGTCATTCATGTATGGAAGTAGCAATATTCAATTCATGTAACAATCAACAAATAACTTAGTACCACCTAACATGAATTAATCAAGAATTTTCAACAACTCAAGCATTCATCACATTATAGAATTTAAGATCCATGTATTTTTTTCTCTACAATTAATGCATTTATCCACCACTATTAATGACTTCAATTCACTAACCCCTATCATCCCTACAAGTTCAAATCATCACATATTGATCCCAAGAAAAAGACGGTAGGTACAACTACACCGTGAACATCCAACCATCATACTGCATAAATTTGATAGGTTCGATCTATTGTCATTAGGGCCGCACACTTGGAGAGCGCAGTACAACGGAGAGTTTCATGATGCGTTCGGAAAGGATGAATTATTCAACCAAGAATTAACCTATCTAACAAAGACACATGCTATCATGAAAGAATTTAATGGTGTTTCCCAAGCACACGCAGCAGACGTGGTTTTCAAGTAATATAGCATTGTTAAGTCCAGATATCGTACTGACAGAGACTTATCAATTTAATCATTACAAGTTTGTCACTTTAATTTCACTAATCTACAAAATAGTTAAAATGAAGATTGGCTTGAGAAATTAAACTATCAAACCTTTAAATATAAAATTAACTAAAAATGATATGAGCTTGATTGTATTTCGATGATGATGAGAGTCTAGGGAAATGGCACTTTGTTGGTTTCAAGCTGAGTTTTCAAGACATAATTACACTAGTATAATTCTTCCTATGGTTGTTAGTTGCAAGTGACTATCCCATTTCTTGCCACTATCCCTAGCATCCAAGAACTATTTCATGAACCCTAACACCTATATCCCTATAGCCGCAGGAGAATAATGAAACGACGACTATGCCTACTTGTATTTTAAGTAAAAGGGGTTGAAGGGTATATCCCTATCCTCAACAACAACTTCTATTCTATCACCAATGGGTTCAAGGGTCTTTGAAATCCCATTATGTATTTATTTTTTAACCCTTTCGATTCCCTTTCCTATGTTTAATCAAAAGAAAACGAATTACTTACAAGCTGATTGACGTCGCCCAAGTGCATGTGGTCGTCAAGTAATATATGATTTTGATGTTCAGATATTGTACCCAAGGGACTTGGCAATTTAATCGTTATAAGGTTGTCACTTTAATTTCACTAATCTACAAAACAAGTAAAATAAAGATTGGTTTGAAAAATTAAACTACTAAAACTTCAAATATAAAATTAACTAAAACAAATGCAAGCTTTATTGTATTTCGATAATAGTGAGAGACTAGGGCAGTGGCACTTTGTTGGTTTCAAGTTGAGTTTTCCAAACATAATTAAACTGGTGCGATTCTTCATATGGTTGCTAGTTGCAAGTTACTATCTCATTTCTTGCCTCTATCCCTAGCATCCAAGAATTATTTCATGAAACCTAATGCCTATATCCCTAAGGTCACGAGAGAACAATGAAACGACGATTTTGTCTACTTGTATTTCAACTAAGCGGGGTTGATGGATATATCTGTATCCTCAACAATAACTTCTAACCTATCACCAATTGGTTCAAGGGTCTTTGAATTCCTGTTCTATATTTATTTTTAACCCTTTCGATTCCCTTTCCCAAGTTCAATGCAAAGCCAACAGATTACTTACGAGGTGATCAATCTTACAAATAATAAATTAACACAATTAAATACAAACAACCATAGGAGAAGAATAAAAAAATTAATTAGTCTTTCAAATAATCAACTATTCACCATGGCCACAACCTTAGAATATGAGTTTAGCCACAAATAGACAAGCGAAAAAATAAATTCTTAGTCATTATCATACGAAAACATGAAGTAAAGAAGAGAAAACCTAGGTGTAGAACTTTGTCTTCCTTCCAAATGACTTACAAGCTTTTATAAAGAAACTATGAAATGTAAAAATATGTGAAGACTACTCCAAGAAGCCAAAACATCTTAACAAATGACCTAAGGTCACTATTTATAGATGAGCCTTCAAAAGATGCTTCTGCCTTTCAAGACTTGGCTTTATAATCAGCAATTTCCACTCCAGAATGACCCTAGCACGCCGCCTATGTATCTCGCCACAGGCTTGGTTAAATTTCCAGAAATTTCAGCTCTAGACAAGGCTTGGTGCACCATCCCCTCTATCTCGCCATGTTTGTGAAGTGCAATTTCTCTGATGTTTGGGGGCTGGCGCGCCCCAGACTGAAGTTTTGTTCACTAAAGATTGGGACTTGGTGCGGGGTGCCATCCATAGCATCAAACCCTTCAGCTCCTCAAATCTTTATTTCGTGTATCAATTTATGCCCATTTTGCTTAGTTTCCTTCTAAAATCAACTCAAATCGTTTGTTAGCACATAAAACACACACATACATGAATTTAAGAATAAATTAAGGATTATGAACTCAAAATATGATGAAATATAGGTAAAATCATGGAAAATGCACATAAAAATATGCTCAACATCACCACCCCACACTTAAACCATTGTTCGTCCTCGAACAATCCTTAAAACACATCTAAACTCATGTTTCACAATTTCACTTGACACCTCTATCAACTCACGCTTAACCGACTAGCATGAATCACTCATAGAGTGGTTTATCATCATACAAAAATTCTCATAAAGAAAATAGAAGGATTTCATAATCAAGAACACATAACCTCTACAAATGACACATCTTTTCAATAGAAAGGGCCAACATGATTAAGTGCGACACATGCGACAAGTAGTACATAGAATTAGACCTCTTGTTCCCCTCACTTTTAGTGATGCTCCTCTTCCAAATTCATTAATATAAAGACATGGAACACAATAAGTAAGGCACGCTAACACTCACAAATGATGTAATGCATATATGTATTCATACCATAGGCTTGCCCTTCATGTACATTAAGACTACTTAATTTCTTCAAGAGATTAAGATCACAAGGAATTTTCTTGGTTGTAATGTCAACTAAGGATAGGTAGGATTGATATTTAGTTTTATAGTGACTAACACCCTAAGCACTTTTAAGACATATTTCACTTTTCTTGTCTACCACCTCTTTCCTTGCTTGTTCACCTTTATCTACTCACCCTTGTCTTTTCTTTTCATGCCCCATTTTCCACTACTTGACTTCTAGTTTTCTAATCATAGAATAACTAAGGATTTCACAATTAAAGCTCTCTTTTTCAACTCCCTACAATCAAGTAAACAACACAATTTTTATAGGAACTCCTTCTCTCACTTTTCTTTTCTTACCACAACTTTTTTTCTTTTTCCCTTAACATTATACTTCAGTGGACCTTTACTTTCAAGTCTCAAAGTACCTAAGACTACTTTGGATCAATATGTATGAGGTCTCACAAAAAGAGGGATTAAGCTATTTGAGGCTAAGAAAGAATAAGGCTTGTAGGCTCAAAGGGGGTAACTAGGGAGAAGGATTAGGAAGGAAAATCACCTATAGAGAAAAAATGGCTTCTTCTAAGAAATTCCTTGATCGTCTCCCAACTCCCTACCAACTAGTTATCCTACAGACACTAAGGTAATTTCTAGATACTAAAATATATACGTACAAAGCAATTCAACTCAGCTCTCATGGCAACAAGAATCCAATCAGTTTCTGCAGCTACACATTAACACAATCATATAGAATGACAAGTTTATTCATTATTAAGCCCCAATGATATGTTGAGTCAAATTAAAGATTTATGTGTATTCTCATGGATGCGCACTCATGCAATCAAGATGATCACTCTATTTACTCTAGCATAGTAGCTAAGTAGAATATCCACAAGCGTAAAAGTGGATGACCTATGACTCAATCCTAAAAAAAATAAAACATTTATGATGAAACTTCCTTTGAGACGGTCTTCATCCATCTATTATAGGGAAATATCATTACTCTACAACTACAACGACTCAAACAAAACAAAAAAATTGACTCCAAGATAAAGCAACAAAACATATCATAATCAAGGTGAACAACAAGTCAGAATATCCCAGGCATCCAAGTCAACATTGCCATACTAGCTATTACAACCCATGACCTACGAATCATCAAGCTACTACTACGAGGAATGACATAAGAATGCTACTACCTACAACAAATATAGCAATCAAAGAACAACAGGAATCTATCTTTCCTCTACCCCGCACTAAAAATGGTGCATTTTCCTAAGTGCACTCGCAATCACATCATAAAGGGAGAGAAAAGGAATTTCCTAGGTCGCGAAACATCATCCTTGGGATTGTACTCGTCATCCTCATCAACTCTTCGCTATCAACCTAAATGGCACCCATAGCAACATCATCCTTCTCATCCATATGTGTCATCAAAACCATCAGTAAGGATTGTGGCCTTATCATCATCAAGGGACTTCTCAAAAGTTGGGCCCATTCAGCACATCAGTATAACATTCTTCGTAAGCATGTACTGTGCCTCTAAAGCTTTCATCTCATATGTAGTGGCGGGTCGGCCTCCTAGCTTCAGCTGTAATTCCAACATCGCAAATATATGACCTCGCCAACTATCATTTCGGGCTGGTCGTTCAGTTATAATAAGAAGAGGGGTAGTGGAAGTGACAGTCTCCTTCACTTTTGTGACGTCTATCATCTTTCCAGCTAGGTGTCCTACCAAAGGTAAGACAAGGTCTACATCCTTCTCCTTAACACCTGCCTCCATCAAGAACATTGTCAAGAGACTACCATGACAATATTTCCATCTACAATTATCTCATGATCTTCTCATGTTGTCATGAATCACAACATCAAAGTTGATCGGTATTCCCTTAATCAACATGTATACCAAGATAATCCGCTATCAAGTCACTTATGTCATATGTGTCCCAGGGAGAAAGACAGCACCCACCAACTTCACCTATACCTTAGCCTCCCTATTCAAATAAGCAAACGCCAATATGGAATGAGTGCCATTATGATCCCTCGCCCAACGGGTGGATGAGTGCTTACCACATAAAGTGTGATGGATGTCTCTGTATGGAGGCTTCTCAAGTAATATAAAATACTCCGAAGTGTCTACTGCTGGTGTCTATAGGAAGGTATTGAACCTTTTAGTTGTGAATCATACCTCCTGACCTCTAATCTTCACCTTAGTGCTCATTCTGAATGACGTATCCCAATTTGCGTAGAACTCCCTCACCAAAGTGAGGTTGCATCTCTTCGGCTCATTGAAGATATACACAACTCCCAACTCACATATCTTGTCCCGAATGGATGGGAACTCAAGTGCCAAGTGGCCCTCATCTATCCAATTTTCAGGTGCATAGTTGGCTTTTTTTTTTAGTGTTGAACCAAGTAAGCCCATGAGGCTCTACCACTTTTGCTTCAAATCTCTTCGTGGGGCCTGCTTTGGAAGCCAAAGAACTAGCCCCTTTTTTGCCTTTCCTAGGCGTCTTGACTCTTGGATCCGCAACAACCACCTTCTTTACTTTTGATGCCATGGTAACTACCAAGCAAAGAAGTTCACAATATTAGCTTATGAACAAAATGGTTAACTAGTTAAGTGTTGAAGGTGCAAAATCCACCCCACATATAATTTGCTAGCGTGCTTGTGAGAATTTGTCAAATGGAGTATTCAAGACTTCCCTCATCATCATTCAATCTCAACAATTTAATTTAATTCACTAACTCCATACTACTCCAACTTCATGAATTTTTTTTCTTTCTTTTCCACTCTCCTCTAGCTTTAACTTTTTTCAAGAATACCTCAACTAAGTCATCCCTCTCTCTTTTCTCCTTCAATTCATAATTCAAGTCATTCATGTACATAACTAACAATATTCAATTCAATCAACAAGACATAGGCAATTTACTATCATCCAACAAGAATTATTCAAGAACTCCACCAACTCAAGCATTTATCACATTCAAGAATTCAATACCCATGTACTTTCTTACTTTACAATTAATACATCTACCCACCAACATTCAAGAATTCAATTCAACAACTCCTTATCACATCCACAAGTTCAAATCACCATATTCAACCAATAATCAAGCTACCCAACAAAGATAACATACGATCATGGAAGAATTTAAGACATTAAGCATATAAAACCAAAAATATGAAATTCAAGCTTTTAAACAAAAATGGTGATTTGGGTTCTAAACCTTGGGGGAGAATGGTGTGAGAGCATGCTTTCATCATTGTCTAACCAAGAGAGAAGAAATACACTTTCTTGAGTTAAAAATGAGAGTTGCACCAATGTTTTGGGAGAAGACAACAATGGAGGGGAGAGGGGAATGAGACGTATAGTTTTAGGGAAGAGAGGGAGAGAAATTCTTTATTATTGTTTTTCAACTTTTTAAGGGTAAAGGATGAATGAGACTTTAAATAAATAAGTGTTCATAGGCTTTCATGTAATTTTAAGCTCTTTTGAATCAACATTACCTCAAAATGACCAAATATTTTCACCCAGCAAGGCCTTGGCTCACCGTACCATCTGTCTCACCACAGACTTAGAATTTTTTTTTCTCTAGGGATAGGAGGCTGGCGTGGCGCTCCACCCATAGCCTCACCTGACAAAAGTTTTTCTTCTAGGATCTTACTCCTGGCGCCTAATGCCAAGCATCTCACCCTAGATTTACACTTTTTTTAACTCAATGTCCTAGCTTGTTCTTGCCTCTTACGCCCTGTTCATCTCTACAAATAAAGAAAAATACACAAAATGTTAGAAGGATGGGTTTCCTCCCAACAAGAGCCTTAGTTATAGTTGTGGCACAACATTAATGGGTTGCCTCCAGATGAGTTGGTAATTTACCAACTCATTAGGCTTTTAAGCGTGAGCTTTAGCTTAGTTTTTTTAAGTTTTTTAGTTGGATTTTGTTCCCTTTTTCCTTTTGATACTGCAGGTACCTAACTTGAAGAGAAGGAGCATGAAATTGAGTACAAAGGATGAGATTCAAGTTGAAACCGGTGCTCCACCAGAGGACACCGGTGAAACACCGACTGACCGTAGGCATCCACTAGAATGAGGAATAATTGCAATCGGTGGCTGGCGGAACAGCAGCCAGCGAACCACCAGTGCCATCACCAATTTGCTCTGGAATCCAGTGGACATTAGAAGAGACCAACATGCGGCCCCCAGATGAACAACGGCTAACCGCCGTGACTCACAAGTAAAAGACGCCTGAAAAGGGCAGAAAAATCCAACCCAGAAAAAGAGGAGAATGTTATTACCTACTTTTGTACATATTCTGGAAAAGTACTCTAAACAAGTAGATTGTTATTCCCCATAACTTTTGGAAGAGAGATTTGCATAGAAAATAGAGTTTTAGATATTTCTTTTTCATCTTCATCTTCTTCAGCAAGGTATATCCATAATTGTAGAAACATTTTGAGCTTGATTGTGTTTATTTTTAATTATGAAATTGTTGAGTCTATTGATAAATAAGCTCTTGGGTTTTTCAATTATGAGTAACTAACTCTATAACTAGAGGTGTATGAAGATGGGTGTTTGATTTACTTGGGTATTGCTAGATTTATCTTGTTATTACTTAATTAGTGTAAATCTATTGATTTCTCCTCAAATTATAGTTGATTGGTCATAGTTGCAAATATGGATGTTGTTTTCTTACTTAATTTAGGCTTGAAAAAGAGAAATTAAGTAATGGGGGGTGAACCTAATAGTGGGTTAGGATTTGATTATTTGGGTTTGGGCTAGGAATAGCCAAAACCCATGTCATAATCCCATTAAAGGTTGATAGCTGGAAATGGCTCAACACCTAACCTAAACCATATTGGACTAGCTGAATTGCACCTTGAGGTTCAAAAGAACTTGAGAAAAAAGTTCCAAAGTGGTTGAAAAACATCAAGCACCATCTTTTTCAAGGTTATTTACACATATTAGTAATAATTCGATTGTCGAGTAAATCGCAATTTGATTGGCATCCCATCCACATCATACCTCAGGCCTTTGCTCATTGTTTTTTCTCGATTGTGGTTATCTTGTTCTCTTGATTAGCTGAGTTTAGATTCAATAGTATTATTGCATTCAATCCCCAAAACTTTTCATTTACTTGTTTTGTACATTGGCGCAAATTAATACATGTTAATATACAACTATTGCATTATCATTTTACATTCCTTATGGGATTCATCCCCGACACCCGCCCGGTTATTTGTTTTGATACAATGACCATTTACACTCTTTCGTAGAGAAGGGTGTAGTTTGGACATTATCAAAAACGGCACTATTGTCGAGGAATTTAGTTTGATAGCTTTTAGTTTTTGTAATTTTAAATTAGTCTTGCATCTTAATTAATTTGATGTTAAAATCTCAGTTGGTGTCTTCTAGGTTGAAGTTGATATGAGAAAACATTCACTAGTAGGAGAAGGCTCGATGGATGGGCATATGGATCAGTAGGATGATGACCTAGTGATGCTCGATGTAGTAAGTGCAATTTTCCTACCTCCTACAGTAGGGAATGCCATTTTCCATGCGATGAGTACAATGCTACACTTACTCCAAATGAAGGGACTCTTTGGAGGAATGTCCAATGAGGATGCAAACAGGCATCTCCGCAATTTCATGGAGATTTATCAATGATTCAACATTACAAACATCACTCAAGAGTCAATTAGATTGAGACTCTTTCCATTCTCACTCACTGGAGAAGAAACTAGGTGGTTGGAGGAGGTACCTCCCGGGTCTATTACCTCTTGGAATGAGCTAACAGAGGCATTTTTGGATAGGTTCTTTCCTCATCATGGATGTTGTAGCTGAGAGATCACATTACTAATTTTTGACATCTTATGGGGGAACAATTCCATGAATCTTGGTTGACGTTTAAGAAAAAGGTGGCCATTTGTCCGAACCATGGTATACCTGATGGGGTTTTGCTTTAAAGCTTCTACCGATCATTGGATTTTCTATCAGTAAGTCAATGGCAAATAATTTTTATAGGGGATTAATCATGGATAAGCCCTATGGAGTATCCAAGTAATTACTTGATAGAAAGACGAAAACCAACCGGGCATGGCGCACTAGAGAAGCGGAGGTAGCTTCTAGTGATGTTGCTTCAAATCTTGTGAGTGCATAATTGAGGAAGAGATGAGGATAGAGAGAAACATTTACCAAATGATGACCCAACTACAGTTAATGACAAAGCATGTGATGGGAGCTGGTACGAAGAATGTGAATGTCGTGACTGCTCAAGCCCACGCTCAGTTGGATGATGAGACTTCACCTCCGAGATATGAGGTGGAGTGTCAATACTTGTCAGGCTAATTGGGGGGTTCTCGCCCTAGGTCAAGGTGCAACCCAAGGCCCTTTCTTCCCAAGGGAAGAGAATCAAGGTTGGAGAAACCATGATAATCCTTGTTGGGGGGAGAAAAATGATCGATGGGGGAATATAGAGCAAAATCGCGAAGGAGAGCAATATCACCGAAGTTCTAACCCCTATGTACCCCCTCTAAAAGCAAAAGTGCCTCAAGGACAACATGCAGTGAGTGATGTAGGATGCTCAAAGATTGAGGATATGTTGTCCCGAGTGTTGAAGAAAGTAGGATCCACTGCCAGTGGGGTTCGAGAGTTGGAAAGGGAGGTGTCTAACCTCACCCAAACCATGAGCTCCCACTCAGCTTCAATCAAACACCTCGAAGCACAAATGAACCATTTATCTGTGCAAATGATCCCCCGCGTGAAGGGAGCACTTCCTAGTGAAACTGTCCCGAACACAAAGAAAGATGGTCATTGCATGGAAATTATAACTAGGAGTGGTAAGATATTGAAAGATGTGGGAGTGAAACCGAAGGATGTTGATGCCCCGAAGGTAATTGATGATAATGTGTTGAATGTGCTGCCAAAAGCACAAAATGTTTGTGATAATTAGGAAGGACAAGATGAGGGAGATATTGACGTAATTCCCTCGAACAATTTTCATGTAAATGTTGGAAAGAAAGCCCCAAGTGATGAGGGCCATGAAGTGAGAGTTCCCCTCCATGTCCACATCGGTTGGCCATGAAGAAAGAAGATAATCGATTTCAAAAATTCCTAGATATATTTAGCAAATTATATATCAATATACCACTGGTGGATGCTTTAATTCAAATGCTAGAATATGAAACATTCATGAAGGAACTCTTGAAGAAAAATAAGGTGGTGGATATGGGCACCGATGAGGTGACTCATCATTGTAGTGCTATTATGACTAGCAACCTTGCTCCAAAACATGAAGATTTGGGGACATTCACCATTCCTTGCACAATTGGTTTGTGCATGTTCAATAAGGCTTTGTGTAATCTCGGTGCTAGTATTAATCTTATGCCTCTCATAATATTCAAGAAACACAGGTTAGGGAGTCCCAAACCTACCTCTATGAGGCTGTTGATGGAGAATAGGTAAATCAAGTGACCCGTTGGAGTGCTAATCGACATTCTTGTGAAGGTGGATAAATTCATACTCCTAGCAAATTTCGTTGTGCTGGATAGTGAAATGGACATCGAGGTGCCAATCATCTTGGGGCAACCTCTACTAGCAACGGGAAGGGATTTAATTGATGTGGAGCTTGGGGAGCTGAAGTTCCGAGTTGGAGGGAATGAGGTCACCTTCAATGTATACCAAGACATCAAGCCTCCAGATGAGTGTAAGGTCATGGAACTGCTTGATAGGGAAGAAGAGCATTATGAGTCTTTGGATGATGAGAGTGAAATGGAAGATGACCCTCCATAATGTTGAAAATCAAGAAGGTATCCGGCATGCCACGGCATTAATTAAGGCGCTTCTTGGGAGGCAACCCAAGAATTTTTATCTTGAGCATTTTGATGGTTTTTTGTTTTTTATAGGACTACGTGGATGTGAAGCAGGGCTGTCACGACCCGAACGTACACCTGGATCATAGACACAGGACAAGTGACCCCAAGTTAACCCATGGATCATGCATACAACTAATCTCATTCAAATAAGCGGAATGATAATCGTAAAAACATAGCGGAACGTAATCATAACATAACATTAGAAAATACTGGACGTACACATAAACTGAATACTACACATGGTCTAAAAGCCACTACAACATATGATAGGTTGATGGGACAACATCCCTAACCAACCCGAACAATACCAAAACATAAGATAACACAAAATTCTATCACACAACCCTTGAAACATGAGGACTCACCAATAAGCTGAGAATGTAAGCTGAGATGGACTAAGGATGAGGATGAGCTTGAGATCCGATGATACATCAAAGAAAGTATGCGATCAATACATGAAATGAACTGAGTATGCAAGGTAAGAAAAATGGACATTTAAAAGCAAAATAAGACTCATCAATGTACGTAAGAGAAGGACATCATGCATATATCATAAACCCTATAGAAAACATAAAGCTGAAGGCTTTAAATCATTCGTAAAACGTTCATATTCATAATCAGAAGTAAACATTATCAAAACATAACTGGAGCCAATAACATATATATGACAATGCATAAGACATGCGGAACAATGGGAGGACTCGTCATAACCAACAACATCATGGTAGAGCCTTCCATGATGGCCCACTGTCTCACTCAAGTGGGCAGAGCTGACCCTAGCTTGCTAGGCAAAGGTCGTGCATAAGGCGTGATATCACATTTGAGGAGATAATTATAAATACATCATATCATTTAGAAACCCACGGTGGCACGTGGTTATGAGACACCGGCATAGTCCTTTGATCGCGGGGCTGCTCATTGTTGGACACGGCTCTCAAAAACATGCATATAGGCTCATATATAAATAAATAACATCATGCATTAAGATTTATTAGATAAAATAACATTGATCCCTTTTAAAACATGCATAGAAAAGAATCATAGGCCCTTTTCATCAACCAACATCATAAATCGATAAATCATTCTTCAACATGTGGGCATTTCCCAATACTTCATCATATCCAATTCTTTAAAAACATGGTCATAAACATGGGTACCTTGAACTCATGCTTTTCCATCATCCATAAACTCAAATTATAGAGTAGTGATCATAAATCATAACTTTCATGAATTTTCATCAAATGGGCATTTTAGATTTAAAAGATTGAAACATGATTTTTTTCGGAAAATAATATAAAACTAGCCCATCATTCATAATTCAAGAATCAAGACTCAATTAAATCATACCCATAATGAGAAATCACATCTTAATGTATTTGAGTGAAACCCCAAAGACTTGAATTGGAGGAGTCATGATTTAAATTAAGATTTGGGCATGGGTGGGGAAGAATTTCACCCATCCTAAAACCCTACATACCTGAAAATGGATTGACTCAAAGTTCCTTGAATACCCACAAATAAATTGATGGAAACTTGGGGAAGAAGACCTTGAATCTCCTTAAAATCTCTCTAAAGTTCTTTCATGAGAATGGGCATACATAAAGGACTTAACTCCTCTTATCACACTCAGGAAATATCCAAAACGACATAGTTTAGGGTCTAAAAGCGTGGAAAGGTCGGATATGCCCTTAAAATTATTTCCTTGAAAACTGTCCCGGATGGACCAACGGCCGACCCATTGGGTCGTGGCAACATACCACGACTCGTGGTATTGAGTCGTCACGTCCACTGCCTCATAACACATTTCAGATCCTTCCTACCACTCGTTAGGACGAGTCGTTACTTCAAACTACGGGTCGTTGAATCGACCGTTGTCAACTCCTTGACCAATCTTACTTCCCTTTCCACTAGCCTCACCATTACTCGTGGATCCTTCAAACGAGTTATGGTCTCCATCCGTTGAATGCACTAGAAACCTCAACCCACAAGCAACGACTTGAAACAATGGGTCGTTCCTTCACACCACGAATCATGGGATGCCCCGTCGTTTCTCCCTTAGCCTAAGATAGTCATTCTAATGACTGGTAAAAATGACTCGTTGTTCCTGACAACGAGTCATACACCGTCCGTTGCCACCACTGCTTCCATGAACCCCCATTCCACGACTGCTTTCGACGACTTGTGGTATCCACCCACGAGTCGTTGAGTCGTCCGTTCTGTGTTGTTTTTGCCTATTTTTTGCATTTTCAAATTAAACTCCCATGTCTATTCTTAGGCATTTTCGGGGTATTACAATATCTCCCCTTTGGAAACATTCATCCTCGAATATTGGAAACAAGAAGCAAACAGAAATATATAATTTATCACAGTTATATACTGATCATTTCAACCGAAAATTTCATAGAATGACTACCTTCGAATAAAACCACATAGCTGAACTGATCTTATACTCCACATACATATTGATACACATAAAAGAAACTTGTGCACATTAACTGAATATGAAAACTAGATAAAGTTATAGGACAAAACTGATACCTCAAGTCGCAACTAATCTAGTAGAGAACAAATGTGGATATCTAGCCATCATATCCGCTTCAGCCTCCCATGTAGCTCGCTCAATATGATGATTCCTCCATAATAATTTAATTGAAGCTACTTCTTTGTTCCTTAGCTTACGTACTTGACGATCTAAGATTTTTACTGGAATTTCTTCATAGTTGAGGCTATCCTTTACATCAATACTATCTACCAGGACTACTAAAGCTGGGTCACCCAAGCACTTTTTCAAAAGTGATGCATGGAAGACGGGATGAACTGAGGCTAATTCTAAAGGCAAGTCCAACTCATACGCCACCTTACCAACTTTCCTCATAACCCGGTAAGGACCAACATAGCGGGGACTGAGTTTTCCTTTCTTTCCGAACCGCATGACTCCCTTCATGGGAGATACCTTCAGAAATACCCAATCATGCACATTAAGCTCCAGATCCCTTCTCCTCACATCAGCATACGATTTCTGACGACTCTGAGCGGTTTTTATTCGGTCCCTTATCAATCAAACCTTCACCATCACCTCGTGAACTGAATCTAGTCCTATCATAGCTGCCTCGCCAACCTCAAACCATCCTATAGGAGATCTACACCTTCACCCGTAAAGAGACTCGAACAGTGCCATTTGGATACTGGAGTGATAATTGTTATTCTAGGAGAACTTGATTAAGGGCAAATGATCATCACAAATACCTTTAAAATCCATAATGCATGCCCTCAACATATCCTCGAGAGTCTGAATGGTTCGTTCTGCCTGGCCGTCTATTTTCGGATGGAAGGCTGTACTGAGCTTAACCTGCATCCCAAGTCCTTTTTGAAAAGAACACCAGAATTGAGAGGTAAACTAGGTACCTCGGTATGAAATAATAGACAAGGACACTCCATGAAGTCGAACCAACTCCCGAATATACAACTTAGCATAATCATCCACTGAATCCGTGGTCTTGACCGTTAGGAAGTGTGTAGCCTTGGTTAACCTGTCGACTACCACCCAAATGGAGTCATAGTGTCTGCGAGTAAGAGATAGACCTATAACGAAATCCATATTAATTTCTTCCCACTTCTAAGTGGGTATGCTAATATCCTGAAGTACGCCTCCTGGCCTTTGATGCTCGACTTTCACTTGTTGTGAATTTGGACATTTTGCTACGAACTCTGCAATATCTTTCTTCATACCATCCCACAAATAGATTTCTCACAAGTCCCGATACATCTTTGTGGATCCTGAATGAATAGAATATCTGGTACCATATGCCTCATGTAATAACTGAACTCTCAAATCATCAACATCTGGGACACATAGATGACCTTGGTACCATAGCACACAATCTCCCCCTTTGGGAGAAAAACTCCATCTTTTGACTCTACACCGCCTCCTTCATCTTCCTCAAAATTGCATCCTCATATTTCCTGGATTTAATATCAACCACCAAGGATGATTCTGATCCGTTATGTACAAAAACACCGCCATCGATTGAGTCGATCAATCTAACTCCCAGTCTTGCAAGTCGATGGACATCCTTCACCAACTCCTTCTTTCCCTCATCAACATGGGACACACTCTCCATAGAGAGTATACTAAGCGCATCCGCAACCACATTAGCCTTGCCCCGGTGGTAGAGAACACTCATGTCGTAGTCCTTTAGTAATTCGAACCAGCTCCTTTGCCAAAGATTTAGATCTTTCAGTGTGAACACATATTGTTAACTCTTGTGATCCGTAAATACATCCATGTGGACCCCATACAAGTAATGCCGCCATATCTTCAATGTAAACACCACCGCTGCCAACTCAAGATCGTGGGTCGGATAATTCTTTTTATGAACTTTCAGCTGACTCAAGGAATATGCTATTATCTTCGCACTTTCTATCAACACACATCCCATCCCAACTCTCAAAACATCACACTACACTATGAAGCCACCAGTACCCTCGGGTAAGGTCAACACTGGTGCTGAAGTGAGTCGGGTCTTCAACTCTTAGAAGCTTTTCTCACAAGCATCCGACCATTGGAACTTCATCTTTTTCCTGAGTCAACTTAGTCAAAGGTACCGCAATAGATGAGAAACCCTCAACAAACCTTTTGTAGTAAGCTACTAGGCCCAAGAAACTCTGAATTTCTGAAGGATTTACCGGTCTGGGCGAATTCTCACCACCTCAATTTTCTGGGAATCTACCCTTATTCCTTCGCTTGACACCACATGACCTAAAAATGCCACCGAGTCTATCTATAATTTACACTTACTGAACTTTTCATATAACTGACGATCCTTGAGGGTCTGAAGTGCTACCCTCAAGTGAGCGGCATGCTCCTCCTCGCTCCGCGAGTATGTAAGGATGTCACCATAGAACACAATCACGAACATGTCCAAATATGCCTTGAACACCCTGTTCATTAGATCCGTAAAAGCTGTAGAGGCATTGGTTAGTCTGAAAGATATAACAACAAATTCATAGTGACCATACCGAGTCCTGTAAGCATTCTTCAGGATGTCACTCTCCCGAACTCTAAGCTGGTGATACCCAGACTTGAGATCAATCTTGGAGAAGCACTTGGCACCCTGAAGATGGTCAAACAAATCATGGATCCTGGGTAAGGAGTACCTATTCCCGACTGTTACCTTGTTCAACTGCCAATAGTCAATACACATGCGAAGGGAACTGTCCTTCTTTCGAACAAATAAAACTGGTGCACCCCATGGAGACTGGCTCGGTTTGATGAATCTCTTATCCAACAGATCCTTTAACTGATCCTTAAATTCATTTAGTTCGGCTGGGGCCATCTTGTATGGAGGAATAGAGATAGGCTGTGTATCGGGTAATAGATCAATACCGAAATCAATTTCTCTGTCCAGAGGAACTCCGTGCAAATTATCAAGAAATATCTCCGGATATTCGCACACCACTGGAACTGACTGAATAGTCGGGGTCTTGGACTCCACATCCTTAACCCTAACTAGGTGGTACATACAACCTTTAGAGATCATCTTCCTAGCCTTAAGATAGAAAATAAAAGACCTGCTGGTACCGCCGAACTACCCTTCCACTCCAATACCGACTCACCTAAAAAATGAAATTCCACAATGCGGGTCCATACAATTAATCAAAGAATAGCATGAAAACAACAAATCCATGCCAAGAATAATGTCAAAGTCAGTCATGGCTAACTCTACAAGGTCTGTGGGGGTAACCTTGTGCAACACAGTGACTGGATATTCTCTATACACCCGTCTAGCTATAACCGAATTAGCACTAAGGTCAAAACTAAGAACAGTTCTGACAAGGTCTCGGGACTAACTCCAAGGCTACTAGCAATGTATGGAGTCACGAAAGACAAAGGAGCTCCCGGATTTAGAAAGGCATAAACATCAATATGAAAGACACACAACATACTAGTAACCACGTCTGGCGAAGTCTCCTGCTCCTGGCTTGAGGCAAGGGCATAAAATCAGTTTTGGCACTGTCCGCCACCTCCACTAGTCGATGCTCCCTGTGGAGCAAAACTGGATGGAGCTGTTGTTGTCCTGGTGGTCTGTACACGACCCCTATCATCACCCGGTTTAGCATATGGGCATGCTCGACGCATGTGCCCAGATCTACCACATCCATAGAAGACAATTGAGCTAAGCAGGAACTCCCTGGTGTGACTCTTGCCGCACTTCCTGCAGGCTGGTGTGGTATACTCTAACTGGGTGCCCCTATGTTCCCTCAACCTTGAAATCCTACTCCTCTGATCACCCCTGGGTATAGATGGAACACTAGCTGATGATGGTGTTGGGGCTAGTGACCTCTGCTAAAACTGTGGACGGTAGCCACCACCAGATCTCTTATGTGAAAACCTACGGCTGTCTTTCCGAGCCCTCCTTGCTTCTCTCTCCCTCACATGAGCCGCCGCCATTTGTTAGGGGTACAACACTATGCAAAGAAAGTGTATATCCTAGTGAAGCATGGCAGTCCTTCAATCTTTGTCTAATTAACCAGCTACACCCTAAACGAATCAGCTCACCAGCGCCCTTTGATCCATCACTAACTCTAGGGCGTACTTTGACAAACGAGTGAACTCAAGTGAATACTCTAGCACTTTCATCTTTCCCTTCTTGAAATTCACAAACTCAGCTGCATTCAACTCCCTCATCTCCTGAGGAAAGAACCTGTCGAGAAAGGCCATGTGGAATTCATCCCAACTGATAGGGCCCGCTCCCATTTCCCTGTTGTCCTTCCATTGCTTATACCAAATATGAGCTACCTCTTTTAGCTGATAAGAGGCCAAGTCAACACAATCCCCATTTGTCACCCCCATAACCTTAATGACCTTCTAGATCCCTTCAATAAACTCATGTGGATCCTCATCCACCTTTGATCCCATCAACTCAGGAGGGTTCATCCTCAAGAAGTCTCTAATCCGAGTCGCCGCTGTGTTGCCATTCTGTGGGACCTGTGCAATAGCCAATTAGTTGATCTGAGCGTTCAAGGCTTGCACCAACATCTGAATAGCCGCCCGAAACTCAGTGTGGGCAGCTAGCTCTGGTGCCTGGGGCTCCTGAACAGGTGGGGCTTGCTGATGCCTATGGTCATTTCCATCTCCGTGGCACTCATCATTTCCATTCCTCCTTCTGTTCATTCTTCTAGATTCCATAATTCTGCAATCGCGAATCGCACAAATTAGAAGGATGGAAAGGCTTTTCATCGCACGACATAGAAAATGAAAGAAGGGAACATTTCCTGAACATCTAGTAGCCTCTTCATCATAAGTGTGGTGCGTTTCACACCCATGAAAAAGACTTTACTTAATGCTTCTTTCAGACACCCTAGGACACTTTAAAGCTATGACTCTGATACCAAGTTTGTCACAACCCAAAATTGCACCCGGATCACAGACACGGGACAAAGGACCCCGAGGGACCCCATGTCGACCCATGGCTCATGAATAAAACTAATCTCATGAAAATAAGTGGAATGGTAATTGTAAAAACATAGAGGAATGTAATCATAGAATAACATTAGAAAATACTGGACGTATATATTGTCTGAAAGCCTCTACAACATGCGATGGGTTGATGGGACAACATCCCCATCTAACCCGAACAATATCGAAATGTAAGATAACATAAAATTCTGTCAAACAGCCCTCGAAACATGAGGACTTACCAATAAGCTAAGAACGTAGGCTGAGATGGACTAAGAATGACTATGACCTTGAGATTCAGACCCTGTATCATGAAACGATTCAGCATAGAAAGTATATGGTCAGTATGTGGAATGTACAAAGTATGCAAGGTAAGTAAACTGGACATTTAAAATTAAAATAAAACTCGTAAATAAACGTAAGCGAAGGACATCATGCATATATTATAAACCCTGTAGAAAACATAAGGCTCAAGGATTTCAAATCATTCATAAAGCGTTCATATTCATAATCATAAGTAAACATTATCAAAACATAACTTGAGCCAAAAAAATAAATATGAAAGTGCATAAGACATGCCAAACAATTGGAGGACTCTTCATAACCAACACCATCATGGTAGAGCCTTTCATGATGGCCTACTGTCTCGCTCAAGTAGGCAGAGCCGACCCTAGCTTGCCAGGCAAATGTCATGCATAAGGCGTGATATCACATTTGAGTGGATCATTATCAATACATTTTATCATTTAGAAACCCACAGAGGCACGTTGTTATGAGACATCGGCGTAGTCCTTTGAACGTGGGACTGCTCGATACTAGAAATGACTCCCAAAACATGCATATAGGCTCATCTTAAATCAATAACATCATGCATTAAGATTCATTGGCTAAAATATAACATCTATCATCATTGATCACCTTTAAAACTTGCCTAGTGAAGAATCATTAGGCCCTTTTCATTGGCCAACATCATAAATCGATAAATCATGAAATTCTCTTCATAAATCGTAAATCATTCCGTGGGCATTGCCAAATATTTCATCATATTCTATTCTTTCAAAAAATGGTCATAAGCATAAGTAACTTGAATTCATGCTTTTTCATCATCCATAAACTCAAATTATAGAGTAGTCATCATAAATCATAACTTTCATGAATTTTCATCAAATGGGCATTTTAGATTTAAAAGATTGAAACATGATTTTTTTGAAGAAAATATTATAAAACCATCCCATCATTCATAAATCAATAATTAAGACTCAATTAAATCATACCCATAAGGAGAAATCACATTTTCATGCGTTTGAGTGAAACCCCATACACTTGAATAGGAGGAGTCATGGTTTAAATTGAGATTTGGGCATGGGTGGGGAAGAATTTCACCCATTCTAAAACCCTACATACCTGAAAATGGATTGACTAAAAGTTCCTTGAATACCCACAAAAATATTGATGGAAACTTGGGGAAGAAGACCTTGAATCTTCCAAAAAGATCTCTAAAGTTCTTGCATGAGAATGGGTATGCATAAAGGACTTAACTCCTCTTATCATAATCAGGAAATATCCAAAATGACGTAGTTTAGGGTCTAAAAGTGTGGAAAGGTTGGAAATGCCCTTAAAATTATTTCCCTGAAAACTATCCCACACGGACCAACGACCGATCCAAAGGGTCGTGGCAACATACCACGACTCATGGTATCGAGTCGTCGGGTCCACTTCCTCATAACAAATCTCATATCATTCCCACGACTCATCAGGACAAGTCATTACTTCAAACCACAGGTCGTTTAATCGACCGTCGTCAACTCCTTGACCAATCTGACTTCCCTTTCCATGAGCCTCACCAAGATTCGTGGTGCCTTCCAACGAATCGTGGTCTTCATCCATTGAATGCACTGGAAACCTCAACCATAAGCAACGACTTGAAACAATGGGTTCCTCCTCACCACGAATCGTGGGACGCCCCGTTGTTTCTCCCTCAACCTAAGCTCAGTCCTTCTAACGACTGGTAACAACGACTCGTTCCTAACAATGAGTCATTACATCGTCAGTTGCCACCAAAGCTCCCTTGAACCCCCATTCCACGACTGCTTTCGACGACTCATGGTTTCCATCCACGAGTCGTTGAGTCATCCTTTCTATGATGTTTTTGCCAGTTTTCTACATTTTTCAAATTAAACTTCCGGGTGTATTCTTAGGCCTTTTCCTGGTATTATAAGGGTATAGAAGTACAAAATAGGGCAGGCACTGTGCTAGACCGGCTAACCTACCATGCCTTGAGTAAGAGAGGCAGAAACATGGGAATGAAAAGGAAAAATCGGTGATGCATCGGCAGAATAATGACACTTGTCCGTGATTTGTTGAGTGAATGCCAACTCAAGTTAGAATGCCTAGGATATGAGGCACAAACGGCGGCTAAGCGGCACAATGCAAAGTCCAATTCGTGAACCGCCGGTCAACCACCGGATATTAAGCAGAAGACTGGGCACCAAATGTCAGTTAGTGGTGTTAAGATGGCGAACCGCCACTCCTTATCGACAACCATTATTATGGCACCGATACAAGTACATGATTTGTTTAAAAATCTTGACCATCCCATTGACCGAACCAAACCGGATTGTTTTTAAACCTCCCCTAATGGGATACATCACCTTTTCATTCTCCCAAAATTGCCTTTTTCCCACCTTTTCACCTTCTCACATACACCATTCCATCTTCCAACACTCCACCTTCCCACTTACTTTTAATCAACTTACCATTAATTCCCACATCTCCATAACCCATTTAAAATTTCTTATCACCTTTTCGTTAACCAATCCCATCCCTCTTCCTTTACCTACAAAAAATCCATCAACCATTTCCTTTTTATCATTCTTACTCTCTACCACCCATGAAAGCTTTCCACCATTGTTGAGCAAGTTCAAGCTTTTAATTTCTAATCTCTTCTCAATCTTTTGATTTGGTATGTGATTCTAAACTCTTGTATTCTTAAAAATTATGGTTCTTGTTGCATATGAGCTTTGGTGTTAGCATGTATCTCCCTTATTGCCTCTCCCTATTTCCCCCAAATTTCCTTGATTGTGGGTACATATGATAAATGTTGTTAATGTTATGATGTAAAATTATTGGGGGTGAGGGTATTATGCTTAAAAATTGTTGGGAATGTTATTGCTCTTGTAAAATCAGTATCCCATGATATATTTAATACATGAGTTTGGGGTGAAGTCTAAGTAAGCCCAGGGGCTACAAAGGGACCTATTTGCCTTATAATAGATCGGGTGACGTTGTTTCTAAGGGCAAATCATTATTTTGTATCTTTTACTAAATTTTCTTGTGTAGTAAGTGCTTAAATTTGTGTGAGTAAGTGCATACGAGAGTAAGATGCTGGATTGTTATTTTGAGGCACAATGGGGACGACGGCCATAGGCTAATCTCCGGTCAAGTCCCGCGAAATTCTGGATGGAACACCGCATCGAGCAAACTGGCTTTAGGCCAATACCTTGAATCCGTGCTCCATCGACGCTTCACGGATAATGATCGACGACTCGCCGTTGAGTCATTGATTGAAAGTATAAGCCTTGTGTTTTGTGAAGCGTTGGTGGTGCATCAGTGTTTCGCGGGTCAAAATCCTACGCCTTGCTGAAGTCCTGTCTGTGCTGCCAGCTCTTCCTATGATGTTCATTCCTCTTGTTTCTTATCCAATCTTTAGAGTAGCTATTGTTTGTTTATTTTATCAATAGAAAAATACAAAAAGAAATATTGTTCCATGATACTAACATCAATTTTGCAGAATCATGTCTTTATCTAGGAACCTAAGTAAGGGAAAGGCCATTGTCACATCTAAAGAAGATTGCAAAGGGAAAGCCAAGGATACCCCAACCCCCGCCAATACCAGAGAGGCTATTTTATTTGTGTGCCCAATATGAAGGGGCACAATTTCATTTGTGAGGGATGCTCGATAATCGTAGGGAAGCATTTTGACTTGGAGGGACTGAGGGGCCTCTTACCCAGCATCACTGGCCAATTCACCAATTACCATTGTCATGACTTTGCTAACCCTTTCCCGGATTTATACAGGAGCTTGGTCCCCGAGTTCTATGCTTCTTACTAGGCTAGGAAGGATAACATGATATATAGGGGCAATGTTGAGGACTTCCTTTGTCTACCTTCATGTTGGTGAGAGGTGTCGAGGTTGACATCACATCGGCAAGCATAAATTCTCTATTTTGGGAGGATGGAATTGATAAGGGCATTGAGTATTCAATCTTACTTGACATCAAAGAGAACCAACTCTATTTCATTGCTCCCATCATTGCCTCTGATACACCCCTATAGGAATCTATGGGTGGTGAGATATCTCTCCATGATTTACACTTTGAGGCTAAAGTTGTGGCTTGATATCATTAGTGGCTGAATCATGCTCTCCAAAAATGAACCGCGGTTGAATTTTGATGTAGCCATTCTTATTTATTGTATTATGACAGGGGTTCCCATCAACTTTAGGGAGATAGTGTCCAATCAAATGCGGAGAAAGTCAAGGCAAGAGGAAACTTCAATGTCATATCCTGTGCTTATAATGCAGCTCTGCCTGAGAGCAGGAGTGCCCCTTTTCCCGGATGAGACCCCTAGCTCTACCACCGGTGTGATCTCCGTTGCTAACAAAAGGGACGTTAATTCTCCCAAGAACAAGAGGCATCGAATGAAAGCCTTTGACGTTCCAAATGATTCCATCTCCCTTAGGTCAGAGCATTCCCCTAATGTGTTGTGAGTTTACAGCACTTTCGACGCTTAAAACTGAGAAAATTACATTGACTTAGGTATGTTTATATGGATATAACACACCTTTAGTTTGATTTTAGGGAAAATAAGTGTTGGAGAAAAGATGTGCAAAATAAGCTTCAAAATGTAGAAAATCAGTCAAAGTACCAGTCTCAGTACGAGCTGTACCTTGATTGTATGAGCCGTACTAAGAATCGTGATGAAAGTCAAATGGCTGAATTTGGAAGAAGTCAACCTACGACTGTCAGTATGACCCGTACCACAATGGAACGAGCCGTAATTAAAGTCATGGAAATATTTTTAAAAAATTGCACAAAGGCAGATTCCTGGTACAGATGAACTCATGGAACGTGGCATCAATGTACGAATTGTACCCGGAAACGTGGTGAATTTCAGAGGATTTTTAGTACCTAGTAGAAGTTCAGACATTATAGACAGTACAAGTTGTGGCAAGAAGGTACAAGTCGTACCACAACACTCGTGAAGAATTCTAGAAGATGTCAAAATTCTCAAAGCCAAACCATAGAAGCCATGTACGACTAGTATGAAGAAGGTACAAGTTGTATCAAGACACAAACACTTAGCCAAATCTGCAGCAGCCAAGAACATACTACGACCCGTACAATCCTGCTATGGGTCGTAGGACAAATCATGGCACAGTCGACACCATATATGGAAAATTCCCTGTTAGCTTAGGAAAAGTTTTCTAATATCTGTATAAATATTCTTTATGTTTTACTTTAGTTAAGAAACGATAGAACGGAGTTGTTGGACGTGTAACTAGTTATTTTTGTGGTTTTTTATCAATTTTTGAGGAGCAATTCTTAGGATAAAATTCTTGATTTCCCACATTATTCTTGAGGTTGTTCTTGAATAATCAAATCTGATTATCTTCAAATAGTTTCTAGAAGTATTTAAATTATGTGTTTGTTTATGAATACAAATTACAATCTTAAGACCATGATAGTCTAAAACCTCCATAATTAGGGGTTGTGCGAACCATGGTAGATTAATAAACTAGGGTTGCATAAAATTGATTCAAATCCAATGGAAAAAGTTTGTATTGTATTCTCTTCATTTTAAATATTTCTTAATGGTGTACAATGTTAGGGCTTGCTTGAATTCTTTAGTTGCTTGAGCCTATAGAGGTAGAGATTAAGAAAAGAGAATTACAACAAAGCCTTGATCTTTACGATCATGGTATTAACTTGAGTTGTGGTCGTAGGAGAGTTAAATTTGGAACATATTTATAACGGTTAGTTTGAAATTGCTCAAGATACCTGACCCGGTGATTGAGTATAGTCATCCAATAAGGATGAACCAGTCGTTTGGATGAACCCTAGTTATAATTTCTACAACTAAGTATTGGGATTGGTTACCTGTGTATACCCAAAGTAGTTATGAATCCATGGGGAACACTTACCCTAGTTGTTTTCAAATCTTGATTTAAACCCAAATTTTAATCATTTTTTTATCATTGTTTTCTTGAAACCCCCAAATTGGAGATAACTCAACAATAAGTTCACTTACCGACATTAGTCTATATCTTCCATATTCCCTGTCGGTTTGACCCCAAACTCTTAGTTTGGTGCTTTATTGAAAACATCTGCTTCATACTTCATCAGGAGGTGTGATTTTGAGCATTATTAAAAAAGTGGCGTCGTTGCCGGGGAATACGACTAAGATTAGATTAATTGCTTGCATTTGACTTTTGGTTGTTATTTCCTTAATTATGTTTTATTTTTGTTTTTGGATATCCATAGGTTGTTGCTTGGTGAATGCCTAGTACTCGTTGGAGTGGAAACCCCTCGATTCTGTTGGATCTCAAACTTGGATATCCATAGGTTGTTGCTTGGTGAATGCCTAGTACTTGTTGGAGTGGAAACCCCTCGATTCTGTTGGATCTCGAACTTGAATAAAAACTCCAAAAGATGGAAAATCTAGAACAAAGAGATGCCTGCATAGCTGAAGAAGCTAGTCAAGCCAAGCTAGCTCGGCAAGTTGCACTTCAGGATGCGAAAGACGCTTGAGATGATGTCGTGAATTCTGGTCAACATGGGAGGGGCAACAGAGGAGAAAGATATTCCCCTCAGTTCTTCGATGAAGATGATCCAGACATCAATGACGTCGGGTCAACCGGAGCAATTGTACAACCACCACTTCTTGTAGGGGAAAAATTTAACATCATGAGCACCATAATTCAATTGTTAAACATGAAAGGAGTGTTAAGTGTTCATGTAGTTGTTGATGCCAACCTGCACTTGATGATCTTCGTGGGAATATGCAAGGCGTACAGGTTTTCTGGAGTCAGCCAAGATGCTGTCAGACTCAGACTTTTCCCCTTTTCTCTGTCTAGGGAAGCCACATTATGGTTATCAGAGTTGCCCAATGACTCCATAACCAACTAGAGGGAGCTCCAGAAGGCTTTTTCAGAGAAATTTTTTCCACCCTCCAGGATGTTGCTACTCAAGGATGAAATCTATAACTTCGGATAACTTAAAACTGAGGCACTTCATGAAACCTGGTTGAGGTTCAAGAAGAAGTTGACAAAGTGCCCAAACCATAAGATTCCAGATGATAGTTTGTTGGAAATCTTTTATAGGTCCTTAAACAACAGTACTAAGGCTGTAGCAGACATAGTGCTAGAGGGGAGGGAGCACTGATGAGTCAGACATGGAAGAAAGCCACTACCATTCTTGACAAGGTGACAAAAACAAATAGGCCATGGCACACCCGGGAGGCAAACACAGTGGCTGGTACATATGTTGTTGATTTGATTGCAGACCAACATAGGAAAGAAGAAGAGCATGACCAGGAGTTGGCTCATATTCGCACATCATTGGATTTACTTAATAAGCACATCATGGGAGCTAGAGCCAGAAAGGTGAACGCAATTGGGATAATAGGACTGGAGACAAACCTAGACCACTTAGACTCCGAGGAGGAGGCAAACTTCCTGGACAACTAGGTGGTGGGTTTCAAAGACAACGCCCAAGGGTCTGGACTAGACATTTGGCGCCATGGTTCTAAAAACCAAGGTCGGAACTAATATAGAGACAACTATAATCGAAATGGGTACAGAGACAGAAGCCGAGATCATGAGCGTGATGGAGATTGGAGAAGAAACGATTGCTACGGCAACAATCGAGCTAGAGTGTACGTGCCTCCCAATACACGTGAGGGGGATGCTAGACAGTCAAAGTTAGAGAGCATTATGGATAAGATGATGAAGAAGGTGAGGTCCACTGATGATTAGTTGAAGGAAATCTGTGGTGATATATCAAGCATGGGTTAGAGAGTGGAGTCACATGCGACGGCTATCAAGCAAATTGAACAGCAGCTAGAGCAACTGTCCGCATCGATGAATCCTAGGCAGAAGGGTACACTACCTAGAAACACAGTTGAAAATCTAAAGAATGATGGTCACTATATGGTTGTGATGACTACGAGTGGAAAGACTACTGTTGACCCCCCTCTAGTGGTTATAGATGAAAGGAAGAGAGAGAGTGTGATGGAAAATGATGATGATGTCATTGAGAAGGAATGTAATGAGGATATGAGTTACTTGAGGTCTTAGTTGGTGAAAAAGGGCCTGAAGTTTAACACAGTGCAACACAAATTTACAGGGCTATTTCGCGACAATTGTTGCGCTCCAGTACACTTGCAAGCGTACACGGTCGTACAATTAATATAGTGGCTCTTTTAATATTCGGATGTCGAACTCACAGGGACTGAACTAATTCAGTAAATATTTAAATTCAAGATTTCAGTTGTTTAAACTCAATCTAAGTGATGATCACAAAATACTCAGAAAACAATAATAAGAAGCATCTACAGTTAAGGCCTGACAATCATGGGGTGCTACAATTCACAATGGTTCAAGTATATGAAATTCAATTGTTGTCTCATAGAGTTAATATGTAGTGTTCATGGTTTTTTGAGCATCTAAACACAACAAACTAGTCTCACACATACATTGTTGAGCGGGGCTGTGACATCCTAATTCCTAAGCAATTTAACACTATGGATGAGGTTTACGGGGTTTATGCCCTTTATCATGGAATTTCGTACCTATAATCATTTAACCTAACTTAGCTTCAAACCTACTTCTACGAGCATTGATGTGGCAATTCTATGTCCTTGTCTAGCTATCATCCCGTTTAATTAACCAAGCAAGGAAAATTAGGTATAGTTTCTATCCTAGCCGCGAATCATATCGTAAAGACAACAACTTGCTCCGTGCATTCTTTAGTTCTAACCTAGGTTTACTCTTTCGAGCTCTTGCCTAAGTTTAACAAGTTCATTTCCATGGTGATCAAGCATAAAAAAAAATGATTAAGACAACAAGAAAAACAACTAAAACTCAAACCAAAGATGAAAATTGAGCAATTACATTTATATCATGTGGCCTCAACCCTAGAGGAAGGGTTTTAGCCACTTATGTTCATAACATTACTCAAAAACATATTTAAATTAAAGTAGTTACAAGAATGGTAAAGAGAATGAAATTCTATGAACCGTAGGTTGAGTTTCCTTTGTTCTCCCTTCGCTCCTTCACTCCTTTCCGTTCCCCTCAAATATTTTTGTGAAAAAATGATTTTAGAAGCTAAGGGTTCTATTTATACTTAATGTATTTACAAATTTTGGCCATGGGTGAACTAGCTCTGTGTCAGGGACCTGGTTGCACTGCTTTGCCTCTGTGACATGGAGCAAATGCTAGGGGCTACTGGAATTTGGCATCAGCAATGGCATGGGCGAGGGACAAAGGGTGTGGCACAGAGGCCATCGCCCTGCTGGGTGGGCGTGGCACACTACTTGTTGCGCAGGCTACCCCGCGTGGCACGATGCTGATGTGTGCAGTTGCTGCTTTTCCTACCCTCGCACGCACATGCATGGGCGTGACACGACTCCTATTGCATGGGTCAGCCGGTTGGCACATTGGGTTGTGCGGTAGGATAATTCTTCATGCCATTTTGTGCAATTGTCATTCCACTCAATCCATAGTTCCGCCTTTCCTGCACATCATCTTATTTAGCACATCTTTATCATTTTTCATCTACAAACAATGGCTAATCATATTAGTTAGTTCATGCACGATATTATACAAAATTACATGAGAATGTGATCAATTAAATTGGCAATCATGAGTAAAACTAAGTTATAAAATAGCACTTGGGCACATAAATATGCCCAAGATCAACCACCACTGTTCCACTCAAAGAATGAGGAAGAAGGCGAAGAATGGTAAGTTTCAGAAATTCTTGTCAATGCTCAAACAATTATCGGTGAACATATTATTGGTCGAGGCATTGGAACAAATGACAGGATATGATATGTTCATGAAGGACCTTGTGATGAAGAAGAGGTATGTGAGTTATGAGCCCGTTGATACTGTGCACCATTGTAGTGCCATAGCTTCACGGGTCCTGGCCTAGAAAAAGGAAGATCCAAGTGCTTTACCTTACATGCAAAATTGGCGATGTTGAGTTCGCAAGAGCACTCTTTGATCTGGGAGCAAGCATAAATCTGATGCCACTGGCTGTGTTTAAGCATTTGGTATTCGGAGCCCCCATACCAACTACCATGCGGCTGTTGATGGTCGATAGAACTGTGAACTAAAAACATGTAGGGATCCTGTACGATGTGCTTGTCAAAGTTGATAGATTTATATTCGCCAGCAGACTTCATGATCCTTCATTGCGAGGTTGATTATGAGGTATCCATCATTTTGGGGTGACCATTCCCTGCTACTGGGAAGGCCTTAGTAGGTGTGGATGCCGGCCAGTTAACGTTTCGACTAAATAAAGAAGAGGTTACCTTCAACAATTGCCGGTCAATGAAGCAACCGAAGGAAAATAGAGTGGTCTCTCCAATAGAAGATGAATTTGAGTTCCTTGTCGAAGTCTGAGTAGTCAAGAGACTTGCGTCGTGCCATGACGTTAATTTAGCCACTTCTTGGGAGGCGAACCAAGTGGTGGCTTGGTGAATTCTGAGTAGCGGAGCCACCTGCGTCGTTCGGCGATGCCAAATCAAGTGCTTCATGGGTGGAAACCCAAGTGACTTAACTAATGTTTGTTTAGTGTGCAGGGAAAACAAAAATAGGTGGCACAAAAATTACTGTAGAGGCAGGTGCTACGGTTCTCCGTATGACCCATTAGAACGTTGTACGAGTCGTAGCACAAGTCTTGGTGAGAATCAGAGATGTACTTCAGTGCATGAGTTCAGGGTACAATTACTCCTAGGATTCATAACCTAATAGTACGGATCGTAGTGCTAACTGTGCCTGTGAACTATGCAAGTCATGGACCTCAATGAATAGCAGAGACCTACGAGTCATTGTACGGATCGTACCCCAGTCATATGGGTCATGAGATGCGCTCGTAAGTCGGCAGGTAAGTTTCTCAATCTCTCTATTACAGGTCCATGGGACGAGTCATAGGTCCTTCCTACCACTCATGGTACGAGTCGTGACGGGTCAAAAATCCTAAAAATACCCGATTTTGCCCAGCATTTTCAAATCTACCTTATAACCTATTTAAACTCAAAACAAAGTGTACCCTTCTCCCATGCACTCACAGTCGATGTAACGACCAAAATCCACGACTCCCTCACACCCATAACTTAAAATGAAAGTTCAATCGAGCAACTTGTTGCTCAAATCAATCTCTTACAACCCTAAATTCTGACTACCAGTTGAACCAAACAAGTGTCAAGTAAGTATATTGCCTTAAATTCAATAAAATTTGTATGGTTGATGTATCTGAGCTAAACCCCCTGCGAGTCCTCATTATTTCTTGAAATGTTTTAGAAGGACAGTGACCAGGACTGTAATTAAGCCATGTGTGACTGGAAATGAACTCAAAGTTGATGAAATTATGCATTAAACCACTAACAAACTGAGTTACAGGTAGTGATTAAGAAAGGGAGGGGTAAGTAGTTGTAGAATGGGTCAAAATGCATGCCTAGACCTGTGAATTGAACAAAAATCGAGGTAGGGACAAGTTCATGAGCCTTCTTACGACTCATGTTTACATACTACAACTAGTAAGATTTCTTATTGGGACTGCCCCAAGCAAAAATTAAAAATACACAAGATACGAATCCTAGTACGGCTCATGGTTTACTACTACGAGTCATACCAAAAAGCTGGAAAAGGCCAAGTCCACAAGTGACAGTACGATCCTTCCCACGACTTGTGGAATCAACGTACATGTCATACCATGAGTTGTGGAAAAGTAAAGAAAAATTGGTGAATAGGGGTATCCTCATATGACTCGTGGTACGAATCGTACCTTCATGGTACAAGTCATACCTTAGAGGCATAGCATTAACCTGAAAACATTAAGGGTCTCAGTACGAATCATACCTCCAAGGTACGACCAATACTATTGACTCGTGAAAAACTTCAGAGGACATAATTCTTGCTTTCTTTTTCTCAGTTATGGAATTCTAACCTTTTTTCTCTACAGGTACAATGACAACGCAAAGCATCAAAGGCAACTGTACAAAGGACATTACTTGATGAAACCTACAAATCTGATCAAGCAGGAACCTCCCCTAGTGGTTCAGTGGAGGATTATAGAGTTGATACATCGGACATTGATGGGACCAGAACCACTGTGGTGAAGGCCAGAGCCCAAGCTGTGGCATCTACTACCACATCTACTGGAGCTCCCCAGTCTGAGGAGGGAGCTCAAGAGTCCGGAAATGACTCTAATGCAGAAGAGGGGTCCGAGGAGACCCAATCAAGAGAGGCAAGTAGCAATGCTGGGTCAGAGGAGGAGGCACCAAACGCTGAGCAAGAGCAGACTCCGCCTAGGGAGAACCGCACTATCCGACGGAGAGTGCCAGGAGCTCAGGAGATATATGAGTAGGGTATTTCTCTCACCACCAAAAACAAAAACTATGTGGAGCATTCAATAAAAGTCGTTGATTCTCACAAATTCATTGAATGAGGTGGAGGAGATGAAGTGAATATTCAGTTTCTATGGCTTTGAATAGATGGCTAGGGCTCCGGACTAGTACACTCCAGAAATTGTCCGTGAATTCTACGCCATCTATTTGGTGACCATTGAGTTGAAGACCAAAGTGGGGTAAAAGTTAAAAGATTAGCCCAAACTAGAGTGTTCTAGTCAGAGGTCGAGAGGTCGACATATTCGAGCACACCATTACTCAGATACTATATGGGCCCCAGTTTATACCTCAACATTCTATGCTAGAATGTGAGCACCGGGTGGAGGCATTGAAACGAATCAAGCAGCTGGGTTTTGAGGAAAGGAGGAGGCAGATACAATGGTTGTCTGGTTGATTGCTGAAGACAAAGAGGAAGCAGAGTGGGTCACTAGTGGAAAGTAAGTTACGATGAATTCACTCAACTTTATAGCAAAAGCTTGTTGGACGGTAGTGCGCCACCGGTTGGCATCGAAGTTAAATGATAATATCCTTAGTGCGGATAGAGCAGCTCTGGTGGCGTGTATCATGTCCATATACCCCATTAACATTCTGAAGGTCATCGCAGAGGAGATGTGATATTGGGCCATGGGATTGAGAACTACTATCCCATTCCTAAGCTTCGTATTCAGATTATGCACAGAGGCAGGCATTATGGTGCGCCGAGGTGAAGAGCGCTAAATTAGTGGACAACGCATAGAAGATATTTGCGTGATCAGGAATGAAATGAACCCGATGAGTCAGGCCCGACATTCCACTGCTATTCCGTCAACTCGACCTATTGGGGTCGCACAAGTGAATGCCCCCACCTCACAGGATCAGGGCAAGACACTGGCTATAGATGCCGGTTATCCGGGTATAGCTCCCAGCACTTTTTCTGTACCACATACCAGCCTCCCAAGTCATACACCAGCAGGATATGTCCTAGTTCCCCAACATTTTCTCCAGATGTTGGCCAAAAGACTAACCATGGCCGAAAGAAAAATACAAGCAAAGATGGGAATGTGAAACCCTCGATGAAACCCGAGATTGAGATAGCTGCATAGGCCTTGCATGCCCGACTTAACGGGTTTGAGAGTCAATTTAATATGCGCATTTCCTAGAAGACATATACTGGAAGCCTCCATGAGGAGTCGGGGGTTCATTAGAGCCAAGTGGCCGAGCTATCATCACGACTTCCAGCAGTTATAGCTGCCCCCAGACCTTGATGAGGACATAGATGAGGAGCTTCATCTGGCGGCCTACTCGGAGCCCACAGCAGCAGGGAAGGAGAAAGGAAAGAAGAGGGTCTCCGAGGATGTTGGAGATACGACCCTAAGAAAGAGAAACAAGAAAGAAAGAAGAGAACACAAGAGGGTCCCAGTATAGAGCCTGTAGACTCATGAGGAACACCTGTCAGAGCTGCAGGAATGAGCTAGAGGAGCAGGTAGCTCCACCATGGACCAGACTGAGCTTGCTAGTGGCAGGAACCCTTTGGACGAGCCACATTCATCCTCGACTATTGCAGAGGCTGTAGAGACAGCTGATACTACCGAGGGGGTAGCCACTCCCCTTGTTGACCCATCAATGAGTGCACCGATCATTGCTAGCACCAAGATTGCAGTAGAGGCACCACCTGTGCAGGATGACATGAGCTCTTAGAGTGCCTCCGATATGTTCCCTTCCCTATATAATTACTTTCTATTCTTCGGGGATGAAGCATGATTTTTCAAAAGTGGAGGGGGTGTACTTGTATTTTTTGGGGATTTTGATTCGTTCGAGGGTTTTTCTTGCCGTGTCTCCTTTTCCTCAAGCATGCTATCTAGTAGAAACGGCATGTTTATGTTTTTGTTTTTGTGTGATTTTTGTTTAATTAGAAATTAGCTTAGGATTACTTGACCAATAAATTGCACTAGTTTTCGATTAGTAAAAAATTGACCTTTTTTAAATTTTTTTTTGATGAATTAGCCATACATTTGTGGTTGCATGAATGATTTCTTTGGATCTTTTATGTCATTTAGTACAATAGGATGAGTAGTTTTTGTTAAGCCATGAATTAACCAGACAGGTAGAGTAAATATGAATCATGTACCATGAGTGACTAAGGTCTGATACCTAGTTCAATACTGTGTAGAGGATCTAAAACTTTCCTGCTTGGAATTTGCATAGGTTTTAGTATGGTTGGTTAGGAAAGGATCATAGGCCATTTGTTGAGCCTATTTTTAGCCTAAATAACCTTACCGAAATCATATGAATCCCTTGATCCAAAAATTTGAGCCTTAAATAGACCACTTTTCTTTGATTAACCGATTAACCGTACTCATTTTTATAATGAACCTGTTTTGTCCCTTGTCCCTCCTTGGACATTGTGAACCTCAACATAGGCAAAATGCCTAAGTTGAGGGTGGATAGAGTATGGGTGCATAAATTTTAGGAAGGTGAAAAAGGGAGAGAAGAGAAAAAAAGTGAAAATGAGGTGTGGTGTGAAAAAAGAAAAGAAAAAGAAAAGAAATTTTGAAGAAGAAAATACAAAAAGAGAGTAATGCATGAAAAAGTTTGAAATCACATCACGCTCCTACCAGTGTATAAATATGGTAAAAATGGATGAAAAAGAAAGAAGAAAAAGAAAAAATGGTGAAAAGGTGAAGAATGGAGCCATATGTATGTAGTCTCAAGGAGGGGTTTTAGTCACTCAAAAATTTCACTATCTACCTTACCCAGCCCGAAAGCCTACATTACAAGCAAAAGCAAGTCCTGTAATTATCCTAACCTAACCATCTTACAGGCCGAAGTAGATAAAATAAGATCAAGCCTATGGTATCTGATATGAAGTATTTTAAACTTCTTTGGGAGAGTGAGAGTCTCACTTTCTTAGTCCTATGTCTTATATTTTGCTATATCTATGAGTGAGGGACTTAATTTTTTGTGAGGGTACATGGTTTGTGTGTAACTTTATCAGTATTCTGTGTGAAAAGCATTGGTGATTTCTTGACTACCTGTTAATAGCTAGATGACATGTCTTGATCCCTGTTTATCATGTTTTGTGGTTAATTGTAGTGGATGCGCTAATATTGGTTCACGGGAAAAGGGTAAAAAACTGTTGGAGTCGTAGTGCAAATTTTGTTTGATATTGGTTGTAGTGTCATAGGTTAATTATCTAGATAAGCGTCATGTTTAGATTTTCTTTTTCTTTGCCTTAGGACATACAAAAGTCTTAAGTTGAGGGTGTTGATATGCTGTGAGTTTACCACACATTCGACGCTTAAACTGAGAAAATAACATGGACTTAGGTATTTTTATATGGATATAAGTCACTTTTACTTTGATTTCAGGGAAAATAAGTGTTGGAGCAAAGATTTGCAAAAGAAGCTTCAAAATGCAAAAAATCGATCAAAGTACCAGTTTCAGTACGAGCCATACCTTGATTATAAGAGCTGTACTGAGAATCATGATTAAAGTTAGAAGGATGAATTTGGAACAAGGCAACCTACGACTCTGAGTACAAGGCATACCACAATGGTACGAATCGTAATTGGAGTTGTAGAAATATTCAGAGGAAATTGCACAAAGGCAGGCTCCTGGTACAGATGGACTCACGGACCATGGCATCAATATAAAAATTTTACTGGGAACTGTGGTGAACTTTAGTGGATTTTCAGTACTTAGCATAACTTCAAATATTATAGACAGTATGAGTCATGGCAAGAAGGTACAAGTCGTACCACAACACTTGTGAAGAATTCTAGAAGATGTCAAAGTTCTCAGAGCCAAACCACGAAAGCCATTTACGACTCATAGGAAGCAGGTATGAGTCGTACCAAGAAATAAACACTTAGCCAAATTTGCATCAGCTAAGAACTTCGACGACCCATATAATCTTGCTACGGGTCGTAGGACAAATCGTGGAACAATCGGCACCAGATATTAAACATTCCCTGTTAGCTTAGGAAAAGGTTTGTAATGTCTGTATAAATATTCTTTATGTTTTATTTTAGTTAAGAAAGGATAGAACGGAGTTGTTAGACGTGTGACTAGTTACTTTTGTTGATTTTTATCGATTTTTGAGGAGCAATTCTTGGGATCAAATACTTGATTTCCCACATTTTTCATGTGGTTGTTCTTGAATAATCAAATCTTATTTTCTTCCAATCGTTGCTGTAAGTATTTAAACTATGTGTTTGTTTATGAATACAAATTACAACCTTATGACCATGGGAGGCTAAAACCTCCACAACTAGTAGTTGTGGGAAGCATGGTGGATTAATAACCAGGGTTGCACAAAAGTGATTCAAAACCAATGCGAAAAGCTTGTGTTGTATTCTCTTCATGCTTAAATGTTTCTTAACAGTGTACAACATTAGGACATGCCCGAATTCTTTACTTTCTTGAGCTTAGAGAGGTACAAATTAGGAAAAGAGAATTACAACAAAGCCTTGATTTTTACTATCATTATATTAACTTAAGTTGTGGTCATAGGAGAGTTAAATTTGGAACATATTGATAATAGTTATTTTGAATCACTCATGAGACCTGACCTGGTGATTGAGTATAGTCCTCCAATAGGGACGAACTAGTCTTTTGGATGAACCCTAGTTATCAATTCGACAAGTAAGCCTTGAGATTGGTCATGTGTGTATACCCAAAGTAGTTATGAATCCATGGGGAACACTTACACTAGTTGTTTTCAAATCTTGATCTAAACAAAAATTTTAATCTTTGCTTTATCATTGTTTTCTTGAAGCACAAAAATTAGAGATAACTCACCAACAAGTTCACTTATTGACATTAGTATACATCTTCCATATTCCCTGTGGGTTCGACCCCAACCTCTTAGTTGTGTTCTTTATTGATAACATCCACTTCATACTTCATTAGGAGGTGTGATTTTGAGCATTATCATCCCCCATTTCTGTTATATCCCGAGAATTGAAGAATCGGACCCATAAGTGAATTATGAGAAAAAAATGGAATATGTTGCAGCAGTTGCAGAACGGGTCACTTAACGACTCGTGAAGAGGCCAAACGAGTCGTCAAGTGACTCGTGGGGAAGGACTGAGATGATAAAGGACTTGAGTCCTCACGGCTGATGTAACTACTCGTGGTCAGTCACCTCGAGTCGTCATGCCAGATGTGGGGAGGTCCTAGAGAAAGAGGGTAAAGCTTATCCAATGTACCTAACGGATGGTACCTAACGAGTCATCGTCAATCCTAACGACCCGTTAGGAGGGCCATTACCAAGCCAGTTGAATTTGCATGAAGGATGAGGTAGTGTACTTGACGTGTGAACCAATGGATCGTGTTCCCAAGTAATGAGTCGTTAGGTCGTCCGTTAGGACCCCTTGACAATTATTTTCAGCGAGTTCAGTAAGGGGTTTTCCATAATTACTAAGCTATAAGGCCTATACTACGTCATTTTAAGCTAATAATAGAGGGTTTTAAGCAGAGAAAAACCCATTTTAGGCCATTTCTTCATGCATGGAAGGTTGAAGGTTCGAAAGGGAGAAATTGAGGAGAATTTCAAGGTTTTCAAGGGAAATCTCAGCTGGGTAATTAGGAGGAGTTAAGATTCTTCATTCCCAGGTATGTAAGAATATGAGTGGGTGCTTCCTTTCATATCCATGCCCATTCCCTATGAATTTGTGATTTGTTTGTGATTATCAAGTATGGGTATTAATTTAATTGCATGATTCTTATATTTTTACACATGGTTATTATTAAATTGAGTTGATATTGTGATTTACTAAGCTTGGATGGATTCTATATTAATTTTTTTTTACAAAATTATTTTTTTCTAAAATTGAATCTAAAACGTCCATGTGTGGGTAGCTCATAATAGAATGTGATGATGATGGAGTATATGATTAAAAGCATGTTTTCAACCTTACCCATGATTTTAGTGATGTTTTCAAAGAAGAATACATAGACCCTAGTATGATGAAGTTTCGAGTAGTGCCCAATGTTAAGTATGAATAACGATTTTCTTGAATTAACTTTATTACTTCGTTTTGGAGTGAAATATCAGAAATTACAATGTTTTCGAATGAATTGTATGAGTTCAAGCATGATAAGGTTTTGGGCAAGGCCCTTATATTGTTGATGATGAAGTGATATTTCTAAGTAGGCTTACCACATGATTTTGGAGTAAAGTCTCCCCCTATTCTTTGAGCTTGTGGTATGTGTTGTAATAAAGATGCTCATTTTCATGAATTCATAATTGAGATGTAAGTTGTCATTAAGCTTTGTTTCACATGATGTTAAGTCTAAGCATGATTCTATTCTAAGCTTTATCAAGATGACATTGTTGAGCTTCATATCTATATGATGTCTAGTGTATGCATGATTTCATTACAAGCTTTTTCAATAGACAATGTTGAACTTCATTTCATACGATGCTGAGTTTATGCATTATTTCATGTTGAGCTTCGTCACTAGATGATGTTGAGCTTCGTATTTATACGATGTAGAGCATTGCATGTTTTAGGAGAAGAGTATAGCACCGAGTGGCCTAAGGGTCGACTACCCTATGCCCAGAACTATGCGCCATTGTAGGTTGATTTTATTATATTAATTGGACCTCCCTGGTGAGCTATCCCCGGCCCGATTGGCCTTTTCAGCTTGATATCGATATCATGGTAGCGTTCCTAGCCCTGGAAAGGTTTTGGACGGCTCTGCCCACTTGAATGTAATAGTCGGGACCACGTAAGCTCTATCATGGTATGTCGGTTACGTGATGAGTCTCCTACTGTCTATATCATTCGGTTTTGCATGTTCATTACTCATGATGATTATCTTATGCATGCATTTTTTAAAAGCAAGGTTTGACTTATTGTTCACCTTTTGATATAAATGTTATTTTTTAGCTTGAGTCATTCGATTTAGTCATGATATTCTAAAGCCATGCATGACCTTGTATAAAATAAGAATTATTTCATAATGAATGCTTCTGATCTTTTTCTTATCCTTAAAGGCTATCGTATATGTATGACTTGTTTTGAAAGACTGCTATTTCTCTAGTGGTTTTACTTACCCTGCATATTCGGTACATTCCATGTACTGACTGCATACATTCTATGTTGCATCGTTTCATGATACAGGATTGGGTCCTCAGGTTTAGCCCCGTTCGTAGCCGCTATCACAGTTAGCACCTGGTGGTTTTGGTGAGTCATCATATTCAGAGTACTAGACTTTCAGTTATCTTTAGCGTATTTTCAGTTTCAGTATTTCTGAGCTAGTTGGGGGTGTTGTCCCATCAGCTTGTCCAGATTAGAGGCTTATCAGACTTAGACATGTATTCAGCTTCAGAAGTTCATTTTATTGTTATGTTAAGATAGATTTCCGCTGAGTTTATATTTACGTTTCCTTCATGTTTATTGAATGATTTAGTGAATGGTTATGCCATGGGCTGACTTGGGGTTTCTCGAGGTCCCTTGTCCCGTGTCAATGATTCGGGTCTCCTCTCGGGTCGTGAGAAACTTGATATCAGAGCCATAGGTTTGAAGTATCCTAGGGAGTTTGAAAGCCGCGTTAAGTAGATTCTTTTTCATGAGTGGCAAGCGTGCCACACTTATGAAGAAGAGGCTACGAAACGTTCTAGGAAATGTTCCCATCTTTCATGATCTGTGTCATGCGATGAAGAGTCTTTCTACCCATCTAATTCATGCTATTCGTGATTTTAGAATCATGGCTCCTCGAAGGATGAATGGAAGGAGAAATGGAGATGGTGAATGCCATGAGGATGGCATGGGTCGTGGGCATTAACAAGTCCCACAGGTTCAGGAGCCTCAGGCACTGAAGCCAGCCGCCCAGCTGAGTTCCAAGCTACTATCTAGATTTTTGCGCAGGCCTTGACTGCTCAGGTCAATCAACAGGCTATTGTGCATGTTCTGTAGAATGGCAATGTAGTGACGACTCGAATCAGGGATTTCTTAAGGATGAACCCGCAGGAGTACTTGGGGTCCAAGGTAGGTGAGGACCCACATGACTTCATTGATGAGATTGTCAAGATCACCCAGGTTATGGGGGTGAGCAGTGTTGAGTGTGCAGAGTTGGCCTCTTACCAGTTGAAAGGGGTTGCACATATCTGGTCCCGTGAATGGAAGGATAGCAGGGTCGCCAGAGTAGGTTCGGTCACTTGGGAAGAGTTCCATGTTGCATTACTGGATTGGTTCTTCTATAAAGAGATGAGGGAGCTAAAGGAAGCGGAGCTCATAAATTTGAAGCAAGGGAGGATGACGGTACTAGAATATTCCCTTGAGTTCACTCGCCTATTGAAGTATGCTCCTAAGTTAGTGGCTAACCAGAGGGTGTGAGTGAACATGTTTGTGCATGGGATAGAAGGTTACTTGGATAAGGAATGCAGGATTTCTATGCTCCATCAAGATATGGACTTCCCTCGGATGGTGTTGTATGCGCAATAGATAGAGGCGGAACATACGAGAGAGAGAGAGGCCAAGAGGGCCAATATTGAGGACCACAGATTCTCCCAGTAGAGGTCCAGCGGTGGGCACCGTCAGTAGACCCAACAAAGATCATTCGCCTAACTTCATCAGCCTTGAGTGTGCCATCTCAACCCAAGCATGATTAGAGAGGACGAGCATCAGGCTCGAGGGGTCAGAGCAGCAGGCCCGCAGATTCAAGTGTTCCAGCTTGTCGTAGATGTGGCCGAGGGCATACAGGCCAGTGCTTGGCAGGTTTGGGTGCATGTTTTGGGTGCGAGCAACCCGACAATATGCTTAGAGATTGTCCGACAGCGATACATGATCAGGTTATGGGTCGTGGCCCAGCTTCTAGCTCAGTATCCCTACCCCCTCGCTCAGCACATCAGGGGGAATCTACCAGTGCAGCTGGCGGTCAGCGCCAGAACAGATTCTATGCGCTAGCATCTCATCAGGAGCAGGAGGTCTCCCCGGACATGGTTACTGGTATGTTACGATTCTTCCATGTTGATGTTTATGCTCTGTTAGATCCAGGTCCACCTTGTCCTTTGTGATATCTTATGTAGCCAGTAGCTCCGAAGTCAGTACCAATGTCTTTTCAGACTCATTTTCGATTTCTACTCCAGTTGGTGACTCAGTTATAGCTAGACGGGTGTATAGAAATTTCCCGGTCTTGGTTCTCCATAAGGTCACCTCAGCAGATCTGATAGAGTTATCCATGACCTATTTTGATGTTATTCTCGGCATAGATTGGTTGTATGCTTGTTATGCTTCCATTAATTGCAGGACCCAATCAGCAGAGTTTAGATTCCCGGGTGAGCAAGTCTTAGAGTGGAAGGGTAGTTCAGTTGTGCCTGTAGGTCACTTCGTTTCCTACCTTAAGGCCAGAAAGATGATTTCTAAGGGTTGTTTGTACCATCTAGTTAGTGTTAAGGACGTGGAGTCCGAAACCCCGACTATTTAGTCAATTCCAGTAGCACGTGACTATCCAGAGGTCTTTCCTGATGATTTTCTAGGTATTCCTCTCGAGCGAGAGATTGACTTCGATATTGACCTCCTTCCCGATACACAACCTATATCTATTCCTCCCTACAAGATAGCTCTAGCCGAGCTAAAAGAGTTTAAAGATCAGTAAAACAATTTGCTAGATAATTGTTTCATTAGATCGAGCTAGTCTCCATGGGGTGCACCAGTATTATTTGTTCGGAAGAAAGATTGTTCCCTTCGTATGTCGATAGTTGAACAAATTCACTGTCAAGAACAGGTATCTCCAACCCAAGATCGATGATCTGTTTGATCAGCTTTGGGGTGCTATGTGTTTCTCAAAGATAGATCTCAGATCTAGGTATCATCCGCTCAGAGTTCGGGAGAGTGATATCCCAAAGACGGCATTTAGGACACGTATGGTCATTACAAGTTTGTAGTTATGTCTTTTGGTTTGACGAATGCTCCTGCAGCTTTTATGGACCTAATGAACAGGGTGTTCAAGCAATATTTGGACCTGGTTGTGATCGTGTTCATTAATGACATCTTGGTATACTCTCGGAGCGAGGAGGAGCATGTCGCTCACTTGAGAGTAGTTCTCCAGACCCTCAAGGACCGAAAATTGTATGCAAAGTTCAGCAAGTTGAGTTTTGGTTGGACTCCATGGCATTCTTGAGCCATGTGGTGCTTAGCGAAGGCATAAAAGTAGACTTGCAGAAAATTGAAGCGGTGAAGAATTGGCCCAAACGGTGAATCCTTCGGACATTCGGAGTCTCTTGGGCCTAGCTGGCTACTATTGGAGGTTTGTGGAGTGTTTCTCATCCATTGCAGCTCCTTTGACGAAGTTCACTCAGAAGAATGTGAAGTTTCAGTGGTTAGAGGCTTTCTAAGAGTTGATGGCTCGACTTACCTCAGCACCAGTATTGACCCTACCCGAGGATAACGATGGTTTCATGGTATATTGTGATACTTCCATAGTTGGACTTGGGTGTGTATTGATGCTGCGTGGGAGGGTTATAGCTTATGCCTCTTGACAGCTGATGGTGCATGAAAAGAATTACCCGACCCATGATCTTGAATTGGTCGTGGTGGTGTTCGCATTGAAGATATGGTGGCATTACTGGTATGGGGTCCATGTGGATGTATTTACTGACCACAAGAGATTTCAATATGTGGTCATACAGAAAGATCAAAATCTTCAGCAAAGGAGGTGGTTGGAGTTACTTAAGAATTATGACATGATTGTCCTTTATCACATGTGAAAGGCTAATGTGATCGTGGATGCGCTTAGTAGACTCTCAATGGTAAATGTGTCCCATGTGGATGAGGGGAAAAAGGAGTTGGTGAAAGATGTTCATCGGCTTGCGAGGCTGGGAGTTAGATTGATCGATTCGACCGATGGCGATGTTATTGTGCATAACGGGCAAGAATCGTCCTTGGTAATTGATGTTAAATCCAGGTAAGATGAGGATCCAATATTGAGGAAGCTGAAGGAGGTGGTGTGGAATCAAAAAGTGGGAGTTTTCTCCCAAGGGGGAGATGGTGTTCTAGTCGACTATGTGTTATGAATGTTGATAATTTGTGAGTTCGGATATTGCATGAGGCACATGGTACTAGATATTCTATTCATCTATGGTCCACGAAAATGTATTGGTATTTGCGAGAAATCTATTAGTGGGATGGTATGAAAAGGGATATTGCAGAGTTCGTAGCATAATGTCCAAACTATCAGCAACTAAAAGCCGAGCATCAAAGACCTGGACGTGCACTTCAGGATATTGCCATCCCCACTAGGAAGTGGGAAGAAATAAATATGGACTTCATTATAGGTCTACCTCATACTCGCCGGCAATACCACTCCATTTGGGTTGTGGTGGATACGTTAACCAAGGCTACACACTTCCTACCGGTCAAGACGACAGATTCAGCGGATGATTATGCAAGCTGTATATTCGGGAGTTGTTTCTACTTCATGGAGTGTCCTTGTCTATTATTTTGGACCGAGGTACTCCATTTACTTCTCAATTCTGGCGTTCATTTCAAAAAGGGCTCGGCACTTAGGTTAGCTAAGCACAACTTTTCATCCTCAGACAGATGGTCGAGTGGAATGAACCATTCAGACTCTTGAGGATATGTTGAGGGCATGTGTTATGGATTTCAAAGGTAGTTGGGATGATCATTTGCCCTTGATCGAGTTTGCTTATAATAACAGTAACCACTCTAGTATTCAGATGGCACCGTTCGAGGCTCTCTATGGGCGAAGGTGCAGATCTCCCATTGAATGGTTCGAGGTTGGTGAGGTAGCTGTGGTAGGACCATATTTGGTTCATGAGGCGAGGGTGATGGTTCAGTTGATAAGGGACTTTTTAAAAACCGCTCAGAGTCATCAGAAATCATATGACAATGTGAGAAGAGGAGAATTGGAGTTTGATGCAGATGACTAGTTGTTTCTAATGGTATCTCATATGAAGGGAGTCATGCGGTTCGGAAAGAAAGATAAACTCAGTCCCCGCTATGTTGGTCCCTACCGGGTTGTGAGAAGAGTTGGCAAGGTGGCATATGATTTGGACATGCCTTCAGAATTGGCTTCCGTTCATCCCATGTTCCATGTATCGCTTTTGAAAAAGTTCTTGGGTGACCCAGCCTTGGTGGTTCCGATAGATAGTGTTGGTGTGAAAGACAACCTTAGTTATGACGAAATTCTGATTGAAATTTTGAATCGACAAGTTCGAAGGCTGAGGAACTAAGAGGTAGCTTCAGTTAAGGTTTTATGGAGGAATCAGCATGTTGAAGGAGCTACGTGGGAGGCCGAAGCTGACATGATGGCTAAATACCCACATTTGTTCTCTACCGGCTCAGTTCTGAGTTGAGGTCTCAGTTATTTCCTTAATTCTCTAATCAGTTTCCATGATCAGTTAATGTGCACAAGTTTGAATTATTTTGTGCTATATGTATGTGATGCCTGAATTTTGTTTAGCTATATTGGTCTTTTCGGAGGTAGTCATTCTGTGGAATTTCGAATAAAATAATCAGTATTGGAGTATGATAATTTCTTGCTTCTGTTTCATGCATGTTTCTAACATTCGAAGATGAATGTTCCCAATGGGGAGATATTGTTATACCCCAAGAATTAAAGAATCGGACCCAAAAGTGACTCAGGAGGAAAACTGGAAAATGTTGCAGCAGTTGCAGAATGGGTCACTTAACGACTCGTGAAAAGCCCAAATGATTCGTCAAGTGACTCATGGGGAAGGCCAGAGATGATGAAGGACTCGAGGTCTTCACGGGTGATATAACGACTCGCGGTCAGTCACCACGAGTCTTCATGTCAGCCTTGGGGAGGTCCAAGAGAAAGAGGGTAAAGCTTATCCTGTGTACATAACGGATGGTACCTAATGAGTCATCGTCAGTCCTAATGACCTGTTAGGAGGGCCATTACCAAACCAGTTGAATTTACATGAAGGATGAGGCAGTGTACTAGACAAGTGAACCAACAGATTGTGTGCCCTAGTAACGAGTTGTCAGGTCGTCCATTAGAACCCCCTGACAATTAATTTCAGCGATTTCAGTGAGGGTTTTTCCATAATTCCTATGTTCTAAGGGCCTATACTATGTCGTTTTAAGCTCGTAATAGAGGGTTTTAAGCAGCGAAAAACCCATCTTAGGCCATTTCTTCATGCATGCAAGGTTGAAGGTTTTAAAGGGAGAAATTGAGGAGAATTTCAAGGTTTTCAAGGGAAATCTCAGCTGGGTAATTAGGAGGATTTAAGATTCTTCATTCCCAGTTATGTAAGGCTATGAGTGGGTGCTTCCTTCCACACCCATGCCCATTCCTTATCATTTTGTGATTACTTTGTGATGATAAGTATGGGTCTTCATTTAATTGCATGATTCTTACATTTCTACTCATGGGTATGATTAAATTGAGTTGATATTGTGATTTACTGAGCTTGGACGGATTCTATCTTAATTTCTTTTATAAAATTGTTTTTTTCTAAAATTGAATTTAAAACGTCCATGTGTGGGTAGCTCATAATAGAATGTGATGATGATGGAGTAGATGATGAAAAGCATGTTTCCAACCTTACTCATGATTTTGATGATGTTTTTAATAAAGAATAAATTGACCCAAGTATGATGAAGCTTCTGGTAGTGCCCAATGTTGAGTATGAATAAGGATTTTCGTGAATTGACTTGATTACTTTGTTTTGGAGTGAAATCTCCCAATTACAGTGTTTTCAATTGAATTATATGAGTTGAAGCATGATAAGGTTTTGGGCAAGGCCCTTATATTGCTAATGATGAAGTGATATTTCTAAGTAGGCATACCACATGATTTTTGAGTAAAGTCTCCCCTATTATTTAAGCTTGTGGTATGTGTCGTAGTAAAGCTGCTCATATGCATGAATTCATTATTAAGATGTATGTTTTCATTAAGCTTCGTTTCACGTGATGTTGAGTCTAAGCATGATTCTATTCTAAGCTTTGTCAAGATGACATTGTTGAGCTTCATATCTATATGATGTCTAGTGTATGCATGATTTCATAATGAGCTTTGTCAATAGACAAAGTTGAGCTTCGTTTTATATGATGTTGAGTTTATGCATGATTTTAGGTTGAGCTTCATCACTAGATGATGTTGAGCTTCATATTTATACGATGTAGAGCAGTGCATGTTTTGGGAGAAGAGTCTAGCACCGAGCGGGCTAAGGGTCGACTATGCTATGCCCCAGAACTACGCGCCAACGTAGGTTTATTTTATTATATGATTAGGACCTCCCTTGTGAGCTATCCCAGGCCCGATTGGCCTTTTAAGCTTGATATAGATATCATGGTAGCGTCTCTAGCCCTGGCAAGGTTTTGGACAACTCTGCCCACTTGAGTGTAATCGACGGGACCACGTAAGCTCTATCCTGGTATGTCGGTTAAGTGACGATTCTCCTACTGTCTATATCATTCGGATTTGCATACACATTACTCATGATGATTATCTTATGCATGCATGTTTAAATAGCAAGGTTTGACTCATTCTTCAGCTTTTGATATAAATGTTATGATTTAGCTTGAGTCATTAGATTTAGTCATGATATTCTAAAGCCATGCATGACCTTGTATAAAATAAGAATGATTTCATAATGAATGCTTATGATCTTTTTCTTATCCTTAAAGGCTATCGTATATGTATGACTTGTTTTGAAAGATTGTTATTGCTCTAGTGGTTTTACTTACCTTGCATACTCGGTACATTCCACGTACTGAGTGCATACATTTTATGTCGCATCATTTCATGTTGCTGGATTGGGTCCTCAGGTATAGCCCCGTTCATAGCCGCTATTAGAGTTACCACCTGCTTGTTTTGGTGAGTCCTCATCTTCCGAGGACTAAACTTTCAGTTATCTTGACCTTATTTTCAATTTCAGTATTTCTGAGCTAGTTGGGGGTGTTGTCCCATCATCTCGTCTAGATTAGAGGCTTATCAGACTTAGACATGTATTCTACTTCAGATGTTCATTCTGTTGTTATGTTAAGTTAGACATCCGCTAAGTTTACATTTATGTTTCCTTCATGTTTATTAAATGAGTTAGTGAAATTCTTATGCCATGGGTTGACTTGGGGTCTCTCAGGGTCCCCTGTCCCATGTCTACGATCCGGGTCTCCTCTCGGGTCATGACAATTTCCCCCGATCTCAACATACCACATCCTAAGGCATCTGGTCAGGCTTCCAAAGAAGCATCAGTTTGAGGTTCCTCACCTCTTCACACCTAGTGGTCTTCATATTCTTGCGGAGCTTATCCACTCACATGAAGGTCAACTCCAATGACTAGCTAAGTGTCTCCCTAACCTTATCATGAAAATAGTCAAGCAGGAGTTGAAGTCGATTAAAGACAACTTGATCAAGTTGTGTACTCATGTAGATGTGGTAGAGGGAGATGTCATCTCTCTCTAGGCTAAGATTTAGGAATGGAAGAGTGATACGCTTATGGAAGTACCCAACATGAGTGCTCTTGACAGAGCTATAGTTTCCCCTTCCATAGCTCGAGGCCAAATCGATGATTTGTTCAAGAGCTTAGGTGATGATGAGGATGGAGTGGATGATGTTGGACAAGTTGGGGAAGAAGTGGCTGGTGATGGTGATGATGATGAGGCTGACGAAGAGTGACCACAACAGGAAGTCCTTTCACTTTTATACTTTTCATACATACATTGGGGACAATGTAAATTTTCATAATTGGTGGTGAGGTGAGTGTTGTGGTCTTTGATGAAATTGTTCCATTGTCGAGTTTTTGTGTTTGAATTATGAGAATTTGTGAGCCTAGGTCGGGTTCATTTTTTCTGCGATTGATGTTTTCCCTTGTCGGGCCATTTGTTTTGTTAAAATTGTTAATGAATGAGATCAAAAGATTGTCTTTGTGTTAGTTCCAATGAATGGGTCTTTGTTATTATTGCCTAAAATTGTGACCCGAGTTTTATTTCGCGTTTGTAAATACTAGGTACTAATTAAACTCCAAGGGTTTTCTTCATATCACGGTTCTTTCCCAAGGAGCATTTTCTTTTTTTTCTTTTTGTTGTCGAACCGTATGATATTTCCCAATGATAAATTGTGAGGTGACTCTCTTAAGGGAAAATGCCATGTTGTTCTTTGAGTCTTTCGTGGAATTGTTTTTGAGATGTACCAACAAAAATTTGTGCGGCATGAAAAATGTAGTTGAAAGAAAACACGGGCATTTGAAATAGGAAATGTAGCATTCTCTTTTCATACATTGCATAGTCACCATTTGTCTTGTGAATTCCCATGCTCTATGGTCTCGAATCAAAATCTTGTGATAATGATGGCTTGTACGAACTATTTGGGTGTGATGCCTTGTGTAGTAAGGTTATTTGAATGAATCTCATGCATCTCTTCTTGTCTAGAACTTTCCCTAAATGTGACTAAAGGAAAAATTCTAGATGTAGCTGCACTTAGAATATGATTTTAGTCTTTTGTTTGATTAGTCACTTCACCCAAAATGACCTCCGAAAACGTCTTTCCTTGCTAGCAAATGTTGAGCCTTTGGACTGCTTATTCTTGGAAACCACATTACAAGCCAATGACCCTTTTGTAATCCACTTCTTTGGCACCCGCCCTCCCTAATTGCTAGTGATGAATGAATGAAAATAATGGGGGCTTGAAACCTAAGACATAGGGAGAGATATGGAAATAAATGAAAAAGAGGAAAAAAGCCTAAGTTTGGAAGTTTACAAGAAAGGGAGAAATCTAATGAGCCTAAATGTGAGGTAGCACTAAATTATGATCAAAATGACTTAAATAATAGTTTGTACATTGGTGCAAACTAATTCAAGTTAACATACAACTATTGCATGATCATTTTACATTCCTTGTGGGATTCGACCCCGACATCCGTGGGGTTATTTGTTTTGCTACAATGACTGTTTGCGCTCTCCTATAAAGAAGGGTGTAGTTTGAACATTATCACCTCCCATATAGTGCCTGATTTAACTTCATGGCACGACTATGTTTCCCGTCACTCCTTCATCCTAGTGGACATATGACCATACCAAGGATCTGCTAAATTCTTATGCAGCACGTGTTTCACCACTAACTGATTTCAATCTCCAGGTTCTCCAACCGTCTTCACTTTGAAGTCCTCATAGTGAGGTGGCATTCGTGCTGCTCTGAACACTTCAAATACTGCCTCCTAACCAGCTACTCTCATAGACATCTTTCCTGACTAAACATGTATGAAAACATCGGTGGTGGATAAAAATCCTCTCCCCAAAATGAGGGGAACTGCTGTATCTGCTCATAGTCTAGGATTATAAAGTCCACTAGCAGGATGAAAGGTCCTACCTTAATCCAGACATCTTTAATAATTCCCTCAGGATAGGCTAAATACAGATCCACAAGCTGTAATTTCATTGTGGTAGGACGTGGTTCACCTAATCCCCGAGTTCTGAATAGGAGTGTAGGAATCAAATTGATGCTCGCATTCAAATCACATAAGGCTGAACCAACTTCCTTGCTTCCAATAGTGATAGGGATAGTGAACCTCCCGAGGTCTTTTAGCTTTTTGGGAATTTTGTTCTTGATTCAGGAACTGCACTGTTGCGAAATCCATGGTTTCAAACTATGTATGCCTCTTCTTATTGGCTACATTATCCTTGAGATACCTAGCGTACTTGGGGAATTTCTATAAAAGTTTCACCAATGGAATATTCACATGAACCTACTTTAACAACTCAAGAAACTTACTACAAGTTGTATCTTCTATCTTCTTCTTCAACCTTTGAGGAATTGGGGGAGGTGGCCTAGCTACTACAATTTATGGTTGTGAGTTGATAGACTCCCCCACCTCAGCCTTGCATCTGATGGCCTATTCCTCATCAACTTTTTCTTTTCTGGGAATAGCCTTACCCAGCTCCTTACCACTGCGAAAGAAAATAGCATTTCCATTTTGCTTGGAGTTCTTCTCAGTGTTACTCGAGAGTGCCCCCTGTGGTCTGTTGTTCTGCTTTAGGGCCAATTGCACATTTGCCTTTCAAGATCATAGATGGAATTTTGCATTTCATTAACCACTTGCATCTGCTGCAACATCCATTGCTTTATTGTCTCCTCAAAATAACTATTATGCTACCAGCTTTATAACCTTTGATAAGTGTTTTGGGGCCATTGAAAGTTTTGATTCCCTCGCCACGAGGGATTTTCTCCATTCCAATACCCCTGATTATAGCCAATACCTACAAATGCACCACTAAAACCTTGTTGTCCCACAAAATATACACACTTTGGATTAAGAGGACAACCTGAATAGGTGTGACTTTCACCACACGCCTCACATGATGGTGGTGGGATTTGTACCTACTACACTTCGCCTCGTGTTGGTGTGGTCACCAACTTACTGGTCGCATTCACCAACTAGCTAATGTCTGCCCTAATTTCCGCTACACCATCCACCTTAAGCTTTCTTGACACCTTTCCTGCTACAAATCCTCTGCCTGAGTGTTGATAATCTTGACTCCCTGCAGATATGAGGTTCAAAATAGCCTCAATTTCATCATAACTTTCAAATAGAATCTGTCCCGTGCGATAGCATGAACGAGTATCTTCGACTCGAGCTTCAGACCCTCAATGAAGTTGTGCCCATTTATCTCCTTAGGTTGCATGTGGTGAGGACAATCTCTCAAGTAAACCTTGTAACATTCCCATACTTGAGCTAGCATTTCTCCATCATTCTGTACGTACTCCATTAGTTCTTCTCGAAGAGAAAAACTGGATGATTAACTTATTGGAGAGGATCCCCAAGTGGAGATAGATCTTGCAGGCTCATTTTGAAGCCACTCCTTGCCTTCTCTGATCTATAAGAATGGAAACAAAGTTAACTTGACATATTCCTCTGAAACGTTCTGGTAGTGAAAATTTTCACTCAGCTCTACAAACGTCATCAGATGCCTGTGGGGATCCTCGTGCAGCTTGCCTTGAAATTGGCAAGTGTTTTGGACCTACCGCACAGTCCCTTATTTCATCTCTAAGTTCCCAGTGATGGCCGGTTTGACGATCGCTTTAGAAGTGTTGTCCAAATTAGGCCTAGCAAAATGCATCACTGGAACTCTCTCATTTTCTTCACCCGCTGCTTGCCCAATATTTTCCATAACTAAACTTTTAAAAGTTCTCTCTATTTCAAGATCAAGAGAAGCCAAGGTGGTCCTTGACTTCTCATGCTTGGCATACACTAAGGGAAATAACCCGGTGAACTTCAACAAAAATAAGAATCAAACGTAAAATATAGACTAGCAAAACAAAATTCTAACCTACAAACGAATAAACAATATTCAAGTCCCCAGCGGTGCCAAAAATATGATGTTGCCCAAGCGGATGCAAGCTCACATGGTCGTCAAGTAATATAGGATTTTGAAGTCTAGATATCGTACCCAAGGGACTTGTCAATTTAATCATTATAAGTTTGTCACTTTAATTTCATTAATATACAATACAAGTAAAATGAAGATTGGTCTAGAAAATTAAACTACTAAAACTTCAAATATAAAATTAACTAAAACAAATGAAAGCTTTATTGTATTTTGATGATGGTGAAAGACTAGGGAAATGACACTTGGTTGGTTTCAAGTTGAGTTTTCCAGACGTAATAAAACTGGCATGATTCTTCCTATGGTTATTAGTTGCAAGTTACTCTCCCATTTCTTGCCACTATCCCTAACATCCAAGAACTATTTCATGAACCCTAACGCCTATATCCCTATGGTCTCAAGAGAACAATGAAATGACGGTTATGCCTACTTGTATTTCATCTAGTTTGGTTGAAGAGTATATCTCTATCCTCAACAACAACTTCTATCCTAAAACCAATGGGATCAAAGGTCTTTGAATTCTTGTTCTGTATTTATTTTTAACCCTTTCAATTCCCTTTCCCAAGTTCTATCGAAAGTCAACAGATTACTTACAAGGTGATCAATCTTATAAATATTAAATTAACACAAATAAAAACAAACAATCATATGAGAAGAATGAAAATCAAATTTAATTAGTCATTCAAACAATCAACTATTCAATATAGACAGAACCCTAGAATATGAGTTTAGCCACTCATAGACAAGAGGAAAAACAAATATTTAGTCATCATCATACAAAAATACAAAGTAAAGAAGAGAAAACCTAGTTGTAGAACTTTGTCTTCCTTCCAAACGTCTTACAAGATTTCATAAACGAACTATGGAATGTAAGAATGAATAAAGACTGCTCCAAGAAGCCAAAATTACTTAACAAATGACCTAAGGCCACTATTTTTAGATGATCCTTCAAAAGATGCTTCTTCCCTTCAATACTTGGTTTTAAAATAAACTTTTTTCACCCCGAAATGACCATTGCCCACCGCCCCATGTATCTCGCCATAGAGTTATTCAAATTTCCAGCAATTTCAACTTTCGACAAAGCCTGGCCTGCCGCCCCCTCTATCTTGTCATGTTTTGGAAGTGCAATTTCTATGAAGTTTCAGTGCTGGCACTCATAGATCCAGACTAAAGTTTTATACTCTTAGGTTTGGGACTGGGTGTGGGGCGCCAGCCATATCACCAAACCTTTCAGCTCCTCAGATCATCATTTCTTGCATCATTTTGAGCCCATTTTTCTTAGTTTCCTGCTTAAATCAACTCAAATAATTTGTTAGCACATAAAACACACACAAATATGAATTGAAGAATAAATTAAGGATTATGGACTCATAACATGATCAAATATGGTTAAACTCATGGAAAATGGGCATAAAAATATGCCCAACATTAGTGATCAATCTCATAAATAATAAATTAACAGAAATAAATACAAACAACCATAATTGAAGAATCAAAACTAGATTAAGTTAGTATTTCAAACATTCAACCATGCACCATGGCCAATACCCTAGAATATATGTTTAGCCACTCACAAACAAGCTGAATAAGTGAATACTTAGTCATCATCATGCGAAAATACAAGTAAAGAAGAGAAAAACCTAGTGTAAAACTTTTTCTTTCTTCCAAATGGCTTACAAGCCTCCACCAACGAACTATGCAATGCAAAAAATGACCAAAGATATGTAATAATCGATGTAAGGCATATATTTATAGATGAGCCTTCGAATAACGCTTCTACCACCTAAAACTTTTCTTTAAAATAGGGATTTTCCCCCAGATGACCCTAGCACGCCGCCCCACTTATCACCACAGAGTTAGTCAAATTGCCAATAATTTAAGCTCCGGAGAGGCTTTGGCGTGCCACTCCCTCTATCACTCCAAGGTGTTCATCAAATTTCTCTCTATCTGAACACTTATAGCGCAAGGCACCACTAAACTCGCCAAGGTTTGTGAAGTGCAATGCTCTGCACCAACCTAAAGTTCTATTTTCTGAAGTTTGGGACTTGGTGCGAGGCACCAGCCATAGCTCCAGGCCCTTCAGCTCCTCAAATCTTCAGTCCATGGATCATTTTGAGTCCATTTTGCTTAGTTTCCTGATCAAATCAACTCAAATTGTTTGTTAGCGCATAAACAGCACATACACACATGAATTTAAGTAGAAATTAAGGATTAAAACTCAAAACATGATCAAATATGGGTAAAAATATGGAAAATGGCCATAGAAATATGCCCGACATCAGGGATGTTACATCATTCCCCACATAGAAACATTTGTTCTTAACATGAAAATTGGACTCGCAAAACTATGTCCTTGAGAGTTACAAAAATTTTAATAGAGTCTCCTTTATAAAAATGGTGCTAGACTAAACCTGTAACTCAAAAACGTTCAACAAGGTGCCTCATATGGCGATATGTCAACATACAAATCAAGTTAAACCACACGCATATATACATGCTTTATTTTTGTCATAGAATAATAATGAACACAATAATATAGAGACATAACTTTCCTAGAAATCATTTTTAACTTACAAATAACTGAAGGTACTTCTTCCTCATTTCCTCCTCAGCTTGCCACATCATTTCCTTGACATTCTTTTCCCTTAATACAAACTTTACTAATTCTACCTCTTTGTTTCTAAGCTTTAAAACTGGATGATTGAGAATGGAAATCGGTATTTCCTTGTAGGACAAGTCTTCGAAACCTGAACATTGTCAATAGGCATAATACGTGAAGGATCTCCTATATACTTTCCAGTATCAATAGGAAAAATACAAGTTAGATTGAATGAAATGTTGAGGAAAACAAAAGCACATTGATGCGTCCAAACGATTGTGCAAGGCACACACTTGTCAAGTAATACAGGATGAAGAGTCCGAAAATCGTACCCACAAAGACTTGTTAGATTAATTACTTCTAGTTTTCTTATTCCACTCTTCTAATAAAACAACTTATGGGTCAAGATCTATTGTTATTCTAATAGTTTTTACTAGCATAGTAAAATCAGAAATAAAGAAGTTTTAATGGATTTTTGTACAAATAACATTAAAATCTAGAGTCTTGGCTAGTTCACAATTCGATAGAGTTGCTGAAATCACTATGCTTAATTTGCTCTCCAAGATTACTAGTTATAGGTTAAGATTACTTTTCTAAATATCTTTCCGATAATTCAAAGACTATCTTACTATCCATAACACCTAGATTTCTATGGTCGATTAATAATAGTAAAACACATATGAGTTATGTCTTGTATTAATAAAGCAGGGTTGTAGGTTATATTTCTATCCTTAATAACTAATCGATTTTTCGATAAGGTTCACGAACCTACTTAATTTATCCTTTTTACCCTTGTGATTATCTCTTTTTAGTTTTGTTCGGTGGTTCGTAAGGGTTAAAAACCGACACACAAGTGCACGTGGTCAAACAAGTAGTAAGTGGCTTTAGTAAGCCAAGTATCGATCCACGGAGACTCTGGATAAGTGGAAATTGCTCAAGTATACTATATTATATCTCACTTCTAAATATGCTGACAACAATGTAACCAACAATTTAATAAGTTGTTTTATAAATTATATACTAAACTACAAACAATTATCTACTGTGAATTTAAACTATGGATATGAGCATGCCGAGGTTAAGAACATGTAATGAACTGATTATAATCATAAATTGGTTAATCTTTTCTTCCAGTTGCTAGCCAAGAACATTAGCCAAGAGATTAAAACTCTCGTATTTAATCTCACTTAAGAATCATAAACCATCCGTCTACATTTTTGTGATCAAATGCAATTCATGACCTAGCAATACAATTCTGGTTCCTAAATTGACTAATACGGCTTTCAAGTATATTTCTATCAGGAAAGCACATCAAAACTCAATTTCCCAAATCAAGTAAAGAACAATATCCTATTAATTCACAACTTTCCAATTTCGTGCTCTCTCGAGTGAAATCGGACTTTTTAGATGTACATTAATGTAGGCCACACACCAATGTAGTAAGAACAAGAATTAATAGAACAACATGGAAGAAGAAGATGAAAAACCATATAATTCAATATTCAAAATTCATCACAAGTGTTCATAACCTCAGCAAGGGAGGGAATTAGCCACTCATTTGTGGATTAATCATCCTAAAACAAGTGTTAATCATACAAACAATTGAATTAGAGAAGAAAGAAAGAGAGGAAAAACCCTTAACTTTTCGTCCCTCAACTGCCTGTAACCCACGTCCTTGCTCCACCAAGTCTGCCTTATGAAAAATAAGCCTAAGTGTTCTATTTATACTAATGGGAATTTTTCCCGAAATAACAAGCAACGTGTCACGGAGTGCATCGCGGAGCACTACCTCCGTGACACGGCGTGGATACGGACCCTCACTGGAATTTGGGGGTCCAGGTATAAAGCATCAACGTGGCACGGCGTGCAACGCGGAGGCTTGCCACCGTGCCACGGAACTGTCGCGAGGCTACACTGTAATTTGTGATATTTTTCACCCTCCAGGCAGAATGCCTCCGCGATGGCAGCGTGACACGGCTCCATCGCGGAGCCCCTTTAAATTGTGCAGTCCACTGCCTTGTTCCGTGCTCGATTCCACGTCCAACTCCGATATCCTCCAACATGCATTTTAGCTCTTCGAAATCACATTTTACCTACAAAACAATTCTAATCATGTTGGTTAGTATAAATTCACATTTTATTACCAATTACATGAAAATGTATACACATTGCAAGATAAACAAGGCGAAAATGATACATTTGAGTATCACTTGGGCATATAAATCTGCCCAAGATCACTTACCCCACACTTAAATCCTTGTTCGTCCTCGAACAACAAACACACAATTCATGCAAATTACATCCCAACCTTCGCCACTATGGTGCGACAATTTGAGCTACGGTCATACCGGTCATTCAATATTGCAAATCATCAAGAAACATGCATGGTCTTAACAATTCAATGACCTTTAATACATCAAGACTTCCTAGCCTTTAAGAATCGACTCTCGATATCGGCAAACTCATGCAAATCAACTAATCAAGATATCCGACATGAAAATCAATCTTTCATCAAGCATGTTCCCTCACAACTCAAGAGAATCTTCCCTTTTTTGCTCATGTGACACACAAACATTCAAGTAGGGGCATGTAAAAATTAATTTCACTCTCTCTCCCAAAAGAATTCACATGCATCATGTCATGACCCATAAGCTTTCCCTTAGTGTATTACTCCACTAATATAAAGAAATGCAATGTAAGATCACATAGGACTTTAATGGGTTGTAATGGAAGCTATGGAACTAGTACATATTGGATTAGCCAATAATAGCCACTAGCATCCTTAAGCGCCTTTTCAACACATTCCCATCAACTCATGGACATTGTTTCTCTCTTTTCTTTTTTCCATCATCCCATTCATGATGATTTACTTTCGTATGGCCCATTTCATCAAGCTCACTTGACACAAAAACAAAGGTTTTTCATGCACCTTCATTATCATTTAGTTATAGCAAGTGCACCTTCAACCTTTTCTTTTGTTTCCTCACTCTGCTTTTCTTTTTCTTTTCACCATTCTCACTCTTTGACACTTTGGGAAACTTTTTGTTCTTCTTAAGCGCTTAAGAGTTTTGTATAGACTTTACGGCTAATGACAAGGAAGAATTAAGCTCAGTTGATACATTTTTGGACAAAAGAAAGAAATAATAGGCTAAAGGCTCAAAGGGCTGACTAGGGTATGCAATCACAAAAAGGGGGAGTATGACAAGAAAAAAAAAATAGAAACTCTCAATTAAAATAAAGAAATGCCTACATCATTTCCAACACTACACCTCCTTCATTTCGTTTTGTACACACACCAGGCAAGTTCTAGAGACTTCACAATAGCATGGAATAACAATACCTCACTTCACACTTTATGCACATGCTCGATTCAAGATGCATTCACAAACTCTTCAATTAGCTAATTACATGAATTTAAAATTAAGCCTCAATCACACCGAATCGAACTCTACAGCCTAGGTATCTCAACATATTTGCAAAATTGCATGCTTTCATATGAATTACCTTTGCATTTTGAATATCAGGTATAACACGCAACCAACATTTCACAACCATATAGTAACTACAGGTTCTGTGATGCAATCCACCAAAAAAAAACTGAAAATAAATTAAAATCACTACTCCTACCGACTACATTTCCCTTAAGATGGTCGTCATCCATCCATCATAGGGAACGGTCACTAACTATGATGTCGGTTCAATGCGACTATTCTCGATAAAAGAACCAAAACCAAACGCCGAGAAACCCGAAAAAATAAAAATTGAAAAATTTTGCAACACATCGATCATTTCGATGGAAAAATTATTTACAAAATATTTTAATATGAACAAAATATTTTTGCAAAATTTTAAAAATATCGATCATTTCGATAGAAAAAAAAAAGAACATATTTACAAAAATTCTTACACACTTAGCTGGCAACAACAACATTCCACAACACACATCAATTACACAAATAATTACAAATACAGAACAATTTGCAATTCACAAACACAGGGAAACATACATACAAAAATATAGAGGAAGGCATACAAGCAAACAAGCCCAGCCCAGCACCTAACTACTCCTCACCCCACACTTAAACCGAACACTATCCCCAGTGTTCACAAAAATAAAAAATCACACAATTGGGTGGTGGAACTCCCTGATCAGTCAAAGTATTCCACTTCTTCATCAGGTGTTGCTGCCTCATCTCCCATGTCCGAGTCGCCTCCGTCGTTGTCATCGGACTCCACATCGGAGTCCTCCCGGCGTGTCTCCTCGTCCGTGGGGACATCATCGTCAGTGGGCTCCACAAAGGCTGGCCCCACTCGACATAGAGCCCTGGCGTTTTCGCCAAACGGGTAATCCAGCTTGAGCTGCCATAGCTCCTTCTCCGTGGCTGGTCTCCCACCGATCCTGAGATGGAGGATTTGCATTCCAAACATCCGTGCCATGTACTGGTCATCACGAGCATGTCGCTCGCCAAGAGTCAGCATTGGCCCGTGTGTGGTGTCGGGGGCCTTAGTTTTGGTCACGTCCAAGGCCCACCGCTCCAACTGCGGGATGTAATCCAAAGCCTCTTCCTCAACGTCGAGGCCCCGGAGAAAGGTGGTGATTAGTCCACCGAACCCATACCTGTGGCCCTGGTGTAGTCGGGCTCTCTTCATGGCAGATATGATGACCGCCCCAACATTAATCTCCAGCCCTTTCATCAGGGCATACACCAGGCAAACACGGTCCCCGGTCACATCAGTCATGTGCACCCCCGGGATTAGGCACGAGCAGACTATCTTCAGCCAGATTCGGGCCTCCCTGTTCATTTGAGAATAAGGCAGAGTCTGGTGGTAGCCCCTTTCTTTATGTCTGCTCCATCTAGCTGTGGATCGAGCCCCACACAATGTGCGTCTGATGTCGGCATATGGTGGGGTAATATTCAGCTGGCGGAGAACATGGGCGTCTGTGTCCCGCGCTCTGATGATGGCATTTAGCTGTTGGGGTTCCAGAGTGACTATCTGCCCTCTGATCTTGATGTTGTGGCTTCTGATTGTCGGGTTCCAATTTGCATAGAACTCCCGGACTAGGTGTAGGTTTCATTCCTTGGGCTCCTGAAATATGAAACTTAGCCCAGCAGCCTCGATCCTTTGAACTATTCTGGGGAACTCCTGTGCTAATGGTTCCCTTGCTATATGCTCCTCGGGGAAGTATTTGTTTTCTTTGTGTTTGGCGTACCACTTCTTCCCCTCATTAGTCACCCATCTAGTTCCGTATTGGCGGCGCTGGCCACGTGGAACTACTGGTGCAGCTGGGACTGCTGTGCCCAGTCTAAGTCTTTTCCTCCCGGTGCCTGAAGTTGATGCACCCTTAGCTTTATCTTGCCTACTTGCCATTTTGTCTGTCAACACAAATAAACAAGCGCAATGTCAAGCTAAATGAATATTAACTTCGGCTAAGGTCGAGGTACGCTAAGTTTACCCCACACTCAGTCCTTAGCTGCGGTTACGATACTACGGCAAAAATACTTTATTTACACCAAAAAACAGCTATACAATTCATGCTTAGTGCGTTCGCAAAGAAAAATTCGACGGTCTAACTTTAGCGTACTACTCAGACTTCGTACAGCTAAACCCAATCACTACCATCGCTAACAATTCAACCATCGCACTTAGCAAAGAAAAACAACGAAACAAAAACAACAAAAAATATATACATGAACCTATACAACCAACCCAGTTCGAACAATTTTCAACATTTTCCCCAAAACCCGAGAATTCGTCACCTATTAGCATTCAACAATGGTTACAACGACTTATCTCATTTCACTACGTACACCCCGGCATATATTTCACAAATTCAACACATTACCCATTTGAATTTCAACAACCAAGCCCTAGAATTGAATTTCGCAATTAAATTCGAATAAATTCATGCAATCGACAAGTTCAAACGCTCATTACAACATTCCGAACATTTATCAATCAATAAATAACTCAACTTCATGCTAAAATTTGATTTAGGGTTATTTATCTCACCTCCCATGCTTAAATTCGAATAAAATCACTAAAAACTTGAGAGAGAATCGGAAAACATACCTTGGAGTTGAAGAACCGAAGAAATCTTGGTAATTCTTTGCTTTAAACCGTGGCACGTTGATGGGGAAGAGATTTTAGGAAGTTTGGTCGCGGAGGAGAACAAGAATGAGGGAAAAAGTGGCGAAATCGGGGGTTTAAAATGTAGAAAACACGCGGGTCACCCGGCAACCCGTTGTGACCCGTCACCATTTATATGGCAACGTGTCACGGAGTGTATCGCGGTGCACTACCTCCGTGACACGAAGCCATCGCGATAGGTTACTGGAATTTTTAAAAATTCCAGATTACACCTCAACGTGTCACGGAGGGTAACGCGGAGGTCCTCCTCCGTGACAAGGAGCTATCGCCCCAGCTCACTGTCTTCAACATTTTTTTTTAATTTTTTTTTAATTTTTTCATACCTCGCTTTTCCTTCACGATTCCGTGCACGTTTTTCTCCGTTTGACCTAAAAATTATCTCACTAAATAAAATTGGTTAGATTAATAGGTTTCACCTAACTAAAATAAAAAATACTAACTAAAATGCAAAAATTTTGTACTCAATCAAGAAAAAGAAAAATAAAATCTATGTACACTTTACAAAATGAAAGAAAAAATTTTTTTCACGGGTTGCCTCCCGTGCAGCGCCTGGTTTACCGTCGCGGCTCGACGTCCTTTATGCTCAATTGTCCGCTAGGGTGATGGACGATTTCTCACGATCATTGTCCTCCCCCCAGTAGTGCTTACACCTATCCGGCGGTCTTCCCATCAACTCTCGGGAATACCATGATCAATTACATTGATCATCGAGAGTTCTTCATTCACCATCGGAAGCTTGGGTGCTTTGTACACATCGAACACCTCTACCTTGTCATGTGCTCGCATAGTAAGTTGACCCGCAGCTACGTCGATTAATGCTTTTCCGGTTGCCAAGCAGGGTCGTCCCAAAATAAATGGGACTTCCGCGTTCGGTTCAAAATCCAGAACAGTAAAATCTATCGGGAAAATTAGGGAGCCCATTTGCACTAGAACATCCTCAACAATGCCATCCGGCCTCGCTAAGGATCGATCCGCCAACTGCAAGATTACGGTTGTAGGTCTAGGACTCCCTAGACCCAACTTTCTGAATACCGAAGATGGCATCAGATTTATGCTCGCTCCCAGGTCACACAATCCACGAGCTCAGATGCTCTGCCCAATAGTAAGCTGGATAGTAAAACTTCCAAGGTCTTTTAGCTTCGTGGGCAGTCTATTTTGGATCCGGGAAGTGCACTCCTCCGTCAAAGCTACTGTGGCATACTCAGTCAAACAAATTTTGTTGGCCACAATGTCTTTAATGTATTTGGCATATTTAGGCACTCCCTGCAAGACATCAACAAGAGGTAAGTTAACATGTACCTGTTTAAGCACCTCCATGAATTTCTTGAAACACGCCTCCTCCTTGTGTTTCTTGAGTCGTTGAGGGAACGGGGGTGGAGGTCTTTTTGATTCAGCTTCTTTGGTCTTCCCCCTTTCCGAACTTTGCTCCCCCTCAACTTCTGCTGCTCCCGAGTTTTGAGGTGGTCTTTCTGGTTCCACCTCCTTCAGCTGCAAACCACTCCTTGTGGTCACTGCATTTAGCTGCTTCGGATTCGGATCCGTGTCGCTAGGCAGTCCTCCTCTGGGCCTTGTATTTTGGGCACTAGCAAATTGCCCAAATTGATACTCAAGAGCCTTGGTCGCTAACTGGTTATTTTTCACTTCGGCTGCCAATTTAACATAGTCAGCCTGCAATTGCGCTTGATTAACGATCATGGTCTTGAACATTTCCTCAATGCTGGGTGATGGTGGTGGAGGAGGGGCATTGTTATTTCTGAATTGAGATTGGTAGTTCTGTTGCCCTCCTTGATTTCTTTGCATACCCTGACCTGAACTTTGGCCCTGATGGTTGTTGCTACCCCATGAAAAATTTGGATGGTTCCTCCAATTTGAATTGTAGTCACTACCATACTGCTGCTGATTTCTTTGTGCATTGCCCACAAAGTTAACCGAATCTGGGTTTGCTCCACAGCACTCAGCTGAGTGCTCACTGCTTCCACACACTTCACACCACATTTGCTGGACCGCATTGACTGAAGCTGAAGGCTGGTTCAAAGTCATGTTGCTGAAGTGGTTATTCAATTGATTCTGCAAAGCGGCTATCTGTGCAGCGATAGCTGTAAATCCATCCACTTCAAGCACTCCTGCTGCTTTCCTTGCTCCACCTCGTGATGAATCAGCATTCCATTCTGGATTGCCCTGTGAAATCCGGTTTAGCAAAGTGTACATCTCCTCATAAGTCTTTTCCAGCGCTTGCCCTCCAGCTGCCGAATCTAGCAAAATTTTGGTATGGGGTTCCAAACCCTCAATAAATGTGTGCACCAACACCTCATTGGACTGATGATGATGAGGACAGTCCCGCAACATGGATTTAAATCTTTCCCAGGCTTGATACAAATTTTCTCCCTCCCTCTGTTTGAAACATAGAATTTGACTTCTATGTCTGACTGTTTTACCAGAGGGAAAAAATCTTATCAAGAACTTTCGTGCAAGATCATCCCACGTTGAAATAGAATTTGGTGGCTCAGCTTTCAACCACCTCTTGGCTTCACCAAGTAATGAGAACGGAAACAATGTAAGCCGAACATAATCAGGTGACACTCCAACGGGTATATAGGTGTCACTTATCTCCAAAAAGTTCTGGAGATGCTGTTGTGGATCTTCATGAGGGAGACTGGTAAATTGCCCGCTTGTGTGCAACAATTGCACCATATTTTGCTTGAGTTCAAATCTCCCTCCAGGCTTTGGTTTGCGGATACTTGATGTAACATTGTTGGCATGTGGGATTGCCACCTCGCGAACCGGCCTTGCTGCTGATTCTTCAAGCACTAACACTGCCCTTACAACCGGTGGATTTTGTTGCTCCATAATAGTCTGTCTGAGCAACTGCAGCTTTCTTTGTAGAGCTTCTCTCCGTTTACTATGAAATATACGTTCAAGCTCTATATAAGATTCCACCAGCTCTTTGTCTCTTGCCAGTGTTCATAGAAATCAAGTCTGCAAAATACAGGCTAAGACCAAGTTGTCAACACTTAAGAAAATAAAATAAAAATACAGTAAATTTACACTTAATACAATTTCACCAAAACGACGCCAAAAACTTGTTCGGTGGTTCGTAAGGGTTAAAAACTAACACGCAAGTGCACGTGGTCAAACAAGTAGTAAGTGGCTTTAGTAAGCCAAGTATCGATCCACAGAGACTCTGGATAAGTGAAAATTGCTCAAGTATTCTATATTATATCTCACTTCTAAATATGCTGACAACAATGTAACCAACAATTTAATAAGTTGTTTTATAAATTATATACTAAACTACAAACAATTATCTACTGTGAATTTAAACTGTGGATATGAGCATGCCGAGGTTAAGAACATGTAATGAACTGATTATAATCATAAATTGGTTAATCTTTTCTTCCAGTTGCTAGCAAACAACATTAGCCAAGAGATTAAAACTCTCGTATTTAATCTCACTTAAGAATCATAAACCATCCGTCTACATTTCTGTGATCAAATGCAATTCGTGACCTAGCAAAACAATTCCGGTTCCTAAATTGACTAATACGGCTTTAAATTATATTTCTATCAGGAAAGCACATCAAAACCCAATTTTCCCAAATAAAGTAAAGAACAATATCCTATTAATTCACAACTTTCCAATTTTGTGCTCTCTCGAGTGAAATCGGACTTTTTAGATGTACATTAGTGTAGGCTACACACCAATGCAGTAAGAACAAGAATTAATAGAACAACATGGAAGAAGAAGATGAAAAACCATATAATCCAATAATCAAAATTCATCACAAGTGTTCATAACCTCAGCAAGGGAGGGAATTAGCCACTAATTTGTGGATTAATCATACTAAAACAAGTGTTAATCATACAAACAATTGAATTAGATAAGAAAGAAAGAGAGAAAAAACCCTGAACTTGTCGTCCCTCAACTGCCTGTAACCCACGTCCTTGCTCCACCAAGTCTGCCTTATGAAAAATAAGCCTAAGTGTTCTATTTATACTAATGGAAATTTTTTCCGTAATAACAAGCAACGTGTCATGGAGTGCATCGCGGAGCACTGCCTCCGTGACATGGCGTGGACGCGGACCCTCACTAGAATTTGGGGGTCCAGGTATAAAGCATCAACGTGGCATGACGTGCAACGTGGAGGCTTGCCACCGTGCCACGGAGCTGTCGCGAGACTCCACTGTAATTTGTGATATTTTTCACCCTCCAGGCAGAATGCCTCCGTGATGGCAGCGTGACACGGCTCCATCGAGGAGCCCCTTTAAATTGTGCAGTCCACTGCCTTGTTCCGTGCTCGATTCCACGTCCAACTCCGATATCCTCCAACATGCATTTTAGCTCCTCGAAATCATATTTTACCTACAATCATGTTGGTTACTATAAATTCACATTTTATTACCAATTACATGAAAATGTATACACATTGCATGATAAACAAGGCGAAAATGATACCTTTGAGTATCACTTGGGCATATAAATCTGCCCAAGATCAAGTTTCATAAAGGAGTCATCAATATCATTCGCAAGGTGATCAATCTACTGAATAACTGAAAATGAAGAAGAAGTATATAATCTTACAATGGAGAAACTCAATTTAGCATAAACAAATTCTCAAACTTCAACCTTTATGTATATTGCCAAAACCACAGTACTAGGATTTTATCCACTCATGTTCATGCACAAAACCAAGGAATTCAAAGTCTTCATACAAAGTAGCAACTTAGGAAAAAGTAAAAGAAGAGAAACCTAATTTGATGAAATGATCGTTTCTTGACACTTGCTAAAGGGATGAACACCGCTCAAAGACATCTTAAGAAGATATATATAGTGTGGTAAAAAATACCCTTCTACCCTATGTTGGTTCACATTTAAAAACATAAAAGAAATCCATTTCTATGTAGCCTAGGTGCCCTGCACTTAGCAGTGCACCAGCCTGATGCATTTTTCCTCTGTCTGAACTTCGGTCCCAGGCAATCTGTATCTGGTAACACCCGAACCTGATGACAACTTCAATTTCTTTAAGTTTAGGCCCAGGCGTATTGAGCAAGCCATTCTCTGCCAGAATTTGCCTGAAACTCTTCCACAGTGCTCCCATGACCCGACCCTTCCTTGTTAGCTCCTTTCGGGTAACTTTCCATCACATTTTCCTATAAAACATATAATCATATTCATTAGTTCAATTCAAAGATAATTCCATAAAGATGTGAAATACTACATGAATATACTTCTCAAAATTGCTAAAACATGGGTAAAATGTGGAAAGTGGGCGTACAAATATGCCCAAGATCACCATTGCACACTTAAGCCTTTGTTGTCATTGAACAACTCACCATACTCCTTCAAATATTTCACCATAACACACTAATAGCCTCTATCTACTCATGTCCATGTATCTAGACAATTTAATCATGACCAACAATTGACTGACTCACATGCATATATGACTTGTAAGCTTGAAGAAATAATTACCTGAAACAACACAACATATAAAATAAATTCTTTTTGTAAACATCAGGGCCAACTTAGTCATTCACAAATAATGCAATGCATAGTACACCAAAATCTCTCCATCTTATGCCCTTACCATTTAGTGGTGTCCCTTTGCTCACATATCGTCATAAATATTACTGGGGGCACATCAAAAAGTCACACTCACTCTTGAAAATACATTACAAACACACAAAAGATACTATAGGCTTGCCCTTAGTGTAATGTTTCCTCAACCAAGCATCAAAATAATAAGATCATAAGAACTTTCAAGGGGTGTAATTTCGGCTAGGGAACAAGTAGTAATTATTTGGTAAATATTGAGTACCGTTCCTAAGCATTTTAAGACACCCAATTTAACTATTTCATTATGTTCTTATAACACCTCATTTTTCCCAGTTATGGTTAAGCTTCCTTTACTAATCCTTTTTCTTTTCCAATGCCCTTTTAAAAAAAACTAATTTGTTGCCACACCCCACCTTGGAGGGTATGACGGGCGCCTGGTGTCTGCTAGACTCAGAACTGCTAGATGGTCCAGCCTAAGCACGTCTGGTGCTTCTGGCTGGCCCTGGCTCTATTCAAAGAAACCAATCGGCTATATAACGGTTGTAAACACAGCCTCAGGCCAGCTGTCCTATAGCCACCTGTACCTGTACTGTCAGCTAACCAGAACACGTTCAATATAGGGAGAGCCTATGCGGGCCGACAAGGACACCATGCTGTCTAGTTATCTGAAATTTAACAATGAAGTTTTGGAAAGCTACGTGACCGGCAAGGTCACCACTACTGTCAAGCTATGGCCCCACACGGCCAGCATAAAAGAAATAAAGTACTAACAGCTATACAACTGCACGGCCACACACGACCGGCTCAACTGACCACAGGGAAAATATATACAGACTGCAAGCCTCTAAGAATAACAATAGAAATGATCGGGACAGGGCCCCGACCTACCCGTACTATTCAACAAAAGAAAATGAAATACACCTCTGAGATTCAGTCTCTGAATGACAGGAGCTCAATACTCGATCGCTGACAGGAATCACGAGGGATCACCTCCTCGTCTATGAGTACCTGCAGGCAAGTAATGCAGCGCCCCACTAGATCTCAGTACCGCTGGTACTGAGTATGTAAAGCAATAACTGAAAGAAATATCTGAAAACAACAATACAACTGATGAAACTGAAATAGGAAGGAATAGATTAACTGTCTGATAATGTAAATTATGCCTACTCTTAACTATACTGGAAGGAGTAGGAGTCATACCTGGAGATGTATCGTTCTACTGCCGATCTACTCGTATCTAATGTAACACGACATAACATAAGATAACATAACATAGCATGCACAAACCTTACCCGGCCCCCATAAGCCGGGAGGTACAACCAACACGAAATCTATACCCCTACCCCGGTCATCCCATCTCCTATAATAACTATAAGCATCCTGTCGGTCCCCTGGGTATGCACTTGGTCTCGCTGAGCCCCTGACTATAACCGTACCTGAGTCCGGAGGACTCCTGAACCAACACCCGGGCGTATCCGCTCGACAGGGGTGTGTAAGGGCCGACCAAGGCACAATATGGGGAAAACTGGCATCCCATCTTCATCCCCTGTGGGACGGCATGCCACTCCGTAGAGCGACCTATCCTCGTCCTCTAGCGGACGAGTCGATATAGCTATTAACCCGGGGGCGGTCATGGATGCTAGGTAATCCGACCCCCAAACAATACAATGGTCTCAACTAATAATACTATCTGCATATCCCACATACTGAAGCTAATAGTAGTAAAGTATTTGTACATACTGTGTGCTTAACTGGTGATAGTAATATGTACGTACTTAATACATGCTGAGGCTGATAATAGTATATATGTATAAATATAATCTCCTGCCATACTATGCTGAGTCTAATTCTGAACAAGGTATAGTTTTTCTACTGAAAACCATGTTGTATACTGAGTTTCTATAGTAACATGATTTACTATTTCTGACATGCTTTCTAAACTTCATTTTAACCTATCATACTACTTCTGAGATGCCTTACAGGTATTACATTGTTTTACTGGGTTTCAACTGAATACGATAATATCCTAACATTTTGTACTACATCACATACTGAGCATGTTGTGCAGTTTCTAACACTTGTATTAGAATCTATATCATGTTAGCAAATTTCGTGCTAATTATAACCTGATGCTTCTAATATCATACCAACATTCGTAATAAACAAAATACAAGACTTCCGAACATTCTACTGGCCTTTAAATTACTTTACTATACCGAGATTACTAACTTTCCGAAGAAACTAGCTTTACATACCTTATCTTCGAGCTATCCATCTGTCGAACGAGGCTCGGCCAACACTTCAACTATTTCTCGCAATTGCATTTATAAATATTTCAATTAATACTAAATATAGCTTTATTTTAAAGAACAACATCACTTTCGATATAATTTATAGCCTAAACTTAGGCTTATCGAAAGACGATCGAAAACTCGCTATTTTTCAGAGGTTCAGAAGGGAGAAATATTCACTTCACAGCTAGGAACACATAGACATTAGTTTGGAGCAATTCTACTTACCTTAGCTCGGTAGCTCGACGATTCGTCGTCCGTATTTCATGAAACTAAATCTGTAGGAATGCTCTTTGCTGCTAAATACCTCGGTATCGGAGGTTAATTTGAGTTAGGACAACGTTTGGCAGCGTAATCGGACGAAATTATATTACCCTCTTGGTTCCTTTCTCTCCTCTAGTTATTCCTCTCTGATTTCTGGAAATTTTTATAAGTTTAAATGAATTAAAACTGAAGTGGGGCTTTATATGCTTGGGCCTGGACAAGGCCAATGTGTCACGGAGGGGCTCTGCCTCGACTCCTTCCGCGATGGTTCGACAGGTTATCCGTCCGATCCTTTCCCGGGCCTTTCTCTAGCACGTAGGGCTTTCAAATATGCTCAATCACCGTGCGAATAGGCCATCTACGTGTCAAAAATCTTACGGGGTATAACATTTGTTGCTAGAATTCATTTTTTCTTAATATAAGATCAATCATGGAAATTTTTTTTGAGTTCCCTTTCCTACTAACAACATGTAAAGCATTTTTTATCATGGGTACTCTGTTCTTTTTTCTTTTTCAATCCATATATCCATTTCCCTATTCACATTATTTTTTCAATCTCACTCTTTCCACCATCTGTCACACCCCACCTTGGGGGGTATGACGGGCACCTGGTGCTTGCTAGACTCTGGGCTGCTAAACGGTGCAGCCTGAGCACATCCGGTGCTTTGGCTGACTCTGGCTCTATTTCAAGAAACGAACCAGCTATATAGCGGCTGTAAATACAGCCCCGGCCAATTAGGCCTATAGCCACCTACAATGCACAACAGCTAACCAGAACAACGACATTATAATCTGAAGCAATTGCTATTCACATTTGTGACCGACAAGGTCACTAACTATAACCAGAAGAAGGCCCCACACGGCCAACATCAACAACTAAACACATATATACATGCACGGCCCCACACGACCGGCTCGACCACCATAAGAAACATCAGACTGTAAGCCTCTAGGAAGTAATAATAGAATGGTCGGGACAGGGCCCCGACCTACCCAAACTGTAATCAAAAAGGAAATAGGAGCAACCTCCGACTGTCTAGCTCCGGAGGATAGGAGCTGACAACTCTGCTCACTGGATCACGAGGGATCGACTCCTCGTCTATGTGTACCTGCAGGAAAGTGATGCAGCGCCCCCACGGGCGTCAGTACCAAAGGTACCAAGCATGTAAAGCAAACTGAAACATACAACTGAAATGGGTAACAACAATAACTTGAAATACAAGCAGGAAGTAACTGAGTCTATCTAGATGAGGATAACTGGGGAGAGTTTACCTATTTTGTAAATAAACTAGGCGTACCTGACGACGTGTCATCCTACTGTCTATCAGTATCTGGTAGCACATATAGATATACATATAAATACACACAATACCTGATCGACCCCCATAAGCCAGAAGGTGCCAACCAACAGAACAATCTATTTACCCCTACCCGGGTCTAAACCAACCAAAAATAAGTCACTCCACTCATATGATAACTGTGAGCTCCTCCTACTGGCCCCCTTGGGTACGTAGCTCAGGCCTTGGCCTCTGACAATGAACTGTGTCTGAGTCCGAAGACTCCTACCTCTGGGTGCAAACGCTCAACGGGGTAATCTGCTGTTGTATCTGTGATTGAAACTGCCCCTAGGTGTAAACATGCGACAGGGTAATTTTATAAATATTTTCATCTGAAACTGCCCCCGGCCACAAGCGCAAACAGAGTAGTCTGCCCCTGTTGTTACACCCCGTAAATTTCCGGCATATAGATGGCCTAATCGCGTGTTCGTTAAGAGTATTTGAAAACCATACATGCTAGAAAAAGATCCGAGGAAAGATCGGACCAGCGCCAGGTCGGCGCGTCGCAAGGCAAAATGCGAATTATAAATTGTATTCCCGAAATGCAACTTATAAATTGCATTCCCGGAATGCAACTTATAAATCGAATTCCAAAAATGCGACTTATAAATCGCATTCCAGAAATGCGATTTACAGTGTCTATTACATAAGCCCCTCCACTTCAGTTTTAAAGTTGAAATTCTTATAATTTCCAGCTAAAACAGAGAGAAAATCAGAGAGGAAGAGGAACGAAGGTTTCTTGATAATTTCCATCTGATTACGCCGTCAAACGCGGTCTAAACTAAAATTAACCTCAGGTACCGAGGTATTTAGCAGCAGGGAGCATTCCTACGGATTTTGTTTCGCGAAATACGGTCAACGAATCGTCGAGCTACCGAGCTAAGGTAAGTAGAATTGCTCCAAACTAGTGTCTATGTGCTCCTAGCTGTGAAGTGAATACTTCTCCCTTCTGGACTTCTGAAAAATAGCGAGTTTTCGACCGTCTTTTGATAAGCCTAAGTTTAGTCTACAATTATATCGAAAGTGACGTTGTTCTTTAGAATAAAGCTATATTTAGTATTAATTAGCATATACATGAATGCAGTTGGGAGAAATAGCTGGAGTATTGACTGAGCCTCGTCCGACAGACGGATAACTCGAGGTTAAGGTATGTAAAGCTAGTTCCTTTGGCAAGTTAGTAGTTTTAGCCCTGTATAGTACAATAGACTCCGTAATAGAATTCCCGGAGTCGAATGTTAAGTATTGTGCAAGTTAAGTAAACCTAGTTTGCGTTGTTATATCGTATCTAGTCTGAAAGTTAGAAAAGAATGCGCCCAAGGGCAAGTTAGTAGTTCAGATCCAGTATAGTCTATTATGTGATTAGCAAGCATGTTGTAAGAATAAAAAGAAACAGATTTTCATAATTAAAGTTAGTAAAGAAAGATCAGATAGACAGACAGTTATGGCTACAGATTAGCCATCCAGACAGATAGTATCTTGGCTACAGATTAGCCATACAATTAACAGAGATTCCAGAATCAGTATAATCAGTAAAAGAATCAGTTCAGTATAGAAATAGATCAGAACAAGAAGCTAAATTTCAGATAGTCTTTTCAGCTATACATGCTTGCTATTTATATGTGCTATTTGTTTGTTGAGACTTGTTGTGGTGTGAGGGCACCTTATTGAGCGTCCTCGCCGCCCCTGGGTTGGTAATCGTGTCGCCCACTGAGCGGGTGGGTTTTACGTCACTCCAAGGAGTGGCATGCCATCCCCATCTTGGACGAAGGTGGGATGTAGCTTTCCCTACAGCAGTCTGATCAGCATTACAGGTGCAGCTCCGGTATCAGATAGCTCTGTTGAGTGTGTCCAGGGAATCAGACCCTATCTGTTACTGTCTGTACATTCAGTTATTACAGGTGTAGCTCCGGTTTCAGGTAGCCCCGTTGAGTGTGTCCGGGGATCCAAACCCTATCTGTTACTGTCTACACAGGAGCCCTCCGGACTCAGACACGGTTGCTTATATCAGAGGCTATGGCCTGAGCCGGAGACCCAGGGGGCCGGTAAAGGAGCTCCGAAGTGAGTAGATGAGTGGAGTGACTTATTTTTGGTTGGTTTTGAGCCTGTTAGAGGTATATAGATTGTTTGCTTGCTTGGCGCCATCCGGCTTATGGAGGTTGGTATTGGCTCTTGCTTGCTACTTGTATATCTATTTATGTGCTATATATATTGTATACTAGCTACTAGACAGCAGGCCGTTGCGTCTATAGGTACGCCTCTGCCTTATCAGTACAGAAAGCCCGATCCAGTTTATGTCAACTTCTTCAGATTCAGTTATCTCCTGCTATATAGAAATGCTAGTTAGGCTATCTTTATTCAGTTGTTTTCAGTTGTATTATTTCAGTTGCTTTGCATACTCAGTACCAGTGGTACTGACGTCCAGTGGGGCGCTGCATTACTTGCCTGCAGGTACTCATAGACGAGGAGGCGATCCCTCGTGATTCCAGTTAGCTATTGAGTATTCATCTCCTGTCATCCGGAGTATGATTTACATAGGTGTAGCTCTTTTCCTTTTTGTACAGTACGGGTAGGTCGGGGCCCTGTCCCGATCATTTCTATTGTTATTCCTAGAGGCTTGCAGTCTGTATATAATTCCCTGTGGTCAGTTGAGCCGGTCGTGTGAGGCCGTGCAGTTTGTTATAGTTATTCAGTATTTCAGTTCCTGTTGGCCGTGTGTGGCCATAACCAGTCAGTAGTGGTGACCTTGTCGGTCACGTAATTATTTAGTATGCTATTGTTGAGTTACAGAAAACTAGACAGCATGGTGGCCTTGTCGGCCCGCATAGGTTCCCCTACAGTAGTATCTTTCTGGTTAGCTGTTTTACAGGTACAGGTGGCTATAGGCCAATTGGCCGGAGGCTGTGTTTATAGCCGTTATATAGCCCTATGTTTCCAGAAATTTGAGTTAGAGCCAGCCAGGCACCAGATGTGCTTAGGCTCACCAGATAGAAGTCTAGGTCCTACTAGGGAACCAGGTGCCAGTCATACCCCCCAAGGCGGGGCATGACAAACTTGGTATCAGAGCAGGTCGTGTCCCAGGGAGTCTGCAAGCCGTGCTAAGTAGAGTCTTGTCTATGGATGTCTTGTGCACCACATACTATAGGCAGGAGGCTGCGAGGAATGATAGGATGGTTACCCTTCCTTCTCAGTCAGTCGTGCTTTAGAGCGGTACAATATAGGGTTGAGTCCCTAAAAACTTACCGTATTCTTTGATTACAGATACAAAGGCAAATCAGCATTACCCTATCACAGGCAGAAGATCAGATATAGCAACAGAAGAGGGCATCAGCCAGTTACATGATAACTACAGCAGCAGGAGGAGGTACCAGAGACCTCCCAGCGTGATACCCTTATCGGTACTATTCCCAGTATACGTTGATAACGTCAGAATAGGAAGTCAGAAGTATAATGTACATACGAGTTGACTTATTTATTAGATATATAAGATCTGGTTAAGATATCAGACAATATCAGACTATCAGATAAGAAAAAACAAAGGAAAAGAAAGAGAGGAAAATGCAGGGTTCCCACCTCCATCCTTTCAGATGTGGTACAGTTCCATGTTTTGTTTCGCTGCAGTAAGTTCCTACCTCTTAGTTTTGATTTTAGTATAGCAAAGGGCATAAGAATTGAGGTGAGGCTGCCCAAAACAAGCAGTAAGTGAAGATAGATTCATTAATTCCAGTAAGTGTTAGTGAGCGTAAAGAGAAAGTAAGACTGTTAGCTTACCCGAAGCAGGGGTAAAAGACCTATCAGTAATAAATGCCTAGTAATAGTCAAATTTGAGTCAAAAAAAGGCCAAGTCCGCCATATACGCTAATAGACAGTAAGATATACCTGCAAGATTATAGATATGATTCATATGTGATATCGAAAGGGTGAGAGGTCATGTGAATCAGATAGGTCTGACTGCAAGTCAGGGGAAGTATGAACTGATACTTGACCAGTAATCTTATTAACAATGAAAAGCAGGTACCTTGAACCCCAGAGTTCAGCTTAAGCAAGATGAGGGGAAGAAGCAGGAATGTCAGATTTTGTGGGGAAATTACGATTACCCCCGGATTGATAGAATATCGTATTAAGGATTAAGTCTCGGGCTGACAGTAAGATTGCGGTTCACAATACCGCAGTATGCCCGCTTATGGAGAAGTTAACAAATTACCGATACAGCAATTCTAATCTAGTGTGGCCTAGAGATAAGGCCCAGCGGACAGTCATGGGCTCTCAATATAATGCCAAGTAAGGCCACAAGGCTCGGGTGTGGACCCACATTGGAAGAGTGGCGGAATGCCAATAGCAGGCCATGATCAAGCTCATATGTTGTTACATCTAGAATGGGATGAAAGTCTAAGGAAATGATAAGTCAGGGCAGGAGATATTATTAGGCCGTAGAAGCGGTGTATCATGTGCGGTATGAGGCTCAGCAGAGCATGTCAGAGATTATGTATCACCACAGAATTCAGTACGTATTGTACGTAGCTACTGATATATATATATATATATACAGGACCCCCCCTTGCCAAAAAAAGAAGAAGAGAAAGGGCAGATTAAGTGTGAATTACGTATGAAGTCATAGAAACTGTCTTAGCTCTTAGTTATCAAGTTAATAGACTTATATGTTGTTTCTAGATCTAAGTTTTAGAAGCTTATAAGAGTTAGTAACCTGAATCAGGTAATTAGATGATAAGGGCGCAGTTAGACGGTCTACCGACCAGCTGGCGCCTGTATTAGCAGGGAAGCAACTCTAAAGATCAATAACACTAGCGCATGTGCCAGAACCAGAATTAGAGACTGAATAGGTATACTTCAGAGATTAGCAATACTAGAATTGTTCCAGTATGTTAAGTGGCCATACATCGTTTTCCCAGCCTTGTAGGTGAGAGTTGACCTTAGTTAACCTAGCAGTTATTACAAGGAATACCCCGCAAGTCAGACAAGCCCGTGGGCACCCCAAGAAAGGGGTCCACATCAGTAGTCAGCGATAGACTAGTACTTCAGCTGGTATCGTAAGATATTCAGATGCGGAGCCCTAGCAGAAGGCCAGTATTTACAGAGTAGCTCATAAGACCGAGAATTCCCCAGAATAGCAGTATAAATCCAAGTGGATACACACAAGGCGTAAGAAATTGATAGTACCCTGCTAGCACAGTGTTTGTTAAGACCAGGAGATCAGTAGACTCCCCGTGAAGATCCAGAGATTGATCGCCTGGGAGTAAGTTTGATTAAGCCCAGCCTTACAGTGGTTTAAGCAAAATAACAAAACAATTAGATGCCCACAAGTCTGCAGTTATGCATGAGCTATAAGTACTCAAGTAGAACAGTTAGAGCATTGTTAGACTACTGCCACATTCGGGTCATTCAACCCGACTATTCAGTTATTTAAGGTTATGCAGCCAGATCATTAGAGGTCATGATCAATATCAGGATCCTCTGATCAGATAAAGGCACAAGGTGCGCAGACGGTCGTTCAGGTTATCCCAGCAACAAGTAGCCTTAGCATGTGGCCGGAAGGTACAGAAGATTATTCAGTATATTGCGACGCATCAGGCGTTGGGTTGGGTTGTGTGTTGATGCAGCATGGTAAGGTGATTACATATGCTTCTAGACAGCTGAGGAAACACGAGAAGAATTATCCTACCCATGACCTGGAGTTAGCCGCAGTGATCCACGCCTTGAAAAAGTGGAGACATTACCTGTATGGCGTCCATGTTGATATTTTCACAGATCACAAGAGCCTACAGTATATCTTCACTCAGAGAGAGCTGAATCTACGGCAACGTCGCTGGTTGGAGTTGTTAAAAGATTATGATGTGAACATTTTGTACCACCCGGGAAAAGCTAATGTTGTAGCAGATGCTCTCAGTCGAAAGTCCATGGGGAGCTTGGCGTATTTGCGGCCCGAGCAGCGGGAATTGGTCAGGGAAATACATCAGTTAGCTAGCCTAGCCGTTCGTGTAGCAGAAGCAGAGGATGGTAGTGAGGTAATTCAGAACACCGCCGTGTCATCGTTAGTTGTGGAAGTGAAAGAATGACAATTTGAGGATCCTGACCTAGTTCAGCTTAAAGATTATATTCTGTTAGGGAAGGTGCCAGGATTCCAGGTAACAGAGGATGGAGTGCTGCGTTGTAAAGATCGTTTATGTGTCCCCAATGTTTCAGGCCTCCTCCAGCAGATCATGAACGAGGTACATTGCACCCGTTATTCTCTCCACCCTGGCGCGACAAAGATGTACCATGATATCAAAGAAAATTATTGGTGGCCAGGTATGAAAAGAGATGTTGCTGAATTTGTTGCCCAGTGTCCTAACTGCCAACTGGTGAAAGCAGAACATCAGAAACCAGGCGGTTTGACTCAGGATATAGCTGTGCCTCTCTGGAAATGGGAAGCTATAGATATGGATTTTGTGGCAGGATTACCCCGTACTAGACGCAGGCATGACTCTATATGGGTAATAGTTGACAGGTTGACTAAATCAGCTCATTTCCTGCCAGTAAGAACTACCTTCTCGGCCGAAGATTATGCTGGGTTGTATATCCGAGAAATAGTCAGGTTGCATGGAGTACCCGTATCCATCATTTCAGACAGAGGAGCACAGTTTACAGCTAGATTTTGGAAGTCATTCCAGAAGGGTTTGGGAACGCAGATCAATTTGAGCACAGCATTCCACCTTCAGACAGAAGGACAGGCTGAGCGCACTATTCAGACGCTCAAGGACATGCTGCGAGCGTGTGTGCTAGATTTTGGTGGTAGCTGGGACGAGCATTTGCCGTTGATAGAGTTTGCTTATAATAATAGCTGTCATTCAGCTATTCAGATGGCGCCTTTTGAGTCTTTATACGGGTGAAAGTGCAGATCGTCGGTTGGCTGGTTCGAAACAGGGGAGTCAGCGATAATTGGGCCATACATTATTCAGCAGTCAGAAGAGAAAGTAAAGCTTATCAGAGAACGCCTATTGACTGCACAGAGTCGCCAGAAATCATATGCAGATGTACGGCGCAAATACCTGGAATTCCAGGTGAACGACTGGGTATTTTTAAAAGCATCACTGATGAAAGGGGTGATGAGATTCGGCAAGAAAGATAAGCTCAGTCTAAGATTTTTTGGGCCTTATCAGATTCGCCGGAGGATAGGCCAAGTAGCATATGAGTTGAACTTGCCTCCAGAGCTAGAGTCCGTTCACCTGGTCTTTCATGTGTCTATGCTGAGGAAATGCATATGAGACTCGTCTAGAGCAGTCCCAGTCCAGGATATCCAGGTTACAGAAGAGCTGGCCTACGAAGAGGTTCCAATAGCTATCCTAGACAGACAGATTCGCAGATTGAGAACTAAAGATATTGCGTCTGTCAAAGTATTGTGGCGTAACAGGAACCAAGAAGAGATGACGTGGGAAGCGGAGGAAGATATGAAAGCTAGATATCCTCACTTATTCCAGGCCTAGCTAGGCGACAGGTATGTCAGTATTGTTACCTATGCAGTACCTTATAGTTGTTTATATATAAGTGAGAAAGATTGATGTTTAGTTATCGAATGAATCTTATAGTATCGTGTGGAGTACCTGTATTGGACTTTTCTGTGTTTCAGGATTTTGGGATAGTCCAGATTACAGGGGAAACTCTGCCGAAATTTTCCTAAGAACAAGTTAAGCTAATTGAGTAATCCTCTAGATAGAAGTTTACATTCGAGGACGAATATTCTTAAGGGGGGAAGAATGTTACACCCCGTAAATTTCCGGCATATAGATGGCCTAATCGCGTGTTGGTTAAGAGTATATGAAAACCATACATGCTAGAAAAACACCCGAGGAAAGATCGGACCAGCGCCAGGTCGGTGCGTCGCAAGGCAAAATGCGACTTATAAATTGTATTCCCGAAATGCGACTTATAAATTGCACTCCCGGAATGCAACTTATAAATCGCATTCCAAAAATGCGACTTATAAATCGCATTCCAGAAATGCGATTTACAGTGTCTATTATATAAGCCCCTCCACTTCAGTTTTAAAGTTGCAATTCTTATAATTTCCAGCTAAAACAGAGAGAAAATCAGAGAGGAAGAGGAACGAAGGTTTCTTGATAATTTCCGTCTGATTACGCCGTCAAACGCGGTCTAAACTCAAATTAACCTCAGGTACCGAGGTATTTAGCAGCAGGGAGCATTCCTACGGATTTTGTTTCGCGAAATACGGTCGATGAATCGTCGAGCTACCGAGCTAAGGTAAGTAGAATTGCTCCAAACTAGTGTCTATGTGCTCCTAGCTGTGAAGTGAATACTTCTCCCTTCTGGACTTCTAAAAAATAGCGAGTTTTCGACCGTCTTTCGATAAGCCTAAGTTTAGTCTACAATTATATCGAAAGTGACGTCGTTCTTTAGAATAAAGCTATATTTAGTATTAATTAGCATATACATGAATGCAGTTGGGAGAAATAGCTAGAGTATTGACTAAGCCTCGTCCGACAGACGGATATCTCGAGGTTAAGGTATGTAAAGCTAGTTCCTTCGGCAAGTTAGTAGTTTTAGCCCTGTATAGTACAATAGACTCCGTAATAGAATTCCCGGAGTCGAATGTTAAGTATTGTGCAAGTTAAGTAAACATAGTTTGCGTTGTTATATCGTATCTAGTCTGAAAGTTAGAAAAGCATGCGCCCAAGGGCAAGTTAGTAGTTCAGATCCAGTATAGTCTATTATGTGATTAGCAAGCATGTTGTAAGAATAAAAAGAAACAGATTTTCATAATAAAAGTTAGTAAAGAAAGATCAGATGGACAGACAGTTATGGCTACAGATTAGCCATCCAGACAGATTGTATCTTGGCTACAGATTAGCCATACAGTTAACAGAGATTCCAGAATCAGTATAATCAGTAAAAGAATCAGTTCAGTATAGAAATAGATCAGAACAAGAAGCTAAATTTCAGATAGTCTTTTCAGCTATACATGCTTGCTATTTATATGTGCTATTTGTTTGTTGAGACTTGTTGTGGTGTGAGGGCACCTTATTGAGCGTCCTCACCGCCCCTGGGTTGGTAATCGTGTCGCCCACTGAGCGGGTGGGTTTTACGTCACTCCAAGGAGTGGCATGCCGTCCCCAGCTTGGACGAAGGTGGGATGTAGCTTTCCCCACAGCAGTCTGATCAGCATTACAGGTGCAGCTCCGGTATTAGATAGCTCTGTTGAGTGTGTCCAGGGAATCAGACCCTATCTGTTACTGTCTGTACATTCAGTTATTACAGGTGTAGCTCCGGTTTCAGGTAGCCCCGTTGAGTGTGTCCGGGGATCCAAACCCTATCTGTTACTGTCTACACAGGAGTCCTCCGGACCCAGACACGGTTGCTTATATCAAAGGCTATGGCCCGAGCCGGAGACCCAGGGGGCCGGTAAAGGAGCTCCGAAGTGAGTAGATGAGTGGAGTGACTTATTTTTGGTTGGTTTTGACCCTAGTAGGGGTATATAGATTGTTTGCTTGCTTGGCGCCATCCGGCTTATGGGGGTTGGTATTGGCTCTTGCTTGCTACTTGTATATCTATTTATGTGCTATATATATTGTATACTAGCTACTAGACAACAGGCCGTTGCGTCTACAGGTACGCCTCTGCCTTATCAGTACAGAAAGCCCGATCCAGTTTATGTCAGCTTCTTCAGATTCAGTTATCTCCTGCTATATAGAAATGCTAGTTAGGCTATCTTTATTCAGTTGTTTTCAGTTGTATTATTTCAGTTGCTTTGCATACTCAGTACCAGTGGTACTGACGTCCAGTGGGGCGCTGCATTACTTACCTACAGGTACTCATAGATGAGGAGGCGATCCCTCATGATTCCAGTCAGCTATTGAGTATTCAGCTCCTGTCATCCGGAGTCTAATTTACATAGGTGTAGCTCTTTTCCTTTTTGTACAGTACGGGTAGGTCGGGGCCCTGTCCCGATCATTTCTATTGTTATTCCTAGAGGCTTGCAGTCTGTATATAATTTCCTGTGGTCAGTTGAGCCGGTCGTGTGAGGCCGTGCAGTTTGTTATAGTTATTCAGTATTTCAGTTCCTGTTGGCCGTGTGTGGCCATAACCAGTCAGTAGTGGTGACCTTGTCGGTCACGTAATTATTTAGTATGCTATTGTTGAGTTACAGAAAACTAGACAGCATGGTGGCCTTGTCGGCCCGCATAGGTTCCCCTACAGTAGTATGTTTCTGGTTAGCTGTTTTTCAGGTACAGGTGGCTATAGGCCAATTGGCCGGAGGCTGTGTTTATAGCCGTTATATAGCCCTATGTTTCCAGAAATTTGAGTTAGAGCCAGCCAGGCACCAGATGTGCTTAGGCTCACCAGATAGCAGTCTAGGTCCTACTAGGGCACCAGGTGCCAGTCATACCCCTCAAGGCGGGGCGTGACACCTGTAAATAGGGTAATCTGGCTCTGCGCAGAGTAAACTGAACTGCACCTGCAAGTAGGGTAATCTGGACCGTATTATTATGGTGGTCGGCCATCATCGTCCTCTAGGCAGACGGCATCGCCCAGCTGGGGGCGGCATCTGAATCTGGTATCGACACAGCTATAACCTAGGGGCGGCGGGGATGCTAAAGGGCACCCACATGCCATAACAAGTCTAAACATGCAAAACACATATACAACAAGCATGCTCAAATGAAAAATACTAATCATATTCTCTTCTTTTATTTCAAGGCCAATCCGTATTAAACAACTGATGCCATATCCTTCTTTACACTGTTTCTGATTACTGGACTAACTGCTACCTGGCCCTTATCTGTTTATCTGATTATTGTTATCCGTGATCTGAAGCTATATAAGTTTCTAGAGCTATATCTATTTCTGGAGCTACATCTGTATCTGGAGCTATGTCCATACCTGATTACTAATCTGATTACAAATGGATATAACTCAATAACATAGAACATGCCATCTATAACTGGATATAGCTCAATAATATAAAATGTGTCATCTATTACCGGATACAATCTCAACAAATGTAGTACATACTATCTATAATCTTGCTAATTCATTATACTACTATTATAACTTCCATTCTGGGTATTACGTAAGAACATGCTAGGTTACTAGCGGATACCACATTATTACCTAAAATCATCTGACTATCTGTTATTCTGATTATCGCATGATATATAATCATATACTAGCATGCTTGCTGGAAATTGTACTGAAATCGTTCCTGTACATTGGGTATCCTTTAATAGCCTTTATTCTATTTACATTCTAGACTGTACTTCCTGGCTTGTCGAAAGAATAGCTTTACGTACCTGGTTTCTGAGTACCCGACTGGCCGATGTGATTTCCATCGGTACTTCTGCTGTTTCTCCCAACTACATTCATATACATGTCAATTAGAACCAAATACACCAATATTCTGAAAGAAAACGTCACTTTCGATATATTTATAGCCTAAACTTTGGCTTATCGAAAGACGGTCAAAAACTCGCTATTTCTCGAGAGTCCAGAAGGGAGAAATATTCACTTTAAGGCTAGAAGTATATTGACACTAATTTGGAGCAATTCCACTTACCTTAGTTCGGTACCTCGACGATTCGCCGGCCAAATTTGACGGCGTCATAGGAAGGAAATTATCAAGAAACCTCGTATCCCTCTGTTTTCCCTCAACCTTACTGGAAATTATATGAAAAATAACTTTTAAAATAGAAGTGGAGGGCTCATGGAGCCAACGCGGAGGCTCCACCTCCGTGACACGTTGCCATCGCGGAGGGGCTCTGCCCCGGCTCCTTCCGCGATGGTTCGACAGGTTTCTCGTTCGGTCTTGTCTCGGGCCTTTTTCTAGCAGGTATAATTTTCAAATAATCTTAACCAACACGTGAATAGGCCATCTATGTGTTGGGAATTTTATGGGGTACAACATTCTCCCACCCTTAAGAACATTCGTCCTCGAATGTAAACTTCTATCTAGAGGACTTCTAAACTTACTCAACTTGTTTCTAGAAAAATTTCGGTAGAGTTTCTCCTGTAATATGGACTATCCCAAAAACCTGAAATGCAGAAAAGTCCCATACAGGTACTCCACATAATACTATAGTATTTAAATGACAGATTAAAATAGACCTTCTCATTTATATATACTATAAGGCACTGCATAAGATAATAATACTAACATACCTGTCGCCTGACTAGGCTTGAAATAAATGAGGGTATCTGGTCTTCATATCTTCCTCCGCCTCCCAAGTCATCTCCTCTTGGTTCTTGTCCCCACAAAACCTTGACAGACGCAATATCTTTAGTTCTCAATCTATGAATCTGTCTGTCTAAGATGGCTACTGGAACCTCTTCATATGCTAACTCTTCTGTGACCTGGACATCCTGAATTGGAACAACTGTGGAAGGGTCTCCTACAAACTTCCTCAACATAGATACATGGAATACTGGGTGAACAGAAGCTAACTCTGGAGGCAAGTTCAATTCATATGCAACTCGGCCTATTCTCCATCGAATCTGATATGGCCTAATGAACCTTGATCTAAGCTCGCCTTTCTTGCCAAATTTCATCACCCCTTTCATCGGAGGTACCTTCAGAAATACCCAGTCATTCATATCAAATTCCAGGTCTTTGCATCGCACATCAGCATATGATTTCTGGCGGCTCTGTGCAGTCCGTAGGCGTTCCCTGATAAGCTTTATCTTCTCCTATGACTGTTGAATGATGTCTAGCCCAATCAACGCTGATTCTCCCACTTCAAACCAGTCAACCCGCGATCTACATTTTTGCCCATACAAGGCTTGAAAGGGCGCCATCTGGATGGCTGAGTGATAGCTATTATTATGAGCAAATTCAATTAACGTCAGATGCTCATCCCAGCTAACCCCAAAATCTAGTACACACGCTCGTAGCATCTCTTCGAGCGTTTGGATAGTTCGTTCTGCTTGCCCATCTGTCTGAGGGTGGAATGTTGTGCTCAAATTAATCTGCGTTCCCAGACCCCTCTGGAACAACTGCCAAAATCTAGCTGTAAACTGTGCTCCTCTATCTGAAATAATAGATACCGGCACTCCATGTAATCTAACTATTTCTTTGATATATAATTCGGCATAATCCTCGGCCGAGAAGGTAGCTTTCACTGGCAGGAAATGAGCTGATTTTGACAGCCTGTCAACTATTACCCAAATAGAATCGTGTCTATGTCTGGTACGGGGTAACCCTGTTAAAAAATCCATATTTTTCGCTTCCTATTTCCACAAAGGCACGGCTATATCCTGCATCAAATCGCCTGGTTTCTGGTGTTCTGCTTTCACCTGCTGGTAGTTAGGACATCTAGATACAAATTCAGCTACTTCAGCTTTCATACCTGGCCACCAGTAGATGTCTCTGATGTCGCGGTACATTTTCGTTGCTTCTGGATGGAGGGAATAGCGAGCGTAATGTACCTCATGCATGATCTACTGGCGAAGCCCTAAAATATTCGGGACATATAGGCGGCCCTTACAACGCAGCACTTCATCCTCAGTCACTTGGAAATTTGGCTCCTTACCTCTCTGAACCCTATCTCTGAGCTGGATTAAGTCAAGGTCCTCGTACTGCCGTTCTTTTACCTCTATAACTAACGATGACACAGTAGAGTTCTGAATCACCGTTCTGTTATTTTCCGTTTCTGCTACTCGAACGGCTAAACCAGCTAGCTGATAAATTTCCTTGGCTAACTCCTGCTTCTCGGGTTTCCAATACGCTAAACTCCCCATTGACTTACGGCTGAGGGAATCTGCTACTACATTAGCTCTCCCTGGGTGGTAGAGAATATTTACGTCATAATCTTTCAGCAATTCTAACCAACGACGCTGCCGCAGATTTAACTCCCTCTGTGTGAAAATGTACTGCAGGATTTTATGATCTGTAAAAATGTCTACATGAACGCCATACAGATAATGCCTCTAGATTTTCAGAGCGTGGATCACCGCGGCCAGTTCTAGGTCATGGATCGGATAATTCCTTTCGTGCTTCCTCAGCTGTCTGGAAGCATAAGCAATTACCTTTCCATGCTGCATCAGCACACAACCCAGTCCAATGCCTGAAGCGTCGCAATACACCGCATACCCATCTGTTCCCTCTGGCAATGCTAGTACTGGGGCGGAGGTCAATCTGTCTTTCAATTCTTGAAAACTCTTCTCACATGCCTCCGTCCACTAAAATTTTGCTGCTTTCTGTGTCAGCTTTGTCATAGGTGCTGCTATAGTAGAGAATCATTAAACAAATCTCATGTAATACCCTGCTAAACCCAGGAAACTGCGGACCTCGGCTGGAGTGGCAGGTCTGGGCCATGTCTTGACCGCCTCTATTTTTTGTGTGTCCACCTGTATACCAGCATCCAACATGATATGCCCCAAAAAGGCAACTGAGTTCATCCAAAACTCACACTTAGAAAACTTGGCGTACAGCTGACGGTCCCTAAGGATCTGGAGTACCATTCGTAAATGGTTCTGGTGATCTATCTCTGAACGAGAATATACCAGAATATCATCGATAAATACTATCACGAACAGATCCAAATACGGTCTGAATATGCTATTCATCAGGTCCATAAACACTGCGGGAACATTCGTCAGCCCAAAAGACATGACTAGAAATTCAAAGTGACTATATCTGGTCTTGAAAGCAGTCTTTGGAATGTCCCTCTCATGAACTCGGACCTGGTGGTATCCGGACCTCGGATCTATCTTAGAGAAACATCTGACCCCTGCAACTAGTCAAACAAATCATCTATTCTAGGGAGCGGGTATTTGTTTTTAACTGTTGCCCTATTCAGCTGCTGGTAGTCTATACACATACAGAGTGAGTGTTCGGTCGTTTGTTATATGGGTATATAACTACACGCAAGTGCACGTGGTCGAACAAGTAGTAAAGTGGCTTAAGTAAGCCAAGTATCGATCCCACAGGGACTGGGATGAAGTGCAATCTGCTCAAGTGTACTATATTTTAATTATAGAAATGCAGACAACAGTGTAACCAAAAGTTTGATATTTTGATTTATAATTTTTATGCTAAATCTAAAACAACTATCTAATGTGAGTCTGAACTATGAATGAGAGCATGCTGAGGTTAAACGAACATGTAATGAAATTAATTGTCGACATAATTTGGTTAGTCTTTTCCTCTGGTTTCTAGCCAAGAACTATTGCCAAGAGATTAAAACTCTTGTATTTAACCCCACTTAAGAATCATGAACCATCCACCTACATTTCTGTGATTAAATGCAATTCATGTTCTAGCCATACAAACCCGGTTCCTAAATTGACAAATACGACTTTCAGGTATATTTCTATCCTGAAAGTAAATCAATTCTCAATTTTCCCAAACTAAGAAAAGATCATATCCTATTAATTCACAACTTTCCAATTTCTTGCTCGCTCGAGTGAAACCGGACTTTTTAGATTTACATTAACGTAGGCCACACATTAATGCAGTAAGAACAAGAATTAATAGAACAACCATGGAAGAAAAGATGAAAAACTAAAGAATCAATGATCACATTTCATTATAAGTGTTCATAACCTCAGCAAGAAGATGAATTAGCCACTCATTTGTGGATTAAACATTGTTAAATGAGTGTTAAACATACAATCAATTGAATACAAGGAGAAGGAAAGAGAGAAAAACACTGAGAATTTTGTCCCCTCAACTGCCTGTAACCCGCGTTCTTGCTCCACCAAGTCAGAATATCTCAAATAAAACCTAAGTGTGCTATTTATAGTAGTGGAACTTTTTCCCGGAATAACAAGCAACGTGTCACGGAGTGCATCGCGGAGCACTACCTCCGTGACACGCTACTGACGCGAAAGCTCTCTTGAAATCACCCGAAATTGGCCTCGGCAGCACCCTGCCACGTTGGCAGCGTGTCACGCTGCTTGGGCAGCGCGTTGACACCTCATTGTCGCGCAGCCAACCTGCCGTGGCACGTTGCCAACTTGCAGGTGGGCTGTTGTGATCAGCCTGCCTGTCGTGGCACGTTGCCGACGCGCAGGTGGGCTGTTTTGTGCCTCCTCTTTGCCGACGTTCGCGGGTTAATTCCGTTTCCAAGCCTCTACTTCACCAACTCGTGGATTAGTTACTCAAAAGTCATCAAAACCTACAAAACAAAGGCTAATCATGTTGGTTAGCACTTATCCTCACATTCATATAAAATTACATGAAAATGTATACAATTACTTAGATAAACAAGACTAATTTAAGTCACAAAGCGTATCTCGGGCATGCTATTTTTGCCCGTGATCACAACCCCACACTTAAATCCTTGTTCGTCCTCGAACAACCTTTTACATATCATGCATATGGAGACTCCCGCATAACTAATTTAGCAAGATAATTCAAGTTACGGCTATAATGATTACGTAAGATAACAAACTACAAATAGAGTATGCACGGTGTGATCATTGAAATGAAGGACAACTATGTTAAGACTTCTTAACCTCAAGAATCGACTCTCAATCTTAGCAAACTCATGCAAATCAACTGATTAAGAAATCCCACATGAATTATATCCTTCATTCAACATGTGCCCTCATTGAAAGAGAGTTACCCAACTTCACATGCAAAAACAATTTTTAAAACACAACATGTGTGGGTACATGAATAGAATTACACTCACTCTCACAAAGAATTCACATGCATCATGTACTGACCCATAAGCTTGCCCTTAGTGTTTTATTCCACTAATTTAAGGATGTTTGAATGTAAGATCAAGTAGGACTTAATGGGTTGTAATGTAAGCTAAGGGACGGGTAGGTACTATTCTGGCCAGTAATAGTGACTATCATCCCCCAAGCGCTTTTAATAACTTCAACCTTCATTAAGGATATCTCTTCCCTTACTTCACCTCATTCTTTTCAATCCTGAATTTTCTCTTCTTGTTCCCATTTCTTTAAGCACACTCAGCTTAGTAGTAAGGAGTACTTAAGCAAAATTTTTTTTTCATTCATTTATTTTCTTACTCCCTACTAATAATCAACCATTTTTATACAAGTGCACCTTTGTCCTTTTCTCAACTTTCACAACTTCTACTTTTCCTTCTTTTTCACGCTTCTCACTCCCTCATTCTTTGGAATTTTTTTTCACATAAGCGCTTAGAAGTTTTGGATCAAATTCAAGGCTAATGAAAGAAAAAGGATTAAGATTATGTTGTAGCTATCAAAGAATAGGCTCAAGGATCAATGGGGCTAATTAGGATTAAATATTCAAGGTAGGTAAAATGAGGGATAAAAATTGGTTCATTCAAAGGATTGCCTAAATCATCTCCTACAATTCACATCCTTTATTTCGTTTTATAAACACACCAGGCAAGTTCTAGACAATCCACAATAGCACAGAATACTCAAAAACCTTACACTCATGGCACATGCTCAAATCAAGACACATTCAGCAGACTCTTACTCAGCTAATCACAAGAATTCAGAATTAAGCTTCAATCATATTGAGTCAAATTCAAGAACCTAAGTGTCTCACACAAAGTTATACACTTGCATGCTTCAAAACTGAACATACTTGCATCTTACAATCATGTATAGCACATAACAAGAACATCAAGCACCAATTAGTTATGGTTTCAAAAACCCAAAACCTATCGACTAATTTTCCTCAAGACGGTCGTCATCCATCCATCATTGGAAACAGTCCCTAACTATGACTAAAACATTATGTACAAACAAAGGAAAGAAAAGGAAAATTTTATTCTTCGGTTCAAATACCCCCCGTCGGAAAAGAACCGAAAAGAAAAATGAACGGGTGATGAATTCATGCTTGACTCCCAACAATTTTCAATTTTCTCACAAATTGCACACAAGCATTACATCCACCAAACACTCGTTAAGCACAAAAATTTTGAAATTTTCCATAAATTTCCCTCACCCCACACTTAAATCATGCTATGTCCTCATAACATCAAAGTAACAATTAAAGGATGAGAAATACTCCCTGAGCCTCTATGCCAAGCTAAAAGCATGCTTTCCTTTCAAGTTTTTCAGAGGTGGGTGTTCGACCCCACACTTCTTCTCTTCCATGCTTGTTAGCTTCCTTCTCCACGGGTACTTAGACTTCCCCTCTATCTGTGCTTAACTTTCCACCAAAACAACACAAGATGAAAAATAAATAAAATCAACTTAAATGCAAGAAATTAAAATGGTACCCACGGTACCCTTGGGTTGCCTCCCAAGCAACGCTTAATTTTACGTCGCAGCACGACGTATCCAATTTCACCGCTTTTTCCTCCACCTTGAGGATATGAATCTCACCCCTAATTTCTTTTCCAATTTCCTATTATGTTCTAGGGGTGGTGGTGAAAAATTGTAAGGACCAAGTAGTAGATGTTGCCTTTTGCACTTATTGGCCCTTAAGTATGCGAAGTCATTTTGTCTCTCCGAGTCAGCATATCTCAAAATATACGGGGCATGGTCCTCCTCTAGAAATTTCACTATAAACTTGGAAGACTCTATTTCTATGTTGTCAACCAAACTTAATGTCGAAAAATGCGTCGAGTGTGGTCCAATAAACCTCAACTCTGAAACTGCATTATCCTTGACCTCCTTACTTGTATACACCTTCTCAGCATCGACATCTGTCTCTCCATTACTGTCAACTGGGGAATACTCTATCTCTTCTTCCATGAATGGATTTTCCATAAGTGTGATCCCATCACAGGGACACTCAAGAGATTCTAATTGTTGGGCTTCATCCAAAGATTCACCCTTGTCTTCCTCTTGTAGTTCCTCTTGAATATCGGCTAAAACTGTTACTGCAATTTATCACAAGCTTCAGCCTCAGCAATCATCTCCGTGAATTTGACGCTCATCCTTTCTAGAGCCTCTGCATTCTCTTTTTGCTAAATTCTCAATACTGCCATCGCCTCCTTCATTGCTTCTGATTGCTCCAGAAGTTGTTTCAACATGTCTTCTATTTGAACTTGGCATCCCAAGTCCTCATTTTCAGCATGCCTATATTCAGCAAAAACAACAGAAGGATCATAGTAGGGGCTTGGGGGAGGGTAATATGCATTCGGACAGCCATCCCAATGGCCATCTTGACCACCACATATATTGCAAGTGTTACAGTGTTTCCACGAGTGGTGTCCTCCGCAATTCAGACAAGATTCACTAAAATATGAGTATCCACCGTTTATACCAATTGTATTCCATGATGTCATGTCAATAAGGGTATCCGAAAAAGAAAAAAAATAAAATGAAAAAGAATTAAAGCAAACACTAAGACCAAATTGTCAGCACTTAGAAAAAAATATAGTAAATTTACACTTAAGAAAATTTCACCAATTGCCAGTCCCCGGCAACGGCGCCAAAAACTTGTTCGGTCGTTTGTTATATGGGTATATAACTACACGCAAGTGCACGTGGTCGAACAAGTAGTAAAGTGTCTTAAGTAAGCCAAGTATCGATCCCACAGGGACTGGGATGAAGTGCAATCTGCTCAAGTGTACTATATTTTAATTCTAGAAATGCAGACAACAGTGTAACCAAAAGTTTGGTATTTTAATTTATAATTTTTATGCTAAATCTAAAACAACTATCTAATGTGAGTCTGAACTATGAATGAGAGCATGCTGAGGTTAAATGAACATGTAATGAAATTAATTATCGACATAATTTGGTTAGTCTTTTCCTCCGGTTGCTAGCCAAGAACTATTGCCAAGAGATTAAAACTCTCATATTTAACCCCACTTAAGAATCATGAACCATCCACCTACATTTCTGTGATTAAATGCAATACATGTTCTAGCCATACAAACCCGGTTCCTAAATTGACTAATACGACTTTCAGGTATATTTCTATCCTGAAAGTAAATCAATTCTCAATTTTCCCAAACTAAGAAAATATCATATCCTATTAATTCACAACTTTCCAATTTCTTTCTCTCTCGAGTGAAACCGGACTTTTTAGATGTACATTAACGTAGGCCACACATTAATGCAGTAAGAACAAGAATTAATAGAACAACCACGGAAGAAAAGATGAAAAACCAAAGAATCAATGATCACATTTCATTACAAGTGTTCATAACCTCAGCAAGAAGATGAATTAGCCACTCATTTGTGGATTAAACATCATTAAATGAGTGTTAAACATACAAGCAATTGAATACAAGGAGAAGGAAAGAGAGAAAAACCCTGATAATTTCGTCTCCTCAACTGCCTGTAACCCACGTTCTTACTCCACCAAGTCAGAATATCTCAAATAAAACCTATGTGTGCTATTTATAGTAGTGGGACTTTTTCCCGGAATAACAAGCAACGTGTCACGGAGTGCATCGCGGAGCACTGCCTCCGTGACACGCCACTGACGCGAAAGCTCTCTGGAAATCACCCGAAATTGGCCTCGGCAGCACCCTGCGGCGTTGGCAGCGTGTCACGCTGCTTAGGCACCGCGTTGACACCTCATTGTCGCGCAGCCAACCTGTTTTGGCACGTTGCCAATGTGCAGGTGGGCTGTTGTGATCAGCCTGCCTGCCGTGGCACGTTGCTGATGCGCAGGTGGGCTATTTTGTGCCTCCTCTTTGCCGACGTTCGCGGGTTAATTCCGTTTCCAAGCCTCTATTTCACCAACTCGTGGATTAGTTACTCAAAAGTAATCAAAACCTACAAAACAAAGGCTAATCATGTTGGTTAGCACTTATCCTCACATTCATATAAAATTACATGAAATTGTATAAAATTACTTAGATAAACAAGACTAATTTAAGTCACAAAGCATATCTCAGGCATCCTATTTTTGCCCGTGATCAGTGAGCCATCTTTCTTTCTTACAAACAGAATTGGCACACCCCACGAGGAAGTACTAGGCCTGATAAAGCCTTTGTCGAGCAAATCTTTTAACTGCTCTTTCAACTCTCTAAGCTCAGCTAGTGCCATGCGATACGGGGGAATGGATATAGGTCGAGTCCCTGGCAACAAGTCAATTGCAAAATCTATCTCCCTTTCGGGAGGGATACCAGGCAACTCATCTGGAAATACGTCAGGGAATCCATTGACCACTGGAACAGACTGAAAAGTCGGAGGTTCCACCCGAACGTCCTGGACTCTAACTAGGTGGTAAATACATCCCTTTGCTATTAATTTTCTCGCCTGAAGGTAGGAAATAAACCTACCTTTTGGCGTAGCTGTGCTCGCTTTCCATTCTCGCACTGCTTCCCCCGGAAAGTGAAATCGGACCGTCTTGGTCCAACATTCTAAATTGGCATAGCATGGCACTAACCAGTCCATACCCATAATGGCATCGAAGTCGACCATCTCAAGTTCTATCAGGTCTACTGTGGTCTGGCGATCAGCAACCTCTACCGTACGTCCCCGGTAAACTCTTATAGCTGTAATCGAGTCACCGACCGGTATAAGCACTGAAAAGGGCTGCTGAAGCAATTCTGGTTTGATACCCAACATCCGGGCCACAAATGGTGTAATATATGACAAGGTAGATACAGGATCAATCAATACATAAATAGGTTATGAGCAGATAATCAATATACATGTGACCACGTCCGGAGATGCCTCTGAATCTTGCCTCCCTGGTAATCCATAGGTACAGCTGGGGCCTGCACCTTAGCCAGAGGCTCCTGATCTACCTCGGCCCCTATTTGCTGAACCTGAGGGTCTGCGCCCTGCTGAGGCTGCTGGAGCTCGTGGCCTCGTTAATGTTCTATCCAGACTATCCCGGCTACCCTATCCTCTGGCTGGACAATCTCTCATTAAATGCCCTTCCTGTCCGCAGTAATAGCACCTTGAGAAGCCTTGCCTGCAGGCTCCAGAATGGGGTCGGTGCCATATAGGACAAGGGGTAGGTGCAAACCTACTCTGCTCTGCCCTCTGCTGCTGAGGTAATGCTCCTATCCGTAAACTGTTACCGGACTCTGACTGACTCCGGCGAACAAATCTGCCTCTCTGCTGCTGTACCGGAGGTAAAGATCTGGGCGGCCTATCTGAAAACTGTGGTCTCGGCCCCTTAGGGATTCCCCCCTGAATCTCAGCGGGTCTGTTTCTACAGCGCTACTTTGAAGTCGCCTGCCTATCGCCCCGCTGCCGCTGTCTCAGGCCCTCAATTGTCTGTGCGAAGGCCTATACCCTGGCTATGTACATGTCCTCTCTCAAAGTAGCCGTCATGCACGTCTCTATGTAATCTGAATTCAGGCCGATAATAAAGCGATGGACTCTGGATGACATGGTGTCCACAAATGCTGGAGCATAGCAGGCTAAGGAGTCGAACTGTAAAGAATACTCACGGACGCTCCTAGCCTCCTGCTCTAAGTGTAAGAACTGGTCTATCCGGGCGTGTCTGACCTCTCGGGGTAAGTAGTGGTCCAGGAAGGCCTCCGAGAAGCTGGACCAGGTCGAAGGGGTAACATCTCTCGCTCAAGAGCTTTCCTAACTCTCGTACCACAATACAGCTATGTCCCGCAACCGAAACACTGCCAGCTAAACTGATTCTGTAAGGGTCACATGTATAACCCGAAAAATTCTCTACATCTGGTCTAGAAAATCCTGGGGTCCTCTGCTGAATCTGACCCTGTAAACTGAGAGGGTCCTAATGCCAAGAATTCTCTAACCCTAGAACTACCTGGCCTACCTAGAGATTCTACTGCTACAGGTGGTACTGGCTGACGCTGAGTAGCTAGCATCTGGGTTAAAATAACCACTTCACTACGTAGCTCCTGATCAGATGAAATGGGTGCAGGAGCTGTGGGAGGCGGTGCTGCCTCAAACGGTGTCTGGTGAGGCGGAGACTACTGGGAGGGTTCGCCCTTAGACCGGGCTGAATCTGGCTGTAAGTGAGGCATCCTGCTGGTGCCTTCGCCTGCCGCTGTATCTAATCTCCTGCCTGTAGCAGGGTGCCACTGATCTGCCAGTTTTATCTGTAGACAAAGAATATGATAAGTTTTAAGAACTCGATCCTATACTGTACTGTGCTATGGCACGACTGAGTATGAAAGAAGGGTAACCATCCTATTATGCCTCGCAGCCTCCTGCCTATACTATGTGGTGCATAACACATCCATAGACAAGACTCTACTTAGCACGGCTTGCAGACTCCCTGGGACACGAACTGCTTTGATACCAAGTTTGTCACACCCCACCTTGGGGGGTATGACGGGCACCTGGTGCCTGCTTGACTCTGGGCTTCTAAACGGTCCAGCCTGAGCACATGTGGTGCTTTGGCTGACTCTGGCTCTAATTCAAGAAACGAACCGGCTATATAGCGGTTGTAAATACAGCCCCGGCCGATTAGGCCTATAGTCACCTACAATGCACAACAGCTAACTAGAACAACGACACTATAATCAGAAGCAACTGCTATTCACATTTGTGACCGACATTGTCACTAACTATAATAATAAGAAGGCCCCACACGACCAACATCAACAACTAAACACATATATACATGCACGGCCCCACACGACCGGCTCCACCACCACAGGAAACATCAGACTGCAAGCCTCTAGGAAGTAATAATAGAATGGTCGGGACAGGGCCTCGACCTACACAAACTGTAATCAAAAAGGAAATAGGAGCAACCTCTGACTTTCTAGCTCCGGAGGATAGGAGCTGACAACTCTGCTCACTGGATCACGAGGGATCGACTCCTCATCTATGTGTACCTGCAGGCAAGCAACGCAGCGCCCCCACGGGCGTCAGTACCAAAGGTACCAAGCATGTAAAGCAAGCTGAAACATACAACTGAAATGGGTAACAACAATAACATGAAATACAAGCAGGAAGTAACTGAGTCTATCTAGCTGAGGATAACTAGGGAGAGTTTGCCTATTCTGTAACTAAACTAGGCGTACATGACGACGTGTCATCCTACTTTTATCAGTATCTGCTAGCACATATAGATATACATATAAATACACACAATACCTGACTGACCCCCATAAGCCAGAAGGTGCTAACCAACAAAACAATCTATTTACCCCTACCCGGGTCTAAACCAACCAAAAATAAGTCACTCCACTCATCTAATAACTGTGAGCTCCTCCTACTGGCCCCCTTGGGTACGTAGCTCAAGCCTTGGCCTCTGACAATGAACTGTGTCTGAGTCCGAAGACTCCTGCCTCTGGGTGCAAGCGCTCAATGGGGTAATCTGCTGCTGTATCTGTGATTGAAACTGCCCCTGGGTGTAAACACGCGACAGGGTAATTTTATAAAAATCTGCATCTAAAACTGCCCCCGGCCACAAACGCAAACAGAGTAGTCTGCCCCTATAAACAGGGTAATTTGGCTCTGCACAGAGTAAACTGAACTGCCCCTGCAAGCAGGGTAATCTGGACCGTATTATTATGGTAGTCGGCCATCATCGTCCTCTAGGCGGACGGCATCGCCCAGCCGGGGGCGGTATCTAAATCTGGTATCAACACAGCTATAACCTAGGGGCGGGGGGGGGGATGCTAAAAGACACCCACATGCCATAACAAGTCTCAACATGCAAAACACATATACAACAAGCATGCTCAAATGAAAAATACTAATCATATTCTCTTCTTTTATTTCACGGCCAATCCATATTAAACAACTTATCCCATATCCTACTTTACACTATTTCTGATTGCTGGACTAACTGCTACTTGGCCCTTATCTATTTATCTGATTATTGTTATCCGTGATCTGAAGCTATATCAGTTTCTAGAGACATATCTATTTCTGGAGCTACATTTGTATCTGGAGCTATGTCTATACCTGATTACTGATCTGATTACATATGGATATAACTCAATAACATAGAACATGCCATCTATAACTGGATATAGCTCAATAATATAAAATGTGCCATCTATAACTGGATGTAGCTCAATAATATAAAATGTGCCATCTATTACCGGATACAATCTCAACAAATGTAGTACATAATATCTATAATCTTGCTAATTCATTATACTGCTATTACAACTTCCATTCTGGGTATTACGTAAGAACATGCCGGGTTACTAGCGGATAGCACATTACTACCTAAAATCATCTAACTATCCGTTATTCTAATTATCGCATGATACATAATGATATACTAGCATGCTTGCTGGAAATTGTACTGAAATCATTCTTGTATGCTGGGTATCCGTTAATAGCCTTTATTATATTTACTTTCTAGACTGTACTTCCTGGCTTATCGAAAGAATACCTTTACATACCTGGTTTTTGAGTACCCAACTGACCGATGTGATTTCAGTCGGTACTTCTGCTGTTTCTCCCAACTACATTCATATACATGTCAATTAGAACCAAATACACCAATATTCTGAAAGAAAATGTCACTTTCGATATATTTATAGCCTAAACTTTGGCTTATCGAAAGATGGTCAAAAACTCGCTATTTCTCGAGAGTCCAGAAGGGAGAAATATTTACTTTAAGGCTAGGAGTATATTGACACTAATTTGGAGCAATTCCACTTACCTTAGTTCGGTAGCACGACAATTCGCTGGCCGAATTTCATGAAACTAAATCTGTAGGAGTGCTCCTTACTGCTTAATACCTTGGTATGTGGAGTTAAGTTTAGTTTGGACCGCGTTTGACGACGTAATCGGAAGGAAATTATCAAGAAACCTCGTCTCCCTCTGTTTTACCTCGACCTTACTGGAAATTATATGAAAAATAACTTTTAAAACTGAAGTGGAGGGCTTACATAGTTGGGCCTAGACAGGGCCAACGTGTCACAGAGCCAACGCGGAGGCTCCACCTACGTGACACGTTGCCATCGCGGAGGGGCTCTGGCCCGGCTCCTTCTGTGATGGTTCGACAGGTTTCTCGTCCGGTCTTGTCCCGAGCCTTTTTCTAGCAGGTATAACTTTCAAATACTCTTAACCAACACGCGAATAGGCCATCTATGTGTTGGAAATTTTACGGGGTACAAGACCATCACTATCTCAATGTGAATTAGAACATATTTGGATTAAATTCATATGGGATACACAACAAAGAGGTTAGGCTTATCATGTGTATAGAAAAAGAAATAGGTTCTATGGCTTAACTGAGCTAACTAGGGGCAATGGAAGGGCAACTTAAACACAACACAAAAAAATAGGCTATCAAAAGAAATGCCTTTATCACGTCCTACACTTTAACACTTGGTTATTTTATGCACACACTGGCAAAAATATTAGATGTTAACATATTAATGAAAAACACAAATAACAACTCATCGATCATGGCATCGTCACTAAAAGTGGCTTCCTATGATCACATATTCACACACAATAAAACTAAGTAAATTTTAATAATTAAGCCTAAAAGCCCATCCTTCACATCATCCGAGTCAAGTTAAAGAACTTATGTGTCTCTAATGAATTTTTTAACTTTTCACGCATTATTCAAGTGAACGCCCATGCCATCTAGTTTCTACATAAGTGAAATATCAAGAGTTCACAAGTGACGATTTCTTAACCTAAAAAATCTTATGACTAATTCTCCCTTAAGATGATCGTCATCTATCCATCATTGGGGTAATTCACTTCCTATGAATGACATGTCAAAAAGAAAAAAAAACATCAGTTCAAAAGGGACTATCCTATACAAAAGAACCAAAATATAGTATCCAAGGAACACATTCTAAAATCCCAAACCAAACACCAAAAATTATCCTACACAATTATGGTATCCACATGAATCATCAATTACTACTTGTTACATATCAATAAAAGTCTTTCCACTCCATCAAAACACAATTCAACAACATATGAAGAATAATTTTAAGACAACACAAAGAAAACAAGTGAAACCACAACCCAACCTCTAAAGATCTAGCAAAAGAAAGAATAAGAAAATTCTATTCCCCTATCCTTACATAGACAGTAGCATTGTCCCCAAAGGTTAAGAATTTCAGTACTAAGGGAGAGAAAAAGAACTTTATGGGCCTTTATGCTTCATCATCACCGTCGGGAACAAATATCGATCATTAACATCATCCATTTCGTCAACCATCATCCTCATGATCCTCATCATCCACCTCATCAGTCAATATGATAGTCTAATCATCATTAAGGGTCTTAGAAAAAGCTGGTCCCACTCTACACATCAGCGTAACACTCTCTGTCAGTGGGTACTGCTTCTTCAATGTGGCCATCTCAGTATTGATCACTAGACAAACTCCAATTCGCGACTGTAGATTGAATTGCCAAATATATAGTCTCTAACAATCATCTAGAGCTTGACGCTCAACCTAGGTAAGCGCGAGTCCGGTCATAGTGTCTGGCTCTTTGACCTTGGAAACTTCAATCAGCTGGATTACTAAGTGTCGTGCTAAATGTAGTTGAAAATCGACCTATTCTTCTTCAACCCCACGCTGATACACAAAAAAAGTAAGAAAGTTTCCATAGCAATAGCTCCATCGAAGGTGGTCCCTATACCACTGCATGTTATCTCTCATTGCTACCCCAAATTTAATTTGAAGCCCCTTTATCAGCATATACACAAAAATCACTCTCTCTATAGTGGTATATGTTTTGTGTTGATCTGGGAGAATCACTGCACAAACAACCTTCACCCACATCCAAGCCAGTATGGATATGTAATTCAATGGGAGTGTTGAGTGAGTGTCACCACCACTCCTTGTCCATCTATCTTCTGAGTACTCGCAACACAGTGTGTCGGATATAACAATAGGTGGTTTCTTATTCAAATGAACGTATATCCATGAATTCTCTGAAGGCGTACCAAGGAACTCATGGAATAATTTTAGTGAAAATCGAATCACTTGGCCCCTTAGAGTTACATTATTTCTCTGACCTGGAGTAGTGTTCTGTAACACCCCAAAAGATCCTAATATCAGATCCGAGAATTAAAGAAGGAACCAGCAAGAAAATGGCACCAACCCATTGAACGAACCATATGGTAAGTCATTCTTACAATCAACAGTTCGTAGGTTTTCCCGTGGTGATGAACTTCAGAAAAATTTCAAAAATTACCCATAACCGATGAGTGAATTATGTGACCCATTGTTTAATTGTATCGATCATTTGTTTTAGTCTTTCGAGCATGTTCAAAGTATGATTCATAGAAGAGAAGGAACTAATGGTTCTTTGGTTGGACCAATGATCCATGGTATTGGGCATGGTTATGCCCGCAAAAATTTTAGTTTGATAGTCTAGGGTTATTTTCATAAAATCCTAAGCTTCTAACTCCTAAACAACGTCATTTTGAGGGAAAAATCAGGAGATTTAGGGGGAAATAGGTTATTTTCCTCATATCCTAACTCCCATCATCAGAAAATCAAAGCGTAGAACCTCAGAACTTCCTCTTAAGAACTAGAGCTAGGACTTCCCAAGTCTTCTCCGATTTTTAAGGCCTCTTCACAAGACTCGTCTTTCAGGTATGTGAGGATTCCACAAGGGAATTTCTTTCATCCTTTTTCCCCAAATTATTTTTAAAAAAACCTTCTCTATTCTTAGCCCTGATGAAATTAGGAATTACAGCTCTTTTAGACAGCTAATTAATATTCCTTAATTTAAAATGTCCTTGCAAGTTCTATAACCATAACATATGATTTTTATGTTGTTGACTCAAATTTCATAGAATGCCTTCTGACCCTACATTTTTACATGATTTTTTGGTAGAACCTTGCATGATTTCAAAGCTGGTCTAAATTGCTACTTTGCATTGATTATTATCAGAGCATAATCTTCAACACATATGCTTTCAATCGATGTTAGTATTTTCAAATTATGAGTATACCTAGGTATATCTTCCAGAAATGCAGTTTATCAGTTTATTACTTTATTAGTTTATAAGTATTTTCAGTATTTTCAATTATCATTTCCCTTAGGCTCTAAGGACACTTCTAGATAAGTAGTTCTAACTAAGCCTTAGGACAACAATTTCAAGCTAATTAGTTTAGTTAATTATAATTAGGATTTCAATTGGGAGTAGTACTTAGAGTTGAATCAGCCGGGTTTCAGCACACCTAGGTTCAAAAAACTACGTTCCACTATAGGTCTTTAGCCCAAATGGGAATCAATTTATTGATTACATAGCCATGCCTTTATACCCTGGCAAGGTATATTGGTTCTGTCACACCCCGCCTTGGGGGGTATGACTGGCACCTGGTGCCCTACTGGACCTGAACTGCTGGACTGCTAAGCTTGGGTACATCTGGTGCTTGGCTGACTCTAACTCATATTTCTGGAAACGAAGGGCTATATAGCGGCTGTAAACACAGCCCCCGGCCTATTGGCGTATAGCCTCCTGTACCTGTACTAACAGCTGACCAGAAACATATCAATTCAGGGAAACCTATGCGGGCCGACAAGGCCACCATGCTGTCTAGTTATCTATAACCCAATCATGAAGTACGAGAAAGCTACGTGACCGGCAAGGTCACCACTACTGGCAAACTATGGCCCCACACGGCCAACATAAAAGAAAGAAAGAGTACTAACAGCTATACAACTTCACGGCCTCACACGACCGGCTCATCTGACCACAGGGAGATATATACAGACTGCAAGCCTCTAGGAATAGCAATAGAAATGATCGGGACAGGGCCCCGACCTACCCGTACTATACAACAAAAGAAACTGAAATACACCTCCGAAATTCAGTCTCCGGATGACAGGAGCTGAATACTCGATCGCTGACAGGAATCACGTAGTATCGCCTGCTCGTCTATGAGTACCTGCAGGCAAGTAATGCAGTGCCCCACCGGGCGTCAGTACCACTGGTACTGAGTATGTAAAGCAATAACTGAAAGCAAAATCTGAAAACAACAATGTAACTAATGAAACTGAAGTAAGAAGAATTAGATTAACTATCTGATAATGTAAGTCATACCTTCTCTCATTTATACTGAAAAGAAATAGGGGTCATACCTGGAGACGTATCACTCAACTGCTGATCTACTCGTATCTAACGTGACGTGACATAACATAACAAAACATAATGTAGCACACACAAACCTTACCCGGCCCCCATAAGCCGGGAGGTACAACCAGCACAGAATCTACACCCCTACCCCGGTCATCCCATCTCCTATAAACCCTGTAAGCGTCCTGCCGGTCCCCTGGGTATGCACTTGGGCTCGCTGGGCCCCTGACTATAACTGCATCTGAGTCCGAAGGACTCCTGAATCAACACCCGGGTGTATCCGCTTGACAGGGGTGTGTAAAAGCCGACCAAGGCATAATATGGGGAAAACTGGCATCCCATCTTCGTCCCCTGTGGGACGGCATGCCACTCCATAGAGCGACGTATCCTCGTCCTATGGCGGACGAGTCGATACAGCTATCAACCCTGGGGCGGTCATGGATGCTAGGTAGTCCAACCCCAAACAATACAACGGTCTCAACTAGTAATACTGTCTGCATATCTCACATGCTGAGGCTAATAGTGGTAAAATATTGTATATATTACATGTTGAACTAGTAATAGTAATATGTACGTATTTAATACATACTGAGGCTGGTAAATATAAATATATATGAATATAGTCTCCTGCTAGACTGTTCTGGGGCTAATACTGAACAGGATATAGTATTTCTGCTAAAAACCATGCTGTATACTGAGTTTCTATAGTAACATAATTTACTAGTTCTAATATGCTTTCTAGCTTCACTTGAACTTGTCGTTCTATTTCTGAGATGTCTTATAGATATTACATTGCTTTACTGGGCTTTAACTGAACACCATGATACCCTAACATTTCGCATTATATCACATACTGAGCATGCTGTGCAGTTTCTAACATTTGTGTGAAAATCTATGTCGTACTAGTAAATTCCACGCAGGTTATAGCTCGATGCTCCTAATATCGTACCAACATTCATAATAAACGTAACACATGACTTCTGAACATTTTACTGGCCTTTGAATTACTGTATTGTACCGAGATTACTTAACTTGCCGAGGAAACTAGCTTTACATACCTTATCCTTGAACTATTCGTCTGTCGGACGAGAGTCGGTCAGTACTTCAGCTATTTTCTCCCAACTGCATTCATAAATATGTCAATTAATATTAAATACGGCTTTACTTTAAAAGGCAACGTCATTTTCGATATCGTTTATAGCCTAAACTTAGGCTAATCGAAAGACGGCCAAAAACTCGCTATTTTTCAAAGGTCCAAAAGGGAGAAATATTCACTTCACAGCTAGGAACACATAGACACTAATTTAGAGCAATTCCACTTACCTTAGCTCGGTGGCTCGACGATTCGTCGGCCGTATTTCACCAAACTGAATCCGTAGGAATGCTCTCTGCTGGTAAATACCTCAGTATCTGAAGTTAATTTGCGTTTGGACAACATTTGGCAGCGTAATCGGACGAAAATTATAATCCCTCCTTTGTTCTTCTCCTTTCTCTGATTTCTCTCTCTGTTTCCTGGAAATTTCTTAAGTGTTTAAATGATTTAAACCCGAAGTGGGCTTTATATACTTGGGCCTGGACAAGGCCAACGTGTCACGGAGCCAACACGGAGGCCTCTCCTCCGTGACACGCTGCCATCGCGGAGGGGCTCTGCCTCGGCTCCTTCCGGGATGGTTCGATAGGTTTCTCGTCCGATCTTTTCCCGGGCCTTTCTCCAGCACGTATGGCCTTCAAATATGCTTAGCCAACGTGCGAATAGGTCATTTAGGTGCCGGGAATTCTACGGGGTATAACATTCTCCCCCCCTTAAGAACATTCGTCCTCTAATGTACACTGTTATCTAGAGGACTACTTACTTACTTTCTAGAAAAATGTCGGCAGAGTTTCCTCTGTAATATGGACTATAGCAAAAACCTAAAATGCAGAAAAGTCCAACACAGGCACTGCACATAATATTATAGGATCCACTGGATTACTAAGTATCAATCTTTCTCATTCACACACATACAACTATAAGGTACTGCATAAGTAATAATACGGACATACCAGTCGCCTGACTAGGCCTGAAATAGGTGAGGGTATCTGGCTTTCATATCTTCTTCAGCTTCCCACGTCATTTCTTCACGGTTCCTATTACGCCACAATACTTTGACGGATGCAACATCTTTAGTCCTCAACCTGCGAATCTGTCTGTCTAAGATAGCTACGGGAACCACTTCATATGCTAACTCTTCTGTGACCTGGAAATCCTGAATTGGAACTACTGTAGAAGGGTCCCCTACGAACTTCATTAACATAGAGACATGGAATACTGGGTGAACAGATGCTAAGTCTGGAGGCAAGTTCAATTCGTATGCAACTCGGCCTATTCTTCGCTGAATCTGATATGGCCCAATGAATCTCGGGCTAAGCTTGCCTTTCTTGCCAAACCTCATTACCCCTTTCATCGGAGACACTTTCAGATATACCCAGTCATTTACCGCAAATTCTAGATTTCTGCGCCGCACGTCTGCATAAGACTTCTGGCGGCTCTGAGCAGTCAGTAAACATTCTCGGATAAGCTTTATCTTCTCCTCTGACTGCCGAACAATGTCTGGGCCAACCAATGCTGATTCTCCTATTTCAAACCAACCAATCGGCGACCTGCATTACCGCCCGTATAATGCCTCGAAAGGCGCCATCTGAATAGTTGAATGGTAGCTGTTATTATAAGCAAATTCAATTAACGAAAGATGCTCATCCCAGCTACCCCCAAAATCTAGCACACACGCTCGTAGCATATCTTCGAGCGTCTGAATTGTACGTTCAGCCTGCCCATCCGTCTGAGGATGGAATGCTGTGCTCAAGTTAATCTGCGTTCCCAAACCTTTCTGAAACGACTTCCAGAATCTAGCTGTGAATTGTGCTCCCCTATCTGAAATGATGGATACCGGCACTCCATGCAGTCTAACTATTTCTCTGATATATAATTCGGCATAATCCTCAGATGAGAAGGTAGCCCTTACTGGCAGGAAATGAGCTGATTTTGTCAGCCTGTCAACTATTACCCAAATGGAATCATTTCTGCGTCTGGTACGGGGTAACCCTGTTACAAAATCCATGTTTATCGCATCCCATTTCCACCTAGGCACCGTTATATCTTACGTCAAACCGCCCGGTTTCTAGTCCTCTGCTTTCACCTGTTGAGAGTTAGAACATCTAGATACAAATTCGGCTATCTCAGCTTTCATACCTGGCCAGCAGTAGATGTCTCTGATGTCGTGGTACATTTTGGTCGCTCCTGGATGGAGGGAATAGCGAGCATAATGTACCTCATGCATGATCCGCCCGCGAAGCCCTGAAATATTTGGGACATAGAGGCGGCCCTTACAGCGTAGCACATCATCCTCGGTTATCTAAAAATCTGACTCCTTACCTCTCTGAATTCTATCTCTGAGTTGGACTAAATCAGGATCCTCGTACTGTCGTTCTTTTACCTCTGTGACTAATGATGACACAGCAGAATTCTAAATTACTGCTCTATTATTTTCTGTTTCCATTACTCGAACGGCTAAACCAGCTAACTGATGAATTTCTTTGGCTAACTTCTGTTTCTCTGGACGCAAATACGCCAAACTCCCCATTGACTTACGGCTCAGGGAATCTGCTACAACATTAGCTTTTCCGAGGTGGTATAGAATATTCACATCATAATCTTTTAACAGCTCCAACCAGCGGCGTTGCCGTAGATTCAACTCCCTCTGAGTAAAAATGTACTGTAAGCTCTTATGATCTGTGTAAATATCAACATGGACGCCGTACAGGTAATGCCTCCACATCTTTAGGGCGTGGATTACCGCGGCCAGTTCCAGGTCGTGGGTAGGATAATTCTTTTCATGTTTCCTCAGCTGCTTGGAAGCATATGCAATTACTCTACCATGTTGCATCAACACACAACCTAATCCGACACCTGACGCGTCACAATAGACTGAATAACCTTCTGTGCCTTCCGGCAATTCTAACACTGGGGCGGAGGTTAATCTGTCTTTCAGTTCCTGAAAGCTCTGCTCGCATGCCTCTGTCCATTGAAACTTTGCTATTTTCTGTGTCAATTTAGTTAGAGGTGCCGCAATGGTCGAGAACCCTTCAACGAACCTCCTGTAATATCCTGCCAATCCCAGAAAGCTACGAACTTCAGTTGGAGTGGTAGGCCTAGGCCATGACTTAACTGCTTCTATTTTCTACTTGTCTACCTGTATACCAGCATCCGACACGATATGCCCTAAAAAGGCCACTGAGTTAAGCAAGAATTCACACTTAGAAAATTTAGCATACAACTGACGGTCCCTGAGAATCTGGAGCACTCTCCGCAAATGAGTCCGGTGATCTTTTTCAGAGCGAGAATACACCAGAATATCATCAACGAACACTATCACGAACAAGTCCAGGAAAGGTCTGAAAATGCTGTTCATCAGGTCCATGAAGACTGCTGGGGCATTCGTTAACCCGAAGGACATAACTAGAAATTCAAAATGCCCATATCGGGTCCTTAACGCTGTCTTAGGAATATCTCTCTCACGTACTCGGACCTGGTGATATCCGGACCGCAAGTCAATCTTAGAAAAGTATCTGGCTCCCTGTAACTGATCAAACAAGTCGTCAATTCTGGGGAGCGGGTACTTGTTCTTTACTGTAACTTTGTTTAGTTGCCGGTAATCTATACACATTCGGAGCGAGCCATCTTTCTTTCTCACAAATAAAACTGGCGCACCCCACGGTGAAGTACTCGACCTGATGAGACCTTTATCCAACAAATCTTTCAACTGCTCCTTTAATTCTCTGAGTTCTGCAGGAGCCATACGATAGGGAGGAATTGATATCAGCTGAGTGCCTGGTAACAAGTCAATAGCAAAATCTATCTCCCTTTCTGGGGGAATACCAGGTAACTCATCTGGGAATACATCAGGAAATTCGTTTACTACCGGAACAGACTGGAGTGTCGGAGATCCTGCTTGGACATCCTGGACTCTGACCAGATGGTAAATACATCCCTTAGATATAAACTTTCTCGCCTGAAGGTAGGAAATAAACCTACCTTTTGGCGTAGCAGTGCTGCCCTTCCACTCCCGCACTGCTTCTCCTAGGAAGTGGAATCGGACCGTCTTGGTCCAACATTCAACATAGGCAAAACACGGTACTAACCAGTCCATACCCATTATGGCATCGAAGTCTATCATTTCTAACTCAATCAAATCTACTGTGGTCTGACGATCAGCAACCTCTACTGTACACCCGCGGTAGATTCGGCTAGCTGTGATAGAGTCATCGACGGGCGTGGATACTAAGAAGGGCTGCTACAATGATTCTGGTACAATACTAAATTTTCATGCCACAAATGGGGTAACGTAGGAAAAAGTAGACCCTGGATCAATCAACACATAAGCAGGGTGTGAGCAGATGGTTAACATACCTGTCACAACATCAGGCGACGCTTCTGAATCTTGCCTCCCTGGTAAGGCATATGTGCGGCTTGGACCCGCACCTGTACTGGAGGTCTCTGATCTGCACCGACCCCTGCCTGCTGAAACTGAGGGCCTGCGCCCTGTCGAGGATGCTGTGGCTCGTGACCCTACAGATGCTCTATCCTGTCTATCTCGGTCCTCTCGACCTCTGGCTGGGCAATCTTTCATCAAATGGCCTTCTTGGCCACAAATATAACATACGGTGGAACCATACCTGCATGCTCCAGGATGGCATCGACTGCCTATAGGGCAAAGTGGTGGGGTATACCTACTCTGCTCCGCCCTCCTCTGTAATGGTGAACCTGCCATCTGCGAGCCTCTACCAGTCTCTGATTGCCCCCTGCGGCTGAATCTACCCCCCTGCAACTGCGGCGGAGGCGGGGGCCTGGGCAGCCTGTCTAAGAATCGTGGCCTGGGTACTCCCCGGCCTCCCTCTGTAACTCAACTGACCTGTCCCGGCGACGCTGTTCCTGATTAACCCTCCTGATCTCCCATTGTCGCTATCTGATGCCCTCAATATTCTGGGCAAATGCCTGAACTCGAGAAATGTCCATGTCCTCTCGCAGTGTGGCTGTAATACAAGTCTCAACATATTATGGATTCAACCCCATGATGAAGCGGTGTACTCTAGATTCCATGGTATCAACAAAGGCCGGTGCATACCGGGCTAAGGAATCAAACCGCAAGGAATATTCCCGGACACTCATGGCCCCCTACTCCAGATGTAGGAACTGGTCTACCCGGGCCTGTCGAATCTCCCGCGGCAGATAATGATCCAGAAAGGCTCTTGAAAAGCTGGACCAGGTGGGAGGGGAAACATCTCTCCCTCGGGACCTTTCCCAGCTTTCATACCATAACACAGCGATATCCCGTAACCGGAATGCTGCCAACTCAACTGATTCGGTAGGCGTGGCATGCATAACCCTGAAGATTCTCTGCATTTGATCTAGAAAATCCTGAGGGTCCTCTGTCCGGTCCGTACCTGTAAACTGTGGGGGATTCAAAGCTAAGAACTCTCGGACCCTCGAACTACCGGGCCCTCCTGATAATTCTGCAACTATAGAGGGCATTGGCTGACGCTGAGCAACCATCATCTGTGCTAACATAACTACAACACTCCTAACCTCCTGGTCGGAAGTTGTCGGTACAGGGACTGCTGAAGGTAATGTCGCCCCAAGTGGCTCCTGACGTGGTGGAGACTGCTGAGGAGGCTGGGACGATGCCTCTATAGTGCCCTCTGATCGGGTTGTTTCTAAACGAGGGTGAGGCATCTTGCTGGTGCCTTCCCCTGCTGCAATATCTAGGCTCCGGCCTATGATAGGATGTCGCTGGTCTGACATTATCTGTATCCAAAGAATATGGTAAGCTTTTAGGGACTCAACCCTATATTGTACCGCTCTACAGCACGACTGAATAAGAATAAAAGAAAACCATCCTATCATGCCTTGCAGCCTCCTACCCATAGTATGTGGTGCACAATACATCCATGGACAGGACTCTACTTAGCACGGCTTGCAGACTCCCTGGGATACGACCTGCTCTGATACCAAGTTTGTCACACCCCGCCTTGGGGGTATGACTGGCACCTGGTGCCCTACTGGGACCTGAACTGCTGGACTGCTAAGCCTGGGCACATATGGTGCCTGGCTGGCTCTAACTCATATTTCTGGAAACGAAGGGCTATATAGCGGCTGTAAACACAGCCCCCGGCCCATTGGCCTATAGCCTCCTGTACCTGTACTAACAGCTGACCAAAAACATATCAATTCAGGGAAACCTATGCGGGCCGACAAGGCCACCATGCTGTCTAGTTATCTATAACTCAATCATGAAGTACTAGAAAGCTACGTGACCGGCAAGGTCACCCTACTGGCAAACTATGGCCCCAAACGGCCAACATAAAAGAAAGAAAGAGGACTAACAGCTATACAACTGCACGACCTCACACGACCGGCTCATCTGACCACAGGGAGATATATACAGACTACAAGCCTCTAGGAATAGCAATAGAAATGATCGGGACAGGGCCCCGACCTACCCGTACTATACAACAAAAGAAACTGAAATACACCTCCGAAATTCAGTCTCCGGATGACATGAGCTGAATACTCGATCGCTGATAGGAATCACGTAGTATCGCCTGCTCGTCTATGAGTACCTGCAGGCAAGTAAGGCAGTGCCCCACCGAGCGTCAGTACCACTGGTACTGAGTATGTAAAGCAATAACTGAAAGCAAAATCTGAAAACAATAATGTAACTGATGAAACTGAAGTAAGAAGAATTAGATTAACTGTCTGATAATGTAAGTCATACCTTCTCTCATTTATACTGAAAGGAAATAGGGGTCATACCTGGAGACGTATCACTCAACTGCTGATCTACTCGTATCTAACGTGACGTGACATAACATAACAAAACATAATATAGCACACACAAACCTTACCCGGCCCCCATAAGCCGGGAGGTACAACCAGCACAGAATCTACACCCCTACCCCGGTCATCCCATCTCCTATAAACCCTGTAAGCGTCCTGCCGGTCCCCTGGGTATGCACTTGGGCTCACTGGGCCCCTGACTATAACTGCATCTGAGTCCGAAGGACTCCTGAATCAACACCCGAGTGTATCCGCTCTTCAGGGGTGTGTAAAAGCCGACCAAGGCATAATATGGGGAAAACTGGCATCCCTTCTTCGTCCCCTGTGGGATGGCATGCCACTCCGTAGAGCGACGTATCCTCATCCTCTGGCGGAAGAGTCGATACAGCTATCAACCCTGGGGCGGTCATGGATGCTAGGTAGTCCAACCCCAAACAATACAACGGTCTCAACTAGTAATACTGTCTGCATATCTCACATGCTGAGGCTAATAGTGGTAAAATTTGTATATATTACATGCTGAACTAGTAATAGTAATATGTACGCATTTAATACATACTGAGGCTGGTAAATATAAATATATATGAATATAGTCTCCTGCCAGACTGTTCTGGGGCTAATACTGAACAGGATATAGTATTTCTGCTGAAAACCATGTTGTATATTGAGTTTCTATAGTAACATAATTTACTAGTTCTAACATGCTTTCTAGCTTCACTTGAACTTGTCGTTCTATTTCTGAGATGTCTTACAGATATTACATTGCTTTACTGGGCTTTAACTGAACACCATGATACCCTAACATTTCGCATTATATCACATACTGAGCATGCTGTGCAGTTTCTAACATTTGTGTGAAAATCTATGTCGTACTAGTAAATTCCACGCAGGTTATAGCTCGATGCTCCTAATATCGTACCAACATTCATAATAAATGTAACACATGACTTCTGAACATTTTACTGGCCTTTGAATTACTGTATTGTACCGAGATTACTTAACTTGCCGAGGAAACTAGCTTTACATACCTTATCCTTGAACTATTCGTCTGTCGGACGAGACTCGATCGGTACTTCAGCTATTTTCTCCCAACTGCATTCATAAATATGTCAATTAATATTAAATACAGCTTTACTTTAAAAGGAAACGTCACTTTCGATATCGTTTATAGCCTAAACTTAGGCTTATCGAAAGACGGCCAAAAACTCGCCATTTTTAAGAGGTCCAGAAGGGAGAAATATTCACTTCACAGCTAGGAACACATAGACACTAATTTAGAGCAATTCCACTTACCTTAGCTCAGTGGCTCGACGATTCGTCGGCCGTATTTCACGAAACTAAATCCGTAGGAATGCTCTCTGCTGCTAAATACCTCAGTATCTGAAGTTAATTTGCGTTTGGACAACGTTTGGCAGAGTAATCGGACGAAAATTATAATCCCTTCTTCATTCTTCTCCTTTCTCTGATTTCTCTTTCTGTTTCCTGGAAATTTCTTAAGTGTTTAAATGATTTAAACCCAAAGTGGGCTTTATATACTTGGGCCTGGATAAGGCCAACGTGTCACGGAGCCAACGCGGAGGCCTCTCCTCCGTGACACGCTGCCATCGCGGAGGGGCTCTGCCTCGGCTCCTTCCGCGATGGTTCGACATGTTTCTCGTCCGATCTTTTCCCGGGCCTTTCTCCAGCACGTATGGCCTTCAAATATGCTTAGCCAATGTGCGAATAGGTCAATTAGGTGCCGGGAATTCTACGGGGTATAACAGGTTCCTCTCGATGGGCATATACATAAAACTCCATGTCTAGCTCATGTGGTTATATGCCAGTTAACAGACACTCCCATAGTACGGTATAGTTACTTTCCTCAGTATAGTCCACTCTTGCTGACATCAGGATATGTATATGACCCTAATTCAGTCTATTAGTCCTTACACATTTTTAGATTTTTAGACTATTTTCAATATTTATGATTTCATATATGGTCATTGCATGTCATTCTAGTATTGTTCACTATTTTTATCAGCATGTTTGTATTTTATTTCATATAACACATACTAAGTACATTCAAACTACAGATGTATACTTTCTATGTCATAATGTCTTATGATATAAGCTCAAGCACTTAGGCTCAGTAGTGTGTCTAGTTTCCATCAGACTCATTTCAGCAATACCCCAGTGGTGAGGCCTCATCTCCTAGGGATGAGAGCATTTCCTTCTATTCTAGCTTAATTGTTTTCAGTTCTAGAATTTGGAGTTAGCTGGGGGCTTGTCCCAGTAGCTCATCTTTAGTAGAATCTTTCAGGCTAAGTTCTAGTATACATCTAATTTCAGCTTATCCCACTTATTTCAGTATTCATACTTGTATGTTATATAATTATTTATACTTCTACTCAATTTTCATTCTATGTGACAATCATGTTAGAATTAGCTGTGCCATGGGTTAGCCTAGAGCTATTCGTGGTTCTAGGCACCGTGTTATGGCCAGGAGTAGACTTGGGCCTTGAAAAACTTGGTATTAGAGCATTAGTTTTGGATTGTCCTAAGGTGTCTGAAAGCCTTGCTAATTATATATGTTTTCATGGGTGTGAAGTGCTCCACACTTATGAGGAAGAGGCTGCGAAATGTTTAAGGAAATTTCTTTTCTTTCATGATTCTTATCATGCAATAGATTGTGAAACTCTAAAAACATTCTTATAACTCGTGCTTTGTACATTAGAAAAATTGCCTCCCAAATAAATTAACGGCAGAAGAAATGTGGCAATGGAGACCAGCCAACTCCGCCAGCTCTAGTAGCCCCTCTGGACCAGCAAGTATCACATGTTGAGTTCTGGGCTGCATTTTAGCTGCTCGCCCAGGCTGTGTCTAATCAGGTTAGCCAGCAGGCCATTGCACATGTCGGTACCAAGGGGACGACAATTGCAGCTACAGTTCGGGATTTCACTCGGATGAATCCCCTAGAGTTTCACGGGTCAAAGGTAGATAAGGATCCAAAGAATATCATCAATAAGGATCAGAAAACCACCTAAATAATGGGTGTTACCTCTATCGATAATGCATACTTGGCCGCCTATCAGCTGAAGGGAGTGGCTCAAATATGGTACCATCTGTGGAAAGAAGGAAGATGGGCTGATGTAGGTCCAATGGAGTGGGCTAAATTCGTAACTCTATTTTGGGAAAGATTATTACCCCGTGAGCTGAGGGAAGCGAAGGTAAAGGATTTCGTTAATCTTGGGTAGAATTATATGCCAAAGTGATTCTCAAATGCTTCATTTCGTCTTGTTTATCTATCGCTATGTGTGCATTCTCATATGATTTGTAGTTAAAAGGCGACTTTATACTAACCAACATGATTAGTGTTGTTTCGAAGGAAAAATGTAACGTTAGGAAGCTAAGATACATGTTGGTAAAGATAGGGAATGGACTTGGAAGCGAGCAGTGGAAAAGGTCAAGGAAAAGCAGCAAATATAGGGGCTCCGCGATGGAGCCGTGTCACGCTGCCATCGCGGAGGCATTCTGCCTCAGATGAGTTATTTTGGCCAATTCCAGTGAAGGTCCGTGTTGCCTCCGTGACACGGAGGCAATGCCATGCGATACAAGCCGTGGCACGTTGTGTATATTTACCTGGAACATCAATTTTTAGTGAGGGCCCGCGTTTGCACCGTGGCACGGAGGGAGTCCTCCGCGATACACTCCGTGCCACGTTACTTGTTATTCCGGGAAAAATTCCCACCAGTATAAATAGCACACTTGGGTTTATTTTTAATTATTCTAACTTGGTTGAGCAAGAATGTGGGTTACAGGCAGTTCAGGGGACGAAAATTCAAGGGTTCTTCTCTATCTCTTTCTCCTTTATTTCAATTGTTTGTAGTTATTATACTCATTTGATGATGTTTAATCCACATATGAGTGGCTAAATTCACTTCTTGCTGAGGTTAAGAACATTTGTAGTGGAATGTAATTGTTGATCATTTTGGTTTTTCATATTTTCTTCAATGGTTGTTCTATCAATTCTTGTTCTTACTACATTAATGTCTGGCCAATGTTAATGTATATCAAAAAAATCCAATTTTGATTTTGAAAAGAAAAGAAATTGGAAAGTTGTGAATTGGTAGGATATGTTCTCTTCTAAGTTTGGGAAAATTGAGAATTGATTTACATCCAGAATAGAAATATATTTGAAAGTCGTATTAGTCAATTAAGGAATCGGTTTTGTATGGATAGAACATGAAATTCTTTAATCACAGAAATGTAGGTTGAAGGTTCATGATTCTTGAGTTGGATAGAATACGAAAGTTTCAATCCATAGGCAATAGTTCTTGAGTAGCAACCGAAGGAAAGATTAACTGATTTGTATCGATAAATTACTTCCCTGCATGTTCGTTTTAGCCTTAGCTTGCTCATTACTATAGTTCAAACTCACTTTATAATTTTGTCTTAGATTAGTATAAATTAGGAACAAACTCTCAAAGATCCTCTTTAAACTCTTGTCTGCATTTTTGAAGTTATAGTTCATTAACACTTAAGTTGATTATTACCTTAGTTCAGTCCCTGTGGGATTGATACTTGGATTACTTGAGCCATTTAACTAATTGTTCGACCACGTGCACTTGCGTGTAGTTGCCAAATGCCCGAGCAAGTTTTTGGCGCCGTTGCCGGGGACTGACAATTGGTAAAATTGTTTTCTTAGTGTTAGTTTACAATTTCTATATAAGTGCTGACAACTTGATCTTAGCCTGTCTTTTGCAGATATTGAATTCTGTTCAACACTGGCAAGTGACAAGGAGCTGGTGGATTCATACTTAGAGCCAGAAAGACAATTCCATCATTAAAGAAGGGAAGCTCTAGAGAGAAAGCTATAGTTGCTCAGACAGACAATCCTGGAGCAACAGCATAATCCACCACTTGTGAGGGCAGTGTTAGTGCCTGAGGAAATGTAAGCTAGGCCGGTTCGCGAAGTGGCAATCCCACATGCTAACAATGTTACATCAAGTGTTCGCAAACCTAAGCCAGGAGGGAGGTTTGAGCTTAAACAGAACATGGTGCAATTACACCAGCGGGCAATTCACAGGTCTCCCTCACAAAGATCCACAACAACATCTCGAAAACTTTTTGGAGATAAGTGACACTTACATCCCCACTGGAGTATCATCCGATTACGTAAAGCTTACATTATTCCCATTATCATTATTGGGAGAATCAAAGAGGTGGTCGAAAGCCGAGCCACCTAATTCCATCACCACTTGGGATGATCTTGCAAGAAAATTTTTGGTATGGTTCTTTCCGTTCGGGAAAACAGCAAGACTTAGAAGTCAGATTCGAAGTTTTAAACAAAGAGAGGGGGAGAATCTGTATCAAGCTTGGGAAAGGTTCAAATCATTTCTTAGGGATTGCCCTCACCATCACCAGTCCAATAATGTGTTGGTGCATACTTTCATAGAGGGCTTGGAACCCCGCACAAAAATTTTTCTAGACTCAACAGCTAGGGGGAAAGCATTAGAAAAGACTTATGAGGAGCTGTATACTTTGTTAAATCGTATTTCACAGGGAAATCCAGAGTGGAATACGGACTCTTCTAGAGGAGGAACAAGGAAAGCGGCAGGAGTCTTGGAAGTGGATGGTTTTACAGCTATAGCTGTACAGATGGTTGCGCTGCAAAATCAACTTAACACCCGCTTTAGCAATATGAGCTTGAATCAACCTCAAGCCCCAGTTAATGTAGTGTAGCAGTTTTGGTGTGAAGTATGCGGTAGTAATGAACACTCAGCTGAGTGTTGTGGTGCAAATCCAAATTCAGTGAACTTTGTGATTTATGTACAGAGAAATAATCACCAACAGTATGGCAACAACTACAACTCGAATTGGAGAAATCATCCGAATTTCTCTTGGGGTAGTAACAACTATCAAGGGCAGAGTTCGAATCAGGGTGTGTAGAGAAATCAAGGAGGGCAGCAGAACTATCAGACTCAATACAAAAGCAACAATGCACCTCCTCCACCACTACCACCCAGCATTGAGGAAATTTTTAAAACAATGATAGCTAACCAAGCTCAATTGCAGGTTGATTATGTGAAATTGGCAGAAGATGTAAAGAACAATCAGTTAGCTACAAAGGCGTTGGAGTACCAGTTTGGAAAACTAGCTGGAGCTCAAAACACCAGGCCAAGAGGAGGACTACCGAGTGACACTGACCCGAATCCCAAGCAAGTAAATGCAGTGACCACAAGGAGTGGTTTACAACTCAAGGAGGTGGAACCAGAAAGAACACCTCAGCAGTTAGGAGCAGTGGAGAAGGAGAGGGAACAGGATGATGAGAGAGGGAAGGAGAAGGCAGCTGAAGTAGAAAGACCACCACCCCCGTTCCCTCATAGATTAAAGAAACACAAGGAGGAAGCTTGTTTCAAAAAGTTCATGGAGGTGCTTAAACAAGTACACATTAATTTACCTCTTGTTGATGTTTTGCAGGGAGTGCCGAAGTATGCAAAGTATATCAAGGACATTGTAGCGAACAAAAGCAGATTACAGAGTATGCAACAGTGGCGCTTACTGAGGAGTGCACTTCCCAGATACAGAATAGGTCGCCAACAAAGCTCAAGGACCCTGGGAGCTTTACCATTCAGATCACAATTGGGAAAAGTATCCAAGCTCGCGGACTATGCGATTTGGGAGCGAGTATTAACTTGATGCCGACATTGGTGTTCAAGAAGTTGGGGATGGACAGTCCTAGACCAACTACAGTGATCTTCCGTTAGCAGATTGTTATTTGGCCAGACCATATGGCATTGTGAAGGACATGCTGGTGCAAGTGGGCTCCCTTATCTTCCCGGTAGATTTTGTTGTTCTAGATTTTGAGCCGGATGCGGACGTCCCATTTTATTTTGGAACGTCCTTTCTTGGCAATCGGGAAAGTGTTGATTGATGTAGCTGCAGGGCATCTAACTATGCGGGCGCATGACAAGGTGGAGATATTTGATGTATACAAGGCCACGAAGCTTCCATCCATATATGAGGAGCTCAGCAATCAATGTGCTTGATCAAGCAGAAATTGTTCAGATTATTGATTCTCGAGATCCAGTGGGAAGAGCATCAATTGAGGACACACCAAAACAGGAGTTATGGAAAGAAGATCAAAGTGCCACGTCCTTGATTAATGGGCAACGTTGTAAGCATTACTGGGGTGAGGACGTTATTCGAGAGAAGACCTCCATCACTCTAGAGGATGATTGAGTGTCAATGACATCAAGCCGCGATGGTAAACCAGGCACTGCGCAGGAGGCAACCCGTGAAATTGTTGTAATAGATGAATAGAGTAGTGAATAAAAAGAGAAAATAAAGAGAAAAAGAAAAATAATAATAATAAATAGAAAAACAATTATTGTTGCATTGAAACCTATGAATTCTAACCAATTTCTTGTTGTGAGATGATTTTTAGGTGGAACGGAGGGCAAAAATGCAAAGAATCTTAAAGGAGAAAAATCGAGGTGAGAAAAATAAAAAAAGTGGCATTATAGTGAGCCTATGCGTTGGCTCCGTGTAATGGAGGAGGGCCTCCGCGTTACCCTCCGTGACACGTTGAAGCCAATTCTGCAATTTTTACAAATTCCAGAACACCTGCACGACAGCTCCGTGTCATGGAGGGGGTGCTCCGCGTTACCCTCCGTGACAGTTGAGGTGTAATTCGCATCGGGTAACACCGGGTCGCCAGGTAACCCGCACGAAAAACCCCTTTTTTAACCCCAAATTCCCTCATTTTTCCCCATTTCCCATTCCCTCCGCGACAAACTCCCTAAATTCCCCTCTCCCCCAATGTGACACGGACCTAGACACGAAGTTTCTTCATCTTTTCTTCGAGTTCATCGGATTAAAGGTATGTTCTTGAACTTAACCTCAATTTTTGCTTAAATTTTCAATTTTTGAGCATGTGAGGTGAGTAAACCTTGCCCTAAGTGTAAAGTAAGTTTGAATTCACTTAAATGTTGATTGATTGATGTTCATAGTATCGTTGTGAGTATGTGAACTCGATGAATGCATGTTTGATTGAATTTTTGCGAAATTGGTAGCTAGGGTTAGAATTTGAATAGGAAGAAACTAAATTTGGTTGAAAATGTGAAAAAATTTGGGTTGTGCATGTTGGGTGATGCGAATTATGTCGTGATTAAGGTTGAATATGCTAAGTAGACAAGGGAATTGTCGGGAAAATGAAATTGTTGAATTGCATAGGTTGTTGTTGAGAATTTTTTTTTTTGCTAAGTGCTATGTGATGTAATGGTATCGATGGTGATATTGTGATTTGTTGTATGAAGCCTGAGTAGTACATAGTAAGTATTCCATCGACTTATCTAAATGCACTAAGCATGTTGATTGTGAAAATTGGAAAAGCATGATTGTCTTGCTGAATTATTTTAGTTGTGGCTAAATACTAAGTGTGGGGTGGCCCAACTCAACCCAACCTTAGTCGAAGCTATGTTTTACTTGAATAACAATCGGATTGTCTATTCTATGTTACAGGAACAATGTCAGGCAGGCAAGACAAGGGAAAGGGCGCATCTACATCGGGCGCCGGTAGAAAAAGAATCAGGATGGGAACAGCAATTCCAGTAGCACCAACGGTTCCGCGCGGCCAACGCCGTCAATACGAAACCCGATAGGTGACTGACGAAGGGATTAAATGGTATGCAAAACACAAAGAGACCAAATACTTCCCAGAGGAGCACATTGCAAGGGAGTCGCAAGCACAGGAATTCCCCAGAATCGTACACCGGATTGACAATGTCAGGCTGAACTTTATATTTAAAGAGCGCCAAGGAGTGAAATCTCCATCTGATTCGGGAGTTCTATGCCAACTGGAACCCAACCATCCGTAGTCACACTGTCAAACTAAGAGGGCAGGTTGTCACCTTTGAGCCCCATCATCTGAATGCTATATTGGGGGCGCGGGACACAGACGCCCATGTACTCCGGCAGCTGAACATAACTCCACCTTATGCGGACATTAGACGCACTCTTTGTGGAGCCCGTTCGACAGCACGATGGAGCAGGCACAAGGAGAGGGGCTACCACCAGACATTGCCTCACTCTCAGATGAACAGGGAAGCCAATATTTGGCTCAAAATTGTGTGTTCCTGCTTGATCCCGGGGGTGCACATGAAAGATGTTACCCGGGATCGTGTGTGTTTGGTATATGCACTGATGAACGGGCTTGAGATAAATGTTGGGCGGTGATCATCTCCGCCATGAAGAGAGCCCGACTCCATCAAGGGCACAGGTACGGGTTCGGTGGTTTGCTTAACACGTTCTTGAGGGGCCACGACATCGAGGAAGAGACCCTGGACTACATCCTGTAAATGGATAGGCGTGACTTGGACATCACCAAAACCAAGGCACCCGACACCACTCACGGGCCAGTTCTCACACTAGCTGAGCGACATGCTCCGGATGATCAATATATGGCCCACATGTACGGGATGCAAATGCTACAGTTGCGCATAGGCGGGAGGCGAGCAACAGAAGATGAGATATGGCAGCTCGAGCTAGATTACCCCTTTGGCGAGAATGCCCAGGCTCTATGTTGAGTGGGGCCAGCTTTTGTGGAGCCTGTAGATGACGATGTCCCCACTGATGAGAAGACACGCCGTGAGGACTCAAATATTGAGTCAGATGAGGACAGCGGGGGCGATTCAGATATGGGAGACGAGGCAACGGCACCTGATAAAGAAGTTGAATACTTCAATTGATCAGGGAGTTTCACCACCTACTTTTGTGATATGTTGAATTTCGTTAACACCGGGGACAGTGTTCGATTTAAGTGTGGGGTGGGAGTAGTTAGGTGCCAGTTGTTTTGTTGTTGTTTCTGTTCATGTCTTGTGTTGTTTTGCCTGTGAAAAATGTGACCCTGTAATTTTGTGTTGTATGTTCTGTAATGAAATTCGGTGTTGTAATGAATGTTAAGCTGTTGTGTGCTGTGGTGAGTTGTTGTTGTTTGTTGGTTGTGTAAATATTTTTTTTCTATCGACATTATCGATGTTTTTAAAATTTTTGTTGAATTATTTTATGATTGGGTTTCTCGGCGTTTGTTTTTGGTGCTTTTATCGAGAATAGTCCCATTAAACCGAAGTCATAAATAGTGACCGTTCCCTATGATGGATGGATGACGACCGTCTTAAGGGTAATGTAGTCGATAGGAGTAGTTTTTTTCTTTCTTTTATTTTTTTTCTTTTGTTTGTTTCCCAAACGTGTCGCTACTTCATGGTTCGATATTCTTGTTGCGTGTTGTACATGATATTGAGATGCAAAGATGATTCATATGAAAGCATGCAAATGTGTAAACATGTTGAGATACCTAGGCCATAGAGTTTGATTCGGTGTGATTGAGGCTTAATATTGAATTCTTGTAATTAGTTGATGGAAGAATCTGTGAAAGAGTCTGCGAATAAGTCTTGAGTTGAGCATGTGCAATGAGTGTGAGGTGAGGTTTCGATTATTCCATGCTATTCTGAAGCATCTAGAACTTGCATGGTGTGTGTGCGAAACCAAATGAAGGATGTGTATTGTAGGAAAGGATGTAGACATTTCTTTGATTAAACCGAAAGTTTTTTTGCCTTATCATACCTACCTTGAATGTACATCCTAGTTAGCCCATTGAGCCTTTAGCCTATTTTTTCTTTCTTTATAGAGGTAGAAACCGAGCTAAATCCCTTCTTTTCATTAGCTGTGAATTTGATCCAAAACTCTTAAGCGCTCAAGAAAAATAATTTTCCCACAGTGTCAAAGGAGTGAGAATTGTGAAAAGGAAGGAAAAGCGAAAGTGGTGAAAGTAAAGAAAAGGTCAAGGGTGCACTTGCTGAAATTAAAGAAAATAAAGATGTATAACTAATCCTTATTATTTAGTCGAGTGTGCTTAAAGAAATGGGAACAAAAATAAAGAAAAAAAATTAAGAAAGGGAAGATGAAGGAAGAAACAATGCCCATAATGATGGTGGGATGTATTGAAAAGCGCTTAAGGAAGCTAGTTGCTATTATTGGTGAGCCCAGTATTTACTAGTTCCTTAGCTTACATTACAACCCGTTAAGTCCTACGTGATCTTACATCACGCGTCCTTATATTATTGGAGTAATACACTAGAGGCAAGATTATGGTTCATGACATGATGCATGTGAATTCTTTGGGATAGAGAGTGAAATCGTGTTCATATACCCCTACATGTAATGCTTTGGAAATCATATGATTGAAAAGGGGGAAATTCTCTTGTGTTGTGAGGGCACATGCTTGACGAGAGATTGAATTTCGTGTCGGATGTCTTGATCAGTTGATTTGCATGAGTTTGCCGAGATCGAGAGTCGATTCTTAAGTCTAGGAGGTCTTAATGTGGTGAAAGTCATTGTATTGATGAGACTATGCATGTTTTCTTGATTATTTGCTATAGTAAATAATCGATATAACCGTAGCTTGAATTTTCGAGCCAAAGTAGCTATGCGTGGGTGTCAATTGCATGAGATTTGAGAGTATTGTTTGAGGACGAACAAGGTCTTAAGTGTGGGGTAAGTTATCTTGGGCAGAATTATATGCCCAAGTGATGCTCAAATGCTTCATTTCGTCTTGTTTATCTATTGTTATGTGTGCATTCTCATGTGATTTGTAGTTAAAAGGTGACTTTATACTAACCAACATAATTAGTGTTGTTTTGCAGGAAAAATGTAATGTTAGGAAGCTATGATACATGTTGGTAAAGATCGGGAATGGACTTGGAAGCGAGCAGTGGAAAAGGTCAAGGAAAAGCAGCAAATATAGGGGCTCCGCGATGGAGCCGTGTCACACTGCCATCGCGGAGGCATTTTGCCTCGGATGAGTTATTTTGGCCAATTCTAGTGAAGGTCCACGTTGTCTCCATGACATGGAGGAAATGCCACGCGATACAAGTCGTGGCACGTTGCGTATATTTACCTGGAACATCAATTTCCAGTGAGGATCTTCGTTTGCACCGTGGCATGGAGGGAGTGCTCCGCGATACACTCCGTGCCACGTTGCTTGTTATTTCGGGAAAAATTTCCACCAGTATAAATAGCACACTTAGGTTTATTTTTAATTATTCTGACATGGTTGAGCAAGAACGTGGGTTACAGGCAGTTGAGGGGACGAAAATTCTAGGGTTCTTCTCTATCTCTTTCTCCTTTATTTCAATTGTTTGTATGAATTATACTCATTTGATGATGTTTAATCCACAAATGAGTGGCTAAATTCACTTCTTGCTGAGGTTAAGAACATTTGTAGTGGAATGTAATTGTTGATCATTTTGGTTTTTCATCTTTTCTTCAATGGTTGTTCTATCAATTCTTGTTCTTACTACATTAATGTCTGGCCAATGTTAATGTATATCTAAAAAATCCAATTCTGATTTTGAAAAGAAAAGAAATTGGAAAGTTGTGAATTGGTAGGATATGTTCTCTTCTTAGTTTGGGAAAATTGAGAATTGATTTACATTCAGAATAAAAATATATCTGAAAGTCGTATTAGTCAATTAGGAATCGGTTTTGTATGGCTAGAACATGAAATTCTTTTATCACAGAAATGTAGGTTGAAGGTTCATGATTCTTGAGTTGGATAGAATACGAAAGTTTCAATCCATAGGCAATAGTTCTTGACTAGCAACCGAAGGAAAGATTAACTGATTTGTATCGATAAATTACTTTCTTGCATGTTCGTTTTAGCCTCAGCTTGCTCATTATTATAGTTCAGACTCACTTTATAATTTTGTCTTAGATTAGTATAAATTAGGAACAAACTCTCAAAAATCTTCTTTAAACTGTTGTCTGCATTTTTGAAGTTATAGTTCATTAACACTTAAGTTGATTATTACCTTAGTTCAGTCCCTGTGGGATCGATACTTGGCTTACTTGAGCCATTTTACTACTTGTTAGACCACGTGCACTTGCGTGTAGTTGCCAAACGCCCGCACATTCGTCAATCTGAAGCAGAACTCTATGACAGTTCAGGAGTATGCCTTGAAGTTCACTCAGTTGTCTAGGTATACTCCATAGATGGTTGTTGAACCTAGGGACAGGATGAGCAAGTTCTTTTGAGGTGTTTCAGACTTGTGGTTAAGGAGTGCAGAATTGCTACGCTCATTAGTGACATGGACATCTCAAGACTTATATTCCATGCACAATAGATGGAGGAGAAAAAATTAAAAGAAATAGAAAGGGAGAATAAGCGGGTGAGGATAGGTCAGTTAAAGTATTCATAGTAGAGATTAGACCGTGCTAGTCTTCCACAACAGCAGCAGAGACCTCCAACACCCTCTTCAGCCAGTTCCTCTTCTTTCAGGCCCTGTAATGATCAGAAGGGTAAAGCATCAAGTTCTAGGGCTCAGATTCATGTCTCTAACAACCATACTTTTCTAGCATGTCCAAAGTGTGGTAATAATCATCTGGTGAGTTTCGTTTAGGGAAGGAGGGTTTTTTTTTGTTATGGCCAGCTAGGTCACAGGTTGAGGGATTACTTGTCAGCTGGATAGGGAAAGGCCCAATCCACTACATAAGTATCCCCGACAGGTTACCCAGCTCAATTGTGTACAACTTCAAGTATAGTTGGTGGTCAACACCAGAATCTCTTTTATGCATTATCTTCACGTTAGGACCAGGAGAACTCAGCTGACGTAGTCACTAGTATGTTACGTCTCATACAAATTGATGTTTATACTTTAGTAGATCTAGGAGCCACATGTTTATGACTTCATACATTGATGTTCAATTTGTTACTAGTCCAGAAATCTTCTTGGAACCTTTTCCAATCTATACCCCTGTTGGCAAGTCAGTTATAGCTAGTCGGGTTTACATAAATTGCTCGATAACAATTTTGGAAAGTCACCACAATTGATCTAGTAAAGTTAGATATGGATGATTTTGACCCTATTTTGGATATGGACTGGTCACACTCTTGCTATGCCTCAGTCGACTGCAGAACTAGGATGATTAAGTTCCAGTTTCCTAATGAACCATTCCTAGAGTGGAAAGGTAGTACTTTAGCACCTAAGGGTAAGTTTATATCTAACCTTAAGGCTAGGAAGATGATTTCAAAGAGGTACATCTATCATTTTGTTTGGGTCAGGATTCTAGTTTTGAAATCCCAATTGTTTAGCCAGTTCTAGTCGTGAATGACTTCTCAGATAATTTTTCTCGAAGATCTACCTAAAGTCCCTCCTGAGTGGAAAATTGATTTTCAAATAGACCTTCTCCTAAATATCCATCCTATCTCAATTCCTCCTTACAAAATGGCTCTAGCTGAGCTTAAGGAGTTGAAGGAACAACTGAAAGACCTTCCAGATAAGGGCTTCATCAAACCTAGTATATCCCCATAGGGTGCCTCAGTGTTATACATGCGCAAGAAGAATAGTACACTCAGGATGTGTATTGACTACCGCTAGTTGAACAAGATCATAATCAAGAATAAATATCCCATCCGCAGGATTGATGACTTGTTCAATAAGCTTCAGGGTGCCAGCTACTTTTCAAAGATAGAACTCTGATCAAGTTATCATCAACTCAGGTTCAGAGAAGGTGACATCTAGAAGACAATAATTAGAACTTGGCATGGTCACTATGAATTTGTAGTTATGTCTTTTGGACTAATGAATTCCCTTGTAGAATTTATGGACCCGATTAATTATGATGCTCAAGTAGTACCTGGACATGTTCGTCATCATCCTCATAGATGACCATTCTAGTCTATTCCAAGAATGAGGAGGATCATGCGGACCACCTGAGGATAGTCTTATAGACTCTAAATGACTACCAGTTACTCGCTAAGTTTAGCAAGTGTGAATTCTAGCTAAAATAAGAGACATTCCTCGGTCATGTTATCTTCGATGAGGGTGTTCAGGTGGATGCTCAAAAGACACCAGTAGTTAAGGACTGGCCAAGACCCACTTCTCCATAAGACATTAGGAGTTTCATGGGCCTACCCAATTATTACAGACGGTCCATAGATGGATTCTTCTCTATTGCCTCTCCTTTGACCAGACTGACTCAAAAGAAAGTGAAGTTTCAGTGGTCCGATGCATATGATAAGAGTTTTTAGGTGTTGAATATTTGAATCATTACAACCCCAGTTTTGAAATTGGTAGGAGGTACATATAGGTTTGTGATTTACTGTGACATCTCCAAAATTGTTCTTTGTTATGTACTGATGCAGCATGGTTAAGGAAGAAGTATATTCATCTAGACAACTAAAGGCTCATGATAAGAACTATCCAACTCACGATCTTGAGCTAGAAACAATAGTATTTTCCTTAAAATTTGGAGGCACTACCCTTATGGTGTCCATGTAGATGTCTTCACTAACCAAAAAAGCCTACAGTATATGTTTAGCCAAAAGGACCTAAATCTTCATTAGAGAAGGTGGTTGGAGTTGCTAAAAGACTATTATATGAGCATGTTGTATCACCTGGGTAAAGCCAATGTAGTGGCCAATTCCCTCAGCAAGTTATCTACGGGGAGTGTTGCTCATGTTGAGGATGATAAGAAAGAACCAGCAAAAGATGTTCATAGGCTGGCTCAGTTGGGAGTCCTATTGGTACACTCAGCAAAGGGTGGAGTTGTAGTCCAAAATCGCTAGAGTTCTGTTTTGTGGTGAAGGTTAAGGCAAGACATGATGAGGACCCAATCTTACTTAAGCTGAAGGAAACAGTCCTCAAAAAGGAGGTGGAAGCATTCTCCAAAGAGGGAGATGGTGTGCTCCCTTACCAGGGCAGGTTGTGTGTTCCTGATGTAGATAAAGTTGAGTCAACAGATATTAATGGAAGCCTACAACTCCAGGTCTTCCATCCATCAAGGTCTCATAAAAATGTATCATGATCTACGGGAAGTCTATGGTGGAATGGCATGAACTAGGACATTGCAGAATTTGTGGCTAAGTGTCCTAATTTCCTGCATTGAAGGTGGAACACCAGAGATTATGAGGTATGACTAGCACATTAGCATCCCTACTTGGAAGTAGGAGTATATCAACTAAGATTTTATTAAAGGTCTACCTTGTACGTTCAGGCAGGATGATTCAATTTGTGTGGTTGTGACCGAATGACTAAGGAAGCTCACGTTTTAGTAGTCAAGACCATATATTCAGCTGAGGACTATGCTAGACTTTCATTTAGGAGTTAGTTAGGTTTCATGGAGTCCCATTGTTTATCATCTCAGATAGGGTTACTCAGTTCACCTCTCAGTTTTGGAGATACTTTTAGAAGGTTCTTGGCACTCAAATGAAACTTAGCATAGCCTTCCACCCACAGATAGATGGTTAGGCTGAGCTAACCATTTAGACCCTAGAAGATATTTTGCAGGATTATATGATTGATTTCAAGGGTAGTTGGGATGATCACCTACTTCTCATTGAGTTTGCATATAACAACAATTATGATTCCAGCATTCGAATGACTTCATTTGGAGCTTTTTACAGGCAAATGTGTAGATCACCTATTGGATGGTTCGAGGTAGGTAAGGCTATGTTGATAGGGCGTGATTTTGTTCATGAGGATATGGAGAAGGTTTATCTTATCCAAGAGAGGCTAAAGACAACCCAATGTCATTAGAAATAGTATGCTGATGTTAGGAGGAGAGAGCTTGAGTTTAGTGTTAATGATTGGGTGTTTTTGAAGGTGTCTCCCTTGAAAGGAGGTATGAGGTTTGGCAAGAAGGGAAAGCTTAGTCCCCAACATGTGGGTCCTTATAGGATTCTGAGGCAGGTCGGCAGTATGGGTTATGAGTTAGAGTTGCCTGCCGAGTTAGTATTAGTGCATCCAGTTTTCCATGTGTCTTTGCTAAAAAAGTGTGTTGGTGATCTAGCTCTAATTTTTATAGTAGAAAGCATTGGTTTGAAGGACAACCTTATCTATGTGGAGGCTTTAGTTGAGATCCATTATTCTTAGTTTCACAAGTTGAGAAATAAGGAGGCAGCGTTTTTGAAGGTTTTGTGGAGGAATTAGTTAGTTGAGCGAGCTGCATGGGTAGTCGAAGCAGATATGATTACTAGATCCCCGCATCTTTTCCTTTCCAGCTCAGTTCCAGTATGAGGTACAGTTTCCTCCTTAGTACTCTATTCAGTTTTATGTCAAGCTGATGTCTCTTAGTTCCTTTCATGTCTTAGTATGGATGTATGATTTATTAATTCATTTCATTCAAGTATCTTAGTTCGGATGCAGTCACTCTATCAATATTTAGCTCATAGTATTCGGTAGGGGGATTGCAGCTCTTTCCCTAATCTTCTAGCTTAGTTAGTCTCCGTTTGAGGATGAATGTTCCCAAGGGGGAGATACTGTAACATCCCGAAAGTTCCTAATATAAGATATGATATTTGAAGCAGAAACCTATAGGAAAATGGCACCAGGCAATTGAACGAACCTCAAGATGAGTCGTCCTTTAAACAAACAGTTTGTTGGTTGTCCCGCGGTGATGAACTTCAGAATAATGTCAAAAATTATGCAAAACCAATTAATGGATTGTATGACCGATTGTTTGATTGTAGAGATTGTTAGTTTTAGTCGTTGGAGCAGGTTCAGAGGATGATTCAAAGCAGAGCAAGAACCAACAAAGAGAACCAACGATCCATGGTATGGGTCGTTGGTTCTGCCAGCAGAAAGTTTTGTTCAGTAATAAAGGGTTTTTTTTCCATAAAATTTGAAGCTCCTAACTCCTAAACTACGCCATTTTAAGGAGAAAATCAGGGGATTTAGGGGGAAATAGGCGGTTTTCCTCATTTCCTAACTCCCATCTTCAGAAAATCAAAGTGTAGAACTTTAGAACTTCCTCTCTAAACTAGAGCTAGGACTTCCCAAGTCTTTTCATCTTCAAGCCTCTTCACAGGGTTTGTCATTTAGGTATGTACAGATTCAACGAGGGGATTCCTTTTATCTTCTGCCATAAATTATTTTCAAAAAACCTTCTTTATTCTTATCCATGAAGAAGTTCGGAATCAGGGATTTTTCTGATAACTCATGAATGTCCCTTAATTTCAATTGTCCTTGCAGGTTCTATAACCTTAGCATTGATTTTCATGTTCTTGACTCAAATTTCATAGTATGCCTTCTGATCCTAGATTTTTACATGATTTGTGGGTGGAACCTTAAATGATTTAAATATTGGTCTAAATTGCTATTTTCTATTGATTATTATCTGAGTATAATCTTCATCACGTATGCTTTCAATCAAAGTTAGTATTTTCAGATTATGAGTATACCTAATACCTTCTAGAAATGCCAAATGATCAGTTTACCAGTATTTTTAGTATGTTCATTTATCCGGTCATTTAGGCTCTTAGGACGCTTCTAGATAAGTAGTTCTTACTTAGCGTTAGGACACTAGTTTTGAGCTAATTAGTTCGGTTAGTTATAATTAGGATTTTTGTTGGGAATTGTACTTAGCACCGAGTGGGTCGGGGTTCAACACACCCAGGTTCCCATAACTACCTGCCACCATAGATATTTAGCCCGAATGGGCATCAGCTTAGTGATCACACAGTCATGCCTTTATATTCTGGAAAAGTATATTGGGTCCTATCAATAGGGCGTATATATCAAACTCCATATCTAGATCACGTGGTTATATATCGATTAATAGGGACTCCCACAATATAGAATAGTTATAGTCCATAGTATAGTCCATTCTTGTAGAATTCATGACATGTATATGACTCTAAGTCAGTGTATTAGTCCTTACACCATTTTTAGATATTCATACTATTTTCAGTAATTATAAATTCAAATAGGGTCATTACATGTCCTTCCTGTATTGTTCACTAATTTTATGAACATCTTTATATTTTATTTCTTATCTCACATACTCAATACATTCAAAGTACTAATGCATACATCCTATGCGATATCATCTTATGATATAGGATCATACACTCAGGCTCAACAGCATGACTAGTCTTCATTAGACTCAATTCAACAGTACCCTAGTGGTGAGTCCTCATGTCCCACCGACTGGAGCATTTCCTTATATTCTAGTTGTATTGTTTTCAGTTTTAGACTTTAGAGTTAGCTGGGGGCTTGTCCCAGTAGCTCATTTTTGGGAGAGGTTTTTAGACAAAGTTGTAGTAATATCACCTTATCCCACTTATTTCACTTGTATGATATATATTTATTTATACTTCTGCTCAATTTTCATTCTAAGTGACAATCATGTTAGAATTATAATATTCCATGGGTTAGATTGAAGTCATTCATGGTTCTAAGCACCATGCTACGGCTAGGGTGTAGATTCAAATAATGACATGTTTGAATTGGCATAAAACTCCCGAACTAAAGTGAGGCTGGTGTCGTGCCCCAAAACTAGGGGAGGGCACGACTGGCTCCCAATTCCTGACTGATTGGAAAGCTGGCTACATAACATCTGTAATTGTAATACTCAAATCAAGTAGGCAACATATCACAATCATCAATCACTTAGAAAGGGAACGATCAGATCTCAACACGTGATAACAAGAGATGAGATGCTGCCAAGGCCATAGTAGAAACTGAAATACACTACGAAAATCCAACATGGCCACATACTTAAATGAATGCATGGGATAGGGCCTTGGCCTACCTATACTATACGACATGAAAACTTAGAAAACATGCTAGAATTTAGCTCCTAAAAGAAAGGAGCATACCAAATCTCCGCTAAAAAGCAACTCCTACTGTAGTTGACAATTTGAACTTCTATCTATACTTGCAGCAGAATTCCAGGGGGGTCCCCAGGTGCTGGGAAATTAGTACGAAAGATATGTATCGGTATCTATGGCTGAAAGCGGTACACACAAACATGATAAGAAATAGCTAATAATAATTCAAAGGATAGGGTAGCGAAAGATAACTTCTAACCCATTATCCTATATGAAATAATACGTGCATAACTCAACCGAAACATATGCAAAGATTGTGGATACTTGGACCGGGATTATGAGAGAGGATGTAATGGATACCTGATACTCGGGCCAGTATATTAAGAGTTACCTAATATTGTTACTAGGAATTTCACAGCTAACCTAATACTTTGAAAAATATGTTATATATAGCACCTGACACAAATAACACTCTGATACTTGGACCAGAGAAGGCATGTTCTGATACTTGGACTGGATAATATGCAAACTGATACTTAGACCATAAATCTAATTTATGATATGACTGACTCAGAGAATAGGTCCAATGCGGGGGACCAACTAAATGAAATACCTCTTACAACTAACAAAATAGGACTTAAACTTCACTTGACTCAAAAAGATAAATATGAACTTGAGAGTCAAGGAATTTGAAACTTGACTTTGTCTACAGACTCTTAGAGTTAACTCTGGATACTTAGACTCAACTTGAAATACTCAAGCTCAACTTAGAAAACTTAGACTCAGCTAAGAATACATGGGTTCAACTTAGGGGTACTTGGACTAGACTCATATTACTTAGTCTTGACTTTAGAATACTCGGATTCAGTTAGAGTTCTTGGACTCACTTAGAATACTTACGCTTGACTTTAGAGTATTTAAACTCAACTTTGCAGTACTATGACTCAACATTAGATACTTGGATCTACTTTGATCTTATCCTGAAGACTCGAGAGTTGGACACCATAACATTAACATCAAGGAAGGAAATCATAACATATTTCTTTAGCTTAAGATATATAATTTCACATATTTAAAAGAATGCATAACTATATCATTTCAACAACTTGCTTCAACATCGACAACCTAGTTATGTTCGTTAGTTCAACATTAGCGTCTTAGCATAATTTGATTAATAAGTCATCTTCTTTAACACTTTACTAGACTTAATTAATGATATGCACTTCACATTGAACCAACATATATTTATATATATATATATATATATATATATATATATATATATGACTTTAAAGTAAAGGAATAGTTCATAGTGCCCATACTGCGGGGTCTTCAGACTTGATTTACATCTATGAAAACAGTAATACAATATAGTACTTCATTCGCCACTTCACCAAGATACAATCTCATCACTTTAAGCTCAATTCAAGATACAACTTATAGTTTTAGGAGTAACTTTCGTACCAAACTTGCATCAAGAATATAGTAGTTCAACTCAACTTTAGGGACTTATAAACATTCTTAAAGAAAGAATGAGGGTCGCCTTACATACCTTAGAATGCCGACTCAAATCTTAGTCGTTAACACTTCAAGTATAACATATAATAGCCTAGCTGGTTTGCCTTATGGAAAGAATTTGGGCAGCAACATCAACAACAAGAATGCAAATAACTATTGCACTTCCCTCCAGGTTCTAGCTTCATAAATACACTGGAAACCAAAGGTGGATTTCCATCTTTTATTCCAAGAAATGACTAAAACTTGCAGCACCACGATAATAAGTTCATAACAATGATGCTTTGAAACTTTAAGAATCATAGCTCAACATTGCTTCATGTTTGGCGGTTGATTTGTAGCTTGATTTATCCTTTTAGTCGTAGGAAGTTAGAAAGGATTTAAGGGTGTATGAAATATACTTAATTTGAGGATAAATACAAATGAATTCCCAACACACAACTTATATTTTATAGGCTGGTGAGGCGGTGCCTTGGGGTTTGCATCTGCATGACATCGCAGAAAAGTAGGCCCATATGGCGCAGCCCCTTGTGCAACTTAGCTATATGCATCATGTAGGCCTGTGCGACCTTGCCTCACCTAATCTTGCGCATATACTTTAATCACCCATAAAATGAATACTTATATCATTTACATGACAAAATGGAGGGGAGGGGTGTAACATCCTCCTTTGTAGAAATGTTCGTCCTTGAATGAGGGTCAACATCACTTCACCAATCTTTAACGTTCACCATATTTAACATAAAGAGGATTATTTATGAAGTACATTCTTCAAGATCACATCGGTGTCCCGAACAATTGTGGATACTTCTTCCTCATTTCTTCTTCTACTTCTTAAGTTACTTCTTCGATATTATTACTTTGTCATAACACCTTAACTGCAGAGACTTCTTTAGTCCTCATCTTCCTAAATTTTCGGTCAAGAATAGTAATTGGGACCTCAATATAGGACATATCCTAAAAAATCTAGACATCCTTAATAGGCATAATACGTATTGGATCTTTGATACACTTTCATAACATCAATACATGGAATACAAAATGAACTGCTACTAACTCTACTTATAAATCTAGCTCATAAGCTACTTTTCCTATAATGCAGACAACTCTATAGGGTCGGATGTAATTGGGGTCAACTTGCCCTTTCTGCAAAAACGCATGACACCCTTCATAGGCGATACCATTGGGAAGACCCAATCATGAAGATGAAACTTCAATGCTCGGTGAACTACATCAATGTATGACTTTTGTCAACTTTGAGTCATCTGAAGCCGACCTTTAATAAGCTTCACTTTATCAATCGCTTGCTTCACTAAATTTGGCCCCAATATTCTTGCCCCACTGAGCTCAAACCAACCTACTATAGATCTACCTTTCAACCTATATAAAACTTTATAAGGAGATATCTAAAGAAACACCTGATAGATATTATTATATGCGAACACTATCAAAGAGACATGATCATCCCAACTTTCACCGAAGTCTAAAACACAGGCACGCAACCTATCTTCAAGTGTCGATATGGTCCACTCAACATGTCCGTTAGTCTGAGGATGAAATATTGTTTTAAGACTCACCTGAGTTCCAAGGCCTTTTGTCACCACCTGAACAAAGGCCCGGATCGAGACATGGGACAAGGAGCCCCAAGGGACTCCGAGTCGACCCATGGCATGAACATCTAACTAACGCAATCAATAAAAGCGGAAGATTCAACATACATAATATAGCGGAAGTCTAAACATGGCATAAGATCTGAAATACATCACATGCATTAACAACCTAATATACACTATGTCCGAGAAAGCCTCTATCATAGAAGAGTTGATGGGACAAGACCCTAACTAACTCTCTAAACTGAAACTGAAAATTAGACCAACATAACTGAAATAAGGAGGGTCCCTCGATAGATGAGGACTCACTCACAGAGACTGATGCTACTCCAGAAGCTGGCTAGGGTCGAGGCTAAATTTGAGTGTCGGCGCGTGTATCATGAAAGGATACCGCATAGAGTATGCGATTAGTACGTGGAATGTACCGAGTATGCAAGGTAAGTAAAACACACATTTAAAATACATAAAATTGCATAAGAGTAGGACAACATGATCATAACATAAATATCATAATGTAACATAAGTCTCAAGGTTAAAAATATTTGTAAATCATTCATAATTATACTCTCGAGAGAAAAGATTTATTAAACATGACTTGAGCCAACATATATATTCATAATAATACATAAATCATGAGGAACGGTGGGATATTCTTATAACCGACATACCCTATATGAGCACACATGGAGCCCGACCTATAAACCCCTAGTCGGGAGGTGTTCGTACCTTGCCAAGGATAGAACCATGAAAGGGTGTGATATCACTCATGAAAGGCCCATTTGGGGCAAAGGGGATAGTCTCAAGGGAGGTCTTATCATGATCCACGGTGGCACATAGTTCTGAGATTTGAGCCAATACCTGAGCCCTGAACCTACTCGGTGTTAAATATGTCACGCCCCAAAACTGGGTTAGGGCGCAACTGATACTGGATTCATGATTGATCGAGTATGACATCTGTAACTGTAACACTTAGGTCATCCGGTCCACATGTCAAAATCAACTAAAGAATAAATTAGACCCATAAGGTCTCAACAATACGGGGTAAACAATCGAAATGCAACCAAGGCAATTCGTGTGCTAAACCAAGCAACAATAAGCCGACGAGGCCACAAACTGAATACACTGTACGCACTAAGTCCACAAAGCCTCTAAAGAGTAAACTGACTGATGGTCGGAACAGGACTCTGACTTACCCATAACTACATCTTAAAACTCAACCATAAATAACTAAGCCCTAGATCCAGGAAGAAAGGAGCATACCAACCATCTGTTGATCTCACAAACTGCTACTCAAGTGGCTATCCTGACCTCTACCTACAGCTGCGGCACGAATGCAGGTCCCTAAGTAAGGGGACATCAGTACAAATGAAATGTACTAGTATGTAAGGCTGAAATTGTGACCATGAGATAACCATCCTGTAATAACTAACATAGCACATAAATATATAAAGGATAAATATAACCAGAAACTCTACAACCTGTAATTGAGAACAACTTATTATAACATAATTGAACTCAAGATAACTGAACCAGGATAAAGGAATGGTAACAACCTGGAATCCTGGAAATTGAAACCTGATAATAACTCTATAATGAGATGAAAATGCAATTAAGAAATGCACAAGAAAGAAACTATAACTGTAATGCCAGCGACCAGCCAACTGTAAATCCATATATAAAATTCGTCCAGTCGATGTACCACACTGGGGTAAAATAGAAATATCTCCAATAAATGTACCACATCGGGGTAAAATAAAAAGATCTCCAGCCGGTGTACCACACCGGGGTAAAATAAAAATATCTCCAACCGATGTACCACACCGGGGTAAAATAAAAATATCTCAAGCCGATGTACCACACCGGGGTTAAATAAAAAGATCTCCAGCTGGTGTACCACACTAGGGTAATATAAAAACAAATCTTAATCACCATCATAAATGGATCTTACAGAGCTCATACAAACTATCTGGATACCGGAAACCATAAAATATACTGATGAGTCACTATAACATGTGTAGGATCTTACCACGACCCCTAATACTACAATTATGCCATACACATATAGGTCTTCATTTAGCACTTAAATACATACATATATTGTGAATGAATTCTAGGGAAGTTCCTAGAAATGGAATATCATAAAGACATTTGTAGACTCACCTTCATGATTTTAAACATCTCCTAGCAATTCTAACAAGAGGAGCAGAGAGGAATCACTTAACCTAACATTTTCTATTAACAATCTTATCAGTTATTTCGTGCTTATACTCATTTGACTTTCATACTTTCATATCAAGAATTCTGAGCATACCTCATTCATTGCACATCATATCACATCTCGAGGTAACTTATGAATAGGAAGACATAACTTGTATATCTCAAACCTGGAGCTCTTTAATATACAAATGCTAGGCAACTGTCTAAGGGATGTCTTAAGATAAATAATGGTTTATAGTCGTGCTACAGACAACGTAGGAAAAGCTCATGTGAAACATTGCGATATATGTGGAGCTTAGAAAAGCTTAGAAGCATTATAAACAGTTTAGAAACTTCCAAGAAAAAAAATCCTTTAAAACTTTAAAAAGTTAATCCAACTCTTATAACAAATAATCAAAAATAATTGTTTAAAATTACAATGAAGAACTTCTCTTTAACTTGATTCACTATCTCAAAATATTCGATTTTAATTATTTCTTAAGAAGTTAACACTTTACTGGCCTTTCATTAGCTTAATACAACATAAACAACTTTATTTATAACTCTTTTGCTAAATGTCTTTAGAACAAGGTAAATCATGCTAGCTATTTACCTAATTCATTAATAATCGTAACACTTATCATCAAATTTAACAACCTTTAGCTGTACTTTTAGTATTCATCTTAAATTCTTTTCCTAACAAGAACCGTCATTCCCTACCTAATTATTTACTTTCGTGTTCACTATTTCAGCAATTCTTGGACGCACTTACCTTCTTACCTAATTGCCAACCTTGTCTCTTAAACTCGTCTTGCTTATATTTTAACGTTGCTCAAAGGTTCTTGAAATCAACTACAGATAAAAGGCATATACCTCACATATTACCTTAAAAGGTCTAACATTTACTCTTATCTCTCCTTTGCTTCTAGCGCCTCAACTTTTACACTTAGGTTAATTTCCTTACACATCTACAACTTTCAAAGAACATTTGACGTGTCTACTTAAACCTTGCAATTCTCAGGAGGTCTAGGTAATTCAAGAGCTCAATTAAACATATAACGACTTCCTAAAGGCAATCCTTGTCACTTTAGCATGTAATTTGAATGTAGGCATAATCATATATATATATATATATATATATATATATATATATATATATATTATGATTTTTGTCTAACATGTTAACATCAAGATATTGTGCATAACCTGCCAATAAAGATGGTCCCATAGAAATATCAATAGTTTACCCATTCGGGTTCTATCTTCCAAGTTTAACGTATTGGTTAATTAAGAAACGTATTAATTAGTCTCTTAGCTTAAGGGAGAGGGATCGAGGAATCTTCACATGGCCCTAGGCACCTTAAAACATTAATATAAGAGGGTAGGTAACTGTTGTAGGGAAATTCCATTTTGTTACCCTCGTTACCCCTTATTGAGTTAAAACTGATTTCAACTATTAGGTTTGCCCGCGCATCATCGTCTTTCCATGTTTACCAATTTCCTTAGCAACCATAATGTGAAACAACTTTGAAACCACAAACACATAATGTAATGTAAAGGACCAGCTCGCAGTGCCCACGTCGAGGGGACTTCAGAATCAATTTACAACTATGACCATAATCGAATGCAATTGCCCTCTCCGCTGTACATTCATGTGTTCCAACTCTTTATAAAATACACAACTTAATACCAAGTAATTCTAGCAAATGGGAAGAACCATAATATGCTACTACAAAATCTCAAGTACAATGGAATGACGGATTAATCCTCGGCATGAATTCGGGCTTGAAAATCAAGAGACAAAGAGCGCCTTACATACCTTTTTTTTCCGACGAGCTTTCTTATGTCGTTTCTTTCATTCAACAAACAGAACTTTATCCCCTTAAATTACTTGAGTTTATCACCAACTGACAAGGCTGTTTCAATCCAATTTATCCAGACAAAATGTTACATCCATAGGCAGTCACAACACAAACAAATAAGGCAACACTTAGCATTTCTTATTTGAACTTGTTTCTACAACTTTGGGGTAAAATAGAGGTAGGAAATTACCTCACTTTTCTCATGAAAAACTCCCACAAATATAGAGTATATTCTTAGAAAAACACAGATATTCCAACCTTCAAAAATGAGAAGAACTTCAACAACAACATACCAACAACGGCAGCCCAACATAGCCTCCAACTTCTAGCTTTAGCTAGGATTTTCAAGCAAGTTACGCAATTAGAAACACTTACCCTTGGCATGAGAATATTGTTGGATATAATAGGAGTATTTTCCTCCAAATCACTTCCCAATAACGCAGCAATCTTGCCTCACAAAACGCAGCAAAATGACAGCACAACAACTACAACAAGTCAACATACAAACCATAACTTTCTTCTAGTTTTCCTTCAAAAATTCATACACTTATTAGAGATTTCTAAAGAGGAAAGTGACTTAGTATTTCTTATGAACAATTCCTACTAATATGAAATATAACATTAGCTCAAAATATTCCCAAACACGCAGCAACAACACTGCCAAAACGAAGCTACAAGGCAGCAACAACTTCACCGCAATGTTGCCTTCACTTCTATAACCTTTTGCTTGAGTTCTGATGGTGTTTTCTTGAGGGATTTCCTCTTGGTTTCTAAGGCTTTGCTACTGGGAAAGAGAGAGGATTTCATAGGGTAAGCAAGCACCTCAAACCTAGAATATTTGAAAATGATTTCATAACCAAGAACTTAAAATATAAAGGTGTTTGAGAAGTGGCCGTTTTTAGGGCGGTGGCCATGTCACTACCCGATAGTGCTATTGTAAAATGCCTATAACTTTTTATTATGAACTCCGATTGATGAGCTGTTTCATTTTCTGAAAACTAGGCTCAATGACCTTTAATTTGATAGGTCGTGGGTCTTCTAATTCATTATATACTAGGAGATATGGTTATTTAAAATTGACCCTTACTTATGAACTTCACATACTCTTCGATTTTACATTAGTACACATTTCCCTTGTCATCTACGGCAAATATACAACTCATACATCCCTTAACATACCATACAAACATCAAATAATTACCATAAATTTTCTGGGGTGTAACAAAATACTACTCCCCAAACATATATAGTGCTTATAAGATACGTACATGAAATTCATGGGCTAGTTAAATTATGATAATCATAAGCATGCTTGAAAGATGTGGACTAGCCATGAAATAAGGCCCGTGAGTCAGCCAAAATCATAGATCATAATTCATGAGGTTTATGCATACTTGTAGGACATGTATATACACAGTAATCATAAATTCATGTACAGCATTTGAGTAAATCCATATCATAAATTATAAATCATGATGGGTTAAAGAACATCAAAATCAAGGTAAATCATAACTCAATTTATCCTAGAACATGCATGATTGGGCATAAACTTATAGAAATTTAAATCAATAAATTTATATTCGAATTAGTTGTAAAATTTGACCATGATTCGTAAAATATGATGTGATGCATGAGTGATATTAACCCATAGATAGATTGTTAGGTTTTCATAAGAATTTGGGATAAAACTCCATAAGATTTTCAAATAGAATCTCATGAATTTGGAGGGATCGAGCATGGGTGTGAACGGATTCACCCACTCATAACCCTACATACCTGAGAGAATTGGATTCTATCACTCCCTTACTTGCCCAAGATGAATTGAAGAGCAACTGGTGAAGAACCTTGGGGTTTTATGCTTGATAACCCTCTATACTCTTGAACTTTGCATGCATGAGTTTTGAATAGGTTAGAATGACATAACCTATCTTAACATACCCTAAAAATAACTTAAAACGACGTAGTATAGGATCCTAGGGCTTAGGAATGACGATAATACCCTTAATAGGTTCGCAATTAAAACTAATTGTCAGTCCCAATGAGGGACTGGACGAATCGTCGTCCCAGTGGATGAGCTGTGGCCTGCTGTCATCGTGTGCACTGTCCATTTTCCTCCATGGGTCCCCATGAGGGACCAAAAGAATCATGGTTGGTGACCATGAGTCGTGGCCACGTCTCGTGGCCTCCACCATCCAAAATCCCACTAACCATTAACTGATCTTGACCGCAGCTGACTCAAGGAGTTGTGGGGTCTGACCACGACTTATGGTCATGCCCGTGGTGCCTTCCCATCAAACAATTTTGGAACTTAAGGCCAAACCTTCACAACGAGTCACCTAACGGTTTGTGGTCACCTCCCACGGGTCACAAAATTACTCGTTCTGTGACCTGGTGTAGATTTTTCAGTTTTTCTCTATTTTAACTCCTGGGTCTAATCTTAGGGCTTCCGGGCATTACAATTTATCCCCCTTGGGAACATTCATCCTCGAATGTTGATAAGAATATAGTAAAGCCGAGAAATGCAATCATCATATTCAAATACTAATCATTTAAGCTAGAATTTGACGGAATGACTACCTCCGAACTGAATTACATATCTGAACTGAATTCATGAATCACACATACATCTGTATACAAGAAAGAAACCAGGGAACATGAACTGAACATGAAAACTAAATAGAGTACTAGGGAAAAACTGATACCTTAAACTGAAACTGAGCTAGAAGGGAAAAGGTGTGGGTATCTAACCATCATATCCACTTCGGCTTCCCACATAGCTCCTTCAACATGCTGATTCCTCCATAATACCTTGACTGAAGCTACCTCCTCATTCCTTATCCTCTAAACCTAACGATCCAATATTTCCACCAGAATCTCCTCATATCTAAGGTTGTCTTTCACACCGACACTGTCCACCGAGACAACACTAGAGATGGATCACCCAAACACTTCTTAAAGAGAGATACATGAAAAGTAGGATGAACGGAAGCTAATTCTGAGGGAAACTCTAATTCATATGCCCCTTTCCAACCCATTTCACAATCCGATAGGGGCCAACATAACCCGAGAAAAGTTTCCCTTTCTTTCCAAACCTCATCACTCCCTTCATGGAAGACACCTTCAGAAATACCCAATCATCCACTTCAACTCTAATTCTCTCCTTCTGACATCCGCATAGGAATTTTGGCAACTTTGAGCTATTTTCAACCTATCATGTATGAGCTGAACCTTTTCTATAGCCTCATGGACTAAATCGGGTCCTATCATCGTAGCTTCAACAACTTCAAACTAGCCAATAGGCAATCTACTTCTCCGCCTATAGAGAGCGTTGAACGGAGCCATCTGAATGCTGTAATGATAGCTGTTATTGAACGCAAACTAGATAAGAGGCAAATGATCATCCTAACTACCTTTGAAGTCGATGACACATGATCTCGACATGCCTTCAAGAGTCTGAATTGTCTGCTCCGCTTGACCATCCGTTTATGGGTGAAATGCTCTGCTGAGCTTCACCTGAGTACCAAGTCTCTTTTGAAACGACTTCCAAAACTGAGAGGTAAATTAGGTGCCTCTGTCTGATATGATGGACAAGGGCACTCCATGCAATCAAACCAACTCCCAAAGGTATAGTTTGGCATATTCCTCTGGCAAATCAGTGGTTTTGTCCAGTAGAAAATGAGCAGCTTTTGTCAATCTATCTACAACAACACCAATGGAGTCATATTACCGCCGAGTGCGAGGGAAACCTGTTATGAAGTCCATATTGATTTCTTACCACTTCAAGGTAGTAATGCTAATATCTTGGAGCACACGTCTGGGTCTTTGGTGCTCAACCTTCACCTGTTGACAGTTTGGATGCTTAGCCACAAATTTTGCTATGTCCTTCTTCATGCCATTCGACCAATAGACTTCCCTTAGGTCACAATATGTCTTGGTGGCACCTGGATGTATAGAATACCTGGATCCATGAGCCTTGTGCAACATCTAATCCCTCAAATCATCCACATCTGCAAGACACAGACGACCATGGTATCGAAGCACACCATCTCCCCTTTTGGAGATTTTGATCGGCCTCCTTTAACCTTACCAAAATAGGGTCCTCATCTTGTCTAGCTTTTATATCAATCACCAAGGACGATTCTGATCCATTCTGAACTATAACACCGCCATCGATCGAATCAACCAACCAAACTCCCAACCTTGCAAGTTGATGCACTTCCTTCACCAACTCCTTTTTCCCCACGTCTACATGGGACACACATTCCATGGAGACTCTACTAAGTGCGTCTGCTACTACATTAGCCTTTCCTAGATGGTAAAGGGCACTCATGTCATAATCCTTAAGTAGCTCCAACCACCTTCTTTGCCGGAGATTGAGATCCTTCTATGTAAACACATATTGTAGACTCTTATGGTCCATAAACACATCCACGTGAACCCCGTACAAGTAGTGTCTCTATATCTTCAAGGAAAATAACACCACCGCCAATTCAAGATCATGAGTCGGGTAATTCTTTTCATGCACTTTTAGCTGTCTAGAAGCGTAAGCTATAACCTTTCCTATGCCTCAACACACATCCAAGCCCTATCCTTAAAGCATTCAATACACACGAACCCATTAGTACCCTCGGGTAGGGTCAACACTAGTGCTGAGATGAGGCAAGCCTTCAACTCTTGGAAGATCTTCTCATAAACCTCCAACCATTGGACCTTTACCTTCTTCTGGGTCTGTTTAGTCAATGGTGCTGCAATAGATGAAAAGCCCTGAACAAATCTCTGATAGTAGCCTGCTAAGCCTAAGAAACTCATGATATGTGAAGGATTCACCGGTCTAAACCAATTCTTCACCGCCTCTATCTTCTGCGAGTCTATTTGCACACCATCATTAGACACCACATCACCCAAGAACGCCGCAGAATTTAACCAAAACTCACATTTATAGAATTTTGCATAAAATTGACGATCCTTCAAAGTGTGCAACACCACCCTCAAATGAGCGACATGCTCTTCCTTGCTCCGAGACTATGTAAGTATGTCATCTATGAACACAATCACGAACATGTCTATATATGGCTTGAACACCATGTTCATCAGGTCCACAAAAGCTATAGGAGAATTCGTTAGTAAAAAAGACATAACTACAAACTCATAGCATCTATACCGAGCTCTGAAGGCTACTTTCAGAATGTCACTCTCTCGAAACCAGAGCTAAAGGTATCTGAACCTAATATCTATCTTCAAAAAGAACTTGGCACCCTAAAGGTGGTCAGACAAATCATCAATCCTACGGAGAGGATACACGTTCTTGATGATGACTTTGTTCAATTGCCGATAGTCAATGCAAATTCGAAGGGAACCATCCTTCTTTTAGAAAATAGAACTGGTGCACCCCATGGGGCTTTGCAGCAGGGTCTAATGAAACCCTTATTTAGAATGTCTTTCAACTGATCTTTCAACTCCTTTAGCTCAGCTGGAGCCATTCTATAGGGAGGAATAGATATAGGCTGCGTGTCGGGTAGGAATACCCGGTAAATCATTTGGGAACACTTCTGGATACCCACATACTACTGGAACTGACTAGATAGTGGGGGTGTCGGACGTAGCATCCTTAACCCTAACTAAATGATACACACAACCTTCAGAAATTATCTTTCTGGCCTTAAGGTAGAAAATGAAATGACCTACAGGCACAACTAAGATACCCTTCCATTCTGAGGTTGGCTCACCCGAAAATCTGAACTCTACCGCATGGGTTCTACAATTAGCAGAAGCATAACATGCAAATAGCCAATCTATGCCGAGGATAACATTGAAATCAGTCATGGCTAGTTCTACCAAATATGCTGAGGTAACTTGTTGAAGGACTATGACCAGGCAACTCCTTTACACTCATCTGGCTCCAAATGAATCACCTACCAGGGTAAAGACTGAGAAGGGTTCCTACAAGATTCGGGGATGACTCCAAAACTACTAGCCACATAAGGTATCACAAAAGATAAGGCAGCCCCTGGATCTAACAAAGCATAAATGTCAAGGTGAAAAAATCATAATATACCAGTAACCACATCGGGGGGGGGGGGGGGAAGTCTCCTATTCCCAATGGGACTCAAGGGTGTAAAATCTATTCTGAAGCTGACTGCCAGTTGAACTAGTCGAAGCACCCTACTGAGAGGGACTTGCTGCTGGAGCGGCTGAACTAGCGGCTGGTAGACGGGCTCCACCACCCCCTGATCTAGTCGAAGGGCAATCCTTGAGTCTATTTCTGAGTTTTCCACAATCAAAACAAGTTTCTGAGCCAACTAAACACCTCTCTAGGTGATTTTTGCAGTACATTGCACATGGGGGGAAGGTGAGCTCAATCTGCATGCTACCGTGGCCCCTGAATCGAAGGCCTTGCTCCTCTGATCGCCTCGTGGTTTAGATGGTGCACTAGATGATGATGGTGATGGAGAAAAAGACCTGTGATGAGGCTACTAACGATGTCCGCCCCCCGATCTAGGCTGTGAAGTCCCATAATTGTCTGTCTTGGTCCTCTTGTCCTCTCTCTACCTCCGATACACCACCTCCATATTTTGGGCATACAAAACAATGCGGGGAAAATCCATATGTTTGTGCAGCATGGTGATCCTATAATCCTTATCCAGGTACTCCACTACTCCATGTACAAATCAGCTCACCCCAGCCCTCTGATTTGCCACTAACTCTTGTGCATACTTGGATAAACGGGTGAACTCCAGAGCGTACTCCTGAACCAACATGTCACCGTACTTCAGATTTACAAACTCGGTCACCTTTAGTTCCCTCATCTCAAAAGGGAAGAACCAATCTAGAAAGGCGGCACGAAACTCTTCCCAACTGATCGGGCCTACTCCCACTACCCTACTATCTTTCCACTGTTTGAACCAGATATGTGCAACCCCATTCAGCTGATAAGAGGTGAAATCAACGCACTCCCCATTTTCCACCCCCATGACATGGATGATCTTTAGAATCTCATTAATGAATTCATGCGGGTCCTCATCTACTTTCGTCCTAAGAAACTCTAGTGGGTTCATTCTCAAAAAATCTCTGACCCGAGCTACCGCTGAATTCCCATTCTGAGGGAGATGCGCCACTACCTATTGATTGACCTGGGCGGTCATGGCCTGTGCTAGTATCTGTATGGCTATCCTTAATTTAGTGTGGGCAGCCAGCTTTGGTGCATGATCCTCATGGGCTGGTGGGGCCTAATGGTGCCCCTCTCCGTTGCCTTTCTCATGGCTGTTCCCGTTTCTCATTCCATTTACTCGACCTAGAGGCATGATTTTGCAAATGTATATCGCACAAGTTAGAAGTATAGATAGACATTTCATCGCACGACATGAGATCATGAAAGAAGGGAACATTTTCTAAACGTTTTGTATCACCTTCAACATAAGTGTGCCGCGCTTCACACCCATCAAAAAGGCTCTACTTACGAGGCTTTCGGACACCATAGGACACTGCAAACCAACTGCTCCAATAAGTTTGTCATCACCCGAACATAGGCCCGGATTGAGACACGGAATAAGGAACCCTGAGGGACTCCGAGTCGAGCCATTGCATAGACATTCAACTAACTCAATCAATAAAAGCAGAAGATTCAACATACATAATATAGCGTAAGTCTAAACATGGCATATGATCTGAAATACATCACATGCGTTTAAAACTGAATATACACTATGTTCGAGAAAGCCTCTATCGTAGAAGAGTTGATGGGACAAGACCCCACCTAACTCTCTAAACTGAAAATGAAAATTCACCAACATAATTAAAATAAGGAGGGGCCCTTGACAGATGAGGATTCACCCACAGAGATTGGTGCTACTCTGGAAGCTGGCTAGGGTCGAGGGTAAATCTGAGTGTCAGAGCTTGTATCATGAAACGAAACCGCATAGAGTATGCGGTCAGTATGTGGAATGTACCGAGTATGCAAGGTAAGTAAAACATACATTTAAAATACATAAAACTGCATAAGAGTAGGAAAATATGATCATAACATAAATATCATAATGTAACATAAGGCTCAAGGTTTCAAAACATTCGTAAATCATTTATAATCATACTCTCTAGAGAAAAGCTTTATTAAACGTGACTTGAGCAAACGTATATAATTATAATCATACATATATGTTGAGGAACAGTGGGAGATTCTTATAACCGACATACCCTATATGAGCACACATGGAGCCCGACCTGTAAACCCCTAGTCAGGAGGGTATTCGTACCTTGCCAAGGGTAGAACCATGAAAGGGCTTGATATCACTCATGAAAGGCCCATTTCAGGAAAAGGGGAGAGCCTTAGGGGAGGTCCCATCATGACCTACGGTGGAACGTAATTTTGAGATTCGGCATAAAACATAGGCCTAAAACCTACTCGGTGTTAAATACTACTCCCAAAACTTCTCTAGTGCTCATAGGATACGTACATGAAATTCATGGTCTAGTTAAATCATGATAATCGTAAGCATGCTTGAAAGACGTGGACTACTGATGAAATAAGGCTTGTGAGTCGAACAAAATCATAAATCATAAATCTTGAGATTTATGCATACTTGTAAAACATGTATATACTTAGTAATCATCAATTTGTGATGAGAATTTGAGTAAATCCATATCATAAATCATAATTCATGATGGGTTAAAGAACATCAAAATCAAGGTAAAATCATAACTCAATTTATCATAGAAATGCATGATTGGGAATAAATTTATAGAAATTTAAATCAATAAATTTATAATAGAATTAGTTGTAAAATATGACCACGATTTGTAAAATATGATGTGATACATGAGAGATATTAACCTATATATAGATTATTAGGATTTCATAAGAATTTGGGATAAAACTCCATAAGATTTTCAAATAGAATTTCATGAATTTGGAGGGATTGGGCATGGGTGTGAATGAATTCACCCACTCATAACCCTATATACCTGAGAGACTTGGATTCTATCACTCCCTTACTTTCCCAAGATGAATTGAAGAGCAACTGATGAAGAACCTTGGGGTTTATGCTTGATTACCCTCTATACTCTTGGACATTGCATGCATGAGTTTTGAATAGGTTAGGATGACTTCACCTATCTTAATACACCCTGAAAATAATTTAAAATGACATAGTATAGGAACCTAGGACTTAGGAATGATGATAATACCCTTAATAGGTTTAGAGTTAAAATTGACTACTAGTCCCAAAGAGGGATGGGACGAGTCCTCGTCCCAGAGGATGAGTCGTAGCCTGTTGTCGTCGTGTTCACTGTCCATTTTCCTCTCGGGTCTCCATAAGGGACCAAATGAATTGTGGTTGGTGACAATGACTCGTGGTCACCTCTCGTAGCCTCCACTATCCAGAATCCCAATAACCCTTGACTAATCTTGACCAAGGCTGAATCAACGAGTCATGGGGTCTGACCACGACTTTTGATCATGCCCGTGGTGTCTTCCCGTCACAAAATTTTAGAACTTAAGGACAAACCATCACCACGAGTCACCTAATGATTTTTGGTCGCCTCCAATGGGTAATAAAATGACTCGTTCTGTGACCTTATGCAGATTTTCCAATTTTTCTCCATTTCAACTCCCGAGTCTGATCTTAGGGCTTCCAGGGAGTTACACCTTTCTGGAAGGACTTCCAGAAATTTGCTTTAAATTGTGCACCTCTATTTAAAATAATAGATAGGGGAATGCCATGAAGGCAAACTATTTCCCATATATAGAGTCTGGCATAGTCCTTCGCAGCGTAAGTAGTCCTGACTGGAATAAAGTGAGCTAATTTCGTTCATCTATCTACAATCACACATATATAATTGTATTTCCTACTTGGTCGAGGCAAACCATTATTGAACTCTATTCGGGCTATTTCACAACTACACGCAAGTGCACGTGGTCGAACAAGTAGTAAAATGGCTAAAGTAAGCCAAGTATCGATCCCACAGGGATGAACCAAGGTAATAATCGAATTAAGTGTTAATGAAATCTAACTCTAAAAATGCAGACAACAATTTAAAGAAGATTTTTAGAGTTTGTTTCCTAATGTATACTAATCTAAGACAAAATGATAAAAGTGAGTCTGAACTATAGTAATGAGCAAGCTGAGGCCAAAATGAACATACAGGGAAGTAATTTATCGATACAATTCGCTTAATCTTTCCTTCGGTTGCTAGTCAAGAATTATTGCCTATGGAGAGAAACTTTCGTATTCTACCCAACTTAAGAATCATGAACCTTCAACCTACATTTCTGTGATAAAAGAATTTCATGTTTAGCCATATGAACCCGATTCTTTAATTGACTAATACGACTTTCAGATATATTTCTATTTTGAAGGTAAATCAATTCTCAATTTTTCCAAACTAAGAAGAGATCATATCCTACCAATTCACAACTTACCAATTTCTTTCCTTTTCAAGATAAAACTGGACTTTTTAGATATACATTAACATTGGTCAGACATTAATGCAGTAAGAACAAGAATTGATAGAACAACTGTCACGCCCCGCCTTGGGGGTGTGACTGGCACCTGGTGCCCTATTAGGACCTAAACTGCTAGACTACTGAGCCTAAGCACGTCTGGTGCCTGGCTAGCTGTAACTCAGATTCAAGGAATCAACGGGCTATATAATGGTTGTAAATACAGCCTCTAGCCGACTGGGCCTATAGCCACCTGTACTGTAACATCAGCTAACCAGAATCATACTCATATAGGGAAACCTATGCGGGCTGACAAGGCCACCATGCCGTCTAGTTAACTTTAAATCAACATAACAATTGCTGAACAACTATGTGACCGGCAAGGTCACCACTACTGACTTGATAAGGCCTCACACATCCAACATAAACAACTAAACATACGCACGGCCCCACATGACCGGCACAACTAACCACAGGGAAATATATATACAGAATGCAAGCCTCTAGGAATACTGATGAGATGGTCGGGATAGGGCCCCGACCTACCCTTACTGTACACAAAAGAAAATTATATAAATCTCTGAAATATCAAGCTCCGGATGACAGGAGCTGATGACTCTACGCTAGCTAGGATCACGAGGGATCGTCTCCTCGTCTATGAGTACCTACAGGCAGGTAATGCAGCGCCTCAGACGGGCGTCAGTACAACTGGTACCGAGTATGCAAAGCAAACTGAACATGACTAAATATAAGCAACAATGCTAGTAAATTCTGAATAGCAGGAAGTACCTAAAACTGTCTAAACTAGCAGGATCTGGAATAGGCTTACCTGTACTGAAGGTAAGGTAGAATCATACCTGTCGTCATGACGACCTGCTGTCTATCAACTAATAGATATCATGTATATACATATATATAACACACAAAAACCTATACCAGCCCCCATAAGCCGGAAGGTGCCAACCAACACACAATCTATATACCCCTACCTGGGTCAAAACCTTCCAAAAATAAATCACTCCACTCGCCTACTAACTACGAGCACCTCTACCGGCCCCCTGGGTCTCCAACTTGGGCTATGGCCTCTGATATAAATAACTGTGCCTGAGCCCAGAGGACTCCTATATTGTATCTGTAACTGTAACTGTATCTGAATCTGTTCCCTGGGCGCTTGCGCACAACAGGGTTATCTGTATTGTAATGATGATCAGCCTGATATGGGGAAAGCTTCATCCCATCTTCGTCTAAACTGGGGACGACATGCCACTCCTTGGAGTGACGTAAACCCACCCGCTCAGTAGGCGACATAGTTACCAACCCAGGGGCGGCGAGGATGCTCAAAAGGATGCCCACACGACACAACCAAGTCTCAACAAACAATAAGCACATATATAGCAAGCATGTTTAAACTGAAAAAAAAACTATCTAAATTCTGATTTCTTATTCTGATCTCTCTCTGTATTATACTGATTCTCATACTGCTTTATACTGAATCTGTGATCTTTATCTAACTGCATGGCTAATCTGTAGCCAAGATACTATCTGACTGTCTGATTTTACTTTACTAATTCTTATTCTGAATATCTATCATATTATTCTAGAAACATGCTTGATAATCACATATTGGGCTATACTGAGTCTGGAATGCTAACTTTCCATTTTGGCGCATGCTTTACTAACTTTAGGACTGAGTACGATATAACAACGCAAACTAGATTTACTGAACTTGCACAATACTTAGTATTCAACTCCGGGAATTCTACTACGGAGTTTACTGTGCTATACAAGGCTAAAACTACTAACTTGCCGAAGAAACTGGCTTTACATACCTTAACCTCGGTTTATCCGACTAACGGACGAAGCTCGGTCAGTACTCCAGCTATTTCTCCCAACTGCATTTACATATATGTCAATTAGAACTAAATACACCAATATTTTGAAAGAAAACGTCACTTTCGATATATTTATAGCCTAAAGTTTGGCTTATCGAAAGATGGTCAAAAACTTGCTATTTCTCGAATGTCCAGAAGGGAGAAATATTCACTTTAAGGCTAGAAGTATATTGACACTAGTTTGGAGCAATTCCACTTACCTTAGTTCGGTAGCACGACTATTCGCCGGCCGAATTTCACGAAACTAAATCCGTAGGAATGCTCCTTGCTGCTAAATACCTCAGTTTCTGAGGTTAATTTGGATTTGGACCACGTTTGACGGCATAATCGAGCGAGAAATTAACATTACTTTCGCGCCCTCTCTGTTTTCTCACGAGCTTTTGGAAATTATTTGATATAATAATGAAATGAACCGAAGTGGAGGCTTTATATACTTGGGCCTGGACAAGGCCAACGTGTCACGGAGCCAACGCGGAGGCTCCATCTCCGTGACACGTTGCCATCGCGGAGGGGCTCTGCCCCGGCTACTTCCGTGATAGTTCGACAAGTTTCTCGTCCGGTCTTTTCCCGGGCCTTTTTCTAGCATGTATGGATTTCAAATACTCTTAACCAACACGCGAATAGCCCATCTATGTGTTGGGAATTTTACGGGGTGTAACAACAACCATGGAAGAAAAGATGAAAAACCAAAATGATCAACGATTAGATTCCACTACAAATGTTCTTAACCTCAGCAAAAAGTGAATTTAGCCACTCATTTGTGGATTAAACATCATCAAATGAGTATAAATCATACAAATAATTGAAATAAAGGAAAAAGAGTTAGAGAAGAACCCTAAGAATTTCGTCCCCTCAACTGCCTGTAACCCACGTTCTTGCTCAACTAAGTCAGAATAATTAAAAATAAACCTAAGTGTGCTATTTATACTAGTGCGAATTTTTCCCAGAATAACAAGCAACGTGTCACGGAGTGCATCACGGAGCACTGCCTCCGTGACACGGAGCTAACGTGGACCCTCTCTGGAGTCAGGTCCCTCAGCATTTTACTCCTCAGCGTGCCACGACATGCAACGCGGGGCTTGGCCAACGTGCCACGGCGCTGTCGCGAACCCTTACTGGAATTTGATATTCCAAGTAAATATCCCCAACGTGCCAAGACTTGTATCGCATGGTATTGCCTCCGTGACACGGAGGCAACGTGGACCTTCACTGGAAATTTGCCAAAATAAATCATCCGAGGCAGATTGCCTCCGCGATGGCCGCGTGACACGGCTCCATCGCGGAGCCCCTATATTTGCTGCTTTTCCTTGACCTTTTCCACTGCTCGCTTCCGAGTCCATTCTCGATTTTCACAAACATGCAACTTAGCTTCCTAAAATTACATTTTTCCTACAAAACAACACTTATCATGTTGGTTAGTATAAATTCACATTTTAACTACAAATCACATGAGAATGTACTAATAACGATAGATAAACAAGACGAAATGAAGCAATTGAGTATCACTTGGGCATATAATTTTGCCCAAGATCACTTACCCCACACTTAAAACTCTCACATCTGATGCAATTGACACCCACGCATAGCTACTTTGGCTCGACAATTCCAACTACGGCTATACCGATTATTTAATATAGCAAATCATCAAGAAAACATGCATAGTATCATCTCTACAATGACATACATCACATTAAGTCCTCCTAAACTCAAGAATCGACTCTCGATCTCGGTAAACTCATGCGAATCAACTAATCAAGAAATTCGACATGAAATTCAATCTCTCGTCAAGTATGTGCCCTCACAACACAAGAGAATTTCCCCCTTTTCAATAATATGATCTCAAAGCATTACACTTAGGGGTATATGAACACAATTTCGCTCTCTCTCCCAAAGAATTCGCATGCATCATGTCATGAACTATAGGCTTGCCTCTAGTGTATTACTCTACTAATATAAGGAAGCGTGATGTAAGATCATGTAGGACTTAACGGATTGTAATGTAAGCTAAGGAACTACTAAATACTGGGATAACCAATAATATCATCTAGCCTCCTTAAGCGCTTTTCAATACATCCCACCATCATTATGGGCATTGTTTCTTCCTTCATCCTCCCATTCTTGAAGTCATTCTTTATTTTTGTTCCCATTTCTTTAAGCACACTCGACTTAATAACAAAGATTAATTATACATCTTCATTTTATTTAAATTCGGCAAGTGCACCTTTGACCTTATCTTTACTTTCACCACTTCCACTTTTCCTTCATTTTCACACTTTTCACTCCTTGACACTGTGGGAAAATTATTTTTCTTGAGCGCTTAAGAGTTTTTGATCAAATTCACGGATAATGAAAATAAGGGATTAAGCTCGGTTTCTACCTCTTCAACAAAAGAAAAAAATAGGCTAAAGGCTCAATGGGGCTAACTAGGATGTACATTCAAGGTAGGTATGATAATGGAAAAACTTTCGGTTAAATCAAAGAAATGCCTACATCCTTTCCTACACTACACATCCTTCATTTCGTTTCGTACACACACCAGGCAAGTTCTAGTCACTTCACAGTAGCATGGAAGAATCGAAACCTCACCTCACACTCATTGCACATGCTCAACTCAAGACTTATTCACAGACTCTTCAATCAGCTAATTACAAGAATTCAATATTAAGCCTTGATCACACTGAATCGAACTCTACGGCCTAGGTATCTCAACATGTTTCACATTTGCATGCTTTCATATGAATCATCTTTGCATCTCAATATCATGTACAACACGCAACAAGAATTTCGAACCATGAAGTAGCGACACGTTTGGGAAACAAACAAAAGAGAGAAAATAAAAGAAAGAAAAAAAAACTACTCCTATCGACTACATTCCCTTAAGACGGTCATCATCCATCCATCATAGGGAACGGTCACTATTTACGACTTCGGTTCAATGGGACTATTCTCGGTAAAAGCACCGAAAATAAAGACCGAGAAACCTAATCATAAAAGATTCAATAAAAAATTTTAAAAATGTTGATAATTTCGATAGAAAACAAAAATATATTTACACAACCAACCAACAACAACAACTCAACACAGCACACAAGAACTTAACATTCAGTACAACACCGAATTACAATACAAAACATATGCACAAAATCACAGGGTCATAATTTTTTCACAGGCACCACCACAAGACATGAACATAACCAATAACATGAACATAACCAACAACAAAACAACTAGCACCTAACTACTCCCACCCCATACTTAAACCGAACACTGTCCCCAGTGTTCACAAAATTCAATATATCATAAAGGTGGGTGGTGAAACTCCCTGATCAATCGAAGTATTCCACTTATTCATCAGGTGTCGTTGCCTCATCTCCCATATCCAAATCGCCCCTGCTGTCCTCATCTGACTCAACATCTGAGTCATCGCAGCATGTCTCCTCATCAGTGGGGACATCATCATCTATAGGCTCCACAAAAGCTGGCCCCACTCGGCATAGAACTCAGGCATTTTCGCCAAAGGGGTAATCTAGCTCGAGCTGCCATAGCTCATCTTCTGTTGCTGGCCTCCCGCCAATGCGAAACTGCAACATCTGCATCCCGTACATGCGAGCCATATACTGATCATCTTGAGCATGTCGCTCGGCTAGTGTGAGAACTAGCCCGTGAGTGGTGTCGGGTGCCTTGGTTTTGGTGACGTCCAAGGCACGCCTATCCATTTGCGGGATGTAGTCCAGGGCCTCTTCCTCGATATCAAGGCCCCTCAGAAACATGGTGACCAAACCACCAAACCCGTACTTATGCCCTTGATGCAAACGGGCCCTCTTCATGGCGGAGATGATCACCGCCCCAACATTTATCTCAAGCCCTTTGATCAGGGCATAAACCAAGCACACTCGATCCCGGGTGACATCCGTCATGTGCACCCCCGGGATCAGGCAGGAACACATAATTTTAAGCCAAATCCTGGCTTCCCTATCCATTTGAGAGTAAAGCAGTGTCTGATGGTAGTCCCTCTCCTTGTGCCTGCTCCAACGTGCTGTCGAACGGGCTCCACACAGAGTGTGTCTGATATCCGCATAGGGTGGAGTTATGTTCAGCTACCGGAGTACATGGGCGGCTGTGTCCCGCGCCCCTAATATGGCATTCAGGTGATGGGGCTCAAAGGTGACAACCTGCCCCCTTATCTTGACGGTGTGACTGCGGAGTGTTGGGTTCCAGTTTGAGTAGAACTCCTGAATCAGATGAACATTACACTCCTTGGGCTCTTCAAAGATGAAGTTCAGCCCGGCAGTGTCAACCCGGTGTACGATTCTGGGGAATTCCTATGCAAGTGGCTCCCTTGCAATGTGCTCCTCAGGGAAGTATTTCGTCTCCTTGTGTTTTGCATACCATTTCTTCCCTCCGTCCGTCACCCATCAGGTTCCATATTGACGGCGTTGGCCGCGTGGAACCGCTGGTGCTGCTGGAACTTTTGTTCCCAGTCTAATCCTCTTTCTACCAGCGCCTGATGTAGATGCGCCCTTTCCTTTGTCTTGCCTGCTTGACATCATTCCTGTCAAATCAAATAGACAGTCCCAATGTTATTTAAGTCAAAAATTAACTTCGACTAAGGTTGGGTTGAGTTAGGCCACCCCACACTTAGTCTTTAGCCCCAATTAGAACTATTCGGTAAGACACTCATGCTTTCCCAATTTTTAAAATCAACATGCCTCGTGCATTCAGATAAGTCGATGGAATAATTACTAAGTACTACTCACACTTCGTACAACGCATAACAATATCACCATTGATTGAATTTCATCACATAGCACTTAGCCAAGAATTGTTTCAACACAACAACCTATGCAATTCGCCAATTTAATTTTCCCGAAAATTCCCTTGTTTATTTAGCATATTCATCTATATTCATAACATACTTCACCTCACCCAACTTGCACAACCCAAAATTTTCACATTTCAACCACATTTAGTTTCTTCCAATTCAAATTCCAATGCTAGCTACCAATTTCGCAAAAATTCAATCAAACATGTATTCATTGAGTTCATATACTCACAACGATACTACGAACATCAATCAATCATACCTTAAATGAATTCAAGCTTAATTTACACCTAGGGAAAGCTTTACTTACCTCACATGCTCAAAAATTAAAAATTTAGGCAAAAATTGAGGTTAAGTTCAAGAACATACCTTGAATTCGATGAACTCGAAGAAAAGTTGAAGAAAATTCGATCCTAGGTCCGTGCCACGTTGGGGGAGGGGGGATTTTAGGGGGTTTGTCGCGGAGGTGAGTGGGAAATAGGAAAAAAAAGGGATTTTGGGGTTAAAAAGAGGTTTTTTCGCGCGGGTCACCCGGTGACCCGGTATGACCCGACTCGAATAACACCTCAACGTGTCACGGAGGGTAACGCGGAGCACCCCTTCCCTGACATGGAGCCATCGCGTCAGCCTTCTGGAATTTGTAAAAATTCCAGAATTGGCTTCAACGTGTCACAGAGGGTAACGCGGAGGCTCTCCTCTGTGACACGGAGCCAACACATAGGCTCACTGTAATGCCACTTTTTTATTTTTCTCACCTCGATTTTTTTTCCTTTGCAATTCTTTGCATTTTTGCCCTCCATTCCACCTGAAAATCATCTCACAACAAGAAATTGGTTAGAATTCATAGGTTTCAAACACAACCACAATTTTTGTTTTTTTTATTTTCTTTTTTCTCTCTTTTTCTTTTTAACTCATTCTACTCATCTATTACGACAATTTCACGGGTTGCCTCCCGTGCAATGCCTGGTTTACCATCGCAGCTCGACGTCATTAAAGCTCAACCATCCTCTAGAGTGACGGACGTTTTCTCTCGTATAACGTCCTCACCCCAGTAATGCTTACACCGCTGCCCACTGACTAAGAACGTGGCACTTCGATCTTCTTGCCACAACTCTAGTTTTGGGGTGTCCTCAATCGGTGGTTTTCCCACTGGATCTCGAGAATCAACAATCTGAACAATATCTGCTTGATTTAGCACGTTGATTGCTGAAAGCTCCTCATATATGGTCGGAAGCTTCGTGGCCTTGTACACATCAAATACCTCCACCTTGTTATGCGTCCGCATGGTTAGCTACCCTGCAGCTACATCAATCAAAGCTTTCCCGGTTGCCAAGAAAGGGCGTCCCAAAATAAATGGGACTTCCACATCCGACTCAAAATCCAGAACAATAAAATCTACCGGGAAGATAAGGGAGCCCACTTGCACCAGCACGTCCTCCACAATGCCATCTGGTCTGGCCAAAGAACGATCCGCTAACTGCAAGATCACTATCGTTGGTCTAGGATTGCCCAGCCCCAACTTCATGAACACTGATGTCGGCATCAAGTTAATGCTCGCTCCCAAATCGCATAGTCCACGAGCTCGGATACTTTGCCCAATTTTGATTTGAATTGTAAAGCTCCTAGGGTTCTTGAGCTTTGTTGGCAACCTATTCTGTATTCGGGAAGTGCACTCCTCCGTAAGTGCCACCGTAGCGTATTCTGTCAACCGCTTTTGTTCGCCACGATGTCCTTGATATACTTTGCATACTTCGGCACTCCCTGCAAAACATCAACACAAGGTAAATTAATGTGTACCTGTTTAAGCACCTCCATGAACTTTTTGAAACACGATTCCTCCTTGTGTTTCTTTAATCTTTGAGGGAACGGGGGTGGTGGTGTTTCTGCTTCTGCTACCTTCTCCTTCCCCCTCTCATCATTATGTTCCCTTTCTTTCTCCACTGCTCCTGACTGCTGAGGTGGTCTTTCTGGTTCCACCTCCTTGAGTTGTAAACCACTCTTTGTGGTCACTGCATTTACTTGCTTGGGATTCGAGTCAGTGTTACTCGGTAGTCCTCCTCTTGGCCTGGTGTTTTGAGCTCGAACTAGTTGCCGAAACTGGTACTCCAACGCCTTTGTAGCTAACTGATTGTTCTTTACATCTGCCACCAATTTTACATAGTCAGCCTGCAATTGAGCTTGGTTAGCTATCATTGTTTTAAACATTTCCTCAATGCTAGGTGGTGGTGGTGGAGGAGGTGCATTGTTGCTTCTGTATTGAGTCTGGTAGTTCTGCCCTCCTTGATTTCTCCGCACACCCTGATTCGAACTCTGCCCTAGATGGCTGTTACTACCCCAGGACAAATTCGGATGATTCCTCCAATTAGAGTTGTAGTTGTTGCCATATTGTTGGTGATTATTTCTCTATAGATTACCAACAAAGTTCACTGAATCTGGATTTGCACCACAACACTCAGCTGAGTGTTCATTACTACCGCATACTTCACACTGAATCTGCTGCACTACATTAACTGGGGCTTGAGATTGATTCAAGCTCATATTGCTGAAGTGGGTGTTGAGTTGATTCTGTAACGTAGCTATCTGTGCAGCGATAACTGTAAAACCATCCACTTCCAAGACTCCTGCCGCTTTCCTTGTTCCTCCTCTAGAAGAGTCCGCATTCCACTCTAGATTTCCCTGCAAAATATGATTTAACAAAGTATACAGCTCCTCATAAGTCTTTTCTAATGCTTGTCCCCTAGCTGTTGAGTCTAGAAAATTTTTTGTGTGGGGTTCCAAACTCTCTATGAAAGTATGTACTAGCACATCATTGGACTGGTGATGGTGAGGACAATCCCGTAACATGGATTTGAATATTTCCCAAGCTTCATACAGATTCTCCCCCTCTCTTTGTTTAAAACTTAGAATCTGACTTCTAAGTCTTGTTGTTTTCCCGGATGGAAAGAACCGTATCAAAAATTTTCTTGCAAGATCATCCCAAGTGGTGATGGAATTAGGTGGCTCAGCCGTCAACCACCTCTCTGCTTCTCCCAATAGTGAAAATGGGAACAATGTAAGCCTTACGTAATCAGATGATACTCCAGCGGGGATGTAAGTGTCACTTATCTCCAAAATGTTTTGGAGATGTTGTTGTGGATCCTCGTGAGGGAGACCTGTGAATTGCCCGCTGGTGTGCAACAATTGCACCATATTCTGTTTAAGCTCAAACCTCCCTCCTGGCTCAGGTTTGCGAATACTTGATGTAACATTGTTAGCATGTGGGATTGCCACTTCGCGAACCGGCCTAGCTGCCATTTCCTCGGGCACTAATACTGCCCTTACAAGTGGTGGATTCTGTTGTTGCTCCAGGATTGTTTGTCTGAGAAACTGCAGCTTCTTCTCTAGAGCTTCTCTTCTTTGACGATGAAATTGTCTTTCCGGCTCTAAGCATGAATCCACACACTCCTTATCTCTTGCTAGTATTCAACAGAATTCAATATCTGCAATAGATAGGCTAAGATCAAGTTGTTAGCACTAATGTAGAAATCGTAAACTAACACTTAAGAAAACAATTTTACCAATTGCCAGTCCCCGGCAACGGCGCCAAAAACTTGTTCGGGCTGTTTCGCAACTACACGCAAGTGGATGTGGTCGAACAAGTAGTAAAATGGCTAAAGTAAGCCAAGTATCGATCCCACTGGGACTGAACCGAGGTAATAATCGAATTAAGTGTTAATGAAATCTAACTCTAAAAATGCAGACAACAATTTAAAGAAGATTTTTAGTGTTTGTTTCCTAATGTATACTAATCTAAGACAAAATGATAAAAGTGAGTCTGAACTATAGTAATGAGCAAGCTGAGGCCAAAACGAACATGCAGTGAAGTAATTTATCGATACAATTCGCTTAATCTTTCCTTTGGTTGCTAGTCAAGAATTATTGCCTATGAAGAGAAACTTTTGTATTCTACCCAACTTAAGAATCATGAACCTTCAACCTACATTTCTGTGATAAAAGAATTTCATGTTCTAGCCATATGAACTCGATTCCTTAATTGAGTAATACGACTTTCAGATATATTTCAATTCTGAAGGTAAATCAATTCTCAATTTTCCCAAACTAAGAAGAGATCATATCCTACCAATTCACAACTTTCCAATTTCTTTCCTTTTCAAGATAAAACTGGATTTTTTAGATATACATTAACATTGGTCAGACATTAATGCAGTAAGAATAAGAATTGATAGAACAAACATGAAAGAAAAGATGAAAAACCAAAATGATCAACGATTACATTCCACTACAAATGTTCTTAACCTCAGCAAGAAGTGAATTTAGCCACTCATTTGTGGATTAAACATCATCAAATGAGTATAAATCATACAAACAATTGAACTAAAGGAGAAAGAGTTAGAGAAGAACTCTAAGAATTTCATCCCCTCAACTGCCTGTAACCCACGTTCTTGCTCAACTAAGTCAGAATAATTAAAAATAAACCTAAGTGTGCTATTTATACTAGTGTGAATTTTTCCCGGAATAACAAGCAACATGTCACGGAGTGCATCGCGGAGCACTGCCTCTGTGACACGGAGCTAACGCGAACCTCTCTAGAGTAAGGTCCCTCAACATTTTACTCCTCAGCGTGCCACGACATGCAACGCGGGGCTTGGCCAACTTGCCACGGCGCCGTTGCGAACCCTTACTGGAATTTGATGTTCCAGGTAAATATCCCCAACATGCCACGACTTGTATCGCGTGGCATTGCCTCCATGTCACGGAGGCAACACGGACCTTCACTGGAAATTTGCCAAAATAAATCATCCCAGGCAGACTGCCTCCGCGATGGCAGCGTGGCACGGCTCCATCGCGGAGCCCCTATATTTGCTACTTTTCCTTGACCTTTTCCACTGCTCGCTTCTGAGTCCATTCCCGATTTTCACCAACATGCAACTTAGCTTCCTAAAATTACATTTTTCCTACAAAACAATACTAATCAAGTTGGTTAGTATAAATTCACATTTTAACTACAAATCACATGAGAATGTACAAATAACGATAGATAAACAAGACGAAATGAAGCAATTGAGTATCAGTTGGGCATATAATTCTGCCCAAGATCAAACTCCATATTTAGTACCTCTCATTATCATGATGGAATATCTATATTCTGGATCAGGCCTCCCAGCCTCTGGTGCTGAACATTCACCTGCTGGCAATTATGATATTGAGCTACAAAACCTGTGATATCCTTTTTCATACAACTCCACCAATACAACTACCTCAGGTCACAATACATCTTCGTGACACCTAGATTCATTAAATACCAGGAATAATTGGCTTCATTCATGATCTGATCCCCTTAGTTGCCTACATTAGGCACACATAAATGAGTCTAGTAGTTGACAACTCTCTATGGACCACACTCAAATAGGGCCTGCTTCTAGAATGGTATACCATCTCATAGAAACACCAACTCTAGATCATCATATTACCTTTACTTAATTTCTTCTACTAAGGAGGATCTGTCGTATTTTGAACTGTAACACCTCCATCTTTGGTATCCAGCAATCAAATCATAGATTAGCTAACTGCTGCAAAGATTTCACCATTTCAGTTATGTCAGTCTAAATATGACTCAAGCTACCCATATACTTGCAATTCAATGCATCATCTACAACATTCTCCATACCTATATGGTACAAAATTCACATGTAATAGCTTTTCAACAACTCTAATGTAACGCCTCAGACTTTTGGGCTAAGTTTGAAACTATTCTAGGTATGTGGATTGACCCAAACCCAATGAATATGATGGATACTAAGTGTTAAGATAAATTCTTTAATTTGAAAAGTGAATTGGATACAAATTAAGATAATAAGGAACATCTAGCACAAAGTAAAGTTGAGAGCTTTTTTACTGATTGAGTATTTGTATAAGCTCTTACAAGAGTAAAATTCAAATCATCATGACTCCCTATTTATAAAGTATTTTTGAAGTTTTCAGCAAAACAAATTGAAGCCCTTTGAGTCTTCTTTCCAACACATCTAACATTGTGTCAGTCGGAGTTTGGTGTATGGTGTAAAAAATTATGAGTATATTTGTGAAAAACTGTGAAGTGACATGTGGTCAAAGTCAAAGATGCGTGAAGTTACCAAAAGCAATCTTAAAGTTATTTTTGGGAGTTCCCATGGTTTAATTGCCTAAACCCTGATGGTTTGGGATCCCTAAAGGTATTATTTAATTACTCCTAGAGCCTAAACATTCATTTCTCACCATTCAAATTAGAATTCAAGGATTAAAGCTCTCAAGTTTTTCAAGAAGCTAGGAAGTCTTCTTCTCAAAATTAGGGTTCTTCTAGCTTGAGTCTAAGGTTATTTTTTTCAGGTATATAAAGCTAACCTAAGTAAGGATTCTTATTCATCTTTATGCCCTACATCTGTGCAAGAATTCACTAAGATCAAAGCTAGAGTTTTTACACAATTCTTGAATTGTCTTCTTCTATATCTATATTTGTTGAATTTTCATTATTGAATTCTTCATGTTGAGTTGTTTATTTATGCCTCTTGATTGTAATCGTATTCCATTGATTATTGATCATACTCTCTTGATTCTTGATTCTTGATCCTTTATTCTTTATTCTTTATTTTTTATTCTTTATTCTTGATTCTTGATTCTTCATTCTTCATTCACAGTTCTTGATTGTTGAGGTTAGTTCATGTCTGTTATCCCATGAACCCTAGTTTCATGAAAGCATGATTTTCTAGAAGCATGATATTGAAAGCATATATTTTGGAAGTAAATGCATTATTTTCATAAAGATTGAATATATTTTCAAGAGAGCATGCATGATGAGATTTCAAGCATAAGAAGATGATTTTGGCATGATTTTCAAAAGCATAAGTAAAGTCTTAATTTAAAAGTCATGAGATGATTTGGGCGAAAGGCTCCATATTGATTCTTAAAAATAGTTTTGAGCGAAAGACTCTTCATGATATTTTAAAGATGTTTTAAACTATGTTTTGAGAAAAAGGCTCTTCATGATGTTTTAAAGATGTTCTAAACTATGTTTTGAGCGATAGGCTCACAAGTAATTTAAGAACTGTGTTGGAGTCAAGACTCCCAAGTAATGTTTTTAGCAAAGTTTCGAGCTAGGGCTCGTAAGTAAAATTTAAAGAGATTTTGAGCCAAGACTCAACAAAGCTTTTGAAACATTCATTATATTTATAGCTAAAGAGCTTTAAAAGTGATTTTTTCAGTTTCCCTCATAGAGGGCTTAGTTATATGAGCATATGTTTTAGGAGAGTTATCTATAACTGAGTTGGGTGAATGGGTTCAGAAAAACCCTTAGCCCTAAAACTACGTAGCCAGCGTAGGATAAGATGGTACTGTTGGTTTGAGCAACTCCTCAGATAAGTCCCTGATAAGGACATTAGTTATGAAACCACAATTGAGTTTGTCCTTAGCCCTAGCAAGGCTTTTGATAGCCCTCCTCCACATGGGTTAGACGTGGGATCATTGTGCACTCATTCATGATGGTTGTCAGTTAAGAGAAACTTCCAATTTAATGATATACATCATTTGCCTATGTATTTACAGAGACTATTATGATGCATGATTTTATGGCGTAAACTATTTTACACTTTGATCATATTATTATAATGTGTCCTATGCATCATTCAAAGTTTCAAAGTACAGTTTCATTTGTTTGTTTCCAGTTATGTCCTTCACTTGAGATATTCTTGCTAACCTTCTTTGTCACGACCCGAACGTACACTAGGATAGTAGACACAGGACAAGGGACCCTGAGAGACCCCAATTCGACCCATGGAAGATGCATACATCTAATATCATTAAATAATGCAGAAAACTTACCATAAAACATAGCGAAAATGTAAACAGAGCATAATAACCGAAAGTACTATGCGTTTACATAAGATGAATACTACACATTGTCTGAAAGCCTCTACATACAATGGGTTGATGGGACAACATCCACAACTAACCCGAACAATACTGAAACACAAAATAACATAAAAGTTTATCAAATGATCCTCGAAACATGAGGACTAACCAATAATCTGAGAGGGTAAACTGAGATGGACTAAGGATGCGGATGAGCCTGAGATCCGGACCCTGTATCATGAAACGACACTGCAAAGAAAGTATGCGGTTAGTACATAGAATGTACTGAGTAAGCAAGGTAAGTAAAATAGAAATTTTAAAAGTAAAATAAACTCATAAATAAATATAGGAAAAGGACATCATGCTTGTATCATAAACTTCGTACGAAACATATGGCTCAAGGCTTTCAAATTGTTAATAAATCATTTATTATCATAATCCCATGTACACTTTATCAAAACATAACTTGTGCCAAGAACATAGATATAACAATTGAATAAAACATGTGGAACAATGGGAGGACTTGTCATAACCGACACCATCATGTGAGACCCTTTCATGATGCCCCAACTATCTCCCTCGAGTGGGCAGAGCCGACCTTGGCTTGCTAGGCGAGTGTCATACATTAGGCGTGATATCACATTTGATGGGATCATTATCAATACAACATATCATTAGAAACCCACGGTGGCAAGTGGTTATGTGACACAGGGGTAGTCCTTTGATCGTCGGGCTACTCTGTGCTATAGACGGCTCCCAAAAACATGCATATAGGCTCACACATAAATCAACAACATCATGCATTAAGAATCATTGGCTAAAATAGAACATTTATCATCATTGATCCCCTTTAAAACATGCTTAGCCAACAATCAAAGGCCCCTTTTTATGGGCCAACATTATAAATCAATAAATCATGCAATTCATTTCATAAATCATAAATCATTCTTCAACATGTGGGCATTGCCCAATACTTCATCATTCTCAATTCGTTAAAAATATGCTCATAAACTTGGGTAACTTGAATTCATGCTTTTCCATCACCAATATACTCAAAATATTGCATATTCATCGTAAATCATAACTTTCATGAACCTTCATCAAATGAGCATTTTCCATTTAAAGAGATTGAACAATGATTTTTAAAGAAAATAATATAAAACCTGCCCATCATTCATAATTCAATAATTAAAACACAATTGAATTATACCATAAAGAGAAATCACATTTTCATGCAATTGGGTAAAACCCCGTAGAATTGAATAGGAGGATTCATGATTAAATTCGAAATTTGCACATGGGTGTGGAAGAAACCGCCCATTCTAAAACCCTACTTACCTGGGAGTGGATTGAATTCGAAGTTTTTTGAATACCCATAAAGAAATTGATGAAAACTTGGGGAAGAAGAACTTGAATCTCCCTAAAACCTCTCTAAAGCTCTTGCATGGGAATGGGCATGCATTAGGGACTTAACCCATCCTAACACACTTAGAAAAATACACAAAACGACGTAGTTTAGGGTCTCAAAACATAAAAAAATCAAAAATGCCCTTAATAAAATCTCCGCTGAAAACTGCTCCGGACGGACCAACGACCGATCCAATGGGTTGTTGCACAATACCACGACTCGTGGTATCGAGTTGTTGGATCCACTACGTATTGACATCCTCAGATTCTTCCCACGACCCGTCAGGATGAGGCTTTGCTTCAATCAACGGGTCATTGGATTGACCGTTGTAAACCCCTTGACAATTCCAACTTTTGTTTCCACGAGCCTCACCACGACTCGTGGTGCCTTCCAATGAGTCATGGTCTCAATCCATTGTAAGCACTGGCCATTTCAACCCATAAATAATGACTATCATGGGATGCCCCATGGGTTCCCCATCAACCTACGTTCAGTCTTTCCAACGATTGGTTACAATGACTCGTTACTCCTGTCAATGAGTAATTACACCGTCCATTATCACCATTGCCTCCCTGAACTCCCATACCACGGCAACTTTCAATGACTCATGGTATCCAACCACGAGTTGTTGAGTCACCCGTCTTGTGATGTTTTTTCCAGTTTTTTGCCCTTTTTAAAATTCAGCTCCCTCGTCTATTCTTAGGCCTTCCTGGGGTATTACAATATCTCCCGCTAGGAGACATTCTTCCTCGCATGTAGGAAACAAGCAGCAAACAGAAACATACAATTTGTCATATCCTTATACTGATCATTTCAACCGAATTTCTCACGGAGTGACTACCTCTAAATCAAACCACATAGTTGAACTGATCTCGTACCTCACATACACATTAATACACATAAAAGAAACTTGTACACATGAACTGACCATGAAAAATAGATAGAGTCATAGGGCAAAAGCTGGTAGCTCAAGTCGAAATTGAGCCGGTAGAGAACAGATGTAGGTATTTTGCCATCATATCCGCTTCGACTTCCCACGTAGCTCCCTCAACATGCTAATTTCTCCACAATACTTTAACTGAAGCTACTTCTTTGTTCCTCAGCTTACGGACTAGATGATCTAAGATTTTCACTTGAATTTCTTCATAGTTGAGGCTCTCCTTTACACCAAGCCTATCTACCGGGACTACTAAAGCAGGATCACCCAAGCACTTTTTCAAGAGTGATACATGAAACCTGAGATGAACTGAAGCTTACTCTGAACGCAAGTCCAACTCATATGCCACCTTACCAATTCTCCTCACAACCCGGTAGGGGCCAACATAGCGGGGACTAATTTTTCCCTTCTTCCCAAACTACATGACTCCCTTCACGGGAGATACCTTTAGAAATACCCAATCGTCCACCTCAAACTCCAAATCTCGTCTCCTCACATCGGCATATGATTTCTGACAACTCAGGCAGTTTACAAATGGTCCCTTATCAACTGTACCTTCACCATCGCCTCGTGAACTGAATCTGGCCCTATCATAGCTGCCTCACCAACCTCAAAACATTCGCTGGGAGATCTACGCCTTTGCCCGTAAAGAGCCTCGATGGTGCCATTTGGATACCTGAGTAATAGTTGTTATTATGAGCAAACTCGATTAAGGGCAAATGATCATCCCAACTACCTTTAAAATCCATAACACATGCCCTCAACATGTCCTCAAGAGTCTATATTGTTCTCTTGGCTTTGCCATCCATTTGCAGATGAAAGGCCATGCTGAACTTAACTTGAGTCCCAAGTTCCTTTAGAAAAGACTGCCAAAATTGGAAGGTAAACCGAGTACCTCAATCAGAAATAATAGACAAGGGCACTCCATGAAGTCGAACCAACTCTCGAATATACAACATGGCATAATCATCCACTGAATCTGTTGTCCTAACCAGTAGGAAGTGTGCTCCTTAGTTAAGCTGTCTACCACCACCCGAATGGAGTTACAGTGTCGGAGAGTACGAGATAGGCCTGTAACGAAATCCATATTTATCTCCTCCCACTTCCAAGTGGGAATGCTAATATCCTGAAGTACACCTCCCGGCTTTTGATGCTCGACCTTCACTTGCTGACAGTTTGGACATTTAGCTACGAACTCTGCAATATCCCTCTTCATACCATCCCGCTAATAGATTTACTGCAAATCCCGATACATCTTCATAGATCCTGGATGGATGGAATATCTTGTACCATGTGCCTCCTGCAATATTCGAACTATCAAATTATCAACGTCAGGGACACATGGCCGACCCTAATATTGTAGCATACCATCTCCCCCTTAGGAGAAAACTTCCACCTTTTAACTCCGCACTGCTTCCTTCAGCTTCCTCAAAGTCGGATCCTCATCTTGCTTGGACTTGACATCGACCACTAAGGATGATTCTTACCCATCCGGCATAATAACACTGCCATCAGTCTAGTCGATCAACCTAATCTCCAACCTTGCATGTCGATAGACATCTCTCACCAACTCCTTCTTTCCCTCGTCCATTTGGAATACACTCTCCATAGAGAGCCTGCTAAGCGCATCTACAACCACATTGGCCTTGCCTGGATGGTAGAGGACACTCACATCGTAGTCCTTTAGTAACTCCAACCACCTCCTTTGCCGAAGATTTAGATCTTTCTGTGTAAACACATATTGCAAGCTGTTGTGATCCGTAAATATATCCACGTGGACCCCATACAAGTAATGCCGCCATATCTTCAGTGCAAACACCACCGCTGCCAACTCAAGATCATGGGTCGGGTTATGCTTTTCATGAACTTTCAGCTGTCTCGAGGCATACACTATTACCTTCCCACGCTGCATCAACACACATCCCATTTCGACTCTAAAACCATCACAATATACAAAAAAACCATCGGTACCCTCGGGTAAAGTTAACACTGGTGCTGAAGTGAGTCGGGTCTTCAACTCATGGAAGCTTTTCTCACAAGCATCCGACCATTGGAACTTCACTTTTTTCTGAGTCAACCTGGTCAATGGGTCTGCAATTGATGAAAAGCCCTCAACGAATCTTCGGTATTAGCCTGCTAAACCCAAGAAAATCCAAATTTCTGAAGGATTTACCAGTCTAGGCCAATTCTTCACCGCCTCAATCTTTTGGGAATCTACCCCTATGCCTTCGCTTGATACGACATGACCTAGAAATGCCACCGAGTCTAGCAAAAACTCACACTTACTGAACATTACATATAGCTAACGATCCTTGAGGGTCTGAAGCTCTACTTTCAGGGGAGCGGAATGCTCCTCCTCGCTCCGTGAGTATATCAAGATGTCATCAATGAACACAATCACGAACGTGTACAAATATGCCTTGAACACCCTGTTCATTAGATCCATAAAAGATGCAGGGGAATTGATTAGTCCAAAAGACATAACAACAAATTCGTAGAGACTATACTGAGTCATGAAGGCAGTCTTCGGGATGTCACTCTACCGAACCCTGAGCTGGTGATTCCCGAACCTGAGATCAATCTTGGAGAAGCACTTGGCACCCTGAAGCTGGTCAAAAAGATCATCAATCCTGGGTAAGAGGTACATGTTCTTGACGGTAACCTTGTTCAACTGCCAATAGTCAATACACAAGCGAAGGGAACCGTCCTTCTTTCGAACAAATAGAATTGGTGCACCCCACGGAGACTGGCTCGATCTAATGAAGCCCTTATCCAATAGATCCTTTAATAGATCCTTTAATTCCTTTAGTTCGGCCAGAGCCATCCTGTAGGGAGGAATAGAGATAGGCTGCGTATCGGGTAATAGATCAATACCAAAATCAATTTCCCTCTCTGGAGGAACAGCTGGCAAATCATTAGGAAACACCTCCGGATATTCACACACCACCGGAATTGACTGAATAGTCAGGGTCTCGGACTCCACTTCCTTAACCTTAACTAGGTGATACATGCAACCTTTAGAGATCATCTTCCTGGCCTTAAGCTAGGAAATAACCTGACCTGCTGGTACTGACGAACTACCCTTCCACTCCAACACTAATTCACTCGGAAAACGAAATTCCACCGTACGGGTCCTACAATTAATCGAAGCATAACATGCAAACAACTAGTCCATGCCAAGAATAACATCAAAGTCAGTCATGGCTAACTCTACATGGTCTTCGGAGGTAACCTTATGCAACATGTGACCGAGCATCCTCTATATACTCTTCTAGCTATGACAGAATCATCAATAGGGGATAAAACTGAAGACGGTTCTGACAAGGTCTCGTGACTAACTCCAAGGCTACTAGCAATGTAAGGAGTCACGAAAGACAAGGTAGCTCCCAGATCTAGAAAGGTATAAAAATCAATATGAAAGACACGCAACATACCAGTCACCATGTCTGGTGAATCCTCCTACTCCTGGCACAACATAAGGGCATAGAATCGGTTTTAACGTTGTCCGCCACCCCCACTAGTCAATGCTCCCTGCGAAGCGGAATGGGCTGGAGCTGCTGTTGTCCTGGTGATATGTGCACGACCCCTATCATCACCTTATCTAGCATATGGGCAAGCTCGGCGCATGTGCCCAGATCTGCCACACATATAGCAGACGTCTGAACCGAGCAGGCACTCCCCGACATGACTTTTGTTGCACTTCCTGTAGGATGGAGAGGTATACACTAACTGGGTGCCCCTCTGATCCCTCGGCCTTGAAGCCCTGCTCCTCTTATCACTCTTGGGTTTGGATGGAACACTAGCTGATGATGGTGTTGGGGCTAGTGGTCTCTGCTGAAACTGTGGGCGGTAGCCACCATCGGACCTTTAATGTGAAAACCCACGGCTATCCGTTTGAGCCCTCTTTGCCTCCCTTTCCCTCGCATGAGCCGCCTCCATTTGCTTGGCATACAACACTATGAGAGGAAAGTCCATGTCCTGGTTAAGCATGGCAGTCTTGCAATCCTTGTCTAAATAACTAGCCACACCATGAACGAATCGGCTCACCCACGCCCTCTGATCCACCACTAACTCTGGGGCGTACTTTGACAACTGAGTGAACTTAAGCGAATACTCCAACACTATTATCTTTCCCCGCTTGAGATTCACAAACTTAGGTGCCTTCAACTCCCTCATCTCCTGAGGGAAGAACTTGTTGAGAAAGGCCATGTGGAACTCATCCCAGCTGATAGGGCTCGCTTCCGCTGCCCTGCTATCATTCCATTGCTTGTACCAGATATGAGCAACCTCTTTTAGCTGATAAGAGGCCAAGTCCACACATTCCCAAGTTGTCACCCCCATAACCTGAGTGACCTTCAAGATCCTTTCAATGAACTCATGTGGATCCTCGTCCACCTTTGATCACGTAAACTCAGGAGGGTTCATCCTCAAGAAGTCTCTATTCCAAGCCGCTACTGCATTGCCATTTTGTGGGACCTTCACAACGGCCTACTGGTTGACCTGCGAAGTCAAGGCCTGCGCCAACATCTGAATAGCCGCCTGAAACTCAACGTGGGCAGCTGGCTAGTGCCTGAGGCTCTTGAACAGGTGGGGCTCGCTGATGCCCATGGTCATTGTACCCTCGTGGCCATCATCATTTACATTCCTCCTTCCATTCATTATCATAGGAGCCATAATTCTACAATCGTGAATCGCACGAATTAGAAGGATGGAGAGACTTTTCATCGCATGACATAGAGCATGAAAGAAGGGAACATTTCCTAAACGTCTAGTAGCCTCTTTTTCATAAGTGTGGTGCACTTCACACCCATGAAAAAAACTCTACTTAGCGCGACTTTCAGACACTCCAAACCTATTGCTCTGATACCAAGTTTGTCATGACTCGAATGTACATCTGGATCGTACACACGGGACAAGGGACCCCGAGAGACCCCAAGTCGACCCATGGCACATGCATACATCTAATCTCTTTAAATAAAGCAAAATACTTAGCGTAAAACATAGCATAAAAGTAAACATAGTATAATAGCCGGAAGTACTAAGCGTACACATAAGCTAAATACTACACATTGTCTGAAAGCCTCTACTACATACTATGGGTTGATGGGACAACATCCCCAACTAACCCGACCAATACTGAAACAGAAGATAACATAAAAGTTTGTCAAATGGTCCTCGAAACATGAGGACTCACCAATAATCTAAGAGCATAAGCTGAGATGGACTAAGGATGAGGATGAGCCTGAGATTTGGACCCTATATCATGAAACGATACAACATAGAAAGTATGAGGTCAGTATGTGGAACGTACCAAGAATGAAAGGTAAGTAAAAAGGACATTTTAAATTAAAATAAACTCATAAAAACATAGGAGAAGGAAATCATGCTTGTATCATAAACATCGTAAGAAACATAAGGCTCAAGACTTTCAAATCATTCATAAATCATTCATTATCATAATCGTATGTAAAGTTTATCAAAACATAACTCGAGCCAATAACATAGATATAACAATTGCATAAAGCATGCAGAACAATGGGTGGACTCGTCATAACCGACACCATCATGGTAGAGCCTTTTATGATGCCCCAACTATCTCCCTCAAGTGGAGTAAGCCAACCCTGGCTTGCCAGGAGAGGGTCGTGCATTAGGCATGATATCACATTTGAGGGAATCATTATTAATAAAACATATCATTAGAAACCCATGGTGGCACGTGGTAATGAGATATCGGCATAGTCCTTTGGATGCCGGCCTGCTCGGTGCTAGACATGGCTCCAAAAAACATGCATATAGGCTCATACGTAAATCAATAACATCATGCATTAAGATTCATTGGATAAAATATAACATTTATCATCATTGATCCCCTTTAAAACATGCATAGCCAATAATAAAGGCCCATTTTTATCGTCCAACATCATAAATCGATAAATCATGCAATTCATTTCATAAATCATAAATCATTCTTCAACATGTGGGCGTTACCCAATACTTCATCATTCTCAATTCATTCAAAATATGCTCATAAATATGGGTAACTTTAATTTATGCTTTTCCATCACCAATAAACTCAAAATATTGCATATTCATTGTAAATCATAACTTTCATGAACCTTTATCAAATAGGCATTTTCGATTTAAAAAGATTGAACCATGATTTTTAAGAAAATAATATAAAACCTGCCCATTATTCAAAATTCAATAATTAAAACTCAATTAAATCATAACCATAAGGAGAAATCACATTTTCGTGCATTTTACCCCATAGAATTGAATAAGTGGATTCATGATTAAATTTGAAATTTGGGCACGGGTGTGGAAGAAATCACCCATTCTAAAACCCTACTTACATGGGAATGGATTGATTTCGAAGTTCCTTGAATAGCCACAAAGAAATTGATGGAAACTTGGGGAAAAAGACCTTGAATCTCCCTAAAACCTCTATAAAGCTCTTGCATGGGAATGGGCATGCATTAGGGACATAAACCATCTTAACACACTCAGAAAAATACTCAAAACGGCTTAGTTTAGGGTCTCAAAGCATGGAGAAGTAAAAAATGCCCTTAATAAAATCTACCCTAAAAACTGATTTGGACGGACCAACGATCGATCTAATGAGTTGTTGCACAATACCACGACTCGTGGTATCGATTTGTTGGATCCACTATATCATGACATCCTTATATTCTTCCCACGACTCATCAAGACGAGTCGTTGCTTCGCTCAATGGGTCGTTGGATTGACCGTTGTCAAGCCCTTGACCATTGTGACATTCCTTTCCACGAGCCTCACCACGACTCATGGTGCCTTCCAACGAGTCGTGTTGTCAATCCATTGTAAGCACTAGACATTTCAACCCACAAACAACGACTAGAAACAATGGGCCATTACTTCTCACGAAAGATCGTGGGATGCCCCATGGGTTCCGCATCAACCTAAGTTTAGTCCTTCCAACGACTGGTAACAACGACTCGTTGTTTCTAACAACCAGTTGTTACACCGTCTGTTGTCACCACTGCCTCCCTGAACTCCCATATTACGACAGCTTTCGACGACTCGTGGTACTAACCAAGAGTCATTTAGTCGTTCGTCCTGTGATGTTTTTGCCAGTTTTCTGCACTTTTCAAATTCATCTCCCGAGTCTATTCTTAGGCCTTCTTGGGGTATTACATTGTTTTACTCAGCTATTTTACATACTGTACATTCCATGTACTAGTTCCCTTTTTGATGCTGCATCATATTATGATGCGGACTAATATAGATAGGATCAACAGAGGATGCTTCACTAGGACTTTATCTACATTTAGCCTTTGCTGAGGCCTTCTTCATTCAGAGATTCCTAGTTATTGAGTCTTTTCTTTATAGAGTTTGAGGGAGCCATGGGAACTATGTCTCGGCACCCTTTTTATAATTATTAGAGGCTACATAGGTAGTGTTAGATATTGAGTCAATAATGTTACTTCTTAATATTTATTTCAGTTATAGAATAAATTCTCTTTTATTATAATGATCTCACTATGTTTTAGCTTCTGCTTTGTTTATTAAGATCTAAACTGATAGTAAGCTAGGTCAAGGGTTCGCTTGAATCACAAAAGTGGTGTTAGTGCCAGTTGATGCCTTGGGTTTAGATTCAGGGATTGACAAACTTGGTATAAGAGCTTTAGGTTTTCAAGGTTCCTAAGGTGTCTATGAAGCTGCGTCAAGGCGTGTCCTTCTTATCAGTGCGAAGCGTGACATATCTATAATGAGTAGAGTATGAAGCATTAGGAAATACTTCCCTCCTTTTGTACTCTAGGTCGTGTGAGATTTTAACTCTATAAAGACTTCCTCCTAACTTGCTCTTTCAATTGCTCCAAAGCATTACGCCAGTTAGACGAATAAGATGCATTCTCAAACAGTTTTCTACCACTGCAGTTGAGAGAAGCTAAGCCAGAAGAATTCGTGAAGTTGAAGCAAGGCAACAAAAGAGTGGAGGAGTATGTTCTCAAGTCCACCTAGTTATTTAGACATGCTCCAGAGGTGGTGCTAGACATGAGGATGTTTAAGCCCGGTTAAGGTAAGCATGAGAAGAGGGAGTAGAAGGATACACCGCTGCTTGAAGAGATGGATCTCTAGACTTATGGTGTATACCCAGTAGTTAGAGGAGGATAAATAGAAGGATAGAAAGGAACATCAAGGATTAGAGAGCTCTTGACGAATGAACCCACCAGTATTCACAAGGTCTAAAGGTTGAAAAAGACCTTTAGAAATTTATCGATGGAACGAGGATAATCTTGAGAACGGTTCACGTAATAGAAATAGAAGGAGTCAAGTTTACTTCTTACCAGCTTAAGAATGTCGCCAATGTATGCTATGATCAGTTAGAACTTTATAGTGTTTCTACTTCGATCGGTGAGTCAATTCTCACTAAGAGAATCTATAGAGATCATACAGTTTTGGTCCATCATAAAGACACCATAGCTGACTTTGATAAAGCTTGATATGGTGGTCTTCAATGTAATTCTAGGAATGGATTGGTTACATTCTTGTTATGCCACAGTTGATTGTAGACTCGAATTATAGAATTCTGATTTTCAGATGAGTGAGTCATAGTTTAGGAAGGTAGTCCTGTCATGCTTAAAGGTCATTTTTGTCACGACTCAAATGTACACCCGGATCGTAGACATGGTACAATGAGACTCGAGAGACCCCAAGTCAACCCATGACATGAATGTACATCTAAATCAATTACATAAGCGGAAGACTTAGCATAAGAAAATGAAATCATGACATATCACACTGGAAAAATCACTTAGACATACATAAGCGGAATTCTACACTATGTTTGAAAGCCTCTACTAAAATGATGGGTTGATGGGACAACACCCCAACTAACCCGAACATGTACTGAAACATAAAGAAGCATCACATCTATCAAATATCCCTCGGAACATAAGGACTCACCAATACGCTAGAAACAGACTTTGAGACGACCTAAGGATGCGGGTGAGCCTGAGAGCTGGGTCCTGTATGATGAAACGACACCACATAGAAAGTATGCGGTCAGAACATGCAATGTACCGAGTGTGCAAGGTAAGTAAAAAATACATATAAAATACGTATATGAAACTCATAAATGATCATAAGAGTAGGACATCATGTTCATATCGTAAATCATTATAACATGTCATAAGGCCCAAGGTTTTCAAAACATTCGTAATGTAAACATAATCATAATCATAAGAAAAGAACTTTACTTAACATGGCTTAAGACAAAATAAATAATCATAACATGCGTAAATCATGAGGAACAGTGGGAGATTCTCTTAACCAACATACCCCATATGAGCACACATGAAGCCTGACTTACAACCCTAGTCGGAAGGGTGTTCGTACCTAGCCATGGGTAGAACCATGAAAAGTGTGATCACATATGAGAAGGGGCCAATTAGGGCCAGGGGACAGTTACAAAAGAGGTCCCAACATACCTATGGTGTCATGTAGTTTATGAGATCCGGGTACAATCTAGGCCTCAAAACCTACTCAATGTTTGATAATACTCCCAAAACATATATAGTGCTCATAGTATAATATACATGAGTTCATGGGTCAGTTATATCATGATAATCATAAATATTCTTGTAAATACGTGAACTAGCCATGAATCAAGGCCTATGAGTCGGCCAAAACATAAATCGTAAATCATAGGTTTCATGCACACTTGAAAATCATACATATAACATGTAAACCATCAAATAATAATGGGTATGAATAAATCCATATTTAAAATTATAAATCATGTTGGGCTTGTAAATATCAACAATTTAAGTAAAGATCATAACCTGATTCATCATAGATCATACATAATTAGGCTTAATTTAGTAGAAATCAAAATCAATAATTTTATAATTAATTTAAATAACAAAAGCTGATTAAAACCCATAGATTATGATAAGATTTTAAAATCACAAAACCCATAATCAAATCATTAGATTTTAATTAAATCAAATTCAAAACCTCATGAGTTTTTGTTGAAATCTTTGTAAAAATCATAGGGGAGGGGCATGGGTGTGGAAAAAATCACCCATTGATAGTCTTACATAACTGTGAACTTCTAATTCTTAATTTCCCTTGATTGCCCAAGAATGAAATTGGAAGAATTGAAGAGAAGAGCCTAGAATCTCCTTTAATTACCTCTCAATATTCTTGCATGCATGAATGAAGACTTAGAATGGATCATTCTCCTAAAAACCCACCTTTCATACGCTAAAACGACATAGTTTAGGGTCCTATTACATGAAAAGGTCGAAAATGCCCATAATGAATCTGCCCTGAAAACTAGCTGGGATGAACTAATGGACGGAACCAATGGGTCGTTAGACCTAACAACGACCCATTCTGTCGCTCGTGGTTTGCACTGCTGAAGCTTACATCTGAAACTGACCAATGGATGGACAGGATGACTCATCCTCCGAAACAGTGATCCATTACATTGTCCATTGCTTGCTTACCAAAAATCTAAATCTACTTACCCTGCGCCTCACCATGACTCGTGGTTTCTTCCAATGAGTCGTGGTCTCGATCTGTCATCTATTACTGGAATTTCATGCACCAAAGCAACGATCGGTAATAACGACTCGTTACAACCTATAATGAGTCATTTCAAGGCTCGTTGTATGCCACCTACTGAACCCAACCTCTTCCAATGCCTGCTGACAACGGCTCGTTGTTTCCAACAATAAGTCCTTGTGTCGTTTGTTGTCTCCATTGTCACCCATCATTCCCTAACCAACGACTACATATAACGACCCATGGTTTTATACCACGAGTCATTAGGTCACCTGTTCTGTGATATTTTCCCCAATTTCTACAGTTTTCACTTTTTAGCTCCCGGGTCTACTCCTAGACACTTTTGGGGTATTATATTATCTCCACCTTAGGAACAATTCATCCTCGAATGTAGGAAACAAGAAGAAAATAGAAACATGCAATTATCATCTTCAAATACTAATCATTTAAACCGAAAACTGGCGGAATGAGTACCTCCAAAAGGAACTGCACAGATGAATCGAATTCAGACATCACATACATATATCATAACATAAAACAAACTTACACACATAAACTGAACATGGAAATTGATTATAGAATTAGGGAAAAAACTGATAACTCAAACTCAAACTAAGCCAATAGAGAATAAATGAGAGTATCTAGCCATCATATCCGCTTCGGCGTCCCATGTAGTTCTTTCAACATGTTGATTTTTCCATAGAACTTTAACTGAAGCTACTTCTTTGTTCCTTAGTCTCCGAACTTGAAGGTCTAATATTTCCACAGGTACTTCTTCATCGCTGAGGCTATGTTTTACAGCGACGCTGTCCATCGGGACAACTAGAGCTGGATCTCTCAAGCACTTCTTCAAAAGCGACACATGATGCACGGGATGCACAGAAGATAACTCTGAGCACATGTCTAACTCATACACTACCTTACCAACTCTTCTCGTAATCCGGTAGGGACCAACATAGCGGGGACTAAGTTTTCCTTACTTCCCAAACTGCATGACTCCCTTCATGGGAGATACCTTTAGAAATACCCAATCATCTACCTCAAACTCCAAATCTCTTCTTCTCACATCCGCATATGACTTTTGATGACTTTGAGTTGTTTTCAACCAATCCTTTATCAATTGAACCTTTACCATAGCCACCGATTCAGGACCTATCATAGCTGCCTCATGAACCTCAAACCATCCAATGGACGATCTACACCTTCGCCCATAAAGAGCCTCGGACGGTGCCATCTGGATACTAGAGTGATAGCTGTTATTATAAGAAAACTCGATCTAGGGTGGATGATCATCCCAGCTACCTTTGAATCCATCACACATGCTCTCAACATGTCCTCGAGGGTCTGTATTATTCATTCGGCTTGTCCATCTATTTGCGGAAGAAAGGTTGTGCTTAGCTTAACTTGAGTCCCAAACTCCTTCTAAAAAGACCACCAAAACTGAGAGGTAAATTGAGTACCTCATCCTGAGATAATAGACAAGGGCACTCTATGCAATCGGACCAACTCCCGGATATATAGTTTGTCTTAATCATCCACTGAATTTGTGGTTTTGACCGGTAGGAAGTGTGCAGCCTTGGTCAACCTGTCAACCACCACCCAAATAGAATTGTAGTGTCGGCAAGAATGAGGTAGGCCTGTAATGAAATCCATATTAATCTCTTTCCACTCCCAAATGGGAATGCTAATATCCTAAAGTACCCCTCCAACCTTTGATGATCCACTTTCACTTGCTGGCAGTGCGGGCACTTAGCTACAAATTCTACAATATCATTCTTCATGTCATTCCGCCAATATAGTTGTTGCAAGTCATGATACATCTTGGTGGCAATTGGATGGATAGTAGAATAGCTAGGTCCATGAGCCTCGTGCAACGTCCGGCTCCTCAATCATCAAAATCTAGAACATATAAGCGACCTTGGTACCGAAGCACACCATCTCCCCTTTGGGAGAAGACCTCTACCTTCTGAAATCGAATGGCTTCCTTTGGCTTTACCAAAATCAGATCCTCATATTGTCTAGCTTTGACATTCTTCACCAAAGACGATTCTGATCCATTCCGCATAACAACACCGCCATCGGTTGAGTTGACCAATCAAACTCCTAAAATTTTCTGCCAAGAATTCTGAGGTGTCCAACCCCTGAGCCTCCATCCTTTATGCTTAAGACCATGACAAATATGCAATGCGCTCGAATCAACCCAAAATTCACCCAAACTTTTCCTCTCATAATCCAAATACGCATTTCAAATCCTAAATCCCACTCTGGACCAGTTCGAACCATCCAGCTACCCACATAAGGTTGCTCGACCCTGACTTAACATTGTCACATATAGCTTCCTAAAAACTTATAAATTCAACCCAAGGTTAAAATCACTGTCTAATCACCTCATAATCCATGCAAACTACCCAACTAAATCATAACTCACCATTTGGAACTAATCAAGCTTTCAGAATCCAAATTCGAGCTTGACAACCTAGATTGTTAACTTTGGTCAATCCTCAACTTCAAAACCTTCAAAAAAAATAGAAAATCTTACCCCAATCTTTATTAAATCATCTCGGAATGATGTCTTCCACTTCCGCAAGTCATGAACAATAGAGTAATGGTATGGAAAGGTTCATCCTAGGAAAACAGATCGATAGTCAAAAAATGACCATGTGGCTTGCCACACTTCCAGGCTTGGTTAATAACTTGGTTTCCTGTACTAGGTCTAGGCATCTATGGCGGGGATAGGGAGTTATCCCGAACGTACATGCCTAAACCAGCATTTCCATCATGGGGAACATCCTTAGGGTTTAGAGTAAGGGAATCATGAGCACAAATCATGTAAGAAGTCTAATCTTGGCCTATACTTGATATAGCACGATCTCATGAGCCGATAGAACAAACTTTTGGGATTGAATTCGTAGGGCTGAGTGTGCTAAGAAACATGGGTTCACATACATAATGAAAGTCATGACATGAAATGGGATGGGTATTATTGGAATCGTGGACGGGCGGGGTTACCTGCCATCTTAGGGGTTTGAACGTAAGCGTGAGTGGAGCGTAGCATCGAGCGGTACGTAAGACAACATCTAAAGAAGAAAGGAGAGACTACCCATGAATGCTATCCATAGGACTTCCTTACTAGAAACTAAATACATGACTGGGCCCTCAACTTACCATTTCCTCACCTCCTATGTGATAATCTCATCTTAAAATGCTCAAAGGGAATTGTACCTCTTACAGTAGTCCTCGGAACTAACAATCATGATAGGTACGAGGGAATAACTTATAACATACCTGATACTACATCCGCGGTTGACCGCCACTTGCTCTTGATAAACTGTGTTGCTAAGGTGGGCAATTTGCTGGAGCTGATGGAGAAGGATTTGGAGCATGGCCTTTCCGACCATCTCGCTTGGCTAAAGTGAAATCCCTCTTTTTATGAACGAGTTGACCATAATTAAAAAAACATCTGAACCTGCCAAGCACTTCTCTTGGTGGTGTATTCCGCAACACCCGCAATATAGGTAAGTAATCTCCCTCACCCGGGGCTTGTACCCCCGAGCTTGGACTAGAGACTTCTGACGGGTTTAAAAGTGACTCCCAATGCTCATCCCTTATTGGGATCTCTTAAGGTTTCCTACCCTGATCCTTTTGTTTCCCCTCTTGTTCCCTCAACACTCCCAAATCATACTAGAGTCACCAACCTCCAACGGGCTCTCCTTAATAAGTCCTTGAATCCTAGTAGTTGTTGTTCGGCTGTCTGCTTTGGGTATAAAGCACCACGCAAGTGCACGTGGTCGAACAAGTAGTAAAGTGGCTTAAGTAAGCCAAGGATCGATCCCACAGGGACTGGGATAAGGTAACAATCTGCCCAAGTGTACTATGTTTTAGTTCTAACAATGAAGACAACAGTGTAACCAAGAGTTAGATATTTTGGGTTCTAATTTTTATGCGAAGTCCAAAACGAGTATCTAATGTGATTCTGAACTATGAATGTGAGCATACTGAGGTTAATTGAACATGTAAAGAAATTAATTATCGATATAATTTGGTTAACCTTTCCTCCGATTGTTAGTCAAGAACTAATGCCAATGGATTAAAACTCTCGTATTTAACCCAACTTAAGAATCATGAACCGCCCACCTACATTTCTGTGATTAAATGAAATTCATGTTCTAGCCATACAAACCCGGTTCCTAAATTGACTAATACGACTTTCAGGTATATTTCTATCCTGAAGGTAAATCAATTCTCAATTTTCCCAAACTAAGAAAAGATCATATCCTATTAATTCACAACTTTCCAATTTCTTGCTCTCTCGAGTGAAACCGAACTTTTTAGATGAACATTAATATAGGCCACACATTAATGTAGTAAGAACAAGAATCAATAGAACAACCATGGAAGAAGAGATGAAAAAACCAACTTAATCAACAATCACATTTCAATACAATTGTTCTTAACCTCAGCAAGAAGAGGAATTAGCCACTCATTTATGGATTAAACATCGTTAAATGAGTGTTAAACATACAAGCAATTGAATTGAAGAAGAAGGAGATACAGAAAAGCCCTGAGATTTTTGTCCCCTCAACTGCCTGTAACCCACGTTCTTGCTCCACCAAGTCAGAATAATTAAAAATGAACCTAAGTGTTCTATTTATACTAGTGCGAATTTTTCCCGGAATAACAAACAACGTGTCACGGAGTGCATCGCGGAGCACTGCCTCCGTGACACGCCACTGACGCGGACCCTTACTAGAAACTGGGTGTCCAGGTAATAAGGCCCAACGTGGCACGACGTGCAACGCGGAGCTAGGCCACCGTGCCACGGACCCAACGCGCACCCTCACTGGAATTTTGCCAAAAATTCCCTATCTAGGCAGAAGGCCTCCGCGATGGCAGCGTGACACGGCTCCATCGCGGAGCCTCTTTATTTTGTGCCTTCCAATGCCTTGTCCTTTGCTAACATCCGAGTCCAACCCCGATCTCTCCCAACACGCATTTTAGCTTCCCAAAATTACATTTTACCTGCAAAGCAATGCTAATCATGTTGGTTAGTATAAATTCACATTTTATTAACAATCACATGAGAAAGTATAAACATTGCTAGATAAACAAGGCTAAGATGACACATTTAAGTATCACTTGGGCATATAAATTTTCCCAAGATCACTTACCCCACACTTAAATCCTTGTTCGTCCTCGAACAACAATCTTACACCTCATGCAATTTACACCCCAACTTCGCTACTTTGGTTTGACAATTTATGCTACGGTCATACCGATTATTCAATACAGCAAATCATCAAGAAAACACACATGGTCCAATCAATGCAATGACCTTCAATACATCAAGGCCTCCTAGACTTAAGAATCGACTCTCGATATTGGCAAACTCAAGCAAATCAGCTGATCAAGACATCCGACATGAAAATTAATCTCTCATCAAGCATGTGCCCTCACAACACAAGAGAATTTTCCCCTTTTTGATCATACGAACTCAAACGATTACATGCAGGGGCATATAAACACAATTTCTCTCTCTCTCCCAAAAGAATTCACATGCACCATGTCACGACCCATAAGCTTGCCTTTAGTGTATTACTCCACTAATATAAAGAAGTGTGATGTAAGATCACGTAGGACTTTAACGGGTTGTAATGTAAGCTTCGGAACTAGTAAATATTGGGCTAGCCAATAATAGTCACTAGCATCCTTAAGCGCCTTTTCAATACATCCCATCAAACTCATGGGCATTGTTTCTTCCTTCATCCTCCCATTCTTGAAGTTTGTCTTTAGTTTGGCCCATCTTATTAAGCACACTTGACACAACAACAAATATTATTCATACACCTTCATTATAGTTTATTTATAACAAGCGCACCTTCAACCTTTTCTTTCCTTCCATCACTCTGCTTTTCTTTTCTTTTCTTTTCACCATTCTCACTCTTTCACACTTTGGGAAAATTATTTTCTCTTCTTAAGCGCTTAAGAGTTTTGGATCAAATTTACGGCTAATGAAAATAAGTGATTAAGCTAAGTTTACAACTTTTTGACAAAAGAAAAAAAATAATAGGCTAAAGGCTCAACGGCTGACTAGGGTGTACAACCAAGGTGGGTACTATAATGAAAAAGAGAAACTTTCGGTTAAAAACAAAGAAATGCCTACATCCTTTCCTACAATACAACTCCTTCATTTCGTTTTGTACACACACCAGGCAAGTTCTAGAAACTTCACAATAGCAAGGAATAACAAAACCTCACTTCACACTTATTGCACATGCTCAATTCAAGACGTATTCACGGACTCTTCAATCAGCTAATTACAAGAATTCAAACATTAAGCCTCAATCACACTAAATCGACTCTATGGCCTAGGTATATCAACATATTTAAAAAGTTGCATGCTTTCATACGAATCACCTTTGCATTTCAAATACCATGTACAACACGGAACCAGAATTCCGCAACCATAAAGTAACTACAGGTTTTGGGATGCAACCCACAAAAGAAAAACAACTAAAAAATAAATGAAAAAAAAATCTACTCCTAACGACTACATTTCCCTTAAGACGGTCGTCATCCATCCATCATAAGGAACGGTCACTAACTAAGACTTCGGTTCAATGGGATCATTCTCGGTAAAAGAACCGAAAACAAACGCCGAGAAACCCAAGAATTGAAAAAAAAATTTTAAAATATCGATCATTTCGATAAACAAAAATATGTACAAAATCAGCTAGCAACATTCAGCAACACACAATAGTTTCACATATAATTACAATACAGAACAACAACTTCACAATCAGAAATCACAGGGTCACAAAACTTTTTCACAGGCACAACAACAAAACAAAACATACACAACAACACAACCAGCAACTAACTACTCCCACCCCACACTTATCTCGAACACTGTCCCCAGTGTTCACAGAAATTAAACTAGTAGAAAAAATTGTGTGGTGGAACTCCTTGATCAATCAAAATACTCCACTTCTTCATCAGGTGCTGCTGCTTCATCTCCTATGTCTGAATCACCCCCATCGTCATCATCGGACTCCACATTAGAGTCCTCCCGACGTGTCTCCTCATCTGTGGGGACATCATCATCCGTGGGCTCCACAAAAGCTGGCCTCACACGGTATAGAGCCCTGGCATTTTCGCCAAAAGCGTAGTCTAGCTCGAGCTGCCATAGCTCCTCCTCTGTTGCCGGCCTCTCGCCTATCCTCAGCTGGAGCATCTGCATCCCGTACATGCGAGCCATGTACTGATCGTCCCGAGCATGTCGCTCGGCAAGTGTAAGAACAGGCCCGTGGGTGGTGTCGGGTGCCTTAGTTTTAGTGACATCTAAGGCCCGCCGCTCCATCTGCGGGATGTAGTCAAGGGCCTCTTCCTAGACATCCAGGCCCCTCAGGAATGTGGTGAGTAGTCCACCAAATCCGTATCTGTGCCCCTGATGCAACCAGGCTCTCTTCATGGCGGAGATAATTACCGCCCCACATTGATCTCCAGCCCTTTCATCAGGGTGTACACCAGGCATACACGATCCCGGGTTACATCCGTCATATGTAACCCTGGTATTAGGCAGGAACACACGATCTTAAGACATATTCTGGCTTCCCTGTTCATCTGTGAGTAGGGCAAAGTCTGATGGTGGCCCCTCTCCTTGTGTCTGCTCCATCTAGCCGTCGATCGGGTTCCACACAAAGTGCGTCTGATGTCCGCATATGGTGGAGTGATGTTCAGCTGTCGAAGCACGTGGGCGTCTGTCTCCCGCGGCCCTAGGATAGCATTGAGGTTGTGGGGCTCAAAGGTGACTATTTTCCCTCTTATTTTGATGGTGTGACTTCTTAGAGTGGGGTTCCAATTGGCATAGAATTCCCGAATCAAGTGCAAGTTGCATTCCTTGGGCTCTTCAAAGATGAAGTTGAGCCCAGCTGCCTCGATCCTGTGGACGATCCTAGGGAACTCCTGTGCCAACGGTTCCCGTGCTATGTGTTCCGCGGGGAAGTACTTGCTCTCCTTGTGCTTTGCATACCACTTCTTCCCCTGTTTTGTCACCCACCTGGTTCCGTATTGGCGGCGTTGGCCGCGTAGAACCGCTGGTGCTGCTGTGACCGCTGTGCCCAACCTGATTCTTTTTCTGCCGGCGCCAGATGTTGATGCGCCTTTTCCCTTGTCTTGCCTGCTTGCCATTGTTCCTGTCAACCCAAAAAGACAAGTTCAATGTTAAGCCAATGAGTGGTAGCTTCGACTAAGGTTGGGTTAAGCCAGGTTACCCCACACTTAGTTCTTCGCTAAAATTACAACATTACGGCAAGATCATACTTATTTACACAAACAAACAACCAAATATAACAAACATGCTTAGTACATTCGAAGAATTCGACGGTATATATTCTATGTACTACTCAGACTTCATACAGCTAACCAAAATCATTACCATCGACAACATTTTATCTCATAGCACTTAGCAAGGAGAAACAAAACAAAAGAAAAAAAAGGAAAAAAAAAATTAACTACGTGATCCTATACAATTCAACCAATTCTAGCAATTTCCGATATTACCCTAACCCGAGAATCCGTCGGTTTTTGAGCATAGTAACAGTTAGCACAATCGACTCATCTCACTCAACATGTGCAACCCAACATGAATTTCACTTGTTCAACTAAATTTTTCCATTTCAAACTCAAAGGCAAGCCCTAGCTACGATTTTATCACAAATTCGATTAAACTATGTCATTATTGAGTTCAAGCAATCACAATGATACTCCGAACATCAATCAACAATAATTCAATAGAATTTAAGCTCAATTTCTACTTAGGGAAAGTTTAGCTTATATCACATGTTCAATATCTAAAAAATTTGACAAGAATTGAAATAGAGTTGAAGAACATACCTTAAATTCGAAGAACTGATGAAAGCTCGATGAAATTCTTGTCCTAAGTCCGTGTCACGTCGAGGGGGGATGGGTTTTTGGGAGTTTGGTCGCGGAGTGTGTGAGAAATGAGGGAAAAAGAGGGAGAATAGGGGTTAAAAAGGGGGAAAATCACGCGGGTCACCCGGCGACCCGGTGTGACCCGTCGCGATATAAACATCAACGTGTCACGGAGGGTAACGCGGAGCATGCCCTCCGTGACACGGAGCTATCGCGAGGACATTCTGGAATTTTTTAAAATTCCAGATTTACACCTCAACGTGTAACGGAGGGTAACGCGGAGCTCCTCCTCCGTGACACGGAGCTATCGCCCCAGCTCACTGTTTTGCCACTTTTTATTGATTTTCATACCACGAATTTTCCTTTGCGATCTATTGCAAATTTATCCTTCGTTCAACCTGAAATTCATCTTACGACAAGAATTTGGTTAGAATTATAGGTTTCACTCAAAATAAAACTAAAAATAAAAATAAAAAATAAAAATTTTGTTGTTAATCAAGAAAAAAATAAAAAAAATCTATGAACAATTTACAAAGAAAAATTTAACGGGTTGTCTCCCATGCAGCGCCTTATTTACCGTCGCGGCTCGACGTCATTTAGCTCAATTGTCTTCTAGGGTGACGGACATTTTTTCTCGACCACCGTCCTCACCCTAGTAGTGCTTACATTGCTCCGGTGGTTTTCCCATTAACTCTCGTGATTCAACTATCTGCGCATCATCAACTCGATCAATCACATTGATCACCGAGAGTTCCTCGTACACAGTCGGGAGCTTGGTGGCCTTGTATACATCGAACACTTCCACCTTGTCGTGTGCTCGCATGGTTAGCTGCCCTGCAGCTACGTCAATCAGGGCTTTCCCAGTCGCCAAGAGAGGACGTCCCAAAATAAATGGGACTTCCGCGTCTGGCTCAAAATCCAGCACGACGAAATCTACCGAGAAGATCAGGGAGCAAACTTGCACCAGAACGTCCTCCACAATGCCATCAGGTCTGGCTAAGGACCGATCCGCTAATTGCAAGATCACTGTTGTGGGTCTAGGACTCCCTAGACCCAGCTTTTTGAATACCGATGACGGCATCAAATTAATTCTCGCTCCCAAATCACATAATCCACTAGCTCAGATACTCTGCCCAATAGTAATTTGTATAGTAAGGCTCCCAGGATCTTTGAGCTTTGTGGGCAGTCAATTTTGTATCCGGGATGTGCACTCCTCCGTGAGAGCCACCGTAGCATACTCAGTCAACCGACTTTTGTTTGCCACGATGTCCTTTATGTACTTTGCATATTTCGGCACTCCCTACAAAACATCAATAAGAGGTAAGTTAATATGTACCTGTTTCAGCACCTCCATGAATTTCTTGAAACTCGCGTCCTCCTTGTGTTTCTTTAATCTTTGAGGGAATGAGGGTGGTGGTATTTCTGATTCAACTTCCTTTTTCTTCCCCCTCTCATCACTTTGCTCCCTCTCAACTTTGGATGCTCCCGATTGTTGAGGTGGTCTTTCTGGTTCCACCTCTTTAAGCTGCAAACCACTCCTTGTGGTCACCGCATTCACCTGCTTGGGGTTGGAATCCGTGTCGCTCGAAAGTCCTCCTCTAGGTCTGGTGTTTTGGGCTCCAGCAAATTGCCCAAATTGATATTCAAGTGCCTTAGTAGCTAACTGGTTGTTTTTCACCTCGGCTGCCAATTTCACATAGTCAGCCTGCAATTGAGCTTGGTTAGCTATCATCATCTTGATCATCTCCTCAATGCTGGGTGATGGTGGTGGAGGAGGTGCATTGTTGTTTCTATATTGTGCCTTATAGTTCTGCTGCCATCCTTGATTCCTCTGCGCCCCCTGACTTGAACTTTTCCCCTGATGGTTGTTGCTACCCCAAGAGAAATTCGGGTGATTCCTCCAGTTGGAATTGTAGTTTTTTCCATACTGTTGGTGGTTGTTCCTCTGTACATTTCCCACAAAGTTCACCGAGTCAGGATTTGCTCCACAACACTCAGCTAAGTGCTCACTGCTCCCGCACACTTCACACCAAATCTGTTGTACTACATTCTCTGGGGCTTGAGTCTGGTTCATTATCATGTTACTGAAGTGGGTGTTGAGTTGATTCTGTAAAACAGCTATCTGTGCAGCAATAGCTGTAAAACCATCCACTTCTAGAACTCCTGCTGCTTTCCTTGTCCCTCCTCTTGATGAATCAGCATTCCATTCTGGATTGCCCTGCGAAATACGGTTCAACAAGGTATACAGCTCCTCATAAGTTTTCTCCAGCGCTTGTCCCCCAGCTGCTGAGTCTAACAATATTTTTGTATGGGGTTCCAAACCCTCTATAAAAGTGTGCACCAGCACATCATTGGATTGATGATGATGTGGACAATCCCGCAACATGGACTTGAATCTCTCCCAAGCTTGATATAGATTCTCTTCCTCTCTCTGTTTGAAACTTAGAATTTGACTCCTAAGTCTTGCTGTTTTACCGGATGGAAATAATCGTATCAAGAATTTTCTTGCAAGATCATCCCAAGTAGTAATAGAATTTGGTGGCTCAGCTTTCAACCACCTCTTGGCTTCTCCCAATAGTGAAAATAGGAACAATGTAAGCCTGACATACTCTGATGACACTCCAGCGGGGATGTAAGTGTCACTTATCTCCAAAAAATTTTGGAGATGCTGCTGTGGATCCTCATGAGGGAGACTTGGGAACTGCCCGCTGGTGTGCAGCAATTGAACCATGTTTTGCTTGAGCTCGAACCTCCCTCCTAGCTCAGGTTTGCGAATGCTAGATGTGGCATTGTTAGCATGTGGGTTTGCCACCTCGCGAACCAGCCGAGCTGCTACTTCCTCGGGCACTAACATTGCCCGTACTACTAGTGGATTCTGTTGTTGCTCCATGATTGTTTGTTTGTTTTAAGGATCGACTCTCGATATTGGCAAACTCATGCAAATCAGCTGATCAAGACATCCGACACGAAAGTTAATCTCTTATCAAGCATGTGCCCTCAAAACACAAGAGAATTTTCCCCTTTTTGATTATATGAACTCATAAAATTTCAAGCAAGGGCATATAAACACAATCTCGCTCTCTCTCCCAAAAGACTTCACATGCATCATGTCATGACCCATAAGCTTGCCTTTAGTGTACTACTTCACTAATATAAAGAAGTGTGATGTAAGATCACGTAGGACTTTAACGGGTTGTAATGGAAGCTACGGAACTAGTACGTATTGGTCTAACCAATAATAGCCACTAGTATCCTTAAGCGCCTTTTCAACACATCCCATCAAACTCATGGACATTGTTTCTTTCTTCATCCTCCCATTCTTGAAGTATTTCATTAGTTTGGCCCATCTTATTAAGCACACTTGACACAACACAAAGATTATTCATGCACCTTCATTATAGTTTATTTATAACAAGTGCACCTTCAACCTTTTCTTTTCCTCCATCACTCTGCTTTTCTTTTCTTTTCACCATTTTCACTCTTTGACACTTTGGGAAAATGATTTTCTCTTCTTAAGCGCTTAAGAGTTTTGGATCAAACTTATGGCTAATGAAAAGAAGGGATTAAGCTCAGTTTACACTTTTTGACGACAGAAAAAAATTAATAGGCTAAAGGCTCAACGGGCTGACTAGGGTACACAATCCAGGTGGGTATGATAATGAAAAATAGAAACTTTCGGTTAAAAACAAAGAAATGCCTACATCCTTTCCTACAATACACCTCCTTCATTTTGTTTTGTACACACACCAGACAAGTTCTACACACTTCAAAATAGCATGGAATAACAAAACCTCACTTCACACTTATTGCACATGCTCAATTCAAGATATATTCACAGACTCTTCGATCAGCTAATTACAGGAATTCAAATTAAGCCTCAATCACACTGAATCGAACTCTATGGCCTAGGTATCTCAACATATTTACAAAGTTGCATGCTTTCATACTAATCACCTTTGCATTTCACATATCACGTACGACACGCAACCATAATTCCGCAACCATAAAGTAACTATAGGTTTTGCGATGCAACCCAAAAAAAAGAAAAACAACTGAAAAATAATTGAAAAATCTACTCCTAACGACTATATTTCCCTTAAAACAGTCGTCATCCATCCATCATAGGGAACGGTCGCTAACTATGACTTCGGTTCAATGGGACCATCCTCGGTAAAAGAACCAAAAACAAACGTCGAGAAACCCAAGAATTGAAAAAATTTTTAAAATATCGATCATTTCGATTAACAAAAATATAGATCAATTCGATAACAAAAATATGTACAAAATCAGCTAGCTACATTCAGCAACACACAAGAGGTTCACATTTATTTGCAATACAGAACAACAACTTACAATCACAAATAACACGGTCAAAAAAATTTGTTCACAGGCACAAAAACAGATTAGGACATACATACATAACAACACACCCAGCACCTAACTACTCCCACCCCACACTTAGCTCGAACACTGTCCCCAGTGTTCACAAAAATTAAAATAGCACAAAAATTGAGTGGTGGAACTCCCTGATCAATCAAAGTACTCCACTTCTTCATCAGGTGCTGCTGCTTCATCTCCTATGTCTGAATCACCCCCGTCGTCATCATCGGACTCCACATCGGAGTCCTCCCGATGTGTCTCCTCGTCTGTGGGGACATCATCATCCGTGGGCTCTACAAATGCTGGCCCCACTCGATATAGAGCCCTGGCATTTTCACCAAAAGGGTAGTCTAGCTCGAGCTGCCATAGCTCCTCCTCTGTTGCCAGCCTCCCGTCTATCCTCAGCTGGAGCATTTGCATCCCATACATGCGAGCCATATACTGATCATCATGAGCATGTCGCTCGCCAAGTGTAAGCACTGGCCCGTGGGTGGTGTCGGGTGCCTTAGTTTTACTGACAAATAAGGTCCGCCGCTCCATCTGCGGGATATAGTCAAGGGCCTCTTCCTCAACATCTAGGCCCCTCAGGAATGTGGTGAGTAGCCCACCAAACCCGTATCTGTGCCCCTGATGCAACCGGGGTCTCTTCATGGCGGAGATAATCACCGCCTCCACGTTGATCTCCAGCCCTTTCATTAGGGCGTACACCAGGCATACACAATCTCGGGTTACATCTGTCATATGTACCCCCGGGATTAGGCAAGAACAGACAATCTTAAGCCATATTTTGGCTTCCCTGTTCATCTGTTAATAGGGCAAAGTCTGATGGTAGCCCCTCTCCTTGTGCCTGCTCCATCTAGCTGTCGATCGGGTCCCACACAATGTGCGTCTGATGTCCGCATATGGTGGAGTGATGTTCAACTGTCGAAGCACGTGGGCGTCTGTGTCCCGTGCGCCTATGATGGCATTGAGGTGGTGGGGCTCAAATGTGACTATTTGCCCTCTGATTTTTATGGTGTGACTTCTTAGAGTCGGGTTCCAATTGGCATAGAATTCCTGAATCAGGTGCAAGTTGCATTCCTTGGGCTCTTCAAAGATGAAGTTGAGCCCAACTGCCTCGATCCGGTGGACAATCCTAGGGAACTCCTGTGCCAATGGTTCCCGTGCTATGTGTTCCTCGGGGAAGTACTTGTTTTCCTTGTGCTTGGCATACCACTTCTTCCCCTCATCCGTCACCCTCCTGGTTTCGTATTGGCGGTCTTGGCCGCGTGGAACCGCTAGTGCTGCTGGGACTACTGTGCCCAGTCTGATTCGCTTTCTTCCGGCGCCAGATGTTGATGCGCCTTTCCCTTTTTCTTGTCTGCTTGCCATCTTACCTGTCAACCCAAGTAGACAAGATCAATGTTAAGACAATGAATATTAACTTCGACTAAGGTCGGGTTAAGCTAGGCTACCCCACGCTTAGTCCTTAGCCAAATTTACAACATTCTGCCAAGATCATCTTTATTTACACAAATAAACAACCAACTATACAAACATGCTTAGTGCATATGAAGAATTCGACGGTATATATTCTATGTACTACTCAGACTTCGTACAGCTAACCACCGTCATTACCATCAATCACATTTTATCCCATCGCACTTAGCAAGGAAAAACAAAGGAATGAAAACAACAAGAATTTATCTACACGAACCTATACAATTCACCCAATTCTTGCAGATTTCAATATTCCCCTAACCCGAGAATCCGTCGGTCTTTTAACATCATAACAATTAGCACATCGACTCATCTCACTAAACATGTACAACCCGGCATGAATTTCATAAGTTCACTACCTTTTCCCACTTCAAAAACAAAAACAAGCCCGAAATATGATTGTATCAACAAAATTCGATTAAATTATGCAATTAATGAGTTCAAGCAATCACAATGATATTCCGAACATTCATCAATACTAATTCAATTCAATTTACATTTAATTTCTACTTAGGGCGAACTTTGCAGGAAAAATGTAATTGCAAAACAATGCTAATCATGTGGGTTAGTATAAATACACATTTTATTACCAATCACATGAGAATATATAAACATTTATAGATAAACAAGGCTAAAGTGACACCTTTGAGTATCACTTGGGCATATAAATTTGCCCAAGATCACTTACCCCACACTTAAATCCTTGTTCGTCCTCGAACAACAATCTTACACCTCATGCAATTTACATCCCACCCTCGCTACTTTGGTTTGACAATTTAGGTTACGGTCGTACCGATTATTCAATACAGCAAATCATCAAGAAAACATGCATGGTCCTATCAATGCAATGACCTTCAATACATCAAGACCTCCTAGACTTAAGAATCGACTCTCGATATTGGCAAACTCATGCAAATCAGCTGATCAAGACATCCGACATGAAAGTTAATCTCTCATCAAGCATGTGCCCTCACAACACAAGAGAATATTCCCCTTTTTGATAATATGAACTCACAAAATTTCAAGCAAGGGCATATAAACACAATCTCGCTCTCTCTCCCAAAAGACTTCACATGCATCATGTCATGACCCATAAGCTTGCCTTTAGTGTACTACTTCACTAATATAAAGAAGTGTGATGTAAGATCACGTAGGACTTTAACGGGTTGTAATGGAAGCTACGAAACTAGTAAGTATTGGGCTAACCAATAATAGCCACTAGTATCCTTAAGCGCCTTTTCAACACATCCCATCAAACTCATGGACATTGTTTCTTTCTTCATCCTCCCATTCTTGACGTATTTCATTAGTTTGGCCCATCTTATTAAGCAAACTTGACACAACACAAAGATTATTCATGCACCTTCATTATAGTTTATTTATAACAAGTGCACCTTCAACCTTTTCTTTTCCTCCATCACTCTGCTTTTCTTTTCTTTTCACCATTCTCACTCTTTGACACTTTGGGAAAATGATTTTCTCTTCTTAAGAGCTTAAGAGTTTTGGATCAAACTTACGGCTATTGAAAAGAAGGGATTAAGCTCAGTTTACAGTTTTTGACGACAGAAAAAAATTAATAGGCTAAAGGCTCAACGGGCTGACTAGGGTACACAATCCAGGTGGGTATGATAATGAAAAATAGAAACTTTCGGTTAAAAACAAAGAAATGCCTACATCCTTTCCTACAATACACCTCCTTCATTTTGTTTTGTACACACACCAGACAAGTTCTAGACACTTCAAAATAGCATGGAATAACAAAACCTCACTTCACACTTATTGCACATGCTCAATTCAAGATATATTCACAGACTCTTCGATCAGCTAATTACAGGAATTCAAATTAAGCCTCAATCACACTGAATCGAACACTATGGCCTAGGTATCTCAACATATTTACAAAGTTGCATGCTTTCATACGAATCACCTTTGCATTTCACATATCACGTACGACACGCAACCATAATTCCGCAACCATAAAGTAACTATAGGTTTTGGGATGCAACCCAAAAAAAAGAAAAACAACTGAAAAATAATTGAAAAATCTACTCCTAACGACTACATTTCCCTTAAAACAGTCGTCATCCATCCATCATAGGGAACGGTCACTAACTATGACTTCAGTTCAATGGGACCATCCTCGGTAAAAGAACCAAAAACAAACGTCGAGAAACCCAAGAATTGAAAAAATTTTAAAAATATCGATCATTTCGATTAACAAAAATATCGATCAATTCGATAACAAAAATATGTACAAAATCAGCTAGCTACATTCAGCAACATACAACAGGTTCACATATATTTGCAATACAGAACAACAACTTACTATCACAAATCACACGGTCAAAAAAATTTGTTCACAGGCACAACAACAGATTAGGACATATATACATAACAACACACCCAACACCTAACTACTCCCACCCTACACTTAGCTCGAACACTATCCCCAGTGTTCAAAAAAATTAAAATAGCACAAAAATCGAGTGGTGGAACTCCAAGATCAATAAAAGTACTCCACTTCTTCATCAGGTGCTGCTGCTTCATCTCCCATGTCTGAATCACCCCTGTCGTCATCATCGGACTCCACATCGGAGTCCTCCTGACGTGTCTCCTCGTCTGTGGGGACATCATCATCCGTGGGCTCTACAAATGCTGGCCCCACTCGGTATAGAGCCCTGGCATTTTCACCAAAAGAGTAGTCTAGCTCGAGCTGCCATAGCTCCTCCTCTGTTGCCAGCTTCCCGCCTATCCTCAGCTGGAGCATTTGCATCCCATACATGCGAGCCATATACTGATCATCATGAGCATGTCGCTCGCCAAGTGTAAGCACTGGCCCGTGGGTGGTGTCGGGTGCCTTAGTTTTAGTGACATCTAAGGCCCGCCGCTCCATCTGCGGGATATAGTCAAGGGCTTCTTCCTCAACATCTAGGCCCCTCAGGAATGTGGTGAGTAGCCCACCAAACCCGTATCTGTGCCCCTGATGCAATCGGGGTCTCTTCATGGCGGAGATAATCACCGCCCCCACGTTGATCTCCAGCCCTTTCATTAGGGCGTACACCAGGCATACACAATCTCGGGTTACATCTGTCATATGTACCCCCGGGATTAGGCAAGAACAGACAATCTTAAGCCATATTTTGGCTTCCCTGTTCATCTGTTAATAGGGCAAAGTCTGATGGTAGCCCCTCTCCTTGTGCCTGCTCCATCTAAATGTCGATCGGGTCCCACACAATGTGCGTCTGATGTCCGCATATGGGGGAGTGATGTTCAACTGTCGAAGCACGTGGGTGTCTGTGTCCCATGCCCCTATGATGGCATTGAGGTGGTGGGGCTCAAATGTGACTATTTTCCCTCTGATTTTTATGGTGTGACTTCTTAGAGTCGGCTTCCAATTGGCATAGAATTCCCGAATCTGGTGCAAGTTGCATTCCTTGGGCTCTTCAAAGATGAAGTTGAGCCCAGCTGCCTCGATCCGGTGGACAATCCTAGGGAACTCCTGTGCCAATGGTTCCCGTGCTATGTGTTCCTCGGGGAAGTACTTGTTTTCCTTGTGCTTGGCATACCACTTCTTCCCCTCATCCGTCACCCACCTGGTTCCGTATTGGCGGTGTTGGCCGCGTGGAACCGCTGGTGCTGCTGGGACTGCTGTGCCCAGTCTGATTCGCTTTCTTCCGGTGCCAGATGTTGATGCGCCTTTCCCTTTTTCTTGTCTGCTTGCCATCTTACATGTCAACCCAAGTAGACAAGATCAATGTTAAGCCAATGAATATTAACTTCGACTAAGGTCGGGTTAATCTAGGCTACCCCACGCTTAGTCCTTAGCCAAATTTACAACATTCTGGCAAGATCATCTTTATTTACACAAATAAACAACCAACTATACAAACATGCTTAGTGCATACGAAGAATTCGACGATATATATTCTATGTACTACTCAGACTTCGTACAGCTAACCACCGTCATTACCATCAATCACATTTTATCCCATCGCACTTAGCAAGGAAAAACAAAGGAATGAAAACAATAAGAATTTATCTACACGAACCTATACATCACCCAATTCTTGCAGATTTCAATATTCCCCTAACCCGAGAATCCATCGGTCTTTTAACATCATAACAATTAGCACATCGACTCATCTCACTCAACATGTACAACCCGGCATGAATTTCACAAGTTCACTACCTTTTCCCACTTCAAATTCAAAAACAAGCCCGAAATATGATTGTATCAACAAAATTCGATTAAATTATGCAATTAATGAGTTCAAGCAATCACAATGATATTCCGAACATTCATCAATACTAATTCAATTGAATTTACATTTAATTTCTACTTAGGGCGAACTTAGCTAACATCACATGCTCAATATCAAAGAAAATCGAAAAGAAATGAGATGGAATCGAAGAACATACCTTAAGACTGAAGAATCGAAGAAAACTTGATGAATTTCTTGGCCTATTCCATGTCACGTTGAAGGGGGAGGGGTTTTAGGGGGTTTGGTCGCGGAGTGTGTGAGAAATAAGGAAAAATTGAGGGGGAATCGGGGTTTAAAAGTTGAAAAATCACGCGGGTCACCCGGCGACCCGGTGTGACCCGTCGCGATATACATAGCAACGTGTCACGGAGTGCATCGCGGAGCACTGCCTCCGTTACACGGAGCTATCGCGAGGGTGTTCTGGAATTTTTTTAAAATTTCAGATTTATACATCAACGTGTCACGGAGGGTAACGCGGAGGTCCTCCTCCGTGACACGGAGCTATTGCCCTAGCTCACTGTTTTGCCTGATTTTCATACCTCGAATTTTCCTTTGCGATTCCTTGCATAATTTCAGTCCGTTCGACCTGAAATTCATTCTACTCAAAGAAATTGGTTAGAATTATAGGTTTCACTCAAAATAAAACAAAACAAAACTTAAAATTTTGTTGTTAAAAAGAAAAAGAAAAATCTATTCACAATTTACAAAGAAAAAACTTTTTCACGGGTTGCCTCCCGTGCAGCGCCTGGTTTACCATCTCGGCTCGACGTCATTCAGCTCAGTTGTCCTGTAGGGTGATGGATGTTTTCTCTCGAAAACCGTCCTCTCCCCAGTAGTGCTTACACCATTCCGGCGGTTTTCCCAATAACTATCGTGAATCCTTAAACTGCTCATCATCGACTTGATCAATCACATTGATCACTGAGAGTTCTTCGTACACCGTCGGGAGCTTGGGTGCCTTGTACACATCGAATACTTCCACCTTTTCATGTGCTCGCATTATTAGCTGCCCCGCAGCTACATCAATCAGCGCTTTCCCGGTCGCCAAGAAAGGACGTCCCAAAATAAATGGGACTTCTGCGTCTGGTTCAAAATCCAGCACGACAAAATCTACCGGGAAGATCAGGGAGCCAACTTGCACCAGAACGTCCTCCACAATGCCATCAGGTCTTGCTAAGGACCGATATGCCAATTGCAAGATCACTGTTGTGGGTCTAGGACTCCCTAGACCAGCTTTTTGAATACCGATGACGGCATCAAATTAATGCTCGCTCCTAAATCACATAACCCACGAGCTCGGATACTCTACCCAATAGTGATTTGTATAGTAAAGCTCCCTGGATATTTGAGCTTTGTGGGCAGTCTGTTTTGTATCCAGGAAGTGCACTCCTCCGTGAGAGCCAGCATACTCGGTCAACCGACTTTTGTTTGCCACGATGTCCTTTACATACTTAGCATATTTCGGCACTCCCTGCAAAACATCAACAAGAGGTAAGTTAATATGTACCTGTTTTAGCACGTCCATGAAGTTCTTGAAACACGCCTCCTCCTTGTGTTTCTTTAATCGTTGAGGGAACGGGGGTAGTGGTCTTTCTGATTCTGCTTCCTTAGTCTTCCCCCTCTCATCACTTTGCTCCCTCTCCACTTTTGCTGCTCCTGATTGTTGAGGTGGTCTTTCTGGTTCCACCTCTTTCAGCTGCAAACCACTCCTTGTGGTCACTGCATTCACCTGCTTGGGGTTGGGATCTGTGTCGCTCGGAAGTCCTCCTCTAGGTCTGGTGTTTTGGGCTCCAGAAAATTGCCCAAATTGATATTCAAGTTCCTTGGTAGCGAACTGGTTGTTTTTCACCTCGGCTGCCAGTTTCACATAGTCAGCCTGCAATTGAGCTTGATTATCTATCATAGTCTTGAACATCTCCTCAATGCTGGGTGATGGTGGTGGAGGAGGTGCATTGTTGTTTCTGAATTGTGCTTGATAATTCTGCTGCCCTCCTTGGTTCCTTTGCACACCCTGACTTGAACTCTGCCCCTGATGGTCGTTGCTACCCAAGGAAAAATTCGGGTGATTCCTCCAATTGGAATTGTAGTTGTTTCCATACTGTTGGTGGTTGTTCCTTTGTACATTTCCCACAAAGTTTACCGAGTTAGGATTTGCTCCACAACACTCAGCTGAGTGCTCACTGCTTCCGCACACTTCACACCAAATCTGCTGCACTGCATTAACTGGGGCTTGAGGCTGGTTCATTGTCATGTTACTGAAGTGGGTGTTGAGTTGATTCTGTAAAGCAGCTATTTGTGCAGCAATAGCTGTAAACCCATCCACTTCTAGAACTCCTGCTGCTTTCCTTGTTCCGCCTCTTGACGAATCAGCATTCCATTCCGGATTGCCCTGCGAAATACTGTTCAACAAGGTATACAGCTCCTCATAAGTTTTCTCTAGCGCTTGTCCCCCAGCTGCTGAGTCTAGCAATTTTTTTGTATGGGGTTCCAAACCCTCTATAAAAGTGTGCACCAACACATCATTGGATTGATGATGACGAGGACAATCCCGCAACATGGACTTGAATATCTCCCAAGCTTGATATAGATTCTCTCCCTCTCTCTGTTTGAAACTTAGAATCTGACTTCTAAGTCTTGCTGTTTTACCAGAGGGAAAAAAATTGTATCAAGAACTTCTTTGCAATATCATCCCACGTAGAAATAGAATTAGGTTGCTCAGCCTTCAACCACCTATTGGCTTCTCCCAATAGTGAGAATGGGAACAATGTAAGCCGGACATAATCTGATGACACTCCAGCGGGGATATAAGTGTCACTTATCTCCAAAATATTTTGGAGATGCTGCTGTGGATCTTCATGAGGGAGACCTGTAAACTGCCTGCTCGTGTGCATTAATTGCACCATGTTCTGCTTAAGTTCAAACCTCCCTCCTGGCTCAGTTTGCGGATGCTAGATGTGACATTATTAGCATGTGGGATTGCCACCTCGCGAACCGGCCGAGCGGCTACTTCTTCGGGCACTAACATTGCCCGTACTACCGGTGGATTCTGTTGTTGCTCCATGATTGTCTGTCTGAGCAACTGCAGCTTTCTTTCCAGAGCTTCTCTCCGCTGTCGATGAAATAATCTTTCTGGCTCCAAATTCGAGTCCACCAGCTCCTTGTCTCTTGCCAGTGTTCAACAGAGATTAAATCTGCAAAATACAGGCTAAGACCAAGTTGTTAACACTAAGAAAATAAAAATATAGTAAATTAACACTTAAAACAATTTCACCAATTGCCAGTCCCCGGCAACGGCGCCAAAAACTTGTTCGGCTTGCGGTATATGGATATATAACTACACGCAAGTGCACGTGGTCGAACCAGTACTAAAGTGGCTTAAGTAAGCCAAGTATCCATCCCACAGGGACTGGGATAAAGTGCAATCTGCTCAAGTGTACTATATTTCAATTCTAACAATGCAGACAACAGTGTAACCAAGAGTTTGATATTTTTGATAGCTAATAATTATGCTAAGTCTAAACAATTATCTAATGTGGGTCTGAACTATGAATGTGAGCATGCTGAGGTTAAACGAACATGTAATGAAATTAATTGTTAATTTGGTTAGCCTTTTCCTCCGGTTGCTAGTTAAGAATTATTGCCAAGGGATTAAAACTCTCGTATTTAACCCCACTTAAGAATCATGAACCATCCACCTACATTTCTGTGATTAAATGCAATTCATGTTCTAGCCATACAAAACCTATTCCTAAATTGACTAATACGACTTTCAGGTATATTTCTATCCTGAAGGTAAATCAATTCTCAATTTTCCTAAACTAAGAAAAGATCATATCCTATTAATTCACAACTTTCCAATTTCTTTCTCTCTCGAGTGAAACCGGACTTTTTAGATGTACATTAACGTAGGCCACACATTAATGTAGTAAGAACAAGAATTAATAGAACAACCGTGGAAGAAAAGATGAAAAACCAAAGAATCAATAATCACATTTCATTACAAGTGTTCTTAACCTCAGCAAAAAGATGAATTAGCCACTCATTTGTGGATTAAACATCGTTAAATAAGTGTTAAACATACAAGCAATTGAATTCAAGGAGGAAGAAAGAGAGAAAAACCCTGATAATTTCGTCCCCTCAACTGCCTGTAACCCTCGTTCTTGCTCCACCAAGTCAGAATATTGAAAAATGAACCTAAGTGTTCTATTTATACTGGTGGTAATTTTTCCCGAAATAACAAGCAACGTGTCACGGAGTGCATCGCGGAGCACTGCCTCCGTGACACGCTACCGACGCAGAGCTTCACTGGAAAATGGGGGTCCGGGGAATAAGGCCCAACGTGGCACGACGTGCAACGCGGAGCCATGCTACCGTGCCACGGACGTATCGCATATCCTCACTGGAATTAGGCTGAAAATTCCCTCTCCAGACACGGTTCCATCGCGGTGCCCCTTTATTTTGTGCTTTCCAATGCCTTGTCCCTTGCTCGCATCCAAGTCCAAACCCAATCTCTTCCAACATGCATTTTAGCTTCCCGAAATTACATTTTTCCTGCAAAACAATGCTAATCATGTTGGTTAGTATAAATTCACATTTTATTACCAATCACATGAGAATATATAAACATTGATAGATAAACAAGGCTAAAATGACACCTTTGAGTATCACTTGGGCATATAAATTTGCCCAAGATCAATAATTTGGTTAACCTTTCCTCCGGTTGTTAGTCAAGAACTAATGCCAATGGATTAAAACTCTCGTATTTAACCCAACATAAGATTCATGAACCGCCCACCTACATTTCTGTGATTAAACGAAATTCATGTTCTAGCCATACAAACCTGGTTCCTAAATTGACTAATACGACTTTCAGGTATATTTCTATCCTGAAGGTAAATCAATTCTCAATTTTCCCAAACTAAGAAAAGATCATATCCTATTAATTCACAACTTTCCAATTTCTTGCTCTCTCGAGTGAAACCGGAGTTTTTAGATGTACATTAATATAGGCCACACATTAATGCAGTAAGAACAAGAACCAATAGAACAACCATGGAAGGAAAGATGAAAAAACCAACTTAATCAACAATCACATTTCAATACAATTTTTCTTAACCTCAGCAAGAAGAGGAATTAGCCACTCATTGAGTGTTAAACATACAAGCAATTGAATTGAAGAAGAAGGAGATAGAGAAAAACCCTGAGGTTTTCGTCCCCTCAACTGCCTGTAACCCACGTTCTTGCTCCACCAAGTCAGAATAATTAAAAATAAACCTAAGTGTTCTATTTATACTAGTGGAAATTTTTCCCGGAATAACAAGCAACGAGTCACGGAGTGCATCGCGGAGCACTGCCTCCGTGACACGCCACTGACGCGGACCCTTACTGGAAACTGGGTGTCCAGGTAATAAGGCCCAACGTGGCACGGCATGCAACGCGGAGCTAGGCCACCGTACCACGGACCCAACGCGCACCCTCACTGGAATTTGGCCAAAAATTCCCTATCCAGGCAGAAGGCCTCCGCGATGGTAGCGTGACATGGCTCCATCGCGGAGCCTCTTTATTTGGTGCCTTCCAATGCCTTGTCCTTTGCTAACATCCGAGTCCAAGCCCGATCTCTCCCAACATGCATTATAGCTTCCCAAAATTACATTTTACCTGCAAAACAATGCTAATCATGTTGGTTAGTATAAATTCACATTTTATTAACAATCATATGAGAATGTATAAACATTGCTAGATAAACAAGGATAAAATGACATATTTAAGTATCACTTGGGCATATAAATTTGCCCAAGATCAGGTGCTGCCTCCCCGGAAGGGTTCACTGGTGCAATATCCTGCTGGTTAGGCTGGGTGATCATAGCTCACATCAACACTCTGAGAGCAGCTCCGAACTCCGCATTAGTAACTTTCATGGAATCCATTGGAGTTGGTGGTGATGGTTGACTCCTATCATTTTTCTGAGAAGATATGACTTTGCACACACGTATAGCACGAGTTATAAGAATAGGGAGACTTTTAATCGCACAACATAGATCATGAAGAAGGGAACATTTCCTAAACGTCTCATAGCCTCTTCATCATAAGTGTGGCACGCTTCACACCCATAAAAAGAACTCTACTTAACGCGACTTTCTGACACCCTAGGACACTTCAAACATATTGCCCTGATACCAAGTTTTTAACGACTCAAACTTAAACTCGGATCGTAGACATGGGACAAGGAGCCTCGAGAGACCCCAAGTCAACCCATGGCATGAACGTACATCTAATCAATCACACAAGCGGAAGACTTAGCATAAGAAATGAAATCATGACATATCACACCAGCAAAATCACTTAGACTTACATAAGTGGAATCCTATACTCTGTCTGAAAGCCTATACTAAAATTATGCGTTGATGGGACAACACCCCCAACTTACCCGAACATGTACTGAAACATAAAGAAGCAACATGTCTATCAAATAGCCCTCGGAACATGAGGACTCACCAATACGTTGGAAGAAAACTTTGAGATGACCTAAGGATGCGAGTGAGCCGAAGAGTTGGGTCTTGTATCATGAAAGGATACAACATAGAAAGTATGCGGTCAGTACGTGGAATGTACCGAGTATGCAAGGTAAGTAAAATAGACATTTAAAATATATATATATATATATGAAACTCAAAAATGCTCATAAGAGTAGGACATCATGCTTGTATCATAAATCATTATAACATGTCATAAGGCCTAAGGTTTTCAAAACTTTTGTAATGTAAACATAATCATAATCATAAGAAAAGAACTTTACTTAACATGAATTTAGCAAAAATACATAATCATAACATGCGTAAATCATGAGGAATAGTGAGAGATTCTCTTAACCGGCAGACCCCATATGAGCACAGCCTGACTTGTAACCTTAATTGGGAGGGTGTTCGTACCTTGCCAAGGGTAGAACCATGAAAGGCGTGATCACACATTGAAGGGTCCAATTGGGGCCAGGGGATAGTTACAAGGGAGGTCCCAACATACCTATGGTGGCACGTAGTTTATGAGACCAGGGGCAGAACATACGCCCCGAACCTACTCGGTGTTTGAGAGTACTGTTCGCGGCTTGTACTGCTCGGGTTGGTATTAAATATTATCAACCGACACGCAAGTGCACGTGGTCAAACAAGTAATAAAGTGGCTAAGTAGCCAAGTATCGATCCAAGGAGGCTGCTCTAGATATGTAAAACTTCCTAGTTTACTATATTTCTATTCTATCCCTAACTATGTTAACAACAATCCAACCAAGAGTTGAGTGAGTTTTTGTTTCTAAACTATTTATATACTACAATTAATAACAACTATTTACTTTAGAATTTAGACAATGGATACGCACATGCCAAGGTTAAGAACGAGTAATGAACTTGATAATCATGATAATTTGGTCATCCTCTTCTTCATGTTACGAGCCAAGAACGTTGCCTAGAAATTAAAACTTTCGTATTTAATTTCACTTTAGAATCATAAACCATCCGTCTACATTTCTGTGATCAAATGCAATTTATGACCTAGCACTACAATTCCGGTTCCTAAATTGACTAATACGGCTTTCAAGTATATTTCTATCAAGAAAGCACATCAAAACCCAATTTTCCCAAATCAAGTTAAGAACAATACCCTATTAATTCACAACTTTCCAATTTCGTGCTCTCTCGAGTGAAATTGGACTTTTTAGATATACATTAATGGTGGCCAATCAATAATTTAGTACGCACAAGAATTAATAGAACAACATGCAAGAAGAAGAAGAAACCATATAAATTATCACCAAAATTCATTACACAAGTTCAAAACCTCAGCAAAGAAGGGAATTAGCCACTCATTCTTGGATTAATCATCCTAAAATGTGTGTAAATCATGCATACAATTGAAGGAAAGAAGAAAGGAAGAGAAGAAAACTCTTAGCTTCTCTATTCTTCAACTGCCACAAACCCACGTTCCTGCTCTCCACTTCTGAACTCAGTCTAAAAACTAAAAACTGATTAAAAATAAACCTAAGTGTGCTATTTATACTAGTGGGAAATTTTTCCTGGAATAACAAGCAACGTGTCACGGAGGCCAACGCGGAGCACTGCCTCTGTGACACGGCGTGGACGCGGACCCTCTCTGGAAATTGCAGGGTCCGGATAATTGGCCTCAACGTGGCACGGAGGCCATCGCGGAGTCCTGTCTCCGTGCCACGGAGCTGTCGCGAGGCCTCACTGGAATCTGCCAATTAATTTCCTCTCCAGGCAGTGTGCTACCGCGATGGCAGCGTGGCACGGCCCCATCGTGGAGCCAGTGTAAAATGTGCCATCCAAGGTCTTTTCCACGCTCGCATCCCAGTCCAACTCCGACATAGTTCCAACACGCATTTTAGCTCTTAAAAATCACATTATCCTGCAAAACAAATGCTAATCATGTTGGTTAGTATAAATTCGCATTTTATTAACAAATACATGATATTATATACACATTGCACAACAAACAAGGTAAAAATGATACGTTTGAGTATCACTTGGGCATATAAATCTGCCCAAGATCACTTACCCCACACTTAAATCCTTGTTCGTCCTCAAACAACACATACACAAATCATGCACATCATATCTCAACCTTTGTCACTATGGTGCAACCATTTTATGCTACTGTCATACTGATTATTCAATTCTTGCAAATCATCAAGAAAACATGCTTGGTTGTACAAGACAATGACCTTAATACATCGAGGCTTCCTAAACTTTTAAGAATTGATTCTTGATATCGGCAAACTCATGCAAATCAACTAATCAAGAAATCTGACACGAACATCAATCTTTCATCAAGCATGTACCCTCACAACTCGAGAGAAACTTCCCCTTTTTTGTTCGTGCAGCACACAAACATGCAAGTAGGGGCATATAAAAATTAGTTTCACTCTCTCTCCCAAAAGAATTCACATGCATCATGTCATGACCCATAGGCTTGCCCTTAGTGTATTACTCCACTAATATAAAGAAATGCAATGTAGGATCAAATAGGACTTTTAATGGGTTGTAACTGGGCTATGGATCTAGTATATATATATATTGGATTAGCCAATAATAGTCGCTAGCATCCTTAAGCGCCTTTTCAACTCATTCCCATCGACTCATGGACATTGTTCCTCTCTTTTCTCTTTTTCTCCCATTCATGCTAGTTTACTTTCATACAACCCATTTCATCAGGCACACTTGACACAAAACAGAGGGTTTTCATGTACCCTCACTATCATTTAATTACAACTAGTGCCTCTTCAACATCATCTTTTCTTTCCTCACCTTGCTTTTCTTTTCTTTTCTCTCTTTTCACTCTTTAACACTTTGGGAAACATTTTCTGTTCTTTGTAAGCGCTTAAGAGCTTCTTATAGACTTTAAGGCTAATGAAAAGAAGGAATAAAGCTTAGTTCATATAAATCTGGACAAAAAGAAAGAAATCGGCTAAAGGCTCAATGGGCTGACTAGGGTATACAACATATAAAAAGGTAGAATTTGACAAGAACAAAAAATGGAAACTAAAGGTTAAAACAAAGAAATGCCTACATCCTTTCCAACACTGCACCTCCTTCATTTCGTTTTGTATACACACCAGGAAAGTTCTAGACAATTCACAATGACATGGAATAGCAAAACCTCACTCACACTTTATGCACATGCTCGAATCAAGATGCATTCACAGACTCTTTAATTAGTCAATTACATGAATTCAAGATTAAGCCTCAATCATAATGAACCAAATTCTATAGCCTAGGTAACTCAACATATTTACAAAATTGCATGCTTTCAAACGAATCATTTTCACATTTTGAACATCAATTACAACACGCAACGAAATTTTAGCAACCATAAGCAACTACAGTTTATTCATGCAATCCACCAAAGAAACTAAAAACAAAACATCTACTCCTATCGACTACATTTCCCTTAAGACGGTCGTCATCCATCCATCATAGGGAACGGTCACTAACTATGACCTCGGTTCAATGGGACTATTCTCGGTAAAAGAACCGAAAACAAACTCCGAGAAACCCAAAAATAAAACTTCAAAATTTTTGCAACACATCGATCATTTCGATAGAAAATATTTACAAAATATTTTGATAAGTGCAAAATCTTTTCGCAAAAATTTTGAAAAATATCGATCATATCGATAAAGAAAAAAAAATATTTACAAAATATTTACAAAGGCAACCATAACTTTCAAAAACACACATACTTAGCCACAAACGAATATATACACATAAATCACAAATCAGTTCACAACAACAGGGAAAGCACGAACATACATAAACATCAAGGAAAAATTATACAACAAATTTAGAGCCTATGTCCCAGCACCTAACTACTCCCCACCCCACACTTAAGTCGAACACTGTCCCCAGTGTTCACAACAATACAAAGCACAAAATTTTGGGTGGTGAAACTCCCTGCTCAGTCGAAATATTCGACTTCCTCATCCGGTGCTGCGGCCTCGTCGCCCATATCTGAATCAGCTCCATCGCCGTCATCGGACTCCACATCAGAGTCCTCACGATGTGTCTCCTCAACAGTAGGGACGTCGTCATTAGTCGGCTCCACAAAGGCTGGCCCCACCTTGCATAAAGCTCTGGCATTCTCGCCAAAGGGGTAGTCCAGCTCCAGCTGCCATAATTCATCCTCGGTGGCTGGTCTCCCACCTATCCGTAGCTGCAGCATCTGCATGTCGAACATACGGGCCATATACTGGTCGTCACGAGCATGTCGCTCGCCCAGAGTCAGCACTGGTCCGTGTGTAGTGTCAGGGGCCTTGGTCTTTGTCACATCAAGGGCCCTCCGCGCCAACTGCGGAATGTAATCCAAGGCTTCTTCCTCAACGTCGAGGCCTCGGAGGAAGGCGGTGATGAGTTCGCCAAACCCGTATCTGTGGCCCTGGTGTAGTCTGGCTCTCTTCATGGCGGATATTATGACCGCCCCCACATTAATCTCAAGCCCTTTCATAAGGGCATACACCAGGCAGACACGGTCCCGGGTCACGTCTGTCATATGCACTCCCGGGATCAGACACGAACATACAATTTTTAGCCAGATTCTGGCCTCCCTGTTCATCTACGAATAAGGCAGAGTCTGGTGGTAACCCCTCTCTTTGTGTCTACTCCATCGGGCTGTGGATCGAGCCCCACACAACATACGTCTGATGTCGGCGTACGGTGGGGTGATGTTTAACTGGCGGAGGACGTGGGCGTCTGTGTCCCGCGCTCCCACGATGGCATTAAACTGCGGGGTTCCAGAGTGACAATCTGCCCTCTGATTTTAATAGTATGGCTCCTGATGGCTGGGTTCCAGTTGGCGTAGAATTCCCGGACCAAGTGAAGGTTGCACTCCTTGAGCTCCTGAAAGATAAAGCTGAGCCCAGCTGCCTCAATCCTCTGTACGATGCGAGGGAACTCCTGTGCAAGTGGTTCCCTTGCAATATATTCCTCCGGGAAGTACTTGTTCTCCTTATGCTTTGCGTACCACTTCTTTCCTTCCTCGGTAACCCATCGTGTTCCGTATCGGCGGTGTTGACCGCGTGGAACAGCAGGTGCAGCTGGGACAGCAGTGCCCAGTCTCATTCTCTTTCTGTCGGTGCCTGAGGTTGAAGCACCCTTGCCTTTATCTTGTCGGCTGGCCATTGTACCTGTCAATTTACACAAACAAGCACAACGTTAAGCTAAAAACTTGTTAGCTTCGGCTAAGGTCGGGTTAAACAAAATTTACCCCACACTTAGTCTTTAACAATATTTACAACATTTTAGCAAGGATAGCTCTATTTACACCTCAAACACAATCAACTATAACATATTGCTTAGTGCGTTCACAAAAATTCGACAGCATAACGGCTAGCGAACTACTCAGACTTCATACAGCTAACCCAATCCTACTATCGACAGCTATTCACCCATAGCACTTAGCAACAATAACAACAACAAAATAGAAACAACAATACAAACATTTTATATACAACTAATCTAATCAATTCAACCAATTCACATATTACGCAATTTCCCACAAAAATTCAAGAATTAGTCGTCTTTCAACAATTATACAATATTTACCACGACTTATCTCAAATAATAAACACACCCCGACATCAATTTCGTCAAACTATCAAGTTACCCAAGTTAAAATTCAACAACCCCAAGCCCTAGAATGCAATTCGACAATCAAAATTGAACTATTCAATCAATCGATAAGTTCAAACGTCAACTACAACAATCCGAACATAATCAATCACAAAATAATTCACGTCATGTGTAATTTCTACCTAGGGTGATATATCTCACCTCACATGCTCAAAATCGACAAAAACCGCTAAAAATTTGAGATAGATGATGAAAACATACCTTGGAATTGAAGAATCGACGAAAACTTGACGTTTTCCTTGCCTATTAACGTGGCACGGAGCTTGGGGGTAGGGGAATGGGTGTTTGGTCGCGGAGGGTAGAGGGAATGGGGAAAATGGGTGAAAATCGGGGGTTTATTTAAAGGAAACACGCGGGTCACCCGGAAACCCGGTGTGACCCGGCACTGGGATAAGGGCAACGTGTCACCGAGGGTAACGCGGAGACCCTCCTCCGTGACACGGAGCCAACGCGTTGGCTTACTGGAAATTTTAAAAAATTCCAGATTTGCCTTCAACGTGTCACAGAGTCCAACGCGGAGCATTGCCTCCGTGACACGGCGCCAACGCGCCAGCGCTCTGTTTCACCATCAAATTTTATTTTTCATACCTCGCCTCGTTTCCTCGATTCCAAGTATTTTTCCTCCGGTATACCTGAAAATCACCTCACTAAACAAAAATTGGTTAAATGAATAGATTCCCTACTAAAAAATAAAAATTTACTAAATTACTAAATTAAAAAAAAAATTACTAAATAAAATGCAAATCTAAGCCTAATCAAGAAAAAGAAAAGAAAATAAAATAAAAGAAAAACTTTACACTAAAGAAAGAAAAAGAAAAAAAAATATTTTTCACGGGTTGCCTCCCGTGCAGCGCCTGGTTTAACGTCGCGGCTCGACAGCCTTTATACTCAAGTGTCTACTAGGGAGATGGACGATTTGACCCGATCATGGTCATCTCCCCAGTAGTTCTCAACCTTGTCTGGTGGCCTACCTAGTAACTCTCGGGGATCACTCAATCCATTCACATTCCCATGATCAATCACGTTGATCACCGAGAGTTCCTTATAGACAGTCGGGAGCTTAGGTGCCTTGTACATGTCGAACACCTCAACCTTGTCGTGTGCTCGCATTGTGAGTTGACCCGCAGCTACATCGATCAATGCCTTTCCGGTTGCCAAAAAGGGTCGTCCCAAAATAAATGGGACTTCCGCATCTGGTTCAAAATCCAGAACAATGAAATCTACCGGAAAAATGAGGGAGCCTACCTGCACTAGCACATCCTCAACAATGCCATCCGGCTTAGCTAAAGACCTGTCTGCTAGCTGCAAGATCACTGTTGTAGGTCTAGGGCTCCCTAGTCCTAACTTTCTGAATACCGAAGATGGCATCAGATTTATACTTGCCCCCAAGTCGCATAACCCACGAGCTTGGATACTTTGCCCAATCGTCAGCGGGATAGTAAAACTCCCAGGATCCTTCAGTTTAGTGGGCAACCTGTTCTGAATACGGGATGTGCATTCCTCCGTTAAAGCCACCGTGGCATACTTAGTCAAGCGACTTTTGTTGGCCACGATGTCTTTGATATACTTCGCATATTTTGGCACACCCTGCAAGACATCAACAAGAGGTAAGTTAACATGTACCTGTTTAAGTACCTCCATGAATTTCTGGAAACACGCCTCCTCCTTGTGTTTCTTAAGTCGTTGAGGGAACGGGGGTGGAGGCCTTGCTGGTTCAGCTTCTTTGGTCTTCCCCGTATCTGAGGTTTGTTCTCCCTCAACATCTGCTGCTCCTAACTTCTGAGGCGGTCTTTCCGGTTCCACCTCCTTTAATTGTAAACCACTCCTCGTGGTCACTGCATTCACCTGCTTAGGATTGGGATCCGTGTCGCTAGGTAGTCCTCCCCTTGGTCTAGTATTTTGTGCACTAGCAAATTGCCCAAACTGATATTCAAGAGCCTTGGTTGCCAATTGATTGTTCTTTACTTCGGCTGCCAATTTGACATAGTCAGCCTGCAATTGTGCCTGGTTGGCAATCATGGTCTTGAACATTTCCTCAATAGTCGGTGATGGTGATGGAGGAGGGGCATTGTGATTTCTGAACTGATTCTGATAGCCTTGTTGCCCTCCTTGGTTTCTGTGCATACCCTACCCTGAACCTTGACCTTGTTGATTGTTGCTACCCCATGAAAAATTTGGATGATTCCTCCAATTCGAGTTGTAGCCATCGCCAAACTGCTGTTGATTCCTCTGTGCATTGCCCACAAAGTTGACAAAATCAGGATTTGCACCACAGCATTCAGCTGAATGCTCACTACTACCACACACTTCACACCACATCTGTTGGACTGCATTGACTGAGGCTGACGGCTGGTTCAAATTCATATTGCTGAAGTGAGTGTTTAACTGCTTTTGCAAAGCAGCTATCTGTGCAGCGATAGCTGTGAATCCATCCTCTTCAAGAACTCCCGCTGCTTTCCTTGCTCCACCTCTTGAAGAATCTGCATTCCATTCCAGATTGCCTTGTGAAATTCGGTTGAGCAAAGTGTACAGCTCCTCATAAGTCTTCTCCAGCGCTTGCCCTCCAGCTGCTGAGTCTAACAAAATTTTAGTGTGGGGTTCCAAACCCTCAATAAAAGTGTGGTCCAACACCTCATTTGACTGATGATGATGAGGACAATCCCGCAACATGGACTTGAATCTTTCCCAGGCTTGATAAAGATTTTCTCCTTCCCTCTGTTTAAAACTTAGAATCTGACTTCTAAGTTTAGCTGTTTTACCTGAAGGGAAAAATCTGATCAAAAACATCCTTGCAAGATCATCCCACGTTGATATAGAGTTGGGTGGTTCAACTTTTAACCACCTCTTGGCTTCACCCAGTAAGGAAAATGGAAATAAGGTGAGCCGAACATAATCAGGTGACACTCCAGCAGGTATGTAAGTGTCACTTATCTCCAAAAAGTTCTGGAGATGTTGTTGCGGGTCTTCGTGAGGGAGACCGGTAAACTGCCCGCTAGTGTGCAAAAGTTGCACCATATTTTGCTTTAACTCAAATCTCCCTCCAGGCTCTGGTTTGCGGATGCTGGAATGTACATTATTAGCGTGTGGGATTGCCACCTCGCGAACCGGCCTGGCTGCTACTTCCTCGGGCACTAACACTGCCCGCACAACTGGTGGATTTGGTTGCTCCATCATAGACTGTTTAAGCAACTGCAGCTTCTTCCGAAGAGCTTCTCTATGTTGACTGTGCAATTCACGTTCTGGCGCTAAGTAAGATTCCACCAGCTCCTTGTCCCTTGCCAGTGTTCACAGAAATAAAAATCTGCAAAATACAGGCTAAGACCAAGTTGTTAACACTTAAGAAAATAAAAATACAAATACAGCAAATTTACACTAAACACAATTTTACAAATCGCCTAGCCTCCCCGGCAACGGTGCCAAAAAAACTTGTTCGCGGCTTGTACTGCTTGGGTTGGTATTAAATATTATCAACCGACACGCAAGTGCACGTGGTCAAACAAGTAATAAAGTGGCTAAGTAGCCAAGTATCGATCCAAGGAGGCTGCTCTAGATATGTAAAACTGCCTAGTTTACTATATTTCTATTCTATCCCTAACTATGTTAACAACAATGCAACCAAGAGTTGAGTGAGTTTTTGTTTCTAAACTATTTATATACTACAATTAATAACAACTATTTACTTTAGAATTTAGACAATGGATACGCACATGCCAAGGTTAAGAACGAGTAATGAACTTGATAATCATGATAATTTGGTCATCCTCTTCTTCATGTTGCTAGCCAAGAACGTTGCCTAGAAATTAAAACTTTCGTATTTAATTTCACTTTAGAATCATAAACCATCCGTCTACATTTCTGTGATCAAATGCAATTTATGACCTAGCACTACAATTTCGGTTCCTAAATTGACTAATACGACTTTCAAGTATATTTCTTTCAAGAAAGAACATCAAAACCCAATTTTCCCAAATCAAGTTAAGAACAATACCCTATTAATTCACAACTTTCCAATTTCGTGCTCTCTCGAGTGAAATTGGACTTTTTAGATATACATTAATGGTGGCCAATCAATAATGTAGTACGCACAAGAATTAATAGAACAACATGCAAGAAGAAGAAGAAACCATATCAATTATCACCAAAATTCATTACACAAGTTCAAAACCTCAGCAAAGAAGGGAATTAGCCACTCATTCTTGGATTAATCATCCTAAAATGAGTGTAAATCATGCATACAATGAAGGAAAGAAGAAAGGAAGAGTAGAAAACTCTTAGCTTCTCTATTCTTCAACTGCCACAAACCCACGTTCCTGCTCTCCACTTCTGAACTCAGTCTAAAAACTAAAAACTGATTAAAAATAAACCTAAGTGTGCTATTTATACTAGTGGGAAATTTTTCCCAGAATAACAAGCAACGTGTCACGGAGGCCAACGCGGAGCACTGCCTCCGTGACACGGCATGGACGCGGACCCTCTCTGGAAATTGCAGGGTCCGGATAATTGGCCTCAACGTGGCACGGAGGCCATCGCGGAGTCCTGTCTCCGTGCCACGGAGCTGTCGCGAGGCCTCACTGGAATCTGCCAATTAATTTCCTCTCCAGGCAGTGTGCTACCGCGATGGCAGCGTGGCACGGCTCCATCGCGGAGCCAGTGTAAAATGTGCCATCCAAGGTCTTTTCCACGCTCGCATCCCAGTCCAACTCCGACATAGTTCCAACACGCATTTTAGCTCTTAAAAATCACATTATCCTGCAAAACAAATGCTAATCATGTTGGTTAGTATAAATTCGCATTTTATTAACAAATACATGATATTATATACACATTGCACAACAAACAAGGTAAAAATGATACGTTTGAGTATCACTTGGGCATATAAATCTGCCCAAGATCAAGTACTCCAAAATATATATAGTGCTCATAGTATAATATTCATGAGTTCATGGGCTAGTTAAATCATGATAATCATAAACATGCTTGTAAATCATGAACTAGCCATGAATCTATGCCCGTGAGTCAACCAAAACATAAATCTTAAATCATAGGTTTCATGTATACTTGAAAATCATACATATAACTTGGAAACCATCAAATCATATTGGGTATTTAAATAAATGCATATTTCAAATTATAAATCATGCTGGGTTTATAACTATCAACAATTTTGGTAAAGATCATAACTCGATTCATCATAAGATCATACATAATTAGGCTTAATTTAATAAAAATCGAAATCAATAATTTTATAATTAATTTAAATCACAAAAGATGATTAAAACCCATAGATTATGATAAGATTTTAAAATCACAAAACCCATAATCAAATCATTAAATTTTAATTAATTCAAATTCAAAACCCCATGAGTTTTTGTTAAAATCTTTGTAAAAATCATAAGGGAGGGGCATGGGTGTGAAAGAAATCACCCATTGGTAGCCTTAAATACATGGGAATATCAGATTCTTATGTTCCCTTGATTGCCCAAGAATGAAATTGGAAAAATTGATGAGAAGAGCCTAGAATCTCCTTTAATTACCTCTTAATATTCTTGCATGCATGAATGAAGACTTAGAATGGATCATTCTCCTAAAACCCACCTTTAATAAGCTAAAATAACTTAGTTTAGGGTCCTATAACATGAAAAGATCGAAAATTCCCTTAATGAATCTGCCCTGGAAACTTGGTGGGCTGAACTAATAGATGGAACCAATGGTTCATTAGAGCTAACGATGATCTGTTCTGTTGCTCGTGGTTTGCACTGCTAAAACTTACTTCCGAAACTGACCAACAGACGGACTGGACGACTCTTCCTCCCAAAAAATGACCCGTTACATCGTCCGTTGCTTCCTTACCAAAAATTTGAACTTGCGTACCACGGGCCTCACCGTTCACTCCCAATTGCAAGCAAGTGCACGTGGTCATATAAGTAACAATGTGGCTTTATTTAAATCCAGGTATCGAACCCACAGGGACTGTAATGTGGCAATAATTTTTATTTAAGTGTTTAGTATACGCACTTCTTTATACAATCAGACAAACATAACAAATGGTGATTTTTTCAAGAATACTTGTTAATGTAACTTTAAGTAAAAAAATTGTAAATTATAATCTGAACAATAGCACGAACAAGCTGAGGTTAAGGCAAAACATGCAGATATGTAATTTATTGATTAGATTGCAGTCAACACTTCTCTTCAGTTGTTAGTCAGGAATTACTAACCAATGGATTGGGTCTTTCGAACTCCTCTCCAATTAAAGAATCGTGAGACTTACATTACACATTTCTGTGATGCAAAAACTTCATATTCTAGTAATACACAACAAATTCCATAGATGACCAAATATGACATTACAGATATATTTCTATTCTGAACGTTAATCTTCTCTTAAATTCTCAACCAAGATAAGAACATATTCTACCAATTCACATCTATCCAATTAATCTTCCTTTTGGATATAAAACTGGAATTCTAGGATTTACATTAACAATGGCCAAGCATTAATGTAGTGAAAACAAGAATTAGTAGAACAACCGTTGTAGAGAAGATAAAAACTGAAATAACATCAATTACATACTACTGCATTAATCCTCAACCTCAACCAAAGGTGAATTAGCCACTTATTTGATGATTAAACATCTTCAAACAAGTAGAAATCATACAAGCAATTGAAATTTAAGAGAAAAAGGAAGAGAATTAACCGAAGAACCTCTTCAGCTCAACTACTTGATACCCACGTTCTAGCATGAAATGTCAGATATCTTAAAATAAAACCTAAGCACGCTATTTATACAAGTGAGAAATTTCCCAGAATAAACTAGCAACGTGGCACGGAGGGTATCGCAGAGCATCAGCTCTGTGCCACGGCCCTGTCACGGAGCTTCACTGGAACTTGGATGCCGGATTATTATCCTCAGCTTGGCACGAAGGGTATCGTGGAGCCTAAGGTTCGTGCCACGGACGTGTCGTGCACCTTCACTGGAATCCAGGTGTGCAGCTAATTCTTCCCACCGTGTCACTGAAGTGAACGCGGAGCATAGGCTCCATGATACGGTGCCATCGCGCACCTTCACTGGAATTCAGCTCAAATTTCACTCAAGGCAGAATGGCTCCGCGATTGTGGCGTGACACGACCTCTATCGAAGAGCATCATGTTTTTAGCATTTTCTTGCCGACTTCCGAGTTTTGCTTCCGAGTCCATTCCTCCACTTCACCAACTTGTAGATTAGTTTCCAAAATTCATTCAAACTGCAAAAACAATAACTAATCATGTTGGTTAGTATAAATCTACATTTACATAAAAACCATATGAGAATGTACACATAAAAGTAGATAAACATGTCCAAATTAAGTAATAAAGTATCACTTGGGCATGCAATTATCCCCAAGATCACCGACCCCACACTTAAAGCCTTATTCGTCCTCGAACAATCCTTTCACATCTCATGTAATTGAAGACTCACGCATAGCAAATTTAGTAAGACAATTCAAGCTATGGCTATAAGGATTATTTAAGATAGCAAGTTAAAAATAGAGCATGCATGATTTCATCATTGAAATGAATTACAACTATGTTAAGACTTCCTAACCTCAAGAATCGACTCTCAATCTTAGCAAACTCATGCAAATCAACTGATCAAGAAATCCACATGAATGTTGTCTCTCATTAAACATGTGCACTCACAACACAAGAGAGTTACCCCATTTTTACTTTAAAAGAATTTCAAATCACAAAAGGTATGGGTATATGAATAAAACTACGCTTACTCTCTCAAAGAATTCACATGCATCATGTAGTGAACCATAAGCTTGCCCTTAGTGTTTACTTCATTAATTTAAGGATGCATGAATGTAAGATCATGTAGGACTTAATGGGCTGTAATGTAAGCTAAGGGACGGGTAGGTACTATTCTGGCCAGTAATAGTGACTATCTTCCCCAAGCGCTTTTAATACATCCACATTCAATAAAGACATCTCTTTACTTACTTCTTCCTAATTCTTCTCACTCTTGAATTTTCTCTTTTTGTTCCCATTTCTTTAAGCACACTCAGCTTACTAGTAAAGCGTATTTAAGCAAATTTTTCATTTACATATTACTCTCTACTAATAATCAATCATTTTCAAACAAGTGCACCTTTGTCCTTTTCTCAACTTTCACAACTTCTACTTTTCCTTCTGTTTCACGCTTCTCACTCCTTCACTCTTTGGAATTTTTCACTTAAGAACTTAGGAGTTTTGGATCAAGTTCACGGCTAATAAAAGAAAAGGATTAAGCTTATGTTTTAACTATCAAAGAATAGGCTTAAGGCTCAATGGGGCTAACTAGGATTTAACATTCAAGGTAGGTAAGATAAGGGATAAAATTTAGGTTCATTCAACGAAATGCCTACATCCACTCCTACAATCCACATCCTTCATTTCGTTTTATATACACACCAGGCAAGTTCTAGACACTTCTCAGTAGCATGGAATATTATAAAAACTCACACTCACTGCACATGTTCAATTTAAGACATACTCACCGACTCTTAACTCAGTTAATTACAAGAATTCAAAATTAAGCTTTAATCACAATGAGTCGAATGCTAGAGCCTAGGTTTCTCAAAATGTTTAAAACACTTGCATGCTTCCATCCTAATCACACTTGCATCTTACAATATAGCACGTAACAAGAATGTCAAACCATTAATTTGCTATGTGTTCAAACAAAAATTCTAAACCTACTGACTAAAGTTTCCCTTAACACGGTCGTCATCCATCCATCATAGGGAATAGTCTCTATCTAAGACTTCGGTTCAAAGGGACTATTTTCGAAAAAAGCACCGAAAACAAAAACTGAGAAACCCAAATCAAAAAATAGAAAAACAATAAATAAAAAAATAAAACTAGCAAATGACTTACACAAATAACTACACAAATAACTCCTTAACAATTTATTACATCACCAACACCAACACACAAAATCATCAACAACATAACACGAAACACAATGTCACACATTAAACAACCACAGAAGCACATGCACAGCACAACCTTACTACACCAGCACCTAACTACTCCCACCCCACACTTAGTTGGAACACTATCCCCAGTGTTCGCATATCTGCAATTAAAAACAAAGTTTGGGTGGTGTAACTCCCTAATCAATCAAAATGTTCAATCTCTTCATCAGGTACCTGTGCCTCATCTCCAAGATTAGAATCTTCTTCGCCGTCCTCCTCTGACTCAATGTCTAAGTCATCTCGGCGCGTTTCCTCATCAGTAGGGACATCGTCATCAACTAGTTCTACAAATGCGGGCCCAATTTTGCATAATTCTCGGGCATGCTCATTAAATGGATAATCCATCTAGAGCTGCCACAATTCATCCTCTGTAGAGGGCCTTCCACCACTCCACAGTTGCAGCATCTGCATTCCATACGTTCTGTCCATGTATTGGTCATCCCGAGCATGTCGCTCGGCTAGTGTAAGCACCGGCCCAAATGTGGTATCAGGTGCTTTGGTCTTAGTGACGTTAAAAGCACGATGATCAATTTGCGGAATGTAATCTAGGGCCTCTTCTTCAATACCATGGCCCCTGAGGAAAGAATTAGAAGACCACCGAAACCATACCGATGCCCTTGATGAAGTCTGTCTCTCTTCGTGGCGGAAATAGTAACCTCTCCAACATTTATCTCTAGTCCTTTCATCAATGCATATACCAAACAAACTCTGTCCCGGGTGACATCAGTCATGTGCACCCCCGAGATCAGGCAAGTACACACTATCTTCAACCAGATCCTCGCTTCTATGTTCATTTGGGAGTATGGCAATGTTTGGTGATATCCTCTTTCCTTGTGACGACTCCACCTAGTTGTTGATCGTGCTCCACATAATGTGCGTTTGATATCTGCATATGGTGGAGTGATATTCAGCTGGCGGAGGACATGCGCGTCTGTGTCCCACGTCCCCAAGATGGCATTAAGATGTTGTGGTTCAAAAGTAACCACCTGTCCTCTGATCTTGACTGTGTGGCTGGGCACTGTGGGGTTCCAATTAGCATAGAATTCCCTTGTGAGATGAAGATTACACTCTTTGGGTTCTTCAAAGATGAAGTTTAACCCAACAATGTTTATCCTGTGTAGGATTCTTGGGAATTCTTGAGCTAGTGGTTCCCGTGCTATTTGTTCCTATGGGAAGTATTTGGTTTCCTTGTGTTTGGAGTACCATTTCTTTCCCTCATCTGAGACCCATCGTGTTCCGTATTGTCTACATTGCCCCCTTGGAACAGGTTGTGGTGCTGGCACTTCTACCCCAATTATCAGTCTTTTCATGCTGGCGCCAGATGTGGATGCGCCTTTCCCCTTGTCTTGCCTTCCAGAAATTTGTCCTATCCATCAAAAGCATATATTTCAAATGTCATTCATGGTATATTTGGCTACTACTAAGGCTGGGCTTAAATTGATCACCCCACACTTAGTCGTTAGCCATAATCAATACAATTCGACAAGAACAACCACATAATTTCAGCTCTTATTTCCCAAAAGGTTCAGTGCATTCATAAAAGTGGGTGGGATGGTTTCATTGTACTACTCAGACTTCATACAATGCATTATTAAAGTTCATCCATCGATTCATTTATACAATCATGAGCAATTCGCAATTTGCATAACAACCAATGGGATTTTCCTACTTTCATTCCCCAAAATTCAATCTTCAACCTAACACATTCAAAGTTTAAGCACAATTTTTTTTTTCAACTCCAACAATACGCACAACCCAAAATATCTCTATTTCTACCATTTTCTCTGCTTCCCAACTCGAATCTCAGCCCTAGTTATCAACAATGTAAGATTTTCAATACAAATCATGTAATTATTGAGTTCATAACACAACATTAGCACAAATTAGGGCAGAAATTAAGCATACAATATGTTCATGATACAAAATTTATAGAAAAATGAATAGAAGTGCAAGAACATACCTGGTATGTGATGTTTTTGAAGAAGGAATGGAAAATTTTTTGATGTTAGGGCGTGTCACGTTGAGGGAGAAGGGGGATTGGGAGTGTTGTCGCGGGTTAAAAAGAAGGATTTCGCGCGGGTCGACCCGACTACCCAAACTGACCCGACGCAAAATTGGCCTCAACGTGTCATAGAGGGTAACGTGGAGGTCATGCTCCATGACTCAGAGGCTCACTAGAAATTTTGATATACCTGAAATTGGCCTCAACGTGTCACGGAGGGTAACGCGGAGGTCAGCCTCCGTGACACGGAGCCACGTGTAGGCTCACTGTCTCTTGCCCCAATTTTCATTTTTTTCTACCTTTATTTTTCCACTTGCAATTTTGTATTTCTGCCCTCCATATTTCCTGAAAATCATCCAACAACGACAACTTGTTAGAAAATTGTGGGTTGCCTCCCACCTAGTGCCAACCTTTTTTTCTCATTCCCTCCCACCTAGTACATTACATCCACGGGTTGCCTCCCGTGCAATGCCTAGTTTACCATCGCGGCTCGACGCTTGACATCCTCATTCATCTACTAAGGTGATAGACGTCTTCTCTCGATTAACGCCTTCACCCTAGTAGTGCTTACACCTTTGTCCATTCACCAAAAATGTGGCACTTTTATCCTCTTGCCACAATTCAACTGCCCCGTGTGAGGTCATCCTTACTACTTCAAACGGCCCTGACCACTTGGAGCGCAATTTCCCTGGGAAGAGTTTCAACCTAGAGTTGAATAGCAACACCTTTTGACCCGACTCAAAGATTCGATGCCCCATGTGCCTGTCGTGCCACCTTTTTGTTTTTTCTTTGTAGCATTTTGCACTTTCATATGCGTGCCGTTGAAACTCATCTAACTAACTCAGCTGCATCAATCTCCTCTTTCCTGCAAGCTTAGGATCCATGTTCAGCTTCTGCACAGCCCAATAAGCTCGATGTTCCAGCTCCACAGGTAGATGACATGCCTTCCCGTAAACCAATCTGTACGATGAAGTCCCAATGGGTGTCTTATATGCAGTTCGATATGCCCACAACGCATCATCCAGTTTTCTTGCCCAATCCAAGCATTGTGCGTCACCTTTTTCTGCAAAATCTGTTTAATTTCCCTGTTTGACACCTCTACTTGCCCTCTAGTTTGGGGATGATATGTTGTAGCCACTATATGCCGACCCATATTTCGCTAGCAATTTCCTAAACCCTGCATTCACAAAATGTGCTCCTCCATCACTGATAATTGCTCGTGGCGTACCAAACCTAGTGAAAATCTACTTCTTCACAAATCTAGTCACCACCTTGTTATCATTCCTGGAACAAGCTACTGCCTCAACCAAATTAGACACGTAGTCCATTGCCACCAAGATGTATCGATTGCCAAACAATGGTGGAAACAGGACCATAAAATCTATCCCCCACACATCGAACACCTCAACTTCCAATATGTGATGCAATGGCATTTCCTGTCTTCTGCCGATTATTCCTGTTCTTTGACATCTATCACATACTTTGACATAGCTGTAGCATCTTTGAACAGTGTGGGCCAAAAGAACCTGGATTGCAGCACTTTGTGAGCAGTATGCTCTCCTCCATGATGAACTCCATACGGCGATGAATGACAACTCCTCAGAACCTCTGCCGTCTGACTTTCTGGAATGCATCGCCTCATCACTTGATTTGGTCCTTGCTTGAATAGATACGGCTCATCCCACATGTAGTACCAGGACTCATGCCTCAGCTTCTTCCTTTGTTGAGTCATTGCCTCAGGTGGGTATACTCCACTTACTAACAAGTTCACAATATCTGCATACCAAGGGAGTTCAGCTTCCTTTATTGCCAAGAGTTGTTCATCGGGGAACTCTTCTCTGATGCACTCACCTTCCTTCACATGTGAACGGTTCTCTAGCCGTGATAGATGATCTGCAACCTAATTTTCACTTCCCTTCCTGTCTCAGATCTCCAGATCAAACTCTTGCAGCAATATTATCCACCTGATTAGCCTGGGTTTCGCATCTTTCTTGCCAAATAAGTACCGAATTACCGCATGATCAGTGTGTACCACCACTTTCGACCCCACCAGATAGGATCTAAACTTGTCAAATGCAAACACTAGAGCCAACATCTCCTTCTCAGTGACTGTAAAATTAACTAGTGCTTTAAGTGTTTTTCTTGCATAGTAGATGGAATGAAAAATCTTATTCCTTCGCTGCCCCAAAACTGCTCCTACAGCCACATCACTTGCATCACACATTAACTCAAAAGGATAATCCCAATCAGGAGCAACGAGAATAGGAGCCTCCACCAGCTTCCTTTTCAGCTCCTCAATGCTTCTACACGTTCCTTGTCAAATTCAAACTTCACCTCTTTTTCTAGCAACCGGCATATCGATCTAGAAATTTTAGAGAAGTCTTGAATAAATCGTCTGTAAAACCCAACATGTCCTAGAAAGCTGCAGACACCCTTAACTGATACTGGCGGTGGTAGCTTTTCAATCACCTCTATCTTTGCACGATCGATTTCCAACCCTCTGCATGACACCTTATGGAGAAGAACAATACCCTCCTTGACTAAAGAGTGACACTTTTCCAAGTTGAGCACCAGGTTTGAGTCTTCACATCTAGCTAACACCCTGTCAAGATTCTGCAAACACATAGCAAACGAGTTACCAAAAATAGAAAAGTCATCCATAAATACCTCGACGTAGTCTTCAACCATATCGTGGAATATCGTCGTCATGCATCGCTGGAATGTGGATGGTGCATTACATAGACCAAAAGGCAACCGCCTGAAAGCATATGTCCCATAAGGACATGTAAACGTGGTCTTCTCCTGATCTTCTGGTGCTATGGCTATTTGATTATAGCCAGAGTAACCATCCAGAAAGAAATAATATTCCTGCCCTGCCAGCCTATCTAACATCTGATCAATGAATGGAATCGGATAGTGATCTTTCCGAGTGGCCTCATTGAGCTTCCTATAATCCATGCAAATTCGCCAGCCCATGACTGTGCGTGTGGGAATTAGCTCATTCTTTTCATTTGTGACCACTGTCATCCCCCCTTTCTTTGGAACGCATTGAACTGGGCTAACCGATTCGCTGTCTGAGATGGGATACACCACTCCTGCATCCATCCACTTGATCACTTCCTTTCTGACTACATCCTTCATCACCGGGTTCAATCTTCGCTGATTTTGGACGGTTGACTTGGATACCTCTTCCATAAATATCCTGTGCATGCAAAAAGCTTTACTAATCCCCTTAATGTTCGACATCTGCCATCCCATTGCTCTCTTTCGCCTCTTAAGGACCACCAATGCATCTTTCACTTGTGCATCTGTCAGTTCTGCTGAAATGATGACTGGTAAGGTGTCATCTTCATCCAAGAATACATACTACAGATGTGCAGGCAATGTATTTAACTCCAATTTAGGTGCCTCCTCTATTGATGGCTTTGGGGATGGTTAAAAAGACCTCTTCAACGGTTCAAAATCTTTCTTCCTGAAGAACCATTTTGGCTCATTCAAAGTCTGCACCATCTCATATGTTGCACTGTCCCCAAAATGATCACGTCCCACCAAGGCTCTCTCCAAGGGATCCTGTGAGCCAATAATCTGAAGGGTCGACTCCTGATTCAAAACACTGATTGCTGATAACTCTTCATAGATGGCAGGAAGATTCATGGCCTTGTATACATCAAATACCTCTACCTTATCATGAGCTCTCATGGTTAGCTTCCCAACAACTACATCAATTAAGGCTCGCCCGGTTGCCAAAAAGGGACGTCCTAAAATAAATGGCACTTCTGCGTCTGGCTCAAAATCAAGAATTATAAAATCCACCGGGAAAATGAGGGAGCCTACTTGCACTAGCACATCCTCCACAATTCCATCAGGTCTGGCCAATGAATGGTCAGCTAGCTGTAAGACCACAGTAGTGGGTCTAGGACTGCCCAGCCCCAGCTTCTTGAATACTGATATTGGCATCAAATTTATACTTGCTCCCAAATCACACAAACCACGAGCTCGAATAGACTGCCCAATTGTAATTTGAATAGTGAAGCTCCCAGGATCCTTGAGCTTTGTCGGCAATCAATTTTGTATTCGAGAGGTGCACTCCTCAATAAGTGCAACTGTAGCATACTCTATTAGTCTGCTCTTGTTTGCTACAATGTCTTTGATGTACTTAGCATATTTTGGCACTCCCTGCAACACATCAACTAAAGGAAGATTAATATGTACCTGCTTCAACACATCCATGAACTTCTTGAAGCATGCTTCCTCCTTATGCTTTTTCAATCTTTGAGGAAACGGGGGTGGAGGTGTTTCCATCTCTGCTGCCTGTTCATTCCCCCTCACATCATCGTTTCCTTCATCCTTTTTTGTTGCTCCAGATTTCTGAGGTGGCCTTTTAGGTTCCACCTCCCCGAGTTGCTTTCCACTCTTGGTAGTAACTGCAATCACCTGCTTAGGATTTGGGTCTGTATCACTTGGTTATCCTCCCCTTGGTCTAGTGTTTTGGGCTTCATCTAATTGTCCCAATTGATACTCCAATGACTTTATAGCTAACTGCTGATTTTTCATATCAGCTGTCAATATTACCTGATCAGCCTGCATCTACGCCTGGTTAGCTATTATGGTTTTAAGCATATTTTCAATGTTGCTGGACTGAGGAGGTGCATTATTTCCTCTGAATTGCGGCTAAAAATTGTTATGACCCCCTTGATTTCTATGCATGCCATGATTTGAACTCTGTCCCTGATGACTATTACTCCCCCATGAAAAATTCGGATGATTCCTCCAATTTGGGTTGTAATTATTGCCATACTGCTGATTACTACTCCTCTAGCCGTTTCCAACAAAATTTACTGAATCTGGATTGGCGCCACAACACTCAGCTGTGTGTTCACTACTTCCACAGACTTCACACCACACCTGATGAACTGCATTGACTGGGGCTTGTGCTTGGCTCAAACTCATGTTGCTGAAATGAGTGGTAAGTTGATTTTGCAAAGAAGCTATCTGTGCAGCGATAGCTATGAATCCATCCACCTCAAAAACCCCTGCGTCTTTCTTTGCTCCCCCTCGAGTTGTATCCGCATTCCATTCTGGATTACCTTGTGAAATACGGTTCAATAAGGTGTAAAGCCCTTCGTAGGTCTTCTCCAATGCCTGCCCCCCGGCTGCTAAATCTAACAAAATTTTCGTATGCGGTTCCAAGCGCTCAATAAATGTATGCACCAACACATCATTAGACTGCTGATGGTGAGGACAATATCTTAGTATTGACTTGAACCTCTCCCAAGCCTGATACAAATTCTCACCCTCTCTCTGTTTGAAACTTAGAATCTGACTTCTAAGCCTGGCTGTCTTCCCTGATGGAAAGAATCGTATCAAAAACGTCCTCGCTAGGTCATCCCAAGTAGTAATAGAATTTGGCGGTTCAGCCTTTAACCACCTCTTGGCTTCCCCCAGCAGTGAAAACGGGAATAGTGTAAGCCTCACATAATCCGATGATACTCCAGCGGGTATATATGTGTCACTTATCTCCAAGAAGTTTTGGAGATGCTGTTGTGGATCTTCATAAGGGAGACCTGTAAATTGCCCGCTGGTGTGTAATAACTGCACCATATTCTGCTTAAGTTCAAATCTCCCTCCTGGTATCAGCCTAAGAATGCTGGATGATACATTGTTTTTATGTGGGATTGCCACCTCGCGAACCGGTCTTGCTGCCATCTCATGCACATGAAGACTCACACATAGCTAATTTAGCAAGACAATTTAAGCTACGGCTATAATGATTATTTAAGTTAGTAAGTTAAAAATAGAGCATGCACGATGTAGTCATTGAAATGAAGTACAACTATGTTAAGACTTCCTAACCTCAAGAATCGACTCTCAATCTTAGCAAACTCATGCAAATCAACCAATCAAGAAATACGACATGAATGTTATATATCATTAAACATGTGCCCTCACAACAAGAGAGTTACCCTTTTTTACTCACAAATTTTCAAATCACAACATGTATGGGTATATGAATAAAATTACACTCGCTCTCTCAAAGAATTCACATGCATCATGTAGTGAACCATAAGCTTGCCATTAGTGTTTTACTCCACTAATTTAAGGATGTTTGAACATAAGATCAAGTAGGACTTATCGGGTTATAATGTAAGCTAAGGGACGGGTAGATACTATTCTGGCCAGTAATAGTGACTATCTTCCCTAAGCACTTTTAATACATCACGCATTCATTACGAATTCCCTCCTCTTACTTCACCTTCTTACTTTTCTGCTCCCATTTTCCTCTTTTGTTTCCCCATTTCTTTATGCACACTTAGCTTATTAGTAAGGAGTTCTTTACGCAACTTTTTCATTCATTTGTTCTCTTACTCCCTATCAATATTCCATCCTTTTCAAACAAGTGCACCTCTGCCCTTTTCTCAGCTCCCACAACTATTCTTTTTCCTTCTTTTTCACGATTCTCACTCCTTTACTCTTTTGGATTTTTCACTTAAGCGCTTAGGACTTTTGGATCAAATTCAAGGTTAATGAAAGAAAAGGATTAAGCTTATGGTGAAGCTATCAAAGAATAGGTTTAAGGCTCAATGGGGTTAACTAGGATTAAACATTCAAGGTAGGTAGAACAAGGGATAAAAATTAGGCTCATGCAAAGAAATGCCTATATCATCTCCTACAATCTACATCCTTCATTTAATTTTGTATACACACCAGGCAAGTTCTAGACACTACACAATAGCATGGAATATTCAAACCTTACACTCATGGCACATACTCAATTCAAGACATATTCACCAGACTTTTAACTCAGATAATCACAAGAATTTACAATCAAGCTTTAATAGCATAGAGTTATACAACTTGCATGCTTCAACACTAAACACATTTGCATCTTACCATCATTTATAGCACATAACAAGAATATCATGCCATTAATTAGCTACGGGTTCAACAATCAAAACCTACTTACTAAAAACACTATATATAGACAAAGAAAATTTTTATTCTTCGGTTCAAAGACCGAAAAGAAAAACCAACGGGTGGTTAAGTCATTCTCAACTCAAAATTATTTCAAATATGTATTCAGCTCTACGTTCACCAAAATCATTAAGCACAAAATTTTTAACATTCCCTCACCCCACACTTAAATCATGCTTTGTCCCCAAAGCATCTAATCCAAATTCATAAGGGTGAGAAATACTCCCCGAGGCCTCTAGGCCTAGCTAACAAAATGTTTTTCTTCATTAGAACAAGTGGGTATTTCACCCCATACTTTTCCTCTTTCATGCTTCTTAACTTCCTCCTTGCTGGATACTCATACTTCCCCTGCATCTGTGCTTAAATCTCCACCGAAAACAACAATAAGATGAAAATAAACAAAATCACACAAATACAAGAAATTGAAATGGTACCTATGGTACCCTTGGGTTGCCTCCCAAGCAGCGCCTAATTTTACGTCGTGGCACGACGTATCAAATTTCACCACTTTTCCCTCCACTTTGAGGATATGAATCTCACCCCTAATTTCTTCTCTAATTCCTCTTATGCTCTAGGGGTGGTGGTGAAAACCTTAAAGGACCAAGCAGTAGATGTCGCCTTTTGCGCTTGTTGGCCCTTAAGTAAGTGAAGTCATTTTGTCTCTTAGATTTAGAAAATTCCAGAATATATGGGCCTTGTTCCTCCTCTAGACCTTTCTCTACAAGCATGGAAGACTCTATCTCTAGGTTGTCAACCAAACTCAATGTCGAAAAATGCTTCGAGTGGGGTACAATACACCTCAAATCTGAAACTGCATTTTTCTTGACTTCCTTACTTGTGTATACCTTCTCCACATCAACATCTATATCTCCATAAATGTCAAATGGTTTTTACTCTCTCTTTTCTTTCAAGAATGGATCGGCTATACATGTGAGACAATCATGGAGACTCTCGGGAGCTTTCAACAATTGAGCTTGTTTCAAGAACTCACTCTTTTCTTCTCCTTGCAGTCCCTCATGAGTATTGCATAAAACCGTCACTTGCAAATCAGAGCAAGCTTCAGCTTCAGCCCTCATCTCCATGAACTTGTTTCTCATCATTTCTAGGGCCTCTCCATTTTCCTCTTGCTGAATTCTCAATGGTTCCATCTCCTTCTTCATTGCTTCTGTTTTCTCAAGGACCTATTTTATCATGTTTTGTATCTGAACTTGGCGTTCCAAGTCCTCATTTTCATCATTCCTATATTCAGCCCAAGAAAACAGAAGGATCATAGTAGGGGCTTGGGGAATGGGAATATGCATTTGGACAGCCATCCCAATGGCCATCTTGACCTCCACATATTTTGCAACTGTATGCATTTGGGCAACCATTCCAATGGCCATTTTGACCACCACATATATTAAAAGTATTACAGTGTTGCCATAAGTGGGGTCCTTCGTAATTCAGACAAGATTTGCCAAAATATGAGTATCCACCATTTAAACCGTTTGTATTCCATGATGTCATGTCAAGAAGGATATCCGAAAAAAATCAAAAAGAATTAAAACAAATATCTACAAAAATTTTTCTTTCGAAAATAAGACTAACAGAAGAATTTATTTTAAACTCACTAATACGCCAGTCCCCTGCAACGGTGCCAAAAACTTGATGAGCCCGCAAGTGTACGGGTCGTACAAGTAATATAGTGGCCCTTTTTAAGAGCTAGAATGTCGAGCCCACAGGGACTAGTTCAGCAAATTATCAAGTTCAAGTGTTAGTTAAGAAGTCGGTTTTAGAAGTTTTTGATAAATTATAATTAAATCTTAGTGGTGACATGAAATATTATGGAAGCAATACAAAACAAAACTAGAGTTAAGGCCGGATAATCATGCAATGCTACAATTCATACTGGGTTAAGTATGAAATTATCAATTGTTGTCTCACATAATTGGAATTGCATGTTCATGGTCTTCCGAACCTCTAAACACGAAAAACTAGCCTCACTACTGCATCGTTGAGCGAGAATGTCATTTCTTGTTCGTGGGCAATTCACTACGTGGATGTGGTTTATGGGGTTTATGCCCTTGATTAGGGACTTCCGTACCTCCAACCATTTAACCAAACATAGCTTCACAACTACTCCTACAAGTGGTGGAGTACAATTCTAAGTTGGTGTCTTTCTATCTTCCCATTTTATCAACCAGGAAAGGTAAATTAGGTATATTTCTATCCTAACCACAAATCTTATCAAAAGACAAGAACTTGCTTCCTACATTCTTATGTTCTTGCGTAGGTTTGCTCTTCCAAGCTTCCACCAAAGATTAACACACTTGTTTTCATGGTGATAAAGCATAAAAACAACAATAATAAAGATTGTAAGACAAAACAACAACTAACAACTCAACCCAAAATGAATCTAAGCAAATACAATCATATCCATGGCCTCAACCCTAGATGGAGGGTTCTAGCCACCCATGTTTGTACAAATACTCAAAACCATGATTATAGTAGTTTACTTACAAGTATAGATGAAAAGAAATGAAGAAAATATGAACCCAAGAGGAGTTCTCCAAGTCTCCTTCGCGCCTCCCTTCGGTTTTTCCAGAAAATCGCTTATACCCTAATTTTGGGGCAAGGTTCCTATTTATAGTAAATTAGAATCTACAGATTTTTTGCCTGTGGTGGAATGGCAACGTGTCACGGAGGTGAACGCTGAGCCTTGCCTCCATGACACAGAGGTAACGCGTACCCTCGCTGGACTGTGCCAAAAAATGCAATTTTCGTCCAAGTGTTGCCGCGTTGGCAGCGTGCCACGGCCCCTATCGCGCAGGGTGCAAGTTATTGCATGTTTTCTTGTTGAGTTTCACGTTTTGCTCTTGATTCCATTCCTCCACTTCACAAAATCATGAATTAGTTCCTCAAATGCATTATTAACCTTCAAAAACAAGGACTAATCATGTTTGTTAGTATATATTCACATTTACATAAAATCACATGAGAATGTATATAAATAAGTAGATAAACAAGACTAAATTGAGTTATAACGTAGAACTTGGGCATGCAATCATGCCCAAGATCACTCACTAGGACTCGTGGTTTCTTCCAACGAGTCGTGGTATCGATTCATCATTTATTACTAGAATTTCTTGCACCAAATCAACCACCGGTAACAACAAATCGTTACAACCCACAACGAGTCATTGGAAGGCCCGTTGTATGCCACCTACTGAACCCAACCTCTACCAACGCCTATTGACAACAGCTCCTTGATTCCAAAAATGAGTCGTTGTGTTGTCCGTTGTCTCCACTGCCACCTAGCCTTCCCTAACCAACGACTGCATATAACGACCCGTGGTTTGACACCACGAGTCATTAGGTCACCCGTTCTGTGATATTTTCCCCAATTTCAATAGTTTTTACTTTTTAGCTCCCGGGTCTCTCCTAGGCACTTTTGAGGTATTACAATATCTCCCTCATGGGAACATTCGTCCTCGAATGTAGGAAATAAGAAGAAAATAGAAACATGCAATTATCATCTTTAAATACTGATCTTTTAAATCGAAAACTGGCAGAATGACTACCTCTGAAAAGAACTGCATAGCTGAAACGAATTCAGACATCACATAATGTATCATAACATAAAACAAACTTGCACATATGAACTGAACATGGAAATTGATTATAGAATTAGGGAAAAAACATATACCTCAAATTGAAACTAAGCCTGTAGATAATAAATGCGGGTATCTAGCCATTATATCCGCTTCAACCTCCCATGTAGCTCCTTCAACATGTTGATTTCTCCATGGAACTTTAACTGAAGCTACTTCTTTGTTCCTTAGTCTCCGAACATTACGGTCTAATATTTCCACAGGCTCCATTTTGATGTTAAAAGATAATTTTAAGCGAAAGGCTCTTGATGATGTACTAAATTTAAGCTATATTTTGAGCAAAAGTCCATTCATGATATTTTAAAGATATTTTAAACTATGTTTTGAGTGATATGCTCACATGTTTTTAAAGAATGGTTTTAGAGTCAAGACTCCCAAGTCAAGTTTTTAGCAATTTTTTGAGCCAAGGCTCATAAGTAATGTTTAAAGAGATTTTGAGTCAAGGCTCAATAGATATTTTAAAACATTCATAATATTTATAGCCAAAATTCTTTATAAGGATGCTTTTAGTTTGCCTCATTGAGGTCCTAGTTATACGAGTATATGTTTTAGGAGAATTATCTAGCCCTGACTCGGGTGAATGGGTTCAGACAACCCCTAGACCTAGAACTACATAGAGATGTAAGTTAGGATCGTACTGTTGGTTCGAGTGACTCCTTAGATAAGTCCCTTGTAAGGACTTCAGTTATGAATCCACACTTTAGTTTGTCTTTAAACCTAGCAAAGCTTTGGATAGCCCTCATAAATATGGGACAGACATGAGATCATCATGTGCTCATTCATGATTGTTATCGTCTATGAGAAACTCTTAATTAAAAGATATACATCATTTGCATATGTATTGACAAATACTATTATGACGCATGAGTTTTATGGCGTAAACTGTTTTATACTTTGAGTCATATTATAATATTGTGTCCTAGGCATCATTCAAAGTTTCAGAGTATAACATCACTTTGTTATTTCCAGTTATGTCCTTCACTTGAGATATTTTTTCTAACCTTGTTTTACTCAGCTATTTTATATACTGTACATTACATGTACTGACATCTTTTTGGCGTTGCATCATATTATGATGCAAACTAAGGTAGACAAGGTCAGTAGGTGATGCTTTGCTAGGAACTCATCTATATTTAGCTATTGGTAAGGCCTCCTACATTTGGATAGTCCTGTTATTGAGTATTTTATTTATAGAGCTTGAGGGAACCATGGGAATTATGTATCGACACCGTCTTCTACAATTAATAGAGGCATCATAGATAGAGTTAGGTTTGAGCCAATAATGTTACTTCTTAACATTAATTTCAATTATAGAATATATTCTCTTTCATTATAGTCAGATCACTATTTTCAGCTTCTACATTGTTTATTGAGATCTAAACTAATATCAAACCAGGTCAAGGGTTCTCTTGGATAACGAAAGTGGTCTAAGTGTTGATCGACACCCTGGGTTTAGATTTGGGGCGTGACATCTGACCACCTACTCTGTCTCAAATTCTAGTCTTTCTACTGAAATAAATACTGGAGGCTCTTATGATTTGTAAATACGTCGACATGAACACCATATAAATAGTGGCGCCATATATTCAATGCAAACACTATAGCTTCCAACTTTAGGCTATGAGCAGGATAATTTTTCTCGTGCTTTCCCAACTGTCTAGCAGCATAGGTGATAACTTTTCCATGTTGTTACACCCTAAAAGTTCCTATGATCAGACCCTATACTTGGAGTTGAAACAAGTAGGAATATCTGAGATTTTCTCAGGATGACTCGTCATACGAGTCGTTATATGATTGTACAAATCATTAGTGGAGTCATAGTAAGCCTCAGAAGTTTCATCCCTTAGACCATGAGTCCACACCATGAGTTGTGGTAGGATGGTACGACTCGTAGTGATGAGTCGTTTGTGTCTACAGAAGGAGTCCTGGTGTAATAAGTCATATGAAAACTCGTAGAAATAAAGGACGAGTCATTGTAGGGGGGAATTGTCTTTAGATTAGAGAAGTGAAAATCAGGACCAGCTTGAGGTGGATGGTCACCACGAGTCATGGTAATAACCAAAGACTCGTGGTATGACTCGTGATGATTGGCAGGTAGTTTTTAAGTGCGATTTTCTAAGGTATTTTTGTAACTTTCTATGGTTTTAACTCCTAAACCAGGTCATTTACGGTTTCCTAAATAGGTATACAATGGTTAAACCTAGCCTAAACTCTCATTCCTCTCCTAACACTGTTGATTGAAGATCACCTTCCCTTAAGGCTCTCAAGCAACTAGAGTTCTTCTTTTTATCAATTTCTCTTGGGTCTCCAGTTAATGTCAAGGACTCTTTAAGCCAGGTATGTGGGGTTATGAATGAGGGATTTCTTCCACCCTCATGCTCAATCTCATGTATAATTTCATAAATTTGATTTCTTCGAGTCTCCAATTATGATTTTCATGAATTTCTAGGGTTAGATGATTTTTATCCAAAACTCTATTAACTCTTATGAAATTGATACTCTCGTGATTTTAAATATGATTTATGACTATGATCACATAATTTCTATGAAAAACTCTCATGATTCTCTTTTTTCAAGTTAGCATGATTTTGTTCAAGTATGTATAAATCTCATGAATATCAAGCTTATGTATTATGTCTATACTTTTAGCATTATTTTTACGGCTAGTTCACGTATGTAAAGTAGTTTATGAACCTATCAAGTTATTTTAAACTATCTCATGTAAAACCCACGTTTTGTGTATGATTATGAGCACTATGTATGGTTTTGGAAGTAGTATTTATCACCGAGTAGGCTGGGATTCAATACATTCAGGTCTCAAAACTACGTGCCACCATAGGATAAGGGGTCCTCTCTAGTAGAGAGTGTCTCCCATGCACTTAGCCTAAGGGGTCCTCGCCATTTGAAAGTGTCTCCTTTATGATACTGGGCTCATGAGTGATATCACGCCTTGTTGGTTCTTACCCTTGGCATGGTATGGACACCCTCCTGACCAAGGGTATAAATCGGGCTCTATGATGCTCACTTGGAGTATGTCGGTTATGAGAATTTCCCGTTGTTCCTCATGTTTCGTGTCTTTTCACGTTCAGGATTTATGATCTTATGTTTTATAGTATATCTAACCCATTGATCAGTTTTTGAGTCTTATATATGATTTCAAAATCGTTAAGTTTTATGACTTTCTTTTCAAAACTTTGGGTCATTATAATTTGAACTATGATTATCAGCTTATGTTTTATGACTATATTACGATCATGCTTTTTAGCATGTTTTCCTTACTCTCATGTTTTACTATTATTCTATACTCAGTACATTCAAAGTACTGATCGCATAATTTTGTGCTATATCGTCTCATGATATAAGTTAAGGTGATCAATCTCAGCCCCGTCGCTAGATTCGATATTGCTCTAGATTGAGCTCAGTGTTTGTGAGTCCTCATTATCCAACGACACCAATGTTGATTCATGTCTTCTTATGTCTTTCTAGTTACAAACTTAGTAGAGCTAGTTGGGGGGTTTTTTTGTCACGACCCAAGTTGGATCCGAGATCAAGACATGGGACCTAGAATCACGAATACCTCCAAGTCGACCCATAGAATGAACATGATAACTAAAGAACATACATTAAGAGAAATCTGATAACTAAAACATAAATAAGAGGAAGTCTGAATAACATAATAATCATAAACCGGTCAACACTCGGTAAAACTGAATATCTACATTATGTTTGATAAGCCTCTAATACTGTCTGATGAGCTGAAGGGACAACACTCCTAACTAGGTCACTAAAGTATGAAAACTGAAATAATATATCTCAACACACAACTAAAGGTCCTCATAAGATGAGGACTAACCAACAATGGGATATTGGACTAAGCTTAGGGAACTAGACTAATGGCAAAATTGAACCGGATCGTTCGGACCTGTATCATTTCATGATACAACGTAGAGTATATGGTTAATACTTGGAATGTACTGATTATGTAAGGTAACTAAACATGATGAGAAACTGTTAACTAAAATCATGCATAAAAATATAAATTATAAGATCACGAGAATAAGGACTTCATGCTGAAATCTAAATCCGAAACATGTATAATCACAAGCTGAAAATCATATCTGAATAGAAAGACCCAAAGATAAATTATAAATCATATGACTTGTCATAACCTAAATCATAAGTAAAATCTTATAATCTAATCATTGAGTCAAACCTGTTGTAAAACATAATATCATACGTAATAAACATGAACAACTGAAATCATGAGGAACAATGGGAGACTCTTCATAATCGAAAACCTCATGATAGAGCTTATGTAATGCCCCAACTAACACAGTCAAGTTGGCAGAGCTATCTAAAACCTTGCAAGGGCTAAGGACGCTACCACGATATCGATATCAAGACGAAGGCCCTCTAGTGGGCAGGGAAAACTCACTTGAGAGGTCCAAAAAATAAATATACATACGTTGGTGCATAGTTATGAGACCGGGGAACCTTGTAACTCAAAGCCTATTATCTGCCAGACACTACTCCCAAAAACATATATAGTGCTCCCATCGTTTTTCAACGGAGCTGAAATCATAATCACATGCATAGTCTGAAATCTAAACATGGGGAGTCTTGACTCCAAAGTATATCATAAGTTGATCTTATTATCCTTGGCTAAATCATGAAAATATACTTAACTTGTGTAGGCTCGCCTATATCTTAAAATCATATATACTTGAAATAGACTTCATAAGTCAAAATCGTAGAATCATATATGGGTAATTTGTAAGCATTTATTTATTCTAGATATCTCATCATACTTGAAATCATGAATCATAAACTTGACTTTTCATGAAACTTATATAGTTGGGAATAATTCCTAAAGCTTGATATCATGAATTTATATCAAAAGAGGTATAAATCTGTTCATGAATCTTAAAACATACTTTGAAATATGAAGAAAATTGACCCATAAACAAATCATAGAGAATTTCATAAAATTGGGTTAAAACCCTACAAGATCAAAAACTTGAATCAAGACTTGAATACGTGAAATTGACGAGAAATTTTGGTATGAGAGTGAAAGGAAACTCTCTTTTATAGCCCTACATACCTGGGTAAGCTGAATCTAAACTTGACTTTGATAGCCCAAAGATTTGGAGAAGAATTTGAGGAATTCTTGATCTTGAAAGGGAAACTTCTAAACTTGCATGCATGAGAGTTGAATGAATTAGAAAAGGTTAAACTCCCATAATGCACTCCTTCTAGAGCTTAAAATGACATAGTTTAGGACTTAGGAGCTTAAGAATTACGAAAATACCCTTACTAATTTTGCTGGAAAAACCTTACTTCCCAAAGTAATGACTCATACCATGAGTCGTACCTCGAAACCAAGACTTATGGCTGCCTCTCATTGTCGCTATTGTTTTTTCCAAAATTCCTTAAGTTCTCATGGGCTAACCAACAACTCCAACCTTCCAACGACGGGTCTTTGGAGCCATCCGTTGTTACATCTTCCAATTCCTTTGCCCTCTCTTACGAGTTCAAGGCACGACTCGTTATTCCCCGCAATGTGTCATACCATGATCTGTACCTTCTTACCCTTTTATTCCTAAACCAACCAATGAATCGCTACCACGACCCATTTTTTGTCACAATGAGTCATTCCAGGAGCCATACCTTCCTAACCTAGCACACTGGCAATTCCCAAGGCTCCTACCAATAGCCCGTTACATGGACCTATGAGTTGTACCTTGACTCATTATTACTGCACTTTTTTTAGTAGATGTTGAGCCCAATTGATCCCACGACTCGTTATTTCCGGAGTCATTCTGAGTCATTTTTCAAACTTTTTATGTTGATCACATTACTAATCGTGACTCTAGTCTTAGGAATTTTTAGGGTATTACATTGTTCCATAAGCTCATCTTATATTAGAGGCTTATCAGATGATGATGTATAGATAATCAGGTGCTTTAACGTGTTGCTTCAGTTGCTACATGTTATTATATCATACACTTTCACTTATATATCTGATGATTATTTCCACTTAGTATATGCTTATGCTTATATTATGCATGTACCATGGGCTAGCTTAGAGCTATTCGTATTTTTAGGTCCCGAATTATGTTCGAGGTCTATGCTCAATCGTGACAGTTGCATCATAACACAGCCTTAACCAACTCTAGAAGCGTCACAATAAACAACATAACCCTTTGTACCTTTGGGAAGGGCCAAGACAAATGTTGAAGCCAATCTATCTATAATTCCTAGACACTCCACTCACACAGTTCTATCCACTAAAATTTATCTGCCTTATGCATCAACTTTGCCAATGTCGTGACGAAGGTAGAATATCCTTCCACAAATTGTCAATAATAACCTTCCCAACCAGAAAATTATGCACCTCTGTAGGATTCATAGGTCTAGGCCAATCCTTCACAACTATTACATTATGACTCAACCCTCTTTCTTCCTCTGCAATGACATGGCGAAGAAAAACTACAGATATTAGCCAAAATTCACATTAAGAGAACTTAACATACAACCTGTGCTCATGGAGGGTCTGTAGCACAGCTCTCAAGTGATTTTCATGCTAAGACTCTGATCGTGAATAAATTAGGATGTCATCAATAAAGACGATCACAAACACATCACAGAATGGCTTAAACACTAATGTTATAAAATCCATAAAGGCTGGTGGGGTGTTAGTAAGACCAAAATACATAACCAGAAACTCATAGTGGCCATATCTAGTCTGGAAGGCTGTCTTAGGGATATAAGCTTCCCTAGCTCGCAATTGGTGGTATCTGGACCTTAGGTTGATCATAGAAAAACATCTAGAATCCTATAACTAATCAAAAAAATCCACCAATTCTAGGGAGAAGATACTTATCCTTACTTGTCACATTATTTAGTTGTCAGTAATCAACGAACATCCTCAATGACCCATCTTTCTTTTGCATAGATAATGTTGGTGCACCCTATAGTGATATGCTAGGTCGGATGAAACCTTCTCGAGTAAATCTTTCAACTGTTCCTTCAATTCCCTTAGCTCTATAGGAGCCATCTTGTAAGGAGGCATCCATATAGGCTGAGTTCTTGGAAGCAAATCAATAGCAAAATCTATCTCCCATTTGGGAGGAACTCATAGTAATTCTTCTGGAAAGAATTCTAGAAACTCGTTTACTACTCGAACCTACCAAAAAGTCACCAACTCCTTGTCCAGGTCTCTGACCCAAACTTAGTGAGACATACAGCCTTTGGATGTCATCTTCTGGGTCTTAAGGAATGACATAAAGACCTTTAGGCTTAGCAGCATTGCCCTTCCATTCTAGGACTAGATCGTCTGGAAAGTGAAATCTAACAATATTTGCTCGACAATCAACATTAGTGTAAAATGTTGCTAGTCAATCCACGCTCATAATCACAAAAAATATAGACCATCTAAAGCTCTACGAGATTAGCTAATGTAGGTCTGTCATATATGAATATTGTATAGTTCTGATAAACCCTTCTAACCAACACACACTTGCCAATAGACATCAAAACCGTAAATGGTTTAGACAACGACTCAAGAACCATTTCAAACTGACTCGCAAAAAATTAGTAACATAGGAAAGCGTAGAACCACGGTCAGGAAAAGCATATACTACACGAGAAAAGAGTATCAATGTACCTATAACTACATCAGGTGATACCTTCTAGTCCTGATGACCACCCAAAGCATAAAAGAGGTTCTATGTGGTCCATAAACTAGAAGCCTCTCTCCTTAGTCCTTTACCTCGATCCATTACGGACTAAGAGTCGAGTCCATGAGGACAAATTGAGGGTGAAAATACACCTATAGATCCTAAAAACTATGTAGTGTCACCTCTTGTCCTGTTCGGACACTATCCCATATAATGACTAGGTTTCCCGCTTGATAACATACACTCTAACCCTAATGACATTGTCCTTAATGGGTCCTCCAAAAATGAGCACACGAGGGCAGAGGGGGTCTCTCCTAATATCGAGAATGAGATGAGCCAAGCATTGCTCCCTCCTATATACCTACAAATACGGTGAAAAACTCTCAATAGGTCAAGCCGACTGCCAGGATGACTAAGCCCCTCGGTCTCCTTAAGACTCTCTATAAGATCCCCCAGTCTTAGGCCTCTTCCTCTACCCTCGTCCCCTAGGGGTATCTCACAAATGATGAATCAAATCCTCTCCCCTCCAGGAAAATTACTACATCCACACAATATCTATATCTACCTGGGTAGACACTCCCAATCAATCACAAGACAAATGAGGTCCTAACACAATCACAAACTAATGGACTCTAGCCATCATCGTTTGTACCATATGTAGAGCATACACTAGCCAAGGAATTGAACCTGAGATTGTAACTATGTACATCCATACTTCCCTGATGAAAATTTAATAATTACTTAATCAAAGCCTCTCAGAGCTCCTGTGGTAGGTATGGATCTAAAAAGTCTTCTGAAAGCTCCTTCCCTTCGGCTGGATGTGCATTGGGTTCCTTGGATCAATCCTAGACCACAAACCATAAAATAGAAATATCACATAGCATAAATGCTATAACTACACTCCCTCTATAACTATAGCTCTCATCACCCACAACGCCTAATATGTCTAATCAATAAAATCCCGGGGATCCTCATTCGATTAGATCTACTGAAAGCTAGAGGACTCAGACTCAGAAACTCATGGCCTCTGTAACTCTCAAACTCATGTCCTCGAGGTCCTTCTATTGCTTCCAACTTCTGCTCCTGGCCAATAGCTATACGTGCCATCAATTGAATGGTTCCCTCAATGCCCTACCCCTATAGAGCTGTAGGAGGAATGTCAGGCACTAGAGGGTCAAAAACTCTATCCACCGTAGGTAAAGTTGGGGCTGATAGAGTTGGATGTCTGTCCACAACGGCTATGCTAGTACTGGACTGGCTATAGTACCTGGATAGGAGACACTCCCTGAGCCTCTGACTTATCTTCCTAATCATTAGGAAGGTGACGACTATCCTCTCCAGCTATGGTGCTGATCAAAATTTTAGCCATTTTCCTTGTCATCGGCATACTCTGAAATGCAAGAATGATTTTGATGTTACGAAACCTTATGACATAGCTCTATCACATGAACTATTAGTCATAAAAGTTAAAACAACTCCTGAATTTCATGAAGCCTCCTGATTATAAGTATGGAGCATGACATACCCATAAGCAAGACACTACTGTACATGGCTTTGTGGACTCCCTAGGACATGGCTTCGCTCAAATACAAAGTTTTTCATGCCCCATAATTGGAGGAGGGTGCGACTGACCCCGATACTTGACTAACCGAAAAACCAACTATATAACATTTATAACTATAACATGAAGCCGACTAAGCAACCTATCACAGTGATCTATAACTCAAAAAGGGACCGATCAGGTCTCAACACATAATAACAAGAGATAAGATGTTGTCAAGACCACAATAGAAACTGAAATAGACTGTGGAGAGCCAATAAAGGAACATACCGAACTGAATGGATGGGATAGGGCTCTAGGCTACCCACACTATACAACAAAAAACTCAAAAGACAAGCTAGACCTCAACTTCTAAATAAAAAGAGCACACTAAATCTCCATAAATGAGCAACTCCTACTATAGTTGATGGTTTGAACCTCTATCTGCACCTGCAACATGATTGCAAGGGGGGTCCCAGGGAAAAGGAACATCAATACGAATGATATGTACTAGAATGTAATACTAAAAGCGGTAAACACAATAATATAAAAGATAGTTGAACCTGGGAAAGGAGCAAACACAAACTGGACCTGCCAACATCAATCATGACAAGAAAAATAATTGATAATGACTCAAGGAATAGGGTATGGAAAGATAAACCGTAATCTACTACCCTATATGAAATGATATATGCATAACTTAACCGATTCATATGCAAAGACTACTGATAATTGGGTCGTGGTTATGAGAAAAAAACAATGACTACTTAATACTCGGACTAGGTTTTTAAGAGTTACCTGATAGTAGGTCTAGGATTTATAAGTTACCAGATACTCGGACCAGGATTTTCACAACTAACCTATTACTTGGATAAGGATTTAATATATAACACCTGGCACCAATAGCCTTGATACTTGGACCAGGATTTTCACAACTGACCTATTACTTGGACAACGATTTAATATATAACAGCTGGCACCAATAGCCTTGATACTTGGACCAGAGAAGTCATGTTTCGATACTTGGACTAGATAATATACAAATAGATACTTACTCCGGCAAATGTAATTCACGATATGACTGACCTAGAGAATGGTCCAACATGGGGGACCAACTGAATGCAATGCCTCTTACAATTGGTAGGGGGGGACTTATACTTATCTTGGAAACATAAATATGAACTTGAGATTCGAGGAACTTTAAACTTAACTTTGTCTAGAAGCTCTAGGAGTCAACTCTGCATACTGAGACACAACTTGGAGTACTTAGGCTCAAAATAGAATACTCAAGCTCAACTTGGACATGGATTAAACTTTGGAGTACTTGGACTCAAATTGGAGTACTTCATCTTTACTTTAGAATACTTGAATTCACTTGGAGTTCTCAGACTCTCTTAAAATACTTAGGATTCCCTCTAGAGTACGTAAACATGACTTTAGAGTACTTAGACTTAACGTTAGATACTTGGATCTACTTTGAACTTATCCCGAAGACACGAGAGTGGGATAACTTAACATAAACATCATGGAAGGAAATCATAACATCTTTATTTAGAGTAAGATATCTCATTTCACATACTTAAAAGAATGGGTAACTATACCACTTCAAAAAGTAGCTTCAATATCGACAACTTAGTTATGTTTGTTAGTTTAACATTAGCATCTTAGCTTACGTTGATAAACAAGTCATTTTCTTAACTCTTTACTAGACTTACTTAATGATATTGACTTCATATTGGATCAACATATATATAAATGACTTTAATGTAAAGGACCAGTTCATAGTGCCCATGTTGAGGGATCTCCCGACTCGATTTACATCTACGACAACGATAATACAATATCATAGTTCATTCGCCACTTCAGCAAGATACAATCTAATCACCTTAGGTTCAGTTCAACATATAACTTATAGCTTTAGGAGTTACTTTGTGCACAAAACTTGCATCAAGAATACAATAGTTCCATTTGACTTTAGGGACTTAGAATCCTTCTTAAAGAAAGAACGAGGGGCGCCTTAAATACCTTAGAACGCCGGCTCCAATATTAAGTCTTAGCACTTCAAGTGTATCCTTGTAGCTCCTTCAAACTTCCACTTACATCATATCACAACCATGATGTTTTGCCCCAAGGAAAGAATCTAGGCAAAAACATCAACAACATGAACAGAAACAACAATTACTACAACTTCCCTCCAACTTCTACGCATGGATATCAAAGGTGGAAATCACTTAACCTTACGATGAATTGACGTTCTTAGAGATATAGGGTGTCTCCTCCAACTTTTCATCCAAGAAATGAACTAAAACTTGCAGCAACTCAACAACAAGTTCATAAAAACGATTGTTTGCAACTTTGAGAGTTGTAGTTCAAATATGTTTCACATTTGGTGGGAGATTTCTAGCTTGATTTCTCCTTTTAGTTGTTAGAAAATAGAGAGAATTTAAGGGTGTAAGCAAGTTTCTCAATTTAAAGATACATAACAGATGAAATCTAAACACACAACTTATTTTTACAGGCTAGTGAGGTGGTGGCTAGGGATCCACGTTGCATAGGCCATCGCGGAGGGGCAGGCCCCTGTCGTGCAGCTTGGTTGTGCGCATCGCTTTGGCCTGTGTACTCTTGCTTCACCTGGCCTCGATGACTAATCCGTATACTCATTTATGTCTCCAATCCTCTATGAAACCCCTTGTGTAGCTTGGTTGTGTGCGTCGCATTGGCTCATGTCGTCTTGCTTTGCTTGGCCCTAATGAATCATTCGTATACTCATTTATCTCTCCAATCCTCCAACAATTAATATTATACATTCCATATTACTTGGATCTGTTAACATGTACATATATATACTTTAATAACCCGTCATATGAATACTTATTCTTTCAACAACATGTTGAATGTTTCAAATCTCCATTCCCAACAATTTCCACTAATATAAGATACTCACTTGTAGAGAATTTTTCCTATCTACAACACTATTATTTAGTTTTTTTTCAACAATGAAGACTTTTTGATTTTCGAATCCCCAACCATTTCAATCAATTTCAAGCTTATTTCCAACTCCAATAGTAAACCACAATCTAGCAATTTCATGAAATTTGCACCAAAGTTTACTAGCAATTTTAACCACAAGCATACAACTTTAAAATCACAAATAAATTCCAAATTAACGATAATAAGCTACTTTCTTAACATATCTATGAATTTGAAGCATAGATGACCCCTTTTCTTCAACTTCATGGATTTGTCCAACAATGGTAGAACGTGAGTTTAAGGTCGGGAAGAGATGAAATGGGTGCACATGAGTTATCTGTGGTATCACCTAATAAAATTAAATAAGAAAATTACTTGTGTTGTGGAGCTTTGCCTTACCATGTTTTTGGAAAGAGAGCAATGGAGAAGACAAAGAGAAAGAGAGTTATGGGTTAGAGAGAAAAGGCAGGAAACAATTTTCTCTTCTTATTTTTATAAGAGGAGAGTGAATGAGGGAATACAATTTAAGTTGTTGTAGGTTTTAATTTTAATTTAAGGTCCTTAGGTCAAGTAGACCCTAGACCCAAAAACAAAATTTCTCCTCGAAACATCCCTGGCGAGATGCGCCCGACAATGTACCTACCTGTCTGAAAAAAAATCCTAAAGTTCCTTTCCTAGTGCGGCGTGCCTGGCAGTGCACTCGATTATAAGAAAAAAACTTTTCTAATTATCTCTAGGCACGGTATACCTATCATTGCACCTACCTGTTTTCATTTTTTAAACTTTTCCCCCACATGTATCCACCTCCAATCACCTATACATCTCTACATAACAACAAAATAAGTTAGAATGGTGGGTCGCTCCCACCAAGCTACTTATTTATAGTTGTGGAATGACGTTATTGCTATGGTATTAGTATGTTTTTGTAGGCCAGGTAGAACTTTTTGTATAGTGAGTTTCCCATTCTATGGCGTTGATGGCCTAGTGTATTTATTTTTAGTTGGTCAAGTGATCCATCTTCCTCTATAGTCTATCATGTTCTAGCCTATTGTAGTCAGTTTTGTGGTTTGGGTGTGCTCGATTAGATATAGCACATGGTGCCAGTCATGCTCCTCCGGGTTTAAGGTGTGACAGACTTGATTTCAGAGTAGCTCATGTCTTAGGGATTCTATGAGCCATAGTACAGTCTTTCATAAGTGTGCATTGCGCAGTGTACTTATAAACAAGAGGCTACAACACATTTAGGATTGTTTCCTTTCTTTATGGATCAAAATCGTGTGAGATGTTAGTTTCTGTAGGAGTTGGGTCTACACTCATGTTTGCTGACTTGTGCAAAGATACTTTCGATGTAGTGGACTACAGCTGGCCGGTGGCTATAAATTGTGGCAGGTAAGATCCTTTAATTTTATTATGGTTGTGGTTGTGTCGCGCCTTGGCATGGTGCGGAGTTTTTTTGTTTGTAATTTTTTATGGTAGGCTTCCCATGGGACTATGTCATGCGATGTCGTGCTATGTCAGTCTATGAGTTGGAATCAAGCATGTCATCCAACATTTGAGGAAGAATGTTTCTAAGGGGGGAAGGATGTAACACCCCGGATAATTTGAGCGATGAATTCGTACTTTTGAGGTAGGAGTAAGAGTACATAATATGTTAAGAAGGATATTTTATGAGGTATTTGAGTCTCTCTATGATCATATTTAATATTGGACATTGATCAAGTTGTAAAATGAAATTTTGCAAAAGTTATCACAGAATTTCCTTCTTGAGAATCCTAAAAATTTAGGTCAAATGTTTTAATTCTTTTCTCCCAATCTATAAGGATTTAGGGGGTTTACAACTAAAAAATTAAAGGTCTATGAGCCTAGTTTCCAACACATTAAACCATTCGTAAATCTAACATCACTGTAGAGAGATATTCGAGTTTATGCGAGACTGCACAAGCAAGCACGTCTAAATGTTCTAAGGCGGTGGAGGACTATAAAATTCCCCTTGGTTGGTTCGTTGCTTTATTTTCTTATATTCTAGAACCTCTCACATCCAAACCCTCTCTTAAGCTCCCCTTTTCATGTCCCATTGATTTTCAGGTGGGAAATCATGTTCCAGTATGATTTTGATTTCATGAAGTTGGGAATTGCATGTAGTGTGCATTTTGGTGTCTTTTTCGGGCTTTTGGTGGCTGTTTTGAGGTGAAGCGGTTGGTAAGCCTTCTTCCTTTGGTTTTCCTTAGTTGTTGAGGTTCGTTATAGGTGTGTTAATGCTAGTAACATTCATTGCCATATTTAACTTATGAATAGCCTAATATGCCTGATGTTCTAGTTCAACAGGTAAAGGACACACCTTCCCAAAAAAACAACCTATATGGTGAAGTGCTGATAAGAGTTTTATAAGCCATTCTATAAGCCTAAAATGCATCATCTAGCTTGCTTGACCAGCCCATCCTGTTAATGCTGATTGTTTTCTTGAGGATTCTCTTGATCTATTGATTAGACACCTCCACCTATCTGCTAATTTGTGGATAAGTTATGGCCACTCTATGCTTCACATTATACTTTACTAGAAGATTATTAAAGAGTGTGTTACTAAAATGCATACATTCATCACTAATGATGGATCGATAAGTCCTCATTGGGTGAATATGTTTTTCTTTAATATCTAGTCACTATTTGAGCATCATTCGTAGGAAAATGGCACAACCCCCAACCATTTTGATACATAATTAACCGCTACCAGAATGTATATGTTACCATTTGATGGAATGAATGGACCTATGAAATTTATGCCCCAACAATTAAAAAACTTCAATAGTTGTAGTGCCCTTTTGAAGCATCTCATGTCTCCTTGAAATGTTACATGTTAGCTGATAGCTATCACGTGATTTGACAAAAAGCATATGTATCTTTGAATAGGGTTGGCCAATTGAATCCTGATTGGAGGACCTTCGCTGCTTTTCTATCTCCACTATGGTATCCCCTGTAAGGGGATGAGTGACAACTCTCTCTTTTACCTCTCCTTCAGGCACACACCTTTTGGCCAACTCATATGGTCCTAGCTTGTACAAGCAGGGATCATTCCAAATGTAAAATCTACTATCATGACGAAGCCTCTTATTTCTTTCCTATGTAGAATCTAGGGGATACATTTCACTTACTAAAAAGTTAACCATGTGGGTATTCCTTTTCAAATCTGGTATATCGACAACCAACAATGATCATCTGGCAATGTTTGTGCAATCTCCGCTTCACTATACACATGCTTTCTATCTTCTAGCATAGATAGATGATCAACCACTTGGTTCTCTATTCATTTTCAATCCTTTATCTCAATGTCAAATTATTGAAGCAACAAGATCCGCGGATGAGCCATTAGCTTGGCATCCTTCTTAGCAAATAGCTATCAAACTGCTGTATGGTTAGTGTACACAATCACCTTCATGCCCACCTAGTAAGCTCATGACTCCTTACATTCCTAGTAGCCTTGGAGTTAGTCCCGAGACCTTGTCAGAACCATTTTCAGTTTTGACCCCTGCTGGTGATTCGGTCATAGCTAGATGAGTTTATAGAGGATATCCGGTCACTATGTTGCATAAGGTTACCCCCACAGACCTTGTAGAGTTAACCATAACTTACTTTGACATTATTCTTGGCATGGATTGGTTCTTTGCATGTTATGCTTCAATTAACTCTAGGACCCGTACCGTGGAGTTTCATTTTCCGGGTGAGTCAGTTTTTGAGTGGAAGGGTAGCTCGGTAGTGCCAATGGGTCGGTATATTTCCTATCTTACGGCTAGGAAGATGATATCTAAGGGATGCATGTACCACCTAGTTATGGTTAAGGATGTGGAACCTGAGTCCCTGACTATCCTATCAGTTCTTGTGGTGTGTGAATATCCAGAGGTGTTTCCCGAGGATTTTCCAGGTGTTCCTCTAGAAAGGGAAATTGATTTCGGTATTGATCTATTGCCACATACGCAGCCTATTTCTATCCCTACTTACAGGATGGCTCCATCCAAGCTAAAGGAATTGAAGAATCAGTTAAAGGATCTATTGGATAAGGGCTTCATTAGGTAGAGCCAGTCTCCATGGGGTGGGCCAGTTCAATTTGTTCGAAAAAAGGACGGTTCCCTTCGCATGTGTATTGACTATCGACAGTTGAACAAGGTTAACGTCAACAATAGGTACCCAATACCCAGGATTGATGATTTGTTTGACCAGCTTCAGGGTTCCAAGTGCTTCTCCAAGATCAATCTCAGGTTCGGGTATCACCAGCTCAGAGTTCAGGAGAGTGACATCCCGAAGACCGCTTTCAGGAATCAGTATGGTCACTACGAATTTCTTGTTATGTATTTTGGGCTAACCATTGCTCCTGCAGCTTTTATGGACATGAGGAATAGGGTGTTCAAGCAATATTTGGTTGTGTTTGTGATCGTGTTCATTGACGACATTCTTATATACTCCCGGAGCAAGGAGGAGCATGCCACTCATTTGAGGACAGCACTACAAATCCTCAAGGATCGTTAGCTGTATGCAAAGTTTAGTAAGTGTAAATATTGGCTAAAATAAGTAGCATTTCTGGTACATGTGGTATCAACCGAAGGCATAAGAGTAGATTCTCATAAGATAGAGGGAATGAAGAATTGGCCCAGACCGATGAATCCTTTAGAAATTCTGAGTTTCTTAGGCTTAGCAGGCTACTACCGAAGACCTTTTGAGGGATTTTCATCAATTGCGGCCCCATTGACTAGGTTGACTCAGAAATAGGTAAAATTCCAATGGTCGGATGCTTGTGAGAAAAGCTTCCAAGAGTTGAAGACCTGACTCACTTCAACACCAGTGTTGACCTTACCCAAGGGTACCAATGGCTTCATTGTCTATTGTGATGCTTTGAGAGTCGGACTAGGATGTGTGTTGATGTAGCATGGGAAGGTAATAGCATATTCCTCGATACATCTGAAGGTCCATGAAAAAAATTACCCGACCCACGATCTCGAGTTGGTCGCGGTGGTGTTTGCATTGAAGATATGGCAGCACTACTTGTATGGGGTCCATATGGATGTATTTACGGATCACAAGATCTTGCAATATGTGTTCACACAGATGGCTCTAAATCTTCGGCAAAGGAGGTGGTTGGAATTACTTAAGGACTACGACATGAGTGTCCTCTACCACTCGGGCAAGGCTAATGTAGTTGCGGATGCACTTAGTAGGCTCTCCATGGAGAGTGTGTCCCACGTGGATGAGGGAAGGAAGGAGTTGGTGAAGGATGTCCACGGACTTGCAAGACTGGGAAAGATGAGGATCCAGGAAAGATGAGGATCCAACATTGAGGAAGATGAAGGAGGCGGTGTGAAGTCATAAGGTGGAGGTCTTCTCCCAAGGGGGAGATGGTGTGCTACGATACTAGGGTTGACTATGTGTTCCGGTCATAGAAGATTTAAGAGTTTAGATATTACATGAGGCACATGGTACTACATATTCTATCCATCCGGGATCCACGAAGATGTATTGGGACTTGCAAGAAATCTATTGGTGGGATGGTATGAAGAAGGATATTGCGGAGTTCGTAGAAAAATGTTCAAACTTGCAACAAGTGAAAGTCGAACATCAAAGGTCGGGAGTCATACATCAGGATATCAGCATCCCCACTTGGAAGTGGGAAGAGATTAATATGGATTTTGTTACAGGACTACATCATACTCGCCGGCAGTACGACTCCATTTGGGTGGTAGTTGACAGGTTAACTAAGGCTGCACATTTCCTACCGGTCAAAACCACGGATCCAGCGGATGATTATGCTAAGTTGTATATTCGGTAGTTAGTTCGACTTCATGGAGTGCCCTTGTCTATTATTTCAGATCGAGGTACTCAGTTTACTTCCCAATTCCAGTGTTCTTTTCAAAAGGGACTTGGGATGCAAGTTAAGCTCAGTATAGCCTTACATCTGCAAACAGACAGCCAGGAAGAACGAACTATTCAGACCCTCGAGGATATGTTGAGGGCATATGTTATGGATTTCAAAGGTAGTTGGGATGATCATTTGCCCTTGATCAAGTTTGCTTATAATAATAGTTACCACGCTAGTATCCAAATGGCACCGTTCGAGGCTCTTTATGGGCGGAGGTATAGATCTCCCATAGGATGGTTCGAGGTTGGTGAGGCAGCTATGACAGGACCAGACTCGGTTCATGAGGTGATGGTGAAGGTTCAGTTGATAAGGGACCGGTTGAAAAACGCTTAGAGTCATCAGAAATCATATACTGATGTGAGAAGGAGGGATTTGGAGTTTGATGTGGACGACTGGGTTGTTCTAAAGGTATCTCCCATGAAGGGAGTCATGCGATTTTAAAAGAAAGGTAAACTTATCCCCCGCTATATTGGTCCTTACTGAGTTGTATGAAGAGTTGGAAAGGTAGCATATGAGTTGGACATGCCCTTGGAGTTGTCCTCTATTCATCACATCTTTCATGAGTCACTTTTCAAGAAGTTCTTGGGTGATCCAGCCTTGGTGGTTCCAGTAGACAGCATTGGAGTGAAGGACAACCTCAGCTATGAAGGAGTCCCTATTGAAATCATAGATCATCAGGTTCTTAAGTTGAGAAACAAAGAAGTGGCTTCATTAAAGGTGTTATGGAGGAATCAATATGTTGAGGGAGCTACGTGGGAAGCCGAAGAAGATATGATGGCTAAATACCCTCATTTGTTCCCTACCGGCTCCGTTTCGGTTTGAGGTACAGTTTTTCCCTAAAACTTTAATCAGCTTTTCCCGTTCAGTTCATGTGTACAAGTTTGTTAGATGATATGGCAAATGTATGTGATGTCTGAATTCAATTTAGCTATGTAGTTTCTTTCGGAGGTAGTCATTCCGTTAGTTTTGACTTAAATGACTGGTAATTGTATATGGTGATAGCTTTTTTCTGAGTTTTCGGCATGTTTCTAACATTCGAGGATGGATGTTCCCATGTGGGAGATATTGTTATAACCCGGGAACCCTAGGATCAGATCCGGAAGTAAAAACAGAGAAAAACTGAAAATTTGCACCAGGTCATAGAACGACGCGTCAGGTGAATCGTATGGAGTGACCACGAGTCGTGAGGTGACTCATGGTCAGCATGGTGTGGAAAGGCCTGAGTGAGGAGGCCAGGGGCTTGGGCATGAGTCGTGGTCAGACCTCACGACTGATGAGGTCACCCATGGTCAACCTTGGAGGATTGGCAAATTGGGATGGGCAGTGTGGGTCATGGAAGGTGACCACGAGTTGTGGTTTGACCTCACGACTCGTGATGTCACCCATGGGGTCAACATTGGAGGTTTGGGAAGTGGACTCAACGGATCAAGGCAATGAGCCGTGCCTTGTGGCAACGATCCATTAGGTCCCTCGTGGGGACTGGAGACCAGAATTTCCTGCATTTTAATAAGGGTGTTTTTGTAACTTCCTAAGTCCCTAAGGCCTAAACTATGTCGTTTTGGATATGTTTCTGAGTTAGATAAGATGGGTTAAACCCTTTATGCATGCCCATTCTCATGCAAAAGCTTAGGGAGGTTTTTGGGAGATTCAAGGCCTTCTTCCCCAAATTTTCATCAATTTCCTTGTGGGTGCTCAAGGAACATTAAGTCCATCTATTCCCAGGTATGTAAGGTATTAAAATGGGTGAAATTCTTCGTCACCCATGCCCATGTTTCGAATTAATTCATGAATTCCCCTATTCAAATTCCATGGGGTTTTACCCAAAGCATGACAATGTGAGTTATCTTTATGGGTATGTTTTGATTGAGTTTTAAATTATTGAATTATGAAGAATGGGCGGGTTTTATTATTATTTTCTTTAAATCATGTTTCAAGCTTTTAAATCCAAAATGCCCATGTGATGAAAGTTCATGGAAGTTATGATTTATGATGAGTACTCTATAATTTGAGTTTATTGATGATAAAAAAGTATCATTTTCAATTCACCCATGTTTATGAGTGTTACACCCCGTAATTCTTGACATTTAGATGGCCTATTCGCATGTTGTTTAATAGTTTCAATGCCAGACATGCTAGAAAAGGCCCGGGGAAAGAACGGACAAGAACCACGTTGAACCATTGCAATAGGAGGCTGGGCAGACCCTCTCCGCAATGGCCAACGTGTCACGGAGGGCTCACCTCCGTGATGGCCAACGTGCCACGGAGGTGAGGTTCAGCCCCAACTATATAAAGCCCCCACTTCGTTTTTAACTCATTTTGTTTTATAATTTCCAGCAGAAATGAAGGAAAACAGAGGAGGATGAAGGGTTTTGATAAATATTCGTCCGATTACGCTGTCAAACGCGGTCCAAACTCAAATTAACCTCAGATACAAAAGTATAAAGCTGCAGAGAACATTCCTACGGAGCTAGTTTCATGAAATTCAACCGGCGAACCGTTTTCCTACCGAGCTAAGGTAAGTGGAATTGTTCCAAATTAGTGTCAATATACTCCTAGCCCTAAAATGAATATTTTTCCCTCTGGACATCCGAGATATAGCGAGTTTTCGGTTGTTTTTTGATAAGTCAAAGTTTGGGCTATATAGATACTCAAAGTAGTATTTTCTTCCAGAATATTGATGAATTTAGTTCTAATTGCTATGAATATGAATGCAGTTGGAAGAAATAGCTGGATATTGGCCGAGTTATGTCAGTGAGCCAAGAAGTCAGTAACTAAGGTATGTGAAGCCAGTTTCTTCGGCAAGTTAGTAATTCTAGTATAGTAAAATAGAATAAATTCTAGATGAATGTTCTAGAAGCCGAGTATTAAGCTCAGTGCGAATTCAATAAATATGTTTTGTATTATTATGCCGTATTCAGAATAAAAGCTAGTAAATTAGTATTACATAGCGAGATATTATTTTAGACCCAGTACCAGATTCAGTTTAATTCAGCTGGAGATTCATAATAGAATATCAGAACATGAACAGTATTATCAAATTCATTATACATGTTATATGTGATTATTGTTGTTTGTTCAGACCTGATTGTGTTATGTGGGCACCCTTAGAGCTTCTCTGCCGCACCAGGGTTAATAGTTGTGTCAACTCGCCCACCAGAGGGTGAGGATACGTCACTCCAAGTAGTAGCATGACATCCGCAGTCGGACGAAGATGGGATGCAGCATTCCCTATAGTAGGCTGATTAGCATTATAGCATACCCTGTCGAGCGCTTGCGCCCAGGGAACAGATTACAGATTACAGATATAGATCTCAGCTTACACTTACAGGAGTCCTCTGGACTCAGATACAGTTATAGTCAGGGGCCTAGAGAGCCCAAGATCCATACCTAGGGGGCCGGTTGGGTGCTCGTAGTTATTACTTGAGTGGACTGAACTTATTTTTGGATGGCGACCCGGGTATGGGTATATAGATAGCGTGTTGATTGGCACCTTCCGGCTTATGGGGGCTGGTATAGGTTCTTGTACGCTATATATATATATATATATATATATATATGTTACTTATTAAATTGATAGATAGCATGACGCGTATCGACAGGTATGATTCTTATCTTCTTTCCATTACAGTTAAGCTCGGTACAGATTCTGCTATTCCAGACAGTTTTAGCTACCCTCTGTCATTTAGTAACTACCAATATACTATTTATCTTCAATTATGTTCAATTTTACTTTGCATACTCGGTACCAGTGGTACTAACGCCCGTTTGGGGGCGCTGCATTACTTACTAGCAGGTACTCATAGGCGAGGAGCCGATCCCTGATAATTCCAGCCAACACACAAAGTCATCAACTCCTGTCATTCGAAGCTCTATAGCTAGAGGTTTATTTCTCTTTTTTTTGTACAGTACGGGTATGTCGGGGCCTGTCCCGACTATCTTATCAGTATTCTTAGAGGCTTGCAGATTGTATATTCCCTGTGGTTAGTCGTACCGGTCGTGTGAGGCCGTGTCTATAGTTTAGTTTGTTTATGTTAGCCGTGTGGGGCCTTATTCAGATGGTAGTGGTGATCTTGTCAGTCACGTAGCAGTTTAGCACTTGTTTTCTTGATTCAGAAATAATTAGACAGCATGGTGGCCTTGTCGACTCGCATAGGTTCCCTATTGATTCAGTTGTTCTAGGTAGCTATTGTTTTCTTACTGGTGGCTATAGGCCTAGTCGGCCGGAGGCTGTATTTACAGTCATTATATAGCCTGTTGTTTTCTTGAATCCAGAGTTAGAGCCAACCTGGCACCAGAAGTGCTTAGGCTCAGCTAGTCTAGTTGTCCAGGTCCTAATAGGGCACCAGGTGCCAGTCATGCCTCCCAAGGCGGGACGTGACAAACTTGGTATCAGAGCAGGTCGTATCCTAGGGAGTCTTCAAGCCGTGCTAAGTAGAGTCTTTTCTACGGATGTGTTGTGCACCACATACTATAAACAGGAGGCTGCAAGGCATGGTAAGATGGTTACTCTTTGTTCTTATTTAGTCGTGCTATAAAGCAGTACAGTATAGGGTTGAGTCCCTAAAACTTATCATACTCTTTTATTACAGATACAAAGTCAGATCAGCGATACCCTATCACAGGCAGAAGATTGGATAAAGCAGCAAAAGAGGGCACTGGCCAGTTGCAGGGTAACTACAGCAGCAACAGGACGTATTAGGGACCTCCCAATGTGATACCTCTATCGGTACTATCCCCAGTATATTTCTATAACTTCAGAGTAGGAAGTCAGAAGCATAGCATATATACGAGTTGATTTATTTGTTAGATATATAAGATCTGACTAAGTTGACAGATAATATTAGATTATCGCATAGATGTGAGAAAGAGAGGGAAATGCAGGATTCCCACCTCCATCCTTTCAGATGTGGTACAGTTCCATGTCTTCGTTTCGCTGCAGTAAGAAAAGGCCATTCCTGCCTCTTAGTTTTGATTCTAGTACAGTAAAGGGCATAAGGATTGAGGCAATGTTGCCCAATGTAAGCAGTAAGTAAAGATGGATTTTTTTATTCCATAAAGTTTGAGAAAGAGTAAGGAGCCCTATGAATACGTAAGTTGTGCCGACCTTCATGCTAACAAGTCAGAAGAGCGAGTAAGACCACTAGATTACTCAAAGTGGGTGTAGGAGATCCATCGATGATGAACTTCCAATAATAGTCAAGTTCAAGTCAAAAAAAGGCTGAATCCGCCATAGCATGCTAACGACAGCAGGATACATCTGCAAGATAATAATTATAATCTTAGCTGTGATATCGAAAGACAGGGAGGTTTATGAATAAGATAGGTCCGACTGCAAGCCAGAAGAAGCATAGGTTGAAACTTGACTGGTAACCTTATTGACAATGTAAGGCAAGTACCTTGAACCCCAAAGCTCAGTTTAAGGAAGATCAGGCTGAGGAGTATGAATACCAGATTTTGAGGGGGGAAATTAGAATCACCTCCAGATTAATAGAACATCGTGTATTAAGGACTAAGCCTTGGACTGACAGCTAAGAGACAATAAGGTCGTAGTCCAGAATGTTGTGGTATGTCCGCCTAGGGGGAAGGTAGGAGAGTGCCGACACAGAGGCTCTAATCTAGTGTGGCCTAGAGACAAGGTCCAACAGACAGTCACGGGCCCTTAATATAATGCCAAGTAAGGCCACAAGGTTCAGGTGTTGACCCCACATTGTAAGAGTGGAGAAATTTCAAATAGCAGATCATAACTAAAGTGCATGTGTATGTTGCTTCCAGAATGGGACGAAAATCTGATGAAATGGTACGAGAGCACATGAGATATCATTAGACTGTAGAAGCAGTATATAATGTGCAGTATGAAATTCAGTAAAGCACATCAGAGATTACGTATTACTACAAAATTCAGTATGTATTGTACCTAGTTGTTGATATATATATATATATATATATATACAGATATCAGATATGCTGTAAGTAGCTGCCAATAGGGGTTAGAGTCACACAGATTCTGGTTTAACTGCTAGGAAGTATATACAGATCATACTGCAGGACCCCTCGCTAAAAAAGGGGGCAGGGTAAGTGTGAACCACGTATGAAGCCATAGAAACTTTCTCAGTTCTCAGTTTATTGAGTTAATGGACTTATATGCTTGTTGCTAGATTTAGACTTTAGAAGATCACAAAAGTTAGTAGCCTGAATCAGGTGGTTAGATGAAACGGGCACAGTTAGGCAGTATAACGACCAGCTGGCGCCTTTACTAGCAAGGAAGCACCCCTAAAGACCAGTAATGTTATCGCATGTGCCAAAACCAGAGGTAAAGACCGAATAAGCATACTCCAGAGGTTAGCAATACCAGAATTTTCAAGTATGTTAAGTGGTCGTACATCATTGTTTTGGCCTTATAGGTGAGAGTCAGCCTCAGTCAACTTAGCAGTTATCATATAGAACACCTCGCAAGTCAACTAGCCATCCCAGTCAGACAAACCCATGGGTACCCAAAGAAAGGGTCCACATCAGTAGTCAGTGACGGACTAGTACCCCAACTAGTTCCCGTAAGATATTCAGATACAGAGTCCTAGGAGAAGGCCAGTCTTTACAAAATTGCTCATAAGACCAAGAATTTCTTAGAACAGCATTATAGATCCGAGTGGATACGAGCAAGGCATAAGGAAGTGGTAGTACTCTGCTAGCACAACATTTACTAAGACAAGGAAATCGGTAGATTCCTTGTGAAGATCCAGAGACTGATCGCTTGAGAGTAAGTCCGATTAAGCTCAGCTCTGCAGTTGTTCAAGTAAAATAACAAAGCAGTTAGCTGTCCACAACTCTGCAGTTATGCATGAGCTACAGATGCCCGAGTAGGACATTTAGATCATGGTTAGACTACTTCAGCATTCGGGTCATTTAGCCCAGGTATTCAGTTATTCACAGTTATTCAGCCAGATTATTAGAGATCATGATCACTATCAGGATCCTCTGATCAGATATGTGCACATGGTGTAACACTCATATAGATTATTCCAGCAGTGAGTAGCATTAGCATGCGGCCCAGAAGGCCAGATAAGCTCTAGCTATATAGATAGATTACTTGTCAGTTTCTCTAGTATAATAAACCGATATGATCGTCAGTTACATGCCAATTTCTCTAAATGTGAATTTTGGCTGAATTCAATAACCTTTTCAGGTCTCATCGTGTCGGAGGCTGGTACACAGGTAGATACACAGAAAATAAAAGCAGTGAAAACATGGCCAGAACCACCACACAGACCGAGGTACACAGTTTCCTAGGGTTATCCGAGTACTACAAAAGATTTGTGGAAGAATTTTCCACCTTAACAGCACCTTTGACAAAACTGACACAGAAGGCAACAAAAAATTTCAATGGACTGAGGCATGAGAGCGGAGTTCCAGGAGTTGAATTTTGCGGTAGTGTCGCTGGTTAGAGCTGTTGAAAGACTATGACGTGAATATTCTGTATCACCTAGGAAGGGCCAACGTAGTAGCAGATGCCCTCAGACGCAAATCTATGGGGAGTTTGGCATACTTGCAGCCCGAGCAGTGAGAATTGGCCTGAGAAATACACCAGTTAGCTAGTTTAGCCATTCGTGTAGCAGAAACAGAGGACAACAGAGCAGTAATACAGAACACCGCAGTGTCGTCATTAGTTGTAGAGGTAAAGGAACGGCAGTATGAAGATCCTGACCTGGTTAAGCTTAAAGACAGAGTTCAACAAAGAAAAGCGCCGGAGTTTCAGGTAACTGAGGATGAAGTGTTGCGATGTAAGCCGCCTTTGGGTTCCAGACGTTGCAAGGCTTCGCCAACAGATTATGGGTGAGGTACATTACGCCCGCTATTCTCTCCATCCAGAAGCGACGAAAATGTACCACTATATCAAAGATATCTACTGGTGGCCAGGTATGAAGAGAGAAATAGTAGAATTCGTAGCTTGGTGTCCCAACTGCCAACAAGTAAAAGTTGAACACTAGAAACCAGGCGGATTGACTCAAGACATAGTTGTGCCTCTTTGGAAGTGGGAAGCAGTAAATATGGATTGTGTAGCAGGATTACCCCGCACCAAGCATAGAAATGACTCGATTTGGGTAATTGTTGACAGACTGACAAAATCAGCCTATTTTCTTCCAGTAAGGACTACTTTCTCTGCCAAAGATTATGTTGAGTTGTATATCAGAGAAATAGTCAGAATGCACGGTGTTCCAGTGTCCATTATCTCTGACAGAGGGGTGTAATTCACAGCTAAATTTTGGCAATCATTTCAGAGAGGCTTGGGGACACAGATTAAACTGAGCACAGCTTTTCACCCTCAGACAGATGGGCAGGCAGAATGCACTATTCAGACGCTCGAGGATATGCTGCGAGAGTGTGTGTTAGCCTTTGGAGGTAGCTGGGATGATCACTTACCACTTATTAAGTTTTCCTGTAATAACAGTTACCATTCAGCTATCCAAATGACACCTTATGAGGCATTGTATGGGAGAAAATGTAGATTGCCAGTTGGTTGGTTTGAACTAGGAGAGTCAGCGCTGATTGAGCCGAATATTATTCATCAGTCAGAGGAAAAGGTAAAGCTTATCAGAGAACGCCTACTGACTACTCAGAACCACCAAAAATCATATGCTGACGTGCAGTGCATAAACTTGGAATTTAATGTGAATGACTAGGTATTCTTGAAAGTCTCTCCAATAAAAGGGGTGATGAGATTCAGCAAGTAAGGCAAGCTCAGCCCGAGATTCGTTGGGCCTTATTAGATTCGCCGAAGAATAGGCCAAGTGGCATACTAGTTGAACTTACCTCCAGAATTAGAGTCTGTTCACCTAGTTTTACATGTGTCCATGTTGAGGAAGTATATAGGAGACCCCTCCAGAGTTGTCCCAGTTCAGGATGTCCAGGTTACAGAGGAGCTGGCTTATGAAGAGGTTCCAGTAGCCATACTGAACAGACAGATTCGTAGGTTGAGAACTAAAGATGTTGCTTCTATCAAGGTGTTATAGTGTAACAGGAACCGAGAGGAAATGACACAGGAAGTAGAGGAAGATATAAAAGTAAGATATCCTCAGTTATTTCAAACTTAATCAGCCAGAGGTACGTTAGTATTGTTGTTTTATGAATTTCCTTATGTTATGTGTATGAATGAGATATTTGACTCTAGTCTATTGCGTGATGAATGCTATAGTATTGTGTGGAGCACCTATATTAGACTTTTCTGTATTTTAGGAATTTTTGAGATAGTCCATATTATAGGGGAAACTCTGCCGAAATTTTTCTAGAATAAGTCAAGTAGGTTGAAATTCTTGCAAGTAGAAGTTTACATTGGAGGACGAATGTTCTTAAGGGGGGGAGGATGTTACACGCCGTAATTCTTGACATTTAGATGGCCTATTCGCAAGTTGGTTAAGAGATTTAGAATGCCATAAATGCTAGAAAAAGGCCCGGGGAAAGACCAGACAAGCGCCACGTCGAACCATCGCAAGAGGAGGCTGGGCAGACCCCCTCCGCGATGGCAAACGTGTCACGGAGGGCTCACCTCCGTGATGGCCAACGTGCCACGCAGGTGAGGTTCAGCCCCAACTATATAAATCCCCCACTTCGTTTTTAACTCCTTTCATTTTATAATTTCCAGCAGAAATGAAGGAAAAGAGAGGAGGATGAAAAGTTTTGATAAATATTCGTCCGATTAGGCCGTCAAATGCGGTCCAAACTCAAATTAAACTCGGATACCAAAGTATAAAGCTGCAGAGAACATTCCTACGGAGTTAGTTTCGTGAAATTCGGCCGGCGAACCGTCGTCCTACCGAGCTAAGGTAAGTGGAATTACTCCAAATTAGTGTCAATATACTCCTATCCCTAAAGTGAGTATTTCTCTGTTCTGGATTTCCGAGAAATAGCGAGTTTTCTGTTGTTTTTCGATAAGTCAATGTTTGGGCTATATAGATATTCAAAGTAGTATTTTCTTACAGAATATTGATGAATTTAGTTCTAATTTCTATGAATATGAATGCAGTTGGAAGAAATAGCTGGATATTAGTCGAGTTATGCCAGTTAGCCAAGAAGTCAGTAACTAAGGTATGTGAAGCCAGTTTCATTGGCAAGTTAGTAATTCTAGTATAGTAAAATAGAATAAATTCTAGAAGAAAGTTCCAGAAGATGAGTATTAAGCTTAGTGTGAATTCAGTAAAAATATTTTGTATTATTATGTTGTATTCAGAATAAAAGTCAGTAAATTAGTATTAAACAGCGAGATATTATTTCAGACCCAGTACCAGATTCAGTTTAATTCAGGCATAGATTCATAATAGAATATCAGAACATGAACAGTATTATCAAATTTATTATACATGTTATATGTGATTATTGTTGTTTGTTGAGACCTGATTGTGTTATGTGGGCACCATTAGAGCTTCCTTGCCGCTCTAGGGTTAATAGCTGTGTCGACTCGCCTGCCAGAGGGTAAGGATACGTCACATCAAGTAGTGGCATGACGTTCACAGTAGGATGAAGATGGGATGCAGCATTCCTATAGCAGGCTGATCAGCATTATAGCATACCCTGTCGAGCGCTTGCGCCCAGGGCACAGATTACAAATTACAGATACAGATCTCAGACTACAGTATAGGAGTCCTCCGGACTAAGATACAGTTATAGTCAGGGGCCTAGAGAGCCCAATCTGCATACCCAGGGGGCTGGCGGGGTGCTCATATTTATTAGGTGAGTGGAGTGAATTTATTTTTGGATGGAGACCCGGGTAGGGGTATATAGATTGTATGTTGATTGACACCTTCCGACTTATGGGGGCTGGTATAGGTTCTTGTATGCTATATATATATATATATATGTTAGTTATTAAATATATATATATATATATGTTACTTATTAAATTGATAGATAGCAGGACGCCGCATCGACGGGTATGATTCTTATCTTCTTTCCAGTACAGTTAAGCTCGGTACAGATTCTGCTATTCCAGGCAGTTTTAGCTACCCTCTGTCATTTAGCAACTACCAATATACTGTTTATCTTCAGTTATGTTCAGTTTTTCTTTGCATACTCGGTACCAGTGGTATTGACGCCCGTTTGGGGGTGCTGCATTACTTGCCTGCAGGTACTCATAGGCGAGTAGCCGATCCCTCATAATTCCAGCCAGCACACAAGCTCATGTCATTTGAAGCTTGACAGCTAGAGGTTTATTTCTCTTTTTGTTGTACGATACGGGTAGGCCAGGGCCCTGTCCCGACCATCTTATCAGTATTCTTAGAGGCTTGCAGATTGTATATTCCCTGTGGTTAGTCGTACCGATCGTGTGAGGCCGTGTCTATGGTTTAGTTTGTTTATGCTGGTCTTGTAGCAGTTTAGCACTTGTTTTCTTGATTCAGAAATAACTAGACAGCATGGTGGCCTTGTCGGCCAACTTAGGTTCCCTATTGATTCAGTTGTTCTGGGTAGCTGTTGTTTTCTTACAGGTGGCTATAGGATTAGTCGGCCGAAGGCTGTAGTTACAGCCATTTTATAGCCCGTTGTTTTCTTGAATCCAGAGTTAGAGCCAGACTGGCACTAGAAGTGCTTAGGCTCAGCTAGTCCAACAGTCCAGGTCCTAATAGGGCACCAGGTACCAGTCATGCCTCCCAAGGCGGGGCGTGACAATGAGCATATTTTGAAAGAATTGAATATGATGAAGTATTGGGCAATGCCCACATGTTAAAGAATGATTTACGATTTATGAAATGAACTACATGAATTATCGATTTATGATATTGGCTGATGAAAAGGTCCTTTAATTCTTGGTTAAGCAAGTTTTAAAGGGGATCAATGATGATAAATGTTATATTTTAGCCAATGAATTTTAATGCGTGATGTTATTGATTTATGTATGATCCTATATACATGTTTTTGGGAGCCATGTCTAGCACCGAGCAACACGACGTTCAAAGGACTACGCTAGTGTCTCATAACCACGTGCCACCGTTGGTCTATAAATAATATCATGTATTGATAATGATCCCCTCAAATGTGATATCACGCCTTATGCACAACCCTCGCCGGCAAGCCAAGGTCGGCTCTGCCCACTTGAGCGAGACAGTGGGGCATCATGAAAGACTCTACCATGATGTTGTCGGTTATTAAGAGTCCTCCCGTTGTTCCGCATGTTTTATGAATTGTTATGTTTATGTTATTGGCTCAATTTATATTATGATAAAGTTATTTACGATTATGAAAATGAATGATTATGAATAATTTGAAAGTCTTGAGCCTTATGTTTTATTAGGAAGATTTAGATGCAAGCATGATGTCCTTCTCCTATGTCTATTTATGAGTTTACTTTACTTTTAAAATGTCCGTTTTACTTACCTTGAATACTCAGTACATTCCACATACTAATCGCATACTTTATATGTTGTATCATTTCATGATACAGGGTCCGGATCTCAGGCTCATCCTCATCCTTATTCTATCCCAGCCTACGATATCAGCTTGTTGATGAGTCCTCATGTTCCGGGGGCCGTTTGATAAACTTTCCTATTGATTATGTTTCATTATTGCTCAGGTTAGTTGGGGATGTTGTCTCATCAACCCATCTTACGTATTAAAGGTTTTCAGAGAAGTATGTAGTGCTCAGCTGTGTATATGTTCAGTATTTCATGATGTTGCGCTATAATTCGTTTTCTCTATGTTTTATCATTATCATTGCGCTCATTTGAATAAGATTAGTTGTATGCATGTTCCATGGGTCAACTTGGGGTCCCTCGGGGTCCCTTGTCTCATGTCTACGATTCGGGTATATGTTCGGGTCGTGACATTGACCTTGTCCGGGAATAGCTAATCCGATATCAAGGGTAAGGGTTAATCAAGTATACATCCGCATACGGATTAATTTGCATGGTGTTAATCATCTAAGCAAGGATCAACCATTTAGGTGAAGTTAACTTACCGATATTGCATGTTAAACATCAAAATAGATTACTAGTATAAAACTCCTTGTGGTTATGAAGTCATGGGGAACACAATCCTAGTCAACTCACTCTATGAATACGATCAATTCTAAATCAAGGATCGACTCATTGCTTTATACTATTTCTTTTATTATTTCCTGTTACAATTCCCCCCCCCCCCCCAGGAAGCCAATAGTAGTAGCTAAACACATTAACTGAGGTCCTTGCCATATTCCTCGAGGGATTTGACTCGAACCCTGGTTGGGTTCTATATTTGAACATCGACCGCTTTATATCTCATTATGAGGTGTAATTTGGGCGACATCTAATTTTGGCTCCTTTGCCAAGGAATACAACTTAGGATTTTGTTAATTGTGTTTGCTTTGATGTTGTCCTTATTTCCTTTTTATTTTTCTTTGTTGTTTGTGCTTCTTGATAGGTCTTGGTTTATGTATACCCACTACTAGGAGATGAGGGAAATACCTGTGTAATACCTCGAAAACCCCAAGATCGGACTTGGGAGTTAAAACACAGAAAAATAGGATATCCAGTACCAGGTCACATAACGAGTCATCTAGTGACCCATTGGGTGAGCCACTAGTCGTTAAGTTACTCGTGGGGAGGAGGTTGAACATAGTTGAAATTTTGAGATAGAGGCTGACCACGGGTGGGACAATGAGTCGTGGTCACCACCACGAGTCGTCAGGTGGTCAGTGGTCAAGTGTTGAATGAAGGATGAAGGATCTGGGCAGTACACCTAAGGACCAGTCACCACGAGTCGTGGTGTTCCTCGTGGTGGCCAGTAAAGATGGGATTCCAGTGCAGGTAATGGGTGGTGACCACGAGTTGTGGTCACTGACGATGATCCATCTAGTCCCTCATGGGGACTGGCAGTATGCTTTTCCCTACGAATTTATTATTGGCTTTTCCATAATTCCTAATTTCCTAAGGCTTGAACTACGTCTTTTTAAGCTAAGAATAGAGTTTTTTAAGAGGGGTAAGTTCATTCTAGGCTTATTCACTTCCATACATGCAAGTCTAGAAGTTCTTAAGGGTGATCAAGCCTAAATTCCTCAAGTTCTTCCCCAAATTATCGTTGGTCTATCAAGGAAGTTCTGAAATCAGATTTCTACATGTATGTAAGGCCATGAATGGGTCCAATTGTCCACACCCATGCCCAATCCCTCTTCAATTCATGAAATTCTAGTTGATGCATCTATGGGGTTTTAACCCAACATGTGAATTCTCTATGTTTCAATCATGGGTATCATCCAAGCATGCTTCCAATGTTGAATTATGATTAATGGGCAAATTTTAAAATATTCTAAACTATATATTATTTTTTCAAATTTTATAAATTATGATGCCCATCCATGAAAGTTCATGAAAGTTGAGATCTATGAAATATGTATTCAATCATGATGAGATGTTTATGAAGAAAGTATGATTTCGAATTACCCATGTATATGTTCATGATTTCAAACATGTTTAAGTATTTTCCAAGCCCATATGATCAAGTATGTTTCATGATTTATCTAAACTTAACGTATTATCTTACCACATGGATTTTGGAGTCTAGACTCCCACTACTTTCAGCTTGTGGTGTGGTTTGAGCCCGAGGCTCCTCATGTTATGATTTTAGATTTATGTATGTATGTTTTGAGTTAGCTTCATTGAAAAATGATAGAGAGCATATGCATGTGTTTTGGGAGCAGTGTCTAGCACCGAGTAGGCTAAGGGTCTGTTAAATCAATGCCTCAGAACTACGCGCCAACATAGGTATGCTTAGATTATTTGGGACCTCCCTTCTGTGCTTCCCCCTGCACCCAAGGGGCCTTCAGGTTGATATCGATATCATGGTAGCATCCTTAGCCCTGGCAAAACATTGGACGGCTCTGCCCACTTGAGTGTGATAGTCGTGACTACGTAAGCTCTATCATGGTAATGTCAGTCATATGACGAGTCTCCTATTGTTCCTCATCATTTCAATTGTTATGCATGTTCATTAGTCATGATAATATGTTTTCAGCAGGTTTAACCGAATTTTTAGTTCTACTTATGATTATCAGTTTCATCTTTGGGTTATTCGATTCAGTATGATATTTAGTTATGTTCAGATCATGATTTCAGAAAATAGCATACAAGCCCTACTGTCAGAATCTTATCTTGATTATGTTTTATAATGTGCATGATTTATGATTTTACTTACTTAGCAGTTTTACTTACCTTACATACTCAGTACATTTCACATACTGACCGCATACTCTATGCTGCATCGTCTCTTGATACAGGCTCGGATATTCAAGCTTAGTGTCGTCATTAGCCAGACTTTCAACATTAACATTTATCAACCAGAGTTGGTGAGTCCTCATCTTTCAAGGGCCCTTATTTTCAATTGAATCTAGTACTTGTAGTTTCAAGCATCAGTAAGTTAGTTGGGGGTCTTGTCACATCAACTTTTCAGTAGTAGAGGCTTCTCAGACATAGCATGTATTCAACTTCGGTTTTGAGTTATATATTCTGATGTTATGAGATTATCAAACTTCCGCTTTATTGAATATGTTGATCTTCCATTTTGTTATTATTGAGTTAGATGATATGTTCATGCCACGGGTCAACTTGGAGCCTCTCAAGGTTCTTTTTCCCGTATCTCGATCCGAGCCTATGTTCGGGTCATGATAAACTTGGTATAAGAGCATTAGGTTTAGAAGTGACCTAGGGTGTCGGAAAGCCGTGTTAGGTAGAGTCTTTTTCATGGGTCTGAAGCATTCCACACTTATGAGGAAGAGACTACAAGACGTTTTAGGAAAAGTTTCCTTCTTTCATGATCTATGTCATGCGATGAAATGTCTTTCTATCCTCCTAACTCATGCTATATGAGTTTGCAGAATCATGCCTCCTCGCCGAGTTAATGGAAGAAGAAATAGGAATGGAGATGGCCATTAGAATGGCAATGGAGATGGGCACCAACAGGCCCCACCAACCCATGAGGAGCATGTACTCGAGCTGGTTGCCCATGTTGAGTTCAGGGTAGCCATTCAGATGCTAGCTCAGGCCTTGACCACTCAGGTCAATCAACATGCGATAGCGCATGTCCCTCAGAACGGGAATGTGACAGCGGCAAGAGTAAGAGATTTTCTAAGGATGAACCCTCAGGAGTTTCTTGGACCAAAGGTGGACGAGGATCCCCATGAGTTTATTGATGAGGTTTTGAAGATCACCCAAATCATGGGGGTGACCAGAGAAGAGTGTGTTGATCTAGCCTCGTATCAGTTGAAAGGGGTTGCGCACATCTGGTTCAACCAATGGAAGAATAGCAGGGCAATTGGAGTAGGCCCTATTGGTTGGGATGAGTTTCATGATGCTTTTATGGATCAGTTCTTCCCTCGTGAGATGAGAGAGATCAAAGAAGTCGAGTTTGTGAACCTAAATCAAGGGAAGCTGATAGTTCGGGAGTATGCCTTGGAGTTCACTCGTCAGTTCAAGTATGCACCTGAGATTGTGGCGGATCAGAGAGCCCGAGTGAGCTGATTCATGCATGGGGTGGCAAACTACCTAGTCAAGGATTGCCAGACTGTGATGCTTTATCAGGAAATTGACTTTGCTCAGATAGTCCTGTATTTCCAGTAGATGGAGGCCGTGCAGATAGTGAGGGGGAGATAGAGGCCAAGAGGTCCAGGACTGATAGCTTTGGATTCTCCTAATAGAGACCTAGTGGGCACCATCAGTAATCCCACCAGAGATCTTCAGCCCCAACGTCGTCGGCTATAAGTGTGCCATCCAGATTCAGGTGCAATCAGAGGGGACGAGCATCAGGCTCTAGAAGATTGAGTAGCAGACTCGCATAAAAAAGCACTCCAGAGTGCAGCAGATGTGGACGGAGACACATGGGTTAGTTCTTAGCAGGTTCAGGTGCTTGTTTCGGGTGCGGGAAGCCTAGACATATACTTAGGGATTGCCCAGCTTCCAGACAAGGTCATGATAGGGGCCAAGGCCCAGCCTCCAGTTCAGCAGCTCCACCAGCACGCCCAACCCAGCAGGCCACATCTATTAATATGGGTGGTGATCAGTGTCGAAATAGATTCTATGCCCTAGCATCCCATCAGGAGCAGGAGGTCTCCCCATATTTAGTCAGTGGTATGTTACGAGTACTCCATGTTGATGTATATGCATTATTAGATCCAGGGACTACTTTATCTTTTGTGACGCCCTATATTTCTAGTAGTTTCGGAGTAAGTCCAGAAATTTATCAGAACCCTTCTCAGTCTCTACTCTAGTTGGTGATTTAGTTATAGCTCGACGGGTATATAGAAATTGCCCTGACGCAGTCCTTCAGAAAGTCACCTCAGCAGATTTAGTAGAGTTAGCCATGTCCGACATAGATGTTATCTTCAGCAAGGATTGGTTACATTCATGTTATGCCTCAGTCAATTGTAGAACCTATGCAGTAGAGTTTAGATTTCTAGTGAACTAGTCTTAGAGTTAAAGGGTAGTTCAGGTATTCCTATAGGTCGCTTCATTTCCTACCTTGAGGCCAGAAAGATGATTTTTAAAGGTTGCATGTACCATCTAGTTAGGGTTAAGGATTCCATGTCTGAAACCCTGACTATCCAGTCAGTTCCTGTAATGTGTGAGTATCTAGAGGTGATTCTAGATTATTTACCGGGAATCCCTCCCAAGAGGGAGATCAATTTTGGTATTGACCTTCTTCCTGATATGCAACCTATATTTGTTCCTCCTTAAAGAATGGCTCCAGTTGAGTTAAAGCAGTTGAAGGAGCTATTTAAGGATCTCTTAGACAAGGGTTTCATCCATCAAAGAAAATCCCCATGGGGTGCGCCAGTTCTCTTTCTCCGCAAGAAGGATGATTCTCTTCGGATGTGCATTGATTATCGGCAATTGAACAAATTTAGCATCAAGAAAAAGTATCCTCTTCCTAGGATTGATGATTTGTTTGACTAGCATCAGGGTGCTAAGTGCTTTTCGAAGATAGAACTCAGGTCCAGATACCATCAGCTCAGAGTTCGGGAGAGTGACATCCCGAAGATAACCTTCAGGACTGATAACGCTCAAACCATACCTCCCACCGAAGTATGAAGCGAACATTTTCAATAAAGAAACCAACTAAGAGGTTGGGGTCGAACCTACAGGGAATATGGAAGAGCTAGACTAACGCCGGTGAGTGAACTTGTTAGGTAGTTACTCCAAATTGGGGGTTTTAAAGAAATAGTAATTAAAAACACAATTGAAATTATGGGTAAAATCAAGATTTAAAAATAACTAGGGTTTAGCGTTCCCCATGGGTTCATAACTCATTTAGGTATACATACGTGGTCATGACTAATGCTTACTTGTAGAACTTATAACTTAGGTTCATTCAAACGACCAACCTGTCCCAATTGAATGACAATACTCAATCACCAGACCAGGTCTCATGAGCGATTGCAAATTAACCATTATCAATGTGTCCCAAAATTTAACTATCCTTAGAACACAACTCAAGTTTATACAATGATCATCAAGATCAAGGCTTTGTTGTAATTCTCTTTTCCTAGTCTCTACCTCTTAGACCTAAGCAAGTAAAGAATTCGGGCAAGTCCTAACGTTGTACACCATTAAGAAACATTTAAGCATGAAGAGAATATAATAAAAGTGTTTTGCATTGGTTTTGAATCACTTTTATGTAACGCTATCTTGTTAATCCACCATGGTTCCCACAACCCTAGCTATGGAGGTCTTAGCCTCTCATAGATGCAAGCTTGTGATTTGTTTGCATAATCAAAGACATAAATCAATACTTACAATTATAATTGAGAGAAAAACTTCCTTGAATTAATTAGTAAAATCCTTAAGAACAATATGAAGATCAAGAAAAGGTTGATCACAAGTTGAACAACTCAATTCTCACGTCTATCTCTCCTTAATTTCGTTGCTAATCAATTCTAATCACTCCTAATTACTTCTAGATGACTCTCCTATGAAAATAAGACATAAAACGTATATATACAGACATAAAAATCCTTTTTCCTAAGCTAACAGGGTAAACATCCATATCTGTTGCTGCTCGTGCCAGGATTAGACCAACGACCCATAAAAGGCTTGTGCGGGTCATACCTGCCATCCATAGGTCATTAACTTGCAGAAATCGAACTAAGTGTTGGGCTTTGGTACGAATTGAACCATCTTCCTATGAGTCGTACTGAGCTTACATAGTTTAAATTTGAAGACTCTGAATTTTTCTGAATTTTGTCACGAGTGTCTTAGTACAACTCGTACCTTGCCTTCACGACTCGTATGATAGTCATCCGTACCTAGAGTCAGCCTTTGTGAAATTTCTCTAAATCTTTCCACGAATTGGAATTACGGCTCATACCATGATCATACAACTCGTAGTGTATGTCATGGGTTGCATCTTTCTCAGCTCATCCTTCTAAATATATTCACGAGTCTTAGTATGATTCGTACCAATGATATACGACTCATACTGAGACTGTCATCTTGGCTCATTTTCTACTCTTTTAAGCTTCTTTTTCCCAAACTTAATTCCAACACCTAAGTTTACCTAAAAACACAAGAAAAGTACCTCATATCCATATAGACACACCTAAGTCCATGCTATTTTCTTTAGTTTTGAGCATTGAAAGTGCTGAAATCCACAGCATATCAACACCCTCAACTCAAGACTTTTGCATGTCCTCAAGAAAAGAAAAGAAAACTAAAACACGATACTCAACTAGAAAATAAACCTAAGATACTATAGCCAATACTTAAACAAAATTTGCAGTTTACATACAACAACTTCAGAACCTTTTCCATGAACCAACATCATCTAATATATTACAAGCAACCTCAAAACATAATAAACAGGGATCAAGACATGTCATCTAGCTATCAACAGGAAATCAAGTCATCACCACTATTTTTCACACAAACCAATGGTAAGTAAACATAATCTATGTACCCTCAAAACAAATGAAATCCCCACTCATAGATATAGTATCAAATATGTATGGGACTAGACAAATGAAACATTCACCCTCACAAAGAAGTTCCAAGTACCATGTTTTAGATATCATAGGCTTGCCTTTATTTTCTCTGCTTCGATTTGTCGGATGGTCAAATTAGGATCACTATAGGACTTGACATTGCTTGTAATGTAGGTTTAGGGCTGGACATGATATAGATGAGAGATTTTTAAGTGACTATCCCTTCCTTGGCACTACATATATTGGCTTCACCTTTCACCTACTTCACCTTTTATTCTTTTCATTCCTTTTATTTCCTTTTCACCGCTTTTGTATACATTTGCATGGGTGTGGTGTATTTTTAACTTTTTCAGCATTTTTATTTTCTTTTGAAATTTCTTTTTCAAGATTCTCAACAAAACAATTTTCATCTCTTTTCTTTTTACCACACCACACCTCATTTTTCACCTTTTTTCTCTTTTCTTTCTGTTTTTCTCATTCCCACCATTTAAGCACCCCTACTCTAGCCACCCTCAACTTAGGCATTTTGTCTATGTTGAGGTTCACGATATCCAAAGATGGACCAAGGCCAAAATAGGTTCATTATAAAAAAATGGGTAAGGTTCAGTAGTTAGTCAAAATAAAAATGGTTCAATTAAGGCTCAAAATTAGGATTAAGGGATTCATATGACTTTTGTAAGGTTATATAGGGTAAAAGTGAGCTAAACAAAAATGGCCTATGATCATATCCCAACCAACCATCCTTAGGCTATGCAAAGACTAATCAGGCAAGTTCTAGATCTTCTACACAATACTAAACTAAGTACTTCACCTCGCTCTCTCATGGAACATGAACTATATTCACCTCACTTGTCTGGTTTACACATGGCTTAACAAGACTACTCATGTTAATAAACTATATTACATCAAAAGATCTACAGAAATCATACATGCAGTCACAAATACATAGCTAATGCATCAAAAAAAATTTAAAACAAGGTCAATGTTTTCCCAAAAATGAAAACTAATGCATTTTCATTGGCTGAGTACTCCTAAGTTATTTCTTAGTTAAACAAAAATCACAAACTAAAAAATAAAAATCCTAAACATGCCAGTTCTACTAGATAGCATGCCCGAGGGAAAAGAGACACAGCAAGAAAAACCCTCGGACGTATCAAAAATCCCAAAAATAACAAGTACACCCCCTCCCTTTTTTGAAAGATTAGCCTCGTCCCTGAAGCATGAAATAGAAGAACATAGGGAAGGGACATACCTGAGGCTATTCAGTCTTCACCCTGTGGAGGGGGTACCTCCATTGTAATTGTGGCGCTAGTAGTGGTCGGCGCACTCCTTGAAATATAAAAAGGGGGAGTGGTTACCCCCTTAGTGGTTTTGGTAGCTTCAACGGCCTCAGTTCTAATCACGGCTAAATCGGGTTGAGGCATGATGGAGCTGCCCGCTCCTCTAGCTTGCTCCTACAGCTCTGACATATGTGCATCATGAGACTGCAGGCTCTCCGGTCTGGCCTGCTTGTCTTCTCTCCTCTCTTTCTTCCTCTTACTCCTCCAACTCTCCTCTCCATCATCCTCATCAGCTCTCTTTTTTCCCTTTTCCCTAGAAGCTATAGTCGGCTCCCAATAGGTCGCCAAATCAATCTCTTCGTCAAATTCTGCATCAAAGTCTGGAAGAGTGGGGGCCGCTATAACTGTCGGTTGTCATGATGACAACTCGACTACATGGCTACGAAGAGCCCCCAACTCCTCAGGAAGATTGCTGGTGTCTTTCTGCTCCGCTATTCGTACATTGAATCGACTCTCAAATCCATCTAGGCGAGCATGTAGAGTCGAGCTGCTACATCTATCTCCACTTTGACCCATGGCTTTACATTTTCCATCATGTCCTTAATCTTTTGCTCTGCCATGGTCAACTGTTTGGCCAACTTCTGGAGGAAGTCCTATGGCACCAAAAGATGCCTTGCTGGAGTCTGAGTCTGTAAGCTAGGTGGTGGTGTGGCAGATGTTCTAGGAGCTGCCTCTGAATGATCGGCATCTGTAGCCGATGTCTCGCTCTACTCCTATGTAATAGGGGAATCTATGCGCCCCCTATTGGCTGAGCCAATGGAACTGCTGTGGGTAGCTGGGCTCGGCTTACCGGGTTCATTTCATCTCGGATAAGTCCAATATCTGCAACCCTCTGGCCTCTGATCAGACGCTCCTCACCCCGTCGTACTGGTATCCCCTTCTCTATACATAGCCTGAATGCAAGACTCAAGAACGGGATGGTAGTTCTTACTCCCATCGCGCGGTCTCGTATCTAGTCTACAATGATCCTCGGGATGTTGATTGGATAGTGGCACATAAAGCATGCCACCAAAGTTGCCCTGTCAGCACTGAGGGTGTTTTCATTGACTATGGGTGTGAGTCAGTGGCGTACTAGTGTCCAACAGGCCTTAGAAATAAAATTCAATGAACTCTTGGTAACTCTCTTTCCTCCAGCAACCCACTCAACTCCCTCCTTATCCTCAGCAATCACCTCTGCCAGCCATTGCAATTGCCTCTGTCTTTCTTCCATGCCTAGTTGTCTGATCTGCTTTATTGCCTCCACCCTGTACTCGTATTCTGGCATCATCTGTGTAGGCAGGAACTATGGTCCATACAGAATCTGTGGAGAAGGTCTACTTAGATATGTCAACCTCTCAATCCCGAACCATAACTTTATCCAGGCAAGGCTGGTCTTTTACTATTTGCCCCTTCTTCGCCTTTATCTCCATGGTGGCCAAATTGTTAGCGTAAAACTCCCGAATCATTTTGTTGTATATTGAGGTTGAGTCTTGGCCATCCACTCGAAATCATAGAAACTGTATATCCGCTTCATCTCCTCAACTTCATTAAGTGAGTTAGTGAGGATCCACGGCTCTTCCTTGATGCTCTGACTTTGCTTATTCTTGGCAGTGAGAGAAATACCCTGCTTATAAATCTCTCCAGCTCCCGGCACTCTCTACCGGACTGTGTGGTTCTGTATGGGTAGGGTCTATTCTTGTGCAACATCTGGGGCCTCCTCTTTGATTCATCGCTGCCACTTGATTCCTCGGACCCTTTTTCTGCATTTGAGTCATTTCCCGACTCCTGATTATCTCCTCTAGCTCCCTCCTCAATCTGGGGAGCTTGCACAGATGTGGCAGTGGCTGCTTCAGCTTGTGCTCTTGCTTTCTCCCTAGTGATTCTAGTTTTGTCTGTGCCTGATGTGTCTATCTGGTAGTCATCAACTGAACCACTAGGGGAGTTTCCTGCTTGCCCAGCCTCAGACTCATATGTTTCATCAATTAATGTTCTTTGGGTTGTTGCTTTGGATGCCTTTAACTTCTATGTCATTCTACCTGTAGAAAAAAGAGTTAGAATTCCATATTTTAGAAAGAAGAATTAGAAAAGAAAGTTTCATATTCTCATCATGGGTCGACAGTATGAGCTGTACCAAGACGGTAGCACTCGTATGAAGTCCTGAGACTCAGTGTGATTACTATGACTCACAGGTACGACTTGTACCTCAAAGGTATGACCCATACCTTGAGTCATCTGATATCACCCGAACATTATTATTTCTCTATATTTTTCCATGACTCGTGGTATGACCCGTAGGTCGGTTCCACGAGTCGTATGAAGTACTCGTCTGCCTCAACTGGCTTAGCCCTTTTCAGATCTTGAGTACGAACGCACAGTATGACTTGTAGTGACAAACCACGATCCGTATTGTGGTTCTTACCACATTCTTAACTTGCTCAGTTTTTGCAAGGGTTCTCTTTTTTGCAATTTGGGTACTCAGATTTCCCTTAGGTCTAGGCCAAGTATTCAATAAAATTAACCCATACTCATTCCTCCCCTTTCTACTCACTACCCATGACTCAAATTTAAATTTTTCATCTTATACGTGTATTTCAATAAACTTTCAATGTTCTCCAATTTATACACAGTTTGAAATTCCCCTGACCATCGAATTATTAACATATTTTCATCAACCAGTGAGTTACAGGGGTTTAGTATCCATGACTTCAAGCAGGTTAAAATTTTTTATATTCTAAGTTTTTACTTATTTGATGATCTTTCCTTGATCGGTGTTCAGGAATGTGGGTCGAGATGTACTAAATTTTAGCAAAGAATTACTCGAAGCTTCCTTGCTTTTGAGTCACGGGTGTGAGGGATTTGTTGCTTAGGGTTCGTAAGTTTTAATAATTGTTAGTGGGAAGAAGGTTCGCATGGGGTTTGAGGTTTAAATAGGTGAAGGGAAAATTTTTAAAATCTATACCAGGTCGTGTTAGATTTTTTATTTTGACCCACAACGACTCGTCACGAGTCGTAAGATGTCCCTTCGACTCGTTCCTTCGACCTGTAAGTCAGAATTTTTAAAAAAAAACCTTACGTGGGAACCTACGAGTGCCTCTTACGACTCGTACCATGTGGGTACGATTCGTATGATGACTTGTAGGTCGTATTTTTGAATTGCTTCTCTGGACCTCACCAAGACTACTGTTATGGCTCGTAGGATGCTATCTCGAGTCGTACTGAAAGTCATAGCACTTAATGTTTCAACAGTTTCTTTTAGCCTCCTATTTTTATTTTACCTACACACTAAGTGCACATTAGTTCAATAACTTGGGTTGCCTCCCAAGAAGCGTTTGATTTAACATTGTTGCACGACACAGGTGGCTCGGTTACTCAGACTTCAACAAGTCACCACTTGGGTTGCCTCCCAAGAAGCACCTAATTTAACTTCACGGCACGACACAAGTCTCTTCACTACTCAGAATTTGCCAAGTGACTCATATCCATCCTTTAGTGCTGAGACTACGCTGAATTCCTTTGGTCGGTGCATTGACCGACAGATGTTAAAGGTGACCTCTTGTTTGTTCAATCTAAATTTCAACTGGCCTACCTCTACATCTACTAGGGCTCTCCCCATTGCAAGGAATGGTTTCCCCAAAATGATGGGGACCTCATAATCCACCTCGCAGTCCAGAATCACAAAGTCCGCTGGGAATATAAATTTTTCCACCTTGGCAAGCACATCGAATAGGATCTCTACCAGCTTTTTAACAGTTCTGTCAGCCATCAGTAGTAGAATAGTGGTCGGTGTGGGGGCTCCCAAACCCAATTTATTAAACACTGCCAAAGGCATCAAATTGATGGTAGCTCCCAAATCACAAAGTGCCCTTACAAACTCGATATTCCAAATGGTGCAAGGTATAGTGAAAGCACCTGGGTCTTCCTTCTTCTGAGCTAGCTTGTAGCTATGGCACTATAGTGATGTACATTGTCAACCGAATAATAGCTCATAGATCTCTTCTTAGTCACAAGTCCTTCATAACCTTTGCATATCCCGACATTTATTCCAATGCCTCAACCAATGGTATGTTCATAGATAACTGTTTAAGCATTGAAAGGAATTTCTAGAACTTACCATTCTCTGCCTTTTTGCTCATCCTTTGAGGGAATAGTGGCGGTGGTCACGGGATAGCTTTGTAGACTTGCGTTGCTCCTTGGTTAATGTTGGGTGCTTCTTCACCTCTTGGGGCCTCAGCATTCTCAGCTCCCTCTATCTCAACACTCTTCTCATTATCCTCCATAATGCTTTCGTTCAACCGTTCAACTACAACTACAAACGGGGGGTCAACTATGGTCTTACCACTCCTAGTCATCACCGCCATGCAATGACCATTTTTCTTTGGGTTTTGGACAGTGTTGCTAGGTAGTGTACTCTTTTGTTTAGGGTTCATTGATGCTGAAAGGTTCCAAGTTGATGTTCAATTTGCTTGATGGTTGTAGCATGAGATTCCACTTTCTGACCCATTCTTGATAAGTCACTTCGGATCTCCTTTAGTTGCTCATCAGTGGACCTCACCTTCTTCCACATCTCAGCCATCATGCTCTCCAACTATGATTGCCCAACCTCCCCTTCTCGTGCATTGGGAGGCACATAAACTCCAGCCCGGTCATTGCGGTATCCATCATTTCTTCTCCATTCTCCTTCAGGCTCATGGCCTCGGCTCCTGTCTTTAAACCCATTTCTGTTGTAGTTGTCTCTATATTGGTTCCGACCATGATTTCTAGAACCTTGGCGCCAATTGTCTTGTCCAGACACTTGGGCGTTGGCTCAAACACCCGCCACTTGGCTATCCATGAAGTTTGCTTCTTCCTCCCATTCCTTGAGTTTGCACTCCATTTACCTTTTTGGATCCAAAATTAGAGTGATCAGCTCCCATAATGTTCTTTGTTAGCAAGTCCAATGATGTGAGCATATGAGCCAACACCTGGTCGCGTTCTTCTTCTTTCCTTCTTTGGCCTACAGTCAAACCAACAGCATATATACCTAACACTGCATCAACCTCCCTCGTATGCCAAGCCCTGTTCGTCTTAGTCACCCTATCAAGGATAGTGGCAGCTTGCTCCAAGGTGTGACTCATCAATGCTCCTCCTGCCACCATATCCACTACAACTTTGGTGCTATTAGTCAAAGACTTGTAAAAGATTTCCAACAAACTGTCATCTGGGATCTTGTGGCTCAAGCACTTTGCCAAATTCTTTTTTAACCTCAACCAGGTTTCATGAAGTGCCTCTATCTTAATTTGTCGAAAATTTTAGATCTCATCTTTTAGCTGCAACATTCTGGAGGGGGGGAAAATCTCTCCAAGAAGGCTTGTTAGAGAAAACAGTAATTAAAAACACAATTAGAATTATGGGTAAAATCAAGATTTAAAGATAACTAGGGTTTTTTATTGCCCATGGTTCACAACTGCTTTGGGTATACATACGTGATCATCACCAGTGCTTACTTGAAGAACTGATATACCTAGGTTCATTCAAACGACAAACCAATCCCTATTGAATGACTATACTCAATCACTCAACCAAGTCTCATGAGCGATTTCAAATTAACCATTATCAATGTGGTCCAAAATTTAACTATCCTGCAACCACAACTCAAGTTAATACAATGATCATCAAGATCAAGGCTTTGTTGTAATTCTCTTTTCCTAGTCTCAACCTCTTAGACCTAAGAAAGTAAAGAATTCAGGCAAGTCCTAACGTTGTACACCATTAAGAAATGTTTAAGCATGAAGAAAATACAATACAAGTGTTTTGCATTGGTTTTGAATTACTTTATGTAACCCTAGCTTGTTAATCCACCATGGTTCCCACAATCCTAGCTATGGAGGTTTTAGCCTCTCATAGTGGAAGATTGTGATTTGTTTGCATAATTAAACACATAAATCAATACATACAATTATAATTGAGAGAAAAACTTCCTTGAATTAATTAGTAAAATCCTTAAGAACAATATGAAGATCAAGAAAAGGTTGATCACAAGTTGAACAACTCAATTCTCACGTCTATATCTCCTTAATTTTGCCGCTAATTAGTTCTAATCACCCCTAGTTACTTTTAGATGACTCTCCTATGAAAATACGACATAAAATGTATTTATACAGACATAAAAATCCTTTTTCTAAGATAACAGGGTAAACTCTATATCTGCTGCCGCTCGTGCCACGATCAGACCTATGACCCATAGCAGACTTGTACGGGTCGTACCTGCCATTCGTAGGTCTTTAGGTTGCTGAAATCCAGCTAAGTGTTGGGCTTTGGTACGACTCATACCATCTTCCTACGAGTCATACTAAGCTTCCGTAGTTTAAATCTGAAGACTCTGAATTTTTTTAAAGTTTGTCACGAGTGTCTTGGTACGACTCGTACCTTGCCTTCATGACTCGTACTGTAGTCATCCGTACCCTGAGTCAGCCTTTGTGAAATATCTCTAAATCTTTCCAAGAATTGGAATTATGGCTTGTACCATGATCATACGGCTCGTATTGTGAGTCGTGGGTTGCATCTTTCTTAGCTCATCCATCTGAATATCTTCACGAGTACTAGTATGATTCGTACCACTGATGTACGACTCGTACTAAGACTATCATCTAGGGTCATTTTCTACTCTTTTAAACTTATTTTGCCCAAATTTTATTCCAACGCCTAATTTTACATGAAAACACAAGAAAATTACCTCATATCCATATAAACTCACCTAAGTCCATGCTATCTTCTTCAATTTTGAGCGTCGAAAGTGCTGTAAATCCACAACACATCAAGGACTTTGTATGGTCACTATGAGTTTTTAGTTATGTCTTTCGGACTAACGAATACTCCTGCAGCTTTTATGGATTTAATTAATAGGGTGTTCAAGCCATATTTGGATATGTTCCTAATTGTGTTCATAGATGATATACTCATATACTCGGAGCGAGGAGGAGCATGCCACTCATTTGAGGGTGGTGCTACAGACTATCAAGGCTCGCTAGTTGTATTCCAAATTTAGTAAATTTGAGTTTTGGTTGAACTCAGTGGAATTTTTGGGTCATGTGGTATCAAGTGAGGGTGTACAGGTAGACTCTCAAAAGATAGAAGCGGTGAAGAATTGGCCTAGACCAGTGAGCCCTTCGGACATTAGGAGTTTCTTGGGTTTAGCTAGTTATTATCGGAGATTTATTGAGGGGTTTTGATCCATTGCATCCCTAATGTGGTGTCATATTCTCTTAGCAAGCTTTCCATGGAGAGTGTATCCCATATAGATGAGGAAAGGAAGGAGTTAGTGAAGGATGTACATCAGCTTGCACGGCTAGGAGTCCATCTTGTTGACTCGACAAATGGTGGTGTCATTGCTTAAAATTTGTAAGAATCGTCCTTAGTAACCGAATTTAGAGCTAGAAAAGATGAGGATTCTATTTATGTAAAGCTAAAGGAAATCGTTCAGAATCAGAAGGTAGAAGTCTTCTCTAAAGAGGGAAATGGGGTGCTTCGATATTAGGGTTTCTTGTATGTTCCAAGTGATAATAATTTAAGAGATTAGATGTTGCACGAGGATCATGGTTCCAGATACTCTATACACCCAGATGCCACCAAGATATACCGTGACCTGCGTGAAGTCTATTGGTGGAGTGGCATAATGAAGGACACAGCAGAATTTGTGGCTATGTGCCCAAATTGTCAACAGGTGAAGGTTGAGCATCAAAGACCTCGAGGTGTCCTTCAATACATTAGTATTCCTACTTGAAAGTGGGAGGAGATCAATATGGACTTCATTACAGGGTTGCCTCGCACTCGTCGACATTATAACTCTATTTGGGTGGTTGTGGACAAGTTGACTAAGGAAACTCTTTTCCTGCTGTTCAAAACCACTGATTCAGTGGAGAATTATGATAAGTTGCACATTTAGGAGTTAGTTCGATTGCATGTAGTGCCATTGTCCATCATATCAGATAGAGGTAGGCAGTTTACCTCTCAGTTTTGGAAATCGTTTCAAGAGGGACTTGGTATTCCGGTCAAGCTTAGCACAGCCTTTCACCCGTAAATAGATGGTCAGGTGGAGCAGACTATTCAGACTCTTTAGGATATGTTGAGAGTGTGTTTGATTACTTTCAAGGATAGTTGGGATGATCATTTTCCTCTCATTGAGTTTACATATAACAACAACTATCATTCTAGCATTCAGATAGTTCCTTTTAAGCCTTTTTATGGGTGAAGGTGTAGATCACCTATTGGTTGGTTTGAGGTTAGAGAAGCTACATTGATAGGTCGAAATTCAGTCCATGAGGCTATGGAGAAAGTTCAACTTATAAGGGACGAGTTGAAAATAGCTCAGAGTCGTCAAAAGTCCTACGCGGATGTGAGGAGGAGAGAATTTGAGTTTGAAGTCCATTATTGGGTGTTTATTAAGGTGTCTCCCATGAAAGGAGTGATGAGGTTCGGAAAGAAAGAAAAACTCAGTCCCCATTATGTTGGTCCATATCAGAGTGTGAAACGGGTTGGCAAGTTAGCATATGAGTTGGATTTTCCCTCATAATTAGCTTCAATTAATCCAGTTTTACCATGTATCGCTCTTAAAGAAGTGTTTGGATGATCCAACTCTGGTTGTTTTGGTAGACGGTGTCGATGTGAAAGATAGCCTTAGCTATGAAGAAGTTTTGGTGGAAATACTTGATCGTTAAGTTCGAAAGCCGAGGAACAAATAAGTAGCCTCGGTCAAGGTTTTATGGAGGAACTAGCATGTCGAGGGAGCTACATAGGAAGCCGAATCAGATATGATATGTAAATACCCACATCTATTCCCTTCCAACTCAGTTTCATCTTGAGGTATCAATTTCCTCCTTAGTACTCAATTCAGTTTCATGTTCATTGTTCCCCAGTTTCTTTCACGTCAATGAATGTATGTATGATTCAGGAATTCAGTTTAGTCATGTAGTTCAATTCAGAGCCAGTCACTCCGTCAGTTTTCAGCATGTATGTTTAGTATTTGAGTATAATGATTGCATTTCTCTATTTTTCAGTATGTATTCCCACATTCGAGGATGACTGTTTCCAAGGGGGAGATATTGTAATACCCTAAAAACCCTATGATCAGACTCGAGAGTTGAAATGGAGAAAAATAGGATTTCCTACACCAGGTCACAGGACGAGTCATCCAGTAACCCGTTGGGTGTGCCATGAGTCGTTAAGCTACTCGTAGGGAGGAGGTTGGACATGGTTGAGATTTTGAGTTTGAGGCTTACCAGAGGTGAAACCATGAGTCATGGTCACCACCACGAGTCGTTAGGTAGTTCGTGGTCAAGAGTTGAATGAAGAATAAAGGATTTGGGCAGTGCACCTAATGACCAGTCACCACAAGTCGACGAGCACACCACGAGTCATGGTTTCCCTCGTGGTTACTAGTGAAGATGGTATTCCAGTGCAGGTAACCATAGGTGACCACGAGTCATGGTCGCTGACGACGATCCGTCCAGTCCCTCGTGGGGACTAGCAGTGTGTTTTCCCAGCGAATTTATTAAGGACTTTTCCATAATTTATAAGTTTCTAAGGCCTAAACTACATCATTTTAAGCTTAGAATAGAGTGTTTTAAGAGGGGTAAGTTCATTCTAGGATTTTTCACTTCCATGCATGCAAGTCTAGAAGATCCTAAGGGTGATCAAGCCTAAATTCCTCATGTTCTTCCCCAAATTCTCATTTGGCAATTAAATTGTGAAATCAGATTTCCACAGGTATGTAAGGCCATAACTAGGTGAAATTATCCACACCCATGCCCAATCCCTCTTCAATTCAATAAATTCTAGTTGATGAATCTATGGGATTTTAGCCCAACATGTGATTCTCTAAGTTTCAATCATTTGTATAATCTAACCATTCTTCCAATGTTGAATTATGATTAATGGGAAAATTTTACAATGTTTTAAATTATAAATTATGTTTTCATGTTTTATAAATTATGATGCCCATCGATGAAAGTTCATGAAAGTTTATATCTATAAAATATGTATTTAAGCATGATGAGATGTTTATGAAGAAAGTATGATTTTGAATTACCCATGTATATGTTCATGGTTTCAAATTATCAAGTCTATGTCAAGCATGTTTATGTATTGGGCAAGCCCATATGATTAAGTATATTTCATGATTTATCTAAACTTCATGTATTAGCTTACCACATGGATTTTGGAGTCTAGACTCCCACTGTTTTTAGCTTGTGGTATGTTTTGAGCCCGAGGCTCCTCATGTTAGTATTTAAAATTTATATATGTATGTTATGAGACAGCTTTGTCACTAGATGGTTCAGCTTCGTTGAAAAATGATGGAGAGCATATGCATGTTTTTGGGAGTAGTATCTTGCACCGAGTAGGATAAGGGTCAGTCAACTCTATGCCTAAGAACTACGCTCCAATGTAAGTATGTTCAGATTATTTGGGACCTCCCTTATGAGCTTCCCCCTGCCCCTAAGGGGCCTTCAGCTTGACATCGATATCATGGTAGCGTCTTTATCCCTGGCAAAGCTTTGGATGGCTCTGCCCTCTTCAGTGTGATAGTAGGGATCACGTAAGCTCTAACGTGGTAATGTCGGTTATTTGACAAGTCTCCCGTTGTTCCCCATGATTTCAGTTATGCATGTTCATTAGTCATGATAATATGTTTTCAGCAGGTTTGACCCAATGTCCAGTTTTACTTATGATTATTAGTTTTAGCTTTGGATCATTCAATTCAGTTATGTTTAGATCATGATTTCAGAAAATAGCATACAAGCCCTACTCTCATAATCCTATATTGATTATTTTATAATGTGCATGATTTATGATTTTACTTACTTAGTGGTTTTACTTACCTTACATACTCAGTACATTTTACGTACTGATCGCATACTCTATGTTGTATCATTTCATGATGCAAGCTCGAATATTCAGGCTCAGTATTATCATTAGCCAGACCTGGATCATTAGCACTTATCAGCTAGAGTTGGTGAATCCTCATCTTTCGAGGGCCCATCTTTTCAATTGAATCTAGGACTTTTAGTTATAGACTTTAGTTAAATAGTTGGGGTCTTGTCCCATCAACTCATTAGTAGTAGAGGCTTTTCATACATAGAATGTATTCAACTTCAGTTTTGAGTAATGTATTATGATGTTATGAGATTATCAAACTTCTGCTTTATTGATTATGTTGACCTTTCATTTTATTATAATTGAGTTAGATGATATGTTAAAGCCATGGGTTGACTTGGAGCCTCTAGGGGTTGTCTGTCTCGTGTCTCAATCCGAGCCTATGTTCGGGTCATGACACCCCAGTTCCAATTGATCACAAACTTAAGCGAACACTATGGAATTTAAGGAAAATGGCCAATGCACATGGGCAAGAAATAGCGGAAGAAGCAACAACTAGAATGTTGGCTGAGGAACAAGCTCACCCGAGAAATAGAGAGGCAGCTAGGCTTACTGAAGAGCAACGCCAAGATGTCGAAGAGAAACACCAAGCTGCCGAAGCTGAGCGAGCTAGAAGGAATAGAGGTCCAAACCAGCAGAGGCACCGGTACTTTGATTATGATGATGTTGATGATATTGATGAGGCTGATGCCACTAGAGATATTGTCCCTCCCCCTTTGCCTGCTGGGGAAAAGTTTGATATTACTAGTGCAATGATCCAATTGCTCAACATAAAGGGGATATTTGCGGGTCATGCTACTTATGATGCACATACTCACTTGATGAATTTTGTGGGTATCTGTAAAGTATACAAACAACTGGGGGTGAGTCAGGATACGCTAAGGCTGAGGTTATTTCCCTTTTCACTAGGGAGTGAGGCAACACCCTGGTTGGCCGAATTACCAAATGATTCTATTACACTTGGAGGGTGCTTAAAAGAGCTTTTCATGAGAGATTCTTTCCACCTTCCAGAGCGTTACAGCTAAAACATGAAGTTTACTTCAGGCAGTTGAATTCTAAAGCCCTTCATAAGACTTCGTTGCGGTTCAACAAGAAGCTGAAAAAGGTACCCAACAATAGGATCCCGGATGATACACTATTTGGAGATATTTTATAGGTATCTGAATGCTAATACAAGGCGGTAGCAAGTACTATCTCTAGCAGAACATTTATGAGCCATACATATGTTGAGGCTGCTGAGGTCCTTGATAGGATCACCAATACCAACCGTGCATGGCACATAAGAGAGTCAGAAGTTCTGGCTGGTGCTTATAAGATAGGTATGTCTGTGGAGCATAGAAGGAAAGATGAAGAGCAAGATCATGATATTTCTGATATCAAAACCACAATGGTCCTCCTTTCTAAACATATTGTGGGAGCCGGGACAAAAAAGGTGAATGAAGTTGGTCCTTAGGGCAAGGCCCCAAGAAATTATGGAGGTGAGTCAAAATCTGAGGAGGAAGTTAATTATTTTAATGATCAAGGGGCGAGTTTCCAGACCAATGAATAAGGGTCGAACCAAGACTCTTGGCATGAAGATCAGAGGATCCAAGGTCGGAACTATTATAGAGACAACAATTACAATCGGGGCCAATACTGGGGTAAGAATTAAGGTAGAGATAATGGTGAATGGAAAAAGCGTGACGAGTACAAAAATGATAGAAGCGGTCTCTATGTTCCTCCAAAGAACCGTGAACCAGAATCTAGCGGTTCAAGGGTGGAGGATATGTTATCTAAAGTACTCAAGCATATAGAGGAAATAGATGGCTATTTTAAGGAACTCCGCGCTGATATTTTTTATATGAACCAAAAGGTGGTGTCACATGTTGTTGCCATTAAGCAGATTGAGCAGCAGCTTGGTCAGTGTCTGTTTCTATGATCCAGAGGCAAAAGGGCATGCTTCACAGTAACACAGTTCAAAATCCAAAAAATGACCGTCACTTCATGGCTATCACTACTAGTTGTGGGAAGGCGACAATTGAACCTCCTATGGCAGTTGTGACTGATGAGATAGTAGAGTCCTCAATGATTGATGATGATAGGGTGGTGGACCCCACAGAATATGTTTTCATTGATGGTGTAGTTGAGAAGTGACGAGTGGGTAATTTACCAACTCATTAGACTCTTAAGCATGAGCTTTAGCTTAGTTTTCAAGTCATTTAGATGAATTTTATGCCCTTTTTTGCCTTTTTATGTGCTGGTCACTAAGTTGAAGAGCAAGAGCAAGAAGTGGAGTAAAAAGGATGAAATAAAGTGAAAATTGGTGCTCCACCAGAGGATACCAGCGAAACACCAGTCAAATGCAGGCAACCTCTAGTTTAAAGAGAACACGCAATCGGTGGCCCATGGACATCAACCGACGACTCACCGATTTAATCACCGACAAGTGCTTGATCTTGCTGGACCGAGGAGGAAATTAATCGGCAAATCATGGATGGAAGCCAGTGAAACGCCGAAGGCATCGCCAGATGGTCCTAGAACATCACTGGATTGCAGAAGAAAACAAATGGTGGTTCAAGGATTACAATCGGCGAATCGCCAGTTCTATCGCAAGTGAAAAAAAACCTAAATAGGGAAATAACGTCTAGCACTGAAAAAGAGGAGATTGATTGCCCTAATTTTGTATAAAATATAGAATAAAATACCCTGTACATATCTTTTACCATTTGAGCAATCCTTTTGCTTTAGAAAGGGAGAAGATATTTTAACATTGCTCTCTCCTATTTTCATCTTCTTCATTAGCAGGTATAACCATTATTGCAGATATATTTTGAGTTTGATTTTTCTTGCTCTTAGTAATGAAATCATTGAGTTTATTAATAAATATGGTCTTTAGTTTCTTAATTATGAGTAGTTAAATCATTAGCTAGAGGCGTGTGATGATGGGTGTTTAATGAGATTGGGTATTGCTAGATTCATATTAATTTTGCTAAATTAGTGTAAATCTTTTGAATTTTCTTGGAATTATAATTGATTGCCCATAGTTTCAAATATGGGTTTGTTTTTCTTACATGATTTTAGCTTGAAAAAGAAGAATTAAGTATTGGAGGAGAATTTGATAGTGGGAATGGTTGGGTGGGTGTTGGGCTAGAAATAGCCATAACCCATATTCATAATCCAAATTAGTGGTTGATGGCTAGAAATAACTTAGCTACTAACCCAAACTTCATCGGGCTAATTGAATTGTGTCTTGAGGTTTGAAAGGACCTAAGAAAAAGGTGTCTATGATGTTGATAAACATTGGGTACCATCATTTCCAAAGTTATTTGCACTTATTCGTAGTAATTTGATGATCTAGCATATCCTCATCTGATTAACATCCTATGTTACGACCCGAGCGTAGACCCAGATCATAGACACGGGACAAGGGACTTCGAGGACCCCAAGCCAACCCATGGCATAAGCATTCAACTAACTCATTTAATAACATGAAGAAAGCATAATTATAAACCCAGCGGGAGTCCCATACAACAGCACATCAGAATAATATCTGAAGCTATACATGAACAAGTTGGAAAGACTTTAGTCTAGATGAGTTGATGGGACAAGACCCCAACTAACTCCACAAAAATCATGAAACTGAAATACGACATGAAACTGAAATTCTAGTCCTCGAAAGATGAGAACTCACCACTCACGCAGGTACTAACACTGATAAGCGATTATGAACGGGGTTGAACCTAGAAAACGGATCCTACATCATGAAACGATGCATCATAAAAGGTATGCGGTCAGTATGTGGAATGTACAGAGTATGCAAGGTAAGTAAAACCTCTTAAGCAAAACAAATCATTTAAAGCAACTCATACATATCATAAGCTTTTAAGTATAAGTAGAAGGCTACATGCATTCATTATGAAATCGAAATTCTTAATAATACATGACCATGCTTAGCTTTACAACATCATGACTGACTTGAATGACTCATAGTTGAACATAACATTTATATCAATAGAGAAACAATGAGTCAAACCCTTTTTGAACATGCATGCATAAGTAATCATCATGAGTAATGAATTTGCAAATCCGAAGGATATAGACACTGGGAGACTCATCACTTAACCGACATACCACAATAGAGCTTACGCGGTCCCAACTATCACACTCAAGTGGGTAGAGCAGTCCATAACCTTGCAAGGGCGATAGACGATACCATGATATCGATATCACGCTGAAGGGCCAATCGGGTTGGGGGGATATCTCACAAAGGAGGTGCCAATAATATAATTGTATCAACCTACGTTGGCGCGTAGTTCTAGGGCATAGGGTGATCGACCCTTAACCCGCTCGATGCTAGACTATTCTCCCAAAACATGCAATGCTCTACATCGTATATAATGAAGCTCAACATCGTCTATTGACGAAGCTCAACATGAAATCATGCATAACTCAACATCGTATGAAACTCAGCTCAACATTGTCTATTGACAAAGTTCATAATGATATCATGCATAGACACAACATCATATGAAAATGAAGCTTAACATTGTCTTTAGAAAAGGCTCATAATGACTTACATCTTAACTGTAAATTCATACATATAGAAGGCTTTATTTCAAAACATACCACAAGATCAATCATAGGTGGTTGTATCTACTCCAAATCATGTGGTAAGATACATGTAGAAATAATTTCTCGACATACCACAAGCTAGAATTTATAATGAAAATAGGGAAATTTCACTTCAAACAATATGGTAAGCTCCAGGAAAATCTTCTACTTAAATCAACATTTGGGCATCACCCAAAGCTTTATCATACTTGGATCTAATCAATTCATTTTGGAAACAACAACAACATCATGGGTAATTTTAGAAACATATTTTTCATCATCAATCTCCCCATCACCACACATTTATCAAAAATCCCTTCTTTTATAAACTCCTCATCCATGGGCGTTATAGATTCACATTTTTGGAAAACAAATTTTATAAGGAAAAACAATTCATAATATGCCCTAGCTTTACAAATCACCAATATAACACAATCTAATCATACCCATGTATAGAGATTGAAGAATCATGCAATTGGGTAAAATCCCACACTTGATAATAGATAATTTATCACATTTTGAAATGGATTGGGCATGGGTGTGGAAGAAGACACCCACTCATAGCTTTACATACGTAGAGATGGTGAATTCTGACACCCTCTAATTGCCCAAGCTAAGATTCCAAAAGAAACCTTGAGATTTTTCCTTGAATCTCCTCTTCAAACATTCAAACTTTCATGCATGGGAAGAATGGTTTAGGATAGGTTTTCCCCTGCTAAAAACCTACTAAAACGAGCTTTAAACGACGTAGTATAGGCCCCTAAAACTTAGAAATTTTGAAAATGCCCTTACTAAAATTGCTGAAATAACTTTCAAGGGTCCAAATGGAATACCTGACTACTCGTTACTCGATCAGTTAGGTTGCTCATCAAGTACACTGGATTGCTGGTCTGCTAGGGCTCGTAATGGATAACTTAACGAATTTTCCCCCGTGACCACAGCTCGTGGTCACCTCTCGTCAAGTACACTGCCTTCACATCAATGAAAACCCATTTTTCTTGACGATGACTCACCTCACGAGTCATTGGAACTGATCACAACTCGTGGGGTCCCATCCGTTAGGTCCACTGGATACTTCTTCCAATTTTATTCCAACATCACCCCACGAATGACATGATGACTCGTGGTGGCTGACCAAGAGTTGTTCTCTCCCTAGTGGGGACCTCAATTCTTCACTAACTCCAGGCCTACCCACGGGTCACTTGAAGACTCGTGGGGTCTCCTTACGAGTCGTCCGACGACTCATCCTGTGCCTGTAATATTAATTCCATAATTTTTCTCGTTTCAACTCCTGGGTCTGATCTTTGAGCTTCCAGGGTCTAACAATATCTCCCCCTTGGGGACATTCATCCTCGAATGTTATAAACACAGAAGACGCAGAAACATGCAATCATCATATGCAAATACTGATTATTTAAATCGTAAAATGACGGAATGACTACCTCTGAAAATAACTACATAGCTGAACTGAATTCAGACATCACATACATTTATCATAACATAAATCAAACTTGTGCACATGAACTGAACATGAAAAGTGATTAGATAATTAGGGTAAAAACTGATACCTCAAACTGAAACTGAGCCGGTAGGGAACAGGTGGGGGTATTTAGACATCATAGCCAGTTCGGCTTCCCAGTAGCTCCCTCAACATGTTGGTTTCTCCACAACACCTTCACCAAAGACACTTCTTTGTTCCTCAACCTCCAAACCTGACGATCCAAGATTGCAACTGGGATTTCCTCATAACTAAGGCTATCTCCCACACCAACAATCTTCATGGGGACAACTAAAGATGGATCACCCAAGCACTTTTTCAAGAGCGATACATGAAATACGGGGTGAACTGAAGCTAACTCCGATGGCAAGGCCAACTCATACGCTACCTTACCAACTCTTCTTATAACCCGATAGGGCTAATATAGCGGGAACTAAGTTTTCCTTTCTTTCTAAACCGCATTATTGCCTTCATGGGAGATACCTTTAGAAATACCCAATCATCAACAACAAACTCCAAATCTCTTCTTCTCACATCCGCATATGACTTTTGACGACTCTGAGCAGTTTTCAGCCTATCCCTTATCAATTGAACCTTCACTATAGCTTCGTGAACTGAGTCTGGCCCTATCATAGCTGCCTCACCAACCTTAGACCATCTGATGGGGAATCTACCCCTCTGCCCATAGAGAGCCTCGAACGGTGCCATTAGGATACTGGAGTGATAGTTGTTATTGTAAGCAAACTCGATCAAGGGCAGGTGATCATCCCAATTAACTTTAAAATCCATCACACATGCCATCAACATATCCTCGAGGATTTGAATTGTTCATTCTGCCTGGCTGTCTATTTGCGGATGAAAGGCTATACTGAGCTTAACATGAGTCCCAAGTCCCTTTCGAAAAGAACGCCAAAATTGGGAGGTAAACTGAGTACCTCAGTCTTGAATAATAGACAAGGGAACTCCATGAAGTCGAACCGACACCCGAATATACAATTTGGCATAATTATCCGTTGAATCTGTGGTTTTGACTGGTAGAAAGTGTGCCACCTTGGTCAACCTTCCGACCACCACCCAAATGGAATCATAGTGTCGGTGAGTATGAGGTAGGCCTGTAATGAAATCCATTATCTCTTCCCACTTCCAAGTAGGAACGTTAATATCCAGCAATACGCTTCCTGGCCTTTGATGCTCAACTTTCACATGCTGATAGTTCGGGCACTTGGCCACAAATTCTGCAATATCCTTGTTCATGTCGTTCCACCAATATATTTCCCGGAAATCATGATACATCTTGGTGGCACCTGGATGGATTGAATACCTGGACCCATGTGCCTCATCTAATATCTGGTCCCCCAAATTATCAACATCTGGAGCACATAGATGACCCTGGTACCGCAGCACCCCATCTCCCCCTTGGGAGAAAACCTCCACCTTCTGACTTCCAACGGCTTCCTTCAGCTTTACTAGAATTGGGTCCTCATCTTGCCTGGCCTTCACATCCTTCACCAAGGACGATTCTGATCCATTTTTCACAATGACGCAGCCATCGGTAGAGTCGGCCAATCTAACTCCCAACCTCGCAAGTCAATGGACATCCTTTAGCAACTCTTTCTTTCCCTCAAACACGTGGGACACACCCTCCATAGAGAGTCTACCAAGTGATGTGCTACCACATTAGCCTTACCCGGGTGGTAAACGAAACTCATGTCGTAGTCCTTTAGTAACTCCAACCACCTCCTTTGCCGAAGATTGAGATCTTTCTGCGTGAACACGTATTGCAAGCTCTTGTGATTAGTGAATACATCCTGGTGGACCCCAAATAAGTAATGGCGCCATATCTTCAATGCAAACACCACCACGGCCAATTCAAGATCATGGGTCAGGTAGTTCTTTTCATGAACTTTCAACTTCCTCGAGGCATATGCTATCCCCTTTCCATGCTGCATCAATACACACCCGAGTCCAACTCGCGAAGCATCATAATACACTATAAAGCCATATGTACCCTCGAGTAGAATCAACACTAGTGCTGAAGTGTGTCTAGTCTTTAACTCTTGGAAGCTTTTTCACAAGCCTCCGACCATTGGAACTTCACCTTTTTTTTGAGTCAACTTATTCAATGGTGTGGAAATAGATGAAAAACCTTCCACAAATCTCCAATAGTAACCAGCTAAGCCCAAAATACTCTTGATATTTGATGGGTTCACTGGTCTGGGCCAATTCTTTATTGCCTCGATCTTCTGAGAGTCTACTTTTATGCTCTCACCTGATACCACATGACCTAGAAATGCCACCGAGTCCAACAAAAACTCGCATTTGCTGAACTTTGCATACAACTGATGATCCTTGAGGGTTTGAAGCACTATTCTCAAGTAAGCAGCATGCTCCTCCTCACTCTGAGAGTATATAAGGATGTCATCAATGAACACAATCACGAACATGTCCAAATATTCCTTGAACACCCTTTTCACTAGATCCATAAAAGCTGCAGGTGCATTGGTTAGTCCAAAAGACATAACAACAGATTTGTAGTGACCATACCTAGTCCTGAAAGCGGTCTTTGGGATGTCACTCTCCCGAACCCTGAGCTGGTGATAAGCAGACCTGAGATCAATCTTGGAGAAACACTTGGCACCCTGAAGCTAGTCAAATAAATCAGCGATCCTGGGTAAAGGATACCTGTTCTTGATGGTGACTTTGTTCAACTGCCGATAGTCAATGCACATCTGAAGTGAACCATCCTTCTTCTGGACAAATAAGATTGGTGCACCCCAGTAAGACTTACCCGACCTAATAAAGCCCTTATCTAACAGGTCCTTCAGATCCTTCAACACTTTTAGCTCAGCTAGAGCCATCCTGTAAGGCGGAATAAACATAGGTTGCGTGTTGGGAAGAAGATCTATACCGAAATAAATCTCCCGCTCGGGAGGGACACCTGGAAAATCATCAGGAAAGACCTCTAGATAATCATGTACTACTAGAACTGACTAAATGGTCGAGGTTTCGGACTCCACATCCTTAACCCTAACTAGATGGTACATGCAACCCTTAGAAATCATCTTCCTGGATTTAAGGTAGGAAATAAATAGGCCTACAGGAATAGCTGAACTACCCTCCAATTATAAGACTAGCTCACCAAAAAATCGAAACTCTACTGACCGGGTCCTACAATTTACTAAAGCATAACATGAAAATAACCAGACCATGCCGAGAATAACATCAAAATCGGTCATGTCTAACTATCAAGTCTGCTGAGGTGACCTTATGAAGAATTGAGACTGGCAATCTCTATACACCCGTCTAGCTATAACTGAGTCATCTACTGGGGTAGAAACTAAGAAGGTCTCGAACAAGACATCGGGACCAACTCCAAAACTACTGGCTATATATAGTGTCACAAAAGACACGGTAGCCCCCAAATCTAACAAAGCGTATACATCAACATGAAAGACTCTCAATATACTGGTGACTACATCTGGTGAGGCCTCTTGCTCCTGACGAGTGACTTAAGCATAGAATCTTTTTTGGCGCTGTCCGCCGACTGTGCTAGTAGATTCCCCCTGATGTGCTATGCATGGGAGAGGGGCTGTTGAACCAGTAGCTGGGCCTCGACCCCCAACCTGGTCTTGTCTCGCAGCGGCACAATCTCTAAGCATATTTCTAGGCTGCCCACATCCAAAATAAGCTCCTGACCCTTCCAAGAACTGGTCTGTGTAACCTCGTCCACATCTGCGGTAAGCTGGAATGCAAGAATCTGCGGGTCTTCTGCTATGACCCCTCGAGCCTGATGCTTGTCCCCTCTGATCATGTGGGGGCCTTGATGGCACACTCAAGATAGATGATGTTGGGGTTGATGATCTCTGGTGGGTCTGCTGTCAATGCCTACCACCGAAACTCTGCTGAGAAAATCTGTAGTCCTCGGTCCTGGCCCTCTTAGCCTCCCTCTCCCTCTAATGTGCCACCTCCATCTGCTAAGCGTACAACACAATGCGAGGGATGTCCATGTCCTGATAGAGCATAGTTGTCCTGCAGTCCTTATCCAAATATCCTGCTATACCAAGCACAAATCTACTCACCCGCCCCCGCTGGTCGGTCACTAATTGTGGGGCATACTTAGATAGGAAGGTGAACTCAAGGGCATACTCCTGAACAGTCATGCTTCCTTTGTTTCAGATTCACAGATTCAGCTAGTTTCAAATCCCTCATCTCTCGAGGGAAGAACCGATCTAGGAATGCAACCAGAAACTCCTCCCATGTGACCGGACCTGATTTAGTGGCCCTGCTGTCCTTCCACTGACAGAACAAAATATGCACAACCCCATTCAATTGGTAGGAGGCCAACTCTGCGCAATCAACACTGCTCACCCCCATAACCTGGGTGATCTTGACAATCTCATCAATGAAGTCATGTGAGTCCTCATCTACCTTGGACCTTAAAAACTCTGGCGGGTTCATCCTAAAGAAGTCTCTGACTCAAGTCGCCGCTGTATTGCCATTTTGGGGAACATGTGCAACGCCCTGTTGATTGACCTGAGCGGTCAGGGCCTACACAAGCATCTGAATAGCGGCCCAGAACTCAGCATGAGCGACTGGCTCCGGTGCATGAGGCTCCTGAAATGGTGGGGCTGGCTGATGCTCATGACCGTTTCCATCCTCGTGGCCCTCACCACCTCCATTCCTCCTTCCATTCACTCTTCGAGGAACCATGATTCTGCAATCGCAAATAACATGAATTAGAAGGATAGAAAGGCTTTTCATCGCACGATATAGATCATGAACGAAGGGAACATTTCCTAAAACATGTAGTAGCCTCTTCATCATAGGTGTGGCTCGCTTCACACCCATGAAAAAGACTCTACCAAAACATGGCTTTTCGACTCCCTAGGACACTTCAAACCTATGGCTCTGATACCAAGTTTGTCACCACCTGAGCGTAGACCGGATCATAGACACAGGAAAAGGGACCTCAAGAGACCCCAAGTCGACACATGGCATAATCATTCAACTAACTCATTTAATAACATGAAGAAAGCATAATTACAAACTCAGCGGTAGTCTCATACAACAACACATCAGAATAATATCCAAAGCTATGCATGCATAAGTCTGAAAGCCTCTAGGCTAGATGAATTGATGGGATAAGACCCCAACTAACTCCACAAAATCATGAAACTGAAATACGACATGAAATTGAGAGTCTAGTCCTCGAAAGATGAGGACTAAACACTCACGCAGGTACAAACTCAGAAAAGCAATAACGAACGGGGCTGAACCTGGGAAACGGATCCTACATCATGAAATAATGCAACATAGAAGGTATGCGGTCGGTACGTGGAATGTACCGAATATACAAGGTAAGTAAAACTACTTAAGTGAAACAAATCATTTAAAGAAAGTCATAGATATCATAAGCTTTTAAGTATAAGTAGAAGACTACATGCATTCATTCTGAAATCAAAATTCTTATCATGACATGACCATGCTTAGCTTTACAACATCATGACTGCCTCAAAGCTGAACATAACATTTATATCAAAAGCTAAACAATAAGTCAAGCCTTGCTTTTTGAACATGCATGCATAAGTAATCATCATGAGTAATGAATATGCAAATTCAAAGGATATAGATAGTGGGAGACTCATTACTTAACCGACATACCACAATAGAGCTTATGTGGTCCCAACTCTCACACTAAAGTGGGTAGAGCTATCTATAACCTTGCCAGGGCGCTGGACGATACCATGATATTGATATCAAGCTGAAGGGCCAATCGGGCAGGGGGATAGCTCACAAGGGAGGTCCATATAATATAATTGTATCAACCTACACTGGCGCGTAGTTCTAGGGCATAGGGTGATCGACCCTTAACCCGCTCGGTGCTAGACTCTTCTTCCAAAATATGCAATGCTCTACATCGTATACAACGAAGCTCAACATCATCTATTGATGAAGCTCAACATGAAATCATGCATAACTCAACATTATATGAAATGAAGCTCAACATTGTCTATTGACAAAGCTCATAATGATATCATGCATAGACTCAACATCATACGAAAATAAAGCTCAACATTGTCTATCGACAAAGCTCATAATGACATACATCTCAACTATGAATTCATGCATATAGAAGGCTTTATTTCAAAACATACCACAAGTTGAATCGTGGGTGGGAGTATCTACTCCAAATCATGTTGTAAGCTACATGTATAAATAATTACTCAACATACGACAAGCTAGAATTTATAATGAAAATTGGGAAATTTCACTTCAAACAATATGGTAAGCTTATACCAGGAAAATCTTCAATTTAAATCAACATGTAGGCATCACCCAAAGCTTTATCATACTTGGATCTAATCAATTCATTTTGGAAACAACAATATAATCATGGGTAAATTTAGAAACATTCTTTTCATCATCAGTCTCCTCATCACCACATATTTATCATAAATCTCTTCTTTTATAAACTCATCATCCATGGGCGTTTTAGATTCACATTTTTGGAAAACAAATTTTATAAGGAAAAACAATTTAGAATACGCCCTAGTTTTACCAATCACCAATATAATACAATCTAATCATACCCATGTATAGAGATTGAAGAATCATGCAATTGGGTAAAACCCCACACTTGATCATAGATAATGTGATAAATTATCTATGTGATGGATGACTTAATGACTCGTCCCTCGTGACCATGGCTCGTGGTCACCTCCCGTCAAGTACACTCCCTTAAAATCAGTAAAAATCAATTTTTCTTGACCAAGACTTACCTCACGAGTTGTTGGGATTGATCACGACTCATGGGGTCTCATCAGTTAGGTACACTTGATACTTTTTCCAATTTTATTCCAATATCACCCCACGAGTGACATGACGACTCGTGGTGGCTGACCTCGAGTTGGTCTCTCCCTCATGGGGACGTCAATTCTTCACATACTCCAGGCATGCCCACAAGTCACTTGACGACTCGTGGGGTCTCCTCACGAGTTGTCCCATGACTCGTCCTATGCCTGCAACATTAATTCCACAATTTTTCCCGTTTCAACTCCAGGTCCAATCTTTGAGCTTTCGAGGTATATCATCCTATCAACACCACACCTCTAGACTTCACTCATCATTGTCTCTCAATTTTGGTTATTTTGCTATTTTCACTTAGCTGAGTTAGAATCCACCATATAATTGACATCATCTTTTCTCCTAAAAATTTATTGTTTTATTTCCTTTGATTTGGTTCAAATTAATTCAAATTTCCTAAACAACGCTTGTGCAAATCATTCACTAGTCACTGTGGGATTTGACCTCGATATCCATCAGAAACATTTACTTTGAGAAATGACCATTTACGCTCAATCATAAAGAGAGGTGTAGTTTGGACATTATCAAAAATGGAGTCGTTGCTGGGGTCTAGCGCTTGATATCCTTGAGTTGTTTGCTAATTTTAATTGATCTTGCATCTTAGTTGTTTGACATTGTTCTTGTTGTTGGACATTAGGGTGAATTCATATGAGCCAACACTCGCAAGAAGGATATAGTTTAGTTGAAGGAAACATGGAGCACGATGAGGATAACCCCGTTATGCCTGAGGTTGCATGGGCCATTCACCTACCATCTACAGTGGGGAATGCAGTGTTTCATGTCAGTAGCATGATGTTACATTTATTGCAGATGAAAGGGCTCTTCAGAAGTAAACCAAGTGAGGTTGCAAACCGTCATTTTAGGAATTTCTTGGAGATTTTCCATCCTTTTAACATAACAAATGTATGCTAAGAGTTTATCAGGATGAGGCTCTTTCCATTCTCCTTAACGGGAGAAGAAACTATGTGATTGGAGGAGCTACCTCCAGGTTGTATTACCTCATGGCAAGAGTTGACAGAAACATTTTTCGACTGTTTTTTCCCTCCCTCAAAGATGTTGCAGCTGAGGGATGATATTAAAAACTTTAGACAAGAGCCAGTTGAACCTTTGCAAGAAGCATGGCTGATATTCAAGAAGAAAGTGTCTCTTTTCCCTAACCATGGCCTCCCCGAAGGAGTGCTCCTTCAATGCTTTTATCGAGTTCTATACTCCAGCAATAAATCCATGGCCAATAATCTAGCGGGAGGATCAATGTCACGACTCGAACATAGGCTTGGATCAAGACAAGGGCCAAGGAACCACGAGAGGCTCCAGGTCCGCCCATGGCATGAACATAACTTCTAACTCAATCAATAAAGGCGAAAGATCAACATGATAAACATAGCAAAAATCTAAACGTAACATAAAATCTAAACATACAACACAAGTCTTAAGCTAAATACAATCTATATCTGAAAGCCTCTACGTTTGAATAGTTGATAGGACAAGACACCAACTAACTCTCTAAATCTAACACTAAAAATTTAAAGATAACATATAAGGAATGGTCCTCGATAGATGAGGACTCACCAACTGAGACTGGATATGCTACTCTCGATGGCTGGCTAGCAATGAGGCGGAGACTGAATATCGAAGCCTGTATCATGAAACGATACAACATAGAGTATGCGGTCAGTGCATGGAATGTACCGAGTATGAAAGGTAAGTAAAATCACTTAAGTAAGTAAAATTAGTAATAATGCATTTCATAAAATATAATCAAGATAAGATTCTGAGAGTAAGGCTTGCATTCTATTTTCTGAAATCATGATCTAAAAATAATTGCATATCATAACTGATTTGAATGGCCCAAAGATGAAAACTGATAATCATAAATAAGACTAAACATTAGGTCAAACCAGCTGAAAACATAATATCATGACTGATGTTCATGCATAACTAAAATCATGAGGAACAATGGGAGACTCGTTATATAACCGACATTACCACGATAGAGCTTACGTGGTCCCGACTATTACACTCAGGTGGTCAAAGTCATCTAAAGACTTGCCAGGGCTAATGACAATATCGTGATATCAATATCAAGCTCCAGGCCCCTTGGGGGCAGGGAAAAGCTCCAAGGGACGTCCCAAAAAATTAGAAAAATAAACCTACATTGGCGCGTTGTTCTGAGGCATAGGGTTGACTGACCCATAGCCTACTCGATACTAGACACTACTCCCAAAAACATGCATATGCTCTCCATCATTTTTCAATGAATTTAACCAACATCTAATGATGAAGCTGAATAATAATATACATTCATAATCGGAAATCATAACATGAGGAGCCTTGGCTCAAACCATTCCACAAGCTCAACATAATTGGGAGTCTAGACTCCAAAACCATGTGGTAAGTTAATTGATATTAAATCATAAATCATACTTGAACATATGGGCTTTCCCAATACTTAAACATGCTTGAAAATACTTGAATCACTTGAAAACATGATCATAGACATGAGTAACTTGAAAACATGCTTTTCTAAAAAACATCTCATCATATTTGAACATACATCATAGATCTCAACTTTTATGAACTTTCATGGATGGGCATCATAGTCTATAAAACTTGAAAACCTGATTTATAATTGAAAACATTGTAAAACTTGCCCATTAATCATAATTCAACAATAGAAACATGGTTAGATCGTACCCATGATAGAAACTTAGGGAATCCATGCATTGGGTTAAAACCCCATAGAATCAACATGTAGATTTTCATGAATTAGAAAGGTATTGGGCATGGGTGTGAACAATTTCACTCATTCATAACCCTACTACTTGAGAGGATCTGATTTTGCAATTTCTCTGTTTTCCCAAGTAATAATTGAGGAAGAACTTTGAGAGATCGAGCTTGATCACCCCCTCTAGACTTCTAAACTTGCATGCGTGAATTAGGCTTTGCTTAGAGTGAACTTACCCTTCTTAAATCTCACTATTCAGAGCTTAAAACGACATAGTTTAGGCCTTAGGATAATAGAAATTATGGAAAAGACCTTAATAAATTTGTAGCAAAATATAGACTGCTAGTCCGCACGAGGGACTGGACGAGTCATCATCCAAGGCCACGATTCGAGGACTACCAATTGTCAGGTACACTGAGAAGAACTTGAAGTTGGTTACCAAGGGGGACACCACAACTCGTGGTGTACCCGACGAGTCATGGTGACCTATCTGTTGGGTAGACTACCCATCTTCCTCTTATCTTCATCTAAGCCTTGACCACGTCTGACTTAACGAGTCATGGTGCTAACCACGACTAGTGGTCATCTCCATGGTTACCCAAAAACTTGATGTTTCCTACTTAAGTCAAACTCCTCACCATATGTCACTCTACGACTCATGGCCTACCCCACGGGTCACAGGATGACTTGTTCCGTGACCTGGTGCAAAAAATTCTATTTTCTCCATTTCAACTCCCGGGTCTGATATTAGGGTTTCTGGGGCATTAAAATATCTTCTCCTTGGGAACATTCATCCTCAAATGTTGGAAAACATACAGAAAAGCATAGAAATGCAATCATCATATTCAAATACTGATCATATAAGCTGAAAACTTACAGAATGACTGCCTCCAAACTGAACTACATGACTGAACTGAATTCACGAATCATACATACATGCTTTGACATGAAAGAAATTGGGACACATGAACTAAGCATGAAACTTAATAGGGTTTTAGGGCAAAAACTGATACCTCAATATGGAACTGAGCAGGAAGGGAATAGATGTGGGTATCTATCCATAATATCTGCTTCGGCTTCCCACGTAGCTCTCTCAACATGCTGATTCCTCCATAAAACTTTAACTGAAGCTACTTCTTTATTCCTTAGCCTATGAACCTGCTGATCCAATATCACCACCGGAACCTCTTTATAACTAAGGTTGTCCTTCACACCTACACTCCCACCGGAACAACTAGAGTTGGATTACCCAAACACTTCTTTAAGAGTGATACATGAAAAAAAGGATCAACAGAAGCTAATTATGAGGGAAACTCTAATTCATATGCCACCTTGCCAACCCATTTCGTAATTCGGTACGGGCCAACATAATAGGGACTAAGTTTCCCCTTCTTTCTGAACCTCATCACTCCCTTCAATGGAGACACCTTTAGAAACACCCAATCTTTAATTTCATACTCCAGTTCCCTCATTCTCACATCCGCATAGGACAATTGGTGACTCTGAGCTGCTTTCAATCTTTCCCTTATAAGCTAAACTTTTTCAATGGCCTCATGGAGTGAATTTGGTCCTATCATTTCAGCTTCAACGACTTCAAAACATCCAATAGGCGATCTACATCTCCGCCCATAGAGAGCCTCTAATGGAGCAATCTGAATGTTGGAATGGTAGCTGTTGTTATACGCAAACTCAATGATAGACAAAATGGTCATCCCAACTATCCTTGAAGTCAATCAAACACGATCTCAACATGTCATTGAGAGACTGAGTAGTCCACTCCGCCTAACCATCCGTTTGTGGATGAAATGTTGTACTGAGCTTGACCTGAGTACAAAGTCCCTTTTGAAATGATCTCCATAACTGGGAGGTAAACTAGGTACCTCTATCTGATAAGATGGACAAGGGCACTCCATGCAACTAAACTACCTCTCGAATGTATAGTTTGGCATAATCCTCCACTGAATCTGTAGTTTTGATCGGTAGAAAATGAGCGGCTTTGTTGAATCTATCCACGACCACCCAAATGGAGTCATACTATCGATGCGTGCGAGGCAACCTTGTGATGAAGTCCATATTGATCTCCTCCCACATCCAAATAGGGTTACTGATGTCTTGAAGTACACCTTCTAGTCTCTGGTGCTCAAACTTCATTTGTTGATAATTTGGACACAGCCACAAACTCCGCTATGTCCTTCTACATGCCATTCCACCAATAGACTTCCTGTAGGTCACGGTACATCTTGGTGACACCTGGATGTATGCAATACTTGGAACTATGAGCCTCGTGCAACATCCGATCTCTCAAATCACCAACATCCGAAACACACAAGCGACCCTGATATCAAAGTACACCATCTCCCCATTTTGAGAAGACCTCTACCTTTTAATTTTGAACGGCTTCCTTTAACTTTACCAATATAGGATCCTTGTCTTGTATAGCTTTTATGTCAGTCACCAAGGACGATTTTGAACCATTCTGAACAATAACACCGCCATCGGTCGAATCAACCAAATGGACTCCCAACAATGCAAGCCAATTCATATCCTTAACCAGCTCCTCCCTCTCCTCATCTACATTGGGATACACTCTCTATGGAAAGCCTACTAAGAGCGTCTGCTACCACATTAGCCTTGTCGGATGGTAAAGGACACTCATATCATAATCCTTGAGTAGTTCCAACCACCTCCTTTGACGCAAATTTAGATCCTTTTGAGTAAGGATGTATTGTAAGATCTTGTGGTCCGTAAACACATCTACAATGACCCCGTAAAAATAGTGTCTCCAAATCTTCAAGACAAATACCATCATTGCAAATTCAAGATCATGGGTGGGGTCATTCTTTTCATGAACCTTCAACTGCCTGGAAGCGTATGCTATCACTTTTCCATGATGCATCAATACGCAATCGAGGCCGATCCTAGAAGCATCATAATACACCACATACCTATCAGTACCCTCAGGTAGGGTTAACACTGGTGCTGTGATGAGTCTAGTCTTCAACTCTAGGAAGCTCCTCTCACAAGCATCCGGCCATTGGAATTTCAGTTTTTTCTGGGTCAATTTTGTCAATGGCGCTGCAATTGATGAAATCCCTCAACAAATCTCTGATAATAACCAACAAAGCCCAACAAGCTCCTGATATCTGAAGGATTCACCGGTCTAGGCCAATTCTTCACCGCTTCTATCTTCTGAGAGTCCACCTTTATACCCTCACTTGACATCATATGGCCCAAAAATGCCACTGAGTGCAACCAAAACTTCCACATGCTGAACTTAGCATATAATTGGCAGTCCTTAAGAGTCTATAACACCACCCTCAAATGGGCGGCATGCTCCTCCTCACTCCGAGAGTATATTAGGATGTCATCTATGAACATGATCACGAACATATCAAAATATGGCTTTAACACCCTGTTCATCAAATCCATAAAAGTTGCAGGAGCATTCATTAGTCCAAAATACAGAACTACAATCTTGTAATGACCATACCGAGTCTTGAAGGTTGTCTTCGAGATGCTACTCTCCCGAACCTTGAGCTGATAGTATCCGGATCTGAGATCTATCTTCGGAAAGCACTTAGCACCCTGAAGCTAGTCAAACAAATCATTAATCTTGGGAAAAGGATACCTATTATTGATGGTGACCTTATTTTATTGTCAATAATCAATACACATACGAAGAGAACCATCGTTCTTTCGGACAAAGAGAATTGGTGCACCCCATGGGGATTTGCTCGGTTTGATGAATCCCTAGTACAAAAGGTCTTTCAACTACTCCTTCAACTCCTTTAACTCGGGTGGGGCCATTATGTAAGGAGGAATAGATATAGGCTTCATATCGGGAAGGAGGTCAATACCAAAATCAATTTCCAGCTCAGGAGGCATTCCCAGAAAATCATCTGGGAGGACTTTCGGATATTCACATGATACTTGAACTGAATGGATAGTCGGGGTCTCGGACATAGCATCCTTAACCTAAATAGATGATTCACGTAACCCTTTGAAATCATCTTTCTGGCCTTATGGTGAGAAATGAAACGACCTATAGGCACAACTGAACTACCCTTCCCCTCTAAGACTGGCTCACCCAGAAATCGAAACTCTACTACACGTGTTCTACAATTAACTGAGGCATAACATGAAAATAGCCAATCCATGCCAACGATAACATCAATTTTGGTCATGGCTAACTCTACTAGATCTACTAAGGTGATTTTCTGAAGAACTGTGACTGGGTAACTTCTATACACCTATAGAGCTATAACTGAATCACCGATTGGAGTAGAGACCGAGAAAGGTTCTAACAAGATTTTAGGACTTACTTCAAAAGTCCTAGCCACATATGGCGTCACAAAAGACAAGGTAGCCCCTGGATCTAACAATTCATATACATCAAGATGGAATACTCGCATCATACCAGTGACTACATCTGGATAGACCTACTGTTCTTGGCGGGATGTTAGAGCATAGAATCCATTTTGGTGTTGTCTGCTACCTATGCTGGTAGATGCCCACTGTTGAGCTGGCATGCTTGTGGAGCTACTGAATTGGAAGTTGGGGCTCGGCCTCTATCATGGCCCTGTCTAGCTGCTGGGAAATCTTTGAGCATATTTCCAGGCTTCCCACACTCGTAGCAAGCACTTGTACCCACCAAAAACTAACCCGTTTGTCTCCAGCCGCATCTGCAGCACTCTAGAGGGCTAGTCTTGGTGGGTCTACTACTCTAACCTCTCGAGCCTGATGCTCGTCCTCTATGGTCGTGCCTAGATCTGGATGGAACACTCATAGTTGATGATGTCGGGGCTGACGATCTCTGGTGGGACTACTGACGGTGTCCACCACCTTGGCTCTGCTAAGAGAACCTATAATTGTCTATCCTGGCCCCCTTGGCCTCTCTCTCTCTCTTACATGCACCGCCTCCATCTGCTGGGCATACAAGACTATCCTAGGAAAATACATATCCTGATGAAGCATCGCAGTCCGACAATCCTTACCTAGGTAGTCGGCCACCCCATGAACAAACCTGCTCATTCGACGTCTCTGATCAACCACTAACTCTAAGGCATACTCCTGCACTATCATCTTACCTTGTCTTCAGCTGCTTTAATCTCCCTCATCTAAGAAGGGAAGAACCGCTCAAAAAATGCAGCATGAAGCTCATCCCATCACATAGGGCCTGCTCCAACTGGCCTACTATCCTTCCACTATTTTAAACAAATGTGCGCAACCCCCTTCAACTGATATGAGGCTAAATCGGTGCACACCTCTCCCGTCACCCCTATCACCTTGGTGATCTTTAGAATATCCTTGATAAAATCATGTGGATCCTCGTCCACCTTTGACCCAAGAAATGTTGGGGTGTTCATCCTTAGAAAATGTCTGACTCTCGCCGCCGTCGCATTCCTTTTCTGAGGGGCATGCGTTACCGCCTGCTGATTGACTTGGGCAGTCAGGGCTTGGTCTAACATCTGTATGGCTGCCCTAAACTCCGCGTGGGCAATGGGCTCGGCTATGTGCTTCGTATGGGCTGTGGGGCCTGCTAGTGCCCATCTCCACTACCATCCTTGTGTCCATTTCCATTTCAATTTCTCCTTTCATTTCATCACACGAATTAGATCATGAAAGAAGGGAACATTTCTTAAACGTCTCGTAGCTTTTTCTTCATAAGTGTGTCGCGCTTCACACCCATGAAAAAGAATCTACTTAACGTGGCTTTCAGACACCCTATGACACTTCAAGACCTATTGCTCTAATACCAAATTTGTTACAATCCGAACATAGGCCCGGATTGAGACACCGGACAAGAAAGCCCAAGAGGCTCTACGTTGACTCATGCATGAACATAGCTTCTGAAAAGCCTCTACGTCTGATGAGTTGATAGGACAAGACCCCAACTAACTCTCTAAATCTTACACTTAAAATTTAAAGATAACATATAAGGAATGGTCCTTGAGAGATGAGGACTCACAAACTAAGACTGGATATGCTACTCTCAATGGATGGCTAGCAACGAGGCAGAGGCTGAATATCGAAGCCTGTATCATGAAACGATACAACATTGAGTATGCGGTTAGTGCGTGGAATGTACCGAGTATGAAAGATAAGTAAAATCACTTAAGTAAGTAAAATTAGTAATAATGCATTTCATAAAACATAATCAAGATAAGATTCTGAGAGTAAGGCTTGCATGCTATTTTCTGAAATCATGATCTAAACATAATTGCATATCATAACTGATTTGAATGACCCAAAGATGAAAACTGATAATCATAAGTAAGACCGAACATTGGGTCAAACCAGCTGAAAACATAATATCATGATTGATGTACATCCATAACTGAAATCATGAGGAATAATGGGAGACTCGTTATATAACTGACATTACCACGATAGAGCTTACATGGTCCCGACTATTACACTCAAGTGGTCAGAGCCGTCTAAAGCCTTGCCAGGGCTGAACACGATATCGTGATATTGATATCAAGCTCAAGGCCCCTTGGGGGCAGGGAAAATCTCAAAGGGACGTCCCAAAAAATTAGAAAAATAAACCTACATTGGCGCGTTGTTCTGAGGCATAGGGTTGACTGACCCATAGCCTACTCGATGCTAGACACTACTCCCAAAAACATGCATATGCTCTCCATCATTTATCAATGAAGTTAACCAACATCTGATGATGAAGCTGAATAATAATATACATTCATAATCGAAAATCATAACATGAGGAGCCTTGGCTCAAACCATTCCACAAGCTCAACATAATTGGGAGTCTAGACTCCAAAACCATGTGGTAAGTTAATTGATATGAAATCATAAATCATACTTGAACATATGGGCTTTCCCAATACTTAAACATGCTTGAAAATACTTGAATCACTTGAAAACATGATCATAGACATGAGTAACTTGAAAACATATTTTTCTCAAAAACATCTCATCATATTTGAACATATATCATAGATCTCAACTTTCATGAACTTTCATGGATGGGCATCATAGTCTATAAAACTTGAAAACCTTATTTATAATTGAAAACATTGTAAAACTTTCCCATGAATTGTAATTCAACAATAGAAACATGCTTAGATTGTACCCATGGTAGAAAATTAGGGAATTCATGCATTGGGTTAAAACCTCATAGAATCAACATGCAGATTTTCATGAATTACAGAGGGATTGAACATGGGTGTGAACAATTTCGCCCATTCATAACCCTACATACCTGAGAGGATCTAATTTTACAACTTCTCTGATTGCCAATGAATAATAGTGGAAGAACTTTGAGAGATTGATCTAGATCATCCCCTCTAGAGTTCTAAACATGCATGCATGAATTAGGATAGGCTTAGAATGAACTTACCCTTCCTAAAACTCACTATTCTGATCTTAAAACAATGTAGTATAGGCCTTAGGATCATAGGAATTACAAAAAAGCCCTTAATAAACTCGTAAGGAAAAATAGACTACCAGTCCCCATGAGGTACTGGACAATTTGTCGTCCAAGGCCACAACTTGTGGCCTGCGAATCATTAGGTACACTGCCAAAAACTTGAAGCTGGTCACCACGGGGGACACCACGACTCGTGGTGTACCCGACCAGTCGTGGTGACCCATCCGTTGAGTACACTACCCATATTCCTCTTTCCTTCATCTCATTCTTAACCACGACTGACATAAAAAGTCGTGGCACTGAAGATAAAATCTTCACCACGAGTCACACCACGACTCGTGGTTTACCCCACGGGTCACATAATGATTAATTCTGTGACGTGGTGTAGAAAATTCTATTTTCTCAATTTCAACTCTCTAGTGTGATCTTAGGGTTTCCAGGGCATTACAATAAATCATGGATAAGACATATGGGTTGGCTAAAGCCCTCTTGGATAGAATGATGAAGAAAAATAGGGTGTGGCATATGAGGAAGACTAACTTGTCGCCACGTGATGTTGGTTCTAGTGCGCTAACAGCGAAAATGAGAAAAAAGGATGAAGAGTGACATGAAAATCTTGCTAAAATGATGACTCATCTGGAGTTAATGACTAAGCATGTGATGGGACCCGAGCCTAAAGTTTTAAATGTTGTGGGAATACAAGGTCCAATGTATTTTAAAGGGGAGTCATCACAACCACGATATGAAAAGGAGTACCAATATATAGAAAATCAGATGAGGGCTTCTCGACCCGGGTATCAAAGGACTAATCAATGCCATGGGCGCCCATGGGAAGAGAACTACTTTTGGTAGAACCGTGATGCACAAGGGTGGCTCGATCAAAATGAGAGATGGGGTAATAGGGAGCAAAATAGTGAGACAGCACGCTATCAACAAAGTGTGAATCCATATGTTCCCCCTCGTAAAGCGAAGATCACCCAAGCGTAACCATATGTAGCGATGTAGGGAACTCGAAAATTGAAGAGATGTTAGCAAAGGTTATCAAGAAAGTTGAATCAACTGACAGTGTGGTCAAGGAATTAAAAGATGAGGTGTCCAACCTTGCCCAAACAGTGAGTTCACACTCAAATTCCATCAAGCATTTGGAAGGCCAAATGAACCACTTATCCTCTCAAATGAATCCCCGATGAAGGGAACACTGCCTAGTGATACAATGCTAAATCCTAAGAAGGATAGTGAATGCTTAGCCATTGTCATGAGGAGCGGTAAGATGCTTGGTGATACGGGTGTTAATCCCAAGGAGGTTGTTGCCCCTAAGACAAATGATGTAAAAGAATCTGATGCGGTGCCACAAACACCAAACGGTCAGGATAATGTTGAGGATGAAGGTGAGGGATATATTGATGACATTCCCTCAAATACTGATGAGGAAGAGGCAAGCATAAAAGCCTCAAGTGAGAAAGAACAATAATCAAGAGTTCTACCTCCTTATCCATAATGGTTAGCCAAGAACAAGAAGGAAAATCAGTTCAACAAGTTTATCGACATGTTCCACAAATTGTCAATAAATGTATCGTTGGTGGATGCTTTACTTCAAATGCTCGGATATGCTAAGTTTATGAAAGAGATGTTGAAGAAGAAGAAGGTTGTAGATGTTGGCACCGTAGAGACAACACATCGTTGTAGTGCTATGATGATGAGCAACCTTGCCCCAAAATGGAAGGATTCGGGAGCCTTCACAATTTCTTGCACTATTGGGTTGTGTGTGTTCAAGAAAGCCCTTTGTCATCTTGGGGAAAGTATAAATCTGATGCCTCTCATAATCTTCAAGAAATTGGGGCTTGGAAACACCAAACCTATATCAATGAGATTGTTAATGGTTGTTCGCTTTATCAAGAAATTTCTGGGCATTTTAGAGGATGTATTAGTGAGGGTAGATATGTTCATTCTACCGGCTGATTTTGTGGTTCTTCAATCTGAGATGAATGTAGAAGTTCCAATCATTCTGGGGAGACCATTTTTCACCACGAGCAGAGCATTGGTAGATGTGGAGCTAGGTGAGCTCAAATTTTTGGTTGGAAGTCAAGAGGTTACCTTCAAGGTGTTCCAATCTGCTGAACCTCTTGATGAATGCAAAGTGATTAGAGTGTTGAATGAAGAGAATGATATATAGGAGGTTGAGTTGGAGGATGATGGTATGGAGAATGAATTTTAAACGAGAGATACATCGTGCCACAACATTAATTAAGGCGCTTTTTCGAAGGCAACCCAAGTGTCTTCTTTTAAATGTTTTAAATGTCAGTGTTGTTTTTGATTATGTAGGACTATGTAGTTGAGAAGGAAGGACGAAGAGCACAAAATAGAGGCAGACACCACGCTCATCGGCCCAGATGCGCAAATCACCCATTTCTTAAGTCATGGAAGCAAAAACATGGGAATAATATGGTCAAACCGGCGAGTAATCGGTGGAACGCCTATACCAGTTCCAAAACCACCGCTTCACCGTCGGCTCAAGTAGAACACTTGAGGCGTGGGGGAACAACTGGTGACCCAGCGGTGGAATGCAGGACTCAATCCACGAACCACTGGTCACAAGAAGAGGACTAGGCATAAATTAAGGTTCATAATGGTAAGGCGGTGAACCGCCGTTTCCAATCGGCAACCACCGGTAAAACACCAGTGAAGGTAAGTGCCTTATTTTAAAATCTTGACCAAACCATGGACCTACCCAACCCCGATTCCTTTTTTATCCACCCTTGCCTTTTTTATTCTCCTAGACTTTCCTTTTTCCCACTTTTTAACACTTCCCCATATAACTTTTTATTTTCTCAATACCCCATCTTTCCATATTCCAAGGATCCCCTTTTTTCCACTTCCTCTACATTTAAAGAACCATTAAACATCCACCTTTTCCTCAACCAACACCATTTATTTCTTTTCACCTATAAAATCACCCAATTGTTTAACGTAACTAACACCACACTCTCCCTCTACTAGCAATGTTCCCATTTCCACCATTGTTGAGCATTTTCAAGCTTCCACATCTCTTATACGTACTCATTTTTGTGTTGTGGTAAAGTACTCCTAAAATTTTGATTTTCCCATCAGTTGTATTCTTGTTGCATATAGATGTTGTTATGGCATGTATCTTCCATCTTTTTATAGCCCTTTCCCCCAACATTCTTATTATTGAGGACATACTTGTTGAATGATGTTGATTAATACAATGTGAAATTTGTGGGGTGATAGAGGCCTGATGCTAAAATGAGTGTGGGGGAATAACTGTTCTTGTGTAGTTGAGTGGGCTGAAGTCTAAGTAACCCCAAGCGATTAAAAGGACCCAATTTGGTCGATGATAGATTGGGTGCGCCATTCTTAAGGGTAATCATCATTTTAGCCCTTTTCATATGTGTAGGTGATGCATTTATATGATGAGAGTGAGGGTTTTGAGATTTTTAATGTTGGAGAGAGTTTTGAAGCACTAGGAATGAAGAACAGTGGCTATTCGCCGATTAGGTCTAGTGAAATGCCAATGAAATGGTAGTTCGGTCAAATATTGGCTTCCGGCCACTGCCTTGACCCCACGTCACATCGACACTTCACGTATCACGATCAGCGGTTCACCGGTGAGTTGCCAATGGAAAAGTTGCTACCTAGCGTTCTGCCTATCATCGACGGTCTGCGGATCACCTCCTGTGGTTTGCCGGCATTCTGTCGGTGCTTCTAGTTCATTCATACTAATTTCCTCTCTTGTTTGTCATTTAATTTTTACAGTAGTTGATGGTTGTATTCATTTTTAGCATTTGAAATAAACACAAAAAGACATATCATGGGTGTCACTAACATTGTGTTTGTAGAAAATGACTTCATCCAAGAATCCCAGCAAGGGCCAGGCTCCAGCCTCCTTTGTCACGACCCGAATATAGACACGGATCGTAACACGGGACAAGGAGCCTCGAGAGACACCAAGTCGACTTATGGCATGAACATTCGTCTAACTCTATATTATCAAAGCAGAATACTTAACATATCAACATAGCGGAAGCATGAATATAACATAACTTAGTAAGCGGAACATATTACATACATAACTGCTGAGTACTACATAAACTCTAAAAGCCTCTAACGTATCAGATTGGTTGATAGGACAGCATTCCCAACTAACCTGGCAAACTAAAAACTAAAAGAAAAATCAATGCCTGAATCAAATGGTCCTCAGAGAATGAGGACTCACCAACAAGATGGATACTAAACTCCGAGACAAGCTAATGATGATGCTGGATCTGAAGATCGGAGCTTGTATCATAAAACAATACAACATAGAGTATGTGGTCAGTACGTGGAATGTACCAAGTGCACAAGGTAAGTAAAACAGACATTTAAAATACATAAAAGCTCATAAATGATCATAAGAGAAGGACAACGTGCTCATATCATAAATATCATAAGATAACATAAGGCTCAAGGTTTTCAAATCATTCACAAACCATTCACTATAATAGTTATAAGAGAAACTTCTTTAAATCATCACTTGAACCAAATAACATAAACATAACAATGCATAAAACATGTGGAACAATGGGAGGACTCGTCACTTCCCATTAATCTGAGGACCAGTTCCTACCACGGCTCTATATGACGACTTGTTGTAATGAAAAATGAGTCATTACTTAGCTCGTTACTTCCCACTATCATCAGGCCAACCTTCCCATGACTGCTTCCCACGGGTCATTGGTTGGACCAATGATCTGTTGGGTCGTCCGTTCTGTGGGATTTTTCCCAATTTTAGCCAATTTCCATTTTTAAATCCCGGGTCTAATCTTAGGCACTTCCAGGGTATTACAATATCTCCCCCTTGGGAACATTCATCCTCGAATGATGGAAAACATACAGAAAATAGAGAAATGCAATCATTATACTCTACTACTATTCATTTAAAATGATAACTAACGGAATGAGTACCTCCAATTCAAACTACATAGCTGAGCCGAATACATGATTCATATACACATCTAAATACAACAACGAAATTTGAACACATGAACTGAACATGAAAATTGAATGGAGTTTTAGGGAAAAACTAATACCTCAAGCTGGAACTGAGCCGGTAGAGAATAAAAGTGGGTATCTAGCCATCATATCTGCTTCGGCTTCCCACATAGCTCCCTCAACATGTTGATTCCTCCATAACACTTTAACTGGAGCTACTTCCTTGTTCCTTATCCTTCGAACTATACGATCCAGTATTTCTACCAGAACCTCATCATAACTGAGACTGTCCTTCACACCAACACTATCCACTGGGAAAACTAAAGCAAGATCACCCAAACACTTCTTTAAGAGCAACACATGGAAAACAAGATGCACAAAAGCTAACTCTGAGGGCAACTCCAACTTGTATGCCACCTTACCAACCTAACTTACAATCCAGTAGGGGCCAACATAACGAGGGCTGAGTTTTCCTTTCTTTCTAAACCGCATCACTCCCTTCATGGGAGATACCTTCAAGAATACCCAATCATCCACCTCGAACTCTAATTTTCTCCTTCTCACATAGGCATAGGACTTTTGGCAACTCTAAGAAATTTTCAACCTGTCTTGTATGAGATGAACCTTCTCCATTGCCTCATGAACCAAATCTGGCCCTATTATTACCGCCTCACCAACTTCAAACCAACCGATGGGCGACCTACATCTCCACCCATAGAGAGCCTCAAACGGTGCCATCTGAATATTGGAATGATAGCTATTATTGTAGGCAAACTCGATTGCGGGAAAGTGATCATCCTAACCACCTTTGAAGTCAATCACGCAAGCCCTCAACATGTCCTCGAGGGTCTGAATTATTCGCTCCGCTTGACCATCCATTTGTGGGTGAAATGTTGTGCTGAGCTTAACTTGAGCACCAAGGGCTTTTTTGAAACGACTTCCAAAACCAAGAGGTAAATTAGGTACCCCTGTCTAAAATGATAGATGAGGGCACTCCATGAAATTTAACTAGCTCCTAGATATATAGTTTGGCATAATCCTCCGCAGCACTCGTGGTCTTGACTTGTAGAAAATGAGCAGCCTTGGTCAACCTGTCTACCACAGCCCAAATGGACTCATATTATCGACGAATACGAGGTAGACCTGTGATGAAATCCATATTAATTTCTTCCCACTTCAAAGTAGGAATTCTAATATCCTAATGCACACCTACTGGCCTCTGGTGCTCGACTTTCACTTGCTGACAGTTCGTACACTTAGCTACGAATTCTGCAATATCCTTCTTCATTCCATTCGGCCAATAGATTTCCCGTAAGTCAAGGTACATCTTGATGGCACCTGGATGGATATAATACCTAGATCTATGAGCCTCATGCAACATACGACTCCTCAAATCATCAACATCGGAAACATATAGGCGACCCTGGTACCAAAGCATGCCATTACCCCATTCGGAGAATACCTCTACCTTATGATTTTGAACGGCTTCCAAATTCACCAAAATCGAGTCCTCATCTTTTCTAGCTTTTACATCATTCACCAAGGATGATTCTGATCCATTTTGGACAGCAACATCCCCCTCGGTCGAGTCAACCAAACTAACTTCCAACCTTGCGGGTCGATGCACATCCTTCACAAGCTCCTACTTTCTTTCATCCACATGAGACACACTCTCCATAAAGAGTCTACTAAGTGTGTCCGCTAATATTATCCTTGCCCGAATGGTATAGCACGCCCATATCGTAGTCCTTGAGTAGCTCCAACCACCTTCTTTGCCAAAGATTGAGATCCTTCTGAGTAAAAACATATTGTAAGCTCTTATGGTCCGTGAAAACATCCACATGGACTTAATACAAATAATGCCGTCATATCTTCAAGGCAAATACCACCGCAGCACATTCAAGATCATGGGTCAGGTAATTCCTTTCATGAACTTTTAGCTGTTTGGAGGCATATGCTATGACTTTCCCGTGTTGCATCAATACACACCCTAGGCCAATCCTTGAAGCATCACAATATACTACGAACCCCTCGGTACCCTCAGGTAGGGTCAACACCGGTGTTGAGGTAAGTCGAGTATTCAACTCTTGGAAGCTCTTCTCACAAGCCTCCGAACCTTGGAATTTCACCTTCTTCTAGGTAAATTTGGTCAAAGGTGCTGCAATCGATGAGAAACCTTCAACAAAACTCCGATAGTAGCCAGCTAACCTAAGAAGCTCCAAATATCTTAAGGATTCCCCAATCTAGGCCAATTCTTATCGCTTTTATTTTCTAAGAATCCACCTTTATGCCCTCACTGGATACCACATGGCCCAAAAATGTCACATAATTCAACCAAAACTCGCACTTGCTGAATTCTACATATAACTAGCAATCCTTGAGAGTCTGTAGCACCACCCTTAAATGAGCGGCATGCTCCTCCTTGCTCCGAGAGTATATAAAGATGTCATCAATAAACACAATCACGAACATGTCCAGGTATGGCTTGAACACCCTATTCATCAAGTCCATATAAGCTGCAGGAGTATTCATTAGTCCAAAAGACATAACTACAAACTCATAATAACCATACCACGTCCTGAAGGCTGTCTTCTAGATATTGTTCTCCCAAACTCTAAGTTGATGGTACTCGGATCTAAGATTTATCATCAAAAAGCACTTGGCACCCTGAAGCTGGTCAAATAAATCATTAATCCTGGGCAGAGGGTAGCTGTTCTTGATGGTGACTTTGTTCAATTGCCGATAATCAATGCACATCCGAGGGGAACCATCCTTCTTTTAGACAAATAAGACTGGTGCACCCCATGGAGACTTGCTTGGTCTGAGGAAACCCTTATCTAATAAGTCCTTCAACTGTTCCATCAACACTGTTACCTCAACTGGAGCCATTATGTAAGGAGAGATAGATATAGGCTGCGTGTTGGGAAGAAGGTCAATACCAAAATCAATTTCCCTCTTGGGAGGTACGCCTAGTAAATCATCAGCGAATACTTCGGTGTACACACGTACTACCAGAACTAACTAGATAGATGGGGTCTCAGACTCCACGTCCTTAACCCTAACTAAATGATACACATAACCCTTAGAAATCATCTTTCTGGCCTTAAGGTAGGAAATGAAATGACCTACAGGAACAGCTGAACTACCCTTCAACTCTAGGACTGGTTCACCCGGAAAGTGGAACTCCACCACACGGGTTCTACAATTAATAGAAGCATAACACACATATAACCAATCCATGCCAAGAATAATGTCAAAGTCATACATGGATAACTTTACAAGGTCTGTGGAGGTGGCTTTATGCAATATAGTGATCAGACATCTTTTGTACACCCGCCTAGCTACAATCGAATCGCCAACAGGAGTAGAAACTGAAAATGGTTCTGACAGAGTTTCGGGACTAACTCCAAAGCTACTAGCAATATAAGGTGTCACAAAAGAAAAGGTAGCCCCTGGATCTAAAAAAGCATAAGCATCAAGGGGAAACACTCGTAACGCACCAGTAACCACATCCGGCAAAGTCTCCTACTCCTGACGCGAGGCGAGGGCATAGAATCTATTTTGGCGTTGTCCGCCATCCCTACTACTAGATGCCCCCTGCGGAGATGAACGTGCTGGAGCTGATGCTGACTTGGTAGTTTGCACATGGCCTCTATCATCATCCGATCTAGAAAAGGGGCTCTCTGCCTCCACAACTTTTGTGGTGGTGCTCTAGCAGCCACCGAATGAGAAGAAGAAGATGTGTGGCTTTGGGCCGTCACAGTAGAACACATATTTTTGAAGAAGAGATATTTGTTCATTAATTCTCTTCTATTGGAGCTTGTCTGGGTTGCAGTATCTTTGAAGCCCATGAGCAGGCGTCGGTTTTGAAAATCTTCTTTTGTCCATTGGGTGGACATGGTTTGGGCTAGTTGAGTATTTTGTTCTTCTTTCTCAACTAGGTCATCCCACTTCTTTGGAGTAGAAATGGAAGTTGGAGCTGCATTTTCTAGAAAATATAATGGAGGAATTCCTTTCATGGCATAGTCCGCCGGAGTTTGGTATTTGGGATGGCTTGGGACAACTGCTTCTCTTGAAGGTTTCTCAGAAGCAACTGACTTTGTTTGCTTCTTGGTAGCAGCTTGTTGTTTTTTTGAATTTGATTATTGTTGTACAAACGCTATTTTGTTTTCACTCGATAGAGTGAGGGTGGGAAGTTGGGACGAATCCGGGACCTCTGTTGCCTTCTTTTTTCTACTCATTTTATCTTCCCTGCAAAAATTCTCTAGTAAGAAAATATGGAATAGAGTTGAAGCTCCCTTTAATACATTCTATATCAAAATCAAAAATACACAAAATAGCTTGCCATCTAGAAAATATATATTTAGAGGTAAGATTTTGAACATCATTTTGTAAAATAGGTTTTGCAGCTTTACAGTGAATTCATAATAAAAAATTTTGATTTAACAAATCTACTTGAAATTTTGAAATGCACAAAACAATTGCTAAAATTTCTTTTTTAATTATTGGATAATTTTATTGGGCCTTATTCCAATACTTTGATGAAAATGCAATAATATGGTCCTTATCATTTTTTCTTTGTTTTAAAATGTCACAATAACCAATGTCTGATGCATCTGTTTCGACTATTTTGAATGCAGATGGATCAGGAAGAGATAGACAAGGAAGATGCTTAATCTTCTGCTTGATTTCTTTAATAGCATAGGTGTGAACATGGGTCCACGGAGGCAGAGGCTTTTTCAATCTATCATGGAGGGGTCTTAGGAAACTGCTAAGCCTTGGAACAAAATCTGCTACATAATTATCACGCCCCAAGAATCTTTGCAGTTGTGTTTTGTCTAAAATTTGATCGGGAAATTTGTCAGCAAATTGGATAGATTTGAATGGGGATGATAGTACCCTATTGGATATTATGCCCAAGAAAGAAGATGTTCATTTGAAAAAGACTATACTTGGTTTTGGACAAGACTAAGCCATTTTCTTTGATTATATTGAAGAAAGTTTTTAGGTGCTTGAAATGTTAATCAATGGTTGTGGAGAATACCAGAACATCATCAATGTAAACAATTTGAACATTGAGAAGGGATTGAAAATGTAATTCATTATTTTTGGAATTTTGAAGGGGCATTCTTTAGTCCAAAGGGTATGGCATTCCATTCATATTGCCCGAATGATACCGTAATAGCAATTTTGTATCGATCTCTTGGAGAATGAATGAATGATTTATTGACTACTAAGATTACCCTAGTATGCCATATCCTAATGGAGATTGAGATAATTGATAAAGTCTCTTTGTTCATATCATGATTTGGTTGTTCAACTTCTGTTTGTCCAGGAAGATCAGCGATGGTAGAGAATTGTTGAAGGACAATCCAATCTAGTTCCTACCTAGCTTTGATTTTTCAGATTACTTCCTTAAGGAGTACTATTTCTGATTGAAGATCTTGAATAGTTACTACCTTTGGTTTGCTGGAAGGAAATCTGTTCAAAACATCAGTGATATTGTAAGTGTTTTCTATGTGAGGATGAAAAAAGTTGTTGGAGGAAGATGTGGAGGGTCTATCTAGAGTCTTTTGGAGTTGATATATATAATGTCTTTTTTGGTTTGGATCTTATAAGTTGCTTATAGCCTCTAGGAGAAGATCTTGTTCTTTTGAGAGAACATTGACTTCAGGTTGGCTATTTTGGTCTTCTTGGTTAGACTGGGAGGATTCTAGGTCATCATCTTTGATTTTGTTAAGGTCCTGTTCGAACTCATCATCAACATTATCAAAGTCCTCTCGTAGTAAGAGGTGTAGTATCTAGTTGAGGACTGTTTTATCCAGGTTGAGACTTCTAATTCTTTTGGCGGATTTGCAGTACTTGGAAATATGACTTGGTCTGCCACACCTGTAACATTTGCCATCATTGGGGGCAGGAATAGCTGGCTTCTTAGTTGCACGTTGATGTTTTGAAGGAGAAGATTTTGATTTCCTAAATTTAGGAATATGAGGCTTTGATGAGGAGACTTCCTTTTTAGGAGCCGGATTTCTATGGGATTTCTTTCTACATGGAGGTAGACCAAATTGTTCGCAGAAACTTCCTAGGTCTCGGCGTGTCTGAGCTCTATCTTTTGCTAATTGTCTTAATATCTTATTCTGGTGACAGATCTTAAGGGAAACCTGCTGGATGAGACTTGTAAGCTGACCGTAAGTGATGTGCTCATAAGGAATAATATCACCAGAGTGCTGGTTTTGGAGCTCTTCTTTGACTAAATCTCTAAGGGACTTAGGCAGGAAGTCTAGGAATTTTTCTTTCCAGTAGGGAAGGCTACCATCAGGCCTTTCATATGGTGATAAAGGAGTCCTTATACCATCTAAAGTCGGAAAGTGTTTTACACTTAAGGTTGTTGAGTACTTCAGAAGATCTTTCCCTAAAGATACCCGGGCTTCTAATGAATATTTTGATAATGGTGTAAATCAGAGTATTGGTAGAGTCAGGAATGGTTTGTCCATCCTTAAAGATTGGTTCTCCTGAAGGGTCGACTCAAACACTCTGAAATTTTTTTTGCTTGTCTTCCTCACTAAGATAGGTTTCCGAGCAACCTTTTAACTAGCCCATAAACCTTGCTACTAGGACATGGGTAGTAAGTTGGTCTGAGTAGTTATGGGAGGTCCTGTAAGAAGTGGAAACCATTGTCATCTACTATAATTTAAATAGAATATTGTATTCAGAACAACCATCTATGTTCCATTCATAGATGTTATTGTCATTGTAGTTGTTTCGCATGATACTGGGTTTTTCTTCTTAGGCTACATCAAGATGGGTAGCTCTAGGGTAATAAAACTTTTGCAGCTTACGCCAGTTGGAAAATTTGTCTTTGATGGGGGCCACCTCTAAAGGAATTTCTTCTCCTTCTGGCTGACTATCGGACGTGATATCTTCCTGAAGAACAGTGATAGTTGTAGAGGCCTTAGAAGAGGTTTCTCTCATTGTGGTATCAGGGACCAGAGTCTTCTCAATTTCCCAGATCCTTCGTTGGAGGTCATAAAGTTGAGGTGAATCTTTTGAGTGGAGGGTTTGGAGTTCCTTAGAAAATATTGTAGGGATTTCATAAGGTTTAAATAGAGGAACCGAAGATGTGGAGGCCTGTTCACTCCCAACTACATGCAAGTGCACGTGGTCGTACAAGTAATAAAGTGGCTTTATTTCAAGCTAGGTATCGAACCCATAGGGACTGTAATGTTACCATAATTTTTCGTTAAGTGTTTAGTATATGAAATTCTTTATACAAGTGGACAAATAGAACAAATGGTCAATTTTCATTAATATTAGTTAACGTAACTTTAAGTAAAGAGATTGTAAGTTATAATCTAAACAATAATACAAACAAGCTAAGGTTAAGGAACAACATGCATATATGTAATTTATTGATTAAATTTCAGTCAACACTTCTCTTTGGTTGTTGGTCGGGAATTATTAACCAATGGATTGGGTCTTTCGATCTCCTCTCCAATTAAAGAATCATGAGTCTCACATTACACATTTCTGTGATGTAAACACTTCATATTCTAGAATTACACAACCAATTCCATACATGACCAAATATGACGCTATAGATATATCTCTATTCTGAATGTGAATCTTCTCTTAGTTTTACAACCAAGACAAGAACATATCCTACCAATTCACATCTATCCAATTAATCTTCCTTTAGGAATTAAACTAGAATTCTAGGATTTCCATTAACAATGGCCAATCATTAATGTAGTAAAAACAAGAATTAGTACAACAACCGTTGTAGAGAAGATAAAAATTGAATTAATATCAATTACATATTACTAGAATCATCCTCAACCTCAGCTAAAGGTGAATTAGCCACTCATTTGATGAATAAACATCTTCAAACAAGTAGAAATCATAGAAGCAATTGAAATCTAAGAGAAAAAGGAAGAAAACTAACCCAAGAACTCCTTCAGCTCAACTGCCTGATACCCACATTCTTAGCTTGAAATGTCAGATATATTAAAATAAAACCTAAGTGTGCTATTTATACAAGTGGGAAATTTTCCCAGAATAAAGCGGCAATGTGGCACGGAGGGTATCGCGGAGCATCAGCTCCGTGCCATGGCCTTGACGGCGGACCTTCACTGGAACTTGGGGTGCCGGATAATTATCTTCAACGTGGCACGGAGGGTATCGCGGAGCATCATCTCCGTGCCAAGGATGTAACGCGCACCTTTACTAGAATCCAGGTGAGCAGCTAAATCCTCCCACCGCGTCACTGAAGTGAACGCGGAGCATGGGCTGCATGACACGGTGTCATCGAGCACCTTCACTTGAAATCCACCCAAATTCCACTGTAGGTAGAATGCCTCCGCGATGGTGGCGTGACACGGCCCCTATCGTGGAGCATCAATTTTTAGCATTTCCTTGTCGACTTCCTATTTGCTTTCGAGTCCATTCCTCAACATCACCAACTTCAAGATTAGTTCCCAAAATTCATTCTAACTGCAAAAATAATAACTAATCTTGTTGGTTAGTATAAATCCACATTTACATAAAAACCACATGAGAATGTAAACATAAAAGTAGATAAACAAGTAAAAATTAAGTAATAAAGTATCACTTGGGCATGCAATTATGCCCAAGATCACCTACCCCACACTTAAAGCCTTGTTCGTCTTCGAACAACCTTTTCACATCTCATGTAATTGAAGACTCACACATAGCTAATTTAGCACGAAAATTAAAGATATGGCTATAAAGATTATTTAAGATAGAAAGTAAAAAATAAGGCATGCATGATTTCATCAATAAGACGAATTACAACTATGTTAAGACTTCCTAACCTCAAGAATTGACTCGCAATCTTAGCAAACTCGTGCAAATCAACCGATCAAGAATTCCACATGAATGTTATCTCTCATTAAACATGTGCCCTCACAACACAAGAGAGTTACCCCATTTTTACTTCAAAAGAATTTCAAATAACAAAAGGTATGGGAATATGAATAAAATTACGCTCGCTCTCTCAAAGAATTCACGTGCCTCATGTAGTGAACCATAAGCTTGCCCTTAGTGTTTACTACACTAATTTAAGGATGCATGAATGTAAGATCAAGTAGGACTTAATTGGTTGTAATGTAAGCTAAGGGACGTGTAGATACTGTTTTGGACAGTAATAGTGACTATCTTCCCCCAAGCGCTTTTAATACATCCACATTCATTAAAGACATCTCCTCTATACTTTTTCATCACTCTTCTCACCCTCGAATATTCTCTTTTAATTCCCATTTCTTTAAGCACACTCAGCTTACTAGTAAAGCATCTTTAAGTAAATTTTTCATTTACTTCCGTACTCTCTTCTAATAATCAATCATTTTCAACAAGTGCACCTTTGTCCTTTTCTCAACTTTCACAACTTCCACTTTTCCTTCTATTTCACACTTCTCACTCCTTCACTGTTTTGAATTTTTCACTTAAGAGCTTAGGAGTTTTGGATCAAATTTACGGCTAATGAAAGAAAAGGATTAAGCTTATGTTATAGCTATGAAAGAATAGGCTTAAGGCTCAATGGGGCTAACTAGGATTTAACTTTCAAGGTAGGCAAGATAAGAGATAAAACTTAGGTTCATTCAAAGAAATGCCTACATCGTCTCTTACAATCCACATCCTTCATTTCATTTTATATACACACTAGGCAAGTTCTAGACACTTCACAGTAGCATGGAATATAAGAAAAACTCACACTCACTGCACATGCACATGCTCAATTCAAGACCTATTTGGAGACTCTTAACTCAGTTAATTACAAGAATTCAAAATTAAGCTTTAATCACATCAAGTCGAATTCTAGAGCCTAGGGATCTCAACATGTTTAACATACTTGCATGCTTCCACACGAATCACACTTGCCTCTTACAATATAGCACATAACAAGAATGTCAAACCATTAATTAGCTATGTGTTCACAAAAAAAAAAGCTCAAAACCTACTGACTAAATTTCCCTTAAGACGGTCGTCATCCATCCATCATAGGGAACAGTCGCTATCTAAGACTTCGGTTCAAAGGGACTACTCTCGAAAAAAGAACCGAAAATAAAAACCGAGAAACACAACTCAAGAAAATAGAAAAAAATAAAGTAAAAAAATTGAACTAGCACATAACTTGCACAAACAATTATACAAATAACTACTCAACAATAAACAATTTATTACAATTACATTACCAACACCAACACACAAAAGCATCAACATCATAACATAAACCTAATGTCACACATCAAACAACCACAAAAGTACAAACATATCACAGCCTTACTATACCAGCACCTAACTACTCCCACCCTACACTTAGTAGGAACACTGTCCCCAGTGTTCGCATATCTGCAATTAGAAATAAAGTTTTGGGTGGTGTAACTCCTTGATCAATCAAAATGTTCAATCTCTTGATCAGGTGCAAGTGCCTCATCACCAAGATCAGAATCTTCTTCGCCTTCCTCTTGTGACTCAATGTCTAGGTCATCCCGGCGCGTTTCCTTATCAGTAGGGATGTCATCATCAACTGGTTCTACAAATGCAGGCCCAACTATGCATAAAGCTCAGGCATGCTCATTGAATGGATAATCCATGTCGATCTGCCACAATTCATCCTCCATAGCAGGCCTTCCACCAATCCGCAGTTGCAGCATCTGCATCTCATACATTCGGGCCATGTATTGATCATCCCAAGCATATCACTCGGCGAGTGTAAGCACAGGCCCATATGTGGTATCAGGTGCTTTGGTCTTAGTGACATCCAAAGCACGCCGGTCAAGTTGGGGAATGTAATCGAGGGCCTCTTCTTCAATACCATGGCCCCTGAGGAAAGCAGTGAGAAGACCAACGAAACCATACCTATGCCCTTGATGAAGTCTGGCTTTCTTCATGGCGGAAACAATCACCGCTCCAACATTTATCTCCAGCCCTTTCATCAACGCATACACCCAACAAACTCTGTCCCGGGTGACATTAGTCATGTGCACCGCCGGGATCAGGCAAGTACATACTATCTTCAACCATATCCTCGCTTCTCTGTTCATTTGGGAGTATGGCAATGTCTGGTGATACCCTGTTTCCTTGTGACGACTCCACCTAGCTGTTGATCATGCTCTACATAAACTGTGTCTGATATCTACATATGGTGGAGTGATATTAACCTGGCTGAGGACATGTGCGTCTGTGTCCCGCATCCCCAAGATGGCATTTAAATGATGTGGTTCAAAAGTAACCACCTGTCCTCCATCCTGACTGTGTGGCTACGCACGGTGGGATTCTAGTTAACGTAGAATTCCCGTATAAGATGGAGATTGCACTCTTTGTGTTCTTCAAAGATGAAGTTTAGCCCAACAGTGTCTATCCTGTGTAGGATTCTCAGGAATTCTTGAGCTAGTGGTTCCCGTGCTATTTGTTCCTCTGGAAAATACATGATTTCCTTGTGTTTGGCATACCATTTCTTTCCCTCATCAGTAACCCATCGTGTTCTATATTGTCTACATTGCCCCCTTGGAACCGGTGTTGTTGCTGGCGCTGTTGCCCCAATTCTCAATCTTTTTCTGCTGGCTCCAGATGTGGATGCGCCTTTCCCTTTGTCTTCTCTTCCAGACATTTGTCCTGTCCATCAAAAACATAAATTTCAAATTTCATGCATGATATAGTTGGCTATGACTAAGGCTGGGCTTAAGTTGATCGCCCCACACTTAGTCGTTAGCCGCATCAATACAATTCGACAAGAGCAATCACATGTTTTCAGTTCTTATTTCCCAAAATGTTCAGTGCATTCATACAATTCGATGGAACAATTTCATTATACTACTCAGACTTCATACAATGTATTATGAAAGTTCATCCATCGATTCATTTATATAATCATGAGCACTTTGCAATTTGCGCACAACAACTTATGAGAATTCCCTACTTTCATCCCCCAAAAATCCATATTCTACCATAACATAATCCACTTCAATCACAACATGTTTCAACTCAAACAACACGCACCACCCAAAATATCTCCATTTTTGCCCAATTCTTCTTCCTATTTAAATTCTCGACCCTAGTTATCAACATTGTAACATTTTTAACAAATCATGTAATTAATGAGTTCGTAACATAATCTTAGCACAAAATCAACATTCATCCATAACTCAATTGATTACAACACTTATTAATCACTTAGGTTAGAATTTCATCAAAGAAAACATGTTCAATAATCGAAATATTCAGCAATAATGAGAAAAAAATTCAACAACATTCCTTTAATTGAAGAATTTTAAGAAGAATCAAAGAAATTTTCTAACTAGGGTCGTGGCACGTTGAGGGAGAAGGGGTTTTGGGGTGTTTGTCGCGGAGGGTTTGAGAAAAATGGGGAAAAATTAAAGACTTTGGTGTTAAAAAGGGTGATTTCGCGCGGATCAACCTGTTGCCCCGAACTGACCCGTCGCGAAATTACACTCAACGTGTCATGGAGGGCAACACGGAGGCCCTGCTCCGTGACACGAAGCTGACGCGTTGGCTGACTAGAATTGTGAAGATACCTGGAAATAGCCTCAACGTGTCACGGAGGGTAACTCAGAGGTTAGCCTCCGTGACACGGAGCCGACGCGGACCCTCACTGTTTCTTGCCCCAATTTTCACTTTTTACATTTATTTTTCCACTTGCGATTGTTTTGTATTTTTGCCCTCCATATTTCCGGAATTCACAAACAACAACAATTTATTAGAGAATCGTAGGTTGCCTCCCACCTAGTGCCATTTTTTTCTTCTTTTTTTTTCTTTTTTTTCTTTTTCTAACTAGTCTAATACATTACATCCACGGTTGCCTCCCGTGCAGCGCCTGGCTTACCGTTGCGGCTCGACGCTTGACATTCTCATTCATCTACTAAGGTGATAGACGTCTTCTCTCGATTGACTTCTTCACCCCAGTAATGATTACACCTCTGCCTGTTCACCAAAAATGTGGCATTTTTACCCTCTTGCCACAATTCAACTGCCCTGTGCGGGGTCATCCTTGCTACTTCAAATGGCCCTGACCACTTGGATCGCAACTTCCCTGGGAAGAGTTTCAACCTTGAGTTAGATAGCAACACCTTCTGACCTGGCTAAAAGATTTGATGCACCATGTGCTTGTCATGCTACCTTTTAGTTTTTTCTTTGTAGCATTTGGCACTTTCATATGCGTGCCATCGAAACTCGTCCAACTCACTCAGTTGCATAAATCACTTCTTTCCTGCAAGCTCAGGATCCATATTCAGCTTCTGCACAGCCCAAAAAGCTCGATGTTCTAGCACCACGAGTAGATGACATGCCTTACCATAAACCAATTTGTACGGTGAAGTCCCAATGGGTATCTTATATGCAGTCCGATATGCCCACAATGCATCATCCACTTTGCTTGACCAATCTAAGCGTTGTGAATTCATCGTTTTCTGCAAAATCTGTTTAATCTCCCTGTTTGACACCTCCACTTGTCTGCTAGTTTGGGGATGATATGTTGTTTCCACTTTATGTCCATTCCCATATTTAGCTAGCAAATTCCTGAACCCTGCATTTACAAAATGTTCCCCTCCATCACTGATAATTGCTCGTGGCGTACCAAACCTTGTGAAAATCTGCTTCTTCACAAGTTTAGTCACTACCTTGTTGTCGTTCCTGGGACACGCTACTGCCTCCACCCATTTGGACACATAGTCCACTGCCACCAAGATGTATCGATTGCTAAACGATGATGGAAACGGGCCAATGAAATCTATTTCCCACATATCAAACACCTCAACTTCCAATATTTGATGCAATGGCATTTCCTGTCTTCTGCCAATTGTTCTCTAACATCTATCACATTCTCTGACATAAGCTGCAGCATCTTTGAACAGTGTGGGCCAAAATAAACCGGATTGCAGCACTTTGTGAGCAGTACGCTCTCCTCCATGATGACCTCCATACAATGATGAATGACAACTCCTGAACACCTCTGCCGTCTAACTTTTTGGAACGCATTACCTCATCACTTGATCTGGTCCCTGCTTAAACAGATACGGCTCATCCCACATGTAGTACCAGGAATCATGCCTCAGATTCTTCCTCTGTTGAGTCGTTGCCTCAGGTGGGTATACTCCACTTACCAACAAATTCACAATATCTACATACCACGGGAGTTCAACTTCCTTTATTGCCAAGAGTTTTTCACTGGGGAACTCTTCTTTGATGCTCTCACCTTCCTTCACATATGAACGATTCTCTAACCTCGATTGGTGATCTACAACCTGATTTTTACTTACCTTCCTGTCTCGGATCTCAATATCAAACTCTTGCAGCAATAATATCCACCTAATCAGCCTGGGCTTCGCATCCTTCTTGCCAAATAAGTACCGAATTGCCGCATGATCAGTGTGTACCACCACTTTCGATCCCACCAGATAGGATCTAAATGATCTTGGGGAAATTTATATGCCCAAGTGATACTCAAATGTGTCATTTTAGCCTTGTTTATCTATCAATGTTTATACATTCTCATGTGACTGGTAATAAAATGTGAATTTATACAAACAAACATGATTAGCATTGTTTTGCAGGTAAAATGTGATTTTGGGAAGCTAAAATGCATGTTGGAATAGATCGGGGTTGGACTCGGATGTGAGCAAAGGTCAATTCATTGGAAGGCACAAAATAAAGAGGCTCCGCGATGGAGCCGTGTCACGCTGCCATCGCGGAGGCCTTCTGCTTGGATAGGGAATTTTCAGCCTATTTCCAGTGAAGGTTTGCGTTGGGTCTGTGGCACGGTGGCCTGGCTCCGCGTTGCACGCCATGCCACGTTGAGCCTAATTACCTGGACCCCCAACTTCCAGTGCGGGTCTGCGTCGGTGGCGTGTCACAGAGGCAGTGCTCCGCGATACAATCTGTGACACGTTGCTTGTTATTCCGGGAAAAATTCCCACCAGTATAAATAGAACACTTAGGTTCATTTTTCAATATTTTGACTTGGTGGAGCAAGAACGTGGGTTACAAGCAGTTGAGGGGATGAAATTATCAGGTTTTTTCTCTCTTTCTTTCTCCTTGAATTCAATTGCTTGTATGTTTAACACTCATTTGACGATGTTTAATTCACAAATGAGTGGCTAATTCCTCTTCTTGCTGAGGTTAAGAACACTTGTAATGAAATGTGATTATTGATTCTTTGTTTTTTCATCTTTTCTTCCATGGTTGTTCTATTGATTCTTGTTGTTACTGCATTAATGTGTGGCCTACGTTAATGTATATCTAAAAAGTCCGGTTTCAATCGAGAGAGCAAGAAATTGGAAAGTTGTGAATTAATAGGATATGATCCTTTCTTAGTTTGGGAAAACTGAGAATTGATTTACCTTCAGGATAGAAATATACCTGAAAGTCGTATTAGTCAATTTAGGAACCGAGTTTGTATGGCTAGAACATGAATTTTCATTTAATCACAGAAATGTAGGTGGACGGTTCATGATTCTTAAGTTGGGTTAAATACGAGAGTTTTAATCCATTGGCAGTAGTCCTTTACTAGCAACCGGAGGAAAAGACTAACCGAATGATATTGATAATTGATTTCTTTACATGTTTATTTGACCTCAGCATGCTCACATTCATAGTTCAGACTCACATTAGATAATCGTTTTAGACTTAGCATAAAAATTAGAATACAAAAATATCAAACTATTGGTTACACTGTTGTCTTCATTCTTAAACTGAAAATATAGTAACATTTGATTAATTGTTACCTTATCCCAGTCCCTGTGGGATCGATACTTGGCTTACATGAGCCACTTTACTACTTGTTCTACCACGTGCACTTGCATGTAGTTATATACCCATATAACAAACGACCGAACAAGTTTTTGCCGTCGTTGCCGGGGACTGACAATTGGTGAAATTTTCTTAAGTGTTAATTTACTATATTTTTATTTTCTTAGTGTTGACAACTTGGTCTTAGCCTGTAGTTTGCATATTTAATCTCTGTTGAACACTGGCATGAGACAAGGAGCTGGTGGACTCGTATTTAGAGCCAGAAAGATTATTTCATCGTCAGCGGAGAGAAGCTCTAGAAAGAAAGCTGCAGTTGCTCAGACAAACACTTATGGAGCAACAACAAAATCCACCTGTAGTACGGGCAATGTTAGTGCCCGAAGAAGTAGCAGCTCGGCCGGTTCGCGAGGTGGCAATCCCACAGGCTAATAATGTCACATCTAGCATCCGCAAACCTGAGCCAGGAGGGAGGTTCAAGCCTAAACAAAACATGGTGCAATTGCTGCACACTAGCGGGCAGTTTACAGGTCTCCCTTATGAAGATCCACAACAGCATTTCCAAAATTTCTTGGAGATAAGTGACACTTACATCCCCGCTGGAGTGTCATCAGATTATGTCCGGCTTACATTGTTCCCATTTTCACTATTGGGAGAAGCCAAGAGGTGGTTGAAAGCTGAGCCACCTAATTCTATTTCTACGTGGGATGATCTTGCAAGAAAATTCTTGATACGATTTTTTCCCTCCGGTAAAACAGCAAGACTTAGAAGTCAAATTCTAAGTTTCAAACAGAGAGAGGGAGAGAATCTATATCAGGATTGGGAGAGATTCAAGTCCATGTTGCAGGATTGTCCTCCTCATCATCAATCCAATGATGTGCTGCTGCACACTTTTATAGAGGGTTTGGAACCCCATACAAAAATATTGCTAGACTAGCAGCTGGGGGACAAGAGCTGGAGAAAACTTATGAGGAGCTGTATACCTTATTGAACCGTATTTCGCAGGGCAATCCGGAGTGGAATGCTGATTCATCAAGAGGAGGGACAAGGAAAGCAGCAGGAGTTCTAGAAGTGGATGGTTTTACAGCTATTGCTGCACAGATAGCTGCCTTACAGAATCAACTCAACACCCACTTCAGTAACATGACAATGAACCAGCCTCAAGCCCCAGTGAATGCAGTGCAGCAGATTTGGTGTGAAGTGTGCGGGAGCAGTGAGCACTCGGCTGAGTGTTGTAGAGAAAATCCGGACTCGGTGAACTTTGTGGGAAATGTACAAAGAAACAACCACCAACAGTATGGCAACAACTGCAATTCCAATTGGAGGAATCATCCGAATTTCTCCTGGGGTAGCAACAACCATCAGGGGCAAAGTTTGAGTCAGGGTGTGCAAAGGAACCAAGGAGGGCAGCAGAATTATCAAGCACAATTTAGAAACAACAATGCACCTCCTCCACCACCATCACCCAGCATTGAGGAGATGTTCAAGACGATGATAGCTAACCAAGCTCAATTGCACGCTGACTATGTGAAATTGGTAGCCGAGGTGAAAAACAACCAGTTAGCTACCAAGGCACTTGAATATCAATTTGGACAATTTGCTGGAGCCCAAAATACCAGGCCTAGAGGAGGACTTCCGAGTGACACAGATCCCAACCCCAAGCAGGTGAATGCGGTGACCACAAGGAGTGGTTTGCAGCTGAAAGAGGTGGAACCAGAAAGACCACCTCAACAATCGGGAGCAGCAGAAGTCGAGAGGGAGCAAGGTGATGAGAGGGGGAAGACTAAGGAAGCTGAATCAGAAAGACCACCACCCCTGTTCCCTCAACGATTAAAGAAACACAAGGAGGAGGCGTGTTTCAAGAAATTCATGGAGATGCTGAAATAGGTACATATTAACTTACCTCTTGTTGATGTTTTTCAGGGAGCGCCGAAGTATGCCAAGTATATAAAGGACATCGTGGCAAACAAAAGTCGGTTGACTGAGTATGCTACGGTGGCTCTTACGGAGGAGTGCACTTCCTGGATACAAAACTGACTGCCCACAAAGCTCAAAGATCCTGGGAGCTTTACTATACAGATTACTATTGGGAAGAGTATCCGAGCTCGTGGATTATGTGATTTGGGAGCGAGCATTAATTTGATGCCGTCATCGGTATTCAAAAAGCTGGGTCCAGGAAGTCCTAGACCCACAACAGTGATCTTGCAATTGGCGGATCGGTCCTTAGCCAGACCTGATGGCATTGTGGAGGACGTTCTGGTGCAAGTTGGCTCCCTGATCTTCCCGGTAGATTTTGTCGTGCTGGATTTTGAGCCAGACGCAGAAGTCCCATTTATTTTGGGACTTCCTTTCTTGGCGATCGGGAAAGCGCTGATTGTTGTAGCTGCGGGGCAGCTAACCATGTGAGCACATGACAAGGTGGAAGTGTTCGATGTGTACAAGTCCTCCAAGCTCCCGACTGTGTACGAGAAACTCTCGGTGATCAATGTGATTGATCGAGTTGATAAGGCGCGGATAAAGGATTCACGAGAGTTATTGGGAAAACCACCTGAACTATGTAAGCACTACTGGGGGGAGGACGGTGGTCAAGAGAAAATGTCCATCACCCTAGAGGACAACTGAGCTGAATGACGTCGAGCCGCGATGGTAAACCAGGCACTGCACGGGAGGCAACCCGTGAAATTTTTCTTTATAAATTGTGAATAGATTTTTTTTTTATTCATTTTCTTTTATTTTCTTAATTAACAACAAAAATTTTAGTTTTTTGTTTTTATTTTTATTTTGAGTGAAACCTATAATTCTAACCAATTTCTTGTAGTAGAATGAATTTCAGGTCGAACGGAGGGAAAATATACAAGGAATCGCAAAGGAAAATTCGAGGTATGAAAATCAAGAAAAAGTGGCAAAACAGTGAGCTAGGGTGATAGCTCCGTGTCACGGAGGAGAGCCTCCGCGTTACCCTCCGTGGCACGTTGAGGTATAAGTCCAAAATTTTAAAAGAATTCCAGAACACCCTCGCGACAGCTCCGTGTCACGGAGGCAGTGCTCCGCGATGCACTCCATGACACGTTGCTGTGTATATCGCGACGGGTCACACCGGGTCGCCGGGTAACCCGTGCGATTTTTCTACTTTTAAACCCCGAATCCCCCTCACTTTTCCTTATTTCTCACACACTCCGCGATTTTTCATGTAGTTAAATTCTTATTGTTTTCGGTTCTTTGTTTCTCCTTGCTAAGTGCGATAAGATAAAATGTTATCGATGGTAATGATTGTGGTTAGCTGTACGAAGTCTGAGTAGTACATAGAATACATACCGTCGAATTCTTCGAATGCACTAAGCATGGTTGTATATTTGGTTGTTTCTTTGTGTAAATAGGTATGATCTTGCCGTAATGTTGTAATTTTAGCTAAAGACTAAGTGTGGGGTAGCCTAGCTTAACCCGACCTTAGTCGAAGCTAATGCTCATTGGCTTAACATTGATCTTGTCTGTTTGGGTTGATAGGAAAAATGGCAAGCAGGCAAGAAAAGGGGAAAGGCGCATCGACATCTGGCGCCGGAAGAAAGAGAATCAGACTGGGCACAGCAGTCCCTGCAACACCAGCAGTTCCACGCGGCCAACGCTGCCAATACGGAACCAGGTGGATGACAGAAGAGGGGAAGAAGTGGTATGCCAAGCATAAGGAGCGCAAGTACTTCCCCGAGGAACACATAGCTCGGGAACCGTTGGCATAGGAGTTCCCTAGGATTGTCCACAGGATCGAGGCAGCTGGGCTCAATTTCATCTTTGAAGAGCCCAAGGAATGCAACTTACACCTGATTCGGGAATTTTATGCCAATTGGAACCCGACTCTCAGAAGTCATACCATCAAAATCAGAGAGCAAATAGTCACCTTTGAGCCCCACCACCTCAATGCTATCATAGGGGCGCGGGACACAGACGCCCATGTGCTTCAACAGCTAAACATTACTCCACCATATGCGGACATCAGACGCACCTTGTGTGGAACCCGATCGACAGCTAGATGGAGCAGACACAAGGAGAGGGGCTACCATCAGACTTTGCCCTATTCACAGATGAACAGGGAACCCAGGATATGGCTTAAGATCGTCTGTTCCTACCTAATCTCGGGGGTACATATGACAGATGTAACCCGGGATCGTGTATGCCTGGTGTACACCCAGATGAAAGGCCTGGAGATCAATGTGGGGGCAGTGATTATTTCTGCCATGAAGAGAGCCCGGTTGCATCATGGTCACAGATACAGATTTTGTGGACTACTCACCATATTCCTAAGGGGCCTAGATGTTGAGGAAGAGGCCCTTGACTACATCCCGCAGATGGAGCGGCGGGCCTTAGATGTCACCAAAACTAAGGCTCCCGACACCACCCACGGGCCTGTTCTTACACTAGGCGAGCGACATGCTCGTGATGATCAGTATATGACTCGCATGTATGGGATACAGATGCTCCAACTGAGGATAGGCGGGAGGCCGGCAACAGAGGAGGAGCTATGGCAGCTCGAGCTAGACTACCCTTTTGGCGATAACGCCAGGGCTCTATGTCGAGTGGGGCCAGCATTTGTAGAACCCACGGATGATGATGTCCCCACAGATGAGGAGACACATCGGGAGGACTCCGATGTGGAGTCCGATGATGACAATGGGGGTGATTCAGACATGGGAGATGAAGCAGCAGCACCTGATGAAGAAGTGGAGTATTTTAATTGATCAGGGAGTTCCACCACCCAATTTTTGTGCTATATTAATTTTTGTGAACACTAGGGACAGTGTTCAAGATAAGTGTGGGGTGGGAGTAGTTAGGTGCTGGTTGTGCTGTTTTGTATGTCCTAATCTGTTGTTGTGCTGTGAACAAAATGTTCTGACCCTGTGATTTGTGAGTGTTAAGTTGTTATCCTGTATTGTAATTATATGTGAAACTATTGTGTGTTGCTGAATGTTGAATGTTGCTAGCTGATTTGGTACATATTTTTGTTTATCGACATGATCGATATTTTTAAATTTTTTTTTTCAATTCTTGGGTTTCTCGGCGTTTGTTTTCGGTTATTTTACCGAGAATGGTCCCATTGAACCGAAGTCCTAGTTAGTGACCGTTCCTTATGATGGATGGATGACGACCGTCTTAAAGGGAAATGTAGTCGTTAGGAGTACATTTTTCATTTATTTTTGAGTTGTTTTTCTTTTGTGGGTTGCATCCCAAAACTAGTAGTTACTTTATGGTTGCGGAATTCTGGTTGCGTGTTGTACATGATATTTAAAATGCAAATGTGATTCGTATGAAAGCATGCAACTTTGTAAATATGTTGAGATACCTAGGCCATAGAGTCGATTCAGTGTGATTAAGGCTTAATGTTTGAATTCCTGTAATTAGCTGATTGGAGAGTATGTGAATACATCTTCAATTGAGCATGTGCAATAAGTGTGACGTGAGGTTTTTTTATTCCATGCCATTGTGAGGTGTCTAGAACTTGCCTGGTATGTGTACAAAACGAAATGAAGGAGGTGTATTGTAGGAAAGGATGTAGGCATTTCTTTGTTTTTAATCGAAAGTTTCTATTTTTCATTATTGTACCCACCTTGATTGTGTACCCTAGTAAGCCCGTTGAGCCTTTAGCCTATTAATTTTTTTTCTTTTGTCAAAAAGTGTAAATCGAGCTTAATCCCTTCTTTTCGTTAGCCGCAAATTTGATCCAAAACACTTAAGCGCTTAAGAAGAGAAAATCATTTTCCCAAAGCGTCAAAGAGTGAGAATGGTGAAAAGAAAAGAAAAGCAGAGTGATGGAAGAAAAGAAAAGGTTGAAGGTGCACTTGTTATAAATAAACTATAATGAAGGTGCATAAATAATCTTTGTTGTTGTGTCAAGTGTGCTTAATAAGATGGGCCAAACTAAAGAAAAACTTCAAGAATGGGAGGATGAAGAAAGAAACAATGCCCATGAGTTTGATGGGATGTATTGAAAAGGCGGATGATTCCTCCAATTTGGGTTGTAATTATTGCCATACTGCTGATTACTACTCCTCTGGCCGTTTCCAACAATATTTACCGAGTCTGGATTGGCTCCACAACACTCAGCTGTGTGTTCACTACTTCCACAGACTTCACACCACACCTGATGAACTGCATTGACTGGGGCTTGTGCTTGGCTCAAACTCATGTTGCTGAAATGAGTGGTAAGTTGATTTTGCAAAGAAGCTATTTGTGCAGCGATAGCTATGAATCCATCCACCTCAAAAACCCCTGCGGCTTTCTTTTCTCCCCCTCGAGTTGTATCCGCATTCCATTCTGGATTACCTTGTGAAATACGGTTCAATAAGGTGTAAATCCCTTCGTAGGTCTTCTCCAATGCCTGCCCCCCGGCTGCTAAATCTAACAAAATCTTCGTATGCGGTTCCAAGCGCTCAATAAATGTATGTACCAACACATCATTAGACTGCTGATGGTGAGGACAATATCTTAGTATTGACTTGAACCTCTCCCAAGCCTGATACAAATTCTCACCCTCTCTCTGTTTGAAACATAGAATCTGACTTCTAAGCCTGGCTGTCTTCCCTGATGGAAAGAATCGTATCAAAAACGTCCTTGCTAGGTCATCCCAAATAGTAATAGAATTTGGCGGTTCAGCCTTTAACCACCTCTTGGCTTCCCCCAGCAGTGAAAACGGGAATAGTGTAAGCCTCACATAATCCGATGATACTCCAGCGGGTATATATGTGTCACTTATCTCCAAGAAGTTTTGGAGATGCTGTTGTGGATCTTCATAAGGGAGACCTGTAAATTGCCCGCTGGTGTGCAATAACTGCACCATATTCTGCTTAAGTTCAAATCTCCCTCCTGGTTTCAGCCTAAGAATGCTGGATGTTACATTGTTTTCATGTGGGATTGCCACCTCGCGAACCGGTCTTGCTGCCATCTCATGCACATGAAGACTCACACATAGCTAATTTAGCAAGACAATTTAAGCTACGGCTATAATGATTATTTAAGATAGTAAGTTAACAATAGAGCATGCACGATGTAGTCATTGAAATGAAGTACAACTATGTTAAGACTTCCTAACCTCAAGAATCGACTCTCAATCTTAGCAAACTCATGCAAATCAACCAATCAAGAAATCCGACATGAATGTTATATATCATTAAACATGTGCCCTCACAACAAGAGAGTTACCCTTTTTTACTCACAAATTTTCAAATCACAACATGTATGGGTATATGAATAAAATTACGCTCGCTCTCTCAAAGAATTCACATGCATCATGTAGTGAACCATAAGCTTGCCATTAGTGTTTTACTCCACTAATTTAAGGATGTTTGAACATAAGATCAAGTAGGACTTATCGGGTTATAATGTAAGCTAAGGGACGGGTAGATACTATTCTGGCCAGTAATAGTGACTATCTTCCCTAAGCACTTTTAATACATCACGCATTCATTACGAATTCCCTCCTCTTACTTCACCTTCTTACTTTTCTGCTCCCATTTTCCTCTTTTGTTTCCCCATTTCTTTATGCACACTTAGCTTATTAGTAAGGAGTTCTTTACGCAACTTTTTCATTCATTTGTTCTCTTACTCCCTATCAATATTCCATCCTTTTCAAACAAGTGCACCTCTGCCCTTTTCTCAGCTCCCACAACTATTCTTTTTCCTTCTTTTTCACGATTCTCACTCCTTTACTCTTTTGGATTTTTCACTTAAGCGCTTAGGACTTTTGGATCAAATTCAAGGTTAATGAAAGAAAAGGATTAAGCTTATGGTGAAGCTATCAAAGAATAGGTTTAAGGCTCAATGGGGTTAACTAGGATTAAACATTCAAGGTAGGTAGAACAAGGGATAAAAATTAGGCTCATGCAAAGAAATGCCTATATCATCTCCTACAATCTACATCCTTCATTTAATTTTGTATACACACCAGGCAAGTTCTAGACACTACACAATAGCATGGAATATTCAAACCTTACACTCATGGCACATACTCAATTCAAGACATATTCACCAGACTTTTAACTCAGATAATCACAAGAATTTACAATCAAGCTTTAATAGCATAGAGTTATACAACTTGCATGCTTCAACACTAAACACATTTGCATCTTACCATCATTTATAGCACATAACAAGAATATCATGCCATTAATTAGCTACGGGTTCAACAATCAAAACCTACTTACTAAAAACACTATATATAGACAAAGAAAATTTTTATTCTTCGGTTCAAAGACCGAAAAGAAAAACCAACGGGTGGTTAAGTCATTCTCAACTCAAAATTATTTCAAATATGTATTCAGCTCTACGTTCACCAAAATCATTAAGCACAAAATTTTTAACATTCCCTCACCCCACACTTAAATCATGCTTTGTCCCCAAAGCATCTAATCCAAATTCATAAGGGTGAGAAATACTCCCCGAGGCCTCTAGGCCTAGCTAACAAAATGTTTTTCTTCATTAGAACAAGTGGGTATTTCACCCCATACTTTTCCTCTTTCATGCTTCTTAACTTCCTCCTTGCTGGATACTCATACTTCCCCTGCATCTGTGCTTAAATCTCCACCAAAAACAACAATAAGATGAAAATAAACAAAATCACACAAATACAAGAAATTGAAATGGTACCTATGGTACCCTTGGGTTGCCTCCCAAGCAGCGCCTAATTTTACGTCGTGGCACGACGTATCAAATTTCACCACTTTTCCCTCCACTTTGAGGATATGAATCTCACCCCTAATTTCTTCTCTAATTCCTCTTATGCTCTAGGGGTGGTGGTGAAAACCTTAAAGGACCAAGCAGTAGATGTCGCCTTTTGCGCTTGTTGGCCCTTAAGTAAGTGAAGTCATTTTGTCTCTTAGATTTAGAAAATTCCAGAATATATGGGCCTTGTTCCTCCTCTAGACCTTTCTCTACAAGCATGGAAGACTCTATCTCTAGGTTGTCAACCAAACTCAATGTCGAAAAATGCTTCGAGTGGGGTACAATACACCTCAAATCTGAAACTGCATTTTTCTTGACTTCCTTACTTGTGTATACCTTCTCCACATCAACATCTATATCTCCATAAATGTCAAATGGTTTTTACTCTCTCTTTTCTTTCAAGAATGGATCGGCTATACATGTGAGACAATCATGGAGACTCTCGGGAGCTTTCAACAATTGAGCTTGTTTCAAGAACTCACTCTTATCTTCTCCTTGCAGTCCCTCATGAGTATTGCATAAAACCGTCACTTGCAAATCAGAGCAAGCTTCAGCTTCAGCCCTCATCTCCATGAACTTGTTTCTCCTCATTTCTAGGGCCTCTCCATTTTCCTCTTGCTGAATTCTCAATGGTTCCATCTCCTTCTTCATTGCTTCTGTTTTCTCAAGGACCTATTTTATCATGTTTTGTATCTGAACTTGGCGTTCCAAGTCCTCATTTTCATCATTCCTATATTCAGCCCAAGAAAACAGAAGGATCATAGTAGGGGCTTGGGGAATGGGAATATGCATTTGGACAGCCATCCCAATGGCCATCTTGACCTCCACATATTTTGCAACTGTATGCATTTGGGCAACCATTCCAATGGCCGTTTTGACCACCACATATATTACAAGTATTACATCGTTGCCATAAGTGGGGTCCTTCGTAATTCAGACAAGATTTGCCAAAATATGAGTATCCACCATTTAAACCGTTTGTATTCCATGATGTCATGTCAAGAAGGATATCCGAAAAAAATCAAAAAGAATTAAAACAAATATCTACAAAATTTTTTCTTTCGAAAATAAGACTAACAGAAGAATTTATTTTAAACTCACTAATACGCCAGTCCCCTGCAACGGTGCCAAAAACTTGATGAGCCCGCAAGTGTACGGGTCGTACAAGTAATATAGTGGCCCTTTTTAAGAGCTAGAATGTCGAGCCCACAGGGACTAGTTCAGCAAATTATCAAGTTCAAGTGTTAGTTAAGAAGTCGGTTTTAGAAGTTTTTGATAAATTATAATTAAATCTTAGTGGTGACATGAAATATTATGGAAGCAATACAAAACAAAACTAGAGTTAAGGCCGGATAATCATGCAATGCTACAATTCATAATGGGTTAAGTATGAAATTATCAATTGTTGTCTCACATAATTGGAATTGCATGTTCATGGTCTTCCGAACCTCTAAACACAAAAAACTAGCCTCACTACTGCATCGTTGAGCGAGAATGTCATTTCTTGTTCGTGGGCAATTCACTACGTGGATGTGGTTTATGGGGTTTATGCCCTTGATTAGGGACTTCCGTACCTCCAACCATTTAACCAAACATAGCTTCACAACTACTCCTACAAGTGGTGGAGTACAATTCTAAGTTGGTGTCTTTCTATCTTCCCATTTTATCAACCAGGAAAGGTAAATTAGGTATATTTCTATCCTAACCACAAATCTTATCAAAAGACAAGAACTTGCTTCCTACATTCTTATGTTCTTGCGTAGGTTTGCTCTTCCAAGCTTCCACCAAAGATTAACACACTTGTTTTCATGGTGATAAAGCATAAAAACAACAATAATAAAGATTGTAAGACAAAACAACAACTAACAACTCAACCCAAAATGAATCTAAGCAAATACAATCATATCCATGGCCTCAACCCTAGATGGAGGGTTCTAGCCACCCATGTTTGTACAAATACTCAAAACCATGATTATAGTAGTTTACTTACAAGTATAGATGAAAATAAATGAAGAAAATATGAACCCAAGAGGAGTTCTCCAAGTCTCCTTCGCGCCTCCCTTCGGTTTTTCCAGAAAATCGCTTATACCCTAATTTTGGGGCAAGGTTCCTATTTATAGTAAATTAGAATCTACAGATTTTTTGCCTGTGGTGGAATGGCAACGTGTCACGGAGGTGAACGCTGAGCCTTGCCTCCATGACACAGAGGTAACGCGTACCCTCACTGGACTGTGCCAAAAAATGCAATTTTCGTCCAAGTGTTGCCGCGTTGGCAGCGTGCCACGGCCCCTATCGCGCAGGGTGCTAGTTATTGCATGTTTTCTTGTTGAGTTTCACGTTTTTCTCTTGATTCCATTCCTCCACTTCACAAAATCATGAATTAGTTCCTCAAATGCATTATTAACCTTCAAAAACAAGGACTAATCATGTTTGTTAGTATATATTCACATTTACATAAAATCACATGAGAATGTATATAAATAAGTAGATAAACAAGACTAAATTGAGTTATAACGTAGCACTTGGGCATGCAATCATGCCCAAGATCACTCACTAGGACTCGTGGTTTCTTCCAACGAGTCGTGGTATTGATTCGTCATTTATTACTAGAATTTCTTGCACCAAATCAACCACCGGTAACAACAAATCGTTACAACCCACAACGAGTCGTTGGAAGGCCCGTTGTATGCCACCTACTGAACCCAACCTCTACCAACGCCTATTGACAACAGCTCCTTGATTCCAAAAATGAGTCGTTGTGTTGTCCGTTGTCTCCACTGCCACCTAGCCTTCCCTATCCAACGACTGCATATAACGACCCGTGGTTTGACACCACGAGTCATTAGGTCACCCGTTCTGTGATATTTTCCCCAATTTCAATAGTTTTTACTTTTTAGCTCTCGGGTCTCTCCTAGGCACTTTTGAGGTATTACAATATCTCCCTCATGGGAACATTCGTCCTCGAATGTAGGAAATAAGAAGAAAATAGAAACATGCAATTATCATCTTTAAATACTAATCTTTTAAATCGAAAACTGGCAGAATGACTACCTCTGAAAAGAACTGCATAGCTGAAACGAATTCAGACATCACATAATGTATCATAACATAAAACAAACTTGCACATATGAACTGAACATGGAAATTGATTATAGAATTAGGGAAAAAACATATACCTCAAATTGAAACTAAGCCGGTAGATAATAAATGCGGGTATCTAGCCATTATATCCGCTTCAACCTCCCATGTAGCTCCTTCAACATGTTGATTTCTCCATGGAACTTTAACTGAAGCTACTTCTTTGTTCCTTAGTCTCCGAACATTACGGTCTAATATTTCCACAGGCTCCATATTGATGTTAAAAGATAATTTTAAGCGAAAGGCTCTTGATGATGTACTAAATTTAAGCTATATTTTGAGCAAAAGTCCATTCATGATATTTTAAAGATATTTTAAACTATGTTTTGAGTGATATGCTCACATGTTTTTAAAGAATGGTTTTAGAGTCAAGACTCCCAAGTCAAGTTTTTAGCAATTTTTTGAGCCAAGGCTCATAAGTAATGTTTAAAGAGATTTTGAGTCAAGGCTCAATAGATATTTTAAAACATTCATAATATTTATAGCCAAAATTCTTTATAAGGATGCTTTTAGTTTGCCTCATTGAGGGCCTAGTTATACGAGTATATGTTTTAGGAGAATTATCTAGCCCTGACTCGGGTGAATGGGTTCAGACAACCCCTAGACCTAGAACTACATAGAGATGTAAGTTAGGATCGTACTGTTGGTTCGAGTGACTCCTTAGATAAGTCCCTTGTAAGGACTTCAGTTATGAATCCACACTTTAGTTTGTCTTTAAACCTAGCAAAGCTTTGGATAGCCCTCATAAATATGGGACAGACTTGAGATCATCAGGTGCTCATTCATGATTGTTATCGTCTATGAGAAACTCTTAATTAAAAGATATACATCATTTGCATATGTATTGACAAATACTATTATGACGCATGAGTTTTATGGCGTAAACTGTTTTATACTTTGAGTCATATTATAATATTGTGTCCTAGGCATCATTCAAAGTTTCAGAGTATAACATCACTTTGTTATTTCCAGTTATGTCCTTCACTTGAGATATTCTTTCTAACCTTGTTTTACTCAGCTATTTTATATACTGTACATTACATGTACTGACATCTTTTTGGCGTTGCATCATATTATGATGCAAACTAAGGTAGACAAGGTCAGTAGGTGATGCTTTGCTAGGAACTCATCTATATTTAGCTATTGGTAAGGCCTCCTACATTTGGATAGTCCTGTTATTGAGTATTTTATTTATAGAGCTTGAGGGAACCATGGGAATTATGTATCGACACCGTCTTCTACAATTAATAGAGGCATCATAGATAGAGTTAGGTTTGAGCCAATAATGTTACTTCTTAACATTAATTTCAATTATAGAATATACTCTCTTTCATTATAGTCAGATCATTATTTTCAGCTTCCACATTGTTTATTGAGATCTAAACTAATATCAAACCAGGTCAAGGGTTCTCTTGGATAACGAAAGTGGTCTAAGTGTTGATCGACACCCTGGGTTTAGATTTGGGGCGTGACATCTGACCACCTACTCTGTCTCAAATTCTAGTCTTTCTACTGAAATAAATACTGGAGGCTCTTATGATTTGTAAATACGTCGACATGAACACCATATAAATAGTGGCGCCATATATTCAATGCAAACACTATAGCTTCCAACTTTAGGCTATGAGCAGGATAATTTTTCTCGTGCTTTCCCAACTGTCTAGCAGCATAGGTGATAACTTTTCCATGTTGTTACACCCTAAAAGTTCCTAAGATCAGACCCTATACTTGGAGTTGAAACAAGTAGGAATATCTGAGATTTTCTCAGGATGACTCGTCATACGAGTCGTTATATGATTGTACAAATCATTAGTGGAGTCATAGTAAGCCTCAGAAGTTTCATCCCTTAGACCATGAGTCCACACCATGAGTTGTGGTAGGATGGTAAGACTCGTAGTGATGAGTCGTTTGTGTCTACAGAAGGAGTCCTGGTGTAATAAGTCATATGAAAACTCGTGGAAATAAAGGACGAGTCATTGTAGGGGGGAATTGTCTTTAGATTAGAGAAGTGAAAATCAGGACCAGCTTGAGGTGGATGGTCACCACGAGTCATGGTAACAACCAAAGACTCGTGGTATGACTCGTGATGATTGGCAGGTAGTTTTTAAGTGCGATTTTCTAAGGTATTTTTGTAACTTTCTATGGTTTTAACTCCTAAACCAGGTCATTTACGGTTTCCTAAATAGGTATACAATGGTTAAACCTAGCCTAAACTCTCATTCCTCTCCTAACACTGTTGATTGAAGATCACCTTCCCTTAAGGCTCTCAAGCAACTAGAGTTCTTCTTTTTATCAATTTCTCTTGGGTCTCCAGTTAATGTCAACGACTCTTTAAGCCAGGTATGTGGGGTTATGAATGAGGGATTTCTTCCACCCTCATGCTCAATCTCATGTATAATTTCGTAAATTTGATTTCTTCGAGTCTCCAATTATGATTTTCATGAATTTCTAGGGTTAGATGATTTTTATGCAAAACTCTATTAACTCTTATGAAATTGATACTCTCGTGATTTTAAATATGATTTATGACTATGATCACATAATTTCTATGAAAAACTCTCATGATTCTCTTTTTTCAAGTTAGCATGATTTTGTTCAAGTATGTATAAATCTCATGAATATCAAGCTTATGTATTATGTCTATACTTTTAGCATTATTTTTACGGCTAGTTCACGTATGTAAAGTAGTTTATGAACCTATCAAGTTATTTTAAACTATCTCATGTAAAACCCACGTTTTGTGTATGATTATGAGCACTATGTATGGTTTTGGAAGTAGTATTTATCACCGAGTAGGCTGGGATTCAATACATTCAGGTCTCAAAACTACGTGCCACCATAGGATAAGGGGTCCTCTCTAGTAGAGAGTGTCTCCCTTGCACTTAGCCTAAGGGGTCCTCGCCATTTGAAAGTGTCTCCTTTATGATACTGGGCTCATGAGTGATATCACGCCTTGTTGGTTCTTACCCTTGGCATGGTATGGACACCCTCCTGACCAAGGGTATAAATCGGGCTCTATGATGCTCACTTGGAGTATGTCGGTTATGAGAATTTCCCGTTGTTCCTCATGTTTCGTGTCTTTTCACGTTCAGGTTTTATGATCTTATGTTTTATAGTATATCTAACCCATTGATCAGTTTTTGAGTCTTATATATGATTTCAAAATCGTTAAGTTTTATGACTTTCTTTTCAAAACTTTGGGTCATTATAATTCGAACTATGATTATCAGCTTATGTTTTATGACTATATTACGATCATGCTTTTTAGCATGTTTTCCTTACTCTCATGTTTTACTATTATTCTATACTCAGTACATTCAAAGTACTGATCGCATAATTTTGTGCTATATCGTCTCATGATATAAGTTAAGGTGATCAATCTCAGCCCCGTCGCTAGATTCGATATTGCTCTAGATTGAGCTCAGTGTTTGTGAGCCCTCATTATCCAAGGACACCAATGTTGATTCATGTCTTCTTATGTCTTTCTAGTTACAAACTTAGTAGAGCTAGTTGGGGGGTTTTTTTGTCACGACCCAAGTTGGATCCGAGATCAAGACATGGGACCTAGAATCACGAATACCTCCAAGTCGACCCATAGAATGAACATGATAACTAAAGAACATACATTAAGAGAAATCTGATAACTAAAACATAAATAAGAGGAAGTCTGAATAACATAATAATCATAAACCGGTCAACACTCGGTAAAACTGAATATCTACATTATGTTTGATAAGCCTCTAATACTGTCTGATGAGCTGAAGGGACAACACTCCTAACTAGGTCACTAAAGTATGAAAACTTAAATAACATATCTCAACACACAACTAAAGGTCCTCATAAGATGAGGACTAACCAACAATGGGATATTGGACTAAGCTTAGGGAACTAGACTAATGGCAAAATTGAACCGGATCGTTCGGACCTGTATCATTTCATGATACAACGTAGAGTATATGGTTAATACTTGGAATGTACTGATTATGTAAGGTAACTAAACATGATGAGAAACTGTTAACTAAAATCATGCATAAAAATATAAATTATAAGATCACGAGAATAAGGACTTCATGCTGAAATCTAAATCCGAAACATGTATAATCACAAGCTGAAAATCATATCTGAATAGAAAGACCCAAAGATAAATTATAAATCATATGACTTGTCATAACCTAAATCATAAGTAAAATCTTATAATCTAATCATTGAGTCAAACCTGTTGTAAAACATAATATCATACGTAATAAACATGAACAACTGAAATCATGAGGAACAATGGGAGACTCTTCATTATCGAAAACCTCATGATAGAGCTTATGTAATGCCCCAACTAACACAGTCAAGTTGGCAGAGCTATCTAAAACCTTGCAAGGGCTAAGGACGCTACCATGATATCGATATCAAGACGAAGGCCCTCTAGTGGGCAGGGAAAACTCACTTGAGAGGTCCAAAAAATAAATATACATACGTTGGTGCATAGTTATGAGACCGGGGAACCTTGTAACTCAAAGCCTATTATCTGCCAGACACTACTCCAAAAAACATATATAGTGCTCCCATCGTTTTTCAACGGAGCTGAAATCATAATCACATGCATAGTCTGAAATCTAAACATGGGGAGTCTTGACTCCAAAGTATATCATAAGTTGATCTTATTATCCTTGGCTAAATCATGAAAATATACTTAACTTGTGTAGGCTCGCCTATATCTTAAAATCATATATACTTGAAATAGACTTCATAAGTCAAAATCGTAGAATCATATATGGGTAATTTGTAAGCATTTATTTATTCTAGATATCTCATCATACTTGAAATCATGAATCATAAACTTGACTTTTCATGAAACTTATATAGTTGGGAATAATTCCTAAAGCTTGATATCATGAATTTATATCAAAAGAGGTATAAATCTATTCATGAATCTTAAAACATACTTTGAAATATGAAGAAAATTGACCCATAAACAAATCATAGAGAATTTCATAAAATTGGGTTAAAACCCTACAAGATCAAAAACTTGAATCAAGACTTGAATACGTGAAATTGACGAGAAATTTTGGTATGAGAGTGAAAGGAAACTCTCTTTTATAGCCCTACATACCTGGGTAAGCAGAATCTAAACTTGACTTTGATAGCCCAAAGATTTGGAGAAGAATTTGAGGAATTCTTGATCTTGAAAGGGAAACTTCTAAACTTGCATGCATGAGAGTTGAATGAATTAGAAAAGGTTAAACTCCCATAATGCACTCCTTCTAGAGCTTAAAATGACATAGTTTAGGACTTAGGAGCTTAAGAATTACGAAAATACCCTTACTAATTTTGCTGGAAAAACCTTACTTCCCAAAGTAATGACTCATACCATGAGTCGTACCTCGAAACCAAGACTTATGGCTGCCTCTCATTGTCGCTATTGTTTTTTCCAAAATTCCTTAAGTTCTCTTGGGCTAACCAACAACTCCAACCTTCCAACGACGGGTCTTTGGAGCCATCCGTTGTTACATCTTCCAATTCCTTTTCCCTCTCTTACGAGTTCAAGGCACGACTCGTTATTCCCCGCAATGTGTCATACCATGATCTGTACCTTCTTACCCTTTTATTCCTAAACCAACCAATGACTCGCTACCACGACCCATTTTTTGTCACAATGAGTCATTCCAGGAGCCATACCTTCCTAACCTAGCACACTGGCGATTCCCAAGGCTCCTACCAATAGCCCGTTACATGGACCTATGAGTTGTACCTTGACTCATTATTACTGCACTTTTTTTAGTAGATGTTGAGCCCAATTGATCCCACGACTCGTTATTTCCGGAGTCATTCTGAGTCATTTTTCAAACTTTTTATGTTGATCACATTACTAATCGTGACTCTAGTCTTAGGAATTTTTAGGGTATTACATTGTTCCATAAGCTCATCTTATATTAGAGGCTTATCAGATGATGATGTATAGATAATCAGGTGCTTTAACGTGTTGCTTCAGTTGCTACATGTTATTATATCATACACTTTCACTTATATATCTGATGATTATTTCCACTTAGTATATGCTTATGCTTATATTATGCATGTACCATGGGCTAGCTTGGGGCTATTCGTATTTTTAGGTCCCGAATTATGTTCGAGGTCTATGCTCAATCGTGACAGTTGCATCATAACACAGCCTTAACCAACTCTAGAAGCGTCACAATAAACAACATAACCCTTTGTACCTTTGGGAAGGGCCAAGACAAATGTTGAAGCCAATCTATCTATAATTCCTAGACACTCCACTCACACAGTTCTATCCACTAAAATTTATCTGCCTTATGCATCAACTTTGCCAATGTCGTGACGAAGGTAGAATATCCTTCCACAAATTGTCAATAATAACCTTCCCAACCAGAAAATTATGCACCTCTATAGGATTCATAGGTCTAGGCCAATCCTTCACAACTATTACATTATGACTCAACCCTCTTTCTTCCTCTGCAACGACATGGCGAAGAAAAACTACAGATATTAGCCAAAATTCACATTAAGAGAACTTAACATACAACCTGTGCTCATGGAGGGTCTGTAGCACAGCTCTCAAGTGATTTTCATGCTAAGACTCTGATCGTGAATAAATTAGGATGTCATCAATAAAGACGATCACAAACACATCACAGAATGGCTTAAACACTAATGTTATAAAATCCATAAAGGCTGGTGGGGTGTTAGTAAGACCAAAATACATAACCAGAAACTCATAGTGGCCATATCTAGTCTGAAAGGCTGTCTTAGGGATATAAGCTTCCCTAGCTCGCAATTGGTGGTATCCGGACCTTAGGTTTATCATAGAAAAACATCTAGAATCCTATAACTAATCAAAAAAATCCACCAATTCTAGGGAGAAGATACTTATCCTTACTTGTCACATTATTTAGTTGTCAGTAATCAACGAACATCCTCAATGACCCATCTTTCTTTTGCATAGATAATGTTGGTGCACCCTATAGTGATATGCTAGGTCGGATGAAACCTTATCGAGTAAATCTTTCAACTGTTCCTTCAATTCCCTTAGCTCTATAGGAGCCATCTTATAAGGAGGCATCCATATAGGCTGAGTTCTTGGAAGCAAATCAATAGCAAAATCTATCTCCCATTTGGGAGGAACTCATAGTAATTCTTCTGGAAAGAATTCTGGAAACTCGTTTACTACTCGAACCTACCAAAAAGTCACCAACTCCTTGTCCAGGTCTCTGACCCAAACTTAGTGAGACATACAGCCTTTGGATGTCATCTTCTGGGACTTAAGGAATGACATAAAGACCTTTAGGCTTAGCAGCATTGCCCTTCCATTCTAGGACTAGATCGTCTGGAAAGTGAAATCTAACAATATTTGCTCGACAATCAACATTAGTGTAAAATGTTGCTAGTCAATCCACGCTCATAATCACAAAAAATATAGACCATCTAAAGCTCTACGAGATTAGCTAATGTAGGTCTGTCATATATGAATATTGTATAGTTCTGATAAACCCTTCTAACCAACACACACTTGCCAATAGACATCAAAACCATAAATGGTTTAGACAACGACTCAAGAACCATTTAAAACTGACTCGCAAAAAATTAGTAACATAGGAAAGCGTAGAACCACGGTCAGGAAAAGCATATACTACACGAGAAAAGAGTATTAATGTACCTATAACTACATCAGGTGATACCTTCTAGTCCTGATGACCACCCAAAGCATAAAAGAGGTTCTATGTGGTCCATAAACTAGAAGCCTCTCTCCTTAGTCCTTTACCTCGATCCATTACGGACTAAGAGTCGAGTCCATGAGGACAAATTGAGGGTGAAAATACACCTATAGATCCTAAAAACTATGTAGTGTCACCTCTTGTCCTGTTCGGACACTATCCCATATAATGACTAGGTTTCCCGCTTGATAACATACACTCTAACCCTAATGACATTGTCCTTAATGGGTCCTCCAAAAATGAGCACACGAGGGCAGAGGGGGTCTCTCCTAATATCGAGAATGAGATGAGCCAAGCATTGCTCCCTCCTATATACCTACAAATACGGTGAAAAACTCTCAATAGGTCAAGCCGACTGCCAGGATAACTAAGCCCCTCGGTCTCCTTAAGACTCTCTATAAGATCCCCCAGTCTTAGGCCTCTTCCTCTACCCTCGTCCCCTAGGGGTATCTCACAAATGATGAATCAAATCCTCTCCCCTCCAGGAAAATTACTACATCCACACAATATCTATATCTACCTGGGTAGACACTCCCAATCAATCACAAGACAAATGAGGTCCTAACACAATCACAAACTAATGGACTCTAGCCATCATCGTTTGTACCATATGTAGAGCATACACTAGCCAAGGAATTGAACCTGAGATTGTAACTATGTACATCCATACTTCCCTGATGAAAATTTAATAATTACTTAATCAAAGCCTCTCAGAGCTCCTGTGGTAGGTATGGATCTAAAAAGTCTTCTGAAAGCTCCTTCCCTTCGGCTGGATGTGCATTGGGTTCCTTGGATCAATCCTAGACCACAAACCATAAAATAGAAATATCACATAGCATAAATGCTATAACTACACTCCCTCTATAACTATAGCTCTCATCACCCACAACGCCTAATATGTCTAATCAATAAAATCCTGGGGATCCTCATTCGATTAGATCTACTGAAAGCTAGAGGACTCAGACTCAGAAACTCATGGCCTCTGTAACTCTCAAACTCATGTCCTCGAGGTCCTTCTATTGCTTCCAACTTCCGCTCCTGGCCAATAGCTATACGTGCCATCAATTGAATGGTTCCCTCAATGCCCTACCCCTATAGAGCTGTAGGAGGAATGTCAGGCACTAGAGGGTCAAAAACTCTATCCACCGTAGGTAAAGTTGGGGCTGATAGAGTTGGATGTCTGTCCACAACGGCTATGCTAGTACTGGACTGGCTATAGTACCTGGATAGGAGACACTCCCTGAGCCTCTGACTTATCTTCCTAATCATTAGGAAGGTGACGACTATCCTCTCCAGCTATGGTGCTGATCAAAATTTTATCCATTTTCCTTGTCATCGGCATACTCTGAAATGCAAGAATGATTTTGATGTTACGAAACCTTATGACATAGCTCTATCACATGAACTATTAGTCATAAAAGTTAAAACAACTCCTGAATTTCATGAAGCCTCCTGATTATAAGTATGGAGCATGACATACCCATAAGCAAGACACTACTGTACATGGATTTGTGGACTCCCTAGGACATGGCTTCGCTCAAATACAAAGTTTTTCATGCCCCATAATTGGAGGAGGGTGCGACTGACCCCGATACTTGACTAACCGAAAAACCAACTATATAACATTTATAACTATAACATGAAGCCGACTAAGCAACCTATCACAGTGATCTATAACTCAAAAAGGGACCGATCAGGTCTCAACACATAATAACAAGAGTTAAGATGTTGTCAAGACCACAATAGAAACTGAAATAGACTGCGGAGAGCCAATAAAGGAACATACCGAACTGAATGGATGGGATAGGGCTCTAGGCTACCCACACTATACAACAAAAAACTCAAAAGATAAGCTAGACCTCAACTTCTAAATAAAAAGAGCACACTAAATCTCCATAAATGAGCAACTCCTACTATAGTTGATGGTTTGAACCTCTATCTGCACCTGCAACATGATTGCAAGGGGGGTCCCAGGGAAAAGGAACATCAATACGAATGATATGTACTAGAATGTAATACTAAAAGCGGTAAACACAATAATATAAAAGATAGTTGAACCTGGGAAAGGAGCAAACACAAACTGGACCTACCAACATCAATCATGACAAGAAAAATAATTGATAATGACTCAAGGAATAGGGTATGGAAAGATAAACCGTAACCTACTACCCTATATGAAATGATATATGCATAACTTAACCGATTCATATGCAAAGACTACTGATAATTGGGTCGTGGTTATGAGAAAAAAACTATGACTACTTAATACTCGGACTAGGTTTTTAAGAGTTACCTGATAGTAGGTCTAGGATTTATAAGTTACCAGATACTCGGACCAGGATTTTCACAACTAACCTATTACTTGGATAAGGATTTAATATATAACACCTGGCACCAATAGCCTTGATACTTGGACCAGGATTTTCACAACTGACCTATTACTTGGACAACGATTTAATATATAACAGCTGGCACCAATAGCCTTGATACTTGGACCAGAGAGTCATGTTTCGATACTTGGACTAGATAATATACAAATAGATACTTACTCCGGCAAATGTAATTCACGATATGACTGACCTAGAGAATGGTCCAACATGGGGGACCAACTGAATGCAATGCCTCTTACAATTGGTAGGGGGGGACTTATACTTATCTTGGAAACATAAATATGAACTTGAGATTCGAGGAACTTTAAACTTAACTTTGTCTAGAAGCTCTAGGAGTCAACTCTGCATACTGAGACACAACTTGGAGTACTTAGGCTCAAAATAGAATACTCAAGCTCAACTTGGACATGGATTAAACTTTGGAGTACTTGGACTCAAATTGGAGTACTTCATCTTTACTTTAGAATACTTGAATTCACTTGGAGTTCTCAGACTCTCTTAAAATACTTAGGATTCCCTCTAGAGTACGTAAACTTGACTTCAGAGTACTTAGACTTAACGTTAGATACTTGGATCTACTTTGAACTTATCCCGAAGACACGAGAGTGGGATAACTTAACATAAACATCATGGAAGGAAATCATAACATCTTTATTTAGAGTAAGATATCTCATTTCACATACTTAAAAGAATGGGTAACTATACCACTTCAAAAAGTAGCTTCAATATCGACAACTTAGTTATGTTTGTTAGTTTAACATTAGCATCTTAGCTTACGTTGATAAACAAGTCATTTTCTTAACTCTTTACTAGACTTACTTAATGATATTGACTTCATATTGGATCAACATATATATAAATGACTTTAATGTAAAGGACCAGTTCATAGTGCCCATGTTGAGGGATCTCCCGACTCGATTTACATTTACGACAACGATAATACAATATCGTAGTTCATTCGCCACATCAGCAAGATACAATCTAATCACCTTAGGTTCAGTTCAACATATAACTTATAGCTTTAGGAGTTACTTTGTGCACAAAACTTGCATCAAGAATACAATAGTTCCATTTGACTTTAGGGACTTAGAATCCTTCTTAAAGAAAGAACGAGGGGCGCCTTAAATACCTTAGAACGCCGGCTCCAATATTAAGTCTTAGCACTTCAAGTGTATCCTTGTAGCTCCTTCAAACTTCCACTTACATCATATCACAACCATGATGTTTTGCCCCAAGGAAAGAATCTAGGCAAAAACATCAACAACATGAACAGAAACAACAATTACTACAACTTCCCTCCAACTTCTACGCATGGATATCAAAGGTGGAAATCACTTAACCTTACGATGAATTGACGTTCTTAGAGATATAGGGTGTCTCCTCCAACTTTTCATCCAAGAAATGAACTAAAACTTGCAGCAACTCAACAACAAGTTCATAAAAATGATTGTTTGCAACTTTGAGAGTTGTAGTTCAAATATGTTTCACATTTGGTGGGAGATTTCTAGCTTGATTTCTCCTTTTAGTTGTTAGAAAATAGAGAGAATTTAAGGGTGTAAGCAAGTTTCTCAATTTAAAGATACATAACAGATGAAATCTAAACACACAACTTATTTTTACAGGCTAGTGAGGTGGTGGCTAGGGATCCACGTTGCATAGGCCATCGCGGAGGGGCAGGCCCCTGTCGTGCAGCTTGGTTGTGCGCATCGCTTTGGCCTGTGTACTCTTGCTTCACCTGGCCTCGATGACTAATCCGTATACTCATTTATGTCTCCAATCCTCTATGCAACCCCTTGTGTAGCTTGGTTGTGTGCGTCGCGTTGGCTCATGTCGTCTTGCTTTGCTTGGCCCTAATGACTCATTCGTATACTCATTTATCTCTCCAATCCTCCAACAATTAATATTATACATTCCATATTACTTGGATCTGTTAACATGTACATATATATACTTTAATAACCCGTCATATGAATACTTATTCTTTCAAGAACATGTTGAATGTTTCAAATCTCCATTCCCAACAATTTCCACTAATATAAGATACTCACTTGTAGAGAATTTTTCCTATCTACAACACTATTATTTAGTTTTTTTTCAACAATGAAGACTTTTTGATTTTCGAATCCCCAACCATTTCAATCAATTTCAAGCTTATTTCCAACTCCAATAGTAAACCACAATCTAGCAATTTCATGAAATTTGCACCAAAGTTTACTAGCAATTTTAACCACAAGCATACAACTTTAAAATCACAAATAAATTCCAAATTAACGATAATAAGCTACTTTCTTAACATATCTATGAATTTGAAGCATAGATGACCCCTTTTCTTCAACTTCATGGATTTGTCCAACAATGGTAGAACGTGAGTTTAAGGTCGGGAAGAGATGAAATGGGTGCACATGAGTTATCTGTGGTATCACCTACTAAAATTAAATAAGAAAATTACTTGTGTTGTGGAGCTTTGCCTTACCATGTTTTTGGAAAGAGAGCAATGGAGAAGACAAAGAGAAAGAGAGTTATGGGTTAGAGAGAAAAGGCAGGAAACAATTTTCTCTTCTTATTTTTATAAGAGGAGAGTGAATGAGGGAATACAATTTAAGTTGTTGTAGGTTTTAATTTTAATTTAAGGTCCTTAGGTCAAGTAGACCCTAGACCCAAAAACAAAATTTCTCCTCGAAACATCCCTGGCGAGATGCGCCCGACAATGTACCTACCTGTCTGAAAAAAAATCCTAAAGTTCCTTTCCTAGTGTGGCGTGCCTGGCAGTGCACTCGATTATAAGAAAAAAACTTTTCTAATTATCTCTAGGCACGGTATACCTATCATTGCACCTACCTGTTTTCATTTTTTAAACTTTTCCCCCACATGTATCCACCTCCAATCACCTATACATCTCTACATAACAACAAAATAAGTTAGAATGGTGGGTCTCTCCCACCAAGATACTTATTTATAGTTGTGGAATGACGTTATTGCTATGGTATTAGTATGTTTTTGTAGGCCAGGTAGAACTTTTTGTATAGTGAGTTTCCCATTCTATGGCGTTGATGGCCTAGTGTATTTATTTTTAGTTGGTCAAGTGATCCATCTTCCTCTATAGTCTATCATGTTCTAGCCTATTGTAGTCAGTTTTGTGGTTTGGGTGTGCTCGATTAGATATAGCACATGGTGCCAGTCATGCTCCTCCGGGTTTAAGGTGTGACAGACTTGATTTCAGAGTAGCTCATGTCTTAGGGATTCTATGAGCCATAGTACAGTCTTTCATAAGTGTGCATTGCGCAGTGTACTTATAAACAAGAGGCTACAACACATTTAGGATTGTTTCCTTTCTTTATGGATCAAAATCGTGTGAGATGTTAGTTTCTATAGGAGTTGGGTCTACACTCATGTTTGCTGACTTGTGCAAAGATACTTTCGATGTAGTGGACTACAGCTGGCCGGTGGCTATAAATTGTGGCAGGTAAGATCCTTTAATTTTATTATGGTTGTGGTTGTGTCGCGCCTTGGCATGGTGCGGAGTTTTGTTGTTTGGAATTTTTTATGGTAGGCTTCCCATGGGACTATGTCATGCGATGTCGTGCTATGTCAGTCTATGAGTTGGAATCAAGCATGTCATCCAACATTTGAGGAAGAATGTTTCTAAGGGGGGAAGGATGTAACACCCCGGATAATTTGAGCGATGAATTCGTACTTTTGAGGTAGGAGTAAGAGTACATAATATGTTAAGAAGGATATTTTATGAGGTATTTGAGTCTCTCTATGATCATATTTAATATTGGACATTGATCAAGTTGTAAAATGAAATTTTTCAAAAGTTATCACAGAATTTCCTTCTTGAGAATCCTAAAAATTTAGGTCAAATGTTTTAATTCTTTTCTCCCAATCTATAAGGATTTAGGGGGTTTACAACTAAAAAATTAAAGGTCTATGAGCCTAGTTTCCAACACATTAAACCATTCGTAAATCTAACATCACTGTAGAGAGATATTCGAGTTTATGCGAGACTGCACAAGCAAGCACGTCTAAATGTTCTAAGGCGGTGGAGGACTATAAAATGCCCCTTGGTTGGTTCGTTGCTTTATTTTCTTATATTCTAGAACCTCTCACATCCAAACCCTCTCTTAAGCTCCCCTTTTCATGTCCCATTGATTTTCAGGTGGGAAATCATGTTCCAGTATGATTTTGATTTCATGAAGTTGGGAATTGCATGTAGTGTGCATTTTGGTGTCTTTTTCGGGCTTTTGGTGGCTGTTTTGAGGTGAAGCGGTTGGTAAGCCTTCTTCCTTTGGTTTTCCTTAGTTGTTGAGGTTCGTTATAGGTGTGTTAATGCTAGTAACATTCATTGCCATATTTAACTTATGAATAGCCTAATATGCCTGATGTTCTAGTTCAACAGGTAAAGGACACACCTTCCCAAAAAAACAACCTATATGGTGAAGTGCTGATAAGAGTTTTATAAGCCATTCTATAAGCCTAAAATGCATCATCTAGCTTGCTTGACCAGCCCATCCTGTTAATGCTGATTGTTTTCTTGAGGATTCTCTTGATCTCTTGATTAGACACCTCCACCTATCTGCTAATTTGTGGATAAGTTATGGCCACTCTATGCTTCACATTATACTTTACTAGAAGATTATTAAAGAGTGTGTTACTAAAATGCATACATTCATCACTAATGATGGATCGATAAGTCCTCATTGGGTGAATATGTTTTTCTTTAATATCTAGTCACTATTTGAGCATCATTCGTAGGAAAATGGCACAACCCCCAGCCATTTTGATACATAATTAACCACTACCAGAATGTATATGTTACCATTTGATGGAATGAATGGACCTATGAAATCTATGCCCCAACAATTAAAAAACTTCAATAGTTGTAGTGCCCTTTTGAAGCATCTCATGTCTCCTTGAAATGTTACATGTTAGCTGATAGCTATCACGTGATTTGACAAAAAACATATGTATCTTTGAATAGGGTTGGCCAATTGAATCCTGATTGGAGGACCTTCACTGCTTTTCTATCTCCACTATGGTATCCCCTGTAAGGGGATGAGTGACAACTCTCTCTTTTACCTCTCCTTCAGGCACACACCTTTTGGCCAACTCATATGGTCCTAGCTTGTACAAGCAGGGATCATTCCAAATGTAAAATCTACTATCATGACGAAGCCTCTTATTTCTTTCCTATGTAGAATCTAGGGGATACATTTCACTTACTAAAAAGTTAACCATGTGGGTATTTCTTTTCAAATCTGGTATATCGACAACCAACAATGATCATCTGGCAATGTTTGTGCAATCTCCGCTTCACTATCCACATGCTTTCTATCTTCTAGCATAGATAGATGATCAACCACTTGGTTCTCTATTCATTTTCAATCCTTTATCTCAATGTCAAATTATTGAAGCAATAAGATCCGCGGATGAGCCTTTAGCTTGGCATCCTTCTTAGCAAATAGCTATCAAACTGCTGTATGGTTAGTGTACACAATCACCTTCATGCCCACCTAGTAAGCTCATGACTCCTTACATTCCTAGTAGCCTTGGAGTTAGTCCCGAGACCTTGTCAGAACCATTTTCAGTTTTGACCCCTGCTGGTGATTCGGTCATAGCTAGATGAGTTTATAGAGGATATCCGGTCACTATGTTGCATAAGGTTACCCCCACAGACCTTGTAGAGTTAACCATAACTTACTTTGACATTATTCTTGGCATGGATTGGTTCTTTGCATGTTATGCTTCAATTAACTCTAGGACCCGTACCGTGGAGTTTCATTTTCTGGGTGAGTCAGTTTTTGAGTGGAAGGGTAGCTCGGTAGTGCCAATGGGTCGGTATATTTCCTATCTTACGGCTAGGAAGATGATATCTAAGGGATGCATGTACCACCTAGTTATGGTTAAGGATGTGGAACCTGAGTCCCTGACTATCCTATCAGTTCTTGTGGTGTGTGAATATCCAGAGGTGTTTCCCGAGGATTTTCCAGGTGTTCCTCTAGAAAGGGAAATTGATTTCGGTATTGATCTATTGCCACATACGCAGCCTATTTCTATCCCTACTTACAGGATGGCTCCATCCAAGCTAAAGGAATTGAAGAATCAGTTAAAGGATCTATTGGATAAGGGCTTCATTAGGTAGAGCCAGTCTCCATGGGGTGGGCCAGTTCAATTTGTTCGAAAAAAGGACAGTTCCCTTCGCATGTGTATTGACTATCGACAGTTGAACAAGGTTAACGTCAACAATAGGTACCCAATCCCCAGGATTGATGATTTGTTTGACCAGCTTCAGGGTTCCAAGTGCTTCTCCAAGATCAATCTCAGGTTCGGGTATCACCAGCTCAGAGTTCAGGAGAGTGACATCCCGAAGACCGCTTTCAGGAATCAGTATGGTCACTACAAATTTCTTGTTATGTATTTTGGGCTAACCATTGCTCCTGCAGCTTTTATGGACATGAGGAATAGGGTGTTCAAGCAATATTTGGTTGTGTTTGTGATCGTGTTCATTGACGACATTCTTATATACTCCCGGAGCAAGGAGGAGCATGCCACTCATTTGAGGACAGCACTACAAATCCTCAAGGATCGTTAGCTGTATGCAAAGTTTAGTAAGTGTAAATATTGGCTAAAATAAGTAGCATTTCTGGTACATGTGGTATCAACCGAAGGCATAAGAGTAGATTCTCAGAAGATAGAGGCAATGAAGAATTGGCCCAGACCGATGAATCCTTTAGAAATTCTGAGTTTCTTAGGCTTAGCAGGCTACTACCGAAGACTTTTTGAGGGATTTTCATCAATTGCGGCCCCATTGACTAGGTTGACTCAGAAATAGGTAAAATTCCAATGGTCGGATGCTTGTGAGAAAAGCTTCCAAGAGTTGAAGACCTGACTCACTTCAACACCAGTGTTGACCTTACCCGAGGGTACCAATGGCTTCATTGTCTATTGTGATGCTTTGAGAGTCGGACTAGGATGTGTGTTGATGAAGCATGGGAAGGTAATAGCATATTCCTCGATACATCTGAAGGTCCATAAAAAAAATTACCCGACCCACGATCTCGAGTTGGTCGCGGTGGTGTTTGCATTGAAGATATGGCAGCACTACTTGTATGGGGTCCATATGGATGTATTTACGGATCACAAGATCTTGCAATATGTGTTCACACAGATGGCTCTAAATCTTCGGCAAAGGAGGTGGTTGGAATTACTTAAGGACTACGACATGAGTGTCCTCTACCACTCGGGCAAGGCTAATGTAGTTGCGGATGCACTTAGTAGGCTCTCCATGGAGAGTGTGTCCCACGTGGATGAGGGAAGGAAGGAGTTGGTGAAAGATGTCCACGGACTTGCAAGACTGGGAAAGATGAGGATCCAGGAAAGATGAGGATCCAACATTGAGGAAGATAAAGGAGGCGGTGTGAAGTCATAAGGTGGAGGTCTTCTCCCAAGGGGGAGATGGTGTGCTACGATACTAGGGTTGACTATGTGTTCCGGTCATAGAAGATTTAAGAGTTTAGATATTACATGAGGCACATGGTACTACATATTCTATCCATCCGGGATCCACGAAGATGTATTGGGACTTGCAAGAAATCTATTGGTGGGATGGTATGAAGAAGGATATTGTGGAGTTCGTAGAAAAATGTTCAAACTTGCAACAAGTGAAAGTCGAACATCAAAGGTCGGGAGTCATACATCAGGATATCAGCATCCCCACTTGGAAGTGGGAAGAGATTAATATGGATTTTGTTACAGGACTACATCATACTCGCCGGCAGTACGACTCCATTTGGGTGGTAGTTGACAGGTTAACTAAGGCTGCACATTTCCTACCGGTCAAAACCACGGATCCAGCGGATGATTATGCTAAGTTGTATATTCAGTAGTTAGTTCGACTTCATGGAGTGCCCTTGTCTATTATTTCAGATCGAGGTACTCAGTTTACTTCCCAATTCCAGTGTTCTTTTCAAAAGGGACTTGGGATGCAAGTTAAGCTCAGTATAGCCTTCCATCTGCAAACAGACAGCCAGGAAGAACGAACTATTCAGACCCTCGAGGATATGTTGAGGGCATATGTTATGGATTTCAAAGGTAGTTGGGATGATCATTTGCCCTTGATCAAGTTTGCTTATAATAATAGTTACCACGCTAGTATCCAAATGGCACCGTTCGAGGCTCTTTATGGGCGGAGGTATAGATCTCCCATAGGATGGTTCGAGGTTGGTGAGGCAGCTATGACAGGACCATACTCGGTTCATGAGGTGATGGTGAAGGTTCAGTTGATAAGGGACCGGTTGAAAAACGCTTAGAGTCATCAGAAATCATATACTGATGTGAGAAGGAGGGATTTGGAGTTTGATGTGGACGACTGGGTTGTTCTAAAGGTATCTCCCATGAAGGGAGTCATGCGATTTTAAAATAAAGGTAAACTCATCCCCCGCTATATTGGTCCTTACTGAGTTGTATGAAGAGTTGGAAAGGTAGCATATGAGTTGGACATGCCCTTGGAGTTGTCCTCTATTCATCACATCTTTCATGTGTCACTTTTCAAGAAGTTCTTGGGTGATCCAGCCTTGGTGGTTCCAGTAGACAGCATTGGAGTGAAGGACAACCTCAGCTATGAAGGAGTCCCTATTGAAATCATAGATCATCAGGTTCTTAAGTTGAGAAACAAAGAAGTGGCTTCATTAAAGGTGTTATGGAGGAATCAGTATGTTGAGGGAGCTACGTGGGAAGCCGAAGAAGATATGATGGCTAAATACCCTCATTTGTTCCCTACCGGCTCCGTTTCGGTTTGAGGTACAGTTTTTCCCTAAAACTTTAATCAGCTTTTCCCGTTCAGTTCATGTGTACAAGTTTGTTAGATGATATGGCAAATGTATGTGATGTCTGAATTCAATTTAGCTATGTAGTTTCTTTCGGAGGTAGTCATTCCGTTAGTTTTGACTTAAATGACTGGTAATTGTATATGGTGATAGCTTTTTTCTGAGTTTTCGGCATGTTTCTAACATTCGAGGATGGATGTTCCCATGTGGGAGATATTGTTATAACCCGGGAACCCTAGGATCAGATCCGGAAGTAAAAACAGAGAAAAACTGAAAATTTGCACCAGGTCATAGAACGACGCGTCAGGTGAATCGTATGGAGTGACCACGAGTCGTGAGGTGACTCATGGTCAGCATGGTGTGGAAAGGCCTGAGTGAGGAGGCTAGGGGCTTGGGCATGAGTCGTGGTCAGACCTCACGACTGATGAGGTCACCCATGGTCAACCTTGGAGGATTGGCAAATTGGGATGGGCAGTGTGGGTCATGGAAGGTGACCACGAGTTGTGGTTTGACCTCACGACTCGTGATGTCACCCATGGGGTCAACATTGGAGGTTTGGGAAGTGGACTCAACGGATCAAGGCAATGAGCCGTGCCTTGTGGCAACGATCCATTAGGTCCCTCGTGGGGACTGGAGACCAGAATTTCCTGCATTTTAATAAGGGTGTTTTTGTAACTTCCTAAGTCCCTAAGGCCTAAACTATGTCGTTTTGGATATGTTTCTGAGTTAGATAAGATGGGTTAAACCCTTTATGCATGCCCATTCTCATGCAAAAGCTTAGGGAGGTTTTTGGGAGATTCAAGGCCTTCTTCCCCAAATTTTCATCAATTTCCTTGTGGGTGCTCAAGGAACTTTAAGTCCATCTATTCCCAGGTATGTAAGGTTTTAAAATGGGTGAAATTCTTCGTCACCCATGCCCATATTTCGAATTAATTCATGAATTCCCCTATTCAAATTCCATGGGGTTTTACCCAAAGCATGACAATGTGAGTTATCTTTATGGGTATGTTTTGATTGAGTTTTAAATTATTGAATTATGAAGAATGGGCGGGTTTTATTATTATTTTCTTTAAATCATGTTTCAAGCTTTTAAATCCAAAATGCCCATGTGATGAAAGTTCATAGAAGTTATGATTTATGATGAGTACTCTATAATTTCAGTTTATTGATGATAAAAAAGTATCATTTTCAATTCACCCATGTTTATGAGTGTTACACCCCGTAATTCTTGACATTTAGATGGCCTATTCGCATGTTGTTTAATAGTTTTAGAATGCCAGACATGCTAGAAAAGGCCCAGGGAAAGAACGGACAAGAACCACGTTGAACCATTGCAATAGGAGGCTGGGCAGACCCTCTCCGCAATGGCCAACGTGTCACGGAGGGCTCACCTCCGTGATGGCCAACGTGCCACGGAGGTGAGGTTCAGCCCCAACTATATAAAGCCCCCACTTCGTTTTTAACTCATTTTGTTTTATAATTTCCAGCAGAAATGAAGGAAAACAGAGGAGGATGAAGGGTTTTGATAAATATTCGTCCGATTACGCTGTCAAACGCGGTCCAAACTCAAATTAACCTCAGATACAAAAGTATAAAGCTGCAGAGAACATTCCTACGGAGCTAGTTTCATGAAATTCAACCGGCGAACCGTCTTCCTACCGAGCTAAGGTAAGTGGAATTGTTCCAAATTAGTGTCAATATACTCCTAGCCCTAAAATGAGTATTTTTCCCTCTGGACATCCGAGATATAGCGAGTTTTCGGTTGTTTTTTGATAAGTCAAAGTTTGGGCTATATAGATACTCAAAGTAGTATTTTCTTCCAGAATATTGATGAATTTAGTTCTAATTGCTATGAATATGAATGCAGTTGGAAGAAATAGCTGGATATTGGCCGAGTTATGCCAGTGAGCCAAGAAGTCAGTAACTAAGGTATGTGAAGCCAGTTTCTTCGGCAAGTTAGTAATTCTAGTATAGTAAAATAGAATAAATTCTAGATGAATGTTCTAGAAGCCGAGTATTAAGCTCAGTGCGAATTCAATAAATATGTTTTGTATTATTATGCCGTATTCAGAATAAAAGCTAGTAAATTAGTATTACATAGCGAGATATTATTTCAGACCCAGTACCAGATTCAGTTTAATTCAGCTAGAGATTCATAATAGAATATCAGAACATGAACAGTATTATCAAATTCATTATACATGTTATATGTGATTATTGTTGTTTGTTCAGACCTGATTGTGTTATGTGGGCACCCTTAGAGCTTCTCTGCCGCACCAGGGTTAATAGTTGTGTTAACTCGCCCACCAGAGGGTGAGGATACGTCACTCCAAGTAGTAGCATGACATCTGCAGTCGGACGAAGATGGGATGCAGCATTCCCTATAGCAGGCTGATCAGCATTATAGCATACCCTGTCGAGCGCTTGCGCCCAGGGAACAGATTACAGATTACAGATATAGATCTCAGCTTACACTTACAAGAGTCCTCTGGACTCAGATACAGTTATAGTCAGGGGCCTAGAGAGCCGAAGATGCATACCTAGGGGGCCGGTTGGGTGCTCGTAGTTATTACTTGAGTGGACTGAACTTATTTTTGGATGGCGACCCGGGTATGGGTATATAGATAGCGTGTTGATTGGCACCTTCCGGCTTATGGGGGCTGGTATAGGTTCTTGTATGCTATATATATATATATATATATATATATATATATATATATATATATATGTTACTTATTAAATTGATAGATAGCATGACACGTATCGACAGGTATGATTCTTATCTTCTTTCCAGTACAGTTAAGCTCGGTACAGATTCTGCTATTCCAGACAGTTTTAGCTACCCTCTGTCATTTAGTAACTACCAATATACTATTTATCTTCAATTATGTTCAATTTTACTTTGCATACTCGGTACCAGTGGTACTAACGCCCGTTGGGGGCGCTGCATTACTTACTAGCAGGTACTCATAGGCGAGGAGCCGATCCCTGATAATTCCAGCCAGCACACAAAGTCATCAACTCCTGTCATTCGAAGCTCTATAGCTAGAGGTTTATTTCTCTTTTTTTTGTACAGTACGGGTATGTCGGGGCCTGTCCCGACTATCTTATCAGTATTCTTAGAGGCTTGCAGATTGTATATTCCCTGTGGTTAGTCGTACCGGTCGTGTGAGGCCGTGTCTATAGTTTAGTTTGTTTATGTTAGCCGTGTGGGGCCTTATTCAGATGGTAGAGGTGATCTTGTCAGTCACGTAGCAGTTTAGCACTTGTTTTCTTGATTCAGAAATAATTAGACAGCATGGTGGCCTTGTCGACTCGCATAGGTTCCCTATTGATTCAGTTGTTCTAGGTAGCTATTGTTTTCTTACTGGTGGCTATAGGCCTAGTCGGCCGGAGGCTGTATTTACAGTCATTATATAGCCTGTTGTTTTCTTGAATCCAGAGTTAGAGCCAGCCTGGCACCAGAAGTGCTTAGGCTCAGGTAGTCTAGTTGTCCAGGTCCTAATAGGGCACCAGGTGCCAGTCATGCCTCCCAAGGCGGGACGTGACAAACTTGGTATCAGAGCAGGTCGTATCCTAGGGAGTCTTCAAGCCGTGCTAAGTAGAGTCTTTTCTATGGATGTGTTGTGCACCACATACTATAAACAGGAGGCTGCAAGGCATGGTAAGATGGTTACTCTTTGTTCTTATTTAGTCGTGCTATAGAGCGGTACAGTATAGGGTTGAGTCCCTAAAACTTATCATACTCTTTGATTACAGATACAAAGTCAGATCAGCGATACCCTATCACAGGCAGAAGATTGGATAAAGCAGCAAAAGAGGGCACTGGCCAGTTGCAGGGTAACTACAGCAGCAACAGGACGTATTAGGGACCTCCCAATGTGATACCTCTATCGGTACTATCCCCAGTATATTTCTATAACTTCAGAGTAGGAAGTCAGAAGCATAGCATATATACGAGTTGATTTATTTGTTAGATATATAAGATCTGACTAAGTTGACAGATAATATTAGATTATCGCATAGATGTGAGAAAGAGAGGGAAATGCAGGATTCCCACCTCCATCCTTTCAGATGTGGTACAGTTCCATGTCTTCGTTTCGCTGCAGTAAGAAAAGGCCATTCCTGCCTCTTAGTTTTGATTCTAGTACAGTAAAGGGCATAAGGATTGAGGCAATATTACCCAATGTAAGCAGTAAGTAAAGATGGATTGGTTTATTCCATAAAGTTTGAGAAAGAGTAAGGAGCCCTATGAATACGTAAGTTGTGCCGACCTTCATGCTAACAAGTCAGAAGAGCGAGTAAGACCACTAGATTACTCAAAGTGGGTGTAGGAGATCCATCGATGATGAACTTCCAATAATAGTCAAGTTCAAGTCAAAAAAAGGCTAAATCCGCCATAGCATGCTAACGACGGCAGGATACATCTGCAAGATAATAATTATAATCTTAGCTGTGATATCGAAAGACAGGGAGGTTTATGAATAAGATAGGTCCGACTGCAAGCCAGAAGAAGCATAGGTTGAAACTTGACTGGTAACCTTATTGACAATGTAAGGCAAGTACCTTGAACCCCAAAGCTCAGTTTAAGGAAGATAAGGCTGAGGAGTATGAATACCAGATTTTGAGGGGGGAAATTAGAATCACCTCCAGATTAATAGAACATCGTGTATTAAGGACTAAGCCTTGGACTGACAGCTAAGAGACAATAAGATCGTAGTCCAGAATGTTGTGGTATGTCCGCCTAGGGGGAAGGTAGGAGAGTGCCGACACAGAGGCTCTAATCTAGTGTGGCCTAGAGACAAGGTCCAACAGACAGTCACGGGCCCTTAATATAATGCCAAGTAAGGCCACAAGGTTCAGGTGTTGACCCCACATTGTAAGAGTGGAGAAATTTCAAATAGCAGATCATAACTAAAGTGCATATGTATGTTGCTTCCAGAATGGGACGAAAATCCGATGAAATGGTACGAGAGCACATGAGATATCATTAGACTGTAGAAGCAGTATATAATGTGTAGTATGAAATTCAGTAAAGCACATCAGAGATTACGTATTACTACAAAATTCAGTATGTATTGTACCTAGTTGTTGATATATATATTTATATATATATATATATATATATATATATACAGATATCAGATATGCTGTAAGTAGCTGCCAATAGGGGTTACAGTCACACAGATTCTGGTTAACTGCTAGGAAGTATATACAGATCATACTGCAGGACCCCTCGCTAAAAAAGGGGGCAGGGTAAGTGTGAACCACGTATGAAGCCATAGAAACTTTCTCAGTTCTCAGTTTATTGAGTTAATGGACTTATATGCTTGTTGCCAGATTTAGACTTTAGAAGATCACAAAAGTTAGTAGCCTGAATCAGGTGGTTAGATGATACGGGCACAGTTAGGCAGTATAACGACCAGTTGGCGCCTGTACTAGCAAGGAAGCACCCCTAAAGACCAGTAATGTTATCGCATGTGCCAAAACCAGAGGTAAAGACCGAATAAGCATACTCCAGAGGTTAGCAATACCAGAATTTTCAAGTATGTTAAGTGGTCGTACATCATTTTTTTGGCCTTATAGGTGAGAGTCAGCCTCAGTCAACTTAGCAGTTATCATATAGAACACCTCGCAAGTCAACTAGCCGTCCCAGTCAGACAAACCCGTGGGTACCCAAAGAAAGGGTCCACATCAGTAGTCAGTGACGGACTAGTACCCCAACTAGTTCCCGTAAGATATTCAGATACAGAGTCCTAGGAGAAGGCCAGTCTTTACAAAATTGCTCATAAGACCAAGAATTTCTTAGAACAGCATTATAGATCTGAGTGGATACGAGCAAGGCATAAGGAAGTGGTAGTACTCTGCTAGCACAACATTTACTAAGACAAGGAAATCGGTAGATTCCTTGTGAAGATCCAGAGACTGATCGCTTGAGAGTAAGTCCGATTAAGCTCAGCTCTGCAATTGTTCAAGTAAAATAACAAAGAAGTTAGCTGTCCACAACTCTGCAGTTATGCATGAGCTACAGATGCCCGAGTAGGACATTTAGATCATGGTTAGACTACTTCAGCATTCGGGTCATTTAGCCCAGGTATTCAGTTATTCACAGTTATTCAGCCAGATTATTAGAGATCATGATCACTATCAGGATCCTCTGATCAGATATGTGCACATGGTGTAACACTCATATAGATTATTCCAGCAGTGAGTAGCATTAGCATGCGGCCCAGAAGGCCAGATAAGCTCTAGCTATATAGATAGTTTACTTGTCAGTTTCTCTAGTATAATAAACCGATATGATCGTCAGTTACATGCCAATTTCTCTAAATGTGAATTTTGGCTGAATTCAATAACCTTTTCAGGTCTCATCGTGTCGGAGGCTGGTACACAGGTAGATACACAAAAAATAAAAGCAGTGAAAACATGGCCAGAACCACCACACAGACCGAGGTACACAGTTTCCTAGGGTTATCCGGGTACTACAAAAGATTTGTGGAAGAATTTTCCACCTTAACAGCACCTTTGACAAAACTGACACAGAAGGCAGCAAAAAATTTCAGTGGACTGAGGCATGAGAGCGGAGTTCCAGGAGTTGAATTTTGCGGTAGTGTCGCTGGTTAGAGCTGTTGAAAGACTATGACGTGAATATTCTGTATCACCTAGGAAGGGCCAACGTAGTAGCAGATGCCCTTAGACGCAAATCTATGGGGAGTTTGGCATACTTGCAGCCCGAGCAGTGAGAATTGGCTTGAGAAATACACCAGTTAGCTAGTTTAGCCATTCGTGTAGCAGAAACAGAGGACAACAGAGCAGTAATACAGAACACCGCAGTGTCGTCATTAGTTGTGGAGGTAAAGGAACGGCAATATGAAGATCCTGACCTGGTTAAGCTTAAAGACAGAGTTCAACAAAGAAAAGCGCCGGAGTTTCAGGTAACTGAGGATGAAGTGTTGCGATGTAAGCCGCCTTTGTGTTCCAGACGTTGCAAGGCTTCGCCAACAGATTATGGGTGAGGTACATTACGCCCGCTATTCTCTCCATCCAGAAGCGATGAAAATGTACCACTATATCAAAGATATCTACTGGTGGCCAGGTATGAAGAGAGAAATAGTAAAATTCGTAGCTTGGTGTCCCAACTGCCAACAAGTAAAAGTTGAACACTAGAAACCAGGCGGATTGACTCAAGACATAGTTGTGCCTCTTTGGAAGTGGGAAGCAGTAAATATGGATTGTGTAGCAGGATTACCCCGCACCAGGCATAGAAATGACTCGATTTGGGTAATTGTTGACAGACTTACAAAATCAGCCTATTTTCTTCCAGTAAGGACTACTTTCTCTGCCAAAGATTATGTTGAATTGTATATCAGAGAAATAGTCAGAATGCACGGTGTTCCAGTGTCCATTATCTCTGACAGAGGGGTGTAATTCACAGCTAAATTTTGGCAATCATTTCAGAGAGGCCTGGGGACACAGATTAAACTGAGCACAGCTTTTCACCCTCAGACAGATGGGCAGGCAGAATGCACTATTCAGACGCTCGAGGATATGCTGCGAGAGTGTGTGTTAGCCTTTGGAGGTAGCTGGGATGAGCACTTACCACTTATTAAGTTTTCCTGTAATAACAGTTACCATTCAGCTATCCAAATGACACCTTATGAGGCATTGTATGGGAGAAAATGTAGATTGCCAGTTGGTTGGTTTGAACTAGGAGAGTCAGCGCTGATTGGGCCGAATATTATTCATCAGTCAGAGGAAAAGGTAAAGCTTATCAGAGAACGCCTACTGACTGCTCAGAACCACCAAAAATCGTATGCTGACGTGCAGTGCATAAACTTGGAATTTAATGTGAATGACTGGGTATTCTTGAAAGTCTCTCCAATAAAAGGGGTGATGAGATTCGGCAAGTAAGGCAAGCTCAGCCCGAGATTCGTTGCGCCTTATTAGATTCGCCGAAGAATAGGCCAAGTGGCATACTAGTTGAACTTACCTCCAGAATTAGAGTTTGTTCACCTAGTTTTACATGTGTCCATGTTGAGGAAGTATATAGGAGACCCCTCCAGAGTTGTCCCAGTTCAGGATGTCCAGGTTACAGAGGAGCTGGCTTATGAAGAGGTTCCAGTAGCCATACTGAACAGACAGATTCGTAGGTTGAGAACTAAAGATGTTGCTTCTGTCAAGGTGTTATAGCATAACAGGAACCGAGAGGAAATGACACAGGAAGTAGAGGAAGATATAAAAGTAAGATATCCTCAGTTATTTCAAACTTAATCAGCCAGAGGTACGTTAGTATTGTTGTTTTATGAATTTCCTTATGTTATGTGCATGAATGAGATATTTGACTCTAGTCTATTGCGTGATGAATGCTATAGTATTGTGTGGAGCACCTATATTGGACTTTTCTGTATTTTAGGAATTTTTGAGATAGTCCATCTTATAGGGGAAACTCTGCCGAAATTTTTCTAGAATAAGTCAAGTAGGTTGAAATTCTTGCAAGTAGAAGTTTACATTGGAGGACGAATGTTCTTAAGGGGGGGAGGATGTTACACCCCGTAATTCTTGACATTTAGATGGCCTATTCGCAAGTTGGTTAAGAGATTTAGAATGCCATAAATGCTAGAAAAAGGCCCGGGGAAAGACCGGACAAGCGCCACGTCGAACCATCGCAAGAGGAGGCTGGGCAGACCCCCTTCGCGATGGCAAACGTGTCACGGAGGGCTCACCTCCGTGATGGCCAACGTGCCACGCAGGTGAGGTTCAGCCCCAACTATATAAATCCCCCACTTCGTTTTTAACTCCTTTCATTTTATAATTTCCAGCAGAAATGAAGGAAAAGAGAGGAGGATGAAAAGTTTTGATAAATATTCGTCCGATTAGGCCGTCAAATGCGGTCCAAACTCAAATTAAACTCGGATACCAAAGTATAAAGCTGCAGAGAACATTCCTACGGAGTTAGTTTCGTGAAATTCGGCCGGCGAACCGTCGTCCTACCGAGCTAAGGTAAGTGGAATTACTCCAAATTAGTGTCAATATACTCCTATCCCTAAAGTGAGTATTTCTCTGTTCTGGATTTCCGAGAAATAGCGAGTTTTCTGTTGTTTTTCGATAAGTCAATATTTGGGCTATATAGATATTCAAAGTAGTATTTTCTTACAGAATATTGATGAATTTAGTTCTAATTTCTATGAATATGAATGCAGTTGGAAGAAATAGCTGGATATTAGTCGAGTTATGCCAGTTAGCGAAGAAGTCAGTAACTAAGGTATGTGAAGCCAGTTTCATTGGCAAGTTAGTAATTCTAGTATAGTAAAATAGAATAAATTCTAGAAGAAAGTTCCAGAAGATGAGTATTAAGCTTAGTGTGAATTCAGTAAAAATATTTTGTATTATTATGTTGTATTCAAAATAAAAGTCAGTAAATTAGTATTAAACAGCGAGATATTATTTCAGACCCAGTACCAGATTCAGTTTAATTCAGGCATAGATTCATAATAGAATATCAGAACATGAACAGTATTATCAAATTTATTATACATGTTATATGTGATTATTGTTGTTTGTTGAGACCTGATTGTGTTATGTGGGCACCATTAGAGCTTCCTTGCCGCTCTAGGGTTAATAGCTGTGTCGACTCGCCTGCCAGAGGGTAAGGATACGTCACATCAAGTAGTGGCATGACGTTCACAGTAGGATGAAGATGGGATGCAGCATTCCTATAGCAGGCTGATCAGCATTATAGCATACCCTGTCGAGCGCTTGCGCCCAGGGCACAGATTACAGATTACAGATACAGATCTCAGACTACAGTATAGGAGTCCTCCAGACTAAGATACAGTTATAGTCAGGGGCCTAGAGAGCCCAATCTGCATACCCAGGGGGCTGGCGGGGTGCTCATATTTATTAGGTGAGTGGAGTGAATTTATTTTTGGATGGCGACCCGGGTAGGGGTATATAGATTGTATGTTGATTGACACCTTCCGACTTATGGGGGCTGGTATAGGTTCTTGTATGCTATATATATATATATATGTTAGTTATTAAATATATATATATATATATGTTACTTATTAAATTGATAGATAGCAGGACGCCGCATCGACGGGTATGATTCTTATCTTCTTTCCAGTACAGTTAAGCTCGGTACAGATTCTGCTATTCCAGGCAGTTTTAGCTACCCTCTGTCATTTAGCAACTACCAATATACTGTTTATCTTCAGTTATGTTCAGTTTTTCTTTGCATACTCGGTACCAGTGGTATTGACGCCCGTTTGGGGGTGCTGCATTACTTGCCTGCAGGTACTCATAGGCGAGTAGCCGATCCCTCGTAATTCCAGCCAGCACACAAGCTCATGTCATTTGAAGCTTGATAGCTAGAGGTTTATTTCTCTTTTTGTTGTACGATACGGGTAGGCCAGGGCCCTGTCCCGACCATCTTATCAGTATTCTTAGAGGCTTGCAGATTGTATATTCCCTGTGGTTAGTCGTACCGATCGTGTGAGGCCGTGTCTATGGTTTAGTTTGTTTATGCTGGTCTTGTAGCAGTTTAGCACTTGTTTTCTTGATTCAGAAATAACTAGACAGCATGGTGGCCTTGTCGGCCAACTTAGGTTCCCTATTGATTCAGTTGTTCTGGGTAGCTGTTGTTTTCTTACAGGTGGCTATAGGATTAGTCGGCCGAAGGCTGTAGTTACAGCCATTTTATAGCCCGTTGTTTTCTTGAATCCAGAGTTAGAGCCAGACTGGCACTAGAAGTGCTTAGGCTCAGCTAGTCCAACAGTCCAGGTCCTAATAGGGCACCAGGTGCCAGTCATGCCTCCCAAGGCGGGGCGTGACAATGAGCATATTTTGAAAGAATTGAATATGATGAAGTATTGGGCAATGCCCACATGTTAAAGAATGATTTACGATTTATGAAATGAACTACATGAATTATCGATTTATGATATTGGCTGATGAAAAGGTCCTTTAATTCTTGGTTAAGCAAGTTTTAAAGGGGATCAATGATGATAAATGTTATATTTTAGCCAATGAATTTTAATGCGTGATGTTATTGATTTATGTATGATCCTATATACATGTTTTTGGGAGCCATGTCTAGCACCGAGCAACACGACGTTCAAAGGACTACGCTAGTGTCTCATAACCACGTGCCACCGTTGGTCTATAAATAATATGATGTATTGATAATGATCCCCTCAAATGTGATATCACGCCTTATGCACAACCCTCGCCGGCAAGCCAAGGTCGGCTCTGCCCACTTGAGCGAGACAGTGGGGCATCATGAAAGACTCTACCATGATGTTGTCGGTTATGAAGAGTCCTCCCGTTGTTCCGCATGTTTTATGAATTGTTATGTTTATGTTATTGGCTCAAGTTATATTATGATAAAGTTATTTACGATTATGAAAATGAATGATTATGAATAATTTGAAAGTCTTGAGCCTTATGTTTTATTAGGAAGATTTAGATGCAAGCATGATGTCCTTCTCCTATGTCTATTTATGAGTTTACTTTACTTTTAAAATGTCTGTTTTACTTACCTTGAATACTCAGTACATTCCACATACTAATCGCATACTTTATATGTTGTATCATTTCATGATACAGGGTCCGGATCTCAGGCTCATCCTCATCCTTATTCTATCCCAGCCTACGATATTAGCTTATTGATGAGTCCTCATGTTCCGGGGGCCGTTTGATAAACTTTCCTATTGATTATGTTTCATTATTGCTCGGGTTAGTTGGGGATGTTGTCTCATCAACCCATCTTACGTATTAAAGGTTTTCAGAGAAGTATGTAGTGCTCAGCTGTGTATATGTTCAGTATTTCATGATGTTACGCTATAATTCGTTTTCTCTATGTTTTATCATTATCATTGCGCTCATTTGAATAAGATTAGTTGTATGCATGTTCCATGGGTCAACTTGGGGTCCCTCGGGGTCCCTTGTCTCATGTCTATGATTCGGGTATTTGTTCGGGTCGTGACATTGACCTTGTCCGGGAATAGCTAATCCGATATCAAGGGTAAGGGTTAATCAAGTATACATCCGCATACGGATTAATTTGCATGGTGTTAATCATCTAAGCAAGGATCAACCATTTAGGTGAAGTTAACTTACCGATATTGCATGTTAAACATCAAAATAGATTACTAGTATAAAACTCCTTGTGGTTATGAAGTCATGGGGAACACAATCCTAGTCAACTCACTCTATGAATACGATCAATTCTAAATCAAGGATCGACTCATTGCTTTATACTATTTCTTTTATTATTTCCTGTTACAATTCCCCCCCCCCCCCCCCCCAGGAAAGTAAGCCAATAGTAGTAGCTAAACACATTAACTGAGGTCCTTGCCACATTCCTCGAGGGATTTGACTCCAACCCTGGTTGGGTTCTATATTTGAACATCGACCGCTTTATATCTCATTATGAGGTGTAATTTGGGCGACATCTAATTTTGGCTCCTTTGCCAAGGAATACAACTTAGGATTTTGTTAATTGTGTTTGCTTTGATGTTGTCCTTATTTCCTTTTTATTTTTCTTTGTTGTTTGTGCTTCTTGATAGGTCTTGGTTTATGTATACCCACTACTAGGAGATGAGGCAAATACCTGTGTAATACCTCGAAAACCCCAAGATCGGACTTGGGAGTTAAAACAGAGAAAAATAGGATATCCAGTACCAGGTCACATAACGAGTCATCTAGTGACCCATTGGGTGAGCCACTAGTCGTTAAGTTACTCGTGGGGAGGAGGTTGAACATAGTTGAAATTTTGAGATAGAGGCTGACCACGGGTGGGACAATGAGTCGTGGTCACCACCACAAGTCGTCAGGTGGTCAGTGGTCAAGTGTTGAATGAAGGATGAAGGATCTGGGCAGTACACCTAAGGACCAGTCACCACGAGTCGTGGTGTTCCTCGTGGTGGCCAGTAAAGATGGGATTCCAGTGCAGGTAATGGGTGGTGACCACGAGTTGTGGTCACTTACGATGATCCATCTAGTCCCTCATGGGGACTGGCAGTATGCTTTTCCCTACGAATTTATTATTGGCTTTTCCATAATTCCTAATTTCCTAAGGCTTGAACTACGTCTTTTTAAGCTAAGAATAGAGTTTTTTAAGAGGGGTAAGTTCATTCTAGGCTTATTCACTTCCATACATGCAAGTCTAGAAGTTCTTAAGGGTGATCAAGCCTAAATTCCTCAAGTTCTTCCCCAAATTATCGTTGGTCTATCAAGGAAGTTCTGAAATCAGATTTCTACATGTATGTAAGGCCATGAATGGGTCCAATTGTCCACACCCATGCCCAATCCCTCTTCAATTCATGAAATTCTAGTTGATGCATCTATGGGGTTTTAACCCAACATGTCAATTCTCTATGTTTCAATCATGGGTATCATCCAAGCATGCTTCCAATGTTGAATTATGATTAATGGGCAAATTTTAAAATATTCTAAACTATATATTATTTTTTCAAATTTTATAAATTATGATGCCCATCCATGAAAGTTCATGAAAGTTGAGATCTATGAAATATGTATTCAATCATGATGAGATGTTTATGAAGAAAGTATGATTTCGAATTACCCATGTATATGTTCATGATTTCAAACATGTTTAAGTATTTTCCAAGCCCATATGATCAAGTATGTTTCATGATTTATCTAAACTTAACGTATTATCTTACCACATGGATTTTGGAGTCTAGACTCCCACTACTTTCAGCTTGTGGTGTGGTTTGAGCCCGAGGCTCCTCATGTTATGATTTTAGATTTATGTATGTAAGTTTTGAGTTAGCTTCATTGAAAAATGATAGAGAGCATATGCATGTGTTTTGGGAGCAGTGTCTAGCACCGAGTAGGCTAAGGGTCTGTTAAATCAATGCCTCAGAACTACGCGCCAACATAGGTATGCTTATATTATTTGGGACCTCCCTTCTGTGCTTCCCCCTGCACCCAAGGGGCCTTCAGGTTGATATCGATATCATGGTAGCATCCTTAGCCCTGGCAAAACATTGGACGGCTCTGCCCACTTGAGTGTGATAGTCGTGACTACGTAAGCTCTATCATGGTAATGTCAGTCATATGACGAGTCTCCTATTGTTCCTCATCATTTCAATTGTTATGCATGTTCATTAGTCATGATAATATGTTTTCAGCAGGTTTAACCGAATTTTTAGTTCTACTTATGATTATCAGTTTCATCTTTGGGTTATTCGATTCAGTATGATATTTAGTTATGTTCAGATCATGATTTCAGAAAATAGCATACAAGCCCTACTGTCAGAATCTTATCTTGATTATGTTTTATAATGTGCATGATTTATGATTTTACTTACTTAGCAGTTTTACTTACCTTACATACTCAATACATTTCACATACTGACCGCATACTCTATGCTGCATCGTCTCTTGATACAGGCTCGAATATTCAAGCTTAGTGTCGTCATTAGCCAGACTTTCAACATTAACATTTATCAACCAGAGTTGGTGAGTCCTCATCTTTCAAGGGCCCTTATTTTCAATTGAATCTAGTACTTCTAGTTTCAAGCATCAGTAAGTTAGTTGGGGTCTTGTCACATCAACTTTTCAGTAGTAGAGGCTTCTCAGACATAGCATGTATTCAACTTCGGTTTTGAGTTATATATTCTGATGTTATGAGATTATCAAACTTCCGCTTTATTGAATATGTTGATCTTCCATTTTGTTATTATTGACTTAGATGATATGTTCATGCCACGGGTCAACTTGGAGCCTCTTAAGGTTCTTTTTCCCGTATCTCGATCCGAGCCTATGTTCGGGTCATGATAAACTTGGTATCAGAGCATTAGGTTTAGAAGTGACCTAGGGTGTCGGAAATCCGCGTTAGGTAGAGTCTTTTTCATGGGTCTGAAGCATTCCACACTTATGAGGAAGAGACTACAAGACGTTTTAGGAAAAGTTTCCTTCTTTCATGATCTATGTCATGCGATGAAATGTCTTTCTATCCTCCTAACTCATGCTATATGAGTTTGCAGAATCATGCCTCCTCGCCGAGTTAATGGAAGAAGAAATAGGAATGGAGATGGCCATTAGAATGGCAATGGAGATGGGCACCAACAGGCCCCACCAACCCATGAGGAGCATGTACTCGAGCTGGTTGCCCATGTTGAGTTCAGGGTAGCCATTCAGATGCTAGCTCAGGCCTTGACCACTCAGGTCAATCAACATGCAATAGCGCATGTCCCTCAGAACGGGAATGTGACAGCGGCAAGAGTAAGAGATTTTCTAAGGATGAACCCTCAGGAGTTTCTTGGACCAAAGGTGGACGAGGATCCCCATGAGTTTATTGATGAGGTTTTGAAGATCACCCAAATCATGGGGGTGACCAGAGAAGAGTGTGTTGATCTAGCCTCGTATCAGTTGAAAGGGGTTGCGCACATCTGGTTCAACCAATGGAAGAATAGCAGGGCAATTGGAGTAGGCCCTATTGGTTGGGATGAGTTTCATGATGCTTTTATGGATCAGTTCTTCCCTCGTGAGATGAGAGAGATCAAAGAAGTCGCGTTTGTGAACCTAAATCAAGGGAAGCTGATAGTTCGGGAGTATGCCTTGGAGTTCACTCGTCTGTTCAAGTATGCACCTGAGATTGTGGCGGATCAGAGAGCCTGAGTGAGCTGATTCATGCATGGGGTGGCAAACTACCTAGTCAAGGATTGCCAGACTGTGATGCTTTATCAGGAAATTGACTTTGCTCAGATAGTCCTGTATTTCCAGCAGATGGAGGCCGTGCAGATAGTGAGGGGGAGATAGAGGCCAAGAGGTCCAGGACTGATAGCTTTGGATTCTCCTAACAGAGACCTAGTGGGCACCATCAGTAATCCCACCAAAGATCTTCAGCCCCAACGCCGTCGGCTATAAGTGTGCCATCCAGATTCAGGTGCAATCAGAGGGGACGAGCATCAGGCTCTAGAAGATTGAGTAGCAGACTCGCATAAAAAAGCACTCCAGAGTGCAGCAGATGTGGACGGAGACACATGGGTTAGTTCTTAGCAGGTTCAGGTGCTTGTTTCGGGTGCGGGAAGCCTAGACATATACTTAGGGATTGCCCAGCTTCCAGACAAGGTCATGATAGGGGCCAAGGCCCAGCCTCCAGTTCAGCAGCTCCACCAGCACGCCCAACCCAGCAGGCCACATCTATTAATATGGGTGGTGATCAGTGTCGAAATAGATTCTATGCCCTAGCATCCCATCAAGAGCAGGAGGTCTCCCCATATTTAGTCAGTGGTATGTTACGAGTACTCCATGTTGATGTATATGCATTATTAGATCCAGGGACTACTTTATTTTTTGTGACGCCCTATATTTCTAGTAGTTTCGGAGTAAGTCCAGAAATTTATCAGAACCCTTCTCAGTCTCTACTCTAGTTGGTGATTTAGTTATAGCTCGACGGGTATATAGAAATTGCCCTGACGCAGTCCTTCAGAAAGTCACCTCAGCAGATTTAGTAGAGTTAGCCATGTCCGACATAGATGTTATCTTCAGCAAGGATTGGTTACATTCATGTTATGCCTCGGTCAATTGTAGAACCTATGCAGTAGAGTTTAGATTTCTAGTGAACTAGTCTTCGAGTTAAAGGGTAGTTCAGGTATTCCTATAGGTCGCTTCATTTCCTACCTTGAGGCCAGAAAGATGATTTTTAAAGGTTGCATGTACCATCTAGTTAGGGTTAAGGATTCCATGTCTGAAACCCTGACTATCCAGTCAGTTCCTGTAATGTGTGAGTATCTAGAGGTGATTCTAGATTATTTACCGGGATTCCCTCCCAAGCGGGAGATCAATTTTGGTATTGACCTTCTTCCTGATATGCAACCTATATTTGTTCCTCCTTAAAGAATGGCTCCAGTTGAGTTAAAGCAGTTGAAGGAGCTATTTAAGGATCTCTTAGACAAGGGTTTCATCCATCAAAGAAAATCCCCATGGGGTGCGCCAGTTCTCTTTCTCCGCAAGAAGGATGATTCTCTTCGGATGTGCATTGATTATCGGCAATTGAACAAATTTACCATCAAGAAAAAGTATCCTCTTCCTAGGATTGATGATTTGTTTGACTAGCATCAGGGTGCTAAGTGCTTTTCGAAGATAGAACTCAGGTCCAGATACCATCAGCTCAGAGTTCGGGAGAGTGACATCCCGAAGATAACCTTCAGGACTGATAACGCTCAAACCATACCTCCCACCGAAGTATGAAGCGAACATTTTCAATAAAGAAACCAACTAAGAGGTTGGGGTCGAACCTACAGGGAATATGGAAGAGCTAGACTAACGCCGGTGAGTGAACTTGTTAGGTAGTTACTCCAAATTGGGGGTTTTAAAGAAATAGTAATTAAAAACACAATTGAAATTATGGGTAAAATCAAGATTTAAAAATAACTAGGGTTTAGCGTTCCCCATGGGTTCATAACTCATTTAGGTATACATACGTGGTCATGACTAATGCTTACTTGTAGAACTTATAACCTAGGTTCATTCAAACGACCAACCTGTCCCAATTGAATGACAATACTCAATCACCAGACCAGGTCTCATGAGCGATTGCAAATTAACCATTATCAATGTGTCCCAAAATTTAACTATCCTTAGAACACAACTCAAGTTTATACAATGATCATCAAGATCAAGGCTTTGTTGTAATTCTCTTTTCCTAGTCTCTACCTCTTAGACCTAAGCAAGTAAAGAATTTGGGCAAGTCCTAACGTTGTACACCATTAAGAAACATTTAAGCATGAAGAGAATATAATAAAAGTGTTTTGCATTGGTTTTGAATCACTTTTATGTAACGCTATCTTGTTAATCCACCATGGTTCCCACAACCCTAGCTATGGAGGTCTTAGCCTCTCATAGATGCAAGCTTGTGATTTGTTTGCATAATCAAAGACATAAATCAATACTTACAATTATAATTGAGAGAAAAACTTCCTTGAATTAATTAGTAAAATCCTTAAGAACAATATGAAGATCAAGAAAAGGTTGATCACAAGTTGAACAACTCAATTCTCACGTCTATCTCTCCTTAATTTCGTTGCTAATCAATTCTAATCACTCCTAATTACTTCTAGATGACTCTCCTATGAAAATAAGACATAAAACGTATATATACAGACATAAAAATCCTTTTTCCTAAGCTAACAGGGTAAACATCCATATCTGTTGCTGCTCGTGCCAGGATTAGACCAACGACCCATAAAAGGCTTTTGCGGGTCATACCTGCCATCCATAGGTCATTAACTTGCAGAAATCGAACTAAGTGTTGGGCTTTGGTACGAATTGAACCATCTTCCTATGAGTCGTACTGAGCTTACATAGTTTAAATCTGAAGACTCTGAATTTTTCTGAATTTTGTCACGAGTGTCTTAGTACAACTCGTACCTTGCCTTCACGACTCGTACGATAGTCATCCGTACCTAGAGTCAGCCTTTGTGAAATTTCTCTAAATCTTTCCACGAATTGGAATTACGGCTCATACCATGATCATACAACTCGTAGTGTATGTCATGGGTTGCATCTTTCTCAGCTCATCCTTCTAAATATATTCACGAGTCTTAGTATGATTCATACCAATGATATACAACTCATACTGAGACTGTCATCTTGGCTCATTTTCTACTCTTTTAAGCTTCTTTTTCCCAAACTTAATTCCAACACCTAAGTTTACCTAAAAACACAAGAAAAGTACCTCATATCCATATAGACACACCTAAGTCCATGCTATTTTCTTTAGTTTTGAGCATTGAAAGTGCTGAAATCCACAGCATATCAACACCCTCAACTCAAGACTTTTGCATGTCCTCAAGAAAAGAAAAAGAAAACTAAAACACGATACTCAACTAGAAAATAAACCTAAGATACTATAGCCAATACTTAAACAAAATTTGCAGTTTACATACAACAACTTCAGAACCTTTTCCATGAACCAACATCATCTAATATATTACAAGCAACCTCAAAACATAATAAACAGGGATCAAGACATGTCATCTAGCTATCAACAGGAAATCAAGTCATCACCACTATTTTTCATACAAACCACTGGTAAGTAAACATAATCTATGTACCCTCAAAACAAATGAAATCCCCACTCATAGATATAGTATCAAATATGTATGGGACTAGACAAATGAAACATTCACCCTCACAAAGAAGTTCCAAGTACCATGTTTTAGATATCATAGGCTTGCCTTTATTTTCTCTGCTTCGATTTGTCGGATGGTCAAATTAGGATCACTATAGGACTTGACATTGCTTGTAATGTAGGTTTAGGGCTGGACATGATATAGATGAGAGATTTTTAAGTGACTATCCCTTCCTTGGCACTACATATATTGGCTTCACCTTTCACCTACTTCACCTTTTATTCTTTTCATTCCTTTTATTTCCTTTTCACCGCTTTTGTATACATTTGCATGGGTGTGGTGTATTTTTAACTTTTTCAGCATTTTTATTTTCTTTTGAAATTTCTTTTTCAAGATTCTCAACAAAACAATTTTCATCTCTTTTCTTTTTACCACACCACACCTCATTTTTCACCTTTTTTCTCTTTTCTTTCCGTTTTTCTCGTTCCCACCATTTAAGCACCCCTACTCTAGCCACCCTCAACTTAGGCATTTTGTCTATGTTGAGGTTCACGATATCCAAAGATGGACCAAGGCCAAAATAGGTTCATTATAAACAAATGGGTAAGGTTCAGTAGTTAGTCAAAATAAAAATGGTTCAATTAAGGCTCAAAATTAGGATTAAGGGATTCATATGACTTTTGTAAGGTTATATAGGGTAAAAGTGAGCTAAACAAAAATGGCCTATGATCATATCCCAACCAACCATCCTTAGGCTATGCAAAGACTAATCAGGCAAGTTCTAGATCTTCTACACAATACTAAACTAAGTACTTCACCTCGCTCTCTCATGGAACATGAACTATATTCACCTCACTTGTCTGGTTTACACATGGCTTAACAAGACTACTCATGTTAATAAACTATATTACATCAAAAGATCCACAGAAATCATACATGCAGTCACAAATACATAGCTAATGCATCAAAAAAAATTTAAAACAAGGTCAATTTTTTCCCAAAAATGAAAACTAATGCATTTTCATTGGCTGAGTACTCCTAAGTTATTTCTTAGTTAAACAAAAATCACAAACTAAAAAATAAAAATCCTAACCATGCCAGTTCTACTAGATAGCATGCCCGAGGGAAAAGAGACACAGCAAGAAAAACCCTCGGACGTATCAAAAATCCCAAAAATAACAAGTACACCCCCTCCCTTTTTTGAAAGATTAGCCTCGTCCCTGAAGCATGAAATAGAAGAACATAGGGAAGGGACATACCTGAGGCTATTCAGTCTTCACCCTGTGGAGGGGGTACCTCCATTGTAATTGTGGCGCTAGTAGTGGCCGGCGCACTCCTTGAAATATAAAAAGGGGGAGTGGTTACCCCCTTAGTGGTTTTGGTAGCTTCAACGGCCTCAGTTTGAATCGGGGCTAAATCGGGTTGAGGCATGATGGAGCTGCCCGCTCCTCTAGCTTGCTCCTACAGCTCTGACATATGTGCATCATGAGACTGCAGGCTCTCCGGTCTGGCCTGCTTGTCTTCTCTCCTCTCTTTCTTCCTCTTACTCCTCCAACTCTCCTCTCCATCATCCTCATCAGCTCTCTTTTTTCCCTTTTCCCTAGAAGCTATAGTCGGCTCCCAATAGGTCGCCAAATCAATCTCTTCGTCAAATTCTGCATCAAAGTCTGGAAGAGTGGGGGCCGCTATAACTGTAGGTTGTCACGATGACAACTCGACTACATGGCTATGAAGAGCCCCCAACTCCTCAGGAAGATTGCTGGTGTCTTTCTGCTCCGCTATTCGTACATTGAATCGACTCTCAAATCCATCTAGGCGAGCATGTAGAGTCGAGCTGCTACATCTATCTCCACTTTGACCCATGGCTTTACATTTTCCATCATGTCCTTAATCTTTTGCTCTGCCATGGTCAACTGTTTGGCCAACTTCTGGAGGAAGTCCTATGGCACCAAAAGATGCCTTGCTGGAGTCTGAGTCTGTAAGCTAGGTGGTGGTGTGGCAGATGTTCTAGGAGCTGCCTCTGAATGATCGGCATCTGTAGCCGATGTCTCGCTCTGCTCCTATGTAATAGGGGAATCTATGCGCCCCCTATTGGCTGAGCCAATGGAACTGCTGTGGGTAGCTGGGCTTGGCTTACCGGGTTCATTTCATCTCGGATAAGTCCAATATCTGCAACCCTCTGGCCTCTGATCAGACGCTCCTCACCCCGTCGTACTGGTATCCCCTTCTCTATACATAGCCTGAATGCAAGACTCAAGAACGGGATGGTAGTTCTTACTCCCATCGCGCGGTCTCGTATCTAGTCTACAATGATCCTCGGGATGTTGATTGGATAGTGGCACATAAAGCATGCCACCAAAGTTGCCCTGTCAGCACTGAGGGTGTTTTCATTGACTATGGGTGTGAGTCAGTGGCGTACTAGTGTCCAACAGGCCTTAGAAATAAAATTCAATGAACTCTTGGTAACTTGCTTTCCTCCAGCAACCCACTCAACTCCCTCCTTGTCCTCAGCAATCACCTCTGCCAGCCATTGCAATTGCCTCTGTCTTTCTTCCATGCCTAGTTGTCTGATCTGCTTTATTGCCTCCACCCTGTACTCGTATTCTGGCATCATCCGTGTAGGCAGGAACTATGGTCCATACAGAATCTGTGGAGAAGGTCTACTTAGATATGTCAACCTCTCAATCCCGAACCATAACTTTATCCAGGCAAGGCTGGTCTTTTACTATTTGCCCCTTCTTCGCCTTTATCTCCATGGTGGCCAAATTGTTAGCGTAAAACTCCCGGATCATTTTGTTGTATATTGAGGTTGAGTCTTGGCCATCCACTCGAAATCATAGAAACTGTATATCCGCTTCATCTCCTCAACTTCATTAAGTGAGTTAGTGAGGATCCACGGCTCTTCCTTGATGCTCTGCCTTTGGTTATTCTTGGCAGTGAGAGAAATACCCTGCTTATAAATCTCTCCAGCTCCCGGCACTCTCTACCGGACTGTGTGGTTCTCTATGGGTAGGGTCTGTTCTTGTGCAACATCTGGGGCCTCCTCTTTGATTCATCGCTGCCACTTGATTCCTCGGACCCTTTTTCTGCATTTGAGTCATTTCCCGACTCCTGATTATCTCCTCTAGCTCCCTCCTCAAACTGGGGAGCTTGCACAGATGTGGCAGTGGCTGCTTCAGCTTGTGCTCTTGCTTTCTCCCTAGTGATTCTAGTTTTGTCTATGCCTGATGTTTCTATCTGGTAGTCATCAACAGAACCACTAGGGGAGTTTCCTGCTTGCCCAGCCTCAGACTCATATGTTTCATCAATTAATGTTCTTTGGGTTGTTGCTTTGGATGCCTTTCACTTCTATGTCATTCTACCTGTAGAAAAAAGAGTTAGAATTCCATATTTTAGAAAGAAGAATTAGAAAAGAAAGTTTCATATTCTCATCATGGGTCGACAGTATGAGTTGTACCAAGACGGTACCACTCGTATGAAGTCCTGAGACTCAGTGTGATTACTATGACTCACAGGTACGACTTGTACCTCAAAGGTATGACCCATACCTTGAGTCATCTGATATCACCCGAACATTATTATTTCTCTATATTTTTCCATGACTCGTGGTATGACCCGTAGGTCGGTTCCACGAGTCGTATGAAGTACTCGTCTGCCTCAACTGGCTTAGCCCTTTTCAGATCTTGAGTACGAACGCACAGTATGACTTGTAGTGACAAACCACAATCCGTATTGTGGTTCATACCACATTCTTAACTTGCTCAGTTTTTCCAAGGGTTCTCTTTTTTGCAATTTGGGTACTCAGATTTCCCTCAGGTCTAGGCCAAGTATTCAATCAAATTAACCCATACTCATTCCTCCCCTTTCTACTCACTACCCATGACTCAAATTTAAATTTTTCATCTTATACGTGTATTTCAATAAACTTTCAATGTTCTCCAATTTATACACAGTTTGAAATTCCCCTGACCATCGAATTATTAACATATTTTCATCAACCAGTGAGTTACAGGGGTTTAGTATCCATGACTTCAAGCAGGTTAATATTTTTTATATTCTAAGTTTTTACTTATTTGATGATCTTTCTTTGATCGGTGTTCAGGAATGTGGGTCGAGATGTACAAAATTTTAGCAAAAAATTACTCGAAGCTTCCTTGCTTTTGAGTCACGGGTGTGAGGGATTTGTTGCTTAGGGTTCGTAAGTTTTAATAATTGTTAGTGGGAAGAAGGTTCGCATGGGGTTTGAGGTTTAAATAGGTGAAGGGAAAATTTTTAAAATCTATACCAGGTCGTGTTAGATTTTTTATTTTGACCCACAACGACTCGTCACGAGTCGTAAGATGTCCCTACGACTCGTTCTTCGACCTGTAAGTCAGAATTTTTTTAAAAAAACCTTACGTGGGAACCTACGAGTGCCTCTTACGACTCGTACCATGTGGGTACGATTCGTATGATGACTTGTAGGTCGTATTTTTGAATTGCTTCTCTGGACCTCACCAAGACTACTGTTATGGCTTGTAGGATGCTATCTCGAGTCGTACTGAAAGTCATAGCACTTAATGTTTCAACAGTTTCTTTTAGCCTCCTATTTTTATTTTACCTGCACACTAAGTGCACATTAGTTCAATAACTTGGGTTGCCTCCCAAGAAGCGTTTGATTTAACATTGTTGCACGACACAGGTGGCTCGGTTACTCAGACTTCAACAAGTCACCACTTGGGTTGCCTCCCAAGAAGCACCTAATTTAACTTCACGGCACGACGCAAGTCTCTTCACTACTCAGAATTTGCCAAGTGACTCATATCCATCCTTTAGTGCTGAGACTACGCTGAATTCCTTTGGTCGGTGCATTGACCGACAGATGTTAAAGGTGACCTCTTGTTTGTTCAATCTAAATTTCAACTAGCCTACCTCTACATCTACTAGGGCTCTCCCCATTGCAAGGAATGGTTTCCCCAAAATGATGGGGACCTCATAATCCACCTCGCAGTCCAGAATCACAAAGTCCGCTGGGAATATAAATTTTTCCACCTTGGCAAGCACATCGAATAGGATCTCTACCAGCTTTTTAACAGTTCTGTCAGCCATCAGTAGTAGAATAGTGGTCGGTGTGGGGGCTCCCAAACCCAATTTATTAAACACTGCCAAAGGCATCAAATTGATGGTAGCTCCCAAATCACAAAGTGCCCTTACAAACTCGATATTCCCAATGGTGCAAGGTATAGTGAAAGCACCTGGGTCTTCCTTCTTCTGAGCTAGCTTGTAGCTATGACACTATAGTGATGTACATTGTCAACCGAATAATAGCTCATAGATCTCTTCTTAGTCACAAGTCCTTCATAACCTTTGCATATCCCGACATTTATTCCAATGCCTCAACCAATGGTATGTTCATAGATAACTGTTTAAGCATTGAAAGGAATTTCTAGAACTTACCATTCTCTGCCTTTTTGCTCATCCTTTGAGGGAATAGTGGCGGTGGTCACGGGATAGCTTTGTAGACTTGCGTTGCTCCTTGGTTAATGTCGGGTGCTTCTTCACCTCTTGGGGCCTCAGCATTCTCAGCTCCCTCTATCTCAACACTCTTCTCATTATCCTCCATAATGCTTTCGTTCAACCGTTCAACTACAACTAGAAACGGGGGGTCAACTATGGTCTTACCACTCCTAGTCATCACCGCCATGCAATGACCATTTTTCTTTGGGTTTTGGAAAGTGTTGCTAGGTAGTGTACTCTTTTGTTTAGGGTTCATTGATGCTGAAAGGTTCCAAGTTGATGTTCAATTTGCTTGATGGTTGTAGCATGAGATTCCACTTTCTGACCCATTCTTGATAAGTCACTTCGGATCTCCTTTAGTTGCTCATCAGTGGACCTCACCTTCTTCCACATCTCAGCCATCATGCTCTCCAACTATGATTGCCCAACCTCCCCTTCTCGTGCATTGGGAGGCACATAAACTCCAGCCCGGTCATTGCGGTATCCATCATTTCTTCTCCATTCTCCTTCAGGCTCATGGCCTCGGCTCCTGTCTTTAAACCCATTTCTGTTGTAGTTGTCTCTATATTGGTTCCGACCATGATTTCTAGAACCTTGGCGCCAATTGTCTTGTCCAGACGCTTGGGCGTTGGCTCAAAAACCCGCCACTTGGCTATCCATGAAGTTTGCTTCTTCCTCCCATTCCTTGAGTTTGCACTCCATTTACCTTTTTGGATCCAAAATTAGAGTGATCAGCTCCCATAATGTTCTTTGTTAGCAAGTCCAATGATGTGAGCATATGAGCCAACACCTGGTCGCGTTCTTCTTCTTTCCTTCTTTGGCCTACAGTCAAACCAACAGCATATATACCTAACACTGCATCAACCTCCCTCGTATGCCAAGCCCTGTTCGTCTTAGTCACCCTATCAAGGATAGTGGCAGCTTGCTCCAAGGTGTGACTCATCAATGCTCCTCCTGCCACCATATCCACTACAACTTTGGTGCTATTATTCAAAGACTTGTAAAAGATTTCCAACAAACTATCATCTGGGATCTTGTGGCTCAAGCACTTTGCCAAATTCTTTTTTAACCTCAACCAGGTTTCATGAAGTGCCTCTGTCTTAATTTGTCGAAAATTTTAGATCTCATCTTTTAGCTGCAACATTCTGGAGGGGGGGAAAATCTCTCCAAGAAGGCTTGTTAGAGAAAACAGTAATTAAAAACACAATTAGAATTATGGGTAAAATCAAGATTTAAAGATAACTAGGGTTTTTTATTGCCCATGGTTCACAACTGCTTTGGGTATACATACGTGATCATCACCAGTGCTTACTTGAAGAACTGATATACCTAGGTTCATTCAAACGACAAACCAATCCCTATTGAATGACTCTACTCAATCACTCAACCAGGTCTCATGAGCGATTTCAAATTAACCATTATCAATGTGGTCCAAAATTTAACTATCCTGCAACCACAACTCAAGTTAATACAATGATCATCAAGATCAAGGCTTTGTTGTAATTCTCTTTTCCTAGTCTCAACCTCTTAGACCTAAGAAAGTAAAGAATTCAGGCAAGTCCTAACGTTGTACACCATTAAGAAATGTTTAAGCATGAAGAAAATACAATACAAGTGTTTTGCATTGGTTTTGAATTACTTTATGTAACCCTAGCTTGTTAATCCACCATGGTTCCCACAATCCTAGCTATGGAGGTTTTAGCCTCTCATAGTGGAAGATTGTGATTTGTTTGCATAATTAAACACATAAATCAATACATACAATTATAGTTGAGAGAAAAACTTCCTTGAATTAATTAGTAAAATCCTTAAGAACAATATGAAGATCAAGAAAAGGTTGATCACAAGTTGAACAACTCAATTCTCACGTCTATATCTCCTTAATTTTGCCGCTAATTAGTTCTAATCACCCCTAGTTACTTTTAGATGACTCTCCTATGAAAATACGACATAAAATGTATTTATATAGACATAAAAATCCTTTTTCTAAGATAACAGGGTAAACTCTATATCTGCTGCCGCTCGTGCCACGATCAGACCTATGACCCATAGCAGACTTGTACGGGTCGTACCTACCATTCGTAGGTCTTTAGGTTGCTGAAATCCAGCTAAGTGTTGGGCTTTGGTACGACTCATACCATCTTCCTACGAGTCATACTAAGCTTCCGTAGTTTAAATCTGAAGACTCTGAATTTTTTTAAAGTTTGTCACGAGTGTCTTGGTACGACTCGTACCTTGCCTTCATGACTCGTACTGTAGTCATCCGTACCCAGAGTCAGTCTTTGTGAAATATCTCTAAATCTTTCCAAGAATTGGAATTATGGCTTGTACCATGATCATACGGCTCGTATTGTGAGTCGTGGGTTGCATATTTCTTAGCTCATCCATCTGAATATCTTCACGAGTACTAGTATGATTCGTACCACTGATGTACGACTCGTACTAAGACTATCATCTAGGGTCATTTTCTACTCTTTTAAGCTTATTTTGCCCAAATTTTATTCCAACACCTAATTTTACATGAAAATACAAGAAAAGTACCTCATATCCATATAAACTCACCTAAGTCCATGCTATCTTCTTCAATTTTGAGCATCGAAAGTGCTGTAAATCCACAACACATCAAGGACTTTGTATGGTCACTATGAGTTTTTAGTTATGTCTTTCGGACTAACGAATACTCCTGCAGCTTTTATGGATTTAATTAATAGGGTGTTCAAGCCATATTTGGATATGTTCCTAATTGTGTTCATAGATGATATACTCATATACTCGGAGCGAGGAGGAGCATGCCACTCATTTGAGGGTGGTGCTACAGACTATCAAGGCTCGCTAGTTGTATTCCAAATTTAGTAAATTTGAGTTTTGGTTGAACTCAGTGGCATTTTTTGGTCATGTGGTATCAAGTGAGGGTGTACAGGTAGACTCTCAAAAGATAGAAGCGGTGAAGAATTGGCCTAGACCAGTGAGCCCTTCGAACATTAGGAGTTTCTTGGGTTTAGCTAGTTATTATCGGAGATTTATTGAGGGGTTTTGATCCATTGCATCCCTGTTGAAAAAATTGACCCAGAAGAAAGTGAAGTTTCAATGGTCGGAAGCTTGTGACAAGAGCTTCTAAGAGATTAAGACTCGACTCACCTCAACACTTGTGTTGACCCTACCTGAGGGTACCGATGGGTTTGTGGTGTATTGTGATGCGACAAGAATCGGTCTTGGTTGTGTACTCATATAACACGGTAAAGTTATAGCCTATGCTTCCAGGAAGCTGAAAGTTCATGAAAAGAATTATCCAACTCATAATCTCGAACTGGCGGCGGTAGTATTTGCTTTGAAGATTTGGAGACACTATTTGTATGGGGTCCATGTAGATGTGTTTACAGACTACAAAAGCCTATAGTACGTGTTTACCCAAAAGGATTTTAATCTACATCAAAGGAGGTGGTTTGAGCTTTTGAAGGATGATGATAAAAGTGTCCTCTACCATCCGAGCAAGGCTAATGTGGTGTCATATTCTCTTAGCAAGCTTTCCATGGAGAGTGTATCCCATATAGATGAGGAAAGGAAGGAGTTAGTGAAGGATGTACATCAGCTTGCACGGCTAGGAATCCATCTTGTTGACTCGACAAATGGTGGTGTCATTGCTTAAAATTGATAAGAATCATCCTTAGTAACCGAATTTAGAGCTAGAAAAATGAGGATTCTATTTATGTAAAGCTGAAGGAAATCGTTCAGAATCAGAAGGTAGAAGTCTTCTCTAAAGAGGGAAATGGGGTGCTTCGATATTAGGGTTTCTTGTATGTTCCAAGTGATAATAATTTAAGAGATTAGATGTTGCACGAGGATCATGGTTCCAGATACTCTATACACCCAGATGCCACCAAGATATACCGTGACCTGCGTGAAGTCTATTGGTGGAGTGGCATAATGAAGGACACAGCAGAATTTGTGGCTATGTGCCTAAATTGTCAACAGGTGAAGGTTGAGCATCAAAGACCTCGAGGTGTCCTTCAATACATTAGTATTCCTACTTGAAAGTGGGAGGAGATCAATATGGACTTCATTACAGGGTTGCCTCACACTCGTCGACATTATAACTCTATTTGGGTGGTTGTGGACAAGTTGACTAAGGAAACTCTTTTCCTGCTGTTCAAAACCACTGATTCAGTGGATAATTATGATAAGTTGCACATTTAGGAGTTAGTTCGATTGCATGTAGTGCCATTGTCCATCATATCAGATAGAGGTAGGCAGTTTACCTCTCAGTTTTGGAAATCGTTTCAAGAGGGACTTGGTATTCCGGTCAAGCTTAGCACAGCCTTTCACCCGTAAATAGATGGTCATGTGGAGCAGACTATTCAGACTCTTTAGGATATGTTGAGAGTGTGTTTGATTACTTTCAAGGATAGTTGGGATGATCATTTTCCTCTCATTGAGTTTACATATAACAACAACTATCATTCTAGCATTCAGATAGTTCCTTTTAAGCCTTTTTATGGGTGAAGGTGTAGATCACCTATTGGTTGGTTTGAGGTTAGAGAAGCTACATTGATAGGTCGAGATTCAGTCCATGAGGCTATGGAGAAAGTTCAACTTATAAGGGATGAGTTGAAAATAGCTCAGAGTCGTCAAAAGTCCTACGCGGATGTGAGGAGGAGAGAATTTGAGTTGGAAGTCCATTATTGGGTGTTTATTAAGGTGTCTCCCATGAAAGGAGTGATGAGGTTCGGAAAGAAAGAAAAACTCAGTCCCCATTATGTTGGTCCATATCAGAGTGTGAAATGGGTTGGCAAGTTAGCATATGAGTTGGATTTTCCCTCATAATTAGCTTCAATTAATCTAGTTTTACCATGTATCGCTCTTAAAGAAGTGTTTGGATGATCCAACTCTGGTTGTTTTGATAGACGGTGTCGATGTGAAAGATAGCCTTAGCTATGAAGAAGTTTTGGTGGAAATACTTGATCGTTAAGTTCGAAAGCCGAGGAACAAATAAGTAGCCTCAGTCAAGGTTTTATGGAGGAACTAGCATGTCGAGGGAGCTACATAGGAAGCCGAATCAGATATGATATCTAAATACCCACATCTATTCCCTTCCAACTCAGTTTCATCTTGAGGTATCAATTTCCTCCTTAGTACTCAATTCAGTTTCATGTTCATTGTTCCCCAGTTTCTTTCACGTCAATGAATGTATGTATGATTCAGGAATTCAGTTTAGTCATGTAGTTCAATTCAGAGCCAGTCACTCCGTTAGTTTTCAGCATGTATGTTTAGTATTTGAGTATAATGATTGCATTTCTCTATTTTTCAGTATGTATTCCCACATTCGAGGATGACTGTTTCCAAGGGGGAGATATTGTAATACCCTAAAAACCCTATGATCAGACTCGAGAGTTGAAATGGAGAAAAATAGGATTTCCTACACCAGGTCACAGGACGAGTCATCCAGTAACCCGTTGGGTGTGCCATGAGTCGTTAAGCTACTCGTAGGGAGGAGGTTGGACATGGTTGAGATTTTGAGTTTGAGGCTTACCAGAGGTGAAACCATGAGTCATGGTCACCACCACGAGTCGGTAGGTAGTTCGTGGTCAAGAGTTGAATGAAGAATAAAGGATTTGGGCAGTGCACCTAATGACCAGTCACCACAAGTCGACGAGCACACCACGAGTCATGGTTTCCCTCGTGGTTACTAGTGAAGATGGTATTCCAGTGCAGGTAACCATAGGTGACCACGAGTCATGGTCGCTGACGACGATCCGTCCAGTCCCTCGTGGGGACTAGCAGTGTGTTTTCCCAGCGAATTTATTAAGGACTTTTCCATAATTTATAAGTTTCTAAGGCCTAAACTACATCATTTTAAGCTTAGAATAGAGTGTTTTAAGAGGGGTAAGTTCATTCTAGGATTTTTCACTTCCATGCATGCAAGTCTAGAAGATCCTAAGGGTGATCAAGCCTAAATTCCTCATATTCTTCCCCAAATTCTCATTTGGCAATTAAATTGTGAAATCAGATTTCCACAGGTATGTAAGGCCATAACTAGGTGAAATTATCCACACCCATGCCCAATCCCTCTTCAATTCATGAAATTCTAGTTGATGAATCTATGGGATTTTAGCCCAACATGTGATTCTCTAAGTTTCAATCATTTGTATAATCTAACCATTCTTCCAATGTTGAATTATGATTAATGGGAAAATTTTACAATGTTTTAAATTATAAATTATGTTTTCATGTTTTATAAATTATGATGCCCATCGATGAAAGTTCATGAAAGTTTATATCTATAAAATATGTATTTAAGCATGATGAGATGTTTATGAAGAAAGTATGATTTTGAATTACCCATGTATATGTTCATGGTTTCAAATTATCAAGTCTATGTCAAGCATGTTTATGTATTGGGCAAGACCATATGATTAAGTATATTTCATGATTTATCTAAACTTCATGTATTAGCTTACCACATGGATTTTGGAGTCTAGACTCCCACTGTTTTTAGCTTGTGGTATGTTTTGAGCCCGAGGCTCCTCATGTTAGTATTTAAAATTTATATATGTATGTTATGAGACAGCTTTGTCACTAGATGGTTCAGCTTCGTTGAAAAATGATGGAGAGCATATGCATGTTTTTGGGAGTAGTATCTTGCACCGAGTAGGATAAGGGTCAGTCAACTCTATGCCTCAGAACTACGCTCCAATGTAAGTATGTTCAGATTATTTGGGACCTCCCTTATGAGCTTCCCCCTGTCCCTAAGGGGCCTTCAGCTTGACATCGATATCATGGTAGCGTCTTTATCCCTGGCAAAGCTTTGGATGGCTCTGCCCTCTTTAGTGTTATAGTAGGGATCACGTAAGCTCTAACGTGGTAATGTCGGTTATTTGACAAGTCTCCCGTTGTTCCCCATGATTTCAGTTATGCATGTTCATTAGTCATGATAATATGTTTTCAGCAGGTTTGACCCAATGTCCAGTTTTACTTATGATTATTAGTTTTAGCTTTGGATCATTCAATTCAGTTATGTTTAGATCATGATTTCAGAAAATAGCATACAAGCCCTACTCTCATAATCCTATATTGATTATTTTATAATGTGCATGATTTATGATTTTACTTACTTAGTGGTTTTACTTACCTTACATACTCGGTACATTTTACGTACTGATCGCATACTCTATGTTGTATCATTTCATGATGCAGGCTCGAATATTCAGGCTCAGTATTATCATTAGCCAGACCTGCATCATTAGCACTTATCAGCTAGAGTTGGTGAATCCTCATCTTTCGAGGGCCCATCTTTTCAATTGAATCTAGGACTTTTAGTTATAGACTTTAGTTAAATAGTTGGGGTCTTGTCCCATCAACTCATTAGTCGTAGAGGCTTTTCATACATAGAATGTATTCAACTTCAGTTTTGAGTAATGTATTCTGATGTTATGAGATTATCAAACTTCTGCTTTATTGATTATGCTGACCTTTCATTTTATTATAATTGAGTTAGATGATATGTTAAAGCCATGGGTTGACTTGGAGCCTCTAGGGGTTGTCTGTCTCGTGTCTCAATCCGAGCCTATGTTCGGGTCATGACACCCCGGTTCCAATTGATCACAAACTTAAGCGAACACTATGGAATTTAAGGAAAATGGCCAATGCACATGGGCAAGAAATAGCGGAAGAAGCAACAACTAAAATGTTGGCTGAGGAACAAGCTCACCCGAGAAATAGAGAGGCAGCTAGGCTTACTGAAGAGCAACGCCAAGATGCCGAAGAGAAACACCAAGCTGTCGAAGCTGAGCGAGCTAGAAGGAATAGAGGTCCAAACCAGCAGAGGCACCGGTACTTTGATTATGATGATGTTGATGATATTGATGAGGCTGATGCCACTAGAGATATTGTCCCTCCCCCTTTGCCTGCTGGGGAAAAGTTTGATATTACTAGTGCAATGATCCAATTGCTCAACATAAAGGGGATATTTGCGGGTCATGCTACTTATGATGCACATACTCACTTGATGAATTTTGTGGGTATCTGTAAAGTATACAAACAACTGGGGGTGAGTCAGGATACGCTAAGGCTGAGGTTATTTCCCTTTTCACTAGGGAGTGAGGCAACACCCTGGTTGGCCGAATTACCAAATGATTCTATTACACTTGGAGGGTGCTTAAAAGAGATTTTCATGAGAGATTCTTTCCACCTTCCAGAGCGTTACAACTAAAACATGAAGTTTACTTCAGGCAGTTGAATTCTAAAGCACTTCATAAGACTTGGTTGCGGTTCAACAAGAAGCTGAAAAAGGTACCCAACAATAGGATCCCGGATGATACACTATTTGGAGATATTTTATAGGTATCTGAATGCTAATACAAGGCGGTAGCAAGTACTATCTCTAGCAGAACATTTATGAGCCATACATATGTTGAGGCTGCTGAGGTCCTTGATAGGATCACCAATACCAACCGTGGATGGCACATAAGAGAGTCAGAAGTTCTGGCTGGTGCTTATAAGATAGGTATGTCTGTGGAGCATAGAAGGAAAGATGAAGAGCAAGATCATGATATTTCTGATATCAAAACCACAATGGTCCTCCTTTCTAAACATATTGTGGGAGCCGGGACAAAAAAGGTGAATGAAGTGGGTCCTTAGGGCAAGGCCCCAAGAAATTATGGAGGTGAGTCAAAATCTGAGGAGGAAGTTAATTATTTTAATGATCAAGGGGCGAGTTTCCAGACCAATGAATAAGGGTCGAACCAAGACTCTTGGCATGAAGATCAGAGGATCCAAGGTCGGAACTGTTATAGAGACAACAATTACAATCGGGGCCAATACTGGGGTAAGAATTAAGGTAGAGATAATGGTGAATGGAAAAAGCGTGACGAGTACAAAAATGATAGAAGCGGTCTCTATGTTCCTCCAAAGAACCGTGAACCAGAATCTAGCGGTTCAAGGGTGGAGGATATGTTATCTAAAGTACTCAAGCATATAGAGGAAATAGATGGCTATTTTAAGGAACTCCGCGCTGATATTTTTTATATGAACCAAAAGGTGGTGTCACATGTTGTTGCCATTAAGCAGATTGAGCAGCAGCTTGGTCAGTGTCTGTTTCTATGATCCAGAGGCAAAAGGGCATGCTTCACAGTAACACAGTTCAAAATCCAAAAAATGACCGTCACTTCATGGCTATCACTACTAGTTGTGGGAAGGCGACAATTGAACCTCCTATGGCAGTTGTGACTGATGAGATAGTAGAGCCCTCAATGATTGATGATGATAGGGTGATGGACTCCACAGAATATGTTTTCATTGATGGTGTAGCTGAGAAGTGACGAGTGGGTAATTTACCAACTCATTAGACTCTTAAGCACGAGCTTTAGCTTAGTTTTCAAGTCATTTAGATGAATTTTATGCCCTTTTTTGCCTTTTTATGTGCTGGTCACTAAGTTGAAGAGCAAGAGCAAGAAGTGGAGTAAAAAGGATGAAATAAAGTGAAAATTGGTGCTCCACCAGAGGATACCAGCGAAACACCAGTCAAATGCAGGCAACCTCTAGTTTAAGGAGAACACGCAATCGGTGGCCCATGGACATCAACCGACGACTCACCGATTTAATCACCGACAATTGCTTGATCTTGCTGGACCGAGGAGGAAATTAATCGGCAAATCATGGATGGAAGCCAGTGAAACGCCGAAGGCATCGCCAGATGGTCCTAGAACATCACTGGATTGCAGAAGAAAACAAATGGTGGTTCAAGGATTACAATCGGCGAATCGCCAGTTCTATCGCAAGTGAAAAAAAACTTAAATAGGGAAATAACGTCTAGCACTGAAAAAGAGGAGATTGATTGCCCTAATTTTGTATAAAATATAGAATAAAGTACCCTGTACATATCTTTTACCATTTGAGCAATCCTTTTGCTTTAGAAAGGGAGAAGATATTTTAACATTGCTCTCTCCTATTTTCATCTTCTTCATTAGCAGGTATAACCATTATTGCAGATATATTTTGAGTTTGATTTTTCTTGCTCTTAGTAATGAAATCATTGAGTTTATTAATAAATATGATCTTTAGTTTCTTAATTATGAGTAGTTAAATCATTAGCTAAATTAGTGTAAATCTTTTGAATTTTCTTGGAATTATAATTGATTGCCCATAGTTTCAAATATGGGTTTGTTTTTCTTACATGATTTTAGCTTGAAAAAGAAGAATTAAGTATTGGAGGAGAATTTGATAGTGGGAATGGTTGGGTGGGTGTTGGGCTAGAAATAGCCATAACCCATATTCATAATCCAAATTAGTGGTTGATGGCTAGAAATAACTTAGCTACTAACCCAAACTTCATCGGGCTAATTGAATTGTGTCTTGAGGTTTGAAAGGACCTAAGAAAAAGGTGCCTATGATGTTGATAAACATTGGGTACCATCATTTCCAAAGTTATTTGCACTTATTCGTAGTAATTTGATGATATAGCATATCCTCATCTGATTAACATCCTATGTTATGACCCGAGCGTAGACCCAGATCATAGACACGGGACAAGGGACTTCGAGGAGCCCAAGCCAACCCATGGCATAAGCATTCAACTAACTCATTTAATAACATGAAGAAAGCATAATTATAAACCCAGCGGGAGTCCCATACAACAGCACATCAGAATAATATCTGAAGCTATACATGAACAAGTTTGAAAGACTTTAGTCTAGATGAGTTGATGGGACAAGACCCCAACTAACTCCACAAAAATCATGAAACTGAAATACGACATGAAACTGAAATTCTAGTCCTCGAAAGATGAGAACTCACCACTCACGCAGGTACTAACACTGATAAGCGATTATGAACGGGGTTGAACCTAGAAAACGGATCCTACATCATGAAACGATGCATCATAGAAGGTATGCGGTCAGTATGTGGAATGTACAGAGTATGCAAGGTAAGTAAAACCTCTTAAGCAAAACAAATCATTTAAAGCAACTCATACATATCATAAGCTTTTAAGTATAAGTAGAAGGCTACATGCATTCATTATGAAATCGAAATTCTTAATAATACATGACCATGCTTAGCTTTACAACATCATGACTGACTTGAATGACTCATAGTTGAACATAACATTTATATCAATAGAGAAACAATGAGTCAAACCCTTTTTGAACATGCATGCATAAGTAATCATCATGAGTAATGAATATGCAAATCCGAAGGATATAGACACTGGGAGACTCATCACTTAACCGACATACCACAATAGAGCTTACGTGGTCCCAACTATCACACTCAAGTGGGTAGAGCAGTCCATAACCTTGCAAGGGCGATAGACGATACCATGATATCGATATCACGCTGAAGGGCCAATCGGGTTGGGGGGATATCTCACAAAGGAGGTGCCAATAATATAATTGTATCAACCTACGTTGGCGCGTAGTTCTAGGGCATAGGGTGATCGACCCTTAACCCGCTCGATGCTAGACTATTCTCCTAAAACATGCAATGCTCTACATCGTATATAATGAAACTCAACATCGTATGAAACTCAGCTCAACATTGTCTATTGACAAAGTTCATAATGATATCATGCATAGACACAACATCATATGAAAATGAAGCTTAACATTGTCTTTAGAAAAGGCTCATAATGACTTACATCTTAACTGTAAATTCATACATATAGAAGGCTTTATTTCAAAACATACCACAAGATCAATCATAGGTGGTTGTATCTACTCCAAATCATGTGGTAAGCTACATGTAGAAATAATTTCTCGACATACCACAAGCTAGAATTTATAATGAAAATAGGGAAATTTCACTTCAAACAATATGGTAAGCTCCAGGAAAATCTTCTACTTAAATCAACATTTGGGCATCACCCAAAGCTTTATCATACTTGGATCTAATCAATTCATTTTGGAAACAACAACAACATCATGGGTAATTTTAGAAACATATTTTTCATCATCAATCTCCCCATCACCACACATTTATCAAAAATCCCTTCTTTTATAAACTCCTCATCCATGGGCGTTATAGATTCACATTTTTGGAAAACAAATTTTATAAGGAAAAACAATTCATAATATGCCCTAGCTTTACAAATCACCAATATAACACAATCTAATCATACCCATGTATAGAGATTGAAGAATCATGCAATTGGGTAAAATCCCACACTTGATAATAGATAATTTATCACATTTTGAAATGGATTGGGCATGGGTGTGGAAGAAGACACCCACTCATAGCTTTACATACGTAGAGATGGTGAATTCTGACACCCTCTAATTGCCCAAGCTAAGATTCCAAAAGAAACCTTGAGATTTTTCCTTGAATCTCCTCTTCAAACATTCAAACTTTCATGCATGGGAAGAATGGTTTAGGATAGGTTTTCCCCTGCTAAAAACCTACTAAAACGAGCTTTAAACGACGTAGTATAGGCCCCTAAAACTTAGAAATTTTGAAAATGCCCTTACTAAAATTGCTGAAATAACTTTCAAGGGTCCAAATGGAATACCTGACTACTCGTTACTCGATCAGTTAGGTTGCTCATCAAGTACACTGGATTGCTGGTCTGCTAGGGCTCGTAATGGATAACTTAACGAATTTTCCCCCGTGACCACAGCTCGTGGTCACCTCTCGTCAAGTACACTGCCTTCACATCAATGAAAACCCATTTTTCTTGACGATGACTCACCTCACGAGTCATTGGAACTGATCACAACTCGTGGGGTCCCATCCGTTAGGTTCACTGGATACTTCTTCCAATTTTATTCCAACATCACCCCACGAATGACATGATGACTCGTGGTGGCTGACCAAGAGTTGTTCTCTCCCTAGTGGGGACCTCAATTCTTCACTAACTCCAGGCCTACCCACGGGTCACTTGAAGACTCGTGGGGTCTCCTTACGAGTCGTCCGACGACTCATCCTATGCTTGCAATATTAATTCCATAATTTTTCTCGTTTCAACTCCTGGGTCTGATCTTTGAGCTTCCAGGGTCTAACAATATCTCCCCCTTGGGGACATTCATCCTCGAATGTTATAAACACAGAAGACGTAGAAACATGCAATCATCATATGCAAATACTGATTATTTAAATCGTAAAATGACGGAATGACTACCTCTGAAAATAACTACATAGCTGAACTGAATTCAGACATCACATACATTTATCATAACATAAATCAAACTTGTGCACATGAACTGAACATGAAAAGTGATTAGATAATTAGGGTAAAAACTGATACCTCAAACTGAAACTGAGCCGGTAGGGAACAGGTGGGGGTATTTAAACATCATAGCCAGTTCGGCTTCCCAGTAGCTCCCTCAACATGTTGGTTTCTCCACAACACCTTCACCAAAGACACTTCTTTGTTCCTCAACCTCCAAACCTGACGATCCAAGATTGCAACTGGGATTTCCTCATAACTAAGGCTATCTCCCACACCAACAATCTTCATGGGGACAACTAAAGATGGATCACCCAAGCACTTTTTCAAGAGCGATACATGAAATACGGGGTGAACTGAAGCTAACTCCGATGGCAAGGCCAACTCATACGCTACCTTACCAACTCTTCTTATAACCCGATAGGGCTAATATAGCGGGAACTAAGTTTTCCTTTCTTTCTAAACCGCATGATTGCCTTCATGGGAGATACCTTTAGAAATACCCAATCATCAACAACAAACTCCAAATCTCTTCTTCTCACATCCGCATATGACTTTTGACGACTCTGAGCAGTTTTCAGCCTATCCCTTATCAATTGAACCTTCACTATAGCTTCGTGAACTGAGTCTGGCCCTATCATAGCTGCCTCACCAACCTTAGACCATCTGATGGGGAATCTACCCCTCTGCCCATAGAGAGCCTCGAACGGTGCCATTAGGATACTGGAGTGATAGTTGTTATTGTAAGCAAACTCGATCAAGGGCAGGTGATCATCCCAATTAACTTTAAAATCCATCACACATGCCATCAACATATCCTCGAGGATCTGAATTGTTCATTCTGCCTGGCTGTCTATTTGCGGATGAAAGGCTATACTGAGCTTAACATGAGTCCCAAGTCCCTTTCGAAAAGAACGCCAAAATTGGGAGGTAAACTGAGTACCTCAGTCTGGAATAATAGACAAGGGAACTCCATGAAGTCGAACCGACACCCGAATATACAATTTGGCATAATTATCCGTTGAATCTTTGGTTTTGACTGGTAGAAAGTGTGCCACCTTGGTCAACCTTCCGACCACCACCCAAATGGAATCATAGTGTCGGTGAGTATGAGGTAGGCCTGTAATGAAATCCATTATCTCTTCCCACTTCCAAGTAGGAACGTTAATATCCAGCAATACGCTTCCTGGCCTTTGATGCTCAACTTTCACATGCATATAGTTCGGGCACTTGGCCACAAATTCTGCAATATCCTTGTTCATGTCGTTCCACCAATATATTTCCCGCAAATCATGATACATCTTGGTGGCACCTGGATGGATGGAATACCTGGACCCATGTGCCTCATCTAATATCTGGTCCCCCAAATTATCAACATCTGGAGCACATAGATGACCCTGGTACCGCAGCACCCCATCTCCCCCTTGGGAGAAAACCTCCACCTTCTGACTTCCAACGGCTTCCTTCAGCTTTACTAGAATTGGGTCCTCATCTTGCCTGGCCTTCACATCCTTCACCAAGGACGATTCTGATCCATTTTTCACAATGACGCAGCCATCGGTAGAGTCGACCAATCTAACTCCCAACCTCGCAAGTCAATGGACATCCTTCAGCAACTCTTTCTTTCCCTCAAACACGTGGGACACACCCTCCATAGAGAGTCTACCAAGTGATGTGCTACCACATTAGCCTTACCCGGGTGGTAAACGAAACTCATGTCGTAGTCCTTTAGTAACTCCAACCACCTCCTTTGCCGAAGATTGAGATCTTTCTGCGTGAACACGTATTGCAAGCTCTTGTGATTAGTGAATACATCCAGGTGGACCCCAAATAAGTAATGGCGCCATATCTTCAATGCAAACACCACCACGGCCAATTCAAGATCATGGGTCGGGTAGTTCTTTTCATGAACTTTCAACTTCCTCGAGGCATATGCTATCACCTTTCCATGCTGCATCAATACACACCCGAGTCCAACTCGCGAAGCATCATAATACACTATAAAGCCATATGTACCCTCGAGTAGAATCAACACTAGTGCTGAAGTGTGTCTAGTCTTTAACTCTTGGAAGCTTTTTCACAAGCCTCCGACCATTGGAACTTCACCTTTTTTTTGAGTCAACTTATTCAATGGTGTGGAAATAGATGAAAAACCTTCCACAAATCTCCAATAGTAACCAGCTAAGCCCAAAATACTCTTGATATTTGATGGGTTCACTGGTCTGGGCCAATTCTTTATTGCCTTGATCTTCTGAGAGTCTACTTTTATGCTCTCACCTGATACCACATGACCTAGAAATGCCACCGAGTCCAACCAAAACTCGCATTTGCTGAACTTTGCATACAACTGATGATCCTTGAGGGTTTGAAGCACTATTCTCAAGTAAGCGGCATGCTCCTCCTCACTCTGAGAGTATATAAGGATGTCATCAATGAACACAATCACGAACATGTCCAAATATTCCTTGAACACCCTTTTCACTAGATCCATAAAAGTTGCAGGTGCATTGGTTAGTCCAAAAGACATAACAACAGATTTGTAGTGACCATACCTAGTCCTGAAAGCGGTCTTTGGGATGTCACTCTCCCGAACCCTGAGCTGGTGATAAGCAGACCTGAGATCAATCTTGGAGAAACACTTGGCACCCTGAAGCTAGTCAAATAAATCAGCGATCCTGGGTAAAGGATACCTGTTCTTGATGGTGACTTTGTTCAACTGCCGATAGTCAATGCACATCTGAAGTGAACCATCCTTCTTCTGGACAAATAAGATTGGTGCACCCCAGTAAGACTTACCCGACCTAATAAAGCCCTTATCTAACAGGTCCTTCAGATCCTTCAACACTTTTAGCTCAGCTAGAGCCATCCTGTAAGGCGGAATAAACATAGGTTGCATGTTGGGAAGAAGATCTATACCAAAATAAATCTCCCGCTCGGGAGGGACACCTGGAAAATCATCAGGAAAGACCTCTAGATAATCATGTACTACTAGAACTGACTAAATGGTCGAGGTTTCGGACTCTACATCCTTAACCCTAACTAGATGGTACATGCAACCCTTAGAAATCATCTTCCTGGATTTAAGGTAGGAAATAAATAGGCCTACAGGAATAGCTGAACTACCCTCCAATTATAAGACTAGCTCACCAAAAAATCTAAACTCTACTGACCGGGTCCTACAATTTACTAAAGCATAACATGAAAATAACCAGACCATGCCGAGAATAACATCAAAATCGGTCATGTCTAACTATCAAGTCTGCTGTGGTGACCTTATGAAGAATTGAGACTGGCAATCTCTATACACCCGTCTAGCTATAACTGAGTCATCTACTGGGGTAGAAACTAAGAAGGTCTCGAACAAGACATCGGGACCAACTCCAAAACTACTGGCTATATATAGTGTCACAAAAGACACGGTAGCCCCCAAATCTAACAAAGCGTATACATCAACATGAAAGACTCTCAATATACTGGTGACTACATCTGGTGAGGCCTCTTGCTCCTGACGAGTGACTTAAGCATAGAATCTTTTTTGGCGCTGTCCGCCGACTGTGCTAGTAGATTCCCCCTGATGTGCTATGCATGGGAGAGGGGCTGTTGAACCAGTAGCTGGGCCTCGACCCCCAACCTGGTCTTGTCTCGCAGCGGGACAATCTCTAAGCATATTTCTAGGCTGCCCACATCCAAAATAAGCTCCTGACCCTGCCAAGAACTGGTCTGTCTAACCTCGTCCACATCTGCGGCAAGCTGGAATGCAAGAATCTGCGGGTCTTCTGCTATGACCCCTCGAGCCTGATGCTTGTCCCCTCTGATCATGTGGGGGCCTTGATGGCACACTCAAGATAGATGATGTTGGGGTTGATGATCTCTGGTGGGTCTGCTGTCAATGCCTACCACCGAAACTCTGCTGAGAAGATCTGTAGTCCTCGGTCCTGGCCCTCTTAGCCTCCCTCTCCCTCTAATGTGCCACCTCCATCTGCTAAGCGTACAACACAATGCGAGGGAAGTCCATGTCCTGATAGAGCATAGTTGTCCTGCAGTCCTTATCCAAATATCCTGCTATACCAAGCACAAATCTACTCACCCGCCCCCGCTGGTCGGTCACTAACTGTGGGGCATACTTAGATAGGAAGGTGAACTCAAGGGCATACTCCTGAACAGTCATGCTTCCTTTGTTTCAGATTCACAGATTCAGCTAGTTTCAAATCCCTCATCTCTCGAGGGAAGAACCGATCTAGGAATGCAACCAGAAACTCCTCCCATGTGACCGGACCTGATTTAGTGGCCCTGCTGTCCTTCCACTGACAGAACAAAATATGCACAACCCCATTCAATTGGTAGGAGGCCAACTCTGCGCAATCAACACTGCTCACCCCCATAACCTGGGTGATCTTGACAATCTCATCAATGAAGTCATGTGAGTCCTCATCTACCTTGGACCTTAAAAACTCTGGCGGGTTCATCCTAAAGAAGTCTCTGACTCAAGTCGCCGCTGTATTGCCATTTTGGGGAACATGTGCAACGCCCTGTTGATTGACCTGAGCGGTCAGGGCCTACACAAGCATCTGAATAGCGGCCCAGAACTCAACATGAGTGACTGGCTCCGGTGCATGAGGCTCCTGAAATGGTGGGGCTGGCTGATGCTCATGACCGTTTCCATCCTCGTGGCCCTCACCACCTCCATTCCTCCTTCCATTCACTCTTCGAGGAACCATGATTCTGCAATCGCGAATAACATGAATTAGAAGGATAGAAAGGCTTTTCATCGCACGATATAGATCATGAACGAAGGGAACATTTCCTAAAACATGTAGTAGCCTCTTCATCATAGGTGTGGCTCGCTTCACACCCATTAAAAAGACTCTACCAAAACATGGCTTTTCGACTCCCTAGGACACTTCAAACCTATGGCTCTGATACCAAGTTTGTCACCACCTGAGCGTAGACCGGATCATAGACATAGGAAAAGGGACCTCAAGAGACCCCAAGTCGACACATGGCATAATCATTCAACTAACTCATTTAATAACATGAAGAAAACATAATTACAAACTCAGCGGTAGTCTCATACAACAACACATCAGAATAATATCCAAAGCTATGCATGCATAAGTCTGAAAGCCTCTAGGCTAGATGAATTGATGGGATAAGACCCCAACTAACTCCACAAAATCATGAAACTGAAATACGACATGAAATTGAGACTCTAGTCCTTGAAAGATCAGGACTCAACACTCACGCAGGTACAAACTCAGAAAAGCAATAACGAACGGGGCTGAACCTGGGAAACGGATCCTACATCATGAAATAATGCAACATAGAAGGTATGCGGTCGGTACGTGGAATGTACCGAATATACAAGGTAAGTAAAACTACTTAAGTGAAACAAATCATTTAAAGAAAGTCATAGATATCATAAGCTTTTAAGTATAAGTAGAAGACTACATGCATTCATTCTGAAATCAAAATTCTTATCATGACATGACCATGCTTAGCTTTACAACATCATGACTGCCTCAAAGCTGAACATAACATTTATATCAAAAGCTAAACAATGAGTCAAGCCTTGCTTTTTGAACATGCATGCATAAGTAATCATCATGAGTAATGAATATGCAAATTCAAAGGATATAGATAGTGGGAGACTCATTACTTAACCGACATACCACAATAGAGCTTATGTGGTCCCAACTCTCACACTAAAGTGGGTAGAGCTATCTATAACCTTGCCAGGGCGCTGGACGATACCATGATATTGATATCAAGCTGAAGGGCCAATCGGGCAGGGGGATAGCTCACAAGGGAGGTCCATATAATATAATTGTATCAACCTACATTGGCGCGTAGTTCTAGGGCATAGGGTTATCGACCCTTAACCCGCTCGGTGCTAGACTCTTCTTCCAAAATATGCAATGCTCTACATCGTATACAACGAAGCTCAACATCATCTATTGATGAAGCTCAACATGAAATCATGCATAACTCAACATTATATGAAATGAAGCTCAACATTGTCTATTGACAAAGCTCATAATGATATCATGCATAGACTCAACATCATACGAAAATAAAGCTCAACATTGTCTATCGACAAAGCTCATAATGACATACATCTCAACTATGAATTCATGCATATAGAAGGCTTTATTTCAAAACATACCACAAGTTGAATCGTGGGTGGGAGTATCTACTCCAAATCATGTTGTAAGCTACATGTATAAATAATTACTCAACATACCACAAGCTAGAATTTATAATGAAAATTGGGAAATTTCACTTCAAACAATATGGTAAGCTTATACCAGGAAAATCTTCAATTTAAATCAACATGTAGGCATCACCCAAAGCTTTATCATACTTGGATCTAATCAATTCATTTTGGAAACAACAATATAATCATGGGTAAATTTAGAAACATTCTTTTCATCATCAGTCTCCTCATCACCACATATTTATCATAAATCTCTTCTTTTATAAACTCATCATCCATGGGCGTTTTAGATTCACATTTTTGGAAAACAAATTTTATAAGGAAAAACAATTTAGAATACGCCCTAGTTTTACCAATCACCAATATAATACAATCTAATCATACCCATGTATAGAGATTGAAGAATCATGCAATTGGGTAAAACCCCACACTTGATCATAGATAATGTGATAAATTATCTATGTGATGGATGACTTAATGACTCGTCCCCCGTGACCATGGCTCGTGGTCACCTCCCGTCAAGTACACTCCCTTAAAATCAGTAAAAATCAATTTTTCTTGACCAAGACTTACCTCACGAGTTGTTGGGATTGATCACGACTCATGGGGTCTCATCAGTTAGGTACACTTGATACTTTTTCCAATTTTATTCCAATATCACCCCACGAGTGACATGACGACTCGTGGTGGCTGACCTCGAGTTGGTCTCTCCCTCGTGGGGACGTCAATTCTTCACATACTCCAGGCATGCCCACAAGTCACTTGACGACTCGTGGGGTCTCCTCACGAGTTGTCCCATGACTCGTCCTATGCCTGCAACATTAATTCCACAATTTTTCCCGTTTCAACTCCAGGTCCAATCTTTGAGCTTTCGAGGTATAACATCATATCAACACCACACCTCTAGACTTCACTCATCATTGTCTCTCAATTTTGGTTATTTTGCTATTTTCACTTAGCTGAGTTAGAATCCACCATATAATTGACATCATCTTTTCTCCTAAAAATTTATTGTTTTATTTCCTTTGATTTGGTTCAAATTAATTCAAATTTCCTAAACAACGCTTGTGCAAATCATTCACTAGTCACTGTGGGATTTGACCTCGATATCCATCAGAAACATTTACTTTGAGAAATGACCATTTACGCTCAATCATAAAGAGAGGTGTAGTTTGGACATTATCAAAAATGGAGCCGTTGCTGGGGTCTAGCGCTTGATATCCTTGAGTTGTTTGCTAATTTTAATTGATCTTGCATCTTAGTTGTTTGACATTGTTCTTGTTGTTGGACATTAGGGTGAATTCATATGAGCCAACACTCGCAAGAAGGATATAGTTTAGTTGAAGGAAACGTGGAGCACGATGAGGATAACCCCGTTATGCCTGAGGTTGCATGGGCCATTCACCTACCATCTACAGTGGGGAATGCAGTGTTTCATGTCAGTAGCATGATGTTACATTTATTGCAGATGAAAGGGCTCTTCAGAAGTAAACCAAGTGAGGTTGCAAACCGTCATTTTAGGAATTTCTTGGAGATTTTCCATCCTTTTAACATAACAAATGTAAGCTAAGAGTTTATCAGGATGAGGCTCTTTCCATTCTCCTTAACGGGAGAAGAAACTATGTGATTGGAGGAGCTACCTCCAGGTTGTATTACCTCATGGCAAGAGTTGACAGAAACATTTTTCGACTGTTTTTTCCCTCCCTCAAAGATGTTGCAGCTGAGGGATGATATTAAAAACTTTAGACAAGAGCCAGTTGAACCTTTGCAAGAAGCATGGCTGATATTCAAGAAGAAAGTGTCTCTTTTCCCTAACCATGGCCTCCCCGAAGGAGTGCTCCTTCAATGCTTTTATCGAGTTCTATACTCCAGCAATAAATCCATGGCCAATAATCTAGCGGGAGGATCAATGTCACGACTCGAACATAGGCTTGGATCAAGACAAGGGACAAGGAACCACGAGAGGCTCCAGGTCCGCCCATGGCATGAACATAACTTCTAACTCAATCAATAAAGGCGAAAGATCAACATGATAAACATAGCAAAAATCTAAACGTAACATAAAATCTAAACATACAACACAAGTCTTAAGCTAAATACAATCTATATCTGAAAGCCTCTACGTTTGAATAGTTGATAGGACAAGACACCAACTAACTCTCTAAATCTAACACTAAAAATTTAAAGATAACATATAAGGAATGGTCCTCGATAGATGAGGACTCACCAACTGAGACTGGATATGCTACTCTCGATGGCTGGCTAGCAATGAGGCGGAGACTGAATATCGAAGCCTGTATCATGAAACGATACAACATAGAGTATGCGGTCAGTGCATGGAATGTACCGAGTATGAAAGGTAAGTAAAATCACTTAAGTAAGTAAAATTAGTAATAATGCATTTCATAAAATATAATCAAGATAAGATTCTGAGAGTAAGGCTTGCATGCTATTTTCTGAAATCATGATCTAAAAATAATTGCATATCATAACTGATTTGAATGGCCCAAAGATGAAAACTGATAATCATAAATAAGACTAAACATTAGGTCAAACCAGCTGAAAACATAATATCATGACTGATGTTCATGCATAACTAAAATCATGAGGAACAATGGGAGACTCGTTATATAACCGACATTACCACGATAGAGCTTACGTGGTCCCGACTATTACACTCAGGTGGTCAAAGTCATCTAAAGACTTGCTAGGGCTAATGACAATATCGTGATATCAATATCAAGATCCAGGCCCCTTGGGGGCAAGGAAAAGCTCCAAGGGACGTCCCAAAAAATTAGAAAAATAAACCTACATTGGCGCGTTGTTCTGAGGCATAGGGTTGACTGACCCATAGCCTACTCGATACTAGACACTACTCCCAAAAACATGCATATGCTCTCCATCATTTTTCAATGAATTTAACCAACATCTAATGATGAAGCTGAATAATAATATACATTCATAATCGGAAATCATAACATGAGGAGCCTTGGCTCAAACCATTCCACAAGCTCAACATAATTGGGAGTCTAGACTCCAAAACCATGTGGTAAGTTAATTGATATGAAATCATAAATCATACTTGAACATATGGGCTTTCCCAATACTTAAACATGCTTGAAAATACTTGAATCACTTGAAAACATGATCATAGACATGAGTAACTTGAAAACATGCTTTTCTAAAAAACATGTCATCATATTTGAACATACATCATAGATCTCAACTTTTATGAACTTTCATGGATGGGCATCATAGTCTATAAAACTTGAAAACCTGATTTATAATTGAAAACATTGTAAAACTTGCCCATTAATCATAATTCAACAATAGAAACATGCTTAGATCGTACCCATGATAGAAACTTAGGGAATCCATGCATTGGGTTAAAACCCTATAGAATCAACATGTAGATTTTCATGAATTAGAAAGGTATTGGGCATGGGTGTGAACAATTTCACTCATTCATAACCCTACTACCTGAGAGGATCTGATTTTGCAATTTCTCTGTTTTCCCAAGTAATAATTGAGGAAGAACTTTGAGAGATCGAGCTTGATCACCCCCTCTAGACTTCTAAACTTGCATGCGTGAATTAGGCTTTGCTTAGAGTGAACTTACCCTTCTTAAATCTCACTATTCAGAGCTTAAAACGACATAGTTTAGGCCTTAGGATAATAGAAATTATGGAAAAGACCTTAATAAATTCGTAGCAAAATATAGACTGCTAGTCCGCACGAGGGACTGGACGAGTCATCATCCAAGGCCACAATTCGAGGACTACCAATTGTCAGGTACACTGAGAAGAACTTGAAGTTGGTTACCATGGGGGACACCACAACTCGTGGTGTACCCGACGAGTCATGGTGACCTATCTGTTGGGTAGACTACCCATCTTCCTCTTATCTTCATCTAAGCCTTGACCACGTCTGACTTAACGAGTCATGGTGCTAACCACGACTAGTGGTCATGTCCATGGTTACCCAAAAACTTGATGTTTCCTACTTAAGTCAAACTCCTCACCATATGTCACTCCACGACTCATGGCCTACCCCACGGGTCACAGGATGACTTGTTCCGTGACCTGGTGCAAAAAATTCTATTTTCTCCATTTCAACTCCCGGGTCTGATATTAGGGTTTCTGGGGTATTAAAATATCTTCTCCTTGGGAACATTCATCCTCAAATGTTGGAAAACATACAGAAAAACATAGAAATGCAATCATCATATTCAAATACTGATCATATAAGCTGAAAACTTACAGAATGACTGCCTCCAAACTGAACTACATGACTGAACTGAATTCACGAATCATACATACATGCTTTGACATGAAAGAAATTGGGACACATGAACTAAGCATGAAACTTAATAGGGTTTTAGGGCAAAAACTGATACCTCAAGATGGAACTGAGAAGGAAGGGAATAGATGTGGGTATCTAGCCATAATATCTGCTTCGGCTTCCCACGTAGCTCTCTCAACATGCTGATTCCTCCATAAAACTTTAACTGAAGCTACTTCTTTATTCCTTAGCCTATGAACCTGCTGATCCAATATCACCACCGGAACCTCTTTATAACTAAGGTTGTCCTTCACACCTACACTCCCACCGGAACAACTAGAGTTGGATTACCCAAACACTTCTTTAAGAGTGATACATGAAAAAAAGGATCAACAGAAGCTAATTATGAGGGAAACTCTAATTCATATACCACCTTCCCAACCCATTTCGTAATTCGGTACGGGCCAACATAATAGGGACTAAGTTTCCCCTTCTTTCTGAACCTCATCACTCCCTTCAATGGAGACACCTTTAGAAACACCCAATCTTTAATTTCATACTCCAGTTCCCTCATTCTCACATCCGCATAGGACAATTGGTGACTCTGAGCTGCTTTCAATCTTTCCCTTATAAGCTAAACTTTTTCAATGGCCTCATGGAGTGAATTTGGTCCTATCATTTCAGCTTCAACGACTTCAAAACATCCAATAGGCGATCTACATCTCCGCCCATAGAGAGCCTCTAATGGAGCAATCTGAATGTTGGAATGGTAGCTGTTGTTATACGCAAACTCAATGATAGACAAAATGGTCATCCCAACTATCCTTGAAGTCAATCAAACACGATCTCAACATGTCATTGAGAGACTGAGTAGTCCACTCCGCCTAACCATCCGTTTGTGGATGAAATGTTGTACTGAGCTTGACCTGAGTACAAAGTCCCTTTTGAAATGATCTCCATAACTGGGAGGTAAACTAGGTACCTCTAGATAAGATGGACAAGGGCACTCCATGCAACTAAACTAGCTCTCGAATGTATAGTTTGGCATAATCCTCCACTGAATCAGTAGTTTTGATCGGTAGAAAATGAGCGGCTTTGTTGAATCTATCCACGACCACCCAAATGGAGTCATACTATCGATGCGTGCGAGGCAACCTTGTGATGAAGTCCATATTGATCTCCTCCCACATCCAAATAGGGTTACTGATGTCTTGAAGTACACCTTCTAGTCTCTGGTGCTCAAACTTCATTTGTTGATAATTTGGACACAGCCACAAACTCCGCTATGTCCTTCTACATGCCATTCCACCAATACACTTCCTGTAGGTCACGGTACATCTTGGTGACACCTGGATGTATGCAATACTTGGAACTATGAGCCTCGTGCAACATCCGATCTCTCAAATCACCAACATCCGAAACACACAAGCGACCCAGATATCAAAGTACACCATCTCCCCATTTTGACAAGACCTCTACCTTCTAATTTTGAACGGCTTCCTTTAACTTTACCAATATAGGATCCTTGTCTTGTATAGCTTTTATGTCAGTCACCAAGGACGATTTTGAACCGTTCTGAACAATAACACCGCCATCGGTCGAATCAACCAAATGGACTCCCAACCATGCAAGCCAATTCATATCCTTAACCAGCTCCTCCCTCTCCTCATCTACATTGGGATACACTCTCTATGGAAAGCCTACTAAGAGCGTCTGCTACCACATTAGCCTTTTCGGATGGTAAAGGACACTCATATCATAATCCTTGAGTAGTTCCAACCACCTCCTTTGACGCAAATTTAGATCCTTTTGAGTAAGGATGTATTGTAAGATCTTGTGGTCCGTAAACACATCTACAATGACCCCGTAAAAATAGTGTCTCCAAATCTTCAAGACAAATACCATCATTGCAAATTCAAGATCATGGGTGGGGTCATTCTTTTCATGAACCTTCAACTGCCTGGAAGCGTATGCTATCACTTTTCCATGATGCATCAATACGCAATCGAGGCCGATCCTAGAAGCATCATAATACACCACATACCTATCAGTACCCTCAGGTAGGGTTAACACTGGTGCTGTGATGAGTCTAGTCTTCAACTCTAGGAAGCTCCTCTCACAAGCATCCGACCATTGGAATTTCAGTTTTTTCTGGGTCAATTTGGTCAATGGCGCTGCAATTGATGAAATCCCTCAACAAATCTCTGATAATAACCAACAAAGCCCAACAAGCTCCTGATATCTGAAGGATTCACCGGTCTAGGCCAATTCTTCACCGCTTCTATCTTCTGAGAGTCCACCTTTATACCCTCACTTGACATCATATGGCCCAAAAATGCCACTGAGTGCAACCAAAACTTCCACATGCTGAACTTAGCATATAATTGGCAGTCCTTAAGAGTCTATAACACCACCCTCAAATGGGCGGCATGCTCCTCCTCACTCCGAGAGTATATTAGGATGTCATCTATGAACATGATCACGAACATATCAAAATATGGCTTTAACACCCTGTTCATCAAATCCATAAAAGTTGCAGGAGCATTCATTAGTCCAAAATACAGAACTACAATCTTGTAATGACCATACCGAGTCTTGAAGGTTGTCTTCGAGATGCTACTCTCCCGAACCTTGAGCTGATAGTATCCGGATCTGAGATCTATCTTCAGAAAGCACTTAGCACCCTGAAGCTAGTCAAACAAATCATTAATCTTGGGAAAAGGATACCTATTATTGATGGTGACCTTATTTTATTGTCAATAATCAATACACATACGAAGAGAACCATCGTTCTTTCGGACAAAGAGAATTGGTGCACCCCATGGGGATTTGCTCAGTTTGATGAATCCCTAGTACAAAAGGTCTTTCAACTACTCCTTCAACTCCTTTAACTCGGGTGGGGCCATTATGTAAGGAGGAATAGATATAGGCTTCATATTGGGAAGGAGGTCAATACCAAAATCAATTTCCAGCTCAGGAGGCATTCCCAGAAAATCATCTGGGAGGACTTTCGGATATTCACATGATACTTGAACTGAATAGATAGTCGGGGTCTCGGACATAGCATCCTTAACCTAAATAGATGATTCACGTAACCCTTTGAAATCATCTTTCTGGCCTTATGGTGAGAAATGAAACGACCTATAGGCACAACTGAACTACCCTTCCCCTCTAAGACTGGCTCACCCAGAAATCGAAACTCTACTACACGTGTTCTACAATTAACTGAGGCATAACATGAAAATAGCCAATCCATGCCAACGATAACATCAATTTTGGTCATGGCTAACTCTACTAGATCTACTAAGGTGATTTTCTGAAGAACTGTGACTGGGTAACTTCTATACACCTATAGAGCTATAACTGAATCACCGATTGGAGTAGAGACCGAGAAAGGTTCTAACAAGATTTTAGGACTTACTTCAAAAGTACTAGCCACATATGGCGTCACAAAAGACAAGGTAGCCCTTGGATCGAACAATTCATATACATCAAGATGGAATACTCGCATCATACCAGTGACTACATCTGGATAGACCTACTGTTCTTGGCGGGATGTTAGAGCATAGAATCCATTTTGGTGTTGTCTGCTACCTATGCTGGTAGATGCCCACTGTTGAGCTGGCATGTTTGTGGAGCTACTGAATTGGAAGTTGGGGCTCGGCCTCTATCATGGCCCTGTCTAGCTGCTGGGAAATCTTTGAGCATATTTCCAGGCTTCCCACACTTGTAGCAAGCACTTGTACCCACCAAAAACTAACCCGTTTGTCTCCAGCCGCATCTGCAGCACTCTAGAGGGCTAGTCTTGGTGGGTCTACTACTCTAACCTCTCGAGCCTGATGCTCGTTCTCTATGGTCGTGCCTAGATCTGGATGGAACACTCATAGTTGATGATGTCGGGGCTGACGATCTCTGGTGGGACTACTGACGGTGTCCACCACCTTGGCTCTGCTAAGAGAACCTATAATTGTCTATCCTGGCCCCCTTGGCCTCTCTCTCTCTCTTACATGCACCGCCTCCATCTGCTGGGCATACAAGACTATCCCAGGAAAATACATATCCTGATGAAGCATCGCAGTCCGATAATCCTTACCTAGGTAGTCGGCCACCCCATGAACAAACCTGCTCATTCGACGTCTCTGATCAACCACTAACTCTAAGGCATACTCCTGCACTATCATCTTCCCTTGTCTTCAGCTGCTTTAATCTCCCTCATCTCAGAAGGGAAGAACCGCTCAAAAAATGCAGCATGAAGCTCATCCCATCACATAGGGCCTGCTCCAACTGGCCTACTATCCTTCCACTATTTTAAACAAATGTGCGCAACCCCCTTCAACTGATATGAGGCTAAATCGGTGCACACCTCTCCCGTCACCCCTATCACCTTGGTGATCTTTAGAATATCCTTGATAAAATCATGTGGATCCTCGTCCACCTTTGACCCAAGAAATGTTGGGGTGTTCATCCTTAGAAAATGTCTGACTCTCGCCGCCGTCGCATTCCTTTTCTGAGGGGCATGCGTTACCACCTGCTGATTGACTTGGGCAGTCAGGGCTTGGTCTAACATCTGTATGGCTGCCCTAAACTCCGCGTGGGCAATGGGCTCGGCTATGTGCTTCGTATGGGCTGTGGGGCCTGCTAGTGCCCATCTCCACTACCATCCTTGTGTCCATTTCCATTTCAATTTCTCCTTTCATTTCATCACACGAATTAGATCATGAAAGAAGGGAACATTTCTTAAACGTCTCATAGCTTTTTCTTCATAAGTGTGTCGCGCTTCACACCCATGAAAAAGAATCTACTTAACGTGGCTTTCAGACACCCTATGACACTTCAAGACCTATTGCTCTAATACCAAATTTGTTACAATCCGAACATAGGCCCGGATTGAGACACGGGACAAGAAAGCCCAAGAGGCTCTACGTTGACTCATGCATGAACATAGCTTCTGAAAAGCCTCTACGTCTGATGAGTTGATAGGACAAGACCCCAACTAACTCTCTAAATCTTACACTTAAAATTTAAAGATAACATATAAGGAATGGTCCTTGAGAGATGAGGACTCACAAACTAAGACTGGATATGCTACTCTCAATGGATGGCTAGCAACGAGGCAGAGGCTGAATATCGAAGCCTGTATCATGAAATGATACAACATTGAGTATGCGGTTAGCGCGTGGAATGTACCGAGTATGAAAGGTAAGTAAAATCACTTAAGTAAGTAAAATTAGTAATAATGCATTTCATAAAACATAATCAAGATAAGATTCTGAGAGTAAGGCTTGCATGCTATTTTCTGAAATCATGATCTAAACATAATTGCATATCATAACTGATTTGAATGACCCAAAGATGAAAACTGATAATCATAAGTAAGACCGAACATTGGGTCAAACTAGCTGAAAACATAATATCATGATTGATGTACATCCATAACTGAAATCATAAGGAATAATGGGAGACTCGTTATATAACTGACATTACCACGATAGAGCTTACATGGTCCCGACTATTACACTCAAGTGGTCAGAGCCGTCTAAAGCCTTGCCAGGGCTGAACACGATATCGTGATATGATATCAAGCTCAAGGCCCCTTGGGGGCAGGGAAAATCTCAAAGGGACGTCCCAAAAAATTAGAAAAATAAACCTACATTGGCGCGTTGTTCTGAGGCATAGGGTTGACTGACCCATAGCCTACTCGATGCTAGACACTACTCCCAAAAATATGCATATGCTCTCCATCATTTATCAATGAAGTTAACCAACATCTGATGATGAAGCTGAATAATAATATACATTCATAATCGAAAATCATAACATGAGGAGCCTTGGCTCAAACCATTCCACAAGCTCAACATAATTGGGAGTCTAGACTCCAAAACCATGTGGTAAGTTAATTGATATGAAATCATAAATCATACTTGAACATATGGGCTTTCCCAATACTTAAACATGCTTGAAAATACTTGAATCACTTGAAAACATGATCATAGACATGAGTAACTTGAAAACATGTTTTTCTCAAAAACATCTCATCATATTTGAACATATATCATAGATCTCAACTTTCATGAACTTTCATGGATGGGCATCATAGTCTATAAAACTTGAAAACCTTATTTATAATTGAAAACATTGTAAAACTTGCCCATGAATTGTAATTCAACAATAGAAACATGCTTAGATTGTACCCATGGTAGAAAATTAGGGAATTCATGCATTGGGTTAAAACCTCATAGAATCAACATGCAGATTTTCATAAATTACAGAGGGATTGAACATGGGTGTGAACAATTTCGCCCATTCATAACCCTACATACCTGAGAGGATCTAATTTTACAACTTCTCTGATTGCCAATGAATAATAGTGGAAGAACTTTGAGAGATTGATCTAGATCATCCCCTCTAGAGTTCTAAACATGCATGCATGAATTAGGATAGGCTTAGAATGAACTTACCCTTCCTAAAACTCACTATTCTGAGCTTAAAACAATGTAGTATAGGCCTTAGGATCATAGGAATTACAGAAAAGCCCCTAATAAACTCGTAAGGAAAAATAGACTACCAGTCCCCATGAGGTACTGGACAATTCGTCGTCCAAGGCCACAACTTGTGGCCTGCGAATCATTAGGTACACTGCCAAAAACTTGAAGCTGGTCACCACGGGGGACACCACGACTCGTGGTGTACCCGACCAGTCGTGGTGACCCATCCGTTGAGTACACTACCCATATTCCTCTTTCCTTCATCTCATTCTTAACCACGACTGACATAAAAAGTCGTGGCACTGAAGATAAAATCTTCACCACGAGTCACACCACGACTCGTGGTTTACCCCACGGGTCACATAATGATTAATTCTGTGACGTGGTGTAGAAAATTCTATTTTCTCAATTTCAACTCTCTAGTGTGATCTTAGGGTTTCCAGGGCATTACAATAAATCATGGATAAGACATATGGGTTGGCTAAAGCCCTCTTGGGTAGAATGATGAAGAAAAATAGGGTGTGGCATATGAGGAAGACTAACTTGTCGCCACGTGATGTTGGTTCTAGTGCGCTAACATCGAAAATGAGAAAAAAGGATGAAGAGTGACATGAAAATCTTGCTAAAATGATGACTCATCTGGAGTTAATGACTAAGCATGTGATGGGACCCGAGCCTAAAGTTTTAAATGTTGTGGGAATACAAGGTCCAATGTATTTTAAAGGGGAGTCATCACAACCACGATATGAAAAGGAGTACCAATATATAGCAAATCAGATGAGGGCTTCTCGACCCGGGTATCAAAGGACTAATCAATGCCATGGGCGCCCACGGGAAGAGAACTACTTTTGGTAGAACCGTGATGCACAAGGGTGGCTCGATCAAAATGAGAGATGGGGTAATAGGGAGCAAAATAGTGAGACAGCACGCTATCAACAAAGTGTGAATCCATATGTTCCCCCTCGTAAAGCGAAGATCACCCAAGCGTAACCATGTGTAGCGATGTAGGGAACTCGAAAATTGAAGAGATGTTAGCAAAGGTTATCAAGAAAGTTGAATCAACTGACAGTGTGGTCAAGGAATTAAAAGATGAGGTGTCCAACCTTGCCCAAACAGTGAGTTCACACTCAAATTCCATCAAGCATTTGGAAGGCCAAATGAACCACTTATCCTCTCAAATGAATCCCCGATGAAGGGAACACTGCCTAGTGATACAATGCTAAATCCTAAGAAGGATAGTGAATGCTTAGCCATTGTCATGAGGAGCGGTAAGATGCTTGGTGATACGGGTGTTAATCCCAAGGAGGTTGTTGCCCCTAAGACAAATAATGTAAAAGAATCTGATGCGGTGCCACAAACACCAAACGGTCAGGATAATGTTGAGGATGAAGGTGAGGGATATATTGATGACATTCCCTCAAATACTGATGAGGAAGAGGCAAGCAGAAAAGCCTCAAGTGAGAAAGAACAATAATCAAGAGTTCTACCTCCTTATCCATAATGGTTAGCCAAGAACAAGAAGGAAAATCAGTTCAACAAGTTTATCGACATGTTCCACAAATTGTCAATAAATGTATCGTTGGTGGATGCTTTACTTCAAATGCTCGGATATGCTAAGTTTATGAAAGAGATGTTGAAGAAGAAGAAGGTTGTAGATGTTGGCACCGTAGAGACAACACATCGTTGTAGTGCTATGATGATGAGCAACCTTGCCCCAAAATGGAAGGATTCGGGAGCCTTCACAATTTCTTGCACTATTGGGTTGTGTGTGTTCAAGAAAGCCCTTTGTGATCTTGGGGAAAGTATAAATCTGATGCCTCTCATAATCTTCAAGAAATTGGGGCTTGGAAACACCAAACCTATATCAATGAGATTGTTAATGGTTGTTCGCTTTATCAAGAAATTTCTGGGCATTTTAGAGGATGTATTAGTGAGGGTAGATATGTTCATTCTACCGGCTGATTTTGTGGTTCTTCAATCTGAGATGAATGTAGAAGTTCCAATCATTCTGGGGAGACCATTTTTCACCACGAGCAGAGCATTGGTAGATGTGGAGCTAGGTGAGCTCAAATTTTTGGTTGGAAGTCAAGAGGTTACCTTCAAGGTGTTCCAATCTGCTGAACCTCTTGATGAATGCAAAGTGATTAGAGTGTTGAATGAAGAGAATGATATATAGGAGGTTGAGTTGGAGGATGATGGTATGGAGAATGAATTTTAAATGAGAGATACATCGTGCCACAACATTAATTAAGGCGCTTTTTCGAAGGCAACCCAAGTGTCTTCTTTTAAATGTTTTAAATGTCAGTGTTGTTTTTGATTATGTAGGACTATGTAGTTGAGAAGGAAGGACGAAGAGCACAAAATAGAGGCAGACACCACGCTCATCGGCCCAGATGCGCAAATCACCCATTTCTTAAGTCATGGAAGCAAAAACATGGGAATAATATGGTCAAACTGGCGAGTAATCGGTGGAACGCCTATACCAGTTCCAAAACCACCGCTTCACCGTCGGCTCAAGTAGAACACTTGAGGCGTGGGGGAACAACTGGTGACCCAGCGGTGAAATGCAGGACTCAATCCACGAACCACTGGTCACAAGAAGAGGACTAGGCATAAATTAAGGTTCATAATGGTAAGGCGGTGAACCGCCGTTTCCAATCGGCAACCACCGGTAAAACACCAGTGAAGGTAAGTGCCTTATTTTAAAATCTTGACCAAACCATGGACCTACCCAACCCCGATTCCTTTTTTATCCACCCTTGCCTTTTTTATTCTCCTAGACTTTCCTTTTTCCCACTTTTTAACACTTCCCCATATAACTTTTTATTTTCTCAATACCCCATCTTTCCATATTCCAAGGATCCCCTTTTTTCCACTTCCTCTACATTTAAAGAACCATTAAACATCCACCTTTTCCTCAACCAACACCATTTATTTCTTTTCACCTATAAAATCACCCAATTGTTTAACGTAACTAACACCACACTCTCCCTCTACTAGCAATGTTCCCATTTCCACCATTGTTGAGCATTTTCAAGCTTCCACATCTCTTATACGTACTCATTTTTGTGTTGTGGTAAAGTACTCCTAAAATTTTGATTTTCCCATCAGTTGTATTCTTGCTGCATATAGATGTTGTTATGGCATGTATCTTCCATCTTTTTATAGCCCTTTCCCCCAACATTCTTATTATTGAGGACATACTTGTTGAATGATGTTGATTAATACAATGTGAAATTTGTGGGGTGATAGAGGCCTGATGCTAAAATGAGTGTGGGGGAATAACTATTCTTGTGTAGTTGAGTGGGCTGAAGTCTAAGTAACCCCAAGCGATTAAAAGGACCCAATTTGGTCGATGATAGATTGGGTGCGCCATTCTTAAGGGTAATCATCATTTTAGCCCTTTTCATATGTGTAGGTGATGCATTTATATGATGAGAGTGAGGGTTTTGAGATTTTTAATGTTGGAGAGAGTTTTGAAGCACTAGGAATGAAGAACAGTGGCTATTCGCCGATTAGGTCTAGTGAAATGCCGATGAAATGGTAGTTCGGTCAAATATTGGCTTCCGGCCACTGCCTTGACCCCACGTCACATCGACACTTCACGTATCACGATCAGCGGTTCACCGGTGAGTCGCCAATGGAAAAGTTGCTACCTAGCGTTCTGCCTATCATCGACGGTCTGCGGATCACCTCCTGTGGTTCGCCGGCATTCTGTCGGTGCTTCTAGTTCATTCATACTAATTTCCTCTCTTGTTTGTCATTTAATTTTTACAGTAGTTGATGGTTGTATTCATTTTTAGCATTTGAAATAAACACAAAAAGACATATCATGGGTGTCACTAACATTGTATTTGTAGAAAATGACTTCATCCAAGAATCCCAGCAAGGGCAAGGCTCCAGCCTCCTTTGTCACGACCCGAATATAGACACGGATCGTAACACGGGACAAGGAGCCTCGAGAGACACCAAGTCGACTTATGGCATGAACATTCGTCTAACTCTATATTATCAAAGCAGAATACTTAACATATCAACATAGCGGAAGCATGAATATAACATAACTTAGTAAGCGGAACATATTACATACATAACTGTTGAGTACTACATAAACTCTAAAAGCCTCTAACGTATCAGATTGGTTGATAGGACAGCATTCCCAACTAACCTGGAAAACTAAAAACTAAAAGAAAAATCAATGCCTGAATCAAATGGTCCTCAGAGAATGAGGACTCACCAACAAGATGGATGCTAAACTCCGAGACAAGCTAATGATGATGCTGGATCTGAAGATCGGAGCTTGTATCATAAAACAATACAACATAGAGTATGTGGTCAGTACGTGGAATGTACCAAGTGCACAAGGTAAGTAAAACAGACATTTAAAATACATAAAAGCTCATAAATGATCATAAGAGAAGGACAACATGCTCATATCATAAATATCATAAGATAACATAAGGCTCAAGGTTTTCAAATCATTCACAAACCATTCACTATAATAGTTATAAGAGAAACTTCTTTAAATCATCACTTGAACCAAATAACATAAACATAACAATGCATAAAACATGTGGAACAATGGGAGGACTCGTCACTTCCCATTAATCTGAGGACCAGTTCCTACCACGGCTCTATATGACGACTTGTTGTAACGAAAAATGAGTCATTACTTAGCTCGTTACTTCCCACTATCATCAGGCCAACCTTCCCATGACTGCTTCCCACGGGTCATTGGTTGGACCAACGATCTGTTGGGTCGTCCGTTCTGTGGGATTTTTCCCAATTTTAGCCAATTTCCATTTTTAAATCCCGGGTCTAATCTTAGGCACTTCCGGGGTATTACAATATCTCCCCCTTGGGAACATTCATCCTCGAATGATGGAAAACATACAGAAAATAGAGAAATGCAATCATTATACTCTAATACTGTTCATTTAAAATGATAACTAACGGAATGAGTACCTCCAATTCAAACTACATAGCTGAGCCGAATACATGATTCATATACACATCTATATACAACAACGAAATTTGAACACATGAACTGAACATGAAAATTGAATGGAGTTTTAAGGAAAAACTAATACCTCAAGCTGGAACTGAGCCGGTAGAGAATAAAAGTGGGTATCTAGCCATCATATCTGCTTCGGCTTCCCACATAGCTCCCTCAACATGTTGATTCCTCCATAACACTTTAACTGGAGCTACTTCCTTGTTCCTTATCCTTCGAACTATACGATCCAGTATTTCTACCAGAACCTCATCATAACTGAGACTGTCCTTCACACCAACACTATCCACTGGGAAAACTAAAGCAAGATCACCCAAACACTTCTTTAAGAGCAACACATGGAAAACAAGATGCACAAAAGCTAACTCTGAGGGCAACTCCAACTTGTATGCCACCTTACCAACCTAACTTACAATCCAGTAGGGGCCAACATAACGAGGGCTGAGTTTTCCTTTCTTTCTAAACCGCATCACTCCCTTCATGGGAGATACCTTCAACAATACCCAATCATCCACCTCGAACTCTAATTTTCTCCTTCTCACATAGGCATAGGACTTTTGGCAACTCTAAGAAATTTTCAACCTGTCTTGTATGAGATGAACCTTCTCCATTGCCTCATGAACCAAATATGGCCCTATCATTACCGCCTCACCAACTTCAAACCAACTGATGGGCAACCTACATCTCCACCCATAGAGAGCCTCAAACGGTGCCATCTGAATATTGGAATGATAGCTATTATTGTAGGCAAACTCGATTGCGGGAAAGTGATCATCCTAACCACCTTTGAAGTCAATCACGCAAGCCCTCAACATGTCCTCGAGGGTCTAATTATTCGCTCCGCTTGACCATCCATTTGTGGGTGAAATGTTGTGCTGAGCTTAACTTGAGCACCAAGGGCTTTTTTGAAACGACTTCCAAAACCAAGAGGTAAATTAGGTACCCCTGTCTAAAATGATAGATGAGGGCACTCCATGAAATTTAACTAGCTCCTAGATATATAGTTTGGCATAATCCTCCGCAGCACTCGTGGTCTTGACTTGTAGAAAATGAGCAGCCTTGGTCAACCTGTCTACCACAGCCCAAATGGACTCATATTGTCGACGAATACGAGGTAGACCTGTGATGAAATCCATATTAATTTCTTCCCACTTCAAAGTAGGAATTCTAATATCCTCATGCACACCTACTGGCCTCTGGTGCTCGACTTTCACTTGCTGACAGTTCATACACTTAGCTACGAATTCTGCAATATCCTTCTTCATTCCATTCGGCCAATAGATTTCCCGTAAGTCAAGGTACATCTTGATGGCACCTGGATGGATATAATACCTAGATCTATGAGCCTCATGCAACATACGACTCCTCAAATCATCAACATCGGAAACATATAGGCGACCCTGGTACCAAAGCATGCCATTACCCCCTTCGGAGAATACCTCTACCTTATGATTTTGAACGGCTTCCAAATTCACCAAAATTGAGTCCTCATCTTTTCTAGCTTTTACATCATTCACCAAGGATGATTCTGATCCATTTTGGACAGCAACATCCCCCTCGGTCGAGTCAACCAAACTAACTTCCAACCTTGCGGGTCGATGCACATCCTTCACAATTTCCTACTTTCTTTCATCCACATGAGACACACTCTCCATAAAGAGTCTACTAAGTGTGTCCGCTAATATTATCCTTGCCCGAATGGTATAGCACGCCCATATCGTAGTCCTTGAGTAGCTCCAACCACCTTCTTTGCCAAAGATTGAGATCCTTCTGAGTAAAAACATATTGTAAGCTCTTATGGTCTGTGAAAACATCCACATGGACTTAATACAAATAATGCCGTCATATCTTCAAGGCAAATACCACCGCAGCACATTCAAGATCATGGGTCAGGTAATTCCTTTCATGAACTTTTAGCTGTTTGGAGGCATATGCTATGACTTTCCTGTGTTGCATCAATACACACCCTAGGCCAATCCTTGAAGCATCACAATATACTATGAACCCCTCGGTACCCTCGGGTAGGGTCAACACCGGTGTTGAGGTAAGTCGAGTATTCAACTCTTGGAAGCTCTTCTCACAAGCCTCCGAACCTTGGAATTTCACCTTCTTCTAGGTAAATTTGGTCAAAGGTGCTGCAATCGATGAGAAACCTTCAACAAAACTCCGATAGTAGCCAGCTAACCTAAGAAGCTCCAAATATCTTAAGGATTCCCCAATCTAGGCCAATTCTTATCGCTTTTATTTTCTAAGAATCCACCTTTATGCCCTCACTGGATACCACATGGCCCAAAAATGTCACATAATTCAACCAAAACTCACACTTGCTGAATTCTACATATAACTAGCAATCCTTGAGAGTCTGTAGCACCACCCTTAAATGAGCGGCATGCTCCTCCTTGCTCCGAGAGTATATAAAGATGTCATCAATAAACACAATCACGAACATGTCCAGGTATGGCTTGAACACCCTATTCATCAAGTCCATAAAAGCTGCAGGAGTATTCATTAGTCCAAAAGACATAACTACAAACTCATAATAACCATACCACGTCCTGAAGGTTGTCTTCTAGATATTGTTCTCCCAAACTCTAAGTTGATGGTACTCGGATCTAAGATTTATCATCAAAAAGCACTTGGCACCCTGAAGCTGGTCAAATAAATCATCAATCCTGGGCAGAGGGTAGCTGTTCTTGATGGTGACTTTGTTCAATTGCCGATAATCAATGCACATCCGAGGGGAACCATCCTTCTTTTAGACAAATAAGACTGGTGCACCCCATGGAGACTTGCTTGGTCTGAGGAAACCCTTATCTAATAAGTCCTTCAACTGTTCCATCAACACTGTTACCTCAACTGGAGCCATTATGTAAGGAGAGATAGATATAGGCTGCGTGTTGGGAAGAAGGTCAATACCAAAATCAATTTCCCTCTTGGGAGGTACGCCTAGTAAATCATCAGCGAATACTTCGGTGTACACACGTACTACCAGAACTAACTAGATAGATGGGGTCTCAGACTCCACGTCCTTAACCCTAACTAAATGATACACATAACCCTTAGAAATCATCTTTCTGGCCTTAAGGTAGGAAATGAAATGACCTACAGGAACAGCTGAACTACCCTTCAACTCTAGGACTGGTTCACCCGGAAAGTGGAACTCCACCACACGGGTTCTACAATTAATAGAAGCATAACACACATATAACCAATCCATGCCAAGAATAATGTCAAAGTCATACATGGATAACTTTACAAGGTCTGTGGAGGTGGCTTTACGCAATATAGTGATCAGACATCTTTTGTACACCCGCCTAGCTACAATCAAATCGCCAACAGGAGTAGAAACTGAAAATGGTTCTGACAGAGTTTCGGGACTAACTCCAAAGCTACTAGCAATATAAGGTGTCACAAAAGAAAAGGTAGCCCCTGGATCTAAAAAAGCATAAGCATCAAGGGGAAACACTCGTAATGCACCAGTAACCACATCCGGCAAAGTCTCCTACTCCTGACGCGAGGCGAGGGCATAGAATCTATTTTGGAGTTGTCCGCCATCCCTACTACTAGATGCCCCCTGCGGAGATGAACGTGATGGAGCTGATGCTGACTTGGTAGTTTGCACATGGCCTCTATCATCATCCGATCTAGAAAAGGGGCTCTCTGCCTCCACAACTTTTGTGGTGGTGCTCTAGCAGCCACCGAATGAGAAGAAGAAGATGTGTGGCTTTGGGCCGTCACAGTAGAACACATATTTTTGAAGAAGAGATATTTGTTCATTAATTCTCTTCTATTGGAGCTTGTCTGGGCTGCAGTATCTTTGAAGCCCATGAGCAGGCGTCGGTTTTGAAAATCTTCTTTTGTCCATTGGGTGGACATGGTTTGGGCTAGTTGAGTATTTTGTTCTTCTTTCTCAACTAGGTCATCCCACTTCTTTGGAGTAGAAATGGAAGTTGGAGCTGCATTTTCTAGAAAATATGATGGAGGAATTCCTTTCATGGCATAGTCCGCCGGAGTTTGGTATTTGGGATGGCTTGGGACAACTGCTTCTCTTGAAGGTTTCTCAGAAGCAACTGACTTTGTTTGCTTCTTGGTAGCAGCTTGTTGTTTTTTTGAATTTGATTATTGTTGTACAAACGCTATTTTGTTTTCACTCGACAGAGTGAGGGTGGGAAGTTGGGACGAATCCGGGACCTCTGTTGCCTTCTTTTTTCTACTCATTTTATCTTCCCTGCTAAAATTCTCTAGTAAGAAAATATGGAATAGAGTTGAAGCTCCCTTTAATACATTCTATATCAAAATCAAAAATACACAAAATAGCTTGCCATCTAGAAAATATATATTTAGAGGTAAGATTTTGAACATCATTTTGTAAAATAGGTTTTGCAGCTTTACAGTGAATTCATAATAAAAAATTTTGATTTAACAAATCTACTTGAAATTTTGAAATGCACAAAACAATTGCTAAAATTTCTTTTTTAATTATTGGATAATTTTATTGGGCCTTATTCCAATACTTTGATGAAAATGCAATAATATGGTCCTTATCATTTTTTCTTTGTTTTAAAATGACACAATAACCAATGTCTGATGCATCTGTTTCGACTATTTTGAATGCAGATGGATCAGGAAGAGATAGACAAGGAAGATGCTTAATCTTCTGCTTGATTTCTTTAATAGCATAGGTGTGAACATGGGTCCACGGAGGCAGAGGCTTTTTCAATCTATCATGGAGGAGTCTTAGGAAACTGCTAAGCCTTGGAACAAAATCTGCTACATAATTATCACGCCCCAAGAATCTTTGCAGTTGTGTTTTGTCTAAAATTTGATCGGCAAAATTTGTCAGCAAATTGGATAGATTTGAATGGGGATGATAGTACCCTATTGGATATTATGCCCAAGAAAGAAGATGTTCATTTGAAAAAGACTATACTTGGTTTTGGACAAGACTAAGCCATTTTCTTTGATTATATTGAAGAAAGTTTTTAGGTGCTTGAAATGTTAATCAATGGTTGTGGAGAATACCAGAACATCATCAATGTAAACAATTTGAACATTGAGAAGGGATTGAAAATGTAATTCATTATTTTTGGAATTTTGAAGGGGCATTCTTTAGTCCAAAGGGTATGGCATTCCATTCATATTGCCCGAATGATACCGTAATAGCAATTTTGTATCGATCTCTTGGAGAATGAATGAATGATTTATTGACTACTAAGATTACCCTAGTATGCCATATCCTAATGGAGATTGAGATAATTGATAAAGTCTCTTTGTTCATATCATGATTTGGTTGTTCAACTTCTGTTTGTCCAGGAAGATCAGCGATGGTAGAGAATTGTTGAAGGACAATCCAATCTAGTTCCTACCTAGCTTTGATTTTTCAGATTACTTCCTTAAGGAGTACTATTTCTGATTGAAGATCTTGATTAGTTACTACCTTTGATTTGCTGGAAGGAAATCTGTTCAAAACATCAGTGATATTGTAAGTGTTTTCTATGTGAGGATGAAAAAAGTTGTTGGAGGAAGATGTGGAGGGTCTATCTAGAGTCTTTTTGAGTTGATATATATAATGTCTTTTTTGGTTTGGATCTTATAAGTTGCTTATAGCCTCTAGGAGAAGATCTTGTTCTTTTGAGAGAACATTGACTTCAGGTTGGCTATTTTGGTCTTCTTGGTCAGACTGGGAGGATTCTAGGTCATCATCTTTGATTTGGTTAAGGTCCTGTTCGAACTCATCATCAACATTATCAAAGTCCTCTCGTAGTAAGAGGTGTAGTATCTAGTTGAGGACTGTTTTATCCAGGTTGAGACTTCTAATTCTTTTGGCGGATTTGCAGTACTTGGAAATATGACTTGGTCTGCCACACCTGTAACATTTGCCATCATTGGGGGCAGGAAGAGCTGGCTTCTTAGTTGCACATTGATGTTTTGAAGGAGAAGATTTTGATTTCCTAAATTTAGGAATATGAGGCTTTGATGAGGAGACTTCCTTTTTAGGAGCCGGATTTCTATGGGATTTCTTTCTACATGGAGGTAGACCAAATTGTTCGCAGAAACTTCCTAGGTCTCGGCGTGTCTGAGCTCTATCTTTTGCTAATTGTCTTAATATCTTATTCTGGTGACAGATCTTAAGGGCAACCTGCTGGATGAGACTTGTAAGCTGACCGTAAGTGATGTGCTCATAAGGAATAATATCACCAGAGTGCTGGTTTTGGAGCTCTTCTTTGACTAAATCTCTAAGGGACTTAGGCAGGAAGTCTAGGAATGTTTCTTTCCAGTAGGGAAGGCTACCATCAGGCCTTTCATATGGTAATAAAGGAGTCCTTATACCATCTAAAGTCGGAAAGTGTTTTACACTTAAGGTTGTTGAGTACTTCAGAAGATCTTTCCCTAAAGATACCCGGGCTTCTAATGAATATTTTGATAATGGTGTAAATCAGAGTATTGGTAGAGTCAGGAATGGTTTGTCCATCCTTAAAGATTGGTTCTCCTGAAGGGTCGACTCAAACACTCTGAAATTTTTTTTGCTTGTCTTCCTCACTAAGATAGGTTTCCGAGCAACCTTTTAACTAGCCCATAAACCTTGCTACTAGGACATGGGTAGTAAGTTGGTCTGAGTAGTTATGGGAGGTCCTGTAAGAAGTGGAAACCATTGTCATCTACTGTAATTTAAATAGAATATTGTATTCAGAACAACCATCTATGTTCCATTCATAGATGTTATTGTCATTGTAGTTGTTTCGGATGATACTGGGTTTTTCTTCTTAGGCTACATCAAGATGGGTAGCTCTAGGGTAATAAAACTTTTGCAGCTTACGCCAGTTGGAAAATTTGTCTTTGATGGGGGCCACCTCTAAAGGAATTTCTTCTCCTTCTGGCTGACTATCGGACGGGATATCTTCCTGAAGAACAGTGATAGTTGTAGAGGCCTTAGAAGAGGTTTCTCTCATTGTGGTATCAGGGACCAGAGTCTTCTCAATTTCCCAGATCATTCGTTGGAGGTCATAAAGTTGAGGTGAATCTTTTGAGTGGAGGGTTTGGAGTTCCTTAGAAAATATTGTAGGGATTTCATAAGGTTTAAATAGAGGAACCGAAGATGTGGAGGCCTGTTCACTCCCAACTACACGCAAGTGCACGTGGTCGTACAAGTAATAAAGTGGCTTTATTTCAAGCTAGGTATCGAACCCATAGGGACTGTAATGTTACCATAATTTTTCGGTAAGTGTTTAGTATATGAAATTCTTTATACAAGTGGACAAATAGAACAAATGGTCAATTTTCATTAATATTAGTTAACGTAACTTTAAGTAAAGAGATTGTAAGTTATAATCTAAACAATAATACAAACAAGCTAAGGTTAAGGAACAACATGCATATATGTAATTTATTGATTAAATTTCAGTCAACACTTCTCTTTGGTTGTTGGTCGGGAATTATTAACCAATGGATTGGGTCTTTCGATCTCCTCTCCAATTAAAGAATCATGAGTCTCACATTACACATTTCTGTGATGTAAACACTTCATATTCTAGAATTACACAACCAATTCCATACATGACCAAATATGACGCTATAGATATATCTCTATTCTGAATGTGAATCTTCTCTTAGTTTTACAACCAAGACAAGAACATATCCTACCAATTCACATCTATCCAATTAATCTTCCTTTAGGAATTAAACTGGAATTCTAGGACTTGCATTAACAATGGCCAATCATTAATGTAGTAAAAACAAGAATTAGTACAACAACCGTTGTAGAGAAGATAAAAATTGAATTAATATCAATTACATATTACTAGAATCATCCTCAACCTCAGCTAAAGGTGAATTAGCCACTCATTTGATGAATAAACATCTTCAAACAAGTAGAAATCATAGAAGCAATTGAAATCTAAGAGAAAAAGGAAGAAAACTAACCCAAGAACTCCTTCAGCTCAACTGCCTGATACCCACGTTCTTAGCTTGAAATGTCAGATATATTAAAATAAAACCTAAGTGTGCTATTTATACAAGTTGGAAATTTTCCCAGAATAAAGCGGCAATGTGGCACGGAGGGTATCGCGGAGCATCAGCTCTGTGCCATGGCCTTGACGGCGGACCTTCACTGGAACTTGGGGTGCCGGATAATTATCTTCAACGTGGCACGGAGGGTATCGCGGAGCATCATCTCCGTGCCAAGGATGTAACGCGCACCTTTACTAGAATCCAGGTGAGCAGCTAAATCCTCCCACCGCGTCACTGAAGTGAACGCGGAGCATGGGCTGCATGACACGGTGTCATCGAGCACCTTCACTTGAAATCCACCCAAATTCCACTGTAGGTAGAATGCCTCCGCGATGGTGGCGTGACACGGCCCCTGTCGTGGAGCATCAATTTTTAGCATTTCCTTGTCGACTTCCTATTTGCTTCCGAGTCCATTCCTCAACATCACCAACTTGAAGATTAGTTCCCAAAATTCATTCTAACTGCAAAAATAATAACTAATCATGTTGGTTAGTATAAATCCACATTTACATAAAAACCACATGAGAATGTAAACATAAAAGTAGATAAACAAGTAAAAATTAAGTAATAAAGTATCACTTGGGCATGCAATTATGCCCAAGATCACCTACCCCACACTTAAAGCCTTGTTCGTCTTCGAACAACCTTTTCACATCTCATGTAATTGAAAACTCACACATAGCTAATTTAGCACGACAATTCAAGATATGGCTATAAAGATTATTTAATATAGAAAGTAAAAAATAAGGCATGCATGATTTCATCAATAAGACGAATTACAACTATGTTAAGACTTCCTAACCTCAAGAATTGACTCGCAATCTTAGCAAACTCGTGCAAATCAACCGATCAAGAATTCCACATGAATGTTATCTCTGATTAAACATGTGCCCTCACAACACAAGAGAGTTACCCCATTTTTACTTCAAAAGAATTTCAAATCACAAAAGGTATGGGAATATGAATAAAATTACGCTCGCTCTCTCAAAGAATTCACGTGCCTCATGTAGTGAACCATAAGCTTGCCCTTAGTGTTTACTACACTAATTTAAGGATGCATGAATGTAAGATCAAGTAGGACTTAATTGGTTGTAATGTAAGCTAAGGGACGTGTAGATACTGTTTTGGACAGTAATAGTGACTATCTTCCCCCAAGCGCTTTTAATACATCCACATTCATTAAAGACATCTCCTCTATACTTTTTCATCACTCTTCTCACCCTCGAATATTCTCTTTTAATTCCCATTTCTTTAAGCACACTCAGCTTACTAGTAAAGCATCTTTAAGTAAATTTTTCATTTACTTCCGTACTCTCTTCTAATAATCAATCATTTTCAACAAGTGCACCTTTGTCCTTTTCTCAACTTTCACAACTTCCACTTTTCCTTCTTTTTCACACTTCTCACTCCTTCACTCTTTTGAATTTTTCACTTAAGAGCTTAGGAGTTTTGGATCAAATTTATGGCTAATGAAAGAAAAGGATTAAGCTTATGTTATAGCTATGAAAGAATAGGCTTAAGGCTCAATGGGGCTAACTAGGATTTAACTTTCAAGGTAGGCAAGATAAGAGATAAAATTTAGGTTCATTCAAAGAAATGCCTACATCCTCTCTTACAATCCACATCCTTCATTTCATTTTATATACACACTAGGCAAGTTCTAGACACTTCACAGTAGCATGGAATATAAGAAAAACTCACACTCACTGCACATGCACATGCTCAATTCAAGACCTATTCGCAGACTCTTAACTCAGTTAATTACAAGAATTCAAAATTAAGCTTTAATCACATCAAGTCGAATTCTAGAGCCTAGGGATCTCAACATGTTTAACATACTTGCATGCTTCCACACGAATCACACTTGCCTCTTACAATATAGCACATAATAAGAATGTCAAACCATTAATTAGCTATGTGTTTACAAAAAAAAAGCTCAAAACCTACTGACTAAATTTCCCTTAAGACGGTCGTCATCCATCCATCATAGGGAACAGTCTCTATCTAAGACTTCGGTTCAAAGGGACTACTCTCGAAAAAAGCACCGAAAACAAAAACCGAGAAACACAACTCAAGAAAATAGAAAAAATAAAAAAATAGAACTAGCACATAACTTGCACAAATAATTATGCAAATAACTACTCAACAATAAACAATTTATTACAATTACATTACCAGCACCAACACACAAAAGCATCAACATCATAACATAAACCTAATGTCACACATCAAACAACCACAAAAGCACAAACATATCACAGCATTACTATACCAGCACCTAACTACTCCCACCCTACACTTAGTAGGAACACTGTCCCCAGTGTTCGCATATCTGCAATTAGAAATAAAGTTTTGGGTGGTGTAACTCCTTGATCAATCAAAATGTTCAATCTCTTGATCAGGTGCAAGTGCCTCATCACCAAGATCAGAATCTTCTTCGCCTTCCTCCTGTGACTCAATGTCTAGGTCATCCCGGCGCGTTTCCTTATCAGTAGGGATGTCATCATCAACTGGTTCTACAAATGCAGGCCCAACTATGCATAAAGCTCAGGCATGCTCATTGAATGGATAATCCATGTCGATCTTCCACAATTCATCCTCCATAGCATGCCTTCCACCAATCCGCAGTTGCAGCATCTGCATCTCATACATTCGGGCCATGTATTGATCATCCCAAGCATATCGCTCGGCGAGTGTAAGCACAGGCCCATATGTGGTATCAGGTGCTTTGGTCTTAGTGACATCCAAAGCACGCTAGTCAAGTTGGGGAATGTAATCGAGGGCCTCTTCTTCAATACCATGGCCCCTGAGGAAAGCAGTGAGAAGACCAACGAAACCATACCTATGCCCTTGATGAAGTCTGGCTTTCTTCATGGCGGAAACAATCACCGCTCCAACATTTATCTCCAGCCCTTTCATCAACGCATACACCCAACAAACTCTGTCCCGGGTGACATTAGTCATGTGCACCGCCGGGATCAGGCAAGTACATACTATCTTCAACCAGATCCTCGCTTCTCTGTTCATTTGGGAGTATGGCAATGTCTGGTGATACCCTCTTTCCTTGTGACGACTCCACCTAGCTGTTGATCATGCTCCACATAAACTGTGTCTGATATCTACATATGGTGGAGTGATATTAACCTGGCTGAGGACATGTGCGTCTGTGTCCCGCATCCCCAAGATGGCATTTAAATGATGTGGTTCAAAAGTAACCACCTGTCCTCCATCCTGACTGTGTGGCTACGCACGGTGGGATTCTAGTTAACGTAGAATTCCCGTATAAGATGGAGATTGCACTCTTTGTGTTCTTCAAAGATGAAGTTTAGCCCAACAGTGTCTATCCTGTGTAGGATTCTCAGGAATTCTTGAGCTAGTGGTTCCCGTGCTATTTGTTCCTCTGGAAAATACATGATTTCCTTGTGTTTGGCATACCATTTCTTTCCCTCATCAGTAACCCATCGTGTTCTATATTGTCTACGTTGCCCCCTTGGAACCGGTGTTGTTGCTGGCGCTGTTGCCCCAATTCTCAATCTTTTTCTGCTGGCTCCAGATGTGGATGCGCCTTTCCCTTTGTCTTCTCTTCCAGACATTTGTCCTGTCCATCAAAAACATAAATTTCAAATTTCATGCATGATATAGTTGGCTACGACTAAGGCTGGGCTTAAGTTGATCGCCCCACACTTAGTCGTTAGCTGCATCAATACAATTCGACAAGAGCAATCACATGTTTTCAGTTCTTATTTCCCAAAATGTTCAGTGCATTCATACAATTCGATGGAACAATTTCATTGTACTACTCAGACTTCATACAATGTATTATGAAAGTTCATCCATCGATTCATTTATATAATCATGAGCACTTTGCAATTTGCGCACAACAACTTATGAGAATTCCCTACTTTCATCCCCCAAAAATCCATATTCTACCATAACATAATCCACTTCAATCACAACATGTTTCAACTCAAACAACACGCACCACCCAAAATATCTCCATTTTTACCCAATTCTTCTTCCTATTTAAATTCTCGACCCTAGTTATCAACATTGTAACATTTTTAACAAATCATGTAATTAATGAGTTCGTAACATAATATTAGCACAAAATCAACATTCATCCATAACTCAATTGATTACAACACTTATTAATCACTTAGGTTAGAATTTCATCAAAGAAAACATGTTCAATAATCGAAATATTCAGCAATAATGAGAAAAAAATTCAACAACATTCCTTTAATTGAAGAATTTTAAGAAGAATCAAAGAAATTTTCTAACTAGGGTCGTGGCACGTTGAGGGAGAAGGGGTTTTGGGGTGTTTGTCGCGGAGGGTTTGAGAAAAATGGGGAAAAATTAAAGACTTTGGTGTTAAAAAGGGTGATTTTGCGCGGATCAACCTGTTGCCCCGAACTGACCCATCGCGAAATTACACTCAACGTGTCATGGAGGGCAACACGGAGGCCCTACTCCGTGACACGAAGCTAACGCGTTGGCTGACTAGAATTGTGAACATACCTGGAAATAGGCTCAACGTGTCACGGAGGGTAACTCAGAGGTCAGCCTCCGTGACACGGAGCGGACGCGGACCCTCACTGTTTCTTGCCCCAATTTTCACTTTTTACCTTTATTTTTCCACTTGCGATTGTTTTGTATTTTTGCCCTCCGTATTTCCGGAATTCACAAACAACAACAATTTATTAGAGAATCGTAGGTTGCCTCCCACCTAGTGCCATTTTTTTCTTCTTTTTTTTTCTTTTTTTTCTTTTTCTAACTAGTCTAATACATTACATCCACGGGTTGCCTCCCGTGCAGCGCCTGGCTTACCGTTGCGGCTCGACGCTTGACATTCTCATTCATCTACTAAGGTGATAGACGTCTTCTCTCGATTGACTTCTTCACCCAGTAATGATTACACTTCTGCCTGTTCACCAAAAATGTGGCATTTTTACCCTCTTGCCACAATTCAACTGCCCTGTGCGGGGTCATCCTTGCTACTTCAAATGGCCCTGACCACTTGGATCGCAACTTCCCTGGGAAGAGTTTCAACCTTGAGTTAGATAGCAACACCTTCTGACCTGGCTAAAAGATTCGATGCACCATGTGCTTGTCATGCTACCTTTTAGTTTTTTCTTTGTAGCATTTGGCACTTTCATATGCATGCCATCGAAACTCGTCCAACTCACTCAGTTGCATAAATCACTTCTTTCCTGCAAGCTCAGGATCCATATTCAGCTTCTGCACAGCCCAAAAAGCTCGATGTTTTAGCACCACGAGTAGATGACATGCCTTACCATAAACCAATTTGTACGGTGAAGTCCCAATGGGTATCTTATATGCAGTCCGATATGCCCACAATGCATCATCCACTTTGCTTGACCAATCTAAGCGTTGTGAATTCATCGTTTTCTGCAAAATCTGTTTAATCTCCCTGTTTGACACCTCCACTTGTCCGCTAGTTTGGGGATGATATGTTGTTTCCACTTTATGTCGATTCCCATATTTAGCTAGCAAATTCCTGAACCCTGCATTTACAAAATGTTCCCCTCCATCACTGATAATTGCTCGTGGCGTACCAAACCTTGTGAAAATCTGCTTCTTCACAAGTTTAGTCACTACCTTGTTGTTGTTCCTGGGACACGCTACTGCCTCCACCCATTTGGACACATAGTCCACTGCCACCAAGATGTATCGATTGCTAAACGATGATGGAAACGGGCCAATGAAATCTATTTCCCACATATCAAACACCTCAACTTCCAATATTTGATGCAATGGCATTTCGTGTCTTCTGCCGATTGTTCTCTAACATCTATCACATTCTCTGACATAAGCTGCAGCATCTTTGAACAGTGTGGGCCAAAATAAACCGGATTGCAGCACTTTGTGAGCAGTACACTCTCTTCCATGATGACCTCCATACAATGATGAATGACAACTCCTGAACACCTCTGCCGTCTAACTTTTTGGAACGCATCGCCTCATCACTTGATCTGGTCCCTGCTTAAACAGATACGGCTCATCCCACATGTAGTACCAGGAATCATGGCTCAGATTCTTCCTCTGTTGAGTCGTTGCCTCAGGTGGGTATACTCCACTTACCAACAAATTCACAATATCTACATACCACGGGAGTTCAACTTCCTTTATTGCCAAGAGTTGTTCACTGGGGAACTCTTCTTTGATGCTCTCACCTTCCTTCACATATGAACGATTCTCTAACCTCGATTGGTGATCTACAACCTGATTTTTACTTCCCTTCCTGTCTCGGATCTCAATATCAAACTCTTGCAGCAATAATATCCACCTGATCAGCCTGGGCTTTGCATCCTTCTTGCCAAATAAGTACCGAATTGCCGCATGATCAGTGTGTACCACCACTTTCGATCCCACCAGATAGGATCTAAATGATCTTGGGGTAATTTATATGCCCAAGTGATACTCAAATGTGTCATTTTAGCCTTGTTTATCTATCAATGTTTATACATTCTCATGTGACTGGTAATAAAATGTGAATTTATACAAACAAACATGATTAGCATTGTTTTGCAGGTAAAATGTGATTTTGGGAAGCTAAAATGCATGTTGGAATAGATCGGGGTTGGACTCGGATGTGAGCAAAGGTCAATTCATTGGAAGGCACAAAATAAAGAGGCTCCGCGATGGAGCTGTGTCACGCTGCCATCGCGGAGGCCTTCTGCCTGGATAGGGAATTTTCGGCCTATTTCCAGTGAAGGTTCGCGTTGGGTCTGTGGCACGGTGGCCTGGCTCCGCGTTGCACGCCATGCCACGTTGAGCCTGATTACCTGGACCCCCAACTTCCAGTGAGGGTCCGCGTCGGTGGCGTGTCACAGAGGCAGTCCTCCGCGATACAATCCGTGACACGTTGCTTGTTATTCCGGGAAAAATTCCCACCAGTATAAATAGAACACTTAGGTTCATTTTTCAATATTTTGACTTGGTGGAGCAAGAACGTGAGTTACAAGCAGTTGAGGGGATGAAATTATCAGGTTTTTTCTCTCTTTCTTTCTCCTTGAATTCAATTGCTTGTATGTTTAACACTCATTTGACGATGTTTAATTCACAAATGAGTGGCTAATTCCTCTTCTTGCTGAGGTTAAGAACACTTGTAATGAAATGTGATTATTGATTCTTTGTTTTTTCATCTTTTCTTCCATGGTTGTTCTATTGATTCTTGTTCTTACTGCATTAATGTGTGGCCTACGTTAATGTATATCTAAAAAGTCCGGTTTCAATCGAGAGAGCAAGAAATTGGAAAGTTGTGAATTAATAGGATATGATCCTTTCTTAGTTTGGGAAAACTGAGAATTGATTTACCTTCAGGATAGAAATATACCTGAAAGTCGTATTAGTCAATTTAGGAACCGAGTTTGTATGGCTAGAACATGAATTTTCATTTAATCACAGAAATGTAGGTGGACGGTTCATGATTCTTAAGTTGGGTTAAATACGAGAGTTTTAATCTATTGGCAGTAGTCCTTTACTAGCAACCAGAGGAAAAGACTAACCGAATGATATTGATAATTGATTTCTTTACATGTTTATTTGACCTCAGCATGCTCACATTCATAGTTCAGACTCACATTAGATAATCGTTTTAGACTTAGCATAAAAATTAGAATACAAAAATATCAAACTATTGGTTACACTGTTGTCTTCATTCTTAAACTGAAAATATAGTAACATTTGATTAATTGTTACCTTATCCCAGTCCCTGTGGGATCGATACTTGGCTTACTTGAGCCACTTTACTACTTGTTCGACCACGTGCACTTGCATGTAGTTATATACCCATATAACAAACGACCGAACAAGTTTTTGCCGTCGTTGCCGGGGACTGACAATTGGTGAAATTTTCTTAAGTGTTAATTTACTATATTTTTATTTTCTTAGTGTTGACAACTTGGTCTTAGCCTGTAGTTTGCATATTTAATCTCTGTTGAACACTGGCATGAGACAAGGAGCTGGTGGACTCGTATTTAGAGCCAGAAAGATTATTTCATCGTCAGCGGAGAGAAGCTCTAGAAAGAAAGCTGCAGTTGCTCAGACAAACACTTATGGAGCAACAACAAAATCCACCTGTAGTACGGGCAATGTTAGTGCCCGAAGAAGTAGCAGCTCGGCCGGTTCGCGAGGTGGCAATCCCACAGGCTAATAATGTCACATCTAGCATCCGCAAACCTGAGCCAGGAGGGAGGTTCAAGCCTAAACAAAACATGGTGCAATTGCTGCACACTAGCGGGCAGTTTACAGGTCTCCCTTATGAAGATCCACAACAGCATTTCCAAAATTTCTTGGAGATAAGTGACACTTACATCCCCGCTGGAGTGTCATCAGATTATGTCCGGCTTACATTGTTCCCATTTTCACTATTGGGAGAAGCCAAGAGGTGGTTGAAAGCTGAGTCACCTAATTCTATTTCTACGTGGGATGATCTTGCAAGAAAATTCTTGATACAATTTTTTCCCTCCGGTAAAACAGCAAGACTTAGAAGTCAAATTCTAAGTTTCAAACAGAGAGAGGGAGAGAATCTATATCAGGATTGGGAGAGATTCAAGTGCATGTTGCAGGATTGTCCTCCTCATCAGGGGCAAAGTTTGAGTCAGGGTGTGCAAAGGAACCAAGGAGGGCAGCAGAATTATCAAGCACAATTTAGAAACAACAATGCACCTCCTCCACCACCATCACCCAGCATTGAGGAGATGTTCAAGACGATGATAGCTACCCAAGCTCAATTGCACGCTGACTATGTGAAATTGGTAGCCGAGGTGAAAAACAACCAGTTAGCTACCAAGGCACTTGAATATCAATTTGGACAATTTGCTGGAGCCCAAAATACCAGGCCTAGAGGAGGACTTCCGAGTGACACAGATCCCAACCCCAAGCAGGTGAATGCGGTGACCACAAGGAGTGGTTTGCAGCTGAAAGAGGTGGAACCAGAAAGACCACCTCAACAATCGGGAGCAGCAGAAGTCGAGAGGGAGCAAGATGATGAGAGGGGGAAGACTAAGGAAGCTGAATCAGAAAGACCACCACCCCTGTTCCCTCAACGATTAAAGAAACACAAGGAGGAGGCGTGTTTCAAGAAATTCATACAGATGCTGAAATAGGTACATATTAACTTACCTCTTGTTGATGTTTTGCAGGGAGCGCCGAAGTATGCCAAGTATATAAAGGACATCGTGGCAAACAAAAGTCGGTTGACTGAGTATGCTACGGTGGCTCTTACGGAGGAGTGCACTTCCTGGATACAAAACCGACTGCCCACAAAGCTCAAAGATCCTGGGAGCTTTACTATACAGATTACTATTGGGCAGAGTATCCGAGCTCGTGGATTATGTGATTTGGGAGCGAGCATTAATTTGATGCCGTCATCGGTATTCAAAAAGCTGGGTCCAGGAAGTCCTAGACCCACAACAGTGATCTTGCAATTGGCGGATCGGTCCTTAGCCAGACCTGATGGCATTGTGGAGGACGTTCTGGTGCAAGTTGGCTCCCTGATCTTCCCGGTAGATTTTGTCGTGCTGGATTTTGAGCCAGACGCAGAAGTCCCATTTATTTTGGGACTTCCTTTCTTGGCGATCGGGAAAGCGCTGATTGATGTAGCTGCGGGGCAGCTAACCATGTGAGCACACGACAAGGTGGAAGTGTTCGATGTGTACAAGGCCTCCAAGCTCCCGACTGTGTACGAGAAACTCTCGGTGATCAATGTGATTGATCGAGTTGATAAGGCGCGGATAAAGGATTCACGAGAGTTATTAGGAAAACCACCTGAACTATGTAAGCACTACTGGGGGGAGGACGGTAGTCAAGAGAAAATGTCCATCACCCTAGAGGACAACTGAGCTGAATGACGTCGAGCCGCGATGGTAAACCAGGCACTGCACGAGAGGCAACCCGTGAAATTTTTCTTTATAAATTGTGAATAGATTTTTTTTTTATTTTTATTCATTTTCTTTTATTTTCTTAATTAACAACAAAAATTTTAGTTTTTTGTTTTTATTTTTATTTTGAGTGAAACCTATAATTCTAACCAATTTCTTGTAGTAGAATGAATTTCAAGTCGAACGGAGGGAAAATATACAAGGAATCGCAAAGGAAAATTCGAGGTATGAAAATCAAGAAAAAGTGGCAAAACAGTGAGCTAGGGTGATAGCTCCGTGTCACGGAGGAGAGCCTCTGCGTTACCCTCCGTGGCACGTTGAGGTATAAGTCCAAAATTTTAAAAGAATTCCAGAACACCCTCGCGATAGCTCCGTGTCACGGAGGCAGTGCTCCGCGATGCACTCCATGACACGTTGCTGTGTATATCGCGACGGGTCACACCGGGTCGCCGGGTGACCCGTGCGATTTTTCTACTTTTAAACCCCGAATCCCCCTCACTTTTCCTTATTTCTCACACACTCCGCGACCAAACTCCCTAAAATCCCTCCCCCTTCAACGTGACATGGAATAGGCCAAGGATTTCATTGAGTTTTCTTCAATTCTTCAAATTTAAGGTATTTTCCTCAATTCTATCTCATTTCTTGTCGATTTTCTTTGATATTGAGCATGTGATGTGAGCTAAACTTGCCCTAAGTAGAAATTAAGCGTAAATTCAATTGAATTGTTGTTGATGGATGTTCGGAGTATCATTGTGATCGCTTGAACTCGTTAATGGCATAATTTAATCGAATTTTTGTTGATACAATCATAGCTAGGGCTTGTTTTTGAATTTGAAGTGGAAAAATGTAGTTAACTAGTGAAATTCATGATGGGTTGTACATGTTGAGTGAGATGAGTTGATGTGCTAGTTGTTATTATGCTAAAAGACCGATGAATTCTCGGGTTAGGGGAACATTGAAATTTGCAAGAATTGGGTGAGTTGTATAGGTTCATGTAGTTAAATTCTTATTGTTTTCGGTTCTTTGTTTATCCTTGCTAAGTGCGATAAGATAAAATGTTATCGATGGTAATGATTGTGGTTAGCTGTACGAAGTCTGAGTAGTACATAGAATACATACCGTCGAATTCTTCGAATGCACTAAGCATGGTTGTATATTTGGTTGTTTGTTTGTGTAAATAGGTATGATCTTGCCGTAATGTTGTAATTTTAGCTAAAGACTAAGTGTGGGGTAGCCTAGCTTAACCCGACCTTAGTCGAAGCTAATGCTCATTGGCTTAACATTGATCTTGTCTGTTTGGGTTGATAGGAAAAATGGCAAGCAGGCAAGAAAAGGGGAAAGGCGCATCGACATCTGGCGCCGGAAGAAAGAGAATCAGACTGGACACAGCAGTCCCTGCAACACCAGCAGTTCCACGCGGCCAACGCTGCCAATACGGAACCAGGTGGATGACAGAAGAGGGGAAGAAGTGGTATGCCAAGCATAAGGAGCGCAAGTACTTCCCCAAGGAACACATAGCTCGGGAACCGTTGGCATAGGAGTTCCCTAGGATTGTCCACAGGATCGAGGCAGCTGGGCTCAATTTCATCTTTGAAGAGCCCAAGGAATGCAACTTACACCTGATTCGGGAATTTTATGCCAATTGGAACCCGACTCTCAAAAGTCATACCATCAAAATCAGAGAGCAAATAGTCACCTTTGAGCCCCACCACCTCAATGCTATCATAGGGGCGCGGGACACAGACGCCCACGTGCTTGGACAGCTAAACATTACTCCACCATATGCGGACATCAGACGCACCTTGTGTGGAACCCGATCGACAGCTAGATGGAGCAGACACAAGGAGAGGGGCTACCATCAGACTTTGCCCTATTCACAGATGAACAGGGAACCCAGGATATGGCTTAAGATCGTCTGTTCCTACCTAATCTCGGGGGTACATATGATAGATGTAACCCGGGATCGTGTATGCCTGGTGTACACCCAAATGAAAGGCCTGGAGATCAACGTGGGGGCGGTGATTATTTCCGCCATGAAGAGAGCCCGGTTGCATCAGGGTCACAGATACGGATTTTGTGGACTACTCACCATATTCCTAAGGGGCCTAGATGTTGAGGAAGAGGCCCTTGACTACATCCCGCAGATGGAGCGGCGGGCCTTAGATGTCACCAAAACTAAGGCTCCCGACACCACCCACGGGCCTGTTCTTACACTAGGCGAGCGACATGCTCGTGATGATCAGTATATGACTCGCATGTATGGGATGCAGATGCTCCAACTGAGGATAGGCGGGAGGCCGGCAACAGAGGAGGAGATATGGCAGCTCGAGCTAGACTACCCTTTGGCGATAACGCCAGGGCTCTATGTCGAGTGGGGCCATCATTTGTAGAACCCACGGATGATGATGTCCCCACAGACGAGGAGACACATCGGGAGGACTCCGATGTGGAGTTCGATGATGACAATGGGGGTGATTCAGACATGGGAGATGAAGCAGCAGCACCTGATGAAGAAGTGGAGTATTTTGATTGATCAGGGAGTTCCACCACCCAATTTTTGTGCTATATTAATTTTTGTGAACACTAGGGACAGTGTTCAAGATAAGTGTGGGGTGGGAGTAGTTAGGTGCTGGTTGTGCTGTTTTGTATGTCCTAATCTGTTGTTGTGCTGTGAACAAAATGTTCTGACCCTGTGATTTGTGAGTGTTAAGTTGTTATCCTGTATTGTAATTATATGTGAAACTATTGTGTGTTGCTGAATGTTGAATGTTGCTAGCTGATTTGGTACATATTTTTGTTTATCGACATGATCGATATTTTTAAATTTTTTTTTTCAATTCTTGGGTTTCTCGGCGTTTGTTTTCGGTTATTTTACCGAGAATGGTCCCATTGAACCGAAGTCCTAGTTAGTGACCGTTCCTTATGATGGATGGATGACGACCGTCTTAAAGGGAAATGTAGTCGTTAGGAGTAGATTTTTCATTTATTTTTCAGTTGTTTTTCTTTTGTGGGTTGCATCCCAAAACTAGTAGTTACTTTATGGTTGCGGAATTCTGGTTGCGTGTTGTACATGATATTTAAAATGCAAATGTGATTCGTATGAAAGCATGCAACTTTATAAATATGTTGAGATACCTAGGCCATAGAGTCGATTCAGTGTGATTAAGGCTTAATGTTTGAATTCCTGTAATTAGCTGATTGGAGAGTATGTGAATACATCTTCAATTGAGCATGTGCAATAAGTGTGACGTGAGGTTTTTTTATTCCATGCCATTGTGAGGTGTCTAGAACTTGCCTGGTATGTGTACAAAACGAAATGAAGGAGGTGTATTGTAGGAAAGGATGTAGGCATTTCTTTGTTTTTAATCGAAAGTTTCTATTTTTCATTATTGTACCCACCTTGATTGTGTACCCTAGTAAGCCCGTTGAGCCTTTAGCCTATTAATTTTTTTTCTTTTGTCAAAAAGTGTTAATCGAGCTTAATCCCTTCTTTTCATTAGCCGCAAATTTGATCCAAAACACTTAAGCGCTTAAGAAGAGAAAATCATTTTCCCAAAGCGTCAAAGAGTGAGAATGGTGAAAAGAAAAGAAAAGCAGAGTGATGGAAGAAAAGAAAAGGTTGAAGGTGCACTTGTTATAAATAAACTATAATGAAGGTGCATAAATAATCTTTGTTGTTGTGTCAAGTGTGCTTAATAAGATGGGCCAAACTAAAGAAAAACTTCAAGAATGGGAGGATGAAGAAAGAAACAATGCCCATGAGTTTGATGGGATGTATTGAAAAGGCGTTTAAGGATACTAGTGGCTATTATTGGCTAGCCCAATATTTACTAGTTCTGTAGCTTACATTACAACCCGTTAAAGTCCTACTTGATCCTACATCACACTTCTTTATATTAGTGGAGTAATACACTAAAGGAAAGCTTATGGGTCATGACATGATGCATGTGAATTCTTTTGGGAGAGAGAGCGAAATTGTGATTTTATGCCCCTGCGTGAAATTTGGTGAGTTCATATGATCAAAAAGGGGAAAATTCTCTTGTGTTGTGAGGGAACATGCTTGATGAAAGATTAATTTTCGTGTCAGATGTCTTGATCAGCTGATTTGCATGAGTTTGCCAATATCGAGAGTTGATTCTTAAGTCTAGGAGGTCTTGATGTATTGAAGGTCATTGCATTGATAGGACCATGCATGTTTTCTTGATGATTTTCTGTATTGAATAATCGGTATGACCGTAACCTAAATTGTCGAACCAAAGTAGCGAGGTTTGGGTGTAAATTGCATGAGGTGTAAGCTTGTTTTCGAGGACGAACAAGGATTTAAGTGTGGGGTAAGTGATCTCGGGCAAATTTATACGCCCAAGTGATACTCAAATGTGTCATTTTAGCCTTGTTTATTTATCAATGTTTATACATTCTCATGTGATTGGTAATAAAATGTGAATTTATACTAACAAACATGATTAGCATTATTTTGCAGGTAAAATGTGATTTTGGGAACCTAAAATGCATGTTGGAATAGATCGGGGTTGGACTCGGAAGTGAGCAAAGGTCAATTCATTGGAAGGCACAAAATAAAGAGGCTCCGCGATGGAGCCGTGTCACACTGCCATCGCGGAGGCCTTCTGCCTGGATAGGGAATTTTCGGCCTATTTCCAGTGAAGGTTCGCGTTGGGTCCATGGCACGGTGGCCTGGCTCCGCGTTGCACGCCGTGCCACGTTGAGCCTGATTACCTGGACCCCCAACTTCCAGTGAGGGTCCGTGTCGGTGGCGTGTCACGGAGGCAGTGCTCCGCGATGCACTCCGTGACACGTTGCTTGTTATTCCGGAAAAAATTTCCACCAGTATAAATAGAACACTTAGGTTTATTTTTCAATATTCTGACTTGGTGGAGCAAGAACGTGGGTTACAGGCAGTTGAGGGGACGAAATTATCAGGGTTTTTCTCTCTTTCTTTCTCCTTGAATTCAATTGCTTGTATGTTTAACACTCATTTGATGATGTTTAATTCACAAATGAGTGGCTAATTCCTCTTCTTGCTGAGGTTAAGAACACTTGTAATGAAATCTGATTATTGATTCTTTGGTTTTTCATCTTTTCTTCCATGGTTGTTCTATTGATTCTTGTTCTTACTGCATTAATGTGTGGCCTACGTTAATGTATATCTAAAAAGTCCGGTTTCACTCGAGAGAGAAAGAAATTGGAAAGTTGCGAATTAATAGGATATGATCCTTTCTTCGTTTGGGAAAATTGAGAATTGATTTACCTTCAGGATAGAAATATACCTGAAAGTTGTATTAGTCAATTTAGGAACCGGGTTTGTATGGCTAGAACATGAATTTTTGTTTAATCACAGAAATGTAGGTGGACGGTTCATGATTCTTAAGTTGGGTTAAATACGAGAGTTTTAATCCTTTGGCAGTAGTTCTTGACTAGCAACCGGAGGAAAAGACTAACCGAATGATATTGATAATTGATTTCTTTACATGTTCATTTGACCTCAGCATGCTCACATTCATAGTTCAGACTCACATTAGATAATCGTTTTAGACTTAGCATAAAAATTAGAATCCAAAAATATCAAACTCTTGGTTACACTGTTGTCTTCATTGTTAAACTGAAAATATAGTAACATTTGATTAATTGTTACCTTATCCCAGTCCCTGTGGGATTGATACTTGGCTTACTTGAGCCACTTTACTACTTGTTCAACCACGTGCACTTGCGTGTAGTTATATACCCATATAACAAACGACCGAACACTAAACTTGTCAAATGCAAATACTAGAGCCAGCATCTCCTTCTCAGTGACTATATAATTTACTTGTGCAACATCAAGTGTTTTGCTTGCATAGTAGATGGAATGAAAAATTTTATTCCTTCGCTTCCCCAATACCGCTCCTAAAGCCACATCACTTGCATCACACATTAACTCAAAAGGATATTCCCAATCAGGAGCAATGAGAATAGGAGCTTCAACCAGCTTCTTTTTCATCTCCTCAAATGCTTCTACAAATTCCTTGCAAAATTCAAACTTCACCTCTTTTTCTAGCAACCGACATAACGGTCTAGAAATTTTAGAGAAGTTTTGAATAAACCGTCTGTAAAATCCAGCATGTCCTAAGAAGCTGCAGACACCGTTAACGGATACTGGTGGTGGTAGCTTTTCAATCACCTCTACCTTTGCATGATCGACCTCCAAACCTCTGCATGACACCTTATGGCCAAGGACAATATCCTCCTTGACTAAAAAGTGACACTTTTCCCAGTTGAGCACCAGGTTTGAGTTTTCACATCTAGCTAACACCCTGTCAAGATTCTGCAAACACATAGGAAACGAGTTACCAAAAACAGAAAAGTCATCCATAAATACCTCGACATAGTCTTCCACCATATCATGGAATATTGCCATCATGCATCGCTGAAAGTGGCTGGTGCATTGCATAGACCAAAAGGCATCCACCCGAAAGCATATGTCTCATAAGGACATGTAAATGTGGTCTTCTCTTGATCTTCTGGTGCTATGGCTATTTGATTATAGCCAGAGTATCCATCTAGAAAGCAATAATATTCTTGCCCTGCTAGCCTGTCCAACATCTGATCAATGAATGGAATAGGATAATGATCTTTCCGAGTGGCCTCATTGAGCTTCCTGTAATCCATGCAAATTCGCCAGCCTGTGACTGTGCATGTGGGAATCAGCTCATTCTTCTCATTTGTAACCACTATCATTCCCCCTTTCTTGGGAACGCATTGAACTAGGCTAACCCATTCACTGTCTGAGATAGAATATACCACTCTTGCATCTAGCCACTTGATTACTTCCTTTCTGACTACATCTTTCATCACCGGATTCAATCTCCGCTGATGTCGCACGGTTGTCTTGGATCCTTCTTCCATAAATATTCTTTGCATGCAGAAAGCTGGACTAATCCCCTTAATGTCCGACATCTGCCATCCCATTGCTCTCTTTCTCCTCCTAAGGACCACCAATGCATCTTTCACTTGTACATCTGTCAGTTCTACTGAAATGATGACTGGTAAGGTGTCATCTTCACCCAAGAATACATACTGCAGATGTGGAGGCAATGTTTTCAACTCCAATTTAGGTGCATCCTTTATTGATGGCTTTGGGGATGGTTCCAAAGACCTCAGCAATGGTTCAAAATCCTGCTTCTTGAAGAACCATTTTGGTTCGTTCAAAGTCTACACCATCTCATATGTCGCACTGTCCCCAAAATGATCACGTCCCATCAAGGCTCTCTCCAAGGGATCCTGTGAGTCAATAATTTGAAGGGTCGACTCCTGATTCAAAATACTGATTGCTGATAACTCTTCATATATGGTCGGTAGCTTCATGGCCTTGTGGACATCAAAGACCTCTACCTTATCATGAGCTCTCATGGTTAGCTACCCAGCAGCGACATCAGTTAAGGCTCGCCCGGTTGCCAAAAAGAGACGTCCCAAAATAAATGGGACTTCCACATCTATTTCAAAATGAAGAATTATAAAATCCACCGGGAAAATGAGGGAACCTACTTGCACTAGCACATCCTCCATAATACCATCAGGTTTAGCTAATGAACGGTCAGCTAGCTGCAAGATCACAGTAGTGGGTCTAGGACTGCCCAGCCCCAGCTTCTTGAACACTGATGTTGGCATCAAATTTATACTTGCTCCCAAATCAAAAAATCCACGAGCTTGAATAGACTGCCAAATTGTAATCTGAATAGTGAAGCTCCCAGGATCCTTGAGCTTTGTCGGCAGTCAATTCTGAATACGGGAGGTGCACTCCTCAGTAAGTGCAAAGGTAGCACTCTCTGTCAATCTTCTCTTGTTTGCTACAATGTCTTTGATGTACTTGGCATATTTTGGCACTCCCTGCAACACATCAATTAGAGGAAGATTAATATGTACCTGCTTCAACACTTCCATGAACTTCTTGATGCATGCTTCCTCCTTGTGCTTTTTCAATCTTTGAGGAAACGGAGGCGGTGGTCTTTCAATCTCTGCTGCCTTTTCATTCCCCCTTACTTCATCGTTTCCTTCATCTTTCCCTGTTGCTCCAGATTTCTGAGGTGGTCTTTCGGGTTCCACCTCCCCAAGTTGCTTTCCACTCCGAGTAGTAATTGCATTCACCTGCTTAGGATTCGGGTCTGTATCACTTGGTAATCCTCCCCTCGGTCTAGTATTTTGGGCTCCAGCTAACTGTCCCAATTGATACTCTAATGCCTTTGTAGCTAACTACTGATTTTTCATATCAGCTGTCAATTTTACCTGATCAGCCTGCATCTGCGCCTGGTTAGCTATTATGGTTTTGAGCATATCCTCGATATTGCTGGACTGAGGAGGTGCATTATTTCCTCTGAACTGTGACTGAAAATTGTGATGACCCCCTTGATTTTTGTGCACTCCCTGATTTGAACTTTGTCCCTGATGACTATTACTCCCCCATGAAAAATTCGAATGATTCCTCCAATTTGGGTTGTAACTGTTGCCATACTGCTGATTATTGTTCCTTTGGGTGTTTCCAACAAAATTTACTGAATCTGGATTGGCACTACAACACTCAGCTGAGTGTTCACTACTTCCACAGACTTCACACCAAACCTGATGAACTGCATTGACTGGGGCTTGTGCCTGGCTCAAGCTCATACTGCTGAAATGGGTGTTAAGTTGATTTTGCAAAGCAGCTATCTGTGCAGCGATAACTGTAACTCCATCCACCTTAGAGACCCCTGTGGCTTTCTTTGCTCCCCCTCGAGTTGTATCCGCATTCCATTCTGGATTACCTTGTGAAATACGGTTCAACAAGGTGTAAAGCTCTTCTTAAGTCTTTTCCGATGCCTTCCCCCCAGCTGCTGAATCTAACAAAATCTTTGTATGCGGTTCCAAGCCCTCAATGAATGTATGCACCAACACATCATTAGATTGGTGATGGTGAGGACAATCTCTTAGCATTAACTTGAACCTCTCCCAAGCCTGATACAAATTCTCACCCTCTCTTTGTTTGAAGCTTAGAATCTGACTTCTAAGCCTGGCTGTCTTCCCTGATGGAAAGAATCGTATCAAAAACTTTCTTTCTAGGTCATCCCAAGTAGTAATAGAATTTGCGGTTCAGCCTTCAACCATCTCTTGGCTTCCCCCAACAGTGAAAATGGGAATAGTGTAAGCCTCACATAATCAGATGATACTCCAGCGGGTATATATGTGTCACTTATCTCCAAGAAGTTTTGGAGATGCTGTTGTGGATCTTCATGAGGGAGACTTGTAAATTGCCCGCTGGTGTGCAATAACTGCACCATATTCTGCTTAAGTTCAAACATCCCTCCTGGTTCCGGCCTGCGAATGCTGGATGTTACATTGTTTGCATGTGGGATTGCCACCTCGTGGACCGGTCTTGTTGCCATCTCTTCGGGCACTAAAACTGCCCTTACTATTGGTGGTTGTTGTTGTTACTCTAGAGTTTCTCTCCTTAATAACTGCAACTTCTTTTCTAGAGCTTCCCTTTTCTGTAGATGAAATTGTCTCTCCGGTTCTAACAACGGATCCACCAACTCCTTATCCCTTGCCAGCGTTCAGAAACAATTTATTACCTGCAAGAGAAAGGCTAAGATCAAGTCGTTAACACTTGTATCGAACTTGTAAACTAACACTAAGAAAATTAAAAAACCAATTGCTAGTCCCCGAAAACGGCGCCAAAAACTTGTTCACTCCCAACTACATGCAAGTGCACGTGGTCGTACAAGTAATAAAGTGGCTTTATTTCAAGCCAGGTATCGAACCCACAGGGACTGTAATGTTACCGTAATTTTTCATTAAGTGTTTAGTATATGCAATTCTTTATACAAGTGGACAAATAGAACAAATGGTCAATTTTCATGAATATTAGTCAACGTAACTTTAAGTAAAGAGATTGTAAGTTATAATTTGAACAATAATACGAACAAGCTAAGGTTAAGGAACAACATGCAGATATGTAATTTATTGATTAAGTTTCAGTCAACACTTCTCTTTGGTTGTTGGTCGGGAATTATTAACCAATGGATTGGGTCTTTCGATCTCCTCTCCAATTAAAGAATCATGAGACTCACATTACACATTTCTGTGATGCAAACACTTCATATTCTAGCAATACACAACCAATTCCATACATGACCAAATATGACACTATAGATATATCTCTATTCTGAATGTGAATCTTCTCTTAATTTTTCAATCAAGACAAGAACTAGGGGTGGGCGTTCAGTGTTTCAGTTCAGTTTTTTCAAATTTCGATTTGATTTTTTTAGTTTTCGGTTATGAATAAGGAACACCAAACACCGAACCATTTTAATTCGGTTCGATTTGATTTTTTTAAGTTCTGTTCGATTTATTTATTTCAGTTATTTCGGTTCGGGAGTGATGGCCGATCGATGGGGAGTTGGGGAAATGGGGGAGCCAATGGCGATGGATGGTCGATGGAGAGGAGACGTGGCTGACGGGCGACGGCTGTTGAGTTGCCGAATGGTAGTGGTGACTGGTGAATGCCGACTGGTAGAGTGGTAGTGGTGACTGCCGTCGGTAGTGGTGAGTGGTGACTGGCTGACTGCCGACTGGTGAGTAGGGAGACATCGTCGGCATCGTGTTGGTCAGGAATTATTAACCAATGGATTGGGTCTTTCGATCTCCTCTCCAATTAAAGAATCATGAGACTCACATTACACATTTCTGTGATACAAACACTTCATATTCTAGCAATACACAACCAATTCCATACATGAACAAATATGACACTACAGATATATCTCTATTCTGAATGTGAATCTTCTCTTAATTTTCAACCAAGACAAGAACATATCCTACCAATTCATATCTATCCAATTAATCTTCCTTTAGAATTAAACTAGAATTCTCGGATTTACATTAACAATGGCCAATCATTAATGTAGTAAAAACAAGAATTAGTAGAACAACCGTTGTAGAGAAGATAAAAACTGAATTAATATTAATTACATATTACTACAATCATCCTCAACCTCAGCTAAAGGTGAATTAGCCACTCATTTGATGAATAAACATATTCGAACAAGTAGAAATCATACAAGCAATTGAAATCTAAGAGAAAAAGGAAGAAAATTAACCCAAGAACTCCTTCAACTCAACTACCTGATACCCACGTTCTTAGCTTGAAATGTCAGATATATTAAAATTTGTGCTATTTATACAGGTGGGAAATTTTCCCGAAATAAAGCGGCAACGTGGCACGGAGGGTATCGCGGAGCATCAGCTCCGTGCCATGGCCTTGACGCGGACCTTCACTGGAACTTGGGGTGACGGATAATTATCTTCAACGTGGCATGGAGGGTATCGCGGAGCATCATCTCCGTGCTACGGACGTAACGCTCACCTTTACTGGAATCCAGGTGAGCAGCTAAATCCTCCCACCGCGTCACTGAAGTGAACACGGAGCATGGGCTCCATGACACGGTGCCATCACGCACCTTCACTGGAAATCCACCCAAATTCCACTCTAGGCAGAATGCCTCCGCGATGGTGGCGTGACACGGCCCCTGTTGCGGAGAATCAATTTTTAGCATTTCCTTGCCGACTTCCTAGTTTTTTCTTCCGAGTCCATTCCTCCACTTCACCAACTTGAAGATTAGTTCCCAAAATTCATTCTAACTACAAAAACAATAACTAATCATGTTGGTTAGCATAAATCCACATTTAAATAAAAACCACATGAGAATGTAAACATAAAAGTAGATAAACAAGTCAAAATTAAGTAATAAAGTATTCACTTGGGCATGCAATTATGCCTAAGATCAAGGCCTCTGATGGTTTTGAAGGAGCAGGTGGTTTTGAGGACGGTCTTGAAAACAGATATTCACCAAGTGCTTGTAAATATTTGTTTGTATAATTGTTTTGTTGTATAATGTTTTTGATAGCTTTGTTGTTAACTATTTCATTGTCTGGTTTTTTTTTGACAGGGACAGCGACAGTAGAGTTATCAGCATATGTTGTTGAAAATCCTTGTGCGGAGGGAGCTCAGAAGTGATCTCCCCGCCATTGCAAATTTTTCAGACTTTTTAAACATTAACCAATTTTGTAAAAGGAAAATCTAACTGATGATAATCATCATACACTTCAAACCATTCAAAGAAATTAATCTATTTTTGGATAGATTTTAAAAATTCATAATAAATTTATTAAAGGCTCTTTATTTCGTCATTTTGAAAACGCTTAAAAAACCAAGTTCTTTTCAAAATATTTCTCAGAGAGTAGAACTCTTTCCGAAGTGTTTCTTTATTAATTTGAAAATCTTGCATCAAAACTCCCAGTTCACCACCTAGAGACGAGTAAATAGGGGATTGGGGTTGGTCATTATTAATCTCAGTTGCGGGAGGAGTTTCCACCGAATATGTGGCTTGAGGGATTCTTGATTCAAAGTTGACCTTCTCAACTCTGGAGGGGAATGAAGAAACTGAATGTCTAGCAGTTAAAATTTCAGATTGTGTTGAATAGGCAGTAGAGACTTTTTGTCTAAGTGATCTTTGGAAGAAGATGGATACCACTCCACTCGAGAACTGTTGGATTTGAGAAATAGTAGTATTCTTAGAGAGCCCCATAGAATTTTCTTTCAATTTTCCACAAAGCACTAGCACGGTACATTCTATACCAACCAAGACACTTTCTCCAAAGAGAGGTTCCTCCCCAGATGAACCTACCAACTTCAAAAATGACAATGTTTATCCACTAATCTAATTTGAGCCTGAATTTCAGCACTCAAACCCCCAAGAGGTGGCCAAGAAAATGCTTAGTCCTTATGCCAATTTTGTTCAAAAAACTCCTTCCTATACCCAAAAGTTTTATGAGTTCATTCTCACTGATACAAGATCTTATTTATTCAAACCCCACAAAGACAAACAAACCCAAACATTTGTTACCCATACCAAGGTATGGATTAACAAAATAATATCACCCAAAGATTGGAAAACGCACCCAGCCAAGTATAAAAAACTTTTCCAACCAATTTAACCCCAAAATTACAACTATTTTGACTACATAACAGCAAGGATGAACGCATTCACCTTTCAAAATGACCTCAACAAACGTTCTTGGTTTCTCTTATGGGGGAAACAACTAACCTCTGACTTCCCTCAGTAGTTTTTGCATCAATGGTAGCTGGCTTATGGCCAAAAAGATGAAATCCTTCCTCACCTGGTTTGCGAAGGATATGAATATTTTTTCCAAAGATTTTTTAGCGAGCAACAGGTCCCCTTGCTCCTACAATTTTCCCACAGGTATCATGTCCCGTGGATTTACTCACAAAAGTTCGCATTCTGCAAACCAGAAGGACACAAAGGGCTCCCATGGTTAGCCCTCCAAGGCCATTCTAAATGGTACAAAAATTGGAACCCCTCAGAAGCCTACCTAGAGGAAATGGAAAAATGGTTCCTGCAAAACACGAAGTATCTGGCCTCGACAAATGCCGCCCAAATAACATTTTTACAACATAAATCTATTGCAGCTGCCCAACTGGCCAGCTCAAGCAATAAAGGAGATTTCATCCAATAAATGGAAAAGTTCCTCCAACAGGTTAAAGTTGAACTCCCCAACCATCAACAACAGGGGTTGGAAAAATCTGAGTCGGAAGACGAAGAAGAAAACCCCTGCATCAATTTCCAGCTGATTAACATCATCAATGACACCATCAATACATAATCAGAATTGATGTCATTTATGACATCATCAGAAAATTATTGAAGGTGATATTGTAGCTTCATTGTAGCAACACTATAGCTTCATTGTAGAACTACTGTAGCACTTTCACTATAGCAAATTATTGGCTATAAATAGCCCCCTCCATTTCATTTGTAGAGCATCCTTTTCTTGCACAAGCTTTTTATCTTTCAAGGAAGACTTGGTTAGAGCTTGCTCTCTTTCTTGTAATATTTTAAAGTTATTTACTTATATCAAAGTTCAATTTTTCTAACCTTTCTCTTCCCTAACTTGTCTCTTTCATTTTATTGTCTCTTTCATTTTATTGCATATGGTTGGCCTAGCCACCTACCATTAATTATTGCACTTATTATTTTATTATTGCATCATGGTTGGCTTTGCCACCTAATTAGTTTATTTCATTTGCATTTATAATCCTGTACTTATAATTATTCCTTACTTGCTTCCTATCCTTCTTCCCCGTATTCTACCCCTATCATTTTACGGGGTTCGCTTCTGAGTTCTTGTTATCATAGCCATGGGGGAAGTAAATATTATTATTCATGAGTTTAACTTATTTTTATACGGCACTATCAGATCTGTAATTTAAACTATGTAAGCTTGAATCAATTTGTACAAATTGCTAAGATCTATCTCATAATAAGAAGTCCTAAATGAAGAAATAGTAGTATTCTCTAGCAAATGGACATGCTCAGCGCTTGTGGCAAGATCTACCACACCCATAGCACACATCTGAGCCGAGCAAGCACTCCCCGGCATGACTCTTGCCACAATTCTCGTAGGCTGGAGGGGTGCACTCTACCGGCGTGCCCCTCTGGTCCCTCGATCATGAAGACCTGCTCCTCTGATCACCCTTAGGTGTTGATGGAGCATTAGATGATGATGGTGCTGGAGTTATTGACCTCTGTTGAAACTGAGGGCGATGATCACCGCCGGATCTCTAATGAGTAAACCTATGGCTATCTGTCTGGGCCCTTTTTGCCTCTCTGTCCCTTGTGTGAGCCGCCTCCATCTTCTGGGCGTACAACACTATTCGAGGGAAATCCATGTCCTAGTGGATCATGGTGGTCCTGAAATCTTTGTCCAAATAGCTTGCCATGCCATGAACAAATCGGCTCACTCGCGCCCTCTGATCAACCACTAACTCTGGGGCATACTTTGACAAGAGAGTGATCTCGAGAGCATACTCCAGTACTTTCATCCTCCCTACTCCAAATTCACTAATTCTTCTGCCTTCAACTCCCTTATCTCCCGAGGGAAGAACCGATTTAGAAACGCTGCATGGAACTCCTCCAAAGTGATAGGGCCTGCTCCAGCGGCCCTACTGTCTCTCCCTTGCTAGAACCAGATATGTGCGACCCCTTTTAGCTGATACGAGGCCAACTCTGCACATTCAATCCCATTCACCCCATCACCTGGTTGATCTTCACAATCTCATCAATAAACTCATGCGGGTCCTCATCTACTTTTGACCCAAGGAACTCCGACGGGTTCATTCTTAAAGAGTCCCTGACTTGAGCCGCCGCTGCATTGTCATTTTGCAGAACATGCACAACCACCTATTGACTAACTTGAGTGGTCAAAGCCTGCTCAAGCATCTGAATAGTTGCCCGAAACTCAGTATGTGTAACTAGCTCTAGTGCTTGGTGATCCTGAACTAGTGGGGTCTGCTGGTGCCCATTACCGTTTCCATCCTCATGGATATCTCTATTTCCATTCCTCCTACAATTTATTCTTTGGGGAGCCATGATTTTGTAATCGCGAATAGCACGAGGTAAAAGGATAAGGGAACATTTCATTGCACGACATAAAGCATGAAAGAAGGGAATATTTCCTAAATGCCTCGTAGCCTCTTCATCATAAGTATGGCACCCATCATACTCATGAAAAAGACTCTACTTAAAACGGCTTTCAAACACCCTAGGAAACTTCAAACCTATTGCTCTGATACCATGTTTGTCAGGACATGAATATAGACCCGGATTGTAACACGGGACAAGGAGCCAGAGAGACTCCAAGTCGACCCATGGCATGAATATTCGTCTAACTCCATATCATAAAAGAAGAATACTTAACATATCAACATAGTGGAAGCATGAACATAACATAACTTAGTAAGCAGAACATACTACATACATAATAGCTGAGTACTACATAAATTCTGAAATCCTCTAATGTGTCAAATGGATTGATAGGACAACATCCCCAACTAACCTAGCAAACTAAAAACTAAAAGAAACATCAATGCCTGAATCAAATAGTCCTCGTTGAGGACTCATTAACAAGTTGAATGCTAAACTCCAAGACAAGCTAATGACGATGTTGGATCTGAAGATTGGAGCCTGTATCATAAAATGATACAACATAGAGTATGCGGTTAGTACGTGGAATGCACCGAGTATGCAAGGTAAGTAAACAGACATTTAAAAATACATGAAAGCTCATAAATGATCATAAGAGAAGGACAACATGCTCGTATCATAAATATCATAAGATAACATAAGGCTCAATGTTTTCAAAGCGTTCATAAACCATTCACTATAATTAGTCATAAGAGAAACTTCATTTAAATCATCACTTGAGCCAAATAACATAAACATAACAATGCATAAAATATGCGGAACAATGGGAGGACTCATCACTTTCCCTTATGCTGAGGACCAGTTTCCACAACGGCTCCATACGATGACTCATTGTAACGAACAACGAGTCGTTACTTCGATCGTTACTTCCCAATGTCACCAGGAAAACCTTCCCACGACTGCTTCCTACGGGTTGTTGGTGGGACCAACGATCCATTGGGTCGTCCGTTCTGTGGGATTTTTCCTAATTTCAGCTAACTTTCATTTTTAAATCCCGGGTCTAATCTAAGGCATTTTCGGGGTATTACATCCTCATCCACAAAAGGAAAAAGGAAAAGAAAAAGCATCCTCAGCACCCACCAACTCTAGCGAACCCATAAAGTTTTGTGTGCCTAACATGAAGGGGCACTATACTATTTGCAAGGGTTGTTCGATCACCTTGGATAAAATATTTGATTTGGTTGGGTTGTAAGGTGATTTTCCCAACATCACAACGCAATTCAGTGATAGAAAAAAACATGCTCTCACCAATAGTATCCCAACTTAGTCCTAGAGTTTTACACTTCCTACCAGGCTAGGCAGGAGAGCATGCATCACAAAGGTAAGGTAGATGAATTTCCCTGCCTACCTTCAGCCATGCTGCATGGGGTGAGGTCGACATCACTCCAGAAACTATCAATTATTTTTTTTGGAAGGACGATCTTGACACCAGTTCAGAATATATGGCCCAAATTGCTGACAAGGAGAACAAATTCTCATGGATAGCTCCTATTATTGCTGCAGATACACCCATTTGTGCAACTATGGGTGGAGAAATTTCTTCCCATGATCTCAAATTTGAGGCCAAGCTACGGCTAGACTTCATTTGTGACCAGATCATGACCTTAAAGAACGAGTTATGGGTCAGCTTCGAAGCAGCTATCCTTATCGCTTGCATCATGAGAGTGGTCCCTCTAAACTTCGAGGAAATCACTGTTGTACAAATGAAGAGCAAATCAAGGCAAACCAGCACCTCCATGCCATATGTTGTGCTCATTTGTCAACTTTTCTTGCAAGACCAAGTTCCATTATTCCCATATGAGAACCCTAGACCTTCTCCGGTTGTAATCACAGTAGATCACAAAAGGGATGCCGATGCACCCAAGGTGAAGCAGAAGCGGATGCATACCTTTAATTTTCCTGAAGGTTCTTTTTTTCATGGTTCTGAGTAGTCTCCAAGAGCCCTAGATTTCAACATACCTCACCTCAAAGCATCAGGCCAAACCTCCTGTGACATACCTCTTAGGGGAGCACCCCCTCCAAAATCCTCCCAACTAAGCAGTCTCCACAAGCTTGTGGAAATGACCAACTTTCATGAGAGCCAACTTCAAAAGTTGGCTAAGAGCCTCCATGACCTCATCACATGAACAATGATAAGGGAGATGAAATTATTGTATGAGAGTCTTACCACATTGTGCAAAAGTGTAGATATTGTGGAGGGAGCAATCACTTCTCTCCCTACTAAAGTAAGGGAGTGGAAAAGTTTGACATCCATGAAGGTTCCTGACTTGAGTGCTCTTCATGCTGTAATGACTACCTCATCTACATTTTGAGGCCCTATTGATGATTTATTCAAGGTGTTATGGGATGACACAGAAGATCTGGGTGTTGAAGTCTTTGATGGGGAGGAAAGAGCGGGCGCAGCTGATGATGTCGATAAGGAGGAGTGACCCACTCAGGGAGTTTCTCGCCCCTTTATTTTGCATACTTACATTGGGGACAATGTAATATTTGAGTTGAGGGCGGGATGAGTGTTTTTTTGTATTGTTATTTGTGACTTATTTTGTTTATGGATCGATGTAGCCCTTGTCAGGCTTTTGTTTGTATCTGATGAGGAGTTATTCACATGGTTGATGATTGCTCTTGTCGGGCTGGTTGTTTTGACAAAATCGTGAATGGATGAAATGAATGATTTTTGGATGTTAGTGATATAAAATGGGTATTTTCTTTGAATTGACAAATGTTGCATTGTGATCCAATTTTTCATTATAAATCTTGGTGTTCGTCGGTGTAAATTGTAGATGGTAATCAAACTATAATGGTTTTCTTCATACCACGGTTCTTTCCCAGGGAGCAATTTTCTTTTTCTTTTTCTTTTTGATTGTCGAACTTGGTTGACATTTCCCAATGATAGATTGTGAGGCGACTCTCTTAATGGAAAATGTCATGTCCTTCTTTAAGTCTTCTGTGGAGCTTTTTTGAGAGGTACCACAAAAAATTTTAGGATGTGGCATGAGAAAAATATGGGCATTTGAAATCAGAAATGTAGCACTCTCTTGTCATATATTGTAGATTCCCTGTTTGTCTTGTGAATTTGCATGTTCTCATATTTTGAATCTAAATCATGTGATTATAATGAATTGTGTGGACTCTTTGGATGTGATGCCTTATGTGGTAAGAATCTTTGTGAATCTCATGCATCTCTTCTTGTCTAGAACTTTTCCTAAGTGTGATTCAAGACAAAATCCTAGATGTAGCTACACATAGAACATGATTTTAGGCTTTCATTTGACTAGTCACTCTACCCAAAATGACCTTTGAAAATGTCTTTCCTTTTAAGCCAATGTTGAGCCTTTTGGACTATTTATTCTTGGAAACCGCATTACAAGTCAATGTCTCCTTTTTGATACCCTCTTCTTTGCACCAATCCTCCCTAATTTCTAGTGGTAACTGAATTAGATTAATGGGTGCTGAACATAGGGAGAGATAAGAAAATTAGTAAGAGAGGCAAAGAACCTATGTTTGGGGGTTTTCAAGAAAGGGGGAAATATGAGAAGCCTAAATATGAGGTAGCACCAAAATGTGTGAAATGATGAGTTGAGAAATCTTATGGTACCAAAATAAAAAAAGAAAAGTGAAATGGTATTACCTCTTTCTTAGAAAAGGCTTAATGTGATAGACAAAGGAGCTATAAAGAAGGCCTTTGAGAAATAGAAGATGAAAATGGTAGCAAAAGGAGGAATAAGGTGGAGTGATATAAAAGGTAGATGGGAATGGTTAAAGAATTCAGGTAAAGGCATTAGGGAGGTTCTAGTCACTAGAGCCAAATATTTTTCCTATCATTACCCGTAGCCTTCATCATGACCTGCAAGTCCTTATTGATTTTGAGTGTACATGCTCTACATTAGTGGCCAAATACACGAAGGGCAAGCCTATGGGTCAAGTTGTGTGCATGAAGATTTTCTTTGGGAGAGTGAGTGCGATCATCTTTTTCTATAATCTCTTGTCGGTGCATTGACTCATGATAAAGAAAAGGGATTCTCTCTCTTGAAGTGAGTGGCATCATCCCCTTTTGAGGACACACTTGCATTGAACTAAAGATGTGATTGAGGCATGAGTAGTGTGAGCTCTAAGGCAAACTTTGAATGTGCAGTAATTATGAATTGAGATGCTATGTATACTTTATTGGATGCGTTATGCCCTGGTTTTGCAAAGTGAAAGTATTTGTGAATCATGTCTTTTTGAATTGTGGTTGCTTCTTGAAATTTATCCATATATTTTCCTTTTTTTTTTTTGGGGGGGGGGGGGAATTGCTTCTCTTTTTCTAGGAGTTGGTGAGCATTTCTAGGTTGTCATAAGTTAAGTGGTCATTGATGCATAAACTCTTGTGGAGTGGCATATTTCTCAACTGATAAGAATTTCATTACTTGAGGACAAGCAATGGCTAAAGTTTGGGGGTTTGATGAGTTGACAATTTACCAACTCATTAGGCTCTTAATCATGAGCTTTAGATTAGTTTTCAAGTCATTTAGATGAACTTTATACCCTTTTTGCCTTTTTATGTGCAGGTATCTAAGTTGAAGAGAAACAACAAGAATCAATGTAAAAAGGATGAAATTAGGTGAAAATTGGTCCTCCACCAAAGGAAACTGGGGAAACGCCAGTCAAAAGCAAGAAACCACTGGTCTGAGGAGAAAATGTTACCGGCAGCCCACGGACATCAACTGGTGACTCGCCGGTACAATCACCGACAAGTGCTGGATCTTGCTAGACTGAGGAGAAAATTAATCGGCGGATCGTGAGTGGAATTAGGTGAACTGCCGAAGGCATGGTTGGATAGTACTGGAACATCATTGGATTGCAGAAGAAAACAAACGGCGATTCGCGGATTGCAACCGGCGAACCGCCAGTTATTTGCAAGTGAAAAAATGACTAAAGGGGCAATTACATCTAGCACTAAAAAAGAGGCGATTAGTTGCCCTATTTTTTTATATAGTCTATAAGAAAATACTCTGTACATATCTTTTACCATTTGAACATTCCTTTTGCTTTTGAAAGGGAGAAAAACCCCATTGGAGAAGAAATTTAAACATTGCTCTCTCCTATTTTCATCTTCTTCCTTAGAAAGATGTAGCCATTGTTGCAGACATATTTTGAGTTTGATTTTTCTTGATCTTAGTAATAAAATCATTTAGTTTATTAATCAATATGCTCTTTAGTTTCTTAATTATGAGTAGCTAAATCATTAGCTAGAGGGTTGTGATGGTGGGTGTTTAATGAGATTGGATATTGCTATATTCATCTTAATATAAATTAGTATAAATCTATTGAATTCTCTTCAAATTATAATTGATTGCTCATAGTTGCAAATATGGGTTTGGTTTTCTTACTTTTATTTTAGCTTTAAAAAGAAGAATTAAGTATTGGAGGAGAATTTGATGGTAAAAATGGATGTGATTATGTGGGTGTTGGACTAGAAATACCACAACCCATATCCATAATCCTAATTTGTAGTTGATGGCTAGAAATAGCTCACCTACTAACCAAACTTCATTGGGCTAATTGAATTGTGTCTTGAGGTTTTAAAGGACTCGAGAAAAAGGTTCCTAAGAGGTTGAAAAACAACGGGTGCCATCTCGTCCAAAGTTATTTGCACTTATTCACAACAATTTAATGATCTAGCATATCCTCATCTGATTAACACCCCATCTAAACCATACTTCGAGTCTTCACTCATCATTGTATCTCCATTTTGGTTATTTTACTATTTTCACTAGCTGAGTTATAATCCACCATATAATTGACTTCGTCTTTTTTCCCCAAAAAAATTGTTGTTTTATTTCCTTTGATTTTGTGTGAATTAATTCAAATTTCCTAACAACGCTTGTGCAAATCATTCACTAGTCTCTGTAGGATTCGATCCCGACATTCGTTGGGAATATTTGTTTTGAGCAACAACTGTTTACGCTTTCTCGTAAAGAGGGGTGTATTTTGGACGTTATCAAGAAGACAGCTCCTAGTAATGCAGAGGAGCATTGGTCTAAAAAAAATGAGAAGGAGGTATCTTAAAAGATAACACCCATTCCTAGAACTCCTCCCCCATTCCCGTAAAGGCTGAAAAAGAAGGTCGAAGATGGGAAGTATCAAAAATTTATTTCAACTGCTGAAACAATTATCTGCGAACATCCCATTAGTTGAGGCACTTGAGCAGATGCCTAGCCACGATAAAATTATGAAGGATTTTGTCAGTAAAAATAGGATATTTGCACCACTGTAGTGTAATAGCATCTCAATCTCTTATGCAGAAGAAAGAAGACCTTGGAGCTTTCACCATACCGTGTACTATTGGAGAATTTAAATTTTCCAAGGCTTTGTGTGATCTGGGTGCTAGTATTAATTTGATGCCATTGGCAATGTTTTGATAGTTGGGCTTGGGATCCCACAAACTGACTACAATGTGGCTATTGATGGCAGATCGTACGCTACAAATTCTGGTGGGGATTCTTTATGATGTTTTGGTGAAGGTTTAGTCCTTTATATTTCTAGTCGACTTTGTTATTCTGGACTGTGAGGTTGATTTCGAGGTCCCCATTATCTTTGGGCGACCATTACTTGCAATCGGGCGTGCTCTTGTGGACATAGAGAGCGGATAGCTAAAGTTTCGGTTGAACAATGAAGATGTGACATTTAATGTGTGTCGCTCCTCTCCACTGGGCATGTGGGAAACAAAATCATCTGCCAATTGTCTAGGTCAGTATCGTAAGATTGTATGCATGGTTGCAGATTGACAATGTAATTCCATTCTTTGATTCCTTTGTGTCATGGTGGAAAACGTTGCATATGCACTATGATATGGTTTCTGGTGATATAGAAGGGGTTATAAAGTTTTATTTGATCATTCTATGAGTTCAAGACTACCACAGGTTCCCTGGATTTCTTTTTGTTGAAGTGCCAGGTTAGTTTTGTTTTAATCATTTTTGCCTGAGGACATGCAAAAGGTCCAAGTTGAGGCTATTGATGTGTCGTGATTTTATGGCACTTTGAGCGCTTAAAACTAAGAATATATTCTAATCCTGAGTATGTTTATATAGAGATAATTTATTTTTGTTAAGTGTTGCAGGAAAACAGGTTCGGGCAGTGAAATGGGCATAATGAGCCTATAATGGGCTAAGTATGGATTGCCAACAAGGTAACGAGTCGTCATGTCACTGACGACTTATTCCCTGAGCAATTAGGAGAAGAGGAGTTTGAACGCATAACACTTCGGCTGGAAACAATGGTGATAATGGATCAATATCACGACTCATCATGTCAGGCAATGAGTCGTTATGAAGGTCATGAGTACTAGAAGCTGAAACTGATCAAAAGACCTATGAGTCATAACAGAAGGTGTAACAAGTCATCTTACAACTTCACAAATCATTGAGATCACTCGTCAAGTGAAGTTCAGAAGTTAAGAATCAAGGGATAAATGTCAGGATGGAAGGAGCAATGAGTCATCATGAGACACAATGACTCATCACGGGCAAGCATGTGCAGTCATCCAGAACACTGGAATTTTAGGACTTAGAAGCAACGAGGGACTTCAGGACTCATCCAGTCAATTAACGAGTCGTTAGGTGACTTGTCATCCAGAGGGAACTGCTTGCTGAGTATGAGCCATCACTACACTTCACAACTCGTTAGGACATCTAACGAGCCATTGCCATTACTGACCTGCATTCCTTGTAAAATTAGGAAAGGATTTATTTAGTGTCTATAACTAATTTATGTAGGTTCCTTTTTGCAGTTTATGCTTTATGCTTTATTATGAATATTTACCATATTTTTCATTGTTGTTGATCGATATTAAGGCTCAAGAAACAACTTTCATAATTTTATTCTTGAATTTGGGAATTCAAACAACTTTGGATTATTGATATTAGATTCTTGTTGATTTATTCAAGACCTGTGGATTCTTATACGAATTATTGTAATTTAAAATTATGGTTTCGCCCACAATTCTTAATTGTGATTTTTTCAAGCACGAGTAGCTAAACTCATAACTAGGGTTGTGGAAACCGTGATGAATTAACACGCGTAGGAAAAAATACTTAGTGAATCTTGAATGGGGTTTATGCATGAATTATTTTTCCCTTCTTTTAAATTTCTTCTTAATGGTTGCAAATGTTGGAATTTTCCTTCTTCTTACTCATCGGATCAAGGGGGTAATGAATGGTAAAAGGGATTAACAACGGAGATTTGAGGCTATCAAGCCTCATCTAATAGTTTGACCTTGTCCGAGAATAGCTTACCCGATATCAAGGGTAAGGGTTAATCAAGTATACATCCGCATACAAATCATGTTGCTTGGTGATAATTATCTAAGTAGGGGATCAACCATTTAGGTGTAGTTAACTTACCAATATTGCATCTTAAACACCAGAATAGATCATTAGAATAAGACGCCTTGTGGTTATGAAGTCACGGGGAACACAATCTAGTCAACTCACTTTGTGAAAATAATCAATTTTAAATCAAGGATCTACTTATTTCTTTCTACTATCTTTTCATTATTTCTTGTTACAATTTCCCCCCCAGGAAATATGTAAGACAATAGTAGTAGCTAAACGCATTAACTGAGGTCGTCGCCATATTCCTTGTGGGATTCGACCCCAACCCTGATTGGGTTCTATATTTTATCATCGACCGTTTTATATCTCATTACAAGGTGTAATTTGGGTGACATCACCGCTTTTCTTATGTTGATTTTTTGTTATCATGTTTACCATGGGTTGACTTTAAGCCATTTATGGTTCTAGGTTCTGTATCTAGATTCGGGCCTATGTTTGGGTCTTGACAATCTTTCAATTGTTTCTTTAGCTCTTCTAGCTCTGCAGGGGCTATCTTATAAGTTGGAATGGATATATGCCGATTACCGAGATTTACATTGATACCAAAGTCTATACTCTGTCTGGTGGAAGACCCGAAAGTTCCTCAAGGAACACATCATGATACTCATTTATAATTGGTACAGGATGGAGAGTTGGTGCCTTCTCTTCAGTATTAAGATCCCGTACCTGGACAATATGATATAAGCAACCTTTTGTGATTGGTTTCCTTTCCTTAAGGTAGGAAATGAACTGACCTACAAGCATCACCACATTACCCTTCCATTCTATGATTGGTTCTCTAGAAAATTATAATCATATAATTTTAGCTTGACAATCAACAGTGGCATAACAAGAAGATAGCCAATCCAAGCCCATAATAAGGTCAATGTCAACCATTTTGAGCTCAATTAAATCTGGCATAACGTCTTTGCCACTCACTATAATGGTGCAATTTCGATAAACCATCCTAGCCATGACTGCCTCTCTAATTGGAGTTGACATTGCAAATAGTTCCCTTATTTTTTCTACTTCTACCCCAAACCTCCCCGCAATAATATGATAACGTATCCCCTAGATCTATTAGTGCATACAAATCATGTTCAAAAATAGATAGTGTACATGTAACAACATCAGGTGCCTCAAAATCCTCACAACCTGTTAGTGCATAGAAGAGGTTCTGACCACTACCTAAACTGGATGCTCTGCTTCCTCCCACCTCTATGTCAACTTAGAGATGTCTGAGGGCCCGCCCCTAGGGGATGAACATTGGAAGAAGATGCTACTACTGACTCTGAGGGATGTCTTGTACTACGCTTACCTTTATTCTAACAGTTACCGTATTAAATGCCCTAGAAGCCCACATCGATAACATACATCCATACCCTAAAGGCATGGTCTTGGATTGTCTTTCTACATGGAGGAAAGGGTGGCATAGGTGGCCTCATATGTCTTAAACACTCCTGATGGTAGGAGATAGGTTCTTCAAAACCCTAAACTGACCTAGATTGAGCATAGTGATCATATTTGGGTTGTTGTGACTAGGTTGGAGTACTATCTGTAGAATAGGATGGTCATCGGGTAGAGATGGACCTAATACCACCATGGAATCCTCCATAAGACTCTAAAGATCTAGCTCTTTTACCCAATTTTGTTCCTTTATTCTGACTATCCCAAAACTAATTCCTGATATTCTCCGAGTTCTGTGCAACAACTTGGGTTTGGGAAATATCCATATTCTCACCTAAGTAAGCTATGGTGCAATCTCTAATCAAATAGGGTCCCAAACCATTCACAAAGCGGTGGACTCTGGATTGCATTGTATCCACAATGGAAGGATCATATCTAGCTAAACGGTCAAACCTGAGACCGTATTCTCAAATACTCATGCTGCCCTGTCGAGGTCCAAAAAATGATCAACTCTAGCTCGTCTAGCTTCTCGAGGAAGATACTGGTCTAGAAAGGCTGTTGAAAATTCCTCCCATTCAGCTAGAGGTGCATCTGATCCCCTAGATCTCTCCTAGGCCTCATACCATAAAATAGCCACTTCTTGTAGTTTGACAGATGCCAATTCCACTGCTTCTGTCAATGAGGTATGTCTTACTTTAAGTAACCTGTGAAGCTGATCAATAAACTCCTAGGGTGCTCCTTTGGATTAGATCATGTAGATATAGGAGGATTCAAGGTGACAATTCTAAACGCTTAAACATTTAGAGCCATCAGAAGATCCCGCTATCTATTGTTGTTGTAATATTACTATTTGTGTAAGCAACCGGATCGCCTACTTCGTGTCCCCAATGCTAGAGATAATTGGGGGAATTAGGGGAACTGGTTCTTCTCTAATTGCTCCTTTAGGTGCGGGTGGAACATAGGGTTCTGGAGTTACAAGATCTCTTCCTGCTTCATTTGCCTCTGGCACCATAGGATGTGCCAATGGTGCTGATGGTTCATCCTAGGCTTCTTCCCTATTCATTGGCCAGGCGGGGAACAACTAGTGCCTCCTCCTGCATTTGCATTCACTTGTCGACTAACGGCATTCAACCTTGTTGATGCATGGCTATAACAACCTTATAAAGAATGAGTTAGACTTGGATTCTTATGAATAAGCTCTAATCATATGATTCTAAGAGATAAAGAAAGGTAACAATCCCTAAATGCCATATAGCCTCCTAGTTATAAGTGTGGTTTGTAGCCTCCTGGTTATAAGTGTGGTTCACAATACACCCATAAACAATACTCTACTAGAAACGACTTGTAGACTCTCTTGGACTTGGTGTGCTCTGATACCAAGTCTGTCACGTCCAAACCTGGGGAGGCATGACTGGCACACGATCCCTCACTTGACCAAGCTAGCCACTAAATCTCTTACAACTCGAACAGCAACTAGGCCAACCAGTACGCCATGATAACACAACTGCAGTATAAGTATGAATAAACTAATAACCTTAGAACATGCATATATAAGACTAACAAGCTGCAAGTACCTCAGGGACTAAACGACAAGCTAAAAAGACTATGAACTGCACAACAACTAAATAGAAGGTTGATAACTCCATACACGACATATTGAAAACCCACCAGCATCTAGAAGTCTCTAGTAGAAACATGACTGACATATAGTCACGACAGGGGCCCGACCTACCCATCTACTGTACACATACTCACAATTAAAGTTGGAACTCCAACGGCTCAGTTCCAAGAGGAATTGGATCTTATGAAAATTTCTGAACTTTGTAGCTCCTACTGGAGAGGTCTATCTGGATCTCGATCTGGGCCTGATAGAAGAGGCAGCATCCCCAAGAAATAAGGACGTCAGTACGAAAGAAAGTACAAGTATGTATGGAAAAAATATTATTCTAGTAAGTTGCAAATAGTAACTTAACACTTATATAATCTTCATCCTTAGACTTCAACTTAGCACTTATATACATTTGTCAATTTTAACTCTTTGCCCAAATATCACCTCATCATCTAGAGCTTAAGCGCCTTCATTAGTAATAACTTAGTCTTACATGTGTGGAATGATATGGGGTGTTACAAAATTGTTCTCGTCGGAGCTGCCGAAAATAGAATATTTTATCCTATTACTCGGCCTTTTCGCTAAGCGGAAACCACATTTTTAAGAAGGCACTCACTAACTCCTTTCATGTATGGATTGAGTTTGTAGGAGGTCTGTGCAACTAATCCCTTGCCTCACTGGCCAATGAGTATTTGAATACTCTAAGCCGGATAACATCATTCATAACATTATTCTGCTTGTGGAGGTTGCACACCTCTGAGAAATTCTTTAATTGCTGATAAGGGTCATCATCCATGGAGTTGTGAAACTGCCCCTCTGCTTTTAAGCATGGTGTAGATGCTTGCTTCTATCTTGTATGACGAAGCATTCACCCTTGGTGGAATGATAGTTATTGCATATTAAACTTTCTCATGACTTTTGCAAACTCATTCTCCAAGTCTCCGGGTGGAAGAGCTGCCATGATCCTATATCAATTCAACAAAAACAAAAAGAAAAGGTAAAAGAATAGGTCTAAGAAAACAAACTAGACTGATAGGGATAGATAAGGCTTATGTCTTAGTCCCCGACAATGTCGTTATAATATTTGATGTCGTTCAAATCTATTCCTAATCTCGGATACTATAGACAATGACAACAAATATAGAACCCAATGAGGGGTTGGAGTCGAATCCCATAGAGACTACATTAAACCCACTTTATCTAGTACTAATCAATGTAGTATTGTAAGATTGGAGTCTATTCAAATTGACATTGGTAAAATTTAACTACAACTATATAGTGTAATTACTAGGGTTTTAATCAATTTGAGACAATTCAAGGAAAGTTACCCCAATTATGGATCGATCCCCCTAAACCACCCAATGTGGATAGACTGAGAATGGGCTAGGGTTGAACATGCAAGAAAAGGCTTATGTAACCAATCTGTATATTTCAAAAGCACTATATGTGTCAATCTACTTTAATTTTGTCAAAGTAAAGAGAAATTCATTCTACCCAATTGCTTGTTGCCAATTGGAATTCAAATTATGTCTAGAAAAATCTATTAAACAAGAGTTATGGCTGGAGTTATTGTTGATTGATGCTAACCCAACCTAAATTTGCTCTTTCATGCCTCACAAAGGTAATTGGGAAGGATTGAGTGACTTTCATCATCAATCACACACTACAAAACAAAAATCAATCAAATGTTCATAAGCCCAAACTCAATTTTACCAAATTGGTATCATTAGGGTTCACAACCCTAGATCTCGGTTTAGTTACCCATAGAAAGAAGAAGAAGAAGAGAAATAAAGTAATTAGACATGCTTACAAATGAAAAATGAAATTGGAGAAGAAATATTCAATATATGATATTGAATCTTCAAATTACAAGTTATGATCTAGGATCTACAATGGAAACTAAAGCTAACTGGCTAGTTCTACTCTCTACTGAAAATATGAATGGAAAGCTCTATAAAAAAATTTCACGACCAAAACGTAGACCTAGATCGTAACATGGGACAAGGAACCCCGAGAGGCCCCAAGTCGATCCATGGCATGAGCATACATCTAACTTCATTTCTTATAAGCAAAAGATTAAAAATAAGACATAGAAGAAACGTAGACTGGACATGACATATCATAATGAGTAAAATTACTTAGACATACACAAGTTGAGTACTACATATTATCTGAAATCCTCTACTACATACGATGGGTTGATGGGACAACACCCCCAACTAACCCGACAAGTACCGAAACATAAAATAGTATGAATGTCTGTCAAACAGCCCTCGAAACATGAGGACTCACTAATACGTTGAAAATGATCTCTGAGATGAGCTATGAATGAGGGTGAGCCTGAGAGCCAGAACCTGTATCATATGACGATACAGCATAGAAAGTATGTGGTCAGTATGTGGAATGTACCGAGTATGAAAGGTAAGTAAAACAGACATTTAAAATATATATATAACCCATACATAATCATAAGAGTAGGACAACATGCTCATATCACAACATAACATAAGGCTCAAGGTTTTCAAAATATTCATAACACAATCGTAATCATTATCATAAGAGAAAATCTTTATTGAACATGACTTGAGACAATATACATAATCATAAACATGCATAAATCATGAAGAATAGTGGGAGACTTCTCTTAACAGACATACCCCATATGAGCACACATAGACCGCGACTTGTAAACCTAGTCGGGAGGCCGTTCGTACCTTCCCAAGGGTAGAATCATGAAGGGCGTGATCGCATGAAAAGGGCCAACTGGGCCAGGGACAGTTATTTTGGAGGTCCCATCATACCTATGGTTGCACGTAGGTTATGAGATCCAAGGCTGAACCTGGGCCCTGAACCTACTCGGTGTTTAATACTACTCCAAAAACATATATAGTGCTCATAGTATAATATGCATGAGTTCATAGGCTACTTAAATCATGATAATCATAAAAATTCTTGTAAATACGTGAACTAGCCATGAAAAAGGCCCGTGAGTGGCCAAAACAATATTTATAAATCATAGGGTCCATACATACTTGTAGATCATGCATATAACTTTTAAATCCTCAAATCATGATGGGTAATTGATTAAATTCATATTTCAAATCATATATCATGTTGGGTTTGTAAATATCAAAAAATAAAAAGTAGATCATAAATCAATTCATCATAGATCATGCATAATTAGGCTTGATTTGGTAGAAATCGAATCAATGAATTTATAATCGAAAATAATGGTAAAATCTTATCAAAATCCATAAACTATGATATAAATTATAAATCATAAAACCCATCAGTAATTTATTAGTTTTTCACAAAATTAAACTTAAATCCCCATAAGATTTTTGATAGATTTTCATGAATTCATAGAGAATGGGCATGGGTGTGAACGGAAACACCCATTTGGAACCTTACATGCCTGGATAAGATCAAATTCTAAAGTTCCTAAATTCCCAAGGATGAATTGATGGGGAAAAGCTTGAATCTAAGCTTGATCTCTCCAGAATTCTCTTAGTATGCATGCATGAGAATGATATAGGATATAGGGACTTAACCTATCTTAAAATGCTTAGAATAATACATAAAATTATGTAGTATAGGGCCTTAGAGTGTAGGAATAACGAAAATGCCCTTAATGAAAACCTCGAAAAATCTGCATTGGGTGAACTAACGGACAGTCTCACGAGTCATCACCTGATACCACAACTCATGGTACTGATCTGTTGGGTCCACTGCCATTTCATACTTTCATATTCCCTTCCTACGATTTGACAGGATGATTCATTCTTTCAAACGATGGATCATTGTGACGTCCGCAGTTTCCCTCTTCAGGTTCTGTGCTAATCCTTCCCACGACCCTCACCACTACTCGTTACTTCCTCCAACCAGTCGTGGTTAGCTTCTGTTATATAGAATGGAAAAATATTGATATTCCATCCCACGACTAGTGACCACGACCCATTACTCCTCATGACAGGTCGTTAGATGATACATGACTTTCCCTTAAGTTGAGGACCAGTTCCCACTACAACCACATACGAAGACTCTTTGTAACAAACAATGAGTCGTTACTTCGCTCATTACTTCCCACTGTCACCAGGACAACCTTCCCACGACTGCTTCCCACGGCTCGTTGGTTGGACCAACGATCCATTGGGTCATCCGTTCTGGGGGATATTTCCCAATTTCAGCCAACTTCCATTTTTAAATCCCGGGTATAATCTTTGGCACTTCCACGGTATTACAAAATTACAAGAAAAATCTATTTATACTATGTCCTTAAAATCTCAATTAATTCAAACTTTGGAGTTGCCAGGTGTGCAGGAATGGACCGTCCTTTGGAAGGACGGACCATCCATTGCTCCGTACTTTGCAAAGTTATCTTTTGTCCCCAGCTTGTCGTCCACTGATCGACATGCCATCTTTAGGAAAGATGGTTCATCCTTTGTACCGCACTTTAGAATTCCGCTTCTACCCAGCCTAAGTCTGTCCATCTATTGATGGACCATTGATGTTTGGTATATTCTTATGCCCATTTGCCATGTTTTGACTTATATTTTGACTAGTTTTGAGTTCATAATCCTTAGAAAATGCATGAATTCATGTTTTGATGTGTTCTTTGAGCTAACAAATGTTTTGAGCAGGAAACCAAGGAAAAATGACCTGAAAATGACCCAAGGTGTGAAAAAACAAGAGTTCGCGAAAGTTGGCCTAGGGATATTGTTGGTGTGGCGCACCAACCCCTAAACTTCAGAGAAATATGTACAAAGTTGGTTCTATGGGTGGCATGGGGTGCCAGATCACGAACTTTAGAGGAGATTTTGGTCAACATCTTAACGAGATGAGAGGCGTGGAGCACTAGAAACATCCCAAACTTAGAAAAATTTTCCAACACTCTAGTGCTTTGGATGGAGTGGGGCGCCAAAAGGGTTCAATTGCTCAAAATATTGACTAACACTCTAGTGATTTGAGTGGCTTGAGGCACTCGGAGGATCTAGAAATTCAAAAATTTATCTAACACCTTAGAGTTATGGCTAGCGTGTGGCGCTGACAGCCAAACTTCATATGAAAATTGAGCCAAATTTGGGGCTATGGAGGGCACGACGTGTCAGACCTAATACAAGACAGATTTCTAACCTTGAACCTAATTACATAAGGGCAAAAGCATCATTTGATGGCTCAACTATAAATACAAAATCTACGTCATTTTTAGCTATTATACATCATTTCATTTGTTGTAATAATGGTTATAATGCAGCTTTGGAGGAGAGACAAGTTCATAACTTAGGTTTCTTCTTTTCTCTATCATTTTTATGCTTCGAATGATGATGTCTTTGTGTTTTCGCTTGAACATGAGTGGATAAACGCCCATTCTAGTGTTTCGGCCATAGCTATGGTTGAAGTTTGAAAGATTGACTATTGATAGTTTTAATTCTTTGTTAAAGGTTGTTTATATTTACTTATTTTAATTTCTTATTCGCTAGAATGATCTCCTTGCTAATAAATCTATTGGCTTTTGGTTGAACTCGGGAGAGAGAGCTTAAAGGGTTAAAAGTAAATATAAAATAGGAATTCAGATATCCTTTGGCCCAAGGGTTGAAGGTTAGAAGTTGTTGATGAGGATAGGGATATACCTTTCAACCCTGTTTAGTTTATATACAAGTATCCATAACCATCATTTCATGTTTCTCCTGTGACCATAGGGATATAGGCATTAGGGTTCATAAGATAGTTCTTGGATGTTGTGGATCGTAGCAAGAAATGGGATAGTAACTCATAACTAGAAACCTTAGAAAGAATTAATCTTGCGTAATTAAGTCTTGAAAACTCAACCTGAAGTGGAAGTGTCATTCCCTATATTTTAATCATCATTTGAAGTACAAACAAGTTTGCAAGAACTTTTGTTTATTAGCTCATTTTCATTTCAAGTTTAGTAGTTTAATTCTCCAAACCATTCCCCATATATATATATATATATATATATATATATATATATATATATACATATATATATAGATATAGATATATGTGTTAGAGTAGTGAAATAAAGAATTAACCTTGAGGGATTAATCTGACAGGTCTCTGAGGGATCGATAATCGGGACTGCATTGTCCTATATTAGTTTATGAGCACGTGAGCTTGCGTGCGCTTGGGTGACATCAACCTTCTTTTCGAATGATGTTCTGTCCTCCAAACAATCATTTACGGACTGTGTCAACTTGTTTTCTGGAATCTTCTACTTGACATGGATGGCTAATGATGTGGACCTTCTATCAGATAGATGGTCCGTCAATTGTCTCGTCCTTTGGACAATTTTATGACCTAAACTCCCTTCATCTTTACTTTACTTGAGTTACTAAAATATAGCATAATAAGGTTAGTTTCCACTTAATTTAACTCTTGAAGACAAGCAAAAATCTATGAAATGAAGGAAAGATGTGTCCCTAATTCCCTACACATTAGTGGTCCTTCTTTCAAATCGTTTCTTGGAGGCTGAATTTTCCTTTTTCTATTTAAATCAATTTTCTCCACCACTCTAAGTTCAAATGCTTACATCAACCCACATTAGTCCAAAAATATTTGATTTGCTCCCAAGAAGCACTTGATTTAACGTCGCCGCACAATGTGGATACTACATATAGTGCAGTATCCCATGCGTTGCCTCCCAAGAATCGCCTGATTTAACATCGAGGCACAATGCAAGATGCTTGAATTAGCCAATTTATGAGTTGTCCTTCGGATGGGACTTCCTCACACATATCCTTCCTTTTGAGCCCTAGAGGTACTGCTTCACCCATTTGCTTTTTCCCTTGTGTTTTTGGGTGATGTCTTTGATACATGCTCAGCTCTTTCCATTTCATTCTCAACAATTCTAGCCCCACAAATATTCCCAACATCTATGGGAAATAAGTGGCCTTTCTCGGCTTTGAAGGTGATGTTTTCATTATTGACGCGGAACATGATCTGATACTTCTCCTAGTCCATAAGTTCCCTCCTGGTAGCAAGAAAAGGTCTCCCAAGGATAATTGCAATATCCCTATCCACGTCGATATCCAACACCACAAATCATTTGGGAGCACAAATTTTCCGACCTTGACCAACACATCCTCCACCACCTCTACTGGGATTTTAGTTAACTTGATGATCATTTGGAGCTCAATAAAGGTGGGATTTAACATGGACAATCCTAAACTCTTGTATATATCTAGGGACATCAAATTTATGCTAGCCCCATTGTCACACAAAGCATGCAAGCAATCACACCACCCAATTCTGTTATGTGGAATTCTCTCGAATCACCCTTTTTTCTCCACAATAGTGCCATCATTGAAGGCACTGACATGATATGTTATAAGGACCATCTCTTCATCATCACTTTGTAACTTCTTTGTTAGCAACATCTTTAGGTATTTTGCAAAACTAGGCATCTTCTTTATTGCATCGATGAATTGTACCCAAAGTTTTGCTTCTTTCAACCGCTCAATGTGTTTATCAATTTTGGCGTCAAGAGCTTGTTTGGATGTCTTTCATTGAAAGGGAGGAATAGGTTGTTAGGACCCGAACATAGGCCCGAATCGAGACATACGACAAGGAACCCCAAGGGACTCCAAGTCGACCCATGGCATGAACATCCAACTAACTCAATCAATAAATGTGGAAGATTCAACATATGTAACATAGCGGAAATCTAAACATGGCATAATATCTGAAATACATCACATGCGTTTAAAGCTGAATGTAAACTATGTCCGAGAAAGCCTCTATCACTGATGAGTTGATGGGACAAGACCCAACTAACTTTCTAAAATTGAAACTGACATACACCAACATATTGGAATAAAAGAGGAGCCCTCGACAGATGAGGACTCACCAATAAAGACTGTTGCTATTCCGAAAGCTGGCTAGGGTCGAGGCTGAATCTAAGTACCGGAGCCTGTATCATGAAAGGATACAGCATAGCGTATGCATTCAGTATGTGGAATATACCGAGTATGCAAGGTAAGTAAACGGACATTTAAAATACATAAAAGTGCATAAGAGTAGGACAGCATGCTGATAACGAAAATCTCATAATATAACATCAGGCTCAATGTTTTCAAAACATTCATAATTCATTCATAATTACGTTCAAGAGAGAAAAGCTTTATTAAACATGAATTGAGCCAAAGTATATAATCATAATCATACATAAATCATGAGGAATAGCGGGAGATTCTTATAACCGACATATCCCATATGAGCACACATGGAGCCCGACCTGTAAACCCCTAGTTGGGAGGGTGTTCGTACCTTGCCAAAGGTAGAACCATGAATGGAATGATATCACTAATGAAAGGCCCATTTTGGGAAAAAGGGATAGTCTCAAGGGAGGTCCTCTCGTGACCTACAGTGCCACGTAGTTTTGAGACTCGGGCGAAACCTAGGCCACGAACCTACTCAGTGTTAAATTCTACTCCCAAAACACATATAGTGCTCATAGAATAATATACATGAAATTCATGGACTAGTTAAATCATGATAATCATAAGCATGCTTGAAAATATGTAAACTAGCCATGAGATAAGGCCCGTGAGTCAGCCACAATCATAAATTCATAAATCATGAGATTCATATATGCTTGTAAATTATTTGCACTTGATAGTCATAAATCATGATGAGCATTTAAGAAAAATCACATCATACATCATGAATCATAGTGGACTAAAGAGGATCATGATCATAATGAAATCATAACTTAATTTTTCTTAAAAACATGCATAATTGGGAATAATTTGATTTAAATCCGAATCTATAAATTTATATTCAAAATAGTTATAAAATCTTCTCATAGATCATAAAACATGATTTAATACATGAAAGACATTGACCCATAGATAGATCATAGAGGAATTCACAAGAATTAGATTAAACCCCATAGATCATGGAACTTGAATTATAGAAGTAAAATCTCATGGAATTGATAGTAGTTTGGGCATGAGAGCGGGAGGAACTCTCATTCATAGCCTCACATACCTGGTAGATTGATTTTTCCCTCTTCCTTGAACACTCAAAAGAAATTGAAGAAGAATTGATGAATTTTGATCACCTCTAAGAGCCTCCTAGTCTTGCATGCATGGAATGGTAAGGCTTAGGATAGGTTTTACTCTTCAAAAACCCCCTTAATTGAGCTCAAAATGATGTAGTTTAGGCCTTAGGACCATAGGAATTAAGGAAAATCCCTTAATAAATTTGCAGAAAATAACTTATTACCAGTCCCAGTGAGGGTCTGGACGAGTCATCACCCTGGACCACGACTCATGGCCTTCAGTCGTCGAATGCACTGCCCATTTTCCTCAAGGGGACACCACAAGGGACCCAACGAATCATCAGGGGTGACCACAACTCATGGTCACCTCTCGTGATCTCCACTGCCCAAATTCCTTTGATCCTTCTCCAACACTGACCACGACTGACTCAATGAGTTGTGGGGTCTGACCACGACTCGTGGTCATGCCCGTGGTGACTTCAAACCACACCTTTAGAAACGTAAGGCAAGTACTTCACCAGGAGTCACCTAAAGACTTGTGGTCTACCCCATGGGTCACAAAATGACTTGTTTCGTGACCTGGTAACAAATTTCCAGTTTTTCTCCAATTTAAACTCCCACGTCTGATCTTTGGGCTTCTGGGGCATTACAATATCTACCCCTTGGGAACATTCATCTCGAATGTTTGAAAACACACAGTAAGCAGAGAAATGCAGTCATCATACTTAAATACTAATTGTTTAAGCTAAAAACCTACAGAATGACTACCTCTGAACTGAACTACATGGCTGAACTGAATTCACAAACCATGCATACAGACTTTTACATAAAAGAAGCTTGGGCACATGACAAAACATGGAAACTAAATAGAGTACTAGGCAAAAACTGATACCTAAAACTGAAACGGAGCTGGAAGGGAACTGGTGTAGGTATCTAGCTATCATATCCGCCTCAGCTTCCACATAGCTCCCACAACATGTTGATTCCTCCATAACACCTTGACTAAAGCTACCTCCTTATTCCTTAGCCTCCGTACCTGACGATCCAATATCTCTACCGGAGTCACCTCATAACTAAGGCTGTCTCTCACACCCATACTCTCCACTGGAACCACCAAAGCTGGATCACACAAACACTTCTTCAAGAGCGACACATGAAAAATAGGATGAACGAAAACTAATTCTGAGGGCAACTCCAATTCATATGCCACCTTGCCAACTAGTTTCATAACCCGGTAGGGGCCAACATAACGAGGGATGAGTTTTTCTTTCTTTCCAAACCTCATCACTCCCTTCATGGGAGACACCTTCAGAAACAACGAATCATCCACTTTGAACTCTAGTTCTCTCGTTCTCACATCAGCATTAGACTTTTGGCGACTTTGATTTGTTTTCAACCTGTTCTATATGAGCTGAACCTTCTCCAAAGCCTCATGGATTGAATCTGGTCCTATCATCGTAGCTTCTCTGACTTTAAACCAGCCAATAGGCGATCTATTTCTACGCCCATAGAAAGCCTCAAATGGAGCCATCCGAATGCTGGATTAGTATCTGTTATTGTATGCAAACTCGATAAGAGGAAAATAGTCATCCCAACTACCGTTGAAGTCAATCACATATGCTCTCAACATTTCCTAGAGAGTTTGAATTGTCTACTAAGCTTGACCATCCATTTGCGGGTGGAATGTTATGCTAAGCTTGACTTGAGTCCCAAGCCCCTTTTGAAACAATCTCCAAAACAGAGAAGTAAATTGGGTACCTCTGTCCGATATGATAGACAAGGGAACTCCATGAAACTGAACTAGCTCTCGAATGTATAGTTTGACATAACCCTCCACTGAATCAGTGGTTTAGACCGGTAGAAAATTAGTGGCTATGGTAAAGTTTTCCACAACCACCCAAATAGAGTCATATTGTCGACGTGTACGAGGCAACCCGGTGATGAAGTCCATAGTGATTTCCTCCCACTTCCAAGTAGGAATACTAATATCTTGAAGCACACCTCCCGATCACTAATGCTCAACCTTCACTTGCAGACAGTTTGGACATTTATCCACAAATTCTTCTATGTCTTTCTTCATGCCATTGACCAATAGATTTTCCGTAGGTCACGGTACATCTTGGTGTCACCTGGATGTATAGAATACCTGGATCCATGAGCCTCGTGCAACATCCGGTTCCTCAAACCATTAACATCCGGAACACATAAGCGACCTTGTTATCAAAGCACACCATCTACTCCTTTGGAGAAGACCTCTACCTTCCGATTCTGAGCGGCCTCCTTTAAATTTACCAAAATAGGGTCCTCATCTTGTCTGGATTTTACATCAGTCACCAAGGACTATTCTGATTCGTTCTGAACTATCACCCTGCCATCGGTCGAGTCAACCAACCGAATTCCCAACCTTGCAAGACTTGCACATCCTTCAACAGCTCCTTTCTCCCCTCATCAACATGGGACACACTCTTCATAGAGAGCCTACTAAATGCATCTGCTACTACATTAGCTTTGCCCGGATGGTAAAGGACACTCATGTCATATTCCTTAAGTAGCTCCAACCATCTCCTTTGTCGTAGATTTAGATCCTTCTGGTAAACACATATTGTAAACTCTTATGGTCCATAAACACATCCACGTGGACCCCGTATAAATAGTGTCTCCATATTTTCAAGGCAAATACCACTGCTGCCAATTCAAGATCATAAGTCGGGTAGTATTTTCATGCACTTTCAGCTGCCTAGAAGCGTAAGCCATAACTTTTCTATGCTACATCAATACAAACCCAAGTCCGATCCTTGAAGCATCACAATACACCACGAACCAATTGGTACCCTCGGGCAGGGTCAACACTGGTGCTGAGGTAAGTCGAGCCTTTAGCTCTTGGAAGCTCTTCTCATAAGCCTCCGACCATTGAAACTTTACCTTCTTCTTGGTTAGTTTAGTCAACGGTGCTGCAATAGATGAAAAACCCTCAACAAACCTTTGATAGTAGCTATCTATGCCCAAGAAACTTCTGATATCTGAAGGATTCACCAGTCTGGGCCAATTCTACACCGCCTCTATCTTCTACAAGTCTACTTGCACACCTTCGCTAGACACCACATGACCCAAGAATGCCACAAAATTTAACCAAAATTCACATTTGTTGAATTTTCCATAAAAGTGATGATCCTTCAAAGTCTGTAACACCACCCTCAGAAGAGCGACATGCTCCTACTCGCTCTGAGAGTATATAAGGATGTCATGAATGAACATGATCACGAACATGACTAGATATGTCTTGAACACCCTGTTCATCAGAACCATAAAAGCTGTAGGAGCATTCGTTAGTACAAAAGACATAACTACAACCTCAAAGTGATCATACCGTGTCCTAAAAGATATCTTCGGGATGTCACTCTCCTGAACTCTAAGCTGATGATACCCGGATCTGAGATCTATCTTCGAAAAGCACTTGGCTCCCTGAAGCTAGTCAAACAAATTAGTAATCCTAGGTAGAGGATACCTATTGGTGATGGTGACCTTGTTTAATTGCTGGTAATCAATACACATATGGAGAAATCCATCTTTCTTTTCGACAAAGAGAACTGGTGCACCTCATGGGGACTTTCTAGGTCTAATGAAACCTTTTTCTAGAAGGTCATTCAACTGCTCCATTAACTCAACTGGGGCCATTCTGTAAGGAGGAATAGATATAGGCTGCGTGTCGGATAGGTGGTCAATACCAAAATAAATTTCCCTCTTGGGAGGAATACTCAGTAGTTCATCTGGGACCACTTCTGGATACTCACATACCACTGGAACTGACTGGATTGTCGAGATCTCGGACGTAGCATCTTTAACCCTAACTAAATGGTACACACAACCTTTAGAAATCATCTTTCTGGCCTTAAGATAGGAAATGAAATGACCTACAGGCACAACTGAACTACCCTTCCATTCTAAGACTGGCTCGACCAAAAATCTAAACTCTACTGCACGGGATCTACAATTAACAGAGGCATAACATGCAAATAGCCAATCCATGCCGAGGATAACATCAAAATTGGTCATGGCTAACTCTACTAAATCTGCTGAGGTGATTTTTTGCAGTACTGTGACCGGGAAACTTCTATATACCCGTCTAGCTACGACTAAATCACCCACTGGAGTAGAGATTGAGTAGGGTTTTGACAAGATTTCGGGACTAACTCTGAAACTACTAGCCATATAAGGGGTCACAAAAGACAAGGTAGCCCATGGATCTAACAAAGAATAAACATCATGATGGAAAACTCATAACACACCAATGACTACATCAGGGGAAATCTCATGTTCCTGTCGGGACGCAAGGGATAAAATCTATTCTGGCGCTACCCGCCAGTTAAACTAGTTGAAGCACCCTGCTGGAGGGACGTGCTGCTGGAGCTGCTGAAGTAGCGGCTAGCATACAGGCTCCACCACCCCCTGATCTAGTTGAAGGGCAATCCCTGAGTCTGTGTTTGGGTTTGGTACACCCGAAACAAGTGTCTGAGCCAACTAAACATCTCCCTGGGTGATTCTTGCCACACTTTGTATAGGTTGGGAAGATGCGCTCTATTTGCATGCTACCCTAGCCCCTCGAATCTGAGGCCCTGCTCCTCTAATCACCTTGTGGTCTAGATAGTGCACTAGATAATGATGGTGCTAGAGCAAAAGACTTGATGAGACTGCTGGAGATGTCCGCCCCCGATCTAGGTTGAGAAGTCCCATAACTGTTTCTCCAGTCCCTCTTGGCCTCTCTCTCCCTGTAATACACCGCCTATATCTATTGGGCATGTAAAACTATGTGGGGGAAATCCATGTCCTGATGCAGCATGGCGATCCTACAATCCTTATCCAGGTAGTCCACCACTCCATGTACAAATCTGCTCACCTGAGCTCTCTGATCACCATTAACTCTGGCGTGTACTTGTATAAACAGGTGAACTCCAAAGCATACTCTTGAACTGACATGTTATCCTGCTTCAGATTCATAAACTAAGCCGCCTTCAATTCCTTCATCTCACTTTGGAAGAACCGATCTATAAAGGCTGCATGAAACTCCTCCCAAGTGATAGGGCCTGCTCCTACTACCCTACTATCTTTCCACTGTTTGAACTAGATAGGCGCAATCCCTTTCAACTGAGAAGAAGACAAGTCAACTCACTCCCCATTTTCCACCCCCATGGGGGGTGATCTTCAGAATCTCATTAATGAACTCATGTGGGTCCTCATCAACTTTTGACCTAAGGAACTCTGGTGGGTTCATCCTCAGAAAATCCCTAACCTGAGCCACTGCGGGCATTCCTGTTCTGAGGGAGATGCGCCATCGCCTGTTGATTGACTTAGGCGGTCAAAGCCTATGCTAGCATCTGTATGGCTGCCTTAAATTTAACGTGTGCAATCGGCTCTGGTGCATGCTCCTCATTGGCTGGTGGGGCCTAATGGTGCCCCTCTCTGTCACCGTTCTCGTGGCCTTTTCTGTTTCTCCTTCCGTTTACTCAACATGGAGGCATGATTCTGCAAACGTACATTGCACGAGTTAGAAGGATAGATAGGCCTTTCATCGCACGACATGAGATCATGAAAGAAGGGAACATTTACTAAATGTTTTATAGTGTCTTCGTTATAAGTGTGGCATGCTTCACACCCATGAAAAACATTCTACTTAACGCGGCTTTCGGACACCCTAGTCACCTAAAACCTATGGCTCTAATACCAAGTTTGTCATAACCCGAACATAGGCCTGGATCGAGACACGGAATAAGGAATCCCTAGGGACTCCTAGTCGACCCATGGCATGAACATCCAACAAACTCAATTAATAAATGCGGAAGATTCTACATACGTAACATAGTAGAAATATAAACATGGAAAAATATCTAAAATACATCACATGTGTTTAAAGTTGAATGTAAACTATGTCCGAGAAAGCCTCTAACACTGATGAGTTGATGGGACAAGACCCCAACTAACTCTCTAAAACTGAAACAAAAATACACCAATATATCGGAATAAAAGAGGGGCCCTCGACAGATGAGGACTCGCCAACAGAGACTAATGCTATTCTGAAAGATGGCTAGGGTCGAGGCTGAATCTGAGTACCGAAGCTTGTATCATGAAATGATACAGCATAGAGTATTTAGTCAGTACGTGGAATGTATTGAGTATGCAAGATAAGTAAAACAGATATTTAAAATACATAAAAGTGCATAAGAGTAGGACAGCATGATCATAACGTAAATATCATAATATAACATAAGGCTCAAGGTTTCCAAAACATTCGTAATTCATCCATAATTATTCTCAAGAGAGAAAAGCATTATTAAACATGACTTGAGCCAAAATATATAATAATAATCATACATAAATCATGAGGAATGGCGGGAGATTCTTATAACTTACATATCCTATATGAGCACAAATGGAGCCTGACCTATAAACCCCTAGTCAGGAGGGTGTTCGTACCTTGCCAAGGGTAGAACCATGAAAGGCCCATTTAGGGAAAAGAGGGCAGTCTCAAGAGAGGTCCTACAGTGACCTACGGTGGCACATGACTATGAGATCAGGGCAAAACTGGGCCAGAACCTACTCAGTGTTAAATACTACTCCCAAAACATGTATAGTTCTCATAGGATAATATACATGAAATTCATGAACTAGATTAATCATGATAACCATAAGCATGGTTGAAAATAGATGAACTAGCGATGAAATCAGATCCGTGAGTCGACCACAATCATAAATTCATAAAACATGAGATTTGTACATGCTTATAAATTATTTGTACTTGATAGTCATAAATCATGATGAGCATTTAAGGAAATCACATCATACATCATAAATCATAGTGGACTAAAGAGGATCAAGATCATAATGAAATCATAACTTGATTTTTCATAAAAATGTACATAACTGGGTATAATTTGATTTAAATCCGAATCTATAAATTCATATTTAAAATAGTTATAAAATCTGCCCATAGATCATAAAACATGATTTAATACATAAAAGACATTGACCCATAGATAGATCATAGAGGAATTCACAAGAATTAGATTAAACCCCATAGATCATGGAACTTTAATTATAGAAGTAAAATCTCATGGAATTGATAGTTGTTTGGGCATGAGAGTGGGAGGAGTTCTTATTCATAGCCTCACATACCTGGTAGATTGATTTTTCCCTCTTTCTTGAACACTCAAAAGAAACTGAAGAAGAATTGATGAATTTAAGCTTTGATCACCACTAAGAGCATCCTAGTCTTACATGCACGGAATGATAAGGGTTAGAATAGGTGTTACTCTTCAAAAACCCCCTTAACGAATCTCAAAACGACATAGTTTAGGTCTTAGGACCACAGGAATTACGGAAAAGCCCTTAATAAATTCGCAGAAAATAACTGACTGCCAGTCCTAACAAGGGACTAGACGAGTCGTCACACTGGACCACGATTCATGGCCTTCAATCATCGAGTGCACTGCCCATTTTCCTCAAGGTGACCCCATGAGGGACCTAGCAAATCATCAGGGGTGACCATGAATCGTGGTCACCTATCGTGATCTCCATTGCCCAAAACCTTTGATCCTTATCTAACACTGACCACGGCTGACTCAATGAGTCATGGGGTCTGACCACGACTCGTGGTCATGCCCGTGGTGACATCAAATCACAAATTAAAAAACATAAGGCAAGTACTTCACCACGAGTCACCTAACAACTCATGGTCTACCCCCACGAGTCACAGAACGACTCGTTATGTCACATGGTGCCAAATTTTTAGTTTTTTTCTGGTTTAAACTCTCGAGTCTGATCATTTGGCTTCCGTGGCATTACATAGGTGGAGGAAAATATTTTTAAATGTCATTAGTTCTTTCCTTCGCCTTCCCCTTCCTTTTGGAAGTAACTGTAGCATCTTCATCAACCGCCTCAACTGGTGTCTTCTTCACACTATCATCAACAACCTCACCAACTTATGGCTTTCTCAACCCCTAACTTTTGTCATTACCCTCATTCACATTCTCAACTACTTTTCCAATAGTAGCATCAATAACATCACCACCCAAGGTTGCATAATCTTGCCACTCCTAGTGATAATAATCATACATTGAGTGTTGGACGTACGAACATGCCCCTCTAGGTTAGCCATGGAGTCACTAGAGAGATGCCCCTTTTTCTCGGGGTTGTGCTCATGTGAAGGATCCCTTACTTGTTGCTCCAATTTTATAATGGATATTGTGTGGGAGAAAACAATTTTCATCACGATTTTCAAACATGCATTTAACCTTTCTTGATTAGCAAACACTTTTTCCAACATCCCTTCAAGATTAGAACCCTCTTGCTCTTGAGAATGTCCCCCTCTACAATTTTAGTAACTAGAAGACGGACCCCTCTGTGGGATATAGGTATTTGAACTCCTATTTGTAGAATTTTAATTATTCTATCACCCTTGATTTTGACCACCGTAATCATTCCTCGAGTAATATTGACCTTGGCCTTGCAGTTGAGATCACCATTATCCATAATATGAGGAAGGCTAATGGCGTTGATATTTTTGTGGGTAGTGTATTCTATAACTTCCAAATGTGTTGACAACATAGCTGGCATCTTCTACTTTCATGGGAGGTGGCCATTGGTACAGTTGATATTGATATGGAGGAGGGGGCTTTCATGCCCATATTGAGAACCATTCAGGGCTTCTTCCATAGCGTGCATCTTTTTAACCTCAGCCTCGGTCAACTTCTTGATTAGTAGGGTTATGTTGGTGACCATGGTTGCCATCATCTGATCAAGATCTTGGTTTTCCTTCATCAAGTGAGATAATGAAGGAGTACTTGTATACAACCCTCCACTTTTATCTCCACCATGCTATGCATGGTTATGCTTTATAATACGGTATAAAATAATGTCAATTCGGATGAAGGTCTTGTCCATGAAGCAACCCTCAGTCATGGACTATGTCAATGGCTCCAAGATGTTGTAGAACTTTTCAAGAAAAATATGCTCGGTGAATCCGTGGTTGGGAGCCCTATGTATATATTTCTTAAAGTGTTCCCACGCCTCAAAATTTTGCTCTTTGAGAAGTTTTCGAAAGTATAAGATCTTGTCCTACTGCTCTTCCTTCTTACATTGCGGGAACCACTTCTTTAGGAACACATTTAAAAGTTCCTACTAGGTGAGGATTCAATTTGGAGGCAATTGGTGCAACCATTTTTGAGCTTTGACGGCCAAAGAGTATTTGAAAACCCTTATCCGATTGCATCATTGGAGATGTTGTTCTGTTAGTAGAGGTTGCAAACCTCCAACAAGTTCTTCAGGTGCTAATGATGATCATTGTCTGTGGAGTTATGAAATTGGCCTTCAGCTTTGAGCATAGTATAAATGCTACGATCTATCTTGAAAGAAGTAGCTTTGACCCTTTGTGGCACAATTGCACTTGCAAAGTCAACCTCATCATTGACCTCTACAAATACATTGTTCATCTCTCGCTACAGTAAAGCATACTCCTGTTTCAAACAACAAAGTAAAGCAAAAGTGAAAGAATAGATCAAATCAAATAAACTAAATCAGAAATGCGAGATAGAGCCTATGCCAAAATTCCTGGCAACGACGCTATAAATTTGACTATCTCCCAAATCCACTCCAATTCGAAAGTATACGCGGTTGATGCAAATATAATACCCAATTAGGAGTTGGGATTGTATCCACAGAGATTTTGGTAGACCCAAACTTTGTAGCAATTTTTAATTTAGATTTTAGAGTTTAGATGCTATTCAAATAAGGTTTATGAGAGTATAACTATAACTAATCAATATAATTCTTAAGGTTGTAATCAATATTGAGAAAAACTTGAGAAGTCTCCCAAATTTCGGTCAGTCCCCCTAAATCACTCAAATGTGCAAATTGAGAACGAGATTTTGATGAATATACGAGAAATCACTTAGTCAACTAATAGGTATCTTTCAACAATACCAATGGTGTGAATCTACCTCAATTATGTCAAATTAAAGAGAACTCCATCATACCTGAATGCATTTTGCCAGTGCATTTAGCCTATGTCTAGGTGAATCCATTAAACAAGCATTAGAGCCTTGAGTTATTACTGATTGAAGCTAACCTAACCTAAATTAGCTCTTTCAAGGACAGTAAAGGTAATTGGGCATGATTGGATGACTTTCATCACAGATCATACTTTACAAACCCCAAATCAATTAAATATTCTTAAACCCACAATCAATTTAACCCAATTGAGATCATTAGGGTTCACAACCCTATATTTAAGCTTAGTTACCCATAGCAAGAGGAGAAGAAGAAAGCAAGTAATTGAACATTCTTACCAATGAAATGAAAAATAAGAGAAGAAAACTTGAATTAATAACTTGATCTTCAATCTTCAATTACAATATTGATCTACTTCTATCTAGAAATCTATATTAGAAACTATCTATCTCTCTATATAACTGTACTTCACTATCTCTAAAAAAGAGTAGAAAAATATTATTTATACTAGATATCTAAATCCTAAATTAATTTAAGTTTAAAAGATCACAGGTGTGCAGGGATAGATTGTCCTTCCTTTGAACTGTCATTTAAATTTGGTTTCTTCTTAGCCTCTTTCGTCCCTCCTTTGCTTCATCCCGTAACTCCTGAAGTTTTTCAACCTCTAATTTGTCTTCTAAATGATGGGACGTCTTTTGGGAAGACGGTCCGTCCTTTGCCTCGTTGGTTACCAACCACCTGGGAGTGCTTTCTGGATTAGAAAGACACTTCTTGATTACTGGATGTACGGATCATCCATTGAAGAGATGATCCGTCCTTTTCTCTATTTTTGGGAAGACTTAATGACTTTGATTCCTCCTTTTTTTATTTCAAAAGATTCCTGAAATATAGTATAATAAAGTTAGTTTTAACTTAAATTAGTACTTAAAGGAATGCAAAACTCTATGAATTGAAGTAAAAATGCGTCGCAAACTCCCGACGCATCAGTGGCATCAATCAACAATGACCCAAGGCATAACCATTGTTTAATAGATTTACTTAGAGGTTTGTTGAATCTAATTATCAAATTATAATCTATCTTGATTTGAATTCTCCTCAATTTGAAAAAATTGTGTGAGATAAACATTTGTTGGTTGTTGAAATAAACCTAATTATTGTTTTAGAGATCGTTTGCATATTTACAAAGAGCCCATATTAATGAATATAATTGAGTGGTTTAGAAGGGTTAATCATATGCGAGAATACATCCCTAGTATTTTCTCCTATTGATTTCACCTTTAACATTCTAGAATTTAGCAATTTATCTTAATTATCTCCTATACATTAACTTGAGTAGTTCTTCAAGCATTGAGTCATATTGTTTTTCTTAGTAGCTTGGATCAATACAAAGTCCTTGTGGATACAATCTCAACTCTTTGATGGGTAGTTATATTACAGTCGACTGTGTACACATTCCTAATTGGAGGTAGATTTGGGTGATACCATTTTCCATTCTGACCGTGTGTTATTTCAGACATAAGGTAGTCTTCTAATGGATCCAATGTTGCTCGGGTGTTGGGCCAGCTAGGCAAATACTCTAAAATTTAATTTTGCTTTAGCTCTACACTAGCTGGACTATAGTTGAATTTTTGAAAGATTGGGGACCCAAGTGAAAAAACTGGTTGGAATTAATATAAGCATTGAGACCTGCAAATCAATAAATTTTTATTAAATTTCAAAAAAGGGTTTTATAGTAAAAGGTGGTTGCGAACTCGCAAAACTCTTTTGGTGCTTGTGTGATAGTTATTTTTGTTGTTTGGCGGAGAAATGTCATGAATGCAAATGACAATAATATTTGAAATTTAAACACATATTTGCTAAATTTAACAATTAATACAATTATATATTTAGCCACACAATATTTCAAAACGCTTTTGGTTAGAATCTAAATGAATCCTCAACAGAGTTATCATTTATGTTATGGTCATTTTTGAACCTAAGTTCGAAAAACTTTCATAACTTGGCTTCGTACATTTAAAAACAGTCACCACTTAACTATAGAAAATTAAGTAACAATTGTAAAACATAATTAAAAATAAAAATCTTTTTATTTTGAAAATCATAATTTGAATAAGGGTTCAAGTTAAATTCTTAAGAAGGTTTTAGGCACTTATGAATTTCCACAAATGTAAATCTCAATAGATTTAAAATGTTTGACTAACTTATAAAAAATTATTTGAATTCTTAAAATAAGTTAAGGCATAACATTGTACTATCTATGTAAAATAGATTTCATGGTTTCAAAAGATTGATTTTTACTCGTAAAATAAGAGCTTAAACTAAGTACTCGATCTATCCCTTTAAGAATGAGAAAAATTATCAAAGCTACACAAGGAAGTTGTTGAAGAAAATATAAGATCTTGAATTTTTCACAAATTAATACCATGTTGTCTGAGACAAAATTATCACTTAGAAAAATAAATTGATAGAAAATGTTTAAGCTCTTTTTTATGTATTTTTATCACAAAGAGAGAATGATTGAAATAGAATAGAAATTGATTGAAATAAATAACCTCTTTTAGGGATTCTTTTATGTTAAATAAACTTCCGTTAGAAATCAATAATGTCAACAAATATAAAATTAGCAAATTCAAATTTAAATCTAATCTAGAAAAGGGATAATATTTTGTGTTGTTGACCTATTTATATCTGATTTTCATCTATTTGTGTATAACCTATGATCGAATATTAGACTGCCTTTCTTGCTTGACTTAAATTGGTTGACATGATAAGGAGGTGTTATTGTTGCCTCAACCCAACAACAATATGCAAAGGAGAATGAGAAATTTCAAATGAACTCAGAGCGATATCACCTTTTTTTGAAGTTGTGGTCTGATGCGACGAGTTGACAATGACTAGTTTTTCACTAATTTAGACTCATAAACAACAAAGATAAAATTTTACACTAGACTCTGGTTCTCAATAATTTATATCTAGCAAAATAGATATGCTTACTATTTTGGAAATTTAGGGAAATTTGGATAAAAAATTTGTGAAGGAATAGTAATGAAGATGAGGAGTTTATAAGGACTCAATTTCCTTAAAATTGAGGATTTCAACCAATGTGGGAGAGAAAAACTTTAGAAAATCCCTTAATGGATAAGAATAACATCTAGAAATCATACTAACTATGCAAGGAAAAAATGAAAAGAAAGGGAAAAAGAAAAGACAAAATCCAGAAGAGCGTAAGTGGAACTTGTTGCTCAAAGGTCGTACAAGTATCAATTTGCTGAAACTACTCTTGAACTCACACACAAACATGTTTTCGAATTCGGCTTAGCATGGAAAAAGGAGAAAAAGGATAGCGTGAGGAGAGAGAGTTAGTCTTTGTTTGATAGGTTTGGCTATTGTTCATATGTTTTTTTTGGTTTAAAAGAAAATGAGGGATTAGAATGGGTCTAGGGGATGTGAAGAGAAGTGGGTCGGGTTAAGTTGTTGGGCTGGGTTAATTTAGTAGATTAAACAAACTTATGAAAATAAAGGAGGTGAGTTTGCACCAAAATTGGTGAAATACAAGGCTGAATATTGTTAAATGTGTGTTAACAAAATAACAAAAATACCTCAACCAATCAGGTTAAAAATATAACCAAATCAATTTTAAATCATAGACAAATGACTCAGAAAATAATTGGCATAATTGGAATAAAAGAAAGACATTAATTGATTATCCTGATTAATCATTTAAGCTTTTCAAATTAACAAAGTAAAATAATTATTTCAAAATCGAGTAATGTTAATAGTAAAGATGTAATACCTAATTCGACAAAAATAAAATGTTCAACTATTTAAAACTTATTTTTGGGACGTCTTAAATTCTACATGAATAAAACATATATTAAAAATTACATGCTAAATTTATGAAATATATATTAGCATATTTTGCCAAATGAAATGACAAAATTCACCCTGAAAATGATTCTAAAATATATTTGCCTTCCATAAACATTTATTCTACTCTGTTTATGATTGAAGAATGTTGAATAGTTAATTACCATAGTGAAGGGCCAAAATTTGGGTGTCAACATAATTTTTCTACATATTTTTTTTGGGTTTCTTCTTTTATTGAGTTAGTTAAATATGATCAATATTCATAATTATATTTTAAACTAATTTTTAACTGAAATATATTTTTAGCCATTACATCAAATTTTTAAAAGTAATATATATATATATATATATATATATATATATATATATATATATATATATATATAAGTGTAAGTATACTTCAAAAACATATTGTACTGTGAAAAATTAATAAATGATTACCAACTTAAATAAATTGCAACATTATGATTTGTATTTCTAGATGGCCGTGGAAAATTTTTAAATTAAGGATATTTATCAATAAATTGTTAAATATTTCAACTGAATATAAAATGATAAAAATTCTGAAAATAAGGATAAATATCAATAAATTTCTCAAAAATTATAAAATGCATAAAAATTATATTGCTATTTAACGATCAGGAAGCCTAGAGATGTTAATTTTCAGCACAATGAGTCAGAATTGAGTGTGTATAGTATGAAAATTCTATCTCATTTACTACTCAAATTAAGTTTATTTATTATTGAGTTGGTTATTGTTAAGAGTGGAGGTAAGCGTGGGAAGACAAACTCTCTTCATTCATGCATGCAAGAATAGTGAGAGGCAATCTAAGGAGATTCTAGGCTCTTCTCTTCAATTCTTCCAATTTCATTATTGGGTAATCAAGTGAAGTAATGAATAAGATATTCCCAAGTATGTAAGGCTATGAATAGGTGATTTTTTCCACACCCATGTCCCTCCTTTATGATTTTTACAAAGATTTCAACAAAAAACTCATGGGGTTTTGAATTTGATTTACATAAACTCTTATGATTTGATTATGGTTTTGTGATTTTAAAATCTTATCATAATCTGTGGGTTTTAATCAGTTTTTATTATTTAAATCATTTATAATTTTATTGATTTCGATTTCTATGTATTTAAGCCTAATTATGCATGCCCCATGATGAATTGATTTATGATCCATTTACCCATTGATGATATTTATAAACCCAGCATAAATTATGATTTAAATCATGAATTTATTATGTTACCCATTATGATTTTATGAAATACAAGCTATATGCATGATCTACACGTATGTATGAATCTTATGAATCATGAATTATGTTTTTTGGCTAACTCACGAGCCTCATGTCATGGCTAGTTCACGTATGCTCAAGCATGTTTGTGATTATCATAATTTAACTAGCCCATGAATCCATGCATGTTATATTATGAGCACTATATATATGTTTTGAGAGTAGTATCAAACACCGAGTAGGTTCGGGGCCTAGGTTCTGCCCTGGATCTCATAAACTACGTGCCACCGTAGGTATTTTGGGACCCTTTCATGACTGTCCCCGGCCCAAATTTCCCTTATCATGTGTGATCACGTCTTTCATGGTTCTACCGTTGGCAAGGTACGAACACCCTCCCGTCTAGGGTCACAAATCGGGCTTCATGTGTGCTCATATGGGTTATGTCGGTTAAGAGAATCTCCCACTGTTCCTCATGACTTATTCATGTTTATGAATATATATATTGGCTTAAGTTAAGTTCAATAAAGCTTTCCTTTTATGATTATGATTACGATTGCATTATGAATGTTTTCAAAACCTATAGCCTTATGTTATATTATGATGTTTATGATTTGAGCATGAAGTCCTACTCTTATGATAATTTATGAGATTTTATATGTTGTAAATGTCCTTTTTATTTAACTTGCATACTTAGTACATTCCACGTACTGACCACATACTTTTTATGTTGTATCGTTTTATGATACAGGCCCCAGCTCTCAAGCTCACCCTCACACGTAGATTGTCTCGGAGCTGTTCTCAACATACTTGCTGAGTCCTCATGTTACGAGGGCTATGTATTCAGACTCTACATTTTTCTTTCATTTTCAGGACTGTTGGGGAGTTGTCTCATCAACCTGTCTTTTCATGATTAGAGGCTTATCAGACTACAAGTTGTAATCAGCCGTATCGTATGAGTCTAGTTTCGTTTTTCCTTTTATTATGTCATGATTACATTTTGTTTATGCTAAGTCTTCCTCTCATGTGATTGCTATGAGATGTATGCTCATGCCATGGGTCGACTCGGGGTCCCTCGGGGCTCCTTGTTCCGAGTTTACGATCCGGGTGTACATTCAGGTCATGACAGATATGCTTTGTGAGCAGGTCTAATAATGTACGCATATGAGCTAGCTCTTGATCACGCTCCTCCTTCTTTCTATGTTGATCCGTAGACATACCAACATCATATGTACCTGCAGCTGCTTTTGTTTCCCTGGTGTGCCAGGCCCTGTTAGTCTTAGTCACTCTATCTAGAATAATGGCAACTTACTCCCACGTATGACTCATCAATGCTCCTCCTGCCAGAGTATCTGCTGCAGCTTTTGTGTTGTTGTTTAAGAACCTATAAAAATATTCTAAAAAACTTTCACTTGGAATTTTATGGTTCGGGCACTTGGTCAGCTTCTTCTTAAATCTCAACCATGTCTTATCTAGTGCCTCAGTCTTCAATTGTCACAAGTTATAAATTTCATCCTTTAATTGTAGCATCCTGGAGGGTGGGAAATACCTTTCTAGGAAAGCCTGTTTAACCTCCCTCCAGTTGGTAACAGAGTCGTCGGGTAACTCCAATAACCATAATGTTGCCTCTCTAGAGAGAGACTATGGGAAGAGTCTCCACTGTATGGCATCTTGACTCACGCCATATGACCTGTACGTCTTGCATATGCGAATAAAGTTCATCAAGTTTATGTTTGCATCGTCAGCTGCGTGACCACTAAACTCCCTTTTCATATTCAGCAGCTATATCATGGTGCTAGTGATATCAAACTTTATCCCAGCAGGTAAAGGTTATGGCACGATAGTATCACTCCCCAAAATTAGGGTATGGTGCAACTAACACTCGATTCACGATTGATTGAGAATCCGGCTATATAGCATCTTAAAATGTAACACTAAGGCCGACCGAGCCACCTGTCACAACCAACCAAGATAAATATTGGACACATATGGTCTCGATAGTGAAGAATAAGAAATCTGGAAAGTCGACAAGGCTGGAATAAGGCTAAACATAGAAATGGAAAACTAACACTACTACCCAACCAAAACTACCATACAAACTAGTCCACATCAGCCTATACAGAGTAAACAAACTGAAATGCACAGGACAGGGCCCCGGCCTACCCGTGCTACACACAAAACTCAAAATAGTCAAAAAAAAGGACATGGCTCCTGGAAGAGAGGAGCATACCACTATTCTGCTGAAATTTGGCTTCTATTGCGTCTGATGAATTGAGCCTCGACATGTACCTGCAGCACGATTGTAGGAGGGGTCCCCAGATGAAGGGATATCAGTACGAATAAAATGTACTGGTATGTAAGTCTAAAAACTGTAAACATATAAGATAATAATGATAACTGAGCCAGAGATAAGTGATTGTGGGCAAAAATAGCATGCCTGAGTGATACTTTATAACTTAGTTTTTCCTTGTTTATCTATTTATTTATATACATTTTCATGTGATTTTATATAAATGTGAATATATGTACTAACCAACATGATTAGTCTTTGTTTTGTAGGTTTCAATTATTTTGAGGAACTAATTCATAAATTGGTGAAGTAGAGGAATGGAGTTCGGAGCAATTTGTGCAAGTCGGCAAGGAGCATGCCTTGGCAAGGCTGGCCGTGCCAGGCAGCATGCCACGTTGTGCGTGTGCCGCGCCCAGCATCGTGCCATGCCAGGCCAGCTGCGCGCCAGCAGTATGCCATCGCGCTGCATGAGTAGTGTGTCACGCCAGCCAGCGCAGCGACCCTCGGTATATCTGAGGCTATTTCCAGTGTGCTTCTGTGTTACCTCCGTGTCACGGAGGCAGTGCTCCGCGATACACTCCATGACATTGAGACATTCCACGACAGGCTTAATTTTGCAAAATTCTCATTTACTATAAATAGGACCCTTAGCTCCTAAAATCATTTGGTCACGATTTTATTCTGGAAAACCACTTAGGAGTGAAGGGAGAAGTGGGAGAACTCATCTAGGGTTTGTCAAATTCCCTTCTCTTCTACCAATTCTTGTAAGTATGTTAGTTTATTAATTTTTTCTTGTAATTTTATGAACATGAATGTCTAGAACTCTTCCTCTAGGGTTGAAGCCACGAGTTATGATTGTGTTTTTACGAATTTGTGTTGGAATTAAGTTATTGATTATTTTTTTGTCTTGCATTATGAATTATTGGTTGTTTTTATGATTGATCACCATGAAAACCTACACGTTAACTAAGGCGTTTGCTTGAGAAAGCATTTACCTAGGTCAAAACATGGGAATGTAAGGAGCATGATTGTATCTCACGATATAATTTGTGTTAGGATAGAAATATACCTAACACCTTGCTTGGTTGATAAAACGGGATGAGCTAGGCACCAACTTAGAATTATCAGATCACCACTCGAAGAAGTAGCTCTGAAGCTAAGTTGAGTTGAATGATTAGGTGTACGAGAGTCCCTTATCATTTCCACATAAACCACATCCACGTAATTAATTGCCCACGAACTAGAATTAGCATCCTCGCTCACAATGTTGTGGTGATGCTAGTTTGTCGTGTTTAGAGGCTCGAAAGGCCATGAACATGCAATTCTAATTATGTGAGATGACAATTAATAGTTTCATACTTAAACCATTGAAAATCGTAACAATGCATGATTATCTGGTTTTAACTCTATGTTGCTCCTAGAGTGAATTCAGAATATTTCGTTGACCCAAAATTAGACTTAATTAAACCTGCTCAAAAACTTCTATAATCAACACTTGCGAAAGTTTATATCACACTTTAACTCGATAGTTAGCAGAATGGGTCCAGTCCCTGTGGGTTCGACATTTCGGTTATTAAAAAGAGCCACTATATTACTTGCACGACCCGTACACTTGCGGGCACACCCATAAGGAGTAATAACTACACAGAATCATGAAAATCAAAACCCAACAATAACTCAATATTGATGTGTAAATGCAACCAACTAATGCACAATAAAAACTATAACTGAAATGCCAGTGGCTAGCTGGCCATAAAATCCATATAAAATATATCAATCTAGTGTAACACACCTAGGTAAAAATAAAAATGCCTCTAGCTGGTGTACGACACCGGGATAAAATTTTAATACCCTAAAAACCCTAAGATCAGACCCGGGAGTTGAAATAGAGAAACAGAAATTGCTCCACCAGGTCATAGGACGAGTTGTCCATGTAATGCCCTGGAATCTCAAAGGCTAGACCCGAGACTTAAATTAGAGAAAACTGGAAATTCTGCACCAGGTCATAGAACAAGTCATTCTGTGACCCGTGGGGAGTGACCACAAGTCGTTAAGTGACTCGTGGTGAAACCTGGGTGTTTAGTATGAAAAATTGATGTTTAGGTGACCAAGGGTATGACCACGAGTCATGATACGACCCGTGGTCAAGGATAATTTGTAGCCAAGAAATGTAAGGCAGTGTACCCAATGGGTCCTCACCATGACTCGTTTGGGATACCACGAGTCGTGGTGTCACCAGGGGGGACTCCATGGCTTTTTTGACAGTATGGTCCATGAGAGGTGACCACGAGTCGTGGTCACCAACCACAACTTGTTACGTCCCTCGTGGAGACCTTCAGTGTACTCAAGGCAGTGTAGTCCACGAGTGTGACCACGAGTCATGGTCACTGACCACGACCCGTTAGGTCACTCATGGGGACTAACACATAGTTTTTCCCTTCTATTTTCCAAGAGTCTTTTAGTAATCTCCTACCCTTCTAAACTTTAAACTACGTCGTTTTAGTCATGATTTCAGACTTAATAGTGGGTATAAATTGTTTCTTTCCTCATTCCCCACTCAAATATTCAGAAAGGATCATAGAAAGATTCTCTCAGAGCATTTCAGAGCAAGAACTAGGGCAGACCTTTTCTCCTCAATTCTCAAGGAAATTCTTTATCAGCTATATGGGAATTCAACAAGGGAAGAATTATTCTCTTGTGTCCCCCAAAACCCTTCTCTAATCTCTGTAGATCCTGCCCCTGAGTTCGAATGTGAAGGGAATAAATGTTAATTTTCTTGGAATCCACATAACATGATGTCTATGATTATTTTAGACATGATTTCCATCAATTCATGAATTTATTAATGTTATTCCAATAAAAGTAAATTCTAGCCCTGCAAAGTTTTGAATGTTGAGAAATCTCCGATAATGCCTTGTTTAACCCATATGGAATCATCATGTATGTTAATTATGGGTATTTTCCCAGTAGCTGATGATAGCATTGATGCTTATACTTGTGCATTGAATTTAGCCCTAGTTCTTGAGGGTAGAACAAACTAGAAATTTTACTGAAATGATAAATCTTGATATTCTCTTAACTATACCATTGTAGTGAATTCCCATGTTATCTTATATGATAAATGCTTAGTAAGATACATGGTTGTATAGCCTTGGTCAGAATATGAAAATACTCGGTGTCAGTCAGAAATGTCAGCTGATCAGTTTGACTACAGAAATTCCTGAGGTGTCAGTATCACCTCCCAATTATCAGAATTAGATTCAGAATCCATTTTATTGGTTCACTATGCAGTAATGACACTTTATACGTATAGCTCTAACTATCTTGAGACCCCAGTTCAGATTTCAGTTTATTCTAAGACAGTTACGACACTTCTAGATAAGCAACTCTGACTCATCTAGAACCTAGTTTCAGAATCTGGCCCATTAAGACTCTCGGGGTACTTTCAGAAACATATCCCTAACTAGTCTCGGGCCCCAGTTTCGAGCTATCATCCTAGTATTCAGTTTAGGATTATCCAGTGGGAGTAGGACTTAGCACCGAGCGGACTGGGGTTCCAGCGCACCCAGGTTCCCAAAACTATGTTGCCAGCATAGGTTTTAGTATTTATTGGTCTAATTGGCCCCAAACTTTTGTGATCTCCCAGTTTATGCCTTTATACCCTGGCAAGGTATATTGGATCCTACCGGTGGCTGTATACATCAAACTCCACGTCTAGCTCACGTGGTAACATGTCGGTTATAGACTCTCCCACTAGTCAGTTAAGTCCAATCTTAGTTTAGTTCAGTTAAGATTAGTATTCCGGACTTAGAATATGTTTTGTCCATCACAAAGGATCTTCTAGACCACCTCAGTATTTTAGTTGTTCAGCTCAGTAACTTTAGTTGGTCATTGCATGTCTTTCAGTTCAGCATTTCCTTGTTATTTATTTTATTATATTATGTTTCTCTCACTTACTCAGTACATTCAAAGTACTGAATGCATACTTTTATGTTGTATCTTTTTATGGTACAGCTGCAGGATCGCAGTCTCAGCCCCGTTACCCAATCGTTTACTAAAGAACTTAGCTATCCTATTGGTGAGTCCTTATCCTTTGAGGACGGAGCTTATTTACTTTAGTTATGCTTTTGTTTCTTTTATTTAGATTTGGAGTTAGCTGGAGGTTTTGTCCCAGCAGCTCATCATACCTAGTGGCTTTTAGATGTAAATCTATTTTTCAAACTCAAATTGATTTAATTAAATATGTAACCTTGTTCAAGTATTATTATTTTTGCTTTAAATTTCCACTGCATGTATTTTTATGTTACTCAGAATGCTAGTGTATGATACACCAGGGGTTGACTTAGGGTCAATTGTGGCTTCAACTATCGTGTTTCATCCAGGGTGTAAACTCGGGGCGTGACAGTCCAGTGACCCATCAGGAATACCATGAGTCATTAAGTGACTTGTGGGGAGGGGTTTTAATATGTTTGGAAATTTCAGGTTTGGGGTGACCATGGGAAACCACGAGTCGTGGTCAGCCCTACGATTCGTTAGGTCACCCATGGTCAAAGGTGATATGAAGGATGAAGAAATTAGACAGTGTTCGTAATGGGTCATCACCACGAATTGTCGGGTACACCACGAGTTATGGTGTCCCCCGTAGTGACCCTTAGAACAAATTTGGCAGTGAACGACAGGTTACTAGGATTCATGGTCCAGGGCATGAGTTGTCTAGTCCATCGTGGGGACCGGCAATGTCTTTTTCCCTGTGAATTTACTAAGGGATTTTCCGTAATTCCTAAGTTTCTAAGGCCTAAACTACATCATTTTAAGCTTATAATAGATTGTTTTAAGAAGGGTTAATCAATTCTAAGCCTATCCTAATTCATGCATGCAAGCTTAGTGGTTTGAGAGGTGATCTAGCCTAGTTCTTCAAAGTTCTTCCTCAATTCTCTTTGGGAAATCAAGGAAGTGGTAAAATCAGATCTATTTAGGTATGTAATACTATGAATGGGTGAAATTGTCCACACCCATGCCCAATCTTCTCTCAATTCATGAAATTCTATTGATGAATCTATGGGGTTTTTACCCAATGTATCAATTCTCTAAGTTTCAATCATGGGTATGATCTAAGCATGTTTTCAATGTTTAATTATGATTAATCGGAAGATTTTACAATGTTTTAAATTATAAATTATATTTTCAAGTTTTCTAAAGTATGATGCCCATCCATGAAATTCCATGAAAGTTGAGATCTATGAAGTATGCGTAAAAGCATGATGAGATGTTTGTGAAGAAAGTATGATTTTGAAATACCCATTTCTATGTTCATGTTTTCAAAGTGAATCAAGTTTCTTTCAAGCATGTGTAAGTATTGGGCAAGCCCATATGATCAAGTATGTTGTTATGATTTCATGAATTAGCTTACCACATGGTTTTGGAGTCTAGACTCCTATTATTTTCAGCTTGTGGTATGGTTTGAGCCAAGGCTCCCCATGTTATGATTTCAGATTTATGTATGTATGTTATGAATCAGCTTTGTTGAAAAACGATGGAGAGCATATGCATGTTTTTAGGAATAGTGTTTAGCACTGAGTAGGCTATGGGTCAGTCAACCCTATGCCTCAGAACTACACGCCAATGTAGGTATATTCAAATTGTTGTGACCTTCTTTGTGAGCTTCCCCTACCCCCAAAGAGCCTTTATCTTGATGTTGATATCATGGTAGCGTCCTCATCCCTAGCAAAGCTTTGGATGGCTCTGCCCACTTGAGTGTGATAGTCGGGACCATGTAAGTTCTATCATGGTAATGTCAGCTATATGACGAGTCTCCCATTGTTCATCATGATTTCAGTTATGCATGTTCATCATTCATGATATTATGTTTTCAGCAGGTTTGGCCCAATGTTCAGTTTTACTTATAATTACCAGTTTTCAACTTTTGGTCATTCGATTCAGTTATGATGTTCAGCTATGTTCAGATCATGATTTAAGAAAATAGCACGCAAGCCTTACTCTCAGAATCCTATTTTTGATTATGTTTTATAATATGCATGATTTATGATTTTACTTACTTAGCGGTTCTACTTACCTTGCATACTTGGTACATTCCACGTACTGACCACATACTCTATGCTATATCATTTCATGATACAAGCTCTAATATCTAGACTCAGTCCGCTGCTAGCCAGATTCCAATCATTTGTACCCCCCGATTAGCGTTGGTGAGTCCTGATATTTCGAGGGCCTTCCTATTTAGATATGTTCTGTATTTTCAATTTTCAAACTATAGTTAGTTAGTTGGAATCTTGTCCCATCAACTCGTCAAGATTAGAGTCTTTTCAAACACAATATGTATTCGACTTCAGACTTATGTATGTATTCAGATGCTATGTTATGTTTAGAATTCCGCTATGTTGAGTATGTCGATCGTCCTCTTTAATATGAATGAGTTAGATGTTATATTTATGCCATGGGTCGACTTGGAGCCTCTCGGGGTTCTTTGTCCCGTCTCTCGATCCGGGCCTATATTTGGGTTGTGACAAACTTGGTATTAGAGCCTTAGGTTTTGAAGTGTCTTGGGGTGTCCGAAAGGCCGCGTTAAGTTAGAGTCTTTTTCATAGGTGTGAAGCACGCCACACTTATGACGAAGAGGCTGCGATACATTTAGGATATGTTCCCTTCTTTCATGATCTATGTCGTGCGATGAAATGTCTCTCTATCCTTCTAACTCATGCTATAAGCGTTTGTAGAATCATGCCTCCTCGCAAAGTTAAATGGAAGGAAAAATGAAAATGGAAATGTCCACGAGAATGGCAATGGAGACGGGCAACAGTAGGCTCCACTAGCTCATGAGGAAAATGTACCCGAGCAGGTTGCCCACGCGGAGTTCAGGGCTTCTATTCAGATGTTAGTTTAGGCCTTGAATGCCCAGGTCAACCAGCAGGCGGTAGCACATATCCCTCAGAATGGGAATGCAGCAGCGATAAGAGTTAGAGACTTTCTGAGGATGAACCCTCCGGAGTTACTTGGGTCCACGGTGGACGAGGATCCACATGAGTTTATTGAGGAGGTTCTAATGATCACCCAAATTATAGGGGTGACTGAGGAGGAGTGCACCAATTAAGCCTCATACTAGTTGAAGGGGGTTGCGCACATTTGGTTCAAGCAATGGAAGGATAGTAGGGCAGTTGGAGAAGGCCCCATCAGTTGGGATGAGTTTCATGTCGCTTTTCTATATCGGTTCTTCCCTCGGGAGATTAGGTCGATCAAAGCAATCGAGTTTGTGAATCTAAAGCAAGGAAAGATGACAGTCAGGAGTATGCCTTGGAGTTAACTCATTTTTTCAAGTATGCACCTGAGATGGTGGTAGATCAGAGGCCCGAGTGAGCAGGAGTGTGCATGGATTAGCAGACTACTTAGTCAGGGATTGCTGGACCGTGATGCTTCTTCAGGATATTGACTTTGCTCAGATAGTCCTGTATGTCCGGCAGATGGAGGTGGTGCAGATGAGTGAGTGGGAGATGGAGGCCAAGAGGGCCAGGACTAATAGCTTTGGATTCTCCCGGTAGAGACCTATTGGGCACCGTCAGCAGTCCCACCAGAGATCTTCAGCCCCAGTGCCTTCAGCTATGAGTGTGCCATCCATGTACAAGCGCGATCAAAGGGATGAGTATTAGGCTCTAGAAGTCAGAGTATCAAACCCGCAGAAATCAACCCTCCAGAGTGTGGCAGATGTGTCTGGAGACACACAGGGCAGTATTTGGCAGGTACAGGTTTTTGCTTCTAGTTCAGGAAGCCCATACATATGCTTAGAGATTGTCCAGCAGCCAGATAAGGTCATGATAGGAGCCGAGGCCCAGCCTCCAGTATAGCAGCTCCACTAGCGCGCCCAGCTGTAATACCCAAGATGTGAATAAGTATAGACCTGGTCATTGTATGCAGTCATTGGTTAGGGAAGGCTAGGTGGCAGTGGAGACAACGGATGACACAATGACTCATTGTTGGGAACAACGAGACATTGTCAGCAGGCGATGGAAGAGGTGGGGTTCAACAGTTGACATAAAATGGGCCTTCCAACGACTCATTGTGAGTTGTAACGAGTAGTTGTTACCGATCATTGTTTGGTGCAAGAATTTCCAGTATTGATGACGCATCACGGCCAGGACTCCTTGGAAGCAACCACGAGTCGAGGTCAGGCTCATGATAAGAAGGTTCAACTTTTGGTATGAGAAAACAAAGGATGAAGTAACAGATAGTTGTTCCATAGGACGAGTCATCCTATCTGTCTGTTGTTCAGTTCCAAAAGTAAGCTACAACAGTGCAAACCACGAGCGACAGAATGGGTCATCGTTAGCTCTAATGACCTGTAGGTTCCGTTCGTTAGTTCAACTCGGACAGTTTTTAAGATAAATTCGTTAAGGGCATTTTTGAATTTTCCACGCTATAAGACCCTAAACTACATCATTTTAGCTTATGAAAGGTGGATTTTTAGGGAGATAATGTATTCTAAGTCCCCATTCATGCATGCAAGAACATAGAGAGGTAACCTAAGGTGATCCAAGGCTCTTCTCTTCAATCCTTCCAATTTCCTTCTTGGGCAATCAAGGGAGGTTAAGAACCAGATATTCTCAGGTATGTAATGCTATCAATGGGTGTTTCCTTCCTCACTCATGCCAATTCTCTATGATTTTATGAAAATTCTATCAAAAGTTATAAGGTTTGAAGTAGATTTATATAAAAATCTAATGATTTCTAATGGGCTTTGTGATTTTGAATCATATCATATTCTTAATAGTTTTGATCAACTTTATGATTTAAATTTTTTAAATAATATTATCTATTTCTTGACTTCTATTGAATTTAGCCTAATTATACATGACCCATGATAAATCGATTAAAAATGATCTTCTCTTCAAATGATGATATTTACGAACCCGACATGTTTTACGATTTGAATTATGGATTTATGATATTACCCATCATGATTTTATGAATTTCAAGTTGTATGAATGATTTGCAAGTATGTATGAACTTTTGAATCATAAATCGTGTTTTGGCCGACTCACGGGCCTTGTGTCATGGCTAGTTCACGTATTTATAAGAATGTTTATTATTATCATGATTTAACTAGCCCATGGATTCATGTATTCTATAGTATGAGCAATATATATTTTTTGGGAGTACTATCGAACACCGAGTAGGTTCGGGGCCAAGGTTTTGCACTGGACCTCATAAACTACGTGCTACCGTAGGTATGTTGGGACCTTCTATGGGACTGTTCCCGGCCCAAATGGCCCTTTTCATGGTGATATTATGCTTTCATGGTTCTACCCTTGGCAAGGTACGGACACCCTCCTGACTAGGGTTACAAGTCGGGCTTCATGTGTGCTCATATGCGGTATGTTGGTTAAGAGAATCTCCCACCGTTCCTCAGCTTTTATGCGAGTAATGATTATGTATTTTGTATCAAGTCATGTTAAGAAAAGCTCTCTCCTTATGATTATGATTATATTTACATTATGACTGTTATAAAAACTTTGGGCCTTATGACATGTTATGATGATCAATGATACGAGCATGATGTCCTAATCTTGCTATTAGTTATGAGTTTTGTATGTTTTAAATGTCCGTTTTACTTACCTTGCATACTCAATATATTCCATGTACTGACTGCATACTTTCTATGCTGTATTGTTTCATGTTACAGGACCTGACTCTCAGGCTCACCCTCCTCAGTAGCTCAACCGAGTTTGCCATTAGCTTATTTGGTGAGTCCTCATGTTCTAAGGGCCATATGTTAAAACTCTATTGTTTCTCTTTCAGTTTTAGTATCATAGGGTTAGTGGGTGTGTTGTCCCATCAACCCGTCTTTCATGATTAGAGGCTTTTCAGACTATAAGTTGTATTCAAGCGTCGTGTGTGGATCATGTATAGTCTTTTCTTCGTTGTTATGAAATGTTTATATTTTCTCATGTTAAGTCTTCCGCTTATGTGAATGAATTAGATGTATGCTCATGCCATAGGCCGACTTGGGGTCTTTTAGGGCTCCTTATCCCCTGTCTACGATTCGGGAGTATGTGCGGGTCGTGAGAAACTTGGTATTAGAGCCAAAGGTTTTGAAGTGCCGTAGTGTTTCTAAAATCTGCGTTAAGTAGAGTCTTTTTTTTGGATGTGAAGCGCGCCACACTTATGACGAAGAGGCTACAAGACGTTTAGCAAAAATTCTCTTCTTTAATGATCTATTTCGTGCGATGAAAGTCCTTTACTCTTCTAACTCGTCCAATTCACGTTTGCAACATTATGCCTCCAAATTGAGTGAACACCAGAAGGAATGGTAATGGTAATGATCATGAGGGTGCCAAAGGTGAGGAGCATGATCCAACCCCACCTGTTCACAAGGAGCACGTACCAGAGCCAACTACCCATGCTGAGTTTAGGGCAGCGATTGAGATACTGGGTCAGGCAATGATGACCCAGGTCCAAAATCACATAGTGGCGCATTACCCTCAAAATAGGAATGTGGTGGCAGCCAAGGTGAGGGATTTCTTGAGGATGAGTCTTCAAGAGTTCACAGGGATGAAGATGGATGAGGATCCACACGATTTCATTGAGGAGATTCTGAAGATCACCTAGGTTATAGGGGTGAACAATGGGGAGTGTGTTGACTTAACCTCCTATTACCTAAAGGGGGTGGCTCACATATGGTTCAAACAGTGGAGAGATGCCCAGGCAGTGGGTGCAGGACCGATAGGCTAGGAAGAGTTCCACGCGACATTTTTGATAGGTTCTTCCCTCAAGAAATGAGGGAGCTCAAAACGGACGAGTTTGTTAATTTGAAGCAGGGAAACATGACTATTCAGGAGTATGCATTAGAGTTCACTCGATTATCTAAGTACGTTCCAGAGTTGGTGGCAGACCAGAGGTCTCGGGTGAGTCATTTCATGCATAGGGGGGAAGATTATTTGGATAAGGATTGCAGGATCACCATGCTACATTGGGATATCGACTTTCCCCGCATCGTATTGCACGCTCAGCAAATGGAGTTAGTCTACCGAAGGTAGAGGGAGTCCAAGAGGGCCAGGACCAACAGTTATGGGAATTCTCAGGTCAGGTCAGGGGGTGAACAGCGTCAGCAGTCCCAGCACAGGTCTACCATTCCAGCTCCATCATAGGCCAGCACGTCATCTAGGTTCAAAAGAGATCGGAGGCATAGGGCTTTAGGCTCGAGGGGTCAAGGTAGCATGTAGCTGGAGTGCACTTTTTTTAGCTTGTGCGAAGTGCGGCAGGAATTATCGCGGGAGGTGCTTAGTTGGCTCAAATACGTGTTTCGGGTGTACAAACCCAGGCACTGACTTAGGGATTGCCCCTTAGCCAGATAAGGGGTCGGTGGGGACCATGTGACAACAACTAGTTCTGCCGCTCCAGCAGCATGTCCCCCTTAGCAGGGTGCCTCTACTTGTTCAGTAGGCGGTTAGAACCAAAATAGCTTTTATGCTTTAGTACCCCTCCAGGAGCAGGAGGCTTCACAAGATGTGGTCACTGGTATGTTGCAAGTCTTCCATATTAATGCTTATGCCTTGTTAGATCTAGGAGCTACTTTGTCTTTTATGACTCCCTATATTCCTAGTTGTTTTGGAGTTAGCCCTAAAATTCTATCAGAGCTGCTGTCGGTATCTACTCCAGTCGGTGATTCAATCGTAGCTAGGCGGGTGTATAGAGGTTGCCCCATTACAGTGTTGCATAAGGTTACCTCCGCAGACTTAGTAGAGTTAGCTATGACTGACTTTGACATCATTTTGGGTATTGATTTGTTGTTTTCATGTTACGCTTCGATAAATTGTAGGACTCATATGGTGGAATTCCGATTTATAGGTGAGTCAGTTTTAGAGCGGAAGGGTAATTCAGTTGTACCAGCCGATCGGTTTATTTCATATCTTAAGGCCAGCAAAATGATTTCTAAGGGATGCATGTATCACCTAGTTAAGGTTAGGGATGTTGAGTCTGAGACCCCGACTATCCCCTCAGTTCCGATAGTGTCTGAGTATCCGGAGGTTTTTCCCGATGATTTGCCAGGTGTTCCTCCTAAGAGGGAAATTGATTCTCTTACCCGACACACAACCCATCTCTATTCCTCCCCATAGGATGGCTCAACTGAGCTAAAGGAGTGAAGGATCAATTGAAGGACTTGTTAGATAAGGGCTTTATCAGGCTGAGCAAGTCTCCATGGGGTGCACCGGTGTTATTTTTTCCTGGAAAAAAGATGGTTCCCTTCGAATGTGTATTGATAACTGGCAATTGAACAAGGTCACCATCAAGAATAGGTATCGCTTACCTAGGATCGATGACTTCTTTGACCAGGTTCAGGGCGCCATATGTTTCTCAAAGATAGATCTCAGGTCTGGGTATCACCAGCTCAGGGTTCGACAGAGTGACATCCCGAAAATCGCTTTTAGGACTCAATATGGTCACTACGAATTTGTTGTTATGTCTTTTGGACTAACCAATGCCCCTTCAGCTTTCATGGACTTGATGAATAGGGTATTCAAGCAATATCTAGAAATGTCTGTGATCTTGTTCATTGATGAGATCCTTATATACTCTCCGAGCGAGGAGGAGCATGCCGCTCACTTGAGAATTGTGCTTTAGACCCTCAAGGATTGACAGTTGTATGCAAAGTTTAGCAAGTGTGAATTTTGGTTGGACTACGTGGCATTCTTAGACCATGTGGTATCGAGTGAGGGCATAAAGGTAGATTCTCAAAATATTGAAGCAGTAAAGAGTTGGCCTAGACCGGTGAATCCTTCATAAATTAAGAGTTTAATGGTCCTAGAAGGCTACTATCAGAGGTTTGTTGATGGTTTTATATCAATTACAGCACAATTGACCAGGTTGACTCATAAAAAGTTAAAGTTCTATTGGTCGGAGGCTTGCGAGTCACTTCAGTAGCAGTGTTGACCCTACCCAAGAGTATTGATGATTTTGTAGTATATTGTGATTCTTCAAGAATCGGACTTGGGTGTGTGTTGATGCTGCATGGGAAAGTGATAGCATATGCCTCAAGACAGTGGAAAATCCATGAGAAGAATTACCCAACCCATAATCTTGAGTTGGCCACGGTGGTGTTTGCATTGAAGATATGGTTGCATTACTTGTATGGGGTCCACATTGATGTATTTATGGACCACAAGAGCTTGCGATATGTATTTACACAGAAAGATCTCAATCTTCGACAAAATAGGTGGTTGGAGCTACTTAAGGACTACGATATGAGTGTTCTTTACCACCCGGGTAAGGCTGATGTGGTAGCGGACGCACTTAATAGGCTCTCTATGGAGAGTGTGTCCCACGTGGATGTGGGAAAGAAGGAGTTGGTGAAAGATGTCCATCGACTTGCAAGGTTGGGAGTAAGATTGGTTGACTTGACCGATGGCGGTGTTGTCGTGCAAAATGGATCCCAATCGTCCTTGTTGGCTGATGTGAAGGCTAGACAAGATGAGGTTTCGATGTTGGTAAAGCTGAAAGAAGCCATTTGAAGTCAGAAGGTTGAGCACCAAAGGCTGGGATGCGTACTTCAGGATATTAGCATTCCTACTTGGAAGTGGGAAGAAATCACTATGGACTTCATAACTGGGTTGCCCCGTACTCGCCGACAATATGACTCCATTTAGGTGGTGGTCGATAGGTTGACTAAGGTGGAACATTTCCTACCAGTGAAAACCACAGATTAAGTGGATGATTATGCCAAATTTTATATTCGGGAGTTGGTTCGACTTCCTGGAGTGCCCTTCTATTATTTCAAACCGAGGTACTTAGTTTACCTCCCCGTTCTGGCGGTCTTTCCAGAAGGGTCTTGGGACTCAAATTAAGCTTAGCACAACCTTTCATACACAAATGGATGGCCAAGCCAAATAAGCAATCCAAACTCTTGAGGACATGTTGAGAGCATGTGTAATGTATTTCAAAGGTGGAGACAACAGACGACACAGCGACTCATTGTTGGGAACAACGAGCCATTGTCAGCAGGTGTTGGAAGAGGTGGGTTCAGCAGGTGGCATACAATGGACCTTCCAATGACTCGTTATGGATTATAACGAGTTGTTGTTACTGGTCATTGTTTGATGCAAGAATTTCCAGTGTTGTTGACGGATCAAGAGCACGACTCATTGGAAGCAACCACGAGTCGTGGTGAGGCTCGTGATAAGAAGGTTCAACTTTTGTGATGAGCAAACAACAGACGAAGTAACGGATTGTAGTTCCATAGGACGAGTTGTCCTGTCGGTATGTTGGTCAGTTCTGGAAGTATGCTACAGTAGTGCAAACCATGAGCGACAGAACGGGTCGTCGTTTAGCTCTAATGACCTGTTGGTTCTGTCTGTTAGTTCAACCCGGCCAGTTTTCAGGGCAGATTCATTAAGGGAATATTCGACTTTTCCATGCTATGAGACCCTAAAATACGTCGTTTTAGCTTATGAAAGGGGGATTTTTAGGGGGATAATTTATTCTAAGTCCGCATTCATGCATGCAAGAACATAGAGAGGTAATCTAAGGTGATTCCAGGCTCTTGTCTTCAGTCCTTCCAATTTCCTTCTTGGGAAATCAAGGGAATTTAAGATCCATATATTCTCAGTTACATAAGGCTATGAATGGGTGCTTCCTCACCCATGCCAATTCTCTACGATTTTATGAAAATTCTATCAAAAGTAATAGGGTTTGAAGTAGATTTATATAAAAATCTAAAGATTTCTAATGGGCTTTGTGATTTTGAATCTTATTATATTCTAAAGGGTTTTGATCAACTTTATGATTTAAATTTTTTTTATAATATTATCGATTTCTTGATTTCTATTGAATTTAGCCTAATTATACATGACCCATGATAAATCGATTTATGATCTTCTCTTCAAATGATAATATTTACGAACCCAGAATGTTTTATGATTTGAATTATGGATTTATGATATTACCCATCATGATTTAATGAATTTCAAGCTGTATGCATGATTTACAAGTATGTCTGAACTTTTGAATCATGAATCGTGTTTTGGCCTACTCACGAGCCTTGTGTCATGGCTAGTTCACGTATGTACAAGAATATCTATTATTATCATGATTTAACTAGCCCATGGATTCATCTATGTTGTACTATGAGCACTATATATGTTTTGGGAGTAGTATCGAACACCGAGTAGGCTCAGGGTGTAGGTTCTACCCAGGACCTCACAAACTACGTGCCATCGTAGGTATGTTGGGACCTCCTATGGGAGTGTCGCCAACCCAAATGGCCCTTTTTATAGTGATATCACACTTTCATGGTTCTACCCTTGGCAAGGTACGGACACCCTCCCAACTAGGGTTATAAGTCGGGCTTTATGTGTGCTCATCTGGGGTATGTCGGTTAAGAGAATATCTCATTGTACCTCATGATTTATGTGAGTTATGATTATGTATTTTGGCTCAAGTAATGTTAAGTAAAACTCTCTCCTTATGATTATTATTATATTTACATTATGACTGTTTTAAAAGCTTTGGGCCTTATGACATGTCATGATGATCAATGATACGAACATGATGTCCTACTCTTGGGATCATTTACGAGTTTTGTATGTTTTAAATATCCGTTTTACTTACCTTGCATTCTTAATACATTCCACGTACTGACCGCATACTTTCTATGTTGTATCGTTTCATGATACAGGACCTGGCTCTCAGGCTCACCCTCTTCAGTAACTCCTCCGTGTTCGCCAACAGCTTATTTGGTGAATCCTCATGTTCCGAGGGCCATATGTTCAGACTCTATTATTTCTCTTTCAGTTTCAATATCATAGGGTTAATTGGGGTATTGTCCCATCAACCTGTCTTTCAGTTATAACTAGACGGGTGTACAGAAATTGCCTTGTCACAGTCTTTCAAAAGTCACCTCAACAGATTTAGTAGAGTTAGCCATGAAAAATTTTGATGTTATCCTTGGCATGGATTGGTGATATGCATGTTATGCCTCAGTAAATTGTAGAACCCATGCAGTAGAGTTCAGATTTTCGGGTGAGGCAGTCTAGAATGGAAGGGTAGTTCAGAGTGCTTGTAGGCCATTTCATTTCCTACCTTAAAGCCAGATATATGATTTCTAAGGTTGCGTGTACCATCTAGTTAGGGTTAAGGATGCTACATCCAAGACCCCAACTATCCAGTAAGTCCTTGCACTTTGTGAGTACCCAGAAGTGTTTCCAGATGATCTACCAGGAATCCCTCCTGAGAGGGAGATTTATTTTTGTATGATCTTCTTCCCTATACGCAACCTATATCTATTCCTCCTTAAAATGGCTTCAGCTAAGTTAAAGGAGTTGAAGAAGCAGTTGAAAGACCTTTCAGACAAGGTTTTCATCAAACTAAGCAAATCCCCATGGGGTGCGCCAGTTCTCTTCGTCCGGTAGAAGGATGGTTCCCTTCGTATGTGCATTGATTATCAGCAATTGAACAAAGTTACCATAAGGAACAAGTATCCTCTTCCTAAGATTGATGATTTGTTAGACCAGGTTCAGGGTGCTAAGTGGTTTTCAAAGATAGATCTCAGATTCTGATACCATCAGCTCAAGGTTGGGGAGAGTGAAATTCGAAGACGGCCTTCAAGACTTAGTATGGTCACTATGAGTTTGTAGTTATGTCTTTTAGACTAACGAATGCTCCTGCAGCTTTTATGGATTTGATGAATAGGGTGTTCAAGCCATATTTTGATATGCTCATGATTGTGTTCATAGATTATATCCTTATATACTCTTGGAGCAAGAAGGAGCATGCCGCTCATTTGAGGCTGGTGCTACAGACTCTTAAGGATCGCCAGTTGTATGCTAAATTTAGTAAATATGAGTTTTGGTTTAACTTAGTGGCGCTCTTGGGCCATGTGGTGTCAAGTGAGGGTGTGCAGGTAGACTCTCAAAAGATAGAGGCGATGAAGAATTGGCCTAAACCAGTGAGTCCTTCAGATATCAGGAGTTTCTTGGGTTTAGCTGGTTATTATTGGAGATTTGTTAAGGGGTTTTCATCCATTGCAGTACTATTGACCAAACTGACCTGGAAGAAAGTGAAGTTTCAATGGTTAGAGGCCTGTGAGAAGAGCTTCCAAGAGTTGAAGACTCGACTCACCTCAGCACTAGTTTTGACCCAACCTGAGGGCACCAATGGGTTTGTGGTATATTGTGATGCTTTGAGGTTCAGCCTTGGTTGTGTATTGATGCAGCACAGTAAAGTTATAGCCTATGCCTCCAGGCAGCTGAAAGTGCTTAAAAAGAATTATCCAACTCATGATCTTAAACTGACAACGGTAGTATTTGCTTTGAAGATTTTAAGACACCATCTGTACGGGATCCTTGTAGATGTGTTTACGGATCACAAAAGCCTACAATATGTGTTTACCCAGACGGATCTAAATCTACTTCAAAGGAGGTGGTTGGAGTTACTCAAGGATTATGATATGAGTGTCCTTTACCATCTGGGAAAGGCTAATATGATAGCAGATGCTCTTAGTAGTCTTTATATGGAGAGTGTGTTCCATGTAGATGAGGGGAGGAAGGAGTTGGTGAATGATGTGCATCGGCTTGCACGGTTGGGAGTTCATTTGGTTGACTCGACCGATGGTGGTGTTATTATGCAGAGTGTGTCAGAATCATCCTTGGTGACCGATTTTAAGGCTAGGAAAGACGAGGATCCTATTTTGGTGAATTTGAAGGAAGCCATTCAAAATCAGAAGGTAAAGGTCTTCTCCAAAAGGAGAGATGGTGTGCTCCAATATTAGGATCGTTTGTGTGCACCAGATGTTGGTGACTTAAGGGAGCAGATGTTGCATGAAGCTCATGGTTCTACATACTCTATACATCCAGGAGCCACAAAGATGTATCGTGACCTATGGGAAGTCTATTGGTGGAATGGCATGCAGAAGAACATAGTGAAGTTTATGGCTAAGTGTCCGAATTGTCAAAAAGTGAAGGTTGAGAACCAGAGACCAGGAGGTGTACTTCAAGACATCAGTGTTCCTACTTAGAAGTGGGAGGAGATCCATATGGACTTCATCACAGGGTTTCCTCACACTTGTCGGCAGTATGACTCCATTTGGGTAGTTGTGGACAGGTTGACTAAAGCAGCTTATTTCTTACCAGACAAAATCTAGCAATTCAACAGAGGATTATGCTAAATTATATATTCGGGAGCTAGTTCAGTTGCATGGAGTGACCTTGTCCATCATATCATATAGAGGTACTCATTTTACCTCCCAGTTTTGGAAATCATTTCAAAAGGGACTTTGTACTCACGTCAAGCTTAGCACAGCATTTCACCCGCAAACAGATGGTCATGCAGAGCGGACTATTCATACTCTCAAGGAAATGTTGAGAGCGCGTGTGACTAACTTCAAGGTTAATTGGGATGACCATTTTCCTCTTACCGAATTTGCGTATAACAACAACTACCATTCAGCATTCAGATAGCTCCATTAGAGGCTCTCTATGGGCAGAGATGTAGATCGCCTATTGGTTGATTTGAGGTTGATGAAGCAACAATGATAGGACCGAATTCTATCCATGAGGCCAAGGAGAAAGTTTAGCTTATAAGGGACAGGTTGAAAATAGCTCAAAGCCGCCAAAATTCCTATGCGGATGTGAGGAGGAGGGAGCTTGAGTTCAAAGTGGATGATTGGGTGTTTCTGAAGGTATCTCCCATGAACAGAGTGATGAGGTTTGGGAAGAAAGGGAAACTCAATCCCCGTAATGTTGGCCCATACTGGATTGTGAAACAAGTTGGCAAGGTAGCATGTGAGTTGGAGTTGCCCTCAGAATTAGCTTCAGTTCATCCAGTTTTACATGTATCTCTCTTAAAGAAGTGTTTGGGTGATCCAGCTCTGGTTGTTCTGGTGGACAGTGTCAGTATGAAGGACAACCTTAGTTATGGGATGGTTTAAGTGGAAATACTGGATCGTCAGGTTCAAAAGCTAAGAAACAAAGAAGTAGCTTCAGTCAAGGCTATATGGAGGAATCAACATGTTGATGGAGCTACATGGGAAGCTAAAGAAGATATGATGGCTACATACCCGCATCTATTCCCTTCCGGCTTAGTTTCAACTTGAGGTATCAGTTTCTTCCTTAGAACTCTGTTTAGTTTCATGTTCAACTAATGTAGCCCAATTTCTTTCATGTTAATAAATGTATGTTTGATTCAGGAATTCAGTTCAGTTATGTAGTTCCATTTGGAGTCAGTCACTCCGTCAGTTTTCAGCACATATGTTCCATATTTGAGTATGATGATTGCATTTCTCTACTTCTCAGTATGTTTTCTCACATTCGAGGATGAATGTTCCCAAGAGGGAGATATTATAATACCCCAAAATCCCTAAGATCAGGCCCAGGAGTTGAAACGGAGAAAAAAGAAATTTCTATACCAGGTCAGTAGATGAGTCATCCAGTTACCTGTCAGGAACACCACGAGACGTTAAGTGACTCATGGGGAGGGGTTTTAGTATGTTTGGACATTTTAGGTTTGAGGTGACCACAGCTGAGACCACGAGTCGTGGGCAGCCCCACGTTTCAATAGGTCACCAATGGTCAAGGGTGATATGAAGGTGAAGAAATTCGACAGTGTTGGTAACAGGTCCTCACCACGAAATCGTCGGATGCACCACGAGTCGTGGTGACCCTCAGAAGAAATTTGGCAGTGTAAGTAATGACAGGTGACCACGAGTCGTGGTCCAGGGCACGAGTCATCCAATCCCTCGTGGGGACTGACAGTGCATTTTCTCCTGCGAATTTATTAAGGGCTTTTTTGTAATTCCTAAGTTTCTAAGGCCTAAACTACGTCATTTTAAGCTCATAATAGAGTTTTCTAAGCAAGGGTTATGTAATTACTAAGCCTATCCTAATTCATGCATGCAAGCTTAGAAGTTTGAGAGGTGATCTAGACTAGTTCATCAAAGTTCTTCCTCAATTATCTTTGGGCAATCAAGGAAGTGGTGAAATCAGATATGTTCATGTATGTAAGGCTATGAATCGGTGCAATTTTCCACACCCATGCCCAATCCTATCACAATTCATTAAATTCTATTGATGAATCTATGGGGTTTTAACCAATGTATGGATTCTCATGGTTTCAACTATGGGTATGATCTAAGTATGTCTTCAATGTTGAATTATGATTAATGGGTAGATTTTACAAAGTTTTTAATTATAAATTATGTTTTTAAGTTTTCTAAAGTATGATGCCCATCAATGAAAGTCCATGAAAGTTGGGATCTATGAAGTATGTGTACAAGCATGATGAGATGTTTGTAAAGAAAGTATGATTTCGAAATACCCATGTCTATGTTCATGTTTTCAAATTGAATCAAGTTTCTTTCAAACATGTGTAAGTATTGGGAAAGCCCATATGATCAAGTATGTTTTTATGATTTCATGAATTAGCTTACCACATGGTTTTTGAGTCTAGACTCCCATTATTTTTAGCTTATGGTATGGTTTGAGCCAAGGCTCCTCATGTTATGATTTCAGATCTATGTATGTATGTTATGAGTCATCTTCATCAAAAAATGATGGAGAGCATATGCATATTTTTGGGAGTAGTGACTAGCACCGAGTAGGCTATGGGTTAATCAACCCTACGCCTCAGAACTACATGCCAACGTAGGTTTGTTCAGCTTATTGGGAACTCTCGTGTGAGCTTCCCTTTCCCCTAAGGGGCCTTCAGCTTGATATCGATATCATGGTAGCGTCCTCAGCCCTGACAAATCTTTGGACAGCTCTACCCACTTGATTGTGATAGTTAGGACCACGTAAGCTCTATCGTGGTAATGTCGGTTATATGAAGAGTCTCTCATTGTTCCTCATAATTTAAGTTATGCATGTTTATCAGTCATGATATTATGTTTTTAGCAGGTTTGACCTAATGTTCAGTTTTTCTTATGATTATCAATTTTCAGCTTTGGGTCATTCGATTCAGTTACGATATTCAGTTATGTTCAGATCATGATTTCAGAAAATAGCATGCAAGCCCTACTCTCAGAATCCTATTGTTGATTACGTTTTATAATATGCATGATTTGTGATTTTACTTAGCGGTTTTACGTACCTTGCATACTCGGTACATTCCATGTACTGACCGCATACTCTATGTTGTATCATTTCATGATACAGGCTCTGATATCCCGACTCAGTCTCGCCGCTAGCCAGATTCCCAACATTTGTACCCCCCGATTAGAGTTGGTGAATCCTCATCTTTTGAGGGTCTTTCTAATCAGATATGTTCAGTAGTTTTAGTTTTCAGACTATAGTGAATTAGTTGGGGTCTTGTCCCATCAACTCATCAGTATTAGAGGCTTTTCAGACATAATATGTATTCGGCTTCAGACTTATGTATGTATTCAGATGCTATGTTATGTTCAGACTTCCTCTATGTTGAGTATGTCGATCTTTCACTTTAATATGAATGAGTTAGATGTTATGTTCATTCCATGGGTCAACTGGAGCCTCTCGGGGTTCTTTGTCCCATGTCTCAATCCGAGCCTATGTTTGGGTCATGACAAAAATCCGTCTAGCTAGTGTGCTATACTGGGGTAAAATAAAAATACCTCCAACTGGTGTACCACACAAGGGTAAAATCAATAAATCTTAATCATAATCATAAACGGAGCCAATATAGCTTATACTGGGTCAATTTAACACGTATAGCATAGAAATTATGAATACTAAATTTGTGGTCTACATAGGCCTCCTTCGTAATGCATAACTGCAAGTGAGAACATATAACATGTAAAGCTAGAAAATAACACTTAAATGCATGTATTCAAAACTTGTATAAATCATAAGGAACTACGAATGAAGTATGAGTTTCAACAAGATTTATAGGTCGTGTTCAAAGGGACATTAGAGATTGAAAACTCATTGGCTTGTCATTTGACTTAAGGAAAAGAGATTATGAAATCTCCCCTTGGCCTGACATTTTTTATAATAGCTTGCAATGTATTTACTTGGCTTAAAATTGTTTACACGTCATCATCTTGGCTCTTTCACAAATTTCAGTTAGCAATCAGACCTTTAAAAACATTTAACATCATACAAATATTTAACATATAGTAAGTAGTGTTCGGTTGGTTTTGGGGTTATAAAACCGACACGCAAGTGCACGTGATCGAACAAGTAGTAAGTGGCTTTAGTAAGCCAAGTATCGATCCCACAGAGACTTGGGTTAACTGCAATTTGTTCAAGTATACTATATTTTTACTTCTAAATATGTTGACAACAAAGTAACCAAAAAGTGAATAATTTGTTTTATAAATTTTATACTAAAACTACGAACAATTGTCTACTTTGAATTTGGACTATGAATAAGAGCATGCCGAGGTTAACGAACATACAATGAAACTGATTATCATCATAAATTGGTTAATCTTTTCTTCCAGTTGCTAGCCAAGAACATATGCCAAGAAATTAAAACTCTCGTATTTAATCTCACTTAAGAATCATGAACCATCCGTCTACATTTCTGTGATCAAATGCAATTCATGTTCTAGCCATACAATTCTAGTTCCTAAATTGACTAATACGACTTTCAAGTATATTTCTATCCTGAATGCACATCAAAACTCAATTTTCCCAATTCAAGTTAAGAACAATATCCTATTAATTCACAACTTTCCAATTTTGTGCTCTCTCGAGTGAAATCGGACTTTTTAGATGTACATTAATGTAGGCCACACACCAATGCAGTAAGAACAAGAATTAATAGAACAACATGGAAGAAAAAGATGAAAAACCATATAATCAATAATCAAAATTCATCACAAGTGTTCATAACCTCAGCAAGGAAGGGAATTAGCCACTCATTTGTGGATTAATCATCATAAAACGAGTGTTAATCAAACAAACAATTGAATTAGAGAAGAAAGAAAGAGAGAAAAAACCCTGAACTTTTCGTCCCTCAACTGCCTGTAACCCACGTCCTTGCTCCACCAAGTCTGAATTATGAAAAATGAACTTAAGTGTTCTATTTATACTAGTGGAAATTTTTCCCGGAATAATGAGCAATGTGTCACGGAGTGCATCGCGGAGCACTGCCTCCGTGACACGCCATGAACGCGGACCCTCACTGGAACTGGGGGTCCGGGAATTCAAGCTCAACGTGGCACGACGTGCATCGCGGAGCACTGGCTCCATGCCGCGGAGCAAACGCGGACCTTCACTGGAAATTTGGTGAATTTTCACCCTCCTGGCATAATGCCTCCGCGGTGGCAGCGTGACACGGCTCCATCGCGGAGCCACTTTAAATCATGTTGTCCAATGCCTTTTCCTTGCTCGCATCCAAGTCCAACTCCGATATCATCCAACATGCATTTTAGCTTCCCAAAATCACATTTTACCTACAAAATAATGCTAAACATGTTGGTTAGTATAAATTCACATTTTATTACCAATTACATGAAAATGTATACACATTGCTAGATAAACAAGGTGAAAATGATACTTTTGAGTATCACTTGGGCATATAAATCTGCCCAAGATCACTTACTCCACACTTAAATCCTTGTTCGTCCTCGAACAACAAACATACAATTCATGCAATTTACATCCCAACCTCGCTACTATGGTACGAAAATTTAAGCTACGGTCATACCGATCATTCAATATTGCAAATCATCAAGAAAACATGCATGATCTTGACAATGCAATGACCTTCAATACATTAAGACTTTCTAGACTTTAAGAATCGACTCTCGATATCGGAAAACTCATGCAAATCAGCTAATCAAGATATCCGACACGAAAATCAATCTTTCATCACGCATGTGCCCTCACAACTCAAGAGAATCTTCCCCTTTTTGCTCATGTGACACACAAACATTCAAGCAGGGGCATGTAAAAACAATTTCACTCTCTCTCCCAAAAGAATTCACATGCATCATGTCGTGACCTATAAGCTTGCCCTTAGTGTATTACTCCACTAATATAAAGAAATGCAATGTAAGATCACGTAGGACTTTAATGGGTTGTAATGGAAGCTATGGAACTAGTAAATATTGATTAGCCAATAATAGCCACTAGCATCCTTAAGCGCCTTTTCAACACATTCCCATCAACTCATGGACATTGTTTCTCTTTTTTTTTTTCATTATCCCATTCTTGATGATTTACTTTAGTATGGCCCATTTCATTAAGCACACTTGACACAATAGCAAAGGTTATTCATGCACCTTTATTATCGTATATTTATAACAAGTGCACCTTCAACCTTTTCTTTTCTTCCCTTACTCCGCTTTTCTTTTTCTTTTCACCATTCTCACTCTTTGACACTTTGGGAAAATTATTTTCTCTTCTTAAGTTCTTAAGAGTTTTGTATAGACTTTACGGCTAATGAAAAGAAGGAATTAAGCTCGGTTTACACTTTTTGGACAAAAGAAAGAATTAATAGGCTAAAGGCTCAAAGGCTGACTAGGGTATACAATCACAGGAAGAGGGGAGTATGACAAGAAAAAAATAGAAACTCTCGGTTAAAACAAAGAAATGCCTACATCCTTTCCTACAATACACCTCCTTCATTTCGTTTTGTACACAGACCAGGCAAGTTCTAGACACTTCACAATAGCATGGAATATCAACACCTCACTTCACACTTTATGCACTTGCTCGATTCGAGATGTATTCACAGACTCTTCAATCAGCTAATTACAGGAATTCAAACATTAAGCCTCAATCACACCGAATCGAACTCTACAACCTAGGTATCTCAACATATTTACAAAATTTGCATGCTTTCATAAGAATCACCTTTGCATTTTGAATATCATGTACAACATGCAACCAAACTTTCGCAACCATATAGTAACTACAGGTTCCGGGATGCAATCAACCAAGGAAAAAACTGAAAATTAATTGAAAAAAAACTACTCCTACCGACTACATTTCCCTTAAGACGGTCGTCATCCATCCATCATAGGGAATGGTCACTAACTATGACTTCAGTTCAATGGGACCCTTCTTGGTAAAAGAACCGAAAACAAACGCCGAGAAACCCAAAATTAAAAAGTTGAAAAATTTGCAAAATATCGATCATTTCGATAGAAATTTTTTTTTTTTACAAAATATTCTAAATATGAACAAAATAGTTTCACAAATTTTAAAAATATCGATCATTTCGATAAACAAAACAAACAAAAACAAACAAAAAAATTATTTACAGAATCAGCTGGCAACATTCAACAACACACATTAATTTCACAAATATTTACAAATACAGAACAATTTGAAAATTCACAAACACAGGGAAACACAACATATAAAATAACAGAGGAGAACATACAAACAAACAGCCCAGCCCAGCACCTAACTACTCCCACCCCACACTTAATCCGAACACTGTCCCCAGTGTTCACAGAAATTAAATAGCACAGAATCGGGTGGTGGAACTCTCTGATCAATCAAAGTATTCCACTTCTTCGTCGGGTGCGGCTGCTTCATCTCCCATGTCCGAGTCGCCTCCGTCGTCATCATCGGACTCCACATCGGATTCCTCCCGATGCGTCTCCTCGTCCGTGGGGACGTCATCGTCTGTGGGCTCTACAAAGGCTGGCCCTACTCGGCATAGAGCCCTGGCATTTTCGCCAAACGGGTAGTCTAGCTCGAGCTGCCATAGCTCCTCCTCCGTTGCCGGCCTCCCACCTATCCTGAACTGGAGCATCTGCATCCCATACATCTGCGCCATATACTGGTCATCACGAGCGTGTCGCTCTCCAAGTGTCAGCACTGGCCCGTGGGTGGTGTCGGGAGCCTTAGTTTTAGTCACATCCAAGGCCCGCCGCTCCAACTGCGGGATATAATCGAGGGCCTCCTCCTCAACATCGAGGCCCCTGAGAAAGGTGGTGAGTAGTCCACCGAAACCATACCTGTTCCCCTGGTGCAACCGGGCTCTCTTCATGGCGGATATAATAACCGCCCCGACATTTATCTCCAACCTTTTCATCAGGGCGTACACCAGGCAAACACGATCCCGGGTTACATCAGTCATATGTACCCCCGGGATAAGGCAAGAGCAGACTATCTTTAGCCAGATTCGGGCTTCCCTGTTCATCTGAGGATATGGTAGAGTCTGGTGGTAGCCCCTTTCCTTGTGCCTGCTCCATCGAGCTGTAGATCGGGCCCCACACAGCGTGCGTCTGATGTCAGCATACGGTGGGGTAATGTTCAGCTGTCGGAGGATGTGGGCGTCTGTGTCCCGCGCTCCTATGATGGCATTGAGCTGGTGGGGCTCCAGAGTGACTATCTGCCCTCTGATTTTGATGGTGTGGCTTCGGATTGACGGGTTCCAATTAGCATAGAACTCCTGAACCAGGTGCAGGTTGCATTCTTTGGGCTCCTCGAATATGAACTTGAGCCCCGCTGCCTCGATCCAGTGAACTATTCTGGGGAACTCCTGTGCCAATGGCTCCCGTGCTATATGCTCCTCGGGGAAATATTTGTTCTCTTTGTGCTTGGCGTACCACTTTTTCCCCTCGTTAGTCACCCATCTTGTTCCATATTGGCGGCGCTGGCCGTGTGGAACTGCTGGTGCTGCTGGGACTGCTGTGCCCAGTCTGAGTCTCTTCCTGCCGGTGCCTGAAGTTGATGCACCTTTCCCTTTATCTTGCCGGCTTGCCATTTTACCTGTCAACCCAAGTAAACAAGCTCAATGTTAAGCTACATAAATATTAACTTCGGCTAAGGTCGAGTTACGCTAAGTTACCCCACACTTAGTCCTTAGCTACAGTTATAACAATACGGCAAGAATAGCTTTATTTACATCAAACAACCAGCTATACAATCATGCTTAGTGCGTTCAAAAGAAAATTTCAACGGTATAACTTCTGTGTACTACTCAGACTTCGTACAGCTAATCACAATCACTACCATCGCTAGCATTTTAACCATTGCACTTAGCAAAGAAAAATGAAGAAACAAAAATAACAACAAAAATTTATATACATGAACCTATCCAACCAATCAAATTCGAACAAATCTCAACAATTCTCCCAAACCCGAGAATTCGTCTTCTATTAACATCCCAACAATTTGTACAATGACTCATCTCATTCAACACGTACAACCCGGCATAAAATTCACAAGTTCAACACATTTCTAACTTCAAATTCAACAACAAGCCCTAGAATTGAGATTGTCAATCAAATTCGAATGCTTTATGCAATCGACAAGTTCAAACAATCATAATGACATTTCGAACAATTATCAATCAACAAATAACTCGAATTCATGCTTAATTTCGACTTAGGGCGATTTAGTTCACCTCCCATGCTTAAAATCAAAGAAAATCGACAAAAACTTGAGAGGGAATCAGAAAACATACCTTGAAGTTGAATAATCGAAGAAAACTCGGAAATTTGTTGCCTTAAGCCATGGCACGTTGATGGGAGAGGGGTTTTGGGATGTTTGGTCGCGGAAGAAATCGAAAATGAGGGGAAAAGGGGAGGTTTCGGGTTAAAAAGGGTAGAAAAACACGCGGGTCACCCGGCAACCCGGTGTGACCCGTTGCGATATACAAGGCAACGTGTCACGGAGGGCATCGCGGTGCACTGCCTCCATGACACGGAGCCATTGCGATAGCATTCTGGAAATTTTTAAAATTTCCAGGTTACACCTCAACGTGTCACGGAGGGTAACGCGGAGGTCCTCCTCCGTGACACGGAGCTATCGCCCCAGCTCACTGTTTTCTACATTTTATTAATTTTTCATACCTCGACTTTTCCTTCACGATTCCGTGCACATTTTCCTCCGTTTGACCTGAAAATCATCTCACTAAACAAAATTGGTTAGAATAATAGGTTTCACCTAACTAAAAATTACAAACACTAACTAAAACGAAAATTTTTGTAATCAATCAAGAAAAAGAAAAAGAAAAATCTATTTACACTTTAAAAAATGAAAGAAAGAAAAAAATCTTCACAGGTTGCTTCCCGTGCAGCGCCTGGTTTACCGTCGCGGCTCGACGTCATTTAAGCTCAATTTTCCGCTAGGGTGATGGACGATTTCTCTCGATCACCGTCCTCCCCCCAGTAGTGCTTACACCTTTGGCCATTTACTAAGAACGTGGCACTCCGATCTTCTTGCCACAATTCTACCGCCCCGTGCGGGGTCATTCTTACCACTTCAAATGGTCCTGACCATTTAGACCTCAGCTTCCCTGGAAACAACTTCAATCTCGAATTGAAGAGCAAAACTTTCTATCTCGGCTCGAAAATGCGATGCACCACATGCTTATCATGCCATCTTTTAGTTCTTTCCTTGTAGTACTTGGCACTCTCATAGGCATGCCAGCGGAACTCGTCAAGTTCACTGAGTTGCATGAGTCTCTTTTTACCCGCCAGCTCTAAGTCCATATTTAGCTTCCTGATAGCCCAGAAGGCTCGGTGCTCTAATTCCACCGGAAGATGACATGCTTTGCCATAGACCAGTCGGTATGGTGAGGTTCCAATAGGTGTCTTGTAAGCAGTTCTGTAAGCCCACAACGCATCATCAAGTTTGCTTGACCAATCATTTCATTGTGTATTCACCGTTTTCTGAAGAATCTGCTTCACTTCTCTATTTGACACCTCTACTTGCCCACTAGTTTAGGGGTGGTATGTTGTTGCCACTTTATGGCGCACCCCATACTTGGCTAGTAATTTCTTGAAACTTGCATTGACAAAATTAGCCCCTCCATCACTGATAATGGCTCGGGGTGTCCCGAACCTGGTAAGGATGTGTTTTTTCACAAACTTCGTTACTACCTTGTTGTCATTCCCGGGGCAAGCTATTACTTCCACCCATTTTGATACATAATCTACAGCCACCAAGATGTAACGATTACTGAATAACGGTGGGAATGGACCCATGAAATCAATGCCCCATACATCAAAGGGCTCAACTTCCAGTATATTCTGCAGCGGCATCTCTTGTCTTCTGCCAATTGATCCTGTACGCTGACATCTATCACACATTTTGACATACGCCATAGAGTCTCTGAACAGTGTTGGCCAAAAGAAACCTGACTGTAGAACCTTGTGCGTTGTTCTCTCGCCTCCGTGATGACCTCCATACAATGAAGAATGGCAGCCCCGCAACACCTCTGCAATCTGACTCTCTGGGATGCATCTTCTCATTACCTGATCTGGTCCTTGTTTGAATAAATATGGTTCATCCCAAACAAAGTGCCGGCTATCATGCCTCAATTTCCTTCTTTGATGGTCTGTTGCCTCAGGTGGGTAGACTCCGCTCACTAGCAAGTTGACTATGTCTGCATACCATGGAACTTCGACTTCCCCCACTGCCAAGAGTTGCTCATCTGGGAACTCTTCATTTATGTTATCACTTTCCATCACATGTGACCAGCTTTCCAATCGTGATAGGTGATCTGCTACCTGATTCTCGCTCCCCTTTCGGTCTTTGATCTCGAGATCGAACTCCTGTAACAACAAGATCCATCTGATCAACCTCGGCTTAGCATCCTTCTTGTTGAATAGGTACCGAATCGCTGCATGGTCTGTGTACACCACCACTTTCGAACCCACCAAATAGGACCTGAATTTGTCAAATGCAAACACCAAGGCTAGCATTTCCTTCTCTGTGACTGTGTAGTTGCTTTGGGCTGTATTCAGCGTTTTGCTTGCATAATGGATAGAATGAAAGATTCTATTTTTTCTTTGCCCCAATACAGCTCCCACAACCACATCACTGGCATCACACATCAGCTCAAATGGTTGTTCCCAGTCCGGAGAAGTGAGGATAGGTGCTTCTATCAATTTCTGCTTCAGCTCTTCAAATGCCTTAACACACTCATCATTCAACTCAAACTTCAGCTCTTTTTCCAGCAATCTGCATAGTGGTCTCGAGATTTTGGAAAAGTTTTTGATGAATCGTCTGTAGAATCCTGCATGCCCAAGAAAACTGCACACACCTTTCACTGACACTGGTGGTGGCAACTTTTCAATAACCTCGATCTTAGCACGATCGACTTCCAACCCCTTTCGAGATACTTTGTGGCCAAGGAAAATACCCTCCTTCACCAAGAAGTGGCATTTCTCCCAATTTAATACAAGGTTGGATTCCTCACAACGAGCCAGCACCCTGTCAAGATTCTGCAAACAAGTAGCAAACGAATTACCAAAAATAGAAAAATCATCCATAAATACCTCAACAAAATCCTCCACCATGTCATGGAAAATAGCCATCATGCATCTCTGAAATGTGGCCGGTGCATTGCATAACCCAAAAGGCATTCGCCTGAAAGCATATGTACCATAAGGACAGGTAAAAGTAGTCTTCTCTTGATCCTCCAGAGCTATGTCTATTTGGTTATAACCAGAGTACCCATCAAGGAAGCAATAGTATTCCTGTCCCGCCAACCTATCCAGTATTTGATCAATAAAAGGGATGGGGTAATGATCTTTCCTCGTGGCTTCATTTAGCTTTCTGTAGTCCATGCAAATCCGCCAGCCTGTGACGGTTCGGGTAGGGATCAACTCATTTTTCTCATTGGTGACTACAGTCATCCCCCCTTTCTTTGGAACACATTGAACGAGGCTGACCCATTCACTGTCTGAAATTGGGTAGACCACACCTGCATCAAGCCACTTGATTATTTCTTTCCTCACCACATCCTTCATTGCTGGATTAAGTCTCCATTGCGGCTGAATGGTTGGTCTGGCTCCTGTCTCCACGAATATCCTGTGTGTGTACAGAAAGCTGGATTGATGCCCTGAATGTCTGACATTTGCCAACCCATTACTTTCTTCCTCTTTTTGAGGACACCCAATGCTGCCTTCTCCTGTGCCTCTGTCAAGTCTGCAGAGATGATAACTGGTAACGTCTCACCCTCCCCTAAAAAGATATATTTTAAATGGGGAGGCAATTCTTTCAACTCCAGCTTCGGTGCCTCCTCAACTGATGGTTTCGGCAAAGGCTCTAGAGATCTCATCAATGATTGAAACTCCTGTCTCCTCGGATGATTCTGTGCTCCATTCAACAATTGGACCATTCCACACGCCTCTCTATCTCCAAAATGATCGGAGTGCGTCAACGCTCTTTCCAATGGGTCTTGAGATTCAACAATCTGATGAATTTCTTCATGTTCAACCACATTGATTGCTGAAAGCTCCTCATTTATAGCTGGCAGCTTCATGGCTTTTAACATATCAAATACCTCTACTTTGTCATGTGCTCGCATTGTGAGTTGCCCCGCAGCAACGTCGATTAATGCTTTCCCGATTGCCAAGAAGGGTCATCCCAAAATAAATGGGACTTCCGCGTCTGGTTCAAAGTCCAGCATAACAAAATCTACCGGGAAAATTAGGGAGCCAACTTGCACTAGAACATCCTCAACAATGCCATCCGGCCTAGCTAAGGATTGATCCGCCAACTGCAAGATTACGGTTGTAGGTCTAGGACTCCCTAAACCCAACTTTCTAAATACCGAAGACGACATCAGATTTATACTTGCCCCCAAGTCACACAATCCACGAGCTCAGATGCTCTGCCCAACAGTAAGCTGGATAGTAAAACTTCCAGGGTCTTTTAACTTTGTGGGTAGTCTATTTTGGATCCAGGAAGTGCACTCCTCCGTTAAAGCCACCGTAGCATACTCAGTCAACCGACTTTTGTTGGCCACGATGTCCTTTATGTACTTGGCATATTTAGGCACTCCCTGCAAGACATCAACAAGAGGTAAATTAACATGTACCTGTTTAAGCACCTCTATGAATTTCTTGAAACACGCCTCCTCTTTGTGTTTCTTGAGTCGTTGAGGGAACAGGGGTGGAGGTCTTTCTGATTCAGCTTCTTTGGTCTTCCCCCTTTCCGAACTTTGCTCCCCCTCAACTTCTGCTGCTCTCGAGTGTTGAGGTGGTCTTTCTGGTTCCACCTCCTTCAGCTGCAAACCACTCCTTGTGGTCACTACATTTACCTGCTTGGGATTCGGATCCGTGTCGCTTGGCAGTCCTCCTCTAGGCCTTGTATTTTGGGCACTAGCAAATTGCCCAAATTGATACTCAAGAGCCTTGGTAGCTAATTGATTGTTTTTCACTTCGGCTGCCAATTTCACATAGTCAGCCTGGAATTGAGCTTGGTTAGCTATCACGGTCTTGAACATCTCCTCAATGCTGGGTGATGGTGGTGGAGGAGGTGCATTGTTATTTCTGAATTGAGATTGGTAGTTCTGTTGCCCTCCTTGGTTCCTTTTGCACACCCTGACCCGAACTTTGGCCTTGATGGTTGTTGCTACCCCATGAGAAGTTAGGATGATTCCTCCAATTTGAATTGTAGCTACTACCATACTGGTGGTGATTTCTTTATGCATTACCCACAAAGTTTACCGAGTCAGGATTGGCTCCACAGCACTCAGCTGAGTGCTCACTGCTTCCACACACTTCACACCACAATTGTTGGACTGCATTAACTGGAGCTGAAGGCTGGTTCAAAGTCATGTTGCTGAAGTGGTTGTTCAATTGATTTTGCAAGGCAGCTATCTGTGCAGCGATAGCTGTAAACCCATCCACTTCAAGCACTCCTGCTGCTTTCCTTGCCCCACCTCGTGATGAATCAACATTCCATTCTGGATTGCCCTGTGAAATCCGGTTTAGCAAGGTATACAGCTCCTCATAAGTCTTTTCCAGCGCTTGCCCTCCAGCTGCTGAATCTAGCAATATTTTGGTGTGGGGTTCCAAACCCTCAATAAATGTGTGCACCAACACCTCATTGGACTGATGATGATGAGGACAGTCCCGCAACATGGATTTAAATCTCTCCCAGGCTTGATATAAATTTTCTCCCTCCCTCTGTTTGAAACTTAGAATTTGACTTCTAAGTCTTGCTGTTTTACCAGAGGGAAAAAACCTTATCAAGAACTTCCGTGCAAGATCATCCCACGTTGAGATAGAATTTGGTGGCTCAGCTTTCAACCACCTCTTGGCTTCTCCGAGTAATGAGAACGGAAATAATGTAAGCCGAACATAGTCAGGTGACACTCCAGTGGGTATGTAAGTGTCACTTATCTCCAAAAAGTTTTGGAGATGCTGTTGTGGGTCTTCATGAGGGAGATCGGTAAATTGCCCGCTTTGTGCAACAATTGCACCATATTTTGCTTGAGTTCGAATCTCCCTCCAGGCTCTGATTTGCGGATACTGGATGTAACATTATTGGCATGTGGGATTGCCACCTCGTGAACCGGCCTTGCTGCTGCCTCTTCAGGCACTAACACTGCCCTTACAACCGGTGGATTTTGTTGCTCCATAATCTTGTCTGAGCAACTGCAGCTTTCTTTGTAGAGCTTCTCTCCGTTTACTGTGAAATATACATTCTGGCTCTATATAACATTCCACCATCTCTTTGTCTCTTGCCAGTGTTCACAGCAATTAAGTCTGCAAAATACAGGCTAAGACCAAGTTGTCAACACTTAAGAAAATGAAAATACAGTAAAATTAACACTTAAAACAAATTCACCAATTGCCAAGTCCCCGACAACAGCGCCAAAAACTTGTTCGGTTGGTTTTGGGGTTATAAAACCGACACGCAAGTGCACGTGATCGAACAAGTAGTAAGTGGCTTTAGTAAGCCAAGTATCGATCCCACAGAGACTTGGGTTAACTGCAATTTGTTCAAGTATACTATATTTTTACTTTTAAATATGCTGACAACAAAGTAACCAAAAAGTGAATAATTTGTTTTATAAATTTTATACTAAAACTACGAACAATTATCTACTTTGAATTTGGACTATGAATAAGAGCATGTCGAGGTTAATGAACATGTAATGAAACTGATTATCATCATAAATTGGTTAATCTTTTCTTCCAGTTGCTAGCAGAGAACATATGCCAAGAAATTAAAACTCTCGTATTTAATCTCACTTAAGAATCATGAACCATCCGTCCACATTTCTGTGATCAAATGCAATTCATGTTCTAGCCACACAATTCCGGTTCCTAAATTGACTAATACGACTTTCAGGTATATTTCTATCCTGAATGCACATCAAAACTCAATTTTCCCAAATCAAGTTAAGAACAATATCCTATTAATTCACAACTTTCCAATTTCGTGCTCTCTCGAGTGAAATCGGACTTTTTAGATGTACATTAATGTAGGCCACACACCAATGCAGTAAGAACAAGAATTAATAGACCAACATGGAAGAAAAAGATGAATAACCATATAATCAATAATCAAAATTCATCACAAGTGTTCATAACCTCAACAAGGAAGGGAATTAGCCACTCATTTGTGGATTAATCATCATAAAACGAGTGTTAATCATACAAACAATTGAATTAGAGAAGAAAGAAAGAGAGAAAAAACCCTGAACTTTTCGTCCCTCAACTGCCTGTAACCCACGTCCTTGCTCCACCAAGTCTGAATTATGAAAAATGAACTTAAGTGTTCTATTTATACTAGTGGGAATTTTTCCCGGAATAATGAGCAACGTGTCACGGAGTGCATCGCGGAGCACTGCCTCCGTGACACGCCATGAACGCGGACCCTCACTGGAACTGGGGGTCCGGGAATTCAAGCTCAACGTGGCACGGCGTGCATCGCGGAGCACTGGCTCCGTGCCACGGAGAAAACGCGGACCTTCACTGGAAATTTGGTGAATTTTCACCCTCCAGGCATAATGCCTCCTCGATGGCAGCGTTACACGGCTCCATCGCGGAGCCACTTTAAATCATGTTGTCAAATGCCTTTTCCTTGCTCGCATCCAAGTCCAACTCCGATATCATCCAACATGTATTTTAGCTTCTCAAAATTACATTTTACCTACAAAACAATGCTAAACATGTTGGTTAGTATAAATTCACATTTTTTTACCAATTACATGAAAATGGATACATATTGCTAGATAAACAAGGTGAAAATGATACTTTTGAGTATCACTTGGGTATATAAATCTGCCCAAGATCAAGTAGCAACTAACAATGCCCACGCTGAAGGGTCTCCAACTCGATGTACAACTACCACAACAATCAACACGATATCCCACTTTAAATGTCTCACTTGGGCTAGACATAATCCCAACATTAAACCTAAATCAAACATGAAACTTTAAATGCTTAAATGAAGCTTAACGTACTGCCTCAATACATGTAAAGAGGTTGCTGGCTCATTCAATTCACAACGCACAAATCGTGCTTAAAAGAATGATGGATTGGTGTTTACATACCTTTCTCTGATGGACTTTTCTTTAGCCGATTTCCTATTTCCATGATCATCGTTCAACCTCATTAATACATCGGATTTATAGGACAACAAAAATCTTAATATGTAGCACAAAATTCAGCAAAAAAGAACTTACCAAAGGCATTCACAATAGCAACAACAACATATTGCAACATCAACAACATTTAGCCATTTTCTCTGCCAGTTTTAACTAAATTTTGAGGGAGAAAAAAGAGGAAATATTACCTTATTTCTGATGTAATTCTTCCCCTCAATATGAAGTATAATTCCTGAAAAAGAAATAGCCATAAATCCTAAGGAAAATGAGCAAAACTCAGCTCATAAATACTCCATCGGCAGCTCACTTAGCTGCCAATTTCTAGCTTTTCGCTTTGCAATTTGAGAGGTTTAAAGGGGGAGAAATTATTACCTTTATTCTTTGTTTTAATACCTATTCAAAGATGGATATATAGGTAGTCCAAACAGATTTTGATAATCATAAAAGTACCTTAAAAACCTTGCCAAAACGAGCTCCAAAACAACCCCTAGCACACTTGGCAATGTATTCTCAACTTGTCCTGTGATTTGCATGAGCTTTGCTTTATGTTTCCTCGTTGATTTTCTTTATTCTAGCTGCTGGAATTGAGAGAGAAATGGAATCCTTAGCTATCTGGTCGATTTATATTAAGATGGAAATTCTTTCTACAAGGAAGAATATTATTTTAAGTAAATAGGATGGTGGAGGCGCTAAGGCATCATGTCTGCGTTATTGCTCGAGGTGCTTTGGTAAAATTCCCATAACTTCTAACTCCTAATTTCAATTGATGAGTGGTTTGATGTTTTGAAAACTAGACTCATAGAGCTTTAATTTGATAGGTTGTTGGGCTCCTAATTTATTATATATTGGGGGATAAGGTCATTTAAATTTTACTCTTAGTTATGAACTTCACATACTCTGCTTTTGCCTTCGTACACATTTCCCTTATCATCTACGACCAATATACAACCCCTTCTTCCCTTAACATAGCTTGCTACCATCAAATAATCACCAAAAAATTTTTAGGGTGTAATATTCTCTCCCCCTTAGGAACATTCATCCCTTAATGGAAATTAATTTCACTTAATAAGCTTCAAAATAGATACTCAGTAACTTAGGTATCAAACACATACCTCAATATCACGTCGACATTGTGAATAGGTGAGGATATTTCTTCCTCATTTCCTCCTCAGCCTCCCAAGTTACTGCCTCGATGTTATTACTTCGCTATAATACTTTAACTGAGGGAACTTCTTTGGTTCAAAGTTTCCTGACTTTCCAGTCAAGAATCGCAACTGGGACCTCGGTGTAGGTCATCTCTGTTCGGCTGTTTGGAATACCTACACGCAAGTGCACGTGGTCGAACAAGGAGTAAAATGGCTAGAGTAGCCAAGTATCGATCCCACAGGGACTGGACCAAGGTAATAATCGAATCAAGCGTTAATAAACTCTAACTCTAATAATGCAGACAACAGTTTCAAGAAGATTTTGGGAGTTTGTTTCCTAATTTATGCTAATCTAAAACGAATGTACAAATTGAGTCTGAACTATAGTAATGAGCATGATGAGGCTAAAACGAACATGCAGGAAAGCAATTTATTGATACAAATTGGTTAATCTTTCCTCCGGTTGCTAGTCAAGAATTATTGCCTATGGATTAAAACTCTCGTATTTAACCCAACTTAAGAATCATAAACCTTCCACCTACATTTCTGTGATAAGAAGAAATTCATGTTCTAGCCATACGAAACTGATTCCATAATTAACTAATATGAATTTCAGATATATTTCTATTCTGAAGGTAAATCAATTCTCAATTTTCCCAAACCAAGAAGAAATCATATCCTATTAATTCACAACTTTCCAATTTCTTTCTCTTTCGAGCGCAAATCAGATTTTTTAGATAATTAATATTGGCTAAACATTAATGCAGTAAGAACAAGAATTAATAGAACAACCATGAAAGAAAAGATGAAAAACCAAGATGATCAATAATCACATTCCACTACAAATGTTCTTAACCTTAGCAAGAAGTGAATTTAGCCACTTATTTATGGATTAAACATCGTTAAATGAGTGTAAATCATACAAATAATTGAAATAAGGAAGAAAGCGATAGAGAAGAACCCTTAGAATTTCGTCCCCTCAACTGCCTATAACCCACGTTCTTGCTCAACCAAGTCAGAATTATTAAAAATAAACCTAAGTGTGCTATTTATACTAGTGGGAATTTTTTCCGGAATAACAAGCAACGTGTCACGGAGAGCATCGCGGAACACTGCCTACGTGACACGCCACAAATGTGGACCCTCACTGGAATTCGGTCCTCCAGGTAATTATGCCCAATGAGCCACGGCATGCAACGCGGGGCTTGGCCAACGTGCCACGGCCCCAACGCACACCTTCACTGGAATTTGGCTCATCTTAAGCCTCCGGGCAGAATGCATCCGCGATGGCAGCATGACACGGCTCCATCGCGGAGCCCCTTTAATTCATGCTTTCCTTGGCCTTTTCCTTGCTCGCTTCCAAGTCCAATCCCGATTTCTCCCAACATGCATCTTAGCTTCATAAAATTATATTTTTCCTGCAAAACAACGCTAATCATGTTGGTTAGTATAAATTCACATTTGACTACAATTCACATGAGAATGCACAAACATCGATAGATAAACAATACAAAATGACGCATTTGAGTATCACTTGGGCATATAAATCTGCCCAAGATCACTTATCCCACACTTAAAGCCTTGTTCGTCCCCAAACAATAATCTTACACCTCATGCAATTGACACCCAATCATGACTACTTTGGCTCGACAATCCAAGCTACGGTTATACCGATTATTTAATATAGCAAATCATCAAGAAAACATGCATAGTCTTATCAATACAATGACCTTCAACACATTAAGACCTCCTAGACTCAAGAATCGACTCTCGGTATCGGCAAACTCATGCAAATCAGCTGATCAAGATATCCGACATGAAATTCAATCTCTTGTCAAGCATGTGCCCTCACAACACAAGAGAATTTTCCCCTTTTTGATCGCATGAACTCAAAGACATTACATGCAGGGGAATATAAACACGATTTCGCTCTCTCCCAAAAGAATTCACATGCATCATGTCATGAACCATAGGCTTGCCTATAGTGTATTACTCCACTAATATAAGGATGCGTGATATAAGATCACATAGGACTTAACGGGTTGTAATGTAAGCTACGAAACTAGTAAATACTGGGCTAGCCAATAATAGCAACTAGCATCCTTAAGCGTTTTTTCAATACATCCCATCAACCTTATGGGCATTGTTTCTTCCTTCATCCTCCCATTCTAGAAGTTTGTCTTTATTTTTGTTCCCATATCTTTAAGCACATTCGACTTAATAACAAAGATTAGTTGTACGTCTTCATTATATTTAATTTATAGCAAGTGCACCTTTGACCTTTTCTTTCCTTTCATCACTTTTCTTTTTCTTTTCTTTTCTAAATTCTCACTCCTTGATACTGTCGGAAAATTATTTCTCTTGAGCGCTTAAGAGTTTTGGATCAAATTCACAGATAATGAAAAGAAGGGGTTAAGCTCGGTTTACACCTTTTCGACAAAAGAAAAAAAATAGGCTAAAGGCTCAATGGGCTAACTAGGATGTACATTCAAGGTAGGTACGATAATGAGAAAAAAAACTTTCGGTTAAATCAAAGAAATGCCTACATCCTTTCCTATAATACACATCCTTCATTTCGTTTCGTACACACACACCAGGCAAGTTCTAGACACTTCACAATAGCATGGAAGAAATGAAACCTCACCACACACTCATTGCACATGCTCAACTCAAGACATATTCACAGACTCTTCAATCAGCCAATTACAAGAATTCAAACATTAAGCCTCAATCATACCGCATCGAATTCTATGGTCTAGGTATCTCAACATGTTTACAAAGTTGCATGCTTTCATACGAATCACCTTTGCATTCTAGATATCATGTACAACACGCAACCTGAATTCCGAACCATAGAGTAACGACACGTATGGGATACAAACAAACAAAAGAAAAAAATTTAAAAAGAGAAAAAGAAATCTACTCCTATCGACTACATTTACCTTAAGACGGTCGTCATCCATCCATCATAGGGAACGGTCACTAATTACGACTTCGGTTTAATGGGACTATTCTCGGTAAATGCACTGAAAACAAACGCCGAGAAACCCAAAAATAAAAAAAAAATTCACGAAATTTTTTTAAAATATCGATAATTTCGATAAAACAAATATATTTACACAACCAGCTAACAACAACTCCATACAGCACACAACAACTTCACATTAATCACAACACCAAATTACAATACAAAACATAAACATCAAAATCACAAGGTCACAATTTTTGCACAGGCACAACAACAAAACATAAACATAAACAACAAGAAAACAACCAGCACCTAACTACTCCCACCCCACACTTAAATTGAACACTGTCCCCAGTGTTCACAAAATTCGGCATAGCACAAGAGTAGGTGGTGAAACTCCTTGATCAATCGAAATATTCCACTTCTTTGTCAGGTGCAGTTGCCTCGTCCTCCATATCCGAATCACATCCGCTATCATCATTTGACTCAATATCTGAGTCCTCGCGGCGCGTCTCCTCATCTGTAGGGACATCATCATCAGTGGGCTCCACAAAAGCTGGCCCCGCTCGACATAAACCCTAGCAATTTCACCGAAGGGGTAGTCCAACTTTAGCTGCCACAGCTCATCTTCTGTTGCTGGCCTCCCGCCTATGTGCAACTGTAGCATCTGCATCCCAAACACGTGAGCCATATACTAATCATCTTGAGCATGTCGCTCGGCCAATGTGAGAACTGGCCCGTGAGTGGTGTCGGGTACCTTAGTTTTGGTGACGTCTAAGGCCCGCCTCTCCATCTGCGGGATGTAGTCAAAGGCCTCCTCCTCAACATCTAGGCCCCTCAGGAAAGTGGTCAGCAAGCACCAAACCCGTACCTGTGCCCTTGATGCAAACAGGCTCTCTTCATGGCGGAGATGATCACCGCCTCAACATTAATCTCTAGCCCTTTCATCAGGGCGTATACCAAGCACACACGATCTCGGATGACATCTATCATGTGCAACCCCGGGATCAGGCAGGAACACATGATCTTAAGCCAAATTCTGGCTTCCCTGTTCATTTGAGAATAGGGCAGCGTCTGATGGTAGCCCCTCTCCTTATGCTTGCTCCACCGTACTGTAGACCAGGCTCCACACAGAGTGTGTCTGATGTCTGCATATGGTGGAGTGATGTTCAGCTTCCGGAGTACATAGCCGTCTGTGTCCCACGCCCCCAAGATGGCATTAAGGTGATGGTGCTCAAAAGTGATTACCTGCCCCCTTATTTTGACAATTTGACTTCGAAGTGTCGGGTTCCAGTTTGCGTAGAACTCCCGAATCAATTGGAGATTGCACTCCTTGGGCTCTTCAAAAATGAAGTTCAGCTCGGCTGCATCAATCCTGTGGACAATTCTGGGAATTCTTCTGCCAACGGTTACCTTGCAATATGCTCCTCGGGGAAGTATTTTCTTTCCTTATGCTTTGTGTACCATTTCTTCCCTTCCTCTGTCACCCATCATATTTCGTATTGACGGCGTTGGCCGCGCGGAACCGCTGGTGCTACTGGGACTGCTGCTCCCAGTCTGATTCTTTTCCTTCCGGCGCTCGATGTAGATGCGCCTTTCCCTTTGTCTTGCCTGCTTGCCATTGTTCCTGTCACATCAAACAAACAGTCCCAAATGTTAGTCAAGTTAAAATTTGCATCAACTAAGGTTGGGTTAAGCTAGGCCACCCCACACTTAGTCTTTAGCCACAATGACAACATTACAGCAAGACAATCCTCTTTTTCTAACTTTCAAATAAAAAAAAACAATAACAAAAATGCCTCGTGCATTCAGAGGGTTCGACGGTATAAATTCTATGTACTACTCAGACTTCGTACAGCTAATCCACTATTACCATTGATAACATTTCATCACATAGCACATAGCGAAAATTTCTATCAACAAAAACGATGCAATTCCCCTAATTTCTATGCAATTTCAACAATTTCATTATCCCGAAAATCCATCGCGCGTTTAGCATATTAACGTTAAACACAACATAATTTACCTCACCCAACATGCACAAACCAACAAGAATTTCACATTTCAACTCAATTTTGACTTCTTCATATTCAAATTCTAACCCTAGCTACAAATATCACAAGAATTTCGATCACCCATGTATTTATCGAGTTCATATAATCACAACGATACTACGAACATCAATCAACAATAACTTACAAGAATTCAATCTCAATTTACAATTAGGGAAAGTTTTCCTCACCTCCCATGCTCAAAATCGAAAAAATTAGTCCTAAAATGAGATGAAGTTAATGAACATACCTTCAATTCGACGACATCGAAGAAAAGTTGAAGAATTTTAGCTCCTAGGTCCGTGTCACGTTGGGGAAGGGGGGATTCTTGGGTGTTTGTCGCAGAGGAGATGAGAAATGGGAAAAAAATGAGGGAAAAAGGGGTTAAAAAGAGGTATTTTTGCACGGGTCACCCGGCAACCCGGTGTGACCCGACGTGAAATTGCCTTCAACGTGTCACGAAGGGTAACGCGGAGCATGCCCTCTGTGACACGGAGCCATCGTGCCAGTACTCTAGAATTTTTTCAAAAATTCCAAGTTACACTTCAACGTGTCACAGAGGGTAACGCGGAGCATGCCCTACGTGAGACGGAGCCATGCCCTCTGTTTTGCCACTTTTTATTATTTTTCTCACCTCGAATTTTCCTTTGCGATCTTTTGCATTTTTGCCCTCCGTTCAACCTGAAATTTATCTCACCACAAGAAATTTGTTAGAATTCAAAGGTTTCGAACACAACACAATAATTTTTTTGTTTTATATATATATATACATTTTTTTTTTTATTTTTTTTTCTTTTTATTTAGCTAACTACTTCTACTTATCTCTTACAACAAATTCACGGGTTGCCTCCAGTGCAGTGCCTGATTTGCCGTCACGGCTCGACGTCATTAAGCTCAGTCATCCTCTAGGGTGACAGATGTCTTCTCTTGACTATCGTCCTCACCCATGTCATGCTTACACTTATCCGGTGGTTTCCCCAATGGCTCCCGTGACTCAACGCTCTGAGCAATATCCGCTCGATCAAGCACGTTGATCACTGAGAGTTCCTCATACACTGCCGGAAGCTTTGTAGCCTTGTACACCTCAAACACCTCCACCTTGTCGTGCACCCGCATAGTTAGCTGCCCTGCAACTACATTAATGAGTGCTCCCCCAGTTACCAAGAAAGGACGTCCCAAAATAAATGGGACTTCCCCATCCGGCTCAAAATCCAGCACAATAAAGTCAACCGGGAAGATAAGGGAGCCTACTTGCACCAGCACGTCCTCCACAATGCCATCTGGTCTGGCCAAAGAACGATCCACTAGTTGCAAGATCACTATTGTAGGTCTAGGACTGCCTAGCCCCAATTTCTTGAAAACCAATGTCGGCATCAAGTTAATGCTTGCTCCCAAATCACATAATCTACGAGCTCGGATACTCTGTCCGATTGTCAGTTGAATTGTAAAGCTCCCAGGGTCTTTGAGCTTTGTGGGCAACCTATTTTGTATCCGTGAAGTGCACTCCTCCGTAAGCGCCACCATAGCGTACTCAGTCAACCTGCTTTTGTTCGCCACGATGTCCCTGATATATTTTGCGTACTTCGGCACTCCCTGCAAAACATCAACAAGAGGTAAATTAATGTGTACCTGTTTAAGCACCTCCATGAACTTTTTGAAACACGCTTCCTGATCGTGGGCAAAAATAGCATGCCCGATTGATGCTTTATACCTTAATTTAGTCTTGTTTATCTAAGTTATTTTATACATTTTCATGTGATTTTATGTAAATGTGAATATATACTAACCAACATGATTAGTCCTTGTTTTTGAAGGTTAATAATGCATTTAAGGAACTAATTAAGGATTTGGTGAAATGGAGGAATGGAATCAAGAGCAAAACGCGAAAGTCAACAAGAAAACATGCAATAACTGGCACCCTGCGCGATAAGGGCCGTGGCACGCTGCCAACGCGGCAACACTTGGCCAAAAATTGCATTTTTTGGCACATTCCAGTGAGGGTACGCGTTACCAACATGTCACGGAGGTCAAGTAGGGCGTTCATCTCCGTGACACGTTGCTGTTCCACCACAGGCCAAATTTTGCAATTTTTCAGCATAGTATAAATTGAACCCTTAGCTCCTAAAATCATTGGGTCACGATTTTATTCTGGAAAACAACCTAGGAGTGAAGGGAGAAGTGGGAGAACTCATCTAGTATTTGGCAAATTCCCTTCTCATCTACCAAATTCATGTAAGTATGTTAGTTTAGTATTAGTTAATGTAGTTTTACGAACATGAATGGCAAGAACCCTTCCTCTAGGGTTGAAGCCATGAATTATAATTATGATTTTATGAAATTGTTTTGGAATTAAGTTATTGATTGTTGTTTTCATCTTGCATTCTGGATTGTTGGTTGTTTTTATGATTGATCACCATGAAAGCATATTTGTTAGCTTGAGTAATAGCTTGAGAAAGCATTACCTAGGTCAGGACATGAGAATGTGAGGGGCATGTTTGTATCTCGGGAGAGATTTTTGTGTCAGGATAGAAATATACCTAACACCGTGCTTGGTTGACACACGGGGGTTATGAAAGACCAACTTGGGATGTCACATCACCACTCGAAGAAGTAGTTGTGAGGCTAAGTTGAGTTAAATGGTTAGACGCACGAAAGTCCCTAATCGTTTCCCCGTAAACCACAACATAATTGATTGCCCGCGACTAGAAAATTAAACTCCTCGCTCACAATGATGCAGTGAGGCTAGATTGCCGTGTTCAGAGGCTCAAAAGACCATAAACATGCAATTCTAATTATGTGAAATAACAATTGATAGTTCCATGCTTAACCCATTGCAAATCATAGGATCGCATGATTAATTGGTTTTAACTCTATGTTGCTCCTAGAGTAATTTCAGAATATTTCGTTGACCCAAACTTAGACTTAATTAATCTCAATCGAAAATGTCTATAACCAACACTTGAGGTATTTAAGATCACAATAGAAATGGATAGTTAGAGGAATGGGTCCAGTCCCTGTGGGTTCGACAATCCGGTTCATAAAAAGATCCACTATATTACTTGCACGACCCGTACACTTGCGGACGCGCGAATCGGGCATGTCAAGTTTTTGGCGCCGTTGCCGGGGACTAGGCGAGATTTTGATAATTTATCTATTTTTGTGTGATTTTTGAATTTCCTAAAGTGTTGAAAAACTTGGTCTTAGTCTGTTTATTTGCAAGTGACAGGTTGTCCTGCCGAGCTGGCTAGAAATAGAGAGCTTGTGGAACCGTTGCTTGAACCTGAACGTCAAATCCATTTGCAAAGGAGAGTAGCTCTAGAGCAAAAGCTGAAGAGACTTCAAGAAAAGGTACAACAACAACCACCCGCGGGACAAGTATAATTGTCATCAGAAGCAATGGCAGCAAGGCCAGTTCGCGAAGTGGCAATCCCACTAGCGACGAATGTGATCTCTAGCATCCGTAAACCGGAGCTTGGAAGGCACTTTGAGCTTAAACAGAACATGGTGCAGCTATTACATTCTAGTGGTCAATTCACTGGAATGGCACATGAGGACCCGCAGTAGCACCTACAGAGCTTTTTAGAGATTAGTGACATGTTTGTCCCCACTGGTGTGTCCACAGATTATGTCCGAATGACCCTCTTCCCGTTTTCACTATTGGGAGAGGCGAAAAAGTGGTTGAAGGCTAAGCCACCGAACTCCATAACTTCATGGAATGACTTCAAATTGAGAAGAAGTTGGAGAAAGAGAGGAACAAAGTGGAGGCTGTTTCCTCTAAACAACAAAAGAAAAGGAGATGGTTCTCGAAAGAGAACCCAGGTATGAGGATGTCTTGAAAAGGACAGTCCACGTCGTGCCACGAAGTAAAATAAGGCGCTGCTTGGGAGGCAACCCAAGGGTACCTCAGGTACAATTCGTAATTTTGATTTTTGTGTTGCTTTTGTTATTTTCATTTTGTTTGTGTTTTTGGTGGAAAGTTAAGCACAGATGGAAGGGAAGTCTGAGTACCAAGAAGGTGGAAGCTAAAGAGCATGGAATAGAAGAAGTTTGGGGTCGAACACCCACCTCTGAAAACATGAAAGGAAAGCATGCTTTTAGCTTGGCATAGAGGCTCAGGGAGTATTTCTCATCCTTTAAATGTTAATTTGATGCTATGAGGACATAGCATGATTTAAGTGTGGGGTGAGAAAAATTTCAAAATTTTTGTACTTAACAAGTTTTTGGTGAATGTAATGCTTGTGTGAAATTTGGGAGAAATTTGGAAAAAAAAATTGTGAATTAAGCATGACTTCATCACCCATTGGTTTTTCTTTTCGGTTCTTTTCCGACGGGGGGTATTTGAACCGAAGAATAAAAATTTTCTTTTTCTTTCTTTCCTTTGTCTGTATATAGTGGTTTTAGTCATAGTTAGGGACTGTTTCCGACAATGGATGGATGACGACCGTCTTGAGGAAAAAGTAGTCGGTAGGTGTTGGGTTTTTGAAGCCGTAGCTAATTGGTGCTTGATGTTCTTGTTAGGTGCTATATGTGATTGTAAGATGCAAGTATGTTCAGTGTGAAGTATGCAAGTGTATAACTTTGTTTGAGACACTTAGGCTCTTGAATTTGACTCAATATGATTGAAGCTTAATGTTCGAATTCTTGTGATTAGCTGAGTAAGAGTCTGCTGAATGTGTCTTGATTTGAGCATGTGCCATGAGTGTAAGGTTTTTGAGTATTCTGTGCTATTGTGGATTGTCTAGAACTTGCCTGGTGTGTTTATAAAATGAAATGAAGGATGTGAATTGTAGGAAATGATATAGGCATTCCTTTGAATGAACTAAATTGTTATCCCTCATTTTACCTACCTTGAAAAATTAATCCTAGTTAACCCCATTGAGCCTTGAGCCTATTCTTTGACAGCTGCAACATAAGCTTAATCCTTTTTCTTTCATTAGCCTTAAATTTGATCCAAAACTCCTAAGCGCTTGAGTGGAAAAAAAATCCGAAGGAGTAAAGGAGTGAGAAGAATGAAAAGAAAGGAAAAGTAGCAAGTTGTAGAAGTGAGAAAAGGACAAAGGTGCACTAGTGTGAAAATGGTTGATTATTAGTAAGGAGCAAGAAAACAAATTAATGAAAAATTATTTATAGAACTCCTTACTAATAAGCTAAAAGTGCCTAAAGAAAGAGGGAACATAAGAGGAAAAAGAAAGCTGAAAGGAGAAAAAGGTGAAGTAAGGGAAGGGAAGTTCGTAATGAGGGCGTAATGTATTAAAAGCGCTTGGGAAAGATAGTCACTATTATTGGCCAGAATAGTACCTACCCGTCCCATAGCTTACATTACAACCCATTAAGTCCTACTTGATCTTACATTCATACATCCTTAAATTAGTGGAATAAAACACTAAGGGCAAGCTTATGGGTCATTACATGATGCATGTGAATTCTTTGTGAGAGTGAGCGTAATTCTATTCATGTACCCACACATGTTGTGATTTAAAAAATTGTTTTTGCGTGTGATTGGGTAACTCTCTTTCCGTGAGGGGCACATGTTGAATGAAGGATATAATTCATGTGGGATTTCTTAATCAGTTTATTTGCATGAGTTTTCTAAGATTAAGAGTCGATTCTTGAGGTTAAGAAGTCTTAACATAGTTGTACTTCATTTCAATGATCAAATCGTGCATGCTCTATCTTTAGCTTGTTATCTTACGTAATCATTGTAGCCGTAGCTTGAATATTCTTGCTAAATGAGTTATGGATGAGTCTCCATATGCATGAGATGTAATAAGTTGTTCGAGGACGAACAAGACTTTAAGTGTGGGGTAGGTGATCATGGGCAAAAATAGCATGCCCGAGTGATGCTTTATACCTTAATTTAGTCTTGTTTATCTAAGTTATTTTATACATTTTCATGTGATTTTATGTAAATGTGAATATATACTAACCAACATGATTAGTCCTTGTTTTTGAAGGTTAATAATGCATTTGAGGAACTAATTCATGATTTGGTGAAGTGGAGGAATGGAATCAAGAGCAAAACGCGAAAGTCAACAAGAAAACATGCAATAACTGGCACCCTGCGCGATAAGGGCCGTGGCACGCTGCCAACGCGGCAACACTTGGCCAAAAATTGCATTTTTTGGCACATTCCAGTGAGGGTACGCGTTACCAATGTGTCACGGAGGTCAAGTAGGGCGTTCAGCTCCGTGACACGTTGCTGTTCCACCACAGGCCAAATTTTGCAATTTTTCAGCATAGTATAAATTGAACCCTTAGCTCCTAAAATCATTGGGTCACAATTTTATTCTGGAAAACTACCTAGGAGTGAAGGGAGAAGTGGGAGAACTCATCTAGGGTTTGGCAAATTCCCTTCTCATCTACCAAATTCATGTAAGTGTGTTAGTTTAGTATTAGTTAATGTAGTTTTACGAACATGAATGGCAAGAACCCTTCCTGTAGGGTTGAAGCCATGAATTATAATTATGATTTTATGAAATTGTTTTGGAATTAAGTTATTGATTGTTGTTTTCGTCTTGCATTCTGGATTGTTGGTTGTTTTTATGATTGATCACCATGAAAGCATATTTGTTAGCTTGAGTAATAGCTTGAGAAAGCATTACCTAGGTCAGGACATGAGAATGTGAGGGGCATGTTTGTATCTCGGGAGAGATTTTTGTGTCAGGATAGAAATATACCTAACACCGTGCTTGGTTGACACACGGGGGTTATGAAAGACCAACTTGGGATGTCACATCACCACTCGAAGAAGTAGTTGTGAGGCTAAGTTGAGTTAAATGGTTAGACGCATGAAAGTCCCTAATCGTTTCCCCGTAAACCACAACATAATTGATTGCCCGCGACTAGAAAATTAAACTCCTCGCTCACAATGATGCAGTGAGGCTAGATTGCCGTGTTCAGAGGCTCAAAAGACCATAAACATGCAATTCTAATTATGTGAAATAACAATTGATAGTTCCATGCTTAACCCATTGCAAATCATAGGATCGCATGATTAATTGGTTTTAACTCTATGTTGCTCCTAGAGTAATTTCAGAATATTTCGTTGACCCAAACTTAGACTTAATTAATCTCAATCGAAAATGTCTATAACCAACACTTGAGGTATTTAAAATCACAATAGAAATGGATAGTTAGAGGAATGGGTCCAGTCCCTGTGGGTTCGACAATCCGGTTCTTAAAAAGATCCACTATATTACTTGCACGACCCGTACACTTGCGGACGCGCGAAACGGGCACGTCACTTCCTCCTTGTGTTTCCTTAGTCTTTGATGGAATGGGGGTGGTGGTCTTTCTGTTTCAGCTTCCTTCTCCTTCCCCCTATCATCATTGTGATCCCTCTCATTATCACCTGCTTCCGACTGCTGTGGTGGTCTTTATGGTTCCACCTCCTTGAGTTGCAAACCACTCCTTGTGGTCACTGCATTTACTTGCTTGTGGTTCGGATCAGTGTCACTCGGAAGTCCTCCACTCGGCCTTGTCTTTTGAGCTCCATCAAATTGCCCAAACTGGTACTCTAGCGCCTTTGTAGCCAAGTGATTGTTCTTTATACCGGCTGCCAATTTCATGTAGTCAGCCTGCAATTGAGCTTGGTTATCTATCATTGTCTTGAACATCTCCTCAATACTGGGTGATGGTGGTGGAGGAGATGCATTGTTGCTTCTGTATTGCGACTGATAGTTCTGCTGCCCTCCTTGATTTCTGTGCGCCCCCTGACTCGAACTCTACCCTTGATGGTTGTTGCTACCCCAAGAGAAATTAGGGTGATTCCTCCAGTTGGAATTGTAGTTGTTGCCATACTGTAGGTGGTTATTTCTCTGTACATTACCAACAAAGTTCACCGAATCAGGATTTGATCTACAACACTCAACTGAGTGTTCATTACTCCCGCACACTTCACACCAAATCTGCTGCACTATATTCACTGGGGCTTGAGACTGGTTCATGTTCATGTTACTGAAGTGGGCATTAAGTTGATTCTGTAACGTAGCTATCTGTGCAGCAATAGTTGTAAAACCATCCACTTCCAAGAATCCAGCTGCTTTCCTTGTTCCTCCTCTTGAAGAGTCCGTATTCCATTCTGGATTCCCTTGCGAAATACGATCTAACAAAGTATACAGCTCCTCATAAGTCTTCTCTAATGCTTGTCCCCCAGCTGCTGAGTCTAGCAAGATTTTTGTGTGGGGTTCCAAACCTTCTATGAAAGTATGCACCAGCACATCATTGGATTAGTGATGATGAGGACAATCCCGCAACATAGATTTGACTCTCTCCAAGGCTTGATACAGATTCTCTCCCTCTCTCTGTTTAAAACATAGAATTTGACTTCTAAGTCTTGCTGTTTTACCGGATGGAAAGAACCATATCAAGAATTTCATTGCAAGATCATCCCACGTGGTGATGGAATTAGGTGGCTCAGCTTTAACCACCTCTTAGCTTCTCCCAAAAGTGAAAATGGGAACAATGTAAGCCTGAAATAATATGATGACACTCCAGTGGGGATGTAAGTGTCACTTATCTCCAAAAAATTTTGGAGATGTTGATGTGGATCCTCGTGAGGGAGACCTATGAACTGCCCGCTGGTGTGCAGCAATTGCACCATGTTCTGTTTAAGCTCGAACCTCCCTCCTGGCTCAGGTTTGCGGATGCTAGATGTGACATTGTTAGCATGTGGGATTGCCACCTCGCGAACCGGCCTAGCTGCCATTTCCTCGGGCACTAACACTGCCCTTACAACTGGTGGATTCTATTGTTGCTCCAGGATTGTTTGTCTGAGCAACTGCAGCTTTTTCTCTAGAGCTTCTCTTCTTTGACGATGGAATTGTCTTTCTGGCTCTAAATATGAGTCCACCAGCTCCTTGTCTCTTGCCAGTGTTCAACAGAAATTGATATCTACAAAATACGGGCTAAGACCAAGTTGTCAACAGTAAGAGGAAATAGTAAACTAACACTTAAGAAAAATTTTACCAATTGCCAATCCCCGGCAACGGCGCCAAAAACTTGTTCGGCTGTTTGGAATACCTATACGCAAGTGCACATGGTCGAACAAGTAGTAAAATGGCTAGAGTAGCCAAGTATCGATCCCATAGGGACTGGATCAAGGTAATAATCGAATCAAGCATTAATAAACTCTAACTCTAATAATGCAGACAACAGTTTCAAGAAGATTATGGGAGTTTGTTTCCTAATTTATGCTAATCTAAAATGAATGTACAAATTGAGTCTGAACTATAGTAATGAGCATGCTGAGGCTAAAACGAACATGCAGGGAAGCAATTTATTGATACAAATTGGTTAATCTTTCTCCGATTGCTAGTCCAGAATTATTGCCTATGGATTACAACTCTCGTATTTAACCCAACTTAAGAATCATGAACCTTCCACCTACATTTCTGTGATAAGAAGAAATTCATGTTCTAGCCATACGAAACTGATTCCTTAATTAACTAATACGACTTTCAGATATATTTCTATTTTGAAGGTAAATCAATTCTCAATTTTCCCAAACCAAGAAGAGATCATATCCTATTAATTCACAACTTTCCAATTTCTTTCTCTTTCGAGCGCAAACTGGATTTTTTAGATATACATTAATATTGGCCAAACATTAATGCAGTAAGAACAAGAATTAATAGAACAATCATGAAAGAAAAGATGAAAAACCAAGATGATCAATAATGACATTCCACTACAGTTCTTAACCTCAGCAAGAAGTGAATTTAGCCACTCATTTGTGGATTAAACATCGTTAAATGAGTGTAAATCATACAAATAATTGAAATAAGGAAGAAAGAGATAGAGAAGAACCCTAAGAATTTCGTCCCCTCAACTGCCTGTAACCAATGTTCCTGCTCAACTAAGTCAGAATTATTAAAAGTAAACCTAAGTGTGCTATTTATATTAGTGGGAATTTTTCCCGGAATAACAAGCAACGCGTCACGGAATGCATTGCGGAGCACTGCCTCCGTGACACGCCACAAACGCGGACCCGATCCTCCAGGTAATTATGCCCAACGTGCCATGGCGTGCAACGCGGGCTTGGCCAACGTGCCATGGCCCCAACGCGCACCTTCACTAGAATTTGGCTCATCTTCAGCATCCGGGCAGAATGCATCCGCGATGGCAGCGTGGCACAGCTCCATCGCGGAGCCCCTTTAATTCATGCTTTCCTTGGCCTTTTCCTTGCTCTCTTCCGAGTCCAATCCCGATTTCTCCCAACATGCATCTTAGCATCATAAAATTATATTTTTCCTGCAAAACAACGCTAATCATGTTGGTTAGTATAAATTCACATTTGACTACAATTCACATGAGAATGCACAAACATCGATAGATAAACAAGACAAAATGACGCATTTGAGTATCACTTGGGCATATAAATCTGCCAAAGATCACTCTCCTCAGAGATCCGAACATCATCGATAGGCATAACACGAGTTTGGTATCCTATACACCTCTACAACATTGATACATGAAATACTGGGTGGACTGCCGCTAGCTCTAGTGGCAACTCCAACTCGTAGGCTACTTTGCCTATCCTACGGATAACTCTGTAAGGCCAACATATCTAGGGCTCAGCTTGCCCTTACGACCAAATAGCATGATGCCTTTCGTAGGTGATACTTTCAGGAATACCCAATCATCAAAAGCAAATTCCAGCACTCGACGACATACATCTTCATAAGACATCTGCCTGCTCTGTTCCTTTTAAAGTCGATCTCTAATAAATTTCACATTGTCAATAGCATGCTGCAATAAGTCTGGCCCCAATAACTCTACCTTACTGAGTTAAAACCAACCCACTGGTGACCTGGACTTTAGCCCATATAAAGCTTCATATATGGCCATCTGAATACTTACCTAGTAGCTGTTATTATACGCGAACTCAATCAAGGAAACATGATTACCCCAACTTTCACCAAAATCTAAAACACAAGCATGCAGCATATCTTCAAGCATCTGAATGGTGCATTCAGCTTGTCCGTCTGTCTGAGAATGAATGCAGTATTGAGGCTTACCTGAGTGCCCAGGCCTTTCTGGAAAGACTTCCATAAGTTTGTTGTGATTTGAGCACCTCTGTCAGAAATAATGGATAAAGGGACGCCATGTATGCGAACTATTTCCCATATATATAGCCTGACATAATACTCTGTGGCATAAGTTGTCCTGACTGGCTAAAAGTGAGCTGATTTATTCAATATGTCTATTATTACCCAAATTGAATCATGCTTCCCGCTCATTCAAGGAAATCTTATAATATAAATCATACTAATCACCTCCCATTTCTAGGCTGGAAATTCTCTATCCTACACTAGACCTCCAGGCCTCTAGTGCTTGACCTTCACCTACTAGAAATTGGGGCACTGAGTCACATGACCTGTGATGTCCTTTTTCATACCATTCCACCAATATAGCTTCCTCAAGTCATGATACATCTTCGTGGCACCTGGGTGTACTGAATATTGAGAGTAATGAGCTTCATTCATAATTTGTTCCTATAGCTCACCCATATTAGGTACACATAAACGACCCTGGTATCTAAGAACTCTATCGAGTCCACAATCATACAGGCTATGCTTTTGTTGCGGTATACTGTCTTTCAGTAAGACTAACTCTACATCATTATATTGATGTTGCTTAACTTCCTCTACCAAGGACGATTCTGCTACATTTTGGACAATAAAACCCCTTTCTTCGGCCTCAAGTAATCGAATCTATGAGTCAGCCATCTGCTATAGAGTCTCCATCATTTCAATCCTTTCAACCTGAATATAATTCAAGCTACCGATAGACTTGCGACTTAGCGCATCAGCTACAACATTTACCTCCCGTGATGATAGAGGATGCTAACAAAATAATCTTTCAGCAATTCTAACCAGCTTCTCTGGCATAAATTTGACTCCTTCTTTTGGAATAGGTAGTAAAGTCTTTTATGATGCGTAAAAATACCATTATGTATCGCATATAAGTAGTGACGCTAGATCTTTAGCGCGAGCACCACCGCTGCCAATTCTAGATCATGGGTAGGGTAATTCTACTCGTGCTTCCTCTGCTGCCTCGAAGCATAGAAAATGAATTTGTCGTGTGGCATCAAAACATAACCTAGGCCAATCCTGGAGGCATCACAATAAACCACATAACCTTCTGTACCTTCTGGAAGAGTCAAGACAAATGTTGAGGTCAACCTATCTTTCAACTCCTGAAAACTATGCTCACACACCTTTGACCACTAAAACTTAGTGTCTTTATGAGTCAACTTTGTCAATGGCACGGAGATAGTAGAAAAACCTTCTAAAAATCTATAATAGTAACCTGCCAATCCTAGAAAACTACGAAATTCTGTGGGATTCAAGGGTCTGGGCCAACTCTTTACTGCCTCTATCTTCTGACTGTCCACTCTTATACCTTCAATTGTAATTACGTGACCAAGGAAAGCCACAGATGTTAACCAAAATTCACACTTAGAAAATTTAGTGCACAACTTGTGCTCCTAGAGAGTCTGTAACACACCTCTCAGGTGATCTGTATGCTCAGCCTCTAATCATGAGTAAATTAGGATATCATCAATAAAGACAATTACAAATACATCTAGGGCCTAAACTCCCTATTCATCAAATCCATAAAAGCTATTGGGGAATTAGTAGCTCAAATGACATCACTAAGAACTCATAATGGCCATATCTGGTTTTGAAGGAAGTCTTAGGGACATCAATTTCCCTAACTCGTAACTGATGGTACCTAGATCTCAAATCAATCTTTGAGAAGCATCTGACACTCTGTAACTAGTCAAATAGTTAATCAATCTTGGGAAATGGGTACTTGTTCTTAATCGTAACCTTATTCAACCGCTTGTAGTCAATACACATTCTTAACAACCAATTTTTATTTTGCACAAAGAGCACTGGTGCACCCCAAGGTGATACACTACGTAGAATGAATCCCTTCTCGAGTAGATCTCTCAACTTCTCTTTAAATTCCCGTACCTCTTTTGGAGCCATTCTATAAGGAGAGATTGGTATAGGCTGAGTTCCTAGAAGTAGATCAATAGCAAAACCTATCTCCCTTTCAGGAGGAATTCTAGGCAAATCCTCTCGAAAGACCTTGAGGAACTCATCTACAATGGGAATTGACTAGAGAGTCGCAGGCTCAAATACCAAATTTCATATCTGAACCATGTGAGAAATACAGCCTTTGTATATCAACTTCTCAGATTGAAGGCAAGAAATAAATGTACCTTTAGGCGTAGCGGTATTACCTTGCCATTCCCGGACTAGCTCCCTAAGAAAATGGAATTTGACAACCTTGGATCTGCAATCAACGTTAGCATAACATGCCGCCAACCAATCCATAACAATAATGGAATCAAAACCAACCATTTCAAGCTCAACTAGATCGGCTATGGTTGACCTATCACATACCAATACTACATAGTTTCGGTAAACTCGTCTAGCTAACACAGATTCGCCAACTGGCGTAGAAACAACAAATGGCATAGATAATAAATCAAGGACTATCTCAAACTGACTCGCAACCAATGGTGTAACATTAGATAGTGTGGAACAAGGATAAACCAATACATAAACTGCATGAGAATAAATAATCAAAGTACCTGTAATAACATCAAGTGGGGCCTACTTGTCCTATTGGCCGCCTAAAGCATAAAATCGATTTTGGGTTGTCTTAGAATTAGAATCCTCTCTCCCTCTGCCTCTGTCATGGCCTACTACCAACTGAGGATCAAGTTTGGGAGGTCGAACAGAGGATGACGAAGCAACCACTGATCACTCTGATCACGCCTGATCCACCTCGACCTTATCTGAACAATCCCTGATAAAGTGCCCTAGCAACCCACAATGATAGCATACATTCTGCCACTGATGGCACTGACCTTAATGAGATCTCCCATACTGAGGACAAGGCAGAAATGGTGATCTCCCCTACCCCACCCACTCCTGTCATCAATAGCTAGACGGAGCTGGGCATTGGTCTCTTCTCTATCCATTTAACTGAGGTGGGGCACTCCCTACAAGCCTAACTACCTACCTGGATAACTGAGCCCCTGGGTCACCCTGCAGCTGTCTATAAGGACCCATGGTCCTAGCTCTCTTTCTTTACTCCTGATATCTCTAAGTATCCCATAATTCATGAACCAAATCCTCCGCCCTCTGGGCAAAAGCCTTAATTCATGCAATGTCCATGTTCTCCTGAGTAGATACCCCCAAACAATCTTGAGCTATATGAAGCCCCAACCCCAACACGAACCGATGAACTCTATCCTCCATTGTCTAAACCATGTGTGGAGCATACCTGGCAAGAGAATAAAATCAAAGGCAATACTCACACACACTCATGCTACCCCACTCTAGATGCAGAAACTACTTAGCTTGAGCTTGTCGAAGCTCTCGAGGTAGATAGTGGTGCATAAAGGCCTCGGAGAACTCTTCCAACTCAGTTGCCGATGCATCAGCTCCTCTGGAACGAGCCCAAGCATCATACCATAATAAATCCACATCACATAGTTTGAAGGCTGCCAACTCTACTTCCTCAGTCACTGTAGCTCGCATCACCTTCAACACCCTATATGTCTGACCAATAAAGTCCTGAGAATCCTCGCTCTGTTCTGATCCAATGAATATAGAAGGGCTCAAACAAGAACTTGTAGGCCCTGAAACACTCATTTGCCTAACCTCTATATCTCTCTATCACCTCCGATCACCGCTCCTGACCTGCGGCTATACGAGCCATCAACTGAACAGCTCCCTCATGACCCTATCATTGGGAACAACCAGAGGTACCACAGGCGCGGGAGGGTCTACCACTCTACTACCCTCAGGTACTGCCGGTGTGGGAGGAGCTGGAGGTCTATCTGCCACTCCTCTAACCGGTGATGGAGGAGTCGTACTACTTAGGGCAGTAGACTCACTCTGAGTCTCTGACCTGTCTCCTTGATCCACTGGAAGGCGACTAGTACCCAATCAACCTCGTAGTCATCTTCCTTGTCATAGGCATACTCTGAAAACAATAACATGATTTAGATATCGCAGTACTTATGACCTTGCCCAATAGCACGAACTATTAGTTTGAAAAAAAAGTGAAATAATTCCTATATGTCACATAGCCTATCGATTATATGTATGGTGCATAACAAACCCATAAGAAAGACTCTACTTGTTATACCTCGGAAGCCCAAAGATCGAACTCGGGAATTGAAATGGGGAAAATGTAAAAGTTGATGTTACAGTCACAGGATGAGTTTTCTCACGACTAGTGAGGCCAGCTCACGAGTCGTCAAGTGACTCCTGGGGAAGGCCTGAGTGATGAGAAGAAGTCCTGGAAGAGTTGAGACTCCACGGGCGAGGCCACGACTTGTGGTTAGGAACCACGAGTTGTTGGGTAAGCTGTGGGGAAGGAAAAATAGTTGGGAAAAAGGAAATATGGGCAGTGTACCTGACGGAAGTCCCCACGAGTCGTTGTCAGCCTTAATGATTCGTGGGGTGAGTCGTTGGCAGGCTTGGAGTTTGAAGTTTGGAAATGAGAGAGTGTACTTAACGACTAGTGACCTCAAGTTGTGGTCACCCCTACCGAGTCGTGAAGTGACCCGTTACGATCCCAGGGTCTAGCACTGAGTTGGCTAAGGGTCGATCAACCTATGCCCCAAAACTATGCAGCAACGTAGGTTGATACTATTATATTATTTGGACCTCCCTTGTGAGCTATCCCCGGCCCTAATGGCCCATGAACTTGATATTGATATCATGGTAGCATCCTTAGCCCTGGCAAGGTTTTGGACGGCTCTACCACATGAGTGTAATAGTCGTGACCACGTAAGCTCTATCATGGTATATCGGTTAAGTGACAATTCTCCCATTGTTCCTCATGATTTCAGTTATGCATATTCACTACTTATGAGATTTATGTTAATGCATGTTTTAAAGTAGGTTTGACTCAATGTTCAACTTTTACTTATAAATGTCCGAATTCAGCTTTGAGTCAATAGATTTAGTTATGATGTTATGAAGTATGTTATGTCATGTTATGAATAGGTCATGATTTCAGAAAGAATGCATGAAATCCCTACTCTCAGTTTACTGATATTTATGTTTATTTAATGCATTGTTTTTTAAAAGATTTTACTTACTTTAGCAATTTTACTTACCTTGCATACTCGGTACATTCCACGCACTGACCGCACACTTTCTATGTTGTATCATTTCATGATACAAGACCCGACTCTCAAGTTCGACCCCGCTCTTAGACATCTTATCGTAGTTAGCATCTGCTTATTGGTGAGTCCTCATCTTTCGAGGACCAGACTATCTATCTTTTCTTTATGTATTTCAGTTTCAGCTTGTTGAGTTAGTTGGGGTCTTGTCCTATCAACTCTTCATGTTTAGAGGCTATTAATACATATGTATGTATTCAGCTTCGGATTATATATTCTGATGTTATGATCAAGCTAGACTTCTGCTATGAAGGTACTGTTAGTTGTTTTGAGTTAGATGTATGCTTATGCCATGGGTCGACTTAGGGTCTCTTGGGGTTCCTTGTCTAGTGTTACGATCTGGGCCTCTGTTCGGGTCGTTACAAATTGGTATCAGAGCAATAGGTTTGAAGTATCCTAGGGTGTCTGAAAGCTGCATTAAGTAGAGTCTTTTTTCATGGGTGTAAAGTGCGCCACACCTGTGACGAAGAGTCTACGAGCCGTTTAGGCAATGTTCCCTTCTTTCATGATCTATGTCGTTTAATGAAAAGTCATTCTATCCTTCTAATTTATGCTACTCGCGATTGCAAAATCATGGCTCCTCTAAGAATGAAGGGAAGGAGGAATGAAGGTGGTAAAGGCTACGAGGATGGCAATGGTTATGTGCATCAGTCAGCCCCACTAGTTTAGGAGCCTCAGGCACCGGAGCCAGCTGCCCATGCTAAGTTTCGGGCCGCTATTTACATGCTTGCGTAGGCCTTGATCGCTCAACTCAATCAGCAGGCAGTTGCACATGTTTCGCAAAATGGCAACGCAGCAGCGACTTAAGTTACAGACTTCTTGAGGATGAACCCGCTGGAGTTCCTTCGGTCCAAGGTAGATGAGAACCCACATGAGTTTATTGATGAGATTTTCAAAATCACCCAAGTCATGGGGGTGAATGGGGTTGAGTGTGCTAAGTTTGCCTTTTATTAGCTAAAAGGGGTTGCACATATCTGGTTTCACCAATGGAAGGATAGCAGGGTCGTAGGAGTAGGTCCAGTCACTTGGGAAGAGTTCCATCTTTCACTTCTAGACCGGTTCTTCCCTCGGGAGAGGAGGGAGTTGAAAATAGCTGAGTTCGTGAATTTAAAGCAAGGGAGAATGAATGTACAAGACTATTCCCTTGATTTCACTCGCCTATCGAAATATGCCCCGGAGTTGGTAGCTGATCAGAGGATGCAATGAATAGATTCATCCAGGGAGTAGCGAGTTACTTGAACTAGGATTGCAGGACCGTTATGCTCTATCAAGATATGGATTTTCCATGGATAGTGTTGTATGCCCAGCAGATGGAGGCGGAACATTCGAGAGAGAGGGAGGCTAAGAGGGCCAGGACTAAGGACCACAGATTCTCTTAGTAGAGGTGGGCACCGACAACATACCCATCTGGAGATCATCAGCCCCAACATCTTAAGCATTGAGTGTGCCATCCAGGCCTACACATGATCACAGAGGGCGGGCGTCAGGCTCGAGTGGCAATAGCAATAGACCCGCAGATTCCAGCATCCCAACTTGTCACAGGTGTTGTCGAGGGCATGCAGGCCAGTATTTGACAAGTTCAGGTGCTTGTTTCGAGTGTGGGAAGCCCGAACACATGCTTAGCGATTTTCCAACTGCAAGGTAGGATCAGGTTGGGGACGAGGCCTAGCTTCTAGTTCAGCAGCCCTCCCACACGCTCAGCATATCAGGGGGCATCTACTAGATAAGCTAGCGTCTGTGCCAGAACAGATTCTATGTTTTAGCATCCCGTAAGGAGCAAGAGTTCTCCCTGGATGTTTTCACTAGTATGTTTTGAGTTTTCCATATGTATATATAAGCTTTTCTAGATCCGGGTGCTACCTTGGCTTTGGTGACACCTTATGTGGCCAGTAGATTTGGAGTCAGTCCTGAAGTCTTGTCAATCCTTTATAGGGTCACCTCATCAGATTTGATAGAGTTATCCATGATCGATTTCGATGTTATTCTTGGCATGGATTGACTATTTGCATGTTATTCTTCAATTAACTATAAAACTCGGGCTGTAGATTTCAGATTTTCGGGTGAGCCAGTCTTAGAGTGGAAGCATAGTTCAGTTGTGCCTGTAGGTTGACTCGTTTCCTACCTTAAGGCTAGGAAGATGATTTCTAAGGTTGCATGTACCATTTAGTTAGGGTTAAGGACTTTTCGAGTCTGAAATCCTGACTATCCAGTCAGTTCCAGTAGTACGTGAATATTTGGAGGTTTTTCTTGATGATTTACTAGGAGTTCCTCCCAAGCAGGAGATTGATTTCAATATTAACCTTCTTCCGGACATGCAGCCTATGTCTAATCCTCCCTATAGGATGGCTCCAGCAGAGCTAAAGAAGTTAAAAGAGTAGTTGAAGGACTTGTTAGATAAGGGCTTCATTAGGCCGAGCAAGTCTCCATGGGGTGCACTAGTGTTACTTGTCTGGAATAAGGGTGGTTCTCTTCGGATGTGCATTGACTATCGGAAATTGAAAAAGGTCACCATTAAGAACAGGTATCCTTTACCCAGTATCGATGTTTTGTTTGACTAGCTTCAGGGTGCCAAGTGTTTCTCCAAGATTGATCTTAGTTCAGGGTATCATTAGCTCAGAGTTCGGGAGAGTGATATCCCGAAGACAGCCTTCAGGACGCGGTATGTCCATTATGAGTTTGTAGTTATGTCTTTAGGGCTAACGAATGCTCTTGCAGCTTTCATGGACTTGATGAATAGGGTGTTAAAGAAATATCTATACATGTTCGTGATCGTGTTCATTGATGACATCCTTATATACTTTCGGAGCGAGGAGGAGCATGTCGCTCAGTTGAAAGTAGTACTTCAGACTCTCAAGGATCTCCAATTGTATTCCATGTTCAACAAGTGTGAGTTTCGGTTAGACTCCGTGGCATTTCTCGGCCATGTGGTATCGAGTGAGGGCATAAAGGTAGACTCTCAGAAAATCGAAGCGGTGAAGAATTGGCACAAACCGGTGAATCCTTCTGATATTCGGAGTTTCAGATGGTTATTAACGGAGGTTTGTTGAGGGTTTCTCATCTATTGCAGCACATTTGACCATGTTGACTCAGAAGAAAGTAGTTGGGATGATCACTTGCCCCTGATCGAGTTATCTTACAATAACAACTATCACTCTAGTATCCAAATGGCACCATTCGAGGCTCTTTATGGGAGGAGATGTAGATCACCCATCGAATGGTTTGAGGTTGGTGAGGCAGCTATTATAGGGCCAAATTCATTTCATGAGGCTATGGTGAAGGTTCAGTTGATAAGGGATAGGCTGAAAATGGCTCAGAGTCATAAGAAGTCATATGCGGATGTGCGGAGGAGAGATTTGGAGTTCGAGGTGGACGATTGGGTATGTCTAAAGGTGTCTTCCATGAAGGGAGTCATGCAGTTTGGAAAGAAAGGAAAAATCAATCCCCTTTATGTTGGTCCCTACCGGATTATGAGAAGATTTGGTAAGCTAGCATATGAGTTGGACTTGCCCTCAGAGTTATCTTTCGTGCATCCTGTATTTCATGTGTCGCTTCTAATGAAATGTTTGGGAGATCTAGCTTTAGTAGTTCTGGTGGACCGTGTTGGTGTAAAGGATAGCCTTAGCTATGAGGAGGTTCTGGTGAAAATACTAGATCGACAGGTTCAAAGGCTAAGGAACAAAGAAGTAGCTTCAGTTAAAATGTTATGGAGGAATCAACATGTTGAAGGAGCTACGTGGGAAGACAAAATGGATAGATGGCTAAATACCCACAATTATTCTTTACTGGCTCAATGTCATCTTGAGGTATCAATTTCTCTTTATGACTCTATATAGTCTCATGTTCAGTTCATGCACACAAGTTTCTTTTATGTATATGGGTCTGTATGTGATTTGCGAATTCAATTCAATTGTATATTTTGAATCGAAGGTTGTCATTCCGTTAGTTTTCATGTTAAATGATCAGTATTTGAATATGTTAATTGCATGATTCTATTTTCTACTTGTTTTCAACATTTGAGGATGAATGTTCCCAAGGGGGAGATGTTGTTATACCCCGGAAGCCCAAAGATTAGACCCGAGAGTAGAAACGAGGAAAATGTAAAAGTTGATGTTGCAGTCACAGGATGAGTCATCTCACGACTTATGAGTCCATCCCATGAGTCATCAAATGACTTGTAGGGAAGGAATGAGTGATGAGAAGAAGTCCTGGAAGAGTTGAGACCCCACGAGCGAGGCCACGACTCGTGCTCAGGACACACGAGTCGTTACGGCAGTAGTGGGGAAGGAAAAATAGTTGGGGAAAAGGAAATATAGGCAGTGTACTTGACGGGAGTCCCTACGAGTCATTGTTAGCCTTAACGATTCATAGGTTGAGTCGTTGGCAGGCTTGGAGTTCGAAATTTGGAAATGAGATAGTGTACTTAACGACTGGTGACCACAAGTCGTGGTCACCCCTAATGAGTCGTGAAGTGACCCGTTACGATCCTAGGAGAATAGACAAGGCAGTGTACTTGACGAGCAGGGTGATGAGTCATTGCCCTGGACCACGAGTCGTCAGGTTGTCTGTTAGGACCACCTGACAGTAATTTCCTGTGTATTTAGTAAGGGCCTTTTCGTAATTTCTAAGTTCCTAAAGCCTAACCTACATCGATTTAGCCCATGAAAGGGGGTTTTTATAGGGGGAAACTATCCTAAAGTCTACATTAATGCATGCAAGAGAATAGAGGATTGTTAGATAGGTCATTAAAGGGAAATTCAAGATTTTCTTCTTCAATTTCTTTCAATTACTTTTTGGGCATTCAAGGGAGAGTAAGATTCAGTATCCATCAGGTATGTAGGGTTATGAATGGGTGTTTTATTCCACACCCATGCCCAATCCCTCTCTACAAGTATGAAATTCTATAATTGATCTATGAGATTTTACCCAAATGCATGAATTATCTATTTCTACACATGGGTATGAATTGATTATGATTTTATTATCAAATTGTGAAGCGTGGGCAAATTTTATAATGATTTCAATTAAAATTATGCTTCTAGCCTTATGAATGTTGAAGCCCATTGATGAAATGATCATGAAAAGTGAGCTTTATGAAGTATATGTCATAATAATGAGATCTTATAATGAAAGGCATGATTTGAAGCTACCCATGTTTATAATTATGTTTTTGATGAGAATTGAGTATTTCTAAGTATGATAAAGCTTTGGACAATGCCCATACGTTAAGTTTAAACGATGATTTTCCCGAACTAAGCTTACAACATTGTTTTGGAGCTACGACTCCCAAATTTTTATATTCTAGCTTATGCTATATTTTGAATTAAGTCATCCTATGCATAGCTTACCACATGGTTTTGGAGAAAAGGCTCCCAAGTATGTTTTCAGCTTGTGGTATGTTTTGAACTAAAGCTTCTCATATGCATGATTTCGTATTTGAGATGTATTTGATTGTAGCTTCTTCATTAGATGATTTTGAGCTTTGTTATATACGATGTAGAGAATATGCATATTTTTGGGAGAAGAGTCTAGCACCGAGCGGGCTAAGGGTCGATCACCCTATGCCCCAGAACTACGCGGTAACATAGGTTGATAGTATTATATTATTGGGACCTTCCTTGTAAGATACCCCCGGCCCTAATAGCCCATAAGCTTGATATCGATATCATGGTAGCTTCCTTAGCCCTGGCAAGGTTTTGGATGACTCTGCCCACTTGAGTGTAATAATCGGGACCATATAAGCTATATTGTGGTGTGTCGGTTAAGTGACGAGTCTCCCGTTGTTCCTCATGATTTCAGTTATTCATATTCACTAGTTATGAGATTTATGTAAATGCATGTTCTAAAGCAGGTTTGATTCAATGATCAGCTTTTACTTATAAGTGTCGGAATTCAGCTTTGAGTCAATCGATTCAGTTATGATGTTATGAAGTATGTTATGTCATGTTATGAAGAGGTCATGATTTCAGAAAGAATGAATGCAAGCCCTACTCTCAGTTTACTGATGTTTATGTTTAATTAATGAATTTTTTTAAATGATTTTACTTACTTTAGCGATTTTACTTACCTTGCATACTCGGTACATTTCACGCACTGACTGCATACTTTCTATGATGTATCATTTCATGATACAAGACCCAGCTCTCAGGTTCAGCCCCGCTCTTAGACAGCTTATCGGAGTTAGCGTCTTCTTATTGGTGAGTCCTCATCTTCCGAGGACCAGACTAGCTATCATTTCTTTAGGTATTTAAGTTTCAGCTAGTTGTGTTAGTTGGGATCTTGTCCCATCAACTCATCATGTTTAGAGGCTATTCAGACTTATGTATATATTCAACTTCGAATTATATATTCTGATGTTATGATAAAATTAGACTTCAGCTATGATGGTATTGTTAGTTGTTTTGAGTATGCTGTATATTTATTCCATGGGTTGACTTGGGGTCTGTCGGGGATCCTTATCTAGTGAGTTGACTTGGAGTCTCTCAAGGCTCCTTGTCCCGTGTTATGATTCGGGCCTCCATTTGGGTTGTGACACTACTATAGACGGCTTTATGGACTCCCTAGACACGGCTTCCTCTGATACGAAGTCTGTCAGGCCCCAAAACTGGAGTACGGTGCAAGTGGTACACCATCCTTGATTGATCAAGAAGCCATCTATATAGCGTCTGAAAATGTAACATTAAGGCCAACCAAGCCACCTGTCACAACCAATGAAGATAAAAATTGGACCCATAAGGTATCGATAATGACGAATAAGCAATTTGGAAAGTCGAAAAGGTTGCAATACAGCTAAACATAGCAACGGAAAACCAATACGACTACCCAACCAAAGCTACTATACAAACTAGTCCACATCAGCCTCTACAGAGTAAACAAACTAAAATGCACAGGAAAGGGTCGTGGCCTACCCATGCTGTACACAAAACTCAAAATAGTCAAAATTAGGACATGTCTCCTAGAAGAGAGGAGCATACCATAATAGAGCTGAAATCTAGCTCGTATTGCATCTGATGATTTGAGCCTCGGCCTGTACCTACAACGCGATTGCAAGAGGGGTCCCCAGATGAAGGAATATCAGCACGAATAAAATGTACTAGTATGTAAGGCTAAAAACTATCAACATATAAGATAATAATGATAACTTAGCTCGAAATAAGGAATAGTAACAACCTGAAATCCTGAAAATCAAAACCTGAAAATAACTCAATATTGAAGTGTAAATGCAACCACCTAATGCACAATAAAAACTATAACTGAAATGCCAGTAGCCAGCTGTGTCACGACCCGGACATACACCCAGATCGAAACACGGGACAAGAAACCCCGAGAGGCTCTAATTCGACCCATGGCATAAGCATATCTAACTCCATTCACCTTAAGAGGAAGACTGAACATAAGACATATAGGAAACATAAACATAACATAACATATCATAAAATGAGGAATCACTAGACATACACGCAAGCTGAGTACTACACACTGTCTGAAAGCCTCTACTGCATAAGATGAGCTGATGGGAAAACACCCCCAACTAATCCAGCCAAGTACTGAAACATAAAATAACATAAATAACTAGTCAAACAGCCTTCGGAACATGATGACTCACCAACAAGCTGAAAGTGAGCTCTGAGATGATCTAAAGATGAGGATGAGTCTGAGAGCCGGGTCCTGTATCATGAAACGATACAACATAGAAAGTATGCAGTTAGTATGTGGAATGTGTTAATTATGCAAGGTAAGTAAAATAGACATTAAAATATAGGAAAACTCATAAATGATCATATGAGTAGGGCCACATTCTCATAACATAAATATCATAGTATAACATAAGGTTCAAGGTTTTCAAAACATTTGTAATACAATCGTAAACATAATAATAAGAGAAATGCTTTACTGAACATGATTTGAGCCAATATACGTAATCATAAAAATGCATAAATTATGTGGAACAGTGGGAGATTCTCTTAATCTACATACCCCATATGAGCACACATGAAGCTCGACTTGTGACCCTAGTCGGGAGGGTGTTCGTACATTACCAAGGGTAGCACCATGAAAGGCGTTATCACATGAAAAGGGTCATTTGGGTCGGAGAGAATCACAAGGGAGGTCCCAACATACCTACGATGGAACGTAGTTTAAGAGATCCAGGGCAGAACCTGGGCCCCGAACCTACTCGGTGTTCGATACTACTCCCAAAACATATATAGTGCTCATAGTATAATATGCATTAGTTCATGGGCTAGTTAAATCATGATAATCATAAAAATTCTTTTAAATATATGAACTAGTCATGAACCAAGGCCCGTGAGTCAGCCAAAACATAATTTATAAATTATAGGGTTCATGCAAACTTGTAGATAATGTATATAACTTGTTAATCATCTAAATCATGATGTGTATTTGAATAAATTTATATTTCAACTCATAAATCATGCTAGGCTTGTAAATATCAACAATTGAGGTGAAGATCATAAATCGAATCATCATAGATCATGCATAATTAGGCCTAATTGAGTATAAATCAAAATAATAATTTTATAATAAAAGATAGTGGTAAAATATTATCAAAATTCTTAATATATGATATAAATCACAAATCATAAAAATCCATGAGCAAATCATTAGATTTTCACAAAATCGAATTCAAAACCCTATGAGAATTTTGATAGATTTTCATAAATTAATAGAGAATGGGAATGGGTGTGAACGGAAGCACCCATTCGTAACCATACATACCTGGGTAAGATCAGATTTCAAAGTTCCTGAATGCCAAAGGATGAACTGATAGGGAAAAGCTTGAATCTTTGCATGATCTCTCTAGAATTCTCAAAATTTTGAATGCATGAGAATGAATAGGTTAGGGGGACTAAGCCTATCTTAACATACTTAGAAAAATACAAACAATGATATAGTTAGGGCCTTAGAGCATATAAAGGCCGAAAATACCCTTAATGAATGCAGCCTGAATATCTGCACAGGTCAAACCAACGGGCGTACCAACGAGTTGTTGGAAGCCACCACGACTCGTGGTATGACCCGTCATCTAGATTGCCCAGGTACTGCTTTCGGATTCAAACCACGGCTCAACAGGATGAGTCTTCATTTCGTCAAATGGGTCGTTGTATCAATCGTTGGTTGCCTCTTTGAAAATTCTGAACTTCCTCACAACGGGTCTGACAACGACTCGTTGTTTCCTCTAACGGGTCGTGGTTCCCATCCATTAAGTCCATTGGAAATTTATGTTCCCCTACCACGAATCAAGGAAACAGATCATTGTTACTCATTATGGGTCGTTGGATGACCTGTTACTTCCCCAACTGCCCAGGTCAGTGCTACCCAAAGTACAAACAACGACTGGTTGTTTTAAGCAACGAGTCGTTACTCCACCTGTTATATCCACTGCCACCCAGACTCTTGAAACCACAACAAGTAACAATGGCTCTTGGTTTCCAACCACGAGTCGTTACACCTCTTTCCCTGTGATGTTTTACCCAGTTTTCAGCCAACTTCAAATTTTGATCCCAGGTCTAATCTTAGGCACTTTCGGGGTATTACAATATCTCCCCTTGGGAACATTCATCCTCAAATGTTGGGAAAATTCGTCCTCAAATGTTGGAAACAAGCAAAAAAAATCAAATACATGCAATTATCACACCCCAATAATACTTATCATTTAACCCAACAATTAACGAAATGACTACCTCTGATTCACATCACATAGTTGAACTAATTTCCATCTTCCCATGTAGTTCCTTCAACATGCCGATTCCTCCATAATACTTTAACTGAAGACTTCTTTGTTCCTTAGCTTTCAAACCTGACGATCTAATATTTCCACCAGAACCTCCTCATAGCTAAGGTTATCATTCACACTAACGCTGTCCATCAGGAATATTAGGGCTGGATCTCCCAAATATTTCTTCAAAAAGTGATACATGAAACACAGGATGCACGAAAGATAACTCTGAGGGCAATTCCAACTCATACGCTACCTTACCAGCTCTTCTCATAACTCGGTAGGGGGCAACATAATGGGGACTGAGTTTTCCTTTCTTCCCAAACTGCACTACTCCCTTCATGGGAGATACCTTCAAAAACACCCAGTCATCCACCTCAAACTGAAGTTCTCTCCTCCTCACATCAGCATAGGACTTTTGGCGACTTTGAGCTGTCTCGATCTATCAACACCCAGAACGTGCCAACTACCCTAATATCGAGGTATACCATCTCCCCCTTTGGAGACGACCCCTACCTTTTGCTCCAGAATAACTCCCTCCAACTTCACCAATATAGAATGCTCGCCTTGTGTAGCTTTTACATCAGTCACTGAGAACGATTTGGATCCATTCTAAACTATAACACCACTACTGGTCGAGGCAACCATTTAACTCCTACAATGACTATTAAAACCTCTAAAGTACTATACCTCTGAGTTCTCCTCCTTTATGCTCAAAATAATTCCAATTACGCAATACGCTCAAATCCACCGAAAATCCATCCGAAATCCTTCGGTCAAAACCCAAACACGCAATCATATCCTGAAACCCATTTCAGGTTGGTTTGAACCCTCAAGTTTTCCATATAAGGTCGTTTGACTCCAAGTTGATCAGGATCAAACCCAGATTCCTCAAAGCTTATGAATTTGACCAAAGGTTCAAATCACCCTCGAATCACCTCGTAATCCATGCAACTTCCCAACTACATCATAAATCACCATTCGAGACCAACAAAGCTTTCAGAATCCAAATTCGAGCTTGACAACCCATATTGTTGATCAACCTCTCACACTTCAAAAATTAAAAGTTTCACCCAATCTTCATTATGTCATCTCGAAAATGATGTCATCCACTTCCGCAAATCATGAATAGCAGAATAAAGACACAGAAAGGTTCAACCTAGGAAAACAGATCGACAATTACAAAATGACCATGTGGGTTGGTACACTTCCATGCTTGGCTAATAACTGGGCTTCCTGTACTAGGTCCGGCATCTATGGCGGGGATAGGGAGTTATCCTGAACATACACATCTTAACCATCATTTCCATCATGGGGAACATCCATAGGGTTTAGAGTAAGGGATTCATGATCACGAATCATTAAGAAATCTAAGCTGGGCATATACCTGATATAGTGCAATACCATGAGTCGACGGGGCAAATCTTAGGGATTGGGCTCATAAAGCTGGGCATACAAAGTGACATGGGTTCACATACGTAGTGAGGGTTATGATATGAAGCTGAATGGGAGATATGGGAACCGCTGACGGATGGGGTTGCCTGCTATCTTAGGGTTCTGAACATAAGCATTAGTCGAGCGATACATAAGGGAACATCTAAAGGAAAAAGAATGGACTACCCCCCCAAATTACTATATATAGAACTTCCTTACTAGAAAACTCAAGACTTGACTAGGGCCTTCACTTACAATTTCCTTACCTTCCCCGAAATAAATCTCATCTTAAAATACACAAAGAGATCTTGCACCTTGTACAGGAGTCCTCGGAACTAGCAATCATGGTAGGACTGATAGGAGAGCTTATAACATACCTGGAACTACATCTGAAGTTGACTACCACTTGCTCTTGGTAACCTGTCCTACTGGGATGGGTGATTTGCTGGAGCTGCTGATCTGATAATTGGAACCTCGCCTCTACCCTTGCCCTGCTTGGCGGATGTGCAATTTCTACACATGTGCCCAGCCTCTCCACATCTACAACAAATGTTTGAACCTTCCAAACATCCTGCGTGTGATCTACTACACTTCAAGCATGCCAAGTGGCTAGAGAGGACGCTGGAGGGGCGATCGAGCACAACCTCTTTGCTCGTCTCGCTTGGCTGAAGCACAATCTCTGTGTTTATGACTGAGTTGGCCACAATAGAAGAAAACATCTAAACCTACCAAGCACATTCCTCAGTGGTGCTTCCCCTAGCGCCCCCAAATTTGATAGGTAATCTCCCGCACCCGGGGCTTGTATCCCCAAACCTGGGCTAGAGACTTTTGACGGGTTTGAGAGTGACTCCCACTACTCGACCCTTGCTGTGATTTCTCATGGTTTCCGGCCCTGGGTCTCTTATATCCTATAATACCCCGGAAAGGTCTAAGAATAGACCTAGGGGTTAAATTTGTATAGTGCAGAAAACTAGAAAAAACATCACAGAACGGACGACCCTACCACGACTCGTCACAAGTTGTCATAGTTTGGGAAGTCGAGGAAATTGTGGAGACAACGGGCAGTTCCACGACCTGTTTTCAGGAACAACGAGTCGTTGTCACCAGTCGTGGGGAGGTTTGGACTTAGGCTGAGGAGGAAGCAATGGGCATCCCACAATACGTGGTTAAGAGCGACGACCCATTGTTTCACGTCGTCGTTAGGGGGTTGAAGGTTCTATCTTAGGCAACGGATGGAGAGCACGACTCGTTGGAGGTCACCACGAGTCGTGGTGAGGCTCGTAGGAAAGAAAGCCATATTTGGTCAAGGAGTTGACGACAGTCGATCCAACGACTAATCCTTTATAGTCACGACTCGTCCTGATGAGTTGTGGGAAGGATCCGAGGCATGTGATGAAGTAGTGAACTCAACAACTCGATACCACAAGTCGTGGTATGTTTCCACGACCCGTTGGATCGGTCGTGGGTCTGTCCAGGATAGTTTTAAGGGATTTAATATTAAGGGCAATTTTGACTTTTCCACGCTTTGAGACCCTAAACTACGTTGTGTTGGCTTTGGAAAAGCTAGGTTTTAAAAGGATGACCTATTCTAAACTCTCATTAATGCGTGCAAGAACTTTGAGAGGGGATTCAAGGGGAGATTTCAAGCTTTTCACCCTAATTCCTTCAATCTCATTCTTGAGCTTTTAAAGAGGGTTAGGAGTTGATAATTCCATGTATGTAAGGTCTTCAATGGGTTGATTCTTCCACACCCATGCTCCTACTCAATGATTTTACTTATAAATTATCAAAAACTCATGGGGTTTTGTATTTGATTTATATGAAAGTAAATGATTTAATTATGGGTCTTGTGGTTTTGAAATCTTATCTTAATCTACTGATTTTGGTAATCTTTGAGATTTAAATAGAGTATAATATTGTTGATTTTGGATTTCTGAACAATTAAGCTTGATTATGCATGCCCCATGATGAATCGATTTATGATCTATCGGTCCATCGGTGTATTTGATAATCCCACCATGAATTATGAATTTATTTATGAAATTATTATTTCATCTATTATGAACTTATGAATTCAAGATATATGCATGATCTACAAGTATGCATGAATTTCATCAACCATGACCTATGTTTTTGGCCAGCTCACGGGCCTCAAGTCATGGCTAGTTCACATATGTTCAAGCATGTTTACAATTATCATGATTTGAGTAGACCATGAACTTATGTATGTATTATTATGAGCACTATATATGTTTTGGGAGTAGTATTTAACTGAGTAGGTTTGGGGCCCATATTAAGCCCCAAATCTCATGAACTACGTGCCACCTTAGGTATGTTGGGACCCCTTTCATGTTTGTCCCTGGCCCAAATGGCCCTTTTCATGTGTGATCACGCCCTTCATGGTTCCTACCCTTGGTAGGGTAGGAACACCCTCCCGACTAAGGTTACAAGTCGGGCTTCATGTGTGCTCATATGAGGTATGTCGGTTAAGAGAATCTCCCACTATTCCTCATGATTTATGCATGTTTATGATTATGAATGTTGGCTCAAGTTATGTTAAGTAAGGCTCTTTATTTATGATTATGATTATGTTTACGTTATGAATGTTTCAAAAACCTTTAGCCCTATGTCATATTACGATAATTATGTTACGAGCATGTTATCCTATTGTTATGATCACTTATGAGTTTTATACATGTTTTAAATGTCCGTTTTACTTACCTTGCATACTCAGTACATTCTACACACTGATAGCATACTTTCTATGTTGTATTGTTTCATGATACAGGACCCGGCTCTCAGGCTCACCCTCCTTAGTAGCTCCTCTGAGTTCGCTATTAGCTTATTTGGTGAGTCCTCATGTTCTGAGGGCCATATGTTCAGACTCTATTGTTTCTCTTTCAGTTTCAGTATTGTAGGGTTTGTTGGGGTGTTGTCCCATTAACCCGTTTTCCATGATTAGAGGCTCTTTAGACTATTAGTTGTATTCAACTGTCATGTATGGATCATGTATTGCATTTTCTCTATTTTTATGACTTTTTTACGTCTTCTTGTATTAAGTCTTCTGCTTATGTGAATGAAAGCTCATGCCATGGGTCAACTTAGGGTCTTTCGGGACTCCTTGTCCCTTGTCTATGACTCGACTGTATGTGTGGATCGAGAAAAACTTGGTATCATAGCAATAGGTTTGAAGTGTCCTAGGGTGTTCGAAAGCCGCGTTAAGAAGATTCTTTTTCATGGGTGTGAAGTGCGCCATAGTTATGGTGAAGAGGCTACTAGACGTTTAGGAATGTTCCCTTCTTTTATGATCTATGTCGTGCGATGAACGTCCCTTACTCCTCTAATTCATGTTATTCGTGTTTTTAGAATCATTCCTCCACGCCAAGTAAATGCTAGGAGGAACGGTAATGGTGATGATCATGAGGGTGCACGTGATGGGGAGCATCCGCTAGCCCCACCCATTCATGAGGGGCACGTACCAGAGCCAACCGCCCACGCTGAGTTTAAGGCGGCGATCCAAATGTTGGCATAGGCTATGACAGCCCAGGTCCAGAATTAGACGGTGGCCCATTATCCGCAAAATGGGAATGCGGAAGCTGCTAGGGTGAGGGACTTTCTGAGGATGAGCCCTCTAGAGTTCACAGGTTCGAACGTAGATGAGGACCCACATGACTTTATTGAGAAAATTCTGAAGATCACCCAGGTTATGGGGGTGAATAATTGCGAATGTGTTGATTTGACCTCCTATCATCTCAAGGGGGTAGGACATATATGGTTCAAGCAATGGAGAGGTGCTAGGGCAGCGGGGGCAGGCCCGATAGGTTGGGATGAGTTCCACACAGCGTTCATGGATTAGTTCTTCCCTCGGGAGATATGGGAGCTCAGTCTAGGAGTATTCCTTTGGGTTCACTCAACTACCTAAATATGCTCCGTAGTTGGTGGTGGATCAACGGGCTCGGGTGAGCCGCTTTGTGCATGGAGTACCAGATTACTTGGATAAGGATTGCCGGATTTCCATGCTACACTAGGACATCGACTTTCCCCATATTGTATTGCATGCCTAGTAGATAGAGTCAATCTATAGGATGTAGAGAGAGGCCAAGAGGACCAGGACCGATAGCTACGGGGTTTTCAAACTAGGTCAGGAGGTGGATCACGACAGCAGTCTCAACATAGGATCACTGCTCCAGCTCCATAATCGGCTAGCACGCCATCCAAGTTGAGGGTAGACCAGAGGAGCAGGGCGCCAAGCTTGAAGGATCATGGTAGCATGCATGTGGAGAGCACTTTCCCAGCGTGTCCAAGATGTGGCAAAAATCATCCCGGGAGTGCCTGGTCGATGCGGATGCTTGTTTCGGGTGTGGCAAACCCGGGCATAGGATCAGAGATTGTCTTGCAGCCAGTTCTACCACTCTGACAGCAGGACCCCCTCAGTAGGGAGCCTCCACTAGTTCGGCAGGTGCTCAGCGCCAGAATAGGTTTTTATGCTCTAGTGCCTCGCTAGGAGCAGGAGGCTTCGCCAGATATGGTCACGGGTATGTTGCAAGTCTTCCATATGGATGCTTATTCTTTGTTAGATCCTGGAGCTACCTTGTCTTTTGTGACCCCTTACATTGCTAGTAGTTTTGGAGTTAGTCTTGAAATTTTGTTAGAACCATTTTCCGTATCTACTTCGGTTGGTGAGTCAGTTGTAGCTAGGCAGGTATATAGAGGTTGCCCCATTACGGTGTTGCATAAGGTTACCTTCGCGAACCTAGTAGAATAGGCCATGATGCATTTTTACATCATTTCTGGTATGGATTGGTTGTTTGAATGTTATGCTTCAATTAATTATAGGACCCGTGCAGTGGAATTCCAATTTCTGAGGGAGACAGATTTGGAATGGAATGGTAATTCAGTTGTACCAGCCAGTCGATTTATTTCCTATCTTAAGGCCCGGAAGATGATCTATAAGGGTTGCGTGTATCACCTAGTTAGGGTTAAGGATGTGGAGTCTGAGACCCCGACTATTCAATCAGTTCCGGTGGTGTGCGAATATACGGAGTTATTTCCTAATGATTTGCCAGGTGTTCCTCCAGTGAGGGCGATTGATTTCGGTATTGATCTACTGCCCAATATGCAGCCTATTTCTATCCCTCCTTACAGGATGGCTCCAGCTGAGCTAAAGGAGTTAAAGGATCAGTTAAAGGATTTGTTAGATAAGGGTTTCATTAGACCAAGCAAGTCTCCATGGGGCGCACCTGTTCTATTTGTTAGAAAGAAGGATGTATCCCTTCGAATGTGTATTGATTATCGGCAACTTAATAAGGTCACCATCAAAAATAGGTACCCCTTGCCCAAGATTGATGATTTATTTGACCAGCTCCAGGGTGCCAGGTGTTTCTCGAAGATAGATCTCAGGTCCGGATATCACCATCTCAGAGTTCAGGAGTGTGACATTCCAAAGATAGCCTTTAGAATACTATGAGTTTGCAGTTATGTCTTTTGTACTAACCAATTCTCTTGCCGCTTTTATGGACCTAATGAACAGGGTATTCAAGGAATATTTGGACATGTTCGTGATTGTATTCATCGATGACATCCTTATATACTCACGGAGCGAGGAAGAGCATGCCGCTCACCTGAGGGTAGTACTTCATATCCTCAAGGATCGTCATCTATATGTAAAGTTTAGAAAGTGTGAATTTTGGCTGGACTCGGTGGAATTTCTGGTCCATGTGGTGTCAAGTGAGGGCAGAAGGGTGGATTCTCAAAAAATCGAAGCGGTGAAGAATTGGCCTAGACTGGTGAATCCTTCGGAAATTTAGAGTTTCTTGGGCCTAGCAGGCTACTACTGAAGGTTTGTTGAGGGTTTCTCATCTGTTGCAGCACCTTTGACTAGGTTGACTCAGAAAAAGGTGAAGTTCCAATGGTCAGAGGATTGTTAGAAAAGCTTCTAGGAATTGAAGACCCGACTCACTGCAGCACCAGTGTTGCCTTTACCCGAGGGTACCAATGGCTTTGTTGTATATTGTGATGCTTCCAGAGTTAGACTAGGATGTGTGTTGATGCAGCGTGGGAAGGTGATAGCATACGCCTCACGACAGTTAAAAGTTCACGAAAAGAATTACCGACCCATGATCTTAAGTTTGCCGTGGTGGTGTTTGCATTGATGATATGGCGGCATTACTTATATGGGGTTCATGTGGATATATTTACGAATCACAAAAGCTTGCAATTTGTGTTCACACAAAAGTATCTAAATCTTTGGCAAAGGAGGTGGTTGGAGTTGCTAAAGGACTACGACATGAGTGTCCTCTACCACCTGGGAAAGGCGAATGTGGTTGCAGATACGCTTAGTACGCTCTCAATGGAGAGTTTGTCCCATGTGGATAAGGGGAAGAAAGAGTTGGTGAAAGATGTCCACCGACTTGCAAGACTGGGAGTTAGATTGACCGACTCGACCGATGGCGGTGTGGTTGTACATAACAGGTCAGAATTGTCCTTGGTGGTCGATGTGAAATCCAGGCAAGATGAGGATCCCATTTTGAGGAAGCCGAAGGAGGTAGTGTAGAGTCAAAAGGTGGAGGTTTTCTCCCAAGGGGGAGATGGTGTGCTACAATACCAAGGTCGTTTATGTGTCCCAAATGTAGGTGAGTTGAGAGTTCAAATATTGCATGAAGCATATGGTACCAGATATTCTATTCATCTAGGATCCACGAAGATGTATCGGGACTTACGAGAAATCTATTGGTGGGATGATATGAAGAAGGATATCATGATGTTCGTAGCAAAATACCCAAACTGCCAGCAAGTGAAGGTCGAGCATCAAAGGTCGGGAGGCATACTTCAAGATATCAGCATCCCCACTTTGAAGTGGGAATAAATTAATATGGATTTCGTTACAGGTTTACCTCGTACTCGCCGACACTATGACTCCATTTGGGTGGTGGTAGAAAGGTTAACAAAGGCTGCACACTTCCTACCAGTCAAGACCAGATGCAGCGGATGATTATGCCAAGTTGTATATTCGAGAGTTGGTTCGACTTAATGGAGTGCCCTTGTTTATTATTTCAGACCGAGGTACTCAGTTTACCTCTCAATTCTGGCGGTCTTTTCAAAATGGACTTGGAACTCAAATTAAGCTCAGCACAGCATTCCACCCGCAAACGGATGACCAGGCAGAACACCATTCAGACCCTAGAGGAATGTTGATGGCATGTATTATGGATTTCAAAGGTAGTTGGGATGATCATTTTCCCTTGATCGAGTTTGTCTATAATAACAGTTATCACTCTAGTATCCAGATGGCACCGTTTGAGGCTCTTTACGGGAAAAGGTGCAGATCGCCCATTGGATGGTTTGAGGTTGGTGAGGTATCCATGATAGGACTTGATTCAGTTCATGAGGCCATGGTAATGGTCCAGTTGATAAGATACCGGTTAAAAACTACTCAGAGTCATCAAAAATCGTATGCTGATGTGAGGAGAAAGGATCTGGAGTTTGATGTGGGTGATTGGGTATTTCTAAAGGTATCTCCAATGAAGGGAGTCATGCGGTTAGGAAAGAAAGGGAAACTCAATCCTCGGTATGTTGGTACCTACCCGGTTTTGAGGAGAGTTGGTAAGGTGGCGTATGAGTTGGACTTGCCATCGGATTTATCTTTAGTTCATCCCGTCTTCCATGTGTCACTTTTGAAAAAGTGTTTGGGTGATCCAGCCTTGGTAGTCATGGTAGACAGCATCGAAGTAAAAGACAGCCTCAATTATGAAGAAATTCCTATTGAAATTTTGGATCACCAGGTTCGGAGATTGAGAAACAAGGAAGTAGCTTTAGTTAAGGTTTTATGGAGAAATCAACAGGTTGAGGGAGCTATGTGGGAAGCCGAAGCGGATATGATGGCGAGATATCCATATTTGTTCTCTACTGGCTCAGTTTTGACTTGAGGTACCAGTTTTTCCCTAAGACTCTGTCTAGTTTTTATTTTCAGTCATGTGTGCAAGTTTCTTTTATTTGTTTGAATGTGTTGTGATGTATAATATAAGTTCAGCTATGTGGTTTTATTCGGAGGTAGTCATTCTATGAAAATTTCGGTTAAAATAGTCAAAATTTGAGTATGATAATTGTATGTTTCTGTTTGCTACTTGTTTCCTACATTTGAGGATGAATGTTTTCAAGGGGGGATATTGTAATACCCCAAAAAGGCCTAAAAATAGACCCGAGAGTTAAATTTGAAAAGTGCAGAAAACTGGCAAAAACATGATAGAACAGACGACCCTACGACTCATGGTAGGGTACCACGAGTTGTCACAAGTTGTCTTGGTTTGGGAAGTCGGGGAAATAGTAGAGACAATGGGCAGCTCCATGACCCGTTGTCATGAAAAATGTGTCATTGTCAACAGCCGTGGGGAGGTTTGGACTTAGGCTGAGGAGGAAGAAATGGGGCATCCCACGATTCGTGGTTAAAAGGGATGAATCGTTGTTTCACGTCGTCGTTCATGGGTTGAAGTTTCCATTGCTGGCAATGGATGGAAACCACGACTCGTTGGAGGTCACCACGAGTCGTGGTGAGGTTCATGGGAAGGAAAGCTAGATTTGGTTAAGGAGTTGACGACGATCAATCCAACGACTCATCCTTTGTAGTCATGACTCGTCCTGACGAGTTGTGGGAAGGATCCAAGTCATGTGATAAAGTAGTGGACTCAACAACTCGATACCACGAGTTGTGGTATGTTTCCACGACTTGTTGGTTCGGTCGTGGGTCCTTCCGAGAAAGTTATTAGGGATTTAAAGGGAAATTTCAACTTTTCTAAGCTTTGAGACCCTAAACTACATCCTTTTGGCTTTGGAAAAGCTGGGTTTTAATAGGATGACCTATTCTAAACTCCTGTTCATGCATGCAAGAACTTTTAGAGGGGATTCAAGGGGAGATTTCAAGCTTTTCACCTCAATTCCATCAATCTCATTCTTGGGGTTTTAAGGAGGGTTAGGAGTTGATAATTCAAACTATGTAAGGTCTTCAATGGGTGGATTCTTCCACACCCATGATCCTACTCAATGATTTTACTTATAAATTATCAAAAACTCATGGGGTTTTGTATTTGATTTGTATGAAAGTAAATGATTTAATTATGGGTCTTGTGATTTTGAAATCTTATCCTAATCTACTGATTTTGATCATCTTTAAGATTTAAATTGAGTATAATATTGTTGATTTTGGATTTCTAAATAATTAATCTTGATTATGCATCCCCCGTGATTAATCGATTTATGATACATTGATCCATCGGTGTATTTGATAAGCCCAACATGAATTATGAATTTATTTATGAAATTATTATGTTACCTATTATGAACTTATGAATTTCAAGCTATATGCATTATCTACAAGTATGCATGAATTTCATCAATCATGAATTATGTTTTTGGCCGACTCATAGGCCTCAAGTCATGGCTAGTTCACATATGTTCAAGCATGTTTACAATTATCATGATTTGACTGAGATGTCTGAAAGCCGCATTAAGTAGAGTCTTTTTCATGGGTGTAAAGCGCGCCACACTGATAACGCTCAAACCACACTTCTAACGAAAGTATGAAGCGGAAGTTGTCAATAAAGAACCCAAACTTATAGGTTGGGGTCAAACCCACAGGGAATATGGAAGATCTAGATTACAGCTGGTAGATGAACTTGTATGGTAATTACTTCACAATGGGGGAATTCTATTAAAAAGAAATAATAAAAATAAGTAGCAGTCAATAATTGAAAGATAACTAGGGTTTATGTTCCCTATGGATTCATAACAACTTTGGGTATCTTTACCAATACTTACTTACAAAACTGCTAACTTAGGTGCATTCAAACGGTCGACCAATCCCTATTGAATGACTATCCTCAATTGCTTAACCAAGTCTCATGAGATTTGCAAACTAACCATTATCACTAAGTTTCAGATATAACTATCCTGCAACCACAACTCAAGTTAATACAATGATCATCAAGATCAAGGCTCCGTTGTAATTCTCTTTTCCTAATCTCTATCTCTTCCACCAAAGCAAGTAAAGAATTCAGGCACTTCCTAACATTGTAAACCACTAAGAATCATTAAATATGAAGAGAATACAATATGAGTACTTAATATTGGTTTTAGAATCACTTTGTGCAACCCTAGCTAGTTAATCCACCATGGTTCCAACAACCCTAGCTATGGAGGTTTAAGCCTCTCATAGTTGCAAGGTTGTGGTTTGTGTTCATTATTGAAAATATCTAACAATACTTACAAAGATGATTGATAAAAAGAATTCCTTCAAATAAACCATGAAATCTTGAATAACAAGTAGCAAGAACAAGATGAATTCAAGAAAAGGTTGATCACAAGGTTGAACCAACTCAATTCACTCTCTCAATGATGTCAAATCACTTAGTACAATGTTTTCTTACTAGAACTAAGTCTATTTGTCATCCTCCTAATAAAACATAAGCATAAAAAGTATTTATAAAGACATAAGAATACTTTTCCTAAACTAACAGGACTGCTTTCCATAACTGGTGCCAACCTCATCACGGGTCCACCCACGACTCGTAGGGGCTTCTCACGGATCGTGACATCCGCTCGTGCCTTGGAGTGTTGGCTGAATTTTGGCTAAGTGTTGGGCAAAGATACGATTCATACCCACATGCTACGACTCGTACATTAACACCCATGGCTTGATCCTGATCTGTTGAACTTTTTCTAAACTTCACTACAACCGATATGGTATGACTCGTACCTTCATCTCACGGGTCGTAGGTGCTCTCGTAATGAGAATCAGCCTTATGTGAAATTCTTCTTGATTTCATCACGACTGGCTTACCACGACTCGTAGCACCACGGTACAATTCGTGACAAGTCTCATAAGTTCAATCTTCCAGGTTATCTTTCAGCTTCTCATCAAGGCCCTCAATACGACTCGTAGGTCCATCCTGCGGATCGTACTGTGGTTTGCACTTTTTACCCTTTTTTTTTTTGCACACTTTAAGTCTCCTTTATCAATTTATTATTCCAGCTCCTATTTATCTTGAAATTAAAGGAAAAGTGTCTCATATCCACATAAATACACCTAAGTCAATGTTATTTTCTTAGCTTTGAGCGTCAATAGTGTTGTAAATTCACAGCACATCAACACCCTCAACTTAAGACTTTTGCATATCCTATGATGCTCAACTAGAGAATAAACTTAAGATACTACGGCCAAAACTCAAAAAAATTTGTGCACTCTATATACACACTCTATTGACCCCTTTCTCTTGAAACATCATCAGCTAATGTATTGCAAGCAACCTCAAAACATCATTCAGGGATCAAGACATGTCATATAGCTATTAACAAGCAATAAAGTCATCACCTATGTGCTTCACACATACCAATGGTAAAAGAAAACATAATCCATGTACCCTCACAAAAAATGAAGTCCTCTCTCTAGTATGAAGTTTCAACTAAAACATGGGACTAGGCAAATGAAGCACTCACTCTCTCAAAGAACTACAAGTATTATGCATCAGATACCATAAGCTTTCCCTTATTTTCTCTGCTTCGGTTTGTTAGATGGTCAAATTAAGATCACTATAGGACTTTATATGGCCTGTAATATAGTCTTAGGGCTGGACATGATAAAGATGAAAGATTTTATTTGTGACTATCACTTCTTTGGCACTACATTCATTAGCTACACCTTTCTCCTATTTCACCCTTCATTCTTTTTGTCTCCTTTTCTTCCCTTTTCCCCATTTTATGAACATTCGCATGGGTGAGGTGATTTTTCACATTTTTCAATAATTTCAAGATATTTTGAATTTCTCTTCTTTTTTCCAATTTTCTCAAATTTTAGCTTTTTACTTTCACCTCAGCGCACCTTATTTTTCACCATTCTTCTTTCTTTTTTTTTTTGCTTTTCTTTTTCACCTACTTTAGCCACCCTCAACTTAAGAATTTTTCTTATGTTGAGGTTCAAAATATCCAAGGAAGGACCAGCGCCAAACAGGTTCATTATAAACAAATGGGTAAGGTTAACAGGCAAATCAAAGAAATATGGTCAATTAAGGCTCAAACTTGGGATCAAGGGATTCATGACAATTTGGTAGGGCAATATAGGCAAAAATGAGCTAACACAAAAATGTCCTATGATCATCTCCTAACCAACCATCCTCAACCTATGCAAAGACCAACTAGGAAAGTTCTAGATCTTTAACAGCATACCGCAACAAATACTAAGACCTCACTCACACATGGTACATGAACTATTTTCACTTTACCTATCTGGTTCATACATGGATTAGCAAGATTAGCACTATCAATAACTAAATGACATAAAACGATCCACATAAATCATGCATTGTTGTCACAAATACATAGCAAAATTTTTTAAACGGGGTCAAATTTTTCAAAAACAACAAAAGTAGAGCATATTCATTGGCTGAGTATTCCTAAGTTACTTTCTAATCGAACAAAATCACAACTAAAAACAAAAAAAATCCTAACACATGCCGGTTATACTAGATTGCATGTCTAAGGAAAAAGAAACACGGCAAGAAAAACCCTCATGCGAACAAAAATATCCTAAAAAATACAACTACACCCCCCCCCCCACAATTTAAACAATGATCTTTGTCCCCGAAGCACAAAATATAAGCTTGAAAGGAAAAGGGACATACCTATGGCTACTTAGACTTCGCCTTCCATGGGTTGCATCCCATGCAGTGTCTGATTTAGCGTCGCAACATGACATTACTCTTGTGACTCCTCAGGTATCATCAAGGTATATTTCCTCCACTCTTCTCAATTCATCTTCATCTCCCAAGTACACCTTTATTCTTTGCCTATTTACTTTGAACCTTTTCCCCTCTTTACTCTCAAGTTCCACTGCACCATATGGAGACACTTGCACTACCTTGTAAGGTCCCATCCATCTAGATTTCAACTTCCCAGGGTGCAGCTGGAGTCTTGAGTTAAACAACAGTACCAAGTCTCTTGGACTAAACTCCCTTCTTGTGATATTTTGGTCATGATAGATCTTCATTCGTTCTTTATAAATGGCTTCCCTCTCATATGCCATGAGTCGAAATTCATCCAACTCGTTGATCTGATTCAATCATAGCTTGGTAGCATCATTCCAATTCATATTTAGCTTCTTCAGTGCCCATAATGCCTTATGCTCTAATTTAATTGGTAAGCAGCATGCTATACCATAAACAAGTTGGTACGGTCATGAGCTAATGGGAGTTTTATATGCTGTCCGGTAGGCCCACAATGCATCATCAAGCTTCCTGGCCCAATCTGTCCGGCTCATATTTACTGTCTTGGCCAGAATGGTCTTGATTTCCCTATTAGAAACTTCTACCTGCCCACTTGACTGAGGGTAGTAAGGTGTGGCTAGCTTGTGATTGACACTGTATTTCTCCAGTAAGGTTTTGAAGAGGCGATTGCAGAAATGTAATCCACCATCACTGATGACAGTTCTTGGAATGCCAAACCTGGAAAAATATGCTTTCAAAGAAATGTTGTAACACTCTTGCCTTCATTGTTTGGCAATGCAACAACCTCCACCCATTCTGATACATAATCCATTGCCACCAGAATGTACTTCATCCTCTATAAGCTAATGAATGGGCCTATGAAGTCAATGCCCCACACATAAAATAGTTCTACCTCCAAAATTGGGGTTAATGGCAACTCATGTTTACAGGTAATATTGCTTTGCCTTTGGCACTGATCACATGACTTGGCAAGGTCGTATGTGTCTTGATGAATAGTTGGCCAATAATACCCACATTGAAAAGTTGTATGTGCCATTCTGGTGCCACTATGATGTCCCCCTACAGGAGATGAATGACATGCCTCCATAATGCTCAGTTATCTCCACTTTTGGGACACACCTATGAATGATCACATCTGCACAAATGCGGAATAAATATGGCTCATCTAAGTAATACTGTCTAACATTAAATAAGAACTTCTTCTTCTAGTGAGGAGTCATGTATGCTAGCATTATGTCGCTCACCAAGTAGTTAGCTATCTCAAAAAACCAAGGGATCAAGTCCTGTGATGCAGCTAATACCTGCTTGTCTGGGAATGCATCATTGATCTCAACCTCCATCTGCTCTTTTGCTTCAGCCTCGAGTGCGGATAGATGATCTGCCACCTAGTTCTTTGTTCCCTTTCTATCTTTTACTTCAAGTTCGAATTCTTCGAGCAAGACCACCTACCGAATTAATCTGGGTTTGGCATCTCTTTTAGTCATCAGGTACCTCAATGCAGGATGGTTTATATGAACGATCACCTTGGTTCCAAGAAAGTATGCTCGATATTTTTCAAATGCAAATACCACTGCCAATAGTTCCTGCTCCATGACCGTATAATTTTTCTGGGTTGTATTGAGTGTCTTGCTAGCGTAATAGATTGGATGAAAGATTTTTGCTCTCCTTTGACCTAAAACAGTGCCAAGGGCAACACCACTAGCGTCACACATTACCTCAAAGGGGAGAGACCAATCTAGAGCTATGATGATGGGAGCAGTGGTGAGCTTTTCTTTTAGGCACTCAAAAGCCTTTTGACATGCCTCATGGAATACGAACTTTACCTCTTTCTCCAATAATTTGCACAATGGTTGTGCTATTTTGGAAAAATCCTTGATAAAGCACCAGTAGAACCTTGCATGCCCTAAACAACTTTTGACCCTTTTTATGGAAATAGGGGGTGGCAATCCTATGATAACTTCAATTTTCGCCTTGTCCACCTCGATCCCCTTTCCCGAGATTTTATGGCCCAGCACTATGCCTTCTTTAACCATGAAATGACGTTTTTCCAGTTTAGGACTAGATTGGTTTCCTCACATCTTCATAGCACTTTACCTAGATGTTCAAGGCAGGAATTGAATGACTCACCCACAATCGATAAATCATCCATAAGCACTTCAATGGTGTCTTCTACCATGTATGAAAATATAGACATCATATGATGATGAAAAGTGGATGGAGCATTACACAATCTGAATGGCATTCTCTTGATTCGATTGTAACCGGAATATCCGTCAAGGAAGAAGTACCATCCTCTACCTGCCAGTCTATCAAGAATATGATCTAGGAATGGCATTGGAAAGTGATCCTTCTGAGTGCAGTGGTTGAGTTTCCTGTAGTCCATGCATACACGCCATCCTATGACTGGTCGTATTTGTATCAGCTCATTCTTTGCATTAGGAACCACCGTGATCCCTCCCTTCTTTGGTATGCATTGAATAGGGCTTACCCATAGACTGTCAGCTATGGGATATATTACCCCAACATCCATCCACTTGATAATCTCCTTTTTTACCACTTCTTGCATGGGGGGGTTCAGGCGGTGCTGATGCTCTATGCTTCGCTTAGAATCTGATTCCAGTTTGATTTTATGGGTTCATATGCCTAGTGGGATTCCGATGATAACAGCTATGGTCCATCTTGCCTTCTTGTATCTTTTCAATAAATTGACCACAACTTCCACTTGCTCATTAGATAAGGTTGTTGCAGCTATAACCGGCAAGGTGTTGTTCTCTCCAAGGAATGCATATTTGAGATGTGGAGGTAGTGCCTTCAGTTCAAGGACAGGTGGTTCCTCCATGGATGGTTTGGCCGGTGGTGCTGAATGAATCCCATTCAAGACATTAACCGTCTCTGCATATTTTGGGCTCCCATTATCTCTATAATTCATTATCACAACTGCCAAAGTATCAGTAGTCAAAATTCCTTCCACCAAGGTTGGTACCTGATTGTGTTCCATCTTTGGGTGTTTGAGTGGAGGGTTTATCCCTAGATGAAAACATGAGGATATCACAAAAGAAAAACAAAAATAAAAAGAAAACGTCAAAACTAAAGTAACTACCGACAAGTCAAATACAAGCTAGTAACCTAGTCTTAGCCGTATTCCCCGGCAACAACGCCACTTTTTGATAACGCTCAAACCACACTTCTAACTAAAGTATGAAGTGGAAATTATCAATAAAGAACCCAAACTTATAGGTTGGCATCAAACCCACAGGTAATATGAAAGATCAAGATTACAGTTGGTGTATGAACTTGTATAGTAATTACTTCACAATGGGGGAATTCTAATAAAAAGAAATAATAAAAATAAGCAATAGTCAAGATTATATTTGTGAATCAATAATTGAAAGATAACTAGGGTTTATGTTCCTCATGGGTTCATAACAACTTTGGGTATACACTCGTGATCTTTACCAATACTTACTTACAGAACTGATAACTTAGGTGCATTCAAATGATCGACCAATCCTTATTGAATGACTATGCTCAATTACTCAACCAAGACTCATGAGTTTTGCAAACTAACCGTTATCACTAATTTCCATATATAACTATCCTGCAACCACAACTCAAGTTAATACAATGATCATCAAGATCAAGGCTCCGTTGTAATTCTCTTTTCCTAATCTCTACCTCTTCGACCAAAGCAAGTAAAGAATTCTGGCACTTCCTAAAGTTGTACATAGCTAAGAATCATTACAGATGAACAGAATACAATATAACTACTTAATATTGATTTTAGAATCACTTTGTGCAACCCCAGCTAGTTAATCCACCATGGTTCCCACAACCCTAGCTATGGAGGTTTTAGCCTCTCATAGTTGCAAGATTGTGGTTTGTGTTCATTATTGAAAACATCTAACAATACTTACAAAGATGATTGATAAAAACAATTCCTTCAATTAAACCATGAAATGTTGAATAAGAAGTAGCAAGAATAAGATGAATTCAAGAAAAGGTTGATCACAAAGTTGAACCAACTCAATTCTCTCTCTCAATGATGTCAAATCAATTACTACAATATTTTCCTACTATAATTAAGTCTATTCGTCGTCCTCCTATAAAAAATAAACATAAAAAGTATTTATAGAGACACACGAATCCTTTTCCTAAACTAACAGGACTGCTTTCCATAACTAGTGCCGACCACATCACGGGTCCACCCACGACTCATAGGTGCTTCTCACGGATTGTGACATCCATAAGTGTTGGGCAAAGATATGATTCGTACCAAACATTTTACGAATCATACATTGATACCCGTGGCTTGATCCTGATCTGTTGAACTTTTTCTGAACTTCACTACAACCGGTATGGTACCACTTGTACCTTCATCTCACGGGTCATAGGTGCTCTCGTACTGAGAATCAGCCTTCTGTGCAATTCTTTTGAATTTCGTCATGAATGGCTTACCACGACTTGTACCACCATGGTACGATCCACGACAAGTCTCATAAATTACATCTTCCAGGTTATCTTTAAGAATCATTAAGGCCCTCAGTATGACTTGTAGTTCCATTCTACGGATCGTACTATGGTCAGCACTTTTTACCCCTTTTTGCACACTTTTAGATTTCTTTTGCAATTTATTATTCCAATACCCATTTATCCTAAAATCAAAGGAAAAGTGCCTAATATCCACATAAATACAACTAAGTCCATGCTATTTTCTTTTCTTTGAGCATCAATAGTGCTGTAAATTCACAGCACATCACACACCTATGACAAAGAGGCTACGAGCAGTTTAGGAAATGTTCCCTTCTTTCATGATCTATGTCGTGCGATGAAAACTCTTTCTATCCTTCTAATTTATGCTATTCATGATTGTAGAATCATGGCTCCTCGAAAAATGAACGGGAGGAGGAATGGAGGTGGTAAAGGCTACGAGGATGGCAATGGTTATGGGAATCAGTCAGCCCCACCAGTTCAGGAGCCTTAGGCACCGGAGCCAGCCGCCCATGCTGAGTTTCATGTCGCTATTCAGATGCTTGCATAGGCCTAACACTCAAGTCAATCAGCAAACCATTGCGCATGTTCCGCAAAATGGCAACGCAGTAGTGGCTTGAGTCATAGACTTCTTGAGGATGAACCTGTTGGAGTTCCTTCGATCCAAGGTAGATGAGGACCCACACGAGTTTGTTGATAAGATTTTCAAAATCACCCAATTCATGGGGGTGAATGGGGTTGAATGCATCAAGTTGGCCTCTTGTCAGCTAAAAGGAGTCACATATATCTAGTTTTACCAATGGAAGGATAGCAGGGACAGAGGAGCAGGTCCAGACACTTGGGAAGAGTTCCATGTTTCATTTCTAGATTGGTTCTTCCCTCGGGAGATGAGGGAGTTGAAAATAGATGAGTTTGTGAATTTGAAGCAAGGGAAAATGAATGTACAAGAGTATTCCCTTGAGTTCACTCGCCTATCAAAATATGCCTCGGAGGTGGTAGCTGATTAGAGGATGCGTGTGAATAGATTCTTCCATGGAGTAGCGGGCTACTTGAACAAGGATTGTAGGACTGCTATGCTCCACCAGGATATGGATTTTCCACGGATAGTGTTGTATGTATAACAGATAGAGGCAAAACATTCGAGAGAGAAGGAGACCAAGAAGGCCAGGACCGAGGATCACAGATTCTCTCAGTAGAGGTCCGTAGGTGGGCACCGACAACAAACCCACCAGAGATCATCTACCCCAGCATCTTCAGCATTGAGTGTGCCATCCAGGCCCAGAAATGGTCATAGAGGGCGGGCATCAAGCTCGAGTGGCCATAGCAGTAGACCCGCAGATTCTAGTGTCCCAGCTTGTAGCAGGTGTTATTGAGGGCATGCAGGCTAGTGTTTGGCAGCTTCAGGTGTTTGTTTTAGGTGTGGGCAGCCCAAACACATTCTTAGAGATTTTCCAACTTCAAGGCAGGATCAGGTTGGGGCCGAGTCCTAGCTTCTAGTTCAGCAGCCCCTCCCGCACGCTCAGAATATTAGGGGGCATCTACTACCACAGCTAGAAGTCCATGACACAAAAGATTCTAATGCTTTAGCATCCCGTCAGGAGCAGGAGGTCTCCCGGGATGTGGTCACTAGTATGTTGTGAGTTTTACATATTGATGTATATTCTTTGCTAGATCCGGGAGCTACCCAGTATTTTGTGACACCTTATGTGGCTAGTAGCTTCGGAGTCAATCCCGAAGTCTTGTCAAAACCCTTCACAGTTCTTACTCTAGTAGGTGACTCGGTTATAGCTAGACGGGTGAATAGAGGTTGCCCAGTCTCAGTCCTTCATAGGGTCACCTTAGCAGATTTGATAGAGTTAGCCATGACCGATTTTGATGTTATTCTCAGCATGGATTGGATATTTGCATGCTATGCTTCAGTTAATTGTAGAACCCGGGTAGTAGAGTTCAGATTTTCTGGTGAGACAGTCTTAGAATGGAAGGGTAGTTGAGTTGTGGCTGTAGGTAGATTCATTTCCTACCTTAAGGCTAGGAAGATGATTTCTAAGGGTTGCATGTACCATCTAGTTAGGGTTAAGGATGTCGAGTCTAAAATCTTGACTATCCAGTCAGCTCCAGTAGTACGTGAGTATCCGGAGGTTTTTCCTGATGATTTGCAAGCTCTTCCTCCCGAACGAGAGATTGATTTCGGTATTGACCTTCTTCCGGACATGCAGCCTATATCTAATCCTCCCTACAGGATGGCTCCATCAAAGATAAATAAGTTAAAAGAGAAGTTGAAGTACTTGTTAGATAAGGGCTTCATTAGGCCGAGCAAGTATCCATGGGGTGCAACAGTGATATTTGTCTGGAATAAGGATGGTTCTCTTCGGATGTGCATTGCCTATCCGCAATTGAAAAAGGTCACCGTTAAGAACAGGTATCCTTTACCCAGGATCGATGATCTGTTTGAACAGCTTCAGGGTGCCAAGTGTTTATCCAAGATTGATCTTAGTTTCGGGTATCATCAGGTCAGAGTTCGGGAGAGTGATATCCCGAAGACAGCCTTCAGGACACGGTATGGACATTATGAGTTTGTAGTTATGTATTTTGGGCTAACGAATGCTCCTACAGCTTTCATGGACTTGATGAATAGGGTGTTCAAGAAATATCTAGACATTTTTGTGATCTTGTTTATTGATGACATCCTTAAATACTCTTGGAGCAAGGAGGAGCATGCCGCTCACTTGAAAGTAGTACTTCAGACTCTCAAGGATCGCCAATTGTATGCCATGTTCAGCAAGTGTGAGTTTTGGTTAGAATCCATGGCATTTCTGGGCCATGTGGTATCAAGTGAGGGCATAAAGGTAGACTCTCATAAAATCGAAGCAGTGAAGAATTAGCCTAGACCAGTGAATCCTTCGGATATTCAGAGTTTCGTGGGTAGAGTTGGCTATTACCGGAGGTTTGTTGAGGGTTTCTCATCTATTGCGGCACCTTTGACCAAGTTGACTCAAAAGAAGGTAAAGTTCCAATGGTCGGAGGTTTGTGAGAAAAGCTTCCAAAAGTTGAAGACTCGACTCACTTTAGCACCAATGTTGACACTACCCGAGAGTACTGATGGTTTTGTGGTATATTGTGATTCTTCGAAAATCGGACTCGGGTGTGTATTGATGCAGTTTGGAAAAGTTATGACATACACCTCGAGATAGTTTAAGATCCATGAGAAGAATTACCCGACCCATGATCTTGAATAGGCCGCGGTGGAATTCGCATTGAAGATATAGTGACATTATTTGTATGGAGTCCATATGGATGTATTCATGGATCACAAGAGCTTACAATAAATGTTCACACAGAAAGATCTCAATCTTCGGCAACGGAGGTGGTTGGAGCTACTCAAGCACTACGATATGAGTGTCCTTAACCATCCAGGTAAGGTTAATGTGGTAGAGGACTCACTTAGTAGACTCTATATGGAGAGTGTGTCCCATGTGGATGAGGGAAAGAAAGAGCTGCTGAAAAATGTCCATCAACTTGCAAGGTTGGGAGTTAGATTGGTCGACTCGACCGATGGCGGTGTTGTTGTGCAAAACAGATCAGAATCATCCTTGGTGACTGATGTGAAAGCTACACAAGATGAGGATCCGATGTTGGTAAAGTTGAAAGAAGCCATTCGAAGTTAGAAGGTCGAGTTCTTCTCCCGAGGGGGAGATATTATGCTGTGGTACCAGGGTTACCTAAGTGTTTCAGATATAGATGATTTGAGGAGTCAAATGTTGCATGAGGCTCATGGATCCGATACTCTATTCATCCAGGTGCCACCAAGATATATCATGACTTACAGTAAATATACTGGTGGAATGGCATGAAGAAGGATATTGTAGGATTCATAGCCAAATGCCAGAACTGTCAGCAAGTGAAGGTCGAGCGTCAAGGTCCGGGAGGCGTACTTTAGGATATTAGCATTCCCATTTGGAAATGGGAAGAGATTAATATGGATTTCATTATAGGCCTACCTCATACTCGTCAACACTACGATTCTATTTGGGTGGTGGTAGACAGGTTGACCAAGGTTGCACATTTTCTACTAGTGAAAACCACAGATTCAGCGGATGATTATGAAAATCTATATATCTGGGAGCTGGATCTATTACATGGAGTGCCCTTATCTATTATTTCAGACAGCCGGTACAGGTACAGAAGTGGCTACAACAGAGCAGCTTACTCCTGAGATGGATTTACCGATTGAACTAGATTTACCCGCCCTTTTCACCTTTTTTCTTAATTATGGAATTGAAGTTATATAAAAAATGAACTGACAAAGCGTCTGTTCACGGAGATTGTTGTAGTTTCCATGGTTGCAAGAATTCCGAGGCACTCAATTTACCTCTTAGTTTTGGTATCTTTTCAAAAAGGGCTTGGGACTTAGGTTAAACTCAAGACAACATTTCTTCCGCAAACGAATGGTCAAGCAGAGCAGATGATTCAAACTCTCGAAGACATGTTAAGAGCTTGCGTGATGGACTTTAAAGGTAGTTGGAATGATCACTTTCCCCTAATCAAGTTCTCTTACAATAACAGCTATCACTCTAGTATCCAAATGGCACCATTCGAGGCTCTTTATGGGAGGAGATGTAGATCGCTCATCGGATGGTTTGAGGTTGGTGAGGCAGCTATGATAGGGCCAAATTTGGTTCATGAGGCTATGGTGAAGGTTTAATTGATAAAGGATAGGCTGAAAACCGCTCACAGTCATCAGAAGTCATATGTGGATGTGAGGAGGAGAGAGTTGGAGTTCGAGGTGGACGATTGGGTATGTCTGAAGGTGTCTCCCATGAAGGGAGTCATGCGGCTTGGAAAGAAAGGAAAACTCAGTCCACGCCATGTTGGTCCTTATCGGATTATGACAATAGTTGGTAAGGTAGTGTATAAGTTGTACTTGCCCTCAGAGTTATCTTCCGTGCATCCTATTTTTCATGTGTCTCTTCTGAAGAAATGTTTGGGAGATCCAGCTTTAGTAGTTGTGATGGATAGTGTTGGTGTAAAGGATAGCCTTAGCTGTGAGGAGGTTCTGGTGGAAATACTAGATCGATAGGTTCAAAGGCTAAGGAACAAAGAAGTAGCTTCAGTTAAAGTGTTATGGAGGAATCAGAATGTTGAAGGAGCTATGAGGGAAGACAAAGCGAACAGATGGCTAAATACCCACAATTATTCTCTACCGGCTCAATGTCAGCTTGAGGTATCAGTTTCGCTCTATGACTCTATTTAGTCTCATGTTCAATTCATGCACGCAAGTTTCTTTTATGTATATGGGTGTGTATATGATTTGCGAATTCAGTTCAGTTGTATATTTTGAATTGGAGGTAGTCATTTCGTCAATTTTCGGTTTAAATGATCAGTATTTGAATATGTTAATTGCATATTTCTATTTTCTGCTTGTTTTCAACTTTCGAGGATGAATGTTCCCAAGGGGGAGATATTGCTATACCCAGAATCCCAAAGATCAGACCGGGGAGTTGAAACGGGGAAAATGTAAAAGTTGATGTCGCAGTCGGAGGACAAGTCATCTCATGACTCGTGAGGTCAGCCCACGAGTCATCAGGTGACTCGGCGGGAAGGACTGAGTGATGAGAAGAAGTCCTGTAAGAGTTAAGACCCCACGGGAGAGGCCACGACTCGTGTTCAGGACCCATAAGTCGTTAGGGCAGCCATGGGGAAGGAAATATAGTTGGGAAAAAGGAAATATACGTAGCGTACTTGACGGGAGTCCCCATGAGTCGTTGTTGGCCTTAACGATTCATGGGTTGAGTCGTTTGCAGGCTTTGAGTTAAAATTTTGGAAATGAGACAGTGTACTTACCGATTGGTGACCACGAGTCGTGGTCACCACTAATGAGTCGTGAAGTGACCCGTTACAATCCTAGGAGAATAGACAAGGCAATGTACTTGACGAGTAGGGTGACGAGTCGTTTCCCTGGACCTCGAGTCGTCAGGTCAGCCATTAGGACCACCTGGAAGTAATTTCCTGCGAATTTAGTAAGGGCCTTTTCATAATTTCTAAGTTCTTAAAGCCTAAACTATGTCATTTTAGCCTATGAAAGGGGGGTTTTAGAGGGGGAAACTATCCTAAAGTCTACACTAATGCATGCAAGAGAATAGAGGAGTGTTAAAGAGGTCATTAAAGGGAAATTCAAGATTTTGTTCTTCAATTTCTTTCAATTCCTTTTTGGGAATTCAAGGGAGAGTAAGATTCAGTCTCCGTCAGGTATGTGGGGGTTATGAATGGCTGGTTTCTTCTACACCCATGCGCAATCCCTCTCTGCAAGTATGAAATTTTATAATTGATCTATGGGGTTTTTACCCAAATGCATGAATTATCTATTTCTACACATGGGTATGAATTGATTATGATTTTATTATCAAATTGTGAAGCGTGGGCAAATTTTATAATGGTTCCAATAAAAATTATGCTTCTAGCCTTATGAATATTGAAGCCCATTGATGAGATGATCATGAAAAGTGATATTTATGAAGTATTTGTGATAATAATGAGATCTTATGATGAAAAGCATGATTTGAAGCTACCCATGTTTATTATTATGTTTTTTATGAGAATTGAGTATTTCTATGTTTGATAAAGCTTTTGGCAATGCCCATATGTTAAGTTTAAATGATGATTTTCCCGAACTAAGCTTACAACATTGCTTTGGAGCTAAGACTCCCAAATGTTTATATTCTAGCTTGTGGTATATTTTGAGTTAAGTCATCCTATGCATAGCTTACACATGGTTTTGAAGAAAAGGCTCCCGAGTATGTTTTCAGCTTGTGGTATGTTTTGAACTAAAGCTTCTCATATGCATGATTGCGTATTTGAGATGTATTTGATTATTGAGCTTCGTCATTAGATGATATTGAGCTTTTTTATATATTATGTAGAGCATATGCATATTTTTAGGAGAAGAGTCTAGCACCGAGCAGGCTAAGGGTCGATCATCCTATGCCCCAGAACTACGCGGCAACGTAGGTTGATAATATTATATTATTGGGACCTTCCTTGTGAGCTATCCCCAACCCTAATAGCCCATGAGTTTGATATCGATATCATGGTAGCGTCCTTAGCCCAGGAAAGGTTTTGGATGAATCTACCCACTTGAGTTTAATAGTCGGGACCACATAAGCTCTATCGTGGTAGGTAGGCTAAGTGACGAATCTCCCATTGTTCCTCATGATTTCAGTTATGCATATTCACTACTTATGAGATTTATGTAAATTCATGTTCTAAATCAGGTTTGACTCAATGTTTAGCTTTTACTTATAAATGTCAGAATTCAGCTTTGAGTCAATCGATTCAGTTATAATGTTATGAAGTATGTTATGAAGAGGTCATGATTTTGGAAAAAATGCATGCAAGACCTACTCTCAGTTTACTGATGTTTATGTTTAATTAATGCATTGTTTTTTAAGTGATTTTACTTTAGCAGTTTTACTTACTTTGCATACTCGGTACATTCCACGTACTGACTGCATACTTTCTATTCTGTATCATTTCATGAAACAAGACCCGGCTCTCAGGTTCAGCCCCGCTCTTAGACAGCTTATCGGAGTTAGCGGCTTCTTATTGGTGAGTCCTCATCTTCTGAGGACCAGGCTATCTATCTTTTCTTTATGTATTTCAGTTTCAGCTAGTTGTGTTAGTTGGGATCTTGTCCCATCAACTCGTCATGTTTAGAGGCTATTCAGACTTATGTATGTATTGAGCTTAGGATTATATATTCTGATGTTATGATCAAGTTAGACTTCTGCTATGATGGTATTATTAGTTTTTTTTGAGTTAGCTGTATATTTATTCCAGGGGTTGACTTAGGGTCTATCGGGGCTCCTTGTCCCGTGGGTCGACTTGGGGTCTCTCGGAGCTCCTTGTCCCATGTTACGATCCGGGCCTCCGTTCGGGTGGTTACACTACTATACACGGCTTTATGGACTCCCTAGGACATGGCTTCGCTCTGATACCAAGTCTGCCATGCCCCAAACTGGAGTAGGGTGCAACTGGTACACGATCCTTGATTGATCAAGAAGCCATTTATATAGCGTCTGAAAATATAACATTATGGCCAACCAAGCCACCTGTCACAACCAATTAAGATAAAAACTGGACCCATATGGTATTGATAATGACGAATAAGCAATTTAGAAAGCCGACAAGGTTGCAATACAGCTAAACATAGCAACGGAAAACCAATACGACTACCCAACCAAAGCTACTATACAAACTAGTCCACATCAGCCTCTACAGAGTAAACAAACTGAAATGCACGGGAAAGGGCCCTGGCCTACCCATGCTGTACAAAAAACTCAAAATAGTCAAAATTAGGACATGTCTCCTGGTAGAGAGGAGCATACCATAATTCTGTTGAATTCTGGTTCCTATTGCATCTGATGATTTGAGCCTCGGCCTGTACCTACAACACGATTACAGGAGGGGTCCCTAGATAAAGTAATGTCAGTACGAATAAAATGTACTGGTATGTAAGGCTAAAAACTATCAACATATAAGATAATAATGATAACTGAGCCCGAAATAAGGAATAGTAACAACCTGAAATCCTGAAAATCAAAATCTGACAATAACTCAACATTGAAGTGTAAACACAACCATCTAATACACAATAAAAACTATAACTGAAATGCCAGTAGCCAGCTGTGTCATGACCCGGACGTTGACCCAGATCAGAGAACGGGACACGGAACCTCGAGAGGCTCCAATTAGACCCATGGCATAAGCATATATAACTTCATTCACCTTAAGCGGAAGACTGAACATAAGACATAGCAGAAACGTAAACATAACATAACCTATCATAAAATGGGGAATCACTAGACATACACACAAGCTGAGTACTACACTGTCGGAAAGCCTCTACTGCATAAGATAGGTTGATGGGACAACACCCCCAACTAATCCGGCCAAGTACTGAAATATAAAATTAAATATCTAGTCAAACATCCCTCGGAACATGAGGACTCACCAACAAGCTGAAAGTGAACTCTGAGATGATCTAAAGATGAGGATGAGCCTAAGAGTCGCGTCCTGTATCATGAAATGATACAGCATAGGAAGTATGCAGTCAGTCTGCGGAATGTACCAAGTATGCAAGGTAAGTAAAACAGACATTAAAATATATGAAAACTCATAAATGATCATAAGAGTAGGGCTACATGCTCATAACATAAATATCGTAATATAACATAAGGTTCAAGGTTTTCAAAACATTCTTAATACATTCGTAAACATAATCATAAGACAAAAGCTTTACTTAACATGACTTGAGCCAATATACATAATCATAAACATACATAAATCATGAGGAACAATGGGAGATTCTCTTAACCGACATACCCTATATGAGCACACATGAAGCACGACTTGTGACCCTAGTCAGGAGGGTGTTCGTACATTACCAAGGGTAGAACCATGAAAGGTGTTATCACATGAAAAGGGCCATTTTGTTCGGAGACAATCACAAGGGAGGTCCCAACATACCTACAGTGGCATGTAGTTTAAAAGATTTGGGGCAGAACCGGGACCCTGAACCTACTCGGTGTTCGATACTGCTCCCAAAACATATAGTGCTCATAGTATAATATGCATGAGTTCATGGGCTAGTTAAATCATGATAATCATAAACATGCTTATAAATACGTGAACTAGCCATGAACCAAGGCCAATGAGTTGGCCAAAGCATAATTTATAAATAATAGGGTTCATGCATACTTGTAGATCATGTATATAACTTGTAAATCATCTAAATCATGATGGGTATTTGAATAAAGTCATATTTCAACTCATAAATCATGCTAGTCTTGTAAATATCAACTATTGAGGTGAAGTTATAAATTGAATCATCATAGATCATGCATAATTAGGATTAATTAAGTAGAAATCAAAATAAATAATTTTATAATAAAAAATTGTGGTAAAATCTGATCAAAATTCATAAGATATGATATAAATCACAAATCATAAAAATCCACGAGCAAATCATTAGATTTTCACAAAATCGAATTCAAAACCCCATGAGAATTTTGATAGATTTTCATAAATTAATAGAGAATGGGCATGGGTGTGAACAGAAGCACCCATTCGTAACCCTACATACCTGGGTAAGATCAAATTTCAAAGTTCTTGAATGCCCAAGGATGAACTGATAGGGAAAAGCTTGAATCTTTGCATGACCTTTCTAGAATTCTCTCAATTTTGCATGCATGAGAATGAATAGGTTAGGGGGACTTATCCTATCTTAACATACTCAGAAAAATACATAAAACGACATAGTTTAGGGCCTTAGAGCATAGAAAGGTCGAAAATACCCTAAATGAATGAAGCCTGAAAATCTGCATAGGTCAAACCAACGGGCATACCAACGAGTTGTAGGAAGCCACCACGACTCGTGCTATGACCCGTCATCTACACTTCCCAGGTACTTCTTCTGGATTAAAACCATGGCTCAACAGGATGAGTCGTCGTTTCGTCAAATGGGTCGTTGTATCAATCATTTGTTGCCTCTTTGAAAATTTTGAACTTCCTCACAACGGGTTAGACAACGACTTATTGTTTCCTCTAACGGGTCATGGTGCCCGTCCATTAAGCCCACTCGAAATTTATGTTCCCCTACCACAACTCAAGGCAACGGATCATTTTTACTCATGACGGGTTACTTCCCCAACTACCCAGGTTAGTGCTGCCCACGAGTACAAACAATGACTCGTTGTTTCAAGCAACGAGTCGTAACTCCACCCATTATATCCACTGCCACCCAGACTCCTGAAACCATAACAGGTAACAATGGCTCGTGGTTTCCAACCACGAGTCGTTACACCTCTTTCCCTGTGATGTTTTTCTCAGTTTTCCGCCAACTTCAAATTTTGATTCCGGGTCTAATCTTAGGCGTTTTCGGGGTATTACAATAGCTTCCCCTTGGGAACATTCATCCTTGAATGTTGGGAGCATTCTTCCTCGCATGTTGGAAACAAGAAAAAAAAACAAATACATGCAATTATCACACCTCAATACTGATCATTTAACTTGAAAATTAACGAAATGACTACCTCTGATTCACATCACATAGCTGAACTGATTTCCAGCTTCCCACATAGCTCCTTCAACATGCCAATTCCTCCATAATACTTTAATTGAAGCTACTTCTTTGTTACTTAGCTTCCAAACCTGACGATCTAATATTTCCACCGGAACCTCCTCATAGCTATGGTTATCTTTCACACCAATGCTGTCCATCAGGACTATTAGGGCTGGATCTCCCAAATATTTCATCAAAAGCGATACATGAAACACAGGATGCACAGAAGAAAACTCTGAGGGAAATTCCAACTCATATGCTACCTTACCAACTCTTCTCATAACCCGGTAGAGAGCAACATAATGGGGACTGAGTTTTCCTTTCTTTCTAAATCGCATTACTCCCTTCATGGGAGATACCTTCAAAAATACCCAGTCATCCACCTCGAGCTGAAGTTCTCTCATCCTCACAACAGCATAGGACTTTTGACGACTTTGAGCTGTCTCGAGCTATCAACACTCGAAACATGCCAACTACTCTAATATTGAAGTATACTATCTCCCCCTTTGGAGACGACCCCTACCTTCTTCCCCAGAATCACTCCTTCAAACTTCACCAATCTAGAATGCTTGCCTTGTCTAGCTTTTACATTAGTCACTGAGAACGATTCGGATCCATTCTGAACTATAACACCACTACCGGTCGAGGCAACCAATCAACTCCTACAATGCATATTAAAACCTCTGAAGTCCCATACCTCTGAGTTCTCCTCCTTTATGCTCAAAATCATGCCAATTATGCAATATGCTCAAATCCACCCAAAATCCATCTGAAATCCTTCGATCACAACCCAAACATGCAATCCTATCCTAAAACCCATTTCGGGCCGGTTGGAACCCTCAAGTTATCCATATAAGGTTGTTTGACTACAAGTTGATCGAGGTCAAACCCAGATTCCTTAAAGCTCATAAATTTTGACCAAAGGTTCAAATCACCATCGAATCACCTCGTAATCCATGCAGCTTCCCAAGTACATCCTAAATCACCTCCGGGACCAAAAAAGCTTTCAGAATCCAAATTCGACCTTAACAACCCATATTGTTGACTTTAATCAACCCCACATACTTCAAACCCTCCTAAAATTGAAAGTTTCACCCGATCTTCATTATGTCATCTCGGAAATGATGTCATCCACCTTCGCAAATCATGAATAGCAGAATAAAGACACGAGAAGATTGAGCCTAGGAAAACGGATCGACAATTACAAAATGACAGTATGGGTTGGTACAGTTCCAAGCTTGGCTAATAACTGGGCTTCCTGTACTTGGTCCGACATCTATGGCGAGATAGGGAGTTATCCTGAACGTACACATCTTAACCATCATTTCCATCATGGGGAACATCCATAGAATTTAGAGTAAGGGAATCGTGAGCACGATTCATTAAGAAATCTAAGCTGAGTATATACCTGATATAGCACGATATCATCAGTCAATGGGGCAAATCTTAGGACTGAGCTCATAAAGTTGGGCATACAAATAGACATGGGTTCATATACATAGTGAGGGTTATGATATGAAGCTGAATGGGAGATATGGGAACTGCTGACGGATGGGGTTGCCTACCATCTTAGGGTTCTGAACATAATCATGAGTCGAGCATAGTGTCGAGCGATACATAAGGGAACACCTAAAGGAGAAAGAATGGACTACCCCCCCCCAATTACTCTCTATAGAACTTCCTTACTAGAAAACTCAAGACTTGACTGGGGCCTTCACGTACCATTTCCTTACCTTCCGCGAAATAAATCTCATCTTAAAATACACAAAGAGGTCTTGCACCTTGTACAGGAGTCCTCAAAACTAGTAATAATGGTAGGTCTGATAGGGAGCTTATAACATACCCGGAACTACATTTGAAGCTGATTGCCACTTGTTCTTGGTAAACTATCCTATTGGGATGGGTGATTTGCTGGAGCTGCTGATCTGATGATTGGAACCTCGGCCTACCCTTGCCCCGCTTGGCCGATGGGCAATTTATACACATGTACCTTTCCTCTACACATTTGTAAAAAATGTCTGAACCTGCCAAACACCATCCCGCGTATGATCTACTACACTTCAAGCATTCCAACTGGCTAGAGAGGATGCTGGAGGGCCGGCTAGGGCACAACCTCTCTGGTCGTCTCGCTTGGTTGAAGCGCAATCTCTGTGTTTATGACTGAGTTGGCCACAATAGAAGAAAATATCAAAACCTTCCAAGCACTTTCCTCAGTGGTGCTTCCTGCAACGCCCGCAAATTGGATAGGTAATCTCCCTTACCTAGGGCTTGTATCCCCAAACTTGGGATAGACACTTCAGACGGATTTGAGAGATACTCCCACTACTCGATCCTTGCTGGGATTTCTCAAGGTTTCTAGCCCTGGGCCCCTTATTTCCTGTAATACCCCAGAAAGGCCTAAGAATAGACCCAGGAGTTAAATTTGAAAAGTGCAGAAAACTGGTAAAAATATCATAGAACGGACGACCCTACGACTCGTGGTAGGGTACCACGAGTCATCACAAGCTTTTGTGGTTTAGGAAGTTAGGGAAATAGTGGAGACAACGGGCAGTTCCACAACCCCTATCAAAAACAACGAGTCGTTGTCAGGAACAATGAGTTGTTGTCACCAGTCGTGGGGAGGTTTGGACTTAGGCTGAGGAGGAAGCAATGGGGCATCCCATAATTCGTGGTTAACAGGGATGACCCGTTGTTTCATGTCATCTTTTGGGGGTTGAATGTTCCAGTGAAGGCAACGGATGGAAACCACGACTCCTTGGAGGTCACCATGAGTCGTGGTGAGGTTCGTGGAAAGGAAAGCCAGATTTGGTCAAGGAGTTGATGACGGTCGATCCAACGACTCATCCTTTGTAGTCACGACTCGTTCGGATTAGTCGTGGGAAGGATCCAAGGCATGTGATGAAGCAGTGAACTAAATAACTCAATAACACGAGTGTTTCCACGACCCGTTAGATCGCTCGTGGGTCCGTTCGAGATAGTTTTCAAGGATTTAATTTTAAGGGAAATTTTGACTTTTCTAAACTTTGAGACCCTAAACTACGTCATTTTGGCTTTGGGAAAGCTGGGTTTTAAGAGGATGACCTATTCTAAACTCCCATTCATGCATGTAAGAACTTTTAGAGGGGATTCAAGGGGAGATTTCAAGCTTTTCACCTCAATTCCATCAATCTAATTCTTTGTCTTTTGAAGAGGGTTAGAAGTTGATAATTCCAGGTATGTAAGGTCTTCAATGTGTGGATTTTTCCATACCCATGCTCCTACTCAACGATTTTACTTATAAATTATCAAAAACTCATGGGGTTTTGTATTTGATTTGTATGAAAGTAAATGATTTAATTATGGATCTTGTGATTTTGAAATCATATCTTAATCTACTGATTTTGATCATCTTTGTGATTTAAATTGGGTATGTAATTGTTGATTTCAGATTTCTAAACAATTAAGCTTGATTATGCATGCCTCATGATGAATAGATTTATGATCCATTGATCCATCGGTGTATTTGATAAGCCCAACATGAATTATGAATTTATTTATGAAATTACTATGCTATCTATTATGAACTTATGAATTTTAAGCTATATGCATGATCTACAAGTACGCATGAATTTTATCAATCATGAATTATGTTTTTGGCCGACTCACAGGCCTCAATTCATGGCTAGTTCACGTATGTTCAAGCATGTTTAGATTATCATGATTTGACTAGCCCATGAACTCATGTATGTATTATTACGAGCACTATATATGTTTTGGGAGTAGTATCGAACACCGAGTAGGTTTGGGGCCCATGTTAAGCCCCGGATCTCATGAACTACGTGCCACCGTAAGTATGTTGGGACCCCTTTCATGTTTTTCCCTAGCCCAAATGGACCTTTTCATGTGTGATCATGCCCTTCATGGTTCCTAACCTTGGCAAGGTACGAACACCCTCCCGACTAGGGTTACAAGTCAGGCTTCATGTGTGCTCATATGAGGTATGTCGGTTAAGAGAATCTCCTACTATTCCTCATGATTTATGCATGTTTATGATTATGAATGTTGGTTCAAGTTATGTTAAGTAAGGCTCTTTATTTATAATTATGATTATATTTACGTTACGAATGTTTCGAAAACCTTAAGCCCTATGTCATATTACGATAATTATGTTACGAGCATGTTGTCCTATTCTTATGATCACTTATGAGTTTTATACATGTTTTAAATGTCCGTTTTACTTACCTTGCATACTCAGTACATTCCACATACTGATAGCATACTTTCTATGTTGTATCGTTTCATGATACAGAACCCGGCTCTCAGGCCCACCCTCCTTAGTAGCTCCTCAGAGTTCGCTATTAGCTTATTTGGTGAGTCCTCATGTTCTGAGGGCCATAAGTTCAGACTACGTGCCACTATAGGTAATGATGGGTCCTCCCTTGAGACTGTCCCCTTTTCCCCAAATGGGCCTTTCATGAGTGATATCACGCCTTTAATGGTTCTACCCTTGGCAAGGTACAAATGCCCTCCCAACTAGGGTTACAGGTCGGGCTCCATGTGTGCTCGTATGGGGTATGTCGATTATAAGAATATTCCACTATTCCTCATGATTTAAGCATGTTTTTAATTATGTATATTGGCTCAAGTCATGTTCAGTAAATCTTTTCTCTTATGATTATCATTGCGACTGAATTACGAATGTTTTGAAAACCTTGAGCCTTATGTTATCCTATGTTATTTATGTTATGAGCATGTTGTCCTACTCTTCTGATCATTTATGAGCTTTTATATATTTTAAATGACTGTTTTACTTACCTTACATACTCGGTACATTTCACGTACTGACCGCATACTTTCTATGCTATAGCGTTTCATGATACAGGATTCGGCTCTCAGGCTCAACCCCGTCAGTAGTCCATTTCAAAGTCAGCTATCAGGCCTTTTGGTGAGTCTTCATGTTCCGAGTCCCATATATTCAGACATTGATGTCCCTTTTGTTTTAGTTTTTGCCAAGTTAATTAGGGATGTTGTCCCATCAACCCCTCTGATATGATAGAGGCTTTCATACTAATTGTAGTCCTCAGCTGTATGTATTTTTAGTACATTCCGCTTATCATGCAATGTTATGTTACGTTTATGTTTCTACTATGTCGTATGATCAGTATTCCACTCTAAGTGATATGAAGTTAGGTAAATGTTCATGCCATGGGTCGACTTGTAGTCTCTCGGGGCTGTTTGTCCCGTGTTACGATCTGGGTCTACGTTTGGGTCGTGACAAACTTGGTATCAAAGTAATAGGTTTGAAGTGTAATAGGGTATCTGAAAGCCACATTAAGTAGAGTGTTTTTCATGGGTGTGAAGCGCACCACACTTATGACGAAGAGGCTACGAGACGTTTAGGAAATGTTCCCTTCTTTCTATCCTTCTAATTCGTGTTATTCGCGATTGCGAAATCATGGCTCGTCAAAGAATGAATGGTAGATGAAATGGGAATGGTGAAGGACACGAGGATGGTAATGGTAATGGGCACCAGCAAGCCCCACTAGTTTAGGAGCACCAAGCACAAGAGCTAGTTGCCCATGCTGAGTTTGGGGCAGCTATCTAGATGCTTTTGCAGGCCTTGACCACTTAGGTTAATCAGCATGTTGTTGCACATGTTCCGCAAAATGTCAATGCAGTGGCGGCTCAAGTCAGGGACTTTTTGAGAATGAACCCGCCAGAGTTCCTCGGGTCGTGGATGAGGACCCGCATGAATTCGTTGACGAGATTCTAAAGATCACCCAGGTCATGGGGGTGACAAATTGATAGTGCGTTGATTTGGCCTCTTATCAGCTGAAAGGAGTGGCAATATATGGTTCAAGCAATGGAGTGATGGTAGGGCAGTGGGGGTAGGACCTATAGGTTGGAAAGAGTTTCATGCAACCTTTCTAGATTGATTCTTCCCTCATGAGATGAGGGAACTGAAGGAAGCCTAGTTTGTAAATCTAAAGCAGGGTGATATGTCGGTTCAGGAGTACGCTCTAGAGTTCACCCGCTTATACAAGTAGGCACCAGAGTTAATGATAGACTAGAGGGCTCGGATGAGTCGATTTGTGCATGGAGTGGCGAACTACCTGGATAAGGACTGTACGATCCCCATGCAGCATCAGGACATAGATTTACCCGCATAGTATTGCATGCCCAGTAGATGGAGTCAGTGTATCAAAGGTAGAGAGAGGCCAAGAGGGCCAGGACAGACAATTATGGGCTTTCTCAGTCTAGATCGGGAGGTGGACAGCACCAGCAGTCTCAGCACATCTATTTTGCTCCAGCACCATCATCAGCCAGTACACCATTTAGATCATGAGGAGATTGTAGGAGCAGGGCTTCAGATTCGAGAGGCCTGGGTAACATGCAGATAGAGTGCACTTTCCCATCTTGTGTGAGGTGCGGCAAGAATCACCCGTGGAGGTGCCTAGTTGGCTTAGATGCTTGTTTCGGGTGTGGCAAACCCGGATATAGACACAGGGATTTCCCTTCGGCCATATCAGAGGGTGGCGGAGCCCATATGCCAGCCGCTAGTTCAGCCTCTCCAGCAACATATCCCCCTCAGCAGGGTGCCTCAATTAGTTCAATCGGCGGTCGGCGCCAGAACAGGTTCTATGCTCTTGCGACCCGTCAAGAGTAGGAAATTTCACCAGATGTGGTTACTGGTATGTAATGAGTGTTTCATATAGATGGTGATACTTTGTTAGATCCAGGGGATACCTTGTCTTTTGTGACATCTTATATTGCTAGTAGCTTTGGAGTTAGTCCCGAGACTCTGTCAGAACCATTTTTAGTTTCTACTCTGATTGGTAATTCGGTTGTAGCTAGGCAGGTGTATAGAAGATTTCTAAACACTATATTGCATAAATTCACCTCCGCAGACCTTGTAGAGTTAGCCATGACTTACATTGATATTATTCTTGGCATGGATGGGTTGTATGAGTGTTAAGCTTCTATTAATTGTAGGACTCATTCGGTGGAGTTCCGCTTTCTAGGTGAATCAGTATTGGAAAGGAAGGGTAGTTCAGTCGTTCCTATAGGTCATTTTATTTCCTATCCAAGTCCAGGAAGATAATCTTCAAGGTTTGTATGTATCATCTAGTTAGGGATAAGGATGTTGAGTCTGAGACCCAGACTATCTAGTCAGTCCCGGCAGTGCGTGAGTACCTAGAAGTATTTCCATATGATTTACCAGGTGTTCCTCCCGAGAGGGAAATTGACTTTGGTATTGACCTTTTGCCCGAAACGCAGCCTATATGTATCCCTCCTTATAGGATAGCTCCAGCTGAGATAAAGGAGTTGAAGAATAAGTTGAAGGACCTGTTAGATAAGGGTTTCATTAGACCGAGCAAGTATCCATGGGATGCACCAGTTCTCTTTGTCCGAAAGAAAGATGGTTCTGTTCGTATGTGTATGGATTATCGGCAATTGAACAAAGTCAAGAAAAGGTATCCTCTACCCAGGATTGATAATTCATTTGACCATCTTCAGGGTGTCAAGTGTTTCTCAAAGATAGATCACAGGTCCGGGTATCACCAGCTTAGAGTTCGGGAGAGTGACATCCCGAAGACAGCCTTCAGGACGCGGTATGGTCATTATGAGTTTGTAGTTATTTCTTTTGGACTAATGAATTCTCTTGAAGTTTTTATAGATATTATGAACAGGGTGTTCAAGCCATACCTTGACATGTTCATGATTGTGTTCATTGATGACATCCTTATATACTTTCTGAGCGAGGCGGAGCATGCCGCTCATTTGAGAATAGTGCTTCAGACTCTTAAAGATTGTCAATTATATGCCAAATTCAGCAAGGGAAAGTTTTAGTTAAACTCCATAGCATTTTTGGGCCATGTGGTATCAAGTGAGGGCATAAAGGTAGATTCTCAAAAAATCGAGGCGGTGAAGAATTGGCCTAGACCGGTGAATTCTTCAGATATTTGGAGTTTCTTGGGTCTAGCCGGCTATTATCAAATATTTTTTGAGGGATTCTCATCTATTGCAACACCTTTGACCAAATTGACTTAGAAGAAGGTGAAGTTCCAATGGTCGAAGGCTTGTGAGAAGACCTTCCAAAAGTTGAAGGCTCGACTTAATACAGCACTGGTGTTAACTCTACCGGAGGGTACCGATAGGTTCGTAGTGTATTGTGATGCTTCAAGAATCATACTCGGGTGTGTTTTGACGCAACGTGGGAAAGTGATAGCATACGCCTCTAGACAGTTGAAAGTTCATGAGAAGAATTACCCGACCATGATCTTGAATTGGCCGCGGTAGTATTTGCCTTGAAGATATGACAACATTATTTTTATGGGGTCCATGTGGATTTATTTACAGACCACAAGAATTTACAATATGTGTTTATGTAGAAGGATCTCAATATTCGGCAAAGGAGGTGGTTGGAGCTACTTAAGGACTACGATATGAGTGTCCTTTACCATCTAGGTAAGGCTAATGTGGTAGCAGACGAACTTAGTAGACTCTCTATGGAGAGTGTGTCCCATGTTGATGAGGGGAAGAAGGAGCTGGTGAGAGATGTACATCGACTTGCAAGGTTGGGAGTTAGGTTGATTGACTCGATCGATGGCGGTGTTTTTTACATAATAAATCAGAATCATCCTTGTTGACTGATGTGAAATCTACAAAAGATGAGGACCTTATTTTGGTAAAGTTGAAGGAAGCCTTTCAAAATCAGAAGGAAGTGGTCTTCTCCCAAGGGGGAGATGGTGTGTTCGGTATCAGGGTCGTTTATATGTTCAGGATGTTGATGATTTAAGGATCCGGATGCTTCATGAGATTCATTGATCCAGGTATTCTATCCATTTAGGTGCCACAAAGATGTACCCTGACTTACGGAAAATCTATTGGTGGAACGGCATGAAAAAGGATATTTCAGAATTCGTACCAAGTGTCTAAACTATCAGCAAGTAAAGGTTGAGTGTCAAAGGCTGGGAGCGTACTTCAGCATATTAGCATTCTAACTTGGAAATGGGAAGGAATTTAACATGGATTTCATAACAGGATTACCTCGTACTCGGCGACAATATGACTCCATTTAGGTTGTGGTATGTTCGGTGTTTTTCACAACTACACGCAAGTGCACGTGGTTGAACAACTAGTAAAATGGCTAAAGTAATCCAAGTATCGATTCCACAGGGACTGGACCAAGATAATAATCGAATTAAGCGTTAATAAACTCTAACTCTAATAATGCAGACAACAGTTTTAAGAAGATTTTGGGAGTTTTTTTCCTAATTTATACTAATCTAAAGCAAAATGTACAATTTGAGTCTGAACTATCGTAATGAGCATGCTGAGGCTAAAACAAACATATAGGGAAGCAATCTATTGATACAAAGTGGTTAATCTTTCCTTCGGTTGCTAGTCAAGAATTATTGCCTATGGATTAAAACTCTCGTATTTAACCCAACTTAAGAATCATGAACCTTCCACCTACATTTCTGTGATAAGAAGAAATTCATGTTTAGCCATACAAAACCGATTCCTTAATTGACTAATACGACTTTCAGATATATTTCTATTCTGAAGGTAAATCAATTCCCAATTTTCCCAAACCAAGAAGAGATCATATCCTATTAATTCAAAATTTTCCAATTTCTTTCTCTTTCGAGCGCAAAACAGATTTTTTAGATATACATTAATATTGCCCAAACATTAATGCAGTAACAACAAGAATTAATAGAACAACCATGGAAGAAAAGATGAAAAACCAAGATGATCAATAATTACATAACACTACAAATGTTCTTAACCTCAGCAAGAAGTGAATTTTAGCCACTCATTTGTGGATTAAACATCATCAAATGAGTGTTAATTATACAAACAATTGAAATAAAGAAGAAAAAGATAGAGAAGAACCCTAAGATTTTTGTCCCCTCAACTGCCTGTAACGCACGTTCTTGCTCAACCAAGTCAGAATAATTAAAAATAAACCTAAGTGTGCTATTTATACTAATGGGAATTTTTCCCAGAATAACAAGCAACGTATCACGGAGTGCATCACGGAGCACTGCCTCCGTGACATGCCACAAACGCGGACCCTCACTGGAATCCGGTCCTCCAGGTAATTATGCCCAACATGCCACGGCGTGCAACGCGGGGCTTGGCCAACGTTCCACGGCCCTGACGCGGACCTTCACTGGAACATGGCCTATTTTTATCATCCGGGGCAGAATGCATCCGCGATGGCAGCGTGACATGGCTCCATCGCGGAGCCCCTTAATTTGCTGCATAACCTGGGCCTTTTCCACTGCTCGCTTCCGAGTCTATTCCCAATTTCTCCCAATATGCATCTTAGCTTCCTAATATTTCATTTTTCCTGCAAAACAACACTAATCATGTTGGTTAGTATAAATTCACATTTTAACTATAAATCACATGAGAATGTACAATTATCAATGTATAAACAAGACGAACTGAAGCATTTGAGTATCACTTGGGTATATAATTCTGCCCAAGATCACTTACCCCACACTTAAAACTTTGTTCTTCCTCGAACAATTATCTCACATCTCATGCAATTGACACCCAAATCATAGCTACTTTGGCTCGACAATTCAAGCTACGGTTATACCGATTATTTACATAGCAAATCATCAAGAAAACATGCATAGTCTCATCGATACAATGAAATTTAGCACATTAAGGCCTCCTAGACCCACGAGTCGACTCTCGATCTCGGCAAACTCATGCAAATCAGCTGATCAAGACATCTGACATGAAATTAAATCTCTCGTCAAACATGTGCCCTCACAACACCAGAGAATTTCCCCCTTTACAATCATATGATCTCAAAAGCATTATATGCAGGGGCATATGAACACAATTACACTCTTTCTCCCAAAGAATTCACATGCATCATGTCATGACACATAAGTTTGCCTCTAGTGTATTACTCCACTAATATAAGGATGAGTGATGTAAGAATCATGTAGGACTTAACAGGTTGTAATGTAAGCTAAGGAACTAGTACATACTGGGCTAACCAATAATAACAACTAGCACCCTTAAGCGCTTTTGCCATACATCCCACCACATTGTGGGCATTGTTTCTTCCTTCATCCTCTCCTCTCTTGAAGCCTTTCTTTATTTTTGTTCCCATTTCTTTAAGCACACTCGACTTAATAACAAAGATTAGTTATACATCTTCATTTTATTAACTTCGCTAGTGCACCTTTGACCTTTTCTTTACTTTCACCGCTTCCGCTTTTCCTTTCTTTTCCCAATTACCACTCTTCGACTCTGTGGAAATTTTCTTTTCTTGAGCGCTTAAGGGTTTTGGATCAAATTCACGGATAATGAAAAGAAGGGGTTAAGCTCGGTTTGCACCTTTTCGACAAAAGAAAGAAATAGGCTAAAGGCTCAATGGGCTAACAAGGATATACATTCAAGGTAGGTACGATAATGAAAAAAAAACTTTTGGTTAAAGCAAAGAAATGCCTACATCCTTTCCTACCATATTCGTCCTTCATTTCGTTTCGTACACACACCAGGCAAGTTCTAGACACTTCACAATAGCATGGAAGAATCGAAACCTCACCACAGTCTCATTGCACATGCTCAACTCAAGACATATTCACAGACTCTTCAATCAGCTAATCACAAGAATTCAAACATTAAGCCTCAATCACACCAAACCGAACTCTACGGTCTAGGTATCTCAACATGTTTACAAAGTTGCATGCTTTCATACGAATCACCTTTGCATTCTAAATATCTTGTACAACACGCAACTTGAATTTCGAACCATAAAGTAATGACACGTTTGGGATACAAACAAACAAAAGAAAAAAATTTAAAAAGAACAAAAGAAATCTACTCCTATCGACTACATTTCCCTTAAGACAGTCTTCATCCATCCATCATAGGGAACGGTCTCTATTTACGACTTCTGTTCAATGGGACTAATCTCGGTAAAAGCACCGAAAACAAACGCCGAGAAACCCCAAAAAAAAAGATTTCACGAAAAAAAATTTAAAATATCAATAATTTCGATAAAACTAAAATATATATTTACACAACCCGCTAACAACAACTCCATACAGCACACAATAGCTTCACATTAATTACAATACAAAACATAAACATCAAAATCATAGGGTCACAATTTTTCACAGGCACAACAACAAAACAGAAACATAAACAACAATAAAACAACCAGCACCTAACTACTCCCACCCCACACTTAAATCGAACACTGTCCCCAGTGTTCACAAAATTCAGCATAGCACAAGAGTAGGTGGTGAAACTCCCTGATCAATCGAGGTATTCCACTTCTTCGTCAGGTGCGATTGCCTCATCCCCCATATTCGAATCACCCCCGCTATCCTCATCTGACTCAATATCTGAGTCATCACGGCATGTCTCGTCGTCTGTGGGGACATCATCATCAACAGACTCCACAAAAGATGGCCCCACTCGGCATAGAGCCCTGGCATTTTCACCGAAGGGGTAGTCTAACTCTAGCTGCCACAACTCATCTTCTGTTGCTGGCCTCCTGCCTATGCGCAACTGTAGCATCTGCATCCCGAACATATGAGCCATATACTGATCATCCCGAGCATGTTGCTCGGCTAATGTGAGAACTGGCCCGTGAGTGGTGTCGGGTGCCTTAGTTTTGGTGACGTCTAAGGCACGCCTCTCCATCTACGGGATGTAGTCAAGGGCCTCCTTCTCAACATTTAGGCCCCTTAGGAAAGTGGTCAGCAAGCCACCAAACCCGTACCTGTGCCCTTGATGCAAACGGGCTCTCTTCATGGCAGAGATGATCATCGCCCCAACATTAATCTCCAGCCCTTTCATCAGGGCGTATACCAAGCACACACGATCCCGGGTGACATCTGTCATGTGCACCCCCAGGATCAGGCAGGAACACACGATCTTAAGCCAAATTCTGGCTTCCCTGTTCATTTAAGAATAGGGCAGCGTCTGATGGTAGCCCCTCTCCTTATGCCTGCTCCACCGTGCTGTAGAACGGGCTCCACATAGAGTGCATCTGATGTCCGCATATGGTGGAGTGATGTTCAGCTGCCGGAGTACGTGGGCGTCTGTGTCCCGTGCCCCCAAGATTGCATTAAGGTGATGGGGCTCAAAAGTGACTACCTGCCCCCTTATTTTGACAGTGTGACTTCGGAGTGTCGGGTTCCAATTGGCGTAGAATTCCCGAATCAGGTGGAGATTGCACTCCTTGGGCTCTTCAAAAATGAAGTTCAGCCCGGCAGCGTCAATCCGGTGTAATATTCTGGGGAACTCCTGTGCCAACGGCTCCCTTGCAATATGCTCCTCGGGGAAGTATTTGCTTTCCTTATGCTTTGTGTACCATTTCTTCCCTTCATATATCACCCATCGGGTTCCGTATAGCTAGTAAGCCCCAGAACTATGTAACAAGGTAGGATAGGATCATATTGTTGGTTTGGTGACTCCTTAAAGATAGTCACTGATAAGGACTTCAGTTATGGATCCATAGATTATGATCGTTCTCTTCCCTGGCAAGGCTTTGAGCAGCTCTGCCAACTTGAGCGAGACAATTGGGAATCATTTGCTCGTTCATGATGGTGTCATTTATGAGAAACTCCCATCTAACTTAAATATAAAGTTTTACATTTTTGCATGTATTTCTCAGAGATTGTTTTGATGCATAATTTTCTTGCATAACTGTTTTACTCATTGATCATATTGTGTTTAATGCATGATCCAGAGCATTAATTTAAGTCATGTTTATTCAATCAATTTATTTCTCCGGTCCAGATAATTTTAATTAACTATTGTTTTATAAAACCTTATTACATACTGTACATTCCATGTTCTGACGCCATTGGGCACTGCATCTTATTATGATGTAGATTTAAGTAGACATGACCAACATCAAATGATTCATTAGGATCTCACTTTCATCTAGATGTTGGTGAGGCCCCCTACTTCGAAATGTAGTAGTCATTGAGTCATTTATTTTATAGAGCTTGAGGTAGCCATGGGAGCTATGTCTCAGCACCTATTCTTCAGTTATAGAGGCTTCATGGATAGAGTTAGAGTGGAGTCAATAATGTTACTTTATAACATTCATTTTAGTAATAGTTAATAAATCTTATTTTATTTATATTGAGCCCTATCACGACCCGAATGGAGACCCGAATCGTAGACACGGGACAAGGGACCCCGAGAGACCCCAAGTCGACCCATGGAATAAGAATTCAACTAACTCATTTAATAACCATGAAGAAGACATAAATATAAACTTAGCGGAAGTCTCATGCAATGGCACATCAGAACAACATCCGAAGCTAACATACATAAGTCTGAAAACCTCTAGTCTAGACGAGTTGATGGGACAAGACCTAAACTAACTCCAAAAACATGAAACTGAAATACGACATGAAACTGAGAGTCTAGTCCTTGAAAGATGAGAACTCACCAATCCCGAGCTGATAAGGACTCTGTAAAGCTGATTAAGATTGGGGCTGGAGCTGCGAGCTGGGTCCTATATCATGAAACGATACAACATAGAAAGTATGCGGTCAGTACGTAGAATGTACCGAGTATGCAAGGCAAGTAAAACCGCTTTAGTAAAGTAAAATCATTTAAATCATTTCATGCATATCATACGATTTCAACATGAGAGGAAGGACATACATGCATTCTTTCTGAAATCATAATCTCATCATAACATGACCATGCATAGTTTTATAACATCATGACTTATTCGAATGAATCAAAGCTGAAATATAACATTTATATTGAAGAGTTGAACAATAAGTCAAACCTTGCTTTTAGAACATGCATGCGTAAAGTAATAATCATGAGTAACGAATATGCAAATCTGAATGATATAGACAGTGGGAAACTCTTCACTTAACCAACATACCAGGATAGAGCTTACGTGGTCCTAACTATCACACTCAAGTGGGTAGAGCCATCTATAACCTTGCTAGAGAAATGGACGATACCATGATATCGATATCAAGCTTAAGGGCCAATCGGGACGGCGATACATTAAAATGGAGGTCCCAATAATAAATAGTATCAACCTACGTTGGCGCGTAGTTCAGGGGCATAGGGTGATTGACCCTTAACCCACTCAGTGCTAGACTCTTCTCCCATAAACATGCACTACTGTACATTGTATATAACGAAGCCCAACATCGTCTATTGACGAAGCTCAACATCATCTAATGACGAAGCTCAATATGAAATCATGCATAACTCAACATCGTATGAAACGAAGCTCGGTATTCTCTATTGACAAAGTTCATTAATGAAATCATGCATAGACTCGACATCATATGAAAATGAAGCTCAGCATTTTCCTTTGACAAAGATCAATAATGACATACATCTCAATTGAATTCATGCATATGAGAAGCTTTATTTCGAAACATAGTACAAGCTCAAGTATAAATGGGAGCATCTTCTCCAAATCATGTGGTAAGCTATATGTTGGAATATCTAACTCAACATACCACAAGATAGAAATTTTTGAAATTTGGGAGGCTTTACTCTAAACCATGTGGTAAGCTTATTTCGGGAAAATCATCATTTTAGATCAACATGTCATCATTTTCCTAAGCTTTATCAAACTTAGATCTACTCAATTCATTTTGAAAACAACATCATAGTCTTGGGTAGCTTTAGAAACATGCTTTTCCTAATCAAATCACATCATCATCATACATTTAACATCCTTCTCTTCTTTAATGAACTTCTCATCCATAGGAATTCAATTTCATAATTTAGAAATCACAATTTGGATTGAAAACATTTTAAAATCTGCCCAAGCTTCACAATTAATCAATATAAATATAATCTGATCATACCCACGTATAGAGATTGAAGAATTATGCAATTGGATAGAAACCTCATACTTGATCATAGGCAATTCATAATGTTTTGATAGAAATTGGGCATAGGTGCGGAAGGAGGCACCCACTCATAGCCTTACATACCTGGGAATTGTGAATTCTAACACCTTCTAATTGCCCAAGCTGAGATTCCAATGGAAACCTTGAGATTTGGCCTTGAATCACCACTTCAATCCTTCAAACTTGCATGCATGGGAAGAATAACTTAGAGTAGGCTTTTCCCCACTCGAAACCCCTCGAAATGAGCCTTAAACAACGTAGTATAGGGCCTTAGGACTAGAAAATGATAGAAAGGCCCTTACTGAATTCGCTGAAAACTAGTCCCTGGACCAAACAACGAATGAACCAATGGATCGTTGGAGGATACCACGACTCGTGGTATCTGCCCGTGCTATGCACTACCCTAGCCATCTCTCAGATTCAAACAACGGGCATACAGGATGACTCGTCCTAGAGTTCAACGTGTCATTCAATAAGTCTTTGTTTCCCTCTTCTAAAATTCTGCACTTCTATTTAACGAGCCTCACCACGACTCGTTGTAAGCTAAAATGGGTTGTGGTTTCCATCCGTCGTCTCAACCGTGAAGGTCCACTGCCTTACCAATACTCCAGACAATGAGCTGTCCTTTCACACAATGGGTTACTATAATTCTCATTGTTACCACTGCCATCAGGCCTGACTTCTTACCACGGGCTTCCTACAACGGCTCGTGGTTACGTACCACGAGTCATTGTTCCTCTCGTCCTGCAACCTTTTTCCCAAATTTCTATAGTTTTGCCTTTTAGCTTTCCGGGTCTATTCCTAAACACTTACAAGGTATTATAATATCTCCCCCTTGGGAACATTCTTCCTCGAATGTTATAAATAAGTAGAAAACAGAAACATGCAATTTTCATATGCAAATACTGACTATTTAAACCAAAAACTAATGGAATGACTACCTCCGAAAAGAACTACATAGCTGAACTGAATACAAGCATCACATACATCTATCATAACATAAATCAAACTTTTAGACATGAAATGAACATGGAAACTGATTAGAGAATTAGGAAAAAAACTGATACCTCAAACTAAAATTGAGCCGGTAGGGAACAGGTGGGGGTATTTAGCCATCATAGCCGCTTCGGCTTCCCACGTAGCTCCCTCAACATGTTGATTTCTCCACAGCAACTTCATCGAAGCTACTTCTTTGTTCCTCAGCCTCTGAACCTGGCGATCCAATATTGAAACCAGAATTTCCTTGTAACGGAGGTTATCTCCCACACAAACTCTTTCCACCGGGACAACTAAAGATGGATCACCCAAGCACTTTTTCAAGATACATTGAAACATGGAATGTACTGAAGATAACTCTGATGGCAAGTCCAACTCATATGCTACCTTACCAACTCTTCTCATAACCCGATAAGGTCCAATATTGCTGGGACTGATTTTTCCTTTCTTTCCAAACCACATGACTCCCTTCATGGGAGATACCTTTAGAAATACCCAATCGTCTACCTCAAACTCCAAATCTCTTCTCCTCACATCAGCATATGATTTCTGATGACTCTGAAGGTCTTCCGCCTGTCCCTTATTAACTGAACCTTAACCATGGCCTCATGAACAGAATCAGGTCCTATCATGGCTGCCTCACCAACCTCAAACCATCCGATGGGAGATCTACACCTCTCCCAGTAAAGAGCCTCGAACGGTGCCGTTTGGATACTAGAGTGGTGGCTGTTATTGTAAGCAAACTCGATCAAGGGAAAGTGATCATCCTAAACACCTTTAAAATCCATCACACAAGCTCTCAACATGTCCTCGAGAGTCTGGATTATTCGCTCCACCTAACCATCTGTTTGCGGATGAATGGTTGTACTGAGCTTAACTTGAGTCCCAACTTCCTATTGAAATGAACGCCAAAATTGAAAGGTAAACTGAGTACCTTGGTCTGAAATAGTAGACAAGGGAACTCCATGAAGTCGAACCAACTCCCGAATATACAATTTGGCATAATCATCCGCTGAATCTGTGGTTTTGACCAGTAGAGAGTGTGCGGCCTTGGTCAACCTGTCTACCACCACCCAAATAGAATCATAGTGTCGGCGAGTATGAGGGAGTCTTGTAAAGAAATCCATATTAATCTCTTCCCACATCCAAGTGGGAATACTAATATCCTGAAGTATGCCTCTCGGCCTTTGATGTTCGACCTTCACTTGTTGACAGTTTGGGCACTTGGCTACAAATTCTGCAATATCCTTCTTCATGTCATTCCACCGATGTATTTCCCGCAAATCATGATACATCAGGGTGGTTCCTGGATGGATGGAATACCTGGACCTATGTGCCTCATGCAATATCCGGTCCCTCTAACTATCGACATTTGGAACATATAGAAAAACCTGGTACCGCAGCACCCCATCTACCTCTTGGGAGAAGACCTCCACCTTTTGACTCCGATCGGCTTCCTTCAACTTCACAAACCTCGGATCCTCAGCTTGCCTAGCTTTCACATCCACTACCAAGGACGATTCTGATCCATTTTGCACAATAATGCCACCATCGATAGAGTCGACCAATCAAACTCCCAACCTCTCAAGTCGATGGACATCTTTCACCAACTCCTTCTTTCCCTCATCCACGTGGGATACACTCTCCATAGAGAGCATACTAAGTGCATCCGCTACTACATTATCCTTGTCGGGGTGGTAAAGGGCACTCATATCGTAGTCCTTCAGTAACTCCAACCACCTCCTTTGCCGAAGATTGAGATCTTTCTACGTGAACATATATTGCAAGCTCTTGTGATCCGTGAATACATGCACGTGGACACCATACAAGTAATGCCGACACATCTTCAATGCAAACACCACCACGGCCAATTCAAGATAATGGGTCGGGTAGTTCTTTCCATGGATTTTCAACTATCTTGAGGCATAAGCTATCACTTTCCAATGCTGCATCAACACACACCCGAGTTCGACTTGCAAAGCATCACAATACAACACAAAACCATTAGTACCCTCAGGTAGGGTCAACATTGGTGCTAAAGTAAGTCGGGTCTTCAACTCTTGGAAGCTTTTCTCACAAGCCTCCGACCAATGAAACTTCACCTTCTTTTGAGTCAACTTGGTCAATGGTGCGGAAACAGATGAAAAATCCTCCACAAATCTCAGATAGTAACTTGCTAAGCCCAAAAAGCTCCTGATATCTGATGGGTTCACCATTCTGGGCTAATTCTTTACCGCCTCGATCTTTTGAGAGTCTACTTTTATGCCCTCACCTGATACCACATGGTCTAGAAATGCCACCGAGTCCAACCAAAACTCACATTTGCTGAACTTTGCATACAACTGACGATCCTTGAGGGTCTAAAGCACTATTCTCAAGTGAGCAGAGTGCTCCTCCTCGCTCCGAGAGTATATAAGGATGTCATCAATGAACACAATCACGAACATGTCCAAATATGCCTTGAACACCCTGTTCATTAGATCCATAAAATCTGTCGGGGCATTGGTTAGTCCAAAAGACATAACAAAAAATTCGTAGTGACCATACCGAGTCCCAAAAGTGGTTTCCGAGATGTCACTCTCCCAAACCCTGAGCTGGTGATACCGTGATCTGAGATCAATCTTGGATAAACACTTGGCATCCTGAAGCTAGTCAAACAAAACATCGATCCTAGGTAAAGGATACTTGTTCTTGACGGTGACCTTGTTCAACTATCGATAGTCAATGCGCATTCGAAGCAAACCATCCTTTTTCCGGACAAATAACACCAGTGCACCCCATGGAGACTTACTTGGCCTAATAAGCCTTATCTAACAGGTCCTTACTGATCATTCAACTCTTTTAGCTCGGCTGGAGCCATTCTGTAAGGCGGAATAGATATAAGTTGCTTGTTGGGAAGAAGATCTATACCGAAATCAATCTCCCGCTCAGGAGGGACACCTTGCAAATCATCAGGAAAGACCTCTAGATACTCATGTACTAATGGTATGGATTGGGTAGTCGGGGTCTCGGAATCCACATCCTTAACCCTAATTAGATGGTACATGAAACCCTTAGAAATCATCTTTCTGCCTTAAGGTAGGAAATAAATCAGCCTACAGGCACAGCTGAACTACCCTTCCATTCTAATACTGGCTCACCTCGAAATTTGAGTTCTACTGACCGGGTTCTACAATTAACTGAAGCATAGCATGTGAATATCCAATCCATGCCGAGAATAACATTGAAATCGATCATGGCTAACTTTATCAAGTCAGCTGAGATGAGCTTATGAAGGACTGATACTAGGCAACCTCTATACACTCATCTAGCTATAACTGAGTCACCTATTGGAGTAGATACTGAGAAGGGCTCTGACAAAACATAGGGACTAACTCCGAAGCTACTGGCTATGTATGGTGTCACAAAAGATAGGGTAGCCCCCAGTTCTACCAATGCATATACATCAACATGAAAGACTCTCAACTTACCGGTGACTACATCTGGTGAAGTCTCCTGCTCCTGACGAGTGGTTAAGGTATAGAATCTGTTCTGGCGCTGCCCACCAACTGTGCTAGTAGATTCACCTTATGTGCTGTGCGTGGGGGTGGGGCTACTGAACTAGAAGCTGGGCCTCGGCTCCCAACCTGATCCTATCTCGCAGTGGGACAATCTTTGAGAATATTTCCAGGCTGCCCACATCCAAAACAAGCTCCTGACCTTGCCAAACACTGGCCTGTGTGTCCTCGGCTGCACCAACAACAAGTTGTAATACTTGCGTCTGCGGGCCTACTGTTATGATCCCTCGGACACTCGCCCTCTATGATCATGTCTAGGCCTAGATGGCAGACTCAGTGTTGAAGATGTTGGGGTTGATGACCTCTGGTGGGCCTGCTGTCGATGCTCACCGCCAGACCTCGATTGAGAGTATCTGTGGTCCTCGGTCCTGGCCCTTTTGGCCTCCCTCTCCCCCCAATGTGCCGCCTCCATCTACTGGGCATACAACACTATGCGAGGGAAGTCCATTTCCTGGTGCAGCATAACTGTCCTGCAGTCCTTCTCCATATAACCTGTTATCCCATGCACGAATCGGCTTACCTGCGTCTGCTGGTCAGCCACTAACTCCGGGGCATACTTAGATAGGCGGGTGAACTCAAGGGTGTACTCCTGAACAGTCATCCTTCCTTGCTTTAAATTCACGAACTCAGTTTATTTCAACTCCCTCATCTCTTGAGGGAAGAACCGATCAAGGAATGCAACCTAAAACTCCTCCCATGTGATCAGACTTGCTCCTGCGACCCTGCTGTCCTTCCATTGGCGGAACCAAATATGCACAACCCCCTTCAATTGGTAGGAGGCCAACTCTGCGCACTCAACACTACTCACCCCCATAACCTGTGTGATCTTGACAATCTCATCAATGAAGTAATGCGGGTCCTCGTCTACCTTGGACCCCAAAAACTCCGGCAGGTTCATTCTCAAGAAGTCTCGTACTCTGGCCGCCGCTGCATTACCATTTTGAGGAAAATGCGCAACGACCTGCTGATTGACCTGAGCGGTCAATTCCTACGCAAGCATCTGAATGGCATCTCAAAACTCAGCATGAACAGCTGGCTCCGGTGCCTGAGGCTCTTGAATTGGTGGGGCTGGCTGGTGCCCATAACCGTTTCCATCCTCATGGCCTTCACCACCTCCATTCCTCCTTCCATTCATCCTTCCAGGTTCAATGATTCTTAAATCTCGAATAGCACGAATTAGAAGGACTGAAAGGCTTTTCATCGCATGACATATGACCATGAAAGAAGGGAACATTTCCTAATACGTCTAGTAGCCTCTTCGTCATAGGTGTGGCACACTTCACACCCCTGAAAAAAGACTCTACCTAACACGACTTTCAGACACCCCAGGACACATCAAACCTATGGCTCTGATACCAAGTTTGTCATGACCCGAATGGGGACCCGGATCGTGGGCATGGGACAAGGGACACCGAGAGACCCCAAGTCTACCGATGGCATAAGAATTCAACTAACTCACTTCATAATCATGAAGAAGACATAAATATAAACTTAGCGGAAGTCTCATACAACGGCACATTAGAACAACATCCAAAGCTATACAAACATAATTTTGAAAGCCTTTAGTCTAGATGAATTGATGGGATAAGACCCCAACTAACTCCACAAAACATGAAACTGAAGTACGACATGAAATTGAGAGTCTAGTCCTAAAAATAAGAGGACTCACCAATCCCGATATGATAAGGACTCTGTAAAGTTAATTAAGATCGGGGTTAGAGCTGTGAAACGGGTCTTGTATCATGAAACGGTACAACATAGAAAGTATGCGGTCAGTACAAGGAATGTACTGAGTATGCAAGGTAAGTAAAACTTCTTTAGTAAAGTAAATCATTTAAAACATTTCATGCATATCATACTCTTTCAACATGAGAGGAAGGGCATACATTCATTCTTTCTGAAATCATAATCTCATCATAACATGACCAAGCATAGCTTTATAACATCATGACTGATTCGAATGACTCAATGCTAAAACATAACATTTATATTGAAAAGTAGAACAATGAGTCAAACCTTGCTTTTAGAACATGCATGTGTAAAGTAATCATCATGAGTGTAATGAATATGAAAATATGAATGATATAGGCAGCGGGAGACTCGTCACTTAACCAACATACCAGGATAGAGCTTACATGGTCCCAACTATCACACTCAAGTGGGTATAGTGGTCCATAACCTTGCTAGGTCGATGGACGATACCATGATATCGATATCAAACTTAAGGGTCAATCCGGTCGGGGATAGCTCATAAGGAAAGTCCCAATAATATAATAGTATAAACCTACATTGGCACGTAGTTCTGGGGCATAGAGTGATTGACCCTTAACACGCTCGGTGCTAGACTCTTCTCTCAAAAACATGAAATACTCTACATCGTATATAACAAAGCTCAACATCGTCTATTGATGAAACTCAACATCGTCTAATGACGAAGCTCAATATGAAATCTTGCATAACTCAACATCGTATAAAACAAAGCTCAACATTGTCTATTGACATGAAATCATGCATAGACTTGACATCATATGAAAATGAAGCTCAGTATTGTCCTTTGACAAAGCTCAATAATGACATACATCTCAATTAAATTCACGCATATGAAAAGCTTTATTTCGAAACATAGCACAAGTTCAAGTATAAATGGGAGCATCTACTCCAAATCATGTGGTAATCTATATGTGAGAATATCTAACTCAACATACCACAAGCTAGAAATTTATGAAATTTGGGAGGCTTCACTTTAAACCATGTGGTAAGCTTATTTTGGGAAAATCATCATTTTAGATCAACATGTGGGCATTGCCCAAAGATTTATCAAACTTATATCTACTCAATTAATTTTGAAAACAATATCATAGTCATGGGTAGCTTTAGAAATATGCTTTTCATCATCAAATCTCATCATCATCATACATTCAACATCATTATCTTCTTTCATGAACTTCTCATCTATGGGCTTTCAATTTCATAATTTAGAAATCACAATTTGGATTGAAAACAATTTAAAATCTGCCCAAGCTTCACAATTCATGAATATAAATATAATCTAATCAAATCCATGTATAGAGATTGAAGAATTATGCAATTGGGTAGAAACCCCATACTTGATCATAGGCAATTCATCTTGTTTTCATAGAAATTGGGCATGGGTGTGGAAGGAGGCATCCACTCATAGCCTTACATACCTTGGAATTGTGATTTCTAACACCCTCTAATTGCCTACGCTGAGATTCCAATGGAAACCTTGAGATTTGGCCTTGAATCACCTCTTCAATCCTTCAAACTTGCATGAATAGGAAGAATAACTTAGAGTAGGCTTTTCCCCTCACAAAACCCCTTAAAACGAGCCTTAAATGACGTAGTATAGGGCCTTAGGACTAGGAAATGACAAAAATGTCCTTATTGAATTTGCTGAAAACTAGTCAGTGGACCAAACAACGGATGAACCAACGGGTCATTAAAGGATACCACGACCCATGGTATCTGCCCGTGCAATGCACTGCCCTAGCCACCTCTCAAATTCTAACCACGGATATATAGGACGACTCGTCCTAGGGTTCAATGGGTCGTTCAATTAGTCGTTGTTTCCCTCTTTTGAAAATCTGCACTTCTATTCAACGAGCCTCACCACAACTCATTGTAAGCTACAATGGGTCGTGGTTTCCATCCTTCTTCTCCACTGTGAAGGTCCACTATCCTACCACGACTCCAGACAATGAGCTGTCCTTTCTCAAAATGGTTCATTGTAACGCTTGTTGTTACCACTGCCATTAGGCCTAACTTCTTACCAAGGCTTCCAATGGTGGCTCATGGTTACATACCACGAGTCATCGTTCCTCTCGTCCTGCAACCTTCTCCCCAAATTTCTATAGTTTTGCATTGTAGTTTGCCAGGTCTACTCCTAGACACTTTCGGGGTATTACAAGCCCATACAATTATCACTTCCACTATATTCTATTATATTCATAGTTAGTAATAAGCCAAACCAAAGATTCACTTGGATCACCAAGTGTTCTTAGTGTCGATTATGTCAAAGTTGTAGACTCAGGGCGTGACAAGTACTCTCACCTTCTCTCTCCTAGTTCAGAACCTTCTTGAGGTAACAGTTTCCTCTCTTAGGATTTTTATCAATTTCATGTCCCATCAGCTGTCCTAAAAATTCTTAGTATGCATACAGGTCCAATGAATCCAGTTGGGTTTTACCCTTAGCTAAATCAACAATTATGTCAGAAATTCAGATCACAGAATCAATTTCGGGATTATAGCTCTTTCCCTATCAGTTCAGTTCCAGTCTTCAGTCAAGGACGAATGATTTCAAAAGGGAGAAAATGTAACACCCAAAAGTCTCTAAGGTTATATCCTAGATATGAAATAGAAAACCAACCGAACTTTTACATTTTCTCTTAGTATGACTCACACAAGGAGTCATGGGAAGACTCGTGGTACGCAGTTGAATCCCGCTAAAATCCACTCCAATTTTTGATAATGTAAATGGTCAGAGCAAAAATAGTACCCAACTTAGAGTCAGGGTCAACTCCCGCATAGACTATGTCAAGCCCACCCTATCTAGTACCCGCTAATATAGATTTGCAAGTTTAGAGACTATTCAAATAAAGATTGGGTAAATATAAAAACTTACCCACACCGGGTGTATACAAGCAATATAGTTAACTGAACCATAAACATAAAATAACATTTATTATGAGTATTATTTTAAATGAAGTAGTTAACGTAGTTAACTACAGTTAGGTATAAATAATTATAGTTAAAATAATAACATATATTATTTTTTTAATGATTGGGTGTACACACCCGATGTGGATAAGTTTTTCCTTAGGTGAAATAGAACTACAACTATTGAATGTAAATTACGTAGGATTGAAATCAATTGATGGAAATTCTAGGGAAGTGAGCCCAATTATAGATTAGTCCCCCAAAATCACCCAATAAGGGTAAATTGAAAATAGGCTATGATTCAATATGCAAGCAAAGACTTTGTCAACCCATGGGTATCTTTCAATAGCACCATAGGTGTCAATCTATTTTAATCTTAGGTGCAAAATGAAGAGAGCTCCCTTCTACTCAATTGCTTGTGGCCAATCAGAATTCAACCTTTGTATAGGATAATCCATTAAATAAGGGTTATGCCTTTAGTTAGTGTTGAGTGATGCTAACCCGACCTAAATTTTCTCTTTAAAGTGTCATATAAGGTAATTGGGTAGGATTGAGTGACTTTCATCACCAATCACACATTATAAAGAAAAACTAATCAAATAATCTTAAGCCCATAATTAATTTTAGCAAATTGGGATCATTAGGGTTCATAACACATTGGGTTCATAACCATAGATTTGGGTTTACTTACCCATAGCTAGAAAAAGAAGAGAAAGTAAGTAATTGAATATTCTCCTGAATGGTGAATTATAAGTTGTAGAAGAAATCTTCAATTGATGAATTTGAATCTTCAAAATTACAAGCTGGATCTAAGATCTATGGAAGGAAAGTAAACTACCCTTTCTATCTCTACTCTTTACTCAAATAATCGCTTAAAACTAAAACTCAATAAACTCTCTAAAAAAAGAAAAATAAATTTATAATATGTTTCAAAAAGCTTAAAAAAATTTAAACTACGAGGGTCCTAACTGTGCAAGGATGAACCGTTCTTTGGAAAGACGGACTGTCCTTTGCCCTTTCAATTCAACTCAGCCTCTATCAATCAACTTTCTATCCTTTGATCAGTGGACCATGTTTTAGAAAGATGGTCCATGCATTACTTCATTGATTAAAGTTGGCCACTATCTCCTCACAGGTTCGTCCTTCAATTGACGGACCATCTTCTGTAAAGACGGTCCATCCTTCAATTTGTCGATCAAGGATCTCTTTAAGATGTTTTCTAGAAACTTTGTCTTTAGTTAGATGGCTAATCATGCGAACCCTCTTTCAGATAGATAGTCCATCCATTGGTTCATCTTTTGGAAAGGCATCTGGCTTTGAGTCCTCTCTTTTTCATTTTGCTTAGGTTCCTGAAACATAGCATAATGAGGTTAGCTTCGACTTAATCTAACTCCTGAAGGACATGCAATATTGCTATGAAATGAAGAAAAGATGTGTCGCAAATTAATAACATGTCAACACTCCCAAAATAAATCATTTTCTTATCCTCAAGCAAACTAACAAGAAAACTATCCTAGCACCTAAACTAATGTCCTAAACTCACAAACTATAATGACTAAGTTGGTTGTTAAAAGTGGCTACAAACACACATTTCAATCCAGCCACCCCCTCTATCAATTAAAAATTAGTTTTCTCATAACTGTTCAGACTAACCATGCAATCTCCACTGATGACATCATATTAACAAGTAAACGCCTAGACTCGAGAAATCGAACATGCCGCCATTCACATCTACATACCCTTACAATCAAACCAAGGAAAGTGTCCATTTTTCTGAAGTAATGCTAACACACCATATAATAATGCACAAGATCAAGAGAGAAGAGAAATGCACTCAAATCTCACAAAGAAGTTCATAAGATAGGTCACAACTACCATAAACTTGCATGTTTACTCAAGTTCTTTTCCTTTCGGATATTCGAGAAGTGATCACACAGGGGCTTTTCTAAGCTTATAACGAGGGTCAAAAGGTTGGTAGTGTATAAATGCAGCTTTTAGTGACTAAATTACCATCCTTGAATACTTCATCACTTTTTCTACAACCTTTTTACCTTTTTGATCCCTTCCTTTCATTCCTCATCTTGGTTTAGCAACTTTTCTTACCCTAAAGTGTTTTTGTGAGCTTATCTCTCATTTTTCTCTTCTTCTCTAATGTTTTCTTTTATTTTTCTTCTTTTTAGCTCATCAATCAATTAAACTTTGGTATACGATCAGTCATCCATCTTTTGGTCTATTTCTTTCTTTTCCTCATTATCACCCCCAACTTACAAATTTTTGCTCTTTTTTCATCACTTTTCAAAGTGTCAAGGAGGATGGATTTAAAAGAGGGTCAACTTGAGAACTGGTTTTAGCTTTTATTGTAGTTGATCAAGAAAAAGGTCAAAGGCTCAAAAAGGGATACTAGGGATACATGTATCAATGGGCAGGTCTATTTAGGCACATGTGGTTTGCGAATCACAAAGAAGACCAAAGTTCATTTTTACAACCCATAGTCAATCTTAAGTTTGAGCACAAGCAGCAAGGAAAGTTCTAGACTGTGACTAAATCAAGTGAACAAACAAAATTTCCTTTACATACATTGTCACATGGATATCAAAATGACTAAACACATCACTCTCAACTAGGGACATGTTTCCAAAATTTTCATGTGAAAAATGGAGATATAGAAGTCAATATAGAATAGCTACGACAAAAATTTTGAGGGGAGCATTGTTTTCAAATATCACCAAAAGCATGTAAGTACTCACTTGCCACCACCACCTAAGTCAAAAATATTTTATTCAACTAAGGAAGAATTAACAATATAGGTTGGTACCCTTAAGAATGTTTCCTAGGAAAATATTATTGAGACCACACACTATGACACTTCAACTACATTATTATGCCAGATTCAACAGAAAGTAAGTCTCTCGGGAAAGAACCATGACTAAGAAAACCAAGAAAAACTCTACATCACAAAAGCATAAGAAGCTATACTATGAAAGCGGTAAAAATGGACTAAATTTGATTATCTTCACGAACATTGATAAACTCAATCAAAATATGTTTTTGCCTAATGATATCCACCCCCACCCTAAAATGGTGCAGTGATTTCAATGCATAGTCAAAGAAAGAGTGAGAGTGGAAAAAATATCCTATAGCATTTAGACAGTGCTATCAATGGATAGAGTGATGGATAAGCTATCTCATCAAAGAGTGGACCTTCCATCCAACCATCCTTTAGAGGTAAGATTTTTTTTCTTTCCATTTTGATTGATTTCTTCCACCCTTTTAAGTTCACCTGCATCAAACAACTCACATTAGTCCAAGATACTTAGGTTGCGTCCAAAGATGCGCTTGATCTAATAATGTGTCACGATGAAAATGATGTGATCATGCTGATCCAGGGTTGGGCAGTCCCCCAGATAAAACTTATTAACAATCCTTTATTCATTAGTGATACCCAAGTAATGCTTGACCTGCTAACCATTTACCATAAAGATTTGCGTCCCATCTTTAGTCTCTAGCTCTAAAATCCCATAGGAGGTAACACTCACCACCTTAAATGGCCCGGACCACCTTGTTTTTAGCTATCCAAGGAAATTGTTTAAGTCTCATATTGAATTACAACACTTGATCCCACGGATGAAATTCATATTATTGAATCTTCTTATCATATAAGTATTTCATCTTTGTTCGGTCGTTGGTTGGGTATATAACTACACGCAAGTGCACGTGGTCTAATAAGTAGTAAAGTAGCTTAAGTAAGCCAAGTATCGATCCCACAGGGACTGGGATGAAGTGCAATCTGCTCAAGTGTACTATATTTTAATTCTAAAAATGCAGACAACAGCGTAACCAAAAGTTTGATATTTTGATTTATAATTTTTATGCTAAATCTAAAACAATTATCTAATGTGAGTCTGAACTATGAATGAGAGCATGCTGAGGTTAAACGAACATGTAATGAAATTAATTATCGACATAATTTGGTTAGTCCTTTCCTCCGGTTGCTAGTCAAGAACTATTGCCAAGGGATTAAAACTCTCGTATTTAACCCCACTTAAGAATCATGAACCATCCACCTACATTTCTGTGATTAAATGCAATTCATTTCTATCCATACAAATCCGGTTCCTAAATTGACTAATACGACTTTCAGATATATTTCTATCCTAAAAGTAAATCAATTCTCAATTTTCCCAAACTAAGAAAAGATCATATCCTATTAATTCACAACTTTCCAATTTCTTGCTCTCTCGAGTGAAACCAGACTTTTTAGATATACATTAACATAGGCCACACATTAATGCAGTAAGAACAAAAATTAATAGAACAACCATGGAAGAAAAGATGAAAAACCAATATGATCAACAATCACATTTCACTACAATTATTCATAACCTCAGCAAGAAGATGAATTAGCCACTCATTTGTGGATTAAACATCGTTAAATGAGTGTTAAACATACGAGCAATTGAATACAAGGAGAAGGAAAGAGAGAAAAACCCTGATAATTTCATCCCCACAACTCCCTGTAACCCACGTTCTTGCTCCACCAAGTCAGAATATTGAAAAATGAACCTAAGTGTTCTATTTATACTAGTGGGAATTTTTCCCGGAATAACAAGCAACGTGTCACGGAGTGCATCGCAGAGCACTGCCTCCGTGACACGCCACTGACGCGAAAGCTCCCTGGAAATCACCCGAAATTGGCCTCGGCAGCACCCTGCCGCGTTGGCAGTGTGTCACGCTGCTTGGGCAGCGCATTGACACCTCATTGTCGCGTAGCCAACCTGCCGTGGCACGTTGCCAACGTGCAGGTGGGCTGTTGTGATCAGCCCGCCTGCCGTGGCACGTTGCCGACGCGCAGGTGGGCTGTTTTGTGCCTCCTCTTTGCCGACGTTCGCGGGTTAATACCGTTTCCAAGCCTCTACTTCTCCAATTCATGGATTAGTTACTCAAAAGTCATCAAAACCTACAAAACAAAGGCTAATCATGTTGGTTAGCACTTATCCTCACATTCATATAAAATTACATGAAAATGTATACAATTACTTAGATAAACAAGACTAATTTAAGTCACAAAGCGTATCTCGGGCATGCAATTTTTCCCCGTGATCACAACCCCACACTTAAAGCCTTGTTCTTCCTCAAACAACCTTTTACATATCATGCATATGGAGACTCCCGCATAACTAATTTAGCAAGATAATTCAAGTTACGGCTATAATGATTACGTAAGATAACAAGCTACAAATAGAGCATGCATGATTTGATCATTTAAATGAAGTACAACTATGTTAAGACTTCTTAACCTCAAGAATCGACTCTCAATCTTAGCAAACTCATGCAAATCAACTGATTAAGAAATCCCACATGAATTATATCCTTCATTCAACATGTGCCCTCACGAAAAGAGAGTTACCCAACTTCACATGCAAAAATAATTTTTAAAACACAACATGTGTGGGTACATGAATAGAATTAAGCTTACTCTCACAAAGAATTCACATGCATCATGTACTGACCCATAAGCTTGCCCTTAGTGTTTTATTCCACTAATTTAAGGATGTATGAATGTAAGATCAAGTAGGACTTAATGGCTTGTAATGTAAGCTAAGGACATGTAGGTACTATTCTGGCCAGTAATAGTGAATATCTCCCTAAGCGCTTTTAATACATCACGCCCTCATTACGAACTTCCCTTCCCTTACTTCACCTTTTTCTCCTTTCAGCTTTCTTTTTCCTCTTATGTTCTCCCTTTCTTTAGGCACTTTTAGCTTATTATTAAGGAGTTCTACAATTAATTTTTCATTAATTTGTTTTCTTGCTCCTTAATAATAATCAACCATTTTCACACGAGTGCACCTTTGTCCTTTTATCACTTTTACAACTTGCCACTTTTCCTTTCTTTTCATTCTTCTCACTCCTTTACTCCTTCGGATGTTTCCTTTAAGGGCTTAGGAGTTTTGGTTTAACTTCAAGGCTAGTGAAAGAAAAAGGATTAAGCTTATGTTGCAGGGGTCAAAGAATAGGCTCAAAGCTCAATGGGGTTAACTAGGATTAATTTTTCAAGGTAGGTACAATGAGGGATAAAAGTTGGTTCATTTAAAGAATTGCCTAAATCATCTCCTACAATTCACATCCTTCATTTCGTTTTATAAACACACCAGGCAAGTTCTATACAATCCACAATAGCACAGAATACTCAAAAACCTTACACTCATGGCACATGCTCAAATCAAGACATATTCAGCGGACTCTTACTCAGCTAATCACAAGAATTCAGAATTAAGCTTCAATCATATTGAGTCAAATTCAAGAACCTAAGTGTCTCACACAAAGTTATACACTTGCATGCTTCAACACTGAACATACTTGCATCTTACCATCACGTATAACACATAACAAGAACATCAAGCACCAATTAGTTATGGTTTCAAAAACCCAACACCTACCGACTAATTCTTCCTCAAGACGGTCGTCATCCATCCATCGTCGGAAACAGTCACTAACTATGACTAAAAAACATTATATATAGACCAAGGAAAGAAAAAGAAAAATTTTATTCTTCGGTTCAAATACCCCCCGTTGGAAAAGAACCGAAAAGAAAAACCAACGGGTGATGAATTCATGCTTGACTCCTAACAATTTTTAATTTTCTCACAAATTGCACACAAGCATTACATCCACCAAACACTCGTTAAGCACAAAAATTTTGAACTTTTCTACAAATTTCCCTCACCCCACACTTAAATCATGCTATGTCCTCATAGCATCAAAGTAACAATTAGAGGATGAGAAATACTCCCTGAGCCTCTATGCCAAGCTAAAAGCATGCTTTCCTTCCAAGTTTTTCAGAGGTGGGTGTTCGACCCCACACTTCTTCTCTTCCATGCTTGTTAGCTTCCTTCTCCACGGGTACTCAGACTTCCCCTCTATCTGTGCTTAACTTTCCACCAAAACAACACAAGATGAAAAATAAATAAAATCAACTTAAATGCAAGAAATTAAAATGGTACCCATGGTACCCTTGGGTTGCCTCCCAAGCAGCGCCTAATTTTACGTCGCAGCACGACGTATCCAGTTTCACCGCTTTTTCCTCCACCTTGAGGATATGAATCTCACCCCTAATTTTTTTCTAATTTCCTCTTATGTTCTGGGTGGTGGTGAAAAATTGTAAGGACCAAGTAGTAGATGTTGCCTTTTGCACTTATTGGCCCTTAAGTAAGTGAAGTCATTTTGTCTCTCCGAGTCAGCATATTTCAAAATATATGGGGCTTGGTCCTCCTCTAGACATTTCTCTATAAACTTGGAAGACTCTATTTCTATGTTTTCAACCAAACTTAATGTTGAAAAATGCGTCGAGTGTGGTCCAATAAACCTCAACTCTGAAACTGCATTATCCTTGACCTCCTTACTTGTATACACCTTCTCAGCATCGACATCTGTCTCTCCATTACTGTCAACTAGGGAATACTCTATCTCTTCTTCCATGAATGGATTTTCCATAATGTGAGCCCATCACGGGGACACTCAAGAGATTCTAATTGTTGGGATTCATCCAAAAATTCACCCTTGTCTTCCTCTTGTAGTTCCTCTTGAATATCGGCTAAAACTGTTACCTGCAATTTATCACAAGCTTCAGCCTCAGCAATCATCTCCGTGAATTTGACTCTCATCCTTTCTAGAGCCTCTGCATTCTCTTTTTGCTGAATTCTCAATACTGCCATCGCCTCCTTCATTGCTTCTGATTGCTCCAGGAGTTGTTTAAACATGTCTTCTATTTGAACTTGGCGTCCCAAGTCCTCATTTTCAGCATGCCTATATTCAGCAAAAACAATAGAAGGATCATAATAGGGGCTTGGGGGAGGGTAATATGCATTCGGACAGCCATCCCAATGGCCATCTTGACCACCACATATATTGCACGTGTTACAGTGTTTCCACGAGTGGTGTCCTCCGCAATTCAAACAAGATTCGCTAAAATATAAGTATCCACCATTTATACCATTTGTATTCCACGATGTCATGTCAATAAGGGTATCCGAAAAAAGAAAAAAATAAAATGAAAAAGAATTAAAACAAACACTAAGACCAAGTTGTTAGCACTAAGAAAAAAAAATAGTAATTTACACTTAAGAAAAATTCACCAATTGCTAGTCCCCGGCAACGGCGCCAAACACTTGTTCGGTCATTGGTTGGGTATATAACTACACGCAAGTGCACGTGGTCGAACAAGTAGTAAAGTGGCTTAAGTAAGCCAAGTATCGATCCCACAGGGACTGGGATGAAGTGCAATCTGCTCAAGTGTACTATATTTTAATTCTAAAAATGCAGACAACAGCGTAACCAAAAGTTTGATATTTTGATTTATAATTTTTATGCTAAATCTAAAACAATTATCTAAAGTGAGTCTGAACTATGAATGAGAGCATGCTGAGGTTAAACGAACATGTAATGAAATTAATTATCGACATAATTTGGTTAGTCTTTTCCTCCGGTTGCTAGTAAAGAACTATTGCCAAGGGATTAAAACTCTCGTATTTAACCCCACTTAAGAATCATGAACCATCCACCTACATTTCTGTGATTAAATGCAATTCATGTTCTAGCCATACAAACCCGGTTCCTAAATTGACTAATATGACTTTCAGGTATATTTCTATCCTGAAAGTAAATCAATTCTCAATTTTCCCAAACTAAGAAAAGATCATATCCTATTAATTCACAACTTTCCAATTTCTTGCTCTCTCGAGTGAAACCAGACTTTTTAGATATACATTAACGTAGGCCACACATTAATACAGTAAGAACAAGAATTAATAGAACAACCATGGAAGAAAAGATGAAAAACCAATATGATCAACAATCACATTTCACTACAATTGTTCATTACCTCAGCAAGAAGATGAATTAGCCACTCATTTGTGGATTAAACATCGTTAAATGAGTGTTAAACATACAAGCAATTGAATACAAGGAGAAGGAAAGATAGAAAAACCTTGATAATTTCCTCCCCACAACTGCCTATAACCCACGTTCTTGCTCCACCAAGTCAGAATATTGAAAAATGAACCTAAGTGTTCTATTTATACTAGTGGGAATTTTCCCCGGAATAACAAGCAACGTGTCACGGAGTGCATCGCGGAGCACTGCCTCCGTGACACGCCACTGACGTGAAAGCTCTCTGGAAATCACCCGAAATTAGCCTCGGCAGCACCCTGCCGCGTTGGCAGCGTGTCACGCTGCTTGGGCAGCGCGTTGACACCTCATTGTCGCGCAGCCAACCTATCGTGGCACGTTGCCAACGTGCAGGTGGGCTGTTGTGATCAGCCTGCCTGCCGTGGCACGTTGCCGATGCGCAGGTGGGCTGTTTTATGCCTCCTCTTTGCCGACGTTCGCGGGTTAATTCCGTTTCCAAGCCTCTACTTCACCAACTCATGGATTAGTTACTCAAAAGTCATCAAAACCTACAAAACAAAGGCTAATCATGTTGGTTAGCACTTATCCTCACATTCATATAAAATTACATGAAAATGTATACAATTACTTAGATAACCAAGACTAATTAAAGTCACAAAGCGTATCTCGGGCATGCTATTTTTGCCCGTGATCGATCTTCTCCTTATATAGTGCTACACTCTCAAAGGAATAGAATCAGAATTCATTCAATTTATTTAATCGGCCTATTTTGAACTTTGCAGCATCATTCTAGTCTATGTTCAACTTCTTCACAACCCATAAGGCTTTATGCTCTAACTCAACTAGCAAGAGGAATGCTTTTCCAAAACCCAATAGATAAGGAGAATCTCTAATTGGCATATTTTAAGTTGTCTTGTAGGCCCATAGGACATCATCTAGCTTCCTAGATTAGTTAGTCTGATTTGCATTCACAGTGTTGACAAGGATGCTCTTTTTTTACCCGATTTGACACCTCCACTCGGCCACTTGTCAGAGGATGGTATGGGGTTGCCACTTTGTGCCTTACTCCATATTTCAAAAGAAAGTTTTCAAAGATGTTGTTATAGAAATAAGATCCATAATCACTTATTATACATCTTGGAATGCCAAATTATGTGAAGATATTTTCTTGAGGAAAGCAATCACACTCTTTGCTTTATGGTTGGGTAAATGCTATGGCCTCCACCAATTTGGACACATAATCCACGACAGCCAAAATATATGCGTAATACCCTGAAAGTTCCTAAGACTAGCCTCAGGATTAGAAAGGTGATCAATAGGAAAAGAGGGAAAACTTTTCACTGGACGACTCGTGGTACGAGTCATGGTGAGGAGGTACAACTCATGGGATGTTTTCGTGGTTAGAACCTACTTAAGGAGTTCAGTGGCAATGGGTCAATGTAAAATTCATGGGATCATGTCACAAAGAGTCGTGGGAAGCTACTTATGTTTTAGGGTTGGAAGGTACAAATCATTGTACGACTCATTATGGTAAACAACGAATCATGGTAGGAAGTCATTGGTTGGTTTGGGAGTGTCAGGGTTGGAAGGTACAGTTCATGGTACGACCCGTTGTGATGAACAACGAGTCATGGTTTGAACTCGCAGGAAGGGGCAGAGATTTTGGAAGAAGTGGTAACAGATGGATCTAACGATCCGTCGTTTGATGGCACGATTTGTGGTTTTATCCTTGGGAAACTTGAAAATCTAGGAGAAACAGTGGCGACTACGAGAGCCAACAATGAGTCGTGATATTAAGGTTCGACTTTTGGTGTTAATCATGACTCCTAGCAGTGAGAAACTTTCTTTGAAATTAGTAAGGGTGTTTTTGTAATTTCTAAGCTTCTAAGCCCTAAACTACGTCGTTTTATGCTCTTAAAGGGGTGTTTTAAAGGGGTGAAACCTATTCTAACTCATTTCCCTCCCATGCGTGCAAGATTAGGACTTCCCCATTGAAGATCAAGCTTATTCCCTTTAATTTTTTTCTCCAAATCTCTTGGGCTTTCAAAGACAAGTGTAGATTCAACTCATACAACTATGTAGGGCGATAAATGAGTGTTCCTTTGACTCTCATGCTCACAATTCTCCTCAATTTCGTGAAATTAAGTTCTAGATCAAGTTTATGATCTTAAGGGGTTTTATCCTAATTTTATGAAATTCTCTATGATTTATATATGGGTCAATTTCCTTCATGTTTCAAAGCACGTTATAATATTTATGGGCAGATTTATTACCTATTTTTATTATAAATTCATGATTTAAAGTTTTTAGAAACATTATGCCCAATTGTGCAAGTTTCATGAAAAGTCAAGTTTATGATTCTCTTATGACTTCGATTCTCCTAAGCCCTAATTTATGATTTATGATTTATGATATGATTTCCTATAAGTACCCTTCATGAATTTATGTAGTTCAAGCATGGTGATTTTCTCAAGCATGTTTGTCCTTTATGATTTATGAGTTTATGATTTTGGCGGACTCACGGGCCCTTATTTCATGGCTAGTCATGCATTTCTAATATGATCATGTATTTAATTAGCCCATGAACTTCGTGTATGATTTCACAATAATTATATGAGCCCTCATGTGCATGTTTTTGAGAGTAGTGTCTAGCACCAAGTAGGCCTGGTGTTTAGGTTAACTTCGAGGTACAGGGTCAGTATTAGTGATATCACACTACGTATCATTCCTTGCCTTGGAAATCTTGGGATGACTCTACAAACTTGAGTGAGATATTTGGGGCATCATGTAACCTTTATCGTGATTATGTCGGTTAAAATGAGTTCTCTCATTGTTTCTTATGATTTTAGTTATGCATGTTTATGACTTATGATATTATGTTTTCAGTAGGTTTGACCCAATGATTAGTTTATATGCTTTTACTTCTGATTTTAGCTATAGCAAGACATATGATTTTATTTCTATCTTTGGATCATTTTATTCATATATGAGATTCAGTTATAATTATACATGTTTTCAGATATCAGCATGCAGTCCCTACTCTCATGATCTTACTATTTATATTTACATGTATGATTTTAGTTTGTACATAATAAGCATGTTTTACTTACCTTATATACTCAGTATATTCTAAGTACTGACTGCATACTCTATCATGTAGCATTTCATGATACAGGTTCAAATGATCAAGCTCAGTTTCGCTGCTAGCCAGTTTTTCGCAGCTTAGTTCAGTTCCCGCTGTGGTGAGTCCTCATCCTTCGAGAACCTCAGTTGGTTTAGTTATGTTCTTTTCAATCTTAGACATTAGTAAGCTAGATGGTGGTGTTGTCCCATCAGCTCTTACGACATGTTAGAGGCTTATCATACAATATATAGAACTTCAGCTTTGTCAATTTTGACTCTGTACGGTTGATATGTATTCATACCTCGACTTATTCATGATTTCAGTTATCAACTTTTTCTTGAAGTATGTAATTCAGTTGTCATGTTCATTCCATGGCTCGAGTTGATTCATTTGTGGTTCTAGGTTCAGTATCTCGATCCGGGGTCTTAGCTCGGAGTGTGACAAACTTGGTATCAGAGCAACTGTTTAGAGTGTCCTAGGGTGTCCAAAAGCCGCGTTGAGTAGAGTCTTTTCCATGGGTGTGAATCACGCCACTCTTATGGGGGAAAGGCTACAAGACGTGGAAATTTCCCTTCTTTTATGATCTATGTCATTGTTGCACCCTAGTGCACACGCAAGTGTACGCGGTCATACAAGTAATACAGTGGCTCTTTGAAGAGTCGGATGTTGAACCCATAGGGACTGGACTAATTCAGTAAATATTCAAGTTTAAGTTCTCTATTAACTTTCACAAGTGTTGATTGTAGAGATTGTGAAAGTGGGTATTTAAATCTAGGGGTGATCATAAAATAGTCGGGAAACAATAACAAGAAGCGTCTAGAGTTAAGGTCTGACAATCATGCAATGCTACAATTCACGATGGTTCAAATATTAGAAATTATAGTTGTTGTATCATAGAGTTAAAATGCAATATTCATGCTCTTTTGAGCCTCTAAACACAACAAACTAGTCTCACAACTACATCATTGAGCGGGGATGTCACATCCTAATTCGTGAGCAATTAACAATGTAGATGTGGTATATAGGTTTATGCCCTTGATCATGGACTTTCATACCTCTAATCATTTAACCAAACTTAGCTTCACAACTACTTCTACGAGCAGTGATGTGACAATTCTAAGTTGGTGACTAGCTATCATCCTGTTTTATTAACCAAGCAAGGCAAATTAGGTATAATTTATATCTTAACCGCGAATCCTATCGTTAAGACAAGAACTTGCACCCTACATTCTTTCCTTCTAACCTAGGGTTACTCTTTTGAGCTTTTTCCTAAGCTTAAAAAGTTTGTTTTCATGGTGATCAAGCATCAAAACAACAATAATTAAGGATGCAAGACAAAACAACAACCAAAACTTGAACCAAAGATGAAAATCATGCAATTACATTCATATCATGTGGCCTCAACCCTAGAGGAAGGGTTTTAGCCACTCATGTTTATATAATTACTCAAAAACATGATTAAAGCAATGTACTTATAAGAATGATAAAAGAGAATGAAAAGTTATGAACCCTGGGTATAGTTTCCTTCCTTCTCCCTTCGCTTCTTTCTGTTTCTCTCGAAATATTTTGTGATAATAAAATTAGGAGCTAAGTGTTTAATTTATACTAAGTAGAAGAATGCAAAATTTGGCTGGACATGGAAATGCCCCGTGCCATGTTGCCTATCGCGCAACAGCATCTCTGTGGCATGGAGGTATCACGCATGCCCACTAGAATGTGGCTTCCGACATGTCTTGTGTTGCACTGGTGCGCGTTGACTAGCATGGCACGCCAGTGGTCGCACTGATGGAAGGGCATGACACAGCCTAGACGCGCAGGCCTCCTTCCTTGGCATGTCTTTGTGCGCACGCAAGGCATGGCACGACGCCTAGCATGCTGCTTACTTAACGTGGCATGCTGGCATGTGCTGGCAACCTACTCTTTGTTCTTTCTTCATGCTACTTCTTTGCAACCACTTCCATACTTTCCGTTTGTGCATTAAAAATCATTTTCAGTCCCTCCTAAGCATAATTCATCTACAAAACATGGGCTAATCATATTGTTTAGTTCATGCACGAAATTATACAAAATCACATGAGAATGTAATCAATTAAATTAACAATCATGACTAAGAGTAAGTTATAAAATAGCACGTAAATATGCCCAAGATCACTACCCCACACTTAAAGTCTTGTTCGTCCTCGAACAAATCTATTACATCTCATGCACACGAAGGATTCAATATAACTAATTGAAGCAAGACAATTCAAGCTAAGACGACAACAATTGTTTCATCTAGCAGGTTTAAGATAGAGCATGTAGTATATAACCACTAAAATCACATACAATTAAGTTAAGACCTCCTAGCCTCAAAGATCAACTCTGATACTCGACAAACTCATGCAAATTAACCAATCAAGGAATCCGACATGAATTTTATCCTTCATCAAACATGTTCCCTCACAACAAGAGAGATACCCATTTTACACTCTCAAGTTTTCAATTTATAACATGTATCTGTATATAAATAACAATTCAACTCACTCTCACAAAGAATTCACATGCAATATGTATGTAATATCCCGAAAGTGCCTAGGAGTAGACTCGAGAGTTAAAAGTTAAAAACTGCTGAAACAGGGAAAAATGTTGCAGAATGGGTGACCCTACGAATCGTTAGTCCAACCAACAACCCATTGGGATGAGTCATGGAAAGCATCTGGTCTGGGGACAGTGGAAGCAACGATCGATGTGACGACTCATTGTGGGAAACAATGAGTCGTCGTTTGTGGTCGTGGTGGGAGATGGACCTTAGCATCTGGGAAGTGATGGGTTATCCCACGACCCATCATGAGTTACCAAAGACCGTTGTTAGTAGTCATTGTTTGAGGGGTGAAATTTCAAGTGGGTTCGACGAAAGGAAACCACGACTTGTTTGATGATGTAATGAGTCGTGGTGAGACTTGTTATAGGATGAGGTGACAAAGTTGCAGGAGGAAACAATGGTCGATAGAAAGACCCGTTTTATGGTATGATGACCCATCATTTCAAGTTGTGGGTTGAGCTGAGACCTAAGCCTGGACAGTGTACCGGACGGATCATCACCACGGGTGGTGGTATCTTCCAAAGCTCGTTGGGGCACCCGTTGGTTCATCCAGTGAAGAATTTTATGCGTAATCAGTAAGGGTATTTTCATCATTTCCATGATGCTACGTCGTTTAGGGCTCATTTTAGTGGGTTTAAAGAGAGGAAAACCTATTCTAAGTTATTTCGTTCCATGCATGCAAGCTTGAGAGGTTGAAGAGGGGATTTAGAGAATTCTTCAAGGTTTTCATTCAAATTATTCTTGGGCAATCAGAGAAGTGGTAGAATCAATCTCTTCCAGGTATGTAGGGTTATGAGTGGGTGTTTCCTTCCACACCCATGCCAAAGTTCTATCTAAATATGAGAAATTCCTATGATCAAGTATGGGGTTTTTACCTAAATGCATGAATCTTCAACTTCTTTACATGGGTATGAATTGATTAAGATTTTATTATTGAATTGTGAAGCATGGGCTGATTTTATAATGATTTCAATTAAAATAATATTTCTAGTCTTATGAATGTTTAACACCATGGATGAGATGATCATGAAAAGTGAGATTTACGAAGTAAATGTGATAATGATGAGATATTATGATGAAAAGCATGATTTGAAGCTACCCATGTCTATAATTATGTCTTTGATGAGAATTGAGTTATCTCTAAGTATGATAAAACTTTGGGCAATGCCCACTTGTTAAGTTTAAATGATGATTTTCTTGATCTAAGCTTATCACATTGTTTTGGAGCGAAGACTGTCAAATTTTATATTCTAGCTTGTGGTATATTTTGAATTAAGTTTTCTTATGCATGCTTACCTCATGAATTTGGAGCAAAGGCTCCCAAGTATGTATTCAGCTTGTGGTATGTTTTGAACTAAAGCTTCTCATATGTATGATTTCGTATTTGAGATGTATTAATCATTGAGGTTCGTCAATAGACGATGTTGAGCTTCGTTATATACAATGTAGAGCATTGCATGTTTTGGGAGAAGAGTCTAGCACTGAGCAGGCTAAGGGTCGCTCACCCTATGCCCCAGAACTACACGCCAACATAGGTTGATACTATTATAATATTGGGACCTCCCTTGTGAGCTATCCCCGACCCGATTGGCCCATGAGCTTGATATCAATATCATGGTAGCATCCTTAGCCCTAGCAAGGTTTTGGATGGCTTGCCCACTTGAGTGTAATAGTTGGGACCACCTAAAATCTATCATGGTATATCGGTTAAGTGACGAGTCTCCCATTGTCCATATGATTCAGATTTGCATATTCATTACTTGTGGTTATTATTTTATAGATGCATGTTCTAAAAGCAAGGTTTGAAATAATGTTCAGCTTTTTTTATAAATGTCATATTTAAGCTTTGAGTCATTTGAGTCAGTTTGATGTTATAAAGCTATGTATTGTATGTTATGAAAAGATCATGATTTTAGAAAGAATGCATGCAAACCCTACTCTTAGTTAATGATGTTTATGTTTTGACTACTGCATTGTCTTAAAGTTATTTTACTTACTTTAGCGGTTTTACTTACCTTGCATACTCGGTACATCCCATGTACTGACCGCATATATTTTATGCTATATCATTTCATAATATAGGACCGACTCTCAGGTTCATCCCTACTCTTAGACAGCTTATCGAAGTTAACGTCTGCTTGTTGGTGAGTCGTCATCTTTTGAGGACTAGACTATCTATCTTTTCTATATGTATTTCAGTTTTCAGCTTGTTGAGTTAGTTGGAGTCCTGTCCCATCAACTCGTCATGTTTAGAGGCTATTCAGACATATGTATGTATTCAGCTTTGGATTTTATATTAGTATGTTATATTTAAGTTAGACTTCCTCTATGATGGTATTGGGTTATTCAATTCTTGATTGAGTTAGATGTATGCTTATGCCATGGGTCGACTTGGAGTCTTTCGGGGCTCCTTGTCCCGTGTCGCGATCTGGGCCTCTGTTCGGGTCATGACAAACTTGGTATTAGAGCAATAGGTTTGAAGTGTCCTAGGATGTTTGAAAGCCACGTTAAGTAGAGTCTCTTTCATTGGTGTGAAGCACGCCACATTTATGACGAAGAGGCTACAAGATGTTTAAGAAATGTTCCCTTCTTTCATGATCTATGTCGTGTGATGAAAAGTCTTTTTATCCTTCTAATTTGTGCTATTCAAGATTGAAGAATCATGGCTCCTCAAATAATGAATGGAAGGAGGAATGGAGGTGGTGAAGGCCACGAGGATGGCAATGGTTATGGGCATCAGTCAGCCCCACCAGTTCATGAGCCCCAGGCACCGGAGCAAGCTGCCCATGCTGAGTTCCAGGCCGCTATTCAGATGCTTGCGCAGGCCTTGACCGCTCACGTCAATCAGTAGGCTGTTACACATGTTTCGCGAAATGGCAATGCAGTGGCGGCTCGAGTCAGAGACTTCTTGAGGATGAACCTACCGGAGTTCCTTAGGTCCAAGATAGATGAGGACCCACATGAGTTTGTTGATGAGATTGTCAAAATCACCCAGGTTATAGGGGTTAATGGGTTGAGTGCGCCGAGTCAGCCTCTTATCATCTAAAAAGGGTGGCTCATATCTGGTTCTGTCAAGGAAGGATAGCAAGGTCGTAGGAGTAGGTGTTCGGCTGTTCGGTTGGTATTATATATTATAAACCAACACGCAAGTGCACGTGGTCAAACAAGTAATAAAGTCGCTAAGTAAGCCAAGTATCGATCCAAGGAGGCTCAGGATATGTAAATTTGCCTAAGTATACTATATTCTTATCTTACTTCTAATTATGCTAACAACAACGTAACCAACAGTTAAATGAGTTTTTGTTTATAAAATATATACTAAAACTATTAACAATTATTTACTGTGAATTTAAACTATGGATATGAGCATGCCAAGGTTAAGAACAAGTAATGAATTCGATTATAATAATAATTCGGTTAATCTCTTCTTCATGTTGCTAGCCAAGAACAGTAGCCTAGAAATTAAAACTCTCGTATTTAATTTCACTTAAGAATCATAAACCATTCGTCTACATTTCTGTGATCAAATGCAATTTACGACCTAGCAATACAATTTCGGTTCCTAAATTGACTAATACGGCTTTCAAGTATATTTCTATCAGGAAAGCACATCAAAACCCAATTTTCCCAAATCAAGTTAAGAACAATACCCTATTAATTCACAACTTTCCAATTTCTTGCTCTCTCGAGTGAAATTGGACTTTTTAGATGTACATTAATGTCGGCCAAGCACTAATGCAGTAAGAACAAGAATTAATAGAACAACATGGAAGAAGAAGAAGAAAACCATATCATTAACAATCAAAATTCATCACCATTTTTCAAAACCTTAGCAAGGAAGAGAATTAGCCACTCATTTGTGGACTGATCATCCTAAAACAAGTGTAAATCATGCATACAATTGATTGAAAGAAGAAAGGAAGAGAAGAAATCCCTTAGCTTTTTCGTCCCTCAACTGCTGCTAACCCACGTCCTTGCTCCACCAAGTCTGAACTCATTAAAATAAACCTAAGTGTGCTATTTATACTAGAGGGAAATTTTTCCCGGAATAACAAGCAACGTGTCACGGAGGTCAACGCGGAGCACTGCCTCCGTAACATGGCGTGGACGCGGACCTTCACTGGAAATCCAGGGTCCAGTAAAATAGCCTCAACGTGGCACGGAGGCCAACGCGGAGGCCTATCTCCGTGCCACGGAGCTGTCGCGAGGCCTCACTGGAATTTGCCATTTAATTTCCTCTCCAGGCAGTGTGCCTCCGTGATGGTAGCGTGGCACGGCTCCATCGCGGAGCCCCTATAATTTGTGCATTCCAATGTCTATTCCACGCTCGTATCCAAGTCCAACTCCGATATAGTTCCAACATGCATTTTAGCTCCTAAAAATCATATTTTCCTGCAAAACAAATGCTAATCATGTTGGTTAGTATAAATTCACATTTTATTACCAATTACATGAGAATATATACATATTGCACACAAACAAGGCGAAAATAATACGTTTGAGTATCACTTGGGCATATAAATCTGCCCAAGATCACTTACCCCGCACTTAAATCCTTGTTCGTCCTCGAACAACACATACATAACTCATGCAAATTACATCCCAACCTTCGTCACTATGGTGCGACCATTTACGCTACGATCATACCGATTATTCAATTTTTGCAAATCATCACGAAAACATGCTTGGTCTTCCAATACAATGACCTTTAATACATCAAGACTTCCTAGACTTTAAGAATTGATTCTTGATATCGGCAAACTCATGCAAATCAGCTAATCAAGAAATCCGACACGAAAATCAATCTTTCATCAAGCATGTGCCCTCACAACACAAGAGAATCTTCCCCTTTTTGTTCATGCAACACACAAACATGCAAGTAGGGGCATATAAAAATTAATTTCACTCTCTCTCCCAAAAGAATTCACATGCATCATGTCGTGACCCATAGGCTTGCCCTTAGTGTATTACTCCACTAATATAAAGAAATGCAATGTAAGATCAAGTAGGACTTTAATGGGTTGTAACGGGGCTATGGATCTAGTATATATATTGGATTAGCCAATAATAGTCACTAGCATCCTTAAGCGCCTTTTCAACACATTCCCATCGACTCCTGGACATTGTTCCTCTCTTTTCTCTTTTTCTCCCATTCATGCTGGTTTACTTTCGTACTGCCCATTTCATCAAACACACTTGACACAAAACAAAGGGTTTTCATGTACCCTCAATATCATTTAATTATAACAAGTGGCTGTTCAACATCATATTTTCTTTCCTCACTCTGCTTTTCTTTTTCTTTTCACTCTTTTCACTCTTTAACACTTTGGGAAACATTTTCTTTTCTTTGTAAGCGCTTAAGATTTTTGTATAGACTTTAAGGCTAATGAAAAGAAGGAATAAAGCTTAGTTTATACAATTTTGGACAAAAGAAAGAAAGAAATCGGCTAAAGGCTCAACGGGCTGACTAGGGTATACAACATATAAAAAGGTAGAGTTTGACAAGAAAAAAATGGAAACTATCGGTTAAAAACAAAGAAATGCCTACATCCTTTCCAACACTACACCTCCTTCATTTCGTTTTGTATACACTCCAGGCAAGTTCTAGACAATTCACAATGGCATGGAATAACAATACCTCACTTCACACTTCATGCACATGCTCGAATCAAGATGCATTCACAGACTCTCTAATTAGCCAATCACATGAATTCAAAATTAAGCCTCAATCATACTGAATCAAATTCTGCCGCCTAGGTACTCAACATATTTACAAAATTGCATGCTTTCGAATGAATCACTTTCACATTTTGAACATCAGTTACAACACGCAACGAAATTTTTGCAACCATAAAGCAACTACAGTTCATTGATGCAATCCACCAAAGAAAAATTAAAAACAAATTAAAATCCTACTCCTACCGATTACATTTCCCTTAAGACGGTCGTCATCCATCCATCATAGGGAACGGTCACTAACTATGACATCGGTTCAATGAGACTATTCTCGGTAAAAGAACCAAAAAACTCCGAGAAACCCAAACAAAATAAAAACCAAAAATTTTTGCAACACATCGATCATTTCGATAGAAAAAAAATATTTACAAGTACAAAATATTTTCGCGAAAATTTTTGAAAAATATCGATCATCTCGATAGAAAAAATATTTACAAAATATTTACACTGGCAACCATAACTTTTCATAACACACATCATTAACCACACAAACAAATATATACACATACAACACAAATCAGTTCACCACATGGAAAACACAAACATACATACAAACCAAGGAAAAAGCATACAGCAGATTAGAGCCCAAGTCCCAGCACCTAGCTACTCCCCACCCCACACTTAAATTGAACACTGTCCCCAGTGTTCACAAAAATTCAAAACAAAATTTCGGGTGGTGGAACTCCCTGATCAGTCGAAATATTCGACTTCTTCATCTGGTGCTGCTGCCTCGTCCCCCATGTCTGAGTCAACACCATCATCGTCATCGGACTCCACATCGGAGTCCTCCCGACGTGTCTCCTCATCAGTAGGGACATCGTCATCCGTCGGCTCCACGAAGGCTGGTCCCACTCGGCATAAGGCTCTGGCATTCTCGCCAAATGGGTAATCCAGCTCCAGCTACCATAATTCTTCCTCGGTGGCTGGTCTCCCACCAATCCGTAGCTGAAGCATCTGCATGCCGAACATACGTGCCATGTACTGATCGTCACGAGCATGTCGCTCGCCCAAAGTCAGCACTAGCCCGTGTGTGGTGTAGGGGGCCTTAGTTTTTGTCACATCGAGGGCCCTCCGCTCCAACTGCGGGATGTAGTCCAAGGCCTCTTCCTTGACATCGAGGCCTCGGAGGAAGGTGGTGACGAGTCCGCCAAACCCGTATCTGTGGCCCTGCTGTAGTCTGGCTCTCTTCATGGCGGATATAATTACCGCCCCAACATTAATCTCAAGCCCTTTCATAAGGGCATACACCAAGCAGACACGGTCCCGGGTCACATCCGTCATATGAACTCCCAGGATCAAGCATGAACATACAATTTTCAGCCATATTCTGGCCTCCCTGTTCATCTGCGAATAAGGTAGAGTCTGGTGGTAACCCCTCTCCTTATTTCTACTCCATCGGGCTGTGGATCGAGCCCCACACAACGTACGTCTGATGTCGGCGTATGGTGGGGTGATGTTTAGCTGGCGGAGAACGTGGGCGTCTGTGTCCCGCGCTCCAACGATGGCATTAAATTGCTGGGGTTCCAGAGTAACAATCTGCCCTCTGATTTTTATTGTGTGGCTTCTGATGGCCGGGTTCCAATTTGCGTAGAACTCTCGGACCAAATGAAGGTTGCACTCCTTGGGCTCCTAAAAGATAAAGCTGAGCCCAGCTGCTTCAATCCTTTGCACAATACGGGGGAACTCCTGTGCTAGTGGTTCCCGTGCAATATGTTCCTCCGGGAAGTACTTGCTCTCCTTATGCTTAGCATACCATTTCTTTCCTTCCTCGGTTACCCACCTTGTTCCGTATTGGCGGCGTTGGCCGCGCGGAACAGCTGGTGCAGCTGGGACTGCGGTGCCCAGTCTCATTCGCTATCTACCGGTGCCTGAGGTAGAAGCACCCTTGCCCTTATCCTGTCTACTAGCCATTGTACCTGTCAATATGCACAAACAAGCACAAAGTTAAGCTATAAAGATGTTAACTTCGACTAAGGTCGGGTTACACAACGTTTACCCCACACTTAGGCCTTAGCAACTTTTACAAAACTACGGCAAGGATAACTCTACTTACACCAAAGACAACAACTATACAATTTATGCTTAGTGCGTTCACAAAAAAAAATTTCGACAGCATAACGGTTAGTGTACTACTCAGACTTCATACAGCTAATCCCAATCGTACTATCGCTAACAATTCAATCATCACACTTAGCAACAAAAACAACAAATAAAAACAACGACAAAAACATTCCATATACAAATGAATCCAATTAATCAAACCAATTTACACAATGTTCACATTTTCCCAAAAATTCGAGACTTCGTCGTCTTTTAACATTCATACAATATTTACAATGACTTATCTCAATTTACAAACACACCCGGCATCTAATTTATCGAATTATCAAGTCACCCAAGTCAAATTCAACAACCCAAGCCCTAGAATGCAAATTTTCACTCAAATCCGAATTATTCATGTAATCGTTAAGTTCAACCGCTAATTACAACAATCCGAACATATATCAATCACAAATAACTCAACATCATGTTAAATTGCTACTTGGGGTGATATATCTCACCTCACATGCCCAAATTCGACTAAAATCGCCAAAAATTTGAGAGAGACGAGGAAAACGTACCTTTAAGTTGAAGAACCGAAGAAACTTGACGTATTCCTTGCCTAATAGCGTGGCACGTTGGTTGGGGAGGGGGATTTGGGTGTTTTGGTCGCGGAGAGTAGAAGAAATGGGGAAAAATTGGGCAAAATCGGGGTTAATTTAAAGAAAAACACGCGGGTCACCCGGCAACCCGGTGTGACCCGGCACCAAATATAAGGCAACGTGTCACGGAGGGTAATGCGGAGCCCCTCCTCCGTGACACGGAGCCAACACGATGGCTCTCTGAAAATTTTAAACATCTGGATTTTGCCTTCAACGTGTCATGGAGGGTAATGCGGAGCCCTCCCTCCGTGACACGGAGCCAACGCCCCAGTGCACTGTTTCTTCAATAAAATTATTTTTTCATACCTTGCCTTATTTTTCCCGCTTCCATGCATATTTTTCTCCGTTTGACCTGAAAATCACTTCACTAAACGAAATTGGTTAGATTAATAGATTTCCCTAACTAAAACGAAAAAAATACTAACTAAAACGAAAAATTTGTACGAAATCAAGAAAAAGAAAAATAAAATAAAAATACAAATTAATTACACTCTACTAAAAGAAGAAAAATAGAGTATTTTTCTTTTCACTGGTTGCCTCCCGTGCAGCGCCTGGTTTACCGTCGCGGCTCGACTTCCATTATGCTCAATTATCTACTAGGGTGAGGGACGATTTTTCACGATCCTTGTCCTCCTCCCAGTAGTGCTCAACCTCATCTGGTGGCCTTCCTGTTAACTCTCGGGAATCATTCATTATATTAGCATTCCCATGATCAATCACATTGATCACCGAGAGTTCCTCATTTACAATCGGGAGCTTGGGTGCTTTGTACACGTCAAACACTTTTATCTTGTCATGTGCCCGCATTGTAAGTTGACCCGCAGCTACATCAATTAATGCTTTTCCGGTTGCCAAAAAGGGTCGTCCCAAAATAAATGGGACTTCAGCATCTGGTTCAAAGTCCAGAACAATAAAATCGACCGGAAAAATGAGGGAGCCCACTTGCACTAACACATCCTCAACAATGCCATCCGGCTTAGCTAAGGACCTGTCCGCTAGCTGCAAAATTACCGTTGTAGGTCTAGGACTCCCTAGACCTAACTTTCTGAATACCGAAGATGGCATCAGATTTATACTTTCCCCCAAGTCGCATAATCCACGAGCTCGGATACTTTTCCCAATAGTCAGCTGGATAGTAAAACTTCCAGGGTCTTTCAGTTTTGTGGGCAGTCTATTCTGAATCCGAGAAGTGCATTCCTCCGTTAAAGCCACCGTGGCATACTCAGTCAAACGACTTTTGTTAGCCACAATGTCTTTAATATATTTTGCATACTTTGGCACTCCCTGCAAGACATCAACAAGAGGTAAGTTAACATGTACCTGTTTAAGCACCTCCATGAATTTCTTGAAACACGCCTCCTCCTTGTGTTTCTTAAGTCGTTGAGGGAACGGGGGTGGAGGTCTTTCTGCTTCTGCTTCTTTGGTCTTCCCCCTATCAGAACTTTGTTCCTCCTCAACATCTGCTGCTCCTGACTTTTGAGGCGGTCTTTCTGGTTCCACCTCTTTCAACTGTAAGCCACTCCTCGTGGTCACCGCATTAACCTGCTTCGGATTAGGATCCGTGTCGCTAGGTAGTCCTCCTTTGGGTCTTGTATTTTGGGCACTAGCAAATTGCCCAAACTGATATTCAAGAGCCTTGGTCGCCAACTGATTGTTCTTCACTTCGGCTGCCAATTTAACATAGTCAGCCTGCAATTGTGCCTGATTAGCGATCATGGTTTTGAACATCTCCTCAATGGTCGGTGATGGTGGTGGAGGAGGGGCATTGTGATTTCTGAATTGCGATTGATAGTTTTGTTTCCCTCCTTGATTTCTCTGCATACCCTGACCAGAACCTTGGCCTTGTTGGTTGTTGCTACCCCACAAAAAATTTGGATGGTTCCTCCAATTTGAGTTGTAGCCACTACCAAACTGCTGCTGATTTCTCTGTGCATTGCCCACAAAGTTAACAGAATCAGGATTTGCACCACAGCACTCAGCTGAATGCTCACTACTACCACACACTTCACACCACATCTGCTGGACTGCATTGACTGAAGCTGCAGGCTGGTTCAAGTTCATATTGCTGAAGTGGTTATTTAACTGATTTTGCAAGGTAGCTATCTGTGCAGCGATAGTTGTAAATCCATCCACTTCAAGCACTCCCGCTGCTTTCCTTGCTCCACCTCGGGATAAATCTGCATTCCATTCTGGATTGCCTTGTGAAATTTGGTTGAGCAAAGTGTACAGCTCCTCGTAAGTCTTTTCCAACGCTTGCCCTCCAGCTGCTGAATCTAACAGAATTTTAGTGTGGGGTTCCAAACCCTCAATAAATGTGTGTACCAACACCTCATTGGACTGATGATGATGAGGACAGTCCCGCAACATGGATTTAAATCTTTCCCAGGCTTGATATAGATTTTCTCCCTCTCTCTGTTTAAAACTTAGAATTTGACTTCTAAGTCTGGCTGTTTTACCCGAAGGGAAAAATCTAATCAAAAGCTTCCGTGCAAGATCATCCCACGTTGATATAGAATTGGGTGGTTCAGCTTTTAACCACCTCTTGGCTTCACCAAGTACGGAAAACGGAAATAAGGTGAGCCAAACAAAATCAGGTGACACTCCAGCGGGTATATAAGTGTCACTTATCTCCAAAAAGTTTTGGAGATGTTGTTGTGGATCTTCATGAGGTAGACCGGCAAATTGCCCACTTGTGTGCAAGAGTTGCACCATATTCTGCTTTAATTCAAACCTCCCTCCAGGCTCTGCTTTGCGGATGCTAGAATGTACATTGTTAGCGTGTGGGATTGCCACCTCGCGAACCGGCCTTGCTGCTGCTTCATCGGGCACTAACACTGCCCTTACAACTGGTGGATGTTGCGGCTCCATAATAGATTGTCGGAACAACTTCAGCTTCTTTTGTAGAGCTTCTCTACGTTGACTATGAAATTCACGTTCAGGCTCTAAGTAAGATTCCACCAGCTCTTTGTCCCTTGCCAGTGTTCACAGAAATCAAGTCTGCAAAATATAGGCTAAGACCAAGTTGTTAACACTTAAGAAAATAAAAATAAAAATACAGTAAATTTACACTAAACACAATTTCACAAATTTGCCTAGCCTCCCCGGCAACGGCGCCAAAAACTTGTTCGGCTGTTCGGTTGGTATTATATATTATAAACCGACACGCAAGTGCATGTGGTCAAACAAGTAATAAAGTGGCTAAGTAAGCCAAGTATCGATCCAAGGAGGCTCAGGATATGTAAATTTGCCTAAGTATACTATATTCTTATCTTACTTCTAATTATGCTAACAACAACGTAACCAACAGTTAAATGAGTTTTTGTTTATAAAATATATACTAAAACTATTAACAATTATTTACTGTGAATTTAAACTATGGATATGAGCATGCCAAGGTTAAGAACAAGTAATGAATTCGATTATAATAATAATTCGGTTAATCTCTTCTTCATGTTGCTAGCCAAGAACAGTAGCTTAGAAATTAAAACTCTCATATTTAATTTCACTTAAGAATCACAAACCATTCGTCTACATTTCTGTGATCAAATGCAATTTACGACCTAGCAATACAATTCCGGTTCCTAAATTGACTAATACGGCTTTCAAGTATATTTCTATCAGGAAAGCACATCAAAACCCAATTTTCCCAAATCAAGTTAAGAACAATACCCTATTAATTCACAACTTTCCAATTTCTTGCTCTCTCGAGTGAAATTGGACTTTTTAAATGTACATTAATGTCGGCCAAGCACTAATGCAGTAAGAACAAGAATTAATAGAACAACATGGAAGAAGAAGAAGAAAACCATATCATTAACAATCAAACTTCATCACCATTGTTCAAAACCTTAGCAAGGAAGAGAATTAGCCACTCATTTGTGGATTGATCATCCTAAAACAAGTGTAAATGATGCATACAATTGATTGAAAGAAGAAAGGAAGAGAAGAAATCCCTTAGCTTTTTCGTCCCTCAACTGCTGCTAACCCACGTCCTTGCTCCACCAAGTCTGAACTCATTAAAATAAACCTAAGTGTGCTATTTATACTAGAGGAAAATTTTTCCCGGAATAACAAGCAACGTGTCACGGAGGTCAACGCGGAGCACTGCCTCCGTGACACGGCGTGGACGCGGACCTTCACTGGAAATCCAGGGTCCAGTAAAATAGCCTCAACGTGGCACGGAGGCCAACGCGGAGGCCTATCTCCGTGCCACGGAGCTGTCGCGAGGCCTTACTGGAATTTGCCATTTAATTTCCTCTCCAGGCAGTGTGCCTCCACGATGGTAGCGTGGCACGGCTCCATCGCGGAGCCCCTATAATTTGTGCATTCCAATGTCTATTCCACGCTCGTATCCAAGTCCAACTCCGATATAGTTCCAACATGCATTTTAGCTCCTAAAAATCATATTTTCCTGCAAAACAAATGCTAATAATGTTGGTTAGTATAAATTCACATTTTATTACCAATTACATGAGAATATATACATATTGCACACAAACAAGGCGAAAATAATACGTTTGAGTATCACTTGGGCATATAAATCTGCCCAAGATCAGTAGGTCCGGTCACTTGGGAAGAGTTCCAGGCTGCATTTCTAGATCGGTTCTTCCCTCAAAATATAAGGGAGTTGAAAATAGCTGAGTTCATGAATTTGAAGCAAGGGATAATGACTTTTCAAGAGTATGCCCTTGAGTTTACTCTCTTATGGAAATATTCCCCAGAGTTGGTAGCCGATCAGAGGATGCGAGTGAGTAGATTCGTCCATGGATAGTGGGTTATTTGGACAAAGATTGCAGGACTGCCATGCTTCACCAGGATATGGACTTTCCTAGCATAGTCTTGTATGCCCAACATATGGAGGCGGCACATTCGAGAGATAGGAAGGCCAAGAGGGCCAGGATCGAGGACCACAGATCTCTCAGCAGAGGTTTGGTGGTGGGCATCGATATCAGACTCACTAGAGATCATCCGTCCTGGCTTGATCAGCATTGAGTGTGCCATCTTGACCTAGACATAATTAGAGAGCTGAGCATCAGGCTTAAGGGGTCAGAGCAGCAGACATGCAGATTCCAGCATCCCAACTTGTCGTAGATGTGGTCGAGGGCACACAAGCCAGTGTTTGGCAGGTTCGTTGCATGTTTCGGGTATGGGCAGCCCGGGCATATGCTTAGAGATTGTCTAGTTGTGAGGCAGGATCATGTTGGGGGCCAAAGACCAGCTTCTAGTTTAGCATCCTCTTTCCCACGCTCAGCACATCAGGGGGAACCTACTAGAACTGTTGGCGGTCAGCACTAGAACAGATTTGATGCCTTAGCCACTCGTCAGGAGCAGGATGCTTCACCAGATGTAGTCACCGTTATGTTGAAGGTTTTTCATGTTAATGTATACGCATTGCTAGATCTGGGGGCTACAATATCTTTTGTGACACCATATGTGGCCAGTAGCTTCGGAGTCAGTCCCAATGTCTTGTTAGAGCCCTTCTTAGTTTCCGCTCTAGTAGGTGACTGAGTTATAGCTGGACGGGTGTATAGAGGTTGGCCAGTCTCAGTGCTTCATAAGGTTACCTCAGCAGATTTGATAGAGTTAGACATGACCGATTTCGATGTTATTCTCGGCATAGATTGGCTATCTTCATGCTATGCTTCAGTTAATTGTAGAACTCGGTCAGTAAAGCTCAGATTTCTAGGTGAGCCAATATTAGAGTGGTAGGGTAGTTCGGTTGTTCCTGTAGATCGATTTATTTCCTACCTTAAGGCCAGGAAGATGATTTCTAAGGGTTTCATGTAACATCTAGTTAGGGTTAAGGATGTCGAGTCTGAAACCCTGACTATCCAGTCAGTCCTAGTAGTACGTGAGTATCCAGAGGTCTTTCCTGATAATTTGCCAGGTGTCCCTCCCGAGTAGGAGATTGATTTTGGTATTGACCTTCTTTCTAAAAAGTAGCCTATATCTATTCCTCTATACAGAAAGGATCCAGTCGAGCTAAAACATCAGTTGAAGGACCTATTAGATAAGGGTTTTATTAAGCCGAGTAAGTCTCCATGGGGTGCACTGGTGTTATTTGTCCGGAAGAAGGATGGTTCGCTTCGGATGTGCATTGAGTATCGGTAGTTAAACAAGATCACCATTAAGAACAGGTATCCTTTACCCAAGATCGATGATTTGTTTGACCAGATTCAGGGTGCCAAGTGTTTCTCCAAGATTGATCTTAGGTCCGGGTATCACCAGCTCAGGGTTCGGGAGAGTGACATCCCTAAAACCGCTTTTAGGACTCTATATGGTTACTACGAATTTGTTGTTATGTCTTTTGGACCAACCAATGCCCCTGTAGCTTTTATGGATTTAATGAATAGGGTGTTCAAGGAATATTTGGATATGTTCGTGATTACGTTCATTGATGACATCCTTATATACTCTCGGAGTGAGGAGGAGCATGTTGCTCACTTGAGAGTAGTGCTTCAGACCCTCTAGGATCGTCAGTTGTATGCAAAGTTCAGCAAGTGTGAGTTTTGGTTGGACTCCATGGCATTTTTGGGCCATGTGGCATCGAGTGATAGCATAAAGGTAGATTCTCAGAAAATCGAGGCGGTAAAAAATTGGCCTAGACCGATGAATCCTTCAGATATTCGGAGTTTCTTAGGTTTAGCTGGCTACTACAGGTGGTTTGTTGAGGGCTTCTCATCTATTGCAGCACTTTTGACCAAGTTAACTAAGAAGAAGGTAAAGTTCCAATGGTCGGAGGCTTGTGAGAAGCTTCCAAGAGTTGAAGACTCGACTCACGTTAGCACCAGTGTTAACTCGACCTAAGGGTATCGATGGTTTTGTGGTGTATTATGATGCTTTGGGAATCAGACTCGGGTGCGTATTGATGCAGCGTGGAAAGGTGATAGAATGTGCCTCAAGACAGTTGAAGGTCCACAAGAAGAATTACCCAACACATGATCTTGAGTTGGCTGGGGTGGTATTCGCATTGAAGATATGGCGGAATTACTTGTATAGGGTCCATGTGGATGTGTTTACGGACCAAAAGAGCTTGCAATATGTGTTCATGCAGAAAGATCTCAATCTACGACAAAGGAGGTGGTTGGAGCTACTCAAGGACTACATTATGAGTGTCCTTTACCACCCGGTAAGGCTAATGTGGTAGCGCACACACTTAGTAGGATCTCTATGGAGAGTTTGTCCCAAGTGGATTCGGGAAAGAGGGAGCTAGTGAGAGATGTTCATCGACTTGCAAGGTTGGGACTTAGATTGGTTGACTCGATCGATGGCAGTGTTGTTGTGCAAAACGGATTAGAATCATCCTTGGTGACAGATGTGAAAGCTAGACAAGATGAGGATCCGATGTTGGTAAAGCTGAAGGAAGTCGTTCAAAGTCAGAAGGTGGAGGTTTTCTCCCAAGGGGGAGATAGTGTGTTGCGGTACCAGGGTCATCTATGTGTCCCAAATTTCGATGATTTGAGGAGTCGGTTGTTGCATGAGGCTCATGGATCAAGGTACTCTATTCATCGAGGTGCCACCAAGATGTATCATGACTTGCAGGAAATATACTGGTGGAATGGCATGAAGAAGGATATTGCAGAATTCGTAGCCAAGTGCCCAAACTATCAGCAAGTAAAGGTCAAGCATCAAAGGCTAGGAGGCGTACTTCAGGATATTAGCATTCCCACTTGGAAGTGGGAAGAGATTAATATGGATTTCATTACAGGATTACCTCATACTCGCTGACATTATGGATCTATTTGGGTGGTGGTAGAAAGTTTGACAAGGCTGCACACTTTCTATCGGTCAAAACCATAGATTCAGCGGATGATTATGCCAAAATTTATATCTGAGAGTTGGTTCGATTACATGGAGTCCCCTTGTCTATTATTTTAGACTGAGGTACTCAATTTACCTCTATATTTTGGCGGTCTTTTCAAAAAGGGCTTGGGACTCAGGTTAAACACAGCACAACATTTTATCCGCAAATGGATGGTCAAGTGGAGCGGACGATTCAAACTCTCTAAGACATGTTGAGAGCCTACGTGATGGACTTTAAAGATAATTGGGATGATTGATCTTGGGCAGAATTTCATGCCCAAGTGATACCCAAAGGCTTCATTTCGACTTGTTTATCTATTGTTATGTGTACAATCTCATGTGAATCTTAGGTAAATGTGAATTTATACTAACCAACATGATTAGTGTTGTTTTGCAGGTAGAAGGAATTTTGGAAGCTAATCTACATGTTGGTGAAGTGCGGGGATGGACTCGGAAGCAAGAAATGGAAGTTGACAAGGGAAGTTGGCAAAAATAAGGGCTCCGCGTTGGCGTCGTGTCACGCTACCATTGTGGAGGCATTCTGCCTGGGATGATGAAAATATGTCAAATTCTAGTGGAGGTTCGCGTTATCTCCGTGGCACGGAGGTAGTGCTCCATGTTACACTCCGTGCCACGTTGCTTGTTATTCCGGGAAAAATCCTCAATAGTATAAATAGCACACTTAGGTTTTATTTTAAACATTCTGACTTTTTTGAGCAAGAACGTGGGTAGCAGGCAGTTGAGAGGATGAAAATTCTAGGGTTATTCTCTTCCTTTTTCTCTTTAATTTCAATTACTTGTATGAATTCTACTTATTTGAAGATGTTTAATCCACAAATGAGTGGCTAATTCACCTATTGTTGAGGTTAAGGATAATTGTAGAGGAATATAATTATTAATCATTTCAGTTTTCATCTTTTCTTCAACGATTGTTCTATCAATTCTTGTTTTTATTGCATTAATGTTTGGCCAATGTTAATGTATATCTTAGAAATCCAATTTTGATTCTGAAAAGAAAAGGAATTGGACAGATGTGAATTGGTAGGATATGATCTTTTCGTAGTTGAGAAAATTGAGAATTGATTTACGTTCAGAATAGAAATATATCTGAAAGTCTTATTAGTCATTTATGGAATCGGTTATGTATGGCTAGAGCATGAGATTCTTATATCACAGAAATGTAGAATAAGTTCTCATGATTCTTTAATTGGATAGGAGTCCAAAGATCCAATCCATAGGCAATTAATTCCTGACTAGAAACCGAAGAGAAGATTCACTGAATTGAATTAAAAATTACATCCCTGCATTCTTGCCTTAACCTCAGCTTGTTCATTACTATTGTTCAGACTTCAAATTATAATCTTAACTTAGACTCTTGTTACATAGTAATCTTAACTCATAAAACATTATTTGTTTGGTTTTCCACATTCATAGAGATATCGTTTGCTAACACTTAGGTCAATTACTTGTCACACCCCACCTTGGGGGGGTATGACGGCACTTGGTGCCTTCTAGACTCTGGACTGCTAACTGGTCCAGCCTGAGCACATCTGGTGCTTTGGCTGGCTCTGGCTCTATTTCAAGAAACAAATCGGCTATATAACGGGTGTAACTACAGCCTCCGGCCAACTGGCCTGTAGCCATCTGTACCTGTAACAACAGCTAACCAGAAACAGACTTATAACAAGGAACCTATGCGGACCGACAAGGCCACCATGCTGCCTAGTTATCTGTAACTCAACACAAGACTGCTGTAAAACTACGTGAACGGCAAGGTCACCCTACTGTCAAACTAAGGCCCCACACGGCCAACATAAACTGGAATACAAAACAGCTACAGCAGACTGCACGGCCCCACACGACCGGCTCAAATAACCACAGGGAATATATACAGACTGCAAGCCTCTACGAATACCATAAGAAACTAATAGAAGTGATCGGGACAGGGCCCCGACCTACCCATACTGCACAACAAAAGAAAAGGAGCTACACCTCTGGGAATCAGACTCCGGATGACAAGAGCTGATGACTCACTGGCTGGCTGGAATCACGAGGGATCGGCTCCTCATCCGTGAGTACCTGTAGGCAGGCAATACAACGCCCCGCTGGGCGTCAGTACCACAGGTACTGAGCATGTAAAGCAAACTGAAATATGCAACTGAAACGAATAGCACAATAACATGACATTTAAGCAAGAAGTAGCTGAGTCTATCTAGCTGAGGATAACTGGGGAGAGTTTATACATTCTGTAACTAACTGAGCGTACCTGAAGACGTGTCGTCCTTCTGTCTATCAGTATCTACTAGCACATATCAATATACATAATAATACACACAATACCTGACCGACCCCCATAAGCCGAAAGGTGCCAACGAAGCAAGCAATCTATTTACCCCTACCCGGGTCTAAACCAACAAACAACAAGTCACTCCACTCATCTGATAACTGTGAGCTCCTCCTACCGGCCCCCTTGGGTACGTAGCTCAGGCCTTGGCCTCTGACAATAAACTGTGTCTGAGTCCGAAGACTCCTGCCTCTGGGCACAGGTGTGCACACAGAGTGGTCTGCCCCTGTAAACAGGGTGTGCTAGCTCTGCGCAGAGTAAACTGAACTACCCCTGCAAGCAGGGTGGTCTGGACCATATTATCATAGTGGTCGGCCATCATCGTCCTTTAGTTGGACGGCATCGCCCAGCTGGTGGCAGTATCTGAATCTGGTATCGACACAGCTATAACCCAGGGGCGGTGGGGATGCTAAAAGGGTGCCTACATGCCACAACAAGTCTCCACATACAAAACACATACACAGCAAGCATGCTCAAATGAAAAATACTAATCATATTCTCTTCTTGTATCTCAAGGCCAGTTTGTATTAAATAGCTGAAACTATATTCTGTTTTACACTATTTCTGATTGCTGGACTAACTGCTACCTGGCCTTTATCTGTCTATCTGATTATATCTGGATATAGCTCAATAACATAAAATGTACCATCTACTACTGGATACAATCTCAACAGATGTACTACGTATTGCCTGAATATCTACTATCCTGATTATCGCATGATACGTGATTAATGTACTAGCATGCTTGCTGGAAATTATACTAAAATCGTTCCTGTACGCTGGGTATCGGTTAATAGCCTTTATTCTATTTACTTTCTAAGTTGTACTTCCTGGCTTGCCGAAAGAATAACTTTACATACCTGGTTTCTGAGTATCCGACTGACCGGTGTGATTTCCGTCGGTAATTCTGCTGTTTCTCCCAACTACATTTATATACACGTCAATTAGAACTAAATACATTAATATTCGGGAGAAATTATCACTTTAGATATATATATTTATCCGAACTTTAACCTTTCGAAACACGGTCAAAAACTCGTTATTTTTCAGCGGTCCAGAAGGGAGAAATATTCACTTCTCAGCTAGGAACACATAGACATTAATTTAGAGCAATTCCACTTACCTTAGCTCGGTGGCTCGACGATTCGTCGGCCGTATTTTACGAAACTGAATCCGTAGGAATGCTCTCTGCTGCTAAATACTTCGGTATCTAGGATTAATTTGAGTTTGGGCAGCGTTTGGCAGCGTAATCGGACGAAAATATATAATTTCCTTCGTTCCTTTCTCTTTCTCTACATTTGCCCTCTCTTCTCTGGAAATTTTAAAGATTTTACTCAATTAAAATCGAAGTGGGGCTTTATATACTTGGGCCTAAACCTGGGCAACGTGTCACGGAGCCATCGCGGAGGCCTCACCTCCGTGACACGCTGCCATCGTGGGGGGGCTCTGCCTCAGCTCCTCCCGTGATGGTTCGACGGGTTTCTCGTCCGATCTTTTTCCCGGCCTTTCTCTAGCACGTATGGCCTTCCAATATGCTTAACCAACGTGTGAATAGGTCGTCTAGGTGCCGGGAATTCTACGGGGTATAACATTCTCCCCCCCTTAAGAACATTCGTCCTCGAATGTACACTGTTATCTATAGGACTACTTAATTTATTTTCTAGAAAAATTTCGGCAGAGTTTCCCCTGTAATATGGACTACAACAAAAACCTGAAATGCAGAAAAGTCCAACACAGGCACTGCACATAATATTCTAGGATCCACTGGATAACTAAATACCACTCTTTATCATTCACAGACATACAACCATAAGGTATTGCATAAGTAATAATACGGACATACCTGTCGCCTGACTAGGCCTGAAATAGGTGAGGGTATCTGACTTTCATATCTTCTTCGGCTTCCCACGTCATTTCCTCATGATTCCTGTTACGCCACAGTACTTTGACAGATGCAACATCTTTAGTCCTCAACCTGCGAATCTGTCTGTCTAAAATAGCTACAGGAACTTCTTCATATGCTAACTCTTCTGTGACCTGGACATTTTGAACCGGAACTACTGTAGAAGGGTCCCCTACGAACTTCCTTAGCATAGAAACATGGAACACTGGATGAACAGATGGTAACTCTGGAGGCAAGTTCAACTCGTATGCAACTCGGCCTATTCTTCGCCGAATCTGATATGGCCCAATGAATCTTGGGCTAAGCTTGCCTTTCTTGCCAAATCTCATCACTCCTTTCATCGGAGACACCTTCAGGTATACCCAGTCACTTACCGCAAATTCTAGATTTCTACGCCGCATATCTGCATACGACTTCTGGCTGCTCTGAGCAGTCAGTAAACGTTCTCGGATAAGCTTTATCTTTTCCTCGGACTGCCGAACAATGTCTGGGCCAACTAATGCTGATTCTCCTATTTCAAACCAGCCCACCGGCGATCTACATTTTCGCCCGTATAATGCCTCGAAAGGCGCCATCTGAATAGTTGAATGGTAGCTATTAATATAAGCAAATTCAATCAGCGACACATGTTCATCCCAGCTACCCCCAAAATCTAGTACGCACGCCCGTAGCATATCTTCGAGCATTTGGATAGTTCGCTCAGCCTGTCCATCTATCTGAGGGTGGAATGCTGTGCTCAAATTGATCTGCGTTCCTAGACCCCTCTGGAACGACTGCCAAAATCTAGCTATGAATTGTGCTCCCCTGTCTGAAATAATAGATACCGGCACTCCATGTAATCTAACTATTTCTCTGATATATAATTCGGCATAATCCTCAGCTGAGAAGGTAGCCTTCACTAGTAGGAAATGAGATGATTTTGTTAGCCTGTCTACTATTACCCAAATGGAATCATTTCTACGTCTGGTACGGGGTAATCCTGTTATAAAGTCCATGTTTATCGCTTCCCATTTCCACATAGGTATCGTTATGTCTTGCGTCAAACCACCCGGTTTCTGGTGCTCTGCTTTCACCTGCTGACAGTTAGAACACCTAGATACAAATTCGGCTATCTCCGCTTTCATACCTGGCCACCAGTAGATGTCTCTGATGTCGTGGTACATTTTCGTCGGCCCCGGATGAAGGGAATAGCGAGCGTAGTGTACCTCATGCATGATCTGCCCACGAAGTCCTGAGACATTCGGGACACAGAGGCGGCCCTTACAGCGTAGCACATCATCCTCGGTTATCTGAAAATCTGGCTCCTTACCCTTCTGAATTCTATCTCTGAGCTAGACTAAATCGGGATCCTCGTACTGTCGTTCTTTTACCTTTGTAACCAGTGATGACTTGGCAGAATTTTGAATTATCGCTCTGTTATTTTCTGTCTCCACTACTCGAACGGCTAAACCAGCTAGTTGATGAATTTCCTTGGCTAATTCCCGCTTCTCGGGCCGCAAATATGCCAAACTCCCCATTGACTTACGGCTCAGGGCATCGGCTACTACATTAGCTTTTCCTGGGTGATAGAGAATATTTACATCATAGTCTTTCAATAATTCTAACCAGCGACGTTGCCGCAGATTTAACTCCCTCTGTGTGAAAATGTATTGCAGACTTTTATGATCTGTGAAAATGTCTACATGGACGCCATACAGATAATGCCTCCAAATTTTCAGAGCGTGGATCACTGCGGCCAATTCCAGGTCATGGGTCGGATAGTTCTTTTCATGTTTCCTCAGCTGTCTGGAAGCATAAGCAATCACTTTACCATGCTGCATTAACTCACAACCCAGTCCCAAACCTGAAGCGTCGCAATACACCGCATACCCATTTGTTCCCTCTGGCAATGCTAGTACTGGGGCGGAGGTCAATCGGTCTTTCAACTCTTGAAAACTCTGCTCACATGCCTCCGTCCACTGAAATTTTACTGCTTTCTGTGTCAGCTTTTTCAGAGGTGCTGCTATAGTGGAGAATCCTTCAACAAATCTCCGATAATATCCTGCTAAACCCAAGAAACTGCGGACCTCGGTCGGAGTGGTAGGTCTGGGCCATGTCTTGACCGCCTCTATTTTCTGTGTGTCTACCTGTATACCAGCATCCGACACGATGTGCCCCAAAAAGGCAACTGAGTTCAGCCAGAACTCGCACTTAGAAAACTTGGCGTACAACTAACGTTCTCTAAGGATCTGGAGTACTGTTCGTAAAGGGTTCTGCTGATCTGTCTCTGAACGAGAATATACCAAAATATCATCGATAAATATTGTCACGAACAGATCCAAATACAGTCTGAATATGCTGTTCATCAGGTCCATAAACACTGCGGGAGCATTCGTTAGCCCGAAAGACATAACTAAGAATTCAAAGTGACCATACCTGGTCCTGAAAGCCGTCTTTGGAATGTCTCTCTCACGAACCCGGACCTGGTGGTATCCGGACTTCAGATCTATCTTAGAGAAACATTTGGCCCCCTGCAACTGGTCAAACAAATCATCTATTCTCGGGAGCGGGTATTTGTTCTTCACTGTAACTTTGTTTAGTTGCCGGTAATCTATGCACATTTGGAGCGAGCCATCTTTCTTTCTCACGAATAAAACTGGCGCACCCTACGGTGAAGTACTCGGCCTGATAAAACCTTTATCTAACAAATCTTTCAACTGCTCCTTTAATTCTCTGAGTTCTGCAGGAGCCATACGATAAGGAGGAATCGATATCGGCTGAGTACCTGGTAACAAGTCAATCGCAAAATCTATCTCCCTTTCGGGAGGGACACCAGGCAACTCATCTGGGAATACGTCAGGGAATTCATTAACCACTGGAACAGACTGAAGAGTCGGAGGTTCCACCCGAACGTCCTGGACTCTAACTAGGTGGCAAATACATCCCTTTGCTATTAATTTTCTTGCCTTAAGGTAGGAAATAAACCTACCTTTCGGCGTAGGTGTACTCCCTTTCCACTCTCGCACTGCTTCCCCCGGAAAGTGGAATCGGACCGTCTTGGTCCAGCATTCTAAGTCAGTGTATCATGGCACTAACCAGTCCAGTCCATACCCATAATGGCATCGAAGTCGACCATCTCAAGTTCTATTAAGTCTACTGTGGTCTGGCGATCAGCAACCTCTACCGTACACCCTCGGTAAACTCTTTTAGCTGTAATCGAGTCACCGACCGGTGTAAGCACTGAAAAGGGCTGCTGAAGCAATTCTGGTTCGATACCCAACTTTCGGGCCACAAATGGTGTGATATATGACAATGTAGACCCTGGATCAATCAATACATAAACAGGATATGAACAGATAATCAATGTACCTGTGACTACGTCGGGAGATGCCTCTGAATCCTGCCTCCCCGGTAACGCATAGGTACGACTGGGGCCTGCACCTGAGCCAAAGGCTCCTGGTCTACCTCGGCCCCTATTCCCTGAACCTGAGGGTCTGCGCCCTGCTGAGGCTGCTGGAACTCGTGGCCCTGCTGACGCTCTATCCAGATCATCCTGACTACCCTGTCCCCTGGCTGGAGAATCTCTCATTAAATGCCCTTCCTGTCCACAGTAATAACACCCTGGGAAGCCCTGCCTGCAGGCTCCAGAATGTAGTCGGTGACAGATAGGACAAGGGGTGGATGTAAATCTACTCTGTTCTACCCTCCGCTGCTGAGGTGAGGCTACTGTCCGTGAACTGCTACCGGACTCCGACTGACTCCGGCGAATGAACCTACCCCTCTGCTGCTGTACCGGTGGTAGAGATCTGGGTGGCCTATCTAAAAACCGTGGTCTCGAACCCCTAGGAATTTCCCTTTGACCCTCAGCGGGTCTGCTCCTATGGCGCTGCTCTGAAATCGCCTGTCTGTCACCCCGCTGTCGCTGCCTCAGGCCCTCAATTGTCTGTGCGAAGGCCTGCACCCTGGCTATGTCCATGTCCTCTCTCAAAGTAGCTGTCATGCACGTCTCTATGTACTTTGGATTTAGGCCCATAATAAAGCGATGGACTCTGGACGACATGGTGTCCACAAATGCTGGAGCATAGCGGGCGAAGGAGTCAAATTGCAAGGAATATTCACGGACGCTCCTAGCCCCCTGCTCTAGATGTAAGAACTGGTCCACCCGAGCCTGTTTGACCTCCCGGGGTAAGTAGTGGTCCAGGTAGGCCTCAGAAAAGCTGGACCAAGTAGGAGGGGCTGCATCTCTTCCCCGAGACCTCTCCCAACTTTCGTACCACAAAACAGCAATATCCAGTAATCGGAACACTACTAACTCAACTGATTCTGCTGGGGTTACGTGCATGACTCTAAAGATCCTCTGCATCTGGTCCAAAAAGTCCTGAGGGTCCTCCGTTGAATCCGATCCAGTAAACTGAGGGAGTCCCAATGCCAAGAATTCTCTAACCCTGGAACTACCTGGCCCCCCTAGGAATTCCGCTGCTATAGGTGGTGCTGGCTGACGCTGAGCAGCTAGCATCTGAGTCAACATAACCACCGCACTACGTAGCTCCTGATCAGACGAAATGGGTGCAGGAGCTGTGGGAGGCGGCGCTACCTCAAATGGTGTCTGGCGAGGCAGAGACTGCTGGGAGGGCCGAGATGACGCCTCCGTATTGCCCTCAGACCGGGCGGAATCTGGCTGTAACTGAGGCATCCTACTAGTGCCTTCGCCCGCTGCTGTATCCAATCTCCTACCTGTAGCTGGGTGCCACTGGTATGCCATAATATCTGTGAGCAAAGAGGGTGGTGAGTTTCAAAAGTCAACTCTATACTGTACCGCTCTATAGCACGATTGAATAAGAAAGAAGAGTGACAATCCTAACATGCCTCGCAGCCTCCTGCCTATAGTATGTGGTGCACAACACATCCATAGACAAGACTCTACTTAGCACGGCTTGCAGACTCCCTGGGATACGACCTGCTCTGATACCAAGTTTGTCACACCCCACCTTGGGGGGGGGGGTGTATGACGGCACTTGGTGCCTGCTAGACTCTGGACTGCTAACTGGTCCAGCCTGAGCACATTTGGTGCTTTGGCTGGCTCTGGCTCTATTTCAAGAAACAAATCGGCTATATAACGGCTGTAACTACAGCCTCCGACCAACTGGCCTGTAGCCATCTGTACCAGTAACAACAGCTAACCAGAAACAGACTTATAACAAGGAACCTATGCGGGCCGACAAGGCCACCATGCTGCCTAGTTATCTGTAACTCAACACAAGACTGCTGTAAAACTACGTGACCAGCAAGGTCACCACTACTGTCAAACTAAGGCCCCACACGGCCAACATAAACTGGAATACAAAACAGCTACAGCAGACTGCACGGCCCCACACGACCGGCTCAAATAACCACAGGGAATATATACAGACTGCAAGCCTCTACGAATACCGTAAGAAACTAATAGAAGTGATCGGGACAGGGCCCCGACCTACCCATACTACACAACAAAAGAAAAGGAGCTACACCTCTGGGAATCAAACTCCGGATGACAAGAGCTGATGACTCACTGGCTGGCTGGAATCACGAGGGATCGGCTCCTCATCCGTGAGTACCTGTAGGCAAGCAATACAGCGCCCCACTGGGCATCAGTACCACAGGTACTGAGCATGTAAAGCAAACTGAAATATGCAACTGAAACGAATAGCACAATAACATGACATTTAAGCAAGAAGTAGCTGAGTCTATCTAGCTGAGGATAACTGGGGAGAGTTTATACATTCTGTAACTAACTGAGCGTACCTGAAGACGTGTCGTCCTTCTGTCTATCAGTATCTACTAGCACATATCAATATACATAATAATACACACAATACCTGATCGACCCCCATAAGCCGGAAGGTGCCAACCAAGCAAGCAATCTATTTACCCCTACCCGGGTCTAAACCAACCAAAAACAAGTCACTCCACTCATCTGATAACCGTGAGCTCCTCCTACCGGCCCCCTTGGGTACGTAGCTCAGGCCTTGGCCTCTGACAATAAACTGTGTCTGAGTTCGAAGACTCCTGCCTCTGGGCACAGGTGTGCACACAGAGTGGTCTACCCCTGTAAACAGGGTGTGCTAGCTCTGCGCAGAGTAAACTGAACTACCCCTGCAAGCAGGGTGGTCTGGACCATATTATCATGGTGGTCGGCCATCATCGTCCTTTAGTCGGACGACATCGCCCAGCTGGTGGCGGTATCTGAATCTGGTATCGACACAGCTATAACCCAGGGGCGGTGGGGATGCTAAAAGGGTGCCCACATGCCACAACAAGTCTCCACATACAAAACACATACACAGCAAGCATGCTCAAATGAAAAATACTAATCATATTCTCTTCTTGTATCTCAAGGCCAGTTTGTATTAAATAGCTGAAACTATATTCTGTTTTACACTATTTCTGATTGCTGGACTAACTGCTACCTGGCCTTTATCTGTCTATCTGATTATATCTGGATATAGCTCAATAACATAAAATGTACCATCTACTACTGGATACAATCTCAACAGATGTACTACGTATTGCCTGAATATCTACTATCCTTATTATCGCATGATACGTGATTAATGTACTAGCATGCTTGCTGGAAATTATACTAAAATCGTTCCTGTACGCTGGGTATCGGTTAATAGCCTTTATTCTATTTACTTTCTAAGTTGTACTTCCTGGCTTGCCGAAAGAATAACTTTACATACCTGATTTCTGAGTATCCGACTGACCGGTGTGATTTCCGTCGGTACTTCTGCTGTTTCTCCCAACTACATTCATATACACGTCAATTAGAACTAAATACATTAATATTCGGGAGAAATCATCACTTTAGATATATATATTTATCCCAACTTTAACCTTTCAAAACACGGTCGAAAACTCATTATTTTTCAGCGGTCCAGAAGGGAGAAATATTCACTTCTCGGCTAGGAACACATAGACATTAATTTAGAGCAATTCCACTTACCTTAGCTCGGTGGCTCGACAATTCGTCGGCCGTATTTTATGAAACTGAATCTGTAGGAATGCTCTCTGCTGCTAAATACTTCGGTATCTAGGATTAATTTGAGTTTGGGCAGCGTTTGGCAGCGTAATCGAACGAAAATATATAATTTCCTTCGTTCCTTTCTCTTTCTCTACGTTTTCCCTCTGTTCTCTGGAAATTTTAAAGATTTTACTCAATTAAAACCGAAGTGGGGCTTTATATACTTGGGCCTGAACCTGGGCAACGTGTCACAGAGCCATTGCGGAGGCCTCACCTCCGTGACACGCTGCCATCGCGGAGGGGCTCTGCCTCAGCTCCTCCCGCGATGGTTTGACGGGTTTCTCGTCCGATCTTTTTCCCGGCCTTTCTCTAGCACGTATGGCCTTCTAATATGCTTAACCAACGTGTGAATACGTCGTCTAGGTGCTGGGAATTCTATGGGGTATAACATTACTACCGTAGTTCAGTCCCTGTGGGATCGATACTTGGCTTGAAATAAAGCCACTTTATTACTAGTACGACCACGTGCACTTGCGTGTAGTTTTTAGCCGAACAAGTTCTTGGCGCCGTTGCCGGGGACTGGCAATTGGTAGATTTATTTTCTTAGTGTTATTTTACAAATTCAATATAAGTGTTGACAACTTGGTCTTAGCCTTTTTCTTGCAGGTACTGAATTTTTCTGAACGCTGGCAAGAGATAAGGAGTTGGTGGATTCATTTATAGAGCCGGAGAGAAAATTTCATCGCCAAAGAAGGGAAGCTCTAGAGAAGAAACTGCAGTTGCTAAGACAGGCAATTCTAGAGCAGTAATAGAATCCACCACTTGTAAGGGCAGTTTTAGTGCCCGAAGAGATGGCAGCAAGGTCGGTTCGCGAAGTGGCAATCCCCCATGCAAATAATGTTACATCTAGTATTCGTAGACCAGAGTCAGGAGGGAGGTTCGAGCTTAAGCAGAATATGGTGCAGTTGTTGCACAGCAACGGGCAATTCACAGGTCTCCGTCATGAAGATCCACAACAATATCTTCAAAACTTTTTGGAGATAGGTGACACTTACATTCCCGCTGGAGTATCATCTGACTATGTGAGGCTTACATTATTCCCATTCTCATTATTAGGGGAAGCAAAGAGGTTGTTGAAAGTTGAACCACCTAATTCTATCACCACTTGGGATGATCTTGCAAGGAAGTTTTTTATACGATTCTTTCCATCTGGGAAGACAGCCAGACTTAGAAGTCAGATTCTAAGTTTCAAACAAAGAGAGGGTGAGAATTTGTATCAAGCTTGGGAGAGGTTTAAGTCGATGTTAAGGGATTGTCCTCATCACCACCAGTCTAATGATGTGTTGGTGCACACTTTCATTGAGGGTTTGGAACCACATACTAAGATTCTGTTAGATTCAGCAGATGGTGGGCAGGCATTGGAGAAGACTTATGAGGAGCTTTACACTTTGTTAAACAGTATTTAACAGGGAAATCCAGAATGGAATGCGGATTCAATGCCAAGAGGAACAAGGAAAGCTGCAGGACTCTTTGAGGTGGATGGTTTTATGGCTATTGCTGCGTAGATAGTTGCGTTGCAGAATCAACTCAACAACCACTTCAGCAGTATGAGCTTGAATCAAGCACAAGCCCCAGTCAATGCAGTTCATCAGGTATGGTGTGAAGTATGTGGGAGTAGTGAACACTCAGCTGAGTGTTGTGATGCCAATCCAGACTCTGTAAATTTTGTTGGGAACATCCAGAGGAACAATAATCAACAATATGGCAATAGTTACAACTCAAATTGGAGGAATCATCCGAATTTCTCTTGGGGGAGTAATAGCCATCAAGGGCAGAGTTCGAATCAGGGCGTGCAGAGAAATCAAGGGGGGCATCAAAATTTTTAGTCTCAATACAGAGGAAACAATGCACCTCCGCCACCACGCAACAGCATTGAGGATATGTTCAAAACGATAATAGCCAACCAAGCGTAGATGCAGGCTGATTATGTGAAATTTGCAGCTGACATGAAGAATCAGCAGTTAGCTACAAAGGCGTTAGAGTATCAGTTTGGACAGTTGGCTAGAGCTCAAAACACCAGGCCCAGGGGAGGACTACCAAGTGATACTAACCCAAATCCCAAGCAGGTCAATGCAGTTACAATAAGGAGTGGCATTCAACTTAAGGAGGTGGAACCGGAAAGACCACCTCAACAATCTGGAGTAGTGGAAAAAGATGGGGAACATGATGATGTGAGGGGGAAGGAAAAGGCAGTTGAGATAGAAAGACCACCACCCCCATTCCCTCAGAGATTAAAGAAGCACAAGGAAGAAGCTTGCTTTAAGAAATTCATGGAAGTGTTGAAACAGGTACATATTAACTTACCTTTAGTTGATGTTTTGCAGGGAGTGCCTAAATATGCCAAGTACATCAAGGACATTGTAGAAAACAAAAGTAGATTGACGGAGTATGCTACGGTGGAACTTACTGAGGAGTGCACCTCCCGAATACAAAACAGGTTTCCGACAAAGCTCAAGGATCCTGGGAGCTTTACCATTCAAATTACAATTGGGCAATGTATTCGAGCTCGCGAATTGTGTGATTTGGGAGCAAGCATAAACTTGATGCCGACATTGCTGTTCAAGAAGTTGGGGCTGGGCATCCCTAGACCAACTATTGTGATCTTGCAGCTAGCTGACCGTTCTTTGGCCAGACTAGATGGTATTATGGAGGATGTGCTAGTGCAAGTGGGTTCTCTCATTTTCCCAGTGGATTTTATTATCCTAGATTTTGAGCCGGATGCGGAAGTCCCATTTATTTTTGGACATCCTTTCTTGGCAACCGGGCGAGCTTTGACTGATGTGGCCGCTGGGCAGCTAACCATGCCAACACATGACAAAGTAGAGGTTTTTTATGTGTATAAGGCCATGAAACTACCGGCCATTTATGAGGAGCTATCAGCAATCAATGTGCTAAATCAGGAATCAATTCTTCAGATTGTTGACTCACAGGACCCATTGGAGAGAGCCTTGATGGGCTCCAATCATTTCGGAGACAATGCTACATATGAGATGGTGCAGATGCCGAACGAGCCAAAATGGTTTCCCAAGAAGCAAGACTTTGAGCCATTGATGAGGTCCATGGAACCATTGCCAAAACCATCAATTGAGGAGGCACCAAAAGTGGAGTTGAACACATTGCCTCCACATCTGAAGTATGTATTTCTGGGGGAAGATGACACCTTGCCAGTCATCATTTCCGCAGAACTGATAGAGGCACAAGTAAAAGACGCATTGGAAGTCCTCAAGAGGCAGAAGAAAGCAATGGGTTGGCAAATGTCGGACATCAGAGGAATTAATCCAACTTTTTGCACACACAAGATTTTTATGGAGGAAGGATCAAAGCCAACTGTGCAACATCGGTGGAGGTTGAATCCGGTGATGAAGGATGTAGTTAGGAAGGAAGTGATCAAGTGGCTTGATGTAGGTGTGGTATATCCCATTTCAGACAGTGAATGGGTTAGCCCAGTTCAATGTGTTCCAAAGAAAGGAGGGATGACCATGGTCACCAATGAAAAGAATGAGCTTATTCCCACCCGCACAGTCACAGGCTGGCGAATTTGCATGGATTACAGGAAGCTAAATGAGGCCACGAGGAAAGATCATTATCCTATCCCATTTATTGATCCGATTTTGGACAGGTTGGCAGGTCAAGAGTATTATTGTTTTCTTGATGGATATTCCGGCTATAATCAAATAGCCATAGCTCCGGAGGATCAGGAGAAGACCACTTTTACATGTCCTTATGGGACATATGCTTTCAGGCGGATGCCATTTGGTCTATGCAATGCACCAGCCTCATTCCAGAGATGCATGATGGTGATCTTTCACGATATAGTGGAAGATTTTGTCAAGGTATTTATGGATGACTTTTCTGTTTTCGGTAATTCGTTTGCTACATGTTTGCAGAATCTTGACAGGGTGCTAGCTCGATGTGAAGACTCTAACCTTGTGCTCAACTAGGAGAAATGTCATTTTTTAGTCAAGGAGGGTATCGTCCTTTGCCATAAGGTGTCATGCAAAGGGTTGGAAGTCGATCGTGCAAAGATTGAAGTGATCGAAAAGCTACCACCACCAGTGTCAGTGAAGGGTGTTCGCAGTTTTCTCGGACATGCGGGGTACTACAGACGGTTCATCAAGAACTTCACTAAAATTTCTAGACCGATATGCCGATTGCTAGAAAAAGAGGTGAAGTTCGAGTTTGACAAGGATTGTGTTAAAGCATTCGAGGAGCTAAAATAGAAGCTGGTAGAAGCGCCTATTCTCATCTCTCTGGATTGGGAGCAACCTTTTGAAATAATGTGTGATGCGAGTGACGTGGCTATAGGAGCTCTATTGGGGTAGCGGAGGAATAAAATTTTTCATTCCATTCATTATTCAAGCAAAACACTTGACGCAGCCCAAATCAATTATACAGTCATGGAAAAGGAGATGCTAGCATTGGTGTTCGCATTTGATAAATTCAGGTCCTACATGGAGGGTTCGAAAGTAGTGGTGTATACTGATCATGCAGCAATTCAGTATTTGTTTACCAAGAAGGATGCAAAGCCCAGACTAATCAGATGGATATTGTTGCTACAAGAGTTTGACCTAGAGATTCGGGATAGAAAGGGGAGCGAGAATCAAGTGGCAGATCACCTATCGCGATTGGAAAGCCAGATGCATGCAAAGGAAGGTGACAGCATAAAAGAAGAGTTCCTAGATGAGGAGCTCTTGGCAATAAGGGAAGCTGAAATCCCTTGGTATGCAGATATTGTGAACTTGCTAGTAAGTGGAGTCTACCCACCGGAGGCTACGGCTCAGCAAAGAAAGAAGTTGAGACATGATTGTAGATATTACATATGGTATGAGCCGTATCTATTTAAGAAGGGACCAAATGAAGTGATGAGACGATGCATCCCAGAGAGCCAGATTGCAGAAGTATTGAGTTGTCACTCATCGTTGTATTGGAGGGCACCACGGAGGAGAGCGGACAGCTCACAAGGTGCTACAGTCAGGTTTCTTTTAGCCCACATTGTTCAGAGATTCTATAGCATACGTAAAAATGTGTCATAGATGTCAAAGAACAGGCACAATTGGTAGAAGGCAGGAGATGCCACTGCAGCAGATATTAGAGGTGGAGATTTTTTATGTATGGGGAATAGACTTCATGGGCCCGTTTCCACCGTCATTTGGTAATTGTTACATCTTGGTAGCGGTTGACTGTGTATCTAGGTGGGTCAAGGCAACAGCTTATCCCAAGAATGAAAATAAGGTGGTGACGAAATTTGTGAAAAAGCAAATTTTCATCAGGTTCGGGACACCCAGAGCCATTATCAGTGATGGAGGGGCTCATTTTGTGAATGCGAGTTTCAAGAACTTGCTAGCTAAGTATGGGGTGCGGCATAAGGTAGCAACAACGTATCATCCCCCAACTAGGGCAAGTGGAGGTGTCAAATAGAGAGATAAAGCAGATTCTACAGAAGATAGTGAATGCACAACGAATTGATTGGTCAAGAACACTTGACGATGCATTGTGGGCTTACAGAACTGCATACAAGACACCCATTGGGACTTCTCCGTACAGATTGGTCTATGGAAAGGCATGTCATTTACCTGTGGAGCTGGAACATCGAGCTTTTTGGGCCATGAGAAAGCTGAACATGGATCCAGAGTTAGCAGGGAAGAAGAGGTTGATGCAACTCAGTGAACTAGATGAGTTTCTATGGCATGCCTATGAAAGTGCCAAATGTTATAAGGAGAAAACTAAACGGTGGCACGATAGGCATATGGTGCATCGGATCTTTGCGCCAGGGCAGAAAGTGTTGTTATTTAACTCAAGGTTGAAGCTTTCTCCAAGAAAGTTGCGGTCCAAGTGGTCAGGGCCGTTTGAAGTGGTGAGAATGACCCCAACAGGGCAGTGGAGTTGTGGCAAGAAGATAGAAGTGCCACATTTTTGGTGAACGGGCAAAGATCTAAGCATTATTGGGGTGAGGACGTTAAACAAGAGAAGACGTCCATCACTCTAGAGGATGATTGAGAATGAATAGCGTCGAGCCGCGATGGTAAATCAGGCATTGCATGGGAGGGAACTCGTGAATGTGTTGTAATAGAAGAGTAGGATTATTTGAAAAAAAAAAGAAAAACAAAGAAAAAGAAAAATAAAATTTGTTGAGAGGCAACCTATGATTTCTAACGAATTTATTGTGGTTGAATGGTTTTCAGGTGGAATGGAGGGAAAATATACAAAAAAAATGCAAAGGGAAAAAATCAAGGAACAATGTCAGGACGACAAGACAAGGGCAAGGGCGCATCCACATTGGGCGCCAGCAGAAAGAGAGTAAGATTGGGGACAGCAGTACCAGCAGCACCAGCAGTTCCTAAAGGGTAACGCCGACAATACGGAACCAGATGGGTTACTGATGAGGGGAAGAAGTGGTATGCTAAACACAAAGAAACCAAATACTTCCCGGAGGAGCAGATAGCACGGGAACCACTGGCACAGAAATTCCTGCGGATTGTACACAGGATTGACACCGCTAGGCTAAACTTCATTTTTGAAGAACTCATGGAGTGCAATCTCCATCTTATCCGGGAGTTCTATGCCAATTGGAACCCGACCTTGTGTAGCCACACCATCAAAATCAGAGGACAGGTTGTCACCTTTGAACCCCACCATTTGAATGCAATCCTGGGGGCGCGGGACACAGACGCTCATGTCCTCCGTCAACTGAACATCACTCCACCTTATGCAGACATCAGACACACCTTATGTGGAGCCCGATCGACAGCCAGTTGGGGTAGGCGCAAGGAAAGGAATTACCATCAGACATTGCCCTATTCTTAGATGAACAGGGAGGCCCGAATTTGGTTGAAGATTGTTTGTTTGTGCCTGATCCCGGAGGTGCACATGACTGATGTCACCCTAGATAGAGTATGTCTGGTGTACGCACTGATGAAGGGGCTAGAAATCAATGTTGGGGCGGTGATCATCTCCGCCATGAAGAGAGCTCGACTGGATCAGGGGCATAGATACGGGTTCGATGTTCTGCTTACCACTTTCTTGAGGGGCCACGGTATTAAGGAGGAGGCCCTAGATTACATCCCTCATATTGACAAATGTGCCTTGGATGTCACCAAAACCAAGGAACCTGACACTAATTATTGGCTGGTGCTCACACTAGCCGAGCGACATGCTCGAGATGATCAGTACATGGCCCACATATATGGGATGCAGATGTTGCAGATGCGTATCGGTGGACGACCCGCAACGAAGGATGAGCTGTGGCAACTCGAGTTGGATTACCCATTCAACGAGAATGCCCGAGCCTTATGCCGAGTGGGGCTTGCATTTGTGGAGCCCGTGGAGGATGACATCCCTACCAATGAGGAGACATGCCAGGAGGACTCAGATGTTGAGTCGGACGAGGACAGCGGGGGCGATTCTGATATGGGAGATGAAGCGTTGGCACCTGATGAAGAAATTGAATACTTTGATTGATCAGGGAGTTTCACCACCCAACCTTTGTGATATTTTGCAATTATGTGAACACTGGGGACAGTGTTCGGCTTAAGTGTGGGGTGGGAGTAGTTAGGTGCTAGATGTTTTGTTTATGTTTGTTGTGCTTATGCTAAATGTGACCCTGTGACTCTGTGTTTCATGTTCTGTAATTAATGTTGGTGTTGTAATGAATCTTGAGCTGCTGTTGTGTATGATGTGTAAATATTTTTCAATTATATTTTTATCTTTTTCTATCGAAATTTTTTTTTTGTTGAAATTTTTTATGTTGGGTTTCTTGGTTTTTGTTTTCGATGCTTTTCCCAAGAATAGTCCCATTGAACCGACATCCTAAATAGCGACTTTTCCCTATGATGGATGGATGACGACCATCTTAAGGGAAATGTAGTTGATAGGAGTAGTTTTTTTCTTTTTTTCTTCTTTCTTTTGTTTGTTTCCCAAACGTGTCGCTAATTAATGGTTCGGAATTCTTGTTACGTGTTTTACATGATATTAAGATTCAAGTGTGATTCATATGAAAGCATGCAAATGTGTTAAACATGTTGAGACGCCTAGGCCATAGAGTTCGATTCGATGTTATAGAGGCTTAATAGTGAATTCTTGTAATTAGCTGATTGAAGAGTCTGTAAATATGTCTTAAGTTGAGCATGTGCAATGAGTATGAGGTGGGGTTTTGACTATTCCATGCTATTGTGAAGTGTCTAGAACTTGTCTGGTGTGTATACTAAATGAAATGAAGGATGTGGATTGTAGGAAAGGATGTAGGCATTTCTTTGAATAAACCGAAAGTTTCTCCCTTATCATACCTACCTTGAATGTTACATCCTAGTTAGCCCCATTGAGCCTTTAGACTATTCTTTGAGAGGTACAAATCGAGCTTAACCCCTTCTTTTCATTAGCCATAAATTTGATCCAAAACCCTTAAGCGCTTAAGAAAAATAATTTTTCCCAAAGTGTAAAGGAGTGAGAAGTGTGAACCGGAAGGAAAGCGAAAGTTGTCAAAGCTAAAGAAAAGGTCAAAGGTACACTTGTTGAAATTGTTTAATTAATAGTAGAGAGCAAGAAAATCAATGAATGAGAAAAAAAATAAAGATGCATAAATACTCTTTGCTAGTAAGTCGAGGGTGCTTATAGAAATGGGAAAAAAACAAAGAAGAAAATTCAAGAATGAGAGGGTGGAGGAAGAAGCAATGTCTGTAATGAAGGTGGGATGTATTGAAAAGCGCTTAGGAAAGATACTTGTTATTATTGGTTAGCCCAGTATTGACTATTTCCTTAGCTTACATTACAACCCATTAAGTCCTACGTGATATTACATCACGCATCCTTATATTAGTAGAGTAAAACACTAGAGGCAAGCTTATGGTTCACGACATGATGCATGCGAAGTCTTTGGGAGAGCGAGCAAAATCATATTCATATACCCCTACATGCAGCGTTTTTGAAATCTTATGAGTGCAAATGGGGTAATACTCTTGTGTTGTGAGGGCACATGCTTGATGAGAGATAAAATTTCGTGTCAGATGTCTTGATCAGTTGATTTTCATGAGTTTTCCAAGATCGAGAATTGATTCTTGAGTCTAGGAGGTCTTAATGTGGTGTACTTCATTGTATTGATGAAACCATGCATGTTTTCTTGATGATTTGCTATCTTAAATAATCGGTATAGCCGTAGCTTGAATGGTCTAGCAAAATTAGCTATGCGTGGGTTTCAATTGCATGAGATGTGAGAGTATTGTTCGAGGACGAACAAGGTTTTAAGTGTGGGGTAAGTGATCTTGGGCAGAATTTCATGCCCAAGTGATACTCAAATGATTTATTTCGACTTGTTTATCTATTGTTATGTGTACAATCTCATGTGAATCTTAGGTAAATATGAATTTATACTAACCAACAATATTAGTGTTGTTTTGCAGGTAGAAGGAAATTTTGGAAGCTAATCTACATGTTGGTGAAGTGCGGGGATGGACTCGAAAGCAAGAAGTGGAAGTTGACAAGGGCAGTTGGCAAAAATATGGGCTCCGCAATGGCGCTGTGTCACGCTACCATCGCGGAGGCATTCTTCCTGGGATGATAAAAATATGTCAAATTCTAGTGGAGGTTCGAGTTACCTCCGTGGCACGGAGGCAATGCTCCACGATGCACTCCGTGTCACGTTGAGTGTGATTACCTGGAACCTCAAGTTCCAGTGAAGGTCCGCGTTACCCCCGTGGCATGGAGGCAGTGCTCCATGTTACACTCTGTGCCACATTGTTTGTTTTTCCGGGAAAAATCCTTAATAGTATAAATAGCACACTTAGGTTTTATTAACATTCTGACTTTTTTGAGCAAGAACGTGGGTAGCAGGGAGTTGAGAGGATGAAAATTCTAGGGTTATTCTCTTCCTTTTTCTCTTTAATTTCAATTGCTTGTATGAATTCTACTTATTTGAAGATGTTTAATCCACAAATGAGTGGCTAATTCACCTCTTGCTGAGGTTAAGGATAATTGTAGAGGAATGTAATTATTAATCATTTCAGTTTTTATTTTTTCTTCAATGGTTGTTCTATCAATTCTTGTTTTTACTGCATTAATGTTTGGCCAATGTTAATGTATATCTTAGAAATCCAATTTTGATTCTGAATAGGAAAGGAATTGGACAGATGTGAATTGGTAGGATATGATCTTTTCTTAGTTGAGAAAATTGAGAATTGATTTACATTCAGAACAGAAATATATCTGAAAGTCTTATTATTCATTTATGGAATCGGTTATGTATGACTAGAGCATGAGATTCTTATATCACAGAAATATAGAATAAGTTCTCATGATTTTTTAATTGGATAGGAGTCGAAAGATCCAATCCATAGGCAATTAATTCCTGACTAGCAACCAAAGAGAAGATTCGCTGAATTGAATTAAAAAATTACATCCCTGCATGCTTGCCTTAACCTCAGCTTTTTCATTTCTATTATTCAGACTTCAAATTATAATCTTAACTTAGACTCTTGTTACTTAGTAATCTTAACTCATAAAACATTATTTGTTTGGTTGTCCACATTCATAGAGATATCATTCGCTAACACTTAGCTGAATTACTACCGTAGTTCAGTCCCTGTGGGATCGGTACTTGGCTTGAAATAAAGCCACTTTACTACTTGTACGACCATGTGCACTTGCGTGTAGTTTTGAGCCGAACAATGATCACTTGCCCCTGATCAAGTTTTCTTACAATAATAGCTATCACTCCAGTATCCAAATGGCACCGTTCGAGGCTCTCTATGGGTGGAGATGTAGATCACCCATCAGATGATTTGAGGTTGGTGAGGCAGCTGTGATAGGTCCAGATTCGGTTCATGAGGCTATGCTGAAGGTTCAGTTGATAAGGGATAGGCTGAAAACCTCTCAGAGTCGTCAAAAGTCATATGTTGATCTGAGGAGGAGAGAGTTGGAGTTCGAGGTGGACGATTGGGTATTTCTGAAGGTATCTCCCATGAAGGTAGTCATAGGTTTTGGGAAGAAAGGAAAACTCAGTCCCCACTATGTTGGTCCCTATTGGATTATGAGGAGAGTTGGTAAGGTAGCGTATGAGTTGGACTTGCCCTCAAAGTTATCTTCCGTGCATCCTGTGTTTCATGTATCGCTTTTGAAGAAATGTTTGGGAGATCCATCTTTAGTAGTTCCAGTGGACAGCATTGGTGTAAAGGATAGCCTTAGCTATGAGGAGGTTCCGGTGGAAATACTAGATCAACATGTTTGAAGGTTAAGGAGCAAAGAAGTATCTTCATTTAAAGTATTATGGAGGAATCAGCATGTTGAATCATCTGAAAGGCCATGCATTGGGCATTGTGCAACTTTCCTCTTAAATCTTAGACATACATCATGGAGAGGTTCACCATAATCTTTCTCAAAACTAGTGATCTCATCTCACAATTGTAACATCCAGCACAGGGGAAAAATATGTCAAGAAAAGCATCAAGCAACTCATTCAAAGAAGATATTGCCCCTACAAGAACTTCTTCAAGCCAAATTGCAGCCTCTCCTCTCAGGGAAAAAGGGAATAGCCTCAACCACATAGATTCTTAGCTAACATTTCTCATAGTCAAGGATTGGAAAACATCCACAAACGTCTTTATATGCTGATTAGCATCCTACCTCAAGGACCCCGAATAAGCCCTTTATTTATAGGAGGTGAAGCATGATGCAAATGATATGAAAGACTGCATTCCCTACCATTGGAGGTAGGCAAATGGCACCTCCCTCATCAACATGGTTCATCATGTCATCTATTCACATACCAAGACAACAAAACAATGTAAAAATAATAAGATGCAATACAAATATGAATCAACAAACAATGAATAGAAATTAATTTCCAATCCCCGACAATGGTGCCATTTTTGATAACGTCCAAAATAACTCTCCCATTAAGGAGGTATCTACGATCGATGAAAAATAAATAACCAATAAGAGTCAGGGTCGAATCCCATAAGGATTGGGGCTAGATTCACCAAATGTTGTAAATTAGCTCACACAAGCATGCGTCATGTCAAAAATATAGTAAACTTTTAGGGGATTGGTTTCAAGTAGTATCAAATGAAAATGTAATAACAAAATAGGGGGAAAATGATTGTTGCTAGCAAGATGGGAGACTAGGAGTGTGCATTTGATAGGGCGTCGACTTCATAGGTATTAACTAAGAGCCTTAGATTCAATTAGCGCATGGATAGCCTTGGCTTTGGAATACACTCTAAGTTTTTCAACCAAAAGAGTGTGTCTACTTTGAATTTTCTCAAACCCCAAAGAAAAAATCTATTAAACAACAAAACAATGCTTGAAGAAGGGTTTATACTATTTCTAGCTCTAACCCTTTATTGTAGTTTGAATTGGGTATAGACTATCTCTAGCTCCAATCCAATGATCAAAAACTCTAGATACTCATTACTGAAGTCTTACCAACTTCACTTTCCTTTTTCAAGAAAAATCAAAGTTAGAGAGCTCAATTAATGTTTGTAACCATTTATTATAAAATTATAACTTGAAGAAATCAATGGATCCATGCAATTTAATCTGATATAAGATGAATTAGTCAATACCCACTTATATCTAAACAACCATCATCCATGCACACCCCTAGAAGGGGAATTAGCTACTCATAATTAAAGGATGAGAAATTATACTAGCATGGAATTTCTCAAAACCAATTATATTGAGCAATTAAGATGGCTTTCAGCTTAGAATCTACAACAATGGTGTTTTCTCAAAAAGAAGATGATGAAGAAAGTATGAAATTACACTATCTCTATCACTATCTCTCTTTTACAGTATTCTCTATGATGTAATGTCATTCTCTCTAATGTGTACTCTAAAAATGGGGTAAAAATCTGCATATATTTCTTGCATAAATCTCCAAAATGCCCTTGAAAGCTTCCTACGTTACTGCCTTTTGACGATTTTGCGCTTTGGAGAAATTTCAACTGACTTGCTTTGGCACCTGCATTTCACAGATGCCAACTTGCTACATACAGGTGTAAATTAGGTCCAAGGAAGTCTTCTTTCAACTCTTTTTGTGTTGCACCTGTGAAACACAGATGCCAACTTACTGCACGCAGGTGCAAAGCATGTCCAAGGCAGTCTTCTTTCAACTCTTTCTGCGTGGCACCTATGGAACACAGGTGCCAACTTGCTGCACGCAGGTGCAAAGCATGTCCATGGCAAATTTATTTAAGTTCAAATCCTCCATTATCTTTGTTTTAAAGAAATACCTGCACATAAGATAATGAAGGCATAAAATCCTTCCAAATTGCATTAAAATGAGGCAATAACTCATCCTTCTAAGCTAGATAAATTGGTAAATTACCAACTCATCAATCACCCTAGAAAGGCCAATGCAGTGGCTAATGCTCATAGCATTTTCCATGGGGAGTGTAGCTCATGTAGAGGACGAGAAGAATGAATTTGCTACTGATGTACATAGGCTTGCTCACCTTGGGGTTTACTTACGATTCAGCAGATGGTTGTGTTATTTTTCAAAATGGTTCAAAATATTCATTGGTGGTAGAATTTAAGGCAAAGAAATATGAAGATCCTATCTTATTTAAGTTAAAGGAAGAGGTTCAAAATTAGAAAATGGAAGTTTTTTCACAAGAGGGAGATAGAGTACTCTGATATTAGGGTCGATTATATGTTCTGAATATAGATGATTTGAGAGAGCGGATGTTGAGAGAGGCGCATAGATCTCGATATTCTATCCACCCAGGTGACACCAAGATGTTCCATGATCTACAAAAAGTCTATTGTTGGAATGACATAAAGAAGAAAATTGCAGAATTTGTGGCTAAGCATCCGAATTGCCAACAAGTTAAGGTTGAGCACCAGAGATCGGGAGGTATGATACAGGATACCAGTATTCCTACTTGTAAGTGGGAAGACATAAACATGGACTTCCTTACAGTTTTTCCTCATACACGTCGGCAGCATGATTATATATGAATGATTGTAGACCGGATGACTAAGCCAACACATTTTCTGCCAGTTAAGACAATAGATTTAGCATAGGATTATGCTAGAATTTATATTTAGGAGTTAGTCATGTTGTATGGAGTTTCATTATCCATTATCTCAGATTAAAGTACTTAGTTCACGTTGCAATTTTAAAAGTCATTTCAAAAGGTCCTAGGTACTCAAGTTAAGCTTAGCATAGCTTTTCAACCACAGAAAGATTGTCAAGCTGAGTGGACCATTCAGACTTTAGAGAATATTTTAAGAGCTTGTGTGATTGATTTCAAGGATAATAAGTATAATCACTTGCCTCTCATTGAGTTTGCCTATAATAACAGTTACCACTCTAGCATGCAGATAGCTCCATTTGAGGCTCTTTATGGGCGGAGATGTAGATCAGTTATTGGATGGTTTAAGATAGGAGAGGCTACATTAATAGGGCCAGTTCAGTTCAGGAGGCTATGGAGAAAGTTCATCTCATTAGAGAAAGGCTGAAAATAGCTCAGAGTTGTCAAAAATCCTATGCAGATGTGAGAAGAAGAAAGCTTGAGTTTTTAGTTAATGATTGGGTATTTTTGAAAGCATCACCGATGAAAGGGGTGATGAGGTTTGGCAAGAAGGGGAAGCTCAGTCCCCGGTATGTTGGTCCTTACAGGAGTTTAAGGCGTGTTGGCAATGTGGCCTATAAGTTAGAGTTGCCCGAAAATTTGGCATCACGCATCCAATTTTCCATGTGTCATTATTGAAAAAGTCACTGGCGATCCAGCTCTAGTTGTACCTTTCTAGAGTATCGGGGTGAAGGATAACCTTACTTATGAGAAAGATCCTATTGAGATTCTTGACAGTCAGGTTCCGAAGTTGAGAAACAAGGAGGTTGCTTCAGTGAGAGTCCTTTGGAGGAATCAACTTGTAGAAGGAGCTATGAGTTAAGCCAAAGCATATATGATGACCAGGTACCCTCACATTTTCCCTCCCAGCTCAGTTTCAGCATGTGCTACTAGTTTCTTTCTTAGTACTGATCTTGGGCAGAATTATATGCCCAAGTGATGCTCAAATGCTCTATTTCATCTTGTTTATCTATCGTTATTTGTACATTCTCATGTGATTTGTAGTTAAAATGTGAATTTATACTAACCAATATGATTAGTGTTGTTTTGCAGGAAAAATGTAATTTTAGGAAGCTAAGTTGCATGTTGGTGAAAATCGGGAATGGACTCGGAAGCGAGCAGTGGAAAAGGTCAAGGAAAAGCAACAAATAAAGGGGCTCCGCGATGGAGCCGTGTCATGCTGCCATTGCGGAGGCAGTCTGCTTCGGATAAGTTATTTGAACAAATTCCAGTGAAGGTTCGCGTTGGCGCCGTGGCACGTTGGCCAAGCCCCGCGTTACATGCCGTGGCACGTTGCCCATATTTACCTAGAACATAAAATTCCAGTGAGGATCCACATTCGCACCGTGTCACGGAGGCAATGCTCCGCGATGCACTCCGTGAAACGTTGCTTGTTATTCCGGGAAAAAATTCCCACTAGTATAAATAGCACACTTAGGTTTATTTTTAATTATTCTGACTTAGTTGAGCAAGAACGTGGGTTACAGGCAGTTGAGGAGACAAAAATCTTAGGGTTCTTCTCTAACTCTTTCTCCTTTATTTCAATTGTTTGTATGATTTATACTCATTTGATGATGTTTAATCCACAAATGAGTGGCTAAATTCACTTCTTGCTGAGGTTAAGAACATTTGTAGTGGAATGTAATTGTTGACCATTTTGGTTTTTCATCTTTTCTTCCATGGTTTTTCTATCAATTCTTGTTCTTATTGCATTAATGTCTGGCCAATGTTAATGTATATCTAAAAAATCCAATTTTGTCTTGAAAAGGAAAGAAATTGGAAAGTTGTGAATTGGTAGGATATGATCTCTTCTTAGTTTGGGAAAATTGAGAATTGATTTACCTTCAGAATAGATATATATCTGAAAGTCGTATTAGTCAATTAAGGAATCGGTTTCGTATGGATAAAACATGTAATTTTTTTATCACAGAAATGTAGGTTGAAGGTTCATGATTCTTAAGTTGGGTAGAATACGAAAGTTTCTCTCCATAGGCAATAATTCTTGACTAGCAACCGAAGGAAAGATTAACTGAATTGTATCGATAAATTACTTCCCTGCATGTTCGTTTTAGCCTCATCTTGCTCACTACTATAGTTCAGACTCACTTTAACATTTTGTTTTAGATTAGTATATATTAGGAAACCAACTCTCAAAATCTCCTTTAAATTGTTGTCTGCATTTTTGGAGTTAGAGTTCATTAACACTTAATTCGATTATTACCTTGGTTCAGTCCCTGTGGTATTGATACTTGGCTTACTTTAGCCATTTTACTACTTGTTCGACCACGTGCACTTGCGTGTAGTTGCGAAACAGACCGAACAGTACTCTATTCAGTTTTATGTCAGTTTCATGTCCTCCAGTTCCTTTCATGTCTTAGTATGCATGTATGATTCATGAATTTGATTAAGTCTATGTATCTCAGTTCTGAGTCAGTCACTCCATCAGTATTCAGTCTATAGCTTTCAGTTTTGGGATTGCTGCTCTTTACTATCTTTATATCTTATTTAGCCTTAATTCTAGGATGAATGTTTCCAGGGAGAGATAATGTAACACCCCATACGTCCCAAAGATCAGATCCTAGTCTTGGAATTGAAACCAGCAGAGAAATCTAAAATTTTTCACAAGACGAGTCATGGTACGACCCGTTAGATGGTACCACACATCATAGTCAGGCTTATGATAGGTAGTATGAGTTTTCATGTTTCAAAGGTAATGACTCAAGTGAAAAGTCATGGTAATAAGTGACAAGTCGTGGTATGAATTCGTGGGATAAGCTTTAGAGAATATGCAAAATGGATCCACTAACGACGAGTCACAGATGACTCGTGGTAAGAAAGGACGAGTCATTGTAGGGGGCCATTGTATGAGGATCATAGAGGTGATAAATCAGGACCAGTTGGTGATGGATGGTCACCATGAGTCTTGATGACAACCAATGACTCGTGAAGTGAGTCATGGTCACCGACAGGCAGTTTTTAAGTGTGAAACTCCAGGTGTATTTTTGTAACTTTCTATGCTTTTAACTCCTAAACCAGGTAGTTTTGGGTTTTCTAAGAGCGGTATTAAGGGTTAAACTTAGCTAAACTCACATTCCTCTCCTAACACCATAGATTGAAGAACAAATTCCCTCAAGGCTCTCAAGCAACAAGGGTAATTTTTCTTCTCAATTTTCTTGGGTCTCAAGCTAGTGTCAAGAATCAAGCCATGTATGTGGGGTTATGAATGGGGATTTCTTCCACCCTCATTCCCAATCTCAAGTTCAATTTCATGATTTCAATTCGTTCAGGTCTCTAATTATGATTTTCATGAATTTCTAGGTTTAGATCCTTTTATGCAAAAACTCTATGATCTCTTGTGAAATTGATTCTCTCATTATTCTAATTATGATTTATGACTATGATCACATGATTTCTATGAAAAACTCTCATGATTCTCTATTTTCAAGTTAGCGTAATTTACTTAAGTATGTATAAATCTCATGAATGTCAAGCTTATCTATCATGGTTGTATTTCCAGCATTGTTTTCATGGCTAGTTCACGTTATTTTAAACTAGCCCATGCAAAACCCATGTTTCAAGTATGATTATGAGCATTATGTATATTTTGGCAATAATATTAACATCAAGTAGGCCAGGGTTCCAGCACCCCTGGGTCTCATAAACTACGTGCTACCGTAGGTATGAAGGGGTCCTCGCTAGTAAAGAGTATCTCCCTTGCCCTAATGGGCTCATGAGTGATATTATTCCTTCATGGTTCTTACCTTTGGTAAGGTATGAAAATACCTCCCAGCTAGGGTTACAAGCTAGGCTCCATGTATGCTCAGTTGGAGTATATCGGTTCTAAGAATATCCTACTATTCCTTATACTTCATGTATCTTCATGCTCAGGACTTATGATATTATATTTTATAGTATATTTGGTGATTCCTCTCATCACCCAAGGACGTCATTTCAATTAATATTTTCTTTTTATGTCATTTTAGTTATAGACATGGTAGAGCTAGTTGGCATCTTGTCCCATCTGCTCATCTCATGTGTAGAGGCTTTTCAGACTATGTTGTATACATATTCAGTCGTTTGATTTGTAGTCCCTGATTATACATTTTATAATATCTCAAATGTCCACTTATGCTATCTCTTATGATTTAATTCCGCCCAATTGTAGGCCGATGCTTATTTTATGCATGTACCATGGGTTAGCTTAGACTCATTCGTGGTTCAAGGTCCCGTGTTACGTCGGGGGTCTATGCTCGAGTTGTGACAATACCTATCAATTGACTACTTAGACCAGCCAAATCTTAATGCTACAGAGCACCAAGCTATTTCTATAAATAGATCCTCAACCACACACCACAACATAACTAATCAGTTTGACTATAGTTAATCCTTGAGGTGTCCATGATACCGCCCAGTTATCAGTATTAGACTCAGTATTAGATTTTAGTGGTTCTCTAGGAGGTCATGACACTTTCAGATAAGTAGCTCTGACCAGCTTTAGGACCCCAGTTTCAGATTATAGTTTATTCTTTAGACGGTTACGACGCTTCCAGATAAGCAGCTCTGACCAGTTTTAGAACGCTAGTACAAAATCCAGTCTAATAAGACTCTCAGGGTACTTTCAGATAGGTACCCCTGATTAAGTCTTAGGCTCCAGTTTTGAGTTATCAACTTAGTAGTCAGTCTAGGACTATCCAGTGGGAGTAGGACGTAGCACCGAGCAGACCGGGGTTCCAAGGTACCCAGGTTCCCAGAATTACATTGCCAGCGTAGGATATATTTTATTGGCCTCATGGCCCCAGACTTGTGATCACTCAGTTCATTCCTTTATACCCTAGCAAGGTGTATTGGGTCCTACCAATGGGGTATATACATCGGACTCCATGTCTAGCTCACGTGGTTATATGTCGGTTATAGACTCTCCCACTATTCAGTTTAGTTCAGTCTAATATTAGCTCAAATAGAATAGTTATAGACTACTCAATTCAGATCAGTTCAGTAAAGTACTTCAGATTAATATCTCAAATTTAAGACATGTCTTTGACCATCAGACATGGTCATTTAGACCATTTCAGCATATTTAGTTTCAGTATTTTAGTTGGTTATTGCATGTCTTTCCAGTTCAGTTGTTTTATTATCCGTTTTATTGTTTCTCTCACTTACTCAATACATTCAAAGTAATGACGCATACTTTTATGCTGTATCATTTTATGATATAGCTACAGGTTCTTAGTCCCAACACCATTAGCAGAACTCGCTCAGAAGGTTTCAGCTGCATCATCGGTGAGTCCTCATCTTTCAAGGACAAGGATCATTTCTTTTCAGTCATATTTTCTTTTAGTTAGATTTAGAGTTAGTTGGGGGCTTGTCCCAACAACACATCAGATAGATGGATTTCAGGCTAAAACATAGTTTTTTAGATTTATAACTTTGTTTCAGTTATATAAAACTTATGACTTAGCTCTTTTTCATATATGTTTTACGTTATTATTCTAAAGCTTCCGCTATGTTTTTACTCAGAATGCCAGTGTTATGATAGACCACGGGTTGAGTTGGGGTTACTTCTAACTCCAAGTACCATGTCTTGTCCAGGGTATAGACTCAAGTCATGAGAAAACTTGGTATCAGATCACTAGGTTTAGAGCATCCTAGGATGTCTGAAAGTCGCGTCAAGTAGAGTACTCTTCATGGGTGTGAAGTGTTTCACACTTATGACGAGGAGGCTACGAAATGTTATTAGGAAAACTCCCTTTTGTTCATACTCTTTATCGTGCATTGAAATTCAATTCCAGAATCATTCTCCTAACTCGTGCTCTATTACTTTTCAGTGAAATTATGCCTCCACGATGTGGTAACGGAAGAAAGGCTGGTAATGCTCACCGACCTGCTCCACCAGCTCCAGTAGCCCCTCAGGATGACTCAGTGTCCTCTGCAGAGTTCAGGACGGCCATCCAGCTGCTCGCACAAATAGTAACTAATCAGGTGAACCAGTAGGTGGTTACGTTCAACAAATGGGTCAACAGTAGCTGCCCGAGTTCAGGACATCACTCGAATGAACTCTCCAGTTTTTCATGAATCTATGGTGGGAGAGGAAACACAGGAGTTTGTGAATGAGATTAGAAAGATCACTCAAAATATGGGTGTCAACTCCTCAGAGAGTGTCGACCTGGCTGCCTACCTGCTGAAAGGGGTAGCCCAGATCTGGTATGCATAGTGGAAGGAGGGGAGACCAGCGGGAGCAGGATCGGTGGAATGGGAGGAGTTCACTACAGTCTTCCTAGATAGATTCTTCCCCCTGGAGCTCAGGGAGGCTAAAGCAGTCGAATTCATGAATTTGAAACAAGGAAATTGGACGGTGGAAGAGTATGCACTAGAGTTCACAAGGTTGTCTAAATATGCTTCAAAGATGGCGACCGAGTCAAGGGCTTATATGCTGAAATTTGTTAATGGGGTGTCGAACTTGGTCCTCAAGGAGTGCAGGACTATAATGCTTATTAAGGACATCGATCTCTTCAGTCTCATAGTTCATGCCCAGCAAATTGAGGCATAAATATTAAAAGACTTGGAGCAGGAGAACAAATGGGAAACAACCGGCCAGTTAGATTACGACCATCAGAGATATGGCGGTAGTAGCCGCCCATAGCAGCAGCAACAGAGAGCTCCAGCACCTACTTCAGCCAGTGCCCCTACCTTCCGGTCCCGCAAGGATCGGAGGGGTGGAGCATCTGGCTCACAATCCCAGAGTCATAGTGACAGCAACTGCTACAACCACCCAACTTGCCCTAAGTACGGCAAGAACCATCCAGGAGAGTGTCTTCAGGGCCGAGAGGGTTGTTTTGGGTGTGGACAACTTGGTCATCGGCTTAGAGAATGCCCGTCAGCAGGAAGGGTGACATCAAATTCCATCGGTTCAGCAGCTCCAGCAGGCCAACACTTCAGGTACGGATGGCTGCTAGCGCGAAAACCATTTTTAAGCTTTATCCTCTCATCATGATCAAGAGAGATCACTTGATGTGGTTATGGGTATGTTACGCCTTTTTCATCTAGACGTGTATGCCCTACTAGATCCAGGAGCCATACTTTCATTCATGACTCCCTATATAGAATTCCAGTTCGATATCAATACAGAAGTTCTCTTCGAACCATTCTCAGTCTCCACCCCAGTTGGCAAGGCAGTTAGAGCCAGCAGGGTGTATAGAAGTTGCCCAGTCTCAATCTTGAATAAGGTCATTCCAGCGGATATGGTAGAGTTAGACATGGTTGACTTTGACCTCATTCTTGGCATGGATTGGCTACATTTCGATTATGCCTCAGTCGACTGCAGAACTAGGTCGTCAGGTTTCAGTTCCCTAATGAGCCAGCTTTAGAGTGGACTGGCAGTATTTCAGTGCCTAAGTTCAGTAAATGTGAATTTTGGTTGAATTCCGTGACTTTCCTTGGTCATGTGGTCTGGAGTGAGGGTATTCAAGTAGATCCTTAAAAGATAGCAGCGGTGAAATATTGGCCTAGACCTACCTCCCCAACCGAAATCAGAAGTTTCTTGGGTCTAGCCGGTTATTACCAACATTTTGTGGAAGGTTTTTCCTCCATTGCATCTCCTCTGAATAAGTTGACTCCAAAAAAGGTGAAATTTCAATGGTCAAATGCGTGTGAGAAGAGTTTCCAGGAGTTGAAGACTCGGCTCACTACCTCTTCAGTCTTGACCTTACCAGAAGGAACAAATGGGTTTGTAATGTATTGTGGTGCTTCTAGATTTGGACTCGGTTACGTTCTGATGCAGTGGGGTAAGGTGATAGCTTACTCCTCCAGACAACTCAAGGTTCATATGAAGAACTATCCGACTCATGATCTGGAGTTGGTAGCGGTGGTGTTTGCGTTGAAAATATGGAGGCACTACCTTTACGGGGATCACGTGGATGTATTCACCAATCAGAAGAGCCTTCAGTATATTTTTAGTGAGAAAGTTCTTAATCTTCGTCAGAGAAGATGGTTGGATCTACTGAAGGACTATGATATGAGCGTGTTGTATCACCTGGGCAAAGACAATGTGGTGGCTGATGCCCTAAGCAAAGTGTCTGTGGGGAGCATGGCTCATGTTGAGGAGGAAAAAAAGGAACTGGCAAAGGATATCCACAGGTTAGCTCATATGGGAGACAGTTGGTTGATATAGCTGAGGGCAGAGTAGTGGTGTAGAGTGGATCGGATTCCTCGTGGGTAGTTGAAGTTAAGTCAAGGCAGGATGATGATCCCATACTACTTAAATTGAAGGAGGCGGTTCTCAGAAAAGAAGTGGAGGCTTTTTCCCAAGGGGAGATGGTGTACTCCGTTACTAGGGTAGATTATGTGTACCAGAAGTGGGTGATTTGAGACAGCAGATACTAGTGAAAGAACACAGTTCGAGATATTCCATCCACCCAGGTTCTACTAAGATGTACTATGATATACCGGATATTTACAGGTGGAACAACATGAACAGAAATATCGAAAAATTTGTAGCTAAGTGCCCGAACTGCTAGCAGGTCAAGGTAGAACACCAGAGACCGGGAGGTATGACTCAGGATATCAGCATACCCACATGGAAGTGGGAAGAAGTAAATATGGATTTTATTATAGGTCTACCTCAGACTCGTTGACATCATGATTCAATCTGGGTGATAGTACTGATCTCAGGCAAAAATAGCATGCCCGAGTGATGCTTTATACCTTGATTTAGTCTTGTTTATCTAAGTTATTTTATACATTTTCATGTGATTCTATATAAATGTGAATATATGTGTTAACCAACATGATTAGTACTTGTTTTGTAGGTTTATAGGATTTTGAAGAACTAATTCATAAGTTGGTGAAGTAGAGGAATGGAGTCGGGAGCAAATGGCGAAAGCCGGCAAAGAAGCATGCCTTGGCAAGGCTGGCCGTGCCAGGCAGCATGCCACGCTGTGCGTGTGCCACGCCCAGCGCCGTGACACGCCTATGCCAGGCGCACGAGAGAAGGCAGCATGCAGGCAGACGAGCTGCGCGCCAGCGCCGTGCCACGCCAGGCCAGCTGCACGCCAGCAGCATGCCATCGCGCCGCTTGAGCAGCGCGCCACGCTGGGCATCGCGGCAAGGGGCTGCGTAGAGTCGATATTTGTTGATTTCCAGTGTGCTTCCGCGTTACCTCCGTGTCACAGAGGCAGTGCTCCGTGATACACTCTGTGACACGGAGCCATTCCACGACAGGCTAAATTGTGCACGTTTCTCATTTATTATAAATAGGACCCTTAGCTCCTAAATCCAATGGGTCACGATTTTACTTTGGAAAACTACCTAGGAGTGAAGGGAGAAGTGGGAGAACTCATCTAGGGTTTGGAAAATTCCCTTCTCATCTACCAAATTCATGTAAGTATGTTAGTTTAGTAGTAGTTAGTTATAGTTTTACAAACATGAATGGCAAGAACCCTCCCTCTAGGGTTGAAGCCATGAATTATGATTGTGATTTTATGAAATTGTTTTGGAATTAAGTTATTGATTGTTTTTTTTGTCTTGCATTCTGGATTGTTGGTTGTTTTTATGATTGATCACCATGAAAACATATACGTTAGCTTGGGCAATTGCTTGAGAAAGAATTGCCTAGGTCAGGACATGAGAATGTAAGGAGCATGTTTGTATCTCACGATATAATTTCGTGTTAGGATAGAAATATACTTAACACCTTGCTTGGTTGATAAAAAGGGGGTTATTAAGAGACCAACTTAGGATTATCACATCACCACTCGAAGAAGTAGTTGTGAGGCTAAGTTGAGTTAAATGGTTAGACGCACGAAAGTCTTAAATCGTTTCCCCGTAAACCACAACATAATTAATTGCCTGCGAACTAGAAATTAGCATCCTCACTCACAATGATGCAGTGAGGCTAATTTTCCGTGTTTAAAGCCTCTAAAGACCATGAACATGCAATTCTAATTATGTGAAACAACAATCGATAGTTCCATGCTTAACCCATTGCAATTCGTAGTGTCGCATGATTATCTGGTTTTAACTCTATGTTGCTCCTAGAGTAAATTCAAGATATTTCGTTGACCAAAACAAACTTAATTAAATCTCCCTCGGAAACTTCTATAACCAACACTTGAGGAAGTCAAGATCACACTTGAAATGGATAGTTAGAGGAATGGGTCCAGTCCCTGTGGGTTCGACATTCCGGTTCTTAAAAAGAGCCACTATATTACTTGCACGACCCGTACACTTGCGGACGCGCGAACGAGGGCACGTCAAGTTTTTGGCGCCGTTGCCGGGGAACTCGGCGAAGTTTTGATAATTTATCTATTTTTGTGTGATTTTTGAAATTTTCTTAAGTGTTGAGAAACTTGGTCTTAGTCGTTTTATTTGCAGGTGACAGGTTGTCTTGCCGAGCTGGCTAGAAGTAGAGAGCTTATGGAACCGTTGCTGGAACCTGAACGTCAAATCCATTTGCAAACGAGAGTAGCTCTAGAGCAAAAGCTAAAGAGACTTCAAGAAAAGGTACAACAACAACCACCCGCGGGACAAGCACAATTGTCATCAGAAGCAATGGCAGCAAGACCAGTTCGCAAAGTGGAAATCCCACTAGCGACGAATGTGACCTCTAGCATCCGTAAATCGAAGCCTGGAGGGCACTTGGAGCTTAAACAGAACAAGGTGCAGCTGTTACATTCTAGTGGTCAATTCACTGGGATGGCACATGAGGACCCACAGCAGCACCTACAGAGCTTTTTAGAGATTAGTGACATGTTTGTCCCCACCGGCGTGTCCACAGATTATGTCCTATTGACCCTCTTCCCATTTTCACTATTGGGAGAGGAGAAAAAGTGGCTGAAGGTTGAGCCACCGAACTTCATAACTTCATGGTATGACTTGGCTAAGAAGTTCCTTATCAGATTCTTCCCTTCAGGCAAAACTGCAAAGTTGAGAAGTGAAATACTCAGTTTCAAGCAGAGGCCTGATGAGAACTTATATATGGCTTGGGAAAGATTCAAGTCATTGTTGAGAGACTGCCCCCATCACCAGCAATCAAATGAAGTATTGGCTCATACCTTTGTAGAAAGTCTAGACCCACACACAAAAATATTACTAGACTCTGCATCGGGTGGGCAAGCCTTGGAGAAGACGTATGATGAGTCGTACACTTTGTTGAATAGAATCGCGCAAGGAAATCCAAAGTGTCACAGCGAGTCATCTAGAGGGGCAAGAAAGAGACCAGGGTTGATAGAAGTAGATGGTTTGAATGCCTTGGCAACGCAGTTAGCTTCGTTCCAGTATCAGATGATGATACAGTTAAATAAACTAAGTATGAACCAACACTAGGGTCAGGTTAATGCAGTTCAGCAAGCTCCGAGTTGGTGCGAAATTTGTGGTAATTCTGGCCACCATGCAGAATCTTGGGGTTACAATACAGAGTTAGTCCATTTTGTTGGTAATGTGCAGCGCAACAATCAGAATTTTGGAACCAGTTACAACAGAAATTGGCAGGGCCACCCGAATTTTTCTTGGGGTGGAAACCAACAGCAGAATTATATGCAACCTCAACAATAGCAGTATCAGCAGAATAGGCAGAATGATGGGCAATTGAGTAGCAGCATTGAGGAAACACTGCAGAAAATTATGGAGACCCAGAATCAGTTAGCGGAAAATCAGGCGAGGATGGCAAAAGACTTAAAGAATCAGCAAAAGGCCACCCGCAATCTTGAAAAACAAGTGGGTCAAATAGCAGCTGCTCAAAACATAAGATCACAAGGGGGATTACCAAGCAACACAGATCCTAACCCCCGGCAGATCAATGCCATCAATCTGAGAAACGGTAAGCAATTAGCTGATGCAGTGCCAAAAGAGCTGAGAAAGGGGGTGCAGCCGGAGTTGGTTAGACCAGGACCATCCACCAACATGGGAGATAATCAAAGTGCTAGGCAACAAAATGCACAACTTTCATTGCAGCTGGCACAAAGACCACCACCACCATTCCCTCAGAAATTCAGAAAGAGCAAGGAGGAGGAATGCTTCAAAAAGTTCATTGAGAGCTTCAAAGAACTTCACATAAATTTTCCTCTTATTGATGTCTTGCAGGGAATGCCCAAGTATGCTAAATACTTGAAGGAAGTGATGGCGAACAAAGTTAGATTGGTGGACGTCCAGACTGTAGCACTGACTGAGGAATGCAGTCACAGGGTATTGAGCAAAATGCCGAAGAAGCTCGAAGACCCAGGGAGTTTTACCCTCCCCATACAAATTGGTAAAGCTGAGGTGCTCGAGCTTTGTGTGATCTAGGGGCAGCAGTTAATCTAATGCCCCTATCCTTATTCAACACCCTGGGGTTGGTAATACCGAGGCCGACAAGGTTAATGCTACAGCTGGCTGACAAGTCGCGAGTGACACCTGATGGAATAATAGAGGACCTTCTCATCAAAGTAGGTAAGTTCATTATACCTGTTGATTTTATTGTCTTAGATTTTCAGGTTGAGGATGAAGAAGAAATCTTCCGCGTTTACCAAGAAATGAACCCATCTGCACACTACAGAAACCTTTGTCAGGTTAGTGTGTTGGCAGAGGATGAGTGTGGGGTGGAGGATTCCACAGGTGCAGAGCCAAAGGCAATGACAAGTGTTCAGCCCAAGTCTGATAGAGGGCTTCAAATTGAGAAGAAGTTGGAGGAAGAGAGGAACAGAGTGGAGGCTGTTTCCTCTAAACAGCAAAAGAAAAGGAGATGGTTCTCAAAAGAGAACCCAGGTATGAGGATGTCCTGAAAAGGATAGTCCACGTCGTGCCGCGACGTAAAATAAGGCGCTGCTTGGGAGGCAACCCAAGGGTACCTCAGGTACACTTTGTTCATTTTGATTTTGTGTTGATTTTGTTATTTTCATTTTGTTTGTGTTCTTGGTGGAAAGTTAAGCACAGATGGAGGGAAGTCTGAGTACCGAGAAGGTGGTAGCTAAAGAGCATGGAATAGAAGAAGTGTGGCGTCGAACACCCACCTCTGAAAACTTAAAAGGAAAGCATGCTTTTAGCTTGGCATAGAGGCTCAGGGAGTATTTCACATCCTTTAAATGTTAATTTGATGCTATGAGGACATAGCATGATTTAAGTGTGGGGTGAGAAAAATTTCAAAATTTTTGTGCTTAACAAGTTTGTGGTGAATGTAATGCTTGTGAGGAATTTGTGAGAAATTTGAAAAAATTGAAAAATTTTTGTGAATTAAGCATGACTTCATCACCCGTTGGTTTTTCTTTTCGGTTCTTTTCCGACGGGGGGGTCTTTGAACCGAAGAATAAAAATTTTCTTTCTCATTCCTTTGTCTGTATATAGTGTTTTTAGTCATAGTTAGGGACTATTTCCGACGATGGATGGATGATGACCGTCTTGAGGAAAAAGTAGTCGATAGGTGTTGGGTTTGTGAAACCATAACTAATTGGTGCTTGATGTTCTTGTTATGGGCTATAAATGATTGTAAGATGCAAGTATGTTCAGTGTTAAAGCATGCAAGTGTGTAACTTTGTTTGAGACACTTAGGCTCTTGAATTTGACTCAATATGATTGAAGCTTAATTCTGAATTCTTGTGATTAGCTGAGTAAGAGTCTGCTGAATGTGTCTTGATTGGAGCATGTGCCATGAGTGTAAGATTTTTGAGTATTCTGTGCTATTGTGGAATGTCTAGAACTTGCCTGGTGTGGTTATAAAACAAAATGAAGGATGTGAAGTGTAGGAGATGATTTAGGCATTTCTTTGAATGAACCAAATTTTTATCCCTCATTTTACCTACCTTGAAAAATTAATCCTAGTTAACCCCATTGAGCCTTGAGCCTATTCTTTGACAGCTGCAACATAAGCTTAATCCTTTTTCTTTCATTAGCCTTGAATTTGAACCAAAACTCCTAAGCCCTTAGAGGAAATATACGAAAGAGTAAAGGAGTAAGAAGAATGAAAAAGAAGGGGAAGTAGCAATTGTAAAAGTTTAGCAAGGTCGAGGGTGCACTTGTTTGAATACGGGTGAGTATTAGTAGGGAGTAAGAAAATAAATAAATGAAAAGTTACTTATAGAACTCCTTACTAATAAGCTAAAAGTGCCTAAAGAAATGGGGGAACAAAAGAGAAAAAAAGGAAAGATGAAAGGAGAAAAAGGTGAAGTGAGGGAAGGGAAGTTCGTAATGAAGGCGTGATGTATTAAAAGCGCTTAGGAAAGATAGTCACTATTACTGGCCATAATAGTACCTACCTGCACCTGAGTTACATTACAACCTAAAAAGTCCTACTTGATCTTACATTCACACATCCTTAAATTAGTGGAATAAAACACTAAGGGCAAGCTTATGGGTCATTACATGATGCATGTGAATTCTTTGTGAGAGTGAGTGTAATTCTGTTCATGTACCCACACATGTTGTGATTTAAAAATTGTTTTTGTGTGTGAAATTGGGTAACTCTGTTTCCGTGAGGGGCACATGTTAAATAAAGGATATAATTCATGTGGGATTTCTTAAGCAGTTGATTTGCATGAGTTTGCTAAGATTGAGAGTCGATTCTTGAGGTTAAGAAGTCTTAACATAGTTGCACTTCATTTCGATGATCAAGTTGTTCATGCTCTATTTTTAGCTTCTTATCTTACGTAATCATTATAGTCGTAGCTTGAATAATCTTGCTAAATGAGTTGTAGGTGAGTCTCCATATGCATGAGATGTAGAAGGTTGTTCGAGGACAAACAAGACTTTAAGTGTGGAGTAGGTGATCTCGGGCAAAAATAGCATGCCCGAGTGATGCTTTATACCTTGATTTAGTCTTGTTTATCTAAGTTATTTTATACATTTTCATGTGATTCTATATAAATGTGAATATATGTGCTAACCAACATGATTAGTCCTTGTTTTGTAGGTTTCTAGGATTTTGAAGAACTAATTCATAAGTTGGTGAAGTAGAAGAATGGAGTCGGGAGCAAATGGCGAAAGCCGGCAAAGAAGCATGCCTTGGCAAGGCTGGCCGTGCCAGGCAGCGTGCCACGCTGTGCGTGTGCCGCGCCCAGCGTCGTGCCACGCCTATGCCAGGCGCACGAGAGAAGGCAGCATGCAGGCAGGCGAGCTGCGCGCCAGTGTCGTGCCACGCCAGGCCAGCTGCGCGCCAACAGCATGCCATCGTGCCGCTTGAGCAGCGTGCCACGCCGGGCACCGCGGCAAGGGGCTGCCTAGAGTCGATATTTGTTGATTTCCAGTGTGCCTCTGCATTACCTCCATGTCATGGAGGCAGTGCTCTGTGATACACTCCGTGACACGGAGCCATTCCACGACAGGCTAAATTGTGCACGTTTCTCATTTATTATAAATAGGACCCTTAGCTCCTAAATCCAATGGGTCACGATTTTACTTTGGAAAACTACCTAGGAGTGAAGGGAGAAGTGGGAGAACTCATCTAGGGTTTGGCAAACTCCCTTCTCATCTACCAAATTCATGTAAGTATGTTAGTTAGTAGTAGTTAGTTGTAGTTTTACGAACATGAATGGTAAGAACCCTTCCTCTAGGGTTGAAGCCATGAATTATGATTGTGATTTTATGAAATTGATTTGGAATTAAGTTATTGATTGTTATTTTCGTCTTGCATTCTAGATTGTTGGTTGTTTTTATGATTGATCACCATGAAAACATATACGTTAGCTTGGGCAATTGCTTGAGAAAGAATTACCTAGGTCAGGACATGAGAATGTAAGGAGCATGTTTGTATCTCACGATATAATTTCGTGTTAGGATAGAAATATACTTAACACCTTGCTTGGTTGATAAAATGGGGGTTATTAAGAGACCAACTTAGGATTATCACATCACCACTCGAAGAAGTAGTTGTGAGTCTAAGTTGAGTTAAATGGTTAGACGCGCGAAAGTCCCAAATCGCTTCCCCGTAAACCACAACATAATTAATTGCCCGCAAACTAGAAATTAGCATCCTCACTCACAATGATGTAGTGAGGCTAGTTTGTCGTGTTTAAAGGTTCGAAATACCATGAACATGCAATTCTAATTATGTGAAACAACAATTGATAGTGTCATGCTTAATCCATTGCAATTCATAGTGTCGCATGATTATCTGGTTTTAACTCTATGTTGCTCCTAGAGTAAATTCAGGATATTTCGTTGACCAAAACAAACTTAATTAAATCTCCCTCGGAAACTTCTATAACCAACACTTGAGGAAGTCAAGATCACACTTGAAATGGATAGTTAGAGGAATGGGTCCAGTCCCTGTGGGTTCGTCATTTCGGTTCTTAAAAAGAGCCACTATATTACTTGCACGACCCGTACACTTGCGGATGCTCGAACGAGGGCACGTCAAGTACACCGGATGACTAAGTCAGCACACTATCTCCCATTTAAAACTACAGACTCAGCTGAGAACTATGTTGCGTATTATATCCGGGAGTTAGTCAGACTTCATGGGGTTCCCTTGTCCATTATCTCAGATAGAGGTACCAGTTCGCCTCTCACTTCTGTAACTCTTTTCAAAAGGGACTCGGTACCCAAGTCAAGCTCAGCACAGCTTTTCACCAGCAAACAGATGGATAAGCTGAGCGGACTATACAGACTTTAGCAGATATGCTGAGAGTGTGTGTGATTGATTTCAAGGGCAGTTGTGTTATACCCTGGGAACCCAAGGATCAGACCCGGAAGTCAAAATGGTGAAAAATAGAAATTACACACCAGGTCACAAGACGAACCATAAAGTGGCTCGTGACAACTGACCACGATTTGTGAGATGACTCGTGGTCAAGCAGGGAGGTGGATTGATCTGGGGGTCACCACGGGCATGACCACGAGTCAAGATCAGGACACACGACTCGTGATCAGACCACACGACTCGTGAAGTCATGCGTGGCTTGGACTGGATATTGGACAAGGAAAGTTGGGCATTGTAGACCATGGATGGTGACCACGAGTCATGGTAAACCACCATGATACATGGTGTCCTCCGTGGGGTCCCAAGGTGAATTATGGCAGTGTACCTCACGACTCAAGGCCATGAGTCATGGTCCCTGTCGACGAGTCATCCAGTTCCACATGGGGACTGGCAGTTCTGCAATTTAAGTAAGGTCTTTTTTGTAATTCCTAAGTCCTAAGGTGCTATACTACATTGTTTTAACATCAAAAAGAGTGGTTTAAGAGGGAATAGGCTACCCAAAGTCCTCATTCATACATTCAAAGGTTTGGGGAGGTGATAGAAGGGTGATCTATGTGATTTCAAAGTGTTCTTCCTCATTTTCCTCTTGGGTAATCTAGGAAAATTAAGAACCAGCTATTCTCAAGTATGTAGGATTCTCGATGGGTGATTTCTTCCACACCCATTCCCCTCCTCTACGATTTTTACAAAGATTTCAACAAAAATTCATGGGGTATGAATTTGATTTACTTAAAATCTAATGATTTGATTATGGGTTTTTTTATTTTAAAATCTTATCATAATCTATGGGTTTTAATCAACTTTTGTGATTTAAATTAATTATAATATTATTAATTAGGAAGTTCTATTTAATTGAGCCTAATTATGTATGCCCCATGATGAATCGATTTATGATATAATTACCCATTGATGATATTTATAAGCCCAGCATGAATTATGATCTAAATCATGAATTTATTATGTTACCCCTTTATGTTTTTTATGAAATTCAAGCTATATGCATGATCTACAAGCATGTATGAACCTTATGAATTATGAATTATGTTTTTGGCCGACTCACGGGCCTTATGTCATGGCTAGTTCACATATGTACGAGCATGTTTATGATTATCATGATTTAACTATCCCATGAATTCATGCATGTTATACTATGAGCATTATATATGTTTTGGGAGTAGTATCGAACACCGAGCAGGTTAGGGGCCTAGATTCTGCACAAGATCTCATAAACTACATGCCACCGTAGGTATGTTGGGACCTCCTATGGGATGTCCCCAGCCCAAACGGCCCTTTTCATGGTAATATCACACTTTCATTGTTCTACCCTTGGCAAGGTACGAACACCCTCCCGACTAGGGTTACAAGTCAGGCTTCATGTGTGCTCATATGGGGTATGTCGGTTAAGAGAATCTCCCACTGTTGCTCATGATTTATGAATGCATATGATTATGTATTTCAGCTCAAGTCATATTAAGTAAAGATTTTCTCATATGATTATGAATATGTTTGTATTACGAATGTTTTGAAAACCTTGAGCCTTACATTATGTTCTGATGTTTATGATATAAGCATGATGTCATACTCTTATGATCATTTTTGAGGTTTAAATGTTTTAAATGCCCATTTTACTTACCTTGCATACTCAGTACATTCCAAGTACTGACCGCATAATTTTATGCTGTATCATTTCATGATACAGGACCCAGCTCTCTAGCTTACCCGCATCCTTAGGTCGTATCAGAGTTTTCTTCCAGCGTATTGGTGAGTCCTCATGTTCCGAGGGCTATTTGATAGACATGTTTCTTCGTTATATTTCAGTACATGTTTGGGTTAGTTGGGGGTGTTGTTCCATCAACCCATCATTTTAGTAGAGGCTTTCAGATAGAGTATAGAATTCCGCTTATGTATATCTAAGTGATTTTGCCAGTATGATATGTAATGATTTCATTTCCTTATGTTAAGTATTTCGCTTATGTGAATGAATTGGATGTATGATCATGCCATGGGTCGACTTGGGGTCTCTCGGGGCTCCTTGTCCCGTGTCTACGATGCGGGTGTACATTCAGGTCGTGACAAACTAAACTTGGTATCAGAGCAATAGGTTTGAAGTGTCCTAAGGTGTCTGAAAGCCGCGTTAAATAGTGTCTTTTTCATGGGTGTGAAGAGCGCCACATTTATGAAGAAGAGGCTACGAGACGTTTAGGAAATGTTCCCTTCTTTCATGATCTATGTCATGCGACAAAAGTCCTCTACCCTTCTAATTCGTGTTGTTCGCGTTTGCAGAATCATGCCTCCACACAGAGTGAACGTCAGAAGAAATGGTAATGGAAACGATCATGAGGATGTCCATGATGGTAGCATCAGCCAGCCCTGCCCGTTCACAGGGAGCACACACCAGAGCCAGCTGCACACGCTGAGTTTAGGATAGCGATTAAGATGTTGGCATGGGCTATGATTGCCCAGGTTCAAAATTAGACGGTGGCGCATTTCCCGCAAAATGGGAATGCGGTAGCAGCTAGGGTGAGGGATTTCTTAAGGATGAGCGCTCCTGAGTTCACGGGGTCGAGGGTGGACGAGGATCCCCAAGATTTCATTGAGGAGATTCTGAAGATCACCCAGGTTATGGGGGTGAACAATGGAGAGTGTGTTGACTTGACCTCCTATCAGCTCAAGGGGCTAGCTCATATTTGGTATAAGCAGTGGAGAGATGCTAAGGAAGTGGGTGCAGTCCTGATAGGTTGGGAAGAGTTCCATGCGGCATTTTTGGATCGATTCTTCCCTCGGGAGAAGAGGGAGCTCAAGGAGTCCAATTTTATTAATTTTAACCAACGTAATATGTTTGTTTAGGAGTACGCATTAGAGTTCACCCGATTATCCAAGTATGCTCCAGAGTTGGTGGTGGATCAAAGAGCTCGGGTGAGTCGTTTTATGCATGGGGGCGGATTACTTGGACAAGGATTTCTAGATCGCCATGCTTCACTGGGACATTGATTTCCCCGTATTGTATTGCATGTATAGCAGATGGAGTCAGTCTATAGGAGGCATAGGGAGGCCAAGAGGGCCAGGACTGATAGCTATGGGGTTTCTCAGGTCAGGTCAAGAGGTGGACCGCGTCAGCAGTCCCAGCACAGTTTTATCGCTCTATCTCCAACATCGGCTAGCACGACATCTAGGTTCAGAGGAGATCAGAGGAGTGGGGCTTCAGGCTCAAGGGATCAGGGTAGCATGCAGGTGGAGCGCACTTTTCCAGCTTATGCGAAGTGCGGCAAGAATCATCCCAGAGGTGCTTAGCTGGCTTAGATGTGTGTTTCGAGTGTGGCCAACCCGGGAACAGACTTAGGGATTTCCCCTCATCCAGATCAGGGGTCAGTGGGACCCATGTGATAGCAGCCAGTTCTAATGCTCTAGTAGGGTGCCTCTACTAGTTTAGCAGGCGGTCAGCCTCAAAACAGGTTTTATGCCCTAGTACCCCACCAGGAGCAAGAGCTACTTTGTCTTCTGTGACCCCTTATATTGCTAGTAGTTTTGGAGTTATCTCTAAAATCCTATCAGAACCATTCTCAGTCTCTGTTCGGTTCGCGTTATATGGGTATATAACTACACGCAAGTGCACGTGGTCGAACAAGTAGTAAAGTGGCTTAAGTAAGCCAAGTATCGATCCCACAGGGACTGGGATGAAGTGCAATCTACTCAAGTGTACTATATTTCACTTCTAACAATGCAGACAACAGTGTAACCAAGAGTTTGATATTTTTGATTTCTAATAATTATGCTAAGTCTAAAACAACTATCTAATTTGAGTCTGAACTATGAATGAGAGCATGTAGAGGTTAAACGAACATGTAATGAAATTAATTATCGACATAATTTGGTTAGTCTTTTCCTCCGATTTCTAGTCAAGAACTATTGCCAAGGGATTAAAACACTCGTATTTAACCCCACTTAAGAATCATGAACCATCCACCTACATTTCTGTGATTAAATGCAATTCATGTTCTAGCCATACAAACCCGGTTCCTAAATTGACTAATACGACTTTTAGGTATATTTCTATCCTGAAAGTAAATTAATTCTCAATTTTCCCAAACTAAGAAAAGATCATATCCTATTAATTCACAACTTTCCAATTTCTTGCTCTCTCGAGTGAAACCAGACTTTTTAGATATACATTAACGTAGGCCACACATTAATGCAGTAAGAACAAGAATTAATAGAACAACCATGGAAGAAAAGATGAAAAACCAAAGAATCAATGATCACATTTCATTACAAGTGTTCATAACTTCAGCAAGAAGATGAATTAGCCACCCATTTGTGGATTAAACATCGTTAAATGAGTGTTAAACATACAAGAAATTGAATACAAGGAGAAGGAAAGAGAGAAAAATCCTGATAATTTCGTCCCCTCAACTGCCTGTAACCCACGTTCTTGCTCCACCAGGTCAGAATATTGAAAAATGAACCTAAGTGTTCTATTTATACTGGTGGGAATTTTTCCCGAAATAACAAGCAATATGTCAGGAGTGCATCGCGGAGCACTGCCTCCGTGACACGCTACCGACGCGGACCTTCACTGGAAACTGGGGGTCCAGGGAATAAGGCCCAACGTGGCACGACGTGCAACGCGGAGCCATGCTACCATGCCACGGACCTATCGCGTACCCTCTCTGGAAATTGGGCGAAAATTCCCTATCCAGGCAGAAGGCCTCCGCGATGGCAACGTGACACGGCTCCATCGCGGAGCCCCTTTATTTCATGCTTTCCAATGGCTTGTCCCTTTCTTGCATCCGAGTCCAACCCCGATATCCTCCAACATGCATTTTAGCTTCCCCAAATTACATTTTACCAGCAAAACAATGCTAATCATGTTGGTTAGTATAAATTCACATTTTATTACCAATTACATGAGAATGTATACACATTGATAGATAAACAAGGCTAAAATTCCACATTTGAGTATCACTTGGGCATATAAATTTGCCCAAGATCACTTACCCCACACTTAAATCCGTGTTCGTCCTCGAACAACAATCCTACACCTCATGCAATTTACATCCCAACCTCGCTACTTTGGTTTGACAATTTAGGCTACGGTCATACCGATTAGTCAATACAGCAAATCATCAAGAAAACATGCATGGTCCTATCAATGCAATGACCTTCAATACATCAAGACCTCCTAGACTTAAGAATCGACTCTCGATATTGGCAAACTCATGCAAATCAGCTGATCAAGATATCCGACATGAAAATTAATCTCTCATCAAGCATGTGCCCTCACAACACAAGAGAGTCTTCCCCTTTTTGCTCATATGAACTCACAAAATTTCAAGCAGGGGCATGTAAACACAATTTCGCTCTCTCTCCCAAAAGAATTCACATGCATCATGTCATGACCCATAAGCTTTCCCTTAGTGTATTACTCCACTAATATAAAGAAGTGTGATGTAAGATCACGTAGGACTTTAACTGGTTGTAATGGAAGCTACGGAACTAGTAAATATTGGGTTAGCCAATAATAGCCACTAGCATCCTTAAGCGCCTTTTCAACACATCCCATCAACTCATGGACATTGTTTCTTTTTTTCTTTTTCATCCTCCCATTCTTGACGTTTTTCTTTAGTTTGGCCCATCTTATTAAGCACACTAGACACAACAACAAAGATTATTCATGCACCTTCATTATAGTTTATTTATAACAAGTGCACCTTCAACCTTTTCTTTTCTTCCATCACTCGGCTTTTCTTTTCTTTTCACCATTCTCACTCTTTTGACACTTTGGGAAAATGATTTTCTCTTCTTAAGCGCTTAAGAGTTTTGTATAGACTTTACGACTAATGAAAAAAAGGATTAAGCTCGGTTTACACTTTTTGACAAAAGAAAAAAACAATAGGCTAAAGGCTCAACGGGCTGACTAGGGTATACAATCAAGGTGGGTACGACAATGAAAAATAGAAACTTTCGATTAAAACAAAGAAATGCCTACATCCTCTCCTATAATACCTCCTTCATTTCGTTTTGTACACACACCAGGCAAGTTCTAGACACTTCACAATAGCATGGAATAACAAAACCTCACTTCACACTTATTGCACATGCTCAATTCAAGATGTATTCACAGACTCTTCGATCAGCTAATTACAGGAATTCAAACATTTAGCCTCAATCACACTGAATCGAACTCTGTGGCCTAGGTATCTCAATATATTTACAAAGTTGCATGTTTTCATACGAATCACCTTTGCATTTTAAATATCATGTACGACACGCAACCATAATTCCGCAACCATAAAGTAACTACAGGTTTTGGGATACAACCCACAAAAAAAAAAAAGAAAGCGACTGAAAAATACTTGAAAAACATCTACTCCTAACAACTACATTTCCCTTAAGACGGTCGTCATCCATCCATCATAGGGAACAGTCACTAACTAGGACTTCGGTTCAATGGGACCATTCTCGGTAAAAGAACCGAAAACAAACGCCGAGAAACCCAAGAATTGAAAAAAAAATTAAAATATCGATCATTTCGATTAACAAAAATATGTACAAAATCAGCTAGCAACATTCAGCAACACACATCAGTTTCACATATATTTACAATATAGAACAACAACTTAACAATTCACAAATCACAGGAAACAACAAAATTTCACAGGCACGACAACAGATTAGGACATACATACATAACAGCACACCCAGCACCTAACTACTCCCACCCCACACTTAGCTCGAACACTGTTGATCTTGGGCAGATTTATATGCCCAAGAGATACTCAAAAGTATCATTTTCGCCTTGTTTATCTATCAATGTGTATACATTCTCATGTAATTGGTAATAAAATGTGAATTTATACTAACCAACATGATTAGCATTATTTTGCAGGTAAAATGTGGTTTCGGGAAGCTAAAATGCATGTTGGATGACATCGGAGTTGGACTTGGATGCGAGCAAGGGAAAAGGCATTGGACAACATGAATTAAAGGGGCTCCGCGATGGAGCCGTGTCACGCTGCCATCGTGGAGGCATTCTGCCTGGATGGGGAAAATTCACCCAAATTCCAGTGGAGGTCCGCGTTTGCTCTGTGGCACGGAGCCAGTGCTCCGCGATGCACGCCGTGCCACATTGAGCATAAATTCCCGGACCCCCAGTTCCAGTGAGGGTCCGCGTTCGTAGCGTGTCACGGAGGCAGTGCTCCGTGATGCACTCCGTGACACATTGCTCGTTATTCCAAGAAAAATTCCCAGTAGTATAAATAGAACACTTAGGTTCATATTTTAATATTCTGACTTGGTGGAGCAAGGACGTGGGTTACAGACAGTTGAGGGACGAAAAGTTCAGGGTTTTTTCTCTCTTTCTTTCTTCTTTAATTCAATTGCTTGTATGATTAACACTCATTTTATGATGATTAATCCACAAATGAGTGGCTAATTCCTCTCCTTGCTGAGGTTATGAACAATTGTGATGAAATTTGATTATTGATTCTATGGTTTTCATCTTTTCTTCCATATTGTTCTATTAATTCTTGTTCTTACTGCATTGGTGTGTGGCCTACATTAATGTACATCTAAAAAGTCCGGTTTCACTCGAGAGAGCACGAAATTGGAAAGTTGTGAATTAATATGATATGTTCTTTACTTGATTTGGGAAAATTGGGTCTTGATTTCCTTTCAGGATAGAAATATACCTGAAAGTCGTATTAGTCAATTTAGGAACCGGAATCGTATGGCTAGGACATGAATTGCATTTGATTACAGAAATGTAGACGGATGGTTCATGATTCTTAAGTGAGGTTAAATACGAGAGTTTTAATCTCTTGGCAAATGTTCTTGGCTAGCAACAGGAAGAAAAGATTAACCAATTTATGATGATAATCAATTTCATTACATGTTCGTTTAACCTCAGCATGCTCTTATTCATAGTTCAGATTCAAAGTAGATAATTGTTCTTAGTTTTAGTATAAAAATTTATAAAACAAACTATCAACTTTTTGGTTACATTGTTGTCTACATTTTCAGAAGTAAATTATAGTATACTTGAGCAAATTGCACTTAATCCAAGTCTCTGTGGGATCGATACTTGGCTTACTAAAGCCACTTACTACTTGTTCGACCACGTGCGCTTGCATGTCGGTTTTATAACCCCAAAACCACCCGAACAAGTTTTTGGCGCCGTTGCCGGGGACTTGGCAACTGGTGAAATTGTTTTAAGTGTTAATTTACTGTATTTTTATTTTCTTAGTGTTGACAACTTGGTCTTAGCCTGTATTTTGCAGACAACTGGTAAATAGATTTTTCTTTTTCTTTTTCTTGATTTTCAACAAAATTTTTCGTTTTAGTTTTTGTTTTATTTGTATTTAGAGTGAAACCTATAATTCTAACCAATTTTGTATAGTGAGATGATTTTCAGGTCAAACGGAGAAAAATACGCACGGAATCGCGAAGGAATAGTCGAGGTATGAAAAATTAATAAAAAGTGGAAAACAGTGAGCTGGGGCGATAGCTCCGTGTCACGAAGGAGGACCTCCGCGTTACCCTCCGTGACACGTTGAGGTATAACCCAAAAATTTTAAAAATTTCCAGAACAGCCTCGCGATGGCTCCGTGTCACAGAGGCAGTGCACCGCGATGCACTCCGTGACACGTTGCCGTGTATATCGCAACGGGTCACACCGGGTCGCCGGGTGACCCGCGCGATTTTCTTCCTTTTTAACCCCGAAAACCTCCCCTTTTCCCTCATTTTATAATCCCTCCGCGACCAAACCCCTCAAAACCCATCCCCCATCAGCGTGACACGGAGTAAGGCAAGAAATTCACCAAGTTTTCTTTGATTCTTCAAAAACAAGGTATGTTCTTCGATTCCCTCTCAAATTCTTGTCGATTTTATTTGATTTTTAGCATGGGAGGTGAGCTAAATTGCCCTAAGTCGAAATAAATCATGAATTTGTTTTCATTGTTGATTGATGAATGTTCGGAATGTCGTATGATTGCTTGAACTTGTCGATTGCATAAATTGATCGAATTTGATTGATAAAATCAATTCTAGGGCTTGTTAGTTGAATTTGAAGTTGAAAATGTATTGAAATTGTGAATTTTATGCCGGGTTGTACGTGTTGAATGAGATGAGTCGATGTACAAATTGTTAGGATGTTAATAGAACGACGGATTCTCGGGTTGGGGGAAATGTTGAAATTTGTAAGAATTGGTTGGTTGTATAGGTTCATGTAGATATATTTTTGTGTTGTTTTTGTTTCTTTGTTTTTCTTTGCGAAGTGCGATGTGATCACGGGCAAAAATAGCATGCCTGAGATACGCTTTATGACTTAAATTAGTCTTGTTTATCTAAGTTATTGTATACATTTTCATGTTATTTTATATGAAGTGAAGATATGTGTTAACCAACATGATTAGCCTTTGTTTTGTAGGTTTTGATGACTTTTGAGTAACTAATCCATGAGTTGGTGAAGTAGAGGCTTGGAAACGGAATTAACACGCGAACGTCAGCAAAGAGGAGGCATAAAACAGCCCACCGGCGCGTCGGTAACGTGCCACGGCAGGCAGGCTGATCACAACAGCCCACCTTCACGTTGGCAACGTTCCACGGTAGGTTGGCTATGCGACCAAGAGGTGCCAACGCGCTGCCCAAGCAGCGTGACATGCTGCCAACGCGGCAGGGTGCTGCCGGGGCCAAGTTCGGGTGATTTCCAGAGAGCTTCCGCGTCCGTAGCGTGTCACAGAGGCAGTGCTCCGCGTTGCACTCCGTGACACGTTGCTTGTTATTCCGGGAAAAAGCCCCACTACTATAAATAGCACACTTAGGTTCATTTTTCATAATTCAGACTTGGTGGAGCAAGGACGTGAGTTACAGGCAGTTGAGGGACGAAAAGTTTAGGGTTTTCTCTCTCTTTCTTTCTTCTTTAATTCAATTGCTTGTATGATTAACACTCATTTTATGATGATTAATCCACAAATGAGTGGCTAATTCCTCTCCTTGCTGAGTTTATGAACAATTGTGATGAAATTTGATTATTGATTCTATGGTTTTCATCTTTTCTTCCATGTTGTTTTATTAATTCTTGTTCTTACTGCATTGGTGTGTGGCCTACATTAATGTACATCTAAAAAGTCCGGTTTCACTCGAGAGAGCACGAAATTGGAAAGTTGTGGATTAATAAGATATGTTCTTTACTTGATTTGGGAAAATTGGGTCTTGATTTGCTTTCAGGATAGAAATATACCTGAAAGTCGTATTAGTCAATTTAGGAACCGGAATCGTATGGCTAGGACATGAATTGCATTTGATCACAGAAATGTAGACGGATGGTTCATGATTCTTAAGTGAGGTTAAATACAAGTGTTTTAATCTCTTGGAAAATGTTCTTGGCTAGCAACAGGAAGAAAAGATTAACCAATTTATGATGATAATCAATTTCATTACATGTTCGTTTAACCTCAGCATGCTCTTATTCATAGTTCAGATTCAAAGTAGATAATTGTTCTTAGTTTTAGTATAAAAATTTATAAAACAAACTATCAACTTTTTGGTTACATTGTTGTCTGCATTTTCAGAAGTAAATTATAGTATACTTGAGCAAATTGCACTTAATCCAAGTTTCTGTGGGATCGATACTTGGCTTACTAAAGCCACTTACTACTTGTTCGACCATGTGCACTTGCGTGTTGTTTTGTATACCCACAAATAGACCCAAACAAGTTTTTGGCGCCGTTGCCGGGGACTTGGCAATTGGTGAATTCTTCTTAAGTGTAAATTTACTATATTTTTTCTTAGTGCTGACAACTTGGTCTTAGTGTTTGTTTTAATTCTTTTTCATTTTATTTTTTTTCTTTTTCGGACACCCTTATTGACATGACATCGTGGAATACAAATGGTATAAATGGTGGATACTCATATTTTAGCGAATCTTGTCTGAATTGCGGAGGACACCACTCGTGGCAACACTGTAACACGTGCAATATATGTGGTGGTCAAGATGGCCATTGGGATGGCTGTCCGAATGCATATTCCCCTCCCCCAAGCCCCTACTATGATCCTTCTGTTGTTTTTGCTGAATATAGGCATGCTGAAAATGAGGACTTGGGACGCCAAGCTCGAATAGAAGACATGCTGAAACAACTCCTGGAGCAATCAGAAGCAATGAAGGAGGCGATGGCAGTATTGAGAATTCAGCAAGAAGAGAATGCAGAGGCTCTAGAAAGGATAAGCGTCAAATTCACAGAGATGATTGCTGAGGCTGAAGCTTGTGATAAATTGCAGGTGACAGTTTTAGCCGATATTCAAGAGGAACTACAAGAGGAAGACAAGGGTGAATTTTTGGATGAAGCCCAACAATTAGAATCTCTTGAGTGTCCCCGTGATGGGCTCACACTTATGGAAAATCCATTCATGGAAGAAGAGATAGAGTATCCCCCATTTGACATTAATGGAGAGATAGATGTCGATGCTGAGAAGGTGTTTACAAGTAAGGAGGTCAAGCACAAGGCAGTTTCAGAGTTGAGGTTTATTGGACAACACTCGAAGCATTTTTCAACATTAAGTTTGGTTGACAACATAGAAATAGAGCCTTCCAAGCTTATAGAGAAATGTCTAGAGGAGGACCAAGCCCTGTATATTTTGAAATTTGCTAACTCAGAGAGACAAAATGACTTCGCTTACTTAAGGGCCAATAAGTTCAAAAGGCAACATCTACTGCTTGGTCCTTACAATTTTTCACCACCACCCCTGGAGCATAAGAGGAAATTAGAGAAGAAATTAGGGGTGAGATTCATATCCTCAAGGTGGAGGAAAAAGTGGTGAAACTTGGTACATCGTGTCGCGACGTAAAATTAGGCGCTGCTTGGGAGGCAACCCAAGGGTACCATGGGTACCATTTTAATTTCTTGCATTTAAGTTGAATTTATTTATTTTTCATCTTGTGTTGTTTTGGTGGAAAGTTAAGCACTGATGGAGGGGAAGTCTGAGTACCCGTGGAGGACGAAGCTAACAAGCATGGAAGAGAAAAAGTGTGGGGTCGAACACCCATTTGTGCAAAGTTGAAGAAAGGCATGTTGTTAGCTAGGCTTAAAGGCCTCAGGGAGTATTTCTCACCCTTTTTAAATTTTAATTTGATGCTATGAGGACATAGCATGATTTAAGTGTGGGGTGAGGGAAATTTCAAGGGAAATTTCAAATTTTTGTGCTTAACGATTTTTGGTGAATGTAATGCTTGTGAGAAAATTGAAAAAAAATTTATGAGTTAAGCATGAATTCATCACCCGTTGGTTTTTCTTTACGGTTCTTTTCTGACGGGGGGTCTTTGAACCGAAGATTAAAATTTTTCTTTTTCTTTCTTTCCTTTGTCTGTATATAGTGTTTTTAGTCATAGTTAGGGACTGTTTCCGACGATGGATGGATGACGACCGTCTTGAGGAAAAATTAGTCGGTAGGTGTTGGGTTTTTGAAACCATAACTAATTGGTGCTTGATGTTCTTTTTATGTGCTATACATGGTTGTAAGATGCAAGTATGTTCAGTGTGAACCATGCAAGTGTATAACTTTGTTTGAGACACTTAGGCTCTTGAATTTGACTCAATATGATGGAAGCTTAATCTGAATTCTTGTGATTAGCTGAGTTAAGAGTCTGCTGAATGTGTCTTGAATTGAGCATGTGCCATGAGTGTAAGGTTTTTGAGTATTCTGTGCTATTATGAAATGTCTAGAACTTGTCTGGTATGTATACAAAACGAAATGAAGGATGTGAATTGTAGGAGATGATTTAGGCATTTCTTTGAATGAACCAAACTTTTATCCCTCATTATACCTACCTTGAAAAATTAATCCTAGTTATCCCCATTGAGCCTTGAGCCTATTCTTTGACAGCTGCAACATAAGCTTAATCCTTTTTTTCTTTCATTAGCCTTGAAATTGAACCAAAACTCCTAAGCGCTTAAAGGAAAAATCCAAAAGAGTAAAGGAGTGAGAAGAATGAAAAGAAAGGAAAAGTAGCAAGTTGTAGAAGTGAGAAAAGGACAAAGGTGCACTTGTTTGAATATGGGTGAGTATTAGTAGGGAGTAAGAAAATAAATAAATGAAAAGTTACTTATAGAACTCCTTACTGATAAGCTAAAAGTGCCTAAAGAAAGGGGGGAACAAAAGAGGAAAAAGAAAGATGAAAAGAGAAAAAGGTGAGGTGAGGGAAGGGAAATTTGTAATGAAGGCGTGATGTATTAAAAGCGCTTAGGAAAGATAGTCACTATTACTGGCAATAATAGTACTTACCCGCACCTGAGTTACATTACAACCTAAAAAGTCCTACTTGATCTTACATTCATACATCCTTAAATTAGTGGAATAAAACACTAAGGGCAAGCCTATGGGTCATTACATGATGCATGTGAATTCTTTGTGAGAGTGAGTGTAATTCTATGCATGTACCCACACATGTTGTGATATAAAAATGGTTTTTGCGTGTGAAATTGGGTAACTCTCTTTCCGTGAGGAGCACATGTTGAATGAAGGATATAATTCATGTGGGATTTCTTAATCAGTTGATTTGCATGAGTTTGCTAAGATTGAGAGTCGATTCTTGAGGTTAAGAAGTCTTAACACAGTTGTACTTCATTTCAATGATCAAATCAGACATGCTCTATTTTTAGCTTGTATCTTACGTAATCATTATAGCCGTAACTTGAATTATCTTGCTAAATTAGTTATGTGGGAGTCTCCATATGCATGATATGTAAAAGGTTGTTCGAGGAAAAACAAGGCTTTAACTGTGGGGTTGTGATCACGGTCAAAAATAGCATGCCCGAGATACGCTTTATGACTTAAATTAGTCTTGTTTATCTAAGTTATTATATACATTTTCATGTAATTTTATATGAAGTGAAGATATGTGTTAACCAACATGATTAGCCTTTGTTTTGTAGGTTTTGATGACTTTTGAGTAACTAATACATGAGTTGGTGAAGTAGAGTCTTGAAAACGGAATTAACACGCGAACGTCGGCAAAGAGGAGGCACAAAACAGCCCACCGGCGCGTCGGTAACGTGCCACGGCAGGCAGGATGATCAAAACAGCCCACCTACACGTTGGCAATGTGCCACGGCAGGTTGGCTGCGCGACCAAGAGGTGCCAACATGCTGCCCAAGCAGCGTGACATGCTGCCAACGCGGCAGGGTGCTGCCGGGGCCAAGTTCGGGTGATTTCCAGAGAGCTTCCGCGTCCGTAGCGTGTCAGGGAGGCAGTGCTCCGCGATGCACTCCGTGACACGTTGCTTGTTATTCCGGGAAAAAGTCCCACTACTGTAAATAGCACACTTAGGTTCATTTTTCATAATTCAGACTTGGTGGAGCAAGGATGTGGGTTACAGGCAGTTGATGGACGAAAAGTTCAGGGTTTTTTCTCTCTTTCTTTCTTCTTTAATTCAATTGCTTGTATGATTAACACTCATTTTATGATGATTAATCCACAAATGAGTGGCTAATTCCTCTCCTTGCTGAGGTTATGAACAATTGTGATGAAATTTGATTATTGATTCTATGGTTTTCATCTTTTCTTCCATGTTGTTCTATTAATTCTTGTTCTTACTGCATTGGTGTGTGGCCTACATTAATGTACATCTAAAAAGTCCGGTTTCACTCGAGAGAGCATGAAATTGGAAAGTTGTGAATTAATATGATATGTTCTTTACTTGATTTGGGAAAATTGGGTCTTGATTTGCTTTCAGGATAGAAATATACCTGAAAGTCGTATTTGTCAATTTAGGAACCGGAATCGTATGGCTAGACATGAATTGCATTTGATCACAGAAATGTAGACGGATGGTTCATGATTCTTAAGTGAGGTTAAATACGAGAGTTTTAATCTCTTGGCAAATGTTCTTGGCTAGCAACAGGAAGAAAAGATTAACCAATTTATGATGACAATCAATTTCATTACATGTTCGTTTAACCTCAGCATGCTCTTATTCATAGTTCAGATTCAAAGTAGATAATTGTTCTTAGTTTTAGTATAAAAATTTATAAAACAAACTATCAACTTTTTGGTTACATTGTTGTCTGCATTTTCAGAAGTAAATTATAGTATACTTGAGCAAATTGCACTTAATCCAAGTCTCTGTGGGATCGATACTTGGCTTACTAAAGCCACTTACTACTTGTTCGACCACGTGCACTTGCGTGTTGTTTTGTATACCCACAAACAGACCCGAACACGGTGGTTAAAATGTTAGCGATGGTAGTGATTGTGATTAGCTGTACGAAGTCTGAGTAGTACGCAGAAGTTATACCGTCAAATTTTTCGAACGCACTAAGCATGATAGTATAGTTGTTTGTTTTGTGTAAATAAAGATAATCTTGCTGTAGTGTTGTAAATGCAGCTAAGGACTAAGTGTGGGGTAACCTAGCGTAACCCTACCTTAGCCGAAGTTAAGATCCGTTAGCTTAACATTGATCTTGTTCACTTGGGTTGACAGGTGAAATGGCAAGCCAGAAAGATAAAGGAAAAGGCGCGTCAACTTCAGGCGCCGGAAGTAAACGAATCAGACTGGGCACAGCAGTCCCAGCTGCACCAGCAGTTCCACACGGCCAACGCCGCCAGTACGGAAAAAGATGGGTGACCGATGAGGGGAAAAAGTGGTACGCGAAGCATAAGGAAAATAAATATTTCCCCGAGGAGCATATAGCACGAGAACCATTGGCACAGGAGTTCCCCAGGATGGTCTACCGGATCGAGGCAGCTGGGCTCAAGTTCATCTTTGAAGAGCCCAAAGAATGCAATCTGCACTTGGTTCGGGAGTTCTATGCCAATTGGAACCCGACGATCAGGAGTCACACTATCAAGATCAGAGGGCAAATAGTCACTCTGGAGCCCCACCACCTCAATGCCATCATAGGAGTGCGGGACACAGACGCCCACGTCCTCCGAAAGCTGAACATTACCCCACCGTATGCGGAGATCAAAAGCACATTATGTGGGACCCGATCAACAGCTAGATCGAGCTGACACAAAGAGAGGGGCTACCACCAAACGTTGCCCTATTCACAGATGAACAGGGAAGCCCGAATCTGGCTGAAGATAGTCTGCTCATGCTTAATCCCGGGGGTACATATGACTAATATAACCCGGGATCGTGTATGCCTGGTGTACGCCCTGATGAAAGGGCTGGAGATCAATGTCGGGGCGGTTATTATATCCGCCATGAAGAGAGCCCGGTTGCACCAGGGGCACAGGTATGGTTTTGGTGGACTACTGACCACCTTCCTCAGGGGCCTCGATGTTGAGGAGGAGGCCCTTGACTATATCCCGCAGTTGGAGCACCGGGCCTTAGACGTTACTAAAACTAAGGCTCCCGACACCACCCACTGGCCAGTGCTTACACTTGGCAAGCGACATGCTCGTGATGACCAGTATATGGCTCGGATGTATGGGATGCAGATGCTCCAGCTAAGGATAGGTGGGAGGCCGGCGACAGAGGAGGAGCTATGGCAGCTCAAGCTAGATTACCCTTTTGGCGAAAACGCCAGGGCTCTATGCCGAGTGGGGCCAGCATTTGTAGAGCCCACAGATGATGATGTCCCCACAGATGAGGAGACACGTCGGGAGGACTCCGATGTGGAGTCCGATGATGACGACGGAGGCGACTCGGATATGGGAGATGAAGCAGCAGCGCCCGACAAAGAAGTGGAATACTTTGACTGATCAGGGAGTTCCACCACCTGATTTTGTGCTATTTTAATTTTTGTGAACACTGGGGACAGTGTTCGAGCTAAGTGTGGGGTGGGAGTAGTTAGGTGCTGGGCTGGGCTGGTTTGTATGTATGCTCTCTTCTGTTATCGTGTATGTTGTGTGTCCCTGTGAGTGTGAATTTTCAAGTTGTTTCGTAAGTTGTTTCATATTTGTAAATATTTGTTAAATTGATGTGTGTTGCTGAATGTTGCTAGCTGATTCTGATTCTGTACATATTTTTGTTATCGAAATGATCGATATTTTTAAAATAGTTTGTAAATTTTAAAATATTTTGTAAATAATTTTTCTATCGAAATGATCGATATTTTCGACATTTTTTTAATTTTGGGTTTCTCAGCGTTTGTTTTCGGTTCTTTTACCGAGAATGGTCCCATTGAACCGACGTCTTAAGTAGTGACCGTTCCCTATGATGGATGGATGAAGACCGTCTTAAGGGAAATGTAGTCTTTAGGAGTAGTTTTTTTCTCAATTATTTTTTTAGTTTTTCTTTGGTGGATTGCATCCCGGAACCTGTAGTTACTATATGGTTGCAAAATTCTGGTTGAGTGTTGTACATGATATTCAAAATGCAAAGGTGATTCGTATGAAATCATGAAAATTTGTAAATATGTTGAGATACCTAAGCTGTAGAGTTCGATTCAGTGTGATTGAGGCTTAATGTTTGAATTCATGTAATTAGCTGATTGAAGAGTCTATGAATACATCTTGAATCGAGCATGTGCAAAAAGTGTGAAGTGAGGTGTTGACATTCCATGCTATTATGAAGTGTCTAGAACTTGCCTGGTGAGTGTACAAAACGAAATGAAGGAGGTGTATTGTAGGAAAGGATGTAGGCATTTCTTTGTTTTAACCGAGAGTTTCTATTTTTTTTCCTTGTCATACCCCCCTTTCTGTGATTGAATACCCTAGTCAGCCCTTTGAGCCTTTAGCCGATTGTTTTTTTTCTTTTGTCCAAAAAGTGTAAACCGAGCTTAATTCCTTCTTTTCATTAGCCGTAAAGTCTATACAAAACTCTTAAGCGCTTAAGAAGAGAAAATCATTTTCCCAAAGTGTCAAAGAGTGAGAATGGTGAAAAGAAAAAGAAAAGCAGAGTGAGGGAAGAAAAGAAAAGGTTGAAGGTGCACTTGTTATAAATAAACGATAATGAAGGTGCATGAATAACCTTTGTTGTTGTGTCAAGTGTGCTTAATGAAATGGGCCATACTAAAGAAAATCATCAAGAATGGGATGATGAAAAAAAAAAGAGAAACAATGTCCATGAGTTGATGGAATGTGTTGAAAAGGCGCTTAAGGATGCTAGTGGCTATTTTTGGCTAATCCAATATTTACTAGTTCCATAGCTTCCGTTACAACCCATTAAAGTCCTACGTGATCTTACATCGCACTTCTTTATATTAGTGGAGTAATACACTAAGGGCAAGCTTATGGGTCATGACATGATGCATGTGAATTCTTTTGGGAGAGAGAGTGAAATTGTGTGTACATGCCCCTATTTGAATGTTTGTGACTCATATGAGCAAAAAGGGGAAGATTCTCTTGTGTGGTGAAGGCACATGCTTGATGAAAGATTGATTTTCGTGTCAGATATCTTGATCAGCTGATTTGCATGAATTGTATGCTTGTTGTTCAAGGACGAACAAGGATTTAAGTGTGGGGTAAGTGATCTTGGGCAGATTTATATGCCCAAGTGATACTTAAAAGTATCATTTTCGCCTTGTTTATCTATCAATGTGTATGCATTCTCATGTAATTGGTAATAAAATGTGAATTTATACTCACCAACATGATTAGCATTATTTTGCAGGTAAAATGTGATTTCGGGAAGCTAAAATGCATGTTGGATGACATCAGAGTTGGACTTGGATGCGAGCAAGGGAAAAGGCATTGGACAGCATGAATTAAAGGGGCTCCGCGATGGAGCCATGTCACGCTGCCATCGCGGAGGTATTCTGCCTGGATGGGGAAAATTCACCCAAATTCCAGTGGAGGTCCGCGTTTGCTCCGTGGCACGGAGCCAGTGCTCCGCGATGCACGCCGTGCCACGTTGAGCATAAATTCCCGGACCCCCAGTTCCAGTGAGGGTCCGCGTTCATAGCGTGTCACGGAGGCAGTGCTCCGCGATGCACTCCGTGACACGTTGCTTGTTATTTCGGGAAAAATTGCCAGCAGTATAAATAGAACACTTAGGTTCATTTTTTAATATTCTGACTTGGTGGAGCAAGGGCGTGGGTTACAGGCAGTTGAGGGACGAAAAGTTCAGGGTTTTTTCTCTCTTTCTTTCTTCTTTAATTCAATTGCTTGTATGATTAACACTCATTTTATGATGATTAATCCACAAATGAATGGCTAATTCCTCTCCTTGCTGAGGTTATGAACAATTGTGATGAAATTTGATTATTGATTCTATGGTTTTCATCTTTTCTTCCATATTGTTCTATTAATTCTTGTTCTTACTGCATTGGTGTGTGGCCTACATTAATGTACATCTAAAAAGTCCGGTTTCACTCGAGAGAGCACGAAATTGGAAAGTTGTGAATTAATATGATATGTTCTTTACTTGATTTGGGAAAATTGGGTCTTGATTTGCTTTCAGGATAGAAATATACCTGAAAGTCGTATTAGTCAATTTAGGAACCGGAATCGTATGGCTAGGACATGAATTGCATTTGATCACAGAAATGTAGACGGATGGTTCATGATTCTTAAGTGAGGTTAAATACGAGAGTTTTAATCTCTTGGCAAATGTTCTTGGCTAGCAACAGGAAGAACAGATTAACCAATTTATGATGACAATCAATTTCATTACATGTTCGTTTAACCTCAGCATGCTCTTATTCATAGTTCAGATTCAAAGTAGATAATTGTTCTTAGTTTTAGTATAAAAATTTATAAAACAAACTATCAACTTTTTGGTTACATTGTTGTCTGCATTTTCAGAAGTAAATTATAGTATACTTGAGCAAATTGCACTTAATTCAAGTCTCTGTGGGATCGATACTTGGCTTACTAAAGCCACTTACTACTTGTTCGACCACGTGCACTTGCGTGTCAGTTTTATAACCCCAAAACCACCCGAACAACTGTCCCCAGTGTTCACAAAAATTAAAATAGCACAAAAATCGGGTGGTGGAACTCCCTGATCAATCAAAGTACTCCACTTCTTCATCAGGTGTTGCTGCTTCATCTCCTATGTCTGAATCACCCCCGTCGTCATCATCAGACTCCACATCGGAGTCCTCCTGACGTGTCTCCTCGTCTGTGGGGACATCATCATCCGTGGGCTCTACAAATGCTGGCCCCACTCGGCATAGAGCCCTGGCATTCTCGCCGAAAGGGTAGTCTAGCTTGAGATGCCATAACTCCTCCTCTATCGCCGGCCTCCCGCCAATCCTCAGCTGGAGCATCTGCATCCCGTACATGAGAGCCATGTACTGATCATCACGAGCATGTCGCTCGCCAAGTGTAAGAACAGGCCCGTGGGTGGTGTCGGGTGCCTTAGTTTTAGTAACACTATGGCCCGCCGCTCCATCTGCGCGATATAATCAAGGGCCTCTTCCTCAACATCTAGGCCCCTGAGGAAGGTGGTGAGTATTCCACCAAAGTCGTACCTGTGCCCCTGATGCAACCGGGCTCTCTTCATGGCGGAGATAATCACCAGCCCCACGTTGATCTCTAGCCCTTTCATCAGGGCGTACACCAGGCATACACGATCCCGAGTTACATCTGTCATATGTACCCCCGGGATTAGGCAAGAACAAACAATCTTAAGCCATATTTTGGCTTCCCTGTTCATCTGTGAATAGGGCAAACTCTGATGGTAGCCCCTCTCCTTATGTCTGCTCCATCTAGCTGTCGATCGGGTCCCACACAAGGTGCGTCTGATGTCCGCATACGGTGGGGTAATGTTTAGCTGTCGAAGCACATCGGCGTCTGTGTGCCGCGCCCCTATGATAGCATTGAGGTGGTGGGGCTCAAATGTGACTATTTTCCCTCTGATTTTTATGGTGTGACTTCTTAGGGTCGGGTTCCAATTGGCATAGAATTCCCGAATCAGGTGCAAGTTACATTCCTTGGGCTCTTCAAAGATGAAGTTGAGCCCAGCTGCCTCGATCCGGTGTACAATCCTAGGGAACTCCTGTGCCAATGGTTCCCGTGCGATATGTTCCTCGGGGAAGTACTTGTTTTCTTTGTGCTTTGCGTACCACTTCTTCCCCTCATCTGTCACCCATCTGATTCTGTATTGGCGGCGTTGGCCGCGTGGAACCGCTGGTGCTGTTGGGACTGTTGTGCCCAGTCTGATTCGCTTTCTTCCGGTGCCAGATTTTGATGCGCCTTTCCCTTTTTCTTGTCTGCTTGCCATTTTACCTGTCAACCCAAGTAGACAAGATCAATGTTAAGCCAATGAATATTAACTTCAACTAAGGTCGGGTTAAGCTAGGCTATACCACACATAGTCCTTAGCTACAGTTACAACATACCGGCAAGATCATGCTTATTTGCACAAACAAACAACCAACTATACAACCATGCTTAGTGCATACGAAGAATTCGATGGTATATATACTATGTACTACTCAGACTTCGTACAGCTAACCACAATCATTACCATCGACAAAGAAATGAAAACAACAAGAATTTATCTACACGAACCTATACAACCAACCCAATTCTTGCAAATTTCAATATTCCCCTAACCCGAGAATCCGTCGGTCTTTTAACATGATAACAACTAGCACATAGACTCATCTCACTCAACATGTACATCCCGGCATGAATTTCACAAGTTCACTACATTTTTCCACTTTAAATTCCAAAACAAGCCCTAGAAATGATGATATCAAGAAAATTCGATTAAATTATGTAATTAACGAGTTCAAGCAATCATCATGATATTCTGAACATTCATCAACAACAATTCAATTGAATTCATGATTAATTTCTACTTAGGGAAAACTTAGCTCACCTCACATGCTCAATATCGAAGAAAATCGACAAGAAATGAGATGGAATCGAAGAACATACCTTGAAGTTGAAGAATTGAAGAAAACTCAATGATTTTCTTGGCCTATTCCGTGTCACATTGAAGGGGGATGGGTTTTAGGGAGTTTGGTCGCAGAGTGAGTGAAAAATAAGGAAAAGTGAGGGGGTTTCGGGGTTTAAAAGTGGGAAAATCGCGCGGGTCACCCGGCGACCCAGTGTGACCCATCGCGATAGACATGGCAACGTGTCATAGAGTGCACCGCGGTGCACTGCCTCCGTGACACGGAGCTGTCGCGAGCTTGTTCTGGAATTTTTTTAAAATTTTGGATTTATGCCTCAACATGTCACGGAGGGTAACGCGGAGGTCCTCCTCCGTGACACGGAGCTATCGCCCTAGCTCACTATTTTGCCACTTTTTATTAATTTTCATACCTCAAATTTTCCTTTGCGATTCCGTGCATATTTTCCTCCGTTTGACCTGAAATTCATCTCACTACACGAAATTGGTTAGAATTATAGGTTTCACTCTAACTAAAAATAAAAATAACAACTAAAACTAAAACTTTTGTAGTTAATCAAGAAAAAGAATAAGAAAAATCTATTCACACTTTACAAAGAGAAAAATTTTTCACGGGTTGCCTCCCGTGCAGCGCCTGGTTTACCGTCGCGGCTCGACGTCGTTAAGCTCAGTTGTCCTCTAGGGTGATGGACGATTTCTCTCGATCACCGTCCTCCCCCCAGTAGTGCTTACACCTTTCCGGTGGTTTTCCCAATAACTCCCGTGAATCCTTCCTCTGCTCATCATCGCCTTGATCAATCACATTGATCACCGAGAGTTCTTCGTGCACCATCGGGAGCTTGGGTGCCTTGTACACATCGAACACCTCCACCTTGTCGTGTGCTCACATTGTTAGCTGCCCCGCAGCTACATCAATCAGTGCTTTCCCGGTTGCCAAGAAGGGACGTCCCAAAATAAATGGGACTTCTGCGTCTGGTTTAAAATCCAGCACGACAAAATCTACCGGGAAAATCAGGGAGCCAACTTGCACCAGAACGTCCTCCACAATGCCATCAGGTTTGGCTAAGGACCGATCTGCCAATTGCAAGACCACTATTGTGGGTCTAGGACTCCCTAGACCCAGCTTTTTGAATACCGATGACGGCATCAAATTTATGCTCGCTCCCAAATCACACAATCCACGATCTCGGATACTCTGCCCAATAGTAATCTGTATAGTAAAGCTCCCAGGGTCTTTGAGCTTTGTGGGCAGTCGGTTTTGAATCTGGGAAGTGCACTCCTCCATTAGAGCCACCGTAGCATACTCAGTCAACCGACTTTCGTTTGCCACGATGTCCTTTATATACTTGGCATATTTCGGCACTCCCTGCAAAACATCAACAAGAGGTAAGTTAATATGTACCTATTTCAGCACCTCCATGAATTTCTTGAAACACGCCTCCTCCTTGTGTTTCTTTAATCGTTGAGGGAACGGGGGTGGTGGTCTTTCTGATTCAGCTTCCTTAGTCTTCCCCCTCTCAGTACTTTGCTCCCTCTCGACTTCTGCTACTCCCGATTGTTGAGGTGGTCTTTCTGGTTCCACCTCTTTCAGCTGCAAACCACTCCTTGTGGTCACTGCATTCACCTGCTTGGGATTGGGATCTGTGTCACTCAGAAGTCCTCCTCTAGGTCTGGTGTTTTGGGCTCCAGCAAATTTCCCAAATTGATATTCAAGTGCCTTGGTAGCTAACTGGTTCTTTTTCACCTCGGCTGCCAGTTTCACATAATCAGCCTGCAATTGAGCTTGATTAGCTATCATGGTCTTGAACATCTCCTCAATGCTGGGTGATGGTGGTGGAGGTGCATTGTTGTTTCTGAATTGTGCTTGATAATTCTGCTGCCCTCCTTGGTTCCTTTGCACACCCTGACTCGAACCTTGCCCCTGATGGTTGTTGCTACCCTAAGAGAAATTCGGGTGATTCCTTCAATTGGAATTGTAGCTATTACCATACTGTTGGTGGTTGTTCCTTTGCACATTTCCCACAATGTTTACCGAGTAAGGATTTGCTCCACAACACTCAGCTGAGAGCTCACTGCTTTCGCACACTTCACACCAAATCAGTTGCACTGCATTAATTGGCGTTTGAGGCTGGTTCATTATCATGTTACTGAAGTGGGTGTTGAGTTGATTTTGTAATGCAGCTATCTGTGCAGCAATAGTTGTAAACCCATCCACTTCTAGAACTCCTGCTGCTTTCCTTGTTCCGCCTCTTGACGAATCAGCATTCCATTCCGGATTGCCCTGCGAAATACGGTTCAACAAGGTATACAGCTCCTCATAAGTTTTCTCCAGCGCTTGTCCCCCAGCTGCTGAGTCTAGCAATATTTTTGTATGGGGTTCCAAACCCTCTATAAAAGTGTGCACCAACACATCATTGGATTGATGATGATGAGGACAATCCCGCAACATGTACTTGAATCTCTCCCAAGCCTGATATAAATTCTCTCCCTCTCTCTGTTTGAAACTTAGAATTTGACTTCTAAGTGTTGCTATTTTACCAGAGGGAAAAAATCGTATCAAGAATTTCCTTGCAAGATCATCCCACATAGAAATAGAATTAGGTGGCTCAGCCTTCAACCACCTCTTGGCTTCTCCCAATAGTGAAAATGGGAACAATGTAAGCCGGACATAATCTGATGACACTCCAACGGGGATGTAAGTGTCACTTATCTCCAAAGAATTTTGGAGATGCTACTGGGGATCTTCATGAGGGAGACCTGTAAACTGCCCGCTAGTGTGCAACAATTGCACCATATTCTACTTAAGTTCGAACCTCCCTCCTGGCTCAGGTTTGCGGATGCTAGATGTGACATTATTAGCATGTGGGATTGCCACCTCGCGAATCGGCCGAGCTGCTACTTCTTCGGGCACTAACACTGCCTGTACTACCGGTGGATTCTGTTGTTGCTCCATGATTGTCTGTCTGAGCAACTGCAGCTTTCTTTCTAGAGCTTCTCTCCGCTGTCGATGAAATAATCTTTCTGGCTCCAAATTCGAGTCCACCAGCTCCTTGTCTCTTGCCAGTGTTCAACAGAGATTAAATCTGCAAAATACAGGCTAAGACCAAGTTGTCAACACTAAGAAAATAAAAATATAGTAAATTAACACTTAAAATAAATTCACCAATTGCCAGTCCCTGGCAACGGCACCAAAAACTTATTTGGTTCGCGTTATATGGGTATATAACTACACGCAAGTGCACGTGGTAAAACAAGTAGTAAAGTGGCTTAAGTAAGCCAAGTATCGATCCCACGGGGACTGGTATGAAGTGCAATCTACTCAAGTGTACTATATTTCACTTTTAACAATGCAGACAACAGTGTAACCAAGAGTTTGATATTTTTGATTTCTAATAATTATGCTAAGTCTAACACAACTATCTAATTTGAGTCTGAACTATGAATGAGAGCATGCAGAGGTTAAACGAACATGTAATGAAATTAATTATCGACATAATTTGGTTAGTCTTTTCCTCCGGTTGCTAGTCAAGAACTATTGCCAAGGGATTAAAACTCTCGTATTTAACCCCACTTAAGAATCATGAACCATCCACCTACATTTTTGTGATTAAATGCAATTCATGTTCTAGCCATACAAACCCGGTTCCTAAATTGACTAATACGACTTTCAGGTATATTTCTATCTTGAAAGTAAATCAATTCTCAATTTCCCAAACTAAGAAAATATCATATCCTATTAATTCACAACTTTCCAATTTCTTGCTCTCTCGAGTGAAACCGGACTTTTTAGATATACATTAACGTAGGCCACACATTAATGCAGTAAGAACAAGAATTAATAGAACAACCATGGAAGAAAAGATGAAAAACCAAAGAATCAATGATCACATTTCATTACAAGTGTTCATAACCTCAGCAAGAAGATAAATTAGCCACTCATTTGTGGATTAAACATCGTTAAATGAGTGTTAAACATACAAGCAATTGAATACAAGGAGAAGGAAAGAGAGAAAAACCTTGATAATTTCGTCCCCTCAACTTCCTGTAACCCACGTTCTTGCTCCAGCAAGTCAGAATATTGAAAAATGAACCTAAGTGTTCTATTTATACTGGTGGGAATTTTTCCAGGAATAACAAGCAACGTGTCACAGAGTGCATCGCGGAGCACTGCCTCTGTGACACGCTACCGACGCGGACCTTCACTGGAAACTAGGGGTCCAGGGAATAAGGCCCAACGTGGCACGGCGTGCAACGCGGAGCCATGCTACCATGCCACGGACCTATCGCATACCCTCTCTGGAAATTGGGCGAAAATTCCCTATCCAAGCAGAAGGCCTCCGCGATGGAAGCGTGACACGGCTCCATCGTAGAGCCCCTTTATTTTATGCTTTCCAATGCCTTGTCCCTTGCTCTCATCCGAGTCCAACCCCGATATCCTTCAACATGCATTTTAGTTTTCTGAAATTATATTTTACCTGCAAAACAATGCTAATCATGTTGGTTAGTATAAATTCACATTTGATTACCAATTACATGAGAATGTATACACATTGATAGATAAACAAGGATAAAATTCCACATTTGAGTATCACTTGGGCATATAAATTTGCCCAAGATCAGTCTCTACCCCATTTAGTGAATCAGTTGTAGCTAGGCGGGTGTATAGAAGTTGCCCCATCATAGTGTTGCATAAGGTTACCTCCCCAGACTTAGTAGATTTAGCTATGACTGACTTTGACCTCATTTTGGTCATGGATTGGTTGTTTGCATGTTATTCTTCGATTAATTGTAGAACCCCGATCGGTAGAGTTTAGGTTTTTAGGTGGGCCGGTCTTGGAGTGGAAGGGTAAGTCAGTTGTACCAGCTGATCGGTTTATTTCATATCTTAAGGCTGGGAAAATGATTTATAAGGGTTGCATGTATCACCTAGTTAGGGTTAAGGATGTTGAGTCTGATACCAGGACTATCTAGTCAGTTCTGGTAGTGTGTGAGTATTCGTAGGTTTTTCCCGATGATTTGCCAGGTGTTCTCCGGAGAGCGAAATTGATTTTGGCATTGATCTCTTACCCAATACGTAGCCCATCTCTATTCCTCCCTATAGGATGGCTCCAGCTGATCTAAAGGAGTTGAAGGATCAGTTGAAGTATTTGCTAGATAATGGCTTTATTAGATCGAGCAAGTCTACACGGGGTGCAACGATGTTATTTGTCCAGAAGAAGGATGGTTTCCTTCGCATGTGTATTGATTACCAACAATTGAACAAGGTCACCGTCAAGAATAGGTACCCCTTACCCAGGATCGATGACTTGTATGACCAGCTTCAAGGTGTCAGATGCTTCTCCAAGATAGATCTCAGGTTAGCGTATCACCAGCTCAGGGTTCGGGAGAGTGACATCCCAAAAATGGATTTTAGGACTCGGTACAGTCACTACGAATTTGTTGTTATGTCTTTTGGACTAACCAATGCCCCTGAAGCTTTCATGGACTTGAAGAACAGGGTGTTCAAGCAATATCTAGATATTTTTATGATCGTGCTCATCGATGATATCCTTATATACTCTCGGAGGAAGGAGGAGCATGCCGCTCACTTGAGTGTAGTGCTTCAAACCCTCAAGGATCATTAGTTGTATGCTAAGTTTTGCAAGTGTGATTTTTGGCTGGACTCCGTGGCATTCTTAGGCCATGTGGTATCAAGTGAGGGCATAAGGGTAGATTCTCATAAGATTGAAGCAGTAAAGAATTGGCCCAGATCCGTGAATCCTTCAGAAATTCAGAGTTTCTTGGGCCTAGCAGGCTACTATCAGAAATTCGTACAGGGTTTTTCATCAATTGCAGCACCATCGACCAGGTTGACCCAGAAAAAGGTAAAGTTCTAATGGTCGGAGGCTTGTGAGAAAAGCTTCCAAGAGTTGAAGACTCGACTCACTTCAGCACCAGTGTCGATCCTACCCGAGGGTACCGATGGTTTTGTTGTTTATTATGATGCTTTGTGAGTTGGACTGAGATATGTGTTGACGCATCATGGGAAAGTGAAAGTGTATGCCTCAAGACAGTTGAAAATCCATGAGAAGAATTACCCGATCCATGATCTTGAGTTGGCCGCGGTGGTGTTCGCTTTGAAGATATGGCGGCATTACTTGTATGGGATCCATGTAGATGTATTTATGGGCCACAAGAGTTTGCAATACGTGTTTACGCAGAAAGATCTCAATCTTCAACAAAGGAGGTGGTTGGAGCTACATAAGGACTATGATATGAGTGTTCTTTATCACCCGGGTAAGGCTAATATGGTGGCAGATGCACTTAGTAGGCTCTCTATGGAGAGTGTGTCCCATGTGGATGAGGGGAAGAAGGAATTGGTGAAATATGTTCATCGACTTGCCAGATTGGGAGTTAGATTGGTCAACTCAACCGATGGAGGAGTCGTTGTGTAGAATGGATTAGAATCATCCTTGGTGGTGGATGTGAAAGCTAGGAAAGATGAGGATCTGATGTTGGTAAAGTTGAAGGAAATCATTCGGAGTCAAAAAGTGGAGATCTTCTCCCAAGGGAGAGATGGGGTGATGCGGTACCACGGTCATCCATATGTTCCAGATGTCGATAATTTGTGGAACGGGATATTGCATGAGGCACATGGGTCCAGGTATTCCATCCATCTGGGTGCCACCAAGATGTATCATGACTTGCGGGATATATATTGGTGGAACGGCATGAAGAAGGATATTTTAGAACTTGTATCCAAGTGCCTGAACTGTCAGCAAGTGAAAGTCGAGCATCAAAGGCCAAGAGATGTACTTCAGGATATTAGCATTCCCACTTGGAAGTGGGAAGAGATTAATATGGATTTCATTATAGGCCTACCTCGTACTCGCCGACACTATGATTCTATTTGGGTGGTGATAGACAAGTTAAGCAAGGCTGCACAGATTCAGCGGACGATTATGCCAAATTGTATATTCAGGAGTTGGTTTGACTTCGTGGAGTGCCCTTGTCTGTTTTTTCAGACCGAGGTACTCATTTTACCTCCCAATTCTAGCGCTTTTTTTAGAAGGGGCTTGGGACTTAAGTTAAGCTCAACACAGCCTTTCATCCGCAAATGTATGGCCAAGTCGAACGAACAATCTAGACTCTCGAGGATATGTTGAGGGCATGTGTGATGGATTACAAAGGTAGCTGGGATGATCATTTTCCCTTGATCGAGTTTTCTTATAATAACAGCTATCACTCTAGTATCCAGATGGCACCGTTCGAGGCTCTTTATAGGAGAAGGTGTAGATCGCCCATTGGATGGTTTGAGGTTAGTGAGGCATCCATGATAGGACCTTATTCGGTTCATGAAGCCATGGTAATGGTTCGGTTGATAAGGGATCGGTTGAAAACCGCTCAAAGTCGTCAAAAGTCATAGGCGGATGTGAGAAGAAGAGATTTAGAGTTTAAGGTAGACTCTTGGGTATTTCTAAAGGTATCTCCCATGAAGGGAGTCATGTGATTTGGGAAGAAAGGAAAACTCAGTCCCCACTATGTTAGTCCCTACTGGGTTATGAAAAGTGTTGGTAAGGTAGCATATGAGTTGGACTTGTTATCAGAGTTATTTTCAGTTCATCCTGTCTTTCACGTATCGCTCTTGAAAGTGCTTGGCTGAACCATCTTTAGTTGTTCTTGTGGAAAGCCTTAGTGTGGGAGATAGCCTCAGTTTTGAGGAAATGCCAGTTGCAATTTAGGATCGTCATGTTCGTTAAAGTTCCATGGAGAAATCAACATGTTGAGGGAGCTATGTAGAAAGTCGAAGCAGCTATGATGGCCAAATGCCCTCACCTATTCTTTACCGGCTCAGTTTCAGTTCGAGGTAGCAATTTATGCCCTAATTCTCTACTCAGTTTCCATGTTCAGTTCACGTGCACAAGTTTGATTTATGTTATGATATATGTATGTGATGTTTGAAATCAGTTCAGTTATGTTGCTCTTTTAGGGCGTAGTCATTCCATCAATTTTCGATTTAAATGATCAGTGTTTGCATATGATGATTGCATGTTTTTGAGTTTCTACGTGCTTCTAACATTCGAGGATCAATTTTCCCAATGGGAAGATATTGTTATACCCCGGGAACCCAAGGATAAGACCCGAAAGTCAAAACAGTAAAAAACTGAAATTTTGCACCAGGTCACAGGACGAACCACGAAGTGGCTCGTGAGGAGTGACCACGAGTCGTGACGTGACTCGTGGTCAAGAAGAGAGGTGGATTGGTTTGGGGTCACCATGGGCATGACCACGAGTCGAGGTCGGGCCACATGACTCGTGAAGTCACCCGTGGCCTGGACTAGATATTGGACAAGGACATTTGGGCAGTGTAGACCACGGATGGTGACCATGAATCGTGGTCACCCACCACTATTTGTGGTGTCCTCCGTGGGGTCCCAAGGTGAATTATGGCGGTGTATCTCACGACTCAAGGCCACGAGTCATGGTCCGGGGGACTGGCAGTCAGCAAAGTTCTGTGATTGAAGTAAGGCCTTTTCAATAATTCCTAAGTCCTAAGGTCCTATAAGAGTGGTTTAAGAGGGAATAGGCTAGCCTAAGTCCTTATTCATGCATGTTAAGGTTTGGGGAGGTGATAGAAGGGTGATCTAGGTGATTTCAAAGTGTTCTTCCTCAATTTCCTCTTGGGCAATCTAGGGAAGTTAAGGACTAGCTATTCTCATGTATGTAGGATTCTCAATGGGTGATTTCTTCCACACTCATGCCCCTCCTCTATGATTTTTACAAAGATTTCAAAAAAAACTCATGGAGTTTGAATTTGATTTACTTAAAATCTAATTATTTGATTTTGGGTTTTGTGATTTTAAAATCTTATCATAATATATGGGTTTTAATAAGCTTTTGTGATTTAAATTAATTATAATATTATTGATTTGGAAGTTCTATGTAATTGAGCCTAATTATGCATGCCCCATGATGAATCGATTTATAATCTAATTACCTATTGATGATAATTATAAGCCCGGCATGAATTATGATTTAAATAATAAATTTATTATGTTACCCCTTTATGTTTTTATGAAATTCAAGCTATATGCATGATCTACAAGTATGTATGAACCTTATGAATCATGAATTATGTTCTTGGCCAACTCACGTACCTTATGTCATGGCTAGTTCACGTATGTACAAGCATGTTTATGATTATCATGATTTAACTATCCCATGAATTCATGCATGTTATACTATGAGCATTATATATGTTTTGGGAGTAGTATCGAACCCCGAGTAGGTTCGGGGCCTAGGTTCTGCCCCGGATCTCATAAACTACGTGCCACCGTAGGTATGTTGGGACCTCCTATGGGACTATCCCTGGCCCAAACAGCCCTTTTCATGGTGATATCACACTTTTATGGTTCTACCCTTAGCAAGGTACGAACACCCTCCCGACTAGGGTTACAAGTCGTGCTTCATGTGTGCTCATATAGAGTATGTCAGTTAAGAGAATCTCCCACAGTTCCTCATGACTTAATAATGCATATGATTATGTATTTCTGCTCAATCCATGTTAAGTAAAGATTTTCTCCTATGATTATGAATATGTTCGTATTACGAGTGTTTTGAAAACTTTGAGCCTTGCATTATTTACTGATGTTTATGATATAAGCATGATGCCTACTCTTATGATCATTTATGAGTTTTAAATGTTTTAAGTGCCCATTTTACATAACTTGCATACTCATTACATTCCAAGTACTGAACGCATACTTTCTATGTTGTATCATTTCATAATACAGGACCCAGCTCTCTGTCTCACCCGCATCGGTCGTCTCAGAGTTTGCTTCCAGCGTATTTGTGAGTCCTCATGTTTTGAGGGCTATTTGATAGAGACATGTTGTTTCATTATGTTTCAGTACATGTTTGGGTTAGCTGGGGGTGTTGTCCCATCAACCCATCATTTTAGTAGAGGCTTTCAAACAGAGTATAGAATTCTGGTTATGTATGTCCAAGTGATTTTGCCAGTATGATATGTCATGATTTCGTTTCAGATGTTAAGTCTTCCACTTATGTGAATGAATTAGATGTATGCTCATTCCATGGGTCGACTTGGGGTCTCTCGGGGATCCTTGTCCCGTGTCTATGATCCGGGTGTACGTTCGGGTCATGACAAGTTGGGATGATCACCTACCTCTCATCGAGTTTGCATACAACAACACCTACTACTCCAGTATCCAGATGGCCCCATTTGAGGCATTATATGGTAGGAGGTGTACATCTCCTATAGGGTTATTTGAGGTTGGTGAAGCTACTCTGGTAGGGCCAGACTCTGTTCACGAGGCAATGCAAAAGGTGCAACTTATTAGGGAAAGGTTAAAAACAGCGCAAATCTATCAAAAAACTTATGTTGATGTGAGGAGAAGAGAATTAGAGTTTGCGGTGGATGACTAGGTTTATCTGAATATTTCACCCATGAAAGGGGTGATGAGATTTGGGAAGAAAGGAAAACTCTGTCCAAGATATGTGGGATCCTACAGGATTTTCAAGCAAATTGGCAATGTGGCATATGAATTAGAACTACCTCCAGAGTTAGCATCGGTGCACCCAATTTTCCATGTGTCACTATTGAAGAAGTGCATCAGTGAACAAGCCTCAATTGCGCCACTAGATAGCGTGGGAATTAAAGATAGTCTCTCTTATGAAGAGGTCCCAGTTCAGATACTTGACCACCAGGTTAGTAAGTTGAAGAACAAAGTAGTAGCTTCAGTCAAAGTCTTATGGAGAAATCAGCATGTAGAAGGAGCTACGAGGGAAGCCGAAGTAGATATGATGACTAGATACCCACACTTATTCCCTTACAACTCAATTTCAGTTTAAGGTATTAATTTTCTTCCTAAAAACTTTGTTCACTTACATGTTCAATCCATGTGTCCCAATTTCTTTCATGTTAATGAAATGTGTGTATGATTCGTGAATTCAGTTCAGTCATGTAGTTCGGTTTGGAGGTAGTCATTCTGTTAGTTTTCATCTTTCATGATCAGTATTTGAGTATAATGATTTCATTCTCTACTTTTTGTGTGTTTTCCAACATTTGAGAACGAATTTCCCAAGGGGGAGATATTGTAATGCCCCGAAAACCCTAAGGTCAGTCACGGGAGTTGAAACGGACAAAATAGAATTTTCTATACCGGGTCACAGAAGGAGTCATCTTGTGACCCGTAGGGTAGGACACAAGTCGTGGAGTGACTTGAGGGGAAGGGTCCAGACTTGGTTGAAAATTTGGGAAATTGAGTGACCACGGGTGTGACAATGAATCGTGGTCAACACCATAAGTCATTAGTGAGTCATGGTCAAGAATTGACTGAAAGTTGGAAAATTTGGGTAGTGTACTTAACGGGTCCTCACCAAGACCCCTTTGGGACACCACGAGTCGTGGTGTCACCTGTGGTGACCTCCAGGTGGTTTTCGGCAATGAGGACTAGGCGTGGTGACCACGAGTCGTGGTCACTAGTAACGAATCATCAAGTAGCCCGTGGTGACCCCTGAAGAGGAATTTTGGTTCAGTGGCAATGAAAGATGTCACAAGTCGTTAGGTCTATTGACGACTCGTGAAGTCGGTCATTGGCAGGTTGGCTAATCTGTTGAAAATTTCCAGTGCACATCACGATTGGGCACCACGAGTCGTCCCTGACCTTACAACTCTTGGAGTGCCTCATGGGGACTGGCAGGGTCCTTTTTCCTGCGAATTTCCTAGGGAGTTTTACATAATTTACTAAACTCTTAGTCTCCAAACTACGTCATTTTGGGTTTTAATCAGGGGTTTAGAAGGGGTAACCGACGGTTTATTTAATTGTTCACATCCCCTCAAAAGTTAGAACATAGAATTCTCTCTGGAAGACTCAGAGCAGAAGCTAGGGCAATTAAATTCTCCTCAGATTTTCAAGGGATTCTCTCAGGGATTTCCATCACCAGGTATGTGGGAATTCAACAAGGAAATAGTTCTTCCCTTGTGTCCCAAAAATCTCCTCTATCTTCTATATCAGTTCTAGTTCTGAACTTTCGAATGTGAATAAATGATATGCCAGACTTTGTTTATAGCATGTGGAATATTGTCTATGTTGATTGTTGTCATATTTTCACTACCTAGTTATCATCTTAATACTCATTCTTGTAAGAATGGTTTTAGCCCTAGATTTGAATTCAGTAAACTAGAATTTTGCCTGTTGGACTAGTTATTCCTTGTGGCTTGATTTTGTCAGTTGGGTTTACCATATTACTAGAAAATGTTGAGATTTCAGTCAGATGTTTGTTAGTCCAGTCTCAGTCAATTATTAGCATATCGGTTTAATAGAGAAATATCAGCTGATCAGTTTGACTATAGTTAATCCTTGTGGTGTATGTGATACCTACCAGTTATCAGTATTAGACTCGGTATCATATTTTAGTGGTTCTCTAGGCGGTCATGAAACTTTCATATAAGTAGCTCTGACCAGCCGTAGGACCCCAGTTTCAGATTACAGTTTGTTCTTTAGACAATTAAGACGCTTCTAGATAAGCAGCTCTGGCCAGTTTTAGAACACCAGTATAGAATTCGGTCCAATAAGATTCTCAGAGTACTTTCAGATAGGTATCCTTGACTTAGTCTTGGGCCCCAGTTTCAAGTTATCATCTTAGTAGTTAGTCTAGGACTATCCAGTGGGAGTAGGACTTAGCACCGAGAGGACCGGGGTTCCAGCGGACCCAGGCTCCTAGAACTACATTGCCACCATAGGATATATTATAGTGGCCTCATGGCCACAGACCTGAGATCACTCAGTTTATGCCTTTATACCCTGGCAAGGTATATTGGGTCCTACTGGTGGGGTGTACATTGGACTCCACGTCCAGCTCACGTGGTTATATGTCAGTTATAGACTCTCCCACTAGTTAGTTCTGTTCAGTCTCAAATTAGCTCAGTTAGAATAGCTCCAAACTACTCATTCAGATTAGTTCAGTACAGTATTTCAGATTAGTATCTCATATTTAGGGTATGTCTTTAACCATCAGACAGGATCATTTTGACCATTTCAACATATTCAGTTATTCAATTTCAGTATTTCAGTTGGTCATTGCATGTCTTTCAAATTCATTTGTTTTATTATCTGTGTTATGGTTTCTCTCACTTACTCGGTACATTCAAACACATACCTTTTATATTGTATTGTTTTATAATACAGCTACAGGTTCTCAGTCCCAGCACTGTTAGCAGATCTCGCTCAGAAGTTTTTAGCTACATCATCGGTGAGTCCTCATCTTTCAAGGACGAGGATCATTTCTTTTTTCTGTCATATTTTCTTTTAGTTAGATTTAGAGTTAGCTAGGGGCTTGTCCCAGCAACTCATCAGATAGATGGCTTTCAGACACAGATAGAGTTTTCAGATTTATAGCTTTTTTTCAGTTGTATAAAACTTATGACTTAGCTATTCTTCATATATGTTTTTATGTTATTATTTTAAAGCTTCCGCTATGTTTTTACTCAGAATGCCAGTGTTATGATAGACCATTGGTTGACCTGGGGTTACTTGTGACTCCAAGTACCGTGTCTTATCCAAGGTATAGTCTCGGAGCTTGACAGAATCTAACAGCATCCACTATTCCATATCTACAATATATAGATGAATATTAAGAAGGAAGGACAGTTACCCAGGTATCTCCTCTGAAACAACAGCTCACCAAAACACCCAAGTAGCAACTAATTTGGTGAGAAAACAATATACAAACACAAGTTCAATAAGAATTCTGTGAAACTAATTCCTAAAACATAAAAAAAAGAATAAGATGAATACCTATGAGCACATACCTCGCAGTAACCAGAATCTCAAGAAGTAGAAGGATTCCCGCAAAACATTCCCTTCAAAATGATAGATAGTACGACCCCTAACTCCTTATAGATTGGTAGAAAAGCTCCAAAACATCTTACCCAAGTTTCAAAGAATTTAAGAAAGTAATTGGCAATAATTTTTGCCAACCTTTATTTTACAACTTGCTTGGCTTAAAATCTTAATATGACCACAGAGTGATTTGAATACCTCATAACATATCTTTCTTAGCATATTGACCACTCTTAGTGCCACCTCAAAAGTATGAATTTATTGCTTAAATTATACGAGATGTTACATCCTTTGCCCCCTTAGGAGCATTCGTCCTTGAATCAACATGCATGAATAAGTTTGAAGAGTTCGCGCACCATAATGATACTTACATACTTACCAGAATCTCTGGTCTACAAAAAACGGACAACCCTAGACCTACCAAGGTATAAAAACAACACCAATGAGTAATAAGATAAAGGATCATACCTGCTACCACATCCAGCCACTGGCCGACTATAGTCCCTTGGGTCAAAGGAATCCTCTACCTAATTCAACAATATAAGGCTAGACCCGACTCCTATGAGATCAAACTTATTGGATGATTTTGAGTAAGAAAAAAGGGTAACAATCCTAGATATACTGTAGCGTCCTATTTATAAGTATGTTGCGAAATGCACACATAAACAAGACTTTATTAGACATGTCCCATAAAATCTCTAGGACACAATGTTTCTCTAATACCAAGTTTTTCACTCTCCAAACTATGAATAAAACACTATATACAGACAAAGGAAAGAAAAAGAAAAAAATTTTATTCTTCGGTTCAAAGACCCCCCGTCGGAAAAGAACCGACAAGAAAAACCAACGGGTGATGAAGTCATTGCTTGATCACAAAAAATTTTCAAATTTTTCAAATTTTGAAGCATTACATTCACCAAAAATCGTTAAGCACAAAAATTTTGAAATTTTTCTCACCCCACACTTAAATCATGCTATGTCCTCATAGCATTAAGTTAACATTCAAAGGATGAGAAATACTCCCTGAGCCTCTATGCCAAGCTAAAAGCATGTTGTCCTTTCAAGTTCCAGAGATGGGTGTTAGACCCCACACTTCTTCTATTCCATGCTCTTTACCTTCCACCTTCTCGGTACTCAGACTTCCCCTCCATCTGTGCTTAACTTTCCACCAAAACAACACAAGATGAAAAATAAATAAAATCAACTTAAATGAAAGAAATTAAAATGGTACGCATGGTACCCTTGGGTTGCCTCCCAAGCACAGCGCCTTATTTTACATCGTGGCACGACGTGGACTGTCCTTTTCAGGACATCCTCATACCTGGGTTCTCTTTCGAGAACCATCTCCTTTTCTTTTGCTGTTTAGAGGAAACAGCCTCCACTCTGTTCCTCTCTTTTTCCAACTTCTTCTCAATTTAAAGCCCTCTATCAGACTCGGGCTGAACACTTGTAATTGCCTTTGGCCCTGCACCTGTGGAATCCTCCACCCCACACTTATCCTCTGCCAACACACTAACCTGACAAAGGTTTCTGTAGTGTGCAGATGGGTTCATTTCTTGGTAAACGCGGAAGATTTCTTCTTCATCCTCAACCCTCATTTTCAGGGTCCCTGCTTTCAAATCAATCACCGCTCCTCCAGTGGCCAAGAATGGTCGTCCCAAGATCAGGGGTACCTGGTCATCAACCTGAAAATCCAAGACAATAAAATCAGCAGGTATAATGAACTTACCTACTTTGATGAGAAGGTCCTCTATTATTCCATCAGGTGTCACTCGCGATTTGTTAGCCAGCTGCAGCATCAACCTTGTCGGCCTCGGTTTTCCCAACCCCAGGGTGTTGAATAAGGATAGGGGCATTAGATTAACTGCTGCCCCTAAGTCACACAAGGCTCGTAGCACCTCAACTTTACCAATTTGTATGGGGAGGGTAAAACTCCCTGGGTCTTTGAGCTTCTTTGGCATTTGGCTCAATACCCTATGACTGCACTCCTCAGTCAGTGCTACAGTCTGGACATCCACCAATCTCACTTTGTTCGCCATCACGTCCTTCAAGTATTTAGCATACTTGGGCATTCCCTGCAAAACATCAAGAAGAGGAAAATTTATGTGAAGTTCTCTGAAGCTCTCAAAGAACTTTTTGAAGCATTCCTCCTCCTTGCTCTTTCTGAATTTCTGAGGGAATGGTGGTGGTGGTCTTTGTGCTGGCTGCAATGAAAGTTGCACATTATTTTGCCCAGCACTCTGATTATCTCCCATGTTGATGGATGGTTCTGGTCTAACCAACTCCGGCTGCAACCCCTTTCTCAGCACTTTTGGCACTACATCAGCTAATTGCTTACCGCTTCTCAGACTGATGGCATTGATCTGCCGGGGGTTAGGATCTGTGTCACTTGGTAATCCCCCTTGTGATCTCATGTTTTGAGCAGCTGCTATCTGACCCACTTGTTTTTCAAGATTTCGGGTGGCTACTTGCTGATTCATTAAGTCTGTTGCCATCCTCGCTTGATTTTCCGCTAATTGATTCTGGGTCTCCATAAGTTTCTGCAGTGTTTCCTCAATGCTTCTACTCAATTTCCCATCAATCTGCCTATTCTGCTGATACTGTTGTTTTTGAGGTAGCATATAATTCTGTTTTGGTTTCCACCCCAAGAAAAATTCGGGTGGCACTGCCAATTTATGTTGGAGTTGTTCCCAAAATTCTGATTCCTATGCGTATTACCAACAAAATTGACTAATTCTGGATTGACTCCACAAGATTCTGCATTGTGCCCATTATTACCACAAATTCCACACCAACTCGAACCTTGCTGAACTGCATTAACCTGGCCCTGGTGTTGGTTCATACTCAGTTTATTGAACTGAGTCATCATTTGATGCTGGAACGAAGCTAACTGTGCTGCCAAGGCATTCAAACCATCTACTTCTATCAACCCTGGTCTCTTTCCTGCCCCTCTCGATGACTCGCTGTGCCACTCTGGATTTCCTTGTGCAATTCTGTTCAACAAAGTGTACAACTCATCATATGTCTTATCCAAGGCTTGCCCACCCGATGCAGAGTCTTGTAATATTTTTATGTGTGGGTCTAGACTTTCTACAAAGGTATGAGCCAGCACTTCATTTGATTGCTGATGATGGGGGCAGTCTCTCAACAATGACTTGAATCTTTCCCAAGCCATATACAAGTTCTCATCAGGCCTCTGCTTGAAACTGAGTATTTCACTTCTCAACTTTGCAGTTTTGCCTGAGGGGAAGAATCTGATAAGGAACTTCTTAGCCAAGTCATTCCATGAAGTTATGGAGTTCGGTGGCTCAGCCTTCAGCCACTTTTTCGCCTCTCCCAAAAGTGAAAATGGGAAGAGGGTCATTCGGACATAATCTGTGGACACGCCGGTGGGGACGAACGTGTCACTAATCTCTAAAAAGCTCTGTAAGTGCTGTTGCGGGTCCTCATGTGCCATCCCAGTGAATTGAACACTAGAATGTAACAGCTGCACCATGTTCTGTTTAAGCTCAAAGTGCCCTCCAGGCTCCGGTTTACGGATGCTAGAGGTCACATTCGTCGCTAGTGGGATTGCCACTTCGCGAACTGGTCTAGCTGCCATTGCTTCTGATGACAATTGTGCTTGTCCCGCGGGTGGTTGTTGTTGTACCTTTTATTGAAGTCTCTTCAGCTTTTGCTCTAGAGCTACTCTCCTTCGCAAATGGATTTGACGTTCAGGTTCTAGCAACGGTTCCACAAGCTCTCTATTTTAAGCCAGCTCGGCAGGACAACCTGTCACCTGCAAATAAACAGACTAAAACCAAGTTTTTCAACACTTAAGGAAATTTCAAAAATCACAAAAAAATAGATAAATTATCAAAACTTCACCGAGTCCCCGGCAACGGCGCCAAAAACTTGACGTGCTCGATTCGCGCGTCCGCAAGTGTACGGGTCGTGCAAGTAATATAGTGGCTCTTTTTAAGAACCGGATTGTCGAACCCACAGGGACTAGACCCATTCCTCTAACTATCCATTTCTATTGTGATCTTAAATACCTCAAGTGTTGGTTATAGACATTTTCGATTGAGATTAATTAAGTCTAAGTTTGGGTCAACGAAATATTCTGAAATCACTCTAGGAGCAACATAGAGTTAAAACCAATTAATCATGCGATCCTACGATTTGCAATGGGTTAAGCATGGAACTATCAATTGTTATTTCACATAATTAGAATTGCATGTTTATGGTCTTTCGAGCCTCTAAACACGCCAATCTAGCCTCACTGCATCATTGTGAGCGAGGAGTTTAATTTTCTAGTCGCGGGCAATCAACTATGTTGTGGTTTACGGGGAAACGATTAGGGACTTTCGTGCGTCTAACCATTCAACTCAACTTAGCCTCACAACTACTTCTTCAAGTGGTGATGTGACATCCCAAGTGGGTCTTTCATAACCCCCGTGTGTCAACCAAGCACGGTGTTAGGTATATTTCTATCCTGACACAACAATCTCTCCCGAGATACAAACATGCTCCTTACATTCTCATGTCCTGACCTAGGTAATGCTTTCTCAAGCTATTACTCAAGCTAACAAATATGCTTTCATGGTGATCAATCATAAAAACAACCAACAATCCAGAATTCAAGATGAAAACAACAATCAATAACTTAATTCCAAAACAAATTCATAAAAGCACAATCATAATTCATGGCTTCAACCCTAGAGGAAGGGCTCTGTTATACCCCGTAGAATTCCCGGCACCTAGATGACCTATCGCACGTTGGTTAAGCATATTTGAAGGCCATACGTGCTAGGGAAAGGCCCGGGAAAAGATCAGACGAGAAACCTGTCGAACCATCGCGGAAGGAGCCGAGGCAGAGCCCCTCCGCGATAGCAGCGTGTCACGGAGGTGAGGCCTCCGCGTTGGCTCCGTGACACGTTGCCCTTGTCCAGGCTCAAGTATATAAGCCCCACTTCAGTTTAATTTCATTTTAATCAAAGGAAATTTCAGAAAAACAGAGGTTACACGCAGAGAGAAAGGGGGAACGAAGGAAATTAAATAATTTTCGTCCGATTACGCTGCTAAACATTACCCAAACTCAAATTAATCCCAGATACCGAAGTATTTAGTAGCAGAGAGCATTCCTGCGGAATTAGTTTGGTGAAATACGGCCGACGAATCGGCGAGCCACCGAACTAGGGTACGCCCTTATACACCCCCGTCGAGCGGGTACGCCCGGGGTGTTGATTCAGGAGTCCTCCGGACTCAAATGCAGTTATAGTCAGGGGCTCAGCGAGCCCAAGTGCATACCCAGGGAACCGGTAGGATGCTTACGGGGTTGATAGGAGATGGGATGACCGGGGTAGGGGTATAGATTCCGTGCTGGTTGTACCTCCCGGCTTATGGGGGCCGGGTAAGGTTTATGTATGCTATGTATGTTATGATATGTTGTGCCATTTTATAGTAGATATGAGTAGATCGACAGTAGAACGATAAATCCTCAGGTATGACTCCCGTTCCTTCCAGTATAAATGAAAGAAGGTATGACTTACATTGTCAGACAGTTAATCTATTTCAGTTTTATCAGTTACACTGTTGTCTTCAGATTTTGCTTTCAGTTATTTCCTTACATACTCAGTACCAGCGGTACTGACGCCTGGTGGGGTGCTGTATTACTTGCCTGCAGGTACTCATAGACGAGCAGGTGACATCACGTGATTCCTGTCAGCGTTCGAGTATTCAGCTCCTGTCATTCGGAGACTGAATTCCAGAGGTGTATTTCATTTTCTTTTGTTGTATAGTACGGGTAGGTCGGGGCCCTATCCTGATCATTTCTATTGCTATTCCTAGAGGCTTGCAGTCTGTATATGCTTTCCCTGTGGTCAGATGAGCCGGTCGTGTGAGGCCGTGCAGTTGTATAGTTGTTAGTACTCTTTCTTTCTTTTATGATGGCCGTGTGGGGCCATAGTTTGCTAGTAGTGGTGACCTTGCCGGTCACGTAGCTTTTTAATACTTCATGATTGAGTTGCAGATAACTAGACAGCATGGTGGCCTTGTCGGCCCGCATAGGTCTCCCTGTATTGGTATGTTTCTGGTCAGCTGTTAGAACAGGTACAGAAGGCTATAGGCCAAGGGGCCGGGGGCTGTGTTTACAGTCGTTATATAGCCCTTTGTTTCCAGAAATGTGAGTTAGAGCCAGCCAGGCACCAGATGTGCCCAGGCTTAGCAGTCCAGCAGTTCAGGTCCTAGCAGGGCGCCAGGTGCCAGTGATACCCCCCAAGGCGGGGTGTGACAAACTTGGTATCAGAGCAGGTCGTATCCCAGGGAGTCTGCAAGCCGTGCTAAGTAGAGTCCTGTCCATGGATGTGTTGTGCACCACATACTATGGGTAGGAGGCTGCAAGGCATGATAGGATGGTTGTATTTTTTTCTTATTCAGTCGTGCTGTAGAGCGGTACAGTATAGGGTTGAGTCCCTAAAAGCTTACTATATTCTTTGGTTACAGATAATGTCAGACCAGCGACATCCTATCACGGGTCGGAGCTTAGATGTTGCGGCAGGGGAAGGCACCAGCAGGATGCCTCCCCCTAGTCTAGAAACAGCCCGGTCAGAGGGCACTACAGAGGCATCGTCCCAGCCTTCTCAGCAGTCTCCACCACATCAGGAGCCGCTTGGGGCGACACTACCTTCAGCAGTCCCTAAATCGACACCCTCCGACCAGGAGGTTAGGAGTGCTGTGGTTATGTTAGCACAGATGATGGCTTCTCAGCGTCAGCCAATGCCATCTACAGTTGCAGAATCATCAGGAGGGCCCGGTAGTTCGAGGGTCCGAGAGTTCTTAGCTTTGAATCCCCCACAGTTTACAGGTTCGGACCGGACAGAGGACCCTCAGGATTTTCTGGATCAAATGCAGAGAATCTTTAGGGTTATGCATGCCACGCCTACTGAATCAGTTGAATTGGCAGCATTCCGGTTACGGGATATCGCTGTGCTATGGTATGAAAGCTGGGAAAGGTCTCGAGGGAGAGATGTTTCCCCTCCCACCTGGTCCAGCTTTTCAGGAGCCTTTCTGGATCACTATTTACCGCGGGAGATTTGACAGGCCCGGGTAGACCAGTTCCTACATCTATAGCAGGGGGCCATGAGTGTTCGGGAATATTCCTTGCGGTTTGATTCTTTGGCTCGATATGCACCGGCCTTTGTTGATACCATGGCATCCAGAGTACACCGCTTCATCATGGGATTGAATCCAGAATATGTTGAAACTTGCATTACAGCCACACTGTGAGAGGACATGGACATTGCTCAAGTTCAGGCATTTGCCCAGAACATTGAGGGCATCAGATAGCGACATCGGGAGATCAAAAGGGTCAATCAGGAACGGCGTCGCCGGGACAAGCCAGTGGAGCTAAGGGGGAGGCCCGGGGAGGACCCAGGCCACGATTGCCAGACAGGCCGCCCAGGCCCCTGCCTCCGCCACAGTCACAGGGGGTAGATTCGGCCGTAGGGGGTAGTCAGAGACTGGTAGAGGCTTGCAGATGACAGATTCACCATTACAGAGGAGGGCAGAGCAAAGTAGGTATACCTTGCCTCCTTGCCCTATATGCAGTCGACGCCATCCTGGAGCATGCAGATATGGCTCCACCGCATGTTATATTTGTGGCCAAGAAGGCCATTTGATGAGAGATTGCCCGGCCAGAGGCCGAGAGGACCGAGATAGACAAGATGGGGCATCTGCAGGGTCACGAGTCACGGCATCCTCGGTAGGGCGCAGGCCCTCAGTTTCAGCAGGCAGGGGTCGGGGAAGATCAGAGACCTCCAGTACAGGTGCGGGTCCAAGCTGCACATATGCCTTACCAGGAAGGCAAGATTCAGAAGCGTCACCTAATGTTGTGACAGGTATGCTAACTATCTGCTCACACCCTTCTTATGTGTTAATTGATCCAGGGTCTACTTTGTCCTACATTACTCCCTTTGTGGCACGAAGGTTTAGTATTGCGCCAGAATTATTGCAGCAGCCCTTCTTAGTATCCACACCCGTCGGTGACTCTATCACAGCTAGCTGAATCTACCGCGGGTGTACAGTAGAGATTGCTGACCGTCAGACCACAGCAGATCTGGTTGAGTTAGAGATGATAGACTTCGATGCCATAATGGGTATGGACTGGTTGGTACCGTGTTTTGCAAACGTTGAATGTTGGACCAAGACGGTCCGATTCCACTTCCCGGGAGAAGCAGTGCAGGAGTGGAAGGGCGGCACTCCTACGCCAAAGGGTATGTTTATTTCCTACCTTCAGGCGAGAAAGTTGATATCTAAGGGATGTATTTACCATCTGGTCAGAGTCCAGGATGTCCAAGCAGAATCTCCGACACTCCAGTCTGTTCCGGTAGTGAGTGAATTCTCTTATGTGTTCCCAAACGAGTTACCTGGTATTCCCCCAGAAAGGGAAATAGACTTTGCTATTGATTTATTACTAGGCACCCAGCCAATATCGATTCCTCCTTATCGCATGGCTCCTGCAGAACTCAGAGAATTAAAGGAGCAGTTGAAAGATTTATTGGATAAAGGTTTTATCAGGCTGAGTACTTCACCGTGGGGTGCGCCAGTTTTATTTGTAAGGAAGAAAGATGGCTCGCTCCGAATGTGTATAGATTATCGGCAGTTAAACAAAGTTACAGTAAAGAACAAGTACCCGCTTCCCAGAATTGATGACTTATTTGATCAGTTGCAGGGAGTCAGATACTTTTCTAAGATTGACTTGCGGTCCGGGTATCACCAGGTCCGAGTACGTGAGAGAGATATTCCTAAGACAGCGTTCAAGACCCGATATGGACATTTTGAATTTCTAGTCATGTCCTTCGGGTTAAGGAATGCTCCGGCGGTCTTCATGGACCTGATGAACAGTATTTTCAGACCTTTTCTGGACTTGTTCGTGATAGTATTTATTGATGACATTCTGGTGTATTCTCGCTCTGAAGCAGATCACCGGACTCATTTGCGGACAGTGCTCCAGATCCTCAGGGACCGCCAGTTGTATGCTAAATTTTCTAAGTGTGAATTCTGGCTCAGCTCAGTGGCCTTTTTAGGACATATTGTCTCAGATGCTGGTATACAAGTTGACAAACAGAAAATAGAAGCAGTTAAGTCATGGCCTAGGCCTACCACTCCGACCGAAGTTCGTAGCTTTCTGGGATTGGCAGGATATTACAGGAGGTTCGTTGAAGGATTCTCGACTATCGCAGCACCTCTAACCAGATTGACACAGAAAGCAGCAAAGTTCCAATGGACGGAGGCATGTGAGCAGAGCTTCCAGGAACTGAAAGACAGATTAACCTCCGCCCCAGTGTTAGCATTGCTGGAAGGCACAGAAGGTTATTCAGTCTATTGCGACGCGTCAGGTGTCGGGTTAGGTTGTGTGTTGATGCAGCATGGTAGAGTAATTGCATATGCTTCCAGACAGTTGAGGAAGCACGAAAAAGAATTACCCTACCCATGACCTGGAATTGGCCGCAGTAATTCATGCCTTAAAGATGTGGAGGCATTACTTGTACGGCGTCCATGTTGATATTTATACAGATCATAAGAGCTTACAGTACATCTTTACCCAGAGGGAGTTGAATTTACGACAACGTCGCTGGTTAGAATTGTTGAAAGATTATGACGTGAATATTCTATATCACCCAGGAAAAGCTAATGTTGTAGCAGACGCCCTGAGCCGTAAGTCAATGGGGAGCTTGGCGTATCTGCGACCTGAGAAACGAGAGTTAGCCAGAGAAATTCATCAGTTAGCTGGTTTAGCTGTTCGGGTAATGGAAACAGAAAATAACGAGGCGGTAATTCAGAATTCTGCTGTGTCATCATTAGTTACAGAGGTAAAAGAACGACAGTACGAGGATCCTGACTTAGTTCAGCTCAGAGATAGAATTCAGACAGGTAAGGAGTCGGAATTGAAAATAACTGAGGATGATGTGCTACGCTGTAAGGGCCGCCTCTTTGTCCCGAATGTTTCAGGGCTTCGCGGGCAGATCATGCATGAGGTACATTACGCTCGCTATTCCCTCCATCCGGGAGCAACGAAGATGTACCACGACATCAGAGACCTCTATTGGTGGCCAGGTATGAAAGCTGAGATAGCCGAATTTGTATCTAGATGTTCTAACTGTCGGCAGGTGAAAGCGGAGCACCGGAAACCGGGTGGTTTGACGCAAGATATAACGGTGCCTACGTGTAAATGGGAAACGATAAACATGGATTTTGTAACAGGGTTACCCCATACCAGACGCAGAAATGATTCCATTTGGATAATAATTGATAGGCTGACAAAATCAGCTCATTTCCTGCCAGTGAAGGCTACCTTCTCAGCTGAGGATTATGCCGAGTTATATATCACAGAAATAGTGTGTCACACCCCACCTTGGGGGGTATGACTGGCACCTAGTGCCCTACTAGGACCTGACCTGCTGAACTTGTTAAGCCTGGGCGAATCTGGCGCCTGGCTGGCTCTAACTCACATTTCTGGAAACAAAGGGCTATATAACGGCTGTAAATACAGACCCCGGCCTATTGGCCTATAGCCTTCTGTACCTGCACTAGCAGCTGACCAGAAACATAGTAATTCAGGGAAACCTATGCGGGCCGACAAGGCCACCATGCTGTCTAGTTATCTATAGCTCAAACATAACATACTGAAAAGCTACGTGACCGGCAAGGTCACCACTACTGATAAACTATGGCCCCACACGGCCAACATAAGAAAGCGGGAATACTGATAACGAAACAACTGCACGGCCTCACACGACCGGCTCAACTGACCACAGGGGATATATACAGACTGCAAGCCTCTAGGAATTGTAATAGAACTGATCGGGACAGGGCCCCGACCTACCCGTACTATATACAACAAAAGAAACTGAACTACACCTCTGGGATTCAGCCTCCGGATGACTGGAGCTGAATACTCAACCACTGACAGGGAGTCACGTAGAATCGCCTGCTCGTCTACGAGTACCTGCAAGCAAGTAATGCAGCGCCCCACCGGGCATCAGTACCGCTGGTACTGAGTATGTAAAGCAATAACTGAAAAAGATATCTGTATCAATAATATAACTGACGAAACTGAAACAGGAAGAACTAGATGATCTGTCTGAAGATGTAAGTCGTACCTGTTCTCAACCATACTGGGAGGAGTAGGTGTCGTGTCTGGAGACGTATCATTCTACTACTAATCTACTCATGTCTAATGTAACATAACATGACATACATAACATAACATGGCATACACAACCTTGCCCGGCCCCCATAAGCCAGGAGGTACAATCAACACAGAATCTATACCCCTACCCCGGTCATCCCATCTCCTATAGTGGTTGTAAGCATCCTGCCGGTCCCTGGGTATGCACTTGGGCTCGCTGAGCCCCTGACTATAACTGTACCTTAGTCCAAAAGACTCTAAAATCAACACCCCGGGCGTACCCGCTCGACGGGGGTGTATAAGGGCCGACCAAGGCACAATATGGGGAAACTGGCATCCCATCTTCGTCCTCTTGCGGGACGGCATATCACTCCGTAGAGTGACGTATCCTCATCCTCTGGCGGACGAGTCGATACAGCTATTAACCCTGGGCGGTCAGGGATGCTAGGTAATCCAACCCCAATCAATACAACGGTCTCAACTAATCATGCTGTCTGTGTATCTCACAAGCTAAGGCTAACAGGGGTAAGGTATCATATAAATCACATGCTGAGCTAATAATAGTAATCTGTAGGTGTCTGATACATGCTGAGACAGGTAAGTATAAATATGAATATAGTCTCCTGTCAAACTGTACTGGAGCAAAGGCTATACAAGAGGGTGTTTCTGCTGAAAGCTATGCTGTTTACTGACTTTCTGTATTAACATGATTTCCTATTTCTAACATGCTTTCTAAACTTTATTTAGTTACTATTCTATGTCTGGAATGCTTTACGGATACTGTACTACTTCACGAGGCTTCAGCTAAACACAACAATATCTTAACATGGCATATTACATCACATACTGAATACACTGGGCAATCTTAATCACTTACGTCCGAATCTATATCATACGGATAGATATCGTACACGTTACAACCCAAAACTTCCCATATTGCACCAATATTCATAATAACACAATAATCGACTTCTGAACATTCTACTGGTCTGTAAATTACCATACTGTCTCAATATTTCTTAACTTGCCGAGGAAACTAACTTTACATACCTTATCTTTGACTATTCGTCCGTCGGACGAGGCTCGGCCGGTACTTCAACTATTTTCTCCCAACTGCATTCATAAATACGTCAATCAATACTAAATACAATGTTATTGTAAAGAGCGACGTTACTTTCGATTTAATTTATAGCCTAAACTTAGGCTTATCGAAAGACGGTCAAAAACTCGCTATTTTTCAGTGGCCCAGAAGGGAGAAGTATTCACTTCTCAGCTAGGAACACATAGACATTAATTTAGAGCAATTCTACTTACTTTAGTTCGGCGGCTCGCCGATTCGTCGGCCGTATTTCGCGAAACTAATTCCGTAGAAATGCTCTCTGCTGCTAAATACCTTGGTATCTAGGATTAATTTGAGTTTGGGCAGCGTTTGGCAGCGTAATCGGACGATAATTTATAATTTTCCTTCGTTTTCCCTCTGTTCACTGCGGTTTCTGGAAATTATTAAGTGATGAAATGATTTTAAACCGAAGTGGGGGCTTATATACTTGGGCCTGGACAAGGCCAACGTGTCACGGAGCCATCGCGGAGGCCTCTCCTCCGTGACACGCTGCCATCGCGGAGGGGCTCTGCCTCGGCTCCTTCCGCGATGGTTCGACGGGCTTCTCGTCCGATCTTTTCCCGGGCCTTTATCCAACACGTATGGCCTTCAAATATGCTTGACCAACGTGGGAATAGGTCATCTACGTGCCGGGAATTCTACGGGGTATAACATTCTCCCCCCTTAAGAACATTCGTCCTCGAATGTATATTGTCATCTAGAGGACTACTTACTTTACTTTTTGGAAAATTTTTGGCAGAGTTTCCCCTGTAATATGGACTATGGCAAAACCCTGAAATGCAGAAAAGTCCAACACAGGCACTGCACACAATATTCTAAGATTCACTGGACAACTAAATATCACCTCTTCTTAATCATTTACAACATACAATCATAAGGTACTGTATAAGTAATGATACAGACATACCTGTCATCTGACTAGGCCTGAAATAGGTGAGGGTATCTGATTTTCATATCTTCTTCGGCCTCCCACGTTATTTCCTCCCGATTTCTGTTACGCCATAATACTTTGACAGATGCAACATCTTTAGTACTCAGCCTGCGAATCTGTCTGTCTAAGATAGCTACGGGAACCTCTTCATAGGCTAACTCTTCTGTGACCTGAACATCCTGAACTGGAACTACTGTAGAAGGGTCCCCTACGAACTTTCTTAACATAGAAACATGGAATACTGGGTGAACCGACGCTAACTCTGGAGGCAAGTTTAACTCGTACGCCACGCGGCCTATTCTTCGCCGAATCTGGTACGGCCCAATGAATCTTGGGCTAAGCTTGCCTTTCTCGCCAAACATCATTACCCCTTTCATCTAGGACACTTTCAGATATACCCAGTCGTTGACTGAAAATTCTAGATTTCTGCGCCGCCTATCTGCATAAGACTTCTGGCGGCTCTGAGCGGTCAGTAAACGTTCTCGGATAAGCTTTATCTTTTCCTCGGACTGCCGAACAATGTATGGGCCAACTAATGCTGATTCTCCTATTTCAAACCAGCCCACTGGCGATCTACATTTCCGCCCGTACAATGCCTTGAAAGGCGCCATCTGAATAGCTGAATGGTAGCTGTTATTATAAGCAAATTCGATTAACGGGAGATGTTCATCCCAGCTACCCCCAAAATCTAACACACACGCTCGTAGCATATCTTCGAGCGTTTGAATTGTACGTTCAGCCTGCCCGTCCGTCTGAGGATGGAATGTTGTGCTCAAGTTAATCTGCGTCCCCAAACCTTTCTGAAATGACTGCCAGAATCTAGTTGTAAACTGTGCTCCCCTATCTGAAATGATAGATACCGGCACTCCATGCAATCTAACTATTTCTCTGATATACAATTCGGCATAATCCTCAGCTGAGAAAGTAGCCCTTACTGGCAGGAAATGAGCTGATTTTGTCAGCCTATCAACTATTACCCAAGTGGAATCATTTCTGCGTCTAGTACGGGCTAACCCTGTTACAAAATCCATATTTATTGCTTCCCATTTCCACGTAGGTATCATTATCTCTTGCGTCAAACCACCCGGTTTCTGGTGCTCTGCTTTCACCTGCTGACAATTAGCACATCTAGATACAAATTCAGCTATCTCAGTTTTCATACCTGGCCACCAGTAGATGTCTCTGATGTCGTGGTATATTTTCGTCGCCCCTGGATGAAGGGAATAGCGAGCGTAATGTACCTCATGCATGATCTGCCCATGAAGTCCTGCGACATTCGGGACACAAAGGCGGCCCTTACAATGTAGCACACCATCCTCGGTCATCTGAAAATCTGGCTCCTTACCCTTTTGAACTCTATCTCTGAGCTGGACTAAATCGGGATCCTCATACTGTCGTTCTTTTACCTCTGTAACTAACGATGACACTGCAGAATTCTGAATTACTGCTTCATTATTTTCTGTTTCTATTACTCGAACGGCTAGATCAGCTAACTGATGAATTTCCTTAGCTAATTTCTGTTTCTCAGGTCGCAAATACGCCAAACTCCCCATTGACTTACGGCTCAGGGCGTCTGCTACAACGTTAGCTTTTCCTGGATGGTACAGGATGTTTACATCATAATCCTTCAACAATTCTAACCAGCGACGTTGCCGCAGATTTAACTCCCTCTGAGTAAAAATGTACTGCAAGCTCTTATGATTTGTATATATATCAACATGGACGCCGTACAGGTAATGCCTCCACATCTTCAAGGCATGAATTACTGCGGCCAATTCTAGATCATGGGTGGGGTAATTCTTTTCGTGCTTCTTCAGCTGTCTGGAAGCATATGCAATTACTCTACCATGCTGCATCAACACACAACCCAACCCGATACCTGACGCGTCACAATAAACTGAATACCCTTCTGTGCCTTCTGGTAGTGCTAGTACTGGGGCGGAGGTTAACCTGTCTTTCAATTCCTGGAAACTCTGCTCGCATGCCTCCGTCCACTGAAACTTTGCTGCTTTCTGTGTCAATTTAGTTAAAGGTGCTGCAATGGTTGAGAATCCCTCAACGAACCTCCGATAGTATCCTGCCAACCCCAGAAAGCTACGAACTTCAGTCGGGGTGGTAGGCCTAGGCCATGACTTAACTGCTTCTATCTTCTGCTTGTCTACCTGTATACCAGCGTCTGAGACAATATGCCCTAAAAAGGCTACTGAGTTAAACCAGAATTCACATTTCGAAAACTTAGCATACAACTGGCGGTCCCTGAGAATCTGGATCACTATCTGCAAATGAGTTCGGTGATCTGCCTCAGAGCGAGAATACACCAGAATATCATCAATAAATACTATCACGAACAAGTCCAGGAAAGGTCTGAAAATACTGTTCATCAGGTCCATAAATACTGCTGGGGCATTCGTTAGTCCGAAGGACATAACCAGAAATTCAAAATGTCCATATCGGGTCCTGAATGCTGTCTTAGGAATATCCCTCTCACGTACTCGGACCTGGTGATATCCGGACCGCAAGTCGATCTTAGAAAAGTATCTGGCTCCCTGTAGCTGATCAAATAAGTCATCAATTCTGGGAAGCGGATACTTGTTCTTTACTGTAACTTTGTTTAGCTGCCGATAATCTATGCACATTCGGAGCGAGCCATCTTTCTTTCTCACAAACAAGACTGGCGCACCCCACGGGGAAGTACTCGGCCTGATAAAACCTTTATCTAACAAGTCTTTCAACTGCTCCTTTAATTCTCTGAGTTCTGCAGGAGCCATACGATAAGGAGGTATTGATATTGGCTGAGTGCCTGGTATCAAGTCAATAGCAAAGTCTATTTCCCTTTCTGGGGGAATACCAGGTAACTCATCAGGAAATACATCTGGGAATTCATTTACCACTGGGATAGATTGGAGTGTCGGAGATTCTGCTTGGACATCCTGAACTCTGACCAGATGATAAATACACCCCTTAGATATCAACTTTCTCGCCTGAAGGTAGGAAATAAACCTACCTTTTGGCGTCACGGTGCTGCCCTTCCACTCCCGTACTACTTCCCCCGGGAAGTGGAATCGAACCGTCTTGGTCCAACATTCAACATTGGCAAAGCATGGCACTAACCAGTCCATACCCATGATGGCATCGAAGTCTATCATTTCTAACTCGACCAGATCTACTGTGGTCTGACGATCAGCAACTTCTACTGTACACCCGCGGTAAATTCGGCTAGCTGTGATAGAGTCACCGACGGGCGTGGAAACTAGGAAGGGCTGCTGTAATGATTCTGGTACAATACTAAACTTCCACGCCACAAATGGAGTAATATAGGACAAGGTAGACCCTAGATCAATTAGCACATAAGCAGGGTATGAGCAGATAGTTAGCATACCTGTCACAACATTAGGCGATGCCTCTGAATCTTGCCTCCCTGGTAAGGCATATGTGCGGCTTGGATCCGCACCTGTACTGGAGGCCCCTGATCTGCCCCGACCCCTGCCTGCTGAAACTGAGGGCCTTCGCCCAGTCGAAGATGTTGTAGCTCGCGATCCTGCTGACGCCCTATCCTGTCTATCCCGGTCCTCTCGACCTCTGGCTGGGCAATCTCTCATCAAATGGCCTTCTTGGCCACAAATATAGCATGCGGTGGAACCATACCTGCATGCTCCAGAATGGCGTCGACTGCATATAGGCCAAAGTGGTAGGGTATACCTACTCTGCTCCGCCCTCCTCTGTAATGGTGAGTCTGCCGTCTGCGAGGCTCTACCAGCCTCTGACTGCCCCCTGCGACTAAATCTACCTCCCTGTGACTGTGGCGGAGGCGGGGGCCTGGGCAGCCTGTCTGACAATCGTGGCCTGGGTCCTCCCCGGGCCTCTCTCTGTAACTCAGTTGGCCTATCCCGGCGACGCTGCTCCTGATTGACCCTTCTAATCTCCCGATGCCGCTGTCTGATGCCCTCAATATTCTGGGCAAATGCCTGGATTCGGGAAATATCCATGTCCTCTCGCAGTGTGGCCGTGATACAAGTCTCAACATATTCTGGGTTCAACCCCATAATAAAACGGTGCACTCTGGATGCCATGGTATCCACGAAGGCTGGTGCATATCGAGCCAAAGAGTCAAACCGCAAGGAATATTCCCGAACACTCATGGCCCCCTCCTCTAGATGTAGGAACTGATCTACCCGAGCCTGTCGGATCTCCCACGGCAAATAGTGATCTAGAAAGGCTCCTGAAAAGCTGGACCAGGTGGGAGGGGAAACATCTCTCCCTCAGGACCTCTCCCAGCTTTCATACCATAATACCGCAATATCTCGTAACCGGAATGCTGCTAATTCAACTGATTCAGTAGGCGTAGCATGCATAACCCTGAAGATTCTCTGCATCTGATCCAGAAAATCCTGAGGGTCCTCTGTTCGGTCCGTGCCTGTGAACTGTGGGGGATTCAGGGCTAAGAACTCTCGGACCCTCGAACTACCGGGTCCTCCTGACGATTCTGCAACTGTGGATGGCACTTGCTGACGCTGAGCAGCCATCATCTGTGCTATCACAACTACAGCACTCCTAACCTCATGGTCGGAAGGTGTCGGTATAGGGACTGCTGAAGGTACTGTCACCCCAAATGGCACCTGACGTTGTGGAGACTGCTGAGGAGGCTGAGATGAAGCCTCTGTAGGGCCCTCTGATCGGGCTGTCTCCAAATGAGGGGGAGGCATCCTGCTGGTGCCCTCCCCTGCTGCAATGTCTAAGCTCTGACCTGTGGTAGGATGGCGCTGGTCTGACATTATCTGTAACCAAAGAATGTGGTAAGATTTTAGGGACTCAACCCTATACTGTACCGCTCTACAGCACGACTGAATAGGAATAAAAGACAACCATCCTATCATGCCTTGCAGCCTCCTATCCATAGTATGTGGTGCACAACACATCCATGGACAGGACTCTACTTAGCACGGCTTGCAGACTCCCTGAGATACGACCTGCTCTAATACCAAGTTTGTCACACCCCACCTTGGGGGGTATGACTGGCACCTGGTGCCCTACTAGGACCTGACCTGCTGAACTTGTTAAGCCTGGGCACATCTGGCCCCTGGCTGGCTCTAACTCACATTTCTGGAAACAAAGCGCTATATAACGGCTGTAAATACAGCCCCCGGCCTATTGGCCTATAGCCTTCTGTACCTGCACTAGCAGCTGACCAGAAACATAGTAATTAAGGGAAACCTATGCGGGCCGACAAGGCCACCATGCTGTCTAGTTATCTATAGCTCAAACATAACATACTGAAAAGTTACGTGACTGGCAAGGTCACCACTACTGACAAACTATGGCCCCACACGGCCAACATAAGAAAGCGGGAATACTGATAACGAAACAACTGGACGGCCTCACACGACCGGCTCAACTGACCACAGGGGATATATACAGACTGCAAGCCTCTAGGAATAGTAATAGAACTGATCGGGACAGGGCCCCGACCTACCCGTACTATATACAACAAAAGAAACTGAACTACACCTCTGGGATTCAGCCTCCGGATGACTGGAGCTGAATACTCAACCGCTGACAGGGAGTCACGTAGAATCGCCTGCTCGTCTATGAGTACCTGCAGGCAAGTAATGCAGCGCCCCACCGGGCGTTAGTACCGCTGGTACTGAGTATGTAAAGCAATAACTGAAAAAGATATCTATATCAATAATATAACTGACAAAACTGAAACAGGAAGAACTAGATGATATGTCTGAAGATGTAAGTCGTACCTGTTCTCAACCATACTGGGAGGAGTAGGTGTCGTGTCTGGAGACGTATCATTCTACTACTAATCTACTCATGTCTAATGTAACATAACATGACATACATAACATAACATGGCATACACAACCTTGCCCGGCCCCCATAAGCCGGGAGGTACAATCAACACAGAATCTATACCCCTACCCCGGTCATCCCATCTCCTATAGTAGCTGTAAGCATCCTGCCGGTCCCTGGGTATGCACTTGGGCTCGCTGAGCCCCTGACTATAACTTTACCTGAGTCCGAAGGACTCTAAAATCAACACCCCGGGCGTACCCGCTCGACGGGGGTGTATAAGGGCCGACCAAGGCACAATATGGGGAAACTGGCATCCCATATTCGTCCCCTTGCGGGACGGCATATCACTCCGTAGAGTGACGTATCCTCGTCCTCTGGCGGACGAGTCGATACATCTATTAACCCTGGGCGGTCAGGGATGCTAGGTAATCCAACCCCAATCAATACAACGGTCTCAACTAATCATGCTGTCTGTGTATCTCACAAGCTAAGGCTAACAGGGGTAAGGTATCATATAAATCACATGCTGAGCTAATAATAGTAATCTGTAGGTGTCTGATACATGCTGAGACAGGTAAGTATAAATATGAATATAGTCTCCTGTCAAACTGTACTGGAGCAAAGGCTATACAAGAGGGTGTTTCTGCTGAAAGCTATGCTGTTTACTGACTTTCTGTATTAACATGATTTCCTATTTCTAACATGCTTTCTAAACTTTATTTAGTTACTATTCTATGTCTGGAATGCTTTACGGATACTGTACTACTTCACGAGGCTTCAGCTAAACACAACAATATCTTAACATGGCATATTACATCACATACTGAATACACTGGGCAATCTTAATCACTTACGTCCGAATCTATATCATACGGATAGATATCGTACACGTTACAACCCAAAACTTCCCATATTGCACCAATATTCATAATAACATAATAATCGACTTCTGAACATTCTACTGGTCTGTAAATTACCATACTGTCTCAATATTTCTTAACTTGTCGAGGAAACTAACTTTACATACCTTATCTTTGACTATTCGTCCGTCGGACGAGGCTCGGCCGGTACTTCAACTATTTTCTCCCAACTGCATTCATAAATACGTCAATCAATACTAAATACAATGTTATTGTAAAGAGCGACGTTACTTTCGATTTAATTTATAGCCTAAACTTAGGCTTATCGAAAGACGGTCAAAAACTCGCTATTTTTCAGCGGCCCAGAAGGGAGAAGTATTCACTTCTCAGCTAGGAACACATAGACATTAATTTAGAGCAATTCTACTTACTTTAGTTCGGCGGCTCGCCGATTCGTCGGCCGTATTTCGCGAAACTAATTCCGTAGAAATGCTCTCTGCTGCTAAATACCTTGGTATCTAGGATTAATTTGAGTTTGGGCAGCGTTTGGCAGTGTAATCGGACAATAATTTATAATTTTCCTTCGTTTTCCCTCTGTTCACTGCGGTTTCTGGAAATTATTAAGTGATGAAATGATTTTAAACCGAAGTGGGGGATTATATACTTGGGCCTGGACAAGGCCAACGTGTCACGGAGCCATCGCGGAGGCCTCTCCTCCGTGACATGCTGCCATCGCGGAGGGGCTCTGCCTCGTCTCCTTCCGTGATGGTTCGACGGGCTTCTCGTCCGATCTTTTCCCGGGCCTTTATCCAACACGTATGGCCTTCAAATATGCTTGACCAACATGGGAATAGGTCATCTACGTGCCGGGAATTCTACGGGTATAACATAGTGAGATTGCATGGAGTGCCGGTATCCATCATTTCAGATAGAGGAGCACAGTTTACAGCTAGATTCTGGCAGTCATTTCAGAAAGGTTTGGGAACGTAGATTAATCTGAGCACAGCATTCCACCCTCAGACGGATGGGCAGGCTGAGCGGACTATCCAAACGCTCGAAGATATGTTGCGAGCGTGTGTGCTAGATTTTGGGGGTAGCTGGGACGAGCATCTTTCTTTGATTGAATTTGCTTATAATAACAGTTACCATTCAGCTATCCAGATGGCGCCTTTCGAGGCATTATACGGGCGGAAATGCAGATCGCCGGTAGGCTGGTTTGAAGTGGGGGAATCAGCATTGGTTGGCCCAGACATTATCCGACAGTCAGAGGAAAAGATAAAGCTTATCCGAGAATGATTACTGACTGCTCAGAGCCGCCAGAAGTCTTATGCAGATACGCGGCGCAGGGACCTAGAATTTGCAGTAAATGACTGGGTGTATCTGAAGGTGTCTCCAATGAAAGGGGTAATGAGATTTGGCAAGAAAGGCAAGCTTAGCCCGAGGTTTATTGGGCCATATCAGATTCGGCAAAGAATAGGCCGAGTTGCATACGAATTGAACTTGCCTCCGGAGTTGGCATCTGTTCACCCAGTGTTTCATGTTTCTATGTTAAGAAAGTTCATAGGGGATCCTTCTACAGTAGTCCCAGTTCAGGATGTCCAGGTCACGGAAGACTTAGCTTACGAAGAAGTTCCTGTAGCTATCTTAGACAGACAGATTCGCAGGTTGAGGACTAAAGATGTTGCGTCTGTCAAAGTGTTGTGGCGTAACAGGAATCGTGAAGAAATGACATGGGAAGCTGAAGAAGATATGAAAGCCAGATACTCTCACCTATTTCAGACCTAGTCAGACGACAGGTATGTCCGTATTATTACTTGTGCAGTACCTTATAATTGTATGTGTGAGAATGAGAAAGATTGTTATTTAGTTATCCAGTGGATCTTAAATATTACGTGTAGTGCCTGTGTTGGACTTTTCTGCATTTCAGGTTTTGCTATAGTCCATATTACAGGGGAAACTCTGCCAAAATTTTTCTAGAAAATAAGTAAGTAGTCCTCTAGATGACAGTGTACATTCGAGGACGAATGTTCTTAAGGGGGGGAGAATGTTATACCCCGTAGAATTCCCGGCACCTAGATGACCTATTCGCACGTTGGTTAAGCATATTTGAAGGCCATACGTGCTAGGGAAAGGCCCGGGAAAAGATCGGATGAGAAACCTGTCGAACCATCGCGGAAGGAGCCGAGGCAGAGCCCCTCCGCGATGGCAGCGTGTCACGGAGGTGAGGCCTCCGCGTTGGCTCTGTGACACGTTGCCCTTGTCTAAGCTCAAGTATATAAGCCCCACTTCGGTTTAATTTCATTTTAATCAAAGGAAATTTCAGAAAAACAGAGGTTACACGCAGAGAGAAAGGGGGAACGAAGGAAATTAAATAATTTTCGTCCGATTACGCTGCTAAACATTACCCAAACTCAAATTAATCCCAGATACCGAAGTATTTAGCAGCAGAGAGAATTCCTGCGGAATTAGTTTCGTGAAATACGGCCGATGAATCGGCGAGCCACCGAACTAAGGTAAGTAGAATTGCTCTAAATTAATGTCTATGTGTTCCTAGTTGAGAAGTGAATATTTCTCCCTTCTGGACCGCTGAAAATAGCGAGTTTTCGACCGTCTTTCGATAAGCCTAAGTTTAGGCAATAAACTATATCGAAAGTAGTGTTGTTCTTTATGATAAAGCTGTATTTAGTATTAATTGACGTATTTATGAATGCAGTTGGGAGAAAATAGTTGAAGTACCGGCCGAGCCTCGTCCGACGGACGAATAGTTCAAGAATAAGGTATGTAAAGCTAGTTCCCTCGGCAAGTTAAGTAATATCGGTGCAGTATAGTAATTTACAGGTCAGTAGAATGTTCAGAAGTTAAGTGATACGTTTATTGTGAATGTTGATACGGTACTAGAAGCATCAGACTGTAACTTGCGTGGAATTTACTAGTACGACATAGCTTCTAACACAAGTATTAGAAACTACTCAGCATGCTCAGTATGTGATGTGATACGAAATGTTAAGATATTATTGTATTCATTTGGAACCCCGTAAAGCAATGTAATATCCGTAAGCACCTTAGAAATGGAATGGCAGGCTAAAATAAAGTTTAGAACGCATGTTAGGAATAGTAAATCACGTTAATACAGAAACTCAGTAAATAGCATAGTTTTCAGCAGAAACACTATCTTATATAGCATTTGCCCCAGTACAGCCCGGCAGGAGACTATATTCATATTTATATATATTTATCAGTCTCAGCACGTGTTAGTTACATACAGATTACTATCATTAGTTCAGCATGTAATATATATACGATACTTTACCCTTATTAGCCTCAGTATGTGAGATATACAGACAGTATTACTAGTTGAGACCATTGTATTGTTTGGGGTTGGACTACCTAGCATCCATAACCACCCCAGGGTTGATAGCTGTATCAACTCGTCCGCCAGAGGATGAGGATACGTCGCTCTAAGGAGTGGCATGCTGTCCCACAGGGGACGAAGATGGGATGCCAGTTTTCCCCATATTGTGCCTTGGTCGGCCCTTATACACCCCCGTCGAGCGGGTACGCCCGGGGTGTTGATTCAGGAGTCCTCCGGACTCAGATGCAGTTATAGTCAGGGGCTCAGCGAGCCCAAGTGCATACCCAGGGAACCGGCAGGATGCTTACGGGGTTGATAGGAGATGGGATAACCGGGGTAGGGGTATAGATTCCGTGCTGGTTGTACCTCCCGGCTTATGGGGGCCGGGTAAGGTTTATGTATGCTATGTATGTTATGATATGTTGTGCCATGTTATAGTAGATACGAGTAGATCGACAGTAGAACGATAAATCCTCAGGTATGACTCCAGCTCCTTCCAGTATAATTGAAAGAAGGCATGACTTACATTGTCAGACAGTTAATCTATTCCTTCCTATTTCAGTTTTATCAGTTACACTGTTGTCTTCAGATTTTGCTTTCAGTTATTGCCTTACATACTCAGTACCAGCGGTACTGACGCCCGGTGGGGCGCTGTATTACTTGCCTGCAGGTACTCATAGACGAGCAGGCGACATCACGTGATTCCTGTCAGCGTTCGAGTATTCAGCTCCTGTCATTCGGAGACTGAATTCCAGAGGTGTATTTCATTTTCTTTTGTTGTATAGTACGGGTAGGTCGGGGACCTGTCCCGATCATTTCTATTGCTATTCCTAGAGGCTTGCAGTCTGTATATGCTTTCCCTGTGGTCAGATGAGCCGGTTGTGTGAGGCCGTGCAGTTGTATAGCTGTTAGTACTCTTTCTTTCTTTTATGATGGCCGTGTGTTGCCATAGTTTGCCAGTAGTGGTGACCTTGCCGGTCACGTAGCTTTTTAATACTTCATGATTGAGTTGCAGATAACTAGATAGCATGGTGGCCTTGTCGGCCCGCATAGGTCTCCCTGTATTGGTATGTTTCTGGTCAGCTGTTAGAACAGGTACAGAAGGCTATAGGCCAAGGGGCCGGGGGCTGTGTTTACAGCCGTTATATAGCCCTTTGTTTCCAGAAATGTGAGTTAGAGCCAGCCAGGCACCAGATGTGCCCAGGCTTAGCATTCCAGCAGTTCAGGTCCTAGCAGGGCACCAGGTGCCAGTCATACCCCCCAAGGCGGGGTGTGATAGGTTCTTGCCATTCATGTTCGTAAAACTACACTAACTACTACTAAACTAACATACTTACATGAATTTGGTAGATGAGAAGGGAATTTGACAAACCCTAGATGAGTTCTCCCACTTCTCCCTTCACTCCTAGGTGGTTTTTCAGAATAAAATCGTGACCCCCTGATTTTAGGAGCTAAGGGTCCTATTTATAGTAAATGGAAAACGTGCATAATTTAGCCTGTCATGGAACGGCTCCGTGTCACGGAGTGTATCGCGGAGTACTGCCTCCGTGACATGGAGGCAACGCGAAAGCTCTCTAGAAAGTGCCTCCGGAAACCAAGCTGTCGAGGGTCACCGCGCTAGCCAACGTGACACGCTGCTCATGCAGCGCGATGGCATGCTGCTGGCGCGCAGCTGGCCTAGCGTGGCACGGCGCTGGCGCGCTGGATTTCTGCCTGCTGCTGCCTTTTCTTGTGCGCCTGGCAGAGGCGTGGCACGGCGCTGGGCGCGGCACACTCACAATGTGGCATGCTGCCTGGCACGGCCAGCCTTGCCAAGGCATGCTCCTTACCGACTTTCGCCAATTGCTTCCACTCCATTCCTTTCTTTCACAAACTTGTGAATCAGTTCCTCAAAATCCTTGAAACCTACAAAACAAAGACTAATCATGTTGGTTAGCACATATATTCACATTTATATAAAATCACATGAAAGTATGTAAAATAACTTAGATAAACAAGACTACATTAAGGTATAAAGCGTATCTCGGGCATGCTATTTTTACCCGTGATCAGGTACCATAATATATAACAACACAATCGGCGTTTATATAATAGTATAGTGAAAATTAGGCCTCAAGACAAACACATATATACAAAGGTTGACAAGGCGAATCTAAACAACAACTGTAAAAATGGAAAACAACACCTACAACAGTTCAACAACCCAAAACGATAGTCTACATGCCTCTACAAGTTCAATAAATGATATACAATTAGGACAGGGCCCCATCGTACCTGTCAAAGTCATATGTACACAAAAACAAAAGAAATAGGTAACTCTGGACAAAATTGAACTTACCCACAAACTGGGACTCCACCCAGCTATGAGGATCAGGTGCTACCTTTAGGCATATTAAAACACCCCCAGGCTCAGGGCATTAGTACAGAGATTTACTAAGTATGTAACGAAACACATATAAGGCAGATATACAACACAACACAAAGAATATGAAGGTATACCAACAGATCAACCCAATTCACAACTCAATAACAATGACATAAGATGGTACTTGACCTCAATCCAGACTATCTAACAATCATAGTAAATCTCGACTATTGCTGTCTCACGTATTTAGCTCACACCTAACTAGAACAATCTATAATACAAGAATAATATATATATATATATATATGTGTGTGTGTGTGTGTGTGTGTGTGTGTGTGTGTGTGCGTGCGCGCGCGTGTCTGTGTGATTCACAAGCTTATGCTCTGCCAGAAATGGCCACGAACATGTAGGTAATCACAATTCACATGTACATCCTTGCCAAAAATAGCCATGGACTTGTAGTTCCTTACATGCCTCGAGCTCAACCTTACCAAAAATCATCAATGATATGCAGGTCCTTATAGAGGCTCCCAAAGGCCACACAAATCAATAAGTATACAACAACAATAATTTAAACCTACAAATACAAATACAATAGCCAAAACAACTCACAAGTCATTCATTCATTATGACTCTATGCCAATTTTTCATACTTAATTGACTCATCGACGTGCCACCTAAGCACACGAGTCTAAGATCAAAGACGAGCTATATTCCTGACTCCAAATACCAACACAACCAGCAGCTCAATCAAAATAGTAAAGAGTAAGATTCAAGGGATACAAAATAGCCAACCCAATGATGATAATGATAGGGAAATTCAACAACAATATGCCAAACAAAAAAGATACGAAAAATCCTTAACATACCTCTTTATTGATGACTGAGAACCTAGACAAATCTTTATGCTATAGAGCACCAAGATACTTCCATAAATAGATTGTCAACCACGCACCGCAGAACAACAACTATTCAAGAATGAAAAGGCATACGATGACATGTAGAGCAGGATTTCTATGGAATCAGTTATAAAAACATCAACATGAGAATCTAATGACACCCACAAGTCCATATCTATAATATATAGGAATATTAAGGAGGAAGACTACTTACCTATCTAGCTCCCACAAAATAGCAGCTCACCACAACACCCAACACACGTAGAAACTAATTCAACAAGAAAATGATGTACAAATATAAGTTCGATAAGAATTCAACTAAATTAATTCCCAAAACCTGAAACAAGAATAAGATAAATATTTATGAGCACATACCTCACCATAACTAGAATATCAATAAGTCAGAGGGATGCACATGAAACATTCCCTTTAAAATAACAATAATCGGAGGCAACACGATTGGAGAAAACATGTACTAGCCGAAAGGTTCACATTGCTAGACTGGATTTTTAGATCAGATTGATCTTCCTCTTCAATTCTACCAAGAACCTAAGTATTCTTGAGAGAAATTGGCAGTTGCACCACTTTGGAATTGTTTGGAATGAGCTAAAAACTAACCAAAGGATTATATATACTCCTCCACCAACCTAAGGCCTCGCCTTGATATGCCTATTTGTGCAGTCTCGTAAAAATACAAATACCTTTCTATTTTGAAGTTTTATTGGTTAACAATTTAATGCATTGGAAACTAGACTTATATACCTTCAATTTGATAGGTAGTATGATACCTAACTCATTATAGATAGGGATAAAAGCTCTGAGACATCTAACCTAAGTTTTAAAGGTTTTAAGAAAGTTATTTGTGATAACTTTTTCCGACTTTTATTTCAGAACTTGCTTGACTTTAAATTTTAACATACAACCATAGAGTGATTTCAATACCTCATAACACTTCATTCTTAAAATATTAAATGTTTATCATACCTCAAAAGTACAAGTTTATTGCTTAAATTATACGAGACGTTACACCTTGAGAATTTTATCCCCCCCCCCCAAGGGGGATGGCAACCCAGTGACTAAGTATGAGATGAGGTTCCATGAATATCCCATCATACTTTGATGATCTTACCTGATAAGACTGAGAGGATTCACAGGTTTGTAAAGGTGATTATCTTTTCTTTATCTGGTAGTACATCAAACAGCAACTATCGAGGGTTCCTTCTAGGTAGTGGTTGATGCGGCGAAGGAGGTCGAGCTTATAAGTGATATAAGTTTGGTGATTTTAGGGACAAGAGATCCAATTCTTCTGGTAATGATAGTGGCACCTCATTTGGAAGTAAAGGATTTTCTAAGAGGAGTTTCCATCCTCATTTTGGTACACCAGAACATATTTTTATTTAGATATCTAAGGAGGTCATTCCAAACAAGATTCTTTCATTTCAAAATAGGGCTCCTAGAAAACATCAAGCTATAGGGGTATTTAGATCATCTTCATTCTTCTCAATAAATAGTAGTACCCAAATCTTGTTTTTCATATAGTGATCCAGGGAATATCAAGTAGGATTTCCAATATATCAGATAGAGAGGCCAGCATCAGAGTTCTCAAACTTCTTCCCAATAGTAGCAGACCCAGCTTGAGGCCCAAGTGGTTTCATACGTGTAGAGGAGTTACACGGATAGCCTAAGGAGGTGGTTGAGAAGTTACTAGAGCTGCAAGTGATCACACACATTTCTATGTATTTCTAGGTAGACTAGAGGTAGAGGCCTCTAATATAGTTATCACATGTATTATTCCAGTATGTCATCGACCTATCACAGTTTTATTTGTTCTTGGTTCTAATTTCTGTTATGTGTATGTATACTTCGCATCATGTTTTGATATGATATATGATTTGCTTTCTATGATTATAAGTGTTTGTATTCCCATGAGTGATTTTTAGTGGTGAATCAGGTGTACCGATCCTGTGTTGTTACTTTATTGAGATATGACACGTGGGTAGACTTGATTATTCTGGATATGGTAGATTTTGATATTATTTTGATCATGGTTTAGATTTCTCTATATCATGTAATTCTTGACTATCATACCGAGAAAATTACCTTATCCATGTCAAGTATCCCTAGATTGTAGTGGAGGGATAGTTAATGTCATTATCCAAAGAAGGTGGTTTTGATTTTTAAGGATCAACAGTTAGTTAAGATGGGTTATCTCTCGTATCTAGATTATATTCATGATACTAGTGTTGGTACTCCCTCTTTGTAGTCAATGCCAGTGGTTGGTGAGTTTTCAAAAGTGTTTCCAGTAGACCTTCTAAGTGTTCCACCTGATCATGGTATCAATTTTTGTATTGATTATGAGTTAGGCACTCAGCCTATTTCTATTCTTCTATAGAGGACGGCACTAGTAGAGTTAAAGTAGTTGAAGGAATAATTGCAGGATAAGCCAAGTAAGGGAGTTATTATCCCCAGTATTTTTCCTTGGAGTGCTCCAATTCTTTTTGTAAAGAAGGATGGCTCTATGTGGATGTGCATTGATTATAGACAACTAAACAAGGTGACAATAAAGAACAAGTATCCCATATCATACACTAATGACTTATTTGATCAGCGTAAGGATGCTTCACTATATTTTGAAGATTTACTTAAGATCAAGATATCATTAGTTGAAGATTAGGGCTTCGAATATACCTAACACAACCTTTAGGACTCATTATGGACATTATGACTTTCTAGTTATATTATTTGGGTTGACTAATGCTTCATAAACCTTTATAGAGTTGATGAAAAGGAAATTATAACCTTATTTGTGTTCCTTTGTGATTGTGTTCATCGATGACATCTAGATATACTCCCGTAGTAGAGAGGAGCATGACCAGCATTTGAGAATCATGCTTCAGATATTGAAGAGTGAGAGGTTGTATGCCATATTCTCCAAGTATGAGTTTTAGCTCAGTTTTTTGGTGTTCTTGAGGCACGTGGTATCTAAAAATGGTATTATGTTGGACTCAGCAAAGATTGAGGCAGTTCAGGATTGGATTAGGCCCACTTCACCTACTAAGCTTCGAATTGTTATGGGATGGGCTAGTTATTTCAGATGGTTTTAAGATGGATTCTCTTCTATTGCATCTTTATTGACCAAATCAACTCAAAAGGTATGGTTTTCTAATATTCTGATGAGTGTGAGATGATTTTTAAAAAGCTTAAGACTTTGTTGACTTCGGCTCTAATTTTGACCTTACTTGTGGAAGATAAGAGCTTTATTGTTTATTATGTTGTTTTGAGAATTGGATATGGATGTTTGTTATGTAGAAGGGTAAGGTTATTGCATATACTTCAAGGCAATTAGAGATCCATAAGAAGAACCACCCCACTTATAACTTAGAGTTAGCACAGTAGTATTTGCTTTAAAGATGTTGAGACATTAACTCTATGGTCTGCATTGTGAGATTTTCACCGATCATCATAGCCAATAGTACATATTCAAACATAAGGATATGAATTTGAGACATCAAAGGTGGTTGGAGTTGCTTACGAATTATAACATGACTATCACTTATCATTCGAACAATGCCAATGTAGTGGTAGATGCCTTGAGTAGGAAGGCATTAGGTATGGGCAACCTTGTTTTCTTACTAGTGAAGGAATATCCTTTGGCCGTTGATGTTCAAAATCTTGGCCAATAGCTTCATGAGACTGGATATTTTTTAACCTGGTAAATTCTTCCTTGTGTTCAGGCATAGTCACTCTTCGTGGAGCATATTAAGGCTAGACCATTTGAAGCTGAGAAGTTATGCATAATTCAATATAAAATGTTTAAAGGTGAAGCTAAGGAAATAATTCTAGATCAGGGAAATTTTGAGAATCAAGGGTCACATTTGTGTTTCAAGAGTTGATGATTTGATCGATTGATTATGAAGAAGGCTCACAGTTCTAGGAGCTCTATTCATCTAGGAGCGGCGAATATGTACTATGACTTTAAGCAGCATTACTGGTAGTGTCGGATAAAAGGGATATTGTAGAGTTCATGTCCAAGTGTTTAAATTGCCAACAGGTGGAGTATGAGCACTAGAGACATGTGGTATGCTAAGAAAATGCTTATACCTTAGTGGAAGTAGGATCTTATTGTTATGGTATTCATTGTAGGGTCACCACAGACCTTGAGAAAGTTTGGTTCTATTGTGATTTAGGAGATTGTTCGTTTTCATAGTGTTCCCATTTCAATCATTTCAAATCGAGGTACTCTATTCACATCACGTTTCTAGAGGCCTACGCAGAAGGAGTTGGGTATTCAGGTAGAGGTCAGCACATATTTCACCCTCAGATAGATGGTTAGTCAAAGAGGACTATTCATGTTTTGGAGGATATGCTTCAAGCTTGTGTGATTGACTTTAGAGGTCATTAGAACTAGTTCTTACCTTTGGCAGAGTTTTTTTATAATAATAGTTACCCTTCTAGCATTTAGATGACCCTATTCGAGCTTTATATGGTAGTAGTTGTAGTTCCCTAGTAGGCTGGTTTGATGCTTTCGAGGTCAAATCATGGGGTATAAACTTGTTGAGGGATTCTATTGAACAAGGTGAAGGTGATTCAAGATAGACTTCTCACAGCCTAGAGAAGGAAAAGCAGTTATGTGGATTGGAGGGTTTCTGACATAGAGTTCGTGGTTGGCAAGAAGGTTTTGCTGAAGGTATCACCTATGAAAAGTGTTATGAGGTTTTGGAAGAAAGACAAGCTCAACCCAAGGTTCATTGTTCAATTCGAGGTGTTATAACGTACTAGCAAGGTGGCCTATGAGTTGTCTTTACCTCCATTCCTATTATGTGTTCATCTAGTGTTTCACGTTTTAATGTTGAAGAAATATTATTCTGATTGTTTTCATTTGACCCAGTGGGATTTAGTGCAGCTAGATCATAATTGGAATTTGAAAATGAGCTGGTAGCTATTTTAGAAAAGCAGATTCAGAAGTACGGGTCTAAGGAAATAGCATCTATTGAAGTGGAGAAGAGTCATTATTCCATGGAAGAAGCCACCTAGGAGACCGAGATAGACATAGACAACAGATATCCCCCACTTTTTGCCACTCCATGTAGTTACTTTTTCTTTTTTCATTCAAGGATGAACATGTGTTTTATTGGTGGATGATGTAACCCTTCCCATAGCTTCTTCTCATCATTCGTGACTTGAAAGGATGGGTGGCTCTATTTCTGAGGTGATCAGATGAATATCGGATCAGATTTTCAATTTTGGATGTTTTAAGTTTGACCAAAGTCAACATTCTAGGTTAACAAGGCCAAATTCGAATTTTGAAGGCTTCATTAGATCCGGAGAGTAATTTCGACTTTGTTAGATACTTTCCATGATCTTGAGTCATTTGAAAGTGATTAGAGTCTTCAGTTATACTCTTAAGTTTTGAAAAAGTAAAGTTTGACCATGGTCAAATTTTGGTGAAGGCGTCCTTGAATCGGTGATTTGATGATTTCAATATGTTTGGGAAGTGTTTTATAGTCCACATGCATATTTTATTTGTTTCCATAAGGTTCCAAATGATTTTCGAGGGTCCATTCGTAAGTTTTGTTGATTTTAATCTTACCTGAATTGTTGTCATTTGGTGTAGCTGAGTTCCTTATTTGCATTCACGAGGCTTTGGTCATGTTTGTGGAGAAGGAAAAGGTGTTCTTCACATTCGTGGGGTATCGACCCCATTCGCAAAGAGGAATAAGATCGGGTTTAGGTCAATTATGCATCACATTTTCAAGTCAGGTATGGCATTCGTGATGGGTTCATTTGTGAAGAAGTAATTACATTTAGGAAAAATTTAATTTCTAATTTTAAACTTAGAATAACTAGATTTTGGGTGATTGGAAGCTCGATTTTGGGCAATTTCAATGAGGTTTTTCTAGATTTCTTCCTGGAGTAAGACTCTAACACTATAATTACGTTTTCCCCCACTAATCTATAATTAGTGATGGGTGTTTGGGATTGGGATTTGGGGATTCCCCAAAGTTGATATTTATGAAATACTTGAAATTAGGGTTGATTAAAAATTTATTTTAGTTGGCTTTTGGCGCATAAGCTTTTCACCTTGGTAGGCCAATTCTGAAAGAAAATCTCAGTTTCAACCTTAGGAGCTCATGGCTAACTTTTTGACTTGATTTTTTAGTTGAACTTTTGTATAGCAAGATGAGCGTCTACGAACTCGTATACATATGTGAATTACATATTTGACCAAGTTGTGACCTCTTAGAGGTTTTGTGGAAGAAAGTCCATAATTTGACTTTATAGACTCTGATTAAGGCAAGTTGAGACTTATCTTGATCCTTTATGAACTATTAAGGTATTGATTGGTTGAATTGAGGGGTACTGCGTAATGGAGGTCTCATATAAATAATATAACGAGTATTTATGGGGGTACCACTATCATGATATGGGTAAAATGATGATTTCTTCATAATTGATGAATTTTATCTTTATATGAGCATGATTTATAGCATTTTGGCTGAAGGCCCATATGTGAAATATTTACTTGATCATTCTTTCACTTCTTTTTTCTCATTGTTAAATGATTTGTGGCTATGATTGTCTATAATGAGAAGTTAATCGGCGTAGGATTTGTTGTTGTAGCATTACATGTCATGCACATTAACATTATAGAAGGGGAATTTAAATTCTAGCATAGGGTCTCCTAATATATTCATGGTATATAGGATTTATCTGGTGCAAGATGTTGTATCTAGGGCATTATTTTAGTGTTGTCTAGTATAGAATGCGTATATGAATAGTCACGAGTCCTCCATAGGTCTCATCTATCCAACTCAGGAAGTGGGTGTATATAGGATACTAGTCAGTGCATCTGCACTTGCATTTTATTTCATCGTCATTACATTACATATTGGTTCTGAGTGGTAATGTAACTCCCTGCATTTTCATGTTAAGATTAAATTCCTCACCGTATGTGTGTAAATTGACCAGAAAATTTTTGATGCATATTAAGTTTTAGTGTTATGGTGTGGATACGACTGTAAAATTTACCTAAGGGTCATGCCTTGAGTCGTGGATGTATATGGAATGAGGATCTACTGTTAAATAAAGTTTGAATCCATGCACAAACCATATATATAATGTACAGACTGTATGTTGGTGATAGGTGATAGGTTATGCAAAGAAAATTGCGAAGTTTATGTTGAATCTACGGATAAAGGTCAACTTTAAATAATTATATCTCTCAATCTACAAAATGTTTTTAGGTGTTCTATCCATAAAATTAAAAGCACATGAATTTAGTTTCCAATGCGTCCAACCATTCATCAATCTAAGTTTGGAGTAAAGTTATGAGCATTTTACTAAAGCACTATCAAGCAGTTTACAGTCGGATCACATACAAGCTGCAAGTGGATCCACCGCCCATAGATGGACATTTACAATCGTATACTGTAAAGCAGTAGCTATGGATTCCAAAGGGGTCATCTGTGAGCCCATCTGCGGCCAACAAATGAATTATGCGGACTGCAAATAGGCCAAAAAAGGGGCGAAGTCAAATTCCATGTGCTCAAGTCAAGTGTAAGCGATAAGTTAGTCGTGCCTATTCTGTTAATGATAAGAGATACTCTACGTTCATGTCCCCTACTCTCTTTCCTTGATAGCCCATATTCACAAGTTAAATCTAAGTGAAAATGATGCTCTACTCATCGACCTTATGATCATGTTAGACGTATATTAAAGCCTAGATGCTTTATGCTCATCTTATGTGACTCGTGCCTACAATTCATTCCTTGCTATATTCCACTTATAGTGATGTTGTCCATAGAAGGTTTAACTTATGATTGTAGAAATGTTAAGGGATGACACTATGTTTTTGCTTCCTAGTGGCTTACGAGCCAATGATTGTTATTAGACACCAAGGATGTCATTCTTACCCATAATGTTCTATTTAGGACCCTAGGCACTCATGTTATGCCTATGTCCAAAGTTACTCCCCGCTCTTGCCTTATATGGCTAGTATGCGGAGTATTCTTACTTAGCTAACATTCTTTAAGATGCTTCATTTTTTGTGCCAATGTGGATTCTTATGGACAAGAGCAAGTGGAGTTGTGATATGTCATATTCATGCTCCATGTCTATATGGCTTAAGTAATTCTCTATTCATACTTTGTGCTTATGTCAGAGAGTTAAGGCTCTACTCTCAATTAATGGAAATTCGTGCTTTTGAACGTCCTCCTCAATACCTTTTGATGATGATGTGATTTGTTGGTGACAATCAGTAATAAAAGTATGCTTATGTACAGAAATTGACTTTTAGGATTAATTGTGATTTATGAGTCCAAGAGGGGCCATGTTTGTGTTTTTGCCTGTTTTATTTCGTATTGTGTATTGTGCTGCCATGTGAGGCTTGTATTTTTGTTTTTTGTCAATTGGCTTGTGTTTTGAGATTATGAGATAGCACTATTTACAAATGAGACTGCAAAAATTTTTGAAAATCCCAAAAGTTAGCTTCAATTAGAGCCACGACTCTTATTCAAGGACGAATGATCCTAAGATAGGGGTTGATATAACACCGATGTTTTTGTATTAAGATTTAATTTGTTCAGTATACGTGAGTAAAATTGACCCAAAAAATTTTTGATGCATCTTAAATGTTTGGAGGAGCTAATCATGAGTTATAATGTGTTAAGAAAGTTTGTAGTTGATTTGAATTTGGAAAGATCGAGTTCGAAGGTGTTACGCCTTTTATAGTTGGGATACGATCATAAAGTTCACCTATGTGTTGTACCTTGGGTCATGGATGACTATGGAATGGAGGATCTATTGTTAATAAAAGTACAAATCATGTACGGACCGTATATGAAATGTATGGAGTGTACGTTGGTAGTAGGAGAAAGGCTATGCAAAGACGGTGAGAATTGTGAAGTTTATATTGAGTCTGGGTAGGGCAAACTTTAAATGATCATAAATCCCAATAAATAAATTTTTATCAACTGTTCCACCCGTCAAATTAGCACATGCACTATAAGCAACCACAAAACATGATAAACAAGGATCAAGCCATGTCATCTGGCTATTAACAGGTAATCACGTCATCACCAACGCTTTTCACAAAGACCACTAGTAAAGTCAAACACAAGCCATGTACCCTCACAACAAACAAAGTCCCCCACTCACATATATAGCAAAATATATGACATGGGACTGAACAAGTGAGACTCTGACTCTCACAAAGAAATTCCAAATACTGCATATTAGATACCACAGGCTTGCCCTTATTTTCTCTACTTCAGTCTGTCAGATGGTAAGGTTATGATCACTATAGGACTTGTTTTATCCTGTAATATAGGCTTTCGAGCTAGGTAAGGTAGATATGGAATCTTTTGAGTGACTAAAACCCCTCCTTGGAACTACATACATATGGCTCCATTTTGTCACTTTTTCACCCTTTTTCTTCTTGCATTGTTTTCCTCCCTTTTCACCCTTCTTTTTTTTCGTACATTTGTATGAGTGTGGTGTATTTCTTCAAACATTTTATGCATCATTCACTTTTTGAATCTTCTTTTTCAATTTTTATTTCTTTTTCTTTTTATTTTGTCACACCACACCTCATCTTTCACCTTTTTCCTCTTTTCTCTCCCTTTTTCACCTTCCCAATCTTTATGCGCCCCTACTCTAGCCACCCTGCATTTTGCCTATGTTGAAGTTCACAATGTCCAAGAAGGAACCAAGGCCAAAACAAGTTCATTATAAAAATGGGTACGGCTAATTGGTTGATCAAAGAAAAAAATGGTCTATTTAAGACTCAAAAATTTAGATCAAGGGAATCATATGATTTTGGTAGGGTTATTTAGGCTAAAAATGGGCTCAACAAAAATTGCATGTGATCCTTTCTTAACCAACCATCCTAAAACCTATGCAAAGACCAACTGGGCGAGTTCTAGATCCTCTACATAGTATTGAACTAGGTATCAGACCTCACTCACTCATGGTACATGATTTATATTCACTCTATCTATCTGATGTATTCATGGATTAACAAAAAATACACATGCTAATATGCTAAATGACATAAAAATATCCATAAAAATCATGCATACAATCACAAGTACACAACTAATTCATCAAAAAAAAATTTAACAGGGTCAATTTTTCAAAAATATCAAATCTAGTGCACATTATTGGCTGAGTACTCCTAAGCTAATCTCTAATTAAACAAAAATACACAAAAATAAAATCATAAACATGTCGGTTGTACTAGATAGCATGCCCGAGGGAAAAGAAACACGTCAAGAAAAACCCTCAGAAGAATCAAAAATCCCCAAAATTTTAAAAGGCGTGCTTCGTCTCTAAAGCATAGAATGTAAGCATTGAGGGAAAGGAACATACCTGTGGCGCTCTAAGCACTCTGTCATCTTATGGAGGATGTACCTCCGCTGCAATCGTGGTGCTGGTGGTAGCCGACGCACTCACTGGTAGTCAACAAGGGGAGTGGCTACCGCCTCAATAGTCTGGACCGTCTCTATGGCCTCTGGAATGGTCGGGGCTGAATGTGTCTTGCACAAAGGGTCCTTGCCACTGGAAAGCTCAGTATGGGAAATGGTGGCACTACCTTTTCCTCTAGCTTGTTCCTGTAGCTCTGACAAGTGTGCATCATGAGTTTGCGGGCTCTCTACTCATGCCCGCTTGCATTCTCTTTTCTCTCTCTTCTTTCTCTTTCTCGGGGTCTCATCTCCAACATCCTCAGAGACCCTCTTTTTCCCTTTCTCTTTCCCTATGTTGTGGACTCCCAATAGGCTGCCAGATCGAGCTCCTCATCTATGTACATATTAATGTCAGGAAGAGTGGGGGCTGCTATGTTTATTGGTTTCCATGGGGAGACCATTGCTCGCCACGGGTAGAGCCTTGGTAGATGTGGAGCTAGGTGAGCTCAAGTTTCGGATTGGAGGTGAAGAGGTTACCTTCAAGGTGTGTCAATCTGCTGAACCTCCTGATGAGTGCAAAGTGATTGGAGTGTTGAATGACGGAAATGAGTATGGAGGAGTTGATATGGCGGAGGTTGGGTCGGAGGATGATCCTCCGGAGAATGAATTATGAATGAGATATATATCGTGCCATGATGTTAACAAAGACGCTTCTTGGGAGGCAACCCAAAGTGTTTGCTTTTGAATGTTTTAATATCATTCTTGTTTTTGGAGGATGCATGTATCCGAAGAGCCCCCACTTGGACTGAACAAGTGAGACTCTCACTCTTACAAAGAAGTTCCAAATATTGCATATTGGATACCATAGGCTTTCCCTTATTTTCTCTACTTTAGTCTGTCAGATAGTTAGGTTAGGATCACTATAGGACTTGTTTTGGCTTGTAATGTAGGCTTTCGGGCTGAGTAAGGTAGATATGGAATCTTTTGAGTGACTACAACCCCTCCTTGGCACTACATACATATGGCTCCATTTTGTCACTTTTTCACCCTTTTTCTTCTTGCATTGTTTTCCTCCCTTTTCATCCCTCCTTTTTTTTCGTACATTTGTATGAGTGTGGTGTATTTCTTCAAACTTTTTATGCATCATTCACTTTTTGAATCTTCTTTTTCAATTTTTCTTTCTTTTTCTTTTTATTTTGTAACACCACACCTCTTCTTTCACCTGTTTTCTCTTTTCTCTCTCCTTTTCACCTTCCCAATCTTTAAGCACCCCTACTCTAGCCACCCTGCATTTTACCTATGATGAGGTTCAAAATGTCCAAGGAGGAACTAGGGCCAAAACAGGTTCATTATAAAAATGGGCACGGCTAATTGGTTGATCAAAAAAAATGGTCTATTTAAGGCTCAAAATTTTAGATCAAGGGAATCATATGATTTCGTTAGGGTTATTTAGGCTAAAAATGGGCTCAACAAAAATTTCATGTGATCCTTTCTTAACCAACCATCCTAAAACATATACAAACACCAACCGAGCAAGTTCTAGATCCTCTACACAATGTTCAACTAGGTATCAGACCTCACTCACTCATGGTACATGATTTATATTCACTCTATTTGTCTGGTGTATTCATGGCTTAACAAAAACTACACATGCAATATGCCAAATGACATAAAAAGATCCACAAAAATCATGCATACAATCACAAGTACACAGCTAATTCATCAAAAAAAAATTTAACAGGGTCAATTTTTCAAACATATCAAATATAGTGCACTTTATTGGCTGAGTACTCCTAATATACTTTACAATTAAACAAAAATCACATAAACATAAAATCCTAAACATGTCGGTTCTACTAGATAGCATGCCCGAGGGAAAAGAAACACGACGAGAAAAACCCTCAGACGAATCAAAAATCCCCAAAAATACAAGTACACCCCCTCCCCTTTTTAAAAGGCATGCTTCATCTCTAAAGCATAGAATGTAAGCATAGAGGGAAGGGAACATACCTGTGGCAGTCTAAGCACTCCGTCATCTTGTGGAGGAGGTACCTCCGCTGCAATCGTGGTGCTGGCGGTAGCCGACGCACTCGCTGGTGGTCAAAATGGGGAGTGGCTACCCCCCAATATCCTGGGCCATCTCTATGGCTTATGGAATGGTCGGGGCTAAATGTGGCTCACACGAAGGGTCCTTGCCACTAGCAAGCTCGGTCTGGGCAATGGTGGAGCTACCTGCTCCTCTAGCTCGTTCCTGTAGCTCTGAAAAGTGTGCATCACGAGTCTGTTGGCTCTCTACTCGTGCCTGCTTACGTTCTCTTTTCTCTCACTTCTTTCTCTTTCTCGGGGTCTCATCTCCAGCATCCTCGGAGACCCTCTTCTTCCCTTTCTCTTTCACTACTGTTGTGGACTCCCAGTAGGCCGCCAGATCGAGCTCCTCATCTATGTCTATATAATGTCCGGAAGAGTGGGCGATGCTATGATTATTGGTTTCCATGCGGAGACCATTGCTCACCACGTGTAGAGCCTTGTTAGATGTAGAGCTAGGTGAGCTCAAGTTTTGGTTTGGAGGTGAAGAGGTTACCTTCAAGGTGTGCCAATCCGCTGAACCTCCTAATGAATAAAAAGTGATTGGAGTGTTGAATAATGGGAATGTGTATGGAGAAGTTGATATGGCGGAGGTTGGGTCGGAGGATGATCCTCCGGAGAATGAATTCTGAATGAGAGATACATCGTGCCACGACGTTAACTAAGACGCTTCTCGGAAGGCAACCCAAAGTGTTTGCTTTTGAATGTTTTAATATCATTGTTGTGTTTGGATGCTGCCTGTATCCAAAGAGCCCCACTTGGACTGAACAAGTAGGACTCTCACTATTACAAAGAAGTTCCAAATATTGCATATTGGATACCATAAGCTTGCCCTTATTTTCTCTACTTCAGTCTGTCAGATGGTTAGGTTAGGATCACTATAGGACATATTTTGGCTTGTAATGTAGGCTTTCGGGATGGGTAAGGTAGATATGGAATCTTTTGAGTGACTAAAACCCCTCCTTGGCACTACATACATATGGCTCTATTTTGTCACTTTTTCACCCTTTTTCTTCTTGCATTGTTTTCCTCCCTTTTCATCCCTCCTTTTTTTTCGTACATTTGTATGAGTGTGGTGTATTTCTTCAAACTTTTTATGAATAATTCACTTTTTGAATCTTCTTTTTCTTTTTATTTTGTCACACCACACCTCATCTTTCACCTTTTTTTCTCTTTTCTCTCTCTTTTTCACCTTCCCAATCTTTATGCACCCCTACTCTAGCCACCCTGCATTTTGCCTATGTTGAGGTTCACAATGTCCAAGGAGGAACCAGGGTTGGAACAGGTTCATTATAAAAATGGGTATGGCTAATTGGTTGATCAAAGGAAAAAATGGTCTATTTAAGGCTGAAAAATTTAGATCAAGGGAATCCTATGATTTTGTTAGGGTTATTTAGGCTAAAAATGGGCTCAACAAAAATTTCATGTGATCCTTTCTTAACCAACCATCCTAAAACCTATACAAAGACCAAGCAAGGTCTAGATCCTCTACACAGTGTTGAACTAGGTATCAGACCTCACTCACTCATGGTACATGATTTATATTCACTCTATCTGTCTAGTGTATTCATGGATTAACAAAATCTATAGATGCTAATATGCTAAATGACATAAAAAGATCCACAAAAATCATGCATACGATCACAAGTACACAGTTAATTCATCAAAAAAAAAATTTAACAGGGTCAATTTTTCAAACATATCAAATATAGTGCACTTTATTGCTGAGTACTCCTAATCTACTTTACAATTAAACAAAAATCACACAAAAATAAAATCCTAAACATGTCAGTTCTACTAGATAGCATGCCCGAGGGAAAAGAAACACGACAAGAAAAACCCTCAGATGAATCAAAAATCCCCAAAAATACAAGTACACCCCCTCCCCTTTTTAAAAGGCATGCTTCGTCTCTACAGCATAGAATGTAAGCATAGAGGGAATGGAACATACCTGTGGCGCTCTAAGTGCTCCGTCATCTTGTGGAGGAAGTACCTCCGCTGCAATCATGGTACTGGCAATAGCCGATGCACTCACTGGTGGTCAACAGGGGGAGTGGCTACCCCCTCAATAGTTTGGGTCGTCTCTATGGCCTCTGGAATGGTCGGGGCTGAATGTGGCTTGCACAAAGGGTCCTTGCCACTGGCAAGCTCAGTATCGGCAATGGTGGAGCTACCTTTTCCTCTAGCTTGTTCCTGTAGCTCTGACAAGTGTGCATCATCAGTTTGCAGGCTCTCTACTCGTGCCCGCTTGCATTCTCTTTTCTCTCTCTTCTTTCTCTTTCTCGGGGTCTCATCTCCAACATCCTCAGAGACCCTCTTTTTCCCTTTCTCTTTCCATATGTTGTGGACTCCCAATAGGCTGCCAGATCGAGCTCCTCATCTATGTCCTTATCAATGTCCAGAAGAGTGGGGGATGCTATGATTATTGGTTTCCATGTGGAGACCATTGCTCTCCACGGATAGAGCCTTGGTAGATGTGGAGCTAGGTGAGCTCAAGTTTCGGTTTGGAGGTGAAGAGGTTACCTTCAAGGTGTGCCAATCCGCTAAAGCTCCTGATGAATGAAAAGTGATTGGAGTGTTGAATGACGGGAATGAGTATGGAGGAGTTGACATGGCGTAGGTTGGATAGGAGGATGATCCTCCGAAGAATGAATTCTGAATGAGAGATACATCGTGCCACGACGTTAACTAAGACGCTTCTTGGAAGGCAACCCAAAGTGTTTACTTTAGAATGTTTTAATATAATTGTTGCTTTTGGAGGCTGCCTGTATCCGAAGATCCCCCACTTGGTTTCCTCATGGAGGCTGCCTGTATCTGTCTGCTCAGCCATGGGTCTATTGAATCGACTCTCAAACCCATCAAGTTGGGCATGCAAGGCCTATGTAGTTGTCTCGATCTCGGCTTTCACACAGAGCTTGACGTTCTCCAGCATTGATTGTACCTTTCTTTCGGCCATGGTTAGTCTTTTGGATGACTTCTGGAGAAAATCCGGGGGTACTAGGACGTATCCAACTGGGGTCTGACTCGGGAGGCTGGTATGTGGTGCAGCAAAAGTGCTGGGAGCTACATCTGAATTACCGGCATCTGTAGCCAGTGTCTTTCCCTAATCCTGTGATGTGGGGCCATTCACCTATGCGCCCCCAATAGGTCAAGTCAATAGAATGGTAGTGGAAAGTCGAGCCTGACTCACCGGGTTTAGTTTATACCGGATCAGGACAATATCAGCTATCTGCTATCCTCCAATCAAGCGCTCTTCACCTCGATATACCATGATTCCTGCATCTATGCATAATTTGAAGACGAGGCTCGGGAATGGGATAGTAGTGCTCAATCCCATGGCCCGATCTCACATCTCCTCTGCGATGACCCTCGAAATGTTGATGGGGTATCTGGACATGATACATGCCACCAAAGATTCTCTATCCACACCGAGGGCATTGTTATTAACCGTCGGTGCCAATCGGTGGCGCACTAACATCCAACAGGCCTTTGCTGTAAAATTGAGAGAATTCTTTGTAGCCTGTTTTCCACTAGTGACCCACTATTCTTCCTCTTTGTCCTCAGTGATAACATCGGACAACCAATGTATCTGCCTCATCCTCTTATCGAAGCCTAGTTTCTTGATTTGTTTCAATGCCTCGACTAGGTACTTATATTCTGGCATAGAATGTGGAGGTATGAACTGGAGCTATATAGTATCAAAGCAATAGTGCGCTCGAAGATGTCGACCTCTAAACCTCTGACTAGGACGCTCTTCAGTTTGGGTTGATCTTTCAAATTCTGCCCCTCTTTATCCTTCTGCTCCATGGTTTCCAAATAATTGGCGTACAATTTCTGGAGTGTACTGGTCCGGAGCCCTATCCATCCAATCGAAGCCGTAGAAGCTAAATATCTACTTCATCTCCTACACATCGTTCAATGAAATATTGAGGATTTGCTGCTCTTTTTAATACTCCTCCTAGGTTTGTTTTTGGCGGTGAGAGCAATGCCCTACTCATATATCTCCTGAGCTCCTGGAACTCTCCATCGGATAGTGCGGTACTCCCTAGTGGGAGTCTGCTCCTGCTCAGCGTTTGGTGCCTCCTCCTCTGAACCAGCACCACTACTTGCCTCTTCGAATTGGGTCTCCTTGGACCCCTAGTCTTTATTAGAGCCACTTCCCGACTCTTGAGCTCTTTCCTCAGCTCCCTCCTCAGAGTGGGAGCTCTACTAGATGTGGTAGTAGCCACCGCGACTTGCACTTTGGCCTTCACACTAGTGGTTCGGTCCCATCAATGTCTGATGTATCGACCCTATACTCCTCTACTGAACCACTAGGGGAGCTGCCTGCTTGATCAAATTCGGAGGTTTCATCAAGTAATGTCCTCCGTGCATTTGCTTTTGATGCTTTGCGCTTCATCGTCATTGTACCTGTACAGAAAGAGAGTTAGAATTCCATAACTGAGAAAAGAAAGCAAGAATAAAGTCCTCTGAAGTTTATCACGGGTCAACAGTACGGGTCGTACCTTGGAGGTACAATTCTTAGTGTCTCAGGCCAGTGCTATGCCTCTGAGGTACGACTCGTACCATGAAGGTACAATCCTTACCATGAGTAGTATGAGGATACCCCCGTTCACCAATTTTTCTGTATTTTTCCATGACTCATGTTATGACCCGTAAGTCGATTCTAGGAGTCATAGGAAGGATCGTATTGTCACTTGTGGACTTGACCCTTTCTAGATTTTTGGTATGACTTCCAGGTACAACTCGTAGTAATAAACCACGAGCCGTACTAGGATTCATACCTTGTGTATTTTGAAATTTATCTTGGGATAGTCCCAACGAGCCATCCTACAAGTCGTAGTATGTAACCATGAGTCGTAAGAAGGCTTGTGAAGCCTGTCCTTGCCTCGATTTTGGTTTAGTTTACAGGGAGTTCTATTTTACATTTTGGGTACTCAGAATTCCCCAAGTCTGGGCATGTATTTTAACCCATTTTACAACTACTCATTCCTCCATTTTTTAATCACTACTCGTAACTCAATTGTTAATGGTTCAATGCGTAATTTCATCAAATTCATGTTTTTCCCAATCACTCATGGCTCAATCACACCCCCTGGTCATTGTATTTTTTGAATTTTTCAAGCAACAATGAAGACTCGCATGGGGTTTAGCACATTTACATCAAGCATACAAGTTTTTATCTATCAATTTTGAAGGAATACACTTACTTGACTGCTTGATACTTCAACTTGTGAGTCAATACTAGGGTTTCAATCAAGGATTTCAATGTAATCTCCACTAGAACTTGCTTGATGATCTATGGTAATGCGTTACGGGTATGAGAGAGTTGTGAGGTTGGTTTTAGTGACCATGAGTGAGTAGTACGGTTCATCTGAGCATTTAAAGGCCTTAGAGCTGATTTGGAAATCTGGGCCGAGTTGGGTGGATTTAAGAATTTTGACCCGTCAAGACTCGTACCAGGAGTCGTAGGATGATCCTATGACTCGTCCCTAGACCCGTACATAGAGAAATTTAGGAACTTACCTATGGACCTACGAGTGCATCGCACGACTCATACAACTGGGGTACGATTAATACTATGACTCGTAGGTCTTTGCTATTCATTATGGTCCATAGCTTACATAGTTTATAGGCACAGTGAGTACTACAATCCGTACAATGAAGTTACGAGTCATAGGACTAACCGTACCCTAAACTCATGCACTGAAGTACATCTCTGATTCTCACCATGGCTCGTGCTATGACTCGTACAACCCTCTCAGGAGTCGTACTGAGAACCATAGCACCTACCTCTTTAATAATTTTTTTCCTGCCACCTATTTTTGTTTCCCCTGCATATGAAACACACATTATTTAGTCACTTTGGTTGCTCCTAAGAAGCGCTTGATTTAACGTCACGGCACGACGCAGGTGGCTCGGTTACTCAGAATTCACCAAGCCACCACTTGGGTTGCCTCCCAAGAAGCGGTTGATTTAACGTTGTGATGCAAGTCTCTTGACTACTTAGACTTCGTCAAGGAACTCAGATTCATCTTCTATCGCTAAGACCACTCTATATTCCTTCGGTTGCTTCATTGACCGACAAATGTTGAAGGTGACCTCTTCTTTATTTAGTTTGAACTTCAACTGGTTAGTCTCCACATCTACTAAGGCCCTCCCAGTAGCACAGAATGGTCGCCCCAAAATTATGGGGACCTCATGATCAACCTCGCAATCAAGGATCACGAAATTTGTTGGAATAAAAATCTGTCAACTTTGACAAGCACATCGAATAGGATCCCCACAGGATTCTTCACAGTTCTGTCGGCCATCAGCAGCCGCATGGTAGTCAGTGTGGGGGCTCCCAAGCCCAACTGCCTAAACACAGCCAATGGCATTAGATTGATGCTTGCTCCCAGATCACAGAGTGCCCTTGCGAACTCATCATCGCCAATTGTGCATGTAATAGTAAAAGCACCTAGATCTTCCTTTTTCTGAGTCAGGACCCATGAAGCTATGGCACTATAGTGGTGTATATTATCAATGGGCTCATAGCTCACGGACCTCTTCTTCGTCTCAAGGTCCTTCATAAACTTAGCATATCCCGGCATTAGTTCCAACGCCTCGACCAATGGTATGTTTATAGATAACTGTTTGAGCATTGATAAGAATTTTTGAAACTTACTATTCTCTGCCTTCTTCTCCATTCTTTGGGGGAACGGTGGTGGTGGTCGTGGAATAGCCTTGTAAATTTGCGTTGCTCCTTGTTCATCTTCAGGCCCTTTTTCACCAATTGGGGCCTCAGGACTTAGCATCCTCATTATGTTCCTTCTCAGCAACATCGACCTCATCTTCAATTACACTCTCTTTCTTCCATTTATCTACAACCGGTACGGGGAGTCAATAGTAGTCTTTCCACTCGGCTAGTCATCACAGCCATACAGTGACCATCATTCTTTGGATTTTGGACTGTGTTTCTAGGTAGCATGCCCTTTTTCCTAGGGTTCATAGATGCTGACAGGTTCCCTAGCTGTTGTTCAATCTGCTTGATAGCCATTGCATGTGACTCCACTCTCTGACCTATGCTTGATATATCACTACGGATGTCTTTCAACTGATAATCTATGGACATCACCTTTTTCATCATCTCAGCCATCATGCTCTCTAACTTTGACTGTCCAGTCTCCCCCTCACATGCATTAGGAGGCATGTACAATCCAGCTCGGTCATTGCGGTAGCCATCATTCCTTCTCTAGACTCCTTTACCCTCACAACGTCAACTTCTGTCTTTGTATCGATTTCGATTATAGTTGTCTCTATATTGGTTCCGACCTTAGTTCCAGAACCTTGGCGCCAAGTGTCTTGTCCAGACCCTTGGGCATTGGATCAAAAACTCGCTACCTGGTTGTCCAAGAAGTTTGCCTCCTCCTAGGAATTTGAGTTGTTTTATCCCTGGCTCCTGTCCCTGTGTCCCAACTGCGTTCACATTTCTATCTCCAGCTCCCATGATGTGCTTAGTAAGCAAATCCAATGATGTGCATATATGAGCCAGCTCCTGGTCATGCTCTTCTTCTTTCTTACATTGGTCTGCATTCAAACCAACAACATATGTACCAGCCGCTTTGTCTGCCCCCCAGGTGTGCCATGTCGTATTTTGTTTGCCACCATGCCAAGAATGGTAGCGGCTTTCTCCCAGGTGTGACCATCAGTGATCCTCCCGCCACTATGTTTGCTATAGCTTTGGTACTGTTGTTTAAGGACCTAAAGATTTCCAAGAAACTGTCATCTAGAATCTTATGGTTAGGGAATTTTGTCAACTTCTTCTTGAACCTCAGTCAGGTTTCATGAAGTGCCTCAGTTTTAAGTTGTTGGAAGTTATAAATTTTGTCCTTGAGCTGCAGCATCCTCGAGGGTGGAAAGAATCTCTCTAAGAAATCTTTCTTGAGCTCCCTCCAGTTGGTTATGGAGTCATTGGACAACTCTGATAACCATAAAGTGTCTTCCCCCAAGAGAAAAGGGGAAAAGTCTGAGTCTGATGGCATCTTGGCTTACTCTGGGAAACCTGTATGCCTTGCATATTCCCACGAAGTTCATCAGGTGCAGGTTGGCATCATCAGCTGCATAACCACTGAACACCCGTTTCACATTCAACAACTGCATCATGGTGCTAGTGATATCAAATTTAGCCCCAGCAAGCAGTGGTGGTGGTACAATGGCTCCAATTGACCCGACTTCATCGATGTATGGATCATCTTCATAGAAGAACTGAGGGTAATATCTTTGGCCTCTATTGCCCCTCCCATGTCTACCAGTATTCACAACCTCATCTCGAGCATTCTCCGCATCCTGAAGTGTAGTTTGCCGAGCTAGCTCGGCTTGCCTTGCTTCTTCAGCTATGCGGGCATCTCATTGCTCCTGGTTTTCCATCCTTCGCAGTGTTCGTTAAGTTTGAGATCCAACAGAATTAGGGGGTTTCCAATCCGACGAGTACTTGACATTCACCAAGAAACAACCTGTGGATACAAAAACAAAAAGAAAACATAATTCAGGAAATAACAACCAAAAGTTAAATAGAAGAAACTAATCTAATCTAGTCGTACTCCCCCGGCAACGGCGCTACTTTTTGATAACACTCAAACTCACACTTCTTGACAAAGTATGAGGCAGCCATTGTCAATAAAGAACCCAACTAAGAGGTTGGGGTCGAACCCACAGGAAATAGAATAAGATCTAGACTAACGCCGGTAAGTGAACTTGTTGGTGAGTTATCTCCAAATTGGGGACTTCAAGAAAACAATGTTTAAAGAAAAGAGTATAATTGTGATTTAAATCAATATTTGAAAACAACTAGGGTAAGTGTTCCCCATAGGTTCATAACTACTTCGAGTATACACACGTGATCAATCCCAAAGCTTACTTGTAGAACTGATAACTAGGGTTCATCCAAATGACTGGTTTGTCCCTATTGGATGACTATACTCATTCATCGGGTCAGGTCTCATGAACGATTTCAAACTAACTGTTATCAATATGTTCCAATTATAACTATTCTGCGACCACAGCTCAAGTTAATATAATGATCGTAAAGATCAAGGCTTTGTTGTAATTCTCTTTTCCTAATCTCTACTTCTCTAGGTTCAAAAAAGTAAAGAATTCAGTAAAGTCCTAATGTTGTACACTGTTAAGAAACATTTAAACATGATGAAAATACAATACAAGCTTTTCGCATTGGTTTTGAATCACTTTTGTGCAACCCTAATTTGTTAATCCGTCATGGTTCCCACAACCCCTAATTGTGGAGGTTTTAGCCTCTCATGGTTGTAAGATTGTAATTCATATTCCTAGACAAACACATAATTAAATACTTACAACAACAATTGTAAGTAAATCAGATTTAATTATCAAGGAACAACCTCAAGAACAATGTAGGAACTCAAAAATTTGATCCCAAGAATTGCTCCTCAAAACTCGATAAAAATTCACAATAATAAATATTCACATGTCTACTAACTCCATTTTGTCCTTCTCTAACTAAAATAAAACATAAAGGATATTTATACAAACATTTTGAAACCTTTTACTAAGCTAACAGGGAGTTTTCCATATCTGGTGTCGATTGTGCTACGATTGGTCCTACGACCCGTAGCAGGATTATATGGGTCGTACCTGCTTTCCGTAAGTTCTTGGCTGCTGCAGATTTTTCTAAGTGTTGGCATCTAGGTACGACTCATACCTTCATCCTACGATTCATACATTGCTTCCATGGTTTGGCCTTGAGAACTCTGACATCTTCTGAAATTCTTCACGAGTGTTGTGGTACAACTCGTACCTTCTTGCCATGGCTCGTACTGTCTGTAGTGTCTAAAGTTCTGGCAAGTAATGAAAATCTTCTGAAGTTCACCACGGCTCCCGGTACGATTCATACATTGATGCCACGCTTTATGAGTCCATCCGTACCATAAGTCTGCCTTTGGGCAATTTCTTCTGAATTTTTCCACGACTCCAATTACGGCTCATACCATCTTGGTACAGCTCATACTGAGAGTCTTATGTTGCCTTCTTTCCAATTTAGCCTTCTGACTTTCATCAGGGTTCTCAGTACGATTCGTACAATCAAGGTACGGCTCATACTAAGACTGGTACTTTGACTGTTTTTCTACATTTTAAGGCTTCTTTTTGCACATCTTTGCTCCAACACTTGTTTTTCTTGAAGTCAAAGTAAAAATGCATTATATCCATATAAACATACCTAATTCCATGTTATTTTCTCAGTTTTAAACGTCGAAAGTTCTGTAAACTCACAGCATATCAGATATCATCTTCTTGGCCTTAAGGTAGGAAACAGAGTGACCTAATGACATCGCTGAGCTACCCTTCCACTCAAAAACTGGATCACTCAAAAATTAAAACTCTACTGATCGAGTTCTATAATTAACTGAATCATATCAAGCATACAACCAATTTATACCAAAGATAACACCAAAAAGGGTCAAGTCTAACTCTACTAAGTTGGCTGAAGTGACATTCTAAGGAACTGTGACAGGGCAATTTTTGCATACCTATTGAGTTATAATTGACTCACCGATAGGAGTCGATATTGAGAAAGGTTTTGATAGGATTTTGAGACTAACACTGAAACTGTTAGCAACATAAGGAGTCACGAAGGACAATGTGGCCCCTGGATCTAGCAATGTATAAATATCAAGATGGAAGACTTGTAACATACCCGTGACCATATCTGGTGATCTCTCCTACTTTTGGGGAGATGATAGTGTGTAGAATTGGTTCTGGCGTTGCCCGCCACCGGCACTAGAAGATGTGCCCTACTGAGGTGGGCGAGCTGCTAGTGCTGCTGATTTGGTGGCTAGAGCATTGCTAATAACTTCCAAAATATGCTTCTCTTTTATGAAAGAGCATAAATAGTCGCTGCTCAAAACAAATATTCCCGATGGATGTCGGGGTTGAATCCCACAGAGAATTGAGTCGATAAATCAAAAGTTATAAAATAATTCAAACTAGAGCGCATAATTGTTCAACATTTGAAAAGTAAAATTGGGGGAGAAATAAAAAGGGAAAATTAACTAACTAATTCTAAACTAAAACTAATTGGGGGGAATTCCAATTGAAGTAAGCACAAGTGAGAGGCTAGGGACATTCTATGGGTGAGATCACAATTAAATCGGGAATTTCTTCAATGCCTTAGACTCAAGTGTAAATAATCTCGGGAAGTAGGTAGTCTCAGCTTCTCAGCCTATTGACTATCCCTTGCTAGAGTTTTCTCAAAGTCTAGCCACAATTTGGCTTAACCCGAATTGATTTGGATTGGCAGTTGCACTATTCCTAGCTATTAGCTGCCAATTAGGAAGGAGGAAGTAATTTCAGCTATTTCTAGCTTAATTTTACAATCTCTTATTCATTCCCACTACTAGATTCGCTTCCAATACTTAATTATTCTCTCCCGAGCAACAATAAAGCAAGGATAGACCCATATCATCATCAATAGATCTTCATTAATAGATTGTAGAGAATCTAATAGATTTACACTTAATTAAACAATATGAATATGAATCTATCAATACCCATCTATAATTCAATAAGAATCTAAGAGCAATTTATCAAAACCCAATCAAATTAACAAACCCACCATGAATATACCTCTAGCTAGCAAATTAATATAGCATACTTAAAGGTAGAGAGAAGATACCAAGAGGATTCCCCTCATATTCATTGCATTGGCTTCACAAATTTGCTTCACAAGCTCTTACAACAATGATGGAATTCCCCGAAAATGGGTTAAAGAAAAAGAAGAATAAAAGAACTATCTAACTCTACAAATCTATTGAGAAAAGATTCTACTAAAAATTCTATGAAGAAGATGAAAATTAGATGAATAATTTGTTGGTTGAATTCTTCCCCCTTTGGTTGGTGTACAATGGAGGTTATATATCTGTACTTTCTTGTGTACAACTTTCCCCAAATGTACTTGGAACTTCTAGATGCTTTTTAGACCTTTTTGGTCCTTTTTTACCCTTCATTAGACGGCCTCTCTGGCAAGGAACCGGTGTTTCGCCGGTGGCAATTCGTGGAGAGCCAAACGGTAGCCGGTTAAAACCAGTGGCCTGGCAGGGGGGAACCGTCGATTCAGTTTCTTTTAGCTAGTGCCATTCCATGAAGGGCCGATTGTTTATCCAGTCTAGGCTGTGGGTTCGGTGTTTCTCCTGTGTTTCTCCCTTTCAAATCCGCGTTTAGCCAATTCAAAGCATGTCTTTGCACCTCATATGCTTACTTGTCAAATTTCTTCTCGAATTCCATGTGTTTTGCTCGATTTCATGCTTTCTTTACTCACATGAGTTACCTACAAAGAATTCAATAGAAAGGGCATAAAATCCACATAAATGACTCAAAAACTAGGCAAAAACTCAAGATTAGGAGCCTAATGAGTTGGTAAATTTCCAACTCATCAAATCCCCAAACTTGAACCATTACTTGTCCTCAAGTAATGCAATTTTTTACAATTGATCAAATGAACCACATGCTATTCATGAGTTTTTGTATCAAGGACCTATCAAGACGTTCTTGCACAAGAGGATATTGCTAAAGCTTAGGGCACTATGGTAGTGGTACACAAATCATCAATCCGCATACAACCCCAAACATTATACACCAACTCAAGAAAAAAAAAGACTCAAACTATGTTGCACAATCTTCAATAGGTAACCAAAATCATCAAACATATCTTGCATGCATTCATTTCATTCAAACAACGGTCATAGTTCCTCAAAATAAGTTCACAAAGCATCTCAAGTCATTGACAATTCACATTCAAAGCTTGCCTTAAAGTTCGCTACTCTCTTGCCTTAATCATACCTCTCTTTGAAAAAAATTTTAAGCATGTACTCCAAGGAAATGATACCCCTCACAAGAAGAGAGAATCCCACACACATATTTTAGCATTTCACACAACGGGATTATAAGATAAGACAAATGCGCTCTCTCTCACAAAGAAATTCAAGTGCACACAAATTGACTCATAGGCTTTCCCTTCATGTATATCGCCACTAATGTAGTGTTGCTACACCTAGAATCAATTAGAACTTGTGGGTCATAATGAAGGCTAGGGGTGAGGGTAGGATAATTGTTTAGCTTTAGTGATTAAAGCCTCCCTAATTCCTTTACAAAAGCTTGTAACACCCCATCATCTTATTGAAATCACTCCACCTTAGTTCTCCTTGTTCATCATCTTTATCTTTTGCATAACACAAGTCACCCTTAACACCTATGAATTTCACATTTAGCCTTATCTATGCAAGAGATAGCACCTTTTTTCTACTCTTTCGCTTTTGATGATTCGAGGTCTTTCAAACCGTTGATTCATTCATTTCATCATGATTTTGGTGCTACCTCACATTGACGCACTCATTTTTCCCCTTCTCTTGCAAACCCCCAAACTTAGGCTTTTGCCTCATCTCACATTCATTTCCTTATCGCTCCCCATCTCATGGGCTTCAATCCCCACTTTTCATTATTTTATCTCTATCAATTAGGGAGGATGGATGCCAAAGAGAAGGATTAAAAATGGTCATTAGACTTGTAATGTGGTTTCCAAAGAAAGGGTCCAAGGCTCAAACTTTGGCTATCAAAGATTAATGTTCAAGGAGTTCATTTGGGTGAAGTGACTAAAAAAAGAGGGCCTAATATCATGTTCTAAGTGCATCCACATCTATCATTTCGCCTTGAATCATACTTAGGGCAAGTTCTAGACAATCATGCATACACAAGAATTAAGCTAAAAACCTCACCACACAAGGCATCACAATCCAAGGAGTTCACACTTTTCCTTTGTCACATTAAGAGAATGACTTTTAATGAGCTAGTTACGAATCAACAAGCCAAGCAAGGAATATATAATTCATGACAAGAGCATGCTCATTTTCATATTTAGATACCCCTCTTTTCTTATCAACTCTCATGCACAATGCCAAGCAAGAAATATTAGTGGTACCTCCTTAAGAAAGTGCACGAACGACTCAACAAGACTCTTGACTTGGCATTTTACCTTAAGAAATTCCCCTCTCAATCTATCATGGGGAAGTGCCAACCCGGTTTGACAATAAAAAGAAAAGACAAAGAAATTGCTCCTTGGGAAAGAACCGTAGTACAAAGAAAACCCGTGGAGTTTATTCAAAGACTACTATCTAAAAAGGCGATACAAACTTGCAAGTAATGAAGATTTACCCTTAAGAATGACGTCACCCAATCTATCATAGGGCCATATCATGCATCACTTAACAAGTGGGTTACTCAGACTTCACCCCCTAACACAAATAAATCACTGTCCTCGATGCGCATGGTAAAAACAAACTAAGGAAGGAATAGGTGAAAGAATTCCCTGGGCCTTCTACTCATAACCGGCATTCCACTGGTGTTTCGTGCCTTTGGAACTGGCGTTTTGCCGGTCTAATGCTGATGTGCCATTGCTTAGCTAATTTTTCTTCCAAGCATTCTGTTTGAAATCTGCGTTTCGCGCATTTAAACTTGCGCTTCGCCGGTTTAGCGTTGGTTGCTCACTTCTAATTTGGCTTCTCTCACCTTTATCACATTCCATACCTATTGCACCCTTGCACAAACAAAGACAACACAAACATTAAGTAAAACAAAACAAAAGTGAAATAAAAACAAAATGTGAAAGTGCTTGGGTTGCCTCTCGAGAAGCGCCTTAGTTAACGTCTTGGCTCGATGACTTCAACTTCACCACTTCTCTCTCCACTTTGAGCATTTGAATCTCACCCCTAGTTTCTTGTCCATTCTTTCATTCCACTTTAGGGGTGGTGGTGTAAGCATCAAAGGACCAAGCAACAGATGTTGCATCTTGTGTCTTTTGGCCCTTGAAGGAGGGATGTGCTTTGGCCTTGTTGGCATGGCATACTCTAAGATAAAGCCACCTTGATCTTCCTCCTCAATTCCCTTCATCGACTTGGTCTCCTCAGTTTCCATTTTGTCAACCAAGGTCAATGTTGAAAAATGATAAGAGGGCGGTCTAAGTCGCTCCCCTTTCAAGCATGACTTTTGCTTGCCATCCTCCTCTTCAAGTGCACTAGTCCTTGAGCATGAATTGTTGGATATAATTTGGAGACTCTAGTTTCACTTCTTCAACCTTGGTATCTTTCAATTTTTCAATGTTCATTGGTTGGTGTACCTCTATGACTTCTTCAAAGTTCACCTCGACTCCTACTTCATCATCATTTTGAGCTTCCTCCCATGAGTCAAGTTGAACTATGCCCCATTGTTCACTTCTTCTTGCTATGCTCCTCAATATCTCCTCCGCTTCTTCTTTTAGAGATTTACATCTTTCTTCTAGCAGATTTGATAATTCCATGGGCATATAGGGGTTGGTATTATTTTCCGGCATTAGACTCCCGCTCCACAAAGTCTTGGATCATGGCTTTTATGCATCCACATATGCTTCTCCTTCCCTCACTTACCATGGCTTCATTTCTTTCAAGCTTGGGAGCACAACTCCTATCATAACCATTATAGAGGGAAGTGAACCCATTTGGGCATCCATCCCAATGTCTCCCATGACTACCACATAATGTGCATCTATACCCATCGTAGGAAGGAGAAAGTGCACTCATCTCCCTTCTAGGGGCATATTTGCAATTTTTCCAATAGTGTGGTCCTCCACAATAGGGACATGGGTCATCATAATAAGGGTTGCCACCAACAAACCTCCTTTCATTCCATGATTCCATCATTCAACTACAAGCAAACAAAAACAAAAGCAAAAATAAAAGTAAAACAAAATGTAAAACAAAAATGCAAAACTAGTTCGAATTAATAAATAACTAATGGCTTATCACACCTTAATTCCCTGGCAACAGCACCATTTTTTATAACATCCAAAATACACTCCTCTTTTACGAAAGAGTGTAAATAGTTGCTGCTCAAAACAAATATTCCTGACGGATGTCGGAGTCGAATCCCATGGAGAATTGAGTCGATAAATTAAAAGTTATAAACTAATTCAAACTAGAACACATAATTATTCAACATTTGAAAAGTAAAATTGGGGGAGAAATAAAAAGGGAAAATTAACTAACTAATTCTAAACTAAAACTAATTAGGAGGAATTCCAATTGAAGTAATCACAAGTGAGAGGTTAGGGACATTCTATGGGTGAGATCACAATTAAATGGGGAATTTCTTCATGCCTTAGACTCAAGTGTAAATAATCTCGGGAAGTAGGTAGCCTCAGCTTCTCATCCTATTGACTACCCCTTGCTAGAGTTTTCTCAAAATTTAGCCACAATTTGGCTCAACCCGAATTGATTTGGATTGGCAGTTGCACTATTCCTAGCTATTAGCTGCCAATTAGGAAGGAGGAAGTAATTTCAGCTATTTCTAGCTTAATTTTACAATCTCTTATCAATGCCCACTACTAGATTCCCTTCCAATACTTAGTTATTCTCTCCTGAGCAACAATTAAGTAAGGATAGATAGACCCATATCATCATCAATGGATCTTCATTAATAGATTGAAGAGAATCTAATAGATTTACACTTAATTGAACAATGTGAATATGAATCTACTATAATTCAATAAGAATCTAAGAGCAATTTATCAAAACCCAATCAAATTAACAAACCCACCATGAATATACCTCTAGCTAGCTAATTAACAAAGCATACTTAAAGGTAGAGAGAAGATACCAAGAGGATTCCCCTCACATTCATTGCATTGGCTTCACAAATTTTCTTCACAGGCTCTTACAACAATGGTGGAATTCCCCCAAAATTGGTTAAAGAAAAAGAAGAATAAAAGAACTATATAACTCTACAAATCTATTGAGAAAAGATTCTACTAAAAATTCTATGAAGAAGATGAAAATTAGATGAATAATTTATTGGTTGAATTCTTCCCCCTTTGGTTGGTGTACGATGGAGGTTATATATCTGTACTTTCTAGTGTAAAACTTTCCACAAATGTCCTTGGAGCTTCTTGATGCTTTTAGACCTTTTTGGACCCTTTTTACTCTTCATTAGACAGCCTCTCCGGCGAGGAGCTGGCGTTTCGTCGGTGGAAATTCGTGGAGAGCCAAACTGTAGCCGGTTGAAAACAGTGGCCTGGCAGGGGGTGAGCCAGCGGTTCAGTGGCTTTTAGCCAGTTCCATTCCGTGAAGGGCCGGTTGTTTAGCCGGTCTGGGCAGTGGCTTCAGCGTTTCGCCTGCGTTTTGCCCTTTCAGATCCGCGTTTAGCTGATTCAAAGCATGTCTTTACACCTCCTTTTGAGCTCAAATATTCCGTTATCTTTAGCTCCTCTCCCTCATATTCTAACTCATCAAATTTCCTCTCAAATTCCATGTGTTTTCCTCGATTTCATGCTTTCTTTACTCACATGAAGTACCTACAAAGAATTCAAGAGAAAGGGCATAAAATTTACATAAATGACTCGAAAACTAGGCAAAAACTCAAGATTAGGATCCTAATGAGTTGGTAAATTTCCAACTCATCAATGGCCTCTACCATCTAGCTGATAGGAAATCCCTAAGTCTGTGTCCGGGCTTCCCACGCTCGTAGCAAGCATCTGAGCCACCAAGCACTCTCCTGGGTGGTTCTTATCATACTTTCTACAATCTAGGAAAGTGTGCTCCCCTGACAAGCTCCTCTGACCCCTAGAGCCTAATGATCTACCTCTTTGATCACCTCTAGGCCTAGATGGAACACTGGCTGATAATGGAGCTGGGGCCGATGACCTCTGATGGGACTGTGTGTGATGTCCACTACTACACCTCTATTGAGAATACCCAAGGCCCCCTGTCCTATCCCTCTTGGCCTCTCTCTCCCTCTCTTTCATCTGCTCCTCCTCTATCTGTTGAGCATATATCATCAATCAAAAGATGTACATGTCGTTGATAAGCATAGTGGTCTTGCATTCCTTAACCAGCGAATCTGAGACCCAATTTACAAACTTTCTCATGCGAAACCTCATCTCCGCAACCATCTCTGGAGAATGCTTGGACAGTTGAGTGAACTTCAAGGTATACTCCTAAACTGTCATGTCATTCTACTTCAAATTAACGAACTCTGCTGCCTTTGCTTCCCTCAGCTCTTGGGCAAAGAACCTATCCAAGAATGTCTTAACAAACTCATCCCAGCCAATAGGAGCTGCATCTACTCTACAACCCTCCTTCCACTATCGGAACCAAATGTGAGCTACCCCCTTCAATTGATAGGAGGCCAAATCTGCACTCTCCTATCACAAAACTCCCATAATCTGGGTAATGTTCTGGATCTCCCGAATGAACTCATGTGGCTCCTCGTCCACCTTAGAACCATGAAGCTATGGATGGTTTATCCTGGTGAAGTCTCGCACTCTGATCGCTGCCACATTCCCATTCATGTTCACATGGGAAACCACCTGCTGGTTGACTTGGGCTGTCATAGCCTATGCCAATATCTGAAAAGCAGTCCTGAAGTTAGCATGAGTCACCTGCTCATTCAAATGATCAACTAGAGCTGGTAGGACTGACTGATTCCCATCTCCATTGCCATTCCTATGGCCATTTCCTTTGTCGTCCCTTCTTGCATAGGCTCTTTTGGGAGTCATATTTCTACAAATGCGTATAGCATGATTTAAAGGAAAAGAGAGAGTTGGACTTCATTGCATAACACAGATCATAAAAGAAGGGAAATTTCCTAAAACATCTAGTAGCCTTTTCCTCATAAGTGTGGCTCGTTTCACACCCATAAAGAAGACTCCACTTAACGTGGCTTTTAGATACCCTAGGACATTTTAAACCTATGGCTCTAATACCAAGTTTGTAACGAGCCGAGTATGGATCCCGAATCGTAACACGGGACCTAGACCACAAATGTCTCCAAGCTAACCCATGGCACATACATAGCATGATTAAGATCATATGACTAAGCTGAAGTAAAGGATAAATCATAACGTGAGTGGAAGTCTAGGATCTCTTAAAGTATAAATGAGACTACAAGTCAAAACCACTGAAATAGCTAACATCAAGTCTGGAAAACTCTACACATACGATGAGCTGATGGGACAACCCCCAACTAGAATTGCTAAAGTCTGAAAATTGAAACATATAAAAAGGAAGAACATGTAACAAAACTGACGTCCTCGGATCATGAGGACTCACCCAAGTTGGGGCTGAACTGGAATGAAGCATGAGCGGAGCTAATGTCGGGATTGAGACTAATCACCTGAACCTATATCATGAGATGATATAGCACAAAAGTATTCACTCACTACTTGAAATATACTGAGTATATAGAATAAGTAAAACATGATAGTAAAATGATATTCTAAAATCATAACTATAGAGCAAGCTAAACATGTGTTTCTAATTATAAATTGAGAATAATGGCACAAGTTTTTCAAAACTGATTCATAAAGTTGGACATGGCTGATTTCATAAGTAAAACCTCATAAAAAATATATTGAGCCAAAATATCATAATTCATAAAAGCATAAGTCATGAACATACACATGCATAGAAAATCAAGGAATAGTAAGAGACTCTTATAACCGACAGCATCATGAATGAGCACATGATTCCCAACTATCTCGCTCAAGTTGGCAGAGCCGTCCTAAGCCTTACCAGGGCAAAAAATGATAAAGTCGTGATATCACTCGTGAGCCCCGTCGGGCAGGGGACACTCTCTGGTGAGGCCCCAAACATGAATATATACCTACGGTGACACATAATTTTAAGACCTGGTTGTGATGAACCCCGGCTTGCTCGATGTTGGATACTACTCCCAAAACATGTACGTTGCTCATAGTCATAATCATGAAACATACTTGGTTTTGTATGGGCTAGTTAGAAAATATGAAAATCATAGTCATATTTGTTATAAGTGAACTAGCCATGAAAATGATACTGTTGAATCAACGATGATACATAAGCTTGAGATTCATAAAAATCATACATAATTAAGTAAAATCATTATACCTTGAAAATCATATATTGATAAGATATTCTAGTAGAAAACATGTAATCATAATCATAAATCATGTATTGAATTATAAGAGAAGTGAATTCATAGAAGATCATGAGAGTTTTCATCAAAATTGGGTCTAACACTAGAAATTCATAAAATCATGATTGGAGACTTGAATTCATGAGATTGAGATAAAATTATGCATTAGGATGGAATAAATCCCCTATTCATGAACCTACATGCCTAGACTTGATGAATCCTTAACTTTATTTAAAGATCCAAGAGATAATTAGATGAAGATGATGAAGAACCCGAGCCTTTCCTTGAGAGATAAAATCCAACTTACGGTGTTTAAAGAGAATGAGTGCATAGGCTAGGTATAACCCCTTAATCAGCCCTTTTGGAAGCTTAAAATGACATCACTTAAGTGTTAAAAGCATAGGGTTGTACTAAAATATCCCTAGACTATCGAATTAAAATTTTAGTTGGCGGAACCAACGTCCAACGGGATGGACTATTGGTTAAAACAACGAACCATTGGTTCTCTCATTTGTTCTTACTTCTTCTATTAATCATCCTCTAAACCTAATTCAACGACTAAAATAAAATGTCGGTACAATCTAACAATGGGTCATACAATCCACTCATCGGTTTTAGGTAATTTTTGATATCTTTTAGAAGTTCTCCACCACGGAACAACCCACGAGCCGTAGGTTCATAGGAAGGATTATCATGTAGTTCATCCAATAGCCTGGGGAATTTTTCTTGCTGGTTTTTGCTGCATGTCTTGGATCTGATCTTAGGGACTTTCGGGGTGTTACACAAGTTTTGAGTTCTATTCCTCATTTCTTTCATTTAGCTCGAACCTAACAGCTCCCAATCTCCAAACCCATACTAAATATGGGTAAACATCTTCAATGATATTGCAACTCAAACCCATAAAATTCTTCAAGGTTCTAGCATCAAATCTTCCTCTTTCCTCTGGCAAGTCAAGAATTACTCTTGAGGTCCAAGACTTAAGTTTGTGAGTTGCTCTTGCTCCTTCAAGGTATGTGTTCTTTCTAAACTCTTGAAGGGGTATTAGTTCTAAATTATTATGGTTGTTCTAGGATTGAGACTCATGGGATGGTGATAGGAGGCCATGAGTCCAGTTGATGAACTAGGGTTAAGGGGTGTTTTCGTGTTGAGGTGATTATGGTTGTGTTGGATGGTCTTATGAGGATTACTTGTGTTATTTATTATATTTATAAGGATATGGATTTTAGGACACCCCATCCATAGGAGGTTCAAATTTCCTATGCCTTCTGGGTTTTTGAAGAAAAGTCTCTGTGACCCCGAATTTGTCGTTAAGATGTTAATCATAGCTCTTATCATTATAATTGTTGCAGATTGACCTTATAGTAAAATAGTGGCTTTGTGGATAGAATTTTGAATCGGAGATAAGGTATGTAAGTCTAAATCCATTCTCTACTGATATGACATAGTATCCCAAATGTGTAATTCTTCCTTTATGATATCTTGATCATTCGTGATCCATGAAATGTCTTAACTCTCCTAGAATGAGTATTTGTTCTCATCCACGTATTTCCTTGAGTATTCATTTTTATAAGTTTTTTTATCATCATGCTTATGGTTAGAATCTATGATTCCTTCCTATGCTAGACATAATGTATTTTCTACTGTGAGTAGGCTAGAAATTTCTCAAGACATCCTATAAGTACGAAATATGGATACGTGCCTTCCCTTAGGCTTTAACAGGACTTCCTAAATGAATTCCAAAGTTCCTAGAAGATATAGATATATGGTGCATATGGGAACTCCATAGTTTGTATCATCAAGCAAGGTGTCTCTTCATGACTCTAAAGTTCCCTAAAATGTTGTCTTCTTAAACTAAAAGTATTATGCTCTCGCCTGGAGAGTTGAACTAACATTATAGTAGTCCTGCATATACAAATTCCCTTATGATAATAATGAATGCGTATATGAATAATGTCTCCAAGAACCTTAAGCACTTCATATATGTGGCTTTTCAATAAGGTTTCCTAGTTAAGAAAAATCCGTAAGTGTTGTCTTTTACATGTACTAACAAATCCAAGGCTTTCATAATGAACTCTCCTAGCAATGAATCTTCCATGGCATCTGCGAGAGTGTGTGTGTGTGTGTGTGTGTGTGTAGAGAGAGAGATAGATTTAATGTTACAGGTTTACAAAATTTTATAAATGCTTTCATGATATTGTATTATTCATTTAATGGTTAAAAGCTTACAATTTGCTATATGCTTTCGTGATGATTTAAAGGATGCTTTCAGTTTCAATTGATATTTGCCCAAGTTGTTTAAAAGATATTGTTGGCCCTTGAGCCACAAATCTTGTTTCTAAACTTCCATAGGATACTAAGTAAAATACTTGATATAATGATTTAAGCCTACGAGGCAAGAGTTTCAAAAATATTATGAAATTAGGCTGATGAGCCAAAGATTATGAAATTAGGCCAATGGGCCAAAGATGATGAATCATATTAGAAGGGGTCCAAGTTTTATGTTTTCTTAAATATTTTAGGATCTCTCTTAGAAATGGTGCTGGCTAAAGTGTCCAATACCTGAAGTGACACATTATTGGTGTGGGGCCAGGGTTGCCACTAGAGGCCCTAGCAGCTAGATAGTGTCACGATCCGAGTCTATACCCTGGATGAGACTCGGTACTTGGAGTCAAAAGTAAGCCCAAGCCAACCCATGGTCTATCATAACACTGTTAATCTTAATAATCATAGTGGAAGCTTAAATAATAAAACCATTCAAGAAAGCTAATTTGATAAAAGTTCATGCATCTGAAAGCAAAACTGAATGTCTAAGTCTATGTTCTAAAGCCAACTACAAATGATGACTTGCTGGGACAAGCCCCAGCTAACTCTAAATTATAACTGAAAGAAATGACTCAATAATAAATATCGTCCTCGAAAGATGAGGACTCACCAACTGCAGCTTTGCTGATATCACCGGAAGGAAATCGTCTAATGATGTTTAGGCTGAAAACCTACATCTGTATCATGATATGATACAGCATAGAAGATATGCGTCAATACTTTAAATGTACTGAGTAAGTGAGAGATAATATAAACATGAAGAAACAAATAAGTGAACTGATATGACATGAAATGACCAACTGAAGAACTAAAATATAACTCAGATGGTCAATAATGACCCTGGTTGATGGTCATAAACATGCCCTGAATCTGAGATACTGATCAGAGCTAACTTCATGAACTAAACTGAACTGAGGAAATATGAAACTGTACTGAGCTGAGGTAAACTGAAACTGTACTGACTAGTGGTAGAGTCTATAACCGACATATAACCACGTGAGCTAGACGTGGAGTCTGATGTATACATCGGTATGACCCAATATACCTTGCTAGGGTATAAAGGCATGAGTTGGGTGATCACAAGTCTGGGGTCGTAGGGCCAATAAAATAACCTACAGTGGCAACATAGTTCTGGAAACCTGGGTGCGCTGGAACCCCGATCAGCTCAGTGCTAAGTCCTACTCCCGCTTGATAGTCCTAGGCTGACTACTAAGCTGATAGCTCGAAACTGGGGTCCAAGACTAAGTCAGGGATACCTATCTGGAAGTACCCTGAGAGTCTTATTAGACTGGATTCTGTAATTGGTTTTCTAAGACTGGACAAAGCTGCTTATCTGGAAACATCATAACCATCTAAAGAACAAACTGAAACTGAAGTTGGGGGTTCTAAGACTGGTCAGAGTTGCTTATCTGGAAGTAACGTAACCATCTAAAGAACCAACTAAAATCTAATAACTGACAACTGGGAGGCACCATTGACACCTCAAGAGAAGACTGTAGTCAAACTGATCAGATGACATTTTTGGAAATATTGAACACGCTAACATTCTGACTGAAACTGTTCTAACATGCAACTGACTAAGATTCCAACTAATATTAGCAATATGGGAATCCGAACACTGATAGAATCTAGCAATATGAATAACTAGTCAATTATGCCAGACTCTAATTTACTGCATTTAAAAGTTAAGGCTAAATCATTTTACAAGAACTAGTTTCCACATGATTTCTAAGAATTGGGAAAATATACAGCTAATGACATGGATAATATTCCACCTGAAATTTATCGAATTCTATCTGAAAACTTTCTACATTCAAAACCTCAGGGCTATAACTGATAGAAGATTATGGAAGGGTTTGGGGGACACAAGGGAAAAATAATTCCCTTGTTGAATTTCCACATACCTGGTGAATAAATCCCAGAGAAAATCCCTTGAGAATCTGAGAAGAAATTCAATTGCCCTAGCTCCTGCTCTGAGTTTTTCTGAGAGAATTTTTACAATCTAACTACTGAGGAAATGAGAGGAATGAATTCTATCATCGATTACCCCTCTAAATTCCCTGGAACTAACCCAAAATGGCGTAGTTGAGGGAATAAAAAGGTGGGAAATTACTAAAATATCCCTGGGAAAAAATCTAGAAAAACTGTCGACAAGGATCAACGGGTCACTCAACGAGCCGTTGGTTAAGACCATGACTTGTTGGGACCAGTCATTCATCCTGGGGCCTAGGTTTCGGGCTCACTGGAATTGGCAACGAGAGTGACCATGACTCGTTGGATGAACTACCAGGTCGTTGGTACCTCTCATGGCGAATAGAAGAAAAATCTGGGAAGCCTAACAACGAGCAACACAACGACTCATTGGTAGACCCAATAGGTCGTTGTGTTGAGTCGTCACCTCTACTAAAAAAGTTCTTAAGATCCCTGAACTTCTCACCAAGAGTGGTCACAATGACTCGTTGTGTGATACAATGGGTCGTTGTGTGATACAACGGGTTGTTGATTCAACTTGTTGTCACTGAAGGGGATATCTAGGAGTCCCACCTAACAACTCACACCACGAGTCATTGTATCACACGACGACTCGTTGGTTGAGTCGTGGGTTCTTGGAAAAGGGAGATCTGATCTGGGGACCAACAAGTGACAGGACGACTCATTGTTTCTCACAATGGGTCATTCCATGTCCCATTAGTTCCCGAAGGACCAAGGCAGGGTTGACCACGACTGAGACAACAGGTGTTGGAGCTGACCATGACTCGTTGTCTCAGTCGTTCTGAGGCAATATTTCTGGTTTTTTCTAGATTTTTATTGTAAGGTCTGAGTTTGGTCTAGGAAAGTTTCAAGGTGTAACAATATCTCCCCCATGGGATCATTCGTCCTCGAATGAAGGCTAAAACTGCTGAAAAACTAGGAAAAGAGCTACAATTCCCTAACTGAGACTATGAACTAGTTTCTGAAGGAGTATCTAACTCTAAATTAACTTAACCACGCTAAACAGAGTCGATGCAACTAGAATGCATATTGAAAATCTGAATAGAGATGATGAGTACGAAACTGAACAGAGTATTGAGGAGGAATTTAGTACCTGATGTTGGAACTGAACTGGAAGGGAATAAATGAGGGTATTTGGCCATCATGCCTGCTTCTACCTCCCATGTGGCTCCCTCAACTAGATTGTTCCTCCACAAGACTTTCACTGAAGCGACTTTCTTGTTTCTCAACTTAGAGTCTGACGGTCTAGGATCTGAACTGGGACCTCTTCGTAAGAGAGACTATCTTTCACTCCCATACTGTTTAGTGGCACAATCGAAGTTGGGTCACTGATGCACTTCTCAATAGGGACACATAGAAGACTGGGTGCACAGATGCTAACTCTGGAGGTAATCAAGATAATAATGGTTCTCATAAACTATTGCTAGATTTTTTACTGGGGTATCCAGTCCTTGAGAATCATAAGTGTTACACCCTATTCATTTTGAGCAGTCCTGTTGATAGGTTTTGGACGTACTAGCCTAGTTTTTCGGCTACATGTTATACATCAAGTGAAGGCTAGGGGATGAGTGCGCGAGCATATGAGCGAACAAATGAGATGCTGAAGAAAACAAAAGGGGATCCACGTTGGCAGCATATCATGCCACTCTCTTGGAACGTTGGACAGCATGGCACACTGTTGTTCCTCTACAATGGGGTTGTTTCACGGAGGATGGATGGTGGTTGCTGCCTATTTATGTGTTTAAGTCGGTTGTTTGGATCATTTTCCATCTTTCCAGCAAAATTATCAACCAAGAACCTCTCTAAGCTCCATTCTACATATCCTAATGGGATCCTAACGTTAGAAAATAATTTACAAGGTAATTTTTGGTGTCGGGAAGCTAAAACCCTCTTGTAGCTCGTGTTTTGGTATTGTTTTTGGGCATTTTATGTGGCTGTTTTTGTGGTGGGTCCTTGGTAAGACTTTTTCTTTATATAATCTAGTTGCTTAGGATGGTTTAGGATGTGTAAGTATGGTAGGCCATTGTATTGGGATTTCTACCGTCTAATTCATAGAAAGTAGCCGAATAAGTTTTGTTTGGTATCATTTTCATGTTGTATTCTTGTAGCTGCATAATGGTATTGAGGAACTATTTGGAGGCAGTGGTTTATGGTGTTTTTAACGTAGGTGTCAGCTAATCTCATCTCGGTTTCATAAAGTTATGTTAAGGTTTCTTTCCCCTCTTGTTGTCAACATGATTTCCATTAGTTTCATAGGTTGTTGTTCGTTGTAAAATGAGTTGTTTAAGCTGTGTGTTACTTCCCCTTGTTTATAACCTTAGTTTCTATTTGGTTAAGGGATTTGAGTTATTTTGGATAGCTCATTTGAGGGGCCTAGACCCGTGTGCCCGAGGGGTGCTTCGGTGGGTCAAAATGCGTCCTAGAGGCAAATTACAAATGGTGCTTCAAGCCTTGGTTCATTGAGTAGGTGGGGACTATTTGTGTTATGTGCTGGATTCTTTGATATATTAATGGTCGATTTTTATTGTGTCAAGTCGTGGTGGGCTCTACGACAGTCTCAAAGTCCATGACAATTTTCGCCTAAACTGAGCCCTGGCTTGTGAAAAGCTATAAGGCTGTGACGGTTTCCAATGGGGTCATATATGCGACTTTTGTTGCCTATAAGGTCGTGATAGTTATTCCAGCAAGGAAACATTGATGTTATTTATATTATTGATTATGGATGTTGTTCATGTGATTTATTGGCTATACCTTTGTTCACCTAAAATTGTGCCCATTGTTTGACTTTAGAAATCTCGGTCTTGTGATATTGCCGGTTAGTGCTTTTATTAGGCTTTTGCCATCTCTTCCCTGTTTTGTACTTGATACTTTTTCTATGTCATACATACTCAGTACATTACTGTACTGATGCCCTAGTTAGGGCACTGTATTCATGCCTGCAGGTCTTGACCTTTAGGTTGATCAAGGTCCCCGAGGTTGACTGAGTTCCAGGTGCTTGTAGTAAGCTCCATCTTGTTTAGAGATTCCTTTTGAGATTTTTGTGTACATATTAGTAGGTCAGGGTCCTTTCCCGATCAGTACAACCTTATTAAAGTCCTTAGAGGCTCATAGTGTCACATCCCACCTTGGGGGGTATGACGGGCACCTGGTGCCTGCTAGACTCTGGACTGCTAAATGGTCCAGCCTGAGCACATCTGGTGCTTTGGCTGGCTCTGGCTCTATTCCAAGAAACAAACCAGCTATATAATGGCTGTAAACACAGCCTCCGGCCAACTGGCCTATAGCCACCTGTACCTATAATAACAGCTAACCAGAACACACTCATAACAAGGAACCTATGCGGGCCGACAAGGCCACCATGCTGTCTAGTTATCTGTAATGTCAACACAAGACTACTGTAAGACTACGTGACCGACAACGTCACCACTACTGTCAAACTAAGGCCTCACACAGCCAAAATAATCTGAAATACTAAACAGCTACAGCAAACTGCACGGCCTCACACGACCGGCTCAACTGACCACAGGGAAATATATACAGACTGCAAGCCTCTAGGAATAACAACAGAAATGATCGGGACAGGGCCCCGACCTACCCCTACTGTACAAAAAGGAAAAGAGCTACACCTCTGGAAATCAGACTCCGGATGATAGGAGCTGAATACTCAATAGCTGACTGGAATCACGAGGGATCGCCTCCTCGTCTATGAGTACCTGCAGGCAAGTAATGCGGCGCCCCACTGGGCGTCAGTATCACTGATACTAAGTATGCAAAGCAACTGAAATAATACAACTGAAAACAACTGAATAAAGATAGCATAACTAGCATTTCTGTATAGCAGGAGATAACTGAATCTGAAGAAGCTGACATAAACTGGATCGGGCTTTCTGTACTGATAAGGCAGAGGCATACCTGTAGACGCAACGGCCTGCTGTCTAGTAGCTAGTATACAATATATATAGCACATAAATAGATATACAAGTAGCAAGCAAGAGCCAATACCAACCCCCATAAGCCGGATGGCGCCAAGCAAGCAAACAATCTATATACCCCTACCCGGGTCAAAACCAACCAAAAATAAGTCTCTCCACTCATCTATTCACTTCGGAGCTCCTCTACCGGCCCCCTGGGTCTCCGGCTCGGGCCATAGCCTCCGATATAAGCAACCGTGTCTGGGTCCGGAGGACTCCTGTGTAGACAGTAACAGATAGGGTCTGGATCCCCGGACACACTCTACGGGGCTATCTGAAATCGGAGCTACACTTGTAATAACTGAATGTACAGACAGTAACAGATAGGGTCTAATTCCCTGGACACTGCTCAACGGGGCTATCTGATACCGGAGCTGTACCTGTAATGCTGATCAGACTGCTATGGGGAAAGCTTCATCCCATCTTCGTCCAAGCTGGGGACGGCATGCCACTCCTTGGAGTGACGTAAACCCACCCGCTCAGTGGGCGACACGATTACCAACCCAGGGGCGGCGAGGACGCTCAATAAGGTGCCCTCACGCCACAACAAGTCTCAATAAATAAATAGCACATACAAATAGCAAGCATGGATAATTGAAAAGACTATCTGAAATCTAACTTCTTATTCTGATATGTTTCTATACTGAACTGATTCTTTACTAATTATACTGATTCTGTAATCTCTGTTTAACTGTATGGCTAATCTGTAGCCAAGATACTATATGTCTGAATGGCTAATCTGTAGCCATAACTGTCTGTCTATCTGATCTTTCTTTGCTGACTTTTATTCTGAAAATCTGTTTCTTTTTATCCTACAACATGCTTGCCAATCACATAATAGGCTATACTGAATCTGAATATTAACTTACCCTTGGGCGCATGCTTTTCTAACTTTCAAACTAAAATACGATACGGCAACGCAAACCAATATATACTAAACTTATTCAATTCTCAACATTCAACTCCGAGAGTTTCAAATACGGAGTTTATTATAATTCACAAAACTAAGACTTACTAACTTGCCGAAGAACAACTTCACATACCTTAACCTCGAGTTATCCGACTGTCGGACGAGGCTCGGTCAATACTTCAGCTATTTCTCCCAACTGCATTCAGATATACGTCAATTAATACTAAATATAGCTTTATCCTGAAGAACAACGTCACTTTCGATATAATTATAGCCTAAACTTAGGCTTATCGAAAGACGGTCAAAAACTCGCTATTTTTAAGAAGTCCAGAAAGGAGAAGTATTCACTTCACAGCTAGGAGCACATAGACACTAATTTGGAGTAATTTTACTTACTTTGGTTCGGTAGCTCGACGATTCGCCGGCCGTATTTCACGAAACAAAAACCGTAGAAATGCTCTCTGCTGCTAAATACCTCGGTACCTGAGGTTAATTTGAGTTTAGACGTCGTTTGGCAGCGTAATCGAACGATTATTTTCAACTTTCTTCGTCTTCTCCCTCTCTCTGCGTTTTCCTTGAATTCTAATGGAGATTATCTTCAAATGGAAGGAAATTATCATTATTTAAAGGGAATTATCATTAATTAAAGGGAGTTATTATTAATTAAAGAAAATTATTATTAATTAAAGGAAATTATTATTAATTAAAGGAAATTACATCACAAACTGAGCTTTATATACTTGGACACTATAAATTGCATTTTACCTTGCGACGCGCCGACTTGGCGCTTGACCGATCTTTCCCCGGATCATTTTCTAGCATGCATGGCTTTCAAATATTCTTAACCAATACGTGAATAGGCCATCTATGTGCTGGAAATTTTACGGGGTATAACATTCTCCCCCCCTTATGAACATTCATCCTCGAATGAAATCTGTTATCTAGAGGACTTCTCAACTTACCCAACTTATTACTTAGAAAAATTTCGGCAGAATTTTCCCTGTAATATGGACTATCCCAAAAATCCTGAAATGCAGAAAAGTCCAATACAGGTACTCCACTCAATACTATAAAGTTCACTTGATAGCTAACATCAATATTTCTCATTTCATACATATACAACTATAAGGTACTACATAAGTAATAACACGGACATACCTGTCACCTGACTAGGCCTGGAATAGGTGAGGATATCTAGCTTTCATATCTTCTTCAGCTTCCCACGTCATCTCCTCTCGGTTCCGGTTACGCCACAATACCTTGACAGATGCAATATCTTTAGTCCTCAATCTATGAATCGGTCTGTCTAGGATAACTACCGGAACCTCTTCGTAGGCCAGCTCTTCTGTAACCTGGATATCCTGGACTGGGACTGCTCTGGACGGGTCTCCTATGCATTTCCTCAGCATAGACACATGAAAGACCGGGTGAACGGATTCTAACTCTGGGGGCAAGTTCAACTCATATGCTACTCGGCCTATCCTTCGACGAATCTGATAAGGTCCAACAAATCTCGGACTAAGCTTACCCTTCTTGCCGAATCTCATCACCCCTTTCATCGGAGACACTTTCAGAAATACCCAGTCATTCACATTAAACTCCAGGTCTCTGCGCCGTACATCTGCATATAATTTCTGGCGACTCTGTGCAGTCAATAGGCGTTCTCTGATAAGCTTAACTTTCTCTTCTGACTGCTGAACAATGTCTGGCCCAATTATCGCTGACTCCCCTGTTTCGAACCAGCCAACCGGCGATCTACACTTTCGCCCGTATAAAGCCTCAAAAGGCGCCATCTGAATAGCCGAATGATAGCTATTATTATAAGCAAACTCTATCAACGGCAAATGCTCGTCCCAGCTACCACCAAAATCTAGCACACACGCTCGCAGCATGTCCTCGAGCGTCTGAATAGTGCGCTCAGCCTGTCCATCTATCTGAGGGTGGAATGCTGTGCTCAAATTGATCTGCGTTCCCAAACCCTTCTGGAATGACTGCCAAAATCTAGCTGTAAACTGTGCTCCTCTGTCTGAAATGATGGATACGGGTACTCCATGCAACCTGACTATTTCTCGGATATACAACCCAGCATAATCTTCGGCCGAGAAGGTAGTTCTTACTGGCAGGAAATGAGCTGATTTACTCAACCTGTCAACTATTACCCATATAGAGTCATGCCTGCGTCTAGTACGGGGTAATCCTGCCACAAAATCCATATTTATAGCTTCCCATTTCCAGAGAGGCACAGCTATATCCTGAGTCAAACCGCCTGATTTCTGATGTTGTGCTTTCACCTGTTGGCAGTTAGGACACCGGGCTACAAATTCAGCAACATCTCTTTTCAAACCTGGCCACCAGTAATTTTCTTTGATATCATGGTACATCTTTGTCGCGCCAGGTGATCTTGGGCAGATTTATATGCCCAAGTGATACTCAAACGTATCATTTTTACCTTGTTTGTTGTGCAATGTGTATATAATATCATGTAATTGGTAATAAAATGCAAATTTATACTAACCAACATGATTAGCATTTGTTTTGCAGGAAAATGTGATTTTTAGGAGCTAAAATGCATGTTGGAACTATGTCGGAGTTGGACTTGGATGCGAGCGTGGAAAAGACCCGGGAATGCAGGATTTATAGGGGCTCCGCGATGGCTCTGTGCCACGCTACCATCGCGGTAGCACACTGCCTGAGCAGGAATTAAATTTGCAATTTCCAGTGTGCATGCGCGTCAGCTCCGTGGCACGGAGATAGGCCTCCACGATGGCCTCCGTGCCACGTTGAGGTTAAATTACTGGACCCTGGAAATTCCAGTGAGGGTCCACGTCCACGCCGTGTCACGGAGGCAGTGCTCCGTGTTGGCCTCCGTGACACGTTGCTTGTTATTCCGGGAAAAATTTCCCACTAGTATAAATAGCACACTTAGGTTTATTTTAAGTAGTTTTCAGTTTTTAGACTGAGTTCAGAAGTGGAGAGCAGGAACGTGGGTTAGTAGCAGTTGAAGATTGGAAAAGCTAAGGGATTTCTTCTCTTCCTTTCTTCTTTCTATCAAATTGTACGTATGATTTACACTCATTTTAGGATGATCAATCCAAGAATGAGTGGCTAATTCTCTTTCTTGCTGAGGTTTTGAACATGTGTAATGAATTCTGATTTTCATTGATATGGTTTATTCTTCTTCTTTAATGTTGTTCTATTAATTCTTGTTCTTTACTGCATTAGTGATTGGCCAACATTAATGTATATCTAGAAAGTCCAATTTCACTCGAGAGAGCAAGAAATTGGAAAGTTGTGAATTAATAGGGTATTGTTCTTAACTTGATTTGGGAAAATTGGGTTTTGATGTGCTTTCCTGATAGAAATATACTTGGAAGCCGTATTAGTCAATTTAAGAACCGGAATTGTAGTGCTAGGTCATAAATTGCATTTGATCACAGAAATGTAGACGGATGGTTTATGATTCTAAAGTGAAATTAAATACGAGAGTTTTAATTTCTAGGCAAATGTTCTTGGCTAGCAACATGAAGAAGAGAATTAACCAACATTATCATGATTATCAAGTTCATTACTTGTTCTTAACCTTGGCATGTTCATATCCATTGTCTGAATTCAAAAGTAAATAGTTTGTATTAATTGTAGTATATAGTTTAGAAACAAAAATTCAATTACTCTTGGGTACGTTGTTGTTAGCATAATTAGAAGTTAAATAGAAATATAGTAAATTAGGCAATTTTACATATCTTGAGCCTCCTTGGATCGATACTTGGCTACTTAGCCACTTTATTACTTGTTTGACCACGTGCACTTGCGTGTCGGTTTTTACCCGTACCCCAAAGCACCGAGCAAGTTTTTGGCGCCGTTGCCGGGGAGGCTAGGCGATTTGTAAAATTGTGTTTAGTGTAAATTTACTGTATTTGTATTTTTATTTTCTTAAGTGTTAACAACTTGGTCTTAGCCTGTATTTTGCAGATTTTGTTTCTGTGAACACTGGCAAGGGACAAAGATCTGGTGGAATCTTACTTAGAGCCCGAGCGTGAATTTCATAGTCAACGTAGAGAAGCTCTTCGAAAGAAGCTGCAGTTGCTTAGACAGACTATGATGGAGCAACCAAATCCACCAGTTGTTAGGGCAGTTTTAGTGCCCGATGAAGCAGCAGCAAGGCCGGTTCGCTAGGTGGCAATCCCACACGCTAATAATGTCCAATCTAGCATCCGCAAACCAGAGCCTGGAGGGAGGTTTGAATTAAAGCAGAATATGGTGCAACTTTTGCACACAAGCGGGCAATTTACCGGTCTCCCTCACGAAGATCCACAACAACATCTCCAGAACTTTTTGGAGATAAGTGACACTTATATACCCACTGGAGTGTCACCTGATTATGTTCGGCTCACCTTATTTCCATTTTCCTTACTTGGTGAAGCCAAGAGGTGGTTAAAAGCTGAACCACCCAATTCTATATCAACGTGGGATGATCTTGCACGGAAATTTCTTATCAGATTTTTCCCTTCTGGTAAAACAGCCAGACTTAGGAGTCAAATCCTAAGTTTTAAACAGAGGGAAGGGGAAAATCTATATCAAGCCTGGGAAAGATTCAAATCCATGTTGCGGGACTGTCCTCACCATCATCAGTCCAACGAGGTGTTGGTACACACTTTTATTGAGGGTTTGGAACCCCACACTAAAATTCTGTTAGATTCAGCAGCTGGAGGGCAAGCGCTGGAGAAGACTTATGAGGAGCTGTACACTTTGCTCAACCGAATTTCACAAGGCAATCCAGAATGGAATGCAGATTCTTCAAGAGGTGGAGCAAGGAAAGCAGTGGGAGTGCTTGAAGTGGATGGATTCACAGCTATCGCTGCACAGATAGCTGCTTTGCAAAATCAGTTAAACACTCACTTCAGCAATATCAATTTGAACCAGCTTTCAGCTTCAGTCAATGCAGTTCAACAGATGTGGTGTGAAGTGTGTGGTAGTAGTGAGCATTCAGCTGAATGCTGTGGTGCAAATCCTGATTCTGTTAACTTTTTGGGCAATGCACAGAGAAATCAACAGCAGTTTGTTGGTGGCTACAACTCAAATTGGAGGAACCATCCGAATTTTTCGTGGGGTAGCAACAATCAACAAGGTCAGAGTTCAGGGCAGGGTATGCATAGAAACCAAGAAGGGCAACAAAATTATCAAGCTCAATTCAGAAATCACAATGCCCCTCCTCCACCACCATCACCGACTATTGAGGAGATGTTCAAAACCATGATCGCTAATCAGGCACAATTGCAGGCTGACTATGTCAAATTGGCAGCCGAAGTGAAGAACAATCAATTGGCGACCAAGGCTCTTGAATATCAGTTTGGGCAATTTGCTAGTGCCCAAAATATTAGACCCAGAGGAGGACTACCTAGCGACACGGATCCAAATCCGAAGCAGGTTAATGCAGTGACCACGAGGAGTGGTTTACAATTGAAGGAGGTGGAATCGGAAAGACTGCCTCAAAAGTCAGGAGCAGCAGATGTTGAGGGAGAGCAAAGTTCTGATAAGGGGAAGAGTAAAGAAGCTGAACCAGAAAGGCCTCCACCCCCGTTCCCTCAACGACTTAAGAAACACAAGGAGGAGGCGTGTTTCCAGAAATTCATGGAGGTACTTAAACAGGTACATATTAACTTACCTCTTGTTGATGTCTTGCAGGGAGTGCCAAAATATGCGAAGTATATTAAAGACATCGTGGCTAACAAAAGTCGTTTGACTGAGTATGCCACGGTAGCTTTAACGGAGGAATGCACTTCCCGTATTCAGAATAGGTTGCCCACAAAACTGAAAGACACTGGAAGTTTCACTATCCAGCTGACTATTGGGCAAAGTACCCGAGCGTGTGGATTATGCGACTTGGGGGCAAGTATAAATCTGATGCCTTCTTCGGTATTCAGAAAGTTAGGTCTAGGGAGTCCTAGACCTACAACGGTAATCTTGCAGCTAGCAGACAGGTCTTTGGCTAAGCCGGATGGCATTGTTGAGGATGTGTTGGTGCAAGTAGGCTCCCTCATTTTTCTGATCGATTTTATTGTTCTGGACTTTGAACCAGATGCTGAAGTCCCATTTATTTTGGGACGACCCTTTTTGGCAACCGGAAAAGCATTAATCGATGTAGCTGCGGGTCAACTCACAATGCAAGCACATGACAAGGTCGAAGTGTTCGACGTGTACAAGGTACCTAAGCTCCCGACTATTTATAAGGATCTCTCGGTGATCAACGTAATTGATCATGGGAAGGCTAACAGATTGAGTGATTCCCGAGAGTTACTAGGTAGGCCACCGGATAAGGTAGAGCACTACTGGGGGATGATCATGATCGGGACAAATCGTCCATCTCCCTAGTAGATAAATGAGCTTAAAGGACGTCGAGCCGCGACGGTAAACCAGGCGCTGCACGGGAGGCAACCCGTGAAAAATATTTTCTTTCTTTCTTTTTAGTGTAAATAATTTTTACTTTTCTTTTCTTTTTCTTGACTACGTTTAGATTTGCATTTTAGTTAGTATCTTTTATTTTTAGTTAGGGAAATCTATTAATTTAACCAATTTTTGTTTAGTGAGGTGATTTTCAGGTATAACGGAGGAAATATACATGGAATCGAGAAAATGAGGCGAGGTATGAAAATTAAATTTATTGGTGAAACAGAGCACTGGCGCGTTGGCGCCGCGTCACGGAGGCAATGCTCCGTGTTGGCCTCCGTGACACGTTGAAGGCAAATCTGGATTTTTCAAAATTCCAGTAAGCCAACGCGTTGGCTCCATGTCACGGAGGAGGGGCTCCGCGTTACCCTCCGTGACACGTTTCCCTTTATCCAGTGCCGGGTCACACCGGGTTTCCGGGTGACCCGCGTGTTTCCTTTAAATAATAACCCCGATTTCGCCCCAAATTCCCCCATTCCCTCTTCCCTCTGCGACCAAACACCCATTTCCCCCTCCCCAAGCAACGTGCCACGTTGATAGGCAAAGAAAAACGTCAAGTTTCTTCGATTCTTCAATTCTAAGGTATGTTTTCATCGTCTAACTCAATTTTTTGGTGATTTTTGTCAAATTTGGGCATATAAGGTGAGAAATATCACCCTAGGTAGAAATTGAACATGATATTGAATTATTTTGTGATTGATTTTTGTTCGGATTGTTGTATTTGGCGTTTGAACTTGTCGATTATGTAAATAATTCGAAATTGATTGTCGAATTGTATTTTAGGGCTTGGGTTGTTGAATTCGACTTGGGCAACTTGATAGTTTGGTGAAATTGATGCCGGGGTGTGTTTATTATTTGAGATAAGTCGTGGTAAATCTTGTATAACTGTTAAAAGACGACTAATTCTCGAATTTTTTTGGGAAAATGCATAATGTGTGAATTGGTTAGATTGTTGAATTAGCTTGTATATAAAATATTTTTCTAGTTGTTTTTAGTTTGTGGTTGTTTTGTTGCTTGTGCGATGGTTGAATTGCTAGCGATAGTAGGATTGGGAATTCGCTGTATGAAGTCTGAGTAGTACGCTAACCGTTATGCTGTCGAAATTTTGTTACGAACGCACTAAGCAATATGTGTATAGTTGTTTGTGTTTGGGGTTGTAAATAGAGCTATCCTTGCTGAAATTTTGTAAATATTGTTAAGGACTAAGTGTGGGGTAAATTTTGTGTAACCCAACCTTAGCCGAAGCTAACAACTATTTAGCTTAACGTTGTGCTTGTTTGTGTAAATTGACAGGTACAATGGCTAGCAGGCAAGACAAAGGCAAGGGTGCTTCTACCTCAGGCACCGGAAGGAAACGGATGAGACTGGGCACTGCAGTCCCAGCTGCACCCGCTGTTCCGCGCGGCCAACACCGCCGATACGGAACAAGATGGGTCACCGATGAAGGGAAGAAATGGTACGCAAAGCATAAGGAGAACAAGTACTTCCTCGAGGAACATATTGCTAGGGAACCACTTGCACAGGAGTTCCCTCGCATTGTACAGAGGATTGAGGCAGCTGGGCTCAGCTTTATTTTTCAGGAGCCCAAGGAGTGCAACCTTCATTTGGTCCGGGAATTTTATGCCAACTGGAACCCGGTCATCAGAAGCCACACTATTAAAATCAAAGGGCAGATTGTCACTCTGGAACCCCAGCAGCTGAATGCCATTGTTGGAGCGCGGGACACAGATGCCCACGTTCTCCGCCAGCTAAACATCACCCCACCGTACGCCGACATCAGACGTACGTTGTGTGGGGCTCGATCCACAGCCCGATGGAGTAGACACAAGGAGAGGGGTTACCACCAGACTCTGCCCTATTCGCAGATGAACAGGGAGGCCAGAATCTGGCTAAAAATTGTGTGTTCGTGCTTGATCCCGGGAGTTCATATGACAGACGTGACCCGGGACCGTGTCTGCTTGGTGTATGCCCTTATGAAAGGGCTTGAGATTAATGTTGGGGCGGTCATAATATCCGCCATGAAGAGAGCCAGACTGCACCAGAGTCACAGATACAGGTTTGGCGGACTCATCACCACCTTCCTCCGAGGCCTCGACATTGAGGAAGAAGCCTTGGATTACATTCCGCAGCTGGAGCGGAGGGCCCTTGATGTGACAAAGACTAAGGCCCCCGACACTACACACAGACCCGTGCTGACTTTGGGCGAGCGACATGCTCGTGACGATCAGTACATGGCCCGTATGTTCGGCATGCAGATGCTGCAGCTACGGATAGGTGGGAGACCAGCCACCGAGGAGGAGTTATGGCAGCTGGAGCTGGACTACCCCTTTGGCGAGAACGCCAGAGCCTTATGTAAGGTGGGGCCAGCCTTTGTGGAGCCGACAGACGATGATGTCCCTACTGATGAGGAGACACGTCGTGAGGACTCTGATGTGGAGTCCGATGACGATGATGGAGCTGATTCAGATATGGGCGACGAGGCTGCAGCACCGGATGAGGAAGTCGAATATTTCGACTGAGCAGGGAGTTCCACTACCCAAATTTTGTGCTTTGTATTTTTGTGAACACTGGGGACAGTGTTCGATTTAAGTGTGGGGTGGGGAGTAGTTAGGTGCTAGGTCAAGGCTCTAAATTGCTGTATAATTTTTCCTTGCTGTTTATGTATGTTGTGCCTTCCCTGTTGTGAACTGATTTGTGATGTACGTATATATTTGTTTTGTGGCTAATGATGTGTGTTTTTGAAAGTTATGGTTGCAATGGTAAATATTTTGTAAATTTTGTAAATAAATTTTTTTTCTCTATCGACATGATCGATTATTTTCAAAATTTTTGCGAAAATATATTGCACTTGTAAATATTTTCTTTTTATCGAAATGATCGATTTGTTGCAAAAAAAATTTCGATTTTTATTTTTTTTGGGTTTCTCGGAGTTTGTTTTCGGTTCTTTTACCGAGAATAGTCCCATTGAACCGATGTCGTAGTTAGTGACCGTTCCCTATGATGGATGGATGACCACCGTCTTAAGGGAAATGTAGTCGGTAGGAGTAGGATTTTTAATTGTTATTTTAGTTTTCTTTGGTGGATTGCATCAATAAACTGTAGTTGCTTATGGTTGCTAAAATTTCGTTGCGTGTTGTAATTGATGTTCAAATTGTGAAAATGATTTGTTTGAAAGCATGAAATTCTGTAAATATGTTGAGTTACCTAGGCTATAGAATTTGGTTCATTATGGTTGAGGCTTAATCTTGAATTCATGTAATTGACTAATTAAAGAGTCTGTGAATGCATCTTGATTCGAGCATGTGCATGAAGTGTGAAGTGAGGATTTGCTATTCCATGTCATTGTGAATTGTCTAGAACTTGCCTGGTGTGTATACGAAGCGAAATGAAGGAGGTGTAGTGTTGGAAAGGATGTAGGCATTTCTTTGTTTTAACCGATAGTTTCCATTTTTTTTCTTGTCAAATTCTACCTTTTTATATGTTGTATACCCTAGTCAGCCCGTTGAGCCTTTAGCCGATTTCTTTCTTTTGTCCAAAATTGTACGAACTAAGCTTTATTCCTTCTTTTCATTGGCCTTAAAGTCTAAAAGAAGCTCTTAAGCGCTTACAAATAACAGAAAATGTTTCCCAAAGTGTTAAAGAGTGAAAAGAGTGAAAAGAAAAAGAAAAGCAAAGTGAGGAAAGAAAAGATGAAGTTGAAGAGGCACTTGTTGTAATTAATTGATATTGAGGGTACATGAAAACCCGCTGTTTTGTGTCAAGTGTGGTTGATGAAATGGGCTGTATGAAAGTAAACCAGCATGAATGGGAGAAAAAGAGAAAAGAGAGGAACAATGTCCATGAGTCGATGGGAATGAGTTGAAAAAGCGCTTAAGGATGCTAGCGATTATTATTGGCTAATCCAATATATGCATACTAGATCCATAGCCCCGTTACATCCCATTAAAAGTCCTATTTGATCCTACATTGCATTTCTTTATATTAGTGGAGTAATACACTAAGGGCAAGCCTATGGGTCATGACATGATGTATGTGAATTCTTTTGGGAGAGAGAGTGAAATTAATTTTTATATGCCCCTACTTGCATGTTTGTGTGTTGCATGAACATAAAGGGGAAGTTTCTCTCGAGTTGTGAGGGCACATGCTTGATGAAAGATTGATTTTCGTGTCGGATTTCTTGATTAGTTGATTTGCATGAGTTTGCCGATATCAAGAATCAATTCTTAAAAGTCTAGGAAGCCTTGATGTATTAAGGTCATTGTCTTGTACGACCAAGCATGTTTTCTTGATGATTTGCAAAAATTGAATAATCGGTATGACCGTAGCGTAAATTGTTGCACCATAGTGACGAAAGTTGGGATGTAATTTGCATGAGTTGTGTATGTGTTGTTCGAGGACGAACAAGGATTTAAGTGTGGGGTAAGTGATCTTGGGCAGATTTATATGCCCAAGTGATACTCAAACGTATCATTTTTACCTTGTTTGTTGTGCAATGTGTATATAATATCATGTAATTGGTAATAAAATGCGAATTTATACTAACCAACATGATTAGCATTTGTTTTGCAGGAAAATGTGATTTTTAGGAGCTAAAATGCATGTTGGAACTATGTCGGAGTTGGACTTGGATGCGAGCGTGGAAAAGACCCGGGAATGCAGGATTTATAGGGGCTCCGCGATGGCTCCGTGCCACGCTACCATCGCGGTAGCACACTGCCTGAGCAGGAATTAAATTTGCAATTTCCAGTGTGCATGCGCGTCAGCTCCGTGGCACAGAGATAGGCCTCCGCGATGGCCTCCATGCCACGTTGAGGTTAAATTACTGGACCCTGGAAATTCCAGTGAGGGTCCGCGTCCACGCCGTGTCACGGAGGCAGTGCTCCGCGTTGGCCTCCGTGACACGTTGCTTGTTATTCCGGGAAAAATTTCCCACTAGTATAAATAGCACACTTAGGTTTATTTTAAGTAGTTTTCAATTTTTAGACTGAGTTCAGAAGTGGAGAGCAGGAACGTGGGTTAGTAGCAGTTGAAGATTGGAAAAGCTAAGGGATTTCTTCTCTTCCTTTCTTCTTTCTATCAAATTGTACATATGATTTACACTCATTTTAGGATGATCAATCCAAGAATGAGTGGCTAATTCTCTTTCTTGCTGAGGTTTTGAACATGTGTAATGAATTCTGATTTTCATTGATATGGTTTATTCTTCTTCTTTAATGTTGTTCTATTAATTCTTGTTCTTTACTGCATTAGTGATTGGCCAACATTAATGTATATCTAAAAAGTCCAATTTCACTCGAGAGAGCAAGAAATTGGAAAGTTGTGAATTAATAGGGTATTGTTCTTAACTTGATTTGGGAAAATTGGGTTTTGATGTGCTTTCCTGATAGAAATATACTTGGAAGCCGTATTAGTCAATTTAGGAACCGGAATTGTAGTGCTAGGTCATAAATTGCATTTGATCACAGAAATGTAGACGGATGGTTTATGATTCTAAAGTGAAATTAAATACGAGAGTTTTAATTTCTAGGCAAATGTTCTTGGCTAGCAACATGAAGAAGAGAATTAACCAACATTATCATGATTATCAAGTTCATTACTTGTTCTTAACCTTGGCATGTTCATATCCATTGTCTGAATTCAAAAGTAAATAGTTTGTATTAATTGTAGTATATAGTTTAGAAACAAAAATTCAATTACTCTTGGGTACGTTGTTGTTAGCATAATTAGAAGTTAAATAGAAATATAGTAAATTAGGTAATTTTACATATCTTGAGCCTCCTTGGATCGATACTTGGCTACTTAGCCACTTTATTACTTGTTTGACCACGTGCACTTGCGTGTCGGTTTTTACCCGTACCCCAAAGCACCGAGCAAGTTTTTGGCGTCGTTGCCGGGGAGGCTAGGCGATTTGTAAAATTGTGTTTAGTGTAAATTTTCTGTATTTGTATTTTTATTTTCTTAAGTGTTAACAACTTGGTCTTAGCCTGTATTTTGCAGATTTTGTTTCTGTGAACACTGGCAAGGGACAAAGATCTGGTGGAATCTTACTTAGAGCCCGAGCGTGAATTTCATAGTCAACGTAGAGAAGCTATTCGAAAGAAGCTGCAGTTGCTTCAACAGACTATGATGGAGCAACCAAATCCACCAGTTGTTAGGGCAGTTTTAGTGCCCGATGAAGCAGCAGCAAGGCCGGTTCGCGAGGTGGCAATCCCACACGCTAATAATGTCCATTCTAGCATCCGCAAACCAGAGCCTGGAGGGAGGTTTGAATTAAAGCAGAATATGGTGCAACTTTTGCACACAAGCGGGCAATTTACCGGTCTCCCTCACGAAGATCCACAACAACATCTCCAGAACTTTTTGGAGATAAGTGACACTTATATACCCACTGGAGTGTCACCTGATTATGTTCGGCTCACCTTATTTCCATTTTCCTTACTTGGTGAAGCCAAGAGGTGGTTAAAAGCTGAACCACCCAATTCTATATCAATGTGGGATGATCTTGCACGGAAGTTTCTTATCAGATTTTTCCCTTCTGGTAAAATAGCCAGACTTAGGAGTCAAATCCTAAGTTTTAAACAGAGGGAAGGGGAAAATCTATATCAAGCCTGGGAAAGATTCAAATCCATGTTGCGGGACTGTCCTCACCATCATCAGTCCAACGAGGTGTTGGTACACACTTTTATTGAGGGTTTGGAACCCCACACTAAAATTCTGTTAGATTCAGCAGCTGGAGGGCAAGCGCTGGAGAAGACTTATGAGGAGCTGTACACTTTTCTCAACCAAATTTCACAAGGCAATCCAGAATGGAATGCAGATTCTTCAAGAGGTGGAGCAAGGAAAGCAGTGGGAGTGCTTGAAGTGGATGGATTCACAGCTATCGCTGCACAGATAGCTGCTTTGCAAAATCAGTTAAACACTCACTTCAGCAATATCAATTTGAACCAGCCTTCAGCTTCAGTCAATGCAGTTCAACAGATGTGGTGTGAAATGTGTGGTAGTAGTGAGCATTCAGCTGAACGCTGTGGTGCAAATCCTGATTCTGTTAACTTTGTGGGCAATGCATAGAGAAATCAACAGCAGTTTGGTGGTGGCTACAACTCAAATTGGAGGAACCATCCGAATTTTTCGTGGGGTAGCAACAATCAACAAGGTCAGAGTTCAGGGCAGGGTATGCACAGAAACCAAGGAGGGCAACAAAATTATCAAGCTCAATTCAGAAATCACAATGCCCCTCCTCCACCACCATCACCGACTATTGAGGAGATGTTCAAAACCATGATCGCTAATCAGGCACAATTACAGGCTGACTATGTCAAATTGGCAGCCGAAGTGAAGAACAATCAATTGGCGACCAAGGCTCTTGAATATCAGTTTGGGCAATTTGCTAGTGCCCAAAATATTAGACCCAGAGGAGGACTACCTAGCGACACGGATCCAAATCCGAAGCAAGTTAATGCAGTGACCACGAGGAGTGGTTTACAATTGAAGGAGGTGGAACCAGAAAGGCCTCCACCCCCGTTCCCTCAACGACTTAAGAAACACAAGGAGGAGGCGTGTTTCCAGAAATTCATGGAGGTACTTAAACAGGTACATGTTAACTTACCTCTTGTTGATGTCTTGCAGGGAGTGCCAAAATATGCGAAGTATATTAAAGACATCGTGGCTAACAAAAGTCGTTTGACTGAGTATGCCACGGTAGCTTTAACGGAGGAATGCACTTCCCGTATTCAGAATAGGTTGCCCACAAAACTGAAAGACCCTGGAAGTTTCACTATCCAGCTGACTATTGGGCAAAGTACCCGAGCGCGTGGATTATGCGACTTGGGGGCAAGTATAAATCTGATGCCTTCTTCGGTATTCAGAAAGTTAGGTCTAGGGAGTCCTAGACCTACAACGGTAATCTTGCAGCTAGCAGACAGGTCTTTGGCTAAGCCGGATGGCATTGTTGAGGATGTGTTGGTGCAAGTAGGCTCCCTTATTTTTCCGGTCGATTTTATTATTCTGGACTTTGAACCAGATGCTGAAGTCCCATTTATTTTGGGACGACCCTTTTTGGCAACCGGAAAAGCATTAATCGATGTAGCTGCGGGTCAACTCACGATGCAAGCACATGACAAGGTCGAAGTGTTCGACGTGTACAAGGTACCTAAGCTCCCGACTGTTTATAAGGATCTCTCGGTGATCAACGTAATTGATCATGGGAAGGCTAACAGATTGAGTGATTCCCGAGAGTTACTAGGTAGGCCACCGGATAAGGTAGAGCACTAGTGGGGGGATGATCATGATCGAGACAAATCGTCCATCTCCCTAGTAGATAAATGAGCTTAAAGGACGTCGAGCCGCGACGGTAAACCAGGCGCTGCACGGGAGGCAACCCGTGAAAAATATTTTCTTTCTTTCTTTTTAGTGTAAATAATTTTTACTTTTCTTTTCTTTTTCTTGACTAGGTTTAGATTTGCATTTTAGTTAGTATCTTTTATTTTTAGTTAGGGAAATCTATTAATTTAACCAATTTTTGATTAGTGAGGTGATTTTCAAGTATAACGGAGGAAATATACATGGAATCGAGAAAATGAGGCGAGGTATGAAAATTAAATTTATTGGTGAAACAGAGCACTGGCGCGTTGGCGCCGCGTCACGGAGGCAATGCTCCGCGTTGGCCTCCGTGACACGTTGAAGGCAAATCTGGATTTTTCAAAATTCCAGTAAGCCAACGCGTTGGCTCCGTGTCACGGAGGAGGGGCTCCGCGTTACCCTCCGTGACACGTTGCCCTTTATCCAGTGCCGGGTCACACCGGGTTTCCGGGTGACCCGCGTGTTTCCTTTAAATAATAACCCCGATTTCGCCCCAAATTCCCCCATTCCCTCTTCCCTCCGCGACCAAACACCCATTTCCCCCTCCCCAAGCAACGTGCCACGTTGATAGGCAAAGAAAAACGTCAAGTTTCTTCGATTCTTCAATTCTAAGGTATGTTTTCATCGTCTAACTCAATTTTTTGGTGATTTTTGTCAAATTTGGGCATATAAGGTGAGAAATATCACCCTAGGTAGAAATTGAACATGATATTGAATTATTTTGTGATTGATTTTTGTTCGGATTGTTGTATTTGGCGTTTGAACTTGTCGATTATGTAAATAATTCGAAATTGATTGTCGAATTGTATTTTAGGGCTTGGGTTGTTGAATTCGACTTGGGCAACTTGATAGTTTGGTGAAATTGATGCCGGGGTGTGTTTATTATTTGAGATAAGTCGTGGTAAATCTTGTATAACTGTTAAAAGACGACTAATTCTCGAATTTTTGTGGGAAAATGCATAATGTGTGAATTGGTTAGATTGTTGAATTAGCTTGTATATAAAATATTTTTCTAGTTGTTTTTAGTTTGTGGTTGTTTTGTTGCTTGTGCGATGGTTGAATTGCTAGCAATAGTAGGATTGGGAATTCGCTGTATGAAGTCTGAGTAGTACGCTAACCTTTATGTTGTCGAAATTTTGTTACGAACGCACTAAGCAATATGTGTATAGTTGTTTGTGTTTGGGGTTGTAAATAGAGCTATCCTTGCTGAAATTTTGTAAATATTGTTAAGGACTAAGTGTGGGGTAAATTTTGTGTAACCCAACCTTAGCCGAAGCTAACAACTATTTAGCTTAACGTTGTGCTTGTTTGTGTAAATTGACAGGTACAATGGCTAGCAGGCAAGACAAAGGCAAGGGTGCTTCTACCTCAGGCACCGGAAGGAAACGGATGAGACTGGGCACTGCAGTCCCAGCTGCACCCGCTGTTCCGCGCGGCCAACACCGCCGATACGGAACAAGATGGGTCACCGATGAAGGGAAGAAATGGTACGCAAAGCATAAGGAGAACAAGTACTTCCCCACAGGAGTTCCCTCGCATTGTACAGAGGATTGAGGCAGCTGGGCTCAGCTTTATTTTTCAGGAGCCCAAGGAGTGCAACCTTCATTTGGTCCGGGAATTTTATGCCAACTGGAACCCGGTCATCAGAAGCCACACTATTAAAATCAAAGGGCAGATTGTCACTCTGGAACCCCAGCAGCTGAATGCCATCGTTGGAGCGCGGGACACAGACGCCCACGTTCTCCGCTAGCTAAACATCACCCCACGGTACGCCGACATCAGACGTACGTTGTGTGGGGCTCGATCCACAGCCCGATGGAGTAGACACAAGGAGAGGGGTTACCACCAGACTCTGCCCTATTCGCAGATGAACAGGGAGGCCAGAATCTGGCTAAAAATTGTGTGTTCGTGCTTGATCCCGGGAGTTCATATGACAGACGTGACCCGGGACCGTGTCTGCTTGGTGTATGCCCTTATGAAAGGGCTTGAGATTAATGTTGGGGCGGTCATAACATCCGCCATGAAGAGAGCCATACTGCACCAGGGTCACAGATACGGGTTTGGCGGACTTATCACCACCTTCCTCCGAGGCCTCGACATTGAGGAAGAAGCCTTGGATTACATTCCGCAGCTGGAGCGGAGGGCCCTTGATGTGACAAAGACTAAGGCCCCCGACACTACACACGGACCCGTGCTGACTTTGGGCGAGCGACATGCTCGTGACGATCAGTACATGGCCCGTATGTTCGGCATGCAGATGCTGCAGCTACGGATAGGTGGGAGACCAGCCACCGAGGAGGAGTTATGGCAGCTGGAGCTGGACTACCCCTTTGGCGAGAACGCAAGAGCCTTATGTAAGGTGGGGCCAGCCTTTGTGGAGCCGACAGACGATGATGTCCCTACTGATGAGGAGACACGTCGTGAGGACTCTGATGTGGAGTCCGATGACGACGATGGAGCTGATTCAGATATGGGCGACGAGGCTGGAGCACCGGATGAGGAAGTCGAATATTTCGACTGAGCAGGGAGTTCCACCACCCAAATTTTGTGCTTTGTATTTTTGTGAACACTGGGGACAGTGTTCGATTTAAGTGTGGGGTGGGGAGTAGTTAGGTGCTAGGTCAAGGCTCTAAATTGCTGCATAATTTTTCCTTGCTGTTTATGTATGTTGTGCCTTCCCTGTTGTGAACTGATTTGTGATGTACGTATATATTTGTTTTGTGGCTAATGATGTGTGTTTTTGAAAGTTATGGTTGCAATGGTAAATATTTTGTAAATTTTGTAAATAATTTTTTTTTCTCTATCGACATGATCGATTATTTTCAAAATTTTTGCGAAAATATATTGCACTTGTAAATATTTTCTTTTTATCGAAATGATCGATTTGTTGCAAAAAAATTTCGATTTTTATTTTTTTTGGGTTTCTCGGAGTTTGTTTTCGGTTCTTTTACCGAGAATAGTCCCATTGAACCGATGTCATAGTTAGTGACCGTTCCCTATGATGGATGGATGACGACCTTCTTAAGGGAAATGTAGTCGGTAGGAGTAGGAATTTTAATTGTTGTTTTAGTTTTCTTTGGTGGATTGCATCAATGAACTGTAGTTGCTTATGGTTGCTAAAATTTCGTTGCGTGTTGTAATTGATGTTCAAATTGTGAAAATGATTCGTTGGAAAGCATGAAATTCTGTAAATATGTTGAGTTACCTAGGCTATAGAATTTGGTTCATTATGGTTGAGGCTTAATCTTGAATTCATGTAATTGACTAATTAAAGAGTCTGTGAATGCATCTTGATTCGAGCATGTGCATGAAGTGTGAAGTGAGGATTTGCTATTCCATGTCATTGTGAATTATCTAGAACTTGCCTGGTGTGTATACGAAGCGAAATGAAGGAGGTGTAGTGTTGGAAAGGATGTAGGCATTTCTTTGTTTTAACCGATAGTTTCTATTTTTTTTTCTTGTCAAATTCTACCTTTTTATATGTTGTATACCCTAGTCAGCCCGTTGAGCCTTTAGCCGATTTGTTTCTTTTGTCCAAAATTGTATGAACTAAGCTTTATTCCTTCTTTTCATTGGCCTTAAAGTCTAAAAGAAGCTCTTAAGCGCTTACAAAGAACAGAAAATGTTTCCCAAAGTGTTAAAGAGTGAAAAGAGTGAAAAGAAAAAGAAAAGCAAAGTGAGGAAAGAAAAGATGAAGTTGAAGAGGCACTTGTTGTAATTAATTGATATTGAGGGTACATGAAAACCCGCTGTTTTGTGTCAAGTGTGGTTGATGAAATGGGCTGTATGAAAGTAAACCAGCATGAATGGGAGAAAAAGAGAAAAGAGAGAGACAATGTCCATGAGTCGATGGGAATGAGTTGAAAAGGCGCTTAAGGATGCTAGCGATTATTATTGGCTAATCCAATATATGCATACTAGATCCATAGCCCCATTACAACCCATTAAAAGTCCTATTTGATCCTACATTGCATTTCTTTATATTAGTGGAGTAATACACTAAGGGCAAGCCTATGGGTCATGACATGATGCATGTGAATTCTTTTGGGAGAGAGAGTGAAATTAATTTTTATATACCCCTACTTGTATGTTTGTGTGTTTCATGAACATAAAGGGGAAGTTTCTCTCGAGTTGTGAGGGCACATGCTTGATGAAAGATTGATTTTCGTGTCGGATTTCTTGATTAGTTGATTTGCATGAGTTTGCCGATATCAAGAATCAATTCTTAAAAGTCTAGGAAGCCTTGATGTATTAAGGTCATTGTCTTGTACGACCAAGCATGTTTTCTTGATGATTTGCAAAAATTGAATAATCGGTATGACCGTAGCGTAAATTGTCGCACCATAGTGATGAAATTTGGGATGTAATTTGCATGAGTTGTGTATGTGTTGTTCGAGGACGAACAAGGATTTAAGTGTGGGGTAAGTGATCTTGGGCAGATTTATATGCCCAAGTGATACTCAAACGTATCATTTTTACCTTGTTTGTTGTGCAATGTGTATATAATATCATGTAATTGGTAATAAAATGCGAATTTATACTAACCAACATGATTAGCATTTGTTTTGCAGGAAAATGTGATTTTTAGGAGCTAAAATGCATGTTGGAACTATGTCGGAGTTGGACTTGGATGCGAGCGTGGAAAAGACCCGGGAATGCAGGATTTATAGGGGCTCCGCGATGGCTCCGTGCCACGCTACCATCGCGGTAGCACACTGCCTAAGCAGGAATTAAATTTGCAATTTCCAGTGTGCATGCGCGTCAGCTCCGTGGCACGGAGATAGGCCTCCGCGATGGCCTCCGTGCCACGTTGAGGTTAAATTACTGGACCCTGGAAATTCCAGTGAGGGTCCGCGTCCACGCCGTGTCACGGAGGCAGTGCTCCGCGTTGGCCTCCGTGACACGTTGCTTGTTATTCCGGGAAAAAATTCCCACTAGTATAAATAGCACACTTAGGTTTATTTTAAGTAGTTTTCAGTTTTTAGACTGAGTTCAGAAGTGGAGAGCAGGAACGTGGGTTAGTAGCAGTTGAAGATTGGAAAAGCTAAGGGATTTCTTCTCTTCCTTTCTTCTTTCTATCAAATTGTACGTATGATTTACACTCATTTTAGGATGATCAATCCAAGAATGAGTGGCTAATTCTCTTTCTTGCTGAGGTTTTGAACATGTGTAATGAATTCTGATTTTCATTGATATGGTTTATTCTTCTTCTTTAATGTTGTTCTATTAATTCTTGTTCTTTACTGCATTAGTGATTGGCCAACATTAATGTATATCTAAAAAGTCCAATTTCACTCGAGAGAGCAAGAAATTGGAAAGTTGTGAATTAATAGGGTATTGTTCTTAACTTGATTTGGGAAAATTGGGTTTTGATGTGCTTTCCTGATAGAAATATACTTGGAAGCCGTATTAGTCAATTTAGGAACCGGAATTGTAGTGCTAGGTCATAAATTGCATTTGATCACAGAAATGTAGACGGATGGTTTATGATTCTAAAGTGAAATTAAATACGAGAGTTTTAATTTCTAGGCAAATGTTCTTGGCTAGCAACATGAAGAAGAGAATTAACCAACATTATCATGATTATCAAGTTCATTACTTGTTCTTAACCTTGGCATGTTCATATCCATTGTCTGAATTCAAAAGTAAATAGTTTGTATTAATTGTAGTATATAGTTTAGAAACAAAAATTCAATTACTCTTGGGTACGTTGTTGTTAGCATAATTAGAAGTTAAATAGAAATATAGTAAATTAGGCAATTTTACATATCTTGAGCCTCCTTGGATCGATACTTGGCTACTTAGCCACTTTATTACTTGTTTGACCACGTGCACTTGCGTGTCGGTTTTTACCCGTACCCCAAAGCACCGAGCAAGTTTTTGGCGCCGTTGCCGGGGAGGCTAGGCGATTTGTAAAATTGTGTTTAGTGTAAATTTACTGTATTTGTATTTTTATTTTCTTAAGTGTTAACAACTTGGTCTTAGCCTGTATTTTGCAGATTTTGTTTCTGTGAACACTGGCAAGGGACAAAGATCTGGTGGAATCTTACTTAGAGCCCGAGCGTGAATTTCATAGTCAACGTAGAGAAGCTCTTCGAAAGAAGTTGTAGTTGCTTCAACAGACTATGATGGAGCAACCAAATCCACCAGTTGTTAGGGCAGTTTTAGTGCCCGATGAAGCAGCAGCAAGGCCGGTTCGCGAGGTGGCAATCCCACACGCTAATAATGTCCATTCTAGCATCCGCAAACCAGAGCCTGGAGGGAGGTTTGAATTAAAGCAGAATATGGTGCAACTTTTGCACACAAGCGGGCAATTTACCGGTCTCCCTCACGAAGATCCACAACAACATCTCCAGAACTTTTTGGAGATAAGTGACACTTATATACCCACTGGAGTGTCACCTGATTATGTTCGGCTCACCTTATTTCCATTTTCCTTACTTGGTGAAGCCAAGAGGTGGTTAAAAGCTGAACCACCCAATTCTATATCAACGTGGGATGATCTTGCACAGAAGTTTCTTATCAGATTTTTCCCTTCTGGTAAAACAGCCAGACTTAGGAGTCAAATCCTAAGTTTTAAACAGAGGGAAGGGGAAAATCTATATCAAGCCTGGGAAAGATTCAAATCCATGTTGCGGGACTGTCCTCACCATCATCAGTCCAACGAGGTGTTGGTACACACTTTTATTGAGGGTTTGGAACCCCACACTAAAATTCTGTTAGATTCAGCAGTTGGAGGGCAAGCGCTGGAGAAGACTTATGAGGAGCTGTACACTTTGCTCAACCGAATTTCACAAGGCAATCCAGAATGGAATGCAGATTCTTCAAGAGGTGGAGCAAGGAAAGCAGTGGGAGTGCTTGAAGTGGATGGATTCACAGCTATCGCTGCACAGAATGTTCACATCATAATCCTTTAACAGCTCCAACTAGCGACGTTGCCGCAGATTCAGCTCCCTCTGAGTGAAGATATACTGTAGGCTCTTGTGATCTGTGAAAATATCAACATGGACGCCATACAGGTAATGTATCCACATTTTCAAGGCGTGGATCACTGCGGCTAACTCCAGGTCGTGGGTAGGATAATTCTTCTCGTGTTTCCTCAACTGTCTGGAAGCATATGCAATCACCTTACCATGCTGCATCAACACACAACCCAACCCAATGCCTGATGCGTCGCAATATACTGAATAGCCTTCTGTACCTTCCGGCAAGGCTAGCACTGGGGCGGAGGTTAATCTATCTTTCAACTCCTGAAAGCTCTGCTCGCATGCCTCTGTCCACTGAAACTTTGCTGCTTTCTGTGTCAGTTTGGTCAGAGGTGCTGCAATAGTCGAGAACCCTTCAACGAACCTCCTGTAGTAACCTGCTAAACCCAGAAAGTTACGGACTTCCGTCGGAGTAGTAGGCCAAGGCCATGATTTGACTGCTTCTATCTTCTGCGTGTCAACCTGTATACCAGCATCCGACACAATATGCCCTAAAAAGGCCACTGAATTAAGCCAGAATTCGCACTTAGAAAATTTAGCATATAACTGGCGGTCCCTGAGGATCTGGAGCACTGTCCGCAAATGAGTCCGGTGATCTGCTTCAGAGCGAGAATACACCAGAATGACATCAATAAATACTATTACGAACAAGTCCAGGAAAGGTCTGAAAATACTATTCATCAGGTCCATGAATACTGCTGGGGCATTTGTCAACCCGAAGGACATAACCAGGAATTCAAAGTGTCCATATCGGGTCCTGAATGCTGTTTTGGGAATATCTCTCTCACGTACTCGAACCTGGTGATATCCGGACCGCAAGTCAATCTTAGAAAAGTATCTGGCTCCCTGCAACTGATCAAATAAGTCATCAATTCTGTGGAGCGGGTACTTGTTTTTCACTATAACTTTGTTCAATTGCCGATAATCTATGCACATACGGAGTGAGCCATCTTTCTTTCTCACAAACAAAACTGGCGCACCCCATGGTGAAATACTCGGCCTAATAAAACCTTTATCCAACAAGTCTTTAAGCTGCTCCTTTAATTCTCTAAGTTCTGCAGGAGCCATACGATAGGGAGGAATTGATATCGGCTGAGTGTCTGGTAACAAGTCAATAGCAAAATCTATTTCCCTTTCTGGGGGAATACCAGGTAACTCATCGGGAAACACATCAGGGAACTCGTTCACCACCGGAATAGACTGCAGCATCGGAGATTCTGCTCGGATATCCTGAACTCTGACCAGATGGTAAATACATCCCTTAGATATCAATTTCCTCGCCTGAAGGTAGGAAATAAACCTACCTTTTGGCGTAGAGGTGCTGCCCTTCCACTCCCGCACTACTTCTCCTGGAAAGTGGAATCGAACCGTCTTGGTCCAACATTCAACATTAGCAAAGCACGGCACTAGCCAATCCATACCCATTATGGCATCGAAGTCTATCATTTCTAACTCGACCAGATCTACTGCGGTCTGACGGTCAGCAACCTCTACTGTACACCCTCGGTAAATTCTGGTAGCTATAATAGAGTCACCGACAGGCGTGGATATTGCAAAGGGCTGCTGTATTAATTCTGGTGCAATATTGAACTTTCGTGCCACAAACGGGGTAATATATGACAGAGTAGATCCTGGATCAATCAATACGTAAACAGGGTATGAATAGATAGTCATCATACCTGTCACTACATCTGGAGATGCTTCTGAATCCTGTCTCCCTGGCAATGCATAAGTACGGCTTGAGCCCGTACCTGAACTGGAGGCTCCCGATCTACCTCGGCCTCTGCCTGCTGAACCTGAAGGCCCACGGCCCGCTGAGGCTGCTGGGGCTCGTGGCCCCGCGAATCCCCGGTCCTGACTGCCTCTGCTCCCCTGACCTCTGGTCAGACAGTCTCTCATCTGGTGCCCCTCCTGCCCGCAAATATAAGACCCCGTGGAGCCATATCTACAAGCTCCAGAGTGTGGTCGATTACAATAGGGGCAGGGTGAGGGTGCAAATCTACTCTGTTCTCCCCTTCTTTGCTGCGGGGAATCTACCGTTCTGGAACTGCCACTGAACCCTGACTTCCCTCTACGAACATACCTACCTCGCTGCTGCTGCTGTGGAGGTGGGGGTCTAGGGGGTCTATCTGATAGTCGAGGCCTGGGTCCTCTCTGAACTTCCCTCTGTATCTCATCTGGTCTATCTCTGCGGCGCTGTTCCTAACTGATCTGTCTATTACTCTGCTGCCACTGTCTAAGACCCTCTATGGTCTGAGCAAAATCCTGTACTCGGGCAATTTCCATATCCTCTCGCAACGTCGCCGTCATACACGCCTCAGTATACTTCGGATTCAAGCCCATGATGAATCTGTGAACTCTCGCTGGCATAGTATCAACAAAAGCTGGAGCATAACGGGCTAAGGAGTCAAACTGTAAAGCATACTCACGAACACTCCTCGCCCCCTGCTCTAAATGTAGGAACTGGTCCATCCGGGCCTGCCGGATCTCTCGTGGCAAATAATGGTCTAGAAAGGCCTCCGAGAAGCTGGTCCAGGTCGGAGGGGTAACATCTCTCCCTCGGGACCTTTCCCAACTCTCGTACCACATAATAGCTATATCTCTTAACCGGAACACTGCCAGCTCAACAGACTCTGAAGGGGTCACATGCATCACTCGGAATATCCTCTGCATTTGATCTAGGAAGTCCTGGGGGTCCTCTGCCGGATCTGACCCTATAAACTGCAGGGGACCCAGTGCCAAAAACTCCCTGACCCTGGAACTACCTGACCCACCTGAAGGCTCTACTGCTACAGGTGGTGCTAACTGGCGCTGTGCGGCCAGCATCTGTGCCATCATAACTACAGCGCTACGAACCTCCTGATCTGATGGCGAAGGCACAGGAGCTATCGGAGGCGGTGTCATTTCGAACAGCTCCTGGTGAGAGGGGAATGGCTGAGAGGGCTGTGATGAAGCCTCTATGTCGCCCTCAGATCGGGCTGACTCTGTCTGAATCTGAGGCACTCTGCTAGTGCCTTCTCCTGCTGCTGTGTCCAGCCTTCCACCTGTGGCAGGGTGTCGCTGATCTGCCATTCTTATCTGTAGACAAGGAATACGATAAGTGTTAGGGACTCAAGCCTATACTGTACTGCTCTATAGCACGACTGACTGAGAAAGAAGAGTAACCATCCTATCATGCCTTGCAGCCTCCTGCCTATAGTATGTGGTGCACAACACATCCATAGACAAGACTCTCCTCAGCACGGCTTGCAGACTCCCTGGGACACGACCTGCTCTAATACCAAGTTTGTCACATCCCACCTTGGGGGGTATGACGGGCACCTGGTGCCTGCTAGACTCTGGACTGCTAAATGGTCCAGCCTGAGCACATCTGGTGCTTTGGCTGGCTCTGGCTCTATTCCAAGAAACAAACCGGCTATATAACGGCTGTAAACACAGCCTCCGGCCAACTGGCCTATAGCCACATGTACCTGTAATAACAACTAACCAGAACACACTCATAACAAGGAACCTATGCGGGCCGACAAGGCCACCATGCTGTCTAGTTATCTGTAATGTCAACACAAAGACTACTGTAAGACTACGTGACCGACAAGGTCACCACTACTGTCAAACTAAGGCCTCACACGGCCAACATAATCTGAAATACTAAATAGCTACAGCAAACTGCACGGCCTCACACGACCGGCTCAACTGACCACAGGGAAATATATACAGACTGCAAGCCTCTAGGAATAACAACAGAAATGATCGGGACAGGGCCCCGACGTACCCCTACTGTACAAAAAGGAAAATAGCTACACCTCTGGAAATCAGACTCCGGATGATAGGAGCTGAATACTCAATAGCTGACTGGAATCACGAGGGATCGCCTCCTCGTCTATGAGTACCTGCAGGCAAGTAATGCAGTGCCCCACTGGGCGTCAGTATCACTGATACAGAGTATGCAAAGCAACTGAAATAATACAACTGAAAACAACTGAATAAAGATAGCATAACTAGCATTTCTGTATAGCATGAGATAACTGAATCTGAAGAAGCTGACATAAACTGGATCGGGCTTTCTGTACTGATAAGGCAGAGGCGTACCTGTAGACGCAACGGCCTGCTGTCTAGTAGCTAGTATACAATATATATAGCACATAAATAGATATACAAGTAGCAAGCAAGAGCCAATACCAACCCCCATAAGCCGGATGGCGCCAAGCAAGCAAACAATCTATATACCCCTACCCGGGTCAAAACCAACCAAAAATAAGTCTCTCCACTCATCTATTCACTTCGGAGCTCCTCTACCGGACCCTGGGTCTCCGGCTCGGGCCATAGCCTCTGATATAAGCAACCGTGTCTGGGTCCGGAGTACTCCTGTGTAGACAGTAACAGATAGGGTCTGGATCCCCGGACACACTCTACGGGGCTATCTGAAATCGGAGTTACACCTGTAATAACTGAATGTACAGACAGTAACAGATAGGGTCTGATTCCCTGGACACTGCTCAACGGGGCTATCTGATACCGGAGCTGTACCTGTAATGCTGATCAGACTGCTATGGGGAAAGCTTCATCCCATCTTCGTCCAAGCTGGGGACGGCATGCCACTCCTTGGAGTGACGTAAACCCACCCGCTCAGTGGGCGACACGATTACCAACCCAGGGGCGGCGAGGACGCTCAATAAGGTGCCCTCACGCCACAAGTCTCAATAAACAAATAGCACATACAAATAGCAAGCATGGATAACTGAAAAGACTATCTGAAATCTAACTTCTTATTCTGATCTGTTTCTATACTGAACTGATTCTTTACTAATTATATTGATTCTGTAATCTCTGTTTAACTGTATGGCTAATCACTAGCCAAGATACTATCTGTCTGAATGGCTAATTTGTAGCCATAACTGTCTGTCTATCTGATCTTTCTTTGCTGACTTTTATTATGAAAATCTGTTTCTTTTTATCCTACAACATGCTTGCTAATCACATAATAGGCTATACTGAATCTGAATATTAACTTACCCTTGGGCGCACGCTTTTCTAACTTTCAGACTAAAATACGATACGGCAACGCAAACCAGAATATACTAAACTTATTCAATTCTCAACATTCAACTCCGAGAGTTTCAAATACGGAGTTTATTATAATTCACAAAACTAAGACTTACTAACTTGCCGAAGAACAACTTCACATACCTTAACCTCGAGTTATCCGACTGTCGGACGAGGCTCGGTCAATACTCCAGCTATTTCTCCCAACTGCATTCAGATATACGTCAATTAATACTAAATATAGCTTTATCCTGAAGAACAACGTCACTTTCGATATAATTATAGCCTAAACTTAGGCTTATCGAAAGACGGTCAAAAACTCGCTATTTTTCAGAAGTCCAGAAGGGAGAAGTATTCACTTCACAGCTAGGAGCACATAGACACTAATTTGGAGTAATTTTACTTACTTTGGTTCGGTAGCTCGACGATTCGCCGGCCGTATTTCACGAAACAAAAACCGTAGAAATGCTCTCTGCTGCTAAATACCTCGGTACCTGAGGTTAATTTGAGTTTAGACTTCGTTTGGCAGCGTAATCGAACGATTATTTTCAACTTTCTTCGTCTTCTCCCTCTCTCTGCGTTTTCCTTGAATTCTAATGGAGATTATCTTCAAATGGAAGGAAATTATCATTATTTAAAGGGAATTATCATTAATTAAAGGGAGTTATTATTAATTAAAGAAAAATATTATTAATTAAAGGAAATTATTATTAATTAAAGGAAATTATTATTAATTAAAGGAAATTACATCACAAACTGAGCTTTATATACTTGGACACTATAAATTGCATTTTACCTTGCGACGCGCCGACTTGGCGCTTGACCGATCTTTCCCCGGGCCTTTTTCTAGCATGCATGGCTTTCAAATATTCTTAACCAATACGTGAATAGGCCATCTATGTGCCGGAAATTTTACGGGGTATAACACATAGATGGTACCTATTGGGTTGTAGTGCTGCACTAGGCCTTATTGGTCCTTTATATATCTTTTGATTGTGTGCAGCCCCGGTGGCCCTAATGATATAGTAGTTTGTTGCTATATATGTGTCCAATTGTTACTTTATTTCTTATTATGATACCAGGCATCGTCGGTTCTGGCTTATTGTAGCTAATAAAATAATTTAGACAACATTTATTGTATATTAATTAACTTTAATTAAGTGATAAAAGTTTATGTACAAATATACATATATATATATATATATATATAGCATTAACATTCTTAAACCTGGTTCCCATAACAAGCTTTGTCATTAATTCGAGTTGGCTCACCATAGTTGCTAGGGTCTCGTCTCTTTCTTCATCTCTTCTTCACATATCAGCAGTCACAAAGCTTGGACTAGCACTACTTGAGGTAGTGATAGGGTGTGCTCGATCAAGTGTATCACAGAATGCCAATCATGCCTCCCCGGGTTTTGTGTTATGACAAACTTGGTATCAGAGTAGTTAATCTCCTAGGGAATCTATGAGTCATGTCCATAATTAGAGTCTTGTTTATGTATGTATTATGTAGTGTACTTATAAATAGGAGGCTATAGGACATCTAGTATTGTTCCCCTTCCTTTTGAATCGAATCATGTGATAAGTCTAAAGTTGTTGAGTCGGGTCTAGACTTATGTATATTGAATTGTGCAGAGAATGCCTATAACTCATAGAACAACGGTCAGGCAGCAGCTAGATGTTCCAGTAGGTGAGGATTCCAATAAGGTATGATAGATAGTGACAAATCTGTTTGAGGCCCAGGATGAGGTCGTCACTCCACCATCAGATTCGGTACCCCCTACGAGACATGTTCCAAGGGATAAGCATGTGTCACGACCCAAACATAGGCCCAGATCGAGACACAGGGCAAGGAACCCCGAGGGACTCCAAGTCGACCCATGGCATGAACATACTGTAACTCAATCAATAAAAGCAGAAGGTCTAACATGACAAACTTAGCGGAAGTCTGAAATAAGCATAACATCAGAAATACACATGAATCTAAAGTTGATTACATCCTTTTATCTGAAAAGCCTCTAAGTCTGATGAGGTGATGGGACAGGCCCCCAACTAACTCATTAAAGCTGAAAATTGAAACTACATAAAGAAAACTGAGTAAGCATGGTTCTCGGAAGATGAGGACTCACCAACAGATATGGGATGCTAACTCTGATAAGTTGGCTAAGGATGGGGCTGAGTCTGAGTATCGGGGCATGTATCATAAAACGATACAGCGTAGAGTATGCAGTCAGTACGTGGAATGTACCGAGTATGCAAGGTAAGAAAAACTGCTTAAATAAGTAAAATCATTTAAAAAATGCATAGTATAAAACATAAACAAAATAAAAATCTGAGAGTAGAAATTGCATGCTATATTCTAAAAACATAATCTCCACATAACATAACCTCATAACTGAATCGATTGACCCAAAGCTGAAATCTGATATTCATAAGTAAATTGAACATTGGGTCAAACCTTCTTTAGAAAATATATATGTATATATCATGAGTAATAACATGCATAACTGAAATCATGAGGAACAATGGGAGACTCGTCTTTTAACCGACATACCACGATAGAGCTTACGTGGTCCCAACTATCACACTCAAGTGGGTAGAGCCGTCCAAAACCTTGTCAGGGCTAAGGACAATACCATGATATTGATATCAAGCTCATGGCCCAATCGGGGCAGGGGATAGCTCACATAGGAGGTCCCAATATAATCTGATCATACCTGCGTTGCCGCGTAGTTCTGAGGCATACGGTTGACTGACCCATAGCCTACTCGGTGCTAGACACTACTCCCAAAACATGCATATGCTCTCCATTGTTTTTTAAAGAAGCTAACCATTGTCTATTGACGAAGCTAAATGATCATGAATACGTAAATCTGAATCATACATGAGGAGCCTTGGGCTTAAAATATACCACAAGCGGAACATAAATGGGAGTCTTCGCTCCAAAACCACGTGGTAAGCCCCCTGCCATCGAGCTTGATATATATAAAGTCCCTCCTTTCATTTATCATTTCCAACATTTTTTTTTGGCTAGTGAAAGAGTAGGACGAACATTTCAATTATTTTTCACTCGATTACGCTACCAAACACCGTCCAATCTCAAATTAACTTCTGGTATCGAGTTCTAGGCCTGCGGGAAGCATTCCTACTGAGTTAGTTTCTCAAAATTTGTCCAGCAAACTAGAACTCTGCCGAGCAAAGGTTGTCAGAATTGCTCCAAATTGATTCCTATATGGCCATAGGCTTTAGGTAGGTATTTCTCCCTTCTGAATTCTCGAAAAATTATAGGTTTTTGGCCGTATTTTATGAAGTTGAATTATAGTTGCTATTAGTATGGAAATTTACCATTTTTGCCGATATTAGTATTGAAATTAGACCCATTCTTGCAGTATTAAAGTTACAGTTGAAAAGAGCTGACGAATACAAGTTGAAACCCGTTGGTTATAAGGGAAATGGCAATCGAGGTATGTTAAGACAAATTTCTTTGGCAAGTTACTTCCTATAGCATTGCAATACAGCTTGAGCCCTCGTAAGAAAGTCAGAAGTATGTTTGTTGTGGTTAGCTGCTATTGTTAGTTGAGACCAGTAATTTATGTTTAGTTTGGGATTGACCCTTCCCTATATAGCCTTCCGTGACCAACCCCAGGGTTACTAGTTGTGTCGTCACCTACCAGGGGCTATATGACGTTGCTCCAAGGAGCGATATGCCGTCCCAAGGGACGATGCAGAGGCCCAAGGGCCATATTATAGTCTATTCCATGGTTGTACTATTATCTTTACACCGTATCGATATCACACCCTCGTCGAGCCTGGTGCCCAGGGTGCACTTATTAGGAGTCTTTTGGAATCAGATGCAGCTACAGATCAGGAGCCGAGCGGGCTTAGTGCAGACCCAAGGGACCGGTAGGATGGCTATAGTTACCTGTTGACTCATTCTGACCTGTTTAGTGGTATATAGATTGAGGTGGACTTGAAAGGCTTTATGGGGCCCCGTGGCGGGTTATTCTATGTTGGATGTACCTTCCAAGCTAACTATTTACTATTGGTTGTACAACAAGTTATAAGGTTATATCAGGTTAATTCTCTATCCCTCCTATTAAATGGTTCAGTTTCATTATCAGTATTATTCAGTCATTTTCTTTTACTGCCTTACAAATTCGGTACATATTGTATTGACGCCCATCCATGGTCGCTCCATTACTTGCCTGCAGGTGCGGATAGATGCGGATCAGTACCTCCTTAACTTTCAACCAGAGTCAACAGTACAGTTAGCTCCCTTCCTCTAGGGCTAATAGTTAGAAGGTTTGCTCTTTTGATTGTATAGTTTATGGGTAGGTCGGGGCCCTATCTCGACCATGATTCCACTCCGAGAGGCTTGCAGATTGCAGATTTCCAATCGTTCCTTTTGTTGTTGGCCGTTTGGGGCCTATATATGTTTTATATCATGTGATGACCGTGTGAGGCCTTGTTTAACTGTTAGATAGTGGCCTTATCGGCTATAGTATAGTTGTAATCGCCTGATTTTCATTCTGCTAAAACTAGACAACATGGTGGTCTTGTCGGCCTGCATAGGATTCCCTATTATTGTTTGTTGTTGGTTAGCTGTTTCCTTTTACAGGTGGCTATACGGCCTTGTCGGCCAGAGGTTGTGTTGACAGCCAAGATATAACTCGCTGTTTTCTTGGATTGATTTGCAGGCATGCACCAGACGTGCATAAGCCTAGCCAGGTCAGCCAAATTCTAGTGTGGCACTGGGTCCCAGTCATGCCTTCCAAGGTGGGACGTGACAACCTTGAAAAACGAGTGAACTCTAGGGCATATTCTTACACCGTCATCTTTCCCTGCTTGAGATTTACGAACTCAGCTTCCTTCAACTCCCTCATCTCACGAGGGAAAATCCGATCTAGAAACGTAACATGGAAATCCTCCCAACTGATAGGGCCTACTCCAGCTGCCCTACTATCTCTCCACTATCTGAACCGTATGTGTGAGACCCCCTTCAAATGATATAACTCGGCACACTCAGCTCCATTCACCACCATGACCTGGGTGATCTTCACAATCTCATCGATAAACTCATGGGGATCCTCGTCCACCTTCGACCCAAGGAATTCTAGCGGGTTCATCCTCAAGAAATATCTGACTCGAATTGCCGCCGCATTTCCATTTTACGGGACATGCGCCACTGCCTGCTGATTGACCTAAGTGGTTAAGGCCTACGCTAGCATTTGAATAGCTGCCCTAAATTCAGCATGGGCAATCGGCTTCGGTGCATGGTGCTCCTGGATTGGTGAAGCTTGATGGTGCCCATCTCCGTTGCCATCCTCGTGGCCATTTCCATCCCCATTCCTCCTCCCGTTAACTCTGAAGCGAGTCATGATTCTGCAATCGCGAATAGCACCAGTTAGAGGGATAGGGAGACATTTCATCGCACGACATAGATCATGAAAGAAGGGAACATTTCCTAAATGTCTCGTAACCTCTTCATCATAAGTGTGGCGCGGTTCACACCCATGAAAAACACTCTACTCAATGCGGTTTTCAGACATCCTAGGACACTTCAAACCTATCGTTGTAATACCAAGTTTGTCACAACCCAAACATAGGCCCGGTCGAGACACGAGACAAAGAACCCTGCGGGACTCCAAGTCGACCCATGGAATGAACAAACATCTAACTCAATCGATAAAAGCGGAAGGTTTAACATGATAAACTTGGCAGAAGTCTGAAATAAGCATAACATCATAAATACACATGAATCTAAAGCTTATTACATCCTTTTGTCTGAAAATCCTCTAAATCTGATGACTTGATGGGACAGGCCACCAACTAACTCGCTAAATCTGAAAACTGAAAGTACATAAAGAAAACTGAGTAAGCATGGTCCTCAAAAGATAAGGACTCACCAACAGATATGGGATGCTAACTCTGATAAGTTGGCTAAGGACGGGGCTAAGTCTAGGTGTCGGAGCCTGTATCATAAAATGATACAACATAGAGCATGTGGTCAGTACGTGGAATGTACCAAGTATACAAGGTAAGAAAAACCGCTTAAATAAGTAAAATCATTTAAAACATACATAGTATAAAACATAAACAAAATAAGAAACTGAGAGTAATGCTTGCATGTTATATCTTGAAAACATGATCTCCACATAACATAACATTATAATTGAATCTATCGACCCAAAGCTGAAATTTGATAATCATAAGTAAAACTGAACATTGGGTTAAACCTGCTTTAGAACATATATATGTATATATCATGAGTAATAACATGCATAACTGAAATCGTGAGGAATAATGGGAGACTCTTCTTTTAACCGACATACCACGATAGAGCTTACGTGGTCCCAACTATCACACTCAAGTGGGTAGAGCTGTCCAAAATCTTGTCAGGGCTAAGGATGATAACATGATATCGATATCAAGCTCGTGGCCTAATTAGGGCATGGGATAGCTAAAATAGGAGGTCCCAATATAATCTGATCATACCTACATTGGCGCATGTTCTGAGGTATAGGGTTGACTGACCCTAGCCTACTCGGTGCTAGACACTGCTCCCAAAACATGCATATGCTCTCCATCATTTTTCAATGAAGCTGACCATCATCTATTGATGAAGCTAAATGATCATCAATACGTAAATATGAATCATACATGAGGAGCCTTGGCTCAAACCATACCACAAGCTGAACATAAATGGGAGTCTTTGCTCCAAAACCATGTGGAAAGCTTAAGTTTGTAAAATCATAATCATACTTGAATATATGGGCCTTGCCCAACACTTTAACATGCTTTGAAAAAACATAATTCACTCGAAAACATGATCTTAAACATGAGTAACTTGAAACATGATTTTCATCATAAATATCTCATCGTACTTGAACATTCATCATAAATCTTGACTTTCATGAACTTCTTACAATTGGGCATTTTGATTTATAAAGCATGACACGGGATTTTTAATTGAAAACAATATAAAACTTGCCCGCTAATGATAATTCAATAATAGAGACATCTTTAAATCATACCCATGTAGTAAATTAGCAATCTCATGCATTGGGTTAAAACCCCATAGAATCAACATAGGTATTTCATGATTTAAAGAGAAATTGGGCATGGGTGTGAACGAATTCACCCACTCATAACCCTACATACCTGAAAGGGTTTGATTTTACCACTTCTCTGATTTCCCAAGGAAGGTTTGAAGAAGAACCTTGAAGGATTAGCCTTGATCACCTCTCTAGACCCTTACTCTTGCATGCATGAATAGGAATGACTTAGAATAGATTTTCCCTTCTTAAAACCCATTATTCATAGGTTAAAACGATGTAGTTTAGGCCTTAGGATCATAGGAATTATGGAAAAGCCCTTACTAAATTCCTAGGAAATAACTGACTGCCAGTCCCAACGAGGGACTGGACAAGTCATCGCCCAAGGGAACAAGTCGTGGCATCAGTCGTCGAGTGCACTATCTAATCGATCATCTGGGCTCATCATGGGGGTCCTCACGGGTCATTACTGGTGACCACGACTCATGGTCACCACTCGTCACCCTCACTACTTAAGGTTCAAATTACTTCCAACCTGCTAACCATGACCCACCCCATGAATCGTAGGGACTGACCACGACTCGTGGTCAGGTCCGTGGGGACCACAAATCCCAAAATTCCAACTCACTCCCTGAACCTCACCACGAGCCACCTCACAACTCATGGTCTACCCCATGGTCGTTCGATGACCTAGTGCTAGATTTTTAGTTTTCTCCGTTTCAACTTCGGGGTCTGATCTTTGGGCTTCCAGGGTATAACAACATGCTCGGGAGCTGCAGCACCTCCCTCAATTGTGACAGATCAGGAGCGTTGGGCTGCGGTACAATTGTTGGCCAGAGTACTAGCAAGACAACCATAGGCTGGGGCACTACCAGGTGCAGGGTTTGGAGAGCGAGCTGGGAGTTCCAAGACTCGGGAATTCATAGATTTAAATACTCTAGATTTCTTAGGGATGAACATAGTGGAAGATCCATAGGACTTCGTTGATCAGTTGTATGACATCTTCCTAGTTATACATACCACCCCTATTAAGGCTGCAGGGTTGGCAACGTCAGATTGTGCGAGGTGGCAGCATTGTGGTATGAGAGTTGGGCGCTCTTATGGGGTTGTGATGCACCTTTGATTAGGTGGACTAATTTTTCTGATACATTTCTAGATCACTATTTACCTTTGGAAGTTCAAGATGCTACGGCGAACAAGTTCCTCCATCTGGAGTAGGGAGATATAAGTGTGTGAGAGCATGGGCACCAATATGACTCACTAGCCCGATATGCTCCTTCTCTTATCAGTACCATGCGAGCAAGGATCCATCGGTATGTGAACGAGTTGCTCCCAGAGTACGTGCACTATTGTAGAGTTGTCGTGTCACGACCCGAGCTGGGACTCCGGATCAAGACACGAGACCTAAAACCACGAATGGTTCCAAGTCGACCTATGGCATGAACATAGAAACTAAAAAGCATGTATCAAAGAGGAAACTGATAACTTAAACATGATAAGCGGAAGTCTGAATAACATAAGCGAACATCAAACGGCAACATCACAAAACCAAGCATTTAGTGCATGTCTGAAAAGCCTCTACTATCTGATGAGATGCTAGGACAATCCCCCAGCTATCTCCAAGTCTAAAACAAACTGACAACATAAAAACTGAAATGATAGACGCCCTTGAATGATGATGACTCACCCAAGGCAGGGCTGAACTGAGCTAATAGGGGAAGCGAACTATCGGCGAGACTGAGCTGGATCACCTAAACCTATATCATGAAACGATATAGCATAGAGTATATGGTCAGTACTTTGAATGTACTGAGTATGTGAGATAAGTAAAAACATGCTTAGTAAATGTTAACTAAAATCATGCATATAAATATAAATCATTAGATCATGAGAGTAGGGACTACTTGTTAAAAGATGTGTCTGAGACATACATAGTAATAAGCTGATTATCATAACCGAACATAGTGACCCAAGATTTAGAAATAAATTATGACTTGTCATAGCTGAAATCGTAAGTAAAAGCTCATAAACTGATTATTAGGTCAAATCTGCTATAAAACATAATATCATAAGTCATGAACGTGAGTAATTGAAATCATGATACAATGGGAGACTGGTCATAACCGACACCATCACGATAGAGCTTATGTGATGCCCCAACTATCACACTCAAGTGGACAAAGCTTTCCAAAACCTTGCCAGGACTAAGGACGATACTATAGATATCGATATCAAGCTGAGGCCCCTTGGGGCGGGGGAAAACTCTCTTGAAAGGTCCCAAATATAAATATACCTACGCTGGCGTGTAGTTCTGAGACTGGGGAACCTTGGAGCCTGAAGCCTACTCGATGCTAGACACTACTCCTAAAAACATGCATAATGCTCCCATCGACTTTCAACGAAGCTGAAATCATAATTACATGCATAGTCTGAAATCTGAACATTGAGAGTCTTGACTCCCAAATGTATCATAAGGTGCATTAGGAATCTTGACTCCAAAACATATGATAAGTTGATCTTATTAGTCTTGGCTAAATCATGAAAACATATTTCACTTGTGTGGGCTTTCCCAAATCATAAAATCATGCATATTTGAAATAGACTTCTTAAGTCAAAATCATGGGTTCACACATGGAAAATTTATAAATATTCATTCATGTTAGATATCTCATCATATTTAAAATCATGAATCATAAGCTTGACTTTTCATAAAACTTGCATAATAGGGCATAATTTTTAATAACTTGAAATCATGAATTTATTATTAAATTGTGTATAAAATCTTCCCATTAGACTTAAAACATGCTTTAGAACATGAAGAGATTAGATCCATAAATATATCATGGAAAATTTCATAAAATTAGCTTAAAACCCTATAAATCCATATACTTAAATTCATGAACTTGAGGAGAAATTTGGACATGAGGGTGGAAGGAAACCCTCATTAATAGTCATACATACCTGGGTAAACTAATTCTCAAACTATCCTTAAATGCCCAAGAGAATTGGAGAAGAATTGAGAGAATTCTAGCTTGATCTTGAAGAGGGTTCTCAATAACTTGCATGCGAGCCTGATGGCTTTGAGTAAGCCAAACCCTCTTAAAATACTCTTTTCATGGCTTAAAACGACATCCTTAGGAATTTAGGAGCCTAGAAAATTTAGAAAATACCCTTAATGATTCACTTGGAAAAATGCTCACTGCTAGACATATGACCCGTACCACGAGTCATACAATCGACCTATGACTCGTGGATTTCTCCCGTAACTAGCCAGTCCATTTTTATCCAACGCTATGATTATTTACATGACTCCTACCATGAATCGTAATTCCATACTACAATTCGTACAATCACTCGTAGGACCAACACCTGATAACCCTATAGCATACTACGACTCTGCGACCACGAGTCATATCATTAAACCATGACTCATGGTGTGGACTCGTGGTCTGAGAAAAGAAGCCTCTAAACTGAACCATGGGTCTTCTTATGATTCGTACCATCTGACCACGACTCGTACCTTTAGTCATACTAAAAGAGAATTTCCAGACTTTTCCTGCTAAACATACTTCAAATCTCGAATCTAGTCTTAGGAACTTTTGAGGTGTTACACGCCACCATGTAGGAGGGCACAAATATAGCACGTATATAGGCATTAGGATAGGTCTTGGAGGATCATAGATTAAGGCAGCTAGATCAGGAGCGAATTGAGAGGAGCAGCGAAAGAGGATGAGGACTACAAAGTCACAAAGTGGATTTTGAGGTGGCTCTAGGCCACGGTATCAGGAAGAATGATATAGAATCTCCACTCCTTCAGTAGTAGGTGATAGGCCTGATATTTTCATATTGCTCGAGTCAGGAGATACTCAAGCGTTAGAGTTTAGGAGCTAGTGTTGGTCTCTGCCATATTGTGATAGGTGCAGTAGGAGGCATGAAGGCAGGGGCAGAAGGGGATGTGGTTCTTGCTTTTCATGTGGGAGTGAGGAACATAAGATCAAGGATTTTCCCCACAGAGAGTGGAGTGATATGATATGACCGACGAGATCTATCATAGGATCATTTGTGCCAGCATGACTAATTGAGTCAAGGGTACAGCTGGGTCGCGGACAGGTTCGAGGAAGAGTTGCTATACTAGACCATGCCTTTTAACATCCACGTATTTTTGCGTTTGGGAGCCAATAGGTTGCAGAGCCTTCAATAGGCAACACGCCAAGTATATGTATAGTTTTTGGTTTTTAGTTGAGTCGGTCATATCTTGGAAGGTTCAAGGTGTGTCATGCTCTCGTTATTATTCATATCGGACCCATAATTATGTGTTTTCATGAGTTAGTTGTGTTGTGTTGAATCCCTAGGCTTGAATAATGCATGTTGTCCCGTATTCGAGGATGAATATTTTTAAGGAGGGAAGAATGTTATACCCCATGCATTTTGAGTGATCCCATTAATAGATTTCAGCTATATGAGTCTAGTTTTACGGCTATGTATTGTACGTTGAGTGAAAGCTGGGGGAAGAGTGTATGAGCAGGCAAACGGAATGAACGAGCGGGTGAAGTGAACCAGAGCAGGTCCCCGTTGGCAGCGTGTCATGCCACCCCCTTGGCGCATTAGGTAGCTTGGCATGCCACTGCTCCTCCGAAATAGGGGCCATGTCATGGAGGGAGGATGGTGGTAGCTGCCTATTTATATGTTTTAGTCGGTTATTTGGATCATTTTCCATCTTTATAACAAACTCTTGGACCAAGAACCTCTCCAAGATCCCTTCACATATTCTAAGGGATCCTAAGGTTAGAAAATGATTTACATGGTAATTTTTGGTGTCGAAAAGCTAAAACCCCTGTGTAACTCGCATTTTGGTATTGTTTCCAGGCATTTTGGGTGCCTGTTTTTATGGTGGATGCTCGGTCTTAGCTGCTTAGGATGGTTTAGGATATGTAATTATTGGTAGGCTGTTGTCTTGGGATTTCTACCGTCAAATTCTTTAAAACTAGTCGAATAAGCTTCATTTTATATCAATTTTGTGTTGTATTATTGTAGTGAGTCGTGATGTTGAGGGAACTATTTGGAGGTATTGGTTCATGGTGTTTTTGGATTAGGTGTCAGCTAAGCTCATCTCAGCGTCATCAAGGTATGTTAAGGTTTCTTTCCCCTCTTATTGTCAGCATGACTTTTGTTGATTTCATAGGTCATTGTTGGTTGTGAAATGGGTTGTTTATGATGTGTGTTCTTACCCTTGTTTATACTCTTAGTTTCTATTTGATTGAGGTATTTGATTCATTTTAGCTCGTTTGAGGGCCTTAGACTTATGTGCCCAAGGGGTTCTTAGGTGGGTCGAAATACGTCCGAAAGGCAAATGGTAACGGTGTTTTAAACCTTGGTTTATTGAGTGGAAGGTAAATATTTGTTCTTATGTGTTAGATGTTATGATGTTGTTGGTCGATTATATTGTGTGAAGCCATGGTGGGCTTTATGATGGTCTTTAAGTCCCAGACGATTTCTGGCTAGACTGAGCCCTGACTTGTGAAGACCTATAAGGCCGTGATGATTTTCGACGGGGTCATACATGTAAATTTGGTTACCTATAAGGCCTAGACGGTTTGTAATGCCTCGAAAGTCCTAAGATCAGACTCGGGAGTTGAAACGAAGAAAATGGAAAAATCTGCACCAAGTCACAGAACGAGTCATTCTATGACCCGTGGGGGTGACCATAAGTCGTTAGGTGACTCATGGTGAGGAGCTTGCTTAAGTTCTGGAATTGGTGTTTTGAAGACACCACAGGCTTGACCACGACTCGTGGAGTCAGTCATGGCCAAGGGAAATTGATAGAAGAAGTTTGAGTGGCAGTGTACCCTACGGTTGGTCACCATGGGTTGTGGTCAGACACCACGATTCGTGGGATGGGTCGTGGTCAGCCGGTTGCTTATGGTTGGAGAATTTGGGTAGTGAGGATGACGAGTGGTGACCACGAGTCATGGTCACTAGTAGAAACTCGTAGGGTTCCCTGTGGCGAGCCCCAGATGAATTATTAGACAGTGCACTCGATGACTGATGCCACGAGTCATGGTCTTGGGTAATGACTCTTCCAGTCCCTCATTGAGACTGGCAGTCAGTTTTTAACTACGAATTTATTATCATTATTCCTAAGACCTAGGGTCCTATACTACGTTGTTTTAAGCTATTTTCAGGGTGTATTAAGATAGGTTAAGTCATTCTAGCCTATTCAAAACTCATGTATGCAAAGTTCAAGAGTATAGAGGGTGATCAAGTATAAAACACCAAGGCTCTTCATCAACTGTTCTTCAATTCCTCTTGGGCAAGTAAGGGAGTGGTAGAATCCAAGTCTCTTAGGTATGTAGGGTTATGAGTGGGTTAATTCGTTCACACCCGTGCCCTATCTCTCCTAATTCATGAAATTCTATTTGAAAATCTTATGGGGTTTTATCCCAAATTCTTATGAAATCCTAATGATCTATCTATAGGTTAATATCTCTCATGTATCACATCATATTTTTACGAATCATGGGTAGATTTTTTAACTAATTCGATTATAAACTTATTGATTTGAATTTCTATAAAATTATGCTCAATCATGCGTGATCCATGATAAATCGAATTATGATTTTACCTTGATTTTAATGTTCTTTAACCCATCATGATTTATGATGTATAATATGGATTTATTCAAATGCTCATCATGAATTTATGATTACTAAGTATATACATGTTTTACAAGTATATATGGACTTCATGATTGATCGGTTTATGACGTTGGCCGATTCATGGGACCTTGACTTATGGCTAAACATGTATCTAAATGGGGATCAACGATGGTAATGTTCATTTGGCCATGAACTCATGAATGATGTTTATGATTTATATACAGGCCTAATGTGTATGTTTTTGGGAGTAGTGTCTAGCATTGAGTAGCCTAGCATTCAAAGGACTACACCGGTATCTCATAACTACGTGCCACCATAGGTTCATATTGATATATTACAATGTTAATGTATCCCCTTTTTCGTGATATCACATACTACACGTCCCTTGCCTGGCAAGCCTGGGATGACTCTGCCCACTTGAGTGAGATAGTTGGGGCATCATGTAAGGCTCTACCATGATGGTGTCAGTTATGACGAGTCCTCCCATTATTCCTCATGATTTATGCATGGTTATGTTCATATTATTTTGGCTCAAGTCACGTTTAATGAAGCTTTTCCCCTATTATTATGATTATGACTGATTTATGAATGTTTTGAAAACCTTGAGCCTTATGTTACACTATGATATTCATGTTATGAGCATGTTGTCCTACTCTTATGAATTTTTATGTATTTTAAATGTCTGTTTTACCTACTTTGCATATTCGGTATATTTCACGTACTGACCGCATACTCTGTGTTTTATTGTTTTATGATACAAGCTCCGGCACTCAGAGTCAGTCTCGTCCTTAATCACTTCCAGAGTTAGAATCCAGCTTAGTGATGAGTCCTCATCTTCTGAGGACCATTTGCTTTCAGATATTGCTATTTCTTTCAATTTTCAGACTTGTCGGGTTACTTAGGGGTGTTGTCCCATCAACCCATTAGTTATGTAGAGGCTTTGAGAAAGTATGTAGTAATCAACTCATCATGTATTATGTTACACCCCATAAATTCTCGACATGTAGATGGCCTATTTGCATGTTGGTTAAGAGTTTTTGAATGCCTTAGATGCTAGGAAAAGGCCCGGGGAAAAGACCGGATAAGAAATCCATCGAACCATAGCGGAAGGAACCAAGGCAGAACCCCTCCGCGATGGTAACGTGCCACGGAGGGAGGGCCTCCGCGTTGGCTCCGTGTCATGGAGGCCCTGTCCAGGCCCAAGTATATAAGCCTCCAACTTCGGTTTTAATGATATAATTCATAAAAATTTCCAAAGAAACCGAGAGAAAATAGGGAGAACGAAGGTTCCTTAGTAATATTCGTCCGATTACGCTGTCAAACATGATCAAAACTCAAATTAACTCCAGATACCGAGGTATTAAGCAGTAAGGAGTATTCCTACAGATTTAGTTTCGTGAAATTCGGTCGGCGAATCATCGTACTACCGAACAAAGGTAAGGGGAATTGCTCCAAATTAGTGTCAATATACTCCTATCCCTAAAATGAGCATTTCTCCCTTCTGGACTTCCGAGAAATAGCGAGTTTTCGACCGACTTTCGATAAGCCAAAGTTTGGGCTATATATATATCAAAAGTGTTATCATTTTCTAGGATATTAATGTATTTATCCCTAATTGATATATATATATATGAATACAGTTGGAAGGAATAGCTGAATATTGATCGAGCTACGCCAGTTAGCCGGAAGCCGACAACTGAGGTATGTAAAGCTAGTCTCCTCAGCAAGTTAGTAGTCTCGGTATAGTAAAATAGTTCAAAGGCCGGTAGAATATTTCAGAAGTCGTGTGTTATGTTTAGTATGAATATTAGTACGATATTGGAAGCATCATGTTATGTATAGAGTGAAACTTGCTAGCACGATATAAATTCTAATACAAAGTGTTAGGAACTGTACAGCATGCCCAGTATGTGATTTAGTAAAGTATGTTAGGATAATATCGTTTTCAGTTGAAACTTAGTAAAGCAATATAAGTATTTGTAAGGTATCTTAGAAGTAGAATGGTAGATTAAAATGAAGCTTAGAAAGCATGTTAAAAATAGTAAATCATTTACCATGAAACTCAGTTATACAGCATGATTTCCAGCAGAAAAACTATATCTTGTTCAACATTAGACTCAGCACGGTATGACAGAAGATTATATATATACCATTATCAGTCCCAGCATGTATTAAATACACACATATCACTATCACTAGTTCAGCATATACTATCACTAGCTTCAGCATGTGGTACATGCAGTTAGTATTACTAGTTGAGACCACTGTATTGTCTTGGGATTGGATTACCTAGCATTCATGACTGCCCCAGGGTTAATAGTTGTATCGACTCATCCGCCAGAGGGCGAGGATATGTTACTCTACGGAGTGGCATGCCGTCCCACAGGGGACGAAGATGGGATGGCGGTTTTCCCTATGTTGTGCCTTGGTCGGCCTTTATACACCCCCGTCGAGCGGGTACGCCCGGGGTGTGGATTTAGGAGTCCTCTGGACTCAGGTACAGTTATAGTCAGGGGCTCAGCGAGCCCAAGTGCATACCCAGGGGATCGGCAGGATGCTTATAGTTATTATAGGAGATGGGACGACCGGAGTAGGGGTATAGCTTGCATGTTGATTGTACCTCTCGGCTTATGGGGGCCGGGTAAGGTTTGTGTGTGCTATGCTATGTTATGTTATGTTATGTTATGCCATGTTACGCTAGATACGAGTAAATCGACAGTAGAGCGATACATTTCCAGGTATGACTCCTACTCCCTCTAGCATAGTTGAGAGTAGGCTTAGCTTTACATTTTCAGTCGGTTTAGTCTATTTCTTTCTATTTCAGTTCCATTAGTTGTATTGTTGTTTTCAGATAGTTTTCAGTTGTTGCTTTACATACTCAGTACCAGTAGTACTGACGCCCGTTGTAGGCGCTGCATTACTTGCCTGCAGGTACTCATAGACGAGGAGCCGATACCTCATGATTCCAGCCAGCTCACAGAGTCATCAGTTCCAGTCATCCGGAGCTAAATAGCTAGAGGTTTATCCTTTTTCTTTTGTTGTACAGTATGGGTAGGCCCGGGCCCTGTCCCGACCATCATATCAGTATTCTTAGAGGCTTGCAGTCTCTAAATATTTCCCTGTGGTTAGTTGTGCCGGTCGTGTGGGGCCGTGCGTATGTTTAGTTGTTTATGTTGGCCGTGTGAGGCCTTATCCAGTGATAGTGGTGACCTTGCTGGTCACGTAACTGTTCAGCATTTGTTATATTGATTTAGAGTTAACTAGACAGTATGGTGGCCTTGTCGGCCCACATAGGTTCCCTATATGAATGTGATTCTGGTTAGCTGATGTTATAGTACAGGTGGCTATAGGCCTAGTCGGCCAAAGGCTGTATTTACAGTCGTTATATAGCTCGTTATTTTCATGAATCAGAGTTAGAGACAGCCAGGCACCAGATGTGCTTAGGCTCAGTAGTCTAGTAGTTCAGAACCTAATAGGGCACCAGGTGCAAGTCATACCCCCCAAGGCGGGGCGTGACAAACTTGAGAAATCCGTCGAACCATCGCGGAAGGAGCCGGGGCAGAACCCCTCCGCGATGGCAACGTGCCACGGAGGGAGGGCCTCCACATTGGCTCCCTGTCATGGAGGCCCTGTCCAGGACCAAGTATATAAGCCTCCAACTTCGGTTTTAATGATATAATTCATAAAAAATTCCAAAGAAGCCAAGAGAAAACAGGGAGAACAAAGGTTCCTTAGTAATATTCGTCCGATTACGCCGTCAAACACGATCCAAACTCAAATTAACTCCAGATACCGAGGTATTAAGCAGTAAGGAGCATTCCTATAGATTTAGTTTCGTGAAATTCAGTCGGCTAATCGTCGTGCTACCGAACTAAGGTAAGTGGAATTGCTCCAAATTAGTGTCAATATACTCCTTTCCCTAAAGTGAGCATTTCTCCCTTCTGGACTTCCGAGAAATAGCGAGTTTTCGACCGTCTTTCGATAAGCTAAAGTTTGGGCTATATATATATCAAAAGTGTTATCTTTTTACAGGATATTAATGTATTTAGCCCTAATTAATATATATATATATATATATGAATACAGTTGGAAGGAATAGCTGAATATTGATCGAGCTACGCCAGTTAGCCGGAAGCCTACAACAGAGGTATGTAAAGCTAGTCTCCTCGGCAAGTTAGTAGTCTCGGTATAGTAAAATAGTTCAAAGGCCAGTAGAATGTTTCAGAAGTCGTGTGTTATGTTTAGTATGAATATTAGTACGATATTGGAAGCATCATGTTATGTATAGCGTGAAACTTGCTAGCACGATATAAATTATAATACAAATTGTTAGGAACTGTACAGCATGCCCAGTATGTGATTTAGTAAAGTATGTTAGGATATTATCGTGTTCAGTTGAAACTTAGTAAAGCAATATAAGTATCTGTAAGGTATCTTAGAAGTAGAATGGTAGATTAAAATGAAGCTTAGAAAGCATGTTAGAAATAGTAAATCATGTTACTATGAAACTCAGTTATACAGCATGATTTCCAGCAGAAAAACTATATCATGTTCAACATTAGACTCAGCACAGTATGACAGAAGATTATATATATATACCATCATCAGTCCCAGCATGTATTAAATACGCACATATCACTATCACTAGTTTAGCATATACTATCACAAGCTTCAGCATGTGGTATATGCAGTTGGTAATACTAGTTGAGACCACTGTATTGTCTTGGGATTGGATTACCTAGCCTTCATGACCGCCCCAGGTTTAAAGCTGTATCGACTCTTCCGCCAAAGATCGAGGATATGTCACTCTACGGAGTGGCATGCCGTCCCATAGGGGACGAAGATGGAATGCCGGTTTTCCCCATATTGTGCCTTGGTCGGCCTTTATACACCCCCGTCGAGCGGGTACGCCCGGGGTGTTGATTCAGGAGTCCTCCGGACTCAGGTACAGTTATATTCAGGGGCTCAGTGAGCCCAAGTTCATACCCAGGGGATCGACAGGATGCTTATAGTTATTATAGCAGATGGGACGACCGTGGTAGGGGTATAGATTGCGTGTTGATTGTATCTCCTGGCTTATGGGGGGCGGGTAAGGTTTGTGTGTACTATGCTATGTTATGTTATGTTATGTTATGTCATGTTACGCTAGATACGAGTAAATCGACAGTAAAGCGATACATTTCCAGGTATGACTCCTACTCTCTCCAGCATAGTTGAGAGTAGGCTTAGCTTTACATTTTCAGTCGGTTTAGTCTATTTCTTTCTATTTCAGTTCCATCAGTTGTATTGTTGTTTTCAAATAGTTTTCAGTTATTGCTTTACATACTCAGTACCAGCAGTACTGACGCCCGTTGTGGGCGCTGCATTACTTGCCTGCAGGTACTCATAGACGAGGAGCCGATACCTCGTGATTCCAGCCAGCTCACAAAGTCATCAGCTCCAATCATCCGGAGCTAAATAGCTAGAGGTTTATCCTTTTTCTTTTGTTGTACAGTATGGGTAGGCCGGGGCCCTGTCCCGACCATCGTATCAGTATTCTTAGAGGCTTGCAGTCTGTAAATATTTCCCTGTGGTTAGTTGTGCCGGTGGTGTGGGGTCGTGCGTATGTTTAGTTGTTTATGTTGGCTGTGTGAGGCCTTATCCAGTCAGTAGTGGTGACCTTGCTGGTCACGTAGCTGTTCAACATTTGTTATATTGATTTAGAGTTAACTAGACAGCATGGTGGCCTTGTCGGCCCGTATAGGTTCCCCTATATGAATGTGATTCTGGTTAGCTGATGTTATAGTACAGGTGGCTATAGGCCTAGTCGGTCGGAGGCTGTATTTACAGCCGTTATATAGCCCGTTGTTTCCTTGAATCAGAGTTAGAGCCAGCCAGGCACCAGATGTGCTTAGGCTCAGTAATCTAGCAGTTCAGAACCTAATAGGGCACCAGGTGCCAGTGATACCCCCCAAGGTGGGGCGTGACAAACTTGAGAAATCCGTCGAACCATCGCGGAAGGAGCCGAGGCAGAACCCCTCCGCGATGGCAACGTTCCACGGAGGGAGGGCCTCCGCGTTGGCTCCGTGTCACGGAGGCCCTGTCCAAGCCCAAGTATATAAGCCTCCAACTTCAGTTTTAATGATATAATTCATAAAAATTTCCAGAGAAGCCAAGAGAAAACAGGGAGAACGAAGGTTCCTTAGTAATATTTGTCCGATTACACCGTCAAACATGATCCAAACTCAAATTAACTCCAGATACCGAGGTATTAAGTAGTAAGGAGCATTCCTACGGATTTAGTTTCGTGAAATTCGGCCGGCAAATCGTCGTGCTACCGAACTAAGGTAAGTGGAATTGCTCCAAATTAGTGTCAATGTACTCCTATCCCTAAAGTGAGCATTTCTCCCTTCTAGACTTCCGAGAAATAGCGAGTTTTCGACCGTCTTTCGATAAGCCAAAGTTTGGGCTATATATATATCAAAAGTGTTATCTTTTTACAGGATATTAATGTATATAGCCCTAATTGATATATATATATATATATATATATATATATATATATATATATATATATATATATATATATATGAATACAGTTGGAAGGAATAGCTGAATATTGATCGAGCTACGCCAGTTAGCCGGAAGCCAACAACTGAGGTATGTAAAGCTAGTCTCCTCGGCAAGTTAGTAGTCTCGGTATAGTAAAATAGTTCAAAGGCTAGTAGAATGTTTCAGAAGTCGTGTGCTATGTTTAGTATGAATATTAGTACGATATTGGAAGCATCATGTTATGTATAGCGTGAAACTTGCTAGCACGATATAAATTCTAATACAAAGTGTTAGGAACTGTACAACATGCCCAGTATGTGATTTAGTAAAGTATGTTAGGATATTATCGTGTTCAGTTGAAACTTAGTAAATCAATATAAGTATCTGTAAGGTATCTCAGAAGTAGAATGGTATATTAAAATGAAGCTTAGAAAGCATGTTAAAAATAGTAAATCATGTTACCATGAAACTCAGTTATACAACATGATTTCCAGCAGAAAAACTATATCTTGTTCAACATTAGACTCAGCACAGTACGACAGAAGATTATATATATACCATTATCAGTCCCAACATGTATTAAATACACACATATCACTATCACTAGTTCAGCATATACTATCACTAGCTTCAGATGTGGTATACGCAGTTAGTATTACTAGTTGAGACCACTGTATTGTCTTGGGATTGGATTACCTAGCCTTCATGACCGCCCCAGGTTTAAAGCTGTATCGACTCGTCCGCCAGAGGGCGAGGATACGTCACTCTACGGAGTGGCATGCCATCCCACAGGGGACGAAGATGGGATGCCGGTTTTCCCCATATTGTGCCTTGGTCGGCCTTTGTACACCCCCGTCGAGCGGGTACTCCCGGGGTGTTGATTCAGGAGTCCTCCAGACTCGGGTACAGTTATAGTCAGGGGCTCAGCGAGCCCAAGTGCATACCCAGGGGATCGGCAGGATGCTTACAGTTATTATAGGAGATGGGACGACTGGGGTAGGGGTATAGATTGCGTGTTGATTGTACCTCCCGGCTTATGGGGGCCGGGTAAGGTTTGTGTGTGCTATGCTATGTTATGTTTTGTTATGTTATGCCATGTTACGCTAGATACGAGTAAATCTATAGTAGAGCGATACATTTCCAGGTATGACTCCTACTCCCTCCAGCATAGTTGAGAGTAGGCTTAGCTTTACATTTTCAGTCGGTTTAGTCTATTTCTTTCTATTTCAGTTCCATCAGTTGTATTATTGTTTTCAGACAGTTTTCAGTTGTTGCTTTACATACTCAGTACCAGCAGTACTGACGCCCGTTGGGGGCGCTGCATTACTTACCTGCAGGTACTCATAGACGAGGAGCCGATACCTCGTGATTCCAGCCAGCTCACAGAGTCATCAGTTCCAGTCATCCGGAGCTAAATAGCTAGAGGTTTATCCTTTTTCTTTTGTTGTACAGTATGGGTAGGTCGGGGCCCTGTCCCAACCATCGTATCAGTATTCTTAGAGGCTTGCAGTCTGTAAATATTTTCCTGTGGTTAGTTGTGCCGATGGTGTGGGGTCGTGCGTATGTTTAGTTGTTTATGTTGGTCGTGTGAGGCCTTATCCAGTCAGTAGTAGTGACCTTGCCGGTCACGTAGTTGTTCAGCATTTGTTATATTGATTTAGAGTTAACTAGACAACATGGTGGCCTTGTCGGCCCGCATAGGTTCCCCTATATGAATGTGATTCTGGTTAGGTGATGTTATAGTACATGTGGCTATAGGCCTACTCGGCCGGAGACTGTATTTACAACCGTTATATAGCCCGTTGTTTCCGTGAATCAGAGTTAGATCCAGCCAGGCACTAGATGTGCTTAGGCTCAGTAGTCTAGCAGTTCACAACCTAATAGGGCACCAGGTGCTAGTCATACCCCCCAAGGCGGGGCGTGACATATTATTTTGATTTTGCTTTCGATGTTATGTTATGCTAAACTCTCTTTATGCTTATTATATTAAATCTTCCGCTTTATTTGATTGAGTTAGATGTATGTTCATGCCATGGGTCGACTGGGAGTCTCTCGAGGCTCTTTGTCCCGTGTTGCGATTCGGGCCTACGTTCGGGTCCTGACATGGTTATTCCATCAAGGAAACGTTGATGTGATTTTATATTATTAACTATGGATGTTGTTCAAGTGATTGTATTGGCTATACCTTTGTTCACCTAGATTTATGCCTGTTGTTTAACTTTGGAAATCTCAGTCTTGTGATATTGTAGGTTAGCACTTTTATTAGGTTGTTGCCATATCTTCCTGGTCTTGTTCTTGATACTTTTGTTATGCTTACATATCCGGTACATTGTTATACTGATGACCTAGTTGTCCTTTTTTTTATTTTGTCAAATATATATATATATATAGGGAGGTTAGAAGCATGCTGACGTGACGTGCTTCTAAGGCCTCCATTCCTATTTTTCTTTTTTCATAGTTTTTTTTGACTATTTTTTTTTTAAAATTATTTTATTTAATTAATTATTTTGTCATTTAATGTTATCTAATTAAATAATTTAATTTGCTTCTTTACTCCTCTATCAGTAACTACTCATTTCCTCAATGGCACACCCCTTTACAATTAATATGATTAAATTGGAGTAATTTATTATTAATTACTTTCCAAATTTATTGCTCACAAAATTACTGAAATACACGTCATTTGAAGGTGGTGGTTCGGGGAGTATTTATTCGGCAGCAGAGGCTGTGGTGAATTGGTGGTTGGAGGTAAATCCATCGCCGATGTCTAACACCGTCATTTTGGACATACCGAATCGAGCCGCTGTTGCAAAAACTCCCTTCGCCGCAACTATGACTTCTAAATAAGCTTTGAAATTGACGTCTCCGTTGCCGATGTGGAAAGAAACGCCGGAGACGGTTAGCCTGCGGCTTGAGCAGTCCGGAGTAGGGGCTCGACTTCTTCAGGCAGTGCGTTGTATTTCGGTCTCATAGGATATCTCGCACTGCTGTCATCCATGGGTTTGATTCGGAGCAAGAGCTCGCATTTATGGTGATGCTTACGGATCTTGTAAACCTCTTCCTCAGAATCAAAGGTCGTGAGATTAACCCCAACTTTTGCAGCGAAAATTATGTTGGATTCCGGATTACATGGATTGGCGAAAACGATAGGGTCCGGTGAGATACCAAGGGACAAAACATTCTCAATTTCAGCATTGCTAGCACAATCAAAATTGAAACCCATAGCAGACAACATGGAGAGAAATGAAGGTTCGGGGTTACAGTTAACAGCATAAAACAGACAGGATGTTTGGTAAACCGGCCTTCCATTGATCCATAAGGGAGACAACTTCTCCCAAATCTAGCACATTAAAGGGCTGCTTTTCATCTTGTAATTTTTGGGTGATGATTGAAACCATGAAATCCTGAAGAGCATCTCTTGAAAGAAACAACTTTTTTGGTGTGGCCATTCTCCACCGCCGTTACAGGAGGAGGTCCGCCGATTGTGGATTGAAGAATGGCCTCCGAGTTCAACCCGGAAATAATGACTGTCTGGCCGGTCATCCAAAGAGAGAAAATTGTAATTAGGTTAGACATCTTACTTGCTCCATTTTTAATGCGTCCGTTTGTACATAATACATAGTATATGATGCATGTTAATTAATAATTGGCTTACCAAAGTTAGGGACCTATTAGAATTAATTAAATTATTTATTTAACAATAAAGGAGAGGGTCTTTCCTATTGAAGCACATGCATGACTTTAATTAATTGATTTATATAATATTTAATAAATGATAAAAAATCAAAACCTCGAGAACGAATTTTTAAAATAAGCAAACTTTCCTTCTCATGGGATTCTAAAGGCGATTTTACGTAGTTTTACTAATTTAATTTTAAAAAATATTTTAAAAAATATATAAAGTTTTAGTTATTTTTTTATCATCTAAAAAAAAATTCAGTTAAATAAGGATAAAATTTTAAAAAATATTATTGATATCTTTTCGATTATGTAAAACACTACTTATTTTGGAATAAATAAAAAGGCAAAAGCATCATTTATTTTGAAATGTAGGGAGTATCAAAGTCACTCAATTTTATTTTGTCTTTCAAAAATCATCTAACTTTGTACAGTGAATTTTCATGCTCATCCAACTTCAATCAACTTTCATGATCATTTTAGTCAAAAATATATTTCTAATATCTATTTAATAATACGACCGTTCTAAATTTTTAGAATTGAAATATTTTTAAAAAATAAAATTGATATTTAAATTTATTTAGGAATTGGAGAGGATCCCTCCATTGTTTTAATTCATTGCTAACTTTATTTAGCAACGGATCAGCCATGAATTATCTATAAGTTTTGTTATCCACGAGCAATCTAACAACGAATTAGCAATGAAGTTCATACTAATTTCACTTTTTTATACAGTGATATTGGTCCAATTTGATTTCGAACACGAGCCTTTACAGTAATTAAACCTAGAGACTGATATGATGATTGATTTAGGTAAGATAATCGCAACCTATCACGAGCACCTTATGGTTTAAGCACAACATGACACCTAATCAAATTATTTTTAACCTAACATCAATCAACAATCTTATATTTGCAACACCTTTTTTTTTCTTTTTCAGGCAGACCCTTCACTATAAACTGCAGACCTATATATATGTGTGTGTGAGATTTTTATCAGTTCCATTAAATTATAAGTCAACTTGATGGCGCATGATTTGGTTTGATATTTGATTTTAGCATAAATTATTATTATTATTATTATTAATTATTTAATTGGAGTAGAAATTATTTTTCAAAAAATATATTTCACTCTCTAATCATACACCAAAAAATATTTTTTCAAAAAAATATCTTATTTTCTGAAATCAGTTCTTGATGCTTGTGATGATGTGATAGATATCAATTCCCCCCCACCCCCCACCCCCCACCCTCCAAAGTGTTTATTTTACTCTTATGTGTCACGTTTTTCATAATTCATTTCTATGGACAATATAAAATAACAAAACTCATATAGACTTTTCTTGTCAATATATGGACAATATATTGTCAACACAATATTTTAAAAAAATATGGACAACATAAAATAACAAAAATAGTTGGGACTTTTCTTTTCAACACTATAGAATCATTTGGTTTTATATGACTACATATATTTGAAATTAGTTTTTCAATAATCCAAAAGTTCTCATCACGGGGAAAATTAGGAATTGATCAAGACAAGTGTTGAATCCCCTTATTGGTGTAAGATTTTTTAATTTTTATTTTTTGAATTCTTGACTCTATTACTGAGCCCTCAAGAGGTTCTTTGTGGCCATGAAGACACAACTCGATATTCATTTTTAAAAAATATAGACAAAAATTTATCGTGAAATAATTCGTAGCTAACATGAATTTTATTAAGAATCTTTACACAAATAATTGGTCGGATTTCCTCTTTATTTTTTTCTAGCCAATATACATAAACTGATTATACATGATCATACATATAAGATGCATAAATCATATATATTATACATTTGTCGCCTATTTTTAATTTAAGTGGTTTGATAAATGACTATTTAAGTTAATTATTCTTTTTAATAGTCTATCATTTAATCTTATTTGTCTATTACTAATCTAATCATTAAATAAGATTAGCATTGAATTCTTTTATTTCTAACAACAAAAGTTATCCCCAGATAATTTTTGTTTTCTTGTAGTGATATTATTTAGTTTATTTTTGACATTAGTCTAAAAATCTAAATAATTTTAATTAGAGAATATGTGAACATAAAGATCAATATTATTGGTCCACTTTGCTCATACAACAAGTAAAAAAAATTGAAAAAAAAAATCAGCGTTGAATTTCTCCATCCAACATTATTATTTGGAAGCAATTGATTTGGAACTAACTATGACTTTTTGAAAAAATAAAAATAAAAAATATTCTCTAGACGCGATTCTTTTTACTACTTTCCACTAATTAAGACTTTGAAGTTTTTGCTTTCTATTTTTGGGGTTCATTTCAAAAATTTTGTCTTTTTTTGCTTTTCAAATTTCAAAACATAGTATTTTTCGTTTTATTTCCTATCTCTACTTCTTGATCTCATTTATGTTCTTTTCCCACTTCGGTTTGTTGTTCTCTGTTTTGGTCCAAAAAAGAGATTTCCATCTTATTCTCTTTCTCCGAGTTTTCTTTATTTTGTTAATTTATATTATTGCATGTTCTGAGGAAATGTAAATAGTGGATTAAAATAAACATTTAATTAATTTTTGAGTTTCAGATTTTAAATTTTTTGTATTATATTTTCTTTGTCTTCGTGTGTATATATATATTGATGCAATATCATCTATAATTATTTCTCTTAGAAGAAGCTACAAGCATGGCAGCACCACCAACCAACAGCACCACCATAACCACCGCGGCGAAAACAATGAAAGTAGCAGCGGAAGAAACTGGGGAATGGAAGAGAGATACAAAGGAGTAAGACAAAGACCATGGAAACAATAGACAACAGAAATAAGAGATCCACAAAAAGCAGCAAAAGTTTGGTTAGGCACCAACAGAAGCAGACACTCCCATATTCAGAAGAAACAGAGCTAAACTCAATCTCCCCAAAATTGTTCGATTATTACCACAACAGCAACAACAATAACAATCTCAACCTACAATAAGATTAGTGATTTCCAACTCACCATCAGTATCAGCAGCTTCACAATTCCAAAAGGAAATGTTGAATGAATTGATCGGAAGTTATGAGATTTGAAAATCTTTTTGCCCAGGGTACAGACACCTCTTGTATCATGATCAGAATGGTTATAGCAACAACAACCCCAATAGGATGATGCAATCAACAATAACAAGGAATACTAAATTGTAAAATTATTCAGATCTAAATAAAGTTATTTATACGGAATATTCATTTTGCAGTAATAATTTTATTAATTTAGTATCATCCTACATCATGTGTGTGCGCGCATATTGTTTTTTCCCTTTTCTTATTTTTTTCTATTAATTGGGAGCTAACTAGTTGTTAGTTTTTTTTTTACACGTTTATATTTTTAATTCTCTTTTTTTTAAATGAATATTTTAAGCTAAATATAGGAATCAATATTTTTATATTTGTAAGATAAAAATAGTTTTTATAATTGTGCCAAGCACGTACATATTCACTAGTACTCAAATAAGCTAAACAAAACATAATTCGTGTTTGGGAATTTATGATAATTATGTCATAAAAATAGTCGAAAACTAAGGAGGAGAATTTACCGCTTAAACCGTATAAGATAAACAATTTTGAGTGTGTTAATATATTTTTTCAAAATAATTCGTGTTCAAATCAAATGACATACTACAAATTTAAACGCAAACCTTTTCAAGGAAGTACAGTTTCTTTGCAATTCAATTCATCTTAATACTTATCTAACAAATTTTCACTTCTTGTATTTTAACGTTTTAGTAGGTTACATTCACACTTATTATGGTTTTTATTAAATGACGATAATTCATTTATTGCCAAAGGCAAATTAATGAAATACTAGGCGTATTTTCTCCATCAAACAATGAATATATGTCTAGGTAAGGTTATATAATTAAAATATCCTCTCTTCATTTTTAGAAAATATTTTTTTAAAAACATAAATAAAACAACTAATAAGGAGAAAAATCTGGAAGCAAGAAGAAAGAAAAGGAAGAAAATTAGAGTGATGGGAGAGAAATAATAACTTGCATTAATTTTTGTAGAGAAAATTTCAGAAATGAAAATAATTTGAAAGAAAATAGGCTTAAATAACAATATTTACTTATTTACATAATATGACAATATTTTATATGTCATGTGTTGTATTTCAGTTATCTTTTTTTACTCAACTGATAATTATTTCTTTCCTTAAATAAAAGGATTCTAACAACGGATAGAATTCTTATTTACCGTAACAACTTGTAAAACAAAAACAGAAAAAAGTTACGAAAATATTTTATTTCTTATTACATAATGGTAAATCAGAATAAATAAATAATAAATGAATAGCTTGTATCATAATTTACGGACAAAAGACTTATACATGTATTTATATATATCCGTATATATAAAATTCTAAAAAATTATATAAAAGATTATGTATTTGAATGTATCAAAAAGTACTAAAATGTATTTCTGTTAAAATAAATAATTTCCATGATAAATACATAACTATTCAACAAAACACACATATAAGTACTAAAATAAATGTTGTCTGGTGGTGAACATATAATCATTCAAACCAAAGTATGTATTCGTATTTATATGTATCTGCATATGTAAAATTCTGAAAATGACATAACAGATTATGTACTTGAATGTATCAAATACATATAATACATAAACTATAAATATACACGAATATGATTTTCAAACCAGAAAATAACTTACCCCAATTAACGGAATTTTCTAAAATCTATTTCAGATTCCAAAATATCATAAAGATTTGATTACAAAAGAAACAATGATTTACACGGTTAAAGAATTTTATCTACAATATAAAAAATACATATTTTAAATTAAAAAATAAATGAAAAATATCAATGGAACTTACCTGATTTGAATGGATTCTAGAGATAAAAAGGAGAGAATTGTGAGAATTGTGGGTTTGACAGGAGGAGATATGTGATTGATGACGAAGAATGAGGGAGAGGGAAGATGAAAGTGGGGTTGGACAGTTATTGAAGAATTTTTAGGTATTGAATATGGGCATAGTAAAAAAAACAAATACAAAGTAAAAAAGAAAAAAATGACACATTAAATAAAATAAAGCTATGATATGTAATTTTTTTAAGACTGTGGCTATTATATATAAATAGTTTTGTAATTGTGCTATGTTATATAATTTTTTCATTTTTATAACCTACCCAAAAACAGTCTTTCACGACAATCGAAATAGGCCCATTTAATTTAACTTATAAACTTATAAATTAAGTCATAACTTAAAATTATAATTTTTAATTTATTTTAATTTAAAAATAAATATTTAAAATCAATCTTTAAATTTATTTAAATATTATAAAATTATTTTAAAAATTATTTTAACTTATAATTTAAAATTATGATTTTTCAATTTAACAATAAATATTTAAAATTACTCTTTAAATTTATTAAAAAATTATAAAAATATTTTAAAACCATTTTAACTTAAAACCACTTAAAATAAGACATTAAAATAAGCCAATCGGATTCGCGAGGGAGACAGAAGTGTACCAAAGAGCTTAAATTTAGGCGCCTTCACCAATTTTTTCCTTTCCCCAATTTTCGTCCCCTGTTTTAGGGTTTTTGCTTGGACCTTTGGTTGCTTCTTGCTTCAGTAATCCATATCTATTCCAGAATGAGCAACGCCAAAGATAACTTCAACGTCGCCGATCTCAGTGCTGGTAAAATTATCCACTAAAACCTACTTTTAAAGTGGTCAAATCCTATCTAATTAGCACTTCATAGTCTTGCTTCTATGTCTATGTCATACATAGCAGAATCTTTTGTGTATCCTCTTGTTTCTCTTTATTTTCCTTGTAACGGGTTTGAATTTCTCTGACTGAATATCTTTTGTGTAGCTTTGAATGTGGAAGACAGAGAAGACCTCGTTAATGTTCTCAAAGTGAGTTTTCTTCTATGTTTTTTTTCTTTTTTCTTGTTTTGTTTTACTTTTCGGAGATTACTAATATGCATTGAATTGTGTATGATTTTTATAGAATAAACTTCAGGACCTTACGGGGAAGCACTCAAACGTGCTAGAAAATTTATCCCCCAATGTCAGAAAACGTGTTGAGGTTCTGCAGAAAATTCAGGCAAGTGCACCTCTTACCTAATGCTGTTTAAATGTGTGTCCATGATACTGTGCTGGTTTTAGCAAATCAGCTTATATTTGTTGCTTGTAAGAAGTTCTCTAGGTCTGTACTTGGATTGACATTAATTATTGCCCTATTTGACATTTAATTATCAAAAAAAAAAATCCTTTTACTATTAGTCATCAAATCCATTTGTGTGGTTTACAGAAAGATTCAAGACGAGTTCGTTTTTTTTTCCTAGCATTAGCAAAAAGTTGTATCAGGTCAACACATCTATCTAACTGAATGAACTATTAGGTTGTAATGTAAGAAATTTTGATGTTCAAATGACGGGAAGTTTCTTGGATGAAATAAATGAACAAGTTATAGATACATACTAAATTGCAGCAGGGTCCATCTTAAATTTCCCTTACATTGTATAGCATTTTCAACTCACCTGTACTAGAAAAGGCAGGTGATGGATGGGTTAAATTGTGGGAGGTCAAGTGGTGTTGAGTATAGAACTATTTAAAGATTTTACTGATTCAGTAGGTGTTATTGACTTATTGGTTTGATTGACCAGGTTTTTGGCTTCTGATAGTAAAGCAACTTTTTAATAGAGGTGAACATGTTAACTCCACTTTGTCATAGGGCCTGATCCTGTCGAATGGATATGTAGGTCTTTGGCTCAAGTGTGTGGTAATTGTCTGTTCCACCAATCGCTTCGGCTACAGTGGAGGCTATTAGGAAACAAATGGATTGTTTTAGTACCATTTTCAATAGTATCTACTTGACTCAAGGGGTACAATATCATTGGTTTCCAAATTATCTTCAATTTTTTGTGAGAGGTGAGCGGTGACCCAAGGTTTCCTTTGTTTAAGTTAATGTAACGGGGTTTGATGTTGCAGTTTCCATTCTTATTAGGATGTGGAGTTTTTCAAGAAAAAGTTAATTCGTTCAATATCAAGATTGGATTGATTAGACTAGATGACGACTGATTAGTGGATCAAATGTGGAAAATTTATGTAGGTGTTGGGAATAATTCTGCCACTTTTACAAGGAGTAGCCTTATAAGCGATGGTTGAACACACTATAATGGAATACTCAGGAGTTTCTAGCCTTTCAGAATAACCACTCTCTATATACCAGATACAGTAATTTCAAGGCAAACAATAAGAGGAGCGTGGGATCCAGAATCACTGCAACTCATGGTAGTCTTCAATTATTTATTTAAAAAAAATGGAACTCTTGGGTGGTTAAGAAAGTTGCATGTTATTTAGTGCAATACCTCCTTGGTTCACAGGGTACCCATGTGCAATATTTCCCTATTGTGCTTAGCTTTTCTGATTAAAATTTAGTATCTAGATAGTAACCTGTGTGTATTTTTGTTAGGTCCTTGTATTATCATATTGTCTATTTTTATTCTTCTTGGTGTTGAATCTTTGTCATCTTGTTAAATGCAGACTCAACATGATCAATTGGAGGCAAGTTATTTTGAGGAGAGAGCTGTCCTTGAAGCCAAGTACCAGAAGCTGTATCTGCCACTATATACAAAGGTCTGCCTTATCGCACCAGTTAACATTTTCATACAGTGATATGATCAATAGCTGAACTTCACTAAAACATTTTCAGAGATTTGAAATTGTTAATGGAGTTGAAGTTGATGGGCCGGCAACTAAGGCTGCTACAGCAGACGTGGAAGAGGATAACACAGAGGGTATGCTAAAATATCTTTTCTCCTTGATGGTTTCTTTTATGATGATCAGCATTGTTGACAATACCTTTTTCTTTCTCCTTTTTTAAACAGAGAAAGGAGTCCCTGATTTCTGGCTCACTGCAATGAAGAATAATGATGTGCTAGCTGAGGAGGTTAGTTGATGATAAATCCTATTCTTCTTGCTTAAATTTCTTTTATAACTAACCTGAACATTATAGTAATCTGGTCTAACCTATGAATTCAGATTACTGAGAGAGATGAAGGAGCTCTCAAATTTCTCAAGGATATAAAGTGGTTGAGGATTGAAAATCCAAAGGGTTTTAAACTTGAATTTTTCTTTGAGACTAATCCCTACTTCAAGAATGCTGTGCTGACCAAGACGTATCACATGATTGATGAAGATGAACCTATTTTGGAGAAGGCAATAGGGTATGTCACCACCCCATAATCAGCAAGCAAGGTTTTTCATCTGATCTTTGTGATTATTTTCCCTCCATGTTTTCTCATCTCTCTCTCTGATTCTGTAGGACCGAGATTGAATGGTATCCAGGTAAATGTTTGACACAGAAAATCCTGAAGAAGAAGCCAAAAACGGGGTCAAAGAATGCCAAACCTATTACTAAAACAGAGCAATGTGAAAGTTTCTTCAACTTCTTTAGTCCACCTCAAGTACCAGAGGACGAAGAAGATATTGATGAAGATGCTGTATGTTATGCTCTAGTGGTTCAGTTTGTTATATATATGTGTGTATATAGAGTTTAAATTTGTTTGTAACACGTTTTCTTCTACTTGTATAGGCAGAAGAACTTCAAAATTTGATGGAACAAGACTATGATATTGGGTAAGCCAAGCTGAACTTATGAATTTGCACAAGCACAAGTGTTATTTTCTTGGATGTGGATGTTGCACTTTCAGAATATAAACAATTGGAAATATCAATGACATGCCCATTTTAGTTGTTAAAGATCCATAAGCTTATGATCTTTGGCAGGTCAACTATTCGAGATAAGATTATTCCACATGCAGTTTCATGGTTTACTGGGGAAGCTGCTCAAGATGACTATGTTGACTTGGATGATGATGAGGATGAAGAAGACGATGAAGATGAGGATGAACTAGAGGAAGATGAAGATGAAGATGAAGATGATGTTGACGATGACGAGGATGAACATGATACGAAGACCAAGAAGAAGGTAAAATTGAATAATTACATTAAGTAACACATCATTTGGAGTTGAGATGTCCATTGGTGCTAACCCTTTTACTCATTGTTTCAAACATCATTTGCAGTCATCTGCTGTGCGCAAGGTATAATCCATTGTTCAATTTTGTTTGCTGAAGTTCACTTCATCTCTTTTGTAAAGCTCTGACGTGCTCAACTGTTCCTCTTCTACACAGAAGAGTGGAAGAACAGCTGCAGCTGATGGTCAGCAGGGTGAAAGGCCACCTGAGTGCAAGCAACAGTAGCTGCCGTTTGTTTGAAAGCTGTTTCATGATGATAGGGCGTTGAAATGTGGGGTGTGATAGTGTAGAGTATATGCGAGTGGTTGTTTGTTATCTCTCTCTCTCTCTATATATATATGTGTGTGTGTGTGTGTGGAGTATGCTAGAACAATTTATTAAGGCATTTTTGCCCCTTTCCAATATTTTCTGGTTTATACTTTCCTTGTCTCAGTTTGTCCTTTTTGTAGTGTGGGTGGGACTCAATAGCGAGACGTCCTGTAAGTTGTTAAAACTCAGAAGTTTATACAAAAATCTTCTAAGGTATAGGTATGTTTTCCACGAAGTAAGATTCTTTGTTTCTTCTATCAGGGCAGCTTGGAGCTGTATAGAATTTTGTCCACATGGAGAGAAAATGTAACATTGGTCTATGCCGTCGAGGTAGCAAATAGGGTTGATCTAATTTTCATGAAGAATGGTTTAGCATGAGGAAAGTATATTGTTAGGGAGAAAGACTGATAGAGCTGCAGTTTTGCCAAGTAGGAAAGTATATTGTTAGGGAGAGACTGATAGAGCTGCAGTGTTGCCAATTTGGTAGGCTTTGTTTTCTCTCTTCAAAAGCTCTACTAGCCTCTATTTATTCTTAAAATCCCCTGCAGTTGTTAGTACAACATGACGGTGAGGCAGGACATCTGGCTGTTGGCATCATACATTGTTAACAAAGAACTGTTTGAACGCCATTGAAGCATATAACCTTTGATCTCATCCACAAAACTCTTCATCACATTCAAATCCCATTATGGGATATAAAATTAGCCTATGCTCAAATCGTTTGTTAATTTAATCCATTTTACTTGCCCATTTTGATTCACCCAATATAGTCCATTTAAAATTGAGTTTATATGCATTCTAAATCCTAAATTGATTTGGGAGAAGTCTTATTAAAAATTTTTTAAAACTTTTTTTGTTTGTTTGTGATGTTAAATAATCTTAATAAAAACAAATTATTAGGTATATTAGATAAATTATAAGAAAACAAATTGACAAATTAAAATTTGGTAAGAGTTGGCAAGATTAGATTATAACTCATTGTTTAAACTTATTTTGGCCTAACCTATCTGAATTTAAGTAATATTTGGGTGAATTATTTACTAACTCAATCTATCTTAAACTATTCAAATATAATTCAATCCGCTCATGTATTAATTTAATTCATATAAATAATGTCTAACCCCTCCCTTTAATACCCCTAATAGGATAGATAGGAGCTAACATGCACGACCATATATAAACAAAGGAAAATTTGAGAGAACTCTCCTCACGTATTGTTTTGTTTCACTGACCTCTTCTCACGTTTCCAATGTTATGGCTATCTCTCCGAGTTAATTCTTTTTGTAGGGTAATAACTAATTTATTCTATTTATTACTAATAGAAAATATATATATATATATATACACACTCCAACAGGCGTTTATTATATTGAATTTACCCCGATAGTCTCCATTTTGGGAGCGTCCAGTGCCAAAGTCACTGAATGGGTAAGTCGCCAATCCCTGAACTATATAATGTACTTTATCTGCTGGGTTATGCGCGGACATTTTACCAGAGGTTTCTATAATATATATATATATATACTGATTTGACCTTAAGATCATGCTCTGCTAATTAATTATTATTTTATCAAATTCTCCTTTTAAAAAGTTATTTATTTCTTTGGAATATTAAAATAGAATACCATGAGTTGTTCACCCATTTGTCTCTTCATTAACCATATTTTAACTTTTTGGATAAAGTATCTCGCCCACCAACTGTGATTAGTTAATTAACGAAAATAGAAAGATATTTGAAATTAGATTTTATATACTAAAAATATAAATGAGTTATTACAATTTACAAGCAAAAGCCAAGAGCACGTGTTTAAATGTGTGTTAGGCTGTTAGCTTACTTTAACAAAATCTGCATCGACGCTTTATCTTCTCCGAGGAAATTAATTGTCCAGCAACACATCATGCGATACTCTTGGTGCTGAGATCTGAGGAATTTATGTCATTCTTCATCCGCTTTTATTTTTGCGCCATTCTGTTTTTTTTTCTCCAATCTAATAATAGTTCATCTCTTTATATGAGAAAATAAGACAAATTAAAGTGCAAAAAACTAAAAGGCTTTATCATCATAATTTTGTGAAACCATGATATGAGCATGAATTAGCTTTCAGCTAACTTGTACTAGGTGTTGTGTCAAGAAATAGCTTCAAATGTAGTTCATGCAATTTGAGTTTATTATCGAGTAATGACGCAACTAAAAATTCACATTTCATCACATATTGATCAATGAATTCCTTGTTCTCTCCTTCTTGCACCTGATTACATTGTAGTATATTGTATATTTGTATGTGACTGTAGAAGTAGAATTTGATCTTAGTGTCTCCAAGATTTTTCTCCGATGTTAGCTCTTTATTATGTCAATACAAAATTAGTGCATTTTGATCTATTTAACCACGTATATATTCTTCACCTGATTTAGAATTGAAGAATCGAATTAAACACACTTAAAGGATCATTGAATTAGTTTTACTAATCAAATATTGTAATCACATAGAAAGACCAACTACATCGTATAAAGTCACAATTTAAAATGTACCTTATTAAAGTTGTTTCAACACTTTTCGAAGAAGAAATCTTCACAAAAATTGTAAGAAAATGGATCCTCGGCCTAACTTAACCCAAAAGCTAACTTATGAGGGGAGAATTGCCCAAGTCCATATAAGAAAACCACTCATCTTATTAACTACCAATGTGGGATTTTTATCATTCTTCAACACTCCACCTCACGCTCAGGATTGGACATCTAGTGCATTTGCAATTTTATTTTGGGGGCCTAACATCGGGTGAGATGGGTTCTGCTCCAATGTCATGTAAAGAAATTGATGTTGGGCCTAACTCAACTCCAAAAGTTAGCTTATGAGGAGAGGATTGTCCAAATTCATACAAGGAGACTACCCATCTCATTAACTACCAATGTGAGACTTTTTTCATTTTTCAACAAAAATCTTCACGGAACTTTACAGGAAATGAAGGAGGAAGAAGGAGAAGTTTATCAGCAAACTGTTGGTTTTTCAGTTCACGTAGAAAAAACACAAAGGTTCCCCTTTTTTATTTAAAGGATGCAATCATGCAAGACACTAGTTTTGGAGGAGTCCTAACCGTTGTGTCCTTTCATTCTTTTAATTTAAATTAAATATATAATAACTATCTATCTATCTATCTATCTATCTATCTATATATATATATATATAAATTTATTGATTATTTATATGAATCCGGATTGACCCACATGATTGACCTCAATCTAGTATATTCCTTCATCTCCCACTCACACATAGTGGGTCAACTCTTCTTGCTATTATGTAACTTTCATACTTGATGACTAGATCGCGTGACCAATGCATATTTGAGAGCTTTATTGCTATATTTCTATTAAGAATGTATATCATTTTGATCAATGAAACTTAGAATAGATTATATTATGTTGTACCCTAGATCATTTATCACATTCATATTACACAATCTTTGTTTTAAAATTTGAGTTCATCATTGTGTTCTTGTCTAAAACATAACATAAAAGACCAATCAACGAACACAATTAAAGTGATAATACTTAATGATTTTTCTCATATCATATCATGATTCTCTTAATCTCAACGTGATATGTCTTTGTAGAGATATCCTGCCAGACCATATCAAGCATAATCTCTTGACGGCCAAATTCTAAGATAGCAAAAATCAAATTTAATATCAAAAAACTGATTAAAGTCATGAGGATATAATGTAAAGAAAAATTACTTATAATTTTGGGGGCTTCACACGATAATAAGTAGAGATTTAAACTTGTATTGTCCTATGGGTCATTATATGCATACATGGTATGAAACATGTATCACAATATCAACTCCTTTCCCATAGAGCGTATATCCTTTAAAATTAAATACTATACAGATGATAGTTCAGACAACTCATGTCTAACTTTGTGTTCATAAATCTACTTAATTATTTTATTCATAAAAAAAACTCACATCTGACATTAAGAACAGACTAACTCATTTTAATCACATATGATTAAATACAAAAACATACGCATTCTTAAAAAACTTTAGCTCTCTTGTATTATTACTTCTGATAATAATTAGTTTATAATTATCTCATCTCTATTTGTCTCTTAAACAATACAGACGCTTTCCCGTGCGAATAGGACAATCTTTTGCTTGTCTGACATACTTCTTATACTAAGAATTTATGTATAATATTATAAATAAATGAACCAACAAGTATAGATAATTAGACATAAACTAACATTAACTTCAATAATGTAAATTTAAATGAACATGATTAAGACAAAATAAAATATAAATACATTAGCATTTACGCAAACTCGACGACTTCACATGTCTTTCATAAGCATCACATGCTATGAGTTTTGTTAAGGGATCTGCTATCATTTGATGTGCAGATATGTATTTCACGTTCACTTTCTATTTTACATTCACGTCTCTAATAAAATTATACTTAATATCAATATGTTTTATAAGCTATTGCAACTTGGCTATCACAATTGATGGTTACTGGATCAATCGTATTGTTATTCACGTCCAAATGTCCCATAAAATATTTAATCCAAACAGCTTCTTGCGTAGCTGCTGAAACTATGCATAACTACTTCTTGTTACTCCATGATATGACGTCATTGTTAAGCAAGAATACATGTCTAGAGGTGAATCTTCTCTCATCTAAATATTCTCTCCAATTAGTATCAGTGTAACTTTTGAGTTGTAGATCATTTTCTTCGTAACATAAGGAATATTCGACTGTGACTTTAAGATATCTCAATATCTTTTTGACTGCTTTTCCAGTGTTGTTGTCCTGGATCAGATTGAAATCTGCTAACTAGCCTAACAACGTAATAGATGTCAAGTATAGTACATAACATAGCATACATTAGACTTTTAATTACATTGATATTAGGAACCTATCTCATTTTTTCCTTCTCTTGTGGGTTTGAGTCCACATCATCCCATTTAAACATCACTTTTAGAAATAGGAGCGTTTATGGGTTTGCAGTCTTGCATATTAAACACTCAAGAACTTTCTTAATGTAAAGTTCTTGTGAAAGAGATAACATTTTTTCGAACAATCTCTTGAAATCTTAACTCTAAGAATGTATGATGCTTCACACGTGTTTTTCATCTCAAATGTAGATGATAACTACCTTTTTATTTCTTTTACATACTCAATGTCACTTGTAGCTACAAGTATGTCGTCTATATATAGTGATAAGATCACAAACTTACCTTTAGATCTTTGCACAATGATCTTCATGAACCATAATAAAATCATATGATATGATCGCATTATAAAATGCAAATACCATGGTCTAGAAGATTGTTTAAGGCCATCAATTGACTTATGAAGTCGGCATACTTTAAGGAGTCATGTCCTAGTTTTGATAATTTTGAGTTTTGTGTATAATATGGATAGGATGGGGTCCTGTTCCGTGCATTTTAGTTTGTTTATTCTTTAGAAGCTTATGTGGACTAGTTTGTATAGTTAGTTCCGTTGTATAGCCTTGTCGGCTTTTCATTGCTCAGTTTAGCTTTATCGTAGCCTTGTCGGCTTTCCAGTTGTTTATTCATTATTGTTGAGACCGTATAGGTCCAATATCTATTTTAATTGATAATGACATGCGGTTTGGTCGGCCTCAGTGTCACAATTATAGATGTTATATAGCCGGTTTCTTGATCAATCTAGAATCGAATGTCAGTTGCGCCCTAATTCAGTTTTGGGGTGTGACACCAACGGTCCCCCCCCCCCCCTCCCACATATCATAAAGTGACAAATTTAACTCGTATACTTCTAATCTAACGAGTTCATCACTTCGAAAATCTGAGGTGTTAACGCATTATTTTTTGGATTATCACTTGTATAATATACAAAACAAATAAATACAGTGAATTTACTCCTAATAAGATGATTAGAGGGAATGTTATAATTTAAACTAAAATGATTTCTCTCTTATTTTAAAATAAATGGTGTTTTTAAATTTGAGTGTACTTCTTAAAAAACTACTCACTTGTAAAAAGTAAGATATATTTTAATAATATAACCTTAATAAATCTCTTTTAAAAAAATGTAACTCTTTAATAATTGCTTGATTATGTAAACTTTATTTATTTAAATAAAAATAAAATTAAAAATAAATTATTAATATCTTTTTAATTATATAAAATATTATTTATTTTAAAATAAAATAAAAATATTACTTTTTAAAATAAAGTAATATTAAACATCAGAAAATGGAACAAAATATGACCACACACTTCAACGAGGTAAAACTAGCAACAAAATTGTACAATCACATGATTGTAATTTCAGGATATTAATTGGTGATCTCTATGAGTATACTTTAAGAGTAATCATTGGACGAGCAAAATAGTCGTAATTCGAGGCGCCGCCAGTCAAAATTTTATGGCCCCAACCAACAAGTATGACAAGTTCTTCTATGCCAAGTCACCAATCCCCCTTTTCACTGCTTCCTCGAAAGCAGACTCGTCCCATTCACTACCCTGGACCAACACAAGAAAACAGAGAAAGGTGGTAACTCTATTGGCAGGAAAAAAAAATCAAAATAAAGAACTTTAAGTTTTATACTCAGAATATAAAGAATATTTATATAATAAAATAATTGAACAAAAAAAAAGTTTCTATAGGATATAAATTTTTCTGATAGAACAAAAATAAAATTATTAATATATATAATTTAAATAGTTCGAACAAGCTTGTAGGCCAGAAAGAGAACGAAAAAAGTTGGAAAAAGTTATTCCTACAATGAAAATGACATTTCCCTACTATTTTTCTATTTTGGAGGGCGGAGCAGTTCATAGAAGCCTGAGAGAAGCACCCCCTTAAAAAAGTTTATTTGATAATTGATAGTATATATCCATCAAGTATAAGCTTACTAAAAGTATGGTAAGACAACTTACTAATTTAATGTATTTAAGCTGTATACACTATACGTAGATGATATAATAAATTTAACATGTTATAATATATCATTTATTTATTTTATGCTACTAATAACATCTCTTTAAATGACATAATAGTGTAAAATACTTTTTTCCCGTCAGCCCATAAAATTTAAACTCAATTTCAATATCTTAAAGAAAATTATGACAATATCCTAATGTTTGTCTTTTGCGTGGAGGAGGTCAGATAGGAATATAAGAAAATGAGAGTTATGTGAGAATTGGATGCTGTTAGTTTTGGAGGCAAAGCAATTTTACGTGATCAATTCTAAGGGTATTATATTTCTCATAAGAATTCGTGATAATTCTACGTTTTAACTTTTAATATAACACTCATTATAATTTAATTAGGATGACGAAGCAGAAAAGAGTCCCATTTTCTTACAAAAATGAAAAATACCTTATTCATTATATATATATATATACACACAGACAAAATGCTACTTGGTTTTGTTATTTTGGTATAGAATCTTGAATTACATATGTATGAGTATATTAATTCAACTTTGGGTTGTGAACTAGAGAGAAAATTCCATTTGGATAACATTATAAACATGAAAAGTATTTCCGAAAAATCTATCTTTAGCAACTTGTTCGATGAAATTATGCTGCCTAAATAAAAAGTGAATCGAAAATTATCAAAAAGTACTTCACGTTGAGATTTCTTCTCTACCATTCCTAGAAGGCCCGAGTAGTAATTATTAATTCAAGCAAAAAGATATAATTGCCAATTAAATATGCATAAGTAGTAAACTTTATAAGGAAAAACAATGGTCTGGTATGGTGAAACTTTCTTTAAATTAATAAACGTAAGATTTAAACTTTATACACTTACAATATAAAAAAAATGTTTATCAGGTCATAAAAGTCAAATGTAGGCAACCTTTTATAATAATCATTAATTTTTGGCAAAATACCTGAAGGCTACCTTAAACATAGACATGTTTTCTTTAAATTTTTAGTGGCCTTAATTATCTTTCCCCCCTTGGACTTGCCTCTAAATGCTGATGTGACAGAGAGATTTACTAAACTCTCTTACAGTCATACGAGAATATAAAAAAAAGTAAAAAATTAGTTTTTAATTATTTGTTTTAATAGTTTATTTTTATTTTTCAGATCAATTAAAATATTTTTGTCTTAAACTCTATTATACTAGACAAATAAAATTAATTTTGTCAAAAATAATAAAGTATCAACATGTATGTTTTTTTAGATGAAATGACTATTTATTTCAATAGTATATTCTTTTTTCGGGCCTAAATTAATTAAAAACTTTTGAGTTCCGTCATTTTATTCACATATAAAAAAAAATTTAGTTCAAATAATGGAGTTACAATTGTGTAATATTTTTATTTAACTTTTTATTTTCTTTTCAAGCCAAATGTAGAAGAAGGAAAAAAAAACCTCGCATAAAGCTTCTTTATTTTTAGTGAAATAAAAAAATTTAAACTTAGAAAAAATGTAAGATATCAAGCACAACTGTTTAAGCAATCGTATAATAATTTTTTGAGCTGTCAATATACATAAAATTTAAATCAAATTAGTTAAAGCGGTTAAGAGTACCTGAATTCTAATTGTCAGAGTTATGCGAGTCACTGATTGAACCATGGGCCTGGTGTTTGCTGCTACTGACTCTAGGGTTACATTGTTGTCAGTTTTCAAGAGTTCCAGCAGACGAATGACTAAATCCAAGACGCTGCATTCTCCTCTTACTGAAACTTGCAACTCCACTATTCTTGATTCTGATGTTGATTCACCTACATTTATTATCTCAACAGCTACCCTTTCATTTCCATCAGATGAGGAGGATCTAATGGCATCGGATTTCATCTGAGGTTTAACTTGTCCTTCCAGCATATCATTCTTTTTGCTAAGTTCTTCCACTTGAGCTTTCAAACGACTTAGGTATTCTGTTGTAGTGGCTAGAACTGATGCTTTGTCCTTCTGCGGAAAAAACTAACTGAATGACATTACAATCAAATGATTGTAACATGCATAATGTGTTTTGAGACACACTATAATCGTAATTTTTCTAACAACAAATAGATCTCTTAGATTAGATGGTTGACACATACTGGATTTAAGTCTTAGCTCCACTTATTATTAAAATGAGTACCACATACATGTCATGACGAGAAAGCATACCTTTGTACCTGGTGGCAGTAAAGATCTAAGCAGTTGAAAGCTGTCGTTAAGCTTTTCACGTCTTCGTCTTTCTGAAATCATGTGGTGAACCTGAGTGCTAGTGGGGGCACGGGGGTTAGCCTGGATTTGTTCTTGCCTTCTCATCATGTTCAGATTCCTGAAGAATGTAATGGATCTTCTAAACATGCTTTCACGTCGAATTCTGGCTACCATTTGCACATTATTAGGACCTAAACCTGATCTAAACCTTCTGAATGCAGTGGCCTTTTGATAATGATCTGTTGGTACATTATTTTCTCGCGATTGGTGAGAGGATGAGGAAGAAGAAGGCGATGTCATGACAGCGAGATATGCTCTTGTCAGTGCAGCATCTTCCGTTTCTACTCTCGGGAACTGAATGCCTCCGATTTGAGTTAGAGTTAATGTTTGAATAGGTTGCTGCGGGTATGGCATGGCGGTGGCAGAAACTGGTGTTATGATCTGCTCGGGTAAGGCATCCGTTCTTGGTGGTTCTGGTACATACGACGTGCTTGCAACATTGAAGAGAAGAGATGAGTATTCTCCTGGGCTATCGAGAGAGAATGATGACGATGATGACGGCCTATTTTGATCAATTGACAGCAATGTCTGATGATGAGGAAGTCCTGATCTTTGACTTGAGAAATATTCGGGAAACAAGTTTTTCATCCCCATTTCCAAGTTTACCTTTATAATGTAAGTAATGTTTGTGTTAGACAAAACACTTACATATATTGAAATAAATAAAAGTAGGTCATAAAAATTTTATAAAAAAAAATAAATAATAATGGTCTTACTTGAGGGCTAGAAGTCATTCCAAACTCAATTTCTCCTACGCAGCACCCCATACAGATAGTTTTCTGAAGTTAAAAAAACAAGTTCAGAAGAAAAGAGTTTCATCGCGGATCACACTATTGTATCATGAAATATAAATTAAACATGTACAGACCTTGATCCCAGCTTCCTGCAACATTAATCATATATTTAAAGGTTAATTAGTTTGAATAAGTACTTTTAATAAAAGTAATGAGAAAAATGAATCTATTATTTATCACAATCAAATTAAGTCGTACCTGATAGAATTGAAACTGCACTGGATTGGAAGCATGTGATTGAAGATCTGCAAACTGCAGCTCCATATAAGGAAGATTGTTCTTGAAGGCGAGTCCTGGAATGCGGCTGCAGGTGAATAAGTACACTTAGGAACAATTATTCTCTCTTTAGCATGAATGTTATAGCAAATTACCTACCCGTTATCCATGATAAGCCATGAATGCTTGTATTCTTCAAATAGCCTCTGGGCAACATCATTTTCTCCGTTGTAGATTCCACACAAGGACATGAAAGTGCTAAAAATAAAATGAACTCACATTAAATTAGAAGGAACAAAATTATGAAAATGTGGAAGGTTAGAAGAATGTTTTGAATTTTGTACTGGAAGAAGTAGCTAGACTTACTTAGAAGGTTGGAAGTATTGCCAGAGGCATATGTAAGTGCAACCAAAGGACTCCATTATCTTTAATAGAAAGACGGCGCGATCTCCTTCTTCAAGGAAGAAGATGGAGTCCATGGATCAGCTCCAACGACAAAAACAAAATATATTGCTACTACATGAGAGGTTAAATGCTACAGTTTGGTTTTCGCATAGTTACATTCTTATAAGCTTCTGCATGTCAAGGTGCTCTGCTCTGTGTGGAAAAAACTGAAACATATTTATGTGTTTGAAGAAGTTATGGATGAACAGATCAAATTAAAGAGCTAATTGAAGGTTTCATTTTGAAGCTTGACAGCTAACACTTTTGGCTACTAATCATGTTTGGTGGTAGTTTTGTGGGGGAGATTGAAGGAACGATTTGAAAAGTAGTAGTAGTTACAACTTACAAGGTTTGGGAGGAAAGCACTAGTATCATAAGAGGAAAATTATGAAAAGGACCCCACCAAACAAAAAGAGTATGTGATATATATTCATATAGGGCACTACAAGTCTTTGAGAAGGTTACAAGGGGACATGGAAGAAAAGTAGTAAAGGAATAATATAAGAACCTGAATTTTTCAATGGAGAAGAAAATTAGATTTGGAAAAGTAGAGGAGCCAGCCAAGAGGGTGGAAAAGTAATGGTCAAAGTCCACCAAGGTAAAGATTTGAATTGAGTCAAGGGAGGATGGCAGAAAGTGACTCTTCCTAATTTTTCTTTTCTGATAACTGCACTAACCTACCTTTGGATCTCTCCTATCCCACAATCTCTCTTTTTGTTCTTTCAAAATTCAGAAAGATCTCTCACTTATTTGAACACGTACAATTTTTTGTCATCTTACCTGTTACTTACTCTTTCTTTTTAAAAAAATTTATTTGTTTAAAAAGGAATAATAACTTTCTCAATTTGAAAAGAATTCAACTTAAATTTCTTTAGTTTCAAGGACATGTTTTTATAGCCACATAAATATAGTTAAATATATAAGATTATAAATGTCAAAATCTTATAATCATATAAATATTATAACATGTTTACATGATCATAAGTTCTAAAAAATTTTATTAGATTTTTAAATTTCAATTGGAGGCAGACAGAGAATATTTGTCATCGAAACAATTCCTGTTATTCAAACTTTACCTCATCAATTAAAAGAGAGATTTCATTTTGCCGTACTTTTAGAATAACGATGTTAATTACACCTCCTTTTGTATCTACCATCTATAATTTTAAGAGATTGTTATTTAGTTACCATCACATTTTGTAAAATCATTTTAGTTACATGACCTAGCATTTACATATTTCACTAACAATTTTAGTAACGGCACATGATAACATAAACGCTCTTAGTCTTTCCTAACTAAAAACAAAGATATGAAGTAGAAAACCAAAATGTAGCTTATGGCGACAAAATACAACTCTTCTACGAGGTAATCTTTTGATAAAATTGCCAAATGAATAACATTCAAATTTTAGTTATTATATTTACGGGGCAGGGGATAGAGGGTTGGTGGATTGGCTTTCATTTCACAAAGTGCTTTAATCTCTTTCTTTTACTAAAACACTTTCTTCAATCATTTTTACAAAAATGGATTTTAAAAAATTATAGACAAAAAAAATAGATATCTTGTTAAAAGATCGATAGTCCTGTTAAGAAAATAGTTTCGATTAAACTTTTTTATATATAATTCTTTTTAAATATCTAGACGTTTCATTTATCTAGAATCAATTAAACAACACAAATTCAATATATGTATTTTAATTTTCAAATCAAATAGAGATATACCTAAAGTAAAACACTAATCAGTATAACCTTAAGGGAGGTTACTCAAACATTCTTACTCCAACTTCTGATATGTGTTTGAGGTGGTCTTAAATATAGCTTCTTTAGTTGATATTTTTATTAGTTTATTTAGAAAGAAACTCCAAAATTGTTGGGACTTTTTATACAATAAAGTCAATAATAGCATATCTTTCGAAATACTACGAGGATATAGCAGTTTTAAAAAACATATACATATAATCAGAGCCAGATTTAATATACATGTTATGAGTTCAATTGAACTCATAATTTTTAAAGCGGAGTATAAAATTATATGTAAAATTTATTAAAATTATAATAAATAATAGACATGAACACATAACTTTCAAAATATAGTAGGTTCAATTCTAAAATTTAAAAGTTTGAACTCATAAATTTTAAATCCTAAATCTGCCCCTGCATATAATTATAGCGTAACTATATTAATATTATTAATTATGTCCCTTCTCTCTCTTCCATAGATAAACATACCATAATCTTTCAAAGGTTTTTCCCCTTTTAATATACCAGTTTTAATTTACGCATTTTATGCATCTTTCTTAATAATAAAAAATAATATAAATAATATTTAAAAAATATATATTTATATAACAATATAAATAATGAACTATTTTCACCTACTAACTTGTTTATGGTAGGTTATCTATATCACATTCTTTGAGTACGATCCTTTCCCCAATCATGTCAACATGAGATGCTTTGTGCACTAGACTATTCTTTTTTAATTGTATTTTCAAAAGTCCCAAATATAAGATTGTTTTGCATTCCAAGTACAATTTTAACATATAATTATTTCTTAAAGGTAAAATCTTAATTTCTTTCAAATTTTTAAATATTAGAAAAATAATTTAAAACTATTTTGTCAAGTGTGAACTTTATTTTAAAAGGGTAAAAAAATAAACAACATTTTTCTATGGGCTTCATACTTTAAATGCTTAATAATAACTTGATTTTAAACTTGTTATTTATTTTTTTCTGAGATGATTTCAACTAAGAAAAATCTTTTTTCTCTTATATATATGTCTAGTCAAACGCCTTTACATAAATTAAATAGATCATAGTGTAGGTTTTACTAAAGAGAGTAAATAACAAGAGCACCTGATTATTTGAAACAACTTAAATTATATTTTTATTTGTATCTTTTCTTTTCTTTTTTCGATTATACAATCAAAATTAGGAGAATGTGGATTTCAATGTATTAATGAAAAATAAATTTGAAAAATAAATTTACACTCTTTAATTTATTTTCTCGCATCGTGAGTTGAAAAAATGTGATGGATAATTATTTAGTTTAACAAAGAAATAACTGTTACAAATTAACAAAATTATAATTGATTTTAAAGTATTAAATGTTAAGACTTTTAATATAATTCAAACAAGGAAAATTTAAAAAGTAAAATTTTTTAATCAATTTTGAAGTACTAAATATTAGAATTTTTTACATTCTATAAATAAGTAGAAATTTCATCATTATAACTTTAGTTAATTTTGAAGTCCTAAATATTAGAATAACAATAATTATTAAAAATAAATAATAATTCTATTTATTATAATTTTTTTAATAGAGAACAAAAAATTTAACTAAACATTTTAAAGGGTCTTCGTGATTTTATACTATAGACAAGTCTAAATGTACGCGCTTTGCGCATTAATCTTATATTAATGAGAATAAATTTATAAAAATAACATAAATAATATTTAAAAGATGTGTTTGTGTAATAATATGAGAATTTAAAAAGAAAATTATGAATTTTAAATATTTAAATGATTATATTTAAGAGTTTGATCCAATCTATTAGTTCTTTCTTCGGTTTGTTCTAATATTTATTTTAATGAACAAAAATGTCATAGAAATAGTGTTTGATTGAAAGATAAAATAAATATTCGATTTTAAATGAGCACTTAAATACATACATTATATGTATATATAAATATTAATATTTTTTATATATTTCAAATAATGAAGAATTTAATACATAAAATTTAGTTAATTTTAAAATTCTAAATATTAGAAAAATAATTAATAACTATTTTGTCAAGTGTGAATTCTATTTTTAAAAGGGTAAAAAGGCGAATGGTTTTGCTACAGATTCTCGTACTTTAAATATTTTATAACAAATTAATTTTAAATTTTTCACTTTACCTTTTGTGAGATGATTTCAGCTCAATTAGTACTCAATTAATTGAAACAACTTAAATTATGTTATGTTTCTATAAAAAAAATTGATTATACAATTTTTTTAAAAGAAGAAGAAGATAAAGGAGGAGGAGGAGGAATTCATGTATTAATACATAATAAAATTATACTCTTTAATTTATTTTTTTCATATTGAAATATTGTGATGGATAATTAGTTAGTTTAATAAATAATGGATTGATATATAAGTTAACAAAATTATAATTGAAAGTCTTAAATGTTAGGACTTTTAATATAATTCAAATAAGGAAAGATTTAAGAAGCAAAATTTTAGTCAATTCTAAAATATTAATATTTGGGAGTTTTACTTTTTACAAATTAGTAAAAATCTATAATAATTAAATAACAACTAATTAAGAAAAATAGTAAATGACAATTTTATGTATTGTAAAATATTTGAAGATTGTATGCATCTTCAAAAAATAAAATTATTTGAAAAAGTAACAGTAGAAAAGTGACTGTTGCATTCCTGAACTGTTATACCCCGTAGGATTCCCGGCACCTAGATGACCTATTCGCACGTTGGTTAAGCATATTTGAAGGCCATACGTGCTAAAGAAAGGCCCGGAAAAAGATCGGACGAGAAACCTGTCGAACCATCGCGGAAGGAGCCGAGGCAGAGCCCCTCCGCGATGGCAGCGTGTCACGGAGGTGAGGCCTCCGCGTTGGCTCCGTGACACGTTGGCCTTGTCCAGGCCCAAGTATATAAAGCCCCACTTCGATTTTAAATCATTAAACACTTATAATTTCCAGTGAAACAGAGAGGGATCAGCAGAGAATCAATGCCGAATACAAGAAAGAAAAAATAGCTTACGGTTAATACGGAAAAAAGTAAAAAGACAACGATCGAAATGAAGAGATAAGAACGAAGGGGGTAATATAATTTTCATCCGATTACGCTGCTAAACGTTGTCGAAACTCAAATTAACCTCAGATACCGAGGTATTTAGCAGCAGAGAGCATTCCTACGGATTTAGTTTCTTGAAATACGGCCAACGAATCATCGAGCTACCGAGCTAAGGTAAGTAGAATTGCTCCAAACTAGTGTCTATGTGTTCCTAGCTGAGAAGTGAATAGTTCTCCCTTCTGGACCTCTGAAAAATAGCGAGTTTTCGACCGTCTTTCGATAAGCCTAAGTTTAGGCTATAAACTATATCGAAAGTGACGTTGCTCTTTAAAATAAAGCTGTGTTTAGTATTAATTGACATATTTATGAATGCAGTTGGGAGAAAATAGTTGAAGTACCGGCTGAGCCTCGTCCGACAGACGGATAGTTCGAGGATAAGGTATGTAAAGCTAGTTTCCTCGGCAAGTTAAGTAATCTCGGTACAGTACAGTAATTTAAAGGCCAGTAGAATGTTCAGAAGTCATGTGTTATGTTTATTACGAATGTTGGTACGATATTAGAAGCATCATGTTATATTTAGCGCGAAACTTGTTAGCACGATATAGATCCTAATATAAGTGTTAGGAACTGCACAACATGCTCAGTATGTGATGTGACACAGAATGTTAGGATATCATTGTATTCAGTTGAAACCCAGTAAAGCAATGTAATATATGTAAGACATCTCAGAAGTAGAATGATAAGTTAAAATGAAGTTTAGAAAGCATGTTAGGAATAGTAAATCATGTCACTATAGAAACTCAGCGTACAACATGGTTTTCAGCAAAAAGACTATATCCCGTTCAGCATTACACTCGGTACAGCATGGCAGAAGACTATATATTATATACGTATACTATTGTCAGTCTCAGCATGTATTAAGTATGTACATATTACTATTACTAGCTCAGCACATAGTATGTACAAACACCTTACCATTATTCGTTTCAGTATACGAGATATGCAGATAGTATTACTAGTTGAGACCATTGTATTGTCTTGGGGTTGGACTACCTAGCACCCATGACCGCCCCAGGGTTGATAGCTGTATCGACTCGTCCGCCAGAGGACGAGGATACGTCGCTCTATGGAGTGGCATGCCGTCCCACAGGGGACGAAGATGGGATGCCAGTTTTCCCCATATTGTGCCTTGATCGGCCCTTACACACCCCTGTCGAGCGGATACGCCCGGGTGTTGATTCAGGAGTCCTCCGGACTCAAATGAAGTTATAGTCAGGGGCTCAGCGAGCCCAAGTGCATACCCAGGGGACCGGCGGGATGCTTATAGTTATTATAGGAGATGGGATAACCGGGGTAGGGGTATAGATTCTGTGCTGGTTGTACCCCCCGGCTTTTGGGGGCCGGGTAAGGTTTGTGTGTGCTATGTTATGTTATGATATGTTAGGCCTTGTTATAGTAGATACGAGTAGATCAACAGTAGAACGATAAATCCTCAGGTATGACTCCTACTCCTTCCAGTATAATTAAAAGAAGGTATGATTTACATTATCAGACAGTTAATCCATTCCTTTCTACTTCAGTTTCATCAGTTGTATTGTTATTTTCAGATATTTCTTTCAGTTATTGCTTTACATACTTAGTACCAGCGGTACTGACGCCCGGTGGGGCGCTGCATTACTTGCCTGCAGGTACTCATAGACGAGCAGGCGATACCACGTGATTCCTGTCAGCGATCGAGTATTCAGCTCCTGTCATCCGGAGACTGAATCCCAGAGGTGTATTTCTCTTCTTTTGTCGTATAACACGGGTAGGTCGGGGCCCTGTCCCGATCATTTCTATTGCTATTCCTAGAGGCTTGCAGTCTGTATATATACTTCCCTGTTGTCAGTTGAGCCGGTCGTGTGAGCCCGTGCAGTTGTATAACTGTTAGTACTTTTGTTTCCTTTATGTTGGCCGTGTGGGGCCATAGTTCGACAGTAGTGGTGACCTTGCCGGTCACGTAGCTATCCAGTACTTCATGGTTGAGTTATAGATAACTAGACAGCATGGTGGCCTTGTCGGCCCGCATAGGTTTCCCTATAGTTGCTTGTTTCTGGTTAGCTGTTATTACAGGTACAGGAGGCTATAGGGCAATGGGCCGGGGGCTGTGTTTACAGCCTTTATATAGCCCTTTGTTTCCAGAAATGTGAGTTAGAGCCAGCCAGGCACCAGATGTGCCCAGGCTTAGCAGTCTAGCAGTTCAGGTCCTAGTAGGGCACCAGGTGCCAGTCATACCCCCCAAGGAGGGGTGTGACATGAACTATAGTGTTGTCATTGAACACAATATAAATCTCCTTGTTTACTGTTGCAAAATTAGTATTAACACTATTAATGTGTTTGTTCATCTTGTCTTACTGTAAATATTTTTTTTTCACTTTTCAATATATAATTATTGGAAAGTATAGCATGGACTTTGTGCCCTGCAAAAAATTAAATTTTAATGATCAATATATATATATATATATATATATATAAAATACAATAAAAATGGATAATAACTCAAACATACATATGTAAAAATATAAAATATAAATATAAAATATAATACAAAAAGAAAAATATCAACTAATGTTATAGTCATTTGTGTGTCTTCCTTTGTTCCCTTTTTATACTCTTTTACTAATACAGATCTAATTACTAAGACTTTTATTATACAATGAGAATCATATCGCCTTTATTAATTGGCACAATTTTGTCCAAGAAATTCTTTTCAGATTCTATTGCAATATTATCTAAAATAAATTGTACATAACAATTACGACTATAATAATTTATAATTTTATAAAAAAAATTATTTCATGAGATGAAGAGATTACTTTACCTGAATAGATGAAACTTGTGAATGTATGAGTAAATGAAGAATGTCGGTTAATATAGTATCAATATTAGACTCAACTAAATGAGACAATCTATATTAAATTATTTTTGAATACAAACAACTTGAGCTGCATAACAATTACTATTGTGTTATTCAAATCCATAACAAAAAAAAAATCATAACATGAAAAAAGAAGAAGATAGATTAACACGAAAATATACAAAGCCGGAGATCGAATATGAGGTGTTGATGCAGAAGAGTTGATGAATTAAATTATACAATTATAAATCCTTTTATAGAATTGAAAAGATTTATAATAAAAAATAATTTAAAAGTATAAGAATATTAGGACATTACTATTAAGATTTTTTAAAAAAGGAAAAGAAATTGTGACTATAAAAAGAAAAAAAAAACTTTTTAAAAAGTGTTCTAGCATCAAAAAGAAAAAATAAAATAAAATTCCAAATAAAAAGGAAAAATAAACTTTCGTGCAAGTGTGTGTGTTTTGTTTGGTTCTTATTTATTTATTTATTTTAAGATTTACTGTATAAATAGAGTTATGCCATGAGTAGAAAATTTAATATAATAAAATAAGTTAAAAGAAAATTCGTGACTGTGAAAAAAATTCGATGTAAATTGTTTATTTGCTTTTAAATTTACACCACAAATAGAATTATGTCATAAATGGAAAAACCTAATATAATGATGAGAATAATTAAAAATAATAAATTTTAAATAATAATTCTATAAAATTAGTAAATGACGATTTTGTCTATTGTGATGTCTTTTAATGAAGGCTAAAAAGTTCAATCAACATTTATAAAGGCTTTCACACATCTTTTTATTCTCTCTTTATATGTTTTAGATAGATTATACTGTGCATAAATTTATTTCACCTATAAATTTAGTTATACTGTGTGTATATACATTTATTTTATAATTCCATGTATATGTTCGATTATATCATATATGAACTTATTACACGTATATACTTGGTAATACTGCGCGCGCACGTGTGTATGTGTGTGTGTGTATATATATATATATAGTGAAAATCGTTTTCACCTCCCAACTTTGCTTTAAAAATCAAACTTATCCCTCAACTTTGAACAATAGATAATCTCCCCCATTTATTCTAATTGACTTTTTAAAATACGTATTTTACCCTGCATTATCAATTTTATCTTCTTCTTTTTACTTCTTTAGAATCATAATATGTTTTATTTAAAGTCTATGTAACAATATATTTAATAAAATAAATAAATATTAACTTTTGAAATAAAATAAAATAAAAAATACTAATTGAGTGTATAAATTAATGATGTTCAATAATGATGTAAATTAGAAGAATTAAAAAAATATTAATAATAATCCAAACTCTAATATTTATTTATACAAGTGAAAATAAAAAGTAGTAATAATTTTTAAAATATATTTCAATGCATGAAATATAAAAAAATTAATAAAATAAAGATAAATTTGAAGATTATTTATTTATTGAAATTATAATTTATGAAATATTTTATTAATAACACTTAAATTTTATTTATTTATATAGACAATAGAGGAAAATAAAGAGGATACATATATACACATTTAATGCATATAATATTTTAATAAAAATAATTTTTAGAAAAAAAACTAAATAACATTAGATTTTGTGACAAATTCATAGAAGTATTGTTCTACTTATAATATTAGTGAATTTAAATAAGAAACTACAATTATCTAAGTTAAAAAATAAATATTATATATAATTTAAAAAGGTATTACATAAATAGAGAATTAAAAATAACAAGGGTAAAATAGGTATTTTAAAAAGTAAATCAGGATAAATGGAGAGAATATCTATTGTTCAAAATTGAAAAGAGAGTTTAATTTTTAAAGCAAAAAGTGATTTTCACTCATATAAATACACTATTATAATATTGTGTATATATATTTTCATGTTTATGTAATTAGTCATCGTTCTTAACATTATACAATCTGCACTCTTTCCTTAAACTAAAAGTTTTGTTATATGTACGTTGCATTTACCAGTCCGTGAAAAGAGGGAGGTATCTTCTTCTTCTTCTTTCTCTTCATTTTTTTAAAAAATTATTTATTAGAGGTTATCCTCTATTTTTGCTTTTTTATTTTTTAGAGATTTCATTGAGTGATATTTCTGCTATAGAAGTAGGATTGAACTGAATTTATATGGTTCAAAATAAACTAATCGAATAAAAATATGAGTTAGTGATTCATTTAAAAATTACTTAGGCTGAAATGAATTAAGTTGAAATGGACTAAAAATAAGATCATAATTAAATTCGTCCAATTCTTACTATGTTTTAAATTTTTTATTTATTTTCTTGCAATATTTTTAAATAACTAATAAAATATTTTTTCTATATTATAGTTATAAATAATATATAAAAAAGAATATTTTTTAAAAAAATATTTAAATAAAATTTTACATGAATTTAAACTATATATTAACTCAATTTTTAATAACTGAATCAGATAAATTAAAATAAACTAAGTTAAAAATAACTGAATCATTATATAATTTAATTTTAAGTAAATTAAATAAATTATAATTTTATGAGTTAATTTTATCATCCTAATATTAATAATATAACTAAATCCTGGAACTTTCTTTAGTTTTCTACTTGCCAATGATCCTGACAAAGAATGAATTTAGTTCACATGTTATAAGTAGGTGTTGGAAGAAAAAGGCTATCTAAGTACAGTTGGTCTCTAGACTTTAATTTAAAATCTTTAGATATAAGAATTCTATAAACTACTAGATGTTGTATTCCGTGCTGTGCACGGGAGCGCAATTGTTTTTTTTTTTTGGTTGAGATAGTAATACTTCGTTCCAATTTGGGTGTTTTACCCTTTTTTAGATTTATCTCAATTTCTTTTTTTAATATTTAGTAAGTTTTTCAATTTCAATATTCTACAACCTTTAACAAAGCATGACAATACCCAAGAGTTTAAATAACGAAAGTGTAAAATTTGGAAAAAATCATTGTGCAAGTATCGTAAATAACATACAGACCATAAATAGATTTCGTGGTACCATATGTCAAGGTAAGAAGGAGTGCCTTATTTTTTGAAGTCACTATTTAAGTAATCTACAGTTTATTCTATGAAACATAAATGAATTCTACAAAGCGCAAATCACCACCATAATTGAGAGCTCAATTTTCTAAGTCGTTGTTTAAGCTCTACGAAACAACGCACGAGTCGTATCTGAAATCTACGAACTGTACATAACGTCACAGATGAGACTTCAGAGAATAAGCAAGGAGCGGAATCAACAGATAATCCAACCCATGGTCCGTAAATGATTCTACGCATCATACCTAACCAATATAAGTGAGACCAAAATTTCAAGTTTCTGGATAAGGGTTATAATTCAATATATGGATCATAGATGAATTCTATGGTCCGTACCTGAAATCGTAAGTGGAACTTCAGAGAGATAGAATTTCCCAAGTTCATGTCACGATCCGAACGTAGACCCGGATCGTAAGATGGGACAAGGAACCCCGAGAGGCCCCAAGTCGACCCATGGCATAAGCATACATCTAACTTCATTCTCTTTGAGCAGAAAACTGAACGTAAGGCATAGAGGAAATGTAAACATATCATAACATAATATAACATAGGCAATCACTAGACATACACGCAAGATGAGTGCCACATACTGTCTGAAAGCCTCTACTACAAATGACTGGTTGATGGGACAACCCCCAACTAACCGGCCAAGTACTGAAATATAAATAACATAAATGTCTGTCAAACGGCCCTCGGAACATGAGGATTCACCAATAAGCTGAAGGTGAACTCTGAGATGATCTATAGATGAGGATGAACTTGCGAGCCGGGTCTTGTATCATGAAACAATACAATATAGAAAGTATGCGGTCAGTACGTGGAATTTACTAAGTATGCAAGGTAAGTAAAACAGACATTTAAAATACATGAAAACTCATAAAACATCATGAGAGTAGGATAGCATGCTCATATCATAAAAATCGTGACATAACGTAAGTGTCATGACCCGTGAGTACACCCGAATCGCAGACACGAGATAAGGGACCCCGAGAGACCCTAAGTTGAACCATGGCATAAGCATTCACTATCTCATTCAATAAATATGAAGGAAACATAAATATAACTCAGCGGAAGTATAACTTAGCATAACAACGGAATAAATATATGAAGCTGAATACATGTCTAAGTATGATAAGCCTCTAATCTGGACGAACTGATGGGACAACACCCCCAACTAGCTCAGAAATACTGAAATTGAAATACGCTCAAAATAACTGATAGTCTAGTCCTCGGAGGATGAGGACTCACCAAGCAAGCAAATGCTAACTCTGATAAGGGGCTATGAACAGGGCTGAATCTGAGAACTGGATCCTGCATCATGAAACGATGCAACATAGAAGATATGCAGTCAGTACGTGGAATGTACCGAGTATGTAAGGTAAGTAAAACCGCTTTAGCAATAATAGCCTTCTTAAAACAGGTCATACATATATGATAGTCTTTAAGGATAGGAAACGATCACAAGCATTCATTATGAACTCATTCTTATTTAATACATAGTCATGCATGGTTTTAGAATGTCATGACTAAATCGAATGACTCAAGGCTAAATCATAACATTTATATCAAAAGCTGAATAATGAGTCAAAACTTGCTTTTCAAACATGCATGCATAAGATAATAATCATGAGTAATGGATATGCAAACTCAAATGATATAGAAAACGGGAGACTTGTCACTTAACCGACATACCACGATAGAGCTTATGTGGTCCCAACTATCACACTCAAGTGGGTAGAGCCGTTCATAACCTTGCCAGGGCGATGGACAATACTATAATATGAATATCAAGCTCAAAGGGCCAATCGGGCCGGGGATAGCTTACAAGGGAGGTCCCAATAATATGATGGAATCAACCTAAGTTGGCGTGTAGTTCTGGGGTATAGGGTAGTCGACCCTTAGCCCGCTCGGTGCTAGACTCTTCTCCCAAAACATGCAATGCTCTACATCATATAAATACGAAGATCAACATCGTCTAGTGACGAAACTCAACATGAAATCACGCATAAACTCAACATCGTATGAAATGAAGATCAACATTTTCTATTGACAAAGCTCATTATGAAATCATGCATGCATTAGACATCATATAAATAAGAAGCTCAACAATGTCATACCGACAAAGCATAGAATAGAATCATTCTTAGACTCAACATCATGTGAAATGAGGCTTAATGGTGACATACATCTCAATTATGAATTCATGCGTATGAGAAGCTTTACGACGACACATACCACAAGCTCAAGAATAGTGGGAGACTTTTCTCCAAAATCACGTGGAAAGGCTATTTTAGAAATATCACTTCATTATCATCAACATAGGGACCTTGCCCAAAACCTTATCATGCTTGGACCTATTCAGTTCATTTGAAAACATTATAATTTGGAAGTAATAAAAGCAATTCAAGAGAAATCATCATCCATACTCAACATTGGCTACTACCCAAAGCTTCATTATACTTGGGTCAATTCAACCTTCTTTGAAAACATGATCAAAATCATGGGTAAGTTTGGAAACATGCTTTTCATCATCTATTCCATCATCATCACATTATATTAGGAACTCCCCACACATGGGCGTTTTAGATTCAATTTTCAGAAAATAATTTTGTAAAAGAAATTAAGTTAGAATCTTCCAAAGCTCGATAAATCATCAATATCAACTCAATTAATCATACCCATGAGTAAAAATATAAGAATCATGCAATTGAATGAAAACCCATACTTGATCATCTCAAATAAATCACAAATTGATAGGGAATGGACATGGGTGTGGAAGAAAGCACCCACTCATAGCCTTACATACCTGGGAATGAAGAATCCTAACTCTCCCTAATTGTCCAGCTAAGATTTCCCTTGAAAACCTTGAAATTCTCCTCACTTTCTTTCCTTCAAGCTCTCACCCTTGCATGCATGAAGATAAATGGCCTAGATGGGTCCTTCTCAGCTTAAAACCCTCTATTACGAGCTTAAAATGATATAGTTTAGGCCCTTAGAACTTAGAATTACGGAAAAGCCCTTACTAAAATCGCTGAAAATAACTGTCAGGGGGTCCTAACGAACAACCTGACGGCTCGTTACTAGGGTAGACGATCTGTTGGTTCACCCCTCAAGTGCACTGCCTCATCATTCATGAAAACTCCACTGGCTTGGTAATGGCCCACCTAACGGGTCGTTAGGACAGACGACGAGTCATTGGGTGCCATCCGTCAAGTACACTGGATAAGCTTCACTGTCCTTCTCTAAGACCACCCCACGACTGACATGACGACTCGTGGTGATTGACCACGAGTCGTGACATAGCCCGTGAGGACCTCGAGTCCTCCATCATCTCAGGCCTTCCCCACAAGTCACCTGACGACTTGTTAAGCCTCCCCATGAGTCGTTAAGTGACCCATTCTGCAAATGCTGCAATATTTTTCAGTTTTTCTCCCGATTCACTTTCGGGTCTGATTCTTGAATTTTTGAGGTATAACAATATCTCCCCCTTGGGAACATTCATCCTTGAATGTTATAAACAAGAAGAAAACTCAGAAACAAACAATCACTATATATATAGATGCTAATCATTGATTTTCAAGTCAAAAACTGACAAAATGACTACCTTCAAAGAGAACCACATAGCTGGTCAGAGTTCAGACATCACATATGTTCGGTCGTTTGTTATATGGGTATATACACGCAAGTGCACGTGGTCGAACAAGTAGTAAAGTGGCTCAAGTAAGCCAAGTATCGATCCCACAGGGACTGGGATAAGGTAACAATTAATCAAGTGTTACTATATTTTCAGTTTAACAATGAAGACAACAGTGTAACCAAGAGTTGATATTTTTGGATTCTAAATTTTATGATAAGTCTAAAACAAGTATCTAATGTGAGTCTGAACTATGAATGTGAGCATACTGAGGTTAATTGAACATGTAAGAAATTAATTATCGATATAATTTGGTTAACCTTTCCTCCGGTTGCTAGTCAAGAACTAATGCCAACGGATTAAAACTCTCGTATTTAACCCAACTTAAGAATCATGAACCGTCCACCTACATTTCTGTGATTAAACGAAAATTCATGTTCTAGCCATACGAACCCGGTTCCTAAATTGACTAATACGACTTTCAGGTATATTTCTATCTTGAAGGTAAATCAATTCTCAATTTTCCCAAACTAAGAAAGGATCATATCCTATTAATTCACAACTTTCCAATTTTTTGCTCTCTCGAGTGAAACCGGACATTTTAGATATACATTAATGTAGGCCACACATTAATGCAGTAAGAACAAGAATCAATAGAACAACCATGGAAGAAAAGATGAAAAACCAAAGAATCAATAATCACATTTCATTACAAGTGTTCTTAACCTCAGCAAGAAGAGGAATTAGCTACTCATTTGTGGATTAAACATCGTTAAATGAGTGTTAAACATACAAGCAATTGAATTCAAGGAGAAGGAAAGAGAGAAAAACCCTGATAATTTCGTCCCCTCAACTGCCTGTAACCCACGTTCTTGCTCCACCAAGTCAGAATATTAAAAATGAACCTAAGTGTTCTATTTATACTGGTGGGAATTTTTCCCGGAATAACAAGCAACGTGTCACGGAGTGCATCGCGGAGCACTGCCTCCATGACACGCCACCGACGCGGACCCTCACTGGAAGTTGGGGGTCCAGGTAATCAGGCTCAACGTGGCACGGCGTGCAACGTGGAGCCAGGCCACCGTGCCATGGACCCAACGCGAACCTTCACTGGAAGTAGGCCGAAAATTCCCTATCCAGGCAGAAGGCCTCCGCGATGGCAGCGTGACACGGCTCCATCGCGGAGCCTCTTTATTTTGTGCCTTCCAATGCCTTGTCCTTTGCTCACATCCGAGTCCAACCCCGATCTCTTCCAACACGCATTTTAGCTTCCCAAAATTACATTTTACCTGCAAAACAATGCTAATCATGTTGGTTAGTATAAATTCACATTTTATTACCAATCACATGAGAATGTATAAACATTGATAGATAAACAAGGCTAAAATGACACATTTGAGTATCACTTGGGCATATAAATTTGCCCAAGATCAACATACATATATCATATCATAAAACAAACTTATTCGAATGAATAGAACATGAAAAACTGAATAGAGGTTTACGGAAAAAATTTGATACCTCAAACTGAAGCTAAGCCAGTAGGGAACAGATTGGGGTATTTAACCATCTATCCGCTTCGGCCTCCCACGTAGCTCCTTCAACATGCTGATTCCTCCATAAAACCTTAACTGAAGCTACCTCTTTGTTCCTCAGCCTCCGAACTTGTCGATCCAAAATTTCAACCGAAATTTCTTCATTTGACGCTGTCTTTTACACCAACTCTGTCTATCAGAACCACCAAGGCTGGATCGCCCAAACACTTTTTCAACAGTGATGCATGGAACACGGGATGAACGGAAACCAATTCCGAAGGCAAGTCCAACTCATACGCCACCTTACCAACTCTTCTGACAACCTGGAACGGACCAACATAGCGGGGACTGAGTTTACCTTTCTTTTCGAAATGCATGATCCCTTCATGGGAGATACCTTTAGAAATACCCAATCGTCAACGTCAAACTCCAATTCTCTTCTTCTCACATTAGCATACGATTTCTGACGACTCTGAGTGGTTTTCAGCTGGTCCCTTATCAACTGAACCTTCACCATCACCTCATGAATCGAATCTGGTCCTACCACAGCTACCTCACCAACCTCGAACCATCCGATGGGAGATCTGCAACTTCGCCCATATAAAGCCTCGAATAATGCCATCTGGATACTAGAGTGGTAATTATTATTATAAGCAAATCCGATCAAGGAAAAATGATCATCCCAGCTACCTTTGAAATCCATAACACATGCCCTCAACATATCCTCAAGAGTCTAAATGGTTCGTTCCGCTTGGCCGTCCGTTTGAGGGTGAAAAGTTGTACTTAGCTTAACCTGAGTCCTGAGCCCTTTTTGAAACGAACACCAGAATTGAGAAGTAAACTGAGTGCCTCGATCCGAAATAATAGACAAGGGAACTCCATGAAGCTGAACCAACTCCTGAATATACAACTTAGCATAATCGTCTGCTGAATTTGTGGTCTTGACCGATAGGAAGTGTGCAGCCTTGGTCAACCTGTCCACCACAACCCAAATAGAGTCGTATTGTCGGCGAGTACAAGGTAGACCTATAATGAAGTCCATATTGATTTCTTCCTACTTCCAAGTGGGGATGGCAATATCCTGAAGTAACCTCCAGGTCTTTGTTGCTTAGCTTTTACTTGCTGACAGTATGGACATTTTGCTACGAACTCCGCAATATCCCTTTTCATACCATCTCACCAATAGATTTATCGCAAATCTCGATACATTTTTGTGGATCCTGGATGAATAGAATATCTGGTACCATGTGCCTCATGCAATATTCGAACTCTCAAATTATCAATGTCTGGAACACATAGTCGACCCTGGTATCGTAGCACACCATCTTCCCCTTGGGAGAAAACCTCTACCTTCTGACTCCGCACTGCCTCCTTCAACTTCCTCAATATTAGATCCTCATCTTGTCTGGATTTAACATCAACTACCAAGGATGATTCTGACCCGTTATGCACAACAACACCGCCATTAGTCGAATCGAGCAATCTAACTCCCAGCCTCACAAGCCGGTGAACATCTTTCACCAATGCCTTCTTCCCCCCATCTACGTGGGACACACTCTCCATTGAGAGTCTACTAAGCATATCCGCAACCAAATTATCTTTGATCGGGTGGTAAAGGACACTCATGTCATAATCCTTAAGTAACTCCAACCACCTCCTTTGCCGAAGATTTAGATCTTTCTGTGTGAACACATATTGCAAACTCTTGTGGTACATAAATACATCCACGTGGACCCCATACAAGTAATGCTGCCATATCTTCAATGCGAACACCATAGCGGCTAATTCAAGATCATGGGTCGGATAATTCTTTTCATTCACTTTCAGCTGTCGAGAGGCATAAGCTATCGCCCTCCCATGCTGCATCAACACACACCCAAGTCCAACTCGGTAAGCATCATAATACACCACGAAGCCATCATTACCCTAAGGTAGGGGCAATACTGGTACTGAGGTAAGTCGAGCCTTCAACTTTTGGAAGCTTTTCTCACAAGCCTCCGACCACTGAAACTTCACCTTCTTCTGAGTTAACTTAGTCAAAGGCGCTGCAATGGTTGAGAAATCCTCCACAAACCTCCGATAGTAGCCAGCTAAGCCCAAGAAGCTCTGAATATCCGAAGGATTCACTGGTCTGGGCAATTCTTCAGCGCCTCAATTTTCTACGAGTCTACTGTTATGCCCTCGCTAGACACCACATGGCCCAAGAACGCCACGGAGTCCAACCAAAACTCACACTTGCTGAACTTTGCATACAATTGGCGGTCCTTGAGAGTCTGTAGCACTACCCTCAAGTGAGCGGCATGCTCCTCCTCGCTCTGGGAGTATACCAAGATGTCATCAATAAACATGATCACGAACATATCCAAGCTTGAACACCCTGTTCATCAATTCCATAAAAGCTGCAGGAGCATTCGTTAGTCCAAAAGACATAACTACAAACTCGTAATGACCATACCGTGTTTTAAATGCTGTCTTTGGGATATCACTCTCCCGAACTCAGAGCTGATGATACCCAGATCTGAGATCTATCTTCGAGAAACACTTCGCACCCTGAAGCTGATCGAATAAATCATCGATCCTGGGTAAGGGGTTCCTGTTCTTGACAGTGACTTTGTTCAACTGTAGATAATCAATGCACATACGAAGGGACCCATTCTTCTTCCAAACAAATAATACTGGTGCGCTCTATGGAGACTGGCTCGGTCTAATTAAACCTTTATCTAGGAAATCCTTTAACTGATCCTTCAAATCTTTTAGCTCGGTTGGATCCATCCTGTAGAGTGGAATAGATATAGGCTGCGTATCGGGAATGAGGTTAATACCGAAATCAATCTCCCGCTCGGGAGGAATACCTGGAAAATCATCAGGAAAGACCTTTGGATGCTCACGTACTACTGGAACTGGCTGGATAGTCTAGGTTTCGGACTCCAAGTCCTTAACCCTAACTAGGTGATACATGTAACCCTTAGAAATCATCTTCCTGGCCTTGAGGTAGGAAACGAAGCGACCTACAGGCACAACTGAACTACCTTTCAATTCTAAGACTAGCTCACCCGGGAATTGGAACTCTATTGACCGGATCCTGCAATTTATGGAAGCATAGAAAGCATACAACCAATCCATGCCGAGAATAACATCGAAATCGATCATGGCTAACTCTATCAAATCTGCTGAGGTGACCTTATGGAGAGCCAAGATCGGGCAATTTCTATACACCCGTCTAGCTATAACTGAGTCACCTACTGGAGTAGAAACTGAGAAGGATTCTGACAAGACATCGGGATTGACTTCGAAGCTACTGGATACATAAGGTGTCACATAGGACAAGGTGTCCCCTGGATCTAATAATGCATAAACATCAACATGGAAGACTCGTAACATACCAGTAACCACGTCCGGGGAGACCTCCTGCTCCTGACGGGATGCTAGGGCATAGAATCTGTTCTGGCGCTGGCCACTAGCTGCACTAGTAGATGCCCCCTGATGTGCTGAGCGAGGGGGTGGGGCTGCTAAACTAGAAGCTGGGCCACGGCCCCCAATATGATGCTGTCTCATCGATGGACAATCTCTAAGCATGTGTCTGGGTTGCCCGCACCCAAAACACGCACCCGAACCTGCCAAGCACTGGCCTGTATACCCTCGGCCACACTTGCGACAAGCTGGAACACCTAAATCTGTGGGCCTGCTACTCTAACCCATCGAGCCTGACGCTCGCCCTCTCTAATCATGCCTAGGCCGAGATGGCACACTCAAGGCTGATGAATCTAGGGCAGATAATCTCTGGTGAGTCTGCTGACGGTGCCCACCACCAGACCTCTGCTGGGAAAATCTGTGGTCCTCAGTCCTGGCCCTCTTGGCCTCTCTCTCTGTCGAATGTGCCGCCTCTATCTGCTGGGCATACAACACCATCCGAGGGAAGTCCATATCCTGATGGAGTATAGCAATCCTACGTTCCTTATCCAAGCAACCTACTATCCCATGCATAAACCTGCTCACTCGAGCCCTCTAGTCAGCCACTACTTAGGAGCATACTTCGATAGGCGAGTGAACTCATGGGAATACTCTAGTACCGTCATCCTCCCTTGCTTCAGATTTACGAACTCAGCTGCCTTTATCTCCCTCATCACCCGGGTAAGAACCGATCAAGGAATGCAACATGGAACTCTTCCCAAGTGACCGGACCTGATCCGACAACTCTGCTGTCCTTCCATTGACGGAACCATATATGCGAAACCCCTTCAACTAGTAGGAGGCCAACTTTGCGCACTCAACACTGATCACCCCTATAACCTGGGTGATCTTGACAATCTCAAGAAGTCCCCGACTCAAGCCGCCGCTGCATTGCTATTCTGCGGAACATGTGCAACAACCTGCTGATTGAATTGGGCGGTCAAGGTCTACGCAAAAATCTGGACAGCGGTTCGGAACTCAGTGTGAGCGGCTGGCTCCGGTGCCTGAGGCTCCTGAACTGGTGGGACCTGCTGATGCCCACGACCCATGCCATCCTCGTGGCCTTCACCGTCACCATTTCTCCTTCCATTTATCCTTCGAGGAGCCATGACTCTACAATCGCGAATAACACGAATTAGAGGGATAGAAAGACTCTTCATCGCACGACATAGATTATGAAAGATGAGAACATTTCCTAAAATGTTTTGTAGCCTCTTCGTCATAAGTTTGGCGCGCTTCACACCCATGAAAAAGACTCTACTTAACATGGATTTCAGACTCCCTAGGACACTCCACACCTATGGCTCTGATACCAAGTTTGTCACGACCTGTGAGTACACCCGGATCGTTGACACGGGACAAGGGATCCAGAGAGACCCCCAAGTCGACCCATGACATAAGCATTCACTATCTCATTCAATAAACATGAAGGAAACATAAATATAAATCAGCGGAAGTATAACTTACCATAACAACCGAATAAACATATGAAGCTGAATACATGTCTAAGTCTGATAAGCCTCTAATCTGGACGAACTGATGGGACAACACCCCCAACTAGCTCAGAAATACTGAAACTGAAATAGGCTCAAAATAACTGATAGTCTAGTCCTCGAAGGATGAAGACTCACCAAGCAAGAAAATGCTAACTCTAATAGTGGGCTACGAATGGGGCTGAACCCGAGAACCAGATCCTGCATCATGAAACGATGCAGCATAGAAGGTATGCGGTCAGTACGTGAAATGTACCAAGTATGTAAGGTAAGTAAAATCGCTTGAGCAATAATAGCCTTCTTAAAACAAGTCATACATATATGATAGTCTTTAAGGATAGGAAACGATCACAAGCATTCATTATGAACTCATTCTTATTTAATACATGGTCATGCATGGTTTTAGAACGTCATGACTAAATCGAATGACTCAAGGCTAAATCATAACATTTATATCAAAAGCTGAACATTGAGTCAAAACTTGCTTTTCAAACATGCACTTATAAGATAATCATCATGAGTAATAGATATGCAAACTCGAATGATATAGACAACAAGAGACTTGTCACTTAACCGACATACCACGATAGAGCTTTATGTGGTCCCAACTATCACACTCAAGTGGGTAGAGCCATTCATAACCTTGCCAGGGCGATGGACGACACCATGATATCAATATTAAGCTCAAAGGGCCAATCGGGTTGGGGATAACTCACAAGGGAGGTCCCAATAATATAATGAAATCAACCTACATTGGCGCGTACTTTTGGGGAATAGGGTAGTTGACCCTTAACCCGCTCGGTGCTAGACTCTTCTCCCAAAACATGCAATGTTCTACATCGTATAAATATGAAGCTCAACATCGTCTAGTGACAAAGCTCAACATGAAGTCACGCATAAACTCAACATCCTGTGAAATGAAGCTCAACATTGTCTATTGACAAAGATCATTATGAAATCATGCATGCATTAGACATCATATAAATATGAAGCTCAACAATGTCATCTCGACAAAGCTTAGAATAGAATCATGCTTAAACTAAACATCATGTGAAATGAGGCTTAATGGTGACATACATCTCAATTATGAATTCATGCATATGAGAAGCTTTACTACGACACATACCACAAGCTCAAGAATAGTGGGAGACTTTTCTCCAAAATCATGTGGTAAGGCTACTTTAGAAATATCACTTCATTATCATCAACATAGGGACCTTGCCCAAAACCTTATCATGCTTGGACCCATTCAGTTCATTTGAAAACATTATAATTTGGGAGATTTCACTCCAAAACAAGTAATAAAATCAATTCAAGAGAAATCATCATCCATACTCAACATTGGGCACTACCCAAAGCTTCATTATACACGGGTCAATTCAACCTTCTTTGAAAACATGATCAAAATCATGAGTAAGTTTGGAAACATGCTTTTCATCATCTATTCCATCATCATCACATTCTATTAGGAACTACCCACACATGGGTATTTTAGATTCAATTTTTAGAAAATAATTTTGTAAAAGAAATTAAGTTAGAATCTGCCCAAGCTCAATAAATCATCAATATCAACTCAATTAATCATACCCATGAGTAGAAATGTAAGAATCATGCATTTGAATGAAAACCCATACTTGATCATCTCAAATAAATCACAAATTGATAGGGAATGGTCGTGGGTGTGGAAGAAAGCACCCACTCATAACCTTACATACCTGGGAATGAAGAATCCTAACTCTCCCTAATTGCCCAACTGAGATTTCCCTTGAAAATATTGAAATTCTCCTCACTTTCTTCCCTTCAAGCTCTCACCCTTGCATGCATGAAGAAAAATGGCCTAGATGTGTCTTTATCAGCTTAAAACCCTCTATTACGAGCTTAAAATGATATAGTATAGGCCCTTAGAACTTAGGAATTACAGAAAAGCCCTTATTGAAATCGCTGAAAATAACTGTCAAGGGGTCCTAATAGACGACCTGACGACTCATTAGTAGGGCACATGATCCATTGGTTCAATCGTCAAGTGCACTGCCTCATCCTTCATGAAAACTCCTCTGGCTTGGTAACAACCCACCTAACGGGTCATTAGGACTGACGACGAGTCGTTGGGTGCCATCCGTCAAGTACACTTTATAAGCTTCGCTGTCCTTCTCTAAGACCACATGATTGACATGACGACTCGTGGTGACTGATCACGAGTCGTTACATCGCCTATGAGGACCTCGAGTCCTCCATTATCTCAGGCCTTCCCCACGAGCCACCTGACAAATCGTTAGGCCTCCTCACGAGTGGTTAAGTGACCCATTCTGCAACTGCTGCAACATTTTCTAGTTTTTCTCCTGATTCACTTCTAGGTCCAATTCTTGAAATCCTGAGGTATAACAGTAAGGCTCAATGTTTTCGAATCATTCATAAATCATTCATTTTCATAATGATAAGAGAAATGTTTTTAAATCATCACTTGAGCCAATATATTGAACATAACAGTGGCACATTGTAATGTATCATTAGACCCACGGTGGCACGTGGTTTTGAGATACCGGCGTAGTCCTTTGAACGCCGCGCTGCTCGGTGCTAGACACGGCTCCCAAAAATATGCATAAAGGCTCATACATAAATCAATAACATCATTCATGTAGATTCATGGCTAAAATAAACATTCATCATTCATTGATCCCCATTAAACATGATTAGCCAAGAATCAAAGGCCCTTTAATCAGCCAACATCATAAATCGATAAATCATGAGTATCATTTCATAAATCGTAAATCATTCATCATCATGTGGGCATTTCCCAATACTTTACCATGCTTTAAAATACTCAATTCATTTGAAAACATGCTTATAAACATGGGTAACTTGAAAACGTGCTTCTAAATAAAAAATTCACATCATACTTGTAAAATCATCATAATCATGAACTCCCATGGATTTCTCATAATTGGGCACCTTAAGTTTAAAACACTAGTATACAAAATAATGATTTAAAACAATATAAAATCATCCCATTATTAGAAACCCATCAATTTAGACATACTACAAACATACCTATATCGATTACTTGAGAATTCATGCATTGGGTTAAAATCCCATAAGGATTGAACTATAGAATTCATAGATTAGGGAGAATTGAGCATGGATATGGATTAAACCACCCATTCAAACCCTACATACCTGATTTGGAGTTAAATCTCTACACTCCCTTGGTTTCCCAAGAGCAAATTGTGGAAGCAAGCCTTGAAATCACCTTGATCACCCCTCTATCACCCTTCTACTCCTTTGCATGCATGAATGAACACTTAGGCTAGTCTTTTCCCTCTCAAAACCACCTTTCTGAGGTTAAAACGACGTAGTTTAGGACTCTAGGACTTAGGAATTACGAAAAATCCCTTACTTAAATCACAGAATCTTGTTGACTGCCAGTCCCCACGAGGGACTTGACGACTCGTCACCAGGGCCCATGACTCGTGGCCTTGAGTCATGAGGTACTCTGCCAAAAATAACCTTGAGACCCCATGGTGGACACCACGAATCGTGGTTAGCGACCACGACTCGTTGTCACCATCCGTAGCCTTCACTGCCCAATCTCCCTTGCCAAGCATCTAGTCCAGGCCATGGGTGACCTCACGAGTCTTGTGGCCTAACCACGACTTGTGGTCATGCCCGTGGTGTCCCCCAGACTAGTACACCTCCATGCTTGACTACGAGTCACTTCACAACTTGTGATCCCTCCTCACGTGTCACCTAATGACCCGTTCTGTGACCTGGTGCAAAATTTCAGTTTTTCTCCATTTCAACTCCCGGGTTTGATACTTGGGCTTCCGGGGTATAACGATATCTCGCCCTTGGGAACATTCATCCTCGAATGTTAGAAACACATAGAAAAAGTAGAAACATGCAATCATTATATGCAAATACTAATCATTTAAGCTGAAAACTGACGGAATGACTACCTTCAAAAAGAACACATAGCTGAACTGAATTCACACATCAAATACATTTACCATAACATCAAACAAACTTGCGCACGTGAACTTAACATGGAAACTATTTAGAGTATTAAGGCAAGAACTGATACCTCAAACTGAAACTGAGCCAGTAGGGAACATGTGAGGGTATTTGGCCATTATATCCGCTTCGGCTTCCCACGAAGCTCTCTCAACATGCTGATTTCTCCATAACACCTTTACTGAAGCTACTTCTTTTTTCCTTAGCCTTCGAACCTGACAATCCAATATCTCAATCAGAATTTCCTCATAGCTGAGGCTATCTCTCACACCCACACTTTCCACCGAAACAACTAAAGCTAGATCACCCAAACACTTATTCAAGAGCGATACATGAAAGACGGGATGAACTGAAGCTAATTCTGAAGGTAACTCTAACTCTTAAGCCACTTCACCTACACGCCTCACAATCTGGTATGTGTCAATATAGCGGGGACCGAGTTTCCCTTTCTTTCCAAATATTATCACTCCCTTCATAGGAGATACCTTCAAAAATACCCAATCGTCCACCTCGAACTCCAACTCTCTCCTCCTCACATCATCATATGACTTTTGATGACTCTGAGCGGTTTTTAGCTTGTCCTTTATCAACTGAACCTTCACCATAGTCTCATGAACCGAGTCTACCCCTATCATAGCTGCCTCACCAACCTCAAACCATCCGATGGGCGATCTACTTCTCTGCCTATAGAGAGCCTCGAACGGTGCCATTTGGATACTAGAGTGATAACTGTTATTGTAAGCGAACTCAATCAGGGGCAAGTGATCATCCCAACTACTTTTAAAGTCCATCACTCGAGCTCTTAACATGTCTTCGAGAGTTTGAATTGTCCACTCCGCTTGACCATCCGTTTTGCGGATGAAATGCTATGCTGAGTTTAACATGAGTCCCAAGCCTTTTTTGAAAAGATCGCCAAAATTGAGAGGTAAATTTAGTACCTCCATTTGAAATGATAGAAAAGGGCACTCCATGCAATCGAACCAACTCCCAAATATACAGTTTGGAATAATCCTTCACCGAATCCGTGGTCTTTACCGGTAGAAAATGTGCAGCCTTGGTCAACCTGTTTACCACAACCCAAATGAAATCATATTGTCGGCGAGTATGAGGTAATCCTGTTATGAAATCCAAGTTTATTTATTCCCACTTCCAAGTAGGAATGCTGATATCCTGAAGTACTCCTCCCGTCCTTTGATATTTAAACTTTACCTGCTGACAGTTCGGGCACTTGGCTACGATTTCTGCAATATCCCTCTTCATGCCATTCCACCAATATATTTCCCGCAAATTATGATACGTCTTGATGGCACCTGGATGGATAGAGTACCTAGATCAATGAGCCTCATGCATCATCCGACTCCTCAAATCATCGACATCCGGAACACATTGGCGACCTTGGTACCGAAGCACACCATCTCCCCCTTGGGAGAAGACCTCCACCTTCTGACTTCGAACGACTTATTTTAGCTTTACCAAAATTGGATCCTCATCTTGTCTGGCTTTCAGATCCGTCACCAAGGACGATTGTGATCCGTTTTGCACAACAACACCACCATCGGCCGAGTCGACCAACCTAACTCCTAACCTTGCAAGTTAATGGATGTCTTTCACCAGCTCCTTTTTTCCCTCATCCACTTGGGACACACTCTCCATAGAGAGCCTACTAAGTGCGTCTGCTATCACATTAGCTTTGCCCAGATGGTAAATGACACTCATATCGTAGTCCTTAAGTAGCTCCAACCACCTCCTTAGTTTAAGATTGAGATCTTTCTGCATGAACACATATTGTAAGATCTTGTTGTCCGTAAACACATCCACATGGACCCCATACAAGTAATGTCGCCATATCTTCAATGCGAGCACCACCGCAGCCAATTCAATATCGTGGGTCGGGTAATTCTTCTCATGGACTTTCAACTATCTTGAGGCATATGCTATCACTTTTCCGTGCTGCATCAATACACACCCGAGTTCGATTCTCGAAGCGTCACAATACACCACAAAACCACTGGTACCCTCGGGTAGGGTCAACACCGGTGCTGACTTAAGTTGAGTCTTCAACTCTTGGAAGCTCTTCTCCCAAGCCTCCGACCATTGGAACTTTACCTTTATCTAAGTCAACTTGGTCAAAGGTGTTGCAATAGATGAGAAACCTTCAACAAACCTCCGATAGTAGCCATCTAGACCCAAGAAACTCTGAATATTCAAAGGATTCACCAATATAGGCCAATTATTCACCGCCTCGATTTTCTAAGAATCTACTTTTATGCCTTCTCTTGATACCATATGGCCTAAAAATGCCACCGAGTTCAACCAAAACTCGCATTTGCTGAACTTTGCATACAATTGGTGATCCTTGAGAGTCTGTAGCACTACTCTCAAATGAACGGCATGCTCCTCCTTGCTCTGAGACTATATAAGGATGTCGTTGATGAACACAATCACGAACATATCCAAATATGGCTTGAACACCCTGTTCATCAGGCCCATAAAAGCTGCAGTAGCAATTGTTAGTCCAAAAGACATAACTACAAACTCATAATGACCATACCGCGTCCTAAAATCTGTCTTCGGAATGTCACACTCTTGCTCTCTAAGCTGATGATACCCGGACCTGAGATCTATCTTTGAGAAACACTTGGCAACCTGAAGCTGGTCAAACAAATCATCGATCCTAGGTAAGGGATACGTTTTCTTAATGGTGACCTTGTTTAATTTTCCATAATCAATGCACATCCAAAGAGAACCATCCTTCTTCCGGACAAATAACACTGGTGCACCCCAAGGAGACTTGCTCGGTCTAATGAAGCCTTTATCTAACAGGTCCTTCAACTAATCCCTCAACTCTTTTAGCTCGGCTGGAGCCATCTTGTAAGGAGGGATAGATATAGTCTGCGTGTCGGGTAGAAGGTAAATACCAAAATCAATCTCCCGCTCGGGAGGAACACCTGGCAAATCATCAGGAAAGACCTTTGGATACTCACGCACCAACGAAACTAACTAGATTGTCAGGGTCTTGGACTCAACATCCTTAACCCTAACTAGATGATACATGAAACCCTTAGAAATCATCTTTCTGGCCTTAAGATATGAAATAAATCAACCTGCTAGTACAACCGAACTACCTTTCCACTCCAAAACTGATTCACCCGGAAAACGAAATTCCTCCGCACGGGTTCTAGAATTTACATCACATAACATGCATACAACCAATCCATTCCAAGAATAATATCAAAGTTTGTCATGGCTAACTCTACAAGGTCTACGGAGGTGACTTTATGCAATATAGTGATGTGGCATCCTCTATACACCCGCCTAGCTACAACCGAATCACCGACAGGAGTAGAAACTGAAAATGGTCCTGACAGAGTCTCGGGACTAACTCCAAAGCCACTAGCAACATAAGGAGTCACAAAAGACAAAGTATCCCCTGAATCTAGCAAAGCATAAACATCAATATGGAAAACTCACAACATACTAGTGACCATATTCGGTGAAGTCTCCTTCTCCTGATGTTGGGCAAGGGCATAGAATCTATTTTGGTGCTATCCGCCACCCCCACTAGAAAATGCTCCCTGTGGAGCTGAACATGCTAGAGCTGCTGTTGTCCTGGTAGTCTATGTACGACCCCTATCACCATCCTGTCTAGCAAATGGACACGCTCGGCGCATGTGGCCGGACTTACCACACCCATAGCAAATATATGAGCCGAACAAACACTCCCCGGTATGACTCTCGCCGCACTTTCGGCACTTTCCGCAGGCTCGTATGCTACGCTCTACCTACGTGCCCCTCTAGTCCATCGATCTCGAAGCCCTGCTCTTATGATCACCCTTGGGTCTGGATGGAACACTAGCTGATGATGGTGCTAGAGCTAGTAACCTCTGTTGAAACTAACGGAGGTGACCACCGTCGGATCTTTGATGAGTAAACCTATGGATATTTGTCTGAGTCCTCTTTGCCTCCCTCTCCCTCAGATGAGCCGCCTCCATCTGCTGGGCGTACAACACTATGCGAGGAAAGTCCATATACCGATGAAGCATGACAGTCCTGCAATCCTTGTCCAAATAACCCGCTACTCCATGGACGAATCTACTCACCTGCATCCTTTGATCGACTACCAACCCTGGGGCATATTTCAATAGGCGTGTGAACTCAAGGGCATACTCATGTACAATCATTCTCGCTTGATTCAAATTAACAAACTCAGTTGTCTTCAGCTCCCTCATCCCACGAGGGAAGAAGCGGTGTAGGAATGCAACATGGAACTCTTCCTAAGTGACCGGACCTGCTCCTGCGACCTTGCTATCCTTCCATTGGAGAAACCAGATATGCGTGACCCCTTTTAACTAATAAGAGTCCAACTCGGCGCACTCAACCCCATTCACCCCCATGACTTGGGTGATCTTGACAATCTCGTCTACGAACTCACGTGGGTCCTCATCTACCTTGGACCCAGGAACTTCGATGGGCTCATCCTCAAGAAGTCTCTGACTCGAGCCGCCACTACGTTGCCACTCTGCGGAACATGCGTAATGGCCTACTGATGACCTGAGCAGTGAAGACCTGCGCAAGCATCTGAATAGCGGCCCGAAACTCAACATGGGCAGCCGGCTCCGGTGCCTGGGGCTCCTGAACTGGTGGGGCTTAATGATGCCCATGCCCATTGCCATCCTCGTGGCCTTCACCATCTCCATTCCTCCTTCCTTCCATTCTTCGAGGAGCCATGATTCTGCAATCACGAATAACACGAATTAGAATAATAGAAGGACTTTTCATCGCACGACATAGATCATGGAAGAAGGGAACATTTCCTAAACGTCTCGTAGCCTCTTCATCATAAGTATGACATGCTTCACACCCATGAAAAAGACACTAGTTAACGCGGATTTCAGACACCCTAGGACATTTCAAACCTATGGCTTTGATACTAAGTTTGTCACGATCCGAACGTAGACCCTAATCGTAAACGGGACAAGGAACCTCGAGAGGCCCCAAGTCGACCCATGGCATAAGCATACATCTAACTTCATTCTATTTGAGCGGAAAACTAAACGTAAGGAATAGCAGAAATGTAAACACATCATAACAAAAAATAACATAGGGAGTCACTAGAAATACACGCAAGATGAGTGCTACATATTGTCTGAAAGCCTTTACTACATTTGACGGGTCGATGGGACAACACACCCAACTAACCGGCCAAGTACTGAAACATAAATAACATAAATATCTGTCAAAAGACCCTTGAAACACGAGGACTCACCAATAAGAGGAAGGTGAACTCTAAGATGATCTATAGATGAGGATGAACTTGAGAGCCGGGTCCTGTATCGTGAAACGATACAACATAGAAAGTATGCGGTTAGTACGTGGAATGTATTGAATATGAAAGGTAAGTAAAATGGACATTTAAAATACATGAAAACTTATAAAACATCACAAGAGTAAGACATCATGCTCATACCATAAATATCGTGACATAATGTAAGGATCAAGGTTTTCAAATCATTTATAAATCATTCATTTTTCATAATCATAAGAGAAACTTTATCAAATCATCACTTGAGCCAATATCATGAACATAACAGTGCATAAAAACATGCGGAACAATGGGAGGACTCGTCATAACTGACACCATCATGGTAGAGCCTTTCATGATGCCACAACTATCTCACTCAAGTGGGCAGAGTCGCCCCTGGCTTGCCAGGCGAGGGACGTGCATTATGTGATATTACGAAAAGAGGGGAACAATATCATTGTAATGTATCATTATAGACCCACGATAACACATGGTTTTGAGACACTGACGTAGTCCTTTGAACGCCGGGCTGCTTGGTGCTAGACATGGCTCCCAAAAACATGAATATAGGCTCATACATAAATCAATAACATCATTCATGTAGATTTCATGGCTAAAATAAACATTCATCATTCATTGATCCCCATTAAACATGATTAGCCAAGAATCAAAGGCCCTTTAGTCGGCCAACATCATAAATCGATAAATCATGAGTATTATTTCATAAATCGTAAATCATTCATCATCATGTAGGCATTGCCCAATACTTTACCATGCTTTACGATACTCAATTCATTCGAAAACATGCTTATAAACATGGATACCTTAGAAAACGTGCTTCTAAATTGAAAATTCACATCATACTTGTAAAATCATCATAATCATGAACTCCCATGGATTTCTCATAAATGGGAACCTTAAGTTTAAAACACTAGTATACAAAATAATGATTTAAAACAATATAAAATCATCCCATCATTTGAAATAGACATACTAGTAACATACCCATATCGATTACTTGAGGATTCATGCATTGGGTTAAAACCCCATAAGGATTGAATTGTAGAATTCATAGATTAGGGAGAATTGGGAATGGGTGTGGATTAAACCACCCATCCAAACCCTACATACCTGATTTGGAGTTAAATCTCTACACTCCCTTGGTTTCCCAAGAGCAAATTGTGGAAGCAAGCCTTGAAATCACCTTGATCACCCCTCTATCACCCTTCTACTCCTTTGCATGCATGAATGAACACTTAGGCTAGTCTTTTCCCTCTCAAAACCACCTTTCTGAGGTTAAAACGACGTAGTTTAGGACTCTAGGACTTAGGAATTACGAAAAATCCCTTACTTAAATCACAGAATCTTGCTGACTGCCAGTCCCCACGAGGGACTTGACGACTCGTCACCAGGGCCCACGACTCGTGGCCTTGAGTCATGAGGTACTCTGCCAAAAATCACCTTGAGACCCCATGGAGGACACCACGAATTGTGGTTAGTGACCACGACTCGTGGTCACCATCCGTAGCCTTCACTGCCCAATCTCCCTTGCCAAGCATCCAGTCCAGGCCATGTGTGACCTCAGGAGTCGTGTGGCCTAACCACGACTTGTTGTCATACCCGTGGTGTCCCCCAGACCAGTCTACCTCCCTGCTTGACCACGAGTCACTTCACGACTCATGGTCCCTCCTCACGGGTCACCTAACGACCCGTTCTGTGATCTGGTGTAGAATTCTAGTTTTTCTCCATTTCAACTCTTGGTTCTGATCCTTGGGCTTTCGGGGTGTAACAATATCTCCCCCTTGGGAACATTCATCCTCGAATGTTAGAAACACATAGAAAAAGCAGAAATATGCAATCGTTATATACAAATACTGATCATTTAAGCTGAAAACTGACAGAATGACTACCTTCGAAAAGAACAACATAGCTGAACTGAATTCACATATCAGATACATTTACCATAACATCAAACAAACTTGCACACGTAAATTGAACATGGAAATTGGTTAGAGTATTAAGGCAAAAACTGATACCTTAAACTGAAACTGAGCCGGTAGGGAACAGGTGAGGGTATTTAGCAATCATATCCGCTTTGACCTCCCACGTAGCCCCTCAACATGCTGTTTTCTCCATAACACCTTTATTGAAGCAACTTCTTTGTTCCTTAGCCTCCGAACATGATGATCCAATATGTCAACCAAAATTTCCTTATAGTTGAGGCTATCTCTCATACCCACACTTTCCACCAGAAAAACTAAAGCTGGATCACCCAAGCACTTTTTCAAGAGCGATACATGAAAGGCGGGATGAACTGAAGCTAATTCTGAAGGTAACTCTAACTCATAAGCCACTTTACCCACACACATCTTAATCCAATATGGGCCAATATAGCTGGGACTGTGTTTCCCTTTCTTTTCATATCTCATCACTCCTTTCACAAGAGATACTTTCAAAAATACCCAATCGTACACCTCAAACTCCAACTCTCTCCTCACATCAGCATATGACTTTTGAGGACTCTGAGCGGTTTTTAGCCTGTCGTTTATCAGTTGAACCTTCACCATACCCTCATGAACCGATTCTGTCCCTATCATAGCTGCCTCACCAACCTCAAACCATCCGATGGGCGATTTATATCTCCGCCCATAGAGAGACTAGAATGATACCATTTGGATACTAGAGTGATAGTTGTTATTGTAAGCAAACTCGATCAGAGGCAAGTGATCATCCAAACTACCTTTAAAGTCCATTACGAAAGCTCTCAACGTGTCTAGAGTTTTAATTGTCTGCTCCGCTTGACCATCCATTTGCGGATGAAATACTGTGCTATGTTTAACCTGAGTCCTAAGCCCTTTTTGAAAAGACCGCCAAAACTGAGAGGTAAATTGAGTACCTTGGTATGAAATGATAGATAAAGGCACTCCATGCAATCGAACAAACTCCTGGATATACAGTTTGGCATAATCCTCTGCCGAATCTATGGTCTGAAATTCTGATGAGAAAGATGTATATCTGGGAGTTTGGCATAACTCCCGGGTATACAACTGTATATCCGGGAATTTGGAATAATCTCCCGGATATATAGTTTTGCATAACTCCCTGATATACAGGATAAGAAAGTTGTCAGAATAAACTTTAGTATCAATGAGCCCCGTGACAACTCATCGGAGGAAGTAACGACTCATCTTAATAAGCCATTAGATGAGATACAAAAATAGTGCAAGATCATATTAGTGACAACGGGTGGAAACCACGAACCGTTATATCCTTTTACAGGTCATCCTGCCTGCCCATTAGGAGAGATTCAAAAACTGGAATTTCAGACCCAGGACTAACGATTCGTTCCAGTGAGTCATGGTCGCCACCAACGACTCGTTATGTGATCCATTGGATCGGGACGGGTAGTTTTTCAGAAATTTCTCCAGTGGCATTTTCATAACTTTCCACTATTTTAATTCCTAAACTATGTTTTTTGGGGGGATTTTAATAGGGGATTAAGGGGAGTTAGTCGATTCTCCTCCCTCTTTTGTTGACTCCGCCTCCCAAGAATAGTACGTAAGAGCTCAAGAACTCTCCCCAAGCTAAATATGGGTTCTTCCTCAAGTTCATAATTCAATCTTCTTCTCAAGGGGGTTCTCTTCTTCAGGTATGTGAGATTTCAAGAAGGATTTCCTTTCACCCTTGTGTCCCATGATTTTAGTAACCCTAGCCTTGCAATTCTAGAAATCATGACCTAGGGTTTTTCCTTCTAATTGTTGAAATTCACTACTTTTGTATGATGTCAGACTTTCATGTTTAGAAATACTATACATTCATGTTAATATTCTTAGCTATACAATGTGCCACATATGATCTTGAATTTGACCTGATTTCCTCATGAACTTGTGCATTTACGCTTTACAATATGTTTATCATTCTCAGTATACTTAGTAACAGTAATATTATTAGATATCAGCATTGGAAGTTTGTCAGTATATTCAGTACCCTTAGTTATCAGGTCGTTTAGGCTCTCAGGACACTTTCGGATAAGTAGTTTTGACCTAGCCTTACGACACCATTTCGAGTTATCAGTACTGTTCAGTTATATATATATATGTGTGTGTGTGTGTGTGTGTGTGTGCGTGTGTGTGTACATACATACATACTTACATATATGTGTATATTTGCTATGTGTCTTCAGTTAGGAGTAGTACTTAGCATCGAGTGGGCCGGGGTTCAGCGCACCCAAGTTTTCAAAACTACGTGCCACTATAGTATTTAACCCTAATGAGTTTTTCAGTTAATGATCACACAGTCCAGTCACTGTACCGTGGATAGGTACGGTGGGCTTTATTGATGGGGAGTAAACATCGGACTCCACGTTTAGCTCACGTGGTTATATGTCGGTTAACAAGCATTCCTAAAGTATAGTACAGTCATTGTCCACAGTCCAATCTAGTCTTACAGATTTCAGAGTATGATTATGACTTAAATTTCAGATTATTGGTTCTTACAGTATTTTTCTCATATTTTTAGACTCTTTCGGTACTTATGATTCAGGCATGGTTATTGTATGCCATATCAGTCCAGTTTCTGAATAATCAACATTCTTATATTTTGTTTGATATATCATATACTCAGTACATTACAAGTACCAACACATACTTTCTATTATATATAGTTTTATGATATAGGCTCAGGTACCCAGACTCAGCTTCGCAGCTGTTCGTGCCCGCAAGTGTACGGGTCGTGCAAGTAATATAGTGGCTCTTTTTAAGAACCGAAATGTCGAACCCACAGGGACTGGACAAATTTAGCTAACTATCAAGTTCACGTGTGATATTAACTTTCGCAAGTGTTGATTCTAGAGGTTTTCGAGAAGGTTTAATTAAGTCTAAATATGGTCAACGAAATATTCTGAATTCACTCTAGGAGCAACATAGAGTTAAAACCAGATAATCATGTGATACTACGATTTGTAATGGTTTAAGTATGAACCTATCGATTGTCGTCTCACATAATTAGAATTGCATGTTCATGGTCTTTCGAGCCTCTAAACACAACAAACTAGCCTCACTGCATCATTGTGAGCGAGGATGCTAATTCTAGTTCGTGGGCAATCAATTATGTTGTGGTTTACGTGGAAATGATTAGGGCCTTTCGTGCACCTAATCATTTAACTCAACTTAGCCTCACAACTACTTCTTCGAGTGGTGATGTGATAAATCTAAGTTGGTCTCTAAATACCCCCGTTTTATCAACCAAGCAAGACATTAGGTATATTTCTTCCTAACACAAAATTATATCGTGAGATACAAACATGCTCCTTACATTCTCATGTTCTGACCTAGATAAATACTTTCTCAAGCATATGCCAAAGCTAACATGTATGTTTTCATGGTGATCAATCATGAAAACAACCAACAATCCAGAATGCAAGACAAAAACAACAATCAATAACTTAATTCCAAAACAAACTGCAAAATCACAATCATATCTTGTTGTTTCAACCCTAGAGGAAGGGTTCTAGCCACTCATGTTCGTAAAATTACATGAAAACATGTTTAGAGTAATATACTTACAAGAATAGATGAAAAGAAACCAAGAAAATATGAACCCAATAGGAGTTCTTCAAGTCTCCTTCGCGCCTCCTTCGGTTTTTCTAGAAAATCCCGTGTTCCCTGATTTTAGAAGCTAAGGGTTCAATTTATACTATGCTGAAAAAATGCAAAATTTGGCCTGTGGTGGAACAACAACGTGTCACGGAGCTGAACGCCCTAATTGACCTCCATGACACAGAGGTAAGGCGTACCCTCACTGGAATGTGCAAAAAAATGCAATTTTTTGGCCAAGTGTTGCCGCGTTGGCAGCGTGCCACAGCCCCTATCGCGCAGGGTGCCAGTTATTGCATGTTTTCTTGTTGACTTTCACGTTTTGCTCTTAATTTCATTCCTCCACTTCACCAAATGATGAATTAGTTCCTCAAATGCATTATTAACCTTCAAAAACAAGGACTAATCATGTTGGTTAGTATATATTCACATTTACATAAAATCACATGAGAATGTATATATAATAATTAGATAAACAAGACTAAATTGAGTTATAAAGTAGCACTTGGGCATGCAATTATGCCCAAGATCACAACCCCACACTTAAAGTCTTGTTCGTCCTCGAACAAACCTTTTACATCTCATGCACATGAAGACTTACACATAGCTAATTTTAGCAAGACAATTCAAGCTACGGTTACAATGACTGTTTAAGATAGCAAGCTAAAAATAGAGCATGCACGATTTAATCATTGAAATGAAATACAACTATGTTAAGACTTCCTAACCTCAAGAATTGACTGTCTATCTTAGCAAACTCATGCAAATTAACTGATCAAGAAATCCAACATGAATTATATCCTTCATTAAACATGTGCCCTCACAACAAGAGAGTTACCCATTTTCGCACGCAAATTTTTAAATCACAACATGTATGGGTAAATGAATAGAATTACACTCACTCTCACAAAGAATTCACATGCATCATGTAATGACCCATAAGCTTGCCCTTAGTGTTTTACTCCACTAATTTAAGGATGTTTGAATGTAAGATCAAGTAGAACTTAATGGGTTGTAATGTAAGCTAAGGGATGGGTAGGTACTATTATGGCCAGTAATAGTGACTATCTCCCCCAAGCGCTTTTAATACATCCAACATTCATTAAGGACATCTCTTTTCTTACTTCCTCCTCATTCTTTTCTATCTTGAATTTTCTCTTCTTGTTCCCATTTCTTTAAGCACACTCAGCTTAGTAGTGAGGAGTACTTAAGCAAAATTTTTTTTCATTCATTTATTTTCTTACTCCCTACTAATAATCAACCATTTTTACACAAGTGCACCTTTGTCATTTTCTCAACTTTCACAACTTCTACTTTTCCTTCTTTTTCACGCTTCTCACTCCTTCACTCTTTGGAATTTTTTCACTTAAGCGCTTAGGAGTTTTGGATCAAATTCAAGGCTAATGAAAGAAAAAGGATTAAGCTTCTGTTGTAGCTATCAAAGAATAGGCTTAAGGCACAATGAGGCTCACTAGGATTCAACATTCAAGGTAGGTAAAGTGAGGGATAAAAATTAGGTTCATTGAAAGAAATGCCTAAATCATCTCCTACAGTCCACATCCTTCATTTCATTTTATATACACACCAGGCAAGTTCTAGACACTCCACAATAGCATGGAATAATCAAAAACCTTACACTCATGGCACATGCTCAATTCAAGACATACTCAACAATTTTTTTTTAACTCAGCTAATCACAAGAATTCAAACATTAAGCTTCAATCATACCAAGTCAAATTCAAGAGCCTAGGTGTCTCAAATATAGGTATACCACTTGCATGCTTCAACACTAAACATACTTGCATCTTACAATCATTTATAGCACATAACAAGAATATCAAGCCATCAATTAGCTACAGGTTCAAAACCAAAACCTATTGACTAATATTTCCTCAAGACGGTCGTCATCCATCCATTATCAAAAACAGTCCCTAACTATGACTAAAAACATTATATATAGACAAAGAAAATTTTTTTATTCTTCGGTTCAAAGACCCACCGTCGGAAAAGAACCGAAAAGAAAAAACAACGGGTGATGAAGTCATGCTTAACTCACTAAAATTTTTCAATTTTCTCACAAGCATTACATTCACCAAAATTCATTAAGCACAAAAATTTGAAATTTACCTCACCCCACACTTGAATTATGCTATGTCTTCATAGCATCAAGTTAACATTTAAAGAGGGTGAGAAATACTCCCTGAGGCCTCTAGGCCTAGCTACAACATGCTTTTCTACAACCTGCACAAGTGGGTGTTTGACCCCACACTTTTTCTCTTCCATGCTTGCTAGCTTTCTCCTCCAAGGGTACTCAGACTTCCCCTCCATCTGTGCTTAACTTTCCACCAAAATAAAACAAGATGAAAATAAACAAAAATCAACTCAAATGCAAGAAATTAAAATAGTACCTGTGGTACCCTTGGGTTGCTTCCCAAGCAGCGCCTGATTTTACGTCGCGGCACAACGTAACAAGTTTCACCACTTTTTCCTCCACCTTGACGATATGAATCTTACCCCTAATTTCTTTTCTAATTTCCTCTTATGTTCTAGGGGTGGTGGTGAAAAATTGTAAGGACTAAGTAGTAGATGTTGCCTTTTGCACTTATTGGCCCTTAAGTAAGCGAAGTCATTTTGTCTATTGGGCTCAGCAAATTTCAGAATATATAGGGCTTGTTCCTCCTCAAGATCTTTCTCCACAAGCTTGGAAGACTCTATTTCTATGTTGTCAGCCAAACTCAATGTCGAAAAATGATTCGAGTGGTGTACAATACACCTCAACTCTGAAACTACATTGTGCTTGACCTCCTTACTTGTATACACCTTCTCAGCATCAACTCTATCTCTCCATTAATGTCAACTGGGGGATACTCTATCTCTTCTTCCATGAATGGATTTTCCATAAGTGTGAACCCATCACGGGGACTCTCAAGAGATTCTAATTGTTGGGCTTCATCCAAAAATTCACCCCTGTCTTTTTCTTGTAGTTCCTCTTGAGTATCACCTAAAACCATTACGTGCAGTTTACCACAAGCTTCAGCCTCATCTATCATCTCCGTGACTTTTATGCTTATCCTTTCTAGAGCTTCTCCATTCTCTGCTAGCTGAATTCTCATTACTTCCACCACCTCCTTCGTTGCTTCTGTTTGCTCAAGCATCTGTGTTAGCATGTCTTCTATTCGATCTTGGCGTCCCAAGTCCTCATATTCATCATGCCTATATTCAGCAAAAACAACAGAAGGATCATAGTAGGGGCTTGGGGGATGGGAGTATGCATTCGGACAACCATCCCAATGGCCATCTTGACCACCACATATATTGCACGTGTTACAGTGTTGCCACAAGTAGGGTCCTCTGCAATTTAGACAAGACTCATCAAAGTAAGAGTATCCACCATTTAACTCATTTATATTCCACGATGTCATGTTAAGAAGTGTGTCAGATTAAAAACTGAAAATAAAATAAATCTAAAATTAATGAATTTTTTTTTTCAACACTTAAGGAAATTTAAAAATCACACAAAAACAGACAAATTCACTAAACTTAGCCGAGTCCCCGGCAACGGCGCCAAAAACTTATTCGTGCCCGCAAGTGTACGGGTCGTGCAAGTAATATAGTGGCTCTTTTTAAGAACCGAAATGCCGAACCCACAGGGACTGGACCAATTCAGCTAACTATCAAGTTCAAGTGTGATATTAACTTTCGCAAGTGTTGATTCTAGAGGTTTTCGAGAAGGTTTAATTAAGTCTAAATATGGTCAACAAAATATTCTGAATTCACTCTAGGAGCAACATAGAGTTAAAACCAGATAATCATGCGACACTACGATTTGCAATGGCTTAAGTATGAACCTATCAATTGTCGTCTCACATAATTAGAATTGCATGTTCATAGTCTTTCGAGCCTCTAAACACGACAAACTAGCCTCACTGCATCATTGTGAGCGAGGATGCTAATTCTAGTTCATGGGCAATCAATTATGTTGTGGTTTACGTGGAAATGATTAGGGACTTTCGTGCACCTAATCATTTAACTCAACTTAGCCTCACAACTACTTCTTTGAGTGGTGATGTGATAAACCTAAGTTGGTCTCTAAATACCCCCGTTTTATCAATCAAGCAAGGCATTAGGTATATTTCTATCCTAACACAAAATTATATCGTGAGATACAAACATGCTCCTTATATTCTCATGTTCTGACCTAGATAAATACTTTCTCAAGCATATGCCTAAGATAACGTGTATGTTTTCATGGTGATCAATCATGAAAACAACCAACAATCCAGAATGCAAGACAAAAATAACAATCAATAACTTAATTCCAAAACAAACAGCAAAAATCACAATCATATCTTGTGGCTTCAACCCTAGAGGAAGGGTTCTAGCCACTCATGTTTGTACAATTACATGAAAACATGTTTAGAGTAATATACTTACAAGAATAGATGAAAAGAACCAAGAAAATATGAACCCAATAGGATTTCTTCAAGTCTCCTTCGCGCCTCCTTCGGTTTTTCCAGAAAATCCCGTGTTCCCTGATTTTAGAAGCTAAGGGTTCAATTTATACTATGCTGAAAAAATGCAAAATTTGGCCTGTGGTGGAACAACAACGTGTCACGGAGATGAACTCCCTAATTGACCTCTGTGACACAGAGGTAAGGCGTACCCTCACTGGAATGTGCCAAAAAATGCAATTTTTGGCCAAGTGTTGCCGCGTTGGCAGCGTGCCACGGCCCCTATCGCGCAGGGTGCCAGTTATTGCATGTTTTCTTGTTGACTTTCACGTTTTGCTCTTGATTCCATTCCTCCACTTCACCAAATCATGAATTAGTTCCTCAAATGCATTATTAACCTTCAAAAATAAGGACTAATCATGTTGGTTATTATATATTCACATTTACATAAAATCACATGAGAATGTATATAAATAATTAGATAAACAAGACTAAATTGAGTTATAAAGTAGCACTTGGGCATGCAATTATGCCCAAGATCATCAGCTAGTTTCCCTTGGCGGTATCCAACAGTTGATAGTGGTGAGTATTGTCGCCAAGTGCATGCAAGTGCACTTGGTCGTACCAGTGATATAGTGGCTCTTTCAAGCGGGATATCAAACCCATAGGGATTAAAGACTTAGTGATTTTTCTATTTTAGTATTCACGATTATTTCACACTAGTGTGTAAGTAACCCAAAAGTTTACAAGTTTTGTAAACAAAAATAAATAATGAAAGTAGCAATCAATGAATTAAAGGACGTTGATTAAATCAATATACAAGAATATTCTAAGGCTGAGGCATGGGATGCAGTCATGTACATCATGTATTTTTCTTCAGCTACGTTCTCTATCGGGTTGACGGTTATGAGGAATTAAGGTCTGATTATTATCTTTTGAACCTCTAGACAATTGCCTAAAATGACTTTTGCAACTACACTTATTAATTGTGATGCAGGAATTCATCTTAGGTCTGGAAGCATTTGTTTCCTTCTTCAACCGAATGTGGTGTTGTAGGTATATTTCTATCCCACACGTGAATCATATCTTTAATTTACAGTAAAGATAAGAATACATTCCCCTATTCCTCATTCTACGCTAGTAATTCTCCTTTTGGATTCATACTATGATTACAAATTTATCTAAATGTTGGCCAGACATTAAAATACAAAAAGCAAAAATAAAAGAACAACCATTCACGATAGAAGAAACTCAAGCTAAAAATAAAATCACACAATACAATCTTTCAAGTAGCCTCAACCTCAGATTGAGATAATTTAGCCACTCATTCTTTGATTAAACATCTTTGAACATGTTTTATGCATAAACATAATTGTAATTAGAAAAAAAAGAGAAAGAGAAAGAACCATAGAATTTTCTTTAGCTCAACTGCCTCTTTCCCACGTTCTTGCTAAAATTTCAGATAATGAAATAACAATGACTAAGTGTTCTATTTATACACAGGTGAAATAAAGCAATGATCAACCAGCTCTGTGGTATGGAAGCCATCGCGAAGTAAGAGCTCCGTGACATGGAGCAATTGTGCATATACCCTGGAACTTGCTGCACACTGAAAAATCACCTCCATGTCACAGAGGCCATCGCGGAGAATAGGCTCCGTGACATGGACCCATCGCGGTCCTTCACTGGATATTGACTCCAGGATTAAAAACCCCACAACGTGGCACAGAGGCCATCGTGCCACACCTTCTCCGTGGAACACTCTTGTCTTGGAAGTCCACTATTTTGTGCCTCCAAAAGTTTAATTTTTACCAAGGCACTGTGACACGCTGTTGAATGCGAACGAACTCCAACGTGGCACGGACTAGATTTTCGACATCACTTTTTAGCTCTCTTAACTTCCATACTTTAACTTCGAGCATCCATCTGCAATGTTAAGCTGAATTGCTGTATTTTCCACCTGCAAATATTTAATCACATTTATTAGTCCATCAATATAAATCATTCAAAACATGCATGAATGCATCAGTATTATCCTAAAATAGGATACAGTATGGGTGAAAACATGGCATTTGATATTATAAATATGCCCAAGATCACCACCCCACACTTATAACCTTGTTCGTTCTCGAACAATCCTTTTACATCCTTGACATGATTTAAACATTACCATCATCAATGGAACCAGATCACTCACACCCAACTATACTAAACGCTTTGATTATGGCATACAATTCATTTAATCAAGCATGATCTTCACTCACAACATTCATAAGAGGAAACACATGCCCTAATGATTAACTTTTCAATCAAAAATATGGCCAACATGGTTACATTATAGTAGCGAGGTCATCAGCTTCACCAAATTCTTCCTTTTATGTGCCATCACTTTTATACAATGTCCCTACCATCATGAGACCAATATGTCCACAATTAAGCACATTCTAGCAAGTGATTCACTCACGCTCCAAAGATTATTTCAAGCATACCTGACATACCATAAGTTTGCCTGTAGTGTACTATTCAACCAAGCATGACATCAACTTTTAAGATCAAAAGGGCTTTTCGTGGTTGTAATGACGGCTAAGTAACTTGTAAGATTATTTGGTTCAAACTGACTCTTATCCCTTTGCACTTTAAGACAATTACATATTTCCCTTTTTAGCGCTCCACTTCTTTAACACTTCATTTCTTCCCCTTCAAATTTGTTTTCCCTCACTTAATTATCATCATCCGTGATGTGATGAGTATGTACCCATGGCTTAGACTCACATATATCAATTTTCTTTTCACAATATTTAGCTCTTGACCAACAATTTGAGTACACACGCTAATCCTTTTCCCACCTTACTATTTACCCTTTTCTTTGATCATTTTCTTTGACCTACTGTCTCAATAAAGTGCAATAGGGACTATTTGGATCAAATTAACATTGAGGTAATTTGAACAAATAGGATAAGGCTAATTAGTGCAATTGTTCTAAAGAATAGACTTAAAGGCTCAAGCAGGGTTCATTAGGGATAACATCAGTGTAAGGCACAAGGAGTGGTATGGGGAAGCTATTTAGGTTCACAAAGAAGTGCCTTAATCATATCCGATAAGTTTAATGCCAATTTCAGTTTTTCGTACACACAAGGCAAATTCTAGATGCTAGTTAGCAAGAAATATAGCAAGTTCTCACTATTATGGCACCGAGGTTCAAACTTGGTCAGCCTAGACCTTTTTTATTATTACATCCACATTGAGTGACAAGCACAATTAAGCCTATGATTTTATAGTTTATAGTTAAACACCAAGGCCTTATATGATCCCACTGTTATTCTCATTGCTATTTGCTTTTTCGAATAAATATCCCATGAAGTCAAGCATTTAACCAAGTGAAGTACTCTAGCTCATTAACGATGGTTTTATTTTCTAAATACAACTAATTTTCCATAAGACGGTCGTCATCCATCCATCATAGAGAACAGTCTCTAACTATGACTAAAAAAAATCTACTCAGTTCAAAGGGACTATTTTCGAAAAAAGCACCAAAAACAAAAGTCGAGAAACCCAAAAATTTTAAAAAAAATATTACAAGCAACATCATAGGAACATAAATAAATAATATACTAGTTATTACATGCCAAGTACCAAGTCTTGTTCCTAGCTAAAAATTACATGCCACATTGTCTATTTGTTATCATTCATTACAAACCATATTTTATCCCATAGACACACACAAAATGACCACTCCATACTTAGAATGAGCACTGTCCCCAGTGCTTGCAAAAAATAATATAAGAAAGTAAAGTTAGGGTGATCAAAAACTCCCTGCTAGTGCTTGTTTGATGATGTTGATTGTCTGGTGTTTACTTTTAATTTTCTTGGAATTATATTATGAATGTTTTTTTTGTGTTATCTTGTTATTCCCCGAGTCTATTCTCTAGACAAGACATGGTACTTAGGATCAAAAGTAACCCCAAGTCAATCAATGGTCTATCATAACAATGACAATTCTGAGAAAAATATAGCGGAAGCTTTAAATAATGGAATCATTTAAGAAAACTGATTTAATAATAAGTTCATACATCTGAAATAACAACAATACTGAAAATCTGAAATTCTATCTGAAATCCATCTACAAATGATGAGTTGCTGGGACAAGCCCCCAGCTAACTCTGAAGTCTGACTGAAAGAAAATGAACTGACGTAAATTAAATATCGTTCTCAAAAGATGAGGACTCACCACTGTTGTGGCTGATATCACCAGAGTAAATCTACTAATGGCGCTAAGACTGAGAACCTGCGGCTGTATCATAAAATGATACAACATAGGAAGTATGCGTCAGTACTTTGAATGTATTGAGTAAGCATGAGAAAGTATAATACTGGATATGAATAACTAAACTAAAATGACGTGCAATGACCAGCTGATATACTGAATTGAAATATACTAAGATGGTCAAGATGACCCTGTCTGATGGTCAAAGACATGCCCTAAATATGAGATTTCTGAGTCTGAACTAACTGTGCTGAACTGAGCAAACTGAAACTGAACTGACTAATCTGAGGCTGAACTGAACTGACTAGTGGGAGAGACTATAACCAACATGTAACCACGTGAGCTAGACGTGGAGCCCGATGTATACACCCCATTGGTTGGACCCAATATACCTTGTCAGGGTATAGAGGCATGAACTGGGTGATTACAAGTCTGGGGCCATGAGGCCAATAAAATATAACCTACAGTGGCAACGTAGTTCTGGGAACCTGGGTGCGCTGGAACTACGAACCGCTCGATGCTAAGTCCTATTCTCATTGGATATTTCTAGACTGACTAATAAGTTGATAGCTTGAAGCTGGGGCCCAAGAATAAGTGAAGAATACCTATCTGAAAGCACCCTAAGAGTCTTATCGGACCGGATTCTATAACTGGGTTCTAAGATTGGTCAGAGCTGCTTATCTAGAAGCGTCATAACCGTCTAAAGAACAAACTGTAATCTAAGATTGGGGTCCTAAGGCTAGTCAGAGCTGCTTATCTAAAAGTATTATGACCACCTAAAGAACCACTAAAATTTGATTCTGAGTCCAATTCTGATAACTGGGAGGCATCACTAACACCTCACTAAATACTGTAGCCAGATCAGCTGACATTCTTGAAATTACCGAGTATGCTAATAATTGTCTTAGACTAGACTAACAAGCATCTGTCTAAGATATCAACATAGTCTAGCAATATGGGAAACCCAAACTGATAGGATCAAGCCACAAGGAAGACTAACCCAACGAGCAAAATTCTAGTTGATTTCATTCAACACTAGGGAAAAAACCATCCTTATAAGAATGAGCATTTATACGATAACTGGGTAATGGAAATATGCAACAATCAACATAGACCACATTCCATAAGCTATAAACGGAGTCTGACATATAATTTATTCACATTCAAAAGTTCAGGGCTGGAATTAACTTTATGGGAACAAGCTTCAAAGTAGTCATAATCTGGTGGAAACATATCTACAATTAACATGAATAATGTCCCACATGAATTAGATGATATCTAACTAACAACTGAATTCATAACTAAAACTGATAGAGAACTAGAAGAGGATTTTGGGGACACAAGGGAAGAATTATTCCCTTGTTGAATTCCCACATACCTGGCTAAGAATTTCCTGGAGAAGGAAGCATGAGTTGCTGCAATGGATGAGGAACCCTAGTCTTGCTTGAGAGTTTTTGAGAGAAAACTTACGTTACTTCTCTGAAAATTTGAGTGGGAATGAGGGGGGAAAACCGTTTAGCCCCTCTAAATCCCCTCAAAATAACCCAAAATGACGTATTTTAGGGTCTAGGAGGTTAGGAAATTACTGAAACACCCTTAGAAAATTTTTAGGAAAATGGACCCTGCCAATCTTCACGAGGCACTCCACGAGTCGTGAGGTCAGGAACGACTCGTGGGGTCCAATAGTTAGGTGCACTGGATGTTTTTTTTACAATTTCTTCAATCCTGCCAATGACTAACTTCACGAGTCATCAAGAGACCCAACGACTCATGGTCGCCTCCCGTCACCCTCACTGCCAAAAACCACCTGGTGTCACCACGGGCGACACTACGACCCGTGATGTCCCAAATGAGTCGTTGTAAGGACCCATTAAGTACACTGCTTGAACTTTTCCGAATTTCAATCAACCCTTGACCACGACTCACTTGACGGCTCGTGGTGTTGACCATGACTCATGGTCACACCCGTGGTCACTAAAATTTTTCCCAAATTTTCAACTAAGTGCGAACCCTTCCCCACGAGTCACTTCATAACTCATAGCCTACCCCACGGGTCACAGGATGACTTGTTCTGTGATTTGGTGTAGAAAATCCTATTTTCTCTATTTCAACTCCCAGGTCTGGTCTTAGGGTTTTCGGTCATTACATATCTATTATCTGATAGTAGTAGATGCTAAATGTTGGCTGGTATTAGCTAAGGCCATTGAGAGGTCTAGAGGTGATGACAGGTGAGCTGTGTCAGCTAGGTATTGTGCAATGTTGTTTACTTGTTGGAATTTTCGGGATTATGGGGGCTACATAGGTTCATTTTGTGTGTGTTCTTGTACTTTCCAAGCTTATAGGGGCCATGTAGGTTCTATGTGTTTACTTAAGTTGAGTTTCTCCTCCTGTGATATCTAGTATATCTATTGGTTTCTAATCTGAGTCTCATAGATATTTCTACCTTACATTCTCGGCACATTATTGTACTGATGCCCTAGTTAGGGAACTACATTTATGATTGCAGGTGATAGTGGGCTGGTATATCGAGTTCTTCGGTGCTGAGTGGAGTTCCAACTGAGTTGGTGTGCTCCAGGTCTTTCAGAGTTGCCAGATGTTTGAGTTAAGGGTAGTTCGAGGCCCTGTCCCAATCATTTGATTACTATTATATTCATAGAGGCTCATAGACGTCGCTATGGTGTTAGTATGTTTTTGAAGGCCAGTGGGCCTGACCGTATAGTTGTTTTCTATTCTGTGGCCTTGACAGCCTATTGTGTATCGATTGGTTAGTCTGTGAGTCAGCTTCCATTTTGGTTTGTCATTTACTCTAATTTAGATTGTGTTGTAATGCCAAACCTTTTCGGTTCTAACTTACTATAGTTAGTTTGGTGGCACGGTATGCTCGATTAGATGTGGCACAGGGTGCCAGCCATGCCCCTTTGGGTTTGGGGTGTGACATCTCAGACTTGGTGGTTAAGGAGTGTAGGGCTGCCATGCTAATCAACAACATGGACATCTCCAGGCTTATAATCCATGCACATCGGATAAGGGCATAGAAATTAAAATAGATAGAAAAGGAAAGTAAGACAGCAAGGATCGGCCAGTTCGAGTATTCATAGTAGAGATCGGGCGGTGATAGTTGCCCACAACTGCAAAATAGACCTCTAGCACCCTCTTCAACCAGTGGCCCTTCTTCCAGGCCCCGTAAGGATCAAAAGGGTGGAACATCAGGCTCCCAGTCTCAGAGACATGTCTCTAGTAGTTGCACTTTCCCAGTATTTCCTTAGTGTTGTAAGAACCATACGAGTGAGTGCCGTCTGGGCAAGAAGGGTTGCTTCGGTTGTTGCTAGTTGGGTCACAGATTGAGGAATTGCCCGTCAACAGGATGGGGGAAAGCCCAGTATACAACATCAGCAACTCCAATAGGTTGCTTGATTCAGTAGGGCACTACCTTAGGCACAGGTAGAGTTGGTCTGTATCAAAATTGCTTTTATGCTCTATGTTCACGTCAGGACTAGGAGAACTTACTTGACGTAGTCACTGGTATGTTACATCTATTTCAGATAGATGTTTATGCTTTACTAGATCTGGGAGACACACTTTCCTTCATGACTCCTTATATTTCAATCCAGTTTGATATTAGTCCAGAAATTCTTCCAGAGCCATTTTTAGTCTCTACTCCGGTTGGTGAGTCAGTTACTGCCAGTCGGGTATACAGAAACTGCCCCGTTATAGTGTTACATAAAGTCACCTCAGTTGATCTAGTAGAGTTATATATGGTTGATTTTGAACTCATTCTTTGCATGGAATGGTTACACTTTTTCTATGCCTTAGTTGACAACAGAAGCAGAGTCGTTAGACTCCAGTTTCCTAATGAATCGGTCCTAGAATGGAAAGGTAGTACTTCAGCACCTAAAGGTCAGTTTATCTCTTAGCTTAAGGCTAGGAAAATAATTTCTAAGGAATACATCTATTATCTGGATAGGGTTGAGGATTATAGTTCTAAAATCCCAACTCTTCAGTCATTTCCAGTCATAAACGAGTTTCCAAATATGTTTTTTGAAGATCTTCTCGGAGTCCCTCCTGAATGGGAAATAAACTTTAGCATAGACCTTCTTCCTTATACCCAACCTATCTCAATTAGTCCTTACAAAATGAATCTAGCTGATCTTAAAGAGTTAAAAGAACTACTGAAGGACCTTTTAGATAAGGGTTTCATCAGACCAACATCTCTCCATGGGGTGCCCCAGTTCTATTCGTGCGAAAGAAGGATGGTACTCTTAGAATGTGTATTGACTACTGTTAGTTGAATAAGGTCATAGGTAATAGTAGATATCCTCTTTCCAAGATTGATGATCTTTTCGATCAGCTTCAGGGTGCTAGCTACTTTTCAAAGATAGACCTTAGATTAGGCTATCATCAACTCAAAGTTAGAGAATGTGACATTCCAAACACAACCTTCAAAACTCGGTATGGTCACCATGAATTTGTTGTTATGTCTTTTGGACTAACGAATGCTCCTGTAGCCTTTATGAACTTGATCAATAGGGTATTCAAACAGTACCAGGATATTTTTGTTATTGTCTTCACAGATATTCTGGCTTATTCCAGAACAGAGGAGGAACATGTAGACCACTTACAAATAGTTTTATAGACTCTCAGAGATCACTAGTTATCTCTAAATTCAGCAAGTGTGAATGCTGGATGAAATCAGTGGCATTCCTTAGTCATGTTTTCTCCAGTAAGGGCATTCAAGTAGTTTGAAAAAGATCGAAGCAGTAAAGAACTGGCCAAGACCGACTTCTCTGTCTAACATTAGAAGTTTCTTGGGTCTAGCCAGTTATTACCAATGGTTCATCAAAGGATTCTCCTCTATTGCATCTCCTTTGACTAGACTAACTCAAAAGAAGGTGAAGTTTCAATGGTCTGATGCATGTGAGAAGAGTTTTCAAGAATTAAAGATTCGGCTCACTACAGTCCCAGTCTTGACCCTGCTAGAAGGTTAAGATGGATGTGTAATATATTGTGATGCCTCCAGAATTAGTCTGGGTTATGTATTGATGCACCAAGGTAAAGTTGTTGCTTATGCTTCCAGACAACTCAAGTATCATGAGAAAAATTATCTGACTCATGATCTTGAGCTGGCAGTGGTAGTATTTGCCTCGAAGATTGGAGGCACTACCTTTATGGGGTTCATGTGGATGTTTTTACTAATCACAAAAGCCTATAGTATGTGTTCAGTCAGAAGGACCTAAATATGCATCAGAGAAGGTGGTTGGAGTTGTTGAAAGACTACACATGAGCGTCTTGTACCACCTGGGTAAAGCCAATGTAGTGGCCGACGCCCTAAGCAGATTATCGATGAATAGTATTGCTCATATTGAGAAGGATAAGAAAGAACTAGTTAGGGATGTTCACAGGCTGGCATGGCTGGAGTTCGTTTGGTTAACTCAGTAGACGGTGGAGTTGTAGTTTAGAATGGGTCAGAATCTTCCTTTGTGGTGGAGGTTAAGTTAAATCAAGATGAAGACCCAATCCTACTTAAGTTTATGGAAGCAATCCCAAAGAAAGAGGTGGAAGCATTCTCCAAAGGGGGAGACGGTGTGATCCATTACTAGGGAAGGTTGTGTGTTCCAGATGTATATGATTTGAGGAAATGGATACTAAAGGAAGCTCATAGCTCTAGGTGCTCTATCCACCTATGTGCCACCAAGATGTACCATGACCTACGGAAAGTCTATTGGTGGAATTACATGAAGAAGGACGTTGTAGAATTTGTGACTAAGTGCCCAATTTGCCAACAGGTTAAGGTTGAACATCAGAGACCTAGGGGTGTGACTCAGGATATTAACATTCCTACTTGTAAGTGGGAAGAAGTGAACATGAATTTTATTACAGGTCTACCTCATACGCGCCGACAATATAACTCAATTTGGGTGGTTGTATATCGAATGACTAAGTCAGCATATTTCCTACCAGTTAAGACCATAGATTCAATAGAGGATTATGCTAGAGTATACATCTAGGAGTTAGTTAGATTGCATGGAGTCCCCTTGTCCATCATCTAAGATAGTCTACTCAGTTCACCTCGCACTTTTGTAAGTCCTTTCAAAAGGGACTTGGTACACAGGTTAAACTCAATATAACTTTCCATCCGCAGACTGATGGCCATTCTAAGAAGACCATTCAGACTCTGGAGGATATGTTGAGGGCTTGCGTGATTGATTTCAAGGGCATTTGGATAATCACCTTCCACTCATTGAGTTTGCATACAACAACATCTACTACTCTAGTACTCAGATGGCCCTATTCGAGGCATTATATGGTAGGAGATGTAGGTCTCCTATAGGATGGTTTGAGGTTGATAAAGCTACCTTAACAGGGACTGATTCAGTACGTGAGTCCATGAAGAAGGTTCAACTTATTAGAGAATGGCTGAAGACAACTCAAAGTTGATAGAAATCGTATGCAAATGTAAGGAGAAGAGAGATGGAGTTTGTTGTGGATCATTGGGTAAATATGAAAATTTCACCTATGAAAGGGGTGATGAAGTTCGGGAAAAAGGGAAACTCAATCCTTGCTTTGTTGGTCCTTAAAAAATCTTGAGACTCATTGTCAATGTGGCCTATGAGTTGGATATCCTGCGAAGTTAGCATTGGTGCATCCAATCTTCCATATTTCTCTACAGAAGAAATGCATTGGTCATCTGACTTCAATTGTGCCTTTTGAGAGTGTTGGCGTAAAGGATAGTCTCTCTTACGAAGAGGTTCCAGTTCAGATTCTAGACCATCAGGTTCATATTGAGGAATAAGGAGGTAACTTCATTAAAAGTTTTATGGAGAAATCAACTAGTTGAGAGAGCTACATGGGAAGCTGAAGTAGATATGATGGTTAAATACCCTCACCTTTTCCCTTCCAGATCAACTTCAACATCAGGTACTAAGTTCCTCCTTAGTACTCTATTCAGTTTATAGTTTTTAGTTTCGAGATTGTAGTTCTTTCCCTATCCTTCCAGCTTATTTGGTCTCCATTCGAGAACGATTGTTCCCAAGAGGGAGATATTGTAACACCCCAAAAGTTTCTAAGACCAAAACCCAGACTTGGATTAAAAACCAGCAGAAACCAAAAAATTTTGCTACAGAACAACTCATGTAATGAGTAATTGTGTGGTTTGACGGGCCTTTAATTCACTCATCCTAAGAAGGTCCTGATGGTAAAATTTTTCCCTATAGAACTAACGAGTGATAGAACGACTTGTTAGTCCTTGTAACGAGTTGTCAGGAGGAGTCATTGGAGGAGTTTCAAAAACTATGCAAGTGTGGCTTTATTAACCACAAGTGAAGTGATAGGTCATGGATTCTAGGAAAGAGTCGTCATACCTACTTGTTGGTTAAGGATCCGAAAGTTGTCAGATATTCATTAGAACCAATGAGCCTTGTGATGAGTCATTTGAGGAAGTAATGACTCATCCTTATGAACCGTTAGATGTGATTCAGAAATAGTGCAAGATCATCCCAGTGACAAAGAGTGGAAACCACAAACTATTGTATCCTCTAACGGGTGTTGTGCCCTAGTGCATGCGCAAGCGTACGCGGTCGTACAAGTAATACAGTGACCCTATTTCAGAGCTGGATGTTGAACCCACAGGAACTGATCTAATTCAGCGAATTATCAAGTTCAAGTGTTAAATTAACCTTCACAAGTTTTGATTGTAGAAATTTCGGAAAATTCTAATTAAATCTATAGGTGATCACAAAATAATCGAGAAACAATACAAGAAGAAACTAGAGTTAAGGACTAATAATCATGCAATACTACAATTCACAATGATTCGAGTATGAAAACTTCAGTTGTTGTCTCAAATAGTTAAAATGTGATGTTCATCTTTCGAGCCTCTAAACACGGCAAACTAGTCTCACACCTACATCATTGAGAGGGGATGTGACGTCCTAATTCATGAGCAATTTAACTACGTAGATGTGGTTTATGGAGTTTGTGCCCTTGATTATGGACTTTCGTACCTCTAATCATTTAACCTAACTTATCTTCACAACTACTTATACGAGCGTGTGACAATTCTAAATCGGTGTCTAGCTCATCCCATTTTAGTAACCCAGCAAGGCAAATTAGGTATAATTTCTATCCTAACCGCTAATCCCATTGTAAAGATAAAAACTTTCTCCCTACATTCTTATGTTCTAGCCTAGGGTTACTCTTTCGAGCTTTTACCTAAACCTTAATGAGTTCATTTTCATGGTGATCAAGTATAAAAACAATAATAATAAAGAATGTAAGACAAAACAACAACTAAAAACTCAAACCAACGAAGAATTCATGCATTTACAATCATATCATGTGGCCTCAACCCTAGAGGAAGGGTTTTAGCCACTCATATTCGTACAAATACTTAAAAACATGATTAAAGTAGAGTACTTACAAGAATAGATAAAAGAGAATGAAAATTAGTGAACCCTAGGTAGAGTTTTTCCTTTCTCCCTTCACTCCTTTCCGCTGTTCTCAAAATATTACATGATGAAATGATTTTAGGATCTAAGTATCCTATTTATACTAAGTGGAAAAATAAAATTTTCAGTCGGCCATGGACCAGGTCCATGCCACGCTTCCTATCACACAACAGTAGCTCCGTGGCATGGACTGGTTGCGCAGGTGCACTGGAAATGTGGCCTTGACAAGGCATTGTCGAGGGCATCGGGCGTGGCACGGAGGCCATCGCGCCTCTCGTATGCCGTGACACGGCCTGTAACGCGCAACAGTGTCTGGCGTGGCATGATGCCTACGCGCAGGCGCACTGGATGGCAGCTTCTTGCACGCGCATGGCATGAGCGTGGCACGACCCTGGGCGCGGCACACGCACAGCATGGCACGTTGCCTAGCGCGGCCAGCCTTGCCTTGGCATGTCCACTTGCCTTTTTTTGCAATTTGATCCGAACTTCATTCCTTCACTTCAACCATCATTATTTTGTCCCGCCTATGTATTTTACACCTACAAAATAAGGACTAATCATGTTGGTTAGTTTATTCTTATAAATATACATAATCACATGAGAATATAATCAATTAAATTGACAAACACGCCTAAATTAAGTTATAAAATAGCACTTGAGCACGTAATTATGCCCATGATCAATGGGTCATCCTGTCTGCTTGTTAGGAGAGATCTAGAAATTGGAATTTCAGACCCAGGACCAACGACTGGTCCCAATGTGTCGTGCTCACCACCAAAAACTCGTCGTGTGACCCATTGGATCTAGACGGGCAATTTTTCAACTATTTCTCTAGGGGCATTTTTGTAACTTTTCACTATTTTAATTCCTAAACTTTATCATTTTGGGGGATATTATCGGGGGATTAAGGGGAGTTAGTCGATTCTCCTCCCTCGTTCTTTCGCTCAGCCTCTAGAGAACAATACATAAGACCTCATGAACTTTCCCTAAGCTAAACTAGGGTTCTTCCTCAAGTTCAGAATTCAAGCTTCTTCTCAGGGGGTTCTCTTCTTCAGGTATGTGGGACTTCAATAAGGGTTTCCATTCACCCTTGTGTCCCATGTTTTCAGTAACCCTAGCGTTGCAATTCTTGAAATCATGATCTAGAGTTTTTTGTTCTAATTGTTGAAATTCCCTACTTTTCTATGATGTCAGACTTTCATGTTTAGAAATACTATACATTCATGTTAATATTCTCAGCTATACAACATGTCTCATATGATCTTGAATTTGACATGATTTCCTCATGAAATTATGCATTTACGCTTTACAATATGTTTATCATTCTCAAATATACTCAATAATAGTAATATTATCAGATATCAATATTTTCAGTTTATCAGTATATTTAGTACCCTCAGTTATCAGGTCCTTTAGTCTCTCAGGAACACTTTCGGATAAGTAGTTTTGACCTAGCCTTTCGACACCATTTGGAGTTATCAGTACTGTTCAATTATTTTCATATATATATGTGTGTGTATATATATTTTCTATGTGTCTCCAGTTGGGAGTTGTACTTAGTACCGAGCGGGTCGAGGTTCAGCGCACCCAAGTTCCTAGAATTACGTGCCACCGTAGGATTTAAACATGATGTGTTTTTTAGTCAGTGATCACAGAGTCTAGTCATTGTACCCTAGATAGGTATGGTGGGCCCTATCGATCGGGAATAAACATCGAACTCCACATTTAGCTCACGTGGTTATATGTCAGTTAAGAGACACTTCCACAGTACAATACAATATAGTCATAATTCACAGTCCTGTCCAGTCTAGTCTTACATATTTCAAAGTATGATTATGACTTAAATTTCAGATTATCGATTCTTACAGTATTTTTCTCATATTTTCAGACTCTTTGAGTACTTCGTGCATGGTTATTGTATGTCATATTGGTCCAGTTTATAAATTATCAGCATTCTTATATTTTTCTTGATAGCTCACCTACTCAGTACATTCCAAGTACTGATGTATACTTTCTATGCTATATCATTTTAAGTTATAGGCTAAGGTACCCAGATCCAGCCTCGCAACTAGTTTTCCTCGGTGGTATCCAGCAGTTGATAGTGGTGAGTCCCATCATTCGAGGACTGAAGACTTTTATTTTAGTTATTATCAGTTCCAGTTTTCAGACTTTAGAGTTAGTTGGAGACTTGTCCCTACAACTCATCAGTTAGTAGAGGCTTTTAGACAATGTAGTATCAGTTTCAGCTTATTATTATCAGTGTTGTTAAAACTCCTATATTTGTTATATTTTATCATTTCTCTTAAAAGATTATTTTGGACTTCAGTAGTTTCTGCTCAATTTTCTATTTAAGTTTAGTATGTCAGTAACAGGTTATGCCATGGGTTAGCTTGGGTCACTTGTGCCTCCAAGTACGGTTGTCGCGCCCAGGGTGTAGACTCGGGTCATGACAATGTTTCTTCCCATAAACACTTTTCTTAGCTCATGTAAGTTAATATATTTTTGATAAAGTTTTTCACTTTGAGCTTAGAAATTCTCATGCTTTGTTTTATAAACTTAACATATCTTTATGAGTAACTTGATTTTTTTACATGAGCTACTTTGATGAGTTTTCCATGTTCATCCATGAAAGCACGACTAAATTATAATTTTGCCCTTCTGTGTTAAAAATATGAATTTGATAAAATGTAATGAGATTTCTCCATATATTAACGTCACTGATTTTTGTGAGTGGCAACATATGCTTTTTCCTTGAGCCATGGCATATGAAATTTTATCATGATACTGAGCTTTCAAATTAAAGCATGATTTATGATTCATGATTCATGACACTCTTGATTTAAAGTATGCATTATGGTTATTAGCCATCAAATAAGACATGGTGTTTGATTATTAGCCTTCACATAAGGCCGTACTTCAAATTAGAACTTTTCTGATAAAGAGTAAGACTAAGAGCCTATGGGCTATATCAATATCATGAAGTAAAAAAAGGAGCAAGTGGTTAATTCAGAAGACATGAGTTTATAAAGATAAGTGCTTGAAACTATATTTTCCAATGTAGGAGTGGAGCATGCCGAGTTTATAGGCGCATCTCCAGACTATTCCCCTATAGTGCATGAATTCATGAATTTTGCTAAAAAGTTAGTTTAGGGTCACCTATCCCAAAAGTTAGGTGATGGCTTAGACAATCGGGCCATAGGGATCAGACTCCATATTCACATGGTGCACTAAGTTAGTTATGCCACACACTCCCACAGTATTTTCAGGTCACAATACGACTACAAATTTTAAGGGAAAATTTGCATGATTTCAGAACTTTTATGATTTTACATGTTTAACTCTGATTTTCATGCACTATATATCTATTTCTCCATATTCCATATTTCACTTTTTGCCATCTTGTATACAATACAATTCCATATGTATTTATACCCTTTTTATTCTAAGGGTGATGCATTGTTTAATAATGCAGACCCAGGCACAACGACGTTTGGCCGAGTAGCATATTAGGATCACTCCTCTTCAGCTTTTGGAGAGTCCTGTTCTCTCTTGGGGCAGATTGTCTTATTCAGGTTTTGCATAGTTTTTCTAGAGGTATGCTGGGGGCCTTGTCCCACTAGATCAGATGTTCATGTATTAGTAGAGGCTTCATAGAATTTTAGACCAGTATATCCTCATGTTTTGTAATCTGATTTGACCTCTGTGTCACTTATGTATAAAATGATAATTTTATGAAAAGCTTTATTTTCAATGCATGATTTGCCTTCATCAGCTTTGTATTATCCATGTTCCTTCATGATTAGATTAAATGCTCTAGTTCCATGCCATGTTGAGAGATATGCTCGTGTCATGACCCAAATCGCGTGATTGACACTCACAGTAGCCCTCCGATGGACGAACCACATCTTTTCAATTAACCCAGCCATTTAAGCATCATTCAACCAATATTGAGTACTCAAAATAAACAATACAATCTTAAATTAAATACCAAATAATGCGGAAGCCTATCTATTACAATCCCAAAGCCCGAAAGTCATCATACAAGGATTCAAGAATAATAAAAATAAAAGGAATAATATCAATGTTTGAATAGAATAGACATCCATCTAAGAAGATTTGCAGCAGCCTGGATAAGAACAACTCACCTTCATATCAATCAGTGGCCACTCTAAATGTGAGGTCATGATGATGGCTCAAGAATTTAGTCTTCACTCAAAGGAAAGTGTAGTAGTAGCATCAGTATCAAAGCAAGCAAGAGACACGAATATAAAGACATGTAATCATCCACATCATAAAATTAGGTGGTCCAAAATACCAAATAGATGCATCTACTTTAGGTCTATCAGTGCTAATCAACATGAAATATATAGTCCTTAAAGTCAGACAGCAGAATACCACAAAGCTTGTAAACATAAAGCAATTCACAACAAATCAATAGAATCATGTCCATACTAAAGTACAACTATATAGCCTCTATACCTCATCAGTCTCACTCCATATTGAACCTGATCACACATCTATCACTCATATATAGACATATACTAGAGGGCATTCTAGAAATCTATGTACCGTACCGGCATGGTACCAGCTCTAGCACAACTGCTCGTCCAGCTCAATTCGGACTTGAGCCACTCACATCATATTTGCTCATCCAATAACTCACCTAAGACTTGAACCACTCACCTCAGAATAATGATGTATTCAATCATCGCACAACCGCTTGAGCTTACCTCGAAGACGAGCTACTCATATTAAAATAATGGTGTATTATTCAATCATAATCAACACATCTTAGCATGCTCTCTATTCAGTCATCATACAATACAACAATCATAAGTACACATTGATTATCATAAGTGCACATCAAAATCACGAATTATATTCAAAGACTTAAATAATTTCACAGCTTATTCACATGGTATTGTCAAGTCACAATCTCAATCACAAACTATGTTCAAAGACAATCAAGCATGCTTATCAATTCATAATACATACAAGGGACTAAGCAAAGTCTAACTCCAAATAAACCGTAACCTACCTCAACCGAAGAACTTGAATAACAAGCTACTTCATGTGAGTCTTTCCTTTCCTCAATGCCTCAAAATGTTCAAAGTTTAAAAACAAATAATATAAGAGAATTCAATTATATACTCTTCAATAAAATAGCATTAGGAGTTCAAACCCTCCCAATTCTACCAATTATCAAGGTTCAAATCATTATCCATGGGTTAATTTACCATAGTCTAGTTTCACATTGATCACCTCACCCAATTACATGGAGTTTCTACTCCTTTAACCCCCATTAAAGTAGTTTCTTTAATGCTAAAGGTCCCATCTTTATTAAATTCTAGATTTCAAATTATCCCAATGACGAACTATCACATTCAATTTCACCCTAGGAAGTATTAATTTACAACTTAAAAGCCTAGAAATCAACAACTATCAACATCCATTCAACTTACCCTAACTTTCAAAGTTCTAGGATCCTAGTTTTTATTCCACCATCAATGACTTTTCTATGATTCTAGGGAGTTAGGGTATTGATATATGAAAGGGTTGATGGAGAATTCTTACCTTGAAGGGAAAATATTCCCTACACTACAAGAAAACTTTTCTTTAAAGAAGGGAATTCTCGTCCTTGAAAGTCTAAATCCGGTCCCAAAAGATAAATTACGATGGTAAAATTTTGATCGTCGCCCATCCTAATAGCCTTCGATGCTAAAGCTCAATTGAGACGGACTTAAAATTCTGGTTGTTAAATGCTTTTAGATACGGGTAAAAATGCTGGTCGCTAAGAACTTTTATGGACCATATATCTTGTCCCTAATAAACGATTTATGTCATAAAAAATATTTACTTTCAGGTTCCTAATATCATTAGGGACCAACAACTAACTGGTCCTAGATCACCTTTAAGGACAAACAACTTATTGGTCCTAGATTATCCTTTAAGGATGAGCAATGTTTCTTGTCCTAGAAAACCCTTAAAGATGAGAAATATTTCTGGTCCTAAGGTATCCTTTAGAGACAAGCAACATTTTTGGTCCTAAGATATCCTTTAGAGACGAGCAATATTTTTGGTCCTAGATTATCTTTTAGAGACGAGCAATATTTCTGGTCCTAGATTATCTTTTAGAGACGAGAAACATTTATGGTATCTAATAGATAACAGTGGTCCTAAAGATCTTGATATCACAAAAGAGTAATTTTCATCAAAAAAACATCGAGTTGCAACTGGAAATCTAGATATGTATATGTGTGTGTATGTGTGTATAAAGAGAGAGACAGAGAGTAATTAATTGTAATGAAATGGTTAATATCTCATAGTCGATGTTAGTTTCAATATTTGCTTAACACCTTAAAAAATCTTAGCTAATATCTTGAACTAGACAATGATATCAAGTTTTGCATAACATTCCTAGCAAAATAATAATGAGCTTGTGCATCTTCTGAACTCGCATCTTGATTTGTAACTTCAATCTCCAAAATATGTAAATACGAAATTTTGAAAAGAGGGTGATTAACTATTAGTATAATAATAACATATGTAAATCTTACACTAGAATTAGTTAAGCAACTCACTCCAAAAACAATCTAAATTCCATCAACAAAGCTATAAGAATATAAGAAAAATAAATTAGAAAAGCTTCAATGACAATTATCTTGATCATTCAAGAAAGGACAATTTAATTTCTATGTCACTTGAATGCTAAATCATGTATAAAGGAAATTTAACTACCTTCTAAAAGAGGTACAATAGAAATAGACAGAAACAGAGAAGGACAAGAACTGCTTTCATTGGTAGATTTCGCTATTTAACTTAGGACAACAAAACAAGTAGAAACAAGATCCAAAGTACAGTTAGAAAAATAAATTAGAAAAGACTGGACATGCATCAACTAAGAAGCAGAGGTGCTTTATCCAAATAACATAAGATTGTAAGCATCTTTCCAGTCAGTTCTTCTCTTTAGTCACTTATCAACTCTAGAAGCTGGGGTGCTTATCTAAATAACTTAAGGTGAAAGCATGGTTATATATTGCCTTACCGTTTAATAAAGGTAATTATTTCATTAATTGCATTAGCAGTGTTTGGATAATTTTTAACTTTTTTTTTTCATTTTTGGTTGTAGTACTATTACTTTGTATCTCTAGTTGTAGGAGTTATCTTCAACTAACTAAGCAAGCATCCAACAGGGTTAAATACTATAAGCAACACCTTCTTTTCATTGACAGGAGAATTTTGGAGTTGGAGGCAAATAAGAGGGTTGCTGTCGCTCCAAGATATTTTAGAGAATTTTAGCCACAGTGTGTTATGTCCTTAGATGTAACCCTCTATTGGTAGTGACGGAGGGATACTTCAAAAGGATAAGGGGTTGACTATGGATGTCATGACCCGAACATAGGCACGGATCGAGACACGTGACCTAGATACACGAATGGCTCTAAGTTGACTCATATGACCTAGGGTGTCGGGAGACTAGTCTTAACTGAAACCATCATGATAGAGCTTACATAATACCCCAACTATCTCGCTCAAGTGGGAAGAGCCATCCTAATCATGCCAAGGCAAGGAAAGAAACTTGTCGTGATATCACTGATAAGGATCACGTAGGGTTATCTATAAATATATACCTACAGTGACATGTAGTTCTGAGACCTTGGAGTATACCTGATAGCCGGGGCTACTCGATTTCTAGACACTATTCCCCAAAACATGTACATGAGGGCTCATATAATTATTGTGAAATCATACATGAAATTCATGGGCTAGTTAAATCATAACATACTTGATCATACTTGAAATATACACAACTAGCCATGAAATAAGGGCCCGTGAGTCGGCCAAAATCATAAACTCACAAATCATGAGAATATACATGCTTGCCAAAATCACCATACTTGAAATAAACTTCATTAGCCAAAATCATAGATTCATTCATGGGTAATTCATAAACTTTAATAAAACTTGCATAATTGGGCATAAATTTGTAGAACTTGAAGGTGTGAAATTTATAATAAAAATAGGTATAAAATATTACCATGGATCTTAAAATATACTTTGATATATGAAGGAAATTAACCCGTAAACAAATTATAGAGAATTTTGTGAAATTTGGGCTAAAACTTCATAAGATCATCAACTTGAATTGAGACTTGAATTTATGAACTTGAGGAGAAATTTGGGCATGAGAGTGAAAGGAAACTCTCACTCATACCCCTATATACCTGGGTGAACTGAATCTACACTTGTCTTTGGAAGCTCAAGAGATTTGGAAAAGAAATTGAAGGATATAAGCTTTATCTTCAAAGGGAAACCTCAAAACTTGCATGCATGGGAGTTGAATGAATTATTATAGGTTAAACTCCCTTTAAACCCTATTTTCAGAGCTTAAAACAATATAATTTAGGGCTTAGGATCTTAGGATTTATGAAAATACCCTTAATAAATTCGCAGAAAATCTATTCTATCAACTGTCACGACTCATACCACGAGTCATACAATCCTTCTTACGACTCGTGGTATCCTCCTGTACCGACCAAGTCAAAAACCTCCAATCCTCTGAATATTTCCACAAATTCTAGTACGATCCATAACACCATACTACGAACCGTACCATCACTCATATAATCCATCACCTGCTAACCCCAAGGACTTACTACGACTCCTAACCATGGGTCGTACCTACATACTGTGACTCATAGTGAGGACTTATGGTCTGGGGAACCAAAATCTCTACTCTGAACCATGGGTCTTCCTATGACCCGTACTACCTACCTACGACTCTTAGGTTGAGTCGTACTAAAGCAGTTCTCAAACTTTTCTTGCTGATCACATTTCAAATATTCGGGTCTAGTCTTAGGAATTTTTGGGGTATTACAATATCTCCCCCTTAGGAACATTCGTCCTTGAATGTGGGTTAAACATACTGGAAGGCTGGGAAAAGAAACTGCAATCCCATATACTGAACATCTGAAGCTGAAAACTGACAGAGTGACTTACTCTGGACTGATACACATGACTGAACTGAATTCATGAATAATACATACATGCTAAAACATGAAAGGAACTGAGAGACGTGAACTCGACATGAAATTGAATAGAGTATTAGAGAGGGAACTAATACCTCAAAGATAGAACGAAACTGGAAGGGAATAAATGTGGATATTTAGCCATCATATTTGCTTCGGCCTCCTATGTAGCTCCGTCAACAAGCTAGTTCCTCCACAAGATTTTTACTAAATCTAATTTTTTGTTCCTTAACTTTCGAATCTGACGATCAAGGATATCAATGGGTACCTACTCATAGGTAAGGCTATCCATCACACCTATTCTCTCCACCGAAAGAACCAAAGTAGGGTCACCAATGCACTTCCTCAACAATGATACATAAAAGACTGGATGCACCGAGGCTAACTCCACTGGTAACTCCAACTCATAGGCCACCTTGTCAACATGTCTCATAATCATGTATGGGCCAACATATTGGGGACTAAGCTTCCCTTTCTTTCTGAAACTCATCACTCCCTTCATTGGAGACACCCTTAAGAACACCCAATCATCAACTTTAAACTCAAGTTTTCTCTGCCTCACATCCGCATATGACTTCTAACGACTTTGAGATGTTTTCAACCTTTAATGAGCTGAACTTTCTCCATGGCCTCATGAACTAAATCTAGGCCTATCAATGTAGCCTAACCTACCTCGAACCAACCAATAGATGATCTACACCTCCTCCTATAGAGAGCCTCAAACAAAGCCATCTGAATTCTAGAGTGGTAACTATTACTATAAGCAAACTCGATAAGAGGTAAATGATCATCCCAACTACCCTTGAAGTCAATCACACATGCTCTCAACATATCCTCAAGAGTATGAATGGTATGCTCTGCCTAACCATCTGTCTGCGGCTGAAAAGCTATAGTGAGCTTGACCTGAGTACCAAGTCCCTTCTGGAACGATCTCAAAAACTGCGAGGTAAATTGAATACCTCTATCTGAAATGATGGACAGGGGAACTCCATGCAACTGAACTAAATCTCGAATATATAATCTATAATAGTCCTCTGTTGAATCGGTACTTTTGACCGATTAGAAATGAGATACTTTAGTCGACCTGTATACCACCACCCATATAGAGTCATATTGTCGGCGAGTGCGAGGCAACCCAGTGATGAAGTCCACATTGATCTCCTCCCACTTCCAAGTGGGGATACTGATGTCCTCTAGAACACCTCCAGGTCTTTGATGCTCAACTTTCACCTATTGACAATTCAGACACTTAGCCACAAACTTTGCTATGTCCCTCTCCATACCATTCCGCCAATAGACTTCCCGTAAGTAGGTACATCTTGGTATCAACCTGTCCCTTATAAGCTGAACTTTCTCCATGGACTCATGGACTAAATCTAGTCCTATTATTTCAGCTTCACCAACCTCGAACCAACCAATAGGTAATTTACATCTCCACCCATAGAGAGCCTCAAACGGAGCCATCTGGATGTTGGAATGGTAACTGTTGTTATAAGAAAACTCAATGAGAGGCAAATAATCATCCCAACTACCCTTGAAATTGATCAAACACACTCTCAACATGTCCTCAAGAGTCTGAATGGTCCACTAGCCTGGCCATTTTTTTGCGGGTGAAATGCTATGCTAAGCTTGACTTGAGTACCAAGTCCCTTTTGAAACGACTTCCAAAACTAGAAGGTAAACTGAGTACCTCTATCTGATATGATGGACAAGGGCACTCCATGCAACTGAACTAACTCCCAAATGTACAACTTAGCATAATCCTCTATTGAATCGATAGTTTTGACCGATAAGAAATGAGCTGTCTTAGTCAACCTGTCCACAACCACCCAAATAGAGCCATACTGTCGACGAGTGTGAGGAAACCCTATAATGAAGTCCATATTGATCTCCTCCCACTTCCAAGTAAGGATACTAATGTCCTAAAGTATACCTGATGGTCTCTGGTGCTCAATCTTCACCTATTGACAATTCGGACACTTAGCCACAAACTATGCTATGTCCTTCTTCATGCCATTCCACCAATAGACTTCCCGTAGGTCACGGTACATCTTTGTGGCACTTGGATGTATAGAGTATCTGAAACCATGAGCCTCATGCAACATCCAATTTCAAATTATCAACATCCAGAACACACAAGTGACCCTGGTACCAAAGAACCCCATCTCCCCCTTTGGAGAAGACTTCTACCTTCTGATTCTGAATGGCTTCCTTCAACTTTACCAAAATAGGATCCTCATCTTGTCTAGCTTTAACTTAGGTCACTAAAGATGATTCTGACCTATTCTGGATAATGACACCACCATTGGTCAAGTCAACAAGAAGGACTCCTAGCTGTGCATGTTGATGAACAACCTTCACTAACTCCTTCCTTTCCTCATCTATATTGGACACACTCTCCATGAAAAGCCTGCTAAGAGCATCTACCACCACATTAGCCTTTTTCGAATGGTAAAGGATGCTCATATCATAATATTTGAGTAGTTCCAATCACCTTCTTTGACGTAAATTCAAATTATTTTGGGTAAACACGTATTGTGATCTTTTGTGGTCCATAAACACATGTACATGGACCCCGTACAAATAGTGTCTCCAAATCTTTAAGGCAAATACTACCGCCGCCAATTCGAGATCATGAGTCGGGTAATTCTTTGCATGGACCTTCAGCTATCTGGAAGCATATGTTATAACCTTATCGTGCTGCATCAGTACACAACCAAGGCCAATCCTCGAAGCGTCACAATATACCATAAACCCATCGATACCCTTAGGTAGGGTCAACACTGGTGCTGAGGTGAGTCGAGTCTTCAACTCTTGGGAGCTCTTCCCAAAAGCCTTCGACCATCAAAACTTCACTTTATTCTGGGTTAATTTAGTCAATAGTGTTGCAATGGATGAAAACCCCTCAATAAATCTCTGATAATAACCAGCTAATCCCAAGAAAGTTCTGATGTCCGAAGGACTCACAGGTCTAGGCCAATTTTTCACCGCTTCTATCTTTGACGGTCCACCTGTACACCCTCACTTGACACCACGTGATCCAAAAATGCCACTGAGTTCAACCAAAACTTGCATTTACTAAATTTAGCATATCACTAGTGATCCTTAAGAGTATGTAGGACCACCCTCAAATGAGTGGCATGCTCTTCCTCGTTCCGAGAGTATATAAGGATATCATCTATGAACACAATCACGAACATATCCAAATATTTCTTGAACACCTTGTTCATCAAATTCATAAAAGTTTCTGAAGCATTCGTTAGTCCAAAAGACATAACTACAAACTCATAGTGACCATACCGAGTCCTGTAGGCTATCTTCGGGATGTCACTCTCCCGAACCCTGAGCTGATGGTATCCGGATTTGAGAGCTATCTTTGAAAAGCACTTAGTGCCCTGAAACTTGTCAAATAAATCATCAATCATGGGGAGAGAATACCTATTCTTGATGGTAAATTTGTTTAATTGTCGATAATCAATGCACATACGAAGAGAACCATCCTTCTTGCGGATAAAGAGAACTGGTGTACCCCATGGGGATTTACTTGGTCTGATGAATCCCTTGTCTAAGAGGTCTTTCAACTTCTCCTTCATCTTCTTTAACCCGACTGGGGCCATTCTGTAAAGAGGAATAGATAGAGGCTACATATCGGGAAGAAGGTCTATACCAAAATCAATCTCTCGCTCGGGAGGGATTCCCAGTAGATCATCTGGGAATATTTCTGGGTACTCACACACTACAGGAACTGACTGGATAGTTGGAGTTTCAGACATAGCATCCTTGACCGTAACTAGATGGTACACACAACCCTTAGAAATCATCTTTTTGGACTTAAGGTAGGAAATGAAGTGACCTACAGGCACAGCTAAACTACCCTTCCACTCTAAGATTGGTTCACCCAAAAATCTAAATTCTACTACATGGGTCCTACAATTTACTGAGGCATAACATGCATATAACCAATCCATGCCGAGGATAACATCAAAATGGGTCATGGCTAGCTCTACTAAATCTGCTGAGGTGACTTGCTCAAGGTTTCTATATACCATCTAACTATCACTGAATTACCGACAGGAATAGAGACTGAGAAGGGTTCTAACAAGATTTCGAGACTGACTCCAAAACTGCTAGCAATATAGAGCATCACAGAAGATAAAGTAGCCCCTGGATCTAACAATGCATATACATCAAGGTGGAATACTCATAACATACCAGTGACTACATCTGGAGAGATCTCCTGCTCCTGATGGGATGCTAGGGCATAGAATCTATTTTGACACTATCCACCACCCGCACTGGTAGATACCCCTTGCTAAGCTGGGCGTGCTGGTGGAGCTGCTGAACTGGAGGCTGGGCCTCGGCCCCTATCATGACCCTGTCTGGCTACTGGGAAATCTCTAAGCATATGTCCGGGCTTCCTGCACCTTTACTCGCCAAACACTGACCTGTGTGTCTCCGGCCATATCTGCTACACTCTGGAGGGCTGATCTTTGCTGTTCTGCTACTCTGATCTCTCGAGCCTGATGCTCGTCCCCTTTGATCACGCCTGGACCTAGATGGAACACTCATATCCGAAGGCATTGGGGCTGAAGATCTCTGGTGGGACTACTGACAGTGCCCACTAGGTCTCTGTTAGGAGAATTCGAAGCTATCAGTCTTCGCCCTCTTGGACTCTCTCTCCCGCTCACTCATCTATAATGCCTCCATCTGCTAGGCGTACAGGACTATCCAAGCAAAGTCAATGTCCTTGTGAAGCATCGCGGCTCAGTAATCCTTGACTAGGTATTTGACTACCCCATGCACGAACCAGCTCACTTGGGCTCTCTAATATGCAACCATCTCAGGTGCATACTTGGACAAATGAGTGAACTCCAAGGAATACTCCTAAACTGTCAACTTCCCTTGCTTTAAGTTCACAAACTAGGTCGCTTTGATCTCCCTCATCTCACGAGGGAAGAACCAATCCAGAAAAGTGATATGAAACTCATCCAACCAATAGCGCTTGCTGTCGAGCCCCATTTTTCTCACGAAAAGAGGGATACAACATGTGACAACTCTTAAGGATTTATTAAATATGAAGAGTCGCCACCTAATGAATTGAGGTGTGTTAGAGCACCGTTCTAAGCTAAAAGTTTGTTTAATTATCTAAGTCATCAGAGTCAGGTAAGGGCTTAAATTACCTCGAAAGGAAGGTGTTAGGCACCTTTTGAGTCCACAAATGTGGTTCCTGGCCGGATTCATTAATACGTGGGGAATTAACTAGGCGAGCAAATAAGATTGTTTTTACCCTATATTATTTGTACTTAAACTTGATTGATAAAAATAAATAAATAAATAAACTCTTAGACAAGCGAGAAGAAAGAAATTTGGACAAATTGAATTTTAAAGGTAGTTTATGTTATTTTTTTGTTTAACAATATATACAATAGATATTGCAAATAAAGTAATAAAAAGGATGTAATGCATAAATAATAAAACAGAATAAATTATTGAATCCCACACAACATACAACCAAATGAACATTTATTTTAAACATGGGGTCGAACCTCATAGAGGCGCATACGTATCCCTTAAGGGAATCAGGCCAGACGTAGTTCTAAAGTTAAAAGGGGGGTTATTTTAACCTAATGGGATCACCCCGTGCAACTTAAATAATACTTCGCAATCATTTGAATTGCTCGTATTATTCAGCGAGCACGGACTATCATGTCCCACTACCCACCTAATTAATTGATTATTAACTTAAAGCGTTACTAAGTGACAAAGCTAACGTCCTAGTATTTGCCTACCCGTCCTAAGCCTAATGTCCAAGAGGCATCGGACAACTAATTGGGTTGTGGATCGCTACTTAACACAAACCAAAGGTAAATAAACCAACTAGTAGATAAAGGTTTCAAATAAGCCTCTGCGTCAAACCTATGACTTCTAAATGGGTGCAAATAAAAGATGATCTTTTTAAAAAAAATGTCCGACTTTTATGCATGGTTAGGAATAGTACATGATGATCAGTGAATGAAATTTAATGTAAAGAAATGTCATTTTTGAAATAGATGAATATAATGTGATGGTTAAACAAGAAGTATGATTTAAACAAATTAGTATCTTAAACTATAGGCATGATTTCTATCCTGAATAAGAAGATCTTGCACGCATTATTTAAATCCTATATGCATAATTTACAGTGAAGCAATTGGATTTGTTCTAATAACTACAGGCAGTGTTGAAGTCTAGACATAAAACATACTTCAAATTAAGGACCCAAAGACATGATATCTATCGAAGTTATGATAGCAGATGAAGGATCATATTAAAACCAATAAATCGGGCATGATTTTTCTAGTTGAGAAAATAAATTGGATCGGGTTCATGATTACGTGAATCAAACTGAGAGATTAAGTCCTATAAACATGTTACTAATAGCCTTTTATCACGTATTGACTGAAAAGAAAATAGATATGCAAATAAAAAAACTTGTATGAAGGTTTTTACCTATTTGCAACACACGGTCATATAAAATCCTATAGAATTTTTGCAGTATTTAATCGGTGATTATATTATTGTTAATTCTTATGAGCATTATTTCTTGCGATTATGTGTTATTCCTATAGGCATGCTTTCTAGCGTTATATAAATTAAATTGCTACGAGCATAATTTCTATTGTGTGCGTCAATCCTATATGCATGTTTTCTAAGCGGTATCGACATATGAGAAAACAGTAAAGGAAAAGAAAATCCCCCGCCCCCCTTAGACCCCTTTCCACTATTAGAAGTGTTTGTTTACATTATTACATACCAATAGAAATAACATAAATAAAATAAATAAATACATCACGGTGTACATACAAAATAAATTGGCTAAACTATAACCCCTCCAATCCCGGCAAACTCTTCGTTCCAACTTGTTAAACAAAACTATACGACAAAATTACGCACCACTTTTTCTTTAAATCCAAAACACAGTCGGATAATAAAGCATTTTTATGAACAACATTTATTTGAACATGCTACGTTATAACAGACATGCACATAATGTAAAAATTCATACTTATGGAATCTGATGCAAGTAGTGAGTTCACATAGCATGAAACTTAGATTAAGATAGAAAGGTGGACTAACCGGTTAATCAGTGAAAGAAACAAGGCAACAATCAACAATTTTGAAAGAAAGCTTTTCAATGATCGGAGCCCAAATTCAACACGTCAAGATCACAAGGATCTCATGGATCCCGAGCAGTGCTCGTGTTGAGACGGGGAAGGGAAGAGTATGAACTAAGAAGGAACGAAGCAATAGTAAAATAATATTTTTCACAGTGTTCGAATGTCTGACAAGAGGGGAGGATGCTTCTTTTTATAGTTAAATAGTCAAAGAAGGAAAGAATAAATCCCGTAAAATTAGTTGGGAGAATAGTTGATAGAATCAAATAAAATTTTGAGAAAATCCCCCTTTCACCATATTTACCAATGCTAAAATAAGAAAGAATCAGTCACGAGAATGCTAGCTTTAAATTAGGATGAATCAAAGGCAGATTATTATTTAACATGCAAATAAAATAAGTAAAAAATGGATAATTAAGTAAAGAAGTAAATTAAAGATACACAGAATAATCGAACCATACCTAAAATATTATTAAATCAGGAAGGAAATGAATCAAATAAGGATATTTACTGGGATTTTAATGATTAATAAATTATTGACATCCCATAAATAAATCCTAAAATACTATATATTTAACATAGTCACCTACAAAATAGATTTGTCACAGGGAAAACTCACCGAATAAAGGAATTATCAAATAATTACAGGACTTTTAGGACACCATCAATCACAAAATAATGATAACTTGGGGTATTTAACCCTAACCACTTTGATAGTAATTACATATTTAGGAATACATCGTGAATCTACTTCTGAACAAAAGAATTCACGTAATATCGGTATTAGGAATTTATGCGGAGGGAAAGAAAATAGTAAAGCGATGTCACATGCATAACAAGTTACTCTCATAGTAATCAGCAGGAACCTAAATAATCATTGGTAAGAACAAAAGAAAAAAAATAAAAATAAAAACCCTCAGAATAATCAATATTACGAACAGATCTATGAAGATCTGTCCGGTGAACGAGCTTGTGAGGTGATGAGGGGGAGGGATATTGCGGCGGCTGGAACGGGGAAGAAATGGGGAAAGGGTAATGGTTTGGTGTTGTCTCGCCGATGCAGTGGAGATGACGACCGGATTTAATGGAGGGATGGTTCAGCCAGTTGGAGATCCGGGGTGTGGTGGTAGGTCATTTTCCGGCGGGTTGGTGGCTAGGGTGACTGGTTTCTGGTCGCGACAGTGAGGGAAAAAGGGAGAGGAGAAGGGGAAGAAGGCGACGGGAAGAGTGGCGGTTTGGTGTTGCTTTCCGGCGAGTTGGTGACTAGTGGAGAAGAAAATGGAGAAGAAGGGAGAGAGGCGGCGTGGTAGAGGACTGGTTTCGGTCGGAGTAATGGAGATAGGGAGGAGAGAAGGGTGAGAGGGGAAGGGAGGGTCTGGTGGCGGCCGAAATTTGCCGGTGACGGCGGGAGGAGAGCCGGGAGTGGGAAGAGAGGAGAGAGGGTGGCGGCTTGGCTTAGGAAGAGGGAGAATGGGGAATGAGTTAGGGTTTTGGGGGTAGTGTGTTAAATATGGGAATGATTTAGGGTTTTAGGACAGTTGGATCAAAATGGATGAATGGATGGGACTAAATGTTAAGTTTTGGGTCAGGTTATGGGTCACGGATGCGGGTGGCGGATAATTAACTGGGTAGATTTAATTGAAGGTTGAATTGGATTTAAAAAATGGTCAGATTTGGTAAAATAGGCCGAAATTGACATAAATTGGCTAAAATTGGTATAAATTGAATAGAAAGTGGCTAAATTTTAAATAAATTGGATGAGATTGGATTTTAGCTGCTATTAAATTAATAAATATACTACACTTGTAGATAATTTAATAAATAGATAAAATAGTTTAAATTATAGAAAAATCATATAAACATTATTATTAATAAATAAATCTTAAATTTGAGTAGACTCATGTAAATATTATATAATTAAATTATTATATAAATAATTTAATGACTAGAAAATAAAATTAAGTTATCAAATATTATAAAAATTATATTATTAGCATAAATAATTTATAAATTCGAGTAATATTATTAGGCAAATAAATTTGTAAAATTTAGTGAAATTACGTAAATAGTTTATAAAGATTAAGTAAAATATATATTTTAAAATAAGGGCATATATTAATACGAAATATATTATATATGACATAATTATTTAATATCAAAAAATAAAATTAATACAAATTATATGTACATATATATGTAATTTGAAATAATTTTCGCAATATTATGATAATTAATTATTTTATAAATATAAATGCAAGTCGAATATTTGCGTAAAAAAGGTAAATAAAATATATATATGTAAGAAGCATATAAGGGCGTAGGTAGGTCAAAATTGGGTGAAAACACTTGCTCCAACTTCCCTACTATCCTTCCATTGCTTGAACTAGATGTGCGCAACCCCTTTGCACTGATACGAGGCTATATCAGCGCCCTCCTCCCCGGTCACCCCCATGATTTGGGTGATCTTCAAAATATCATCAATGAACTCATGTGGATCTTCATCCACCTTTGATCCAAGACTCCAGAGGGTTCATCCTTAGAAAATCTCCGACCCTTGTCGCTACTGCATTCCCATTTTGAGGGACATACGCTACTGCCTGCTGGTTGACCTGAGCAGTCAAGTCCTGAGCTAACATCTGAATGGTTGCCCTGAACTCAGCGTGGGCAACCGACTCGGGCACATGCTGCTCATGGACTGGCGGGGCCAGCTGGTGCCCGTCTCCATTGTCATTATCATGGCCATTTCCATTCCTGTTTCTTCGTCCGTTAACTCAGCGAGGAGGCATGATTCTGCAAATGTGCATAGCACGAGTTAGAAGGATAGAGAGACACTTTATTGCAAGACATAGATCATTAAGGAAAAACTTCCTAAACGTCTCATAGCCTCTTTGTCATAAGTGTGGCGCGCTTCACACCCATGAAAAAGACTCTACTTAATGCATCTTTCAGACACCCTAGGATACTTTATAACCTGGCTCTGATACCAAGTTTGTCATGACCCGAACATAGGCCTGGATCGAGACACGGGACAAAGAACCCCGAGAGGCTCCAAGTCGAACCATGGCATGAACATAACATCTAACTCAATCAAATAAAATGGAAGAACAACATACTTAACATGGAGGAAGTCTGAACATAACATAACATCTGATTACATAAGTCTGAAGCTGAAAACATACTATGTTTGAAAAGCCTCTAATACTGATGAGTTGATGGGACAAGACCCTAACTAACTCACTATAGGCTGAAAACTGAAAATACAGAACATATCTGTTAAGAAATGCCCTCGAAAGATGAGGACTCACCAACTCTGATCGGGAAGCACAAATGCTGGGAATTTGGCTAGCGGCGGGACTGAGTCTGGATATCAGAGCCTATATCATGAAACGATACAGCATAGAGTATGCGGTCAGTATGTGAAATGTACTGAATATTCAAGGTAAGTAAAACCTCTAAGTAAGTAAAATCATAAAACATGCACATCATAAAACATAATCAAGATAAGATTATGAGAGTAGGGCTTACATGCTATTTTCTGAAATCATGATCTGAATATAACTGAACATCAAAATTGAATCGAATGATCCAAATCTAAAAACTGATAATCATAAGTAAAACTGAACATTGGATCAAGCTTGATGAAAAAATAGTATCATAACAGATGAACATGCATAACTAAAATCATGAGTAACAATGGGAGACTCGTCATATAACCAACATTACCACGATAGAGCTTACGTGGTTTCGACTATCACACTCAAGTGGCCAGAGCCATCCAAAGCTTTGTCAAGGCTAAGGACGCTACCATGATATCGATATCAAGTTGAAGGCCCCTTGGGTTCAGGGGAAGATCACAAGGGAGGTCCCAAATAATCTGAACATACCTACGTTGGCGCGTAGTTGTAAGGCATAGGGTTGACTGACCCTTAGCTTACTCGGTGTTAGACATTACTCCCAAAAACATGCATATGCTCTCCATTGTTTTTCAACGAAGCTGAACCATCGTCTAGTGATGAAACTGACTCATAACATAAATACATAAATCTGAAATCAAAACATGAGGAGCCTAGGCTTAAACCACACCACAAGCCGAGAATAATGGGAGTCTAGACTCCAAAATACATGTGGTAAGATGATACATGAAATTTAGATAAATCATTAAACATACATGATCATATGGGATTTCCCAATACTTAAACATGCTTGACATAGACTTGATCATTTGAAAACATGAGTATAGACATGGGTAATTTGAAATTATACTTTCTTCGTAAACATCTCATCATGCTTGAACACATATTTCATGGATCTCAACTTTCATGAACTTTCATGGTTGGACATTATACTTTAGAAAACTTGAAAACATAGTTTAAAATTGAAACATGGTAAAATATGCCCATTAATCATAATTCAATATTGAAAATATGCTTAGATCATACCCATGATTGAAACTTAGGAAATTCACATGTTGGGTAGAAACCCTATAGATTCATCAATTAGAATTTTTATGAATTGAGAGGGAATTGGGCATGGGTATGGACTATTTCACCCATTCATAGCCTTACATACCTGAAGAGATCTGATTTCACAACTTCCTTGATTGCCCAAGGAGAATTGAGGAAGAACTTTTAAGAGACTAGGCTTGATCACCTCTTAAACCTATAAGCATGCATGCATAAATTGGAATAGGCTTAGAATGACTTAACCCTTCTGATCTTAAAACGGTGTAGTTTAGGCCTTAGGAACTTAGGAATTACAGAAAAGCCTTTAATAAATTTGCAGGGAAAAACACACTGCCAGTCCCTACGAGGGACTGGATGACTCGTGCCATGGACCATGACTTGTGGTCTGTCATTCGTTACTTACACTGAGCTCTACCTTCTGAGGATCACCATGAGGGACACCACGACTCCTGGTGTGCCCAATGACTTGTGACCAAGTCGTCATCCATACTGCCTAAATTTCCAATCCTCCAAGAACCCCTTGACCACGGATCACTAGACAACTCATGGTGTTGACCACAACTTATGGTCACACCCGTGGTCACCTCAAATCCCAAATTTTCAACCAAGTCCAGACCTTTCTCCACGAGTCACTTAAAGACTCGTGGTGTTCTTGACGGGTCATGGGGTAACTCGTCCTGTGACCTGGTGCAGAAATTTCTATTTTCTCTGTTTCAACACCCGGGTCTGATCTTAGGGTTTTCAGGGTATTACAATTATTCTCCACTAAGAAGGTGAGTCTTCAACTTAATGAAGATAAATAGCTATTACGGAAATAACACATGTCTCTCACAATCAGGAGTCACAATCTCCACTACCTTTTGAATGACTCTTTTGTTGTTCCTTCAGCCACCATTTCTGAGGACGGCAAAGAATTCCCAAAACCTGAGTTCCTGACCTACGAGCAACAAGATAGTGCTCTTTCATCTTAGCTACTTGTTTCAGTTAGTCCAAGTCTCCTCCCTTCCCTTGTTGATCAGACAACCTCTGCTATCATTTGGAAAACACTCACCCAGATTTTTGACACACAAACCACCACTAGAATTATGCATCTTCACATTATTCTTAAGGGACAATGTAAAGGCAACAAAAGTATGTGTGAATATCTCTTTGGCATCAAATCTTTTTGTGATTCATTGGTAAGTTGTGGTGAACGAATTTATAATTCCATTCACCTTGCTACCATTCTTACTAGACTTACCCTAAGTATGAGCCAGTGATTGTTGTAATCACTGCTAGTCAATATCCTTTTACTATTCAACAGGTGACTAGTATGCTACTTGACGCAGAGGCTCGACAACAAGACAATATTATTCATCTCTTTGTCTCTTCTAACCTTGTTACCAACCAACAAACTCCCATTTGTACAGCACCCCACTTCATGGCCTACCTCCTTATCTGCTTACAAGTTACCAAAGTAATCCACACACTACTATACATTCTCCCTTCCAAAGAAAAGTCGAAGGATAGCACTAGGAATCAATGTAAATTATGTGGGAGATTAGGACATATTATAAATCGATGTTTTTATAGGTTTGACCCTGGTTTCACTGGTCCTATTCCTAGCCAACCTCTTCCACCACCACCAGCTCAACAACCTTCACATTTAACCCCTCTTCCAGCACTCTTACACAAACATATTCACCATATAGATTTTTCTACTCCCAGATCTCCACCCTACATCCATTTACTCCAACCAATCTGGTTAGGTCTCAGAATTATAGTAATGGCACTAGCTTTCCAGCCTCATAACTCACTCCACAGGCTCAAATAGCCACTTTTAAAATCGTCAATAACATTGCTTCGTACCCAGACTATGGAGCCACTCACCATATTACTAGTGATCCAACCAATGTGAACAATGCCTCTCAGTACACAAGCTCAAGCAATATTACAGTAGGTAGTGGTAACTCTCTTCCCTTTACTCATATAGGGAAGTCTTCTCTTCTTACAAATTCTAAACCTCTTCTCTTGTCTAATATATTGTTTTCTCCACAAGTTACATGGAACTTATTGTCTATTTCAAAATTCACAAAGGACAATAATGTAAAGTTTGAATTTTTTCCCTTTCACTGTTCTGTGAAGGATCTGGTCACAAGGACGATGCTCCTTCACTCATATGAGTATGGTGGTCGATGCCCCATAAGTGTACGCGGTCGTACAAGTAATATAGTGGCCCTTTTTAAGATTCGGATGTCGAACCCACATGGACTAGACCAATTCAGCTAATTATCAAGTTCAAGTGTGATATTACTTTCACAAGTGTTGATTCAGACTTTTTCGATAAAATTTAATTAAGTCTAGGGGTGGTCATCGAAATACTCTGAAATCATTCAAGTAGCAACTAGAGTTAAAACTGGATAATCATGCGATACTGTACTCTGTAATGGTTTAAGTATGGAATTATTAATTGTCGTCTCACATAATTATAATTGCATGTTTATGGTCTTCGAGCCTCTAAACACGACAAACTAGCCTCACAACTACATCGTTGAGCGGGGATGTGACATTCTAGTTCGTGGGCAATTCAATTACGTGGATGTGGTTTACGGGGTTTATGCTCTTGATTAGGGACTTTCGTACCTCTAATCATTTAACTCAACTTAGCTTCACAACTACTTCTTCGAGTGGTGATGTGATAATTCTAGGTTGATGTCTAGCTCATCCTGTTCTAGTAACCAAGCAAGGCAAATTAGGTATAATTTCTTATCCTAACCGCGAATTATATCGTAAGATACAAACTTGCTCCCTACATTCTTTATTCTTCCCTAGGTTTACTTTCTCAAGCTTTTACCTAGGTGTAACGTGTGTGTTTTCGTGGTGATCAATCATAAAACAACCATAATTAAGAATGTAAGACAAAACAACAATCAATAACTTAAACCCAAAACAAATTCACATAGTCACAATCATATCTTGTGGCTTCAACCCTATAGGGAAGGGTTCTAGCCACTCAAGTTCGTATAATTACAAGAAAACATAATTAAAGTAACATACTTACAGGAATTGGTAGAAGAGAAGACGAAATTGATGAACCCTAGTTGAGTTCTCCCACTTCTCCATACACTCCTTGGCAGTTTTTCAGAAATAAATCGTGACTAAATGTTTTTAGGAGCTAAGGGACCTATTTATAGTAAATGAGAATTGTACAAAATTATGCCCTGCATGGAATAGCTCCGTGTCACGGAGGTTATCACGCCGCTATGCCTCCGTGACACGGAGGCATCGCGGATGCACACTAGAAAACTCATAAAACCGTCGCCAGGCAGCCCCTTGCCGCATTTGCAGCATGGCACACTGCTTGTGCAGCGCGTTAGGGGCCGTGACACGCCCTTGGTCGCGCAGCCTGCTTGCCGTGGCATGTTGTCAATGCGCAGGTGGGCTGTTCCGCGCATCATCCTTGATGATGTTCGCGTTTTACTTTCGATTCCATGCCTCTACTTCACCAACTCATGGATTAGTTCCTCAAATTCATTTTAAACCGACAAAAACAAGAACTAATTGTTCGAGTGGTTTTGGGTAATAAAACCGACACGCAAGTGCACGTGGTCGAACAAGTAGTAAGTGGCTTTAGTAAGCCAAGTATCGATCCCACAGAGACTTGGATGAAGTGCAAATTGCTCAAGTGTACTATATTTTATTTCTAAAAATGCAGACAACAGTGTAACCAAAAAGTTGATAGTTTGTTTTATAAATTTTATACTAAAACTAAGGACAATTATCTACTTTGAATCTGAACTATGAATGAGAGCATGCTGAGGTTAAACGAACATGTAATGAAACTAATTATCATCATACTTTGGTTAATCTTTTCCTCCAGTTGCTAGCCAAGAACATTTGCCAAGAGATTAAAACTCTCGTATTTAACCTCACTTAAGAATCATGAACCATCCGCCTATATTTCTATGATCAAATGCAATTCATGTCCTAGCTATACAATTCCGGTTCCTAAATTGACTAATACAACTTTCAGGTATATTTCTATCCTGAAAGCAAATCAAGACTCAATTTTCCCAAATCAAGTAAAGAACATATCCTATTAATTCACAACTTTCCAATTTCGTGCTCTCTCGAGTGAAACCGGGTTTTTTAGATGTACATTAATGTAGGCCACACACTAATGCAGTAGGAACAAGAATTAATACAACAACATGGAAGAAAAGATGGAAAACCAAAGAATCAATGATCAAATTTCATTACAATTGTTCATAACCTCAGCAAGGAGAGGAATTAGCCACTCATTTGTGGATTAAACATCTTTAAATGAGTGTTAATCATACAAGCAATTGAATTAAAGAAGAAAGAAAGAGAGAAAAAACCCTGAACTTTTCGTCCCTCAACTGCCTGTAACCCACGTCCTTGCTCCACCAAGTCAGAATATTAAAAAATGAACCTAAGTATTCTATTTATACTGCTGGGAATTTTTCCCGGAATAACGAGCAACGTGTCACGGAGTGCATCGCGGAGCACTGCCTCCATGACACGCCACAAACGCGGACCCTCACTGGAACTGGGGGTCCGGGAATTTAGGGTGCATCGCAGAGCACTGGCTCCGTGCCACGGAGCAAACGCGGACCTCCACTGGAATTTGGGTGAATTTTCCCCATCCAGGCAGAATGCCTCCGCGATGGTAGCGTGACACGGCTCCATCGCGGAGCCCCTTTATTTCATGTTGTCCAATGCCTTTTCCCTTGCTCGCATCCAATTCCAACTCCGATGTCATCCAACATGCATTTTAGCTTCCCAAAATCACATTTTACCTGCAAAACAATGCTAATCATGTTGGTTAGTATAAATTCACATTTTATTACCAATTACATGAGAATGTATACACAGTGATAGATAAACAAGGCGAAAATGATACTTTTGAGTATCACTTGGGTATATAAATCTGCCCAAGATCACTTACCCCACACTTAAATCCTTGTTCGTCCTCGAACAACAAACATACAATGCATGCAATTTACATCCCAACCTCGCTACTTTGGTTCGACAATTTAAGCTACGGTTATACTGATTATTCAATACGGCAAATCATCAAAAAAACATGCATGGTCTTATCAATGCAGTGACCTTCAATACATTAAGACCTCCTAGACTTTAACAGTCGACTCTCGATATCGGCAAACTCATGCAAATCAGCTGATCAAGATATCTGACACGAAAATTAATCTTTCATCAAGCATGTGCCCTCACAACACAAGAGAATCTTCCTCTTTTTGCTCATATGACTCACAAACATTCAAACAGGGGCATGTACACACAATTTCACTCTCTCTCCCAAAAGGATTCACATGCATCATGTCATGACCCATAAGCTTGCCCTTAGTGTATTACTCCACTAATATAAAGAAGTGCGATGTAAGATCACGTAGGACTTTAATGGGTTGTAATGGAAGCTATGGAACTAGTAAATATTGGATTAGCCAATTTTAGCCACTAGCATCCTTAAGCGCCTTTTCAACACATCCCATCAACTCATGGACATTGTTTCCCTTTTTTTTTTCATCATCCCATTCTTGATGATTTTCTTTAGTATGGCCCATTTCATTAAGCACACTTGACACAACAACAAAGATTGTTCATGCACCTTCATTATCGTTTATGTATAATAAGTGCACCTTCAACCTTTTCTTTTCTTCCCTCACTCTGCTTTTCTTTTTCTTTTCACCCTTCTCACTCTTTGACACTTTGGGAAAATGATTTTCTCTTCTTAAGAGCTTAAGAGTTTTGTATAGACTTTACGGCTAATGAAAAGAAGGAACTAAGCTCGGTTTACACTTTTTGGACGAAGGAAAAAAAAAGCAATCGGCTAAAGGCTCAAAGGGCTGACTAGGGTATACAATCACAGAAAGGGGGGTATGACAAGGAGAAAAATAGAAACTCTCGGTTAAAACAAAGAAATGCCTACATCCTTTCCTACAATACACCTCCTTCATTTCGTTTTGTACACACACCAGGAAAGTTCTAGACACTTCACAATAGCATGGAATGTCAACACCTCACTTCACACTTTCTGCACATGCTCGATTCAAGATGTATTCACAGACTCTTCAATCAGCTAATTACATGAATTCAAACTTTAAGCCTCAATCACACTGAATCGAACTCTACAGCCTAGGTATCTCAACATATTTACAAATTTGCATGCTTTCATACGAATCATCTTTGCATTTTGAATATCATGCACAACACGCAACCAGAATTTCGCAACCATAGAGTAACTACAGGTTCTGGGATGCAATCCACCAAAGAGAAAAAAGAAAAAATAATTGAGAAAAAAAACTACTCCTAACGACTACATTTCCCTTAAGACGGTAGTCATCCATCATAGGGAATGGTCACTACTTAAGACGTCGGTTCAATGGGACCATTCTCGGTAAAAGAACTGAAAACAAACGCCGAGAAATCCAAAATAATAAAAAAAAATGTCGAAAGTATCGATCATTTCGATAGAAAAATTATTTACAAAATATTTTAAAATTTACAAACTATTTTTAAAAAAATTTAAAAATACCGATCATTTCGATAACAAAAATATGTACAGAATCAGAATCAGCTAGCAACCATTCAGCAACACACATCAATTTCACAAACATTTACAAATATAGAACAATAACTTGAAAATTCACAACTCACAGGGACAAACACATTTTCACATACACGACAGCAAAATAGAGCATACATGCAAAACAGCCCAGCCCAGCACCTAACTACTCCCATCCCACATTTAGCTCGAACACTGTCCCCAGTGTTCACAAAAATTAAAATAACACAAAATCGGGTGGTGGAACTCCCTGATTAGTAAAAGTATTCCACTTCTTCATCGGGTGCTGCTGCTTCATCTCCCATATCCGAGTTGCCTCCGTCGTCATCATCAGACTCCACATCGGAGTCCTCCCAACGTGTCTCCTCATCCGTGGGGACATCATCATCTGTGGGCTCTACAAATGCTAGCCCCACTCGGCATAGAGCCCTGGCGTTTTTGCCAAAAGGGTAGTCTAGCTCGAGCTGCCATAGCTCCTCCTCTGTCGCCGGCCTCCCACCTATCCTTAGCTGGAGCATCTGCATCCCATACATCCGAGCCATATACTGGTCGTCACGAGCATGTCACTCGCCAAGTGTAAGCACTGGCCCGTGGGTGGTGTTGGGAGCCTTAGTTTTAGTAACGTCTAAGGCCCGCCGCTCCAACTGCGGGACATAATCGAGGGCCTCCTCCTCAACATCGAGGCCCCTGAGAAAGGTGGTCAGTAGTCCACCAAAACCATACCTGTGCCCCTGGTGCAACCGGGCTCTCTTCATGGCAGATATAATAACCGCCCCGACATTGATCTCCAGCCCTTTCATCAGGGCATACACCAGGAAAACACAATAGATACATCAGTCATATGTACCCACGGGATTAGACATGAGCAGACTATCTTCAGCCAGATTCGGGCTTCCCTGTTCATCTGTGAATAGGGTAACGTCTGGTGGTAGCCCCTCTCTTTGTGTCTGCTTCATCTAGCTGTTGATCGGGTCCCACACAATGTGCGTCTGATGTCCGCATACGGTGGGGTAATGTTCAGTTGTCGGAGGACATGGGCGTCTGTGTCCCGCGCTCCTATGATGGCATTCAGCTGGTGGGGCTCCAGAGTGACTATTTGCCCTCTGATCTTGATGGTGTGACTCCTGATCGTTGGGTTCCAATTGGCATAGAACTCCCGAACCAAGTGCAGATTGCATTCCTTGGGCTCCTCAAAGATGAACTTGAGCCCAGATGCCTCGATCCGGTGAACCATCCTGGGGAACTCCTGTGCCAATGGTTCCCGTGCTATATGCTCCTCGAGGAAATATTTATTTTCTTTGTGCTTTGCGTACCACTTTTTCCCCTCATCGGTCACCCATCTCGTTCCGTACTGGCGGCGCTGGCCGCGTGGAACTGCTGGTGCACCTGGGACTGTTGTGCCCAGTCTGATTCGTTTCCTTTCGGCGCCTGAAGTTGACGCGCCTTTTCCTTTATCTTGCTGGCTTGCCATTTCACCTGTCAACCCAAGTAAACAAGATCAATGTTAAGCTAACTGATATTAACTTCGGCTAAGGTAGGGTTACGCTAGGTTACCCCACACTTAGTCCTTAGCTACAGTTACAACAATACGGCAAGAATATCTTTATTTACACAAAACAAACAACTACACAATCATGCTTAGTGCGTTTGAAAGAAAATTCGACGGTATAACTTCTGCGTACTACTCAAACTTCGTACAGCTAATCACAATTACTACCATCGCTAATATTTTAACCATCACACTTAGCAACGAAAAACAAAGAAACAAAAATAACACCAAAAATATATCTACACACGAGCCTATCCAACCAACCAATTTTTACAAATTTCAACATTTCCCCCAACCCGAGAATCCGTCGTTCTATTAACATCCTAACAATTTGTACATCGACTCATCTCATTCAACACGTACAACCTGGCATAAAATTCACAAGTTCAGTACATTTTCAACTTCAAATTCAACTAACAAGCCCTAGAATTGATTTTATCAATCAAATTCGATCAATTCATGCAATCGACAAGTTCAAGCAATCATACGACATTCCGAACATTCATCAATCAACAATGAAATCAAATTCATGATTAATTTTGACTTAGGGCAATTTAGCTCACCTCCCATGCTAAAAATCGAAGAAAATCGACAAGAATTTGAGAGGGAATCGAAGAACATACCTTGTTTTTGAAGAATCGAAGAAACTTGGTGAATTTCTTGCCTTACTCCGTGGCACATTGATGGGGGATGGGTTTTGGGGGGTTTAGTCGCGGAGGGATTAGAAAATGAGGGAAAAAGGGAGGGTTTCGGGGTTAAAAAGGAAGAAAATCGCGCGGGTCACCCGGCGACCCGGTGTGACCCGTCGCGATATACACGGCAATGTGTCACGGAGTGCATCGCGGTGCACTGCCTCCGTGACATGGAGCCATCGCGAGGATGTTCTGGAAATTTTTAAAATTTCCGAGTTATACCTCAACGTGTCACGAAGGGTAACGCGGAGGTCCTCCTCCGTGACAGGAGCTATCGCCCCAGCTCACTATTTTCCACTTTTTATTAATTTTTTCATACCTCGACTTTTCCTTCGCGATTCCATGCGTATTTTCCTCCGTTTGACCTGAAAATCATCACACTATACAAAATTGGTTAGAATTATAGGTTTCACTCTAAATATAAATAAACAAAAACCAAAACGAAAAATTTTGTAGTAAATCAAGAAAAAGAAAAAGAAAAATCTATTTACACTTTACAAACTGAAAGGAAGAAAAAATTTTCACGGGTTGCCTCCCGTGCAACGCCTAGTTTACCGTCGCGGCTCGACGTCGTTAAGCTCAATTGTCCGCTAGGGTGATGGACGCTTTCTCTCGATCACCGTCCTCCCCCCAGTAGTGCTTACACCTTTCCGGTGGTTTTCCCATTAACTCTCGAGAATCCTTCATCTGCTTATCATCACCTTGATCAATCACATTGATCACCGAGAGTTCTTCATGCACCATCGGGAGCTTGGGTGCCTTGTACACATCGAACACCTCTACCTTGTCGTGTGCTCGCATTGTTAGCTGCCCCGCAGCTACATCGATTAGTGCTTTCCCGGTTGCCAAGAAGGGACGCCCCAAAATAAATGGGACTTCTGCATCTGGTTCAAAATCCAGCACGACAAAATCTATCGGGAAAATTAGGGAGCCAACTTGCACCAGAACGTCCTCAACAATGCCATCCAGCCTAGCTAAGGATCGATCCGCCAACTTCAAGATTACCGTTGTGGGTCTAGGACTCCCTATACCCAACTTTCTGAATACCGATGAAGGCATCAAATTTATGCTCGCTCCCAAGTCACACAATCCACGAGCTCGGATGCTCTGCCCAATAGTAAGCTGGATAGTAAAACTCCCAGGGTCTTTTAACTTTGTGGGCAGTCTATTTTGGATCCAGGAAGTGCACTCCTCCGTTAGAGCCACCGTAGCATACTCAGTCAACCGACTTTTGTTTGCCACGATGTCTTTTATATACTTCGCATATTTCGGCACTCCCTGCAAGACATCAACAAGAGGTAAGTTAACATGTACCTGTTTCAGCACCTCCATGAATTTCTTGAAACACGCCTCCTCTTTGTGTTTCTTTAGTCGTTGAGGGAACGAGGGTGGAGGTCTTTCTGATTCAGCTTCCTTGGTTTTCCCCCTTTCAGAACTTTGCTCCCTCTCAACTTCTGCTGCTCCCGACTGTTGAGGTGGTCTTTCTGGTTCCACCTCTTTCAGCTGCAAACCACTCCTTGTGGTCACTGCATTTACCTGCTTGGGATTGGGATCCGTGTCGCTTGGCAGTCCTCCTCTAGGCCTTGTGTTTTGGGCACTAGCAAATTGCCCAAATTGATATTCAAGTGCCTTGGTAGCTAACTGGTTGTTTTTCAATTCGGCTGCCAATTTCACATAGTCAGCCTGCAATTGAGCTTGGTTAGCTATCATGGTCTTGAACATCTCCTCAATGTTGGGTGATGGTGGTAGAGGAGGTGCATTGTTGTTTCTAAATTGAGCTTGATAGTTCTGCTGCCCTCCTTGATTCCTTTGCACACCCTGACCCGAACTTTGGCCCTGATGGTTGTTGCTACCCCAGAGAAATTAGGATGATTCCTCCAATTGGAGTTGTAGCTACTACCATACTGCTGGTGGTTCCTTTGTGCATTACCCACAAAGTTTACCGAGTCAGGATTGGCTCCACAACACTCAGCTGAGTGCTCACTGCTTCCACACACTTCACACCACATCTGTTGGACTGCATTAACTGGGGCTTGAGGCTGGTTCAGTGTCATGTATGCTGAAGTGATTGTTCAATTGATTTTGCAATGCAGCTATCTGTGCAGCGATAGCTGTAAACCCATCCACTTCAAGCACTCCTGCTGCTTTCCTTGTCCCACCTCATGATGAATCAGCATTCCATTCTAGATTGCCCTGTGAAATCCGGTTCAACAAGGTATACAGCTCCTCATAAGTCTTTTCCAGCGCTTGCCCTCCAGCTGCTAAGTCTAGCAATATTTTGGTGTGGGGTTCCAAACCCTCAATAAATGTGTGCACCAGCACATCATTGGACTGATGATGATGAGGACAATCCCGCAACATGGATTTAAATCTCTCCTAGGCCAGATGTAAATTTTCTCCCTCTCTCTGTTTGAAACTTAGAATTTGACTTCTAAGTCTTGCTGTTTTACCAGAGGGAAAAAACCTTATCAAGAACTTCTGTGCAAGATCATCCCACGTAGAAATAGAATTCGGTGGCTCAGCTTTCAACCACCTCTTGGCTTCTCCCAATAATGAGAATGGGAACAATGTAAGCCGGACATAGTCTGGTGACACTCCAGCGGGGATGTAAGTGTCACTTATCTCCAAAAAATTTTGGAGATGCTGCTGTGGATCTTCATGAGGGAGACTGGTAAATTGCCCGCTTGTGTGCAACAATTGCACCATATTTTGTTTAAGTTCAAATCTCCCTCCCGGCTCTGGTTTGCGGATACTCGATGTAACATTATTGGCATGTGGGATTGCCACCTCGCGAACCGGCTGTGCTGCTGCTTCTTCGGGCACTAACACTGCCCGTACTACCGGTGGATTCTGTTGTTGCTCCATGATCGTCTGTCTGAGCAACTGCATCTTTCTTTGTAGAGCTTCTCTTCACTTACTGCGAAATATCCTTTCTGGCTCTATATACGATTCCACCAGCTCCTTGTCTCTTGCCAGTGTTCAACAGTAATTAAGTCTGCAAAATACAGGCTAAGACCAAGTTGTCAACACTAAGAAAATAACAATACAGTAAATTAACACTTAAAACAATTTCACCAATTGCCAAGTCCCTGGCAACGACGCCAAAAACTTGTTTGGGTTGTTTTGGGTAATAAAACCGACACGCAAGTGCACGTGGTCGAACAAGTAGTAAGTGGCTTTAGTAAGCCAAGTATCGATCCCACAGAGACTTGGATGAAGTGCAAATTGTTCAAGTGTACTATATTTTATTTCTAAAAATGCAGACAACAGTGTAACCAAAAAGTTGATAGTTTGTTTTATAAATTTTATACTAAAACTAAGGACAATTATCTACTTTGAATCTGAACTATGAATGAGAGCATGCTGAGGTTAAACGAACATGTAATGAAACTAATTATTATCATACTTTGGTTAATCTTTTCCTCCAGTTGCTAGCCAAGAACATTTGCCAAGAGATTAAAACTCTCGTATTTAACCTCACTTAAGAATCATGAACCATCCGTCTACATTTCTGTGATCAAATGCAATTCATGTCCTAGCTATACAATTCCGGTTCCTAAATTGACTAGTACGACTTTCAGGTATATTTCTATCCTGAAAGCAAATCAAGACTCAATTTTCCCAAATCAAGTAAAGAACATATCCTATTAATTCACAACTTTCCAATTTCGTGCTCTCTCGAGTGAAACCGGACTTTTTAGATGTACATTAATGTAGGCCACACACTAATGTAGTAGGAACAAGAATTAATAGAACAACATGGAAGAAAAGATGGAAAACCAAAGAATCAATGATCAAATTTCATTACAATTGTTCATAACCTCAGCAACGAGAGGAATTAGCCACTCATTTGTGGATTAAACATCTTTAAATAAGTGTTAATCATACAAGCAATTGAATTAAAGAAGAAAGAAAGAGAGAAAAAACCCTGAACTTTTTGTCCCTCAACTGCCTGTAACCCACGTCCTTGCTCCACCAAGTCAGAATATTAAAAAATGAACCTAAGTGTTCTATTTATACTGCTGGGAATTTTTCCCGGAATAACGAGCAACGTGTCACGGAGTGCATCGCGGAGCACTGCCTCCGTGACACGCCACGAACGCGGACCCTCACTGGAACTGGGGGTCCGGGAATTTAGGCTCAACGTGGCACGGCGTGCATCGCAGAGCACTGGCTCAGTGCCACGGAGCAAACGCGGACCTCCACTGGAATTTGGGTGAATTTTCCCCATCCAGGCAGAATGCCTCCGCGATGGTAGCGTAACACGGCTCCATCGCAGAGCCCCTTTATTTCATGTTGTCCAATGCCTTTTCCCTTGCTCGCATCCAAGTCCAACTCCGATGTCATCCAACATGCATTTTAGCTTCCTGAAATCACATTTTACCTGCAAAACAATGCTAATCATGTTGGTTAGTATAAATTCACATTTTATTACCAATTACATGAGAATGTATACACATTGATAGCTAAACAAGGCGAAAATGATACTTTTGAGTATCACTTGGGCATATAAATCTGTCCAAGATCACTAATCATTTTGGTTAGTATATATATTCACATTTACATAGAAGTACATGAGAATGCATATAAATAAGTAGCTAAACAAGACAAAACTAAGTTGTAAAGTATCCTTTGGGCATGCTATTTTGCCCAAGATCACCTACCCCACACTTAAAGCCTTGTTCGTCCTCGAACAACCTTTTTACATCTCATGTAAATGAAGACTCACACATAACTAATTTAGCAAGATAATTCAAGCTACGACTACAATGATTGTTTGAGATGGCAAGTTAAAAATAGATCATGCATGATTTTAATCATTGAAATGAAATACAACTATGTTAAGACTTTCTAACCTCAAGAATCAACTCTCAATCTTAGCAAACTCATGCAAATCAACCGATCAATAAATCCGACATGAATGTATCTCTCATTACACATGTGCCCTCACAACAAGAGAGTCACCCATTTTTACTCGCAAGTTTTCAAATCACAACATGTATGCGTATATGAATAGAATTATGCTCACTCTCTCAAAGAATTCACATGCATCATGTAGTGAACCATAAGCTTGCCCTTAGTGTTTTACTCCACTAATTTAAGGATGTATGAACGTAAGATCAAGTAGGACTTAATGGGTTGTAACGTAAGCTAAGGGACGGGTAGGTACTATTCTGGCCAGTAATAGTGGCTATCTTCCCCAAGCGCTTTTAATAACTTCCACCTTCATTAAGGACATCTTTTCTCTTACTTCACCCTCGTTCTTTTCACTTTTGGATTTTCTCTTCTTTTTCCCATTTCTTTAAGCACACTTAGCTTATTAGTAAGGAGTACTTACACAACTTTTTCATTCATTTACTTTCTTAGTCCCTACCAATAATCAAGCATTTTCAAAAAAGTGCACCCTTGACCTTTCTCAACTTTTACAATTGCTACTTTTCCTTCTTTTCCATGCTTCTCACTCCTTCACTCTTTGGAATTTTTCACTTAAGCGCTTAGGAGTTTATGATCAACTTCAAGGCTAACGAAAGAAAAAGGATTAAGCTTATGTTGTAGCTATCAAAGAATAGGCTTAAGGCTCAATGGGGCTCACTAGGATTCAACATTCAAGGTAAGTAAAGTGAGGGATAAAAATTAGGTTCATTCAAAGAAATGCATAAATCATCTCCTACAGTCCACGTCCTTCATTTCGTTTTATATACACACCAGGCAAGTTCTAGACATTACACAATAGCACAGAATATTCGAAAAACTTACACTCACAGCACATGCTCAATTCAAGACACATTCAACAGACACTTACTCAGCTAATCACAAGAATTCAGAATTAAGCTTCAATCACATCGAGTCAAATTCAAGAGCCTAAGTGTCTCAAACAAAGTTATACACTTCTTACATGCTTCAACACTAACCACAATTGTATCTTACAATCATGTATAGCACATAACAAGAACATCAAACCATCAATTAGCTACGGATTCAAAAACCAAAGCTTATTGACTAATTTTTTCTCAAGACGGTCGTCATCCATCCATCGTCGGAAATAGTCTCTAACTATGACTAAAAACATTATATACAGACAAATGAAATTTTTATTCTTTGGTTCAAAGACCCCCCTTCGGAAAAGAACCAAAAAGAAAATCAATAGGTGATGAAGTCATGCTCAACTAAAAAAATTTTGTTCCAATATTTCTCCCAAGAACTAATTCACCAAAAATCATTAAGCACAAAAAATAAATTTAAACTTTTCTCACCCCACACTTGAATCCTGCTATGTCCCGATAACATCAAGTTAAAATTAAAAAGGGTAAGAAATACTCCATGGGCCTCGATGCCTAGCTAACAACATGTTTTTCTTCATTTTTGTACAAGTGGGTGTTTGACCCCACACTTTTCCTCTTTCATGCTTCTTAGCTTCCTCCTTGCAGGGTACTCAGACTTCCCCTCCATCTATGCTTAACTTTCCACCAAAAACAACACAAGATGAAAATAAAGAAAAATCAACACACATGCAAGAAATTAAAATTGTACCTGTGGTACCCTTGGGTTGCCTCCCAAGCAGCGCCTAATTTTACGTCGCGGCACAACGTATCAAGTTTCACCACTTTTCCTCCACCTTGAGTATATGAATCTCACCCCTAATTTCTTCTCTAGTTTCCTCTTATGCTCCAGGGGTGGTGGTGAAAAAATGAAAGGACCAAGCAGTAGATGTCGTCTTTTGCACTTATTGGCCCTTAAGTAAGAGAAGTTATTTTGTCTCTCTAAGTCAGCCAATTTCAGAATATACGGGGCTTGGTCATCCTCTAGACATTTCTCTATAAGCTTGGAAGACTCTATTTCTAGGTTGTCAACCAAACTTAATGTCGAAAAATGCTTCGAGTTGGGTCCAATACACCTCAACTCTGAAACTGCATTGTACTTGACCTCCTTACTTGTATACACCTTCTCCGCATCAACATCTACCTCTCCATTAGTGTCAAATGGGGGATACTCTATATCTTCTTCCATGAATGGATTTTCCATATGTGTGAGACCATCACGGGGACTCTCAAGAGCTTCTAATTGTTGAGCTTCTTCCAAGAACTCACCCTTTTCTTCTCCTTGTAATCCCTCTTGAGTATTGCATAAAATCGTTACTTGCAAATCAGCGCAGGCTTTAGCCTCACCCATCATCTCCGTGATCTTGGCGCTTATCATGTCTAAGGCCTCTCTATTTTCCTTAGTCTGAATTCCTAATACTTCCATCTACTCCCTCATTGCTTCTGTCTGCTCAAGGACCTGTTTCAACATGCTTTCTATTTGAGTGTGGTGTTCCAAGTCCTCATTTTCATCATTCCTGTACTCATCAAAAACAACAGAAGGATCATAGTAGGGCCTTGGGGGAGGGGAGTATGCATTCTGACAGCCATCCCAATGGCCATCTTGACCACCACATATATTGCAAGTGTTACAGTTTTGCCATAAGTGGGGTTCTCCACAATTCAGACAGGACCATTCAACCCATTTGTGTTCCATGATGACATGTCAAGAAGGGTATCAGACTAAAAACTAAAAATAAAATAAATTTAAAACTAAAAGAAAATTCCAACAATTAAGGAAATTTAAAGTCACACAAAAATAGATAAATTCTCTAAACTTCACCGAGTCCCCAGCAACGGCGCCAAAAACTTGATGCCCCGCAAGTGTACACGGTCGTACAAGTAATATAGTGGCCCTTTTTAAGAGTCGGATGTCGAACCCACAGGGACTGGACCAATTCAGCTAATTATCAAGTTCAAGTGTGATATTACTTTCACAAGTTGATTCATACTTTTTCGATAAAATTTAATTAAGTCTAGGGGTGGTCATCGAAATACTCTGAAATCATTCATGGAGCAACTAGAGTTAAAACCGGATAATCATGTGATACTACGCTCTGTAATAGTTTAAGTATGGAATTACCAATTGTCGTCTCACATAATTACAATTGCATGTTTATGGTCTTTCGAGCCTCTAAACACGACAAACTAGCCTCACAACTACATCGTTGAGCGGAGATGTGACATTCTAGTTCGTGGGCAATTCAATTACGTGGATGTGGTTTACGGGGTTTATGCTCTTGATTAGGGACTTTCGTACCTCTAATCATTTAACTCAACTTAGCTTCTCAACTACTTCTTCGAGTGGTGATGTGATAATTCTAGGTTGGTGTCTAGCTCATCCCGTTCTAGTAACCAAGCAAGGCAAATTAGGTATAATTTCTTATCCTAACCGCGAATTATATCGTAAGATACAAACTTGCTCCCTACATTCTTTGTTCTTGCCTAGGTTTACTTTCTCAAGCTTATACCTAGGTGTAACGTGTGTGTTTTCATGGTGATCAATCATAGAAACAACCATAATTAAGAATGTAAGACAAAACAACAATCAATAACTTAAACCCAAAACATATTCACATAGTCACAATTATATCTTGTGGCTTCAATCCTAGAGGGAAGGGTTCTAGCCACTCAAGTTCGTATAATTACAAGAAAACATAATTAAAGTAACATACTTATAAATTGGTAAGAGAAGATGAAATTGATGAACCCTAGGTGAGTTCTCCCACTTCTCCCTTCACTCCTTGTCAGTTTTTCAGAAATAAATCATGACTAAATGTTTTTAGGAGCTAAGGGATCATTTATAGTAAATGATAATTGTACAAAATTATGCCCGACATGGAATAGCTCCGTGTCACGGAGGTTATCACATCGCTATGCCTCCGTGACACAGAGGCATCGCGGATGCACACTGGAAAACTCATAAAACCGTCGCCAGACAGCCCCTTGCCGCATTGGCAGCGTGGCACGCTGCTTGTGCACGGCGTTAGGGACCGTGAAACGCCCTTGGTTGCACAGCCTGCCTGCCGTGGAATGTTGCCAACGCGCAGGTAGTCTGTTTCATGCATCCTCCTTGCCAATGTTCGCATTTTACTTCTGATTTCATTCCTCTACTTCACCAACTCATGGATTAGTTCCTCAAATTCATTTTACACCTACAAAAACAAGAACTAATCATGTACTATATATTCACATTTACATAGAAGTACATGAGAATACATATAAATAAGTAGCTAAACAAGACAAAACAAAGTTGTAAAGTATCCTTTGGGCATGCTATTTTACCCAAGATCAGCGGTCTCTACCCTTTGAATCTCTCTTCACTTCAGAAGTCTTCTTCAAATTCAGCAGCTCATGTCAAGCCAACTTCCAGTTCTTCTTTACATTTGGTCTCTTTTTGCAATAGTTTTTTTCCTTCCCATCATTTAGTTTCCTCCAAAGACTCTTATGATGTCTAGCATAGAAGATTAGGACACCCCTCTCCCGATATAGTTTATCATTTTCTGAAAGATTGTAATGCTTCCTTTCCAAAGACTAGCATATTTGTATCATGTACTGCTTGTCACATGGGAAAAATGCACAAGTTACCTTTCAAGAATTCGCATACTGTTTATACTAAGCCACTTGAACTTATTGAGGTTGATCTTTGGGGACCTGCCCCTATTCACTCTTCTGGTTTTTTTTATAGCATATCATTTGTTGATGCCTATATATGATTTACCTGAATTATATCTATTGCTCACAAATCTGATACACCTCAATCCGTTCTTAATTTTCAAGCGATGGCAAAAAGGTGTTTTTATAAGAAAATTAAAGAAGTTCAAACTGATAATGGCACAGAGTACAACTTACTAAAACCTCATTTCCTCAGAAATGGAATCATCCACGGGTTCACTTGTCCATACACCTCACCCCAAAATGGCAATGTAGAATGCAAACACAGACATATTATGAAACTTGTCTTACTTTGTTAGCTCAAGCTTCGTTCCTACTAAAATTTTAGAGTAATGCATTCTACTCCATTTTTTTCTTAATTAACAGGTTACCTTCCAAAGTCATTCAATTTATGAGTCCTCATGAGAACCTTTTTGGCAGTAAACATAATTACCATCTTTCCGATACGCAACATATATTTATTCTTCCTTATACAATGGCTTCAGCTGAGCTAAGGGACTTGAAGGAGTAGTTGAAAGACCTCTTAGACAAGGGATTCACCAAACTTAACAAATCCCCGTGGGTGCACTAGTTCTCTTTGTCTGGAAAAAGGATGATTTCCTTCGGATGTGCATTGATTATTGACAATTGAACAAGGTCACAGTTAAGAACAAGTATCCTCTCCCCAGAATTGATGACTTGCTTGACCAGCTCCAGGGTGCCAAGTGTTCTTCAAGGATATACCTCAGATCCGGATATCATCATCTCAGAGTTAGAGAGAGTGACATCCTGAAGAAAGCCTTCAGGACACAGTATGGTCACTGTGAGTTTGTAGTTATGTCTTTAGGAGTAATGAATGCTCCTGCAACTTTTATGAATTTTATGAATAGGGTGTTTAAGCCATACCTGGACATGTTCATGATCGTGTTCATAGATGACACTCTTATATACTCTGGAGCAAGGAGGAGTATGCCTCTCATTTGAGGGTGCTGCTACAGACTCTTAAGAATCGCTAGTTGTATGCTAAATTCAGCAAGTGCGAGTTTTGGTTAAACTCGGTAGCATTTTTGGGTCATGTGGTGTCAAGTGAAAAGGTGTGCAGGTGGAATTTCAGAAGATAGAAATGGTGAAGAATTGGCCTAGACTAGTTAGTCCTTCAGATATCAGGAGTTTCTTAGGTTTAGCTAGCTACTATCGAAGGTTTGTTGAAGGGTTTTCATCCATCGCGACATCGTTGACTAAGTTAACCCAAAAGAAAGTGAAGTTTTAATGGTTGGATTCATGTAAGAAAAGATTCCAAGAATTGAAGACTCGACTCACCTCAACACCAGTTGACCTTACCTGAGGGTACCAATGGGTTTGTGGTATGTTGTGACGCCTCAAGAATCGGCCTTAGTAGTGTACTAATGCAGCACAGTAAGGTTATAGATTATGCTTTTAGGCAGCTGAAAGTCCATGAAAAGAACTATCCAACTCATGATCTCGAATTGGCGAGGGTAGTATTTTCCTTGAAGACTTGGAGACACTATCTGTACAGGATCCATGTGGATGTGTTTACGGACCACGAAAGCATACAGTGCGTGTTCACCTAGAAGGATCTAAATCTACGTCAAAGGTGGTTGGAGCTTCTTAAATATTATGATATGAGTGTCCTTTACCATTTGGGAAAGGCTAATGTGGTGGCAGACGCTCTTAGCAGGCTTTCTATGGAGAGTGTCCCATGAAGATGAAGAGAGCAAAGAGTTTGTAAAGGATGTGCATAGGCTTTCACGGCCAGGAGTTCGTCTTGTTGACTCGACGGATGGTGGTGTCGTTATTCAAAATGGATCAGAATCTTCCTTGGTCACCGAGTTCAAATCTAGACAAGACAAGGATCTTATTTTGGCAAAGTTGAAGCAAGCCATTCAGAATCAGAAGGTGGAGGTTTTTTCCCAGGGGGAGATGGTGTACTATGATATGAGGGTCATTCGTGTGTATTGGGTGTTTATGGCTTGAGGGAGCAGATGTTTCATGAGGCTCATGGTTCCAGATTTTTCATACATCTAGGTGGCACCAAGATGTACCATAACCTACAAGAATTTTATTGGTGGAATGGCATGAAGAAGGACATAGCAGAGTTTGTGGCTAAGTGTCCGAATTGTCAACAGGTGACAGTTGAGCATCAAAGACCTGGAGGTGTGCTTCAATACGTTAGTATTCCTACTTAGAAGTGGGAGGAAATGAATATGGACTTCATTATAGATTTGTCTCGTACTCGTCGATAGTATGACTCAATTTGGATTGTTGAAGAAAGGTTGACTAAACCAGCCTATTTTCTACTAGTCAAAACTACCGATTCCGTGAAGAATTATGCTAAGTTGTATATTCGGGAGCTATTTCAGCTGCATGGAATGCCCTTGTCCATCATATCATATAGAGATACTCAGTTTACCTCCCAGTTTTGGAGATCGTCCCAGAAGGGACTTGGTACTCAGGTCAAGCTTAGCACAACTTTTCACCCGCAAACAGATGGTTAGGCTGAATGGACCATTCATACCCTGGAGGACATGTTGAGAGCGTGTGTGATTGATTTCAAGAGTAGTTTGGATGATCATTTTCCTCTCATTTAATTTACATAAAACAACAAGTACCATTTCAGCATTCAGATGGCTCTATTTAGGCTCTATATGGGTGGAGATGTAGATCACCTATTGGTTGATTTAAAGTCGGTGAAGCTACATTGATAGGATCGGATTCAGTTTATGAGGCTACGGAGAAAGTTTAACTTCTAAGGGAAAGGTTAAAAACAGCTCAGATTCGTCAAAAGTCCTATGCAAATGTGAGGAGGAGAGAACTTGAATTTGAGGTTGATGATTAGGTGTTTTTAAGGTGTCTCCAATGAAGGGAGTGATGAGATTCGAGAAGAAAGGGAAACTCAGTCCCCATTATGTTAGGCCATACAGGATTGTGAGACATATTGGCAAGGTGGCCTATGAATTGGAGTTGACCTCAGAATTGGCTTTAGTACATCCAGTTTTCCATGTGTTGCTTTTAAAGAAGTGCATGGGTAATCCAGCCTTGTTTGTCCTGGTGGAGAGCGTAGGTGTGAAGGATAGCCTTAGCTATGAAGAGGCTCCGATTGAAATACTTGATCTTCAAGTTTGAAATCTAAGAAACAAAGAAGTAGCTTAGTAAAGGTGTTATGGAGGAATCAGCATATTGAGGGAGCTATGTGGGAAGCCGAAGCAGATATGATGGCTAAATACCCGCATCTATTCCCTTCTGGCTAAATTTCAGCTTGAGGTTTCCAATTTCCTCCTTAGTATTCTATTCAATTTCATGTTCAGTTTATGTGCCCCAGTTTCTTTCATGTCAGTGTATGTATGTGTGATTCATGAATTCAGTTCAATCATGTAATTCAATCCGGAGTCAGTCACTCTATCAGTTTTTAGCTTTATATGTTCAGTTTTTGGTATGACAGTTGCTTTTCCCAACTTTTTAGTATGTTCATCCACATTCGAGGAAAAATGTTCCCAAGGGGGAAGACATTGTAATACCTCGAAAGCCCTAAGACCGAACTCGAGGGTTGAAATGGAGAAAATAGGAATTTTTATACCAGGTCATAGGATGGGTCATCCAGTGACCAGTGAAGTACCCCACGAGTCGTTAAGTGGCTCATGAGGTGGAAGGAAGTTGGCTTAGATTTTTGTGTTTTGGGGGTTGGCCACGAGACAAGCCACGACTCGTGGCCAGGGCAACGAATCGTTAGGTTGGTCGTGGTCAAGAAGTCGGCATGAACGATTGGATGATTGGCAGTGTACCCAAAGACTAGTCATCATAAATCGTCGGGTACACCACAAGTCATGGTGTCCCTCGTGGTGACCAGCAGAGGTATGTTTTCCAGTGTTGACGACGAGTTGTCCCCTCAGGTAATGAATTGTCCAGTCCCTCATTGCGACTGGCAGTGTAATTTTTCCTGCGAATTTATTAAGGGTTATTTCGTAATTCTTAAGCTCCTAAGACCTAAACTACATGGTTTTAAGCTCAGATTGGGGTGGTTTAAGAGGGTTAACTCATTCTAAACCTATTCCTCTCCATGAATGTAAGACTAGAAGTTCCTAAGGGTGATCAAGCCTAGAATTCATCAAGTCTTCTCCAATTTTCTTTGGGCATCCAAGAAGGGTATGAAATCAGAAGTACCTAGGTATTTCCACTCCCATGCCCAATTCCTTCTCAAATTCATGGAAATTCTAAGTTGATGAATCAATGGGGTTTTAACCCAACTTGTGAGTCTCTAAGTATCTATCATGGGTATACACTATTCATGTTTCTAATGTTGAATTCAGATTCATGGCCATGTTTTATAATGTTTTCAATTACAATTCATGTTTTCAAAATCTTACAATTATGATGCCCAATTATGAAAGTTCATGAAAGATTGAGATTATAATCTATGTTTTCAAGTATGATGAGATGTATATGATGAAAGTATTATTTTGAATTACCCATATTTATATCCATGATTTTGACTATCTAAAGTATGTATAAGTTTGGGCAAGCCCATATGATCAAGTATTTTCATGATTTACTTCAATTTCATGCTATTATCTTACCACATGATTTTGGAGTCTGGACTCCCACTTTTCATCTTGTGGTATGGTTTGAGTCAAGGCTCCTCATGATATGTTTTCATATTATACATGTATTATTATGATTCAGCTTCATCGCAAGACGATGGTTCAACTTCGTTGAAAAATGATGGATAGCATATGTATGTTTTTGGGAGTAGTGTCTAGCATCGAGTAGGCTAAGGGTTCAGTCAACCCTGTGCCTCAGAACTACGTGCCAACGTAGGTATGTTTAGATTATTTGGGACCTCACTTATGAGCTTTCCCTGCTCCCAAGGGGCCTTTGGCTTGATATCGATATCATGGTAGCGCCCTTAGCCCTGGCAAGGCTTTGGACGACTCTGCCCACTTGAGTGTAATAGTCGGGACCACGTAAGCTCTATCATGGTAATGTTGATTATATGACGAGTCTCCCATTGTTTCTCATGATTTCAGTTGTGCATGTTCATCAGTCATGATATTATGTTTTCAGCAGGTTTGACCCAAATGATTAGTTTTACCTATGAATAATTAGTTTCAGCTTTGGGTCATTCGATTCAGTTAATATATTCAGTTATGTATAAATCATGTTTTCAGATAATAGCATGCAAGCCTTACTCTTAGAATCTTATGATGAAATGTTTTATGGTATGCATGATTTATGATCTTACTTAGTTAGCAGCTTTACTTACCTTGCATACTCGGTACATTCCGCGTACTTACAGCATACTCTATGCTATATTATTTTATGATACAGGCTCACATATTTAGGTTCAGTCCCGCTGTTAGACAGCTCTTCGGAGTTAGCATCTCCCAGCTAGAGTTGGTGAGTCCTCATCCTTCAAGGGCCCCTTTTTTATCAGTTGTATTTAGTATTTTCAATTTCAGTCTTTAGTGAGTTAGTTGGGGTCTTGTCCCATCAACTCATCAGTATGTAGAGGCTTATCAAACATAGTATGTATTCAACTTCAAATCAGTGTTATGTATTCAAATACTCATATGTTATTATATTTTTAGACTTCCGCCATTTTATATGTTGAACTTCCGCATTATTATTATGTTGAGCTTTAGATTCATGTTCATCTCACGGGTTGAAATGGAGCCTCTCGGGGTTCTTTGTCCCATGTCTTGATCTGGGCCTATGTTCGGGTTGTGACAAATAGAAGCTGCAAAACCTAATTCCAATCCAAGCAGGAAGAATAAAGGCTTAATGTACTATTATATATACCCTTGCTTAGTATGTCTTAGGCGTGTACTTTTGAGGATTAAAACATATTCCAATTTTGTGTGCAATGAATTAGCTATTAACTCATCATGTATTGATTCATTGTAAGTGTGGAAAATAATAATCCATATAGTTGGTTTAAATATTCATCAAGTTCTTGTGATTTAATTTAGTTTTGGAGATTTGTTAAACAATTTCATATTATATTAAGTATTTTATTATGATTTCTTCTACATATTATGTTATTCTTCTCTCAAACATGAGTGGCTGAATTTCTTAATCTAGGGTTGTGGGAACCATGATGGATTAACGGAAGTAGGCAAAATAAAATAGTGATTCTTGAATGGTGAATTGAGTGGATTATTATTCTCTTTGTTTTAATATCTAATTGCCTGTATCTTCAACTTGCTCGACTAAAGAGGTTGAAGTTAGGAAAAGAGAATAATAGTGGTAATTTGAGGCTAGCAACCATTATCTAATTAATTTAAGATCTAACCGAGGATAGTTAAATCAAGACTTATGGTGAGGGCAATATTTACACACCTAAAGTCCGAGAGGATTTAGGTGAAATTCATCTATGTAGGTCGAGAGACATTAGATGAACTTAATCATCAGTCTTGCACAAACTTCACCGGGATAGATCACTAATAAAATAGCTACTACGTTATGAAATCATAAGGAACACAGTCCTAGTTTTGTCTCAATAATTTGATAACAACTCAATCATAGTTTAAGATAACTTTTTCTTTTTATTTGCAACCACTCTTCCGAAATACTGACTACAGATTAATTTACTCATCGTTAACATATTATTTCTTCCCTATTCACTATGGGATCAGCCCCAACCTAGTTGGGTTACTATATTTGATAGCTACTGCTTTATACTTCATGAAAAGGTGTACTTTGAGCGTGATTGATGTCGCCCAAGCACACGCAAGCACGCATAGTCATCAAGTAATATAGGATAGTGAAGTCCCGATTATTGATCCCTCAAAAACTTGTCAGATTAATTGTTCAATGTTATTATCTTATCTCACTATTCTAAGAAACAATAATAAAAATGGTGAATGGTTTGGAGATTTAAACTACTAAACTTGAAAAGTAAAATTAACTATTTAATGAATATGATTTCACAAATGTTTGTACTTCAAATGGTGATAGAATCTAGGGTAATGGCACTTTCGCTTTAGGTTGAGTTTTCAAGACTTGATTAGCTAGATTAATTATTCCTAAGGTTGCTAGTTGTAAGTTACTATATCATTTCTTGCCACTCTCCCGAGCATCCAAGAACTATCCCATGAACCCTATGATCGCAGGAGAAATATGAGATGGCAGTTGTGGCTACTTGTGTATCAACTAAAAAAGGTTGAAGGGTATATTCCTATCCTCATCTATAACTTCTATCTTGAGCTTAGTTGAACAAGAGTCTTTGAATACCTGTTTTATATTTACTTTTAAGCCTTTTAGTTCCCTCTCCCGAGTTCAACCAACAGCTAATAGATTTATTCGAAAGGTGATCAATTTAAAAAATAAGTAAGTAACCTAAGTAAATATAAACAACCTTTAACGAAGAATCATTACTAGCATAATCAATATATTAAACTTCAACCATCTGATATTGCCAAAACCCTAGAAGGGGTGTTTATCCACTCATGTTCAAGCGGAAAAACAAAGACATCATCATTCGAAGCATAAAACGAAAGAGAAAAGAAGAAAAACCTAAGTTATGAAATTATCTCTCCTCCAAAGCTGCGTTACACTCTCAATACGATTAAACAAAATAATGTAAGATAACTAACAAATCACCTAGATGCTATATCTATAAGTGAGTCCTCAAATGACGCTTTTTCCTTCAAGTATTTAGCTTCAAAATAAGTAAAATCTATCCTGAAATAGGTCTGGCGCACTGCGTTATCCAGTGCGCCAGGTCTGGCTTAATTTTCCTCTGAAGTTTCGCTCCGAGTGCCCCATGCCATCCAATGCACCGAGGTGTTAGTCAAATTTCTAGGCATCCGGACACCTCTGGTGCACCACGCCATCCAAAGCACCAGAGTGCTAAAAAAAATTCTAAGTCTGGGATGCTTCTGGCGCACCACGTTATCCACTTCGCCAAGGTAATGATCAAAATTTCCTCCGAAGTTAGGGACTTGGAGTGACACACCACCCATAGCACCAAAATTTGTGTTCATTTCTGTTAAGTTTAGGGGTTGGTGCGCTACGCCAGCCATCTCACCAGCCCAACTTCACTCCTTGGGTCATCTAAGTCCTTTTTCCTTGGTTTCCTGCTCAAAACATCTAAAAACATTTGTTAGCTCACAAACCACACATAAATATGAATTTGTGCATTTCATAAGAATTATGAACCCAGAAAAAGGTAAAAGATGCGCAAAAACATGACAAATAGGCATAAAAATATGCCCAACATCACGACCTCACACTTAAACCATTGTTCATCCTCGAACAATTCTCAATTATATGCATAAACTCATCTTTTACCACCACTTGTCATCTCTATAAATTCTCACTCAACCAACTAGCATAGAGTATACGATTAAGTGATTTATCAATATGTAGCAATTCACATCAAGCACATATCGAGTTTTCACATTCAAGACTACACAACTTCTATAACCGACTCTTCTTTCAATATAGGGCCAACATGATTAAATATGAAATGTTCCACATATAGTACACCGACTTAGACATCTTGTGCCCCTCACTTTTAGTGATGTTCCTCCCTCAAATTATTAATGCAAAACATGAAACATAATTAGCAAGGCACACTCACTCTCACAAACAATATATTATACATATGTCACATACCATAAGCTTGCCCTTCATGTACATTTAGACTACTTAATTGTTTCAATAGATTAGGATAACAAGGACTTTTCTTGGTTGTACTGTCGAATAAGGGACGGGTATGAATGATTTTTCTTTGATAGTGACTATCACCCTAAGCATTTTAAGACATTGTTCTTCTTTCATGTCCACTACTTTATCCTTTATTGTTCACCCTTCATTTCACTCACCTTTATTTTTTCTTTTCATGCCCCCTTTTTTTTACTACTTAACTACTAGTTTCTGCTTATAAGCTCAACAAAAATAATCAACCATTAAAATCTTTTTTGAAAGTTCTAGCATCAAGTAGACAGTATGTTTTATGGGCACCCCTATTCTCTTTTCTCTTCTTATCATCCACCAATTTTTCTTTCTTTCCTTTCCCTTAAATTTTTCTACCTCGGTGGACTCCTCATTCTTAAGTTTCAAAGTGCCTAAGACTATATTTTTGAATCAACAAGTCTAGAGGTCTCACAATAAAAGAAAATAGGCTACTTTTGTGGCTAAGAAAAGAATAGGGCTTATGGCTCAAAGGGGGTTAACTAGGGATAATGTTCAGGATGGTAAAACAATCATGGGAAACACATGGCTTTTTCAAAGAGACGGCTTGATCATCTCTTAAATCCCTAACAACTAGCCATCTATCATACACTAAGGCAAGTTCTATATTCCACACTATATATAAAATACAACAATTAAGTTCACCTCACATGGCATTAAGAATCTAGTCGGTTTCCTATAGCTACACATTCATACAATAACATTGAATGACAATTTTCATTATTAAGCCCTAAGGGTGTCTTCAGTCAAGTTAAAGAACTTAATGCGTCTCTCATGAAATTCTCACTTATGCAATTAAGTAGAATGTCAAAGAGCACACATGTGGATGATATATGACTTAATCCTAAAAATAAAAAAAATGTGAGTAATTTTTTCTTAAGACAGTCGTCATCCATCTATCATTGGGAAGGGTCACTACTCTATGATGATAAAAACTCCTAAACGTGAGAAAAATTACCCGGTTCAAAGGTCTTTCCTTTGAAAAAGAATCGAGGCCCTAAGAAAAACCGAAGGGTGGATGAAGTATGCCATTTTTCCAAAAAATAAGTTCAAATAAGCTTGATGGAATACTCACCGTTGATCTCAAAATGTTCGAAGATACCTCACTCCACACTTAAAGTCATGCTCAGTCCTCAGGGCATCTATAAAGTAAAAATCATACAAGGGTAAGAAATACTCCTTGAGGTCCTCTAGGGCCTAGCTAGCAACATGCTTCTTTGGTTCACGGGTCGCATGACCCCACACTTAAGCTCGAGACATGCTCCTTAGCTTTGATTTCAGGTACTCAGACTTCCCCCTTTCTGCACACAAAACAAAGCAAAAGTGACACTATATAGACTATGTTATTACAAATTGGGTTGGAAGCGCCTGATTTAACATCCGGCATGATGAAAGGCTACTCAATCCTTTTGCAAGAAAATTGAGTTCTTCACTCTATCAAAGACATCTCCAAAATAGTGCTTCACCCTTTGGCCATTGACCAAGAAGGTTCTGTATGACCCTAAAGGTTTCAACTCCACTACACCATGTGCAGTCACAATCACAATCTCAAATGGGCCCGACCACTTCGACCTCAACTTTTTCCCAAATAGCTTTAACCTTGAATTATACAGTAGCACCAGTTGCCCTGCCTGAAATTCATGAGGTTGAATATGCCTATCATGTACTCTCTTAGTCCGCTCCTTGTACATTTTGACATTTTCATATGCACTGAAAGGGAACTCATCAAGCTCATGAAGTTATAGTAGCCTTTTCTCACCGCGACCTCCATATCCATGTTTAACTTTTGGATGGCCCAGTATGCTCGGTGTTCTAACTCGACCAAAATATGGCATGCTTTCCCAAAAACTAACCTATATGGCGAATTGCCAATAGGAGTTTTGAAATTTGTCCGATAAGCCCATAGCGCATCATCCAATTTGCTAGACCAGTCTTTTCTGTTTGTACTCACCATATTATCGAGAATTCATTTGATTTATCAATTTGACACTTCCACCTATCCACTAGTCTGAGGGTGATACGTTGTTGCTACCTTGTGCTTCACATTGTATTTTGCCAACAAATTATTGAAAACCCAGTTACAAAAGTACGCCTTCGTCGCTGATGATCACTCTGGGTGTATCAAAATGGGTGGATATATTCTTCTTCAGGAACCTCCATCATGGTAGGCAGTGTTGCAGCCTCCACCCATTTTGACACATAATCTACAACTACCAATATCACGACCCGAACGGAGGTCCGAATTATAATACGGGACAAGGAGCCGGAGATACCCCAAGTCAATCCATGGCATAAGAATACATCTAATCTCAATCAAGAAACAGAATAATCAACAAAATACTCATAGTGGAAGTCTAACTTGAACACAACATCAGAATACAAAATCCAAAGTTGAAAATATACATATGTATGAAAAGCCTCTAAACATGACGAGTTGATGGGATAAGACCCCAACTAACTCAACAAAACTAAAAACTGAAATACATGTAAGAAATCTTAATAGACTAATCCTCGAGAGATGAGGACTCACCAACAATGCAAATGCTAACCCTGATAAGATGACTACAAGCAGGGCTGAACTTGAGAGTCGGGTCCTATATCATGAAACAATATAGCATAAAGTATGCGGTTAGTACGTGGAATATACCAAATATGTAGGGTAAGTAAAACCTCTTAAGCAAGTAAAATCATTTAAAGACACTCCATAATATAACATAACAAATAAGAGTCTGAGAATAGGGCTTGCATGTGTTCTTTCTAAAATCGTGATCTCTCCATAACTTCATGACATCATAACCAAATCGATTGACTCAAAGCTGAATTCTGACATTTATAAGTAAAGCAGAACATTGAGTCAAACCTACTTTAGTACATGCATATATATATAAATCTCATAAGTAATGAATATGCATATCTAAAATCATGAGGAACAATGGGAGACTCGTCTTTAATTGACATACCATGATAGAGCTTACGTGGTCCCAATTATCACAGATAAGTGGGTAGAGTCGTCCAAAGCCTTTTCAGGACTAGGGACAATACCGTGATATCGATATCAAGCTGAAGGCCCATTCGGGCAGGGGAACCTCACAAGGGAGGTCCCGAAGTAATATATATAATAGTATCAACCTATATTGGTGCGTAGTTCTGAGGCATAGGGTGATCGACCCTTAGCCTGCTCGGTGCTAGACACTACTCCCAAAAACATGCATATGCTCTACATCATTTTATAACAAAGCTCAACATCATCTATTGAAGAAATTCAATAATCAAATACATCTCAAATATGAAATCATGCATATGAGAAGCTTTAGCTCAAAACATACCACAAGATGAAAACATAATTACGAGGCTTCGCTCCAAAACCATGTGGTAAGCTATGCACAGGAAAACTTTAACTCAAAATATACCACAAGATGAAAATATAATCAGGAGTCTTTGCTCCAAAACAATGTGGTAAGCTTAATTAGAGAAAACCATCATTCATACTTAACATGTGGGCATTTTCCAAAGCTTTATCATACTTAGGAATACTCCATTCTTATCGAAAACATAATTGTAAACATGGGTAGCTTCAAATCATGATTTTCATCATAATATCTCATCATCATCATATATTCATCACAAATCTCATCTTTCATGAACATTGACGTGCCCGATTTGCGCGTCCGCAAGTGTACGGGTCGTGCAAGTAATATAGTGGCTCTTTTTAAGAACCGGATTATCAAACCCACAGGGACTGGACCCATTCCTCTAACTATCCATTTCTAGTGTGATCTTAAATACCTCAAGTGTTGGTTATAGACATTTTCTATCGAGATTAATTAAGTCTAAGTTTGGGTCAATGAAGTATTCTGAAATTACTCTAGGAGCAACATAGAGTTAAAACCAATTAATCATGCGATAGTACGATTTGCAATGGGTTAAGCATGGAACTATCAATTGTTATTTCACATAATTAGAAATTGCATTTTTATGGTCTTTCGAGCCTCTAAACACGGCAATCTAGCCTCACTGCATCATTGTGAGCGAGGAGTTTAGTTTCTAGTCGCGGGCAATCAATTATGTTGTGGTTTACGGGGAAACGATTAGGGACTTTCGTGCGTCTAACCATTTAACTCAACTTAGCCTCACAACTACTTCTTCGAGTGGTGATGTGACATCCCAAGTTGGTCTTTCATAACCCCCGTGTCTCAACCAAGCACGGTGTTAGGTATATTTCTATCCTGACAAAAAAATCTCTCCCGAGATACAAACGTGCTCCTCACATTCTCATGTCCTGACCTAGGTAATGCTTTCTCAAGCTATTACTCAAGCTAACAAATATGCTTTCATGGTGATCAATCATAAAAACAACCAACAATCCAGAATGCAAGATGAAAACAACAATCAATAACTTAATTCCAAAACAATTTCATAAAATCACAATCATAATTCGTGGCTTCAACCCTAGAGGAAGGGTTCTTGCCATTCATGTTCGTAAAACTACACTAACTACTACTAAACTAACATACTTACATGAATTTGGTAGATGAGAAGGGAATTTGACAAACCCTAGATGAGTTCTCCCACTTCTCCCTTCACTCCTAGGTAGTTTTCCAGAATAAAATCGTGACCAAATGATTTTAGGAGCTAAGGGTTCAATTTATACTATGCTGAAAAATTGCAAAATTTGGCCTGTGGTGGAACAGCAACGTGTAACAGAGCTGAACGCCCTACTTGACCTCCGTGACACGTTGGTAACGCGTACCCTCACTGGAATGTGCCAAAAATGCAATTTTTGGCCAAGTGTTGCCGTGTTGGCAGCGTTCCACGGCCCCTATCGCGCAAGGTGCCAGTTATTGCATGTTTTCTTGTTGACTTTCACGTTTTGCTCTTGATTCCATTCCTCCACTTCACCAAATCATGAATTAGTTCCTCAAATGCATTATTAACCTTCAAAAATAAGGACTAATCATGTTGGTTAGTATATATTCACATTTACATAAAATCACATGAAAATGCATAAAATAACTTAGATAAACAAGACTAAATTAAGGTATAAAGCATCACTCGGGCATGCTATTTTTGCCCACGATCAAACATCTCATCTATGGGATTTTAATTCATAAAACTAAAATCATGATTTTAAATTGAAAACATTATAAAATTTGCCCATGCTTCATAATTCAATAGTAGAATCATAATCAAATCATACCCATGTATAGAAATAGAAGATTCATGCATGTGGGTTAAAACCCTATAGATTAGACATAGAATTTCATACTTTAGAGAGGGATTGGGCATGGGTGTGAAAGAAATCACCCATTCATAACCCTACATACCTGTTGGTAGCTGATTCTAATACTTCTTTAGATGCCCAATAGGAAATTGAAAAGAAATTGATGAATGATATGCTTGATAACCCTCTCAAGCCTTCTACCTTGCATGCATGAATGAATGATGCCTAAAATGAACTTAAATCATTTAAAACTCACTATTCATAACTCAAAACGTCGTCTTTTAGGCCTTAGGACCTTAGGAATTACGGAAAAACCCTTACTAAATTTGCGAAAAATAATTGCTAGGTGGTCCTAACGGAGGACCTAACGACTCGTTGCTCAGGGTCACGACTCGTCGAGTCGTCTGTTAAGTACACTGCTTCATCTAATCTTCTGGGCTCACCACGGGAAGTCTAATGACTCGTTACTGGTGACCAAGACTCGTGGTCAACATTCGTGATATACACTGCCTTTCCTCGACAAAATCTATTCCATGCGTGATCATGACTCACCCCACGAATCATGGGGGATGACCATGACTCGTGGGGACCTTCCGTCAAGTACTCTGCCCCTTTTTCTTTTCTTTTCTTATTCCCCCTCCCCACGGCTGACCTAACAACTCGTAGGACCTGACCACGAGTAGTGGTCATGCCCGTGGGGTCTCACTTCTCCAATTCTTCTCATTAAATCCCTGGGCTTCCCCCATGAGTCATCTCATGACTTGTGGGCTGCCCTTATGAGTCTTCTCACGTCTTGTTCTGAGTCTGATGCCAAAATTTCACTTTTTCTCCGGTTCAACTCCTGGAGCTGATCTTTGGGCTTCTGGGGTACAACAATCAAAATATACTTGTTTCCATTTGACGGGATGAAGGGTCCCATGAAATCAATTCCCCAGTAGTCAAACACTTCCACTTCCATAATGCCTCTTCAAAATGTTACATGTTCTCTGACAGCTGTCATAAGATTTTGCAAACAAATAAGCATCTTTGAATAGGGTTGGCCAATAAAATCCGATTTGGAGGACCTTTGCAGTTATTCTGCCTCCCTTGTGGTGTCCACTGTAAGGTGAAGAGTGACAGCTTTCCAAAATATAGTGTACTTCTCCCTCAGGAACATAACTTTTGACCAGCTGATCGGGACCTATTTTTTACAAGAAGGGCTCATCTAATATGTAGAATCTACTATTATGGAGGAATCTCCTTTTTCTGTCTAGGGTTGCATCAGGTGGATATGCACCATTAACCAGGAGATTCACTATGTCAGCATACCATGGCAGCTCAGGACTATGCATAAGAAATAGTTGTTCATTAGGGAAGGTCTCAACCATATCAGACTTGTAGTCAATATGCTCCCCATCCTCCAATCTAGAGAGATGATCTGCTACCTGGTTCTCTATACCTTTTCTGTCTTTGATCTCAATATCAAATTATTGGAGTAGCAGTATCTACCGAATGAGCCTATGTTTAGCATCCTTCTCTGCAAACAAGTACATAATTGCAACATGATCAGTGTACACTATCACCTTTTCCCCACTAGGTAGGCCCAAAACTTATCAAACACATACACCACCTCAAATAACTCCTTTTCGATCATAGATAGTTTTATGATTTGAATCTAATGTTTTTCTTGCATAATAGATGGGTTGAAATCCCTTCCCTCTATTTTGCCCCAAAACAGCTCCTATCGCAAAATCACTGGCATCACACATCACAATAAATGGTAATGACCAGTCTGGAGCAATGATGATTGGAGCTGTGATCAACTTGTACTTCAGTGTATTGAAAGCCCACACACATTCTCTATTGAAATCAAACTTCACATCCTTCTCCAAGAGTTTGCACATCGAGGTGGCTATTTTAGAGAAATCTTGAATAAACCTCCTGTAAAATCCATCATGTCCTAAAAAACTGTGCACCCCTTTTATAGAGACAAGAGTGGTACTTTCAATGGCCTCAATCTTAGACCTATCAATCTAAATACCCTCCTTTGAAATTTTATGGACCAGGACTATCCCTTCGTGTACCATGAAATAACACTTTTCCCAATTCAGTAAAAGATTGATCTTCTCATATCTGGCTAATATCACATCTAAATGATTCAAACGGTCATTAAAATAACTCCCATAAATTAAGAAGTCATCCATGAATACTTCCACAAATTTCTCCACCATGCCTGTAAAAATAGCTAGCATGCACCTCTAAAACGTTCCTGGAGCATTACATAGTCCATACAACATCCTTTGAAATGCAAATGTGATGAAAGGGAAAGTGAAAGTAGTCTTCTCTTGGTCCTCCTGTGTGATCATGATCTGATTATAACCTGAATACCCATCCAAAAAACAATAGTAGTCATGTCTGGCTAATCGGTCTAACATCTGATCCAAGAAGGGTAGTGGGAAGTGGTCTTTCCTGGTGGTTGCAGTAAGATTCAGTAGTCAATATAAATTATTCACCCTGTGACTATTCTCTGGGGTATCAATTCATCTCTCTCATTGTGCACCACTGTCATTCCACTCTTTTTTAAGACACAATGAACTGGGCTCACCCAATGACTGTCCGAAATCGAGTAAATGACACCTGCATCTAGCCATGTTATTATCTCCTTCTTCACCACCTCTTTCATGATTGGGTTTAGTCTCCGTTGGTGTTCAATACTAGGTCTGGACCCCTCTTCTAGCAGTATCTTATGCATGCAAAAGGAACTTCTTATCCTTTTTATATCAGCTATTGTCCATCCAATCGCCTTCATATGATACCTTAGCATTTCCAACAACCTATCAACCTGCTTATCAGACAACAATGCAGATATTATCACAGCCAGTGTATTATCACTGCCTAGAAAAGCATATTTCAAATGTGCAGGTAAAGGTTTTAATTCAAGAACTGGTGCTTTTTAAGTAGACGGCTTCGGCTTTTCCCAAGTCAAAGGTTTTTCAAGTGTATCCAAAGGACCCTCTCTACTAACATGGGCACTGCTGGCATCCAAGACTGCAAAATATTCGATTGTCTCTAATTTATCACCCTGTTCTTTCCTATATACCAGTGCTCTCCCAAGTGGATTTCCCTGTGATAAATACTACTTTAGGGCCTTAGTGGACATTTCTGGCTCAACTGTTATGATGGCCTTAAGCTCCTCACAATGAGACGGCAACCTCATTACTCTAAACACATTAAAGACTACCTCCGGACCATTCAAAGTCATCGACATCTTGTTCGACTTTACCTTGATCACAGCATCCACGGTGGCTAAGAATCCTCTCCCCAAAATGAGGCGAACTGTTGCATCTGCTTCATAATCTAGGATTATGAAGTCCATCTATAAGATGAAAGGTCTCACCTTGACCAATACATCCTCTATGATTCCCTCAGGATAGGCAGGACACCGGTTGGCAAGCTGTAATCTCACTGTGGTAGGACGTAATTCGCCTAAACCCAATGTTTTGAATAATGATACAGGCATCAAATTAATGCTTGCACCCAAGTCACATAGTGTTGAACCAACTTCTCTGTTCCTAATAACCACTGCAATGGTGAAGCTCCCGTGGTCTTTCAGCTTCTTTGGAATTTTGTTCTGCACCCGAGAACTGCACTCTTCTGTGAGAGCCACAGTCTCAAATTATATAAGCCTCCTCTTGTTTGCCACAATATCCTTTTGATACTTGGAGTATTTTAGAACTTCCAGCAACAACTCTACCAATGGTAAGTCAACATGTACCTGCTTCAAAACATCAAGAAATTTTTGGCAAGCTGTGTCCTCCTTCTGCTTCTTAGACTTGTGGAAATGGAGGAGGTTGTCTGGCTTCTAGCAATATTGGTTGTGAGTTGGTTGACTCACCAACCTTCTTCTTATATGTCACAACTTGCTTTGCATCAACTTTCTTATCTCTGGGAATTACCTCACCTAGCTCATTTCCACTGCGCAAAGATATTGCGGTCACATTTTCCTTGGGGTTCTTCTCGGTGTTACTCAGAAGTGCCCCTTGTGGTCTGTTAGTCTACTGAAGGGCCAATTGCCCCATCTGTCTCTCCAGCTCATGGATGGACTTCAACATTTCATTAACCACCTGAGTCTACTGAATCATCCACTGCTTCATCATTTCCTCCAATGAACTGTCAGGATGCTAGCCTTGAGATCTTGGATAGTTATTCTGGGGCCTTTGGAAATTTTGATTCCCTCCCTATGAGGGATTTGCTACATTCCTGTATCCATGGTTGTAATTGCTACCTGCAAAACCTCTACCATGACCTTGTTGTCCCACAAAATAAATAGACTCTGCGTTTAGTGAACAACCTAAAATAAGCGTAGCCTTCTTCAAACACCTCACATGATGGTGGTGGAGTCTAGACTTGGAGAACTTGTTGAACCTGACTTCCTGCTAGTGTGGTTACAAGCTTGCTGATCACATTCAAAAGTTGACTGATATCTGCATAGATTACTGCCACACCATCTACTTTGAGCTTTCCTATCACCTTGGCTACTGTGAACCCTCTACTGAGTCCTACTAGTCTTGACTCCCTGCTGACATGAGATTCAAAAGAGACTTTATTTCATCATATATCTTGGACAAAATTTTTCCCTATGCGGTAGCATCAAGCAAGATTTTTGACTTTGGTTTCAGCCCCTCTATAAAATTGTGCCCAATAATTTCCTTTGGTTGCATGTGGTACGGGTAATCTCTCAAGTATCCTTGTATCGTTCTCAAGCCTAAGCTAAGTTCTCACCATCTTTCTGTACAAAATCGGAGATTTTCCCTCTCAACTCTTTTGTCCTCCTTGAAGAGAAGAATTGTTGATGAATTTGTCGGAAAGAGCCTCCCAAGTGGTGATGGAACCTGCTGGCTCATTCTGAAGCCACTCTTTGGCTTCACCAATCAACAAGAACGGAAACAACGTGAGCTTAACATACTCATCCGACATGTTCTGATAGTGAAAGTTCTCAATCAGCTCTACAAACTTTATCAGATGTCTGTAAGGATCCTCGTGCGGCTTTCCCTAATATTGGCAAGTATGTTGGACCAACCGCATGGTCTCTTCCTTCAACTCGAAGTTCTCAGTGATGGTCGGCTTGATGATTGCTTTAGAAGCGTTCGGCCTTGCGAAGTTAAGCACTAGAACCCTCTCCTGGTTGTTGCCCTGTGCTTGCTCATTTTTTCCATAGCTAACCTGCGAAAGGTTCTCTCAATTTCTGGATTAAAAGAAGCCAAAGGTGGTCCCTGACTTTTGTACTTGTCATACACTAAGCACACAACACCTGTAAACTTCAACAACCAACAAACAAAATGTAAAATAATAATAGTGGAATGAAAATCCTAACCTAAAAAAATAATTAATCAATCTTCAATTCCCTGGCAACGGCGCCAAAAACTTGATGTCGCCCAAGCGCATGCAAGCGCACGTGGTCGTCAAGTAATATAGGACAATGAAGTCCCGATTATCGATCCCTCAGATACTTACCAGATTAATTATTCAAGGTTATTATCTTATCTCACTATTCTAAGAAACAACAATAAAAATGGGGAATAATTTGGAGATTTAAACTACTAAACTTGATAAGTAAAATGAACTATTTAATTAAACGCGATTTCACAAATGTTTGTACTTCAAATGATGATATAATCTAGGGTAATGGCACTTTCACTTCAAGTTGAGTTTTCAAGACTTGATTAGCTAGATTAATTCTTTCTAAGGTTGCTAGTTGCAAGTTATTATCCCTTTTCTTGTCACTCTCCCCAGTATCCAAAAACTATTCCATGAACCCTAGCACCTATATCCCTATGATCGCAGGAAAAACATGAGACAACAGCTGTAGCTACTTGTGTATCAACTAAACAAGGTTGAAGGGTATATTCCTATCCTCATCAATAACTTCTATCTTGAGCTCAGTCAAACAAGAGCTTGAATAGCTGTTTTATATTTACTTTTAACCCTTTTAATTCCCTCTCCCGAGTTTAAAAGCCAACGTATTTATTCAAAAGGTTATTAATCTAACGAATAAGCAATTAACATAAGTAAATATAAACAACCTTTAACGAAGAATCAATACTAGCATAATCAATCTATCAAACTTCAACCATCTGTTATAGCCAAAACCTTAGAAGGGAAGTTTAGCCACTCATGTTCAAGCAAAAAAACAAAGTCATCATCATTCTAAGCATAAAACGATAAAGAAAAGAAGAAAACCCTAAGTTATGAACTTGTCTCTCCTCCAAAGTTGTGTTACACCCTCAATATGATCAAGCAATACAACGTAGGATAGCTAACAAATGGCCTAGATGTTATATTTATAAGTGAGGCCTCAAATGACACTTTTGTCCTCAAGTATTTAGCTTTAAAATCAGTAAAATCCATCCTGAAATACGTCTAGCGCTCCGCGCCACCCAGTGCACCAGGTCTGACTCAATTTTCCTCTGAAGTTTTGCTCCGGGAACCCCCACGCCAACCAATGCACTAAGGTGTTAGTCAAATTTCAGGGCATCCGGACACCTCTGGCGTACCACATCATCCAAAGCACCAGAGTGTTAAAAAATTTCCCAAGTCTAGGATGCTTCTGGTGCGCCACGCCATCCATCTCGCCAAGGTGTTGATCAAATTTTCCTCCAAAGCTAGGGACCTGATGCACCACACCGCCCATAGCACCAACTTTTGTGCAGATTTCTCTGAAGTTTAGGGGTTGGCGCGCCACACCAACCATCTCACCAGGATAACTTTTGCGAACTCTTCTTTTTTCATACCTGAGGTTATTTTTGAGTCTTTTTCCTTAGTTTCCTGCTCAAAACATCTAAAAATATTTGATAGCTCACAAAACACACATATACATCAATTTGTGCATTATATAAGGATTATGAACTCAAAATAAGGTAAAAGATGGGTAAAAATATGACAAATTAGCATAAAAATATGCCCTACATCAGTGATCATCTATCTGCAGCGGTTAAACCTCTTTCAAGATTCATACCTCTTGTTCCTAACTTGAATAACAACTTCATCTTACCATCTTAGGAACTCACATCAACTGTTGGTAAACGCGTTAGTATTCCACTTTCCCTTGCTTCTCAAAATTTGTTCAAACCTTCACTTGTAGACCAGCCCTCTGCAACTTCATCCCCGCCTTCTCTCCCTCTTGTTGGCCAACTTGAACCACCAATAAGCAACTTGCCTGGTGATACAAGACCTGCAATTGAAATAACAGTGAACACACATCCTATGCTAACAAGATCCAAAGATGGTATCTACAAACCCAAGGCTTACAACATTGACCTCACTTCAATTGAGCCTGTGTCCATCCATGAAGCAATGTTAAATGATAAGTGGATAGAAGCAGTTTATGTTGAGCTTCAAGATTTGATCAGCAATGGAACTTAGAGTCTGGTTCCTCTCCCTTCATCTCGAAAAGCGGTAGGTTGCAAATGGTTGTTTAGACTCAAGAAAAATCCTAACGGGACTGTTTCTAGGTACAAGGTGCAATTGGTTGCAAAAGGGTACTCCCAAATATTTGGATATGACTGTCTTGACACATTTAGTCTAGTGGCAGCAAGGATTACAGTTCGAATAATTATTTCAACAGCAGTCACCAACAACTGGCAGATTTGGCAAGTTGATATAAACAATGATCTTCTCAATGGAGACCTTAGGGAGGAGGTGTTTATGAAACAGCCTCCTGGGTTTGAGCAAATAGACTCAAAAGGATGACCATTGGTAAGTAAACTTCATAAAGCACTTTATGGTCTTAAGCAAGCCCCTCGTGCTTGCTTAAGACCGAGGTGTTTATGAAACAGCCTCCTGGGTTTGAGCAAATAGACTCAAAAGGATGACCATTGGTAAGTAAACTTCATAAAGCACTTTATGGTCTTAAGCAAGCCCCTCGTGCTTGGTTTGAAAAACTGCATAATTTTCTTATTGATAACTTATGTTTCAAAGAATCTGTGGATGATCCAGCTTTGTTCTACTTAAACTCTCCTTCCAATTTCATATATCTAGTAGTCTATGTTGATGAGATCATAATCACAAGCAACAATGACTGTTTTATTGAAAAACCCATTGATCATCTCCATTTGAAGTTCTCACTTAAGGATCTAGGATTACTTTTCTTTTTTTCTAGGAATCAAAATCCACAGAATTAGCAACCAACTTCTTCTAAATCAAAAGAAGTATATCACTGAGATTTTACTCAAGGCAAACATGTTTGGGTCACACTTGTTGGGACAACGGAATAACAACAATAAACACACACACACAAATTAACTACGAGAAAATAGAGAAAAACGGAACCCAAACGACACACAAGAATTTACGTGGTTCGGTCTCACGACCTAGTCCACAACTGCAACTAGGAGGAATTTGTTTACTCTCTCTCTTGTGGTGTATAGATTACAAGTACAAGCTATCTATTTATAGAAATAGATTAGGGTTATTAGGGTTTCTAACGGGCCTAATTAATCAGGCCTCCACAAGCCCAACAATCTCCCACTTGGAGGCATGATAATCTTCAACTGCCATCCACTGTGAGCACTTGTACATCTAGTAATCTCCTCCTCATCTTCCTGGTTGCAGCGGCCTTTTCATCAGTTAACCTGAAGGCCCGTTGAAGCTTCCCCAAGCTCCAACATCAGTCACGGCTAAACTGCCCCTGACTCGTCCTCTGTCCCTACCGACTCCCACTTGCACGAACTGCCGAATCCTGGGATACTCTGAGAACAAACAACACTCTCCATAGTTAGCAGGTAATCATCCGGAGAGACTTTGACAGCTGGAACACTGGTTCTCTTAACCCACTGTCTGGTAATTCTGGCTGAAGTTTTAACTGGCTGACTGCCGATGCTCCCACTGCCACAAGAACCCCTGACTGGTTTACCTGAACCTTTCCAAGCACGTTCAACCTGAATCTGACCTGTGGCTCTGGGTTTATCTCCTGCAAAACGAACCTTCTTATGCCCACGAGACTCTGTGAACCGGATTTTGTTTCTCTTCTGATCTGGGACAGTCACTCCCTCAGATGGTAAATAGACCATATACAGCGAACTCCATTTCTTTCCTCGAGCTATGACCAAGTTCCCCTTCATCACCTTCCACTGCCCGTTTCCGAACTTAACATCGTGTCCCTCATCATCCAACTGCCCAACAGAAATCAACCGTTTCTTCAAGCTTGGAATCACTCGGACATCCTTTAAAGTCCACGAACCGACTGAAGTTTTCAGAATCATGTCACCCATGCCCGTTACATCAAGAACTTTATTGTTTGCTAGTCTTACCTTTCCAAAATCTCCTTCTTTCAGATTCTGCAATGCTTCACTGCTGTGGGTAGCATGAAATGAAGCACCAGAATCCATGACCCAGGAATCCACACTGCTCTCCACGCTACATATCAAGAGATCATTATGAGCATAGTCTCCTACAATGTTAACTTGTTTATTATTCGGGCATTGATTCCTGAAATGCCCCACCTCCTTGCACGTCCAACACGTTACATCTGAGCGATCCTGAGTCTTCGACTGACTCCTTCTTCTGTTCCTGCTCCCGCTACCTCTGCTATTTCTCCTTCCTCTGCTGACATTTAGCAATTCACTCGATGATTCCCCAGAACTCCTTTTTCTGACATCCTCGCCTAAAATGAGATCACGAATCTTCTCAAAAGTGAATCCATCGGGTTCCGCTGAACTGGTAACTGCTGTAACCGTTCCGGACCAACTGTCAGGTAATGACGATAGCAGTAGTAAGGCTTGAACTTCATCATCGAACTTAATGCCCACTGACGTAAGTCTGGCTAAGATTGAATTCATTGTATTTATGTGCTCGGTAACTAAACTGCCTTCCTTCATTTTTGTGTTCACCAATTCTCTAATCAGAAAGACCTTGTTTGCTGCAGATGACTTCTCGTACATGTTAGACAGCGCTTCCATGACACCTTTCGCTGTCTTCTCCTTCAGAATGTTAAACGCAACATTCTTGGTCAACGAGAGTCGGATAACCGCCATGGCTTTCCGATCCAAACCTGCCCACTCTGCATCAGACATCTTTTCTGGCTTGTCACCCAATACCATGTCTAACTCCTTCTGAACCAGCAAATCCTCAATTTGCATTTTCCACCAACTGAAATCTGCACCATCAAACTTTTCAACTCGATACTTCCCATCTTCTGCCATCTCAAACGACTAGATGAGGTACCCGGTACAACTGATCTCAGATCTTGGTAACTTCATCAGAAATTCAATGACAAAACCAATACGCACCAACAAAGCAACTCAGACCAACAACAACAAAAAAAAAACCAATTGAAAAACTTTCTGCCGGTGAACAGTACCTGCCGGCGACTGCGAGTTTCTCTTTCTCCGGTGCTGCGCGCTCGAGGCTGTTCAGATCTGCTGCTCGTGACGGCGACGGTGCGACTGAACGGCTGAACGGAGACCTGCACGACTGGTTTCTGTATTTTTTTTTTCTTTGCTCGATCTGGAAAAAAAAACTGGTTTTTTTTTTCTTTCGGTCGGACTGGTTCGCAACTGGCAGCAGCGACGGCTGCTTGATCAGGGTTGCGCTGCTGCTGCTCTCTCCCTTTCTCCAAAATTTTTTTTTTTTTTTTTTGGGGTCTTCTCGCTAATTTTTTTCGTGTGTATAACCTCGCTCTGATACCAATTGTTGGGACAACGGAATAACAACAATAAACACACACACACAAATTAACTGTGAGAAAATAGAGAAAAACGGAACACAAACGACACACAAGAATTTACGTGGTTCGGTCTCACGACCTAGTCCACAACTGCAACTAGGAGGAATTTGTTTACTCTCTCTCTTGTGGTGTATAGATTACAAGTACAAGCTATCTATTTATAGAAATAGATTAGGGTTATTAGGGTTTCTAACGGGCCTAATTAATCAGGCCTCCACAAGCCCAACAACACTCCACATCTACACCAATGGTTGGACATCCTCCACTATCTCTTACTAATGGGGTTGCTCATGAACACTTGAAAGAATATCGGAGAATTGTTGGAGCTCTTCAGTATGTGTGCTTCACCCAACCAAACATTGTATTTAGTATCAACAAGGTCAGCTAATTCCTACAGAATCCTCTTGACAAACACTGGAAAGTTGTTAACCGAATCTTACGTTACCTTAGAGGATTGGACTATTGTCTACTCTACTCTCCAGCAAGACATCAAATGCTAGCAGGATTTTCATATGCAAATTGGGGTTGCTTAATAGATGATTGTCGATCCACTACAGGCTACTGTGTCCTTTTAGGAGGAAATCTGGTAGCGTGGAGCTCTTAGAAACAACATGTAGTATATATATACCACAAAATCCACGACAGAGGCTAAATATCGCAGTTTGGCATATGTCATTCAAGAAGTTCTCTGGATCAAAACGTTAATCTTAGAACTTGGTGTCCAATATCAGTTCAAACGAGTAATTTGGTGTGATAATACTAGCACAATCATATTAGCTTCAAATCCACTTCTTAGATCAAAAACCAAGCACTTGGAGCTAGATCTTCATTTTACCAGAGAAAAGGTTGTTGCTAGTCAGATAAATGTTAATTTTGTTCCTGCTTCTCAACAAATTGTTGATGGATTCACTAAGCCCCTAACAAGAGATAATTCATCTTGTTTCAAAATCGATTAAGAGTGCTTCCGCAGAAACTATCTCCTAGTATTCACATCATCGAAAATCAAACAAAACATAAATCTTCACCATCAGATAAGCAGGGAGAATACCAGAGATAGTAGTTGTCTCTATTTCGTAAAACGACATAATTTTAATTATTCTTATTCATTGTAGTATCCAGATGTCATTGTATTCCATTCTCCTCTTATGTTAGGACACGTACCTACTTTAAGTGCTATATAGCACCCTCTGTAATACATGTTGATTAATAAGAAAAGGATATTTTTTTGTTGTCATATTTGTTTGTGTCCCTTTTATTTAGCCTAAAATAGCCAAACTGCTCGTTGCAGAACATTTAGTCTCTTTGTTCGCTTGTTTCACCAACACCAACAATTATCTCAATCCTACAAAAAAAAAAAAAAAAAGAGCATATGGGTGCTTATTTTAAATGATGATGATCTGGTGAGTAATGATGTAATATAACCCCTTTCAACTGAGTAAATAGTATTCATCATATAACAAAAATCACCAGTTAGTCCCATCAGTTGCTGATTTAAATGCATATAATAATTTTCTTTCTGTGATTATAAGAAAATGCTGAAGGCATTACTTGGTTCGTTCATACACGAATATGCACCAATCAAGTAAAGGCTTCTAGAAATCTCACATCTTAAACTCTAAATTCTTAACCGATCACTAAGTAGAATAAGTTGCCCTGCAACAGCCAACCGCCCCCCCCCCCCCCCCCCCAAATCCTTTTGTGGATCAGCATTCTGTTATATATATATCTGAGACTACTGTCTTTGTAATAATAAAGCAACACATCCATGCAAGCATTTATAAATGGAAGTAACAAGCAAAAAATCCTCAAGATTAGCACTCTGGATAACAATTAACAAAGTGCAAAAAGCTTGAATCAAACAACTCTTTTGACAACAAATAACTTTTTTCTAAGAAGTTGATATGAGGTGTTTGCAGATAGCTGAATCACTCGCATACGTTCGTCGGAAGTACAATGGCAATTTGAAAAATATTTTACTAACTTTATGTAGGGAAGTTATTTTCCTTAAATTGAAGAAAAATTAATTAATTTACAAAAACAAAAATTAAAAATATTTAAATCAATTAAACATGAGAAAATTAAAAATTATTTTTCAAAAATATTTTTCTTCATACCAAACACATCCTTACTAATGATTTAAATCATGTATTAATATTGATATTTTTTAAAGTGCATTAAATATGTTTTACTCCTAAACTGCAAATTTTCTTTCCTTTGAATTCTAGTGATAAATATTTTTTTCCCTTCTTAGTAGATATTTTATATATATATATATATATATTGCAGGAGCAATCACAAAATCACCCTTGAAAAGAGAAACCAAAAAGAGAGAATTTGAGAAAAATCGAGATAGGAGCGACAGAAGCATAAGCAGAACCGAGAAGAACAGGACTTTGGCAGCATGCGTGTTGTCTAAAGGTGCAGTACACATTTCATTAATGAATGACACAGTATTACTAAATTAAAAATAGGATACTCCATATACCTTCCAGAACTATCTTATGATTTCAAAATTATATAATTAGGAGTAACTAGCCTCTTTCTGGTCCAATCCATAATGCACCTACAAAGCCAAGCTTGAAGTATCTGAAAGCTGAAGCTATGGATATGGTATCTCTAATGCTTCAGGGAGAATAACAGAATCCAGAACCTTGAGTAAATCGGATAAATTGTAATAAAGGGGAATTGTATTAACACATGGAGTAGTGTAATCACGTATATCGACATAGGAGTTCATCATAGAAATAAAGCAAAAATAAAGGGAGGGAGGTTCCAAAGTTGGTTAAAAAGCAACTAAGAAAATAAAGAGAACTTCATAGCATCTTTCGAGGGTCCCAAATGTGACATCTTCCCACATGGGTCCTCCATCTTGATTACATTCATAACAATTCCCAATCCTCAATAAGAGCCTTGTCCTCAAGGTTCAAGTAGAGTCGCACTAACACCACAGCATTGTCCTGTTCCTGTGCGTTAGTGTTAACAATCCAAAGAAATTCTTCAGAAGCTTCATTAGCCAAAGAAACTGAAAATACCAGTCCCTCATTTTGCTTTTCAAACCAGAAGTGTCCAACAAGATTAACACCAAAGAGTTTCTTGGGAGATGAAGATGCCAAATTTAACATCTCATGGAGCTTTGACTTGAGATCATTGCTAATTGTTGGATTCAACTCCTCTAAAGCATCATGCATTGATGACATTGGCATATGTAAGATCTCTGCAATCCAAAAAGTACTCCAAAGGGACAACCACTTCCTCAACCAGCTTAGAAGAAAACCAAAGAAAGGCATCTGTAACAAGGCAAGAGAGCTGCACTCAAATTTTCTCCAGATAAGAAAGTGCAATGTGCTACCAATAATGTGTGCATAAAAGGGGTCAAATAATTCCAGGTTCTGGAGTTCTTTTTTTTTCTTTTTACCTCGTTACAGGTTCTGGAGTAATTCTTTATAAGTGGTGCTGCTTCCAAAACGCCACTCATACTGATAAACATGCAAGGAGCATCTTTACTATCGATCCTGAAACCTTGCTTTGCCTCCTCTTCTGCATCTATATATGGACTGAACTTTACTATCAAAATGCATGTTTGAAATGTACTTCATGGGCTCGCTTCAGATAGGACCTGTTCATCAAGTTTTATAAACAATCCAAGATCATTCTTATCTATGTTTTCAACAAGAATTGCCAGTACAGGATCTCACACATGTTTGGAACTACAGTTCGCAATCCCATCCCCTAAAACTACAACATCAATGACTTGAATATCATTACTAACACATCTTGCCCTCGTACCCAAGTTAACACTCGAATTATCAACGCAGAAATAGTATCGAAAAATAATTCCTACATTCTGCAATGTTATTGTCTCCAATAACTTGTATGCGCAGATGCACAGATGTATGATATCATAAGGCAACCGTGCAGACAAGAAAAAACCGAGGAACAACCGGACTAGTAGTCTCGAGTGGTTTGCGCCTAAATTGGTCATCATAAGGTTCCTAAACAGCAGCATCAGTACCCACATCTTTCATCACAAGGTCACAAAGTTGCTCACCACCCAGTGTAGCAATTAAACCATATGCAGCAAGAATACTAATATTTGTACGCATGGTCATGTTGATACCACCGCTTAGAGGACATTATATATACTGAGATCAAATGGGATAATTGAAAAGTTGAGAGAAACATTCAAATCTATTGAGGAATAAGAATAATGTTGCACCTTGAGCCAAATCCTTCCAGTAGCTTAGGTTCATGGAAAAATCCATGTATCGGATTGGTGTATATCACAATACTTGATTTAATTCTAGCACAACCATCTCATCATGTAGCACTATAGCTTTTAAAGTCTCACTTTCCACACAACATGGAACAATATATACTTGAAATGTCACTTGGATAGAAAGAGGAGACAGAGTCACTATAGCTGCAAACATTAGAAGTATTGCATCAAGAAGTTTCCTCTCCTCCTTCACTAAATTTGGTCCTATACATCTCCCAAACATATGAAAAATTCTGTTGGGTTAATGCTTGACACAAATCCACCGTTTGGTATTTATACCATCCATGAGTCATAATTCACACAGGAAATTGTGTCAACCAATACATCTAGAACCTGTGCGAATAAAGTTTCTTGAGGACCTTTTGAGATAAAACCAGAGAACAATGATCTATCATAGTCAAATTTGTATAGTCCAAAATCGCAACAGTCAGTTGCAGCCACAGCTACAACATGGAGTTCAAGTGTTAAAACATTTTGGTCGTGTCTAGAATGAAGTCCAATACAACATAGACTAGCTACATTGCACCCAAGAACAACTAACTCTGATTTGCCATTCACAGAAACACTTGCATCAATTAGAACCAGCCTATGTGCAACTTCTAGATATTTGACAGAAAAGCCAGTAGCAAGAAAAGATCCAAGACTAGGTCTGACAGGTATCATATCCAAAAAATATCTTCCCCAAACTTGTAGTAGTAGAATCTATGAGACATTGTATTGAACATCTAGCCTGCAACAGGCACGATGGGTTCTCTCCAAATTCCATTGTTGATATTAGTGCAATACAAGATTCAACTGAAGGCTATTATCAAACAGAAGTCCTACACCTTCAAATATAAGTACATTTGCTGAACAGGATCAAATGGAAAATGAAGCAACCTAATTTTCTCAAATGTCAAACACATCTTCAGCCAAGTGCTGAAGGACACGCAACCCAAATCTTGCTCTGCCATGCCATGAAGAAAAAGAAAAGCAAAATCTACCTTAGGATATGTCAGGATAGAAGCAATAGGCAGAGCTTCCTGCCTCTTGATTTCTGACTTGGGACCCCCAGTAGCAATAAGAAGTGGTCGTGAATCAAGAGTTGCTGTCACAATATCTGCTTCCTCTGTTTTGTCACCCAAATCAAAATTCAACTGCGGAAATGATGATATCCGAATCGCTGCAAATTCAACAGATAAATTCTCAGTAAAAGCAAATTGCTCAACCACATTAGGCGCAATAAGATCTTGTCCAACAAGAGGAGCTAGTAGTGTTTCACCCTTTGCAATCTGGCTACACACATCAACTTCAGCTCTTTGTGGATTTTTTCAAACACCAGGATTGCAGTCATATCTGAGTAGACATGTAATGCAGCTGGAACTTTCAGGTTAGTCTTCTCATTTGTCAATTCAGCTTGTATAATAGTCACAATTCAAGTCCTGCTATAAGGAATGATCAGAAACTGGAGGTGAAAAAGGGGGGCTGGGGGGTGGAGGTGGAATCGGAAAAAGAGGTGGTTGGAATGGGTGTGAAGGAGGTGGAAATTCTGTTGGAGCACTGCATGTCATCCATTGATAGAGGAGGGGCAATGAAAGCACCATTGTAACAAAGGGGAATTGTATTGACATGGAGTAGTGTAATCACATATATTGATATAGGAGTTCAATAGAAATAAAGCAAAAATAAAGAAGGGAGGTTCCAGAGTTAGTCTAAAAGCAACTAAGAAAATAAAGAGACAACTTCACAGCATAAGCCCTAATAAATTATTTTCTTCTTCTATATATAGGCTCTTCCAAGGATACCAAATGTAATTTAATATCTTCCCACATGGGCCCTTCATCTTGGTTACATTCATAACATAAATCTAATGGAAAATTTCTCCGAAGTTAATTCGTCAAATACTAAATAGAATTTAACCAGTCTGACAACTATTGATGCTCCATCATCCAACAAAACAAACACTTCATTACTAAATAGCTGTAAAACTTGGAACACCTATGATGGACATAAATAGTTCTTAGATTGGAAATCTTGGAACGAGTTATTTGTAAATCTCTTATGCATTCAACAAAGAGGAAATAGAAACTATCTCCTCCCAGCAATATGACAATATGTCTCAAACCACAAGCATTCATGGGACAACAAATTGCTGGATGACATGGAGTTCTGCTGCAGCAGCAAGTGGCCACTCCAATGTGAAGCATACATGCACAACAAATGACTGCTATCACTCAACAACAGGAAGCCTTCATGCACCAGCTGAATGCTGGTAAGCCTCAAAAACAGGAAATGCAAAAAGCAGCAAAAAATTTCTATGGCTATAGTTGCAACACCTGTTAATACGTACAAGTACATCCTAATAGTTTGAATAACCTACCAGCCTCCCAAGCAACAAAATCTAGATGTATGAACATATATAATGTTAGACGTCTCATACCTATGCATCTGAAAGAAAAAAAATTGAGCTAACTGCATATACTGCAAGCGAGCTTTGTTGAGGGTCCACCATCAAGCTAATTCACTTAAGCTTCTTGATAACTTTACAATTCTGAGCTGATTCACACTCAAGTAGAGAGAGAGCCGAGATCAAGTATAACTAAATCCAAAACTACATAAGGTGGACCAACATAAACTTTGAGCTGCAACTGCAACTGGAACTTGAGCTGCAATTAATAGACAGGTCTAAAGATTCGTTTTGACACATGGCTTTCCCTTACATGGTGCTTTACAAACAGTTCAAAGAAAAGGAGGATAGCAATGCAAGACAAGGATGTGTACACCGTATTTTCTTTATGTTCCAACCTAAATAGTAAAGAATAGAGGTAAAATATAACCTATAAATAATAGAGGTGAAATATACAACAATTCTGCAAGAAAGATAGATATGTGCAATCCAAACAACAATTACTCTGCACTTACAGACAATCAAATGAAGAAATAAGATAAAGCCCTCCCAAACACGTTGGTCAGTAATCTTTTATTCAAATAAAGAAACTGTGTTTCACAAATATAACCACAACGATGCCTAAAAGTATATACCAGCTCCAAGTACGCGCTATTCTTCATCCAAATTCAATACCATGAATAATCACGAATCTCACTTAAATAGTACTTCCTAAAGTACTTTATCTTAAACTAGAGAACCAAATATTTTGTTAGGTATGTATTATATAGTAAATGAATTAACCTAGGAATCTGAAATAGAGAGAGCCAAATCTCTCCAGCCAAAAAGAAAGTGAGAAGCAGCAGCTGCAAGTTAACTTTTGGATTTAACAGAGAGAAGTAGATGTCCCTTCAAATAGCTAGATTCATTGAAAAGAGAACACGGGACAGTAAGTATTGTGAAGGGACTCCATTATGAAATGCATAATTTCCATGACAACTAGTTCATGTCAAATGGCCCAAAGGCAAAAATTATACTGCATAAGACATGAACAAGACCCTCAATCTCAACTTAAAAACAGTGTCTAGGATGAGATGACAAATAAACATGCATGGGCTGCAACCGCAGTTACAACTACTAAATCATAAAACTAGTGGAAATTCAATTTCCGTCTGTATCTTAGATAAACTGCAATCAACCAGACGAAAATAAATGATATAAGTAAATCAACAAGATTTTAAAAGAAATCACAACAGAAATATACGACCCTCAGAAAATGTCTTTGCCTGTCAAGAGGCAAGCCTTTTCCTTTTGTCACCTTTCCAGTTCGATCTACTGATTTCTAATTCTCCTAGTTAATCGAGGATCTTAATTTTGTAATCCAATGTTATTAAATTATTACATGAAATATTCTATCTACCTTTCAAAACTACATTATGATTTGAAAACTATTTAACTAGAGTAATTAGCATATTTTTAGCTTCTTTCTTGTCCAGTTCAAAAGGCACTTAAGTAGTAAAGCCTAACCATTCATCCTTGGAACATGAAAAAGATTAAAGTTTAATGCCAGAGATTATTTCCCTTGCAAAAAGCATACACCAGAGAAGTTATAACAACTTTGAGAAATTTTACTGAAAACTGTAATAGCTCAAATGCCGAAAAGGCTTATATGAAAGAAGTGCTCCAAATGTCAAAATTATGTTTTAGATTGGACCAAATATATGTCACTTTTATAGAAACAAACAGTGGATGTTTCATTGAACCAACACAAAACCAAAAAAAAAAAAAGATTTCACGCTCGTCGTTTACTCAATCGCCATGAGTTTGGCTCGTGATATCTATCGTAAAGAGGTTCAATACGTTCCTGTCTCTTGCGCTTGCTTAATTTCGTTGGATCAGCCACCTTGAAGAATCTTGGTGCCAACTCAACAAGCCATTTAGGATCTACCACGGTCACCTCGCGCATGTACTCCTTTGTTGTCATAACAAGCTCGTGATAAATAACCCAGTCCGGCTGTCTTTGGAAAAGAGCACTGCTAGGATGGATGTAAACTGGCTGGTTCTCAACTAGAGTTCTGTAACCTTCTTGAGGATCCTTTCTAGCAGCATGAAAAAAGAAACCTGCTCCAATAGCCTTCCGGATCTTTGTGAAATTCTTTCCAGCACTCATAACATCCAATTTATACCTGCACAAGCAAGGAAGATTCAGCATCGAGTCGCAACCATATGACTTTTTAACCTAAAAAAAAATTTAATAAACATCTGGCAGAGAGATCCACAAAATAAGGGCAAGTCAAATTAAGATAACAGTAAATAAAGGTTAATAAGTAAACAGTAAAGAGCACAAAGATTGAAATGAAAAGTATGGAAAAGGAATTCAAATACATACTTGTCCATGATGGAGAGCAGCTGTTTTCTAACATCCTGTGCCCTCCTAAGCGATCGTGACTGGACAAAATTTTCAAAACACCATGGTCCTGAAAAGTTTTTCGCTTTCCAAGCTTCATAAACAGCAAGCAAGGTAAGATGATCACCCTCAGGCTGAAAAAATTTGGCCCTTTTCTGATCGGCCTGAGCTTGTTTTTCCCTTGGTCGGTAAAAGATATTTCCAGTTTGAATCATAGCAATGATGGTCAAGATCTCATCACTACAGCCAAGGTCCACACTAGCAAGAAGCATCTTGGACAAAGGAGGATCTAATGGAAATTCTGCCATTTTTCTTCCCAGTTTCGTCAGAAGCCCCTCTTCATCCAGTGCTCCAAGAGTGTAAAGTTGCTCCATGGCAGATATGAGAGCCTGAGGGGAAGGTGGGTCCATGAAATCAAACGACAAAAGATCATTAATACCCATTGCTTTCATCATAAGAACCGTGTTCCCAAGATTTATCCTTTGGATTTCTGGAATCGCAGTAGGGGACATTTCACTGTGGAATGCACTCTCAGTATACAGACGGTAGCACTTCCCAGGTCCAGTTCGTCCAGCACGCCCTGCTCGTTGTTTTGCTGATGCTTGTGAAATTGGGGTAATGACCAGTGAATCAAGCCCCTGTTTTGGATTGTAGACATTTTGCTTTGCAAATCCAGGATCAATAACATAATATATACCGTCAATTGTCAAAGAAGCTTCAGCAATATTTGTAGCAACAACAACTTTTCTCTTCCCAGGAGGGGCAGGATCAAAAATTCTGGACTGCATTTCACTCGGCAAGGCACTATAGACAGGTAGTATAATCAGTTCAGGAACATTTTTACCTAGTCCTTTCATCCTCTCATAGAGACACTGGCAAGCATAATCAATCTCCTCTTGACCAGTCAAGAAGAGGAGGATATCACCTTCAGGTTCTGTCAAGTGGATCTGCATAACAGTAATTAAAGCCGCATCAAGGTAATCACTTTCTGGCTGCTTTGTGTAGAGTATCTCTACTGGAAAAGTTCTTCCTGGAATTGTAAAGATGTTGCAGTCAAAGAAGTAACCAGAAAATTTCTCCGCATCCAAAGTTGCAGATGTGACAATTAGACGAAGGTCAGGTCTCCTCTTCATAAGCTGCTTAAGCAAACCAAAGAGAACATCAGTGTGAATTGTTCTTTCGTGTGCTTCATCAAGCATTATGACTGAATACTGGGATAAATTATCATCAATCAGGATCTCCCTCAGAAGCATACCATCAGTCATATATTTGATAACAGTTTCTGGCCCAGTACAATCTTCAAAACGAATAGCATAACCAACCTCTTCACCTAATCGACAACCAAACTCCTCAGCAACTCTCTTAGCCACTGACATTGCAGCCACTCGACGAGGTTGAGTACAGCCAATTTTTCCCCTCGTTGTATACCCTGCCTCGGCTAGATACTGTGTCACCTGTGTTGTCTTGCCAGAACCTGTCTCACCAATGACGACCAGGACCTGGTTATCATGGACAGCCTGAATCAGTTCTTTCTTCAATTTGTAAATAGGAAGACTCTGCCTCTGCTCCTGGAGGGATAGCTTAGACCTCTGGCCAAAGGTCAAGGCTTTACCATAAGCATCCTTCTTCCATTCTGGCATGTCATAGGCAGACAAACCAACACCCCTCAGCTCCTGTGCCAGATGCCTCTCACCTGTCTCTGGCATTGGGTCTTCCCATGGTCTGTTGAGATCCTTTGGGATGGAATCAAGCATCGTTCTCTGTTGCTGTTCCCTTACTTCCCTTCTCTCCTTTATCAGAGCTGATTGTAGTGCAGCAGCACGACTCAATGATCCTTCAGGATTTTTAAAAATTTTAACTGGGGACATATCAACTGAATAACGACTCTGCCCTTGCAAGAAAGGGGGTTCGTCTTCATTCAACTCAACCTCAAGCTCTTCTTCAGCACCTTCTTCCTGATATAGCATTCCATCCCCTTCTTCATCAAACATGGGATGTTCCTGCACCCCCAAAACACCTGCAGCAATAAGTTGTTTTGCTTCCCACTTTTCAGGTGAACTCATCCTCTTCAGTGGTCTACGTGAGGGAACTACATCCTCCTGCTCTGTAATCCTGATTCCTGACAGGCCAATCCTGGTCTTAGAGGCCTCACCATTCATGGCTGAAGGATTAGTTGTCAACCCATCATCGCCTGAGCTCTTCTTCAATGGCAACAGATCCTTTCCTGTGTTCTGATCAACATCTCTCATTGACAAACTAAGCTTCTGCCCACTAATAGAGATAACCTTCACAAAAACCTCCTGGTCCCGCTTTACTAAATCTTTGGCATTACTGACCCTTCGAGTAGCAAGTTGCGAAACATGCACCAAGCCTTCTGTCCCTCTAAAATCATTCAGCTGAACAAAACAACCAGAATCCATCACCCTTGATACCCTCCCCTTATACACTGCATACAACTCTGGCTCATCTGCGTGATGGCTCGATTTTCTTCCGCCCCTCCAGTCATCATCTCTATCTTTCTCATACTCACCTCTCCTACCCTTTGCATATGCTTCATCATCCTTATCCCTGTCTCTGTCTCTATCTCTGGGCCTTTCCGAAGCCCTTCTTTCAGCTCTACTATCATCATAATCATCCCTATCTCGATCCCTACCCCTATCCCTGTCTCTACCCCTTTCTCTTCTATAATCTCTATCCCTCTCTCGCCTCCTATCCCGTTCTTGTTCCTCCACATCTCTCCTCTTACTCTTGGCCTCCAGCTCAATCTCCTTCTCCAATTCCTTAACTCTTTCCCTGTTATCTCTTATCTTCAGAGCCGAAAACTCGGAATCATTGTCATCCTTCTTCAACTCCTTGTCCGACTTGGACGTCGCATTAGGAGGCAAAATAGCATGGATTATAGTTAGCAATGTTCTAACGAAATAATCTGGCATTTCAGCACCACTTTCTTTCAATTTACCATCAAATTCATCTACTGATAAGCAATTTCTACCAAGTTCAGTTATAAATTCAGCTAAAACCTTATCACCAAACCCTAAATGTGCCTCCAATTCAGAACATACCTTAGAAATTAGAGAGAGGTATTCCAATTTCTTCAATTCATTTTCTTCGATGTCGGCTCCCATCCTTCAAACGCACGAAGAAAGAAACGCTAATGATATTGAATCCCTCGTTATTGATCTAAAATCTCATGGAATAAGGGATTTTGTGTTTCCTGTTTTTCTTTTCTCCTACTTTACTTGCTTTATACTATTCAATAAAGGGCAGTAAGCGGGCATTGCCGACCTGATAAATTATGAAATAATAAACAACAAACAAGAATTCCTAACTTTTCACCAAAAATATATTTTTACTATAATATAAATACATGTATTCACTACAATACAAATACCTCTATAGACATTTACTATAATACAAATATGTTTATAACACTCCCCCTTGAATATATATTTGATAGATAACGTGTCTCGTTAAAACTTTACTAGAAAAAATCCATTGAAAAAAAATCTAGTGAAGAAAAAATAGTACACATATCTAATAATACGCATTTTGGCTGCCTCATTAAAAAACTTATAAGGAAAATCCAGTGGGACAAAACCTCGTAAGGGAAAAAGAGTACAGCACGTATTAACTCCCCTAATTAGAACATCCTTGAATCTTTGCATCCCGATCTTCTGCACCATCTTCTTGAAAGTTGCAGTTGGTAGAGATTTGGTGAATAAATCAGTCATATTGTCACTTGAACGAATTTGTTGCACATTGATATCACCATTCTCTTGGAGCTCATGTGTGTAGAAAAACTTTGGCAATATGTGCTTCGTTCTATCTCCTTTTATGAATCCTCCTTTTAGTTGTGCTATGCATGCAGCATTATCTTCATACAAAATTGTGGGTACTTTGTCACAATTCAAACCACATTTTTCTCTAATGAGATATATCATGGACCTTAACCACACACATTCTCGACTTGCTTCATGAATAGCTATTATCTCAGCATGATTTGATGAAGTAGCTACGAGAGACTGCTTTGTAGATCTCCAAGATATGGCAGTACCTCCATATATGAACATGTAACCAGTTTGAGATCGAGCTTTGTGTGGGTCAGATAAATACCCTGCATTAACATAACTAACAAGATCGTCTTGCTAATAAATTAACAAAATGTTATGCCTTGTAGTATTAGCAAGATATATTAGTGCATCAACTCACACTAAGATATGGTACTTCAGGACCAAGGATTCCCTCATTCTTTTCTTGAGATCAAACAAATTATTATTCACATCAAGTGATTGAATAACCATCGAAGTATTTAATGAATGTGATTCATCCATATAAAATCGTTTGCCAACCTTCTTAGTATAGGCAGATTATTGTATAAAGATATCATCTGCTAAATGTTTAATTTGCAGACCAAGACAAAATTGTCTTTCCCAAATCTTTCATCTTAAATTTTTTCTTTATATAATCAATTGCCTTTTGAAGCTCTGTTAGAGTTGCAATGAGGTTTATGTCATTAGCATAAATAACAAGTACAACAAATTCCGATGTTGTTTTCTTATTTGCTTTTCCTCATATAAGAATTATGAAGAAGTTTGCAAAAACTTGTAAATGCTTCAGGCATTTTGAATCCTTCATGATTTTCATATAAATTTTATCAAGTGATAACATTCATTAGTATTTAAATGCGTGACATCTTCCAGTGTCTGGACTACAGGTCCAATAAGCTTTACGCTTATCAATACGCATCATTTCACTTGATGATTATTTCTACATCAACATGGTTTAATAGACGTAGAATTCAGATCCTCACAATCTTTTACAATATTGCGCGCTATATTGTATCAAAGATATTGTCGACGGTATATCATTTGTATCGGTTTTCAATTGGACATAACCCATTAAGATCTCATCACTTTCGATGTATTTCTTAGGTACCTAAACCTCTCATAAGGTTTCATGAAGTGTTATGTTGTAAGCTCTTCAAGAGCACATTGTCTCCTTATTATGATTATTTGCTCCATTCTTTTTTCTCAAATATTATTACAATGGAAACCAATTAATCTACAATGCTTCATGCATACTGTAGACTCTATCCTTCAGGGACATAAATCTAATAAGAGCTTTTGTAGCTGAAGTATGAAACTAGTTTTAGGTCAATAAATGTTTCAGGCATTTGACTTGAATTATTTTGAATGAGAATCATACTAATAATAATTCACAATATATTTCTTTGCTGCTTATTTTCTCCCCCTCATGTTAGAAAAACTAACATGCATCCCCGATCTTCTTTGGGGAATTCATCTATGTGTATCATGATAGATTCATTAATCATATATTACACATCAAAAGTTATTAGATGAAAATATTTGGTTCCTGACCTAGAACCAATTGAGTGGAAGGAGGATTAATCATAATTTATTGGTCAGCATACAAGTATTATTGTATGTGATATATCATATGATAGACCAACTCACTAAGTTTTGTTCTCATAAGCAATGGTTTAACTATTTATCGGAGCCATTTAATGTCAAACCAGCTTATATATAAACCAGCATTATCAAAATAAATTGTCTTGATTACACAGTCTGAAAATTATACTTTTAACTCAATTAATATTGAGTAAGCATTTTTGTCAATGTCAAACTACAGGTTGACAATGAATGCACGTATGACCATCTTATGGATGCATCTACTTAAGACATCACATGGCTGGTGAATAGGCCCATATTCACCTTTTACACTTTTCAGAATTTAGGGATTCAGTCCCATCATTAGCTGGTATAATCAACTTGTCATGAGAACAAACAAATTTCTTGAAGAATCTTCTAGTTCTTCAATATATATTGCAATACTCAATTAACACATCATATCAGGATGATCAAAATGGTCATGTCAACTGATAATAATCCATACTAGTAAACTTCAGGCTTACCATGACATGTGTTATTTATTTTAGTAAATTTCAGATTTACTATGTCATGAATTTACATCAATAAACTTCTGGTTTACTATAGCATGTAATTTCATCATGAGTATATTTGTAGTACAAATCAGGTAACTTTTCATATACATATTTCTTACCCATAGTAATTTGAAGACATGTAATCTTTCAATCATTTGTAGTCTCAATATGATAACCATTTTTATTGTTGGTAAACTTCAGGTTTACTACAATTTATGTTTTAATCATAACAACTTTGTAATACAATATGAGATGAATGACATAATAATAAATAAACTCTTCAGGCGCTTTCAATTTATTTTTCATAATATTATTTGGACACTACTGGTGTCATGATTCTTGTTGACAAACAATCAGGTTCTTTTGTAGACCTTGATCATTAATTTACACTATCTAATATTACTTAAATACTTTTGGTATCATGAAAGAAAATTCAGACACCGTAGGTGTCAAGAAATCAACAGTAAATATTGAGTTTTAACCTTCATTATTTTAAACTTTTACTACTTTGAGAGTAGATTGCAGGTTTTACTACTTCAGGAGTAAATTGTAAGACAGAAGTAAATTGCAAGATTTACTTTTGAAGAGTCTTACTACTTCAGGAGTAACTGTTAAATTCTTACTACTTCAGGAGTAAATTTCATATTTACTACTCTGGAAGTAAATCTCAGATTTACTACTTCGGGAGTAAATTTCAAGATTTTATTAAGTATTGTCACATTCACTTCAGGGACTAGATCTGTATTAGATCTATATTTGTAACATTTATCAAAAGTTCTCAATTTCTCATTCTTCAAGAATGGAACATGATCATCTAAATATGCCTTAACCACATAAGGTATGATAGCTTAAAACCTCTTTTAAGATATTGCTACTTCGGGAGCAAATTGAGACATGCATATAACGTAAAGAATTTCTCTAACATATTTTCACCTGTAATTATAATAAGCTTATGAAAATATTATCACTTATAGTGATCTCATATATATATATATATATATATATATATATATATATATAGCAAATTCTCATTATTACTCATTAATTAATATTCAAAAAATACAAATATATTTCCACAATGTTTGTTCTTCTGGAACAATTATGAGACATGAATTGCCAAGTGAATCAATAAGTCGTTCTCAGATCCATAAACAAAATCGATATTCTTATTAGTAAAGACATAAATATCAAGAAACACTAACTTTCATCTTTCTAAGAAAACTTTGATTTTTCTTATCTCAGATCTTTCAAAGTGAGTGCTCAAGACAGAGACTTGTGTTGATAACGTGTTATGAAATAATAAAGAAAGAACAAGAATATTATAGAGAAAGAGAGAATGAGAGAAGTTCTTATTTCTCTTGATAAGATCAAATACAACGAAGGAGAATCCCTCTATTTATAGGGATAATTTCTCCTAACCTTTCTCCAAAAGATAGACTTTCACTATAATATAAACACATGTATCCACTACAATACAAATACCTTTATAGACATTCACTATAATACAAATATGTTTATAACATAAATCTAATAATGTTTTACAAGGTTACACACTCCATTTCGTTATATTCTTTTTGTGTTTCAAAATTTTAATTATATAAGCTTTGATTTGTTGTAAAAATAGTTGAATGTCACGTGCCTCAAATTTTTCGTGACATTCAAATAGGGGACCCACTGGTATTAAGTGAGATAAGGAAGTAACAGAATAAGAAAGAAAAGTTTCGCCTCTGTCCTTTGATTTATTTTGTACTTCGTTTTTATTTTATATCACGTTCTCAACACGAATTTTTTTTCTTCGAGGTAAATACTTTAAAAATATCAAAGATTCATACCCTTTTTTTAATTAATAATAAATTTTTCTAAACATGAAATTTCTTATCCTTGATATATCAAGTAAAGGCTACCTATCATGAGTGCTAGATGCCGAAATTCATCTTAATGCGATGGGCTGACAGGCCCTATTAAAGAAAAAAAACCAAACATCAAATTAAGATCGTGTCAAGGCAATGATATTTCTTCGTCATCACCTTGATGAAGGTTTAAAAGATGGATGTGACTGCCTGAAGATGGTCGTTCTTCCACATGCACGTTATGACTGGACTCCTTTGAGGTTATAAGACTTTGAATCTATTAGTGAGTATAATTCCTCCATGTTTAAAATTACTTCACAATTAAAAAACATTGATAATGATATGGTAAAAATATTTTTCATTTTTTTTGCCTCGAGTATGCTCGTGCAGCAGCAATACCGAGAAATAAAGTTAAAAAAATATTCTGAATTAATTTCACATCTTCTTGTTGCTAAACAACATAATGACATTTTAATGAAAAATCATGAACCTACTGGTTCTATTTCATTCCCTGAAGTAAATGAGACAAATTTTCATCAGTCTAAGTGTGGAAAAGGTTGTGGCCCTAGTCGTGGTCATGGTCGTGGTCGAGGAAAAAATATTAATCATAATGGTCATCTTGCACCAAATAATGACCCTCACCACCAGCAGTGGAAGAAGAAGGATGAAAAACATGAAGCGGTGAAAAAGAAAATTTCAGAAAATAAATGCTATCGATATGGAGGAAAAGGGCACTGGTCATGTACTTGTTGTATGCTAAGGCACCTGGTTGAGCTCTATCAAGCATCCCTGAAGAAGATGAATAATAATGTAGAGACAAAGTTTATCTCTGAAGATAATGTTGAGTCAGTGCATCCATTCTTTTATTATGGGAGCTATAATTTTCTTGGATTATCGAGAAAATGACTTAAGATCTATAAGTTTTAAATAAGGGAATAAAGTTTATAGAAAATTAAATTTTCAAAAGGTAAGTCGCATAGTCGTTTCTTTAAATAAATGAGTTTGGATTCATATTGAAATTCTTTTAAGAAATGGACATAAGGTGTACAATTCATTATTCTATTAGAAATTAAAAAAAATTGATGAACAAATGAAGTTATTAAAGTATTTAAAATTATTTATAAAGATTAACCTATTGTATATAATATAATTATAAAAAAGTTGTATATATAATTTATTAATTCAGTTTGGTGTTTTCTTTGGTTTGTTTTTGATAAAATCAAATCAAGCCAAATATTATCGGTTTTTAAAAATGTAAAATCAAATCAAATCAAACCAAACTCGAATAACTATCAATTTATTTAATCGGTTTGATTTGATTCTCGATTTGAATCGATTTTAAACCAAACCCTGGATACCCCTACTAATTAGGGCAATCGAGTAAGCAATTAGACCATTAATCTGTAAAAGTAAAGGTGAATTTCAAGGTTTTAGAGTTTAATATTTAAGATTTTTAATATTAAATTCATAATATTTTAAAATTATAGGTTCATATTTACTGTTTTAAAATAATTTTTATATATAAATTTATGTTTCGCATCAAAAGTATTAGATTCAAAAGAACTCGATACTAATATGCTGCCTTGGCTCTGTCTAAAAGTCCTCCAAATTTCAATTCTTATGAATTTAATTCGTTGAAATTCCATCCAGTAAAATAAAAAAATTATAAATCTTCAAACAATATATTGAAATACCACAAATAATAAAGTTATTCCAGTGCCCATCAAAAGAGTAGTTCTCTAATGCATTATTGACTAGAAATAATTTAATAACATTTTACGTATACTGTTGAGGATTTAGTAACACACTTAAATAATAACCCATAAAATCATGTGAATGGTTCGATAATTTGTTTATATTAATATTTACTGTATGAAAACACAACAACAATAACAAAAACACAAATTTGTCAAAAACTAATAAAGTAAATTTCTATTTAGAATCAAAAGAATAAATCCATACTTTATTATCAACGTTATCTTTTTAAAGATTAAAGGTGAGACCGAGAGGTCTGGTATATCAAAACAAAAAAAGTGAAACAGTATGTACATGGCCCAGTCCAAAACATAGGACTTAGCCCAAATGAAAAAAAAAAGAAAAAAATAAAAATATGAATCAAAACAAAAGAAAAACAAAGCAAAATAAAAGAGCGGATGTCTTGAACACCATATAAACATCTGGGTTCTTCATCTTTGCCAACAATTCACAGGTGCTTCAATAACTGAGTTCTATGATTGCATTGTCTTCTCCGACAGCTCACAGATGCTCCGAGAAGCTCAAATATCTGATCTTCATGTCAAAAATGGAGGAACCAGGTGAGAATCTACAATATTTTAGCTTTGAACTTCCACTGATATTGAAGGTATTAACTTTACTTGTGGTTTGTTATGCTAAAATTGCTTTAAATACTAGGCAGATTCCATCTCAAGACATTTCAAGATCTCATCGGGTGGTATGATATTAAATTGTAAAAGAAGACTCCTTCTGATTTAGAGTTATGTAGCAGCAAATCAAAACCACTATGGTAGGTATTGTCAAATACCCTCAGCTATCTCTACGAAGCAAGTCTCGCATGTGATTTACCTGACTAATTCCTCTAATATTTTTCTTTTAATAGATTGAGCCTCTATCAAAATTAATACCACATCTTGGATAGAATGCATTATAAGATATGTCAAGTAATTCTGTTTTGCTATATAGCTTTTACTCTGCTTGTAATCATGTAAAGCTATGTATTTTGTATAGATGTATGCTCTAGTCTAGCTATGTGCTTGATATTTTGTTAACTATATAACACGTGTTGCTTGTTGTTGTTCTCTTTCTCTTACCTTTTGAAATCTCAGTCTAGATATGTCATGACCCGAGTGTACATCCTGGACGGGACACAGTGCTTAGAACCACGAATGGCTCCAAGCTAACCCATGACTTAGCATAATTCTATTATGATTGAACTACTGTAAAAGAACCTTAAGCGGAAACTATTTATAACCACTAACCAAATACTTTTATAAGTATAGAACATCTGATAAGATACTGAAATTTAATCAAACACTAACACTTGAGCTTAAACTAACACTCTCTCTGAAAGACTTCTAAAAGAAACTGATAAGTTTATTGGACAAACCCCCAGCTAACGCTAATATTTGAAAAACTAAAAATGATAATAACTGAAAATGAAGACTCCGGTCATCGGAAGATGAGGACTCACGAATAGATCTCTACTGCAATAAGTCTGAAGGAGAAATTAACCCCGCTGCTGAGCTTGAGAGCCCAAGCCCATATGATAAAATGATATAATATAAGAAGTGTGCGATCAGTACTTTGAATGTACTGAGTATATGAGATATGCAACTGGAATATATATAGAACAAACTGTTAGTGTGAAAAGTTGTGCTAAAATGCATAACTGAACTGAAGTACCACGACCCTTACTAAAATACATAAATATCAATGTGAAGCAGTGGTCTGGCAATACGTAATAAAGTATAGTAAAAAACTTATTTAAGGGTCATGTACACGTACTAAAAACTAATTTTGTAACTGTGACTGAGACTTTAACTGTACAAAATGATGGGAGAGCCTGTTAACCGACATATAACCATGTGAGCTAAATATGGATTTCAATATATACGCCCTATTAGTAGGACCTAATATACCTTGCCAGGGTATAAAGGCATGGCTGATGTGATCACTAAAATTGATGTCCATTCAGGCTAATAACCTATTGTGGCACGTAGTTCTAGCTCCTGGGTGAGCTGAATCCTAGACCAGATCGGTGCTTAGAACTACTCCCAATTGATAAGTTTACTGAATATTTATTGATAGCTTAAAAACTAGTGTTCTTAAAGCTAACTCAAAAACAAACTTTATCTGATAGTATTCTGAGGGTCTAAAGAACCTAAAAATACTGATTATGTTGTTAACATCTGTATACTGAAATCATGATAGAATTACAAAGATTGAAATATGAATTCATGCTAACTCAATTCCATATAGAAGCAAAATATATATTTATATAACTGAGCTTGAATAATGTGAAAATCTTTCATGAAAATATCATTTGTAACTGAATTTGTAAAACCATGAATATCACATGCTAGAATCACAAGAGACCTGAGAACATTGAAGTAATAAGGGAACTCATAACTGAACAAAAACCCTAAGACATGATTTTTCTATGGGGCTGAGATATCAATGTTTTCTGAAAGCTTTTGGGACACAAGGGTGAAAGGATGACCCTTGTTGAAATCCCACATACCTAGAGAAAAATCTTAGAGAAATAACTCAAAAATTCTGAGGATAATTAGAAACCCTAGTTCTTGGCTGGAGAGAAAAGCTCTGAAGTCTACAAATGATATTTGAAAATCTAAGTGGAGAATGAGGGAGAAGAACCATTTACCCCTCTAAATCCTTTAAAAAATATTTCAAAAATAATGTAGTTTAGGAACTAAAATAGTGAAAACTTACAAAAATGCTCCTAGAGCAAAGTTTAGAAAACTGTCCGTCAGGATCTAACGAGTCACATAATGAGTCGTTGGTTGTAACCACGACTCATTGGGACCAATCATTGGTCCTAAGTCTAAAAATTCAGTTTCTAGAGTTGACCAACGAATGGGAACGATGACCCATTATATGAAACAACGGGTCTTTGGTTCCACTTGCTGTCATTGGAGGAAGTTTTGAACAGATTCTAGATCTCCCCCAATGGACAGACATAATGGCCCATTATATGAAATAACGGGTCATTTTTTTAACCCGTTGTCACTGGTATGACTTTAGCATTATTTGGATTTCTTTTAACAACTTCATAGACAGGTCGTTGCTTCTTCTAGTGACTCGTTGTCTGGCTCATTGGTTCTCGGGAAGGATTTGAAAAGCTTCATGACTAGGTTACAACGGGCAACAGGATGACCCGTTACATCATTCAACGAGTCATTCTATGCTTTGTTGGTACCTAAAAGAAAATTTGTAGAGGTTGACAACGACTCTCCTGACACGTCATTGGTCCTGACAATGAGTCGTTGCTTGAGTCATTCTGAAGCAAAAATTTTCTGGTCTCAATCTGATTTTTCATTTCAAGTCTGGGATTTGGTGTAAGAAACTTTTGGGGTATTATAAGATACTTTTTATTTATCATTATTGAGTAGCTTTCTTCCTCCAATTAGTAATTCTTGAAAGTTATAATGTTGAAATGATAACGTCCAAACTACACTCTTTTTTTACGAAAGAGGAAATAGTCGTTGTATCAAAACAAATATCCAGACGGATGTCGAGGTTGAATCCTACAGAGAATTGAGTCTATAATTCAAAAGTTCTAAACTAATTCAAATTAGAAAGCATAATTGTTCAACATCTAAAAAGTAAAATTGGGGGGAAATTAAAGGGAAATAACTATCTAATCTAAACTAAGACTAATTGGAGGGGAATTTCAATTGAAGCAATCACAAGTGAGAGGCTAGGGGCATTCTATAGATGAGATCACAACGAAATTGAAAATTTCTTCAATGCCTTAAGCTCAAAATTATCATAGATAGCAGTGGATTATTCACATTCTCTGGTTTTTCAACCATAAGAATGTGTATGCCTTGGGTTCTTTCAAAGCCCAAAGCCAATTCAAGTAATCAACCACACAAGCTTGAGGAAGGACTAGCTATTCTAGCCTTGACCTTTAATGGAGTGAAAGTATGAGTTTTAACTATCTCTAGCTTAATCCCACACACAAACACTCCAATTCCTCACTATTATCTTCTCACCCAATTCTCACCTTTCTCTCTCAAGCAAAAGCAAGAAAAGTAAAGCACAGTTCATGTTTGCAAACCATCAATTTTGGCAATTATAACTTGGGAGAAGATAATAGATCTATAATTTTAATAAGAATCCAAGAGAAATTTATCAAAACTCAATCAAATTAACAAACCCACCATGAATATACCTCTGGCTAGCAAATTAGTAAAGCATACTTAAAGGTAGAGAGAAGATACCTAGAGGATTCCCCTCACATTCATCACATTATCTTCACAAATTTGCTTCACAAGCTCTTACAACAATGGTGGAATTTTCCCAATTTGGGTTAAAGAAAATAAAGAATAAAAGTACTATCTAACTCTAAAATTCTATGGTGAAAAGATTCTTCCCAAAAATTCTATGAAGAAAATGAAGTCTAATTCAATGAATGAGTGGTGTACAATGAAAGCTATCTAACTATTTGTACTTTCTTGTGTACAACTTTTCCTAAATGCCCTTGAAGATTCTATATGCTTTGGAGACCTTTTTGGACCCTTTTACCATTCATTGGACGGCCTCTCCGGTGAGGAATAGGCGTTTCGACGGTGACAATCCACAGAGCACCAAACTTTAGCCGGTTGAAAACAATGTCCTGGCAGGGGGAACCGGCAATTCAATGGGCGTTTAGCCGATGCCATTTCATGAAAGGCCGGTTGTTTAGCCGGTCTGCGTAGTATCTTCGGCGTTTCGCCCGCGTTTTGCCCTTCCAGGTCCGCGTTTAACTATTCAAAGCATGTCTTTGCAACTCTTCTTGAGCTCAAATATTCTATTATCTTTGGCCCCTCTCATTCATATGCTAACTTATAAAATTTCATCTCAAAATCCATGTGTTTTGCTCAATTTTATGCTTTCTCTACTCACGTGAAGTACCTAGAAAGAATTCAAGAGAAAGGGCATAAAATCCACATAAATGACTCGAAAACTAGGCAAAAGCTCATGCTATGAGTTGGTAAATTTCCAACTCATCAAACCCCCAATCGATGTTTGTCCTCAAGTAATGCAATTCTTTACAATTGAGCAAATGAACAACATGCTATTTATGAGTTTTTTCATAAAGGACCAATCAGGACGTTCTTTCATAAGAGGACATTGCTAAAACTTAGATCATTACAATTGTTATACACAAAATCATCAGGCCTCAAGATAACCCAAACATTATACACCAACTCAAGAAAAATAAAAGACTCAAATCATGTTGTACAAGCTTCAATTGATAACCACAATCATTAAACATTTCTTGCATGTATTCATTTCATTCAAACAAGGGGCATAGTTCCTCAAAACAAGTTCAAAGAGCATGTCAAGTCATTGACAATTCACATTCAAAGCTTGCCTTAAAGTTAGCTACCCGCTTGCCTTAACCATACCTCTATTTGAAAATAATTTTAAGCATGTACTCCAAGGAAATGATGCCCCTCACAAGAAGAGAGAATTCCACACAGATTTTTTTAGCATTTCATACAATGGGATTATAAGATAAGACAAATGCGCTCACTCTCACAAAGAAATTCAAGTGCATACAAATTGACCCATAGGCTTTCCCTTCATGTATATCGCCACTAATGTAGTGTTGCTACACTCAAAATCAATTAGGACTTGTAGGCCATAATGAAGGCAAGGGGTAAGGGTAGAATAATTATTTAGCTCTAGTGACTAGAGCCTCCCTAATGCCTTTTGTGAACATTTTTAACCTCCCATCAACTCTTTTCAATCACTCCACCTTATTTCTCCTATTTCATCATCTTTGGCTTTCATTTCTCAATGGCTTTATTTATAACTTCATAGGATCTCACAATTAGCCTCATCTTAGCAAGAGGTAGCACCAATTCACAATTCTTTTTCTCTTTTGAAGAACCAAGATTTCTCAACCTATCATTTTATGCATTTTGATCACAATGTGATGCTACCTCAAATTAAAGCTCTCATGTCTTCCCCTTTTCTTGCAAACCCCCAAACTTAGGCTTTTGCCTCATTCCAGACTCATTTTCTTATCTCTCCCCATTTCTTGGGTTTGAAGCCCCATTTTTTTTAATTCTTTCATTACTAGCAATTAGGGAGGACGGGTGCCAAAAAGGAGGATTAAAAAGGGTCATTAGGCTTGTAATGTGATTTCCAAGAAGAAGGTTTAAGGGGCTCAACATTGGCTAATGACGGAAGATGTTCAAGGAGGTCATTTTGGGCGAAGTGATTTTTAAAAGAGAGCCTAAGATCATGTTTTGAGTACAACTTCATCTAACATTTTACCTTGAAGCACATTAGAGCAAGTTCTAGACAATCATGCATACATAAGAATTAGGCTAAAAATCCTCACCACACAATGCATCACAATCCAAGAAGTTCACACACTTACTTCATTGCATTAAGAGAATGACTTTCCACAAGCTAATTATGAATAAAAAAGCCAAGAAATGAATGTATAATTCATGACAAGGGAGTGCTCATTCTCACATTTAGATGCCCTCTTTTTCTTTTCAAAAGCTCATGCACAATGCCAAGCAAGAAATATTGGTGGTACCTTATCAAATAAGTGCACAAAAGACTCGACAAGACTCTAGACTTGACATTTTCTCTCAAGAAAGTAGTCTCTCAATCTATCATCGGAAAGTGTCAACCCAGTTCGACAACAAAAAGAAAAGACAAAGAAATCGCTCCTTGGAAAAGAACCATAGTATAAAGAAAACCCTTGGAGTTTATTCAAATACTAATATCTAAAAAGGCGATACTACTAATAAGTAATGACGATTTGCCCTTAAGAATGACGTCACCCAATCTCTCATAGGGCCATATCATGCATCACTTAACAAGTGGCTTACTCAGACTTCACCCCCTAACACAAATAAAGCACTGTCCTCGATGCGCATGGTAAAACAAAGTAAGGAAGGAATAGGTGAAAGAACTCTCTAGGCTTTCTTCTCATAACTGGCGTTCAACTGGCACTTCACGCCTTTGAACCGGCGTTTCGCCGGTCTAACACTGATATGCCACTACTTAAGCAATTTTTCATCTAGGCATTCTATTTGACATATGCGTTTCACGCATTTGAACTTGCGCTTCATCGGTTTAGCGCTAGTTGCTCACTTTACATTTGGATTCTCTCACCTTCATCACATTCCATACCTATTGCACCCTTGCACAAACAAAGACAACAAAAACATCAAGTAAAACAAAACAAAAGTAAAAAGTAAAAACAAAAAGTAAAAGCACTTGGGTTGCCTCCCAAGAAGCGCCTTAGTTCACGTCATGGCTCAAAGACTTCAACTTCACCACTTTTCTCTCCATTTTGAGCATTTGAATCGCACCCCTAAATTCTTATCCATTCTTCTACTTCTCTTGAGGGTTGGTGGTGTAAGCATCAAGGGACCAAGCAATAGATATTGCATCTTTTGTTTCTTGACCCTTAAAGGAGGGAGGTGCTTTGTCCTTGTTGGTATTGTATACTTCAAGATGAAGCCACCTTGATCTTCCTCCTCAGCTTCCTCCATTGACTTGGTCTCCTTAGTATCCATTTTGTCAACTAAGTTCAATGTTGAAAAATGATAAGAGGGCGGTCTAAGTCGCTCCCTTTTCAAGCATGCTTCTTTCTTGACATGCTCCTTTTCAAGTGCACTAGAGTCCTTTGAGCATGATTTGTTTTGGATGTAACTTGGGGACTCTAGTGTCACTTTTTCAACTTCAGTATCTTGCTTGTTTGCAATGTTAGTTGGTTGGCACAATCCTGTGATTTCTTTAAAGTTCACCTTGACTCCTTCTTCATCATCATTTTGAGCTTCCTTCCATGAGTCGAGTTGAACTATGCCCCATTGTTCACTTCTTCTTGTTATGCTCCTCAATGTCTCCTCCACTTCATTTTTTAGAGATTTATCGCTCTCTTCTTGAGAAGTTGATGATTCCATCGGCATGGAGGGATTAACATTCTTTTCCGAATTAGACACCTGCTCCAAAAAGGCTTGGGAGCATGACTTCTATGTGCCCACATGTATTTCTCCTTCCTTCACTTGCCATGACTTCATTTCTTTCAAGCTTATGAGCACAACTTCTATCATAGTAACTATAGCGAGAAGTGACTCCATTTGGGCATCCATTCCAATGTCTCCCATGACTTCCACATAAGGTGCATCTATACCCATCATAGGAAGGAGAAGGTGCACTCGTCTCCCTTCTAGGGGCATATTTGTAATCTTGCCAATAGTGTGGTCCTCTACAATAGGGACATGGATCATCATAATAAGGGTAACAAACCTCCTTTCATTCCAAGATGCCATCATTCAACTACAAACAAACAAAAATAAAAACAATACAAGATGTAAAACAAAAATGCAAAACTAGTTCGAATCAATAAATAACTAATGTCTTATCACATCAATTTCTTGGCAATGACGCCATTTTTTATAACGTCCAAACTACACTCTTCTTTTACGAAAGAACGTAAATGGTTGTTGTATCAAAACAAATATTCCGACGGATCTCAGGGTTGAATCCTACAGAGAATTGAGTTGATAATTCAAAAGTTATAAACTAATTCAAACTAGAACGCATAATTGTTCAACATCTAAAAAGTAAAACTGGGAGGAAATTAAGGGAAATAACTATCTAATTCTAAACTATGACTAATTGGAGGGGAATTTCAATTTAAGCAATCACAAGTGAGAGGCTAGGGGCATTCTATAGATGAGATCACAACTACATCAAGAATTTCTTCAATGCCTTAGACTCAAAATTATCATAGATAGCAGTAGATTATTCACATTCTCTTGTTTTTCAACCATAAAAATGTTTATGCCTTGGGTTCTTTCAAATCCCAAAGCAAATTCAAGTAATCAACCACACAAGCTAGAGGAAGGACTAGCTATTTCTAGCCTTGACCTTCAATGGAGTGAAAATGTGGGTTTTAACTATCTCTAGCTTAATCCCACACACAAACACTCCAATTCCTCACTATTATCTTCTCACCCAATTCTCACCTTTCCCTCTCAAGAAAAAGCAAGAAAAGTAAAGCACAATTCATATTTGTAAACCATCAATTTTGGCAATTATAACTTGGGAGAAGATAATAGATCTACAATTTCAATAAGAATCCAAGAGAAATTTATCAAAATCCAATCAAATTAACAAACCCACCATGAATATACCTCTAGCTAACAAATTAGTAAAGCATACTTAAAGGTAGAGAGAAGATACCAAGAGGATTCCCCTCACATTCATCACATCAGCTTCACAAGCTCTTACGACAATGGTGGAATTCCCCTAATTTGGGTTAAAAAAAAGAAAGAAGAAGAAACTTACTATCTAACTCTAAAATTTTATGAGTGAAAAGATTCTCCCCAAATATTCTATGAAGAAAATGAAGTCTAATTGAATGAATGAGTGGTGTACAAAGAAAGCTATCTAAAGATCTGTACTTTCTTGTGTACAACTTTTCCTAACAGCCCTTGAAGATTCTAGATGCTTTGTATACCTTTTTGGACCCTTTTACCCTTCATTAGACGGCCTCTCTGGTGAGGAATCGGCGTTTTGCCGGTGGCAATCCACGGAGCACCAAACTTTAGCCGGTTGAAAATAATGTCCTGGCAGGGGAACCAGAGGTTTAATGGGCGTTTAGCCGATGCCATTCCGTGAAAGGCCGGTTGTTTAGCCGGTTTGGGCAGTAGCTTCAACATTTCACCCGCATTTTTCCCTTTCAGGTCCGCGTTTAGCTAATTCAAAGCATGTCTTTGCACCTCTTCTTGAGCTCAAATCTTCTATTATCTTTGGCCCCTCTCCTTCTCCTTCATATGCTAACTTATCAAATTTCATCTTAAACTCATGTATTTTGCTCAATTTTATGCTTTCTCTACTCAGTGAAGTACCTAGAAAGAATTTACGAGAAAAGGCATAAAATCCACATAAACGACTCGAAAACTAGGCAAAAGATCATGCTTAGAAGCCTAATGAGTTAGTAAATTTCCAACTCATCATTGAATTATATCAATAAAATAGAAAATATTAGCTAAAAAATTCTCCACTTGATTTTCTTCCCTCAGAATGTGAACTATTTGAATGTTCCCCCTCCTTCTCCACTCCTTAATCTTATTCACCTCGATATTTATATTCTAAGGAATCTTCCAATTAGCCTCCAAAATTTACTCCATGATCAGAGAATCATTTGCTACTATTAAGGGTAGTATTATCAATGTTATATATCTATCTAGGGTGAATTAATTTATGGTGACAAAAAAGTTATAAAATTATAAAAGGTGACATAAATTTTAACTATTGAGTAAAGATGACAAGTTTATGATTAGTAATTAATGGTGTTTGACCCTTTTGGACAGGCCACTTTAATCCAAGTTATATAAAATTTTAATTTACTTTAAAGATAAACTTTCTCAATCAATGACCTCCTGATGCTCTTCATTTAAAAAATTGGTGAAAAAAAATTCACCCAATTCATGTAGTTTTTTAAAGGATTCATTCTAGTAGTAGTAGACATTATTTTAGAGGTGATTTTCGATCATTTGATAAGTAATTAATGTTGTTTTGTATGTATTGTTTATTTTGGTAAAGTTGTTATTTTTCCAACAACTTCAATAGGAATTACAGTTGTTGCAATAACTGAATAAACTGTTGTATAAAAAACTTCTGATTTTTGTCATAATAGCTAATAAAGAAGTTGCAACAATTGTTGTAGTTTCTTCAATAGTTGCAACAACTGTTTCAGATGTTGCAACATCTTTATCAGTTGTTGCAATAATTGATGTTGCAACAATTGAGGAAACTGTTTAACAAAAAGCTTCTGATTTTTTTGCAACAACTAATAAAAAAGTTACAATAATTATGTAGTTTCTTCAATAGTTGCAGCAACTGCTTCAAATGTTGCAATTTCTTTATCAGTTATTGTGATGATTGAGGAAGTTTTTGTACAAAATTTTTTTAATTCTTTTTGCAACAACTAATAAAAAAGTTACAACAATTGTTGTTGTTGCTTGAACAGTTGCAACAACTGCTTCAAATGTTGCAACTTCTTTATTACTTGTTGCAATAACTGAGGAAGCTATTGTACAAAAAACTTCTAATATGTTTGCAATAACTAAAAACAATTATAATAATTATCATAGTTACTTCAATAGTTTCAAAAACTGCTTTGGATGTTGGAAATTCTTTATCAGTTGTTACAACAACTGAGTAAGTTATTGTATAAAGAGTTTCTGAATTTAAAACCACAACTACTAAGAAGTTGCAACAACTATTGTAGTTGTTGCAACAATTACTACATCTATTGAAACTTCTTTGTTAGTTATTGCAACACCTGCTAAAAAATCACTAGAGTGGTTGCAAAGACTGTTGGAGTTGTTGGACAACTTTTACATATTTTGAATGAAATAGAGAAAAAAAACTAAAGTTGTCTCCAATAAGTTCAATGAGCCGTTACTACAATTTACTAAATTGCTGCAACAACTCACTTACTTATTGCAATAACTACAACAGTTGTTGCATTTTGTCATAGTTTTTTCTCTTATGTCATGACCAATTTTTTATTTTAAAATAAAATATCTTTAAGTATCTCGAACATCATTAATGGAGGGATGAAATTATAATAGAGTGTGATTGCTATAGTGAGTGGATCAAGTCTAATAATCGGTATATTTAGCATTGGAAATGCGAAGACATGGTAGAGACAGTAGTGATGAATGTGCATAGAGATGTTGCGTGTGATGATTTTATGTACCAAATCATTACCAATTGTGAATTAACTTATGAGTTGAAAGATCTTATAATCACTTACATGCACACTTGTAGTAAAAACAAAGGGCATATCTTTTTAGGATAAAGGATTAAGTTAGTCTCTATAGTTATATGAAAGATGATGCTAGACCTATTTTAAGGGTATACATGGTTTGAAGGTCGATAGAGAACCACAACTTATCTTAAGACCAACAAGATATGTTAAATAATGAATGTGATGGAGTGAATATGGATATTTCAGATAATGGGAGTGGAGCTGAGCAGATTCTTATTCCTGAAATTGCTAGCAATATACCAGGGACTACATGATGTGTCAGGAGTTTGAGACACACTCTTACTTCTTTTCATGGAGTTCTGCATGCCTTTAAGTACTACTTTAAGTCAAAACTAACTCTATTATTTTAGGAACCTAATGGGTTGATAAAAGGAGGCATGGAAATCACTTAAGTCTGCCAGAACTGGAGAAAAAGACTGACCATTCTTTGAATAGACGGTCCATATCCTCAAATGCCTTGTGATCTAGAGAACACCTCCAAGTGGTATACAACTGACGGTTCAAGATGTGTACCATCTTTTCAAATGATGGTCCGCCAATCAGAAAATAGGATCAAGGCCATGAAAAACACTGAAGCATTTGATGATTCAAATGTGCGGACCGTCTTTCCAAAAGATGGTCCGTCAGTCAAAAGATGGACGAACCCAAGCAGAACATGAAAACCAAGTGATGGTTCAATTACGTATTGTCTATCCATAAGATGGTTCATCTCTACGAATTGGGACCCTCCAAATTTGAATTAAATTGGGGTTTTAGAAATTTAGTATAAATAGTCTTTTTTAGGAGAGTGAGTTTAGATTTTGAGAGATACTTTTAGCTAGTTTTTTTATTTTTCTCTCCATAGATTGAACATTGTAATTGAAGTTGAAGATCAAGTTTCTCAATTCAAGTTTTCTTCTCTCATTATTGCTTTGCAAGTATAAATCTAATTACTTGCTTTCTTCTTTGTTTTCTTCTTCTTGTTTTTCTTTTATTATGGGTAACTAAATCCAGATTTAGGGTTGTGAACTCAATGGGTTTGTGAACCCTAATAATCTCAATTAGGTGAAATTGATTATGGGTTTGAGAATATTTGATTGATTTGGGGTTCGTAAAATGTGATTAGTGATGAAAGTCATTCAATCTTTTCCAACTATGTTTATTGTGCTTGAGAAAGCCATTTTGGGTTTAGGTAGCATCAATCAATAGTGACTCAAAGCTCTAACCCTTGTTTAATGGATTCACCTAGATATAGTAGGAATGCAATTAGCAAAATACAATCGGGTAGAATAAAGTTCTCATGAATTTGTCAAAATTGATGTAGATTGATACAATTGGGATTATTGAAAGACACCTATTGGTTGCCTAAGTTGATTGCTTGCATATTCACCATAAGCCCATCCTCAATTATCCTTTTTGAATAATTTAAGGGGATCAACCCAAATTTGGGGACACTTCCCTAGTTTTTCCTACTATTGATTTACAACTTCAAGAATTTAAATTCATAGTTATAGTGTCTCTCTTTTTCCTAATTTGAATAGACTCTCAACTCACAAATCATATTTGAAATTACTTGATAATATTGGCCTAACAAGTCTCTTTGGATACAACTCCTACTCTAAAGTTGGGTAATTATATTATATCGATCGCATACATACTCACTAGTTGAGGTGGATCAAGGGAGATATTGATCGATTAATTTGGCGTCATTACCGGGGATCGAACCCGGACTGATGCATGACTTAAGTCAAGGATTAAAAGATGGGACCTCACCTGTACTCCCTCACGTTCCATTACCTTCTTCTCTTCCCTTTCTTTATGAAAAATCACCATATTGAACCTGGAAAAGCTTGCAAACTTGCATATCATTTTCTCCGTACACATGCACGCACCAATTTCCATCATTCTAGTATCAAAAGACTTCGAGTACCTAGGGCTGCATTGCTCCAAGAACTGAGCATTTTCACTCCTCACACACCACACCTTCCTATCTGAAAAACTTAATTAGGTGTGGTACTTGATTTTGAGCTCTAAATTTATGTGTATTTTTTATGGGTAATTGAACACCTTGGCTTGGAACTTGAAATGGGGGGAGAACTTGGGGGATTTGTTTGAAAATGGATGGGGCAATGTTTGAATGTGCTTGAGTATATGATGAAAATCGTTGTCTATCCAAGTGAAAGACGATTGTATTTTTCCCTGTTTGCATTGTATGCTTTAAAGTAATAAAAATATTGTCAAATGTCGCTTTCCCCTATTTAATCTTAAAGAATAGGCTATTTTTGAATAGACGGACTGCATTTTGTTTTGCTTTTTGAAATAGAGAGACCAGGTTGTTTTGCCAATTAACATTTCAAGATGTTGACCGTCTTTTTAAAAGATGAGCCGCATCCTATTCGGGAAATTAAACCAATGAGACTAGTTCTGTGTTTAAAAAAGACGATATAATATGCGGTTCCCATCTTCAAGATGTGGACCATCTTTTCCCCTGCCAATTGAATAGTGCTTTTTGTATTTAAGTTGTTCAATACAATGTGCTAAATGTTTGTTGCATGATCACAAGAAACAAAACCAAAAAGAGAAACACCAAGGAGTGGCAAGGCCAATGCACAAAATAGGTCCCGACTCTGGTATGAAGATATTGAGGAGTATCAGCCTCCGGCTACTAGGAAGACTATAAAACTAGCTTGGCCTTGTCACCCGCTCACTCCACCAGAGTGGATTTAGTAGAAGCCCATCTCAGGTATCTTCATCCCAATCATTAGAGAAACAGGCCATAGCCCAGTCTAGTGGACAATAGATTGATATATCTTCTAAGGAGTCCATAGGTGAGGATTCTGCTAGTCAGACACTCTCCCCCCAGTTTGACTCAATAGAGCAAAGAAGGAAGCAGGGGGAGGATATATTTCGAATTATATGGGTGGTATTGGGTGCTCATGATAGATATCTTGAGGTTCGCAACCCTGATGTCATTCAAATCCACTTTATGTCGCCAAGCACACATGGTCGTCAAGTAATATAGGACGGTAAAGTTCTGATATCATACCCACAGAGACTTGATAGACTGATTGCTTAAGTTTTGAACATTTATTTCACTATTCAGAAAATTAAAATAAAAGGGGAAAATGGTTTTGGGAATTATTCTACTTGAAATGTTAATTAAACTAAGAAACTAGAATTGTTTGCAAAATGTTTATAATTCAAATGGTGATAGAAATTCAGGATTTTGGCACTTCTTCTTTCAGGTTGAGTTCTAGGATTCGAATACACAAAACAAAATTCTTCTAAGATTGCTTGTTGCAAGTTACTATTTCATTTCATACTATTCCCCTGAATATGCAAGAACTATCTCATGAATCCTAACACCTATATCCCTATGGTTGTAGGAGACACATGAGACGGAGGTTGATGATACTTGTTTTAACTAAATAGGGTTGCAGGGTATATTCCTATCCTCAACAATGAAATCAACTCTTGAACTAATTGAAACCTATTTTATGCTTTTGTTTAACCCTCTTAGTTCCCTTTCCCAAGTTCAACCAAGGGCTAATAGATAATATTCGTAAGATGATCAGTCTAACGAATAAGCAATAAAAACAAGTAAGCATAAACAATCTTTAAAAGAAGAACTGAAGTCTAGCATAAGTGAACAATCAATCTACAGCCATCAGCCATGGCCAAAACCCCAGAACAGGAGTTTAGCCACTCATGTTCAATTATAAAACCCAAGAATTCATCATTTGAATTAACAAAGTTAAAGTAAAGAAGAAAAACCTTGAAAAAAATGAACTTCTTGTCTCTCCCTCAAAAAGACTGCGACAATTTTGATCTTCTGTTGAAAGATAATATAGTAAAAAATTCCCTAGACTGGGTGTTTATAAGCTAGGTAATAAATGACTTTTTTCCCCTCAAGCGGTTCAACTTTTAGACTTAGAAAATCCGCCTCAAATAGGCCCTGGCACACCGCACCACTGATCTCGCTACACTTGGCTTGAATTTTCTATGAAGTTTGGTCTCTGGCGTGTTGCACCATCCATATCGCCGAGGTGTTAGTCAAATTATGCAAATCTGGGCTTTGGCGCACCGTACCTTCCACTGCACCACAGTGTTAGAAATTTTCCAAAGTCCTGAACTCCTCTGGTGCGCACTCCACTCAGTTCGCCAAGGTGTTGATTAAAATTCTTCTAAAGTTTGGGCTCTAGCATGCCACACCAGCTATAGCACCAGTCTGAGTATAATTTTCTCTAAAATTGGTGGCTGGTGCGCCATGCCAGCTATCTCACCAGGACAACTTTTCTCGAATTCTTCTTTCTTCACACCTTGGACCATTTTTGAGTCTGTTTCCACCTGTTACCTGCTAAAACCATCTAAAAATACTTGTTAGCTCATTTAACATATACATTCATGAAATCATGCATTTCATAAGGATAAACATCTCAAAACAAGGTAAAAGATGGGTAAAAGTATGGCAAATGGGCATAAGAATATCTCCAATATCACCACCCTACACTTAAACTATTGTTCATACTCGAACAATCCTTATTTATATGCAACAAACACTTCTTTTTTTCCATACCACTTGTCACGTCTATTAACTTTCACTCAAGCAATTAGAATATAGCACATGACTAAGTGGTTCATTAATTCATAATCAATCCACAACACATACACAAAGAAGCTCTTTACATTCGAAACTACATATTTTCTATAAATGACTCATCTTTTTCGAAACAGGGCCAACATGATTAAGTATGAAAACTGTAGCACATAATACAATGATTTTGATCAACTTATTCCCTCACCTATTTAGTAATGTTCCTTCCCTCATATTATCAATAAAAGCTTGGAACATAGTAATCAAGGCACACTCATTCTTACAAATGAGGTTTCATACACATGTAACATACCACAGGCTTGCCTCTCATGTACAATCAGATTACTTAATCACTTCAAAAAGAGTAAGATCATGAGGACTTTTACTAGTTGTAATGTCGGCTAAAGGACCGGTAGGAATGATTTTCATTTTATAGTGGCTACCAATCCTAAGCACTTTAAGACATTTTCACCTCATCTTTCTTGTCCACCTCTTTTTTTCCTCACTGCTCACTTTTTCTTTTACTAATCCCCTTTTCTTTTCTCATACCCCTCTTTATACTACTTGACTACTAGTTTCTGCTTAAAAATTCAACAAGAATAATCAACCATTAAAAAAATTTTCATTTATGTTCTAGCAACAAGTAGACATGTTATTTTGTTGGGGCATCCCTCTTTTCGTTTTTTCTCATCTTGCCATCCGCATTTTTTTCTTTCTTTCCTTTCCCTTAACTTTTTTCTACTTCAATTGAAACTTCATTCTTAAATCTCAAAGTGCCTCAGACTATCTTTGGATAAAAATTCTGGAGGTCACATGACAAAGGGAATAGGTTACTTTTGTGGCTGAGAAGAAAATTAAGCCTTATGGCTCAATAAGGTTAACTAGGGATAATGTTCAGGAAGGTACAACAACAATGGACTACTTGAAATTTTCAAAGAAATGTCTTAATCACATCTTACCTCTTTGGAAACTAGCTATCCTATACATACTCAGGCAAGTTCTTGATGTTACAATATGTATAAAACACAACAATTCAAGCTCACCCCTCATGGCATCATGATCTGAGTCAGTTTTTTTATGGCCACATATTCACACAATCAAATTGAATGAATTCTTTCATTATTAAGCCTTAGGATTTTTTTGAGTCAAATTAAAGAACCTATGTGTCTCTCATGGCCCGAAATTTGTTCTATACATATGACCAGCAACGAGAAAAATAAAAATTCTCACTTCTTATGCATTTACGATGATCACTTCATTGCTTCTAGCTTAGCTTTTAAGTGGAGTATCAAGAGCACACAAGTGATAGTTTTTGACTTCATCCTAAAAATGAAAAAGATTATGACTAAGTTTCCCTTAATACGGTGGTCATCCATCCATATTCGGGAAGGGTAACTGCCTCTATGATGAACATAAAAAAGTTTGACTCTCAATTAACAAAACAAAAACACTAGAGACGAACAAGCACATATTAAGCATCAATTTTAAATAACCATCCACATACTAACTATTACAAACCAAGCTACTAACGCAAAAGTTTAACAACTATTGCTACAATCCACTACAATTTTGGAAAAGATAGAATAAATAGGAAATTTATTTCTTCCACCCCACACTTAAACAGTGCACTGTCTCCAGTGCACAAATATATCATATCAAGTAGGGAGAGAAAAAGAACTTTCTGGGCCTCTAAGAAAAGTCATCATTATCAGGATTATACTCCTAATCATCATCATAATCCTCTCTGTTTGCATTATCAACCTGCATAGCTCTCGTGGTGGCATCATCTTCCTCATCATCATCAACAACATTAGTCAGTATTGTAGGCTCATCATCATCCAATGGCTCATCAAATGCCGAGCCCACTTTTCACATCATCATTACACTCTCTTTGAGTGGGTATCGCTCCTTTAGCGCCACCATCTCCTCAACAGTCACAGGTCTACCTCTATTCTTCAGCTGCAACTAAAATTTTTTATGTGTTGTGGGTTTACAACACTTTCGATACTTAAAACTTGGGAAAAATGCTTGATTGGGTATGTTTATACGGATATGAGGTGCTTTTACTTTGTTTTTAGGAAAATCATGTTTTGGAGTTGAATTCTAGAAAAGGATAGGAAAAAGTACAGAAAATGGGCCAAGTGCAATCCTCAGTACGAGAAACACCTTGGTGGTACGAGCTGTACCATGCAGCCGTGATAAAAACCAGAGGCTATGAACAAGTGATGAGGCTAAGTATGTCTCTTGGTATCCGTCATATAGTCAAGGTATGAGTCATACCAAGGAGTCATGAAAGAAGCAGAAGTTTGCACTTGCTTGAGTTCCTGGTATGAATCGAATGCACGAGTCATGACAACAACATATGACTCGTACCAAGGAGCCGTGGTGAAATCCATTGAGCATGAAAAGTTGGCAAGTCTCAAAGTACGAATAGAGAACACGAGTCATAACAATAATGTATCGACCGTACTGTGGACTCATGACAAATTCCAAAGGACACCAGACTTTACAAGATCAGACCACAACAGGCAACCTATGACTCCTAGTGTCATTGTACGAGTTATACCTTCTCCCAAGACTTAGAAGATTTCAAGGAAAGCCACGACTCATGCTACGACCCATAGGACCTGGCGGCAGCAGTTTTAGCAGTTATCTTGTTAATTTTAAAAAGGTTTTCAATTATTTGTATAACTACTTTTTAGGTTATTTTCTTTAAGGAGACTGATTCATTGTTATTGTAATCATTTTTTCTTGGTTTTCCTAACATTATTTGGAGATCAACTACACGAATTTCTTTGAGATTCCATTGATTGTTTTTGAGTTGATCATATTTGATTGTGCAATAATCAATTGGGTTTTTCTTCAATCATCATTGCAAGTTGTTAATTATATTTTATTTTATGAAATCTAATTCTTTTCTTGTAATCATGAATAGTTAAACTTCCACAACTAGAGTTGTTGGAACCATGGTGAATTAACTAACTAGGGTTAATAGAAAGTGATTCTAAATCAATACACATGCTTGTATTGTTTATCTCTTCATCATAAAAGTATTTTAACGATAAGAAATGTTAGGACTTTCCCAACTTCTCTACTTGCTTGAACCTAGAGAGGTAGAGATTAGCAAAAGAGAAAAACAACAAAGCCTTGAACTTTAAGTTTCATTGAATAACTTGAGCTGCGGTCGCAGGATAGTTAATTTGGAATAGTTGATAATGGTTAAAGTGAAAACACTCAAGAGACCTAATTGACTGATTTAGTATAGTCATTTAATAGAGACGAATCAGTCATTTGGATGAATCCATGTTATCAGTTCTATAGGGTAAGTGTTGAGATAGATCACTAGTTTAATAACCCAAAGTTGTTATGAATCCATGGGAAACACTTCCCTAGTTAATTGCATAACTTGATCACAACCACAATCTACTACTTTCTTACTTGATTCTTTCTTTTAAACCCCCAGTTAGGAAATTAATTGTACTAAAAAGCATAAATACTAGCGTTAGTCTATATCCTGACCATATTCCCTGTGTGATTGACCCCAACTTAGTTGGGTTCTTTATTGACAACGTCCTCATCATACTTTTATAGGGGTGTGATTTGAGCATTATCAAAAATGGCATCATTACCGGGGAATATGGCTTAGAACTAGATTAATTGCTTGTGTTTAACTTTCAGTCTTTATTTTCTCATTTATGTTTTCTTTTGTTTATGGATCTACCCAGGTTGTCACTTAGTGAATACCAAGTACTCGACGAAGCAGAAACCCTCCGATTCCACTTGATCTTGAGCTAGAACAAACTCTGAGAAAAATGGACCGCAACGAAACCCCTGAGCAGATGCAAGCCAGATTAGCTGTTGAAGCCCAGCAGGCGGACTTAGCTTGGCAAGCTGCCCTGCAAGGGGCAGAGGATGCTCATGAGGAGGTAGTTAATGTTGGCCATTAGGGAAGGGGTAACAGAGGCCATGGGCAACACCAGTTCCACAAATATGATCCTCGTTATGATGATGAGGATTCAGATATTGATGAAGCTGGATCAATAGGAGCAATTGTACCCCCACCTTTTCCTGATGGGGAAAAATTTGACATCACTAGCACCATAATTCAGTTTCTCAACATGAAAGGAGTGTTTAGTAGTAATGAAGTTGATGATGCAAACCTTCATCTAATGAAATTTTTAGGTATATACAAGTCATACAGGTTGCCAGGTGTGAGCCAAGACGCCATCAGGTTGAGTCTCTTTTCATTCTCCCTATCTTGAGAGGCCACACTGTGGTTGTCAGAGCTGCCTAATGACTCCATCACCAATAGGAGGAAGCTAAAACAAGCCTTCTTGGAAAGGTTCTTCCCATCTTCCAAGATGCTATAGCTAAATGATGAGATATACAATTGCTGACAGTTGAAGACAGAGGCACTTTATAAGACATGGTTGAGATTTAAGAAGAAGCTAACAAAGTTCTCAAATCACAAAATTCCCAATGACAGTTTGTTGAAATTTTTTTACAGGTCTTTGAACAACAACACTAAGGCTGTAGCATATATAGTGGGGGGAGGAGCACTGATGAGTCACTCATGGAATCAAGCAACTACCACACTAGACTGAGTGACCAAAATAAATAGAGCCTGGCATACAAAGGAAGCTGAAGTAGATGTAGGTACATATGCTATTGGGATGACTGCAGAGCAATGCAGGAAAGAGGAAGTGCATGATCAGAAGTTGGCTCATATGAGGACATCTTTAGACCTACTCACAAAGAATATTATGGGGTATGGAGCTTAGAAGGTAAATGCAAGCTCAGGGTCAGGAACTAGGGAATGAACAGTCTGACTCCAAGGAGGAGGCAAACTTCTTGGACAACCAGGTGGCAGGTTTTTGGGCCAACGCCCAAGGATCTGGTCAGGACACTTGGAGCCAAGGTTCTAGAAATCAAGGTCAGAACCAGTACAAAGAAAACTACAATAGGAGCAAGTACAGGGACAGAAACAGAGGTTGTGAGTGAGAAGGCAAATGGAGAGAATTATGGTTACCGCAATGACCGCAGAGGTTCATATGTTCCTCCGAGGGCTCAAGAGGGTGATGCTGGACCCTCAAAGCTAGAGAGGATGATGGGTGAGCTACTTAAGAAAGCAAAATCCCTAGAAGCTAGAAGTTGAATCACATGACACATCGATCAAGAAGATTGAGTAGCAGATAGGGCAAATGTCTGCATCCCTGAACCAAAGGCAGAAAGGTACACTTCTTAACAACAAAGTCCAAAATCTAAAAAATGACAGTCACTGTATATCTGTGATGACTAGGAGTGGGAAGACCACCATTAACCCTCCCTGACCAGTTGTAGTTGAGATGGAAAGACAGAAGAAGATTGAGTTGGATGATAAGGAGTACATTGCTGAATAGGTTATTGCAGGTGAGGCTGAATTGACCAAGGCTCTAGGTGATGCAAAGGAGTCTAGGGCGAACAAAGGTAAGAAAAAAGAGTCCACACAGATTCTTAGGCCTATCCCTCAACCACCCCCACCATTCCTTCATAGGATGAAATAGAAGACGGATGATGGGAAGTTCCAGAAGTTCTTGGCAATGCTGAAATAATTGTCTGTGAATATCCCACTAGTCGAGGCATTAGAATAGATTCCTGGGTATGCCAAGTTCATAAAGGACCTGGTAACTAGGAAGAGGTCCGTGAGATATGAGTCGATTAGTAACTTGCATCATTACAGTTCCATAGCCTCAGGGGTCCTTGCCCAAAAGAAGAAAGATCCAGGTGCCTTCACTATCCCTTGTACCATTGGAGATTTTGTGTTTGCAAGGGCACTGTGTGACTTGAGTGCTAGCATCAACTTGATTCCTTTGGATATATTCAAGCAGCTAGGATTGGGAGCCCCCACACCGCCTACAATGTGGGCTTTGATGGCAGACTTCACAGTGAAGAAGCAAATAGGGATACTATAATATGTGCTAGTGAAGGTGGACAAGTTTATCTTCCCAGCAGACTTCGTGATCTTGGATTACGAGGTGGATTTTGAAGTCCCCATCATCTTGAGGCGACCATTCCTTGCCATTGGGAGAGCCTTAGTAGATGTTGAGGCAGGCCATCTAAAGTTCAGGCTGAATAATGAAAAGGTCACCTTAAACATCTGCAGGTCAACGAAGCAACCCAATGAATTCCAGTTGGTGTCAGCAATGTAGGATGAGTCTGAGTTTCTTGACGAATTCTAAATAGTCAAGAGACTTTCATCGTGCCGCGATGTTAAATCAGGCGCTGCATGGGAAGCAACCCATGAATGGTTGGTGAAGTTTGAGTAGCTGACAAGAATTCTTAGAGTTCCACAGGTATGTTCCTCTCTCGATTTTGTATTTTCTTACTTTGGGGATAAAGCATGCTTTTCAAAAAGGGGTGGGGGGTTGTATCTATTGTCTTTTGGGTTTTTGATTCACCTGAAGGTTTTTATTGTCGTGTTTCTTTTCCCTCGAAAATGCTATCTAGTAGAACCGGTATGTTAATGTCACGACCCGAATGTAGACTCGGATTGCAAAAATGGCAAGGAGCCTCGAGAGACTCTAAATCGACCCATGTCATGAGCATACATCTATCTCAATCCAATAAAGCAGAATACTCAACATGATAACATAGCGGAAGCATAATCATAATGTAGCATGGAAAGCGATATGCACTTCATCATGACACCTGAATACTACACAAAGACTGAAAGCCTCTAACATATCCGATGGGATGATGAGACAACACCCCCAACTAACCCGACAAAGTTTAGAAAACTTATCATAAAGAGATAATTGATATCAACTAGTCCTCTGGGGATGAGGACTCACCAATGGACTGGATGCTAACTCCGAGAACGAGCTAATGACGGTGCTGGGTCTGAAGATCGGAGCATGTATCATGAAATGATACAACATAGAGTATGCGGTCAGTACGTGGAATGTACCGAGTATGCAAGGTAAGTAAAATGGACATTTAAAATACATATAAATTCACAAGAGATCATAAGAGTAGGTCAACATGCTCATAACATAAATATCATAATGTAACATACGGCTCAAGGTTTTCAAAACATTTGTAATCCGTTCTTTATCATAGTCATAAAAGCAACTTTATAAATCATAACTTGAGCCAAAGTAACATAAACATAAAAGTGCACAAAACATGCGGAACAATGGGAGGACTCGTCATAACCGACACCATCATGGTAGAGCCTTACATGATGCCCCAACTATCTCACTCAAATGGGCAGTGTCGTCCCTGACTTGCCAGGAAAGGGACTTGCATTATGTGATATCACAAAAGAGGGGATCCATTAACATTGTAATGTATCAACATGAACCTGCGGTGGCACGTAGTTATGAGACACTGTCGTAGTCCTTTGAACGCTAGGTTACTCGGTGCTAGACATTGTTCTGAAAAACATGCACATTAGGCTCGTACATAAATCATAAACATCATTCATGAAATTCATGGCCAAAGAAACATTAACATCATTGATCCCCATTTACGTACATGTTTAGCCATGAATCAAGGCCCATTAATCGGCCGACATCATAAATCGATAAATCATGAAATCCATATTAAGTCATAAATCATACTTAAACATGTGGGCATTGTCCAATACTTTAACATGCTTGAAAAAAAAATACTCGGTTCACTTGAAAACATGATTATGTACATGGGTAATTTGAAAACATGCTTTTCATCATTAATATCCCATCATACATGAACATTCATCATAATCTTAACTTTCAAGAACTTCTCATAAATGGGCTTTCAAATTTCTAAAGCTTGAAACATGGTTTTAATTAAAACAATGTAGAACTTGCCCATAAATCATTATTCAATAGTAGAAACACATTAAAATCATACCCATGTAGGGAATTAGAAATTTCATGCATTGGGTTAAAACCCCATAGAATCAACATAGGAATTTCATGATTTAAAGAGAGATTGGGCATGGGTGTGCACGGATTCATCCATTTATAACCCTATATACCTGATTAAAGATGATTCTTACACTTCCTTGATTGCCCAAGAGGAATTTGAGAAGAACTGGAAGGGCTTAAGCTTAATCCCTTCTCTAACTCCCTAACTTGCATGCATGGGTATAGAATAGGCTAGAATGACTTGATCTATCTTAAGACACCCTGAAAATGGCATAAATAACATAGTATAGGACCCTAGAGCATAGGAATGATGAGAATACCCATAATAACTTTGTAGAAAATAACTGCTCGTCAGTCCCCACGAAGGACCTAATGTAATACCCCAGGAAGGGCTAAGAATAGACCTAGCGGTTGAATTTGAAAAGTGTAAAAAACTGGCAAAAACATCACAGGACGGGCGGCTCAATGACTCGTGGTTGGGTACCACGAGTTGTCGAAAGCTGTCGTGGTATAGGAGTTCAGGGAGGCAGTGGTGACAACAGACGATGTAATGACTCATTGTCAAGAACGAGTCGTTTTTACTAGTCATTGGAAGGACTGAACTTAGGCTGATGCGGAACCCACGGTGCATCTCATGATCCGTGGTGAGAAGCGGCGACCCATTATTTCTAGTCGTTGTTTGTGGGTTGAATTGTCTGGTGCTTACAACAAATTGAGACCATGAGTCGTTGGAAGGCACCATGAGTCATGGTGAGGCTCGTGGTAAGGGAAGTCAGAATGGTCAAGAAGTTGACAACGGTCAATCCAACGACCCGTTGGTTGAGGCAACAACTCATCCTGATGAGTCGTAGGAAGAACCTGAGGTTTGTCGTGAGGCAGTGGACCCAACAATTCGATATAAGGAGTCATGGTATCTTGCAACGACCCGTTGGATCGGTCGTTGGTCCATCCGAAGAAGTTTTCAAGGGAAATTTTATTAAGGGCAATTTCGACTTTCCCATGCTTTGAGACCTTAAACTACATTGTTTTGTGTTTTTCTGAGTGAGATAAGATGGGTTAAGTCCCTAATACATACCCATTCCCATGCAAGAGCTTTTAGAGGGGTTTTAGGGAGCTTCAAGGTCTTCTTCTCCAAAAATTCCATCAATTTCTTTGTGGGTATTCAAGGAACATTGAAATCAGTCCATTTCCAAGTATGTAGGGTTTAGAATGAGTGATTTCTTCCACACCCATGCCCAAATTTACAATTTAATCATGAAGCCTCCTATTCAATTCCATGGGGTTTTACCCACATGCGTGAAAATGTGATTTCTCTTTATGGGTTTGATTTAATTGAGTTTTAATTATTGAATTATGAATGATGGGAAGGTTTTATATTATTTTATTAAAAATCATGTTTCAATCTATTTAAATCGAAAATGTCTATTTGATGAAGGTTCATGAAAGTTATGATTTATGGTGAATATGCAATATTTTGAATTTATTGATGACGGAAAAGCATGAATTCAAGTTACCCATGTTTATGAGCATATTTTGAAAGAATTGAATATGATGAAGTATTGGACAATGCCCACATGTTGAAGAATGATTTATGATTTATGAAGCGAATTACATAATTGAACGATTTATGATGTTGGCCGATGAAAAGGGCCTATGATTCTTGGATAAGCATGTTTAAAGGGGATCAATAATGATAAATGTTATATTTTATCCAATGAATCTTAATGCATGATGTTATTGATTTACATATGAGCCTATATGGATGTTTTTGGGAGCCGTGTCTAGCACCGAGCAGCCTGGCGTTCAAAGGACTATGCCGGTGTCTCATAACAATGTTAAACCATGGGTTTCTAATGATATATTGTATTTATAATGATCCCCTCAAATGTGATATCACGCCTAATGCACGACCTTCGCCTGGCAAGCCAGGGTCGGCTCTGCCCACTTGAGTGAGATAATTGGGGCATCATGAAAGGCTCCACCATGATGGTGTCAGTTATGATGAGTCCTCCCATTGTTCCTCATGTTTTATGCATTGTTGCATTTATGTTTTGATAAAGTTTATTTACGATTACGAGTATGAATGCTTCATGAATGATTTGAAAGCCTTGAGCCTTATATTTCTTATGAAGTTTATGATATGAGCATGATGTCCTTCTCCTATGTTTATTTATGATTTTATTTTACTTTTAAATGTCCGTTTTACTTACCTTGCATATCAGTACATTCCACGTACTGACCACATACCTTCTATGTTGTATTGTTTCATGATATAGGGTTCGGATCTCAGGCTCATCCTCATCCTTAGTCCATCTCAGCTTACACTCTCAGATTATTGGTGAGTCCTCATGTTCCGAGGATCGTTTGACAAACATTTATGTTATCTTGTGTTTCAGTATTGTTCGGGTTAGTTGGGGATGTTTTCTTATCAACCCATCGTATGTAGTAGAGTCTTTCAAACAATGTGTAATTTTCAGCTTATCTGTACGCTTAGTATTTTCTGGTGTTATGCTATGATTTCTGCTATGTTTTGTGCTAAGTATTTCACTTTATTAAATGAGATTAGCTGTGTGCATGTGCCATGGGTCGACTTGGGGTCTCTCGGGGTCCCTTGTCCCGTGTCTACGATGCGGGTGTACGTTTGATTCGTGACAAACTCGGTATCAGAACAATAGATTTGGAGTTTCCTTGGGTGTCTGAAAGTCACGTTAAGTAGAGTATTTTTCATGGGTGTGAAGCGCGCCACACCTATAACGAGGAGGCTACTAGACGTTTAGGAAATGTTCCCTTCTTCCATGTTCCATGTCGTGTGATAAAAAGTCTCTCCATCCTTCTAATTTGTGCGATTCGCGATTGAATAATTATGGCTCCTAGGAGATTGAATGGAAGGAGGAAAGGAAATGATGAAGGCCGTGGGGGTGGAAATGACCATGGACATCAGCAAGCTCTCCCTGTTCAGGAGCCCCAGGAACAAAAGTCGGCTGGCCACCTAAGTTTGGGGCAGCTATTCAGATGTTGGCCCAGGCCTTGATCGCTTAGGTCAACTAGCAGACTGTTGCGCAGGTCCCACAGAATGGCAATGCAATGGCGGCTCGGATTAAAGGCTTCTTGAGGATTAACCCTTCTGAGTTTACGAGATCAAAGGTGGACGATGATCCACACGAGTTCATTAAAGGGATCTTGAAGGTCATTCAAGTTATGGGGGTGACAAATGGGGAATGTGTTGACTCGGCCTCTTATCAGCTAAAAGAGGTTGCTCATATTTGGTACAAGCAATAGAAGGACAGCAGGGCAGTGGGGGCGGGCCCTATCAGCTGGGATGAGTTCCACATAGATGTTCTCGATAGGTTCTTCCCTTGGGAGTTGAAAGCAGCGGAGTTTGTGAACCTCAAGCAGGGAAGATGATAGTGTTGGAGTATTTTCTTGAGGTCACTCATTTTTCAAAGTATGCCCTAGAGTTAGTGATGGATCAGAGGGTGTGGGTGAGCCGATTCGTTCATGGTGTGGCTGGTTATTTAGACAAGGATTGCAAGACTGCTATGCTCCACCAAGATATGGACTTTACTCGCATAGTGTTGTACGCCCAACATATGGAGGCGGCTCATGCGAGGGAGAGGGAGGCAAAGAGGTCTCGGATGGATAGCTATGAGTTTTCACATTAGAGGTCCGGCGGTGGCTACCATCCACAGTTTTAGCAGAACTCACTAGCCCTAGCACCATCATCAGTTAGTGTTCCATCTAGACCCAGGTGTGATCAGAGGAACAAGGCTTCAGGGTCGAGAGATTAGAGAGGCACCCAGTTAGAGTATACCTCTCCAACCTGTGGAAAGTGCAGCAAGAGTCATGTCGGGGAGTGCCTGCTCAGTTCGGATGCTTACTATGGGTGTGGTAGATCTGGGCACATGCGCCGAATGTGCCTATATGCTAGACAGGGTGATGATAGGGGTCGTGTACAGACCACCAGGTCAGCAGCAGCTCCAGCCCATTCCACTCCACTCCGCATGGAGCATTGACTAGTGGAGGTGGTGGACAGCGCCAAAACTGATTCTATGCCCTTGCCTCGCGCCAGGAGCACGAGACATCGCTTGACATGGTCACCGGTATGTTGCGGTCTTTAATATTGATGTTTATGCCTTGCTAGATATGGGTGTTACCTTGTCTTTCGTGACTCCTTATATTGCTAGTAGCCTTGGAGTTAGTACAAGACCTTGTCAGAACCATTTTCAGTTTCGACCCCTGTTGGTGATTCGGTCATAGCTAGACGAGTATATAGAGAATGCCCGGTCACTGTGTTGCATAAGGTTACCTCCGCAGACCTTGTAGAGTTAGCCATGACTGACTTTGAAGTTATTCTTGGCATGGACTGGTTGTTTGCATGTTATGCTTCGATTAATTGTAGGACCCGTACGGTGGAATTTCATTTTCCCAGTGATTCAGTGTTGGAGTGGAAGGGTAGTTCGGTGGTACCAGTGGGTCGATTTATTTCCTATCTTAAGGCCAGGAAGATGATCTCTAAAGGTTGCATGTACCACCTAGTTAGGGTTAAGGATGTGGAGTACGCGACCCCGACTATTCAGTCAATTCAGGTGGTGTGCGAATATCCGAAGGTGTTTCCTGATTATTTTCCTGGTGTTCCTCCAGAGAGGGAAATTGATTTCGGTATTGATCTAATACCTGATACGCAGCCTATCTCTATTCCTCCCTACAGGATGGCTCCGACCGAAATAAAGGAATTGAAGGATCAGTTAAAGGATCTGTTGGATAAGGGATTCATTAGACCGAGCCAGTCTCCATGGGGTGCACTAGTTCTATTTGTTCGGAAGAAGGACGGTTCCCTTCGCATGTGTATTGACTATCGACAATTGAACAAGGTTACCATCAAGAACAGGTACCCCTTACGTAGGATCGATGATTTGTTTGACCAGCTTCAGGGTGCCTAGTGCTTCTCCAAGATTGATCTCAGGTCCGGGTATCACCAACTCAAGGTTTGCGAGAATGACATCCCGAAGACTACTTTCAGGACTCGGTATGGTCACTACGAATTTGTTGTTATGTCTTTCGAACTAACCAATGCCCCTGCAACTTTTATGGATCTAATGAACAAGGTGTTCAAGGCATAGTCGGACATGTTCGTGATTATGTTCATTGATGACATCTTGATATACTCATGGAGCGAGGAGGAGCATGCTGCTCACCTGAGAGTAGAGTGCTTCAGACCCTCAGGGATCGTCAGCTATATGCAAAGTTCAGTAAGTGTTAATTTTGGCTAGACTCGGTGGCATTTGTGGGTCATGTGGCATCAAGCGAAGGCATAAGGGTAGATTCCCAGAAGATTGAGGCGGTGAAGAATTGGCCCAGACCGGTAAATCCTTCAGAAATTCAGAGTTTCTTGGGCTTAGTAGGTTACTACCGAAGACTCGTTGAGGTCTTTTAATCAATTGCAGCCTCATTGACCAGTTGACTCAGAAAAAGGTGAAGTTCCAATGGTCGGATGCTTGTGAGAAAAGCTTCCAATAGTTGAAGGCACGACTCACTTCAGCACTAGTGTTGATTTTTCCCGAGAGTACTGATGGCTTTGTTGTATATTGTGATGCTTCCAGAGTCGGACTAGGATGTGTGTTGATGCAGCGTGGGAAGGTAATAGCATATGCCTCGAGACAGCTGAAAGTTCATGAAAAGAATTACTCGACCCATGATCTTGAGTTGGCCTCGATGGTGTTTGCATTGAAGATATGGCTACATTACTTGTATGGGGTCCACATGGATGTATTTCGGATCACAAGAGCTTGCAATATGTGTTCACACAGAAGGATCTAAATCTTCAGCAAAGGAGGTGGTTGGAGTTACTAAAGGACTATGACATGAGCGTCCTCTACCATCCAGGCAAGGCTAATGTGGTTGCGGATGCACTTAGTAGGCTCTCTATGGAGAATGTGTCCCATGTGGATGAGGGAAAGAAGGAGTTGGTGAGAGATGTCCATCGACTTGCAAGGTTGGGGGTTAGATTGATCGACTCGACTGATGGCGACGTTATTGTGCAGAATGGGTCAGAATTGTCCTTAGTGGTCGATGTCAAGTCTAAGCAAGATGAGGATCCACTTTTGAGGAAGTTGAAGGAGGCGTTGCGGAGTTAGAAAGTGGAGGTTTTCTCCCAAGGGGGAGATGGTGTTCTACGATACCAGGGTCGGCTATGTGTTCCGGACGTTGACAATTTGAGGGTTCAGATATTGCACAAGGCAAATGGTACCAAATATTCCATCCATCCGAGATCTACGAAGATGTATTGGGATTTTTTGGAAATCTATTGGTGGGATGGTATGAAAAGGGATATTGCAGAGTTCATCGCCAAATGTCCAACCTGTCAGCAAGTGAAGGTCGAGCATCAAAGGCCGGGAGGTGTACTTCAGGATATTCGCATTCCCACTTGGAAATGGGAGGAGATAAATATGGATTTCGTTATAGGCCTACCTCACACTCGCTGACATTATGACTCCATTTAGGTGGTGGTAGACAGGTTAACTAAGGTTGCACACTTTCTACCGGTCAAGACCACGAATTCAGTGGATGATTATGCTAAGTTGTATATTTGGGAGTTGGTTCGATTTCATGGAGTGCCCTTGTCTATTATTTCAGAATGAGGTACTCAGGTTACCTCCCAATTTTGGAGGTCTTTCCAAAAGGGGCTTGGAACTCAGGTTAAGCTCAACATCGCATTCCATCCGCAAACGGATGGCCAGGAGGAACGGACAATCCAAACTCTTGAGGACATGTTGAGGGCATGTGTCATGGATTTCAGAGGTAGTTGGGATGATCATTTGCCCCTAATAGAGTTTGATTATAATAACAGCTATCACTCTAGTATCCAAATGGCACCATTCGAGGCTCTTTACGGGCGAAGGTGTAGATCTCCCATTGGATGGTTTGAGGTTGGTGAGGCAGCTATGATAGGGCCAGATTTAGTTCATGAGGTGATGGTGAAGGTTCAGTTGATAAAGGACAGGCTGAAAACCACTCAGAGTGTCATAAATCATATGCCGATGTGAGGAGAAGAGATTTGGAGTTTGAGGTGGACGATTGGGTATTTCTAAAGGTATCTCCCATGAAGGGAGTCATGCAGTTTAGGAAGAAGGGGAAACTCAGTCCCCACTATGTTGGCCCCTACCAGGTTGTGAGGAGAGTGCATAAGGTGGCGTATGAGTTGGACTTGCCTTCGGAGTTATCTTCAGTTCATCCCATGTTTCATGTATCTCTCTTAACAAAGTGCTTGCGTGATCCAGCTTTAGTAGTCCCAGTAGATAGTATTGGTGTAAAGGATAGCCTCAGCTATGAAGAAATTTCGGTGAAAATCTTAGATCGTCAAGTCCGTAAGCTAAGGATCAAAGAAGTAACTTCAGTTAGAGTATAGTGGAGAAATCAATATGTTGAGGGAGCTACGTGGGAAGCCGAAGCTGATGTGATGGTTAAATACCTACATTTGTTCTCTACCGGCTAAGTTTCAACCTGAGGTACCAATTTTTTCCCTGTGACTCTATCTATTTTTTATGTTCAGTCATGTGTACAAGTTTCTTTTATGTGTATGAATGTGTATGTGAAGTATGGGATCAGTTCAGCTATGTAGTTTTATTCGGAGGTAGTCATTCCGTGAAAATTTTGGTTAAAATAATCAGCATATGGCTATGATAAATTGTATGTTTCTATTTGCTGTTTGTTTCCTACATTCGAGGACGAATGTTTCCAATGGGGGAGATATTGTAATACCCTAGGAAGGCCTAAGAATAGACTCGGGGTTGAATTTGAAAAGTGCAGAAAACTAGCAAAAACATCACAGGACGAGCGACTCAACGACTCGTGGTTGGATGCCATGAGTCGTCGAAAGCTATTGTGGTATGGGAGTTTAGGGAGGCAGTGGTGAAAACGAACGATGTAACGACTCGTTGTTAGGAACAACGAGTCTTTGTTACCAGTCGTTGGAAGGACTAAACGTAGGATGGTGGGGAACCCACGGGGCATCCCATGATCCGTGGTGGGAAGCGACGGCCCGTTGTTTCTAGTCTTTGTTTGTGGGTTGAAATGTCCAGTGCTTACAACGGATTGAGACCAGAATTCATTGGAAGGCACCACGAGTCGTGGTGAGGCTAGTGGTAAGGGAAGTCAAAATGGTCAAGGAGTTGACAACGGTCGATCCAACGACCCGTTGGTTGAGGCAACGACTCGTCCTGACGATTCGTGGGAAGAACCTGAGGTTTGTCGTTAGGCAGTGGACCCAATGACTCGATACCATGAGTCGTGGTATCTTGCAACGACCCGTTGGATCGGTCGTTGGTTCTTCTGGAGCAGTTTTTGAGGGAAATTTTAGTAATAGCAATTTCAACATTCCCATGCTTTGAGACCCTAAACTACGTCGTTTTGTGTTTTTCTGAGTGAGATAAGATGGGTTAAGTCCCTAATGCATACCCATTCCCGTGCAAGATCTTTTAGAGGACCTTTAGGGAGCTTCAAGGTCTTCTTCTCCAAAAAATCTATCAATTTCTTTGTAGGTATTCAAGGAACATTGAAATCAGTCCATTTCAAGGTATGTAGGGTTTAGAATGGGTGATTTCTTCCACACCCATGCCCAAATTTTGAATTTAATCATGAAGCCTCCTATTCAATGCTTGAAAATGTGATTTCTCTTTATGGGTTTGATTTAATTGAATTTTAATTATTGAATTATGAATGATGGACATGTTTTATATTATTTTCTTTAAAATCATATTTCAATCTTTTTAAATCGAAAATGCCCAATTGATGAAGGTCCATGAAAGTTATGATTTATGATGAATATGCAATATTTTTAATTTATTAATGACGGAAAAGCATGAATTCAAGTTACCCATGTTTATGAGCATATTTTTAAAGAATTGAATATGATGAAGTATTGGGCAATGCCCATATATTGAAGAATGATTTATGATTTATGAAGCAAATTACATAATTGATCGATTTATGATGTTGGCTGATGAAAAAGGCATAATTCTTGGATAAGCATGTTTAAAGGGGATCAATGATGATAAATGTTATATTTTAGCCAAAGAATCTTAATGCATGATGTTATTGATTTACGTATGAGCCTATATGCATGTTTTTGGGAGCCGTGTCTAGCACCGAGTAGCCCGACATTCAAAGGACTACGCCGGTGTCTCATAACCACGTGCCACCATGGGTGTCTAATGATATATTGTATTGATAATGATCCCTTCAAATGTGATATCACGCCTAATGCACGATCCTCGCCTGGAAAGCCAGGATCGGCTCTGCCCATTTGAGTGAGATAGTTGGGGCATCATGAAAGGCTCTACCATGATGGTGTCGGTTATGAAGAGTCCTCCCATTGTTCCGCATGTTTTATACATTGTTATATTTATGTTTTGATAAAATTTACTTACGATTACGATTATGAACTCTTTATGAATGATTTGAAAGCCTTGAGCCTTATATTACTTATGAAGTTTATGATACGAGCATGATGTCCTTCTCCTATGTTTATTTATAAGTTTATTTTACTTTTAAAAATCTGTTTTATTTACCTTGCATATCGGTACATTCCACGTACTGACCGTATACCTTCTATGCTGTATCGTTTCATGATACAGGGTCCGGATCTCAGGCTCATCCTCATCCTTAGTCCATCTCAGGTTACGCTCTCAGATTATTGGTGAATCCTCATGTTCCGAGGACCGTTTGATAAACTTTTATGTTATCTTGTGTTTCAGTACTGTTCGGGTTAGTTGGGGATGTTGTCCCATCAATCCATCGTATGTAGTAGAGGCTTTCAGACAATGTGTAGTATTCACCTTATGTGTACGCTTAGTATTTTCTGGTGTTATTCTATGATTAAGTTTCCACTATGTTTTATGCTAAGTATTCCTCTCTATTAAATGAGATTAGCTGTATGCATGTGCCATGGGTCGACTTGGGGTCTTTCGAGGTCCCTTGTCCCGTGTCTACAATCCGAGTGTACGTTTGGGTCATGACACCTAACGAGTTGTTTCCACCAACAACGGGTCGTTACATTGATCATTGGGTACACTGCCGAGGTTTCACCCGGAACTCATAACGGACCATCACACAAATCGTTGACGGTGGCCATGACTCGTGGACACCACTCGTTATCTCCACTGCCTCAAACCTCAAATCATTAGTTACCTGCTGATCACGATTCACCCAACGAATCGTGGGGTTATGACCATGATCCATGGTCATGCCCATGGTGACCCCATCAACATATTTTCAGCTCAAGTTAGTACCTCACTACGAGTCACCTCATGACTCGTGGTTTTCCCAATGGGTCACAGAACGGGTGCAGAATTTCTAGCTTTTTTCTCAGTTTCACTCCGGGTCTGATCTTAGGGATTCCGAGGTCTTACAGTTTAGGTTGTTTATTTTTTTTTAACTAAAAGTAGCTTAGGAGTACTTTACAGCCAATAAATGCATATATGTTTGATGTTCTGAAATTGTTGAAAAAATGAACATTTTAATTTTTTTTTATGATTAGCTGTGTTTGTTGACTGCGAAGCATGACCAATGTGGATCTTTTTATGGCATTTGATAGATTAGCATGATTAACTATAGCTTAGCTGTGCACAAGCCAGATAGTTAGTGTCACGAACCGAACGTAGGCCAGGATTGAGACGTGGGACAAGGAGCCCCGAGAGACTCCAAGTCGACTCATGGCATGAACATACATCTAACTCGATTAATAAAACGAATGACTTGACATAATAAACATAGTAGAAATCTCATCATAACATAACATCGAAGTCGAAAATCACATGATACATGACGAGCTAATTATTATATATGGTCTGAAAGCCTCTGCATAACTGATGGGTTGATGGGACAACACCCTTAACTAACCCGACAAGTATGAGATGAGGACTCACCACTGGACTGGATGCTAACTCTGGAATCGGCTAATGGCGGGGATGAGGCTGAAAATCAAAGCCTATATCGTGAAACGATACAACATAGAGTATACGGTCAGTACATGGAATGTACCAAGTATGCAAGGTAAGTAAAACGGACATTTAAAATACATAAAAGTTCATAAGAGTGGGACAACATGCTCATAACATAAATATCGTAACGTAACAAAAGGCTCAAGGTTTTTAAAATATTTGCAAGTCAGTCATAATCATAATAATAGAAGAAAAGATTCACTAAACATGACTTAAGCCAAAGTAATATGACATAACCATGCGTAAATCATGAGGAACAATGGGAGATTCTTATAACCGACATACCCCATCTGAGCACACATGGAGCCTGACTTGTAAATCCCTAGCCGGGAGGGTGTTCGTATCTTGTCGAGGGTAGAACCATGAAAGGCATGATATCACTCATTAAAGGCCCATTTGGGGAGAAAAGGGATAGTCTCAAGAGAGGTCCCATTGTGACCTATGGTGGCCTGTAGTTATGAGATCGGGGCAAAACCTAGGCTATGAACCTACTCGGTGTTAAATACTACTCCCAAAACATATATAGTGCTCATAGGATAACATACATGAAATTCATAGGCTATTTAAATCATGATAATCATAAGCATTCTTGAGGATACATGAACTAGCCATGAAATAAGGCTCGTGAGTCGGCCATAATCATAAATCATAAATCATGAGGTTCATGCATACTTGTAAAACATGCATATACTTGATCTTCATAAATTCATGATGAGAATTTGAGAGAAATCATATAATGAGTCATAAGTCGTAATGGGTTAATGAACATCAACATCAAAGTAGAATTATAACTTGAACTTCCATAAAACATGCATAATTGGGAATAGTTTTGTAGAGATTTAAATCCATAATTTATAAGTTAAATAGTTGTAAAATCTGCCCATGATTCATAGAATATAACTTGATACATGAAAGAAATTAACGCATGGATGGATCATAAGAATTTCGTAAGAATTGGGATAAAACCCCATTAAATATTCAATAAAATTTCATGAGTTAGGGAGAGATTGAGAATGGGTGTGAACAAATTCACCCATTCATAACCCTACATACCCGAGAGACTTGGATTCTATCACTTCCTTACTTGCCCAAGAGGAGTTGGAGAACAGTTGATGAAGAACCTTGGGGTTTTATGCTAGATCACCCTCTACACTCTTAAACTTGCATTCATGGGTTTTGAATAGGTTAGAATGACTTAACCTATCCTAATACACTCTGAAAATAACTTAAAACGACGTAGTATAGGACCCTAGGCCTTAGGAATGATGATAATACCCTTAATAACTTCACAGTTAAAAACTGACTACCACTCCCAACGAGGGACTAGACGAGTCGTTACCCCTGACAACGAGTCGTCACTTGAGTCATGAAGTCCATTGCCATTATTCCTTAGATCATCAGCTGTCTGCTGCCCATGACCCATCCTACGAATTGTGGTGACTGACCACGACTCACAGGGACCTCCCGTAGGGTATACTGCCAGGCCTCCTTCATCTTCCTCAATCCCTTGCCCATGGCTGAGACAACGAGTCGTGGGGACTGACCATGACTTGTGGTCAGGTCTGTGGGGACCTCAGATTTCAAAAATTTCAACCCAAGCTTGGAACCTCACCACAAGTCACCTCACAACTTTTGGCCTTCCCCATGAGTCACAGAACGACTCATTCTGTGTCTTGGTGCGAAATTTTTAGTTTTTTCTGTTTCAACTCCCGGGTTTGATTTTTGGGCTTCTGGAGTATTACAATAAATACCCCTTGGGAACATTTATCCTCGAATTTTGGAAAACATACAAAAAAGTATAGAAATGCAATCATCATATTCAAATACTGATTATTTAAGCTGAAAACTGACGGAATGACTACCTCCGAACTGAACTACATGGCTGAACTGAACTTCACGAACCATACATATATACTTTGACTTAACAGAAACTTGAGCACATGAACTGAACATGAAAACTAAATAGAGTACTAGGGCAAAAATTGATACCTCTAACTAAGACCGAGCCGGAAGGGAATAGGTGTGGGTATCTAGCCATCATATCCGCTTCGACTTCCCACGTAGCTCCTTCAACATGCTGATTTCTCCATAATACCTTGACTGAAGCTACTTCCTTGTTCCTTAGCCTCCAAACCTGACAATCCAATATTTCCACTAGATTCTTCTTAGAGCTAAGGCTGTCTCTCACACCCACACTCTCCACTGGAATCACCAAAGATGGATCACCCAAACACTTCTTCAAGAGTGACACATGAAAAACAGGATGCACAGAAGCTAATTCTGAGGGCAACTCCAATTCTTATGCCACCTTTCCAACCCTCTTCACAAATCCGGTAGGGGCCAACATAATGAGGGCTAAGCTTTCCTTTCTTCCCAAACCGCATCACTCCCTTCATAGGAGACACCTTCAGAAATATCCAATCATCTACTTTGAATTCTAATTCTCTCCTTCTCACATTCGCATAGGACTTTTGGCGACTTTGAGCTATTTTCAACCTGTCCTGTACAAGCTGAATCTTCTCCATAGCCTCATGGACTGAATCTGGTCCTATCATAGCAGCTTCACCAACTTCAAACCAACCAATAGGCGATCTACATCTCCACCCATAGAGAGATTCAAACGGAGCCATCTGAATGCTGGAATGGTAGCTGTTAATGTATGCAAACTCGATAAGAGGCAAATGATCCTCCCAATTTCCCTTGAAGTCAATCCCACATGCCCTCAACATGTCCTTGAGAGTCTGAATTATCCGCTCCACTTGACCATTCATTTGCGGGTGAAATGCTGTGCTAAGCTTAACCTGAGCACCTAGCCCTTTTTGAAACGACCTCCAAACTGAGAGGTAAATTGGGTACCTCTGTTTGATATGATGGACAAGGGTACTCCATGCAATCGAACTAGCTCTCGGATGTATAGTTTGGCATAATCCTCCACTGAATCCGTGGTTTTGACTGGTAGAAAATGAGCGGCTTTGTTCAACCTGTCTACAACAACCCAAATGGAGTCATATTGCCGGCGAGTGCGAGGCAAATCCGTTATGAAGTCCATATTGATTTCTTCCCACTTCCAAGTAGGAATGATAATATCTTAGAGCACACCTCCGGGTCTTTGGTGCTTGACCTTCACTTGCTGACAGTTCTGACACTTAGCCATAAATTCTGTGATGTCTCTCTTCATGCCATTCCACCAATAGACTTTCCGTATGTCATGGTACATCTTGGTGGCACGTGGATGTATAGAATACCTGGATCCATGAGACTCATGCAACATTCAATTTATGAAATCATCAACATCTGGAACACATAAGCGACCCTGGTATCGAAGTACACCATCTCCCCCTTTGGAGAAGACCTCTACCTTTTGATTCTGAACGGCCTCCTTCAACTTTACCAAAATAGGATCTTCGTCTTGACTAGATTTTACATCAGTCACCAAGGATGATTCTGATCCGTTCTGAACAATAACCCCCCATCAGTTGAATCAACCAACCGAACTCCCAACCTTGCAAGTCGATGCACATCCTTCACCATATCCTTTCTTCCCCCATCCACATGGGACACACTCTTCATAGAGAGTCTACTAAGTGCGTCTTCTACTACATTAGCCTTGCCCGGATGGTAAAGGACACTCATGTCGTAATATTTGAGTAGCTCCAATAACCTTCTTTACCGAAGATTGAGATCCTTTTAGGTAAACACATATTATAAACTTTTATGGTCCGTAAACACATCCAGATGGACTCCGTATAGATAATATCGCCATATCTTCAAGGCGAATACCACCGCAGCCAATTCAAGAACATGGGTCGGGTAATTGTTCTCATGAACTTTCAGCTGTCATGAGGCATATGCTATAACTTTTCCATGCTACATCAAACACACCCAAGTACGATCTTTGAAGAATCACAATAAACCACAAACCCATTCGTGCCCTCGGGTAGGGTCAACACTGGTGCTGAGGTGAGTCGAGCCTTCAACTCTTGAAAGCTCTTCTCACAAGTCTCTGACCATTGAAACTTTACCTTCTTTTGGGTCAATTTAGTCAACGGTGCTGCAATAGATGAAAACCCCTCAACAAATCTCCGATAGTAGCCCGCTAAGCCCAAGAAACTCCTGATATCTAAAGGATTCACCAGTCTGGGCCAATTCTTCATTGCCTCTATCTTTTGCGAGTCTACTTGCACACCCTCATTAGACACCACATGATCCAAGAACGCCACAAAATTCAACCAAAACTCACACTTTCTGAATTGTGCATACAATTGAAGATCCTTTAAGGTCTGCAACACCACCCCCAAATGAGCGGCGTGCTCCTCCTCTCTTCGAGAGTATACAAGGATGTCATCTATGAACACAATCACGAACATGTCTAGATATGACCTGAACACCCTATTCATCAAGTCCATAAAAGCTGTAGGAGCATTCGTTAGTCCAAACGACATAACTACAAACTCATAGTGACCATACCGAGTTCTGAAGGCTATTTTCGGAATGTCACTCTTCCGAACCCTGAGCTGATGGTATCCGGACTTGAGTTCTATCTTCGAAAAGCACCTAGCACCCTGAAGTTGGTCAAACAAATCATCGATCTTGGGTAAAGGATACCTATTCTTGATGGTGACTTTGTTCAATTGCCGATAGTTAATGCACATTCGAAGTGAACCATCCTTCTTTCGGATAAATAGAACTGGTGCACCCCATGGAGACTTGATAGGTCTGATGAAACCCTTATGCAAAAGATCCTTCAATTGCTCTTTTAACTCTTTTAGCTTGGCTGGAGCCATTCTGTAGGGAGGAATAGATATAGGCTGGGTGTCAGAAAGAAGGTCAATACCAAAATCAGTCTCCCATTCGGGAGGGATTACCGGTAGATCATCTGGGAAGACTTTTGGATACTCACATACTACTGGAATTGACTGGATAGTCGGGGTCTCAAACTTCACATCCTTAACTCTAACTAGATGGTATACACAACTTTTGGAGATCAGCTTTCTGGCCTTAAGGTAGGAAATGAAATGACCTACAGGCATAGCTGAACTACCCTTCCACTCTAAGATTGGCTCACCCGGAAATTTGAACTCTATTGCCCGGGTTCTACAATTAACTGAGGCATAACATGAAGATAGCCAATCCATGTAGAGGATAACTAGGAAGAGTCCGTGAGCTATGAGTCGATTGGTAACTTTCATATTACAGTGCCATAGCCTCACAGGTCCTTGCCCAAAAGAAGAAAGATCCAGGTGCCTTCACGATCCCTTGTACCATTGGAGATTTTGTGTTTGCAAGGGCACTGTGTGACTTGGGTGCTAGCATCAACTTGATTCCTTTGGCTATATTCAAGCAGCTAGGCTTGGGAGCCCCCACACCATCTACAATGCGGGCTTTGATGGAAGACTGCACAGTGAAAAAGCCAATAGGGATACTACAGGATGTGCTAGTAGGTGGACAAGTTTATCTTCACAGTAGACTTCGTGATCTTAGATTATGAGGTGGATTTTGAGGTCCTCATCATCTTGGGGCGACCATTCCTTGCCACTGGGAGAGCCTTAGTGGATGTTGAGGCTGGCCATCTAAAGTTCAGGCTAAATAAAGAAGAGATCACCTTCAACATCTGCAGGTCAATGAAGCAACCCAATGAATTCTAGTTGGTGTCAGTAATATAGGACGAGTTTGAGTTTCTTGACGAATTCTAAATAGTCAAGAGACTTTCGTCGTGCCGCGATGTTAAATCATCCGCTGCATGGGAAGCAGCCCATGAATGGTTGGTGAAGTTTGAGTAGCTGACAAGAATTCTAAGAGTGCCACAGGTATGTTCCTCTCTCGATTTTGTATTTTCTTACTTTGGGGACAAAGCATGATTTTCAAAAAGGGGGGGTATATCTATTGTCTTTTGGGTTTTTGATTCGCCTGAAGGTTTTTATTACTGTGTTTCTTTTCCCTCAGATATGCTATCTAGTAGAACTAGTATGTTTATATCATAACCCGAACATATACCTGGATCGTAACACGAGACAAGGAGCCCTGAGATACTCCAAGTCAACCCATGATATGAGCATACATCTATCTCAATCCAGTAAAGTAGAATACTCAACATGATAACGTAGCGGAAGCATAATCATAACATAGAATGGAAAGCAATATGCACTTCATACATGACAGCTGAATACTACACAAAGTCTGAAAGCCTCTGACATATTTGATGAGCTAATGGGACAATACCCCCAACTAACCCGACAAAGTCTAGAAAACTGATCATAAAGAGATAATTGATATCAACTGGTCCTCGGGGCAGAGGACTCACTAATGGACTGGATGCTAACTCCGTGAATGATCTAATGATGGTTGCGGGTTTGAAGATCGGAGCTTGTATCATGAAATGATACAACATAGACTATGCGGTCAGTACGTGGAATGTACTGAGTATGCAAGGTAAGTAAAAAAAAAATTTAAAATACATAAAAATTCATAAGAGATCATAAGAGTAGGTCAACATGCTCATAACATAAATATCATAATGTAACATATGGTCAAGGTTTTCAAGACATTCGTAACCCGTTCTTTATCATAGTCATAAAAGAAACTTTATAAATCATAACTTGAGCCAAAGTAACATAAACATAACAGAGCATAAAACATGCGGAACAATGGGAGGACTCTTCATAACCGACACCATCATGGTAGAGCCTTACATGATGCCCCAACTATCTCACTCAAAGGGGTAGTGTCGTCCTCGGCTTGCCAGGAAAGGGACATACATTATGTGATATCACAAAAGAGGGGATCCATTAACATTGTAATGTATAAACATGAACCTACGATGGCACATAGTTATGAGACACCCGTGTAGTCCTTTGAACGTTAGGCTACTCGGTGCTAGACACTGCTCCCAAAAACATGCACATTAGGCTCGTACGTAAATCATAAACATCATTCATGAAATTCATGGCCAAATAAACATTAACATCATTGATCCCCATTTACATACATCTTTAGCCATGAATCAAGGGCCCATTAATCGACCGACATCATAAATTGATAAATCATGAAATCCATATCATAAGTCATAAATCATACTTGAACATGTGGGCATTGCCTAATACTTTAACATGCTTGAAAAAAAATACTCAATTCACTTGAAAACATGATTATAAACATGGGTAACTTGAAAACATATTTTTCATCATTAATATCTCATCATACATGAACATTCATCATAATCTCAACTTTCAAGAACTTCTCATAAATGGGATTTTAAATTTATAAAGCTTTAAACATGGTTTTAGTTAAAAACAATGTAAAACTTGTCCATAAATCATAATTCAATAGTAGAAACACATTAAAATCATACCTACGTAGGGAGTTAGAAATTTCATGCATTGGGTTAAAATCCCATAGAATCAATATAGGAATTTCATGATTTAGAGAGAGATTGGACATGGGTGTGCACAGATTCATCCATTTATAACCCTACATACTTGATTAAAGTTGATTCTTACACTTCCTTGATTGCCCAAGAGGAATTTGAGAAGAACTGGAAGGGCTTAAGCTTAATCTCTTCTCTAATTCCCTAACTTGCATGCATGGGTTTAGAATAGGCTAGAATGACTTGACCTATCTTAATACACCCTCAAAATGGATTAAAATGACATAATATAGGACCCTAGAGCATAGGAATGACGAGAATACCCTTAATAATTTCCTAGAAATAACTGCTCATCAGTCCCCACAAGGGACCTAACGAGTCATTCCCACCAACCACGGGTTGTTACATCAATCATTGGGTACATTGCCGAGGTTTCACCTGAAACTCATAATGTACCATCATATGAATCATTGCTGGTGACCACGACTTATGGACACCACTCGTTATCTCCACATCCTCAAACCTCAAATCAATAGTTACCTGCTGACCATGATTCACCCAACGAATCATGGGGGTCTAACCAAGACCCATGGTCATGCCCATGGTGACCCCATCAAAAAATTTTCAACTCAAGTCCATTACCTCACCACAATTCACCTCAGGACTCGTGGTCTTCCCAACTGGTCACATAACGACTCGTTCTGTGACCTGGTGCAGAATTTCCAGTTTTTTTCTCAGTTTCACTCTCGGGTCTGATCTTAGGGTTTCTGAGGTCTTATAGTTTAGGTTGTTTGTTTTTTATTTAACTAGAAGTAGGTTAGGAGTACTTTACAACCAATAAATGCATATATGTTTGATGTTTTGAAATTGTTGAAAAAATGACCATTCAACAATGACCATTTAATTTTTTTTTGATTAGCTGTGTTTGTTGACTGCAAAGCATGACCAATGTGGATCTTTTTATTTCATTTGATAGATTAAAATGATTAGTTATAGCTTAGATATGCATGAACTGGATAGTTAGTGTCACGACCTTAACATAGGCCAGGATCGAGATGCGGGACATGGAGCCCCGAGAGACTCCAAGTCGAGTTATGATATGAACATACATCTAACTCGATCAATAAAGAGGACGACTTGACATAATAAACATAGTAAAAATCTCATCATAACATAAAATCAATATCGAAAATCACATGATACATGACGAGCTGATTACTACATATAGTCTGAAAGCCTCTACATAACTGATGGGTTGATGGGACAACACCCCAAACTAACCCGACAAGTCTGAAAACCGAAAGTGCCAAGATAACTGACATCAAATGGTCCTCAGGAGATGAGCACTAACCATTGGACTGGATGCTAACTTTGGAATCGGCTAATGGCGGGGCTGACGCTGAAAATTGAAGCTTGTATCATGAAATGATACAACATAGAGTATGTAGTCAGTACGTGGAATGTATCGATTATGCAGGGTAAGTAAAACGGATATTTAAAATACATAAAAGTTCATAAGAGTGGGACAATATGCTCATAACATAAATATCATAACGTAACATAAGACTCAAGGTTTTAAAAACATTCGCAAATCAGTCATAATCATAATAATAAAAGAAAAGCTTCACTAAACATGACTTGAGCTAAAGTAATATGAACATAACCATGCATAAATCATGAGGAACAATGGGATATTCTTATAACCGACATACCCCATACGAGCACACATGGAGCCCGACTTGTAAATCCCTAGTCGGGAGGGTGTTCATATCTTGCCAAGGGTAGAACCATAAAAGGCATGATATCACTCATGAAAGTCCCATTTGGGGAAAAAAGGGACAGTCTCAAAGGAGGTCCCATTGTGACCTACGGTGGCACGTAGTTTTGAGATTTGGGGCAAAACCTGAGCCCCGAACTTACTCGGTGTTAAATACTACTCCCAAAATATATATAGTGCTTATAGGATAACATACATGAAATTAATGGGCTAGTTCAATCATGATAATCATAAGCATGCTTGAAGATACGTGAACTAGCCATGAAATAAGCCCCGTGAGTCAGCCATAATCATAAATCATAGATCATGAGGTTCATGCATACTTGTAAAACATGCATATACTTGATCTTCATAAATTCATGATGAGCATTTGAGAGAAATCATATCATGAGTCATAAATCGTAATGGGTTAATGAACATCAACATCAAAGTAGAATCATAATATGAACTTCTATTAAACATACATAATTGGGAATAGTTTTGTAGAGATGTAAATCAATAATTTATAAGTGAAATAGTTGTAAAATCTGCCCATGATTCATAGAATATAACTTGATACATGAAGGAAATTAACCCATAGATGGATCATAAGAATTTCATAAGAATGGGGATAAAACCCCATAAAATAGTCAATAAAATTTCATGAATTAGAGAGAGATTGGGCATCGGTGTGAACAAATTCACCCATTCATAAAATCTCATGAATTAGGGAGAGATTGGGCATGGGTGTGAACAAATTCACCCATTCATAACCCTACATACCTGAGAGAGTTGGATTCTATCACTTCCTTACTTGCCCAAGAGGAATTGGAGAACAATTTATTAAGAACCTTGGGGTTTTATGCTAGATCACCCTCTACACTCTTAAAGTTGCATGCATGGGTGTTGAATAGGTTAGGATGACTTAATCTATCCTAATACACTCTGAAAATAACTTAAAACAACGTAGTATAGGACCCTAGGGATTAGGAATGATGATAATACCCTTAATAACTTCGTAGTTAAAAACTGACTGCCAGTCCGAACGAGGGACTAGACGAGTCGTTACCCTGACAACGAGTCATCAGCTGAGTCGTGAAGTCCACTGAAATTATTCCTCAAATCATTAGTTACTTGCTGCCCACGACCCATCCCACGAATCGTGGTGACTGACCACGACTTGTGGGGACCTTCCATAGGGTATACTGCTAGGCCCGCTTCATCTTCCTCAATCCTTACCCACGGCTGAGACAACGAGCCGTAGGGACTGACCACGACTCGTGGTCAGGTCCGTGGGGACCTCAGATTTAAAAAATTTCAACCTAAGCCTGGAACCTCACCATGAGTCACCTCACGACTCGTGGTCTTCCCCACGGGTCACAGAACGACTTGTTCTGTGTCCAGGTGCAAAATTTTTAGTTTTCTCCATTTAAACTCCCGGGTTTGATCTTTGGGCTTCTGGGGTAATATAGGTAGTGTGTAATGTCAACCTGTACCATGTGTTACCTAGTTCAATGTTGTGTAGGTGATCTAGAATTTTCTCGGTTGATCTTTGCTTAGGTTATAGGATAGTGGTTTGGAAAGGATCATAGGCCATTTTTGTATTAGCTCACTTTTAGCCTAAATTGCCTTATCAAATGAATAAGTATCCTTTGATCCAAATGTTTGAGCCTTAATTGACCATTTTTCTTTGATTACCTATTCACTTTCCCACTTGTTTATAGTGAACATGTTTTGGCCTTGGTCCGTCCTTGGACATTGTGAACTTCAACTCAGGCAAAATGCCTAAGTTGATGGTGGCTATTGTAGGGGTGCGTAAGCTGTGTGCGAGAAATCTAAAAGGAGAAAAAGTTAGTCAATGAAAAGTGGGTGTAGTGAAAACGAAAAGAAAAAGAAAAATTAAAGAAAAAAATCTTGAGAATGAAAAAAGAGAAATCAGAGAAAAAGTGAAAAAGAAACCACACCCACTAGTTGAAAAATGAATGAAATGGAGAAAAGGAAGAAAAAAATGAAAAAAGGGGAAAAGATCAAAAGTGGAGCCAAAGTTGTGTAGTGCCAAGGAGGATTAGTCACTATTTCCATATCTACCATACCCAACCTGAATCCTACACTACAAGCTAATAAAAATTCTATAGTGATCCTAGCCTAACTATTTGAAAAGCCAGAGTAGAGAAAATAAGGGCAAACCTATAGTATCACTAGTGCAGTGCTTGGAACTTCTCTGTGAGAGTGAGAGCTTTGCATGATAGTCCCGATTTTATACATATACATCTATATTGAGTGTGTTTGGGAATTTGTTTGTTGTGAGGATACAGGGGTTGCATTGCATTCTTCTAATATTCTGTGTAAACAACATTAATGATAGCTCGGTTATCTGTTAATAGTTGAATGCCATCTCTAGATCCATTTGTGTCATGATTTATGGTTGCATGTATGCATATCTATCTTGGTTTTGAATGAAAAGAGGGTCAGTATTTGATAAGTGATCATGTGAGCAAAATTTGATACTGTTGGCTGTAGGTCTTCTGTTTTACTTTCTAGTTAAGTATTGTGTTAGAGTAGTGTTTTGTTTGCTTAAGGACACACAAAAGTCTTAAGTTGAGGGTGTTGATGAACTATGGGTTTACAACACTTTCGAAGCTTAAAACTTGGGAAAAATGCTTGGTCTTGGGTATGTTTATATGGATATGAGGTGCTTTTACTTTGTTTTTAGGGAAATCATGTTTCGAAGTGGAAAAGGACAGGAAAAAATGCAAAAAATAGGCCAAGTACAGTCCTCAGTATGAGCTGTACCTTGGTGGTACAAGCCGTACCATGCAGCCGTGATAAAAACCAGAGGCTATGCACAAGTGTTGGGGCCAAGTACGACTCTTGGTACGAGCCGTACCAAAGAGTCATGGAAAGAAGCAGAAATTTGGACTTGCCTGAGTTCTTGGTACGAATGGAATGCACAAGTTGTGACAACAACATACGACTCATATCAAGGAGCCATGATAAAATCCAGTGAGTATGTCAAGTTGGCAGGTCTTAGGGTACGAATAGAGACCATGAGCCATAACAACAATGTACAGATTGTACAGTGTACTCGTGACAAATTCCAGAGGATCCAAGATTTTACAAGATTTGACCACAATAGGTAACCTATGACTCGTAGTGTCATTGTATGAGCCGTACCTTCTCCATGTACTTAGAAGATTTCAAGACTTCCTGGCATAGTACGGAGGAAAGCTACAACTCGTAGGTTCATGCTACGACTCGTAGCACCTGGAGGCAGCAGTTTTAGTAGATTCCCTATTAATTTAGGAAAGATTTCCAATTATTTATATTTTAGGTTATTTTCTTTAAGAAGACCGATTCATTACTATTGTAATCTTGTTTTTCTTGGTTTTCCTTAACATTACTTGGATATCAAATACATAAATAGCTTTGAGATTCCATTGATTGTTCTTGAGTTGATCATGCTTTTGATTGTGCAATAATCAGTTGGGTTTTATTCAATCATCATTGTAATTTGTTAAATATGTTTTCTTTCATGAAATCTAATTCTTTTCTTGTAATCATGAATAGCTAAACTTCCGCAACTAGGGTTGTGGGAACCATGATGAATTAGCTAACTAGGGTTAATATAAAGTGTTTCAAAGCCAATATGCATCCTTGTATTGTTCATCTCTTCATCATACACATTTCTTTATGATGAACAATGTTAGGACTTAACCGAATTCTCTACTTGCTTGAACCTAGAGAGGTAGAGATTAGAAAAAGAGAAGAACAATAAAGCCTTGAACTTTAAGTTTCATTGAATAACTTGAGCTGCGGTCATAGGATACTTAACTTGGAATAGTTGATAATGGTTAAAGTAAAAACAGTGAAGAGACCTAATCTAGTGATTAAGTATAGTGATTCAATAGGGATGACTTAGTTGTTTGGATGAATCCATGTTATCAGTTCTGCAGGCTAAGTTTTGGGATAGATCACTAGTTTAATAGCCCAAAGTTGTTATGAATCCATTGGGAACACTTCCCTAGTTAATTGCATAACTTTATCACAACCACAATCTACTACTTTCTTACTTGATTCTTTATTTAAAACCCCCATTAGGAAATAACTATACTAAAAGCATAAATACTAGAGTTATTCTACATCCTGACCATATTCTCTAGGGGATCTATCCCAACCTAGTTGGGTTCTTTATTGATAACGTCCGCATCATACTTTTACAGGGGTGTGATTTGAGAGTTATAAATATCCCAATCATGTGGCCTCTCTAACTATTATCCCTAGCATTGCGCTTGGCTGGTGTGAGGAATGGTCTTGATGAGTTGGTTAGCTCTTTGACTTTTGTGACATCAATCATTTTACCTACCAAGCGCCCTGCTAGGAGTAGATAAAGGTCTTCCTCCTCTTCTTCGATTCCAACCTCCTGCAAGAACTGAGTCAACAAGGTGCCATAACAGTACTTCCATTGGTAGCTATCTTTGGATTGCCTCATGTTGTCCCTCTGCACTACGCCAAAGTTAATTTTCAGCCCCTTCATCATCATATAAAACAATACCACTAACTCTTGAGTGATCTCCATGGTGTGTGTCCCTAGGAGAAGTACTGTGCATACCAGCTTGACTTAAACTCTGGCCTCCTTAGTCCAGTAGGAGAATGAGAGTGTCGAATGAGTGCCATTTTCCCCTCTTGCCCACCGGGAAGCTAAATGCTCTCCACATAAATCATGATAAATGTCATGGTATAGGGGCTTCTCAAACTTCATGAAGTACATCTATAGGTCCATCACTGGCATGCCAAGGAATACATTAAAAGACCTAGAAGTGAAATGGATCACTTGTCCCCGCACCTTGATCTTTGTGCTCTCTCCATATGAGGTATTCTAATTCACATGAAATTCCCTCACTGAGGTGGGGTTGCACTCTTCTGGTTCAGCAAACACATACCCAAGCCCCCAACTCTTAGATGGTGTCCCGAATGGTGGGGAACTCAAGTGCCAAATGACCCTCATTAATCCAATTATCTGGGGCATACTTGGCCTCCTTTTGGGCATTAGACCACTTGAACCCATGCTCCTACATGGATTGGATGAAGGAAAGGTTGATGCTGTTGAAGAGGAAGAACGCACAAAGGCTTTACCCAACATGGGCCAAGAGCCTAAGATTTCACCTCCGTATCCCTCAGAGGTTAGAAAAGAAGATGGAGGACAATCAATTTCAAAAATTTGTTGAGTTATGCCAAATTTAAGAAAGAATTTTTGAGGAAAAAAAATTCGGTAATGCTGATGTAGGAGAAGTAACACACCATTGCAATGCTATGATGACAAGAAATCTCGCTCCCAAAAGAGAGGATCCGGGAGCCTTTACTATCCCCTGCACTATTGGGTTGTGCGTGTTTAAAAAAGCCCTATGTGATCTTGGGGCAAGCATAAATCTGATGCCTCTCATTATTTTCAAGAAGTTGGGGGTGGGGAATCCCATACGCACCTCAATGAGGCTATTGATGGCAGATCGATCCATAAAGAAATCGGTGGGAGTGTTAGAGGATATCTTGGTTCGGGTAGACAAGTTCATCCTTCCAGCCGACTTTGTCATGGTAGATTATGACAAGGATGTTGAAGTACCTACCATCTTGGGGAGACCATTGCTTGCAACAGGTAGAGCATTAGTAGATGTGGAGCTTGGTGAGCTGAAATTTCAAGTGGGAGGTGAGGAAGTCACCTTCAAGTTTTGTCAAACCACTAAGCCCCCGGATGAGTGCAAGGTTTAGGGGTCTTGAATGATGAGGCAGTACAAGACAAAGTTTGTGTTGATGAGGCTGATTCAGTGGACGACTCTCCAAAAAACTAACAATTTAGGAAATATCCATCATGCCACGATGTTAAATAAGGCGCTTCTTGGGAGGCAACCCAAGTGTTTTTATGTTTGATTCCTTGATGCTTTGTTGATTTTGTTTGTATAGGATGATTGAATGAGAAATAAGGAGAAGAAAAATGGGGTAGCCACTATGCTAGATAGGCGAAACGCTAGTGCTCAAGCATGAGTCGCCACCCTATCACACAAGAGAAGTAGAAGTTGGATTAAAAAAAAGACCAGGTAATCAGTGTCTCACCGGCGAAACATCGGATGCATTTCGTGGCACGTCGGTCTGTCAAGGGTGTGAACCAGTACACCTAGAGGAAGTGGGAAAATGAAAGGGTGAGCTGCGACTTACCGGTGAAATGCAGATGATGATCCGTGAAACGCCGGTCAATCGCAGTTATAAAGCAGTGAACTGGGCATACAAGAAGTCACTAATGCTTGAACCGGCAAAACACCGGTACTCACTGGCGGTCGCAGGTCTAGCGCGGGTGGAGGCAAGTAATTGTAATTTGAATCTTGACCAACCTGTGGCACTTTGAAAAATTATCAAAATCGGTCAAAACACCCTTTTTACCTTTCCAATACACTCGATCTCCACCTTTTCACCTAACCACAATCCTTTCACCTTCTCAACTTTCCTCCATTAAACCCACCATTTAAATCCACCTTTTAACTATCCAATCACACTCCCTCTATTCAACCTATAAAACCTCCCATTTTCATTTCTCTCATTTCACCACCTCTCACTCAAACCTTCACTAAGCTTAAGCACTCCTCATTGTGGAACCACCATTATTGGTCTACACCAAACTTCGATCTATTTACTCTTTGTTCTCTCATCACTTATTTGGTATGTGTCATTTTTCCCTCTCTTCTTTATTGATTGTTGAGAATATGAGTTAAAAATAGAGCATGATAGATTAGAAAGCTCCCACACTCATGTTCCCCATTGAATATTTATCATTGTGTGGGTATGTTGGGGGTTGAATATTAATTGCGTATTGTTGCTGTGCGTGTTCATTTTGGTTGAAAATATCAGGTGAAGTGTGTGTTGGATGTAATAGCTGGGGGTGAGGTCTGAGTAACCCCATGGGCTAAAAAAGCATGATTTGCCTGAGTGATAGATTGGGTGACGTCGTTCTTAAGGAAAATCATCATTTTTTTTATTTTGTTGTTTGAATGGGTGAATCTTAATGTGAGAGGGTGTGAGTAAGTCTTGTTTTTGAGAGAAGTTTTGTCCAATTGGTTTGGGACAGAACTGATAAGTGGTGTGTCACCTGCGAGTTGCCAGTTAAGACCACCGAAACGCTGACTGAAGTGCAGGTGAGGGGTTTGAGGCTTCAGGCCACTGCCAAGCACCTGCGATTTGACGGCAGTTTTGCGGATCATGACCGGCGAAATGCCAAGGTAGCACCAGAGGGATAAAAGTTCAACACAGATAACTACCCAGACCTGCAGCTCGGCTGCGTCTCATGATTTTCCATCTGTGGTTTTCCGCTTGAGTCGCCGGAGCTACAAATGTCTGCTTTTAATGTTTTACCTTGTCTGTCATCTAATCTTTAGAATTTTGTTCCTTAGCTTAGGATAGTTGTTGCTTTTTCTTTTCAATTATGAAAAATACAAAAAGAAATGTAGTTTTGTTGTGGCATTAACATGGCTTTGCATAATTATGACTTCATCCAGGAAGTTAGACAAGGGCAAGGCACCTTCCTCTTCCAAAAGCACGAGCAAAGGGAAGGCCAAGTCAAAGCCAATCCTCACCAACACCAAAGAGGCAATCATTTTTTGTGTTCCCAACATAAAGGCACACTATGCCAATTGTGAAGGCAGATCAATCACCGCCAATGGCATGTATTTGCCGAGCCTCTTCCGAAATACTACACCAACTTGGTGCTTGAGTTTTATACATTATACCAGGAATGACAAGAGGCTATTAAGTATAAAGGGAATATTGATGAATTTCCCTACCTTCCTTTAGTCCGGATCAAGGATGTGGAGGTAGATATTGCCAGCCGCCATCAATGCATTGTTCTAGGTTGATGAGATTGATCCAAGGTTTGAGTATGTAGATAGAGTGGTCGACAAAGACAATCAGTTCAGCTGGATAGCCCCAATCATTGCCAGTGGTCAGCCATTGTGGGTCTCCATGGGTGGGGAGATTTCGAGGCATGACCTCAAGTTTGAGGCAAAACTGTGGCTGGAGTTTGTAGGTGGCCGGATTATGCCATCAAAGAATGACCAAAGAGTGAACTTGGAGGATGCTATACTCATCGCCTCTATCATGAAAGGGGTTCCCATCAACTTCGAGGATATTGTGGACAAACAAATAAAGAGAAAGTCCAGGCAGTAGGGAACGTCGATGCCATATTCGGTGCTTATCTCACAGCTGTGCCTCAAGCAGGGTGACACTATTCCCTAATGAGTCTCCTAGTTATGCCACTAGTGCGATCAATATGGAGAGAGAGAGAGGGATGCCAAGGCACCCAATGTGAAGAGAAAAAGGTTGCTAGCTTTCGAGACTCCTGAGGGCTCCGCCTCCCCAAGCATAAAGGAAACCCCCATTACTCCCGACCTTAATATGTCACACCATGCGGTGTCGGAATATGAATCTGGAGAAGCATGGTTTAGGGGGTCCTCACCTCCTCCCACATCCTCGCGCTCAAGTGTAGTACAAAAGATTGCTGAAATGACTGCTTCTCATGAGAGCAAGTTCCAAAAGTTAGCCCAAAATCTCCCGGCTCTTATTGCTAGAACTATAAAGCGGGAGATGAAGAATGTTTATGACAGCTTGACCAAGCTCTATTCCAGAGTAGATGTAGTGGAGGGAGCTGTCTCTTCACTCTAAGCAGAAGTGCAGGACTCAAGGAAACGGGCACCACTGACAGACCTGAACTTGAGTGCTCTTGATGCAGCCATGGCTGCTCCATCCACAGCCTGTGGCCCCATTGATGATCTGTTTGAGGGCTTAGGTGGGGAGGAGGAGCTATATTTGGGTAGCCTTGATGAAGATAAAGGGGCTGATGATGAGGACGAGAAGTATCCACTTCAAGAAGTTCCCACCATCTTTTCTATTTTTCATGCATACATTGGGGACAATGTATTGTTATAGTTGGGGGTGGGTTGAGCTCTTTTTTTTTCTCTTGTGGTTATTATTGAATTGTTGTTCCCTTGTCTGGTTTGTTGTTGATATCTGTGTTTTCCACGACCCAAACGGAGGCCCGGATTGCAACATGGGACAAAGAGCCTCGAGAGACCCCAAGTCGGCCCACGACATAAATGTACATCTAACTCGATCAATAAAACTGAGAAATCAAAAAGATAATCATAGCGGAAGTCTAAATCAAACATAACATCAGAATACACAATCTGAAGCTGAATACAACCCTATTTCTAAGAAGCCTCTAACATGACGAGTTGATGGGACAAGACCCCAACTAACTCAAAAAAACTGAAACTGAAATACATATAGAAAATCTAAATAGTCTAGTCCTTGGGAGATGAGGACTCACCAATAACGTACTATGCGATCTTAGAAGACTGACTATGAGCCGGGCTGAACTTGAGAGCCGGGTCCTATATCATGAAATGATACAACATAGAGTATGCGGTCAGTACGCGAAATTTATCAAATATGCAGGGTAAGTAAAACCGCTTAAGTAAGTAAAATCATTTAAAGACAATGCATAATGTAAAACATAAACATTTAAGAATCTGAGAGTAGGGCTTGCATGCATTCTTTCTGAAATGATGATCTCATCATAACATGACATATCATCATAACTGAATCGATTGACTCAATGCTGAAATCTGATATTTATAATTAAAACTGAACATTGAGCCAAACCTTCTTTAGAACATATGTACATATATAAATCTCATGAGTAATGGATATGCATAACTGAAATCATGAGGATAAATGGGAGACTCGTCTTTTAACCGTCATACCATGATAGAGCTTGCATGGTCCCAACTATCACACTCAAGTGGATAGAGCCGTCCAAAGCCTTGCCAGGGATAGGGATGATACCGTGTATCGATATCAAGCTAATGGGCCATATCTCATAAGGGAGGTCCTGTAGTAATATATAATAGTATAAATCTACGTTGTCGTGTAATTCTAAAGCATAGGCTGATCGACCCTTAGCCTACTCGGTGCTAGACACTTGTCACACCCCACCTTGGGAGGCATGACTGGCACCTGGTGCCCTACTAGGATCTAAACTGCTGAGCTGACTGAGCCTAAACACCTCTAGTGCAGGGATGACTCTATCTCTAGAATTAAGAAAACAACAGGCTATATAGCGGCTGTAAATACAACCACTGGCCGACAAGGCCTATAGCCACCTGTGAAAGTAAATAGCTAACTAGAGACAAACAATCAAAGGGAGTTTTATGTGGGCCAACAAGGCCACCATTCAACAGCTAAACAGGGCCCCACACAGCCAAAACACATAGTCTAAAATACATTTGGGCCCCACATGGCCGATATCATCAATCCACAGGGAAGTAACACAATCTGCAATCCTTTAGGAGTAATAAGATGGTCGGGACAGGGCCCCGACCTACCCATATGTAAAACAAAAGGAATAAACCTCTATCACACAAGCCCCGGAAGAAGGGAGCTAACGGTTCTGTACGGCTAACTAAAACTACGAGAGACTTGCTCCTCATCTATCTATACCTGCAGGGAAGTAATGCAGCGCCCCGGGAAGGGCGTTGGTACAATATGTACCGAATATGTAAGGAATAGATAAGCTGAATAGGACTAGAAGTAAATAAAAAAAAGAGCCGAAAGATTAACCTGTACGCCTGCTGATTCATAATCTACAGCTAACTGACACTAGATGTACATAAGCTAAGACTGCATACTTACACATTTATACACTACAGCTAACAGACAAGAATTCATACAAGAACCCCACCTAGCCCCCATAAGCCGGGAGGTACAATCAGCACAAAATAACTCGTTTAGGCCCCTATAAGTCCTGGAGAGCACATCTTAATCCATATACCCCTACTCAAGTGTCTACAACTAGACTGGTACTGTACCCAACCTACCGGTCCCCTGGGTCTACAACTAGGCCCGCTTGGCCCCTGAACTATAGCAGTGTCTCAGTCCGGAGGACTCCTGATCTCTAAACCCCGGGTGTAAATGCTCGGCAGGGGTGTGTATAAGGCCAGCCACGGCAATATGAGGATATGGATCCCCATTTTCGTCCCTTGTGGATGACATGCCGCTCCGTAGAGCGACGTATCCTCGCTCTTGGCGGGCGAGCGACACAACTATTAACCCTGGGGCGGTCATGGAAGGCTTCTAACTGAGGGAAACCCCAACCCAGGTGCTATACTAATACATCAATCTATCTGTATAAAGAGAGCATATCTGGCCTTTTGAGCCTCTTACTAATGCTACTCGCTTCTGGGATAATCTGTATGGCTGTCAGCAGGCACGCCATGTGCCCGTATTTGATTAGAGGATCCTTATTGTGATCATGATCTCTAATAGTATCGGATGAATAAAGTGAGGTCTGAAGTGGCCTAACAACACTCTGAATGTCCCACTCAGACCTCTATAACTCATGAATAACTGTGGGGTTGTGGATAGCTAACTACTTTGTTCTTCTAATTAAACAACTATAGGGCCGGGCTTGGTTGAACTTGCTTCTACGCGATCGGTCCCTTGTCCTCCATAGGGAGCTTACTGATCTCCTTAACTTATGGTAAACACTGTACTAGCAGAGTACTACTGACTCCTTAGGCCTTGTCTGAATTCACTCGGATCTATATTACTGTTCTGGGCAATTCTCAGTATTATAGGCAATTCTATATAGACTGGCCCTCTCCTGGCACTCTATACTTGAATGACCTTACAAGAACCGGTTAGGGTGCTGGCCCATCACTGACTACTGATGTGGACCCCTCCTTGGGGTACCTATGGGTTTATCTGACTTGGAACAACTGGGCTGGCTTGCTGGGCATCCTACGTGATAACTTTTAAGTCGACTAAGACTAACAATCACTGATAAGCCTAAAGGGATGGTAGATGATCACTCAATACACCAGACAACCCTGGTGTCGCTAACTCTATGATATACCTATTCTGTCTCTATTTTTGGTTCTGGAACATGCGATAATGTCAATGACCTCTAGGGATGCTTTCCTGCCAATACAAGCGCCAACAGGTCGTTAGACCGCCTAACTGCAGCCATACTGTTTAACCAACTGATTTAGGCCAGTAACTCTTACGAGCTTCTGAAGTCTAGGCCTGGAAATAAACATATAAGTCTACCATCACAATAAACTGAGAAATAAAAGAGTTTCTATAGCATTGATAACACGAATCACATTTAACCCGTTCCCTTTCAGCGAGGCATCCTGCAGATGATCTGTACACGTTTTCTAGCAGCTAACCAGAATTTATGTAACTGTAACCCTTATTAGCAGCTACTCGCTACATATATGATATTTATATATGTATATCAATATCATCTAATTACAACATATTGGATTACAATCTAACTGTAGCAACTTTCTGCAGCATCTGAGATCATTATTTCTATTCAAGAACATAAGTCGTAACACTGTACGACAAGGATACTTGCCGAGAGTTAAGCCTTACATACCTCGTTCGCCGTTTTCTGACTAACTGATGAGTATCAGCTCGTATTCAACTGCCCTTCTCAACTATAATCATATTAATAAAAGAATAGGGCCAACTTCGTTACTGAATTCGAAGAAAACAATAACTTACATGTATATACTGACTATACTTCAACTTATCAAAGGACGATCAAAAACTCGTAATTTCTTGGGAATCTAGAAGGGAGAAAAACTTACTTTAAGTATGTAATCGTGTTGACACTAGTTTGAAGAGATTCCACCAACTCTGTCTCGGTGGGAAGATGATTCGCGGGGTGAATTTTGTGAAAATAACTCCGCAGCAATGCTCTCTGCAGCTTTATACTTTAGTACCCAAAGTTAATTTTGATTTGGACGGCGTTTAGCGGCGTAATCGTATGATTTTTACTTGGTTTCTTCGTACTCCCTCTGTTCTGGCCGTGATTATTTGGATAATGATCTAATTTCTAAGTGTGAGGCCTTTATTTACTTGAGGCAGCAGACAAGGCAATGTGGCACTCTGCCCATCGCGCTGATTCTGCTCCGTGCCACATTGGCTAACGCGGAGGAGCTGCTCCATGCCACTTTGCCCCTCGTGGCAGCTTGGTTCGGCCTCCTCCCACGAAATCCCAATTGGGCACCCGTTTGGCCTTTTCCCGGGCCCTTTCGTTATATGTGTGGCACTCTAAAACTCTTAACCAACATACGAATAGGCCTACTAAACGTTAGAAACTTACGGGGTGTAACATCCTCTCCCCTTTAAGAACATTCATCCTCGAATGTTAACTTTTACTTGCAAGAACCTTAACCTTGCAATTACTTATTCTGGAAAAATTTCGTTAGAGTCTCCCCTGTAATATGGACTATCCAAAAACCCTGAAACACAGGAAAGTCCAATACAGGTACTCCACACAATACTATGACATTCACTTCACAATAGACTGAAGTCAATTATCTCACATATACATGTATATAATGCAACTTATGAAACAACAACAACACATACCTCTAGCTGCACAATCTGACTAATCTGAAATAACTGAGGATATCTGGTTTTCATATCGTCTTCTATCTCCCAGGTCATCTCCTCTCGGTTCTTATTCTTCCATAATACTTTAACGGAAGCAACATCTTTAGTTCTTAGTCTGAGGATCTACCGATCTAGTATGGCTACTGGAGCTTCTTCATATGCTAACTCCTCAGTGATTTGGATGTCTTTTACTGGGAAAACTCGGGAGGGATCTCCTATGCGCTCCTTCAACATTGATTCGTGAAAAATCGAATGAACAAATTCTAATTCTAGAGGTAAATCCAAGTCATAAGCCACCTGGCCTATCCTTCAGCGAATCTGATACGAGCCAATAAACCTCGGGTTGATCTTGCCTTTCTTACCAAATCTCGTCATGCCATTCATCATGAAACCTTCATGAATACCCAGTCACCTACATTAAACTCTAGGTTTCTCCGCCGCACATCAGCATAAGATTTCTGGCGGCTCTAAGCAGTCAGCAGACATTCTCTGATAAGCTTTACTTTTTCCTTCTGCCCATTTTAACATGCCTAGGTTTGCTCCATCTGCCTGAAGTTATCCTCCAGAAGGCTTCCACTTCCATTTATAGTGGGCCTCGAGAGTTTGAGTTGTATATTCTACTTAGCCACCAGTTAGGGTACGAGGAACTATGCTTAAGTTAACATATGTTACCGTCTGTTCTAACATCCTTTCCTAAAATTTAGTCGTAGATTGCGCCCCTCTGTCGGAGTTTATAAAACACTGGGGCTCCATGCATTCCATCTACTTCTGGGATATTTAACTTGACATAAGTCTTAATGGCAACATAATTTCATCTGGCGAGGCATGAATTGACCTCATTGGTCTCTTTATACTGACTCAAATATGGTGACGCTACACCTAGTGTGAGGTAATCCTATGACTATATTCATATTAATTACTCTCCATTCCCTTGCAGACACGACCATCTCTTATATTGGATAACTCGGTTCTTGCTATTTCACCTTTTCTAGCCTGTCACTAGGGCTCTACTTCTATGATATAATGATATCTCCTGTCCTCTCGTACCATCTCATTACATTTTGGTTAAATTCTGGGAGCAACAAACACATGCACCTTAGCTATCGTCTTCTATTTGAAGTTCTGCCACCCTTGGAACGTGAGGTCAGCATTCGGACCTTGTGTCCTTGCTTGTTGTTATATTGAAGGCCCGTAACTATCCGCTGGGCCTTGTTTCTATACTGCACTAGATTAGAGTCTCTGTATCGGCACTCTCTTACCTTCCCCTTAGGCGGGCGTACCACAACGTTTTAGGCTACAACCTTATTGTCTCTTAATTGTTAGCCCGAGGCTTAGTCCTCAATATACGATGTTCTATCAACCTAGAGGTGATTCTAATTTCCCCCAAAATCTGGTATTCGTTCTTTTCCCCTTACCTTCCTTATACTGAGCTCTGGGGTTCATGGTACCTGCCTTACACTGTCAATAAGGTTACTAGCCAGGTCTCGACCAATACTTCTTCTGGCTTGCAGTCGGATCCATTTTATTCATATGACCTCCCTATCTTTCGATATCACAAACTGAGATCATAACCATTATCTTGCAGGCATATCCTGCCGTCATTAGCATGCTACGACAGATTCAACCTTTTTCTGACTTGAACTTGACTATTACTGGGAGTTTATCACTGATGGATTTCTTACACACACTTCGAGTAAGCTGGTAGTCTTACTCGCTCTTCTGACTTATTACCGTGAAGGTCTGGACAACTTACATAAACATTGGGGGTCCCTACTCTTTCCTAACACTTTCCGGAGTCAACAAATCCAACCTTCGCTTACTATTTACTCCGGGCAACATTGCCTCAATTCCTACGCCCATTGCTATACTGGAAACAAAAATAAGAGGTAGGAATAGCCTTTTCTTACAGCAAGGGAACGGGAATATGGAACTGTACAACATTCGAAAGGATGGAGGTGGGAATCCTGCATTTCCCTCTCTTTCTCACATCCATCAGGTAATCTAATATTAACTGTCATCTTGACCAGATCTTGTATATCCAACAGATAAGTCGACTCGTGTATATGCTATACTCCTGACTTCCTACTCTAAGTTTATAAAAATGAACTGGAGACGGTGCTGGTAGATGTATCACAGTGTGAGGTTCCTGATACCTCGGGAGAGTATTGGGGAGATCAAGGACGTCCACTCCCGTCCTTAGGCTGACTATCTCCCAACTCTGGCATCTTAATGATACCTCCTCCTACCGCTGTAGTTAGCTTGCAACTGGTTGGTGTCTGTCTTATATTAAACATTACCCTAGACAGACATAACAAGGAAAACTTAGGGACTTAACCCAATACAACTTTGCTCTATAGCACGATCTGAGAAGAAGGAGAGGTAACCATACTATCATGCCTCGTAGCCTCCTGCTTATAGAATATGGTGCAAAACACATTTATAAACAAGACTCTACTAGACACGGCTTGCAGACTCCCTAGGACACGAACTGCTCTAATACCAAGTTTGTCACGCCCCACCTTGGGAGGCATGACTGGCACCTGGTGCCCTACTAGGATCTAAACTGCTGAGCTGACTGAGACTAAGCACCTCTGATGCAGGGCTGACTCTATCTCTAGAATCAAGAAAACAACGGGCTATATAGCGGCTGTAAATACAACCCCCGGCCGACAAGGCCTATAGCCACCTGTGAAAGTAAACAGCTAACCAGAGACAAACAATCATAGGGAGTTCTATGCAGGTCGACAAGGCCACCAATCAACAGCTAAACAGGGCCCCACATGGCTAACACACGTAGTCTAAAACATATATGGCCCCCACATGGCCGATATCATCTAACCACAGGGAAGTAACACAATCTGCAAGCCTCCTAGCAGTAATAAGATGGCCGGGACAGGGCCCTGACCTACCCATATGTACAAACAAAAGGAATAAACCTCTATCACACAAGCCCCGAAAGAAGAGAGCTGGCGGTTCTGTACGGCTAACTGGAACTACGAGGGACCTGCTTCTCATCTATCTATACCTGCAGGCAAGTAATGCAGCGCCCCGGGAAGGGCGTCAGTACAATATGTACCAAATATGTAAGGCAATAGATAAGCTGAATAGGACTAGAAGTAAATAAAAAGAAGAGCTGAAAGATTAACCTGTATGCCTGTTGATTCGTAATCTGCAGCTAACTGACACTACATGTACATAAGCTAAGACTGCATACTTACACATTTATACACTACAACTAGCAGAAAAGAATTCATACAAGAACCCCACCTGGCCCCCATAAGCCAGGAGGTACAATCAGCACAGAATAACTCGTTAAGGCCCCCATAAGTCCTGGAGAACACATCTCAATCCATATACCCCTACTCAAGTATCTACAACTCTACTGGTACTGTATCCAACCTACCGGTCCCCTAGGTCTACAAGTTTACCGCTTGGCCCCTGAACTGTAGCTATGTCGAAGTCTAGAGGACTCCTGATCTCTACACCTCGGACGTAAACACTCGGCGGGGGTGTGTATAAGGCCAACCATGGTAATATGAGGATCTGGATCCCCATCTTCGTCCCTTGCGGACGGCATGCCACTCCGTAGAGCGACGTATCCTCGCCCCTGGCGGGCGAGCGACAAAACTATTAACCCTGGGGCGGTCATGGAAGGCTTCTAATTGAGGGAAAACCCAACCCAGGTGATATACTAACACATCAATCTATCTGTATAAAAAGAGTGTATCTGACCTTCTGGGCCTCATACTAATGCTACTCGCTTCTGGGGTAATCTGTATGGCTGTCTGCAGGCACGCCATGTGCCCGTATTGATTAGAGGATCCTGATAGTGATCATGATCTCTAATAGTCTAGGATGAATAAAGCGAGGTCTGAAGTGGCCTAACAACACTCTGAATGTACCACTCGGACCTCTATAACTCATGAATAACTGTGGGGTTGCGGATAGCTAACTACTTTGTTCTTCTAATTAAACAACTACAGGGCTGGGCTTGGTCGAACTTGCTTCTACGTGATCGGTCCCTGGTCCTCCATAGGGAGCTTACCGATCTCCTTAACTTATGGTAAACACTGTACTAGCAGAGTACTACTGACTCCTTAGGCCTTGTCTGAATCCACTCGGATCTATATTACTGTTCTAGGCAATTCTCAGTCTTATAGGCAATTCTATATAGATTGGTCCTCTCCTGGCACTCTGTACCTGAATGACCTTACAAGAATTGGTTAGGGTGCTGGACCGTCACTGACTACTGATGTGGACCCTTGGGGTACCCACGATTTATCTGACTCGGACGACTAGGCTGGTTTGCTGGGCATCCTACGTGATAACTATTAAGTCGACTAAGACTGACAATCACTGATAAGGCTAAAGGGATGGCAGACGATCACTCAATACACCTGACAACCCTGGTGTCGCTAACTCTAGAATATACCTATTCTATCTCTATTTCTAGTTTTGGAACATGCGATAACGTCAATGACCTCTAGGGATGCTTTCCTGCCAATACAAGCGCCAACTGGTCGTTAGACCGCCTAACTGCGCCCATACTGTTTAACTAACTGATTCAGGCCAATAACTCTTACGAGCTTCTGAAGTCTAGGCCTGACAACAAACATATAAGTCTACCATCACAATAAACTGAGAACTAAAAAAGTTTTTATAGCGTTCATAACGCGAATCACATTTAACCTGCTCCCTTTCAGCGAGGGATCCTGTAGTATGATTTGTACATGTTTTCTAGTAGCTAACCAGAATTTATGTAACTGTAACCCCTATTAGTAGTTACTCGCAACATATCTGATATTTATATATGTATATCAATATCAGATAATTACAACATATCAAACTACAATCTAATCGTAGCAACTTTCTGCAGCATCTGAGATCATTATTTCTATTCGAGAACATAAGTCGTAACACTGTACGACAAGGATACTTGCTGAGAGTTAAGCCTTACATACCTCGTTCACCATTTTCTGACTAACTGATGAGTATCAGCTTGTATTCAACTGCCCTTCTTAACTGTAATAATATTAATAGAAAAGTAGGACCAACTTCGTTACTGAATTCGAAGAAAACAATAACTTATATATATATACTGACTATACTTTAACTTATCGAAGGACGATAAAAAACTCATAATTTCTTGGGAATCTATAAGGGAAAAATACTTACTTTAAGTCTGTAATCATGTTGAAACTAGTTTCGAGAGATCCCACCAACTCTGGCTCAGGGGGACGACGATTCGCCCGGCGAATTTTGCAAAAATAACTCCGCAGCAATGCTCTCTGCAACTTTATACCTTAGTACCTGAAGTTAATTTGGATTTGGACGGCGTTTAGCGGCATAATCGGATGATTTTTACTTGGTTTCTTTGTACTCCCTCTGTTCTGGCCATGATTATTTGGATAATGATTTAATTTCTAAGTGTGAGGCCTTTATATACTTGAGGTAGCAGACAAGGCAACGTGGCACTCTGCCCATCGCGCTGGTTCTGCTCTGTGCCACGTTTTCTAACGCTGAGGAGCTGCTCCGTGCCACTCTCCCCCTCTGGGCAGCTTGGTTCGGCCTCCTCCCCCAAAATCCCAACTTGGCACTCATTCGGCCTTTTCCCGGGCCCTTTCCTTGAAAGTATGGCACTCTAAAACTCTTAACCAACATACGAGTAAGCCGACTAAACATTAGAAACTTACAAGGTGTAACAACACTACTCCCAAAAATATGCATATGCTCTACATCGTTATTTAATGAAGCTCAACATTGTCTATTTATGAAGCTCAAACATCATGTACATCTCAAAGATGAAATCATGCATATGAGAAGCTTTAGCTCAAAACATACCACAAGCTGAAAGATAATTGGGAGTCTTCACTCCAAAACCATGTGGTAAGCTCAATTCGATAAATCATCAATCATACTTTGAACATGTGGGCATTTCCCAAAGCTTTATCATATTTGAAAATACTCAATTCATATTGAAAAAGTGATTATAAACACGGGTATCTTGAAAACATGCTTTTCATCATAATATCTCATCATCATCATCATACATCACAATCTCATCTTTCATGAACTTTTCATAAAAGGGCTTTTAATTCATAAAGCTAGAAACATGATTTTTAGTTGAAAACATAATAAAACTTGCCCATGCTTCATAATTCAATGGTAGAAACATATTTAAATCATACAGATGTAAAGAATTAGGAAATTCATGCATTGGGTTAAAACCTCATAGTCTAGACATAGAACATTCATGATTTAGAGAGGGATTGGGCATGGGTGTGAAAGAATTCACCCATTCATAACCCTTGCCGATTCTTACACTTCTTTAGATGCCCAATAGGAAATTGAAAAGAAATTGATGAATGTTAGGCTTGATCACCCTCTCTAGTCTTCTACCTTGCATGCATGAATGAATGAGGTCAAAAATGAACTTAACCCCTTTAAAAGTCACTATTCATAACTCAAAATGGTGTAGTTTAAGCCTTAGGAACTTAGGAATTACGAAATAGCCCTTACTAAATTTGCAGAAAAACTGTCAGGTGGTCCCAACGAGGGACCTAACGATTCGTCGTCAAGGGTCATGAATTGTGGCTTAGCTCGTGAAGTACACTGCTTCTCAATCTCCCGGGCTAATGACGGAAGACTTAACGACTCGTGACTGGTGACCACAATTCATGGTCACCATACGTGATGTACACTGCCTTGGCCTCGACAAAATTATTCCATGCTACTCATGACCCTCCCTATGATTCGTGGTGACTAACCACGACTTGTGGGGTCCTCCCGTCAAGTGCACTGCCTCCGTTCTTCTCTTTTCTTACTCACCCACCCCACGACTGACCTAACGACTCGTGGGGCCTGACCACGAATCGTGGTCATGCTCGTGGGGTCTTATTTATCAAGTTTCAAATTCATTCCCTGGGCCTCCCCACGAGTCACATCACGACTCTTAGGCTCCTCTCACGGGTTACCTCATGACATCCTAATGCCTGGTGCCAGATTTCAACTTTTCTCCATTTTAACTCCCGAGTCTTATCTTTGGGGTTCTGGGGTATAACAATATCTCCGCTTTGGGAACATTCATCCCTGAATGTTAAAATACGTACAGAAAAGCAGAGAAATGCAATTATCATATTCAAATACTGATCATTTAAACTGAAAATTGACGGAATAACTACCTCCGATTCAAACTACATAGCTGAACTGAATTCACGAATCGTGCATACATCCATATATATAAAATAAACTTGGGCACATGAACTGAACATGAAAACTAAATAGAGTTTTAGGTCAAAACCAATACCTCAAGCTGGAACTTATCCGGTAGAAAATAAATGTGGGTATCTAGCCATCATATCCACTTCGGCTTCCCAGGTAGCTCCCTTAACATGCTGATTCCTCCATAACACTTTAACTGAAGCTACTTCTTTGTTCCTTAGCCTTCGAACTTGACGATCCAGTATTTCTACTGGAACCTCCTCATAACTGAGGCTGTCTTTTACACCAACACTATCCACCGGAATGACTAGAGCTTGATCACCCAAACACTTCTTCAAGAGCGATACATGAAAAACAAGATGCACGGAAGCTAATTCTGAAGGCAACTCCAACTCATAACCCACCTTGCCAATACGTCTCACGATCCGGTATGGGCCAACATAATAGGGTCTAAGTTTCCCCTTCTTTTCGAACCTCATCACTCCCTTCATGGGAGACACCTTCAAAAATACCCAATCGTCGACTTCAAATTCTAATTCTCTCCTCCTCACATCAGCATAGGACTTTTGGCAACTCTGGGCAGTTTTCAACCTGTCCCTTATCAACTGAACCTTCTCCATAGCCTCGTGAATCGAATCTAGTCCTATCATTGCTGCTTCGCCAACCTCAAACCATCCAATGGGTGACCTACACCTCCGCCCATAGGGAGCCTCGAACAATGCCATCTAGATACTGGGATAATAGCTGTTATTGTATGCAAACTCAATAAGAGGCAAATGCTTATCCCAGCTACCTTTGAAGTCAATCATGCATGCTCTCAACATGTCTCGAGGGTCTGAATTGTCCGCTCCACTTGACCATCTGTTTGCGGGTGAAATGCAGTGCTGAGCTTAACCTGAGTACCAAGTCCCTTATGAAACGACCTCCAAAACTGAGAGGTAAATTAGGTACCTCTTTCTGATATAATCGAGAAGGGCACTCGATGCAATCGAACTAGCTCTCGGATATCCTCCGCCGAATCCGTGGTTTTGATCGGTTGGAAATGACAGCCTTGGTCTACCTGTCTACCACAACCCAAATGGAGTCATATTGCTGGCGAGTTCGAGGTAAACCTGTGATGAAGTCCATATTGATTTCTTCCCACTTCTAAGTAGGAATACTGATATCCCGAAGCACACCTCCCGGCCTCTGATGCTCAACCTTTACTTGCTGACAGTTCGGACACTTTGCCACGAATTATGAGATATCCTTCTTCATGCCATTCCATGAATAGACTTCCCGTAAGTCATGGTACATCTTGGTGGCACCTGGATGGATAGAATACATGGATCCATAAGCCTCATGCAACATCCGGCTCCTCAAATCATCAATATCTAGAACACATAGGCGACCCTGGTACCGAAGCACACCATCTCCCCCTTTGCAGAAGACCTCTACCTTCTGATTCTAAAGGCTTCCTTTAACTTTACCAAAATCAAGTCCTCATCTTGCCTAGATTTTACATCAGTCACTAAGGACGATTCTGGTCCGTTTTGAACCACAAACCCGCCATTGGTCGAGTCAACCAACCTAACTCCCAAACTTGCGAGTCGATGCACATCCTTCACCAACTCCTTTTTCCCCTCATCCACATGAGACACACTCTCCATAAAGAGTTTACTAAGTGCGTCCGCCACTATATTAGCCTTGCCCAGTGGTAAAGGACACTCATATCATAGTCCTTAAGTAGCTCCAACCACATCCTTTCCTGAAGATTGAGATCCTTCTGCGTGAACACATATTGTAAGCTCTTATGGTCCATAAACACATCCACGTAGTCCCCGTAAAAATAATGTCACCATATCTTCAAGGTGAATACTATTGTAGCCAATTCAAGATCATGGGTCGGGTAATTCTTCTCATGAACCTTTAGCTGTTTGGAGGCATATGCTATAACTTTCCTGTGCTGCATCAACACACACCCAAGTCCAACCCTTGAAGCATCACAATACACCACAAATCCATCAATACCCTCCGGTAGAGTTAACACCGGTACTGAAGTAAGTCGAGTCTTCAACTCCTGGAAGCTCTTCTCACAAGCCTCCGACCATTGGAATTTCACCTTCTTCTGGGTCAATTTGGTCAAAGGTTCTACAATCGATGAGAAACCTTGAACGAACCTTTAATAATAGCTAGCTAAACCCAAAAAGCTCCGAATGTCTAAAGGATTCACTGGTCTAGGCCAATTCTTCACCGCCTCTATTTTCTGAGAGTCCAATCTTATGCCTTCGCTTGATACTACATGTCCCAAAAATGCTACGGAGTTCAACCAAAACTCACACTTACTGAATTTAGCATATAACTGGAGATCCTTGAGAGTCTGAAGCACTATTCTCAAATGAGCGGCATGTTCCTCCTCGCTTCGAGAGTATATCAGGATGTCATCAATAAACACTATCATGAATATATCCAAGTATGGCTTGAACAACCTGTTCATCAAGTCCATAAAAGCTACAAGAGCATTCATTAGTCCAAAAGAAATAACTACAAACTCGTAATGACCATACCGCGCCCTGAAGGTTGTGTTTGGGATGTCGCTCTCCCGAACTCTGAGGATGATACCCGGATCTGAGATCTATTTTTGAGAAACACTTGGCACCTGAAGCTGGTTGAATAAATCATTAATACTGGGTAAAGATACCTATTCTTGACGGTGATTTTGTTCAATTGCCGATAATCAATACACATACAAAGAGAACCATCTTTTTTTCGGACAAAGAGAACCGGTTCACCCAATGGGGACTTGCTCGGTCTAATAAAACCCTTATCTAATAGGTCTTTCAACTACTCTTTCAAATATTTTAGCTCAACTGGAGCCATTATGTAGGGAGGAATAGATATCGGCTGCGTGTAGGGAAAAAGGTCAATACCAAAATCGATCTCCCACTTGGGAGAGATTCCCAGTAAATCATCTGGAAAGACCTCTGGATACTCACGTACTACTAGAACTAGCTGGATAGTTGGGGTCTCCGACTCAACATCCTTAAGCCTAACTAGATAGTACACACAACCTTTAGAAATCATCTTTCTGGACTTAAGGTAGGAAATGAAACGACCTACAGGTACAATTGAATTACCCTTTCATTCTAAGACTAGCTCACCCAGAATCTGAACTCTACTGCCTGGGTTCTACAATTAATTGAGGTATAACATGCAAATAGCCAATCTATGCTGAGGATAACATCGAAATCAGTCATGGCTAACTTTATCAAATCTGCTGAGGTGACTTTTTAAAGGTCTGAGATCGGGCAACCTCTATACACTTGTCTAGCTATAACTGAGTCACCTACTGGAATAGAAACTGAGAAAGGTTCTGAAAAGACTTCGGGACTGACTCCGGAGCTACTGGACACATAAGGTGTCACAAAAGACAAGGTAGCCCCCAGATCTAACAAAGCATAAACATCAAGATGGAAAAATTGTAACATACCAGTGACTATATTCGGAGAGACCTCCTATTCCTGGTGGGATGCTAAGGCATAGAATCTATTCTGGCGCTGACCGCCACTTGTGCTAGTAGATTCCCCCTGATGTGCTTTGCGTACGGGTGGGCATGCGGAATTAGAAGCTAGGCCTCGACCCCCATCATGATCCTGTCTCACTTCTGGGCAATCTCTGAGCATGTGTTCGGGGCTTCCCACACCCGAAATAAGCTCTTATACCCGCTAGACACTGACCTGTGTGATGCTAGCCACACCTGCGACAAGATGAAATGCTAGAATCTGCGAGTCTGCTGCTCTGACCCCTAGAGCCTAATGTTCTCCCCCTTTGATCGTGCCTCGGTCTGGATGGCATACTCAATGCTGAAGATGCTGGGGTTGATGATCTCTAGTGGGTTTGCCATCGGTGCCCACCACCCGACCTCGGTTATGAGAATATGTGACTATCAGTCCTGACCTTCTTGGCCTCCCTCTCTCTCATATGCTCTGCCTCCATCTACTGGGTGTACAAAACTATCCGAGCGAAGCCCATGTCCTGGTGAAGCATAGCGGTCCTATAATCTTTATCCAAATAGCCCGCTACTCCATAAACGAACCTACTCACCCGCGCCCTCTGGTCAGCCACTAACTCTGGGGCTAACTTTGATAGGCGGGTGAACTCAAGGGCATACTCCTGCACTGTCATTCTCCCTTGCTTCAGATTTACAAACTCAGCTGCCTTCAGCTCCCTCATCTCACGAGGGAAGAACCGATCTAAGAATGCAATATGGAACTCCTCCCAAGTGACAAGGCCCGCTCCGGTGACCCTGCTACCTTTCCATTGGCGAAACCAGATGTGCGCGACCCCTTTCAACTGGTACGAGGCCAACTCCGCGCACTCTACTCCATTCACCCCATGATTTGGGTGATCTTCACAATCTCATCTAGGAACTCATGCGGGTCCTCATCCACTTTTGACCCGAGGAACTCTGGCGGGTTCATTCTCAAGAAATCACAAACTCGAGCCACCGCGGCATTGCCATTTTGCGGAACATGCACAACTGCCTACTGATTGGCTTGAGTGGTCAAGGCCTGCGCAAGTAGCTAAATAGCAACCCGGAACTCAGCATGGGCAGCTGGCTCCAGTGCTTGGTGCTGCTAAACTGGTGGGGCTTGTTGGTGCCTATTACTGTTGCCATCCTCGTGGCCTTCTCCATTCCCATTCCTTTTACCATTCATTCTTTGGGGAGCCATGTTTATACAATCGAAATAGCACGAATTAGAAGGATAGGGAGACATTTCATTTCACGACATAGATCATGAAAGAAGGTAACATTTCCTAAACGTCTCATAGCCTCCTTGTCATAAGTGTGGAGCGCTTCACACCCATGAAAACGACTCTACTCAACACGGCTTTTAGAAACCCTAGGACACTTCAAACCTATGGATCTAATACCAAGTTTATCACAACCCGAATAGAGGCTCGGATCGCAACACGGGAAAAGGAGCCCCAAGAGATCCCAAGTCAACCCATGGCATAAGTGTACATCTAACTCGAACAATAAAACTGAGAAATCAACAAGATAATCATAGAGAAAGTCTAAATCAAATATAACATTAGAATACACAATCTGAAGCTGAATACAACCATATGTCTAAGAAGCCTCTAACATGACGAGTTGATGGGACAAGACCCCAACTAACTCAACAAAACTAAAACTAAAATACATATAGGAAATCTAAATAGTCTAGTCCTCGGGAGATGAGGACTCACCAACAACAAAACTATACGATCTCAGAAGACTGAATATGAGCGGGGCTAAACTTGAGAGCTAGGTCCTATATCATGAAATGATACAACATAGAGTATGCGGTTAGTACGTGGAATGTACCGAGTATGCAGGGTAAGTAAAACCGCTTAAGTAAGTAAAATCATTTAAAGACAATGTATATGTAAAACATAAACATTTAAGAATCTGAGAGTAGGGCTTGCATGCATTCTTTCTGAAATCATGATTTCACAATAACATGACATATCATCATAACTGAATCGATTGACTCAACGCTGAAATATGATATTTATAATTAAAACTGAACATTGAGTCAAACCTGCTCTAGAACATGCGGACATATGTAAATCTCATGAGTAATGGATATCCATAACTAAAATCATGAGGAACAATGGGTACTCATATTTTAACCGACATACCATGATAGAGCTTACGTGCTTCCAACTATCACACTCGAGTGCGTAGATCCGTCCAAAGCCTTTCCAAGGTAAGGGACGATACCATAATATTGATATCAAGCTCATGGGCCAATAGGGCCGGCCATAGCTCACAAGGGAGGTCCCGAAATAATATATAATAATATAAGCCTACGTTGGCGCGTTGTTCTGAGGTGTAGGTGATCGACCCTTAGCCTACTCGGTGCTAGACACTACTCCCAAAAATATACATATGCTCTACATCATTATTCAACGAAGCTCAACATCATCTATTGACGAAGCTCAACCATCATGCACATCTCAAAGTTGAAATCATGCATAAGAGAAACTTTATCTCAAAACATACCACAAGGTGAAAGATAATTGGGAGTCTTCACTCCAAAATCATGTGGTAAGCTCTATTCGAGAAATCATCAATCATACTTTGAACATGTGGGCATTGTCCAAAGCTTTATCATACTTAAAAATACTCAATTCGTATAAAAAACGTGATTATAAACATGGGTAGCTTGAAAACATGCTTTTCATCATAATATCTCATCATCATCATATATTCATCACAAATCTCATCTTTCATGAAATTATCATCAATGGGCTTTTAATTCATAAAGATAGAAACATGATTTTTAGTTGAAAACATTATAAACTTTCCCATGCTTCATAATTCAATGGTAGATACATATTTAAATCATACCCATGTAAAGAATTAGGATATTCATGCATTGGGTTAAAACCCCATAGTCTAGACATAGAACATTCATGATTTAGATAGGGGTGGGACATGGGTGTGAAAGAATTCACCTATTCATAACCCTACATACCTGTTGGTAGCTGATTTTTACACTTCTTTAGACGCCCAATAGGAAATTGAAAGAAATTGATGAATGTTAGGCTTGATCACCCTCTCTAGTCTTCTACCTTTCATGCATGAATGAATGAGGCCTAAAATGAACTTAACCCCTTTAAAAGGAACTATTCTTAACTCAAAACGACGTACCCATCTGTTCCTTTCGGCAAGGTTAATACTGGAGCGGTAGCGAGTCTAGTCTTCAACTCCTGAAAACTCTTCTTACACACCTCTTACCACAGAAATTTCACCTTATTCTTAGTCAACCTAGTTAAAGGGGATGCAATGGAGGAAAAACCTTCCATTAAACATCGGTAATAATCGGCTAAACCAAAGAAACTTCTGATTTCGGTTGGAGAAGTAGGTCTTGGCCAGTCTTTCACTGCTGCTATATTTTGAGGATCTACCTAAATACCCTCACTCGATACCATGTGAAAAAGGAAAGTAACAAACTTCAATCAGAATTTACATTTTCTAAACTTAGTGAACAACTAGCGGTATCTGAGTGTCTGTCGCATGTTGACGACTACGCCCAAGCGCACACGCAAGTGTACGTTGTCTTACAAGTAATACAGTGGCCCTTTTTAAGAGCCGGATGTCGAACCCATAGGGACTGGACCAATTCAGCTAATTATCAAGTTCAAGCGTGATATTAACTTTCACAAGTGTTGATTTAGAATTTTTTGATGAAGTTTTATTAAGTCTAGGGGTGGTCACAGAAATACTCTGAAAACATTCAAGAAGCAACTAGAGCTAAAGCCAGATAATCATGCGATACTACGCTTTGTCATGGTTTAAGTATGGAATTATCAATTATTGTCTCACATAATTAGAATTGCATGTTCATGGTCTTTCGAGCCTCTAAACACGACAAAGTAGCCTCACAACTACATCATTGAGCGGGGATGTGACATTCTAGTTCGTGGCCAATTTAATTACGTGGATGTGGTTTACGGGGTTTACGCTCTTGATTAGGGACTTCCGTACCTCTAATCATTTAACTCAAGTTAGCATCACAACTACTTCTACGAGTGGTGATGTGATAATTCTAAGTTGGTGTCTATCTCATCCCATTTTAGTAACCAAGCAAGGCAAATTAGGTATAATTTCTTATCCTAACCGTGAATTATATCGTAAGATACAAACTTGCTCCCTACATTCTTTGTTCTTGCCTAGGGTTGCTTTCTCAAGCTTTTACCTAAGTTTAACGTGTGTATTTTCATGGTGGTCAATCATAAAAACAACCATAATTAAGAACGTAAGACAAAACAACAATCAATAACTTAAAACCAAAACAAATTCGCATAATCGCAATCATACCTTGTGGCTTCAACCCTAGAGGAAGGGTTCTAGCCACTCAAGTTCGTATAATTACAAGAAAACATAATTAAAGTAACATACTTACAGGAATTGGCAGAAGAGAAGATGACATTTAAGAATCCTAAGTGAGTTCTTCCATTTCTCCCTTCACTCCTTGGTAGTTTTTCAGAAATATTATGTGACAATGTTTTTAGGAGCTAAGGGACCTATTTATAGTAAATGAAAGGTGTATAAAATTATGCCCGACATGAAATAGCTCCGTGACATGGAGGTTATCGCGCCAATTTGCCTCCGTGACACGGAGGCATCGCGTAGGCAATCTGGAATTTGCATAAAATACATGCCAGGCAGCCCCTTGCCGCGATGGCAGCGTGGCACGTTGCTTGTGCAGCGCGTTAGGGCCGTGACACGCCGCTGGTCATGCAGCCTGCCTGCCGTGGCATGTTGCCAATGCGCAGCTGGGCTATTTCGCGTGTCCCCCTTGTCGACGTTTGCGTTTTACTTCCGATTCCATGCCTCCACTTCACCAACTCATGGATTAGTTCCTCAAATTCACTTTAAACCTACAAAAACAAGAACTAATCATGTTGGTTAGTATATATATTCACGTTTACATAAAATAACATGAGAATGTATATAAATAAGTAGCTAAACAAGACAAAGCTAAGCTGTAAAGTATCCCTTGGGCATGCCATTTTGCCCAAGATCATCCACCCCACACTTAAAGCCTTGTTCGTCCTCGAACAACCCTTTTACATCTCATGTAAGTAAAGACTCACACATAACTAATTTAGCAAGACAATTCAAGCTACGGCTACAATGATTATTTAAGATAGCAAGTTAACAATAGAGCATGCACGATTTAATCAATGAAATGATATACAACTATGTTAAGACTTCCTAACCTCAAGAATCGACTCTCAATCTTAGCAAACTCATGCAAATCAACCAATCAGGAAATCCGACATGAATGTTATCTCTCATTAAACATGTGCCCTCACAACAAGAGAGTTACCCATTTTTACTCACAAATTTTCAAATCACAACATGTATGGGTATATGAATAGAATTACGCTCACTCTCTCAAAGAATTCACATGCATCATGTAGTGAACCATAATCTTGCCCTTAGTGTTTTACTCCACTAATTTAAGGATGTTTGAACTTAAGATCAAGTAGGACTTAATGGGTTGTAATGTAAGCCAAGGGACGGGTAGGTAATATTATGGATAATAACAGTGGCTATCTTCCCCAAGAGCTTTTAATAACTTCAACCTTCATTAAGGACATCTCTTTTCTTACTTCCTCCTCATTCTTTTCACTATTGAATTTTCTCTTCTTGTTTCCATTTCTTTAAGCACACTCAGCTTATTAGTAAGGGGTACATAAGCAACTTTTTCATTCATTTATTTATTACTCCCTATCAATACTCAGACATTTTCAAACAAGTGGACCCTTGACCTTTCTCAACTTTTACAACTGCTACTTTTCCTTCTTTTTTCATGCTTCTCACTCCTTCACTCTTTTGGATTTTTCCCTTAAGCGCTTAGGAGTTTTGGATCAAATTCCAAGCTAATGAAAGAAAAAGGATTAAGCTTATGTTGTAGCTATCAAAGAATAGGCTTAAGGCTCGATGGGGCTCACTAGGATTCAACATTCAAGGTAGGTAAAGTGAGGGATAAAAATTAGGTTCATTCAAAGAAATGCCTAAATCATCTCCTAGAGTCCACATCCTTCATTTCATTTTATATACACACCAGGCAAGTTCTAGACATTCCAAAATAGCATGGAATATTCAAAAAACTTACACTCACAACACATGCTCAATTCAAGACACATTCAGCAGACTCTTAACTCAGCTAATCACAAAAATTCAGAATTAAGCTTCAATCACATCGAGTCAAATTCAAGAGCCTAAGTGTCTCAAACAAAGTTATACACTTCTGACATGCTTCAAAACTAACCACACTTGTATCATACAATCATGTATAGCACATAATAAGAACATCAAGACATCAATTAGCTACGGGTTCAAAACCCAAAACTTATTGATTAATTTTCCTCAAGACGGTCATCATCCATCCATCGTCGGAATAGTCTCTAACTATGACTAAATATATTATATACAGACAAAGAAAAAAATTTATTATTCAGTTCAAAGACCCCCCGTTGGAAAAGAACCGAAAAGAAAAACCAACGGGTGATGAAGTCATGCTTAATTCAAAAATTTTGTTCCAATATGTATCAAGCACTACATTCACCAAAATCATTAAGCACAAATTTTTTGAAATTTCCCTCACCTCACACTTGCATCATGCTATGTCCCCAAATCATCTAATTAAAATTCAAAAGGGTGAGAAATACTCCCTGGGCCTTTATGCCTAGCTAACAACATGTTTTTCTTCATTTTTTCACAAATGGGTATTCGACCCCACACTTTTTCTCTTCCATGCTTATTAGTTTCCTCCTCCAGGGGTACTCAGACTTCCCATCCATATGTGCCTAACTTTCCACCAAAAGCAACACAAGTTGAAAATAAACAAAATCAACCAAACGAAAATCACAAATTGTACCTGCGGTACCCTTGGGTTGCCTCCCAAGTAGCGCCTTATTTTATGTCGCGGCAAGACGTGGACTATCCTTTTCAGGACATCCTCATACCTGGGTTCCCTTTCAATAACCATCTTCTTTTCTTTTGATTTTTAGATGAACCAACTTCCACTCTGTTCCTCTCTTCCTCCAACTTCTTCACACTTTGAAGTCCTTAGACTCGGGCTGAACACTTATCATTACCTTTGGCTGTGGACCTGTGGAATCACCCACCCCACATTTATCCTCTGACAACACATTAACCTTACAAAGGTCTCTGTAGTGTGTGGGTGGGTTCATTTCTTGGTATACTCGGAAGAGTCCTTCTTCATCCTCGACCTTCATTTTCAGGGTCCCTACTCTTAAGTCAATTTCCGCTCCTCCGGTGGCCAAGAATGGCTGTCCCAAGATTAAGGGTACTTGGTCATCAACATGAAAATCTAAGATAATAAAATCAGCAGGTATAATAAACTTACCCACTTTGATGAGAAGGTCCTCTATGATTCCATCCGGTGCCACTCGCGGCTTATCTGCCAGCTGCAGCATCAATCTTGTTGGTCGCGGTTTTCCCAACCCCAGGGTGTTAAATAAAGATAAGGGGCATTAGATTAACTGCTTCCCCTAGATCACATAGAGCTCGTAGCACTTCAGCTTTACCAATTTTTATGGGGAGGGTAAAACTCCCTGGGTCTTTGAGCTTCTTAGGAATCTTGCTCAATACCCTGTGACTACACTCCTCTGTCAGTGCTATTGTCTGGACATCCACCAATCTGACTTTATTGGCCATCACATCCTTCAAGTATTTGGCATAGTTGGGCACTCCCTGCAAAACATCAAGCAAAGGCGAATTTATGTGTAGTTCTTTGAAAATCTCAAAGAACTTTTTGAAGATTCCTCCTTCTTGCTCTTTCTGAATCTCTAAGGAAATGGTGGTGGTGGTCTTTGTGCTGGCTGCAATGAAGATTGTGCATTTTGTTGCACAACACTCTGATTCTTTTCCTTGTTAGTGGATGGTCCTTGTCTAGCCAACTCCGGCTGCACCTCATTTCTTTTTTCTTTTGATATTGCATCAACTAATTGTTTGCCGCTCCTCAGACTGATGGCGTTGACCTGATGGGGGTTAGGATCTGTGTCACTTGGTAGTCCTCCCTGCAGTCTCATGTTTTGAGCAGCTGGTATCTGACCCATATGCTTCTCTAGATTGCGGGTGGCCAACTGCTGATTTTTCAAATCCGATGCCATCCTCGCCTGATTCTCTGCTAATTGAGTCTGGGTCTCCATGATTTTTTGCAACGTTTCCTCAATGTTGCTGCTCAACTGACCATCATTCTGCCTATTCTGCTGATACTGCTGCTGTTGAGGTTGCTGATAACTTTGCTTTTGATTTCCACCCCAAGAAAAATTCAGGTGGCTCTGCCAATTTTTGTTGTAGTTGTTTCCAAAAGTCTGAGTGTTCCTCTATACATTCCCAACAAAATTGACTGATTCCGTATTGGCTCCACAAGATTTTGCATTGTGCCTATTGTTTCTGCAAATTTCACACCAACTCGGAGCTTGCTGAACTGCATTAACCTGACCCTGCTATTGGTTCATACTCAGTTTATTGAACTGAGTCATAATCTGATGTTGGAATGAAGCTAGCTATGCCACCAAGGCTTTTATACCATCTACCTCTATCAGCCCTGCTCTCTTTCCTGCCCCTCTCGATGATTCACTATGCCATTCTGGATTTCCCTGTGCAATTCTATTCAACAACGTGTACAACTCATCATACGTCTTCTCTAAAGCTTTCCCACCCGATGCAGAGTTTAGCAAAATTTTTGTATATGAGTCTAGACTTTCTACAAAGGTATGAGCCAACATGTCCTTTGATTGCTGGTGATGGGGACAGTCTCTCAGTAATGACTTGAATCTTTCCCAAGCCAAATATAAATTCTCATCAAGCCTCTGCTTGAAACTTAGTATTTCACTTCTCAATTTTGCAGTCTTGCTTGAAGGAAAGAATCTGATCAAGAACTTCTTCGCCAAATCATCCCAAGAAGTTATGGAGTTTGGTGGCTCAGCTTTCAACGACCTTTTTGCCTCTCCCAACAATGAAAATGGGAAGAGGGTAAGTCGGACATAGTCTGTGGACACTCCGATGGGGACGAAAGTGTCACTAATCTCTAAAAAGTTCTGTAAGTGCTGTTGTGGGTCCCCATGTGCCATCCCAGTGAATTGACCACTAGAATGTAGCAGCTGCACCATGTTTTGCTTCATTCAAAGTTCCCTCCAGGTTCTGGTTTATGGATACTAGAGTTCACATTCGTCACTTGTGGGATTGCTACTTCGCGAACTGGTCTGGCTGCCATTGCTTTCGGTGACAATTGTGCTTGTCCTGCGGGTGGTTGTTGTTGTACCTTTTCTTGAAGTCTTTTTAGCTTTTGATCAAGAGCTACTCTCCTTCGAAAATGAATTTGATGTTCTGGTTCAAGCAACGGTCACAACTTTGTATTCCTAGCTAGCTCGGCAAGACAACCTGTCACCTGTAATAAGTCAGACTAAGAACAAGTTTCTCAACACTTAAGGAAATTAAAAATCACACAAAACAGACAAATTTACTAAACTTCGCTGAGTCCCCGGCAACGGCGCCAAAAACATGTTGACGACTGCGCCCAAGTGCACACGCAAGTGTACGTGGTCTTACAAGTAATACAGTGGCCCTTTTTAAGAGCCGAATGTCGAACCCATAGGGACTGGACCAATTTAGCTAATTATCAAGTTCAAGTGTGATTTAACTTTCACAAGTGTTGATTTAGACTTTTTCGATGAAGTTTAATTAAGTCTAGGGGTGGTCACAGAAATACTCTGAAAACATTCAAGAAGCAACTAGACCTAAAGCTAGATAATCATGCGATACTATGCTTTGTCATGGTTTAAGTATGGAATTATCAATTATGGTCTCACATAATTAGAATTGTATGTTCATGGTCTTTCGAGCCTCTAAACACGACAAAGTAGCCTCACAACTACATTGTTGAGCGGGGATGTGACATTCTAGTTCGTGGGCAATTCAATTATGTGGATGTGGTTTACGGGGTTTACGCACTTGATTAGGGACTTTCGTACCTCTAATCATTTAACTCAACTTAGCTTCACAACTACTTCTACGAGTGGTGATGTGATAATTCTAAGGTAGTGTCTAGCTCATCCCGTTTTAGTAACCAAGCAAGGCAAATTAGGTATAATTTCTTATCCTTACCGCGAATTATATCGTAAGATACAAACTTGCTCCCTACATTCTTTGTTCTTGCCTAGGGTTGCTTTCTCAAGCTTTTACCTAAGTTTAACGTGTGTGTTTTCATGGTGATCAATCATAAAAATAACCATAATTAAGAACTTAAGACAAAACAACAATCAATAACTTAAGACCAAAACAAATTCACATAATCGCAATCATACCTTGTCGCTTCAACCCTAGAGGAAGGGTTTTAGCCACTCAAGTTCGTATAATTACAAGAAAACATAATTAAAGTAACATACTTACAAGAATTGGCAGAAGAGAAGATGACATTTAAGAATCCTAGGTGAGTTCTTCCATTTCTCCCTTCACTCCTTGGTAGTTTTTCAGAAATATTATGTGAAAATGTTTTTAGGAGCTAAGGGACCTATTTATAGTAAATGAGAGGTGTATAAAATTATGCCCGACATGAAATAGATCCATGTCACGGAGGTTATCGTGCCAATTTGCCTCCGTGTCATTTGCATAAAATACACGCCAGGCAGCCCCTTGCCGCTATGGCAGCATGGCACGCTGCTTGTGCAGCGCGTGAGGGCCGTGACACGCCGCTGGTCGTGCAGCCTACCTGCCGTGGCACGTCGCCAATGCGCAGGTGGGCTGTTTCGCGTGTCCCCCTTGCCGACGTTCGCGTTTTACTTCCGATTCCATGCCTCCACTTCACCAACTCATGGATTAGTTCCTCAAATTCACTTTAAACCTACAAAAACAAGAACTAATCATGTTGGTTAGTATATATATTCACATTTACATAAAATTACATGAGAATGTATATAAATAAGTAGCTAAACAAGACAAAACTAAGTTGTAAAGTATCCCTTGGGCATGCCATTTTTCCCAAGATCATGAGACTATCCTCAAATGGTTAGCATGTTCTTCCTCACTTTTGGAGTATACAAAAATGTCATCAATAAATACGATGATGAACATGTCTAGATATGGCTTGAAAACCCTGTTCATCCGGTCCATGAAAGCTGCGGGGGCATTAGTTAGCCCGAAGAAAAAAAACCACGAATTCGTAGTGACCACGCTGAGTTCTGAAAGCTATTTTTGGTGTATCACATTCTTTGACCCTTAGCTGATGGTACCCCGACCTGAGATCTACCTTTAAGAAACAACTGGATCCTTGAAGCTGATCGAACAAGTCGTCAATCCTGGGTAGGGGTACCTGTTCTTAACTGTGACCTTATTCAACTGACGGTAGTCGATACACATTCTGAGGGTACTGTCTTTCTTTTGCACGAATAATACTGGAACACCCCATGGAGAGATGCTGGGCTTGATGAAGCCTTTATCAAGGAGTTCTTTTAGTTTCTCCTTCAACTCCTTAAGCTTAGGTGGAGCCATTCCACAAGGAGGGATGGAGATGGGCTAAGTGTCTGGGAGAAGGTCTATACCGAAGTCTATTTCTTGCTTAGAAGGGTCTTTGGAAGATCCTCGGGAAACACATCAGGAAAGTTGGTGACAACAGGAACTGACTGAATAGTCAGGGTCTTTGAGCTGGAATCTTTGATCTGAACTAGATGATAAATACACCCTTTAGAAATAAACTTTATGGCCTTAAGGTCGAAAATAAACCGACCCTTAGGTGCTGAACTACTGCTCCTCCACTCTAAAAAGGGCTCATTAGGGAACTGAAATCTGAAGACCCTAGTTCTATAGTGTAACCAATCCATTCCAAGAATGAGGCTGAAGTTAGCCATGTCTAACTCTACGAGATCAATTGGAATGACTTTATTCAAGATTGAGATTGGGAAGTTTCTATACACCCGACTGGCTCTAATTGACTCACCAACTGGGGTAGAGACTGAGAATGGTTCTGAAAAGACTTTTGGACTGATATCTGATGTGCCATGATTTTACAACACTTTCAACGCTTAAAACCAATAAATTATGCACATTCCAGGTTTTTTATATGGGTATGATGTATTTTGTGCTTAATGTGAAGGAAAACAGGTTTGGAAGTGAATTTGGTCGAATTAATGCTAAAAAATAATTGAAGGGTGACTGCCAAACACTTAACAAGTCATTGGAAGGAGGCACAACCCGTTGCTTAAGATGTGGGCAAAAGATGGAGTTTGGAAGATACAAGGCAGTGTACTTGACGAGTTGGAGGAACGACTCGTTACACTGACGTCAATCGTTGGGCATTGAAGAGAAAATTCCAACAAAGTGGCCAGTGAAGTTGACGACAGACATCACGAGTAGTCACATGAAGGAGAGACTCATTAGTAGGCCACTGGAACCATCCTTGGAGTGCACTGGAGTTTTGAAGGAGTCAGTCCACAAGGGACCTAACGACTCATGCTTAGGCACGACGAGTCGTTAGGTGACCTGTTGCCATACTGGGTGCGATGCTAAGGACGACTAATGAAAGCAAGGAATGACTCGTCAGAAGGCCTAACGACACGTTACCTAGCCCGTTGCCATTGTCGACCTGATTTCCATTTTTATTTAGGAAAAGGATTTCTTGGAACTATAAATACCCAATTTAGGTTTATTTTTAGTAGACGATTTCTGATAGGATCTAGAACGATTTTTAAGGTGATTTTTGGGAGGATTTTCATACAATTTTTCTTGATTCAAGAAACAAAAGCAACATTGGAGTTTTATTCAATCTACATGGTTTTTATTCTACAATAATTTGTAAGTTGCAATTATGATTTCTTCTATATTTTGTAACTGTGATAACATGAGTAGCTAAACCCATAAACTAGATTTGTGGGAACCAAGATGAATCAACACATATAGGTAAAAATACTTAGTGATTCTTGAATGGGGTTTTATGCATGTATTGTTTTTCCCTTCGTTTTGATTGATTCCAGACGGTTGCAAACTTTTGGACTTGCTGATCACGGGCAAAAATATATGCCCGAGATACTCTTTATTACTTCAATTAGTCTTGTTTATCTAAGTTATCGTATACATTTTCATGTAATTTTACATAATATGGAGATATGTGCTAACCAACATGATTAGCCTTTGTTTTGTAGGTTTTGATGATGTTTGAGTAACTAATCCATGAAGTTGGTGAAGTAGAAGCTTAGAGACGGAATTAACACGCAAACGTCGTCAAGGAAGAGGCACAAAACAGCCCACCGGTGCGCGACAAGGTGCCACGGCAGGCAGGCCGCTCAAAACAGCCCACCTGCGCGTTGGCAACGTGCCACGGCAGGTGGACTCCGCGACCATGGGGCTGTAACGCGCTGCCCAGGCAGCGTGACACGTTGCCAACGCGGCAAGGTGCTGCCTGGGCCGATTTCGGGTGATTTTCCAGAAAGCCTCCGCGTCCGTAGCGTGTCACGGAGGCCGTGCTCCGCGATGCACTCCGTGACACGTTGCTTGTTAATCCGGGAAAGATTCCTACTAATATAAATAGCACACTTAGGTTTATTTTTCAAAATGAAGACTTGGTGGAGCAAGGACGTGGGTTAGGAGCGGTTGAGGGACGAAAAAGCTAAGGGTTTTTCTCTCTTTCTTTCTTCTTTCAATCAATTGTACGTATGATTTACACTCATTTGAGGATGATCAATCCACAAATGAGTGGCTAATTCTCTTCCTTGCTAAGGTTTTGAACATGTGTATTGAATTTTGATTGTGAATTATATGGTTTTTCATCTTCTTCTTTCATGTTGTTCTATTAATTCTTGTTCTTACTGCATTAGTGTGTGGCCAACATTAATGTACATCTAAAAAGTCCAATTTCACTCGAGAGAGCAAGAAATTGGAAAGTTGTGAATTAATAGGGTATTGTTCTTAACTTGATTTGGGAAAATTGGGTTTTGATGTGCTTTCCTGATAGAAATATACTTGAAAGCCGTATTAGTCAATTTAGGAACCGGAATTGTATTGCTAGGTCATAAATTGCATTTGATCACAGAAATGTAGACGAATGGTTTATGATTCTAAAGTGAGATTAAATACGAGAGTTTTAATCTCTAGGCTAATGTTCTTGGCTAGCAACATGAAGAGAAGAATAACCGAATTATGATTACTATCGAATTCATTACTTGTTCTTAACCTTGGCATGCTCTTATCCATAGTTTCAATTCAAGTAAATATTTGTTAATAGTTTTAGTATATAGTTTATAAACAAAATTATTTAACTTTTGGTCACATTGTTGTCAACATAATTAGAAGTAAACTAGAATATAGTATACTTAAGCAATTTTACTTATCCAGAGTCTCCTTGGATCGATACTTGGCTTACTTAGCCACTTTATTACTTGTTTGACCACGTGCACTTGCGTGTCAGTTTTTAACCCCTACCGAACCAGCCGAGCACTTGCCTTATTCTTACTTACCGGACCAAGGAGGTAATGAATGGGAAAAGGGATTAACAATGGAGGTTTGAGGCTATTAACCCTCATCTAATAGTTTGAACTTTTCCGGGGATAGCTAATTTGATATTAAGGGTAAGGGTCTAGTAAAGTACACCTGTATACGGACCAAGTTGTGTGGTGAAAATCATCTAGATAGGGGACCAACCATTTAGGTGAACCTAACTTACCAATATTGCATGTTCAACACCGGAATAGATCACTAGTATATAATCCTTTTGTTTATGAAATATTATGGAACACAATCCTAGTCAAATCGTTAATTGAATACAAACCAAATTTGATTTCAATATTCAACAATTTTACTTTGTTTATTATTCTATATTTTTCCCCTTCGGAAATAAGTAAATCAATAGTAATAGTTATTCGCATTAACCTAAGTTCTTACCATATTCCTTGTGGGATCGACCTCAACCTTTGTTGGGTTCTATATTTGACAATCGACCGCTTATATCTCAATTGCGAGGTGTAATTTGGGCGACATCAAATTTTGGCGCCGTTGTCGGGGAGTACGGCTAAGGCTTTTGTTAATTGTGTTAACTGTGCTATTGGTTCTTATTTCTTTTTTTTTTTTTATTTTTCTTTTTTTTGGTTGCTTAACAGGTCTTAGGTTTGTGCATGCCCGATACTAGAAGCCAAGGAAACCCCCTGGTTCCAATTGATCACGAACTTGAGCTAACGTTAAGAAACCTGAGAAGAATGGCCAACATATAAGAATAAGAAATTGTGGATCAGGACACATCAAGAATGTTGGCTAAAGAGCAAGCTCAGGCTAGAGATCTTGAGTTGGCCAGAGTTGCTGAAGAGAAGCGTCTAGCTGCAGAAGCTGAATGAGCTAGATGACCCAAAGGTCCAGAACACCAGCGACACCGATATTTTGATGAGGAAGATGATGCGGACATAGATGAAGATGGTGCCACTGGAGCGATAGTCCCTCCTCCTTTGCCTACTGGGGAAAACTTTGATATTACAAGTGCAATGATTCAACTACTGAATATAAAGGGAATATTTGCAAGTCATGCATCTAATGACGCCGATGTTCACTTGATGAATTTCATTGGTATATGCAAGGCATACAAGAAGCCAGGGGTCAGCGAAGATGCAATCAGATTGATGTTGTATCCATTCTCTCTTGGGAGTGAGGCGACGATGTGGTTGGCTGAGCTGCCAAATGATTCCATCACTACTTGGGGAGAGCTAAAGAGAGATTTTCTTGAAAGGTTATTCCCACCATCCAAGGCGTTGCAACAAAAGGATGAAATATATAAATTCAGGCAGCTAAATTCTGAGGCACTCCACGAGACCTGGCTGCGGTTCAACAAAAAGCTCAAAAGGGTGCCAAACCACAGGATTTCAGATGATATATCATTGGAGATCTTTTACCGGTCCTTGAATGCCAACACCAAGGCGATTGCTGATACCGTCTCAGGAGGAACCTTTATGATTCATACTTATGCAGAGGCTGCAGAGCTGTTGGACAGGATCACCAAAACCAACCGAGCCTTGCACACTAGAGTGTCGGAGGTTCCGAATGGTTCTTATATGGTTTGTATGTCTGCCAAACAATGGAGAAGAGATGAGGAGCGTGACCAGGATATTGCAGAGATAAAGACCACCATGGGGTTGCTTGCCAAGCACTTAGTGGGAGTTGGAGCAGAAAAAGTAAATGTAGTGGGTTCTTAAGGCAAGGCCCCGAGAAATGATGGAGGCGATCTGAGTCAGAGGAGGAAGCTAATTATCTAAATGATCAGAGGATGGATTTTCGAACCAACACCCAAGGGTCTAACCAAGACTCTTGGCATTAAGATCAAGGGAACCAAGGTTAGAACTTCGACAAGGATAATAATGTCAACAAGGGCCAATATCGAGACAACGGGGATTGGAAAAAGCGTGAGGAGTTCAAAAATGGTAGGAGTGGTCTGTATTCCTACACTAAACAAAGTGCTAGAGTCAAGTGGTTCAAGGGTCGGAGATATGCTTTCCAAAGTGCTCAAGCAGATGGAGGCAACAGACAACCACTTTAAGGAGCTCCACGCTGATATTTCTGGTTTATATTAAAAAGGTGGAGTCACATGCTGTGGCAATCAGGCAAATTGAGTGGGAGATGAGTCAGATGTCTATTGCAGTGAATCAAATATAGAAAGGCACTCTTCCCAGCAATACAGTGCTAAATCTATAAAACGGCAGTCATTGTATGGTGGTCACTACTAGGAGTGGGAAGGCCACAATTGATCCTCCTAGGCTCGTTGTAGCTAAGGAGTCAGAGAAGCCGGTGTTGATAAATGATGATGATGTAGGGGATTTTGAAAACCCAACTTTGGTTGGGGACTCAGATGTGCAAACTGCTCCAAGTAATGCAAGGGAGCAAGGAGTTGCCCATGGGAAGGAGAAGGAGGCACAACAAAAACTTATAGCAATTCCTATACCTCCTTCTCCTTATCCATAGCGGTTGAAGAAAAAAACTGAAGATGGAAAATCTCAAAAGTTTATCTTTATGCTCAAGCAACTATCGGTGAATATCCCATTGGTGGAGGCACTTAAGCAAATGCCCGGATATGCCAAATTTATGAAGGACCTCGTCACCAGAAAAAGAAATGTAAGTTTGAAACATGCTGATAATCTGCACCACTGCGGTGTCATCACTACCAGGGTCCTAGCACAGAAGAAGGAAGACCCAAGTGCGTTTACTATACCTTGCATCATTGGGGAGGTTGAGTTTGCAAGGGCGCTTTGTGACTTGGGAGCTAGCATAAATCTGATGCCGCTAGCAGTATTTAAAAAGTTAGGCTTGGGAACCCCCACACCGACTTTGATGCGGCTACTGATGGCTGACCGAACAGTTAAAAAGCCGGTGGGGATTTTGTTTGATGTTCTAGTCAAAGTGGACAATTCATATTCCCAGCAGACTTCGTGATTCTGGACTGCAAAGTCGATTCATAGGTCCCCATTATTTTTGGGAGACCATAACTTGCAATAGGTAGGGCCCTAATTGATGTGGAAGCAGGGCAGCAGAAATTTTGATTGAACAAAGTAGAGGTTACCTTCAACATTAGCCGAACCATGAAACAACCCAAGGAATTCAGCATAATTTCAGCATTGGAGGATGGAGAAGAGTCCCTTGACAAATTCTTAGTAGTCAAGAGACTTGCATCATGCTGCGACGTTAAATCAGGTGCTGCATGGGAGGCAACCCATGGAGGTGTTTTGGTGAAGTATGAGTAGCCAAAACACCCACGTCGTGCTGTAACATTAAATCAAGCGCTTCTTGGGAGGCAACCCAAGTTGTAAATGTAGTAAAAATATAGTGTTAACGTTTGTTGATCGGTGCAGGTGAATAAGATGGAAAATCTGAAGTTGGAACCAAAAACTGGAACTTCAGTTCTGGTGCAAAAAAATCACAGAACGAGTCGTCTTCTGACTTGACGACTCATTTAGCCAATTCGTGAAGAGAACTGCAAAAAATAGGGGATCAACGGGTGACTTCACGAGTCGTTTCTCTAAGGACCGAATCATTTAGTCCCCCGTTAGGTACACTGAATCAAAGTTTGAACTTAAAGAAAATGGGTGATAACGGTTCATTCAACGAATCGTTGGGAAACCAAACGAGTCGTTAAGTGACCCATCCTGAAGCAACAACAGGCCAAGGACCACGACTCAGGAAATGACTCATTGGGAGACACCACGAGTCGTTACTTGAGTCGTTAGGTCCCAGGTAAGTTAACCTAACCCGACCCACAACTGAAATTGGGTAAAAAATTTTTAAAATAACCATCACCCAATTAAACGTAAACTTCCCTCTTCTTCTCTTCTTCTTCTTCTTCTTCTTCACTCAACATCATCGAGAACACCATTAATAAATCATCATTGCACACATATTCGCTGAAGCACACTCACAATTGATATTGCACTCCATCTCTGATAACTCAAAATTGTAAGTAATCTTCCCCATACAAACATTTTGAATATTTTTGCATTCAATCAATAAATTCAAAGACCCATGTGCGGATAAGTTTGAAATTATCTCAAATAAAATTGTGCTTGTGTTTATATGTGCCTTGTGATGTAAATAAACCCTAGGAAGAGTTAAGATTTTCGATCATATATTCACTTGGGTGAATTTTAAATTGAGTTTTTGTGTTTGTGGGATTGACACTGAAAAGAGAAGGAAGATGAACAGGAACACTTGAGCACGAGCCACATCACAAGTCGTTTGGTCACCAGACGACTCATTATGTAGCTTGTCTTGAGTGGTAAAATTAAGCTAATAGATAGTATACCTAACGACTGACCTAACGACTCGTTGCCTTTGGCAACGACTCGTTGGGACCAGTCGTCAAGTACACTGGAACAACTTGAAGAAAGGTCAGTCTGAGAAGACAAGTGACCTCACAAGCCGTTGCCAATGGCAACGACTTGTTTAGTCACCCGTCGGACCACTGGGCACCAACTTATAAATGATTTCTGTTTCATCTCATCTTGTGTACTAACATTGCTTCCACAGGTACACCAAAGAAGGGTCAAACCAAAAAGCAGGTACCTGAGCGCATTCAACCATCATATCGAAGCTGCGAGATGATCCATCCTCCTCTGAAGAGTCGAGTGGCTCACAAGAGGAATATGAGGTATCAGAGGAGCAACTAGTGAGGAGGAAGACCAGGGCTAGGGCTCAACAAGTTTCAAATTCGACAGCCCTGGTCGATACTCCCACTCAACTAGCAAGAGATCCGCCCAGCCACACCATTGAAAATGTTAGGGCTGCTGCTGTGCTTGTTCCTGAGGCTCCCATAGCTGGGCACAATACAGAGAGAGTTGATGAATCGCATGCTCAATGAGGGGACTCCGACAATGAGCTGACTGAGACATCAGGCACATCAAATGGGCAACTAAGAAATGTGAGGAGATGGTGTGTTTGTGGCATGCAGGCTATATATAATCAAGATATCACTCCCAATGACAAAGGCAATCCGAAGCGGAGCATTTATGAGGAGCCAAGGCTGATCACCACCGGGTTGAAAGACCTTCATGAGCTACAAGAGGTCTTTGATAAATACAAGTTTGGATGGTTGACCGAGCCATCAGGTAGTTACATCCCATGCCTGATTCGAGAGTTTTATGCAACATATGCAGCCACATTACAACGATTGGCATTAGGAGGTCAGGATTGGAAGAAGCAGCCTGCCTTAAATCAGGTGTTGGTGCGTAAGACTTTAGTTGATATATCTGAGGAGACGATTTCTAGGATGTTGTATGGGCTAGATTATCATGCTCCGATGAACACGATAGAGTTTGATCACAGACTATCTGAACTGAGGAAAGTCAAAACAAAGAAGTTGAATAGCATGGAGCGTATACAACAGTACACTTGGCTCTCTCGAATCATTGCCACAAAGGGTCCGCTAGTAGAATGGCTGCATGGTACAGAGTCACAAATAAATAAGGCCACATTAAACTTTCAGGCGAAATTTTGGTGGTCACTGGTGAGGCACAAGCTGGTACCAACAAGTAATGAAAATGTTCTCTCACCCGACAGAGCAGCACTGGTAGCCAGCATAATGGAGGGGTATGCAATCAATTTCCCGTGATTCATTACTGAGGAGATTCGAGAGCGGGCTATAAATGATGGTACAATGATTCCCTTTCCCTGCTTGATTGATAGACTTTGTCCAGAGTCCAGAGTGCTAGAGTTGCCATCAGTTGACCAGAGAGTGGTGGTCTAGAAGATTACCAATATTGAGCTGATTAGAGATGATACAAACCCCGGTATCGAGGGCGAGGACTCAGGCATCTGCATCCGCTGGAGCGATCATAATAGCATAGGCATTTGGCAGCGGGATGCAGACTGATGCAACATAGTTCGCCGAGTTAGCGGCTAAGCCTACTGAGGGAAGAGAGATAGGTAGCCAGGTTGAGGCTATAGATGCAGCAGACACCTTCACACCTGCCGATTGTTCCTGAATCATCATCTACGGTAGCAGCATCAAGACCATCAGTTGCACCTCCACAATCCACCATATCTCACCTAGTCACGGTACCACAGGGGTTCTTGGTTGATATGGCTAGGTGGCTAGCTAAAGGAGAAAAGCAACAAGCACACACGACTCTACAAGTCAAAGTCTTGATGGAGCAGGTTAAGCCATGGGTGTCAAAGGAGTTGGAGACACTGTCCATTTCAGTGCATGGGCGATTGGATGCTTTTGAGAGGAGAATGGATGAGTGCCTTGCACAGTTACAGGCGCTAGAGTTATCGAGATGGAACTCAGAGCTTGGAGCGCTACGATCCGAAGTGCGGGACTTGGCCGCACGACAGGTAGTTGCAGTACCTCCACCGGTACTCCCCATGATCGATGATGAGTTTGAAAAAGAATTGCCACCTATTTTTTATTTCATCACGGAGGAGTCGGTGGCACATGACAAGGGGAAGAGGCCTCGTGCGGAGGCAAGTGTTGATGATGATGCTTCTCTGCTCCATCAACAAAAATGGGAGCGGAGTGAGATGGACAGAGCGCTGCACGAATTGTGGTAGGAGGCTCGACAGAGAGCCGAGACTGAGGCAGCGAGAGTTCGTGGAGAAGGCACGAGCTTTGTAGGATTTGAGAATGCACCGGTTCAAGCTGGTAAGTTTGGTGATGACATTGGAGGCGTATCTACACCCTCCACCGACCAGGTAGATGACACTTAGGTCGCACAGGTATGTTCCCTCTTCCCTTAGTTTTTGTCTTTTACATATATGCTTCGAGGATGACACATGCCTTTTTGATGGGGATGGGGAGGGATACCTGTGAATTTTTTTGCTGAACATAACCCGAGGGTTTTTCTTACCAGATATCTTTTCCCTCGGGTGTTCCATATCTAGTAGAACGGGCATGTTTAGGATTTTATTTTGTGTTTTTGTTTTTTTTTTATGTCAGTCAGAAGAAAGTTAGGAAAACTGGAAGTAATCAGGAGCTTAAAATGTTATTGTTTGATTTTTCATAATTTGACACCCCTCCGAAAAATTTGTATATGTGTATGTGAGAGTTGACAAGTATGACCTTTGTGAATCTTTGTATGGCATCAAAACTGTGAACTTGTTTATCATTGTATGGCTGTACCTGAACTAGCGATTAGTAGAATTGATGATGTTGACCTGTGCTATGTCTGAAGTGAGGTTTAATGGCTGAATTCAGTTATGTGTGTCAGAACTTGCCTGGTCAGTCATACCGTGATAGAGGATAGGAAACTAGGAAAGGATCATAGGCCATTTTTTATTTATGAGTCCATTTTAGCCTAAAATACCTACCAAAAGTGAATAAAAATCCCTTGATCCAAATGTTTGAGCTTAAATTGACCTTTCTTGTCGTTTACACCAATTCACCTGCCTGATTTTATTATAAATGAACCTATTTTGGCCCTGGTCCCTCCTTTGACATTGTGAACTTCAACTCAGGCAAATTGCCTAAGTTGAGGGTGGCTATGATAGGGGTGAGTAAGAAGAGTCAAGTGTAAGTAAAGTTGGGTAATAAAAAAGAAGGAGAAAGAGCAGGTGCGGTATGCATGATGAAAAGAAAAATAAAAATTATTGTCAAAAAGCAAGAAAAGAAAAGAAAAATAATGTGTGACATCAATAAGTGTTGAATAAAAAGTAACCGCATCCGTAGTGTCTAAAGCAAAGAAGAGGAAAAACAGAAAAATGGAAAAAGGGAGAAAATAGAAATAAAGGTGAAAAGTGGAGTCAAAAGGCGTAGAGCCAAGGATGGTTGAGATATTAAATCCATATGTACCATACCCAAGCCCGAGCCTACGTTACAAGCCTAGAAAGTCCTATAGTGATCCTAGCTACTTGTTCGGAAATCAAGGTATTGAAAGTAAAGGCAAGCCTATGGTATTGTATGCACACAATTTGAATTTCTTTGTGAGAGTGAGTGGATCTTACCTAGTCCCAAGAGAAATATATTGAGATAATCATATACACATGTGTGAGTATGGGACTTCTTTGAGGTGAGAGCACTTTGTCAGCAAAATCATTTGCAAATTGTCTGGGGCAGTGTTATAGATTATGTGTGTGGTTGCAGGTGACAATATTTTACGTTGTTTTGATTCCTCTGTGTTATGGATGGAAATTTTGCATATGCATAGTGTTTTAAAGTTGATACGATGAGGGAGGGGTTAGAAAATTTGATTTTGATGTATAAAAATGATTGTTGTAAGTTTCCTAGAGTTTTTCTGATTGAAGCATCGAAGTAGTATAGTTTGTTTTATTTTTTATTTTTTTTGTCTGAGGACATGCAAACGTTCTAAGTTGAGGATGTTGATGTGTCATGATTTTATGGCACTTTTGATTCTTAAAACCAAGAAATTATGCACATTGCAGGTATGTTTATATGGGTATGATGTATTTTGTGCTTAATGTGCAGGAAAACAGGTCTGGAAGTGAATTTGGTCGAATTAATGCTAAAAAATAATTGAAGGGTGACTGCCAGTCACTTAACGAGTCATTGACAGGAGGCATGACCCGTTGCTTAAGGCGTGGACAAAAGATGGAGTTTGGAAGATACGAAGCAGTATACTTGAAGAGTTGGAGGAACGACTCGTTACACTTGGTAACAAGTCATGAGGTCAATCATTGGGCATTGAAGAGAAAATTCCAACAAAATGGCTAGTGAAGTTGACGACAGACATCACGAGTCGTCACATGAAGGAACGACTCATTGGCAGGCCACTGGAACCATCCGTGAAGTGCACTGGAGTTCTGAAGGAGTCAGTCCACAAGGGACCTAACGACTCATGCTCAGGCATGACGAGTCGTTAGGTGACCCGTTGCCATAACTGGGTGCGATGCTAAGGACGACTAATGAAAGTAAGGAACGACTCATCAGAAGGCCTAACGACCCCTCACCTAGCTCATTGCCACTTCCGACCTAGTTTCTAGTTTTATTTAGGAAAAGGATTTCTTGGAACTGTAAATACCCAATTTAGGTTTATTTTTAGTAGACGATTTCTGAGAGGATCTGGAACAATTTTGAAGGTGATCTTTGAGAGGATTTTCATACAATTTTTCTTGATTCAAGAAGCGAAAGCAACATTGGAGTTTTATTCAATCTACGTGGTTTTTATTCTACAATAATTTGTAAGTTACAATTATGATTTCTTCTATATTTTGTGATTGTGATAACACAAAAATAAGTAGCTAAACCCATAAACTAGGTTTGTGGGAACCAAGATGAATTGGCACACAGGTAAAAATACTTAGTGATTCTTGAACGGGGTTTTATGCATGTATTATTTTTCCCTTCGTTTTGATTAATTCTTGACGGTTGCAAACGTTAGGACTTGCCTTATTCTTACTTACCGGAACAGGGAGGTAATGAATGAGGAAAGGGATTAACAATGGAGATTTGAGGCTATCAACCCTCATCTAATAGTTTGAACTTGTCCGATGATAGCTAATCCGATATTAAGGGTATGGCTCAACTAAAGTACACCCGTATACAGACCAAGTTGTGTGGTGAAAATCATCTAGATAGGGGACCAACCATTTAAAATGAACCTAACTCAGCAATATTGCATGTTAAACACCGAAATAGATCACTAGTGTATAAGCCTTGTAGTTATGAAATCTTAGGGAACACAATCCTAGTCAAATCGTTAATTGAATACAAACCAAATTTGATTTCAATATTCAGCAATTTTACTTTGTTTATTATTCTATATTTTTCCCCCTTTCAAAATAAGTAAATCAATAGTAATAGTTATTCGCATTAACCTAAGTTCTTACCATATTCCCTGTGAGATCGACCTCAACCTTTGTTGGGTCCTATATTTGACAATCGACCGCTTATATATTAATTTGAGGTGTAATTTGAGTGAAATCAATATGAAAGTGGAAAACTACATAGGGAGTCACCAACGATAGTGTGGCTCTTGGATCTAGTAGGGCATACACATCTAGATGGAAAGGCATAATATACCCATGACCACGTCAGGTGAGCTCTCCTAATGATGAGAGGACAAAGCATAAAAATGGTTTTGGCACTGGCTGCCATCTATACCTGAAGTGTTGGTCTGTTGAACTGGTCGGCCTACTGGAACTGCTGAAGTGGTGGATTGAGATCTCCCCCGTCCTGCTGACAAGAATTCTTTGAGCCGATGACCTAGTTGTCCATACCCAAAGCAACCCTCTCAGCCCTAAAGGCATTCCCCTGGATGGTTCTTTCCACACATAGGGCAAGCTAGGTAGCAGTTGCTGGTGCTTTAACTTTGGGACTGTGAGTCAGATGCTCCACCCCTCCGATCCTTGTGGGACCGGAAAGTAGGGGCGCTGGCTGAAGTGGGTGCTTCAGCCCTCTGCTGCTGCTGTGGGTGGCTACTACCACCAGACCTCTGGTGGACATAATCTGATTGGAGTCCTTGCCTGCTTGTTCTCCCACTACAAGTCTTTTAGAATTTTTGCCTCAATCTGCTGGGCATGAACGATGAGGCTGGATAGGTCAATATCTTTGATAAGTATTGTAGACCTGCACTCCTTGAGGACCACGTTCGATACTCCATCAACGAAATTCAACATCCGAGCCCTTAGCTCGGCTACCATCTCTGGAGCATATTTAGACAACCGTGTGAACTCCAGTGCATACTCTTCCACCGTCCTATTAACCTGTTTCAGATTCATAAATTCTTCCACCTTAGCCTCCCAGAACTCCCGAGGGAAGAATCTATCTAGGAAGGCTGTTGTCAACTCCTCCCACTCCACCAGTTCTGCTCCCGTTGGTCTCCCTTCCTTCCACAGATCGCACCAGATCAGGGCTACCCCTTTCAGCTGGTAGGCATCTAGGTCAGCATTCTCAACCATAATTCAGGTGATCTTCCTAATCTCATCCATGAACTCCTGTGGATCCTCTCCCATATTAGATTCATGGAAGGCTGGAGGGTTTATCCGGGTGATGTCCCAAACTCGGGCAGCTGCTGCGGACCCATTAGTATTAACTGGAACCACCTGCTAGTTCACCTGGTTCGTGATTGTCTGTGGGAGCAGCTGGATTGCCGCTCTAAACTCTGCGACCACTGGGTTATCCTGAGAGGCTGTTGGAGCTCGTGGGCCAGGTCGGTGAGCGTTGCTAGCCCTTCTTCCTTTACCATGTCTTAGAGGCATGATTTCACTGAAATGAATAGATCATGAGTGAGGAGAACATTTCTGGAATTGAACTTCAATGCACGATAAAGATTATGAACAAAAGGGAGTTTTCCTAATAACATCTCGTAGCCTCCCCGTCATAAGTGTGGCGTGCTTCACACCCATGAAAAGGACTCTACTCGACGCTCTATTAGACATCCTAGGATACTCTAAACCTAGTGCTCTGATTACCAAGTTTGTCACGCCCCGAGTCCCTGGATGAGACACAGTACTTGGAATCACAAGTAACCCCAAGTCAACCCATGGTCTATCATGACACTTGTAATCTGAGTAAAATCATAGCGGAAGCTAAAAAAAATATATTTATGAAGAATAACCAAATCATAAAGCTTTATACATCAGAAAACAAAACTAAAAATCTTAATCTATTTCTGAAAGCCATCTATATCTGACGAGTTGCTGGGACAAACCCCCAGCTAACTCTAAGTCTAACTGAATGAAAAATAACTAAAGGAAAAATAAACATTTCCCTTGAAAGATGAGGACTCACCACTGGCACAACTGATAACTCTTGGAGAAGATCTTCTAACGGTGTTGAGATTGAGAACCTGCAGCTGTATCATAAAATGACACAACATAGAAGGTATGCGTCAGTACTTTGAATGTACTGAGTAAGTAGTGTCCGGCTGGTTCGGTAGGGTTAAAAACCGACACGAAAGTGCACGTGGTCAAACAAGTAATAAAGTGGCTAAGTAAGCCAAGTATCGAACCAAGGAGACTCTGGATAAGTAAAATTGCTCAAGTATACTATATTCGATCTTACTTCTATATATGCTGACAACAACGTAACCAAAAGTTAAATAATTTTGTTTATAAACTATATACTAAAACTATTAACAAATATTTACTTTGAATTGAAACTATGGATATGAGCATGCTAAGGTTAAGAACAAGTAATGAACTTGATTATAATCATAACTTGGTTAATCTTCTCTTCCTGTTGCTAGCCAAGAACATTAGCCTAGAGATTAAAACTCTCGTATTTAATCTTACTTAAGAATCATAAACCATCCGTCTACATTTCTGTGATCAAATGCAATTTATGACCTAGCAATACAATTCCGGTTCCTAAATTGACTAATACGGCTTTCAAGTATATTTCTATCAGGAAAGCACATCAACACCCAATTTTCCCAAATCAAGTTAAGAACAATACCCTATTAATTCACAACTTTCCCATTTCGTACTCTCTCGAGTGAAATCGGACTTTTTAGATGTACATTAATGTCGTCCACACACTAATGCAGTAGAAACAAGAATTAATAGAACAACATGGAAGAAGAAGATGAAAAACCATATAATTCAACAATCAAAATTCATCACCATTGTTCATAACCTCAGCAAGGAAAAGAATTAGCCACTCATTTGTGGATTAATCATCCTAAAACAAGTGTTAATCATACAAACAATTGATTGAAAGAAGAAGGAAAGAGAGAAAAACCCTGAGCTTTTTCGTCCCTCAACTGCCTGTAACCCACGTCCTTGCTCCACCAAGTCTAAATTAATTAAAAATAAGCCTAAGTGTTCTATTTATACTTGTGGGAATTTTTCCCGGAATAACAAGCAACGTGTCACGGAGGCCAACGGGGAGCACTGCCTCCGTGACACGGCGTGGACGCGGACCCTCACTGGAAATCTGGGGTCCGGGAATAAAGCCTCAACGTGGCACGGTATGCAACGCGGAGGCTTGCCCCCGTGCCACGGAGCTGTCGCGAGGTCCACTGGAAATTGACAATTAAATCACCCTCCAGGCAGTGTGCCTCCGCGATGGTAGCGTGGCACGGCTCCATCGCGGAGCCCCTTTACATTGTGCAGTCCAATGTCTTTTTCGTGCTCGCATCCAAGTCCAACTCCGATATTGTTCCAACATGCATTTTGGCTCCTTAAAATCATGTTTTACCTACAAAACAATGCTAATCATGTTGGTTAGTATAAATTCACATTTTATTACCAATTACATGAAAATGTATACACATTGCACAATAAACAAGGCGAAAATGATACGTTTGAGTATCACTTGGGCATATAAATCTTCCCAAGATCACTTACCCCACACTTAAATCCTTGTTCGTCCTCGAACAACATATACACAATTCATGCAAATTACATCCCAACCTTCGCCACTATGGTGCGACAATTTATGCTACGGTCATACCGATCATTCAATATTGTAAATCATCAAGAAAACATGCATGGTCTTAACAATGCAATGACCTTTAATACATCAGACTTCCTAGACTTCAAGAATCGACTCTCGATATCGGCAAACTCATGCAAATCAGCTAATCAAGATACCCGACACGAACATCAATCTTTCATCAAGCATGTGCCCTCACAACTCAAGAGAATCTTCCCCTTTTATGTTCATGCAACACACAAACATTCAAGTAGGGGCATGTAAAAATTAATTTCACTCTCTCTCCCAAAAGAATTCACATGCATCATGTCATGACCCATAGGCTTGCCCTTAGTGTATTACTCCACTAATATTAAGAAATGCAATGTAAGATCACGTAGGACTTTAATGGGTTGTAATGGAAGCTATGGAACTAGTATATATTGGATTAGCCAATAATAGTCACTAGCATCCTTAAGCGCCTTTTCAACACATTCCCATCAACTCATGGACATTATTTCTCTCTTTTCCTTTTTTTTTCATCATCCCATTCATGCTGGTTTACTTTCGTATGGCCCATTTCATCAAACACACTTGACATGACACAAAGGTTTTTCATGCACCTTAATTATCATTTCATTATAACAAGTGCCTCTTCAACCTTTTCTTTTCTTTCCTCACTCTGCTTTTCTTTTTCTTTTCACCCTTCTCACTCTTTGACAGTTTGGGAAAATTTTTTCTTTTCTTAAGCGCTTAAGAGTTTTGTATAGACTTTATGGCTAATGAAAAGAAAGAATTAAGCTCAGTTTATACAATTTTGGACAAAAGAAAGAAATAATCGGCTAAAGGCTCAACGGGCTGACTAGGGTATACAATCACATAAAAAGGTAGAGTATGACAAGAAAAAAAATAGAAACTCTCGGTTAAAACATAGAAATGCCTACATCCTTTCCAACACTACACCTCCTTCATTTCGTTTTGTACACACACCAGGCAAGTTCTAGACACTTCACAATAGCATGGAATAACAATACCTCACTTCACACTTTGTGCACATGCTCGATTCAAGATGCATTCACAGACTCTTTAATTAACCAATTACATGAATTCAAAAATTAAGCCTCAATCACACCGAATCGAATTCTACAGCCAAGGTACTCAACATATTTACAAAATTGCATGCTTTCATACGAATCACTTTTACATTTTGAATATCAGTTACAACACGCAACCAAAATTTCACAACCATATAGTAACTACAGGTTCCGTGATGCAATCCACCAAAGAAAAAATTGAAAATAAATTAAAATCACTACTCCTACCGACTACATTTCCCTTAAGACGGTCGTCATCCATCCATCATAGGGAACAATCACTAACTATGACATCGGTTCAATGGGACTATTCTCGATAAAAGAACCGAAAACAAACTCCGAGAAACCCAAAAATAAAAATCGGAAAATTTTTGCAAAACATCGAACATTTCGATGGAAAAATATTTACAAAATATTTTAATATGTAAAAAATATTTTTGCAAAATTTTAAAAATATCGATCATTTCGATAGAGAAAAAACATAAGAAAATATTTACAAAAAAAATATTTTCTACAAACTTAGCTGGCAAACCACAACATTTCACACAACACACATCAATTACCACAATTATGTACAAATACAGACCAGTTTGCACTTCACAACCACAGGGAAACATAAACATACAGAACAAAACAAAGGAAGAACATACAGCAAATCAGCCCAGCCCCCAGCACCTAACTACTTTCCACCCCACACTCAAATCGAACACTGTCCCCAGTGTTCACAAAAATTAAAAATCACAAAATTTTGGGTGGTGGAACTCCCTGATCAGTCGAAATATTCGACTTCTTCATCCGGTGCTGCTGCCTCATCGCCCATGTCTGAGTCACCTCCATCGTCGTCATCGGACTCCACATCGGAGTCCTCTCGATGTGTCTCCTCGTCCGTGGGGACATCATCGTCAGTGGGCTCAACGAAGGCTGGCCCCACTCGGCACAAAGCTCTGGCGTTTTCGCCAAATGGGTAATCCAGCTCCAGCTGCCATAACTCCTCCTCTGTGGCTGGTCTCCCACCAATCCGAAGCTGAAGCATTTGCATCCCAAACATCCGTGCCATGTACTGGTCGTCGCGAGCATGTCGCTTGCCTAGTGTCATCACTGGCCCGTGTGTGGTGTCGGGGCCCTTAGTTTTGGTCACATCAAGGGACCTCCGCTCCAACTGCGGGATGTAGTCCAAAGCCTCTTCCTCGACATCGAGGCCCCGGAGGAAGGTGGTGAGAAGTCCGCCGAACCCATACCTGTGGCCCTGGTGTAGTCGGGCTCTCTTCATGGCGGATATGATGACCGCCCCAACATTAATATCTAGCCCTTTCATCAGGTCATACACCAGGCAGAAACAGTCCCGGGTCACATCCGTCATGTGCACCCCCGGGATCAGGCACGAACAAACTATCTTCAGCCATATTCTGGCCTCTCTGTTCATTTGAGAATACGGCAGAGTCTGGTGGTAACCCCTCTCCTTATGTCTGCTCCATCGGGATGTGGATCGAGCCCCACACAAAGTGCGTCTAATATCGGCGTATGGTGGGGTGATATTCAGCTGGCGGAGAATGTGGGCGTCTGTGTCCCGCGCTCCAATGATGGCATTTAATTGCTGGGGTTCCAGAGTGACAATCTGCCCTCTGATCTTTATTGTGTGGCTTCTGATTGCCGGGTTCCAATTTGCATAGAACTCCCGGACTAGATGTAAGTTGCACTCCTTGGGCTCCTGAAATATGAAGCTGAGCCCAGCTGCCTCGATCCTCTGGACTATGCGGGGGAACTCCTGTGCTAGTGGTTCCCGTGCAATATGCTCCTCAGGGAAGTATTTATTTTCCTTGTGTTTAGCGTACCATTTCTTCCCTTCATCGGTTACCCACCTCATTCCGTATTGGCGGCGTTGGCCGCGCGAAACTGCTGGTGCAGCTGGGACTGCTGTTGCCAGTCTAAGTCGTTTTCTCTCGGTGCCTGAAGTAGATGCACCTTTACCCTTATCCTGCCTACTTGCCATTGTACCTGTCAACATAAATAAACAAGCGCAATGTCAAGCTAAATGCATATTTGCTTCGGCTAAGGTCGGGTTAAGCTAAGTTAACCCCACACTTAGTCCTTAGCTACGGTTACTATACTACGGCAAGGATCACTTTATTTACACCAAAAACAAACAACTATACATTTTATGCTTAGTGCGTTCGCAAAAAAATTTCGACAGTATAACTTTTAGCGTACTACTCAGACTTCATACAGCTGATCCCAATCCTACCATCGCTAGCAATTCAACCATCGCACTTAGCAACGAAAACAACAAACAAAAACAACGACAAAAATTCTATGTACATATGAATCTGAATAACCAAACCAATTTGAACAATTTCACATTTTTCCCAAAAACCCGAGAATTCGTCGTCTATTACATTCAAACAATATTTACAACAACTTATCTCAATTTACAAGCACACCCCGGCATATAATTCACACTTTACCAAGTTACCCATTTCAATTTCAACAACCCAAGCCCTAGAATTGAATTTTACAATCAAATTCGAATCATTCCCGCAATCGACAAGTTCAAACGCTCATGACAACATCCCGAACATTTATCAATCAAAGAATAATTCAATTTCATGCTAAATTGCTACTTAGGGTGATATATCTCACCTCCCATACTCAAATTCGACTAAAATCGACAAAAACTTGAGTGAGTAGAGGAAAACATACCTTTAAGTTGAATACTCGAAGAAACTCGACAATTTGTTTGCTTAATACCGTGGCACGTTGGTTGGGGTGGGAAACTTGGGTGTTTGGTCGCGGAGAAGTAAGAAAATGAGGGAAAAGGGCCTAAAATCGGGGTTTAAAATGAAGGAAATATGCGGGTCACCCGGCAACCCGGTGTGACCCGTCACAAAATATAGGGCAACGTGTCACGGAGGGTAACGCAGAGCCCCTCCTCCGTGACACGGAGCCATCGCGATGGTCCTCTGGAATTTTTTTAAAAATTCCAGATTAAACCTCAACGTGTCACGGAGGGTAACGCGGAGCCCCTCCTCCGTGACACGGAGCCATCGCCCCAGCTCACTGTCTCTTCATTTTATTCATTTTTTCATACCTTGCCTTTTCCTTCCCGATTCCATGCACATTTTTCTCCGTTTGACCTGAAAATCACCTTACTAAACAAAATGGGTTAGATTAATAGATTTCCCTAACTAAAATGAAAAATACTAACTAAAACGAAAAATTTGTACCAAATCAAGAAAAAGAAAAAAATTAAAATAAAATCTATTTACACTTTACAAAAGAAAAGAAAAAAAAATATTTTTCACGGGTTGCCTCCCGTGCAGCGCTTGGTTTACCATCGCGGCTCGACGTCCTTTATGCTCACTTATCCACTAGGGTGATGGACGATTTCTCACGATCATTGTCCTCCCCCCAGTAATGCTCACCCTTATCTGGTGGTCTTCCAATCTACTCTCGGGAATCATTCATTCGATTAGCATTCCCATGATCAATTACATTGATCACCGAGAGTTCTTCATTTACCATCGGGAGCTTGGGTGCTTTGTACACATCGAACACCTCTACCTTGTCATGTGCTCGCATTGTAAGTTGACCCGCAGCCACGTCGACTAATGCTTTCCCGGTTGCCAAGAAGGGTCGTCCCAAAATAAATGGGACTTCAGCGTCTGGTTCAAAATCCAGAACAATAAAATCAACCGGAAAAATGAGGGATTCCACTTGCACAAGCACATCCTCAACAATTCCATCCGGCCTAGCTAAGGATCTGTCTGCTAACTGCAAGATTACGGTTGTAGGTCTAGGACTCCCCAGACCTAACTTTCTGAATACCGAAGATGGCATCAGATTTATGCTCGCCCCCAAGTCACACAATCCACGAGCTCGGATACTCTACCCAATAGTAAGCTGGATAGTAAAACTTCTAGGGTCTTTTAGCTTCGTAGGCAGTCTATTTTGGATCCGGGAAGTGCATTCCTCCGTCAAAGCCACCGTGGCATACTCAGTCAAACGACTTTTGTTGGCCACGATGTCTTTAATATATTTGGCATATTTTTGCACTCCCTGCAAGACATCAGAAAGAGGTAAATTAACATGTACCTGTTTAAGCACCTCCATAAATTTCTTGAAACACGCCTCCTCCTTGTGTTTCTTGAGTCGTTGAGGGAACGGGGGTGGAGGTCTTTCTGATTCTGCTTCTTTGGTCTTCCCCCTATTCGAACTTTGTTCTTCCTCAACATCTGCTGCTCCTGACTTTTGAGGTGGTCTCTCCAGTTCCACCTCCTTTAGCTACAAACCACTCCGTGAGGTCACTGCGTTTACCTGCTTCGGATTAGGATCCGTGTCGCTAGGCAGTCCTCCTCTGGGCCTTGAGTTTTGGGCACTAGCAAATTGCCCAAATTGATACTCAAGAGCCTTGGTCGCTAATTGATTGTTTTTCACTTCGGCTGCCAATTTAACATAGTCAGCCTGCAATTGCGCCTGATTAGCGATCATGGTCTTGAACATTTCCTCAATGGTAGGTGATGGTGGTGGAGGAGGGGCATTGTGATTTATAAATTGAGATTGGTAGTTCTGTTGCCCTCCTTGATTCCTGTGCATACCCTGACCCGAACTTTGGTCTTGTTGGTTGTTGCTACCCCACGAAAAATTTGGATGGTTCCTCCAATTTGAGTTGTAGCCGCTACCAAACTGCTGCTGATTTCTTTGTGCATTGCCCACAAAGTTAACAGAATCTGGGTTTGCTCCACAGCACTCAGCTGAGTGCTCACTGCTTCCACACACTTCACACCATATTTGCTGGACCGCATTGACTGAAGCTGAAGGCTGGTTCAAATTCATGTTGCTGAAGTGGTTGTTCAACTGATTCTGCAAGGCAGCTATCTATGCAGCGATAGCTGTAAATCCATCCACTTCAAGCACTCCTGCTGCTTTCCTTGCTCCACCTCGAGATGAATCAGCATTCCATTCTGGATTGCCCTGTGAAATCCGGTTGAGCAAAGTGTACAGCTCCTCATAAGTCTTTTCCAGCGCTTGCCCTCTAGCTGCTGAGTCTAACAAAATTTTAGTATGGGGTTCCAAACCCTCAATAAATGTGTGTACCAACACCTCATTGGACTGATGATGATGAGGACAGTCCCGCAACATGGATTTAAATCTTTCCCAGGCTTGATATAAATTTTCTCCCTCCCTCTGTTTGAAACTTAGAATTTGACTTCTAAGTCTGGCTGTTTTACCAGAGGGAAAAAATCTTATCAAGAACTTTCGTGCTAGATCATCCCACGTTGATATAGAATTTGGTGGTTCTGCTTTTAACCACCTCTTGGCTTCACCAAGTAAGGAAAACGGAAATAGTGTGAGCCGAACATAATCAGGTGACACTCCAGCGGGTATATAAGTGTCACTTATCTCCAAAACGTTTTGGAGATGTTGTGGGTCTTCATGAGGGAGACCGGTAAATTGCCCGCTTGTGTGCAACAGTTGCACCATGTTCTGCTTTAATTCAAATCTCCCTCCAGGCTCTGGTTTGCGGATACTTGAATGTACATTGTTGACATGTGGGATTTCCACCTCGCGAACCGGCCTTGCTGCTGCTTCGTCGGGCACTAACACTGCCCTCACAATCGGTGGATTTTGTAGCTCCATAATAGACTGTCTGAGCAACTGCAACTTCTTTTGTAGAGCTTCTCTGCGTTTACTATGAAATTCACGTTCAGGCTCTATATAAGATTCCACCAGCTCTTTGTCCTTTGCCAGTGTTCACAGAAATCAAGTCTGCAAAATACAGGCTAAGACCAAGTTGTCAACACTTAAGAAAATAAAATAAAAATACAGTAAATTTATACTTAACACAATTTCACCAATTGCCTAGTCTCCCCGGCAACGGCGCCAAAAACTTGTCCGGCTGGTTCGGTAGGGTTAAAAACCGACACCCAAGTGCACGTGGTCAAACAAGTAATAAAGTGGCTAAGTAAGTCAAGTATCGAACCAAGGAGACTCTGGATAAGTAAAATTGCTCAAGTATACTATATTCGATCTTACTTCTATATATGCTGACAACAACGTAACCAAAAGTTAAATAATTTTGTTTATAAATTATATACTAAAACTATTAACAAATATTTACTTTGAATTGAAACTATGGATATGAGCATGCTAAGGTTAAGAACAAGTAATGAACTTGATTATAATCATAACTTGGTTAATCTTCTCTTCCTGTTGCTAGCCAAGAACATTAGCCTAGAGATTAAAACTCTCGTATTTAATCTCACTTAAGAATCATAAACCATCCGTCTACATTTCTGTGATCAAATGCAATTTATGACCTAGCAATACAATTCCGGTTCCTAAATTGACTAATACGGCTTTCAGGTATATTTCTATCAGGAAAGCACATCAAAACCCAATTTTCCTAAATCAAGTTAAGAACAATACCCTATTAATTCACAACTTTCCAATTTCGTGCTCTCTCGAGTGAAATCGGACTTTTTAGATGTACATTAATGTCGTCCACACACTAATGCAGTAGAAACAAGAATTAATAGAACAACATGGAAGAAGAAGATGAAAAACCATATAATTCAAAAATCAAAATTCATCACCATTGTTCATAACCTCAGCAAGGAAAAGAATTAGCCACTCATTTGTGGATTAATCATCCTAAAACAAGTGTTAATCATACAAACAATTGATTGAAAGAAGAAGGAAAGAGAGAAAAACCCTGAGCTTTTTCGTCCCTCAACTGCCTGTAACCCAAGTCCTTGCTCCACCAAGTCTGAATTAATTAAAAATAAGCCTAAGTGTTGTATTTATACTAGTTGGAATTTTTCCCGGAATAACAAGCAACATGTCACGGAGGCCAACGCGGAGCACTGCCTCCGTGACACGGCGTGGACGCGGACCCTCACTGGAAATCTGGTGTCTGGGAATAAAGCCTCAACGTGGCACGACATGCAACACGGAGGCTTGCCTCCGTGCGACGGAGCTGTCGCGAGGCTCCATTAGAAATTGACAATTAAATCACCCTCCAGGCAGTGTGCCTCCGCGATGGTAGCGTTGCACGGCTCCATCGCGGAGCCCCTTTACATTGTGCAGTCCAATGTCTTTTTCGTGATCGCATCCAAGTCCAACTCCGATATTGTTCCAACATGCATTTTGGCTCCTTAAAATCATGTTTTACCTACAAAACAATGCTAATCATGTTGGTTAGTATAAATTCACATTTTATTACCAATTACATGAAAATGTATACACATTGCACAATAAACAAGGCGCAAATGATACGTTTGAGTATCACTTGGGCATATAAATCTGCCCAAGCTCAAGTAGGAGAAAACATAACACGGAGAATAAATAACTGAACTGTAATGACATGCAATGACCAACTAAAATGCTAAAACTGAATAAAATGAAATATACCGAGATGGTCAAAATTACCCTGTCTGATGGTCAAAGATATGTCCTAAATTTGAGATACAGAATCTAAACTAATTGTACTGAACTGAGTAAATGAAAACTGTTTTGAGCTGAGCTAAACTGACACTATACTGACTAGTGGGAGAGTCTATAACCGATATATAACAACATGAGCTAGATGTTGAGTCAGTTGTATACACCCCATCGGTAGGACCTAATATAGCTTGCCAAGGTATAAAGGAATGAACTAGGTGATCACAAGTCTAGGGCCTTAAGGACAATAAGATTATACTATGGTGGCAACGTAGTTCTGGGAACCTGGGTACGTTGAAACCCCGATCCGCTCGGTGCTAAGTCCTACTCCCACTGGATAGGCCTAAACTGACTACTAAGCTGAAAGCTCAAAATTGGGGCCCAAGCCTAAGTCAGGAATACCTATCTAAAAGTACCTTGAGAGTCTTATCAGACCGGATTCTGTAACCGATGTATTAAGACTAGCCAGAGCTGCTTATCTGGAAGCATCGTAACCGTCTAAAGAACAAACTACAATCTGAAGATGGGGGTTCTAAGTGCTGGTCAGAGCTTCTTATCTAAAAGTGTCATAACCGTCTAAAGAACACAAAAAACTTTGATATCTAAGTCTAATACTGATAACTGGGAGGCACCACTGACACCTCAAGAATTGATTATAGTCAAACTGATCAACTGACATTTTTGGACAACACTGAGTATGCTAATAATCTGACTAAGATTGGACTAACATGCATTTTCTTGGGATTTCAACATATACTAACATTGTGGGAATCCCAAAACTGATAGAATCAAGCTAATGGGAAAACTAGTCCAATCCGCAATATTCTAATTCTACTGAACTGAGAACTATGGCTAAATCATTCCACTATATAATAGTTTCACAAAATTTCTAGAAATAGGGAATAATAAAGCCATTAATATCATGAGTAATATTCCACTTGAAATCTTAAAGAAATTCATCTAAAAACTTTCTACATTTTGAATCCACAGCGTTGTAATTGATAGAAGAAATAGAGAAGGGTTTGGGGACACAGGGGAAGAACAATTCCCTTGTTGAATTCCCACATACCTGGATAAGAAATCCTTGGAGAAGAAAGATTTAATTTCTACAACTGACAAAGAGCCCTAGTTCTCTCTTGAGAGGAAAGGTCTGAATTTTACATACGTTCTTCTGAAAGTCAGAGTGGGGAATGAGGGAAGAGAACTGTTTAACCCCTCTAAATTCTTTGAAAATATGCTTAAAAAATGTAGCTTAGGGTCTAAATAGGTGGAAAATTAAAAAATATCCCTGGAATAAAATCTGGAAAACTGCCCGACAAGGGACCAACGGGTCACTCAATGAGTCGTTGGTTGAGACCATGACTCATTGGGACAAGTCATTGGTCCTACTATCTGGGTTCTGGGTTCACTAGATTTGGCAACGGGGGACACCATTACTTGTTGGATGAACAAAAGGGTCGTTGGTTCCTCCCATGGTCACTGGACGAGAAAACTTGCGGAGTTTGACAATGGGCAACACAATGACTCGTTGGTAGAACCAACGGGTCGTTGTGTCCAATCATTACCTTCACTAGAAAATTTCTAAATATCCCTAACTTGACACAACGGGTGGTGACGATGACTCATTGTATAGTACAACAGGTTGTTGGTACCACTCGTTGCCATTGAAGAGGGTTTCTGTGACCCTCAACTAACGACTCACACCACGAGTCGTAATTTCAATGACTCGTTGGTTGAGTTGTGGGATCCTGGAAGAGGGACTTCTGAGCTGGGGAACCAACGAGTGATAAGAAAACTTGTTGTTTCTCACAACAGGTCATTCCATGTCTCATGGGTTCCCGGGGACCAAGCATTGCTGACCATGACTGAGACAATGAGTCGTTGTAGCTGACCACGACTCATTGTCTCAGTCGTTTTGAGGCAACTTTTCTGGTTTTCTTTTGGATTTTTCCTGCAAGGTCTGAGTCTGGTCTAAGAATGTTTTGTGGTGTTACAATATCTCCCCCTTGGAATCATTCATCCTCGAATATAGGCTAAAACTACTGAAAAACTTGGTAAAGAGCTGCAATTCCCAGACTGAGACTATGAGATGGTTTCTGAAAGAGTAACTGACTCTGAACTAACTTAACCATGCTAATAGAACTTATTCAACTAGAATGCACATACAAAATCTGAATAGAGCTGATGAGTACGAAGCTGAACATAATACTGAAGAGGGATTTAGTACCTGATATTGGAACTGAACTGGAAGGGAATAAGTGAGGGTATCTGGCCATCATGTTTGCTTCTAATTCCCATGTGTCTCCCTCAACTAGTTGGTTCCTCCACAAGTCTTTCATTGAAGTGACTTCCTTGTTCCTCAGCTTACGAACCTGGCGGTCAAGGATCTGAACTGGGAGCTTTTCGTAAGAGAGACTATATTTTATTCCCACGTTGTCTAATGGCACAACTGAAGTTGGATCACTGATGCACTTCTTCAATAGTGACACATGGAAGACTGGGTGCACAGATGTTAACTATGGAGGTAGTTCTAACTCATATGCCACATTGCCAATTCACTTTAGAATTCTATAGGGTCCCATATATCTCGGACTAAGTTTTCCTTTCTTCCCAAATCTCATCACCCCTTTCATGGGTGAAATTTTCAGAAAAACCCAATCATCCACTGCAAACTCTAACTCTCTTCTCCTCACATCAGCATAGGATTTATGACGGCTTTGTGCTGTTTTCAACCTCTCCCTGATAAGTTGCACCTTCTACATAGCCTCATGAACTGAGTCTGGCCCTATCAGGGTAGCTTCACCAACCTCAAACCACCCTATAGGAGATTTACACCTCCTACCATACAATGCCTCAAACGAGGTCATCTGGATACTGGATTGGTAGCTGTTGTTGTATGCAAACTCTATGAGAGGTAGGTGATCATCCCAACTTCCCTTGAAATTGATCACGCATGCTCTTAGCATATCTACCAAGGTCTAGATAGTTTGCTCATCTTGTCCATCTTTCTGCGGGTGAAAAGCTGTGTTGAGCTTGACCTGGGTACCGAGTCCCTTCTGAAATGACTTCTAGAAATGCGAGGTGAACTGGGTACCTCTATCCGAAATAATGGATAAGGGCACCCATGAAATCTAACCAACTCCCAGATATAAACCCTAGCATAATCCTCAGCTGAATCCGTAGTTTTAACTGGGAGGAAATGTGTTGACTTGGGCATTCGATCTACTATTATCCAGATTGAGTCATGCTGCCGATGAGTACGAGGTAGACCTGTAATAAAATCCATATTCACTTCTTCCCATTTCCATGTGGGTATGATGATATCCTGAGTCATACCTCCCAATCTCTGATGTTGCACCTTCACCTGCTGGCAGTTCGGGCACTTAGCCAAAAATTCTACTATGTCTCTTTTCATGTCGTTCTACCAGTAAATATCCCACAGATCACGGTACATCTTAGTGGCATCTGGGTGGATATAATATCTCGAACTGTGTACTTTAGCCAGCTCTATTGTCTCAAGTCACCCATATCCGGCACACAGAGTCTACCCTGGTACTGGAGTACACCATCTCCCCTTTGGGAGAAAATCTTCACTTCTTTTTTGAGAACTTCCTCCTTTAGCTTACACAGTATGGGATCTTCATCTTGCCTTGAATTAACTTCAACTACCAATGAGGAATCTGATCCACTCTACACCACTACTCTGCCCTCAACTGTATCAACCAATTGCATTCCCAACTGAGCTAACCGACAAACCTCCTTTGCTAGTTCTTTTCTGCTCTCTTCAACATGAGCTACACTCCCCATAGACATCCTTCTTAGGGCATATAAATCTAAAAGGATTAGCGCATAGATACTACAATTGATGAAAAAAAGGATCTGGTCTTTCACTACCAATTCCTTTTATTTTTGATTCGGGATGATGAGTCCAACCCTGCTGGACGTAGCTCGGCCACCATATTGGCTTTGCCCGGGTGGTACAACACACTCATGTCATAGTCCTTTAGTAGCTCCAACCATCTTCTATGATGAAGATTTAAATCTTTCTGACTGAACACATACTGTAGGCTCTTGTGATCGATGAAAACATCCACGTGAGCCCTGTAAAGGTAGTGCCTCTATATTTTCAACGCAAACACCATTGTTGCCAACTCTAAGTCATGAGTTGGATAGTTCTTTTAATGAACCTTGAGCTGTCTGGAGGCGTAAGCTACAACCTTACCCTACTGTATCAGAACGCAACCAAGTCCAACTCTAGAAGCATCACAATACACCACGAACCCATCTGTTCCTTCTGGAAAGGTTAACACTAGACCGGTAGTGAGTCGAGTCTTCAACTCCTAAAAAATCTTCCCACATGCATTTGACCACTAAAATTTCACCTTTTTCTGAGTCAACCTAGTCAGAGGGGATGCAATGGAAGAATAAACTTCCATAAAATGTCAGTAATAACCGACTATACCCAAGAAACATCTGATTTCGGTTGGAGAAGTGGGTCTTGGCCAGTCTTTCACCGCTGCTATCTTTTGAGGATCTACCTAAACACCCTCACCCGAGACCACGTGACCAAGGAAAATTCACAAACTTCAACCAAAATTCACATTTTCTGAACTTAGCAAACAACTGGCAGTCTCTGAGTGTCTGTAGCACTATCCTCAGATGGTTAGCATGTTCTTCCTTTCTTTTGGAGTATACCAAAATGTCTTCAATAAATACGATGAAAAACATGTTTACATATGGCTTTAAAACCCTGTTCATTAGGTCCATGAAAGCTGCAGGGGCATTAGTTAGTCCAAAGGACATAACCACGAATTCGTAGTGACCATGCTGAGTTCTGAAAGCTATTTTCGGTATATCACTTTCTTTGACCCTTAGCTGATGGTACCCCTATCTGAGATCTACCTTAGAGAAACAACTGGCTCCTTGAAGCTGATCGAACAAGTCATCAATCTTGGGTAGGGGATACCTGTTCTTAACTGTGACCTTATTCAATTGACGGTAGCCGATACACATTCTGAAGGTACTATCTTTCTTTCGCACGAATAATACTGGAGCAGCCAATGGAGAGATGTTGGGCCTGATGAAGCCTTTATCAAGGAGGTTTTTTAGATGCTCCTTCAACTCCTTAAGCTCAGCTGGAGCCATTCTGTAACGAGGGATGGAGATGGGATGAGTATTTGGGAGAAGGTCTATGCCGAAGTCTATTTCCCGCTCAGGAAGGACTCTGGGAAGATCTTCGGGAAACACATCAGGGAAGTTGCTGACAATAAGAACTGACTGAATAGTCGGGGTTTCAGAGCTGAAATCTTTGACCCGAACTAGATGATAAATACACCCTTTAGAAATAAGCTTTATGGACTTAAGGTAGGAAATAAACTGACCCTTAGGCGCTGAACTACTACCCGTCCACTCTAAAACTGGCTTAATAGGGAAATGAAATCTGATGACCCTAGTTCTACAGTCGGTTGAGGCATAACCGGAGTGTAACCAGTCCATGCCAAGAATGAGGTCGAAGAAAACCATATCTACTCTATGAGATTGGTTGGAATGACTTTACTCAAGATTTATATTGGGCAGTTTCCATACACCCGGCTGGCTCTAACTGACTCACCAACTAGGGTAGAGACTAAGAATAGGTCTGAGAGGACTTCTGGACTGATATCAAACTGGACTGCTACATAGGGAGTCACGAACGATAGTGTGGCTCCTGGATCTAGTAGGGCATACACATCTAGATGGAAAAGGCATAACATACCCGTGACCACGTCAGGTGAGCTCTCCTAATCCCGACGAGAGGATAAAGCATAAAAATGGTTTTGGCACTGGCCACCATCCATACCTGAAGTGTTGTCCTGCTGAATTGGTCGGCCTACTAGAGCTGCTAAAGTAATGGATTGAGATCTCCCCCCTCCTGCTGACATGCATTTGTTGAGCCGATGACCTACCTGTCTACACCCAAAGCAACAATATTGGCCCTGAAGGCATTCCCTTGGATGGTTCTTGCCAGACTTAGGGCAAGCTGAGTAGTGGTTGCTGGCATTGTGACTCTGAGACTGTGAGCCAAATGCTCTACCCCTCTGATCCTAGGGGGATCGAAAAGTAGGGGCGCTAGCTAAAGTGGGTGCTTAAGCTCTCCACTGCTTCTACTGTTGCTGCTGTGGGTGGCTACTACCGCAAGACCTCTGGTGGCCATAATCTGATTGGCCATTCCTTGCCCACTTGTCCTTCTGCCCCAAGTCTTTTAGCTTTTCTGCCTCAATCTGTTAGGCATGAACAATGAGGCTAGAGAGGTCAATTTCTTTAATAAGCATTGCAATCCTGCACTCCTTGAGGACCAAGTTTGATACTCCATTCATGAACTTCAACATGCGAGCCCTTGGCTTGAGTACCATCTCCGGAGCATATTTAGACAACCGTGTGAACTCCAGTGCATACTCTTCCATCATCCTATTACCTTGTATCAGATTCATAAATTCTGCCACCTTAGCCTCCTTGAGCTCCCAGGGGTAGAATCTGTCTAGGAAGGCCATTGTGAACTCCTCCCACTCCACCGGTTTTGCTCCCACTGGTCTCCCTTCCTTCCATTGATCGTACCATATCTGGGTCAGCTGGTAGGCAGCAAGGTCAGCACTCTCAGAGGAGCTAACACCCATAATTCAGGTGATCTTTCTAGTCTCATCCATTGAACTCTTGTGGGTCCTCTCCCTCCTTAGATCCATGGAAGGCTGGCGGGTTCATCCGGGTGAAGTCCCAAACTCGAGAAGCTACTGCAGACCCATTAGTATTGACCGAAACCACCTGCTGGTTCACCTGGTTCATGATTGTCTGTGTGAGTAGTTGGATTGCCGCTCTGAATTCTTAGGAGGACACTAGGTCGTCCTGAGGGGCTGCTGTTCGGTGAGTTGTTGGGGTTATAAAACCGACACGCAAGTGCACATGGTCAAACAAGTAATAAAGTGGCTAAGTAAGCCAAGTATGGATCCAAGGAGGCTCAGGGTATGTAAAAATTGCCTAAGTATACTGTATTCTTATTTTACTTCTAACTATGCTAACAACAACGTAACCAACCGTTAAATAAGTTTTTGTTTATAAAATATATATATAAAACAATTAACAATTATTTACTATGAATTTAAACTATGAATATGAGCATGCCAAGGTTAAGAACAAGTAATGAATTCGATTGTAATAATAATTCGGTTAATCTCTTCTTCATGTTGCTAGCCAAGAACATTAGCATAGAAATTAAAACTCTCGTATTTAATTTCACTTAAGAATCATAAACCATTCGTCTACATTTCTGTGATCAAATGCAATTTATGACCTAGCAATACAATTCCGGTTCCTCAATTAACTAATACGGCTTTCAAGTATATTTCTATCAGGAAAGCACATCAAAACCCAATTTTCCCAAATCAAGTTAAGAACAATACCCTATTAATTCACAACTTTCCAATTTCTTGCTCTCTCGAGTGAAATTGGACTTTTTAGATGTGCATTAATGTCGGCCAAGCACTAATGCAGTAAGAACAAGAATTAATAGAACAACATGAAAGAAGAAGAAGAAAACCATATCATTTACAATCAAAATTCACTACACATGTTCAAAACCTTAGCAAGGAAGAGAATTAGCCACTCATTTGTGGATTGATCATACTAAAACAAGTGTAAATCATACATACAATTGATTGAAAGAAGAAAGGAAGAGAAGAAATCTCTTACCTTTTTCGTCCCTCAACTGCTGCTAACCCACGTCCTAGCTCCACCAAGTCTGAACTAAAACTCCCTCATTAAAATAAACCTAAGTGTGCTATTTATACTAGAGGGAAATTTTTCCCGGAATAACAAGCAACGTGTCACGGAGGTCAATGCGGAGCACTGCCTCCGTGACACAGCGTGGACGCGGACCTTCACTGGAAATCTAGGGTCCGGTTAATTAGCCTCAACGTGGCACGGAGGCCAACGCGTTGGCCTATCTCCGTTCCACGGAGCTGTCGCGAGGCCTCACTGGAATTTGCCATTTAATTCCCTCTCCAGGCAGTGTGCCTCCGCGATGGTAGCGTGGCACGGCTCCATCGCGGAGCCCCTATAATTTGTGCATTCCAATGTCTTTTCCACGCTCGTATCCAAGTCCAACTCCGATATAGTTCCAACATGCATTTTAGCTCCTAAAAATCATATTTACCTGCAAAACAAATGCTAATCATGTTGGTTAGTATAAATTCACATTTTATTACCAATTACATGAGAATATATACACATTGCACACAAACAAGGCGAAAATAATACGTTTGAGTATCACTTGGCATATAAATCTGCCCAAGATCACTTACCCCACACTTAAATCCTTGTTCGTCCTTGAACAACACATACACAACTCATGCAAATTACATCCCATCCTTCGTCACTATGGTGCGACCATTTACGCTACGGTCATACCAATTATTCAATTTTTGCAAATCATCACGAAAACATGCTTGGTCTTACAATACAATGACCTTTAATACATCAAGACTTCCTAGACTTTAAGAATTGATTCTTGATATCGGCAAACTCATGCAAATCAGCTAATCAAGAAATCCGACACAAAAATCAATCTTTCATCAAGCATGTGCCCTCACAACTCAAGAGAATCTTCCCCTTTTTGTTCATGCAACACACAAACATTCAAGTAGGGGCATATAAAAGTTAATTTCACTCACTCTCCCAAAAGAATTCACATGCATCATGTCATGACCCATAGGCTTGCCCTTAGTGTATTACTCCACTAATATAAAGACATGCAATGTAAGATCACGTAGGACTTTAATGGGTTGTAACGGGGCTATGGATCTAGTATATATATTGGATTAGCCAATAATAGTCTCTAGCATCCTTAAGCGCCTTTTCGACACATTCCCATCGACTCATGGACATTGTTCCTCTCTTTTCTCTTTTTCTCCCATTCATGCTGGTTTACTTTCGTACTGCCCATTTCATCAAACTCACTTGACACAAAACAAAGGGTTTTCATGTACCCTCAATATCATTTAATTACAACAAGTGCCTCTTCAACATCATCTTTTCTTTCTTCACTCTGCTTTTCTTTTTCTTTTCACTCTTTTCACTCTTTAACACTTTGGGAAACATTTTCTTTTCTTTGTAAGCGCTTAAGAGCTTCGTATAGACTTTAAGGCTAATGAAAAGAAGGAATAAAGCTTAGTTTATACAATTTTGGACAAAAGAAAGAGATCGGCTAAAGGCTCAACGGGCTAACTAGGGTATACAACATATAGAAAGGTAGAATTCGACAAGAAAAAAAATGGAAACTCTCGGTTAAAACAAAGAAATGCCTACATCCTTTCCAACACTACACTTCCTTCATTTCGTTTTGTATACACACCAGGCAAGTTCTAGACAATTCACAATGGCATGAAATACCAAAACCTCACTTCACACTTCATGCACATGCTCGAATCAAGATGCATTCACAGACTCTCTAATTAGCCAAACACATGAATTCAAAATTAAGCCTCAATCATACTGAATCAACTTCTATAGCCTAGGTAACTCAACATATTTACCAAATTGCATGCTTTCGAACGAATCATTTTCACATTTTGAACATCAGTTACACACGCAACAAAATTTTTGCAACCATAAAGCAACTACAGTTCATTGATGCAATCCACCAAAGAAAAATTAAAAACAAATTAAAATCCTACTCCTACCGACTACATTTCCCTTAAGACGGTCGTCATCCATCCATCATATGGAACAGTCACTAACTATGACATTCGGTTCAATGGGACTATTCTCGGTAAAAGAACCGAAAACAAACTCCGAGAAACCCAAAAAAAAATAAAAACCGAAATTTTTTGCAACACATCGATTATATCGATAGAAAGAAAATATTTACAAAATATTTACACTGGCAACCATAACTTTTCAGAACACACCTCATTAACCACACAAACAAATATATACACATACACCACAAATCAGTTCATAACAGGGAAAGCACAAACATACATACAAACCAAGGAAAAACATACAGCAAATTAGAGCCCAAGTCCCAGCACCTAGCTACTCCCCACCCCACACTTAAATCGAACACTGTCCCCAGTGTTTACAAAAATTACAAAACAAAATTTCGGGTGGTGGAACTCCCTGATTAGTCGAAATATTCGACTTCTTCATCTGGTGCTGCTGCCTCGTCGCCCATATCTGAGTCAGCTCCATCATCGTCATCGGAGTCCTCACGACGTGTCTCCTCATCAGTAGGGACATCGTCATCCGTCGGCTCCACGAAGGCTGGTCCCACTCGGCATAAGGCTCTGGCATTCTCACCAAATGGGTAATCTAGCTCTAGCTGCCATAATTCTTCCTGGGTGGCTGGTCTCCCACCAATCCGTAGCTGAAGCATCTGCATGCCGAACATACGTGCCATGTACTGATCGTCACGAGCATGTCGCTCGCCCAAAGTCAGCACTGGCCCGTGTGTGGTGTCGGGGGCCTTAGTTTTTGTTACATCGAGGGCCCTCCGCTCTAACTGCGGAATATAGTCCAAAGCCTCTTCCTCAATGTCGAGGTCTCGGAGGAAGGTGGTGATGAGTCCGCCAAACCCGTATCTGTGGCCCTGGTGCAGTCTGACTCTCTTCATGGCGGATATAATTACCGCCCCAACATTAATCTCAAGCCCTTTCATAAGGGCATACACCAAGCAGACACGGTCCTGGGTCACATCCGTCATGTGAACTCCCGAGATCAAGCACGAACACACAATCTTCAGCCATATTCTGGCCTCCCTGTTCATCTGCGAATAAGGCAGAGTCTGGTGGTAACCCCTCTCCTTATGTCTACTCCATCGGGCTGTGGATCGAGCCCCACACAATGTACGTCTGATGTCGGCGTACGGTGGGGTGATGTTTAGCTGGCGGAGAACGTAGGCGTCTGTGTCCCGCGCTCCAACGATGGCATTAAATTGGTGGGGTTCCAGAGTGACAATCTGCCCTCTGATTTTTATTGTGTGGCTTCTGATGGCCGGGTTCCAGTTTTCATAGAATTCCCGGACCAAATGTAGGTTGCACTCCTTGGGCTCCTGAAAGATAAAGCTGAGCCCAGCTGCCTCGATTCTCTGCACAATACGTGGGAACTCCTGTGCAAGTGGTTCCCGTGCAATATGTTCCTCGGGGAAGTACTTGTTTTCTTTATGTTTCTCGTACCACTTCTTCCCTTCATCGGTTACCCATCTTGTTCCGTATTGGCGGCGTTGGCCGCGCGGAACAGCTGGTGCAGCTGGGACTGCAGTGCCCAACCTCAATCTTTTCCGTCCGGTGCCTGAGGTAGAAGCACCCTTGCCCTTGTCCTGTCGACTTGCCATTGTACCTATCAATATACATAAACAAACACAAAGTTAAGCTAAATACAAGTTAACTTAGGCTAAGGTCGGGTTAAACTAAGTTTACCCCACACTTAGTCCCTAACTATATTTACAATACTTCGGCAAGGATTACTCTATTTACAACCTCAAACACAAGCAACTATAAGGTATATTGCTTAGTGCGTTCACGAAAAATTTCGACAGCATAACGGTTAGCGTACTACTCAGACTTCATACAACTACTCCCAATCCTACTATCGATAGCAATCCAATCATCGCACTTAGCAACACAACAAAAAAAACAAAAACAACAACGAAAATTCTATGTACATACAAATCTAAATAATCAAACCAATTTACAAAATTTTCACATTTTCCCCAACAATTCGAGAATTCGTCTTCTCTTAACATTCATACAATATTTACATTGACTTATCTCAATTTACAACCACACCCCGGCATCTAATTCATCAAACTATCAAGTTCCCCAATTCAATTTCAATAACTCAAGCCCTAGAATGCAATATTTCAATCAAATTCGAATTATTCACATAATCGACACGTTCAAACGCTAATTACAACAATCCGAACATAATCAATCACAAAATAATTCAACATCATGTTTAGTTGCTACTTGGGGTGATATATTTCACCTCACATGCTCAAATTCGACTAAAATCGTCAAAAACTTGAGAGAAACGATGAAAACATACCTTTTAGTTGAAGAACCGAAGAAATTTGACGTTTTCCTTGCCTATTAGCGTGGCACGTTGGTTGGGGAGGGGGAATTTGGTGTTTTGGTCACGGAGGAGGAGAGAAATGGGGAGAAAAGAGGCAAAATCGGGGTTAATTTAAAGAAAAACACGCGGGTCACCCGGCAACTCGATGTGACCCGGCACTGAATAAAGGGCAACGTGTCACGGAGGGAAACGCGGAGCCCCTCCTCCGTGACACAGAGCCAACGCGTTGGCTCTCTGGAAATTTTAAAAAATCTGATTTTGCCTTCAACGTGTCACGGAGGGTAACACGGAGCCCCTCCTCCGTGACACGGAGCCAACGCCCCAGTGCACTGTTTCTTCAATAAAAATTATTTTCATACCTTGCCTTATTTTTCACGCTTCCATGCATATTTTTCTCCGGTTGACCTGAAAATCACCTCACTAAATGAAATTGGTTAGATTAATAGATTTTCCTAACTACCATGAAAAAATACTAACTAAAACGAAATTTTTTTTACGAAATCAAGAAAAAGAAAAATTAAAAATAAAAAAATAAAAAATACCAATTATGTACACTATACTAAAAGAAGAAAAATAGAATATTTTTCTTTTCACGGGTTGCCTCCCGTGCAGCGCCTGGTTTACTGTCGCGGCTCGACGTCCATTATGCTCAATTATCTACTAGGGTGAGGGACGATTTTTCACGATCTTTGTCCTCCCCCCAGTAGTGCTCAACCTCATCTGGTGGCCTTCCTGTTAACTCTCGGGAATCATTCATTATATTAGCATTCCCATGATCAATCACATTGATCACCGAGAGTTCCTCATTTACAATCGGGAGCTTGGGTGCTTTGTACACGTCAAAAACTTCTATCTTGTCATGTGCCCGCATTGTAAGTTGACCCGCAGCTACATCAATTAATGCTTTTCCGGTTGCCAAAAAGGGACGACCCAAAATAAATGGGACTTCAGCATCTGGTTCAAAGTCCAGAACAATAAACTCGACCGGAAAAATGAGGGAGCCCACTTGCACTAACACATCCTCAACAATACCATCCGGTTTAGCTAAGGACCTGTCCGCTAGCTGCAAGATTACTGTGGTAGGTCTAGGACTCCCTAGACCTAACTTTCTGAACACCGAAGATGGCATCAGATTTATACTTGCCCCCAAGTCGCATAATCCACGAGCTCGGATACTTTGCCCAATAGTCAGCTGGATAGTAAAACTTCCAGGGTCTTTTAGTTTCGTGGGCAGTCTATTCTTAATCTGGGAAGTGCATTCCTCCGTTAAAGCCACCGTGGCATACTCAGTCAAGTGACTTTTGTTAGCCACGATGTCTTTAATATATTTTGCATACTTTGGCACTCCCTGCAAGACATCAACAAGAGGTAAATTAACATGTACCTGTTTAAGCACCTCCATAAATTTCTTGAAACACGCCTCCTCCTTGTGTTTCTTAAGTCGTTGAGGGAACGGGGGTGGAGGCCTTTCTGATTCTGTTTCTTTAGTCTTCCCCCTATCAGAACTTTGTTCCTCCTCAACATCTGCTGCTCCTGACTTTTGAGGCGGTCTTTCCGGTTCCACCTCCTTCAACTGTAAGCCACTCCTCGTGGTCACTGCATTAACCTGCTTCGGATTAGGATCCGTGTCGCTAGGTAGTCCTCCTCTGGGTCTTGTATTTTGGGCACTAGCAAATTGCCCAAACTGATATTCAAGGGCCTTGGTCGCCAATTGATTGTTCTTCACTTCGGCTGCCAATTTAACATAGTCAGCCTGCAATTGTGCCTGATTAGCGATCATGGTTTTGAACATCTCCTCAATAGTCGGTGATGGTGGTGGAGGAGGGGCATTGTGATTTCTGAATTGAGCTTGATGGTTTTGTTGCCCTCCTTGATTTCTCTGCATACCCTGACCAGAACTTTGGCCTTGTTGGTTGTTGCTACCCCACGAAAAATTCGGATGGTTCCTCCAATTTGAGTTGTAGCCACTACCAAACTGCTGCTGATTTCTCTGTGCATTGCCCACAAAGTTAACAGAATCAGGATTTGCACCACATCATTCAGCTGAATGCTCACTACTACCACACACTTCACACCACATTTGCTGGACTGCACTGACCGAAGCTGAAGGCTGGTTGAAGTTCATATTGCTGAAGTGATTATTTAACTGATTTTGCAAGGCAGCTATCTGTGCAGCGATAGCTGTAAATCCATCCACTTCAAGCACTCCCGCTGCTTTCCTTGCTCCACCTCGAGATGAATTTGCATTCCATTCTGGATTGCCTTGTGAAATTCGGTTGAGCAAAGTGTACAGCTCCTCGTAAGTCTTTTCCAGTGCTTGCCCTCCAGCTGCTGAATCTAACAGAATTTTAGTGTGGGGTTCCAAACCCTCAATAAATGTGTGTACCAACACCTCATTGGACTGATGATGATGAGGACAGTCCCGCAACATGGATTTAAATCTTTCCCAGGCTTGATATAGATTTTCTCCCTCCCTCTGTTTAAAACTTAGAATTTGACTTCTAAGTCTGGCTGTTTTACCAGAAGGGAAAAATCTAATCAAAAACTTCCGTGCAAGATCATCCCACGTTGATATAGAATTGGGTGGTTCAGCTTTTAACCACCTCTTAGCTTCACCAAGTAAGGAAAACGGAAATAAGGTGAGCCGAACATAATCAGGTGACACTCCAGCGGGTATATAAGTGTCACTTATCTCCAAAACGTTTTGGAGATGTTGTTGTGGATCTTCATGAGGGAGACCGGTAAATTACCCGCTTGTGTGCAAAAGTTGCACCATATTCTGCTTTAATTCAAATCTCCCTCCAGGCTCTGGTTTGCGGATGCTAGAATGTACATTGTTAGCGTGTGGGATTGGCACCTCGCGAACCGGCCTTGCTGCTGCTTCATCGGGCACTAACACTGCCCTCACAACTGGTGGATTTTGTTGCTCCATAATAGATTGTCGGAACAACTGCAACTTCTTTTGTAGAGCTTCTCTACGTTGACTATGAAATTCACGTTCAGGCTCTAAGTAAGATTCCACCAGCTCCTTGTCCCTTGCCAGTGTTCACAGAAACAAAATCTGCAAAATACCGGCTAAGACCAAGTTGTTAACACTTAAGAAAATAAAAATAAAAATACAGTAAATTTACACTAAACACAATTTCACAAATTTGCCTAGCCTCCCCGGCAACGGTGCCAAAAACTTGTTCGGTGAGTTGTTGGGGTTATAAAACCGACACGCAAGTGCACGTGGTCAAACAAGTAATAAAGTGGCTAAGTAAGCCAAGTATCGATCCAAGGAGGCTCAGGGTATGTAAAAATTGTCTAAGTATACTATATTCTTATTTTACTTCTAACTATGCTAACAACAACGTAACCAATAGTTAAATAAGTTTTTATTTATAAAATATATATATAAAACTATTAACAATTATTTACTATGAATTTAAACTATGGATATGAGCATGCCAAGGTTAAGAACAAGTAATGAATTCGATTGTAATAATAATTCGGTTAATCTCTTCTTCATGTTGCTAGCCAAGAACATTAGCCTAGAAATTAAAACTCTCGTATTTAATTTCACTTAAGAATCATAAACGATTCGTGTACATTTCTGTGATCAAATGCAATTTATGACCTAGCAATACAATTCCGGTTCCTCAATTGACTAATACGGCTTTCAAGTATATTTCTATCAGGAAAGCATATCAAAACCCAATTTTCCCAAATCAAGTTAAGAACAATACCCTATTAATTCACAACTTTCCAATTTCTTGATCTCTCGAGTGAAATTGGACTTTTTAGATGTGCATTAATGTCGGCCAAGCACTAATGCAGTAAGAACAAGAATTAATAGAACAACATGAAAGAAGAAGAAGAAAACCATATCATTTACAATCAAAATTCACTACACATGTTCAAAACCTTAGCAAGGAAGAGAATTAGCCACTCATTTGTGGATTGATCATCCTAAAACAAGTGTAAATCATACATACAATTGACTAAAAGAAGAAAGGAAGAGAAGAAATCTCTTAGCTTTTTCGTCCCTCAACTGCTGCTAACCCACGTCCTAGCTCCACCAAGTCTGAACTAAAACTCCCTCATTAAAATAAACCTAAGTGTGCTATTTATACTAGAGGGAAATTTTTCCCGGAATAACAAGCAACGTGTCACGGAGGTCAACGCGGAGCACTGCCTCCGTGACACGGCGTGGACGCGGACCTTCACTGGAAATCCAGGGTCCGGTAAATTAGCCTCAACGTGCCACGGAGGCCAACGCGGAGGCCTATCTCCGTGCCACGGAGCTGTCGCGAGGCCTCACTGGAATTTGCCATTTAATTCCCTCTCCAGGCAGTGTGCCTCCGCGATGGTAGCGTGGAACGGCTCCATCGCGGAGCCCCTATAATTTGTGCATTCCAATGTCTTTTCCACGCTCGTATCCAAGTCCAACTCCGATATAGTTCCAACATGCATTTTAGCTCCTAAAAATCATATTTACCTACAAAACAAATGCTAATCATGTTGGTTAGTATAAATTCACATTTTATTACCAATTACATGAGAATATATACACATTGCACACAAACAAGGCGAAAATAATACGTTTGAGTATCACTTGGGCATATAAATCTGCCCAAGATCAGCTGCTGGAGTTGGTGGGGTAGGTCGGTGATCATTGCCGACCCTTCTTCCGGTACCACATCTTGGAGGCATGATATCACTGAAACGAAATTGAGCACGAGTTAGGAGAATGTTTTTGGAATTGAACTTCCATGCATGATAAAGAGTATGAACAAAAGGGAGTTCTTCCTAATAACGTCTTATAGCCTCCCCATCATAAGTGTGGCGCGCTTAACACCCATGAAAGGGACTCTACTCAATGCGGCTTTTAGACATCCTAGGATACTCTAAACCTAGTGCTCTGATACCAAGTTTGTCACGCCCCGAGTCTATACCATGGACGAGACACGGTACTTGGAGTCACAGGTAACCCAAGTCAACCCATGGTCTATCATAACACTGGTAATATGAGTAAAATCATAGCGGAAGATAAAAATAATATAATAATAACCACTTATGAAGAAGAACTAAATCATAAAGCTTTATACATCTGAAAACAAAACTAAAAATCTGAATCTGTGTCTAAAAGCCATCTATATCTGATGAGTTGCTGGGTAAAATACCCAGCTAAATCTAAGTCTAACTGAATGAAAAATAACTAAAGGAATAATAAACATCATCCTCAAAATATGAGGACTCACCACTGGCGCAACTGATAACTCTTGGAGAAGATCTACTAACGGTGCGGAAACTAAGAACCTATAGCTGTATCATAAAATGATATAACATAGAAGGTATGGGTCAGTACTTTGAATGTACCAAGTAAGTAGGAGAAAAAATAACATGGAGAATAAAAAACTGAGCTGTAATGACTTGCAATGACCAATTAAATGCTAAAGTTGAATAAACTGAAATATACTAAGATGGTAAAAATGACCCTGTTTGATGGTTAAAGACATGCCCTAAATCTGAAATACTGAATCTGAACTAACTGTACTGAACTGAGTAAACTGAAAGTATTCTGAGTTGAGCTAAACTGAGACTATACCGACTAGTGGGAGAGTCTATAACCAACATATGACAACCTGAGCTAGACGTGGAGTCCGATGTATACACCCCTTCAGTAGGACCCAATATACCTTGCCAGGGTATAAAGGCATGAACTAGGTGATCACAAGTTTGGGTCCATAAGGCCAATAAAAATAACCTATGGGGAAACACAGTTTCGGGAACCTGGGTGTGCTGGAACCCCAGTCCGCTCAGTGCTAAGTCTTACTCCCACAAGATAGTCCTAGACTGACTACTAAGCTGAAAGCTTAAAACTAGGGCCCAAGACTAAGTCAGGGATACCTATCTGAAAGTATCTTGAGAGTCTTATCAGAACAGATTCTATAACCAATGTTCTAAGACTGGCCAAAGCTGGTTATCTGGAAGCGTCTTAACCATCTAAAGAACAAACTGAAATCTGAAGCTGGGGGTTCTAAGACTGGTCAGAGCTGCTTATCTAAAAGTTTCATAACCGTCTAAAGAACACAACAAAATCTGATATCTGAGTCTAATACTGATAACTGGGAGGCACCACTGACACCTCAAGAATTGACTATAGTCAAACTGATCAGCTGACATTTCTAGACAACACTGAGTATGCTAATAATCTGACTGAGACTGGACTAACATGCATCTTCTTGGGTTTCAACATATACTAGCAATATGGGAATCCCAAAACTGATAGAATCAAGCTACAGGGAAAACTAGTCCAACTTGCAAGATTCTAATTCTACTGAACTGAGAACTAGGGTGAAATCATTCCATTATATACTAGTTTCACAAAATTTCTAGAAATAGGGAATAATAAAGCAGATAATATCATGAGTAGTATTCCACTTGATATCTTAAAGAAATTTGTTTGAAAACTTCCTACATTTTGAATCCACAGCGTTGTAACTGATAGAAGAAATAGAGAAGGTTTGGGGACACAGGGGAAGAACAATTCCCTTTTTGAATTCCCACATACCTGGATAAGAAATCCTTGGAGAAGAAAGATTTAATTTCTACAACTGACAAAGAGCCCTAGTTCTCTCTTGAGAGGAAAGGTCTGAATTTTACATACGTTCTTCTGAAAGTCGAAGTGGGGAATGAGGGAAGAGAACCGTTTAATCTCTCTAAATTCTTCGAATATATGCTGAAAACGACGTAGTTTAGGGAATAAATAGGGAGGAAATTACAAAAATATTCCTGAAATAAAATTTGGAAAACTGCCCAATAGGGGACCAATGAGTCACTCAACAAGTCATTGGGACCAGTCGTTGGTCTTACTATCTGGGTTTTGAGTTCACTGGATTTGGCAACGGGGGACACCACGACTCATTGGATGAACCACCGGGTTTTTGGTTCTGCCCGTGGTCACTGGACGAGAAAACTGGTGGGGTCTGACAACTTGCAACACAACGACTCGTTGGTGGACCCAATGGGTCGTTGTGTCCAATCGTTACCTTCACTGGAAAATTTCTAAAAATACTTGACATAACACAACTAGTGGTGAAGAAGACTCATTTTGTGGTACAATGGGTCATTGCTACAACTCGTTGCCACTGAAGAGGGTTTCTGGGACCCTCAACAACGACTCACATCATGAGTTGTTGTTTCTGACAATGACTCCTTGGTTGAGTCGTGGGGTCCTAGAAGAGGGACTTCTGAGATGGGGAGACAATGAGTGCTAGGATGACTCATTTTTTCTCACAACGAGTCATTCTATGTCCCTTGGGTTCCCAAGGGACCAGGCATTGCTGAGCAAGACTGACACAACGAGTCGTTGGAGCTAACCACGACTCGTTGTCTCAGTCGTTCTGAGGCAACTTTTATGGTTCTCTTGTGGATTTTTCTTGCAAAGTCTGAGTCTGATCTAGGAAAGTTTCGGGGTGTTACAACACTGAATTAGACCTCTTTTTCCCCAGACTTCTAGTGATGTTCCTCTCTCAAATTCATCAATGAAAGACATGGAACACAATAAGTAAGGCACACTCACATCTACAAATGATGTAATGCACATATGTAATCATACCATAGGCTTTCCCTTTAAGTACGTTAAGACTATCTAATTGCTTCAAGATATTAAGATCACAAGGACTTTTCTTTGTTGTAATGTCGGCTAAGGGATAGGTAGGATCGATATGTAGTTTTATAATGACTACCACCCTAAGCACTTATAAGACATATTTCACTTTTCTTGTCCACCACCTTTTTCCTTGTTTGTTCACCCGTCATCTACTCACCCTTGTCTTTTCTTTCCATGCCCCATTCTTCACTACTTGACTGCTAGTTTCCTAGTCATATAATAACTAAGAATTTTTCAATTAAAGCTCTCCTTTTCAATTCCTTAGCAACAAGTAAACAACACAAGTTTTATGGGCACCCCTTCTTCTCACTTTTCTTTTCTTACCACAATTTTTTGTCTTTTTCCCTTGCAATATATCTTGGTGGACCTTAACTTCCAAATCTCAAAGTTCCTAAGACTACTTAGGATAAAAAATCTGAGGTCTCACAAAAAGAGGGATTAAGATACTTTCATGGCTAAGAACGAATAAGGCTTTAGGCTCAAAGGGGGTAAGTAGGGAGAATGATTAGGAAGGTAAAACAACTATAGGAAAAAAATGGTTTCTTCAAAGAAATGTCTGGATCATCTCTCAACTCCCTACCAACTAGTTATCCTACATATACTAAGGCAAGTTCTAGATGCTACAATATACACACACAGAGTAATTCAGCTCACCTCTCATCGCAATAAGAATCTAATCAGTTTCTACAGCTACACATTCACACAATCATATTAAGTTTATTCATTATTGAGCCATAAGGATATGTTGAGTCAAATTGAAGAGATATGTGTGTCTCTCATGGATCTTCACTCATGCAATCAAGATGACCACTCTATTTACTCTAGCATAGCAGTTAAGCAAAATATTAACAAGCAGACAAGTGGATGACCTAAGACTCAATCCTAAAAAATAAAAAAAATGTGACGAAACTTTCCTTAAGATGGTCGTCATCCATCTATCATAGGAAAACTTCATTACTCTATGACGAAAACAACTCCTAAACAAAACAAAAAAATCGACTCCAAAATTAAGCAACCAAACATCACATGGTCAAGACAAACACAAGTCGGAATATCCCAGGCATCCAAGTCAACATCACCATACTAGCTACTGCAACCCATGACCTACAAATCATCAATCTACTACTATGAGGAATGACATAATAATGTTACAACCTAATGAAAATATAACAATCAAAGAACAATAGGAATCTATCTTTACTCCACACCACATTTAAAAAAGGTGCAGTGTCCTCAGCGCACATAATATCATATCATATAGGGAGAGGAAAGGAACTTCCTGGGTGACTAAGCATCATCCTCGGGATTGTACTCCTCATCCTCATCATCATCTTCGCCATCAACTTGAATTTCACCCTTAGTAGCATCCTCCTCCTCATCCATATCTAGGTCATCAACACCATCAGTAAGGATTGTGGCCTCATCATTATCAAGAGGCTCCTCGAAGGCTGGGTCCACTTGGAACATCAACATAGCACTCTCGATGAGCGAGTACCGTGCCTCTAAAGCTGTCGTTTCTTCTGCAGTAGCAGGTCGACCTCCTAGCTTCAGTTGTAATTCCACCATCCCAAATATACAACTGTACCAACTCTCATCACGGGCTTGCCGATCAACTATAGTAAGAAGAGGGCCTGTGGAAGGGACAATCTCCTTCACCTTTATGGCATTCATCATCTTTCCAGTCAAGTGTTCTACCAAAGGTAATATAAGGTCCGTTCCTCCTCCTCAATGCCTGCCTCCCTTAAGAACATGGTTAAGAGACTTAAGTGACAATATTTTCATCTATAATTGTCTCATGATCTTGTTATTGTCATGAATCACAACACCAAAGTTGACTGGTATTCCCTTCATCAACATGTATACCAAGAAAATCCTCTCTCGAGTTACCTCTGTCATATGTGTCCCAAGGGAAAAGACAGCACACACCAACTTCACCCACACCTTTGCCTCCCTACTCAAATAAGCAAACACAAGTGTAGAATGAGTTCCATTATGATCCCTCGCCCAACGCATGGATGAGTGCTCACCACATAATGTGTGACGGATGTCTCTGTATGGAGGCTTCTCCAACAAGATAAAATACTCCTAAGGGTCTACTGCAAGTGTCTCTAAGAAGGCATTGAACCTTTTAGCTGTGAATCACACCACCTAACCTCTGATCTTTACCTTAGTTCTCTCTCTGAATGAGGTATCTCAGTTTGCGTAGAACTCCCTCACCAATGTGAGGTTGCACCTCTCCGACTCATTGAAGATGTAACCCGCTCCCAACTCATGTATCTTGTTCCGAATGGCTGAGAACTCAAGTGCCAAGAGTCCCTCATCTATTCAATTCTCAGGTGCATACTTGGCTTCTTTTTGAGTGTTAAACCAAGTAAGCCCATGAATCTCTACCGCTTTTGATCCAAATCTCCTCATGGGGCCAGCTTTTGAAGCCAAAGAACTAGCCCCTTTTTGCCTTTTCTATCCCTCTTGAGACTTGGATCCACAACAACCACCTCATGTATTTTTGATGCCATGGAACCTAACAAGCAAATATCAAGAACTTCACAAAATTAGTTTATGAACAAAATGGCTAACTAATTAAGTGTTGAAGGAGCAAAATTCATCTCACTTAATTTTCTAGCATTCTTTTGAGAATTTGTCAAATGGATTACTCAATACTTCCCCATCATCATCCAATCTCAAAAATTCAATTTAATTCACTAACTCCATACTACACTAAGTTCATGGATTTTTCTTTCTTTTTGACCCTCTTTTAGCTTTTTCAAGAATGCCTCAATTAGGCCATCCCTCTCACTTTCCTATTCCAATTCATAACTCAAGTAATTCATGTATGAAAGTAGAAATATTCAATTCAATCAACAAGCAATAAGCAATTTACTACCATTCATCATGAATTAATCAAAAATTTCAACAACTCAAGCATTATTCATATTCATGAATTAAATATCCATATACTTTCTCTCTCTACAGTTAATACATCTACCCATCACTATTCATGACTTCAACTCACCAACCCCCATCATCCCCACAAGTTCAAATCACCATATTCAACCAAGAATAAAGCTACCCAAAAAGATAACATACTACATGGAAGAATTTAAGACTTTAAGTTTATCAAACCCAAAACAAGAAATTCTAGCTTTTCACCAATAATGATGATTTGGGTTCTAAATTTTGGGGAAGGATGGTATGGGATCATGCTTGCATCATTAATCAAATAAGAAAGTAAAAATATACTTACTTGAATTGAAAATGAGATCTTCACCAAATTATTGGAGAATACAACAATGGAAGGGAGAGGGGAGTAGGACTTACGACATACGAGAAGAGAGGGAGAGAAATTTTTTGCTTTTTATTTTTCAACTTTTTAAGGGAAAAGGATGAATGGGACTTTAAATAAAGAAGTGGAAATGGGATTTTATGTAATTTAAAGGTCTTTTGAGTCAACATTGACTCAAATCGATAAAAAATTTTCGTCCATCTAGATCGTAGCACGCCGCCCCCTCTGTCTCACCACATACTTAGAAAATTGTTTTCTTTGGAGCTAGGACGCTGGTGCGGCACGCCAGCCATAACCTCACCTGACAAAATTTTTTTATTCTAGGATATAACTCCTGGCACCCCATGCCAGGCATCTCACCCCAGACTTACACTCTTTTTAGCTCAATGTCCTAGCTTGTTCTGGCCTCTTACGCCCTGTTCGTCTCTACAATAAAGAAGAAAAATATACAAAATGTTAGAAGTATGGGTTGCATCACACCTAGAGCCTTAGTTATAGTTGTGGCAGGGCATTCATGGGTTGCCTCCCATGCAGTGCCTGATTTAACTTCGCAGCATGACTATGGTCCTCGTCACTCCTTCATTCGAGTGGACTTATGACCATACTAGGGATCTACTAACTTCTCATGCAGCACATGCTTCTCCACTAATTGATTACAACCTCCAGGTTCTTTAGTTGGCTTCGCTATGAAGTCCTTATAGTGAGGTGGCATTCATGCTACTCTGAACACTTCAAAGACTTCCTCTTGACCGTCTACTCTCACAGACATCTTGACCGACTTAACATGTATGACAACATTGGTGGTGGATAAAAGTCCTCTTCCCAAATGAGGGGAACTGCTGCATCTGCCTCATAGTCCAGGATTATAAAGTCCACCGGTAGGATGAAAGGTCCTACCTTAATCAATACATTACAGTGATTTCTTCAAGATAGGCTAGAGATCGGTCCGTAAAATGCAACGTCACTGTGTATGCCTCCTCTTAATGGCCATGATATCCCTGAGGTACTTGGTGTACTTTCGAAATTCCTGGAAAAGCTCCACCAACAGAATATTCACATGAACCTACTTTAACAACTCAAGAAACTTACTGCAAGTTGTGTCCTTTGTCTTGTTCTTCAACCTTTGAGGAAATGAAGGAGGTGGTCTAGCTACCATAATTTTCGGTTGTGGGTTGCTAGACTCACCCACCTCCGTCTTGGAACTCATATCCTGTTCCTTATCAACTTTTTCTTTTCTGAGGATAGCCTCACCTAGCTCTTTACCACTGAACAAGAAGGTTGTTCTCACATTTTCCTTGGGGTTCTTCTCGGTGTTACCGGGAGTGCCCCCTATGGTCTATTATTCTGCTGTAGTGACAATTGCCTCTCATGAATGGAATTTTTCATTTCATTAACCACTTGCATCTGCTGCACCATCTATTGCTTCATTGTCTTCTCAAGAGAACTGCTCTGCTGCTAGCCCTGTGGCCTTTGATAAGTATTCTAGGGTCTTTGGAAATTTTGATTCCCTTTCCATGAGGGATTTTCTCCATTATGGTACCTATGATTATAGCCATTACCTACACTTTGGATTAAGAGGACAACCTGAATAGGCATGGCTTTCTCCACACACCTCACATGATGGTGGTGGGGTTTGTACCTGCTATACTTGGCTTTCTACTGGTGTGGTCACCAACTTACTGATCACATTCACCAGCTGGCTAATGTCTTCTCTGATTGCCGCAACACCATCCCCCTTAAGCTTTTCCAACACCATTGTTGTTGCAAATCCTCTTCCTTAGTCTTGATAATCCTAACTCCCCGCAGACATGAGGTTTAAAAGAGCCTCAATTTCATCATAACTTTTGGACAGAATCTGTCCCTATGCAATAGCGTCTAGGAGTATCTTCGACTCGGGCTTCAAACCCTCTATGAAGTTGTGCCTAATTATCTCCTTAGGTTGCATGTGGTGTGGATAATCCCTCATGTAACCCTTGTAACGTTCCCATGCTTGAGATAGCATTTCTCCATCTTTCTGTATGTATTTGGAGAACTTTCCCCTCAGTTCTTTAGTTCTTCCCGAAGAGAAAAATCAATTAATGAACTTATTGGAGAGGATCTCCCAAGTAGTGATGGAACCTGTAGGCTCTTTTTGAAGCCACTCCTTGGCTTCCCCAATCAGTGAGAACGGAAACAGAGTTAACTTAACATATTCATCTGACATGTTCTGATAGTGGAAATTTCACTCAACTCTAAGAATGTCATCAGATGCTTGTGAGGATCCATGTGCAGCTTGCCCTGATATTGGCAAGTGTTTTGGACCAACCACACGGTCTCTTCTTTCAGCTCAAAGTTCCCAGAGATGACCGATTTAACTATCACTTTAGAAGCATTCTGCAAATTTGGCCTAGCAAAATTCATCACTAGAACTCTATCATTCTCTTCACTTGTTGCCTGCCTGATGTGTTTCATAGCTAACCTTTGAAAGGTTCTCTCTATTTTAGGATCAAGAGAAGCCAAAGGTGGTCCCTGACTTCTCATACATGGCATACATTAAGGCAAACAATCTTGTGAACTTCAACAAAAACAAGAAACAAACATAAAATACAGATTAGTGAAAGAAAATTATAACCTACAAATGATTAAACAATATTCAAGTCCCTGGAAACGGCGCCAAAAACTTGATGTTGCCCAAGCGCACACAAGTGCACGTGGTCGTTAAGTTATATTGGATTGTTAAGTCCAGATATTGTACCCATAGAGAATTGTCAATTTAATCATTATAAGGTTGTCATTTTAGTTTCACTAATGTACAAAATAGTTAAAATGATGATTGGTTTGGAAAATTAAACTACTAAAACTTCAAATATAAAATTAACTAAAAACAATTATAAGCTTGATTGTATTTTGATGGTGGTGAAAGACTTGGGCAATGGCACTTGGTTGGCTTCAAGATGAGTTTTCAAGACGTAATTAAACATGCATGATTCTTCCTATGGTTGTTAGTTTCGAGTTACTATCCTATTCCTTTCCACTCTCCCTAGAATCCAAGAACTATTTCATGAACCCTAATGCCTATATCCCTATGGTCGCAGGAGAACAAATAAACAACTATTATGCCTATTTGTATTTCAACTAAACGGGATTAAAGCTTATATCTCTATCCTCAACAACAACTTCTACCCTATCACAAATGAGTTCAAGGGTCTTCGAATTCCTATTATGTATTTATTTTAACCCTTTCGATCGAAAGCCAACAGATTACTTACAAGGTGATCAATCTCATAAATAGTAAACTAACACAAATAAATACAAAAAACCATAACTGAATAATCAAAACCAAATTTAATAGTCTTTCAAACAATCAACTATTCACCATAGCCAAAACCCTAGAATATAAGTTTAGCCACTCATACACTAGCAGAAAAATAAATACTTAGTCATCATCATATGAAAATACGAGTAAAGAAGAGAAAAACCTAGTTGTAGAACTGTGTCTTCCTTCTAGCTTACAAGCTTTCACAAACGAACTACGAAATGTAAAAAAATATGAACTAAGATCGATAAAAGATGATATAGCCCTCTACAAATGACCTAAGGCATGTATTTATAAATGAGCCTTCACATGACGCTTTTGCCCTTCAAAACTTGGCTTTAAAATCTGTATTTTCTCTCTCGGAATAGCCTGGTGCGCCACCCCCGCCACCCCATCTATCTCGCAAAATTTGGCTCAGTTTCTTCTGAAGTTTGGGCTTGGGCATGCCACCCAGATTATCCCAGAAGCGAGTAGAACTAGCATGAGGCCCAGAAGGCCAGAGATGCTCTCGTTATACAGATAGATTGATGAGTCAGTATACTATCTGGGTTGGGGTTTCCCTCAGTTAGGAGCCTTCCATGACCGCCCCATGGTTAATAGTTGTGTCGCTCGCCCTCCAGGGGCGAGGATACGTCACTCTACGGAGCAGCATGCGGTCCGCAAGGGACGAAGATGGGGATCCAGATCCTCATATTGCTGTGGTTGGCCTTATACACACCCCCGCCGAGCGCTTACACACGAGGTGTAGATATAAGGAGTTCTCCGAACTCAGACTCAGACACAGCTATAGTTCAGGGGCCAAGCAGGCCCAGTTGTAGACCCAGGGGACCGGTAGGTTGTCTACAGTACTAGTAGAGTTGTAGACACCTGAGTAGGGGTATATAGATTGAGATGTGCTCGCCAGGACTTATAGGGGCTTGAACGAGTTATTCTGTGCTGATTATACCTCCCAGCTTATGGGGGCCAGGTGGGCTTCTTGAATGAATTCTTGTCTGCTAGTTGTAGTGTATAAGTATGTAAGTATGCAGCCTTAGATTATGTACAAGTAGTGTCAGTTAGATGTAGATTACGAATCAGTAGGCGTACAGGTTATTCTTTCAGCTCTTCTTTTTATTTACTTCTAGACCTATTAGCTTATCTATTGGCTTACATATTTGGTACATATTGTATTGACGCCCTTTCCGGGGTGCTGCATTACTTGCCTACAGGTACAGATAGACGAGGAGAAGGTCCCTCATAGTTCCACTCAGTCGTACAGAGCCGTCAGCTCCCTTCTTCCGGAGCTTGTGTGATAGAGGCTTATTTCTTTTGTTTGTATAGTATGGGCAGGTCGGGGCCCTGTCTCGACTATCTTATTAATCCTAGAGGCTTGCAGATTGTGTTACTTCCCTGTGGTTAGATGATATCATTCATGTGGGGCCCATGTGTGTTTTAGACTACGTGTGTTATTCGTGTGGGGCCCTGTTTAGCTGTTGATTGGCGGCCTTGTCGGCCCGCATAGAACTCTCTATGATTGTTTGTCTCTGGTTAGCTGTTTATTTTTTCACAAGTGGATATAGGCCTTGTCTGCCGGGGGTTGTATTTACAGCCGCTATATAGCCCGTTGTTTTCTTCATTCTAAAGTTAGAGTCATCCCTACACCAGAAGTGCTTAGGCTCAGTCAGCTCAGCAGTTCAGGTTCTAGTAGGGCACCAGGTGCTAGTCATGCCTTCCAAGGCGGGGTGTGACACCTGTCCTTGATAACGAAATCTCACCTTGAACTCTTCATTAATAAGACTCATTGAAACCTATTCTATACTTACTTTTAACCCTCTTGGTTCCCTCTCCCTAGTTCAACCCAGATCCAATAGATAATATTCGTAAGATGATCAGTCTAATAAATAAGCAATTAAAATAAGTAAGTATAAACAATCTTGAATAAAGAATTAAAGTCTAGCATAAAAGAGTTTTCAAACTTTAACTATCAGCAATAGCCAAAACCCTAGAATAAGAGTTTAGCCACTTATGTTCGAGCGGAAAACTAAAGAAAACATCATTCAAATTTAAAAAAGCATAAAGAAGAAAACCTAGAAGAAAATGAACATCTGTCTCTTCCCGCAAGAACTGCATACAAAATGATCTCAGAATAATCGAAAACTCTTAACAAAATGCCTTAGATCTTATATTTATAAGCAAGGTATCAAATGACATCTTTTCCCTTGAGAAGTACAACTTTTACACTTGAAAATTCATCGTGGACAGCTTCTAGCACGTAGCACCATCAAACGCACCAAACTTGGCTTGAATTTCCTCTGAAGTTTTGGACCTGGTGCATTGCACAAACCATCTCGCCAAGGTGTTAGTCAAATTCTGCACATTCTGGAACCTGATATGCTGCATCATCAAATGCACCAAAGTGTTGGAAAATTTTTCCTAAGTCCAAAACCCATCTAGCACACCGCACCACTCATTTCACAAGGGTGTTGAGCAAAAATTCGTCTGAAGTTGAAGACCTGGCATGCTGCACCACACAACGCACCAAATTGAGCACAATTTTCTCTGAAGTTGGGTGTCTGGCGTGGGGCACTAGCTTTCTCACCAGGCCCATTTTCTCGAACTCTTCTTTCTTCACACCTTGGGCCCTTTTTGAGTCCTTTTCATTGATTACCTGCTTAAAACATCTAAAAACACTTGTTAGCTCATGTAGCACACATAAAATGAATTCATGCATTTTATACGGATAATGAACTCAAAACAAGGTAAAACATGGGCAAAAGTATGGCAAATGGGCATAACAATATGCCGAACATCAGTAAGCAAGAAATTAGAATTCAAAGAACAAACAATAATTAAACACTTAGAATATTGATGGAAGAAAAACCCAATAAGCAATTGCACGAAAAACTTAAACAATTAAGAACACAATGATGAACTATATCAAGGTTTTCGTGTGTTTGTTCTCGAAGTAGTGTTAGGAAACTCAAAACGCAATTACAATGAAAAAATATCTTTTCTTCTAAGGAAAAATAAAAGATGGGTATTTATACAATTAATAAAATCCTTTCCTAAATTGATAGGGATTCTACCACCAGGATGACCTACAAGTCGTGGTATGCACTTGTGGTCTGCTTGATAGCCTCTGGACTTCTCAGGTACGAGTGACTAGTACAACCCGTGATGTGTCACTATGAGTCATGGTAATCAGTCGTGGCTTGAACTTTTCAAATATGGCTTCTCTGATGGTTCTCCTATGGGTCCTTCATACGACTCATACCATGCTGGTATGACCCGTGCAATCCACTCATGACCTAAGTATGCCAAGTATTTGATCCTCTAAATCTCACCATAAGTCTGTTAGTATGATTCGTACAATCGTGCCACGACTGTGGCATCTGCTCGGGATCTACCAGTTGACATGTTTTGAATTTTAACCACTAACACTCATTATGACTCGTACTGTCAGTCATACACTGGCTCAGCACTTGTGCATTTTCTTTGAAGATTTGTGATAGTTGTCAGGTACGATTCGTACCATGATGGTACGACTCATACCAGGATGGTACGATGACTCGTGCTGTGACCTGCAGAAAGCCATTTCCTGCACATTTGCACTCTTTTTTTAAAATCCAACTCCTTGACTTGATTTCCCTAAAAACAAAGAAAAAGAACCTCATATCCATATAAACACACCTAAGTCCAAGCATTTTTCCTATGTTTTAACCGTCAAAGTGCTGTAAAATCATGACACATCAACACCCTCAACTTAGAACTTTTGCATGTCCTCAAGCAAACAAAGACACTACTACAACTATGACGCTTAACTAGAATGTAAAAAAGAAGACCCACAACCAACAATTTCAAAATCTGCATACATGATCACTATCAAGTATTGACCCCCTTTTCTTTTACACACTCAAAACCAAGAATGCTATGTACATACACAACTATAACTCATGACACAAAGGGATCTAGAGATGGAATTAAATTATTAACAGACAACTAAGCAATCACTAATGTTATTTACACAGACAACTAGCAGTGTGTTATACAACCCATGTACCCTCATAATAAATGAATTCCCAAACACTCATAATAATATGTATATAAGAAACCGGGACTATCAAGTAAAGCTCTCACTCCCACAAAGAAGTTCAAACACTGCCCAAGTGATACCATAAGCTTGCCATTATTTTCTCTACTCTTGTTCTTCAAACAGTCAGATTAGGATCACCGTAGGACTTTCATTGGCTTGTAATGTAGGCTTGGGGATGGGTGCGGTAAATATGGAAATAGTGACTTACCCACCTTGGCACTACATAGCTCTTGGCTTCACTTCTACCCTTTTCTCTTCATTTCTCCCTTTTTCCATTTTATTCATCTTTTCCACTTGTGGGTGTGGTTTCTTCTTAACTTTTTCTCTCTTTTGTTTTTCTCTTTCTTTCTTGGACTTTCAAAATTTTCTTTTTTCTTCTTTTTTTCTCTTTTTCTTCCACACCATACCCACTTTTTCATTGATTAGCTTTTCTCCTTTATTTCCCCCTCACAGTCTATGCACCCCTACAATAGCCACCCTCAACTAGGTATTTTACTTTGGTTGAGATTCACAATATCCAAGGAGGGACCAAGGCTAGAACAGGTTCATTATAAATAAGAAGGAAGGTGAATGGTCTAATCAAAGAAAGTGGTCAATTTAAGCTCAAACATTTGGATCAAGGGATACTTATTTCATTTGGTCAGGTAATTTGGGCTAAAAGTGAGCTAAGTCAATAACGGCGTATGATCCTTTCCTAACTAACTATCCTCTAACCTTAGCAAAGACTAACCAGGAAAGTTCTAGATCACCTGCATAGCATCGAAATAAGTAAGAAACTCACCCACACATAGTATAGGGTTATATCATACTACCTATTTGGTTCATGCACAACTATAGTACAATTAATCTTGCTAATATATGAAATGCCATAAAAAGATCCACATTGGTCATGCTTAGCAGTCAACACACACAACTAATTACAAAAATTTTAAAAAGGGGTTATTTAAAAAAAACTACAGAACATCACATACATGTACAGTTTATTGGTTGTTAAGTACTCCTAAATTACTTCTAATTAAACAAAACAAGACATCCTAAACATGACGGTTCTACTAGATAGCATGTCTACAGAAAAGAAACACAATAATAAAAATCCTCGGATGAACAAAACAAAAAAATAGATAAATAGATACACCCCCTTACAAAAATCATACTTTGTCCCATAAGTAGTGAAATAAAAACTAGGGAAGGGACATACCTGTGACGCTCTAAGCGCTCCTGTCATCCTCAATTCCTTTAACCTCATCAGTGGTTCCCAAATACTTCTTCACCCTTTGTCCGTTCACTTTGATCCTCTTGCTGTCACGATCCGAACATAGGCCCAGATCGAGACTTGGGACAAGGAGCCCCGAGAGACCCCAAGTCGACCCATGACATGAACATACATCTAACTCAATCAATTCAAGCAAAAGAATTAACATAATAAACATAGAGGAAGTCTAGAATAATGCATAATCCAGAAATACAACACGAGTCTGAAGCTGTACATTCTATTGTCTGAAAAGACTCAATGCCTGATGAATTGATGGGACATGACCTCCACTAAATCTCTAACTCTAAAACTGTAAATACTCAAACATAACTGAATAAAAGAGGGGCCCTCGACAGATGAGAACTCACCAACAGGAAACGATGCTAACTTCGAAAGTTGGCTAGTGGCGGGGCTGAGTCTGCAGAGCGGAGCCTGTATTATAAAACGATACAGTGTAGATATGTGGTAAGTACGTGAAATGTACCAAGTATGCAAGGTAAGTAAAACCGCTTAAATAAGTAAAATTATTGAAAACATGCATCATGTAAAACCTTCAACAATGGGCCAAAGGATCTTTCTATTCCCGTTTTATATTTAATTTTAACCTTTTTAATTCTCTCTCCTGAATTCAACCAAAAGCCAACAGATTTACTCGAAAGCTGATCAGTCTAACGAATAAGCAATTAACATAAGTAAATATAAACAACCTTTAATGAAAAATCAAAACTAGCAATAATCAATCTTTCAAAATTCAACTGTGGTTATGGACAAAACCCTAGAAAGGACATTTAGACACTCATGTGCAAGCAGAAAATCAAATACATCATCATTCGAAGCATAAAAATGGTAGAAAAGAAGAAACCTAAGTTATGAACTTGTCTCTCCTCCAAAGCTACATTACAACCTTACTACGATCAAACAAAATGATGTATTATTACTACCAAACAAACTAGATGTTATATTTATAATTGAGCCCCGAAATGATGTTTTTTCCCTCTACAATTAGCTTCAAAAATTAGCCGAATTCATCCAGGAACACCCCTGGTGCGTCGCGCCCTCTGTAGCCCAAGGTTAGGCTTTAATTTCCTCTAAAGTTTGGTTGTGGGCGCCCCACGCAAGCCAATGCATCAAGAAGTTAGCCAAATTTTTGAGCATATGAACCCTTTTAGCACACCACTCCGTCCAATGCACCTGAGTGTTGGAAATATTTTCTAATTCTAGGATGCTTCTAGAGTGCTATGTTATCCATCTCGCCAAGGTGTTGGAAAAATTTTCCTATGAAGTTTGGGACCTGGTGTGCCACAACACCCATAGCACCAATTTTTGTGCAGAGTTCTATGAAGTTAAGGGGTTGGCGCACCATGCCAGCCGTAGCACCAAGCCAACTTTGGTCATTTTTGGTTCCTTTTTCCTTGGTTTTCTGCTCAAAATATCTTAAAAAACATTTCTTAGCTCAAAAGACATATGAAAACATGAATTTATGCATTTCATAAGTATTATGAACTCAAAACAAGGAAAAACATGGGCAAAAACATGGAAAATGGGAATAAGAATATGGCCAACATCACCACCTCACACTTAAATCATTGTTCGTCCTTGAACAATCCTCAATTCCGTGCACGAACTCATATTTTCTCACCATTTGTCACCTCTATCAATTCACACTCAAACAACTAGCATAGAGCATATGATTAAGCGGTTTATCAACTTATAGCAATTCACATCAAGCACATGTAGAGTATTCACATTCAAGACAACACAACTTCTATAACCATCTCATTTTTTCAAAGTAGGGTCAACATGATTAAGTACGAAATATGCTACATATAGTACACCAACTTAGACATCATATGCCCCTCACTTTTACTGATGTTCCTCTCTCAAGTTATTAATGCAAAGCATGGAACATAATAAGCATGGTGCACTCACGCTCAAAAAAGATGCATCATACACATGCAACATACCATAAGCTTGCCCTTTGTGTACACCTAGACTACTTAGTTATTTCAAGATATTAAGATCATAAGGAGTTTTCTTGGTTGTAATGTCAGCTAAGGGATGGGTAGGAATGATCTTTCTTTGAAAGTGAGTACCAATCTTAAGCACTTTAAAGACATTTTTCATCTTTCATGTCCACCACTTTTTCCTTTTATTATTCACCTTCATTCTACTCACCCTTTTTCTTTTCTTTTCATACCCCTTATTCACTACTTGACTGCTAGTTTCTGCTTGTAGAATCAATAAAAGTATTCACTATTAAAACTCCTTCTTTCATTGTCCTAGCAGCAAGTACTCAACATATTTTGGGGCACCCCGTCCTCCTACTTTCCACACAATTTTCTTTATTTCCTTTCCCTTATTATTCATACCATTGTGGACCTTCATTTTCAAGTCTCAAAGTGCCTATGACTATACTTTTAGATCACCAATTCTGGAGGTCACACAACAAAATGGAATGGGCTACTTTTGTGGCTAGGAAAAGAAAAAGGTTTATGGCTCAAGGGAGTTAACTAAGGAAAATTCTCAGGAAGGTAAAACCAACATGGAAAACATGGATTTTTTAAATAATCGCCTTAATCATCTCTTAAATCTTTAACAACTATCCATCCAACATACATCAAGGCAAGTTCTAAATGCTACATTATGTACAAGGCTCACCTCACATGGCATTAAGAATGTAGTTGGTTTCCTATAGCTACACATTCATACAATCACATTGAATGAACTCTTCATTATTAAGCCCCAAGAGTATCTTGGGTCGAGTTAAAGAACTTTATGTGTATCTAATGGAATTCTCATTTATGAAATTAAGATAACCACTTCATTATCTCTAGCATAGTTACTTAGTGGAATATCAAAGAAAACACAAGCAGTTTATGTCTGACTATTTCCTAAAAATTTAAAAAATGTGACCAGTTTCTCTTAAGACGATCGTCATTCAACCATCAAAGGGAAGGGTCACTGCTCTATGAAGAAAATAATTGAATCTAAAATTAAAATAAACAAACTCAACTACTAGAGATGAATAAATCATCACAAACATACCAAGGCATCATCCAAGCTTTCAGTCATCAGCAATACTATCTATTACAAACCAGACCTAATCAATCACAAAGTTACTACCATAGGGAATAATAAACTAATGGTACGACCTACTATGAATTTAGGAAAGAAAGAGCAAACAAGAAATCTTACCTCCAACCTCACACTTGAACGGTGCACTGTCCATAGCGCACAAACAAATATATCAAGTAGGTAGAGAAAAGAAACTTCTTGGGCCACTATGCACAGTCATCATCATCAGGATTATACTCTTGATCATCATCATCATCATCATCAGCATTAATCTACATGGCTCCCATGGAAGCATCATCCTCTTCATCATTATTTAAGTCATCAACCCCATTAGTAAGCACCATTGTCTCATCATTATCTAACGGCTCCCCAAAAGTTGGTCCCACGGTGCACATCTGTATCGCACACTCTGTGAGTGGGTACCGCTCCTCCAGGGCCGCCATCTCCTCCGTAGTGGCAGGTTGACCTCCATTCCTTAGTTGCAAATCTAGCATCCCAAACATGAAACCTCGCCAGATATCATCCTAAGCATGGCGATCAGCTACAATGAGAAGTGGAGTTGTAGAAGTGATGGGCTTCTTTGCCTTCGTGACATCCATCATCTTGGCCGCTAGGTGCCCTGCTGATGAGTTGGTAATTTACCAACTCATTAGGCTCTAAAACTTGAGTTTTTGTTTCGTTCTTGAGTTGATTATTTGGATTTTATGCCCTTTTTTCTTTCATTGTGTGTAGATGGCTCAAAGTGAAAAAAAGAGCAAAAATGGAGAAAAAAGAAGGGAGTGAGAGTGAATCGGCGATTCGTAGATGAAAACTGGCGAGACACCAGCTAAAGGCCGAATATCACTGCCTTAGAGGATTAATGCCACTGGCGGTTCGCGACTTACCAGCAGCGAGTCACCGGTCCAGTTGTCGAATGATACCCGAAAATTCTGGAAAAAGGCTTTAAGATCCGGTGGTTCACAAATTGAAATCGGTGAAATGCTGGGTGAACCTCAGTGTTCACTAGAATTTAGTGAAGATGCAGAAAAGACACCTAGCGGCTCACAGATTGTAACAGATGAATCGCCGATGCTTCCACCGGTTCCAAAATAGTGCTCACGGGGGTATAATCATCCAACACTGGAAAACAGATAAAAAGTGCCCTACTTTTCAAGATATAAAGAGAAGAAAAAGTACTTTGTACAGGGGGATGTAGAGGGACAGATAAAAATAGAGATACTGAGAGAGAACAACGCTTACATACACATCATTGTTTTCCCTTTTAGCTGAAGAACATTCTCTTAGCTGAGAGAGGGAGATTTTGGTTGAAAATTGTAGAAAGTACTTTGTTCTATTTCCTTTTTGTACTAGTAAGTTTTAGCTATTGTTGAAAATTATTCTCTGAAGTTGATTTATCTACTCTTTCTATTAAATTCAATGATGCTATTAATGTGTGTATTTTTGAATTTCTTAACTTTGAGTAGCTAAAATCATTAACTAGAGGTGTGTGATGATGAATACTTAATTGGATTGGGTATTGCTAGAGTCATCTTCATATTGTTCATAGAAGTGTAAATCTATTAGATTCTCTTCAAACTATAAAGGAGGATCCATTGATTATGATATAGGTCTATCTGTTCTTGCTTGATTGTTGCTTGAAAAAGAATAATACTAGGAGAGAATATAGTAGTGGTTTTAGAGCAAAGACTGTGAAATTAATCTAGAAAGAGATGAAATTGCATTCTCTTTCCTTATTAGCAGCTAATTGCTAGGAATAATGCAATTGCTAATCCAAATCAAGTCGGGTTGAGAAAAATTGTGACTAGATGTTTGACAAAACTCTAGCGAGAGGTAATTAGAAGGCTGAAAAGCTATAATTACCTACTTCCCCAGATTATTTACACTTGTTGAACTTATAAGATGACCTGGCATGTTCTGATCTAGTTAGTATTTCATCTACACCACACCATTAGTCTTTCACACCCTTGTTAACAACTTAGCTGATCTTGTTATTTTATTTCACTAAATCAACCAATACAATTCTTTGAAAATTTCAACTCCCCCAATTTATTTGTTTTTATATTAAATCTACGTGGTGCAAGCAAACATCAATTTCTCAATCGACACTTGAAATTATCATTCCCTAGTCCTTGTGGGATTCGACCTCGGCACTCATCGGGTTACTTGTTTTGATACTTCGGCCATGTATATTCTTTACATTAAGGATATATTTTGGACGTTATCAAAAATGGCGCCATTGCCGGGGACTAGTGCTTGATGATCTTGTGTTGATTGTTAAGTTGAAATAGTTTTGCATTGTAGCTACTTAACGTGAGTATCTCATAACCACATGAATCCCGAGAAGGGGATAGCTTAGTGGAGGGTAACATGGAACTCGAGGAAGATAATCTGGTAATGCCAAAAGTTGCAGGAGCTATTCGCCTACCACCAATGATATGGAATGCAGTGTTTCATATCACAAGCACCATGCTTCACTTGTTTCAAATGAAGGGGCTCTTTGGCAGAAAACCACGTGAGGATGCGAATCTTCATTGGAGAAACTTCTTGGAAATATGTCAGCCCTTCGATATAACAAATATCAGTCAACAGTCAATCAGGTTGAGACTCTTTCCTTTTTCATTGATGAGGGAGGCAACAATGTGGCTAGAGGAACTCCTTCTGGGATGTATTACTTCATGGAAGGAGTTAACCGAGGCCTTCTTGGACCGCTTTTTCCCTCCATCAAAGATCAGTTGAGGGATGATATTACAAATTTCAGGCAAGAACCGAGAGAGCCTTTACACGAGGCGTGGTTAAGGTTGAAAAAGAAGGTTGCTCTTTGCTCAAATCATGGATTGTCGGATGGAGTGCTTCTCCAAAGTTTATATAGGGCCTTCGATTCAATCAACAAGTCTGTGACCAACAACCTAGTTGGTGGTTCTATTATAGATCAAACATATGGGTTGGCCAAAGCCCTCCTAGACTGAATGACAAAGACCATCATGGCTTGGCACACAAGAGAAATAAGTGTGTCCATTCATGTGATTAGTTCAAGTGCATTAGCGGCGGAGTTGCGGAAATGGGATGAAGAGTGAGATGAAAATCTCACCAAGATGATGGCACAACTAGAATTGATGACCAAGCATGTGATGGAAGCAGGGCCAAAGGTGGTAAATGTCATAGGAATGCAAGGTCCCTTACAATATGAAGGAAAGTCATCACCGCCAAGATATAAAGTGGAGTGCCAATACATGGGCAACCAAATAGGAGATCTTCAACCTAGCTTCCAAGGAGCAAACCAAGGCCCATGGCGCCCAAGTGATGACAACACAATTTAGAGAAATCGTGAGCCACAAGGATGACATGAAAGGAATGAATGTTGGGGTAATAGAGAGCCAAACCAAGAGAGTGATCTCTATCACCAAAGTTTGAATCCATATATTCCCTGTCACGCCCTGCCTTGGGGGGTATGACTGGCACCTGGTGCCCTACTAGGACCTGAACTGCTAGACTACTGGGCCTAAGCACATCTGGTGCCTGGCTGGCTCTAACTCAGATTCAAGAAAACAACGGGCTATATAACGGCTATAAACACAGCCTCCGACCGACTAGGCCTGTAGCCACCTGTATGAACTTCAGCTAACCAGAAACATACTTACAAGGGGGAAACCTATGCGGGCCGACAAGGCCACCATGCTGTCTAGTTCTCTATAACTCAACAATAGCATGCTAAATAATTATGTGACCGGCAAGGTCACCACTACTGACTGGTTATGGCCACACACGGCCAACAGGAACTGAAATACTAACTAACTATAACAAACTGCACGGCCTCACACGACCGGCTCAACTGACCACAGGGAAATATATACAGACTATAAGCCTCTAGGAATGACAATAGAAATGATCGGGACAGGGCCCCGACCTACCCGTACTGTACAACAAAAGAAAATGAAATAAACCTCTGAATATCAAACTCCGGATGACAGGAGTTGATAACTCTGCCATGGCTAGGATCACGAGGGATTAGCTCCTCATTTGTAAATACCTGCAGGCAAGTAATGCAGCACCACACGGGCGTCAGTACCACAGGTACTGAGTATGTAAAGCAACTGAAATACACAACTGAAATGAATAACAATAATAACATGACATATAAGCAGGAAGTAGCTGAGTCTATCTAGCTGAGGATAACTGGGGAGAGTTTATTTATTCTATAACTAAACTGAGCATACCTGAAGACGTCTTGTCCTACTATTTATCAGTATCTAATAGAACATATAGATATACATATAAATACACACATAACCTGACCGGCCCCTATAAGCCTGAAGGTGCCAACCAACAGAACAATCTATTTACCCCTACCCGGGTCTAAACCAACCAAAAATAAGTCACTCCACTCATCTGACAATTGTGAGCTCCTCCTACCGGCTCCCTTGGGTGCGTAGCTCAGGCCTTGGCCTCTGACAATAAACTGTGTCTGAGTTCGAAGACTCCTACCTCTGGGCGCAAGCGCTCACGGGGTAATCTGTTGTTGTATCTATGACTGAAACTGCCCTTGGGTGCAAGCACGCAACAGGGTACCTTTATAAAAATTTGTATGTGAAACTGCCCCCGGCCACAAGCGCACACAGAGTAATTTGCCCCTGTAAACAGGGTAATCTAGCTCTGCACAAAGTAAACTGAACTGCCCCTACAAGCAGGGTAATCTGGACCATATTATCATGGTGGTCGGCCATCATCGTCCTCTAGGCGGACGACATCGCCCAGCTGGTGGCGGCATCTGAATCTGGTATTGACACAGCTATAACCCAGGGGCGGTGGGGATGCAACGGGACACCCACATGCCATAGCAAGTCTCAACAAACAAATAGCACATATAGATAGCAAGCATGTATAACTGAAAAGACTATCTGAAATCTACTTCTTATTCTGATATGTTTCTACACTGAGCTAATTCTTACTAATTATACTGATTCTGTAACCTCTGTTTAACTGTACAGCTAATCTGTAGCCAAGATACTATCTGTCTGAATGGCTAATCTGTAGCCATAACTGTCTGTCTATCTGATCTTTCTTTATTGACTTTTATTATGAAAATCTGTTTCTTTTATTCTACTACATGCTTGCTAATCACGTAATAGGCTATATTGAATCTGAAATACTAACTTGCCCTCGGGCGCATACTTTTCTAACTTTCAGACTGAATACAATATAACAACGCAAACTAGGTTTACTGAACTTTGCATAATACTTAACATTCAACTCCGGGAATTCTACTACGGAGTTTATTGTACTATACAAGGCTAAAGCTATTAACTTGCCGAAGGAACTAGCTTTACATACCTTAACCTCGAGTTATCCGTCTGTCGGTCGAGGCTCGATCAATACTCCAGCTATTTCTCCCAACTGCATTCATGTATACGCTAATTAATACTAAATATAGCTTTATTCTAAAGAACGACGTCACTTTTGATATAATTGTAGCCTAAACTTAGGCTTATCGAAAGACGGAAAACTCGCTATTTTTCAGAAGTCCAGAAGGGAGAAGTATTCACTTCACAGCTAGGAGCACATAGACACTAGTTTGGAGCAATTCTACTTACCTTAGCTCGGTAGCGCAACGATTCGTCGGCCGTATTTTGCGTAACAAAATCCATAGGAATGCTCCCTGGTACTAAATACCTCGGTACCTGAGGTTAATACGAGTTTGGACCACGTTTGACAGCGTAATCGGAAGGAAATTATCAAATAATCCTCGTTCCTCTTTCTCTCTGCTTACCCTCTGTTTTTCACTGGAAATTATAAGAAACTTTAATGAAAAATCGAAGTTGGAGGCTTTATATAATTGGGACTTATAGATGCGATTTATAAGTCGCATTCCTGGAATGCGATTTATAAGTCGCATTTTGCCTTGCGACGCGCTGACTTGTTCATCAGGCCTTACGACGCGCCGACTAGTTCATCAGGCGTGGATCACTGCGGCTAACTCCAGGTCTGAAAATACTGTTCATCAGGTCCATGAATACTGCTAGGGCATTCGTCAACCCGAAGGACATAACTAGAAATTCAAAGTGTCCATATCGGGTTCAGAACGCCGTTTTAGGAATATCTCCTTCACGAACTCGAACCTGGTGATATCCGGACCGCAAGTCAATCTTAGAAAAGTATCTGGCTCCCTGCAACTGATCAAATAAGTCATCAATTCTGGGAAGCGGGTACTTGTTTTTCACTGTAACTTTGTTTAATTGCCGATAATCTATGCACATACGGATTGAGCCATCTTTCTTCCTCACAAATAGAACTGGCGCCCCCCATGGTGAAGTATTCGGCCTAATAAAACCTTTATCCAACAAGTCTTTCAGCTGCTCCTTTAATTCTCTGAGTTCTGCAGGAGCCATGCGATAAGGAGGAATCGATATCGGCTGTGTGCCTGGTAATAAATCAATAGCAAAATCTATTTCCCTTTCTGGGGGACTACCAGGTAACTCATCCGGAAACACATCAGGGAACTCATTCACCACCGGAACACACTGGAGCGTCGGAGATTCTGCTCGGACATCCTGAACTCTGACCAGATGGTAAATATATCCCTTAGATATCAATTTCATCGCCTGAAGGTAGGAAATAAACCTACCTTTTGGCGTAGCGGTGCTACCCTTCTACTCCCGCCCTGCTTCTCCTGGAAAGTGGAATCGGACCGTCTTGGTCCAACATTTAACATTGACAAAGCACGACACTAGCCAATCCATACCCATTATGGCATCGAAATCTATCATTTCTAGCTCAACCAGATCTACTGTGGTCTGACGATCAGCAACCTCTACTGTACACCCCCGGTAAATTCTACTAGCTACGATCGAGTCACCGACGGGTGTGGATACCGAAAAGGGCTGCTGTAATAATTCTGGTGCAATATTGAACTTTTGTGCCAGAAACGAGGTAATATATGACAGGGTGGATCTTGGATCAATCAGTACATAAACAGGGTATGAGTAGATAATCAATATACCTATGACCACGTCGGGAGATGCCTCTGAATCCTGCCTCCCTGGTAATGCATATGTAAGGCTGGGGCCTGCACCTGAGCCAGAGGCTCCTGATCTACCTCGGCCCCTATTTTCTGAACCTGAGGGTCTGCGCCCTGCTGAGGCTGCTGGACCTCGTGGCCCCGCTGATGCTCTATCCAGACTATCCCGGCTACCCTGTCCTCTGGATGGACAATCTCTCATTAAATGCCCTTCCTGTTCGCAGTAATAGCACCCTGGGAAGCCTTGCCTGCAGGCTCCAGAATATGGTCGGTGGCATATAGGACAAGGGGTAGGTGCAAATCTACTCTATTCTACCCTCCGCTGCTGAGGTGATGCTACTGTCCGTAAACTGCTACCGGACTCTGATTGACTCCGGCGAACAAATATACCTCTCTGCTGCTGTACCAGAGGTAAAGATCTGGGTGGCCTATCTGAAAACTGTGGTCTCGGCCACCTAGGGATTTCCCCTTGAATCACAGCGGGTCTTCTTCTACGGCGCTGTTCTGAAGTCGCCTTTCTGTCACCCCGCTGTCGCTGTCTCAGGCCCTCAATTGTTTGTGCGAAGGCCTGTACCCTGGCTATGTCCATGTCCTCTCTCAAAGTAGCCGTCATGCACGTATCTATGTAATCTGGATTCAGGCCCATAATAAAGCGGTGGACTCTGGACGACATGGTGTCCACAAATGCTGGAGCATAGCGAGCTAAGGAGTCGAACTGTAAAGAATACTCACGGACGCTCCTGGCCCCCTGATCTAAGTGTAAAAACTGGTCCATCCGAGCCTGTCTGACCTCCCGGGGTAAGTAGTGGTCCAGGAAGGCCTCTGAGAAGCTGGACCAAGTAGGAGGGGCTGCATCTCTTCCCCGAGATCTCTCCCAACTTTCGTACCACAAAACCGCAATATCCCGTAACTGGAACACGACTAACTCAACTGATTCTTCTGGGGTTACGTGCATGACTCTAAAGATTCTCTACATCTGGTCTAGAAAGTCCTGAGGGTCCTCCGCTGAATCCAACCCTGTAAACTGAGGGGGTCCCAACGCCAAGAATTCCCTAACCTTGGAACTACCTGGCCCACCTAGAGATTCTGCTGTTGTAGGTGGTACTGGCTGACGCTGAGTAGCTAGCATTTGGGTCAACATAACCACCGCACTACGTAGCTCCTGATCAGATGAAGTGGGTGGAGGAGTTGTGGGAGGCGGTGCTGCCTCAAATGGTGTCTAGCGAGGCGTAGACTGCTGGGAGGGTCGAGATGACACCTCCGTATTTCTCTTAGACCGGGCTAAATCTGGCTGTAAATGAGGCATCCCACTGGTGCCTTTGCTGTATCCAATCTCCTGCCTGTATCTGGGTGCCACTGGTCTGCCGTAGTATCTGTAAACAAAGAGGGTGGTAAGTTTCAAAAGAGCTGACCCTATACTGTACTGCGCTAGGCACGACTGAGTATGAAAGGAAGGGTAACTATCCTATTATGCCTCGCAGCCTCCTGCCTATGGTATGTGGTGCACAACACATCCATAGATAAGACTCTACTTAGCACGGCTTGCAGACTCCCTGGGACACGACCTGCTATGATACCAAGTTTGTCACGCCCCGCCTTGGGGGGTATGACTGGCACCTTGTCACGACCCGCCTTGGGGGGTATGACTGGCACCTGGTGCCCTACTAGGACCTGAACTGCTAGACTACTGGGCGTAAGCACATCTGGTGCCTGGCTGGCTCTAACTAAGATTCAGGAAAACAACGGGCTATATAACAGTTGTAAACACAGCCTCCGGCCGACTAGGCCTGTAGCCAACTGTATGAACTTCAGCTAACCAGAAACATACTTACAAGGGGGAAACCTATGCGGGCCGACAAGGCCACCATGCTGTCTAATTCTCTGTAACTCAACAATAGCATGCTAAATAATTACGTGACCGGCAAGGTCACCACTACTGACTGGTTGTGGCCGCACACAGCCAACAGGAACTGAAATACTAACTAACTATAACAAACTGCACAGCCTCACACGACCGGCTCAACTGACCACAGGGAAATATATACAGACTGCAAGCCTCTAGGAATGACAATAGAAATGATCGGGACAGGGCCCCAACCTACCCGTACTGTACAACAAAAGAAAATGAAATACACCTCTGAATATCAAACTCCGGCTGACAGGAGTTGATAACTCTGCGCTGGCTAGGATCACGAGGGATTGGCTCCTCGTCTGTAAGTACCAGCAGGCAAGTAATGCAGTGCCCCACGGGCGTCAGTACCACAGGTACTGAGTATGTAAAGCAACTGAAATACACAACTGAAATGAATAACAATAATAACATGACATATAAGCAGGAAGTAGCTGAGTCTATCTAGCTGAGGATAACTGGGGAGAGTTTATTTATTCTGTAACTAAACTGAGCATACCTGAAGACGTGTTGTCCTACTATTTATCAGTATCTAATAGCACATATAGATATACATATAAATACACACATAACCTGACCGGCCCCTATAAGCCTGAAGGTGCCAACCAACAGAACAATCTATTTACCCCTACCCGGGTCTAAACCAACCAAAAATAAGTCACTCCACTCATCTGACAATTGTGAGCTCCTCCTACCGGCTCCCTTGGGTGCGTAGCTCAGGCCTTGGCCTCTGACAATAAACTGTGTCTGAGTTCAAAGACTCCTACCTCTGGGCGCAAGCGCTCACGGGGTAATCTGTTGTTGTATCTATGACTGAAACTGCCCTTGGGTGCAAGCACGCAACAGGGTACCTTTATAAAAATTTGTATGTGAAACTGCCCCCGGCCACAAGCGCACACAGAGTAATTTGCCCCTGTAAACAGGGTAATCTGGCTCTGTAGAAAGTAAACTGAACTGCCCCTGCAAGCAGGGTAATCTGGACCGTATTATCATGGTGGTCGGCCATCATCGTCCTCTAGGCGGACGGCATCGCCCAGCTGGTGGCGGTATCTGAATCTGGTATTGACACAGCTATAACCCAGGGGCGGTGGGGATGCAACGGGACACCCACATGCCATAGCAAGTCTCAACAAACAAATAGCACATATAAATAACAAGCATATATAACTGAAAAGACTATCTGAAATCTACTTCTTATTCTGATCTGTTTCTACACTGAGCTAATTCTTACTAATTATACTGATTCTGTAACCTCTGTTTAACTGTACGGCTAATCTGTAGCCAAGATACTATCTGTCTGAATGGCTAATCTGTAGCCATAACTGTCTGTCTATCTGATCTTTCTTTATTGACTTTTATTATGAAAATCTGTTTCTTTTATTCTACTACATGCTTGCTAATCACGTAATAGGCTATACTGAATCTGAAATACTAACTTGCACTCGGGCGCATACTTTTCTAACTTTCAGACTGAATACGATATAACAACGCAAACTAGGTTTACTGAACTTTGCACAATACTTAACATTCAACTCCGGGAATCTACTACGGAGTTTATTGTACTATACAAGGCTAAAGCTACTAACTTGCCGAAGGAACTAGCTTTACATACCTTAACCTCGAGTTATCCGTCTGTCGGTCGAGGCTCGATCAATACTCCAGCTATTTCTCCCAACTGCATTCATGTATACGCTAATTAATACTAAATATAGCTTTATTCTAAAGAACGACGTCACTTTCGATATAATTGTAGCCTAAACTTAGGCTTATCGAAAGACAGTCGAAAACTCGCTATTTTTCAGAAGTCCAGAAGGGAGAAGTATTCACTTCACAGCTAGGAGCACATAGACACTAGTTTGGATCAATTCTACTTACCTTAGATCGGTAGCTCGACGATTCGTCGGCCGTATTTTGTGGAACAAAATCCGTAGGAATGCTCCCTGCTACTAAATATCTCAGTACCTAAGGTTAATTCGAGTTTGGACCGCGTTTGACAGCGTAATCGGAAGGAAATTATCAAATAATCCTCGTTCCTCTTTCTCTCTGCTTACCCTCTGTTTTTCACTGGAAATTATAAGAAACTTTAATGAAAAATCGAAGTTGGAGGCTTTATATAATTGGGACTTTTAAGTTGCATTCAGGGAATGCGATTTATAAGTCGCATTTTGTACGCGCCGACTTGGCGCTTGTCTGATCTTTCCCCGGGCCTTTTTCTAGCATGTATGGTTTTCAAATACTCTTAACCAACACTCGAATAGGCCATCTATATGCCGAGAATTTACGGGGTGTAACATTCTCCCCCTCTTAAGAACATTCGTCCTCGAATGTAAACTGCTATATAGAGGACTACTCAATTAGCTTAACTTGTTCTTAGGAAAATTTCGGCAGAGTTTCCCCTGTAATCTGGACTATCCCAAAATCCTGAAACACAAAAAAGTCCAATACAGGTACTCCACACGATACTATAAGATTCATTTGATAACTAAACATCAATCTTTCTCATTTATATATATACAACCATAAGGTATTGCATAAGTAATAATACAGACGTACCTGTCGCCTGACTAGGCCTAGAACAGGCGAGGATATCTAGCTTTCACATCTTCTTCAGCCTCCCGCGTCATCTCCTCTCGGTTTCTGTTATGCCACAATACCTTGACAGATGCGATATCCTTAGTTCTCAATCTACGAATCTGTTTGTCTAAGATGGCTACCAGAACCTCTTCGTAGGCCAGCTCTTCTGTAACCTGGATATCCTGGACTGGGACTGTTCTGGATGGGTCTCCTATGCATTTCCTCAGCATAGACACATGAAAAACAGGATCAATGGACTCTAGCTCTGGAGGCAAGTTCAACTCATATGCTACTCGGCCTATCCTCCGGCGAATCTGATAAGGCCCAACAAACCTCGTACTGAGCTTACCCTTCTTGCCGAATCTCATCACCCCTTTCATCGAAGATACTTTCAGAAATACCCAGTCATTCACATTAAACTCTAGGTCTCTGCGCCGTACGTCCACATATGATTTTTGGCGACTCTGTGCAGTCAATAGGCATTCTCTGATAAGCTTTACTTTCTCTTCTGACTGCTGAACAATGTCTGGCACAATTATCGCTGATTCCCCTATTTCGAACCAGCCAACCGGCGATCTGCACTTTCGCCCATATAAAGCCTCGAAAGGTGCCATCTGAATAGCCGAGTGATAGCTATTATTATAAGCAAATTCTATCAGCGGCAAATGCTCGTCCCAGCTACCACCAAAGTCTAGCACACACGCTCGCAGCATATCCTCGAGCGTCTGAATAGTGCGCTCAGCCTGTCCGTCTGTTTGAGGGTGGAAAGCAGTACTCAGATTAATCTGCATTCCCAGTCCCTTCTGGAATGATTGCCAAAATCTAGCTGTGAACTGCGCTCCTCTGTCTGAAATAATGGATACTGGCACTCCGTGCAATCTGACTATCTCTCGGATATACAACTCCGCATAATCTTCAGCCGAGAAAGTAGTTCTTACTGGCCGGAAATGAGCTGATTTAGTCAATTTGTCAACTATCACCCATATAGAGTCATGTCTGTGTCTGGTACGGGGTAATCCCGCCACAAAATCCATATTCACTGCTTCCCATTTCCAGAGAGGTACAACTATGTCCTAAGTTAACCCGCCTGGTTTCTGATGTTCTGCTTTCACCAGTTGGCATTTCGGACACTGGGCTACAAATTCAGCAATTTCCTTTTTCATACCTGGCCACCAGTAGTTCTCTTTGATTTCATGGTACATTTTTGTCGCACCGAGGTGAAGAGAATAACGGGCGAAATGTACCTCGTTCATAATCTGCCGGCGGAGGTCTGAAACATTGGGAACACATAAACGATCTTTACAACTCAGCACTCCATCCTCTGTTACCCGAAATCCTGGCGCCTTCCCTAGCGGAATATAATCTTTAAGCTGAACTAGGTCAGGATCCTCAAATTGCCATTCTTTCACTTCCACAACTAATGATGACACGACGGTGTTCTGAATTACCGCTCTACCATCCTCAGTTTCTGCTACACGAATGGCTAGGCTAGCTAACTGATGTATCTCCCTGACCAATTCTCGCTGCTCGGGCTGTAAATACGCCAAGCTCCCCATGGACTTTCGACTGAGACATCTTCTACAACATTAGCTTTTCCCGTGTGGTACAGAATGTTCACATCATAATCTTTTAACAACTCCAACAAGCGACGTTGCTGTAGATTCAGCTCCCTCTGAGTGAAGATATACGGTAGGCTCTTGTGATCTGTGAAAATATCAACATGGATGCCGTACAGGTAATGTCTCCACATTTTCAAGGCGTGGATCACTGCGGCTAACTCCAGGTCGTGGGTAGGATAATTCCTCTCGTGTTTCCGCAGCTGTCTGGAGGCATATGCAATCACCTTACCATGCTGCATTAACACACAACCTAACCCAATGCCTGATGCGTCGCAATATACTGAATAACCTTCTGTACCTTCCGACAAGGCTAGCACTGGGGCGAAGGTTAATCTATCTTTCAACTCCTGGAAGCTCTGCTCGCATGCCTCTGTCCACTGAAACTTTGCTGCTTTCTGTGTCAGTTTGGTCAGAGGTGCTGCTATGGTAGAGAATCCCTCAACAAACCTTCTATAATATCCCGCTAATCCCAGAAAACTGCGGACCTCGGTCGGAGTGGTAGGCCTAGGCCATGATTTGACTGCTTTTATCTTCTGCGTGTCAACTTGTATACCAGCATCCGACACAATATGTCCCAAAAAGGCTACTGAATTAAGCCAAAATTCACACTTAGAAAATTTAGCATATAACTGGCGGTCCCTAAGGATCTGGAGCACTGTCCGCAAATGAGTCCGGTGATCTGCTTCAGAGCGAGAATACACCAGAATGTCATCAATAAATACTATTACGAACAAGTCCAGGAAAGGTCTGAAAACACTGTTCATCAGGTCCATGAATACTGCTAGGGCATTCGTCAACCCGAAGGACATAAATAGAAATTCAAAGTGTCCATATCGGGTTCTGAACGCCGTTTTAGGAATATCTCCTTCACGAACTCGAACCTGGTGATATCCGGACCGCAAGTCAATCTTAGAAAAGTATCTGGCTCCCTGCAACTGATCAAATAAGTCATCAATTCTGGGAAGCGGGTACTTGTTTTTCACTGTAACTTTGTTTAATTGTCAATAATCTATGCACATACGGAGTGAGCCATCTTTCTTCCTCACAAATAGAACTGGCGCCCCCCATGGTGAAGTACTCGGCCTAATAAAACCTTTATCCAACAAGTCTTTCAGCTGCTCCATTAATTCTCTGAGTTCTGCAGGAGCCATGCGATAAGGAGAAATCGATATCGGCTGGGTGCCTGGTAATAAATCAATAGCAAAATCTATTTCCCTTTCCGAGGGAATACCAGGTAACTCATCCGGAAACACATCAGGGAACTCATTCACCACTGGAACAGACTGGAGCGTCGGAGATTCTGCTCGGACACCCTGAACTCTGACCAGATGGTAAATACATCCCTTAGATATCAATTTCCTCACCTGAAGGTAGGAAATAAACCTACCTTTTGGCGTAGCGGTGCTGCCCTTCCACTCTCGCCCTGCTTCTCCTGGAAAGTGGAATCGGACCATCTTGGTCCAACACTAAACATTGACAAAGCACGGCACTAGCCAATCCATACCCATTATGGCATCGAAATCTATCATTTCTAGCTCAACCAGATCTATTGTGGTCTGACGATTAGCAACCTCTACTGTACACCCCCGGTAAATTCTACTAGCTACGATCGAGTCACCGACGGGTGTGGATACCGAAAAGGGCTGCTGTAATAATTCTGGTGCAATATTGAACTTTTGTGCCACAAACGAGGTAATATATGACAGGGTGGATCTTGGATCAATCAGTACATAAACAGGGTATGAGCAGATAATCAATATACCTGTAACCACGTCGGGAGATGCCTCTGAATCCTGCCTCCCTGGTAATGCATATGTACGGCTGGGGCCTGCACCTGAGCCAGAGGCTCCTGATCTACCTCGGCCCCTATTTGCTGAACCTGAGGGTCTGCGCCCTGCTGAGGCTGCTGGAACTCTTGGCCCCGCTGATGCTCTATCTAGACTATCCCGTCTACCCTGTCCTCTGGATGGACAATCTCTCATTAAATGCCCTTCCTGTTCGCAGTAATAGCACCCTGGGAAGCCTTGCCTGCAGGCTCCAGAATGTGGTCGGTGGCATATAGGACAAGGGGTAGGTGCAAATCTACTCTATTCTACCCTCCGCTGCTGAGGTGATGCTACTGTCCGTAAACTGCTACCGGACTCTGATTGACTCCGGCGAACAAATATGCCTCTCTGCTGCTGTACCGGAGGTAAAGATATGGGTGGCCTATCTGAAAACCGTGGTCTCGGCCCCCTAGGGATTTCCCCTTGAATCTCAGCGGGTCTTCTTCTATGTCGCTGTTCTGAAGTCGCCTGTCTGTCACCCCGCTGTCGCTGTCTCAGGCCCTCAATTGTCTGTGCGAAGGCCTGTACCCTGGCTATGTCCATGTCCTCTCTCAAAGTAGCCGTCATGCACGTCTCTATGTAATCTGGATTCAGGCCCATAATAAAGTGGTGGACTCTGGACGACATGGTGTCCACAAATGCTGGAGCATAGCGAGCTAAGGAGTCGAACTGTAAAGAATACTCATGGACGCTCCTTGCCCCCTGCTCTAAGTGTAAAAACAGGTCCATCCGGGCCTGTCTGACCTCCCGGGGTAAGTAGTGGTCCAGGAAGGCCTCTGAGAAGCTGGACCAAGTAGGAGGGGCTGCATCTCTTCCCCAAGATCTCTCCCAACTTTCGTACCACAAAACCGCAATATCCCTTAACCGGGACACGGCTAACTCAACTGATTCTGTTGGGGTTACGTGCATGACTCTAAAGATTCTCTACATCTGGTCTAGAAAGTCCTGAGGGTCCTCCGCTGAATCCAACCCTGTAAACTGAGGGGGTCCCAATGCCAAGAATTCCCTAACCCTGGAACTACCTGGCCCACCTAGAGATTCTGCTGCTGTAGGTGGTACTGGCTGACGCTGAGTAGCTTGCATCCGGGTCAACATAACCACCGCACTACGTAGCTCCTGATCAGATGAAGTGGGTGCAGGAGCTGTGGGAGGCGGTGCTACCTCAAATGGTGTCTAGCGAGGCGTAGACTGCTGGGAGGGTCGAGATGACACCTCCGTATTGCTCTTAGACCGGGCTAAATCTGGATGTAAATGAGGCATCCCACTGGTGCCTTCACCCGCTGCTGTATCCAATCTCCTGCCTGTATCTGGGTGCCACTGGTCTGCCGTAGTATCTGTAAACAAAGAGCGTGGTAAGTTTCAAAAGAACCGACCCTATACTGTACTGTGCTAGGCACGACTGAGTATGAAAGGAAGGGTAACATCCTATTATGCCTCGTAGCCTCCTGCCTATGGTATGTGGTGCACAACACATCCATAGATAAGACTCTACTTAGCACGGCTTGCAGACTCCCTGGGACACGACCTGCTCTGATACCAAGTTTGTCATGCCCCGCCTTGGTGGGTATGACTGGCACCTTGTCACGCCCCGCCTTGGGGGGTATGACTGGCACCTGGTGCCCTACTAGGATTAATGTCGGCCACACACTAATGCAGTAGAAACAAGAATTAATAGAACAACATAGAAGAAGAAGATGAAAAACCATACAATTCAATAATCAAAATTCATCACCATTGTTCATAACCTCAGCAAGGAAGAGAATTAGCCACTCATTTATGGATTAATCATCCTAAAACAAGTGTTAATCATACAAACAATTGATTGAAAGAAGAAAGGAAGAGAGAAAATCCCTTAGCTTTTTCGTCCCTCAACTGCCTCTAACCCACGTCCTTGCTCCACCAAGTCTGAATTTATTAAAAATAAGCCTAAGTGTTCTATTTATACTATTGGGAATTTTTCCCGGAATAACAAGCAACGTGTCACGGAGGCCAACGCGGAGCACTGCCTCTGTGACACGGCGTGGACGCGGACCCTCACTGGAAATCCAGGGTCCGGGAATATAGCCTCAACGTGGCACGACATGCAACGTGGAGGCTTGCCTCCGTGCCACGGAGCTGTCACGAGGCTTCACTGGAAATTGCCAAATTAATTCATCCTCCAGGCAGTGTGCCTCAGCGATGGTAGTGTGGCACGGCTCCATCGCGGAGCCCCTTTACATTGTGCATTCCAATGTCTTTTCCGTGCTCGCATCCAAGTCCAACTCCGATATTGTTCCAACATGCATTTTAGCTCCTCAAAATCATGTTTTACCTACAAAACAATGCTAATAATGTTGGTTAGTATAAATTCACATTTTATTACCAATTACATGAAAATGTATACACATTGCACAATAAACAAGGTGAAAATGATACGTTTGAGTATCACTTGGGCATATAAATCTGCCCAAGATCACTTACCCCACACTTAAATCCTTGTTCGTCCTCGAACAACAAATACACAATTCATGCAAATTATATCCCAACCTTCGCCACTATGGTGCGACAATTTACGCTACGGTCATACCGATCATTCAATATTGTAAATCATCAAGAAAACATGCATGGTCTTAACAATGCAATGACCTTTAATACATCAACACTTCCTAGACTTCAAGAATCGACTCTCGATATCGGCAAACTCATGCAAATCAGCTAATCAAGATATCCGACACGAAAATCAATCTTTCATCAAGCATGTGCCCTCACAACTCAAGAGAATCTTCCCCTTTTATGTTCATGTGACACACAAACCTTCAAGTAGGGGCATGTAAAAATTAATTTCACTCTCTCTCCCAAAAGAATTCACATGCATCATGTCATGACCCATAGGCTTGCCCTTAGTGTATTACTCCACTAATATAAGGAAATGCAATGTAAGATCAAGTAGGACTTTAATGGGTTGTAATGGAAGCTATGGAACTAGTATATATTGGATTAGCCAATAATAGTCACTAGCATCCTTAAGCGCCTTTTCAACACATTCCCATAAACTCATGAACATTGTTTCTCTCTTTTCTTTTTCATCATCCCATTCATGCTGGTTTACTTTCGTATGGCCCATTTCATCAAACACACTTGATACAACAACAAAGGGTTTTCATGCACCTTCATTATCATTTCATTATAACAAGTGCCTCTTCAACCTCTTCTTTTCTTTCCTCCCTCTACTTTTCTTTTCTTTCCACTCTTCTCACTCTTTGACACTTCGGGAAAATTTTTCTTTTCTTAAGCGCTTAAGAGTTTTGTATAGACTTTACGGCAAATGAAAAGAACGAATAAAGCTCAGTTTGTACATTTTTGGACAAAAGAAAGAAATGATAGGCTAAAGGCTCGACGGGTTGACTAGGGTATACAATCACATAAAAAGGTAGTGTATGACAAGAAAAAATAGAAACTCTCGGTTAAAACAAAGAAATGCCTACATCCTTTCCAACACTACACCTCCTTCATTTCGTTTTGTACACACACCAGGAAAGTTCTAGACACTTCACAATAGCATGGAATAACAATACCTCACTTCACACTTTGTGCACATGCTCGATTCAAGATGCATTCACAGACTCTTTAATTAACCAATTACATGAATTCAAAAATTAAGCCTCAATCACACCGAATCGAATTCTACAGCCAAGGTAACTCAACATATTTACAAAATTGCATGCTTTTAAACGAATCACTTTTACATTTTGAATATCAGTTATAACACGCAACCAAAATTCACAACCATATAGTAACTACAGGTTCCGTGATGCAATCCACCAAAGAAAAACTTAAAATAAATTAAAATCACTACTCCTACCAACTACATTTCCCTTAAGACGGTCGTCATCCATCCATCATGGGGAACGGTCACTAACTATGACGTCGGTTCAATGGGACTATTCTCGGTAAAAGAACTGAAAACAAACTCCGAGAAACCCAAAAATAAAAATGGGAAAATTTTGCAACACATCGATCATTTCGATGGAAAAATATTTACAAAATATTTTAATATGTACAAAATATTTTTGCAAAATTTTAAAAATATATCGATCATTTCGATAAAGAGAAAAAAAAATATTTACAAAATTTGTACCAGCTGGCAACCACAACATTTCACAACACACATCAATTACCACAAAAATATGTACCTATACAGATACAAACCAGTTTGCACTCACAACCACAGGGAAACATAAACATACAGAACAAAACAAAGGAAGAACATACAGCAAATCAGCCCAGCCCCCAGCACCTAACTACTTCCCACCCCACACTTAAATCGAACACTGTCCCCAGTGTTCACAAAAATTAAAAATCACAAAATTTCGGGTGGTGGAACTCCCTGATCAGTCGAAATATTCGACTTCTTCATCCGGTGCTATTGCCTCATCGCCCATGTCCGAGTCACCTCCATCGTCGTCATCGGACTCCACATCGGAGTCCTCCCAACGTGTCTCCTCGTCTGTGGGGACATCATCGTCAGTGGGCTCAATAAAGGCTGGCCCCACTCGGCACAAAGCTCTGGCATTCTCGCCAAATGGGTAATCCAGCTCCAGCTGCCATAATTCATCCTCCGTGGCTGGTCCCACCAATCCGAAGCTGAAGCATTTGCATACCAAACATCCGAGCCATGTACTGGTCGTCGCGAGCATGTCGCTCGCCCAGTGTCAGCACTGGCCCGTGTGTGGTGTCGGGGGCCTTAGTTTTGGTCACATCAAGGGCCCTCCGCTCCAACTGCGGGATGTAGTCCAAAGCCTCTTCCTCGACATCGAGGCCCCGGAGGAAGGTGGTGAGAAGTCCGCCGAACCCATACCTGTGGCCTTGGTGTAGTCGGGCTCTCTTCATGGCAGATATGATGACCGCCCCAACATTAATCTCTAGCCCTTTCATTAGGGCATACACCAGGCACACACGGTCCTGGGTCACATCCGTCATGTGCACCCCCGGGATCAGGCACGAACAAACTATTTTCAACCAAATTCTTACCTCCCTGTTCATTTGAGAATACGGCAGAGTCTGGTGGTAACCCCTCTCCTTATGTCTGCTCCATCGGGCTGTGGATCGAGCCCCACACAAAATGTGTCTAATATCGGCGTATAGTGGGGTGATATTCAGCTGGCGGAGAATGTGGGCGTCTGTGTCCCGCGCTCCAATGATGGCATTTAATTGCTGGGGTTCCAGAGTGACAATCTGCCCTCTGATTTTTATTGTGTGGCTTCTGATGGCCGGGTTCCAATTTGCATAGAACTCTCGGACTAAATGAAGGTTGCATTCCTTGGGCTCCTGAAATATGAAGCTGAGCCCAGCTGCCTCAATCCTTTGCACAATACGGGGGGAACTCCTGTGCTAGTGGTTCCCGTGCAATATGCTCCTCAAGGAAGTATTTGTTTTCCTTGTGTTTAGCATACCACTTCTTCCCTTCATCGGTTACCCACCTCGTTCCGTATTGGCGGCGTTGGCCGCGCGGAACAGCTGGTGCAGCTGGAATACAAATAAACAAACACCATGTCAAGCTAAATGTATATTAGCATCGGCTAAGGTCGGGTTAAGCTAAGTTTACCCCACACTTAGTCCTTAGCTATGGTTACGATACTACAGCAAGGATCACTTTATTTACACCAAAAACAAACAACTATACAATTTATGCTTAGTGCGTTCACAAAAAATTTTTGACAGTATAACTATAGCGTACTACTCAGACTTCATACAGCTAATCCCAATCCTACCATCGCTATCAATTCAAACATCGCACTTAGCAACTAAAACAACAAACAAAAACAATGACAAAAATTCTATATACATACGAATCCAAATAACCAAACCAATTTGAACAGTTTTTACATTTTCCCAAAACCCAAGAATTCGTCGTCTATTACCTTCAAACAATATTTACAATGACTTATCTCAATTCACAAACACACCCCGACATATAATTCACAAATTTACCAAGTTACTCAATTCGATTTCAACAACCCAAGCCCTAGAATTCAATTTTACAATCAAATTCGAATCATTCACGCAATCGACAAGTTCAAACGCTAATTACAACATTCCGAACATTTATCAATCAAAGAATAATTCAATTTCATGCTAAATTGCTACTTAGGGTGATATATCTCACCTTCCATGCTCAAATTCGACTAAAATCGACAAAAAATTGAGAGAGAATAGGAAAACATACCTTTAGGTTGAATAATCCAAGAAACTCGACAATTTGTTTGCTTAATACCATGGCACGTTTGTTAGGAGAGGGAAATATAGGTGTTTGGTCGCGGAGAAGAGAGAAAATGAGGAAAAGGGGCCTAAAATCGGGGTTTAAAATGAAGGGAATACGCGGGTCACCCGGCAACCCGGTGTGACCCGTCACAAAATATAGGGCAACGTGTCACGGAGGGTAACGCGGAGCCCCTCCTCCGTGAAACAGAGCTAACGCGATGGCTCACTGGAATTTTAAAAAAATCCAGATTTAACCTCAACGTGTTGTCACACACCACCTTGGGGGGTACGACTGGCACCTAGTGCCCTACTGGGACCTGAACTGCTGAACTGCTAAGCCTGGGCACATCTGGTGCCTGGCTGGCTCTAACTCATATTTATGGACACAAAGGGCTATATAATGGCTGTAAACACAGCCCCCGGCCCATTGGCCTATAGCCTCCTGTACCTGTAATAACAATTGACCAGAACATGCAACTATAGGGAAACCTATGTAGGCCGACAAGGCCACCATACTGTCTAGTTATCTGCAACTCAGCAATGAAATACTAGAAAGCTACGTGACCGGCAAGGTCACCACAACCGTCAAACTTATGGCCCCACACGGCCAACATAAAGAAGCAAAAGTACTAACAGCTAACAACTGCACGGCCCCACACGACCGGCTCAACTGACCACAGGGAAATATACAGACTGCAAGCCTCTAGGAATAGCAATAGAAATGATCGGGACAGGGCCCCAACCTACCCATACTGTACAACAAAAGAAAACAAAATACACCTCTGGAATTCAGACTCCGGATGACAGGAGCTGAATACTCAATAGCTGGCTGGAATCACGAGGGATCGCCTCCTCGTCTATGAGTACCTGCAGGCAAGTAATGCAGCGCCCCTCTGGGCGTCAGTACCACTTGTACTGAGTATGCAAAGCAACTGAAGTAATACAACTGAAAACAACTGAATATAGATAGCATAACTAGCATTTCTGTATAGCAGGAGGTAGCTGAATCTGAAGAAGTTGATATAAACTGACTCAAGCTTTCTGTACTGATAAGGCAGAGGCGTACCTGTAGACGCGACGGCCTGCTGTCTAGTAGCTAGTATATAATGTATAGAGCACATAAATAGATATACAAGTAGCAAACAAGAGCCAATACCAACCCCCATAAGCCGGATGGCGCCAAGCAAGCAAATAATCTATATACCCCTACCCGGGTCAAAACCAACCAAAAATAAGTCACACCACTCATCTGATAACTGTGAGCTCCTCATACCGGCCCCCTTGGGTACGTAGCTCAGGCCTTGGCCTCTGACAATAAACTGTGTCTGAGTCCGAAGACTCCTGCCTCTGGGCGCAAGTGCACACGGGGTGTGTAATAAAAACTGCCCCTGGGTGCAAGCACGCAACAGGGTAATTTTATAAAAAAATCTATACCTGAGTCTGCCTCCGGCCACAAGCGCACACAGAGTGTTCTGCCCCTGTAAACAGGGTGGACTAGCTCTGCGCAGAGTAAACTGAACTACCCCTGCAAGCAGGGTGGTCTGGACCGTATTATCATGCTGGTCGGCCATCATCGTCCTCTGGGCGGACGGCATCGCCCAGCTGGTGGCGGTATCTGAATCTGGTATCGACACAGCTATAACCCATGGGCGGTGGGGATGCTAAAAGGGTGCCCACATGCCACAACAAGTCTCAACAAACAAATAGCACATAGAAATAGCAAGCATGTATAAGTGAAAAGACTATCTGGAATCTAACTTCTTATTCTGATTTGTTTCTATACTGAACTGATTCTTTACTGATTATACTGATTCTGAAATCTCTGTTTAACTGTATGGCTAATCTGTAGCCAAGATACTGTCTGTCTATCTGATCTTTCTTTACTGACTTTTATTATGAAAATCTGTCCTTTTTATTCTACAACATGCTTGCCATTCACATAATAGGCTATACTGAATCTGAAATACTAACTTGCCCTTGGGCACATGCTTTTCTAACTTTCAGACTGAATACGATATAACAACGCAAACTAGGTTTACTGAACTTTGCACAATACTTAACATTCAACTCCGGGAATTCTACTACGGAGTTTATTGAACTATACAACGCTAAAGCTACTAACTTGCCGAAGAAACTGACTTTACATACCTTATCCTTGAATTATTCGTCCGTCGGACGAGGCTCGGCCGGTACTTTAACTGTCCTCTCCCAACTGCATTCATAAATATGTCAATCAATACTAAATACAACTTTATTTCAAAAGGCAACGTCACTTTTGATATAGTTTATAGCCTAAACTTAGGCTTATCGAAAAACGGCCAGAAACTCGCTATTTTTCAGAAGTCCGGAAGGGAGAAATATTCACTTCACAACTAGGAACACATAGACACTAGTTTAGAGCAATTCCACTTACCTTAGCTCGGTGGCTCGACGATTCGTCGGCCGTATTTTACGAAACTGAATCCGTAGGAATGCTCTCTGCTGCTAAATACCTCCGTATCTGGAGTTAATTTGAGTTTGGGCAGCGTTTGGCAGCGTAATCGAACGATAATTTATATTCCCTCTTCGGCTTCCTCTGTTTTGCTGCGCTTTCTGGAAATTATATGAATGATTAATGAATTTCAACCGAAGTGGGGCTTATATACTTGGGCCTGAACCTAGGCAACGTGTCACGGAGCCATCGCAGAGGGGCTCTGCCTCGGCTCCTCCCGCGATGGTTCGACGGATTTCTCGTCCGGTCTTTTTCCCCGGGCCTTTCTCTAGCACGTATGGCCTTCAAATATGCTTAACCAATGTGCAAATAGGTCATCTAGGTGCCGGGAATTCTACGGGGTATAACATTCTCCCCCCCTTGAGAACATTCATCCTCGAATGTATACTGCCATCTAAAGGACTTACTTAGCTTACTTGTTTAAAAAAAAAAATTCGGCAGAGTTTCCCCTATAATATGGACTATAGCAAAAACCTGAAATGCAAAAAAGTCCAACACAGGCACTGCACATAATATTCTAGGATCCACTGGATAACTAAATATCAATCTTTCTCATTCACAAACATACAACCATAAGGTAATGCATAAGTAATAATACGGACATACCTGTCGCCTAACTGGGCCTGAAATAGGTGAGGATATCTGGCCCTCATATCTTCCTCCGCTTCCCAAGTCATCTCCTCTTGGTTTTTCTTACGCCTTAATACCTTGATAGACGTAATATCTTTAGTCCTCAATCTGCGAATTTGTCTGTTTAAGATAGTTATTGGAACCTCTTCATAGGCCAGCTTTTTTGTAACCTGGATATTCTGGACTGGGACTGCTCTGGACGGGTCCCCTATGCATTTCCTCAGCATAGATACATGAAAGACCGGACGAACGGATTCTAATTCTGGAGGCAAATTTAATTAACGGTAAATGCTCACTTTGGCTACTACCGAAATCTAGTACACACGCTCGCAACATACTTTCGAGTGTCTGAATTATGCGCTCAGCCTGCTCATCTGTCTGAGGATAGAATACTGTGCTTAAATTAATCTATGTTTCCAGACCCCTCTGGAACGACTGCCAGAATCTAGCTGTAACCTGTGCTCCCTTATCAGAAATGATAGATACCAACACTCCATGCAATATAACTATTTTTCTGATAGATAATTCGGCATGATCCTCAGCCGAGGAGGTAGCTTCCACTGGCAGGAAATGAGTTGATTTCGTCAGCCTGTCAACTATTACCCATATAGAATCATTTCCGCATCCGGTACGGGGCAACCCTGCCACAAAATCCATATTCCCTGCTTCTCATCTCCAGAGAGGCATAGCTATGTCCTAAGTTAACCCGCCTGGTCTCTGATGTTCTGCTTTCGCCTGTTGGCAGTTAGGACACTGGGCTACAAATTCAGCAATTTCTCTTTTCATGCTTGGCCACTAGTAGTTTTCTTTGATATCATGGCACATTTTCGTTGCGCCTGGGTGGAGAGAATAGCGGGCGTAATGCGCCTCGCTTATAAGCTGCTGGCGATGCCCCCAAAATATCTGGAACACAATGCGGCCTTTATATCGTAACACTTCATCCTCGGTTATCTGAAAATATGTCACCTCTCCTTACTGAACCTTATGTTCAAATTGGACCTGGCTAGGGTTTCTATACTGCCGTTCCTTTACTTCCACCATTAACGATAACACTGCGGCATTCTGTATTATCGTTCTGTTATCCTTTATTTCTGCTATGTGAATGGCTAAACCGGCTAACTAGTGAAATTCTCGGGTCTATTCTTGCTATTCAGGCGGCAAGTATGCCAACTCCCCATAGATTTACGGCTAAGGGCATCTGCTACCATGTTAGCCCTTCCTGGGTGATACAAAATTTTCACTCTTTAAGGCATAAACAACTTGAAGCTAACTCCAGGTCATGGGTAAGATAATTCTCTTCACGTTTCTTCAACTGCCTGAAAGCATAAGCCATTACCTTACCACGCTGTATCAACCCTCTGTACCTCTTGGCGATACTAACACTGGAGCTGATGTTAATCTGGCTTTTAACTTTTGGAAGTTCTGCTCACACGCCTCAGCCTACTGGAACTTTACTGCCTCCTATGTCAACTTAGTCAGAGGTGCTGCTAAAGTGGAAAATCCTTCCACAAACCCTCTGCAGTACCCGGCTAACCGCAGGGACTGCGTACTTTGATCGGAGTGGTAGGTCCAGGCTAGATCTTCATTACTTCGATTTTCTGTGTATCTATCTGTACACCAGCCTCCGACACAATGTGACCAAAAAGGCTACTGAACTCAACCAAAATTCACATTTACAAAAATTGACATATAACTAACAGTCATACTGGTTTATTATACTGGAGAATCTGACAAGTAGACTACCGGTATAACCAGAGCTTATCTAGCCTTCTGGCCGCATGCTAAGGCTACTTGTTGCTAAAGTAACCTTGAACGACTATCTGCACACCATGCGCCCGTATCTGATCAGGGGGTCCTGATATTGACCATGACCTCTAATGATCTGGCTGCATAACCTTAAATAACTAAATAGTCGAGTTGATTGACCCGAATGTGGCAGTAGTCTAATAATGCTCTAATCGTTCTACTTGAGTGCTTATAGTTTGTGCATAACCGCAGACTTGTGGGCATCTAATTGCTCTGTTATTTTACTTAAGCCACTGTAAGGCTGGGCTTAATCAAACTTGCTCCCAGGTGATTGATCTCTAGATCTTCACGGGGAGTCTACTGATCCCCTAGTCTTAATAAACACTGTGCTAGCAGGGTAGTATCAATTTCTTACGCCTTGTGTGTATCCACTTGGATTTATACTGCTATTCTGGGGAATTCTCGGTCTTATGGGCTATTCTGTAAATACTGGCCTTCTGCTAGGGCTCTGTATCTGAATATCTTACGAAACCCAGCTGAAGTACTAATCTGTCACTGACTACTGATGTGAACCCTTCCTTGGGGTACCCACGAGTATTCTGACTGGGACGGCCGGCTAACTTATGGGGTATTCCACATAATGACTGCTAGGTTAGCTAAGGCCGACTCTCACCTACAAGGCTGGAAAAATGACGTACAACCACTTAACATACTAGAATAATTCTGGTATTGCTAATCTCTGAAATTTGCCTATTCGGCCTCCAATCCTGGTTCTAGCATATACACTACTGTTACCGATCTTCAGGGACGCCTCCCTGCTAATGCAGGCGTCAGCTGGTCGGTAGACCGTCTACTGCGCCCTTATCATCTAGCCATCTGTTTTAGGCCATTAACTCTGATAAGCTCCTAGGGCCTAGATCTGGCAACAACCCATAAATCTATTAACTTAATAACTGAGAACTGAGATAGTTTCTATGATTTCATACATAATTCAGCCCCTTCCTTTCTCCTTTTCTTTCTTTCTTCTCCCTCTTTCTTATATTTTTTTTTGGCAAGGGGGTGTCCTGCAATGCAATTTGTATATGCTTTCTATTACTAATCAGCATGTGTGATTGTAGCCCTTATAGGCAGCCACTTACAACATATCTATTATCTGTATACATATATATCGCTAGCTACGTACCATATGTACTGAATTCTGCGGTAATTCATAATCTCTGACATGTTCTGCTGAGTCTCATACCGTACATGATACACTGCTTCTACAGCCTAATACTATCTCTTGCCCTGACTTATCATTTCGTTGTATTGCCACCCCATTCTGAGAGTAACAAATATAAACACCTTAGTTATTGTCTGCTATTTGAAATTCCGCCACTCTTGCGATGTGGGGTCAACGTTCGAATCTTGTAGCCTTACGTAGGCATATATTAAGAGCCCATGACTGTCTGCTGGGCCTTAGCTCTAGGCTACACTAGATTAGAATTGTTGTATCGGTAACTTTTTAACTTTTCCATAGCGGACATACTGCGGTATTTTGAACCGCAATCCTACTGTCAGCCCGAAGCTTAATCCCTAAAACGATACTCTATTAATCTGGGGGGGGGGGTAACCCTGATTTCCCCATCAAATCTGGCATTCCTGCTTCTTCCCCTCATCTTACTTAAACTGAACTCTGGGGTTCAAGGTACCTGCCTTTCGTTGCTAATGAGATCACTGATCAAGCCTCGGCCTATACTTCTTCTGGCATATATTCAAGCCCATCTGATTCACAGGAACTTTATATCTTTCGATGTCACAACTAGATCATAACTATAATCTTACCGGTATATCTTGCTATCTGTTAGCATATATGGCGGACTTGGCCCTCTTCTGACTCAAACTCGACTATTATTAGGCATTCATCACTAGCAGGTCTGTTACCCCTACTTCAGGTAGGCTAACAGTCTTACTTTTTCTACTGGCTTAAAGGCTTATTGTCATAAGGATCTGCACAACTTACGTAATCATAAGGGCTCTTTATACCTTCTAATACTTACTAGGATCAATCAGCCCATCTTTACTTACTGCTTGATTTGGCAACCCCATCTCAAGTCTTATGCCCCTTTACTATACTGGCATCAAAACCAAGGGGTGGGAATAGCCCTTTTCTTATTGCAACAAGCAAAAGCATTTGACTGTACCATATCCGAAAAGAGGTATTTGGGATTCCTGCATTTCCCTCTCTTTTTCATACTTACCTGGTGGTCTGACCTTGTCTATAATCTTAATCAGATCTTATATAACTAATAAGTAAATCAACTCATATGTACATTATACTTCTGACTTCCTATTCTAACGTTATCAACGTACACTGGGAATAGTGCCAATAAAGGTATCACACTGGGAGGTCTCTGATACCTCCTCCTGCTGCTGTAGCTATCATGTAACTGACTAATGCTCTCTTCCGTTGCTATCTCTGATCTTCTGCCTGTGATAGGGTAATGCTGATCTGCCTTTGTATCTGTAATCAAAGAATACGGTAAGTTCTCAGGGACTCAACCCTATACTGTACCGCTCTAAAGCATGACTGACTGAGAAGGAAGGGTAACCATCATATCATGCCTCGCAGTCTCCTGCCTATAGTACGTGGTGCACAACACATCCATAGACAAGACTCTACTTAGCACGGCTTGCAGACTCCCTGGGACACAACCTGCTCTGATACCAAGTTTGTCACACCCCACCTTGGGGGGTACGACTGGCACCTAGTGCCCTACTGGGACCTGAACTGCTGAACTGCTAAGCCTGGGCACATCTGGTGCCTGGCTGGCTATAACTCATATTTATGGACACAAAGGGCTATATAACGGCTGTAAACACAGCCCCCGGCCCATTGGCCTATAGCCTCCTGTACCTGTAATAACAACTGACCAGAACATGCAACTATAGGGAAACCTATGTAGGCCGACAAGGCCACCATACTGTCTAGTTATCTGCAACTCAGCAATGAAATACTAGAAAGCTACGTGACCGGCAAGGTCACCACTACCGTCAAACTTATGGCCCCACACGGCCAACATAAAGAAGCAAAAGTACTAACAGCTAACAACTGCACGGCCCCATATGACCGGCTCAACTGACCACAGGGAAATATACAGACTGCAAGCCTCTAGGAATAGCAATAGAAATGATCGAGACAGGGCCCCGACCTACCCATACTGTACAACAAAAGAAAACAAAATACACCTCTGGAATTCAGACTCCGGATGACAGGAGCTGAATACTCAATAGCTGGATGGAATCACGAGGGATCGCCTCCTCGTCTATGAGTACCTGCAGGCAAGTAATGCAGCGCCCCTCTGGGCGTCAGTACCACTGGTACTGAGTATGCAAAGCAACTGAAGTAATACAACTGAAAACAACTGAATATAGATAGCATAACTAGCATTTCTGTATAGCAGGAGATAGCTGAATCTGAAGAAGCTGATATAAACTGACTCAAGCTTTCTGTACTGATAAGGCAGAGGCGTACCTGTAGACGCGACGGCCTACTGTCTAGTAGCTAGTATATAATGTATAGAGCACATAAATAGATATACAAGTAGCAAACAAGAGCCAATACCAACCCCCATAAGCCGGATGGCGCCAAGCAAGCAAATAATCTATATACCCCTACCCGGGTCAAAACCAACCAAAAATAAGTCACACCACTCATCTGATAACTGTGAGCTCCTCCTACCGGCCCCCTTGGGTACGTAGCTCAGGCCTTGGCCTCTGACAATAAACTGTGTCTGAGTCTGAAGACTCCTGCCTCTGGGCGCAAGTGCACACGGGGTGTGTAATAAAAACTGCCCCTGGGTGCAAGCACGCAACAGGGTAATTTTATAAAAAAATCTGTACCTGAGTCTGCCCCCGGCCACAAGCGCACACAGAGTGTTCTACCCCTGTAAACAGGGTGGACTGGCTCTGCGCAGAGTAAACTGAACTACCCCTGCAAGCAGGGTGGTCTGGACCGTATTATCATGGTGGTCGGCCATCATCGTCCTCTGGGCGGACGGCATCACCCAGCTGGTGGCGGTATCTGAATCTGGTATCGACACAGCTATAACCCAGGGGCGGTGGGGATGCTAAAAGGGTGCCCACATGCCACAACAAGTCTCAACAAACAAATAGCACATAGAAATAGCAAGCATGTATAACTGAAAAGACTATCTCGAATCTAACTTCTTATTCTGATTTGTTTCTGTATTGAACTGATTCTTTACTGATTATACTGATTCTGAAATCTCTGTTTAACTGTATGGCTAATCTGTAGCCAAGATACTGTCTGTCTATCTGATCTTTCTTTACTTACTTTTATTATGAAATTCTATTCCTTTTTATTCTACAACATGCTTGTCATTCACATAATAGGCTATACTGAATCTGAAATACTAACTTGCCCTTAGGCACATGCTTTTCTAACTTTCAGACTGAATACGATATAACAACGCAAACTAGGTTTACTGAACTTTGCACAATACTTAACATTCAACTCCGGGAATTCTACTATGGAGTTTATTGAACTATACAAGGCTAAAGCTACTAACTTGCTGAAGAAACTGACTTTACATACCTTATCCTTGAATTATTCATCCGTCGAACGAGGCTCGGCCGGTACTTTAACTGTCCTCTCCCAACTGCATTCATAAATATGTCAATCAATACTAAATACAACTTTATTTCAAAAGGCAACATCACTTTCGATATAGTTTATAGCCTAAACTTAGGCTTATCGAAAAACGGCCAGAAACTCGCTATTTTTCAGAAGTCTGGAAGGGAGAAATATTCACTTCACAACTAGGAACACATAGACACTAGTTAAGAGCAATTCCACTTACCTTAGCTCGGTGGCTCGACGATTCGTCGGCCGTATTTTACGAAACTGAATCCGTAGGAATGCTCTCTGCTGCTAAATACCTCCGTATCTGGAGTTAATTTGAGTTTGGGCAGCGTTTGGCAGCGTAATCAAATGATAATTTATATTCCCTCTTCGACTTCCTCTGTTTTGCTGCGCTTTCTGGAAATTATATGAATGATTAATGAATTTCAACCGAAGTGGGGCTTATATACTTGGGCCTGAACCTGGGCAACGTGTCACGGATCCATCGCGGAGGCCTCACCTCCGTGACACGCTGCCATCACGGAGGGGCTCTGCCTCGGCTCCTCCCGTGATGGTTCGACGGGTTTCTCGTCCGGTCTTTTTCCCCAGGACTTTCTCTAGCACGTATTGTCTTCAAATATGCTTAACCAACGTGCAAATAGGTCATCTAGGTGCCGGGAATTCTACGGGGTATAACACGTGTCACGGAGGGTAACGCGGAGCCCTTCCTCCGTGACACGGAGCCAACGCCCCAGTGCACTGTCTCTTCATTTTATTCATTTTTTCATACCGTGCCTTTTCCTTCCCGGTTCCATGCATATTTTTCTCCGTTTGACCTGAAAATCACCTCACTAAACAAAATTGGTTAGATTAATAGATTTCCCTAACTAAAATGAAAAATATTAACTAAAACAAAAAATTTATACCAAATCAAGAAAAAGAAAAATAAACTAAAAACTATTTACACTTTACTAAACAAAAGAAAAAAATATATTTTTTCACGGGTTGCCTCCCGTACAGCGCCTGGTTTACCGTCGCGGCTCGACGTCCTTTATGCTCAATTATCCACTAGGGTGATGGACGATTTTTCACGATCATTGTCCTCCCCCCAGTAGTGCTCACCCTTATCTGGTGGTCTTCCTATCAACTCTCGGGAATCATTCATTCGATTATCATTCCCATGATCAATTACATTGATCACCGAGAGTTCTTCATTTACCATCGGGAGCTTGGGTGCTTTGTACACATCGAACACCTCTACCTTGTCATGTGCTTGCATTGTAAGTTGACCCACAGCTACGCCGATTAATGCTTTTCCGGTTGCCAAGAAGGGTCGTCCCAAAATAAATGGGACTTCAGCGTCTGGTTCAAAATCCAGAACAATAAAATCAACCGGAAAAATGAGGGAGCCTACTTGCACTAGAACATCCTCAACAATGCCATCTGGCCTAGCTAAGGATCTGTCTGCTAGCTGCAAGATTACGGTTGTAGGTCTAGGACTCCCTAGACCTAACTTTCTGAATACCGAAGATGGCATCAGATTTATGCTCGCCCCAAGTCACACAATCCACGAGCTCGGATACTCTACCCAATTGTAAGCTGGATAGTAAAACTTCCAGGGTCTTTTAGCTTCATAGGTAGTCTATTTTGGATCCGGGAAGTGCATTCCTCCGTCAAAGCCACCGTGGCATACTCAGTCAAATGACTTTTGTTGGCCACGATGTCTTTAATATATTTGGCATATTTTGGCACTCCCTGCAAGACATCAACAAGAGGTAAATTAACATGTACCTGTTTAAGCACCTCCATAAATTTCTTGAAACACACCTCCTCCTTGTGTTTCATGAGTCGTTGAGGGAACGGGGGTGGAGGTCTTTCTGATTCAGCTTCTTTGGTCTTCCCCTTATCCGCAAGTTGCTCTCCCTCAACATCTGCTGCTCCTGACTTTTGAGGCGGTCTTTCTGGTTCCACCTCCTTCAACTGCAAACCACTCCTTTTGGTCACCGCATTTACCTGCTTCGGATTTGGATCCGTATCGCTAGGCAGTCCTCCTCTGGGCCTTGTGTTTTGGGCACTAGCAAATTGCCCAAATTCATACTCAAGATCCTTGGTTGCTAATTGATTATTTTTCACTTCGACTGCCAATTTAACATAGTCAGCCTGCAATTGCGCCTGATTAGCGATCATGGTCTTGAACATTTCCTCAATGGTAGGTGATGGTGGTGGAGGAGGGGCATTTTGATTTCTGAATTGAGACTGGTAGTTCTGTTGCCCTCCTTGATTCCTGTGCATACCCTGACCCGAACTTTGGCCTTGTTGGTTGTTGCTACCCCACGAAAAATTTGGATGGTTCCTCCAATTTGAGTTGTAGCTGCTACCAAACTGCTGCTGATTTCTTTGTGCATTGCCCACAAAGTTAACAGAATCTGGGTTTGCTCCACAGCACTCAGCTGAGTGCTCACTGCTACCACACACTTCACACCACATTTGCGGGACCGCATTGACTGAAGCTGAAGGCTGGTTCAAATTCATATTGCTGAAGTGGTTGTTTAACTGATTCTGCAAGGCAGCTATCTGTGCAGCGATAGCTGTAAATCCATCCACTTCAAGCACTCCTGCTGCTTTCCTTGCTCCACCTTGAGATGAATCAACATTCCATTCTGAATTTCCCTGTGAAATCCGGTTGAGCAAAGTGTACAGCTCCTCATAAGTCTTTTCCAGCGCTTGCCCTCCAGCTGCTGAGTCTAACAAAATTTTAGTATGGGGTTCCAAACCCTCAATAAATGTGTGTACCAACACCTCATTGGACTGATGATGATGAGGATAGTCCCGCAACATGGATTTAAATCTTTCCCAGGCTTGATATAAATTTTCTCCCTCCCTCTGTTTGAAACTTAGAATTTGACTTCTAAGTCTGGCTGTTTTACCAGAGGGAAAAAATCTTATCAAGAACTTTCGTGCTAGATCATCCCACGTTGATATAGAATTTGGTGGTTCAGCTTTCAACCACCTCTTGGCTTCACCAAGTAAGGAAAACGGAAATAGTGTGAGCCGAACATAATCAGGTGACACTCCATCGGGTATATAAGTGTCACTTATCTCCAAAAAGTTTTGGAGATGTTGTTGTGGGTCTTCATGAGGGAGTCCGGTAAATTGCCCGCTTGTGTGCAATAGTTGCACCATGTTCTGCTTTAATTCAAATCTCCCTCCAGGCTCTGGTTTGCGGATACTTGAATGTACATTGTTGGCATGTGGGATTGCCACCTCGCGAACCGGCCTTGCTGCTGCTTCGTCGGGCACTAACACTGCCCTCACAACCGGTGGATTTTGTTGCTCCATAATAGACTGTCTGAGCAACTGCAGCTTCTTTTGTAGAGCTTCCCTGCATTTACGATGAAATTCACGTTCAGGCTCTATATAAGATTCCACCATCTCTTTGTCCTTTGCCAGTGTTCACAGAAATCAAGTCTGCAAAATACAGGCTAAGACCAAGTTGTCAACACTTAAGAAAATAAAACAAAAATACAGTAAATTTACACTTAACACAATTTCACCAATTGCCTAGTCTCCCCGACAACGGCACCAAAAACTTGTTCGGGTGGTTTGCTATAGGTTAAAACCGACACGCAAGTGCACGTGGTCAAACAAGTAATAAAGTGGCTAAGTAAGCCAAGTATCGAACCAAGGTGACTCTGGATAAGTAAAATTGCTCAAGTATACTATATTCTATCTTACTTCTAAATATGCTAACAACAACGTAACCCAAAGTTAAATAATTTTTGTTTATAAATTATATACTAAACTCTTAACAAATATCTACTTTGAATTGAAACTATGGATATGGGCATGCCAAGGTTAAGAACAAGTAATGAACTTGAGTATAATCATAATTTGGTTAATCTTCTCTTCCTGTTGCTAGCCAAGAACATTAGCCTAGAGATTAAAACTCTCGTATTTAATCTCACTTTAGAATCATAAACCATTCATCTATATTTCTGTGATCAAATGCAATTTATGACCTAGCAATACAATTCCGGTTCCTAAATTGACTAATACGACTTTCAAGTATATTTCTATCAGGAAAGCACATCAAAACCCAATTTTCCCAAATCAAGTTAAGAACAATACCCTATTAATTCACAACTTTCCAATTTTGTGCTCTCTCGAGTGAAATCGGACTTTTTAGATATACATTAATGTCGGCCACACACTAATGCAGTAGAAACAAGAATTAATAGAACAACATAGAAGAAGAAGATGAAAAACCATACAATTCAATAATCAAAATTCATCACCATTGTTCATAACCTCAGCAAGGAAGAGAATTAGCCACTCATTTGTGGATTAATCATCCTAAAACAAGTGTTAATCATACAAACAATTGATTGAAAGAAGAAAGGAAGAGAGAAAATCCCTAAGCTTTTTCGTCCCTCAACTGCCTCTAACCCACGTCCTTGCTCCACCAAGTCTGAATTTATTAAAAATAAGCCTAAGTGTTCTATTTATACTATTGGGAATTTTTCCCGGAATAACAAGCAACGTGTCACGGAGGCCAACGCGGAGCACTGCCTCCGTGACACGGCGTGGACGCGGACCCTCACTGGAAATCCAGGGTTCGGGAATATAGCCTCAACGTGGCACGGCATGCAACGCGGAGGCTTGCCTCCGTGCCACGGAGCTGTCGCGAGGCTTCACTGGAAATTGCCAAATTAATTCATCCTCCATGCAGTGTGCCTCCGCGATGGTAGCGTGGCACGGCTCCATCGCGGAGCCCCTTTACATTGTGCATTCCAATGTCTTTTCCGTGCTCGCATCCAAGTCCAACTCCGATATTGTTCCAACATACATTTTAGCTCCTCAAAATCATGTTTTACCTACAAAACAATGCTAATCATGTTGGTTAGTATAAATTCACATTTTATTACCAATTACATGAAAATGTATACACATTGCACAATAACCAAGGCGAAAATGATACGTTTGAGTATCACTTGGGCATATAAATCTGCCCAAGATCAGCCACCTGTATGAACTTCAGCTAACCAGAAACATACTTACAAGGGGGAAACCTATGCGGGCCGACAAGGCCACCATGCTGTCTAGTTCTCTGTAAGTCAACAATAGCATGCTAAATAATTACGTGACCGGCAAGGTCACCATTACTGACTGGTTATGGCCACACATAGCCAACAGGAACTGAAATACTAACTAACTATAACAAACTGCACGGCCTCACACGACCAGCTCAACTGACCACAGGGAAATATATACAGACTGCAAGCCTCTAGGAATGACAATAGAAATGATCGGGACAGGGCCCCGACCTACCCGTACTGTACAACAAAAGAAAATGAAATACACCTCTGAATATCAAAATCCGGATGACAGGAGTTGATAACTCTGCGCTGGCTAGGATCACGGGGGATCGGCTCCTCGTCTATAAGTACCTGCAGGCATGTAATGCAGCGCCCCACGGGCGTCAGTACCACAGGTACTGAGTATGTAAAGCAATTGAAATACACAGATGAAATGAATAACAACAGTAACATGACATATAAACAGGAAGTAGCTGAGTCTATCTAGCTAAGGATAACTGGGGAGAGTTTATTTATTCTGTAACTAAACTGAGCGTACCTGAAGACGTGTTGTCCTACTGTTTATCAGTATCTAATAGCACATATAGATATACATATAAATACACACATGACCTGACCAACCCCCATAAGCCGAAAGGTGCCAACAAACAGAGCAATCTATTTACCCCTACCCGGGTCTAAACCAACCAAAAATAAGTCACTCCACTCATCTGACAACTGTGAGCTCCTCCTACCGGCCCCCTTGGGTGCGTAGCTCAAGCCTTGGCCTCTGACAATAAACTGTGTCTGAGTCCGAAGACTCCTGCCTCTGGGCGCAAGCGCTCACGGGGTAATCTGCTGTTGTATCTGTGACTGAAACTGCCCCTGGTTGCAAGCACGCAACAGGGTACCTTTATAAAAATTTGTATGTGAAACTGCCCCCGGCCACAAGCGCACATAGAGTAATCTGCCCTTGTAAACAGGGTAATCTGGCTCTGCACAAAGTAAACTAAACTGCCCCTGCAAGCAGGGTAATCTGGACCGTATTATCATGGTGGCCTGCCATCATCGTCCTCTAGGAGGACGACATCGCCCAGCTGGTGGCGGTATCTAAATCTGGTATTGACACAGCTATAACCCAGGGGCGGTGGGGATGCAACGGGACACCCACATGCCATAGCAAGTCTCAACAAACAAATAGCACATATAAATAGCAAGCATGTATAACTGAAAAGACTATCTGAAATCTACTTCTTATTCTGATCTGTTTCTACACTAAGCTAATTCTTACTAATTATACTGATTCCGTAACCTCTGTTTAGCTGTACGGCTAATCTGTAGCCAAGATACTGTCTGTCTGAATGGCTAATCTGTAGCCATAACTGTCTGTCTATCTGATCTTTCTTTATTGACTTTTATTATGAAAATCTGTTTCTTTTATTCTACTACATGCTTGCTAATCACGTAATAGGCTATACTGAATCTGAAATACTAACTTGCCCTCGGGCGCATACTTTTCTAACTTTCAGACTGAATACGATATAACAACGCAAACTAGGTTTGCTGAACTTTGCACAATACTTAACATTCAACTCCGGGAATTCTACTATGGAGTTTATTGTACTATACAAGGCTAAAGCTAATAACTTGCCGAAGGAACTAGCTTTACATACCTTAACCTCGAGTTATCCGTCTGTCGGTCGAGGCTCGATCAATACTCCAGCTATTTCTCCCAACTGCATTCATGTATACGCTAATTAATACTAAATATAGCTTTATTCTAAAGAACGACGTCACTTTCGATATAATTGTAGCCTAAACTTAGGCTTATCGAAAGACGGTCGAAAACTCACTATTTTTCAGAAGTCCAGAAGGGAGAAGTATTCACTTCACAGCTAGGAGCACATAGACATTAGTTTGGAGCAATTCTACTTACCTTATCTCTGTAGCTCGACGATTCGTCGGCCGTATTTCGTGGAACAAAATCCGTAGGAATGCTCCCTGCCTCTAAATACCTCGGTACCTGAGGTTAATTCGAGTTTTGACCGCGTTTGACAGCGTAATCGGAAGGAAATTATCAAATAATCCTTGTTCCTCTTTCTCTCTGCTTACCCTCTGTTTATCACTGGAAATTATAAGAAACTTTAATGAAAAATCGAAGTTGGAGGCTTTATATAATTGGGACTTATAAGTCGCATTCAGGGAATGCGATTTATAAGTCGCATTTTGCCTTGCGACGCACCGACTTGGCGCTTATCCGATCTTTCCCCGGGCCTTTTTCTAGCATGTATGGTTTTCAAATACTCTTAACCAACACGCGGATAGGCCATCTATATGCCTGGAATTTACGGGGTGTAACACTCCCCCCCCCAAGGTTGGGAATCCTCCAAATCAGTCGAGCGCGAGTGACGCGGGCAATTCAAAAATTGAAGAAATGCTATCGAGAGTTTTGAAGAAGGTTGAGTCAACCAAGAGTGGGGTAAAGGAATTAAGAGGGAGGTGTCTAACCTCACCCAAATAGTGAGTTCACACTCTGCCTCCATCAAGCATTTTGAAGCCCAAATGAATCACCTATCAACTCAAATGAACCCCTAGATGAAGGGAACACTACCTAGTGACACAATGCCTAATCCCAAGAAAGATGGTCAATGCATGAACATTGTTACTAGGAGTGGCAAGATGATTGAAGATGCCCCGGTGAAGCCTAGTGAGGTTGATAGCCCGAAATCAGTTGAAGAAGATGATGTTGATAAAACGCCAATGACTCCGAAGAATGAAGAAAAGATTGATGACGAAAAAGAGGGAAAGGATGATGAAATCCTCCCTCATGCTGATGATAATAAGGTGGGCATGAAGCCCCGAATGATGATAGGGTTGAATCAAGAATCTATCACGATCCAAGCATAGACCCGGATCGTAGACACGGGAAAAGGGACCCTGAGAGATGACAAGTCGACCCATGGCATAAGCATTCAACTAACTCATTTAATAATCATGAAGAAAACATAATTATAACTCAACAAAAGTCTCATACAACTGCACATCAGAATAATATATGAAACTATACATACATAAGTCAGAAAGCCTCTAATCTGGACGAGTTGAAGGGAAAAGACCCTAACTAACTCAAAAAAACTGAAACTGAAAACACAAAAAGTAAAATGATAGTCTAGTCCTCGAAAGATTAGGATTCACCAACCAAAAAAGTGTTAACTCTGATAAGAGACTATGAGCGGGGCTGAACCTGAGAACCGGGTCCCGCATCATGAAAAGATGCAGCATAGAAAGTATGCGGTCAGTACATGGAATGTACCGAGTATGCAAGGTAAGTAAAACCGCTCTGGCAACATAAATCATTTAAAAAAATTTCACGCATATCATAAGCTTTCAAGTATAAGTAGGCATGCATTTATTCTGAAATCAAAATCTTATCATGACATGAAAATGCTTAACTTCACAACATCATGACCTACTCGAATGACTCAAAATTGAATATAACATTTACATCAAAAGCTGAACAATGAGTCAAACCCTTCTTTTTGAACATGCATGCATAAGATAATTGTCATGAGTCATGAATATGCAATTTGAATGATTTAAGTAGTGGGAGACTCGTCACTTAACCAACATATCTCAATAGACCTTACATGGTCCCAACTATCACACTCAAGTGGGCAGAGCCATCCATAACCTTGCCAGGGCAATGGACGATACCATGATATCGATATCAACCTGAAGGGACAATCAGGCCAGGGATAGCTCACAAGGGAGGTCCCAATAATATAATAGTATCAACCTACGTTGGCGCATAGTTCTAGGGCATGGGGTGATCGACCCTTAACCCGCTCGGTGCTAGACTCATCTCCCAAAAACATGCAATGCTCTACATCGTATATAGCGAAGCTCAACATGGTCTATTGACGAAGCTCAACATCGTCTATTGAAGAAGCTCAACATGAAATCATGTATAACTCAACATCGTATGAAACGAAGCTCAACATTTTCTATTGACAAAGCTCATAATGAAATCATGCATAAACAAGATATCATATGGATATGAAGCTTAACATTGTCTATTGACAAAGCTCAATAATGACCTACATCTCAATTATGAAATCATGCATATGAGAAGCTTTATTTTGAAACATACCACAAGCTCTATCATAGGTTGGAGCAGCTACTCCAAATCATGTGGTAAGCTACATGTAGAATTATTTAACTCAACAACCACAAGCTAGAATTTATGAAAAGTTGGGAAACTTCACTTCAAACAATGTTGTAATCTTATTTCGGGAAAATCATCACTTTAAATCATCATAGGGACATTGCCCAAAGCTTTATCATGCTAGGATCCACACAATTTTTATTTTGAAAACAAAATCATAATCATGGGTAGCTTTAGAAACATACTTTTAATCATTAAATCTCAACGTCATCATGCTTTGATCATCATTCACTACTTTTATGAACTTCTCATCCATAGGAATTTTAGATTCAAGATTTAGAAAACAATTTAGAATCTGCCCAAGGTTTACAATTCATCAATATAAATGCAATCTAATCATACCCATGTATAGAAATTGTAGAATTATACAATTTGGGTAAAACCCCATACTTGATCATAGACCTTTCATTACATTTTGATAGAGATTGGGCATGGGTGTGGAAGGAAGACACCCATTTAAAACCCTACATACCTGGAAGAGATGATTCTACCACCTCACTGATTGCCCAAAGAGAAATTGGAAGAGACCCTTTAGAAAAGCTCTTGATCACCACCTAAATTTTATAAACTTGCATGCGTGGAAGGAATACACTTAGAATAGGTTTTCCCCTACTAAAATCCTCCAAAATGAGCCTTAAACGACATAGTATATGGCCTTATGACGAAGGAATGATGGAAATACCCTTATTGATTACGCATAAAAATTGCTCACTGGACCAAACAACGAACGACCCTACGGGTCATTGGAGGATACCACAACCCGTGGTGTCTACTTGTGCTATGCACTGTCCAGGCTAGACCTCAACTCATACGACGACCTAAACAATGGGTCATTCAATCCTGCAACAGGTCGTCCAATCACCCATTGTTTCCTTTATCAACCTAGGCACTCCCTCCAACCGCGAGCCTTACTACGACTTGTTAATGGAACCCACAAGTCATGGTCTCATTCCGTAACATACATTGACCACCTCACTAAGCTAACAATGGCTGCTCACCACGATCCGTGGTACCTCACAACGTGTCATTGGGTGACCCGTGGCATCCCTGAACCTCAAGTCCAACTCTCACCATGGTTCCATCTGATGACTCATTGTAACCTACAATGAGTTGTTAGATAGGTCGTTGTCTCCCTTGACCCACAACCAGAAACCTTTCACGACTCACTCCCATGGGTCGTAGGTTGATCCCATGAGTCGTGGAACCTCTCGTTCTGCAACAATTTTCCAACTTTCACCAGTCTAGCATTTCAGCTTCCCAGACCTACTCATAGGCACTTTCGGGGTATTATAATATCTCCCCCTTGGGAACATTCATCCTCAAATGTTGGAAAAAAGCAGAAAATAGAAACATGCGATTATCACAATTAAGTACTGATTATTTAAATAAAAAACTAGCGGAATACTACCTCCGACAATAACTACACAGCTGAACTGGATTCACCAATTATACACACATCCACATACATAAAAGAAACTTGTGCACATAATTTAAACATGAAGACTAAATAGAGTCTAACTGCAAAACTGATGCCTCAAGCTGATACTGAGCCGGTAGAGAACAAATGTGGGTATCTGTCCGTCATATCCGCTTTGGCTTCCCATGTAGCTCCTTCAACATGTTGATTTCTCCACAATACCTTAACCGAAGCTAATTCCTTGTTTCTTAGCTTTCAAACCTGACGATCCAAGATTTCAGTGAGAATTTCTTCATAACTGAGGCTGTCTTTTACACCAACCCTGTCCACCATAACTACTAATGCTGGATCACACAATCACTTCTTCAAAAGTGACATGTGAAACTCGGACAAACTGAAGATAACTCTGATGGCAAGTCCAACTCATACACCATCTTACCAACTCTCCCCACAACCCGGTAGGGACCAACATAGCGGGGACTGAGTTTTCCTTTTTTCACTCCCTTCATGGGAGATACCTTTAGAAATACCCAATCATCAACCTCAAACTCCAAATCTCTTCTTCTCACATCCACGTATGACTTCTGATGACTCTGAGCAGTTTTCAGCCTGTCCCTTATCAACTGAACCTTCACCATAGCCTCGTGAGCTGAGTCTAGCCCTATCATAGCTGCCTCACCAACCTCAAACCTTCCGATGGGCAATCTACACCTCGCCCGTAAAGGCCTCAAACAGTGCCATTTGGATACTGGAGTGATAACTGTTATTGTAAGCAAACTCGATTAAAGGAAAGTGATCATCCCAACTACCATTAAAGTCCATCACACAAGCTCTCAACATGTCCTCGAGATTTTGAATTGTCCGCTCTGCCTGGCCATCTGTTTGCGGATGGAATGCTGTGCTGAGCTTAACCTGAGTCCCAAGCCCTTTTTGGAAAGACCGCCAAAACTGAAAGGTAAACTGAGTACCTCGATCTGAAATAATGGACAAGAGCACTCCATGAAGCCGGACCAACTCCTGGATATACAATTTGGCATAATCATCCGTTGAATCAGTGGTTTTGACCAGTAGAAAGTGTGCATCCTTGGTCAACCTGTCTACCACCACCCAAATAGAATCATAGAGTCAGCGAGTAATAGGTAGGACTGCAATAAAATCCATATTAATCTCTTCCCACTTCCAAGTGGGAATGCTAATATCCTGAGGTATGCCTATCGGCCTTTGATGTTCGACCTTCACTTATTGACAGTTCGGGCACTTGGCTACATATTCTGTAGTATCCTTCTCTATGTCGTTCCACCAATATATTTCCCGAACGTCATGATACATCTTGGTAGTACCCAGATGGATAGAATACCTAGATCCATGTGCCTCATGCAATATTCGGTCCCTCAAATTATCGACATCTGGAACACATAGACAACCCTGGTACCACAGTACACCATCTCCCCCTTGGGAGAAGACCTCCACCTTTTGACTTCGAACGACTTCCTTTATCTTTACTAAAATAGGATCCTCATCTTGTCTAGATTTAACATCAACCACCAGGGACGATTTTGATCTGTTTTGCAGAACAACGCCGCCCTTGGTCGAGTCGACCAATCTAACTCCCAACCTCGCAAGTCGATGGACTTCTTTTACCAACTTTTTCTTTCCCTCATCCACTTGGGACATACTTCCTATAGAGAGTCTACTAAGTGCGTCTGTTACCACATTAGCCTTGCCCGGGTGGTAAAGAACACTCATATCGTAGTCCTTAAGTAGCTCCAACCACCTCATTTGCTGAAGATTGATGTCTTTTTACGTGAACATGTATTGCAAGATCTTGTGATCTGTGAACACATCCACGTTGACCCCATACAAGTGATGTCACCATATCTTCAAGGAAAACACCACTGTGGCCAATTCAAGATCATGGGTCGGGTAACTCTTTTCATGAAATTTCAATTGTCTTGAGGCATATGCTATCTCCTTCCCATGATCCATCAACACACATCCCAATACGACTCACGAAGCATCAAAATACACAACAAAGCCATTCGTACCCTCAGGTAGGGTCAACACTAGTGCTGAAATGAGTCGAGTCTTCAACTCTTGGAAGCTTTTCTCACAAGCCTCCGACCATTGAAACTTTATCTTCTTCTGATTCAACTTAGTCAATGGTGCGGCAATAGATGAAAAGCCCTCCCCGAATCTCTGATAGCAACCCGCTAAGCCCAAAAAGATCCTGATATCTGGTGGGTTCACCGGTCTAGGCCAATTCTTTACCACCTCGATCTTTTGAGAGTCTACCTTTATGCCCTCACCTGATACCACATGGCCAAGAAATGCCACTGAGTCTAACCAAAACTCACATTTGCTGAACTTCACATACAACTGGTGCTCCTTCTTGCTCCGAGAGTATATAAGGATTCATCGATGAACTCAATCACGAACATGTCCAAATCTGCCTTGAACACCCTGTTCATTAGATCCATAAAAGCTGCAAGAGCATTGGTTAGTTCGAAAGACATATCAACAAATTAGTAGTGACCATACCAAGTCTTGAAAGTGGTTTTCGGGATGTCATTCTCACGAACCATGAGCTGGTGATACCCAGAACTGAGATCAATCTTGGAGAAACACTTATGATGTCGCCCAAATTACACCTCGCAATAGAGATATAATCTGTCAATTGTCAAATATAGAACCCAACAAAGGTTGAGGTCAATCCCAGAGGGAATATGGTAAGAACTTAAGTTAATGCGAATAACTGTTACTATTGAGTTACTTATTTCCTACAAGGGAAAGAAATAGAATAATTAAACAAAAGTAAAACTATTGAATTCTTAGATCAAATTTGGTTTGTATTCAATTAACGACTTAACTAGGATTGTGCTCCCCAAGACTTCATAACCATAAGGCTTATACACTAATGATCTATTCTGGTGTTTAACATGCAATATTGGTAAGTTAGGTTGACCTAAATAGTTGGTCCCCTATCTATATTATTATCACCACGCAACTTGGTCCATATACGAGTGTACTTTAATTGACCCTTACCCTTAATATTGGATTAGCTATCCCCGAACAAGTTCAAGTTATTAGATGAGGGTTGATAGCCTCAAATATCCATTATTAATCCCTTTTCCCATTCATTACCTCCTTGGTCCTGTAAATAAGAATAAGGAAAGTCCTAACATTTGCAACCGTCAGGAATCAATTAATACGAAGGGAAAAACTATACATGCATTAAACCCCATTCAAGAATCAGTAAGTATTTTACCTATGTACGTTAATTCATCTTGGTTCCCACAACCCTAGTTATGGGTTTAGCTACTCATGTTTGTATGATCACAATCACAAATTATTAAATAAATCATAATTGCAACTTACAAATTATCGTAGAAGAAAAACCAAGTAAATTGAATAAAACTCCAACGTTGATGAATAAATTCCAATGTTTCTTTTGATCCTCAAATTCAAGAACAAAATTGTAAACCTTGTTTCTTAACTCAAAAATAATCGTACAACACCAAAATCCTCTTGAAAATTAATAATAATCAGCTTCTCCACGAAAATATACCTAAACTGTGTATTTATAGTTCCAAGAAAACCTTTTCCTAACAAAAATTAGAAACCAGGTCGGCAGTGGCAACGAGCTTGGTGACGTTGGGTCCTCTGACGAGTTGTTCCTTGCTTAAAATAGTCATCCTCAGCGTTGTACCATTCGGTAGTTTGTTATATGGGTATATAACTACACGCAAGTGCACGTGGTCGAACAAGTAGTAAAGTGGCTCAAGTATGCCAAGTATCGATCCCACAGGGACTGGGATAAGGTAACAATTAATCAAGTGTTACTATATTTTCAGTTTAACAATGAAGACAATAGTGTAACCAAGAGTTTGATATTTTTGGATTCTAATTTTTATGCTAAGTCTAAAACGATTATCTAATGTGAGTCTGAACTATGAATGTGAGCATGCTGAGGTTAAATGAACATGTAAAGAAATCAATTATCAATATCATTTGGTTAGTCTTTTCCTACGGTTGCTAGTCAAGAACTACTGCCAATGGATTAAAACTCTCATATTTAACCCAACTTAAGAATCATGAACCGTCCACCTACATTTCTATGATTAAACGAAAGTTCATGTTCTAGCCATACAAACCCGGTTCCTAAATTGACTAATACGACTTTCAGGTATATTTCTATCCTGAAGGTAAATCAATTCTCAATTTTCCCAAACTAAGAAAGGATCATATCCTATTAATTCACTACTTTCCAATTTCTTGCTCTCTCGAGTAAAACCGGACTTTTTAGATATACATTAACGTAGGCCACACATTAATGCAGTAAGAACAAGAATCAATAGAACAACCATGGAAGAAAAGATGAAAAACCGAAGAATCAATAATCATATTTCATTACAAGTGTTTTAACCTCAGCAAGAAGAGGAATTAGCCACTCATTTGTGGATTAAACATCGTTAAATGAGTGTTAAACATACAAGCAATTGAATTCAAGGAGAAAGAAAGAGAGAAGAACCCTGATAATTTCGTCCCCTCAACTGCCTGTAACCCACGTTCTTGCTCCACCAAGTCAGAATATTGAAAAATGAACCTAAGTGTTCTATTTATACTGGTGGGAATTTTTCCCTACATAACAAGCAACGTGTCACGGAATGCATCACGGAGTACTGCCTCCGTGACACGCCACCGACGCGGACCCTCACTGGAAGTTGGGGATCCAGGTATTCAGGTTTAACGTGGCACAGCGTGCAACGCGGAGCTAGGCCACCGTGCCACGGACCCAACGCGAACCTTCACTGGAAATAGGCCGAAAATTCCCTATCCAGGCAGACGGCCTCCACGATGGCAGCGTGACACGGCTCCATCACGGAGCCTCTTTATTTTGTGCCATCCAATGCCTTGTCCTTTGCTCACATCCGAGTCCAACCCCGATCTATTCCAACATGAATTTTAGCTTCCCAAAATCACATTTTACTTGCAAAACAATGCTAATCATGTTGGTTAGTATAAATTCACATTTTATTACCAATCACATGAGAATGTATAAACATTGATAGATAAACAAGGCTAAAATGACACATTTGAGTATCACTTGGGCATATAAATTTGCCCAAGATCACTTACCCCACACTTAAATCCTTGTTCATCCTCGAACAACAATCTTACACCTCATGCAATTTACACCCAAACCTCGCTACTTTGGTTCGACAATATAGGTTACGGTCATACCGATTATTCAATACAGCAAATCATCAAGAAAACATGCATGGTCCTATCAATGCAATGACATTCAATACATCAAGACCTCCTAGACTTAAGAATCAACTCTCAATATTGGAAAACTCATGAAAATCAGCTGATCAAGACATCCGACACGAAAATTAATCTTTCATCAAGCATGTGCCCTCACAACACAAGAGAATTTTCCCCTTTTTGATCATATGAACTCACCAAATTTCACGCAGGGGCATAAAAACACAATTTCGCTCTCTCTCCCAAAAGAATTCACATGCATCATGTCATGACCCATAAGCTTACCTTTAGTGTATTACTCCACTAATATAAAGAAGTGTGATGTAGGATCACATAGGACTTTAACGGGTTGTAATGTAAGCTACAGAACTAGTAAATATTGGGCTAGCCAATAATAGCCACTAGTATCCTTAAGCGCCTTTTCAATACATCCCATCAAACTCATGGGCATTGTTTCTTTCTTCATCCTCCCATTCTTGAAGTTTTTATTTAGTTTGGCCCATCTTATTAAGCACACTTGACACAACAACAAAGATTATTCATGCACCTTCATTATAGTTTATTTATAACAAGTGCACCTTCAACCTTTTCTTTTCTTCCATCACTCTGCTTTTCTTTTCTTTTCACCATTCTCACTTTTTGACACTTTGGGAAAATGATTTTCTCTTCTTAAGCGCTTAAGAGTTTTGGATCAAATTTGCGGCTAATGAAAAGAAGGGATTAAGCTCGGTTTACACTTTTTGACAAAAGAAAAAAAATCAATAGGCTAAAGGCTCAACGGGCTCACTAGGGTACTCAATCAAGGTGGGTACAATAATGAAAAATAGAAACTTTCGGTTAAAAACAAAGAAATGCCTACATCCTTTCCTACAATACACCTCCTTCATTTCGTTTTGTACACACCAGGCAAGTTCTAGACACCTCACCTCACGTCACACGTATTGCACATGCTCAATTCAAGATGTATTCACAGACTCTCCAATCAGCTAATTACAGGAATTCAAACATTAAGCCTCAATCACATTGAATCGACTCTATGGCCTAGGTATCTCAACATATTTACAAAGTTGCATGATTTCATAAGAATCACATTTGCATTTTAAATATCATGTACAACACGCAACCAGAATTCCGCAACCATAAAGTAACTACCAGTTTTGGGATGCAACCCACAAAAGAAAAACAACTGAAAAATAAATGAAAAATCTACTCCTAACGACTACATTTCTCTTAAGACGGTCGTCATCTATCCATCATAAGGAATGGTCACTAACTAGGACTTTGGTTCAATGGGACCATTCTCGGTAAAAGAACCAAAAACAAACGCCGAGAAACCCAAGAATTGAAAAAAAAAATTAAAAAATATCGATCATGTCGATAAACAAAAATATGTACCAAATCAGCTTGCAACATTCAACATTCAGCAACACACAACAGTTTCACATATAATTACAATACAGGATAACAACTTAACACTCACAAATCACAGGGTCAGAACATTTTGTTCACAGCACAACAACAAATTAGGACATACAAAACAGCACAACTAGCACCTAACTACTCCCACCGCACACTTATCTCGAACACTGTCCCCAGTGTTCACAAAAATTGATATAGCACAAAAATTGGGTGGTGGAACTCCCTGATCAATCAAAATACTCCACTTCTTCATCAGGTGCTGCTGCTTCGTCTCCCATGTCTGAATCACCCCCATCGTCATCATCAGACTCCACATCGGAGTCTTCCCGACGTGTCTCCTCGTCTGTGGGGACATCATCATCCGTGGGCTCTACAAATGCTAGCCCCACTTGGCATAGAGCCCTGGCGTTTTTGCCAAAAGGGTAGTCTAGCTCAAGCTGCCATAGCTCGTCCTCTGTTGCCGGCCTCCCGCCTATCCTCAGCTGGAGCATCTGCATCCCATACATGCGAGCCATATACTGATCATCACGAGCATGTCGCTCGCCTAGTGTAAGAACAGGCCCGTGGGTGGTTTCGGGAGCCTTAGTTTTGGTGACATCTAAGGCCCGCCGCTCCATCTGCGGGATGTAGTCAAGGGCCTCTTGCTCAACATCTAGGCCCCTTAAGAATGTGGTGAGTAGTCCACCAAATCCATATTTGTGCCCCTGATGCAACCGGGCTCTCTTCATGGCGGAAATAATCACCGCCCCCACGTTGATCTCCAGCCCTTTCATTAGGGCATACACCAGGCATACACGATCCCGGGTTACATCTATCATATGTACCCCCGGGATTAGGCAGGAACAGACGATCTTAAGCCATATCCTGGCTTCCCTGTTCATCTGTGAATAGGGAAAAGTCTGATGGTAGCCCCTCTCCTTATGTCTGCTCCATCTAGCTGTCGATCGGGTTCCACACAAGGTGAGTCTGATGTCCGCATATGGTGGAGTGATGTTTAGCTGTCGAAGCACGTGGGGGTCTGTGTCCCGCGCCCCTATAATAGCATTGAGGTGGTGGGGCTCAAAGGTGATTATTTGCCCTCTGATTTTGATGGTGTGACTTCTGAGAGTCGGGTTCCAATTGGCATAAAATTCCCAAATCAGGTGCAAGTTGCATTCCTTGGGCTCTTCAAAGATGAAATTGAGCCCAGCTGCCTCGATCCTGTGGACAATCCTAGGGAACTCCTGTGCCAACGGTTCCCGAGCTATGTGTTCCTTGGGGAAGTACTTGCTCTCCTTATGCTTGGCATACCACTTCTTTCCCTCTTCTGTCACCCACTTGGTTCTGTATTGGCGGCGTTGGCCGCGTGGAACCGCTGGTGCTGTTGGGACTATTGTGCCCAGTCTGATTTTCTTTCTTCCAGGGCCAGATGTCGATACGCCTTTCCCCTTTTCTTGCCTGCTTGCCATTTTTCCTGTCAACCCAAATAGACAAGATCAATGTTAAGCCAATGAGCATTAGCTTCGACTAAGGTCGGGTTAAGCTAGGCTACCCCACACTTAGTCTTTAGCTAAAATTACAACATTACGGCAAGATCATACCTATTTACACAAACAAACAACCAAATATACAACCATGCTTAGTGCATTCGAAGAATTCGACGGTATGTATTCTATGTACTACTCAGACTTCGTACAGCTAACCACAATCATTACCATCGATAACATTTCATCTTACCGCACTTAGCAAGGAGAAACAAAGAAACGAAAACAACAAGAATTTAACTACATGAACCTATACAACTCACCCAATTCTTGCAAATTTCAATGTTCCCCTAACCCGAGAATTCGTCAGTCTTTTAGCATAATACAACTAGCACATCGACTCATCTCACTCAACATGTACAACCCATCATGAATTTCACTAGTTCACTACATTTTTCCACTTCAAATTCAAAAACAAGCCCTAGTTATGATTGTATCAACAAAAATTCAATTAAATTATGCAATTAACGAGTTCAAGCGATCACAATAATACTCCGAACATCCATCAACAATAATTCAATTGAATTTACGCTTAATTTCTACTTAGGGCAAGTTTAGCTCACATCACATGCTCAATATCGAAGAAAATCGACAAGAAATGAGATGTAATTGAGGAACATACCTTACATTTGAAGAATTAAAGAAAACTCAATGAAATCCTTGGCCTATTCCGTGTCACGTTGAAGGGGGAGGGGTTTTAGGGAGTTTGGTCGCGGAGTGTGTGAGAAATAAGGAAAAGTGAGGGGGAATCGGGGTTTAAAAGTGGAAAAATCGCGCGGGTCACCCAGCGACCCAGTGTGACCCATCGCGATATACACAGCAACGTGTCGCGGAGTGCATTGCGGAGCACTGCCTCCGTGACACGGAGCTGTCGCGAGGGTGTTCGGGAATTCATTTAAAATTTTGGATTTATACCTCAACGTGTCACGGAGGGTAACGCGGAGGCCCTCCTCCGTGACACCGAGCTATCGCCCTAGCTCACTGTTTTGCCACTTTTTCTTGATTTTCATACCTCGAATTTTCCTTTGCGATTCCTTGTATATTTTCCCTTCGTTCGACATGAAATTCATTCTACTACAACAAATTGGTTAGAATTATAGGTTTCACTCAAAATAAAAAAAAAAACAAAAAACTAAAAGTTTTGTTGTTAATCAAGAAAATAAAAGAAAATGAATAAAAATAAATAAAAAAAAATCTATTCACAATTTACAATGAAAAATTTCACAGGTTGCCTCCCGTGTAGCGCCTGGTTTATCGTCGCGGCTCGACGTCATTCAGCTCAGTTGTCCTCTAGGGTGATGGACGTTTTCTCTCGACCACCGTCCTCCCCCCAGTAGTGCTTACATAGTTCGGGTGGTTTTCCCAATAACTCTCGTGAATCCTTTATCCGCGCCTTATCAACTTGATCAATCACATTGATCACCGAGAGTTCCTCGTACACAGTCGGGAGCTTGGAGGCCTTGTACACATCGAACACTTCCACCTTGTCGTGTGCTCGCATGGTTAGCTGCCCCGCAGCTACATCAATTAGCGCTTTCCCGGTCGCCAAGAAAGGACGTCCCAAAATAAATGGGACTTTCACGTCTGGTTCAAAATCCAACACGACAAAATCTACTGGGAATATCAGGGAGCCAACTTGCACCAGAACGTCCTCCACAATGCCATCAAGTCTGGCTAAGGACCGATCCGCCAATTGCAAGATCACTGTTGTGGGTCTAGGAAGTCCTAGACCCAGCTTTTTGAATACCGATGAAGGCATCAAATTAATGCTCGCTCCCAAATCACATAATCCATGAGCTCGGATACTCTGCCCAATAGTAATATGTATAGTAAAGCTCCCAGGATCTTTAAGCTTTGTGGGCAGTCGGTTTTGTATTCGGGAAGTGCACTCCTCCATAAGAGCCACCGTAGCATACTCAGTCAACCGACTTTTGTTTGCCATGATGTCCTTTATATACTTGGCATACTTCGGCACTCCCTGCAAAACATCAACAAGAGGTAAGTTAATATGTACCTGTTTTAGCACCTCCATGAATCTCTTGAAACACGCCTCCTCCTTGTGTTTCTTTAATCGTTGAGGGAACAGGGGTGGTGGTCTTTCTGATTCAGCATCCTTAGTCTTCCCCCTCTCATCACTTTGCTCCCTCTCGACTTCTGCTGCTCCCGATTGTTGAGGTGGTCTTTCTGGTTCCACCTTTTTCAGCTGCAAACCACTCCTTGTGGTCACCGCATTCACCTGCTTGGGGTTGGGATCTGTGTCACTCGGAATTCCTCCTCTAGGCCTGGTATTTCGGGCTCCAGCAAATTGCCCAAATTGATATTCAAGTGCCTTGGTAGTTAACTGGTTGTTTTTCACCTCGGCTGCCAATTTCACATAGTCAGCCTGCAATTGAGCTTGGTTAGCTATCATCGTCTTGAACATCTCCTCAATGCTGGGTGATGGTGGTGGAGGAGGTGCATTGTTGTTTCTAAATTGTGCTTGATAATTCTGCTGCCCTCGTTGGTTCCTTTGCACACCCTGACTCGAACTTTGCCCCTGATAGATATTGCTACCCCAAGAGAAATTTGGGTGATTCCTCCAATTGGAATTGTAGTTGTTGCCATACTGTTGGTGGTTGTTCCTTTGTACATTTCCCACAAAGTTCACCGAGTCAGGATTTGCTCCACAACACTCAGCCGAGTGCTCACTGCTCCCACACACTTCACACCAAATCTGCTGCACTGCATTCACTGGGGCTTGAGGCTGGTTCATTGTCATGTTACTTAAGTGGGTGTTGAGTTGATTCTGTAAGGCAGCTATCTGTGCAGCAATAGCTGTAAAACCATCCACTTCTAGAACTCCTGCTTCTTTCCTTGTCCCTCCTCTTGATGAATCAGCATTCCACTCCGGATTGCCCTATGAAATACGATTCAACAAGGTATACAGCACCTCATAAGTTTTCTCCAGTGCTTGTCCCCCAGCTGCTGAGTCTAGCAATATTTTTGTATGGGGTTCCAAACCCTCTATAAAAGTGTGCACCAGCACATCATTGGATTGATGATGATGAGGACAATCCCGCAACATGGACTTGAATCTCTCCCAAGCCTGATATAGATTCTCTCCCTCTCTCTGTTTGAAACTTAGAATTTGACTTCTAGTCTTGCTGTTTTACCGGAGGGAAAAAATCGTATCAAGAATTTCCTTGCAAGATCATCCCACGTAGAAATAGAGTTAGGTGGATCAGCTTTCAACCACCTCTTGGCTTCTCCCAATAGTGAAAATGGGAACAATGTAACCCGGACATAATCTGATGACACTCCAGCGGGGATGTAAGTGTCACTTATCTCCAAGAAATTTTGGAGATGCTGTTGTGGATCTTCATGAGGGAGACCTGTAAACTGCCCGCTAGTGTGCAGCAATTTCACCATGTTTTGTTTAAGCTCGAACGTCCCTCCTGGCTCAGGTTTGCGGATGCTAGATGTGACATTATTAGCATGTGGGATTGCAACCTCGCAAACCGGCCGAGCTGCTACTTCTTCGGGCACTAACATTGCCCGTACTACTGGTGGATTCTGTTGTTGCTCCATAAGTGTTTGTCTGAGCAACTGCAGCTTTCTTTCTAGAGCTTCTCTCCGATGACGATGAAATAATCTTTCTGGCTCTAAATACGAGTCCACCAGCTCCTTGTCTCTTGCCAGTGTTCAACAGAGATTAAATCTGCAAACTAAGACCAAGTTGTCAACACTAAGAAAATAAAAGTATGGTAAATTAACACTTAAGAAAATTTCACCAATTGCCAGTCCCCGGCAACGGCGCCAAAAACTTGTTCGGTCGTTCGTTATATGGGTATATAACCACACGCAAGTGCACGTGGTCGAACAAGTAGTAAAGTGGCTCAAGTATGCCAAGTATCGATCCCACAGGGACTGGGCTAAGGTAACAATTAATCAAGTGTTACTATATTTTCAGTTTAACAATGAAGACAACAGTGTAACCAAGAGTTTGATATTTTTGGATTCTAATTTTTATGCTAAGTCTAAAACGATTATCTAATGTGAGTCTGAACTATGAATGTGAGCATGCTGAGGTTAAATGAACATGTAAAGAAATCAATTATCAATATCATTCGTTTAGTCTTTTCCTCCGGTTGCTAGTCATGAACTACTGCTAATGGATTAAAACTCTCGTATTTAACCCAACTTAAGAATCATGAACCGTCCACCTACATTTCTGTGATTAAACGAAAATTCATGTTCTAGCCATACAAACCCGGTTCCTAAATTGACTAATACGACTTTCAGGTATATTTCTATCCTGAAGGTAAATCAATTCTCAATTTTCCCAAACTAAGAAAGGATCATATCCTATTAATTCACAACTTTCCAATTTCTTGCTCTCTCGAGTGAAACCGGACTTTTTAGATATACATTAATGTAGGCCACACATTAATGCAGTAAGAACAAGAATCAATAGAACAACCATGGAAGAAAAGATGAAAAACCAAAGAATCAATAATCACATTTCATTACAAGTGTTCTTAACCTCAGCAAGAAGAGGAATTAGCCACTCATTTATGGATTAAACATCGTTAAATGAGTGTTAAACATACAAGCAATTGAATTCAAGGAGAAAGAAAGAGAGAAGAACCTTGATAATTTCTTCCCCTCAATTGCCTATAACCCACGTTTTTGCTCCACCAAGTCAGAATATTAAAAAATGAACCTAAGTGTTGTATTTATACTGGTGGGAATTTTTCCCGGAATAACAAGCAACGTGTCACGGAGTGCATCACGGAGCACTGCCTCCGTGACACGCCACCGACGCGGACCCTCACTGGAAGTTGGGGGTCCAGGTAATCAGGCTCAACGTGGCACGACGTGCAACGCGGAGCCAGGCCACCGTGCCACAGACCCAACGCAAACCTTCACTGGAAATAGGCCGAAAATTCCCTATCCATGCAGAAGGCCTCCGCGATGGCAGCGTGACACGGCTCCATCGCGGAGCCTCTTTATTTTGTGCCTTCCAATGCCTTGTCCTTTGCTCACATCCGAGTCCAACCCCGATCTATTCCAACATGCATTTTAGCTTCCCAAAATCACATTTTACCTGCAAAACAATGCTAATCATGTTGGTTAGTATAAATTCACATTTTATTACCAATCACATGAGAATGTATAAACATTGATAGATAAACAAGACTAAAATTACACATTTGAGTATCACTTGGGCATATAAATTTGCCCAAGATCAGTACCTAGTTGTGGCAATGGGTCACCTAATGACCCGTCGTGCCTGGGCACGAGTTGTTAGGCCCCTCGTGGTATAACTCTTTCAAAATTACAGTGCACCTTACAGTTTGTTCCAGTGATCTGCCAACGAGTCGCTTAGTCAACTAACAACTTGTTAAGTCTGTCGTCAACTCAACTGGCTACTTTGGCAATATTTTCTCTCCTAGTCTTCATGACTGACTTCACGACTCGTTACCAGGTGTAACGAGTCATTCCCTCAACCCATTAGGTACACTGTCACATCTTCTTCACACTTCAATAATTTCCCACGCGTTCAGCAACAAGTCGTGCCTCATGCCAACAACTCGTGAAGTGCCTGGCAGTTACCCTTTCAGTTGTTTTCAACATTAATATTCCCAGTTCACTTCTGAACCTGTTTTCCTGCAACATTAAACACAAAACACATCATACCTATATAAACATACCCAGAATATGCATAATTTCTTGGTTTTAATTGTTGAAAGTGCCGTAAAATCACGGTACATCAACATCCTCAACATAGAACTTTTGCATGTCCTCAGGAAAAAATAAAACAAAACAAAATAAGCTAAACTACTTTGACGCTTCAATCGAAAGAACTCTAGGAAACTTATGAAAATTATATTCATTCAACAAATCAAAAATTTCCTAACCCCTCCTTCATTGTATCAACTCACATCACTATGAATATGCAAAATTTTAAACCATAAAACAGAGGAATCAAAACCTGGAAAAACACTGTCACTTGCAACCACACACACAAATCTATAACCCTGATCCAAACAATTTGCAGACGATTTTGTTGACGAAATGCTCTTACCTTAAAGAAGTCCCATACTCACACATGTGTATATGATTATTTCAATAAATTCCTCTTGGGAATAGGTAAGATTCACTCGGTCTCACAAAGAAATTTGAACTATGTGAATATAATACCATAGGCTTGCCTTTACTTTCAATACCTCGATTTTTAGACAAGTAACCAGGTTCACTATAGGACTTTCTAGGCTTGTAACGTAGGCTCGGGCTCGGGTATGGTACATATGAAATTAGTATCTCAACCCTCCTTGGCACTACACACCTCTTGGCTCCACTTTTCACCTTTTTCCTATTTTCTCCCCTTTTCCCTTTAACTGCTTCTTCTTTTCTTTGCTTTTGCAACTACAGATGCGGTTTCTCTTTATTCAAGCACTCATTGATGTCACATTTTTTTTTCTTTTCTTTTCATGCTTTTCGACAACAATTTTTACTTCTTTCTTTTCATTATGCATATCGCACCCGCTCTTTCCTTTTCTACATTACCCAATTTTCATTCCTCCCAACTCTTCATAATCACCCCTATAGTAGCCACCCTCAACTTAGGCGATTTGCCTGAGTTGAGGTTCACAATGTCTAAGGACCAGAGACAAAACAGGTTCATTCTTAATAAAAGCAGGAAGATAAATTGGTGTAAACAAAAAGAAAGGCCAATTTAAGCTCAAACATTTTGATCAAGGGATTTTTGTTCTCTTTTGGTAGGTCTTTTAAGGATAAAGTGGGCACATAAATCAAAAACGGCCTATGATCCTTTCCTAGTTTCCTATCCTCTATCTCGGTACTATTGACCAGACAAGTTCTAGATTGACACACACAACCGAATTCATCTATTAAACCTCACTCACATATAGCACTGGTCAACATCATCACTTCTACTAATTTCTACTTTAGGTATAGCCATACAATGGTAAACATGTTGACAGTTTCAATGCCATGCAAAGATTGACAAAGGTCATACTCGTCAACTTTCACATACACATATAAAAAAATTTCGGAGGGGTACCAAATTATCAATGAACAAAAAATAAACAATTTAAGCTCTTGAATGCCTTCAGTTCTCCTAACTTTCTTCCGACTGACATAAAATAACACAAAAAATATACAATAAAATCCTAAACGTGTCGGTTCCACTAGATATGGAACACCCAAGGGAAAAGATATCCTGCAAGAAAAATCCTTTGGTTATGTTCAACGAAAAGAATGCATAGGTATCCCTCCCCACCCCTATCAAGAAAAGCATGTGTCATCCTCGATGTGTGTGTATATATATATATCAGACAAAACTAGGGAAATAGGGAACATACCTATGCAACCTAGGTGTCAGCTACCTAGTCGGTGGAAGGTGTAGATACGCCTCCAAAGTTATCTCCAACATTACCGGCTTGACCCGGTGCATATTCAGTTCCAAAAAAGCTCGTGCCTTCTCTACGAGCTCTCGCTGCCTCAGTCTCGGCTCTCTGTCGAGCCTCCTCTCTCGATATGTGCATTGCTCTCTCCATCTCACTCCGCTCTGGTTTTTGCTGACGGAGCAGGTAAGCATCATCTTCGAAACTTTCCTCCTTATGAGGCCTCTTTCCCTTATCATGTGCCATCAGCTCCTCCGTGATAAAATAAAAAATTGGCGGTAACTCTTCTTCAAACTAATCATCTATCACAGGAAGTACCGGTGGAGGTACTGCAGCTACCTATTGTGCGGCCAAGTCCCACACCTTGGCTCTAAGCGCTTCTAGCTCTGAGTACCATCTTGAAAAGTCAGGCGCCTGTAACTGTGCAAGGCGCTCATCCATTCTCTTCTCAAATGCATCCAATTGGCCATGCACAGAACTGGACAATGTCTCCAACTCCTTCGACACCCACGACTTTACCTGCTCTATCAGAACTTTAACCTGTAGAACCGTGTGTGCCTGCTACTTTTCAGCCTTAGCTAGCTGCCTAGCCATATCAACTAAGAACTCCCACGAGACCATAACTAGGCTGGTTGTAGTGGATCATGGAGGTCTAATTGGTGGTCTGGAAGCTACTGCTATAGATGATGACTTGGGAACATCATCAGGTGTGGAGGTATCCGCTGCATCTGTAGCCTCAGGATGGCTATCTCTCTCTCTTCCCTCCATAGGCACAACTGCTAACTCAGTGAACTGTGCTGCATCAGTCTGCATCCTACTGCCAAATGCCTCTGCTAATATGGTCGCTCCAGCGGATGCAACTACCTGAGTCTTTGCCCTCGATACTGGGTTTGTGTCATCTCGAATCAACTCAATATCAGTTATCTTCTGGACCACTATTCTCTGGTCAACAGATGGCAATTCTGGCACCTTTGACTCCCAACAGAGTCTATCATTCAGGCAGGGAAAGGGGATTGTAGTACCGTCATTGATTGCTCGCTCTCTAATCTCCTCAGTAATGTACCACGGGAAATTAATGGCATATCCCTCCATTATACTTGCTACTAAAGTTGCCCTGTCAGGTGAGAGGATATTATCACAGCTGGTTGGTACCAGCTTGTGCTGCACCAGTGACCACCATAATTTTGCTTGAAAGTTTAGTGTAGCCTTCTTTATCTGAGACTCTATGCCGTGCAGCCATTCAACTAGCGAACCACTTGTAGCAATGATCTGAGACAGCCAAGTATACTGCTGGATGCACTCCTGCTATTCAACTTTACATTTTTCAGCTCAAATAGCCTGTGGTCGAACTCTGCGTGTTCATCGGAGCATGATAATCTGGCCCATACAGCATCCCGGAGATTGTCCGCTCAGATATATCTGTAGGATTCTCACGCACCAATACCTAATTTAAGGCGGGACTCTTTTTCCATTCCTGGCCCCCTAATTCCAAACTCTGTAAAGTGGACGCATTGGCCGCATAGAACTCTTGGATTAAGCACGGGTTGTAGCTACCTGATGGCTCGGTCAACCAACTGAACCTATACTTATCGAACACTATTGTAGCTCTGGAAGGTCTTTTATCCCTATAGTGATCAGCCTTGGCTCCTCATATATGCTCCTCTTCAGATTGCCTTTCTCATTTAGAGAAATATCTCTATTGTATATGGCCCTCATACCATGAACACACCATCTTCGCATGTTCTATAGTTGCTTGTTTGATGTGTCCAAGGTCTCAGTCAGTTCATTATCAGAGTCCCCTTGCTTAGCATGTGATTCATCAACTCTCTCTGTGTTTAGCCCAACTGTGGGAGCCTCAGGAGCAAGTCCAGTTGCAACCCTGGCTATCATCAGTGCGACTAGGCGGATCCCTTTCCAGTGGAGTGGGAGCATCAACCAGGGCTGTCAGATTTGAAGTTTGTTGAGCCCTAGCCTTTGTGGATTTCCTCACTAACTGCTCCTCTGATATGTCATATTCTTCCTCAGAGCCACTTGACTCTTCAGAGGAGGACGGATCGTCATGCAGTCTATGGTATGAAGGTTGAATGTGCTCAGGTGCTTGTTTCTTTGTTGGGCCCTTCTTCGGTGTACCTCTTGGAGCCATTGTACCTGTGGAAACATTGTTAGTATGCATGATGAGATGAAACAAAAAACATTTTTGGGCTGGTGCCCAGTGGTCCTGATGAGTGACTAAACGAGTCGTTGCCACTGGCAATGACTTGTGAGGTCGCTCATTGTCACAAACTAGACTTCCTTCATGTTGGGCCAGTGTAATTGATGACTGGTCCCAACGAGTCGTTTCTAAATGCAATGATTCGTTAGGTCAGTCATTAGGTACACTGCTGATCTTGGGCATAATTACATGCCAAAGTGATACTTTATAACTTAGTTTTGTCTTATTTATGTATTTAATTATGTACATTTTCATGCCTTTTTGTATAGATGAGAAGAAATATTAACCAACATGATTAGTCTTTGTTTTTGAAGGAAATAATGCATTGGAGGACCCAATCTATGATTTGGTGAAGTGGAGGAATGATATCGGGAGTGAAATACCAAAGTTGGAATAAATTGGGTGATTTCCAGAGGGCTTTCGCGATACCTCCGTGACACGTTGGCAGTGCTCCGCGATACACACCGTGTCATGGAGGCAACGCTCCACGATACACACCGTGTCACAAAGGCAGTGCTTCGCGATACACTTCGTGACACGTTGCTTGTTATTCCGGGAAAAATTCCCACTAGTATAAATAGAACACTTAGGTTTTATTTTTAATAATTCTGACTTGGTGGAGCAAGAACGTGGGTTACAGGCAGTTGAGGGGACAAAAATCTCAGGGTTTTTCTCTATCTCCTTCTTCTTTGTTTCAATTGCTTGTATGATTAACACTCATTTAACGATGTTTAATCCACAAATGAGTGGCTAAATTCCCTTCTTGCTGAGGTTAAGAACATTTGTATTGAAATGTAATTATTGATAAATTGGTTTTTCATCTTTTCTTCCATGGTTGTTCTATTGATTCTTGTTCTTACTGCGTTAATGTGTGGCCAACATTAATGTATATCTAAAAAGTCCGGTTTCACTCGAGAGAGCAAGAAATTGGAAAATTGTGAATTGATAGGATATGATCTTTTCTCAGTTTGGGAAAATTGAGAATTGATTTACCTTCAGGATAGAAATATACCTAAATGTCGTATTAGTCAATTAAGGAATCGGTTTTGTATGGCTAGAACATGAATTTCTTTTTATCACAAAAATGTAGGTGGAAGGTTCATGATTCTTAAGTTGGGTTAAATACGAGAGTTTTAATCCATAGGCAATATTTCTTGACTAGCAACCGGAGGAAAGATTAATCAAATTGTATCGCTAATTTATTTCTCTACATGTTCATTTAAACTTAGCATGCTCATACTTATAGTTCAGACTCAAATTGTATATTCGTTTTATACTTAGTATAAAATTAGGAAGAAAATACCAAAAACTTCTTCACACTGTTGTCTGCAGTTTAGAGTTAAAGTTTATTGACACTTGATTAGATTAATACCTTAGTCCAGTCCCTGTGGGATCGATACTTGGCTTACTTGAGCCACTTTACTACTTGTTCAACCATGTGCACTTGCGTGTAGTTATACCGAAATCGCCGAACAACTGCCTTAGTGGTTTAATTTTCCCACTCAGGACGAGCTACACAATGAGTCATTTGGTGATCAACGACTCATGATGTAGCTTGTGTTCAAGAGTTTCAGTTCACCCATATGTTCATCTTCATCTTCTTCCATTGTTAAACTCCACAAGCATAGACATTACATTCTAAAACCAACTCAAGTGTATATACAATCGAAATCCATTTGCTTAAACCTTCCTATGGTTCATTGACATCAAGAGGCATAGATTGACATAGGCACAATATTACTCAAAATAAATTCAATTTCATTCAAAACATGGGTCCTCAAAATTCTTGTTTAAATGCAAAGATATTCAAATGTTTACTGGGAGAGATTACTCATAACATGACTGATCAAAGATGGAGTGCAATCATGTGTGCGTTTGAATGATTGGAAGTGCAAAGTTGAAGATTTTACGATGGGGTTTGAGAGAAGAAGAGGATGAGGGAAATTTGAAGTATTTTGGTTTTAAGTTTAGTGGTGAGAATCTGGAAAAAAGGAAAAGAAATTGGGTTTTAATGATTCAAATTAAAAGTTACCCCAATTCCAATCCTGGGTTGGGTCAGATATGTTCATTAAAACATATAACGCCCAGTGTGATGATTCGTTAAGTGCTTAAATGAACCATTATACCCTTTCCTGTCATGACTGGAGATTAACATACTTACCTGGGACCTAACAAATTAAGCAATAACTCGTGGTGTCATCCAACGAGTCATGGCCTGAGTCGTGGTCCTTGGACTAGTGTGGCTTCAAGACGGGTCACTTAACGAATCATTTGGTCTCCCAACGATTCGTTGAGTAAGCCGTTATCACCCTTTTTCCTTTTGATTCTAACTGCTATCCAGTGTACATGACGGGGGACCTCATGATTCATTTCCTGAAGAAATGAATCATTAAGTCATCTGTTGCTCCCCTGTTTTCTGCAGCTCTCTTCACGATTTGACTGAATGATTCGTCAGGTCAGAAAATGAGTCATTCTGTCACTTTTTGCACCAGAACTAAAGTTCCAATTTTTGGTTCCAACTTCAAATTTTCCATCTTAATCACCTGCACCCATCAACAAATCTAAACACTATTTATTTCTTACATTTACAACTTGGGTTGCCACCCAAGAAGCGCTTGATTTAACGTCGCGGCACGACGTGGGTGTTTATGCTACTCAGACTTCACCAAAAAACCTCCATGGATTGCCTCCCATGCAGCGCCTGATTTAACATCGCAACACGATGCAAGTCTCTTGACTACTCAGAATTCATCAAGTAATTCGTCTCCATCCTCTAGTGTTGAGACTATGTTGAATTCCCTTGGTTGTTTCATGGTATGGCTAATGTTGAAGGTCACCTCTTCTTTGTTCAACCTGAATTTTAACTGGCCTGCCTCCACATCTACTAGGGCCTTACCTGTTGCAAGGAATGGTTGCCCCAAAATAATGGGGACCTCATAATCGACTTCGCAGTCCAAAATCACAAAGTCTGCTGGGAATAGAACTTTGTCCACCTTGACAGGCACATCAAATAAAATCCCCACCACTTTTTAACGGTTCTATCATCCATCAGTAGTCGCATAGTAGTCGTTGTGGGGTTTCCCAAGCCTAACTTTTTGAATACTACTAGCAGCATCAAATTTATGCTAGCTCCCAAGTCATAAAGGGCCCTTGGAAACTCAACATCCCCAATGGTTCAAGGTATAGTAAACACACCTGGGTCTTCCTTCTTCTGAGCTAGGACTCATGTAGTTATGGCACCACAGTGGTGCAAATTATCGGCAGGTTTTAAACTTACAGTATTTTTCCAGGTGACGAGGTCCTTCATGAATTTGGCATATCCGGGCATCTGCTCAAGTGCCTCAACTAATGGGATGTTCACCGATAGCTTCTTAAGCATAGAGATAAACTTTTGATATTTCCCATCTTCAGCTTTCTTCTTCAAACGATGTGTATAAGGAGGAGGAGGTCTAGGGATCAATGTAAGTTTTTGTTGTGCCTCTTTCTTGTTCCCATGGGCAGCTCCTTCCCCTTTGCATTACTTGGAGAAGTTTGCACATCTGAGTCCCCAACCAAAGTTGGTTTTTCGAAATCCGCTACACCATCATCATTAATCAAGACGGGCTTCTCTGACTCCTTAATTACAAATGGCCTCGGAGGATCAATTGTGGCCTTCCCGCTCCTAGTAGTTACCGCCATGCAATGACTGTCATTTTTCAAATTTTGCACTGTGTTGCTGGGAAGTGTGCCTTTCTTCCTATAATTCATTGCAACAGACATCTGACTCATATACTGCTCAATCTGCCTAATCACCATGGCATGTGACTCCACCTTTTGATTTAAACCAGAAATATCAGCGTGGAGCTCCTTAAAGTGGCCATCTATTGTCTCCATCTACTTGAGTACTTTGGGGAGCATTTCCTCAACCCTTGAACCACTGTACTCTGGCTTACGGTTTATTGGGGGAACATATAGACTGTCTCTATCATTTTTGAACTCCTCGCGCTTCTTCCAGTATCCATTATCTCGGTATTGGCCCCGATTGTAATTATTATCCTTGTAAAAGTTCCGACCTTGGTTCCCTAGACCTTGATTCCAAGAGTCTTGGTTAGACCCTTGACTGTTGGTCCGTAAACCCGCCCTCTGATCATTTAAATAATCATCTTCTTCTTCAAACTCAGATTCACATCCATCATTTATCGGGACCTTGACCTGAGAACCCACAACATTTACCTTTTCTACTCCGAATCCCATCAAGTGCTTGGCAAGCAACCCCATGGTGGTCTTTATCTCTTCAATATCTTTATCATGCTCCTCATATTTTCTCCTCTGTTCTATAGACATACCAACTGCATAAGAACCAGCCAGAATCTCCGACTTTCTAGTGTGCCAAGCTCGGTTGGTTTTGGTGATCCTGTCTAGCAGCTCTGTAGCCTCTGTATAAGTGTGGCTCATAAAGGTTCCTCCGAAGATGGTATCAGCCACCACCTTGGTGTTGGCATTCAGAGACCTATAAAAGATCTCCAACAATGTATCATCCGGAATCCTGTGATTTGGCACCCTTTTTGAGCTTTTGGTTGAAACGCAACCAGGTCTCACGGAGTGCCTCCGAATTTAACTGTCTGAAGTTATATATTTCATCTTTCAACTGAAATGCTTTGGATGGTGGGAAGAACCTTTCAATAAAAGATCTCTTAAGTTCCTCCCAAGTAGTGATTGAATCATTCGGCAGCTCAGCCAACCACATCGTTGCCTCACTCCTAAGTGAATATGGAAATAACCTTAGTTTGATTGCGTCCTGGCTCACCCCCGATTGTTTGTATTCCTTACATATACCCATGTAATTTGTCAAGTGAGCATGGGCATCATCAGATGCATGACCCGCAAATATTCCCTTCATATTGAGCGGTTGGATCATTACACTGCTAACGTCAAACTTTGCCCTAGTAGGCAAAGGAGGAGGGACTATAGCTCCAATGGCACTGGCTTCATCTATATCAGTATCATCCTCCTCATCAAAATACCGGTGTCTCTGGTGTTCTGGACCTCTGGGTTGTCTAGCTCGCTCTGCTTACTGCAGCTAGACGTTGCTCTTCAGCAACTCTAGCTAATTTATGATCTTTAGCCCGAGCTTGCTCTTCAGCCAACATTCTCGTTGTGGCTTGGTCCATGGTTTCCTTCTCTTAGATGTTGTCCATTCTTCTCAGGTTTCTTAACGTCTGCTCAAGTTCTAGATCAATTGGAACTAGGAGATTTCCTTGGCTCCTAGTATCGGGGCATGCACAAACCTAAGACGTGTTAAGCAACCAAAACAACAAAAGAAAAATAAAAAAAGGAAATAAGAACCAATAGTAAAGAAAACACAATTAACAAAAGCCTTGGTCGTATTCCCCTCAACGGCGCCAAAATTTGATGTCTCCCAAATTACACCTCGCAATTGAGATATAAGTGGTCGATTGTCAAATATAGAACCCAACAAAGGTTGAAGTCAATCCCATAGGAAATATGGTAAGAACTTAAGTTAATGGGAATAGCTGTTACTATTGAGTTACTTATTTCCTACAGGGGGAAAGAAATAGAATAATAAACAAAAGTAAAACTACTGAATGCTTAGATCAAATTCGGTTTGTATTCAATTAACGACTTGACTAGGGTTGTGTTCCCCAAGACTTCATAACCACAAGGCTTATACAATAGTGATCTATTCCGGTGTTTAACATGCAATATTGGTAAGTTAGGTTCACTAAATGGTTGGTCCCCTATCTAGATTATTATCACCACGCAACTTGGTCCATATACGGGTGTACTTTAATCGACCCTTACCCTTAATATCAGATTAGCTATCCCCTGACAGGTTCAATCTATTAGATGAGGGTTTATAGCCTCAAATATCCATTTTTAATCCCTTTTCCCATTCTTTACCTCCTTGGTTCGGTAGGTAAGAATAAGGAAAGTCCTAACGTTTGCAACCGTCAAGAAATAATCAAAACGAAGGGAAAAACAATACATGCATTTAATCCCGTTCAAGAATCACTAATTATTTTACCTATGTGGATTAATTCATCTTGGTTTCCACAACCCTAGTTATGGGTTTAGCTACTCATGTTTGTATGATCACAATCACAAATTATTGAATAAATCATAAGTGCAACTTACAAATTATCGTAAAAGAAAAACCTAGTAAATTGAATAAAACTCCAATGTTGATGAATAAATTCCAATATTACTTTTGATCCTCAAATTCAAGAACAAAATAGTAAACCTTGTTTCTTGACTCAAGAATAATCGTAAAACACCAAAAATCCTACTTGAAAATTAATAATAATCGGCTTCTTAACAAAAATAAACCTAAAATGTGTATTTATAGTTCCAAGAAAACCTTTTCCTAACTAAAACTGGAAACCAGGTCGGCAGTGGCAACGGGCTTGGTGACGAATCATTGGGTCCTTTGATGAGTTGTGCCCGGCTTAAAATAGTCATCCTCGGCATCATACCCAGTTGTGACAACGGGTCACCTAACGGCTCGTAGTTCCTGGGCACAAGTCGTTATGCCCCTCGTGGTCTAACTCTTTCAATATTCCAGTGCACCTTACTGTTGGTTCTAGTGATCTGCCAACGAGTCATTTAGTCAACTAATGACTGGTTAAGTCTGTCATCAACCCACTAGCTACTTTAGCAATATTTTCTCTCCCAGTCTTCACGACTGACTTCACGACTCGTTACCAGGTGTAATGAGTCGTTCCCTCATCCCGTCAGTTACACTGTCTCAACTTCTTCCCACTTCAATAATTTCCCATGCCTTCAACAATAAGTTATTCCTTTTGCCAATGACTCGTGAAGTGCCTGGCAGTCACCCTTTCAGTTGTTTTCAGCATTAATTTGCCCAGTTCACTTCCGGAGCTATTTTCCTGCAACATTAAACACAAAACACATCATACCTATATAAACATACCTGGAATGTGCATAATTTCTTGGTTTTAAGCGTCGGAAGTGCCATAAAATCACAACACATCAACTTGGCACCCTGAAGCTGGTCAAAAAAATCATTGATCCTAGGTAATGGATACTTGTTCTCGACAGTGACCTTGTTCAACTGCCTATAATCAATGCATATGTGAAGAGAATTATCTTTCTTTCGAACGAATAGGACTAGTGCACCCCATGGGGACTTACTCAGCCTAATAAAACCTTTATCTAACAGATCCTTCAACTCTTTTAGCTCGGCAGGAGCCATTCTGTAAGGCAGAATAGATATAGGTTACGTGTCGGGGAGAAGATTTATACTGAAATCAATCTCCCGCTCGGGAGGGACACCTGGCAAATCATCAGGAAGGACCTCTGGATACTCACGTACTATTGATACGGACTGGATAGTCGGGGTTTTGGACTACAAGTCCTTAACCCTAATTAAATGGTACAAGCAACCCTTAGAAATCATCTTCCTAGCCTTAAGGTATGAAATAAATCGACCTACAGGAACAACTGAACTACCCTCCCGTTCTAAGATAGGCTCACTCAGAAATCTGAACTCTACTGACCGGGTCCTTCAATTAACTGATGCATAGCATGCAAATAACCAACCCATGCTGAGAATAACATCAAAATCAATCATGGCTAACTTTATCAAGTCTACTAAGGTGACCTTATGAAGAACTAAAATCGGGCAATCTCTATACACCCTTTAGCTATAATTGAGTCACCTACTGGAGTAGAAACTGAGAAGGGCTCTGATAAGACATCAGGACTGACTCCGAAGCTACTGGCCACATAAGGTGTCACAAAAGACAAGGTAGCCCCAAAATCTAACAAAGTATAAACATCAGCATGAAAGACTCTCAACATACCAGTGACTACATCTGGTGAGGCCTCCTGCTCCTGGCGAGTGGCTAAGGCATAGAATCTATTTTGGCACTGCCCGCCAGCTGTGCTAGTAGATCCCCCTAATGTGTTGTGCATGGGGGAGGGGATGCTGAACTAGAAGTTGGGCTTAGGCCCCCAACCTGATCCTAACTCACAGCGGGACAATCTCTGAGCATATGTCCCGACTGCCCACATCAAAAACAAGCTCCTGACCCCGCCAAGCGCTAGCCTATGTGTGCCCGGCCACACCTGCGATAAGCTGGAATGCTGGAGTCTGTGGGCCTACTGCTATGACCCCTCGATCCTGATGCTAGCCCTCTCTGATCATGTATGGGCTTAGATAGCACACTCAGCGTTGAAGAAGCTAGGTTTGATGATCTCTGGTGGTTCTGCTGTCAATGCCCACCACCGGACCGCTGCTGAGAGAACCTATAGTCCTTGGTCCTGGCCCTCTTGGCCTCCCTCTCCCTCGAATGTGCAGTCTCCATCTGCCGAGCATACAACACAATATGAGGGAAGTCCATGTCCTGATGAAGCATAGCTGTCCTGCAATCCTTAACCATATATCCTGTTATACCATGCACAAATCTGCTCACCCGCGCCCACTGGTCAGCCTCTAACTCGGGGTCATACTTAGATAGGCGGGTGAAATCAAGGGCGTACTCCTGAACAATCATCCTTCCTTGATTTAAATTCACGAACTCAGCTTCTCTCGACTCCCTCACCTTTTGAGGGAAGAACCGATCTAGGAATGCAACCTAAAACTCCTCCCATGAGATCGGGCATACTCTTTCAACCTTGTTGTCCTTCTACTGGCGGAACCAAATATGCGCAACCCCCTTTAACTGGTAGGAGGACAACTCTGCGCACTCAACACTACTCACCCCCATAACCTGGGTGATCTTGACAATCTCATCAATGAAATCATGTGGGTCCTCATCTACCTTGGATCCTGAAACTCCGGCGGGTTCATTTTTAAGAAGTCTCGGACTCTGGCTGCCGTAGCATTACCGTTTTGAGGAATATACGCAACGGTCTGCTGATTAAACTGAGCGGTCAAGGCCTACGCAAGCATCTGAATGGAAGCTCGGAAATCAGCATGAGCAGCTAGTTCTGGTGCTTGAGGCTCCTGAACTGGTGGGGATGGCTCCGGTTCCTGAGGCTCCTAAATTGGTAGGGCTGGCTGATGGCCATGAACGTTTCCATCCTCGTGTCCCTCACCACCTCCATTCCTTCTTCCATTCATCCTTCTAGGATCCATGATTTTGCAATCGCGATTAGCACGAATCAGAAGGATAGAAAGGCTTTCCACCGCACAACATAAATCTTAAAAGAATGGAACATTTCCTAAAATGTCTAGTAGCCTCTTCTTTATAAGTGTGGCGCACTTTACACCCATGAAAAAGACTCTACCTAATGCGTCTTTCAGACTCCCTAGGACACATCAAACCTATGGCTCTGATACCAAGTTTGTTATGACCCAAGCGTAGATTCGGATCTCGTAGACACGGGACAAGGGACCCCGAGAGATCCCAAGTTGACCCATGGCATAAGCATTCAACTAAATCATTTAATAATCATGAAGAAAACATAATTATATCCCAGGGGAAGTCTCATACAATAGTACATAAGAATAATATCTGAAACTATACATACATAAGTCTGAAAGCCTCTAATCTAGACGAGTTGAAGGGACAAGACCCCGACTAACTCAATAATACTAAAACTGAAAATACAAAAAAGAAAATGATAGTCTACTCCTTGAAAGATGAGGACTCACCAACCAAATGGGTGCTAACTCTGATAAGCGACTACGAACAGGGCTGAACCTGAGAACCGGGTCCTATATCATGAAATGATGCAGTATAGAAAGTATGCAGTCAGTACATGGAATATACCGAGTATGCAAGGTAAGTAAAACCGCTCTAGCAATGTAAATCATTTAAAAACATTTCATTCATATCATAAGCTGTCAAGTACAAGTAGAAGGGCTACATGCATTCATTCTAAAATCGAAATCTTATCATGACATAACCATCCTTAACTTCACAACATCATGACCGACTCGAATAACTCAAAGTTGAACATAACATTTACATCAAAAGCTGAACAATGAATCAAACCCTTCTTTTTAACTTGCATGCATAAGATAATTGTCATGAGTGATGAATATGCAATCTGAATTATTTAAAAAGTGGGAGACTCGTCACTTAACTAACATACCATGATAGAGCTTATGTGGTCCCAACTATCACACTCAAGTGGGTAGACCCATCCATAACCTTCCCAGGGTGATGGACGATACCACGATATTGATATCAAGCTGAAGGGCCAATCGGGCCTGGGATAGCTCACAATGGAGGTCCCAATAATATAATAGTATCAACCTACGTTAGCGCGTAGTTCTGAGGTATAGGGTGATCGACCCTTAACCTTCTCGGTGCTAGACTCTTCTCCCCAAAACATGCAATGCTCTACATTGTATATTAGAAAGCTTAACATCATCTATTGACGAAGCTCAACATGAAATCATGCATAACTTAACATCGTATGAAACGAAGCTCAACATTGTCTATTGACAGAGCTCATAATGAAATCATGCATAGACTAGACATCATATGGATATGAAGTTTAACATTGTCTATTGATAAAGCTCAATAATGACCTACATCTCAATTATGAGATCATGCATATGAGAAGCTTTATTTCGAAACATACCACAAGCTCTATCATAGGTGGGAGCAGCTACTCCAAATCATGTGGTAAGTGATCTTGGGCAGATTTATATGCCCAAGTGATACTCAAACGTATCATTTTTACCTTGTTTGTTGTGCAATGTGTATATAATATCACGTATTTGTTAATAAAATGTGAATTTATACTAACCAACATGATTAGCATTTGTTTTGCAGGATAATGTGATTTTTAAGAGCTAAAATGCGTGTTGGAACTATGTCGGAGTTGGACTGGGATGCGAGCGTGGAAAAGACCTTGGATGGCACATTTTACACTGGCTCCGCGATGGAGCCGTGCCACGCTGCCATCGCGGTAGCACACTGCCTGGAGAGGAAATTAATTGGCAGATTCCAGTGAGGCCTCGCGACAGCTCCGTGGCACGGAGACAGGACTCCGCGATGGCCTCCGTGCCACGTTGAGGCCAATTATCCGGACCCTGCAATTTCCAGAGAGGGTCCGCGTCCACGCCGTGTCACGGAGGCAGTGCTCCGCGTTGGCCTCCGTGACACGTTGCTTGTTATTCCGGGAAAAATTTCCCACTAGTATAAATAGCACACTTAGGTTTATTTTTAATCAGTTTTTAGTTTTTAGACTAAGTTCAGAAGTGGAGAGCAGGAACGTGGGTTTGTGGCAGTTGAAGAATAGAAAAGCTAAGAGTTTTCTTCTCTTCCTTTCTTCTTTCCTTCAATTGTATGCATGATTTACACTCATTTTAGGATGATTAATCCAAGAATGAGTGGCTAATTCCCTTCTTTGCTGAGGTTTTGAACTTGTGTAATGAATTTTGGTGATAATTGATATGGTTTCTTCTTCGTCTTGCATGTTGTTCTATTAATTCTTGTGCTTACTACGTTATTGATTGGCCACCATTAATGTATATCTAAAAAGTCCAATTTCACTTGAGAGAGCACGAAATTGGAAAGTTGTGAATTAATAGGGTATTGTTCTTAACTTGATTTGGGAAAATTGGGTTTTGATGTGCTTTCTTGATAGAAATATACTTGAAAGCCGTATTAGTCAATTTAGGAACCGGAATTGTAGTGCTAGGTCATAAATTGCATTTGATCACAGAAATGTAGACGGATGGTTTATGATTCTAAAGTGAAATTAAATACAAAAGTTTTAATTTCTAGGCAACGTTCTTGGCTAGCAACATGAAGAAGAGGATGACTAAATTATCATGATTATCAAGTTCATTACTCGTTCTTAACCTTGGCATGTGCGTATCCATTGTCTAAATTCTAAAGTAAATAGTTGTTATTAATTGTAGTATATAAATAGTTTAGAAACAAAAACTCACTCAACTCTTGGTTGGATTGTTGTTAACATAGTTAGGGATAGAATAGAAATATAGTAAACTAGGCAGTTTTACATATCTAGAGCAGCCTCCTTGGATCGATACTTGGCTACTTATCCACTTTATTACTTGTTTGACCACGTGCACTTGCGTGTCGGTTGTTAATATTTAATACCAACCCGAGCAGTACAAGCCGCGAACAAGTTCTTGGCGCCGTTGCCGGGGAGGCTAGGCGATTTGTAAAATTGTGTTTAGTGTAAATTTGCTGTATTTGTATTTTTATTTTCTTAAGTGTTAACAACTTGGTCTTAGCCTGTATTTTGCAGATTTTTATTTCTGTGAACACTAGCAAGGGACAAGGAGCTGGTGGAATCTTACTTAGAGCCAGAACGTGAATTGCACAGTCAACGTAGAGAAGCTCTTCGGAAGAAGCTGCAGTTGCTTAAACAGTCTATGATGGAGCAACCAAATCCACCAGTTGTGCGGGCTGTGTTAGTGCCCGAGGAAGTAGCAGCCAGGCCGGTTCGCGAGGTGGCAATCCCACACGCTAATAATGTACATTCCAGCATCCGCAAACCAGAGCCTGGAGGGAGATTTGAGTTAAAGCAAAATATGGTGCAACTTTTGCACACTAGCGGGCAGTTTACCGGTCTCCCTCACGAAGATCCGCAACAACATCTCCAGAACGTTTTGGAGATAAGTGACACTTACATACCCGCTGGAGTGTCACCTGATTATGTTCGGCTCACCTTATTTCCATTTTCCTTACTGGGTGAAGCCAAGAGGTGGTTAAAAGCTGAACCACCCAACTCTATATCAACGTGGGATGATCTTGCAAGGAAGTTTTTGATCAGATTTTTCCCTTCAGGTAAAACAGCTAAACTTAGAAGTCAGATTCTAAGTTTTAAACAGAGGGAAGGAGAAAATCTTTATCAAGCCTGGGAAAGATTCAAGTCCATGTTGCGGGATTGTCCTCATCATCATCAATCAAATGAGGTGTTGGTCCACACTTTTATTGAGGGTTTGGAACCCCACACTAAAATTTTGTTAGACTCAGCAGCTGGAGGGCAAGCGCTGGAGAAGACTTATGAGGAGCTGTACACTTTGCTCAACTGAATTTCACAAGGCAATCCGGAATGGAATGCAGATTCTTCAAGAGGTGGAGCAAGGAAAGCAGCGGGAGTGCTTGAAGTGGATGGATTCACAGCTATCGCTGCACAGATAGCTGCTTTGCAAAATCAGTTAAACACTCACTTCAGCAATATGAATTTGAACCAGCCGTCAGCCTCAGTCAATGCAGTCCAATAGATGTGGTGTGAAGTGTGTGGTAGTAGTGAGCATTCAGCTGAATGCTGTGGTGCAAATCCTGATTCTGTAAACTTTGTGGGCAATGCACAGAGGAATCAACAGCAGTTTGGCGGTGGCTACAACTCGAATTGGAGGAATCATCCAAATTTTTTGTGGGGTAGCAACAATCAACAAGGTCAAGGTTCAGGGCAGGGTATGCACAGAAACCAAGGAGGGCAACAAGGCTATCAGAATCAGTTCAGAAATCACAATGCCCCTCCTCCACCACCATCACCGACTATTGAGGAAATGTTCAAGACCATGATTGCCAACCAGGCACAATTGCAGGCTGACTATGTCAAATTGGCAGCCGAAGTAAAGAATAATCAATTGGCAACCAAGGCTCTTGAATATCAGTTTGGGCAATTTGCTAGTGCCTAAAATACTAGACCAAGGGGAGGACTACCTAGCGACACAGATCCCAATCCTAAGCAGGTGAATGCAGTGACCACGAGGAGTGGTTTACAATTAAAGGAGGTGGAACAGGAAAGACCGCCTCAGAAGTTAGGAGCAGCAGATGTTGAGGGAGAACAAACCTCAGATACGGGGAAGACCAAAGAAGCTGAACCAGCAAGGCCTCCACCCCCGTTCCCTCAACGACTTAAGAAACACAAGGAGTAGGCGTGTTTCCAGAAATTCATGGAGGTACTTAAACAGGTACATGTTAACTTACCTCTTGTTGATGTCTTGCAGGGTGTGCCAAAATATGCGAAGTATATCAAAGACATCGTGGCCAACAAATGTTGCTTGACTGAGTATGCCACGGTGGCTTTAACGGAGGAATGCACATCCCGTATTCAGAACAGGTTGCCCACTAAACTGAAGGATCCTAGAAGTTTTACTATCCAGCTAACGATTGGGCAAAGTATCCGAGCTCGTGGGTTATGCGACTTGGGGGCAAGTATACATCTGATGCCATCTTCGGTATTCAGAAAGTTAGGACTAGGGAGCCCTAGACCTACAATAGTGATCTTGCAGCTAGCAGACAGGTCTTTAGCTAAGCCGGATGGCATTGTCGAGGATGTGCTAGTGCAGGTAGGCTCCCTCATTTTTCCGGTAGATTTCATTGTTCTGGATTTTGAACCAGATGCGGAAGTCCCATTAATTTTGGGACGACCCTTTTTGGCAACCGGAAAGGCATTGATCGATGTAGCTGTGGGTCAACTCACAATGCGAGCACACGACAATGTTGAGGTGTTCGACATGTACAAGGCACCTAAGCTCCCAACTGTCTATAAGGAACTCTCGGTGATCAACGTGATTGATCATGGGAATGTGAATGGATTGAGTGATCCCCGAGAGTTACTAGGTAGGCAACCAGACAAGGTTGAGAACTACTGGGGAGATGACCATGATCGGGTCAAATCGTCCATCTCCCTAGTAGACACTTGAACATAAAGGCTGTCGAGCCGCGACGTTAAACCAGGCGCTGCACGGGAGGCAACCCGTGAAAAATATTTTTTTTTCTTTTTCTTTCTTTAGTGTAAAGTTTTTCTTTTATTTTATTTTCTTTTCTTTTTCTTGATTAGGCTTAGATTTGCATTTTATTTAGTAATTTTTTTTATAGTAATTTAGTAAATTTTTATTTTTTAGTAGGGAATCTATTCATTTAACCAATTTTTATTTAGTGAGGTGATTTTCAGGTATACCGGAGGAAAAATACTTGGAATCGAGGAAACGAGGCGAGGTATGAAAAATAAAATTTGATGGTGAAACAGAGCACTGACGCGTTGGCGCCGTGTCACGGAGGCAATGCTCCGCGTTACCCTCCGTGACACGTTGAAGGCAAATCTGGAATTTTTTAAAAAATTCCAGTAAGCCAACGCGTTGGCTCCGTGTCACGGAGGAGGGTCTCCGCGTTACCCTCCGTGACACGTTGCCCTTATCCCAGTGTCGGGTCACACCGGGTTTCCGGGTGACCCGCGTGTTTCCTTTAAATAAACCCCCGATTTTAGCCCATTTTTCCCCATTTCCTCTATCCTCCACGACCAAACACCCATTCCCCTACCCCCAAGCTCCGTGCCACGTTAATAGGCAAGGAAAACGTCAAGTTTTCGTCGATTCTTCAATTCCAAGGTATGTTTTCATCATCTATCTCAAATTTTTGGCGATTTTTGTCGATTTTGAGCATGTGAGGTGAGATATATCACCCTAGGTAGAAATTACACATGACGTGAATTATTTTGTGATTGATTATGTTCGGATTGTTGTAGTTGACGTTTGAACTTATCGATTGATTGAATAGTTCAATTTTGATTGTCGAATTGCATTCTAGGGCTTGGGGTTGTTGAATTTTAACTTGGGTAACTTGATAGTTTGACGAAATTGATGCCGGGGTGTATTTATTATTTGAGATAAGTCGTGGTAAATATTGTATAATTGTTGAAAGACGACTAATTCTCGAATTTTTTTGGGAAATTGCGTAATATGTGAATTGGTTGAATTGATTAGATTAGTTGTATATAAAATGTTTGTATTGTTGTTTCTATTTTGTTGTTGTTATTGTTACTAAGTGCTATGGGGGAATAGCTGTCGATAGTAGGATTGGGTTAGCTGTATGAAGTCTGAGTAGTTCGCTAGCCGTTATGCTGTCGAATTTTTGTGAACGCACTAAGCAATATGTTATAGTTGATTGTGTTTGAGGTGTAAATAGAGATATCCTTGCTAAAATGTTGTAAATATTGTTAAAGACTAAGTGTGGGGTAAATTTTGTTTAACCCGACCTTAGCCGAAGCTAACAAGTTTTTAGCTTAACGTTGTGCTTGTTTGTGTAAATTGACAGGTACAATGGCCAGCCGACAAGATAAAGGCAAGGGTGCTTCAACCTCAGGCACCGGCAGAAAGAGAATGACACTGGGCACTGCTGTCCCAGCTGCACCTGCTGTTCCACATGGTCAACACCGCCGATACGGAACACGATGGGTTACCGAGGAAGGAAAGAAGTGGTACGCAAAGCATAAGGAGAACAAGTACTTCCCGGAGGAATATATTGCAAGGGAACCACTTGCACAGGAGTTCCCTCGCATCGTACAGAGGATTGAGGCAGCTGGGCTCAGCTTTATCTTTCAGGAGCCCAAGGAGTGCAACCTTCACTTGGTCCGGGAATTCTACGCCAACTGGAACCCGGCCATCAGGAGCCATACTATTAAAATCAGAGGGCAGATTGTCACTCTGGAACCCCAGCAGTTTAATGCAATCGTGGGAGCGCGGGACACAGACGCCCACGTCCTCCGCCAGTTAAACATCACCCCACCGTACGCCGACATCAGACGTACGTTGTGTGGGGCTCGATCCACAGCTCGATGGAGTAGACACAAAGAGAGGGGTTACCACCAGACTCTGCCTTATTCGCAGATGAACAGGGAGGCCAGAATCTGGCTAAAAATTGTATGTTCTTGTCTGATCCCGGGAGTGCATATGACAGACGTGACCCGGGACTGTGTCTGCCTGGTGTATGCCCTTATCAAAGGGCTTGAGATTAATGTGGGGGTGGTCATAATATCCGCCATGAAGAGATCCAGACTACACCAGGGCCACAGATATGGGTTTGGCGGACTCATCACCACCTTCCTCCGAGGCCTCGACGTTGAGGAAGAAGCCTTGGATTACATTCCGCAGTTGGAGCGGAGGGCCATTGATGTGACAAAGACCAAGGCCCCCGACACTACACACGGACCGGTGCTGACTCTGGGCGAGCGACATGCTCGTGACGACCAGTATATGGCCCGTATGTTCGGCATGCAGATGCTGCAGCTACGGATAGGTGGGAGACCAGCCACCGAGGATGAATTATGGCAGCTGGAGCTGGACTACCCCTTTGGCGAGAACGCCAGAGCTTTATGCAAGGTGGGGCCAGCCTTTGTGGAGCCGACTGATGACGACGTCCCTACTGATGAGGAGACACGTCGTGAGGACTCTGATGTGGAGTCCGATGACGGCGATGGAGCTGATTCAGATATGGGCGACGAGGCCGCAGCACCGGATGAGGAAGTCGAATATTTCGACTGAGCAGGGAGTTTCACCACCCAAAATTTTGTGCTTTGTATTGTTGTGAACACTGGGGATAGTGTTCGATTTAAGTGTGGGGTGGGGAGTAGTTAGGTGCTGGGACATAGGCTCTAAATTTGCTGTATAATTTTTCCTTGACGTTTATGTATGTTTGTGCTTTCCCTGTTGTTGTGAACTGATTTGTGATTTATGTGTATATATTCATTTGTGGCTAATGATGTGTGTTTTTGAAAGTTATGGTTGCCTTTGTAAATATTTTGTAAATTTTGTAAATATTTTTTTCTTTATCGATATGATCGATATTTTTCAAAATTTTTGCGAAAAGATTTTGCACTTATCAAAATATTTTGTAAATATTTTCTATCAAAATGATCGATGTGTTGCAAAAATTTTGAAGTTTTATTTTTGGGTTTCTCGGAGTTTGTTTTCGGTTCTTTTACCGAGAATAGTCCCATTGAACCGAGGTCATAGTTAGTGACCGTTCCCTATGATGGATGGATGGCGACCGTCTTAAGGGAAATGTAGTCGATAGGAGTAGATGTTTTGTTTTTAGTTTCTTTGGTGGATTGCATCAATAAACTGTAGTTGCTTATGGTTGCTAAAATTTCGTTGCGTGTTGTAATTGATGTTCAAAATGTGAAAATGATTCGTTTGAAAGCATGCAATTTTGTAAATATGTTGAGTTACCTAGGCTATAGAATTTGGTTCATTATGATTGAGGCTTAATCTTGAATTCATGTAATTGACTAATTAAAGAGTCTGTGAATGAATCTTGATTCGAGCATGTGCATGAAGTGTGAGTGAGGTTTTGCTATTCCATGTCATTGTGAATTGTCTAGAACTTGCTTGGTGTGTATACAAAACGAAATGAAGGAGGTGCAGTGTCGGAAAGGATGTAGGCATTTCTTTGTTTTAACCTTTAGTTTCCATTTTTTTTTCTTGTCAAATTCTACCTTTTTATATGTTGTATACCCTAGTCAGCCCGTTGAGCCTTTAGCTGATTTCTTTCTTTTGTCCAGATTTATATGAACTAAGCTTTATTCCTTCTTTTCATTAGCCTTAAAGTCTATAAGAAGCTCTTAAGCGCTTACAAAGAACAGAAAATGTTTCCCAAAGTGTTAAAGAGTGAAAAGAGTGAAAAGAAAAGAAAAGCAAGGTGAGGAAAGAAAAGATGATGTTGAAGAGGCACTAGTTGTAATTAAATGATAGTGAGGGTACATGAAAACCCTCTGTTTTGTGTCAAGTGTGCCTGATGAAATGGGCTGTATGAAAGTAAACCAGCATGAATGGGAGAAAAAGAGAAAAGAGAGGAACAATGTCCATGAGTCGATGGGAATGAGTTGAAAAGGCGCTTAAGGATGCTAGCGACTATTATTGGCTAATCCAATATATATATACTAGATCCATAGCCCAGTTACAACCCATTAAAAGTCCTATTTGATCCTACATTGCATTTCTTTATATTAGTGGAGTAATAGACTAAGGGCAAGCCTATGGGTCATGACATGATGCATGTGAATTCTTTTGGGAGAGAGAGTGAAAGTAATTTTTTATATGCCCCTACTTGCATGTTTGTGTGCTGCACGAACAAAAAAGGGGAAGTTTCTCTCGAGTTGTGAGGGTACATGCTTGATGAAAGATTGATGTTCGTGTCAGATTTCTTGATTAGTTGATTTGCATGAGTTTGCCGATATAAAGAATCAATTCTTAAAAGTTTAGGAAGCCTCGATGTATTAAGGTCATTGTCTTGTACGACCAAGCATGTTTTCTTGATGATTTGCAAGAATTGAATAATCGGTATGACCGTAGCGTAAAATGGTTGCACCATAGTGACAAAGGTTGAGATGTGATGTGCATGATTTGTGTATGTGTTGTTCGAGGACGAACAAGGATTTAAGTGTGGGGTAAGTGATCTTGGGCAGATTTATATGCCCAAGTGATACTCAAACGTATCATTTTTACCTTGTTTATTGTGCAATGTGTATATAATATCATATATTTGTTAATAAAATGCGAATTTATACTAACCAACATGATTAGCATTTGTTTTGCAGGATAATGTGATTTTTAAGAGCTAAAATGCGTGTTGGAACTATGTCGGAGTTGGACTGGGATGCGAGCGTGGAAAAGACCTTGGATGGCACATTTACACTGGCTCCGCGATGGAGCCGTGCCACGCTGCCATCGCGGTAGCACACTGCCTGGAGAGGAAATTAATTGGCAGATTCCAGTGAGGCCTCGCGACAGCTCCGTGGCACGGAGACAGGACTCCGCGATGGCCTCCGTGCCACGTTGAGGCCAATTATCCGGACCCTGCAATTTCCAGAGAGGGTCCGCGTCCACGCCGTGTCAAGGAGGCAGTGCTCCGCGTTGGCCTCCGTGACACGTTGCTTGTTATTCCGGGAAAAATTTCCCACTAGTATAAATAGCACACTTAGGTTTATTTTTAATCAGTTTTTAGTTTTTAGACTAAGTTCAGAAGTGGAGAGCAGGAACGTGGGTTTGTGGCAGTTGAAGAATAGAAAAGCTAAGAGTTTTCTTCTCTTCCTTTCTTCTTTCCTTCAATTGTATGCATGATTTACACTCATTTCAGGATGATTAATCCAAGAATGAGTGGCTAATTCCCTTCTTTGCTGAGGTTTTGAACTTGTGTAATGAATTTTGGTGATAATTGATATGGTTTCTTCTTCGTCTTGCATGTTGTTCTATTAATTCTTGTGCTTACTACATTATTGATTGGCCACCATTAATGTATATCTAAAAAGTCCAATTTCACTTGAGAGAGCACGAAATTGGAAAGTTGTGAATTAATAGGGTATTGTTCTTAACTTGATTTGGGAAAATTGGATTTTGATGTGCTTTCTTGATAGAAATATACTTGAAAGCCGTATTAGTCAATTTAGGAACCGGAATTGTAGTGCTAGGTCATAAATTGCATTTGATCACAGAAATGTAGACGGATGGTTTATGATTCTAAAGTGAAATTAAATACAAAAGTTTTAATTTCTAGGCAACGTTCTTGGCTAGCAACATGAAGAAGAGGATGACTAAATTATCATGATTATCAAGTTCATTACTCGTTCTTAACCTTGGCATGTGCGTATCCATTGTCTAAATTCTAAAGTAAATAGTTGTTATTAATTGTAGTATATAAATAGTTTAGAAACAAAAACTCACTCAACTCTTGGTTGGATTGTTGTTAACATAGTTAGGGATAGAATAGAAATATAGTAAACTAGGCAGTTTTACATATCTAGAGCAGCCTCCTTGGATCGATACTTGGCTACTTATCCACTTTATTACTTGTTTGACCACGTGCACTTGCGTGTCGGTTGATAATATTTAATACCAAGCCGAGCAGTACAAGCCGCGAACAGTAAGCTACATCTAGAATTATTTAACTCAATATACCACAAGCTAGAATTTATGAAAAATTGGGAAACTTCATTTCAAACAATGTGGTAAGCTTAAGTCGGGAAAATCATCACTTTAAATCATCATGTGGGAATTTCCCAAAGCTTTATCATGCTATTAACCACACAAATTTTATTTTGAAAACAAAATCATAATAATGGGTAGCTCTAGAAACATACTTTTCATCATTAAATCTAAACATCATCATGCTTTCATCATCATTCACTACTTTTATGAACTTCTCATCCATGGGCATTTTAGATTCAAGATCTGGAAAACAATTTGTGTGTTGAAAATAATTTAGAATCTTCCCAAGCTTTATAATTCATCAATATAAATTCAATCTAATCATAACCATGTATAGAAATTATAGAATTATACAATTTGGGTAAAACCCCATACTTGATCATAGACCTTTCATTACATTTTGATATAGATTGAGCATCGGTGTGGAAAAAGACACCCATTTAAAACCCTATATACCTGGAAGGGATGATTCTACCACCTCACTAATTTCCCAAAGAGAAATTGGAAGAAACCCTTTAGAAAAGCTCTTGATCACCATCTAAATTTTATAAACTTGCATGCATGGAAGGAATACACTTAGAATAGGTTTTCCCCGACAAAAATCCTCCGAAACGATCCTTAAACAACGTAGTATAGGGCCTTAGGACGAAGGAATGATAGAAATACCCTTACTGATTACACAGAAAAATTGCTCACTAGACCAAACAATGGACAACCCTACGGGTCATTGGAGGATACCACGACCCGTGGTGTTTACTCGTTCTATGCACTGTCCAGGCTAGACCTCGGCTCATACAACGACCTAAACAATGGGTCGTTCAATCCTGCAGTAGGTCGTCCAATCACCCGTTGTTTCCTTAACCAACTAGGCACTCCCTCCAACCACGAGCCTTACCATGACTCTTTGCTAAAACCCTCGAGTCGTGGTCTTATTCCATCACATACACTGACCACCTCACTAAGCTAACAATGGCTGCTCACCACGATCCGTGGTACCTCACAACGGGTCGTTGGGTGACCCGTGGCATCCCTGAACCTCAAGTCCAACTCTCACCACGATTCCATATGATGACTCGTTGTAACCTACAACGAGTCATTGGATCGGTTGTTGTCTCCCCTGACCTACAACCAGACACCTTTCACGACTCACTCCTACGGGTCATAGGTTGATCCCATGAGTCGTGCAACCTCTCATTTTGCAATAATTTCCCAACTTTCAGCAGTTTTGCATTTTAGCTTCCCGGGCCTACTCCTAGGCACTTCCGGGGTATTATAGAATCCCACCTCCTTATCCACAATGGTTGACCAAGAAAAAGAAGGATGACCAGTTTAGAAAGTTTGTTGACATGTTTAGGAAGTTGTCCATAAATATACCATTAGCAGGTGCTTTACTCCAAATGCCCAGTTATGCAAAGTTTATTAAAGATTTGCTAAAGTTAAAAAAGGTAGTTAATGCAAGAAATGAAGAGAAAATGCACCATTGTAGTGTGGTGATGATGAGTAATCTTGCCCCCAAAAGGGAGGATCCCGGAGCTTTTACAATCCCATGCACAATTGGAATATGTGTGTTTAAAAAGGCCCTAAGTGATCTCGGCGCCAACATAAGTTTGATGCCCCTGCTCATCTTTAAGAAATTGGGACTCGAAAGCATGAAATCGATGTTAATGAAGCTGTTAATGGAAGATTGGTCAATAAAAAGACCAGTGGGTGTGCTAGAAGATATGATGGTGAGTGTGGACAAGTTTAATTTACAAGCTAATTTTTGTTATTTCAGATTTTTAGATGGATACAGAGGTTCCCATTATTATTGGAAGTTCATTGTTGTCTACGGGAAGAGCCATGGTGGATGTAAAGCATGGAGAGCTAAAATTCGGGTTAGAAGTGAGGAGGTCACCTTCAAAGTATGTCCATCAGCAAAAACGCCCCCCCCCCAAATGCAAACTTGTTAGAGTATTGCAAAATGACAATGAGGACAAAGGATTGGAGCTGAAGGAGACGGAGTTGGATGATGACTCGTCGAAAAAGAGTTGCTAAAAAAACCCGGTCTACTTCATTCCACGACGTTAACTAAGGCGCTTCTTGGGAGGCAACCCAATTATTTAGTGTATTTGATGTTTTTTTTGTTTTAGTTTTTGTAGGAGATATGAAATGAGGAACAAAGGGAGAAACAAACCATGAAGGAAGGAACAACGAGGACCGGTGAGCTGCCAGTCCAGAAATATAAACCGCCAATGAAGGTGAACACAAAGTAGAAGGCTGAGGTTTGGATCAAAGAATCGGCGGGCCCATCGGTGAACCGCTGAATCAAATTCGTGGGCTGCCGGTGGATAGCTAATAGAGAACAGGACACCTGAAGCTTGGACACAAAATCGGCGGGTAACCGGCAGATCGCCGATACAATTTGCGAACCGCCGGTGGATCGCCGGCAAGAAACAGATCACTAGGCAAACACACATGGAAAAAGAAATCACAGTTGCTAACCACTGGTGTGATTCGGCGAACCACCGATGACACACCGATCGAGGTATAAAGTTATTAAAAATGGAATTTAAGAAGTTTGCCCACAAAATCCCAAATACCTGACCAACCACCCTATTCTGAAAATATTCCCATAGTTTCCCTTTTCCCAACAGTTTTTCATTCCATTTTTGTCTTTCCATTACCCAACATTACCAATTTCACATATTCATCCATTTTCAACCTTTCCACTTTCCCACCTTTCCATCTTCCCACTTCCCACCAACACACCGACATTAAACTCTCCACTTTCCCTCAACCTATCACACTTCCATTCTTCACCTATAAAACCCCCTCCATATTTCACTAACACACTCACATCACTCACACTCTCTACACTACATCTATCTCAAGGTGCAATCGCAAGATTTAGTTAAGCCCTTTTTGAAATTCACATGTGTGCAAGTAATCTTCCAATTTGGTAACAATTTTCTTGCCCTTGTCTTAATTTTATTATGGGAGCTTAACTCTTTAGGAGTAATACTTTGTTTCCCTTCCGTGTTAAATTTTTTGAATGAGTTCTACTTGTTGAATGGAATTGGGATGTGCTTTTATGTGTGAAATTCTGAAAAGGGTGAAGTCGGAGTAACCCATTTGCATAAAGCACGACGTTTTGCCCGATGATAGATCGGGTGACGCCATTCTTAAGGGAAAAAAGTCATAAATATGTGTTTGAATGGAGTAGTGCTACTTTTATTGTGTTTGATGTGAGTGTGTGGTAATGGGTGCCTGGGAATAGTGAGTTAAAATTTGGGGAAGACAGGGTCTAGTGATTTTCCAATCAGATTCAGCGAATCACCGATGGAATGCCGATTCACTTTGAAAATTGGCTCTGCCCACTAAGTGGATCCCGCACTGCATCGGCAGTTCATGAACCTGGACCGGCGATTCACTGCTTAAATCGCTGAAACACTCTCACTTTCCAAGATTTCTGTAAAGCATCGGCGGGCAATCGACAGTCCAGGAAATTCCTTCTGTGAAGCGCCGGTCCTTCCCCGGTGCGATTGGGTCTTTAAATGATTGTTTGGTTTTCCCTTCTTTCTTAGTTCTTCCTTAGACTAGTTTTGTTTTCTTTTAATTTCTGCTTCAAATTCTTGTCACTAACATAATTCTTGCAGGAAAAAATCATGTCTTCAACAAGAAACACAGGAAAAGGAAAGGCCCCTACCTCTTCCGCTAGCAAAGGCAAAGGCTGCCCCACCTCGGGCCAACACAAAGGAGGCAATAATCTTCTACGTCCCCGACATGTAAGAACACTACGTCATTTGCCAAGGCTAATCAATCACTGTGGAGAAGCGGTTCGACTTGGCAGGGTTGAAAAGTGATTTTCCCAACATCACCGTGCAGTTCACCGATAGGTAGTGGCATGCATTTGCCAACCCTCTTCCACTATACTACCCCAGCTTGGTAGCTGAATTCTATGCCTCATATCAAGCCCGACAAGAGAGTATACAACACAGAGGCAAAGTGGATGATTTTCCATTCTTTCCATCAGTGATGATCCGGGGAGTGGAGGTTGATATAACCTCGACGACCATAAATTACCAATTCTGGGAGGATGAAGTTGACTCTGCTATGGAGTACATGGCAAGAGTGGCTGATATGAAGGATCAGTTCACTTGGTTAGGCCGCATCATAGCTGCTGGTAATCCTCTTTGGCCCTCTATGGGTGGCGAAACATCTTGCCATGACTTGATGTTCGAGGCCATGTTGTGGCTCGATTTTGTTTGCGCTCGAATCATCCCCTTTATATATGAGCAGAGGGTCAGCCTTTAAACTGACATCCTTATTGCTTGCATAATGATGGGAGTCCCATTAACTTTGGGGAAATTGTCGCTCAACAAATGAAGAAAAAGTCCCGGTAGTCCAGTACCTCAATGCCCTACGGTGTCTTAATTTCCAAGCTTTGCACAGTAGTTGGGGTGCCTTTATTCCTGGATGAAACTCCTTCCGTTGCTTCGGGTGTGATAGATATTGAGCAGAAGAGAGATGCAAAGGCACTGACACTGAAAATAAAGTGACAGTAGGCCTTCGGAGTGCAAGAAGAATCCCTCTCCTATGGGTCATCCCAACCACCAATCACCCCAGAGTCAAATGTGCCCAGCCTGAAATATTGGGCCAAACATCGGGTGACATGCCTTAGTGAGGAGCTTCTCCCCCTCCATAATCCTCTCAGCCAAGTGGTCTGCACTGACTTGTGGAGATGAAAAACTCACACGAAAGCCAATTTCAACATTTGGCTAAGAGCCTTCCAACACTGTACGATCTCAAGTCACTGTACGAGAATGTCATCACTCTATGCAAGAGGGTGGATGCAGTAGAAGGGGCAGTCCCTTCCCTCCAAACCGAGGTGCACGAGTGAAAGAGTCAGACTTCGGTAGAAGTGCCGGACATGAGCACCTTGGATGTTGCAATAGCTATTCCTTCATTAATTCGGAGGCCAATTGATGTTCTGTTTGAAGGGTTGGGAGATGATTTAACTGGGCTAGGTGAGGCCAGTGGCGGTGATGGTGGTGAAGCAGATGTTGATGATGAGAGGAGTAACCCACTCAGGGAGTTCCTTGTCCCTTTCCCTTTTGCATTTTTACATTGGGGACAATGTATGCTCTTAAGTGGGGGAGGGATGAGAGAAATTGATGAGGGAGCCAGGGATGAATATTTCTTTTGATGATTCTTATGTTTAGTTTGAGTCCGAGTAAGTCTATCCTTTGTCAGGCTGTTATGTTTTATTTTAATGATTGATGATTGCCCTTGGCGGGTATGTCCTATTTTCAAATGAATGAATAAATGGCTTGGTTTAGTTTCTTATCATGATGGATGATTAGTGAACAAATGGGGTCTTTGTTTTGAATTACAAGATCTTGAAAATCTTGAATGACCCTGAGTCTTGTTCCTTTTTTGCCATTGTAAATAGTAGTATAGAAATTAAACTTCAAGGATTTTCTTTTGACCATGGTTCTTTCCCAAGAAGTATTCTTTTATTTTCGTTATTTTTGTTGTCGAACTAGGTTGGTTTTTCCCAATGATGGATTGAGTGGAGACATTCTTAAGGAAAAAGGCCATGTTGCTTTGAGTCTCTTGTGAAGTTTTTTTGAGAGGCACCACCAAAAAAATTTGTTGAAATGGAATTGTAAAAACAAGGGCATGAAAATGAAGATAGTGAGCAAGTGTTGACACCGTAGCATAGAATTCTTTGTCATACATTGTAAATTCCCTGCTTGACTTATGATGTTTGCTTGCTTTGATATCCTAATTTGATGTCTTGTGATGAGAAAGACTCTTGTAGACCCTTTAAGAGTGCTTCCTTGTGTGGTGAGGACATTTTTGATGAATCTCATGCATTACATCTTGTCTAGAACTTGCCCAACTGTGATTCAAGGTAAAATCCTAGATGTAGTTGCGCCAAGAACATGAGTTTAGGCATTCCTTTGTCTAGTCACTTCACCCATATGCCCTCCATGAGCATTGATCCTTGTTAGACAATATTGAGCCTTAGACCCTTTATTTGGAAACCACGTTACAAGCCTTCAGACCATTCTTAATACCTCTTTTTGTCCCCCATTCTCCCTAAATACTAGTGACAAGATAAGTGATGAAATGAGGCTAAAGGCCTAAGAAAGAGGTAGTGAGAAAAACATGTGTGAAAAATGAGGCAAAAGTCTAAGTTTGGGGGTATGAAAAACAAAGAGGGAAGATAAGAATTATAGTGTGAGGGGAACATCACCTTGTGTTATACTCTGAGAACTCACAGATCGGACCCGGGAGTTGGAATGGGAAAAGCTAAAAATAAGAGTTGCAGGCATAGAATGAGTAGTTGGATGACTCGTGAGACCAGCCCACGAGTCATCAGGTGGCTCGTGGGGAAGGCTAGGGAAGAGCAGGAAGATTGAAGGATAAGGGGTCCCCACGGGTGAGGGGACGACTTGTGGTCAGACACCCCGAGTCTTTAGGTTAGTTGTGGGGTGGGAGAGAAGGAAAAAATGAAGAAGTCAACCAGTGTACTTAGCGGGAGGAGGCCACGACTCGTCATGTCAGGCAACGAGTCGTGATGTGCGTCGTTGGATGATATACAAGGAAACTGATATTATAGAGGCAGTGTACTTGACGTTTGGTGACCACAAGTCATGGTTTCCCACGACGAACCGTTGAGTGATCCATTACGAGCCCAGACATTTTGACTAGCACTGTACTTGACGAGCGACATAACGAGTCGTTTGGGCCAGCAATGATCCGTCAGGTTGTCCGTTAGGACCACCTGACAGTTATTTCCTGTGTAATAATAAGGGCCTTTTTGTAATTTCCTAAGATCTTAAGGCCTAAACTATGACGTTTTGGGTTATGAATAGGGAAATTTAAAGGGGTTAAGTTCAGTTTTCTCTTCATTCATGCATGCAAGAATAGTGAGAGGTAATCAAAGGAGATTCTAGGCTCTTCTCTTCAATTCTTCCAATTTCATTCTTGGGTAATCAAGGAAAGTTCAGAATCAGATATTCCCAGGTATGTAAGGCTATCAATGGGTGATTTCTTCCACACCCATGTCCCTCCTTTATGATTTTTACAAAGATTTCAACAAGAACTCATGGGGTTTTGAATTTGATTTACTTAAACTCTAATGATTTGATTATGGGTTTTGTGATTTTAAAATCTTATCATAATTTATGGGATTTAATCAGCTTTTGTGATTTAAATTAATTATAATACTATTGATTTGGAAGTTCTATGTATTTAAGCCTAATTATGCATGCCCCATGATGAATCGATTTATGATCTACTTACCCATTGATGATATCTATAATCCCAGCATGAATTATGATTTAAATCATGATTTATTATGTTACCCATTATGATTTTATGAAATTCAAGTTATATGCATGATCTACAAGTATGTATAAACCTTATGAATCATGAATTATGTTTTTTGCCGATTCACAAGCCTTGATTCATGGCTAGTTCACGTATGTACGAGCATGTTTTTGATTATCATGATTTAACTAGACCATGAATCCATGTATGTTATACTATGAGCACTATATATATGTTTTGGGAGTAGTACCGAACACCGAGTAGGTTCCAAGCCTAGGTTTTGGCCCGGATCTCATAAACTATGTGCCACCATAGGTATTTTGGGACCCCTTCATGACTGTCCCCAGACCAATTGGCCCTTATCATGTGTGATCACGCCTTTCATGGTTCTACTCTTGGCAAGGTACGAACACCCTCCAGACTAGGGTTACAAGTCAGGCTTCATGTGTGCTCATATGGGGTATGTCGGTTAAGAGAATCTCCAACTGTTCCTCATGATTTTGCATATTTATGATTATGTATATTGGCTCAAGTCATGTTAAATAAATCTTTCCTCTTATGATTATGAGTACGATCGCATTACACATGTTTTGGAAACCTTGAGCCTTACGTTATGTTATGATGTTTATGATATGAGCATGAAGTCCTACTCTTATGATCATTTATGAGTTTTGTATGCTTTAAATGTATGTTTTACTTACCTTGCATACTCAGTACATTCCACGTACTGACAACACACTTTCTATGTTGTATCTTTTCATGATACAGGACCCAGCTCTTAGGCTCACCCATCTCAGTAGCTTCTCAGAGTTTGTCATCAGCTTATTTGGTGAGTCCTCATGTTCCAAGGGCCATATGTTCAGACTCTATTGTTTCTTTTTTCTTTTGTTTCAGTTTTGTAGGCTTAGTTGGGGAGTTGTGCCATCAGCCCGTCTATCATGATTAAAGGCTTTTCAGACTACTAGTCGTATTCAGCCGTCATGTATGGATTATGTATTGTCCTTTCTCCATATTTATGACACGTTTATATTTTCATATGTTAAGTCTTCCACTTATGTAATTGAATTAGATGTATACTCATGCCATGGTTGACTTGGGTTCTATTGGGGCTCCTTGTCCCGTGTCTACGATCCGGGTGTACGTTCGGGTCATGACACCTTGTGTCAAAATGCATCAAAGGACAAATCAAAAAGAAAAAGACAAGTTGTGTGAATCGGGGTTTCCTCTTGAGGTAATAAGGCTATTTGTTAAAGCAAAAGCGGTTATAAGGGGGATTGTTAGAGAAATTAAAGCCATCAACAAGGAAAGAAGAGAAAGAAGGTGAAGTGGGTGGAATTGATGTAAGGTATGTCACAAAAATCATTAGGGAGGATCTAGTCACTATAGCCAAATCTTCATCCTACCCTTACCCCAAGCCTACATCATAACCCGCAAGTCCTAAATGATTCTAGATGCAGCTACTCTACATTAGTGGCGAATTACATGAAGTGAAAGCCTATGGATCAAGTGTTTGCATGAAAATATCTTTTGGGAGAGTGAGAGTGAGTGTGAGTGTCTCCTCCAAATAATCCCCTGTGTGCATTAAAATGATCACATGACCAAAATAATAGGGATCCTTATTTTGGTGAGTGGCATCATTTCTTTTGGGGATGCAAGAGCATTTAGAGTTAAGGTGGAAAATGGGCAAGGAGTGTAAACTCTAAGGCAAGCTTCGAATTTGCAGTGATTATAACTTGAATGCTATGTGTTGCTTGGTTGAGCAATGCCCTTGTTTTGATAAATAATTCCTTTCATAAGCTTTTCTTGGTAAAAAGTGGTTGCCTGTTTGAAACATCTTCATTATTTTGGTCTTTTGGGGTTTTTCTTCTCTTTATCGGTGAGCGTGGTGAGTATTTTTGGGTTGTCATAATCCAGGTGATTGGCGAGGTCTAACTGTGAATAGAGGTGGCATATTCCTCAATAATTGAGTATTGCATTACTTGAGGACAAACCATGATTTCAGTTTGGGGATTTGATGAGTTGGTAGTTTTACCAACTCATTAGGCTCTAAAACTTAAGTTTTTTGTTTCGTTCGTAAGTTGATTATTTGGATTTTATGCCATTTTGTTCTCATTTTGTGTAGATGGCTCAAAGTGAAGAAAAGAGCAAAAATGGAGCAAAAAGAAGGGAGTGAGAGTGAATCGGCGATTCGCAGATGAAAACCGGTGAGATGCCGGCCAAAGTCCGAATATCACTGCCTCAGAGGATTAATGCCAAACTTGCCAACGGCGAGTTGCCAAATGATACCCAAAAGTTCTGAAAAAAGGCTTGAAGACTCAGCGGTTCACGGATTGGCATCGGCAAAACGCTGGGGGAACCATCGTTGTTCACTAGAATTTAGTGAAGATGTAGAAAAGACACCCGGCGGTTCAAGAATTATAACCGGTGAATTGCCGGTGCTTCTGTCGATTCCATAACAGTGCTCACGGGGGTATAATCGTCCAACACTGAAAAAGAGATAAAAAGTTCCCTACTTTTCAGGATATAAATAGAAGAAAAAGTACTTTGTACAGGGGGATGCAGAAGGAGAGATAGAAATAGAGATATTGAGAGAGAACAAAGCTTACATCACATCATTGTTTCCCTTTTTAGCAAAAGAACATTCTCTTAGCTGAGAGAGGGAGATCTTGATTGAAAAATGTAGAAAGTACTCTGTTCTATTTCCTTTTTGTACTAGTAAGTTTTAGCTATTGTTGAATATTATTTTGTAAAGTTGATTTATCTACTCTTGCTATTAAATTCAATGATGCTATTGATGAATGTGTTTTTGAATTTCATAACTATAAGTAGCTAAAATCATTAACTAGAGGTGTGTAATGATGAATACTTAATTGGATTGGGTATTGCTAGAGTCATCTTTATATTGTTCATACAACTGTAAATCTATTAGATTCTCTTCAATCTATAAAGGAAGATCCGTTGATTATGATGTGGGTCTATCTATTCTTGCTTGATTATTGCTTGAAAAAGAATAATTAAGTATTGGGAGAGAATTTAGTAGTGGGTGTGGAGCAGAGAGTGTGAAATTAATCTAGAAAGAGCTGAAATTGCATTTCTGTTTCTTTATTAGCAGCTAATAGCTAGGAATAGTGCAGTTGCTAATCCAAATCAAGTCGGGTTGAGCGAAATTATGACTAGAGGTTTGACAAAACTCTAGTGAGAGGTAATTAGAAGGGTAAAAAGCTATAATTACCCACTTCTAGAGATTATTTACACTTGTTGAACTTATAAGATGACCTGGCATATCCCGATCTAGTTAGTATTTCATCTACACTGCACCTCTAGTCTTTCACACCCTTGTTGACAACTTAGCTGATCTTGCTATTTTATTTTACTAAATCAACCAATACAATTCTATGAAAATTTCAACTCCCCCAATTTTATTTATTTTTATATTAAATCTATGTGGCACAAGCTAACATCAAATTTTCAATCGACACATGAAATTATCATTCCCTATTCCTCATGGGATTCGACCCCGACACTCATCGTGTTACTTGTTTTAATACTTTGGCCGTGTATATTCTTTGAATTAAGGATATATTTTGGACGTCATCACCTTCTAGAGTAGGTGAAGTCTGCCTCTTCTTCCTCCATGCCAGCATCTCCCAAAAACTGAGTCAGGAGACTGCCATGATAATACATCCACCTACAGTTGTCCCTCAACCTCCTCATATTCTCCTAGAGCACTTAACCAAAGTTGATTGGTAGCTCTTTCATTAGCATGTATACCAACAAGACTCACTCTCTTGTGATCTCTGTTATGTGTGCCCCATGGAGAATCACGACACAAACCAACTTCACCCAAACTTTCGCCTCCTTATTCAAGTAAGAGAACACAAGTGTGGAGTGAGTGCCCTTGTGGTCCTTTGCCCAATGGGTGGATTAGTGCTCACCACATAGAGTTTGGCGAATGTCGCGGTATGGGGGATTCTCTAGCAGGATGAAGTACACAAATGGGTCTACCGCAAGTGTACCAAGAAAGGCATTGAATCTCTTAGAAGCGAAACGAACTACCTGACCCCATATTTTAACCTCATTGCTCTCTCCAAAGGAAGTGTCCCACTTTGCATCAAATTCCCTCACCAAAGTGAGGTTTCACTCCTCAGGCTCGGCAAAGACATATTCTAATCCCAACTCGCGGACCTTGTCACAGATGGTAGGGAACTCAAGTGTGAGGCAGCCTTCGTCAATCCAGTTCTCAGGAGCATATTTAGCCTTCTTTTGTGTGTTGAACCACATTAGTCTATGAGGCTCCACAACTTTTTCACTAAATCTCTGTCACGAGCTGAGACCCCATACCGAGACACATGACTTAGAACCACAAATGGCTCAAAGCTGACCCATGACATGAAGATAGCAACTAAAGAGCATACACCAAAGTGGGAACTAATAACTTAAACATGAATAAGCGGAAGTTTGAATAACATAACAATCATAAATGGATTCAACACTCGATAAAGCCAAAAGTCTACATAATGTCTGATAAGCCTCTAAATTATCTAATGAGTTGATTGGAAAACACCCCGAACTAGCTCGCTAAAGTATAAAACTGAAACAGAATAATCAAACACTAAACTAAATATCTTCGGAAGATGAGGACACACCAATAATGGAAATTGAGATGGACTGCGAGGGAGCTAGACTAATGGCGGAACTGAGTCTGATCACTCGAACATGTATCATGAAACGATACAACATAGAATATGCAGTCAGTACATGGAATATACTAAGTACGTAAGGTAAGTAAGCATGCTGAGTAAATGTTAATTAAAATCATGCATATAAATATAATTTAGTATTTCATTAGGGTATGGACTGCATTGTCATGACCCGAGAGTACACCCGGATCATAGACATGGCACAAGGGACCTCGAGAGACCCCAAGTCAACCCATGGCATAAGCATTCACTAACTCATTCAATAAACATGAAGGAAACATAAATGTAAACTCAGCGGAAGTCTAACTTAACATAACAACAGAATTAACATCTGAAGCTAAATACATGTCTAAGTCTGATAAGCCTCTAATCTGGACGAGCAGATGGGACAATACCCCCAACTAGCTTAGAAATGCTGAAACTGAAAATACGCTCAAGATAACTAAAAGTCTAGTCCTCGAAAGATGAGGACTCACCAAAATAAGCAGGTGCTATCTCTGATAAGCGGCTATGAACGGGGCTGAACCTGAGAACCAGATCCTGCATCATGAAATGATGTAGCAAATAAAGTATGCGGTCAGTACGTGGATTGTACCGAGTATGCAAGGTAAGTAAAACCACTTGAGAAATAATAGCCTTTTAAAACAAGTCATACATAGATGATAGCCCTTAAGGATATGAAACGATCATAAGCATTCATAATGAAATCATTCTAATTTAATACATGGTCATGCATGGCTTTAGAACATCATGACTAGATCGAATGACTCAAAGCAAAATCATAACATTTATATCAAAAGCTGAAGAATGAATCAAACCTTTCTTTTCAAACATGCATGCATAAGATAATCATCATGAGTAATGGGTATGCAAACTCGAATGATATAGACAGTGGGAGACTCGTCACTTAACCTACATATCACAATAGAGCATATGTGGTCCCGACTATTACACTCAAGTGGGAAGAGCCGTCCAAAACCTTGCCGGGGTGAGGGACGCTACCATGATATCAATATCAAGCTCAAAGGGCCAATCGGGCATGGGATAGCTCACAAGGGAGGTCCCAATAATATAATAGAATCAACCTATGTTGGTGCGTAGTTCTGGGGCATAGGGTAGTCGACCCTTAGCCCGCTCGGTGCTAGACTCTTCTCCCAAAACATGCAATACTCTACATCGTATAAATACGAAGCTCAACATCATCTAGTGATGAAGCTTAACATGAAATCATGCACAAACTCAACATCGTATGAAATGAAGCTCAACATTGTCTACTGACAAAACTCATTATGAAATCATGCATACACTAAACATCAAATAAATATGAAGCTCAACAATGTCGTCTTGACAAAGCTTAGAATGAAATTATGCTTAGACTCAACATCATGTGAAATGAAGCTTAATGCCGACATACATCTCAATTATGAATTCATGCATATGGGAAGCTCTACTGCGATACATACCACAAGCTCAAAGAATGATGGGAGACTTTACTCCAAAAATCATGTGGTAAGCCTACTTAGAATTATCACTTCATCATCATCAATATAAGGGTCTTGCCCAAAACCTTATCATGCTTGAACTTATATAGTTTATTTGGAAATATTGTAATTTGGGAGATTTCACCCCAAAATGAAGTAATAACGTCATTTCACGAAAATCATCACTCATACTCAACATTGGGAACTACCCAAAGCTTCATCATACATGGGTCTATTTAATCTTCTTTGAAAACATCATCAAAAATCATGGGTAAGATTAGAAACATGTTTTTCATCATCTACTCCATCATCATCACCTTCCATCATGAACTACCCGCACATGGACGTTTTAGATTCAATTTTAGAAAAACCATTTTATAAAAGAAACTAAGATAGAATCCGTCCAAGCTCAGTAAATCATAAATATCAACTCAATTTAATCATACCCATGAGTAGAAATATAAGAATCATGCAATTAAATGGAGGCCCATACTTGATCATCACAAACCAATCACAAATTGATAGTGAATGGGCATGGGTGTGGACGAAAGCACCCACTTATAGCCTTACATACCTGAGATTAAAGAATCTTAACTCCTCCTAATTACCCAGCTGAGATTTCCCTTGAAAACCTTGAAATTCTCCTCACTTTCTTCCCTTCAAGCTCTCACCCTTGCATGCATGAAGAAAATGGCCTAGATGGGTCTTTCTCAGCTTAAAACCCTCTATTACGAGCTTAAAATCACGTAGTATAGGCCCTTAGAACTTAGGAATTACAGAAAAGCCCTTACTAAAATCACCGAAAATAATTGTCAAGGGGTCCTAACGGGCAACCTGACGACTCATTACTAGGGCACACGATCCATTTGTTCACCCTTCAAGTACACTACCTCATCATTCATGAAAATTCAACTGGCTTGGTGACGGCCCTGCTAACGGGTCGTTAGGACTGACAATGACTCATTAGGTACCACCCGTCAGGTACACTAGATAAGCTTCACTGTCTTTCCCTAGGAACACCCCACGACTGACGTGACTTCTCGTGGTGACTGATAACGAGTCATTACATCGCCCATGAGGACCTCCATTTCTCCATCATCCCAATCCTTCCCCACGAGTCACTTAACGACTCATTTGGCCTTTTCATGAGTCGTTAAGTGTTATACCCCATAAGATTTCCGGCACCTAGATGGCCCATTGGCACGTTGGTTGAGCATATTTGAAAGCCATACGTGCTAGGGAAAGGCCCAGGAAAGGATCGGGCGAGTGGCCTGTCGAACCATCGCAGAAAGAGCCGGGGCAGAGCCCCTCCACGATGGCAGCGTGTCACGGAGGCGGGGCCACCGCGTTGGTCCGTGACACGCTGGGCCTGTCCAGGCCCAAGTATATAAAGCCTCACTTCGGTTTTAAATTAGATCATTCATTATAATTTCCAAAGAGAACGTAGAAAACAGAGAGAGACAAAGAGGGTTAGTATATTATCGTTCGATTATGCTGCCAAACGTAGTCCAAACTTAAGTTAACTCCAGATACCAAAGTATTTAATAGCAAGGAGCATTCCTACGGATTTAGTTTCGCGAAATTCGGCCGACAAATAGTCGTGCTACCGGGCTAAGGTAAGTGGAATTGCTCCAAACTAGTGTCTATGTACTCCTAGCTGTGAAGTGAATACTTCTCTCTTCTGGACTTCTGGAAAATAGCAAGTTTTCGACCGTCTTTTGATAAGCCTAAGTTTAGGCCATAATTATATCGAAAGTGACGCCGTCCTTCAGAATAGTGTTGTATTTAGTACTAATTGACGTGTTTATGAATGCAGTTGGGGAGATTTAGCTGGAATACTGACCGAGCCTCGTCTGACAGTCGGATAACTTGGGGTTAAGGTATGTGAAGTTGTTCTTCGGCAAGTTAGTAAGCCCTAGCTTGGTAAACCATAGAAAACTCCGTATTTGAAACTCTCGGAGTTGAATGTTGAGAACTAAGCAAATCTAATAGATTCTGAGTTGTGTTGCCGTATCGTATTCGGTCCGAAAGATAGTAAAGCATGCGCCAAAGGGCGAGTTAGTATTCCAGATTCAGTATAGCTTATTGTATGATTAGCAAGCATGTTGTAGAGTAAAAGATACAGATTTTTAGAATAAAGTTAGTAAAGTAAAATCAGATAGACAAACAGTTTTATGGCTACAGATTACCCATTCCGACAGATAGTATCCCGGCTACAAATTAGCCAAGAAGTTAAATAAAGATTTCAAAATCAGTATAATCAGTAAAGAATCAATTCAGTATAGAAACAGATCAGAATAAGAAATCAGATTTCAGATAGTCTTTTTTAGTTGTACATGCTTGCTATTTATATGTGCTATTTGTTTTTTGAGACTTGATGTGGCGTGAGGGCACCTTATTGAGCGTCCTTGCCGCCCCTAAGTTGGTAATCGTGTCGCCCACTGAGAGGGTGGGTTTTACGTCACTCCGAGGGGTGGCATGCCGTCCCCATCTTGGACGAAGATAGGATGAAGCTTTCCCCATAGCAGTCTGATCAGCATTACAGGTGCAGCTCTGGTTTCAGATAGCCCTATTGAGTTTTGTGTCCAGGGAACCAGACCCTATCTGTTATTGTCTGCACATTCAGTTATTATAGGTGTAGCTCCGGTTTCAGATAGCCCCGTTGAGTTTGTGTCTGGGGATCCAGACCCTATCTGTTACTATCTACACAGGAGTCCTCTGGACCCAGACACGGTTGCTTATATCGGAGGCTATGGCCCAAGCCGGAGACCCAGGGGGCCAGTAGAGGAGCTCCGGGTGAGCAGATGAGTGGAGTGACTTATTTTTGGCTGGTTTTGACTCGGGGAGGGGTATATAGATTGTTTGCTTGTTTGGCGCCATCCGACTTATGGGGGTTGGTATTGGCTCTTGCTTGCTAAATGCATATGTATTTATGTACTTTATATATATTTGTTAATAGACAGCAGGCCGCCGTGACTTCAGACACGCTCCTGCCTATCAGTGCAGAAAGGTTTGATCTAGTTCCTATCAGCTCTTCAGATTCAGTTATCTTCTGCTCACAAACTTGTTAGTTACATTATCTGTATTCAGTTGTATTATTCCAGTTGCTTTTCATACTCGGTACAGTGGTACTGACCCCCAGTGGGGCGCTGCATTACTTGCCTGCAGGTACTCATAGACGAGGAGGCAATCCCTCGTGATCCTAGCCAGCACAGAGTCATCTGCTCCCATCATCCGGAGCCTGATATTTTAGAGGTTTACATCATTTCCCTTTTGTTGTACAGTATGGGTAGGCCGGAGCCCTGTCCCGACCATCTTATCAGTATTCCTAGAGGCCTGCAGTCTGTATATATTTCCCTGTGGTCAGTTGAGCCGGTCGTGTGAGGCCGTGTAGTTTGTTATGGCTATTTAGCATTTCAGTTTATGTTGGCCATGTGAGGCCTTAGTTTGACAGTAGTGGTGACCTTGCCGATCACGTAGTTATTCAGCATTTTATTGTTGGGTTACAGATAACTAGACAGCATGGTGGCCTTGTCAGCTCGCATAGGTTTCCCCCTTGTAAGTATGTTTCTGGTTAGCTGAAGTTTTTTACAGGTGGCTATAGGCCTAGTCAGCCGGAGGCTGTATTTACAACCGTTATATAGCCCGGTGTTTCCCTGAATCTGAGTTAGAGCCAGCCAGGCACCAGATGTGCTTAAGCTCAGTAGTCTAGCAGTTTAGGTCCTAGTAGGGCACCAGGTGCCAGTCATACCCCCCAAGGCGGGGTGTGACAACTTGGTATCAGAGTAGGTCGTGTCCCAGGGAGTCTACAAGCCGTGCTATGTAGAGTCTTGTCTATGGATGTGTTGTGCTACTATAGGCAGGAGGCTGCGAGGCATAATAGGATGGTTACTCTTCTTTCATACTCAATCGTGCCATAGCACAGTACAGTATAGGGTTGAGTTCCTAAAAACTTATCGTATCCTTTGTCTACAGATAAAAATGGCAGATCAGCGACACCCTGCCACAAGCAGGAGATTAGACACAGCAGCAGGAGAAGGCACAAGTAGGATGCCTCAGCTTCAGTCAGAGTCAGCCCAATTTGAGGGCGATATAGAGGCTTCATCACAGCCCTCTCAGTAGTCTCCCTCACATCAGGAGCCATTGGGCACTACACCGCCCCCGATAGCTCCTGTGCCTTCGCTGTCAAATGAGGAGGTTCGTAGCGCTGTAGTTATGATGGCACAGATGATGGCCGCACAGCGCCAGTTAGCACCACCTGTAGCAGCAGAGTCTTCAGGTGAGCCAAGCAGTTCCAGAGTCCAAGAATTTTTGGCACTGGGTCCCCCCCAGTTTACAGGGTCAGATCAGGCAGAGGACCCCCAGGACTTTCTAGATCAGATGCAGAGAATTTTTTGGGTTATGCATGTGACCCCTTCAGAGTTTGTTGAGTTGGCAGTGTCCCGGTTGTGGGACATAGCAGTACTATGGTACGAGAGTTGGGAAAGGTCCCGAGGGAGAGATGTTACCCTCCGACCTGGACCAGCTTCTCGGAGGCCTTCCTAGACCGTTACTTGCCACTAGAGATCCGGCAGGCCCGGATGGATCAGTTTTTGCATCTGGAGCAGGGGGCGAGAAGCGTACGCGAGTATGCTTTACAGTTTGATTCCTTAGCCCGTTATGCTCCAGCATTTCTTGATACTATGCCAGCTAGAGTTCATAGATTTATTATGGGTCTGAACCCGGAATATACTGAGGCATGTATGATGGCTATGTTACGAGATGATATGGATATCGCCCGAGTACAGGCCTTTTCTCAGACCATTGAGGGTCTTAGACAGCGGCAATAGAATAGTAGACAGACCAGTCAGGAACAGTGCTGCAGAGACAGACCAGATAAGATGCAAAGAGAGGTTCAGAGAGGACCCAAGCCTCGACTATCAGATAGACCCCCTAGACCCCCACCTCCTCCACAGCAGCAGCAGCAGCGAGGTAGATATGTGCGACGAGGGTAGTCAGAGCCCAGTGGCAGTTCCAGAATAATAGATTCCCCGCAGCATAGAAGGGGAGAGTAGAGCAGATTTACACCCCCACCCTGCCCTAATTGCGGCCGACCTCACACCGGAGCTTGTAGATATGGCTCCGCTGGGTGTTATATTTTCGGATAGGAGGGGCATCAGATGAGAGATTGTCCAACCAGAGGTCAGGGGAGTAGAGACAGTCAAGACAGGGGATTCGCAGGGCCACGAGCCCCAGCAGCCTCAGCAGGACGTGGGCCTTCAGGTTCAGTAGGCAGAGGCCGAGGTAGATTAGGAGCTTCCAGTTCAGGTATGGGCTCAAGCCGTACTTATGCATTCCCAGGGAGACATGATTCAGAGGCGTCTCCAGACGTAGTGACAGGTATGCTGACTATCTGTTCATGCCCTGCTTATGTATTGATTGACCCAGGATCCACCTTGTCATATATTTCCCCATTTGTGGCATGAAAGTTCAATATTGCACCAGAATTATTACAGCAGCCCTTTTTCAGTATCCACGCCTGTCAGTGACTCTATTATAGCTAGCTGAATTTACCGAGGGTGTACAGTGGAGGTTGATGACCACCAGACCATAGTAGATCTAGTCGAGTTAGAAATGATAGACTTTGATGCCATAATGGGTATGGATTGGCTAGTGCCGTGCTACGCCAATGTAGAATGTTGGACCAAGACGGTCTGATTCCACTTTCCAAGAGAGGCAGTGCGAGAGTGGAAAGGCAGCATAGCTACTCCAAAAGGTAGGTTTATTTCCTACCTTCAGGCGAGGAAATTTATAACTAAGGGATGTATCTACCACCTAGTCCGAGTTCAGGATATCCGAGCAGAATCCCCGACACTCCAGTCTGTTCCGGTGGTGAACGAGTTCCCTAACATATTTCCAGATGAGTTACCTGGTATTCCCCCAAAAAGGGAAATAGATTTTGCTATTGATTTATTACCAGGCACTCAGCCTATATCAATTCCTCCTTATCGTATGGCTCCTACAGAACTCAGAGAGTTGAAGGAGCAGTTGAAAGATTTGCTAGATAAAGGTTTCATCAGGCCGAGTACTTCACCATGGGGTGCGCTAGTTCTATTTGTGAGGAAGTAAGATGGCTCGCTCCGTATGTGCATAGATTATCGGCAGTTGAACAAAGTGACGGTAAAGAATAAGTATCCGCTTCCCAGAATAGATGATTTGTTTGATCAGCTCCAAGGGGCCAGATACTTTTCCAAGATTGACTTGCGGTCCGGATATCACCAGGTTCGAGTTCGTGAAAGAGATATTCCCAAAATGGCGTTCAGGACCTGATATGGACACTTTAAATTTCTAGTTATGTCCTTCGAGTTGACGAATGCCCCAGCAGTATTCATGGACCTGATGAATAGTATTTTTAGACCATACCTAGACCTGTTCGTGATTGTGTTTATTGATGATATTCTGGTGTATTCTCGCTCTGAAGCAGATCACCGGACTCATTTACGGACAGTGCTCCAGATTCTCAGGGACCGCCACCTATATGCTAAGTTTTCCAAGTGTGAATTCTGGCTTAACTCAGTAGCCTTCCTAGGGCACATTGTGTTGGATGCTGGTATACAGGTTGACAAGCAGAAAATAGAGGCAGTCAAATCATGGCCTAGGCCTACCACTCCGACTGAAGTCCGTAGCTTTCTTGGATTAGCGGGATATATATGAGATTTGTCGAGGGATTCTCTACTATAGCGGCACCTCTGACCAAACTAACACAGAAAGCAGCAAAGTTTCACCGGACAGAGGCATGCGAGCAGAGCTTCCGGAGTTGAAAGATAGATTAACCTCCGCCCCAGTGTTAGCATTGCCGGAAGGTACAAAAGGTTATTCGGTGTATTGCGACGCATCAGGCGTCGGGTTAGGTTGTGTGTTGATGCAACATGGTAAAGTGATTGCATATGCTTCCAGACAGCTGAGGAAACACAAAAAGAATTACCCTACCCACGACCTAGAGTTAGCCGCAGTGATCCACGCCTTGAAAATGTGGAGATATTACCTGTATGGCATCCATGTTGATATTTTCACATATCACAAGAGCCTACAGTATATCTTCACTCAGAGGGAGTTGAATCTGCGGCAACGTCGCTGGTTGGAGCTGTTAAAGGATTATGACGTGAATATTTTGTACCACCCGGGGAAAGCCAACGTAGTAGCGGATGCTCTTAACCGTAAATCCATGGGAAGTTTGGCATATTTGCAGCCCAAGCGGCGGGAGTTGGTCAGAGAGATACATCAACTAGCTAGCCTAGCCATTCGTATAGCAGACACAGAGGACAATAGAGCGGTAATTCAGAACACCGTTGTGTCGTCGTTAGTTGTGGAGGTAAAAGGACGGCAATATGAAGATCCTGACCTGGTCCAGCTTAAGGGCAGAATCCAGCAGGGTAAAGCGCTAGATTTTCAGATAATTGAGGAAGAAGTGTTGTTATGTAAAGGCCGCCTCTGCGTTCCAGATGTTTCAGGGCTCCGCCAGCAGATTATGAATGAGGTACATTACGCCCGTTATTCTCTTCACCCCGGTGCGACAAAAATGTACCATGATATCAAAGAAAACTACTGGTGGCCAGGTATGAAAAGAGAAATTGCTGAATTTGTAGCCCAGTGTCCTAACTGCCAACAGGTAAAAGCGAAACACCAGAAACCAGGCGGTTTGACTTAGGACATAGTTGTGCCTCTCTAGAAATGGGAAGCAGTGAATATGGATTTTGTAGCAGGATTACCCCGTACTAAACACAGACATGACTCTATATGGGTGATAGTTGACAGATTGACAAAATCAGCTCATTTCCTGCCGGTAAGAACTACCTTCTCGGCCGAAGATTATACGGAGTTGTATATCCGAGAAATAGTCAGGTTGCACGGAGTACCAGTATCCATTATTTCAGACAGAGGAGCATAGTTTACGGCTAGATTTTGGCAATCGTTTCAGAGGGGTCTGGAAATACAGATTAATTTGTGCACAGCATTCCACCCTCAGACAGATGGACAGGCTGAGCGCACTATTCAGACGCTCGAGGACATGCTACGAGCGTGTGTGCTAGATTTTGGAGGTACTGGGACGAGCATTTGCCGTTAATGGAATTTGCTTATAATAACAACTATCACTCAGCCATCCAGATGGCGCCTTTTGAGGCTTTATATGGGCGAAAATGCAGATCACCGGTTGGCTAGTTCGAAATAGGAGAATCAGCGTTGGTTGGGCCAGACATTGTTCAACAGTCAGAGGAAAAGGTAAAGCTTATCCGAGAATGCTTACTAACTGCACAGAGCCACCAGAAATCATATGCAGATGTGCGGCGCAGAGACTGTAGTTTGATGTGAATGACTGGGTAATTTTGAAAGTATCCCTAATGAAAGGGGTGATGAGATTCGGCAAGAAAGGTAAGCTCAGTCCGAGGTTTGTTGGGCCTTATCAGATTTGTTGAAGGATAGGCCGAGTAGCACATGAGTTGAACTTGCCTCCAGAATTGGAATCCGTTCATCCAGTCTTTCATGTCTATGCTGAGGAAATGCATAGGAGACCCATCCAGAGCAGTCCCAATCCAAGATATCCAGGTTACAGAAGAGCTGGCCTATGAGGAGGTTCCAGTAGCCATCTTAGACAGACAGATTCACAGATTAAGAACTAAAGATATTGCTTCTGTCAAGGTATTGTGGCGTAATAGGAACCGAGAGGAGATGATGTGGGAGGCTGAGGAAGATATGAAAGCTAGATATCCTCACTTATTCCAGGCCTAGTTAGGAAACAAGTATGTCCGTATTATTACTTATGCAGTACCTTGTGGTTGTGTATATATAAATGAGAAAGATTGATGTTTAGCTATCCAGTGAATCTTAAAAGTATTGTGCACAGTACCTGTATTGGACTTTTTTGCGTTTCAGGTTTTTGGTATAGTCCATATTACAGGGGAAACTCTGCCGAAATTTTTCTAAGTAGCAAGTTGAGAAGTCCTCTAGATAGCAGTTTCCATTCGAGGACGAATGTTCCTAAGGGGGGAGGAGAATGTTATACCCCGTAAGATTCCCGGCACCTAGATGGCCTATTCGCACGTTGGTTGAGCATATTTGAAAGCCATACGTGCTAGGGAAAGGCCTGGGAAAGGATCGGGCGAGTGGCCTGTCGAACCATCGCGGAAGGAGCCGAGGCAGAGCCCCTCCGCGATGGCAGCGTGTCACAGAGGCAGGGCCACCGCGTTGGCTCCGTGACATGTTGGGCCTGTCCAGGCCCAAGTATATAAATCCCCACTTCGGTTTTAAATTAGATCATTCATTATAATTTCTAGAGAGAACGTAGAAAACAGAGAGAGACGAAGAGGGTTAGTATATTATCGTTCGATTATGCTGCCAAACGTAGTCCAAACTTAAATTAACTCCAGATACCGAAGTATTTAGCAATAGGGAGCATTCCTGCGGATTTAGTTTCGCGAACTTCGGCCGACAAATCATCGTGCTACCGGGCTAAGGTAAGTGGAATTGCACCAAACTAGTGTCTACGTACTCCTAGCTGTGAAGGGAATACTTCTCTCTTCTGGACTTCTGGAAAATAGCAAGTTTTCGACCGTCTTTCGATAAGCCTAAGTTTAGGCTATAATTATATCAAAAGTGACGCCGTCCTTCAGAATAGTGTTGTATTTAGTACTAATTGACATGTTTATGAATGCAGTTAGGGAGATTTAGCTGGAATACCGACCGAGCCTCGTCCGACAGTCGGATAACTTGAGGTTAAGGTATGTGAAGTTGTTCTTCGGCAAGTTAGTAAGCCCTAGCTTGGTAAATCATAGTAAACTTCGTATTTGAAACTCTCGGAGTTGAATGTTGAGAACTAAGTAAATCTAATAGATTCTGAGTTGTGTTGTCGTATCGTATTTGGTCCGAAAGATAGTAAAGCATGCACCAAAGGGCGAGTTAGTATTCCAGATTCAGTATAGCTTATTGTATGATTAGCAAGCATGTTGTAGAGTAAAAGATACAGATTTTTAGAATAAAGTTAGTAAAGTAAAATCAGATAGACAGATAGTTTTATGGCTACAGATTACCCATTCGGACAGATAATATCCCACCTACAGATTAGCCAAGCAGTTAAATAAAGATTTCAGAATCAGTATAATCAGTAAAGAATCAGTTCAGTATAGAAACAGATCAGAATAAGAAATCAGATTTCAGATAGCCTTTTTCAGTTATACATGCTTGCTATTTATATGTGCTATCTGTTTGTTGAGACTTGATGTGGCGTGAGGGCACCTTATTGAGCGTCCTCGTCGCCCCTGGGTTGGTAATCGTGTCGCCCACTGAGCAGGTGGGTTTTACGTCACTCCAAGGGGTGGCATGTCGTCCCCAACTTGGACGAAGATGGGATGAAGCTTTCCCCATAGCAGTCTGATCAGCATTACAGGTGCAGCTCCGGTTTCAGATAGCCCTGTTGAGTTTTGTGTCCAGGGAACCAGACCCTATCTGTTACTGTCTGTACATTCAGTTATTATAGGTGTAGCTCCGGTTTCAGATAGCCCCGTTGAGTTTGTGTCCGGGGATCCAGACCCTATCTGTTACTGTCTACACAGGAGTCCTCCGGACCCAGACACGGTTGCTTATATCGGAGGCTATGGCCCGAGCCGGAGACCCAAGGGGCCGGTAGAGGAGCTCCAGGTGAGCAGATGAGTGGAGTGACTTATTTTTGGCTGGTTTTGACCCGGGTAGAGGTATATAGATTGTTTGCTTGTTTGGCGCCATCCAGCTTATGGGGGTCGGTATTGGCTCTTGCTTGCTAAATGTATATATATTTATGTCCTTTATATATATTAGTTAATAGACAGCAGGCCGCCGTGACTTCAGACACGCGCCTGCCTATCAGTGTAGAAAGGTTTGATCTAGTTCCTATCAGCTCTTCAGATTCAGTTATCTTCTGCTCACAAACTTGTTAGTTACGTTATCTGTATTCAGTTGTATTAGTCCAGTTGCTTTGCATACTAAGTACCAGTGGTACTGACCCCCAGTGGGGCGCTGCATTACTTGCCTGCAGGTACTCATAGACGAGGAGGCGATCCCTCGTGATCCTAGCCAGCGCAGAGTCATCAGCTCCTATCATCCGAAGCCTGATATTTCAGAGGTTTACATCATTTCCCTTTTGTTGTACAGTATGGGTAGGCCGGGGCCCTGTCCCGACCATCGTATTAGTATTCCTAGAGGCTTGCAGTCTGTATATATTTCCCTGTGGTAGTTGGCCGGAGGCTGTATTTACAGCCGTTATATAGCCCGTTGTTTCCCTGAATCTGAGTTAGAGCCAGCCAGGCACCAGATGTGCTTAAGCTCAGTAGTCTAGCAGTTCAGGTCCTAGTAGGGCACTAGGTGCCTGTCATACTCCCCAAGGCGGGGTGTGACATTAAGTGACCTGTTATGCAACATTTTCCAGTTTTTCTCCTGATTCACTTTCGGGTCCGATTCTTGAATTCTCGGGGTATAAAAATATGTGCCCTTTGGAACATTCGTCCTCGAATTTTAGAAACAATCAGAAAACCCAAAAACAACAATCACTATATATATATATATAGAGATGCTAATCATTGACATTCAATCCGAAAACTAACGGAACAACTACCCCGAAGAGAACCACATAGCTGGTCAGAGTTCAGACATCACATACACATATCATATCATAAAACAAACTTATTCACATGAATAGAACATGAAAAACTGAATAGAGGTTTAGGGAAAAAATTTGATACCTCAAACTAAAGATGAGTCGGTGGAGAACAAATGGGGGTATTTAGCCATCATATCCGTTTCGGCCTCCCACGTGGCTCCCTCGACATGTTGATTCCTCCATAACACCTTTACTGAGGCTAGTTCCTTGTTCCTCAGCTTTTGAACTTGTCGATCCAAGATTTCAACCAGAATTTCTTCATAACTGAGGTTGTCTTTCACACCAATGCTGTCTATCGGAACCACCAAGGCTGGATCACCCAAACACTTTTTCAACAGTGATACATGGAACACGAGATGAACAGGAGCCAATTCTGACGGCAAGTCCAACTCATACGCCACCGTACCAACTCTTCTCACAACCTAGTACGGACCAACATAGCGGGGGCTGAGTTTACCTTTCTTTCCTGAACCGCATGACTCCCTTCATGGGAAATACCTTTAGAAACACCCAGTTGTCAACATCAAACTCCAATTCTCTTCTTCTCACATTAGCATATGATTTTCGATGACTCTGAGCGGTTTTCAACCGGTCCCTTATCAACTGAACCTTCACCATCGCCTCATGAACTAAATCTTGTCTTACCACAACTGACTCACCAACCTCGAACCATCCGATGGGAGACCTGAACCTTCACCCATAGAGAGCCTCGAACGGTGCCATTTGGATACTAGAGTGGTAACTGTTATTATAAGCAAACTCGATCAAAGGTAAATGATCATCCCAACTACCTTTGAAATCCATAGCACATGGCCTCAACTTATCCTCAAGATTCTGAATAGTTCGTTCCGCTTGGCCATCCGTCTGAGGGTGAAAAGTTGTGCTTAGCTTAACCTGAGTCCCGAGCCCTTTTTGAAACGTACGCTAGAATTGAGAAGTAAACTGAGTACCTCGATCCGAAATAATAGACAAGGGCACTCCATGAAGCCGAACCAACTCTGAATATACAACTTAGCATAACCGTCTGTTGAATCCATCGTCTTGACCGGTAGGAAGTGTGCAGCCTTGGTCAACTATCCACCACAACCCAAATGGAGTCGTATTGCCGGCGAGTATGAGGTAGACCTGTAATAAAGTTCAGATTGATTTCTTCCCACTTCCAAGTGGGAATGGAAATATCATGAAGTACACCTCTAGGTCTTCGATGCTTGGGTTTTACTTGCTGACAGTTTGGACATTTTGCTACAAACTCCACAATATCCCTTTTCATACCATCCACCAATAGATTTCTCGCAGATTCCGATACATTTTCGTGGATCCTGGATGAATAGAATATCTGGTACCATGTGCCTCATGCAATATCTGAACTCTCAAATTATCAACGTTCGGAACACATAGTCGACCCTGGTATTATAGAACAACATATCCCCCTTGGGAGAAAACCTCTACCTTTTAACTTCGCACTGCCTCCTTCAGTTTCCTCAATATTGGATCCTCATCTTGCTTGGATTTAACATCAACTACCAAGGATTATTCCGACCCATTATGCACAACAACACCGCCATCGGTCGAATTAATCAATCTAACTCCCATCCTTGCAAACCGGTGAACATCTTTCACCAATTCTTTCTTCCCCTCATCCACATGGGATAGACTCTCCATTGAGAGCCTACTAAACGCATCCGCAACCACATTAGCCTTGCCTGGGTGGTAAAAGACAGTCATGTCATAATCCTTAAGTAACTCCAACCACCTCCTTTGTCGAAGATTTAGATCCTACTGTGTGAACACATATTTTAAGCTCTTATGGTATGTAAATACATCCACGTGGACCCCATACAAGTAATGCCGCCATATCTTCAATGCAAACACCACCGTGGCCAATTCAAGATCATGGGTCGGATAGTTCTTTTCATGCACTTTTAGTTGTCGAGAGGCATAAGCTATCACCCTCCAACGCCGCATCAACACCCACCCAAGTCCAACTCTAGAAGCATCACAATACACCATGAGACCATCGTTACCCTCGGGTAGGGTCAACACTGGTGTCGAAGTAAGTCGAGCCTTCAACTCTTGAAAGCTTTTCTCACAAGCCTCCGACCATTGAAACTTCGCCTTCTTGTAGGTCAACTTAGTCAAAGGCACTGAAATGGTTCATAAACCCTCAACGAACCTACGACAGTAGCTAGCTAAGCCCAAGAAACTCCGATCTGGGCCAATCCTTCACCGCCTCAATTTTCTACGAGTCTACTTTTATGCCTTCGCTAGACACCACATGGCCCAAAAATGCCATGGAGTCCAACCAAAACTCACATTTGCTAAACTTTTCATACAATTGGCAGTCCTTTAGGGTCTGGAGCACTACTCTCAAGTGAGCGGCATGTTCCTCCTCGCTCCGGTAGTACACCAAAATGTCATCAATGAACACGATCACAAACATATCTAAATATGGCTTGAACATCTTGTTCATCAGGTCCATAAAAGCTGCAGGAGCATTCGTTAGTCCAAAAGGCATAACTACAAACTCATAATGACCATACCGTGTTCTGAATGTCGTATTCAAAATGTCACTCTCCCGAACTGAGCTAATGATACCCAGATCTGATATCTATCTTCGAGAAACACATAGAACCCTGAAGCTGATCGAACAGATCATCGATCCTGGGTAAGGGATACCTATTCTTGACAGTGACTTTGTTCAACTGTCGATAATCAATGCACATACGAAGGGAACCATCTTTCTTCCGAACAAATAGTACTGGTGCACCACATGGGGAATGACTAATCTAATGAAACCCTTATCTAGCAATTCCTTTAACTAATCCTTCAACTCTTTTAGCTCGGCTGGAGCCATCCTATAGGGTGGAATAGATATAGGCTGCATATCGGGAAGGAGTTCAATACCGAAATTAATCTCCCGCTCAGGAGGAATACTTGGAAAATCATCAAGAAAGACCTCTAGATACTCACATACTACTAGAACTGACTGGATAGTTTGGGTTACGGACTCCACGTCCTTAACCTTAACTAGGTGATACATGTAACCCTTAGAAATCATCTTCCAGGCTTTGAGGTAGGAGACGAAGCGGCCTACAGACATAGCTGAACTACCCTTCCATTCTAAGATTGGCTCACCCGGGAATTTGAACTCTACTGACCGGGTCCTACAATTAATAGAAGCATAACAAGTATACAACTAATCCATGCGGAGAATAACATCAAAATCGGTCATGGCTAACTCTATCAGATCTGCTGAGGTGACCTTATGGAGAACCAAGACCAGGCAATTTTCATACACCCGTCTAGCTATAACTGAGTCACTTACTGCAGTAGAAACCGAGAAGGATTCTCACAAGAAATCGGGACTGACTTCGAAGCTACTGGCTACATAAGGTTTCACTAAGGACAAGGTGGCCCATGGATCTAACAATGCATAAACATCAACATGGTAGACTCGTAACATACCGGTAACCACGTCCAGGGAGACCTCCTACTCCTAACAGGATGCTAGGGTATAAAATCTATTCCAGCGCTGACCGCCAGCTGCGTTGGTAGATGCCCCCTAATATGCTGAGCGAGGGGGTGAGGCTACTAAACTAGAAGCTAGGCCACAGCCCCCAACCTGATCCTGTCTCGCCGCTGGACAATCTTTAAGCATGTTTTCGGGTTGCCCGCACCCAAAACATGCACCCGAACCTGCCAAGCACTAGCCTGTATGCCCTCGGCCACACCTGCGACAAGCTGGAACTCTTGAATCTGTGGGCCAGCTGCTCTGACCCCTCGAGCCGGACGCTCTCCCTCTCTGATCATGCCTAGGCCGAGATGGCACACTCAAGGCTGATGAAGCTGGGGCGGATAATCTCTGGTGAGTTTGCTGATGGTGCCCACTACTGGACCTCTACTGGGAAAATTTGTGGTCCTCAGTCCTGGCCCTCTTGGCCTCTCTCTCTCTCTCGAATGTTCCACCTCCATCAGCTGGGGGTATGACACCATCTGAGGGAAGTCCATATCCTGATGGAGCATAGCAATCCTGCATTCCTTATCCAAGTAACTTGTTATCCTTTGCACAAACCTACTCACTCGCGCCCTCTGGTCAGCCACTAACTCAGGAGCATACTTCGATAGGTGAGTGAACTCAAGGGAATACTCTACTCTAGTACCTTCATCATCCCTTTCTTCAGATTTACGAACTCAACTGCCTTTAGCTCTCTCATCTCTCGAGGGAAGAACCGATCAAGGAATGCAACATGGAACTCTTCCCAAGTGACCGGACCTACTCTAGTAACTCTGCTATCCTTCCATTGACAAAACCAGATATGCGCAACCCCCTTCAACTAGTAGGAGGCCAACTCCGCGCACTGAACATTTCTCACCCCAATAACCTGGGTGATCTTGACAACCTCATCAATGAACTCATGTGGGTCCTTATTTGTCTTAGACCCCAGAAACTCTGGCGAGTTAGTCCTCAAAAAATTCCTGACCAGAGCCACCGCTGCACTGCCATTCTGCAGAACATGCGCAACGGCCTGCTGATTGACCTAATCTACACAAGCATCTGGATAGCGGCCCGGAACTCAGCATGGGGAGCTGGCTTTGATGCCTGAGGCTCCTGAACTGGTGGGACCTGCTGATGTCCACTTCCCATGCCATCCTCGTGGCCTTCATTGTACCCATTTCTCCTTCCATTCATCCTTCAAGGAACCATGATCCTGCAATAGCAAATAGCACGAATTAGAGGGGTATAAAGACTCTTCATTGCACGACATATATCATGAAAGATGGGAACATTTCGTAGAACGTTTGATATCCTCTTCGTCATAAGTGTGGCGCGCTTCACACCCATGAAGAAGACTCTACTTAACGCGGCTTTCAGACTCCCAAAGACACTTCAAACCTAAGGCTTTGATACAAAAATTTTCATGACCCAAGAGTACACCCGGATCGTAGACACGGGACAAGGGACCCCGAGAGACCCCAAGTCAACCCATGGCATAAGCATTCACTAACTGATTCAATAAACATGAAGGAAACATAAATATAAACTCAGCGGAAGTCTAACTTAACATAACAATAGAATGAACATCTAAAGATGAATACATGTCTATGTCTGATAGGCCTCTAATTTGGACGAGCTGATGGGACAACACCCCTAACTAGTTCAGAAATACTCAAACTGAAAATACGCTCAAGATAACTAAAAGTCTAGTCCTAGGAAGATGAGGACTCACCAAAATAAGCAGGTGCTAGCTTTGATAAGCGGCTACGGACGGGGTTGAACCTGAGAATGGGATCCTGCATCATAAAATGATGTAGCATAGAAAGTATGTGGTCAGTACGTGAATGTACCGAGTATGCAGGGTAAGTAAAATCTCTTGAGCAATAATAGCCTTTTAAAACAAGTCGCACATAGATGATATCCCTTAAGTATAAGAAACGATCACAATCATTCATTATGAAATCATTCTTATTTAATACATGGTCATGTATGGCTTCAGAATATCATGACTAAATCGAATGACTTAAAGCTAAATCATAACATTTATATCAAAAGTTGAACGATGACTCAAACCTTGCTTTTCAAACATGCATGCATAAGATAATTATCATGAGTAATGGGTATGCAAACTCGAATGACATAGATAGTGGGAGACTAGTCACTTAACCGACATATCACAATAGAGCTTACGTGCTCCCGGCTATGACACTCAAGTGGGCAGAGCCGTCTAAAACCCTGCTAAGGCTAGGGACGCTACCATGATATTGATATCAAGATCAAAGGGTCAATCGGGCTGGGGATAGCTCACAAGGGAGGTCCCAATAATATAATAGAATCAACCTACGTTGACGCGTAGTTCTGGGGCGTAGGGCAGTCGACCCTTAGCCCGCTGGGTGCTAGACTCTTCTCCCAAAACATGCAATTCTCTACATCATATAAATACGAATCTCAACATCGTCTAGGGATGAAGCTCAACATGAAATCAAGCATAAATGCAACATCATATGAAACGGAGCTCAACATTGTCTATTGACAAAGCTCATTATGAAATCATGCATACACTAAACATCATATAAATATGAAGCTCAACAATGTCGTCTCGACAAAGCTTAGAATGAAATCATGTTTAGACTCAACATCATGTGAAATGAATCTTAATGCCAACATACATCTCAATTATGAATTCATGCATATAGGAAGCTCTACTACGATACATACCACAAGCTCAAAGAATGATGGGAGACTTTACTCCAAAAATCATGTGGTAGACCAACATAGAATTATCACTTCATCATCATCAATATAAGGGCCTTTCCAAAACCTTATCATGCTTGAACTCATTCAATTTATTTGGAAACATTGTAATTTGGGAGATTTCACTCCAAAATGAATTAATTATGTCATTTCACGAAAATCATCACTCATACTCAACATTGGGAACTACCCAAAGCTTCATCATACATGGGTCTATTTAATCTTCTTTGAAAACATCATCAAAAATCATGGGTAAGATTGGAAACGTGCTTTTCATAATCTACTCCATCATCATCACTTTCTATCATGAACTACCCACACATGGATGTTTTAGATTCGATTTTAGAAAAACAATTTTATAAAAGAAAGTAAGATAGAATCCGCCCAAGCTCAGTAAATCACCAATATCAACTCAATTTAATCATACCCATGAGTAGAAATGTAAGAATCGTGCAATTAAATGGAGGCCCATACTTGATCATCACAAACCAATCACAAATTGATAGGGAATGGGCATGGGTGTGGAAGAAAGCACCCACTTAGCCTTACATACATGGGATTGAAGAATCTTAACTCCTCCAAATTACCCAATTGAGATTTCCCTTGAAAACCTTGAAATTCTCCTCACTTTCTTCCCTTCAAGCTCTCCACCCTTGCGTGCATGAAGAAAATTGTCTATATGGGTCTTTATCAACTTAAAACCCTCTATTATGAAATTAAAAAAACATAGTAAAGGCCCTTAGAACTTAGGAATTATGGAAAAGCCCTTATTGAAATCGCTGAAAATAACTGTCAGGGGGTCCTAGCGGATGACCTAACGACTCATTACTAGGGCACATGATCCGTTGGTTCACTCTTCAAGTACACTGCCTCATCATTCATGAAAATTCAACTGGCTTGGTGACAGCCCTCCTAACGGGTCGTTAGGACTGACGACGACTCATTAGGTACCACCCGTCAGGTACACTGGATAAGCTTCACTGTCTTTCTCTAGGAACCCCTACGACTGACATGACGACTCGTGGTGACTAACCACGAGTCATTACATCCCCCGTGAGGACCTCGAGTCCTCCATCATACCAGGCCTTCCCCACGACTCACTTGATGACTCGTTTGGCCTCTTCATGAGTTGTTAAGTGACCCGTTCTGCAACTGCTGCAATATTTTCTAGTTTTTCTCCTGATTCACTTCCGGGTTCGATTCTTGAATTCCCAGGGTATAACATGCTTGTAGAAAACTATATCTAAGAGATACATAGTCATAAGCTAAGTATCATACCTGGACATAATGACCCAAGATTTAAAATAGAAATCATATGACTTGTCATAGCTAAAATCATAAGTAAACACTCTTGGACTGATCATTTGGTCAAACCTTTTGTAAAACATAATATCATAAGTAATGATAATGAATAACTGAAATTATGAGGAATAATGGTCAACTTGTCGTAGCTGACACCATCACGATAGAGCGTACATGATGCCCAACTATCACACTCAAGTGGGCAGAGCCGTCTAAAACTTTATCAGGGCTAAGGACGATACCATGATATCAATATCAAGTTAAGGCCCCTTGGAGGCAGGGCAAAACTCTCAAGGAAGATCCTAATATATATGAATACCTACATTGGCGTGTAGTTCTAAGACCTGGGGTTTGCCTGAACCCCTGGCCTATTCGATGCTAGACACTACTCCCAAAAACATGTATAGTGCTCCTATCATTTTTCAACTAAGTTGAAATCATAATTCCATGCATAGTCTAAAATCTGATCATTGGGAGTTTCCTGGCTCCAAACATACCATAAGTTAAATTAGGAGTATTGACTCCAAACCATATGGTAATTTGATCTTATTAACCTGAACTAAATCATTAAAACTTACTTAACTTGTGTGGGCATCCCAAAATCTTAAAATCATGCATACTTGAAGTAGACTTCATAAGTCAAAATTATAGATTCATACATGGGTAATTTATAAACATTCATTTATGTTAGATATCTCATCATACTTGAAATCATGAATCATAAACTTGACTTTTCATAAAACTTCCATAATGGGCAAAATTCCTAATAACTTAAAATCATGAAATTTTAATCAAATTGTGTATAAAATCTGCCCATTAAACTTTAAACATGCTTTTAAACATGAGGGGATTAGACCTATAAAGAAATCATAGAGAATTTCATAAAATTTGGTTAAGACCCTATAAAACTAATTAATTGAATTAGATCCTGAATTCATGAACTTGAAGAGAAATTTGGGCATGGGAATGAAAGAAAACTTTCATTTATAACCCTACATACCTGAGTAGATAGATTCTCTGACTATCCTTGAAAACCCAAGAGAATTGGGAAAGAAATTGAGGGATTCAAGCTTAATATTCAAAGGAAATTTCTAAACTTTGCATGCATGGGATTCAAAAGCATTGGAATAGGTTAAAACCCCTTAAAATACTCCTTTTAGTGCTTAAAACAACGTAGTGTAGGAGTTAAAAGCATAGGAAATTTCAAAATTACCCTTGAGAATTTAGCAGAACTGAACAACTTGGTGATCTGACAGTACGGGTAATGGGCCATCCCATGCCCGACGGTCTGTCAAAACAACTGTCACCCTTAAACAGCAAGACCAAGTCAAAAACTCCTTCTGATGGTAGAAGTGATAGTCTGTCACTCCTCCGATGGTTCGTTAGGTCCACCGCCAAGACCTGAACCTAGAAACACCTAATGACAGTCCAAATGATGGTCTGTTGATGGTTTGATGGCCATCAACCTCACTATCAGGGCCCTGACGGACCGTCGACCATGTCACTGAACCTGGATAACACCAGTGATGGTCCGTCACCTAACTGACAACCGTCACTTGCACCATCAGGGACGTGATGGTCCATCAATATCACTGTCACTCCCTGCACCAGACCTGCAATTCCTTTTATTTTTCCTTCTAAAAGTTGTTTCAAGGTCTGAGGTGTTACAATCTCCTAATAGGGGGTTCCCTTGGTGGCCGATGAACTCAATCCTTTTGTTTATTTTTCGAAGCCACTTGAGACCCTTGTTAGTGATCTCCACTTCTTTTCCTTTGTTATCTTTTGATTCCATGACACTTTCCAATTAACAACCAAGAACTTCACAAGATTAGTTCGTGAACAAAAACGCTAGCTAATTAGGTGTAACATGTGCAAATGACCCCACACTTAATTCACTAGTATACTCGTGAGAAATTGTTAAATAGGGTACTCAAGACTTCCACAATTATCATCCTAAATCTCAACATCCAAATAATCCACTAACTTCACACTACAAACAAGTTCATGAATTTTCTTCACATCTGTCCTCTTTTTTTCTTTTCAAGAATGCCTCGGTTTGGCCATTCCTTTCACCTTCCCACCTTTAATTCATAATTAAGTAACCCACACATGGAAGTAGTTAAAATAAATTCATTCAACAACCAACATGAAATTTACTACAATCCACAATAAATTAACATATATTTTCAACAACTCAAGATTCTTCACATTCAAGATTTAAGAACTATGCACTTTCTCTCTCTACAATCAATGTTCTACCCACCAATTTGATGAGATTCAATTTAGCACCCCCTTCATCCCCACAACTTCAAATCACTACATTCAACTAAAAATAAGCCACCCAACAAGGATAATGTATTATCATGGAAGAATTTGAGAGATTAAAGCTAATAAAACCATATTATGAAATTCAAGCTTTTCACCAACAATGGTGATTTTGGGTGATTAACTTGGGGAAGAAGGGTATGGGGGAATTATATTTACACCAAATAACCAAGAGAGAAGAGAGAATGGAGAGATTAGCTTCACCAAGCTTCTTGAAGAAGACAACAATGGAGGGGATGGGGAGAGGAGAGTTACGGTTTAGGTGAGGAAAGAGAGAAAAGTTTGTTGCTTTTTATTTTTCACTTTTTAATGAGAGAGGATGAATGGGGATTTAACATAATGTTGTGGGCATGGGTTTTTAGTAATTTTAAGGTCCTTGGGTCAAACATTGGACCGAAAAATTTTCAAACACAACACATTTGGCGCGACGCGCCAGTCACCTCGCCACACACTTAGAAAAACAAGTTTTCTTCGTGGATTGGATCTGGCGCGGCATGCCATACATAGCACAACCTAAAAATTTTTTTTTTTTTTGAAGTTTTATGCCAAGTATCTCGCCCTAAACTTACACTTTTTTATCTCATTTTCCCAGATCATTTTGCCTAAAAAGCCCTATTCATCTTTCCAAAACATAAAAATGTTAGAAAGATGGGTTGCCTCTCGTGCAGTGCCTAATTTAATGTCGCAGCATAATGCAAAACTTCTCACTAATTCAATCAAGTGATGATTAGGATCCTGAAAACCTGCTAACTTCTCATGCAGCACACACTGCTTAATTTCCTGCTTACACCCTCCAAGCTCTACCTTCAGTCTCACAGTAAAGTCCTCATAGTAAGGTGGTAACTTGGACACTCTAAACACATCGAAGATGCCTCCTTACTTTCCACAATCATTAACATCTTGCCCAACTTCAACTTTTTAATTGCATTGGTGGTGGCTTAGAATCCTCTCCCAAAATAAGGGAAACTACTACATTTGCTTTGTAATCTAGGATTATGAAGTCCACCGGTAAGATAAAAGGTCCCAGCTTGATCAAGATATCCTCTATGATACCATCAGGATAAGCAAGAAACTGATCAGCAAGCTGCAATGTCACAATGGTAGGACGTGATTCACCTAAACCCAATGTTTTTGTTATACCCCGAGAACTCAAAGATCGGACTCGAGAGTTGAAATGGGAAAAAGCTAAAAAATCTAAGCTGCAGGCACAAAACGAGTCATTGGACGACCCGAGAGACTAGCCCACGAGTCGTCAGGTGGCTCGTGGGGAAGGCTAGTGAAGAGCAGGAAGATTGAAGGATAAGGGGGTCCCCATGGGTGAGGGGATGACTGGTGGTCAGACAGCACGAGTCATTAGGTCAGTTGTGGGGTGGGAGAGAAGGAAAACTAGAAGAGGTCGACCAATATTCTTAACGGGAGGAGGCCACGACTCGTCATGTCAGGCAACGAGTCATGATGTGCGTTGTTGGATGGTATACAAGTAAATTGGTATAAGGGAGGTAGTATACTTGACGATTGGTGACCGCGAGTCATGGTAACCACTAACGAGTCGTTATGTCTATCATTATGAGCCTCAGGAGCTTGACAAGTAGCGTACCCGACGAGCCAAGTAACAAATCGTTTATACCCATCTGCGAAATAGTAAGGGCCTTTTTGTAATTCCCTAAGATCCTAAGGCCTAAACTACAATGTTTTGGGTTATAAATAGGGAAATCTAAAGGGGTTAAGTTCAGTTTTTACTTCATTCACCCATACATGAAAGGTAGGGGAATTGAGGGAGTGATTCAAGCTTAGTATTCATCAATCCATTGCAATTTCTTCATGGGTTATCTAGAGAGGTTAAGAACTAGTAATCCCAGGTATGTAAGGCTATCAATGGGTGATTTCTTCCACACCCATGTCCCTCCTCTATGATTTTTACAAAGATTTCAACAAAACTCATGGGGTTTTGAATTTGATTAAATTAAAATCTAATGATTTGAATATGGGTTTTTTGATTTTAAAATCTTATCATAATCTATGGGTTTTAATCAGCTTTTGTGATTTAAATTAATTATAATATTATTGATTTGGAAGTACTATGTATTTAAGCCTATTTATGCATGCCCGATGATCTACTCACCCATTGATGATATTTATAAGCCCAGCATGAATTACGATTTAAATTATGAATTTATTATGTTACCCATTACGATTTTATGAAATTCAAGCTATATACATGATCTACAAGTATGTATGAACCTTATGAATCATAAATTATGTTTTTGGCTGACTCACGGGCCTTATATCATGGCTAGATCACGTATGTACGATTATGTTTATGATTATCATGATTTAAATAGCCCATGAATTCATGCATGTTATACTATGAGCACTATATATATGTTTTGGGAGTAGTATCGAACACCTAGTAGGTTCACGGCCTAGGTTCTGCCCCAGATCTCATAAACTACATGCCACCGTAGGTATTTTGGGACCCTTTCATGGCTGTCCCTAGCCCAAATGGCCTTTTTCATGTGTGATCCCACCTTTCATGGTTCTACCCTTTGCAATGTACGAACACCCTCCCGACTAGGGTTACAAGTCGGGCTTCATGTGTGCTCAATTTCTTTTATTATGAGTATGATTATGTTTACATTACAAATGTTTTGAAAACCATGGGCCTTATGACATGTTATAATGTTTTACGATACGAGCATGATGTCCTACTCTTATGATCATTTATGATTATATATATATATATATATATATATATATATTTTATTTAAATGTTCATTTTACTGACGTTGCATACTCAGTATATTCCACGTAGTGACCACATATTTTCTATGTTGTTCCGTTTCATGATATAGGACCCGGCTCTCAGGCTCACTCGCATCCTTAGGTCGTCTCAGAGTTTGCTTCTAGCATATGGGGGTGAGTCCTCATGTTCCGAGGGCTATTTGATAGACATGTTTCTTCTTTATGTTTCAGTCATGTTCAGGTTAATTGTGGGTGTTGTCCCATCAACCCATCATTTTAGTAGAGGCTTTCAGATAGAGTATAGAATTCTGCTTATGTATGTCTAAGTGATTTTGTTGGTGTGATATGTCATGATTTTGTTTCCTTATGTTAAGTCTTTCGCTTACCTGAATGAGTTAGATGTATTCTCATGCCATGGGTCGACTTGGGGTCTCTCGGGGCTCCATGTGACATGTCTACGATCTGGGTGTACATTTTGATTGTGACAAACTTGGTATTAGAGTAATAGGTTTGAAGTTTCCTAGGGTGTTTAAAAGTTGTGTTAAGTAGAGTCTTTTTCATGGGTGTGAAGCACGCCACACTTATGACAAAAAGGCTACGAGACGTTTATAAAATGTTACCTTTTTTCATGATCTATGTCGTGCGATGAAAAGTCTCTATATTCTTATAACTCGTTCTATACGCGTGTGCAAATCATGTCTTCTCAGAACAACGACGGGAGTAAGCCAGCACCACCAGCTCCAATGGATTCCATGCAAGTTACTGATGTGGAGCTCGTAGCCTCTCTAAGAGTGTTGATGCGAGCTATGATCACCTAGCCTAACCAGTATGCTATCGCACAAGTGAACCCTACTGGGGAGGCAGTAGTTACTCAGATTCAAGGACTCATGAAGGATAGCCCATCAGAGGTTGGTGACTGAGTGTGGTTAGGGAGTGTAGAGGGAACAAGAGCGGAAAAGAGAGGCCCAGGGTTGGAAACTTGAAGATATCCCAACAAGGGTCGAGTAGTGGGAGTCACTCTCAAACCCATTAGAAGTCTCTAGTCCAAGCTCGGGGGTACAAGCCCCGGGTAAGGGAGATTACTTACCCAAATTATGGGCGTTGCTGAAAGCACCATCGAGGGAAGTGCTTGGCAGGTTCAGATGGTTATTTTTGTTGTGGCCAACTTAGTCAAAAATACAGGGATTTATGCTTCAGCCAAGCGAGATGGTCGGAAAGGCCGTGCTTCGAATCCTCCTCCATTAGCTCCAGCAAATTGCCCACCTCATCAGCACAAGTTATCAAGAGCGAGTGGCGGTCAACCGCAGATGTAGTCTCAAGTATGTCATAAGTTATTCCCTCGTACCTATCATGATTGTTAGTTTCGAGGACTACTGTAAGAGGTACAATTTCCTTTAAGCATTTTAAGATGAGATTATCACATGGGAGGTGAGGAAATGGAAAGTTGAGGTCCCAGTCATGTCTTGAGTTTCTAGTAAGGAAGTCCTATGGATAGAATTCGGGGGTAGTCCCTCCTTTCTTATTTAGATGTTGCCTTATGTATTGCTCGATGCTACGCATGACTCACGCTTATGTTCAGACCCCTAAGATGGCAGGTAACCCCGTCCGTCCACGATTCCAATATTACCAATTCCATTTCATTTCATGACTCTCGTTATGTATATGAACCCATGTTTCTTAGCACACTCAGCCCTATAAATTCAGTCCCCAAAGTTTTTTCTATCGGCTCATGAGATGGTGGTATATCAGGTATATGCCAAGATTAGACTTCTTACACGATTTGTGCTCATGATTCCCTTACTCTAAATCATAAGGATGTTCCCCATGATGGAAATGCTGGTTAAGACGTGTACGTTCAGGATAACTCCCTATCCCCGCCATAGATGTCGAACCTAGTACAGGAAGCCTAGTTATTAACCAAGCTTGGAAGTGTAGCAAGCCACATGGTTATTTTGTGATTGTCGATCCGTTTTCCTAGGATGAACCTTTCCATATCATTAATCTGTTGTTCATGACTTGCGAAAGTGGAAGACTTCGTTCTGAGATGATTTAAGGAATATTGGGGTGAGTCTTTGATTTTTTGAAGGGTTTGAAGTTGAGGATTGACCAAAGTCAACAATCTTGGTTGTCAATCTCGAATTTGAATTCTGAAAGCTTGATTAGTTCCAGATGGTGAGTTATGATTTAGTTGGGTAGTTTGCATGGCCTATGAGGTGATTAGAGAGTGATTTGAACCTCAGGTTGAATTTATAAGTTTTAAGGAAGCTAGATGTGACCATGTTAAGTCGGGGTCAAGCAACCTTATGTGGGTAACTTGATGGTTCCAACCGGTCCACAGTGGGTTTCAGGATTTGAAATGCATATTTAGATTGTGACCGAAAAAGTTTGGCTGAATTTTGGGTGGATTCGAGCGCATTGTGTATTTTTCATGGTCTTAAGCATAAAGGATGGAGGCTCAAGGGTTGGACACCTTCGAATTCTTGACAAAAAATTTTAGGAGTTCGATTGGTCAACCCAACCGATGCGGTGTTGTTGTGCAGAACAGATCAGAATTGTCCTTGGTGACAGACATGAAAGCTAGACAAGATGAGGATCTGATTTTGTTAAATCTGAAGAGAGTCATTCGAAGTAAGAAGATGGAGGTCTTCTCCCAAGGGGAAGATGGTGTGCTTCGGTACCAAGGTCGTTTATATGTTCTAGATGTTGATGATTGAGGAGCCGGACGTTGTGCGAGTCTCATGGATCCAGGTATTCTATCCATCCAGGTGCCACCAGGATGTATCATGATTTTTGGGAGATATATTGGTGGAACGGCATGAAGAAGGATATTGCAGAATTTGTAGCCTAGTGCCCGAACTGTCAGCAAGTGAAAGTCGAGCATCAAAGGCCGGGAGGTGTACTCAGGATATTAGCATTCGCACTTGGAATTGGGAAGAGATTAATATGGATTTAATTACAAGCATACCTCGTACTCGTCGACACTATGATTCTATTTGGGTGGTGGTAGATAGGTTGACCAAGGTTGCACACTTTCTACTTGTCAAAACCATAGATTCAGCGGATGATTATGCCAACTTGTATACTCGGGAGTTGGTTCAACTTGATGGAGTTCCCTTTTCTATTATTTTAGACCGAGGTACTCAGTTTACCTCCCAGTTTTGGCAGTCTTTTCAGAATGGGCTTGGGACTCAAGTTAAGCTCAACACAGCCTTTCATCCACAGACGGATGGCCAAGTCGAACGAACAATCCAAACTCTCGAGTACATGTTGAGAGCATGTGTGATGGATTTCAAAGTTAGCTAGGATGATCACTTCCCCTTGATCAAGTTTTCTTATAATAACAACTATCACTCCAGTATCCAAATGGAACAGTCTGAGGCTCTCTATGGGCGAAGGTGTAGATCTCCCATTGGATGATTTGACATTGGTGAGGCAACTATGATAGGGATAGATTCGGTTCACGAGGCTATGGTGAAGGTTCAGTTGATAAGGGACAGGATAAAAACTGCTCAGAGTTGTCAAAAGTCATATGCTAATGTAAGGAGGAGAGAGTTGGAGTTCGAGGTGGATGATTGGGTATTTCTGAAGGTGTCTCCCATGAAGGGAGTCATGCAGTTCGGAAAGAAAGGAAGACTCAGTCCCCGCTATGTTGGTCCATACCGGGTTATGAGAAGAATTGATAAGGTAGAGTATGAGTTGGACTTGCCATCAAAGTTATCTTCAGTTCATCCCATCTTTCATGTATTGCTTTTGAAAAAGTGCTTGGGTGATTCAGCTTTGGTTGTCCCGGTGGAAAGTTTTGGTGTGAGAGATAGCCTTAGTTATGAGGAAATTCCAGTTGCTATCTTGGATCATCAGGTTCGGAGGCTAAGCAACAAAGAAGTAGCTTCGATGAAGGTGTTACGTGATCTTGGGCAGATTTATATGCCCAAGTGATACTCAAACGTATCATTTTTACCTTGTTGGTTGTGCAATGTGTATATAATATCATGTATTTGGTAATAAAATGCGAATTTATACTAACCAACATGATTAGCATTTGTTTTGAAGGATAATGTGATTTTGAGGAGCTAAAATGCGTGTTGGAACTATGTCGGAGTTGGACTGGGATGCGAGCATGGAAAAGGCCTTGGATGGCACATTGTACAGTGGCTCCGCGATGGAGCCGTGCCACGCTGCCATCGCGGTAGCACACTGCCTGGGCAGAAATAAAATTGGCAATTTCCAGTGTGCCTGCGCGTCAGCTCCGTGGCACGGAGATAGGCCTCCGCGATGGCCTCCGTGCCACGTTGAGGCCAATTATCCGGACCCTGCAATTTCCAGAGAGGGTCCGCGTCCACGCCGTGTCACGGAGGCAGTGCTCCGCGTTGGCCTCCGTGACACGTTGCTTGTTATTCCGGGAAAAATTTCCCACTAGTATAAATAGCACACTTAGGTTATTTTTAAGGGAGTTTTTTAGTTTTAGTTTTTTTAGCTGAGTTCAGAAGTGGAGAGCAGGAACGTGGTTTTGTGGCAGTTGAAGAATAGAAAAGATAAGAGTTTTCTTCTCTTCCCTTCTTCTTTCCTTCAATTGTATGCATGATTAACACTCACTCTAGGATGATTAATCCAAGAATGAGTGGCTAATTCCTTTCTTGCTGAGGTTTTGAACTTGTGTAATGAATGTTGGTAATAATTGATATGGTTTCTTCTTCTTCTTGCATGTTGTTCTATTAATTCTTGTGTTTATTACATTATTGATTGGCCACCATTAATGTATATCTAAAAAGTCCAATTTCACTCGAGAGAGCATGAAATTGGAAAGTTGTGAATTAATAGGGTATTGTTCTTAACTTGATTTGGGAAAATTGGGTTTTGATGTGCTTTCTTGATAGAAATATACTTGAAAGCCGTATTAGTCAATTTAGGAACCGGAATTGGAGTGTTAGGTCATAAATTGCATTTGATCACAGAAATGTAGACGGATGGTTTATGATTCTAAAGTGAAATTAAATACGGAAGTTTTAATTTCTAGGCAAATGTTCTTGGCTAGCAATATGAAGAAGAGGATGACCAAATTATCATGATTATCAAGATCATTACTCGTTCTTAACCTTGGCATGTGCATATCCATTGTCTAAATTCAACGTAAATAGTAGTTATTAATTTCAGTATATAATTAGTTTAGAAACAAAACTCACTCAAATCTTGGTTGGATTGTTGTTAACATAGTTAGAAATAGAATAGAGATATAGTAAACTAGGCAGTTTTGCATATCTAGAGCAGCCTCCTTGGATCGATACTTGGCTACTTAGCCACTTTATTACTTGTTTGACCACGTACACTTGCGTTTCGGTTTTTAATATATACCGAGTAGCGATACGTGCGAAACAAGTTTTTGGCGCCGTTGCCGGGGAGGCTAGGCGATTTGTAAAATTTTGTTTAGTGTAAATTTACTGTATTTTTATTTTTATTTTCTTAAGTGTTAACAACTTGGTCTTAGCCTGTATTTTGCAGATTTTTATTTATGTGAACACTGGCAAGGGACAAGGAGCTGGTGGAATCTTACTTAGAGCCAGAACGTGAATTGCACAGTCAACGTAGAGAAGCTCTTCGGAAGAAGCTGCAGTTGCTTAAACAGTCTATAATGGAGCAACCAAATCCACCAGTTGTGCGGGCAGTGTTAGTGCCCGAGGAAGTAGCAGCCAGGACGGTTCTCGAGGTGGCAATCCCACACGCTAATAATGTACATTCCAGCATCCGCAAACCAAAGCCTGGGGGGAGATTTGAGTTAAAGCAAAATATGGTGCAACTTTTGCACACTAGCGGGCAGTTTACCGGTCTCCCTCACGAAGATCCGCAACAACATCTCCAGAACTTCTTGGAGATAAGTGACACTTACATCCCCACTGGAGTGTCACCTGATTATGTTCGGCCACCTTATTTCCATTTTCCTTACTTGGTGAACCCAAGAGGTGGTTAAAAGCTGAACCACCCAACTCTATATCAATGTGGGATGATCTTGCAAGGAAGTTTTTGATCAGATTTTTCCCTTCAGGTAAAACAGCTAAACTTAGAAGTCAGATTCTAAGTTTTAAACAGAGGGAAGGAGAAAACCTTTATCAAGCCTAGGAAAGATTCAAGTCCATGTTGCGAGACTGTCCTCATCATCATCAGTCAAACGAGGTGTTGGTACACACTTTTATTGAGGGTTTGGAACCCCACACTAAAATTTTGTTAGACTCAGCAGCTGGAGGGCAAGCGCTGGAGAAGACTTACGAGGAGCTGTACACTTTGCTCAACCAAATTTCACAAGGCAATCCGGAATGGAATGCAGATTCTTCAAGAGGTGGAGCAAGGAAAGCAGCGGGAGTGTTTGAAGTGGATGGATTCACAGCTATCGCTGCACAGATAGCTGCTTTGCAAAATCAGTTAAACACTCACTTCTGCAATATGAATTTGAACCAGACTTCAGCCTCAGTCAATGCAGTCCAACAGATGTGGTGTGAAGTGTGTGGTAGTAGTGAGCATTCAGCTGAATGCTGTGGTGCAAATCCTAATTCTGTCAACTTTGTGGGCAATGCACAGAGAAATCAACAGCAGTTTGGTGGTGGCTACAACTCGAACTGGAGGAATCATCCAAATTTTTCGTGGGGTAGCAACAATCAACAAGGCCAGGGTTCAGGGCAGGGTATGCACAGAAACTAAGGAGGGCAACAAGGCTATCAGAATCAGTTTAGAAATCACAATGCCCCTCCTCCACCACCATCACCGACTATTGAGGAAATGTTCAAGACCATGATTGCCAACCAGGCACAATTGCAGGCTGACTATGTCAAATTGGCAGTCGAAGTAAAGAACAATCAATTGGCAACCAAGGCTCTTGAATATCAGTTTGGGCAATTTGCTAGTGCCCAAAATACTAGACCAAGGGGAGGACTACCTAGCGACACGGATCCCAATTCTAAGCAGGTAAATGCAGTGACCACGAGGAGTGGTTTAAAATTAAAGGCGGTGGAACCGGAAAGACCGCCTCAGAAGTCAGGAGCAGTAGATGTTGAGGGAGAACAAACCTCAGATACGGGGAAGACCAAAGAAGCTGAACCAGCAAGGCCTCCACCCCCGTTCCCTCAACGACTTAAGAAACACAAGGAGGAGGCGTGTTTCCAGAAATTCATGGAGGTACTTAAACAGGTACATGTTAACTTACCTCTTGTTGATGTCTTGCAGGGTGTGCCAAAATATGCAAAGTATATCAAAGACATCGTGGCCAACAAAAGTCGCTTGACTGAGTATGCCACGGTGGCTTTAACGGAGGAATGCACATCCCGTATTCAGAACAGGTTGCCCACTAAACTGAAGTCCTGGAAGTTTTACTATCCAGCTGACGATTGGGCAAAGTATCCGAGCTCGTGGGTTATGCGACTTAGGGGCAAGTATAAATCTGATGCCATCTTCGGTATTCAGAAAGTTAGGGCTAGGGAGTCCTAGACCTACAACAGTGATCTTGCAGCTAGCAGACAGATCTTTAGCTAAGCCGGATGGCATTGTTGAGGATGTGCTAGTGCAGGTAGGCTCCCTCATTTTTCCGGTAGATTTCATTGTTCTGGATTTTGAACCAGATGCGGAAGTCCCATTTATTTTGGGACGACCCTTTTTGGCAACCGGAAAGGCATTGATCGATGTAGCTGCGGGTCAACTCACAATGCGAGCACACGACAAGGTTGAGGTGTTCGACGTGTACAAGGCACCTAAGCTCCCAACTGTCTATAAGGAACTCTCGGTGATCAACGTGATTGATCATGGGAATGCAAATGGATTGAGTGATTCCCGAGAGTTACTAGGTAGGCCACCAGGCAAGGTTGAGAACTACTGGGGAGATGACCATGATCGGGACAAATCGTCTATCTCCCTAGTAGAAACTTGAGCATAAAGGTTGTCGAGCCGCGATGGTAAACCAGGCGCTGCACGGGAGGCAACCCGTGAAAAATATTTTTCTTTCTTTTTCCTTAGTGTAAAGTTTTTCTTTTATTCTATTTTCTTTTCTTTTTCTTGACTAGGCTTAGATTTGCGTTTTATTTAGTAAATTTTTTTTTTTTATTTAGTAATTTAGTAAATTTTTTTATTTTTTTAGTAGGGAATCTATTAATTTAACCAATTCTTCTTTAGTGAGGTGATTTTCAGGTATACTGGAGGAAAAATACTTGGAATCGAGGAAACGAGACGAGGTATGAAAAATAAAATTTGATGGTGAAACAGAGCACTGGCGCGTTGGCGCCGTGTCACAGAGGCAATGCTCCGCGTTGACCTCCGTGACACGTTGAAGGCAAATCTGGAATTTTTTAAAATTCCAGTAAGCCAACGCGTTGGCTCCGTGTCACGGAGGAGGGGCTCCGCGTTACCCTCCGTGACACGTTGCCCTTATCCCAGTGCCGGGTCACACCGGGTTTCCGGGTGACCCGCGTGTTTCCTTTAAATAAACCCCTGATTTTCACCCATTTTCCCCCATTCCCTCTACCCTCCGCGACAAAAACACCCATTCCCCTACCCCCAAGCAACGTGCCACGTTAATAGGCAAGGAAAACGTCAAGTTTTCGTCGATTCTTCAATTCCAAGGTATGTTTTCATCGTCTAACTCAATTTTTGTTTGGCGATTTTTGTCAATTTTGGGCATGTAAGGTGAGACATACCACCTTAGGTAGAAATTAAACAGGATGGTGAATTATGTTGTGATTGATTATGTTCGGATTGTTGTATTTGGCATTTGAACTTGTCGATTATGTAAATAATTCGAAATTGATTGTCGAACTCTATCCTAGGGCTTGGGTTGTTGAATTTGACTTGGGCAACTTGATTGTTTGGTGAAATCAATGCCGGGGGGTGTTTATTATTTGAGATAAGTCATGGTAAATAGTGTGTAAATGTTCAAAGACGACTAATTCTCGAATTTTTGTGAGAAATTGCATAATGTGTGAATTGGTTAGATTGTTTAGATTAGCTTGTATACGAAATATTTTTCTAGTTGTTTTTAGTTTGTGGTTGTTTTGTTGCTTGTGCGATGGTTGAATTGCTGTCGATAGTAGGATTGGGTTAGCTATATGAAGTCTGAGTAGTTCGCTAGCCGTTATGCTGTCGAATTTTTGTGAACGCACCAAGCAACATGTTTATAGTTGATTGTGTTTGGGGTGTAAATAGAGCTATCCTTGCTAAAATGTTGTAAATATTGTTAAAGACTAAGTGTGGGGTAAATTTTGTTTAACCCGACCTTAGCCGAAGCTAGCAAGTTCTTAGCTTAACGTTGTTCTTGTTTGTGTAAATTGACAGGTACAATGGCCAGTCGACAAGATAAAGGCAAGGGTGCTTCAACGTCAGGCACCGGAAGAAAGAGAATGAGACTGGGCACTGCTATCCCAGCTGCACCTGCTGTTCCACGCGGTCAACACCGCCGATACGGGACACGATGGGTCACCGATGAAGGGAAGAAATGGTACGCAAAGCATAAGGAGAACAAGTACTTCCCGGAGGAACATATTGCAAGGGAACCACTTGCACAGGAGTTCCCTCGCATTGTACAGAGGATTGAGGCAGCTGGGCTCAGCTTTATTTTTCAGGAGCCCAAGGAGTGCAACCTTTACTTGGTCCGGGAATTCTACACCAACTGGAACCCGGCCATCAGGAGCCATACTATTAAAATCAGAGGGCAGATTGTCACTCTGGAACCCCAGCAGCTGAATGCCATCGTTGGAGCGCGGGACACAGACGCCCATGTCCTCCGCCAGTTAAACATCACCCCACCGTACGCCGACATCAGACGTACGTTGTGTGGGGCTCGATCCACAGCCCGATGGAGCAGACACAAAGAGAGGGGTTACCATCAGACTCTGCCTTATTCGCAGATGAACAGGGAGGCAAGAATCTGGCTAAAAATTATATGTTCGTGTTTGATACCGGGAGTGCATATGACAGACGTGACCCGGGACCGTGTCTGCCTGGTGTATGCCCTTATGAAAGGGCTTGAGATTAATGTGGGGGCGGTCATAATATCCGCCATGTAGAGAGCCAGACTACACCAGGGCCACAGATACGGGTTTGGCGGACTCATCACCACCTTCTTCCGAGGCCTTGACATTGAGGATGAAGCCTTGGATTACATTCCGCAGTTGGAGCGGAGGGCCCTTGATGTGACAAAGACCAAGGCCCCCGACACTACACACGGACCGGTGCTGACTCTGGGCGAGCGACATGCTCGTGACGACCAGTATATGGCCCGTATGTTCGACATGCAGATGCTGCAGCTACGGATAGGTGGGAGACCAGCCACCGAGGATGAGTTATGCCAGCTGGAGCTGGACTACCCCTTTGGCTAGAACGCCAGAGCTTTATGCAAGGTGGGGCCAACCTTTGTGGAGCCGACTGATGACGACGTCCCTACTGATGAGGAGACACGTCGTGAGGACTCTGATGTAGAGTCCGATGACGACGATGGAGCCGATTCGGATATGGGCGACGAGGCCGCAGCACCGGATGAGGAAGTCGAATATTTCGACTGAGCAGGGAGTTCCACCACCCATATGTTGTGCTTTGTATTGTTGTGAACACTGGGGACAGTGTTCGATTTAAGTGTGGGGTGGGGAGTAGTTAGGTGCTGGGTCATAGGCTCTAAACTTACTGTATAATTTTTCCTTGATGTTTATGTATGTCTGTGCTTTCCCTGTTGTTGTGAACTGATTTTGTGATCTATGTGTATATATTTGTGTTGTGGCTGATGATGTGTGTTTTGATAGTTATGGTTGCCTTTGTAAATATTTTGTAAATTTTGTAAATATTTTTTCTATCGATATGATCGATATTTTTCAAAATTTTTGCGAAAAGATTTTGCATTTATCAACATAGTTTGCAAATATTTTCTATCGAAATGATCGATGTGTTGCAAAAATTTTGAAGTTTTATTTTGGGTTTCTCGGAGTTTGTTTTCGGTTCTTTTACCGAGAATAGTCCCATTGAACCGATGTCATAGTTAGTGACCGTTCCCTATGATGGATGGATGACGACCGTCTTAAGGGAAATGTAGTCGATAGGAGCAGATGTTTTGTTTTTAGTTTCTTTGGTGGATTGCATCAATAAACTGTAGTTGCTTATGGTTGCTAAAATTTCGTTGCGTGTTGTAATTGATGTTCGAAATGTGAAAATGATTCGGTTGAAAGCATGCAATTGTGTAAATATGTTGAGTTACCTAGGCTATAGCATTTGGTTCATGATGATTGAGGCTTAATCTTGAATTCATCTAATTGACTAATTAAAGAGTCTGTGAATGCATCTTGATTCGAGCATGTGCATGAAGTGTGAAGTGAGGTTTTGCTATTCCATGTCATTGTGAATTGTCTAGAACTTGCCTGGTGTGTATACAAAACGAAATGAAGGAGGTGTAGTGTTGGAAAGTATGTAGGCATTTCTTTGTTTTAACCGTTAGTTTCCATTTTTTCTTGTTAAATTCTACCTTTTTATATGTTGTATACCCTAGTCAGCCCGTTGAGCCTTTAGCCGATTTCTTTCTTTTGTCCAGAATTGTATAAACTAAGCTTTATTCCTTCTTTTCATTAGCCTTAAAGTCTTTAAGAAGCTCTTAAGCGCTCATAAAGAACAGAAAATTGTTTCCCAAAGTGTTAAAGAGTGAAAAGAGTGAAAAGAAAAGAAAAGCAAAGTGAGGAAAGAAAAGATGATGTTGAAGAGGCACTAGTTGTAATTAAATGAAATTGAGGGTACATGAAAACCTTCTATTTTGTGTCAAGTGTGCCTGATGAAATGGGTTGTATGAAAGTAAACCAGCATGAATGGGAGAAAAAGAGAAAAGAGAGGAACAATGTCCATGAGTCGATGGGAATGAGTTGAAAAGGCGCTTAAGGATGCTAGGACTATTATTGGCTAATCCAATATATATATACTAGATCCATAGCCCAGTTACAACCCATTAAAAGTCCTATTTGATCCTACATTGCATTTCTTTATATTAGTGGAGTAATACACTAAGGGCAAGCCTATGGGTCATGACATGATGCATGTGAATTCTTTTGGGAGAGAGAGTGAAATTAATTTTTATATGCCCCTACTTGCATGTTTGTGTGCTGCATGAACATAAAAAGGGGAAGTCTCTCTCGAGTTGTGAGGGTACATGCTTGATGAAAGATTGATTTTCGTGTCGGATTTCTTGATTAGTTGATTTGCATGAGTTTGCCGATATCAAGAATCAATTCTTAAAAGTCTAGGAAGCCTCGATGTACTAAGGTCATTGTCTTGTACGACCAAGCATGTTTTCTTGATGATTTGCAAAAATCGAATAATCGGTATGACCGTAACGTAAATGGCTGCACCATAGTGACAAAGGTTGAGATGTGATGTGCATGATTTGTGTATGTGTTGTTTGAGGACGAACAAGGATTTAAGTGTGGGGTAAGTGATCTTGGGCAGATTTATATGCCCAAGTGATACTCAAACGTATCATTTTTACCTTGTTAGTTGTGCAATGTGTATATAATATCATGTATTTGGTAATAAAATGCGAATTTATACTAACCAACATGATTAGCATTTGTTTTGCAGGATAATGTGATTTTGAGGAGCTAAAATGCGTGTTGGAACTATGTCGGAGTTGGACTGGGATGCGAGCGTGGAAAAGGCCTTGGATGGCACATTGTACAGTGGATCCGCGATGGAGCTGTGCCACGCTGCCATCGCGGTAGCACATTGCCTGGGCAGAAATAAAATTGGCAATTTCCAGTGTGCCTGCGCGTCAGCTCCGTGGCACGGAGATAGGCCTCCGCGATGGCCTCCGTGCCATGTTGAGGCCAATTATCCGGACCCTGCAATTTCCAGAGAGGGTCCGCGTCGACGCCGTGTCACGGAGGCAGTGCTCCACGTTGGCCTCCGTGACACGTTGCTTGTTATTCCGGGAAAAATTTCCCACTAGTATAAATAGCACACTTAGGTTATTTTTAAGGGAGTTTTTTAGTTTTAGTTTTTTTAGCTGAGTTCAGAAGTGGAGAGCAGGAACGTGGTTTTGTGGCAGTTGAAGAATAGAAAAGATAAGAGTTTTCTTCTCTTCCCTTCTTGTTTCCTTCAATTGTATGCATGATTAACACTCATTCTAGGATGATTAATCCAAGAATGAGTGGCTAATTCCTTTCTTGCTGAGGTTTTGAACTTGTGTAATGAATGTTGGTAATAATTGACATGGTTTCTTCTTCTTCTTGCATGTTGTTCTATTAATTCTTGTGTTTATTACATTATTGATTGGCCACCATTAATGTATATCTAAAAAGTCCAATTTCACTCGAGAGAGCATGAAATTGGAAAGTTGTGAATTAATAGGGTGTTGTTCTTAACTTGATTTGGGAAAATTGGGTTTTGATGTGCTTTCTTGATAGAAATATACTTGAAAGTCGTATTAGTTAATTTAGGAACCGAAATTGGAGTGTTAGGTCATAAATTGCATTTGATCACAGAAATGTAGACGGATGGTTTATTATTCTAAAGTGAAATTAAATACGGAAGTTTTAATTTCTAGGAAAATGTTCTTGGCTAGCAATATGAAGAAGAGGATGACCAAATTATCATGATTATCAAGTTCATTACTCGTTCTTAACCTTGGCATGTGCATATCCATTGTCTAAATTCAACGTAAATAGTAGTTATTAATTTCAGTATATAATTAGTTTAGAAACAAAACTCACTCAAATCTTGGTTGGATTGTTGTTAACATAGTTAGAAATAGAATAGAGATATAGTAAACTAGGCAGTTTTGCATATCTAGAGCAGCCTCCTTGGATCGATACTTGGCTACTTAGCCACTTTATTACTTGTTTGACCACGTACACTTGCGTGTCGGTTTTTAATATATACCGAGCAGCGATACGCGCGCAACATTACGAAGAAACTAGCATGTTGAGGGAGCTACATAGGAAGCCATAGCGGCTATGATGGCTAAATACCCTCACTTGTTCCCTACCGGCTCAGTTTCAGTTTGAGGTATCAGTTTTTCCCCTAATTCTCTAATCAGTTTCCATGTTCAGTTCATGTGTACAAGTTTTATTTATATTATGATAGATGTACGTGATGTCTGAATTTAGTTCAGCTATGTAGTTCTTTTCAGAGGTAGTCATTCCACCAGTTTTCGGTTTAAATAATCAGTATTTGCATATGATGATTGCATGTTTCTATGTTGTTTGTGTGTTTCTAACATTCAAGGATGAATGTTCCCAATGGGGAGATACTGTTATACTCCGATAACTCAAAGATCGGAACCGGGAATTGAAATGGGGAAAAGCTAAAAAATCTGAGTTGCAGGCATAGAATGAGTCATTGGACGACTCGTGAGACCAGCCCATGAGTGGTCAGGTGGCTCATGGGGAAGGCTAGTGAAGAGCAGGAAGATTGAAGGATAAGGGGGTCCCCATGGGCAAGGGGACGACTCATGGTCAGACACCATGAGTTATTAGGTCAGTCGTGGGGTGGGAGAGAAGGAAAAATAGAAGAGGTCAACCAGTGTACTTAATGGGAAGAGGCCACGACTCGTCATGATAGGCAAAGAGTCATGAGGTGAGTCGTTGGATGATATATAAGTAAATTGGTATAAGGGGGGCAGTATACTTGACGATTGGTGACGACGTCTCGTGGTCACCACTAACGAGTCGTTATGTCCATCGTTATGAGCCTCGGGGGTTTGACAAGCAGTGTACTGATCTTGGGCAGATTTATATGCCCAAGTGATACTCAAACGTATCATTTTTACCTTGTTTGTTGTGCAATGTGTATATAATATCATGTATTTGGTAATAAAATGCGAATTTATACTAACCAACATGATTAGCATTTGTTTTGCAGGATAATGTGATTTTTAAGAGCTAAAATGCGTGTTGGAACTATGTCGAAGTTGGACTTGGATGCGAGCATGGAAAAGACCTCGGATGGCATATTTTACACTGGGCGATGGTGTCGTGCCACGCTGCCATCGCGGTAGCACACTGCCTGGAGAGGAAATTAATTGGCAGATTCCAGTGAGGCCTCGCGACAGCTCCGTGGCACGGAGACAGGCCTCCGCGATGGCCTCCGTGCCACGTTGAGGCTAATTATCCGGACCATGCAATTTCCAGAGAGGGTCCGCGTCCACGCCATGTCACGGAGGCAGTGCTCCGCGTTGGCCTCCGTGACACGTTGCTTGTTATTCCGGGAAAAATTTCCCACTAGTATAAATAGCACACTTAGGTTATTTTTAAAGGGGGAGTTTTTTTAGTTTTAGTTTTTTTTAGCCTGAGTTCAGAAGTGGAAGTAGGAACGTGGTTTTGTGGCAGTTGAAGAATAGAAAAGATAAGAGTTTTCTTCTCTTCCCTTCTTCTTTCCTTCAATTGTATGCATGATTCACACTCATTCTAGGATGATTAATCCAAGAATGAGTGGCTAATTCCTTTCTTGCTGAGGTTTTGAACTTGTGTAACGAATGTTGGTAATAATTGATATGGTTTCTTCTTCTTCTTGCATGTTGTTCTATTAATTCTTGTGCTTATTACATTCTTGATTGGCCACCATTAATGTATATCTAAAAAGTCCAATTTCACTCGAGAGAGCATGAAATTGGAAAGTTGTGAATTAATAGGGTATTGTTCTTAACTTGATTTGGGAAAATTGGGTTTTGATGTGCTTTCTTGATAGAAATATACTTGAAAGCCGTATTAGTCAATTTAGGAACCGGAATTGTAGTGTTAGGTCATAAATTGCATTTGATCACAGAAATGTAGACGAATGGTTTATGAATCTAAAGTGAAATTAAATACGGAAGTTTTAATTTCTAGGAAAACGTTCTTGGGTAGCAATATGAAGAAGAAGATGACCAAATTATCCTGATTATCAAGTTCATTACTCGTTCTTAACCTTGGCATGTGCATATCCATTGTCTAAACTCAACGTAAGTAGTAGTTATTAATTTTAGTAGATAATTAGTTTAGAAACAAAACTCACTCAAATCTTGGTTGGATTGTTGTTAACATAGTTAGAAATAGAATAGAGATATAGTAAACTAGGCAGTTTTGCATATCTAGAGCAGCCTCCTTGGATCGATACTTGGCTACTTAGCCACTTTATTACTTTTTTGACCACGTACACTTGCGTGTCGGTGTATAATATATACCGAGCAGCAGAGCGCGAGCAAGTTTTTGGCGCCGTTGCCGGGGAGGCTAGGCGATTTGTAAAATTTTGTTTAGTGTAAATTTACTGTATTTGTATTTTTATTTTCTTAAGTGTTAACAACTTGGTCTTAGCCTGTATTTTGCAGATTTTTATTTCTGTGAACACTGGCAAGGGACAAGGAGCTGGTGGAATCTTACTTAGAGCCAGAACATGAATTGCACAGTCAACGTAGAGAAGCTCTTCGGAAGAAGTTGCAGTTGCTCAAACAGTCTATGATGGAGCAACCCAATCCACCAGTTGTGCGGGCAGTGTTAGTGCCCGAGGAAGTAGCAGCCAGGCCGGTTCGCGAGGTGGCAATCCCACACGCTCATAATGTACATTCCAGCATCCGCAAACCAGAGCCTGGGGGGAGATTTGAGTTAAAGCAAAATATGGTGCAACTTTTGCACACTAGCGGGCAGTTTACCGGTCTCCCTCACGAAGATCCACAACAACATCTCCAGAACTTTTTGGAGATAAGTGACACTTACATCCCCACTGGAGTGTCACCTGATTATGTTCGGCTCACCTTATTTCCATTTTCCTTACTTGGTGAAGCCAAGAGGTGGTTAAAAGCTGAACCACCCAACTCTATATCAACGTGGGATGATCTTGCAAAGAAGTTCTTGATCAGATTTTTCCCTTCAGGTAAAATAGCTAAACTTAGAAGTCAGATTCTAAGTTTTAAACAGAGGGAAGGAGAAAATCTTTATCAAGCCTGGGAAAGATTCAAGTCCATGTTGCGGGACTGTCCTCATCATCATCAGTCAAATGAGGTGTTGGTCCACACTTTTATTGAGGGTTTGGAACCCCACACTAAAATTTTGTTAGACTCAGCAGCTGGAGGGCAAGCGCTGGAGAAGACTTATGAGGAGCTGTACACTTTGCTCAACCGAATTTCACAAGGCAATCCGGAATGGAATGCAGATTCTTCAAGAGGTGGAGCAAGGAAAGCAGCGGGAGTGCTTGAAGTGGATGGATTCACAACTATCGCTGCTCAGATAGCTGCTTTGCAAAATCAGTTAAACACTCACTTCAACAATATGAATTTGAACCAGCCTTCAGCCTCAGTCAATTCAGTCCAACAGATGTGGTGTGAAGTGTGTGGTAGTAGTGAGCATTCAGCCGAATGCTGTGGTGCAAATCCTGATTCTGTCAACTTTGTGGGCAATGCATAGAGGAATCAACAGCAGTTTGGTGGTGGCTACAACTCGAATTGGAGGAATCATCCAAATTTTTCGTGGGGTAGCAACAATCAACAAGGCCAGGGTTCAGGGCAGGGTATGCACAAAAACCAGGGAGGGCAACAAGGCTATCAGAATCAGTTCAGAAATCACAATGCCCCTCCTCCACCACCATCACCGACTATTGAGGAAATGTTCAAGACCATGATTGCCAACCAGGCACAATTGCAGGCTGACTATGTCAAACTGGCGGCCGAAGTAAAGAACAATCAATTGGCAACCAAGGCTCTTGAATATCAGTTTGGGCAATTTGCTAGTGCCCAAAATACTAGACCAAGGGGAGGACTACCTAGCGACACGGATCCCAATCCTAAGCAGGTAAATGCAGTGACCACGAGGAGTGGTTTACAATTAAAGGAGGTGGAACCGGAAAGATCGCCTCAGAAGTCAGGAGCAGCAGATGTTGAGGGAGAACAAACCTCAGATACGGGGAAGACCAAAGAAGCTGAACCAACAAGGCCTCCACCCCCGTTCCCTCAACGACTTAAGAAACACAAGGAGGAGGCATGTTTCCAGAAATTCATGGAGGTACTTAAACAGGTACATGTTAACTTACCTCTTGTTGATGTCTTGCAGGGTGTGCCAAAATATGCAAAGTATATCAAAGACATCGTGGCCAACAAAAGTCGCTTGACCGAGTATGCCACGGTGGCTTTAACGGAGGAATGCACATCCCGTATTCAGAACAGGTTGCCCACTAAACTGAAGGATCCTGGAAGTTTTACTATCCAGCTGACGATTAGGCAAAGTATCCGAGCTCGTGGGTTATGCGACTTGGGGGCAAGTATAAATCTGATGCCATCTTCGGTATTCAGAAAGTTAGGGCTAGGGAGTCCTAGACCTACAAAAGTGATCTTGCAGCTAGCAGACAGGTCTTTAGCTAAGCCGGATGGCATAGTTGAGGATGTGCTAGTGCAGGTAGGCTCCCTCATTTTTCTGGTAGATTTCATTGTTCTGGATTTTGAGCCAGATGCAGAAGTCCCATTTATTTTGGGACGACCATTTTTGGCAACCGGAAAGGCATTGATCGATGTAGTTGCGGGTCAACTCACGATGCGAGCACATGACAAGGTTGAGGTGTTCGACGTGTACAAGGCACCTAAGCTCCCGACTGTCTATAAGGAACTCTCGGTGATCAACGTGATTGATCATGGGAATGCAAATGGATTGAGTGATTCCCGAGAGTTACTAGGTAGGCCACCAGACAAGGTTGAGAACTACTGGGGAGATGACCATGATCGGGACAAATCGTCCATCTCCCTAGTAGAAAATTGAGCATAAAGGCTGTCGAGCCGCGACGTTAAACCAGGCGCTGCACGGGAGGCAACCCTTGAAAAATATTTTTCTTTCTTTTTCCTCAGTGTAAAGTTTTTCTTTTATTTGATTTTCTTTTCTTTTTCTTGACTAGGTTTAGATGTGCATTTTAATTAGTAATTTTTATTTTTTTAGTAGGGAATCTAGTCATTTAACCAATTTTTGTTTAGTGAGGTGATTTTCAGGTATACCGGAGGAAAAATACTTGGAATCGAGAAAACGAGGCGAGGTATGAAAAATAAAATTTGACAGTGAAACAGAGCACTGGCGCGTTGGTGCCGTGTCACGGAGGCAATGCTCCGCGTTGGCCTCCGTGACACATTGAAGGCAAATCTGGAATTTTTTAAAATTCCAGTAAGCCAACGCGTTGGCTCCGTCTCACGGAGGAGGGCCTCCGCGTTACCCTCCGTGACACGTTGCCCTTATCCCAGTGCCGGGTCACACCGGGTTTCCGGGTGACCCGCGTGTTTCTTTTAAATAAACCCCCGATTTTCGCCCATTTTTCCCCATTCCCTCTACCCTCCGCGACCAAACACCCATTCCCCTACCCCCAAGCTCCGTGCCACGTTAAGAGGCAAGGAAAACGTCAAGTCTTTATCGATTCTTAAATTCCAAGGTATGTTTTCATCGTCTATCTCAAAATTTTGGCGATTTTTGTCGATTTTGAGCATGTGAAGTGAGATATATCACCCTAGGTAGAAATTAAACATGACGTGAATTATTTTGCGATTGATTGTGTTCGGATTGTTGTAGTTGACGGGTGAACTTATCGATTGATTGAATAATTCATTGTTGATTGTCGAATTGAGTTCTAGGGCTTGGGGTTGTTGAATTTTAACTTGGGAAACTTGATAGTTTGACGAAATTGATGCCGGGGTGTGTTTATTATTTGAGATAAGTCGGGGTAAATATTGTATAATTGGTGAAAGACGACAAATTCTCGAATTTTTGTGGGACATTGCGTAATATGTGAATTGGTTGAATTGCTTAGATTAGTGTATATAAAATGTTTGTATTGTTGTTTCTATTTTGTTGTTGTTATCGTTGCTAAGTGCTATGGGTGAATAGCTGTCGATAGTAGGATTGGGTTAGCTGTATGAAGTCTGAGTAGTTCGCTAGCCGTTATGCTGTCGAATTTTTGTGAACGCACTAAGCAATATGTTTATAGTGATTGTGTTTGGGGTGTAAATAGAGCTATCCTTGCTAACATGTTGTAAATATTGTTAAAGACTAAGTGTGGGGTAAATTTTGTTTAACCCGACCTTAGCCAAAGCTAACAAGTTTTTAGCTTAACGTTGTGCTTGTCTGTGTAAATTGACAGGTACAATGGCCAGCCGACAAGATAAAGGCAAGGGTGCTTCAACCTCAGGCACCGGCAGAAAGAGAATGAGACTGGGCACTGCTGTCCCAGCTGCACCTGCTGTTCCACGCGGTCAACACCGCCGATACGGAACACGATGGGTTACCGATGAAGGGAAGAAGTGGTACGCAAAGCATAAGGAGAACAAGTACTTCCCGGAGGAATATATTGCAAGGGAACCACTCGCACAGGAGTTCCCTCGCATCGTACAGAGGATTGAGGCAGCTGGGCTCAGCTTTATTTTTCAGGAGCCCAAGGAGTGCAACCTTCACTTGGTCCGGGAATTTTATGCCAACTGGAACCCGGCCATCAGAAGCCACACTATTAAAATCAGAGGGCAGATTGTCACTCTGGAACCCCAGCAGCTGAATGCCATCGTTGGAGCGCGGGACACAAACGCCCACGTTCTCCGCCAGCTCAATATCACCCCACCGTACGCCGACATCAGACGTACGTTGTGTGGGGCTCTATCCACAGCCCGGTGGAGTAGACACAAAGAGAGGGGTTACCACCAGACTCTGCCTTATTCGCAGATGAACAGGGAGGCTAGAATCTGGCTAAAAATTATATGTACGTGTTTGATCCCGGGAGTACATATGACAGACGTGACCCGTGACCGTGTCTGCCTGGTGTATGCCCTTATGAAAGGGCTTGAGATTAATGTGGGGGCGGTTATAATATCCACCATGAAGAGAGCCAGACTACACCAGGGCCACAGATACGGGTTTGGCGGACTCATCACCAACCTCCTTTAGGCCTCGACTTGAGTTAGAAGCCTTGGATTACATTCCGCAGTTGGAGCGGAGGGCCCTTGATGTGACAAAGACCAAGGCCCCCGACACTACACACGGACCTGTGCTGACTCTGGGCGAGCGACATGCTCGTGACGACCAGTATATGGCCCGTATGTTCGGTATGTAGATGCTGCAGCTACGGATAGGTGGGAGACCAGCCACCGAGGATGAATTATGGCAGCTGGAGCTGGACTACCCTTTTGGCGAGAACGCCAGAGCTTTATGCAAGGTGGGGCCAGCCTTTGTGGAGCCGACTGAAGACGAAGTCCCTACTGATGAGGAGACACGTCGTGAGGACTCTGATGTGGAGTCCGATGACGGCGAGGGAGCTGATTCAGATATGGGCGACGAGGCCGCAGCACCGGATGAGGAAGTCGAATATTTCGACTGAGCAGGTAGTTTCACCACCCAAAATTTTGTGCTTTGTATTTTTGTGAACACTGGGGACAGTGTTCGATTTAAGTGTGGGGTGGGGAGTAGTTTGGTGCTGGGTCATAGGCTCTAAATCTGCTGTATATTCTTCCTTGATGTTTATGTATGTCTGTGCTTTCCCTGTTGTTGTGAACTGATTTGTGAATGACGTGTATATATTTGTTTGTGGCTAATGATGTGTGTTTTTAAAAAAGTTATGGTTGCCTTTGTAAATATTTTGTAAATTTTGTAAATATTCTTTTTCTCTATCGATATGATCGATATTTTTCAAAATTTTTGCGAAAAGATGTTGCACTTATCAACATATTTTGTAAATATTTTTTTCATCGAAATGATTGATGTGTTGCAAAAATTTTGAAGTTTTATTTTTGGGTTTCTCGGAGTTTGTTTTCGGTTCTTTTACCGAGAATAGTCCCATTGAACTGATGTCATAGTTAGTGAACATTCCCTATGATGGATGGATGACGACCGTCTTAAGGGAAATGTAGTCGATAGGAGTAGATGTTTTGTTTTTAGTTTCTTTGGTGGATTGCATCAATAAACTGTAGTTGCTTATGGTTGCTAAAATTTTGTTGCGTGTGTAGTTGATGTTCGAAATGTGAAAGTGATTCGTTTGAAAGCATGTAATTGTGTAAATATGTTGAGTTACCTAGGCTATAGAATTTGGTTCATTATGATTGAGGCTTAATCTTGAATTCATGTAATTGACTAATTAAAGAGTCTGTGAATGCATCTTGATTCGAGCATGTGCATGAAGTGTGAGTGAGGTTTTGCTATTCCATGTCATTGTGAATTGTCTAGAACTTGCCTGGCGTGTATACAAAGCGAAATGAAGGAGGTGTAGTGTCGGAAAGGATGTAGGCATTTCTTTGTTTTAACCGTTAGTTTCCATTGTTTTCTTGTCAAATTCTACCTTTTTATATGTTGTATAACCTAGTCAGCCCGTTGAGCCTTTAGCCGATTTCTTTCTTTTGTCCAGAATTGTATGAACTAAGCTTTATTCCTTCTTTTCATTAGCCTTAAAGTCTATAAGAAGCTCTTAAGCGCTTACAAAGAACAGAAAATTGTTTCCCAAAGTGTTAAAGAGTGAAAAGAGTGAAAAGAAAAGAAAAGCAAAGTGAGGAAAGAAAAGATGATGTTGAAGAGGCACTAGTTGTAATTAAATGAAATTGAGGGTACATGAAAACCTTCCGTTTGGGGTCAAGTGTGCCTGATGAAATGGGCTGTATGAAAGTAAACCAGCATGAATGGGAGAAAAAGAGAAAAGAGAGGAACAATGTCCATGAGTCGATGGGAATGAGTTGAAAAGGCGCTTAAGGATGCTAGCGACTATTATTGGCTAATCCAATATATATATACTAGATCCATAGCCCAGTTACAACCCATTAAAAGTCCTATTTGATCCTACACTGCATTTCTTTATATTAGTGGAGTAATACACTAAGGGCAAGCCTATGGGTCATGACATGATGCATGTGAATTCTTTTGGGAGAGAGAGTGAAATTAATTTTTATATGCCCCTACTTGCATGTTTGTGTGCTGCACGAGCATAAAAGGGGAAGTTTCTCTCGAGTTGTGAGGGTACATGCTTGATGAAAGATTGATTTTCGTGTCGGATTTCTTGATTAGTTGATTTGCATGAGTTTGCCGATATCAAGAATCAATTCTTAAAAGTCTAGGAAGCCTCGATGTATTAAGGTCATTGTCTTGTACTACCAAGCATGTTTTCTTGATGATTTGCAAAAATCAAATAATCGATATGACCGTAACGTAAATGGTTGCACCATAGTGACAAAGGTTGAGATGTGATGTGCATGATTTGTGTATGTGTTGTTCGAGGACGAACAAGGATTTAAGTGTGGGGTAAGTGATCTTGGGCAGATTTATATGCCCAAGTGATACTCAAACGTATCATTTTTACCTTGTTTGTTGTGCAATGTGTATATAATATCATGTATTTGGTAATAAAATGCGAATTTATACTAACCAACATGATTAGCATTTGTTTTGCAGGATAATGTGATTTTTAAGAGCTAAAATGCGTGTTGGAACTATGTCGGAGTTGGACTTGGATGCGAGCGTGGAAAAGACCTCGGATGGCATATTTTACACTGGCTCCGCGATGGTGCCGTGCCACGCTGCCATCGCGGTAGCACACTGCCTGGAGAGGAAATTAATTGGCAGATTCCAGTGAGGCCTCGCGACAGCTCCGTGGCACGGAGACAGGCCTCCGCGATGGCCTCCGTGCCACGTTGAGGCTAATTATCCGGACCATGCAATTTCCAGAGAGGGTCCACGTCCACGCCATGTCACGGAGGCAGTGCTCCGCGTTGGCCTCCGTGACACGTTGCTTGTTATTCCGGGAAAAATTTCCCACTAGTATAAATAGCACACTTAGTTTATTTTTAAAGGGGGAGTTTTTTTAGTTTTAGTTTTTTTTAGCCTGAGTTCAGAAGTGGAAGCAGGAACGTGGTTTTGTGGCAGTTGAAGAATAGAAAAGATAAGAGTTTTCTTCTCTTCCCTTCTTCTTTCCTTCAATTGTATGCATGATTCACACTCATTCTAGGATGATTAATCCAAGAATGAGTGACTAATTCCTTTCTTGCTGAGGTTTTGAACTTGTGTAATGAATGTTGGTAATAATTGATATGGTTTCTTCTTCTTCTTGCATGTTGTTCTATTAATTCTTGTGCTTATTACATTCTTGATTGGCCACCATTAATGTATATCTAAAAAGTCCAATTTCACTCGAGAGAGCATGAAATTGGAAAGTTGTGAATTAATAGGGTATTGTTCTTAACTTGATTTGGGAAAATTGGGTTTTGATGTGCTTTCTTGATAGAAATATACTTGAAAGCCGTATTAGTCAATTTAGGAACCGGAATTGTAGTGTTAGGTCATAAGTTGCATTTGATCACAGAAATGTAGACGAATGGTTTATGAATCTAAAGTGAAATTAAATACGGAAGTTTTAATTTCTAGGCAAACGTTCTTGGCTAGCAATATGAAGAAGAAGATGACCAAATTATCCTGATTATCAAGTTCATTACTCGTTCTTAACCTTGGCATGTGCATATCCATTGTCTAAACTCAACGTAAATAGTAGTTATTAATTTTAGTAGATAATTAGTTTAGAAACAAAACTCACTCAAATCTTGGTTGGATTGTTGTTAACATAGTTAGAAATAGAATAGAGATATAGTAAACTAGGCAGTTTTGCATATCTAGAGCAGCCTCCTTGGATCGATACTTGGCTACTTAGCCACTTTATTACTTGTTTGACCACGTACACTTGCGTGTCGGTGTATAATATATACCGAGCAGCAGAGCGCGAGCATGTACCCGACGAGCCAAGTAACGAATCATTTGGGCACGTAATGAGTCGTCAGGTCACCCGTTAGAGTCACCTGGCAGTTATTTTCTGCGAAATAGTAAGGGTCTTTTCGTAATTTCCTAAGATCCTAAGGCCTAAATTATGACGTTTTAGGTTATGAATAGGGAAATCTAAAGGGGTTAAGTTCAGTTTTCACTTCATTCATTCATACGTGCAAGGTAGGGTAATTAAGGGAGAGATTCAAGCTTAGTATTCATCAATCCATTGTAATTTCTTCTTAGGTTATCAAGAGAGGTTAAAAACTAGTAAACACAGGTATGTAAGGCTATCAATGGGTGATTTCTTCCAAACCCATGTCCCTTCTCTATTATTTTTACAAAGATTTCAACAAAAACTCATGGGGTTTTGAATTTGATTTAATTAAAATCTAATGATTTGATTATGGGTTTTGTTATTTTAAAATCTTATCATATAATCTATGGGTTTTAATCATCTTTTGTGATTTAAATTAATTATAATATTATTGATTTGGAAGTTCTATGTATTTAAGCCTATTTATACATGCCCCATGATGAAACGATTTATGATCTACTTACCCATTGATGATATTTATAAGCCCAACATGAATTATGATTTAAATAATGAATTTATTATGTTACCTATTATGATTTTATAAAATTCAAGCTATATGCATGATCAACAAGTATGTATGAACCTTATGAATCATGAATTATGTTTTTGACCGACTAACGGGACTTATGCCATGGCTAGATCACGTATGTACAACTATGTTTATGATTATCATGATTTAACTAGCCCATAGATTCATGCATGCTATATTATGAGCACTATATACAACTATGTTTATGACTATCATGATTTAACTAGCCCATAGATTCATGCATGTTGTATTATGAGCATTATATATATGATTTGGGAGTAGTATCGAACATCAAGTAGGTTCGGGGACTAGGTTCTTCCCAGGATCTCATAAACTACGTGCCACCATAGGTATTTTGGGACCCATTCATGACTGTCCCTAGACCAAATGGCCCTTTTCATGTGTGATCACGACTTTCATGGTTCTACCCTTGGCAAGGTACGAACACCATCCCGACTAGGGTTACAAGTCAGGCTTCATGTGTGCTCATATGGGGTAGGTCGGTTAAGAGAATCTCCCATTGTTCCTCATGATTTACGCATGTTATGATTATGTATGTTCTCTCAAGTCATGTTAAGTAAAGTTCTTTTCTTATGATTATGATTATGTTTACGTTACGAATGTTTTGAAAACCTTAGGTCTTATGAAATGTTGTAAGGATTTATGATATGAGCATGATGTCCTACTCTTATGATCATTTATGAGTTATATATATATATTTTAAATGTCCATTTTACTTACTTGCATACTCAGTACATTCCACGTACTGACCGCATATTTTCTATGTTGTATCGTTTCATGATACAGGACCCGGCTCTCAGGCTCACCCGCATCCTTAGGTCGTCTCAGAGTTTGCTTCCAGCGTATTGGTGAATCCTCATGTTCCGAGGGCTATTTGATAGACATGTTGCTTCTTTATGTTTCAGTATATATTTGGGTTAGTTGGGGGTGTTATCCCATCAACCCATCATTTTAGTAGAGGCTTTCAAACAGAGTATAGAATTCCGCTTATGTAGGTCTAAGTGATTTTGCTGGTGTGGTATGTCATGATTTCATTTCCTTATGTTATGTCTTCTGCTTACGTGAATGAGTTAGATGTATGCTCATGCCATGGGTCGACTTGGGGTCTCTAGGGGCTCCTTGTCCCGTGTCTACGATCTAGGTGTACGTTTGGATCGTGACAGTTTTGAACAAGGAGACAGCCATAACATTAATTCTCACACCCAAATCACATAGTGTTGAACCAACTTCTTTGTTCCCAATAACCGCTGGAATGGTGAAGCTCCCAAGGTCAGCTTTTTTGGAATTTTGTTCTACACCCAAGAACTACACTTTTCTGTGGGATCGGTAGTCTCAAACTCCATGAGCCTCCTCTTGTTTTCCATAATATCCTTCAGATACTTGGCGTATTTCGGAACTTCCTGCAAAAGCTCCACCAACGGTAAGTTAACATGTATTTGCTTCAACACATCAACAAATTTCTGGCAAGTTGTGTCCTTCTTTTGCTTCTTAAACCTTTGTGGAAATAGAGGGGCTGGTGTTTCTTCTACCAATTTTGGCATTTAGTTGCTTGACTCACCAACCTCCTATCTGGACGTCACAACCTACTCTGCATTAGTTTTCTTATCTCTGGGGATCACCTCACCAGTTCTTTACACTGGGCAAAGAAATCTCACTCAGATTTTCCTTGGGGTTCTTCTCGGTGTTACTCGAAAGTGCCCCTTGCGGTCTATTAGTCTGCTAAAGGGCCTGGTATGCCTCTGGTGCATGTGCAAGCGTACACGGTCCTACAAGTAATATACTGACTCTTAAGAGCTGGATGTCGAACCCACACATAATAGATTTTAAGTGAATTAACAAGTTCAAGTATCAATTCAAAAATCAAAAGTGCTAACTCGGTACATTTTAAATGTCCGCTTTACTTACCTTGCATACTCAGTTCATTCCACATACTGACCGCATACTTTCTATGCTTATTGTTTCATGATACAGGACTCGGCTCTCAGGCTTATCCCCATCAGTAGTCCATTTTAGAGTTAGCTATCAGCCCTTTTGGTGAGTCCTCATGTTCCGAGGGTCATATGTTCGGATAGTGATGTTTCTTTTGTTTCAGTTTTGCCGGGTTAGTTGGGGATGTTGTTCCATCAATCCATCTAGTATGATAGAGGCTTTCAGAATTATTGTAGTACTTAGTTGACATGTAAATTCTAGTACGTTCTGCTTATCATGCTATGTTATGTTATGTTTATGTTGCCGCTATATCATATATTTAGTATTCCGCTTTAAGTGTTGTGAGGTTAGATGAATGTTCATGCCATGGGTCGGCTTGAAGTCTCTCAAGGCTGCTTGTCCCGTGTTACAATCCGAACCTTCGTTTGGGTCATGAAAAACTTAGTATCATAGAAATAGGTTCGAAGTGCCCTAGGGTGTCTTAAAGACGCGTTGAGTTGAGTCTTTTTCATGGGTGTGAAGCGCGCCACACTTATGACGAAGAGGTTACGAGACATTTAGGAAATTTTCCCTTCTTTCATGATCTATGTTGTGCGATGAAAAGTCTTTCTATCCTTCTAATTCGTGCTATTCGCGATTGCAGAATCATGGCTCCTCGAAGAATGAATAGTAGAAGAAACGGGAATGGTAAGGGCCACGAGGATGGCAACGGTAATGAGCATCAGCAAGCCCCACCCATTCAGGAGCACCAGGCACCAAATCTAGTTTCCCACGCTGAGCTTCGGGCAGCTATCCAGATGCTTGCGCAAGCCTTGACCGCTCAGGTCAATTAGCAGGCCGTTGTGCATGTTCCACAGAATGGCAATGCGACAATGACTCGAGTTAGAGATTTCTTGAGGATGAACCTGCCGGAGTTCCTTGGGTCCAAGGTAGATGAAGACCCGCATGAATTCATCGACGAGATTCTAAAGATCACCCAGGTCATGGGGGTGAAGAATGGATAATGTGTTGATTTTTCCTCCTATCAGCTGAAAGGGATGGCGCATATATGGTTCAAGCAATGGAGAGATGCTAGGGCAGTGGGGGCAGGCCCTATAGGTTGGGAAGAGTTTCATTTGGTCTTTCTGGATCGGTTCTTCCCTCGTGAGATGAGGGAACTAAAGGCGGCCGAGTTTGAAAATCTAAAGAAGGGTGATATGTCAATTCAGGAGTACGCTCTAGAGTTCACCCATTTATCATAGTATGCGCTAGAGTTTGTGACAGACCAGAGTGCTCGAGTGAGCCGATTTATGCATGGAGTGGCGGACTACCTGGATAAAGATTGTAGGATCTCCATGTTGGCATCGAGATATAGATTTTCCCCGCATAGTGTTGTATGCCCAGCAGATGGAGTCAGTGTATCGGAGGTAGAGAGAGGCCAAGAGGGCCAGGACAGACAATTATGGAATTTCTCAAGCTAGATCGGGGGATGGACAGCGCCAGCAGTCTCAGCACAGGTCTTTTCCTCTAGCACCATCATCATCTAGTACACCATTTAGATCACGAGGGGATCAGAGGAGCAGGGCTTCAGATTCGAGAGGCCAGGGTGGCATGAAGATACAGTGCACTTTCCCATCTTGTGCGGGGTGCGGCAAGAATCACCCAGTAAGGTGCCTAGTTGTCTTAGATGCTTGTTTCGAGTATGGCAAACCCGGAAACAGACTCAGTGATTGCCCTTCAGCAAGATCAGAGGGTGGCGGAGCCCGTATGCCGCCGCTAGTTCAGCCGCTCTAGCAGCACTTCCCGCTCAGTAGGGTGCCTCGACTAGTTCAGCCGGCGGTCAGCGCCAGAGCAGGTTCTATGCCCTTACGACTCGTCAGGAGCAAGAGACTTCGTCAGATGTGATTACTGATATGTTATGAGTGTTTCATGTTGATGCTTATGCTTTGTTAGATCCAGGGGCTACCTTGTCTTTTGTGACACCTTATATTGCTAGTAGCTCTGAAGTTAGTCCCGAGACTCTGTTAGAACCATTTTCAGTTTCCACTCCTTGGTGATTCGATTGTAGTTAGGCAGGTGTATAGAGGATGCCTGATCACTATACTGCATAAAGTCACCTCCGCAGACCTTGTAGAGTTAGGCTATGATGAGTTGGAAATTTACCAACTCATTAGGCTCCTAATCAAGAGTTTTTGCTTAGTTTTTGAGTCATTTATGTTGATTTTGTGCCCTTTCTATTGAATTCTTTGTAGTTACCTATAGTGAGTAAAGAAAGCATGAAATCGAGCAAAACACATGGAATTTTAGAAGAAATTTGATGAGTTAGCATATGAGGGAGAGGAGACAAAGATAAGGGAAGATTTAAGCTCAAAAAGAGGTGCAAGGACGTGCTTTGAATCAGCTAAACGTGGATCTATAAGGGAAAAATGCCGAAGCTACTACCTAGACCGGCTAAACAACCGGCCCTTCACAGAATGGCACAGGCTAAACACCCCTGAACCACCGGTTCACCCCTTCCAGGCCATTGTTTTCAACCGGCCACAAATTGGCTCTCCACGAATTGGCACCAGTGAAACGTCGGTTCCTCGCCGAGGAGGCCATCTAATGAAGAGTAAAAAGGTCCAAAAAGATCTCCAAAGCATCTAGAATCTTCAATGGAATTTGGTGAAAGTTGTACACAAGAACGTACAGATATATAACCTCCATTGTACACCAACCAGGGGGGGAAGAAATTCATTCATCGATTCAATCATCTAGAATTCATCTTCTTCATAGAATTTTTAGTGGAATATTTTCTCCATAGATTTGTAGAGTTAGGTAGTACTTTTCTTCTTCTTTTTCTTTAACCCATTTTGGGGGAATTCCACCATTGTTGTAAGAGCTTGTGAAGCAAATTTGTGAAGCTAATGCAATGAATGCGAAGGGAATCCTCTTGATATATTCTCTCTATCTTTAAATATGCTTTACTAATTTGCTAGTTAGAAGTATATTAATAGTGGGTTTGTTAATTTGATTGGAATTTTGATAAATTGTTGTTGGACTCTTATTGAGTTATAGATGGCTATTGCCAGATTCATCTTCATATTGTTCAATTAAGTGTAGATCTATTAGATTCTCATCTATTTATTAATGAAGATCCATTGATTATGATATGGGTCTATTTATTCTTGCTTGATTATTGCTTGAGAGAGAATAATTGAGTATTGGAAGATAATATAGTAGTGGGTATGAATAAAAGATTGTGAAATTAGGCTAGAAATAGTTGAAATTGCTTTCTCATTCCTTAGTGGAAACTAATAACTAGGACTAGTGCAGTTGCTAATCCAAATCAAATCAGGTTAAGCTAAGTTATGGATAGAGTTTTGATAAAACTCTAGCAAGAGGTAGTCAATAGGCTGAGAAGCTGAGATTACCCACTTCTTGATATTATTTAGACTTGTTGAATTTATGAGAGAATCTAAGGATAGTCAATTACCGAGTTAATTGTGATCCCATCTATAGAATGCCCTTAGCCTCTCACTTGTGATTGCTTCAATTTGAATTCCCCCCAATTAGTCTTAGTTTAGAATTAGATAGTTATTTTCTCTTTTGATTTGCCCGCAATTTTACTTTTAAAATGTTGAACAATTATGCGCTCTAGTTTGGATTAGTTTATAACTTTTGAATTATCGACTCAATTCCTCATGGGATTCGACCCTGACATCCATCGGGAATATTTGGTTTGAGCAATGACCATTTTCACTCTTTCATAAAAGAGGAGTGTATTTTGGACGTTATCAAAAATAGTGTCATTGTCGAGGAATTGAGTTGTAATAAGACATTAGTTATTTATTGATTCGAACTAGTTTTGCATTTTTTTTACATTTTGTTTTGCTTTTATTTTTGTTTTTGTTTTTGTTTGTTTGTAGTTGAATGATGGAATCATGGAATGAAAGGAGATTTCTTGGTGGCAACCCTTATTATGATGACCCATGTCCCTATTGTGGAGGACCACACTCTTGGCAAGATTGCAAATATGCCCCTAGAAGGGAGATGAGTGCACCTTCTCCTTCCTATGATGGTTATAGATGCACATTATGTGGAATTCATGGAAGATATTGGGATGGATGCCCCATTGGGGTCACTTCTCGGTATAGTGGCTATGAAAGAAGTTGTGCTTCTATGTTTGAAGGGAATGAAACCATGGCAGGAGAGGGCAGGAGAAGTACAAGTGGGCGCATGGAAGCGATGCTCCAAGCCTTTTTGGAGCGAGAGTCTAATGCGGAAAAGAGTGACAACCCCTCAATGCCCATGGAATCATCAACTCCTCAAGAAGAATGCTGTGAAACTCTAAAAGAAAAAGAGGAGGAGATATTGAGGAGCATAATAAGAAGAAGTGAACAATGGGTCATGGCTCAACTTGAAACACGGGAGGAAGCCCAAAATGATGATGAAGAAGGAGTCAAGGTAAGTTTTGAGGAAGTCATATAGGTGTGCCAACCGACTGACATTTTAAGAATGCAAGACGCCAAGGTTGAAGAAGTGACACTAGAGTCTCCAAATGACATCCAACAAATCATGCTTAAGGACTCTGGTGCACTTGAAGAGGAGGATGTCAAGCAAGAGGCATGCTTGAAAGGAGAGCGACTTAGACCGCTGTCTTATCATTTTTAAATAATAAACATGGTTGAAAAAATGGAGACTGAGGAGACCAAGTCAATGGAGGAAGTTGAGGAGGAAGATCAAGGTGGCTTCATCTTAGAGTATGTCATGCCAACAAGGACAAAGCACCTCCTTCCTTTAAGGGCCAAGAAACACAAGATGCAATATCCATTTCTTGGTCCCTTGATGTTTACACCATCACCCCTCAAGCGGAGTAGAACAATGGATAAGAAGCTAAGGGTGCGATTCAAATGCTCAAAATGGAGAGAAAAGTGGTGAATTTGAAGTCGTTGATCCACGACGTTAACTAAGGCGCTTCTTGGGAGGCAACCAAAGTTCTTTTACTTTTTGTTCTTACTTTTCCTTTGTTTTGTTTTACTTTATGTTGGTGTTGTCTTTGATTTTGCAGGGATGGAACATGTATGAAATGTGATAAAGGTGAGAGAAGAAAAATTCAAATTGAGCAACCGGCGCTAAATCGACGAACCACAAGTCCAAATGCGCGAAATGCAGATGTCAAGCAGAAGGTCTAAGGGAGTTCTTTCACCTATTCCTTTCTTGCTTTGTTTTACCATGTGCATCGAGGACAATGCTTTATTTGTGTTAGCGGTGAATTCTGAGTAGCCCACTTGTTAAGTGATGCACGATATGGCCCTATGATAGATTGGGTGGCGTCATTCTTAAGGGTAAATCATCATTACTTGTTAGTAGTGCCACCTTTTTAGATAGTAGTCTTTTAATAAACTCCAAGGGTTTCCTGTATAGTATTGTTCTTTCCTAAGGAGCAATTTCTTTGTCTTTCCTTTTTGTTGTCGAACCAAGTTGGCACTTCTCAATGATAGATTGAGAGGCGACTTTCTTAAGGGAAAATTCCAAGTCTAGAGTCTTGTCGAGTCTTTTATGCACGTGTTTGATGAGGTATCACCAACATTTCTTGTTTCATTCTGCATGAATTTTGAAAAGAAAAGAGGGGTATCTAAATGTGAAAATGAGCATGATCTTATCATGAATTATATAATCCTTGCTTGGCTTGTTGATTCGTAACTAGCTCATTCAAAGTCATCCTCTTAATGTGACAAAGGAAGTGTGTTAACTCCTTGGATTATGATGCCTTGTGTGGTAAGGTTTTTGGCTTAATTCTTTTGTATGCATAATTGTCTAGAACATGAGCTAAGTGTGATTCAAGGTGAAATGATAGAGGTGCCTGCACTTAGAACATGATTTAGGCCCTATTTTGTTAGTCACTTAACCCAAATAACCTCCTTGAACATTAATCCTTGATAGCCAACGTCTGAGGCTAGAACTCTTTTCTTTGGAAACCACATTACAAGCCTAATAACCATTTTTAATCCTTCTCTTTGGCACCGGTCCTCCCTAATTGCTAGTGATAAACTAACGAAAAAAAATGGGGTTTGAAGCCCATGAAATAGGGAGCGATAAGGAAATAAATGTGAGAAGAGGCAAAAGCCTAAGTTTGGGGGTTTGCAAGAGAAGGGAGAAAATGAGAGCTTCAATGTGAGGTAGCACCAAAATCATGATGAAATGAATGAATCAATGGGTTGAAAGACCTCGAATCATTATAAGAGAAAGAATAGAAAAAAGGTTCTATCTCTTGCATATATAAGGCTAAATGTGAAATTCACAGGCGTTATAAGGGTGGCTTGTGTTACATAAGTGATAAAGATTATGCACAAGGAGAAATAAGGTGGAGTGATCTCAATAAGAGGATGGGATGTTACAAGTGTGTGTAAAGGCATTAGGGGGGATTTAGTCACCAAAATCTAAACAATTATCCCACCCTCACCCCTAGCCTTCATTATGACCCACAAATCATAATTTATTTTGAATGTAGCAATACTACATTAGTGGCGATACACTTGAAGGGAAAGCCTATGGGTCAATTTGTATGCTCTTGAATTTCTTTGTGAGAGTGAGTGAATTTGTGTTATCTTATAATTCCATTATGTGAAATGTTAAAAAATGTGTATGGGATTCACTCTTCTTCTGAGAGGCATCATTTCCTTGGAGTACATGCTTAAAATTGTTTTCAAAGAGCAGTATGATTAAGGCAAGTAGGTAGCGAACTTTAAGGAAAGCTTTGAATTTGAATTGTTAATGAATTGAGATGCTCTTTGAACTTGTTTTGAGGAACTATGCCCCTTGTTTGAATTAAATGAATGCATGCAAGATATGTTTAATGATTGTGGTTACCTATTGAATCTTGTGCAACATGGTTTGAGTCTTTTATGTTTTTCTTGGGTTGGTGCATAATGTTTGGGGTTGTCTTGCGGATTGATGATTTTGTGTACAACTACCATAGTACCCTAAGTTTTAGAAATGGCCTCTTGTGCAAGAATATCTTGATTGGCCCTTGATGCAAAAACTCATGTATAGCATGTTGTTCATTTGCTTAACTATAAAGAATTGCATTACTTGAGGACAAGCAACGGTTCAAGTTTGGAGGTTTGATGAGTTGGAAATTTACCAACTCATTAAGCTCTTGAATTCTTTGTAGGTACCTCATGTGAGTAAAGAGAGCATGAAATGGAGCAAAACACATAGAATTTGAGAAGAAATTTGATGAGTTATCATATGATGGAGAGGAGCCAAAGATAAGGGAAGATTTGAGCTCAAAAAGAGGTGCAACAATGTGCTTTGAATCGCCTAAACGCAGATCTAGAAGAGCGAAATGCGGGAGAAACGCCAAAGCTACTGCCAGACCAGCTAAACAACCGGCCCTTCGCGGAATGGCACCGTCTAAACGCCCCTGAACCGCCGATTTACCCCTGTCAGGACATTGTTTTCAACCGGCCACAATTTGGCTCCCCACGAATTCCAACCAACGAAACTCCGGTTCCTCACCAAAGTGGCTGTCTAATTAAAGGTAAAAGGGTCCAAAAAGGTCTCCAAAGCATCTAGAATCTTCAAGGGCATTTGGGAAAATTTGTACACAAGAAAGTACAGATATATAACCTTGATTGTACACCAACCAGGGGGGGGGGGAAGAAATTCATTCGTCAATTCAATCATCTAGAATTCATCTTCTTCATAGAATTTTTAGTAGAATCTTATCTCCATGGATTTGTAGAGTTAGGTAGTACTTTTCTTTTTCTTTTTTCTTTAACCCATTTTGGAGAATTTCCACCATTGTTCTAAGAGCTTGTGAAGCAAATTTATGAAGCTATTGAATTGAATGTGAGGGGAATCCTCTTGGTATCTTCTCTCTATCTTTAAATATGCTTTACTAATTTCTAGTAAAAAGTATATTCATGGTTAGTTTGTTAATTTGATTGGGATTTTGATAAATTGTGCTTGGACACTTATTGAATTATAGAAGGGTATTGCTAGATTCATCTTCATATCGTTCAATTAAGTATAAATCTATTAGATTCACTTCAATCTATTAATGAAGATCCACTGATTATGATATGAGTCTATTTATTCTTGCTTGATTATTGCTTGAGAGAGAATAATTGAGTATGGAAGAGAATATAGTAGTGGGTATGGATAAGAGACTGTGAAATTAGGCTACAAATAGCTGAAATTGCTTTCTCATTACTTATTGGCAACTAATAGCTAGGACTAGTGCAGTTGCTAATCCAAATCAATTCGGGTTGAGCTACGTTGTGGCTAGAGTTCTGATAAAACTCTAGCAAGAAGTAGTAAATAGGCTGAGAAGCTGAAATTACCCACTTCTCGAGATTATTTACACTTGTTGAACTTGTGAGAGAATCTAAGGCTAGTCAATTCCCGATTTAATTGTGATCCCATCTATAGAATTCCCCTAGCCTCTCACTTGTGATTGCTTGAATTGGAATACCCCCCAATTAGTCTTAGTTTAGAATTAGATAGTTATTTTCTCTTTTAATATCCCCCAATTTTACTTTTCAAATGTTGAAAAATTATGCGCTCTAGTTTGGATTAGTTTATAACTTTTGAATTATCGACTCAATTCTCTAGTGGATTCGACCTCATCATTCGTCGGGAATATTTGTTTTCAGCAACGATTGTTTACGCTTTTTCATACAAGAGGAGTGTATTTTAGACGTTATCAACATGATTGACTTTGATATTATTCTTGGCATGGATTGGTTGTATGGATGTTATGCTTCAATTAATTGTAGAACCGGTAAGGTGGAGTTCCACTTTCCAGGTTAATCAGTCTTAGAATGGAAGGGTAGTTCGCTCATGCCCATAGGTCATTTTATTTCCTATCTTAAGGCCAGGAAGATGATCTCTAAGGGTTGTATGTTTCATCTAGTTAGGGTTAAGGATGTTGAGTCTGATATCCCGACTATCAAGTCAGTTTCAGTGGTGCGTTAGTACCCAGAAGTATTTCAGATGATTTACCAAGTGTTCCTCCAGGGAGGGAAATTGATTTTGGTATTGACCTTCTTCCCGACAAGCAGTCTATATCTATCCCTCCTTACAAAATGGCTCCAGCCGAGCTAAAGGAGTTGAAGGATCAGTTGAAGGACCTGTTAGATAAGGGTTTCATTAGACCGAGCAGGTCTCCATGGGGTGCACCAGTCTTACTTTTCCGAAAGAAGGATGGTTCCCTCCGGATGTGCACTGACTATTGGCAATTGAATAAAGTCACCATCAAGAAGAGGTATCCTCTTCCTGGGATTGATGATTTATTTGACCAGCTTTAGGTTGCCAAGTGTTTCTCAAAGATAGATCTCAGATTTGGGCATCATCAGCTCGGAGTTCAGGAGTGCGATATCCCGAAGACAGCCTTCAAGACGCAGTATGGTCATTATGAGTTTGTAGTTATGTCTTTTGGACTAACGAATGCTTCTGCAGCTTTTATGGACTTGATGAATAGGGTGTTCAAGCCATACTTGGACATGTTCATGATCGTGTTCAATGATGACATCCTTGTATACTTTTGTAGCGACGAGGAGCATACCATTCATTTGAGAGTAGTGCTTCAGACTCTCAAGGATCGTCAATTATTTGCTAAATTTAGCAAGTGCGGGTTTTGGTTAAACTCCGTATCATTTTTGGGCCATGTGGTATCAAGTGATAGCAAAAAGATAGATTCTCAGAAAATTGAGGCGGTGAAGAACTGGCCTAGACCGGTGAATCCTTAAGATATTTGGAGTTTCTTGGGTTTATCTGGCTACTATCGAAGATTTGTTGAGGGTTTCTCATCTATTTCATTGCCTTTGACCAAATTGACTTAGAAGAAGGTGAAATTCCAATGGTCGAAGGCTTGTGAGAAAAGCTTCCAAGAGTTGAAGACTCGACTTACTTTAGCACCTGTGTTAACTCTCCAGGAGGGTACTAATGGTTTCGTGGTGTATTGTGATGCTTCAAGAATCGGACTTGGGTGTGTATTGATGCAGTGTAGGAAAGTTATAGCATATGCCTCTAGGCAGTTGAAAGTCCATGAGAAGAATTACCTGACCCATGATCTTGAATTGGCCGCAGTGGTGTTCGCATTGAAGATATGGTGAAATTATTTGTATGGAGTCCACATGGACGTGTTTACGGACCATAAGAGCTTACAATATGTGTTCACTTAGAAGGATCTTAATCTTTAACAAAGGAGGTGGTTGGAACCACTCAAGGACTACCATATGAGTATTCTTTATGATTCGGGAAAGGCTAATGTGGTAACGGACACACTTAGTAGACTCTCTATGGAGAGTGTGTCCCACGTGGATGAGGGGAAGAGGGAGCTGGTGAAAGATATGCATGGACTCGCTAGGTTGGGAGTGAGGTTGGTTGTCTCAACTGATGGTGGTGTTGTTCTCCAGAACGGATCATAGTCGTCCTTGGTGACTGATGTGAAAGCTAGACAAGATGAGGAACCGATTTTGGTAGATTTGAAGGAAGTTGTTCAAAGTCAGAAGGTGGAGGTCTTCTCCCAAGGGGGATATGGTGTGCTTCAGTACTAGGGTGGCTTATGTGTTCCAGATGTTGATGATTTGAGGAGCCAGATGTTGTTTTAGGATCATGGATCTAGGTATTATATCCATCCGGGTGCCACCAAGATATCCGTGTCTTACGGGAAATGTTTGGTGGAATGGCATGAAGAAGGATATTGCAGAATTCGTATGGAGTGCCCTTATCCATCATTTCTAACAGAGGTGCTCCAATTTACCTCTCAGTTTTGGAGATCATTTCAAAAAGGGCTTGGTGCTCAAGTTAAACTCAGCACAACATTTCACCTTTTAACGGATGGTCAAGAAGAGCAGACAATCCAGACTCTGAAAGACATGTTAAGAGAATACGTGATGGACTTCAAGGGTGGTTGGAACGATCACTAGCCCCTGATTGAGTTAGCCTACAATAACAGCTATCACTCTAGTATTCAGATGGCACCATTCGAGGCTCTCTATGAGTGGAGATGTAGATCGTCCATCGGATGGTTTGAGGTTGGTGAGGCAGCAATGATAGGGCCGGATTTGATTCATGAGGTTATGGAGAAAGTTCAGTTGATAAGAGACATGTTGAAAACTGCTCAGAGTCGCCAAAAGTCTTATGCGGATGTGAGAAGAAGGGAAGTAGAATTTGAAGTAGAGGAATGGGTATTCTTGAGGGTGTCCTCCATGAAGGGAGTGATGCGTTTTGGAAAGAAAGGGAAACTTAGTCCCTACTATGTTGGGCCCTACCGGATTGTAAGAAGAGTTGGCAAGGTGGCGTGTGAATTGGAGTTGCCCGTGGAGTAATCTTCCATGCATCCGATATTTCATGTATCGCTTTTGAAGAAGTGTTTGGGTGATCCAGCTCTAGTTGTTCCGGTGGACAGTGTTGGTGTAACAGACAACCTTAGCTATGAGGAGGTAATGGTGGAAATATTGGATCGGTAGGTTCGAAGGCTAAGGAATAAGGAAGCAGCTTCAGTTAAAGTGTTATGGAGGAGTCAACATATTGAAGGAGCTACATGGGAAGCCGACGCGGATATGATGGCTAGATACCCACATTTATTCTCTACCGGCTCGGTTGCAACTTGAGGTATCAGTTTTTCCCTAAAACTCTATTTACTTTTGATGTTCGGTTCATGTGTTCAAGTTTCTTTTATGTATATGGATGTGTATCTGAATCATGAAATCAGTTCATCTATATGGTTTGAATCGAAGATAGTCATTCCGTCAGTTTTTGATTTGAATGATTAGTATTTCAGTGTAATGATTGCATGTCTCTGTTTTCTACTTGTTTCCAACATTCGAGGAAAAATGTTCCTATGTGGGAGATATTGTAATACCCCAGAAGTGCCTAAGATTAAACTCGGGATCAAAAATGAAAGTTGGTTGAAAACTGGGAAAAATGTTGCAAGACAGATGACCCAATGGATCATTGGTCCAACCAATGACCCATTGAAAACAGTCATGGGAAGTGTAGATCTAGTGACAGAAGAAACAATGAGTGATGTAACCACTCATTGTTGGGAACAACGAGTCATCATTTTTAACCATGGTGAGTACTGAACTTCGGCTTTAGGGGATGTAACGAGTCATCCCATGACCCGTTGTGGGATGTAACGAGTCGTGGTCATGATTTATTGTAGGGGGATAGGTATAATTTACCAGTGGACCTAACGGAAGGCAACCACAACTCTTTATATGAAGTAATAAGTCGTGGTAAGGCTCATTGGAAGGACCAGTACAGGATCTGAAGAGGAGAAAACAATGGATGATATGATGACCCGTTGGATGAAGGACGACTCATCCTATAGAGTCGTGGGTTGAATCTGAGATTAGGAATTTAGTAGTGCAGATGACGGACAGGTCCCACGAGTTGCAGTATCCTCCAACGACTCATTGGTACGCCCGTTAGTACACCCATTGCAGATTTTTCAAGGTTTTTCATTAAGGTCATTTTCATCATTTCTACGCTCTAAGGTCCTAAACTACGTCGTTTTAAGTTATTTTCTGAGTGTATTAGGATAGGTTAAGCCTTTCTAGCCTATTCATTCACATACATGCAAAGTTAGGAAAGTTTAGAGGTGATCAAGCTAGTCTTCAAGGTGTTCTTTATCAATTTCCCTTTGGGCTTTCAAGGAGTGGTGAGAATTGATCTTACCTTGGTATGTAGGAGTATGAATGGGTGTTTTCATTTACACCCATGCCCAATCTTTCCTATTTCATGAAATTTGATCAAAAACCTTATGCGGTTTTAACTTAAATCTTATGAGATTCTAATGATCTATTAATGGGTTATTTTCTTTTGTGATTTATATTATTTTTTCTAAAATATGATCAGATTCTACAACTATTTTGATTATAAAATTATTGATTTCAATTTATACTAAATTAAGCCTTATTATGCATGTTCTATGATGAATCGAGTTAGGATCTTTACTTAAATTGTTGATATTCAATAACCCATCATGATTTATGATTTGAAATATGAATTTATTTAAATACCCATTATGATTTGATGATTTTCAAAGTTTATGTACGATCTACAAGTACGCAAGAATCCCATGATTTACTAATTATTTTTTTGGACGACTCACGGGCCTTACCTTCATGGCTAGTTGATGAATTTACAAGCATGTTTATGATTATCATGATTTAACTAGCCCACGAATCTCATGCATAATATACTATGAGCACTATCTTTTTTTGGGAGTAGTATTTAACACCGAATAGGCTCGACGCCTAGGTTCTGCCCCGAATCTCAGAACTACGTGCCACCAAAGGACATGATCGAACCTCCATTGTGACTGTCCCCTTGCCCTAATGGGCCCTTTTCATGGTGATATCATGCCTTTCATGGTTCTACCCTTGGCAAGGTACGAACGCCCTCCCAACTAAGGTTATAGGTCGGGCTCCATGTGTGCTCGTATGGGGGATGTCAGTTATGAGAATTTTCGGCTGTTAATCATAATTTATGCAAGTTCATGATTATGTATATTGGCTCAAGACATGTTCAATTAAGTTTTTCTCCTATGATTATAATTACGACTGAATTATGAATGTTTTGAAAACCTTGGGCCTTATGTTATCGTATGCCAGTTATGTTATGAGCATGTTGTCCTGCTCTTATGATCATTTATGAGTTTTTTTATCCATTTTAAATTTCCATTTTACTTACCTTGCTTACTCGATACATTCCACATACTGACCGCATACTTTTTATGTTGTATCATTTCATGATATAGGACTCATCTCTCAGGCTCATTCCCGTCAGTAGTCCATTTCAAAGTTAAGTATTAGCCCTTTTGGTGAGTCCTCATGTTCTGAGGTCCATATGTTCAGACAGTGATGTTTCTTTTGTTTCAGTTTTGCCGGGTTAGTTTGGGATGTTGTCCCATCAACCCATCTGATATGATAGAGGCTTTCAGACTAATTGTAGTACTAAGCTGATATGTATATTCTAGTACATTCTTCTTATCATGCTATGTTATGTCATGTTATGTTATGTTATGTTTATGTTGCCTCTATATCATATATTAAGTATTCCTCTTTAAGTATTGTGAGGTTAGATGAATGTTCATGACATGGGTCGACTTGGAGTCTCTCGGGGCTCCTTGTCCCATGTTACGGTCCTTCATTCGGGTTGTGACAAACTTAGTATCAGAGCAATAGGTTCAAAGTTTCCTAGGATGTCTGAAAGCCGCATTTAGTAAAGTCTTTTTCATGGGTGTGAAGCGCGCCACACTTATGACGAAGAGGCTACGAGACGTTTAGAAAATGTTTCCTTCTTTCATGATCTATGTCATGATATGAAAAGTCTTTCTATCCTACTAATTCGTTCTATTCGCGATTGAAAAATCATAGCTCCTAGAAGAATGAATGGTAGAAGAAATGGGAATGGTGAGGGCCATGAGGATGGCAACGATAACGGGCATCAACAAGCCCCACCCATTTAGGAGCACCAAGCACCAGAGCCAGTTGCCCACGCTGAGCTTCGGGCAGCTATCCAGATGCCTACGCAGGCCTTGACCGCTTAGGTCAATCAGCAGGCCGTTGCGTATGTTCCACAGAATGGCAATGCGGCGGCGGCTCGAGTTAGAGATTTCTTGAGGATGAACCCGTCCGAGTTCCTTGGGTCCAAGGTTGATGAAGACCCGCATGAATTCATCGACGAGATTCTAAAGATCACCCTAAGTCATGGGGTGACGAATGGAGAGTGTGTTGATTTGGCATCCTATCAGCTAAAAGGAGTGGCGCATATATGGTTCAAGCAATAGAGAGATGCTAGGGCAGTGGGGGCAGGCCCTATAGGTTGCGAACAATTTCATACGGTCTTTCTGGATCGGTTCTTCCCCCGTGAGATGAGGGAACTAAAGGCGGCTGAGTTTGTAAATTTGAAGTAGGGTGATATGTTAGTATAGGAGTACGCTTTAGAGTTCACCCATTAATCCGATTATGCGCCAGAGTTGGTTATAGACCAGAGGGCTCGGGTGAGCCGATTTATGCATAGAGTGGCATACTACATGGATAAGGATTGTAGGCTTTCTATGCTGCATCAGGATATAGATTTTCCCCATATAGTGTTCCATACCCAGCAGATGGAGTCAGTGTATTAGAGGAAAAGAGAGGCCAAGAGGGCCAGGATAGACAATTATGGAATTTCTCAAGCTAGATCGGGGGGTGGACAGTGCCAACAGTCTCAACACAGGTCTTTTGCACCAGCACCATCATCATCCAGTACACCATTTAGATCATGAGGGGATTGGAGGAACAGGGCTTCAGATTCGAGAGGCCAGGGTTGCATGCAGATAGAGCGCACTTTCCCAGCTTGTGCAGGGTATGGAAAGAATCACCCAGAAAGGTGCCTAGTTGGCTTAGATACTTGTTTCGAGTGTTGAAAACCCAGACACAAACTCAGGGATTGCCCTTCGTCCATATCAGGGGACGGCGGAGCCCGTATGCCAGCCACTAGTTCAGCCGCTCCAGCAGCACGTCCCCCTAAGTAGGGTGCCTCGACTAGTTCAGCCGGTGGACAGCACCAGAGAAGGTTCTATGCCCTTGCGACCCGTCAGGAGCAGGAGACTTCGCCGGATGTGGTTACTGGTATGTTACGAGTGTTTCATCTTGATGCTTATGCTTTGTTAGATCTAGGGGCTACCTTGTATTTTGTGAAACCTTATATTTCTAGTAGCTTTGGAGTTAGTCCCGAGACTCTAACAGAACCATTTCAGTTTCTACTCCCTGTTGGTGATTCAATTGTAGCTAGGCAGGTGTATAGAGGATGCTGGATCACTATATTTCATAAAGTCGCCTCTGTAGACCTTGTAGAGTTAGCCATGACTGACTTTGACATTATTCTTGGCATGGATTGGTTGTATGCATGTTATGCTTCTATTAATTATAGAACCCGTGCGGTGGAGTTCCGCTTTTCGGGTGAGTCAGTCTTGGAGTGGAAGGTTAGTTCCCATGATCAAAGGATCTAACAATAGTGATGTGATTGAAGGCTAAGCATGCTTCCTAGAAATGAGGCTTATCCTTAGCGCGAGGTTCCATTCAATGGAGTTTTCAATCTAGGTCTACCCAAGTGAATAGGTGGTTCAGTCCAAGAGGCTAGTCTGGACTCGCTGTGTCATTCTAAAATATGCGAAACAACTTTTTAGCAGCTATAACACGAGTATAAATACGTACCCAATAGAACAACTCGTTTTATTTCCTATCATAAGGCCAGGAGATGATCTCCAAGGGTTGTATGTATCATCTAGTTAGGGTTGAGGATATTGAGTCCGAGACCCCAACTATCTAGTCAGTTTCAGTGGTGCGTGAGTACCCAGAAGTATTTCCAGATGATTTACCAAGTGTTCCTCCCGAGAGGGAAATTGATTTTGGTATTGACCTTCTTCCCTACATGCAGTCTATATCCATCCCTCCTTATAGGATGGCTCCAGCTGAGCTAAAGGAGTTGAAGGATCAGTTGAAGGACCTGTTAGATAAGGGTTTTATTAAAATGGGCAAGTCTACATAGGGTGCACCAGTCTTATTTGTCCGAATGAAGGATGATTCCCTTAGAATATGCACTGACTATCGGCAATTGAACAAACTCACATCAAGAACAGGTATCTTCTTCCTAGGATTGATGATTTATTTGACCAGATTCAGGGAGCCAAGTTTTTCTCAAAGATAGATCTCAGATCTGGGTACCATAAGCTCAGAGTTCCGAAGTGCGATATCCCGAAAATAGCCTTCAGGACGTGGGATGATCATTATGAGTTTGTAGTTATGTCTTTTGGACTAACGAATGCTCCTGCAGCTTTTACGGACTTGATGAACAGGGTGTTCAAGCTATTCCTGGACATATTCGTGATTGTTTTCATTGATGAAATCCTTATATACTCTCGGAGCGAGGAGGAGCATGCCGTTAATTTTGAGAGTAGTGCATCAAACTCTCAAGGATTGTCAATTATATGCCAAATTCAGCAATTGCGAGTTTTGGTTAAACTCCATAGCATTTTGGCCATGTGGTATCAAGTGAGGGCATAAAGGTAGATTCTCAGAAAATCGAGCCGATGAAGAATTGCCCTAGGTCGGTGAATCCTTCAGATATTCAAAATTTCTTGGGTTTAGATGGCTACTATCAAAGATTTGTTGAGGGTTTCTGATCTATTGCAGCGCCTTTGACAAAATTGACTCAAAATAAGGTGAAATTTGAATGGTTGGAGGCTTGTAAAAAAGCTTCCAATAGTTGAAGACTCGACCTACTTCAGCGCCGGTGTTAACTCTCTCCGAGGGTACTGATGGTTTTGTGGTGTATTGTGATGCTTCAAGAATGGGACTCGGGTGTGCATTGAAACAGTGTGGGAAAGTGATAGCACATGCCTCTAGGCAGTTGAAAGTCCATGAGCATAATTACCCGACCCATAATCTTGAATTGGCCGCAGTGGTGTTCGCATTGAAGATATGGCGATATTATTTGTATGGGGTCCACGTGGACATGTTTACGGACCATAAGATCTTATAATATGTGTTCACTCAGAAGGATCTCAATCTTCGACAAATGAGGTTTTTGGAACTACTCAAGGACTATGATATGAGTGTTCTTTATCATTCGAGTAAGGTTAATGTGGTAGCGGATGCACTTAGTAGACTCTCTATGGAGAGTATGTCCCATGTGGATGAGGCGAAGAGGGAGCCGGTGAAAGATGTGCATGGACTCGCTAGATAGGGAGTGAGGTTGGTTGACTTGACTGATGGCGGTGTTGTTGTCCAGAACGGATCAGAGTCGTCCTTTGTGACTAATGTGAAAGCTAGACAAGATGAGGACCCAATTTTGGTAAAGTTGAAGGAAGCCGTTCAAAGTCAGAAGGTGGAGGTCTTCTCCCAAGGGGGAGATGGTGTGCTTCGATACCAGGGTCGCCTATGTGTTCCAATTATTGATGATTTGAGGAGCCGGATGTTTCATGAGGCTCATGGATCCAGATATTCTATCCATCCAAGTGCCACCAAGATGTATCGTGTCTTACGGGAAATCCATTGGTGGAATGGCATGAAGAAGGATATTGCAGAATTCGTAGCCAAGTGTCCGAACTGTCAGCAAGTAAAGGTTGAGCATCAAAGTTCTGGAGGCATACTTCTGGATATCAGCATTCCCACTTGGAAGTGGGAAGAGATTAACATGGATTTCATTATAGGATTACCTCATACTCGTGATAATATGATTCCATTTGGGTTGTGGTAACAGGTTGACCAAGGCTGCTCATTTTCTACCGGTTAAAACCACGAACTCGACGGAGGATTATGCCAAACTATATATCCGGGAGTTGGTCCGATTGCATGGAGTGCCCTTATCAATCATTTCTGATAGAGGTGCTCAATTTACCTCTCAGTTCTTGAGGTCATTTCAAAAAGGGCTTGGTATTCAGGTTAAACTCAGCACAACATTTCACCCCGCAAATGGATGGTCAAGTAGAGCCAACAATCCAGACTCTCAAAGACATGTTGAGAGCACGCGTGATGGACTTTAAGGGTGGTTGGGACGATCACTTGCCCCTGATCGAGTTTGCCTACAGTAATAGCTATCACTCTAGTATTTAGATTGCTCCTTTCGAGGCTCTCTACGGGAAGAGATGTAGATCTCCCATTGGATGGTTTGAGGTTGGTGAGGCGGCAATGATAGGCCGGATTCGGTTCATGAGGCAATGGAGAAAGTTTAGTTGATAAGAGACAGGTTGAAAACTGCCTAAAGTTGCCAAAATTCTTATGCAGACGTGAGAAGAAGGGAAGTAGAATTTGAAGTCGAGGACTGGGTATTTCTTACGGTGTCCCCCATGAAGTGAGTAATGTGGTTTGGAAAGAAAGGGAAACTTAGTCCCCTCTATGTTGGCCCCTGCCGGATTGTGAGAAAAGTTGGCAAGGTGGTGTATGAATTGGAGTTTCCCTCGGAGTTATCTTCCATGCATCCGGTATTTCATGTATCGCTTTTGAAGAAGTGTTTGGGTGATCCAGCTCTAGTTGTCCCAGTGGACAATGTTGGTGTAATAGACAACCTTAGCTATGAGGAGGTTCCGGTGTAAATATTTGATTGGCAGTTTTGGAGGCTAAGGAATAAGGAAGTAGCTTCAGTTAAAGTGTTATGGAGGAATCAAAATACTGAAGGAGCTACGTGGGAAGCCGACGCGGATATGATGGCTAGATACCCACATTTATTCTCTACCGGCTCGGTTCCAACTTGAGGTATCAGTTTTTCCCTAAAACTTTATTTATTTTTCATGTTCGGTTCATGTGTTCAAGTTTCTTTTATGTATATGGATGTGTATCTGAATCATGAAATCAGTTTAGCTATATTCTTTGAATCGAAGATAGTCATTCCGTCAGTTTTCGATTTGAATGATAATTATTTGAGTGTAATGATTGCATGTCTGTGTTTTATACTTGTTTCCAATATTCGAGGACAAATTTTCCCAAGAGGGAGATATTATAATACCCCAAAAGTGCCTAAGATTAAACTCGGGATCAAAAATGAAAGTTGGCTGAAAACTGGCAAAAATGTTGCAAGACAGATGACCCAATGGATCGTTGGTCCAACCAATGACCTGTTGGAAGTAGTCATGTGAAGTGTAGATTTGGTGACAGTGGAAACAACGAGTGATGTAACGACTCAATGTTGCGAACAACGAGTCATCATTTATGACTGTGCTGTGTACTGGACTTCGGCATTAGGGGATGTAACGGGTCATTCCACGACCCATTGTGAGATTTAACTAGTCGTGAAAATGATTCATTGTAGGGGGATAGGTATAATAGTCCAGTGGACCTAACGGAAAGCAACACGACTCATATGAAGTAATGAGTCATGGTGAGGCTTGTTGGAAGGACCAATGCCAGATCTGAAGAGATGCAAACAACGAACGATGTGTCGACCCGTTGGATGAAAGGACGACTCGTCCTGTAGAGTTGTGGGTTGAATTTGAGATTAGGTATTTGGCAGTGCAAATGATAGACAGGTACCAACGAGTCCTCCAACGACTCGTTGGTACGCCCATTAGTACACCTAGTGCAGGTTTTTCAAGGTTTCTCATTAAGGGTATTTTCATCATTTCTACGCTCTAATGTCCTAAACTACATCTTTTTAAGTTTTTTGCTGAGTGTATTAGTATAGGTTAAGCCCTTCTAGCCTATTCATCTCATTCATGCAAAGTTAGGAAAGTTTAAAGGTGATCAAGCTAGTTTTCAAGGTGTTGTTCATCAAATTCCCTTTGGGCTTTCAAGGAGTGATGAGAATTGATCTTACCCAGGTATGTAGGGGTATGAATGGGTGTTTTTGTTCACACCCTTGCCCAATCTGTCCAAATTCATGAAATTTGATCAAAAATCTTATAGGGTCTTAACTTAAATCTTGTGAGATTCTAATGTCTATTAATGGGTTATTTTCTTTTGTGATTTATATTATATTTTCTGTAATATGATCAGATTCTACAACTATTTTGATTATAAAATTATTGATTTCAATTTATACTAAATTAAGCCCAATTATGTATGTTCCATGATGAATCGAGTTATGATCTTTACTTAAATTGTTGAATTTCAACAACCAATCTTGAATTATGATTTGAAATATGAATTTATTTAAATACCCATTACGATATGATGATTTTCAAAGTTTATGCACGATCTACAAGTACGCATGAATCCGATGATTTACTAATTATGTTTTTGGCCGACTCATGGGCCTTACCGTCATGGCTAGTTCATGAATTTACAAGCATGTTTATTATTATCATTATTTAACTAGCCCATGAATCTCATGCATAATATACTATGAGCATTATATATGTTTTGGAAGTAGTATTTAACACCGAGTAGGTTTGGAAGCTTGGTTCTGCCCCGAATCTCAAAACCACGTGCCACCGTAGGACATGGTAGGACCTCCCTTGTGACTATCCCCTTTCCCTAATGGTCCCTTATCATGGTGATATCACATCTTTCATGGCTCTACCCTTGGCAAGGTACGAACGCCATCCCGACTAGGGTTACAGGTCGGGCTCCATGTGTGCTCGTATCGAGTAATGTCGGTTATGAAAATCTCCCATTGTTCCTCATGATTTATGCATGTTTATGATTTTGTATATTGGCTCAAGACATGTTCAATTAAGTTTTCTTCCTATGATTATGACTAGGAATGAATTGCGAATGTTTTGAAAACCTTGGGCCTTATGTTAGCGTACGCTAGTTATGTTATGAGCATATTGTCCTACTCTTATGATCATTGATGCATTTTTCTATACATTTTAAATATCCATTTTACTTACCTTGCATACTCGGTACATTCCACGTATTGACTGCATACTTTCTATGATGTATCATTTCATGATACAGAACTCGGTTCTCAGGCTCATCCCCGTTAGTGTTCCATTTCAAAGTTAGCTATCAACCCTTTGGGTGAGTTCTCATGTTCTGAGGGTCATATGTTCAGACAGTGATGTTTCTTTTGTTTTAGTTTTGCCGGGTTAGATGGGGATGTTGTCCTATCAACCCATCTGGTACGATAGAGGCTTTCAGACTAATTGTAGTACTCAGCTGATATGTAAATTCTAGTACATTCCGCTTATCCTGCTATGTTATGTTACGTTTATGTTGTCGTTATATCATATATTCAGTATTTTGCTTTAAGTGTTTTGAGGTTAGATGAATGTTCATGCCATGGGTCAGCTTGGAGTCTCTCGAGGCTGCTTATCCCGTGTTATGATCCAGGCCTTCGTTTGGGTCATGACAAACTTGGTATCAGAGCAATAGATTCGAAGTGTCCTAGGGTCTCTGAAAGCCGTGTTGAGTAGAGTCTTTTTCATGGGTGTGAAGCGCGCCACTCTTATGATGATGAGGCTACGAGATGTTTAGGAAATGTTTTTTTCGTTTATGATCTATGTCGTGCAACGAAAATTCTTTCTATCCTTCTAATTTATGTTATTCGCGATTGCAGAATCATTGCTCCTCGAAGAATGAACGGTAGAAGAAATAGGAACGGTTAGGGCCACGAGGATGGCAATGGTAATAAGAACCAGCAAGCCCCACCCGTTCAAGATCACCAGGCACCAAAGCCAGTTACCCACGTTGAGCTTCAGGCAGCTATACAAATGCTTGTGCAGGCCTTGACCGCTCAAGTCAATCAGTAGGCCATTGCGCGTGTTCCATAGAATGGCAATGCGGTGGCGACCAGAGTTAGAGATTTCTTGAGAATGAACCCGTCATAGTTCCTTGGGTCCAAGGTAGATGAAGACCCTCATGATTTCATCGACGAGATTCTAAATATCACCCGGGTTATGGGGGTGACGAATGGAGAGTGTTGATTTGGCCTCCTATCAGCTGAAAGGGGTGGCGCATATATGGTTCAAGCAATGGAGAGATGCTAGGGTAGTGGGAGCAGGCCCTATAGGTTGGGAAGAGTTTCATGCGGTCTTTCTTGATCGGTTCTTCCCTTGTGAGATGAGGGAACTGAAGGCGGCCGAGTTTGCAAATCTAAAGGAGGGTGATATGTCAGTTCAGGAGTACACTCTGGAGTTCACCCATTTATCCAAGAGTGCACCAGAGTTTGTGACAGACCAGAGGGCTCGAGTGAGCCGATTTGTGCATGTAGTGCCGGACTACCTGGATAAGGATTGTAGGATCGCTAGGATGCATCGGGAAATATATTTTCCCCGTATAGTGTTGCATGCCCAAAAGATGGAGTCAGTGCATCGGAGGCAGAGAGAGGCCAAGAGGGCCAGGACAGAAAATTATGGGGTGGACAGTGCTAGTAGTCTCAGCATAGGTCTTTTGCTCCAGCACCATCATTAGCCAGTACACCATTTAGATCACAAGGGGATCGGAGGACCAAGGCTTCAGATTTGAGAGGCCAAGGTGGCATGCAGATAAAGCGCACTTTCCTAGCTTGTGCGGGGTGCGAAAAGAATCACCCAAGAAGGTGCCTAGTTGGCTTCGATGCTTGTTTCAGGAGTGGCAAACCTGGACACAAACTCAGGGATTGCCCTTCGGCCAGATCAGGGGGTAGTGAAGCCCGTATGACAGCCTCTAGTTCAGCCTCTCCAGCAGCACATCCCTCTCAACAGGGTGCCTCGACTAGTTCAGCCAGCGGTCAGCGCCAGAGCAGGTTCTATTCCTTTGCGACCTGTCAGGAGCAGGAGACTTCACCGGATGTGGTTACTGGTATGTTAAGAGTGTTTCATCTTGATGTTTATGCATTGTTAGATCCAGGGGCTACCTTGTCTTTTGTGACACCTTATATTGCTAGTAGCTTTGGAGTTAGTCCCGAGACTCTGTCAGAACCATTTTCAGTTTGTACCCTTATTGGTGATTTGGTTGTAGTTAGGTGGGTGAATAGAGGATACCCGATCGCTGTATTGCATAAAGTCACCTCTGCAGACCTTGAAGAGTTAGCGATGACTGACTTTGATATTATTCTTGGTAGGAATTGGTTGTATGCATGTTATGCTTCTATTAATTGTAGAACCCGTGCGATGGAGTTCCGCTTTCCAGGTGAGTCAGTCTTGGAGTGGAAGGGTAGTTCGGTCGTGCCCGTAGGTCATTTTATTTCCTATCTTAAGGCTAGGAAGATGATCTCCAAGGGTTGTATGTATCATCTATATAGAGTTAAGGATGTTGAGTCTGAGACCCCGACTATCCAGTCAGTTTCGGTGGTGCGTGAGTACCCAGAAGTATTTCCAGATGATTTACCAGGTGTTCCTCCCTAGAGGGAAACTGATTTTTGTATTGACCTTCTTCCTGATATGCAGTCTATATCTATCCCTCCTTATAGGATATCTCTAGCCAAGCTAAAGGTGTTGAAGGATCAGTTGAAGCACCTGTTAGATAAGGGTTTCATTAGACCGAGCAAGTCTCCACAAGGTGCACCGGTCTTGTTTGTCAGAAAGAAGGATGGTTCCCTTCGGATATGCACTGACTGCCGGCAATTGAACAAAGTCATTGTCAAGAACAGGCATCCTCTACCGAGGATTGATTATTTATTTGACCAACTTCAGGGTGCCAAGTATTTCTCAAAGATAGATTTGAGATCAGGGTATCATTAGCTTAGAGTTCGGGAGTGTGATATCCCGTACTGACCGCATATTTTCTATGTTGTATCGTTTCATGATACATGACTTGGCTCTCAGGCTCATCCCCATCAGTAGTCCATTTTAGAGTTAGCTATCAGCTGTTTTGGTCAATCCTCATGTTCCAAGGGCCATATGTTCAGACAGTGATGTTTCTTTTGTTTCAATTTTGCTGGGTTAGTTGGGAATGTTGTCCCATCAACCCATCTGGTATGATAGAGGCTTTCAGACTAATTGTGGTACTCAGCTGATATGTATATTATTGTATGTTTCGCTTATCATGTTATGTTATGTTATGTTTATGATTTCGCTATATTGTATATTTAGTATTCCGCTTTAAGTGTTGTGAAGTTAGATGAATATTCATGTCATCGGTCAACTTGGAGTCTCTCGGGGCTCTTTGTCCTGTGTTACAATCCGGTCCTTCGTTCGGGTCATGACATGTCGCAACTTTCTTTTAGGTTTGGGATATGGTTCAACTAACTCTCTATCCCTTGCTAGCTTGCTGTAAGGACAAACCCGTTACCTGCAAGATGACCAAGACCAAGTTTTCTAATACTTAAGAAAATGTAAAATAATTCAAAAACAAAAAAATTCACCAAATGTTGTCAATCCCTAGCAACGGCGCCAAAAACATGGTGCACCTCCGGTTTACGTGGTCGTATAAGTAATATAGTGACTCTTAAGAGCCGAATGTCAAACCCACAAGGACTTGATTTTAAGTGAATTAATAAGTTCAAGTATCAATTCAAGATTAGAAAGTTTGTCTATACTAATTTTCAAAGATTAGAATGTTTGTCTATAATAAATCTAAAGATGATCAAAAATTTAATCGAAAAACAGTAATGAGAAGAATCTAGGGTTAAGGCTAAACATTCATGTATAGCTACAATTCACATTATTTCAAGTATTTTCTTATTTGTTGTCTCACAACATAATTTCCATGTTCATGGTCCTTCGAGCCTCTAAAAGAATCTAATTAGCCTCACAACTACATCGTTGAGTGGGGATGTGACAACCTAATTCATATGCAATTATCTATGTGGAGTGGTTTATGGGGAAAATTCCCTTGGTTATGGACTCTTGAACGTCTAACCATTTAACCTAAGCATTGACTTCCAACTACATCAAAGAGCGGTGATATGACAATTCAAACTTAGGTATCTAGCTATCTTCCCGTTTTATAACCAAGCGAAACGAATTAGATATATTTCTATTCTTAACGCAAATCAGCCTAAAAGCTTTGTCATGGCCCGAGCTGGGACCCTAGGGCGAGACATGGGACCTACAACCACGAACGGCTTCAAGTCAACCCATGGCATAAACATGATAACTAAAGAACATACATCAGGCAGAATTTGATAACTAAAACATGAATAAGCATAAGTCTGAATAACGTAACATATAACAATGATCATAAATAGAGTCAACACAAGACAAAGCTAAAAATCTATGTAATGTCTGGTAAGCCTCTAAACTTCTGATGAGTTGATGGGACAACATCCCCAACTAGCTCGCTAAAATCTGAAACTGAATATATAACATAATCGAACGATAAATTGAATTTTCTCGAAAGATGAGGACTCACCAATAATAGGAACTGAACTAAACTGCGGGGAGCTGGACTAATGAACAAATTGAGTCTTATTATCCAGACCTGTATCATGAAATGATACGGCATAGAGTATGTGGTCAGTACTTGAAATATACTAAGTATGCAAGGTAAGTAAAACATGTTGAGTAACTTTTAACTGAAATCATGCATACAAACATAAATCATAATATCATGAGCGTAAGGACTGCATGCTGAAATATGAATCTGAGACATATATTTTCATTAGTTGAATTTCTTTTATGAATAGAATGACCTAAAGCTAAAAATAGAAGTCAAATGAATTGTCATATCTGAAATCATAAGCAAAAACTCATAGACTAATCATTGGGTCAAACCTATTTTAAAACATAATATGAATAACTGAAATCATGTGGAACAATGGGAGGCTTATCATAACTGACACCGTGACGATAGAGCTTACGTGGTTCCCCAACTATCACACTCAAGTGAGCAGAGCCATACAAAACCTTGCCTGGGCTAAGGAAGCTACCATGATATTGATATCAAGATGAAGGCCCCTTGAGGGCGGGGAAAACTCTCAAGGGATATCCCAATGTAAATATATAAACCTATATTGGCACATAATTTTGAGATCGAGGAACCTAGGAACCCCAAGCCTACTCGGTGCTAGACACTACTCCCAAAAACATGCATAGTGCTCTCATCATTTTCCAATGCAGCTGAAATCATAATTACATGCATGGTCTGAAATCTGAACATAGGGAGTCCTAGATCCAAACATACCATAAGCTAAAATAGGGAGTGTAGACTCCAAACTATATGGTAAGCTGATCTTATAAAACTGAGCTGAATTATGAAAATATACTTAACTTGTGTGGGCTGGCCCAAATCTTAAAATCATGCATATTTGACATAGACTTCATAATTCAAAATCATAGATTCATACATGGGTAGTTTTTAATCATTAATTTATAATAGATATCTCATCATACTTGAAATCATGAATCATAAACTTGACTTTTCATAAAACTTGCATAATAGGGCATAATTTTCTAAAACTTGAAATCATGAATTTATAATCAATTTTTCTATAAAATCTGCCCATTAATCTTAGAACATGCTTTGAAACATGAGGGAAATTTACCAATAGACATATCATAGTGAAATTCATAAATTGGGTTAAAACCCTATAAGATCGTAAACTTGAATTAGGAATTGAATTCATGAACTTTAGGAGAAATTTGGGCATAAGAGTGGAAGGAAACTCTCATTCATATCCCTACATACCTGGGTGAACTAAATCTCAACTTGACTTTGAAAGCCCAAGAGAATTGGGGAAGAATTGAGGGATTCAAGCTTGATCTTCAAAAGGAATTCCTAAACTTTGCAGGAACGAGAGTTGAATGTATTAGAAGAGGTTAAACTATCTTAAAGAACTCCTTTCAGGGCTTAAAACAACGTAGTTTAGGGTTTAGGAGCATAGGATTTATGAGAATTCCCTTAATAATTCATCTGGAAAAAGATCACTGTCAGTCCCAACGAGGGACTGGATGACTCGTTAGGGGAGGTAACGAGTCGTCCCTTGGCCCATTGCCACTAGAAACTACTCCTTATTCTTGGATCCTTTCAACCTAATGGCCAACCAAATGAGTCATCACTGATACCACAACTCGTTCCCCCCGATCCGTCGTCAACACTGCCAACATGACACCTTCTTCATCATTGGGCACTTAACGGGTGACCTAACGACTCAAGGGGTGACATTGACTTTTCACCCCGTCCATTTTAACCCCCGAGGATCACCAAACCTTCAACCCAGGCACACATATAATGGACCATACAATGATCTGTTGGGTCTCTTGACGAGTCACTAGACGACTCATCCTGTGACCTGGTGCTAGTTTTCCTAATTTCTTTGTTTTAACCCTCGAGTCTGATCTTAGGGACTTTTGGGGTATTGCAATATCTCCCCCTTGGGTACATTAGTTCTCGAGGTGGATTAAGCATACTGAAAAGATGGGAAAAGAACTGCAATCTCATATACTGAACATCTGAAGCTAAAATCTGATGGAGTGACTGACTTTGGACTGATACTCATGACTGAACTGAATTCATGAACCATACATTCAAGCTAAAGCATGAAAGGAACTGAGACACATGAACTTGACATGAAACTGAATAGAGTACTAAGGAGGAAACCGACACCTCATGCTGAAACTGAGTTGGAAAGGACAAGATATAGGTATCTAGCCATCATATCTTCTTTGGCTTCTGACGTAGCTCCCTCAGCAAGCTTATTCCTCCAAAAAACCTTCACTGAAGCTACTTTCCTTGTTTCTTAACATCCGAACCTGATGACCAAGGATCTCAACTGGAACCTCCTCATAGGTAAGGCTATCCTTCACTCCTATGCTCTCCACCAGGACAACCAATGTCGGGTCAACAATGCACTTCTTCAATAGAAATATATGAAAAACTAGATGTACCGAGACTAACTCCGCTGGTAGCTCTAACTCATATGCCAATTTGCCAACTCGCCTTAACATCCTATAAGGACCATTATTTTAGGGACTAAGATTCCCTTTCTTTCTGAACCTAATCACTCCCTTCATGGGAGAAACCTTCAAAATCACTCAATCATTAACTTCAAACTCAAGCTCTCTCCGTTTAACATCCACATAAGATTTCTAATGACTCTGAGTTGTTTTCATCCTTTCCCTAATAAGTTGTACTTTCTCCATGGCCTCATGAACTGAATCTAGCCCTATCAACATAGTCTCACCTACTTTGAACCAACCAATAGGTGATCTACACCTATGCCCATAGAGAGCCTCAAACAGAGACATCTGAATGCTGGAAGGGTAACTGTTATTGTAAGAAAACTCAATGAGAGGAAAATGATCATCCTAACTACCCTTGAAGTCAATCAGACACACTCTCAACATGTCCTCAAGATTCTGAATTGTCCGCTCGGCCTGACCATCTATCTGCGAGTTAAAAGTCATGGTAAGCTTGACCTGAGTACCAAGTCCCTTCTGGAATAATCTCCAAAACTTTGAGGTAAATTGAGTACCCATGTCTGAGATGAGGGATAAAGGAACCCCATTCAACCGGACTAACTCCCAGATGTACAATCTAGTATAGTCCTCAGCTTAATCTGTAGTTTTGACCGGTAGAAAATGAGCTTCTTTGGTCAACCTATCCACAACCACCCAAATAAAGTCATATTGTTGGCATGTACGAGGCAACCCTGTGATGAATTCCATATTGATCTCTTCCCACTTCTAAGTAGGGATACTAATGTCTTTTAGCATACCTCCAGGTCTCTGATGCTCAACTTTCACTTGTTGACAATTTGGACACTTAGCCACAAACTCTGCTATGTCCTTCTTCATTCCATTCCACCAGTAGACCTCCCATAGATCACGATACATCTTGGTGGCACCTAGGTGAATAGAATACCAAGATATATGAGCCTCTCCCAACATCCACTCTAGTCACCAACACCCGAAGCACATAAATGACCCTGATATCTAAGTACACCATCTCCCCCTTGGCAGAAAATCTCCACTTTCTGAGTCTGGACTGCTTCCTTTAACTTAACCAAGATAGGTTCCTCATCTTTCCTAGCCTTGACCTTGGTCACCAATGAAGATTCTAAACCATTTCGAATAATAAAACCACCATCTATCGAGTCAACAAGGAGAATCTCTAAACGAGCAAGCCGATGTACATCCTTTACCAACTCCTTCCTTCCATCTTCAATGTGAGACACACTCTCCATGGACAGCCTACTAAGGGCATCCACCTCTATATTGGCCTTGCCTGGATGATAAAGGACACTTATGTCATAGTCCTTGAGAAACTCTAGCCACCTCCTTTGTGGAAAGTTTAGGTCCTTTTGAGTGAACACATACTGAAGGCTCTTGCGGTCCATGAACACATCCACATGCACCCATACAAATAGTGCCTTCAAATCTTCAAGGAAAAAACCACTGCCGCCAACTCGAGATCATGAGTTGGATAATTTTTCTCATGAGTCTTAAGTTTTATAGATACATAAGCAATGACTTTACTATGTTGCATCAACACTCAACCAAGACCAACTCTAGAGGCATCACAATGCACAACAAATCCATCAGTGCCCTAGGGTAGAGTCAATCCTGGGGCTGATGTGAGTCAAGTCTTTAACTCCTGAAAAGTCTTCTCACAGGCATCTGACCACTGAAATTTTACTTTCTTCTGGGTCAACATAGTCAACGGTCCTGTGATGGATGAAAATCCTTCAACAAACCTCCTGTAGTAGCTAACTAAACCTAAGAAGCTCCCGATATCAAAAGGACTAACTGGTCTAGGCCAATTCTTCACCACCTCTACCTCTTGAGAGTCCACCTGCACACCCTCGTTTGACACCACATGACCTAAAAATACTACTGAGTTCAACCAACACTAATACTTGCTGAATTTAGCAAACAGCTGACGATCCTTGAGAGTCTGTAGCACATTCCCCAAATAAGCGGCATTGTCCTCCTCGCTCTGAGAGTATATGACAATATCATCTATGAAAACAATTATGAACATATCCAAATACGTCTGGAATACCTTGTTCAATAAATCCATAAAAGCTACAGGAGTATTTGTCAGTCCAAAAAGACATAACTACGGACATGATGTCACCCAAGCGCACGTGATCATCATGTAATATAGGATTGCTTAGTCTAGATATCGTACCTACAGAGACTTGTCAATTATATCGTTATAAGGTTGTCACTTTGATTTCACTAATCTACAAAATAGTTAAAATGGAGAGTGGTTTGAGAAATTAAACTATCAAAACTTAAAATATAAAATAAACTAAAAAATGATTATGAGCTTGATTGTATTTCAATGATGATGAGAGTCAAGGGAAATGGCACTTGGTCGATTTCAAGCTAACTTTTCAAGACATAATCACACTAGTACAATTCTTCCTATGGTTGTTAGTTGCAAGTTACTATCCCATTCCTTGCCACTATCCCTAGCATCGAAGAACTATTTCATGAACCCTAATGCCTATATCCCTATGGTCGCAAGAGAACAATTAAACGATGATTATGCCTACTTGTATTTCAACTAAATGGGGTTGAAGGGTATATCCCTATCCTCAACAACAACTTCTATCCTATCACTGATAGGCTCAAGGGTCTTTGAATTCCCATCTGTATTTATTTTTAACCCTTTTTATTCCTTTCCCAAGTTTAATTGAAAGGAAACGGATTACATACAAGGTGATCAATCTCATAAATAATAAATTAACACAAATAAATACAAAAAACCATAATTGTAGAATTTAAACTTGAATAAATTAGTCTTTCAAATATTCAACCATCTACCATGGACATAACCCTAGAATATAAGTTTAGCCACTCATAGACAAGCGGAAAAACGAATACTTAGTCATCATCATACGAAAATACAATTAAAGAAGAGAAAAACCTAGTGTAGAACTTTGTCTTCCTTCCAAACATCTTACAAGCCTCCAAAAATGAACTATGGAATGTAAAAAATGATCAAAGATAGCTAAAAAACGACCTATGGAATGTATTTATAGATGAGACGTCAAATGACTCTTCTACCCTCCAAAACTTGGTTTTAAAATAAACATTTTCTGCCCCGGAATGACCCTGGCGCGCCACCTCACTTACCTCACCATAATGTTAGTCAAATTTCCAAGAATTTTAGCTCTGGAGAGGCCCCGGCGTGCTGCCCCCTCTTTCTCGCCAAGGTGTTTGTCAAATGTCTCTAAGTTTAGACACCTCTGGTGTGGGGCACCACTCATCTCGCCAAGTTTTGTGAAGTGCAATTCTCTGAAGTTCAAGGGCGCGCCAGCCGTAGCACCAACCTGAAGTCTTATTTTTTAAAGTTTGAGACTTAGTGCGGGGCACCAGCCATAGCAGTATGCCCTTCAACTCCTCAAATCTTCACTCCTAGGATAATTTTGAGTCCAGTTTGCTTAGTTTCCTACTTAAATCAAGTCAAATCATTTGTTAGCACATAAAACACACAAACACATGAATTTAAGTATAAATCAAGGATTATGAACTCAAAATATGACCAAATATGGGTAAAAACATGGAATTGTTCACCATGCCCAACATCACCACCCCACACTTAATACATTGTTTGTCCTCGAACAATCCTTAAAACATACTAAACTCATGTTTCACCATCACACTTGACACCTCTATCAACTCATACTCAACCAACAAGCATGGAGCATACATAAAGTGGTTTATCATAAGTAACACAATTTCATCAAGCACATATAAAAGTTTCACGATCAAGATCACACAACTTCTATGAATGACTCATCTTTTCAATACAAAGGTCAAGCATGATTAAATGTGACACGTGCAGCAAGTAGTACACCAAATTAGAACACTTGTGCCTCTCACTTTTAGTGATGTTCCTCTCTCAAATTCAACAATGTAAAGACATGGAACACAATAAGTAAGGCACACTCACACTCACAAATGATGTAATGCATATATGTAATATACCATAGGCTTGTCGTTCATGTACGTTAAGACTACCTAATTGCTTTAAGAGATTAAGATCACAAGAAAATTTTTCGGTTGTAATGTTAGCTAAAGGACGGGTAGGATTGATATTTCAGTTAATAGTGACTACAACTTTAAGCGCTTTTTAGACATATTTCACTTTTCTTGTCCACCACCTCTTTTCTTGTTTGTTCACCTATCTTCTACTCAGCCTTGTCTTTTCTTTTCATGCCCCATTTTTCACTACTTGCTGCTAATTTCCTACTCATAGAATAAATAAGGATTTTGCAATTAAATCTCTTTTTTGCATTTCCCTAGCAGCAATTAGACAACACAATTTTATAGGCACCCTTCTTCTCACTTTCCTTTGTTACCACAAATTTTTCTTTTTCCCTTACAATATTGTCACGACCTGAGCATAGGCCCGGATCGAGACATGGGACAAGGAGCCCCGAGTGACTCTAAGTGGACCCATGGAATGAACATACATCTAACTCAACTAAATAAACCAGAAGGCTTAACATAATAACATAACAGAAATTCGAACATAACATGACAATCTTAATATACAACCCAGGTCTGAAACATAATACAATTTATTGTCTGAAAAGCCTCTAAGTCTGATGAATTGATGGGACAAGACCCCAACTAACTCTCCAAATCTAAAAACTAAAAGTACAAGGATATCTGATAACAAATGGTCCTCGAGAGATGAGGACTCACCAATAGAGACTGGATGCTAACTCTGAAAGTTGGCTAGTGACGGGGCTGAGTCTGAAGATCGGAGCCTGTATCATAAAATGATACAGCATACAATATGTGATTAGTACGTGGAATGTACAAAGTATGCAAGGTAAGTAAAACCTCTTAAGTAAGTAAAAATTATTTAAAACGTGCATAATGTAAGGAGGGATAGATATAGGCTGCATATCTGGAAGAAGGTCAACACCAAATCAATCTCTCACTCGGGAGGGATTCCTGGTAGATCATCTGGGAAGCCTTTTGGATACTCACATACTACTGGGACTAACTTGATAGTCGAGGTCTCAGACATGGCATCCTTAACCCTAACTAAATGTTACACGCAACCCTTGGAGATCATTTTTTCTAGCCTTAAGGTAGGAAATGAAACGAACTACAGGCACAGCTGAACTACCCTTCATTCTATGACTGACTCACCCGGAAATCTGAACTCTACTGCTTGGGTTCTACAATTAACTGAGGCATAACATGAAAATAGCCTATCCATGTTGAGGATAATATCAAAATCGGTCATGGATAACTCTACTAGATCAGCTGAGGTGACTTTCTGAAGGAATATGACTGGGAAACTTCTATACGCCCGTCTAGCCACAACCGAATCACCTACTGGCGTAGAGACTGAGAAGGGTTCTAACAAGATTTTGGGACTGACTCTGAAACTAGTAGCCACATAAGGGGTCACAAAAGACAAGGTAGACCCTCGATCTAACAAAGCATATACGAAAAGATGGAAAACTCATAACATATCAATGACTACATCTAGGGAGACCTCCTAGTCTTGGCGAGATGCTATGGCATAGAATTTGTTCTGGCACTGACTGCCACCTGTGCTAGCAGATGCGCCCTGCTGAGATTGGCGGGCTGGTGGAGCTATTGAATTGGAAGATGGGCCTCAGCCCCTATTGTCATGACCCAGACGTACATATGGATCGTAGACATGGGACAAGAAGCCCTGAGAGACCCCAAGTCAACCCTGACATGAGCATACATCTAATTCAATAACATAAGTGGAAGACTTAACATAAGAGAACATAAACATGTCATAAATACAGAGAAAGGACCATACATAATCCATACGTGATGGCTGAATATAACTGGTAGTATGAAAAGCCTCTAATCATGATAGACGGGTTGATGGGACAAATTCCCAACTAACCCTACGATACTGAAAGTGAAATAGAAACAATAGATTCCAAACATATGGCCCTCGAAACATGAGAACTCACCAAATAAGCTGAAGGCAAATTCTAAGAAGCTACTGAAGAGGGTGAGCCTGAGAGCTGGGTCTTGTATTATAAAACGATACAACATAGAAAGTATGCGTTCAGTACGTGGAATGTACTGAGTATGAAAGGTAAGTAAAATGGACATTTAAAATATAAAAAAAGCACATAAATGATCATAAGAGTAGGACTTCATGCTCATATCATAAACATTATAATATAGCGTAAGGCTCAAGATTCTCAAAACATTCATAATGCAATCGTAATCATAATCCTAAGAGGAAAGCTTTATTGAACATACTTGAGCCAATATACATAATCATAAACATGCATAAGTCATGAGGAACAATGGGAGATTCTCTTAACTGAAATACCCCATATAAGCACACATGAAGCCCGACTTGTGACCCTAGTCGGGAGGGTGTTCGTACCTTTCCAAGGGTAGAACCATGAAAGGCATGATCAGACATGATAAGGGCCAATTGGGCCAGGGACAGTCATGAAGGGTCCCAAAATATCGACGGTGGCACATAGTTTATGAGATCCGTGGCAGAACTTAGGCCTCGAACCTACTCGGTGTTCGAATACTACTCCCAAAACATGTATATAGTGCTCATAGTATAACATGCATGATTTTATGGTCTAGTTAAATCATGATAATCATAAACATGCTTGTACATACGTGATCTAGCCATGACATACGGTCCGTGAGTCTGCCAAAAGCATAATTCATGATTCATAAGGTTCATACATACTTGTAGATCATGCAATTAGCTTGAATTTCATAAAATCGTAGTGGGTAACATACTAAATTCATGATATAAATCATAATTCATGTTGGGCTTATAAATATCATCAATGGGTAAGTAGATGTTACACCCCCCAAATTTTTTTTGATGATTATTTGATGGTTATATGTCATGTTAAGGGAATTATGGGTCGTGTGTTGTCCGTAGGTGAGGAGGGAAACATGTGCAAAAGGTAAAGTGAAAAGTATGTGAAGTTTGTAAATAAGGGTCAATGTTAAATAGTCATATCTCCAAACAAATGATGATCCAGAAGTCCTATAACATGTCAAATGAAAGGTATTTGAGTATAGTTTATAGTGACAAAAAACCGCTCATCAATCGGAGTTCGGAGTAAAAAGTTATGCTCGTTTGAAGACAGCACTATCGGCTGGGAAAGCGCCCAGGCGCGCGGGTGCGCGCTCAAGGGCATGTCGCATGGGCGCCGCACGTGGGCGCTGCCCAAACCCTTGCCAGGCCGCCTATATGAAGTAAAATTGAGCTAGAAAGCTCATTTTTACTCCGTTTTAGTTGATTTGTTTTCAGAATTCAGAGATTTCAAAGCCCTATCACATGGTGAAAAGCTATCCTAGGTAATAAACTTCAGTCTTGTCTCTTTTGGGCTTTGAAAATAGAACCTTAGAAGGAAGTCATGACTTGTTGTTGTCTTGTGGTTGATTGTGGTATTGCTGCATTTTTAGATCATTCTAGGCAGAGGAAATGGTAGGAGTTTACTCCTCCTTTAGCTGATAACATCTCCAAGAAAGGGTAAGTAATTCCCTTTTTGATTTCTTTAAGTTTATGAGGTTATAACTTGGAGAATGTTGTAGTATTGTGTTGTTGTTTCTTTGTGTGTTTTTGTGGCATGTTGCTGCCCAATTTTTCCAGAACTTTGGTGAAGTAAAGTTGCTGCTTGTTGGGTTTGTAAATTGGACTTGTAAGGATTCTTAAGGAGTAAGCTTAAAACAAAGATTTTCAGCAAAATTAGAGTCGATGTTCCAAGGTATGTAAAGGCATCCCTTTCCTTGTTTTTCAAGCACGAAACTAAGTTATTGAAAGGATCAATATTCCTATGTTTTTAAAATCATATTGAGGCATGTATGATCCTTTCCAAATGGTTGGAAATACTTGGCATAAAGCTTGAATCGTTTAGAATGGTTGAACCGAACAAATGTGAAGCGAAAGGTGTAATTTTTATACGATTGTTGTCGTAGTTCCAAATCGAGTCTGAAGTCCCCTTAACGTGGGCCCCATGAGTTGGTACTTTGCAGTATACTGTATATGTGATTTGAATATATATTTAGATCTTTTCACTTAGTGAAATTGGTAGGAAATGCTAAGACGACGACATGTAATTGAACTTAAGCTAAGAAGATGACGCTAAGCCGATTGAGGGTAAACGAGCTTATTGAAATGACGTTTTAATAATATTGTTAATCCCTCCTATATGTTTATGTTTTAAAGTGCATAAGATAAAAAGTAGATTTAATTCTTTTTCCTCTCTAAAGTTAAGCAAGCGGCACATAGCGAATAAGCTAAATCGATACATGTTAACGGGGAAAGCGTGTCTAAGTTGTCCATTAGGCAAAGAGGTAAGTGTACATAAGAATTGATGGAATAGAGTGAACACGAGGGTAAAGACTTGAGTGTAGAGTGAATAATTTTTGGCAAAGAAGTTAAGATGAATAAGGAAAGTAGAGCTAACTATTGTTAAATTAGACGATACGGGTTACGATTGTGAACGAGGTAGGCAACAACTAGGAAGATTAACCCTGTTTTAAAGACGTTTAGCAAAAGAGTTATAAATTAAGTTGTTTATGTTCAGTATGTGTTACGTTGATGAATAACCACTAAAGTGTTAACCTCCTACGAAATAATTAGAGTTGAACGTCTGCAAAATAGTAACTTAAGTTGAGAAGATCTCTGCTATACCCCTGAAGGATTATGTTAAGTTATCTATTTTAAGTTTTGAAATTTCCTACCATGTCTGAAAAGGGTAATCCTAGGATCTTCTAAGTCACTTATGATTATGTAAGCTTTCTTAAGCTCCGCAGATAATTTCAAAGTTATGTAAGTCAATCCAGCATCACTCGAATTACGGCTATATATCTTTATTTACCTATAAGGCATCACTTAGAGAATTACTCATGAGTTCCCAAGTTATAGAGCTACAAGTCTCAGATCCTTAAGTTATGTCTTTACGTCCCTAATTTATGTTGAAATGTGCTAGCTGATCAAAGAAGTTTTTGAGAGATCATATTTTGAGAATTATGCTAATGTCTCGGTCAAGTATCTGATGTTGTATACAAGTCTAAGAACTCAAGTATTTATATGTATTCCCAGTAAGAAGTCTTAATGTGTACGATTTTCATGTTATAACATACAGTTGAATTCTTTCAGTTATATTCAAGTCATGCATCTTTATGTTTAGCTCTTGTTGAGTTATCAGTTGAATTTCCTAAATTCAGAGGAGAGATTCTCCCAGGTACCAATGTTCCTAATGTCTAAGTAAGTATAAGTGCAGGCTATGATAATGATCAGTTAAGCTCAGAACTTTGAATACCTGAAAGTCTCCTGGAGGTCACCTAGTTAACTAAATATGAGTTATATATTATATAGAAGTCTTATACGTTGTATGTTTGTAGTTCAGTTCTCAGCTCTATGCATATGACAAATAACTCCAAGTTCCTAGTTATAATTTCCATGCTTTCCTGCAAATAAATCAAATGAATTAAGAACTATATGTGCTAATCTACATGATAAATTTGACAATGAAATTCCAATGTATAGTTGCCGATACAGGTTAAAGGAACCACCTAGTAGGCAGTATATATTTGTATTTCAAGATGTTAAAGAATTGTGTAGAAATGAGCTCTATGTGTTTCTGTCCAAGTAATATGTTAAATTGGTAGGATTATTTGTAGGACATTGTTTGTAAGCCTACAAAAGTTTCTTATGTTGTCTAAACCTCTTGAAGGTCCTTCAAGTAACTAAGTCGACATGTTCATGTATAATTTGAAAACTTGACATGATACATATACATATTTTCTAGCTTTACATGATATGGGTGCTCACTTGCATTTATGGGTAACGAAAGAGGCCTATTCCGGCCACAAATTTAACAGTTTGTATTTATATGCCATATCTGTTAAGTTGATTCAATATAAGCCATATCGACCCTATTTATGATTATGATTGATAATTATTTTTATTTTACCCCGGTATGGTATATCGGCTGGAGATATTTATATTTTACCTCAGTGTGGTACATCGGCTGGAGATATTTTTATTTTACCCCGATGTGGTATATCGGCTAGAGATATTTTTATGTTACCCCGGTGTGGTACATCGGATGGAGATATTTTTATTTTACCCTAGTGTGGTACATCGGCTGGATATTTTTATTTTACCCCGGTGTGGTACATCATCTGGAGATATTTTTATTTTACCTCGGTGTGGTACATCGACTGGAGATATTTTTATTTTACCCCGGTGTGATACATCAGCTGAAGATACTTTTATTTTTCCTTGGTATGGTACACCGGCTGGACGAATTTTATATATGGATTTATGGTTGGTTGGTTGTTGGCATTACAGTTATAGTTTTTCTTGTGCATTACTTGGTTGCATTTGCACTTCAGTATTGACTTATTGCCAGGTTTCAATTTCTAGGATCCCAGGTTGTTGTTATTCCTTATTTCTGGCTAAGTTATCATTGCTATCTTACATGTTTACAGTTTTCTGCCTTACATACTAGTACATTTCTTTCGTACTGACGTCCCTTTGCCTGGGGACCTGTGTTCGTGCCGCAGGTGCAAGTAGAGGTCAGGATTGCCAATTGCAGTAGTGGTTCGTGAGATTAGTGGATGTGTTGGTATGCTTCTTTCTTTATGGATCTAATACTGGTTTTGTTTCAGTTAGAGTTTTGAGATGCAGTTATGGGTAGGTCAGAGCCCTATTCCGACCATCAGTCAGTTTACTCTTTAGAGGCTCTGTGGACTTAGTGTGTACAATGGTATTCAGTTTGTGGCCTTGTCGACTTTTTGTTGTTTAATTTAGCATAATCATAGCCTTATTTGCATTTCAGTTGTTTACCCTGTATTGTTGAGACATTATGGGTCCAGTTTGTGCTCCAGTTGATTTTGACAGGTGGCCTGGACGGCCTAAGTGTTACAGTTACAAATGTCATATAGCCGGCTTTCCAGTCAGTCAGGTATGGGGAGCCAGTAGCACTATCTCCCTAGTTATGGGGCGTGACAGTAGATCATGAATCGATTCATCATGGGGAATACATAATTAGGCTTAAATACATAGAACTTCCAAATCAAAAATATTATAATTAATTTGAATCACAAAAGCTTATTAAATCCCACAGATTATGATAAGATTTTAAAATCACAAAACCCATAATCAAATCATTAGAGTTTAAGTAAATCAAATTTAAAACCCCATGAGTTTTTGTTGAAATCTTTGTAAAAATCATAGAGGAGGGACATTGGTGTGGAAGAAATCACCCATTGATAGCCTTACATACTTGGGAATATCTTATTCTTAACTTCCCTTGATAACCCAAGAAGAAATTGCAATGGATTGATGAATACTAAGCTTGAATCACTCCCTCAATTCCCCTGCCTTGCATGCATGAATGAATGAAGTAAAAACTGAACTTAACCCCTTTAAATTTCCCCTATTCATAACCCAAAACGCAGTAGTTTAGGCCTTAGGATCTTAGGAAATTACGAAAAGGCCCTTACTATTTCGCAGAAAAATAACTGCCAGGTGGTCATAGCCAAAGACCTGAAAAATCATCGCTAGCCCAAACAATTCATTATGTCGCTCGTCAGGTACACTTCAGTCAAAATTCTTGGGCTCGTAACAGATAATGTAACGATTCGTCGAGGGTGACCATGACTCGTGATCACCAATCATCAAATACACTGCCTCTTTCATATCACTTTACTTGTATATCATCCCAAGACTCACATCAAGACTCGTCGCCTGACATGACGAGTCGTGGCCTCCTCCCGTTAAGTACACTGGTCAACTTCCTTCATTAATTCTTCACCCTCACCCCACGGCTGACTTGACGACTCGTGGTGGTTGACCACGAGTCATTCCCACACTCGTGGGGACCCCTGCACTTAATTTCCTCCAGGCCTTCCCATGAGTCACCTAACGACTCATGGGATCTTCTCACGAGTCGTCCAACGACTCATCCTGCAACTGAAGCACCAGTTTCCAATTTTTCCCCGTTTCAACTCCCAGGTCCGATCTTTGAGTTCTCGGGGTATAACACATATCATGACCTGTCTGGCTACTGGGAAATCTCTAAGCATGTATCTGGGATTTCAGCACCCGAAGCAAGCACCTGTACCCACCAAAAACCGACCTGTGTGCCCCCGACCACACCTACCGAAACTGGGATACTGGAATCTGGAAGCTTGTTGCTCTGACCCCTAGAGCCTGATGCTCGTCCGCTCTGGTCGTGGCTAGGTCTGGATGGCACACTCATCACTGAAGACGCTGGGGCTAAAGACCGCTTATAGGACTTTTGTTGGTGGCCACCACCTGGCCTCGACTGAGAGAACCTATAGCTTTCTGTCCTGGCCCTCTTGGCCTCCCTCTCCCTCATATGCGCCCCTCCATCTTCTTGTCTTACAAGACTATCCGAGGAAATCCATATCCTGATGGAGCATGGCGGTTCTGCAATCATTGTCTAGATAGTCTGCCACCCCATGAACAAACCTACTCACTCGCGCCATCTGATCAACCACTAACTCTGGGATGTACTTTGACATATGACTGAACTCTAGGGCATATTCTCGCACCGTCATATTTCACTATTTTAGGTTTATGAACTCAGCCATCTTCAACTCCCTCATATCACGAAGAAAGAATTGATCTAGAAAAGAGACGTGAAACTCCTCCCAACTGATAGAGCCTTCTTTGGCTTCCCTACTAACCTTCCACTATTTAAACCAAATGTGTGCAACCCCCTTCAACTGATACAGGGCAAAATCAGCATACTCTTCTCTATGCACCCCCATGACCTGGGTGATCTTCAAGATCTCATCAATAAACTCATATGGATCCTCCTCCACCTTTGACCCAAGAAACTCTAGTGGGTTCATCCTTAGGAAATATCAGACTCAACCTATTTCCACATACCCGTTCAACGGAACATGCACCACTGCCTGCTAGTTGACCTGGGTGAACAAGGCCTACGCTAGCATCTGAATGGCTGCCCTAAATTCAGCGTGGACAACTGGCTCCAATGCATGGTGCTCATGCATTGGTGGGGCTTGGTGGTGCCCGTCTCCATTTCCATCCTCATGGCCATTTTCATTCCCATTCCTTATGCCATTAACTCTATAGGGAGTCATAATTTTGAAATCGTGATAGCACAAGTTAGAAGGATAGAGAGACATTTCACCGCACAACATAGATCATGAAAGAAGGAAATATTTCCTAAATGTCTCATAGCCTCTTCGTAGTAAGTGTGGCGCGCTTCACACCCATGAAAAAGACTCTACCTAATGTGGCTTTTAGACACCCTAGGACACTTCAAACCTATTACTCTATTACCAAGTTTGTCATGACCTGAACATAGGCCACGGTCAAGGCATAGGACAAGGAGCCCCAAGAGATTCCAAGTCGACCCATGGCATGAACATACATCTAACTCAACCAAATAAAGAGGAAGGCTTAACATAATGATATATCAAAAATTCGAACATAACAGGACAATATAAATATACAACCCAAGTCTGAAACTGAATACAATCTATTATCTGAAAAGCCTCTAAGTCTGATGAATTTATGGGACAAGACCCCAACTAGCTCTCCAAATCTAAAAACTAAAAGTACAAGGATATTTGATAACAAATGGTCCTCGGGAGATAAGGACTCACCAATAGAGACTGGATGCTAACTCCAAAAGCTGGCTAGTGATGGACTAGAGTCTGAAGATCGGCGCCTGTATCATAAAACGATACAACATAGAGTATGCGGTCAGTACGTGGAATGTACTGAGTATGCAAGGTAAGTTAAGCCACTAAAGTAAGTAAAAATAATTTAAAACATGCATGATATAAAACATAATAAAAATAAGAATCTAAGAGTAGGGCTCGCATGCTATTTTCTAAAACCATGATCTGAACATAACTTAACATCATAACTGAATCAAATGACTCAAAGCTGAAATCTGATAATCATAAGCAAAACTATACATTGGGTCAAACCTGCTTTAGAACATATATATTTATATCATGAATGATAACATGCATAACTGAAATCATGAGGAAAAATGGGAGATTCATTATATAACAGACATTACCACGATAGAGCTTACCTGGTCCCAACTATCACATTCAAGTGGATAGAGCCATCCAAAGCCTTGCCAGGGCTAAGGACGATACCATGATATTGATATCAAGCTCAAGGCCTATTGAGGGAAGGGGATAGCTCACAAGGGAGGTCCCAAAGTATATATGATATGTAAACCTACGTTGGCGTGTAGTTCTGAGGCATAGGGTTGAACGACCCTTAGCCTACTCGGTGCTAGACACTACTCTCAAAAACATGCACATGCTCTCCATCATTTTTCAATGAAGTTGACTGTCGTCTATTGATGAAGCTGAATAATCATATACATATCAAATTTGAAATCATACATGAGGATTTTTAGCTCAAACCATACCACAAGCTGAAATAATTGGGAGTCTTAACTCCAAAACCATATGGTAAGCTAATTCGTGAAATCATAAATCATACTTGAACATATGGTCATTGCACAATACTTTAATCATGCTTGAAAATACTTAATTCACTTGAAAACATGATAATAAACATGGGTAACTTGAAAACGTTCTTTTGATCAATAATATCTCATCATACTTGAATATTCATCCTAAATCTCAACTTCTGTGAACTTCTCATGGATGGGCATTTTAATTTATAAATCTTGGAAACATGATTATAATTGAAAATAGTGTAACACTTGCCCAAGAATCATAATTCAATAATAGAAACATATTTAAATCATGCCAATGTAAAAATTTAGGAATTTCATGCATTGGGCTAAAACCCCATATGATCAACATATGAAATTTTCTGAATTAGAGAGGGATTGGGCATGAGTGTGAACAAATTCACCCATTCATAAACCTAAATACCTGATAGGATCTGATTCTACCACTTTTCTAATTTCCCAATGAAGGATTGAAGAAAAACTTGTAGAAAACCTAAGCTTGATCACCTGCTAAGCCCTGAACTTGCATGCATGCGTAATACCCCAGAAGTGCCTAAGAGTAGACCCGGGAATTTAAAATTCAAAACTGCTGAAAGTTGGGGAAAAGTTGCAGAACGAGAGGTACAACGACTCATGGTATGTAACCACGAGCCTTTGTGATCAGTCGTGGAAAGGGGTCAGGCCTGGTGGTAGTGTAAACAACGAGCGTCATAACGACTCGTTGCTATCAAGAATGGTCCATTGTATAGAGTCATGGTAAGGAAGTGAACTTTTACAATAGACTCGACAGCCGGATACCACGACCCATTGAAGGATACAATGAGTCATGGCGAGGCTTGTCGTGAAGGAGTTTAGAAAATTCAGAAGATGAGACAACGATCAAAGGAACGACTCATGGCATCTAAGTATGAATCATCCTGTCTATCCGTGGTGTGAATTCGAGAGAAGACTAGGACAGTGCATAGCACGGACAGGTACCACGGGTCGTGGTATCTTCCAACGACCCATTGCGTCGTCCGTTGTTTGGTCCAATGAGTAGTTTCCTGTGTATTCAGTAAGGGTATTTCCATCATTCCTTCATCCTAAGGCCCTATCCTACGTTGCTTAAGGATCATTTTGAGGGGTTTTGAGAGGGGAAAAAGCCTACTCTAAGTCATTCTTCCCATGCATGCAAGTTTGAAGGTTTGAAGAGGTGATTCAAGGCTAAATTTCAAGGTTTCCATTGGAATCATATCTTGGGCAATTGGAGAGTGTTAGAATCTACCATATCCAGGTATGTAAGGTTATGAGTGGGTGTTCCCTTTCACACGCATGCCCAATCTCTATCAAATCATGAAAATCACCTATGATCAAGTATGGGTTTTTTACCCAACTGCATAATTCTTCAATCTCTATACATGAGTATGATTATATTCTATTTGTATTGATGAATTGTGAAGCTTAGGCAGGTTTTTAAATTGTTTTCAATCCAATTTATGTTTTCTAAAATTATGAAATTGAATGTCCATGGATGAGAAGTTCATGAAAGAAGAGAATGATGTTGAATGTATGATGATGACGATGAGATTTGATGATGAAAAGCATATTTCTAAAGCTACCCATGATTATGATATTGTTTGCAAAATGAATTGAGTAGATCTATGTTTGATAAGGCTTTAGAAAATGCCCATATGATGATTTAAAATGATGATTTTCTCGAAATAAGCTTACCACATTGTTTGGAGCGAAGTCTCCCAAATTTCATAATTTCTAGCTTGTGGTATGTTAAGTTAAATATTCCTACATATACCTTACTACATGATTTGGAGTAGATGCTCCCACTTATACTTGAGCTTGTGTTATGTTTCGCAATAAAGTTTCTCATATGCACGAATTCGTAATTAAGATGCATGTTATTATTGAGCTTTTTCAAAGGACAATGTTGAGCTTCATTTTCACATTATGTCGAGTCTATGCATGATTTCATTAATGAGATTTGTTAATAGACAATGTTGAGCTTTGTTTCATACGATGTTGAGTTATGCATGATTTCATCGTGAGCTTCGTTATTAGACGATGTTGAGGTTCGTTATATATGATGTAGAGGCATTGCATGTTTTTAGGAGAAGATTCAAGCACCGAGCGGGTTAAGGGTCGATCACCCTATACCCCAGAATAATGTGCCAATGTAGGTTGATACTATTATAATATTGGGACCTCCCTTGTGAGCTATCCCCGGACCGATTGGCCCTTAAGCTTGTAATTGATATCATGGTATCGTCCATCGCTCTGGCAAGGTTATGGAAGACTCTACCCACTTGAGTGTGATAGTTGGGACCACATAAGCTCTATCGTGGTATGTCAGTTAAGTGATGAGTCTCCCACTGCCTATGCTATTCAAATTTGCATATTCATTATTCATGGTGATTACTTTAAGCATGCATGTTCTAAAAAGCAAGGTTTGACTCATTGTTCATCTTTTAATATAAATTTTATGTTTCAGCTTTGAGTCATTCGAGTCAGTCATGATGTTATAAAGCTATGCATGGTCATTATGATAGTATTACGATTTCAAAAGGAATGCATGTAGCCCTTCTCCTTATATTTGAAAGCTTCTGATATGTTATGAAATGTTTTAAATGATTTACTTTACTTGAGTGGTTTTACTTACCTTACATACTCGGTACATTCCACATACTGACTGCATACTTTCTATGTTGTATCATTTCATGATACCGGACCCAGCTCCTAGGCTCAGCCCCGTGCATAATTGATTGGTGAATCCTCATCCTTCGAGGGCTAGACATTCAGTTCCTTATGTATTTTCAGTTTCAATATTACTGTGTTAGTTGGGGTCTTGTCCCATCAACTCGTCCAGATTAGAGGCTCTCAGATTTATGTATGTTCTAGCTTCGGATGTATTCTGATGAGATGTTGATTTAGACTTCCGCTGAGTTTATATTCATGATTTCTTCAGTTTATTGAATTAGTTAGTGGTATGCTTATGTCATGGGTCGACTTAGGGTCTCTCGGGGTCCCTTGTCCCATGTCTACGATCCGGGCCTCCGTTCGGGTTGTGATAGTATGAATGAAAATGAGCTTAGAATGAACTTACCCATTATAAAACTGCCTATTTCGAGCTTAAGACGACGTAGTTTAAGACACTAGAGCTTTGGAATAACGAAAATACCCTTAATGAATTTCCTAGAAAAGTTGATCTGCTAGTGACAACGGAAGTCAGAACGATCCGTTCAGCTCCTTTGATCTGTTGTTACCTCTTGCTGCTACACCCTGAATTTAGGTCTCAGATCCCTCACCACGACTGAACAAGACAGGTCGTTGCTATCTCAAACGAATAGTTGCTACCAATCGTCGTTACCACTGACTTAACTTGGGATCCCTTTAAGCGGCTGCTGACGACGGCCCATTGTTTCCTGCAACAGGTCGTTCTATGACTCGTTACTTCCTCCTTGACCAAGGACCAGTCTCACGAAGACCCCATCCAACGACTCGTAACATCAAACAACAGGTTGTTCCTGGACCTGTTACTTCCAACTCCAAACCTATAGTACATCACCACATACACATCCAAAGGATCGTTAGTGGCACCAACGACCCATACCACGACCCGTTCCGAGAACATTTTCCAGATTTCTGCTACTTTTCATTTTTAAATCCTAGGTCTAGTCTTGGGCACTTCTGCGATATTACAATATCTCTCCCTTGGGAACATTCTTCCTCGAATGTGGGAAAACATACAAAAAATAGAGAAATACAATTATCATACTCAATTACTGATCATATAAGCCGAAAACTAACAGAATTACTAAATCTGATTTAAACTACATGACTGAACTGAATTCATGAATCATACACACATCCATTTACATGAAAGAAACTGGGACACATGAACAGAACACGAAACTGAATAATGTTTTAGGGCAAAAACTAGTACCTCAAGCTGGAACTGAGCTGGTAGGAAATAAATATGGGTATCTAGCCATCATATCTGCTTCGGCCTCCCATGTAGCTCCCTCAACATGCTTATTCCTCCATTAAACTTTGAGTGAGGCTTATTCCTTGTTTTTTAGCCTGCGAACCTGACGATCTAGTATTTCCGCGGAACCTCCTCAATACTAAGGCTGTCTTTCACACCTATACTCTCCACTGGGACAACTAAAGTTGGATCCCCCAAACACTTCTTTAATAGCGATATATGAAAGACAGGATGAACATAAGCTAGTTCTAAGGGCAACTCCAATTCATATGCCACCTTGCCAACCCGCTTCACAATATAGTAGGGGCCAACATAACGAGGGCTGAGTTTCCCTTTATTTCCAAACCTCATCATGGTGGCACTTGGATTTATGGAATACCTGGAACCGTGAGCCTCATGCAACATATGATTTCTCAAATTATCAATGTTTGAGACACAGAAGTGGCCCTGATATTGAATCTCACCATTCCCCCTTTGGAGAAAACCTCAATCTTCTGATTCTGAACGACTTCCTTTAACTTTACCAAAATAGGGTCCTCGTCTTGTCTAGCTTTTACATCAGCCACCAAGGATGATTCTGATCCATTCTGATCAATAACACTAACATCAGTCGAGTCAACCATACAAACTACCAACCTTGAAAGTAGATGCACATCCTTCACCAGCTCCTTCCTCCCCTCATCCACATTGGACAAACTCTCCATAGAGAGTCTACTAAGTGTGTCTGCTACTACGTTGGCCTTACCCGGATGGTAAAGGACACTTATGTCATAATCTTTAAGTAGCACAAACCACTCCTTCCTCCCCTCATCCACATAGGACAAACTCTCCATAGAGAGTCTACTAAGTGTGTCTGCTACTACATTGGCCTTACTCGGATGGTAAAGGACACTTATATCATAATCTTTAAGTAGCTCCAACCACTCCTTTGGCATAGATTTGGATCCTTATGGGTAAACACATATTGAAAACTCTTGTGGTCCGTAAACACATCTACATGGACCACGTACAAATAGTGTCTCCATATTTTTAAGGCGAATACCACCGCCGCCAATTCAAGATCATGGGTCGGGTAATTCTTCTCATGAACTTTCAGTTGTCTGAAAGAATATGATATAACCTTGTCATGCTGCATTAATACACAACCAAGGCTGATTCTAGAAGCATCACAATACACCACAAACCCATCGGTACCCTCGGGTAGGGTTAACACCGGTGCTGAGGTGAGTCAAGTCTTCAACTCCTGGAAGCTCCTCTCACAAGCATCCGACCATTGGAATTTCACTTTCTTTTGGGTCAATTTAGTCAATGGCGCTGCAATAGCTGATAATCCCTCAACAAATCTTCGATAATAACCAGTTAATCCCAAGAAACTCCTAATGTCAAAAGAATTCACCGGTCCAGGCCAATTCTTTACCGCCTCTATTTTCTTAGAGTCCACTTTCATGCCCACACTAGACACCACATGCCCCAAAAATGCCACTGAGTTCAACAAAAACTTGCACCTGCTGAATTTGGCGTATAATTGGCTATCCTTGAGAGTCTGTAGTACCACCCTCAAATGAGTGGCATGCTCCTCCTCGCTCCTAAAATATATCAGGATGTCATCAATAAACACGATCAAGAACATATCCAAGCATGGATAGAACATCCTGTTCATCAAATCCATAAAGGCTGCAGGAGCATTCATTAGTCCAAAAGACATAACTACAAACTCATAATGACCATACCGCCTCCTGAAGGTTGTCTTCGGGATGACACTCTCCCGCACCCTAAGCAGATGGTATCAAGACCTAAGGTCTATCTTCAAAAAACACTTGGCACCCTGAAATTGGCCAAACAAATCATCAATCCTGGGTAGAGGACACCTGTTCTTGATGGTGACCTTGTTCAATTGCCGATAATCAATACACATACGAAGAGAACCATCTTTCTTTCAGACAAAGAGAACTGGTGCACCCCATGGGAATTTGCTCGATCTGATAAATCCCTTATCTAAAAGGTCCTTCGACTTCTCCTTCAACTCCTTTAGCTTGGCAGAAGCCATTCTATAAGGAGGAATAAATATAGGATGTGTATCGGGAAAAAGGTCAATACCAAAATCAATCTCCCGCTCGGGAAAGATTCTGGTAGATCATCTAGAAGACTTCTAGATACTCACATACTATTGGGATTGACTGGATAGTCGAGGTCTCAGACGTGGCATCCTTAACCTAAACTAAATGGTACACGCATCCCTTGGAGATCATTTTTTTGGCCTTAAGGTTGTAAATGAAATGACCTATAGGCACAGCTGAACTACCCTTCCATTCTATGACTGGCTCATCCGGAAATCTGAACTCTACTTCCTAGGTTCTATAATAACTGAGGCATAACATCCAAATAGCCAATCCATGCTGAGGATAACATCAAAATTGGTCATGGCTAACTCTACTAGATCAACTAAGGTGACTTTCTGAAGGATTGTGACCGGGCAACTTCTATACACCCGTCAAGCCACAACCGAATCACCTACTGATGTAGAGACTGAGAAGGGTTCTAACAAGATTTTGGGACTGTCTCTGAAACTACTGGCCACATAAGGTGTCACAAAAGACAAGGTAACCCCCTGATCTAACAAAGAATATACATCAAGATGGAAAACAAATAAAATACCAGTGACTATATCCAAGGAGACCTCCTGCTCCTGTCGAGATGATAAGGCATAGAATCTGTTCTGGCGCTGATCGCCACCTATGCTAGTAGATGCGCCCTACTGAGATGGGCGGGATGGTGGAGCTGCTGAACTGGAAGCTGGGTCTCGGCCCCTATCATGACCCTGTCTAGCTGCTGGGAAATGTTTGAGCATGTGTCCTGGCTTTCCACACCCAAAGCAAGCACCTATACCCTCCAAACACTGACCCACGTGCCCCCGACCACCCCTACCGCAAACTAGGATATTGGAATCTGTAGGACTGCTGCTCTGTCCCCTAGAGCCTGATGCTCATCCTCAATTGTCATGCCTAGGTCTGGATGACACACTCATCACTGAAGACGTCGGGATTGAAGACCTCTGGTGGAACTATTTTCTGTGACCACCACCTTGCCTCGACTGTTAGAACCTATAGCTTTCTATCCTTGCCCTCTTAGCCTCCCTCTCCCTCATATGCGCCGCCTCCATCTTCTTAATTTACAAGAATATCCGAGGGAAATCCATATCCTGATGGAGCATGGCGATTTTGCAATCCTTGTTTAGATAGTCTGCCTCCCCATGAATAAACCTGCTCACTCGCGCCCTCTAATAAACCACTAACTCTGGGACGTACTTTGACAAATGAGTGAACTCTAGGGAATATTATTGCACTGTCATCTTTCCCTGTTTTAGGTTACGAACTCAGCCGCCTTCAACTCCCTCATCTCACTGATCACGAGCAAAAATAGCATGCCCGAGATACGCTTTATGACTTAAATTAGTCTTGTTTATCTAAGTTATTGTATACATTTTCATGTAATTTTATATGAATGTGAAGATATGTGCTAACCAACATGATTAGCCTTTGTTTTGTAGGTTTTGATGACTTTTGAGTAACTAATCCCTGAGTTGGTGAAGTAGAGGCTTGGAAACGGAATTAACCCGCGAACGTCGGCAAAGAGGAGGCACAAAATAGCCCACCTGCGCGTCGGCGGCGTGCCACGGCAGGCTGGCTGCGACATGGAGGTGTCAACGCGCTTCCCAAGCAGCGTGACACACTGCCAATGCGGCAGGGTGCTGCCGAGGCCAAATTTCGGGTGATTTCCAGAGAGCTTTCGCGTTGCCTCCGTGTCATAGAGGTAGTGCTCCGCGATACACTCCGTGACACGGAGCCGTTCCACGACAGGCTAAATCAAGCACGTTTTCCATTTACTATAAATTGAACCCTTAGCTCCTAAAATCATTGGGTCACGATTTTATTCTGGAAAACTACCTAGGAGTGAAGGGGGAAGTGGGAGAACTCATCTAGGGTTTGTCAAATTCCCTTCTCATCTACGAAATTCATGTAAGTATGTTAGTTTAGTAGTAGTTAGTGTAGTTTTACGAACATGAATGGCAAGAACCCTTCCTCTAGGGTTAAAGCCATGAATTATGATTGTGATTTTATGAAATTATTTTGGAATTAAGTTATTGATTGTTGTTTTCATCTTGCATTCTGGATTGTTGGTTGTTTTTATGATTGATCACCATGAAAGCATATTTGTTAGCTTGAGTAATAGCTTGAGAAAGCATTACCTAGGTCAGGACATGAGAATGTGAGGAGCACGTTTGTATCTCGGGAGAGATTTTTGTGTCAGGATAGAAATATACCTAACACCGTGCTTGGTTGAGACACGGGGGTTATGAAAGACCAACTTGGGATGTCACATCACCACTCGAAGAATTAATTGTGAGGCTAAGTTGAGTTAAATGGTTAGACGCACGAAAGTCCCTAATCGTTTCCCCGTAAACCACAACATAATTGATTGCCCGCAACTAGAAATTAAACTCCTTGCTCCCAATGATGCAGTGAGGCTAGATTGCCGTGTTTAGAGGCTCGAAAGACCATAAACATGCAATTCTAATTATGTGAAATAACAATTGATAGTTCCATGCTTAACCCATTGCAAATCGTAGTATCGCATGATTAATTGGTTTTAACTCTATGTTGCTCCTAGAGTGAATTCAGAATACTTCATTGACCCAAACTTAGACTTAATTAATCTCGATCGAAAATGTCTATAACCAACACTTAAGGTATTTAAGATCACACTAGAAATGGATAGTTAGAGGAATGGGTCCAGTCCCTGTGGGTTCGACAATCTGGTTCTTAAAAAGAGCCACTATATTACTTGCACGACCCATACACTTGCGGATACGTCAAGTTTTTGGCGCCGTTGCCGGGGACTCGACGAAGTTTTGATAATTTATCTATTTTTGTGTGATTTTTGAAATTTCCTTAAGTTTTGAGAAACTTGGTCTTAGTCTGTTTATTTGCAGGTGACAGGTTATCCTGCCAAGCTGGCTTGAAATAGAGAGCTTGTGGAACCGTTGCTGAAACCTGAACGTCAAATCCATTTGCGAAGGAGAGTAGCTCTAGAGCAAAAGCTGAAGAGACTTCAAGAAAAGTTACAACAACAACCACCCGCTGGACAAGCACAATTGTCATCAGAAGCAATGGCAGCAAGACCAGTTCGCGAAGTGGCAATCCCACTAGCCACGAATGTGACCTCTAGTATCTGTAAATTGGAGCCTGGAGGGCACTTTGAGCTTAAACAGAACATGGTGCAGCTGTTACATTCTAGTGGTCAATTCACTGGGATGGCACATGAGGACCCGCAGCAGCACCTACAGAGCTTTTTATAGATTAGTGACACGTTTGTCCCCACCGGCGTGTCCACAGATTATGTCCGACTGACCCTCTTCCCATTTTTATTGTTGGGAGAGGCGAAAAAGTGGCTGAAGGCTGAGCCACTGAACTCCATAACTTCATGGAATGATTTAGCTAAGAAGTTCCTTATTAGATTCTTCCCTTCAGGCAAAACTGCAAAGTTGAGAAGTGAAATACTCAGTTTCAAGCAGAGGCATGATGAGAACTTATATATGGCTTGGGAAAGATTCAAGTCATTGTTGAGAGACTGTCCCTATCACCAGCAATCAAATGAAGTGCTGGCTCATACCTTTGTGGAAAGTCTAGACCCACACACAAAAATATTACTAGACTCTGCATCGGGTGGGCAAGCCTTGGATAAGACATATGATGAGTTGTATACTTTGTTGAACAGAATTGCTCAAGGAAATCCAGAGTGGCACAGCGAGTCATCGAGGGGGACAGGAAAGAGACCAGGGTTGATAGAAGTAGATGGTTTGAATGCCTTGGCAGCACAGTTAGCTTCGTTCCAACATCAAATGATGACTCAGTTCAATAAACTGAGTATGAACCCACACCAGAGCCAGGTTAATGCAGTTCAGCAAGCTCCGAGTTGGTGTGAAATTTGTGATAATAATGGGCACAATGCAGAATATTGTAGAGCCAATCCGGAATCAGTCAATTTTGTTGGTAATGTGCATAGGAATCGGAATTTTGATAATAACTCCAACAGAAATTGGCAGGGCCACCCGAATTTTTCTTGGGGTGGAAACCAAAAGCAGAATTATATGCAACCTCAACAACAGCAGTATCAGCAGAATAGGCAGAATGATGGGCAATTGAGTAGCAGCATTGAGGAAACACTGCAGAAAATTATGGAGACCCAGAAGCAGTTAGCGGAAAATCAGGCGAGGATGGCAATAGACTTGATGAATCAGCAAGAAGCCACCCGAAATCTTGAAAAATAAGTGGGTCAGATAGCAGCTGCTCAAAACATGAGATCACAAGGGGGATTACCAAGCGACACAGATCCTAACCCTCGGCAGATTAATGCCATCAGTCTGAGAAGCGGTAAGCAATTAGCTGATGCAGTGCCAAAAGAGCTGAAAAAGGGGGTGCAACCTGAGTTGGTTAGACCAGAACCATCCATCAACATGGGAGATAATCAGAGTGCTGGACAACAAAATGCGCAACTTTCATTGCAGCCAGCACAAAGACCACCACCACCATTCCCTCAGAAATTCAAAAAGAGCAAGGAGGAGGAATGCTTCAAAAAGTTCTTTGAGAGCTTCAAAGAACTTCACATAAATTTGCCTTTTATTGATGTCTTGCAGGGAATGCCCAAGTATTCTAAATACTTGAAGGGCATGATGGCGAACAAAGTTAGATTGGTAGATGTCCAGACTGTAGCACTGACTGAGGAGTGCAGTCACAGGGTGTTGAGCAAAATGCCAAAGAAGCTCAAAGACCCAGGGAGTTTTACCCTCCCCATACAAATTGGTAAAGCTGAGGTGCTACGAGCTTTGTGTGACTTAGGGGTATCAGTTAATCTAATGCCCCTATCCTTATTCAACACCCTAGGGTTGGGAGAACCGAGGCCGACAAGGTTGATGTTGCAGCTGGCTGACAAGTCGCGAGTGACACCTGATGGAATAATAGAGGATCTTCTCATTAAAGTAGGTAAGTTTATTATACCTGCTGATTTTATTGTTCTAGATTTTCAGGTTGATGACCAGGTACCCTTAATCTTGGGACGGTCTTGGCCACCAGTGGAGCGGTGATTGATCTGAGAGAAGGGACCCTGAAAATAAGGGTCGAAGATGAAGAAGAACTCTTCTGCGTTTACCAAGAAACGAACCCGTCCGCACACCACACTAACCTTTTTCAAGTTAGAGTGTTGGCAGAGGATGAGTGTGAGGTGGAGGATTCCACAGGTGCACGGCCAAAGGCAAGGTCAAGTGTTCAGCCTGAGTTTGATAGAGGACTTCAAATTGAGAAGAAGTTGGAGAAAGAGAGGAACAGAGTGGAGGTTGTTTCCTCTAAACAACAAAAGAAAAGGAGATGGTTCTCGAAAGAGAACCCAGGAATGAGGATGTCCTGAAAAGGACAGTTTACGTCATGCCACGACGTAAAATAAGGCGCTGCTTGGGAGGCAACCCAAGGGTACCTCAAGTACAATTTGTTATTTTGATTTTGGTGTTGATGTTGTTATTTTCATTTTGTTTGTGTTTTTGGTGGAAAGTTAAGCACTGATGGCGGAAAGTCTGAGTACCGAGACGGTGGAAGCTAAAGAGTATGGAATAGAAGAAGTGTGGGGTCGAACACCCATCTCTGGAACATGAATAGAAAGCATGCTTTTAGCTTGGCATAGAGGCTCAGGGAGTATTTCTCATCATTTAAATGTTAATTTGATGCTATGAGGACATAGCAAGACTTTAAGTGTGGGGTGAGAAAAATTTCTAAATTTTTGTGCTTAACAAGCTTTTGGTGAATGTGATGCTTGTGTGAAATTTGGGAGAAATTTGAAATTTTTTTGTGAATTAAGCATGACTTCATCACCCGTTGGTTTTTCTTTTCGGTTTTTTCCGACGGGGGGTCTTTGAACCGAAGAATAAATTATTTTTTTTATTTCCTTTGTTTGTAGATAGAGTCTTTAGTCATAGTTAGGGATTGTTTCCGACGATGGATGGATGACGACCATCTTGAGGAAAAATTGGGCGATAGGTTTTGGGATTTTGAAACCATAACTAATTGGTGCTTGATGTTCTTGTTATGTGCTATACGTGATTGTAAGATGCAAGTATGTTCAGTGTGAAGCATGCCAGTGTATAACTTTGTGTGAGACGCTTAGGCTCTTGAATTTGACTCAATATGATGGAAGCTTAATTCTGAATTCTTGTGATTAGCCGAGTAAGAGTCTGATGAATGTGTCTTGAATTGAGCATGTGCCATGAGTGTAAGGTTTTTGAGTATTCTGTGCTATTGTGGATTGTCTAGAACTTGTCTGGTGTGTTTATAAAACGAAATGAAGGATGTGAAGTGTAGGAGATGATCTAGGCATTTCTTTGAATGAACCAAATTTTTATCCCTCATTTTACCTACCTTGAGAAATTAATCCTAGTTAGCCCCATTGAGCCTTGAGCCTATTCTTTGAAAGCTGCAACATAAGCTTAATCCTTTTTCTTTCATTAGCCTTGAATTTGATCCAAAACGCCTAAGCGCTTAAGGGAAAAATATGAAAGAGTAAAGGAGTGAAAAGAAAGGAAAAGTAGCAAGTTGTAGAAGTGGAGAAAAGGACAAAGGTGCACTCGTGTGAAAATGGTTGATTATTATTAAGGAGTTAGAAAACAAATTAATGAAACTTTTTTTTTATAGAGCTCCTTACCAATAAGCTAAAAGTGCCTAAAGAAAGAGGGAACATAAGAGGAAAAAGAAAGCTGAAAGGAGAAAAAGGTGAAGTAAGGGAAGGGAAGTTCGTAATGAGAGCGTAATGTATTAAAAGCGCTTGGGAAAGTTAGTCACTATTATTGTCCAGAATAGTACCTGCCTGTCCCTTAGCTTACATTACAACCCATTAAGTCCTACTTGATCTTACATTCACACATCCTTAAATTAGTGGAATAAAACACTAAGGGCAAGCTTATGGGTCATTACATGATGCATGTGAATTCTTTGTGAGAGTGACCGTAATTCTATTCATGTACCCACACATGTTTTGATTAAAAAAAAAGTTTTTGCATGTGAAAATGGGTAACTCTCATTCCATGAGGGCACATGTTGAATGAAGGATATAATTCATGTGGTATTTCTTAATTAGTTGATTTGCATGAGTTTGCTGAGATCGAGAGTCGATTCTTGAGGTTAAGAAATCTTAACGTAGTTGTACTTCATTTCAATGATCAAAACGTGCATGCTCTAATGGTAGCTTGTTATCTTACGTAATCATTATAGCCGTAACTTGAATTATCTTTCTAAATTAGTTATGTGGGAGTCTCCATATGCATGATATGTAAAAGGTTGTTCGAGGACGAACAAGGCTTTAAGTGTGGGGTTGTGATCACGAGCAAAAATAGCATACCCGAGATACGCTTTATGACTTAAATTAGTCTTGTTTATCTAAGTTATTGTATAAATTTTCATGTAATTTTATATGAATGTGAAGATATGTGCTAACCAACATGATTAGCCTTTGTTTTGTAGGTTTTGATGACTTTCGAGTAACTAATCCCTGAGTTGGTGAAGTAGAGGCTTGGAAACGGAATTAACCCGCGAACGTCGGCAAAGAGGAGGCACAAAACAGCCCACCTGTGCGTCGGCAACGTGCCACGGCAGGCTGGCTACGACATGGAGGTGTCAACGCGTTGCCCAAGCAGCGTGACACGCTGCCAACGCGGTAGGCTGCTGCCGAGGCCAAATTTCGAGTGATTTCCAGAGAGCTTTTGCGTTGCCTCCGTGTCACGGAGGTAGTGCTCCGCGATACACTCCGTGACACGGAGCTGTTCCACGACAGGCTAAATTAAGCACGTTTTCCATTTACTATAAATTGAACCCTTAGCTCCTAAAATCATTGGGTCACGATTTTATTCTGGAAAACTACCTAGGAGTGAAGGGAGAAGTGGGAGAACTCATCTAGGGTTTGTCAAATTCCCTTCTCATCTACCAAATTCATGTAAGTATGTTAGTTTAGTAGTAGTTAGTGTAGTTTTACGAACATGAATGGCAAGAACCCTTCCTCTAGGGTTGAAGCCATGAATTATGATTGTGATTTTATGAAATTGTTTTGGAATTAAGTTATTGATTGTTGTTTTCGTCTTGCATTCTGGATTGTTGGTTGTTTTTATGATTGATCACCATGAAAGCATATTTTTTAGCTTGATTAATAGCTTGAGAAAGCATTACCTAGGTCAGTACATGAGAATGTGAGGAGCACGTTTGTATCTCGGGAGAGATTTTTGTGTCAGGATAGAAATATACCTAACACCATGCTTGGTTGAGACACGGGGGTTATGAAAGACCAACTTGGGATGTCACATCACCACTCGAAGAAGTAGTTGTGAGGCTAAGTTGAGTTAAATGGTTAGACGCACGAAAGTCCCTAATCGTTTCCCCGTAAACCACAACATCATTGATTGCCCGCGACTAGAAATTAAAATCCTCGCTCACAATGATGCAGTGAGGCTAGATTGCCGTGTTTAGAGGCTTGAAAGACCATAAACATGAAATTCTAATTATGTGAAATAACAATTGATAGTTCCATGCTTAACCCATTGCAAATCGTAGTATCGCATGATTAATTGGTTTTAACTCTATGTTGCTCCTAGAGTAATTTCAGAATACTTCATTGACCCAAACTTAGACTTAATTAATCTCGATCGAAAATGTCTATAACCAACACTTAAGGTATTTAAGATCATAGTAGAAATGGATAGTTAGAGGAATGGGTCCAGTCCCTGTGGGTTCGACAATCCGGTTCTTAAAAAGAGCCACTATATTACTTACACGACCTGTACACTTGCGGATACGTCACTCACGAGGAAAGAATCGATCTAGAAAAGAAACGTGAAACTCCTCCCAACTGATAGGGCCTGCTCCAACTGCCCTACTATCCTTCCACTATTTAAACCAAATGTGTGCGACCCCCTTCAACTGATACAAGGCCAAATCAGTATACTCTTCTCCATTCACCCCCATGACCTGGGTGATCTTCAAGATGTCATCAATAAACTCATGTGGATCCTCGTCCTCCTTTGACCCAAGAAACTATGATGGGTTCATCATTAGGAAATCTCTGAATCGTGCTGCCGTTGCATTCTCATTCTTCGAAACATGCACCACTGCCTACTAGTTGACCTGGGCAGACAAGGCCTACGCCTAGCATCTGAATGGCTGCCCTGAATTCAGTGTGGCCAACCGGCTCCAGTGCATGTTGCTCATGGACTAGTGGGGCTTGGTGGTGCCCGTCTCCATTGCCATCCTATGGCCATTTCCATTCCCATTCATTCTTCTATTGACTCTACGGGGGGACATGATTCTACAATCACAAATAGCATGAGTTAGAAGGATAGAGAGACATTTTACTGCACGACATAGATCATGAAAGAAGGGAACATTTCGTAAACGTCTCGTAGCCTCTTCTTCATATGTGTGGCGCGCTTAACACCAATGAAAAATACTCTAGTTAACGCAGCTTTCAAACACCCTAGTACACTTCAAACCTATTGCTCTGATACAAAAATTTTCATTTCCTGAACATAGGTCCGGATCAGGACACAAGACAACGAGCCCCGAGAGACTCCAAGTTGACCCATGGCATGAACATACATCTAACACAACTAAATAAAGCGGAAGGCTTACATAATGGCATAGCAGAAATTCGAACATAACATGATAATCTGAATATACAACCCAAGTCTAAAACTGAATATAATCTATTGTCTGAAAAACCTCTAAGTCTGATGAATTAATGGGAAAAGACCCCAACAAACTCTCCAAATCTGAAAATTGAAAGTACAAGCATATTTAATAATAAATGGTCCTCGGGAGATGAGAACTCACCAATAGATGTTGGATGCTAACTCTAAAAGATGGCTAGTGAGGGGGAAGAGTCTGAAGATTGGAGCCTGTATCGTAAAATTATACAGCATAGAGTATGTGATCAGTACATGGAATGTACCGAGTATGCAAGGTATGTAAAATCTCTTAAGTAAAAATCATTTAAAACATGCAAAATGCAAAAAATAATCAAGATAAGAATCTAAGAGTAGGACTTGCATGCTATTTTTTGAAACCATCATCTGAACATAACTTGACATCATAATTGAATCAAATGACCAAAGTTGAAATTTTATAATCATAAGTAAAACTATACATTGGGTCAAACCTGCTTTAGAACATATATATTATATCATGAATGATAACATGCATAACTGAAATCATGACGAACAATGGAAGACTCGTCATATAATCGACATTGCCACGATAGAGCTTACATGGTCCCAACTATCACACTCAAGAGGGTAGAGTCGTCAAAAGCCTTGTCAGGGCTAAGGATGCTACCATGATATCGATATCAAATTCAAGGCCCATTCGAGGCAGGGGATAGCTTACAAGGGAGGTCCCAAAGTATATATGATATGTAAACCTATTTTGGCACATATTTCTGAGGCATAGGGTTGACCGACCCTTAGCCTACTCGGTGCTAGACACTACTCCCAAAAACATGCATATGCTCTCCATCATTTTTCAATAAAGCTGACCGTCGTCTATTGACGAAGCTGAATAATCATATACTTATCAAATTTGAAATCATACATAAGGAGCTTTAGCACAAACCATACCACAAGATGAATATAATTGGGAGTCTTAACTCCAAAACCGTGTGGTAAGCTAATTCGTGAAATCATAAATAATACTTGAACAGATGGGCATTGCCCTATATTTTAATCATGCTTGAAAATACTTAATTCACTTGAAAAAATGATCATAAATATGGATAACTTGAAAACATGCTTTTCATCAATAATATCTCATCATACTGAACATTCATCATAAATCTCAACTTCCATGTACTTCTCATGGATGGGCATTTTAATTTATAAAACTTGAAAACAATGTAAAACTTTCCCAAGAATCATAATTCAATAATAGAAACATATTTAAATCATTCCCATGTAGAAATTTAGGAATTTCATGCATTGGGTTAAAACCCCATAGGATCAACATATGAATTTTCACGAATTAGAGAGGGATTGGACATGGGTGTGAACAAATTCACCCATTCATAACCCTGCATACCTAATAGGATCTGATTCTACCCCTTTTCTGATTGCCCAATGAACGATTGAAGAAAATCTTGTAGAAAACCTAAGCTTGATCACCTTCTAAGCACTTGGATGCATGAATGAGAATGAGCCTAAAATGAACTTACCCCTCATAAAAGTGCCTATTTCAATCTTAAAACGACTTAGTTTAGTAACTAGGACTTAGGAATGACACCCTTAATGAATTTCCTGGAAAAGCTGATCTCCCACTGACAACGGACGTTAGAACAATATGTTATTCAGCTCCTACGATCCGTCGTTACCTCCCGTTGCTACACCCTGAATTCAGGTTTCAAATCCCTCACCACGACCGGACAGGACGGGTCATTGCTAGCTCAAATAACTCGTTGCCACCTGTCGTTGTCACCACTGCCTTATCCTGGGATCCCTTTAAATAGCTGCTAACGATGGCCCATTATTTTCTTCAATGGGTCGTTCTACGACTCATTACTTCCTCCTTGACCAAGGATCAGTCTCATGAGGACCCCATCCAACGACTCATAACATCAAGCAACTGGTCGTTCCTATACCCGTTAGTACCTCACCACGGACACATCCAATGGATCGTTAATGGCACCAATGACTCGTACCACGACCCATTCTGAGAACATTTTATAGATTTCTATTGCTTTTCATTTTTAAATCCCGGGTCTAGTTTTGGGCACTTCCGGGGTATTACAAATATACTTGGTAGACCTTAACTTTTAAATCTCAAAGTGCTTAAGGCTACTTTGGATCAAAAATCTGAGGTCTCACATTAAAAAAATTGGATTAAGTTATTTTCATGGCTAAGAAAGAATAAGGCTTTAGGCTCAAAGGGGGTTAACTAGGAAGAATGATTAGGAGGGTAAAACATATGTAGGAAGAAAAAACTTGGCTTATACAAAGAAATGCCTTGATCATCTCTGAACTCCCTACCAACTAATGATCCTACATACACTCAGGAAAGTTCTAGATTCTACAATATATACACACAAAGAAACTCAGCTTACCTCTCATGGCAACAAGAATCTAATCAGTTTCTAGAGCTACATATTCACACAATCATATTTAATGACAAGTTTTATTCATAATTGAGCCCTAAAGATATGTGGAGTCAAATTAAAGAGATATGTGTGTCTCTCATGGATCCTCACTCATGCAATCAATATGACTACTCTATTTACTCCAGCATAGCAGCTAAGAAGAATATCACAAACATACAAGCGGATGACCTACGACTCAATCCTAAAAAAATATGACAAATCTTCCCTTAAGATGGTCGCCATCCATCTATCATAGGGAAATGTCATTACTCTATGACTATAACTACTCCTAAAAATAAAAATTACCCAATTCGTATCGTAGGTCTTCCTCCAAAAAAGAAGCGAGGCCACAAGAAAAATCGAACGACGGGTGAAACATGCCATTTTCAAAAAAATTTCAAATAAAAACTTTATGGCACACCCTCCCTTAACATGAAAATTCAAGGAGACATACCCTCACCCCACACTTACAATCTTTCTTTGTCCTCAGAGAAACTAAAATTAAAGATCAGATTAGAGTGATAAATTACTGCCTAAGGCCCTCTAGGGCCTAGCTATCAGCATGTCTTTTGGATTTACGGTTCACACGACCCCACACTTAAGCTCAACACCATGTTCCTTATCTTGTTTTGCCTCTTAGCTCCATTCGTCTCTAGAAAATAAAGAAAAATATACAAAATGTTAGAAGGATGGCTTGCCTCCCACCAAGCGCCTTAGTTATAGTCGTGGCACGACATTCATGGGTTACCTCCCATGTAGTGCTTGACTTAACATAGCGGCACGACTATGGTCCCCTTCACTCCTTCATGCGAGTGGACTTGTGACCATACCAAGGATCTACTAAACTCTCATACAGCACATGCTGCTCAAAGACACGATTACATCCTCCAAGTTCTCCCACTAGCTTCACTGTGAAGTCCTCATAATGAGGTGGCATTTGTCCTACTCTAAACACTTCAAACATAGCCTCATAACCATCTACCCTCATAGACATCTTGCCCGACTTAACTTGTATGACAGCGTCGGCAGTGGCTACAAATCCTCTCCCCAAAAGAAGGGGAACTATTGCATCTGCCTCATAGTCTAAGATTATAAAGTCCACCGATATGAGGAATGGGCCCACCTTTATCAGGACATCTTTAATTATTTCTTCAGGATAGGCCAGAGATCTGTTCGCAAGTTGCAACGTCACTGTGGTAGGATATGGTTGTCCAAGTCCAAGAGTATTGAATAGGGATGCAAGCATCAAAATTGATGCTTGCACCCAAATCGCATAAGGCCGAACCAACTTTCTTCCTCCCAATAACAACAGGGACAGTGAAGCTCCCGGGGTCCTTTAGTTTTTAGAAATTTTGTTCTTGATCCAGGAACTACACTCTTCGGTAAGAGCCACAGTTGCAAACTCTATATGCCTCCTCTTATTGGCCATGATATCCCTGAGATACCAGGCCTACTTTGGAACTTCCTGCAAAAGCTCCACCAATGGAGCATTCACATAAACGTGCTTTAACAACTCAAGAATTTTACTACAAGTTGTGTCCTCTGTCTTCTTCTTCAACCTTTGAGGAAATGTGGAAGGTGGCCTAGCTACTACAACCTTTGATTGTGGTTTGCTAGAGTCACCCACCTCAGTCTTGGAACTCACAACCTATTCCTCATCAACTTTTTTCTTTTTTGAGGATAGCCTCACCCAGTTCCTTACCACTGTGCAAGAAAATTGCGCTCATATTTTCCTTGGGGTTCTTCTCGGTGTTACCCGAGAATGCCCCCTATGGTCTATTGTTCTGCTATAGGGCCAATTGCCTCATCTGCCTCTCAAGCTCAAGGATGGAATTTTGTATCTCATTAACCACCTTAATCTGCTGCACCATCCATTGCTTCATTGTCTCCTCAAGAGAACTGCTCTGCTGCTGGCCAACAATATTTTGAAAGATGGATAAAATGCTTCCCAAAAACCTTGACTCTCTCAAGATCTAGTCTAGATAGGTATAAGAGCTCTAAAAGAAAAATAGATAAATAAAAAGACACAGCTTCGCCTGTGAAGAAAATGCAGAAGCTGATGCTGAGTATGTCATGTCAATCATGAAACTTAAACCTGCCACAACCTACACCCAGATAAAGTGTAGGAAGAGTAGTATCAGTACACCACACATACAGGTAGGCATCATCAGCCAACTACAATTAGTATGCAACAACATAAAATTAATATGCAATCAATAATTCAGTTTAAATAACCACTCAACAATTTATCAAGATAATTTTTTTAATCTTCATCTACGACAGTTACTTAACCATGCATCCGCATTTCTCTATCCATCTTAGCCACAAAGGCTGGCCTGCACAATGTTTAGGCCTCGCTCCAGCGGTAACTTGGTCGTTGTCGTGGTCTCGCCGTAGTAGAAACTCTATTATTGCAGTGGTACTTTTCTAGGAAGTAACTAGACTTCATTAGCAACCTTACTTCTTTCAACACCTTATCAATTACACAAGGTATAACATCACACAAAACATATAGCAATTTATCCTCAATTAATTATACCCTTCGCCACTTTTATCTTATCAAAATCATTCAATTTATTCTTCCTTTTTACGAAACATTCTCACAGTCAGGAGTAACCAGCAATAATACATAAATCACATTTACCCAATGATCGTGCATGGAAATATTAACTCATATACAATTAATTTCATCAAACACCAAGACTTATAATACAAGTAAAACACAATTATGCAGAAGATAACATGCACACTGAACAAATAGTAAATAGACCTATCATCATTAATATCTTCTTATCATATATCTACACACATATCGATGTCATACCCATCACTGAACTTTTTCACATAGTCGTAAGTATATCAAACATACCTGTATTGATCTCTATCTCACAACTGTATGTATATCAAACGTATCTGTATTGATCTTTGTCTCACAATCATATGTATATCATGACATACCTTTACTGATCTTTGTCACCATCATACCACCGGTAATGTGTCGGGTGCACGTCTCTGTCACATCACTGTACACACATGCCAAAGGGTTTTATTTCTGCCTTTCCATTCATGACTTGCAGGGGACTCTAGAAATCCATGTACTATACACCCAAACATATGAACATCTCATCATACTTATTTGTGTACTCAAATCCATACAGCCAGCCGTACAAACATTTAGTCATACCTGTCTGTGTACCCTTTCATACTGCTCGCCCAGATGCTCACCTTGAGCATGAGCCACTCATATCCAAGTACTCATACATATAAAATTCCACTCGTCCGGATGCTCACCTCAAACAAGAGCCTCTCATCTTAGGGTAAGGTATAACAACAATCTCATTCACGTCCAGTATAGGATAAGAATCTACTATCCCTCACTCATAAACATATGCAATATGATATCAACGAGTCAGCTAGTATGACAACTCAGGCAAACCCATTTATCAACCAAGGATCCTCAGCATAGCATTCATACATTATATTTCGTCACCTCATGTGACCATTTAGAAAGAAGTAATGAATCAACAATAAGCATCATATTTATCATGCAATTTCACTAAGTCAACTCAGGTGACCACTCAACAAGGTATATAAATAAACAATCATTAGCACAGTTCATAAAGTATTTCATTAGGTCAACACACCAAAAAGCACGTATTATTTATCTCAATTACCCTTAACTGTCACCACAATTATCAAATTGAGCTTTTCAAACCTCATCTACAATCATATAAGATATCAACATTATTCTACACTATCAAGGCACGAAGACACATTAGCTATACCCACATTTACTAGTTATCTAGTTTAAGAAGTGGTTCTTCCTATACTGTTACTCATTAATTTATTAATTATCAATTATTAAATACATAGTCCCACTTCAACCAAAATTCACAATCAAGCCATCGTAAAGATATTATTCATAATTTCTTGGGCTAAATTTAATCGCCCGCTTATTACCTAGGGACCCATCATTCATTCCAGTTCTTTCAACCTTATTGTATTGCCTTAGTTCTATGTCATCTCCATTAAGGCAGTCTATCCGGTTCAAATTTTTCCCATTAGTATTTCTAATTTTTTTTAAAGTCAATTCATCAACACATAAAATTAATTAGATAAAACCAACTCTAAATCACTCAACCTGGTAAACTACAAATTCTTAGAATTACTTGTTCTTTCCTTACCTAAGAATCGTTCTAAGTTAGTTAATTTATATCACCGATTCAGCTTCCCATTCATGGCATATAGAAGGACACCAACAAGTTTGCATAACCCCATTAGTTTTATTCACCTTGCTTCTTTCTTATTCCTCTCCTTTTATAAAACACATGCACAATGATATATTCATAATTTATACCATCAAATATATGATCAAGAACAGCTACAATCATATGTTATTAAGACCTGAAATCAAGAATATCACCTCAAAACTCTACTACCAAGATCATAACATCAAGGACACATTATCAAAAATATCCAATCAAGAGTACTTGTTAACAAAAATCACATTAAGATTGCCCCCCCCCCCCCCCCGCAATTATTAATAATCAATTAGGTTTCATTTATCCACGTGTTCTTGTAGTTAGTATTAATCCTCCACTTTTATAGTTATGTCACTACAGTATTTCATCAAGTCATTATATTTTATAATCTCTCTACCCTCATCAATTCTACACTAATAATACACATGTATATGATTCACAAATTATAGTCTAACACAAAGGTAAGTCATAACCTACCTGGATCATAAAACTGGAACATGCCGCTACTCCACGGGAGATTTGCCTTTTCTCAATGCCTCGGACATTCAAAGTCTAGAAATAAGACATTAAGGAATCAATCAATAGGCTACTCCTTCGATTCAAGGTTTTGGGAACTCAACCCACTCCATTCTACCCATTGCTAACGGTCTGATTCGATAATCACAGGCTAAATTATCATAAACCAAATCTATAATGATCAGTCCAACCTACTTCATGGAGTTTTTACTCCTCTAACCCTCTTAAAACAACTTTTGAGGTTAAGGGTTTCAAATTCACCGAATTCTAAGTCTCAAACCATCACTAAAATAATATTCTATAATTACATTCACCCTAGAAAGTGTTAATTTACTACTTTTATGACTAGGAATCAACACCCAATCATTCTCATAACCCTAGCCCTAGTTTTCACAAACCTAGGGTTCTTAGCTAGGAACTCACCATTAGAAACTATCTCTGATTCTGGATGTTAGGGAATCAAATAAGGAAAAGAAAGAGATAGAACTCATATCTTGGGAAGGAGAAACTGCTTAGCCCTTAGAAAATCGCCCTTCTGCTCTCAAAGATCATGCCTCAAAACAGAGGGGTGAAAAACCCCGAAATTCTGACTTAAACTGACTTTCTGCCTTGCATCGTCCGCTGCAGTGGTACTTTTCCACTATCATAGTCCAACTACGGCAAAGAACCCTTTGCCACGGTGGTACCGCAGCCTGGGATTTCGAATCATCTTATCAAGTCAATTAATAAAACAATCTCTTATTCTGGAAAAAAAATCTAGACCCATAAAATTTTGAATTCTTACACCAATGTCATCGAAGCTCTATAATGATTAGACGGGTCGTTACATATATGACATTATATAAGCATAGTGCTTGTGCACTATACAATGTTGACAATGGATTAGTTGAGATGCATGCAAATTGACGTAGATACCATATTTACTTAAACAAAAACACTTATGTTGTTGTATGATTGAAGCAACTCCTTGAATTTAGTACTTAAGAGAGGCCAATTGAATACTGCAGATGCCAAATCCCTTTACTTTTCATGGCAAAATATGGTCTATTTTAAACTAGATTCCACTCTATGTGAAAATACAGGATAGTTTCCTTTTTATATTTTTGCATTGGTGTTTAGCAAACAAATGTACACATCTAACTAGACCTTCAATAAAAATGGAAAGAGCATATAGTTGGATAACTTTTGTGAGAGTAAGATAGTGTGTTAATTTAGTTTTGTGTTTTTCACTTGCATTTTTCTATGAGATGGTCTATTTTTTTCACGTTATGTACTAATGTCTGTTTGACAAGAAATAGGACAAAAAGGTTTGTTTCGAATAGGAAAAATAGTCCGAGATCATTTTTTTGCTATGAATAACATAGCCAACTGTTTTTCCTTTGATGAAATTTGCACTTTAGTTTCTTACATTCTATCAATCATGTGACATATTTATTCCTCAAGCTTCCTAAGCTCTGGCTCTACTTTTATTTCTGAAAGTCAAAATAGTCTGAGCTCCTTGTTATTATCGATAATATAGACAACTCTTTTTTCTTTAAATATTGACCTACTAATACTATTTCCTGCAACATGGGATTTCCCTTACCTGGATGTACTGTATCCCTCTAAAGTAACTAAATGGTACATTAAATAAACCAAAAACCACCTCAAAACTTGACATCCCTCTTCTTCGACTCGCCATCTTTTTTCTGCATTTTGTGTTTCCTCTTCTTCTTGTTCTATAGTAATTTTTTATCAGCAGTGTGATATGTTATTCATTTAGGTTTTTCAATATTCTTGTAATGAGATAAATATGAGAATTTTTCTCCCCTCTGGAGCATCTTTTTAGTTTACTATTTTGCACTTCAGCTTCTTACATCCTATCATTCATGTGACATATTTCTTCCTCAAGCTTCTTATGCTATGGCTTTGCATTTATTTCTGATGGTAAAAGCAGTCCTAGGTTCTTTTTTTTGTTGATAATATAGCCACTCTTTTTTATTTGATGAAATTCTTTACTTCATCTTCTTACATCCTACCATATACATCAGTTTATCCTTCAACATAGTAGCACTATTAGCTTTTACTGGTTTGCCCACTAGTGCAGCTATGTTAGTGAGTACAACCTTCCCCCAATACTTTAGATCAAAATCTAGTAGTCTAATCCAGATTGGTACTTTATTACTCATTTCCATCTCTTCCATCCACAGCTTAACGATCACTGCTTTCTATAAGATAGTCAAACTCCATTTTCAATCACCTTATCCCTGTTCTGCTTATTGTGTAATCATACTATAAAGACACCTCTACTCGTCTGCATAACTTTGGTTATCCCTTGTAATACCCGAAAGTTCCTAAGACTATACCTGAGATTTGAAATATGATCAGCAGGAAAAGTTGGAGAATTTCTTCAGTACGACTCAACCTAAGAGTCATAGGTTGGTAGTATGGGTCGTAGGAAGACCCGTGGTATAGAGCAGAGTTTTTGTTTCCCTAGACCATGCGTCCCTACTATGAATCATAATATGTGGGTACGACCCGTGGTCAGGAGTCGTAGTAAGTCCTTGGGGTTAGCAAGTAATGGATTGTACAGGTAACGGTATGGTTCGTAGGATGGTGTTATGGATCATAGTAGGATTCATGGAAATATTTAGAGGATTGGAGGTCTTGGACTTGGTTGGTACGGGAAAATACCACGAGTTGTAGGAGGATTGTACGACTCGTGGTATGAGTCGTGACAACTGACAGAATAGTTTTCTTGCGAATTCATTAAGGATATTTTCATAAATTCTAAGCTCCTAAGCCCTAAACTACGTCATTTTAAGCTCTGAAAATAGCATTTTAGGGGAGTTTAACCTATTCTAATTCATTCAGCTCCCATGTATGCAAGTTTAGAGGTTTCCCTTTGAAGATCAAGCATATATCCTTCATTTTCTACTCCAAATATCTTGGGCTTTCAAAGACAAGTGTAGATTCAGTTCACCCAGGTATGTAGGGCTATCAATGAGAGTTTCCCTTCATTCTCATGCCCAAATTTCTCCTCAAGTTCATAATTCAAGTCTCAATTCAAGTTGATGATCTTATGGGGTTTTATCCCAATTTCACGAAATTCTCTATAATTTGTTTATAGGTTCATGTTTCAAAGTATATTTCAAGATCCATGGGCAGATTTTATACCTATTTTGATTATAAATTTCATACCTTCAAGTTCTTGAAATTTATTCCCAATTATGCAAGTTTTATGAAAGTTTATGAATTACCCATGTATAAATCTATGATTTTGGCTAATGAAGTCTATTTCAAGTATGATGAATTTCCAAGCATGTATGTTCTTTATGATTTATGAGTTTATGATTTTGGCCGACTCACAGGCCCTTATTTCATGGATAATCACGTATTTCAAGTATGATCAAGTATGTTATGATTTAACTAGCCCATGAACTTCATGTATGACTTCACGATAATTATATGAGCCCTCATGTGTATTTTTTTTTGAAATGGTGTCTAGAAACCAACTAGGCCCGACATTCAGGTATACTCCAAGGTCTCAGAACTATGTGTCGCCATAGGTATATATTCATGGTTAACCTTACGGGGTCCTTATTAGTGATATCACGCCAAGTATCGTTCCTTGTCTTGGCTAGCTTGGGACGGCTCTGCCCATGTGAGCGAGATAGTTGGGGCACTATGTAAGCTCTATCATAACGGTGTCGGTTAAGACGAGTCTCCTATTGTTCCTCTTGATTTTAGTTATGCATGTTTATGACTTATGATATTATGTTCTTATAGGTTTGACCTAACAATTAGTTTGTAAGCTTTTACTTATAATTTTAGCTATGACAAGCCATATAATTCTATTTTCAACTTTGAATCATTCTATTCAGATATGAAATTCAGTTTATGACTATACATGTTCTCAAATATCAGCATGCAGTCCTTACTCTCATGATCTTATGATTTATGTTTATATGCGTGATTTCATTTTTATACTTACTCTGCATGTTTTACTTCCCTTGCGTACTAAGTACATTTCAAGTACTGACCGCATACTCTATACTATATTATTTCATGATACAGGTTCAAACTTTCAGACCCAGTTCTGCCACTAGCCAGTTTCCCGCAGCTTAGTTTAGTTCCCGCTATGGCGAGTCCTCATCCTTCAAGGATCTTCAGTTAGCAATGAGTTATGTTACTTTCAGTTTCAAACTTTAGTGAGCTAGTTGGAGATGTTTTCCCATTAGCTCTTCAGACATGTTAGAGGCTTATCAAATAATATGTAGAATTTCAGCTTTGTCAATGTTGACTCTGTATGGTTGATGGGTATTTAGACTTCTGCTTATTCATGTTCAGAATATCAGTTCCTGCTTGATGTATGCTCTTTAGCTGCTATGTTCATTCCATGGGTCGACTTGGAGCCATTCGTGGTTCTAGGTCCCATGTCTTGATTCAGGCCTTTTTTGGGTCATGAAAAACTTGGTATCAGATTTAAGGTTTCGAGTGTCCTATAGTATCTGAAAGCTGTGTTGAGTAGAGTTTTTTCCATGGGTATAAAGCATGCCACAATTATGGGGGATAGGCTACCAGACGTCTTAGGAAATTTTCCTTCTTTTATGATCTATGTCATGCGATGAAGTATCTCCCTATCATTCTATATATTTCTATACGCATTTGTAGAATCATGCCTCCATGTTGAGTAGATGATAGAAGAAACAGAAATGGAAATGGCCATGAAGATAGCAATGGAGATGGGCACCCGCATGTCTTTTGCCCGAGCAGGTCTCTCATGCCTAGTTTAGAGTAGATTTTCATATCTTGGCCCAGGCTTTGACCGCTGAGGTCAAACAACAAGTGGTAGCCTATATTCCTCAGAATGGGAACGTAGTGGCGGCTCGAGTTCGGGACTTTCTCGGGATGAATTCAACTGAGTTCCTAGGGTAAAAAGTAGATGAGGAACCGCATGCGTTCCTAGATGAGATACAGAATATCACCAAGATTATGGGGGTGATGGGAGAAAAGAGTGCATATTTAGCCTCCTACTAGCTAAAAGGGGTTCCTTACATTTGGTACTGTCAGTGAAAGGATGGGAGAGCAGTTGGCGCCATTCTCGTGAGCTGGGATGAGTTCATTACTACCTACTTGGACAGATTCTTCCCTAGGGAGTTGAGGGAGGTAAAGGCAGCGGAGTTTGTCAACTTGAGGCAGAACAATATGACTGTGCAAGACGATGTCTTGGAGTTCACCCAACTGTCCAAGTATGCGCCAGAGATGGTTGAAAATCAAAGAACTCATATGAATAGATTTGTGTATGGACTGTCAGATTCGTTGATCAAGGAGTGTAGGACCGCAATGCTGAATAGTGATCTAGATTTCTCTTGATTGGTTATAAACGCCTAGAAGCTAGAGGCGGATCAGATGAAGGAAAAGAAGAGAGAAGCCAAGAGGGCCAAGACAGGCAGCTTTGGGTTCTCCCAGTAGAGGTCCAGTGGTGGACATAAGCATAGTCCCACCAGAGGTCATCAGCCCCAACATCGTCATTAGCTAGTGTTCCATCTAGACCTCGGGGTTATCAAAGGAGCAGGGCACCTGGTTTAAGGGGATAGAGGAACATGCCGGTAGAGCGCACCTTTCAAGTATGCAAAAAATATGGTAAGAACCACATAGGAGAGTGCCTAATCGAATAGGATATTGCCTTCAGGTGTGGGGAACCCGGGCACATATGCAGGGAATGTCCTCTGGCTAGGTAGGGCAACAGTAGAGGTCATGCCCAGACAACCAGTTCAGCATAGCTCCCACATCATGTACTTCTCAGCAGGGTATTTCCACTAGTGCAGCTGGTGGTCAACGCTAGAACAAATTTTATGCCTTCTTATCTTGTCAGGAGAAGGAGGTCCCTCCAGATGTAGTCACTGGTATGTTACGAGTATTTCACCATAATGTGTATGCATTGTTAGATCCAGGGGCTAATTTATCTTTTGTGACTCCTTGTATTGCCATTAGTTTTGGAGTCAGTCTCGAATTCCTATCAGAACCCTTCTCAGTCTTTACTCCAGTCGACGACTCAGTTATAGCTCGATGGGTATATAGAAATTGCCCTATCACAGTCCTTTAGAAAGTCACCATAGCTAATTTAGTAGAGTTAGACATGACTAATTTTGATGTTATCTTTTATACGGATTGGTTGCATGCATGTTATGCCTCAGTGAATTATAGAACCCGTATGGCAGAGTTTCAATTTTCGGGTGAACCAATCCTAGAATGGAAGGGTAGTTCAGTTATGTTTGTAGGTCATTTTGTTTCCTACCTTAAGGACTGAAGGACGATTTGCAAGGGCTACGTGTACCATCTAGTTCGGGTTAAGAATGCTACATCCAAGAGCCCAACTCTTTAGTTTGTCCCTATTGTATGTGAGTATCCAAAGCTTTACCCAAATGATCTGTCAGGAGTCCCTCCCGAGCGGGAGGTTGACTTTAGTATTGACCTTCTTCCTGATACGCAACCTATATCTATTCCTCCTTATAGAATGGCTCCAGCTGAGCTAAAGTAGTTGAAAGTGAAGTTGAAGGATCTTCTAGACATGGGCTTCATTAGACCTAGCATGTCCCCGTGGGGTGCACCAGTTCTCTTTGTTCGAAAGAAGGATTGGCCTCTTCATATGTGCATTGACTAACGACAATTGAACAAGGTCACAATCAAGAACAAGTATCCCCTCCCCAGAATTAATGACTTGTTTGACCAACTTTAGGGTGCTAAGTGCTTCTCAACGATAGACCTCAGATCCGGCTATCATCAGCTTAGAGTTAGGGAGAGTGACATTTCAAAGACAGCCTTTCGGACTCGGTATGGCACTATGAATTTGAAGTTATGTCTTTTAGACTAATGAATGCTCCTGTAGCTATTACAGAATTGATGAACAAGGTGTTCAAGCAGTTTTTAGACATGTTTGTGATTGTCTTCATAGACAACATTCTCATATACTCTCAGAGCGAGAAGGAACATGCCGCTCATCTGAAGATCATACTACAGACTCTCAAGGATCGCCAGCTTTGCTAAATTCAGCAAGTGTGAGTTTTTTTTGAACTAACTAGCATTTTTGGGCCACATAGTGTCAAGTGAGGGTGTGCAGGTGGACTCTCAAAAGATAGAAGCGGTGAAGAATTAGCCTAGATCGGTTAATCCTTCAGAGATCAGGCGCTTCTTGGGTTAAGCTGGCTCATTTTCATCCATTGTAGCACCATTTACTAAGTTGACCCAGAAGAAAGTCAAATTTCAGTGTTCGGATTCCTGTGAAAGGAGTTTACAAGAGTTAAAGACTTGACTCACTTCTGCCCTAGTATTGACCCTACCAGAGGGTACGAACGGATTCATTGTGTATTATGATACCTCTAGGGTTTGCCTTGGTTATGTGTTGATGCAGCATGGTAAGTTCATTGCTATGCCTCTAGACATCTTAAGTCTCACGAGAAGAGTTACACGACACATGACCTATAGTTGGTATCACTGGTATTCACATTGAAGATTTGGAGACACTACTTGTATAGGGTGCATGTGGATGTGTTGACGGATCACAAGAGCCTACAGTATGTGTTCACTTAGAAGGACTTGCACTTTCAACAAAGGAGGTGGCTAGAGCTTCTCAAGGATTACAACATAAGTATCATTTATCATCCGGACAAGGCCAATGTAGTGGCGGATTTCCTCAAAAGAATATCCATGGAAAGTGTGTCTCACATTGAGGATGGGAGGAAAGAGTTGGTGAAGGATGTGCATCGACTTGCACGATTAGGGGTTCACCTTGTGGATTCGACCGATAGTGGTGTCATTTTTCAGAATGAGTCAGAATCTTCATTGGTGACCTAGGTCAAGGATAGGCAAGACGAGGATCCTATCATAGTGAAGCTAAAGGAAATAGTTCTTTAATACCCCAAAAGTCCCTAAAATCAGACCCATGAGTTGAAACTGTGGAAGAAGGAAATTTCGCACCAAGTCACAGAACAAGTCATCCAGTGACTCGTGGTGTGACCTAAGGGGTAATTTAATGACCCGTTAGGATGTGCCCAGTTTAAAGTGATGAAATTCTTGGTCATCAGTGATGGAAGAGATGATGAGACATCATCACTTCCCAAGAGTCGTGGGTTGACCCGATAATTGGGCAAGGAGGAAAAATAGTGTTGAGATTCAGTGAACTGGACGGATGAAGGAATGAATCGTGGTGCACTTCATGACTTTTCGAGCGAGACATGGTCAGGATGAAAATAAGAAGGAAATTAGAAGTTCCGGTGAAGGTAATGAGTGAGGGACACGAGTCGTAACTCCTCCTAACAACTCGTGATGTCCAGCGTTGGGACTGTTAGTGTTAATCTTCCTGCGAAATTAGTAAGGGTGTTTTTTGTAATTACTAATCTTATAATCCCTAAACTATGCATTTAAGCTCTGTTATGAGGGTTTTAAGAGGGTTTAGCCTATCCTAACCCATTCTCTCCCATGCATGCAAACTAAGGCCTTCCATTGAAGTCAAACTTAGAAATTCTCCAAGTTCTTCTCCAAATCTCTTGGGCTTTCAAGGAAGGGTATAGACTCGATTTACCCAGGTACATAGGGCCATGAATGAGAGTTTCCTTTTACTCTCATGCCCAAATTTCTCCTCAAGTTCATGAATTCAAGTGTTTGATCTTATGTGGTTATAACTCAAGTTTATGAAATTCTTTATACTTTATTCATGGGTCAATTCCTTTCATGTTTCAAATGATGTTTTAAGATTCATGGGCAGATTTTATGTACAAATTAATTGTAAATTCATGATTTCATGTTTCAGAAAAATTATGCCCAATTATGCAAGTTTCATACAAAAATTCAAGTGTATGCTCTGTGTTTTCAAGTAGGAGGAGATACGTAGAATTAATGAATGTTTATGATTTATCCATGTATGACTTCATGATTTTTGACTATCAAGTTTATTTTTAGTATGTTAAAGTTTGGGAAAGACCATATAATTTAAGCATGTTTTCATAATTTAGTACAGTTTTATAAATCAGCTTACCATATGGTTTTGGAGTCTAGACTCCCATATTCAGCTTATGGTATGTTTGGAGCTAGGACTCCCCATATTCAGATTTCAGATTATGCATGTGATTACATTATAAACTTTATTGAAAATAATGGCTTCAGTTTCATTGAAAAATGATGGAGATCACTTTGCAGGTTTTTGGGAGTAGTGTCTAGCATTGAGCAGGATAGGGGTTCATGAAAAACCCTATGTCTCAAAACTACGTGCCAACGTAGGATTTCACATGTTACTTTGGTACCTCCCTTATAAGCTTCCCCTGCCCCGATTAGGCCTTCATCTTGATATTGATATAATGGTGGCGCCCTTAGCCCTGGAAAGGCTTTGGACGGCTCTGCCCACTTGAGTGTAATAGTTGGGATCACGTAAGCTCTATCGTGATAGTGTCGATTATATGACGAGTCTCCCATTGATCCTCATGGTTTCAGTTATGCATATTTATAAGTTATGATATTATGTTTTCAATAGGTTTGATCTAATGATCAGATTATTAGTTTTACTTAAAATCTCAATTTCAACTTTGGGTCATTCAATTTAATTATGAGATCTAGTTTATGTTTATTACTTTTTTCAGATATCAGCAAGCAGCCTTTACTCTCAGAATCTTATGATGTTATGATTTGTGAAATGCATGATTTCAATTTTTAAGTACTCAGCATGTTTTACTTACCTTGAATACTTAGTACATTCCAAGTACTGACCGCATACTCTATGTTGTATCATTTCAATATACAGGTTCAGATGTTCAGACTCAGTCTCGCTGTTATCTGGTCTCCCGAGTTTATCTAAGTGTTGTTGTTGGTGAGTCCTAATCCTTCGAGGACCTTCAGTTAGTTGAGATATGTTATTTCAATTTTAGACCTCTAGTGAGTTAGTTGGGGTGTTGTCCCATCAGCTCATCAGTATGTTAAAGGCTTTTCAAACATAGACTTGTATATTCAACTTCGGATTCAGTGTTATGATGTTACCGCTGGATAGATGTTTTGTTATTCAGACTTCAGCTAGTTATCAACTTTGTTTATGATGATCCTTAGTTATCATATTTATGCCATGGGTTGACTTGGAACAATTTGTGGTTCTAGGTTGTGTGTCTCGATTCGGGGTATCAGCTCGGGTCATGACAAACTTGGTATAAGAGCATTAGGTTTTGAAGTGTCCTAGGATATCTAAAAGTCGCGTTAAGTAGAGTCTTTTTTATGGGTGTGAAGTGTGCCACACTTATGACAAATAGGCTACGAAATGTTTTAGGAAATTTCCCTTCTTTCATCATCTATATTGTGCAATGAAGTATCTCTCTATCCTTCTAACTCGTGCTATATGTTTTTGTAGAATCATTCCTCCACATCGTATGAATGGAAGAAGGAACAGAAATAGATATGGACATGAGGATGGCAATGAAGATGGGCACTAGCAGGCCCCACCATCCCTAGAGGATCCCATGCCGGAGAAGGTTACCCATGCTAAGTTTGGGGAAGCCATTCAGATGTTGGCACAAGCTTTTACCACTCAGGTCAATTAGAAGGCAGTGACTTAGTTCCCCGGAATGGGAACACAACAGCGGCTAGAGTTGGGAATTTTCTCAAGATGAATCCCCCTAAGTTCTATGGATCCAGGGGTGATGGTTGAGGAGTGTGCAGACTTAGCCTCCTGTCAGTTGAAAGGAGTAGCTCATATATGGTACAGGCAATGGAAGGATGGTCGGGGAGTCAAACCGGGTCCTAATTGGGATGAGTTTCTCACTGCATTCTTATATCGATTCTTTCCTGAGGAGATGAGGGAAATCATGACCGTCCAAGAGTATGCTCTATAGAAAAACATGACCGTCCAAGAGTATGCTCTATAGTTCACCCGGTTGTCCAAGTATGAATCGAAGATGGTGGCTGATCAAAGGGATCGGGTGAGCAAATTTGTGAATGGAGTAGTGGATTATTTGGTCAAAGACTGCAGGACTGGTATGCTTCATCAGGACATTGAATTATCTCGATTGGTCTTTAATTTCCAGTAGATGGAGGCTGAGGGAGAGGAAGAGAGAGGCCAAGAGGGCCAGGACAGATAGTTTTGGGTTTTCTCAGCAGAGGTCTGGTGGCGGACATCGCAGCAATCCCACCATCGATCGTCAGCCCCAGCATCATCATCAGCCAGTGGGCCATCCAGGTCTAGGCGTGATCATGGGGGAAAAACATCAGGCTCTCAAGGTTAAGGGAGAAGGACAGTGGAGCCCAATATTCTAATTTGTGATAGGTGTGGCAGGAGGCACACTGGATAGTGCTTAGCAGGTTCACGGGCATGTTTTGGGTATAGGAAGGTCGAGCACATGCTCAGAGATTGTCCGTCGGCCAGACAGGGTCATGGTAGAGACCGTGACCCAGTTACCAGTTCAACAGCTACACCAGCATGCTCAACTCAATAGGGTGCATCCACTAGTATAGGTGGTGGTCAACGTTAGAACAGGTTTTATGCACTCTCATCATGACAAGAGCAAGAGGTCTCCCTGGAGTGGTCATTGGTATGTTACAAATATTTTACCTTGATGTTTATGCATTGTTAGATCCATGGGATACCTTCTCTTTTGTGACTCCCTATGTGTCTAGTAGTTTCAGAGTCAGTCCCGAAATCCTATCAAAACCCTTCTTAGTCTCTACTCCAGTTGGTGGCTCAGTTATAGCTCAACGGATACACAAAAATTGCCCTGTCATGTTCCTTCAGAAAGTCACCTCAATCGATCTAGTAGAGTTAGACAAGATTGATTTTGATGTTATCTTTGGTATTGATTGGTTGCATGCATGTTATGCCTCAGTGAATTGTAGAACCATAAGGTAGAGTTCCATTTTCAGGTTAGCCAGTCCTAGAATGGAAGGGTAGTTCAGTTGTACTTGTAGGTCACTTTGTTTCCTACCTTAAGGCTAGAAAGATTATTTCCAAGGGTTGTGTCACAACCATCTAGTTCGGGTTAAAGATGCTACATCCGATACCCCGACTCTTCAATCTGTTCCTATCTTATTTGAGTGCCCAGGGGTTATTCTAGATGATCTACCAGGAGTCCCTCCCGAGCAGGAGATTGACTTTAGTATTGACCTTCTTCCCGATACGCAGCCTATATCTATTCCTCCTTATAGAATAGATCCAGCTGAGGTAAAGGAGTTGAAAGAGCAGTTGAAGGATCTCTTAGATAAGGGCTTCATCAGACCTAGCAAGTCCTGGTGGACATAGTGCACTAGTTCTCTTTGTTCAAAAGAAGGACGGATCTACTGACAATTGAACAAGGTTGTAATCAAGAAAAAGTATCCCCTCCCCAGAATTGATGACTTGTTTTTCCAATTTTAGGGTGCCAAGTGCTTTTCAAAAATAGACCTTAGGTTCGGTTATCATCAGCTCAGAGTTAGGGAGAGTGACATCCCGAAGACAGCCTTCAGGTGTTATACCCCGAAAGCCCAAAGATCATACTCGGGAGTTGAAATGGAGAAAAGTTTTAAAACTAGCACCAGGCACAGAACGGGTCGTTAGGTGACCCGTTGGTGCATCCCAGGAGTCATGATGTGACTCGTGGGGAGGCCAGGTGAGGAATTTGGGAAATTGGAGAAATGGGATCCCACGGACGTGACCACGACTCATGGTCAGGCCCCACGAGTCGTTAGGTCAGTCGTGGGGTGGGTGAGAAAGAAGAGAGAAGGAAGGCAGGTAGTATACTTGAGGGGAGGACCCCACGAGTCGTGGTCAGTCCCCACGATTCGTGGGGTGAGTCGTGACCAAGCAGGGAGTAAAAGTTGTTGAAGCTGAGGCAATGTACTTGATGGACGACTCCATGAGTCGTGGCCAAGGGTAACGAGTCGTTAGGTACCTTGTTGGAACCATCTGGCAGTTATTTTCTACGAATTTAATAAGGGCTTTTTCATAATTCCTAAGTTCCTAGGGCCTAAACTACGTCATTTTGAGGTATGAATAGTGACTTTTAAGGAGGTTAAATTCATTTTAGGCCATTTCATATTCATGCATGCAAGAGTGATAGACTAAGGAGGTTACAAGGCAATACTTCAAGGTGTTCTTCAATTCCTTCTTCGGCATTCAAGGGAGGGTTAGAATCAGCCATTTACAGGTATATAGGGTTATGAATGGGTATTTTCGTTCACACCCATGCTCAATCTCTCCTAATTCATGAAGTTTGTTCAAAAATCTTATAGGGTTTTAACTTAAATCTTGTGGAATTCTAATGATCTATCAATGGGATATTATTTTTTGTTATTTAATCATATTTTATGAATTACGATCAAATTCTACAACTATTTTGATTATAAATTTATTGATTTTGATTTCTATGAAATTATGCCTAATTATGCATGCTCTATGATGAATCAAGTTGTGATTTTTACCTCAATTGTTGATATTCATAAACTCATCATGATTTATGAGTTATAATATGGATTTATTAAAATGCCCATTATAAATTTATGATTTACAAAGTCTATACATGATCTACAAGCATACATAAACCTCATGATTTTACTAATTATGTTTTGGCCGACTCATGGGCCTTACCCTCATGTCTAGTTCACGTATTTACAAGAATGTTTATGATTATCATGATTTAACTAGCCCATGAATTTCATGCATATTATACTATGAGAACTATATACGTCTTGAGAGTATTTATCACCGAGTAGGTTCAAGGCTCCCGAATCTAAGAAGTACGCGCCATTGTAGGATATGATGGGACTTCCTTTGTGACTTTCCCCTTGCCCAAATGGGCCCTTTCATGTGTGATATCACGCCCTTCATGGTTCTACCCTTGGTAAGGTATGAACACCCTCCCGACTAGGAATTTACAGGTCAGGCTCCATGTGTGCTCATATGGGGTGTGTCGATTATAAGATTCTTCCATTGATCCTCGTGATTTATGCATGTTTATGATTATGCACTTTGTCTCAATTTATGCTCAAGAAATATTTTCTCTTATGATTATGATAACGACTGATTTACGAACGTTTTGAAAACCTTGAGCTTATGTTATCTTATGCTACTTATGTTATGAGCATGTTTTCCCACTCTTATAATCATTTATCAGATTTAATGTATTTTTAAATGTCCATTTTACGGACCTTGCATGTTCGGTACATTCCACGTACTGAACTCATACTTTCTATGATGTATCGTTTCATGATACAGGACCCGGCTCTCAGGCTCAGCCCCGTTAGTAGTCCATTTCAGAGTTTACCATCCAGCCTTTTGGTGAGTCCTCATTCTCTGAGGATCATATGTTTCAGATATTGTTGTCCCTTTTTGCTTTCAGTTTTGCTAGGTTAGTTGGGGATGTTTCCCCATCAACCCATCTGATACGATAGAGGCTTTCAGACTAATTGTAGTACTCAGCTATTATGTAATGGTGTACGTTCCACTTATCATGCTAATGTTATGTTATGTCTATATTTTCTATATATCGTCATGTTGAGTATTTCACTTAATGATATGAAGTTAGATAAATGTTCATGCCATGGGTCGACTTGGAGTCTCTCGGGCCTCCTTGTCCTATGTTACAATCCGGGTCTACGTTCGGGTTGTGACATTAGGACTCGGTACTATGAGTTTGTAGTTATATGTTTTGGACTAAAAATGCTCGTGCAGCTTTTATGAATCTGATGAACAAGGTGTTCATGCCATACTTGGATATGTTTGTGATTGTCATCATAGACGATATTCTCATATACTTTTGCAGCGAGGAGTAACATCTCGCTCATTTAAGGATCGTGTTACAAACTCTCAAGGATCACCAGTTGTTCACTAAATTTAGCAAGTGCAAGTTTTGGATAAACTCAGTAGCATTTTTGGGCCAATGTGGTGTCAGGCGAGGGTGTGCAGGTGGACTTTCAATAGATAGAAGTTGTAAATAATTGGCCTAGACCAGTTAATCCTACGGATATCAGGATTTTATTGGGTTTAGCTGGCTACTATAGGAGGTTTGTTGAAGGATTTTCATTCATTGCATCATTGTTGACTAAGTTAACCCAGAAAAAAGTTAAATTTCAGTGGTCGGATGCCTGTGAGCAGAGTTTTCGAGAGTTAAAGACTCGACTCACTTCATCCCCAATATTGATCCTACCCGAGGGTACAGATGGATTTATTGTGTATTGTGATGCCTCTAGGGTTGTTCTTGATTGTGTATTGATGCATCATGGTAAATTCATTGTGTATGCCTCTAGAAAACTTAAGACTCATGAGAAGAATTATCCGACGCATGACATAGAATTGCCAGCAGTGGTGTTTGAATTGAAGATATAGAGGCACTACTTGTATGGGGTGTATGTAGATGCGTTCATAGACCATAAGAGCCTTCAATATGTGTTTACTTAGAAGGACCTGAATTTTCAACAAAGGAGGTGGTTAGATCTTCTCAAGGACTATGGCATGAGTGTCCTTTATCATCCAAACAAGGCCATTGTAGTGGAAGATGCCCTTAGCAGGCTATCCATGGAGAGTGTTTCTCAGGTGGATGATGGATAAAAGGAGTTAGTGAAAGATGTCCATAGGCTTGCTTGTTTAGGAGTTTGACTTGTTGATTCAACGGATGGTAGTGTCATTGTTTAGGATGGTTCAGAATCCTCTTTGCTGACTGAGGTCAAGGCTAGGCAAGATGAGGATCCTATTTTGGTAAAGTTAAAGGAAGCGGTTCAGATTTGGAAGGTAGAGGTCTTCTCCCAAGGGGGAGATGGAGTACTTCGATATCAGGGTCATTTGTGTGTTCTGGACGTTGATGATTTGAGGGAGAGGATGTTGCATAAGGATCATTGTTACTAATATTCTATACATCCAGGTGCCACCAAGATGTACTGTGACCTACAAGAAGTCTATTGGTGGAATGGCATGAACAAGGATATAGTAGAGTTTGTGGATAGGTGTTCGAACTGTCAACAAGTGAACGTTGAGCATCAAACACCTAGTGGTGTGCTACAAGACATCTGTATCCCAACTTGGAAGTGGAAAGAGATCAATATGGACTTCATTACAGGATTACCTCGCACACGTCGACAGTATGACTCTATTTGGGTGGTTATAGATAGGTTGACTAAAGCAGCTCATTTCTTACCGGTCAAAACCACCAATTCAGCTGAGGACTGTGCTCAATATTTCATTTGGGAGTTAGTTAGGTTGCATGGATTTCCTTTTTCCATTATATCAGATAGAGGTGCTCAGTTTATGTCGCAATTTTGGAGAACACTTTAGAAGGGACTCAGTACTCAGGACAAGCTTAGCACAGCTTTTCACTCGCAGATGGATGGTCAGGCCGAGCGGACCATTCATACTCTTGAGGATATGTTGAGAGCATGTGTGATTGACTTTGAAGGTAGTTGGGATGATCATTTACCTATTATTGAGTTTGGTTATAACAATAGTTATCACTCGAGTATTCAGATGGCTCCGTTTGAGGTCTTTATGGGTGGAGATGTTAATCACCCATTGGTTGGTTTGAAGTAGGTGAAGCTATGGTGGTAGGGTCAGATTCAGTTCATGAGGATATGGAGAAAGTTTAGCTTTTTATAGAAAGGTTGAAGACAGCTCGGAGTCGTCAAAAGTCATGCTAATGTTAGGTGGAGAGAGCTTGAGTTTGAATTTGATGATTAGGTGTTCTTAAAGGTATCTCCCATGAAGGGGGTGATGAGGTTCGAAAAGAAAGGGAAGCTTAGTCTCTGATATGTCGATCCCTACTAAATTGTGAGATGTGTTGGCAAGGTGGCCTATGAGTTAGAGCTACCAGCAGAGTTGGCTTTGCTACATCCGCTCTTCCATGTATCATTGTTAAAGAAGTGCATTGGTAATCCGACTTTGGTTGTTCCGGTGGAAAGCGTAGGCGTAAAGATTAACCTTAGCTATGAGGAGGTGCTAGTTGAGATCCTTGTTGTCAAGTTTGAAGGTTGAGAAACAAAGAAATAGCTTCAGTAAAGGTTCTTTGAAGGAATCAGCTTGTTTAGATAGCTAAATGGGAAGCCGATGCAAATATGATTGTTAAATACCCGCAATTTTTCCCTTCCAACTTAATTCTAACTTAAGGTATCAATTTCCTCCTTAGTACTCTATTTCAGCTTCATGTTTAATTCATGTCTCTCAATTCCTTTATGTCAGCATGTGTATGTGTGATTCATGAATTCAATTCAATCATGTATATCAGTCCAGAGTCAGCCACTCCATCAGTTTTTAGCTTCAGATATTCAGCATTTGGGATGCTGGTTCCTTTCCCCAGCTATTCAGTATGTTTATCCACATTTGAGGATGAATGTTCCCAAGGGGGAGATATTGTAATTACTCGAAAGTCCCTAAGATTAGACCCGTGAGTTGAAACTAAGAAAGTAGAAAATTTTGCACTAGGTCACAGAACAAGTCATCCAGTGACTCGTGGTGTCACCTAACGGGTCGCTTAATGGCCCGTTAGGAGGTGCCCAGGTAATACCCCGGAGAAGGCCTAAGAATAGACCCGGGAGTTGAAGTTGGAAGTTGCAGCAAAACCTGGAATTTTTCACCAAAACAACTCAAGGTACGAGTCGGGATGAGGACCTACGACTCGTGATTCAAGTCGTGATGAAGTTCGGGAGCCTGAGGTCATATCACGAGTGGTCCTATGAATCATGACGTGTAGGTATGACTCATGGTTAGGATTCGTGGGTGAAATTCTCAGTGGTGCCAGAGTGAGTCATCACGGGTCATGGTACGACTGGTAGGATGTAGCAAAGAGTAGTGATAAGGATTCGTGGGTAGGTCGTAGTTGGTATGGGTGGATGATACCACGACTGACAGTATGACCCGTAGGATGGTACTACGAGTCGTAGGATGCGAGTCGTGGCCAATTTTATAAGATTGAAGAAAATGGTGACGTGACCACGAGTCGTGGTACGAGTTGTGGTCAGGGACAGATCTATTTTTTAGGAAAATTTCATTAAGGGAAAATTCGACTTTCCTATATTTTGGACCCTAAACCAGGTCGTTTTAGCCTCAGTTTTAGACATTTTAGAGAGTTTAAACAGTTTTATCCCCTCATTCTCACGTTTACTCCCAGAATTTCCTCGACAGTTCTCTCAAGAAACCCTCTAGCAGGCTTAGGATCATTCATTCATCATAGCAATCCAAGTCCTCTTCTCCAGGGAATTCTTCACCAGGTATGTGGGATTTTAGAAAGGGGATTTTCCTTTCCTTGCGTCCCCAAATTCCTCCTCAATTTCTTCTATTAATTTTAAGCCCTGAGCTTTCGAGTATGAGAAGCATTCATGTTATTTTTGTTGGATTCACTCAAAATGTTGTTTATATTTATTGTTATTGTGATCTTCATTAGTTCCTTATCAAAGTGTCAGTGTTATCACAAAGGTGAATTTAAGCCCTAATTTTTTAATAATGATTTTATTTGTTCAGTTATCTCTAGTGAAAGAAGGATGCTTTGAGTTGAAATTTTCTAGAATTTCCTACATACATACATATGTTGAGAAAATATTCCATAAACAAAAATGACTTTTGCACTGTTGATTCAAATTCCCATAATTCTTGAAATTTTCCTTATATTATGAAATTTTCCATGTTGTCGGCACAAATGGGCTCTCTACTAGCTGTTAGTAATTTAATCAGTTAGATCACAGAACTCTATCAGTCTAGTCTCTGTCAGAACCATATCAGTCTAGCTTCAGACAATTTAGCAACATCAATGTTGTCTAGAAATGTCAACTGGTCAGTTTAACTCTAACTTATTTTCGAGGTGTCAGTGGTGCCTCCCAGTTTTCAGACTCAGATTCAAATTTCAGATATTTGGTCCATTAGGCGGTCATGATATTCATTCATAGCTCTAACCATCCCCAGGACCCCAGTTTAGTTATCAGTTGGTTCTCTAGACGGTTACAACGCTTCTAGATAAGCAGCTCTAACCAGTCTTAGAACTCAGTTTCCAAATCTGGTCCTATAAGACGCTTAGGGAACTCTCTGACAGTATCCCTAGGTCAGTATAGTCTTGGACCCCAGTATCGACCTATCCTCTTTTCATTAGTAGTAGTAATAGGATTATCCAGTCGGAGTAGGACTTAGCACCAAAATGGCCGGGGTTCCAGCTCACCCAAGTTCCAGAACTACGTTGCACCGTAGGTTTTATTTACTTGGTCTAACGACCCCTTTTGACAGTGATTTTCATAGTCCATGTCTTTATACCCTGGAAAGGTATATTGGGTCCTACAGGTGGGGTGTGTACATCGGACTCCACGTCTAGCTCACGTGGTTAAATGTCGGTTATAGACTCTCCTACTAGTCAGTCCAGTCTAGTATCAAAAAAAGCAGCTCAGTTCAGTTTACCTGTTGGTCATGGCGTGTCATTTCAGTTTAGACTTTATATTTAGTATGTTTCTTCCATTCAGTACATTCAAAGTACTGACGCATTGTTCGGTGCATAGTATGGGTATTATATAAAACCGAAACGCAAGTGCACGTGGTCGAACAAGTAGTAAGTGGCTTTAGTAAGCCAAGTATCGATCCCTCAGAGACTTGGGTTAAGTGCAATTTGTTCAAGTCTACTATATTTTTACCTCTAAATATGCTGACAACAAAGTGACCAAAAAGTGAATAAGTTGTTTTATAAATTTTATACTAAAACTACTAACAATTATCTACTTTGAATTTAGACTATGAATAAGAGCATGCCGAGGTTAAAGAACATGTAATGAAATTGATTATCAGCATAAATTGGTTAATCTTTTCTTCCAGTTGCTAGCCAAGAAGAATTGCCAAGAGATTAAAACTCTCGTATTTAATCTCACTTAAGAATCATGAACCATCCGTCTACATTTCTGTGATCAAATGCAATTCATGTTCTAGCCATGCAATTCATGTTCTAGCCATGCAATTCTGGTTCCTAAATTGACTAATACGACTTTCAAGTATATTTCTATCAGGAAAGCACATCAAAACTCAATTTTCCCAAATCAAGTAAAGAACAATATCCTATTAATTCACAACTTTCCAATTTCGTGCTCTCTCGAGTGAAATCGGACTTTTTGGATGTACATTAATGTAGGCCACACACCAATGCAGTAGAAACAAGAATTAATAGAACAACATGGAAGAAAAAGATGAAAAACAATATAATTAATAATCAAAATGCATCACAAGTGTTCATAACCTCAGCAAGGAAGGGAATTAGCCACTCATTTGTGAATTAATCATCCTAAAACAAGTGTTAATCATACAAACAATTGAATTAGAGAAGAAAGAAAGAGAGAAAAAACCCTGGACTTTTCGTCCCTCAACTGCCTGTAACCCACGTCCTTGCTCCACCAAGTCTGAAATTATGAAAAATACACTTAAGTGTTCTATTTATACAAGTGGGAATTTTTCCCGGAATAATGAGCAACGTGTCACGGAGTGCATCGCGGAGCACTGCCTCTGTGACACGCCGTGAACACGGACCCTCACTGGAACTGGGGGTCCGGAAAATAAACACCAACGTGGCACGGTGTGCAACGCGGAGGCTAGCCATCGTGCCACGGAGCAGACGCGAACCTCCACTAGAAATTGGTGAATTTTCACCCTCCAGGCAGAATGCCTCCGCGATGGTAGTGTGACACGGCTCCATCGCGGAGCCCCTTTAATTCGTGCAGTCCTATGCCTTTTTCCTTGCTCGCATCCAAGTCCAACTCCGATATCATCCAACATGCATTTTAGCTTCCCGAAATCACATTTTACCTACAAAACAATGCTAATCATGTTTGTTAGTATAAATTCACATTTTATTACCAATTACATGAAAACGTATACACATTGCTAGATAAACAAGGCAAAAATGATACTTTTGAGTATCACTTGGGCATATAAATCTTCCCAAGATCACTTACCCCACACTTAAATCCTTGTTCGTCCTCGAACAACAAATATACAATTCATGCAATTTACATCCCAACCTTCGCTACTATAGTGCGACAATTTAAGCTACGGTCATACCGATCATTCAATATTGCAAATCCTCAAGAAAACATGCATGGTCTTAACAATGCAATGACCTTCAATACATTAAGACTTCCTAGACTTTAAGAATCGACTCTCGATATCGGCAAACTCATGCAAATCAGCTAATCAAGATATTCGACACGAAAATCAATCTTTCATCAAGCATGTGCCCTCACAACTCAAGAGAATCTTCCCCTTTTTGCTCATGTGACACACAAACATTCAAGTAGGGGCATGTAAAAATAATTTCACTCTCTCTCCCAAAAGAATTCACATGCATCATGTCATGATCCATAAGCTTGCCCTTAGTGTATTACTCCACTAATATAAAGAAATGCAATGTAAGATCACGTAGGACTTTAATGGGTTGTAATGGAAGCTATGGAACTAGTATATATTGAATTAGCCAATAATAACCACTAGCATCCTTAAGCGCCTTTGCAACACATTCCCATCAACTCATGGACCTTGTTTCTCTCTTTTCTTTTCTTTTTTTTCATCATCCCATTCTTGATGATTTACCTTAGTATGGCCCATTTCATTAAGCACACTTGACACAATAACAAAGGTTATTCATGCACCTTCATTATCGTCTATTTATAACCAGTGCACCTTCAACCTTTTCTTTTCTTCCCTCACTCTGCTTTTCTTTTTCTTTTCACCATTTTCACTCTTTGACACTTTGGGAAAATTATTTTCTCTTCTTAAGCGCTTAAGAGTTTTGTATAGACTTTACGGCTAATGAAAAGAAAGAATTAAGCTCGGTTTACACTTTTTGGAAAAAAGAAAGAAATAATAGGCTAACGGCTCAAAGGGCTGACTAGGGTATACAATCACAGACAGGGGGAGTATGACAAGAAAAATAGAAACTCTCGGTTAAAACAAAGAAGCGCCTACATCCTTTCCTACAATACACCTCCTTCATTTCGTTTTGTACACACACCAGGCAAGTTCTAGACACTTCACAATAGCATGGAATATCAACACCTCACTTCACACTTTATGCACATGCTCCATTCAAGATGTATTCACAGACTCTTCAATCAGCTAATTACATAAATTCAAACATTAAGCCTCAATCACACCGAATCGAACTCTACAGCCTAGGTATCTCAACATATTTACAACATTGCATGCTTTCATATGAATCACCTTTGCATTTTGAATATCATGCACAACATGCAACCAAAAATTCACAACCATATAGTAACTACAGGTTCCGGGATGCAATCCACCAAAGAAAAAAACTGAAAATAAATTAAAATAAACTACTCCTAACGACTACATTTCCCTTAAGACGGTCGTCATCCATCCATCATAGAGAACGGTCACTAACTACGACGTCGATTCAATGGGACCCTTCTCAGTAAAAGACCGAAAACAAACGCTGAGAAACCCAAAATTAAAAAGTTGACAAATTTTGCAAACCATCGATCATTTTGATAGAAAAATTATTTACAAAATATTTTAAATATGAACAAAATATTTTCAAAAAAAATTAAAAATATCGATCATTTCGATAAGCAAAAATATTTACAAAAATATTTACAGAATCAGCTGGCAACATTCAACAACACACATCAATTCCACAAATATTTACAAATACAGAACAGTTTGAAAATTCACAAACAAAGGGAAACACAACATACAAAAATACAGAGGAGAACATACAAACAAACCAGCCCAGCCTAGCACCTAACTACTCCCACCCCACACTTAAACCGAACACTGTCCCTAGTGTTCACAAAAATTAAATAGCACATAATCGGGTGGTGGAACTCCCTGATCAGTCAAAGTATTCCACTTCTTCATCAGGTGTTGCTGCCTCATCTCCCATGTCCGAGTCGCCTCTGTTGTCGTCATCAGACTCCACATCGGAGTCCTCCCAACGCGTCTCCTCGTCCGTAGGGACGTCATCATCAGTGGGCTCTACAAAGGCTGGCCCTACTCGGCATAGAGCCCTGGCATTTTCGCCAAACGGGTAATCTAGCTCGAGCTGCCATAGCTCCTCCTCCGTGGCTGGTCTCCCACTGATCCTTAGTTGGAGCATTTGCATCCCATACATCCGCGCCATATAATGGTCATCATGAGCGTGTCGCTCGCCAAGTGTCAGCACTGGCCCGTGGGTGGTGTCGGGAGCCTTAGTTTTAGTCAGATCCAAGGCCCGCCGCTCCAACTGCGGGATATAATCGAGGGCCTCCTCCTCAACATCGAGGCCTCGGAGAAAGGTGGTGAGTAGTCCACCGAAACCATACCTGTGGCCCTGGTGCAATCGGGCTCTCTTCATGGCGGATATAATAACCGCCCCAACGTTTATCTCCAGCCCTTTCATCAGGGCGTACACTAGGCACACACGATCCCGGGTTACATCAGTCATATGTACCCCCGGGATTAGGCACGAGCAGACTATCTTCAGCCAGATACGGGCTTCCCTGTTCATCTGAGAATATGGCAGAGTCTGATGGTAGCCCCTTTCCTTGTTCCTGCTCCATCTAGATGTGGATCGGGCCCCACACAGTGTGCGTCTGATGTCAGCATACGATGGGGTAATGTTCAGCTGTCTGAGGACGTGGGCGTCTGTGTCCCACGCTCCTATGATGGCATTCAGTTGGTGGGGCTCCAGAGTGACTATCTGCCCTCTGATTTTGATGGTGTGACTTCTTATTGACGGGTTCCAGTTGGCATAGAACTCCCGAACCAAGTGCAGGTTGCATTCTTTGGGCTCCTCGAATATGAAACTTAGCCCAGCAGCCTCGATCCGGTGAACTATTCTGGGGAACTCCGGTGCCAATGGCTCCCATGCTATATGCTCCTCGGGGAAATATTTGTGCTCTTTTTGCTTTGCATACCACTTTTTCCCCTCGTCAGTCACCCATCTCGTTCCGTATTGGCGGCGCTGGCCGCGTGGAACTGCTGGTGCAGCTGGGACTGCTGTGCCCAGTCTGAGTCGCTTTCTTCCGGTGCCTGAAGTTGATGCACCTTTCCCTTTATCTTGCCTGATTGCCATTTTGCCTGTCAACACACGTCAACAATCACAATGTTAAGCTAAATAAATATTAACTTCGGCTAAGGTCGGGTTACGCTAAATTACCCCACACTTAGTCCTTAGTTACAGTTATAACCTATGGCAAGAATAACTTTATTTACACAAAACAACCAGCTATACAATCATGCTTAGTGCATCTAAAAAGAAATTTCGACGGTATAACTTCTGCGTACTACTCAGACTTCGTACAGCTAATCACAATTCCTACCATCGCAAACATTTTAACCCTCGCACATAGCAAAGAAAAAACAAAGAAACAAAAATAACAACAAAAATTTATACACATGAACCTATCCAACTAACCAACTTCTAACAAATTTCAACACTTTCCCCAAACCCGAGAATTCATCGTCTATTAACATTCAAACAATTTGTACAATGATTCAACCCATTCAACACGTACACCCCGGCATAAAATTTATGATTTCAACACATTACCCACTTCAAATTCAACAACGAGCCCTAGAATTGATTTCTTCCATCAAATTCGAATAATTTATGCAATCAACAAGTTCAAACAATCAAAACGATATTCCGAACATTTATCAATCAACAAATAACTCGAATTCATGCTTAATTTTGACTTAGGGCGATTTAGTTCACCTCTCATGCTTAAAATCAAATAAATTCGACAAAAGCTTGAGAGGGCATCGGAAACATACCTTGTAGTTGAATAATCAAAGAAAACTCGGTAAATTATTGCCTTAAGCCGTGGCACGTTGGTGGGAGAGGGGTTTTGGAACGTTTGGTCGCGGAAGAAATCGAAAATGAGGGGAAAAGGGGAGAATTCGGGGTTTAAAAGGTAGAAAAACACACGGGTCACCCGGCAACCCGGTGTGACCCGTCGCGATATACAAGGCAACGTGTCACGGAGTGCATCGCGGTGCACTGCCTCCATGACACGGAGCCATCGTGACAGCATACTGGAAATTTTTAAAATTTCCGGGTTATACCTCAACGTGTCACGGAGGGTAACGCGGAGGTCCTCCTCCGTGACACGGAGCTATCGCCCCAGCTCACTGTCTTCTACATTTTATTAATTTTTCATACCTCGACTTTTCCTTCACGATTTCGTGCACATTTTTTCTCCATTTGACCTGAAAATCATCTCACTAAATAAAATTGGTTAGACTAATAGGTTTCACCTAACTAAAAATAAAAAATGCTAACTAAAACGAAAAATTTTGTAATCAATCAAGAAAAAGAAAAAGAAAAATCTATTTACACTTTACAAAATGAAAGAAAAAATTTTCACGGGTTGCCTCTCGTGCAGCGCCTGGTTTACCGTCGCGGCTCGACGTCATTTAAGCTCAATTGTCCGCTAGGGTGATGGATAATTTCTCTCGATCACTGTCCTCCCCCCAGTAGTGCTTACACCTATCCGGTGGTCTTCCCATTAACTCTCTGGAATGCTTCATCTGCTTAGCATTACCATGATCAATCACATTGATCACCGAGAGTTCTTCATGCACCATCGGGAGCTTGGGTGCTTTATACACATCGAACACCTCTACCTTGTCGTGTGCTCGCATTATCAGTTGCCCCGCAGCTACGTCGATTAATGCTTTCTTGGTTGCCAAGAAGGGTCGTCCCAAAATAAATGGGACTTCCGCGTCTGGTTCAAAATCCAGAACAACAAAATCTACCGGGAAAATTAGGGAGCCAACTTGCACTAGAACATCCTCAACAATGCCATCCGGCCTAGCTAAGGATCGATCTGCCAATTGCAATATTACCGTTGTGGGTCTAGGACTCCCTAAACCCAACTTTCTGAATACCGAAGACGACATCAGATTTATACTTGCCCCCAAGTCACACAATCCACGAGCTCGGATGCTCTGCCCAATAGTAAGCTGGATAGTAAATCTTCCAGGGTCTTTTAGCTTTGTGGACAGTCTATTTTGGATCCAGGATGTGCACTCCTCCGTTAAAGCCACCGTAGCATACTCAATCAAACGACTTTTGTTGGCCACGATGTCCTTTATGTATTTGGCATATTTAGGCACTCCCTGCAAGACATCAACCAGAGGTAAGTTAACATGTACCTGTTTAAGCACCTCCATGAATTTCTTTAAACACGCCTCCTCTTTGTGTTTCTTGAGTCGTTGAGGGAACGGGGGTGGAGGTTTTTCTTATTCAGCTTCTTTTGTCTTCCCCCTTTCCGAACTTTGCTCCCCCTCAACTTCTGCTGCTCCCGAGTGTTGAGGTGGTCTTTCTGGTTCCACCTCCTTTAGCTGCAAACCACTCCTTGTGGTCACTGCATTTACCTGCTTTGGATTCGGATCCGTGTCGCTTGGCAGTCCTCCTCTAGGCCTTGTATTTTGGGCACTAGCAAATTTCCCAAATTGATACTCAAGAGCCTTGGTAGCTAACTGATTCTTTTTCACTTCGGCTGCCAATTTCACATAGTCAGCCTGCAATTGAGCTTGGTTAGCTATCATGGTCTTGAACATCTCCTCAATGCTGGGTGATGGTGGTGGAGGAGGTGCATTGTTATTTCTGAATTGAGATTGGTAGTTCTGTTGCCCTCCTTGATTCCTTTGCATACCTTGACCCGAACTTTGGCCTTGATGGTTGTTGCTACCCCATGAGAAATTTGGATGATTCCTCCAATTTGAATTGTAGCTACTACCATACTGTTGGTGATTTCTTTGTGCATTACCCATAAAGTTTACTGAGTCAGGATTTGCTCCACAGCACCCAGTTGAGTGCTCACTGCTTCCACACACTTCACACCACAATTGTTGGAGTGCATTAACTGGAGCTGACGGCTGGTTCAAAGTCATGTTGTTGAAGTGGTTGTTCAATTGATTTTGCAAGGCAGCTATCTGTTCAGCGATAGCTGTAAACCCATCCACTTCAAGCACTCCTGCAGCTTTCCTTACCCCACCTCGTGATGAATCAGCATTCTATTCTGGATTGCCCTGTGAAATCCGGTTTAGCAAGGTATACAGCTCCTTATAAGTCTTTTCCAGCGCTTTCCCTCCAGCTGCTAAATCTAGCAATATTTTGGTGTGGGGTTCCAAACCCTCAATAAATGTGTGCACCAACACCTCATTGGACTGATGATGATGAGGACAGTCCCGCAACATGGATTTAAATCTCTCCCAGGCTTGATATAAATTTTCTCCCTCCCTCTGTTTGAAACTTAGAATTTGACTTCTAAGCCTTGCTGTTTTACCAGAGGGCAAAAACCTTATCAAGAACTTTCGTGCAAGATCATCCCACGTTGAAATAGAATTTGGTGGCTTAGCTTTCAACCACCTCTTGGCTTCTCCGAGTAATGAGAACGGAAATAATGTAAGCCGAACATAATTAGGTGACACTCCAGTGGGTATATAAGTGTCACTTATCTCCAAAAAGTTTTGGAGATGCTGTTGTGGGTCTTCATGAGGGAGACCGGTAAATTGCCCGCTTGTGTGCAACAATTGCACCATATTTTGCTTGAGTTCAAATCTCCCTCCAGGCTCTGGTTTGCGGATACTGGATGTAACATTGTTGGCATGTGGGATTGCCACCTCGCGAACCGGCCTTGCTACTGCTTCTTCGGGCACTAACACTGCACTCACAACCGGTGGATTTTGTTGCTCCATAATGGTCTGTCTGAGCAACTGCAGCTTTCTTTGTAGAGCTTCTCTTCTCTTACTGTGAAATATACGTTTAGGCTCTATATAAGATTCCACCAGCTCTTTGTCTCTTGCCAGTGTTCACAGCAATTAAGTCTGCAAAATAAAGACTAAGACCAAGTCGTCAACACTTCAGAAAAATAAAAATACAGTAAAATTAACACTTAAAACAAATTCACCAATTGCCAAGTCCCCGGCAACGGCGCCAAAAACTTGTTCGGTGCGTAGTATGGGTATTATATAAAACCGACACGCAAGTGCACGTGGTCGAACAAGTAGTAAGTGGCTTTAGTAAGCCAAGTATCGATCCCTCAGAGACTTGGGTTAAAGTGCAATTTGTTCAAGTCTACTATATTTTTACCTCTAAATATGCTGACAACAAAGTGACCAAAAAGTGAATAAGTTGTTTTATAAATTTTATACTAAAACTACTAACAATTATCTACTTTGAATTTGGACTATGAATAAGAGCATGCCGAGGTTAAAGAACATGTAATGAAAGAATTGCCAAGAGATTAAAACTCTCATATTTAATCTCACTTAAGAATCATGAACCATCTGTCTACATTTCTGTGATCAAATGCAATTCATGTTCTAGCCATACAATTCCGGTTCCTAAATTGACTAATACGACTTTCAAGTATATTTCTATCAGGAAACCACATCAAAACTCAATTTTCCCAAATCAAGTAAAGAACAATATCCAATTAATTCACAACTTTCCAATTTCGTGCTCTCTCGAGTGAAATCGGACTTTTTAGATGTACATTAATGTAGGTCACACACCAATGCAGTAGAAACAAGAATTAATAGAACAACATGGAAGAAAAAGATGAAAAACCATATAATTAATAATCAAAATTCATCACAAGTGTTCATAACCTCAGCAAGGAAGGGAATTAGCCACTCATTTGTGGATTAATCATCCTAAAACAAGTGTTAATCATACAAACAATTGAATTAGAGAAGAAAGAAAGAGAGAAAAAACCCTGAACTTTTCATCCCTCAACTGCCTGTAACCCACGTCCTTGCTCCACCAAGTCTGAAATTATGAAAACTACACTTAAGTGTTCTATTTATACTAGTGGGAATTTTTCCCGGAATAATGAGCAACGTGTCACGGAGTGCATCGCGGAGCACTGCCTCCGTGACACGCCGTGAACGCGGACCCTCACTGGTACTGGGGGTACGGGAAATCAAACACCAACGTGGCACGGTGTGCAACGCGGAGGCTAGCCACCGTGCCATGGAGCAGACGCGAACCTCCACTGGAAATTGGTGAATTTTCACCCTCCAGGCAGAATGCCTCCGCGATGGTAGCGTGACATGGCTCCATCGCGGAGCCCCTTTAATTCGTGCAGTCCTATGCCTTTTTCCTTGCTCGCATACAAGTCCAACTCCGATATCATCCAACATGCATTTTAGCTTCCCGAAATCACATTTTACCTACAAAACAATGCTAATAATGTTGGTTAGTATAAATTCACATTTTATTACCAATTACATGAAAACGTATACACATTGCTAGATAAACAAGGCGAAAATGATACTTTTGAGTATCACTTGGGCATATAAATATTCCCAAGATCACGCATGCTTTTCATGATGTATCATTTCATGATACAACTGCAGGTTCTGAGGTTCAGCACAGCTAGTTACTTCAGTTTCAGAGCATTCCATTTCAGCTTATCAGTGTGTAATTCCTCCTTATTTGAGGGCTTTGTTTATTTACTTCATTTGGATATGGTGTTGTTTAGACTTAGAGTTAGCCGGGAACCTGTCCCAGCAACTCCTCAGTAGTTGGCTTTCAGACAAGACTTGTCTTCTAGAATTGTATTTCAGATATATTATTTCCTTCTCTACTTTTAATCAATACATTTTCTTAGACTGATAAATCTGTTATTAAAAAGTTTCGGTGTGCATGTTTACTCAGAATGCTAGTGTGTGATAGACCAGGGGTTGACATGGGGTCACTTTTTGCTTCAAGTACTGTGTTATATCGAGGGTGTAGAATCTGGGCGTGACAAACTTGGTATCAAAGCCAGGTTTAGCATATCCTCAGAAAGTCTGAAAGCCGCATCGAGTAGAGTCCTTTTCATGGGTGTGAAGCGCGCCACACTTATGACAAGGAGGCTACAAGATGTTATTAGGAAAATTCCCCTTTTGTTCATGCTCTTTATCATGCGTTAAAGTCCAATTTCAAAGGCGTCTTTCTAAATTGTGTCCTATTTCCTTTTAGTGAACAATGCCTCCTCGATGAGGAAATGGAGGCAGAGCCGGAAATGCCAATAGACCCACTCCACCAGCTCCGACAGTTCCTCGGGATGACTCTGTATCTACCACCGAATTCAAGACGGCCATTCAGTTGCTTGCTCAGACCGTAACCAATCAAGTGAACCAGCAGGTGGTTCCAATACCCACAAATGGGTCTGCGGTTGCTGCTAGGGTGCGGGATTTCACCCGAATGAACCCTCCAAACTTTTACGGAATAAAAGTAGGAGAGGACCCACAAGGCTTTGTAGATGAGGTCAGAAAGATTACCCGGATCATGGGTGTCAGCTCCTTCGATAGTGCTGACCTAGCTACCTACCAGCTAAAAGGGGTAGCCCAGGTTTGGTACAAGCAGTGGAAGGAGGGGAGGTCAGCGGGAGCAGGACCGGTGGAGTGGGAGGAGTTCCACACAACTTTCCTAGATAGGTTTTTCCCTCGGGAGCTGAGGGAGGCTAAGATGGCAAAGTTTATGAACATGCGACAGGGCAACAAGAAAGTGGAGGAGTATGCTCTGGAGTTTACTGGACTATCAAAGTATGCACCAGAGATGGTGGCCGAGCCGAGGGCTCGCGTGCTGAAGTTCATTAATGGAGTGTCTAATCTAGTCCTCAAGGAGTGCAAGACTGTGATTCTTATCAAAGACATGGATTTGTCAAGCCTAATTGTTTACGCTCAACAGATTGAGGCCGAGAAGCTGAAAGATATGGAGCGAAAGAACAAGCGGGCAAGAAAAGGCCAATCAGATGCCACCAGAGATCTGGTGGTAGTAGCCGCCCACAACAGCAACAACAACGGCACAGAGACCCAGCACCCAGCTCAGCCAGCACCCCAACCTTTCGGTTCAGCCAGGATCGGAAGGGTGAGTCATCTAAAAAAAAAATCAGTCTCAGGCCCACAGTTCAGGAAAAAAGTATCCAGTGTGCCCTTAGTACAGTAGAAACCATCCTGGAGAGTGTTTACAGGATCGAGAGGGCTGTTTTGGTTGTGGACAGCTCGGGCATCGACTTAGAGAGTGCCCGTCAGCAGAGCGAGGATGATCACAATCCACTACCTCAGCAGCTCCAACAGGCCGACCAGCTCGGCAGGCCAACCCATCAGGTACGGATACCGTTAACGCTAGAATCATTTTTATGCTCTCTCTTATCGTCAGGATCAGGAAAGCTCACCTGACGTGGTTACTGGTATGTTACGTCTCTCCACCTAGACGTATATGCCCTCTTAGATACAGGAGCTACTCTTTCATTTGTAACTCCATATGTAGCAATCTAGTTCAGCATCAGACTAGAGGTCCTATCAGAACCCTTTTTAGTCTACACCGCAGTTGGCGAGTCAGTTAGAGCCAATCGAATGTATAAAAACAGCCCAGTCTCAGTCTTGAATAAAATCATTCCAGCTGATCTCTTAGAGCTAGACATGGTCGACTTCGATCTTATTCTAGGCATGGATTGGTTACACTCCAGCTATGCCTCAGTTGACTGCAGAACTAGGGTCGACAAGTTCCAGTTTCCAAAAGAGCCCGTGTTAGAATGGTCGAGCAGGAGCTCAGCACCTAAGGGTAGGTTTATTTCCTACATTAAGGCTTAGAAACTAATTTCCAAAGGATGCTTATACCATATAGTTCGGGTCAAAGATTCCAACTCTAAGACCCCATCCATTTAGTCAGTTCCAGTTGTCAATGAGTTTCCAGATGTCTTTCCTGAAGATCTTCCCGGAGTTCCCCATGAACGAAAAATAGACATCAGAATAGATCTCCTTCAAGACACTCAACCCATCTCCATTCCTCCTTATAGAGTGGCTCCAGCTGAGCTTAAGGAGTTAAAGGAGCAGCTAAAAGATCTTCTTGACAAGGGTTTTATCAGACCCAGCATCTCTCCCAAGGTTGCTCCAGTGTTATTCGTGCGTAAAAAGGATGATACCCTCAGAATGTGCATAGATTACTGTCAACTGAACAAGGTAACAGTTAAGAATAGGTACCCGTTACCCAAAATTGACGATCTATTTGACTAGCTTCAGGGAGCTAGTTGCTTTTCCAAGATTGACCTCAGATCTGGGCACCATCAGTTAAGGGTTAGAGAGAGTGACATACCAAAAATAGCATTTAGAACTCGGTATGGTCACTACAAGTTTGTGGTGATGTCCTTTGGGTTAACTAATGCTCCAGCAGCCTTCATGGACTTAATAAATAGGGTTTTCAAGCCGTACCTAGATATGTTCATCATCGTATTTATTGATGACATTCTGGTATACTCCATAAATAAGGAAGAGTATGCAGATCACTTGAGGATAGTGCTACAAACACTAAGGGACCCCCAGTTGTTTGCCAAGTTCAGTAAGTGTGAATTCTGGTTGAAGTTTGTGACATTCTTGGATCATGTGGTTACAGGTGAAGGGATACAAGTAAATCCTCATAAGATAGCAGCAGTGAAGGATTGGACCAAACCTACCTCTCCTACTGAAATCAGGAGTTTCCTAGTCTTAGCAGGCTATTATCAATGGTTTGTGGAAGGTTTCTCCTCCATAGCATCTCCTCTGACAAAGTTAACCCAGAAGAAGGTGAAATTTTAGTGGTCAAATGAGTGTGAGAAGAGTTTCCAGGAGTTGAAGACTCGACTCATTACCGCTCTAGTGTTATTCGGGATCTAGTAAGACTGCATGGGGTGCCTTTGTCCATTATTTAATACAGAGGTACCCAATTCACTCTTACTTCTAGAAATCTTTTAAACAAGGACTAGGTACCCAGGTCAAGCTTAGTACAGCTTTTCACCCTCAGACAGATTGAAAAGTTGAGTGGACCATTCAGCCCTTAGAAGATATGCTAAGAGCAAGTGCAATCAATTTTAGGGGTAATTGGGATGACCATTTGCCTCTTATCAAATTTGCGTACAACAATAGCTACGTTCCAGCATTCAGATGGCCCCATTTGAGGCATTGTATGGTAGAAGGTGTAGATGTCCTATAGGATGGTTTGAAGTAGTAAAAGCTACTTTGATAGGGCCAGACTCGGTTCATGAGGCAATGCAGAAAGTTCAGCTCATCTGAGAAAGTTTAAAAATAGCTCAGAGCTGCCAGAAATCTTATGTCGATGTGCGGAGAAGAGAGTTGGAGTTTGTAGTTGATGATTGGGTGTACCTGAAAATTTCACCCATGAAAGGGGTGATGAGGTTTGGAAAGAAGGGGAAGCTCAGTCCATGGTATGTGGGACCTTATAGAATTTTGAGGCGTATCGGCAAGGTAGCTATGAGCTAGAGTTACCTTCATAACTAGCAGTTGTACATCCAGTTTTCCATGTATCACTTTTGAAAAAGTGTATTAGAGATCCAACCTATGTGGTGCCATTGGATAATGTGGCAGTCAAGGATAGCCTCACCTATGAGTAGGTACTAGTCCAAATCCTAGACCGTTAGGATCGTAGATTGAGGAATAAGGAAATAGCTTCGGTCAAGGTTTTATGGAGGAATCAGCAAGTTGAAGGAGCTACATGGGAGGCCGAAGCAGATATGAGGGCCAAATACCCACACTTGTTCTCTACTGAACCTATTGCAGTTATATATGTGAATTTTGTTTTTAGACCAGAACTAGTTTTTAAATTCAATTCATGTAACTAAATTTTCTTTCTGACTTTGGTTGTGTTTGTGAAAAGCAAAAGTTCAGTTCGGTTACATTATCTAAAATGGAGTTAGTCATTTCGGTAGTTTTAAAGTTGTATGAGTAGTACCTGAATACCTTGATTGTTATTTTCCTGGTTGCTATGAGTTTTTTAACATTCGAGGATGAATGTTTCCAAGAGGGAGATATTGTAATACCCCGGAGAGGGCCTAAGAATAGACCCAGGGGTTGAAGTTGGAAGATGCAAAAAAACCTAGAATTTTTCACCAGAATGACTCTAGGCACAAGTCGTGGTGAGGACCTACGACTCATGACTCGAGTTGTGATGAAGTTCGGGAGCCTGAGGTCATATCACGAGTGGTCCTACGAATCATGACGTGTAGGTATGACTCGTGGTTAGGAGTCATGGTGAAAAACTCAGTGGTGCCAGAGTCAGTCATCACGGGTCATGGTATGACTCATAGGATATAGCAACGAGTCATGATGAGGAGTCGTGGGTAGGTCGTAGTTGGTATGGGGGGATGATACCACGACTAACAATACGATCCGTAGGATGGTACTACGAGTCGTAGGATGTGAGTTATGGCCAGTTTCGGAAGATTGAAGAAAATTGTGAGGTGACGACGAGTCATGGTTGGGGACAGATCTGTTTTTCAGGGAAATTTCATTAAGGGCAAATTCGACTTTCCAATACTTTTGGACCCTAAACCATATCATTTTACCCTCAGTTTTAGACGTTTTAGAGAGTTTAAACGGTTTTCTCCCCTCATTCTCACGTTTACTCCCAGAATTTCATCGACAGTTCTCTCAAGAAACCCTCTAGCAGGCTTAGGGTCATTCATTCATCATAGCAATCCAAGTCCTCTTCTCCAGGGAATTCTTCACCAGGTATGTGGGATTTTAGCAAGGGGATTTTCCTTCCCTTGAGTCCCCAAATTCCTCCTCAATTTCTTCTATTAATTTTAAGCCCTGAGCTTTCGAGTATGAGAAGTATTCATGTTATTTTTGTTGGATTCACTCAGAATGTTGTTTATATTTATTGTTATTATGATCTTCATCGGTTCCTTATCAAATTGTCAGTGTTATCACAAAGGTGAATTTAAGCCCTAATTTTCGAATAATGATTTTATTTGTTCAGTTCTCACTAGTGAATGAAGGATGCTTTGAGTTGAAATTTTCTAGAATTTCCTACATACATAAATATGTTGAGAAAATATTCCATAAACAAAAAGTACTTTTGCACTGTTGAATGAAATTCCCATAATTCTTGAAATTTTTCCTTATATTATGAAATTGTCGGTGCTGTCGGCACAAATGAGCTCTCTACTAGCTATTAGTAATTTAATTAGTTAGAACATAGAACTCTATCAGTCTAGTCTCAATCAGAACCATATCAGTCTAGCTTCAGACAACTTTAGCAACATCAGTGTTGTCTAGAAAATGTCAACTGATTAGTTTGACTCCAACTTATTTTCGAGGTGTCAGTGGTGCCTCCCAGTTTCCAGACTCAGATTCAGATTTAAGATATTTGGTCCATTAGGCGGTCATGATATTCATTCATAGCTCTGACCAGCCCCAGGACCCTAGTTTAGTTATCAGTTGATTCTCTAGGAGGTTACGACGTTTCCAGATAAGCAGCTCTGACCATTCTTAGAACTCAGTTTCCAAATCTGGTCCTATAAGATGCTCAGGGAACTCTCTGACAGTATCCCTGGGTCAGTATAGTCTTGGACCCCAGTATCGACCTATCCTCTTGTCAATAGTAGCAGTAATGGGATTATCCAGTGGGAGTAGGACTTAGCACCGAAAGGGCTGGGGTTCCAGCGCACCCAGGTTCCAGAACTATGTTGCTACCGTAGGTTTTATTTACTTGGCCTAACGGCCCCCTTTTGACAGTGATATTCACAGTCCATGCCTTTATATCCTGGCAAGGTATATTGGGTCCTTTCGGTGGGGTGTATACATCGGACTCCACGTCTAGCTTATGTGGTTAAATGTCGGTTATAGACTCTCCCACTAGTCAGTCTAGTCTAGTATCAGAAAAAGCAGCTCAGTTCAATTTACCTGTTGTTCATGGCGTGTCATTTCAGTTCATACTTTTTATTCAGTATGTTTCTCCCACTTACTCAGTACATTTAAAGTACTGATGCATGTTTTTCATGTTGTATAGTTTCATGATACAGCTGGAGGTTCCCAGCTTTAGCACAGATAGTTACTTCAATTTCAGAGCATTCCATTTCAGTAGATCAGAGTGTGAGTCCTCCTCATTCGAGGGATTTGTTTATTTACTTCATTTGGATATGGTTTTATTTAGACCTAGAGTTAGCTGGAGACCTGTTCCAGCAACTCCTCAGTAGTTGGCTTTCAGACCAGTCTCTTCTTTCAGAATTGTATTTCAGATATATTATTTCTTTCTCTACTCTTAGTCTTTACATTTTCTTAGACTGATAAATCTGTTATTAAAAATTTCCGACATGCATGTTTACTCAGAATGCTAAAGTGTGATAGACCAGGGGTTGACTTTGGGTCACTTGTTGCTTCAAGTACTGTGTCATGTCTGTTCAAGCCAACACTACACGCAAGTGCACGTGGTCGTACAAGTAGTAAAGTGGCTTTATTTCAAGCCAAGTATCGATCCCACAGGGACTGAACTACGGTATTAATTAACTTAAGCGCCAGTGAACGATATCTCTATGAATGCAGACAACCAAATAAATAATGTTATATGAGTTAATGTCACTAAGTAATAAGAATCTAAGTCAAGATTATAATTTGAGTCTGAACAATAGCAATGAACAAGCTGGGGTTAAGGCAGGCATGAAGGGATGTAATTTCTTAATTCACTTCAGTCAATCTTCTCTTCGGTTGCTAGTCAGGAATTAATTGCCAATGGATTGGATCTTTCGACTCCTATCCAATTAAAGAATCATGAAACCTTATTCTACAATTCTGTGATATAAGAATCTCATGCTCTAGCCATACATAACCGATTCCATAAATGACTAATAAGACTTTCAGATATATTTCTATTCTTAACATAAATCAATTCTCAATTTTCTCAACTAAGAAAAGATCATATCCTACCAATTCACATCTATCCAATTTCTTTCCTTTTCAAAATCAAAATTGGATTTCTAAGATATACATTAACATTCGCCAAACATTAATGCAGTAAAAACAAGAATTGATAGAACAACCATTGAAGAGAAGATGAAAACTGAAATGATTAATGATTACATTCCTCTACAATTATCCTTAACCTCATCAACAGGTGAATTAGCCACTCATTTGTGGATTAAACATCTTCAAATAAGTAGAATTCATACAAGCAATTGAAATTAAAGAGAAAAAGGAAGAGAATAACCCTAGAATTTTCGTCCTCTCAACTGCCTGCAACCCACGTTCTTGCTCAACCAAGTCAGAATGTTTAAAATAAAACCTAAGTGTGCTATTTATACTATTGAGAATTTTTCCCGGAATAGAGAGCAACGTGGCACGGAGTGTATCGTGGAGCACTCCCTCCGTGCCACTGGGATACCGCGGACCCGCACTGGAAATCGGCTCCCAGGTAATCGCACCTCAATGTGGCACGGCTTGTATCGCGGAGCGCATTCTGCTTGGGACAAATTATTTATGTCAAATTCCAGTGGAGGTTCACGTTACCTCCGTGCCACGGAGGTAACGTGAACCTCCACTGGAATTTGACATAAATAATTTGTCCCAAGCAGAATTCCCTCGCGATGGTAGCGTGACACGGCTCCATCATGGAGCCTTTATTTTTGCCAACTTCCCTTGTGAACTTCCACTTCTTGTTTCCAAGTCCATTCCCGCACTTCACCAACATATATATTATCTTTCAAAATTTTCTTCTACCTGAAAAACAACACTAATCATGTTGGTTAGTATAAATTCACATTTACCTAAGAATCACATGAGAATATACACATAACAATAGATAAACAAGTCGAAATGAAGCATTTGAGTATCACTTGGGCATGAAATTCTGCCCAAGATCAGTTACCCCACACTTAAAACCTTGTTCATCCTCGAACAATACTTTCACATCTCATTCAATTGAAACCCACGCATAGCTAATTTGGCTCGACCATTCAAGCTACGGCTATACAGATTATTTAAGATAGCAAATCATCAAGAAAACATGCATGGTTTTATCAATACAAAGAAATACACCACATTAAGACCTCCTAACCTCAAGAATCGATTCTCGATCTTGGCAAACTCATGCAAATCAACTGATCAAGACATCCGACATGAAATTTTATCTCTCATCAAGCATGTGCCCTCACAACATAAGGGAATTACCCCATTTGCCATCATAAGATTTCCAAGGCACTACGTGTAGGGGTATACAAATACGATTTCGCTCGCTCTCACAAGGAATTCACATGCATCATGTCATGACCCATAAGCTTGCCTCTAGTGTTTTACTCCACTAATATAAGGACGCGTGATGTAAGATCACATGGGACTTAATGGGTTGTAATGTAAGCTAAGGAACTAGTAAATATTGGGCTAACCAATAATAGCAACTAGCTTCCCTAAGCGCTTTTCAATACATCCCACCTTCAGTACGGGCATTGCTTTTTCCTCCATCCTCTCATTCTTGAATTTTCTTCTTTGTTTTTGTTCCCATTTCTTTAAGCTCACTCGACTTACTAGCAAAGAGTATTTATGCATCTTTATTTTTTTTCTCATTCATGGATTTTCTTACTCTCTACTATTAATTGATCATTTACAACAAGTGCACCTTTGACCTTTTCTTTAGCTTTCACAACTTCCGCTTTCCTTCCGGTTCACACTTCTCACTCCTTTACACTTTGGGAAAAATTGTTTTTCTTAAGCGCTTAAGGGTTTTGGATCAAATTCACAGCTAATGAAAAGAAGGGATTAAGCTCGGTTTGTACCTCTCAAAGAATAGGCTAAAGGCTCAATGGGGCTAACTAGGTTATAACAGTCAAGGTAGGTATGATAAGGGAGAAACTTTCGGTTTATTCCAAGAAATGCCTACATCCTTTCCTACAATCCACATCCATCATTTCATTTAGTATACACACCAGGAAATTTCTAGACACTTCACAATAGCATGGAATAATCGAAACCTCACCTCACACTCATTGCACATGCTCAACTCAAGACATATTCACAGACTCTTCAATCAGCTAATTACAAGAATTCACTATTAAGCCTCAATCACACCGAATCGAATTCTATGGCCTAGGTATCTCAACATGTTTAACACAATTGCATGCTTTCATACAAATCACCTTTGCATCTTAATATCATGTACAACACGTAACGAGAATTCCGAACCATTAATTAGCGACACGTTTGGGAAACAAACAAAAGAAAGAAGAAAAAGAAAAAAAACTACTCCTATCGACTACATTTCCCTTAAGATGGTCGTCATTCATCCATCATAGGGAACAGTCGCTATCTACAACATCGGTTCAATTGGACTATTCTCGGGAAAAGCACCGAAAACAAAAATCGAGAAACCCAATATAAAAAATAAAAAAAAAATCAACAAAACATTTTTGATAGAAAAAGATGAAAATATAATTGGAAAATATTTACACATCACACACAACAGCAACTCAAGACAACAGCAGCTCAAGATTCATTACAACACCAACATCAATTACAGAACACGAAACACAAAGTCACAGGATCACAATTTGCACAATCATAACAAACATAAACATAGCAGCTAGCACCTAACTACTCCTACCCCACACTTAAACCGAACACTATCCCTAGTGTTCACATAATTGCAAAATATCACAAAAGTTGGGTGGTGAAACTCCCTGATCAATCAAAGTATTCAATTTCTTCATCAGGTGCCAATGCTTCATCTCCCATATCATAACCCCCACCGTCCTCGTCCGACTCAACATCTGAGTCCTCCCGGCGTTTCTCCTCATCGATAGGGACATCATCATCCATGGGCTCCACAAATACGGGCCCCACTCTGCATAAAGCTCGGGCATTCTCATTGAATGGGTAATCCAACTCGAGCTACCACAGCTCATCCTCCGTTGCGGGCCGTCCTCCGATGCGCAGCTGCAACATCTGCATCCCGTACATGCGGGCCATGTACTAATCAGCCCGAGCATGTCGCTCGGCTAGTGTGAGCACCGACCTATAAGTAGTGTCAGGTGCCTTGGTTTTGGTGACATCCAAGGCACGCCTGTCAATCTGAGGGATGTAATCTAGGGCCTCCTCCTCAATATTGTGGCCCCTCAAGAACGTGGTAAGCAGACCATCGAACCCGTATCTATGCCCCTGATGTAGTCAGGCTCTCTTCATGGCGGAGATGATCACCGCCCCAACATTGATTTCCAACCCCTTCATCAGGGCATACACCAAGCAAACTCTATCCCGGGTGACATCTGTCATGTACACCCCCGGGATCAGGCATGAACACACAATCTTCAACCAAATTCGGGCCTCCCTGTTCATTTGAGAGTAGGGAAATGTCTGATGGTAGCCTCTCTCCTTGTGCCTACCCCATCTGGCTGTCGATCGGGCTCCACATAAGGTGCGTCTGATATCTGCATAGGGTGGAGTGATGTTTAGCTAACAGAGGACATAAGCGTCTGTGTCCCGCGCCCCCAGGATTGCATTCAAGTGGTGGGACTCAAAGGTGACTACCTGTCCTCTGATTTTTATGGTGTGGCTGCGTAAGGTCGGGTTCCAGTTTTCATAGAACCCCCAGATAAGATGGAGATTGCACTCCCTAGGTTCTTCAAAAATGAAGTTTAGCCCAGCGGTGTCAATCCTGTGTAAAATCCGCGGGAATTCCTGTGCCAGTGGTTCCCGTGCTATCTGCTCCTCCGGGAAGTATTTGGTTTCTTTAGGTTTAGCATACCACTTCTTCTCCTCATCAGTCAACCATCTGGTTCCGTATTGTCAGCGTTGACTGTTGTGCCCCGCAAGTGTACGAGTCGTACAAGTAATATAGTGGCCCTTTTCAAGAGCCGGATGTCGAACCCACAGGGACTGGACCAATTCAGCTAACTATCAAGTTCAAGTGTGATATTAACTTTAGCAAGTGTTGATTCTAGAGGTTTTTGAGAAGGTTTAATTAAGTCTAAATATGGTCAACGAAATATTCTAAATTCACTCTAGGAGCAACATAGAGTTAAAACCAGATAATCATGCGATACTAAGATTTGCAATGGTTTCGGTATGAACCTATCGATTGTCGTCTCACATAATTAGAATTGCATGTTCATGGTCTTTCGAGCCTCTAAACACGACAAGCTAGCCTCACTGCATCATTGTGAGCGAGGATACTAATTCTAGTTCGTGGGAAATTAACTACGTGGATATGGTTTATGGGGTTATGCCATTGATTAGGGTACTTTCGTACCTCCAACCATTTAACCAAACTTAGCTTCACAACTACTTCTGCGAGTAGTGGAGTGACAAATCTAAGTCGGTGTCTTTCTCTCTTCCCATTTTATCAACCAAGCAAGGTATTAGGTATATTTCTATCCTAACCACAAAATCTTATCCAAAGATAAGAACTTGCTTCCTACATTCTTATGTTCTTCCCTAGGTTTGCTTTCTCAAGCATTTGCCTAAGTTTAACATGTGTGTTTTCATGGTGATCAATCATAAAAACAACCATAATTAAGAATGCAAGACAAAACAACAATCAATAACTTAATTCCAAAGCAAATTCATAAAAACACACTCATAACTCATGGCTTCAACCCTAGAGGAAGGGTTCTAGCCATTCAAGTTCGTAAAATTACAAGAAAACATTGTTAAAGTAACATACTTACAAGAATTGGTAGATGAGAAGATGAAATTGATGAACCCTAGGTGAGTTCTCCCACTTCTCCCTTCACTCCTAGGTGGTTTTTCAGAATAAAATCGTGACAATCTAATTTTAGGAGCTAAGGGTTCAATTTATACTATGCTGAAAAAATGCAAAATTTGGCCTGTGGTGGAACAACAACGTGTCACGGAGCTGAACGTCCTACTTGACCTCCGTGACATGGAGGTAACGCGTACCCTCACTGGAATGTGTCAAAAATGCAATTTTTGGCCAACTGTTGTCGCGTTGGCAGCGTGCCACGGCCCCGATTGCGCAGGGTGCCAGTTATTACATGTTTTCTTGTTGACTTTCACGTTTTGCTCTTGATTCCATTCCTCCACTTCACCAAATCATGAATTAGTTCCTCAAATGCATTATTAACCTTCAAAAACAAGGACTTTCATGTTGGTTAGTATATATTCACATTTACATAAAATCACATGAGAATGCATATAATTAATTTGATAAACAAGACAAAACTAAGTTACAAAGCATCACTAGGGCATGCTATTTTGCCCACGATCACCTACCCCACACTTAAAGCCTTGTTCATCCTCGAACAAACCTTTTACATCTCATGCCTATGGAGACTCACCCATAGCTAATTTAGCAAGAGAATTCAGGCTACGTCCGTACTGATTATTTAAGATAGCAAGTTAACAATAGAGCATGCACGATTTAATTATTGAAATGAAATACAACTCCGCTAAGACTTCTTAACCACAAGAAGTGACTCTCAATCTTAGCAAACTCATGCAAATCAACTGACTAAGAAATTCCACATGAATTATATCCTTCATTCAACATGTTCCCTCACAGAATGAGAGTTACCCATTTTTACACGCAAAAACTTTTTAAATCACAACATGTGTGGGTACATGAATAGAATTATGCTCACTCTCACAAAGAATTCACATGCATCATGTAATGACCCATAAGCTTGCCCTTAGTGTTTTATTCCACTAATTTGAGGATGTATGAATGTAAGATCAAGTACGACTTCTTAGGTTGTAATGTAGCAAAGGGACGGGTAGGTACTATTATGGCCAGTAATAGTGACTATCTGCCCTAAGCGCTTTTAATACATCTCGCCCTCATCACTAACTTCCCTTCCCTTACTTCACCTTTTTCTCCTTTCAGCTTTCTTTTTCCTCTTTTGCTCCCCCTTTCTTTAGGCACTTTTGGATTATTAGTAAGGAGTTCTATAAGTAACTTTTCATTAATTTATTTTCTTACTCCCTACTAATACTCAACCATATTCAAACAAGAGCACCCTTGACCTTTCTCAACTTTCACAACTTCCATTTTTCCTTCTTTTTCATTTTTTTCTCACTCCTTTACTATTTCGGATTATTCACTTAAGCGCTTAGGAGTTTTGGATCAAATTCAAGGCTAATGAAAGAAAAAGGATTAAGCTTATGATCCAGCTATCAAAGAATAGGCTCAAGGCTCAATGGGGCTAACTAGGATTAATTATTCAAGGTAGGTAAAATGAGGGATAACATTTAGGTTCCTTCAAAGAAATGCCTAAATCATTTCCTACAATTCTCATCCTTCATTTCATTTTATATATACACAAGGCAAGTTCTAGACATTCCACAATAGCACAGAATACTCAAAAACCTTACACTCATGGCACATGCTCAAATCAAGACACATTCAGCAGACTCTTACTAAACTAATCACAAGAATTCAGAATTAAGCTTCAATCATATTGAGTCAAATTCAAGAACCTAAGTGTCTCACACAAATTTATACACTTGCATGCTTCAACACTGAACATACTTGCATCTTACAATCATTTATAGCCCATAACAAGAACCTCAAGCATCGATTAGCTATGGGTTCACAAACCCACAACCTATCGACTAATTTTTTCTCAAGACGGTCGTCTTCCATCCATCGTCGGAAACAGTCCCTAGCTATGACTAAAAACCTTATATACAGACAAAGAAAAGAAAAAGAAAATTTTTATTCTTCGGTTCAAAGACCCCCCCCCCCCCCCCGTCGGAAAATAACCGAAAAGAAAAACCAACAGGTGATGAAGTCATGCTTGACTCACAAAAAAAAATTTCCCAATATTTCTCACAAGCATTACATTCACCAAAAATCATTAAGCACAAAAAAATTTTAAATTTCCCTTGAAATTTCCCTCAATCCCCACTTGAATCCTGCTATGTCCTCATAGCATCAAATTAAAATTTAAAAAGGGTGAGAAATACTCCCTGAGGCCTTTAGGCCTAGCTAATAGCATGTTTTTCTTCAATTTTGCACAAGTGTGTGTCGACCCCACACTTTTTATCGTCCATGCTTTTTAGCTTCCTCCTCCATGGGTACTCAGACTTCCCCTCCATCTGTGCTTAACTTTCCACCAAAAACAACACAAGATGAAAAATAAATAAAATCAACACAAATGCAAGAAATTAAAATGGTACCTGTGGTACCCTTGGGTTGCCTCCCAAGCAGCGCCTAATTTTTTATCGCGGCACGACGTGGACTATCCTTTTCAGGACATCCTCATACCTGGGTTCCTGTTCGAGAACCATCTCCTTCTCTTTTGATTTTTAGAGGAAACAGCCTCCACTATGTTCCTCTCTTCCTCCAACTTCTTCACAATTTGAAGCCCTTTATCAGACTCGGGCTGAACACTTGTCATTTCCTTTGGCCATGCACCTGTGGCATCCTCCACCCCACACTCATCCTCTAACAACACACTAACCTGACAAAGGGTTCTGGAGTGTGTGGATGGGTTCATTTCTTGGTATACTCGGAAGAGTTCTTCTTCATCCTCGACCCTCATTTTCAGGGTCCCTGCTCTCAAATCAATCACCGCTCCTCCGGTGGCCAAGAATGGTCGTCCCAAGATTAAGGGTACCTGGTCATCGACCTTAAAATCTAGAACAATAAAATCAGCAGGTATAATAAACTAACCTACTTTGATGAGAAGGTCCTCTATTATTCCATCAGGTGTCACTCGTGACTTGTCAGCCAGCTGCAGCATCAACCTCGTCGGCCTCAGTTTTCCCAACTCCAGGGTGTTGAGTAAGGATAGGGGCGTTAGGTTAACTGCTGCCCCTAGATCACACAAAGCCCGTAGCACCTCAGCTTTACCAATTTGTATGGGGAGGGTAAAACTCCCTGGGTCTTTGAGCTTCTTTGGAATCTTGCTCAATACCCTATGATTGCACTCCTCAGTCGGTGCTACAGTCTGGACGTCCACAAACCTAACTTTGTTCGCCATCACATCCTTTAAGTATTTAGCATACTTAGGCATTCCCTGCAAAACATCAATAAGAGGCAAATTTATGTGAAGTTCTTTGAAACTTTCAAAGAACTTTTTGAAGCATTCCTCCTTCTTGCTCTTTCTGACTTTCTGAGGGAATGGTGGTGGTGGTCTTTGTGCTGGCTGCAATGTAGGTTGTGCATTTTGTTGCCCAACACTCTGATTCGCTTCAGTGTCGGTGAATGGTCCAGGTCTAACCAACTCCGGCTACACCTTCTTTCTCAACTCTTTAGGCACTGCATCAGCTAATTGCTTTCTGCTTCTAAGACTGATGGCATTGATTTGTCGGGGGTTAGGATCTGCATCGCTTGGTAATCCCCCCTGCGACCTCATGTTCTGAGCAACTGCTATTTGACCCACTTGTTTTTCAAGATTGCGGGTGGCTACTTGCTGATTCATTAAGTCTGTTGCCATCCTCGCCTGATTTTTCGCTAACTGATTTTGGGTCTCCATAATTTTCTGCAGTGTTTCCTCAATGTTGCTACTCAATTGCCCATCATTCTGCCTATTTTGCTGATACTGCTGTTGTTGAGGTTGCATATAATTCTGCTTTTGGTTTCCACCCCAAGAAAAATTCGGGTGGACCTGCCAATTTCTATTGGAGTTGTTCCCAAAATTCTGATTCCTATGAATATTACCAACAAAATTAACTGATTCCGAATTGGCTCCATAAGATTCTACATTGTGCCCATTATTACCACAAATTTCACACCAACTCGGAGCTTACTGAACTGCATTAACCTGGCCCTGTTGTTGGTTCATACTCAATTTATTGAACTGAGTCATCATCTGATGCTGGAACGAAACTAACTATGCTGCCAAGGCATTCATACTATCTACCTCTATCAGCCCTGATCTCTTTCCTGCCCCTCTCGATGACTCGTTGTACCACTCTAGATTTTCTTGAGCAATTCTGTTCAACAAAGTATACAACTTATCATAAGTCTTCTCCAAGGCTTGCCCACCCGATGCAGAGTCTAGTAATATTTTCGTGTGTGGGTCTAGACTTTCTACAAAGGTATGAGCCAGCACTTCATTTGATTGTTGGTGATGGGGACAGTCTCTCAATAATGACTTGAATCTTTCCCAAGCCAAATATAAATTATCATCAGGCCTCTGCTTGAAACTCAGTATTTCACTTCTCAACTTTGCAATCTTGCCTGAAGGAAAGAATCTGATAAGGAACTTCTTAGACAAGTAATTCCACGAAGTTATGGAGTTCGGTGGCTCAGCCTTCAACCACTTTTTTGCCTCTCCCAACAATGAAAATGGGAAGAGGGTAAGTCGGACATAATCTGTGGACACGCCGGTGGGGACAAACGTGTCACTAATCTCAAGAAAGTTTTGTAAGTGCTGCTGTGGGTCCTCATGTGCCATCCCAGTGAATTGACCACTAGAATGTAACAGCTGCACCATGTTCTGCTTCAATTCAAAGTTCCCTCCAGGCTTCGGTTTAAGGATACTAGAGTTCACATTAGTCGCTTGTGGGATTGCAACTTCGCGAACTGATTTGGCTGCCATTGCTTCCGGTGACAATTGTGCTTGTCCTGCGGGTGCTTGTTGTTGTACCTTTTCTTGAAGTCTTTTCAGCTTTTGCTCAAGAGCTACTCTCCTTTGCAAATGGATTTGACGTTCAGGCTCAAGCAACGGTTCCACAAGCTCTCTATTCTTAGCCAGCTCGGCAAGACAACCTGTCACCTGCAATAAGTCAGACTAAGACCAAGTTTCTCAACACTTAAGGAAATTTAAAAATCACAAAAAAATAGATAAATTATCAATACTTCGCGAGTCCCCGGCAACGGCGCCAAAAACTTGTTGTGCCCCGCAAGTGTACGGGTCGTACAAGTAATATAGTGGCCCTTTTCAAGAGCCGGATGTCAAACCCACAGGTACTAGACCAATTCAGCTAACTATCAAATTCAAGTGTGATATTAACTTTCGCAAGTGTTGATTCTAGAGGTTTTCGAGAAGGTTTAATTAAGTCTAAATATGGTCAACGAAATATTCTAAATTCACTCTAGGAGCAACATAGAGTTAAAACCAGATAATCATGCGATACTATGATTTGCAATGGTTTCAGTATGAACCTATCGATTGTCGTCTTGCATAATTAGAATTGCATGTTCATGGTCTTTCGAGCCTCTAAACACGACAAGCTAGCCTCACTGCATCATTGTGAGTGAGGATGCTAATTCTAGTTCGTGGGCAATTAACTACGTGGATGTGGTTTATGGGGTTATGCCATTGATTAGGGTACTTTCATACCTCCAACCATTTAACCAAACTTAGCTTCACAACTACTTTTGCGAGTGGTGGAGTGACAAATCTAAGTCGGTGTCTTTCTCTCTTCCCATTTTATCAACCAAGCAAGGTATTAGGTATATTTCTATCCTAACCACAAAATCTTATCAAAAGATAAGAACTTGCTTCCTACATTCTTATGTTCTTCCCTAGGTTTGCTTTCTCAAGCATTTGCCTAAGTTTAACATGTGTGTTTTCATGGTGATCAATCATAAAAACAACCATAATTAAGAATGCAAGACAAAAAAACAATCAATAACTTAAGTCCAAAGAAAATTCATAAAAACACACTCATAACTCATGGCTTCAACCCTAGAGGAAGGGTTCTAGCCATTCAAGTTCATAAAATTACAAGAAAACATTGTTAAAGTAACATACTTACAAGAATTGGTAGATGAGAAGATGAAATTGATGAACCCTAGGTGAGTTCTCCCACTTCTCCCTTCACTCCTAGGTGGTTTTTCAGAATAAAATCGTGACAATCTGATTTTAGGAGCTAAGGGTTCAATTTATACTATGCTGAAAAAATGCAAATTTTGGCCTGTGGTGGAACAGCAACGTGTCGCGGAACTGAACGCCCTACTTGACGTCCGTGACACGGAGGTAACGCGTACCCTCACTGGAATGTGCCAAAAATGCAATTTTTGGCCAAGTGTTGCTGCGTTGGCAGCGTGCCACGGCCCCGATCGCGCAGGGTGCCAGTTATTACATGTTTTCTTGTTGACTTTCACGTTTTGCTCTTGATTCCATTACTCCACTTCACCAAATCATGAATTAGTTCCTCAAATGCATTATTAACCTTCAAAAACAAGGACTAATCATGTTGGTTATTATATATTCACATTTACATAAAATCACATGAGAATGCATATAATTAATTCGATAAACAAGACAAAACTAAGTTATAAAGCATCACTCAGGCATCCTATTTTGCCCACGATCATTGACCTCTAGGAACTGCTGGTGCTGCTGGAACTGTTGTCCACAATCTTACCCTCTTTCTGCTGGCGCCCAATGTGGATGCCCCCTTGCCCTTGTCTTGTCGGCCTGACATTGTTCCTGTACATTCAAACATACAATCTCAATGTTGTTCAATTCATAATTAGCTACAACTAAGGTTGGGTTTAATTGGATCACCCCACACTTAGTCTTAAGCCACAATCAACACAATTCGACAAGACATTCCTGATTTTGCCATTTTGAGCATTCAACATGCTGAGTGCATTATATAAGTCGATGGGATAATTACTTTGTACTACTCAAACTTCGTACAATGAATTAAAATTTCTCCATCGATTCAATTACATCATCATTAGCACTTTGCAATTTTTTTTACAACAACCTATGTAATTCTCCATTTGCATTCTCCCGAAAATCCCTCTTCTAACTTAGCATATTCAACATCAATCACACTACATTTCACTTCAAACAACATGCACAACCCAATTTATCAACATTTACATGCATTTTGTCTTCTTCCTATTCAATCCTCAACCCTAGCTATCAATATTGCAAGAATTTCAACAAAACATGCAATCATTGAGTTAATCTACTCACAACGATACTATGAACATTATTCATTCATAACTCAATTGATTTCCAGCTTATTTCTCACTTAGGGCAAAGTTTCATCACAAAGCATGTTCAAGAATTGAAAATTTAAGCAATACTCAGGAAAAATTCAAGAACATACCTTTACTTCGGTGAAATTGAAGAAAACTCGAAGGAAGTTGATCACTAGGTCCGTGTCACATTGGGGGAGAAGGGGATTTTGGGTGTGGGTTGCAGAGGGATTGAAAGAATAGAAAAAAAATGAAGGAAATTGGGGTTTAAAAGAGGTTTTTTGCAGGGGTTACCCGGTGACCCGAGGTGACCCGATGCGAAATACACCTCAACGTGTCACGGAGGGTAACGCGGAGCACTGCCTCCGTGACACGGAGCCATTGCGTAGGTATTCTGGAAATGTTTTAAAAAATTCGGAATACACCTCAACGTGTCACGGAGGATAACGCGGAGGCCCTCCTCCGTGACACGGAGCCATCGCGCAGGCTCACTGGAAATGCCAATTTTTTTTTCTCACCTTGATTTTTTTTCCTCTGCGTTTTTTGTATTTTTGCCCTCTGTTCCACCTGAAAATCATTTCACCACAAGAAATTGGTTAAAGATCATAGGTTGCAACGCAAAAAATTTTTTTTTTCTTTTTTTCAAATAATTCTACTCTTCTATTACAACATATTCACATGTTGCCTCCCATGCAGCGCCTGATTTACTGTCGCGGCTCGACGCTACTCATTCTCAATCATCCTCTAGAGTGATGGACGTCTTCTCTCAAATAACGTCCTCACCCCAATAATGCTTACATCGTTGCCCGTTCACCAAAAATGTGGCACTTCTATCTTCTTGCCACAACTCCACTGCCCCGTGTGGGGTCATTCTCACCATTTCAAACGGCCCTGACCACTTGGACCGCAACTTACCTGGAAAAAGCTTCAACCTTGAATTAAATAACAACACTTTCTGCCCCAGCTCAAAGATCCGATGCACCATATGCCTGTCGTGCCACCTTTTAGTTTTCTCCTTGTAGCATTTGGAACTTTCATAGGCATGCCATCGAAACTCATCTAGTTCGCTGAGTTGCATCAACCTCTTCTTCCCGGCTATCTCCGAATCCATGTTCAGCTTTCTCACGGCCCAAAAAGCTCGATTTTCCAGCTCCACAGGCAAATGACATGCCTTTCCATAGACCAATATGTATGGATAAGTCCCAATGGGTGTCTTGTATACAGTTCTATAAGCCCACAACGCATCGTCAAGTTTGCTTGACCTATCAATTCATTGTGCATTCACTGTCTTCTGTAGAATCCGCTTTATCTCTCTATTTGACACCTCCATTTCCCCACTATTTTGGGGATGATACGCTGTTGCTACCTTGTGGCGCACCCCATACTTATCTAGCAAGTTCTTGAAACTCGCATTTACAAAAGGAGCCCCTCCATCACTGATAATAGCTCGGGGTGTCCCGAACCTGGTGAAAATTTGCTTTTTCACAAATTTCGTCACCACCTTGTTGTCATTCTTGGGGAAAGCTGTTGCCTCGACCCACTTAGATACATAATCAACCGCTACCAAGATGTAACAATTACCAAATGACGGTGGAAACGGGCCTATGAACTCTATTCCCCATACATCAAAAATCTCCACTTCTAATATCTGCTGTAGTGGCATTTCCTGTCTTCTACCAATTGTACCTGTTCTTTGACATCTATTGCACATTTTTACGTATGCTATAGAATCTCTAAACAGTGTAGGCCAAAAGAAACCTGACTGTAACACCTTGTGAGCTGTCCGCTAGCCTCCGTGGTGCCCTCCATACAACGATGAGTGACAACTCCTCAATACTTCTGCAATCTGGCTCTCTGGGATGCATCGTCTCATCACTTGATATGGTCTCTGCTTAAACAGATATGGCTTATCCCATATGTAATAACTGCAATCATGTCTCAACTTCTTTGTTTGCTGAGTCGTAGCCTCCGGTAGATAGACTCCACTTACCAGCAAATTCACAATGTCTGCATACCAATGGATTTCAGCTTCCCTTATTGCCAAGAGCTCCTCATCTGGGAACTCTTCTTTGATAATATCACCTTCCTTTATATGCAACTGGCTTTCCAATCGCGATAGGTGATCTGCCACTTGATTCTCGCTCCCCTTTCTGTCCCGAATCTCTAGGTCCAACTCTTGTAGCAACAATATCCATCTAATTAGTCTGGGGTTTGCATCCTTCTTGTTAAATCGATACCGGATTACTGCATGATCAGTATACACCACTACTTTAGAACCCACCAGGTAGGACATGAATTTATCAAATGCGAACACCAATGCTAGCATCTCCTTTTCCGTGACTGTATAATTGACTTGGGCTGCGTCAAGTGTTTTGCTTGCATAACAAATGGAATGAAAAATTTTATTCCTCCGCTGCCCCAATACAGCTCCTACAGCCACGTCACTCGCATCACACATTAATTCAAAAGGTTGCTCCCAATATGGAGAAATGAGAATAGGCACTTCTACCAGCTTCTTTTTTAGCTCCTCGAATGCTTTAACACAATTCTCGTCAAACTCGAACTGCATCTCTTTTTCTAGCAATCGGCATATCGGTCTAGAAATTTTTGAGAAGTTCTTGACGAACTGTCTATAGAACCCTGCATGTCCGAGAAAACTGCGAACACCCTTCACTGACACTGGTGGTGGTAGCTTTTCGATCACTTCAATCTTTGCACGATCGACTTCCAACCCCTTGCATGACACCTTATGGCCAAGGACGATACCCTCTTTGACTAAAAAATGACATTTCTCCCAGTTGAACACAAGGTTAGATTCTTCATATCGAGCTAGCACCCTATCAAGATTCTGCAAACATGTAGCAAACGAATTACCGAAAACAGAAAAGTCATCCATAAATACCTCGACAAAATCTTCCACCATATCGTGAAAGATCGCCATCATGCATCTCTGGAATGTGGCTGGTGCATTGTACAGACCAAATGGCATCCGCCTGAAAGCATATGTCCCATAAGGACATGTAAAAGTGGTCTTCTCCTTGTCCTCCGGTGTTATGGCTATTTAATTATAGACAAAATATCCATCAAGGAAACAATAATACTCTTGACCTGCCAACCTGTCCAATATCTGATCAATAAATGGAATAGGATAATGATCTTTCCTCGTGGCCTCATTTAGCTTCCTGTAATCCACGCAAATCCGTCAGCCTGTGACTGTGTGTGTGGGAATCAACTCAATTTTTTCATTGGTGACCACGGTCATCCCTTCTTTCTTTGGAACACACTGAACTGGACAAACCCATTCACTGTCTGAAATGGGATACACCACACCTGCATCAAGCCACTTGATCACTTCCTTCGTAACTACATTCTTCATCACCGGATTCAACCTCCGTGGATGTTGCACAGTTTGCTTGGATCCTTCTTCCATAAAAATCCTGTGTGTGCAAAAAGCTGGATTAATTCCTCTGATGTCTGACATTTGCCAACCCATTGCTTTCTTCCGCCTCTTGAGGACCACCAATGCATCTCTCACTTGTGCCTCTGTCAATTCTACGGAAATGATGACTGACAAGGTATCATCTTCCCCAAAAAATACATATTTCAGATGTGGAGGCAATGTCTTCAACTCCAATTTTGGTGCCTCTTTAATTGATGGTTTTGGCAATGGTTCCAAGGACCTCATCAATGGCTGAAAGTCTTGCTTCCTGGGTAACCATTTTGGCTCGTTCAGCATCTACACCATCTCATAAGTAGCACTGTCTCCAAAATGATCGGAGCCCATCAAGGCTCTCTCCAATGGGTCTTGAGAGTCAACAATCTGTAGAATTGATTCCTGATTTAGCACATTGATCGTTGATAGCTCCTCATAAATGGTCGGTAGCTTCATGGCCTTGTACACATCAAAAACCTCTACTTTATCATATGGTCACATGGTTAGTTGCCCAGCAGCCACATCAATCAACGCTTGCCCGGTTGCCAAGAAAGGACGTCCCAAAATAAAGGGGACTTCCGCATCCGGCTCGAAATCCAAGATAATAAAATCCACCGAGAAAATGAGGGAGACCACTTGCACTAGCACATCCTCTACAATGCCATCTGGTCTGGCTAAAGAACGGTCAGCTAGCTGCAAGATCACAGTAGTTGGTCTAGGGCTTCCCAGCCCCAACTTCTTGAACACTGATGTCGGCATCAAGTTTCTGCTCACTCCCAAATCACATAATCCGCGAGCTCGAATACTTTGCCCGATTGTAATCTGAATGGTAAAGCTCTCAGGATCCTTGAGCTTTGTCGGCAACCTGTTCTGTATTCGGGAGGTGCACTCCTCAATAAGCGCCACCGTAGCATACTCCGTCAATCTGCTTTTGTTTGCTACAATGTCCTTGACATACTTTACATATTTCAGCACTCCCTGCAAAACAACAACTAGAGGTAAGTTAATATGTACCTGTTTCAGCACTTCCATGAATTTCTTAAAGCAAGCTTCTTCCTTGTGCTTCTTTAATCTCTGAGGGAACGGGGGTGGTGGTCTTTCTATCTCAGTTGCCTTTTCCTGCCCCCTCACATCATCATGTTCCCCATCTTTTTCCACTGCTCCAGATTGCTGAGGTGGTCTTTCTGGTTCCACCTCCATAAGTTGTAGTCCACTCCTTGTGGTCACTATATTGACCTGCTTGGGGTTTAGGTCAGTATCACTCGGTAGTCCTCCTCTGGGCCTGTTGTTTTGAGCTCCAGCTAACTGTCCAAACTGGTACTCCAATGCCTTTGTAGCTAACTACTGATTTTTCATGTCAGCCGCTAATTTCACATAATCAGCCTGCATTTGTGCTTGGTTAGCTATAATTGTTTTGAACATATCCTCAACGTTGTTGGGTGGTGGAGGAGGTGCATTGTTTCCTCTATATTGAGACTGAAAATTCTGATGCCCCCCTTGATTTCTCTGCACGCCCTGATTCGAACTCTGTCCATGATGGCTATTACTCCCCCAACAAAAATTCAGATGATTCCTCCAATTTGAGTTGTAATTGTTGCCATATTGTTGATTATTGTTCCTCTGGACGTTCCTAACAAAATTCACTGAGTCTGGATTTGCACCACAACACTTAGCTAAGTGTTCACTACTCCCACATACTTCACACCATACCAAATGAACTGCATTGACTGGGGCTTGTGCTTGATTCAAGATCATACTGTTGAAGTGGGTGTTGAGTTGATTTTGCAACGCAGCTACTGTGCAGCAATAGCTGTAAAACCATCCACCTCAAAAACTCCTGCAGCTTTCCTTATTCCTCCTCGAGTTGAATCCGTATTCCATTCTGGATTTCCCTGTGAAATATGATTTAACAAAGTGTAGAGCTCCTCATAAGTCTTCTCCAATGCCTGCCCACCAGCTGCTGAATCTAACAGAATTTTAGTATGTGGCTCCAAACCCTCAATGAATGTATGCACCAACACATCATTAGACTAGTGATGATGAGGACAATCCCTTAGCATTGACTTGAACCTCTCCCAAGCTTGATACAAATTCTCACCCTCTCTCTATTTAGAACTTAGAATCTGACATCTAAGTCTGGCTGTCTTCCCAGATAGAAAGAATCATATCAAAAACTTTCTTGCAAGATCATCCCAAGTGGTGATAGAATTAGGTGGTTCAGCTTTCAACCACCTCTTTTCTTCCCCCAAAAATGAGAATGGGAATAATGTAAGCCTCACATAGTCGGATGATACTCCAGCGGAAATGTAATTGTCACTTATCTCCAAAAAGTTTTGGAGATGTTGTTGTGGATCTTTATGAGGGAGACCTGTGAATCCCACTGGTGTGCAACAACTGCACCATGTTCTTCTTGAGCTCAAACCTCCCTCCTAGCTCTGGTCTGCGAATACTAGATGTAACATTATTTGCATGTGGGATTGCTGATCTTGGGCAGATTTATATGCCCAAGTGATACTCAAACGTATTATTTTCGCCTTGTTTGTGTGCAATATGTATATATTCTCATATAATTGGTAATAAAATGTGAATTTATACTAACCAACATGATTAGCATTTGTTTGCAGGAAAATATGATTTTTAGGAGCTAAAATGCATGTTGGAAATATATCGGAGTTGGACTTGGATACGTGCGTGGAAAAGACATTGGAATGCACAAATTATAGGGGCTCCGCGATGGAGCCGTGCCACGCTACCATCGTGGAGGCACACTGCCTGGAGAGGAAATTAAATGGCAAATTCCAGTGAGGCCTCGCGAAAGCTCCGTGGCACGGAGATAGGCCTCCGCGTTGGCCTCCGTGCCACGTTGAGGCTATTTTACCGGACCCTGGATTTCCAGTGAAGGTCCGCGTCCACGCCGTGTCACGGAGGCAGTGCTCCGCGTTGACCTCCGTGACACGTTGCTTGTTATTCCGGGAAATATTTCCCTCTAGTATAAATAGCATACTTAGGTTTATTTTAATTAGTTCAGACTTGGTGGAGCAAGGACGTGGGTTAGCAGCAGTTGAGGGACGAAAAAGCTAAGGGATTTCTTCTCTTCCTTTCTTCTTTCAATCAATTGTATGTATGATTTACACTTGTTTTAGGATGATCAATCCACAAATGAGTGGCTAATTCTCTTCCTTGCTAAGGTTTTGAACATGTGTAGTGAATTTTGATTGTAAATGATATGGTTATCTTCTTCTTCTTCCATGTTGTTCTATTAATTCTTGTTCTTACTGCATTAGTGCTTGGCCGACATTAATGTACATCTAAAAAGTCCAATTTCACTCGAGAGAGAAAGAAATTGGAAAGTTGTGAATTAATAGGGTATTGTTCTTAACTTGATTTGGGAAAATTGGGTTTTGATGTGCTTTCCTGATAGAAATATACTTGAAAGCCATATTAGTCAATTTAGGAACCAGAATTGTATTGCTAGGTCGTAAATTGCATTTGATCACAGAAATGTAGACGAATGGTTTATGATTCTTAAGTGAAATTAAATACGAGAGTTTTAATTTCTAGGCTACTGTTCTTGGCTAGCAACATGAAGAAGAGATTAACCGAATTATTATTATAATCGAATTCATTACTTGTTCTTAACCTTGGCATGCTCATATCCATAGTTTAAATTCGCAGTAAATAATTGTTAATAGTTTTAGTATATATTTTATAAACAAAAACTCATTTAACTGTTGGTTACGTTGTTGTTAGCATAATTAGAAGTAAGATAAGAATATAGTATACTTAGGCAAATTTTACATATCCTGAGCCTCCTTGGATCGATACTTGGCTTACTTAGCCACTTTATTACTTGTTTGACCACGTGCACTTGAGTGTCGGTTTATAATATATAATACCAACCGAACAGCCGAACAAGTTTTTGGCGCCGTTGCCGGGGAGGCTAGGCAAATTTGTGAAATTGTGTTTAGTGTAAATTTACTGTATTTTTATTTTTATTTTCTTAAGTGTTAACAACTTGGTCTTAGCCTGTATTTTGCAGACTTGATTTCTGTGAACACTGGCAAGGGACAAAGAGCTGGTGGAATCTTACTTAGAGCCTGAACGTGAATTTCATAGTCAACGTAAAGAAGCTCTACAAAAGAAGCTGCAGTTGTTCCGACAATCTATTATGGAGCAGCAAAATCCACCAGTTGTAAGGGCAGTGTTAGTGCCCGATGAAGCAGCAGCAAGGCCGGTTCGCGAGGTGGCAATCCCACACGCTAACAATGTACATTCTAGCATCCGCAAACCAGAGCCTGGAGGGAGGTTTGAATTAAAGAAGAATATGGTGCAACTCTTGCACACAAGCGGGCAATTTACCGGTCTCCCTCATGAAGATCCACAACAACATCTCCAAAACGTTTTGGAGATAAGTGACACTTATATACCCGCTGGAGTGTCACCTGATTATGTTCGGCTCACCTTATTTCCGTTTTCCTTACTTGGTGAAGCCAAGAGGTGGTTAAAAGTTGAACCACCCAATTCTATATCAACGTGGGATGATCTTGCACGGAAGTTTTTGATTAGATTTTTCCCTTCGGGTAAAACAGCCAGACTTAGAAGTCAAATTCTAAGTTTTAAACAGAGGGAGGGAGAAAATCTATATCAAGCCTGGGAAAGATTTAAATCCATGTTGCGGGACTGTCCTCATCATCATCAGTCTAATGAGGTGTTGGTACACACATTTATTGAGGGTTTGGAACCCCACACTAAAATTCTGTTAGATTCAGCAGCTGGAGGGCAAGCGCTGGAAAAGACTTACGAGGAGCTGTACACTTTGCTCAACCGAATTTCACAAGGCAATCCAGAATGGAATGCAGATTCATCTCGAGGTGGAGCAAGGAAAGCAGCGGGAGTGCTTGAAGTGGATGGATTTACAGCTATCGCTGCACAGATAGCTGCCTTGCAAAATCAGTTAAATAACCACTTCAGCAATATGAACTTGAACCAGCCTGCAGCTTCAGTCAATGCAGTCCAGCAGATGTGGTGTGAAGTGTGTGGTAGTAGTGAGCATTCAGCTGAGTGTTGTGGTGCAAATCCTGATTCTGTTAACTTTGTGGGCAATGCATAGAGAAATCAGCAGCAGTTTGGTAGCGGCTACAACTCAAATTGGAGGAACCATCCAAATTTTTCGTGGGGTAGCAACAACCAACAAGGCCAAGGTTCTGGTCAGGGTATGCAGAGAAATCAAGGAGGGCAACAAAACTATCAAGCTCAATTCAGGAATCACAATGCCCCTCCTCCACCACCATCACCGACCATTGAGGAGATGTTCAAAACCATGATCGCTAATCAGGCACAATTGCAGGCTGACTATGTTAAATTGGCAGCCGAAGTGAAGAACAATCAGTTGGCGACCAAGGCTCTTGAATATCAGTTTGGGCAATTTTCTAGTGCCCAAAATACAAGACCCAGAGGAGGACTACCTAGCGACACGGATCCTAATCCGAAGCAGGTAAATGCAGTGACCACGAGGAGTGGCTTACAGTTGAAGGAGGTGGAACCAGAAAGACCGCCTCAAAAGTCAGGAGCAGCAGATGTTGAGGAGGAACAAAGTTCTGATAGGGGGAAGACTAAAGAAGCAGAATCAGAAAGGCCTCCACCCCCGTTCCCTCAACGACTTAAGAAACACAAGGAGGAGGCGTGTTTCAAGAAATTTATGGAGGTGCTTAAACAGGTACATGTTAACTTACCTCTTGTTGATGTCTTGCAGGGAGTGCCAAAGTATGCAAAATATATTAAAGACATCGTGGCTAACAAAAGTCGTTTGACTGAGTATGCCACGGTGGCTTTAACGGAGGAATGCACTTCCCGGATTCAGAATAGACTGCCCACGAAACTGAAAGACCTTGGAAGTTTTACTATCCAGCTGACTATTGGGCAAAGTATCCGAGCTCGTGGATTATGCGACTTGGGGGCAAGTATAAATCTGATGCCATCTTCGGTATTCAGAAAGTTAGGTCTAGGGAGTCCTAGACCTACAACGGTAATCTTGCAGCTAGCGGACAGGTCCTTAGCTAAGTTGGATGGCATTGTTGAGGATGTGTTAGTGCAAGTGGGCTCCCTCATTTTTCCGGTTGATTTTATTGTTTTGGACTTTGAACCAGATGCTGAAGTCCCATTTATTTTGGGACGACCCTTTTTGGCAACCGGAAAAGCATTAATTGATGTAGCTGCGGGTCAACTTACAATGCGGGCACATGACAAGATAGAAGTGTTTGACGTGTACAAAGCACCCAAGCTCCCGATTGTAAATGGGGAACTCTCGGTGATCAATGTGATTGATCATGGGAATGCTAATATAATGAATGATTCCCGAGAGTTAACAGGAAGGCCACCAGATGAGGTTGAGCACTACTGGGGGAGGACAAGGATCGTGAAAAATTGTCCCTCACCCTAGTAGATAATTGAGCATAATGGAAGTCGAGCCGCGACGGTAAACCAGACGCTGCACGGGAGGCAACCCGTGAAAAGAAAAATATTCTATTTTTCTTCTTTTAGTAGAGTGTAATTAATTTGTATTTTTATTTTATTTTTCTTTTTCTTGATTTCGTACAAATTTTTCGTTTTAGTTAGTAATTTTTTCATTTTAGTTAGGGAAATCTATTAATCTAACCAATTTCGTTTAGTGAAGTGATTTTCAGGTCAAACGGAGAAAAATATGCATGGAAGCGGGAAAAATAAGGCAAGGTATGAAAAAATAATTTTATTGAAGAAACAGTGCACTGGGGCGTTGGCTCCGTGTCACGGAGGGAGGGCTCCGCGTTACCCTCTGTGACACGTTGAAGGCAAAATCCGGATTTTTAAAATTTTCAGAGAGCCATCGCGTTGGCTCCGTGACACGTTGCCTTATATTTGGTGCCGGGTCACACCGGGTTGCCGGGTGACCCGTGTGTTTTTCTTTAAATTAAGCCCGATTTTGCCCAATTTTTCCCCATTTCTTCTACTCTCCGCGACCAAAACACCCAAATTCCCCTCCCCAACCAACGTGCCACGCTATTAGGCAAGGAATACGTCAAGTTTCTTCGGTTCTTCAACTCAAAGGTACGTTTTCCTCGTTTCTCTCAAATATTTGGTGATTTTAGTCGAATTTGGGCATGTGAGGTGAGATATATCACCCCAAGTAGCAATTTAACATGATGTTGAGTTATTTGTGATTGATATATGTTCGGATCATTGTAATTAGCGTTTGAACTTATCGATTACGTAAATAATTCGAATTTGATTGTAGAATTGTATTCTAGGGCATGGGTTGTTGAATTTGACTTGGGCAACTTGATAATTTGATGAATTCTATGCCGGGGTGTGGTTGTAAATTGAGATAAGTCGAGGTAAATATTGTGTGAATATTATAGGAAGACGAATTCTCGAATTGTTGGGGAAAATGCGAAAATTGTGTAAATTGGTTTGATTATTTGGATTCGATTGTATATAGAATGTTTTTGTCATTGTTTTTATTTTTGTTGTTTTTGTTGCTAAGTGCGATGATTGAATTGTTAGCGATAGTACGATAGGGATTAGCTGTATGAAGTCTGAGTAGTACACTAACCGTTATGCTGTCGAAATTTTTTTTTGTGAACGCACTAAGCATAAAGTGTATACTTGTTGTCTTTGGTGTAAATAGAGTTATCCTTGCCATAGTTTTGTAAAAGTAGCTAAGGCCTAAGTGTGGGGTAAACGTTGTGTAACCCGACCTTAGCCTAAGTTAACATCTTTATAGCTTAACTTTGTGCTTGTTAATTTATATTGACAGGTACAATGGCTAGTAGACAGGATAAGGGCAAGGGTGCTTCTACCTTAGGCACCGGCAGAAAAAGAATGAGATTGGGCACCGCAGTCCCAGCTGCACCAGCTGTTCCGCGCAGCCAACGCCGCCAATACGGAATAAGGTGGGTAACCGAGGAAGGAAAGAAATGGTATGCTAAGCATAAGGAGAGCAAGTACTTCCCGGAGGAACATATTTCACGGGAACCACTAGCACAGGAGTTCCCCCGTATTGTGCAAAGGATTGAAGCAGCTGGGCTCAGCTTTATCTTTCAGGATCCCAAGGAGTGCAACCTTCATTTGGTCCGAGAGTTCTACGCAAATTGGAACCCGGCCATCAGAAGCCACACAATAAAAATCAGAGGGCAGATTGTCACTCTGGAACCCCAGCAATTTAATGCCATCGTTGGAGCGCGGGACACAGACGCCCACGTTCTCCGCCAACTAAACATCACCCCACCATACGCCGACATTAGACGTACATTGTGTGGGGCTCGATCCACAGCCCGATGGAGTAGACATAAGGAGAGGGGTTACCACCAGACTCTGCCTTATTCACAGATGAACAGGGAGGCCAGAATATGGCTAAAAATTGTATGTTCGTGCTTGATCCCGGGAGTTCATATGACGGATGTGACCCGGGACCGTGTCTGCTTGGTGTATGCCCTTATGAAAGGGCTTGAGATTAATGTTGGGGCGGTAATTATATCCGCCATGAAGAGAGCCAGACTACACCAGGTCCACAGATACGGGTTTGGTGGACTCATCACCACCTTCCTCCGAGGCCTCGATGTCGAGGAAGAGGCCTTGGACTACATCCCGCAGTTGGAGCGGAGGGCCCTCGATGTGACAAAAACTAAGGCTCCCGACACCACACACGGGCTAGTGCTGACTTTGGGCGAGCGACATGCTCGTGACGATCAGTACATGGCACGTATGTTCGGCATGCAGATGCTTCAGCTATGGATTGGTGGGAGACCAGCCACCGAGGAAGAATTGTGGCAGCTGGAGCTGGATTACCCATTTGGCGAGAATGCCAGAGCCTTATGCCGAGTGGGACCAGCCTTCGTGGAGCCGACGGATGACGATGTCCCTACTGATGAGGAGACACGTCGGGAGGACTCCGATGTGGAGTCCGATGACGATGATGGCACTGACTCAGACATGGGGGACGAGGCAGCAGCACCAGATGAAGAAGTCGAATATTTCGACTGATCAGGGAGTTCCACCACTCAAAATTTTGTTTTGTAATTTTTGTGAACATTGGGGACAGTGTTCGATTTAAGTGTGGGGTGGGGAGTAGCTAGGTGCTGGGACTTAGGCTCTAATCTGCTGTATGCTTTTTCCTTGGTTTGTATGTATGTTTGTGTTTTCCCTGTGGTGAACTGATTTGTGTTGTATGTGTATATATTTGTTTGTGTGGTTAATGATGTGTGTTATGAAAAAAAGTTATGGTTGCCAGTGTAAATATTTTGTAAATATTTTTTTTCTATCGAGATGATCGATATTTTTCAAAAATTTTCGCGAAAATATTTTGCACTTGTAAATATTTTCTTTCTATCGAAATGATCGATGTGTTGCAAAAATTTTCGGTTTTTATTTTGTTTGGGTTTCTCGGAGTTTGTTTTCGGTTCTTTTACCGAGAATAGTCCCATTGAACCGATGTCATAGTTAGTGATCGTTCCCTATGATGGATGGATGACGACCGTCTTAAGGGAAATGTAGTCTGTAGGAGTAGGATTTTAATTTGTTTTTAATTTTTCTTTGGTGGATTGCATCAATGAACTGTAGTTGCTTTATGGTTGCAAAAATTTCGTTGCGTATTGTAACTGATGTTCAAAATGTGAAAGTGATTCGTTCGAAAGCATGCAATTTGGTAAATATGTTGAGTTACCTAGGCTATAGAATTTGATTCAGTATGATTGAGGCTTAATTTGAATTCATGTGATTGGCTAATTAGAGAGTCTGTGAATGCATCTTGATTCGAGCATGTGCATGAAGTGTGAAGTGAGGTATTGTTATTCCATGCCATTGTGAATTGTCTAGAACTTGCCTGGTGTGTATACAAAACGAAATAAATGAGGTGTAGTGTTGGAAAGGATGTAGGCATTTCTTTGTTTTTAACCGATAGTTTCCATTTTTTTTTCTCTTGTCAAACTCTACCTTTTTATATGTTGTATACCCTAGTCAGCCCGTTGAGCCTTTAGTCGATTTCTTTCTTTCTTTTGTCCAAAATTGTATAAACTAAGCTTTATTCCTTCTTTTCATTAGCCTTAAAGTCTATACGAAACTCTTAAGCGCTTACAAAGAAGAGAAAATGTTTCCCAAAGTGTTAAAGAGTGAAAAGAGTGCAAAGAAAAAGAAAAGCAGAGTGAGGAAAGAAAAGATGATGTTGAAGAGGCACTTGTTATAATTAAATGATATTGAGGGTACATGAAAACCTTTTGTTTTGTGTCAAGTGTGTTTGATGAAATGGGCAGTACGAAAGTAAACCAGCATGAATGGGAGAAAAAGAGAAAAGAGAGGAACAATGTCCAGGAGTCGATGGGAATGTGTTAAAAAGGCGCTTAAGGATGCTAGCGACTATTATTGGCTAATCCAATATATATACTAGATCCATAGCCCCTTTACAACCCATTAAAGTCCTACTTGATCCTACATTGCATTTCTTTATATTAGTGGAGTAATACACTAAGGGCAAGCCTATGGGTCACGACATGATGCATGTGAATTCTTTTGGGAGAGAGAGTGAAATTAATTTTTATATGCCCCTACTTGCATGTTTGTGTGTTGCATGAACAAAAAGGGGAAGATTCTCTTGAGTTGTGAGGGCACATGCTTGATGAAAGATTGATTTTCGTGTCGGATTTCTTGATTAGCTGATTTGCATGAGTTTGCCGATATCAAGAATCAATTCTTAAAGTCTAGGAAGTCTTGATGTATTAAAGGTCATTGTATTGGAAGACCAAACATGTTTTCGTGATGATTTGCAAAAATTGAATAATCGGTATGACCGTAGCGTAAATGGTCGCACCATAGTGACGAAGGTTGGGATGTAATTTGCATGAGTTGTGTATGTGTTGTTCGAGGACGAACAAGGATTTAAGTGTGGGGTAAGTGATCTTGGGCAGATTTATATGCCCAAGTGATACTAAAACGTATTATTTTCGCCTTGTTTGTGTGCAATATGTATATATTCTCATATAACTGGTAATAAAATGTGAATTTATACTTACCAACATGATTAGCATTTGTTTTGCAGGAAAATATGATTTTTAGGAACTAAAATGCATGTTGGAACTATATCGGAGTTGGACTTGGATACGAGCGTGGAAAAGACATTGGAATGCACAAATTATAGGGGCTCCGCGATGGAGCCGTGCCACGCTACCATCGCGGAGGCATACTGCCTGGAGAGGAAATTAAATGGCAAATTCCAGTGAGGCCTCGCGACAGCTCCGTGGCACGGAGATAGGCCTCCGCGTTGGCCTCCGTGCCACGTTGAGGCTATTTTACCGGACCCTGGATTTCCAGTGAAGGTCCGCGTCCACGCCGTGTCATGGAAGCAGTGCTCCGCGTTGACCTCCGTGACACGTTGCTTGTTATTCTGGGAAAAATTTCCCTCTAGTATAAATAGCACACTTAGGTTTATTTTAATTAGTTCAGACTTGGTGGAGCAAGGACGTGGGTTAGCAGCAGTTGAGGGACGAAAAAGCTAAGGGATTTCTTCTCTTCCTTTCTTCTTTCAATCAATTGTATGTATGATTTACACTTGTTTTAGGATGATCAATCCACAAATGAGTGGCTAATTCTCTTCCTTGCTAAGGTTTTGAACATGTGTAGTGAATTTTGATTGTAAATGATATGGTTATCTTCTTCTTCTTCCATGTTGTTCTATTAATTCTTGTTCTTACTGCATTAGTGCTTGGCCGACATTAATGTACATCTAAAAAGTCCAATTTCACTCGAGAGAGCAAGAAATTGGAAAGTTGTGAATTAATAGGGTATTGTTCTTAACTTGATTTGGGAAAATTGGGTTTTGATGTGCTTTCCTGATAGAAATATACTTGAAAGCCGTATTAGTCAATTTAGGAACCGGAATTGTATTGCTAGGTCGTAAATTGCATTTGATCACAGAAATGTAGACGAATGGTTTATGATTCTTAAGTGAAATTAAATACGAGAGTTTTAATTTCTAGGCTACTGTTCTTGGCTAGCAACATGAAGAAGAGATTAACCGAATTATTATTATAATCGAATTCATTACTTGTTCTTAACCTTGGCATGCTCATATCCATAGTTTAAATTCACAGTAAATAATTGTTAATAGTTTTAGTATATATTTTATAAACAAAAACTCATTTAACTGTTGGTTACGTTGTTGTTAGCATAATTAGAAGTAAGATAAGAATATAGTATACTTAGGCAAATTTTACATATCCTGAGCCTCCTTGGATCGATACTTGGCTTACTTAGCCACTTTATTACTTGTTTGACCACGTGCACTTGCGTGTCGGTTTATAATATATAATACCAACCGAACAGCCGAACAATTGCCACTTCGCGGACCGATCTTGCTGCCATCTCCTCGGGCACTAAAACTGCCCTCACAAGTGGTGGCTTCTATTGCTGCTCCAGAATTGCCTGTCTTAGCAACTGTAGCTTCTTTTCTAGAGCTTCCCTTCTTTGGCGATGAAATTGTCTCTCTAGCTCTATAAATGAATCCACCAACTCCTTATCTCTTACCAATGTTAAGAAAAATTCAATTCCTACAAGAGCAAGGCTAAGATCAAGTTGTCAGCACTTATATTGAATTTGTAAACTAACACAAAGCAAATAAATTTACCAATAGCCAGTCCCCGGCAACGGCGCCAAAAACTTGTTCGAGCCAAAACTACATGCAAGTGCACGTGGTCGTACAAGTAGTAAAGTGGCTTTATTTCAAGCAAAGTATCGATCCCACAGGGACTAAACTACGGTATTAATTAACTTAAGCGCCAGTGAATGATATCTCTATGAATGCAGACAACCAAATAAATAATGTTTTATGAGTTAAGGTCACTAAGTAATAAGAATCTAAGTCAAGATTATAATTTGAGTCTGAACAATAGCAATGAACAAGCTGGGGTTAGGCAGGCATGCAGGGATGTAATTTCTTAATTCACTTCAGTCAATCTTCTCTTCGGTTGCTAGTCAGGAATTAATTGCCAATGGATTGTATCTTTCGACTCCTATCCAATTAAAGAATCATGAAACCTTATTCTACATTTCTGTGATATAAGAATCTCATGCTCTAGCCATACATAACCGATTCCATAAATGACTAATAAGACTTTCAGATATATTTCTATTCTTAACGTAAATCAATTCTCAATTTTCTCAACTAAGAAAAGATCATATCCTACCAATTCACATCTATCCAATTTCTTCCCTTTTCAAAATCAAAATTGGATTTCTAAGATATACATTAACATTCGCCAAACATTAATGCAGTAAAAACAAGAATTAATAGAACAACCATTGAAGAGAAGATGAAAACTGAAATGATTAATGATTACATTCCTCTACAATTATCCTTAAGCTCATCAATAGGTGAATTAGCCACTCATTTGTGGATTAAACATCTTCAAATAAGTAGAATTCATACAAGCAATTGAAATTAAAGAGAAAAGGGAAGAGAATAACCCTAGAATTTTCGTCCTCTTAACTGCCTGCAACCCACATTCTTGCTCAACCAATTTAGAATGTTTAAAATAAAACCTAAGTGTGCTATTTATACTATTGAGAATTTTTTCCAGAATAGCAAGCAACGTGGCACGGAGTGTATCGCGGAGCACTCCCTTCGTGCCACTTGGATATCGCAGACCCGCACTGAAAATCGGCTCCCAAGTAACTGCACCTCAACGTGGCACGGCTTGTATCGCGGAGCCTTGCCTCCGTGCCACGGAGGTAACGTGAACCTCCACTGGAATTTGACATAAATAATTCGTCCCAGGCAGAATGCCCCCGCGATGGTAGCGTGACACGGCTCCATCGCGGAGCCCTTATTTTTGCCAACTTCCCTTGTCAACTTCCACTTCTTGCTTCCAAGTCCATTCTTGCACTTCACCAACATATATATTAGCTTCCAAAATTTCCTTCTACCTGCAAAACAACACTAATCATGTTGGTTAGTATAAATTCACATTTACCTAAGAATCACATGAGAATATACACATAACAATAGATAAACAAGTCGAAATGAAGCATTTGAGTATCACTTGGGCATGAAATTCTGCCCAAGATCAACGTCCAGGGTGTAGGCTCGGGGCGTGACAGCCCGATTTGAAGCAATGACATTCTTGGTCAGAGGAAAGGGAAGAGACAAGGAGACGTCATCACTCCCACGAGTCGTGGGTCGACCCATTTGTTGGTCAAAGAATCAGAAGCTGTAAGTTAGCCCAGAAGTAACGGATGGTCACCACAAGTCGTGGTAAGGACCAATGACTCATGGTGTGGGCTTGGTCACTGGAGGGGCAGTTTTTGGATCAACATCTCAGGAGTATTTTAGTAAAATCCTATGCTTATATTCCTATATGGCATCGTTTTGGTTATTCTAAGGTTCAAATTAAAGGGTTTTTCCCTAACCCATGACCCTCATTCTCAAAAATCATCCGTAAAGTTCTTCTTCCTCTTCTTCTCGTAGAGCTCAAGGACATCTAGGATTTATCTTCACGGTGCTACAAGCTCCGAGATCATTAAGGTAGTTTCCACCAGGTATGTGGGACTTCAACAAGCATCCGCGTTCATCCTTACGTCCCGATTTTATGTCAAAATCCTAATTTCTTGATTTCAAGAAAAGTATGCCTTAGGGTTTTAATCTATGCATGATTTCTCACATGTCCTCTATGGATTTCAAGACCCTCATGATAAGTATTTGTGTATGTTTATGAAATTACTCCCAAGTTCGTGATTTACGTATATGAAATGATAGTGGCATGATCTTCTAGAATCTTACCATGAATTAGCAATATTTTTGAGATTTGCCCTTATGAAATATTTACATGATTTTACCATGATTTTGGTATATATGTTTAAAGTATGATTTGAACCTATGAGTTTTATGAATCTATAACACATGATTTATACTATGATTTTGGGTTTATAGTGTTATGAATTTCAATGAAAAAGCATGATCATGATCCTTCAAACTTTAGGGCCTCTTGATATTATAAAGTAGCCATGATTAGACTCTCACAAATTCAGCGCGTTATGATTAGTTGAACTCTCAAGTCTCTGATTAGATGTAGTATTCTAGACTAAATGAATGATGTAAGTTTTTTGTTTTCCATGTTAGTATAATTATGGTTCTGTAGACTCTCGTGACCTTTGATAGTTAAAGTGGTTTCGACTAGTCTTAAGACATCAGGTTTAGGGTCATCAGCTGCATGTGTCTTTTATGTTCAGTTGACAGTGGCACCTAACACTGTTCAGGCCAGGGTCCCAGCATACCCAGGTATCAGAACCTCATGTCACGTAAGTTAGGAATCTTCAATAGTGGAGAGTGTTTCCCTTAGCTTAGTCAGGGATCCTCAATAGTGGAGAATGTTTCCCTTAGCTCAGTCAGAGATCCTCAATAGTGGAGAGTGTTTCTCTTATCTCAGTCAAGGATCCTTAATAGTGGAGAGTGTTTCCCTTAGCTCAGTCAGGGATCCTCAATAGTGGAGAGTGTTTCCCTTAGCTCAGTCAGGGATCCTCAAGATAGTGTGTTTCCCTTAGCTCAGTCAAGGAACCTCAATAGTGGAGAGTGTTTCCCTTAGCTCATTCAGGGATCCTCAATAGTAGAGAGTGTTTCCTTAGCTCAGTTAGGGATCCTCAATAGCAGAGAGTGTTTCCCTTAGCTCAGTCGAATCCTCAATAATAGAGCCTGTTTCCCTTAGCCTAGCCAGGGGCTCTCATTAGTAGAGGAGGTTTTCCTTAGTTTATGATATCAGTTATGACTTCAGTTCTCAATGTATGTACTTGACCTTTATGCATCAACTTTATTTTTATTTTATTTAAATGTTTTCAAATAAGCATATCTCATCATTATCTGTCCATTTCAGATATGGTCATTGTACTTCAGCTCAGTTATGGATTTAGTTGTGTATTCAACTTAGTCTCTCTCAGTATACTTGCATGTTTTAGTTCATTTATGTTTCTGTATACTCAATACATTCCAAGTACTAACCACATACTTTATGTGCTATATCGTTTTATGATATAGATTCAGGTTTTTAGACTCAACCTCATGGTTAGACACACTCTATTCCCATTTCAGCTGACAGTCGTGATTCCTCATCTACCAAGGACATGATTTATGATTTTCCTATTTTAGTTTTATTTTAGTCTCAGCCTTTAGGAGTTAGTTGGGGACTTGTATCAGTAGCTCATCAATTTAGTACAGGCTTTCAGACATGTATAGACAGACTCAGCTTATGATTCAATGTTTTAATAGACTATGTTCTTATTGTATTGATTAGACTCTTGTAGTTAGCTTCAGCTCAGTTATGATTTTGTTAGTTTTTATCTTGTTAGTATCATGCTATGATTATGCCATGGGTCTACTTGGGACCATTCGTGGTTCCAGGCCCCGTGTTACGACTAGGGTGTGAACTCGGGTCGCGATATTTTATGTACAAATTAATTATAAATTCATGATTTCAAGTTTTAGAAGAATTATGTCCAAATTATGCAAGTTTCATGAAAAGTCAAGTTTATGCTCTGTGTTTTCAAGTATGAGGTGATACCTAGCATTAAAGAGTGTTTATGATTTATCCATGGATAACTTCATGATTTTTGACTATCAAGTCTATTTCAAGTATGTTAAAGTTTTGGCAAGCCCATATAATTTAAGCACGTTTTCATGATTCAGTACGGTTTTATTAATCAGCTTACCATACGGATTTGGAGTCTAGACTACCATATTCAGCTTATGGTATATTTGGAGCCAGGACTCCCCATATTCAGATTTCAGATTATTCATGTGATTACATTATCATCTTCGTTGGAAAATTATGGTTTCAGCTTTGTTGAAAAATGATGGAGAGTACTTTGCATATTTTTGGGAGCAGTGTCTAGCACCGAGCAGGCTAGGGGTTCATGAAAAACCTCATGTCTCAAAACTACGAGCCAACGTAGGATTTCACGTGTTACTTTGCGACCTCCCTTCTGAGCATTCCCAGCCCCAATTGGGCCTTCAGCTTCATATTGATATTATAGTAGCGCCCTTAGCCCTAGCAAGGCTTTGGACAGCTCTTCCCACTTGAGTATAATAGTTGGAATCACGTAAGTTCTATCGTGATAGTGTTAGTTATATGACAAGTCTCCCATTATTCCTCATGATTTCAGTTATGCATGTTTATCAGTTATGGTATTACGCTTTCAGCAGGTTTGACCCAATGATCAAGTTAATAGTTTTACTTAAAATATTAGTTTCAACTTTGGGTCATTCGATTCAGTTATGAGATCCAGTTTATGAATATTCTTGTTTTCAGATATCAGTATGTAGCCTTTACTCTCAGAATCTTATGATGTTATGATTTTTGAAATGCATGATTTCAATTTTTACTTACTCAGCATGTTTTACTTACCTTGAATACTTGGTACATTCCAAGTACTGCCCACATACTCTATGATGTATCATTTCATGATAAAGTTTCATACTCCGTCTCGCTGTTAGCCAGTCTCCCGAGTTTATCCAAGTGTTGTTGTAGGTGAATCTTCATCCTTCGAGGACCTTCAGTTAATTGAATTATGTTATTTTAGTTTCAAAATTCAAGTGAGCTACTTGGGTGTTTTCCTATCAACTCGTCAGTATGTTAGAGGCCTTTCAAACATAGACTTGTATATTCAGCTTCAGATTCAGTGTTATAATGCTACCATTGGATGGATGTTTTGTTGTTCAGACTTCCACTATTTCAAAATTTAGTTATCAGCTTTGTTTATGATGATTCTTAGTTATTATTTTCGTGCCATGGGATGGTTCTGGGTTCCATGTATGGATTCGGGATCTCAACTCGGGTTGTGACAAGTTTAGAATTAGAAAGTGGAGGTCTTCTCCCAAGGGTAGATGGTTTTCCTCGATAACAGGGTCATTTATGTGTTTCAGGTGTTGATAATTTAAGATAATAGATGTTGCATGAGGCCCATAGTTCTCGATATTCTATACATCCAGTGGCATACGAGGGAGGCTGATGTAGTGGCAGGCACATATGCAGTTGGTTTGACAGCAGACCAACGAAGAAAAGAAGAAGAGTGCGACTAGGAGTTGGCTTATATGCGCACATCATTGGACTTACTAGCAAAGCATATTATGGGAGCTGGAGCCAAACAGGTCAATGCAGTGGGAACTCAAGGCAGGGAGCAAGGAGCTGATCACTCTGATTCTGAGGAAGAGGCAAACCTCCTAGATAGTTAGGTGGCGGGTTTTCGAACCAACGCCCAAGCGTCTGGACAAGAAAATTGGCGCAAAAGTTCTAGAAATCGAGGTCGGAACCAGTATAGAGACAACTACAATAGAAACGGGTTCAAAGACAGGTGGCGGGGTCATAAGAGCGAAGGAGATTGGAGACGAAATGATGGATACCGCAATGACCGAGCTGGATTCTATGTTCCTCCCAACGCACGAGAAGGGGAGGCTAGGTAATCAAATTTGGAGAGCATGATGGATGAGATGTTGAAGAAGGTGAGGTCCACTGATAATTAGCTGAAGGAGATCTGAGGTGACTTATCAAGTATGGGTCAGAAAGTGGAATCTCATGCTACCGCCATCAAGCAAATCGAACATCAACTTAGGAAACTATCAGCATCAATGAACCCTAAAAAAAGGGTAAAATACCTAGCAACAATGTCCAAAATCCAAAAAACGATGCACATTGTATGGCAGTGATGACTAGGAGTAGTAAAACCACAGTTGACCCCCGTTTCCAGTTGAAGTTGAGCGGATGAAAGAGAGCATAATGGAGGAAGATGATGCAAGTGCTGAGAGAGAGAATGGTGAGTTGCAAAAGGCCCTGAGAGGTGAAAAGGAACCTGACATGGATCAAGGGGCAACCCAAGTACCTAAAGCTATCCCACGACCACCGCCACCATTCCCTCAATGGATGAAGAAGAAGGCAGAGAATGGTAAGTTCCAGAAATTCATTTCAATGCATAAGAAACTATCTGTGAACATACCATTGGTCGAAGCATGAGAGAAGATGCCAGGATATGCAAAATTTATGAAGGACCTGGTGACTAAGAAGAGATCTGTGAGCTATGAGCCTGTTGACAACGTGCATCAGTGCCATAGCTACAAGGGTCCTAGCACAGAAAAAGGAAGACCCAGGTGTCTTCACTATACCATGTATGATTGGCAATGTCGAGTTTTCAAGGGCATTCTATGATCTGGGAGCTAGCATTAATTTGATGCCTTTGGCCGTATTCAAGAAATTAAGACAGGGAGCCCCCACACCGACCAACATGCGGCTACTGATGGCCGACGGAATAGTTAAGAAGTCGGTGGGCATCCTAATCGATGTGCTTGTCAAGGTAGACAATTTTATATTCCCAGTAGACTTCGTGATCTTGGATTACGAGGTTGATTATACAGTCCCTACCATTTTGGGGTGACCATTCCTTGCAATCGGGAGAGCTCTAGTAGATATGGAAGCTGACCTGCTGAAGTTTAGATTAAATCAAGAAGAGGTCACATTCAAAATCTGCAGGGCAATGAAGCAACCCAAGGAATTTAGTGTGATCTCAGCACTAGAGGATGAGTATGAATCACTTGATGAATTCTGAGTAGTCAAGAGATTTGCATCGTGCCGCAACGTTAAATCAGGTGCTTCTTGGGAGGCAACCCAAGTGGTAGTTTGGTGAAGTCTGAGTAACTAGGCTACCTACATCGTGTCGCGACGTTAAATCAAGCACTTCTTGGAAGGCAACCCAAGTTATTAAACTAATATGTACTCAATATGTAGGGAAATTAAAAACAGGAGGCTGAAACATCAGCTACTATGACCCTCAGTATGACCCGTGATGAGATCCTATGAGCTGTAGTAGCAGTCATGGCGAGGTTTAGAGAAAACATGACTCCAAGCTCCCACCTACAATTCATCCTACGGATCGTACCTCAATGGTACGAGTCGTAGGATTTATTCGTAGGTCTCCAGGTAAGTTTTCTTTAACAGGGTCACTTACGAGTCCAAGGGACGAGCCGTAGGTGGTTCCTATGACTCATGGTACGAGTTGTGACAGGTCAAAACTAGAAATAATACCCGACTCGGCCCAAATTTTTTAAATTTTCCAGACTTATTTAAACCCCACAAACACCTCTCCCACTAAATACACTCAAAATCACGACTTGAACTCACCTCCCCACACCCGTAACTCAAAAACACCAGAAAATCAAGCAAAGTTTTTGCTCAACCCAAGTTCTGAAAACCCTATACCGTGATTTCCAGTTGATGAAGCATCAATCAAGTAAGTATATTGTATTAAACATTGTTAACATTCATATATTGAGAGTGATGGTGCCAAAACCCCAGTGAGTCAGGCACTAAGCTCGAAAATTGATTTTGAAAAGAGAGACAATGATCAGGGTGTTGTGAAATGTTCTTTTTCGACTTGAGAGATGCTAAAATTTTGATGAACTTAGGTCTTGAAAAACAATGAGTTATGGGTAGTAGGTTAAAAAAGGGGAGGATTGAGCATGGTTAAATTGAGTTAATGATGAACCTAGACCTGGGGGGAAATTTGAGTTCCTTAAAATGTGAAAAGAGAACCCTTGAAAACTGAAAAAAGAAAATATGGAAGTGGTATGAGGCACAGTACGGATCGTAGGTTGCTACTACGAGTTGTACTGAACACTCATACCACCAAGCTAAACAAAGTTGCAGAAAAAGCTTTTCCTATGACTCGTGGAATCGACCTACGGGTCGTACCATGAGTCATGGAAAAATCCAGAAGAATACCAACACAGGGGCTTCATCAAATGATTGAAGGTACGAATCGTACCTTTGTGGTACGAGTTGTACCTGCGAGTCATACTAAAAGTTGACTGTAATTCTGGGACTTCTCATGCATCATACCTTCATAATATGACCCGTAGTGTTGATTCGTGATGAGAATATGAACATCTCCTTTCTAATTCTTCTTTTTCAAAAACGAAATGCTAACTTCATTCTCTACAGGTACAATGACATACAAACGCTGGGCAGATAAATCAAAAGCCCGAAGGACACTGATTGATGAAACAACTGAGTCAGAGTCTGAAAAGGTAGGAGACTCACCTAGTAGTTCAGTTGAAGAGTATCAAGTAGACACTTCAGACACTGATGGAACCAGAACCACTAGGGCAAAAACAAAGGCCCAAACTGAAGCAACCACTGCCACATCCACTCGAGCTCCCCAGTCTGAGAAGGGAGTTAGAGAGGAACAAAAGAAGTCAGGAAGTGACTCCAATGCTGAAGAAGGGTCAGAGGAGACCCAAAGTGGAGAAGAGAGCAGTACTGAAGAAGCAGAGGAGGAGGCTCCTGATGTTGCACAAGAGTAGACCCCACCCAGGGCAAGCCGTACAATTCGGTGGAGAGTGCTAGGAGCTAAAGAAATCTATGAGCAAGGCATCTCTCTCACCGCCAAGAATAAGCCAAGGAGGAGCGAGCCGCAGATCCTCACAACCTCAATGAAGTTGAGGAGATGAAGCGGATTTTTAGCTTCTATGGTATTGAATGGATGGCTAAGACTCCAGCAAAGTACACAGAAGAAATAGTCTAGGAGTTATATGCCAACTACTTGGCCACCATGGAGGTAAAGGCAAAGGAGGGGCAGAAGATAAAAGAACAGCCTCGTCTGGAGAGTGTTATGGTCCAACATCGAGAGGTTGATATATCTGAGCAAAAAACCATCGCTCGAATGTTGTACGGACCACAGTTTGTGCCTACCAAGATGATGCCAGAGTACGATTACAGGATGGAGGCAATGAAGCAGATTAGATCCCTGATTATGCTGGAGTGACAGAGGCAGCTACAATGGCTAGCAGGGTGATTGCTGAGAACAAGGATGAAGATGAATGGGTTATAGGTGAAAAGAAGGTGACCAAGAACTCACTAAATTTCATAGCAAAAGCGTGATGGACACTAGTGCATCATCGGTTAGCACCTACGGTCAACGACAACACATTGAGTGCTGATAGAGCAGCTTTGGTGGCATGCCTCATGTCTCGTTACCCCATTAATATCCCGAGGATCATAGAAGATGAGATACGATATCGGGTGGTGGGAGTGAGCACATATTATCCCATTCCTGAGTCTTGTGTTCAGATTATGTATGGAGGCAGAAGTTCCACGGGGTGACGAGTGGTTGATTGGAGGCCAAAGGATTGCAGACATACGTCTTATCCGGGATGAGATGAACCTGATAAGAAGACCCAGGATTCCCACAACAATTACAACAGCCACGCTAGCAGGGGACGCACAGGTGAATGTCCCCATTACACAGGAGCAAAGCGAGACACCGGCTACAGACGCTGTCCATTCAGAGTCAGCCCTAGCACTTCAGCTGCACCACTTCCCAGCATGTAGACTCAGACACCACAGGGTATACCTTGGTACCATAGGACTTCCACTAAAAGCTAGTAAAACGATTGACCCTAGTGGAGCGAAAGATTCAGGCCATGATGACAATGTAAAACCATGGGTCAAGTCAGAGATAGAGGTAGCAGCTCAGGCTCTACATGCTCGTTTAGATAGTTTTGAGAGCTGATTCAATGAGAGAATGGCGGAGCAGACAGAAACCAGCAGTATCCGTGCGGAGTTGGGGGCTCTTCGGAGCCAAGTAGTTGAGTTGTCATCATGACAACCAACAGTTTTAGCAGCCCCCGCTCTTTTGGACCCAAATGCCGAGCCTGACGAGGAAATTGATTTGGCGGCATATTGGGAGCCGACTATAGCTGTTGAAAAGGGTAAGAAAAGTGTTGTTGAGGATGATAGAGTGGAGATTCAGAGAAAGAGGAGGAAGAAGGAGAGAAAAGAGTGCAAGCGGGCCAGAGCAGAGAGCATGCAGACTCATGACACACACATGTCTGAGCTGCATGAGAGAGCTAGGGAGCAGGCAGCTCCACCATAGTTTAGCCCGAGCTTTCCAATAGCAGTGACCCTTCGGGAGAGCCACATTCAGCCCCGACAATTACAGAGGCCATCCAAATGGTCATCCAAGCGGCCACAATTACTTGGGGGGGGGGGAATACTCCCCCTATAGACACACCATTAATCGCGTCGGCCACCGCTAGCACCACTACTACAGCGGAGGTACCACCTCCGCAAGATGACAGGAGTGCCTAGTGCACCACAGGTATGTTCTCTACCCTATGTTCTTATAGATGATGCTTTGAGGATGAAGCTTACTTTTCAAAAAAGGGAGGGGGTATACTTGTGATTTTTGGGATTTTTGATTCATTTGAAGGCTTGTTTCTTTTCCCTCAGGCATGCTATCTAGTAGAACTGGCATGTATAGGATTTTTATTTTTTTTTAGTTTATGATTTTTATTTAATTAGAAAGTAGCTTAGGATTACTCAGCCAATAAAAATGCACTAGTTTTGGTTCTTGAAAAATAAAAATTGAGAGTACTAAGCCAATAAAAATGCACTAGTTTTGATTCTTGAAAAAAAATTGACCTTGTTTAAATTTTTTTTTTGATGCATCAGCTATGTATTTGTGACAACATGCATGATTGTTGTGGATCTTTTGATGTCATTTAGTTTGTCAACATGAGTAGTCTTGTTAAGCCATGTATAAACCAGATATGTGAGGTGAAAATAGTTCATGTACCATGTGCGAGTGAGGTATAATATTCAGTTCGGTATTGTGTTGAAGATCTAGAACTTGGCTGGTTGGTCTTTGCATAGGCTAAAGATGGTTGGTTAGGATATGATCAAAGGCCATTTTTGTTTAGCTCTCTTTTAGTCTATATTTGTTATACCCCGTAAGATTTTCGACACCTAGATGGCCGATTCGCACGGTAATTGAGCATATTTGAAAGCCATACGTGCTAGAGAAAGGCCCAAAAAAGGATCGGACGGATAGCCTGTCGAACCATCGCGGAAGGAGCCGAGGCAGAGTCCCTCCACGATGGCAACGTGTCACGGAGGTGGAGCCTCCGCGTTGGCTCCGTGACACATTGGCCCTGTCCAGGCTCAAGTATATAAGCCCCACTTCGGTTTAATTTCATTTAAACTCATTATAATTTCCAGAAAATGCAGGAGAACTGGGAGAGACGAAGAGGGTAAATATATTTTCATCCGATTACGCTGCCAAACGTAGTCCAAACCCAAATTAACCTCAGATACCAAGGTATTTAGCAGCAGAGAGCATTCCTACGGATTTAGTTTCGCGAAATACGGTCGACAAATCGTCGAGCTACCGGGCTAAGGTAAGTAGAATTGCTCCAAACTAATGTCTATGTATTCCTAGCTATGAAGTGAATATTTCTCCCTTATGGACTTCGGAAAAATAGTGAGTTTTCGACCGTCTTTCGATAAGCCTAAGTTTAGGCTATAATTATATCGAAAGTGATGTCGTCCTTCAGATTAAAGTTGTATTTAGTACTGATTGACATATATATGAATGCAGTTGGGACGAATAGCGGAAGTACTGACCATGCTACGCCAGTTAGTCCGGAAATCAGAAGCGAAGGTATGTAAAGCTAGTTTCCTCGGCAAGTTAGTAAATCTCGGTATAGTAAAGCAATTTAAAGGCCAGTAGAATATTCAGAAGTCATGTGTTGTGTTTATTACGAATGTTGGTACGATATTAGAAGCATCAGGTTATAATTAGCACGAAACTTGATAGCACGATATAGATTCTAATACAAGTGTTAGGAACTGCACAGCATGCTTAGTATGTGATGTAGTATAGAATGTTAGGATATTATCGTATTCAGTTGAAACCCAGTAAAGCAATGTAATATCTGTAAGACATCTCAGAAGTAGAATAATAGGTTAAAATGAAGTTTAGAAAACATGTTAGAGATAGTAAATCATGTTACTATAGAAACTCAGCATACAGCATGGTTTTCAGCAGAAAGACTATATCTTGTCCAGCATTAGACTCAGTACGGTATGGCAGAAGATTATATATTATATATGCATACTATTGTCAGTCTCAGCATGTGTTAAGTATGTACATATTACTATTACTAGCTCAGCATATAGTATGTACAAATACTTTACTACTATTAGCTTCAGTATATGGGATATGCAGACAGTATTACCAGTTGAGACCGTTGTATTGTTTTGGGGTTGGTTTACCTAGCATCCATGACCGCCCCAGGGTTAATAGCTGTATCGACTCGTCCGCCAGAGGACGAGGATACGTTACTCTACGGAGTGGCATGCCGTCCCACAGGGGACGAAGATGGGATGCCAGTTTTCCCCATATTTTGCCTTGATCGGCCCTTACAAACCCCTGTCGAGTGGATAAGCCCGGGTGTTGATTCAGGAGTCCCCCAGACTCAGATGCAGTTATAGTCAGGGGCTCAGCGAGCCCAATTGCATATCCAGGGGACCGGCAGGATGCTTACAGCGATTATAGGAGATGGGATGACTGGGTAGGGGTATAGATTTTGTGCTGGTTGTACCTCCCGGCTTTTGGGGGCCGGGTAAGGTTTATGTGTGCTATATTATGTTATGTTATGTTATGCCATGTTACATTAGACATGAGTAGTTCGGCAGTAGAACGATACGTCTCCAAGTATGACTCCTGCTCCTTCCAGTATAATTAAGAGAAGGTATGATTTACATTATCAAACAGTTAATCTATTCCCTACTACTTCAGTTTCATCAGTTGTATCGTTGTTCTCAGATATTTCCTTCAGTTATTGCTTTACATACTCAGTACCAGTGGTACTGACGCCCGGTGGGGTGCTGCATTACTTGCCTGCAGGTACTCATAGACGAGCAGGCGATACCTCATGATTCTTGTCAGCGATCGAGTATTCAGCTACTGTCATCCGGAGACTGAATCCCAGAGGTGTATTTCGTTTTCTTTCATTGTAAGTACGGGTAGGTTGGGGCCCTGTCCCGATCATTTCTATTGCTATTCCTAGAGGCTTGCAGTTTGTATATATTTCCCTGTTGTCAGTTGAGCCGGTCGTGTGAGGCCGTGCAGTCGTATAGCTGTTAGTACTTTTATCTCTTTTATGTTGGCCGTGTGGGGCCATAGTTTGACAGTAGTGGTGACCTTGCCGGTCACGTAGCTTTCCAGTATTTCATTGTCAAGTTACAGATAACTAGACAGCATGGTGGCCTTGTCGGCCTGCATAGGTTTCCCTATATTGAATATGTTCTGGTTAGCTGTCATGACAGGTACAGGAGGCTATAGGCCAATGGGCCGGGGGCTGTGTTTACAGCCGTTATATAGCCCTTTGTTTCCAGAAATGTGGGTTAGAGCCAGCCAGGCACCAGATGTGCCCAGGCTCAGCAGTCTAGCAGTTCAGGTCCTAGTAGGGCACCAGGTGCCAGTCATACCCCCAAGGCGGGGTGTGACAAACTTGGTATCAGAGTAGGTCGTGTCCTAGGGAGTCTGTAAGCCGTGCTAAGTAGAGACTTGTCTATGGATGTGTTGTGCACCACATACTATAGGCAGGAGGCTGCGAGACATAATAGGATGGTTACCCTTCTTCCATACTCGGCCGTGCCATAGCATAGTATAGTACAGGGTTGGTCCTTTTAAAACTTATCACATTCTTTGAATACAGATACAAGTCAGACCAGCGAGATCCTATCCCAAGCAGAAGATCAGATATAGTAACAGGAGAGAACATCAGCCAGTTACAAGGTAACTACAGTAGGAGGAGGAGGTAACAGGGACCTCCCAGTGTTATCTTTTTTTTGGTACCATCCCCAGTATATGTCGATAACTTCAGAATAGGAAGTCATAAGCGTAACATATAAATAAGTCGATTTATTTGTTAGATATATATATAAGACCTGATTAAGATAGTAGACAATATTAGATTATCAGATAAGTGTGAGAAAGAGAGGGAAATGTAGGATCCCCACCTCCATTCCTTCAGGTGTGGTACAGTTCCATGTCTTCGTTTCATTGCGGTAAGAAAAAGTCATTCCTACCCCTTAGTTTTGATCCCGGTGTAGCAAAGGGCATAAGGATTGAGACGATGTTGCCCAAAGCAGGCAGTAAGTGAAAGGTGGGTTGGTTGATTCCAGAAAGTGTTAGAAAGAGTAAGGAGCCCTTATGATTATGTAAGTTGTGCAGACCCTCACGGTAATAAGTCAGAAGAGCAAGTAAGACTACTAGCTTACTCGAAGTGGGTGTAGGAGATCCGTCAATGATGGAATCTCAGTAAGAGTAAAGTTCAAGTCAGGAAAGGGTTGAATCCGCCGTGGCATGCTAACGACGGCAGGGTATGTCTGCAAGATAATACTTATAATCTTAGCTGTGATATCAAAAGACAGGGAGATTATATGAATAGGATGGGTCCGACTGCAAGTCAGAAGTAGTATAGGTTGGAACTTGACTGGCAACCTTATTGACAGTGTAAGGCAGGTACCTTGAACCCCATAGCGCAGTTTAAGGAAGATGAAGGTGAAGAGCATGAATACTAGATTTTGAGGGGAAATCAGAATCACCTCTAGATTGATAGAACATCGTGTATTAAGGACTAAACCTTAGACGAACAGTTAAGAGATAGTAAGGTTGTAGTTTAGAATGTTGCAGTATGTCCGCCCAAGGAGAAGGTAAGAGGGTACCGAACCAGAGACTCCAATCTAGTGTGGTCCAGAGACAAGTTCCAACAGACAGTCACGGGCCTTAATATAATGCCAAGTAAGGCCACAAGGTTCGGATGTTGACCCCACATTGTAAGAGTGGCGAAATTTCAAATAGCAGATCATAGCTAAAGTGCATCTGTGTGTTGCTTCCAGAAAGGAATGAAAATAAAGAAATCCCATGAAATGATACAAGAGGATATGAGATATCATTAGGCCGTAGGAGCGGTATATCATGTGCAGTATGAAATCCAGTAAGGCATGTTAGAGATTACGTATCACCACAAAATTCAGTATGTATTGTACATAGTTGTTGATATATATATATATATATATATATCTACAGATGATAGATATGATGTAAGTAGTTGGCAATGGGGGTTACAGTCACACAGATTTTGGTTAGCTGCTAGGAAATATATACAGATTGTACTGCAGGACCCCTCACCAAAAGAGAGGGGGGCATGTTAAGTGGTCGTACATCGTTTTCCCAGCCTTGTAGGTGAGAGTCGGCCTTAGTCAACCTAGCAGCTATTATGCGGAACACCCCGCAAGTCAGCCAACCGTCTCAATCAGACAAACCTGTGGGTACCCCAAGAAAGAGTCCATATCAGTAGTCAGTGACGGACTAGTACTTCAGCTGGTTCTCGTAAGGTATTCAGATACAGAGCCCTAACAGAAGGCCAGTCTTTACAAAATGGCTCATAAGACTGAGAATTTCCAAGGACAGTAATATAAATCCAAGGGGGTACGAATAAGGCGTAAGAAGTTGGTAGTGCTCTGCTAGCATGGTATTTACTAAGACAAGGAGATCGGTAGGTTCCCTATGAAGATCCAGGGACGGATCGCCTGAGAGTAGGTTGGACTAAGCACAACACCACAATTGTTCAATTAGGAGGACGAAACAGTTAGCTGTCCACAACCCCACAGTTGTGCATGAGCTACAGATGTCCGAGTAGGACATGTAGAGCATCGTTAGACTATTGCAGCATTCGGATTATTTAACCCAGTTATTTAGTTAGTCAAGGTTATTCAGCCAGACTATTAGAGATCATGATCATTGTTAGGATCCTCTGATCAGATATGGGCACATGGTGTGTAGATAGTCGTTCAGGTTATCTCAGCAACAAGTAGCCTTAGCATGCGGCCAGAAGGCCAGATAAGCTCTAGCTATACCGGTGGATTACTTGTCAGATTCTCCGGTATAATAAACCAGTATGATCGTCAGTTATATGTCAATTTTTCTAAATGTGAGTTTTGGCTGAGTTCATTAGCCTTTTTGGTCACATTGTGTCGGAGGCTGGTGTACAGGTAGATACACAAAAAAATCGAAGCAGTGAAGACATAGCCCAGACCTACTACTCCGATCGAAGTACGCAATCCCTGCGGTTAGCCAGGTACTACAGAGGGTTTTTGGAAGGATCTTCCACCTTAGCAGCACCTCTGACTAAATTGACACAGAAGGCAGCAAAGTTCCGGCAGACTGAGGCGTGTGAGCAGAACTTCCAGGAGTTAAAAGACAGGTTAACATCAGCCCCAGTGTTAGTATCGCCAGAATGTACAGAGGGTTGATGCAGCATGGTAAAGTAATAGCTTATGCTTTCAGGCAGTTGAAAAAAAAACATGAAAAGAATTATCTTACCCATGACCTGGAATTAGTTGCAGTAGTTTATGCCTTAAAGAGTGAATATTTTGTATCACCCAGGAAGGGCTAATGTGGTAGCAGATGCCCTTAGCTGTAAATCTATGGGGAGTTGGCATACTTGCAGCCTAAACAACGAGAATGGGCCCGAGAATTACACCAGTTAGTCGGTTTAGCCGTTCACATAGCAGAAATAAAGGATAACAGAGCGATAATACAGAATGTCGCAGTGTTGTCGTTAGTGGTGGAAGTAAAGGAACGGCAGTATGGAGACCCTAGCCGGGTTCAACTTGAACACAAGGTTCAGTAAGGAGAGGTGACATATTTTCAGATAACCGGCCGCATTTGTGTTCCAGATATTTTGGGGCATCGCCAGCAGATTATGAGCGAGGCGCATTACGCCCACTATTCTCTCCACCCAGGCGCGACGAAAATGTACCATGATATCAAAGAAAACTATTGGTGGCCAGGTATGAAAAGAGAAATTGCTGAATTTGTAGCTCAGTGTCCTAACTGCCAACAGGTGAAAGCAGAACATCAGAAACCAAGCGGTTTGACCCAGGACATAGTTGTGCCTCTCTGGAAATGGGAAGCAGTAAACATGGACTTTGTAGCAGGATTACCCCGTACCAGACATAGACATGATTCAACCTGGGTAATTGTTGACAGACTAACGAAATCAGCCCATTTCCTGCCAGTAAAAGCTACTTTCTCTGTCAAAGATTACGCCGAATTGCATATCAGAGAAATAGTTAGATTACACGGTGTTCCAGTATCTATTAACTCTGATAGAGGAGCACAGTTTACGGCTAGATTTTGACAGTCATTTCAGAGAGGTCTGGGGACGCAGATTAATTTGAGCACAGCATTCCTAAGCGCACTATTCGGACGCTCGAGGACATGCTACGAGTGTGTGTGCTAGATTTTGGAGGTAGCTGGGACGAGCATTCGCCATTAATTGAATTTGCTTATAATAACAGCTATCACTCAGCCATCCAGATGGCGCCTTTCGAGGCATTATACGGGCGAAAATGCATATCACCGATTGGTTGGTTTGAAATAGGAGAATCAGCGTTGGTTGGGCCAGACATCGTTCAGCAGTCAGAAGAGAAAGTAAAACTTATCAGAGAACGTCTACATAGAGTCGCCAGCAATCATAGGCAGATGTACGGCGCAGGAACTTGGAATTTGATGTAAATGACTGGGTATTTTGAAAATATCCCCAATGAAAGGGGTGATGAGATTCGGCAAGAAGGGTAAGCTCAGTCCAAGGTTTGTTGAGCCTTATCAGATTCATCGAAGGATAGGCTGAGTAGCATATGAGTTGAACTTGCCTCCAGAATTAGAATCCGTTCATCCGGTCTTCCATGTATCTATAGTGAGGAAATGCATAGGAGACCCATCCAGAGCAGTCCCAGTCCAGGATATACAGGTTACAGAAAAGTTGGCCTATGAAGAGGTTCCAATAGCTATCCTAGACAGATAGATTCGCAGATTGAGGACTAAAGATATTGCGTCTGTCAAGGTATTGTGGCGTAACAGAAATCGAGAGGAGATGACATGGGAAGCGGAGGAAGATATGAAGACCAGATATCCTCACTTATTCCAGGCCTAGTCAGGCGACAGGTATGTCCGTATTATTACTTATGCAATACCTTATAGTTGGGTATGAATAAGTGAGAAAGATTGATGTTTAGCTATCCAGTGAATCCTAAAGTATTGCGTGCCGTACCTGTGTTGAACTTTTCTGCATTTCAGGGTTTTTCTATAGTCCATATTACCGGGGAAACTCTGCCGAAATTTTCCTAGATAGTAAGTTGAGAAGTCCTCTAAATAGAAGTTTACATTCGAGGATGAATGTTCTTAAAGGGGGGAGAATGTTATACCCCGTAAGATTTCCGACACCTAGATGGCCGATTTGCACGGTAATTAAGCATATTTGAAAGCCATACGTGCTAGCAAAAGGCCCGAAAAAGGATCGGACGGATAGCCCGTCGAACCATCGCGGAAGGAGCCGAGGCAGAGTCCCTCCGCGATGGCAACGTGTCACGGAGGTGGATCCTCCGCGTTGGCTCCGTGACACGTTGGCCCTGTCCAGGCTCAAGTATATAAGCCCCACTTCGGTTTAATTTCATTTAAACTCATTATAATTTCCAGAAAACGTAGGAGAACAGGGAGAGACGAAGAGGGTAAATATATTTTCATCCGATTATGCTGCCAAACGTAGTACAAACCCAAATTAACCTCAGATACCGAGGTATTTAGCAGCAGAGAGCATTCCTACGGATTTAGTTTCGCGAAATACGGTCGACGAATCGTCGAGCTACCGGGCTAAGGTAAGTAGAATTGCTCCAAACTAATGTCTATGTATTCCTAGCTATGAAGTGAATATTTCTCCCTTATGGACTTCGGAAAAATAGCGAGTTTTCGACCGTCTTTCGATAAGCCTAAGTTTAGGCTATAATTATATCGAAAGTGATGTCGTCCTTAAGAATAAAGTTGTATTTAGTACTGATTAACATATATATGAATGCAGTTGGGAGGAATAGCGGAAATACTGACCATGCTACGCCAGTTAGTCGGGAAATCAGAAGCGAAGGTATGTAAAGCTAGTTTCCTCGGCAAGTTAGTAAATCTCGGTATAGTAAAGCAATTTAAAGGCCAGTAGAATATTCAGAAGTCATGTGTTGTGTTTATTACGAATGTTGGTACGATATTAGAAGCATCAGGTTATAATTAGCACGAAACTTGATAGCACGATATAGATTCTAATACAAGTGTTAGGAACTGCACAGCATGCTCAGTATGTGATGTAGTACAGAATGTTAGGATATTATCGTATTCAGTTGAAACCCAGTAAAGCAATGTAATATCTGTAAGACATCTCAGAAGTAGAATGATAGATTAAAATGAAGTTTAGAAAATATGTTAGAGATAGTAAATCATGTTACTATAGAAACTCAACATACAGCATGGTTTTCAGCAGAAAGACTATATCTTGTCCAGCATTAGACTCAGTACGGTATGGCAGAAGATTATATATTATATATGCATACTATTGTCAGTCTCAGCATGTGTTAAGTATGTACGTATTACTATTACTAGCTCAGCATATAGTATGTACAAATACATTACTACTATTAGCTTCAGTATATGGGATATGCAGACAGTATTACCAGTTGAGACCGTTGTATTGTTTTGGGGTTGGTTTACCTAGCATCCATGACCACCCCAGGGTTAATAGCTGTATCGACTCATCTGCCAGAGGAAGAGGATACGTTACTCTACGGAGTGGCATGCCGTCCCACAGGGGACGAAGATGGGATGCCAGTTTTCCCCATATTGTGCCTTGATCGGCCCTTACACACCCCTGTCGAGCGGATAAGCTCGGGTGTTGATTCAGGAGTCCCCCAGACTCAGATGCAGTTATAGTCAGGGGCTCAGCGAGCCCAAGTGCATACCTAGGGGACCGGCAGGATGCTTATAGTGATTATAGGAGATGGGATGACTGGGGTAGGGGTATAGATTCTGTGCTGGTTGTACCTCCCGGCTTATGGGGGCCGGGTAAGGTTTGTGTGTGCTATATTATGTTATGTTATGTTATGCCATGTTACATTAGACACGAGTAATTCGGCAGTAGAACGATACGTCTCCAGGTATGACTCCTGCTCCTTCCAGTATAATTAAGAGAAGGTATGATTTACATTATCAGACAGTTAATCTATTCCCTACTACTTCAGTTTCATCAGATGTATTGTTGTTTTCAGATATTTCCTTCAGTTATTGCTTTACATACTCAGTACCAGTGGTACTGACGCCCGGTGGGGTGCTGCATTACTTACCTGCAGGTACTCATAGATGAGCAGGCGATACCTCATGATTCCTGTCAGCGATCGAGTATTCAGCTCCTGTCATCCGAAGACTGAATCCCAGAGGTGTATTTCGTTTTCTTTTGTTGTAAGTACGGGTAGGTCGGGGCCCTGTCCCGATCATTTCTATTGCTATTCCTAGAGGCTTGCAGTTTGTATATATTTCCCTGTTGTCAGTTGAGCCGGTCGTGTGAGGCCGTGCAGTCGTATAGCTGTTAGTACTTTTATCTCTTTTATGTTGGCCGTGTGGGGCCATAGTTTGACAGTAGTGGTGACCTTGCCGGTCACGTAGCTTTCCAGTATTTCATTGTCAAGTTACAGATAACTAGACAGCATGGTGGCCTTGTCGGCCCACATAGGTTTCCCTATATTGAATATGTTCTGGTTAGCTGTCATGACAGGTACAGGAGGCTATAGGCCAATGGGCCGGGGGCTGTGTTTACAGCCGTTATATAGCCCTTTGTTTCCATAAATGTGGGTTAGAGCCAGCCAGGCACCAAATGTGCCTAGGCTCAGCAGTCTAGCAGTTCAGGTCCTAGTAGGGCACCAGGTGCCAATCATACCCCCAAGGCGGGGTGTGACAATATTACCCTACCAAAGTTGCATGAATCCCTTGATCCCAAGTTTGAGCCTTAAATAGACCATGTTTCTTTGATTTACCGATTAACCATACCCATTTTTTTAACAATAAATATATTTTGTCTCTGGTCCTTCCTTGGATATTGTGAACCACAACATAAGCAAAATGCTTAAGTTGAGGGTGGCTAGAGTAGGGGCGTAAATGGTGGGAACGAAAGAAAGGAAAATAAAAAAAAAAGAAATGGTGAAAAATGAGGTGTGGTGAAAAGAAAAAAAAAGAAGATGAAAAATGCTAAAAATCTTGAAAAAAAAACTCAAAGGAAAATGAAAATACGAAAAAAGTTGAAAACTCACTACACCCACGCAAATGTGTAAAAAGGGGTAAAAAGGAAAGAAAAGGGAATGAAAGAGTAAAAGGGTGAAATAGGTGAATGGTGTAGCCAATGTATGTAGTGCCAAGGAAGGGATAGTCACTAATAAAATCCCCCATCTTTATCATGTCCAGCCCTAAGCCTATATTTCAAGCTATATCAAGTCTTATAGTGATCCTAATTCGACCATCTAATAAGCCAAAGCAGAGAAAATACGGGCAACCCTATGGTATCTGACACATAATATTGTAACTTCTTTGTGAGAGTGAGAGCCTTACTTGTATAGTCTCATGTTATGTTTGACATCTCATATCTGAGTGGGGACTTCATTTGTGTGAGGGTACATGGATTATGTTTGCTTTTACCATTAGTCTGTGTGGAAAATATTGGTGATGACTTGATTGCCTGTTGATAGATGGATGACATATCTTGATCCCTGTTTATGATGTTTTGAGGTTGCTTGTAATGCATTAGCTGATGTTATTCCATGAGAAAGGGTCAATAGAGTTTGTATAGAAAATGCAAGTTTTGTTTGGATATTTGCTGTAGTATCTTAAGTATATTTTCTAGTTGAGAGTTGTTGTTTAGTTTTTCTTTTCTTTGCCTGAGGATGCAAAAGTCATAAGTTGAGGGTGTTGATGTGCTGTGGATTTACAACACTTTTGACGCTCAAAACTAAGAAAATAGCATGGGCTTAGGTGTGTTTATGTGGATATAAGGCACTTTTCTTTTGGTTGCAGGATAAATTGGTATTGGAGTTAAAAAATGCAAAAGAAAGCCGGGAGTATGCAAAATAGGCTCAAAGTGCAGTCCACAGTACGAGCCGTAGAAAGGTCCTACTAGTCGTACCGATGGCCGTGAAAGGTTGCAGAAGGCTAGTGTTATAGAGATGATATGTACGAATCTCAATACGAGTCGTACCAAGCTTGTACGAGTCGTGGTGATGAAGTAGTGAGAAGATTTAGAAGATTTGCATAAGAGGCTGACTCCTGCTATGGAAAGAAAGTACGAACAGTAGAAAGAAGGTACGAGTCATACCATGGCGGTCGTGATAAAATTCAGAAGAATTTCAAAGTTTCAGAGTTAATCCACGGGAGCTTAGTACGGATCGTAGGATGGAGGTACGAGTCGTACCAGGATCAAACACTTAGCCAAAATCCAGACAGTCATGCAAGGTACGAAAGGATGGTACAGGCCGTAGGATGGTGCTACGGGTCGTAGGTGGACTCATGACGAAGGTGGAACCAGATATGGAAATTCACCCTGTCAGCCTAGGAAAAGGATTCTTGTGTCTGTATAAATACTTTTTAGTTTTTTTTAGGAGAAGTCGACAGAGGTCAGTAGAGAGCAGATTTGGGCGAGAAAACATATTAGAGAAAGAGAGAATTGAGTTGATTTAACTTGTGATCAACCTTTTCTTCAATTCCTCTTGTTCTTGCTATTTGTTCTTGAAGATTTTGCTGAGTAATTAAAGGAAGTGTTTTTCTCATTCATTCTTGTAAGTATTGATTTATGTTTTTAATCATGAATGCAATTCACAATTTTACAACTATGAGAGGCTAAAACTTCCATAGCTAGGGTTCTGGGAACCATGATGGATTAACAAGCTAGGGTTGCACAAAATAATTTTAAAACCAATATAAAAACTTATATTATATTCTGTTTATACTTAAACATTTCTTAACAATGCACAACATTAGGACATGCAAGAATTCTTTACTTGCTTAGGTCTAAGAGGTAGAGATTACGAAAAGTGAATTACAACGAAGCCTTGATCTTAATGGTCATTGTATTAACTTGAGTTGTGGTCGCACGATAGTTAAATCTGGAACTTAGTGATAACGGATAGTTTAAAACCACTCATGAGACTTGGTCGAGTTATTCAGTATAGTCATTCAATAGGGATTGGTCGATCGTTTGAATGAATCTAAGTTATCAGTTCTATAAGTAAGTATTGGTGAGAATCACGAGTGTATAACCAAAGTAGTTATAAACCCATAGGAAACAGAAATCCTAGTTATCCTTTAATATTGACTCAACACCAAATTTTCAATAATTGTTTTATTTTCGATTTTCTTCAGAATCCCCCAATTTTGCAGTAACTACCTCACAAGTTCACTTACCTACTGTAATCTAGTTCTCCCATATTCCCTGTGGGTTCGACCCCAACCTCTAGTTGGGTTCTTTATTGACAACGGCCGCTTCATAATTCAGTAAGAGGTGTGGTTTGAGCTTTATCACTCTTCCAACTGGAGCTGAGGATCTGCGCCCTGCCGAAGATGCTGGAGCATGTGATCCTATTGTGGACCTGTTATGCTGATCCCGGTCACCTTGATCTCTGGTTGGATAATCCCTCATCATATGGCCCTCTTGTCAACAAATATAACAAGTAGTGGAGCCATACCTGAACCTCCCAAAATGTCGTTGACTGCAAATGGTACAACATGGTACAGTGGGCCTGCTCTGATCTGATCCCCTCTGCTGTTGGGAACTTGATGCTCGCGAGCTCTCGCCAGGACTTGACTATCCACGACGATCTGATCTACCACTCTGCTACTGCTGGGGTAGAGGTCTGGGTGGCCTACCTGATAGTCGCAGCCTGGGTCTGCCCTAAAATTTTGTCTGCATATTAGTAGGCCTGGCCCTTCGACGCTACTCCTGGTTTGCCCTTTCCACCTCATGCTGACGTTGCCTAATCCCTTTAATATTTTGTTCGAAATCCTGAATACGGGCAATGTCCATATCCTCCTGTAAAGTAGTTATAACACAAGTTTCCACATACTCTAGAAGCATCCCCATGATGAACCGATGTACCCTGGCTAGCATGGTATCCACAAATTCTGGTGCATATCTGGCCAAAGAGTCAAACCTCATTGCATACTCTTGAATGCTCATCGTACCCTATTCTAGGCGCAGGAACTGATCCAATCGGGCCTGTCGTATTTCTCGCGATAAATAGTGATTTATGAAAGCCACTAAAAAATTGGACCAATCAGAGGGGGTACCTCTCTGCCTCGGGACCTTTCCCAACTCTCATACCATAACACTGCTATGTCTCATAGTCGAAATACTGCCAACTCGACTGTCTTTGCGGGCGTAGCATGCATCACCCTAAATATTCACTGTAACTGGTCCAGAAAGTCCTGAGGATCCTCCCAGTGGTCTGTCCCCATAAATTACAGGGGACTCAGGGCAAGAACTCTCGGACCCTCGAACTTCTAGGTCCTCCAGTAGATTCAGCGACAACTGGTACCACAGGCTGGCGCTGGGCGGCCATCATCTGAGCCAGCATATAACCAACGCTCCTAACTTCCTAATTCGATGGTATAGGTATAGGGATTTCTAGGGGTGGTGTTGACATATTTACTGCCCTAGGGGGCTCCTAGCATGGCGGAGAATGTCGGGGAGATTGAGATGAACTCTCTCTATCGCCCTTAGATTGGGTCGGCTCTGACTGGGGCACCCTGCTAGTGCCCTCTCTTGCTGCAACATCTAGCTCCCAACCAGTCATGGTTTGTCGTACATCGAACATTTTCTCTGTAAATAAGTAGAATGACATAAGCTTAGGGATTCACCTTATACAACATAGCTCTATAGCACGATTAGAGAAGAAAGAAGGGTAACCATGCTATCATGCCTCATAGCCTCATAGCCTCCTGCCTGTAGAATGTGGTGCACAACACATCCATAGATAAGACTCTACTAAACACGGCTTGCAGACTCCCTAGGATACGACGTTGCTCTGATACCAAGTTTTTCACGCTCCACTTTGGGAGGAATGACTGGCACCTTATGCCACACTGGGACTTGGGCTAACCTGGCTGGGCATATACACCTTTGGTGCCTACCAACAACTCAAATCAAGAAAACAAAATTCTATATATCGGCTGTAAATACAGCCTCAGGACAACAAGGCCACGCAGTAAACCTGTAAAAGAAAGCAGCTAACCCAACAAAGTAATAATAAAAGGATCTTATACGGGCCGACAAGACCACCGTGTTGTCTAGTTATAATAGAATGAAAACAGGCAATCCTATTCATATTATAGCTGGCAAGGCTGCTAACTAACTAGCTACACTAGGCCCCACACGGCCAACACACAAAATATAACATACATAGGCCCCACACGGCCAATGAAAACCAACAATTGAATAACTGTAGTCTGCAAGCCTCTAAGAGTGGAATAGTGGTCGGGACAGGGCCCCAACCTACCCAAAAGCTGTACAACAAAAAGAGCAAACGTTTCTAACTATCAACTCCGTAGGAAAGGAGCTGACTGCATTGCTAATTCTGGTTGATAGCTAAGAAAGTCTTGAACTACGTCAATTCGCACCTACAGGCAAGTATGCAGCGCCCCAAGGCGTCAGTACAATATGTACCGAATATGTAAGGCAGTAATGAACATAATTAAATAGAATTGATAAAAAGACTGAAAGTAAACAATAGAAAGGATAAGAATTATAACCTAAATAGCCTCACAACCTGAAGTATAGCTAACAATGATGTAATACAAACAAGAACCTTACTAGACCCCATAAGCATGGAAGGTACAATAAGCACAAAATAACCCACTTGGGGGCCCATAAGCCCTGGCAAGTACAGTTCAATCTATATACCCTTAGCATGGTCAATATGGGTCAACGGGTAACTATAGCCAACCTACCTGGCCTATGGGTCTGCAACTGAGCCCGTTGGGCTCCTGTAGCTATGTCTGAGCCTGTTGGGCTCCTGTAACTACACCCTGGGCACACAAGGCTTGACGGAGGGTCAGTGATGCCGATACGACATAAAATTAGAAGCCTATTCGTGGATGGACTGTAATATGGCCTTATAGGCCTGAATATAGTCTTGTCAGATAACATATAGCTCCTCCGAATGATCTATAGCCCCGTAGCCAATGACACAGCTAGTAACCCTGAGGTTAGTCGACGGAAGGCTATAATAGGTGGGGTCAGTCCAAACCGAACTAATCAACTTCAATTTCAAAACTAACGGTAGCAGCTAATCACAACATGTTTCTTACAAGGACATAGGTCATATTACTATATTATAGGAATAACTTGCCGAAGTGATTAGCCTTAACATACCTCGAATGTCGATTCTCACTTATCCAATAAGTTCCAACCTGTAACCGATGATTCCACTCAATTGCAGCCTTTTACACTGAGAAAATAAGGCTATTTTCAATACTAAGACTCGGCAAACAATGATATCTTTCCATAACACTAACTATAATTCAACTCCATTTAATTCGTCCAAAAAATCACAAATTCCTGAGGGTTTAGAAGGTAGAAATGCTTACCTATCACTTCTAGTTACGTAGAAGTCAATTAGAAGTGATTCCGACAACTTTCACTCTGTGGGGTTCTGGTACTCTGAGCATATTTTTAAGAAATAACTGTGCAGGGATGATCCTCATAGGCCTAAAACTGATGTCCAAGATGAATTTGCATTTGGATGGAGTTTAGAAGCATAATTTTGCTAAAAACTGATGAGAAATTGAGAGAGAATAGTCGTAGGGCCGAATTCTGATTTGGGAATTACTTTCAATGACTTGAACTTGAATTTATATCATTTATATAGGTGGGAGTCGGTGGCCGGGGGGCGCAGCGTGCCGCTCAACACTCTAGGAAGGAGCATCGACGCGCCGGTTGTGGCGCCGGGCTGGCTGGCACGGCACGGCGCCCTGTGCGCCTGGCCTTCAGCCCCGACCTCCTACTCGCTCAATGTCGTGTATGTATATTCATTCTCCGGGTCCTTTCCTGCATGCTTCGTACTCGAAAACTCTCAACATACGTATGCACACGTCCGTTAAACTATAGAAACTTACGGGGTGTAAGATCTTCCTTGTCAAGTGTCTTTAAAAATTTTAAAATACTCCAAGAGTCTCCCACTATTTTAAATATTTGAAGGGATGAAATATGAACTAGAAGATAAGACTCTTTTGAATAAGTGAAAAAATTTACTGGATTTGCATGGTCAAAATGCAGTAGATTTGGTGTCTTTTGGACTGTGAACCAAACTTAAATCGATAAAATTCAACTTACAGAGGTATTGGTGAAATATAAAATTTCTATGAACCAATAATTCTTATTGTAAGTCAGAGACTTTATCAATCACATTTCGACCCCTGTAATTTGTTGTTCCACATGAATATACGCTAATAGGCCATGTGTGTGCCTGGTTATTCATGAGAGCTCTACAGACTAGGCCAAAATCTCATAGGAGCAGCCTTACTCCACTGCTCATATAGGTAAATTTATCAAGTGTATACTGCTTTTAATACACCATCCTTAAGGACTATAAATTCATTAAGAGTTAATAACTCATCCTCACAATTAGTAGCAGTTCAAGCACTTTCTTTCAGTGTGCAGAATCAATATTGTCGCGCCCTGTTTTTCTTGTGAAAATGAAACTCGACATGTGAGAACTCTTTTAGGATAAAATAAAAGAAAAGTCATCACCTAACGAATTAAGGTGCGTTAGGGCATCATTCTATGCTAAATGGAATGTGTTTAAACTATCCTAGGTCGTCAGAGTCAAGCAAAGATTCAAATTACCTCGAAAAAAAAAGTGTTAGGTACCTTCCGAGGTCCACAAAGGTGGTTCCCAGCCGGATTCACTGCTGTGTAGGGATTAAGTGATAAAACAAAAGAATTGATTAAATTAGTCTAAAATAACTATGTGATTAAGCATGCAAATTTATTTTACTAAAATAAATGCACTCAGTACAAAAATATTTGTTCAAGCATTTAGCAAGAGCAGACGTACTTGTTCACTTTCAATAAAATGCTTAAAGTAATTAAAATAATACAAACAAGTAAGTGAAACTTAAAAAAAAGAATTAAAGAATAATGGACAAAAGAATTGCTTCCAAATAGAATACTAAAATAAATAACAACTTAATAATTTATAAAGTTAAGATTAAGAGAGTGGGATCAGAGTATGACAAGGATGAAAACGGGTCCAATGCGACGTTACTCCCTTTATTCTATTTTTTATATAATCGACACTCTTAAATGTCTTAAGACAAGAAGAAAATAATTCTTAAAATACAAAAGATATTTAAGCATTTTAAAAGTCATATGTAGCTAAAAGAAAATATATATATATATATATATATATATATATATATATTGATATTTAGATTATATAAAGTATATCGACAATTCAGTATAATAGTAAAAACTATAAAGTCTTTGAATCTTTTAAAAGAATGACATATAAAATTAGAAAAGAAGGAAGTAACGATTTGCTTTATTTTTATAAAGCCATATATGTATTTTATACAAGAAGTCAGTTATTGCCTGCCTTTTCATCATCTCCTGAAACGTACCTGGCCCCTCTTCAGGTGACGGTTCCACTTGAGCTCTGCTTCGCGCGCTGACTCCAAACACTTGTCATGATTGAACTCCATGCAATGCAATTCCGTTATGAAGTTCATGTAAAGAATATTCAAAGGCTAAGAGTATGTTTGTTCTTAATATCTAACTAATTAAAAAAAATTAAAATACTAACATAATAAAAATCCTTAATCGAAATAAGCACATAAGAAGATAAAATTCTAAAAAGGCGCTTTTCCCGAGACCAATACTTTGTGATCTCATTAATCAAATTCATTTTATGAATAAAGATTTACCCATCTCTCGATTTCCAAATGCAAACAGTAAGTAACTTACTATTAATCCAAAAGAATACTTAAATTTGAAATATTTTCCCAAAATAAATATGTGGTTATTTCAATAATTAGTTATCAACAGACATTACTTAAACATACAATAGATAACTAATTCAACACTGCTTGAACGAAGAGTAAGGACGGTGAATATGTAAAATTCATGTTCCTTTATTTTTATTAAACTAACGAAAATGTTTAACCCATCTTTTGACAAAAAATTGGACTATCTCCAACGTATATAATTAACTAATACTAGCTATAGCATCACAAAGCTTCAATGTATATAAAATTAATATCAGAAAGATATAAGATTAGTAATAAACTCACGATTAGAACGTGGTAGCAAAATACAAATAAACACCATTACAAAACAACAAAATGACAAGATTCAAATATTTTAAAGTGAGAGGAAAAAATAGAAAGCGGCCTTAACTGAACAAACTGTTTCTTTAAATCTATAATGTTAGACTAGACCGTCAAATCAGAAAGCTTCAAACTGCAATCAAGCCTCGCTCGACCTCTTCGACACGGAGTGAGGATGTCGGGTTTGAGTTCACTGTTGGCTTTTAATGGAGTTAGGACCGCGACAGGTGAAGGAGATAGTAGCAACTATATATGGTTGTCGAAAGGATTGATATCTCTTTGCTAGTTTCCTTGACTTTGGAATTCTGATTGGATTCTTCAATAACTGGAAGACTCCAAGATTGGCTATTGAGCAACAGAGCTACTGTACGCATGGTTGTTCTATTAGCAACATTATCTCCTTTTTGTTTAGCTGCCATCTTTTTTACAGTTCTCTCCCTCTCCCTCTAAGTATATGAAGATAAAAAAAAAATTCATGGGATAGGATGGGTGAAGAACAAGCAACAAAGTGTGTTACATAGTGTTTTTTGGTTGAATCAATGGTAGGTTAAAGATGTGCTATAACGATGGAAATGGAACAAAGGAGTCGTGAAATGCTAGTTGTTTTGGTTTTGATAGTTCTTAGGGGTTAGAATATGGTGCAAATCGACAGAGAAACAACTAAGTAGGTGAAATATGAGGATCCGATTCTCTCTCACCCTCTCTATGAGTGTTTGTATCTCCCTTTTTAGATTAGAAGAAAAAAAAATAGATATAGGGAGATGCTTTGAATGATAAATATGGTAGGAGAAATTAAAGCAATATTTTAGGGATTTTGTATAAAAATCTGTTATGGTAATTGAAGAAGAGTAGAAAAATTCTATAAAAGGAAAGAAAAACTAACTGGTTATAGTAAAAGGAAATAGAATAACAGAGGGAGGGAGGAAATAATATTATGCAAAAAAATTAAACTAATGGAATGAAAAGCCATTAGCAAGATTTGCGGTAGACGAGTTGGACATGGGATTTGAAAATATTTCAAAGGGGTTATAAATGTTATTATTTTGGATATTTATGTTAATATAAAGATGATAGGTATTTTCTTTTGAGACTCTTTTTATGTTATGTAAAATAATCTAATACTTAATTAAATAGCAATAAAATAAAAAATTGGTGTAAGCAATTAAGTAAAATAAAAATAGAAATAATTTAATAAAGTAAATGTGTTATACACATGAAAAGTATTATATATGATGCACTAATTAAACCAACAAGTTTATAACTCACGTGATAGTAAAGTAACGATAATAACGATAGTCATAGATATAAATGCGATACTAATTTGCTAAAATAAATCAATAAATATTTATAACAAAAAAGTATGAATAAAGTCAGTGCAATATAAAAAGAAAATATTACGACGAGAAAATTTAACTTATCTGATTAAGTCGTAAAAAATAATAAATAAATAAAATAAATACATGGGTAAAATAATTTTTATAAAAAATAATAAATAAAAAGGTAATAAATAACAACAACAACAACAATAATGGAGAAAATGACAAGAACTTCGACATCATATTGTGATAAGTAGGTAAAATAGTATTGTTAATATATTAATAAAATAGAAGCTCAAAGAGGTAGATTTGAAAGAAAGGAGTGACAAAATTGAATGTCAACAGCTGCTCCTTCTTTGTTCGGGAATAAAGGATGAATTGTCGAGCAAAGAACGTTAACTTAGTAGCCAGTTTTGTCCGACTGAAATAAAAATTTGATGTGAGGCCGAATAAAAAAAATGGAATTATGAAGATATTGTGGCCGAGACTTCAGTTTCAAATCGCCTACATATCTCGAATTTCTCGAGAATCAGGTCGTGTATAGTTCTAGATTTAGGGATGAAAGGGATCCCCAAAAGAAATCAATAGTATGGGGCTTGATAAAGGCAAAAGTGGCACAAGGTGATAAGAATAGAGAGTTGAGAGAGGTGTATGAATTGTTGCTTATATGAAATTGCAATGATACCAAGACGAGAGTTAAGCTGGAGCATAAAGGATTGAAAGGTGATCTGAGAATGAAAATTGTTTTCATTAGATGAATGTTTTTTTGTTGCATTTATACCTGCAGACTTTAACACTACCAAATAAAACGGTTAATAAAGTACATATGTATATATATACATATATATAATGGACTGATATAAAAATATTGTCATAATAAGTAACGAGGGAAGGATATCTGCCCCAATTTCAGTTTTTCAAGGAGGATACCTGTAAAACCAGATAAGTTTGTTAGTAATCACATACAAAACTATTTAGAATTGATATATCTTATTTTAGGGCGGATAAACCCAATCATCCTATTTCAAAACTGACGGGCTCAATGGACTCAATTGTAAATAACGGGCTCAAACTGCTCAGATGAAAAATATAAATCCTAGGGCTCAAGTGCAATTAAGGGCTCAAAATACAATGGGGATCAATCGTCCATTTTTAGGGCAGACGAGCCCAATTGTCCATTTTTAGGGTGGACGGGTCCAAATGTCCATTTAGGACGGACGAGCCCAATTGTCTATTTTTAGGGCGGACGAGCCCAATTATCCTATTTTAGGACGAACTATCCCGATTGTCCTATTTTAGGGTGGGCTAACCCAATTGTCCCTTTTTAGGGCGGACGAGCCCAATTATCCTATTTTAGGACGGACGAACCCAATTGTCTTATTTTAGAGCGGGCTATCTCAATTGTCCATTTTAGGGCGGACGAGCCCAATAGTAGCATAATAGCAGCATGAAAGTAGTATAATACGTACCTGACTGAATAACATATCAACATGATAATAGCATAATATGAGCCAGACTAAATATAATAACAACTTGAAGTTGCATAATACGGGCTTGATTGAATAACATAATAGTGGCATAATACGGGCATGATCATAATAGTTACATAATACGGCATATATAACTTCAATAGTAGTTTGAAAGTATCATAATAGTGACCTGAAAGTTGCATAATAGTGGCTTGATTGAAGAAAAATATATAGCCTGAAGGAGTATATTAGTAGCTTGATTGAAATAGTGGCGTGGTAATGGCATAATAATAGCTTGAATAGTATCATAATACGCCCAATTTGAATAACAGTAGCATGATAACCACTTAACAATAGTAGCTTGACTTGGCGGCATAATAACTTGAATAGTAATAACTCGATAATAGTAGCTTGATACACTGTCATAATAAAACTTGAATCTAGAAGTATATTAATAGCTTGCAAGTAGCGGAATACGTGTTTCAGACATTGTGTGCATGTTACACCTACACTCAAAGAAAAATTATGAGTCTAAAAAATAATATTAGTGCATACCTTTGCCTGCTCTTTGCTCCTTATCATTGTTCTGACCTCTTAGACTTTGCACTTTGTCTTGGTGAAATTTTGAGTGACCCTCAAAAATTTCTGCCCCAGTTTAGAGCTCGAAATGCTTTGCACACCTATTTGTTGCCTGCTTATAGAATTTTGGAGGTTTTCTCAAAATTTCTGCCCCATTTGACTCAAGGACTTTGTATTCCTGCTTCACTCAAAAAAATATCAATTCAAAAGAAATGGTTGTCTTATATTCGAACATCAAGATTCAGTTTTGAATCCACATTTGCCATTTAAGGGTCGAATCAAATTTTCATGGATTTCATATTTAAATGCGAGCAAGATATTAGATTTGATTATGGAAAAAAGAAAGTTTTATTTAATTGAGACCGAACCCAAAAGCGGGTTGCCTACGTATCCAAAAGAAATCAGGTCACACGTAATTCAAATCTTGAAACTTAAAGAAATTCAAGTGATGGACTAAGATTGATAATTCATAGTTGTAATATTAAAAATATAGCGCTTAGATAGTATTGAACAATTTATGGAGGTTCTATGAGAATAGAGAATTATATACGTTATGAAAAGACAGGAATATCAAGAAATGATAGTATTTATGTAATATTCCTGAGGCGAGATATGAGTATAGATTAAAATAGGCGAACGAAATTTATTATGCCCATGCTAGAAAGTGTAGGAGGAACTCAAATATGATGAGTAGATGTAGTTGTGGAGTCAATAGAAAGACGTTGATTTTTTAAAAATGAATGCTTCAAAGAAAATGAAGACAGTTTGATTAGGCCTTAATAGTTGTATGATTTAGGCCTAAAGGAGTAAAGGTGAACAAAACTATGAAATTATTAGCATTAAGATCAAAGAAATTTTGAAACTATTTAAAGTTGAAAATTTCAAGAAAGATGGGATGACCCAGATAGGAAATAAATAACCAAGTAGGTAAGATATATACGTAGCAATTAACACATAACAAATAAAATTGTGTCCTTCTGGGATAGTAAACCCCTTGGACTTTGGACAAGGTCAACTATTAGTCTTGACACACCATGGACATCGAGACATCTTAGGCAGTACATGCATGACTTCACCTAGACTTTTAAGAGTTGGGTAGAGATAGACTGAAGGGTTTTCTTACGCGAGAAGGCACGTGATCACATGGTAGTAAAACTATCGGTTCATCCCACGTATATGCCAACTTTCTAAATGGGTTTTGGAGAAATTTCGGAGAAGTACAAAGCACAACTCGCGTGTACAGTGTGTGATAGTGAGAGGTTCCCAAGTGGTAGAATATGAAAGGAATGACAGTTATAAAAATAGTAATAATTAGCAAGCAATGAAAAGTGATACACAACTAAAATATCAAATAATAGTGAATAAGGCAGTGAGTACTAAATATTAAGTAAGACAAAGAAATTCATTAGTATATGCAATAAGAAAAGGAATCAAGCAAAATAATTTAAATATGACAACAAATAAGAGAATAAGGACGAGATTAAGCATGTAAGGAAAAAATAATCTAAATATGTTAGCAACTAAAGATAAATAAAAAGGTACACATGAAATCAAATTAAAATCTATAAAACGACAAACAAATATGCATGATAAGGGGATTTAATAGACACGGTTCCTCTAAGCGGAAAACTTGAGAGTTAGGAAGCTCATGACCGTTGACGCATTGCTGATCGACCAAATAATGAGGCATTCCTCGAGTGGTGTTATAGTAGTGAACGGTCATGAAACCATGCAACTGTTATCAAGTGAGTGCATTCCAAAGGGAAGATAAGAATAAAATAACAATTTATGAATAAAACATAAGCACGTGGCATAGAGAAACATGAGACTAAGAAATCACATAAAAAAATAACTAAAGGACAGGGAATTAATCAAGAAAATAGATTAATTATTCACAGAAGTAAATAAAAGAAAAAGAAAAGAAATCAATCACATCAAGCAAATAATTCAAATAAGGAAGAAAAAAGAAATTACTAGAACATAATGTATCATATAAGGAAATAAAATATACCAAAAAGTATAAAATAGATATGCATAAAAAAAGAAAATTTAAACTTAACTATCAAATAAAAATGAAACAAATAAATTTCATAAGTTAAAAAAAAAATAACGTGTGCAAGCCAAACACAAAAATCGCACATAAACATGAACACGTAATGGTTAGAATCTAAAATCCCCAGCAGAGTCGTCATGCTGTCGTGTCCCATTTTTCTTGCAAAAAGCAGAACTCAACATGTGACAACTCTTTTAGGATAAAATAAAAGAAGAGTCGCCACCTAACGAATTAAGGCGCGTTAGGGCACCATTCTATGCTAAAAAAATTCTATTTAAACTAGCCTAGGTCGCTAGAGTCAGGCAAGAGTTCAAATTACCTCGAAAGAAAGGTGTTAGCATCTTTCGAGGTTCACAAATTTAGTTCCCAGGCGGATTCAATGCTATGTGGGGATTAGGTGATAAAACGAAAGAATTGATTAAATTAGTATAAAATAACTATGTGATTAAGCATGCAAATTTATTTTACTAAAATAAATAACTCAATATAAAAATATTCTTTCATGCATTGAACAAGAGCAGACGTACCTGTTCGCTTCCAATAAAATGTTTAAAGTAATTAAATAATACGAACAAGTAGGTGAAACTTAAAAAAGAATTAAAAAGTAATGGACAAAAGAATTGCTTCCAAATAGAATACTAAAATAAATAACAAATTAATAATTTATAAAATTAAGGTTAAGAGAGTGGGATCAGGGTATGACAAGGCTGAAAACGGGCCCAATGCGATGTTACTCCCTTTATTCTATTTTTTTTTATATAATTGACTCTCTTAAATGCCTTAAGACAAGACGAAAATAATTCTTAAAATACAAAAAATATTTAAGCATTTTAAAAGTCATATGTAGCTAAAAAAATATATCTATTGATATTTAGATTGTATAAAGTATATCGACAATTTAGTATAATAGTAAAACTATCAAGTCTTTGTGACTTATGACATAAAATTAGAAAAGAAGGGAGTAATGATTTGTTTTATTTTTATAAAGCCATATATGCGCTTCATACAAAAAGTCTAGCTATACCTTACCTTTTCATCATCTCCGGAAACGTACCTGGCCCCTCTTGGGGTGATGATTCCACTTGAGTTCTGCTTCACGCACTGACCCTAACACTTGTCGTGATTGAACTCCATGCAATGCAATTCCGTTATGAAGTACATGTAAAGAATATTCAAAGGGTGAGAGTATGTTTGTTCTTAATATCTAACTAAACGAAAGAAAAATTAAAATACTAACATAATAAAGATTCTTAATCGAAGTGAGTACGCAAGAAGATAAAAATTCTAAAAAGGCACTTTTGCCCAGACCAACACTTTGTGATCCCATTAGTTAAATTCATCTTATGAATAAAGATTTACCTATCTCTCGATCTCCAAATGCAAACAGTAAGTAACTTACTATTAATCCAAAAGAATAGTTAAATTTGAAATATTTTCCTAAAATAAATATGTGGTTATTTTAGTAATTAGTGATCAACAGACATTACTTAAACATACAATAGATAACTAATTCAACACTGCTTAAACAAAGAGTAAGGACAGTGAATATGTAAAATTCATGTTCCTTTATTTTTATTAAACTAACGAAAATGTTTAACCCATCTTTTAACAAATATTTGGACTATCTCCAATGTATATAATTAACTAATACTAGCCATAGCATCACAAAACTTCAATATTTATAAGATTAATAACAGAAAGATATAAGATTAGTAACAAACTCATGATTAGAACGTGGTAGAAAAATACAAATATACACCATTACAACACTACAAAAAAGACAAGATTCAAATACTTTAAAGTGAGAGGAAAAAATAGAAAGCGACCTTAAGTGAACAAACTGTTTCTTTAAATCTATAACGTTAGACTAGACCATCAAATCAGAAAGCTTCAAACTATAATCAACCTCGCTCGACCTCTTCGACACGTAGTGAGGATGTTGGTTTGAGTTCACTGTTAGCTTTTAATGGAGTTTAGACCGCGATGGGTGAAGGAGATATGTAGAAACTATATATGGTTATCGAACGAATTGATTTCTTTTTGCTAGTTTACTTGACTTTGGCTTTCTTGAATTGGATTCTTCAATAACTGGAAAACTCCAAGATTGGCTATTGAGCAACAGAGGTACAGTACCTATGGTTGTTCTATTAGCAACATTATCGCCTTTATGTTTAGCTGCCATCTTTTTTTCAGTTCTCTCTCTCTCCCTCTAAGTATATGAAGATAAAAAGAAATTCATGGGATATGATGGGTGAAGAACTGGCAACAAAGTGTGTTACATGGTATTTTTTGGTTGAATCAATGGTAGGTTAAAGATGTGCTATAATGGTGGAAATGGAACAAAGGAGTCGTGAAACGCTAGCTGTTTTGGTTTTGATAGTTCTTAGGAGTTATAATATGGTGCAAATCGACAGAGAAACAACTAAGTAGGTGAAATATGAGGATCCGGTTCTCTCTCTCACCCTCTCTATGAGTGTCTGTATCCCCCTTTTTGGATTAGAAGAAAAACATAGATATAGGGAGATGCTTTGAATGATAAATATGGTGGGAGAAATTAAAGCAATATTTTAGGGATTTTGTGCAAAAATCTGTTATGGTAATTGAAGAAGAGTAGAAAAATCCCATAAAAGGAGAGAAAAACTAACTGGTTATAATAAAAGAAAATAGAATAACAGAGGGAGAGAGAAAATAATATTATGCAAAAAAATTAAACTAATGGAATGAAAAGCCGTTAGCAAGATTTGCTGCAGACGAGTTAGACGTGGGATTTGAGAATATTTCAAAGGGGTTATAAATGTTATTATTTAGGATATTTATGTTAATATAAAGATGATGGGTATTTTCTTTTGAGCCTCTTTTTATGTTATGTAAAATAACTAAATACTTAATTAAATAATAATAAAACAAAAACTGGCGTAAGTAATTAGATAAAATAAAATAAAAATAAAAATAATTTAATAAAGTAAATGTGCTATACACATGAAAAGTATTTTATATGGTGCACTAATTTAAACTAGCAAGTTTATAACTCACGTGATAGTAAAATAACGATAATAACAATAGTCATAGATAAAAACGCGATGCTAATTTGCTAAAATAAATGAATAAATATTTATAACAAAAAAGTATGAATAAAATTATAGCAATATAACAAGAAAATATTATGACGAGAAAAATTAACTTATCTGAGTAAGTCGTAAAAAAATAATAAATAAATAAAATAAAATGCATGGGTAAAACAATTTTTATAAAAAATAATAAATAAAAAGGTGATAATCATATTATTAAATAAGTGGGAAGACAAAGTGAAAAGTTGAATTATAATTTTACCTCTATTATAAATTAAAATATTATAAAATATCTAATTAATTAGTAATAGCCTCTTATTAGATATTTAATTAATAGTGAAAAGTTAAATTATAATTTTACCCCTATTATAAATTAAAATATTATAAACATCTAATTAATTAAATATGAATTAGTAATAGCTTCTTATTAAATATTTAATTATTAAAATATCATATATCTATACTATTCTAAAAATGGAAAGCCCCGACTTATAGTTGAAAGTTGAAAGACTAAATTATCCATTAAATATTAAACGACGATTTTACCCTTCAATGTAGACTATTCTTATAATTCTAACAAAGTTGAATGACATTTTTCTCCTTCAATCAAACACAAATGTAACTCTAATTCTAATTATTTTGTTAAGAAAAATTAAATGTGAAAACATTAAGATGATCAGCTTTAGGAAGACTTTTGATTTTGCCGAGAATAATCTAAGCTTTAGAGCAATTTATTTGAGTAATGAATAACGACGATTAAACTTTAATACATTCAGAATTATAACTTTAAAATTTATAATAATTAAAGCATTTATTATTCAAACTAAATGATGATCATGCATGTAATAGCGAGTTATCCCTTCAGTCCAGAGAAAACCAACATATACATAATTAAAGTGTTAATGAATTATGGAATTATCTCATCTGTTGTAAAACCCTATTAGATACTCAATTTATTTTTGATCAAATATTTAATTTTATAAATAGACTTGAATTAATTGAAATATTTTAATTACTTTCAACAAAAATATGCAATTTTTTATGAGACCAATCTACCGACCTCTTGCAAAAAGTAGGAAATTCTCGAGTTCAAACTTGAATTTACCAAAATATTTATTAAAAATTAAACAATCATTTTACCCTTAAATATTACTCCATATTAATTTTATACATTAGAAAATTTATCTTGAAATATTAAATTTCAATATTAGTCGTTAATTGTAAGCAATCTATTGCAATAACGTTTTAAGATGAATATCTTTAAATTCTCATGCATTCTTTTTATCTTCTAAAGATAACATTTGTAGTATTTTGTTACTCCTTAACATTTTTATCTTCTCATTTTATTTTTATTTTTCACATTTGGCCTTCAATATTCTAAGCCATATACTTTTTAAATAAACGTTTAATGGAACTTCCCACTTATAAATATAATTTTTCTAAAGTTGTTTAATATATTTCATTCATGCAAATTACTTAAACTACATGAACTCGAGGGATGAATTGGTGGACACAATAAGATATAAAGGTATTGGTGTTCATTTTAGGATTCTATAGCCTTTTTTAATTGTCTTTTAACTATTTATAGCTAAATTTATGTAATATAAAACATGAATATGATATTCTTCTTCATATTTGCTTACAAAGTAATTTTAATGCGAGCGAACTAACCATGACATTATAATTTTAATGGTTATACAATTATTTTCTTTATTTTTTTTATTTTTTTTCTAAAAATAAAATTAAGTGGTGATATGGATCTTTCACATGTATTATGGACTGTTTTAGATATTCTTATCGCAGATAACTATTATGTACTACTTTATTTATGTATACCCTAAAATTCATAATGATTTACTAGCCATCATAAGGAATACATACGTTGATCAAATTTCTATACAACTTTTATTCTACTATAACTTTTTATATATCTATGCAGTTATAAAAAGGAGACTATAATTTCTTAAAGACAACCGTTGTATTTGTATAGAGAAACATATATTTAGTAGAATATATTTTAGTGGACAAAATTATATTTAAATCATTCTTTTCATTTTCTTTTGGACTGCAAAATATTCTTTATATATAAATACATTAATTATTACAAGATCAACCGTATTCACAAAAATATTATGCGATAAATAATTAACAATATGAGATTAGGCCTGTACAAATTTTACATAGTAATAGAGGACAAACGTGCAATGCACGTTCACAAAACTAGTAATAATAATAATAATAATAATAATAATAATAATAATAATAATAATAATAATAATAATAATAATAATAATAATAATAATAATAGTAATAGTAATAATAATAATAATAATAATAACAACAACAACAACAACAACAACAACAACAACAACAACAACAACAACAACAACAACAACAACAACAATAATGGAGAAAATGACAAGAACTTCGACTTCATGTTTTGATAAATAGGTAAAATAGTACTGTTAATATATTAATAAAATAGAAGCTCAAAGAGGTAAATTTGAAGGAAAGGAGGAACGAAATTAGATGTCAACAAAATATCGACTTGTTATTACCCATATGAACCTACTTCATGAGATCTCCAATCACATAGATTGGGTTACCATCTCCTTTGACAATCATATCTACCTTAACCCCATCTTTTTTGAGGCTTAAAGAATTAATTTTCTTCCCACAAATTTAGTCAGAGGATCGGCCAAATTCATTTCTGACTTCACATAATAATGAAAATTATTCCATCTCTTAATAGTTGTTTTAGGACATCATGTCTCAGTTTCATATGTCTACTCTTATAATTATAAGATGTATTCTTTGTAATGGCAATTGCTGCTTGACAATCACAATGCATACACCCAGGAGGCAACTCATCCATTATTAAAGGGATATTGGTTAAGAAATTTCTTAGTTGCTCAGGCTCAAAACCAGCTAACTTCAAAGCAACAAACTCTGACTTCACAATAACAATGATCGTCTAGTTAGCTGATTTCTATGATATTGCTCCACCGTCAAAGGTGAACACATAGCCACTAGTGGATTTTATCTCATTTGAATTAGAGATCTAGTTTGAGTCACAATAACCTTCTAAAGTAGAAGAAAATCCACTGTACAGGATACCATAACTCATGGTTCCTTGATGTGCTGTAAGTTTACAGCACTTTCGACGCTTAAAACTGAGAAAATATCATAGACTTAGGTATGTTTATATGAATATGAGGTACTTTTACTTTGATTTAAGAAAAAATATGTGTGGGAGAAAAAATATGCAAAAGAAGCTTAGAAATACAAAAAATCAGTCAAAGTATAAGTCTCAGTACGAGCTGTACCTTGATTGTACGAATCATACTGAGAACCGTGATGAAAGTCAAAAAGCTGAAGTAAGAGGAAAGCAACATATGACTCTCAGTACTAGTCGTACCAAGATGGTATGAGCCATAACTGGAGTCGTGGAATTGTTCAGAGAAAATTGCACAAAGGCAGTCTCTTGGTACGGATGGATCACGGATTGTAACACCAACATACGAACCATACCATGAACCGTGGTGAAATTCAAAAGATTCTTCAGTACTTGGTAGAACTCCAGACACTAAAAATAGTATGAGTCGTAGGAGGAAGGTACGAGTCATACCACAACACTCGTGGAAAATTTTAGAAGATGCTAGACTTCTAAGGGCCAAACCACAGATGCATTGTACGACTCGTAATATAGTGGTACGAGTCGTACTAGCCTACCAACACTTAGACAAATCTACAGCAACCAAGGATTTACGAGAAGCAGGTACGATCAGTACAATCCTGCTATGGGTTGTAGGTCTAGTCGTGACACAGTCGGTGCTAGATATGAAAGATTTCCTGTTAGCTTAGGAAAAGGTTTCTAATGTCTTTTGTGTTTTGTTTTAGTTATAGAACATAAAAACAAAGTAGGTGATGTGTGAAGATTATTATTTGTGAATTTTTATTAAGTTTTGAGGAGCAATTCTTGGGATCAAATTCTTGATTTCCTACATTATTTTTGAAATTGTTCTTTGATAATCAAATCTGGTTTTGTTCCAACTGTTGCTGTAAGTATTTAATTATGTATTTTCCTATGAATGCAAATTGTAATCTTACAACCATGAGAGGCGCTAGAACCTCCACAACTAGAGGTTGTGGGAACTATGGTGGACTAACGAAATAGGGTTACACAAAAGTGATTCAAAACCAATGCTAAATGGTATTGTATTCTCTTCATCTTTAAACATTTCTTAATGGTGTAGAATGTTAGGACTAGCCCAAATTCTTTACTTGCTTGAACCTAGAGAAGTAGAGATTAAAAAAAGATAATTACAACAAAGCCTTAGTCTTTATGATCATTGTATTAACTTGAGTTGTGGTCGCAGGATAGTTAAATTTGGAACATATTGATAACAGTTAGTTTGAAATAACTCATGAGACTTGACTCAGTGATTGAGTAAATTCATTCAATAGGGACGAACCAATCGTTTAGATGAACCCTAGTTATTAGTCCTACAAGTAAGCATTGAGATTGCATGTGTATACCCGAAGTAGTTATGAACCCATGGGGAACACTTATCCTAGTTGTTTGTAAATCTTGATTTAAATCACAAATATAATCTTATTTTAAAATTGTTTTCTTTAAAAAACCCCCAATTTGGAGATAACTCACCAACAAGTTCAATTACCGGCATTAGTCTAGATCTTATCCTATTCCCTGTGGGTTCGACCCCAACCTCTTAGTTGGGTTCTATATTGACAATGAAAGCTTCATATTTTGTTAGGAAGTGTGAGTTTGAGCGTTATCAAAAAGTGATTCCATTGTCGGGGAATATGACTAAGATTAGATAAAATGCTTGTATTTGACTTTTGGTTGTTATTTCCTGAATTACATTTTTTTTTGTTTTTGAATATCCACAGGTTGTCGCTTGGTGAATGCCAAGTACTCATCAGAGTGGAAACCCCCTTATTCCATTGGATCTCGAACTCGAAAGATAGAGAACCAAGAGCAGAGAGATGCCTGTATAGCTGAAGAAGCTAGGCAAGACGAGCTAGCTCAGCAAGCTGCACTTCAAGATGTAGAGGATGCTCGCGATGAGGTTGTTAATGCTGGTCGACATGGAAGGGGCAACAGAGGCCAAAGATATGCCCCACAGTTCTTCAATGAAGCTGACCTGGACATTGATGAAGTCGGGTCAATCGAAGCTATCATACCACCACCATGCCTATGGGGGATAAATTTGATATCACTAGAACCATCATCCAGTTATTGAACATGAAAAGGTTGTTTAGTGGTCAGGCAGCTGATGATGCCAGCCTACACCTGATGAACTTTGTTAGAATATGCAAGATGTATAAGGTTTCCCGAAGTCAGCCAGGATGCTATAAGGCTAAGACTCTTCCCCTTTTCTCTATCTGGGGAAGACACATTATGGTTATTGGAGTTGTCCAATGACTCCATTACCAAATGGAGGGAGCTCAAGCAAGCTTTCTTAGAGAGATTCTTTCCACCCTCCAGGATGCTACAGCTTAAAGACAAAATCTATAATTTTCGACAACTGAAGATTGAGGCACTTCATGAAACCTGGTTGAGGTTCAAGAAGAAGTTGACCAAGTGCCCGAACCACAAAATTCTTAATGATAGTCTGTTGGAGATTTTCTATAGATCATTGAACAACAATACAAAAGCAGTAGCAGACACAGTGGCAGGAGGAGCACTGATGAGCCACACCTGGGGGAAAGCTGCCACAAATCTAGACAGAGTAACCAAGACAAATAGAGCATGGCATACCCGGAAAGCAGAAGCAACGGTTGGTACATGTGTTGTTGGTTTAACTGCAGACTAACAAAGGAAAGAAGAAGAATGTGACTAAGAATTGGCTCATATGCACACATCATTGGAATTGCTTACTAAGAACATTATGGGAGTTGGAGCCAGAAAGGTTAACACAGTGGGGACATAGGGACAGGAGCCAGGGCTTGACCACTCAGATTTTGAGGAGGAGGCAAACTTTTTGGACAACCAGGTGGCAGATTTCTGAGCCAATGCCCAAGGGTCCAGACACGACACTTGGCGCCAAGGTTCTGGAAACCAAGGTTGGAACCAATATAGAGATAATTACAACCAGAATAGGAAGAGATATAGAAGTCGATGTTGTGAGCGCGAGGGAGATTGGAGAAGGGATGACGATTTATGCAATGATCGAGCTGGATTATACGTGCCTCCTAATGCATGTGAGGGGTAGGTTGGACAGTTGAAGTTAGAGCGCATGATGGTTGAGATGATAAAGAAGGTGAGATCCACATATCATCAACTGAAATACATCCGTAGTGATAAATCGAGCATGGGTCAGAGAGTGGAGTCACATGTTATGGCTATCAAGCAGATCGAACAACAGCTAAGGCAACTGTCAGCATCTATGAACCCTAAGAAAAAGGGTACACTACCTAGCAACATAGTCTATAATTCAAAGAATGATGGTTACTGCATGGCTGTGATGACTAGGAGCAGAAAGATCAGGGTTGACCCCCCCCCTTGGTTGTAGTTGAAAGGAAGAAAGAAAGTGTGATTGAATATGAGGAAGATGTTGCTGAGAAGGAGCATCATGAGGATGCTGAGTTGACTAAGTCTCCAAATGTTGAAGATGGGCCTGAAGCTGAACAGGGAGAAAAACAAGGAGCTGCGCAAATTTACAAGGCTATTCCATGACCTCCGCCACCGTTCTCTCAAAAAATAAAGAAGAAGGCGGAGAATGGTAAGTATCAGAAATTATTGTTAATGCTCAAACACTTATCTGTAAATATACCATTGGTCGAGGCATTGGAACAGATGTCGAGATATGCCAAGTTTATGAAGGACCTTGTCACGAAGAAACGGTCTATGAGCTATGAGTCTGTGGATAATGTGCATCATTGTAGTGCTATAGCCTCAAGGGTCCTTTCCTAGAAGAAGGAAGATCTAGGTGCCTTCACTATCCCATGCACAATTGGCAATGTTGAGTTTGCAAGGGCATTCTGTGATTTAGGAGCAAGCATAAATCTGATGTCGTTGGTTGTGTTTAAGCAACTGGGCTTAGGAGCCCCACTACCATGCAACTATTGATGGCCGACAGGACTGTGAAGAAGCCTGTGGGGATCCTATTCAATGTGCTTGTTAAAAGTTGACAGATTCATATTCCCAGTGAACTTCATGATCCTTGATTGCGAGGTTGATTTTGAGGTCCCCATCATTTTGGGGCCACCATTCCTTGATACTAGGAGAGCCTTAGTAGATTTGGAGACTTGCCAGTTGAAGTTCAGACTCAATAAAGAAGACGTCACCTTCAGTGTCTGCCGGTCAATGAAGCAACTGAAGGAATACAGAGTTTTCTCAATAATAAAGGATGAATCTGAGTTCCTTGATGAAGTCTGAGTAGTCAAAAGGCTTGCATTGCCTCAAAACGTTAAATTAGTCATTTCTTGAGAGGCAACCCAAGTGGTGATTTGGTGAATTCTGAGTAACCAAACCACCTGTGTCGTTCACGATGTTAAATCAAACGCTTTTTGGGAGACAACCCAAATTAATTAACTTATATGTGTTCAATGTGCAGGGAAAACAAAAATAGGTGGCAAAAAAATTGCTGAACGGGCAGGTGCTATGGATCACAGTATGAATCGTGAGAGTTATATGAGTCATAGCACGAGTCGTGGTGAGAATCACAGATATATTTTAGTGCATGAGTTCAAGTTATGGTTGGTCCTACGACTCGTAACCTCATTGTACGGGTCGTAGTACTCACTGTGGCTATGAACTATGTAAGGCATGGATCACAATGGAAGAAAGACCTACGAGTCGTAGTACGAATCATACCCCCATAGTACGAGTCATAAGATATACTCGTAGGTCCACAGGCAAGTTTCTCAATCTCTCTATTATGGGTCCAAGGGACGAGTCGTAATACCTTCCTACGACTCGTGGTACGAGTCATGATGGGTTAAATTTACCCGACTCAACCAAGATTTTTAAAATCTGCCCTATAATCTATACAAGCTCAAACAAATTGCACCCTTCTACCACACTCTCAAAACCAAACTCACGACTTTCTCACACCTGTAACTTAGCATCAAAAATCAATTGAACAAGTTCTTTCTCAAATTACACCGAGAATCCCAATATAAACTCTAGTCTGATTGACAGTCGCCATTGTCAGCATTCAAGTAAGTGTATCTCTTTGAATTTGATAAGTATGACTTGTGTGCTTGATACAAACCTGCTTAATCCCTGAGAGTTCTCGCAATGATTGAAAAATTAAAAAAGGACAATGACCAGGGATGTAAACAAGTTGTGTGCGACTGTGTAGGGGCTTGAACTTGTGAAAATTATGAATTGAACTGTTAAAATTGAAGTTACGGGTCGTGATTAACAAGGAGAGGAATGAGTAACTGTAACATAAGTTAACTGCATGCCTAGACTTGGGGAATTCTGAGTACCCAACACCAATTTAAACCTCCTGCAAACTGAACCAAAAATAAGGCAGGGATAGGCTTCACAAGCCTTCCTATGACTCATAGGATGGCTCGTCAGCACTATCCCAAGACAAATTTGTAATAATCACGAAGTAAAAACCCTAGTACGGCTCGTGGTTTACTGCTACGAGTTGTACCTAGTAGTTATAGCAAGAATCTGAAAATGGTTAAGCTCACAAGTGACAGTACGATCCTTCCTACGACTCATGGAATCGACTTATGGGTCATATCATGAGTCATGAAAAAATATAGAACAATTGTTTTAAAGGGGCATCCTCATATGACTCGTGGTACGGACCGTACCTTCATGGTATGAGTCGTACCTCAGAGGCATAATATTGACTTAAGATATTACAGATCTCAATATGAATCGTACCTCCAAGGTATGATCCATAATGTTAACTCGTGATAAATTACAGAGGAATTTTTCTTGCTTTCTCTTTTTTTTTCAGATTTGGAATTCTAACCTTTTTTCCAAAGGTACAATGATGATGAAACGTAAAGCATCAAAGGTAACTGCTCGAAGGACATTACTTGATGAGACTTCTGAATCCGATCAAGTGGAAAACTCCCTAGTGGTTCATTAGAGGAATATAGGGTCGACACATCGGATACTGACGGGACCCGAACCACTAGGGAAAAGGCCAAAGCCCAGGCCGTGGCGGCCACTGCCACATCTACCTGGTGCTCCTAAATCTGAGGAAGGAGTGGAGGAAAGAGCTCAAGAGTCTGGGAGCGGCTCTAACGAAGAAGAGGTGTCCGAGGAGGCCTAATTCGGAGATGCAAGCAATGAGTTCGGATCAGCGGAGGAGGCACTAAATGCTGAGCAGGAGCAGACTTCGCCTAGGGAGAACCACATCATCAGGTGGAGAGTACCAAGAGCCTAGGAAATATATGAACAGGGCATTGCTCTTACTACCAAGAACAAACCTAGGCGGAGCATTCAAGAAGAGCCGCAGATCCTCACAAATTCATTGAACGAGGTGGAGGAGATAAAGAGGATATTCAACTTCTACGAATTTGATTGGATGGCTAGGTCCCTGGATCGATACACTCTAGAAATTGTCTGGGAGTTCTACGCTAATTATTTGGCAATCATGGAGCAGAAGGTGAAAGAGAGGCAGAAGTTGAAAGATCAGCCCAAGCTGGAGAGTGTCCTGGTTAGAGACTGAGAGGTTGATATATCCGAGCGCACTATTGCTCGACTATTATATAGGCCCCAGTTCATACCACCACATGCTACGCTGGAATATGACTATCGGGTGGAAGATTTGAAACAGATCAACTAGCTTGGCTTTGATGAGAGGCGGAGGCAGATACAATGGTTGTCTGGCGTGATCACTGAGGACAAAAAAGAGGCAGAGTAGGTCACTAGTGGCATGTAGGTCACAAAGAACTCCTTAAATTTCATAGTAAAGGCCTGCTGGATGTTGGTGCACCTCTGATTGGCTCCGACTATTAATGACAATATCCTCAGTGCAAATAGAGAAGCTTTGGTGGCTTGTATCATGTCTAGATACCCTATCAATATTACGAGGGTGATTGCAAAGGAGATGCGGGATTGGGCTATAGGATTAAGAACTATCATCTCATTCCCGAGTCTCATTTTCTGATTGTGCACAGAGGCGGGCATCAAGGTGCATCGTGGTGATGAGCACCTGATCAGAGGACAGCGGGATTGCCGACATTGGCCTAATCTAGGATGAGATGAACCCGGTAAGTCGGGCCCAACTTTCCACCGCAATGCTACTATCACGAGCAGTTGGGGGCGTACAGGTGAATGCCCCTACTTCACAGGAGAAGGGTGAGACACCGGCTACAGATATCGGTCATTCAGATGCAGCTCCTAGCACTTCTACCGCACCACCTATGAGCCTCCCAAGCCAGAATCCAGCCGGGTACATCCTAGTGCCTTAGGAATTTCTCCAAAAGTTGGCCAAGAGACTGACCATAGCTGAGAAAAAGGTTCAGTCGATGATAGATTGTCAAGCCTTGGGTAAAGGCTGAGATATAGACAGCTGCATAGGCCCTACATGCCAGATTAGATGGGTTTGAGAGCAGATTTAATATTCGTATGGACGAGCAGACTGATATGGGCAGCCTCCGAGAGGAGTTGGGGGCTCTTCGGAGTCAAGTGGTCGAGCTGTCATCACGCCAGCCGGCAATCATAGCAGCCCCTACTCTTCCTGACCTTGATGCTTTTATTGACGAGGAGCTTGATCTGGCGGCTTATAGGGAGCCCATAGGAGTAGATAAAGAGAAAGGGAAAAAGAGGTTGTTCACTCCCAATTACACGCAAGTGCATATGGTTGTACAAGTAATAAAGTGGCTTTATTTCAAGCCAGGTATCGAACCCACAGGGACTGTAATGTGGCAGTAATTTTTCTTTAAGTGTTTAGTATATGCACTTCTTTATACAAGAAGACAAATAGAACAAATGGTGATTTTTCAAGAATACTAGTTAATGTAACTTAAAGTAAAAAGATTGTAAATTATAATCAGAACAATAGCACAAATAAGTTGAGGTTAAAGAAAAACATGCAGATATGTAATTTATTGATTAAAATTCAGTCAACACTTCTCTTCGGTTGTTAGTCAGGAATTATTAACCAATGGATTGGGTCTTTCGAACTCCTCTCCAATTAAAGAATCATGAGACTTATATTACACATTTCTGTGATGCAAAAACTTCATATTCTAGTAATACACAACAAATTCCACAGATGACCAAATATGACATTACAGATATATTTTTATTCTGAACGTTAATCTTCTCTTAATTTCTCAACCAAGACAAGAACATATCCTACCAATTCACATCTATCCAATTAATCTTCCTTTCGAAAATAAAACTGGAATTGTAGGATTTACATTAACAATGGCCAAGCATTAATGTAGTGAAAATAAGAATTAGTAGAACAACCGTTGTAGAGAAGATAAAAACTGAAATAACATCAATTACATACTACTACAATCATCCTCAACCTTAACCAAAGGTGAATTAGCCACTCATTTGATGATTAAACATCTTCAAACAAGTAGAAATCATACAAGCAATTGAAATTCAAGAGAAAAAGGAAGAGAATTAACCCTAGGACTTCTTCAGCTCAACTGCTTGATACCCACGTTCTAGCTTGAAATGTCAGATAACTTAAAATAAAACCTAAGTGTGCTATTTATACAAGTGAAAATCTTTCGGGAATAAACTAGCAACGTGGCACGGAGGGTATCGCGGAGCATCAGCTCCGTGCCACGGCCCTGTCGCAGAGCTTCACTAGAACTTGGATGCCGGATTATTATCCTCAGCGTGGCACGAAGGGTATCGCAGAGTATCAACTCCGTGCCACGGAAGTGTTGCGCACCTTCACTAGAATCCGGGTGTGCAGCTAAGTCTTCCCACCGTGTCACTGAAGTGAACGCGGAGCATAGGCTCCGTGACACGGTGCCATCATGCACCTTCACTGGAATTTAGCTCAAATTCCACTCTAGGCAGAATGCCTCCACGATGGTGGCGTGACACGACCTCGTCGCGGAGCATCAAGTTTTTAGCATTTTCTTGCTGACTTCCGAGTCTTGCTTCCGAGTCCATTCCTCCACTTCACCAACTTGTAGATTAGTTTCCCAAATTCATTTTAACTGCAAAAACAATAGCTAATCATGTTGGTTATTAAAAATCCACATTTACATAAAAACCACATGAGAATGCACACATAGAAGTAGATAAACAAGTCAAAATTAAGTAATAAAGTATCACTTGGGCATGCAATTATGCCCAAGATCACCTACCTCACACTTAAAGCCTTGTTCGTCCTCGAACAATCCTTTCACATCTCATGTAATTGAAGACTCACGCATAGCTAATGTGGCAAGACAATTCAAGCTATGGCTATAATGATTATTTAAGATAGCAAGTTAAAAATAGAACATGCACGGTTTAATCATTGAAATGAATTACAACTATGTTAAGACCCCCTAACCTCAAGAATCGGCTCTCAATCTTAGAAAACTCATGCAAATCAACCGATCAAGAAATCCAACATGAATGTCATCTCTCATTAAGCATGTGCCCTCACAACACAAGAGAGTTACCCCATTTTTACTCATAGAATTGTCAAAGCACAATATGTATGGATATATGAATAAAATTACGCTCGCTCTCTCAAGGAATTCACATGCATCATGTAGTGAACCATAAGCTTGCCCTTAGTGTTTACTCCACTAATTTAAGGATGTATGAACGTAAGGTCAAGTAGGACTTAATGGGTTGTAATGTAAGCTAAGGGACGGGTAGGTACTATTCTGGCCAGTAATAGTGACTATCTTCCCCCAAGCGCTTTTAATACATCACCATTCATTAAAGACATCTCCTCTATACTTCCTCCTCACTTTTCTCACTCTTGAATATTCTCTTTTTGTTCCCATTTCTTTAAGCACACTTAGTTTACTAGTAAAGCGTATTTAAGCAAATTTTCATTTACTTTCTTACTCTCTACTAATAATCAATCATTTTCAAACAAGTGCACCTTTGTCCTTTTCTCAACTTTCACAACTTCCACTCTTCCTTCTGTTTCACACTTCTCACTCCTTCACTCTTTGGAATTTTTCACTTAAGCGCTTAGGAGTTTTGGATCAAATTCACGGCTAATGAAAGAAAAGGATTAAGCTTAGGTTGTAACTATCAAAGAATAGGCTTAAGGATCAATGGGGCTAACTAGGATTTTACTTTTAAGGTAGCTAAGATAAGGGATAAAATTTAGGTTCATTCAAAGAAATGCTTACATCCTCTCCTACAATCCGTGTCCTTCATTTCGTTTTATATACAGACCAGGCAAGTTCTATACACTTCATAGTAACATGGAATATTAGAAAAACTCACACTCATTGCACATGCTCAATTCAAGACATATTCGCAGACTCTTAACTCAGCTAATTATAAGAATTCAAAATTAAGCTTTAATCACATCGAGTCGAATTCTAGAGCCTAGGTGTCTCAACATGTTTAAAACACTTGCATGCTTCCATCCTAATCATACTTGCATCTTACAATATAGCACATAACAGGAATGTCGAACCATTAATTAGCTATGTGTTCAAAAAAATCTAAACCTACTGGCTAAATTTCCCTTAAGACGGTCGGCATCCATCCATCATAGGGAACAATCTCTATCTAAGACTTTGGTTCAAAGGGACTATTCTCGGAAAAAGCACCGAAAATAAAAATCAAGAAACCCAAATCAAAAAAATTAGAAAAAATAAAGTAAAAAAATAAAAATAGCAAATAACTTACACAAATAATTACACAAATAACTCCTTAACAATTTATTACAATTACATCACCAACACCAACACACAAAAGCATCAACAACATAACACAAAACACAATGTCACACATTAAACAACCACAGAAGCACAAGCACATCACAACCTTACTACACCAGCACCTAACTACTCCCACCCCACACTTAGTTGGAACACTGTCCCCAGTGTTTGCATATCTGCAATTAAAAATAAAGTTTGGGTGGTGTAACTCCCTGATCAATAAAAATGTTCAATCTCTTCATCAGGTGCTAGTGCCTAATCTCCAAGATCAGAATCTTCTTCGCCATCCTCCTCTGACTCAATGTCTGAGTCATCCCGGCGCGTTTCCTCATCAGTAGGGACGTCGTCATCAACTGGTTCTACAAATGCGGGCCCAACTCTGCATAATGATCGGGCATGATCATTAAATGGATAATCCATGTCGAGCTGCCAAATTCATCCTCCGTAGCAGGCCTTCCACCAATCCGCAGTTGCAGCATCTGCATCCCATACATTCGGGCCATGTATTGGTCATCCCGCGCATGTCGCTCGGCGAGTGTAAGCACAAGCCCAAATGTGGTATCAGATGCTTTGGTCTTAGTGACATCCAAAGCACGCCATTCAAGTTGAGGAATGTAGTCCGGGGCCTCCTCTTCAATACCATAGCCCCTGAGGAAAGCTGTTAGAAGACCACCGAAACCATACTGATGCCCTTGATGAAGTCTGCCTTTCTTCATGGCGAAAATAATCACCGCTCCAACATTTATCTCCAGTCCTTCATCAATGCATATACCAAACAAACTCTGTCCCGAGTGACATCAGTCATGTGCACCCCCGGGATCAGGCAAGCACACACTATCTTCAACCAGATCCTCGCTTCTCTATTCATTTGGGAGTATCACAATGTCTGGTGATATCCTCTTTCCTTGTGACGACTCCACCTAGCTGTTGATCGTGGTCCACATAAAGTGCGTCTGATATCTGCATATGGTGGAGTGATATTCAGCTGGCGGAGGACATGCGCATCTGTGTCCCGCGTCCCCAAGATGGCATTAAGATGCTGTGGTTCAAAAGTAACCATCTGTCCTCTAATCTTGACTGTGTGGCTGCACACAGTGGGGTTCCAGTTAGCGTAGAATTCCCTTATGAGGTGGAGATTGCACTCTTTGGGTTCTTCAAAGATGAAGTTTAACCCAACAATGTTTATCCCGTGTAGGATTCTCGGGAATTCTTGAGCTAGTGGTTCCCGTGCTATTTGTTCCTCTGGAAAATACTTGGTTTCATTATGTTTGGAGTACCATTTCATTCCCTCATCTGTAACCCATCGTGTTCCATATTGTCTACGTTTCCCCCTTGGAACAGGTGGTGCTGCTGGCACTGCTACCCCAATTCTCAGTCTTTTTCTGCTGGCACCTGATGTGGATGCGCCTTTCCCTTTGTCTGGCCTTCCAGACATTTGTCCTATCCATCAAAAGAATATATTTCAAATGTCATTCATGGTATAGTTGGATACTACTAAGTCTGGGCTTAAATTGATCACCCCACACTTAGTCGTTAGCCGTAATCAATACAATTTGACAAGAACAACCACACAATTTCAGCTCTTATTTTCCCAAAAGATTCAGTGCATCAATAAAAGTCGATGGAATAGTTTCATTGTACTACTCATACTTTATACAATGCATTATTAAAGTTCATCCATCTAGCCCTTTACAAAATCATGAGCAATTCTCAAGTTTGTGCACACAAACCTATTGGATTTTTCCTACTCTCATCCCCAAAAATCAATATTCAACCATAACATAATCTAACTTTAATGACAACATTTTTCAACTCAAACAACATGCACGACCCAAAATATCTCCATTTTTACCCATTTCTTCTTCTTCCCAACTCAATTCTAGACTCTAGTTATCAACAATGTAAGATTTTTAATAAAGATCATGTAATCAATGAATTCATCCAATCAAAACGATCATACAAGCCACATTCATCCATAACCCAATTGATTACAACACTTTATATGAACTTAGGGCAGAAATTAAACATATACTATGTTCATGATACAAAATTTGCAGAAAAATGAATAGAAGTGCAAGAACATACCTGGTATGTGATGTTTTTGAAGAAGGAATTGAAATTTTTTTGATGTTAGGGGCGTGTCACGTTGAGGGAGAAGGGGGATTAGGAGTGTTGTCGCGGAGGGATGAAGAAAATGAGGGGAAAATGTAATTTTGGGGGTTAAAAATAAGAATTTCGCGCGGGTAGACCCGACTGCCCGAACTGACCCAACGCAAAATTGGCCTCAACGTGTCACAGAGGCCAACGCGGAGGGTGAGCTCCATGACATGGAGCCAACGCAGCAGCTTACTGGAAACCTGAACATACCTGGATTAGCCTCAATGTGTCACAGAGGGTAACGCGGAGGTCAGCCTCCGTGACACGAAGCCAACGCGTAGGCTCACTGTCTCTTGCCCCAGTTTTTACTTCTTTTTTTACCTTTATTTTCCCACTTGCGATTTTGTATTTTTGCCCTCCATATTTCCTGAAAATCATCAAACAACAACTTGTTAGAAAATCGTGGGTTGCCTCCCACCTAGTGCCAGCCTTTTTTCTTTTCTCTTTTTTTTCTTTTTTTTTTAAATTTGTTCCTAACTAGTCTAGTACATTACATCCACGGGTTGCCCCCCGTGCAATGCCTGGTTTACCGTCGCGGCTCGACGCTTGACGTCCTCATTCATCTAGTAAGGTGATAGACGTCTTCTCTCGATTAACATCTTCACCCTAGTAGTGCTTACACCTTTGTCCATTCACCAAAAATGTGGCACTTTTATCCTCTTGCCACAATTCAACCGCCCCGTGTGGGGTCATCCTTGCTACTTCAAATGGCCCTGACCACTTGGAGCACAATTTTCCTGGGAAGAGTTTCAACCTAGAGTTGAATAGCAACACCTTTTGGCCCGGATCAAAGATTTGATGCACCATGTGCCTGTCATGCCATCTTTTCATTTTTTCTTTGTAGCATTTTGCACTTTCATATGCGTGCCATCGAAACTCATCCAACTCACTCAACTGCATCAATCTCCTCTTTCCTACAAGCTCAGGATCCATGTTCATCTTCTACACAGCCCAAAAAGCTCGATGTTCCAGCTCCACGGGTAGATGACATGCCTTCCCGTAAACCAATCTGTACGGTGAAGTCCCAATGGGTGTCTTATATGCAGTTCGATATGCCCACAACGCATCATCCAGTTTGCTTGCCCAATCTAAGCGTTATGCGTTCACCGTTTTCTGCAAAATCTATTTAATTTCCCTCTTTGACACCTCTACTTGCCCGCTAGTTTGGGGATGATATGTTGTAGCCACTTTATGCTGAACCCTATATTTTGCTAGCAAATTCCTGAACCCTGCATTCACAAAATGTGCCCCTCCATCACTAATAATTTCTCGTGGCGTACCAAACCTGGTGAAAATATGCTTCTTCACAAATCTAGTCACCACCTTGTTGTCATTTCTGGGACAAGCTACTGCCTCAACCCACTTAGACACGTAGTCCACCGCCACCAAGATGTATCGATTGCCAAACGATGGTGGAAACGGGCCTGTAAAATCTATACCCCACACATCGAACACCTCAACTTCCAATATGTGATGCAATGGCATTTCCTATCTTCTGCTGATTGTTCCTGTTCTTTGACATCGATCACATACTTTGACATAAGCTGCAGCATCTTGGAACAGTGTGGGACAAAAGAACCCGGATTGCAGCACCTTGTGAGCAGTACGCTCTCCTCCATGATGACCTCCATATAGTGATGAATGACAACTCCTCAGTACCTCTGCCGTCTGACTTTCTGGAATGCATCACCTCATCACTTGATCTGGTCCTTGCTTGAATAGATACGGCTCATCCCACATGTAGTACCAGGACTCATGCCTCAGCTTCTTCCTTTATTGAGCCGTTGCCTCAGGTGGGTATACTCCACTTACTAACAAGTTCACAATATCTGCATACCAAGGGAGTTCAGCTTCCTTTATTGCCAAGAGTTGTTCATCTGGGAACTCTTCTCTGATGCTCTCACCTTCCTTCACATGTGAACGGCTCTCTAGCCGCGATAGGTGATCTGCACCTAATTTTCACTTCCCTTCCTGTATCGGATCTCCAGATCAAACTCTTGCAGCAATAATATCCACCTGATTATCCTGGGCTTCGCATCTTTCTTGCCAAATAAGTACCAAATTGCCGCATGATCAGTGTGTACCACCACTTTCGACCCTACCAGATAGGATCTAAACTTGTCAAATGCAAATACTAGAGCCAACATCTCCTTCTCAGTGACTGTATAATTAACCTGTGCAGCATCAAGTGTTTTGCTTGCATAGTAGATGGAATGAAAAATCTTATTCCTTCGCTGCCCCAATAGTTCTCCTACAGCCACATTACTGCATCACACATTAACTCAAAAGGATATTCCCAATCCGGAGCAATGAGAATAGGAGCTTCCACCAGCTTCTTTTTTAGCTCCTCAAATGCTTCTACACATTCCTTGTCAAATTCAAACTTCACCTCTTTTTCTAGCAACCGGCATAACGATCTAGAAATTTTAGAGAAGTCTTGAATAAACCGTCTGTAAAACCCATCATGTCCTAGAAAGCTGTAGACACCCTTAACTAATACTGGCAGTGGTAGCTTTTCAATCACCTCTATCTTTGCACGATCGACTTCCAACCCTCTGCATGACACCTTATGGCCAAGAACAATACCCTCCTTGACTAAAAAGTTACACTTTTCCCAGTTGAGCACTAGGTTTGAGTCTTCACATCTAGCTAGCACCCTGTCAAGATTCTGCAAACACATAGCAAACGAGTTACCAAAAACAGAAAAGTCATCCATAAATACCTCAATATAATCTTCCACCATATCGTGGAATATCGCCATCATGCATCGCTGGAATGTAGCTGGTGCATTGCATAGACCAAAGGGCATCCGCCTGAAAGCATATGTCCCATGAGGACATGTAAACGTGGTCTTCTCCTAATCTTCTGGTGCTATGGCTATTTGATTATAGCCAGAGTAACCATCCAGAAAACAATAATATTCCTGCCCTGCCAGCCCGTCCAACATCTGATCAATGAATGGAATAGGATAATGATCTTTCTGAGTGGCCTTATTGAGCTTCCTATAATCCATGCAAATTCGCCAGCCCGTGACTGTGCGTGTGGGAATCAACTCATTATTCTCATTTGTGACCACTGTCATTCCCCCTTTCTTGGGAACGCATTGAACTGGGCTAACCCATTCACTGTCTGAGATGGGATATACCACTCCTGCATCCAGCCACTTGATCACTTCCTTTATGACTACATCCTTCATCACCAAATTCAATCTCCGCCTGATGTTGCACGGTTGTCTTGGATCCCTCTTCCATAAATATTTTGTACATGCAGAAAGCTAGACTAATCCCCTTAATGTCCGACATCTGCCATCCCATTGCTCTCTTTCGCCTCTTAAGGACCACCAATGCCTCTTTCACTTGTGCATTTGTCAGTTCTGCTGAAATGATGACTGGTAAGGTGTCATCTTCGCCCAAGAATACATACTGTAGATATGGAGGCAATGTCTTTAACTCTAATTTAGGTGCCTCCTCTATTGATGGCTTTGGGGATGGTTCCAAGGACCTCTGCAATGGTTCAAAATCTTGCTTCCTGAAAAACCATTTTGGCTCATTCAAAGTCTGCACCATCTCATATGCCGCACTTTCCCCAAAATGATCACGTCCCACCAAGGCTCTCTCTAAGGGATCCTGTGAGTCAATAATCTGAAGGGTCGACTCTTGATTCAACACACTGATTGCTGATAACTCTTTATAGATGGACGGTAGCTTCATGGCCTTGTAGACATCAAATACCTCTACCTTATCATGAGCTCTCATGGTTAGCTGCCCAGTAGCTACATCAATTAAGGCTCTCCCGGTTGCCAAAAAGGGACGTCCTAAAATAAATGGGACTTTCGCGTCTGGCTCAAAATCAAGAATTATAAAATCCACCGGGCAAATGAGGGAGCCTACTTGCACTAGCACATCCTCCACAATTCCATCAGGTCTGGCCAATGAACGGTCAGCTAGCTGCAAGATCACAGTAGTGGGTCTAGGACTGCCCAGCCCCAACTTCTTGAATATTGATGTTGGCATCAAATTTATACTTGCTCCCAAATCACACAAACCACGAGCTCGAATAGACTGCCCAATTGTAATCTGAATAGTGAAGCTCCCAGGATCCTTGAGCTTTGTCGGCAATCGATTCTGAATACGGGAGGTGCACTCCTCAGTAAGTGCAACTGTAGCATACTCTGTCAGTCTGCTCTTGTTTGCTACAATGTATTTGATGTACTTAGCATATTTTGGCACTCCCTGCAACACATCAACTAAAGGAAGATTAATATGTACCTGCTTCAACACTTCTATGAACTTCTTAAAACATGCTTCCTCCTTGTGCTTTATCAATCTTTGAGGAAACGGGGGCAGTGGTCTTTCCATCTCTGCTGCCTTTTCCTTCCCCCTCACATCATCGTTTCCTTCATCCTTTTCTGTTGCTCCAGATTTCTGAGGTGGCCTTTCGGGTTCCCCCTCCCCGAGTGGATTTCCACTCCGGGTAGTAACTGCATTCACCTGCTTAGGATTTGGGTTTGTATCACTTGGTAATCCTCCCTTCGGTCTAGTATTTTAGGCTCTAGCTAACTGTTCCAACTGATACTCCAATGCCTTTATAGCTAACTGCTGATTTTTCATATCAGCTGTCAATTTTACCTGATCAGCCTGCATTTGTGCCTAGTTAGCTTATATGGTTTTGAGCATATCCTCGATGTTGCTAGACTGAGGAGGTGTATTATTTCCTCTGAACTGCGGCTGAAAACTGTGATGACCCCCTTGATTTCTGTGCATTATCTGATTTGAACTCTGTCCCTAATGACTATTACTCCCCCATGAAAAATTCGGATGATTCCTCTAATTTGGGTTGTAACTGTTGCCATACTACTGATTACTGCTCCTCCGGGCGTTTCCAACAAAATTTACCGAATCTGGATTGGCACCACAACACTCAGCTGAGTGTTCACTACTTCCACAGACTTCACACCACACATGATGAACTACATTGATTGGGGCTTTTGCCTGGCTCAGGCTCATACTGCTGAAATGAGTGGTGAGTTGATTTTGCAAAGTAGCTATCTGTGTAGCGATAGCTGTGAATCCATCCACCTCAAAGACCCCTGCGACTTTCTTTGCTCACCCTCGAGTTGTATCCGCATTCCATTTCAGATTACCTTGTGAAATACGGTTCAACAAGGTGTAAAGCTCTTCGTAGGTCTTTTCCAATGCCTGCCCCCGGCTGCTGAATCTAACAAAATCTTCGTATGCGGTTCCAAGCCCTCAATGAATGTATGCACCAACACATCATTAGGCTGGTGATGGTGAGGACAATCTCTTAGCATTGACTTGAACCTCTCCCAAGCCTGATACAAATTCTCGCCATCTCTCTGTTTGAAGCTTAGAATCTGACTTCTGAGCCTAGCTGTCTTCCCTGATGGAAAGAATCATATCAAAAACTTCCTTGCTAGGTCACCCCAAGTAGTAATAGAACTTGGTGGTTCAACCTTTAACCATCTCTTGGCTTCCCCCAACAGTGAAAACGGGAATAGTGTAAGCCTCACATAATTAGATGATACTCCAGCGGGTATATATGTGTCACTTATCTCCAAGAAGTTTTGGAGATGCTGTTGTGGATCTTTATGAGGGAGACCTGTAAATTGCCCGCTGGTGTGCAATAACTGCACCATATTCTGCTTAAGTTCAAATCTCCCTCCTATTTCCGGCCTGTGAAACTTGTTCGGTGCTTTGGTTGGGGTTAAAAACCGACACGCAAGTGCACGTGGTCAAACAAGTAGTAAAGTGGCTAAGTAAGCCAAGTATCGAACCAAGGAGACTCTGGATAAGTAAAAATTGCTCAAGTATACTATATTCTATCTTACTTCTTTATATGCTGACAACAACGTAATCAAAAGTTAAATAATTTTTATTTATAAATTATATACTAACACTATTAACAAATATTTACTTTTAATTGAACTATGGATATGAGCATGCCAAGGTTAAGAACATGTAATGAACTTGATTATAATCATAATTTGGTTAATCTTCTCTTCCTGTTGCTAGCCAAGAACATTATCCTAGAGATTAAAACTCTCGTATTTAATCTCACTTGAGAATCATAAACCATCCGTCTACATTTCTGTGATCAAATGCAATTTATGACCTAGCAATACAATTCCGGTTCCTAAATTGACTAATACGGCTTTCAAGTATATTTATATCAGGAAAGCACATCAAAACCCAATTTTCCCAAATCAAGTTAAGAACAATACCCTATTAATTCACAACTTTCCAATTTCGTGCTCTCTCGAGTGAAATCGGACTTTTTAGATATACATTAATGTCGGCCACACACTAATGCAGTAGAAACAAGAATTAATAGAACAACATGGAAGAAGAAGATGAAAAACCATATAATTCAATAATCAAAATTCATCACCATTGTTCATAACCTCAGCAAGGAAGAGAATTAGCCACTCATTTGTGGATTAATCATCCTAAAACAAGTGTTAATCATACAAACAATTGATTGAAAGAAGAAAGAAGGAGAGAAAAAACCTGAGCTTTTTCGTCCCTCAACTGCCTGTAACCCATGTCCTTGCTCCACCAAGTCTCCCTTCTGAAAAATAAACCCAAGTGTGCTATTTATAGTAGTAGGACTCTTTCCCGGAATAACAAGAAACGTGTCACGGAGTGCATCACGGAGCATGGCCTCCGTGACACGCTACGGACGCGGAGGCTCTTTGGAAATCACCCGAAATTGGCCCGGGCAGCCCCCTGCCGCGTGGGCAGCGTGTCACGCTGCTTGGGCAGCGCGTTGGCAGCCCTTGGTCGCAGAGGCCACCTGCCGTGGCACGTTGCCAACGCGCAGGTGGGCAGTTGTGAGCGGCCTGCCTGCCGTGGCACCTTGTCGACGCGCCGGTGGGCTATTTTGTGCCTCCTCTTTGCCGATGTTCGCGTGTTGATTCCTTTTCCAAGCCTCTACTTCACCAACTCATGGATTAGTTGCTCAAAAGTCATCAAAACCTACAAAACAAAGGCTAATCATGTTGGTTAGCCCATATCTTTACTTTATCTAAAATTACATGAAAATGTATACAATAATCTTAGATAAACAAGACTAATTTAAGTCGTAAAGTGTATCTCGGGCATATATTTTTGCCCGTGATCACTGGATGTTACATTGTTCGCATGTGGGATTGCTACCTCGTGGTCCGGTCTTGCTGCCTTCTCTTCAGGCACTAAAACTGCCCTTACAATTGGTGGTTGCTGTTGTTGCTCCAGAATTGCCCTCCTTAATAACTGCAACTTCTTTTCTAGAGCTTTCCTCTTCTATAGATGAAATTGTCTCTCTGACTCTAAAAACAAATCCACCAACTCCTTATCTCTTGCCAGCGTTCAGAAACAACTTAGTACCTGGAAGAGAAATGCTAAGATCAAGTCGTCAACACTTGTATCGAACTTGTAAACTAACACTAAGAAAATTAAGTAACCAATTTCCAGTCCCTGGCAACGGCGCCAAAAACTTATTCACTCCCAATTACACGCAAGTGCACGTGGTCGTACAAGTAATAAAGTGGCTTTATTTCAAGCCAGGTATCGAACCCACGGGGACTGTAATGTGGCAGTAATTTTTCTTTAAGTGTTTAGTATACGCACTTCTTTATACAAGAAGACAAACAGAACAAATGGTGATTTTTCAAGAATACTAGTTAATGTAACTTAAAGTAAAAAGATTGTAAATTATAATCTGAACAATAGCACAAACAAGTTGAGGTTAAAGCAAAACATACAGATATGTAATTTATTGATTAAACTTCAGTCAACACTTCTCTTCGGTTGTTAGTCAGGAATTATTAACCAATGAATTGGGTCTTTCGAACTCCTCTCCAATTAAAGAATTATGAGTCTTACGTTACACATTTCCATGATGCAAAAACTTCATATTCTAGCAATACACAAAAAATTCCATAGATGACCAAATATGACATTACAGATATATTTCTATTCTAAACGTTAATCTTCTCTTAATTTCTCAACCAAGACAAGAACATATCCTACCAATTCACATCTATCTAATTAATCTTCCTTTCGGAAATAAAACTGGAATTCTCAGATTTACATTAACAATGGTCAAGCATTAATGTAGTGAAAATAAGAATTAGTAGAACAACTATTGTAGAGAAGATAAAAACTGAAATAACATCAATTACATACTACTGCAATCATCCTCAACCTCAAACAAAGGTGAATTAGCCACTCATTTGATGATTAAACATCTTCAAACAAGTAGAAATCATACAAGCAATTGAAATTCAAGAGAAAAAGGAAGAGAATTAACCCTAGGACTTCTTCAGCTCAACTGCTTAATACCCACGTTCTAGCTTGAAATGTCAGATAACTTAAAATAAAACCTAAGTGTGCTATTTATACAAGTGAGAAATTTCCCGGAATAAACTGGCAATGTGGCACGGAGGGTATCGCGGAGCATCAGCTCCGTGCCACGGCCCTGTCACGAAGCTTCACTGGAACTTGGATGCCGGATTATTATCTTCAGAGTGGAACGGAGGGTATCGCGGAGCATCAGCTCCTTGCCACAGAAGTGTCGCGCACCTTCACCGAAATCCGGGTGTGCAGCTAAGTCTTCCCACCGTATCACTGAAGTGAACGCGGAGCATAGGCTCCGTGACACGGTGCCACCTTCACTGGAATTCAGGTCAAATTCCACTCTAGGAAGAATGCCTCCGAGATGGTGGCGTGACACGGCCTTGTCGCGGAGCATCAAGTTTTTAGCATTTTCTTGCTGACTTTCGAGTTTTTCTTCCGAGTCCATTCCTCCACTTCACCAACTTGTAGATTAGTTTCCCAAATTCATTTTAACTGCAAAAACAATAGCTAATCATGTTGGTTAGTATAAATCCACATTTACATAAAAACCACATGAGAATGCACACATAGAAGTAGATAAACAAGTCAAAATTAAGTAATAAAATATCACTTGGGCATGCAATTATGCCCAAGATCAAGGGTCTCCGAGGATGTTGGAGATGAGACTCCAAAGAAGAAGACAAAAAGAGAGAAAAGATAGCGCAAGAGGGCAAGATTAGAGAGTCAGCAGACTCAGGACGTGTATCAGTCAGAGCTGCTTGATAGAAGCAGAGGAGCAGGTAGCTCCACAACAGCCCGGGCAGAGCTTGCGAGTGGAAGGGACCCTTCGGGAGATCCACATTTAACCCTGATAATTCCAGAGGCCATAGAGACTGTCGATACTACTAAAGGGGTAACCACTCCCCCTATTGATACACCATTGAGTGCGTCGGCCACCGCTAGCGCCATGATTGCAGTGGAGGTACCTCCTCCGTAGGATGATAGGAGCGCTTAGAGCACCGTAGGTATGTTCCCTTCCTTTTGTTTTTACATTCTATGCTTTGGGGATGAAGCATGCTTTTTAAAAAGGGGAGGGGTGTACTTGTTATTTTTGGATTTTTAATTCGTCTGAGGGTTTTTTTCCGTGTTTTTTCCCCGGGGCGTGATATCTAGTAGAACCGACATGTTTAGGATTTTATTTTTGTGATTTTTTGATTAATTAGAAAGTAGCTTAGGAGTACTCAGCCAATAAATTGCACTAGTTTTAGATTTGTAAAAAATTGACCCTGTTTAAATAAAATTGATGATTAGCTGTGTATTTGTGATTGCAAGCATGATTTTTGTGGATCTTTTTATGTCATTTAGTATATTAACATGTATAGTTTTTGTTAAGCCATGAATAAACCAGATAGGTAGAGTGAATGCAAGACATGTACTATGAGTGAGTGAGGTTTGGTACCTAGTTCAAACTGCGTAGAGGATCTAAAACTTGTCCAGTTGGTCTTTACACAGGTTTTAGGATGGTTAGTTAGAAAAAGATCATAGGCCCTTTTTGTTTAGCCCAATTTTTAGCTTAAATGACACTATCAAAATGATATAATATGATTCCCTTGATCCCAATTTTGAGCCTTAAATTGACCATTTTTCTTTGATTAACTAATTAACCGTACCCATATTTATAATGAACCTATTTTGACCTTAGACCCTCCTTGGACATTGTGAACCTCAACATAGGCAAAATTCCTAAGTTGAGGGGTGGCTAGAGAAGGAGTGCATAAATAGTGGGAAGGTGAAAAAGAAAGAGAAAAAAAAGGTGAAAAATGAGATGTGTGTGATTAAAAAAAGAAAAGGAAAAGAAAAATTGAGAAAGAAAATACAAAAAGTGAATGATGCATGAAAAGCTTGAAGAAACACAACACTCTCATATAAGTGCATAAAAATGGTAAAAAGGGAGGAAAAAGTAAAAAAAGCAAAAGGGCTGAAAAAGTGAAAAAGTGGAGACACATGTATGTAATTCCAAGGTGGGGTTTAGTCACTCAAAAAGATCCCATATCTACCATACTCAGCCCGAAAGCCTACATTACAAGCCAAAGCAAGTCCTATAGTGATCCTAGCCTGACCATTTGACAAATCGAAGTACAGAAAATAAGGGCAAGCCTATGGTATCTGATATGCAGTATTTGAAATTTCGTTGTGAGAGTGATGTCTTACTTGATCAGTCCCATGTTTCATATTTTACTATCCTGTGAGTGGGGAACTTCATTTGTTGTAAGGATACATGGTTTGTATTTAAATCTGCTAGTTGTCTGTGTAAAAAGCATTGGTGATGACTTGGCTATTTGTTAATAGCGAGATGACATATCTTGATCACTGTCTATCATATTTTGTGGTTGCTTATAGTGTATATGCTGATTTGTTTCACGAGAAAATGGTCAAAAGCTTTTTGAGTTTATAGTGCAAGTTTTGTTTGATGTTAGATGTAGTATCCTAGGTTTATTTTCTAGTTAAGCATCGTGTTTAGTTTTCATTTTCTTTGTATGAGGACATCCAAAAGTTTTTAGTTGAGGGTGTTGATGTGCTGTGAGATTACAACACTTTTGACGCTTAAAATTGAAAAAATAGCATGGACTTAGGTATGTTTATGTGGATATGAGACACTTTTACTTTGATTTCAGGGAAAATAAGTGTGGGAGCAAAAATATGCAAAAGATCTTTAAAATGCAGAAAATCAGCAAAGTATAAGTCTCAGTATGAGTTGTACCTTAATTGTATGATTCGCGTTGAGAACTGTGATGAAAGTCAGAAGGCTGAAGTAAGAAGAAAGAAACATACGACTCTAAGTACAACTTGTACCAAGATAGTACGAGCCGTAATTGAAGTCGTGAAATTGTTCAAAGAAAATTGCACAAAGGCAGTCTCTTAGTAGAGATGGACTCATGGATCATAGCACCAACATACGAACCGTACCATGAGCCGTAGTGAGCTTCAGAAGATTCTTCAGTACTTGGAAGAACTCCAGACACTACAAACAGTACGAGTCATAGGAGGATGGTATGAGTCGTACCACAACACTCATGGAAAATTTCAGAAGATGTCAGAGTTCTTAATGCCAAACCATGAATGCATTGTATGACTCATAGGATAGTGGTACGAGTCGTACCAGCCTTCCAACACATAGAAAAATCTATAGCAGTCTAGGATGTACGAGAAGCAGGTATGACCCATACAATCCTGCTATGGGTCGTAGCTCCAGTCGTGACACGAACGGTGCTAGATATGAAAAAATCCCTGTTATCTTAGGAAAGGGTTTTTAATGTTTGTATAAATAGCTTTTATGTTTTATTTTAGTTAGAGAACATAGAAATGAAGTAGGAGATGTGCGAAGATTATTATTTGTGAATTTTTATCATGTTTTGAGGAGTAATTCTTGGAATCAAATTCTTGATTTCCTACATTCTTTTTGAGATTGTTCTTTGATAATCAAATCTGATTTTCTTTCAACTGTTGCTGTAAGTATTTAGTTATGTATTTGTCTATGAATGCAAATTGTAATCTTACAACCATGAGAGGCTAAAACCTCCACAACTAAGGGTTGTGGGAACCATGATGGATTAACGAAATAGAGTTACACAAAAGTGGTTCAAAACCAATGCTAAATGCTTGTATTGTATTTTCTTCATCTTTAAACATTTCTTAATGGTGTACAACGTTAGGACTAGCCCAAAATTTTTACTTGCTTGAACCTAGAGAAGTAGAGATTAGGAAAAGAGAATTACAACAAAGCCTTGGTCTTTATGATCATTGTATTAACTTGAGTTGTGGTCGCATGATAGTTAAATTTGGAACATATTGATAATAGTTAGTTTGAAATCGCTCATGAGACCTGATCCGGTGATTGAGTAAAGTCATCCAATAGGGACAAACCAGTCATTTGGATGAACCCTAATTATCAATTCTACGAGTAAGCATTGGGATTGATCACGTGTGTATACCCGATGTCATGCCCCACCTTGGGAGGCATGACTGGCACCTGGTGCCCATCTAGGACCTCAACTACTGAGTTGATTGAGCCTAAGCACCTCTGGTGTAGGGCTAGTTCTAACTCTAGAATCAAGAAAACAATGGACTATATAGCGGCTGTAAATACAACCTCCGGGCGACAAGGCCTATAGCCACCTGTGAAAATAAATAGCTAACCAGAGACAAACAATTATAGGGAGTCCTATGCGGGTCGACAAGGCCACCATGATATCTAGTTATAACTGGAAAGTAAAAGCTGATGCTAAACTGAGCTATGACCGACACGGCCACCAATCAACAGCTAAATAGGGCCTCACATGACCATCACACATAGTCTAAAACACATACGGTCCCCACACGACCGATATCATCTAACAGCAAGGAAGTAATGCAATCTGCAAGCCTCTAGGAGTAATAAGATGGTTGGGACAGGGCCCGGCCTACCCATACTGTACAACCAAAAAGAAGTAAACCTCTATCACACAAGCTTCAGAAGAAAGGAGCTGATGGCTCTGCACGGCTGACTGGAACTACGAGGGACCTGCTCCTCATCTATATGTACCTGCGGGCAAATAATGCAGCGCCCCAAAAGAGGGCATCAATACCATAGGTATTGAGTATGTAAAGTGATAACTTTAAATGAATGAAAGTAATAAATAGAACTGACAATAGCTGAAGTAAGGAAAATGGACTGAATCTGACTGAAGTAGTGAAATCAGGGTTAAACATTACTGTAATGAGGAGGGTAGGGGTCATACCTGACAAACGAGGCGTCTTACTATCTAACTATCAGTAACTAAAGCAAACATAAACCTTTCCTGGTCCCCATAAGCCGGAAGGTACAATCAGCACAAAACAACCCACTTGGGCCTCCATTAGCCCTAGTGAGTACACCTCAATCTATATACCCCTATCCAGGTCATACTGAGTCAACTACCAGCTATGAGCATCCTACTGATCCCCTGGGTCTGCAACTAGGCCTGCTGGGCCCCTGACTATAGTTGTACCTGAGTCCGGAGGACTCCTGATATCTGCACCCTGGGCGTAAGCGCTCGGCGGGGGTGTGTATAAGGCCAACCACAGCAAATATAAGGATCTGGATCCCCATCTTCGTCCCTTGTGAACAGCATGCCGCTCTGTAGAGCGATGTATCCTCGCCCTTGGCGGATGAGTCGACACATCTATTAACCCTGGGCGGTCATGGAAGCTATACAGGTATAATCCAACCCAAAACAATACAATTTACGAGTCTCAACTGACAATAACAACTAGACATGATAACATACTCCTGACCAGCTTTACTGGGATTCATACTGGACTAATATGCTGAAGAAACTAACTTCCCGAAAGAAAATGCCTTAACATACCTCAATCATTTTTTACCGATTAACTGGCGAGTTTCGACTTGTGTTCAATTGCCCTTCTCAACTGAAATCAAGTTACTGAAAAGATAAGACTAGTTTAAACACTAACAGCAAAAAGGAAAACTTTATATATAAATATTAACTATATTTCTAATTGAAAAGAACACGGTCGAAACCTCGTTATTTCTCGAAAGTCTAGAAGGGAGAATTGCTTACTTTAAGCCTGGGATCGTATTGACACTGGTTTGGAGCAATTCCAACAACTCTGGCTCGGTGGGACGATGATTCGCCGGGTGAATTTCATGAAACTAACTCTGTAGAAATGCTCCCTACAGCCTTATACTTCAATAGCCGAAGTTAATTTGGATTTGGACGGCATTTAGCGGCGTAATTGGTTGAAAATTATAATTCTCCTTCGTCTCTATTCTCTATTGGTCGTGTTATATATAAAAAATAACATGAAATCTAAGGGTGAGGCCTATATATACTTGAAGAAGCATACAAGACAATGTGGCACGTTGGCCAATGCGCCGTTTCATCTCCGTGCCACGTTGGCTAACGGGGAGGACCAGGCTCCATGCCACTTTGCCCCTCTGGCAGCTTGGTTCGGCCTCCTCTCATGAAATCCCAACTTAGCACTCGTTTGGACTTTCCCCGAGCCCTTTCCTCATACGTATGGCACTCTAAAACTCTCAACCAACATATGAATAGGCCGACTAAACATTAGAAACTTACGGGGTGTGACACCCGAAATAGTTATGAACCCATGGGGAACACTTACCCTAGTTGTTTTCAAATCTTGATTTAAGCATAAATATAATCTTATTTTAATATTATTTTCTTTAAAAACCCCCAATTTGGAGATAACTCACCAACAAGTTCAGTTACCGGCATTAGTCTAGATCTTACCCTATTCCTATGGGTTTGACCCCCAACCTCTTAGTTGGGTTCTTTATTGACAACGACCGCTTCATACTTTGTTGGGAAGTGTGAGTTTAAGCATTATCATTCCTCTCAAATATTTCATTAGTCTATTTAATGCAGACTGTTATACCCCGTAAGATTTCCGACACCTAGATGGCCTATTCGCACGGTGATTAAGCATATTTGTAAGCCATATGTGCTAGAGGAAGGCCCGAAAAAGGATCAGACGGATAGCCTGTCGAACCATCGCGGAAGGAGCCGAGGTAGAGCCCCTCCGCGATGGCAACGTGTCACGGAGGTGGAGCCTCCGCGTTGGCTCCATGACACGTTGGCCCTGTCCAGGCTCAAGTATATAAAGCCCCACTTCGGTTTGATTTCATTTAACTCATTAAAAATTTCCAGAGAACGTAGGAAAATAGAGAGGGACGAAGGAGGTTAACATATAATCGTTCGATTACGCTGCCAAACGTAGTCCAAACCCAAATTAACCTCAGATACTGAAGTATTTAGCAGCAGAGAGCATTCCTACGGATTTAGTTTCGTGAAATACGGTCGATGAATCGTCGAGCTACCGGACTAAGGCAAGTGGAACTGCTCCAAACTAGTGTCTATGTGTTCCTAGCTGTGAAGTGAATACTTCTCCCTTATGGACTTCTGGAAAATAGCGAGTTTTCGACCGTCTTTAGATAAGCCTAAGTTTAGGATATAATTATATCGAAAGTGATGTCATCCTTCATAATAAAGTTGTATTTAGTACTGATTGATATATATATGAATGCAGTTGGGAGGAATAGCTGAAATACTGACCAAGGTACGCCGGTTAGTCGGGAAATCAGAAGTGAAGGTATGTAAAACTAGTTTCCTCGGCAAGATTAGTAGTCTCGGTATAGTAAAGTAGTTTAAAGGCCAGTAGAATGTTCAGAAGTCGTGTGTTATGTTTATTACAAATGTTGGTACGATATTGGAAGCATCATGTTATGTATAACGTGAAACTTGCTAGCACGATATAAATTCTAATACAAGTGTTAGGAACTGTACAGCATGCCCAGTATGTGATTTAGTAAAGAATGTTAGGATATTATCGTATTCAGTTGAAACCTAGTAAAGAAATGTAAGTATCTGTAAGGTATCTCAGAAGTTGAATGATAGATTAAAATGAAGTTTAGAAAGCATGTTAGAAATAGTAAATCATGTTACTATAAGAACTCAGTTGTACAACATGGTTTCCAGCAGAAAAACTATATCTTGTTCAACATTAGACTCAGTACAGTATGGCAGAAGATTATTTATATATATATACCATTATCAGTCTCAGCATGTATTAAATACATACATATCACTATCACTAGTTCAGCATACAGTATGTACAGATACATTATCATCATTAGCTTCAGTATGTGGTATATGCAGATAGTATTACTAGTTGAGACCACTGTATTGTCTTGGGGTTGGATTACCTAGCATTCATGACCGCCCCAGGGTTAATAGTTGTATCGACTCGTCCGCCAGAGGGTGAGGATACATCACTCCACGGAGTGGCATGCCGTCCCACAAGGGACGAAGATGGGATGCCAGTTTCCCCATATTGTGCCTTGGTCGGCCCTTATACACCCCCGTCGAGCGGGTACGCCCGGGGTGTTGATTCAGGAGTCCTCCGGACTCAGGTACAGTTATAGTCAGGGGCTCAGCGAGCCCAAGTGCATACCTAGGGGATCGGCGGGATGCTTATAGTTATTATAGGATATGGGACGACCGGGGTAGGGATATAGATTGCGTGTTGGTTGTACCTCCCGGCTTATGGGGGCCGGGTAAGGTTTGTGTGTGCTATGCTATGTTATGTTATATTATGCCATGTTACACTAGATACGAGTAGATCGACAGTAGAATGATATATCTTCAGGTATGACTCCTACTCCTTCCAGTATAGTTAAGAGTAGGCATAGCTTTACATTTTCAGTTAAGTTTAGTCTATTCCTTTCTGTTTCAGTTCCTTCAGTTGTATTGTTGTTTTCAGATATCTTTCAGCTGTTGTTTTACATACTCAGTACCAGCGGTACTGACGCTCGTTTGGGGCGCTGCATTACTTGCCTATAGGTACTCATAGACGAGGGGCCGATACCTCGTGATTCCAGCCAGCTCACAGGGTCATCAGCTCCAGTCATCCGGAGCTAGATAGCTAGAGGTTTATCCCTTTTTTTTTTGTTGTACAACATGGGTAGGCCGGGGCCCTGTCCCAACCATCTTATCAGTATTCTTAGAGGCTTGCAGTCTGTATGTATTTCCCTGTGGTCAGTTAAGCCGGTCGTGTGAGGCCATGCAGTCTGTTATAGCTCTACTACTACTACTACTAATAATAATAATAATAATAATAATAATAATAATAATAGTAGTAGTAGTAGTAGTAGTAGTAGTAGTACACACTTAATGTACACACCTCACGCGTGTTCATCATATTAATAAGAAAAAATTTATAAAATTAGCATAAATAATATTTAAAAAATGTGTTTATATAACAATATAAGTATTTAGAAATAAAATTATGAATTTCAAATTGATAAATAATTATGTTTAAGAGTTTGATCCAATCTAGTAGTTCTTTCTACAGTTTGTTGTCACGACCCAAATGGCCGTGATTGGCATCCATACTAACCCCTAGTGGGCGAACCAACCTTTCCCAACAATTACCCCGACATCAAGCATTAAGAAGGGAAATAACACTCTCATAATTAAATGAAACATTCATAACGATAAAAACCAAAACAACACTCTCAAGATCTGATTGTCATTGCACTTCAGACATCTAATTACAAAGCTAGGAGTGATAAATTTAGAAAATAAAAAAAAAACTATAATGTCCGGAGGAGAGACATCTTCAATAGAGGAGTGGGACTGTCTGTCTTGCGATCGCTCATCTTTCATATAAAATTGTTGTTGCTTTAGAGATGAGAGCGTGAAGATCTTCCTGGATCGGATTTTGCACTTAGAAAAGAAGTGCAGGGTAGCATCAGTACGAAATACAGTCTGGTAAGCATCATCGGACGACCTTACAAAATAAAAATATAATAATGCAAATAACAACATGTAACAAGTCTAACACACTATTCAAATACACATTATGTCATGCCCCACCTTGGGAGGTGTGACTGGCACCCAGTGCCACACTGGACTCTGAGCTGACCTAGCTGCGCATACGCACCTCTGGTGCTTACCAGCAATACACAAATCAAGAAAACAAATAGCTATATCTCAGCTATAAACACAGTCTTGGGCCGACTAGGCAACAACATACAACCTGCATAAGACAGCTAACCCATCACTCATAATAATAAAAGGATCCTATGTGGGCCAATAAGAATACCATGCTGTCTAAGTCATAACAAAAGGAAGGCAAACAGTTCTATATAAACTATAGCCGACAAGGCTGCTATCAGATAACTAAACTAGGCCCCACACGACCAACATACAAAACATAACATATATAGGCCCCACATGGCCAACAACGCACAACTATCTAGGAACTGTAGATTGTAGTCTGCAAGCCTCTAAGAATAAAATATTGGTCGGGACAGGGCCCCAGCCTAACTAAAGCTATATAACAAAGCACAAGTAAACCTATACTACCTGGCAACTCTGAATGAAAGGAGCTGACCAATCTGCTGACTCTGAATGGCTACTAAGGAGGTCCCGAAACCTATCTATCTAAACCTGTAGGCAAGTACGTGGCGCCCCATATATGGCCGTCAGTATAATATGTACCAAATATGTAAGGCAATAATAATAACTGAATAGACGCTAATAAAGAAATGAAAGTAATCAGCGAAAAGTGGTAGAAATTAACTTGTATGTGGTCATAACCATAGCCTGCATCTAGTAGACAATTATACAAATGGGAACTTAAATTGCACGATTATACATTCATAGACTATATCTAGTAAGCAAGTATACAAACAAGAACCTAACTTGGCCCCCATAAGCCGGGAAGGTGCAAACAACATAGAGATAACCTGCCTGGACCCTCATAAGACTTGGCAAGTATAGTTCAATATATATACCCTTAACCAGATCACTATGGTTTCACAAGTAAGTATAACCAAACATATCCGGCCTCTAGGATTGCAACTGAGCCTTTGGGCTCCTGTAACTGCATCTGAGCCCTCTAGGCTTCTATAATTTCACCTTGGGCTGCGCAAGGCTCCACTAAAGACCAGTAATGTCGTTATGGAATAAAAAACATCCATACATGAATGGACTTTGATACGACCTTGTAGGCCTGAATATAGTCCTTTCATATGTCACATAGCTCCTCTGAGGAATCTGTAGCCCCATAGGCAATGATACAGTTAGCAATCCTGAGGTCGTTTGACGGGAGACCAACTAAGGTGAGTCAATCCCTATAGGGGTACGATGCTATAGACTCAATATAGTCACTCAATAGGCGTACCTAGCCCTTTAGGCCTAACACACTCTCCACTCGCCCCTAAAAAATTCTATATAGCTTCCAACAAGCACACTCCATATGCCTATACCTGACCAAAGGGTCATGCCAATGATCATAACCTTTGTCGGCTTACACAGGCTAGAGTGAGGTCCGGGGTGACCTAAGCGATACTCTGAAGGTCATACTAGGACAATTGGTAGTTCATAAGTGAACAACAAGGTCGTAGGTGACCATCTATATAGTTCCTTCGCTTAGAATGATGATAGAGCTGCTACTAACTGGATATGTTCCTAAGCGGTAGCGCTAACTTCCCACAGGTGGCCTACCACAATTCTTATCCTGAAGATAATGTTGTGATACTAAGGGTTCTAGTCACCTGGACGTCAACCTGGTCTATCTAGATAACATATAACTCCTTTGAGCAATTCATAGCCCCATAGGCAGGTATATCTGGATTTAGCCCTTCGCGGCAACATGTACGTAGGTGTCTGCAAGAGTAGCCTGGGGCGTTAGCCCTACGTCTAATCCCTCACAAGGTTCCCCCCTCTAGGGTATTACTTAGTATATTAGATTTCTAACGACTGGGGTGGTTTCCTGAGCGACCTATACGACAGGAAGTAAGTCGACTGAAGCTAACGGTCATTGACAGTAGCCAATCACATGGCAAGCTATCGCTTACTTCATTAGGTAACCCAGGTGCCAATGGATCGAAAGTAAGACCATCCTATCAAGATTCTAGCCCTGGAGGCATCAAGGTACGACAACGACCTGTGGGCAAGCTTTACCATCTATATAGGTGTCAAACAGAAAGTTATATCGCCCTATTGCGCCCTACGTCGTCCAATCCTACCAGGTTAGGCCCAACAGCTAACTATAATCCTCTAAGGCCTTAGTATGACAACGAGACGTTAGAATCCCTCTAAACTGTAAACAAATGACCAAGGACATCTCTATAACGTCCCTAGCATTTATCACACTGTGAACTCTTTCCCAACGGGCAATACTATGATATAGTTGCAATTTATCTCATAGAAGCTAACCACAACATATATAATCATTATCTACTTGCAATTGTCAATCACAACATACATATGTTCAACTTACTTACAAAGGTATAGGTCGTATCACTATACAATGAGAATACTTGCCAAAAGAGGTCAGCCTTAAGATACCTTAATTGCCGATTTCTGCTCACGCAATCCTGTTACAGCCCAGAATCAGTAATTCCTCCAACTCATAGCCTTTAAGTTGATGTAGTAATTATATTCTTGGTCCATGAAAACAACTAGACACATTCAACAATATTCACAACGACCACCATTTATAATCTCCTCAAATGTAGCCAAAAACTCCGAATTTTTAAGAGTTTAGAAGATAGAAATACTTATCACTTGTAGACACTTAGAACTTGAGTAGAAGTGATTTTTACAACTTCTACTCAGCGGGACTCCATCGAACTGGTCCAAGTTTGAAGAAATAACTCCATATATATGTTCTTCGTAGGCCTAGGAATCATTATCTAAGAATAATTTGCAATTAGACGAGGTTTAATAGCGTAATTTGATGTCAATTCGAAGAAATCCTCGTGAGAGACTTACCTAGGTCGAGGATTCTTTTGGGAAACATTTTAAATGAAGAAAATAACACTTAACACACATACACATATATATAGGCAGTGGCCAAAGGGTGCGGCGCACCTCCACAGCGCCAGAACACGGGCATGACTCGCCGCCTGTCGTACCGAGGGAGGGGCGCGATTCACCGTCTAAGGCGCCCTGCCTCTGGTCCTGAACTTCCATTCATTTAATTATGTGCTCACGTAATCCTCCCTCAAGCTTTCTTCTATTCGTGTCGTGTCCTAAATACTCTCACAAGAACACGCGCACGTCTTCTAATCAAAGCCGACTTACGGGGTGTAACATCATTCCTCCCTTAGGAACATTCATCCTCGAGTGTAATCTATCCTTAGGAGGTCCTATACTTTAAGCTTTGCCCAAAAATTTGGCATAGTTTCCTCTGTAATATGGAATATCTGTAAATTTGAAACATAGAAAAGTCCAACACAAGCGTTTTGTGGGACGCCACTTGCAACTGAATAACATAATTCTACCACATATATGTAAGAAACTGATAGCAATAGAAATCAAGGAAACTATACAACACCTAAAACTATCTTGGCTTAACTGAAATTTTCTGAGTCTATATACTATCGTCGTAGATCCTGGAAAAACTAGGTATATCTAGACCTCACGTCATCCTCATCTTCCCAATTCATTTCTCCTACATTTTTGTTCCTCCACAAGACTTTAATAGGCTACATCTTTGGTTCTCAAGATAGCCCCTGCGGACCTGAAGATTTAGTATAAATATTGGAGTCTCATCATCGATGGCTCTTCTGTAACCTGAGCAATCTCGACTGGAGAACCTGAGAAAGGTCTCTTACGCGCTTGCGTAGCATTGATTCATGAAAAATTGGATGGACCGATTCTAGATGAGTTTAACCTTCTCTTCTGATTGGTGCATCTTGCCAAGTCCCATTAACCTTGATTCACTCACCTCGAACCATCCTGTGGGGGACCTGTATTTCTGTCTGTATATAGCCTCATAAGGCGTCATCTTGATGGTAAAATGGTGACTGCTATTATATAAAACTCCATAAGTTATAGATGGTTATCTCAACTTCCTTGAAGTCTAGTATACACGCCAGTACTTATCTTTGAGCATCTGAAATGTGCACTCAACTTGGCCATCGACCTAGGGATGAGAAGTTGTACTCAAGTTAATTTGCACCCAATCTATTCTGACACCCTTTCCAAAACCTAGCTGTGAGTTGTGTCCCTCTGTCAGAATTTGATAGACACTGGGACGTCATGTAGCCTGACTGTCTCTTTAGTATTTAACTCAGCGTAATCTTTAGCTGAAACATAATTTTGACCTGCAAGAAATGAGTTAATCCATTAGCCTTTCATTAATGACCCAAGTAGGGTAAAGTTTACGCCTGGTATGAGGTAAATCTATAACTAAATTCATATTGACTACTTCCCATTGTCACACAAGCACGGCTATCTCCTGAGTTAGCCCGCTAAGTTTTTGATGTTCAGCCTTTACTTGCTGGCAATTGGGGCTATCACGCCCCACCTTGGGAGGCATGACTGACACCTAATGCCACACTGGAATCTACGCTAACCTGGCTGGGCACAGGTACCTCTGTTTCCTACCAATGACTCAAATTCAAGAAAGCAAACTGCATATCTCAGTTGTAAACACAGCCTTGGGCCAACAAGGCCATTCAACACTTATAAGAGGAAATAGCTAACCCAGCCAATAACATCAATAGGAATCCTATGCGGGACGACAAGACCATCATGTTGTCTAGTTATAACAAAAAGGAAAATAAGCAGCTATACTAGGCCACACACGGCCAACACATAAAATAAGACATACATAGGCCCCATGAGGCCAACAATAACCAACTAACTGAAGACTGTGGTCTGCAAGACTCTAGGAGTGAAAATGTTGGTCGGGACGGGCCCCGGCCTACCCAAATGCTATACACATGAATGACAGATAAACCTCTATCACCTGGCAACTCCGAATGAAAGGAGTTGGCAATCTGCTGACTCTGAATAGCTGCTAGAAGATCTCACAATCTGTCTGCCTAAACCTATAGGTAAGTAATGCAGCGCCCCATAGTTGGGCGTCACTACAATATGTACTGAATACGTAAGGCAGTAAATAAGCTAAATAGAAGATCTTAAGGACTGAAAGTAAGTAAAAGGAAGGGGCAGAAATTAACCTGGAAGTTTGCCTATTCATAACTTAGGTCTAGTAAAGCACTACATGTATATGAGCTAAGACTGCACCATTACATATTCATGAGCTATAACTAGTAGACATGAATGCAAACAAGAACTTAACCTGGAACCCATAAGCCTTGGCAAGTACAATGCAATCTATATACCCCTATCTAGGTTCTATGATTCTACTAGTGCTATAGTCAACTAAATGGCCTCTGGGTCCGCATCTGAACTCGCTGGACTCCCGTAACTGTGTCTGAGCCCGGTGGGCTCCTGTAACTGCACCCTGGGCACCAGGCTCAACGAGGGTTAGTGATGCCGATATGACATAGAAATAATAGTCCAGCCATGAAATGGACTGTGATATAGTCCTTGGGCATGAATATAGTCCCTTGGGACATCACATATCTCCTTGGAGCAACATCATATAGCCCCGTAGGCGATGGAATAGTTAGCAACCCTGAAGTTATGGATGGAAAGCATCCTAGGTGAGGGCAATCCCAATCGATGTGCTACACTGAAGTCTCAATCTAGCCACTCAAAAGATGTATCTGGCCTTCTGGGCCAAACGCGACCGCTACTCGCCCTTAGAATGGTTTGTATAGATGCTAACAGGCACACCCTATGAACCTATATCTAATCAGAGGATTCTGATAGTGATCATAATCTCTAATTATCTAGACCGGATAGGGAGAGGTCTGGAGTGGCCTAAACAATACTCTGAATGTTATGTTCAGACAACTACATCTCATAAACAACTGTAGGGTCGTAGATGACCAATTACTTAGATCCCTTTCTTAGAACAATTGTAAGGCTGCTACTAATGGGGCATGCTCTTGAGCAGTCAGCCCCTAAACTCCCACAGGCAGTTTACCATAATTCTTAGCCCAAAGGTAATATTGTACTAACATGGTTCTAGTCCCTTGGACTTTAACTTGGTCTATTCAGATTTTATATGCCTTCTCTGGGTGATTCTTAACCTCGTAGGTAAGTTTTATCTGTACTTAGCCATTCCCGACAACCTGTACCTGAGTATCTTATCATAGCAGATTGAGGCGTTGGCCCCACATCTAACAACTAATAAAGTACCCCCCCAAACATAGGGTATCCACTGATCTATCAGACTCGTATCAACTGGAATGGTGTCCTGAGTGACTGATAGGACACACACTAAGTCAACTGAAACTAACAGTCACTAACAATAACTAACTATATGGCAGGTTGACCCTCAACTCACTAGGCAACTCTTGTGCCACTGACTCTAGGGTAAGACCATTCTATCCAAGTTCTAGCCCTGGAGGTGTCAAAGTATACCAGTGGCCTCCGGGCGAGTTTTACTAACAATACAGGTGCCAGACTGGAAGTTATATCGCCTAGTTGCACCTATGCTGTTCAACTTACTAACTTCGGCCCAATAACTATCCACGAGCTTCTAAGGCCTGGGCTTGACAATAAAACATCCAATTCTACTAACACAGTGAACAGAAGAACATAGGAGTTTCTATGACGCTTCTAGCGTGATTCAAACTTAACATATTCTTCTCTAACAAGGGATACTGCGATATACTCTTCATATGTTTTCTATCAGCTAACAACAACATATGTAATATTAATCTACTGATAGCAGCTAATCATGACGTACCTGATCCTTATATACAAGCATCAGCTAATTACAACATATAGGATCATTATCTATGTTCAAAACATAGGTCGTATCACAATACAAAGAGAACAACTTGCCCAAGGAATAAGCCTTAACATACCTCGAACGTTGATTCTCGTTTAACTAATGTGTTTCAACTTGAAAATGGTGGTTCCACTCAACTGCAATCCTTATGATGAGAGAATAGGGATAATTTTAATACTAAATTCGGCAAGTAACGATAACTTTCGATAATAATATTAACTATAATTCAGTTCTGAATAATTCGGCTGAAAACCTACAATTTCTCGAGAGTTCAAAAGGGAGAAATGCTTACCTAATGCCTCTGGCCATTTAGAATTCAATTTGGAGTAATTATGACAACTTTTACTCGACGAAGTTCCGGTATGCCGAGCTAATTTTCAAGAAATAACTCCGTGGAAATGCTTCTCATAGCTTAGAACTTGTTACCCGAAGTTAATTTGCGTTTGGACAGCGTTTGATAGTGTAATTTGATGAAAAATTGATGAACCACCCGTTCCTCCTTTGTTCTTGGTCGAGGCTTATGTTAAAATGATTTAAATTTCACTAAGGATGACTTTATATAGGCATAGGTGGTGGCAGGGTCGGCGCCACACGCTGCACAGCGCGCAGGCAAGGCCGGCTCCACATGCTACCCATCGTGTAGGGGGGCTGGCGTGTCGCCCTGGCCTTTTGCGCCCCGGTCCCGTCTGAACCTACTTCCAAGGCTCTTTCCATATGCGTCAAGCTCTATTTACTCGACAAAACCCACGCGTACGCCTACTAAACGTTAACATTTTATGGGGTGTAAGATCCTCCCCCCCCCTTAGGAACATTCATCCTTGAATGTCATCTTTGGCTTAAAGGAGTTAACTCTCTTGACTAATACTTAGAAAAATTTTGGAAGAGTCTTCTCTATATTATGGACTATCCCGGAACCTAAAACACAAAAAAGTCCAACACAGGCGTCTCATAGGACGCTATTTGCAACTGAAACATAGCTTTGTCACATATAACATAATCAACTAATAATAATAGCAACAAAGTCAACTGCATAACATCTAAAACTATCTTGCCATAACTTAAATCATCTGGGTCTATATGCTATCATCGTAGAGCCTAGAATAATTGAAACTGCCCAGACTTTGCATTATTCATAGTTTTCCAATCCATTTCTTCTATATTTCTGTTCTCCCATGATACTGTAATGAGCTACAACTATGGTTCTCAAGATGGCTCCTATATCTATTGGAGTCTCTCCGCGGAGCAGTGCTTCTGTACTTTAGGTATCTCCAATTGGATTAATCTGAGACAAGGTCTTCTACGCATTTGCGTAGTGTTTATGAATAGATCCTAGCCTCGAAGGTAACTCTATCTCATAGGCCACTTGGCCAATCTTTTGGAGGATCTGGTAAGGCTTAATGGATCTAGGGCTGGGCTTGCCCTTCTTATCAGATTCCATGACGCCCTTCATTGGTGAAGTTTCCAGGAATACCCAGTTGCCGCTTCAATCTTTAACTCCCTATGCCATACATTAAGGTAGGATTTCTGATAACCTTGGGCTGCCGATACATCCTCCTTAAAAGGCTTAACTTTCTTCATTTGGCTGATGTATTAGTATGCCCAGTTCAACTACCTCTATGTTTCAAGTCATCATTTAGGGGGGCCTCCCCTTCCATTCATAGAAGATCTCCAGGCATTTGAATTGTGTGCTCTACTTGGCTATTTGTTTGGGGACGAGAAGTCGCACTTAAGCTAACACATGCCCCAATCTGTTCCAATAGCTTCCCAGAATCTAGCTAGGAATTGTGCCACTCTGCCAGAGCTTATTAGACACTGGGGATCCATGTAGCCAGACTACTTCTTAGACGTTTAACTCGGTATAAGCTTTAGCTGAAACATAATTCCATCCGTCGAGACATGAGTTGACCTCGTTAGCCTTCTTACACTGACTCAATAAAGTCAATCCACATCTGGTACGAGGTAACCCTTATAAATATATTTATGTTGATTAACTCCCACTCCCTTTGCAAGCACGGCCATCTCCTGAATTGGCCTGCTCGGTTCCTGCCATCTAGCATTCCCTGGCTGGTCATTGGAGCTCTATGCTACAACTCAACAAGACCTTCCTCCTTCTCCCGCTATTGGTAGGTCTCTTTTTTACCACCTGATACATTTTATCCAACTCTGGGTGGAGGGGATACCAAATTTAATATACCTTACTATATTCTACTAGCAAAGGCCTGCCGCACTTGGAACGTAGAGTCAACATCTAGGTCTCATTATTCCGCGCCTTATTACCTCAAAGGTAATGACTCGCTGTTGGGTCTTATCTCTAGGCTATACTAGGTTAGAGTTTCCGTTCCGTCACTCTTTTACTTCCGCAACTGGTGTTAATATTGCATACCCTAGTTACAATCTCACTATCTCTTAAATGCCAACCCGATGCTTATTTCTTGACATCCGGCGGTGGACCCATGCCCGCTTTAACCTAGAGGTGATTTTGTTTTCCTCTAGAGTTAGATACTCGCATCTTCCCCTTACTTCTATAAGCCAAGATATGGGGTTCATGCTCCATGCACGGACTGGCAAGGATATTACTGGCCAAACGTACCCACCTGTATCATTCTTACCCGCAGTCGGCCAATTTACCCCATGTAGTCTCTCTGTCCTGTGACATAACAAACTAGGGCCATGGCTATCATTCTGTAGGTATGTTCTACCATGATTAGCACACTACAGCAGAATCAACCTATTTCTGACCTGAGCTTTGCTATTACTGGGAGTTTATAGCTTATGGAATCTCACACATACTTGAATGCTACTGGCAATCTTTTCTGCTCTCCTGATTTATTACCATGAGGGTCTAGATAACTTTGTGAACACTAAGGGTCTGAACCACTCTCTAATTCCTCTCAGAGTCAACAATTCTAACCTTCCTTTATTAATCATTCTGGGCAATATAGAACTGATACTTACACTTTCTATTGTACTGGAAAAACAATAGACTGGGCAGTAGGAAGCCCCATCATTCCATAATAGGGGTAGGGAATGAAATCCATCAACTCTAAAGGCTGGAGGTACAAACCTCGCACGACCCTTTGTATATTTCAAGTAATCCAACACTAATTGTCGTCCCTGTCTAATTCCAGACATTTTCTATGTAGGCTAACTCATATATATACATACGATACTCCTGACCTCCTATTCCGAGGCTGTAGGGAGAACTGGGGACAAAGCTGACATATCTATTACCTTATGAGGTTCCTGGTATCCTGGGAGGATGCTGGGAAGATTAAAAGACGCCTGCTTCCGTCCCTAGGCTAATGGTCTCCCAATTGTGGCGCCTTACTGGTACCTTTTCCTGCTGCTGTAACTGACTTGCGGCTGACTGAAGTCTATCTTATATCAAATGTTACTCTAAATAGACATAACAATGTAAGCTTAGGGACTCAATCCTATACAACTCCGCTCTATAGCATGATCTGAGAAGAAGGAAGGGTAACCATACTATCATGCCTCGTAGCCTCCTGCTTATAGAATATGGTGCACAACACATTTATAAACAAGACTCTACTAAACACGGATTGCAGACTCCCTAGGATATGACCTGCGTTGATACCAAGTTTGTCACGCCTCACCTTGGGAGGCATGACTGGCACCTAATGCCACATTGGAATCTAGGCTGACCTGGCTAGGCACAGGCACCTCTGGTGTCTACCAATGACTCAAATTCAAGAAAACAAACTGCTATATCTCGGCTGTAAACACAGCCTTGGGCCGACAAGGCCCACGCAACACCTGTAAGAGAAAACAACTAACCCAGCCAACATACATCAATAGGGATCCTATGCGGGTCGACAAGACCACCATGCTTTCTAGTTATAACAGAAAGGAAAATAAGCAGCTATACTAGGCCCCGCAAGACCAACACATAAAATAAGACATATATAGGCGCCACACGGCCAACAATAACCAACTAAGTGAAGACTGTGGTCTGCAATCCTCTAGGAGTAAAAATGTTGGTAGGGACAGGGCCCCGGCCTACCAAATGTTATACACATGAAAGACAGATAAACCTCTATCACCTAGAAACTTTGAATGAAAGGAGCTGGCCAATCTGCTGACTCTGAATAGCTGCTAGAAGATCTCACAATTTTTCTGTCTAAACCTGCAGGCAAGTAATGCAGCGCCCCATAGTTGGGCGTCAGTACAACATGTACCGAATATGTAAGGCAGTAAATAAGCTGAATAGAAGCTGTTAAGGACTGAAAGTAAGTAAAAGGAAGGGGAAGAAATTAACTTGGAAGTTTGCCTATTCATAACTTGTGTCTAGTAAAGCACTACACGTATATGAGCTAAGACTGCACCATTACATATTAATGAGCTATAACTAGAAGACAAGAATGCAAACAAGAACCTAACGTGGCCCCCATAAGCCTGGACGGTACAAGCAACACAAAAATAACCTACCGGAGCCACCATAAGCCCTGGCAAGTACAATGCAATCTATATACCTCTATCCAGGTTCTATGATTCTACTGGTGCTATAGCCAACCTACCTGGCCTCTGGGTCCACATATGAGCCCACTGACTCCTGTAACTGTGTCTAAGCCCGATGGGCTCCTGTAACTGTACCCTGGGCACCAAGCTTGACGAGGGTCAGTGATGTCGATATGGTATAGAAATAATAGTCCAGCCATGGAATGGACTATAATGTCCCTTGGGCCAGAATATAGTCACTTGGGACATCACATAGCTCCTTGGAGCAACATCATATAGCCCCTCTGGCCAACATCATATAGCCCCCTAGGCGATGAAACAGTTAGCAACCCTGAAGTTATGGATGGCAGGATATCCTAGGTAAGGGAAATCCCAACCTGTAATACCCCGAAAGTGCGTAGGAGTATACCCGGAAGTGAAAAGTTAAAAACTACAGAAAATGGGGGATAATATCTCAAGACGGGTCAAGGTACGACCCGTGGTGACATATCACGGGTCGTTGTAATGAGTAGTGGTTAAGTCTAGGCTGGGTGACAGTGTAAACCACGGGAGACATGACGACTCATTATGGAAAACAACGAGTCATTGTTAGCAGTCGTGGGAAGGAGTTAGGTTCTTCAGGTGGCATACAACGGGCGTCCCAATGACCCGTTAGGAGAAACCACGAGTGGTGGTTTATGGTCGTTGTTGGAGGTTGAGTTTTCCAGTGGGCTTGATGGAGGGAAAAGACTCGTTGTTTGTAGTGAGGAGTCATGGTGTGACCCGTTAGAAGATGAGATGCCAAGGTTCAGGGGCCAAACCACGGACGATGTAATGAGTTGTAAGTTGAAAGGATGGGTCATCCTAACCATCCATTGGTTGGTTCCAAGAGAAGACTTTCAACAGTTCATTCCACGAGAGACATGACGGGTCCTTGGTGGTTCCCACGACCCGTTGGTCCCAGTCGTGGGTTCCATCCGGCCAGTTCTCAAGGTAGGTTCATTAAGGGTATTTTTGACCTTTTCACGATATAAGACCGTAAACTACGTCGTTTTGGCTTGGGAAAGCTGGTTTTTTAAGAAAATAATCCTTCCTAAACTCTCATTCATGCATGCAAGGATTTTGGTAGGTGATCTAAGGGAGATTTCAAGCTTTTCACCTCAATTCTTTCAATCTCATTCTTGGGCTTTTAAGGAGGGTTAGAATTTGATAATCCCAGGTATGAAAGGATACCAATGGATGAATTCTTCCACACCCATGCTCCTACTCTATGATTTTACTCAAAATTTATTAAAAACTCATGGGGTTTTATATTTTATTTGTATAAAATTTAATGATTTAATTATGGGTCTTGTGATTCTGAAATCTCATCATTATTTATTGATTTTGATCATCTTTAGAGTTTTAAATTGATTATAATATTATTGATTTTGAATTTCTAAACAATTAAGCCTGATCATGCATGCCCCATAATGAATCGATTTATGATCCATTGATGTTTTTGACAAGCCCAGCAGGAATTATGAATTTAATTACGAATTTATTTTGTTACCTATTATGATCTTATGGTATTCAATCTAATGCATTATTTACAAGTATGTATGGATCTTATTAATCATGAATTATATTTTGGTCGACCCACGGGCCGCAAGTCATGGATAGTTCCTATATGTTCAAGCATGTTTACGATTATCATGATTTAACTAACCCATGAACTCATGTATGTATTATTATGAGTACTATATATGTTTTGAGAGTAGTATCGAAGACCGAGTAGGTTCGAGGCTCAGGTTAAGCCCCGAATCTCATGAACTACGTGCCACCGTAGGTATGTTGGGACCCCTTTCACATTTGTCCCTGGCCCAAATGGCCCTTTTCATGTGTGATCACGCCCTTCATGGTTCATACCCTTGTCAAGGTACGAACACCCTTCCAACTAGGGCTATAAGTCGAGCTTCATGTGTGGTCATATAGGGTATGTCGGTTAAGAGAATCTCCCACTTTTCCTCATGATTTATGCATGTTATGATTGTGTATGATGGCTCAAGTTATGTTAACAAAAGCTCTTCTATTATGATTATGAATATGTTTATGTTATGAATTTTTTGAAAACCTTGAGTCGTATGATATGTTATAGCAATTTATGATACGAGCATGTTGTCCTACTCTCATGATCTTTTATGAAATTTATATATGTTTTTAAATGTCCATTTTATTTACCTTGCATACTCAATATATTCCATGTACTGACCGCATACTTTCTATGTTTTATCGTTTCATGATACAGGTCCCAGTTCTCAGGCTCATCCTCACCCGTAGTTAGTTTCAGCCTTACTCTCAGTGTACTTAGTGAGTCCTCATGTTCCGAGGGCTACATGTTCACACACTATGTTATTTCTTTTAGTTTTTGTATATTGGATTAGTTGGGGAGTTGTCCTATTAATCCGCCTTTCATGTTTTGAGGCTTATCAGACTACGAGTTGTATTCCGCTGTATTATAAAAGTCTTGTGTTGTTTTTCCCTTATGCTATGTTATAATTATGTTCTTTATGTTAAGTATTCTGCTCATGTGATTGAATTAGATGTATGCTCGTGCCATGGGTTGACTTGGGGTCTTTTGGTGCTCCTTTTCCCGTGTCTATGATTCGGGTGTACGTTTGGGTCGTGACAAACTTGGTATCAGAGCCATAGGTTTATGTGTCCTAGGGAGCCTGAAGGCAGCTTTAGGTAGAGTCTTTTTCATGGGTGTGAAGCGCGCCATACCTATGAAGAAGAGGCTACTAGACGTTTAGGAAATGTTCCCTTCTTTCATGATCTATGTTGTGCGATGAACGTCCTTTACTCTCCTACTTCGTGCTATTCGTGTTTGCAGAATCATGCCTCCACGTCGAGTAAATACTAGGAGAAATGGAAATTGTAATGATCATGAGGGTGGCCATGATGGTGAGCATCAGCCAGCTCTACCTGTTCATGAGGAACATTTACCAAAGCCAGCCGCCGATGTTGAGTTTAGGGCGGCAATTCAGATGCTGGCACAGGCCATGAGAGCTCAGTTTAGAATCAGACTGTGGCACATTATCCGCAAAATGGGAATGCGGCAGGAAGCTGCTAGGGTGAGGGATTTCTTGAGGATGAGCCCTCCGAAGTTCACAGGGTCGAAGGTAGATGAGGACCCACATGACTTTATTGAGGAGATTTTGAAGATCACCCCAGTTATGGGGTGAACAATGGAGAATGCGTTGATTTGACCTCCTATCAGCTAAGGGGGTGGCATATATATGGTACAAGCAATGGAGAGATTCCAGGGTGGCGGGTGTAGACCCAATTGGTTGGGATGAGTTTCACATCGCATTCATGGATCGGTTCTTCCCTCGAGAGATGAGGGAGCTTAAGGTGGCCGAGTTTGTTAATCTAAAGCAGGGTAACATGTTTGTCCAGGAGTATGCCTTGGAGTTCACTCAGTTATCTAAATATGCTCTGGACTTAGTAGCAGATCAGCGGGCTCAGGTGAGCCATTTTGTGCATGGAGTAGCAGATTACTTGGACAAGGATTGCCGGATTGCCATGCTTCACCGGGACATTGACTTTACCCATATTGTATTGCATGCGCAACAGATGGAGTCGGTCTATAGGAGGTAGAGAGAGGCCAAGAGGGCTAGGATCGACAGTTACGGGGTTTCTCAGGCTAGGTCAGGAGGTGGACCACGTCAACATTCCCAACACAAGTCCATTGCTCCAGCTCCATCATCGGCAAGCACACCATCCAGGTTCAGGGGAGACTAGAGGAGCAGGGCTACAGGCTCAAGGGATCATGGTAGCATGCAGGTGGAGCGCACTTTCCCAACTTGTGCGACATGCGGCAAAAATCATCCCAAAAGGTGCCTAGTGGGTGCGGATGTTTGTTTTGAGTATGGAAAATCCGGACATAGGATCAGAGATTGCCCTGCATCCAGTTCTACCACTCCAGCAACATGAACCCACAGCAGGGTGCCTCCACTAGTTCAGCAGGCGGTCAGCACCAAAACCAATTTTATGCCCTAGTACCCCGCCAGGAGCAGGAGGCGTCGCCAGATATGGTCACGGGTATTGTGCAAGTCTTCCATATTGATGCTTATGCCTTGTTAGATCCAGGAGCTACTTTGTCTTTTGTGACCCCTTATATTGCTAGTAGTGTTGGAATTAGTCCTGAGATTCTATCAGAACCATCCTCCATATCTACTCCGGTTGGTGAATCAGTGGTGGCTAGGTGGGTATATAGAGGTTACCCCATCACAGTGTTGCATAAGGTTACCTCCACAGACTTAGTAGAGCTGACCATAACTGACTTTGATATCATCTTGGGTATGGATTAGTTGTTTTCATGTTATGCTTCGATTAATTTCAGTACCCATGTGGTGGAATTCTGATTTTCAGGTGAGTTAGTTTTGGAGTGGAAGGGAAACCCAGTTGTACTAGCCAGTCAGTTTATTTCATATCTGAAGGCCAGGAAAATGATCTCTAAGCGTTGCATGTATCACCTAGTTAGGGTTAAGGATGTGGAGTCTGAGACCCCGACTATTCAATCAGTTCCGGTGGTGTGTGAGTATCCGGAGGTTTTTCCCGATGATTTTCTAGGTATTCCTCTAGAGAGGGAAATTGATTTCGGCATTGATCTATTTCCCGATACGCAGTCGATTCCATTCCTTCTTACAGGATGGACCCAACCGAGCTAAAAGAGCTAAAAGAACAGTTGAAGGACTTATTGGATAAGGGTTTCATTAGACCGAGCAAGTCTCCATGGGGTGCACCAGTTCTTTTTGTTCGAAAGAAGGATGGATCACTTCGGATGTGTATTGATTATCGGCAGTTGAATAAGGTCACTGTAAAGAACAGGTACCCCTTGCCTAGGATTGATGATTTATTTGACCAGCTCCAGGGTGCCAGGTGTTTCTCGAAGATAGATCTCAGGTCCGGATATCATCAGCTTAGAGTTCGGGAGTGTGATATCCCAAAGACAGCCTTCAGAACCCGGTATGACCATTATGAGTTTGTAGTTATGTCATTTGGACTAACCAATGCTCCTACAGCTTTTATGAACCTGATGAACAGGGTTTTCAAGCAATTTCTATATATGTTCGTGATCATGTTCATCGATGATATTCTTATATACTCCCTGAGCGAGGAGGAGCATGCCGCTCATTTAAAGATAGTGCTGAAAACTCTCAAGGATCGTCAGTTGTATGCAAAGTTTAGCAAGTGTGAATTTTGGCTAGACTCAGTGGCATTTTTCTGGGTCACGTGGTATCAAGTAAGGGCATAAAGGTAGACTCTTAGAAAATCGAAGTGGTGAATTATTAGCCCATACCGGTGAATCCTTTAGAAATTCAGAGTTTCTTGGGCTTAGATGGCTACTACTGGAGATTTGTTGAGGGCTTTTCATCAATTGCAGCCCCATTGACCAGGTTGACTAAGAAAAAGATAAAGTTCCAATGGTCGAAGGCTTCTGAGAAAAGTTTCCAAGAATTGAAGACGCGACTCACTTCAGCACCGGTGTTGACTTTATCGGAGGGTACCAATGACTTTGTTGTATATTGTGATGCTTCGAGAGTCGTACAGTGATGTGTGTTGATGCAGCACAGGAAAGTAATAGCATCTGCCTCAAGACAGTTGAAAGTTCACGAAAAAAATTACCCAACCCATGATCTTGAGTTGGCCGCGATGGTGTTTGCATTGAAGATATGGTGGCATTACTTGTTTGGGGTCCACGTGGACGTGGTCATGAATCACAACTAGCTTGAAATATGAGTTCACACAAAAAGATCTCAATCTTCGGCAAAGGAGGTGGTTGGAGTTGCTAAAGGACTATGATATGAGTGTTCTCTAACATTCGGGCATGGCTAATGTGGTTGCAGATGCACTTAGTAGGCTCTCTATGGAAAGTGTGTCCCACGTGGATGAGGGAAAGACGGAGTTGGTGAAAGATGTCCAACGACTTTAAAGGTTGGGAGTTAGAATGATTGACTCAACCGATGGCAGCGTTGTTGTTGCGCTCCAGCGCACTCACAAGCGTACGCGGTCGTACAAATAATACAGTGGCCCTTTTTAAGAGTCGGATGTCGAACCCACAGGGACTGGACCAGTTTAGCAAATTATCAAGTTCAAGTGTTAAAATTAACCTTCACAAGTTTTGATTATAGAAACTTTTGGGAAATTATAATTAAGTCTAGGGGTGATCACAAAATACTTTAGAAACAATATAAGGAGCAACTAGAGTTATGGCCTAATAATCATGCAATGCTACAATTCTCAATGGTTCAAGTATGAAAACTTCAGTTGTTGTCTCACATAATTAAAATGCTATGGTCATGGTCTTTTGAGCCTCTAAACACGACAAACTAGTCTCACACCTACATCATTGAGCGGGGATGTGACGTCCCAATTCGTGAGCAATTTAACTACATGGATGTGGTTTACGAGGTTAGTGCTCTTGATTAGGGACTTTCGCACCTCTAATCATTTAACCTAACTTAGCTTCACAACTACTTCTACGAGTGGTGATGTGATAATTCTAAGTTGGTATCTTCCTATCATCCCGTTTTATCAACCAAGCAAGGCAATTTAGGTATATTATTTATCCTAATTGCGAATCCTATCATAAAAATAAGAACTTGCTCCCTACATTCTCTTGTTCTTGCCTAGGGTTACTCTTTCAAGCTTTTACCTAAGATTAACGCATTTGTTTTCATGGTGATCAAGCATAAAAACAACAATAATGAAGAATGTAAGACAAAACAACAACTAAAAACTCAAACCAAGAAGAATTCATGAAATTACAATCATCTTACGTAGCCTCAACCCTAGAGAAAGGGTTTAAGCTACTCATGTTCGTACAAATACTTAAAACATGTTTAAAGTAGTGTACTTACAAGAATAGGTAAAAGAGAATGTAAAATTAGTGAACCCTAGGTAGAGTTCTTCACTTCTCCCTTCGCTCCTCTACGATTTTTAGAAAATATTTCGTGACAAAATGATTTTAGGAACTAAGGGTTGAATTTATAGTAAATGGGATTTTGCAAGTTTTGGCCTGTCATGGAATGGCTCCGTGGCACGGAGGTGAACGCGCCAATTTGTCTCCGTGCCACGAGGTAACGTGGCAGCTTACTGAAATTTCCAATGAAAATTCATTTGGCCGAGGCATGGCACGACAACCAATGTGGCACGACGCTGGTCCTGCGCGATGGCCAGCATGCCACGTCCTCTGGCGCGTGGCAGTTCCTAGCATGGCACTTATGTTGGCGCGCAGGCGCCTTGGAGGGATGATCTCGCGCGCATGGCACGCTGCCTGGCGCGACCAGCCTTGCCATGGCATTTTTCTTGCCATCCTTTGCAATTCACTCTCAACTTCATTCCTTCACTTCACCATCATCATTTAGTACTTCATATGCATTTTACACCTACAAAGCAAGGACTAATCATGTTGGTTAGTGCATACCCAAATTTACACAAAATCGCATAAGAATGTAAATGTATAATTCTACAAACACGACTAAATTAAGCTATAAAATAGCACTTGGGCACGTAATTATGCCCAAGATCACGACCCCAAACTTAAAGTCTTGTTCGTCCCCGAAAAACTCTTTTACATCTCATGCACATGAAGACTCAAACATAGCTAATTGAAGCAAGACAATTCAAGTTAAGGTACAACGATTGTTTTAGATAGAAAGTTAAAAATAGAGCATGCAATATTTAACCATTAAAATCACATATAACTATGTTAAAACTTCCTAACCTCAAGAATAGACTTTCAATCTCAACAAACTCATGCAAATCAACCAATCAAGAAATCCAACATGAAATTTATCCTTCATTAAACTTGTGCCCTCACAACAAGAGAGTTACCCATTTTCACTCCTATGTTTTCAAATTATAACATGCATGGGTATATGGATAAGAAGTAAGCTCACTCTCAAAAAGAATTCACATGCCACATGTATTGACCCATAAGCTTTCTCTTAGTGTTTTACTCCACTAATTTAAGAATATTAAAAAGTAAGATCAAGTAGGACTTATCGGGTTGTAATGTAAGCTAAGGGAGGTTAGGTACTATTATGGATAATAATAGTGATTATCTTCCCTAAGCGCTTTTAATTCACCACCCTTTCATTAAGAGTTTCCATCATCCTACTTCACCTTTATACTTTTTGACCGAGCCCGCAAGTGTACGGGTCGTTCAAGTAATATAGTGGCTCTTTTAAAGAACCGGAATGTCGAACCCACAGGGACTGGACCCATTCCTCTAACTATCTATTCCAAGTGTGATATTAAACACCGAAAATGTCGATTATAAAAGTTTTCGAGGGAGGTTTAATTAAGTCTAATTTTGGTCAACAACATATTCTGAATTCACTCCAGGAGAAACATAGAGTTAAAACCAGATAATCTTGCGCTATTAGAATTGTAATGGGTTAAGTATGAAACTATCAATTGTTGTCTCACATAATCAGAACTGTATGCTCAGGGCCTTTCGAGCCTCTAAACACGACAAACTAGCCTCACTGCATCATTGTGAGCGAGGATGCTACTTCTAGTTCGTGGGCAATTAATTACATGGATGTGGGTTATGAGGAAATGAGTAGGGACTCTCGTGAACCTAATCATTTAACTCAACTTAGCCACACAACTACTTCGAGTGGCGATGTCATAAACCTAAGTCGGTCTCTAAATAATCCCGTTTTATCAACCAAGCAAGGCATTAGGTATATTTCTATCCTAACACAAATTATATCGTGAGATACAATCATGCTCCTCACATTCTCATGTTCTGACCTAGGTAAATGCTTTCTGAAGCAAATGCCCAAGTTAACGTGTATGTTTTCATGGTGATCAATCATAAAAACTGTGAATAATCCAGATTGCAAGACAAAACAACAAGCAATAACTTAATTCCAACACAATTCCATAAAAACACATTCATAATTCATGGTTTCAACCCTAGAGGAAGGGTTCTAGCCATTCATGTTCGTAAAACTACAAGAAAATACAACTAAATTAACATACTTACAAGAATTGGTAGATGAGAAGGGAATTTACGAAACCCTAGATGAGTTCTCCCACTTCTCCCTTCACTCCTAGGTGGTTTTCCAGAATAAAATCATGACAAAGTGGTTTTAGGAGCTAAGGGACCTATTTATAGTAAATGAGAAACGTGCACAATTTAGCCTGTCGTGGAATGGCTCCGTGTCATGGAGTGTATCGCGGAGCACTGCCTCCATGACATGGAGGTAACGCGGAGGCTCTCTGGAAATTGCCTTCTGATGCCAAAACTGCCGAGTGTCACCGCGCCGCCAACGTGACACGCTACTCATGCAGTGCGTTGGCAATCTCCTGTCACGCGACTGCCTTGGCGTGGCACGCTACCTGGTTCGCTGGAGCCTTGTCATGGCATGCTCTTTGCCGACTTTCGCAATTTGCTCCTGACTCCATTCCTCTACTTCACCAGCTTATGAATTAGTTCCTCAAAATCATTAAAACCTACAAAACAAGGACTAATCATGTTGGTTAGCACATATATTCACATTTATATAAAATTACATGAAAATGTATAAAATAAATTAGATAAACAAGACTAAATTAAGGTATAGAGCATCACTCGGGCATGCTATTTTGCCCGAGATCACAACCCCACACTTAAAGCCTTGTTCGTCCTCGAACAACCTTTTACATCTCATGCATATGGAGACTCACACATAGCTAATTTAGCAAAATAATTCAAGCTATGGCTATAATGATTATTTAAGATGACAAGCTAACAATAGAGCATGCACGATTTAATCATTGAAATGAAATACAACTCCGCTAAGACTTCTTAACCTCAAGAAGCGACTCTCAATCGTAGCAAACTCATGCAAATAAACTGATTAAGAAATCCCACATGAATTATATCCTTCATTCAACATGTGCCCTCACGCAACGAGAGTTACCCAATTTCACACGCAAAGACTTTTTAATCACAACATGTGTGAGTACATGAATAGAATTACGCTCACTCTCACAAAGAATTCATATGCATCATGTAATGACCCATAAGCTTGCCCTTAGTGTTTCATTCCACTAATTTGAGGATGTATGAATGTAAGATCAAGTAGGACTTTTTAGGTTGTAATGTAACTAAGGGACGGGTAGGTACTATTATGGATAGTAATAGTGACTATCTTCCCTAAGCTCTTTTAATACATCACGCCCTCATTACAAACTTCCCTTCCCTTACTTCACCTTTTTCTCCTTTCAGCTTTCTTTTTCCTCTTTTGTTCCCCCTTTATTTAGGCACTTTTGGCTAATTAGTAAGGAGTTCGATATGTAACTTTTCATTAATTTATTTTCTTACTCCTTATAATAATCAGCCATTTTCACACCAGTGCACCCTTGACCTTTCTCAACTTTCACAACTTCCATTTTTCCTTCTTTTTCATTTTTGTCACTCCTTTACTCTTTCGGATTTATCCTTTAAGCGCTTAGGAGTTTTGGTTCAAATTCAAGGCTAATGAAAGAAAAAGGAATAAGCTTATGTTGTAGCTGTCAAAGAACAGGCTCAAGGCTCAACGGGGCTAACTAGGATTACATATTCAAGGTAGGTAAAATGAGGGATAACATTTAGGTTCCTTCAAAGAAATGCCTAAATCATCTCCTACAATTCACATCCTTCATTTCGTTTTATAAACACACCAGGCAAGTTCTAGACATTCCACAATAGCATAGAATGCTCAAAAACCTTACACTCATGGCACATGCTCAATTCCGGACACATTCAACAGACTCTTACTCAGCTAATCACAAGAATTCAGAATTATGCTTCAATCATGCTCGGTGCTTTGGTAGGGGTTAAAAACCGACACGCAAGTGCACGTGGTCAAACAAGTAATAAAGTGGCTAAGTAAGCCAAGTATCGATCCAAGGAGACTCTGGATAAGTAAAATTGCTTAAGTATACTATATTCTAGTTTACTTCTAATTATGTTGACAACAATGTAACCAAAAGTTAAATAATTTTGTTTATAAACTATATACTAAAACTATTAACAAATATTTACTTGAATTGAAACTATGGATAAGAGCCTGCCAAGGTTAAGAACAAGTAATGAATTCGATAGTAATCATAATTCGGTTATTCTTCTCTTCATGTTGCTAGCCAAGAACATTAGCCTAGAGATTAAAACTCTCGTATTTAATCTCACTTTAGAATCATAAACCATTCGTCTACATTTCTGTGATCAAATGCAATTTATGACCTAGCAATACAATTCCGGTTCCTAAATTGACTAATACGGCTTTCAAGTATATTTCTATCAGGAAAGCACATCAAAACCCAATTTTCCCAAATCAAGTTAAGAACAATACCCTATTAATTCACAACTTTCCAATTTCTTTCTCTCTCGAGTGAAATTGGACTTTTTAGATGTACATTAATGTTGGCCACACACTAATGCAGTAAAGAACAAGAATTAATAGAACAACATTAAAGAAGAAGATGAAAAACCATATAATTCACAATCAAAATTCAATACACATGTTCAAAACCTTAGCAAGGAAGAGAATTAGCCACTCATTTGTGGATTGATCATCCTCAAATGAGTGTAAATCATACGTACAATTGATTGAAAGAAGAAAGAAAGAGAGAAAAACCCTTAGCTTTTTCGTCCCTCAACTGCTGCTAACCCACGTCCTAGCTCTACCAAGTCTTCCCCCTCAAAAATAAACCTAAGTGTGCTATTTATATTAGTAGGAATCTTTCCCGGATTAACAAGCAACATGTCACGGAGTGCGTCGCGGAGCACGGCCTCCGTGACACGCTACGAACGCGGAGGCTCTCTGGAAAATCACCCGAAATCGGCCCAGGCAGCACCTTGCCGCGTTGGCAACGTGTCACGCTGCCTGGGAAGCGCGTTGTAGCCCCATGGTCGCGGAGTCCACCTGCCGTGGCACGTTGCCAATGCGCAGGTGGGCTGTTTTGAGCGGCCTGCCTGCCGTGGCACCTTGTCGACGCGCCGGTGGGCTGTTTTGTGCCTCTTCCTTACCGACGTTCGCGTGTTAATTCCGTTTCCAAGCTTCTACTTGACCAACTCATGGATTAGTTACTCAAACATTATCAAAACCTACAAAACAAAGGCTAATCATGTTGGTTAGCACATATCTCCACATTATATAAAATTACATGAAAATGTATACAATAACTTAGATAAACAAGGCTAATTGAAGTAATAAAGAGTATCTCGGGCATATATTTTTGCCCGTTATCAAATCATATTGAGTCAAATTCAAGAACCTAAGTGTCTCAAACAAAGTTATACCTTTCTTACATGCTTCAACACTGAACATACTTGCATCTTACAATCATTTATAGCCCATAACAAGAACATCAAGCATTGATTAGCTACGGTTTCAAAAACCAAAACTTAATGACTAATTTTCCTCAAGACGGTTGTCATCCATCCATCATCGGAAACAGTCCTAACTATGACTAAAAACATTATATACAGATAAAGAAAATTTTTTCGGTTCAAAGACCTCCCGTCAGAAAAGAACTGAAAAGGAAAACCAACGGGTTATGAACTCATGCTTGACTCACAAAATCACAAAAAAATTTCAATATTTCGCACAAGCATTGCATTCACCAAAAATCATTAAGTAGAAATTTTTTGATATTTTCCTCACCCCACACTTAAATCCAGCTATGTCCTCATAGCATCAAATTAAAATTTAAAGGAAGAGAAATACTCCTTGAGCCTCTATCCCAAGCTAAAAGCATGCTTTTCTTCAAGTTCTCCTAGGTGGATGGTTGACCCCACACTTCTTCTATTTCATGCTTTTTAGCTTCCTCCTTCTTGATACTCAGAATTCCCTTCCATCTGTGCTTAACTTTCCACCAAAAACACAAACATAATGAAAACAACAAAATCAACACAAAATCAAAATTAAACAACTTGTACCTGAGGTACCCTTGGGTTGCCTCCCAAGCAGTGCCTAATTTTACGTCGCGGCACGACGTGGACTGTCCTTTTCAGGAAATACTCATACCTGGGTTCCCATTCGAGAACCATCTCCTTTTCTTTTGATTTTTAGAGGAAACAGCCTCCACTCTATTCCTCTCTTCCTCCCGCTTCTTCTCAATTTGAAGCTCTTTATCAGACTCGAGCTGAACACTTGTCATTGCCTTTGGCCCTCACCTGTGGAATCCTCCACCCCACACTCATCCTCAGACAACACACTAACCTGACAAAGGTTGCTGCAGTTTTCGGATGGGTTCATTTCTTGGTAAACACGGAAGAGTTCTTCATCTTCGACCCTCATTTTCAGGGTCCCTACTCTCAAATCAGTCACCGCTCCTCCGGTGGCCAAGAATGGCCGTCCCAACATTAAGGGTACCTGGTCATCAACCTGAAAATCTAGAACAATAAAAGCAGCAGGTATAATAAACTTACCTACTTTGATGAGAAGGTCCTCTGTTATTCCATCGGGTGTCACTCACAACTTGTCAGCCAGCTGCAGCATCAACCTCGTCGGCCTCGGTTTTCCCAACTCCAGGGTGTTGAATAAGGATAGGGGCATTAGGTTAACTGCTGCCCCTAGATCACACAAAGCCCGTAGCACCTCAGCTTTACCAATTTGTGTGGGGAGGGTAAAACTCCCTGGGTCTTTGAGATTCTTCGAAATCTTGCTCAGTACCCGGTGACTGCACTCCTCAGTCAGTGCTACAGTCTGGACGTCCACCAACCTAACTTTGTTTGCCATCACATCCTTAAAGTATTTAGCATACTTGGGCATTCCCTGCAAAATATCAATAAGAGGAAAATTTATGTGAAGTTCTTTGAAACTCTCAAAGAACGTTTTGAAGCATTCCTCCTCCTTGCTCTTTCTAAATTTCTGAGGGAATGGTGGTGGTGGTCTTTGTGCTGGCTGCAATGAAGATTGTGCATGTTGTTTCCCAACACTCTGATTATCTCCCGTGTTGCTGGATGGTCCTGGTCTAACCAACTCCGGTTGAACCTCCTTTGTCAGCTCTTTTGGCACTGCATCAGCTAATTGTTTGCCGCTTCTCAGACTGATGGCATTGACCTACTGGGGGTTAGGATCTGTGTCGCTTGGTAATCCCCCCTGCGATCTCATGTTTTGAGCAGCTGCTATCTGACCCACTTGTTTTTCAAGATTTCGTGTGGCCATTTGCTGATTCTTTAAGTCTGTTGCCATCCTCGCCTGATTTTCCACTAACTGAGTCTGGGTCTCCATGATTTTCTGCAATGTTTCCTCAATTCTGCTGCTCAATTTCCTATCATTCTTCCTATTCTGCTGATACTGCTGTTGTTGAGGGTGCATATAACTCTTCTTTTGGTTTCCACCCCATGAAAAATTCGGGTGGCCCTGCCAATTTCTATTGTAGTTGTGTCCAACATTCTGATTGTTCCACTGCACATTCCCAACAAAATTGACTGATTCCGGATTGGCTCCACACTATTCTGCCTTGTGCCCATTATTACAACAAATTTCACACCAACTCGGAGCTTGCTGAACTGCATTAACCTGGCCCTGTTGTTGGTTCATACTCAGTTTATGAACTGAGTCATCATCTGATGCTGGAAAGAAGCTAACTGCGCTGCCAAGGCATTCATTCCATCTACCTCTATCAACCTTGATCTCTTTCCTGCCCCTCTCGATGACTCGCTGTGCCACTCTGGATTTCCTTGAGCAATTCTATTCAACAAAGTGTACAACTCATCATACGTCTTCTCCAAGGCTTGCCCACCCGATGCAGAGTCTAGTAATATTTTCGTGTGTAGGTCTAGACTTTCTACAAAGGTATGAGCCAGCACTTCATTTGACTGCTGGTGATAGGGACAGTCTCTCAATAATGACTTGAATCTTTCCCAAGCCAAATATAAATTCTCATCAGGCCTCTGCTTGAAACTTAGTATCTCACTTCTCAACATTGCAGTCTTGCCTGAAGGAAAGAATCTGATAAGGAACTTCTTAGCCAAGTCATCCCACGAAGTTATGGAGTTTGGTGGCTCAGCCTTCAGCCACTCTTTTGCCTCTCCCAATAATGAAAATGGGAAGAGGGTCAGTCGGACATAATCTGTGGACACGCCGGTGGGGACAAACGTGTCACTTATCTCAAGAAAGTTCTGTAAGTGCTGTTGCGGGTCCTCATGTGCTATCCCAATGAATTGACCACTAGAATGTAGCAGTTGCACCATGTTCTGTTTAAGCTCAAAGTTCCCTCCAGGCTCTGGTTTTCGGATGCTATAGTTCACATTAGTCGCTTGTGGGATTGCCACTTCACGAACTGGTCTAGCTGCCATTGCTTCCGATGACAATTGTGCTTGTCCCGCGGGTGGTTGTTGTTGTACCTTTTCTTGAAGTCTCTTCAACTTTTGCTCTAGAGCTACTCTCCTTCACAAATGGATTTGACGTTTAGGTTCAAGCAACAGTTCCACAAACTCTCTATTTTTAGCCAGCTTCGCAGGACAACCTGTCACCTGCAAATGATCAGACTAAGACCAAGTTTCTCAACACTTTAGGAAATTCAAAAATCACACAAAAATAGATAAATTATCAAAACTTTGCCGAGTCCCCGGCAACGGCGCCAAAAACTTGACCGAGCCCGCAAGTGTACGGGTCATGCAAGTAATATAGTGGCTCATTTAAAGACCGGAATGTTGAACCCACAGGGACTGGACCCATTCCTCTAACTATCTATTCCAAGTGTGATATTAAACACCGAAAATGTCGATTATAAAAGTTTTTGAGGGAGGTTTAATTAAGTCTAATTTTGGTCAACGACATATTCTGAATTCACTCCAGGAGCAACATAGAGTTAAAAGCAGATAATCATGCGCTATTACGAATTGCAATGGGTTAAGTATGAAACTATCAATTGTTGTCTCACATAATCAGAATTGCATGCTCAGGGCCTTTCGAGCCTCTAACACGACAAACTAGCCTCATTCCATCATTGTGAGCGAGGATGCTACTTCTAGTTCGTGGGTAATTAATTATGTGGATGTGGTTTACGAGGAAATGAGTAGGGACTCTCGTGCACCTAATCATTTAACTCAACTTAGCCACACAACTACTTCTTCGAGTGGTGATGTGATAAACCTAAGTCGGTCTCTAGATAATCCCGTTTTATCAACCAAGCAAGGCATTAGGTATATTTCTATCCTAACACAAATTATATCATGAGATACAATCATGCTCCTCACATTCTCATGTTCTGACCTAGGTAAATGCTTTCTCAAGCAAATGCCCAAGTTAATGTGTATGTTTTCATGGTGATCAATCATAAAAACTGTGAATAATCCAGAATGCAAGACAAAACAACAATCAATAACTTAATTCCAACACAATTCCATAAAAACACATTCATAATTCATGGCTTCAACCCTAGAGGAAGGGTTCTAGCCATTCATGTTCGTAAAACTACAAGAAACTACAATTAAATTAACATACTTACAAGAATTGGTAGATGAGAAGGGAATTTGTGAAACCCTAGATGAGTTCTCCCACTTCTCCCTTCACTCCTAGGTGGTTTTCCAGAATAAAATCGTGACAAAGTGGTTTTAGGAGCTAAGGGACCTATTTATAGTAAATGAGAAACGTGCACAATTTAGCCTGTCGTGGAATGGCTCCATGTCATGGAGTGTATCATGGAGTACTGCCTTCGTGACATGGAGGTAACGCGGAGGCTCTCTGGAAATTGCCTCCGGATGCCAAAACTGCCGAGTGTCACTGCGCTGCCAATGTGACACGCTGCTCATGCAACGCGTTGGCAATCTCCTGTCACGCGACTGCCTTGGCGTGGCACGCTACCTGGTTCGCTGGAGCCTTGCCATGGCATGCTCTTTGCCGACTTTCGCAATTTGCTCCTGACTCCATTCCTCTACTTCACCAACTTATGAATTAGTTCCTCAAAATCATTGAAACCTACAAAACAAGTACTAATCATGTTGGTTAGCACATATATTCACATTTATATAAAATTACATGAAAATGTATAAAATAAATTAGATAAACAAGACTAAATTAAGGTATAGAGCATCACTCGGGCATGTTATTTTGCCCGAGATCACAAATCATTTTTCAACTCCCATTTTCCTCTTTTGTTTCCCCATCTCATCAGGCACACTTAAGCTGTTAGTATAGAGTACTTAAGCACTTTTCTTTGATTTTCTTTTTCGCTCTCTTCTTCTTTTACTCCCTACTAACTTATTCAATTTTAAACAAGTGCACCTCAAGTCTTCTCTTCAACTCCCAGAACTACTATTTTCCTTCTTCTTTCACTTCTCACTCCTCACCTTCTTTGAAATTTCACATAAGCGCTTAGGATTTTTGGATCAAATTCACGGCTAATGAAAAGAAAAGATTACGCTCATTTTGTGGCTAGAAAATAATAGGCTAAAGGCTTAATGAGGCTAACTAGAATCAGACATTCAAGGTAGGTAAAGTGATGGATAAAAATTAGGCTCATTCAAAGAAATGCCTAAATCATCTCCTACAATCGACATCCTTCATTTTGTTTTGTATACACACCAGACAAGTCCTAGACACTACCCAATGGCATGGAATATTCAAAATTCTTACATTCATAGAACATGCTCAATTAAAGACAAATTTAGCAGACTCTTACTCAGCTAATCACAAGAATTTAAAATTAAGCTTTAAGCACATAGAATCAATTCAAGAGCCTAGGCATCTCAAATATAGTTATACAACTTCTAGCATGCTTCAAAATTAACAACACTTGCATCTCACAATCATACATAGCATATAACAAGAACATCAAGCCATCAATCAACTACGGGTTCCAAAATAAAAACCTATTGACTAATTTTCCCTCAAGACGATCGTCATCCATCCATCATCGGGAACAGTCCCTAACTATAACTAAAACAACTATGTACAGACAAAAAAATTTTATTCATCGATTCAAAGTGCCCTCCCGTTGGAAAAGAACCGAAAAGAAAAACCAACAAGTGGGTGAATCATGCTCAACTCAAAAATTTTCCATCAACCACTACTTATCAAGTACTGAATTCACCCGAAATCATTAAGAACAAAATTTTGAAATTTCCCTCACCCCACACTTGAATCATGCTATGTCCCCAAAGCATCAATTAAAAGTAATAAAAGGGTGAGAAATACTCCCTGAGGCCTCTAGGCCTAACTAAAAACATGTTTTACTTCATTTTGAACAAGTGGGTTATCGACCCCACGCTTTTTCTCTTTCATGCTTCTTAGTTTCCTCCTCCAAGGGTACTCAGACTTTCCCTCCATATGTGCTTCATTCACCACCAAAAACAACAACAAGATGAAAATAAACAAAATCAACACAAATGAAAAAAAATTAAAATTGTACGTGTGGTACCCTTGGGTTGCCTCCCAAGTAGCGCCTGATTTTGCGTTGCGGCACGACGTGGACTATTCTTTTCAGGACATCCTTAAACCACTATTCCCTTTTAAGAACCATCTTCTTCTCTTTTTATTTTTCGAGGGGCCAACCTCCACTCTATCCCTCTCTTCCTCCAACCCCTTCTCTAACTAAAGTCTTCCATCAGATTCAGGCTGAAAAGTAATCATCTCATGCGGCCGTGGACCTATGGAATCTGCCACTTCGCAATTAGCCTCTGACAACACACTGACCTTACAAAGGTCTTTGTAGTGTGTGGGTGGGTTAATCTCTTGGTAGACCCGAAAGAGTTCTTTTTCATCATTGACCCACATTTTCAGGGTCCCTGCTCTTACATTAATAATTTCTCCTCCAGTGGCCAAGAATGGCCGTCTCAAGATCATGGGTACCTTGTCATCAACTTCAAAATCCAATATAATGAAATCGGCAGGTCTAATGAACTTACCCACTTTGATGAGAAGGTCTTCGATTATTCCATCTAGTGCCACTCGCGACTTGTCTGCCAGCTGCAGCATCAATCGTGTTGGTCTCGGTTGACCCAACCCCAAGGTGTTAAACAAAGATAAGGGCATTAAATTAACTGCTGCCCCTAAATCACATAGAGCTCTTATCACCTCAGCTTTACCAATTTGTATGGAGAGAGTAAAACTCCCTGGGTCTTTGAGCTTTTTCAGTATCTTTCTCATTACCCTATGGTTGCAATCCTCAGTTAGTGCCACTGTCTGAACATCCACCAATCTGACTTTGTTGGCCACCACATCTTTCAAGTACTTAGCATACTTGGGCATTCCCTGCAAAACATCAAGCAAAGGCAAATTTATGTGAAGTTCTTTGAAAATATCAAAGAACTTTCTAAAGCATTCCTCCTCCTTGCTCTTTTTGAGTCTTTGCGGAAACGGTGGTGGTGGTCTCTATGCTAGCTGTAATGATGATTGTGCATTTTGTTGCACAACACTCTGATTATCTCCCTTTTCAGTCGATGGTCCCTTTCTAATAAACTCGGGTTGTACCTCATTTTTCTTTTCCTTCGGTAGTGTATCAACCAATTGCCTGCCACTCCTCAGATTGATAGCATTGACTTGTTGGGCGTTTGTGTCTGTGTCACTGGGTAATCCTCCCTGTGGTCTGGTGTGGTGAGCAGCTGCTATTTGACCCATCCGCTTCTCTAGATTGCGGGTGCCCCACTGTTGATTTTTCAAATCTGATGCCATCCGCGCCTAATTCTCTGCTAGTTGGGTCTGTGTTACCATAATCTTCTACAATGACTCCTCAATGTTTCTACTCAACGGGCCACCATTCTGCCTGTTCTGCTACTGTTGAGGTTGCTGGTAGCTTTGACTTTGATTTCCACCCCAAGAAAAATTCGGGTGGCTCTGCCAATTCTTGTTGTAATTGTTCCCAAAATTCTGATTGTTTCACTGAACATTCCTAACAAAATTGACCGATTCAAGATTTGCCCCGCAAGATTATGCATTGTGCCCATTATTGCCACAGATTTCACACCAACTCGGGGCCTACTGAACTGCATTCACCTGTCTATGTTGTTGGTTCATACTCTGTTTGTTGAACTGAGTCATCATCTAATGCTGAAGTGATGCTAGCTGTGCCGCCAAAGCATTGACACTATCCACCTCTATCAACCTTGTTGTTCTCTTTCCTGCCCCTCTCGATGACTCGCTGTGCCACTCTGGATTTCCCTGAGCAATCCTATTCAACAAAGTGTACAACTCGTCATAAGTCTTCTCCAATGCTTCCCCCCTAATGTACAGTCTAGTAAAATTTTGGTGTGTGGGTCTAGACTCTCCACAAAGGTATGGGCTAGCACTTCATTAGACTACTGAAGATGGGGGAAGTCTCTCAATAATGACTTGAATCTTCCCAAGCCAAATACAAGTTCTCCTCCGGCCTCTGCTTAAAGCTTAAAATTTCACTCCTGAGTTTGGCAGTTTTGCCTGAAGGGAAGAATCTGATGAGGAATTTCTTTGTCAAATCATCCTAAGAAGTTATGAAATTCGGTGGATCATATTTCAACCACCTCTTTGCCTCTCCCAATAATGAAAACAGAACAAGAGTAAGTCAGACATAGTCTGTGGACACTTCAGTGGGGACGAACGTGTCACTAATCTCAAGGAAGTTCTGTAAGTGCTGTTGTGGGTCCTCATGAGTCATCCCAGTGAACTACACACTAGAATGTAATATTTGCACCATATTCCATTTCAATTCAAAGTTTCCTCCAGGCTCCAGTTTGCGGATACTAGAGGTCACATTCGTCGCTAATGGGATTGCCACTTCGCGAACTGGTTGGGCTGCCATAGTTTCAGGTAACAACTCTGCTTGCCCTACTGGTGGGTGTTGTTGTAATCGCTCCTGAAGTTTCTTTATCTTTCACTCTAGAGCTTCCCTCCTAAGTAAATGAAGTCGACGTTCAGGTTCAAGCAACGGTTCCACCAGCTCTCTATTCCTTGCCAGCTCTGCAAGGGCAACCTGTCACCTGCAATATAGCAGACTAAGACCAAGTTTCTCAACACTTAAGGAAATTAAAAATAACACAAAAATAGAAAAATTCACAAAAACATCACCAATCCCAGGCAACGGCGCCAAAAACTTGTTGCCCTCCAGCGCACTCGCAAGCGTGCGCGGTCGTACAAGTAATACAGTGGCCCTTTTTAAGAGCCGGATGTCGAACCCATATGGACTGGACCAATTCAGCAAATTATCAAGTTCAAGTGTTAAAATTAACCTTCAAAAGTGTTGATTATAGAAATTTTTGGAATATTATAATTAAGTCTGGGGGTGATCACAAAATACTTAATAAACAATATAAGGAGCAACTAGAGTCAAGGCCTAATAATCATGCAATGCTACAATTCTCAATGGTTCAAGTATGAAAACTTCAGTTGTTTTCTCATATAATTAAACTGCTATGTTCATGGTCTTTCGAGCCTCTAAACACGAAAAACTAGTCTCACACCCACATCATTGAGCGGGGATGTGATGTCCTAATTCGTGAGCAATTTAACTATATGGATGTGGTTTACGGGGTTTGTGCTCTTGATTAGGGACTTTCGTACCTCTAATCATTTAACCTAAATTAGCTTCACAACTACTACGAGTGGTGATGTGATAATTCTAAGTTGGTGTCTTGCTATCATCCCATTTTGTCAACCAAGCAAGGCAATTTAGATATATTATTTATCCTAATTGCGAATCCTATCATAAAAGTAAGAACTTGCTCCCTACATTCTCTTGTTCTTGCCTAGGGTTACTCTTTCAAGCTTTACCTAAGCTTAACACATTTTTTTTCATGGTGATCAAGCGTAAAAACAACAATAATGAAGAATGTAAGACCAAACAACAACTAAAAACTCAAACCAAGAAGAATTCATGCAATTACAATCATCTAACGTAGCCTCAACCCTAGAGGAAGGGTTTCAGCTACTCATGTTCGTACAAATACTTAAAAACATGTTTAAAGTAGTGTACTTACAAGAATAGGTAAAAGAGAATGTAAAATTAGTGAACCCTAGGTAGAGTTCTTCACTTCTCCCTTCGCTCCTCTATGGTTTCTAGAAAATATTTTGTGACAAAATGATTTTAGGAATTAAGGGTTGAATTTATAGTAAATGGGATTTTGCAAGTTTTGTCCTATCATGGAATGGCTCCATGGCACAGAGGTGAACGTGCCAATTTGTCTCCGTCCCACGAAGGTAACGCGGCAGCTTACTAGAATTTGCAATGAAAATTCATTTGGCCGAGGCATGGCACGACAGCCAACATGGCACGGCGCTGGTCCTGCACGATGGCCAGCGTGCCACGGCCTCTGGCACGTGGCACGTATGCTGGCACGCAGGCACCTTGGAGGGATGATCTCACGCGCATGGCCTTGGCGTGGCATGGCGCTGGGCGCGACACATGCACGGTGTGGCACGCTGCCTGGCGCGGCCAGACTTGCCATCCTTTGCAATTCACTCTCAACTTCATTCCTTTCCTTCACCATCATCATTTAGTCCCTCATATGCATTTTACACCTACAAAACAAGGACTAATCATGTTGGTTAGTGCATACCCAAATTTACACAAAATCACATAAGAATGTAAATGTATAATTCGAAAAACACGACTAAATTAAGCTATAAAAAAGCACTTAGGCACATAATTATGCCCAAGATCAGTTGTTGTGCAGAATGGGTCAGAATTGTCCTTGGTGGTTGCTGTCAAATCTAAGCAAGATGAGGATCCGATTTTGAGGAAGATTAAAGAAGCGGTGCAGAGTCAAAAGGTTGAGGTTTTCTCCCAAGGGGGAGATGGTGTTCTACGATATCAGGGTCGACTGTGTGTCCCGGACATTGATAATTTAAGAGTTTAGCTATTGCATGAGGCACATAGTACCAGATATTCTATCCATTCGGGATTCACGAAGATGTATCGGTACTTTTGAGAAATCTATTAGTGGGATGGTGTGAAGAAGGATATCACAGAGTTCGTAGCCAAATGTCCAAACTGTCAGCAAGTGAAGGTCGATCACCAAAGGCCGGGAGGCGTACTTCAAGATATTAGCATTCCCACTTGGAAGTGGGAAGAGATTAATATGGATTTCATTACAAGCCTACCTCATACTCGCCGACACTATGATTCCATTTGGGTGGTGGTAGACAGGTTAACCAAGGCTGCACATTTTCCACTGGTCAAGACCATGGATTCAGCGGATGATTATTCCAAACTGTATATTTGGGAGTTGGTTCGACTACATGGAGTGCCCTTGTCTATTATTTCATACCGAGGTACTCAGTTTACCTCCCAGTTCTGGCGGTCTTTTCAAAAGGGACTTGGGACTCAAGTCAAGCTCAGCACAACATTTCATCCGCAAATGGATGGCCAAGATGAACGAACAATCCAGACCTTTGAGGACATATTGAGGGCATGTGTTATGGATTTTAAAGTTAGTTGGGATGATCATTTGTCCTTGATTGAGTTTGCTTATAATAACAATTATCACTCTAGTATCCAGATGGCACTGTTTGAGTCTCTTTACCAGCGAAGGTGTAGATTGCCCATTGGATGGTTTGAGGTTGGTGAGGCGCCATGATAGGACCTGATTCAGTTCATGAGGCCATGATAAAGGTCCAGTTGATAAGGGACCAGTTGCAAACCGCTCAGAGTCATCAGAAATCGTATGCTGATGTGAGGAGAAGAGATCTAGAGTTTGATGTGGACGACTGGGTATTTCTCAAGTTATCTCCCATGAAGGGAGTCATGCGATTTGGAAAAAAAATTGAAACTCAGTCCCCAATATGTTGGCCCCTACCAAGGGGTGAGAAGAGTTGATAAGGTGGCATATGAGTTGGATTTGCCATCATAGTTATCCTCAGTACATCCCGTGTTTCATGTGTCACTTTTGAAAAAGTGTTTGGGAGATCCAGCTTTACTAGTTCCGGTTGACAGTATCGGTGTAAAAGACAGCCTCAGTTATGAAGAAGTTCCGGTGAAAATATTAGATTCGTCAAGTCCGTAAGCTAAGGAACAAGGAAGTAGCCTCAGTTAAGGCTTTATGGAGAAACCAGCATGTTGAGGGAGCTACGTGGGAAGCCGAAGCAGATATGATGGCTAACTATCCACATTTATTCTCTACCGGCTAGTTCCGACATGAGGTACCAAATTTACTCTATGATTCTATCTAGTTTTCATGTTCAGTTCATGTGTGCAAGTTTCTTTTATGTGTATGAATGTGTATGTGAAGAATGAGATCAGTTCTGCTATGTGTTATGAATCAGAGATAGTTATTCCGTAAAAATTTCGGCTAAAATGATCAGTATTTGAGTATGATAATTGTATGTCTCTGATTTCTGCTATTTCTAACATTCGAGAATGAATGTTTCCAAGGGGGAGATATTGTAATACCCCGGAAGTGCATAGGAATAGACCCGAAAGTGAAAAGTTGAAAACTCCAAAAAATGGGAGAAAATATCTCGGGATGGGTCAAGGTACGACCCGTGGTGACATATCACGGATCGTTGTATCGAGTAGTGGTTAAGTCTAGGCAGGGTGATACTGTAAACCACGGGAGACATAACGACTCGTTGTGGGACAACGAGTCTTTGTTAGCAATCATGGGAAGGAGTTAGTTTCTTCAGGTGGCATACAACGGGCGTCCTAACGACCCGTTAGGAGAAACCACGAGTGGTGGTTTATGGTCATTGTTGGAGGTTGAATTTTCCAGTAGGCTTGATGGAGGGAAACAACGACTCATTGTTTGTAGTGACGAGTCATGGTGTGACCCATTAGAAGATGAGATGCCAAGGTTCAGGGGAAAAACCACGGACGATGTAACGAATCGTGGGTTGAAAGGACGGGTCATCCTAACCATCCGTTGGTTGGTTCCGAGAGAAGACTTTCAGCAGTTCATTCCACGAGAGACATGACAGGTCGTTAGTGGTTCTCACGACCTATTGGTACCACCCGTGGGTTCCATCCGACCAGTTTTCAGGGCAGGTTCATTAAGGGTATTTTCGACCTTTTCACGATATAAGGCCCTAAACTACATCGTTTTGGCTTGGGAAAGCTGGGTTTTTAAGAAAATAATCCTTCCTAAACTCTCATTCATGCATGCAAGGATTTTGGTAGGTGATCTAAGGGAGATTTCAAGCTTTTCACCTCAATTATTTCAATCTCATTCTTGGGCTTTTAAGGAGGGTTAGAATTTGATAATCCCAGGTATGTAAGGATACCAATGGATGAATTCTTCCACACCCATGCTCCTACTCTATGATATTACTCAAAATTTATTAAAAACTCATAGGGTTTTATATTTGATTTGTATAAAATTTAATGATTTAATTATGGGTCTTGTGATTCTGAAATCTCATCATTATTTATTGATTTTGATCATCTTTAGAGTTTTAAATTGATTATAATATTGTTGATTTTGAATTTCTAAACAATTAAGCCTGATCATGCATGCCCCATAATGAATCGATTTATGATCCATTGATCCATTGATGTTTTTGACAAGCCCAGCATGAATTATGAATTTAATTATGAATTTATTTTGTTACCTATTATGATCTTATGGTATTCAATCTATATGCATTATTTACAAGTATGTATGGATCTTATTAATCATGAATTATATTTTTGGCCGACCCACGAGCCGCAAGTCATGGCTAGTTCCTATATGTTCAAGGATGTTTATGATTATTATGATTTAACTAACCCATGAACTCATGTATGTATTATTATGAGCACTATATATGTTTTGGGAGTAGTATCGAACACCGAGTAGGTTCAGGGCTCAGGTTAAGCCCCAGATCTCATGAACTACGTGCCACCGTAGGTATGTTGGGACCCCTTTCACATTTGTCCCTGGCCCAAATGGCCCTTTTCATGTGTGATCACGCCCTTCATGGTTCCTACCCTTGGCAAGGTAGGAACACCCTCCCGACTAGGGCTACATGTCGGGCTTCATGTGTGCTCATATGGGGTATGTCCGTTAAGAGAATCTCCACTGTTCCTCATGATTTATGCATGTGACGATTGTGTATATTGGCTCAGGTTATGTTAAGAAAAGCTCTTCTATTATGATTATGATTATGTTTATGTTATGAATTTTTTGAAAACCTTGAGTCGTATGATATGTTATAACGATTTATGATATGAGCATGTTGTCCTACTCTCATGATATTTTATGAACTTTATATAAGTTTTTAAATGTACGTTTTACTTACCTTGCATACTCAGTATATTCCACGTACTGACCGCATACTTCTTATTTTGTATCATATTCATGATACAGGTCCTAGTTTTCAAGCTCATCCTCACTTGTAGCTAGTTTCAACCTTGCTCTCAGCGTACTTGGTGAGTCCTCATATTCCGAGGGATACGTGTTCACACTCTATGTTATTTCTTTTAGTTTCTGGATATTGGATTAGTTGGGAAGTTGTCCCATCAATCCGCCTTTCATGTTTAGAGGCTTATTAGACTACGAGTTGTATTTCGCCGTATTGTACAAGTCTTGTGTTGTTTTCCCCTTATGCTATGTTATAATTACGTTCTTTATGTTAATTCTTGCGCTCATGTGATTGAATTAGATGTATGCTCATGCCATGAGTCGACTTGGGGTCTCTCGGGGCTCCTTTCCCATGTCTACGGTTCGGGTGTATGTTTGGGTCGTGACACAATCGATGTGCTACACTGAAGTCTCAATCTAGCCATTCAAAATGCGTATCTGGCCTTTTGGGCCTAACCCGACCACTACTTGCCCCTAGAATGGTATGTATAGCTGCTAATAGGCGCACTCCTGAGCCTATATCTGATCAGAGGATTCTGATAGTGATCATAATCTCTAATTGTCTAGATCGGATAGGGCGAGGTCTGGAGTGGCCTAAACGATACTCTGAATGTTATGTTCGAACAACTATATCTCTTAAACAATTGTAGGGTCGCAGACGACCAATTACTTAGTTCCCTTTCTTAGAACAACTGTAAGGCTGCTACTAATCGGGCATGCTCCTGAAGCAGTCAGTCCCTGAACTCCCACAGGCAGTTTACCATAATTCTTAGCCTGAAGGTTATACTATACTATCACGGTTCTAGTCCCTTGGACCTTAACTAGGTCTATTCAGATTTTATATGCCTTCTCTGGGTGATTCTTAACCTCGTAGGTAAGTTTTATCTATACTTAGCCGTTCCCAGCAACCTGTACCTGAGTATCTTATCAGAGCAGACTGGGGCATTGGCCCACATCTAACTACTAATAAAGTACCCCCCATAGGGTATCCACTGATCTATCAGACTCGTACCAACTGGAATGGTGTCCTGAGCGACTGATACGACACACACTAAGTCAACTGAAACTAACAATCACTGATAATAACTAACTATATGGCAGGTTGACCCTCAATTCAATATGCAACTCTGGTGCCACTGACTCTAGGGTAAGACCATTCTATCCAAATTCTGGCCCTGGAGGCATCAAAGTATACCAATGGCCTCCGAGTGAGTTTTACTAACAATACAGGCTCCAGACTGGTAGTTATATCACCTAGCTGCGCCTAAGCTGTTCAACTTACTAACTCCGACCCAATAATTATCCACGAGCTTCTAAGGCCTAGGACAGACAATAAAACATACAATTCTACTAATATAGTGAACAGAAGAACAGAGGAGCTTCTATGACGCTTCTAGCGTGAGTCACACTTAACATATTCTTCCCTAAAAAGGGATACTGCGATATATTCTTCATGTGTTCTCTAGCAGCTACCAATACATATGTAATCGTAATCTACTAATAGTAGCTAATCACGATGTACCTGATCCTTACATACAAGAATCAGCTAATTACAACATATAACATCATTATCTACTTTCAAAACATAGGTCGTATCACTATATGACGAAAATAACTTGCTGAAGAAATAAGCCTTAACATACCTTGAACGTCGATTCTCATTTAACTGACGAGTTTCAACTTGAAAACGACGGTTCCACCCAACTGCAATCCTTATGCTGAGAGAATAAGGCTAATTTCCATACTAAATTTGGCAAGTAACAATAACTTTCGATAATAATAATAACTATAATTCAATTATGAATAACTCGACCGAAAACCTATAATTTCTCAAGAGTTCAGAAGGGAGAAATGCTTACCTAATACTTGTGGTTGTTTAGGATTCAATTTGGAGTAATTCTAACAAATTTTACTTGGCGGAGTTCCGGTATGCCGAGTGAATTTTCAAGAAATAACTCCATAGAAATGCTTCATGTAGGCTTAGAACTTGTTACCCGAAGTTAATTTGCGTTTGGATGGCATTTGATAGAATAATTTGATGAAAAATTGATGAACCTCTCGTGCCTCCTCTTTTCTTGATCGAGGTTTAGTTAAAATAATTTAAATTTCACTAAGGATGACTTTATATAGGCATAGGCGGTGGCAGGGGAAGCGCCCTGCGTGCAGGAAAAGCCGACGCCTGGCGCTACCCATGGTGCAGGCAAGGCCGACACCTCACACTGCCCATCGCGCAAGCAAGGCTGGCGCCTCGCGCTGCCCATCACGCAGGGGGGCTGGCGTGTCGTGTTGGCCCTTTGCGCCCTGGTCCCGTCCGACCCTGCTTCTGAGGCTCTTCTCACAAGCGTCAAGATCTTTTTACTTGACACAACCCACGCGTACACCTACTAATTGTTAACATTTTACGAGGTGTAATAGTGGCAATGTACTATAACCCAACAATTCCTTTCTTCTTCCCATGACACCACTAGATCTCTTTTATAGCCTGGTGCGTCTCCGTCAAACCTTGGTGGAGAGAATAACGAACATGGTGTAACTTTGCAACAGTCTACTAATGTAGCCCTGCCACATTTAGAACGCGGAGTCAACCTATGGGTCTCAAGACTCCGCCCCCTGCTATCTCGGAGGCCGATGACTCCTTCTGCTGGGCCTTGTCTCTAAGTTGTACTAAGCTAGGGTCTCCATACCATCACTCCTTTGCCTCCACAACTAGAGGTGATTTTTTAGTATTCTAGGTCACAATCTAATTATCCTTTAAATGTCAGCCTGATGCTTATTTCTCGATATTCAGCGACGATTCCAAGCTCTATTAGCCTGCTACAGCCTAGTGGTGGTTTTGTCCTCCTCCGTTCTCCTCCGGAATTAGATGTTCATGTCTTGCACTTACTTCTATAGGTTGAAGTCCGGGGTTCGTGCCCCCATGCTCGGTACTGACAAGGATATTACTGACCAAGTCTACTAACCTATATCATCCTGACCCGCCCTTTGGCTGGTTCCCATCATATAATCTCTCTATCCCTTAATATAATAATATGGGCGCCGCAACCAATTTTTTTAGGTATTCACTACAGCCATCAGCACACTACAGTGGGATTAGTCTATTTCTAATCTGAGCTTTACTATTACTGGGAGTCTATTGCTTTATGGACTCTCACACGTACTTGGCTACCCCTAGCAATCTTACCTGCTATCTTGATGTTTACTGTAGTGAACACCTAGGTGGCTTATTTAAGTACTGGGGGTTTTGACCACTTCTGTAACACCCTCAGGAATCAACGGATCTAGCCCTCCTTTACTATTTACTCTTGGAAATATAGCGTCAATACTTACGCTTTCTGTTGTACCAAGAAAAGGCTGAGAGGTGGGCAATAACCATATCATAGTACAATGGGGCTAAGGTATTGATAACGCTCAAACTTATACTTCCTAACAAAGTATGAAGCGGTCATTGTCAATAAAAAACCCGACTAAGAGGTTGGGGTCGAACCCACTGGGAATAGGATAAGATCTAGACTAATGTCGGTAATTAAACTTGTTGGTGAGTTATCTCCAAATTAGGGGTTTAAAAAAATAATATTATATTTGTGATTTAAATCAAGATTTGCAAACAACTAAGGTAAGTGTTCCCTATGGGTTCATAACTACTTCGGGTATACACACATGATCAATTCCAATGCTTACTTGGATAACTGATAACTTGTGTTCATCCAAATGACTGGTTCGTCCCTATTGAACGACTGTACTCAATCATTGGGTCAGTCTCATGAGTGATTTGGGACGAACTTATCAATATATTCCAAATTTAACTATCCCGCAACCACAGTTCAAGTTAATACAATGATCATAAAGACCAAAGCTTTGTTGTAATTCTCTTTTCTAAATCTCTACTTCTCTAGGTTCAAGCAAGTAAAGAATTCGGGTAAGTACTAACATTGTACACTATTAAGAAATGATTAAAGATGAAGAGAATACAATACAAGCGTTCAACATTGATTTTGAATCACTTTTGTGTGACCCTATTTTGTTAATCCACCATGGTTCCTATAATCTCTAGTTGTGGAGGTTTTAGCCTCTCATGGTTGTAATATTACAATTTGAATTCATATACAAACACATAATTAAATACTTACAGTAACAATTGGAAGAAAATCAAATCTGAATATCAAAGAACAATCTCAAAAACAATGTAGGAAATCAAGAATTTGATCCCAAGAATTTCTTCTCTAAAACTTGATAGAGATTCACAAATATTATTCTTCACACGTCTACTACTTCGTTTCTTTCTTTCTCATTAAAATAAAATATAAAATCTATTTATGCAGATGTGAGAAACCTTTTCCTAAGCTAACAAGGAGTTTTCCATATCTGGCACCGACTGTGTCATGACCGATCCTACGACCCGTAGAAGGATTGTACGGGTCATACCTGCTTCTCGTATGTCCTTGGCTACTGCAAATTTATCTAAGTGTTGGTAGGCTGATATGACTCATACCACAGTCCTACGATTCGTACAATACTTTCGTGGTTTGGCCTTGAGAGCTCTGACATCTTTTCAAATTTTCCACGAGTGTTATGGTATGACTTGTACCTTTTTCTACAACTTGTACTTTTTGTAATGTCTGAAGTTCTGCCAAGTCTTGAAGAATCTTCTAAATTTCACCACGGCTCATGGTACGTATGATCCGTATGTCCATCTGTACCAAGAGACTACCTTCTTGTAAATTTCTCTGAACAATTTCACGACTCCAGTTATGGCTCGTACAATCTGGGTACAACTTGTACTGAGAGTCGTATGTTTCCTTCCTCTTAATTTAACCTTCTGACTTTCACCACAGTTTTTAGTACGGCTTATACAATCAAGGTACGACTCATACTAAGACTTGTACTTGGCTGATTTTCTGCATTTTTTAGCTTCTTTTGCACAGTTTTGCTCCAACGCTTATTTTTTCCTGAAATCAAAGTAGAAGTGCATCATATCCATATAAACATACCTAAGTCCATGCTATTTTCTCAGTTTTAAGCGTTAAATATGTTGTGAACTTACAGCACATCAACACCCTTAACTTAAGACTTTTGTATGTCCTCAAGCAAAGGAAATAAAAACTAAACACGACACTTAACTAGAAAATAAACTTAGGATACTACAGCCAACATCAAACAAAACTTGCACTATAAACTCAAAAAAACTTTCGACCCTTTTCCCTTGAACCAATTAGCACATGCAATGCAAGCAACCACAAAATATGATAAACAGAGATCAAAATATGTCATCTAGCTATTAACAGATAGTAAAGTCATCACCAATACTTTTTACACAGACTACTAGTACAGTTAAACACAAACCATGTACCCTCACAGCAAATGAATTTCCTTACTCACAGATATAGTAAAATATGAAACATGGGACTGATCCAATAATACTCTCACTCTCACAAAGAAATTTCAAATACTGCATGTCGAATACCATAGGCTTGCCCTTATTTTCGCTACTTCGATTTGTCAGATGGTTAGACTAGGATCACTATAGGACTTTCTTTGGCTTGTAATGTAGGCTTTTGGGTTGGTATGGTAGATATGGGATCTTTTTAAGTGACTAAACCCTTCCTTGGCACTACATACATGTGGCTCCATTTTTTTACTTTTTCACCCTTTTTGCTTTTTCCACTTTTTCCTCCTTTTTCACCCTTTTTATGCTCTTGTATGAGTGTGGTGTGTTTCTTCAAGCTTTTCATGCATCAATCTCTTTTTGTATTTTCTCTTTCCAATGTTTTTCGTTACACCACACCTCATTTTTTACCTTTTTCTCTTTTCTCTTTCTTTTTCACTTTCCCATTATTTATGCACCCCTTCTCCAGTCACCCTCAACATAGGCATTTTGCCTATGTTGAGGTTCACAATGTTCAAGGAGGGACCAGGGCCAAGGCCAAAACAGGGTTTTTATAAAAATGGGTACGGTTAATTAGTTAATCAAAGAAAAATGGTCTATTTGAGGCTCAAAATCAGGATCAAGGGAATCATATTATTTTGGTAGGGTTAAAAATGGGCTAACAAAAAATGGCCTATGATCTTTTCCTAACCAACCATCCTAAAACCTATTTACAGACCAACCGGGCAAGTTCTAGATCCTCTATGCAGTATTGAACTAGGTATCAGACTTCATTCACTCATGGAACATGTCTTGCATTCACTCTACCTTTCCGATTTATACATGGCTTAATAAAAACTATTCATGCTAATATACTAAATGACATAAAAGGATCCACAAAAATCATGCTTTGCAATCAAAAGTACACAACTAATCATCAAAAAAAATTTAAACAGGGTTAATTCTTTTACAAATCCAAAACTAGTGCAACTTATTGGCTGAGTACTCCTAAGCTACTTTCTAATCAAAAAGAAATCACAAAAATAAAATCCTAGACATGCATGTTCTACTAGATAGCATGCCCCAGGGAAAAGAAACACGTAAGAAAAACCTCAGACAAATCAAAAACCCAAAATTACAAGTACACCCTCTCCCCTTTTTAAAAAGCATGCTTCATCCCCGAAGCATAGAATGTAAAGCAGAGGGAAGGGAACATACCTACGGTGCACTAAGGGCTTCTGTCGTCCTGCAAAGGAGATACCTCCGCTGCAATCATGGCGCTGGCACTGGCCAGTGCACTCAGTGGTGTATGAATAGGGGGAGTGGCTACCCCCTTAGTAGTATCAGCCATCTCTATGGCCTCTAGAATCATCAGGGCTGAATATGGCTCACCCGAAGGGTCCCTACCACTCGCAAGCTCTGCCTGGGCTGTGGTGGAGCTACCAGCTCCTCTAGATCTCTCAAGCATCTCCAACTGATGCACGTCATGAGTCTGCTGACTATCCAATCTCACCCGCTTGTGCTCTCTTTTCTCTCTTTTCCTCTTCTTCTTCAGGGTTTCGTCTCCAACATCCTCGGAGACCCTCCTTTTCCCTTTCTCTTTGTCTACTCCTGTGGTCTCCCAATAAGTTGCCAGATCAAGCTCCTCGTTAATAACGACATATAAGTCAGGAAGAGTGGGGGTTGCTATGATTGCCGGCTGTCGTGAAGACATCTCGGCCACTTGACTTCGAAGGGGCTACTCACGTAGGTTGCCCATATCAGTCTTCTCGACCATGCATATGTTGAATCTTCTCTCAAACCCATCTAATCTAGCGTGTAGGGCCTACGCAACTGTCTCTATCTCAGCCTTTACCCAACGATTGACATTCTCCATCATTGACTAAAACTTTTTCTCAACTACGATCAGTCTCTTGTCCAGATTTTGGAGAAATTCCTGAGGCACTAGGATGCTCCCAGCTGGATTCTAACTTGGGAGGCTCATAGATTGTGCAACGGAGATGCTAAGAGCTGCATCAGAATGACCGGGATCTGTAGTTGGTGTCTTTCCCTGCTCTTGTGAAGTGGGGGCATTCACCTGTGTGCCCCCAATTGCTCATGATAGTGGGACTGCGGTGGAAAGTCGAGCCTGACTCATCCAGTTCATTTTATCCCAGATTAGGCCAATGTCAGCAATTCGCTGTCCTCCGATCAGGTGCTCCTCACCACGACACACCTTGATGCCCGCCTCTATACACAATCTGAAAATGAGACTTGGGAATGGGATGGTAGTGCTCAATCCCATAGCCCGATCCCGCATCTCCTCTGTAATGACTCTCAAGATATTGATAGGGTGTTTGGACATGATACAAGCCACCAAAGATGCTCTTTCTGCAATGAGGGTATTATCATTAACAGTCGATGCCAACTAGTGGCGCACTAACATCCAGTAGGCCTTTGCTATGAAGTTTAAAGAGTTCTTGTGACCTATTTGCCGCTAATGACCCACTCTGTCTCTTCTTTGTCCTCAGCGATCACGCCGGACAACCATTGTATCTGCCTTCGCCTCTCATCAAAATCGAGCTACTTGATCTATTTCAAAGCCTCCACCTGATAGTTATATTTTGGCGTAGCATGTGGTGGTATAAACTGGGGCCCATATAATAACCGAGCAATAGTGCACTCGGATATATCAATCTCTCGACCTCTAACCAGGATGCTCTCCAGCTTGGGCTAATCTTTCAACTTCTGCCCCTCTTTTACTTTCTTCTACATGGTTGTCAAATAATTGGCGTAGAACTCCCGGACAATTTCTGAAGTGTATCGGTCGGGGGGCCTAGCTATCCAATCAAATCCGTAGAAGCTGAATATCCGCTTCATCCCCTCCACCTTGTTCAATGAATTTGTGAGGATCTGCGACTCTTCTTGAATGCTCCACCTAGGTTTGTTGTTGGGGATGAAAGCAATGCTCTGTTCATATATTTCCTGGGCTCCTAGTACTCTCCACTGGATAGTGCGGTTCTCACTAGGTGGGGTCTGCTCCTACTCGGCATTTGGTGCGGACTCACTGCTTGCATCTCCGAATTAGGACTCCTCGGACCCCTCTTCTTCATTAGAGCCATTTCTCGACTCTTGGGATCTCTCCTCCACTCCCTCCTCAAACTGGGGAGCACCGGAAGATGTGGTTGTGGCCGCCACCGTCTTGGGTTTTAGCCTTCGGCCTAGTGGTTTGGGTCCCATCAGTATCCGATGTATCGACCCTATATTCCTCTAATGAACCACTAGGGGAGTTTCCCTCTTGTTCGAATTCAGAGGTCTCATCAGGCAATGTCCTCCGAGTAGTTGCCTTTGATGCTTTACGTTTCATCGTCATTGTACTTGTGGAGAAAAAAGGTTAGAATTCCAAATCTTAGAAAAGAAAGCAAGAAGAATTCCTTTGTAATTTATCAGGGTTGTCAGTATGAGCCGTACCTTGGAGGTATGATTTGTACTGAGACCCGTAATATCTCAAGTCAATGTTATGCCTCTGAGGTACAACTCATACCATGAAGGTACAGTTCATACTATGAGTCGTATGAGGATACCCCTTTAAAACAATTGTTCTGTATTTTTCCACGACTCATGGTACAACCTGTAAGTCAATTTCACGAGTCGTAGGAAGGATCGTACTGTCACTTGTGGACTTGACCCTTTTCAGATTTTTGGTATGACTGTTAGGTATGACTCATAGCAGTAAACCATGAGCCATACTAGGGTTCGTACCTCGTGATTGTTACAAATTTGAATTGGGATAGTCCCAACGAGCCATCCTACGAGTTGTAGTATGAAACCACGAGTCGTAGGAATGCTTGTGAAGCCTGTCCCTGCCTTAATTTTGGTTCTTGTATGAGGTTTCAGTTTAGTGTTAGGTACTCAGAATTCCCCAAGTCCAGGCATGCAGTTGACCTGTTCTACATTTATCCATTCCTCCCCTTTTTAATCACGGCCTATAACTCAATTTTAATAGTTCAATGCGCAATTTTAAAAAATTCAAACCCCTACCCAGTCGCACACCCTTTGTTCACATCCCTAGTCATTGTCCTTTGTTTATTTTTCAAGCATTGAGAGGACTCTTAGGGATTAAGCTGATTTGCATCAAGCACACAATTCATATTTACCAAATTCAAAGAACTACACTTGCTTGATAACTACTTTCTTCGACTGGTAAGCAGAACTAGGGTTGGGATTGGGGTTTTTGGTGTAATCTAAGAAAGAACTTGCTCAATTGATCTTTGATGTTGAGTTATGGGTGTGAGGGAGTCGTGAGTTTAGGTCGTGATTTTGATTTTTGAGAGCGTGGGAGGAGGGTACGACTTGTTTTATGTTTAAATAGGTTATAGGGCAGATTTGGAAAATATGGGTCGAGTCAGGTAATTTTAAAATTTTTGACATGTCATGACTCATACCACGAGTTGTAGGAAGGCTCTATGACTCGTCCCTTGGACCCGTAACAAAGAGATTGAGAAACTTACATGTGGACCTACAAGCACATCTTACAACTCGTACTACAGGGGTATGATTCGTACTATGACTCGTAGGTATTTCTTCCATTATGGTCCATGCCTTTCATAGTTCATAGCCACAATGAGTACTACGACCATTAGAATAAGGTTACGAGTCATAAGACTAACTGTTCCCTAAACTCATGCAGACAGAGAAAAGGAGAAGAGTCTTAGTCGTATAGCATCCTGGATAACTCCAGGCAACCTGTGCGCCTTGGATATTCCAACAAAGTTCATCAGTTGCGTGACCACTAAATACCCCTTTCATATTCAATAATTGGATCATGGTGCTAGTGATGTCAAATGTTTCCCCAGCAGGCAGTGGTGGTGGCACGATAGCTCCAATTGACTCGACTTCATCAATGTCTGGGTCATCTTCATCGACAAACTGAGGGGCATATCTTTGACCTTTGTTTCCCCTACCATGTCGACCAGCATTAAAAACCTCATCTCGAGAATCCTCCGCATCCTGAAGTGCAGCTTGCCGAGCTAGCTCGACTTGCCTAGCTTCTTCAATAATATGGGCATCTCTCTGCTCTTGGTTCTCCATCTTTCGCAGTGTTCTTTCGCGTTCAAGATCCAACGGAATCAGGGGTTTTCACTCTGACGAGCACTTGGCATTCACCAAGAAACAAACTATGGATATCCAAAAATAAAAAGAAAATATAATTTAGGAAATAACAACAAAAAATCAAATACAAGCAATTAATTAAGTCTTAGTCGTATTCCTCGACAATGGCGCCACTATTTGATAATGCTCAAACTCATACTTCCTAACAAAGTATTATGAATTGGTCGTTATCAATAAAGAACCCAACTAACAGGTTGGGGTCGAACCCACAGGGAATAGGGTAAGATCTAGACTAATACCAGTAATTGAACTTGTTGGTGAGTTATCTCTAAATTGGGGGTTTTAAAGAAAATAATATTAAAATAAGATTATATTTGTGATTTAAATCAAGATTTTCAAACAACTATGCTAAGTGTTCCCCATGAGTTCATACTACTTCGGGTATACACATGTGATCAATCCCAATGCTTACTTGTAGAACTGATAACTAGGGTTCATCCAAACGACCGGTTCGTCCCTATTGAATGACTATACTCAATCACCGGGTCAGGTCTCATGATCGATTTCAAACTAACTATTATCAATATGTTCCAAATTTAACTGTCCTACAACCACAGCTCAAGTTAATACAATAATCATTAAGACCAAGGCTTTGTTGTAATTCTCTCCTAATCTCTACTTCTATAAGTTCAAGAAAGTAAAGAATTCGGGCAAGTACTAATGTTGTACACTGTTAATAAATGTTTAAAGATGAAGAGAATACAATACAAGAATTTAACATTGGTTTTGAATCACTTTTGTGTAACCCTATTTCGTTAATCCACCATGATATCCACAACCCCTAGTTGTGGAGGTTTTAGCCTCTCATGGTTGTAAGATTACAATTTGCATTCATATACAAACACATAATTAAATACTTACACCAATAATTGGAAGAAAACCAGATCTGAATATCAAAGAACAATCTCAAAAATAATGTAGGAAATCAAGAATTTGATCCCAAGAATTGCTTCTCCAAAACTTGATAGAAATTCACAAATATTATTCTTCACACGTCTACTACTTCATTTCTATGTTTCCTCACTAAAATAAAACATAAAAGTTATTTGTACAGACGTTAGAAACCTTTTCCTAAGCTAACAGAGAATTTTTCATATCTGGTGCTGACTGTGTCACGACTGATCCTACGACCCGTAGCAGGATTGTACGGGTCGTACCTGTTTCTGGTACGTCCTTGGCTTCTGCAGATGTGTCTAAGTGTTGGCAGGCTGGTTCGACTCGTACCACAGTCCTACGAGTCGTACAATGCTTACATGGTTTGGCCTTGAGAACTCTAACATCTTCTGAAATTTTCCACAAGCGTTGTGGTACGACATGTACTGTTTGTTGTGTCTGAAGTTCTGCCAAGTCTTGAAGAATCTTTTGAAGTTCACTACTGCTCATGGTACGGTTCGTATGTTCATGTTATGATCTGTAATTCCATCCGTACCAAGAGACTACCTTCGTGCAAATTTCTCTGAACAATTTCACGACTCTAGTTACGGCTCGTACAATCTGGGTACGGCTCGTACTGAGAGTTCTATATTGCCTTCCTCTTAATTCAACTTTTTGAATTTCATCACAATTCTCAGTATGGCTCGTACAATCAAGGTACGGCTCATACTGAGACTTGTACTTGGCTGATTTTCTGCATTTTTTGGCTTCTTTTGCACATTTTTGCTCCAACACTTATTTTCGATGAAATCAAAGTAGAAGTGCCTCATATCCATATAAACATACCTAAGTCCATGCTATTTTCTCAGTTTTAAGCGTTGAAAGGGTTGTAAACTCACAACACATCAGGTATGAGACTCAACAAACTCTAAAAGCTAGAGGTAAAAATCCCGCAATTTCACAATCTTCATACCTTTCAGGTAATCCAACATTAACTGTTGTCCCTGTCTAATATTGAGTAGCTACTAAGTAAGCCAACATATATACTACACTCCTGACCTCCTGTTCCAAGGGTGTAGAAAGAGCTAGGATGGTCTTGGCATGTCTGTTACTTTATGAAGTTCCTGGTGCCTTGAGAGGATGCGGGGAGATTGAAGAGATGTCCCCTTTTGCCCTCAGGCTGGGCTGTCCTCCAACTGTGACACCACGCTGGTACACTCTCCTGCTGATATATCTAACTTGCAGCTGGCTATAGTCTGTCTCATATCAAACATCATTCTAGACAGACATAATAATGTAAGATTAGGGATTCAACCCTATACAACTCGGCTCTATAGAACGATCTTGAAAAGAAGGAGGGGTAACCATACTATCATGCCTCATAGATCCTTGCTTATAAAATGTGGTGCACAACACATTTATAAATAAGACTCTACTAGACACGGCTTGCATACCCCCCAGGATACGACGTTGCTCTATACCAAATTTGTCATGCCCCATCTTGGGAGGTGTGACTGGTAACCAATGCCACACTGGACTCTGAGCTGACCTAGTTTGGGCATATGCACCTCTGGTGCCTGCCAACAACACATAAGTCCAAAAAACAAACAACTATATCTCGGTTGTAAACATAGCCTCGGGCTGACTAGGCCGCAACATATAACCTGCGTAAGACAGCTAACCCTGCACACACAATAATAAAAAGATCCTATGCGGGCCAATAAGACCACCATGTTGTCTAAGTCATAACAAATGGAAGGCATGTATTTCTATATAAAATACAGCCGACAAGGCTGCTAACAGATAACTAAACTAGGCCCCATGCGGCCAACATACAAAATATAACATATATATGCCCCACAAGGACAACAATGCACAACTAGCTAGGAACTAAAGAATGTAGTCTGCAAGCCTCTAAGAGTGAAATATTGGTCGGGACAGGGCCCCAGCCTACCCAAAGCTATATAAAAAAGGATAGGCAAACCTCTACTACATGGCAACTCCGAATGAAAGGAGCTGACCAATATGCTAACTCTGAATGGCTGCTAAAGAGGTCTCGAAACCTGTCTGTCTAAACCTGTAGGAAAGTAAGCAGCTCCCCATGCATGGGTGTCAGTACAATATGTACCAAATATATAAGGCAATAATAATAACTGAATATAAGCTGATAAAGAACTGATAGTAATCATTGAAAAGTGGTAGAAGTTAACATGTACGTGTTCATAACCATAGTCTGCATCTAGTAAACAATTATACAAATGGGAACTTAAATTGCATGATTACACATTCATAGACTATATCTAGTAATTAAGTATACAAACAAGAACCTAACCTAGCCCCCATAAGCCGGGAAGGTGCAAGAAATACAGAGATAACATGTCTAGGCCCCTATAAGTCTTGGCAAGTACAGTTCAATCTATATACCCCTAACCAGGTCACTATGGTTTCATAGGTAAGTATAACCAAACCTATCTGGCCTCTAGGACTGCAACCGAGCCCTTAGGCTCCTATAACTACATCTGATCCCTCTAGGCTTCTGTAACTGCACCCTGGGCTCGCAAGGCACCACTAAGGGTCAGTAATGTCGTTACAGAATAAAGGAAATCCATTCGTGAATGGACTTCAATACGACCTTGTAGGCTTGAATATAGTCCTTTCAGACGTCACATAGCTCCTCTAGGCAATCTGTAGCCCTATAGGCAATGATACAATTAGCAATCCTGAGATCGTTTGACGGGAAACCAACTAAGGTTGGTCGATCCCTACAGGGGCATGATGCTATAGCCTTAATATAGTCATTCAATAGGCATACCTAGCCCCTATGGCCTAACACATCTGCTACTCACCCCTAAAATAGTCTATATAGCTACCAACAGGCACACCCCATGTGCCTATACCTAACTAGAGGTTCATGGCAATGATTACAACCTTTGTCGGCTTTGACAGAGTAGGGTGAGGTCTGGGGTGAACTAAGTGATACTCTGAAGGTCATACTAGAACAATGGTAGTTCATAAGCGAACAACAAGGTCATACGTGACCATCTATACAGTTCCTTCACTTAGAATGACGATAGGGCTGCTACTAACTGGATATGTTCCTAAGCGGCAGCCCTAACTTCCCATAAATGGCCTACCACAATTCTTAGCCTGAAGGTAATTTTGTGATACCAAGGGTTCTAGTCCCTTAGACGTCAACCTGGTCTGTCCAGATAACATATAGCTCCCTTGAGCAATTCATAGCCTCGTAGGCAGGTATATCCGGATTTAGCCCTTCGCGGCAACATGTACGTGGGGCGTCTGCTATCGCTCAGTTCATTAGGCAACCCTGGTGCCACTGACTCGAAGGTAATACCACCCTATCAAGATTCTGGCCCTGGAGGCATCAAGATACGCCAATGACCTGCGGGCGAGCTTTACCGTCTATATAGGCGTCAAATAGAAAGTTATATCGCCCTGTTGCGCCCTATGTTGTCCAACCCTACCAGGTTAGGCCCAACAGCTAACTACAAGCTTCTAAGTCCTTAGTATGACAATGAGACATCAGAATCCCTCTAAACTATAAACAAATGACATCTCTACAACGCCCCTAGTGATAAAGCGTTTATCACACTGTGAACTCTTTCACGATTGGGAATACTATGATTTAATCTCAATTCGTCTCGTAGCAGCTAACCACAATATATATATATAATCATTATCTACTTGCAGTAGCCAATCACGACATACATACGTTCAACTTACTTACAAAGGTATAGGTCGTATCACTATACGACAAGAATACTTGCCAAAAGAGGATATCCTTAACATACCTCAATTGTTGATTTCTGCTCGCCCAATCCTATCCCAACCTAGAACCAATAATTCCTCCAAATTATAGCCTTTACGTTGATGTAGTATTTCTATTCTTAGTCCATGAAAACAACTTGCAACATTCAACAATATTCACATTGACCACCATTTATAATCTACTCAAATTTAGCCGAAAACTCATGAATTTCTAAGAGTTTAGAAGATAGAAATACTTACTTATCACTTGTAGACGCTTAGGACTTGATTAGAAGTGATTTCTACAACTTCTACTCAGTGGGACTCCGTCAAACCAGGAAAATTTTGAAGAAATAACTCCGTACATACATTCTCCGTAGGCCTAGGAATCATTATCTAAGAAGAATTTGCAATTAGATGAGGTTTGATAGCGTAATTTGACGTCAATTCGAAAAAATCCTCATGAGAGACTCACCTAGGCCAAGTGTCTTCTTTTGGAAATATTTTAAATGAAGAACATAACACTTAATACACACACATATATATAGAGGTGGTGGCCAAGGGGACCGATGCGCCTCCCACAGCGCCAGAACACGAGCGCGATGTGCCGCCCATTGCGCTGAGGGAGGGGCGCGATGCACCGGCTGGGGTGCCCTGCCTCCAGTCCCAACCTTCTATTCATTCAGTTACATGCTCACATGATCCTCCCTCAAGCCTTTCTCCCGCTCATGTCGTGTCCTAAATACTCTCACAAGCACACGCGCATGTCCGCTAATCAAAGGCGACTTACGAGGTGTAACACATTATATATTCTAGAAAATTCAACTCTACCCAGGTGCAACTAGCCAGCTCACTGGATTAGGCTCTTCGCTGCAACGGTCACTTGCCGTTGTAAGGGAACAGGTCCCGCAGCAACGATACTATCCTGGGCAGTAGCTTGACTTAGTTGCCCTTAGTCATTTCACCAACTATTTGTAGCACCTCATATCATCTTATTCTTTTAGAAACATCAAAGTTACTATATCCGACACACAAAAGCTACATAACCACATGCAAGATAGAACAATTCATAACAACAATGGTACAACACAATTTCTAACTTTTATTTAACTCTATGAAACATCAAAACTTTACAACTTTCCCATGTTCAAATCACAACACAAGTTTTCAAGCATCAGTTCAGCCAAATAACATTACTTTCTTCTACTTTTAAACATTATTACAACACACCATAAAATAGAAAAAATAGCGAATGTTGGGCACACGAGTCCATCATATCACTATGAACACTCCAGCAATATACCTTAGTGTATACACATGCTAGTGAGTCTTATTTTTGTCCTTCCAATCATGACCTACAGGGAACTCTAGAAAGTTATGTACTGTACTGGTGTAGTACCCGCTCCCACTCATATGCTCGTTCGGATACTCCCCTCGGACACAAGCCACTCAATCAACATTGCTCGCCCAAATGCTCCCTTTGGCCACGAACCTCTCATCTCAGGATATTCTTACTATCCTTAACCATTCTCACGGTAGTGATATCATAGCCAAGTACATCATTATTACATTTAGGAGATCACAACTACTACTTCCACTCATATATTTAAACAGGCCATCATTAGATTCATGACAATACAAAGAACACATTAATAATTCAACATAATTTCACGTTGGTTCGGTGGCCACAACATATCACAATTAATATCCATAGACTAAAGCAACACATTATCATTCACAAACATATAGGTCATTATATAAAGTCTAACTCCTCTAAACCATAACCTACCTCAAATTGGGAGGATTCAGATGGCAATCACACTACTGGAGTCTTACTCTTCCTTAATGCTTCCAAGAGTGTAAAGTCTATTGCAAGAACAAGATACAGTTTAGAACCCTACAACCCACACAAAGGTTTAGAAACTAAAACCCATCCTTTCAGGGAAAATTTAGGAGTAAATCCCAATTTTACTTATTTCTAGGTCCCAATTACCACATGAACCACGTTCTTTAACAATTATACCTTAGGGAATAATCATTACTCCCCGTTAAACTCAAAATAAAATCCACATTAGTTCCCCATGTTCTAGCCCTAGTCTATCAACTTAGGGTTTTTTTGCTAGAAAATCACCATTAGAGGTTCTCCTAGATTCCTAAGTGTTTACTTAAGCCAGCCCAATGGTAGTAAGTCAAGAATTTTACCTAGAGAAGAAAATCCAACTGCTCTAGGGAAAAAATCACCTTGTGCTCTTGGGATTTCATGTGCATAAGGAAAAGACACATAATACTCATACTGTTGGTGGCAGACCCATCTTGTGATCGAATTTAGACCACTAAGAGTGTGTCGAATTGCTCTATAGGGGGTCTCCAAATAAGGTCTTTGAATGATTGTTGGTCAATTCTAGGTGAACCAAGTAATCTATTTAAAACAGCGAGTTAAAAATTCATAATCTGTCCTCGAATTTTAACTTAGTTAGACCTTTACATAGGATCCCAATTTTCTAGAAATTCCCTCACTATGTTCAAAATACATTCACCCAGATCATTGAACATAAATCCCAACCCAAGAGTATGTAATCTTTCAACAATATGAGGAAATTTGGATGCCAAGATACCTCTATCAATAAATAATTCATGTGAATTTTTTGATTCATTGTGTTCATTAAACCACTTCTTATCTTCTTGCTCCATGACCCAATGGAGCCCATAATGTCTTGGTGGTTGTGGTGCCATGCTTGCATCCTCATTGGGAGCTTCTTGACCCATTCTAGTCCTTTTGCTTCCATGGCTTGAAGAAGCCACTCCCTTTCCCTTGCTAGCTTTGGTGCCATTGTTGGTGAAATTTCAAGAAAAATGACGTCTTTTATGATTTGGGTAAAGAAGTTTGGAAAAATTTGTGAGAAAGATAAAGGTTTTAGAGAAACCTTTAGAGAGAAGAGGGATTTGCGGCGCGCCTATGCTGAAAAGTGAGGAGAAAAATTAGCTTTTTGCTTTTAAAGGCATTCTATGGGTCAGATTCGATCCATTGACCCACCAATTTTTTCACCTGAACCCTTGTGTCGCGGTGCATTGTACCGTGTGCTGAACTGGCAATGCATCATGTCACTGCCTACATGGGCTATCCTGCGCATCACGCTGGTCCATGTGCTTATGTCACGACCCGAACGTAGACCCCGATAGTAACACGAGACAAGGAACCTCGAGAGGCCCCAAGTCGACCCATGGCATAAGCATACATCGACCCATGGCATAAGCATACATCTAACTTCATTCATTATAAGCGGAAGACTAATCACAAGGCATAGTGGAAATGTAAGCATAATTATGACATATCATAACAAACGGAATCACTTAGACATGCACCAGCTGAGTACTACACACCATCTAAAAGCCTCTACTACATACATGGGTTGATGGGACAACACCCCCATTTAACCCGGACAAGTACTCAAACATAAAATAGCATGAATGTCCGTCGAATGTCCCTCGAAACATGAAGACTCACCAACAAGCTGAAAGTACACTCTGAGATGATCTAAATATGAGGATGAGCCTAAGAGTCAAAACCTGTATCATAAGACAATACAACATAGAAAGTATGCGGTCAGTACGTGGACTGTATCGAGCATGCAAGGTAAGTAAAATGGACATTTAAAATATACAAAAGCTCATAAAACATCATAAGAGTAATACATCATGCTCATATCATAAATATCATAACATAACATATCAAAAAGCTCAAGGTTTTCAAAGCATTTGTGATACAATCGTAATCATGATCATAAGAGAAAATCCAAAATGAACGTTTCTTGAGCCAACATACGTAATCATAAACATGCATAAATCATGAGGAACAATGGGAGATTCTCTTAACCGACATACCCCATATGAGCACACATGAAGCCCTACTTGTGACCCTAGTCGGGAGAGTGTTCATACCTTGCCAAGGGTAGAACCATGAAAGGCATGATCAAACATGAGAAAGGCCATTTGGGCTAGGGCGAGTCACAAGGGAGGTCCCAACATACCTACAGTGGCACGTAGTTTATGAGATCCGGGTCAGAACCTGGGCCCCGAACCTACTCGGTGTTCGATACCACTCCCAAAACATATATAGTGCTCATAGTATAATATGCATGATTTCATAATCTAGTTGAATCATGATAATCATAAACATGCTTATAAATACATGAACTAGCCATAAAACAAGGCCCGTGAGTTGGCCTAAAACATAATTCATGAATCATAGTTTCATACATACTTGTAGATTATGCATATAGCTCGAGAGTCACCAAATCATGATGGGTAATTAAATAAATTCATACTTCAAGTCATAAATCATGTTGGGCTTGTATGTATTATCAATTAAAGCAAAGATCATAAATCGACTTATCATAGCTCATGCTTAGATAGGCTTAATTTAATAGAATTCGAAATTAATAATTATATAATAAAAATAGTAATAAAATTTGATCAAAATCCATAAAATATAATGTAAATCACAATTTAGAATAACTCACTTGTAAATCATTAGATTTTCATAAAAATTGAATTAAAACCCCAATAGATTTTTGGTAGATTTTCATAAATTAATAGAGAATGGGCATGGGTGTGATGAAAACACCCATTCGTAACCCTACATACCTGGATGAGATCAGATTCTAAAGTTCTTGAATTCCCAAGGAGGAATTGACAGGGAAAAGCTTGATTCTATGCTTGATCTCTCTAGAATTCTCTTAGTATGCATGCATGGGAATGATCTATGCAATAAGGACTTAACCTATCTTAAAATGCCTAGAAAAATACATGAAATGATGTAGTTTAGGGTCTTATAGCATGAAAAGGTCAAAAAATTCCCTAAATGAATTTAGCTTGAAAATTTGCACAGGTTAAACCAACGAGCGTACCAACGAGTCGTTGGAAGCTACCACGACTCGTGGTATGGCTCGTCGTCTGCACTGCCCAGGCCTTGATTTTGGAATCAAACCATGTCTAGACAAGACGACTCTTCCTTTGGTACAACGGGTCGTTGAGTCGATCATTGCTTGCTCCTCAAAAATTTCTAAACTTCCTCACAATGAGTCTCACCACTACTCATTGTTTCCACCAACGAGTCGTGGTGTCCGTCCGTTAAGTCCACTAGAAATTTGACCATGTAGATAACGAATGCTGACAACGAGTCATTGTTACTCATGACAGGTCGTTGGGTGACCCGTTATTTCCCCAAATGCTAAAGTCCATCTCTCACCACAACTACAGACGAAGACTCGTTGTTTCCCACAACGAGTCGTTACATCGGTCATCGCTTCCACTGCCACCCGGACTCCTGAAACCAAGACTGGTAACAACAGCTCATGGTTTCCAACCACGAGTCATTACACCTCTCGTTCTGTGATGTTTTTCCCAGTTTCAGCAGTTTTCAAGTTTTAACTCCCGGGTCCACTCTTAGGCATTTCCGGGGCATTACAGCTTAGGGGTAGGGATGGTATGGTATTTAAAACTTTGGTACGGTAATTTTAGTATTCAATTTCTAAAAATACTATACCATTACCATACAAAATTAATTCAGTATGGTTCAATATTTTAAAGTTCGATTTCATTATCTTGCGGTACGGTAAATCAGTAACCATAGTTTATTCAATTTCGACTTACATATACTTATACAATAGAGAATTATTACTTCATCTTTTCAAGAAATATCACAATTATACATACTAACATCTTACATTGTAAATATATTAAAAAGAAAGTGCAAATAATTTCCTTCTTGAATATATTATATAATAATATATTTTAATTAAGATAGAGTAGACAAAGTTTCGATGTCTAAATAGCTAGTTTTGTACTAATACTATTTTATGTAATTGCTAGTATTATAAAAGCAATATGTATGAATTATATATGTACCTATATACTTCGGTATGGTATTCGGTATTTCGTTATTTTTTTATAAATACCAAATATCTGTCACACCCCGCCTTGGGGGGTATGACTGGCACCTGGTACCCTACTAGGACCTGACCTGCTGGACTGTTAAGCCTGGGCGCATCTGGCACCTGGCTGGCTCTAACTCACATTTCTGGAAACAAAGGGCTATATAACGGCTGTAAATACAGCCCCCGACCCATTGGCCTATAGCCTCCTGTACCTGCACTAGCAGCTGACCAGAAACATAGTAATTCAGGGAAACCTATGCGGGCCGACAAGGCCACCATGCTGTCTAGTTATCTGCAACTTAATCATAAGGCACAAAAAGAAGCTACGTGACCGGCAAGGTCACCACTACTGACAATTATGGCCCCAAACGACCATCACAGAAGTAAGAAAGAGTAAAGACAACTATACAACTGCACGGCCCCACACGACCGGCTCATCTGACCACAGGGAATATATACAGAATGCAAGCCTCTAGGAATAGTAATAAAACTGATCGGGACAGGGCCCCGACCTACCCATGCTATACACAACAAAAGGAACTGAACTACACCTCTGAAATTCAGCCTCCGGATGACTGGAGCTGAATACTCAACCGCTGACAGGGAGTCACGTAGAATCGCCTGCTCGTCTAGGAGTACCTGCAGGCAAGTAATGCAGCGCCCCACTGGGCGTCAGTACCACTGGTACTGAGTATGTAAAGCAACTGAAATAATATAACTGAAAACAACATCTGAAAACAATAATATGACTGATGAAGCAGAAGTAGGAGGAATAACTTAACTGTCTGATGAAGTAGATCGTACCTGTTCTTACTGATACCGAAGGAAGTAGGAATCATACCTGGAGGCGTATCATTCTACTACCAACCCACTCGCGTCTAATATAACATAGCATAGCATACATAACATAACATAGCACACACAAACCTTACCCGGCCCCCATAAGCCGGGAGGTACAATCAACACAGAATCTATGCCCCTACCCCAGTCATCCCATCTCCTATAATGGCTGTGAGCATCCTGCCGGTCCCTGGGTATGCACTTGGGCTCACTGAGCCCCTGACTATAACTGTATCTGAGTCCGAAGGACTCTAAATCAACACCCCGGGCGTACCCGCTCGACGGGGGTGTATAAGGGCCGACCAAGGCACAATATGGGGAAACTGGCATCCCATCTTCGTCCCCTTGTGGGATGGCATATCACTCCGTAGAGCGACGTATCCTCGTCCCCTGGCGGACGAGTCGATACAGCTATTAACCTTGGGCGGTCAGGGATGCTAGGTAATCCAACTCCAATCAATACAACGGTCTCAACTAGTCATGCTGTCTGTGTATCTCATAAGCTAAGGCTAACAGGGGTAAGGTATCGTATACTTTAAATGCTGGACTAACAATAATAATCTGTACGTATTCGATACGTGCTGAGGCTGGTAAATATATATAATGTAAACATAGTCTCCTGCTAAACTGTATTGGGGCAAAGGCCATACAAGATAGTGTTTTTGCTGAAAACTATACTGTTTACTAAGTTTCTGTGGTAACATAATTTCCTATTTCTAACATGCTTTCTAAACCATATACAGTTACTATTCTATATCTGGAATGCTTTACTGATACCGTATTACCTTGCGAGGTTTCAGCTAAACACAACAATATCTTAATATGGCATATTACATCACCTACTGAATATACTGGGCAACCTTAACCACTCACACCCGAATCTAAATCGTACGGATAGGTATCGTACACGTTATAACCCAAAACTTCTCATATTGCACCAATATTCAAAATAACACGATACTCGATTTCTAAACATGTAACTGGTCTGTAAATTACTATACTGCTTCGCGGTTACTCGACTTGCCGAGGAAACTTAACTTTACATACCTTATCTTTGAATATTCATCCGTCGGACGAGGCTCAGCTGGTACTTCAGCTATTTTCTCCCAACTACATTCATAAATACGTCAATCAATACTAAATACAACGTTATTGTAAAGAGAGACGTTACTTTCGATTTAATTTATAGCCTAAACTTAGGCTTATCGAAAGACGGTCGAAAACTCGCTATTTTTCAGCGGCCCAGAAGGGAGAAATATTTACTTCTCAGCTAGAAACACATAGACATTAATTTAGAGCAATTCTACTTACTTTAGTTCGGCGGCTCGCCAATTCGTCGGCCGTATTTTGCGAAACTAACTCCGTAGAAATGCTCTCTGCTGCTAAATACCTTGGTATCTAGGATTAATTTGGGTTTGGGCAGCGTTTGGCAGCGTAATCGGATGAAAATATTTAATTTTCTTCGTCTTCCCTCTGTTTACCTACAATTTCTGGAAATTTATCAAGTATATAATGAACTCAAACCGCAGTGGGGGCTTTATATAGTTGAGCCTGGACAAGGGCAACGTGTCACGGAGCCATCGCGGAGGCCTCACCTCCGTGACACGCTGCCATCGCGGAGGGGTTCTGCCTCGGCTCCTCCCGCGATGGTTCGACAGGTTTCTCGTCCGATCTTTTCCCGGGCCTTTCCCTAGCACGTATGGCTTTCAAATATGCTTAACCAACGTGCAAATAGGTCGTCTAAGTGCCGGGAATTCTACGGGGTATAACATTCTCCCCCCCTTAGGAATATTCGTCCTCGAATGTATATTGCTATCTAGAGGACTGCTTACTTTACCTTCTGGGAAAATTTTGGCAGAGTTTCCCCTGTAACATGGACTATCGCAAAAACCTGAAATGCAGAAAAATCTAACACCGGCACTGCACACAATGTTCTAAACTTCACTGGACAACTAAATATCACTCCTTCTTTATCATTTACAAACATACAATCATAAGATACTGTATAAGTACTGATATGGACATACCTGTCGTCCGACTAGGCCTGAAATAGGTGAGGGTATCTGATTTTCATATCTTCTTCAGCCTCCCACATCATTTCTTCCCGATTTCTGTTACGCCACAATACCTTGACAGACGCAACGTTTTTAGTTCTCAGCCTGCGAATCTGTCTGTCTAAAATGGCTACAGGAACCTCTTCATAGGCTAATTCTTCTGTGATCTGAACATCCTGAACTGGAACTACTATAGAAGGGTCCCCTACGAACTTCCTTAACATAGAAACATGGAATACTGGGTGAACCAACGCTAACTCTGGAGGCAAGTTTAACTCGTATGCCACGCGGCCTATTCTTCACCGAATCTGATACGGTCCAATGAATCTTGGGCTAAGCTTGCCTTTCTTGCCAAACCTCATTACCCCTTTCATCGAGGACACTTTCAGATATACCCAGTCGTTTACCGAAAATTCTAGATTTCTGCGCCGTCTATCTGCATATGACTTCTGACGGCTCTGAGCGGTCAGTAAACGTTCTCGGATAAGCTTTATCTTTTCCTCGGACTGCCGAACAATGTCTGGGCCAACTAATGCTGATTCTCCTATCTCAAACCAGCCCACCGGTGATCTACATTTCCGCCCGTACAATGCCTCGAAAGGCGCCATCTGAATAGCTGAATGGTAGCTGTTATTATAAGCAAATTCGATTAACGAAAGATGTTCATCCCAGCTACCCCCAAAATCTAACACACACGCTCGTAGCATATCTTCGAGCGTCTAAATTGTACGTTCAGCTTGCCCGTCTGTCTGAGGATGGAATGCTGTACTCAGATTAATCTGCGTCCCCAGACCTTTCTGAAATGACTGCCAGAACCTAGATGTAAACTGTGCCCCTCTGTCTGAAATGATAGATGCCGGCACTCCATGTAATCTAACTATTTCTCTGATATACAATTCGGCATAATTCTCAGCTGAGAAGGTAGCCCTTACTGGCAGGAAATGAGCTGATTTTGTCAGCCTGTCAACTATTACCCAAATGGAATCATTTCTGCGTCTAGTATGGGGTAACCCTGTTACAAAATCCATATTTATTGCTTCCCATTTCCACATAGGTATCGATATCTCTTGAGTCAAACCACCCGATTTCTGGTGCTCTGCTTTCACCTGCTGACAATTAGCACATCTAGATACAAATTCGGCTATTTCAATTTTCATACCTGGCCACCAGTAGATGTCTCTGATGTCGTGGTACATTTTCGTCGCCCCTGGGTGAAGGGAATAGCGAGCGTAATGTACCTCGTGCATAATCTACCCACGAAGGCCTGAGACATTCGGGACACAAAGGCGGCCCTTACAGCGTAGCACACCATCCTCGGTTGTCTAAAAATCTGGCTCCTTACCCTTCTGAACTCTATCTCTGAGCTGGACTAAATCGGGATCCTCATACTGTCGTTGTTTTACCTCTGTAACTAACGATGATACTGCAGAATTCTGAATTACGGCCCCATTATCTCCTGTTTTCATTACCCGAACGGCTAGCCCAGCTAACTGATGAATTTCTTTGGTTAACTTTTGCTTCTCAGGTCGCAAATACGCTAAACTCCCCATTGACTTACGGCTCAGGGCATCTGCTACAACATTAGCTTTTCCGGGGTGGTATAGAATATTCACATCATAGTCTTTTAACAACTCCAACCAGCGGCGTTGCCGCAGATTCAACTCCCTCTGAGTGAAAATGTACTGTATGCTCTTATGATCTGTGTAAATATCAACATGAACTCCGTACAGATAATGCCTCCACATCTTCAAGGCATGAATTACTGCGGCCAATTCTAGGTCATGGGTAGGGTAATTCTTTTCGTGTTTCCTCAGCTGTCTGGAAGCATATGCAATTACTCTACCATACTGCATCAACAAACAGCCCAGCCCGACACCTTACGCGTCGCAATAAACTGAATACCCTTCTGTGCCTTCCGGCAGTGCCAGTACTGGGGCGGAGGTTAATCTGTCTTTCAGTTCCTGGAAACTCTGCTCACATGCCTCCGTCCACTGAAACTTTGCTGCTTTCTGTGTCAGTTTCGTTAAGGGTGCTGCAATGGTTGAGATCCCTCAACGAACCTCTGATAGTATCCTGCCAACCCCAGAAAGCTACGAACTTCAGTCGGGGTGGTAGGCCTGGGCCATGACTTAACTGCTTCTATCTTCTGCTTGTCTACCTGTATACCAGCGTCTGAGACAATATGCCCTAAAAAGGCTACTGAGTTAAGCCAGAATTTACACTTCGAAAATTTAGCATACAACTGGCGGTCCCTAAGAATTTGGAGCACTGTCCGCAAATGAGTCCGGTGATCTGCTTCAGAGCGAGAATACACCAGAATATCATCAATGAATACTATCACGAACAAGTCCAGGAAGGGTCTGAAAATACTGTTCATCAGGTCCATAAAGACTGCTGGGGCATTTGTTAGCCCGAAGGACATAACCAGAAATTCAAAATGTCCATATCGGGTCCTGAATGCTGTCTTAGGGATGTCCCTCTCACGTACTCGGACCTGGTGATATCCGGACCGCAAGTCAATCTTAGAAAAGTATCTGGCTCCCTGTAACTGATCAAATAGGTCATCAATCCTAGGAAGCGGATACTTATTCTTTACTGTAACTTTGTTTAGCTGCCGATAATCTATGCACATTCGGAGCGAGCCATCTTTCTTTCTCACAAACAAGACTGGCGCACCCCACGGTGAAGTACTCGGCCTAATAAAACCTTTATCTAACAGGTCTTTCAACTGCTCCTTTAATTCTTTGAGTTCTGCAGGAGCCATACGATAAGGAGGTATTGATATTGGCTGAGTGCCTGGTAGCAAATCAATAGCGAAGTCTATTTCCCTTTCTGGGGGAATACCAGGTAACTCATCAGGAAATACATCTGGGAATTCATTTACCACTGGAATAGACTGGAGTGTCGAAGATTCTGCTTGGACGTCTTGAACTCTGACAAGATGGTAAATGCACCCCTTAGATATCAACTTTCTCGCCCGAAGGTAGGAAATAAACCTACCATTTGGCGTCGCGGTGCTGCCCTTCCACTCCCGTACTGCCTCCCCCGGGAAGTGGAATCGAACCGTTTTGGTCCAACATTCAACATTAGCAAAACATGGTACTAACCAATCCATACCCATTATGGCATCGAAGTCTATCATTTCTAACTCGACCAGATCTACGGTGGTCCGACGATCAGCAACCTCTACTGTACACCCGCGGTAAATTCGGCTAGCTGTGATAGAGTCACCAACGGGCGTAGATACTAGGAAGGGCTACTGTAATGATTCTGGTACAATACTAAGCTTCCGTGCCACAAATGGAGTAATATAGGACAAAGTAGACCGTGGATCAATTAGCACATAAGCAGGGTGTGAGCAGATAGTTAGCATACCTGTCACAACATCAGGCGATGCCTCTGAATCTTGCCTCCCTGGTAAGGCATATGTGCGGCTTGGACCCGCACCTGTACTGGAGGCCCCTGATCTGCCTCGACCCCTGCCTGCTGAAACTGGGGGCCTGCGCCCAGTCGAGGATGTTGTAGCTCGTGATCCTGTTGATGCCCTATCCTGTCTGTCCCAGTCCTCACGACCTCTGGCTGGGCAATCTCTCATCAAATAGCCTTCTTGGCCACAACTATAGCATGCAGTGGAACCATACCTGCATGCTCCAGAATGGCGTCGGCTGCATATAGGGCAAAGTGGTAGGGTATACCTACTCTGCTCCGCCCTCCTCTGTGACGGTGAGTCTGCGAACCTCTACCAGCCTCTGACTGCCCCCTGCGGTTGGATCTACCTCCCTGTGACTGTGGCAGAGGCGGGGGCCTGGGCGGCCTATCTGACAATCGTGGCCTGGGTCCTCCCCGGGCCTCTCTTTGTAACTCAGCTGGCCTAGCCCGGCGACGCTGCTCCTGATTAACCCTTCTGATTTCCCGATGTCGCTGTCTGATGCCCTCAATATTCTGGGCAAATGCCTGGATTCGGGAAATATCCATATCTTCTCGCAGTGTGGCCGTGATACAAGTCTCGACATACTCTGGGTTCAACCCCATAATAAAACGGTGCACTCTGGATGCCATGGTATCAACAAAAGCTGGTTCATATCGAGCCAAAGAATCAAACCGCAAGGAATATTCCCGAACACTCATGGCCCCCTGTTCCAGATGCAGGAACTGGTCTACCCGGGCCTGTCGAATCTCCCACGGCAAATAGTGATCTAGAAAGGCTCCTAAAAAGCTGGACCAGGTGGGAGGGGGAACATCTCTCCCTCGGGACCTCTCCCAGCTTTCATACCATAACACCGCAATATCTCGCAACCGGAATGCGGCCAATTCAACTGACTCAGTAGGTGTAGCATGCATAACCCTGAAGATTCTCTGCATCTGATCCAGAAAATCCTAGAGGTCCTCTGTTCGGTCCGTGCCTGTGAACTGTGGGGGATTCAGGGCTAAGAACTCTCGGACCCTCGAACTACCGGGCCCTCCTGATGCTTCTGCAACTGTGGATGGCATTTGCTGACGCTGAGCAGCCATCATCTGTGCTATCATAACTACAACACTCCTAACCTCCTGGTCGGAAGGTGTCGGTATAGGGACTGCTGAAGGTACTGTCGCTCCAAACGGCTCCTGACGTGGTGGAGACTGCTGAGGAGGCTGAGATGAAGCCTCTGTAGGGCCCTCTGATCGGGCTGTCTCCAAATGAGGGGGAGGCATCCTGCTGGTGCCCTCCCCTGCTGCAATGTTTAAGCTCCGACCTGTGACGGGATGGCGCTGGTCTGACATTATCTGTAGCCAAAGAATATGGTAAGATTTTTTTGGAATTCAACCCTATATTGTACCGCTCTATAGCACGACTGAATCAGAATAAAAGACAACCATCCTATCATGCCTTGCAGCCTCCTACCCATAGTATGTGGTGCACAACACATCCATGGACAGGACTCTACTTAGCACGGCTTGCAGACTCCCTGAGATACGACCTGCTCTGATACCAAGTTTGTCACACCCCGCCTTGGGGGGTATGACTGGCACCTGGTGCCCTACTAGGACCTGACCTGCTGGACTGTTAAGCCTGGGCGCATCTGGCGCCTGGCTGGCTCTAACTCACATTTCTGGAAACAAAGGGCTATATAACGGCTGTAAATACAGCCCCCGGCCCATTGGCCTATAGCCTCCTGTACCTGCACTAGCAGCTGACCAGAAACATAGTAATTCAGGGAAACCTATGCGGGCCGACAAGGCCACCATGCTGTCTAGTTATCTGCAACTTAATCATAAGGCACAAAAAGAAGCTACGTGACCGGCAAGGTCACCACTACTGACAATTATGGCCCCACACGACCATCACAGAAGTAAGAAAGAGTAAAGACAACTATACAACTGCACGGCCCCACACGACCGGCTCATCTGACCACAGGGAATATATACAGAATGCAAGCCTCTAGGAATAGTAATAGAACTGATCGGGACAGGGCCCCGACCTACCCATGCTATACACAACAAAAGGAACTGAACTACACCTCTGAAATTCAGCCTCCGGATGACTGGAGCTGAATACTCAACCGCTGATAGGGAGTCACGTAGAATCGCCTGCTCGTCTAGGAGTACCTGCAGGCAAGTAATGCAGCGCCCCACTGGGCGTCAGTACCACTGGTACTGAGTATGTAAAGCAACTGAAATAATATAACTAAAAACAACATCTGAAAACAATAATATGACTGATGAAGCAGAAGTAGGAGGAATAACTTAACTGTCTAATGAAGTAGATCGTACCGGTTCTTACTGATACCGAAGGAAGTAGGAATCATACCTGGAGGCGTATCATTCTACTACCAACCCACTCGCGTCTAATATAACATAGCATAGCATACATAACATAACATAGCACACACAAACCTTACCCAGCCCCCATAAGCCGGGAGGTACAATCAACACAGAATCTATGCCCCTACCCCGGTCATCCCATCTCCTATAATGGCTGTGAGCATCCTGCCGGTCCCTGGGTATGCACTTGGGCTCGCTGAGCCCCTGACTATAACTGTATCTGATTCCGAAGGACTCTAAATCAACACCCCGGGCGTACCCGCTCGACGGGGGTGTATAAGGGCCGACCAAGGCACAATATGGGGAAACTGGCATCCCATCTTCGTCCCCTTGCGGGACGGCATATCACTCCGTAGAGCGACGTATCCTCGTCCTCTGGAGGACGAGTCGATACAGCTATTAACCCTGGGCGGTCAGGGATGCTAGGTAATCCAACCCCAATCAATACAACGGTCTCAACTAGTCATGCTGTCTGTGTATCTCATAAGCTAAGGCTAACAGGGGTAAGGTATCATATACTTTACATGCTGGACTAACAATAATAATCTGTACGTATTCGATACGTGCTGAGGCTGGTAAATATATATAATGTAAACATAGTCTCCTGCTAAACTGTACTGGGGCAAAGGCCATACAAGATAGTGTTTCTGCTGAAAACTATACTGTTTACTAAGTTTCTGTGGTAACATAATTTCCTATTTCTAACATGCTTTCTTAACCATATACAGTTACTATTCTATATCTGGAATGCTTTACTGATACCGTATTACCTTGCGCGGTTTCAGCTAAACACAACAATATCTTAATATGGCATATTACATCACCTACTGAATATACTGGGCAACCTTAACCACTCACGCCCGAATCTAAATCGTACGGATAGGTATCGTACACGTTACAACCCAAAACTTCTCATATTGCACCAATATTCAAAATAACACGATACTCGATTTCTAAACATGTAACTGGTCTGTAAATTACTATACTACTTCGAGGTTACTCGACTTGCCGAGGAAACTTAACTTTACATACCTTATCTTTGAATATTCGTCCATCGGACGAGGCTCAGCTGGTACTTCAGCTATTTTCTCCCAACTGCATTCATAAATACGTCAATCAATACTAAATACAACATGATTGTAAAGAGCGACGTTACTTTCGATTTAATTTATAGCCTAAACTTAGGCTTATCGAAAGACGGTCGAAAACTCGCTATTTTTCAGCGGCCCAGAAGGGAGAATTATTTACTTCTCAGCTAGGAACACATAGACATTAATTTAGAGCAATTCTACTTACTTTAGTTCGGCGGCTCGCCGATTAGTCAGCCGTATTTTGCGAAACTAACTCCGTAGAAATGCTCTCTGCTGCTAAATACCTTGGTATCTAGGATTAATTTGGGTTTGGGCAGCGTTTGGCAGCGTAATCGGACGAAAATATTTAATTTTCTTCGTCTTCCCTCTGTTTACCTACGATTTCTGGAAATTTATCAAGTATATAATGAACTCAAACCGCAGTGGTGGCTTTATATAGTTGAGCCTGGACAAGGGCAACGTGTCACGGAGCCATCGCGGAGGCCTCACCTCCGTGACACGCTGCCATCGCGGAGGGGTTCTGCCTCGGCTCCTTCCGCGATGGTTCGACAGGTTTCTCGTCCGATCTTTTCCCGGGCCTTTCCCTAGCACGTATGGCTTTCAAATATGCTTAACCAACGTGCGAATAGGTCGTCTAAGTGCCGAGAATTCTACGAGGTATAACAATATCATACCATATACCAAAGTATTTTTAAAATCATACCATATACCATAATGTCAAAATCGTGGTATTAAAAATTTAAATTTCGGTATGGTATTCGGTATATACCATATTATGCTCACCACTACATGTGTTGTAGTGTCTGCGCCTCGCGCTACCAGACGCACTGCAAGGCCGATTTTTCTTACACCCTATTTTTTAATGTTCATGCTCAAAATTGTGGTTTATGACTTAAGACCTGCAAACTTGAACAAACTCATCAACTCCAAATAAAATCAAAAATCAAATTATCTTGGGTTGCCTCTAAGTAGCTCTTAATTTAATGTTGTGACACGACGCAGGTATCTTGATTACTCATACTTCATCAGGATACCTAGTGACATCATGGTTACATGCAATGACCCTCATCCTGAGGGTTGGGAATGGTATACTAGCAAAGTGCCCTTTTGCCTCTAATTTAGCATTGCTGAGATTTGCCCCACATGTAATCTAATTGCTTGATAGAGGTGATGTCGCCCAAATTACACCTCGTAAATGAGATATAAAGTGGTTGATGTCAAATATAGAACCCAATAAAGGTTGGGGTCGAATCCCACGAGGAATATGACGAGAACTTGAGTTAATGCATTTAGCTAATACTATTGGTTTACTTATTTCCTTGGGGGGAAAGATTTGAAACACAAAATAATAAACAAGAGTAAAGACTAGTAAATGTTTAAATCAATTTCAGTTTATTCAATCAATAAAGTGACTAGGATTGTGTTTCCCGTGACATCATAACCACAAGGATTTTACACTTTTAATCTATTCCAGTGTTTAGCATGCAATATTGGTAAGTTAAATTCACCTAAATGGTTGGTCCCTTATCTAGATGATTATCACCACACGACTTGGTCCGTATACGGGTGTATGCTTAATTAACCCTTACCCTTAATATCGGATTAGCTATTCCTGGACAAGGTCAAGCTATTAGATGAGGGTTGATAGCCTCAAATCTCCATTGTTAATCCTTTTTCCCATTCGTTACCCCCTTGATCCGGTAAGTAAGAATAAGGAAAATTCCAACGATTGCAACTGTTAAGAAACAATTAAAACAAAGGGAAAAACAATACATGCATAAACCCCGTTCAAGAATCACTAAGTATTTTTACCTATGTGTGTTAATTCATCATGGTTCCCACAACCCTAGTTATGGGTTTAGTTACCCATATTTGAATGATCACAATCACAAATAAAGAAGAAATCATAATTGTAACTTACAAAGATTCGTAGAAGAAAATCACGCGAATTGAATAAAACACCAAAATCGATGAACAAAACTTCAACGTTGTTTGATTCTCAAAATCAAGAACAAATTTTACAAAGTTTGTTTCTTGAACCAAGAATGGTCGTTACAATACTAAATTTTACGTGAAAAGTAGTAAAATAAACTATACTCGAAAAATAAACCTAAATAATATATTTATAGTTCCAAAAAAAACTTTTTCTAACTAAAAACAGGCTCCAGGTCGGCAGTGGTAACGGGCCAAGTAACAACTCGTTGGGTCGCGGCCAGTGAAGTTAAGTCGTCCTCAGCAACTTTTCTAGTCCTGATGATGGGTCACCTAATGACTCGTTAGGCCTGGGCACGAGTCATTAGGTCCCTCGCGGCCATGGATCACTAAATCCTCTAGTGCACTTGATGGATTCTCACAGTATCTCATGACGAGTCGTCAAGTTGCCCCACGACTCATTACGTTATCCGTTGTATTCCTTGGGCATTCTTCAGAAATTTTCCTCCCAGTCTCCATGACTATCATAACGACTCGTTACCAGCTGTAACGAGTTGTGCCTTCAACTTTCTAGGTGCATTAGTTCTTCTTCATAAAAGACCTGACCTTCTCCATGATTCCAAGAACGAGTCGTTTGTTGGGACAACGACTCGTGACCTGGGTAGCAGCCTGCATTTCAGTCCACTTTTGCCTTACTTTTCTTATTTCACTTTCCGGACCTATTTTCATGCAACACTTAACACAAACACATCATATCTACATAAATATACCCGGAATGTACATATTTTCTTGGTTTTAAGCATCAAAAGTGTCGTAAAATCACGGCACATCAACACCCTCAACTTAGAACTTTTGCATGTCCTCAGGCAAAACAAATAAAAAAACTAATATGACGCTTCAATCAAAAGAACTTCAGGAAACTTACGGAAGTCACAACTCTTCATCAAATCAAATTTTCTAACCCCTCCTTTATCATAAAAAATCAAATCATAATGCATATGTAAAATTTTCAACCATGACATAGAGGAATCAAAACATGGCAATATATTGTCACTTGCAACCATGCACATAATTCTATAACACTAACCTAGACAATTTGCAGACGATTTTGTTGACCAAATGCTCTCACCACAAAGAAGTCCCACACTCACACATGTGTATATGATCATATCAATATATTTCTCATGGGACTAGGTAAAAGCACACTCGCTCTCACAAAGAAATTCTAACTGTGCGTATGCAATACCATAAGCTTGCCTTTACTTTCAATACATTGATTTTCAGACGGGTTAACCAGGATCACGATCGGACTTTTTAAGCTTGTAATGTGGCCTCGGGTTTGGGTATGGTACATATGGGACTAGTAGATTAACCCTCCTTGGCACTACACATACTTTGGCTCCACTCTTAACATTCTTTTCACATTTTCTCCCTTTTTCCTTTTCTTTCTTCTTCTTTTACTTTCCTTTGCAACTACGAGTGCGATGTTCCTTCTTTCAAGTATTCATTACTTTTATTTTTTCTTATTTTTGCTCTTTTTCTCTTTAACAAAATTTTTTTTGTTTTCTTTCATTATGCACACCACACCCGCTCTTTCATTTTCATTCCTCAAATTCATTCCCCCCAACTCTTCTTAATCACCCCTATGATAGCCACTCTCACTTAGGCAATTTGCCTGAGTTGAGGTTCACAGTGTCAAGGGAGGGACCGGGGCTAAAATAGGTTCATTTTAATCAAAGCAGGAAGGTGAATTGGTGTTAACAAAAAGAAGGGTCAATTTAAGCTCAAAATTTGGATCAAGGGATATTTATTTCGATTTGGTAGGTATTTTAAGGCTAAAGTGGACTACTCATCAAAAATAGCCTATAATCCTTACCTAGATTCCTATCCTCTACCTCGGTACGACTGACCAGGCAAGCTCTAGATTGACAGTCACAGCAGAATTTAACTATTAAACCTTACTCTCACATTGCACAGGCCAACATCATCACTTCTACTAACTACTAGTTTATATCCAGTCATACAATGGTAAACATGTTAACAGTATTAATGTCATGCAAAGATTCACAAAGGTCATGCTTGTCGATTTTAACACACAAACAAAAATTTTAGGAGGGGTATCACATTATCAGTTCAAACAATTTCAAAAGTCCATGATATTGACTGCCTTAAGTTCACCTAATTTTCATTTGACTGACACAACAAACACAAAAACATAAAAACCTAAACGTGTCGGTTCTACTAGATAAGGAACACCTGAGGGAAAAGATATCTGGCAAGAAAAACACTCGGGTTATGTTCAACAAAAATACACAGGTATCCCTCCCTGGCAACGACGTCAAAATTTGATGTCGCCCAAATTACACCTCATAAATGATATATAAAGCGATCGATGTCAAATATAGAACACAATCAATGTTGGGGTCGAATCCCACACGGAATATGACGAGAACTTGAGTTAATGCATTTAGCTAATACTATTGGCTTACTTATTTCCTAGGGGGGAAAGATTCAAAACACAAAATAATAAACAAGAGTAAAGAATAATAAATGTTTAAATCAATTTCCGTTGTATGCAATCAATAAGGTGACTAGGATTGTGTTCCCCGTGACTTCATAACCACAAGACTTTTACACTAGTAATCTATTTCGGTGTTTAGCATGCAATATTGGTAAGTTAAATTCACCTAAATGGTTGGTCCCTTATATAGATGATTATCACCACGCAACTTAGTCTGTATACGGGTGTATGCTTAATTAACCCTTTGGGTTGATAGACTCAAATCTCCGTTGTTAATTCCTTTTTTCATTAATCACCCCCCTTGATCCGGTAAGTAAGAATAAGGCAAATTCCAATGTTTGCAACCATTAAGAAACAATTAAAACAAAGGGAAAAAACAATACATGCATAAACCCCGTTTAAGAATCACTAAGTATTTTTACCTATGTGTGTTAATTCATCATGGTTCCCACAACCCTAGTTATGGGTTTAGTTACTCATATTTGAATGATCACAATCACAAAGTAAAGAAGAAATCATAATTGTAACTTACAAAGATTCGTAGAAGAAAACCATGTGAATTGAATAGAACACCAAAATTGATGAAAAAAACTTCAATGTTGTTTGATTCTCAAATTAAGAACAAAAATTACAAACTTTGTTTCCTGAACCAAGAATGATCGTTAACAACACTAAAATTTACATGAAAAGTGGTAAAATAAACTGCACTTGAAAAATAAACCTAAATAATGTATTTACAATTCCAAACAAAACTTTTCCTGACTAAAAATGGTCTCCAGGTCTGCAGTGGTAACGGGCCAAGTAACAACTCGTTGGGTCTCCCATCGAGTCATGGCCAGTGAAGTTGAGTCGTCCTCAACAACTTGTCCAGTCCTAGTGACGGGTCACCTAACGAGTCGTTAGGGCATGAGTAGTTAGGTCCCTCATGGCCATGGATAACCAAATCCTCCAGTGCACTTGACGGATGCTCACAGTATATCATGACGAGTCTTCAAGTTGCCCCATGACTCGTTACGTCATTCATTGTCTTCCTTGGGAATTCTTCAGAAATTTTCCTCCCAGTCTCCACAGCTGTCATAACGACTCATTACCAGATGTAGCGAGTCATGCCTTCAACTTGTTAGGTGCATTGGTTCTTCTTCATAAAATACCTAAGCTTCTCCACGATTCTAGGTTTGAGTTGTTCATTGGGATGACGACTTGTGACCTGGGTAGCAGCATGTATTTCTGTCCATTTTTGTCTTACTTTGCCCATTTCACTTTCCGAACCTATTTTCCTGCAACACTTAACCCAAACACATCATATCTACATAAACATACCTAGAATGTGCATATTTTCTTGGTTTTAAGCGTCAAAAGTGCCATAAAATCACAGCACATCAAGAGGTCGAGTATAAGTCCACCAATTGACTCGAGCTTGAAAGCTCACCCCTCATCTCTTTGACTCATATCTATGTAGAATCAACCTTTTTGGTTGTATGACTCATCATGTCCTCTAAGCTTGCGGTTCTAGAGTCGTTCACAGCAGGTTCTCTTGCCCTTATAGGAACATACACTCCATTCCTATCATTCTTGGAGGCCTCTCTATTCCTCTATTGACCTCGGTCTCTAGCCCCAGACATGTTAATTATTGTTCCCATAGTAATTCTGACCTTGATTTCCTTGGCCTTGACACCAAGAGTCTAAGTTAGACCCTTGGGTGTTGTCCCAGAAATCCTCCTGATTGTTCACAAAGTTTGCTTCCTGTTCCACTTTAGGGTAGTGATGTTCATACTTGGGTCCCTTGTATTTCACAGTCACCGCATGCACCCTCTGTATACTTAGTATGGTTAGGTGCTTGGTGATCAATTCCAATTGGGTCTTGAGATGGGTCATGTCTTGGTCCTGCTCTTCTTTCTTTTTATGCTGCTCAACTGTCATTCCTCTAGAGTAGTTTACTGCAGTGGCATCAGATTCTCTAGTTTGCCACACCCTGTTGGTCTTTGTCATCTTATCCAGTATTTCACTAGCTTCTGCAAAAGTGTGGGTCATCTTGGACCCCTCAACTATCCCATCTACCACAGCTTTGTGAGGCACTTAATGACCTGTAGACTTCCAAAAGAACCTCCTCATGAAGCTTGTGATTAGGACACTGATTTAATTTCTTTTTGAACCTTAACCATGCCTCATGTAGAGCTTCCCCGGGTAATTGTCTGAATTTATTAATTTCATCCCTCAACTGAAGCATCCATTAGAGTGGGAAGAATCTCTCCAAGAAAGTTACTATCAGCTCTACCCAAGTAGTAATAGACTTGTCTAGAAGCTCATTCAACCGCAGAGTAGCTTCCCCTAATAATGAGAATGGAAATAATTGAATTCTAATAGCCTCTTGAGAAACTCAGAGCAGTTTGTAGGCATTATAGATACCAGTGAAATTTATAAGATGCTGGTTTTAATCTATGCTGGAAAAATCATTAAACAACCCTTTCATGCTAAACAACTGCATCATTATACTAGTCACATTGAACTTAGCACTTGCAGAGAGTGGGGGTGGAACAATGGCTCCCGTGTAACCAACATCCTCTTGCTCACACTCCCTCTCAAAGAACACATTCTGTATAGCATTACGTCCATGATGACGAGGGGTTTTTGTCTGTTCTTTTTTGTCATGACCCAAGCAGGGACCCTGGACAGAGACACGGGACTTAAAACCACGAATGGCCCAAGTCAACCCATGGCATGAACATAGCACCTAAAGAGCACACATATCTGCTGAAATCGTAGGACTTGTCATAGCTAAAATTGTAACTAAAAGCTCATAACCTGATCATTGAGTCAAACCTACTGTGAAACATAATATCATAAGTCATGAACATGAATAACTGAAATCATGAGGAACAATGGGAGACGCGTCATAGCCGACACCATCACGGTAGAGCTTACGTGATGCCCCAACTGTCACACTCAAGTGGGCAGGGCCGTCCAAAACCTTGTCAGGTCTAAGGACAGTACCATGATATCGATATCAAGATGAGAACCCCTGGGGATGGGGGAAAACTCTCTTGAGAGGTCCCAATATATATATATATATATATATATATACCTACATTGGTGCGCAGTTCTGAGAGTGGAGAACCTTGGAACCCCAAGCCTTCTCGGTGCTAGACATTACTCCCAAAAAACATGCATAGTACTCCCATCATTTTTCAACGAAGCTGAAATTTTAATACATGCATAGCTGAAATCTGAACATGGGGAATCTTGACCCCAAAACATATCATAAGTTGCATTGGGAGTCTTGACTCTAAAACATATGATAAGCTGACTTATTAGCCTTAACTAAATCATGAAAACATACTAAACTTATGTGGGCTTGCCCAAATCATTAAATCATGTATACTTAAGGTAGACTTAATAAGTCAAAATCATAGATTCATACATGGTAAATTTATAAACATTCATTCATGCTAGATATCTCATCATACTTGAAATCATGAATCATAAGCTTGACTTTTCATAAAACTTACATAATAGAGCATAATTTGTAATGACTTAAAATCATGAATTTATAATAAAACCTACCCATTAAACTTAAAGCATGCTTTGAAATATGAGGTAATTAGACACATAAACATATCATTGAGAATTTTATGAAGTTGGGTTAAAACCCTATAGAAACATATACTTGAATTCATGAACTTGAGGAGAAGTTTGGGCATGAGAGTGAAAGGAAATTCCCATTCATAGCCCTACATACCTGGGTAGACTAATTCTCTAACTATCCTTGATAGCTGATCTTGGGCAAAATAGCATGCCCAAGTGATGCTTTATAACTTAGTTTTGTCTTGTTTATCGACTTAATTATATGCATTCTCATGTACTTCTATGTAAATGTGAATATATATACTAACCAACGTGATTAGTTCTTGTTTTTGTAGGTTTAAAATGAATTTGAGGAACTAATCCATGAGTTGGTGAAGTGGAGGCATGGAATCGGAAGTAAAACGCGAACGTCGGACACGCAAAACAGCCCAGCTGCGCGTTGGCAACGTGCCACGGCAGGCAGGTTGCGCGACCAGTGGTGTGCCATGGCCCCTAGCGCGCTGCACAAGCGGCGTGACACGCTACCAACGCGGCAGGGGGATGCTTGCGGACTGTTTTGGATTTCCAGTGTGCCTACGCGATGCCTCCATGTCACGGAGGTAAATTGGCGCGTTCACCTTCGTGACACGGAGCTATTTCATGTCGGGCATAATTTTATACACCTCTCATTTACTATAAATAGGTCCCTTAGCTCCTAAAAACATTTTGTCATGTAATATTTCTGAAAAACTACCAAGGAGTGAAGGGAGAAGTGGGAGAACTCACCTAGGGTTCTTACATTTCATCTTCTGTTCTACCAATTCTTGTAAGTATGTTACTTTAATTATGTTTTCTTGTAATTATACGAACTTGAGTGGCTAGAACCCTTCCTCTAGGGTTGAGGCCACAAGATATGATTGTGACTATGTGAATTTGTTTTGGTTTTAAGTTATTAATTGTTGTTTTGTCTTACGTTCTTAATTATGGTTGTTTTTATGATTGAACACCATGAAAACACACGTGTTACACCTAGATAAAAGCTTGAGAAAGTAAACCAAGGCAAGAACAAAAGAATGTAGGGAGCAAGTTTGTATCTTACGATATAATTCCCGGTTAGGATAAGAAATTATACCTAATTTGCCTTGCTTGGTTGATAAAACGGGATGATAATAAGAAATCAACTTAGAATTGTCACTCTACCACTCGAGGAAGTAGTTGTGAAGCTAAGTTGAGTTAAATGATTAGAGGTACGAAAGTCCCTAATCAAGAGCATAAACCTCGTAAACCACATTCCCATAATTGAATTGCCCACGAACTAGAATGTCACATCCCCGCTCAACGATGTAGTTGTGAGGCTAGTTTGTCGTGTTTAGAGGTTCGAAAGACCATGAACATGCAATTGTAATTATTTGAGACGACAATTGATAATTCCATACTTAAACCATTACAAAGCGTAGTATTGCATGATTATCTGGCTTTAGCTCTAGTTGCTCCATGAATTACTTCAAAGTATTTCTGTGACCACCCCTAGATTTAAATAGAATTTGTCAAAAACTTTTATAATCAACACTTGTGAAAGTAATGTCACACTTGAACTTGATAATTAGCTGAATTGGTCCAGTCCCTGTGGGTTCGACATCCGGCTCTTAAAAAGGGCCACTGTATTACTTGTACGACCGCGTACACTTGTGAGTGCGCTGGAGCGCAAGAGGTTTTTGGCGCCGTTGCTGGGGACTCAGCGAAGTTTAGTAAATTTGTCTGTTTTTGTGTGATTTTTAATTTCCTTAAGTGTTGAGAAACTTGGTCTTAGTCTGACTTATTGCAGGTGACAGGTTGTCTTGCCGAGCTGGCCAGGAATAGAGAGCTTATGGAACCGTTGCTTGAACCAGAACGTCAAATTCATTTGCGAAGGAGAGTATCTCTTGAGCAAAAGCTAAAAAGACTTCAAGAAAAGTTACAACAACAACCACCCGCGGGACAAGCACAATTTTTACCGAAAGCAATTGCATCCAGACCAGTTCGCGAAGTGGCAATCCCACAAGCGACGAATGTGAACTCTACTATCCGTAAACTGGAACCTGGAGGGAACTTTGAATTGAAACAAAACATGGTGCGACTGTTACATTCTAGTGGTCAGTTCACTGGGATGGCACATGAGGACCCGCAGCAGCACCTAAAGAACTTTTTAGAGATTAATGACACTTTCGTCCCCACCGTAGTGTCCAAAGACTATGTCCGACTTACCCTATTCCCATTTTCATTATTGGGAGAGGCAAAAAGGTGGTTGAAAGCTGAGCCACCAAACTCCATAACTTCTTGGGATGATTTGGCGAAGAAGTTCTTGATCAGATTCTTTCCTTCAGGCAAGACTGCAAAATTGAGAAGTGAAATACTAAGTTTCAAGCAGAGGCGTGATGAGAACTTATATTTGGCTTGGGAGAGATTCAAGTCATTAATGAGAGACTGTCCCCATCACCAGAAATCCAACGAAGTGCTAGCCCATACCTTTGTAGAAAGTCTAGACACACACACGAAAATTTTGCTAGACTTTGCATCGGGTGGGCAAGCCTTAGAGAAGACGTGATGAGTTGTACATGTTGTTGAATAGAATTGCTCAAGGAAATCCAGAATGGCATAGTGAATCATCGAGAGGGGCAGGAAAAAGAGCAGGATAGAAGTAGATGGTATGAATGCCTTGGTGGCACAGTTAGCTTCATTCCAGCATCAAATGATGACTCGGTTCAATAAATTGAGTATGAACCAACAACAGGGCCAGGTTAATACAGTTCAACAAGCTCCGAGTTGGTGTGAAATTTGTGGGAATAATGGGCACAATGCAGAATCTTGTGGAGCCAATCCGGAATCAGTCAATTTTGTTGGGAATGTGCAGAGGAACACTCAGAATTTTGGAAACAACTACAACAAAAATTGGTAGAGCCACCCGAATTTTTCTTGGGGTGGAAATCAAAAGTAAAGTTATCAGCAACCTCAACAACAGTAGTATCAGCAAAATAGGCAGAATGATGGCCAGTTGAGCAGCAACATTGAGGAAACATTGTAGAAAATCATGGAGACCCAGACTCAATTAGCAGAAAATCAGGCGAGGATGGCATCGGGCTTGAAGAATCAGCAATTGGCCACCCGCAATCTAAAAAAGCAGATGGGTTAGATAGCAGTTGCTCAAAACATGAGACCGCAGGGAGGACTACCAAGTGACATAGATCCTAACCCCTATCAGGTCAACGCCATCAGTCTGAGGAGCAGCAAACAATTAGCTGATGCAGTGCCAAAAGAGAAAAGAAATGAGGTGCAGCTAGAGTTGGTTAGACGAGGACCATCCACTGACAAGGGAGAGAATCAGAGTGTTGTGAAACAAAGTGCACAATCTTCATTGCATCCATCACAAAGACCACCACCACTATTTCCTCAGAAATTCAGAAAGAGCAAGGAGGAGGAATGCTTCAAAAAGTTCTTTGAGATTTTCAAAGAACTTCACATAAATTTGCCTCTTCTTGATGTTTTGCAGAGAATGCTCAAGTATGCCAAATACTTGAAGGATGTGATGGCTAACAAAGTGAGATTAGTGGATGTACAAATAGCAGAACTGATGGAGGAGTGCAGTCACAGGGTGTTGAGCAAGATTCCTAAGAAGCTCAAAGACCCAGGGAGTTTTACCCTCCCCATACAAATTGGTAAAGATGAAGTGCTACGAGCCCTATGTGATTTAGGGGCAGCAGTTAATCTAATGCCCCTATCTTTATTTAACACCCTGGGGTTAGGGAAACCACGACCAACAAGATTAATGTTGCAGCTGGCGGATAAGTCGCCAGTGGCACCGGATGGAATCATAGAGGACCTTCTTATTAAAGTGGGTAAGTTTATTATACCTTCTGATTTTATTATCTTAGATTTTCATGTTGATGACCAGGTACCCTTAATCTTGGGACAGCCATTCTTGGCCACCGGAGGAGCGGTAATTGACTTAAGAGCAGGGACACTAAAAATAAGGGTCGAGGATGAAAAAAACTCTTCCGAGTATACCAAGAGATTAACCCACCCACACACTACAGAAACCTTTGTATGGTTAGTGTGTTGTCAGAGGATAAGTGTGGGGTGGTAGGTTCCACAGGTCCACGGCCAAAGGTGATGATAAGTGTTCAGCTCGAGTCTGATAAAGGGCTTCAGTTTGATAAGAAGTTGGAGGAAGAGAGGAACAGAGTGGAGGCTGTTCCCTTTAAAAATCAAAAGAAAAGAAGATGGTTCTCGAAAGGGAACCCAGGTATGAGGATATCCTGAAAAGGATAGTCCACGTCATGCCGCAATGTAAAATAGGGCGCTGCTTGGGAGGCAACCCAAGGGTATCACAGGTACAATTTGTGATTGTTGTTTATGTTGATTTTGGTTATTTTCAATTTGTGTTGTTTTTGGTGGAAAGTTAGGCACAGAAAGAGGGGAAGTTTGAGTACCCTTGGAGGAGAAAGCTAAGAAGCATGGAAGATAAAAAGTGTGGGGTCAAACACCCATTTGTGCAAAATTTGAAGAAAAGCATGTTGTTAGCTAGGCCTAGAGGCCTCAGGGAGTAATTCTCATGCTATTTAATTTTAATTTGATGCTATGGGGACATAGTATGATTCAAGTGGGGGGTGAGGAAAAAAATTTAAAAATTTTTTGTGCTTAATGATTTTTGGTGAATTAGTGCTTGGGAGAAATATTGGAACAAAATTTTTGAATTAAGCATGACTTCATCACCATTTGGTTTTTCTTTTCGGTTCTTTTCCGACTGGGGGTCTTCAAACCGAATAATAAAAACATTCTTTGTCTGTATATAATGTTTTTAGTCATAGTTGGAGACTATTTCCGATGATGGATGGATGACGATCGTCTTGAGGAAAAATTAGTCAATAGGTTTTTGTTTTTGAACCCGTAGCTAATTGATGGCTTGATGTTCTTGTTATGTGCTATACATGATTGTAAGAAGTGTGGTTAGTGTTGAAGCATGTAAGAAGTGTAACTTTGTTTGAGACACTTAGGCTCTTGAATTTGACTCGATGTGATTGAAGCTTAATTTTGAATTCTTGTGATTAGCTGAGTAAGAGTCTGCTGAACATGTCTTGAATTGAGCATGTGCTGTGAGTGAAAGGTTTTCGAATATTCCATGCTACTGTGGAGTGCCTAGAACTTGCCTGGTGTGTATATAAAACGAAATGAAGGATGTGGATTGTAGGAGATGATTTAGGCATTTCTTTGAATGAACCTAATTGTTATCCCTCACTTTACCTACCTTGAATGTTGAATCCTAGTGAGCCTCATTGAGCCTTAAGCCTATTCTTTGATAGCTACAACATAAGCTTAATCGTTTTTCTTTCATTAGCCTTGAATTTGATCCAAAACTCCTAAGCGCTTAAGTGAAAAATTCCAAAGAGTGAAGGCGTGAGAAGCGTGAAAAAGGAGGAAAAATAGCAAGTTGTAAGAGTTGAGAAAAGGTCAAAGCTGCACTTGTTTGAAAATGCTCGGGTATTGGTAGGGAGTAGGAAAATAAATGAATGAAAAAGTTGTTTAAGTACTCCGTACTAATAAGCTAAGTGTGCTTAAAGAAATGGGAACAAGAAGAGAAAACTCAAGGGTGAAAAGAATGAGGAGGAAGTAAGAAAAGAGATGTCCTAAGGGATGTGTGATGTATTAAAAGCGCTTGGGGAGGATAGCCACTATTACTGGCCAGAATAGTACCTACCCGTCCCTTAGCTTACATTACAACCCGATAAGTCCTACTTAATCTTACGTTCAAACATCCTTAAATTAGTGGAGTAAAACTCTAAGGGCAAGCTTATGGTTCACTACATGATGCATGTGAATTCTTTGAGAGAGTGAGCGTAATTCTATTCATATACCCATACATGTTGTGTTTTAAAAACTTGCGAGTAAAAACGGGTAACTCTCTTGTTGTGAGGGCACATGTTTAATGAGAGATAACATTCATGTCGGATTTCTTGATCGGTTGATTTGCATCAGTTTGCTAAGATTGCGAGTCGATTCATGAGGTTAGAAAGTCTTAACATAGTTGTATTTCATTTCAATGATTAAATCGTGCATGCTCTATTTTTAACTCGCTATCTTAAATAATCATTATAGCCGTAGCTTGAATTCTCTAGCTATGTGTGAGTCTTCATTTACATGAGATGTAAAAGGGTTGTTCGAGGACAAACAAGACATTAAGTGTGTGCTAGGGTGATCTTGGGCAAAATAGCATGCCCAAGTGATGCTTTATAACTTAGTTTTGTCTTGTTTATCGACTTAATTATATGCATTCTCATGTACTTCTATGTAAATGTGAATATATATACTAACCAACATGATTAGTTCTTGTTTTTTTAGGTTTAAAATGAATTTGAGGAACTAATCCATGAGTTGGTGAAGTGGAGGCATGGAATCGGAAGTAAAACGCGAACGTCGGCAAGGGGGACACGAGAAACAGCCCACCTGTGCGTTGGCAACGTGCCATGGCGGGCAGGCTGCGCGACCAGTGGCGTGCCATGGCCCCTAGCGCGCTGCACAAGCAGCGTGACACGCTGCCAACGCGGCAGGGGGCTGCTTGCAGACTGTTTTGGATTTCCAGTGTGCCTACGCGATGCCTCCATGTTACGGAGGTAAATTGGCGCGTTCACCTCCGTGACATGGAGATATTTCATGTCGGGCATAATTTTATACACCTCTCATTTACTATAAATAGGTCCCTTAGCTCCTAAAAACATTTTGTCACGTAATATTTCTGAAAAACTACCAAGGAGTGAAGGGAGAAGTGGGAGAACTCACCTAGGGTTCTTAAATTTCATCTTCTCTTCTACCAATCCTTGTAAGTATGTTACTTTAATTATGTTTTCTTGTAATTATACGAACTTGAGTGGCTAGAACCCTTCCTCTAGGGTTGAGGCCACAAGATATGATTGTGACTATGTGAATTTGTTTTGGTTTTAGTTATTAATTGGTGTTTTGTCTTATGTTCTTAATTATGGTTGTTTTTATGATTGAACACCATGAAAACACACACGTTACACCTAGACAAAAGCTTGAGAAAGTAAACCTAGGCAAGAACAAAAGAATGTAGGGAGCAAGTTTGTATCTTACGATATAATTCCCGGTTAGGATAAGAAATTATACCTAATTTGCCTTGCTTGGTTGATAAAACGGGATGATAATAAGAAATCAACTTAGAATTGTCACTCCACCACTCAAGGAAGTAGTTGTGAAGCTAAATTGAGTTAAATGATTAGAGGTACGAAATTCCCTAATCAAGAGCATAAACCCCGTAAACCACATTCCTATAATTGAATTGCCCACGAACTAGAATGTCACATCCCCGCTCAACGATGTAGTTGTGAGGATAGTTTGTCGTGTTTAGATGCAATTCTAATTATGTGAGATGACAATTGATAATTCCATACTTAAACCATTATAAAGCGTAGTATCGCATGATTATCTGGCTTTAGCTCTAGTTGCTCCTTAAATTACTTCAGAGTATTTCTGTGACCACTCCTAGATTTAAATAGAATTTATCGAAAACTTTTATAATCAACACTTGTGAAAGTAATATCACACTTGAACTTGATAATTAGCTGAATTGGTCCAGTCCCTGTGGGTTCGACATCCGGCTCTTAAAAAGGGCCACTGTATTACTTGTACGACCGCGTACACTTGCGAGTGCGCTGGAGCACAACAAAAGCCCAAGAGAATTGGGAAAAAATTAAGGGATTTCTAGCTTGATATTCAAAGGGAATCTCTAAACTTTGCATGCATGGGAGTCTAAAGCATTAGAATATGTTAAACCCCCTTAAAGCACTGTTTTCAGGGCTTAAAACGGCGTCATTAGAGAGTTAATATCTTAGAAATTATGAAAATATCCTTAGTAACTTGGCAGGAAATTGGGCACTGCCAGTCCCAACGAGGGTCCTAAAAAGTTGTTGGGTCTACTAACAACTCGTGGTCCTCACCCGTTGCCACCACTGGAAATTTCCTTTTTTTATGATCTTCCTCATCCCCCAGACAACTTGACGAGTCATTAGGGTCACAACAACTTGTTCCCTCAATCCGTTGTCAACACTGCCAAATCATCTTTTCTTCAGCCCTCTACACACTTGACAGGTCATGCAAGGACTCGTAGGTAGACATGAAGACTCGTCATGCCATTCGTCAAGTCTCTCTGAAAAATCCTCTTGATTCCAACTCTGCACCATCCAATGAGCAACTCAATGACTCATTGGGTAGTAATATGGGTCATTATATGACCCGTTACCACTGCAACTCCTTTCCATTTTCCTCCAATACTGCATACTTAACCAGTCACTAAATGACCCATCAAGTGACTTAACGGGTAACCTAATGAGTCGTTTTGTAATCTAGTGTAGATTTTTCCTGTTTTCTCCGCTTCAACTCTCAGGTCTGGTCTTTGGGACTTCTGGGGTGTTACATGATCTCCCCTTTAGGAACATTCATCCTCGAATATAGACTAAGCATACTGAAAGGCTGGGAAAGAAATTGCAATCACAAAACTGAACAATTATAGCTGAAAATTGACGGACTGACTGACTCCAAGTTGAGATACATAAATGAACTGAATTCATGAAACATACACGCTTGTTATAACTTGAAAGGAACTTAGAGACATGAACTTGTCATGCAATTGAATAGAGTACTAAGGAGGAAATTAATACCTCATGCTGGAACTAAGCCAGAAGGGAAAAGATGCGGGTATCTAACGATCATATCTTCTTCAGCTTCCCACATAGCTCCCGCAATAAGCCAATTCCTCCACAAAACCTTTACTGAAGCTACTTTCTTGTTTCTTAACTTTCGAACCTGATGATCAAGGATCTCAATCAAAACCTCCTCATGAGTAAGGTTATCCTTCACACCTATGCTCTCCACCGGAACAACTAAGGCCAAGTCACTAATGCACTTCTTCAGTAGAGATATATGGAAAACTAGATGTACCTAAGCTAACTTCGCTAGTAGCTCCAGCTCATATGCCACTTTGCTAATTTGCCTCAGAATCCTATAAGGACCATCATATCGGGGACTAAGCTTCACTTTCTTCCCGAACCTCATTACTCCCTTCATGGGAGATACCTTTAGAAACATATAATCATTGACTTCAAACTCAACCTCTCTCCGTCTAACATCCACATAAGATTTTTGTCGACTCTGAGTTGTTTTCAGCCTTTTCCTAATAAGCTGGAACTTCTCCATGGCCTCATGAACTGAATATGACCCAATCAAGGTAGCCTCACCTACCTCAAACCAACCAATAGGCAATTTACACCTTCACCCATAGAGAGCCTTAAACCGAGCCATCTGAATACTAGAGTGGTAATTGTTGTTGTAAGCAAACTCAATGAGAGACAAGTTATCATCCCAACTACCCTTGAAATCAATCATACACTCTCTAAACATATCCTCCAAAGTTTGAATGGTCCGCTCGGCCTGACCATCTATCTGTGGGTGAAAAGTCATGTTAAGATTCACCTGAGTACCAAGTCCCTTCTGAAATGATTTCCAAAACTGTGAGGTAAACTGAGTACCTCTATATGAGATTATGGACAAGGGGACTCCATGAAACTGAACTAACTCTCGAATATACAATTTTTTCATAATCCACAACTGAATCAGTAGTTTTGATTGATAGAAAATAAGTTGCTTTGGTCAACCTACCTACAACCACCCAAATAGAGTCATACTGTCGGTGGGTACGAGAAAACCCTGTGATGAAGTCCATAATGATCTCTTCCCACTTTCAAGTAGAGATACTAATGTCTTGTAACATACCTCCAGGTCTTTGATGCTCAATTTTCACTTGCCGACAGTTCGGACACTTAGCCACAAACTATGCTATGTCCTTCTTCATGTCAATCCACCAATAGACCTCCCGTAAGCCATGGTACATCTTGGTGGCACCTGGATGGATAAAATATCAAGAACCATGAGCCTCATACAACATTCGTTCTCTCAAAGCATCAATACCCTGAACACATAAATGACCCTAATATCGAAGTACACCATCTCCCCCTTGGGAGAAGACCTCCACCTTTTTATTTTGAACCACTTCCTTTATCTTTACTAAGATAGGATCCTTGGCTTGCCTAGCCTTAACCTCGGTCACCAATGAAGATTTTGAACCCATTCTGAACAATAACACCACTATCTGTCAAGTCAATAGGGTGAACCCCTAAACGAGAAAGCCTATGGACATCCTCTGCTAACTCGTTCCTCCCATCCTCAAAATTAGACACACTCTCCATGAATAACCTACTAAGAGCATTCGCCACTACATTGTTCTTTCTCGGATGATAAAGGACACTCATGTCATCGTCCTGGAGAAACTCTAGCCACCTCTTTATTGAAAATTCAGGTCCTTCTGAGTGAACACATATTGAAGCCTCTTATGATCCGTGAATACATCCACATGCACCCCATACAAGTAGTGCCTCCAAACCTTCAATGCAAATACCACCGATGCCAACTCTAGGTCATGCGTCGGGTAATTTTTCTCATGAGTCCTAAGATGTCTAGAGGCATACGAAATGACCTTACCATGCTTCATAAACATACAACCAAGACCAACTCTAGAGGCATCACAATACACAACAAAACCATTTGTGCCCTCTAGTAGGGCAATATTGGGGCTGAAGTGGGTCGGGACTCTAACTCCTGAAAACTCTTCTAACATGAATCTAACCACTGAAATTTGACCTTCTTCTGGGTCAACTTAGTCAACAACGTTGCAATGGATGAAAATCCCTCTACAAACCTCCTGTAGTAGTCAGCTAAACCCAAAATGCTCCTAATGTCTGAAGGATTAACTGATATAGGTCAATTCTTCACCACCTCTATTTTTAAGAGTCCACATGCACACCCTCGCTAGACACCAAATGGCCCAAAAATGCTACTGAGTTCAACCGAAACTCACACTTGCTGAATTTAGCAAACAACTGGCAATCCTTGAGAGTCTGTAGCAGTACCCTCAAATGAGCGGCATGCTCCTCCTCGCTCCGAGAGTACATGAGAACATCGTCTATGAAGACAATCATAAATTGTCCCTTGGGAGGCATGACTGGCACTTGGTGCACTACTAGGACTTAGACTGCTAGACTAGCTGAGCCTGAGCACTTCTAGTGCCAGGCTGGCTCTAACTCTGCATTCAAGAAAACGATGGGCTATATAACGGCTGTAAATACAACCTCCGGCCAACTGTGCCTATAGCCACTTGTAAGAAAACAATAGCTACCCAAAACAACTAAATCAATAGGGAACCTATGTGGGCCGACAAGGCTACCATGCTGTCTAGTTATTTCTGAATCAAGAAAACAAGTGTTAAACTGCTACGTGACCAACAAGATCACCACTGCCAACTGAATAAGGCCCCACACGGCCATCATAAATAAACTAAAACATACACACGGCCTCACACGACCGGTACAGCTAACCACAGGGAATATACAATTTGCAAGCCTCTAAGAATAACAAAATGGTCGGGACAGGGCCCCGGCCTACCCATACTATACAACAAAAGAAAAGGAATAAACCTATAGCTGTCTAGTTCCGGATGATAGGAGCTGATGACTCTTTGTGCTGGCTGGAATTACGAGGGATTGGCTCCTCATCTATGAGTACCTGCAGGCAAGTAATGCAGCGCCCCAAAAATGGGCGTCAGTACCGCTGATACTGTGTATGCAAAGCAACAACTGGAAAATAACTGAAGACAAGCAATATAACTAATAGAACTAAAATAGAAAGAAATAGACTGTAACTGACTGAAAGTATGAGTTAAGACTGTCCTCAACTATGCTGAAAGGAGTAGGAGTCATACCTGGTAATGTAGCATTCTACTGTCTGTCTACTCATAACTAACATAACATGGCATAATATTTCATAACATAACATAGCATAGCACACATAAACCTTACCTGGCCCCCATAAGCCGGAAGGTATAACCAACACGCAATCTATACCCCTACCCCAGTCATCCCATCTCCCATGGTAACTATAAGCATCCTGTCGGTCCCTTGGGTATGCACTTGGGCCCGCTAAGCCCCTGACTATAACTGTAACTGAGTCTAGAGGACTCCTAAAATTAACACCCCGGGCGTACCCGCTCGACGGGGGTGTATAAAAGCCAACCAAGGCAAAATATGGGGAAACTGGCATCCCATCTTCATCCCCTAGGGGACGGCATGCCACTCAGTAGAGCGACATATTCTCTCCCTCTGGTGGACGAGTCGATACAGCTATTAACCCTGGGGAGGTCATGGATTCTAGGTAATCCAACCCAAAACAATACAGTCAAGTCTCAACTGATAATACTAACTGCGTACGATACATGCTGAAACTAGTGATAGTAATGTGTATATATATAATACATGTTGAAACTGATAATGGTATATATATAATTTCTGTCATACTGTGCTGAATTTGATACTGGAAACAAGATATAATATTTCTGCTGAGAATCATGTTGTATAACTAAGTTTCATGGTAAACATGACTTACTATTTCTAACATGCCTTCTAAAATTCATATTAAGCTACTATTCTATTTCTGAAATACTTTACGGGAACTTTTATTGCTTTACTAAGTTTCGGCTGAACACGATAATATCTTGACGTACTTTACTAAATTACATATTGGGCATGTTGTATTATTTCTGAAACTTTCAAATAGAATTTATACTAGTTTGCTCTACTGGAATTACTAACTTGCCGAAAGAAACTAGCTTCATATACCTTGTCCGTTAACTTTCTGAGTATCTGGCGTAACTTGGCTAATTTTCAGCTATTTCTTCCAACTGCATTCATATTCATAGCAATTAGAACTAAATTCATCGATACTCTGGAAGAAAATACTACTTTGAATATATACATAGCCCAAACTTTGACTTATCGAAAAACAACTGAAAACTCGCTATTTCTCAGAAGTCCAGAGGGGAGAAATACTCACTTTAGGGCTAGAAGTATATTGACACTAATTTGGAGCAATTCCACTTACCTTAGCTCGGTAGGGAAATAATTCGCCGGCCGAATTTTACGAAACTAACTCCGTAGGAATGCTCCCTGCAGCTTAATACTTCACTACCCAAGATTAATTCAAGTTTGGACCACGTTTAATAGCGCAAACGGAAGGAATTTCATCAAAATCTCTCGTGCCCTCTATTTTCTGATTTGTTCTCTGGAAATTGATAATTATCATCTAAAAGCCGAAGTGAGGGCTTTATATACTTGGGGCTGAATCTCACCTTTGTGGCACGTTGGCCATCATGGAGGTGAGCCCTCCGTGACACGTTGGCAATCGCGGAGGGGGTCTGCCCAGCCTCCTCTTGTGATGGTTCGACGTAGCGCTTGTCCGGTCTTTCCCCGAGCCTTTTTCTAGCATGTATGGCATTCTAAAATTCTTTAACCAACATGCGAATAGGCCATATAAATGTCAAGAATTTACGGGGTGTAACATAAACATATCCAAATAGGGCTTGAATGCCTTGTTCATCAAGTCCTTAAAAGCCGCAGGAGCATTTGTTAGTCCAAAAGACATAACTACGAACTCGTAATGACCATACCGAGTTTTGAAGGCTGTCTTCGGGATGTCACTCTCTATAACTTTGAGTTGATGATAGCCGAATTTGAGGTCTAATCGTGAGAAGCACTTAGCACCCTAAAGTTGATCAAACAAGTTATTAATTCTGGGGATGGGATACTTGTTCTTGATTGTTACCTTTTTCAACTGCCGATAGTCAATGCACATCCTAAAGGAACCATCTTTCTTTCAGACAGAGAGAACTAGTGCACCCCACGGGGATTTACTAGACCTGATGAAACCCTTATCTAGGAGATCTTTCAACTACTCTTTCAACTCCTTTAGCTCAGTGGGAGCCATTCTATAAGGAGGAATGGATCTAGGCTATGTATCAGGGAGAAGGTCGATACCAAAATCAATATCTCGCTTGGGAGGGACTCCTGATAAATCATCTTAAAACACCTCCAAATACTCACACACTATAGGAATTGACTGAAGAGTTGGGGTCTCAAATATAGCACCCTTAACCTGAACTAGATGGTACAAATAGCCTTTAGAGGTCATCTTCCTACCCTTGAGATAGGAAATAAAGAAACCTACAGGCATAAGTAAACTACCTTTCCATTCTAGGACTGGCTCATCCGGAAATCGAAACTCTACCATATGGGTCCTACAATTTTGTTGAGGCATAACAAGCATGCAACCAATCTATACCGAAGGTAACATCAGAATCGGTCATAACTAACTCCACTAGTTTGGTTTAGGTGACTTTCTGAAGGACTGAGATAGGGCAATTTCTGTATACCCGTCGAGCTATAATTGACTTCCCGATTGGAGGAAAGACTGAGAAGGGTTTTGATAGGATTTCAGGACTGACTCTGAAACTAAAAGAAACATGAGTCATAAAAGACAAGGTAGCCCCTGGATCTAACAATACATATACATCAAGATGGAATATTCGTAACATACCAGTGAACACATCTGGGGATATCTCTGTTCGGTCTGTTTCGCAACTACACGCAAGTGCACGTGGTCGAACAAGTAGTAAAATGGCTAAAGTAAGCCAAGTATCGATCCCACAAGGACTGAACCAAGGTAATAATTGAATTAAGTGTTAATGAACTCTAACTCTAAAAATGCAGACAACAATTTAAAGAAGATTTTGAGAGTTGGTTTCCTAATTTATACTAATCTAAAACAAAATTATAAAGTGAGTCTGAACTTTAGTAATGAGCAAGCTGAGGCTAAAATGAACATGCAGGGAAGTAATTTATCAATACAATTTGGTTAATCTTTCCTTCGGTTGCTAGTCAAGAATTATTGCCTATGGAGAGAAATTTTCGTATTCTACCCAACTTAAGAATCATGAACCTTCAACCTACATTTCTGGGATAAAAGAATTTCATGTTTTAGCCATACGAAACCGATTCCTTAATTGACTAATACAACTTTCAGATATATTTCTATTCTGAAGGTAAATCAATTCTCAATTTTCCCAAACTAAGAAGAGATCATATCCTACCAATTCACAACTTTCCAATTTCTTTCCTTTTCAAGATAAAATTGGATTTTTTAGATATACATTAACATTGGCCAGACATTAATGCAATAAGAACAAGAATTTATAGAACAACCATGGAAGAAAAGATGAAAAACCAAAATGATCAACAATTACATTCCACTACAAATGTTCTTAACCTCAGCAAGAAGTGAATTTAGCCACTCATTTGTGGATTAAACATCATCAAATGAGTATAAATCATACAAACAATTGAAATAAAGGAGAAAGAGTTATAGAAGAACCCTAAGATTTTCGTCTCCTCAACTGCCTATAACCCACGTTCTTGCTCAACTAAGTCAGCATAATTAAAAATAAACCTAAGTGTGCTATTTATACTAGTGGGAATTTTTCCCGGAATAACAAGCAACGTGTCACGGAGTGCATCGCGGAGCACTGCCTCCGTGACACGGTGTAAACGCGAACCCTCACTGGAATTTTATGTTCCAGGTAAATATAGGCAACGTGCCACGGCATGTAACGTGAGGCTTGGCCAACGTGCCACGGCGCCGTCGCGAACCCTTACTGGAATTTGACAAAGTAACTCATCCGAGGCAGACTACCTCCGCGATGGCAGCCTGACACGGCTCCATCGCGGAGCCCCTTTATTTGCTGGTTTTACTTGACCTTTTCCACTGCTCGCTTCCGTGTCCATTCCCGATTTTCACCAACATGCAACTTAGCTTCCTAAAATTACATTTTTCCTGCAAAATGACACTAATCATGTTGGTTAGTATAAATTCACATTTTAACTACAAATCACATGAGAATGTACAAATAATGATAGATAAACAAGACGAAATAGATCATTTGAGCATCACTTGGGCATGTAATTTTGCCCAAGATCACTTACCCCACACTTAAAACCTTGTTCATCCTCGAACAATACTCTCATATCTCATGCAATTGACACCCACGTATAGCTACTTTGGCTCGACAATTCAAGCTACGGTTATACCGATTATTTAATATAGCAAATCATCAAGAAAACATGCATAGTATCATAAACACAATGGCATTCACCACATTAAGGCCTCCTAGACTCAAGAATCGACTCTCGATCTCAGCAAACTCATACAAATCAGCTGATCAAGACATCCGACACGAAATTCAATCTCTCGTCAAGCATGTGCCCTCACAACATAAGAGAATTACCCCTTTTTCAATCATATTATTTCCAAATCATTACATGTAGGGGTATATGAACACGATTTCGCTCTCTCTTCCAAAGAATTCACATGCATCATGTCATGAACCATAGGCTTGCCTCTAGTGTATTACTTCACTAATATAAGGACGCGTGATGTAAGATCGCGTAGGACTTAACGGGTTGTAATGTAAGCTAAGGAACTAGTAAATACTGGAATAACCAATAATCTCATCTAGCCTCCTTAAGCGCTTTTCAATACATCCCACCATCATTATGGGCATTGTTTCTTCCTTCATCCTCCCATTCTTGAAGTCTTTCTTTATTTTTGATCCCATTTCTTTAAGCACACTCGACTTAATAACAAAGATTAGGTATACACCTTCATTTTATTTAATTTCGGCAAGTGCACCTTTGACCTTATCTTTACTTTCACCACTTCCGCTTTTCCTTTCTTTTTCACACTTTTCACTCCTTGACACTGTGGGAAAATTATTTTTTTCTTGAGCGCTTAAGAGTTTTGGATCAAATTCACGGCTAATGAAAAGAAGAGATTAAGCTCAGTTTCTATCTCTTCAATGAAAGAAGAAGAAAAAATAGGCTAAAGGCTCAATGGGGCTAACTAGGATGTACATTCAAGGTAGGTATGATAAGAAAAAAAAACTTTCGGTTTAATCAAAGAAATGCCTACATCCTTTCCTATAGTACACATCCTTCATTTCGTTTCGTACACACACCAGGCAAGTTCTAGACTTCACAATAGCATGGAATAATCGAAACCTGACCTCACACTCATTGCACATGCTCAACTCAAGACTTATTCACAGACTCTTCAATCAGCTAATTACAAGAATTCCATATTAAGCCTCAATCACACCGAATCGAACTCTATGGCCTAGGTATCTCAACATGTTTTCACATTTGCATGCTTTCATACGAATCATCTTTGCATCTCAATATCATGTACAACACGCAACAAGAATTCCGAACCATGAAGTAGCGACACGTTTGGGAAACAACCAAAAGAAAGAAAATAAAAGAAAGAAAAAAACTACTCCTATCGACTACATTTCCTTTAAGATGGTCGTCATCCATCCATCAAAGGGAACGGTCACTATTTACGACTTCGGTTCAATGGTACTATTCTCGGTAAAAGCACCGAAAATAAAGGCCGAGAAACCCAATCAAAAAAAATTCAACAAAAACTTTTTAAAATATCGATAATTTCGATAGGAAAAAAATAATATTTACACAACCAGCTAACAACAACTCAACAAAGCACACAACAGCTTAACATTCATTACACACCGAATTACAATACAAAACATACGCACAAAATCACAGGGTCACAATTTTTTTTCACATGCACAACAACAAAAGAAAAAAAATAAAAACTACAACGAAACATACAGCACCTAACTACTCCCACCCCACACTTAAACCGAACATTGTCCCCAGTGTTCACAAAATTCAATTTATCACAAAGGTGGGTGGTGAAACTCCCTGATCAATCGAAGTATTCAACTTCTTCGTCAGGTGTCGTTGCCTCGTCCCCCATATCTGAATCACCCCCGCTGTCCTCATCCGAATCAACATCTGAGTCATCGCAGCGTGTCTCCTAATCAGTGGGGACATCATCATCAACAGGCTCCACAAAAGCAAGCCCCACTCGGCATAGACCCCTGGCATTTTCGCCAAAAGGGTAATCTAGCTCGAGCTGCCATAGCTCATCTTCTATTGCTGGCCTCCCGATTATTCGCAATTGCAGCATCTGCATCCCGTACAAGTGGGCCATATACTAATCATCCCGAACATGTCGCTCGGCTAGTGTGAGAACTGGCCCGTGAGTGGTGTCGGGTGCCTAGGTTTTCGTGACGTCCAAGGCACGCCTATCCATTTGCGGGATGTAGTCTAGGGCCTCCTCCTCGATGTCATGGCCCCTAAGAAACGTGGTTAGCAAACCACCAAACTCGTACTTGTGCCTTTGATGCAAACGGGCTCTCTTCATGGCGGAGATGATCACCTCCCCAACATTAATCTCCAGCCCTTTCATTAGGGCATAAACCAAGCACACTCAATCCTGGATGACATCTGTCATGTGCACCCCCGGGATCAGGCAGGAACACACTATTTTAAGCCAAATCCTGGCTTCCCTGTTCATTTGAGAGTAAGGCAGCATCTGATGATAGCCCCTCTCCTTGTGCCTGCTCCACCGTGATGTTGAACGGGCCCCACACAGAGTGCGTCTGATATCCGCATAGGGTGGAGTTATGTTCAGCTGCCGGAGTACATGGGCGTCTATGTCCCGCGCCCCCAATATGGCATTCAGGTGATAGGGCTAAAAGGGGACAACCTGCCCCCTTATATTAACGGTGTGACTACGGAGTGTGGGGTTCCAGTTTGCGTAGAACTCCCAAATCGAATGGAGACTGCACTCCTTGTGCTCTTCGAAGATGAAGTTCAGCTCGGCGGCGTCAATCTTGTGTACGATTCTGGGGAATTCCTATGCAAGTGGCTCCCTTGCAATGTGCTCCTCAGGGAAGTATTTGGTCTCGTTGTGCTTTGCATACCATTTCTTCCCTTCATCCGTCACCCATCGGGTTCCGTATTGACGGTGTTGGCTGCATGGAACCGCTGGTGCTGCTGGAACTACCGTTCCCAGTCTAATTCTTTTTCTCCCGGCGCCTGATGTAGATGCGCCCTTTCCTTTGTCTTGCCTGCTTGACATCGTTCCTGTCAAATCACACAGACAGTCCCAATGTTATTCAAGTCAAAAATTTGCTTCGATTAAGGTTGGGTTGGCTTAGGCCACCCCACACTTAATCTTTAGCCACAATGAAAACAATTCGGCAAGACAATCATTCTTTTCCAATGTTTATCAATCAACATGCCTCGTGCATTCAGATAAGTCGATGGAATAATGACTAAGTACTACTCAGACTTCATACAACTAATCACAATTTCACCATCGATTTCATTACATCACATAGCACTTAGCCCAAAATTTTTCTCAATAACAACAACCTATGCAATTCACCAATTTCATTTTCCCGAAAATTCCCTTGTTTATTTAGCGTATTCATCCATATTCACAACATCATTTACATCACCCAACATGCACAACCCAATCATTTTCAAATTTTCAAGCAAATTTAGTTTCTTTCTTTTCAAATTCCAACCCTAGCTACCAATTTCGCACAAATTCAATCAAACATGTATTTATCGAGTTCATATAATCATAACGATACTAGAACATCAATCAACAATAACTTAAATGAATTCACGCTCAATTTACACTTAGGGCAAGCTTTAGTCACCTCACATGCTCAAAAATTGAAAATTTCGGCAAAAATTGAGGTTAAGTTCAAGAACATACCTTTAATTCGATGAACTTGAAGAAAAGTTGAAGAAAATTTGATCCTAGGTTCGTGTCACATTGGGGGAGGGGGGATTTTAGGGAGTTTGTCGCGGAGGGGAGTGAGAAATGGGGAAAATGAGGTGTTTTCGGGGTAAAGAGGATTTTTCGCGCAGGTAACCCGGCGACCCGGTATGACCCGTCGCGAATAACACTTCAACGTGTCACAGAGGGTAACGCGGAGCACCCCCTCCGTGACACGAAGCCATCGCGCAGGAGTTCTGGAATTTGTGAAAATTCCAAAACACCTTCAATGTGTCACGGAGGGTAACGCGGAGGCCCTCCTCCGTGACACGGAGCCATCACGCAGGCTCACTGTTTTGCCACTTTTTAATTTTTTCTGACCTCGATTTTTTTTGCTTTGCGATCCTTTGCATTTTTGCCCTCCGTTACACCTGAAAATCATCTCACAACAAGAAATTGGTTAGAATTTATAGGTTTCAAACACGAATGAAAAAAAAATTGTTTTTTTGTTTTTATTTTTATTTTTATTTTTATTTTATTTTTTCTTTTTAACTAATTCTACTCATCTATTACAACAATTTCACGGGTTGCCTCCCGTGCAGCGCCTGGTTTATCGTCGCGGCTCGACGTCATTAAAGCTCAATCATCCACTAGAGTGACGGACGTTTTCTCTCGAATAACGTCCTCACCCCAATAATGCTTACACCGCTACCGATTAACCAAGAACGGGACACTTCGATCTTCTTGCCACAACTCCACTGCCCCGTGCAGGGTCATTCTCACTACCTCAAATGGCCCTGACCATTTGGACCGCAATTTCCCTAGAAACAGCTTCAATCTTGAATTGAAAAGCAACACTTTCTGCCCCGGCTTGAAAATATGATGCACCATATGCTTATCGTGCCACCTCTTTGTTTTCTCTTTGTAGCCCTTGGCACATTCATAAGCATGCCAAAAGAACTCATCAAGTTCGCTGAGTTGCATCAGCCTCTTCTTGCCCGCTAGCTCTAGGTCCATATTCAATTTCCTCACGGCCCAGAAAGCTCAGTGTTCTAGCTCCACCGGCAGATGACACGCTTTTCCATAGACCAATCGGTATGGAGAAGTCCCAATTGGTGTCTTGTAAGTAGTTCTATATGCCCACAACGCATCGTCGAGTTTGCTTGACCAATCACTACGTTGTGCATTCACTGTTTTCTGGAGAATCTGCTTCACTTCTCTGTTCGACACCTCCACTTGCCCACTAGTTTGGGGATGATATGTTGTTGCCACCTTGTGGCGCACCCCATACTTAGCCAGCAACTTTTGAAACTTGCATTGATAAAATGAGCCCCTCCATCACTGATAATGGCTCGGGGTGTCCCGAACCTGGTGAAAATGTGTTTCTTCACAAATTTTGTTACCACCTTGTTGTCATTCCTGGGGCAAGCTAGTGCTTCATCCCACTTTGATACATAATCAACGTCCACAGGATGTAATGATTACCAAATGACGGTGGGAACGGGCCCATGAAATCAATACCCCATACATCAAAGATCTCCTCTTCTAGTATATGCTGCAGCGGCATCTCTTGCCTCCTACCAATTCTGCCTGTCCTTTGACATCTATCACACATTTTGACGTATGTCATCGAGTCTCTGAACAGTGTAGGCCAAAAGAAACCTAACTGTAGCACTTTATGCATTGTCCGCTCACCTCCGTGGTGCCCTCCATACAATGAAGAGTGACAACTCCTCAAAACTTCTGCAATCTGGCTCTCCGGGATGCATCTTCTCATAACCTGATCTGGTCCCTGTTTAAACAAGTACGGCTCATCCCAAATAAAATACCTGCAATCATGCTTAAATTTTTTTCTCTACTGAGCCGTAGCCTCAGGTGGATAGACTCCACTCACTAGCAAATTCACTATGTCTGCATACCATGGGATCTCAGCTTCCCCTATTGCCAAGAGCTGCTCATCTGAGAACTCCTCTTTGATGTCGTCCCCTTCCTTCACATGCCACCGGCTTTCCAATTGCGATAGGTGATCTGCCACTTGATTCTCGCTCCCCTTTGTCTTTAATTTCTAGGTCAAACTCTTGCAACAACAAGATCCATCTGATCAGCCTGGGCTTTGCATCCTTCTTGTTAAACAGATACCGAATCGTTGCATGATTGGTATACACCACTACTCTTGAACCCACCAAATAGGACCTGAATTTATCAAACGCAAACACCAATGCTAGCATCTCCTTTTCTGTGATTGTATAATTACTTTGAGTATTGTTCAGTGTTTTGCTTGCATAGTGAATAGAATGAAAGATTCTATTTCTCCAACTGCCCCAATACAGCTCCCACAGCCACATCTTGCATCACACATCAGTTCAAATGGTTGTTCCCAATCTGGAGAAATAAGGATAGGTGTTTCTATCAATTTCTGCTTCACTCCTCGAATGCTTTGACACACTCATCATCCAACTCGAACTTCACCTCTTTTTATAGCAAGCTACATAATGGTCTAGAAATTCTAGAGAAGTTTTTGATGAACCGTCTGTAGAACCCTGCATGACTGAGAAAACTGCGAACACCCTTCTCCGACACAGGTGGTGGTAGCTTCTCAATAACTTTGATCTTAGCACGATCGACCTCCAACCCCTTGCAAGACACTTTATGGCCAAGGACTATACCCTCCTTGACTAAGAAATGACATTTCTCCCAGTTGAGTACAAGGTTGGATTCTTCACAGCGAGCTAGCACCCTGTCAAGATTCTGCAAACAAGTAGCAAATGAATTACTGAAAACAGAAAAATCATCCATAAATACCTCAACGAAATCCTCCACCATGTCGTGAAAGATAGATATCATGCATCTCTGGAATGTGGCGGATGCATTACATAACCCAAATGGCATCCACCTAAAAGCATATGTCCCATAAGGACATGTGAAGGTAGTCTTCTCCTGATCCTCTGGTGCTATGGCTATTTGGTTATAGCCAAAGTACCCATCAAGGAAACAATAATATTCTTGTCCCGCCAATCTGTCCAATATTTGATCAATGAACGGGATAGGATAGTGATCTTTCCTTGTGGCTTCATTGAGCTTTATGTATTCCATGCAAATTCGCCAGCCTGTGACGGTGCGAGTAGGGATCAGCTCATTCTTCTCATTGGTGACCACGGTCATCCCTCCTTTCTTTGGGACACACTGAACAGGGCTAACCCATTTTCTATCCGAAATAGGATAGACCACACCTGCATCAAGCCACTTAATTACTTCTTTCCTAACCACGTCTTTCATTGCCAGATTCAACCTGCGCTGAGGCTGAACAGTTGGCTTTGCTCCTGTCTCCATGAAAATTTTGTGTGTGCAAAAAGCTGGGTTGATACCCTAAATATCTGACATTTGCCAACCCATTGCTTTCTTCCTTCTTCTGAGGACCACCAATGCTTCCTTTTCCTGTGCCTCTATCAATTCTGCGGAGAGGATGACTGGCAAAGTATCCTCTTCCCCCAAAAAGACATATTTTAAATGGGGAGGCAATTTTTTCAATTCCAGCTTTGGTGCTTCCTCAATAGATAGTTTCGGCAATGGTTCCAGGGACCTCATTAAAGGCTGAAGTCCTTCTTCCTTGGATACCTTTGTGGTTCATTCAACATTTGCACCACCTCATAAGTATCTCTATCTCTGAAATGATCGGAGCTTAGCAATGCTCTTTCCAATGAATCTCGGGATTCAACAATCTAAAGAATTTCTGCTTGATCAAGCACACTGATTGCTGAAAGCTCCTCATGTATGGTCGGAAGTTTCATGGCCTTAAATACATCAAATACCTCCACTTTGTCATGCGCCCGCATGGTTAGCTGCCCTGCAGCTACATCAATCAAAGCTTTCCCGGTTGCCAAGAAAGGACGTCCCAAAATAAATGGGACATCCGCATCCGGCTCAAAATCCAGCACGACAAAATCTACCGGGAAGATAAGGGAGTCCACTTGCACCAGCACGTCCTCCACAATGCCATCTGGTCTGGCCAAAGAACGACCCGCTAACTGCAAGATCACTATAGTTGGTCTAGGACTGCCCAGCCCCAACTTCTTGAATACCGATGTCGGCATCAAGTTAATGCTCACTCCCAAATCTCATAGTCCCAGAGCTCGGATACTTTGCCCAATTGTGATTTGAATTGTAAAGCTTCCAGGGTCCTTGATATTTGTTGGCAACCTGTTCTGTATCCGGGAAGTGCACTCCTCCGTAAGCGCCACCGTAGCGTACTCTGTCAATCTGCTTTTGTTCGACACGATGTCCTTGATATATTTTGCATACTTCGGCACTCCCTGCAAAACATCAACAAGAGGTAAATTAATATGTACTTGTTTAAGCACCTCCATGAACTTTTTGAAACACGCTTCCTCCTTGTGTTTCTTTAATCTTTGAGGGAACGGGGGTGGTGGTCTTTCTGGTTCAGCTTCCTTTTTCTTCCCCCTCTCATCATCGTGTTCCCTTTCTCTTTCTCCACTACTCCTGACTGCTGAGGTGGTCTTTCTGATTCCACCTCCTTGAGTTGTAAACCACTCCTTGTGGTCACTACATTTACTTGCTTGGGATTCGGGTCAGTGTCACTCGGTAGTCCTCCTCTTGGCCTGGTGTTTTGAGCTCCATCTAGTTGCCCAAACTGGTACTCCAACGCCTTTGTAGCTAACTAATTGTTCTTTACATCTGCAGCCAACTTCACATAGTCAGCCTGCTATTGAGCTTGGTTAGCTATCATTGTTTTAAGCATTTCCTCAATGTTGGGTGGTGGTGGTGGAGGAGGTGCATTGTTGCTTCTGTATTGAGTCTGATAGTTCTGCTTCCCTCCTTGATTTCTCTGTGCACCCTGATTCAAACTCTGCCCTTGATGGCTATTACTACCCCAGGAGAAATTCGGATGATTCCTCCAATTAGAGTTGTAATTGTTGCCATACTGCTGGTGATTATTTCTCTGTACATTACCAACAAAGTTCACTGAATCTGGATTTGCACCACAACACTCAGCTGAGTGTTCATTACTACCGCATACTTCACACCAAATCTGTTGCACTACATTAACTGGGGCTTGAGATTGATTTAAGCTCATGTTGCTGAAGTGGGTGTTGAGTTGATTTTGCAATGCAGCTATCTGTGCAGCGATAGCTGTAAACCCATCCACTTCCAAGACTCCTGCCGCTTTCCTTGTTCCTCCTCTAGAAGAGTTCGCATTCCACTCTGGATTTCCCTGCGAAATGCGATTTAACAAAGTATACAGCTCCTCATAAGTTTTTTCTAATGCTTGTCCCCCAGCTGCTGAGTCTAGCAAAATTTTTGTGTGGGGTTCCAAACCCTCTATAAAAGTATGCACCAGCACATCATTGGACTGGTGATGGTGAGGACAATCCCGTAACATGGATTTGAATCTTTCCCAAGCTTGATACAGGTTCTCCTCCTCTCTTTGTTTAAAACTTAGAATCTGCCTTCTAAGTCTTGTTGTTTTCCCGGATGGAAAGAACCGTATCAAGGATTTCCTTGCAAGATTATCCCAAATGGTAATGGAATTAGGTGGCTCAGCTTTCAACCACCTCTTTGCTTCTCCCAATAGTGAAAATGGGAACAATGTAAGCCTTACGTAATCAGATGATACTCCAGCAGGGATGTAAGTGTCACTTATCTCCAAAAAGTTTTGGAGATGTTGTTGTGGATCCTCGTGAAGGAGACCTGTGAATTGCCCGCTGGTGTGCAGCAATTGCACCATATTCTGTTTCAACTCAAACCTCCCTCCTGGCTCGGGTTTGCGAATGCTTGATGTAACATTGTTAGCATGTGGGATTGCCACTTCGCGAACCGGCCTAGCTGCCATTTCCTCGGGCACTAACACTGCCCTTACAAGTGGTGGATTCTGTTGTTGCTCCAGGATTGTTTGTCTGAGCAACTGCATCTTCTTTTCTAGACTGCACCTAAGTGTGTTATTTATACTAGTGGAAATTTTTCCCGGAATAACAAGCAATGTGTCACGGAGTGCATCGCGGAGCACTGCCTCCGTGACACGGTGCAAACGCGGACCCTCACTGGAATTTTATGTTCCAGGTAAATATAGGCAACGTGCCACGACATGTAACGCGAGGCTTGGCCAACGTGCCACGGCACCATCGCGAGCCCTTATTGGAATTTGACAAAATAACTCATCCGAGGCAGACTACCTCCGCGATGGCAGCGTGACACGGCTCCATCGCGGAGCCCCATTATTTGCTGCTTTTCCTTGACCTTTTCCACTGCTCGCTTCCGCGTCCATTCCCGATTTTCACCAACATGCAACTTAGCTTCCTAAAATTATATTTTTCCTGCAAAACGACACTAATCATGTTGGTTAGTATAAATTCACATTTTAACTACAAATCACGTGAGAATGTACAAATAATGATAGATAAACAAGACGAAATAGATCATTTGAGAATCACTTGGGCATGTAATTCTACCCAAGATCAACCTCCTGCTCTCAATGGGATGATAGTGTATAAAACTTGTTCTGACGCTGGAAACCTCTTGCACTAGTGGATGCACCTTTCTTGGCTAAGCGTGTTGGTGGAGCTGTTGAACTAGTGGCTGGGTCACGGCCTCTACTAGGGCTCTATCTGGCTGAAGGGAAATCTCAAAGCAGGTTTCCGGGCTTCCCACACCCAAAGCACGTGCCTGAACCCACTAAACACTCTCTTGTGAGCCTCCTACCACATCTTTCACAAGTTGGAATGTTGGTCTCTCTTGGCAAGCTCCCCTGACCTCTAGAGCCTAATGCTCTGCCCCTCTGATCATGCCTAGGTCTAGACAGAACACTGGCTGATGATGGTGTTGGGGATGACGACCTCTGGTGGGACTGGTGGCGATGTCCTGCACCAGTCCTCTGCTGGAAAGATCTATAACTCCCTGTCCTGGCCCTCTTGACCTCTCACTCCTTCTCCTTCATCAGATCCACCTCTATTTGCTAAGCGTATATGATCAACCGTGAGAAGTCTAGATCATTGTTTAGCATAGTGGTCCTGCACTTCTTGACCAGTGAGTCTGATACTCCATTCATAAACTTGCTCATACGAGCCCTATGATCCACAACTATCTCCAGGGCATACTTAGACAGCCAGGTAAACTCCAAGGCATACTCTTGGACAATCTTGTAGTACTTCTTCAAGTTGATTAACTCAGTCGCCTTCACCTCCCTCAACTCTCTAGGGAAGAAACTATCAAACAAGGCAGTCAGGAACTCATCCCAACTCGTGTGAACTGCTCCCACTGCTCTACCATCCTTCCACTGGCGGTACCATATGTAAGAAACCCCCTTCAACTGAGAGGAGACTTAGTCCGCAGTCTCCTCTTTACCTCCATAATCTGGGTGATCTTCTACACCTCCTCAATAAACTCATACAGTTTCTCATCCACCTTCGACCCCAGGAACTCACGTTTGTTCATCTTGAGAAAGTCTCGAACTCTAGCCACTTTTGCGTTTCCCATTCTGAGGAACATGAGCCACTGCCTGTTGATTGACCTAAGTGGTCATAGCAAGTGCCAACATCTAAAATGGTGCTCCAAACTCGACATGAGTGACCTGCTCGGGCAAGGATCTGCTAGTGCTAGCGGGTCTTGTTGATATCCATCTCCATTGCCATTGTCATGGCCATTTTCATTGTCATTCCTTATACCATTCAGTCGGGATGGAGGCATATTTCTGCAAACATGTATAGCACGAGTTAGAAGGATAGAGAGACACTTCATCGCACGATATAGATCATGAAAGAAGGGAAATTTCCTAAAACGTCTTGTAGACTCTTCTCCATAAGTATGGCGTGCTTCACACCCATGGAGAAGACTCTACTCAACACAGTTTTCAGATATCCTAGGACAGTCTAAACCTTTGCTCTAATACCAAGTTTATCACGACCCGAGCTGGGACCTTGGACCGAGACACGGGACCTAAAACCACAAATGGCTCCAAGTCGACCCATGGCATAAACATAGCAACTAAAGAGTATACATTAAAGTAGGAACTGAAAAATTAAACATGAATAAGCGGAAGTCTAAATAACATAATGTATATGAACAATAACATCACGATGCTAAATCTCACGCTGAAATGCTAGTCTATGTCTGAAAAGCCTCTACTAACTTATGAGATAATGAGACAATCCCTCAGCTATCTCCAACTCTGAAACAAAACAACAACACCAAATTGAAATGATAGACGCCCTCGAATAATAAGGACTCACCCAAGGTAGGGCTGAACTAAGCTAATAGGGTAAAGTAAGCTATAAGCGAGACTGAACTGGATCACCTAAACCTATATCATGAAATGATATAGCATAAAGTATGCAGTCAGTACTTTGAATGTACTAAGTATGTAAGGTAAGTAAAAACATGGTGAGTAAATGTTAACAGAAATCGTGAGTACAAATATAAATCATTAGATCATAAGAGTAAGGACTGCATGCTGAAAACTGAATCTGAGACATATATAATCATAAGTTGATTATCATAACTGAACATAGTAACCCAAGATTTAGAAATAGAAATCATATGATTTGTCATAGCTGAAATTGTAAGTAAAAGCTCATAAACTTATCATTGAGTCAAATCTTCTGTAAAACATAATATCATAAGTCATGAACATGAATAACTGAAATTATGAGGAATAATGGGAGACTCTTCATAACTATTACCATCACGATAGAGCTTACATGATGCCCCAACTATCACACTCAAGTGGGCAGAGCCATCCAAAACCTTGCCAGAGCTAAAGACGATACCATGATATCAAGTCAAGCTGAGGCCCCTAGGGGTAGGGGAAAACTCTCTTGAGAGTTTTCAATATATATATATACACACACCTATGTTGGCGTGTAGTTCTAAGACCGGGAAACCTTGGAACCTTGGAACCCCAAGCCTACTTGGTGCTAGACATTACTCCCAAAAAATACGTATAATGCTCCAATCATTTTTCAACGTATCTGAAATCATAATTACATGCATAGTTTGAAATCTGAACATGGGGAGTCTTGACTAAAAACATATTATAAGCTGCATTGGGACTCTTGACTCCAAAACATATGATAAGTTGACTTATTAGCCTTAGCTAAATCTTGAAAACATACTTAAGTTATGTGGGTTTGCCCAAATCATAAAATCATGCATACTTGAGGTAGACTTCATAAGTCAAAATCATAGATTCTTACATGGGAAATTTGTAAACATTCATTCATGCTAGATATTTCATCATACTTGAAATCATGAATCATAAGCTTGACTTTTCATAAAACTTGCATAATAGGACATAATTTCTAATAACTTGAAAATATGAATTTATAAACAAATTGTATATTAAATCTTCCCATTAAACTTAAAACATGTTTCGGAACATGAGAAAATTAGACCCATAAACATATCATTGAGAATTTTATAAAGTTGGGTTAAAACCCCATAGAAACATATACTTGAATTAGAACTTGAATTCATGAACTTGAGGAGAATTTTGGGCATGAGAGTTCATAGCCTACATACCTGGATATATTGATTCTCTAACTATCCTTGATAGCTCAAGAGAATTGGGAAAAAATTGACGGATTTCTATCTTGATCTTCAAAGGGAATCTGTAAACTTAGCATGCATGGGAGTCTAAAGCATTAGAATAGGTTAAACCCCCTTAAAGCACTTTTTTAGGGCTCAAAACGACTTCATTAAAGAGTTAGGACCTTAGGAATTTCAAAAATATCCTCAGTAACTTAGGAGGAAATTGGGCACTGGCAGTCCCAACAAGGGACCTAACGAGTCATTGGGTCCACTAAGGACTCATGGTCATCACCTGTCTCCACCACTGGAAATTTCCATTTTTTTATCTTTCTCACCCCATGGACAACTTGACGAGTCATTAGGGTCACAACGACTCATCCCCTCAATCAGTTGTCAACACTGCCAAATCATATTTTCTTCACCCCCCTCCCCCCACACTTGATGGGTCATGCAATGACTTGTGGGACGACATGATGACTCATTGTCCCATCCGTCAAACCCCTTTGAATAATCCTCCCGACTCCAACTCTGCACCATCCAACGAGCAACTTAACGACTTGTCGGATCCTACAATGAGTCGTTCCTTGACCCATTACCATTGTAACTCCTTTCCTTTTTCCTCTAATATTCCATACTTAACGGGTCACTGAATGATCCGTTAAGTGACTTAACGGGTCACCTGGCGAGTCGTTCTGTTACTTGGTGCAGATTTTTCCTATTTTCTCCATTTCAAATTTTGAGTCTGATCTTAGGAATTTTTGGGGTGTTACACTTTCTGCTGGAGCGGCAGCAAAATCCGTAGCCTTAGCTCTCCTAGCTACTTCAGCTAGTCGAGCTTCCTCTGCCAGGGGTGCAACTTTGGCTCTTTAAACTTCAATCATCTCCTCCGGGGGGAGATTAATCTATTCCACAGGATTTTCCATGCTAACCTGTGACAAAACAAGAAAAAAACAAAAACATAAATCATGAAATAAAGACTATACATCAACTTTAAATACCAATTAACTATTTCAATATTGTATTCCCCAGCAACGGCACCAAAATTTGATCATGCTGAAATTACACCTCGTAATTGAAGATAAAAAATTGAAGTATAAAACGGATGCTGTCAAATATAGTAGCCCAACATAGGTTGGGGTCAATCCCACAGGGAATATGGAAGAAATAATATGTTAATAATGGATAAATCAACCTGCAGTCAATATTCCTAAAGGGGGGTTGCGAATAAACAGAAAAAGTAATCTTAAACTATGATTGAGTTGTTATCAAATTAATGAGACAAAAATAGGATTGTGTTCCCCATGATTTCATAACATAGTAGGTTTATTTTATTAGTGATCTATCCTGGTGAATTTTATTTAAGACTGACGATTAAGTTCATCTAACGTCTCTCGACCTACATAGATGAATTTCACCTAAATCCTCTCGGACTTTAGGTGTGTATATTTTGCCCTTGCCATAAGTCTTGGTTTAACTATCCTCAGTTAGAGCTCAAGTTAATTAGATGAGGGTTGGTAGCCTCAAACTACCACTAGTAATCTCTTTTCCTAACTTCAACCTCTTTAGTCAAGCAAGTCGAAGATACAGGCAATTAAGCATTAGAATGAAGAGAATAATAATCCACTCAATTTACCATTCAAGGATGCTATTTTATTTTTGCCTACTTTCGTTAATCCATCATTGTTCCCACAACCCTAGCTTAAGAGATTTAGTCGCTCATGTTTATGAAAAGAATAACAAAAGATGTAGAAGAAATCATAATGAAATACTTACTATAATTTGAAATTGTTGAACAAAATCTCCAAAGCTATATTGAATAACAAGAACTTGATGAATTCTCCAACAAATATTCAACTAAGTTGCACTAAGTTTCACAATGTTTTTACCCCAAAAAGAGCACGCCTAAAACATGTTAAAAGGGGTTTATATAGTAGTAGATTAAGCCGTCATCGTTCCTTCTTGGATTGGAATTGAATTTTGCAGCTTTTGTTCCTAGTCGAACTAGGATTGGACTCTTGCCAAGCTTGGACACTGCCTGCGAGCCGCGCAGAACATAGCGCCAGACCCCTTGGCGCGTTGCGCCTCTTTGTGTTCCACTCATGCCTGTGCGATACCAACTTCTATCATATTTGTTTCATCAATCTTGTTTTGTTATTCTTGCTCTTTTTAGCCATAATTAATCCTAAATTCATCACTTTAATACTTAAAAATATCTAATCATAAGTGTTAGCTTTTTTCACATAAAATACAAGAAAATACACACAATATATTCTCAAAACATAGCTAAATATAGGGAAAATATGGTTAATAAATGCGTAAATATGCCTTACATCAGTTTAACACTGAGTTTCATAATTGCACTACTTTTCCTTCATCTATTTTATCCAAATCTCCTGAAGTCCCCACATTTTCTAGGGCATCAGCTTCTGCATTTTGCTATCATCGAACATGCTCGATTGTCTATTCTTTGAAGTGTCTCACCGTTGTCTGTACCTTGTCCAAATATCTCATCATATATTCATCATTTACTTGAAATACACCATTTATTTTATTGACAACTAGGTGAGAGTCACTTTTTGCTTTGACGACTTCTGCCCTTAGGCTTTTAGCTAACTCTAAATATGCAATTAATGCCTCACACTCAGATTCATTGTTAGTAACATGCATAATTTGTATTACCTTTCTGAGGGCTTCTCCTTGTAGTATTTTCAAGACAATATCTAACCCGGATTCTTTGACGTTTGAAGCTTCATCTGTAAACAGGATCTAGGTGTCAGGATTAGTGCCCGAGGTCATTGTATACTCTTTTTCAACCTCGAGCGTCATTCTTGGACTAAAGTCAGCTATGAAATCAGTCAAAAGTTGCAACTTTATCGTTGTTCGTGGCTTGAAGATTACATCGTAGCAACTGACTTCTATCACCTTTTTCGCCAGTCTCCCGAGGGTTCTGGTTTTGTGCATGACACTCCTCAATGGATAAGTCTTTATAACATGTATGGGGTGACATTGGAAGTACAACCTTAGCTTTCTGGAAGCTATTATTAATGCCAAAGATAATTTCTCCAAGTGCAGGTATATTTTCTCTACACTGGCTAAGGTTCTACAAACATAATATATTGGAAATTGCATACCTTTTTCTTCTCGAACTAATACTGCACTAATCGCTATTTCCATAACTATGAGATATAGCAATAATTCCTCATCCCCTTTAGCTTAGACAATAACGGAGGATTTGACATGTATTTCTTCAAGTCCCTTAGTGTCTGCTGATATTCTAGTATTCATTCGAAGTCTTTTTTCTTTTTCAATAATGAAAAGATTTGTGACTTTTTTGCGAGGATCTTGATATAAATCTGCTTAAAGTAGTCAATCTTCCAGTGATTCAATGTACGTATTTGACATTCATGAATACTTTCAGGATTTCTTGTATGGATTTTAAATTATTTGGTTGACTTCAATTCTCCTGTTCAAAACCAGAAAGCCAAGGAACTTACTGGACTGGACTCCAAAGGCACACTTCTTTGGATTCAGCTTCATATTATACTTTTCCAAAATATCAAAGGTTTTCTATAAATGCTGCAAATTTTTTTCTAAAGATTTAACCAACTGTCACAACCTGAGCTGGGACCCTAGATCGAGATACAGGATCTAGAACTACGAATAGCTCCAAGCTAACCCATGGTACATTCATAGCATGACTTAAAAGCATAATCAAGTGAAAAATAACATAAGCATGAATAAGCGGAAGACTTAATATCATAAAACATATATCAAGATATAATATCACAATGCTAAATCACAAAGCTGAATGTACTAAGTCTATGTCTAAAAAGTCTCTACTATCTGATGAGAAGCTGGGATAAGTCCCCAGCTAACTCCAAGTCTAAAACTAAACAAAACATAATAAGTCTAAACTGATAAATGTCCTCAAATGATGAGGACTCACCTAAAGCAAGATGGAGCTGAACTGAGCGGGTGCAAGCTAGTGACGAGACTAGAAGGGATCACCCCAACCTATATCATGAGATGATATAGCATAGAGTATGCTGTTAATATTTTGAATGTACTGAGTATGTAAGGTAAGTAGAACATGCTTAGTAAAACGTTAACTAAAATTATGCATATAAATCAAATAGATTATGAGAGTAAGGACTTCATGCTAAAGGCCATATATCTGAGATATACGTAATCATAAGCTGTTTATCATAACTGAACATAACGACCCAAGATTTAATAATAAAAATCATATGACTTGTCATGCTTGAAATCGTAAGTAAAAGCTTATAAACTGATCATTGGGTCAAACATGCTATAAAATATAATATCATAAGTCATGAACATGAGTAACTAAAATTATGAGGAACAATAGGAGACTTGTCATAACGACAACCACCATGTATGAGCGCATGATGATCCCACATCTTGCCCACGTGGAGGAGAGCCATCCTAAGCCTTTCCAGGGCAAAGGACGAGTAAGATGTGATATTATGGTGTACCCTCGAGCGGGGGAAACACTATCTTGAGAGGTCCTAATAAGAATATATTCTACGTTGGAGCATAGTTTAGAGACCGGGGACCTTGGAACCCTTGGCCTACTCGGTGCTAGATACTACTCCCAAAACATGCATATTGCTCATATAATCATATTCTCAAAACATAGCTTAAATCTGAACATTGGGAGTTTTGACTCCAAGTCATATCATAAACTAATCTTGTTAGCCTTGGTTAAAATCATAATAAGCATACTTAACTTGCATCGGCTTGCCCAAGTCATAAAATCATACATACTTGAAATTGACTTTCATACTTCAAAATCATGAAATCATAAGTTGAGAGTTCATAAACATTCATGCATACTAGATAATCCATCATGCTTGAAATCATGGATCATAGGCTTGAATTTTCATAAAACATGCATAATAGAGCATAATTTCTAATAGCTTAAAAACATGAATTTATAATCAAATTGAGTGTAAAATCTTCTCATTAGACTTAAATCATACATTAGAACATGAGGAGATTGGACCCATAAACATAGCATAGATAATTTCATAAAATTGGGTTAAAACCCTAGAAATCAATACACTTAATTAGAAACTTGAATTCATGAATTAGAGGAGAAATTTGCGTATGAGGATGAAATAAATTTCCCATTCATGGCCCTACATACCTGGGTAAATTGATTTTCAAACTGGTCTTGAAAGCCCAAGAAAATTGAGGAAGAAATTAAAAAAGAATTATAGTTTGATCTTGGAAGAGGATTCCAATTCAATGCATGCATGCATGCATAATGACTTAGGCTGGGATAAACCCTTTAGAAACACTCATTACAAGGCTCAAAACGATGTCATTAAATAGTTAGGAGCTTAGGAATGTACAAAAATACTCCTGGGAACACATAATTAAAAACTGGCTGACAAGCACCACGGGTCGTACCACGAGTCGTACCCACAAACAATGACTTGTGGTTTTCTCTCATTGTTAGTCCACTATATTTTTCCACGCTCACTGTTTCTCAAATCACGGGCCTCTTAATGACTCATTATTTTCTACAACGAGTCATACCATAGCTCGTGGTTAGAGGTCCCCGTACCCCAAACAAACATTCCACGACTGCATACAATGACTCGTTGTTACCTACAACGAGTTGTACCATGACCCATTATATCCCTTAAGCCTGCCATTCACCATATACTATGACTTTTTCCCATGACCTCTCACAACAAGCGATGAGTCATACCTTGACTCGTAAGGTCCAAAATCTAACAACCAGTAATGTACCACGACTCCTAACCACGATCCGTTATCAATTACAACTCATGGGAATGAGTCGTTATCACTTATTTGGAAACAATGTTGGCTCACCATGACTCCCTCATACGACCCGTACCAAGAAACAACGACTCGTACTACAATCATTTTGAGAGAAAAATACAGATTTTTTGTTGAATCTGCTATATGTAAGGCTTGGTCATAAGGACTTTTGGGGTATTACACCAACATATTTTCAATGTAAACCTCTAGGGTTTTACCTATTTGCTCTTTAAACATTTGATTTATCAACTACTGATAAGTTGCTCCGGTATTTTTTTAAGCTGAAAGGCATTACATTATAATAGTAAGTCCCATATTTTGTAACAAAAGAAGGTTTTTCTTTGTCTTCCAAAACCATTTTATCTAATTATATCTGGAATAATCATCAAGAAAACTTAACATGCCATGCTTGGTCATGGCATCGATCATTTGATCTATGTGTGGCAATGAAAATGAATCCCTCGGGCATGCATTATTTATATCTTTGAAATCTATGCACATACATAATTTGTTTCCCTTCTTGGGCACTACAACAATATTAGCTATCCACTCTGAGTAATTCACCTCGTGAATGGATCCTAGGCTAAGTAGTTTATGTACCTCTTCTTTTATAAACTTGTTCTTGTGGTCCACTATTGGTCATTTCTTTTATTTCAATGGGTCAAAGTTTGGATCCAAACTAAGATTATGAGTAACAATCTCCGATGGTATACCTGTCATATCCAAATGGGACCAAGTAAAGTGTTTTCTTTGATTTTAAGATAACCTAAAAATTTCCCTGGGTTCCAGTTAGCACGGTTCCCAAGTATACTTTTTTTTCTGGTCTTTCTATAATAGGCTGATTTGTTCAACCTTTTTTATCATGGACTTAGTGGCATCGGATTCTTCTGGTACTACGAAGGTCCTTAGTAATTGAAAATCTTCTTTTATGTGTTTTTCACCTGCAATTCATTTTTTTGGACCATCTCCTTTTTGTTCTGTCTCCAATTTCTCCGCATACCGGGACTTTATTTTGGGTTCATTTGATTGTTATCTTACTTTTGAGTTTTCTATAATGAACACTTCCCTTGCTTCTGATTGCTCTCCTTTGATTTGCCTGATTCCTTTTGGCATTAGGAATTTTACCATCAATTGCAATGTAGATGAAACTACTTTCATATCGTAAATCCACAGCCTTTCTAATGAAGCTTTGTATCTCATATCGCCGTCTATCACGTGGAACCTAATGTTTTTGACTACATCTCTAGTGTTAACCAGTAGACTGATCTTTCCTCAAGTGATCTAGCTTGCCATGTTGAATCTGATCAACATTTTTTTAGTGGGACCAATTTTTCCATTAGTCCTATTTGCTCAATTACCCTTCAATGGATAACATTAGCTTAACTTCTTGGATCAACCGACAGACGTTTTATTTTAAGGTAATTTATATTAATATTAATTACCAATCCATCATTGTAAGGCTGTGTGGTGCCTTCGAAATCCTCATTACTAAAGTTGATAACTTATGCATCTTCTGGTTCTCCGACCTTTTTCCTTTAGTCAAAGTTGTTGTTGTCTTTTTAGTTGCGGTAAACACATAACTTTTGACTTCTGCTTCACCCACGATTATATTAATTACATAACCCGAATGCTTTGGTTTAACTGATGCCTCTGTATCTCTATTACTACTGTAGTTGTTCTTAGCCCGGTCACTCAAGAACTCTCTTAAGTGCCCTTCTTTCAATAACCTGACCACTTCTTGACACAAATGCTGGTAGTTCCCTGTTCTGTGTTCATGCATTCCATGAAATTCACACATCAAGTTAAGGTCTCATTAACTTAGATCGGACCTAATGGCCTCGACAACTTTGCATCCTTGATAGTTTTTATGGCTACTGCTGGTGCTTTGGTATGGGGTAAAAAACCGACACGCAAGTGCACGTGGTCAAACAAGTAATAAAGTGGCTAAGTAAGCCAAGTATCGATCCAAGGAGACTCTGGATAAGTAAAATTGCTTAAGTATACTATATTCTAGTTTACTTCTAATTATGTTGACAACAATGTAACCAAAAGTTAAATAATTTTGTTTATAAACTATATACTAAAACTATTAACAAATATTTACTTGAATTGAAACTATGGATAAGAGCATGCCAAGGTTAAGAACAAGTAATGAATTCGATAGTAATCATAATTCGGTTATTCTTCTCTTCATGTGCTAGCCAAGAACATTAGCCTAGAGATTAAAACTCTCGTATTTAATCTCACTTTAGAATCATAAACCATTCGTCTACATTTCTGTGATCAAATGCAATTTATGACCTAGCAATACAATTCCGGTTCCTAAATTAACTAATACGGCTTTCAAGTATATTTCTATCAGGAAAGCACATCAAAACCCAATTTTCCCAAATCAAGTTAAGAACAATACCCTATTAATTCATAACTTTCCAATTTCTTGCTCTCTCAAGTGAAATTGGACTTTTTAGATGTACATTAATGTTGGCCACACACTAATGCAGTAAGAACAAGAATTAATAGAACAACATGAAAGAAGAAGATGAAAAACCATATAATTCACAATCAAAATTCAATACACATGTTCAAAACCTTAGCAAGGAAGAGAATTAGCCACTCATTTGTGGATTGATCATCCTCAAATGAGTGTAGATCATACGTACAATTGATTGAAAGAAGAAAGAAAGAGAGAAAAACCCTTAGCTTTTTCGTCCCTCAACTGCTGCTAACCCACGTCCTAGCTCCACCAAGTCTTCATTTCTGAAAAATAAACCTAAGTGTGCTATTTATATTAGTAGGAATCTTTCCCGGATTAACAAGAAACGTGTCACGGAGTGCATCGCGGAGCACGGCCTCCGTGACACGCTACGGACGCGGAGGCTTTCTGGAAAATCACCCGAAATCGGCCCAGGCAGCACCTTGCCGCGTTGGCAACGTGTCACGCTGCCTGGGCAGCGCGTTGTAGCCCCATGGCCGCGGAGTCCACCTGTCGTGGCACGTTGCCAACGCGCAGGTGGGCTGTTTTGAGCGGCCTGCCTGCCGTGGCACCTTGTCGAAGCGCCGGTGGGCTGTTTTGTGCCTCTTCCTTGCCGACGTTCGCGTGTTAATTCTGTTTCCAAGCTTCTACTTCACCAACTCATGGATTAGTTACTCAAACATCATCAAAACCTACAAAACAAAGGCTAATCATGTTGGTTAGCACATATCTCCACATTAAATAAAATTACATGAAAATGTATACAATAACTTAGATAAACAAGACTAATTGAAGTAATAAAGAGTATCTCGGGCATATATTTTTGCCCGTTATCACAACCCCACACTTAAAGCCTTGTTCGTCCTCGAACAACCTTTTACATATCATGCAAATGGAGACTCCTACATAACTAATTTAGCAAGATAATTCAGCTTACGGCTATAATGATTACGTAAGATACAAGCTAAAAATAGAGCATGCTTGATTTGATCATTGAAATGAAGTACAACCATGTTAAGACTTCTTAACCTCAAGAATCGACTCTCAATTTTAGCAAACTCATGCAAATCATCTGATTAAGAAATCCCACATGAAATATATCCTTCTTTCAACATGTGCCCCTTACGGAAAGAGAGTTACCCAATCACACGCAAAAACAATTTTTTACATCACAACATGTGTGGGTACATGAATAGAATTACGCTCACTCTCACAAAGAATTCACATGCATTATGTAATGACCCATAAGCTTGCCCTTAGTGTTTTATTCCACTAATTTAAGGATGTATGAATGTAAGATCAAGTAGGACTTTTTAGGTTGTAATGTAACTCAGGTGTGGGTAGGTACTATTGTGATCAGTAATAGTGACTATCTTTCCTAAGCGCTTTTAATACATCACGCCTTCATTACAAACTTCTCTTCCCTCACTTCACCTTTTTCTCTTTTCATCTTTCTTTTTCCTCTTTTGTTCCCCCATTTCTTTAGGCACTTTTACTTATTAGTAAGGAGTTCTATAAGTAACTTTTCATTTATTTGTTTTCTTACTCCCTAATAATACTCACCCATATTCAAAAATGCACCCTTGACCTTTCTCAACTCTTACAATTGCTACTTTCCCTTTCTTTTCATTCTTATCACTCCTTTACTCTTCCGGATTTTTCCTTTAAGCGCTTAGGAGTTTTGGATCAAATTCAAGGCTAATGAAAGAAAAAGGATTAAGCTTATGTTGCAGCTGTCAAAGAATAGGCTCAAGGCTCAATGAGGTTAACTAGGATTAATTTTTCAAGGTAGGTATAATGAGGGATAACATTAGGTTCATTCAAAGAAATGCCTAAATCATCTCCTACAATTCACATCCTTCATTTCGTTTTATATACACACCAGGCAAGTTCTAGACATTCCACAATAGCATAGAATACTCAAAAACCTTACACTCATGGCACATGCTCAAATCAAGACACAATCAGTAGACTCTTACTCAGCTAATCACAAGAATTCAGAATTAAGCTTCAATCATATTGAGTCAAATTCAAGAGCCTAAATGTCTCAAACAAAGTTATACACTTGCATGCTTCAACACTGAACATACTTGCATCTTACAATCACATATAGCACATAACAAGAACATCAAGCACCAATTAGTTATGGTTTCAAAACCCAAAACCTATCGACTAATTTTCCTCAAGACGGTCGTCATCCATCCATCGTCGGAAACAGTCCCTAACTATGACTAAAAACACTATATACAGACAAAGAAATTTTTTTTTTTATTCTTCGGTTCAAAGACCCCCCGTCGGAAAAGAACCGAAAAGAAAAACCAACGGGTGATGAAGTCATGCTTAATTCACAAAAATTTTTCAAATTTTTCAAATTTCTCACCAACTTTTGCACAAGCATTACATTCAGCAAAATCGTTAAGCATAGAAAATTTTGAAATTTCCCTTGAAATTTCCCTCACCCCACACTTAAATCATGCTATGTCCTCATAGCATCAAATTAAAATTTACAAAGGGTGAGAAATACTCCCTGAGGCCTTTAGGTTTAGCTAACAGCATGCGTTTCTTCGACTTTGCACAAGTGGGTGTTCAACCCCACACTTTTTCTCTTCCATGCTTGTTAGCTTCCTCCTCCACGGGTACTCAGACTTCCCCTCCAGCTGCACTTAACTTTCCACCAAAACAACACAATATGAAAATAAACAAAAATCAACTCAATTGCAAGAAATTAAAATGGTACCTGTGGTACCCTTGGGTTGCCTCCCAAGCAGCGCCTAATTTTACGTCGCGGCACGACGTACCAAGTTTCACCACTTTTTCCTCCACCTTGAGGATATGAATCTCACCCCTAATTGCTTTTCTAATTTCCTCTTATGCTCTAGGGGTGGTGGTGAAAAATTGTAAGGACCAAGCAGTAGATGTTTTCTTTTGAACCTATTGGCCCTTATGTAAGCGAAGTCATTTTGTCTCTCTGAGTTAGCAAATTTCAGAATATATGAGGCTTGGTCCTCCTCTAGACATTTCTCTATAAACTTGGAAGACTCTATTTCGATGTTGTCAACCAAACTTAATGTTGAAAAATGCGTAGAGTGTGGTCCAATACACCTCAGCTCTGAAATTGCTTTGTGCTTGACTTCATTACTTGTGTACACCTTTTCAACATCGACATCTATTTCTCCATTAAGGTCAAATGGGAGATATTCTTTTTCTTCTTCCATGAATGGAGTTTCTATAGGTATGAGCCGATCACGGAGACACTCAAGAGATTCTAATTGTGGGGCTTCATCCAAAAATTCACCCTTGTATTCCTCTTGTAGTTCCTCTTGAATATCGGCTAAAACTGTCACCTGCAAATTATCACAAGCTTCAGCCTCAGCACACATCTCTGTGAGTTTGACGCTCATCCTACTTACAACCTCTGCATTCTCCTTTTGCTGAATTATCAATTCTGCCACCGACTCCTTCATTGCTTCTGATTGCTCCAGGAGTTGTTTCATCATGTCCTCTATTTGAACTTGGCATCCCAAGTCCTCATTTTCAACATGCCTATATTCAGCAAAAACAACAAAAGGATCATAGTAGGGGCTTGGGGGAGGGGAATATGCCTTTGGACAATCACCCCAATGGCCATATTGACACCCACATATATTGCACGTGTTACAGTTTTGCCACAAGTGGGGTCCTCCGCAATTCATGCAAGATTCGCCGAAATATGCGTATCCACCATTTATATTCCAAGATGTCATGTCAATGAGGGTATCCGAAAGAGAGAAAAATTAAAATGAACAAATAATTAAAACAAATACTAAGACCAAGTTGTCAACACTTAAGAAAATAAAACAAAAATACAGTAAATTTACACTTAACACAATTTCACAAATCGCCTAGCCTCCCCGGCAACGGCGCCAAAAACTTGCTCGGTGCTTTGGTATGGGGTAAAAAACCGACACGCAAGTGCACGTGGTCAAACAAGTAATAAAGTGGCTAAGTAAGCCAAGTATCGATCCAAGGAGACTCTGGATAAGTAAAATTGCTTAAGTATACTATATTCTAGTTTACTTCTAATTATGTTGACAACAATGTAATCAAAAGTTAAATAATTTTGTTTATAAACTATATACTAAAACTATTAACAAATATTTACTTGAATTGAAACTATGGATAAGAGCATGCCAAGGTTAAGAACAAGTAATGAATTCGATAGTAATCATAATTCGGTTATTCTTCTCTTCATGTGCTAGCCAAGAACATTAGCCTAGAGATTAAAACTCTCGTATTTAATCTCACTTTAGAATCATAAACCATTCGTCTACATTTCTGTGATCAAATGCAATTTATGACCTAGCAATACAATTCCGGTTCCTAAATTGACTAATACGGCTTTCAAGTATATTTCTATCAGGAAAGCACATCAAAACCCAATTTTCCCAAATCAAGTTAAGAACAATACCCTATTAATTCATAACTTTCCAATTTCTTGCTCTCTCAAGTGAAATTGGACTTTTTAGATGTACATTAATGTTGGCCACACACTAATGCAGTAAGAACAAGAATTAATAGAACAACATGAAAGAAGAAGATGAAAAACCATATAATTCACAATCAAAATTCAATACACATGTTCAAAACCTTAGCAAGGAAGAGAATTAGCCACTCATTTGTGGATTGATCATCCTCAAATGAGTGTAGATCATACGTACAATTGATTGAAAGAAGAAAGAAAGAGAGAAAAACCCTTAGCTTTTTCGTCCCTCAACTGCTGCTAACCCACGTCCTAGCTCCACCAAGTCTTCATTTCTGAAAAATAAACCTAAGTGTGCTATTTATATTAGTAGGAATCTTTCCCGGATTAACAAGCAACGTGTCACGGAGTGCATCGCGAAGCACGACCTCCGTGACACGCTACGGACGCGGAGGCTTTCTGGAAAATCACCCGAAATCGGCCCAGGCAGCACCTTGCCGCGTTGGCAACGTGTCACGCTGCCTGGGCAGCGCGTTGTAGCCCCATGGCCGCGGAGTCCACCTACCGTGGCACGTTGCCAACGCGCAGGTGGGCTGTTTTGAGCGGCCTGCCTACCGTGGCACCTTGTCGAAGCGCCGGTGGGCTGTTTTGTGCCTCTTCCTTGCCGACGTTCGCGTGTTAATTCCGTTTCCAAGCTTCTACTTCACCAACTCATGGATTAGTTACTCAAACATCATCAAAACCTACAAAACAAAGGCTAATCATGTTGGTTAGCACATATCTCCACATTAAATAAAATTACATGAAAATGTATACAATAACTTAGATAAACAAGACTAATTGAAGTAATAAAGAGTATCTCGGGCATATATTTTTGCCCGTTATCAGCTACCACCAATTTGACTAGGTCCATGTTGAAGTAATATTCGGATAATCTTGGGGATTCCATATTGCTTATACCAGCCATTGATGGAGTAAAAGAATCTTTAGCTAAAATATCTCTGTCATTTTAAGTGCAATCACTATATCTATCCGACCTTAACCTTTCTACTGGATGGTAGAATTGGCTGCTTCGTCCACCTTCCATTCGAACTCAACTTTTCTCCATTGGGGCGTAAGGCTAATATCTCTCTCTCTCAATGACCTTGCATCGTGCTCAAAATTTTCTGTTAAGAACTTTAATCCCATTGATCAAAAGGTAGCCAATGAAGTAAATTGATCATCTTCTATCTACTGGTACATCCGCCAAAGTCGTTGCTGAAAATTCTAATAAATTTTCCTTTAACTTCAATGACGCATTTAGGCCTCATTTGTTTTCATTAAGATTAAGACGTTTGAATCTGAATGTACATCTGAATGATTAAGATGTTGTCTCTAGATCTGAACACTGAATGATTAAGACTGTTTGTTTTTTAACATCTGAATGTACATGCTTTATTTATCTCTAAATATATTAAATATATAATTTAAATAAAAAAGTAATTAAATATTAAAAAAATTAATTTAATAAAATAAATTTATTATTCGATAAAAAAATAAAATATTTATGTTTGCTAGTGATGGTGGAGATGGTTTGTAGTGGTGGTCATGATAATGCTTGATGTTAGTGGCTAGTAATTGTGATGGTGATAATTGCTAGTAATGGTGGTGGTTGACGTTGTAGTGGCTGATGATGGTAACGGTTGGTAGTGGTGATTGTGATGGTAAAGTTGATTGATGTTAAGGGGTTGATGGTGGTGACTAAAGAATGTGTGGTGGTTGAGAATGTGTTGGTAGTAGTTGGTGGTGGTGCTAATTGTGATGGTGAAGGTGGTTGATAGTAGGGATTAATCGCAATGATGGTAGTGAGTAATAGTGGTGGTAGAGGTGGCGACGACGGTGACAGTGGCAGTGATGGTGGTGACAGTGCATATAATTATAATGATGGAGGTGATATGTGTAGTAATGAGTGACAATAGTGGTTGGCAATGGTGGTGGTTGCCAGTGGTTGTTGTGATGTCACGGATGGTTGGCAACGATAATGGTGGTTGACAATGGTGGCAAAAATAGTAAATGGTGGTGGTGATTAGTGGTTGGCGATGCTAATGGTAGTGGTGGTTGTGATGATAGAGGTGGTTAATGGTGGTGGCCGGTGGTTGTGGATAGAGTGATAGTGAAAACATCCACATAAACATGCCTCTTAATAATATTAAGACTTTGTTCCAAATCTTAATGATTAGACCTATTCAGACGAAATAAGTGCTTAAATCTTAATGAAACAAATGCACTTAATAGCCTAAGGTCTGAACAATTCAGATCCAGACCTTTATTAAGTGCAAACAAATTAGGCTTCAAACTTCTTGGGTTAAGTCCTTTGTTGAAAGCTTCAATTTCCCATTCATCCAGTATTGGTGGTAATAGTATTCTTTCTCTTTTGAATCGCACCACGAATTCTCTTAACAGCTCTAAATCATTTTGGGCTATTTTGAAGATGTCCCTTTTCTTGCTTGCACCTTCCTCGCTCAGGCATGTGCTTTTACAAATGCATCTGCAAGCATTTTAAAAGAGTTAATAAAATATTCAGGTAACAGAGAATGTCATATCATCACGTCTTTGGACAATATCTCCTTGAATTTCTTTAGAAGGACGAATTCGATCTCGTTCAACTGCACATCATTGTCTTTTACTGCACATGTATCTGCAGTCATATGCTCCTATGGATCAGTTGTTCCATTGTATTTTGGAATATCTGACATCTTGAACCTCTTTGGTATTAACTTTAGGGAAGCACTGGGTGGAATTGGAAGCTGTGATACTTTCTTGAATCTATCCACTTCAAAACTGTCAGAGCTGCCGGAATTGGTCTATTCGAGTATTAAATTCTTTCTCGCTTTGATCCAAACGAATGGTCAAGTCTTAGATACTCCTTATGAAACCCATTGAATCATTATTTCATGCGGGGTTTTTATTACTCTCATCACGAGCCTCCATTCTGATGTTGTTGGATAGTTTCTCTCATACCAATGCTAGCTCTTGCATCATTCTTTCTTTCCCTTGCAATTCATGATTGCCTTATGTAGATTTCCTAACATTGAAAAAATCCTTGCCATATCTATTTCGACTACTCTCACTATGTCTGGATCACCAATATCATCATTTGGAAACTCCGATCTTTCTAAGCGATGAGATGTCCACAATGGAAATTTTTAAATATCGTTTGCCGCTCTAGTGCTAGAATCCACAAGGTCTGCGTCCAAGTTAGCAGATACATTCAAGAGTGTGTTTTTGTCAATATTCGATAGCTCGATGTTTTAGATTCCACTCATTCTTCAGAATTGATCATGAAAACCTCAAATATCTTATTGCAAGTGGTTAATTTTGTTAGAAGTAAATTAAACCAAAATCACCTCAATTATACTTAGCCCCACGGTAGGCGCCAAACTGTTTACCCTTAAAAAATAAGATACAATAGAATTTATAGTTAAGGCTAAAAGGATACAAGTTTGACTCTAGTCAAACATATAAATAACCTAAACAAAATGAAAGTAAGTAAAGATTTAGCCTGATAATTTGAACTTCGGATGATGCCCTTGAATTGTAAGCTTGGTTGACGAAACAATAATAATAAAATTGTAAGCTGTAAATAGATATAACATTTTCTAACTTGTGATTTGATGCCCTTTGTTGGTGTATGTGTTGGCCTTTATATAGGCCCTAATGCATTTAAGGTCTTCAAGCCTAGCAATCATTGTGTATTTAACTATCTTTAATGTGGAATAAATTATATTTAATGCTAATGTAGTAATGTATAGTGATGAATCCGGAATGACCATTCGACTTATGTTCTTATTTGCTCCTTTTTTCAGTTTCTTTGTTTATATCCAAATTTGTTCTTCTGCCGAACTTTATTTACTCCAGAAAGCTCACTGTATTTGTTTCTGAATGGATGTAAAATGTGCTTATCCTGCATGACATGTGTCTTTATCTTAGTTGATCCATGTATTGAGACTAATTTTGCCGTATACACAGGAATTACCCAAAACAGCTATTGCGGAACATCACAAGTTGACTATTGATCAATCATCGGTTCATGATGCCAACTATATCAGTCTTTGTATTACAACTAATCATAGTGTGAAAATATTGATGTGGTTTATGTCGAAGTCACCAATCTTTATATGAAAAAAAAATTAGTAAAGATTCGAGAAAACATCAAAAAAGCATATATGTATACCAAATATACACATATATACAAATTAATAGCACTACAAGGAGATACCTTCAATTGAGAATTTCTTTAATTCGACTCAAGCCAAGTCGATAGCCTTTGTTCTTTCGATATAACATAAACACTATATACAACATCATCCTGGACATTTCTCTTTCTTCATTTGATAGGACAATTGTCATCATCATCTTTATCAACAAGTTTCAGCATCTCTTTAACTTTCTAAAGTTGATCATATTTTTTAGTCCTCGACTTGATATTTTTAGCTGCATTTTCAAGCTTCTTTGTCTATGAATGGGTCATACGATTTCCAATTTGTTGATAGTTCTTTATAAGAGCAATTGGGGATTCAAAATCATCATCATCATCATAATATTGCTGAAACACTATAACAACAGAGGTAGATGACAAGTTGATTGATGTTCCAGCATCATAGTTACGAGCAATCTTCGCACAACTTCTAGGTGTAGTCATTTTCAAGTGAGTTTTTTGAGAAAAAAGAATAGAAAATGCAACACTTATTACACTAGAAAAACTTATCACTAGTCTACATACATTATCAGATTTCACCAATAATTCCCTCATAAACAACCAAATATCAAAAACAATAGTTAAGAATAGATTAAATTATATTACCTACCAAATAAAAAATAAGCATTCTACCCAAAATTAAAAACAAAAGATGCTAAAAAAGGACATGCAAACCAAAAAAAGAGGCTTTAAAAGATGAAAGAAAATTAATGCGAAGATGCAAACACGATATAAAACCCAAAAATTAAATAAAAGAAACACAAAAAAGCTAACCCAAAAATTCGAACAAAAATCAAAATCACAACAGTGAAAAAAGGGAAAACATTATCAAAATGACAAATTTATGTCACGACCCAAAGACGAGTCGTGTCGACACCTACATCGTCTTTAGCTCAATTAGGAGAACCCCTTTATTAAAATAATGAACCAGCAAATTAAATGCTCATTAAACTCACTAATTACAAAATGCTTCTAATATTTAAAGATAAGTCCCTTTTATTCCGAACCATGACCCCCCCAAGATCTAGTCTAAACAAGTACAAGAGTTCTAACAGAATACTTGACAAGATAAAATGATACAGCTTCATCTGCGGAGAAGAATACAGAAGCTGATGCTAAATACTCCATGTCAATCATGAAACTTCAAACCTGCCACAACCTACACCAAAGGTGTAGCAAAGTAGTATCAGTACACCACACGTACTGGTAGGCATCATCAGCCGACTAAGATTAGTTCACATAACGACACATCAATTAACATGCAATCGACCAAATCATTGTTACAACTATTCCGACTTATTATAATTCCCCAAGATTGCTAGCTACATTATCGACGCTTATAACTCGTCAAGTTTTTCATACAAGCACCGTACCACTTTAGCCTTCGTCTAAACTAGGATTGTGTAAATTAATGGCTAAACCAATAATCCAAACCGATAATTAGGTTATTGAATTATAATTTGGGTTATTGGTTTAATAGTTTGTTTATCCGTTTACTGTCCCAAGTTATTGGATTATTAGTTTGGTTATCGGTTTGATCATTTTTTTAACGGTTGAACCGATAAACCGATAATAATTTATTAAATTATAATTTTAGCCTTCAATATATAAATTATTCTAGCAAGAGAATAAATTAGGTGTCAATGACAAGTGAAGGTGATGTTATTCAATTCTGAATTAAAATTGGTTGCTTTAGTTGGGCTAATTCTATATGCTCTTTCTTTTTTCACCCATTTTTTTCTAGTTAAACATACTTATGACTTATGAAAAGTTTCATGTGAGATCTTAATGGTTAACCTAATAAGAAAATTTCTAATGATCAATAATTGATTAACCAATAGTTTACCGGTTAGCATGTCTACAAATCAATAGCCTTCAAAATCTAACCGATCCGACTGATACATACCCCTAATCTAAACTTTTAATCTGCCTCCTTATCCCGCTGCAGCGGGTATTTTAACGCTACAGCGGTCTCGCTGCAGCGGTGACTGGCCCGCTGCAGCGCCACCTTTCCTAAGCAGTAGCCCAGTTCCACTAGCCCTTCCCTACTTTATCCCGCACTATAACATTACTAACATGTCTACTTCATTTACGCTTTCGTTATCACTAACCAAGTTCGTTCCATTATATAATGACCTACTTATTTACTCACGAAATTAATAAACCTACTTTGATTTCTTGCTTTAATAAATTAAATTAAACCAGCGATCTCCCCGTAATTCGCTATCTTTTGTTAATTCTATCCTGTTACTTTCTATAACACACAAAGACCACTTTGATCAAACATACAATAGCTCAAGTACACATAAGGAAAGCATCAAAACATACTAATGGAGTTAAGTCCTCCACATTTTAAGTACATGTACGTACCTCTCTCTCCCGAATTCCACATTACACCTCCATACCCTTATTATGTCATTCATATGGTACCATACCTGTATCGTATCATCATATATTGCATCACAACTGTGTCTCTCACATCAAACTCGAATCCTATTGGTATATCTCGTACCACACCTGTACACTTGTACATCCTCGTCATTAAATCCGTATAAATATCATGCCATACCGCACAATCTCTATCTCACAATCATACCATCGGTGATAAGTCGGGCACGCGCCTCTATCACATCACTGAATAAACATGCCAGAGGGTCTTATGTTTGCCCTTCTAGTCAACTCTATAAATTCATGTATTGTACATCTTGTCATATGAGATTTTCATCATACCTATTTGTGTACTTAAGTCCGTACACCTGGCCGTATGAATATTTAATCATACCCGTCTATATACTCACTCATACCGCTCGCCCGGATGCTCACCTCGAGCATGAGCTACTCATACCCAAGCCCTTACTCACTGCTTGGTCATACCATTTGCTTATCCAAGTTCCACCTCGGTCCCTGGCCTCTCATTGTCAAGATGCTAATAATTTAACTTCCCATATTACATGCCACTTCTTTTACTTACTTGCTTATCACAGACTTCACTTATCGATTCAAGAGCCACGTGTCACAGTTCAAACGTCAATAAATCAAACAAAGTAAGAATTACGCAATATCAAGTATATCACAACCCTAGTCCAAGGATATTTCAAACCCAGTTAATAAATATATCATTTGCATCCGAAATTTCCATTCTAAGGTGCAACTTGGCCCGTTTGCGAGATTGGGTTCTATTGCAGCGATATCACTGCCGCTATTTCGGTCTCACTGTAGGGTTCTAAGACCACTGCAGCGATACTGCTCAAGAAGCACTCCAACCGGTGTTTCTTCAAAACTCCCCACAAATTGCTTCTTCACCACCTCTCACCCATTATACAAGAACTACATTGATTCATCTCTATAATCATCTTACCTTCTTCAAGCGATGACAATTAAATTGACATGGAGCGACACAACATAACAAAGAAAACTAACTAGTCCCCTCAGCTCGCTTTCTCACATAATTCACGAGTCACGATTCAGGCCATGCAAAAATTATAGCCCACCCCTCAACGTTCAATCTCCACATTATATAAGTAACGATTTATGACTGACCGTTCAAAATTAAAGTTCGAAAAAGAAGGACTATACACACACACACAAACTCAGACACATCAACAAGCACTGTCCGAAGATCATTACGCATAAAATCAACCCACTCCCACATACACCATTATTTAACGTCTATTCCTATTTGCACCATAACCTACGAATTTTTCACCTTATAGGAATATCACCGCTCCTTCCTAATTTCCTTCGCCCCCAGACACTTACTGATTATAACCATTTATTGACAATTTACTCAAAATTTCTTCCCTACTCATCAATAACACATCAAATATACGCACATATATATTTTTATAATCAAAATCTAATACGAAGGTGAGTAAGTCGTAGCTTACCTGGGTGCCAAGTTATTGTCGCGATGTTCCCGCATGTATGCTTGCAACAAGTTGTGAGTTCTTGCTGGAAATCACAGCTACGGAGGTGAAGTCTTGCCTCCTCTAGCCTCCTTGTTTCTTTCTTTGTCCCAAAATCCCATATTGTATTTTTTCGGCATTTTTATTCAGCCCCCTTATGAGAATAAGTATTAATCGGGACAAGATTTGTGAAATTCTGGTCCGCATCGTCCGCTACAGCAGTTCCATTACTACGGAAAGCAGTCCGCCGCAGTGGCCTTCCGCTTGAGTCCACCTGATTTTGACTTAGCCCATTCGATCTTGTTCGTCTCATACTCTTTTTATTTTTTGGGGTCTTTGTTCCTACTTGTAAAAATTTAAATTTGCCCGTGCTTATGTCGTCAGAGTGCTATAACGGTTAAGCGGGTCATTACAATATACCTGGAAGAAGAACTAAAACATACGTTAGAAGGAAAACTCGAGAGGAGAACCCCAGTGATGAAAGAAATTAAAACCTATGGCGGAAGAAGCATGCACCGCGTAAGATAAGAAGAATAAAAAGAAAATTAAAAATAATGTTAAAATTTTTAAAAATTCACAGGCTAATTAAGTGGGCTAAGTAGTTACCCCTTTACTTTCATACCCTTAATTAATTACAGAAAATACCCCATCTTATAATTCTTCGTGATACTATCATAGTATATTTATATACTGTCATGGTATCTTATGCGTGAAAAACCTTCAAACCCTTTACTTTCATACCCTTAATTAATTACAGAAAATACCCCATCTTACAATTCTTCGTGATACTATCATAGTATATTTATATACTGTCATGGTATCTTATGCGTGAAAAACCTTCAAACTCACAAGGGGGCACGAATTGTAACTATTTTGTGCCAATTGAATATTGCGGGTAATTAATATGAAACAATCTATTTTTATGTAATCAATTTAGTTTTTGATCTATTTTATATTCTTTTCCCAAATAAAAATTTATTTACATACAAACTAGACCAAATTATGTAAAAAAGTGAAATATGACTTGATTTAATAATATTATTAACTCACATAATATACAAATTTTCTGAAAAAGAAATAGTAAAGGGGCAAAGGAAGTATTGAAGATTCCAAAATGACAACTCGATTAAATTGGTTGAAATTTCCAAATAGAAAAAGTGTAGGACCTGTGCGTAACTTTTGACCTGAGTCTCAAGCTCCAACTCTATCTGATTCAGTGACTGCACTAGCAACCAGGAACCAAATATTGTCCGGAACCAGGTAAGAGCCAAGAATTTGCTTTTGTCAACCTTTGTGTAGTTTTTCTTTCTGTTGGTTCAATACTATAATTCACTAGATTCAATAAAATCAAGATGGGAATTTTCGCGTACAATTTCAATATTGTATCCCCAAATTTTGTTCTTCCCCAGAAACGACCACTCTCAGAATTTCCTCTTCCACAGGTGCGCATCAATCCTTCACGCAGCCGCAACATCACACTTAGAGTTGCTTTCAGCATGACACAAAACCCAGGTGACAATTTTTAACTTGCTTTGTTGGAAAACCAAAAAAAAAAAAGAACTGCAATGTAAAGAGAAGTGCTTTTCTGTGATTGTTTTCGAGTTTAATAAAATAGGATCTACAGTTACTACGCAAAACAGCTCAGCTGGCCCTACGGCTTTTGGCCATATTGTTTGTTATTTACATTCTTTAAGAACTCTGAGAAAAGTTTTATCATTAAGCACACTTCTAGCTTACCATGCTCTGAACTTACTCATGTTCAGCACCGAAATCACTAGTTAATCACTTTAAGACTTTCTCTGCCGTAGTGCTTCAGTCGGTGTAACCAGTATTACTCCCCAGTTAGTACACTCACTTCCCATCTTAGTGCCTAACAGTTGTGTAGCTAGTGCCAAATTAACTGCAGTAACTTTGTTAAGTTTAGCAGACACTTTGTTTCCGGGAGTCATTCTGGGATCTACACTGTCTTATTCCATAAATAATGCTTGGCATGAATAAAAAGAGAGTCAACCTGATTGAGTCACTAAACATAGTGCCGGAAGGTCAAGGAAGTTGGTGACCTGATGACAGGGGAGCCAGCGACCGAAGCCCCGGTGAACGGCGGCCGTAACTATAACGGTTCTAAGGTAGCGAAATTCCTTGTCGAGTAAGTTCCCACCCGCACGAAAGGTGTAACGATCTGGGCACTGTCTCGGAGAGAGGCTCAGTGAAATAGACATGTCTGTGAAGATGCGGACTACCTGCACTCGGACAGAAAGACCCTATGAAGCTTCACTGTTCCCTAGGATTGGCTTTGAGTGAAAACTTTTGGTGAAAACTTTAGTACTCTTCTTCGTTTTCAATATGAAAGTCTGATACCAATTAAAAGCACTATGATATACTCATCAATCTGCTTATACTGGAGAAAGAGGCAAGGCTGATCCCTTGACAACTAATGACATATTCTGTGACATTCTTCTGTCTACTTGCTGATGCACGTGTCTTGTTGTTCAGCGGCTGTGCAGAAGAAAATTACAGTGCTGAATCAACACAATGAGAAACTAATTGGAGTGTTGCATGATACTGGATCTATGGAGATCGTGGTCTTGTGTCATGGATTCAGATCCTCGAAGGTTTGAACTATTTCCTTTTTACTATGGTTCTTGTGCTTCATTAGCTGTTCTATTGCTTCCTTGAATTTTCTACTAAAATCATCTAGTGCAGTGGTGCTGACATAAGTTTCAGAAAGTAAGTTGTCTTGGCTGTTACAGATTATGCAGTATGTAGTGCTGTAGCATGTCGTCGCTGTGACATATCTGATTTTATCTCCACCAATGTTCTTGAGCGGCTATAGTGTGAGTGTGGAATCATACAAACAAAATAAGTGAATAAAAAGAGAAGGTGTCAACTATTAATTGAAGAATGAATATATTTGGTGGATGGGTTGAGGAATCAAACTAAAGCAGCTTTATTTGCTTAGCTTCATTTTGATGCATAAATGTATCGGCTAAGAATGATGTCAGATACTCAGATTCCCAAGTAGTAGGCTTCACTAAGATTCTCTTAGATAAGTTGTGTTTTACAAGAAGATGACGGATAGAAGTGAAGTTAGTTACAAGCTGATGTGGCAGAAGTAGTTACAAATATGCAGAGGTGGCAGAAGTAGTTAAAAATATGCAGAGGTGGCAGAAGTTAGTTAGAGCTTGGTAGATTCTGTTTAGAGTTAGTTAATATTGTTGGAAGTAGTTGCAATGTTACAATTGGTTTGAATACAATCTGTATGAACTGATGAATGATTTCATTGATGTTAATACAATCTCTTTCTTTTCTATAATTCTCTTAGCTAAACTCTTGGTTAATCCCTGACTTAGCATCCATCTTCCTCGAGATTCATCTCCTGGATTAGTTCATTTCATTCATTTGTGCATTAATTGGTATCAGAGCCGACAAAACTTGGCTTAGATGATGTGAAGCAAGACACAGGAGAAGACATGGAAGATAAGCATTCACAGATTCAAGAGCAACTGCAGAAGTTAATGGAGGGCATGTCAAGCATGAATGATCGCAACATTGAGACTAATAAGGAATTGTTGGAGATTAGGGAAGCCATTGGAGTCATGGGGCAGAAGGGTAAGGGAAAGAGCAAGCCAAGTCTGAATCTACCAGTGTTAGGCCTTGTTCAATGGAGGCACCACCTGGAGATAAAGCCAGGGAAGTCCACAGTGGTTCTGCTCATAATGGTAATTCCTTCAATCGTTACTCTATAGTAGAATTTCCTAGATTTTCTGGCCAAGATTTGAGAACGTGGTTATATAAGGTCGACCAATTCTTCTATATGGATGAAGTTCCCTTGGACACAGAGTTCGAATGGCTTCTATCCACCTAGAAGGGGAAGCTGTAGCTTGGCATAGATCTTGCTTAAGGTCTAGAAGTTCAGTTGTAGATCCTACATGGACTGAGTATTTGTTGACACTGAATGAAAGGTTTGGTGATGGGTTTGAAGATTCTATGGAAGCCTTGAAGAATTTGCAGCAAACTGGTAGTGTGAGGGATTATCAAGATGAGATTGATAAGATCTTAACGGGAATAAATCTGTCAAATGAGAATACTCTGAGCTGTTTTTTAGGGGGACTAAAGCCAGAATTGAATAAGGTTGTTAGGTTTCAATTCCCAAGGACATTGCTGCAAGCCTATAAGATTGCTAGGTTGCAGGAAGAAGTATTTGAAGCTCAAGCATTCTCTTGGGGTCTTAAGCCTTGTCCAAGCAATCAGATTCCTCTATTATCTACACCTGCTCATGTGAAGCCACAATATTCCTAGAAATCTTCAGTACCAAACTCTACTTTCAAGAAAGGCCTTGAGTCAAACTCCAATAGACCTCAGAGATTAGTAACAATAATCTTGGGAGGGGGTTAACAACAACAGAAATGGATCAGAAAAGATCCAAAGGATTATGTTTTTTCTGTGATGAGAAGTATGTGTTGGGACATAATTGCAGGGCTAAGAAGCAAATATACCTACTGGAAGTACTGGAAGAGGATTTAGTGAATACTGGTGAGGAATAAGAGTTAGCACAAGACTTGCATCTAGATGTAGATGAATTCATGGCTATATCTCACTGCAAGCCTTTACTGGGGTACAGGTTACCAGACAATAAGGTTCATAGGATACCATGAGAAGAAGCCTTTACACGTGTTGATTGATACAGGGAGTAATCACAGTTTCACTGACCAAGGAGTGGCTGCAAGTCTTGGCTGTAAGGCTATTCCTATTATTGAGCAGTCTATAAGTGTTGCTGATGGTAGAAAGGTGCAAACTACTTCAGTTTGTAAGAATTTACAGTGGCTATTACAAGGAATCACATTGTCATCAGATTTCCTACTCTTACCTTTAGGGAATGTTGATATAGTGCTAGGAATGCAATGGCTGAATACACTGGGTAGGATTCTGTTTGACTTCAGGAATAGGTCTATTGCATTTGTGTATCAGGGAAAGAAACATGTGCTCAGAGGTGCTGGGACTCAGGTTGGGACTAGTAAACCTAAGTCATTGAACAAAATGGATGGTACAGATGCCCATTTTTGCATGATGTCCTTGATCAGCAGTGAAAGAATGAAGGAAGGTCAGTGTCACTCCATACAGGCTGCTCAAGGTATTGAAGTCTCATCTATCTTTCCTCTCTGATAGAACAGTATTCCTGCATATTTGAAATGCCAACTACATTGTCACCATTTAGAGTTTCATTTGATCATAGAATTTCTCTAATGGAAGCAACTAATCCAGTCAACAAGAGACCTTATAGGTATCCTGGGGTTAAGAAGGATATTATTGGAAGACTAGTGAAGGAAATGTTGGATCAAGGTGTGACACAACGTAATTCTAGTCCTTATGCATCTCCTGTGGTGTTAGTAGGAAAAAAAAGATGGTAGTTGGTGACTTTGTGTTGGCTATAGAGATTTATATCAGATGACCAGTAAGGATAAATTTTCTATTCCCATAATAGAAGATCTATTAGATGAGTTAGGTGGTGCCAAGGTATTTTCTAAACTAGACCTGAGGGCAGGCTACCACCAACTGAGGATGGCTGAAGGGGATACTCACAAAACTGCTTTAAGGACTCATGAGGGGCACTATGAGTTCTTAGTCATGCCTTTTGGCTTGACCAATGCACCTTCCTCTTTTCAAGATCTTATGAATGTTGTATTCAAACCTCTGCGTAGAAAATCAGTACTGGTATTCTTTGATGACACATTGATTTACAGCAGAAATATGACTACTCATGTGGAAGCTGTGTTTGCACTGATGAAGCAATATCAGTTATATGCTAAAATGACTAAAAGTGCTTTTGGGGTGGCTAAGGTGGAGTACTTAGACCATTTTATTAGTTCTGAAATGGTCTCTGCTGATCCTAAAAAGATTGAAGCACTACACCAGTGGCCTATTCCTAGCAACATTAAGCAGCTGAGGAGATTTTTAGATCTTGCAGGCTATTATAGAAGGTTCATCAAGGGTTTTGGTTCTATATGTAGGCCTTTACATGATTTGCTCAAAGAGGGATTCATTTGGTCTGATGACTCTACATAGGCTTCAAGACATTGAAACAAGCACTAATTTCTGCTCCTGCACTGGCTATGCCAGATTACTCTCAGCCTTTCTTGGTTGGAATTGATGCTAGTGGCAAAGACATTGGAGCTGTTTGATGCAGTAAGGGCATCCAATTGATTAGGTTAGCAAATCCTTGGCCCCTAGACATCAAGCCATGCCTGTTTATGACAGGGAATTGTTGGCCCTTATCTTGCTGTAACCAAGTGGTCACATTACTTGCTGGGGTCTCACTTTGTTGTCAAGACTGACCAAAAAGCCTTGAAACATCTGTAGGACCAGCATATCCATACAAATTTTCAAATTGCTGGCATTTCAAAGTTGATGGCCTTTGACATTCTCCATTGAATATAAGAAGGGTCTGAAAACAAGGCTGCTGATGCCTTATCTAGGAAACCTGATGGTGAGCTCTTGGCTATTTATTTGCTTACTCCTAAAGATGCATTGTACCAACAAATTAAAGCCACTTGGCTATTTGATCTTACACTGCAAGGGGTAATTGCTAAAGTACAAGTGCAATCTTTCAAAGCTTTCACTTGGTGTAATGAGCAGTTGAGGTGGAAGGGCAGACTGGTGGTTGGTAATGATCCGAACTTGAAGAGAGCTATTCTATGATTATGGCATAGCAAACCTCAAGGGGGCCATTCTGGTATGGATGCTACTATAAGGAGAGTAAAGTCATTATTCTATTGGAAGAATCTCATTCAAAAGACACTAGGGATTTTGTTAACAGATGTGATGTCTGTCAGAGGAACAAGTATGATGTTGCAGCTTTACCTGGTTTGTTACAACCTCTTCCTATCCCTGAAGGTGTCTGGACTGATGTGTATCTGGATTTTATTGAAGGTCTTCCTAAATCTAATGGGAAGGAAGTGATTTTAGTTGTGGTTGATAGATTAAGCAAGTCTTGGCATTTTATCAGCTTACAGCATCCTTACACTGCTCAAATTGTTGCTCGGTGGCTTTTGGATAATGTGTTTAAGCTCCATGGTATGCCTTTTACTATGACCAGCGATAGGGATCCTGTGTTCATGAGTTCTTTTTGGCAGGAGCTGTTTACTCTTTTTGGTGTCTAATTGCAGAGGTCCACTGCTTACCCTCCCTAAACTGATGGTCGACCAGAAGTGTTAAACAGGACTTTAGAAACTCACTTAAGATGTTTTTGCTCAGATAGTCCCAAAGAATAGTCCAACTACTTACCCTTGGCTGAGCGGTGGTATAATACCACCTATCACACTGCCATCAAATGTACTCCTTATGAAGTACTATATGGGCAGAAACCACCCCTCCATTTACCATATCTAGTGGGGGAATCTGCTATTGATATGGTTGATAGATCTCTGGCTGCAAGGGAGGCTATCATCCAGCTGCTCAAGTTCCACAGAGAGAGGGCACAGCAGAGAATGAAAGACTTGACAAATAGACATAGATCAGAAAGATCTTTTGAGGTGGGTGATTGGGTCTACCTGAAGTTGTAGCCTTATGGGCCTTATAGGCAACTGTCAGTTGCTACTAGACCTTTTAATAAGCTGGCAGCTAGATACTTTGGTCCCTATCCTATTGAAACTAGAGTTGGTGCAGTGGCCTATAAGCTCTTGATGCCTGCTGATGTGTTGAACCATCCAACTTTCCATGTTTCACAGCTCAAGAGATGTCATGAAGTGCCTGCTACTATCGCCCATCCTTCTGTGTTTCATTTGTCTAGCCCTCACTGTCCTATTCCTGAGTATGTGTTAGACAGGAAATTGGTAAAGAGGGGCAACAAGGCTGTGGGACAGGTTTTGGTGAAATGGTCTGGCATTGCTGCAGATCAGGCAACTAGGAAGTATGCTTCTGACTTGAAACATAGATTTCCTTCTTTTCACCCTTGAGGTCAAGGGTGTTCACAGAGGGATATTGTTACAAGAAGATGATGGATAGAAGTGAAGTTAGTTACAAATATGCTAAGGTGGAAGAAGTAGTTACAAATATGTTAAGGTGGCAGAAGTTAGTTAGAACTTGGCAGATTCTGTTTAGAGTTAGTTAATATTGTTAGAAGTAGTTACAATGTTACAATTGGTTTAAATACAATCTGTATGAATTGATGGAGTATGATTTGATTTAAGTTAATACAATTCTCTCTTTTTTCTATAATTCTCTTAGCTAAACTCTCGGTTAATCCCTCACTTAGCATCCATCTTCCTCGAGATTCATCTCCTGGATTAGTTCATTTCATTCATTTGTGCATCAATGTGTAGTCTGTATTGTTCGGCATCCGCTACTGTTGCATCTTCGCATCTCTGTAAAGTAAGTTCCTGTTGATTTTTAGTAGAGGGGTGAATTTCCACGTTGACTTGACCCTGAATGGGGTTTATTGATATCAAGATTTACTGGTTCTTTTTGAGGAAAACAGATCTAGTTGACCAATGCCCTTGGAAAGGAACATTGGGTTATACCACTCGAGCATCAGAATTTTGCTAGTGCTCAACCTCATGAAGATTGAACAGCATCTAGTCATCTAAGTACGAATATGAGCAGCATCTAGTAGTACAAGTACGAATTTGAGATTATTTGTGTCAAAACAATGCAAGCGCTTGCAGATTCACCTTCCACTCTGTCAAGAGCAAATTGTTATGGCTATATTTTCAAGTGATGCTCTAGATAAATATAGTAAAGTTACAACTTTGATTTGGTTTCATTTAAAACTGAACTCTGAAAAATTACATCGAGCAAATTATCTTATTTGACTTTTCGGGACTGAATAAAATTGAAGTCAAATGTTATATAAGATCAGTATAGAGCTATATAGATGGACATGTATGGAGGAAAGTATCCTTAAGTTCATGATTGAAGCAATTACTGGCTCACTGGCTTTCTTATAATTTGACAAGATAAAACTTCCGGTTGAGTTCCTCAGCAGATGATTTTTTCTCCATGCTTCTTATCAGTATATGTGTAGTCTGTTTGATGGTGGGAGAGTTGTTGATGAAGCATCTAAGTTTTCATTCTGTTTCTGTTGATAGGACTTCAACACTATGGTGAACCTTGCTGTTGCTCTGGAGAAAGAAGGAATCAGTGCATTTCGCTTTGATTTTCCTGGAAATGGGTAAGCTCTTGGTATTAAAAGGACCATCTGTATTATTCCGGCAATGTATAAAGAGATAATTTTTCATTTATTATTCTGAATGCTGTTTAGGCAGACTACTGTTTTTGGTGTGAATGGTATCTTCTTCTTATTCATTTTAGCAAAAATTTGCAATTACATCTGGTTATAGGAACTAATATTCAGTCTGTCCTTAATCTATGGCTTCTATTTCTCCCTCATCATTGGTTCATAGTATTTACTGCAACTGCCTGAACCATTTTTTTTTGAGAAAGGTAACATTCTATATATTAACAGGTATACTTCATCAATTGTTGTTAGTTTGGCTGTGTCCTAAGCACTCAAGTAAAACTCCTTTCTCAAAAGAGTCAAAAACCACGTCTGCCCCGTAGGACTTTTCTCCAATCTCTTCCACTATAACTCAAGCCCGACTCCACAATAGGTTTACAACCATGCTTGCAACACCTACACAAACTGTTCCCAACAGTTTTCTCCTCTACTCTCTTATTCTTCACGGCCCTACGTTGGTCAATGAAGTCTTACAATAAACAAGACACACCTACTACAATTTGAAAGAAAGTAATTCTGTCATGGAACCATACCAAGAAACTAGCTATTACAAACTAAAGAACTTTATGGATAAAACTTGATAGGAACAATGTTTTTTGTTGCATTAGTAGCTTCTTCTTCGAGACTTTTCGTGCAGAACTGAGAACACTCTGAGGACTCTGTCTTTGGGTATAGTCAAGCTCCAAAGGTTGGTTGACGTGCTTTTTATATAAGTAAGTCGCCGCCTTCTAGTCCTCCAATCCAAGTTAGTTTTTGTTCAAGCCTTGCCAAGAAATCCAGTCTAATTTGACTTGGTCTTCTTCTTGTTGACGTGCATTGTGCTTCTTTGTCTTCTAGTTTGAACTAATTCCATGTGCAAGTTTATGGTAACTTTCCAGTTCCCTATTCGACTTGTAATTCTCCTGTATCATAATTCTAACTGGAATTCTAGTGCACACGGGAACACCTTCAATCTTCTATCTTTGCTCTTCAGCATATGACTGTCATTTTTTCACAGTTTGTGAATCATCAAAATTTCAATATATCTTCACAAGATCTTGAATGTAGATCCAGAGATCATGTGTTTCAACAAAATTTTCCTTTTTGACGATGACAAACCCATAACAGCTTCATAAGTCTTCATCTGCACTCTTGTAGCATTTTCAATCTTCATAAGCTGTTGATATGCATCTTCCCCCTTAATAGTAGCTGCTATGTTGAAATCTTTTTCTTAAGAACCAGTTCCTTTGTTGTTCAACACTTACAACTTCATATCGATAAAACAGGCTTGCTACACGAGGTTTGTAATCTTGCAGTAGTTCACCCTCGACCTTGGCAAGGTTTGAGCTTCCTGAGTCGGTAGGCATTAGCAACTTTAGCTTCTTCCAGCTTGTACAAGTAGCTAGGTGTGCATGATTATGCAAATTCTAGGAACTTACTTAACCAACTACAGGACTAACCTTCCATTCATCGCAGCCCGTTAAATGGCTAGGTTTGCATGACTAAGCAAGAGTTGTGGTCTCACTTAATTAGTAGAGCATGTTCTCTAATGTGCGCAAACAGAGATGCCAGTTTCAATGATGGACACCTGCCCTTGTGTCAAAGTAGCATCGAGTTGTAGGAGTTTATCTTCCATTCATTGCAGCCCTACATATGGCTAGGTTTGAGAACCTGATCATAAGGACCAAAGAAACATTCTCTCATATGTCTCTTATCCAAAACATTCTTCAACTTTTGCATAAGGACTAGGTTCTTCAAACACAACTTTTCTTCTAGTGCTATGTATGGTGCAGTGGGAGCTTTCTTCTCTATGACCCTTTTCTTCATAAGTTCTTCTCAAGACATCTTTCTTTCAATTTTCAGTATATTCATTTGTTCTAAATAGAACTAGGTCCCTTTATAAACAAGAACCTGTTTATTTACAAGTCAATCCTATAGCATATGAGTACATTAGGTTGATCTGTTGCTCTGGAACTGGATCATATATATTTGGAATAGAACAACTCTAAAACTTCTCCTTTTGGCATCATAAAAAAGTGATAGTGCCAGGTAGAAGTCTTCTGTGAGCATAACAATGTAGATACCCAATCCTATTTAACTTAGTCTTCCTCTTGTTGCACGCATTGGGCTTCTTTGTCTCCTTGTTTGAAACTAATTCCATGTGCAAGTTTATGGTAACTTTCCTTATATAGCTTTCTAGTTCCTTGTCCGAATTGTAATTCTCTTGTGTCACAATTCTAACTGGAATTCTGGTACATGCGTGAACAACTTCAATCTTCTACCTGTCACCTGTACACAATTTGTCAATAATCAAAACTTTAACATAGCTTCACAAGATCTTGAATGTAGATCCAGAGATCATGTGTTTTAACAACGGTATAGTCCACCAAACAGACAAATACAAATAAGAAGCTTTCAATCTGTGTACTTTTTACATGTTGTCTAAAACCTCAAAAATATCTTCCATTTCTAAACATTCTTGTTTACACAAGAAATAATAAAGGTCTAAGCAGTTCATCTTCAACTTCTGGATATTGCTCTGCTTGTCCTCAAAACACCTCTGATTTCTCTCTTTCTATACTGTCCTCCAGATGCGTGCAGGGACAATCCTCCATCTGTCCTTCTGATTGGACAAAATTCCTTCTGTCCCAGCTGTCTGTACCTCCTTTGTCTTGCCGGCATTACCCACCCGATTCACCCTCAAGTTAGTGAAGATTTTCCAAATCTGATCTGTCCATTTGCTGTGTAAAAAAGAGATGGTTGTTTGTCTCTGTCTGTTCTCCACACACAAAACATCTGGAGCATAGTTGATATCTCCAACTTTTCAGATTTTCCTGTGTCAATACAGCTTCTTTGGCCACAAGCCAAGTGGCAGGCAACTCTATATGGAATCTTCACCTTCTATATCATTTTCCATGGAGTTTTTTCTTCTGCAAGAACCATTCTCCTGACATTACATGTTCTGCAGCCTTCTTAGATTGGAATTCAAATAGATACTGGGAATCGGTCATGCTGAAAACATCGACTCCAAAAGTCAATTTCCAAGAGCTTCAGGCCCACTTCCTGCTGAACAAATCTATTTCTGAAACTGAAAAGCCCCCGGATGTAGACACTATGTTGTTGATCGACATTATCTGTGAAGTTTGTCTCCTCCGTCATCCATCTGCTTTTGTTGAAAGCCTCTTTGTACAAGTTTTCAGATTGCTGTTCCTGATAGTCACAGATTCCTTTACACTGCTCGTTGTATTGATAAGTCGGAGATCTTCTGAGCAATATTCCCCCATCCCTCCTTAAAGGCATCCTCCGGTGTAATAATGATCGATTTATTTCCCCCTTGAATTGAATGGCCATAAAGCTGATGCACCTACCATTTTCATTGTATTTAAGAGTGCAAAAGAAGTCTTGAGTAGCTGTCCTTCATGTTTCCACCTCTTTACTGTCGTTCTCTGTTCTCTTGTTGCTGTATTGATTATATACACCATCTATTTCATTACTTTAATGCTAATGGTAACTTGTCACGTTAAATTTCTACTGTGCTCTATCCAGTCAAACCAAACTTCTGAACTAGGATTCCTTCTAGTAATATCATAGGACTTAAAGCCTGCATTGTAGTAAATCCTATCTTCCCCCATTTTGCTGAAATTCCGGCCCAGTTTCGGAGTATACTCCCTGAAAAGTGTTTGGATTCAAAAGAAGACTAAAATAGACAAATCTTGGAATCGTGCCTGAGAGCATTTTATTTATTTTGACTCATTTAGGCAGTATTAACTGCCTGAAACTATAGAGGCTTTTAATTTCCAAATAAATAATAGCTGTGTTGCAATCTTTTCCCTATTGGAACTAATCATCATTCCCCCAGTGTGAGTAAGGTTGGTCAAAAACTCTGAAGTGTCTGCATTCTGATCCTTTTCTTTATTGATTTCTTGTAGAGGTAGTAAAGTACTGCGCAATACAGACCTAACTAGAGGTCAATGCAATGGGTCAAAGATCAAGGTTTTACATCATTTCTATTTCATAATTCTCTTTGATTAACATTGGCTCTCATCATCTTAGCCTTAAGAAATTTGTTGTCCCAGATTTCTGTTTGCGGTGACTAACATTATTTCTTTCACAATTCTTGGTCGTACATTATCAACTGCTTTTCAGTGAAAGTGAAGGTTCATTTCAGTATGGTAACTACCTTAGAGAGGCGGATGACTTGCATTCTGTGGTTGAATATTTTAATGGAGCAAACCGCAAAGTAACAGCAGTCCTTGGACATAGTAAAGGTGTGACAACTTTTTCCAAGAGTTGTATAGTATATCAAGAGTATTTTTGTGCACTATGGTGAAGAAAAGGTTTTGCACGTGAAATTATTATGCTTTAGTTTTTTTGGATGATATCTAGATGTGATAATATTATCTTTTGATATCAGGCATGCATCTTTCATCTCCCACATAATCACATTGTGGCACTTTCTTCATGCAGGGTAGAGCCATAGAGGTAGTCAGGGGTTCAACAGAATTCACTAACTTTGGCTCAATCCTTATACTTGTGTTAAATAATTCATTTAGTACGGACAAATAATCTATCCAAAACCCAATAAGAAAAAGAATTGTGGTCTAGAATTCATGAACAAAAAATCCTAACTCCACCTGCATGGAAACCTGTTAAGGTGTAACTGCAAAAATCAAAGTTCAAGAAGAAGAGAAAAGAGAAGAAGCATCTCAAGGTGCTAAAATGTGCCAAAGTCCCTTGTTCCTTTTAGATTATATCAGATGGCTGTCATTATAAAAGAATAATATCAGCTGGCTGTTGTTGTACCCCTTATTAATTTTGAAATTAGCTGTCCTGAGTACAGACATAAAACATTTTGATAATGGTGGTATCTGGGCTAGCTTGTGCACGCCTAAACTATTATGTCGGGTACCTGCTACTTCTCAACAGTATTCGGGTAAATCGGCCCATCAATGATTAGACAGATGAGAAGAAGAGAACAGACAAATACTGGGTAACTCTGCCCACCAGTGATTAGATAGATGAGAAGAGAACAGACGGAAAACTAGGTTATATATTCATTGCTAGAGCTTACACATGAGAAATATCAGCTGTGAAAACTTGTGGTTGAATTCACCGCTTCTAACTCACGTGCCAAAAGGAAAAAAGGGCAAGCAAGAAAGATATATATACTTAGGTTTGACTAAATTTTTTTAAAATTAAATGAAAGATAATTCAAAAAGTTTGTCAACTCAATGCAAATAACAGAAATTATCCCTGAATATTAATTACTGTGGGTCAATAATGATGTACTTTGTTTTGTTGTGCTCTCATCTTCCTTTGTAAATTAGCATTTGTCATGTTCTTGTATGTTGACTAATTATCAGAAATAAACTGTTGCAGGAGGGGATGTGGTGCTTCTATATGCTTCTAAATATCATGATATTCACACAGTCATCAATCTGTCTGGCCGTTATAATCTAGAGAAGGGCATTGCAGAGCGCTTGGGCAAGGACTTTCTGGAAATAATCAAGAAGGATGGCTTCATTGATGTTAAAAATAGAGCAGGTAATGATAGTAAATCTTTATCCTGCTTATGCATATAAACATTTTCCCCTTTTGCCAGTAGAGTGGATATCTTCTCTTTCGTCATTTATATAGTTAATGTTAATACAGATTATAGAGAATATGTGATATCTGGTAGAAGACAAATCTCAATATGGGAATGCCATAACCGCCCCTGATTTTCTTGATTTCTCCATCATGCGTTTTAACAAGTTTGACGTCTCAAGAGAGATAAGAGTCAAAAACACAATATCTACTGTTTTTATCCCCCTTTATTTTGTATTTCTTCCTTTTAGGACTAATAGCTGAGGGAAGTAAGAATGTAGATATCTTACCCCAGCCATGAGGCTTTGTGTCTAGTATTACCTTGGTCTCTCTTTGGTTCTTGAGACCAAGATGCCAACGAACTATAGTATTAGCTTAGACAGAGTAAGGTTCCAATGCTAAGTAAGAACCTCTTGCTCAGTATGTTATATGATTATTTAGGCTTCCACAGCCATTTTCTTCTCCATCTATGGAGTGCTTTAGACAATGACAATGCATAGGGTTTTCATTCTCTGGACAGCTGAAAATATGACTTCTCTGTTTGTAGGAGATGTTGATTACCGTGTTACCAAGGAAAGTTTAATGGATAGACTTAATACAAACATGCATGATGCGTGCCTTCAAATTGACAAAGGATGCAGGTTGGACTGATCTTACTTTCATTATGTCATTTCCTTCTCTGTTTGTTTTCATTGCCATCTCTCCAGGTGAAACAAACTCACTGCAAAAACAGAAGTAAAAGGAAAACATAGCCACTGAAGAACTTGTGCAGTTTCATTAACACTCGTGCAAGTGGCTTTGCTTACTGTAAAGTTCTAATTTAATGCAATTTTAGCAAGGAAATACTCACAAAATTTTGCTCTCAACAGCAAGATAACCTCTTCAAAGAGAAGATACTAATAGAATAGCTGTCTTGTTTTCAGCAGAGTTGTTACACTCATGAATGATTAGTCCCTCTTAAGACGTTATCTCAAAGTCCTAGTTGCTCATCTGCATCTATTGTTCTCGTTCTCAACTAAACAAAATAATGAGGGGCATGATTTTTTTGGGGAAGATGGAGATCTGGATGAAAATTAGGAAACATAGAAGAAAGAAATCTGTTAAAAATCGAACTTCAGAAGCTTGAATCTGCCCTTTATGTTAACCTCTTGTTTCTTGGTGCGACCAAGATTTACCGCTGAAGTTTATATCATTTATTTGCAATTTTACCCGTTTTATTTCACTCCCTTCCAGTCATTTCTTCGAGTATAGGGAGTAAATTCTGGACCGAAAAGGTCTGCTCAAGCTTTGAGTCGAGATGCTTCGATCTATGTTACCAAATAGGTGAAATTCTTTAGTTTGCAGAATGGAGACAATGTTGACATTCACTACATACATGAAATGCAGTTCCTTGGAATAGGCTATTTTAGATCGTTTGATCCATGGACTTTAAGAAACTATAACAAAGATAATTTGTTTACGTAATAGAAACTTCGGAAGATTGACATAGTAAAAATATTGTAAATACTAATAAATATATATTAGAATTGCATTTTCATTGAATTGAGCTGAAAACTGACTGGTGACGGTTTACCTCACAATTTAGGTGGTTGTACTCTTGCATTATAACCTCGCTTGCATCTCGACTATTGGCATTACATTTCTGGTCTGACCTTTTCACCTTTAATACATCAAAGACTTGATCATATCTAAGGTACTAACTGATGAAATTGCACTTGTACAGGGTATTGACAGTTCATGGGTCCGCTGATGAAATTATTCCAGTGGAAGATGCTTTAGAGTTTGATAAAATCATACCAAACCACAAGTTACACATCATCGAAGGAGCCAATCATTGCTATACGTCACACCAGGCTGAGTTGACACCTGCGATCTTGCCATTCATAAGGGAAGGTCAGCAGCAGAACTAGGATAGATAGGTACTTTGAAATGCTACTATTGCGAATTTCTGGGTTTATGCAACTTTGGGAACAGGCTGTTAAGTCTACTCTGTGCAAATGAAACTACTGGCAGGGTTTTAGCTGAATTTGTCGGTGTAATTCAGAACTTGTTTGGCATCATACTGGTCTTCACTACATGGGGATTCTGCATGCTAGATGTTGAACTTCAGCAGATTCAGTATGAGATAAACACATGACAAGATGAACTAGAGAGCGTCTGTTGCACTTCAATGGCATTTGGATTTGTAGCTTGAGCTTGCAAAATAAAGGATTGTAAAACTGCAGACGCCCACATTTTACCAAATCTATGTTGACTGTTTATCATTTCAATTTTTAACGATAATACTAGTTGTTTAACTCTTTATGACAGCAATTGAGCGAACGCAGAATTCAACTTCACGGTATATTAATGATAGCAGAAAAATATATTAAAAGTTTAAAATCTAAATGATTTTAATGGAATTGAATTTTTGAAAGATACATAAAACATGGATATTGTCAAATATTTTGAAATGTTACAAAATAGTTGCGCCACAAAAATTGGAATAGAGGAAGTGAGAACAACAAAAGCAATAACAAATTTTACTTTCAGGCTTACAACACTATTCACATTTACGGATCGTTGGTGTTGTACACAGCAGGTAAAAATATCAAATCTACACAAGGCCTCCCAGCTAAAAAAAGGAACTGCAAAATTCACACACGACATCATATCATGGAAAATATGTGTTTCTGTAACAAGACATCAACGTGAATATTCACCTCGTCTCTGCTCTACTCTAGTGCCATGCCTCCGGAGGTTCAACTTTGATTCACCCTGGATGAAAGACACGTTAGTCAGGAGAAGTAACCCACAAAATTATAAACGATAAGTTGGAAACCTATTGGAGGTCTAGTCAGTTAAAGAGTGTCTAAGAAACTAGCATGAAGAAAAGGTTAAGGAGAAGCAGAAAACTATACTCGTGGGAAAGTAAGCAATGATTGTTCACATAACAGGGCATGTAAAAAAGGAACAATTCAAAAACAATATAGAAGTGCCATAACTCATCATAAAAGTTGCTACAAATAAAACTCCAACAATGTACTATTCCAGTTCTCACTTCAAACATAGAAATGAAACTAGCCAGTCAGTTCATTGTGTTGTACCACTTGCTAGACAGGTTCAAATTTCACCAGCAGATCCTCTTTTTTTTTCTGCGTGAAGATTGCGGAGTGCTTAATCATTTCACAAATAGATTCTTCAGAGAAGGATGTTCTGCACCTGGATAACACAGATGGATATAGTGTTTATGGAAATCAAAGTTTAGCAATCAACGAGCAATTCCGATACCAGAAGTGTGCAAAGAAACATCTTCCGCTTCAGATGTGCTGACACAATATATCCATATCTTACCTCCAGCCTCAGAGTGAGCAACAATGCAACACCATCCTCAAAAGCATTCAGCTACTAGTTCTGATCTTCCACCTCGAATTGCTGCAACTGGATCAAAAACAAATATTGATACAGTGCTGATTAAGCTTATAAAAGGCCTGTTACAGTAATCCGAGTAATGCAATTCAAGACAATTATAGTCTACACTGAATAGAGCAAAATGGATTCAGATGATTCATGTAGCCGGCCCGAGCTAGTGTGGAATTGAGATGTATTAACATTGATCAGGTCTAAGGTGGAGATCACGATAAGTTCTTTTCAAAATTCCGAGACATGGAAGAACAAGGATTTTCTAAATACCAGGACACTGAAGCAGACTAAGTAATTCATATAGGGAACATTCACCACACAAGTAATTTCATTCAGTATGATGTCCTCAACTGCCAACCCAGTACCACTTGCATAAATTCCGGAAAACCTGCACTTTACCCCATAACTATGCAGCTTCTTACAATATTGTATTGTGTTTTCCAGTTTCAGGAAACAAAGAGGGCTGAGGGGTGGGGAAGATCAATTAATCGTTTCGATCTTCCTCTCCAACCTGCCGTAAGTGGATCAACATTCTTACTGGTCCAGGGTATTGATTCAAGAAAATTTTCCAACTGCAGGCCTAGAAAGTTAAGTCAGCCAGCCAATTCCAAAGTGAAGATTATTCTAGTTTAAGACTGGATTAGCAAAGGTTAATGCCAGTAATAGCAACTGTTACTGGGGCACCCACATATAATACGACTACTTGTATCCATAAAAGCACCAACCACTGACCCACTTCCATAAATACCACAAGAGGTTCAAGGCATTCGTAAGCAATGTCAGAAGCTTAAGGTTTTTCTTGTATCAGTCTTTTTGCCTTTGTCATTTTCTACTCTACTTTTATAGAGGTTTGTCCATCTGCTGGGCCTCCTCTTACATCTTTCAGTGTTATTGTCTTTTTGCTTTGTTATTTCCTACTATACTTTCAAAAGAGTATTTTAGACCCTCCTCTTACTTTTTCCATGTCATCCTCATCATCAGATGCATCTAATCTCGAGTATAAGGTCTCCTCATCAATCTCCTCAACCATGTTCGTATCTTCCTGCAGATTTTTCAGAAGGACTAAATAAAAATGAAAGCAAGAGGTGATTTGCAAGTTTAATGGTTTAAAAAACATATTTCCAAAAGAATAGGAATATCATACTAGCTCAGACTTCAGGTTCTGAATCTTATCCTGCAACTCTGTTATATGATGCTTGAGTGCCTGGAAGAATTTTTAGCAGACATCCATGAGGTGAATAATCTCAAGATATCAGAGACATGGAGTACATCTACCTGTGAAAGATAAATAATAAGGATACATTACCTCACGTCTTTGAAGTTCAATTGAACAGGCCAATGCTTGTCTCTTAGTCAGAAGATTTTTGGGCCTGAATTCATTGGGACGCCGGTAATTTTTCCCACGATAGAGTATGATTGCATAGCCTTGGGTAGTCTTGTCTATAGATACCAAAAGGCCACCACTTTCAGTCTCAAGAGTAATTGCAATGTGTTTTATTTGTGCTGTATTCCTCCTCTCGGCAATGATCTTTACCAGCTCCCGGTATTTCCAATGTAAATGTATATTCTCTATAGTTCCATCAAAAACATCTCGCCTCCCTGAACCGAAATGTAGTAGTTATGACTTATGAGCTATATCCTGATAGGAACTATCGGGTTAAACAAGTAAGCACCGCCTACCAAGAAGCAAAAAAGGTCTCATGCTAAGACCCATTTTGCGGAAAAGAAACCTTTCCTCAGCAGATAATATTTCTAAATCAGTTGGCAGCTCAGATGGTTCCCGATTTTCCTGCAATTTATGTAACATATTTTCGGCCTTTTTGACCTTGCCTTTTGCCTGCATATACCAATCCTATATTATATAAAATAAATAGGAAGAAAGATTCATTTGCACGGCATTTTTCTCAATTTTATTTACAACTTACAATGGCTAGCTTCTGCTCAAGATACGTCACAAGAGAAGCATGCCTTGCTACAGCTGCCTCTCTCATCATTTTCTCCCTCTCTTCAATACTAGGTTGGTTTCCCCAGCGTGAAGTGGCTGCCATAGTTTCAGAAAGAGTTCCAGCAACCAATGGCCTTTTAGGAGCTTTATTATCAGAATGAATAGAGGTTGCTGCTCTTTGACGTGCTTGTTCTTCTTGATCCTGTAAGAAAGCACTTTTCCTCTCTGCTTCTACAAGCGCTTCCGTGACACGAGGGGGCAAGAAATCGTTACCTCTGTAAAAGACAATATAATCCTTATTCCTGGAGAGTAGTGTTCCTCCAGTCAATACCTGTTGAACAAAGAAGATATATTGTCAGATTGATTAAATTTTTACTAAAACTTTTTTGATAAAGAAACAAGAACGTCTGAGAGTCGGAATCGAACACTCAACTCAAGTACTCAACTGAAAACTTTGACTAAAAGATCATGGAGTACACCAAAATACATATTCCGAAAACAAAATCGAGAGAATGATACCTTGCGAAAGAAGCTAACAATGTAATGGCTCGGAAATCTAAGTTCCAGAATGATGTACAAGTTCAAAGAAAAAAGCCAGGACAATCTAACTCCTTGTCATAATCATTTTTCTTATTATACTTCTGTTTTCTTTTCAACACTTATTAGTTCTACATGTCTTAACTATCTAAGAGTGTTTATAGCAAGCTTTATCTGTTCACCTTAAGTTCTTCTGCCATCCTTTCATTGCTTGTATTTTGCACACCACGTTTTATGGCTATCTTCGCAATAGCGCTTCTTTTCCATAACTTCACCATAGCTGCAGCTAAACCTTGCAGTTCTCTGTTCCTTCCTGAATGACGCAGACAATAGTTGGAGGTTAAAAAAGGTTCAAAATTACTGATTATTCAATAAGAGAACAAAGAAACATTAAAAACCGTTTCCATATACCTAAAGCAAAATGAGGGGGCATAATTCTTGCAGTTCTGCGTAGGTATGTCATTTCTGTATTTTTTAGGTTAAGTTTAACTCCATAAGGAAGACGGCGAAAAGGAGGTCTGTATCCAGGAACAACAGCAGGCAACAGATCAGCATCAACAGGCAGTGGTTCACGACCTGACCAATCTTTAAATCGGGGACCAACTTCATCTAGCATCATGTTGAGCTTGCTTAAGTCCACTATTTCTTCACCAGACAGACTAGTGAAACCATTTCTTGGCCTTTCAGCAGCTTCATTTAAGCATTTGATTCCAAGGCTTTGACAGCTATCATTCTTTGAATACTCCGATTCATCAATATCATGGTTTTTTGAAGTAAATGATTGTACACAAGGAAGCTTGTATGATATTCCTCTGTATAACACTATGGAACTGCCTGATCTCCAAATCACCAATCCTCCAGTTCTATGCTAACAATGTGCAAAGTAGAATACACATAAGAATTCACAATATTACAATCTAGAAAACTGGAAAATGTAACTGTTTATGGACAAAATCCAAAAAACTTAGAAGTTGACATATTCAGCACATATTCTGAGAAGAGAACCATTTTTTTTTTGGCTGAAGTAAAAGACCAACTATAAGCATCAAGAAGATGCATAGCAAAAATTACATGAAAAAAGATGTCTCTGCTCATGTACCTCCAAAACGGAACTTATAAATGATTCAAGTGTATATGTGAATAAAATTTGAAGAACAAAAAGTAAGACTATTTTTGTTTTTATGTAGAGAGATAAATCAGATGAGAACAGTCTCGGTTGCATTTGCCAAGGGTTTACAAGAATGAACAGAAATGTATGTAATAAGAACCAACCTCTAGAATCTTATGTGTCCTCTTCATATTATGTGAAGGAGGACCTTCAAATCTCAATTTAACAATCTCATCCACTTTCCACTTCTCCTGAATGGAGTCAATAAGTTGCTGTGTTACACCAGCTGACCCAACCTTTATTCTCTCCATCATCCTCAATGCTGCATTCCTAAGCCTCTTCAGTTGAGGCTCAGGTATCAATTTCTCTGCCAATTCTGCATTACTTTTTCTCAACTCGTTTCTGTCCACATGTTCTGCCTCTCTCTCACCTTCCCATGGCAATCTTACTGAATCTTTAGCATAAGTAATTCCCTTGTCAAAGGAACCGCCTTTATGGGCTTGAACCTCATATCTATGTGCAACCTTTGCTTCCCTGGATTCCAATTTGATATCTAAATCAAATTCTTCAGGCAAATTCCCATTGTTAAAAAGAGCCTCAGTTTGCTTTGGCGACCTCAACGGAGTCCAATCAAAATTTACTTCTTTGTTTAAAGCTTTTTGCACCCTACTTGACACAATATTTTCGTAATGCTCAAGACATTTACCAACAGTGCTGCTGCTTTCATCAAGCTGAGATTTTTTGGGTGGTTTTCCATGAACCCAAGGAGCTAAATTTACCTTAACGCTTGAACCAGAACTTACTGACTCATTCACTAGTGGATTTTCTTCGGTTTCTACCTCAGAAAACTGCACTTCTCGTTCTTCAATTTCTTCAACTGATACTGAATTTCGTTCTTGCCAAGGGAATTTCTCCCTCAATGAAGTGGGTTTAACAGACCATTTATCTTGAACTTGTTCAAGAAAGCTTGGTCTGGGTTTCCTCCGCTTCTTTGTCAGATTGATTTGCTCTTCTTTGTCTGAATGAATTGTTTGGGGATGAAAACAATAAATTCTTAGTATATTTTTAGCTCTATAGTTGTGCCAAGCTTGAATTTTGGGTAATGGAATTGAAAATTGAAGTTGTTTCAAAGAAGGGTAAGTGAAAGGAGGAGAAATGCAATCAAACGACAACGGTGTAGAGGCCATAGCAGCCATGAACAACTGTATCTTCGTGAATTCTTATCGCCTAGTCGCCATTGCTTGAACGCAGAGAGATATTTCGAAAATGGGCTTCTGGCCAATTTGTGTTACATGACTAATTGTTGCCCAATTTGTGTGGTAGTTTTTATATTTTGGAGGTTCAAACTATATAAAGTTTGATTATAATATTTTAATGTATTTATATGAAAATATTACCTTTTATAATGTTTTTTATTATTTTAAAATATTAAGTTAATTTTTTTAATTTTAATTTTAATTTTAAAAATTGATAAAATTGACTCTTAGAAAATAAAAAGTACTACATACATCAAGAAGAGCGAATACTTTGGTAAAAATTTTATTGGTAAGATCGTTATTTAACTTATATCTAATTTATTAAATTTTTATATATCTCTCCACTTAGAATTAATTTCATATATGCAATATTCATATAAAATATCTTTAAGTTCATCGGAATGAAATTCGGCCATTTTTTTATATTTTGATTTTATATTTATTTAAAATTACAGATATACAACTTATTTTTCTTATTGCTAATATTATTATATATTTTTTATTTAAATTTTTTTTTTAATTTTAACTTCATATTCTTATCTTTAAAAATATATGAGTTTGAATTTTTAGCTGTAAGAAATTTTAGATGTGTATCATAAATTAGGTATTATTTAAGATTAAACCCAAACACCAATATTAAGATTGTTTCGAAGTGAGTAGATGGGGCAAATTTTACAAACTTATATATAACCTAAAAAGTGGCATTAAAATTAGATATCTCCACTTCCCCGTTACTTAAACTATAGATATTATAAAAAGAAAATTACATCCACATATGTAAAAGGGCTCCTAATTGCTACTCTTATAGATATTTTTAATTAATTATCAAATGTGACAATATTTACTATTTATAACAATTTAAGAGAGGATTAGTATATTTTAATTTTAGCTCATAAAATTGAAGAATAGATTTTTCCTCAAAAATAAGATATATTCTTTAATTTTAACCTCTAAAATTAGAGAAATTGATTTTCCCCAAAAATAAAATAATTTCTCAGTTTCTTTTTTTATTACTCTCGCCACCAGCATATTAGCCATCTCCAATAATTTATCTCAAGAGTACTCCACTATTCATAGTGTCACTTCCTAGGATCTCTCCGTTTTCTTCTGCGACACTTATTTTCCCTCCTGCAAAATACTTTTATTACTAAATTTCCTTCATCTCCATCGAAATCTCCATGAGAAAATAGAGAGATTTAGATAGATCTAGCTTCGAATTATGAAAATTATTTTTGCATTGCAATAGTGGAATAGATGAAAATTATGTTGGTTCCCAATGGTGGTTATGATGGTTTTATGGTGGTGGTTCGAAGGTGAAAAAGAATGCGTGTCTGACGTATCTTATTGTATATCTAATATATATTTAGTATATATATCATATATATTTATTATATATTATATGTATCACTGTTTATTATTGTTTGTTGTGTGTATGTCATATATATATTTATTGTATTTTTGTGTGTGTGAGTATATATTATTATATGTCATGTGTATGTCAACCATATATATTGACATACATGTGTCAGACAATAATATATAAGTGAACATGGAGAGAAAATTGTATGTGTCGTGGGTGAGAACTTCCACGAAGAAGAAGACTTTGATTTTTTTTTTTTAAAAAGAAACAACCGGATCTAATCTATGACATTTGTTTTTGACAGAGAAAGGGGTGAGGGAAGAGGGGGGGGGGAGGGGAGCAGCGCAAACAATGGCGGAGCAACAACGATAGGTGACAGGGGCTGTATAATGATGATAGGCTTTGTGGGAAGAGAAGATGAGAAGAAAGATAAGATAGAAAGAAAGAGACGATAGGAAGAAAGAGAAATAGGAAGATCTCAAAAATTTCTAATTTGTTGGAGGTTGTATATATTTTGTTGTAAAATAATTTCTAGTTTTAAAAATATGATTTTACCGCTACGTAGGATAATTAGGATCCTAAATTTGCATTACTAGACAAATTTTTATATTGAATTATCATGTAAAAAGTGAGGCCCAAAATGTAGCCCGTAAAGGCCTTTTTAGCATGACTAGATGGGTCTAAAGTTAGAGGAATGCACCTGAGAGTTAGCAAAAATATTTAACTTATAGCTAAGATTGATAAATTTTACATAAAGCTTATTTGCTCTTCTTTGTTTATGCTTTTCCTCCTGTTCCTCTTCGTTCTCTTCTTCTTGTCCTTCCTTCTCAAGTTTTGGAATCAAGGTTTCTTAATATTTGCAAATCAAGAAACTTTGTTCCTTATATTAAAAATGTCTCACAAAAATTCAGATGGTGTCATTACCTTGTCAATTTTAGAGTGCACAGTCTTACCTTTGCTCACAAAAAAGTAGTGGTCATTTGATTCTAGTTAGAAAGGGAATTATTCATATAATAAATGTAGCATAACCAATATCATATTTGGTAGTTTATAGATGCTTTATATAAAATACAACACATCAAATATGGATTTGATCATCATTTTGCAATACTATTTAAAAAATAGGTTTAAGTTATAAGTCAATATACGTATTATTTTGTGTGGAGTAGAAGATAAAATAACTAATACATAAATAGAAATACTGAAATAACAAATTTACCTGCTGGAGAAGAAAAAACAAGATGTTGATGTTGCTCACTACTAGGCTCCTCCTCTTCTCAATCTATTAGAGACAAAACCAGTGAACTGAAATATATTTTCTCAAAATTTCAAAGTTATGATTTTGAATAAATCTTTTATTTTCAAAACTACATAATGTATATTAATTTCTAATGCAACAAGTCAAACATCCAAGAAAATATTTCATGCATTATAATCTCTGGTTAATATACTTTTGCATAACCGATCCATCCATTACTTATAATTAAATCCTGTATAATTAATATCTCTATATAACTAGTTCATGTATTACTAACATAGACATAACTTTTAACTAGAAAAGAGAGGACTCCTAATTGTTATTTATAGTAACCCAGTTCATGAAAATCCTTAAAGTATGAATGAGTTGGTATAAAGTACTTAATTTTTTGTTTACCAACACAAAAAATTTTTGTGGAAAAACTCTTCTCCCAGAAGTCAAAAAACCACGCCCTTCACCCCCACCTCCCTCCCTCCCTCTTTCAAATTATCATTAATTTAAGGATCTAACCATTATAGCAGATTTTCCTTCTCTCTACAATATGTTTTAATTGTAACCTGAACTCTACTTTAACAACTCTACCCAGTTGTTAATTCCCTTACAACTTAAAAAATATCTAATACAAATCAACTAATAAAATTAAAAGATTACAATGAATCAAATTTAAAACAATAAGAACTGTTATGAATGAGTTTTGATAGGAACAAATTCGTTATTGTCGTCAGTTGATTCTTACAATAGAAAGGATACTTAGTGTTAAGATGTTGCTCTTGCTTTCTCTTTTTGGTGAGTCTATTTTTCATCCTTAATAGCATCAATGAGACACTTTGTATAGGAGTAGATAGACATTTCTTGTCTTTCCAATTCAACACGAATTAGAATTGGTTCTTCAGTGGATGTTTGTCTATCATAAACACTACTAGTCCTTATTTGAGACATGTTTAGAAACTGATTCTTGTATGATATTTTTTATATTTGTTAATTATCAAAACTTTACATATTTGGCATATCTCAACAAGGGGTTCCCAACCTCCGCAATTTTCTACCGAAGTCCAACTAAGGAGAATAATTTGCTATTCCTTGACCAGACTACTTCACTACTCAAGCCTTAGGAAGTCCAGCAATCAATTTATGTTTTTGGGACTTTCCATGTATGTTGGACTATAAATTTAAGTGTAATTTAGTGTATTAACTGTTTGATAAATATTAACATAAGTACTTTGAAGTTTAGCCACCAAATAAGACCTCAAAATTAAATATACTGCACATTCGAGGAAGGGTAATTTTTTCGCTTTATTTCATCATCAATGCATCAGTTTTATCAACAAAAAGACTTTGATAAACAACTTTCATTGATATAACAATCATTTTATCACAAACCTAGCTATCTTTTTTTAAGTCCTAAACTTGTATACCCACACAATGCGCGATTAATAATTAAGAAAAGTAATCACATCATATATTATTGGTTAGTAAAAGTAAATAACCCAAAAGACACTTCTTCTTAAATAATATTTGGTACAACAAACACAGTCACAATCTTTAGAACTCTACAATCTATGTAACAAAATCACAACATCTTTTTAATCCTTCCCCTTGAATAGTATAACAACCCGCCTAACCGTTATAGGCCCTTAACAACCTAAGAGCGGATGAAGTTAAAATTTTTGAAAATTTGAAATGAGGTCCCCGATAAATAAGAAGCGTGATACGGATAAGTTCAAATAGACTAAGTCACAATCGGGTTGGCCTAGGCCTAGGATTGCCGTGGCGGGCTGCTCTCCGGCATAGCGGAACTGCTGCAGCGATAATTGGTCTCGCTGCAGCAGGTGATGCAAATCAGAATTTCACAATCCTATTTCGGTTAGGATTTTTAAAACCTATTCTCTCAAAAAGGGGCTTAATAGAAACGCTCAAGAATATGAAGTAGATTTTTGGAAGAAAAAGAGGAGCTAGGAGGTAAAGATTCATCCTCCATAGCAAGAATTTTCCACAAGAACTGAATCGATGCAAGCATGCAATTGGGAACGTATCGACGATATCTTGGCGCTCAGGTAGGCTATGGATTACTCACTTTCATGTTAGACATTGATTAGCCAAACATATACGTGCTTATAGTTGATGTGCTTTTGATGGTAGAATCAAATTTGAGTAAACTGTTATTGTATATTAAAATCGGTAAGAGTCCGAGGACGAAGGAAACAGGATAGGGGTGGTGATATCCCTATAATGTGAAAACCCATAGAGGGAGATTGCAATAAAAATAGTCTACACGTGGGGGAGTCTGTGAGAGCGAATTGATTGTATGCGGAAGGATGTTTGGGCATTATTGTTGAATATACATACACACATATATATATATATATATGTATATTTATATATATAGTTGTTCTCCCCGAATCAAAATCTTGAACGGCTAGTCTTACAAATCATGTTTATAGAATTCGGTAACTGAATGTTAAGGGTAGACTATGATTATCACAAGACGCGAACTAAAACTCGCGAATTAGAGTGGTTAGATTTACGTAATGATCTGTATATTCTGTGGATAATAATGTATTGTTTGGGTCTATGGATATTATTTTTGATGATAATTGCCCTATTAAAATTAATTATTGAAATAAACTTATTATGGTGTTGCCTCCAAGGTGGTGGGCGATTTGGGAGATGAGTTACAAGATTTGGGAAGAACAATCCGTGGGATAAACTGTAAAAAGAACTGATCCAAGTAATGCCGAACAGTGAACCGCTGCAGTGAGACTGTTGTGGCGGCAGTAATGCCACTACAGCGGAGCCTAATTTCGCCAGTGGACCAGGTTGGAATTCATTGTGATGTTATGGATATAATTGATGCTATAACTATCTAGGTATGAAATTGACTTGGAACTAGGCATTTTGTTATAATTATTGATATGTAACTCTTGTTGTGTGTGTGATTGTTGATTGTGTGCTATAATGTGTGATCCCAAAATTGGGGGGCGAGTTTGTATTGATTAAATACGTGAATGAAATATTATGTAATATGGGACGACAAACCATTGAGGTGATTGTGAATGCGAGGCTTGGGGTCGAAGGGAGAAAACTTGGATGAGTAGACTAGTACAATCATATTTTGAATGAGGGTTAAAGACATGAGAGGATCGTGCCTAAGGTGAGCATCCGGGCGAGCGGTATGAGGGAGTACACAAACAAGTATGACTAAAAGACCATGCAGATGGGTGTACGAGTATGAGTACACAGACAGGTATGATGAAAGTCTCATACGGCTAGGTGTATAGTACATATATTTCTAGAGTCCCCTACAAGTCATGACTGGAAGGGTAAGTATAAGACCCTCTAGCATATGTGTACTTGTATATCACCGATGGTATGATTGCGAGATAAGAGATTGTGCGAATATGGTATGATATACATACGACTGCAATGATAGTGAGATACAGGTATACCAGTGTGATACGAGATATACCGACATGATTCGAGTTGAGGTAAGAGACGCGACTAGAACACAATAAATTATGAAACGGTATAAGTATGGTATTATATGACATAATTGTGATGTGGAGGAACAGTTATGTACGTGTATTTGATGGTGGAGGATTTGACTCTATTGGTATGGTTTGATACTTTCCTTGTGTATTCTTAAGCTATTAAATATGTAATTGTGATTGAATGTTTGATTTAATTGGTAATTGTGGGTTATGGAAAGTAGCATCACGGGTTTAATAAAAGGTAGTGAAACACCGAAAGACAGCGGGTTTGACTTTATTAATTAATGTACTAGATTAAGAAGGGTTAGGAAATTCTATAAGTAATTAAATAGGTCCATAATTGGTAGAAACGAACTTGGTCGACGATAGTGAAGTAGAACAAGGGGTAGACATGCTATAAAGTTATATGGCGGAATGAAACAGAACTGGATTAGGGCAATCGGGCTATTTACTGTCGTGGGTACTGCCGCAACGAGCAAATCATCGCAGTCGCGGGACCACTGTAACAGTCTAAGAACGCACTGCAACATAATAGGAAAAAGGCATATTGAAAAATTAATTGTTGGCTAGAGTGTAGGGTAATTGCATAAACTTTGAGGAGACCTAAGAGACAATAATGTAGCTAATAAAACTTAATGGGTTGTTGCACGACGGATTAGTTGTTAAATGTATTATTATCGATTGTATATTGATTATTATGTTGTTATGTGAACTAATCTTAGCCGGCCGATAATACTTACCGGTACGCGTGGGGTACTGATGCTACCTTTCTACACCTTTTTGGTATAGGTTGTGGCAGGTTTGAAGTTCCTTGATTGATGCGGAGTATTTAGCATCAACTTCCATGTTCTTCTTATCAGACGAAACTATGTCATTTTCTTGTCATATATTCTATTAGAGCTCTTGTACTTATCTAGATTAGATCTTGGAAGAGTTAAGGTTTTGAAAACTTTTATTTATATTTCAAATTATTGTTGATTCATGTAAATTAATGAGAAATTTTGGATATTTTATGAAATGTTCCAAAAAGGGTTTCTTTTATCGAGTAGAGCCGATGTAGGTGCCTACACAACCCGCCAATTTAGGGCCGTGAAAAGTTGGTATCAGAGCGTCTAGGTTATTGGTCTCTCAGGTAAAAGAGCAATGTCGAGTAGACTCCTGCAGATTAGTGTATAGACGTCCACATCTAATCTTCAGAAAGCTATAAAGCATCAAGAAAGTTTTCTCTTTATTTCTTTTCCATCGTGTTGTCCGAATATGTCAATTTCCTAGGTTGAGTCAGAATTGGTATATGAAATATTCCAATTGATATCTCGACAGGCTTAATTGGTATTTGACTATGCATGATTATTGAGGATACGAGATAAACTGGGAGCGGGGTTGATTTGAGTGAATTTGGGGAATGAGAATCCCCATGGTGTTTGGCTTAGTGACTTTAGCTGTAACGCGGTATGTTTCATTGCAGCAGACTCGCTATAACGAGTGATTCCCTACCATAGCGGGTCTGCTTTCACGATAGAGTAATTGCTGCAGTAGACACGATCAGGCAGAATGGCAGGTTCCAAAATTCCAAAATCTCCTGTTATGAATAGCAACGATAGGTATAACAGATTTAAAACATGCAAGCAAGATGAATATAGGGAAACAACTATGATATCATAAATAGGAACAAAATACAGCCAACGTCTGTGAATGCCAAACGGGCATCTGTGAAAACAATCATCAACATTCGAACAAGAAAAAACAAGTAAGGAAAATAGTATCGTCTTACAAACCCCAAACAGAGGCTGCCGGAACATAGTTATAAACAATAATAGGGGGGATACTGCAAACCTATCTAGCTGGAGGCCTCGTCACTACCACTGCCTGCGTCCTCGTCCGCTCCCTCCTCGAACTCACTAAGGAAGGAGAACTCAGGGCGATCCTGCCGGGTCATCTGAGGTATCCTGGAACTGGGAGAGAGGGTCTTCAGGATCTTCTTGATCCCCTTCCATATCAGGATGAGCATCTTGTTTTGAGAATTCCACCTCCTTCTCTCTTATTCCAAGTCCTCCCAGAGCTCCACATGTGTCTGATCCAGGGCAGCAATTTTCTCTACACCTCCCCTGAGTAGACAGCTACTACACCAGAGGGTCAACTTCTTGGAAGAAGGTCTGGGAAACCCTTCCATTAGCTCACTCATGGCCACCATCTCGGCCTCAATCCTCTCAAACGGTGCGATAGGTCTGGAAGTGCTGGCCCCACCATCTCTTCAGCCGATGTAGTCTTCCTCTTCTTTTGGCCTCTCCCTGGAGCCTCCTTCACCCTCAAGGAATTAAAGGGCCTGTCATAGTCTATGATGACATACCCAAACTCCTGATGTATGCCGGCCAGCTTGCAAAGCCTAGTAATGAGAGAAGGAAATGGTAGGCCAATGATGGGCTTCGCTGAGAAATATCTCCACTCCTCCAAAATCTGTGGCCCCACGTTCACCCTCATCTCGCTCAAAACGCAGGCCACCACCAGGGCACGGGGATAGGTCACATTCGTGATATTGGAAGACATGAGGTTTAGCCATATCCTATCCTCCACAGATAAATGAGAACTCTGGATGCCTGTCCAAGTGACTCCCCAGTTAGTTGAGGCCCTCTACTCCTCCACCACCAAGGTATCCACCAGCCATTGCCCATTTCCATCCACATCCTAGGCCTTCAACTCATCCTCCGGAGTGTTCGACAGTCCGAAGGCATCATTGATAGTGGCGGGGCTCAAGGTGATCTGCATACCCCTGACATAAGCCACCGGCTCGTCCCGACTCCAAGCCACAATATGGAGATGGACATAAAACTCCCTCACCCAAGCTCGTTAGCTTTACCCGGGTCCTCCACCAACGGACCCCAGCCTATCTCCTGGCAAAGGGCATAAAACTCTGATGCCTTCTCCTCTACATCTTGCATGACGAACCCCCCTTTGTGAAGCAAGTCCTTCGCAGCCTGTTCATTGTGTCAAAATTAACACTCATAGTTCATGAAGTGAATATAGTCACCGATGCGGATGCTGCTGTTGAAGGAAGCCATATTTTAAACCTACATTAATAAGAAACATTAGAAGAGGGACTGAATGACTAGGAGAAATGAGAAGTTGAGAAAAAGGAAAATAGGATTTAAAGGGGTCACTGCCCAGGTGGACTGCTGCAACAGTCGTAAGTTCGCCGCGATGAGTTCACCATAGCGAGAGTGGATTTGTTGTAATGGTACCGCTGCAGTGATCACTATTCTGTTGCAGCGATCATTGTTCCACTGCAGTGGACATCGTCTTCCCCAGACTCCGAACCCCATTAATGGAGGTTGAAATTTCAACCTTTGTATTTTTTCAAATAAACTACATATCGGGCAAGGGGAGGGCTTGCCCAAGCCCTAACCAACCATTAGCCACCGGATTCAAGCCCAAAAGTTCTGAGGAAGTCAAACCACCACACTACCCAAACCCCCTCATTTTCGACCCCACAACTACATGAACTTGGCCAGAAACATACAAAGAATGGTAGAAAACACTTGAGAATGTAAATGCAAGTAGCATGCTTCAACAATATAGCCTATGAATTCGAAAAAGAAACCTACCTTTATCACCCCTTTAATTACCCAAAAACTAAAGCAAATAGGCGTTACACTGCGAGTATTCAATAACAAAGGGTAAGGAAGTCACAAATGAAGGATTACTTGGAAAAATCGCTAGAAATGGCCGAGGAAGTTTAGAGGATTTCCCAAGTTGAAGTGAGATAATTTGAGAATGAACTCAAAAACTGTCCATTCTGTCCTTTAACTAATCCCGTTGTCCGCTGCAGCGGACCATTTTTCCTTGCTGCGGAACTGCTGTATGGGAAAACCCATTCGCTGCAGCGGACGACCAAAAATAGTGATGGTTCGAATTCCATCGCAGGACCACACTATTCCAAAAACACCCGCTCCGAGAAATTCAATAAATCGGGGATACCTAGAGCACCTAAGCCAGGAATAAGTAACTGTAAGACCTGAAGTAGGGGTAATTACATACTTTGATGCTTGAGTCATGGTCAATCCCAGATAGAGACTTATAATTCCTACAAAAATTATCAAGCCTATGTTTGAAAAATTTATGGATAATGTGTAATAAAGGGGTCTTGCAACGATCAGTTTGGGGATCGAGAAACTGACATCGACAAGACCTCGATGCCGACTAGGGGTGTTGGGACTAGGACCGATGTCAGGATCAACAAGGGATGACTACTCAAAATCCCTCCTCCATATTGTTGGGTTGTTTGGAGACAAACGGATTTTTAATTGGTATCTAATGAAATGAGCCGCTCGACTGTTATAGTCCCCTGACAACCTAAGAGCGGACGAAGTTAAGATTTTTGAAAATTTGAAATAAGGTCCCTAAAAACAAAGAGCATGATAAGGACAAGTTCAAATGATTAAGTCACAATCGGGTGGTCTCAGGCGTACGACCGCCGCGATGGGCTGCTTTCCGCCATAGTAGAACCACTGCAGCGATAATTGGTCTCGTTGCAACGGGTGACGCAAACTAGAATTCCGCAATCCTATTTCAATTAGGATTTCAGAAACCTATTCTCTCAAAAAAAGGCTTAATAAAAATGCCCAAAAACATGAAGTAGACTTTTGAAACAAGAAGAGGAGCTAGGAGGTAGAGATTCATCCTCCATAGCTAGGATTTTCGCAAGAACTCAGGATTCGGTGCAAGCATGCAATTTGGAACATCTCGAAGATAGCTTGACGCCGAGGTAGGATATGGCTTACTCACTTTCGTGTTATACTTTGATTAGCTAAACATATACGTGCATATAGTTGATGTTCTTTTGATAGGTAGAAGTGAATTTGAGTAAACTGTTATTGTATATTAAAACCGGTAAGAGTCTGAGGATGAAGAAAACAGGATAGGGGTGGTGATATCCCCATAGTGTGAAAGCCATAAGGAGAGATTGCAATAAAAATAGTCTACGCATGAGGGAGTATGTGAGAGCGAATTGATTGTATGCGGAAGGATCTTCGGGCATTATATATATATAGAATTATATAGTCATTCTCCCTGAATTGTAATCTTGAACGGGTAGTCTTACAAATCATATTTATAGAATGCGGTAACTGAATAGTAAGGGTATACTATGATTATTACATGATGCGAACTAAAACTCATGAATTAGAGGGGTTAGACTTTACATGATGATCTATATGTTCTGTGGATGATAATGTATTGTTTGGGTCTGTGGATATTATTTGTGATGATGATTTTACTGTTAACATTAATTATTGAAATAAACTTGTTATGGTGTTGCCACCAAGGTGGTGGGAGATTTGGGAAGAAATGATCCGTGGGAGAAATTGAAAAAAGAACTGATCGAAGTACTGCCGAATAGTACCACTGCAGCGAGACTGTTGTGGCCGCAGTAATGCCGTTGCAGTGGATCCCAATCTTGCGAGTGGGCCAGGTTGCAATTCCTTATGATGTCATGGATATAATTGATACTATAACTATTTGGGTATGAAATTGAGCTCGAAACTAGGCATTTTGTTATAATTATTGATATGCTTGTTGTGTGTGTGATTATTGATTGTGTGATATGACGTGTGGTCCCGAAATTATGGGGTGAGTTTGTATTGACAGAAATATTATGTAATATGGAACATTAAACCATTAAGGTGCTTGTGAATGCGAGGCCTGGGGCCAAAGGGAGAGAACTTTGATGAGCAGACTAGTACAATCAAATTCTAAATGAGGGTTGAAGACATAAGTGACTCATAAACGTCTCGTAGCCTCTTCGTCATAAGTATGGCACGCTTCACACCCATGAAAAAGACTCTACTTAACGAGGCTTTCGGACACCCTAGGACACTTCAAAATCTAATGCTTTGATACCAAGTTTGGCATGATTCAAGCATAGGCCCGGATCAGGACACGGATAAAAAATCACGAGAGGCTCCAAGTCGACCCATGACATGAACATACATCTAATTCCGATCATAGATAAGCGGAAGGTTATCATAAATAAAATAGCGAAAGTCTAAACAAAAAATAACATCTTAGTACGTACACGAATCCAATGCTAAATACACACTATGTATGAAAAGCCTCTAAATTGATGAGATGATGGGACAAAACCCCCAACTAACTCGCTATAGTCTGAAAACTGAAAATACGACATACAATTGATAAGAAGGGTTCTCACAAGATAAGGACTCACCAATTGAGGCTGAGGGAAAGCTAAATCCTGAGATCTGTCTAGTGGCGGAACTGAACCTGAGTATCAGATCCTGTATCATGAAATGATACAACATAGAGTATGCAGTCAGTACGTGGAATGTACTAAGTATGCAAGATAAGTAAAACCTCTTAAGTAAAATCATTAAATCATGCATAATATAAAACATAATCAAGATAAGATTCTAAAAGTAGGGATTACATGCTATTTTTCTGAAATAATGATCTGAACATGACTGAACATCATAACTGAATCGAATGACCCAAAGCTGAAAATGGATAATCATAAGTAAAACTGAATATTATGTCAAACCTGCCGAAAATATAATATCATGACTGATGTACATGCATAATTGAAATCATGAGGAACAATGGGAGACTCGTCATATAACGACATTACCACGATACAGCTTACGTGGTCCCGACTATCACTCTCAAGTGGGCAAAGCCGTCGAAAGCCTTGCCAGGGCTAAGGGCGCTACCATGATATCGATATCAAGCTCAAGGCTCCTTAGGGAAAGGGAAATCTCCAAGAGAGGTCCCAAAATGTAAAAGAAAACCTACATTGGCACGTAGTTCTGAGGCACAGGGTTGATTGACCCTTAGCCTACTCGGTGTTAGACACTATAAAAAAATATGCATATGGTCTCCATCATTTTTCAACGAAGCTGACCATCGTCTGATCACGAAGCTGAATAAATAACATACATGTATAATCGTAAATCATAAACATGAGGAGCCTTGGCTCAAACCATACCACAAGCTGAAAATAATGGGAGTCTTGACTCCAAAACCATGTGGTAAGCTAATTCATGAAATCATAAAATATACTTGATCATATGGGCTTGCCCAATACTTTAAAATGCTTGAAATCAACTTGATTCACTTTGAAAACATGAACATAAATATGGGTATATTGAAATCATACTTTCTTCATAAACATCTCATCACACTTGAACTCATAACTCATAGATCTCAACTTTCATGAACATTCATAGAAGGGCATCATAATTTAGAAAACTTAAAAACATAAATTATAATTTAAAACAATGTAAAATCTGCCTATTAATCATAATTCATCATTCAAAACATGCTTAGATCATACCCATAAATAAAACTTAAGAATTCATGCATTGGATAAGAACCCCATGGAATCATCAATTAGAGCATCATGAATTGAGAGGAAATTGGGCATGGGTTTGGACAATTACACCCATTCATAACCTTACATACATGAAGGAATCTGATTCTCACACTTTCTTGATATCTCAAAGAGAATTGAGGAAGAGCTTGTAGAAAACTAGACTTGATCACCTCTCAAAACCCCTAAGCTTGCATTCATGAATTAGGATGGCTTAGAATGACATAACCCCTCGTAAAACACTTTATTTCGAGCTTAAAATGACGTAGTTTAGGACCCTAGGGCTTAGAAATGATGAAAATACCCTTAATGAATTTCCTGAAAAAACTGCTCTACCAGTGACAACGGGCGTCAGAACGGACCGTTGCTAGATTCCATGGTCCGTTACTACCCCTCATTGTTTCATCCCCGATTCAAATCTCGGATCCCCTACCATGACTGGATAGGACGAGCCGTTACAAGATCCAACAACTCATTGCTGCCAGTCATTATCGCCACTGCCCTAACCTAGAATTCTTTCCAATGAGTGCTGACAACGGCCCGTTGCTTCCAGCAATGGGTCATACCACAACTTGTTACTTCCTCCTTGTACTAGACCCACCTCACAACGGCTCACATCCAATGGCCCATTACACCAATCAATTTGTTGTTCCTAGGCCCGTTACTCCCAACTCCAGACCTGCAGTATCTCATTACGGGCACATCCAATGAGTCGTTGATCCCACCAACGACTCATACAATGACTCGTTCTGAGAAAATTTTCCAAACTTCTGCTACTTTTCATTTTTAAATTCTGGGTCTAGTCTTAGGCACTTCTGGGGTATTACAATATCTCTCCCTTGGGAACATTAGTCCTTGAATGTGGGTAAACATATAGAAAGCAGAGAAATGAAATCACCATATTCAAATACTAAACATACATGTTAAAAACTAACAGAGTGACTGACTCCGATTTGAATTATATGACTGAACTGAATTCCTGAACCACACATACATCCATTTACACGAAAGAAACCGAGGTACATGAGCTGAACATGAAACTGAATAGAGTATTAAGGAGGAAACTAATACCTCAAGCTGAAACTGAGCCGGAAGAGAATAAATATGGGTATTTAGCCATCAAATCTGCTTCGACTTCCCACATAGCTTCCTCTACATGCTGATTCCTCCTTAAAACCTTGACTGAAGCTACTTCTTTGTTCCTTGGCTTATGAACCTGCCTATCCAATATCTCCACCGGTACCTCCTCATAACTAACGCTGTCTTTCACACCGACACTGTCCATCGGAACGACTAGAGCTAGATCACCCAAACACTTCTTTAAGAGTGATACATGGAAAACTGGATGGACTGAGGATAGTTCTGAGGGCAACTCCAACTCATATGCTACCTTGCCAGCCCGTCTCACAATCCGGTATGGGCCAACATAATGGAGACTGAGTTTTCTTTTTTTTCTAAACCTCATCACTCCCTTCATAGGAGACACCTTTAGAAACACCCAATTGTCAACTTCAAACTCAATTTCTCTCCTTCTCACATCTGCATAGGACTTTTGGCGACTCTGAGCTGTTTTCAACCTGTCTCTTATAAGCTGAAACTTCTCCATGGCCTCATGGACTAAATCTAGACCTATCATCACAGCTTCCCTGACTTTAAACCAACCAACAGGTTATCTACATCTCCGCCCGTAGAGAGCCTCAAACAGAGCCATCTGAATGTTGGAATGATAGTTGTTGTTATAAGCAAACTCGATGAGAGGAAAACGATCATCCTAACTACCCTTGAAATCAATCGCACATGATCTCAACATGTCCTTGAGATTCTGAATAGTCTGCTCTGCCTGACCATCGGTTTGCGGATGAAATGTTGTATTAAGCTTGACCTGATTACCAAGTCCCTTATGAAACAATCTCCAAAATTGGGAGGTAAACTGAGTACCTCTGTCAGATATGACGGACAAGGGAACTCTATGCAATCGAACTAGCTCCCAAATGTATAATTTGGCATAATCCTCCATCGAATCGGTAGTTTTGACCGGTAGGAAATGAGTTGCTTTGGTCTACCTGTCCATAACCACCCAAATAGAGTCATATTGTCGACGAGTGCGAGGCAACCCTGTGATAAAGTCCATACCGATCTCCTCCCATTCCCAAGTAGGAATACTGATGTCTTGAAGAACACCCCCTGGTCTTTGGTGCTCAACATTCACTTGCTGATAATTCAGACACTTAGCCACAAATTCTTCAATGTCCTTCATGTCATTCCACCAATAGACTTCCCGTAGGTCACGGTACATCTTGGTGGCACCTAGACGTATGGAGTATCTAGAACTATAAGCCTCGTGCAATATCTGATCTTTGAAATCATCAATATCTGGAACATATAAGCGACCTTGGTATCAAAACACACCATCTCCCCCTTTGGAGAAGACCTTTACCTTCTGATTCTGAACAGCTTCCTTCAACTTTACCAAAATGGGATCCTTGTCTTATCTAGCTTTCACATCAGTCACTAAGGATGATTCTAACCCGTTCTGAATAATAACACCACCATCGGTCGAGTCAACCAAATGAACTCCCAACCGTGCAAGCCGATGCACATCCTTCACCAGCTCCTTCCTCCCCTCATCTACATGGGACACACTCTCCATAGAGAGCCTATTAAGAGCGTCTGCTACTATGTTATCCTTGCCTAGATGGTAAAGGACACTCATATCATAATCCTTGAGTAGCTCGAACCACCTTCTTTGACGCAGATTTAGACCTTTTGAGTAAACATATATTATAGGCTTTTGAGGTCCGTAAACACATCTACATGGACCCCATACAAGTAGTGTCTCCAAATCTTCAAGGTAAATACCACCGCCACTAATTCTAGATCATGGATCGGGTAATTCCTTTCATGAACCTTCAGCTATCTGGAAGTATATGCTATAACTTTGCCATGCTGCATCAACACACAACCAAGGCCGATCCTCAAAGCATCATAATATACCACAAATCCATCGGTACCCTCAGGTAGGGTCAACACTAGTGTTGAGGTGAGTCGAGTCTTCAACTTTTGGAAGCTCCTCTCACAAGATTCCGACCATTGGAATTTCACTTTCTTTTAGGTTAATTTAGTCAATGGCGCTGCAATGGATGAAAATCACTCAACAAATCTCTGATAATAACCAGCTAAGCCCAAGAAACTCCTGATGTCCGAAGGATTCACGAGTCTAGGCCAATTCTTCACTGCTTCTATCTTTTGAGAATCCATCTTTATACCCACACTTGACACCACATAGCCTAAAAATGCCACTGAGTTCAACCAAAATTTGCACTTGCTGAATTTAGCATATAATTGGCAGTCCTTGAGAGTCCGTAGCACCATCCTAAAATGAGCGGCATGCTCCTCCTTGCTCTGAGAGTATATCAAGATGTCATTTGTAACACAATCACGAACATATCCAAGTATGGCTTTAACACCCTGTTAATCAAATCCATAAAAGCTTCAGGAGCATTTGTTAGTCCAAAAGACATAACTACAAACTCGTAATGACCATATCGAGTCCTAAAGGCTTTCTTGGGGATGTAACTCTCCCGAACCCTGAGCTAATGTGTCACGACCCGAGAGTACACCCGAATCATAAACACGGGACAAGGAGCCCCAAGGGACCCCACGTCAACCCACGACATGAGAATATAACTAAACCATTCACATAAGGCGGAAAAATTAGCTTAATGATCATGAACTGATAGAAAACTAAGACATGAAATATAAGAAACAATAATACATGATCCAAGCATAAATAATTGAATACTACAAATAGGTCTGAAAGCTTCTGATCATAATAGAAGGGTTGAAGGGACAAGACCCCAACTAACCCCAACATTCTGAAACAAAAGATAGCCAAGATCTGAACATAAAACCCTCGAATCATGAGGACTCACCAATGAGAATTGAGAGCACAACTGAGAGCAAGCTAGGAGCGATGTTGAACCTGAGATCTGGATCCTGTATCATGAAACGATACATCATAGAAATTATGCAGGTCAGTACTTGAAATGTACCGAGTATGTGTAAAACAATACTTAAAAATACAAGAGTTATAGGAGTGGGACATCATGATCATAAAGACTAAAATCATAAATATATCGTAAGGCTCAAGGTTTCCCAAAAGCATTCGTAAACCTATTACAGTCACAAAATGAGAGAAAAATATTTCGTAGAACATGACTTGAGCAAAAAGAACATAATCATGAATGCATTAAAACAATGAGGAACGATGGGAGATATTTATAACCGACATACCCATACAAGCACACATGGAGCCCGACCTATAACCTAGTCGGGAGGCCGTTCATACCTTGACAAGGGTAGAACCATAAAAGGCGTGATATCACTCATGAAGGCCCCGTAAGGCATAGGGGACAGTCACTAAGGAGGTCTCAAACATAACCTACGACGGCACGTAGTTTTGAGATTCGGGGCGTAACCTGGGCCTCAAACCTACTCGGTGTTAAGTACTACTCCCAAATCATGCAACGTGCTCATAGAAATTCATACATGACATGCATGGCTAGTTAAACTGTGATAACCATAACATGCTTGAGAATTTGTAATACTAGCCATAAAATTGGGCCCGTGGATCGGCCAAAATCATACTTCATGAACCATAAGAAACATGTGGGAATTGCCCATATTTTCAACATCCTTGAAATGCTTAAATTTTATAGATAATATGATCATAATAACATGAGAGATTGAAGACATGCTTAAAATTCATAAATTCACATCATGCTTGAGGAATCACCATAACCATGAACTTTACTAAAAATCCTCATGATTTGGGAACCTAAGCTTTTAGGGATTAGATCATCACATTGAATAACACAAGTGAAAATAGCCCAATAATTCAAAACCCATGATTTAGACATACTACGACAAGCTTATATTAATTTTTGAGGAATCATGCATTTGGGTTAAGACCCATAAAGATTCAGTAACTTTAAACATAGCATTTGGGAAGGATTGAACATGGGTAGGGACTAAACCACCCATTCAAAACCCCACATTCCTGGAATTACTTGATTCTTAACTCCCCTGAAAAGCCCAAGAGGAAAATTCAGAGAATTTGAAGAAGAACCCTTGGATCACCTCCTACTCCCTCCTCTAACTCTTGCAAGTATAGAATGAGACTTAACATGAATTATTTCCCCTTAAAAGACTCTGTCCCGACCTCAAAACGACATAGTTTGGGCCTTAGGAGTGTAGGAAATTACGAGAAGGCCCTTACTAATTCGCAAGAAATAACTACCAGGTGACCCTAATGGGTGACCTGACGACTCGTTAGGATGGGCAATGACTCATCGTGTCACCCGTCAAGTACACTGGATACCAGGTCAGCTGGGCTCATAATGGGTGACTCAACGACTCATCACAAGTGACCACGAGTCGTCTCCACCTTCTGTCAAGTATACATCTCATCCTTAATTAAATTTCCACAGGCTTGCTCATAACCCACCTCACGAGTCATTGGGATTGGCTACGACTCATGGATTCCCATCCGTTAGGTACACTGGTCAAACCTCCCAGGTAACCCTTAACCTCACCCCACGGGAGACCTGACGACTCATGGTAGCTGACCACTAGTCGTTCCCACGCCCGTGGGGACCTCAGCTCCTCAGCCCATTCCAGCCTTTCCACGAGCCACCTAATGACTCGTGGGGTCTCCTTATGAGTCGTCTAGTGACTCGTCCTGCACTGCTGCAATATTTTTCCAAATTTTCCCCGTTTGGCTCCCCGATCTGATCCTTGGGTTCCTAGGGTATAACAATATCTCCCCCTTGGCAACATTCGTTCTTGAATGTTAATAACATACAGAAATATCAAAATCAATCTCCCTCTTGGGAGGAACACCTGGTAGTTCATCTAGAAATACCTCGGGATACTAACATACCATGGGAACTGACTGAATGGTCGGGGTCTCAGACGTGACATCCTTAACCCTAACCAAATGCTGAATACAACCCTTAGAAATTATTTTCCTGGCCTTGAGATAGGAGATAAAGTGTCCTACAGGTACCGTTGAACTATCCCTCCATTCTAAAACTGGTTCACCTGGAAACCGAAACTCCACCGCTCGGGTTCTGCAGTGAACAAAAGCATAACATACAAACAATCAATCCATGCCCAAAATGATGTCAAAATTAGTCATAGCCAATTATACTAAGTCTGTGGAGGTAACATTATGCAATACTGTAATGGGGCAACCTCTATATTCCCGCCTCGCTACGACTGAATCACCAACCGGAGTAGATACAGAAAATGGCAAAACTTCAGGACTGACCCCAAAGTTACTAGCAATGTAAGGTGTCACGAAAGACGGTGTAGCTCACGGATCTAACAGAGCATAAGCATCAATATGAAAGACTCGCAACATACCCATAACCATATCGGGAGAAGTCTCTTGCTCCTGTTGAGAGCCAAATGCATAAAACCAGTTCTGGTGCTGGGCGCCAGCTGGACCAGTTGAAGCACCCTGCTGAGTAGGACGTGCCACTGGAGCTGCTGAACTAGCTGCTGGACTACGGGCTCCACCACCCCCTGACTTGGCTGCGGGGCAATTTCTAAGCCCGTGTCCAAGTTTGCCACACCCAAAACAAGCATTTGAGCCCACCAAACACCTCCCTGGGTGGTTCTTGCCACAACTAGCACAAGATGGGAATGTGCACTTTGTGCGCATGCTACTCTGACCCCTTGAACCTAAGGCCCTGCTCCTCTTGATCGTCTCGAGACCTGGATGGGGTACTGGCAGAAGATGGTGCTAGTGTAATAGACCTGTGCTGGGACTTTTGGTGAGGCCCACCTCCTGGCCTCGGTTGGGAGAACCTGTAGCTATCAGTTTTGGACCTCTTGGCCTCTCTCTTCCTCATATGAGCTGCCTTCATCTGCTGAGCATAAAGGACTATCCATGGTAGTCCATATCCTGATGAAGCATGGCTGTTTTGTAGTCCTTGTCCAGATACTCGGCTACTCCCTGCACGAATCTGCTCACCCGCGCCCTCTGGTCCATCACTAACTCCGAGGAATACTTTGACAGGCGAGTGAACTCAAGTGAATATTCTAACACTGTCATTTTTTCCTGTTTAAGGTTAACAAACTCAGCCGCTTTCAATTCCCTCATCTCCTGAGGGAAGAACCTGTCGGGAAAGGCCATGTGGAACTCATCCTAACTGATAGGACCCGCTCCCGTTGCCCTACTGTCCTTCTATTGGTTGTACCAAATATAAGTGACCTCCTTTAGCTGATAAGAGGTCAAATCAACACACTCCTCATTTGTCACCCCCATAACCTGAGTGACCTTCAAGATCCCTTCAATGAACTCGTTTGGATCCTCGTCCACCTTTGATCCCGTGAACTCAGGAGGGTTCATCCTCAAAGAGTTTCTAATCTGAGCCGTCGTTGCGTTGCCATTATGTGGGACATGCACAACAGCCTGCTGGTTGACCTGAGCGGCCAAGGCCTGCACCAACATCTGAATAGGCTCCCGAAACTCAGCCTGGGCAGCTAGCTCTAGTGCCTGGGGCTCCTGGACAGGTGGGGCTTGCTGATGCCTATGATCATTGCCACCTCCGTGGGCTTCATCATTTCTGTTCCTCCTTTTGTTTATTCTTCTGGGAGCCATAATTTTCTACAATCGCGAATAGCAGAAATTAGAAGGATGGAGAGACTTTTCATCGCATGACATGGATCATGAAAGAAAGGAACATTTTCTAAAATGTTTAGTAGCCTCTTCTTCATAAGTGTGGCACGCTCCACACCCATAAAAAAGACTCTACCTAACGCGACTTTCAGAATCCCTAGGACACATCTTAACCTATTGCTCTGATACCAAGTTGTCATAACCCGAGAGTACACCCGAATCGTAAACACGGGACAGGGAGCGCTGAGGGACCCCAAGTCAACCCATTGCATGAGCATATAACTAAACCATTCACATAGGGCGAAAGAATTAGCTTAATGATCATGAACTAAATGAAAACTGAGACATGAAATATAAGAAACAATAATACATGATCTAAGCATAAACAACTGAATACTACAAATAGTTTTGAAGGCCTCTAATCATAACAGACGGGTTGAAGGGAGAAGACCCCAACTAACCCCAACATTCTAAAACAAAAAATAGCTAAGATCTGAACATAAAGCCCTCGAATCATGACAACTCACTAATGAGAACTGAGAGCACAACTGAGAGCAAGCTAGGAGCGATGCTAAACCTGAGATCTGGATCCTGTATCATGAAATGATACAACATAGAAATTATGCGGGTCAGTACTTGGAATGTATCGAGTATGCAAGGTGTGTAAAAAAATACTTAAAAACACAAGAGTTAGGAGTGGGACATCATGATCATAAAGAATGAAATCATGAATATATCGTAAGGCTCAAGATTTCCCAAAAGCATTCGTAAACCTAGGCTCTGAACATACTAGGTGTTAAGTACTACTCCCAAAACATGCAACGTTCTCATAGAAATTCATACATGACATGTATGGCTAGTTAAATTGTGATAATCATAACATGCTTGAGAATTCATAATACTAGCCATAAAATCGGGCCCGTGGATCGGCCAAAATCATACTTCATGAACCATAAGCAACATGTGGGCATTGCCCATATTTTCAACATCCTTGAAATGCTTAAATTTTATAGTAAACATGATCATAATAACACGAGAGATTAAAGACATGCTTAAAATTCATAAATTCACATCATGCTCGAGGAATCACCATAACCATGAACTTTACTAAAAATCCTCATGACTTGGGCACCTATGCTTTTATGGATTAGATCATCAATTGTTGAATAAAACAAGTGAAAACAACCCAATAATTCAAAACCCATGATTTAGACATACTACGACAAGCTCATATCAATTTTTGAGGATCATGCATTTGGGTTAAGACCCATAAAGATTTAGTAACTTTAAACATAGAATTTGGGAAGGATTGGGCATAAGTAGGGACTAAACCACCCATTCAAAACCCCACATACCTGAAATTACTTGATTCTTAACTCCCCTGAAAAGCCCAAGATGAAAATTCGGAGAATTTGGAGAAGAACCCTTGGATCACCTCCTACTCCCTCCTCTAACTCTTGCAAGTATAGAATGAGACTTAACATGAATTATTTCCCCTTAAAAGACCCTGTCCCGACCTCAAAACGACATAGTTTGGGCCTTAGGAGTGTAGGAAATTACGAGAAGGCCCTTACTAATTTGCAGGAAATAACTGCCAGGTGACCCTAATGGGTGACCTGACGACTCGTCGTGTCGCCCGTCAAGTACACTGGATACCAGGTCGGCTAGGCTCATAACAGGTGACTCAACAACTCGCCACAAGTGACCACGAGTCGTGGTCACCTTCCATCAAGTATATTGCCTCATCCTTAATTAAATTTCCACAGGCTTGCTCACGACCCACCTCACGAGTCGTTGGGACTGGCTACGACTCATGGGGTCCCATCCATTAGGTACACTGGTCAAACCTCCCAAGTAACCCTTAACCTCACCCCATGGGAGACCTGACAACTCGTGGTAGCTGACCACGAGTCGTTTCCACGCCTGTGGAGACCTCAGCTCCTCAGCCCATTCCAGCTTCCGCACGAGCCACCTGACGACTCGTGGGCTCTCCTCACGAGTCATCTAGTGAATCATCTTGCATTGCTGTAATATTTTCCCAAATTTTCCCTATTTGACTCCTGGATCTGGTCCTTGGGTTCCCGGGGTATAACATGATGGTATCCATATCTGAGATCTATCTTCAAAAAGAATTTAGCACCCTGAAGCTGGTCAAACAAATCACCAATCCTGGGGAGAGGATACCTGTTCTTGATGGCGACCTTGTTCAATTTCCAATAATCAATACACATACGATGAGAACTATCTTTCTTTCGGACAAAGAGGACTGGTGCACCCCATGGAGATTTGCTCGGTCTGACGAAATCCTTGTCTAACAGGTCTTTCAACTGCTCCTTCAACTCCTTTAACTCAGCTGGGGCCATTTTGTAAGGAGGAATAGATATAGGTTGCGTATCGAGAAGAAGGTCAACACCAAAATCAATCTCTCGCTCGGGAGGGATTCCTAGTAAATCATCTGGGAAGACTTCTGGATACTCACATACTACCGGAACTGACTAGATAGTTGGGGTCTCAGATGAGCATCCTTAACCCTAACTAGATGGTATACGCAACCCTTAGAAATCATCTTTTTGGCCTTAAGGTAGGAAATGAAACTACCTACAAGCACAACTGAACTACCCGTCAACTTTAAGACTGGTTCACTTGGCAATCTGAACTCTACTGCCCAGGTTCTACAATTTAGAGGCATAGCATGAAAATAGCCAATCCATATCGAGGATAACATCAAAATCGATCATGGCTAACTTTACTAAATCTACTGAGTTGAATTTCTGAAGGACTATGACAGGGCAATTTCTATACAGCCATCTAGCTACAACTAAATCACCAACTGGAGTAGAGACTGACAAGGGTTCTGATAGGGTTTCGGGACTAACTCCGAAACTACTAGCCACATAGAGCATCACAAAAGACAAGGTAGCCCACGGATCTAACAATGAATATACATCAAGATGAAATACTCACAACATATCAGTGACTACATCCGGGGAGACCTTCTGCTCTTGGCGAGATGCTAGAGTATAGAATTTGTTTTGGCATTGTCTGCCACCTGTGCTAGTAGATGCCCCATGCTGAGCTGGGCGTGCTGGTGGAGCTGCTGAACTAGAAGCTAGGCCTCGACCCCTATCATGACCCTGTATGGCTACTGGACAATCCCTAAGCATGTACCCGGGCTTCCCACACTTGAAGCAAGCACCTGTACCCGCTAAACACTAACCCGTGTGCCTCCGACTACACCTATCGCAAATTGGGAAACTGGAATCTGTGGGCCTGCTGCTATTGCCTCTAGAGCCTGATGCTCATCCTCTTTGGTCATGCCTAGATCTTGATGGCACACTCATAGCTGACGATACCGGGGCTGACGATCTCTGGTGGGACTGTTGAAGGTGTCCACCACTTGGCCTCTGCTGAGATAATCCATAAGTGTATGTCCTGGCCCTTTTGGCCTTTCTCTCTCTCACACATGCACCACCTCCATCTACTGGGAGTACAAGACTATCTGAGGAAAATCCATATCTTGATGAAGCATCGCAGTCCGGCAATCCTTGTCTAGGTAGTCAGCCACTCCATGAATAAACCTGCTCACTCGAGCTCTCTAATCAACCACTAACTCTGGTGCGTACTTGGACAGACGAGTGAACTCTAAGGCATACTCTTGCACGGTCATCTTTCCTTGTCTCAGATTCACAAATTCGATCTCTTTCAGCTCCCTCATCTCACGAGGGAAGGACCGCTCTAGAAAAGTGACATGAAACTCATCCCAACTGATAAAGCCTGCTTCGATTGCCCTACTATCCTTCCACTGTTTGAACCAAATGTGTGCGACTCCCTTCAACTGATACAAGTCCAAATCGTCACACTACTCCCCAGTCACCCCATAATTTGGGTGATCTTCAAAATCTCCTTAATAAACTCATGTGGATCCTCGTCCACCTTTGACCCAAGAAACTCTGGAGGGTTCATCCTCAGAAAGTCTAACCCTCGCTGCCGCCGCATTCCAGTTCTAAGGGACATGCTCCACCACTTGTTGATTGACCAAGGCGGTCAAGGCCTGTGCTAGCATCTGAATGGTTGCCTTAAATTCTGCGTGGGGAATCGGCTCCAGTATATGCTCCGCATGGACAGGTGGGGCTTGCTGGTGGCCATTTCCATTGCTACCCTCATGGCCATTTTCATTTCCATTTCTCCTTTTGTTAACTTTGCAAATAGGCATGATTATGCAAATGCGAATAGCACGAGTTAGAAGGATAACGAGACATTTTACTACACGACATAGATCATGAAAGAAGGGAATATTTTCTAAACTCTCATAGCCTCTTCATCATAAGTGTGGCGCACTTCACACCCATGAAAAAGACTCTACTTAACGTAGCTTTCGGAAACCCTAGGACACTTCAAAACCTAATGCTGTGATACCAAGTTTGTCATGACCCGAGCATAGGCCCAGATCGGGACACGGGATAAGAAACCCCGAGAGGCTCCAAGTCGACCCATGACATGAATATACATCTAACTCCGATCATAGATAAGCAAAAGGTTATCATAAATAACATAGCGGAAGTCTAAGCAAAAGATAACTTCTGAGTACATACACGAATCCAACGCTGAATACACACTATGTCCAATAAGTCTCTAAACTGATGAGCTGATGGGACAAAACCCCCAACTAACTCGCTATAGTTTGAAAACTAAAAATACGACATACAACTGATAAGAAGGGTCCTCGCAAGATGAGGACTCACCAATCGAGGCTGAGGGAAAGCTAACTCCTGAGATCTGTGTAGTGGTGGAACTGAACCTGAGTATCGAATTCTGTATCATGAAAGGTCAGTACGTGGAATGTACCAAGTATGCAAGGTAAGTAAAACCGCTTAAATAAGTAAAATCATTAAATCATGCAAAATATGAAACATAATCAAGATAAGATTCTGAAAGTAGAGATTGCATGCTATTTTTTTGAAATAATGATCTGAACATGACTGAACATCATAACTGAATCGAATGACCCAAAGCTCAAAACGGATAATCATAAGGAAAACTGAATATTAGGTCAAACCTGCCGAAAATATAATATCATGACTGATATACATGCAAAATTGAAATCATGGAAAACAATGGGAGACTTGTCATATAACCAACATTACCACGATAGAGCTTACGTGGTCCCGACTATCACACTCAAGTGGGTAAAGCCATCCAAAGCCTTGCCAGGGCTAAGGGCGCTACCATGATATCGATATCAAGCTCAAGGCTCCTTGGGAAAGGGGAAAGCTCCAAGGGAGGTCCAAAAATGTAAAAGAAAACCTACATTGGCACGTAGTTCTGAGGCACAGGGTTGACTGGCCCTTAGCCTACTCGGTACTAGACACTACTCCTAAAAATATGCATATGCTCTCCATCATTTTTCAACGAAGCTGACCATCGTCTGATGACGAAGCTGAATAAATAACATACATGCATAATCATAAATCATAACATGAGGAGCCTTGACTCAAACCATACCACAAGCTAAAAATAATAGGAGTCTTGACTCCAAAACCATGTGGTAAGCTAATTCATGAAATCATAAAATATACTTGATCATATGGGCTTGCCCTGTTATACCCCGTAAGATTTCCGACACCTAGATGGCCTATTCGCACGATGGTTGGGCATATTTGAAAGCCATACGTGCTAGAGAAAGGCCCGGGAAAGGATCGGACGGATAACCTGTCGAACCATCACGGAAGGAGCCGAGGCAGAGCCCCTCCGCGATGGCAATGTGTCACGGAGGTGGAGCCTCTGCGTTGGCTCCGTGACACGTTGGCCCTATCCAGGCTCAAGTATATAAAGCCCCACTTCGGTTTTAATTCATTTAAAACTTATAAAATTTCCAGAAAACGCAGAGGAACATAGGAGAACGAAGAGGGTAAATATATTTTCGTCCGATTACGCTGCTAAACATAGTCCAAACTCAAATTAACCTCAGATACCGAGGTATTTAGTAGCAGAGAGCATTCCTACGGATTTAGTTTCGCAAAATACGGCCGACGAATCGTCAAGCTACCGGACTAAGGTAAGTGGAATTGCTCCAAGCTAGTGTCTATGTGTTCCTAGCTGTGAAGTGAATACTTCTCCCTTATAGACTTCTGGAAAATAACGAGTTTTCGACCGTCTTTCGATAGGCCTAAGTTTAGGCTATAATTATATCGAAAGTGATGTCTTCCTTCAGAATAAAGTTGTATTTAGTACTAATTGATATATATATGAATACAGTTGGGAGGAATAGCTGAAATATTGATCAAGCTACGCCGGTTAGTCGGGAAATTAGAAGTGAAGGCATGTAAAGCTAGTTTCCTCGGCAAGTTAGTAGTCTCGGTATAGTAAAATAGTTTAAAGGCCAGTAGAATGTTCAGAAGTTGTGTGCTATGTTTATTGTAAATATTGGTACGATATTGGAAGCATCATGTTATGCATAGCGTGAAACTTGCTAGCACGATATAAATTCTAATGTAAGTATTAGGAACTGTACAGCATGCATAGTGTGTGATTTAGTAAAGAATGTTAGGATAGTATCGTATTCAGTTGAAACCTAGTAAAATAATGTAAATACCTGTAAGGTATCTCAGAAGTAGAATGATAGGTAAAATGAAGTTTAGAAAGCATGTTAGAAATAGTAAATCATGTTACTATAGAAATTCAGTTATACAGCATGGTTTTCAGCAGCAAAACTATATCTTGTTCGACATTAGACTTAGTACAGTATGGCAGAAGATTATATTTATATATATATATACTATTATCAGTCCCAACATGTATTAAATATGTACATATCACTATCACTAGTTCAGCATACAGTATGTACAAATATTTTATTATCATTAGCTTCAGTTTATGGTATATGCAGACAATATTACTAGTTGAGACCACTGTATTGTCTTGGGGTTGGATTACCTAGCATCCATGACCGCCCCAGGGTTAATAGATGTATCGACTCGTCCGCCAGAGGACGAGGATACGCCGCTCTACGGAGTGGCATGCCGTCCCACAGGGGACGAAGATGGGATGCCAGTTTCCCCATATTGTGCCATGGTCGGCCCTTATACACCCCTGTCGAGCGGACACGCCCGGGGTGTTGATTCAGGAGTCCTCCAAACTCAGGTACAGTTATAGTCAGGGGCTCAGCGAGCCCAAGTGCATACCCAGGGGACCGGCAGGATGCTTATAGTTATTATAGGAGATGGGACGACTGGGGTAGGGGTATAGATTGCGTGTTGGTTGTACCTCCCGGCTTATGGGGGCCGGGTAAGGTTTGTGTGTGCTATGTTATGTTATGTTATGCCATGTTACACGAGATACGAGTAGATCGACAGTAGAACGATACATCTCCAGGTATAACTCCTACTCCTTCCAGTATAGTTAAGAGTAGGCATAGCTTTACATTTTCAGTCAGTTAGTCTATTCCTTCCTATTTCAGTTCCGTCAGTTGTGTTGTTGTTTTCAGATATTTCTTTCAGTTATTGTTTTACATACTCAGTACCAGTGGTACTGACGCCCAATGGGGCGCTGCATTACTTGCCTGCAGGTACTCATAGACGAGGGGCCGATACCTCGTGATTCCAGTCAGCTTACAGGGTCATCAGCTCCAGTCATCCGGAGCTAGATAACTAGAGGTTTATCCCTTTTCTTTTGTTGTACAGCATGGGTAGGCCGGGGCCCTATCCCGACCATCTTATCAGTATTCTTAGAGGCTTGCAGTCTGTATATAATTCCCTGTGGTCTATGAGCCAGTCGTGTGAGGCCGTGCAGTTGTATAGCTGTTAGTATTTTTGTTTCTTTTATGTTGGCCGTGTGGGGCCTTAACTTGACAGTAGTGGTGACCTTGCCGGTCATGTAGCTTTACAATATTTCATTATTGAGTTACAGATAACTAGACAGCATGGTGGCCTTGCCGGCCTGCATAGGCTCCCCTATATTGATACGTTTCTGGTTAGCTGTTAGTACAGGTACAGGTGGCTATAGGCCTAGTTGGCCGGAGGCTGTATTTACAGCCGTTATATAGCCCGTTGTTTCCCAGAATCCGAGTTAGAGCCAGCCAGGCACCAGATGTGCTCAGGCTCAGTAGTCTAGCAGTTCAGGTCCTAGTAGGGCACCAGGTGCCAGTCATACCCCCCAAGGCGGGGTGTGACATGCCCAATACTTTAACATGCTTGAAATCAACTTGATTCACTTTGAAAACATGAACATAAATATGGGTATACCGAAATTATACATTCTTAATAAACATCTCATCAATTGAACTCATAACTCATAGATCTCAACTTTCATGACTATTCATAGAAGGACATCATAATTTAGAAAACTTAAAAACATAAATTATAATTTAAAACATTGTAAAATCAGCCCATTAATCATAATTCATCATTCAAAACATGCTTAGATCATACCCATGAATAAAACTTAAGAATTCATGCATTGAATAAGAGCCCCATGGAATCATCAATTAGAGTATCATGTCGAGTGATGATTGGCTGAACATACTTTGGCAGCTCCTGGTGGAGTACTAGTATGAAAGATTCTCATCGGTGTCAAGCCACGTTTTGATACCCGCGAAAAAGAAAGGGGGCCTTTCGTACTCAATGAGGGCTGATATCATTAACCGTGCTCACCTTGGTATGAAAGTTATACATGAATGTAATGCTCATAACTTTCCTCTAGACCTAGTTGCTATCGAAGCTACAAATTGAGAGGTAATTAGGCATGGGTTGTGGACAATTACACGCATTTATAACCTTACATACATGAAGGAATCTAATTCTCACACTTTCTTGATATCCCAGAGAGAATTGAGGAAGATCTTGTAGAAAGCTAGACTTGATCACCTCTTAAAAACCCTAAACTTGCATGCATGAATTAGGATGGATTAGAATGACATAACCCCTCTTAAAACACTTTATTTAGAGCTTTAAATGACGTAGTTTAGGACCCTAGGGGCTTTTTTTTTTTTTTTTGGTAAACGCCCTTGTGGTGGGCAGGGGCTGAGCAACACCCCCAGGCCTTAGCATAAATAAATAAAAGCAGCAAAAAACAAAAGTACATGGAGGGGGACATAAACCTTACCTCTGATCCTATGGTGGTTCATAGGTCGGCCATCCTACTAAGGTTAGCCAACCCATCCCCGATACTAAAATGGAAACCTAGAAACTATGCACCTACATGAGAGGACTCCTCTCCAATACATAAATTCTAGGAAAGCAGTAAATGAGGGAGACTCTCCCTTTACAAAGAAAGACCTATTCTAGAAAAAGAAAAAGCCTATCTGAAAAGGAAGGGTTAACAGACAAAAGATGGTATAGAGACATCCATACCGAGCTTGGATACACACCAAGCAATTTACAACATCTCATGGTGGTTCTTTGATCCTTCTAGTCTTCCTCCTTCTGAAGTTAGGCAAGCCCATTTTGTCCGTCGTGAGGTAACCCCTGATGTGTACCGGTAAGTCCTGTAGACAAGAGAAATGAACTGCGATAGTAGTGGTGTGGCTATGTTTAGACAGTGCATCAGCAACGGTATTGCCCTCTCTTAGTACGTGACGACACGAGAAGGTGTGAAGCTGTCTGATAGTGTCCTGCAGTCTGAGAAAAGTGTGGTGTAGATGCCAAGGGGGGGCAAAAGTGCCCCTAATCCAACCGACTAGAAGCTCCGAATCAACCTCGAGGATGACGCCTGAGTGGCCATTGTGAAGGCACCAAGTGAGACCTATATAGGATGATTCCAACTCCGCCTGGTTATTTGTCCCTTCCCCAAGGGGAGCAGCATAAGCATGAATCAGATCCCCATGACAATCCCTGATGATACCTCCTGCCCCAATCTTTCCCGGATTGCCAAGAGCACTACCATCGGTGTTGAGTTTGACCAGTCCAGGAGCTGGTCTGGACCATTGGACTCTGGTGACTCTAATCTCGTGTGTACATGATTCCACTCTAGCATAAAGTTCTCTCCAGTTCGAAGGCCAGTGTACATATGGGAAAACCGTCGTCAAGAGTTTGTAGATATCACTAATAATACTGTACTTCACCCTCAACAAGTTTGACTGTTTGGAACCATACTTCGCTGCACACCTGTTCTTCCAAAGGTTCCAGTAAATGAAGATCGGGAGGGATCTAAGTAGAGTGTTGTGGGGGTCACTACCGGGCTTCTGATCCCACCAGTGCATTAGGAGGGCCCTGAGGGGCATATCGTGGTGTCTGAAACCCATAGCTGTAGAGAAGGGGGTCCAAATTGCAGTAGCAAATTTACCGGAGACCATGACATGTTGAACATCCTCATAGCCTCTGTCTCGACAGCAAACACATTCTGTACTGGCCTCCGGATCAAACCTCAGGATTCTGGCTGCTGTAGGGAGCTTATTCCTAAGCGCCCTCCATAATGTAAAGGAGGATTTAAATGGTACATGCTTCTGCCAGGTTCTTCTGTCAATGATAGTGGTCTGTTTGGATCTCCTTATCATCGCCCAAGCCGAAGTAGAAGTGAAATTACCCGAGGTAGTGGCCTTCCAAAAAGGCTGATCAGGTCTGTCCGGGTGAAATAGAATCTGAGTGTTCATAATTTGTGTGACCAAGTGTTGAGGGAGCTGCTGCTGTAGCCGATTTATCCTCCACTGAAAAAACTGCTCTACCAGTGACAGCGTACAACGGACCGTTGCTAGATTCCACGGTCAGTTACTACCCCGTGTCTTTTCATCCCCAATTCAAGTCTCGGATCCCTTACCACGACTGGACAGGATGAGTCGTTACAAGATCCAATGACTCATTGCTGCCAGTCGTTATCACCACTGCCCTAACCTGGAATTCTTTCCAACGAGTGCCGACAACAGCCCGTTGCTTCCAGCAACAGGTCATACCAAAACTCGTTACTTCCTCCTTGCACCAGATCCACCTTACAATGACTCACATCTAACGACCCGTTACACCAAAAAATGGGTCGTTCCTAGGCCCTTTACTCCCAACTCCAGACCTGAAGTATCTCATTACGGGCACATCCAACGGGTCACTAGTCCCACCAACAACTCGTACAATGACCCATTCTGAGAAAATTTTTTAGACTTCTGCTACTTTTAATTTTAAAATCCCGGGTCTAGTCTTAGGCACTTCCGGCGTATTACAGTTGAGGTGAGAGACGCAGCTGAAATGTAATAAATGATGATACGCTACAACTATGGTACTATATGACATGATTGTGATGTGGAGGAACAGTTATGTACATGTATTTAATGGTGGAGGATTTGATTCCATTGGCATGGTTTGATACTTTTCTTGTGTGTGCTTGAGATATTAAATATGTAATTGTGATTGAATGTTTGATTTAATTGGTAATTGTGGATTATGGAAGGTAGCATGACAGGTTTAATAAAAGGTAGTGAAACATCGGGAGACAGCGGGTTTGACTTTATTAATTAATGTACTAATTAAGGAGGGATTCTTTAAGTAATTAAATAGGTTCATAATTGGTAGAAACGGACTTAGTCAATGATAGTGAAGTAGAATAAGGGGTAAACATGCTATAAAGTTATATTGCGGAATGAAACATAACTGGATCAGGGAAATCAAGCTACTAATTGTCGTGGGCACTGCTATAGTGGCAAATCATAATGTAGCTAATAAAACTTAGTAGATTGTTTCACAGTGGAGTAGTTGTTAAGTGTATTATTGTCGATTGTATATTAATTATTATACTATTATGTGAACTAATCTTAGTCGACCGATTATGCTTATCGATATGTGTGGTATATTGATACTACCTTGCTACATCTTTTTGGTGTAGGTTGTGGTAGGTTTGAAGTTCCTTGATTAACGTGGAGTATTTAGCATTAGCTTCCGTGTTCTTCTTCTCAGACGAAGCTGTGTTATTTGTCTTGTCATGTATTCTATTTGAGCTCTTGTACTTTTCTAGACTAGATCTTGGAAGAGTCAAGGTTCTGGGAACTTTTGTTTATATTTTGAATTATTGTTGATTCGTGTAAATTAATGAGAAATTTTAGGTATTTTATGCAATGTTTCAAAAAGAGTTCTCCTATCGAGTAGAGTCAATATAGATGTCAGCACGACCCGCTAATTCGGGCTCGTGACAAATAGGAATCTAATTAATTGAAACTGGATCTCACTTTTCACACTAACTTTCATAAAATTGTTTGCTCTCTCTGCCCATTAGCTCTTTGGCCGGAAACTTCAATCCAACAAATTTTGGGTAAACTTGTATGTTTTCTCTATTTTCCTCAACCAAAGTTTTTGTTTGTAGATGGTTGCACCACTTCACAATTCCTGAATTGTCAACTTGATGCAAAAACTCAACCCAAATATTCCAATAAAGATAAATTCTTATTAGCATATCAAATATTAGAAATTCACATAAAATAGGGGAAGATACGTTGCAACTTTGACGGTAAAGGCCAAATGGGATAAATGGACTAATAATGTACATTTATTTTCAATATTAAACTTCTAACAACTAATACGTAAGTAAAAATATTCAGTAATTGAAGAGATTTTTATTCCTTTCGCTGCATAAATCGAGGAAACAAACAAAAACTTAAGAAATTCTTTCTTATATTTTTTATATCCTAAAGAACGAAAATATTTTTTGTATTATGTCGATAAAAAACACAATATATCATGATGATGTAGAATTCATATGAAGAATAAATCCTAGTAAATTGAATTTCAAGTATGTTTGAATTGACTTATTTCAAGTGCTTTTAAGTCAAACTAATTTTTAAGAACTTTTATAGTATTTGGGCAAATTAAAAAAATACTTGTAAGCCCTTGTTTTTAAGCCAAAATAATAAATTTAAGATAAAAATCATAAGTTAGATATCTTATGAGTCAACACTGTTGTGGAAATTCGAGCTATTTTCCACCAATAGCAAAACTAAAATGGCTAACAATGATAAATAAGAAGCAGAAAAGAAAATAAAGAGAATACCAAGATTTGACGAGGTTCGGCCAATTATGCCTAAGTCCCCGGACACCACTACAAATATATTTCTCCGAGAAGATTACAAGAGAGAAAATAAACTAAGCCTCTAGAAGAGTTAGAAGGCTTCAAGTTTGGTGTGATAAAACCAAAAGGGGGAGGCTTCCTTTTATAGTCTAAGGCTGCCTCCCTATGTCTGCTCATCTTCCGATGTGGGACTTTGAGCCAAAAACTCCCTATGTTTACTCATCTTCCGATGTGGGACTTTGAGCCAAAAAACAACAAATCTCCACCTTGGGAAAAAGTCTCAAAAGTTACAAAACCTTCTCTCACAACTATCTCTAGTAGTGTCTTCAAATGCAACTATGGTGCTACCCATCTGCAATCTTCACAATATTGATCAAATTCATACAATGTTGAAATTTCATCGATGTCACTATCTTGGTCATCATATCTGCAGGATTTTCAGCTGTATGGATTTTCTGAAGTAGTATTTCACCTTCTTCCAGAATCTCCCTTACAAAGTGATATCGAACATCTATATGCTTCATTCGTGTGTGATAGACTTGGTTCTTTGCTAAACAAATAGCACTCTGACTGTCACAATGCACCTTGACGTGCTTTTGACCAACTCCCAAATCCTTCAGCAACCCTTGAAGCCAAATAGCCTCCTTAACAGCTTCGGTAACAGCCATATACTCTGCCTCTGTAGTAGACAAAGCGACTGTTGACTGCAAAGTAGACTTCCAACTAACCGGTGCCTTTGTAAGTGTAAACACATAACCGGTAGTTGATCTTCGTTTGTCCAAATCACCGGCATAGTCGGAATCACAATATCCAACTACATATTGACCAATCTTTTTATCCTGCTCAAATAATAACCCAACATCCACGGTGTTCCGAATATACCGTAGAATCCATTTGACAGCTTGCCAATGTCCTTTACCAGGATCATGCATATACCTGCTCACAACCCCAACTGCTTGTGAAATGTCAGGTCTTGTACACACCATAGCATACATCAAGCTACCAACAACGTTTGCATAAGGAATTTTTTCCATATATTCTCGTTCAGCATCATTCTTCGGAGATAAATCAGCACTAAGTTTCATATGAGGAGCAAGCGGAGTACTCACAGATTTTGACTTGTTGATCTTGGGCAGATTTATATGCCCAAGTGATACTCAAACGTATCATTTTTACCTTGTTTGTTGTGCAATGTGTATATAATATCATGTATTTGGTAATAAAATGCGAATTTATACTAACCAACATGATTAGCATTTGTTTTGCAGGATAATGTGATTTTTAAGAGCTAAAATGCGTGTTGGAACTATGTTGGAGTTGGACTTGGATGCGAGCGTGGAAAAGACCTCGGATGGCATATTTTGCAGTGGCTCCGTGATGGTGCCGTGCCACGCTGCCATCGCGGTAGCACACTGCCTGGACAGAAATAAAAGTGGCAATTTCCAGTGTGCCTACGCGTCAGCTCCGTGGCACGGAGATAGGCCTCCGCGATGGCCTCCGTGCCACGTTGAGGCTAATTATCCGGACCATGAAATTTCTAGAGAGGGTCCGCGTCCACGCCGTGTCACGGAGGCAGTGCTCCGCGTTGGCCTCCGTGACACGTTGCTTGTTATTCCGGGAAAAATTTCCCACTAGTATAAATAGCACACTTAGGTTATTTTTAAAGGGAGTTTTTTTTAGTTTTAGTTTTTTGAGCCTGAGTTCAGAAGTGGGAGCAGGAACGTGGTTTTGTGGCAGTTGAAGAATAGAAAAGATAAGAGTTTTGTTCTCTTCCCTTCTTCTTTCCTTCAATTGTATGCATGATTCACACTCATTCTAGGATGATTAATTCAAGAATGAGTGGCTAATTCCTTTCTTGCTGAGGTTTTGAACTTGTGAAATGAATGTTGGTAATAATTGATATGGTTTCTTCTTCTTCTTGCATGTTGTTCTATTAATTCTTGTGCTTATTATATTCTTGATTGGCCACCATTAATGTATATCTAAAAAGTCCAATTTCACTCGAGAGAGCATGAAATTGGAAAGTTGTGAATTAATAGGGTATTGTTCTTAACTTGATTTGGGAAAATTGGGTTTTGATGTGCTTTCTTGATAGAAATATACTTGAAAGCCGTATTAGTCAATTTAGGAACCGGAATTGTAGTGTTAGGTCATAAATTGCATTTGATCACAGAAATGTAGACGAGTGGTTTATGAATCTAAAGTGAAATTAAATACGGAAGTTTTAATTTCTAGGCAAACGTTCTTGGCTAGCAATATGAAGAAGAAGATGACCAAATTATCATGATTATCAAGTTCATTACTCGTTCTTAACCTTGGCATGTGCATATCCATTGTCTAAACTCAACGTAAATAGTAGTTATTAATTTTAGTAGATAATCAGTTTAGAAACAAAACTCACTTAAATCTTGGTTGGATTGTTGTTAACATAGTTAGAAATAGAATAGAGATATAGTAAACTAGGCAGTTTTGCATATCTAGAGCAGCCTCCTTGGATCGATACTTGGCTACTTAGCCACTTTATTACTTGTTTGACCACGTACACTTGCGTGTCGGTGTATAATATATACCGAGCAGCAGAGCGCGAACAAGTTTTTGGCGCCGTTGCCGGGGAGGCTAGGCGATTTGTAAAATTTTGTTTAGTGTAAATTTACTGTATTTGTATTTTTATCTTCTTAAGTGTTAACAACTTGGTCTTAGCCTGTATTTTGCAGATTTTTATTTCTGTGAACACTGGCAAGGGACAAGGAGCTGGTGGAATCTTACTTAGAGCCAGAACGTGAATTGCACAGTCAACGTAGAGAAGCTCTTCGGAAGAAGTTGCAGTTGCTCAAACAGTCTATGATGGAGCAACCCAATCCACCAGTTGTGCGGGCAGTGTTAGTGCCCGAGGAAGTAGCAGCCAGGCCGGTTCGCGAGGTGGCAATCCCACACGCTAATAATGTACATTCCAGCATCCGCAAACCAGAGCCTGGGGGGAGATTTGAGTTAAAGCAAAATATGGTGCAACTTTTGCACACTAGCGGGCAGTTTACCGGTCTCCCTCACGAAGATCCGCAACAACATCTCCAGAACTTTTTGGAGATAAGTGACACTTACATCCCCGCTGGAGTGTCACCTGATTATGTTCGGCTCACCTTATTTCCATTTTTCTTACTTGGTGAAGCCAAGAGGTGGTTAAAAGCTGAACCACCCAACTCTATATCAACGTGGGATGATCTTGCAAAGAAGTTCTTGATCAGATTTTTCCCTTCAGGTAAAACAGCTAAACTTAGAAGTCAGATTCTAAGTTTTAAACAGAGGGAAGGAGAAAATCTTTATCAAGCCTGGGAAAGATTCAAATCCATGTTGCGGGACTGTCCTCATCATCATCAGTCAAATGAGGTGTTGGTCCACACTTTTATTGAGGGTTTGGAACCCCACACTAAAATTTTGTTAGACTCAGCATCTGGAGGGCAAGCACTGGAGAAGACTTATGAGGAGCTGTACACTTTGCTCAACCGAATTTCACAAGGCAATCCGGAATGGAATGCAGATTCTTCAAGAGGTGGAGCAAGGAAAGCAGCGGGAGTGCTTGAAGTGGATGGATTCACAGTTATCGCTGCACAGATAGCTGCTTTGCAAAATCAGTTAAACACTCACTTCAGCAATATGAATTTGAACCAGCCGTCAGCCTCAGTCAATGAAGTCCAACAGATGTGGTGTGAAGTGTGTGGTAGTAGTGAGCATTCAGCTGAATGCTGTGGTGCAAATCCTGATTCTGTCAACTTTGTGGGCAATGCACAGAGGAATCAACAGCAGTTTGGTGGTGGCTACAACTCGAATTGGAGGAATCATCCAAATTTTTCATGGGGTAGCAACAATGAACAAGGTCAAGGTTCAGGGCAGGGTATGCACAGAAACCAAGGAGGGCAACAAGGCTATCAGAATCAGTTTAGAAATCACAATGCCCCTCCTCCACCACCATCACCGACTATTGAGGAAATGTTCAAGACCATGATTGCCAACCAGGCACAATTGCAGGCTGACTATGTCAAACTGGCGGCCGAAGTAAAGAACAATCAATTGGCAACCAAGGCTCTTGAATATCAGTTTGGGCAATTTGCCAGTGCCCAAAATACTAGACCAAGGGGAGGACTACCTAGCGACACGGATCCCAATCCTAAGCAGGTAAATGCAGTGACCACGAGGAGTGGTTTACAATTAAAGGAGGTGGAACCAGAAAGACCGCCTCAGAAGTCAGGAGTAGCAGATGTTGAGGGAGAACAAACCTCAGATACGGGGAAGACCAAAGAAGCTGAACCAACAAGGCCTCCACCCCCGTTCCCTCAACGACTTAAGAAACACAAGGAGGAGGCGTGTTTCCAGAAATTCATGGAGGTACTTAAACAGGTACATGTTAACTTACCTCTTGTTGATGTCTTGCAGGGTGTGCCAAAATATGCAAAGTATATCAAAGACATCGTGGCCAACAAAAGTCGCTTGACCGAGTATGCCACAGTGGCTTTAACTGAGGAATGCACATCCCGTATTCAGAACAAGTTGCCCACTAAACTGAAGGATCCTGGAAGTTTTACTATCCAGCTGACGATTGGGCAAAGTATCCGAGCTCGTGGGTTATGCGACTTGGGGGCAAGTATAAATCTGATGCCATCTTCGGTATTCAGAAAGTTAGGGCTAGGGAGTCCTAGACCTACAACAGTGATCTTGCAGCTAGCAGACAGGTCTTTAGCTAAGCCGGATGGCATTGTGGAGGATGTGCTAGTGCAGGTAGGCTCCCTCATTTTTCCGGTAGATTTCATTGTTCTGGATTTTGAGCCAGATGCAGAAGTCCCATTTATTTTGGGACGACCATTTTTGGCAACCGGAAAGGCATTGATCGATGTAGCTGCGGGTCAACTCACGATGCGAGCGCACGACAAGGTTGAGGTGTTCGACGTGTACAAGGCACCTAAGCTCCCGACTGTCTATAAGGAACTCTCAGTGATCAACGTGATTGATCATGGGAATGCAAATGGATTGAGTGATTCCCGAGAGTTACTAGGTAGGCCGCCAGACAAGGTTGAGAACTACTGGGGAGATGACCATGATCGGGTCAAATCGTCCATATCCCTAGTAGAAAATTGAGCGTAAAGGCTGTCGAGCCGCGACGTTAAACCAGGCGCTGCACGGGAGGCAACCCGTGAAAAATATTTTTCTTTCTTTTTCCTTAGTGTAAAGTTTTTCTTTTATTTTATTTTCTTTTCTTTTTCTTGACTAGGTTTAGATGTGCATTTTAATTAGTAACTTTTATTCTTTTAGTAGGGAATCTAGTCATTTAACCAATTTTTGTTTAGTGAGGTGATTTTCAGGTATACCGGAGGAAAAATACGTGGAATCGAGAAAACGAGGCGAGGTATGAAAAATAAAATTTGATAGTGAAACAGAGCACTGGCGCGTTGGCGCCGTGTCACGGAGGCAATGCTCCGCGTTGGCCTCCGTGACACGTTGAAGGCAAATCTGGAATTTTTTAAAATTCTAGTAAGCCAACGCGTTGGCTCCATGTCACGGAGGAGGGCCTCCGCGTTACCCTCCGTGACACGTTGCCCTTATCCCAGTGCCGGGTCACACCGGGTTTCCGGGTGACCCGCGTGTTTTCTTAATAAAAACCCCCGATTTCGCCCCTATTTTCCCCATTCCCTCTTCCCTCCGCGACCAAACACCCATTCCCCTACCCCCAAGCTCCGTGCCACGTTAAGAGGCAAGGAAAACGTCAAGTTTTCGTCGATTCTTCAATTCCAAGGTATGTTTTCATCGTCTATCTCAAATTTTTGGCGATTTTTGTCGATTTTGAGCATGTGAGGTGAGATATATCACCCTAGGTAGAAATTAAACATGACGTGAATTATTTTGCAATTGATTGTGTTCGGATTGTTGTAGTTGACGGGTGAACTTATCGATTGATTGAATAATTCATTGTTGATTGTCGAATTGAGTTCTAGGGCTTGGGGTTGTTGAATTTTAACTTGGGTAACTTGATAGTTTGACGAAATTGATGCCGGGGTGTGTTTATTATTTGAGATAAGTCATGGTAAATATTGTATAATTGGTGAAAGACGACTAATTCTCGATTTTGTGTGGGACATTGCGTAATATGTGAATTGGTTGAATTGCTTAGATTAGTGTATATAAAATGTTTGTATTGTTGTTTCTATTTTGTTGTTGTTATTGTTGCTAAGTGCTATGGGTGAATAGCTGTCGATAGTAGGATTGGGTTAGCTGTATGAAGTCTGAGTAGTTCGCTAGCCGTTATGCTGTCGAAATTTTTGTGAACGCACTAAGCAATATGTTTATAGTGATTGTGCTTGGGGTGTAAATAGATCTATCCTTGCTAACATGTTGTAAATATTGTTAAAGACTAAGTGTGGGGTAAATTTTGTTTAACCCGACCTTAGCCAAAACTAACAAGTTTTTAGCTTAACGTTGTGCTTGTATGTGTAAATTGACAGGTACAATGGCCAGCCGACAAGATAAAGGCAAGGGTGCTTCAACCTCAGGCACCGGCAGAAAGAGAATGAGACTGGGCACTGCTGTCCCAGCTGCACCTGCTGTTCCACGCGGTCAACACCGCCGATACGGGACACGATGGGTCACCGATGAAGGGAAGAAATGGTACGCAAAGCATAAGGAGAACAAGTACTTCCCGGAGGAACATATTGCAAGGGAACCACTTGCACAGGAGTTCCCTCGCATCGTACAGAGGATTGAAGCAGCTGGGCTCAGCTTTATTTTTCAGGAGCCCAAGGAGTGCAACCTTCACTTGGTCCGGGAATTTTATGCCAACTGGAACCCGGCCATCAGAAGCCACACTATTAAAATCAGAGGGCAGATTGTCACTCTGGAACCCCAGCAGCTGAATGCCATCGTTGGAGCGCGGGACACAGACGCCCACGTTCTCCGCCAGCTCAACATCACCCCACCGTACGCCGACATCAGACGTACGTTGTGTGGGGCTCGATCCACAGCCCGATGGAGCAGACACAAAGAGAGGGGTTACCATCAGACTCTGCCCTATTCGCAGATGAACAGGGAGGCCAGAATCTGGCTAAAAATTGTATGTTCATGTTTGATCCCGGGAGTACATATGACAGACGTGACCCGGGACCGTGTCTGCCTGGTGTATGCCCTTATGAAAGGGCTTGAGATTAATGTGGGGGCGGTCATAATATCCGCCATGAAGAGAGCCAGACTACACCAGGGCCACAGATACGGGTTTGGCGGACTCATCACCACCTTCCTCCAAGGCCTCGACATTGAGGAAGAAGCCTTGGATTACATTCCGCAGTTGGAGCGGAGGGCCCTTGATGTGACAAAGACCAAGGCCCCCGACACTACACACGGACCTGTGCTGACTCTGGGCGAGCGACATGCTCGTGACGACCAGTATATGGCCCGTATGTTTGGTATGCAGATGCTGCAGCTACGGATAGGTGGGAGACCAGCCACCGAGGATGAATTATGGCAGCTGGAGCTGGACTACCCTTTTGGCGAGAACGCCAGAGCTTTATGCAAGGTGGGGCCAGCCTTTATGGAGCCGACTGACGACGACGTCCCTACTGATGAGGAGACACGTCGTGAGGAATCTGATGTGGAGTCCGATGACGGCGAGGGAGCTAATTCAGATATGGGCGACGAGGCCGCAGCACCAGATGAGGAAGTCGAATATTTCGACTGAGCAGGGAGTTTCACCACCCACAATTTTGTGCTTTGTATTTTTGTGAACACTGGGGACAGTGTTCGATTTAAGTGTGGGGTGGGGAGTAGTTAGGTGCTGGGTCATAGGCTCTAAATCTGCTATATATTCTTCCTTGACGTTTATGTATGTCTGTGCTTTCCCTGTTGTTGTGAACTGATTTGTGAATGATGTGTATATATTTGTTTGTGGCTAATGATGTGTGTCTTTAAAAAGTTATGGTTGCCTTTGTAAATATTTTGTAAATTTTGTATATATTTTTTCTCTATCGATATGATCGATATTTTTCAAAATTTTTGCGAAAAGATGTTGCACTTATCAACATATTTTGTAAATATTTTTTTTTTCATCGAAATGATCGATGTGTTGCAAAAATTTTGAAGTTTTATTTTTGGGTTTCTCGGAGTTTATTTTCGGTTCTTTTACTGAGAATAGTCCCATTGAACCGATGTCATAGTTAGTGAACATTCCCTATGATGGATGGATGACGACCGTCTTAAGGGAAATGTAGTCGATAGGAGTAGATGATTTGTTTTTAGTTTCTTTGGTGGATTGCATCAATAAACTGTAGTTGCTTATGGTTGCTAAAATTTTGTTGCGTGTGTAATTGATGTTCGAAATGTGAAAGTGATTCATTTGAAAGCATGTAATTGTGTAAATATGTTGAGTTACCTAGGCTATAGAATTTGGTTCATTATGATTGAGGCTTAATCTTGAATTCATGTACTTGACTAATTAAAGAGTCTGTGAATGCATCTTGATTCGAGCATGTGCATGAAGTGTGAGTGAGGTTTTGCTATTCCATGTCATTGTGAATTGTCTAGAACTTGCCTGGCGTGTATACAAAGCGAAATGAAGGAGGTGTAGTGTCGGAAAGGATGTAGGCATTTCTTTGTTTTAACCGTTAGTTTCCATTTTTTTCTTGTCAAATTCTACCTTTTTATATGTTGTATACCCTAGTCAGCCCGTTGAGCCTTTAGCCGATTTCTTTCTTTTGTCCAGAATTGTATGAACTAAGCTTTATTCCTTCTTTTCATTAGCCTTAAAGTCTATAAGAAGCTCTTAAGCGCTTACAAAGAACAGAAAATTGTTTCCCAAAGTGTTAAAGAGTGAAAAGAGTGAAAAGAAAAGAAAAGCAAAGTGAGGAAAGAAAAGATGATGTTGAAGAGGCACTAGTTGTAATTAAATGAAATTGAGGGTACATGAAAACCTTCCGTTTGGGGTCAAGTGTGCCTGATGAAATGGGCTGTATGAAAGTAAACCAGTATGAATGGGAGAAAAAGAGAAAAGAGAGGAACAATGTCCATGAGTCGATGGGAATGAGTTGAAAAGGCGCTTAAGGATGCTAGCGACTATTATTGGCTAATCCAATATATATATACTAGATCCATAGCTTAGTTACAACCCATTAAAAGTCCTATTTGATCCTACACTGCATTTCTTTATATTAGTGGAGTAATACACTAAGGGCAAGCCTATGGGTCATGACATGATGCATGTGAATTCTTTTGGGAGAGAGAGTGAAATTAATTTCTATATGCCCCTACTTGCATGTTTGTGTACTGCACGAGCATAAAAGGGGAAGTTTCTCTTGAGTTGTGAGGGTACATGCTTGATGAAAGATTGATTTTCGTGTCGGATTTCTTGATTAGTTGATTTGCATGAGTTTGCCGATATCAAGAATCAATTCTTAAAAGTCTAGGAAGCCTCGATGTATTAAGGTCATTGTCTTGTACGACCAAGCATGTTTTCTTGATGATTTGCAAAAATCGAATAATCGGTATGACCGTAACGTAAATGGTTGCACCATAGTGACAAAGGTTGAGATGTGATGTGCATGATTTGTGTATGTGTTGTTCGAGGACGAACAAGGATTTAAGTGTGGGGTAAGTGATCTTGGGCAGATTTATATGCCCAAGTGATACTCAAACGTATCATTTTTACCTTGTTTGTTGTGCAATGTGTATATAATATCATGTATTTGGTAATAAAATGCGAATTTATACTAACCAACATGATTAGCATTTGTTTTGCAGGATAATGTGATTTTTAAGAGCTAAAATGCGTGTTGGAACTATGTCGGAGTTGGACTTGGATGCGAGCGTGGAAAAGACCTCGGATGGCATATTTTGCAGTGGCTCCGCGATGGTGCCGTGCCACGCTGCCATCGCGGTAGCACACTGCCTGGGCAGAAATAAAAGTGGCAATTTCCAGTGTGCCTGCGCGTCAGCTCCGTGGCACGGAGATAGGCCTCCGCGATGGCCTCCGTGCCACGTTGAGGCTAATTATCCGGACCATGAAATTTCCAGAGAGGGTCCGCGTCCACGCCGTGTCACGGAGGCAGTGCTCCGCGTTGGCCTCCGTGACACGTTGCTTGTTATTCCGGGAAAAATTTCCCACTAGTATAAATAGCACACTTAGGTTATTTTTAAAGGGAGTTTTTTTTAGTTTTAGTTTTTTGAGCCTGAGTTCAGAAGTGGGAGCAGGAACGTGGTTTTGTGGCAGTTGAAGAATAGAAAAGATAAGAGTTTTGTTCTCTTCCCTTCTTCTTTCCTTCAATTGTATGCATGATTCACACTCATTCTAGGATGATTAATTCAAGAATGAGTGGCTAATTCCTTTCTTGCTGAGGTTTTGAACTTGTGAAATGAATGTTGGTAATAATTGATATGGTTTCTTCTTCTTCTTGCATGTTGTTCTATTAATTCTTGTGCTTATTATATTCTTGATTGGCCACCATTAATGTATATCTAAAAAGTCCAATTTCACTCGAGAGAGCATGAAATTGGAAAGTTGTGAATTAATAGGGTATTGTTCTTAACTTGATTTGGGAAAATTGGGTTTTGATGTGCTTTCTTGATAGAAATATACTTGAAAGCCGTATTAGTCAATTTAGGAACCGGAATTGTAGTGTTAGGTCATAAATTGCATTTGATCACAGAAATGTAGACGAGTGGTTTATGAATCTAAAGTGAAATTAAATACGGAAGTTTTAATTTCTAGGCAAACGTTCTTGGCTAGCAATATGAAGAAGAAGATGACCAAATTATCATGATTATCAAGTTCATTACTCGTTCTTAACCTTGGCATGTGCATATCCATTGTCTAAACTCAACGTAAATAGTAGTTATTAATTTTAGTAGATAATCAGTTTAGAAACAAAACTCACTTAAATCTTGGTTGGATTGTTGTTAACATAGTTAGAAATAGAATAGAGATATAGTAAACTAGGCAGTTTTGCATATCTAGAGCAGCCTCCTTGGATCGATACTTGGCTACTTAGCCACTTTATTACTTGTTTGACCACGTACACTTGCGTGTCGGTGTATAATATATACCGAGCAGCAGAGCGCGAACAAGTTTTTGGCGCCGTTGCCGGGGAGGCTAGGCGATTTGTAAAATTTTGTTTAGTGTAAATTTACTGTATTTGTATTTTTATCTTCTTAAGTGTTAACAACTTGGTCTTAGCCTGTATTTTGCAGATTTTTATTTCTGTGAACACTGGCAAGGGACAAGGAGCTGGTGGAATCTTACTTAGAGCCAGAACGTGAATTGCACAGTCAACGTAGAGAAGCTCTTCGGAAGAAGTTGCAGTTGCTCAAACAGTCTATGATGGAGCAACCCAATCCACCAGTTGTGCGGGCAGTGTTAGTGCCCGAGGAAGTAGCAGCCAGGCCGGTTCGCGAGGTGGCAATCCCACACGCTAATAATGTACATTCCAGCATCCGCAAACCAGAGCCTGGGGGGAGATTTGAGTTAAAGCAAAATATGGTGCAACTTTTGCACACTAGCGGGCAGTTTACCGGTCTCCCTCACGAAGATCCGCAACAACATCTCCAGAACTTTTTGGAGATAAGTGACACTTACATCCCCGCTGGAGTGTCACCTGATTATGTTCAGCTCACCTTATTTCCATTTTTCTTACTTGGTGAAGCCAAGAGGTGGTTAAAAGCTGAACCACCCAACTCTATATCAACGTGGGATGATCTTGCAAAGAAGTTCTTGATCAGATTTTTCCCTTCAGGTAAAACAGCTAAACTTAGAAGTCAGATTCTAAGTTTTAAACAGAGGGAAGGAGAAAATCTTTATCAAGCCTGGGAAAGATTCAAATCCATGTTGCGGGACTGTCCTCATCATCATCAGTCAAATGAGGTGTTGGTCCACACTTTTATTGAGGGTTTTGAACCCCACACTAAAATTTTGTTAGACTCAGCATCTGGAGGGCAAGCGCTGGAGAAGACTTATGAGGAGCTGTACACTTTGCTCAACCGAATTTCACAAGGCAATCCGGAATGGAATGCAGATTCTTCAAGAGGTGGAGCAAGGAAAGCAGCGGGAGTGCTTGAAGTGGATGGATTCACAGCTATCGCTGCACAGATAGCTGCTTTGCAAAATCAGTTAAACACTCACTTCAGCAATATGAATTTGAACCAGCCGTCAGCCTCAGTCAATGAAGTCCAACAGATGTGGTGTGAAGTGTGTGGTAGTAGTGAGCATTCAGCTGAATGCTGTGGTGCAAATCCTGATTCTGTCAACTTTGTGGGCAATGCACAGAGGAATCAACAGCAGTTTGGTGGTGGCTACAACTCGAATTGGAGGAATCATCCAAATTTTTCGTGGGGTAGCAACAATGAACAAGGTCAAGGTTCAGGGCAGGGTATGCACAGAAACCAAGGAGGGCAACAAGGCTATCAGAATCAGTTTAGAAATCACAATGCCCCTCCTCCACCACCATCACCGACTATTGAGGAAATGTTCAAGACCATGATTGCCAACCAGGCACAATTGCAGGCTGACTATGTCAAACTGGCGGCCGAAGTAAAGAACAATCAATTGGCAACCAAGGCTCTTGAATATCAGTTTGGGCAATTTGCCAGTGCCCAAAATACTAGACCAAGGGGAGGACTACCTAGCGACACGGATCCCAATCCTAAGCAGGTAAATGCAGTGACCACGAGGAGTGGTTTACAATTAAAGGAGGTGGAACCGGAAAGACCGCCTCAGAAGTCAGGAGTAGCAGATGTTGAGGGAGAACAAACCTCAGATACGGGGAAGACCAAAGAAGCTGAACCAACAAGGCCTCCACCCCCGTTCCCTCAACGACTTAAGAAACACAAGGAGGAGGCGTGTTTCCAGAAATTCATGGAGGTACTTAAACAGGTACATGTTAACTTACCTCTTGTTGATGTCTTGCAGGGTGTGCCAAAATATGCAAAGTATATCAAAGACATCGTGGCCAACAAAAGTCGCTTGACCGAGTATGCCACGGTGGCTTTAACTGAGGAATGCACATCCCGTATTCAGAACAAGTTGCCCACTAAACTGAAGGATCCTGGAAGTTTTACTATCCAGCTGACGATTGGGCAAAGTATCCGAGCTCGTGGGTTATGCGACTTGGGGGCAAGTATAAATCTGATGCCATCTTCGGTATTCAGAAAGTTAGGGCTAGGGAGTCCTAGACCTACAACAGTGATCTTGCAGCTAGCAGACAGGTCTTTAGCTAAGCCGGATGGCATTGTGGAGGATGTGCTAGTGCAGGTAGGCTCCCTCATTTTTCCGGTAGATTTCATTGTTCTGGATTTTGAGCCAGATGCAGAAGTCCCATTTATTTTGGGACGACCATTTTTGGCAACCGGAAAGGCATTGATCGATGTAGCTGCGGGTCAACTCACGATGCGAGCGCACGACAAGGTTAAGGTGTTCGACGTGTACAAGGCACCTAAGCTCCCGACTGTCTATAAGGAACTCTCAGTGATCAACGTGATTGATCATGGGAATGCAAATGGATTGAGTGGTTCCCGAGAGTTACTAGGTAGGCCGCCAGACAAGGTTGAGAACTACTGGGGAGATGACCATGATCGGGTCAAATCGTCCATATCCCTAGTAGAAAATTGAGCGTAAAGGCTGTCGAGCCGCGACGTTAAACCAGGCGCTGCACGGGAGGCAACCCGTGAAAAATATTTTTCTTTCTTTTTCCTTAGTGTAAAGTTTTTCTTTTATTTTATTTTCTTTTCTTTTTCTTGACTAGGTTTAGATGTGCATTTTAATTAGTAACTTTTATTCTTTTAGTAGGGAATCTAGTCATTTAACCAATTTTTGTTTAGTGAGGTGATTTTCAGGTATACCGGAGGAAAAATACGTGGAATCGAGAAAACGAGGCGAGGTATGAAAAATAAAATTTGATAGTGAAACAGAGCACTGGCGCGTTGGCGCCGTGTCACGGAGGCAATGCTCCGCGTTGGCCTCCGTGACACGTTGAAGGCAAATCTGGAATTTTTTAAAATTCTAGTAAGCCAACGCGTTGGCTCCGTGTCACGGAGGAGGGCCTCCGCGTTACCCTCCGTGACACGTTGCCCTTATCCCAGTGCCGGGTCACACCGGGTTTCCGGGTGACCCGCGTGTTTTCTTAATAAAAACCCCCGATTTCGCCCCTATTTTCCCCATTCCCTCTTCCCTCCGCGACCAAACACCCATTCCCCTACCCCCAAGCTCCGTGCCACGTTAAGAGGCAAGGAAAACGTCAAGTTTTCGTCGATTCTTCAATTCCAAGGTATGTTTTCATCGTCTATCTCAAATTTTTGGCGATTTTTGTCGATTTTGAGCATGTGAGGTGAGATATATCACCCTAGGTAGAAATTAAACATGACGTGAATTATTTTGCAATTGATTGTGTTCGGATTGTTGTAGTTGACGGGTGAACTTATCGATTGATTGAATAATTCATTGTTGATTTTCGAATTGAGTTCTAGGGCTTGGGGTTGTTGAATTTTAACTTGGGTAACTTGATAGTTTGACGAAATTGATGCCGGGGTGTGTTTATTATTTGAGATAAGTCATGGTAAATATTGTATAATTGGTGAAAGACGACTAATTCTCGATTTTGTGTGGGACATTGCGTAATATGTGAATTGGTTGAATTGCTTAGATTAGTGTATATAAAATGTTTGTATTGTTGTTTCTATTTTGTTGTTGTTATTGTTGCTAAGTGCTATGGGTGAATAGCTGTCGATAGTAGGATTGGGTTAGCTGTATGAAGTCTGAGTAGTTCGCTAGCCGTTATGCTGTCGAAATTTTTGTGAACGCACTAAGCAATATGTTTATAGTGATTGTTCTTGGGGTGTAAATAGATCTATCCTTGCTAACATGTTGTAAATATTGTTAAAGACTAAGTGTGGGGTAAATTTTGTTTAACCCGACCTTAGCCAAAACTAACAAGTTTTTAGCTTAACGTTGTGCTTGTATGTGTAAATTGACAGGTACAATGGCCAGCCGACAAGATAAAGGCAAGGGTGCTTCAACCTCAGGCACCGGCAGAAAGAGAATGAGACTGGGCACTGCTGTCCCAGCTGCACCTGCTGTTCCACGCGGTCAACACCGCCGATACGGGACACGATGGGTCACCGATGAAGGGAAGAAATGGTACGCAAAGCATAAGGAGAACAAGTACTTCCCGGAGGAACATATTGCAAGGGAACCACTTGCACAGGAGTTCCCTCGCATCGTACAGAGGATTGAAGCAGCTGGGCTCAGCTTTATTTTTCAGGAGCCCAAGGAGTGCAACCTTCACTTGGTCCGGGAATTTTATGCCAACTGGAACCCGGCCATCAGAAGCCACACTATTAAAATCAGAGGGCAGATTGTCACTCTGGAACCCCAGCAGCTGAATGCCATCGTTGGAGCGCGGGACACAGACGCCCACGTTCTCCGCCAGCTCAACATCACCCCACCGTACGCCGACATCAGACGTACGTTGTGTGGGGCTCGATCCACAGCCCGATGGAGCAGACACAAAGAGAGGGGTTACCATCAGACTCTGCCCTATTCGCAGATGAACAGGGAGGCCAGAATCTGGCTAAAAATTGTATGTTCATGTTTGATCCCGGGAGTACATATGACAGACGTGACCCGGGACCGTGTCTGCCTGGTGTATGCCCTTATGAAAGGGCTTGAGATTAATGTGGGGGCGGTCATAATATCCGCCATGAAGAGAGCCAGACTACACCAGGGCCACAGATACGGGTTTGGCGGACTCATCACCACCTTCCTCCAAGGCCTCGACATTGAGGAAGAAGCCTTGGATTACATTCCGCAGTTGGAGCGGAGGGCCCTTGATGTGACAAAGACCAAGGCCCCCGACACTACACACGGACCTGTGCTGACTCTGGGCGAGCGACATGCTCGTGACGACCAGTATATGGCCCGTATGTTTGGTATGCAGATGCTGCAGCTACGGATAGGTGGGAGACCAGCCACCGAGGATGAATTATGGCAGCTGGAGCTGGACTACCCTTTTGGCGAGAACGCCAGAGCTTTATGCAAGGTGTGGCCAGCCTTTATGGAGCCGACTGACGACGACGTCCCTACTGATGAGGAGACACGTCGTGAGGAATCTGATGTGGAGTCCGATGACGGCGAGGGAGCTGATTCAGATATGGGCGACGAGGCCGCAGCACCAGATGAGGAAGTCGAATATTTCGACTGAGCAGGGAGTTTCACCACCCACAATTTTGTGCTTTGTATTTTTGTGAACACTGGGGACAGTGTTCGATTTAAGTGTGGGGTGGGGAGTAGTTAGGTGCTGGGTCATAGGCTCTAAATCTGCTGTATATTCTTCCTTGACGTTTATGTATGTCTGTGCTTTCCCTGTTGTTGTGAACTGATTTGTGAATGATGTGTATATATTTGTTTGTGGCTAATGATGTGTGTCTTTAAAAAGTTATGGTTGCCTTTGTAAATATTTTGTAAATTTTGTATATATTTTTTCTCTATCGATATCATCGATATTTTTCAAAATTTTTGCGAAAAGATGTTGCACTTATCAACATATTTTGTAAATATTTTTTTTTCATCGAAATGATCGATGTGTTGCAAAAATTTTGAAGTTTTATTTTTGGGTTTCTCGGAGTTTATTTTCGGTTCTTTTACTGAGAATAGTCCCATTGAACCGATGTCATAGTTAGTGAACATTCCCTATGATGGATGGATGACGACCGTCTTAAGGGAAATGTAGTCGATAGGAGTAGATGATTTGTTTTTAGTTTCTTTGGTGGATTGCATCAATAAACTGTAGTTGCTTATGGTTGCTAAAATTTTGTTGCGTGTGTAATTGATGTTCGAAATGTGAAAGTGATTCATTTGAAAGCATGTAATTGTGTAAATATGTTGAGTTACCTAGGCTATAGAATTTGGTTCATTATGATTGAGGCTTAATCTTGAATTCATGTACTTGACTAATTAAAGAGTCTGTGAATGCATCTTGATTCGAGCATGTGCATGAAGTGTGAGTGAGGTTTTGCTATTCCATGTCATTGTGAATTGTCTAGAACTTTCCTGGCGTGTATACAAAGCGAAATGAAGGAGGTGTAGTGTCGGAAAGGATGTAGGCATTTCTTTGTTTTAACCATTAGTTTCCATTTTTTTCTTGTCAAATTCTACCTTTTTATATGTTGTATACCCTAGTCAGCCCGTTGAGCCTTTAGCCGATTTCTTTCTTTTGTCCAGAATTGTATGAACTAAGCTTTATTCCTTCTTTTCATTAGCCTTAAAGTCTATAAGAAGCTCTTAAGCACTTACAAAGAACAGAAAATTGTTTCCCAAAGTGTTAAAGAGTGAAAAGAGTGAAAAGAAAAGAAAAGCAAAGTGAGGAAAGAAAAGATGATGTTGAAGAGGCACTAGTTGTAATTAAATGAAATTGAGGGTACATGAAAACCTTCCGTTTGGGGTCAAGTGTGCCTGATGAAATGGGCTGTATGAAAGTAAACCAGCATGAATGGGAGAAAAAGAGAAAAGAGAGGAACAATGTCCATGAGTCGATGGGAATGAGTTGAAAAGGCGCTTAAGGATGCTAGCGACTATTATTGGCTAATCCAATATATATATACTAGATCCATAGCTTAGTTACAACCCATTAAAAGTCCTATTTGATCCTACACTGCATTTCTTTATATTAGTGGAGTAATACACTAAGGGCAAGCCTATGGGTCATGACATGATGCATGTGAATTCTTTTGGGAGAGAGAGTGAAATTAATTTCTATATGCCCCTACTTGCATGTTTGTGTACTGCACGAGCATAAAAGGGGAAGTTTCTCTTGAGTTGTGAGGGTACATGCTTGATGAAAGATTGATTTTCGTGTCGGATTTCTTGATTAGTTGATTTGCATGAGTTTGCCGATATCAAGAATCAATTCTTAAAAATCTAGGAAGCCTCGATGTATTAAGGTCATTGTCTTGTACGACCAAGCATGTTTTCTTGATGATTTGCAAAAATCGAATAATCGGTATGACCGTAACGTAAATGGTTGCACCATAGTGACAAAGGTTGAGATGTGATGTGCATGATTTGTGTATGTGTTGTTCGAGGACGAACAAGGATTTAAGTGTGGGGTAAGTGATCTTGGGCAGATTTATATGCCCAAGTGATACTCAAACGTATCATTTTTACCTTGTTTGTTGTGCAATGTGTATATAATATCATGTATTTGGTAATAAAATGCGAATTTATACTAACCAACATGATTAGCATTTGTTTTGCAGGATAATGTGATTTTTAAGAGCTAAAATGCGTGTTGGAACTATGTCGGAGTTGGACTTGGATGCGAGCGTGGAAAAGACCTCGGATGGCATATTTTGCAGTGGCTCCGCGATGGTTCCGTGCCACGCTGCCATCGCGGTAGCACACTGCCTGGGCAGAAATAAAAGTGGCAATTTCCAGTGTGCCTACGCGTCAGCTCCGTGGCACGGAGATAGGCCTCCGCGATGGCCTCCGTGCCACGTTGAGGATAATTATCCGGACCATGAAATTTCCAGAGAGGGTCCGCGTCCACGCCGTGTCACGGAGGCAGTGCTCCGCGTTGGCCTCCGTGACACGTTGCTTGTTATTCCGGGAAAAATTTCCCACTAGTATAAATAGCACACTTAGGTTATTTTTAAAGGGAGTTTTTTTTAGTTTTAGTTTTTTGAGCCTGAGTTCAGAAGTGGGAGCAGGAACGTGGTTTTGTGGCAGTTGAAGAATAGAAAAGATAAGAGTTTTGTTCTCTTCCCTTCTTCTTTCCTTCAATTGTATGCATGATTCACACTCATTCTAGGATGATTAATTCAAGAATGAGTGGCTAATTCCTTTCTTGCTGAGGTTTTGAACTTGTGAAATGAATGTTGGTAATAATTGATATGGTTTCTTCTTCTTCTTGCATGTTGTTCTATTAATTCTTGTGCTTATTATATTCTTGATTGGCCACCATTAATGTATATCTAAAAAGTCCAATTTCACTCGAGAGAGCATGAAATTGGAAAGTTGTGAATTAATAGGGTATTGTTCTTAACTTGATTTGGGAAAATTGGGTTTTGATGTGCTTTCTTGATAGAAATATACTTGAAAGCCGTATTAGTCAATTTAGGAACCGGAATTGTAGTGTTAGGTCATAAATTGCATTTGATCACAGAAATGTAGACGAGTGGTTTATGAATCTAAAGTGAAATTAAATACGGAAGTTTTAATTTCTAGGCAAACGTTCTTGGCTAGCAATATGAAGAAGAAGATGACCAAATTATCATGATTATCAAGTTCATTACTCGTTCTTAACCTTGGCATGTGCATATCCATTGTCTAAACTCAACGTAAATAGTAGTTATTAATTTTAGTAGATAATCAGTTTAGAAACAAAACTCACTTAAATCTTGGTTGGATTGTTGTTAACATAGTTAGAAATAGAATAGAGATATAGTAAACTAGGCAGTTTTGCATATCTAGAGCAGTCTCCTTGGATCGATACTTGGCTACTTAGCCACTTTATTACTTGTTTGACCACGTACACTTGCGTGTCGGTGTATAATATATACCGAGCAGCAGAGCGCGAACACTTGTCATTCATGCCAAAACGTTGCAGCACCTTTCTTAGATATTGCTTCTGAGTTAGACGAAGTTGCCCCAATCATCTGTCTCTATTTATCTCCATGCCGAGAATCTTCTTAGCTTCCCCTAAATCTTTCATCTCAAATTCTTGCTTTAGTTTAGCTTTCAGCTTGTCAATTTCTCCAGAATTCCTTGAAGCTATCAACATATCATCAATATAAAGAAGAAGATAGATGAAAGATCCATCTTGTAGCTTGCGCAAATACACACAATGATCGTATTTGCTTCTTGTGTACATCTGCCCCAACATAAACTTGTCAAATCGCTTGTACCACTGTCTTGGAGATTGCTTCAATCCGTACAATGATTTTTCAAGTTTGCATACCATATTTTCTTTTCCAGCAACCTTGAACCCTTCTGGCTGAGTCATATAGATTTCCTCCTCCAAGTCTCCATGTAAAAATGCAGTTTTTACATCAAGTTGAACTAGTTCCAAATCCAGCTGAGCTACCAAGGCCAATAAGATTCTGATAGAGGAATGTTTCACTACTGGAGAAAAAACTTCATTATAGTCAATTCCTTCCATCTGAGCATAGCCTTTAGCTACCAATCTCGCCTTGTAGCGAATGCTTTTCTTGTCAGGAAATCCTTCTTTCTTTGTATATATCCATTTGCATCTAATAGCCTTCTTTCCCTTCGGTAGACTTGCTAGCTTCCAAGTCTGATTCTTATGAAGAGACTGCATCTCTTCATTCATAGCATTCTTCCACTCTTCATCTTCGGAACTTTGAATTGCTTCTTGATAAGTGGTAGGAATACCATCATTCACTATTATAGATGCATGAGCCACCATATCACTAAATCGAGCAGGTTTGTGTCTTACCCGTTGTGGCTTCCTTAATGCGATAGGTTCTTCTTGCTGGTGAGGTCCTTGGGTTGGAACCTCTTCTTCATTTGACTCCCCTTCTGCCATAGGAGTCTCTCCATCTTTGTACAGAACCGGATTGATTCTCCTTTCAAACTCCACCTGTTGCGGAGCACTATTGATCTGTTGAATGTCATCCTTCTTCAACATGGCAGATTCATCAAAGGTAACATCTCTGCTAAGGATTATCTTCTTTGTTTCAATACACCAGAGGTGGTATCCTTTAACACCAGTAGTGATCCCCATAAAGAGTGCTTTCTTGGCTCTCGGATCCAACTTCGATCCCTTCACATGATTGTATGCAATGGAACCAAACACACGTAAGGAATCATAATCATTAACAGGTTTTCCAGACCAAACCTCTAAAGGAGTTTTACCACCAATAGTAGTTGATGGTAAACGATTAACAAGATGGCTTGCATATCTCACAGCCTCAGCCCAAAATTGTCTGTCCAACCCAGCATTAGACAACATACACCGAACTTTCTCCAGCAATGTTCGGTTCATCCGTTCAGCCACCCCGTTTTGTTGTGGTGTATGGCTAACTGTGAAGTGTCTCACAATACCTTCATCTTGACAAAATTTGTCAAACGGATCACTTCTATATTCACCTTCGTTATCTATTCTGAGGCGTTTGATCTTTTTGCCAGTCTGAGTTTCAATCATCTTTTTCCACTTAAGGAAACAATTTAACACTTCATCCTTTGACTTCATAGTGTATACCCACACTCTTCGAGAGAAGTCATCAACAAAAGTAACATAATAGTGTTTTCCTCCCAAAGAAGTTGTCTTGGAAGGACCCCACACATCAGAGTGAACATAATCCAGAATACCTTTAGTATCATGGATTGCAGTGCCAAATTTCACTCTCTTCTGCTTTCCCATCACGCAATGCTCACAGAAATTCAGCTTACAAGTTTTTGTATCTTTCAATAATCCTTGCTTTGCTAGAAGTTGCAAGGATTTTTCACTTGCATGCCCCAATCGCATATGCCACAACTTAGTTGCATCTGACCCTTCATCATCAAGAGTTGCAACTGCAGCTGTCCCAACAATCGTATTACCATCATAGTAATACAAATTATTCTTTCGGGTGCCTTTAAATATCACCAGAGCTCCAGAGACTATTTTCAAGACTCCATCTCGCATTGTCACCGTCAATCCTTTGGATTCTAGGACTCCCAAAGAGATGAGATTCTTCTTCATGTCAGGTACATACCTGACCTCTGTCAAAACTCTAGTTGATCCATCATGATTCTATAAGTTGACTGAACCAATTCCTATTGTTTCACAAAATGTGTCATTGCCCATATAGACAACTCCACCGTCTATCTCTTTAAACTCAAAGAACCACTCCCGGATATGACAAATATGTTGGTTGCATGCTGAGTCAAACAACCACTTGTCAGATCGCCTTGTGGAGGTTGTAACAACCAGTGAAAGATCTGAATCTTCATCATTGTATTCAGCAGCACATGACTCTGCAACAGCTTTGCGTTTTTCAACTTTGCCCTTATTTTTCAATTTCAGGCAATCTTTCTTCCAGTGCCCCTTCTCTCTACAAAAGGCACATTCATCTTTATGCGGTCTGCCTCTTGACTGAGATTTCCCTCTTCTTCCTTTCTTCTGATTTTGTGGTCTGCCTCTAGCTACCAGTGCTTCTGCAACCACCTCTGCATGCTTGCTTTCCTCCCTATCTTTTTTTTTCTCAATTCATAACTATATAGAGTACTACATACTTCACTGAGGGAAACTTTCTCTTTCCCATGAAGTAACATAGCTTCTATAAATTCATACTCTTCAGGAAGTGAAAACAGCAACATCAATGCCAGATCTTCATCTTTGAAAGGTTCATCAAGGTTCCTCAAATCAGCTACTGCCTTGTTAAAAGCAGTAATATGATCATTCATGGTGGTACCCGGTTGATAACTAAACCGGAATAACTTCTTCTTCATGAAGTGCTTATTGTGACCGCTCTTCTTCAAGAATTTCTCCTCCAATGCCTTCCATAACTTACTTGCAGAAGTTTCCTTTGAGAATGAGTATTTCTGCTCTCTGGAAAGGCATGATCGAATAGTACCACACGCCAACCGATTGATGGTCTTCCATTCTTTTTCTTCAATTTCTTCTGGTTCTTCAATAGCAATGTCTAGACCTTGCTGAAAAAGCGCGTCTAGAACTTCACCTTGCCACATCCCGAAATGACCCGTACCGTCAAAAATCTCCACCGCAAATCTTGCATTTGGCACCGCAAATCTCGTCAAAATTGACGACGAAGATGCTGTCGAAGTTGATGTAGTGGAAACTGCGGCTCTCGAAGTCTGCTCATTATTATCAGCCATTTTTGCTCTAAAGTGAAACAATTACCAGTAATAATTTAGCCAAAAAAATGCACCAGGAAAATTCTCAGAAAAAACTGGAGGGGTCACACGGTCCCACTTAAAACCCGGTTTCCTTAGACAGAACTTCCCTAGACATGCACTTAATTAGACAATATATTACTTAGCAATTTTAACACAAATTTACAAAAAAATAATCTCAAGAAATTTTTTCTGATGTGGAGGATCAGTTAAAACAGCAACCACAGAGCATACTAAAATTTCAAGAGAAATCGCAACCAAAAGCTCTGATACCAATTGTTGTGGAAATTTGAGCTATTTTCCACCAATAGCAAAACTAATAATGGCTAACAATGATAAATAAGAAGCAGAAAAGAAAATAAAGAGAATACCAAGATTTGACGAGGTTCGGCCAATTATGCCTAAGTTTCCGGACACCACTACAAATATATTTCTCCGAGAAGATTACAAGAGAGAAAATAAACTAAGCCTCTGGAAGAGTTAGAAGGCTTCAAGTTTGGTGTGATAAAACTAAAAGGGGGAGGCTTCCTTTTATAGTCTAAGGCTGCCTCCCTATGTCTACTCATCTTCCGATGTGGGACTTTGAGCCAAAAACTCCCTATGTCTACTCATCTTCCGATGTGGGACTTTGAGCCAAAAAACAACAAACACAAACAAGCTGTTAGTTAATCCAATTATAGAGAAATTTAGCCAAGAATCGGATGTTTTAGCCGAGAACATCCTTAAGTTGTGCCAAAAATCTGTGCAATATCCTTAAAAGTATCCATGTGGACAAAGGATATTACGAAGGCTTATCAATTGAGCAGGTTTTCACACACTTTAAAATCAAATAGAACCCACAATCACGTGTGCATGATATCCTAATTCCATTCTAAAGATATTCATTATCTGATCCCTGAACTATTGTTTGTAAATTATATACATGAGCCTATTTGTTTATGAAGTAGTGAGACAATGAAAGTAGTGTTCCCTTTTCTATAGAAATTTTGCATTATTTTCTCTAGATTGTATTGAGCGATTTGACAGTATAATATTAATCCAAATTCAAGTGCACTTACCTTGAGTGGTTTGGCATGTTAAAATCAGTGTCTTGATGCTTCCTTTATATTCATTGTTCCTCTAGCTCTGCCTTCTCACCATTGTTCAAGAAGACTTCTTCTAGCACTGTAAGAGCTGCCACGTGTCTTTTTATTATGCTGTCATTTAGCTTCAACGAAATCCTTTGCCATTGCCTACAAATTTCAAAAGAAAAAAGTTAATTGGTGGTATATTTACTTGAAAATAAAATTATACACAAACATGCAAATACTGGTACGTATGACTTCTAAAACAGGCAAAAAAACTTGAATGACTTGAATTCATTGAAGGAATCTTTGCTTTATATTGGAGAATTTACCTCTTCAACAAAACTTAAAATCTGTATCACTACTTTGCATAAATCTTTGTCTATCTCCTTAAATTAAACTCTCTCAATTTTCACATTTTATTCAAGATTAAATTATAATATAAATACATATTGAATTATAAAATGGTAAACACAACAAAATCAACAAGGTTCTAACTTAGAACACTTGAAATAACTAAGCCAAAGAAAAGAACTGAATTTTTGCTTGACTTTTCTTATTTTATTTGGTCAAGTAACAGGTAAGAGTTAAAAAAAAGGATTCAGATCAAACCTTCTGAAATGATTCAAGAGTTAGCTGGAGGGTTAGTACAGAAATGCTATAACGCAAATTCTGCAAAATATTGACTGTGTCATGAGTTGATTTGATGGGAGCACTATTGGTTAAGACCATCCTGTAAAGTCTATCAACCATGATATTTGCTATTGGCCTTGCGGAAGATTAAGAATGGCGTTTTCTATCAAATACCTCATCTAGTTGTCTAACAATGTTGTCTTCAGCAAAATATTTGCAGAAATTATTAAAATGATTCAAAAAAATTTCATCAATTACAATTATCACCTATATATTCGGTATCAGTACAATTAGAATAACTCTGGTATCGTTGTCATGAAAATTTGCTAAAAAAGAGTTTTTGATCTCGCCTTCAACTGCAACTTCATGCAAATGAATTGCAAATTATATTTTCACCTGATAAGAAAAGTAATTTTAGGGACATAAAAGTCTACGGAGGTCTGTATATAATAAGATAGAACGCTCAAAGATATACAAATTCGTCTACCACTTGCAATTCTCCATCTTATTCCATAGCCCATAATGGTGATATTCGTTTTAAAAAAAATGTGGATACTGATTTGCTACAATTAGATTTTGAATTTAAATTAGGAACATAATTGTGGATGTGTGTTTATAAGTTAGTGGTGTTAATTGGGTAAGGGACGTGTAGGTTAAGTTTTTTTTTTTAATTTTTTTTATTTTTATTTCCAAACTCTAATATTTAAACTTCCCGAAATTATAGTTGTAGTTAACTTTTTCTTAAAAAAGTTAGGTGGTTGTGTGCATTTGTGTGGAACGTGCAAGGGATTACGTTAATTTTTATTCTCTATTTTTTGTTTTATCTTTTTATATTTGATTTATTAATTATTGCAATCAGAAAAGAAGACTCGGTCCCCTTCCTTTTTATCCTGTCTTAACCCAGTTCAAAACTAAAATTGTAGGGTTTAATTTTTCATTTCGTGAAAATTTTGGTTACAATATTTTTCACAAGTCTTCTGATATTATCTCAATCAAATTGATAAATAATCAATAAATAAATAAGAAGATCACTTAATTATATATAATGGATAAAGAGATAGAGTTAAATGTAATTCTTTACAACTTTTATATTTCAATTCAAATGAATATTAAATAAATTAACTTAATCGTTCTCAAATCAAAATTCAAAATTCAAAATTCAAAATGCGTTTACTATATAATGCAACCGTTCCAGACGTGATAAAGATACTGAACGTGGTTTGTACATTTTGAACTTTTTATATCACAATTTAGTAAATAATATAATTATGGTTTATAAGGTTTTAAAAATTTTATATCACAATTCAGTAATATGTGTGTTTATAAGTTAGTTGGGATAATGCCGTAAGGGACGTGTAGCTTAGTTTAATTTAGTTTTTTTTTTTTAAAAAAAATTCTTTTCAGTTTTCTTTTTAATAATTTTAAACTCCAAATATTTGGAGATTTTTCCTAAAAGGTATTTTCTCCTAAGCTGTCACCTGGTATAATTTTAGGCAAGATTTTCTTCTTTTTAAGTATATTAGTATAAATATCGCGCGATGCACGGTTATTGTTAGATTGCTAGTTTTGATAATGACAAACCCATATAGGAACCAGATCCCTTGTGCCGATGTTGATATTGGTTTGAACTGGGCGGAAAAACTTTTACAGCTGTAAAAGTGCTTTTTGGCAGGGAGTTGGTGAGTACTGTTGTGTGCAGCAGTGCAGCAGCGAAGCAGAGCAGCAACCTAGGTCAAGTAGGTCATATGTACTTGACCAATGAGAAAGTTTTCTTGTTGGAGTGTCCAATACCTTCTCTTTGGCCTCTTGGACAACAAATAGGCAGACACTCTCAACAAAATCTGCATCCAGAAAAATATACCTCAACCAAGCAGATTCTCTGCTCTTCAAGTCATAAGTGTTCCTCAGCAGAGAAGCAGAGGAATGAGCTGTTGTAATAGATAGAAAAACATGACTCTTGTGTAAGCTTGTTTTTCTTGTTTTTTGAAAGTTTAAATCCTTGGTTCTGTTAGCTAGAGTTAGTTGACATTTCGGCTAGAGTTAGCCTTGTATTTTCAGTTGAGTTTAGCTGGTGTAGATGACAACGGAGTCATTGTGTTGAAGTCTTGTAATAGAGTTGTTACAAGTGGGAGATTAAGAGTTTAATCTCTTAGGATTACTAGAGTTTGTAATCATTGTTGCTCAGATCTAGTGGAGTTGTTGAGAAATCCTACGAGGTAGGTCGTGATTTTTTCTTCCCTTGAGCAAGGAGGTTTTCACGTAAATATCGTGTGTCACATTTCTTACTGCCTTATTTACGTGTGTGTCTCTGTTCTATGCAACCTGATAGAAGGACCCGGTTCTAAGTACGGTGGTCAACCCATATAACTTATCATTTGGTATCAGAGCAGGTTCTTTCTAAAAGGTTAACACCTAGAAAGATTCCTGTAAAATATGGCAGCACCACCGAATCTGGAAGAGGGACAGTCTACTACTAGACCCCCTAGGTTCAATGGACAATACTACGGATGGTGGAAGACTAGAATGCACGATTTTATTATGGTTGAGGAAAGTGAGTTATGGGATGTTGTCCTATATGGTCCTTATATTCCTATGAAGACAGAAACTGAAGGGGAGATCACAAGATCGGTTCCTAAGACGAGGAAGGAATATAATGACAGTGATAGAAAACTTATTGAAAAGAACTACAAGGCCAAGAAGCTTCTTGGCTATGGTATAGGTCCGGATGAATATAATCGGATTTCAGCCTGTGAGACAGTCAAGGAGATTTGGGACAGTCTTAGAACAGCTCATGAAGGAACCAACCAAGTCAAATAATCAAAAGTAGACATGCTCACCACTCAATATGAGATGTTCTTAGTGAAAGAGGGAGAATCTATTCAAGAGATGCACACTCGATTCACATCCATTACCAATGAGCTCTACTGTCTGGGAGAAATGATAAAGCCAAGCAAGTTGGTAAGGAAGATCCTCAGTGTTCTTCCCAAGTCTTGGGAAAGCAAGGTGGACGCTATTACTGAGGCTCGGAATCTAGACATTCTTACCATGGATGAACTCATAGGAAATCTTAAAACCTATAAGCTCAAGAGGCAGCAGGATCAAAGTAGAGGCGAGCAGAAAAAAGACAAAGGCCTAGCTCTCAAGGGAGCTCAGGTGAGCTCTAGTGAAGACGATGAAGACATGACCTATTTGACAAGGAGATATCAGAAGATGATCAGGCGCAATGGTGGATTTCCAAAGAGGTCAAACACTAACAAGGGGTCTGCCTCAAATGATCTCTGCCATAAATGCGGGAAACCAGGCCATTTCATCAAGAATTGTTCCATGCACAAGGTTGATTACAAGGAATATTTGAGAACCAGTGCTGACAAAGCCCGAAAGAAGGACCGGGTCCCAGAAAAATTCAAGAGGAGAGTAGCAGCTAACAAGCTGGTCAAGCAAGCTCTAGCGGCCTGGGGAAACTCATCAGATGAATCAGAAAATGATGAACCTCCCGAGGATGCCTCAATGATGGCTATAGAGGATGATGATTCACCTTTCAACATGATGTTTGCCTTTATGGCAAATTCGGATGCTGATGAAGAAGAAGAGGTAACCTTTCATTACATTAAAAAGAATTTAAAGGATTATAATGTGAAAGAGCTGAGATCTTTGGCTAGTGTATTAATTGATTCATTCTATGATCTCACCAAAGAAAAGGAAGGTTTAAACAAGTGTCTTGATGAACTTGAGTCAGAAAAGGTAGTCTTGATCACTAATCTAGCAGAACTAGAAGAAAAATGTTAGGGGTTAGTAAATGAACAAAACACCATCATTATAAAAGGTACTGGAAGTGATGTGAAAAACTCTCAAAATGAATTGGAAGTCAAACTAAAGAAGTCACAAGATGAGCTCACCCTTATAATGAAAATAAATTCTGAACTTGAGAAGGATGTGATTCGACTTAAGGCTGATCTTGAGAAGTCTGTTAAGTGGAATGCCTCCTCATAGATCTTGGAGAAACTGAAAAGTCAAAAATCCAACATTGGTGAAGGAATTGGATACAAAATAATCTATTCTCCTTACAATCCTCACAGTAAATATGTGTCTAACCCTGATAACCTGTTGTGCACACACTGTGGAAGAAATGGTCACCTCAAGCCTAACTGTGTCTCTAGACAAGCTGCCCTAAGGAAGACTGTAAATGGTCAAGAAAACCTTGTGAACATCAGGGTACCTGGTCCTAAGGTGTCTCAAATCAAGCTACCTGAATGGTCTAAAAGAAATCTGATTTTTCCTCTGTCTCGGTATTGGGAACTCAAGCTTAAATGGGTTCCCAAGTATAATCTATGATCTATCCTTGCAGGAAGAAGTGAGAGAAAGCAGTCAAAAATAGTACATGGATAGTGGCTGCTCAAAACACATGACTGGAGAAATCGAACATTTTCTCCCACTCAAGGCGTGTCAAGGAGGATCAGTTTCCCTTGGAGATGGTAAAAAGGGATATATTCTTGGTGTAGAAAAGATTGGGAAGACACTTGATCATGCTATAGAAGATGTGTTCTTTGTAAATGGGCTGAAATACAGTCTTCTGAGTGTATCTCAGATTTGTGACAAGGGAAATGAGGTCAAATTTCTTTCAGACCTATGCACAGTGACATACCTTCAATCCGGGAGGGTGGTCCTGACAGCAAATAGAAGCAAGAGCATGTATGTTGCTGATCTTAACTCTGCTACTGATGGTGCGCTGACCTGCCTAAGTGTGATGGAGGACGAAGCCACCCTGTTGCATAGGAGGCTGGGGCATGTGAGCTCTGTCCTGCTCAACAAACTAGTATCAAAGGATCTAGTTCGAGGACTTCCCAAGGTGAAATTTGCTCAGAGTCAATTATGTGATGCCTGTGTCAAGGGGAAACATTCCAGATCCTCCTTCAAAAATAAAAAATAAGTAAGTACCTCTAGACCCTTGGACTACTACACATGGACTTGTGTGGACCCATAAAAATTGCAAGTCGTGGAGGAAAGAAGCTTATCTTTGTGATTGTTGATGATTCAGGTGAAGCTGAACTGCGACATTGTAGGGATCAAGTCTGATCATGGGAATGAATTGAAAATGCAAAATTTAAAGCCTTTTGTGTTGCTAAGGGAATCAGTCACAATTTCTCTGCTCCCAAGACTCCACAGCAGAATGGAGTGGTAGAAAGGAAGAATCGAACTCTTGCTGATATTGCTAGAACACTACTTATAGATGGAGGTGTAGCCATGTCCTTTTGGGCAGAAGCAGTCAACACTGCTTGTTATATGGTAAACAAATGTCTAATCCGGCCCCTGCTGGGAAAAACTCCCCATGAGCTGCTAAACAAGAAGAAGCCAATGCTGAACTACCTCAGAGTCTTTGGATGCAAATGCTTTGTGCTGAACAATGGCAAAGACAACTTAGGAAAATTTGATCCCAAAAGTGATGAGGGAATTTTCCTGGGGTATTCATCAAATAGCAAGGCATATCGAGTCTACAATAAGAGGACACAGTGTGTTGAGGAAAGTATCCATGTTATTTTTTATGAAGGTGGGAAGCTGAAGGACACAAAAGTAATGGATGATGATGAACTTGAAGAAATGTGGCAGACCCAAAGAGATGTAGTTGATCGTGATCTATCTGAAAAGCATGAGCAAATGAAGAACTCCTTGCAGGATGGAGATCATGTTATTCAAGATGAAGCAGTAAACACACTAGCAAAGAAAATTCACAGGAGAAAGCTAGTGCAGAAAGCAGCCCAGAAGAGGGATTAGGTTCAGAAGCAGGATAATCCTCTGTAAGGAGATCCAACTGGAAGCACAAATCCTCTCATCCTCTTGACAATTTAAGGTCTCCACTGGACACAGGGATGCAAAATAGATCTAAAACTCGAAGTACATTTGCATCATCAGCATTCATATCCCAGATTGAGCCTAAAAACATCAAGGAGGCTCTGAAGGATGTGGAGTGGGTCAATGCAATGCAGGAGGAGCTACATCAGTTTGAAAGAAATAAGGTCTGGCACCTGGTTCCAAGACCATCTGATAGAACTATTATTGGGACTAGGTGGGTCTTCAGGAACAAGTTAAATGAACAAGAAGTCACCATCAGAAACAAGGCTCGATTGGTTGTCCAAGGTTATAACCAGGAGAAAGGAATTGATTATGATGAAACCTTCGCTCCTGTGGCTAGAATGGAAGCTATTCGTATGCTGATTGCTTTTGCATCCTTCATGGAATTCAAGTTGTTTCAAATGGATGTCAAAAGTGCCTTCTTAAATGGATACTTAAAGGAAGAAGTGTATGTGAGAAAACCTCCGGGATTTGAAGACATTGATCAACCTCACCATGTGTACAAGCTTGACAAGGCACTGTATGGGTTAAAGCAGGCTCCTTGATCTTGGTATGAGAGATTGTCCAAGTTTCTTCTTGACAATGGGTTCAAGAGAGTAAAAATTGATAACACTCTTTTCCTCAAGACAAGAGGGAGAAATCTACTCATTGTTCAGGTATACGTTGATGACATTATCTTTGGAGCTACACTCAATTCATTATGTGAGGATTTTGCAAAGCTTATGGGAAGTGAATTCGAGATGAGCATGATGGGTGAACTCATTTTCTTTCTGGGTCTCCAAGTCAAGTAGGACAGGGCAGGAACCATGATCTGCCAACAGAAATACATCAAGGAGCTGCTCATAAGATTTCATATGGACAATGCCAAGCTGATTGATACACCCATAGGGACTGCCTCTAAATTAGACAATGATGAACCTGGTCCACCAGTGAATGAAACCATGTACAGAGGTATCATTGGTTCACTTCTTTACGTAACAACAAGCAGGCCAGATATCGTATTTAGTGTGGGGGATGTGTGCTCGTTTTCAAGCTTGTCCCAAGGAATCTCATTTGAAGGCTGCCAAGAGAATTCTCAAATATCTTAAGGGAACAATGGATCTGTCTCTCTTCTACCCGTGTGGAGGTTCTTTTGATCTGGTTGGGTACTCTGATGCTGACTATGCTGGGTACCTGGTTGACAGGAAGAGCACCTCTGGAATGGCTCATTTCCTAGGTCCCTCACTGGTCTCCTGGGGGTCAAGGAAGCAAAATTCAGTGGCACTCTCTACGGCTGAAGCAGAATATGTGGCTGCTGCTTTATGTTATGCTCAATTATTGTGGATCAGGCAACAATTGGAGGACTTTGGAGTCTAGACTGAATGTGTGCCCTTGATGTATGACAACACTAGTGCTCTAAACATGGCTAAGAATCTAGTGCAACACAAGCGAACCAAGCACATTGACATCAGACATCACTTTTTGAGAGACAATGTTGAAAAGGGAAACATTCGTGTGGAATTTTGCAGAACAGAAGATCAGATTGTAGATATCTTTACTAAAACCCTGAACAGGGACCATTTTGAGAGAAACAGATTGAAGCTGGGCCTAATCAAGATGAATTAACTTTTTATTCTCTGAAGTTTTGATTTCCTTTTCTTAGCTATGATCAGAATGCAGGTATCCTTGCCAGTTTGTAATTGGTGTGTCTAACTCAGCTCCATACCCTTACAGGTATACACGCATGGTGGGTGTGAAAAAGGCTGGAAGTTGACAAGACAGAGACTTTGCACATCTTACTCAATCTCAAAAGGGGACCAGGTCCTACCAGGTCAGTATTACTTCTTCACTTATGAACAGATTGTGGAAATAATCCGTGAACTACCATTCCCGCTTTTTCTTCCCGGTACCCCGTCACACTGCCTATTTCCCCCTCACCTCTTTTAGCCCAAACGTCTTCTTGATTAGACACGTCTCTCCCTCTCTTTAAAACTCATTACATGTCATCCTTTCTCTCTCACTTTTCAAACTCCTCTCTACTAAAAGGAAAACCGGTCTCACTCTCTCTCTCTCCCCATCTTCGCCCAACAAAACCCTCTCAGTCCTTTGTAGAACTCTCTTTTCTCCTCTATTCTCAGTTCTTAGAATGGCGACATTTGTTTGTTCCTCCAGTCCCTGCCTTGCATGAGTCAGAAGTTAGAGAATTATACCATGAACATGAGTTTGCTGCGAATGGGACCGAGTTGTTTAGCAAAGTTAATAGGGTCACCTTCATGTTGAACGAGATGATACTCAACACCATTCTGAAGGTACCTGCTAGAGGATCAGGTGTGTGGAGGGTGAATGTGCAAAAAGAGAGTTCATCTCCCTTATTGTAAAATTGGAAAATATTACTGGGAACGTGTTCTTGAGAAGCAGATGAAGGGGGAATACCAGTTGATTTTTGAGTTCATAAACAAGGTTCTTCTCCCAAGAGTCGAGAAAAGAACTGTTGCTGGGATCGCAGATTTGTTCTTAATGGAGGCTCTCAGTACTTTTCAACATGTTAATCTGGACGGTGTGATGATGGAGCACATGTACAAAATCATGCATGTGAAGGATGTTAAACACGACCTCGCATACGGGTTTCTTTTGAACAAGGTCTTCGAGTTCTTCAATATTGAATGTGGTCTGGGAATCATTGGGTCAAAAAGGCAGATGTTCATCTCTTGACCCTGAAGAAATGTGAGTATGTGTTGAGAAAAGGAGGGGTGAAGAGTCAATCTTTGGTGTCTGATTTAATTGCCTCTCAAGAGAAGTCGAATGTGGAGATTGAACGGCTTACGGGTCTGCTTGCCCAAAAAGAGACTGAAATAGTGCATCTGAAGGCACACCAAGCAGAGGAAACTGGTCTCATCTCCACTCCGAAAGAAGAAAATGAAGCTCTCAAAGCCGAGGTCAAGACCTAACCAAGAAGTTACTTCATGCCCTCGAGACATTCAATGACCGTATCTCAGCCCTCTTACCAAAATTATCCGGACTTTTGCCAGTTTGTAATTGGTGTGTCTAACTCAGCTCCATACCCTTACAGGTATACACGCATGGTGGGTGTGAAAAAGGCTAGAAGTTGACAAGACAGAGACTTTGCACATCTTACTCAATCTCAAAAGGGGACCAGGTCCTACCAGGTCAGTATTACTTCTTCACTTATGAACAGATTGTGGAAATAATCCGTGAACTACCATTCCCGCTTTTTCTTCCCGGTACCCCGTCACACTGCCTATTTCCCCCTCACCTCTTTTAGCCCAAACGTCTTCTTGATTAGACACGTCTCTCCCTCTCTTTAAAACTCATTACCTGTCATCCTTTCTCTCTCACTTTTCAAACTCCTCTCTACTAAAAGGAAAACCGGTCTCACTCTCTCTCTCTCCCCATCTTCGCCCAACAAAACCCTCTCAGTCCTTTGTAGAACTCTCTTTTCTCCTCTATTCTCAGTTCTTAGAATGGCGACATTTGTTTGTTCCTCCAGTCCCTGCCTTGCATGAGTCAGAAGTTAGAGAATTATACCATGAACATGAGTTTGCTGCGAATGGGACCGAGTTGTTTAGCAAAGTTAATAGGGTCACCTTCATGTTGAACGAGATGATACTCAACACCATTCTGAAGGTACCTGCTAGAGGATCAGGTGTGTGGAGGGTGAATGTGCAAAAAGAGAGTTCATCTCCCTTATTGTAAAATTGGAAAATATTACTGGGAACGTGTTCTTGAGAAGCAGATGAAGGGGGAATACCAGTTGATTTTTGAGTTCATAAACAAGGTTCTTCTCCCAAGAGTCGAGAAAAGAACTGTTGCTGGGATTGCAGATTTGTTCTTAATGGAGGCTCTCAGTACTTTTCAACATGTTAATCTGGACGGTGTGATGATGGAGCACATGTACAAAATCATGCATGTGAAGGATGTTAAACACGACCTCGCATACGGGTTTCTTTTGAACAAGGTCTTCGAGTTCTTCAATATTGAATGTGGTCTGGGAATCATTGGGTCAAAAAGGCAGATGTTCATCTCTTGACCCTGAAGAAATGTGAGTATGTGTTGAGAAAAGGAGGGGTGAAGAGTCAATCTTTGGTGTCTGATTTAATTGCCTCTCAAGAGAAGTCGAATGTGGAGATTGAACGGCTTACGGGTCTGCTTGCCCAAAAAGAGACTGAAATAGTGCGTCTGAAGGCACACCAAGCAGAGGAAACTGGTCTCATCTCCACTCCGAAAGAAGAAAATGAAGCTCTCAAAGCCGAGGTCAAGACCTAACCAAGAAGTTACTTCATGCCCTCGAGACATTCAATGACCGTATCTCAGCCCTCTTACCAAAATTATCCGGACCATGATCATCTCCCTCCCCTGCCCTTCTCCTTACCTATGCCCTGATCGATGTCCCCTCTCATCTCTTTGTTTACCTTGTTTTGGCAGTTACTGTTTATTTTTCTCAACTGGTTGTCACTAGTGATGTTGTAATCCTAATCTAACTAAATGAAGTTGTGTTTTGATGCTGCACTGTCTCTATTGTCTCTCTTCTTACTTTCTTTATTTCTCATTCATGTTAGTGTTGCCCCAGTGGCCATGAGTTAACATATTTCTGCTTTCTCGTCTTGGTTTACTGTCGTTTCTTTTTTATGATGCCAAAGTGGGAAGATAGCTTTGGGGATTATGGTAGACAAGGGGAAGAATAGAGGGCTTGGTGAATATGCAAGTCGGGGGAAATAGAACACTGGTGATAGGGCGAATACGGTGGTGAAACTTGTTCGGGGGGCGTTATATGGGTATATAACTACACGCAAGTGCACGTGGTCGAACAAGTAGTAAAGTGGCTTTAGTAAGCCAAGTATCGATCCCACAAGGACTTGGATGAAGAGCAATCTGCTCAAGTGTACTATATTTTACTTCTAAAAATGCAGACAACAGTGTAACCAAGAGTTGATATTTTGTTTTATGATTTTTATACTAAAACTAAACAATTATCTACTTTGAGTCTGAACTATGAATGAGAGCATGCTGAGGTTAAACGAACATGTAATGAAATTACTTATCATCATCATTTGGTTAATCTTTTCCTCCAGTTTCTAGCCAAGAACTATTGCCAAGAGATTAAAACTCTCGTATTTAACCTCACTTAAGAATCATGAACATCCACCTACATTTCTGTGATTAAATGCAATTCGTGTTCTAGCCATACAAACCCGGTTCCTAAATTGACTAATACGACTTTCAGCTATATTTCTATCCTGAGAGCAAATCAATACTCAATTTTCCCAAACCAAGTAAAGAACATATCCTATTAATTCACAACTTTCTAATTTCTTGCTCTCTAGAGTGAAACCGGACTTTTTAGATGTACATTAACGTAGGCCACACATTAATGCAGTAAGAACAAGAATTAATAGAACAACATGGAAGAAAAGATGAAAAAACCAAAGAATCAATGATCACATTTCATCTAAATTGTTCATAACCTCAGAAAGAAGAGGAATTAGCCACTCATTTGTGGATTAAAAATCTTTAAATGAGTGTTAACCATACAAGCAATTGAATTAAAGAAGAAAGAAAGAGAGAAAAAACCCTGAGAATTTCGTCCCTCAACTGCCTGTAACCCACATTCTTGCTCCACCAAGTCAGAATATTAAAAATGAACCTAAGTGTTCTATTTATACTAGTGGAAATTTTTCCCGGAATAACAAGCAATGTGTCACGGAGTGTATCGCGGAGCACTGCCTCCGTGACACCTTGTGTATCACGGAGCACTGTGAAAATCACCCGAACTTGGCCTCGGCAGCACCCTGCCGCGTTGGCAGCGTGTCACGCTGCTTGGGCAGCGCGTTGACACCTCCTTGTCGCGCAGCTAACCTGCCGTGGCACGTTGCCAATGTGCAGGTGGGCTGTTGTGATCAGCCTGCCTGCCGTGGCATGTTGCCGACGCGCAGGTGGGCTGTTTTGTGCCTCCTCTTTGCCGACGTTCGCGAGTTAATTCTGTTTCCAAGCCTCTACTTCACCAACTCATGGATTAGTTGCTCAAAAGTCATCAAAACCTACAAAACAAAGGCTAATCATGTTGGTTAGCACTTATCCTCACATTCATATAAAATTACATGAAAATGTATACAATTACTTAGATAAACAAGACTAATTTAAGTCATAAAGCGTATCTCGGGCATGCTATTTTTGCCCGTGATCAAAACTTGGTGAAATGTGTAGGTTGGTTGTCATCATTAAAAAGGGGAAAATTATTAGATTGCTAGTTTTGATAATGACAAACCCATACAGGGACCAGATCCCTTGTGCCGATGTTGATATTGGTTTGAACTGGGCGGGAAAACTTTTACAGCTGTAAAAGTGCTTTTTGGCAGGGAGTTGGTGAGTACAGCTGTGTGCAGCAGTGCAACAGCGAAGCAGAGCAGCAACCTAGGTCAAGTAGGTCATATGTACTTGACCAATGAGAAAGTTTTCTTATTGGAGTGTCCAATACCTTTCCTTTGGCCTCTTGGACAACAAATAGGCAGACACTCTCAACAAACTCTGCATCCAAACAAATATACCTCAACCAAGCAGATTCTCTGCTCTTCAAGTCACAAGTGTTCCTCAGCAGATAAGCAGATCGATGCAAATCCTCTCATGACCTAAGGCTGCTATCGGTGTTGGAATGAGCTGTTGTAATATATGAAAAACTTGACTCTTGTGCAAGCTTGTTTTTTTTGTTTTTTGAAAGTTTAAATCCTTGGTTCTGTCAGCTAGAGTTAGTTGACATTTTGGCTAGAGTTAGCCTTGTATTTCCAGTTGAGTTTAGCTGGTGTAGATGGCAATGGAGTCATTGTGTTGAAGTCTTGTAATAGAGTTGTTACTAGTGAGAGATTAAGAGTTTAATCTCTTAGGATTACTAGAGTTTGTAATCATTGTTGCTCAGATCTAATGGAGTTGTTGAGAAATCCTACGAGGTAGGTCGTGGTTTTTTCTTCCCTTAATCAAGGAGGTTTTCACGTAAATATCGTGTGTCACATTTCTTACTACCTTATTTACGTGTGTGTCTCTGTTCTATGCAACCTGATAGAAGGACCAGATCCTGAATACGGTGGTCGACCCATATAACTTATCAGTTATATATATGAAGCAAAACATATGATCTAATCTCTTCAGTATTTTGTAAGATGAGTAAATCATTGCATAGTTTTTGAAAAAAGTTTAGTATCTCTAAATCTACTAGAAAAATATTTTGTTGGACACTCACGAGTGTGTTGTACTTTTGATATTATTCACAGGTTTTCTTGGACAAATATTTAATATTAGTCTTTCATTAAAAAAATATGAAAAATGGTTCAAAACACACTTCAATTATGTATGAATTTGTTGATATATGCTTCAACTTTGCGGGGTTCTATGACCCTCTTGGACTATTATTAACCAAAATTATTAAAACCCTAACTGCTTATGTGGCAAAGAAAGGATAATGCACTCTCCTTGAGAGAGTAAGAGCAAAAAAATATGCTAAAAATTCTATTTTCATAAATTTTATTTTAACTTGTTCTCTTTTCTTTCTCTTTTATTTCTCTCTCTATCTTTTTTTTCTCTTCTTCACTGTTCATCTTCTTCACAGCTCCATAAGTGATTCCGGTAACCTTGCTCCGACCAAATTTTCATAATCTAAAAGTAATAGTTTTTCTTCTAATCTTCTTTCCTTCTCTTTCTCTCTCTATCTTTTTTATTAGTATCTTTTTCACGGCTCCATAACTGATTTCTGTGACTAGTACGGATATGGTGAATCTCTATATTATTTTGAAATCATTCCAACTTTAATCTCATTATACTAGAAGAAAACTTCAAATGTTTAATCTGATCCTTGCCTCCCCTTCATCCATTAATGGAATTCTGCTATTGAAGACCCAAATAATTAAGTTTTATTTTTGTCATTTTTTTTGCCAAATACACAACAAAACACTCATATTTCTTTCTTTTTTTTAACGGACATATAAATCAAAACCAATCCAAATCTACAAATAAAAAATAAAATTTCATTATTGAAAAATTTTCAATCATCGGAAAAAAAATTCACTACCAAGAGGAGGTAATATAAGTACTCATATTAGCAAAACTCAAGAAAAGTAAAAAAAGAAAATTGAATAGAAAGGAGAAAGATTAAGAAGCAAAAAAAAAAAATTAAAAAACATGAAATTTACACGTGAACACATGCATATTACTCTTTAACACAAATTTGAATATAAATTTTTAAGGGGGGTATATATTCTATTTTAAATTAGTCCTGGGGGATCACAGGACCCCCGCAAAGTTGAAGTATGTAACAGCAAATTCCGACATAGTTGGAGTGTGTTTTGAACCTTCCCACCCCCCCCCCCCCCCCCAAAAAAAAAAAATAAAATATGCTTTTAAACACTTTTAGAATATAGAGCAATCCGAAGTCATCTAATATCACTATGTAATTTACTACAATTGTCATAAGCATGAAAGTAACAAAACAAAGGAGACTATAATTTGCGAACTTGAAATATAAGCGCATCGAGTTGAAACATGATCTATAAAAGATGTTATTGTTCCGAAATGCACACGCAAGTAGTACATAATTGTACACATAATATAGTGATTTATAAATTAAATTTCAAACCTATAAGAACATATAATTAACTATTTATCAAATTAAACTAATGCTAATTGTTTGTTCAAGCAATATACCCAAAGTTGTAATTATGAGCTAATTAAAAAATAAAAATAAAACAAAGAATGAATAGTTAACCAATAAATAATAAATATTTATGTTATCAATGATATGAATATTCAAGGTTGCGGTTGGTTTACCAATCCTATTGAGTTCTTGAACTAGTCGTCTTAATATGAATTATCAACAATTGCTAATTAGTTGGATTAATACTGATAATATTCTCTCGAATTACTACTCGCCTATTCAAAATAAATCATCACTTATATTTCTGTGAAATTGATTTATTAAGAATGCATAACGTTTGTGTTATTTAATTGAATAAGGTAATTAGGTATATACCCATCCTAGCGATAAATCTGTGCCTTAATTTTAGAGAATTAGATTATGTCCTCTTTAATTCTTCTCTATCTAATAATGACTTTCCAAACATATCTTGGATAGTCGATGGACTTAACAGTTGGCCAAACAAACAAGCAATTATGCACAGAATTATATAAACAATCACAAGCATAATTCATATTAAGATAGAAAATAATTCTCAAGTGCCACTATTCATGGTTCACCATAACTCCAGAATATGAAGTTTAAATCCATATTGACATGAAAGAAAAATAACTATTCGTTCAAAGAAACAGAAATACGAGTAGTATGGAGAAGGAAAAGTAAAACAATGAACTCCACCTTCACAATGGATCCTAACTCTCCACAAGTTAAAAGTTTTGCAAAAGTTATGCAAAGAGTGTATGTATAGAGTATGGGAATGTCTATAGCGTTTAAAACAAAATCCTAAGCAAAGTGAGAAAAACTGGTCGATGTGCTTACACCACTCCTGTTGAGAAATGGTGGCACAAAAGAACAAATAAACTTCTGCGGAAGGGTCTACCTTGCACACCCCTTTCTTGGCAAGCTCATGGCAAGTACTGCTTCTTTGCACCACCTTTACTGAGCAAGACCATAGAAACTACTTTGCCTTGTGCCACCCTTGTTGGGAAAGGCCGTAGCAACTAGTTCTTCATGCACAACATGCAGTTCTCTCTTGCGATGTTTCGCGACATTGACTATTCCTTGACTGTTTTTGGTTATTTCTTGCCCGTGTAACTCCAGTTTAGTTTTTAAATATATTGAGACATACATAATCATTAAACAAAAACCAACATAAGCACAATCACTAGAATTAATACTCAAAAGGACTATAAAAGTACTAAAATATGGTGTCAGAAAGTCTAATATCTTATCAATACTCAAGCACTCACAAGAAAGTACTACTCTAGCTTAGGACTAAATATGCTAATATCAACCAAGCCAAAAGTCTTTCTTCTCTCTCCTTTACTACTCCTAAAAAAATAAAAAATAAAACTAATTCTTTTTAAAAAAAAAAACTCAGTTCAAGCTACATTCCTCAAAAAGAACCGATGTACAAAAAAAATTAAAAGAAATTATTAACTACTTAATAAATTAGCATAAAAAGCACCCAAGCAATCTCTCCGCCCCACGCTTAAAATTATGCACCGTACTCAAAGCACTACATAAATAATAAGAGGATAAAAGAAACTCCCTGACAGGCCAAAGACTGAAGCATTATAAGCTCATGTGATATTTAGACTTCTCCAATAAGACTTGGTTCTTTGTGCCGACACCCCAAACTTAGTTTCAATTTTGTGGCTTGATTTTTCATACTTCTAGTGACTTTTCTTCCATGCCTATAATCCTACAAAGAAATATAATAATAGTAAATAAAAAATAAAAAAAGTAATAAAATTGGGTTGCCTCCCAACACCGCATTTAACATTGCAGCATGACACCATCACATCCACCACTTTTTCCTCCACTTTGAGGATATGAATTGCAACCCTAATTTAGTATCAACTTTTCTAATCTGCTCCTAGGATTGTGGTGTAATAATGAAAGAACCAATCAATAGATGTCACATCTTACACTTCTTGGCCCTTGAGTGAGGAATGTTATCTTGTCTCTTTTGGTGTGTAAAATTTAAGTATATAAGGACCTTGTTCCTCATCTATACATCTCTCCATAGGTTTAGATGGATCGATTCCCATGCCATCACTGTTGCTCCAAAATACACATGCAAGACGCGTGGTGCTAAGTAATACAGTGACTTAAGACCCAAATATTCTAAGCACAGGGACTTGATTTTGTAGTTTATCAGATTCAACTATTATCAATTAATCAAACAAGTATTTTTAGCACAAGTTTTATGTTTGTTATTATAAATGATAGTAGAAAATAAAATAATTAATTATTCTAACAATTATCACTATCTAATGTTGGAACATAAGGATTTAACACAATAGGAGATAATATGTAACGACCCACATTGGTCATTTTTTTGTTTGATTTTTGACCTGTTTCCCCAGTGTGAACCTTTTAATATCTTCATTGTGTTGCTTGCAAGGATGAATACTGTGATTTTCGAGGTGATTGAATGAAGATTGGATGGGATTTTCAGTTTTGAAGGTTTAAAGTTTGAGAGGTTTGACCAAAGTCAACATTTTAGGTTAATGAGCTTGGATTCGAATTTTAAAAGATCCATTAGTTTTGAATGGTGATTTATGACTTAGTTGGATGGTTTGCATGAATCTCGAGGTGTTTGGGAGTCATTTGAGCCTTTGGTTGAATTTTTAAGTTTTAGAAAAGCTAAGTTTGACCACAATCAACTTTCGATCAAAATGACCTCATTCGGTGATTTGATAATTCCAACAGATCTTAAATATATTTTATGATTAATTTGTATATTTAGTTTGTGTTCGGCAGGTTTTTGATGAGTTTCGCATATTCGAGTTGCATTCTAGTAGAATTTAAAATTAATAGTTGACCTCGGTCAAATACTTGACTAAATGAGCTTGAATTAAGAATTTGAAAGTTATAACAGGTTTGTAAGATTACTTTGAACTTATTTGCAAATTTTAATTTAGTTCCAATGAGTTTCGGGTAGATTTGAATGTTCTATGTGTTTTAGCATGGTTTAAGCATAAAATGTGATAACTCAGAGATCTGTTTTAGTTATAGAGATCAAAAAATTATTCTGAGATTTTAAAAATTCTTAGCATGAATTATAGGAGTAATTTGAAAAGTTTGGTGCAATTTTGATAAGTCAAGATCAGATTTTTATCACAAAAAATAAAATAATTCTTAAATGAGTAAAAATAATATCTGAGTGGAAAAAAAACATTAAATGGAGTTTTATTGAACGAGTAATTCCGTATCATTATTTATAAATTATAGAAAAAAATCATTGCATTTCGAGTTCGTATTATGAAGTTATGACCATTTTAGTGAAAATAAATATTGCTGGTGTAAAGAAAAAAATTCAAGTCTGGTACAGACTTTTAGTGAAGAAATTTGGGCTTTCAATGATAAAATTGGACTTTTATTGACAAAATTCGCACCCTTTATTGTCACGCCCCACCTTGGGGGGCATGACTGGCACCTGGTGCCCGTCTAGGACCTGAACTACTGAGCTGATTGAGCCTAAGCACCTCTGGTGCAGGGCTGACTCTAACTCTAGAATCAAGAAAACAACGGGCTATATAGCGGCTGTAAATACAACCACTGGCCGACAAGGCCTATAGCCACCTGTGAAAATAAACAGCTAACCAGAGACAAACAAACATAGAGAGTCCTATGCGGGCCGACAAGGCCACCATGATATCTACTTATAACTAGAAAGCGAAATCAGATGCTAAACTAAGCTATGACCGACAAGGCCACCAATCAACAGCTAAACATGGCCCCACACGACCAACACACATAGTCTAAAACATATATGGGCCCCACACGACTGATATCATCTAACCACAGGGAAGTAATGCAATCTACAAGCCTTTAGGAGTAATAAAATGGTCGGTACAGGACCCCGACCTACCCATACTGTACAAACAAAAGAAGTAAACCTCTATCACTAAAGCTCCAGAGGAAGGGAGCTGACGGCTTTGTACAGCTGACTGGAATTACGAGGGACCTGCTCCTCGTCTATCTGTACCTGCAGGCAAGTAATGCAGCGCCCCAGAATAGGGCGTCAGTACCACAGGTACTGAGTATGTAAAGAAGTAACTTTAAATAACTGAAAGTAAGTTATAGAAATAACAATATTGAAGTAAAGAAGCCGGACTGAAGATGACTGAAGTAGTGAAATCAGGGCCAAACATACCTGTAATAAGAAGGGTAGGGGTCATACCTGATAAGCGAGGCGTCTTACTGTCTAACTATCAGTAACTAAAGCAAGCATAAACCTTACCTGGCTCCCATAAGCCGAAAGGTACAATCAGCACAGAATAACCCACCTGGGCCCCCATTAGCCCTACTGAATACACCTCAATGTATATACCCCTATACAAGTCATACTGAGTCAGCTACTAGCTATAAGCGTTCTGTCGATCCCCTGGGTCTGCAACTGGGCACGCTCGCCTCCTGACTGTAGCTGTGTCTGAGTTCGAAGGACTCCTGATATCTACACCCCGGGCTTAAGCGCTCAGCGGGGGTGTGTATAAGGCCAACCACGACAATATGAGGATCTGGATCCCCATCTTCGTCCCTTGCGGATGGCATGTCGCTCCGTAGAGCGACGTATCCTTGCCCCTGACGGGCGGCGACACAACTATTAACCCTGGGGTGGTCACGGAAGCTATACAGGTAAAATCCAGCCCAAAACAATACAATTTATGAGTCTCAACTGACAACAACAACTAAACATGATAACATACTCCTAATATGCATTACTAGGATTCATACTGGACTACTATGCTGAAGAAACTAGCTTGCCGAAGAAAATGCCTTAACATACCTCGTTCGCTGTTTACCGATTAACTGGCGAGTTCTAATTAGTATTCAATAGCTATTCCCAACTGAAATCGTGTTACTAGAAATATAGGACTAGTTTTAACACTAAATTCGACAAAAAGGAAAACTTTATATATAAATATTAACTATATTCCCAACTTAATGGAACACGGTCGAAACCTCATTATTTCTTGAAAGTCTTGACGGGAGAAATGCTTACTTTAAGCCTGGGATCGTATTGACACTAGTTTGGAGCAATTCCAACAGCTTTGGCTCGGCGGGACGATGATTCGCTGGGCGAATTTCACGAAACTAACTCTGTAGAAATGCTCCCTGCAGCCTTATACTTCGATACCCGAAGTTAATTCGGATTTGGACGGCGTTTAGCAGCGTAATTGGATGAAAATTATAATTCCCCTTCGCTTCTAACTCTGCTGGCCGAGTTTATTTGAGAAAATAACATGAAATCTATGGGTGAGACCTATATATACTTGGGGCAGCAGACAAGGAAATGTGGTACTCTGCACATCGCGCTGATTCTGCTCCGTGCCACGTTGGCTAACGCGGAGGAGCTGCTCCGTGCCACTTTGCCTCTCTGGGCAGCTTGGTTCGGCCTCCTCCCTCGAAATCCTGACTTGGTACTCGTTCGGCCTTTCCTCGGGCCCTTTCCTCGTACGTATGGCACTCTAAAACACTTTACCAACATACTAATAGGCCGATTAAATGTTAAAAACTTACGGGGTGTAACATCCTCCCCCCTTAAGAAAATCCGTCCTCAAATGTTAACTTCTACTTGCAAGAACCTTAACCTTGCAATTATTTATTCTGGAAGAATTTTGGCAGAGTCTCCCTTGTAATATGGACTATCCAAAAACCCTGAAACGCAGAAAAGTCCAATATAGATACTCCACACAATACTATGACATTCATTTCACAATAGACTGAAGTCAACTACTCCACATATACATGTATATAATGCAACTTATGAAACAACAAGAACAACATACCTCTAGCTGCACAATCTGCTTAAGTTTGAAATAACTGAGGATATCTGGTTTTCATATCATCTTCTACCTCCAAGGTCATCTCCTCTTGGTTCTTATTTTTCCATAACACTTTAACGGAATCAACATCTTTAATTCTTAGTGTGCGGACTTGCCGATCTAATATGGCTACTGGAGCTTCTTCATAAGCTAACTCCTCAGTGATTTGGACATCTTTGACTGGGACAATCTGGGAGGGATCTCCTATGCACTTCCTCACTAGGTGAACAAATTCTAATTTTGGGGGTAAATCCAATTCATAAGCCACCTGGCCTATCCTTCAACAAATCTGATAAGGCCCAATAAATCTCGAGCTGAGCTTGCCTTTCTTACCAAATCTCATCACACCTTTCATCGGTGAAACCTTCAGGAATACCCAGTCACCCAATTAAATTCTGGGTTTCTTCACCGCATATCAGCATAAGATTTCTGGCGGGTCTGAGCTATCAGCAGACATTCCCTGATAAGCTTTACTTTCGCTTCTGACTGATGAATAATATCTGGCCCAATCAATGTTGATTCTCCTACCTCAAACCAACTAGCTGGAGACCTACACTTTCGCCCATATAACGCTTCATAAGGCGCCATTTGAATTGCTGAATGATAACTGTTATTATAGGTAAATTAAATAAGTGGTAGATGTTCATCCCAGCTGCCTCCAAAATCTAGCACACATGGCCGTAACATATCCTCGAGTGTCTGGATTGTACGTTCTGCCTGCCCGTCCATCTGAGGATGGAAGGCTGTGCTCAGGTTAACCTGCGTCCCTCTGAAAAGATTGCCAAAACTTAGCTGTAAACTGCGCCCCTCTGTCAGAGATAATTGACAGCGGAACACCATGCAATCAGACTATTTCTCTAATATACAACTCAGCATAATCTTCGGCTAAAAAGGTAGCCCTTACTAGCAGAAAGAGAGCTGATTTTGTCAACCTGTCAACAATTACCAAAATAGAATCATATTTACGCCTGATATGAGGTAACCCTACTACGAAATCCTTATTAACTGCCTCCCATTTCCATAAAGGCACAACTATATCTTGTGTCAGTCCGCCTGGTTGCTGATGTTCAGCTTTCACCTGTTGGCAATTGGGACATTAATCTACGAATTCTGCTTTGCCCTTTTTCATTCCCGGTCACCAGTAAATCTCTTTTACATCATGGTACATCTTTGTCGAACCTGGATGGAGAGAGTAACGGGCATAGTGTACCTCGCCCATAATTTTCTGGCGAAGCCCTGCCACGTCTGGAACGCAGAGGCGATCCCTGTATCTCAAAACTCCATCCTCGGTTACCTGGAAATCTGTCACTTCCCCTCACTGGACCCTATTTCTGAGCTGAACTAGGCTAGGGTCTTCATACTGCCGTTCTTTCACTTCCACAACCAATGATGACACTGCGGTATTTTGGATCACCGCTCCATTATCTCCTGATTCTACTATACGAACGGCTAAACTGGCTAGCTGATGCAATTCTCGGGCCAATTCCTGGCGCTCGAGCTATAAATATGCCAGGCTTCCCATGGATTTGCAGCTAAGGGCATCTGCTATAACATTGGCCCTTCCTAGGTGATATAAAATATTCACATCATAATTCTTTAACAGCTCCAACCAGCCACGCTTCCGCAAATTCAACTCTTTCTGGGTAAAAATATACTGCAGGCTTTTATGATCAGTGAAAATATCTACGTGGATGCCATACATGTAGTGTCTCCATATTTTCAGGGCATGAATCACTGCGGCTAACTCCAGGTCATGGGTAGGGTAGTTCTTCTCATGTTTTCTCAGCTGCCTGGAAGCATAGGCAATCACCTACCATGTTGCATCAAACACATCCTAACCGAACACCTGAACCATCACAATAAACTGCATAACCCTCTGTTCCTTCTGGCAACACTAGCACCGGTGTTGATGTCAATCTGTCTTTCAGTTCCTGAAAGCTCTGCTCACATGCCTCAGTCCAATGGAATTTTGCTGCCTTCTGCATCAATTTGGTTAAAGGTGCTGCTAAAGTGGAAAATCCTTCCACGAACCTTTTATAATACCCGGCTAACCCCAGGAAACTACGTACCTCGATCGGAGTGGTAGGTCTTGGCCATGTTTTCACTGCCTCTATCTTCTGTGTATCTACCTATATACCAGCATCTGACACAATATGGCCCAAGAAGGCTACTAAATTTAGCCAAAATTCACATTTAGAATATTTTGCATATAGCTGGCGATCTTTGAGAATTTGGAGCACTGTCCGTAGATGATCCTGGTGATCTGCCTCTGAGCGGGAATACACCAGAATATCATCGATAAATACTATCACGAACAAGTCCAGGTATGGGTCTGAAAATGTTATTCATCAGGTCCATAAACACAGCTGGGGATTTTATCAGTCCGAAGGACATGACTAGAAATTCAAAGTGGCCAAATCTGGTCCTGAAGGCAGTCGTTGGAATATCTCTTTCACGAACCCGGACCTGATGATATCTTGACCTTAAGTCAATCTTTGAAAAATACCTCGCTCCCTGTAACTGATCAAATAGGTCATCTATTCTGGGAAGCGGGTACTTATTCTTGATAGTGACTTTATTCAGTTGCCGATAATCTATACACATATGGAGGGAGCCGTCCTTCTTCCTCACGAACAGAACTGGCGCACCCCATGGTGAGGTACTCAGCCTGATAAAGCCCTTGTCTAGCAAATCCTTCAATTGTTCCTTTAGTTCTCTGAGTTCAGAAAGAGACATCCGATATAGAGGAATAGATATAGGCTAAGTGTGTGGTAATAGATCAATTGCAAAATCAATTTCCCTTTCTGGGGGAATACCAGGAAGATCATCTGGAAATACGTCAAAAAATTCATTAACCACTAGAATAGAATGAAGGGTCGGAGGCTCTGCCCGAACATCCTGAACTCTGACAATATCATAAATGCACCCTTTTGCTATCAATTTTCTCGCCCGAAGATAGGAAATAAACCTACCTTTTGGCGTGGCTATACTACCTTTCCACTCCTGTACTGCCTCTCTTGGAAAGTAGAATCGGACAATCTTGGTCCAACATTCGAAATTGGCATAGCATGGAGCTAGCCAATCCATACCCATAATAGCATCAAAATCAAACATTTCTAGTTCTATCAAGTATGCCATAGTTTAATGACTGGCAACCTCTACTATACACCCTCGATAGACCCTTCTGGCTGTAATAGAGTCACCAATAGGTGTAGACACTGAGAAAGGTCACCGAAGCAATTCCGACATAATACTAAACTTACCGAGCCATTAACGGTGTAACATAGGACAAGGTAGATCCTGGATCTATCAACACATAAGCAGGACGAGAACAAATGTTTAGCATACCTGTCACAACATCTGGTGATGACTTTGACCCCTTTCGCCCCGGTAGTGCATAAGTACGGTCTGGGCCGACACCTAAATTGGAGGCCCCTGATCTGCCTCAGCCTCTGCCGGCTGAAACTGAGGGCCTACACCCTGCCGGGGATGCTGGAGCTCGTGATCCTACCGAGGACTTATCCTGTCGATCCCGGTCACCCTAACCCCTAGCTGGACAATTCCTCATTTGGTGACCCTCCTGTCCACAAATGTAGCATGCGGTGGAACCATACCTGCATGCTCCAGAGTGGCGTCGACTGCAAATAGGGAAAAGTGGTATTGTAAACCCACTCTGCTCCACTCCTTTCTACTGCTGCGAACCTACTGCTCGCGAACCTTCGCTGGGCTTTGGCTGCCCTCGGCGACTAGACTTGCTCCTCTACCGCTGTGGTTGAGGCGGGGGTCTAGGCGGCCTATCTAATAACCATGGCCTAGGTCCTTCCCGGGACTCCTCCTGTAATTCACCCGGTCTGTCCCTGCGGTGCTGCTCCTGACTTGTCCTCCTAATCTCCCGTTGCCGCTGTCTGATACCCTCAATATTCTGAGCAAAAGCCTGCACATGGGCGATATCCATATCCTCTCGTAGTGTGACTGTGATGCAAGTCTCAACATATTTTGGGTTCAACCCCATAATAAAGCGGTGTACCCTGGCTGGCATTGTGTCCATAAAGGGTGGCGCATATCGAGCCAAGGAATCAAACCGCATGGCATATTCCCGAACACTCATCGACCCCTGCTCCAAGTTTAGGAACTGATCAACCCGGGCCTATCGAATCTCCCGAGGTAGGTAATGATCCAAGAAAGCCTTTGAGAAGCTGGGCCAGGTCAGAGGGGAAACATCTCTCCCTAGGGACCTCTCCCATCTCTCATACCACAGTATAGTGATGTCCCATAGCCGGAATACCGCCAACTCAACTGACTCTGTGGGTGTAGCATACATCACCCTGAAAATCCTCTGCATCTGGTCTAAGAAGTCCTGAGGGTCCTCGGTCCGATTTGTCCCTGTGAATTGCGGGGGACTCAGTGCTAGAAACTCTCGGACCCTTGAGTTACTAGGCCCTCCTAAGGATTCTGCAACTGTAGGTGGCACTGGCTAGCGCTGAGCACCCATCATTTGTGCTAGCATAACCACCGCGCTCTTGACCTCCTGGTTGGATGGTACGGGTATAGAAACTGCCGGAGGCGGTGCCGTCACACCGACCGTCCCAAGCGGCTCCTGATGTGGTGGAGACTGCTGGGGAGGTCGAGATGATACCTCCGTATCGTCCTCATATCGGGCTGATTCTAACTGAGGCTGAGGCACCCTGCTGGTGCCCTCTCATGCTGCTACATCTAACCTCCTTCCTGTTGTAGGGTGTTGCTGGTCCGACACTTCTCTATAAACAAAAGAGTATAATGAGCTTAGGGACTCAACACTATACTGTACCGCTCTATAGCAAGACTGAATAAGAAGAAAGATTAACCATCCTATCATGCCTTGCAGCCTCCTGCCTATAGTATGTGGTGCACAATACATCCATAGACAAGACTCTACTTAGCACGACTTGCAGATTCCCTGGGATACGACCTGCTCGGATACCAAGTTTGTCACGCCCCACCTTGGGAGGCATGACTGGCACTTGGTGCCCGTCTAGGACCTGAACTACTGAGCTGATTGAGCCTAAGCACCTCTGGTGCAGGGCTAACTCTAACTCTGGAATCAAAAAAATAACGGGCTATATAGTGGCTGTAAATACAACCCCCGGCCGACAAGGCCTATAGCCACCTGTGAAAATAAACAGCTAACCAGAGACAAACAAACATAGGGAGTCCTAAGCAGGCCGACAAGGCCACCATGATGTCTAGTTATAATTGGAAAGCGAAATCAGATGCTAAACTGAGCTATGACCGACAAGGCGACCAATCAACAGCTAAATAGGGCCCCACACGGCCAACACACATAGTCTAAAACACATATGGGCCCCACACGATCGATATCATCTAACCACAGGGAAGTAATGCAATCTGCAAGCCTCTAGGAGTAATAAAATGGTCGGGACAGGGCCCCGACCTACCCATACTATACAAACAAAAGAAGTAAACCTCTATCACACAAGCTCCGGAAGAAGGGAGCTGACGACTTTGTACAACTGATTGGAATTATGAGGGACCTGCTCCTCGTCTATCTGTACTTGCAGGCAAGTAATGCAACACCCCAAAAGAGAGTGTCAGTACCACAGGTACTGAGTATATAAAGCAGTAACTTTAAATAACTGAAAGTAAGAAATAGAACTAACAATACTGACGTAAAGAAAATGGACTGAAGATGACTGAAGTAGTGAAATGAGGGCTAAACAAAACTGTAATAAGGAGGGTAGGGGTCATACTTGACAAGCGAGGCGTCTTACTATCTAACTATCAGTAACTAAAGTAAGCATTAACCTTACCTGGCTCCCATAAGCCGGAGGTACAATCAGCACAGAATAACCCACCTAGGCCCCCATTAGCCCTAGTGAGTACACCTCAATGTATATACCCCTATCCAAGTCATACTTAGTCAGCTACTAGCTATAAGCGTCCTCCGATCCTTTGGGTTTGCAACTAGGCCCGCTCGCCCCCGACTGTAGCTATGTCTGAGTCCGGAGGACTCCTGATATCTACACCCCGAGCGTAAGCACTTGGCGGGGGTGTGTATAAGGCCAATCATGGAAATATTAGGATCTGGATCCCCATCTTCGTCCCTTGCGGATGACATGTCGCTCCGTAGAGCAATGTATCCTCACCCCTGGCAGGCGGCGACACAGCTATTAACCCTGGGGTGGTCACTGAAGCTATACAGGTACAATCCAGCCCAAAACATTACAATTTATGAGTATCAACTGACAACAACAACTAAACATGATAACATACTCCTGACATGCTTTACTGGAATTCATACTGGACTACTATGCTCAAGAAACTAACTTGCCGAGAGAACATGCCTTAACATACCTCATTCGCTGTTTACCGATTAACTGGCGAGTTTCAATTAGTATTCAATAGCTATTCCCAACTGAAATCGTGTTACTGGAAAGATAGGACTAGTTTTAACTGTTATACCCCGTAGGATTCCTGGCACTTAGATGACCTATTCGCACGTTGGTTAAGCATATTTGAAGGCCATACGTGCTAAAGAAAGGCTCGGGAAAAAGATCAGACGAGAAACCTGTCGAACCACCGCGGAAGGAGCCGAGGCAAAGCCCCTCCGCGATGGCAGCGTGTCACGGAGGTGAAGCTTCCGCGTTGGCTCCGTGACACGTTGGCCTTGTCCAGGCCCAACTATATAAAGCCCCACTTCGGTTTTAAATCATTTTAAACTTATAAATTTCCAGTGAAACAGAGGGGAAAAACCAGAGGAAGAAAAGGAACGAAGAGGGTAATATAATTTTCATCCGATTACGCTGCTAAACGTTGTCCAAACTCAAATTAACCTCAGATACTGAGGTATTTAGCCGCAGAGAGCATTCCTATGGATTTAGTTTCGTGAAATACGGCCGACGAATTGTCGAGCTACCGAGCTAAGGTAAGTAGAATTGCTCCAAACTAGAGTCTATGTGTTCCTAGCTGTGAAATGAATATTTCTCCCTTCCGGACCTCTGAAAAATAGCGAGATTTCGCCCGTCTTTCGATAAGCCTAAGTTTAGGCTATAAATCATATCGAAAGTGATGTTGTTCTTTAAAATAAAGCTATATTTAGTATTAATTGACATATTTATGAATGCAGTTGGGAGAAATAGTTGAGGTACTGGCCGAGCCTCGTCCGACAGACAGATAGTTCGAGGATAAGGTATGTAAAGCTAGTTTTCTCGGCAAGTTAGTAACTTCAGTATAGTAAAGTAAGTTAAAGGCCAGTAGAATGTTCAGAAGTCATGTGTTATGTTTATTACGAATGTTGGTACGATATTAGAATCATCATGTTATGATTAGCGCGGGACTTGCGCGCACGATATAGATTCTAATATAAGTGTTAGGAACTGCACAACATGCTCAGTATGTGATGTAATATAGAATGTAGGATATTATCGTATTCATTTGAAACCCCGTAAAATAATGTAATATCTGTAAGGCATCTCAGAAGCAGAATGATAGGTAAAAATGAAGTTAGGAAGCATGTCAGAAGTAGTAAATCATGTTATTACAGAAACTCAGTATACAGCTCAGTATGGCAGAAGATCATATTTATACATATATACTATTATCAGTCTCAGCATGTATTAAGTACGTATACATTACCATTACTAGTTCAGTACACAGTATGTACGGATACCTTACTACTATTAGCTTCAGTATGTGGGATATGCAGATAGTATTACTAGTTGAGACCATTGTATTGTTTTAGGGTTGGATTACCTACCATCCATGACCGCCCCAGGGTTGATAGCTGTATCGACTCGCCCACCAGAGGATGAGGATACGTCACTCTACGGAGTGGCATGCCGTCCCACAGGGGACGAAGATGGGATGCCAGTTTTCCCCATATTGTGCCTTGATCGGCCCTTACACACCCCTGTCGAGCGGATACACCCGGGTGTTGATTCAGGAGCCCTCCGTACTCAGATGCAGTTATAGTCAGGGGCTCAACGAGCCCAAGTGCATACCCAGGGGACCGGTAGGATGCTTATAGCTATTATAGGAGATGGGATGACCGGGGTAGGGGTATGGATTCTGTGCTGGTTGTACCTCCCGGCTTATGGGGGCCGGGTAAGGTTTGTGTGAGATATGTTATGTTATGTTATGTTATGTTATGCCACGTTACATTAGATACGAGTAGATCAGCAGTAGAATGATACGTCTCCAGGTATGACTCCTACTCCTTCCAGTGTAGTTAAGAGTAGGCATAATTTTACATTATCAGACAGTTAATCTATTCCTTCCTATTTCAGTTCCATCAGTTGTATTATTGTTTTAAGATGTTTCTTTTAGTTATTGCTTTACACAGTCAGTACCAGAAGTACTGACGCCCGGTGGGGCACTGCATTACTTGCCTGCAGGTACTCATAGACGAGGAGGCGATCCTTCGTGATTCCTGTTAGCGATCGAGTATTCAGCTCCTGTCATCCGGAGATTGAATTCCAGAGGTGTATTTCATTTTGTTTTGTTGTGCAGTACGGGTAGGTTGGGGCCCTGTCCCGATCATTTTTATTGTTATTCTTAGAGGCTTGCAGTCTATATATATTTCCCTGTGGTCAGATGAGCCGGTCGTGTGGGGCCATAGCTTGACAGTAGTGGTGACCTTGCCGGTCACGTAGCTATCCAGTATTTCTTTGTTGAGTTACAGATAACTAGACAGCATGGTGGCCTTGTCGGCCCGCATAGGTTTCCCTATATTGACATGTCTCTGGTTAGCTGTCAGCACAGGTACAGGTGGCTATAGGCCTAGTCGGCCGGAGGCTGTATTTACAGCCGTCATATAGCCCGTTGTTTCCCTGAATCTGAGTTAGAGCCAGCCAGGCACCAGAGGTGCTTAGGCTTAGCAGTCCATCAGTTCAGGTCCTAGTAGGGCACCGGGTGCCAGTCATACCCCCCAAGGCGGGGTGTGACATTAACATTAAATTTTTCAAAAAGGAAAACTTTATATATAAATATTAACTATATTCCCAACTTAACGGAACACGGTCGGAAACCTCGTTATTTCTCGAAAGTCTAGAAGGGAGAAATGCTTACTTTAAGCCTGGGATCGTATTGACACTAGTTTGGAGCAATTCCAACAGCTTTGGCTCGGTGGGAAGACAATTCGCCGGACAAATTTCACAAAACTAACTCCGTAGAAATGCTCCCTGCATCCTTATACTTCGATACCTGAAGTTAATTCGGATTTGGACAGCATTTAGCGGCGTAATCGGATGAAAATTGTAATTCCCCTTCACTTCTAACTCTGCTGGCCGAGTTTATTTAAGAAAATAACATGAAATCTAAGGGTGAGGCCTATATATACTTGGGGAATCAGACAAGGCAACGTGGCACTTTGTACGTTGCGCTGATTCTGCTCCGTGCCACGTTGGGAAATGCGGAGGAGCTGCTCTGTGCCACTTTTCCCCTCTGGGAAGCTTGGTTCAACCTCCTCTCGCGGAATCCTGACTTGACACTCGTTTGGCCTTTCCTCGGGCCCTTTCCTCGTACGTATGGCACTCTAAAACACTTAACCAACATACAAATAGGCCTATTAAATGTTAAAAACTTACGGGGTGTAACATTTATATAGCTGGACAGAATTAAAATTTCAAGTCAGATTTCGTTATTCTTATTGTGATTTTTAGAGCTAGGAGACTCAGTTTTGGGTGATTTTTAATGTGTTGGATTCATATTTCTTGTGGCGTAAGTGTGTAACCTTGAGCTCATTGTTTTTCTACTAAATAATTGATTATTTCACGCTTTACTCTATGAAATTAGATAGAAATTTAAGGTTTTAAGCCTAGGGTTCTTAGAGTAAGAATTCTTGATTTGGGGATCAAATAATGATCCGTTTTGGCTGAAATTCGACATGAGAGTTTATTTCATTATGGATTAACATAATCTAAAAGAAAATTCTAAAATTTGGCTCCGGAGCTCGGGGTGACATTTTACCCGATTTTTCAAGCCAAAAATATATATAACAATATGGGTGTCATTGAATTCGTATTCTTAGATTATATACTTTAATAGATTTTAATCGTTCGAAAGTGTTATAGAATGTCAAATTCATAATTTGATGTTTGGACTTGATTTGAGGCAAGTAGAGATTTTTTGATTCTTTGAGGTGTTATATCAAATGAATTTAAGGATAATGGATAATAAAGTAGTCCCGTGTAAATGATATAATGAGTATTTATATAGGTACCGGTGTCATGATATGGGTAAATTTACACGAAATTGATATATGTGTTGATGATATTTCACAACTTGTGATGTGATTGATTTATTGAGACTTATGCACTATGTGATACTTGATTGTGACTTGATGATCCTTGATTATACGGTTGGTTGATGAACTTATGTTATTCATACATACTCATACCACTCTTATTGTTGTATGATGATTATTTACCAATAGTGCCTATTGAGTTATTTTGTGAAAATTCATACTCTCGCGATGCTGATGGGAAATAATTTCGGCATGTGTTATTATTGATGGTAAATGGTTCCAACATGTGTTATTGTCGATGGAAAGTGGTTCCGACGTGTGTTATTATTGATTAGAAATAATTTCGACGTGTTTTATTGCCGATGAAAAATAGTTTCGGCGTGTATGATTGCTGATGAAAAATGGTTTCGGCAGGTATATGGACCTAGCGAGTCCCCTATGGGTCCCGACTATCCAATAGAGGAAACGAATATATACAGGTTCTTGGCCAATACATTGCATTGCATAGCATTGCATTACATTTCATATTTGTCAGGCCCCACCTTGGGAGGCATGAATGGCACCTAGTGCCGTACTGAGATCTGACTAGCCTAGCTGGGCTTATGCACATCTGGTGCATGCTTGAAACTCAATTTAAGAAAACAACGGGCTATATCTCAACTGTAAATACAGCCTCCGACCGACAAGGCCATATAGCCACCTATAAATAAAAACAGCTAACCAACAATAGGCAGTAAAAGGGATCCTATGCAGGCCGACAAGACCATCATGCTGTCTAGTTATATTAGAAATGAGAACAAGACACTACACTAGGCCCCACACGACCAACATATGAAACATAACTAATTTAGGCCCACATGGCCAACAAAAACTAACTAATACGACTTTAGTCTGCAAGTTTCTAAGAATACAAATAGTGGTCGGGACAGGGCCCCGGCCTATCCCTAATGCTATATAACTGAAAGACTATAACCTCTATAGCCTGATAACTCCAAACGAAGGGAGCTGGCCAAACTGCTGGCTCTGAACAACTGTGATTGAAGAGCCTGAACTCTATCTGTCTAAACCTGCAGGCAAGTAATGCAGCGCTCGGAGATAGGAGTCAGTACAGTATTTACCGAATATGTAAGGCAATAAATAAGCTGTTAAAGACTGAAAGTAAATAGAGAGAAGGGGCAGAAAGATTAACCTGTAAGCTGACTTATTCGTAATCTACATCTAGCAAAACACTACACATATATGAGCTAGGACTGTAAAATCATATATTCATAAGCTATAGCTAGCACACAAGAATACAAACAAGAACCTAACTTGGCCCCCATAATCCTGGAAGGTACAAGCAACACAAAAATAACCTACCGGGACCCCCATAAGCCCTGAAAAGTACACCTCAATTTATATACCCCTCTCCAGGTTTCTATGACTCTACTAGTGCTATAGCCAACCTACTTGTCCCCTTGGGTCTGCAACTGAGCCACTTGGCTCCTGAGCTATAGCTGTGTCTAAGTCCGGTGGACTCCTAATAACTGCACCCCGGGCACCAAGCTCAACGGGGGTGTGGTGCCGATACGACATAAAAATAGTCCAGCCATGGAATGGACTATATAAGGTCCTTTAACCTCATCTTTGTCCCTCGCGGACGACATACTGCCCCTTGGAGCAATGTCATATAGTCCCTCACAGGCGGCGACACAGTTAGTAACCCTAGAGTGGTCACGGAAGGCTCCTGGGCAACTCCACCGGAGGTGCTATACTGAAGTCTCAACCTAGCCACTCAAAAAGGTGTATTTGGCCTTTTGGTCCTAAAGAGACCACTGCTCTCCCCTAGAATAATCTATATGGATTCTAGCAGGCATACCCCGTGTACCTGTATCTGATCAGAGGATCCTGGTGGTGATCATAATCTCTAACGGTCTAGACTAAATAAGGTGAGATTTAGAGTGGCCTAATAATACCCTGAATGTCTTGTTCGGGCAACTATAACTCACAAGAAACTATAGGGTTGTAGATGACCAATTACTTAATCCCTTTACTTAGAACGACTATAGGACTACTACTGATTGAATATGCTTTTGAGCGGTCAGTCTCTAATCCCCCGCAGGCAGCTTACTAACATTCTTAGCTCGAGGGTAATGCTGTGTTAACATGGTTCTAGTCCTTAAGCCCTCAACTTGGTCTGTTTAGATCTTATATGACTTTCCTGGGCAATTCCTAACTTGAAGTTAAGTTTACCTGGACTTATCCACTCATGACGACCTATACCTGAGTATCTTATAAGAATCGGCTGGCACGCTGGCCCTGCCCCTAACTGCTAATAAGGTCCCCTTCCTTCGGGTACGCATGGGTCTATTCGACTTGGACGACTGGGCTGGCTTCCTGGGCGACTTGTATGACAAATGATAAGTAAACTAGGATTGACAATCACCGGTAATAACTAATTAGATGGCAGACTGTCACTCAGTTCATAGGCAATCCTAGGTTGTTGACTCTAAAGTATGGACTTCCTATCTAAATTTTTGTCCTTGGGGCGTAAGGATGTGCCAATGGCCTCTCGGCGTGTTTTACTAACAATACATGTGCCAAATTAATGGCTATATTGCCAAGCTGCGCCTATGCTGTTCAACTGACTAACTCGGGCCCAATGACTATCCACAAGATTCTAAGGTCTAGGTCCAATACTAAAACATCAGCATTCTGCTAATACTGTAAACAGACGAGCAGGAAAGACTCTATGATGCTCCTAGCATATGTCATACTTAACATGTTCCTTTACGACAGGGGATACTACAAAATAGTCTTTATACATTTTCTAGCATCTAACCACAACATATAAGCATTCATAGCCCACTAACAACAACTGTTCACAACATGTCTGATCGCAATTTACTGATAGCAACTATTTGCAACATGTGGAACCGTTATTTCCATTCAAAAACATAAGTTATATCGTTTAAGACGAGAAGGTTGTACTGGTATAAACTAATCACCATAGATACACTTCTGGCTCTCTTACTGGGATTTAAAATGAATTACAATACTATAGGAACTAACTTACCGAAGGAATTTGCTTTAACATTCCTCGACTGCCGATTCCCAAATAACCGATGAGTTTTAACTTGTATTCGTCAGCTCTTTTCAGCTGTAACCGTTATACTTGGAGAAAGAGACGAATTTTAATACCAAATTTGGCTTAAAATGACAACTTTTGATACTAATAACAATAATACTTCAACTTCACAAAATACAGCCGAAAACCTATAATTTTTTGAGAGTTCAGAAGGGGAAATACTTACTTGAAGCCTGTGATCATTTAGGAATTAGTTTGGAGCAATTCTGACAACTTCTACTAGGTAGAATCCCGATTTGCTGAGCGAATTTTGAGAAAATAACTCCGTAGTAATTCTCTCTGCAGGCTTAGAACTTGATACCTGAAGTTAATTTGAATTTGGACAGCGTTTGGTAGGGTAATCGGGCAAAAAATAATTGAAATCTTCATATTTCTCTTGCCTTGGCCGAAAAAAATGTTGGAGAATGAATTACAATTGAAGGGAGGGACTTTATATATAAGTGAGGTCGGTGGCAGGGGGGCGCCCTGCATCGGCCATCGCGCCAACATGCTCCCCGCGCTACGCCTCCCATCCCGCCCCAGTGCCTGGCGCGCCACGCCGGCCGGTGCACTTCCGGATGGCGCATTGCGTTGGCCCCTCGCGGCCTAGCCTCGCCAGACCCTGCTTCCGAGGCTTTTCTACACGCGACGTACTCTCTTTATTCATTATGAATTCATGCGTACTCTTACTAATTTTTAAATTTTAAAGGGTGTAACAATATTCATTGCATTTCATATTAAGTTGAGTGTGAAAGTGTTGAGATGGTGTGATATTGGTTTGACTCGTTATTTTGAGGCTTATTGTGATATAATCAGTGGTTTAGCTGATGTGGTGACTATATTAAGGCATATTGTGATATCATCTGTGGTGTAACTGACTTTGAATAATGTATGTTTTATTTGCTTCATGGTTTGATATTAAATCATAAACTCTTGTTGGGATGAATTATTATTATTGTATATTTATATTTGTTGAAAAAGAATTGTTAGGATTATATCTCGTCATCACTTCTAGAAAGGGTCAATTATGAAAGCTTATTGTGTACGTGTTTTTCCATATTCACCCTATACTTGCTGCACCTTTTTGCGTGCAGAGATTGTGTCAAGTACTAATGGTACTTGAGTTGCTACACAGTTCGAGATTTATTGCGGTTAGAGTTCAGGGTGAGCTGGTTTCTCTTTGGCAATATTGAATTCTAGAGACTTCTTATTTTATTTTCTGTCTTATTTCTTTCTAGATAGTGACTTTAGTTTTTCAAACTTGTTTGGTACTCGTAGATGCTCTTGTACTAGTGTCACCAGGTTTTGGGGTTGCAATAATTTTTGACTAATCTATTTCGTACTTATAGAAGTTAGTTGCTTTTTTTTCGTTACTTCAGCATCATTCATATTGTTAAATAATTGATAAAGGAATGGGGTTCGCCTACGGGGATGGCGGGTTCCCTCACATCTCAATAAAGATTTTAGATTGTGACAACGTGGTAACAAAGCATAGTTCATAGGTCCTACTAAGTACAAGAGCAGAGTCTAGTAGAGTCTTGCGGATCAGTACGGAGACATCCGTAGCTTATCTTCGAGAAGCTACAGGATATTAAGAAACTTCTATTCTTTGATTCTTTATTATGCGTTTTTTTGTTCAGCTAGATTCTTTAAAATATCTTCGTTCTATTCTCTTATTGATAGTGAGGACATGTTATCGAATTCATTCTATGAATGGTTTGAGTCTTACGATATGCCAATCACAATGTTATAGTGTCTACTTAATAGAGCCTAGGTGAGAAAATGTTCCTTTATGAACTAGGGCTTATGAAGGGAAAATCTAAATATGGGTGGGGGAAGTTTCCCATAATTATCAAATTCTATGGAAATATGTGCTGGTGATTCTTTATTAAGGATCATTTTTTCAAGTTTGATTGAGATGAATATGAGGATACATGCCATTTTGGGCCAGAAACGGGTTGATTTGTATAATGCATTCTAGTTACTTGACGTACAAAAATGTGTGGTGTGATATAGATATGACCTTCTCAATGGTTATGGTGTAGAAAAGTGGTGGATCTAGTAGGCTTTCATGGAGCAAGACTAATGAAAATGGATTTGGCTTTAACAGTGTGAAGGTCAATTATTTGAGGAGCTATACGATATTTCACTTATTAAGAAGAATGTAGATCGACAATGCATGCAGTTTTAAAAAATTGTCAAGTTTCTATTATCACTACAGATACAACTCTATGGAGTAGGAGGACAGAAAGGAATAGTCGTACATCCTACCAAAAATGTTCTAGTCAAAAGTGATAAGACAAAAAGAGTATTTTTTCATAATCAATCATCACTTATGGACACTCGAGCGAGGTATCAGTTAATAAGGGCATTTAAAGTTGTGGATCAACGGTAGGTGTTAACAAGTTTGTGTTGTGAAGTGAATTTCAGAGTTTTAATTGAGGTTAGTAAGATCAGTTAAAGCCAAGAGAAATGAATCAGTGTTGGTGTAAGAAGCTTGTGGATAAGGGAAGCTCTTAATGGGTAGGCTTGCATGAAACTATATGAGAGTGTCAGTAGGAATGTGCATTTGGTGATTGGGAATTGTTCGACAAATTTCAACCAATGCATTGGTGGTTTGAGGTATTATTTCAACATTCCTAAGTACTTTGGTTATAAGACTTTGTGATGGGCTATACCTATGATGCGACTAATTTTGAAGGATTTCGATTTAAAAAATTCAAGTAAGGTAGGGAAGACTTTCAGGAGCCCAAGATTTGTGGTTTATTATAACTCTTACGATTGGCTTAGCTTTTATACAAAGACTTATGGTATTTTGAAACACTCCTCGAGTAAATTTGAAGGATTTTTAGTTTATAAAGATAAAGGTGATTAAAAATACATTATGACATTTGGGAGAAAATACAGATTAGAATATCTGTTTTGATTTGAAAAGTTAGGTTCATCTTTAGAAAAGAGGGACTTAAATTCAGAAAAACGTGATTACTTGGATCTTGTTCAGATTATAGTTATATTATCATTATCAGATAAGGTGTAAATTGTTGAGTATGCTTGGAGGAGAAATTCTACGAATATTTTAGCTAGGAGTTGTAGTAAGTTCCATGGTAGGTTTGAGTTTTGTAACTGGTGAGGTTCAGATGATTGACATGATAAGATCAACAGGAAGATGATTTGTGGTGCATTAAAGTGTGTGGTAACATGACATCCTCAAGTGAATGGGCTAAAGTTAATCAGGTAAAGGGAGTTATCTATATGGTTTAGATCAGAAATTAGAATTTTCTATGTTAGACTATATTTGTGGTAGTTGACTATGTTAGAGTGTAGATTGGTAAAATAAGAAGAATTGAAAATATCAATTATGGATGACGTGGGAGAACTTGTGCAAAAAAAAAGGAATGTGAATTGCAGTAAGCTTCACTTTTAGGAATTGTTAAAAGAGTAACTAGGTGTTGCTCTTAGTGATTTGTGATTAATGGGGAATGTAACACTCTAAAAGTCCCTATGATCAGGCACGAGGCATAAAATGGAGAAAACAGAAGAATCTGCTCCGGGTAACAGAATGAACCGTCAAGTGACCCGTTAGGACACTTGACAGATCACTAAGTGATCCGTTAAGAGAGGAAGTTGGAGAAAAATATGAGATTCAGAGAGTCTTAACGACTGGAGGAATGATCCATTAAGTGTGATGATGAATCATTAAGAAGAGGCATCAAGTGAGCACAAGGGAAACTTAATTTTGTTCCTGTGATGGCTGATGGAGGATAAAGACCCGTCAAGTGCACTAACGGGTCGTTAAGTGACCCGTTAGGTCTGTCTGGATGAAATTTTTAGTCAAGTTATTAAGAGTATTTCCATACTTTCAATATAATTAACTCCTAAATTAAGTTGTTTTGAGCTCCTAAAAGGGTGTATTAGAGGGTTTTATTCACTCCTAACCCTCATTCTATTCGTAACATCTGAAGTTGAAGATCCAATCCTCTTAAGCCCTCAAGCAATCAAGGTTCCCCTTCTTCTCCAATTCTCTTGGGTTTCAAACCCTAGCAAGATCTCTTCAAGCCCAGGTATATAGGGTCATGAATGGGGGATTCTTCCACCCTCATGCCCATTTTCAAATCAATTTTTATGAATTCAAGTCTCCAATTAGGATTTATGAAAATTCTAGGGTTAGATCTAATTTGATGAAATCTCTTATGATCTTCTACGAATTCAATTCTTTTATGATTTATGACTATGATTACTTGTTTTATATTAAATTCTCATATGAATCTATAATTTCAAATTATGATTATTTACTCCACTATGCATGAATTTCATGAATCTCAAACTTATGTATCATGGCCGAATTAGTGGCATTGTTTTCATGGATAGTTCACGTATTTCAAGTATATTTATGAATTTCATGTTTTCCAACTAGCCATGCAAAACCAAGCATGTTTTACGATTATGACTATGAGTAATATGCATATTTTGGGAGTAGTATTTAACATCAAGTAGGCTGAGATTCATTGCCGTCGAGTACGCCGAGATTTAGTGTGCTTAGGTCTTAGAACTATGTGCCACCGTAGGTATGATAATGATAGGGGTCCTCGCCAGAGAGTGTTTCCCCTGCCCGGATGGGCTGAAGAGTGATATCACGCCTTTATCATTCTTTGCCTTGGCAAAAGGTTCTGCCAACTTGAGCGAGATAGTTGGCATCATGTTCTTATTAATGACGGCGTCGGTTATGAGAATCTTCCATTGTTCCTCATGTTTCAAGTTGTCCCCGTTCAGGATTTATGATACCATGTTTTATAGTATATTTGACCCATTGATCAACTTATGAGATTTTACTCACGATTTCAAACATTTTAAGCTACATAATTTTACTTTCAAAACTTTGGGTCATTGTGCTTCAGTTTATGATGAACAACTTATGTTTATGACTATCTCATGATCATTATTTTAGCATGTTGTTCCTACTCTCATATTTTACTTATCCTGCATACTCAGTTCATTTCAAGTACTGACTGAACACTTTTATGCTATATCATCTCATGATAAAGGTTCAGGTGATCAGGCTCAGTCGCGCCGCTAGATTCGATCTTGTCCGACTTCAGCAGTTTTGGTGAATCCTCATGACCCGAGGATGTTAGTTTTGATACATGTCATTTCTTAGGACTTACAATTTCATACTTTAGTGGAGCTAGTTGGGGGTTTGTTCCTTCAGCTCATCGTATGACTATAGAGGCTTTCATACATGATGTACAGATATCCGGCTGTGTTGTCTTGAGGATTTTATTTATCGTTTTATGAATCTTAGACTTCTGCTTATACCTTATGTTATGCTTTATGATCGTTCTGCTAGTTTATGCTCTAAAGTATGATATGCATGTGCCATGGGTTAACTTGGAGCCTCTTATGGTTCTAGGTCCCGTATTACGATACGGAGTCCATGCTTGGGTCATGATAAACTTAGTATCAGAGAAATAGATTTAGGTGTGTCCTAGGGTTTTTGAAAGTTATGCTGAGTAGAGTCTTTTTCATGGATGTGAAGTGTGCCACATGTATGAGGAAGAGGCTACAAGACATTTTAGGAAACTTCCCTTCTTTCATGATCTATGGCATGCGATGAAGTCCAACCCTCTCTATTCTTCTCTGACTCGTGCTATACGTATTTGTAGAAATATGCCGCCCCACCGAGTTAATGGAAGAAGGAATGGGAACGGAAATGGCAATGGCCATGGAATTGACAATGGAGATGGACATTAGCTAGCCCCGTTAGCTTCAGTGGACTCTTTAAATGAGCAGGTGACTCATGCCGAGTTTAGGGATACTTTTCAGATTCTGGCGTAGACTATGATGGCACAGGTCAACTGGAAGGTATTTGCACCGGTGAGCCCCAATACGGGTGCATCAGAGGTGAGAGTGTGAGACTTCACTAGAATGAACCCTCTAGAGTTTTATGGTTCCAAAGTGGACGAGGATCCACAAGAGTTTATTGAGGAGATCCAAAAGGTTACCCAGATTATGGGGGTTACAAGAGAGAAAAGTGCATATTTAGCCTCCTATCAGCTGAAGGAGGTGGCCACATTTGGTTTCGGCAGTAGAAGGTAGGTCGTAGGATAGGTGCAGTTCCTGTTGACTGGGATGAGTTTGTGACTGCCATCTTGGACAGGTTTTTTTCTCGGGAGATGAGGGAAGCCAAGGCTGCTGAGCTTATCAATTTGAAGTAGAATAACATGTCAGTTCAAGAGTATGCTTTGAATTTCACTCAATTGTGGAAGCACGCTCCAGAGATGGTTGCCGAGCCAAGGGGTCAAATGAGTAAGTTTGTATCGGGGGTATCTGATTTAGTGGTTGTCATAATTCGAATATAGGCTTGAATCAAGATACGGGAGAAGAAACCCCGAGAGGCTCCAAGTCGACCCATTGCATGAATATAATATCTAAGCTCAACATAATAAAGCGGAAGTTCAACATACATAATAACGGAAGTCTTCATATAAATCAAGCTAGAATAGAATCATATATGACAAGCTGATTTCTACATAATGTCTGAAAGCCTCTAACATATCTGATGAGTTGATGGGACAACATCCCCAACTAATTTGATGAGTCTGAAACTGAAAGAAACATAACAACTACAGATACTGAATGTCCTCAAAGTATGAGGAAACACTAATGCTAGCTGGACAGGTCTGAGAGGGTCGCAGGACTAAAGATGTTGCTGAGATTGATCCCTCGGACCTGTATCATAAAACGATACAATACAGAGTATGTGGTCAATACTTGGAATGTACCGAATATGCAAGGTAAGTAAAACGGACAGTTAAAAATACATAAGAGTTCATAAGAGTAGGACAACATGATCATAATGTAAGTATCATAATGTAAACATAAGGGTTCAAGGTTTTCAAAACATTCATAAATCAGTCATAATCGTAATCACAAGAGAATGCCTTATCTAAACATGACTTGAACCAAGATAACATAACATAACCGTGCATAAATCATGAGGAACAATGAGAGATTCTTATAACTGACATACCCCATACAAACACACATGGAGCCCGACCTATAAACCCTTAGTTGGGAGGGTGTCCGTACCTTGCCAAGGGTAGAACCATGAAAAGAGGAGTGATATCACTCATGAAAGGCCCATTCGAGCAAAAAGAGACAATCTCAAGGGAGGTCCAATCATGGCTACGTTGGCGCGTAGTTCAGAGATTCGGGGTATGCTTTGACCCCAGGTATACTCGGTATTAAATACTAATCCCAAAATATATATAGTGCTCATATGACAATAGTGAAAACCTGCATTAGATTCATGGGCTAGTTAAATCATAATAATCATAACCATGCTTGAAATGCATGAACTAGCCATGAAATAAGGCCCGTGAGTTATCTATAATCATAAATCCATAAATCATGAAATTCATGCATACTTGTAAAACATGTATATACTTGGTATTTCATAAATCCATGATAAGTACTTGAGAGAAATCATATCATAAGGCATAAATCATAATTGGGCTAATTTAGATCAAGATCATAATGAAATCATAACTTGACTTTTCATAAGAACATACATAATAGAGCATAATTTATTTAAAGTTTGAATCTATAATTTAATAATAAAAATAGTTATAAATTCTCCCCATAGATCATAAAACATGATTTAACACTTGAAAGGGATTAACCCATCGATAGATAATAGAGAATTTACAAGAATTGAAATAAACCTTATAGATCATGTAACTTAAATTCTAGAATTTGAAATCCATGGAATTTGAAAAGAGTTTAGGGAATGAGAGTGAAAGGAACTCTCATTCATAGCCTCACATACCTAGGTAAGTTGAATTTTACACACTTCCTTGAATACCCAAAGTAAATTGAAGGAGAATTGATGGATTTTAGCCTTGATCACCCCTAAGAACATTCTTGTCTTGTATGCATGGAGAGGAGTGATTTATAATGAGCTAAACCCCCTTAAAATCCTAATTAAGCTTAAAACAACGTAATTTAGGCCTTAGGAACTGAGGAATTACAGAAAAGCCCTTAATAAATTCGTATGAAAATACACACTGCTAGTCCCAGTGAGGGACTGGACGAATCATGGTCTGGAGGATGACTCATCATCTTCCTGTCGTGATAAACACTGCCATTTTCATATGAGGGTCACCACGACTCGTGGTGTACCAAATGACTCTTGGTGACCACCCCATTACCACCACTGCTGAAACTTCTCATCTTTCAAGAATCCCTTGGCCACGACTAATATAATGAGTTGTGGTACTCGTGGTCACATCCGTGGTCACCCCAAAACTGAAATTTCAACCAAGACTAAACCCCCTCCCCACGAGTCGCTCCACAACTCGTGGTGCAACCCACGGGTCATGGGACGACTCGTCCTATGACCTGGTGTAGAAAATTTAGTTTTCTCTGTTTCAAATTTCGGGTCTGATCTTAGGGTTTTCTAGGTATTAAAATATCTCCCCCTTGGGAACATTTTTCCTTGAATGTTGAAAATCATACTAAAAAGTAGAGAAATGCAATCATCATACTCAAATACCGCACATACATGCTGAAAACTGACGGAGTGGCTAACTTCGATTTAAACTACATGACTGAACTGAATCCTTGAATCACACATACACTCATTGACTTGAAAGAAACTGGGGTACATGAGCTGAAAATGAAACTGAATAGAGTACTAAGGAGGAAACTGATACCTCAAGCTGAAACTGAGCTGGAAGGGAGTAGATGCGGGTATTTATCCATCATATCTACTTTGGCTTCCCACATAGCTCCCCCAATATGCTGATTCCTCCATAAAACCTTGATTGAAGCTACTTCTTTGTTCCTTAACTTTCGAACCTGACGATCTAGTATTTCCACCAGAACCTCCTCATAACTAAGGTTGTCCTTCACACCTACGCTCTCCACTGGAACATCTAGAGCCAGGTCACCCAAGCACTTCTTTAAGAGAGATACATGAAAGACTGGATGAACTGAAGCTAGTTTTGAGGGTAACTCTATGTCATAGGCCACCTTGCCCACACGTTTCACAACCCGGTACGGATCAACATAATGGGGATTGAGTTTTCCTTTCTTTCTGAATCTCATCACTCCCTTTAGGGGAGACACGTTTAGAAACACCCAATCATTGACTTCAAACTCAAGTTCTCTCCACCTCACATCCATATAGGAATTTTGGAGACTCTGAGCCATTTTCAACCTGTCCCTTATAAGTTGAACTTTCTCCATAGCCTCATAGACTGAATCTGGTCCTATCATCATAGCTTCATTGACTTCAAACCAACCAATAGGCGATCTATATCTCCGCTCACAGAGAGCCTCAAACGAAGCCATCTGAATGTTGGAATGGTAGCTTTTGTTATATGCAAACTCAATGAGCGGCAAATGATCATCCCAACTACCCTCGAAGTCAACCACACACGCTCTCAACATATCCTCAAGAGTCTAAATGGTCCACTCGGATGTCGTTCCAAGTTCAGCCAGGTCTGATTAGAAGTTCAAAAATGAGTGGAGCGAGGGGCTTTAGAGGGAAAAAAGGGGGGCTAGCTTTCTATGCAAAGCTTGACTTGAGTACCAAGTCCCTTCTAAAACAATCTCTAAAACTGGGAGATAAATTGAGTGCCTCTATCTGATATAGAGGACAAGGGCACTCCATGCAACTGAACTGGCTCCTAAATGTACAACATAGCATAATTCTCTGCTGAATCGGTGGTTTTGACCGGTAAGAAATGAATTGCCTTAGTCAACCTGTCCACAACCACCCAAATAGAGTCATACTGTCGACGAGTACAAGACAACCCTGTGATGAAGTCCATATTGATCTCCTCCCACTTCTAAGTAGGGATATAATATCTTGAAGCATACCTCCAGGTCTTTGATGCTCAACCTTCACCTGTTGACAATTCAGACACTTAGCCACAAATTTTGCTATGTCCTTCTTCATGCCATTCCACCAATAGACTTTTCGTAGGTCACATTACATCTTGGTTGCACCTAGGTGTATAGAATATCTGAAACCATGAGCCTCGTGCAACATCCGATCTCTCAAATCATCAAGAACACACAAACTGTCACGCCCCAAAACTGGGGTAGAGCACAACTGGCACTCGATTTATGATTGATCGAGAAGCCGACTATATAGCACCTATAAATGTACACTAAGGCTGACCAAGCCACCTGTCACAACAACCCAAGATAAATACTAGACCCATAATATCTCGATAATAATGAATGTGCAACCTGGAAAGCCGACAAGGCTCCAATAAAGCTAAACAGAGCAATGGAAAACCAACACGACTACACAAACCAAAACCACCACTTCAGCCTCTAAGAGTAAACAAACTGAAATGCACGGTACAGGGCCCCGACCTACCCATGCTGTATACAAAACTCAAAATAGTCAAAACTAGGACATGGTTCCTAGAAGAGAGGAGCATACCACTATTCCACTAAAATCTATCTCCTACTGCATCTGATGATTTGAGCCTCGACCTGTACCTACAACACGATAGCAGGAAGGGTAGATGAAGGGACGTTAATACGAATAAAATGTACTGGTATGTAAGGCCAAAAACTATAAATATATAAGATAACAACGATAACTGAGCCAAAAATAAGAAATAGTAACAACCCGGAATCCTGAAAATTGAAACCTGACAATAACTCAATGTTGAAGTGTAAACGCAATCATCTAATGCACAACAAAAACTATAACTGAAATGCCAGTAGCCAGCCGACCATAAAACCTATATAAAATTCATCTAGCCAGTGTACCACATCGGGGTAAAAATAAAAATGCCTCTAGCTGGTGTATCACACCGGGGTAAAATCCGTCCAGCCGGTGTACCACACTGAGGTAAAATAAAAATATCTCCAGCTGGTGTACCACACCAGGATAAAATTAATAAATCTTAAACAAAGTCATAAATGGAGCCGATATGACTTATACTGGACTAATTTAACACGTATAGAATAGAAATGATGAATGCTAAATATGTGGCCTGCATAGGCCTCCTTCGTAATGCATAACTGCAAGTGAGCACATATAAAATGTAAAGCTAGAAAATAGAACTTACATGCATGCATTCAAAATTTGTTTAAATGATAAGGAACTACGGATGACCTGAGAGTTTCAACAAGTTTATAGGTCGTGTTCAAGGGACATTAGACCTTGGAGACTCACTAGCTTGTCGTTCGTCTTAAGGGAAAGGGATTATAAAATCTTCCCTTGGCCTGGAATATTTCATAATATACTCATAAAATAGAGGAAGACCATAACTAGGCAATCCTAATTCAATAAGATCGTTTACCCTTAATAGCTTGCGGCGTTTTTACTTGGCTTAAAATCATTTACACGTCATTGTCTTGGCTCTTTTACGAATTTCAGTTAGCAATCAAACCATGAAACACATTTAATATCACACACACACACACACACGCACACACACACACACTTGGTCTTCAACTCAATGTACATCTACGACAACAATCAATAGAATATCACACTTCGGCTAGGTATAATCTTAACACTTAAACTCAATAATATATGAAACTTTGAAGCTTAAATGAATCTTAACATATTGCCTCAAGACTTGTAAAGAGGTTGTTGTCTCATTCAATTTATAACGCATGAATCATGCTTAAAAGAACTATGGACGAGGCGCCTTACATATCTTTATCCGATGAACTTTTCTTTAGCCGATTTCCTATTTTAATAATCAGCCTTCAACCTCCTTAATCCAGTGGTTTTATAGGGCACAATAATCTTAATCTGTAGCACAAATTTCATCCTAAAATAACTAACCAAAGGCAGTCACAGTACCAACAACAACACATGGCAACATCAACAATATTTAGCCATTTTCTCAACTGTTTTTTACTAACTTTTGAGGGATAAACAAGAGGAAATTTTACCTTAGTTCTTATGTAATTCTTCACCCCAATATGAAGTATAACTCCAGCAAAAGAAACATCCAAAAAGACTAAGGAAAACGAGCAAAACTCAGCTCACAAACAGTCCATTGGTAGCTCACTTAGCTGTCAATTTCTAGCTTTTCGCTTTGCAATTTGAGAGGTTTAAAAGGGGCGAAATCCTTACCTTTTTCTGGGGGGTTGTTCTTGGTTAAAAATAGGAGTAATTGACCTCATCTTCTTGTTAAAAAAATGCAGCAACCTTTCTGTCCAAAATGCAATAGAAGAAATTCGCAAACACACCAAATATACCTCTAACTTCTAGCTTTCTACTGATAAATTCAAGCAAGTTTAGTAGTAGAATCCTCTCCGTTTATACTTTTGTATAATCCCTACCAAGAGGGAGCATATATGTGGCTTAGAAATGCTTCACAAACGCAGCAATTCACCACAACAACACTGCCACAAACGCAGCTATAAGGCAACAACAAATTCACCACAAAGTTACCTTCACTTCCATGGACTTTTGCTTGAGTTTTGATGGTGTTTTTTTAAGGGATTCCTCTTGGTTTCTTAGGCTTTGCTGCTGAAAAAGAGAGAGAATTTCAGAGAGTAAGCAAATACCTCATATCTGGAAATGTTGAAAAAGATTTCATAACATACAACTTAAAATATAAAGGTGGTTGGGCGGTGGCCGTTTTTAGGGCGGTGGCTGTTTTTTGGGTGGTGGCCACCCACTATCCGACAATGCCACCATAAAATATCTATAACTATTTTTTTTGAACTCCGATTGAAGAGCGGTTTGATGTTCTGAAAATTAGACTCAAAGAACTTTAATTTGATAGGTCGTTGGTCTTCTAATGTATTATATATTGGGAAATATGATCGTTTAAAGTTGATCCTTACTTTTGAACTTCACATACTCTTTTCTTTTCCGGTCATACACATTTCCCTTGTCATCTACGACCAATGTACAACCCGTACTTCTCTTAACCTAGCATACAAACATCAAATAATCACCAAAAATTTTCCGGGGTGTAATATTCTCCCCCTTTTAGGAACATTCGTCCTCGAATGGAGAATAATTTCACATAATATGCTTCAAAATAGATACTCAATAACTTAGGTATCAAACACATACCTTCTTAACATCGACGTCGTAAATAGGTGAGGATATTTCTTCTTCATTTCCTCCTTATCCTCCCAAGTCACTTCCTCGATGTTATTACTTCGCCACAATACTTTAACTGAAGCGGCTTCTTTGGTCTGAAGTTTCCTGACTTGCCGGTCAAGTATAACAACTGGGACCTCGGTGTAGGTCATCTCCTTAGAAATCCGGACATCATAGATAGGGATTACACGGGTTGGGTCTCCAATACACTTCCGCAACATCGATACATATAATACTGGGTGGAATTCCGCTAGCTCTGGTGGTAACTCCAACTCATAGGTTACATTGCCTATCCTGTGGATAACTCTGTAAGGCCCAACATATCTATGTCTCAGCTTGCCTTTTCGACCAAAGCACATGATGCCTTTCATAGGCAACACTTTCAGGAAGACCCAATCATCAAAAACAAACTCCAGCACTCGATAGTTTCCATCCACATAAGAGTTCTGCCTACTCAAGGCTATTTGAAGTCGATCTATAATAAGTTTCACCTTGTTAATAGCCTGTTGCACTAAGTATTGCCCCAATAAATCTGCCTCTATCACGATTCGAATGGAGGCCCGAATCGTAGACACGGGACAAGGGACCTCAAGAGACCCCAAGTCGACCCAAGGCATAAGCATACATCTAACACAATATGTAAACTGAAGAATCAACAATATAAACTCAACGGAAGTCTAACTCAACATCACATCAGAATAAGCATCCGAAGCTAAACACATATATAAGTTTGAAAAGCCTCTAGTTTGGACAAGATTATGGAACAAGACCCCAACTAACTCAACAATACTGAAACTGAAAATACATAAGGAAACTAAATGTCTAGCCCTCAAAGGATGAGGACTCACCAACCAAGTAGGTGCTAACTTTGACAACCAACTACGAGCAGGGATGAGCCTTGGAGCTGGGTCCTGTATCATAAAATGATACAACATAGAGTATGCGGTCAGTGTGTGGAATGTACCGAGTATGCAAGGTAAGTAAAACCGCTTAAGTAAAGTAAATCATTTAAAACATTTCATAACATATCACAAACTTTCAAATCTGAGAGGAAGGACTGCATGTATTCATTCTGAAATCGTAATCTTTTCATAATATGACAATGCATAGCTTCATAACATCATAACTAACTCGAATGACTCAAAGCTGAAACATGACACTTATAAGAAAAGCTGAACAATGAGTCAAACCTTACTTTTAGAACATGAACGTGTAAAATAATAACCATGAGTAATGAATATGTAAATCTGAATCATATAAACAATGGGAGGCTTGTCACTTAACCGACATACCACGATAGAGCTTATGTGGTCCCGACTATCACACTGAAGTGTGTAGAGCCTTCCAAAACCTTGCCAGGGCTAAGGACGCTACCATGATATCGATATCAAGCTCATGGGCCATTAGGGCTGGGTATAGCTCACAAGGGAGGTCCCAATAACATAATAGTATCAACCTACGTTGGCGCGTAGTTCTGAGGCATAGGGTGATCGACCCTTAGCCCACTCGGTGCTAGACTCTTCTCCCAAAATGCAATGCTCAACATTGTATACAATGAAGCTCAACATTGTCTATTGACGAAGCTTAATAATGGAATCATGCATAAACTCAACATCGTATGAAATGAAGCTCAACAGTAACATACATCTCAATTATGAATTCATGCATATGAGAAGTTTTATTTCGAAACATACCACAAGCTCAATGATAAATGGGAGTATCTACTGCAAAACCATGTGGTAAGCTTACTTTGGAGATACTACATCATCATACTCAATATAAGGGCTTTCCCCAAAACTTTATCATGCTTGGATCTACTCAATTCATTTTGAAAACAATATCATATTCATGGGCAGCTTTAGAAACATGCTTTTTATCAACAAATCTCATAATCCTACATTCATCATCATTCTCTTCATTTATAAACTTCTCATTCATGGGCATTTAATTTCATAAATTAGAAAACACAATTTTGATTGAAAACAAATTTAAAATCTTCCCAAGCTTCACAATTCATCAATAGGAACATATCTAATCGTACCCATGTATAGAAATTGAAGAATTATGCAATTGAGTAAAAACCCCATAGCTTAATCATAGAAATTTCTCATACTTAGAGATTGGACATGTGTGTGGAAGAAAACACCCGCTTATAACCCTACATACCTGAAAGGGATTGATTCCACCAAATCTTTGATTACCCAAGAGGAAATTGGATGGAAACCTTGAATACTAGCCTTGAATCACCTCTTCAACCTCTCAAGATTGCATGCATGTAATGAATGACTTAGGATAGGTTTTCCCCTCTTAAACCCACTAAAACGAGCCTTAAACGACGTAGTATAGACCCCTAGGACTTAGGAATTACGGAAAAGCCTTTACTAAAATCGCATAATTTAACTGTCAGGTTGTCCTAACGGACGACCTGATGACTCATCATAGGGGAAAACGACTCGTCATGTTTCTCATTAGGTACACTACCTGCCTGATCTCCTGGGCTCACAATGACTATCATAACGAATCGTTAGGGGTGACCACGACTCGTGGTCACCAGTCATCAAGTTTACTGCCTCAACTCATCACTTCACACTAATATCACCCCATGACTCACACCATGACTCGTTGCCACATCCAACAAGTCATGACCAGCTTCCGTTAAGTGCACTGTCTTGCCTTCTTTTTTTTCCTTCTCCCTTACCCCACGACTGACTTAAAGGCTCGTAATGTCTGACCCTGAGTCGTTCCCATGCCCGTGGGGGCCCTTTTTCCTCCAAACTTCCAACTCTTTCCCGGCCTCCCCACGAGTCACCTGAGGACTCGTGGCTGTCCTCACGAGTTGTCCAACAACCCGTTCTATGCTTACAATACCAATTTTACATTTTCCCCATTTTGACTCTCGGGTCTGATCCTTGGGTTCTCGTGGTATTACAGTATCTCTCCCTTGGGAACATTCGTCCTCGAATGTTAGAAACACATAGAAAATGAAGAAACCTGCAATCATCATATGCAAACATTGATCATTTAAATCGAAAACTGACGGAATGACTACCTTCGAAAAAAACTACATTGCTGAACATAATTCATACATCACATACATCAATCATAACATAAAACAAACTTGCGTACACAAACTAAACATGGAAACTGATTAGAGAATTAGGGCAAAAACTGATACCTCAAACAGAAACAGAGCCGGTAGGGAATAAGTGAGGGTATTAGCCATCATAGCCACTTCGGCTTCCCACGTAGCCCCCTCAATATGCTTATTTCTCCATAACACTTTAACTGAAGCTACTCCTTTGTTCCTCAGCCTCCGAACCTGAAGATCCAAGATTGAAACTGGAATTTCCTCATAAGTGAGGCTATCTGCCACACCAACACTTTCCACCGGGACAACTAAAGCTGGATCACCCAAGCACTTTTTCAAGAGCAATACATGAAAGATGGGATAAACTGAAGATAACTCTGGTGGCAAGTCCAACTCATACGCTACATTACCAACTCTTCTCATAACCCGGTAAGGACCAACATAGTGGGGGTTGAGTTTTCGTTTCTTTCCGAATCGCATGACTCCATTCATGGGAGATACCTTCAGAAATACCCAATCGTCCACCTCAAACACCAACTCTCTCCTCCTCACATCAACATACAACTTTTGATGACTCTGAGCGATTTTTAGCCTGTCCCTTATCAACTAAACTTTTACCATAGCCTCAAGAACCGAATCTGGCCCTATCATAGCTGCCTCACCAACCTCAAACCATCCGATGGGCGATCTACATATCCACCCAGAGAGCCTCATACGGTGCCATTTGGATACTAGAGTAATAACTGTTATTGTAAGCAAACTCAATCAGGGGAAAGTGATCATCCCAACTACCTTTGAAGTCCATCACACATGCGCTCAACATGTCCTCGAGAGTTTGAATTGTCAGCTCCACCTGACCATCCATTTGCAGATGAAATGCCATGCTGAGTTTAACCTGAATCCCAAGCCCTTTTTGAAAAGACCGCCAAAACTGAGAGGTAAACTGAGTACCTCGATCTGAGATAATAGACAAGGGCACTGCATGTAATCACACCAACTCCTAGATATACAGTTTGGCATAATCATTTGCTGAATTTATGGTTTTGACTAGTAGAAAGTGTGCAGCCTTGGTCAACTTGTCTACCACCACCCAAATGGAATTGTAGTGTCGGTGAGTACAAGGTAGGCCTGTAATGAAATCCATATTAATCTCTTTCCACTTACAAGTGGGAGTGCTAATATCCTGAAGTACGCCTCCCGGCCTTTGATACTCGACTTTCACTTGCTGACAGTTCGGGCACTTGGCTACGAATTCTGCAATATCCTTCTTCATGTTGTTCCACCAATATATTTCCCGCAAATCATGATACATCTTGGTGGCACCCGGATGGATAGACTACCAGGATCCATGTGCCTCACACAATATCCGATCCCTCAAATTATCAATATCTAGAACACATAGACGGCCCTGGTATCGCAACACCCTATCTCCCCCTTGGGAGAAAACCTCCACTTTCTGACTCTGAATGGCTCCCTTCAGTTTCACCAATATTGGATCCTCGTCTTTTGTAGCTTTCACATCTTCCACCAATGACGATTCTGATCCATTTCGCACAACAATGTCGCCATCGGTTGAGTCGACCAATCTAACTCCCAACCTTGCAAGTCGATGGACATCTTTTACCAACTTCTTTTCCTCATCCACACGGGACACACTCTCCATAGAGAGCCTACTAAGTGCTTCCGCTACCACATTAGCCTTACTCGGGTGGTAAAGGACACTCATGTTGTAGTCATTTAGTAGCTCCAACCACCTCTTTTGCCGAAGATTGAGATCTTTCTGCGTGAACACATGTTGCAAGCTCTTGTGATCCATGAATACATCCACATGGACCCTATATAAATAATGTTACCATATCTTCAATGCAAATACCACCGCTGCCAACTCTAGGTTGTGGGTCAAGTAATTCTTTTCATAGACTTTCAACTGTCTTGAGGCATATGTTATCACTTTCCCATGCTGCATCAACACACACACAAGTTCGATTCTCGAAGCATCACAACACCACAAAACCATCGGTACCCTTGGGTAGGGTCAACATTGGTGCTGAAGTGAGTCGAGTCTTCAACTTTTGGAAGCTTTTGTCACAAGCCTCCGACCATTGGAACTTTACCTTCTTCTGAGTCAACTTGGTCAAAGGTGCTGCGATGGAGGAGAAACCCACAACAAACCTCCGATAGTAGCTAGCTAAACCCAAAAAGCTCCTGATATCTGATGGGTTCACCCATCTGGGCTAATTATTCACCACCTCAATTTTCTGAGAATCTACCTATATGCCCTCACTCGATACCAGGCCTAAAAATGCCACGGAGTCCAGCCAAAACTCACACTTGCTAAACTTTGCATACAACTAACGATCCTTGAGGGTCTAAAGCACTAATCTCAAGTGAGCGGCATGCTCCTCCTCACTCCGAGAGTATATAAGGATGTCATCAATGAACACAATCACAAATGTGTCCAAATATGCACTAAACACCCTGTTCATTAGATCCATAAAAGCTATAGGGGCATTGGTTAGTCCAAAAGACATAGAAACTAATCCATAGTGACCATACCAAGTCCTAAAAGCGGTTTTCGGGATGTCACTCTCCCGAACCTTGAGCTGGTGATACCCGGATCTGAGATCAATCTTAGAGAAACACTTGGCACCCTGAAGCTGGTCAAATAAATCGTTGATCCTGGGTAAAGGATACCTGTTCTTAACAGTGACCTTGTTCAACTGCCGATATTCAAAGCACATCCGAAGCGAACCATCCTTTTTCTGGACAAATAACACTAGTGCACCCCATGGAGACTTACTCGACCAAATAAAGCCCTTATCTAACAGGTTCTTCAACTGATCCTTCAACTCTTTTAGCTCGGCTAGAGCCATTTTGTAGGGAGGAATAGATATAGGATGCATGTTGGGAAGAAGATCTATACCGAAATCAATCTCCCCCTTAGGAGGGACACCTGGCAAATCGTCAGGAAAGACCTCCGGATACTCACGTACTACTGGAACTGACTGGATAGTCAGGGTTTCAGACTCGACATCCTTAACCCTAACTAGATAGTACATGCAACCTTAGAAATCATCTTCTTGGACTTAAGGTAGGAAATGAATTGACCTACAGGAACAACTGAACTACCCTTCTATTCTAATTGACGTGTATATGAATGTAGTTGGGAGAAACAGCAGAAGTACCGACAGAAATCACACCAGTCAGTCGGGTACTCAGAAACCAGGTATGTAAAGTTATTCTTTCGGCAAGCCAGGAAGTATAGCTTAGAAAGTAAATAGAATAAAGGCTATTAACCGATATCCAGCGTACAGGAATGATTTTAGTATAATTTCCAGCAAGCATGCTAGTATATTAATTACGTATCATGCAATAATTAGAATAGTAGATAATCAGGCAATACGTATTACATCTGTTGAGATTGTATCCAGTAGTAGGAGGTACATTTTATATCATTGAGCTATATTCAGATATAATCAGATAGACAGATAATGGCCAGATAGCAGTTAGTCCAGCAATCAGGAATAGTGTAAAACAAAATATAGTTTCAGTTATTTAATACAAACTGGCCTTGAGATACAAGAAGAGAATATGATTAGTATTTTTCATTTGAGCATGCTTGCTGTGTATGTGTTTTGTATGTTGAGACTTGTTGTGGCATGTGGGCACCCTTTAGCATCCCCACCGCCCCTGGGTTATAGCTGTGTCGATACCAGATTCAGATACCGCCACCAGCTGGGCGATGCCGTCCGACTAAAGGACGATGATGGCCGACAACCATGATAATACGGTCCAGACCACCCTGCTTGCAGGGGTAGTTCAGTTTACTCTGCGCAGAGCTAGCACACCGTGTTTACAGGGGCAGACCACTCTGTGTGCACACCTGTGCCCAGAGGCAGGAGTCTTCGGACTCAGACACAGTTTATTGTCAGAGGCCAAGGCCTGAGCTACGTACCCAAGGGGGCCGGTAGGAGGAGCTCACAGTTATCAGATGAGTGGAGTGACTTGTTTTTGGTTGGTTTAGACCCGGGTAGGGGTAAATAGATTGGTTGCTTGGTTGGCACCTTCCGGCTTATGGGGGTCGGTCAAGTATTGTGTGTATTATTATGTATATTGATATGTGTTAGTAGATACTCTTAGACAGAAGGACGACACGTCTTCAGGTACGCTCAGTTAGTTACAGAATGTATAAACTCTCCCCAGTTATCCTCAGCTAGATAGACTCAGCTACTTCTTGCTTAAATGTCATGTTATTGTGCTATTCGTTTCAGTTGCATATTTCAGTTTGCTTTACATGCTCAGTACCTGTGGTACTGACACCCAGCGGGGCGCTGTATTGCTTGCCTACAGGTACTCACGGACGAGGAGCCGATCCCTCGTGATTCCAGCCAGCCAGTGAGTCATCAGCTCCTGTCATCCGGAGTCTGATTCCCAGAGGTGTAGCTCCTTTTCTTTTGTTGTGCAGTATGGGTAGGTCGGGGCCCTGTGCCGATCATTTCTATTAGTTTCTTACAGTATTCGTAGAGGCTTGCAGTCTGTATATATTCCCTGTGGTTATTTGAGCCGGTCGTGTGGGGCCGTGCAGTCTGCTGTAGCTGTCTTGTATTCCAGTTTATGTTGGCCGTGTGGGGCCTTAGTTTGACAGTAGTGGTGACCTTGCCGGTCACGTAGTTTTACAGCAGTCTTGTGTTGAGTTACAGATAACTAGACAGCATGGTGGCCTTGTCGGCCCGCATAGGTTCCTTGTTACAAGTCTGTTTCTGGTTAGCTGTTGTTACAGGTACAGATGGCTACAGGCCAGTTGGCCGGAGGCTGTAGTTCCAGCCGTTATATAGCCGATTTGTTTCTTGAAATAGAGCCAAAGCCAGCCAAAGCACCAGATGTGCTCAGGCTGGACCAGTTAGCAGTTCAGAGTCTAGCAGGCACCAGGTGCCCGTCATACCCCCCAAGGTGGGGTGTGACAAACTTGGTATCAGAGCAGTTCGTGTCCCAGGGAGTCTGCAAGCCGTGCTAAGTAGAGTCTTGTCTATGGATGTGTTGTGCACCACATACTATAGGCAGGAGGCTGCGAGGCATGTTAGGATTGTCGCTCTTCTTTCTTATTCAATCGTGCTATAGAGCGGTACAATATAGAGTTGACTTTTGAAACTCACCACCCTCTTTGCTTACAGATATTATGGAAAACCAGTGGCACCCAGCTACAGGTAGGAGATTGGATACAACAGCGGGTGAAGGCACCAGTAGGATGCCTCAGTTACAGCCAGATTCCGCGCAGTCTGAGAGCAATACGGAGGCGTCATCTCGGCCCTCCCAGCAGTCTCTGCCTCGCCAGACACCATTTGAGGCAGCACCGCCTCCCACAGCTCCTGCACCCATTTCGTCTGATCAGGAGCTACGTAGTGCGGTGGTTATGTTGACTCAGATGCTAGCTGCTCAGCATCAGCCAGCACCACCTATAGCAGTAGAATCCCTAGGGGGGCCAGGTAGTTCCAGGGTTAGAGAATTCTTGGCATTGGGACCCCCTCAGTTTACTGGATCGGATTCAGCGGAGGACCCTCAGGACTTTTTGGACCAGATGCAGAGGATCTTTAGAGTCATGCACGTAACCCCAGCATAATCAGTTGAGTTAGCAGTGTTCCGGTTACGGGATATTGCTGTTTTGTGGTACGAAAGTTGGGAGAGGTCTCGGGGAAGAGATACAGCCCCTCCTACTTGGTCCAGCTTTTCAGAGGCCTTCCTGGACCACTACTTACCCCGGGAGGTCAGACAGGCTCGGGTGGACCAGTTCTTACATTTAGAGCAGGGGGCTAGGAGCGTCCATGAATATTCCTTGCAATTCGACTCCTTAGCCCGCTATGCTCCAGCATTTGCGGACACCATGTCGTCCAGAGTCCACCGCTTTATTATGGGCCTGAATCCAGAATACATAGAGACGTGCATGACAGCTACTTTGAGAGAGGACATGGACATAGCCAGGGTGCAGGCCTTCGCACAGACAATTGAGGGCCTGAGGCAGCGACAGCGGTGTGACAGACAGGCGACTTCAGAGCAGCGCTGTAGGAGCAGACCCGCTGAGATTCAGAGGGAAATTCCTAGGGGGCCGAGACCACGGTTTTCAGATAGGCCACCCAGATCTATACTATCGGTACAGCAGCAGAGGGGCAGGTTCATTCGCCGGAGTCAGTCGGAGTCCGGTAGCAGTCCACGGACAGTAGCCGCACCTCAGCAGCGGAGGGTAGAACAGAGTAGATTTACATCCACCCCTTGTCCTATATATCACCGACTACATTCTGGAGCCTGCAGGCAGGGCTTCCCAGGGTGTTATTACTGCGGACAGGAAGGGCATTTAATGAGAGATTGTCCAACCAGGGGACAGGGTAGTCAGGATGATCTGGATAGAGCGTAAGCAGGGCCACGAGTTCCAGTAGCCTCAACAGGGCGCAGAACCTCAGGTTCAGGGAATAGGGGCCGAGGTAGACCAGGAGCCTCTGGCTCAGGTGCAGGCCCCAGCCGTACCTATGCATTACCGGGGAGGCAGGATTTAGAGGCATCTCCCGACGTGGTCACAGGTACCTTGATTATCTGTTCATATCCTGTTTATGTATTGATTGATCCAGGGTCTACATTGTCATATATCACACCATTTGTGGCCCGAAAGTTGGGTATCGAACCAGAATTGCTTCAGCAGCCCTTTTCAGTGCTTACACCGGTCGGTGACTCGATTACAGCTAAAAGAGTTTACCGAGGGTGTACGGTAGATGTTGCTGATCGCCAGATCATGGTAGACTTAATAGAACTTGAGATGGTCGACTTCGATGCCATTATGGGTATGGACTGGTTAGTGCCATGCTACGCCGACTTAGAATGTTGGACCAAGACGGTCCGATTCCACTTTCCGGGGGAAGCAGTGCGAGAGTGGAAAGGGAGTACACCTACGCCGAAAGGTAGGTTTATTTCCTACCTTAAGGCAAGAAAATTAATAGCAAAGGGATGTATTTGCCACCTAGTTAGAGTCCAGGACGTTCGGGTGGAACCTCCAACTCTTCAGTCTGTTCCAGTGGTCAATGAATTCCCTGACGTATTCCCGGATGAGTTGCCTGGTGTCCCTCCCGAAAGGGAGATAGATTTTGCGATTGGCTTGTTACCAGGTACTCAGCCGATATCGATTCCTCCTTATTGTATGGCTCCTGCAGAACTCAGAGAATTAAAGGAGCAGTTGAAAGATTTGTTACATAAAGGTTTTATCAGGCGGAGTACTTCACCGTGGGGTGCGCCAGTTCTGTTTGTAAGAAAGAAAGATGGCTCACTCCATATGTGTGTGGACTATCGGCAACTAAACAAAGTTACAGTGAAGAACAAATACCCGCTCCCGAGAATAGATGATTTGTTTGACCAGTTGCAGGGGGCCAAATGTTTTTCTAAGATAGATCTGAGGTCCGGATACCACCAGGTCCGGGTTCGGGAGAGGGATATTCCAAAGACTGCTTTCAGGACCAGGTATGGTCAATTTGAATTTCTAGTTATGTCTTTTGGACTGACGAATGCTCCCGCAGTGTTTATGGACCTGATGAACAGCATATTCAGACCGTACTTGGATCTGTTCTTGATAGTATTTATTGATAATATTCTGGTATATTCTCATTCAGAGACAGATCACCAGAATCATTTACGAACAGTACTCCAGATCCTTAGAGAACGTCAGTTGTACGCCAAGTTTTCTAAGTGTGAGTTCTGGCTGAACTCAGTTGCCTTTTTGGGGCACATCGTGTCGGATGCTGGTATACAGGTAGACACACAAAAAATAGAGGCGGTCAAGACATGGCCCAGACCTACCACTCCGACCGAGGTCCGCAGTTTCTTGGGTTTAGCAGGATATTATCGGAGATTTGTTGAAGGATTCTCCACTATAGCAGCACCTCTGACAAAGCTGACACAGAAAGCAGTAAAATTTCAGTGGACGGAGGCATGTGAGCAGAGTTTTCAAGAGTTGAAAGACCGATTGACCTCCGCCCCAGTACTTGCATTGCCAGAGGGAACAGATGGGTATGCGGTGTATTGCGACGCTTCAGGTTTGGGACTGGGTTGTGTGTTGATGCAGCATGGTAAGGTGATTGCTTATGCTTCCAGACAGCTTAGGAAACACGAAAAGAACTATCTGACCCATGACCTGGAACTGGCCGCAGTGATCCACGCTTTGAAAATTTGGAGGCATTATCTGTATGGCGTCCATGTAGACATTTTCACAGATCATAAAAGTCTGCAATACATTTTCACACAGAGGGAGTTAAATCTGCGGCAACGTCACTGGTTAGAATTGTTGAAAGACTATGATGTAAATATTCTCTATCACCCAGGAAAAGCTAATGTAGTAGCAGATGCCCTGAGCCGTAAGTCAATGGGGAGTTTGGCGTATTTGCGGCCCGAGAAGCGGGAATTAGCCAAGGAAATTCATCAACTAGCTGGGTTAGCCGTTCAAGTAGTGGAGACAGAAAATAACAGAGCAATAATTCAGAATTCTGCCGAGTCATCACTAGTTACAGAGGTAAAAGAACGGCAGTACGAGGACCCTGACCTAGTCTAGCTCAGGGATAGAATTCAGAAAGGTAAAGAGTCAGATTTCCAAGTGACTGAAAATGAAGTACTACGTTGTGGGGGCCGTTTATGTGTCCCGAATGTTTCAGGGCTTCTCCAGCAGATCATGCATGAGGTACATTACGCTCGTTATTCTCTCCATCCAGGAGCAACGAAAATGTACCATGATATCAGAGACATCTACTGGTGGCCAGGTATGAAATCTAAAATAGCTGAATTTGTATCTAGATGTCCTAACTGCCAGCAGGTGAAAGCGGAGCACCAGAAACCGGGCGGTCTGACGCAGGATATAACTGTGCCTATGTGGAAATGGGAAGCGATAAATATGGATTTTGTAACAGGATTACCCCGTACCAGACGCAGAAATGATTCTATTTGGGTAATAATTGACAGGCTGACAAAATCAGCTCATTTCTTGCCAGTGAAGGCTACCTTCTCAGCCGAGGATTATGCTGAGTTATATATCAGAGAAATAGTTAGACTACATGGAGTGCCGGTATCTATTATTTCAGACAGGGGAGCACAATTCACAGCTAGATTTTGGCAGTCGTTCCAGAGGGGTCTGGGAACGCAGATTAATTTGAGCACAGCATTCCACCCTTAGACAGATGGACAGGCTGAGCGAACTATCCAAACGCTCGAAGATATGCTACGAGCGTGCGTACTAGATTTTGGGGGTAGCTGGGATGAACATCTGTCGCTGATTGAATTTGCCTATAATAATAGTTATCATTCAGCTATCCAGATGGCGCCCTTTGAAGCATTATATGGGCGAAAATGTAGATCGCCGGTGGGCTGGTTTGAAGTGGGGGAATCAACGTTGATTGGGCCAGACATCATTCAACAGTCAGAGGAGAAGGTAAAGCTTATCAGAGAACGCCTGCTGACTGCTTAGAGCCGCCAGAAGTCGTATGTAGATATGCGGCGTAGAAATTTAGAATTTGCGGTAAATGACTGGGTATACCTGAAGGTGTCTCCGATGAAAGGGGTGATGAGATTTGGTAAGAAAGGCAAGCTTAGCCCGAGATTCATTGGGCCATATCAAATTCGGCGAAGAATAGGCCGAGTTGCATACGAATTGAACTTGCCTCCGGAGTTAGCATCTGTTCACCCAGTATTCCATGTATCTATGTTGAGGAAGTTCGTAGGAGACCCTTCCACAGTTGTTCCAGTTCAGGATGTCCAGGTCACCGAAGAGTTAGCATATGAGGAGGTTCCAGTAGCTATCTTAGACAGACAGATCCGTAGATTGAGAACTAAAGATATTGCGTCTGTCAAAGTATTGTGGCGTAACAAGAACCGAGAAGAAATGACCTGGGAAGCCGAGGAGGACATGAAAGCCAGATATCCCCACTTATTCCGAGCATAGGCAAATGAGAGGTATGTTAGAACTGTTTTCCTTATTAATGCTTATACTTCATATATGAAAGCAGGCGATTGATTATAGATAGTTTTATACATGAATGTTATTATATCGTGTAGAGTACCTATATTGGGCTTTTCCTGCTTTTTAGGAATTATGAGATAGTCCATAATACAAGGGAAACTCTGCCAAAATTTTTTGTTCTAGAAACAAGTTGGGTAAGTTGAGGAAGTCCTTTAGACAAAAGGTCATTCGAGGACGAATGTTCTTAAAGGGGGGAGAATGCTATACCCCGTAAATTTTAAATAAATAAATATCCTAAGGGCATGTTGGTTAAGGGATTTAGAAGGCAAAAAAAAATAAAAAAATAAAAAAAATAAAATGGATTAATAAAAGGGTCGACCCCTTCATCAAAGAGCAGCAAATTTCCAGCAAAAAACAGGGGGTCTTCATATGAGAAGAAAACCCACGACAAACATAGATAATTTCCTTCCAATTACGCGACGAATTGCGGTCTAAACTCCGTTCCGGCTTAGGTACAGGTGTATAAAGCTGCAGAGATCAATCCTACGGAGTTGGTTTCGTGAAATTTGGCCGACGAAACGTCGTGCTACCGAGGTAAAGTAAATAGAATTACTTTAAATTAGTACCAATGTGTTCCTAGCGTTGCAGTGAGCATTTATCCCTTCTGGACTATCGAGAAATAACGAGTTTTTGATCATTTTTCGAAAGGTTGAAGTTGGGATAAATATATATATCAAAAGTGATAATTTCTCCCGAATATTAATGTATTTAGTTCTAATTGACGTGTATATGAATGTAGTTGGGAGAAACAGCAGAAGTACCGACGGAAATCACACCGGTCAGTCGGGTACTCAGAAACCAGGTATGTAAAGTTATTCTTTCGGCAAGCCAGGAAGTATAGCTTAGAAAGTAAATAGAATAAAGGCTATTAACCGATACCCAGCGTACATGAACGATTTTAGTATAATTTCCAGTAAGCATGCTAGTATATTAATTACGTATCATGCGATAATCAGAATAGTAGATAATTAGGCAATACGTATTACATCTGTTGAGATTGTATCCAGTAGTAGGAGGTACATTTTATATCATTGAGCGATATTCAGATATAATCAGATAGACAGATAAAGGCCAGATAGCAGTTAGTCCAGCAATCAGGAATAGTGTAAAACAGAATATAGTTTCAGTTATTTAATACAAACTGGCCTTGAGATACAAGAAGAGAATATGATTAGTATTTTTCATTTGAGCATGCTTGCTGTGTATGTGTTTTGTATGTTGAGACTTGTTGTGGCATGTGGGCACCCTTTAGCATCCCCACCGCCCCTGGGTTATAGCTGTGTCGATACCAGATTCAGATACCGCCACCAGCTGGACGATGCCGTCCGACTAAAGGACGATGATGGCCGACCACCATGATAATACGGTCCAGACCACCCTGCTTGCAGGGGTAGTTCAGTTTACTCTACGCAGAGCTAGCACACCCTGTTTACAGGGGCAGACCACTCTGTGTGCACACCTGTGCCAAGAGGCAGGAGTCTTCGGACTCAGACACAGTTTATTGTCAAAGGCCAAGGCCTGAGCTACGTACCCAAGGGGGCCGGTAGGAGGAGCTCACAGTTATCAGATGAGTGGAGTGACTTGTTTTTGGTTGGTTTAGACCCGGGTAGGGGTAAATAGATTGCTTGCTTGGTTGGCACCTTCCGGCTTATGGGGGTCGGTCAGGTATTTTGTGTATTATTATGTATATTGATATGTGCTAGTAGATACTCATAGACAGAAGGACGACACGTCTTAAGGTACGCTCAGTTAGTTACAGAATGTATAAACTCTCCCCAGTTATCCTCAGCTAGATAGACTCAGCTACTTCTTGCTTAAATGTCATGTTATTGTGCTATTCGTTTCAGTTGCATATTTCAGTTTGCTTTACATGCTCAGTACCTATGGTACTGACGCCCAGCGGGGCGCTGTATTGCTTGCCTACAGGTACTCACGGACGAGGAGCCGATCCCTCGTGATTCCAGCCAGCCAGTGAGTCATCAGCTCTTATCATCCGGAGTCTGATTCCCAGAGGTGTAGCTCCTTTTCTTTTGTTGTGCAGTATGGGTAGGTCAGGGCCCTGTCCCGATCATTTCTATTAGTTTCTTACAGTATTCGTAGAGGCTTGCAGTCTGTATATATTCCCTGTGGTTATTTGAGCCGGTCGTGTGGGGCCGTGCAGTCTGCTGTAGCTGTCTTGTATTCCAGTTTATGTTGGTCGTGTGGGGCCTTAGTTTGACAGTAGTGGTGACCTTGCCGGTCACGTAGTTTTACATCAGTCTTGTGTTGAGTTACAGATAACTAGACAGCATGGTGGCCTTGTCGGCCCGCATAGGTTCCTTGTTACAAGTCTATTTCTGGTTAGTTGTTGTTACAGGTACAGATGGCTACAGGCCAGTTGGCCGGAGGCTGTAGTTACAGCCGTTATATAGCCGATTTGTTTCTTGAAATAGAGCCAAAGCCAGCCAAAGCACCAATGTGCTCAGGCTAGACCAGTTAGCAGTTCAGAGTCTAGCAGGCACCAGGTGCCCGTCATACCCCCCAAGGTGGGGTGTGACAAAAAACCTCCCATTTACAGGATGGAGTTTCTATATCGTGCATTAGATCTCCTGGCCTCTGGTGCTCAACCTTCACCTGCTAGCAATTAGGATAATGAGTCACAAGACCTGTGATGTCCTTTTTCTTGTCATTCCACCAGTATAGCTGCCTCAGGTCACAATACATCTTCATGGCACCTGGGTGTACTGAATATCGAGAGTAATGAGCTTCATTCATAATCTGTTTCTGTATATCACCCATATTTGGTACACATAGATGACCCTAGTATCTAATAACTCCATCAAGTCCACAATCAAATAGGCTCTGTTTCTACTGTGGTATATTGTCTCTTAGTAAGACCAACGCTGCATCATCATATTGTCGTTGCTTAACTTTCGCTACAAGGACAATTCTGTCGTGTTTTTGACAATAACACCCCCATCTTTGACATCTAGTAACTGAATCTGTAAGTCAACCAACTGCTGTAGAGTCTTCTTCATTTCAATCCTATCAACCTGAATATGAATCAAACTACCCATAGACTTGATACTTAGCGCATCAGCTACAACATTTGCCTTTCTCGGATGATACAAAATACTCATATCATAATCTTTCAGCAATTCCAACCACCTTCTTTGGCGTAAATTCAACTCCTTCTATTGGAATAGATACTGAAGGCTCTTATGATCCGTAAAAATATCAACATGTTCCCCATACAGGTAATGGTGCCAGATCTTCAATGCAAACACCACCGCTGCCAATTCTGGATCATGGGTAGGCTAATTTTGCTCGTGCTTCCTTAGCTGCCTTGAAGAATAGGCAATGACTTTGCCATGTTGTATCAAAACACAACCTAAGTTGATCCTGGAGGCATCACAACAGACCACATAACCCTCTGTACCTTCTGGAAGAGTTAAGTAGGTGTTGAGGTCAACCTATTTTTTAACTCCTAAAAACTGTGCTCACACGCCTCTGACCACTGAAACTTTGTTGCTTTATGAGTCAAATTTGTCAATGGCGCGGAGATAGTAGAAACACCTTTTACAAATCTATGATAGTAACCTACCAATCCCAGAAAACTACGAACCTCTGTAGGACTCAAGGGTTTGGGCCAACTCTTTACTTCCTCTTCCTTCTGACTATCCACTCTTATATCTTCAGCTGTAATTACATGGCCAAGAAAATCTACAAATGTCAGTAAGAACTCATATTTAGAAAATTTGGCATATAACTTGTGCTCTTGGAGAGTCTGTAAAACTACTCTCAGATGATCTGCATGCTCAGCCTTGGATCGCGAGTAAATTAGAATATTATCAATGAAGACGATAACAAATACATCAAGAAAAGGCATAAACACCCGATTCATCAGGTCTATAAAAGCTGCTGGGAAATTAGTTAGCCCAAATGACATTACTAGAAACTCATAATGGCCATATCTTATTCTGAAGGCAGTCTTAGGGATATCAACTTCCCTAACCCGTGACTGATGGTACCTGGATCTCAAGTCAATCTTTGAGAAGCATCTAACACCCTGTAGTTGATCAAACAGGTTATCAATACTGGGAAGTGGGTACTTATTCTTAATTGTAACCTTATTCAGTTGCCTGTAGTCAATGCACATTCTTAGCGACCCATCTTTTTTTTTGCACTAACAATATCGGTGCACCCCATGATGATACACAGGGCCGGATAAAACCCTTTTGGAGCAAATCTGCCAACTGCTCCGTTAGTTCTGCTGGGGCTATTCTATATGGAGGGATCGATATAGGATAAGTACCTGAAAGTAGATCAATAACAAAATCTATCTCCCTTTCAGGAGGAATTCTATGCAAATCCACTAGAAAGACCTCGAGGAACTCATTTACAATAGGAATTGACTGGAGAGTTGTAGGCTCACATTCCAATTTTCTTACCCGAACCAAGTGAGAAATAAAACCTTTGCATATCAACTCTGAGCCTTAAGGTATGAAATAAACTTACCTTTAGGCATAGTGGCATTACCTTGCCATTCCTGGACTGGCTTGCCGGGAAAATGGAATCTGACAACCTTGGCTCTACAATCAACATTAGCATAACATGCTGCCAACCAATCCATACCAATAATGACATCAAAATCAACCATCTTGAGCTCAACTAGATTAGTAAGGTTGATTTATCACATACCAATACTAAACAGTTCCAGTAAGCTCATCTAGCTAACACAGATTGGCCAATTGGCATAGAAATAGCAAATGATATAGATAATAACTTAGGGACTATCTCAAACTAACTCCCAACCAACGGTGTAACATAAAAGAGTGTAGAACCAGGATCAAGAAAGATATATACTGCATGAGAATAAATAATCAAAGTACCTGTAACAACATCAGGTGAGGCCTCCTGGTCTTGTCGACCGCCCAAAGCATAAAATCGATTCTGGGTTGCCCCATAACTAGAAGCCTCTCTCCCTCTCCCTCTGCCACAAACTGCTGCCAACTGAGGATCAGGTTTGGGAGGTCGAACGGAGGATGATGAAGCAACTGATGATCAGACCTAATCCTCCTCCACCCTATCTGAACAATCCCTCATAAAGTGCTCTGGCTTCCCACAATGATAGAATGCATTCTTCCCCTTAACACACTGACCTGAATGAGATTTCCCATACTGCGGAAAAGGAAGCAATGGTGGTCTCCTCTACCCCGCCTGCTCCTAAAGTTGAGAGCTAAACGGAGCTAGGCCTTGGTCTCTTCTTTGTCCCTGAAACTAAGGTGGGGCACTTCCTACAGGCCTAACTGACTGCCTGGACGACTGAGCTCCTGTGTCACCCTGTGGCGCTTTGTAAGGACCCAGAGTCCTAGCTCTCTTTCGTTGCTCCTGCTGTCTCCGAGTATCCATTAATTGATGAACCAAATCCTCTGTCCTCTGGGAAAAAGCCTGAATTCGTGCGATGTCCATGTGCTCCTGAGTAGATACCCCTAGAAAGTCCCGAGCTATATGAAGCCCCAACCCTAACACGAACCGATGAACTCTATCCTCCATCGTCTGAACCATTTGTGGGGCATACCTAGAAAGAGAATTAAATCGAAGACAATACTCATGCACACTCATACTTCCCTACTCTAGGTGCAAAAACTGCTGAGGTTGAGCTTGTCAAAGCTCCCGGGGTAGATAATGGTGCATAAAGGCCTCGGAGAACTCTTCCTACTCAGCTGGCGGTGCATCATCTCCTCTAGAACAAGCCCAAGCCTCATACAACAATATGGCCACATCACGTAGTCTGAATGCTGCCAACTCTACTTCATTAATCGCTGTAGCTCACATCACCTTCAACACCCTATAAGCCTGACCAATAAAGTCCTGAGGATCCTCGCTCGAGTCTGATCTAATGAATATAGGAGGGCTCAAACTCAAGAACTCACGAGCCCTGGAACTCTTAGTTGCCTGGCCTCTATATCTCTCTATCACCTCCAATCGCTGCTCCTGACCTGCGGCTATACGAGCCATCAATTGAACAGCTCCCTCAAGACCCTGTCTTTCCAAAAAAATCGAAGGTTCCATAGGTGCGGCAGGGTCTGCCACTCTACTACCCTCAGGTACTGCTAGTGCATAAGGAGCTGGAGGTCTATCTGCCACAGCTCTAACCGGTGCTGGGGAACTGTAATACCTGGGGCAGGAGATGCACTCTGAGCCTCTGACCTGTCTCCCTGATCCTCTTGAGGGCGACTAGTACCCTCTCCAATGGCTATGCCAATCAACCTCGTATTCATCTTCCTTGTCACAGGCATAGTTTGAAACAAGAACACGACTTAGATATCGCCATACTTATGACCTCACCCCACAGCATGAACTATTAGTAAAAGAAGTGAAATAATTCCTAGATGTCCTATAGCCTCCTGATTACAAGTATGGTTCACAACATACCCATAAGCAAGAATCTACTAGACATGGCTTTGTAGACTCCCTAGGACACGACTTCGTTCTGATACAAAGTCTGTCATGCCCCAAAATCGAGGTAGGGCACAACTGGCACTTGATTCATGATTGAGCGAGAAACTGGTTATATAGCATCTATAAATGTAACACCAAGGCTAACCAAGCCACCTGTCACAACAATCCAAGATAAATACTGGACCCATAATGTCTCGATAATAATGAATATGCAACCTGGAAAGACAACAAGGCTACAATAAAGCTAAACAGAGCAATGGAAAACCAACATGACTACACAACCAAAACTACTATACAAACTAGTCCACATCAGCCTCTATAGAGTAAACAAACTGAAATGAACGGGACAGGGTCCCAGCCTACACATGGTGTACACAAAACTCAAAATAGTCAAAACTAGGACATGGCTCCTGGAAGAGAGGAGCATACCACTATTCTGCTAAAATTTGGCTTCTACTGCGTCTCATGATCTGAGCCTCGGCCTGTACCTGCAACACGATTGCAGGAAAGGTCCCCAGATAAAGGGATGTCAGTATGAATAAAATTTACTAATATGTGAAGCTGAAAACTATAAACATATAAGATAACAATGATAACTGAGCCAACAATAAGGAATAGTAACAACCCGAAATCCTGAAAATTGAAACCTGACAATAACTCAATATTGAAGTGTAAATGCAATCATCTAATTCACAAAAAAAAAACTATAACTGAAATGCCAGCGGCCAGCTGACCATAAAACCCATATAAAATTCATCCAGCTAGTGTACCACACTTGGGTAAAAAGAAAAATGCCTCCAGCCAGTGTACCACATCGTGGTAAAAAATACCTCCAGCCGGTGTACCACACCGGGGTATAATTAATAAATATTATAAAAATTATAAGTGGAGACGATATGGCTTATACTGGACTAATTCAACATGCATAGCATAGAAATGACGAATACTAAATATGTGGCCTACATAGGCCTCCTTCGTAATGCATAACTGCAAGTGAGCACATATAACATGTAAAACTAGAAAATAGAACTTACATGCATACATTCAAAACTTATTTAAATCATAATGAACTGTGAATGACCTAAGAGTTTCAACAACATTTATAGGTCGTGTTCAAGGGACATTAGAGCTTGGAGACTCACTAGCTTGTCGTTCGGCTTAAGGGAAAGGGATTATGAAATCTCCCCTTGGCCCAACATAATTCATAACATACACATAAGATAAAGGACAACCATAACCAGGAAATCCTATTCAATAAGCTTGTTTACCCGTAATATCTTGCGATGTCTTTACTTGGCTTAAAATTGTTTACACGTCATCGTCTTGGCTCTTTCACCGATTTCAGTTAGCAACCAGACCATTAAACACATCTAATATCACACACACAGACACACATATAATAGATAGTAAGGACCAACTAACAATGCCCAAGCTGAGGGGTCTCCAACTCGATGTACAACTACGACAACAATCAACACAATATCACACTTCAAATGTCTCACTTCGGCTAGGTATAATCTTAACATTTAACCTCAATAAAACATGAAACTTTAAATCTTAAATGAATCTTAACATACTTCCTCAAGACTTGTAAAGAGGTTTCTGGCTCATTCAATTCACAACGCACGAATCGTGCTTAAAAGAATGATGGATGGGGCGCCTTACATACCTTTCTTTGATGAACTTTTCTTTAGCCGATTTCCTATTTCAATGCTCAGCCTTCAACCTCCTTAACCTAGTGGTTTTATAGGACAAAAACAAGATTAATTGTATCATATAATGCAGCCTAAAATAACTAACCAAAGGCAGTCACAATACCAACAACAACACACGGCAACATCAACAACATTTAGCCATTTTCTCAACTAGTTTTCACTAACTGTTGAGGGAGAAACAAGAAGAAATTTTACCTTAGTTCTTCTGTAATTCTTCCATTCAATAGGAAGTATAATTCAAGAAAAATAAATAGCCAAAAATCCTAAGGAAAACGAGCAAAACTCAGCTCACAAACAGTCCATCGGTAGCTCACTTAGCTGCGAATTTCTAGCTTTTCGCTTTGTAGTTTGAGAGGTTTAAAAGGGGAAAAATCCTTAATTTTTGCTGGGGGTTTGTATTGGTGAAAAATAGTAGTAATTGACCTCAAATTCTTGTAAAAAAATACAGCAACCTTGCTTTCCAAAACGCAATAGAAGCAGTTCATAAATACACCAAATACACCTCTAACTTCTAGCTTTGTACTCATGAATTCAAGCAGGTTTAGTAGTAGAATCCTCACCTTTTATACTTGTGTATAATCCCTACCAAGAGGGAGCATATATGTGGCTTAGAAATACTTCATAAACACAGCAATTCACCACAACAACACTGCCAAATACCCAGCTACAAGGCAGCAATATCTTCTCCACAAAGTTGCCTTCACGCCCATGAACTTTTGCTTGAGCTTTGATGGTGTTTTCTTGAGGGATTCCTCTTGGTTTCTTAGGCTTTGATACTGGAAAAGAAATAGGATTTCAGAGAGTGCCACTATAAAATATCTATAACTTTTTACTCCGAACTCCGATTGAAGATCGGTTTGATGTTCTGAAAACTAGGCTCAAAGAACTTTAATTTGATAGGTCGTGGGGCTTCTAATGCATTATATATTGGGAGATATGGTCATTTAAATTTGACCCTTACTTATGAACTTCACATACTCTTTGTTTTTCCGTTCGTACCTTGTCATCTATGACCAACGTACAACCTGTACTTCCCTTAACCAAGAATACAAACATCAAATAATCACAAAATATTTTTTGGAGTGTAATATAAATGACCCTGATATCGAAGTACACCATCTCGCCCTTTGGAGAAGACCTCCACCTTCTGATTCTGAACAACTTCCTTTAACTTTACCAAAATAGGATCCCCATCTCGTCTAGCTTTAACATCAGTAACTAAAGATGATTCTTATCCATTATGAACCATAACTCCACCATCGGCCGAGTCAACCAAATGAACTCCCAACCATGTAAGTCAATGCACATTCTTTACTAACTCCTTCTTCTCCTCACCTACATGGGACACACTCTCCATAGAAAGTCTACTAAGAGTGTTTACTACCACATTAGCCTTGCCTAGATGGTAAAGGACACTCATATCATAATTCTTGAGTAACTCCAACCACCTCCATTGACGTAGATTTAGATCCTTCTAAATAAACATATATTGTAGGCTTTTGTGGTCCATAAATACATCTACATGGACCCCGTACAGATAGTGTCTCCAAACCTTCAAGGCAAATACTATTGCCACTAGTTAGAGATCATGAATCAGGTAGTTCTTTGCATGGACCTTCAGCTGCCTGGACGCATATGCTATAACCTTATCATGCTGCATCAATACACAACCAAGGCCGATCCTCGAAGCATCGCAATATACCACAAACCTATTGATACCCTCGGGTAGGGTTAACACTGGTGCTAAGGTGAGTCGAGTCTTCAACTATTGGAAGCTCTTCTCACAAGCCTCCGACTATTGAAACCTCACTTTCTTTTAGGTCAGTTTAGTCAATGGGTCTCCAATGTAAACCCCTCAACAAATCTCTGATAATAACCCGCTAAGCCTAAGACACTCCTGATATCCGAAGGACTCACCGGTCTAGGCCAATTCTTCACCACTTCTATCTTTTGAGAGTCCACCTGTACACCCTTACTTGATACCACATTACCCAAAAATGCCACTGAGTTCAACCCAAACTCATATTTACTGAATTTAGCATATAACTGATGATCCTTTAAGGTCTATAGCACCATCCTCAAATGAGCGGCATGCTCCTCCTCGCTCCGAGAGTATATAAGGATGTCATTTATAAACATAGTCACAAACATATCCAAGTATGGCTTGAACTTCCTGTTCATCAAATCCGTAGAAGCTACAGGAGCATTTGTTTGTCCAAAAGACATAACTACAAACTCATAGTGACCATACCAAGTCCTGAAGGCTGTCTTCGGGATGTCACTCTCCCGAACCCTGAGCTGATGGTATCCGGATCAGAGATCTATCTTTGAAAAGAACTTAGCACCCTGAATTTGGTAAAACAAATCATCAATCTTGGGGAGAGGATACTTGTTGTTGATAGTAACTTTGTTCAGTTGCCGATAATCAATTCACATCAGAAGGGAACTATCCTTCTTGCGGACAAAGAGAACTGGTGCACCGCATGGGGATTTGCTTGGTCTGATGAATTCCTTGTCTAAAAGGTCTTTCAACTGCTCCTTCAACTCCTTTAGCTCAGCTGAAGCCATTCTGTAGGGGGGAATAGATATAGGCTGCATATCGGGAAGAAGGTCAATACCAGCATCAATCTACCACTCGGGAGGGATTCCCGGTAGATCATCTGGGATCACTTCTTGATACTCACATACTACGGGGACTGATTGGATAGTCATGGTTTTGGATGTAGCATCCTTAACCCTAACTAGATGGTACACGCACCCTTTAGAAATCATCTTTCTGTCCTTAAGGTAGGAAATGAAGCGACCTACATGCATAACTGAACTACCCTTCCACTTAGGACTAGCTCACCCAGAAATCTGAACTCTATTTGCTGAGGTGACTTTCTGAAGGATTGTAATGGGGCAATATCTATATACCCGTCCAGCTATAATAGAATCACCGACTGGAGTAGAGACTAAGAAGGTTTCTGATAGGACTTCGGGACTGACTCCGAAACTACTAGAAACATAGGGCATCATAAAAGACAAAGTACCTCCTGGGTCTAACAATGGATAAATATCAAGGTGAAATACTCATAACATATCAATGACCACATCTGGTGAAGTCTCCTGCTCCTGTCAAGGTGCAAGGGCATATAACTTGTTCAGACGCTGGCCTCGAGTTAAACTAGTAGAATCACCTTGTTGGAAGGGACGTGTTGCCGGAACTGTTGAACTAGCGGCTGGGGTACGAGCTCCATCATCGCCTGGTCTAGCTGAAGGGAAATCCCTGAGCCGGTGTCCGAGTTTACCACACCCAAAACAAGTTTCTGAGCCAACTAAACACCTCTCTTAGTGGTTCTTACCACACTTTGCGCAGGCTAGAGAAGTGCGATCTTTCATAATGCTTCCTTGGCCCCTCGAGCCTAACGCTCTACCCCTCTGATCACGTCTGGGTTAGGATGGGGAACTAGCTGATGATGGTGCTAGGGCTGACGATCTTTGTTGGAACTGAGGGTGGTGACCGCCACCGGATCTTTACTGAGTGAACCCAACACTATCTGTCCTGGCCCTCTTGGTCTCTCTCTCTCTCTCAGATGCATCGTCTCTCTCTGCTGGGTGTGCAAAACCATCCGAGAAAAATCAATATCCTGATGAAGCATAGTGATCCTACAATCCTTGTCCAGGTAGTCCGCCACTCCATGAACAAACCTGCTCACCCGAGCTCTCTGATCAGCCACTAGCTTTGGTGCATACTTGGACAGCCGAGTGAACTCTAAAGCATACTCTTGGACTGTCATGTTACCCTGCTTTAGGTTCACAAACTCTGCTACTTTAATCTCCCTCATCTCACGAGGGAAGAACCAATCCAAAAATGCGACATGAAACTCCTCCCAACTAATAGGGCCTGCTCCAACTGCCCTGCTATCCTTCCATTGCTTAAACCAGATGTGCGCAACCCCTTTTAATTACGAGGCTAAATCGGTGCATTCCTCTCTTGTCACCTCCATGATCTGGGTGATCTTCAGGATATCATCAATAATCTAATGTGGATCCTCGTCCACCTTTGACCCAAGAAACTTCAGAGGGTTCTTCCTAAAAAAATCTCTAACTCTTACCGCCGCCGGATTCTCGTTCTGAGGACATGCGTTACAGCCTGCTGATTGACCTAGGCGGTCAAGGCCTGGGCTAATATCTGTATGGATGCCCTGAACTCAGCGTGGGAAATCGGCTCGGGTACATGCTCCTCATGGGCTGGTGGGGTCTGCTGGTGCCCATCTCCATTGCCATTCTCGTGGCCATTTCAGTTTTTGTTTCTTCTTCCGTTAGCTCGGTGAGGAGGTATGATTTTGCAAATGCATAGCATGAGTTAGAAGGTTAGAGAGACATTTCATTGCACGACATAGATCATGAAAGAAGGGAACATTTCCTAAACGTCTAGTAGCCTCTTCGTCATAAGTGTGGTGCCCTTCATACCCATGAAATAGACTCTACTTAATGCGGCTCTCAGATACCCTAGGACACTTCCAAACCTAATGTTCTGATACCAAGTTTGTCATGACCCAAACATAGACCCGGATCGAGAGACGAGACAAGAAACCCCGAGAGGCTCCAAATCGACCCATGGCATGAACATAACGTCTAAGATCAACATAATAAAGTGGAAGTTCAACATACATAATAACGAAAGTCTGCATATAAATAAAGTTAGAATAAAATCATACATGGAAAGCTGATTTCTACATAATGTTTGAAACCCTCTAACGTATCTGATGAGTTGATAGGACAACATCCCCAACTAACTCAACAATTCATAAACTGAAAGAAACATAACAACTACAGATACTGAATGTCCTCGAAGGATGAGGACTCACTAATACTAGCTGGACAGGTCTGAGAGGGAAGTAAGAGTAAATATACGGCTGAGACTGATCCCTCGGACCTGTATCATGAAATGATATAGCATAGAGTATGTGATCAGTACTTGAAATGTACCGAGTATGTAAGGTAAGTAAAATGGACAGTTAAAATTACATAAGAGTTCATATAAGTAGGATAACATGATCATAACGTAAGTATCATAATATAAACATAGGGGCTCAAGGTTTTCAAAACATTCATAAATCAATCATAATCGTAATCATAAGAGAAAGCCTTTTCTAAACATGACTTGAACCAAGATAACATAACATGACCATACATAAATCATGAGGAACAATGGGAGATTCTTATAACTAACATACCACATATGAGCACACATGGAGCTTGACCTGTAAACCCCTCGTCAGGAGGGTGTTTGTACCTTGCCAAGGGTAGAACCATGAAAAGAGGTGTGATATCACTCATGAAAGTCCTATTTAAGCAAAAAGGGACAATCTCAAGGGAGGTCCCATCATGGCTATGTTGGCGCGTAGTTATGAGACTCAGGGTATGCTAGGATCCCGGGTCTACTCGATGTCAAATACTACTCCCAAAACATATATAGTTCTCATATGATAATAATGAAAACATACATGAGATTCATGGGTTAGTTAAATCGTAATAATCATAACTATTTTTGAAATGCGTGAACTAGCCATGAAATAAGGCCCGTGAGTCGGTCATAATCATAAATCCATAAATCATGAAATTCATGTATACTTTTAAAACATATATATACTTGGTATTTCATAAATCCATGAAAAGTACTTGAGAGAAATCATATCATAAGGCATAAATAATAATTGGGCTAATTTAGATCAAGATCATAATGAAATCATAACTTGACTTTCCATAAGAACATACATGATTGGGCATAATTTATTTAAAATTTGAAACTATAATTTAATAATCAAAATAGTTATAAATTCTCCCCATAGATCATAAAACATGATTTAATACTTGAAAGGGATTGACCCATCTATAGATCATAGAGAATTTACAAGAATTGGAATAACCTCATAGATCATGAAACTTAAATTCTAGAGTTTGAAATCCATGGAATTTGAAAAGAGTTTAGGGCATGAGAGTTAAAGGAAATCTCATTCATAGCCTCGCATACCTGCGTAAGTTGAATTTTACACTTTTCCTTGAATACCCAAAGTAAATTGAAGGAGAATTGATAGATTTTAGCCTTGATCACCCCTAAGAACCTTCTAGTCTTGTATGCATGGAGAGGAGTGATCTAGAATGAGATAAACCCCCTTAAAAAATCCTAACTAAGCTTAAAATGACGTAGTTTAAGCCTTAGGAACTTAAAAATTATGACGATCCAGTATTTCCACCTGAACCTCCTCATAACTAAGGCTGTCCTTCACACCTACAATCTCCACCGGAATAACTAGAGCCGGGTCACCCAAGCACTTCTTTAAGAGCGATACTTGGAAGATTGGATGAACTGAAGCTATTTCTGGTGTTAACTCTAACTCATAGGCCACCTTGCCCGGACGTTTCACAACCCGGTACGGACCAACATAACGAGGACTAAGTTTTTCTTTCTTTCCGAATCTCATCACTCCCTTCATAGGAGACACCTTTAGAAACACCCAATCATCGATTTCAAACTCAAGTTCTCTCCTCCTCACATCTGCATAGGACGTTTGATGACTTTGAGCCATTTTCAACCTGTCCCTTATAAGATGAAATTTCTCCATAGCCTCATGGACTAAATCTGGTCCTATTATCGAAGCTTCACCAAATTCAAACCAACCAGTAGGTGATCTACATCTCCGCCCATAGAGAGCCTCAAACGGAGCCATTTGAATGCTGGAATGGTAGCTGTTGTTATATGCAAACTCAATGAGAGGCAAATGATCATCCCAACTACCTTTGAAGTCAATGACACACGCTCTCAACATATCCTCAAGAGTCTGAATGGTCTGCTCGGCCTGACCATTTGTCTGCGGCTGAAATACTGTGCTAAACTTGACCTGAGTACCAAGTCCATTCTTGAACAATCTCCAAAACTGGGAGGTAAAATGAGTACCTCTATCTGATATGATGGACAAGGGCACTCCATGCAACTGAACTAGCTCCGGAACATACAACTTAGCATAATTCTCCCATTTAATCGGTGGTTTTGACCAGTAAGAAATCAGCTGCCTTGTAAACTTGTCCACAACCACCCAAATAGAGTCATACTGTCGGCGAGTACAAGTAAACTCTGTGATGAAGTCCATATTGATCTCCTTCCACTTCTAAGTAGGGATACTAATATCTTGAAGCATAACTCCAGGTATTTGATGCTCAACCTTTACCTGTTGACAATTCGGACACTTAGCCACAAATTCTGCTATGTCCTTTCTTATGCCATTCCACCAATAGACTTCCCATAGGTCAAGACACATCTAGGCAGAACCTGGGTTTATGGAATATCTTGAACCATGAGCCTCGTGCAACATTCAATCTCTCAAATCATCAACATCCGAAACATACAAATGACCCTGATATCGAAGCACACCATCTCCCCCTTTGGAGAATACCTCCACCCTATGATTCTGAATAGCTTCCTTTAATTTTACCAAAATAGGATCCTCGTCTAGCTTTAACATCAATCACTAAAGATGATTCTGATCCATTTTGAACAATAACTCCACCATCAGTTGAGTCAACCAAACGAACACCCAACCATGAAAGACGATGTATATGCTTTACTAACTCCTTCTTCTCCTCACCTGCATGGGAGACACTCTCCATAGAAATTCTACTAAGAGTGTCTTCTACCACATTAGCCTTGCCCGGATGGTAAAGGAAACTCATATCATAATCCTCGAGTAACTCCAACCACCTTCTTTGACGTAGATTTAGATCCTTCTGCTAAACACATATTGTTAGCATTTGTGGTCCATAAACACATCTACATGGACCCTGAATAGATAGTGCCTCCAAATCTTTAAGGCAAATACTACCGCCACCAATTCGAGATCATGAGTCAGGTTGTTCTTTTCATGGACCTTCAGTTCCTTGGATGTATATTCTATAACCTTACCGTGTTGCATCAATACACAACCAAGGCCAATCATCAAAGCATCACAATATACCAAAAATTGTCACGACCCAAGCGTAGACCCAGATCGTAGACACGGGACAAGGGACCCCAAGTCGACCCATAGAATAAGCATTCACTAACTCATTCAATGAACGCGAAGAAACATAATCATAAACTCAGCGAAATTCAAACTTGACATAACAACAAAATGAACATCTGAAGCTGAAAACATGTCTAAGTCTGATAAGCCTCTAATATGGATGAGCTGATGGGACAATACATCCAACTAGCTCAGCAATACTGAATCTGAAAATACAACAAAGATAACTGAAAGTCTAGTCCTCGAAAGATTAGGATTCACCAACTAGCAGGTACTGACTCCGATAAGCGACTACAAATGGGGCTGGACCTGAGAACTGGATCCTACATCATGAAACGATGCAGCTTAACAAGTATTTGGTCAGTACGTGAACTGTACTGAGTATGTAAGGTATGTAAAACCGCTTAAGTAAATAAATCATTTAAAACATTTCATGACATATCATAAGCTTTTAAGTGAAAATAGAAGGCTACAAGCAATCATTCTGAAATCGTACTCTTATCATAACATGACCATGCATAGCTTTAGAACATCATGATTGACTCGAATGATTCAAAGCTGAAACATAACACTTATATTAAAAGCTGAACAACGAGTCAAACCTTGCTTCTTGAAAATGCATACATACGATAATTATCATGAGTAATGGTTATGAAATTCGAATGATATAGATAGTGGGAGACTCGTCACTTAATGGACATACCACGATGGAGCTTACATGGTCCCGACTATAACACTCAAGTGGGCAAAGCCGTCCAAAACCTTACCAGGGCTAGGGATGCTACCATGATAGTGATATCAAGATGAAATGGCCAATCGGTCGGGGATAGCTCACATGGGAGGTCCCAATAATATAATAGAATCAACCTACATTGGCGCGTAGTTCTTGGACGTAGGATTATCGACCCTTAGCTCACTTGGTTCTAGACTCTTCTCCCAAACATGCAATGCTCTACATCGTATAAATACGAGCTCAACATCATCTAGTGATGAAGCTCAACATGAAATCATGCATAAAATCAACATCGTATGAAATGAAGCTCAACATTGTCTATTGACAAAGCTCATTATAAAATCATGCATACTCTAGAAATCATATAAATATGAAGCTCAACAATGTCATTTCGACAAAGCCTTGAATAAAAAAATCATAGTTAGACTCAACATCATGTGAAATGAAGCTTAACATTATCCTCAACAAAGCTCGACAATAATATACATATCAATTAAGGCTTTACACATAGAGAAGGCTTTACTCTGAAACATACCACAAGTTAGAATTCGTAATAAGGGTAAAAAGGAAAATTCCATCTCAACCATGTGGTAAGCTCATGTCAGAAAAGAAATCACAATTTGAAAACATCACATGGCCATCACCCAAAGTTCTACCATACTTGGGTCTATATAATCTCCTTTGAAAACATCATCAAAAATCATGGGTAAGGTTGGAAACATGCCTTTCATCATCTACTCCATCATCATCACATGCTATATGAACTATCCACACATGGGCGTTTTAGATTCAATTTTAGAAAGACAATTTTGTAAAAGAAATTAAATTAGAATACTCCCAAGCTCAGTAAATCACAAATATCAACTCAATTTAATCATACTCATGAGTAGAGATGTAAGAATGATACAAGTGAATGAAAACCCATACTTGATCATCACAAACCAATCACATATTGATAGGAATGGGCATGGCTGTGGAAGGAAGCACCCACTCATAGCCTTATGTACCTGGGATTGAAGAATCGTAACTCTTCCTATTGCCCAGCTGAGATTCCAATTGGAAACCTTGAGAATTCACCTTGATTCTTCTCCTCAAACCCCCAACCTTGCATGCATGAAAGTGATGGCCCAAGATGAGTTCAAGATGAGTTTTTCTCTGCTAAAAACCCTCTATTACGAGCTTAAAACCACGTATTATGGGCCCTTAGAGCTTAGGAATTACGGAAAATCCCTTACTGAAATCGCTGAAAATAATTGTCAGGGGGTCCTAATGGACGACCCAACGACTCGTCACCCGTGCACACGATCCGTTGGTTCGCTCATTAAGTTCACTGGATAACTATTCTACCGGGGCTCCTAACGAGTGACATGACGACTCGTCCCCAGCAGCCACGACCTATTGCCACCTCCCGTCAAGTTCACTGGATCAATTCTCCAATCTTCCTCTAGAACCACCCCACGACTGACATGACGACTCGTGGTGTCCGACCATGAGTCGTTACATCGCCCATGCGGACTTCGAGTCCCTCATCCTTCCAGTCCTTCCCACGAGTCACCTAACGACTCGTGGGGTCTCCTTACGAGTCGTTCAGTGACTTGTTCTGCAACTGCTGCAACATTTTCTAGTTTTTCTCCGATTCACTTTTGGGTCTGATTCTTGAATACTCGAGGTATAACAATATATCCCCCTTGGGAACATCCATCCTCGAATGTTAGAAACAAGTAGGAAACAAAAACAAGTAATTTATCATACTCCAATACTGATTATTTTAACCGAAATTTCACGGAATGACTACCTCCGAAAAGAACCACATAGCTGAACTAAATTCAGGAATCACATACATTTATCATAACATAATTCAAACTTGCGCACATGAACTGAACATGGAAACTGATTGGAGAATTAGGGCAAAAACTGATACCTCAAGTCGGAACTAAGCTGGTAGAGAACAAATATGGGTATCTAGCCATCATGTCCACTTCGGCCTCCCACATAGCTCCTTCAATCCATAAAACTTTAACTAAAGCTACCTTTTTATTCCTCAGCCTTCGAACTTTTTGATCCAAAAATTTCAACTGGAATTTCTTCATAACTGAGGCTGTCTTTCACACCAACGCTGTCTACCGGAACTACCAAGGCTGGATCACCCAAGCACTTCTTCAAAAGAGATACATGGAACACGGGATGAACTAAAGCCAACTCTGAAGGAAAGTCCAACTCATACGCCACCCTACCAACTCTTTTTACAACCCGGTAGAGGTTAACATAGCGGGGACTGATTTTACCTTTCTTTTCGAACCGCATGACTCCCTTTATGGGAGTTACCTTTAGAAACACCAAGTCATCTACATCAAACTCCAATTCTCTTCTCCTCACATCAGCATACGATTTCTGACGACTCTGAGCGATTTTCAACCGGTCCATTATCAACTAAACCTTCACCATCACGTCATGAACCGAATCTGGTCCTACCATAGTTGCCTCACCAACCTCAAACCATCTGATGGGGGATCTGCACCTTCACCCGTGGAGGGCCTCGAACGGTGCCACCTGGATACTAGAGTGGTAACTATTATTATAGGCAAACTTGATCAAGGGCAGATGATCATCCCAACTACCTTTAAAATCCATAACACATGCCCTCAACATATCCTCAAGAGTCTGAATGGTTCGTTCTACTTGGCCGTCCGTCTGAGGATGAAAAGTCATTATTAGCTTGACCTGAGTCCCGAGCCCCTTTTGAAACGAATGCCAGAATTGAGAAGTAAACTGAGTGCCTCGGTCCGAAATAATAGACAAGGGCACTCCATGAAGCCGAACCAACTCCCGAATATACAACTTAGCATAATCGTCTGCTGAATCTGTGGTCTTGACTGATAGGAAGTGTGTAGCCTTGGTCAACCTGTCCACCACTACCCAAATGGAGTCGTATTGTCGGCGAGTACAAGGTAGACATGTAATGAAGTCCATATTAATTTCTTCCCACTTCCAAGTGGGAATGGCAATATCCTGAAGTACACCTTCCCACTTGGGATGATCTTGCAAGAGAATTTTTGATACGATTCTTTCCATCCGAGAAAACAACAAGACTTAGAAGTTAGATTCTAAGTTTTAAACAAAGAGAGGGGGAGAATCTGTATCAAGCTTGGGAAAGATTCAAATCCATGTTATGGGATTTTACTCACCATCACTAGTCCAATGATGTGCTGGTGCATACTTTCATAGAGGGTTTGGAACCCCACACAAAAATTTTGCTAGACTCAGCAGCTGGGGGACAAGCATTAGAAAAGACTTATGAGGAGCTGTATACTTTGTTAAATCATATTTCGCAGGGAAATACAGAGTGGAATGCGGACTCTTCTAGAGGAGGAACAAGGAAAGTGGCAGGAGTCTTGGAAGTGGATGGTTTTACAGCTATCGCTGCACAGATAACTGCATTGCAAAATCAACTTAACACCCACTTTAGCAATATAAGCTTGAATCAATCTCAAGCCCCAGTTAATGTAGTGCAGCAGATTTGGTGTGAAGTATGCGGTAGTAATGAACACTCAGCTGAGTGTTGTGGTGCAAATCCAGATTCAGTGAACTTTGTTGGTAATGTATAGAGAAATAATCACCAACAGTATGGCAACAACTACAACTCTAATTGGAGGAATCATCCAAATTTCTCTTGGGGTAGTAACAGTCATCAAGGGCAGAGTTCAAATCAGGGTGCGCAGAGAAATCAAGGAGGGCAACAGAACTATCAAACTCAATACAGAAGCAACAATGCACCTCCTACACCACCACCACCCAGCATTGAGGAAATGTTTAAAATAATGATAGCTAATCAAGCTCAATTGCAGGCTGACTATGTGACATTGGCGGCAGATGTAAAGAACAATCAGTTACCTACAAAGGCGTAGGAGTACCAGTTTGGGCAACTAGCTGGAGCTCAAAACACCAGGCCAAGAGGAGGACTACCGAGTGACACTGACCCGAATCCCAAGCAAGTAAATGCAGTGACCACAAGGAGTGGTTTACTACTCAAGGAGGTGGAACCAGAAAGACCACCTCAGTAGTTATGTGGTCTGTTTCGCAACTACACGCAAGTGCACGTGGTCGAACAAGTAGTAAAATGGCTAAAGTAAGCCAAGTATCGATCCCACAGGGACTGAACCAAGGTGATAATCGAATTAAGTGTTAATGAACTCTAACTCTAAAAATGCATACAACAATTTAAAGAAGATTTTGAGAGTTGGTTTCCTAATTTATACTAATCTAAAACAAAATTATAAAGTGAGTCTGAACTTTAGTAATGAGAAAGCTGAGGCTAAAACGAACATGCAGGGAAGTAATTTATCGATACAATTTGGTTAATCTTTCCTTCGGTTGCTAGTCAAGAATTATTGCCTATAGAGAAAAACTTTCGTATTCTACCCAACTTAAGAATCATGAACCTTCAACCTACATTTCTGTGATAAAACAATTTCATGTTCTAGCCATACGAAACCGATTCCTCAATTGACTAATACGACTTTCAGATATATTTCTATTATGAAGGTAAATCAATTCTCAATTTTACCAAACTAAGAAGAGATCATATTCTACCAATTCACAACTTTCCAATTTCTTTCCTTTTCAAGATAAAATTGTATTTTTTAGATATACATTAACATTGGCCAGACATTAATGCAGTAAGAACAAGAATTGATAGAACAACCATGGAAGAAAAGATGAAAAACCAAAATGATCAACAATTACATTCCACTACAAATGTTCTTAACCTCAGCAAGAAGTGACTTTAGCCACTCATTTGTGGATTAAACATCATCAAATGAGTATAAATCATACAAACAATTGATATAAAGGAGAAAGAGTTAGAGAAGAACCCTAAGATTTTCGTCTCCTCAACTGCCTGTAACCCACGTTCTTGCTCAACAAAGTTAGAATAATTAAAAAATAAACCTAAGTGTGCTATTTATACTAGTGGGAATTTTTCCCAGAATAACAAGCAATGTGTCACGGAGTGCATCACGGAGCACTGCCTCCGTGACACGGTGCAAATGCAGACCCTCACTGAAAATTTATGTTCCAGGTAAATATAGGAAACGTGCCACGACATGTAACACGAGGCTTGGCCAACGTGCCACGGCGCCGTTGCGAACCCTTACTGGAATTTGACAAAATAACTCATCCGAGGCAGACTACCTCTACGATGGAAGCGTGACATGGCTCCATCACGGAGCCCTTTTATTTGCTGCTTTTCCTTGACCTTTTCTACTACTCGCTTCCGCGTCCATTCCTGATTTTCACCAACATGCAACTTAGCTTCCTAAAATTACATTTTTCCTACAAAATGACACTAAACATGTTAGTTAGTATAAATTCACATTTTAACTACAAATCACATGAGAATGTACAAATAACGATAGATAAACAAGACGAAATAGATCATTTGAGCATCACTTGGGCATGTAATTCTGCCCAAGATCAGCAGTCAGGAGCAGTGGAGAAAGAAAGGGAACAAAATGATGAGACGGGGAAGGAGAAGGCAGCTGAAGTAGAAAGACCCCCCCCCATTCCCTCAAAGATTGAAGAAACACAAGGAGGAAGCATGTTTCAAAAAGTTCATGGAGGTGCTTAAACAGGTACACATTAATTTACATCTTGTTAATGTTTTTTGCAGGGAGTGCCGAAGTATGCAAAATATATCAAGGACATTGTAGCGAAAAAAAGCAGATTGACGGAGTACGCTAGAGTGGCGCTTACTGAGGAGTGCACTTCTCGAATACAGAACAGGTTGCCAACAAAGCTCAAGGACCCTGGGAGCTTTACAATTCAAATCACAATTGGGCAAAGTATCCGAGCTCGTGGACTATGCGATTCGGGAGCGAGTATTAACTTGATGCCGACATCGGTATTCAAGAAGTTGGGGCTGGGTAGTCCTAGACCAACTACAGTGATCTTGCAGTTAGCGGATCGTTCTTTGGCCAGACCAGATGGAATTATGGAGGACGTGCTGGTGCAAGTGGGCTCCCTTATCTTCCCGGTAGATTTTGTTGTGCTGGATTTTGAGCTGGATGTGGAAGTCCCATTTATTTTCGGATGTCCTTTCTTGGAAACCGGGAAAGCTTTGATTGATGTAGCTGCAGGGCAGCTAACAATGCGGGCGCATGACAAGGTGGAGGTATTCGATGTATTTAAGGCCATGAAGCTTCCGGCCATACATGAGGAGCTTTCAGCAATCAACATGCTAAATCAAGCAGATATTGTTCAGATTGTTGATTCTCGAGATCTAGTGGGAAGACCACCGATTGAGGACACCCCAAAACTAGAGTTGTGGCAAGAAGATCGAAGTGCCACGTTCTTGGTTAATGGGCAGCGGTGTAAGCATTACTGGGGTGAGGATGTTATTCGAGAGAAAATGTCCATCACTCTAGAGGATGATTCAGTGTCAATGACGTCGAGCCGCGATGGTAAACCAGGCGCTGCACGGGAGGCAACCTGTGAAATTGTTGTAATAGATGAGTAGAATTAGTTAAAAAGAAAAAGGAAAAAAGAAGAAAATAAAAATAAAAATAAAAACAAAAATTGTTCGTGTTTGAAACCTATGAATTCTAACCAATTTCTTATTGTGAGATGATTTTCAGGTGGAACAGAGGGCAAAAATGCAAAGAATCGCAAAGGAAAAATCGAGGTGAGAAAAATAAAAAAAAAGTGGCATTACAATGAGCCTATGCATTGGCTCCGTGTCACGGAGGAGGGCCTCTGCGTTACCCTCCGTGACACGTTGAAGCCAATTCTGGAATTTTTACAAATTCTAGAAGGCTGGCGCGATGGCTCCATGTCATGGAGGGGGTGCTCCGCATTACCCTCCGTGACACGTTGAGGTGTTATTCGCGTCGGGTCACACCGGGTCACCGGGTGACCAGCGCGAAAAAACCTCTTATTAACCCCGAAAACCCCTCATTTTTCCCATTTCTCACTCCCCTCCGCAACAAACCCCCTAAAATCCCTCCTTCCCAAATGTGACATGGACCTAGGATCAAAATTTCTTCAACTTTTCTTCGATATCATCGGATTAAAGGTATGTTCTTGAACTTAACCTCAAATTTTTGCCTAAATTTTCAATTTTTGAGCAGGTGAGGTGAGTAAACCTTGCCCTAAGTGTTAATTGAGCTTGAATTCATTTAAGTTATTGTTGATTGATGTTCGTAGTATCGTTGTGATTATATGAACTCGATAAATACATGTTTGATTGAATTTTTGCGAAATTGGTAGCTAGGGTTGGTATGTGAATAGGAAGAAACTAAATTGGGTAGAAAATGTGAAAAAATTGGGTTGTGCATGTTGGATGAGGTGAATTGTGTGTGAATATAGATGAATATGCTAAGTAAACAAGGGAATTTTCGGGAAAATAAAATTGGTGAACTGCATAGGTTGTTGTTGTTGAGAAAAATTTTGGCTAAGTGCTATGTGATGTAATGGAATCGATGGTGATATTATGATTAGTTGTACGAAGTCTGAGTAGTACATAGTAATTATTCCATCGACTTATCTGAATGCACGAGGCATGTTGATTGATAAAAATTGGAAAAGAATGATTGTCTTGCTGAATTGTTTTCAATGTGGCTGAAGACTAAGTGTGGGGTGGCCTAACTCAGCCCAACCTTAATCGAAGCAAATTTTTGACTTGAATAACATTGGGACTGTCTGTTTGATTTGACAGGAATGATTTCAAGTAGGCAAGGCAAAGGAAAGGGTGTATCTACATCAGGCGCCGGGAGAAAAAGGATTAGACTGGGAACAGCAGTTCCAGCAGCATCAGCGGTTCCGCGCGGCCAACGCCGTCAATACGGAACCCGATGGGTGACTGACGAAGGGAAGAAATGGTATGCCAAACACAAGGAGACCAAATACTTCCCTGAGGAGCACATTGCAAGGGAGCCACTTGCATAGGAATTCCCCAAAATAGTACACTGGATTGACACTGTCGGGATGAACTTCATCTTCGAAGAGCCCAAGGAGTGCAATCTCCATCTGACCCAGGAGTTCTACGCAAACTGGAACCCGACACTCCGCAGTCACACTATCAAGATAAGGGGGCAGGTTGTCACCTTTGAGCCCCATCACCTTAATGCCATATTGGGGGTGCGGGACACAGACGCCCATGTACTTCGGCAGTTGAACATAACTCCACCTTATGCGGATATCACACGCACTCTGTGTGGAGCCCGTTCGACAGCGCGGTGGAGCAGGCACAAGGAGAGGGGCTACCATCAGACACTGCCTTACTCTCAAATGAACAGGGAAGCCAGGATTTGTCTTAAAATTGTGTGTTCCTGCCTGATCCCGGGGGTGTACATGACAGATGTCACCCGGGATCGTGTGTGCTTGGTTTATGCCCTGATGAAAGGGCTGGAGATTAATGTTGGGGCGGTGATCATCTCCGCCATGAAGAGAGCCCGTTTGCATCAAGCGCACAGGTACGGGTTTGGTGGTTTGCTGACCACGTTCCTGAGGGGCCATGATATCGAGGAAGAGGCCCTGGACTACATCCCGCAAATGGATAGGCGTTCCTTGGATGTCACCAAAACCAAGGCACCCAACACCACTCACGGTCCAGTTCTCACACTAGCCGAGCGACATGCTCGGGATGATCAGTATATGGCTCGCATGTACGGGATGTAAATGCTGCAGTTGTGCGTAGGTGGGAGGCCAGCAACAGAAGATGAGTTATGGCAGCTCGAGCTAGATTACCCCTTTGGCGAAAATGCCTGGGCTCTATGCTGAGTGGGGCCAGCTTTTGTGGAGCCTGTAGATGATGATGTCCCCACTGATGAGGAGACACACCGCGATGACTCAGATATTGAGTCAGATGAGGACAGCGGGGGTGATTCAGATATGGGGGACGAGGCAACGACACTTGATGAAGAAGTGGAATACTTCGATTGATTAGGGAGTTTCACCACCCACCTTTATGATATATTGAATTTTGTGAACACTGGCGACAGTGTTCGGTTTAAGTGTGGGGTGGGAGTAGTTAGGTGCCAGTTGTTTTGTTGTTGGTTATGTTCATGTTGTTGGTTATGTTCATGTCTTGTGGTGGTGCCTGTGAAAAATTTGTGACCCTGTGATTTTGTGTGTATGTTTTGTATTGTAATTTGGTGTTGTAATGAATGTTAAGCTGTTGTGTGCTGTGTTGAGTTGTTGTTAGCTGGTGGTGTAAATATTTTTGTTTTTATCGAAATTATTGATATTTTTGAAAAAAATTTCGTTGAATTATTTTATGATTGAGTTTCTCGGCGTTTATTTTCGGTGCTTTTATCGAGAATAGTCCCATTGAACCGAAGTCCTAATAGTGACCGTTCCCTATGATGGATGGATGACGACCGTCTTAAGGAAAATGTAGTCGATAGGAGTAGTTTTTTTTCCTTTTCTTTTATTTTCTTTCTTTTGTTTGTTTCCCAAACGTGTCGTTACTTCATGGTTCGAAATTCTTGTTGCGTGTTGTACATGATATTGAGATGCAAAGATGATTCATATGAAAGCATGCAAATGTGTAAACATGTTGAGATACCTAGGCCATAGAGTTTGATTCGGTGTGATTGAGGCTTAATATTGAATTCTTGTAATTAGCTGATTGAAGAGTCTGGGAATATGTCTTGAGTTGAGCATGTGCAATGAGTGTGAGGTGAGGTTTCGATTCTTCCATGCTATTGTGAAGTGACTAAAACTTCCCTGGTGTGTGTACGAAACGAGATGAAGGATGTGTACTATAGGAAAGGATGTAGGCATTTCTTTGATTTAATTCAAAGTTTTTCCATTATCATACCTACCTTGAATGTACATCCTAGATAGCCCCATTGAGCCTTTAGCCTATTTTTTTCTTTGTTGAAGAGGTAGAAACCGAGCTTAATCCCTTCTTTTCATTATCTGTGAATTTGATCCAAAACTCTTAAGCGCTCAAGAAAAATAATTTTCCCACAGTTTCAAGGAGTGAAAAGTGTGAAAAGAAAGGAAAAGTGGAAGTGGTGAAAGTAAAGATAAGGTCAAAGGTGCACTTACCGAATTTAAATAAAATGAAGATGTATAACTAATCTTTGTTATTAAGTCAAGTGTGCTTAAAGAAATGGGAACAAGAATAAAGAAAGACTTCAAAAATGGGAGGATGAAGGAAGAAACAATGCCCATAATGATGGTGGGATGTATTGAAAAGCGCTTAAGGAGGCTAGATGATATTATTGGTTATCCCAGTATTTACTAGTTCCTTAGCTTACATTACAACCCGTTAAGTCCTACGTGATCTTAAATCATGCTTCCTTATATTAGTGGAGTAATACACTAGAGGCAAGCCTATGGTTCATGACATGATTCATGCGAATTCTTTGGGAGAGAGAGCGAAATCGTGTTCATATACCCTACATGTAATGCTTTGAAAATTATATGATTGAAAAAGGGGAAATTCTCTTGTGTTGTGAGGGCACATGCTTGAGGAGAGATTGAATTTCGTGTCGGATGTCTTGATCAGTTGATTTGTATGAGTTTGCTGAGATCGAGAGTCGATTCTTGAGTCTAGGAGGTCTTAATGTGGTGAATGTCATTGTAGCGATGAAACTATGCATGTTTTCTTGATGATTTGCTATATTAAATAATCAGTATAACCGTAGCTTGAATTGTCGAGCCAAAGTAGCTATACGTGGGAGTGAATTGCATGAGATGTGAGAGTATTGTTCGAGGACGAACAAGGTTTTAAGTGTGGGGTAAATGATATTGGGAAGAATTATATGCCCAAGTGATGCTCAAATGCTCTATTTCGTCTTGTTTATCTATCATTAATTGTACATTCTCGTGTGATTTGTAGTTAAAATGTGAATTTATACTAACCAACATGATTAGTGTTGTTTTGCAGGAAAAATGTAATTTTAGGAAGCTAAGTTGCATGTTGGTGAAAATCGGGAATGGACTCGGAAGAGAGCAGTGGAAAAGGTCAAGGAAAAGCAGTAAATATAGAGGCTCCGCGATGGAGCCGTGTCACGCTGCCATCGCGGAGGCAGTCTGCCTCGGATGATTTATTTTGGCAAATTTCCAGTGAAGGTTCGTGAAGGCGCCGTGGCACGTTGGCCAAGCCCCGCGTTATATGCCGTGGCACGTTGCCTATATTTACCTGGAACATAAATTTCCAGTGAGGGTCTGCGTTTGCGCCGTGTCACAGAGGCAGTGCTCCGCGATGCACTCCACGACACGTTGCTTGTTATTCCGGGAAAAATTTGCACTAGTATAAATAGCACACTTAGGTTTATTTTTAATTATTCTGACTGAGTTGAGCAAGAACGTGGGTTACAAGCAGTTGAGGGGACGAAATTCTTAGGGTTCTTCTCTAACCCTTTCTCCTTTATTTAAATTGTTTGTATGATTTATACTCATTTGATGATGTTTAATCCACAAATGAGTGGCTAAATTCACTTCTTGCTGAGGTGAAGAACATTTGTAGTGGAATGTAATTGTTGATCATTTTGGTTTTTCATCTTTTCTTCCATGGTTGTTCTATCAATTCTTGTTCTTACTGCATTAATGTCTGGCCAATGTTAATGTATATCTAAAAAATCCAGTTTTATCTTGAAAAGGAAAGAAATTAGAAAGTTGTGAATTGGTAGGATATGATCTCTTCTTAGTTTGGGAAAATTAAGAATTGATTTACCTTCAGAATAGAAATATGTCAGAAAGTTGTATTAGTCAATTAAGGAATCAGTTTCGTATGGCTAGAACATGAAATTCTTTTATCACAGAAATGTATGTTGAAGGTTCATGATTCTTAAGTTGGGTAGAATACGAAAGTTTCTCTCCATAGGCAATAATTCGTGACTAGCAACTGAAGGAAAGATTAACCGAATTGTATCGATAAATTACTTCCCTGCATGTTCGTTTTGGCCTCAGCTTACTCATTACTATAGTTCAGACTCACTTTATCATTTTGTCTTAGATTAGTATAAATTAGGAAACCAACTCTTAAAATCTTCTTTAAATTGTTGTCTGCATTTTTAGAGTTAGAGTTCATTAGCACTTAATTCGATTATTACCTTGGTTCAGTCCCTGTATGATTGATACTTGGCTTACTTTAGCCATTTTACTACTTGTTCGACCACGTGCACTTGCGTGTAGTTGCGAAACAGCCTGAACAATAAACTCAGCGGAAGTCCAACTTGACATAACGACAGAATGAACATCTGAAGCTGAAAACATGTCTATGTCTGATAAGCCTCTAATATGGATGTGCTGATGGGAAAATATTCCCAACTAGCTCAGCAATACTGAAATTGAAAATACAACCAAGATAATTGAAAGTCTAGTCCTCAAAAGATGAGGACTCACCAACCAGCAGGTACTGACTCTGATAAGCGACAACAAATGGGGCTGGACCTGAGAACCAGATCCTGCATCATGAAATGATGCAACATAAAAAGTATGTGTCAGTACGTGGAATGTACTAAGTATGTAAGGTAAGTAAAATCGCTTAAGTAAATATATCATTTAAAACATTTCATGACATATCATAAGCTTTTAAGTGAAAATAGAAGGCTACAAGCAATCATTCTAAAATCGTACTCTTATCATAACATGACCATGCATAGCTTTAGAACATCATGATTGACTCGAATGACTCAAAGCTGAAACATAACACTTATATTAAAAGCTGAACAATGAGTCAAACCTTGCTTCATGAACATGCATACATACAATAATTATCATGATTAATGCTTATGCAAATTCGAATGATATAGACAGTGGGAGATTCGTCACTTAACTGACATACCATGATGGAGCTTACATGGTCCCGACTATTACACTCAAGTGGGCAGAGCCGTCCAAAACCTTGCCAGGGCTAGGGATGCTACCATGATATCGATATCAAGATGAAAGGGCCAATCGGTCGGGGATAGCTCACATGGGAGGTCCCAATAATATAATAGAATCAACCTACATTGGTGCGTAGTTTTGGGACGTAGGATTATCGACCCTTAGCCAGCTTGGTTCTAGACTCTTCTCCCAAACATGCAATTCTCTACATCGTATAACTACGAGCTCAACATCGTCTAATGACAAAGCTCAACATGAAATCATGCATAAAATCAACATCGTATGTAACGAAGCTCAACATTTTCTATTGACAAAGCTCATTATAAAATCATGCATACTCTAGACATCATATAATATGAAGCTCAACAATGTCACTTCGACAAAGCCTTGAATAAAAAAAATCATAGTTAGACTCAACATCATGTGAAATGAAGCTTAACATTGTCCTCAACAAAGCTCGACAATAATATACATATCAATTAAGGATTTGCGCATAGAGAAGGCTTTACTCTAAAACATACCACAAGCTAGAATTCGTAATAAGGGTAAAAAGGAAAATTCCATCTCAACCATGTGGTATGCTCATGTCGGGAAAGAAATCACAATTTGAAAACATCACATGGGCATCACTCAAAGTTCTTCCATACTTGGGTCAATTTAATTTCCTTTGAAAATAATATCAAAAATCATGGGTAAGGTTGGAAACATGCCTTTCATCATCTACTCCATCATCATCACATTCTATATGTACTATCCATACATGAGCATTTTGGATTCAATTTTAGAAAGACAATTTTGTAAAAGAAATTAAATTAGAATCCACCCAAGCTCAGTAAATCATCAATATCAACTCAATTTAATCATACCCATGAGAAGAGATGTAAGAATGATACAAGTGAATGAAAACCCATACTTGATCATCACAAACCAATTACAAATTGATAGGGAATGGGCATGGGTGTGGAAAGAAGCACCCACTCATAGCCTTACATACCTGGGATTGAAGAATCCTAACTCTTCCTAATTGCACAGTTGAGATTCCAATTGGAAACCTTGAGAATTCACCTTGATTCTTCTCCTAAAACCCCCAACCTTGCATGCATGAAATTTTTCTTTGCTAAAAACCCTTTATTATGAGCTTAAAACGACATAGTATAGGCCCTTAGAGCTTAGAAATTACAGAAAAACCCTTACTGAAATCGCTTAAAATAACTATCAGGGGGTCCTAATGGACGACCCGGTGACTCGTCACCCGCGCACATGATCCGTTTGGTTCGCTCGTTAAGTTCACTGGATAACTGATCTGTCTGGGCTCCTAACGAGTGACATGACGACTCGTCCCCAGCAGCCACAACCCATTGCCACCTCCCATCAAGTGCACTGGATCAATTCTCCAATCTTCCTCTAGAACCACCCCACGACTGACATGATGACTCGTGGTGTCCGACCATGAGTCATTACATCACCCGTGGGGACTTCGAGTTCCTCATCCTTCCAGGACGTCCAACGAGTCACCTGATGACTCGTGGGGTCTCCTCATGAGTTTTTTAGTGACTCATTTTGCAATTGCTGCAACATTTTCCAGTTTTTCTCTGATTAACTTTTGGGTCTGATTCTTGAATTCTCGAGGGTATAACACAAACCCATCAGTAACCTCAGGTAGGGTTAACACTGGTGATGAGGTGAGTCGAGTCTTCAACTCTTGGAAGCTCTTCTCACAATCCTCCGACCATTAAAACTTCACTTTCTTGCGAACTACAAAAACACCTTTACTAATTTCATAGAAAATTACACACTGCCAAGAGTCACGATCGATACCACAAGTTGTACCTCAGTACCATGACTCATGGTTACCACCCGTTACCAACACTGCTTGCCCTGACTTCTAAAGTTTTTCCATGGTTCAGACCACGACTCATACCATCAAACGATGAGTCATTGGATCCACCCTTGGTCACTGCTTCCAAAATCGTCAGTCCCTTTGCAAAAGTACAAGCCATGACTCATTGTTCCCAAAATGAGTCATACCGCGACTGGTTCCTTCCAAACATGATACACCAAAAATTCGTTATGACCACTTACCACGAGTTATACCACCAACCTACAACTCGTGGTTTGCTCTTGTGGTTCACTCGTCTAACTCCTCCTTCCTTCTAATGAGTCGTACAATGACCCATTGTCTCCCACAATGGGTTATACCACGACTCGTACCTTCTATCCTGGGTAAGCTTAGTCCTCAATCAACGGTTCATTCCACAACTTATACGTCCTTCCCACGACTCTTACCACGAGTTGTCCTAAGATTTTTTTCCAACTTTTTCTGCTAGTCACATTTCAAATTCTGAGGCCAACCTTAAGAACTTTCAGGATATTACACATTTCTAGACACAGGGGCTACATTATCCTTCATGATTCCCTATGTTGCTATCAGTTTTAATGTCAGTCCCGAAATTCTTTTAGAATCCTTATTAGTCTCTACTCTAGTCGGTGAGTCAGCTGTAGCTCAATGGGTATACAAAAATTACCAGATCACAATTCTTCAAAAAGTTACCTCAGGTGACTTAGTAGAGTTAGACATTTGAGACTTTGATGTTATTTTTGATATTGATTGGTTGTATGCTTACTATGCTTCAGTTAATTCTAGAACCCGATCAGTAGAGTTTTGATTTTCGGGTGAGCCAACCCTCGAATGGAAGGGTAGTTCAGCAGTTCCTGTAAGTCATTTGGTCTTCTACCTTAAGGCTAGAAAGATGATCTCCAAGGGTTGTGTATACCATTTAGTTTTGGTTTAGGATTTTAAGTCCAAAAACCCCGACTCTCCAGTCAGTTCCTGCTTTATGTGAGTATCTAGAAGTGTTCCTAGATGATCTACCAGGATTCCCTCCCAAGCGGGAGATTGACCTTGGTATTGACCTTCTCCCTGATACATAACCCACATCCATTCCTCCTTATAGAATGACTTCAATCGAGCTAAAGGAGTTGAAGGAGCAGTTGAAGGATCTCTAGGATAAGGGTTTCATTGGGCCTAGTTAGTCCCTGTGGGGGTGCTATAGTCCTCTTTATTTAGAAAAAAGATGGTTCTCTTAGGATGTGCATCGATTATCGTCAATTGAACAAGGTCATAATCAAGAATAAATATCCCTTCCCCAGGATTAATGACTTGTTTGATCAGCTTCATGGTTCCAAGTTCTTCTCAAATATAGACCTTAGATCCCTCGATCACCAGCTCAGGGTTAGGGAAAGTGAAATTTTGAAGACGACCTTCAAGACTCGGTATGGTCACTATGAGTTTGTAGTTATGCCTTTCAGACTAATGAATGCCCTTGCAACTTTCATAGATTTGATGAGCAGCATGTTCAGGAAGTACTTGAATATGTTTGTCATTATTTTCATGGATGAAATCCTTGTGTATTCTTAGAGGAAGGAGGAGCATGCTACTCATTTGAGGATTGTTCTACAAACTCTTAAGGACCGTCAACTGTTTGCTAATTTTAGCAAGTGTGAGTTTTGGCTATAGTCGGTTGCATTTCTTAGCCATGTGGTGTCTAGTAAGGGTGTTCAAGTGGACTCTCAAAAGATAGAGGCAGTGAAGAACTGGCCTAGACTTGTCAGCCCTACTGACATTAGGAGCTTTTTGGGCTTAGCTGGCTATTATCGAAGGTTTGTAGTGGGAATTTTCAGTGATCCGAAGCTTGTCGGAATAGTGTTAGGAGCTAAAGACTCGACTCTTTAGCTTCAGTGTTGTCCTTGCTAGAATGCACGAATGGATTTTCGGTATATTATGATGCTTGTAGGATTGGCCTTGGGTATATGTTGATGTAGAATGGGAAGGTCATTGCTTGTGCCTCAAGATAGCTTAAGAATCATGAGAAGAATTACTCGATGCATGACCTTGAGTTAGCAGCTGTGGTGTTTGCCTTGAAGATTTAGAGGCATAATTTGTATGGAGTGTATGTGGATGTTTTCACGGATCACAAGAGCCTTCGATGTGTGTTTACTTAGAAGGACTTGAATTTGCGGCAAAGGAGATGGCTTGAGCCTCCAATGTAGTGGCTAACGCTCTTAGTAGGTTGTATATGGAGAGCGTGTCCCATGTGGAGCATGGGAGGAAATAATTGGTAAAAGATGTCCATAGGCTTACTCGCTTGGGGGTTTGCCTTACTGATTCAGCAGATGATGGTGTTATTGTGTAGAATGGTGCAGAGTCTTCTTTGGTGTCAGAAGTTAAAGAAAGGCAAGATGAGGATCCTATTTTGGTGAAATTGAAGGAAGTGGTCTAGATCAAAGAGTGGAGGTTTTCTTCTTAGGGGAGATGGTGTACTCCGATATCAAGGCCGACTATGTATTCCGGAGGTAGGTGACTTTAGAGAGTGGATGTCGAGAGAGGCTCATAGCTCTGAATATTCTATCCATCCAGGTGCCACCAAGATGTACCATGACTTATGGGAAATCTATTGGGTGGAATGGGCATGAAGGACATTATAGAGTTTATGGCTAAATGTCTGAATTGCCAACAGATGAAGGTTGAGCATCAAAGTCCAGGAGGTATACTTCAGGATATCAGTATTCCTACTTGGAAGTGGAAAGAGATCAATATGGATTTCATTACAGGATTGCCATGAATATGCCGACAACATGATTCTATATGGGTTGTTGTAGACTAGATGACCAAGTCAACATATTTCCTACCAGTTAAGACTATAGATTCAGCTGAGGATTATGCTAAATTTTAAATTCGTGAGTTAGTTCGATTGCATGGAGTTCCGTTGTCTATAATCTCAAATAGGGGTACTCAGTTCGCTTCTCAGTTTTGCAACTCATTTCAGAGGGGTCTCAGTACTGATGTCACCCAAATTACACCTAACAATTGAGATATAAAGCGGTTGATGTCAAATATAGAACCCAACTGAGTGGTTGAGGTCGATCCCATAGGGAATATGGAAAGAACTTAAGTTAATATGAATAGCTATTATTATCGACTTACTTATTTCCTATGGGGGTAGTTTTGAAAAATAAAATAATGAATAGAAGTAAAAACTAAAAGATGATTATGTAAATTTTGGTTGTATTCAATTAACAAGGTGACTAGGATTGTGTTCCCCATGACTTCATAATCACAAGGTTTTATACTAGTGATCCATTCCGGTGTTTAACATGTAATATTGGTAAGTTAAATTCACCTAAATGGTTGGTCCCCAATCTATATGATTATCACCACGCAACTTGGTTCGTATATGAATATATGCTTAATTAACCCTTACCCTTAATATCGGATTAGCAATTCTCGGACAAGGTCTAGCTATTAGATGAGGGTTGATAGCCTCAAATCTCCATTGTTAAACTTTTTTTCCCATTCATTATCCCTTTGGTCTGGTGAATAAGAATAAGACAATATGTAACGTTTGCAACCGTTAAGAATCAATTAAAACGAAGAGACAAACAATACATGCATAAATTCCGCTCAAGAATCACTAAGTATTTTTACCTATGTGTGTTAATTCATCATGGTTTTCACAACCCTCATTGTAGGTTTAGCTACTCATGCTTGTACGATCACAATCACAAAATAAAGAATAATTCATAATTGCAACTTATAGAAATTTGTAGAAGAAAACCAAGTGCATTGAATAAAATTCCAAAATCAATGAATAAATTCCAATATTGCTTTTGATCCTCAAACGCAAGAACAAAATTGTAAACTTTGTTTCTTGAACCAAGAATTATAGTACACAACACCAAAATCCACGTAAAAACTATAATAAAAAACTGTTCTTCGAAAATAAACCTAAATTAGGTATTTATAGTTCCAAGAAAAACTTTTCGTAATTAAAATCGTAGCTCAGGTCTTCAGTGATCACGGGCTAAGTAATGACTCATTATGACCTCAAATGAGTCGTGATCAGTCAAGCACAGTCATCCTCAGCATTAGGCCTAGTCGTGGCAACGGGTCACCTAACAACTCGTTGTGTTTGGGCACGAGTCGTTAGGCCTCTCGTGGTCTAGCTTCTTTAATTATCCAGTGCACCCTATGATTCCTTCCAGTGATATGCCAACGAGTTGTTCAGTCAACCAACGACTTGTGATGTCGTCCATTAACTTACAGGTTATTTCTTCAGGCATCCTTCTCCTAGTCTTCACAACTGGCTTCACGACTCGTTACCAGATGTAATGAGTCATGCCTTCAATCCATGAAATGCACTGTTCCTTTAGCTTCAAAACTTTAACATATCCCACGGCCTTGGCAACAAGTCGTGCACAGTGTCTATGACTCGTGACATGACTAGCATCCTCCCTTTCAGTTGTTTTAAGCCGTACTTTCCCATTTCACTTTCGAACTTGTTTTCCTGCAATATTCAACACAAAGTGCATCATACCTACATAAACAACCTAGAATGTGCATAGTTTCTTAGTTTTAAGCATCAAAAGTGCCATAAAATCACGTCACATCAACACCCTCAACTTAGAACTTTTGCATGTTCTCAGGAAAAAACAAAATAAAATAAAATAAAATAAAATACTTTGACGCTTTAATCAAAAGAACTCTAGGAAATTACAGAAGTCACAATTATTCATCAAAATCAAAATTTCTAACCCCTCCTTTATCATACCAACTCAAATCACGATGCATATGCAAAATTTTCAACCATAACACAAGGGAATCAAAACATGGAAAAACACTGTCACTTGCAACCATGCACATAAATCTATAACACTGACCCATACAATTTTGCAGATGATTTTGTTGACCAAATGCTCTCACCTCAAAGAGTCCCATACTTACTCATGTGTATGTGATTATTTCAATATATTTCTCTTGGGACTAGGTAAGATCACATTCTCTCACAAAGAAATTCTAACTGTGTGCATGCAATGCCATAGACTTGCCTTTACTTTCAATACCTCGATTTTCAGACAGGTAACTAGGATCATTATAGGAATTTTTAAGCTTGTAACGTAGGCTCAGGTTCAGGTATGGTACATATGGGATTAGTAGCTTAACCCTCCTTGGAACTACATACGTCTTGACTCCAGTTTTAACCTTTTTTCCTATTTTCTCCCTTTTTTTTCCTTTACTTACTTCTTCTTTTATTTTCATTTGTAACTACGAGTGCGGTTTCTCTTATTTCAAGCACTCATTGATGTCACATTTTTCTTTTCTTGCTCTTTGACAACATTTTTATTTCTTTCTTTTCTTTCATTATGCACACCACACCCGCTCTTTCATTTTCATTACCCAATTTCATTCCACCCTACTCTTCTTAATCACCCCTATCATAGCCACCCTCAACTTAGGCGATTTTCCTGAGTTGAGGTTCACAGTGTCCAAGGAGGGACCAGGGCCAAAACAGGTTTATTCTTAATCAAAGTAGGAAGGTAAATTGGTGTAAGCAAAAAGAAAGGTCAATTTAAGCTCAAACATTTGGATAAAGGGATATTTATTTTCTTTTGGTAGGTCTTTAAGGCTAAAGCGGGCTCATTAATCAAAAATAGCCTATGATCCTTTCCTAGTTTCCCATCCTCTATCTCGGTACGACTGACCAGGCAAGTTCTAGATTGATACACACAGCCGAGTTTGACTACTAAATCTCACTCACACACAACATAGGTCAACATCATCACTTCTACCAACTGCTAGTTCAGGCACAACCATACAATGGTAAACATATTCATAGTTTCAATGCCATGTAAAGATTCACAAAGGTCATACTTGTCGATTTTGACACACATATAAAAAAAATTTGGAGGGTATCAAATTATCAGTTTACAAAAATCATCAATTTAAGCTCTTGACTACGTTAAGTTCACCCAACTTTCTTTCAACTGATGCAAACAATCATAAAATCCTAAACGTGCCGGTTCTACTAGATAAGGAACACCCGGGGGAAAAGATATCCGGTAAGAAAAACCCTCCGGTTATGTTCAGTAAAAAATACACAGATATCCCTCCCCACCCCCATTAATAAAAGCATGCATCGTCCACGACGCATCTATATATATAAAACAAAACTATGGAAATAGGGAACATACCTGTGTGACCTATGTGTCTGCTACATGGTCAGTGGAGGGTGCAGATACTCCTCCAGTGTCCTCTCCGATGTCACCGGCTTGACCCCGTGCATTTTCAAACCCAACTAAGCTTGTGCCTTCTCCCCAAGCTCTCGCTGCCTCAACTGTGGCCCTCTATCGAGCCTCTTCTCTAGATAGATGCAGCGCTCTCTCCATCTGACTCCACTCTCACTTTTGCTGACAGAGCAGAGAGTCATCATCCTCAAAATTTGCGTCCTCACGAGGGATTTTTCCTTTATCATATGCCACCGGCTCCTCAGTAATGAAATCAAACACCTGCGGTAGCTCTTCTTCACTTTCATCTTCTATCAAGGGAAGCACAGGAGGGGGTATGACAGCTACCTGTCGTGCGGCCAAATCCCGCACCTCAGCTCTGAGTGCTCCTACCTCCGCATACCACTTTGCCAATTCAGGCACCTGTAGTTGTGCAAGGCGTTCATCCATGTGTCTCACAAAAGCGTCCAACCGGCTATGTACAGAACCAGATAATGCCTCCAACTCCTTCAACACCCAAGGCTTTACCTGCTCCATTAAAACATTAACCTGTAGAGCCGTGTGTGCATGCTGCTTTTCGTCCTTAGCCAACCGCCTAGCCATGTCAACCAAAAATTCCTGAGGAATCATAACTAGGTCGACGGTAGGGGATCATGGAGGAGAAACTGGTGGTCTAGGCGCTTCTGCGGTGGATGATGACTCGGGAACATCAGTAGGTGCGAAGGTGTCAGCTGCATCTGTAGCCTCAGGATGGCTACCCGATTCTCTGCCCTCAACAAGCTTAGCAGCCAAATCAGTGAACTGTGCAACATAGGTCTGCATACTGTTGCCAAATGCCTCTACTAATATGGTCGCTCTAGCGGATGCGGTGGACTGACTCCTCACCCTTGATACTGGGTTTGTCTCATCTCTGATCAACCCAATATTTGTAATCTTCTATACCACTATCCTCTGGTCAACTGATAGCAACTCTGACACCTTTGACTCCTGACAGAGTCTATCAATAAGACATGGGAAGGGAATTGTAGTACCTTCATTTATCGCCCGCTCTCTAATCTCCTCAGTAATGTACCATGGGAAATTTATGGCATATCCCTCCATAATGCTGGCTACCAATGCCGCTCTTTTAGGTGAGAGAATATTATCATTGCTGGTTGGTACCAGCTTATGTCGCACCAGTGACCACCAAAATTTAGCGTGAAAATTTAGTGTGGCCTTCTTGATTTAAGACTCAGTGTCGTGCAACCATTCAACCAATGGACCTCTTGTGGCAATGACCCGAGATAACCAAGTGTATTGCCTGATTCGCACCTCACTATTCAACTTCTTCATCTTGACTTTCTTTAGCTCGAATAGTCTGTGAACAAACTCAGTTGTGTTCATCGAGGCATGATAGTCTGGTCCATAAAATATCCTAGAGATGGTCCTCTCAAATATATCCACAGGTGTCTCCCGAACAAACACCTGAGTCATAGCTGGCCTTTTCTTCCAGTCCTGACCACCTAATGCCAGACATTGCAGTGTGGCTGTGTAGGATGCATAGAATTCTCTAACTAGGCAGGGGCTATAGCTACCTGATGGCTTGGTCAACGTTCGAACCTGTACTTGTCGAATAAAGCCTGCAACTCTGGGAGTTCCTTAAGCCTCATGGTGACTAGCCCGGGCTTCTCATAGATGCTCCTCTTTGGATTTCCTTTATCATCTGGAGCAATGTCTTTGTTATAGATAGCCCTCATACCATGAACACACCATCTCCTCATGTTCCTTAGTTGATCATTTGATGTGTTCGAGGTCTCAGTCAGTTCATCATCTAAGTTCCCTTTCTGAGCATGTGACTCATCAGCTACTTCTGCATTTTTCCCAGCTGTGGTGTCCTCAGGAGCAATTGTGGCTGTAGCCTTGGCATTTTAATCAGTACGGCTTGGTGGATCCCTTGCCATTAGAGTAGGATCATCAACAAGGGTTGTCAAAATTTGTAGTTCGTTGAGCCCTATCCCTTTTTGATCTCTACACCAACTGCTCTTCTGACACTTCATATTCCTCCTCCGAGCCACTTGACTCTTTGGAGGAGGACGGCTCATCCCAAAGTCTACAGTATGACGGTTGACTCCTCTCTGGTACTTTTTTCTTTGCCGGACCTTTCTTTGGTGTACCCCTCAAAGCCATTGTACCTGTGGAAGAGTTGTTTGTATACCAGATGAGATGAAACATAAGCACTTTTAAACTGAGTCTCAGTGGAAATAATGAGTGATTTAACGAGTCATTTCCACTGGTAATGACTCGTGAGGTCATTCGTTGTCTTAGGCTATGGTATCTTTATGTTGGACCAGTGTACTTAATGACTGGTCACAAGAGTCATTACCTGAGGCGAAGACTCGTTAGGTCGGTCGTTAGGTACACTTGTCACCAGATTTAGTTCCACTCAGGATGAGCCATATGATGATTTGTGAGATGATACAACGACTCATTACATGGCTCGTGCTCAAGAGTTTTACATACAAATTCAATTTTTCACATCATGTTCATCATCAAAAATAATGATTCCACAAGCACAGCTTCATTCAATTTGTCAAGGGTTCAAAAAAAAATTTGTTCACTGTTGTACCACTAGGCTTCCATGATATTCATGAGATTAGGTCGAATTTAAAACTCATTATATGAGAAAAACAATGGAGAAGAAAATACAAAAGAAATTACTCACAATAATTTCGAGTTGAGCAGGAAAGAGTCGAATTTGAAATTTGCAATCTTGTGATACTACGAACAGGTGAGTGCGGTCGTGCGTGTGTGTGAATGCATTGAGAGAAAGCAGTTTATCTTGCAATGGTGAATGTGTAGGTAGTTTTGAAGTTGAATGTCGTGGGTTCAAACTCAAGTAAGAATTTGAAGGGAAAGAAAATCAGGTTTAATATAATTCAATTAAGATTTTACCCTAATTATTGCATGGGTCGGGTCGGGGGAGTTCATTAAAAAATTATGACGACCTATGCAACGATTCATTATGTGGTTAAATGAATCGTTTGTCACTTTGTGTAGTGACTGAAACTTGAGAACTTACCCGGAACCTAACGAGTCAAGCAATGACTCGTGGTGTCACCCAACGAGTCGTGACCTGAACCGTGGTCCTTGAACTGTTATAACTTCATGACGGGTCACTTAACGAATCGTTTGGTCTCCCAATTATTTGTTGAGTGAGTCGTTATCACCTTTGCCAAATTAATTCCGCCTTTGATCTAGTAAACATGACAGAGGACCTCAGGATTCGTTGCCACTGGCAACAACTCATTTTGTCAACCATTGTCTACACTATTTTATGTAGCTTTGATGACGATCCAGTTAACGAGTCGTTTGGTCTGGTGACGACTCGTCCTGTGCTTTTGGCACCAACAACTCAAGTTCATATTTTTGGTTTTAACTTCAAATTTCCCATTTTAATCACCTGCACACATCAACACACGTAAACACTATATTTTTCTTTCATTTACAACTTAGGTTGCCTCGCAAGAAGCGCTTGATTTAACGTCGCGACACAACGCAGGTATTTTGATTACTCAGACTTCACCAAAATACCACCATGGGTTGCCTCCCATGCAGCGCCTGATTTAGCATCGCGGCACAATGCAATTCCCCCAAGTTACTCAGACTTCACTCAAGGTCCAAAGGTCTACTAGTTGAGTTCTTCACTTTTCCCCAAATACGCTTTCACCCGCTGACCATTCACTTTAAACCGCTTTCCTTCATGGTTTTCTAGTTCGATTGCCCCATGGAAGAATACTTGGACTACTCAAAAAGGTCACAACCATTTAGAATTCAATTTACCAGGAAACAAACAAAGTCTAGAATTGAATAGTACCACCATATCACCCGGATTGAATTCTCTTTTCTCAATCTTCCGGTCGTGTTGAATTTTCATCCTTAATTTGTAAATTTCAGAACTCTCATAGGCTCTCAATCGAAATTCATCAAGATCATTTAACTGATCAAGCCTCAAGTTTTCTGCTTTGTTCCAGTCCAAATCAGCTTCTTGAGTGCCCACATAGCTTTGTGGTAAAGTTCAACCGGAAGATGACATGCTTTTCCATACACAAGCTGATATGGAGACATACCTATAGGAGTCTTGAATGCGGTCCGATAAGACCATAAAGGATCATCTTGTTTGGTTGCCCAATCTGTCCGGTTTGCATCCATAGTCTTTGCCAAGATAGTCTTTATCTCCCGGTTTGTGACTTCAACCTGCCCACTAGACTGTGGATGATAGGGTGTTGCCACCCTGTGTTTAACCCCATATTTCTCCAATAAAGAGCGAAACAACCGGTTATAGAAGTGCGAACCCCCATCACTAATGATGGCTTTGGGAGTCCCTAATCTAGCAAATATATTCCACTTCAAGAATGCTATAACACTCTTCCCCTTCATTATTTGGAAGCACAACTGCTTCCAACCATTTTGAAACATAGTCAACAGAAACAAGTATGTACTTCATCTGATTTGAGCTTACAAATGGGCCCATGAAATCAATGCCCCATATATCAAATAGCTCAATGACCAGGATTGGAGTAAGAGGAAGCTCATTCCTCCGTGATATGCCTCCTTGCCTTTGACATGCATCACATGCCTTTGCAAAATAATGCGCATCCTGGTTAATGGTTGGCCAATAATACCAACATTACAGAATTTTGTGGGCTGTGCGGATCCCGCTATGGTGGCCTCCAACAGGGGAAGAGTGGTAGACCTCCAATATACTCAGCATCTCTATCTTCGGTACACATCTCCAAATCACCCCATCAGCACATATGTGAAATAAGTAGGGCTCATCCCAGAAAAATTTCTACACATCAGACATAAACTTCTTCCTTTGGTGAAAAGATAAGTGCTCTGGTACAACATCGCTCACCAGATAATTAGCAAAATATGCAAACCATGGGATGAGATCTTGTGAGGCCTCTAGAACCTGCTCGTCTAGGAATTCATCATCTATCTCATGTTCATCTCGAAATGCTGTTTCGGGTTCTAATCTTGATAAGTGACCTGCCACCTATTTTCAATCCCTTTCCGGTCTTTTACTTTAAACTCAAACTCTTGTAGTAGCAGAACCGATTGAATCAATCGTGGCTTGGCATCCTTCTTTGCCATCAGATATCTCAGAGCTATATGGTCTATGTGGGCTATCACCGTAGTTCCAAGCAAGTATGCCCGAAACTTCTCAAATTCAAACACTACAGCCAACAGCTCCTGTTATGTCACAATATAGTTTTTTTGAGCTACATTTAGAGTCTTGATAGCATAATAAATCGGATGGAAGATCTTTTCATGCCTTTTACCCAAAACAACTCCTAGGGCCACACCGCTAGCATCACACATATCCTCAAAAGGCAAAGAACAATCTAGTGCTACTATTATTGGGGCAATGGCCAATCTCTCTTTTAGGAATTCAAATGCCTTCAGACATGCCGCGTCAAAAACAAACTTCACCTCCTTCTTGAGTAGTTTACACAATGGCGGTAAAATTTTGGAGAAGTCCTTGATGAATCTTCTATAAAACCCTACATGACCCAAAAAGCTTCGAACACCTTTCATAAAAATTGGAGGTGGAAGACTAGCAATTACCTCAATCTTGGCCCTATCCACCTCAATACCCTTATCAAAAATCTTGTGGCCTAGCATTATACCTTCCTTGACCATGAAATGGCACTTTTCCCAGTAAAGCACTAAGTTGGTCTCTTCACATCTCTGTAGTACCTTGCTCAAATGAGCCAAACAATCTTCGAATGAATCACCCACCATTGAAAAATCATCCATAAAGACTTCAATGATGTCTTCCACCATGTCAAAATATATGGACATCATGCAACGCTGAAAAGTGGCGGGTGCATTACATAACCCAAACGTCATCCTCTTAAAAGCAAATGTACCATAAGGGAAAGTGAACGTGGTCTTCTCTTAGTCTTCGGGGGCTATAGAAATCTGATTGTACCCCGAATAACCGTCAAGGAAACAATACCATCCTCTGCTTGTGAGTTTGTCTAACATCTGGTCCATGAATGGCATTAGAAAGTGATCTTTTTGCGTCCAATGGTTCAGCTTCCTGTAATCTATGCATACTCTCCAACTGGTGACTGGTCTTAGAGGAATGAGCTCACTGTTAGCATTCGGGACCACCGTGATTCCTCTCTTTTTCGATACACATTGGACTGGGCTCACCCCTTTGCTGTCTGCAATAGGATAAACCACACCTGCATCCAACCACTTGATGATTTCCTTCTTGACCACCTCTTGCATAGGTGGGTTCAACCTACGCTGATGCTCAATACTCAAAATACAATCTGGCTCTAGTTGGATCTTGTGAGTGCAAATACCGGTTAGGATTATGATACTATCTGTAATGGACTACCCGATAGCTTTTCTATATCTCTTCAAAATGGATACTAAAGCCTCCACTTGCCATTCCTCCAAGTCAGTTGCAGCAATGACCAATAAAGTGTTACCGACTCCCAAAAATACATACTGCAAATGAGATGGGAGTGCTTTGAGCTCCAATACCGGAGGCTCCTCAATAGATGACTTGGCTGGTGGGGTCACCCGATTCTTGATGTCTAGATCAATTTTCTTTGGAGCATAAGTGTATGACCCCATGCCAGTAAGTGCATTAACAATCTCCTCACCCCCATGGATCTCCTCAACGCCAATATCCATCAAAACTGCTGCTAAGACATCAAGAATCAATAACTCCTCCATAGGAAGAATTGAGAACTCAAGTTCCACTACATAAATTACGGAGACCACCCGCATATCATTTGGTTTCTTCATGGATCTACATACATTGAATATTACTTCCTTATTGTTCAATCGGAATTTAAGCTGTCCAGTCTCTATATCTACAAGAGCATGTCCAGTGGTGAGGAAAGGTTGCCCCAAAATAATGGGGACCTCAAAATCAACTTCACAGTCTATGATGGCAAAATCAGCCATAAATATAAAGGACTCCACCTTCACTAGAACATCATATAAAATTCCAACCGTATTCTTCACCGTACGATCTGCCATCAAAAGTCGCATTGTAGTCGGTTTGGGGTATCCCAAGCCCAACTGTCTGAAAAATGCTAATGGCATTAAATTAATACTAGCACCCAGATCACATAATGCCTTAGCACAATTAAAAGCTCCAATAGTGCATGGTATGGTGAATGCCCCAGGGTCCTCCTTTTTCTGAACAAGAGAACGAGATGCTATTGCACTACAATGGTGCAAATTGTCTGCAGGTTTGAAACTCACAGTCCTCTTTCTAGTGACAAGGTCCTTCATGAATTTGGCATAGCCAGACATCTGCTTAAGTGCCTCAACTAATGGGATGTTCACGGACAATTTCTTTAACATGGAAATGAACTAGTGATACTTCCCATCATTGACCTTTTTCTTCAACTGCTGTGGAAAAGGAGGAGGAGGTCTAGGGATCGGTGTGAACTTTTGTTGAGTCTCCTTCTCCTTCTCATGCCAGATCCATGCTCCTTTGCATTACTGGGAACGGTCTTTACAACTGAATCTCCAACCCAATCTGGATCCTCTGAATCCGCTATCTTTTCGTCATTAATCGATACGGGCTCTTCTATTTCATCAATCACAACCGGCCTAGGAGGATCAATTGTCACCTTTCCGCTCCTAGTAGTGACCGCCATGCAATGACTATCATTTTTCAGATTTTGCACTGTGTTACTAGGAAGTGTGCCTTTCTGCCTCTGATTCATTGTAATAGACATCTGACTTAGCTACTGCCCAATCTGCTTAATGGACACGACATGTGATTCCACCTTTTGATTCATACCAGAAATATCAGCGCGGAGCTCCTTAAAATGGCTATCTATTATCTCCATTTGCTTAAGTACCTTGGACAACATGTCTTCAACCCTTGAACTACTAGACTTTGGCTCACGGTTCCTTAGAGGAACATACAGACTGCTTCTACAATTCTTGTACTCCTTGCGCTTCTTCCAGTCTCCATTGTCTCTGTATTAGCCTCGGTTGTAATTGTTATACTTGTAATAGTTCTGACCTTCATTCCCTTGACCTTGACGGCAAGAGTCTTGGTTAGACCCTTGGGTATTGGTCTAGCAACCCGCACTTTGATCATTTAGGTAGTTAGCTTCCTCCTCAGATTCAGATTCACCTCCATCATTTCTTGGAGCCTTGCCCTGAGAACCCACAACATTAACTTTCTCAGCTCCGGCTCCCATCAGATGCTTAGTAAGCAAACCCATAGTGGTATTTATTTAAGCAATATCTTGATCTCTTTCTTCATCCTTTCTTCTCTGTTCTACAGACATACCTACTGCATAAGAACCATCCAGAATCTCCGACTCTCTTGTGTGCCATGTGCGGTTGGTTTTGGTGATTCTATCAAGTAACTCAACAGCTTCCGCATAGATGTGACTCATAAAGGTTCTGCTAGAGATGGTATCGGCCACTGCCTTGGTGTTGGCATTCAGAGACCTATAGAAGATCTCCAACAATGTATCATCTGGAATCCTGTGATTTGGCACCCTTTTGAGATTCTTGTTGAAATGTAGCCATGTCTCGTGAAGTGCCTCTGAATTCAATTTCCTAAAGTTATATATCTCATCTTTCAGCCGCAACGCTTTGGAAGGTGGGAAGAATCTTTCAAGAAAAGCTCTCTTAAGCTCCCCCCAAGTAGTGATAGAATCATTTGGCTCAACCAACCACAACGTTGCCTCACTCTCTAATGAAAAAGGAAATAACCTCATTCTGATTGCATCCTGTCTCACTCTCGATTGTTTATATGCCTTGCAGATACCCACGAAAATTTTCAAGTGAGTATGGGCATTATCAGTTGCATTACCCGCAAATATTCCCTTCATGTTGAGCAGTTGGATCATAGCACTGGTAATATCAAACTTTTCCCTAGCAAGCAAAGGGGGAGGGACAATAGCTCTAGTTGCATCTGTTTTGTCTATATCAGCATGATCCTCCTCATTGAAATACCGGTATCTCTATTGTTCTAGACCTATATTCCTTCTAGCTCGCTCTGCTTCGGCAGCTAGACGTTGCTCTTCAACAACCCTAGCTAACTCATGATCTCTAGCCCGAGCTTGCTCCTCAGCCAACATTCTCGCTGTGGCTTGTTCCATTGTCTCCTGTTCTTGTATGTTGGCCATTCTTCTTAGAGTCCTTAGTGTCAGCTCAAGTTCGTGATCAATTGGAACCAGGGATTTTCCTTGGCTCCTGGTATTAGGCATGCATGAACCTAAGACCTGTTAAAACAAAAATAGTAATAGAAAAATAAAAAGGAAATAAGAACCAACAGTAAAGCAAACACAATGAACAAAATCCTTAGCCGTATTCCTAGCAACGGTGCCATAATTTGATTTCGCCCAAATTACACCACGCAATTGAGATATAAAGCAGTCGATGTCAAATATAGAACACAACTAAGAGGTTGAGTTCGATCCCACAGGGAATATGGAAAGAACTTAAGTTAATGTGAATAGCTATTACTATCAGCTTACTTATTTCCTAAGGGGAAGTTTTGAAAAATAAAATAATGAACAGAAGTAAAAACTAAAAGAAGATTACGTAAATTTTGGTTGTATTCAATTAACAAGATGGTTAGGATTGTGTTCCCCATGACTTCATAACGACAAAGTTTTGTACTAGTGATCCATTCCGGTGTTTGGCATGCTATATTTGTAAGTTAAATTCACTGAAATGGTCTGTCCCCTATCTAGATGATTATCAACACGCAACTTGGTCCATATACGGGTGTATGCTTAATTAACCCTTACCCTTAATATCATATTAGCTATTTCCAAACAAGGTCTAACTATTAGATGAGGGTTGATAGCCTCAAATATCCGTTGTTAAACTCTTTTTCCTATTCATTATCCATTTGTTCCTGTGAATAAGAATAAGACAATATCTAACATTTGCAACCGTTAAGAATCAGTTAAAACGAAGAGAGAAACAATATATGCATAAACTCCGTTCAAGAATCACTAAGTATTTTTACCTATGTGTGTTAATTCATCATGGTTCTCACAACCGTAGTTGTAGGTTTAGCTACTCATGTTTGTACGATCTTAATCACAAAATAAAGAATAATTCATAATTGCAACTTACAGAAATTCGTAGAAGAAAAATAAGTGAATTGAATAAAATTCCAAAACCGATGAATAAATTCCAATGTTGCTTTTGATCCTCAAACTCAAGAACAAAATTGTAAACTTTGTTTCTTGAACCAAGAATAATAGTACACGACACCAAAATCCACGTAAAAAATGTAATAATAAATTGTTCTTCGAAAATAAACCTAAATCAGGTATTTATAGTTCCAAGAAAAACTTTTCCTAATTAAAACTGGAACTCAGGTCGTCAGTGGTCACGGGCTAAGTAATGACTCGTTAGGACCTCAAACGAGTCGTGATTAGTTAGGCATAGTCATCCTCAGCATTAGGCCCAGTCGTGGTAACGGGTCACGTAACGACTCATTGTGTCTGGTCACGAGTCATTAGGCCTCTAGTGGTATAGCTTCTTCAATTATCCAGTGCACCTTACGATTCCTTCCAGTGATCTGCCAATGAGTCGTTCAGTCAGCCAACGACTCCTGACATAGTCCGTTAACTTCACTGGTTATTTCTTCAGGCATCCTTCTCCCAGTCTTCACGACTGGCTTCACAACTCGTTACCAGATGTAACAAGTTGTGCCTTCAATCTGTGAACTGCAGTATTCCTTTAGCTTCAAAATTTTAACCTATCCCACGGCCTTGGCAACAAGTCGTGCATAGTGACAATGACTCATGACATGACTAGCAGCCTCCCTTTCAGTTGTTTTAAGCCTTAATTCACCCATTTCACTTCCGAATATGTTTTTCTACAATATTCAACGCAAAACGCATCATACCTACATAAACATACCCAGTATGTGCATAGTTTTTTGGTTTTAAGCATCGAAAGTGCCGTAAAATCATGGCATATCAAGTACTCCAGTCAATCTTAGCATAGCTTTTCACCCACAGACGGATGGTCAGGCCGAGAAGACCATTTAAACTCTTGAGGACATGTTGAGAGCTTGCCATATTGATTTCAATGGTAGTTGGGATGACCAGTTTCCTCTTATTGAGTTTGCCCGCAATAACAGTTACCATTCCAAAATTTAGATGGCTCCATTTGAGGCTCTTTATGGGCAAAGATGTAGATCATCTATTGGATGGTTCAAGGTAGGTGAGGATGTTAATAGGACCCGATTCAGTTCATAAGGCTATGGAGAAAGTTTAGCTTATTCGAGAGAGGCTGAAGATAACTCAAAGTTGTTAGAAATCATATACGAATGTTAGGAGGAGAAAGCTTGAGTTTGAGGTCGATGATTGGGTGTTTCTAAAGGTGTCATCCTTGAAGGGAGTTATGAGGTTTCGAAAGAAGGGGAAACTTAGTCCCCGATATGTTAGTCCTTATAGGATTTTGAGGAGAGTTGGCAAGGTGTCTTATGAGTTTGAGTTAGGGGTGGGCATTCGATTTTTTGATTTGATTTTTTAAAATTTTAGTTCAATTTTTCAATTTTTGATTTTTTTAGTATGTACCAAACACCGAATCGAACTAATTTGGTTAGTTTCGATTTTTTCCAATTTTGGTTCAGATCTAGGTCAAGATAATTCCACCTTTGAAACACTTTGGTAGTGCTCCCAAATAATGAATCAGTTCATTTCATTTTTTCTAATTCTATTTTTTCGATTTGGGCCTAATTAATGGACTATTTTTCTATATGTAAAATGAGCTACTTTTTTAATTAAAAATGAGTTATTTTATTTTTTTAATTCAAAATAAATTATTTTATGTTTTGTGCTCCAAAGTTTAATTCAAACTAAGTTAACTTTAAGTAAAAAAAATATAACTAGACAACATTTTAAATTTTTATTTATTAATTTTTAGCGGGATTAGTGGATTTACATTTAGTAGAAATTTCATAATAAATTTTCTTATGGGTCCTTAAAGATTTCAATAATCTATTGACCCTGATTTTCTGTTAAATAAATATTACATATATTTTATTTTTATCTATCCTTTAAAGCATATTAGTAATTGTAGAAATTTTCTGAACTAAGCTAAAATTGTTATAAAACTTGCTATTTGTGAAAAAATTGAACAATTGTATCAATTATATAAATAATTCTCTTAATGTGATTTTAGATTGTCAAATTAAACAATTGTGTCAATTATATAAATAATTCTCTTAATGGGCTTTTAGATTGTGTTGGGTGTAGTATTTTTATTTTTTTGAAATTAAATTATAATTTTATTTTTTAAAAAAATTATACGTTTTGGTTAAATCAAAAAATTGAAATCCTAAAATTGAAAATCAAATTGAATATCAAAATTTTAGAAAAAATAGAACCGAAATCGAAACAAAAAATCAAAAACCAAGATCAAGAAATCCAATTAGTTTGGTTCGATCCAGTTTTTTAGTATTTTTTCCCATCCCTAGTTGGAGTTACCAGTGAAGTTAGCTTCGGTGCATTTCCATATGTCCTTGCTGAAAAAGTGCATTGGTTATCCAGCTCTTGTCATTCCGGTAGAGAGCATTGTTGTGAATGATAACCTTACCTATGAGGAAGTTTCAATTAAGATCCTTGATTGTCAAATTAGCAAGTTGAGGAACACGGAGGTAGCTTCAGTGAAGGTTTTATGGAAAAATCAACTAGTTGAGGGAGCTACATAGGAAGCCGAAACATCTATGATGGCTAGATACCCGCATCTCTTCCTTCCAGATTAGTTCCAGCATTAGGTACTCATTTCCTCCTTTGTACTCTATTCAGTTTCATGTCAAGTTCATGTCTCTCAATTTTTTTTGTCTTAATATGCGTGCATGTTTTATGAATTCAGTCTCATCACATATCTCAGTTCAGAGTTAGTCACTGATAACACTCAAACTCATACTTCCTGGAAAAGTATGAAGGAGACGTTTTCAATAAAGAACCTAACAAAGAGGTTGGGGTCGAACCCACAGGGAATAGGGTAATATCTAGACTAATACTGGTAACTGAACTTGTTGGTTAGTTATCTCCAAATTGGGGGGTTTCAAAGAAAACAATATTAAAACAAGATTATAATTATGATTGATATCAAGATTTTCAAATAACTAGGGTAAGTGTTCCCCATGGGTTCATAACTACTTCGGGTATACACACGTGATCAATCACAATGCTTACTTATAGAACTAATAACTAGGGTTCATCCAAATGACTGGTTCATCCGTATTGGATGACTATACTCAATCACCGGGTCAAGTCTCATGAGAAATTTCAAACTAACCATTACTAATATGTTCCAAATTTAACTATCCTGCGACCACATCTCAAGTTAATACAATGATCATAAAGACCAAGCCTTTGTTGTAATTCTCTTTTCCTAATCTCTACTTTTCTAGGTTCAAGCAAGTAAAGAACTTGGGAAAGTCCTAATGTTGTACACTGTTAAGAAACGTTTAAAGATGAAGAGAATAAATACAAGTGTTTAGCATTGGTTTTGAATCAGTTTTGTGTAACCTATTTCATTAATCCACCATGGTTCCCACCACCCTAGTTGTGGAGGTTTTAGCCTCTCATGATTGTAAGATTATAATTTGCGTTCATAGACAAAAACATAATTAAATCCTTACAATAATAATTGGAAGAAAACCAGATATGAATATCAAAGAACAATCTCAAGAACAATCGATAAAATCAAGAGTTTGATCCTAAGAATTGCTACTTCAAAACTTGATAAAAATTCACAAAATATTCTTCACACGCCTCTACTACTTTGTTTCTATGTTCTATCACTAAAATACAATATAAAAGATATTTATACAGACATTAGAAACCTTTTACTAAGCTAACAGGGAATTTTCCATATCTGTTGTCGACTGCATCACGACTGATCCTACAACCCATAGCAAGATTGTATGGGTCGTACCTGCTTCTCGTACGTCCTTGGCTGCTGCAGATTTGTCTAAGTGTTGGAAGGTTGGCACGACTTGTACTAGTTCTATGAGTAGTACAATGCATCCGTGGTTTGGCCCTGAGACTCTGACATCTTTTAAGGTTTTCCACGAGTGTTGTGGTAAGCCTTGTACGTTCCTCCTACAACTCATACAGATGTTGTGTCTGAAGTTCTGCCAAGTCTTGAAGAATCTCATGAAGTTTACCAAGGCTCATGGTATGGGTCATATGTGGTTTCTACTATCTGTGATTTCCACCTGTACCAAGAGATTGCCTTTGTGCAAATTTATCTGAAAAATTCCATGACTCCAGTTATGGCTCGTACCATCTTGGTACAACTCATACTGAGAGTCATATGTTGCCTTCCTCTTATTCTAGCCTTCTGACTTTCACCATGATTCTCAGTATGGCTCGTACAATCAAGGTACGACTCGTACTGAGACTTGTACTTGGTCGATTTTCTGCATTTTTGGGCTTCCTTTGCACATTTTTTCTCCAACACTTATATTTACTGAAATCAAAGTAAAAGTTCCTCATATCTATATAAACATACCTAAGTTCATGTTATTTTCTGAGTTTTATGTGTCGAAAGTGCTGTAAACTCATAGCACATCAGTCACTCTATTAGTTTTCAGTATAGCCTATCAATTTTGGGTTGCAGTTCCTTCCCTATCCTTCTAGGCTGCTTTGTCTCCATTCGAGGACAAATGTTACCAAGGGGGAGATAACGTAACTCCCCAAAATTCGCTAATATTAGACCCGAGGCATGAAATGAAGAAAATAACATAATCTGCACTAGATCACAAAACAAACATCAAGTGACCCATTGGGACACTTGACAGATCATTAAGTGATCCATTAAGAGAGGAAGTTTTAGAAAATGTGAGATTTAGAGAGTCTTAACTACTGGAGGAGATATTCATTAAGTGTGATGACGAATTGTTAAGAGGAGGCATCAAGTGAGCATCAGGGGACTTAATTTTGTTCCAGTGATGGTGGATGGAGGGTAACGACCCATGAAGTGCACTAACGAGTTGTTAAGTGACCCATTAGGTCTGGTGGGGTGAAATTTTCAATTGAGTTATCAAGGGTATTTCCGTACTTCCTATGTACTTAACTCCTAAACTAAGTCATTTTAAGCTCCTAAAAGAGTGTATTAGAGGGTTTTATTCATTCCTAACCCTCATACTATTCCTAATATCTGAAGTTGAAGATCCAATCCTCTCAAGCACTCAAGCAATCAAGGTTCTCCTTCTCTAATTCTCTTGGGTTTCAAACCCTAGCAAGATCTCTTCAAATCCAGGCATGTAGGGTCATGAATGGGGGATTTCTTCCACCCTCATGCCCAATTTCAAATCAATTTTTATGAATTCAAGTCTCCAATTAGGATTTATGGAAATTCTAGGGTTAGACTCAATTTAGATGAAATTTCTTATGATCTTCTATGAATTCAATTCTCTTATGATTCAATCCATGATTTATGACTATGATCACATATTTTATATTAAATTCTCTTATGAATATATGGTTTCAAGTTATGGTGATTTACTCCATTATGCATGAATTTTATGAATATCAAGCTTATTTATCATGGCCGAATCAGTGACATTATTTTCATGGCTAGTTCACATAGGTCAAGTATGTTTATGAATTCCATGTTTTCCAACTAGCCCATGCAAAATAAAGTATGTTTTATGATTATGACTATGAAAAATATGGATGTTTTGGGAGTAGTATTTTTCCCCAGTAGGCCGGGGTTCAGCATACCTAGGTCTCAGAACTATGTGCCACCATGTGTATCGATCATGACAAGAGTCCTCGCCAGAGAGTGTTTCCCCTGCCCGAATGGGCTGACGAGTGATTTCATGCCTTTATCATTTTTTGCCAGGGCAAACGACTCTGCCAACTTGAGTTAGATAGTTGGTCATCATCTACTCATTAATGATGGTATCTACTATGAGAATCTTCCATTGTTCCTCATGTTTTAAGTTTTCCCTGTTCAGGATTTATGATACCATATTTTATAGCATATTTGATCCATTTATTAGTTTTTGAGGTTTCACTTATGATTTCAAACATTTCAAGCTACATGATTTTACTTTCAAAACTTTGGGTAAGTAAGCTTCTATTTATGATGAATAACTCATGTTTATGACTATGTCACAATCATGATTTTAGCATGTTGTTCCTACTCTCACGTTTTACTTATCCTACATACTCAGTACATTCTAAGTACTTACCACATACTTTTATTCTATATCATCTCATGATATATGTTGAGGTGATCAGTCTCAGTCTCGCCACTAGATTTGATCTTGTTCGGCTTCAGTAGTTTTTGTGAGTCCTCACAATCCGGGGATGTCAATTTTGATACATGTCTTTTGTTATGACTTTTAGTTTCAGACTTTAGTGGATCTAGTTGGGGGTTTGTCCCTTTAGCTCATTACATGACTAGAGGCTTTCAATCATGATATATAGATATTCGTCTGTGTTGTCTTGAGGATTCCGTTTGTCATATTATGATATTTTAGACTTTCGCTTATGCCTTATCTTATTCTTTATGATTGTTGCGCTTAGTTTATTCTCTAAAACTTGATAAGCATGTTCCATGAGTTAGGTTAGAACCATTCGTGGTTCTAGGTCTTGTGTTACGATCCAAGGTCCATGCTCAAGTTGTGACAGGGTATGAGGCTACACACCTTGTATCGAAGAGTCTAGAGTGATAAATATATCTCGATCATTATTCCACTCTTAGAGGCTTGCAGGCTACAGATTTCTAGCAGTTAGCTTTTTTTGTTGGCCTTGTGGGGCCTATATATGTTTTATTTCATGTGATGGCCGTGTGGGGCCTTGTTTAGTTGTCGATTAGCAGCCTTGTCGACTATAGCATAGTTTAGTATCCTGATTTCATTTCAGTTATAACTAGATAGCATGGTGGTCTTGTTGGCCTGCATAGGATCCCTATTATTATGTTGTTGTTGGTTAGCTATCTCCTTTTACAGGTGGCCTTGTCGGCCAGAGGCTGTATTTACAACGGAGATATAGCTTGTAGAATTCTTGAATTAAGTTGCAGGTTTGAACCAGTAGTGCACTAGGCTAGTCAGGTTAGTCCAGATCCTAGTGTAGCACTAGGTGCCATTCATGCCTCCCAAGGTGGGCGTGACAAACTTGGTATCAGAGCAGGTCGTATCCCAGGGAGTCTGCAAGCCGTGTCAAGTAGAGTCTTGTTTATTGATGTATAAGTGCACCATATTCTATAGACAGGAGGCTACATGGTATAATAGTGTGGTTACTCTTCCTTCTGCTCCAGTCGTGCTATAGAGTTGTGCTGTATAGGGTAACTCCCTAAGCTTATGTTATGCTACTTATTTATAGAGAAATTTCTAATGCACGACGGAACACGACTGGTCGAGAATTAGATGTTGCAGTAGGAGAGGGCACTAGTAGGAGGCCCCAGACAGAGTTAGCCAGATCTGAGGGCGACAGGGAGACGCCATCTCGATCTTCCTAGCACTCACCACAACACTCTGAGCCTGCTAGGGCAGCGATATATGTTATACCCTAGAAGCCCAAGGTTCAGACACGGGAGTGGAAATGGAGAAAAACTTAAAACTGGCACCAGGTATCAGGATGGGTCGTGAGGTGACCCGTGAAAGCAGCCCACGAGTCTTGATGTGACTCGTAGGGAGGCCAGGTGAGGAGTTTGAAAATCTAAGAAAGGAGATCCCACGGATGTGACCATGACTCGTGGTTAGACCCCATGAGTCGTTAGGTCAGTCGTGGGGTGGTGAGTAAGAAAAGAGAAGAAGGGAGGCAATGCACTTGATGGGAGGACCCCACGAGTCATGCTTAGTCCCCACGATTTGTGGGGTGAGTCGTGATCAAGTAGGGAATGAAATTTATTGAGGCTGAGGCAGTGTACTTCACGAATGATTCCATGAGTCGTGGCCCAAGGTAATGAGTCATTAGGTCCCTCATTGGGACCCTCTGGTAGTTATTTTATGCGAATTTAGTAAGGGTTTTTTTCATAATTTCTAAGATCCTAAGGACTATACTACGAAGTTGAGTTATGAATGATGACTTTTAAAGGGGTTAAGTTTATTTTAGGCCTATTTATTCATGCAAGCAAGGTAGAAAGGTTAGAGAGGGTGATCAAGTTTTGTGTTCTTCAATTACCCTTGAATTTCTTATTGGGATATTAAAGAAGTGTAAGAATCAGCTACCAATAGGTATGTAGGGTTATGAATGGGTGATTCCTCTAACATCCATGCCCAATCCCTCTCTAAATCATGAATGTTCTATGTCTAGACTATGGGGTTTTAACCTAATGCATGAATTTCTTAATTCTTTACATAGGTATGATTTAAATATGTTTCTACCATTGAATTATGAAGCATGTGCAAGTTTAATAATGTTTTCAACTAAAAATCATGTTTCTAACTTTATGAATTAAAAGCCCATTGATGCAAAGTTCATGAAAGTTGAGATTTGTGATGAATGTATGATGATGAGATATAATGATAAAAAACATGTTTTCAAGCTACCCATGTTTATAATCTTATTTTTAGATATGAATTGAGTATTTCAAAGTATGGTAAATCTTTGGGCAATGCCCATATGTCTAAGTATGAATTATGATTCTCCCGAAGTGAGCTTACCACATGGTTTTGGAGCGATTATCTTTCATCTTGTGGTACGATTTGGTATAAAGCTTCTCATATGCATGATTTCATAAATGAGATGTATTTGATTATTGAGCTTAATGAATAGACGATGTTGCACTTCATTGCAAAATGAGATAGAGCATATGCATGTTTTTGGGAGTAGTGTCTTGCACCAAGTAGGCTAAGGGTCGATCACCCTATGCCTTAGAAATACACGCCAACATAGGTTGGTACTTATATATGTTACTTTGGTACCTCCCTTGTGAGCTATCCCCTGCCCCTATTGGGAACGAACTTGATATCAATATCATGGTATCGTCCCTAGCCCTGGAAAGGCTTTGGACAGCTCTACCCACTTGAGTGTGATAGTTGGGACCACGTAAGCTCTATTGTGGCATGTCAGTTAAAAGACGAGTCTCCCATTGTTCCTCATGATTTCAGTTATGGATATCCATTACTCAGGAGATTTACATATGTACGCATGTCCTAAAGAAGGTTTGACTCAATGTTCAGTTTTAATTATAAATATCAGATTTCATCTTTAAGTCAATCGATTCAGTTATGATGATATATTATGTTATGATGAGATCATAATTTCAGAAAGAATGAATTCAAGCCCTACTCTCAGATTCTTATTGTTATGCATTTACATTACGCATGTCTTTAAATGAGTTTAGTTATTTAAGCGGTTTTACTTGCCTTGCATACTCGGCACATTCCACGTACTGACCGCATACTGTATGCTGTATCGTTTAATGATACAGAACTCAGCTCTCAAGTTTAGCCCCCCTCATAGTCAGTCTTCTAAGTTCACATCATATGTTGTTGGTGAGTCCACATCTCCCGAGGACTAGACTATTCAAATTTCCTATATCTATTTCAGTTTCAGTTTTGTTGAGTTAGTTGGGGTCCTGTCCCATCAACTCATCTTTTTTAGAGGCTTTTCATACATATGGTTGTATTCAGCTTCAGATTGTTATTCTGATGTTATGTTTAAGTTAGACTTCAGCTATGATTATATTGTTGATTATTCAGTTTCATTGATCGAGTTAGATGTATGCTTATGCCATGGGTCGACTTGGGGTCTCTCAAGGCTCCTTGTCCCGTACTGCAATCTGGGCCTCCGTTCTGGTCGTGACAAACTTGGTATCAAAGCAATAGGTTTAAAGTGTCCTAGGGTGTCTGAAAGCCGCATTAAGTAGAGTCTTTTTCATTTGTGTGAAAGCGCCTAACTTATGACGAAGTGGCTACGAGACGTTTTAGGAAATGTTCCCTTCTTTCATGATATATGTCATGCAATGAAATGTCTACCTATCCTCCCAATTCGTGCTATTCTTGATTGCAGAATCATGGCTACCGAAAGAATGAATGGTAAAAGGATAGGAATGGAGAAGACCACGAGGATGGCAACGAGAATAGGCATTAGCAGGCCCCACCAGTTGAGGAGCACTAGGCACCGGAGCTAGTTGCCCATGCTGAGTTTTGGGCTGTTATTTAGATGCTCACGCAGGCTTTGACCACTCAAGTCAATCAGCAGGCAGTTGCACATGTCTCTCAAAATGGCAATGCAACGGTAGCTTGAGTCAGGGATTTCTTGAGAATGAACCCCCTAGAGTTTCTCGGGTCAAAAGTAGATGAGGACCCGCATGAGTTCCTAGATGAGATTGTGAAGATCACCCAAATAATGGGGGTGAATGGAGTGGAGTGCAAAGACTTGGCCTCGTATCAGTTGAAAGGGGTCGCGCACAACTGGTTTCGCCAATGGAAGGATAGTAGAGCTGTCGGAGCAGGTCCTGTCACGTGGGAAGAGTTCCATGTTGGATTCCTAGATCGGTTCTTCTCTCGTGAGATGAGGGAGATGAAGGCAGCTGAGTTTGTAAATATGAAGCAAGGGAGAATGAAGGTTCAGGAGTATGCCCTTGAGTTCACTTGCCTATCAAAGTACGCCCCAGAGTTAGTAGCCGATTAGAGGGCACGGGTGAGTAGGTTCGTTCATGGAGTAGAGGGCTATTTTGACAAGCATTGTAGGACCTCTATCCTCCACCAGGACATGGACTTCCTTCGGATAGTCTTGTATGCCTAGTAGATGGACGCGACACATCTGAGGGAGAGGGAGGCCAAGTGGGATAGGACAGATGACCATACATTCTCACAGCCGAGATAAGGAGGTGGGCAGTGATAGCAGACCCACCAAAGATCCTCATCCCCAGCATCTTCAGCATTGAGTGTGCCATCCAGGCATAGGCACGATCATAGGGGGCGAGCATCAGGCTCTAGGGGTCAGAGCAGCAGACCCGCAGATTCTAGCATCCCAGCTTGTTGCAGATGTGGTCGAGGGTATATGGGCTAGTGCTTGGCAGGTACAGGTGCTTGTTTTGGGTGTGCAAATCCCAAATACATGCTCAGGGATTGCCTAGCAGTGAGATAGGGTCATGATAAGGGTCGAGGCCCAGCTTCTAGATTTCGCAGCCACATCCGTACGCTCAGCACATCAGGGAGCATCTACTAGCATAGGTGGCGGTTAGCTCCAGAACAAATTCCATGCCTTGGCATCCTTCTAGGAGTAGGAGGTCTCCCCGGATGTAGTCACTGGTATGTTGCGAGTTTTCCATATTCATGTTTATGCTTTGTTAGATCTGGAGGCTACCTTGTATTTTGTGCCACCTTATATTGCCAGTAGCTTTGGAGTGTCAGAACCTTTCTCAGTCTCTACTCCAGTAGGTGATTCAGTTATAGCTAGACGATTATATTGAGGTTGCCCGGTCTCAGTCCTTCAGAAAGTCACCTCAGTAGATTTGATAGAGTTAGCCATGACTGATTTTGATGTCATCCTCGGCATGGATTAGCTATTTGTATGTTATGCCTCAATTAATTAAAGAACCCAAGAAATAGAGTTCAAATTTCTGGGTGAGCCAGTCTTAGAGTGGAAGGGTTGTTTAGCTGTGCCTGTAGGTTGTTTCATTTCCTATCTTAAGGCCAGAAAGATGATTTCTAAGGGTTGTGTGTACCATCTAGTTAGGTTTATGGATGTTGAGTTTGAGACCCTGATTATCCAGTTAGTTTAAGTAGTACATGAGTATTCAGAGGTCTTTCCAAATGATTTATCGGGAATCCCTCCCAAGCGGCAGATCGATTTTGGTATTTACCTTCTTCCTGACATGCAGCCTATATCTATTCCTCCTTACAATATGGCTCCAGCCGAGCTAAAAGAGTTGAAAGAGCAGTTGAAGGACCTGTTAGATAAGGGTTTCATTAGATCGAGCAAGTCCCCATGGGATGCAGTAGTTCTCTTTGTCTAAAAGAAAGATGGTTCTCTTCGTATATGTATTGATTATCGAAAATTGAACAAAGTCATCGTCAAGAACATGTATCGTTTAACCAGGATTGATGATTTATTTGACCATCTTTAAGGTGCCAAGCATTTCTCAAAGATAGATCTCAGATCCGGGTATCATCAGCTCAGAGTCCGGGAGAGTGACATCCTGAAGATATCCTTTAGGATGTGGTATGGTCATTATGAGTTTGCAGTTATGTCTTTTGGACTAATGAATGCTCCTGTAGCTTTTATGAACTTGATGAACAGGGTGTTCAAGCCATACTTGGATATGTTCGTGATAGTGTTTATTGATGACATCCTAATATACTCACGGTTAGAGGAGGAATATGCCGCTCATTTGAGAATAGTGTTTCCGACTCTCAAGGATCGCCAATTATATGCTAAATTCAGCAAGTGTGAGTTTTGGATGTACTCCGTAACATTTTTGGGCCATGTAGTATCAAGCGAAAGCATAAGGATGGACTCTCAAAAAATAGAAGCGATGAAGAATTGGCCTAGACCGGTGAATCCTTCGGACATTCAGAGCTTCTTGGGTTTAGTTGGCTACTATCGAAGGTTCATTGAAGCTTTCTCATCGATTGCAGCACCTTTGATTGAATTGACTCAAAAGAAGGTGAAATTATTATGGTCGGAGGTTTGTGAGAAGAGCTTCCAAGAGTTGAAGACTCGACTTATTTTAGCACCGGTGTTAACTCTATCGGAGGGTACTGGTGGGTTTATGGTGCATTGTGATGCTTCAAGACTTGGGTGTGTGTTGGTGCAGCATGGGAAGGTGATAGAATATGCCTCTAGACAACTTAAGTCCATGAGAGGAATTACCCGACCCATGATCTTGAGTTGGCACCGGTGGTATTCGCCTTGAAGATATGGCAACATTATTTGAATGGGGTTCACGTGGATGTATTTACGTACCATAAGAGCTTATAATATGTGTTCATGTAGAAGGATCTTAATCTTTGGCAAATGAGGTGCTTGGAGCTACTCAAGGACTATGATATGAGTGTGTTTTACCATCTGGTTAAGGCCAATGTGGTAGTGGGAGCACTTAGTAGACTCTCTTTGGAGAGTGTGTCTCATGTCGATGAGGGGAAGAAGAAGCTGGTAAAGGATGTGCATCGACTCGCAAGATTGAGAGTTAGGTTGGTTGAATCGACCAATGGCGGTGTTGTGGTTCAGAACGGATCAGAATCATCCTTGGTGATTGATGTAAAATATTTACAAGATGAGGACCCGATTTTGGTAAAGTTGAAGGAAGTGGTTCAAAATCAGAAGGTAGAGGTCTTCTTCAAAGGGGAGATGGGGTACATCGATACCAGGGTCGCTTATGTGTTTCAGATGTGGATGATTTGAGGATCCGGATGTTGCACGAGGCTCATGGATCTAGGTATTCTATCCATCCAGGTGCAACCAAGATGTACCGTGACTTACGGGAAGTCTATTGGTTGAATGGCATGAAGAAGATATCGCAGAATTCATAGCAAAGTGTTCGAACTGTCAGCAACTAAAGGTTGAGCATCAGAGGCTGGGAGGTGTGCTTTAGGATATCAGTATTCCTACATGGAAGTGGGAAGAAATCAATATGGACTTCATCACAGGTTTACCTCAAACTCACTGGCAATATGACTCCTTTAGGGTGGGGGTGGATAGGTTGACCAAGGCTGCTCATTTTTTGCCGGTCAAAACCACGGATTCGACGGAGGATTATGCCAAACTATATATCCAGGAGCTAGTTCGATTACATGGAGTTCCCTTATCCATTATCCCAAACAGAGGTACTCAATTTACCTCTTAGTTTTGGAAGTCATTTCAAAAGGGACTTGGTACTCAAGTTAAGCTCAGCACAACATTTCACCTGCAAAAGAATGGTCAAGAGGAGCAGAAAATTCAGAATCTCGAGGATAAGTTGAGAGCATGCGTGATTGACTTCAAAGGTAGCTGGGATGAGAACTTGCATCTTATCGAGTTTGCATGAAATAACAGCCGTCATTCCAGCATTCAGATGGCACCGTTCGAGGCTCTCTATGGGTGGAGGTGTAGGTCGCCCATTGGATGGTTTGAGGTTGCGAAACAGTAATGATAGGACTAGATTCGGTTCACGAGGCTATGGAGAAGGTTCAATCGATAAGTGACAGGTTGAAAACTACCCAGAGTCACCCAAAGTCCTATGCCAATTTGAGGAGGAGAGAATTAGAATTTGAGGTCGATGATTGGGTATTTCTAAAGGTATCTCCCATGAAGGGAGTGATGAGGTTCGAAAAGAAGGGGAAACTTAGTCCCCACTATGTTGGCCCATACCGGATAGTAGACGTGTTAGCAAGGTGTCTTATGAATTGGAGTTTCCCTCAGAATTAGCTTCTGTGCATCCTGTATTTCATTTGTCTCTCTTGAAGAAGTGTTTGGGTGATCCAACTCTAGTTGTCCCGATGGACAGTGTTGGTGTAAAAGATAACTTCAGTTATGAGGAGGTTCCGGTAGAAATACTAGATTATCAGGTTCGAAGGTTAAGGAACAAGGAAGTAGCTTCAGTTAAAGTGTTATGGAGGAATCAGCATGTTGAAGGAGCTAAGTGGGAAGCCGAAGCGGATATGATGGCTAGATACCCACAATTATTCTCTACCAGCTCAGTTCTAGCTTGAGGTATCGATTTTGACCTAAGACTCTATTTAGTTTTCATGTTCAGTGTATTTGTCCAAGTTTCTTTTATGTATTTGGATGTATGTATGATTCGTGAATTCAGTTCAACTATGTAGTTTGAATTGGAGGTAGTCATTCTGTCAGTTTTCGGTTCAATTAATCAGTGTTTGAATATGATAATTGCGTTTCTCTGCTTTATTGTATGTTTCCCAATATTTGAGGACAAATGTTCCCAAAGGGGAGATATTGTTATACCCCGGAAGCCCAAGGATCAGACCTGGGAGTGGAAATAGAGAAAAACTCAAAAATGGCACCAGGTATCAGGACAGGTCGTGAGGTGACTCATGAGAGCAGCCCACGAGTCATGATGTGAATCATGGGGAGGCCAGGTGAGGTGTTTGAAAATTTGAGAAAGGGGATCCCACAGACCTGACCATGACCTGTGGTCAGACCCCACGAGTCGTTAGGTCAGTCGTGGGGTGGGTGAGTAAGAAAAGAGAAGGGAGGCAGTGCACTCGGCGGGAGGACCCCATGAGTCGTGCTCAGTCCCCACGATTCGTGGGGTGAGTCGTGACCAAACAGGGAATGAAATTTATTGAGACAGAGGCAGTGTATTTCACGGACGACTCCACGAGTCGTGGCCCAAGGTAACGAGTCGTTAGGTCCCTCACTGGGACCCTCTGGAAGTTATTTTTCTGCAAATTTAGTAAGGGATTTTTCGTAATTTCTAAGATACTAAGGCCTATACTACGACATTTTGAGTTATGAATGATGACTTTTCAAGGGGTTAAGTTCATTTTAGGCCTTATTCATTCATGCATGTAAGGTAGAAAGGTTAGAGAGGGTGATCAAGCTTTGTGTTCTTCAATTACCCTTCAATTTCTTCTTGGGATATTAAAGAAGTGTAAGAATCCGCTACCAACAGGTATGTAGGGTTATGAATGGGTGATTCCTTTCACACCCATGCCCAATCCCTCTCTAAATCATGAATGTTCTATTCTAGACTATGGGGTTTTAACCCAATGCATGAATTTCTTAATTCTTTACATGGGTAGGATTTAAATATGTTTCTACCATTGAATTATGAAGCATGGGCAAGTTTAATAATGTTTTCAACTAAAAATCATGTTTCTAACTTTATGAAGTAAATACCCATTGATGAGAAGTTCATGAAAGATGAGATTTGTGATGAATGTATGATGATGATGAGATATCACGATCGAAAGCATGTTTTCAAGCTACCATGTTATAATCATTTTTTCGATATGAATTGAGTATTTCAAAGTATGGTAAAGCTTTGGGCAATTCCCACATGTGTAAGTATGAATTATGATTCTCCCGAAGTGAGCATACCACATGGTTTTGTAGCGAAGACTCCCAATTATCTTTCAGCTTGTGGTATGTTTTGAGCTAAAGCTTCTCATATGCATGATTTTATAAATGAGATGTATTTGATTATTGAGCTTCGTCAATAGACAATGTTGAGCTTCGTTACAAAAAGATGTAGAGCATATGCATGTTTTTGGGAGTAGTGTCTTGCACCGAGTAGGCTAAGGGTCGATCACCCTATGCCTCAGAACTACGCGCCAACATAGGTTTATACTTATATATGTTACTTTGGGACCCCCTTGTGAGCTATCCCTGCCCCTATCGGGCCACGAGCTTGATATTGATATCATGGTATCGTCCCTAGCCCTGGGAAGGCTTTGGGTGGCTCTACCCACTTGAGTGTGATAGTTGGGACCACGTAAGCTCTATCCTGGTATGTCAGTTAAAAGACGAGTCTTCCATTGTTCTTTATTATTTCAGTTATGCATATCCATTACTCATGATATTTACATATGTACGCATGTTCTAAAGTAAGTTTGACTCAATCTTCAATTTTAATTATAAATGTCAGATTTCATCTTTGAGTCAATCGATTCAGTTATGATGATATGTTATGTTATGATGAGGTAGTGATTTCCGAAAGAATGCATGCAAGCCCTACTCTCAGATTCTTATTGTTATGCATTTACATCACGCATGTCTTTAAATGATTGTACTTACTTAAGCGGTTTTACTTACCTTGCATACTCGATACATTCCATGTACTAACCGCATACTCTATGTTGTAGCATTTCATGATACAGGACCTGACTCTTAGGTTCAGCCCCGTTCATAGTTAGTCTTCCGAGATTGCATCGTATGTTGTTGGTGAGTCCTCATGTCCCGAGGATTAGACTATTCATATTTTCTATATGTATTTCAGTTTCAGTTTTGTTGAGTTAGTTGGGGTCCTATCCTATCAACTCATCTTGTTTAGAGTCTTTTAAGACATATGGTTGTATTCAGCTTTAAATTGTTATTTTGATGTTATTTTTAAGCTAGACTTTATCTATGATTATACTGTTGTTTATTTAGTTTCATTGATTGATTTAGATGTAAGCGTATGCAATGGGTTGACTTGGGGTCTCTCAGGGCTCCTTGTCCCGTGTTGCGATCCGGGCCTCCGTTCGGGTCGTGACAATATACTTGTACCACCCCCAGCCAATCCTATACCATAAGATTAGGAGCTCAGGGATGCATTATATATGTTGGTTTAGATGATGGCTGTCTAGCGTCAGCCTCAGCCAGTAGTACCAGCTGCCGTTGAGCCCACTGAGGGGCCTGGTAGTTTGAGAGTTCGTGAGTTCCTGGCTTTGAGTCCCTCGCAGTTTACAGGGATAGGTTTGAGGGAGGACCCCTAGAATTTTATAGATCAATTGTAGAGAATATTTAGGGTCATGCATGCCTAGTCCACAGAATCAGTTGAGTTAGCAGTATTTCGATTGCGGGATATAACAGTTTTGTGGTACGAGAGTTGGGAAAGATCCTGAGGCAGAGATGTGCCTCCACCTACGTGGCCTAGCTTCTCTGAGGCTTTCATAGACCATTATTTGCCCCGAGAGGTCCGACAGGCCAGAGTAGAGTAGTTTTTGCATTTGGAGCAGGGTAGAATGAGTGTCAAAGAATATGCACTGAGATTTGATTCTTTAGCCAGATATGCACCCTCGTTTGTTGACACTATGCTAGCCAGGGCACACCAATTTATTTTGAGACTGGCACCAGAATATATGGAGTCTTGCATTACATCTACACTGTGAGAGGATATGGATATCTCACAGATCCATGCCTTTGCTCAGAATATAGAGGAACTTAGACAGCGCCAGTACGCCATGGAAAGGGCAGGTCAGGAACAGTGTCGGAGGACTAGACCCGCAGATTTTTAGGGTGGGCCCAGGTCTCATTTATTAGGTATGCCACCTAGAATCCCATTTTAGCAGTAGCAGGACAACAGATCGGATTTTCGGAGACAATCAGGTCACGGCGAGAGTTCACGAGTGTCAGGCTCGCAACATTAGATGAGGCCCAGATCAGATAGAATCAACAATACCACGATGCAGTATCCGTCCTAGGCTCTATTCGAGGAGATGTAGGTATGGTTCCACCGCCTATTATTCCTGTGGACAAGAGGGACACATAATGAGGGATTGTCCGACTAGACGTTAGAGCGGTCAGGATCAGCAGAATGGATCTTGAGCAGGTTCATATGCCCCAGAACCTTCTATAGGGCGTAAGCCCTTAGCTCCAGCCGGCAGTGGCTGAGGTAGATCAGGGGCATCTAGTTCAGGAAGCAGTCAGGATTGCTCCTATGCACTACCAGAACGATAGGGGTCAGAATCGTCGCCAGATGTTGTGACAGGTACATTAGTTGTTTTCTCTCACTCAGTTTATGCTTATGTTACTGCGTTAGTGGCCTGAAAGTTTGATATAGTGCCAGAATTGCTTCAATGACCTTTTTCAGTGTCTATACCCGTCGGCGACTCTATTATTGCAAAAAAGAATTTATCGGGGTTGTACAGTAGAGATTGTTGGTCGCCGGACCTTAGAAGATCTAGTAGAACTTGAAATGATCGATTTTGATGTGATTATAGGTATGGATTGGTTGGTACCATGTTATGCCACTGTAGAATATTGGACCAGAATTGTTCGATTTCACTTTCCAGGGGAAGTAGTATGATAACACTCAAACCACACTTCCAACTGAAGTATGAAGCGAAAGTTGTCAATAAAGAACCCAACTTAGAAGTTGGGGCCGAACCCCCGGGAAATATGAAAGATCTAGATTACAGCCGGTAAATGAACTTGTATGGTAATTACTTCACAATGGGGGATTCTAATAAAAAGCAATAATAGAAATAAACAGCATCCAATATTATGTTTGTGAATCAATAATTAAAGGATAACTAGGGTTTGTGTTCCCCATGGGTTCATAACAGCTTTTGTGTATACACTCGTGATCTTTACCAATACTTACGTACAGAACTGATAATTTAGGTTCATGCAAATGAATGACCAATCCCTATTGAATGACTATCCTCAATTACTCGACCAAGTCTCATGAGTTTTGCAAACTAACCGTTATCATTAGGTTCTAGATATAACTATCCTACAACCACAGCTCAAGTTAATACAATGATCATCAAGATCAAGGCTCCGTCATAATTCTCTTTTCCTAACCTCTACCTCTTCGACCAAAGCAAGTGAGGAATTCAGGCACTTCCTAACGTTGTGCACTGCTAAGAATCATTAACGATGAAGAGAATACAATATAAGTAATTAGTATTGGTTTTAGACTCACTTTTTGCAACCCTAACTTGTTGATCCACCATCGTTCCCACAACCCTAGCTATTGAGGTTTTAGCCTCTCATAGTTGCAAGGTTGTAAATTGTGTTCATGATGGAAAACATAGAACAATACTTACAAAGATGATTGACAAAACAATTCGTTCAATTAAACCATGAAATCTTGAATAACAACTAGCAAGAGTGAGATGAATCTAAGAAAAGGTTGATCACAGGGTTGAACAAACTCAATTCTCTCTTCCAACGATGTAAAATTGCTTACTACAATGTTTTCCTACTAGAATTAAGTCTATTCGTCGTCCTCTATGAAAAATAAAACATAAAAAGTATTTATATAGACACAAGAATCCTTTTTCTAAACTAACAGGACTGCTTTCCATATCTGTAGCCGACCTCATCACGGGTCCACCTACGACTCGTAGGGGCTTCTCACGGACCGTGAAATCAACTCGTGGCTTGGAGTGTTGGCTGAATTTTGGCTAAGTGTTGGCCCAAGTTACGATTCGTACCAGCATCTTATGACTCGTACATTGCACCCGTGGCTTGATCCTGAGTACTTTGAACTTTGTCTGAACTTCACCACGACCGGTATGGTACGTCTCGTACCTTTATCTCATGGGTCATAAGGTACTCTCCTACTAAGAATCATCCTCTTGTGCAATTCTTTTGAATTTTATCACGACTGTCTTACCACGACTCGTACCACCATGGTACGATCCGTGACTAGACTCATGGAATCAGTCTTCTAGGTCAAACTTTCAGCTTCTCATCAAGGCCCTCAGTATGACTAGTAGGTCCATCCTACGGATCGTACTGTGGTTTGCACTTTTTTCCCTCTTTTGCACACTTTTAGCTTCCTTTTGCAATTTATTGTTCCAACACCCATTTATCCTAAAATCAAAGGAAAAGTGCCTCATATCCACATAAATACACCTAAGTCCATGCTATTTTCTTAGTTTTGAGCGTCAATAGTGTTGTAAATCCACAACACATCAACACCCTCAACTTAAAACTTTTGCATCTCCTCAGGCAAAGAAAAAGAAAAACTAAACACGACGCTCAACTAGAAAATAAACTTAAGATACTATAGCCAAAACTCAAAAAAATATGTGCACTGTATATACAAACTCTATTGACCCTTCCTCTTGAAACATCATCAACTAGTGTATCGCAAGCAACATCAAAACATCATATTTAGGGATCAAGACATGTAAGCTAGCTATCAACAAGCAATCAAGTCATCATCTATGTGTTTCACACAAGCAATGATAAAGCAAACATAATCCATGTACCCTCACAAAAAATGAAGTCCCCACTCTAGTATGAAATATCAAATGAAACATGGGACTAGGAAAATGAAGCACTCACTCTCTCAAAGAACTGCAGGCACTATGCATCAGATACCATAGGCTTGCCCTTATTTTCTCTGCTTTGGTTTGTTAGATGGTCAAGTTAAGATCACTATAGGACTTGATAAGGCTTGTAGTGTAGACTTAGGACTGGACATCATAAAGATGAAAGATTTTATGAGTGACTATCCCTTCCTTGGCACTACATTCATTGGCTACATCATTCTCCTATTCACCCTTCATTCTTTGTGTCTTCTTTTCTTCCTTTTTTCCCATTTTAAAAATATTTGCATGGGTGAGGTGATTTTTCACATTTTTCAACACTTGCAAGCTATTTTGAATTTTTATTTTTTTTCTCAATATTCTCAAATTTTCAGCTTTTTACTTTTTCACCTTGCTACACCTTTTTTCACCATTTTTTTATTTTTCTTTTCTTTCCTTTTCTCCTGCTCCCCCCATTTATGCACCCCTACTATAGCCACCCTCAACTTAAGCATTTTGATTATATTGAGGTTCACCATATCCAAGGAAGGATCAGGGCAAAACAGGTCCATCATAAACAAGTGGGTACGGTTAATTAGGTAAATCAAAGAAATATGGTCTATTAAGGCTCAAACTTGGGATCAAGGGATTCATGAAACTTTGTTAGGGCAATATAGGATAAAAGTGATCTTAAAACAAAAATGGCCTGTGATCATATCCTAACCAACCTCCTCAACCTATGTAGAGACCAACCAGGAAAGTTCTAGATCTTCAACAACATACCGCAATAAATACTAAGACCTCACTCGCACATGGTACATGAACTATTTTACTTTACCTGTTGGGTTCATACATGGCTTAACAAGACTAGCACTATTAATAACTAAATGACATAAAATGATCCACATAAATCATGCATTGTTGTCACAAATACATAGAATTTTTTTTAAAAAGGGTTAATTTTTCAAAAACAACAAAACTAGTACATATCCAATGGCTGAGTATTTCTAAGTTACTTTATTATTAAACAAAAAAAATCACAACTAAAAACAAAAATGCTAACACATGCCAGTTCTACTAGATATCATTCCTGAGGGAAGAGAAATACGGCAAGAAAAACCCTCAGACGAATAAAAATATCCCAAAATACAAGTACACCCCCCTTTTTTTGAAAATTGAGCTTCATCCCGAAGCATAAAATATAAGCATGAAGGGAAAAAGGGACATACATGTGGCTACTCAGACTTCGCCTCTGTCATCTTGCGAACGTGGTACCTCCGCGGTAGTAGTGGTGCTAGCAGTGGCCGGCGCACTCAATGGTGTAACAATGGGGGTAGTGGTCCCCCCCAGTGACTGTAGCTATTTGAACGGCCTCTGTGGAAACTGGGGCTGAATGTGGCTCACTTGAAGGATCATAGCCACTAGCAAGCTCGGGCTGAGCTGTGGTGGAGCTTCCCGCTCCTCTTACTCTCTCATGCAGCTCAGTCATATGCTCCTCATGAGCCCGCATACTCTCCGCTCTAGCCTGCTTGTTCTCTTTCTTCTCCTTCTTTCTCTTCTTTTTCAGACTCTCTTCACTAGTATCTTTAGCAGCTCTCTTCTTGCCTTTATCACCGGCTGCAGTTGGCCCCCAGTATGCTGCTAAGTCAATATCCTCCTCAAGCTCTGCATCTAGGTCAGAAAGAGTGGGGGCCGCTATAACAGTTGGTTGCCATAAAGACAACTCAACCACTTGGCTCCGAAGAGCCCCCAACTCTCCACGGAGACTGCTAGTGTTTGACTGCTTCACCATCCTTAAGTTAAATATGCTCTCAAAACAATCCAGGCGGGCATGAAGGGCTTGAGCTCTGCATCTATCTATAATTTGACCCATGGATTTACATTCTCCATCATTGCCTGAAATTTGCACTCGACCATGGTCAATCTCTTTGCTAGTTTCTGGAGGAAATCCTGCAGTACCAAGATGTACCCTGCTGGAGTCTGAGTCTGTACACTGGGCAGCGGTGTAGCTAAGGTGCTAGGAGCTGACTCTAAATGACCGGCATCTGTAGCCGGTGTCTCTCTCTACTCTTAAGTACTGGGGACATTCACCTGTATGTCTCCTACTGGCTGAGCTTCTGGGATAGCTGTAGGTATCCTGGATCTGCTCAGCGGGTTCATCTCATCCCAGATAAGGCCTATGTCTGCAATTATTTGGCCTCCGATCAATCTCTCATCACCCTGCTGAACTCTTGCCTCCCTGCACAAACTGTATACAAGGCTCGAGAATGGAATAGCAGTACTTACTTTCACTGCCCGATCTCATATCTCTGTAGCTATGATCCTCGGGATTTTAAGAGGGTAGCGAGACATGAGGCATGCCACCAAAGTCTCTCTATCATCACTCGATGTGTTATCATTGACTGTGGATGCTAATCGATGTCTCACCAATGTCCAGCAAGCCTTTGTGATGAAGTTCAATGAGTTCTTTGTCACCTGCTTGCCACCTATAACCCACTCTGCCTTATCCTTGTTCTCGGCTATCACTTCTGCTAGCCATTGTAGTTGCCTCTGTCGCTCACCTCTGCTCAGACTCCTAATCTTCTTCATCGCCTCAACCCTATAATCATACTCTGGGGTTATCCTTGTTGGTCGGAACTGAGGTCCATATAATATTCATGCAATAGTCCGATCAAAAACATCTAATACTCGACCTCGGGCTAGAACACTCTCCAAGCAAGGCTGCTCCTTTATCTTTTGCCCCTCCTTTGCTTTCTCCACCATTGTGGCCAGGTAGTTGGCATAGAACTTCCTGATGGTCTCCTCAGTGTATTATGAAGGGTTCTTGGCCATCCACTCTAGCCCATAGAAGCTAAAAATACACTTCATCTCCTTAACATCATTCAAGGACTTAGTGAGGATCTGCGGTTCTTCTTGGATGCTTTTTTCGGTTTGTTCTTGGCAGTTAGAGCGATTCCTTGTTCATATATCTCATTAGCACCCGACACTCTCCAACGCATTATTCTATTTTCTCTGGCAGGGGCCTCCTCCTCCACTTCTTGATCACTGTTTTCCGCATCATTATGGGCCCCTTCCAACCCTTCCTTAGTGTTGGAGTCGGTTCCCGGCCTTTGTTGTTCCTATCTAGCTCCCTCTTCAGACTGGAGAGCTTGAGCGGATGTGGTCGCGGTTGCTTCGTCTTGGGGCCTTTGCTCTTGCCCTAGTGGTTGTTGTTCCATCTGTGTCTGAGGTGTCTTCTTGATAATCCTCAAGTGAACCACTAGGTGAATCTCTAGCCTGACCATACTAAAAAACAACTTCTAGGGCCACATTCAGTTGAAGCAAGAATTTCGTGCTTAATTTCTTGATAATGGTAAGCTACATGTGTTGGGAAGAGGGTTCTTAAGTTGTGGGTCGTGGGTTTTGAGGTGTTCACGGGGGAAGATGGTCGATTTTGAAGTTTAAGTAGGTGAGGGACAATTTAAAAATTTTTGGGTTGAATCGGGTAAATTTGACCAGTCACGACTCGTACAACGAGTCGTAAGGCCGTAATGACTTTAGCCACAGAGAAATTACCTGGCGATCTATGATTCCATCCTACGACTCGTACCATTGAGGTACGAATCGTAGGATGAGTTGTAGGTCAGACTTTGCTTAGAATTTTTCTGCTTTTCACCACCATTGCTACCATGACTCGTGGACCTCACCATGAGTCGTACTAAGATCCTATAGCAGTAGATTTTTCAGCCACCTATTTTTATTTCCCTGCACACTGAGCACACATTAGTTCAATAACTTGGGTTGCCTCCCAAGAAGCACTTGATTTAACATTGCGGCACGATGCAGGTGGTCTGGTTACTAAGATTTCACCAAAGCACCACTTGGGTTGCCTCCCAAGAAGCGCCTGATTTAACGTTGCGACACCACACAAGTCTCTTGACTACTCGAAATTCATCCAGTGACTCATACTCATCCTCAAGTAATGAGATCACACTAAATTCCTTTAGTTGCTTCATAGTCCGATAGATGTTGAAAGTGACCTCTTCTTTGTTTAGCCTGAACTTCAACAGCCCAGCTTCCACATCTACTAGAGCTCTCCTAGTGGTGAGAAATGCTCGACCCAGAATGATGGGGACCTCATAATCTACCTCACAATCCAAGATCACGAAGTCCGCTAGGAATATAAACTTATCAACCTTAACGAGCACATCACCTAGGATGCCCCCTGGTCTCTTTATTGTTTTGTCGGCCATCAGTAGCCGCATGTTGGTTGGTGTGGGGGTGTTACACACCGTAGGTTTCTAGCACTTGGTTGGGAGTTTTATAATGCCATACGTGTGAGGAAAAGGGCCGGGGGAGAGGCCGAACGGATGCCAAGTTAGATTTTCGCAAGAGGAGGCCGAACCGTGCTTCCCAAAGGGGCAACGTGGCACGGAGGCAGCTCCTCCGCGATGGCCATTGTGGGATGGAGCCAAATTGGCGCGATGGATAGCGTGCCATGTTGCTATGCAACTGGCTTCAAGTTTATAAAGGCCTTCCACTTCGTTTTTAGGTCACTTTTCATTTTATTTCCAGCAAAAACAACCAGAAAATAGAGGAGAACGAGGGTTCAACATAAATGTTCGTTCGATTATGCCGTCAAACGCAGTCCAAACTCAAATTAACCTCGGGTACCGAAGTATGAAGCTGCAGGGAGCATTCCTACGGGGTTAGTTTCATGAAATACGCCCAGCGAAACGACGACCTGCCGAGTCAAAGTGATTGGAATTTCTCAAAACTAGTGTTAACACACTCCCAGGCTTAAATTGGGGAGAATAGTTGAATACTAGCCAAGCTACGCCAGTTAATCAGAAAGATGGCAGTCGAGGTATGTAAACCCAGTTTCTTTCGGCAAGCTAGTAGTTCCAATATAGTAAAATGGTACAAATTCCAGTAGAATATTTCAGAAGCCGTCTATTATGTTCAGTATGAATTTAGTAACGCCCCTTAGAAATATTAACTCGTATTTAGCATGGAATTTAGGTGAATAACATGATCCTCAGCAGAATATTCTAGCAATATTATATCTTGTTTCAGTACCAGATTCAGTACAGCATGTTAGAGAATATTTCTATATACAGTATTATTATCAGTTTCAGCATGTATTGTATGCAGTATTATTATTATCAGTTGAGACTTGCTTGTGTTGTTTTGGGTTGGATTACCTAGCATCCATGACCACCCCAGAGTTAATAGCTGTATCGACTCGTCCGCTAGAGGGCGAGGATACATCGCTCTACGGAGTGTCATGCTGTCCACTAGGGACGAAGATGGGATGCCAGTTTCCCCATATTTTGCCTTGGTCTGCTCTTATACACCCCCGTCGAGCGATTGCGCCCGAGGTGTTGATTTCAGGAGTCCTCCGGACTCAGGTACAATTATATTTAGGGGCCCAGCGGGCCCAAGTTACATACCCAGGGGATCGGCAGGTTACTTATAGTTACTAGGTAATGTGGTATGACCTGGGTAGGGGTAAATAGATTGTGATGATTGTACCTTCCGGCTTATGGGGGCCAGGTAAGGTTTATGTTGTGTTATGTTATGTCATGTTATTTTAGTTATGGTTAGATAGACAGTAGGACACCACGTTACCAGGTGCGACTTCTACTTTTTTCAGAATAGTTGAGGTTAGTCCTGATCCCACTATTTCAGTCAGTTTCAGTCTATTTCCTATTACTTTAGTTACTGCCAGCTTTATTATTTGCCTTCAGCTATTTACAGTTATTGCTTTACATACTCGGTACATATTGTACTAACGCCCTTCCCGGGGTGCTGCATTACTTGCCTGCAGGTACGGTTAGACGAGAAACCGATCTCTCGTAGTTTCAGTCAGCAGTATAGGGCCTTCAGCTCCTTTCTTCCGGAGCTTAGGTGACAGAGGTTTACTTTCTTTTGCTTGTACAGTATGGGTAGGCCGGGGCCCTGCCCCGACCATTATATTACTCCTAGAGGCTTGTAGATTTTATTATATTCCCTGTGGTTAGATGTATCGTGTGGGGCCATTTATGTGTTTCAGATTCTGTGTGATGGTCGTGTGGGGCCTTGTTTAGCTGTTAGTTGGTGACCCTGAAAGTCACAGATTAATTTAGTACCTGATTTTGTTTCTCAGCTATAACTAGATATCATAGTGGCCTTGTCGGCCCACATAGGACTCCTTATATTCAGTTGTTTCTGGTTAGCTGCTACTTTTAACAGGTGGCTATAGGCCTTGTTGGCTGGGGGCTGCATTTACAGTCGCCATATAGCCCGTCGTTTTCTGATTTCAGAGTTAGAGCCAGCCTTGCACCAGAAGTGCTTAGGCTCAGTTAGTTCAGCAGTCTAGGTCCTAGTAGGGCACCAGGTGCCAGTCATGCCTCCCAAGGCGGGGCGTTATAGGGGGTTCCCAATCCTAGCTTCATTGAGACCTCCAAGGGCATTAGATTAATGCTATCTCCCAGATCACAGAGTGCCCTTGCGAACTCGACATTACCAATGGTACAAGGTATCGTGAAGGCACATGGGTCTTCCTTTTTCTAAGCTAAGACCCTTGTTGCTATGGTACTGCAGTGATGGACATCAAGATCAAGGCTCTGTCATAATTCTCTTTTCCTAATCTCTACCTCTTCGACCAAAGCAAGTAAAGAATTCAGGCATTTCCTAACGTTGCGCACCCTAAGAATCATTAAAGATGAAGAGAATACAATATAAGTAATTAGTATTGGTTTTAGACTCACTTTGTGCAACCCTAACTTGGTAATCCACCATGGTTCCCACAACCCTAGCTATTGAGGTTTTAGCCTCTCATAATTGCAAGGTTGTGAATTGTTTTCATGATTGAAAACATAGAACAATACTTACAAAGATGATTGAGAAAAACAATTCCTTCAATTAAACCATGAAATCTGGAATAAAAAGTAGCAAGAGCAAGATGAATTCAAGAAAAGGTTGATCACAAGGTTGAACCAACTCAATTCTCTCTTCCAGTGATGTAAAATTACTTACTACAATGTTTTCCTACTAGAATTAAGTCTATTCGTTGTCCTCTCTGAAAAATAGAATATAAAAAGTATTTATATAGACACAAGAATTCTTTTCCTAAACTAACAGGATTGCTTTCTATATCGGTAGCTGACCTCGTCATGGGTCCACCTACGACTCGCAGGGACTTCTCACGGACCGTGACATCAACTCGTCGCTTGGAGTGTTGGCTGAATTTTAGCTAAGTGTTGGGCCAAGGTACGATTCGTACCAGCATCCTACGACTCGTACATTACACCCGTAGCTTGATCCTGAGTACTTTGAACTTTGTCTGAACTTCACCACGACCGGTATGGTATGACTCGTACCTTCATCTCACGGGTCGTAAGGTACTTTTGTACTAAGAATCATCCTCCTATGCAATTCTTTTGGATTTTATGACGACTGGCTTACCACGACTCGTACCACCATGGTACGATCTGTGACAAGTCTCATGGACTCAGTCTTCCAGGTCAAACTTTCAGCTTCTCATTAAGGCCCTCAGTATGACTCGTAGGTCCATCCTACAGATCATACTGTGGTCTGCACTTTTTGCCCTTTTTTGCGCACTTTTATCTTCCTTTTGCAATTTATTGTTCCAACACCCATATATCCTGAAATCAAAGGAAAAATGCCTCATATCCACATAAATACACCTAAGTCCATGTTATTTTCTTAGTTTTGAGCATCAATAGTGTTGTAAATCCACAACACATAATAGTGCAAGAATGGAGGGGTAATACAGCTACACCAAAAGGTAAGTTTATATCCTATCTTCGGGAGAAAAAGTTGATAGCAAAGGGTTGTATCTACCATATTGTTAGGGTTTGGGATATGCAAGCAGAATCCCCGACTCTCCAGTCTATTCCTGTGATTAATGAGTTCTCAAATGTTTTCCCAGATGAACTTTCGAGTATTCCCCCAGAGAGGGAAATAGATTTCTCTATAGACTTGCTACCAGGTACTCAGCCTATATCTATCCCTCTATACCGAATGGCTCCTGCTGAATTGAGAGAACTGAAAGAGTAGCTGAAAGATCTATTAGATAAGGGCTTTATCAAGCCGAGTACGTCATCGCGGGGTGCGCCAGTCCTGTTTGTGAGAAAGAAAGATGGCTCCCTCCGCATGTGCATAGATTATCGGCAATTGAACAAAGTTATTATTAAGAATAAATACCCAATTCCCAGGATATATGATTTGTTTGATCAGCTACAAGGAGAGAAATATTTTTCTAAAATTGACTTGAGATCCGGGTACCACCAAGTTCGAGTTCGAGAGAAAGATATCTAGAAGACAGCTTTTAGGACCAGGTATGGTCATTTTGAATTCCTAGTCATGTCTTTCGGGTTGACAAATGCCCCAAAAGTGTTCATGGATCTGATGAATAGCATCTTCAAGCCATATTTAGATCTTTTTGTAATCGTATTCATTGATGATATCCTGGTGTATTCCCGATCAGAAGCAGAACACAGGAATCATTTAAGAATGGTACTTCAGATTCTTAGAGATCGCCAGTTATATACAAAGTTCTCTTAATGTGAGTTCTGGTTAAATTCTATAGCTTTATTAGACCATATTGTATTAGAGGTTGTTATTCAAGATGATTCACAAAAAATTGAGGTAGTAAAGACATGACCTAAACCTACAATTCCAATGGAGGTTCGCAGTTTCCTAGGATTAGCCGGGTACTATAGAAGGTTTGTGGAAGGATTTTCTACCCTGTCAGCGCCCTTGACTAAACTGACTCAAAAAGCAGCCAAATTTCATTGGACCAAGTCCCATGAATAGAGTATCCAGGAATTGAAAAATAGATTAACATCGACACCACTGTTAACTTTTCCAGAAGGCTCAGAGGGTTACACTCTGTATTGTGACGCTTCAGACATTGGGTTAGGGTGTGTTTTGATTCAACATGGGAAGGTAATTGCATATGCTCCAAGGAAATTAAGGAAACATGAAAAGAATTATCCCACCCATGACCTGGAGTTAGTTGCAGTGATTCACACCTTAAAAATATGGAGGCATTACTTTTATTGGGTGCATGTTGATATTTTTATAGATCATAAAAGCCTCCAGTACATTTTCACACAGAAAGAGCTGAATTTACAACAACGCCATTGGTTAGAATTGTTGAAAGATTATAATGTGAACATCTTGTATCATCCAAGGAAGGACAATATTTTAGCAGATGCCCTCAGCCGCCGATCCATGGGCAGTTTGGCACATCTGAGACCAGAGCAGAGAGAAATGGCCCAAAAATTTCACGGACTAGCTAGTTTAGTAGTTCGTATAGTGGATTTAGAGGATAATGGGCCTATAATTTAGAATACAACAGTATCACCCTTGTTGATAGAGGTAAAAGAGTGGCAATATGAGGATTCTCATTTAGTACAACTTTGAGATAAGGTTCAGCAAGGTGAATTATCAACTTTTGAGGTAACCAAAGATGGGGTTTTGAGATATAAAGGTCGCCTCTGAATTCCAGATGTAGCAGTGCTCCGCCAGCAAATTATGGAAGAGGTACACTACTCTTGTTACTCTTTTCATCCAGGTTCAACGAAGATGTACCACGATATAAAAGAGATATACTGGTCGCCTGGAATAAAGAAAGGTGTAGCTGAATTCATAGCGCAGTGTCTCAATTTCCAACAGGTGAAAGATGAACATCAGAAAGCTGGCGGCCTAACTTAAGAGATGGCTATACACCTATGTGGAAATGGGAGGCAGTTATAGACTTTGTAATAGGACTACCCTGTACAAGATGCAAATTCGACTCTATTTGGGTGATTGTTGATAGGTTGACAAAATCAACTCACTTTCTGCCAGTCTGGACTACAATCTCAGTTGAAGATTACGCCGAGCTATATATTAAAGTGATAGTCGATTGCACGGTGTCCCAGCATCTATCATTTCAGATAGAGGGGCACAAGTTAATCTGAGTACAACATTTTATCCTCAAATAGACGGTTAGATAGAGCATACCATTCAAACACTCGAGGATATGTTACGGGCGTGTGTGCTAGATTTGGGGGGGAGCTGGGATGAGCATTTACCCCTCATTGAATTTGCATATAACAACAACTACCATTCAACAATTCAGATAGCGCGTTATAAGGAATTATATGGGCGAAAATGCAGGTCCCCCATCGAATGGTTTGAGGTTGGAGAAGTAGAATTAGTCGGACCAGATATGATTTACTAGTTAGAAGAGAAAGTAAAACTTATCAAAGAGAGATTACTAACAGCCCAGAGTCATCAGAAGTCCTACTCCGATGTGCAGCATAGAGACTTGGAATTTAATGTTAACGATTAGGTATTCCTCAAAGTGTCACCGACGAAGGGCATGGTGAGATTTGTCAAGAAAGGAAAGCTTAGCTCGAGGTTCATTGGGCCGTATCGAATCATCCGAGCCTAGTGGCATATGAATTATAGTTGCCTTCAGAGTTAGAGTCTGTTCATCTAGTCTTTCACATGTCTATGTTGCGAAAGTTGTATAGGGGACCCGTCCCGAGTTGTTCCAGTTGAGGATATTCAAGTTACCGAAGAGTTAGCTTACGAAGAGGGTGCCAGTTGTAATATTCGATAGACAGGTTCATAGATTGAAAACTAAAGATGTAGCCACCATTAAAGTGTTGTGGAGGAACAGAAATAAAGAAGAGATGACCTGGGAAGCTGAGGATGAAATGAGTTCTAGATATCCTCACTTGTTCCAAGATTAATTCAGATTGTGCAATAAAGGTAATGTTGTTATTCAGTTGTTATTTTACTATTTATGTTATCAGTACTGTTTAGTTGGCAACCTCTTTATGGTGAAATAGATATTTATAACATCCTTTGAGGTGCCTATGTTTGACTTTTCTGTGTTTCAGGTTTTCGGATAGTCCATATTATAGAGGTGATTCTGTCAAAATTTTTCTAAATATTAACTAAAAGAGTTTACTCCATTAAGCCTGCAGATGGCATTCGAGGATGAATGTCCTACGGGGGAGGGGGGGAGGATGTTACACCCCGTAAAACATCATCAGTTAGTAGGCATACACGTGAGTTTGTGACGAAGAAAGAAAGCTTGACGCATGTGAGAAGAGCCTCGGAAGCAGGGTCAAGTGAGGCTAGGCCGCAGGGGCTAGTGCGACACACCAAGCACACTGGCACCTAGGGAGGCGTGGCGCGCCAAGCACACTGGCGCGATGGCTGGCGCGAGGCACCCCAGTCCACTGTCGATACTTGTATATATACTCCATTAGTTCAATTTTATCTCATTTACAAATATATTCCCTCGGCTAAATAGAGAGGACACACAATTTGCAATATATTTTCACCCGATTAAGCTACCAAATGCCATCCAAATGTAAAGTAACTTCGGGTAATGAGTTTTAGGTCTACGGGAAGAATTTCCACGGAGTTACCTCTCAAAAGTTCCCTCATAAAATTGAAACTCTGCTGGGTAAAAGTTGTTAGAATTGTCCCAAATTTAATCCTAATCGGCCACATGCATTAGGTAAGCACTTCTTCATTCTGAACTCTCGGAAAATTATAGGTTTTCGGCTGAGTTATTCAGAGTCGAATTATCGTTGCTATTATTATCATAAGTTATCGTTAGTTGTCGAATTTATTATTTAAATTGGCCCTATTCTCCCAGTATCAGGGCTTCAGTTGGATAGAAACACCGGTTATAAGTTGAAACACGTCAGTTAAACGAAAGTTGGAACTCAAGGTATGTAAGGCTATCCTTTTCCACAAGTTATGTTCGTCTTAAAGTTAATACAACTCGTGTATCTATAGTACTTCAAAATAAACCTATTGTGGTTAACTATTATGAATTGAGTTGAGACGATAACGATGACATAGTAACCCTCATCAGAATTAACCCTAGCCTGCTTGATTGTTGCATACGATATTCGGGGCTTGGATGTTGTTGCCTATAGGGTTAGGCTTGCAGGAGCGATATGATGTTTGAAGGGACCAAAGTGAGGCCGTGAGGGCCGTATTCCATTTTCAGAGCTTCTATTATGACCCATAGTTGAGCCAAGGCTCGGGGTCCAGCTACAACAGTTATATTATAGCCCATAGTCGAGCCAAGCCTCGAGGCCCAGTTACAACAACTACAGTATGATCCATAATCGAGCCAAGGCTCAGGATCTAGTTACATCAGTCATATTATGACCCATAGTCGGGCCAAGGCCTGGGGACCAGTTGATCTTGGGCAGATTTATATGCCCAAGTGATACTCAAACGTATCATTTTCATCTTGTTTATTGTGCAATGTGTATACATTTTCATGTAATTGGTAATAAAATGTGAATTTATACTAACCAACATGATTAGCATTGTTTTATAGGTAAAACATGATTTTGAGGAGCTAAAATGCATGTTGGAACAATATCGGAGTTGGACTTGGATGCGAGCACGAAAAAGACATTGGACTGCACAATGCAAAGGGGCTCCGCGATGGAGCCGTGCCACACTACCATCGCGGAGGCACACTGCCTGGAGGATGATTTAAATTGTCAATTTCCAGTGGAGCCTCACGACAGCTCCGTGGCACGGAGGCAAGCCTCCGCGTTGCATGCCGTGCCACGTTGAGGCTATATTCCCGGACCCCAGAATTCCAGAGAGGGTCCGCGTCCACGCCGTGTCACGGAGGCAGTGCTCCGCATTGGCCTCCGTGACACGTTGCTTGTTATTCCGGGAAAAATTCCCACTAGTATAAATAGAACACTTAGGCTTATTTTTAATTAATTCAGACTTGGTGGAGCAAGGACGTGGGTTACAGGCAGTTGAGGGACGAAAAAGCTAAGGGATTTTCTCTCTTCCTTTCTTCTTTCAATCAATTGTTTGTATGATTAACACTTGTTTTAGGATGATTAATCCACAAATGAGTGGCTAATTCTCTTCCTTGCTGAGGTTATGAACAATGGTGATGAATTTTGATTATTAAATTATATGGTTTTTCATCTTCTTCTTCTATGTTGTTCTATTAATTCTTGTTTCTACTGCATTGGTGTGTGGCCGACATTAATGTACATCTAAAAAGTCCGATTTCACTTGAGAGAGCAAGAAATTGGAAAGTTGTGAATTAATAGGGTATTGTTCTTAACTTGATTTGGGAAAATTGGGTTTTGATGTGCTTTCCTGATAGAAATATACTTGAAAGCCATATTAGTCAATTTCGGAACCGGAATTGTATTGCTAGGTCATAAATTGCATTTGATCACAGAAATGTATACGGATGGTTTATGATTCTTAAGTGAGATTAAATACGAGAGTTTTAATCTCTAGGCTAATGTTCTTGGCTAGCAACAGGAAGAGAAGAATAACCAAATTGTGATTATAATCAAGTTCATTACTTGTTCTTAACCTTGGCATGCTCATATCCATAGTTTAAATTCAAAGTAGATATTTGTTATTAGTTTTAGTATATAATTTATAAACAAAATTATTTAACTTTTGGTTACGTTGTTGTTAGCATATATAGAAGTAAGATAGAATATAGTATACTTGAGCAATTTTACTTATCCAGAGTCTCCTTAGATCGATACTTGGCTTACTTAGCCACTTTATTACTTGTTTGATCACGTGCACTTGCGTGTCGGTTTATAACCCTATAGCAAACACCCGAACAAATTTTTGGCGCCGTTGCCGGGGAGACTAGGCAATTGGTGAAATTGTGTTAAGTGTAAATTTACTGTATTTTTGTTTTATTTTCTTAAGTGTTGACAACTTGGTCTTAGCCTGTATTTTGCAGACTTGATTTCTGTGAAAACTGGCAAAGGACAAAGAGCTGGTGGAATCTTATATAGAGCCTGCACGTGAATTTCATAGTAAACGCAGAGAAGCTCTACAAAACAAGCTGCAATTGCTCAGACAGTCTATTATGGAGCAACAAAATCCACTGGTTGTGAGGGCAGTGTTAGTGCCCGACGAAGCAGCAGCAAGGCTGGTTCGCGAGGTGGCAATCCCATATGCCAACAATTTACATTCAAGTATCCGCAAACCAGAGCCTGGAGGGAGATTTGAATTAAAGCAGAACATGGTGCAACTGTTGCACACAAGAGGGCAATTTACCAGTCTCCCTCATGAAGACCCACAACAACATCTCCAGAACTTTTTGGAGATAAGTGACACTTATATACCCGCTGGAGTGTCACCTGATTATGTTTGGCTCACACTATTTCCGTTTTCCTTACTTGGTGAAGCCAAGAGGTGGTTAAAAGCTGAACCACCAAATTCTATATCAACGTGGGATGATCTTACACGAAAGTTTTTGATAAGATTTTTTCCCTCTGGTAAAACAGCCAGACTTAGAAGTCAAATTCTAAGTTTCAAACAGAGGGAGGGAGAAAATTTATATCAAGCCTGGGAGAGATTTAAATCAATGTTGCGGGACTGTCCTCATCATCATCAGTCCAATGAGGTGTTGGTGCACAAATTTATTGAGGGTTTGGAACCCCATACTAAAATTTTGCTAGATTCAGCAGCTGGAGGGCAAGCGCTGGAAAAGACTTATGAGGAGCTGTACACTTTGCTCAACCGGATTTCACAGGGCAATCCAGAATGGAATGCTGATTCATCTCGAGGTGGAGCAAGAAAAGCAGCAGGAGTGCTTGAAGTGGATGGATTTACAGCTATCGCTGCACAGATAGCTGCCTTGCAGAATCAGTTGAACAACCACTTCAGCAACATGAATTTGAACCAGCCTTCAGCTTCAGTCAATGCGGTCCAGCAAATGTGGTGTGAAGTGTGTGGAAGCAGTGAGCACTCAGCTGAGTGCTGCGGAGCAAACCTAGATTCTGTTAACTTTGTGGGCAATGCAAAAAGAAATCAGCAGCAGTTTGGTAGTGGCTACAACTCAAATTGGAGGAACCATCCAAATTTTTTGTGGGGTAGCAACAACCAACAAGGCCAGAGTTCGGGTCAGGGTATGCACAGGAATCAAGGAGGGAAACAGAACTACCAATCTCAATTCAGAAATCACAATGCCCCTCATCCACCACCATCACCGACCATTGAGGAGATGTTCAAGACCATGATCGCTAATCAGGCGCAATTGCAGGCTGACTATGTTAAATTGGCAGCCGAAGTGAAAAATAATCAATTATCGACCAAGGCTCTTGAGTATCAATTTGGGCAATTTGCTAGTGCCCAGAACACAAGGCCTAGAGGAGGACTGCCTAGCGACACGGATCCTAATCCGAAGCAGGTAAATGCGGTGACCACACGGAGTGGTTTGCAGCTAAAGGAGGTGGAACCGGAGAGACCACCTCAAAACTCAGGAGCAGCAGATGTTGAGGAAGAACAAAGTTCGGATAGGGGGAAGATCAAAGAAGCAGAATCAGAAAGACCTCCACCCCCGTTCCCTCAACGACTCAAGAAACACAAGGAGGAGGCGTGTTTCAAGAAATTTATGGAGGTGCTTAAACAGGTACATGTTAATTTACCTCTTGTTGATGTCTTGCAGGGAGTGCCAAAATATGCCAAATATATTAAAGACATCGTGGCCAACAAAAGTCGTTTGACTGAGTATGCCACGGTGTCTTTGACGGAGGAACGCACTTCCCGGATCCAAAATAGACTGCCTACGAAGTTAAAAGACCCTGGAAGTTTTACTATCCAACATACTATTGGGCAGAGTATCCGAGCTCGTGGATTGTGTGACTTGGGGGCGAGCATAAATCTGATGCCATCTTTGGTATTCAGAAAGTTAGGTCTGGGGAGTCCTAGACCTACAACCGTAATCTTGCAGTTAGCAGACAGATCCTTAGCTAGGCCAGATCGCATTGTTGAGGATGTGCTTGTGCAAGTGGGATCCCTCATTTTTTCGGTTGATTTTATTGTTCTGGATTTTGAACCAGACGCTGAAGTCCCATTTATTTTGGGACGACCCTTCTTGGCAACCGGGAAAGCATTAATCGACGTGGCTGCGGGTCAACTTACAATGCGAGCACATGACAAGGTATAGGTATTCGATGTGTACAAAGCACCCAAGCTCCCGATGGTAAGTGAAGAACTCTCGGTGATCAATGTAATTGATCATGGGAATGCTAATCGAATGAATGATTCCCGAGAGTTGATAGGAAGACCACCAGATAAGGGTGAGCACTACTGGGGGGAGGAAAATGATCATGAAAAATCGTCCATCACCCTAGTGGATAATTGAGCATAAAGGACGTCGAGCCGCGATGGTAAACCAGGCGCTGCACCGGAGGCAACCCGTGAAAAATATATTTTTTTCTTTTATTCTGTAAAGTGTAAATAGTTTTTATTTTAATTTTTCTTTTTCTTGATTTAGTACAAATTTTTCGTTTTAGTTAGTATTTTTCATTTTAGTTAGGGAAATCTATTAATCTAACCAATTTTTTTTAGTGAGGTGATTTTCAGGTCAACCGGAGAAAAATGTGAATGGAATCGGGAAGGAAAAGGCAAGGTATGAAAAAATGAATAAAATGAAGAGACAGTGAGCTGGGGCGATGGCTCCGTGTCACGAAGGAGGAGCTCCGCGTTACCCTCCATGACACGTTGAGGTTTAATCCAGAATTTCTAAAAATTCCAGTGAGCCATCGCGATGGCTCTGTGTCACGGAGGAGGGGCTCCGCGTTACCCTCCGTGACACGTTGCCCTATATTTTGTGACGGGTCACACCGGGTTGCCAGGTGACCCGCATATTTCCTTCATTTTAAACCCCAATTTTAGGCCCTTTTCCCTCATTTTCTCTCTTCTCCTCGACCAAACACCCAAGTTTCTCACCCCAACCAACGTGCCACGGTATTAAGCAAACAAATTGTCGAGTTTCTTCGATTATTCAACTTAAAGGTATGTTTTCCTCTACTCTCTCAATTTTTTGGCGATTTTAGTCGAATTTGAGCATGGGAGGTGAGATATATCACCCTAAGTCGAAATTTAGCATGAAATTGAGTTATTCTTTGATTGATAAATGTTCGAGATGTTGTAATACGCGTTTGAACTTGTCGATTGCATGAATGATTTGAATTTGATTGTAAAATTCAATTCTAGGGCTTGGGTTGTTGAAATTGAAATGGGTAACTTGGTAAATGTGTGAATTCTATGTCGGGGTGTGCTTGTAAATTGAGATAAGTCGTTGTAAATATTGTTTGAATGTAATAGACGATGAATTCTCGGGTTTGTGGGAAAAATGTGAAAATTGTTCGAATTGGTTGATTATATAGATTCATGTGTATATAGAATTTTTTGTTGTTGTTTTTGTTTGTTGTTTTCTTTGCTAAGTGCGATGGTTGAATTGCTAGCGATGGTAGGATTGGGATTAGCTGTATGAAGTCTGAGTAGTACGCTAAAGTTATACTGTCGAAATTTTCTTTGCGAACGCACTAAGCATAAATTGTATAGTTGTTTGTTTTTGGTGTAAATAAAGTGATCCTTGCCGTAGTATCGTAACCGTAGCTAAGGACTAAGTGTGGGGTAAACTTAGCTTAACCCGACCTTAGCCGAAGCTAATATGCATTTAGCTTGACATGCTGCTTGTTTATTTGTATTGATAGGTACAATGGCAAGTAGGCAGGATAAGGGTAAAGGTGCATCTACTTCAGGCACCGGGAGAAAACGACTGAGACTGGGCACTGCAGTCCCAGCTGCACCAGCTGTTCCGCGCGGCCAATGCCGCCAATACGGAACGAGGTGGGTAACCGATGAAGGGAAGAAGTGGTACGCTAAACACAAGGAAAATAAATAGTTCCCTGAGGAGCATATTGCACGGGAACCACTAGCACAGGAGTTCCCCTGTATAGTGCAGAGGATCGAGGCAGCTGGGATCAGCTTCATATTTCAGGAGCCCAAGGAGTGAAACCTACATCTCGTCTGGGAGTTATATGCAAATTGGAACCCAGCCATCAGAAGCCACACAATAAAAATCAGAGGTCAGATTGTCACTCTGGAACCCCAGCAATTAAATTCCATCATTGGAGCGCGGGACACAGACGCCCACGTTCTCCGCCAGCTGAATATCACCCCACCGTACGCTGATATTAGACGCACTTTGTGTGGGGCTCGATCCACTGCCCGATGGAGCAGACATAAGGAGAGGGGTTACCACCAGACTCTGCCGTATTCTCAAATGAACAGGGAGGCAAGAATTTGGCTGAAAATAGTTTGTTCGTGCCTGATCTCGGGGGTGCACATGACGGATGTGACCCGGGACCGTGTGTGCCTGGTGTATGCCCTGATGAAAGGGCTAGAGATTAATGTTGTGGCGGTCAACATATCCACCATGAAGAGGGCCCGACTACACCAGGGCATCAGGTATGGGTTCGGCGGACTTCTCACCACCTTCCTCCGGGGCCTCGATGTCGAGGAAGAGGCTTTGGACTACATCCCGCAGTTGGAGCGGAGGGCCCTTGATGTGACCAAAACTAAGGCCCCCGACACCACACACACTGGGCGAGCGACATGCTCGCGACGACAAGTACATGGCTCAGACGTTTGGGATGCAAATGCTTCAGCTTCGGATTGGTGGGAGACCAGCCACAGAGGAGGAGTTATGGCAGCTGGAGCTGGATTACCCATTTGGCAAAAACACCAGAGCTTTGTACCGAGTGGGGCCAGCCTTCATTGAGCCCACTGACGATGATGTCCCCACGGACGAGGAGACACGTCGGGAGAACTCCGATGTGGAGTCCGATGACGACGATGGAGGTGACTCGGACATGGGCGATGAGGCAGCAGCACCGGATGAAGAAGTCGAATATTTCGACTGATCAGGGAGTGCCACCACCCAATTTTGTGATTTTTAATTTTTGTGAACACTGGGGACAGTGTTCGATTTAAGTGTGGGGTGGGAAGTAGTTAGGTGCTGGGGGCTGGGCTGATTTGCTGTATGTTTTTCCTTTGTTTTGTATGTATGTTTATGTTTCCTTGTGCTTGTGAAATGCAAACTGGTCTGTATTTGTACATAATTGTGGTAATTGATGATGTGTGTTGTGTGAAATGTTGTGGTTTGCCAGCTAAGTCTGTAGAAAAAAATATTTTTGTAAATATTTTCTTATGTTTTTTTCTCTCTATCGAAATGATCGATATTTTTAAAATGTTGCGAAAATATTTTGTACATATTAAAATACTTTGTAAATATTTGTCCATCAAAATGATCGATGTTTTGCAAAATATTTTGATTTTTATTTTTGGGTTTCTCGGAGTTTGTTTTCGGTTCTTTTACCGAGAATAGTCCCATTGAACCAATGTCATAGTTAGTGACCATTCACTATGATGGATGGATGACGACCGTCTTAAGGGAAATGTAGTCGGTAGGAGTAGTGATTTTAATTTGTTTTCAGTTTTTTTCTTTGGTGGATTGCATCACGGAACCTGTAGTTACTATATGGTTGTGAAATTTTAGTTGCGTGTTGTAACTGATATTCAAAATGTAAAAGTGATTCGTATGAAAGCATGCAATTTTGTAAATATGTTGAGTACCTAGGCTGTAGAATTCGATTCGGTGTGATTGAGGCTTAATTTTTGAATTCATGTAATTGGTTAATTAAAGAGTCTGTGAATGCATCTTGAATCGAGCATGTACATAAAGTGTGAAGTGAGGTATTGTTATTCCATGCTATTGTGAAGTGTCTAGAACTTGCCTGGTGTGTGTACAAAACAAATGAAGGAGGTGTAGTGTTGGAAAGGATGTAGGCATTTCTTTGTTTTAACCGAGAGTTTCTATTTTTTTCTTGTCATACACTACCTTTTTATGTGATTGTATACCCTAGTCAGCCCGTTGAGCCTTTAGCCTATCATTTCTTTCTTTTGTCCAAAAATGTATAAACTGAGCTTTATTCGTTCTTTTCATTAGCCGTAAAGTCTATACAAAACTCTTAAGCGCTTAAGAAGAATAGAAAATTTTTTTCCCAAGGTGTCAAAGAGTGAGAATAGTGGAAAGAAAAAGAAAAGCAGAGTGAGGAAAGAAAAGAAAAGGTTGAAGAGGCACTTGTTATAATGAAATGATAATGAAGGTGCATGAAAACCTTTGTGCCATGTCAAGTGTGTTTGATGAAATGGGCCATACGAAAGTAAACCAGCATGAATGGGATGATGAAAAAAGAAAAGAGAGAAACAATGTCATGAGTTGAGGGGAATGTGTTGAAAAGGTGCTTAAGGATGCTAGTGACTATTATTGGCTAATCCAATATATACTAGTTCCATAACTTCCATTACAACCCATTAAAGTCCTACTTGATCTTACATTGCATTTCTTTATATTAGTGGAGTAATACACTAAGGGCAAGCCTATGGGTCATGACATGATGCATGTGAATTCTTTTGGGAGAGAGAGTGAAATTAATTTTTACATGCCCCTACTTGAATGTTTGTGTGCCGCATGAACATAAAAGGGGAAGATTCTCTCGAGTTGTGAGGGCACATGCTTGATGAAAGATTGATGTTCGTGTCGGATATCTTGATTAGCTGATTTGCATGAGTTTGCCGATATCGAGAGTCGATTCTTGAAGTCTAGGAAGTCTTGATGTATTAAAGATCATTGCATTGTTAAGACCATGCATGTTTTCTTGATGATTTACAATATTGAATGATCGGTATGACTATAGCTTAAATTGTCGCACCATAGTGGAGAAGGTTGGGATGTAATTTGCATGAATTGTGTATATGTTGTTCGAGGACGAACAAGGATTTAAGTGTGGGGTAAGTGATCTTGGGTAGATTTATATGCCCAAGTGATACTCAAACGTATCATTTTCGTCTTGTTTATTGTGCAATGTGTATACATTTTCATGTAATTGGTAATAAAATGTGAATTTATACTAACCAACATGATTAGCATTGTTTTGTAGGTAAAACATGATTTTGAGGAGCTAAAATGCATTTTGGAACAATATCGGAGTTGGACTTGGATGCGAGCACGAAAAAGACATTGGACTGCACAATGCAAAGGGGCTCCGCGATGGAGCCGTGCCACGCTACCATCGCGGTGGCACACTGCCTGGAGGATGATTTAAATTGTCAATTTCCAGTGGAGCCTCGCGACAGCTCCGTGGCACGGAGGCAAGTCTCCGCGTTGCATGCCGTGCCACGTTGAGGCTATATTCCCGGACCCCAGAATTCCAGAGAGGGTCCGCGTCCACGCCGTGTCACGGAGGCAGTGCTCCGCGTTGGCCTCCGTGACACGTTGCTTGTTATTCCGGGAAACATTCCCACTAGTATAAATAGAACACTTAGGCTTATTTTTAATTAATTCAGACTTGGTGGAGCAAGGACGTGGGTTACAGGCAGTTGAGAGACGAAAAAGCTAAGGGATTTTCTCTCTTCCTTTCTTCTTTCAATCAATTGTTTGTATGATTAACACTTGTTTTAGGATGATTAATCCACAAATGAGTGGCTAATTCTCTTCCTTGCTGAGGTTATGAACAATGGTGATGAATTTTGATTATTAAATTATATGGTTTTTCATCTTCTTCTTCTATGTTGTTCTATTAATTCTTGTTTCTACTGCATTGGTGTGTGGCCGACATTAATGTACATCTAAAAAGTCCGATTTTACTTGAGAGAGCAAGAAATTGGAAAGTTGTGAATTAATAGGGTATTGTTCTTAACTTGATTTGGAAAAATTGGCTTTTGATGTGCTTTACTGATAGAAATATACTTGAAAGCCATATTAGTCAATTTAGGAAACAGAATTGTATTGCTAGGTCATAAATTGCATTTGATCACAGAAATGTAGACGGATGGTTTATGATTCTTAAGTGAGATTAAATACGAGAGTTTTAATCTCTAGGCTAATGTTCTTGGCTAGCAACAGGAAGAGAAGAATAACCAAATTGTGATTATAATCAAGTTCATTACTTGTTCTTAACCTTGGCATGCTCATATCCATAGTTTAAATTCAAAGTAGATATTTGTTAATAGTTTTAGTATATAATTTATAAACAAAATTATTTAACTTTTGGTTACGTTGTTGTTAGCATATATAGAAGTAAGATAGAATATAGTATACTTGAGCAATTTTACTTATCCAGAGTCTCCTTGGATCGGTACTTGGCTTACGTAGCCACTTTATTACTTGTTTGACCACGTGCACTTGCGTGTCGGTTTATAACCCTATAGCAAACACCCGAACACCAGTTATCAGAGATTACATTATGTCCCATAGTCAAGCTAAGGCTCGGGGTCCAGTTACATAGCCAAGACAACTCAGGCATAGATACAGCTACAGGAGCCTATCCGGCTCAGATACAGTTTCAGAGAACGAGTATTCCTGAGTTACAGTATGCTTACGAATCTTTAGTAGCCAGATAGTAGAGTGTACATTGTTTGTACTTTTTATGGTTTATATGGGCCCAAATAGGTTATTCTCTGACATTTGTACCTTCCAGGCTTATGGGAGGCCGTTTAGGTTCTTATTTGTGTATGTATACTTTCTAGGTAGATGTTTCAGATAGTGAGATCGTTCGGGTTAAACTCTTACCCTTCTTCATGATTACTTCAGTTTTATCAGCTTTCATTCAATTAGCATTTCACTGCCTTACATATTCAGTACATATTATACTGACGCCCATCCTTGCGGTGTTTCATTACTTGCCTGCAGGTGCAAGTAGACGTGGTTCGGGGCATTCTTAGTTATTAGCTGGAGTAGCAGTTCATTCAGCTCCTTTCCTTTAGAGTTGATAGATAGAAGAGGTTTGTTCTTTTTTTGTACAGTTTATAGGTAGGGCGAGGCCCTATTTCTACAATTATTCCACTCTTAGAGGGTTACAGGCTACAGTTTTCCAGCAGTTAGCTTTTGTTGTTGGCCATGTAGGGCCTATATATGTTTTATTACATGTGATGGTCATGTGCGGCCTGGTTTAGCTATCAATTAGCATCCTTGTTGGCTATAGCATAGTTTAGTTGCCTGATTTTATTTCATTTATAACTAGAAAACATGGTGGTCTTTTCGGCTCGCATAAGATCCCTATTATTGTGTTGTTGTTGGTTAGTTGTCTCGTTCTATAGGTGGCCTTATCAGCCAGAGGCTGTATTTACAACCAAGATTAAGCTTGTTGAATTCTTGAATTAAGTTACAGACGTGCACCAGTAGTGCACCAGACCAGTTAGGATAGTCTAGATCCCAGTGTAGCACTAGGTGTCAGTCATGCCTCCTAAAGTGGGGCATAACAATTTCGGTGTAGTAATCGAATTATGGTGACTATGATGCATGTTGATGAATCAATTACATCTAGAATTATGATTATGATTTTAAAGTAGGTATTGTATGTTGATACAATTCAAATATATGAAAATTAATTATTTTGAGAAGTTTTAGTTTTGAAATAAGGAGATATAGTATTATAGGCTAAAACCAAAGAAAATTTGACGGTTAGGGTGAGTAAGCAGAACTACAGGTATAATTTTTTCTTGAGAGCTCATGCATGAGGCCTACCATGGGTATTTATAGCTCCTGGACAGTCTTAGTACTTTTCCTTGCCTGTTTAAGGGCGAAGAGATGTTTAAGTGGTGGATGATGTAACAACCCACATGGTCATTTTGTGATTTTTGATCTATTTCCCTGGTGTGAACCTTTTCATAATTTCATTGTGTTGTTTATGATTTGCGGGAATGGGTTCCATGATTTCCGAGGTGATCGAATTAAGATTGGATTGGACTTTTAGTTTTGAAGGTTTAAAGTTTGAAAGATTTGACCAAAGTCAACATTTCATGTTAATGAGCTTGGATTCGGATTTTAGAAGGTCCGCTAGTTTTGAATGGTGATTTATGACTTAGTTGGATGGTTTGCATGAATATCAAGGTGTTTGGGAGTGATTTGAGCCTTTGATTGAATTTTTGAGTTTTAAGAAAGCTAATTTGACCACAGTCAACATTTGGTCAAAACGATCTCATATCTGTGACTTGATGATTTCAACAGATCTTAAATGTATTTTATGAATGATTTTCATATTGGTTTGTGTTCAGGAGGTTCCCCATGAGTTTCGAACACTCGAGTTGCATTCTAGTAGAATTTAAAGTTTAGAGTTGAGCTTGGTCAAATAGTTGACTAAATGATCTCGGATTAAGGGTTTTAAAGTTCTAACAGGTTTAAAAGATTACTTTGGACTTTTTCGCAAATTTTAATTTAGTTCCATGAGTTTCAGATGAATTTGAATGTTTATGTGTTTCAGCATGATTTAAGCATAAAATGTGACAACTTAGAGGTCCATTTTTAGTTCTAGAGATTGAAAAATTATTCCAAGACTTTCAAAATTCTTAACATGAATTATAGGAGTGATCTAAAAATTTTGGTGTAATTTTGATAAGTCAAGATTGGATTTTTATCGCAAAAGATGAAATAACCCTTAAACAAGTAAAAATGATATCTATAACACCTCGAGTCTCGAAATTTCTCTTTGAAGAAAAAAACTGAAATTTGTAGATTTGATACAGGTGATGGTGGGACTGAAGGCCCATAAGGTGGTTGACAGACCGTCGCCTTTGGGGTCGGGACTTGACGGTGAGGATAACGACGAACCATCACATAGGGTCTCGGTGTTCCAAGTGTGATGACAGACTTGATAGACAATCAAGGTAGTGACAGCCTGTCACTACCACCATCATTAAGGGGGCAGTCAGGACCTCCTCGGGTTAAAGTTTGATGATAAGTGCGATGGACCGTCGGGTGAGTGACGACCCGTCATGAGCACCGTCGGGACGTTCAACTGTTAAATTCATCCCAACTTCTAGGGTCAATATTATAATCTTCTAAGCTTCTAATCCCTAAGTGGCATCATTTTAGGGTTTCTTAGGGGTGTAATTGAGGGTTTTACTTAGCTTATTCCTCGCTCCTCTCATACACCAATGTTGGGGAAGATCAAGGCTAGGTTTCTTCATCAAGTTCCTTCCAAAACTTCATTGGGTATTTATATTTAGCTGCAAGATCATCAACTCCAAGCATGTAGGGTCATGAATGAGGAAATTCTTTCACCCTCATGACTAATTTCATCCCTAATCCATGATTTTAAGACTCCAATCATGTATTGCTGAAATTCTAGGATTTTACCCAATTTCATGAAATCTTCCATGCTATCTCTGTAGATTCAATTCTCATGTTCCAATTGATGATTTATGGATAATAGGGCATATTTGACTCTCAATTCATTTACTAATTCATGATTTCAAGTTTATGAAGATTATACCCTATTAAACATGATTTATGAATTTCAACCTTATGAGCCATGATTTCAAGTATGATGAACAATCTAGTAGGTATGAATATTTATGAAATCCTAAACTTATGGTTTCATGATTTTGAAGTTATGAAGCTTTATTAAAGCATGTTTTATTTTCATTAAATTCAAGTTCAAGTATCAAGGCCAATTTTATGGCATCTTTTCACGAATATTTCACGCATGTCAAGTATGATTATAATTTCATGTTTCGGCTAGCCCATGCAAGTTCAAGTATGTTTTCACAATAATGATTAGGAGCCATGTGCATAATTTTTAGGAGTAGTGTCTAGCACTGAGTAGGCTAGGGGTTCAGGCAAACCCCAAGTCTCAGAACTACTGCCACGACCCGAGCTGAGACCCCAGATCGAGACACGGGACCTAAAATCATGTATAGCTCCAAGTTAACCCATGGCATGTGCAAAGCAACTCAAGATCATAAATTAAAATGGAAACTTAAAACTTAAACATGAATAATTGGAAGTCTAAAATATAACATAGGCCAAAAACATAGCCAACACTCGACAAGTTGAATCATCTACATAATGTCAAACAAGCCTGTAAAACATCTGATAAGCTGATAGGTAACTTCCTCAAGTGACTCACTAGAATATGAAAACTAAAGTAACACGCAAAGATAAACTACTAATTTTCCTCGAAAAATGAGGACTCACCCAAAAACAGGGGCTGGACTAGATGAAGAGAAAGGAGCTATCGACGAGACTGTGCTGGATCACCTGAACCTATATCATAAAATGATATAGCATAGAGTATGAAGTCAGTACTTGAAATGTACTGAGTATGTAAGGAAAGTAAAACATGTTTAATCATTAGTTGAAAACATGCTTGTAAATCAAAAGATCATGAGAGTAAGAACTATATGCTGAAAACTGTATCTGAGACATACATAATCATAAACTAGTTAACATAATTGAACATAATGACCCAAGATTTAATGATAGAAATTATATGACGTGTCATGTATAAAATCGTAAGTAAAAGATTATAAGCTGATCACTGGGTCAAACATGCTATAAAACATACTATCATAATATATGAACATAAATAACTGAAAGCATGAGGAACAATGATACTCTCGTTATAATCGACACCATCATGATAGAACTTATGTGATGTCCATTAACTTGCTCAAGTGGACAGAGCCATCCTATGACTATCCAGGGAAAAGAACAATAGAGGTGTGATATCACGGGTGTGCCATCTGGCGGGGGAAGCACTCTCTCTCGAGGTCCCAAGTATATATCAATGATGGCGCATAGTTTATGAGACCGAAAAACATCAGAGTCTCTGGCCTACTCGATGCTAGACACTACTCTTAAAAATATGTATATAGCTCATGAAGATATCTTTGGAGTCTTGACTCCAAAAAATCTCAAAATATAGCTTAAATTTGAATAGTGGGGGTCATGACTACAAATCTCTCTTTAAAAATGATCTTTTAAGCCTTGACTAAATCATGATAAAATATACTTAATTTTACATGGACTTGCCAAAATCATGAAATCATACATACTTGAAATAAACTTCATAATTCATAATCACAGAATCATATGTTAGAATTCATAAATATTCATGCATGCTTTGATAATTCATCGTACTTGAAGTCACGGAGTCATAAGCTTGATCTTCATTAAAAATGCATAATAGGAATAATTTTTAATATCTTGAGAACATGAATTTATAATCAAATTGAATATAAACTTTTCCCACTCGACATAAAATATACTTTAGAACATGAGGGGATTAGACCCATAATCATATCATAGGTAATTTTATAAAATTGGGTTAAAAACCCTAGGAATCAATTCAGTTAATTAAAAACTTGGATTAATGACTTTGAGAAGAAGCTTGGGCATGAGAGTGGAAGAAAACCCTCTTGCATATCCCTACATACCTAGGTAAACTAATTTCTAAACTAGCCTTGGAAGCTCAAGAGAATTGGGGAAGAAATTGGGGAGAATTCTAGCTTGATATTAAAAGGGAATCTCAATATCTTGCATGCATGTGAGCCTAATAACTTAGAATAGACTCAACCCTCATAAACCACTCCATTTAGGGCTTAAAATGATGTCATTAGGAAGTTAGGAGCTCCGAAATTTATGAAACTAACCCCAAAAATTCGCATAAAAAACGATCTGCCGGCTACAACGACCACTCCAACGGATCGTTGTAACATACCACGGGCCGTTGGATCGTCCATTGTATCTAAAGCACTTTTAGTACTCTACTGCAATTCTGACCAATGACCGATCTGGATGAGTCATTTTATGAAACAATGACTCATTACTTTATCCGTTGCTTCTAGGGGAAATTATGTTACTCTTTTGAGTCTCTAACCAATGACCAGACAGGAAGAGTCGTTACTTGAAACAATGACTCGTCATATCCTCTTGTCGTCATCAACTCAGATCTGGGCCTTTTTTAGAACCCCATTCAATGACCACTCAGGATGACTTGTTGGATCTTCCAATGAGTTGTTGTTGGGATCGTTTTTCATTGAAAATTCTAATTGGGAACCTACCACAAGAGACACAACATGTCGTTGTTCCCTACAACGACTCGTCCCTTGAGTCGTCCTGTGACTTTGGTAAAATTTTCTTTCTTTTCTCTGGTTCAACCCTCGGGTTTGATCCTAGGAACTTTTGGGGCGTTACATTATCTCCCCCTTGGGAACACTCATCCTCAAATGTAGATTAAGCATACTGAAAAGCTAGGCAAAGAACTAAAATCCCAAAATTGAATAGCTGAAGCTGAAAAGTGACAGAGTGACTAACTCCGGGCTAATACACATAACTGAACTGAATTCATGAAATATACATACATGCTATGACATGAAAGAAACTGAAAGACAAGAACTTAACACGAAACTAAATAGAGTACTAAGGAAGAAACTGATACCTCATGCTGGAACTGAGCTGGAAGGGAAAAGATGCGGGTATCTAGCTATCATATCTTCTTCGGCTTCCCACGTAGCCCCATCAACAAGCTGATTCCTCCATAACACCTTCACTGAAGCTACTTTTTTATTTCTCAACTTTCGGACCTGATGATCAAGGATCTCAATCGGAACCTCCTCATAGGTAAGGCTACCTTTCACACCTTTGCTCTCCACTAGAACAACTGAGGTTGGGTCATCAATGCACTTCTTCAATAGAGATACATTGGAAGCTAGATGTACTGAAGCTAACTCCGTTAGTAGCTCCAACTCATATGCCACTTTGCTAACTCATCTTAGAATCCTATAAGGACCAACATATGGGGGACTAAGCTTGCCTTTCTTTCCAACCTTATCACTCCTTTCATGGGAGATACCTTCAGGAATACCTAATCATCCACCTCAAACTCAACCTTTGTCCTCCTCACATTTGCTTATGATTTTTGACTACTGAGTTGTTTTCAGCCTTTCTCTATTAAGCTGAACTTTCTCTATGGCCTCATGAACTGAATTTGTCCCTATCAATATAGCTTCACCTACCTCAAACTATCCAATAGGTGATCTACAACTCCGCCCATGAAGAGCCTCAAACGGAGCCATTTGAATGCTGCACTGGTAACTATTACTATAAGAAAATTCAATGAGAGAAAAGTGGTCACCCCAACTACCCTTGAAATCAATCACATACGCTCTCAACATGTCCTCAAGATTCTAAATGGTTCGCTCGGCTTGACCATCTGTCTGTGGGTAAAAAGTTGTGCCCAGCTTTACTTGAGTACCAAGTTCTTTCAAAAACGATCCCCAAAATTGAGAAGTTAACTGAGTACCTCTAATTGAGATGATGGACAAAGGAACTCTATGCAACCGAACTAACTCTTGAATGTACAATCTAGCATTATCTTAAATCAGTAGTTTTGACAAGTAAGAAATAGGCTGATTTGCTCAACCTTTCCATAATCACCTATATAGCGTCACACTATCGACGTATACGAGGCAAACCTGTAATGAAGTCCACATTAATCTCTTCCCACTTCCAAGTAGGAATGCTAATATCTTGAAGCATAGCCCTAGGCCTCTGATGCTCAACCTTAAGATATTGGCAATTCAGGTACTTAGCCACAAACTCCACTATGTCCTTCTTTATGCCATTCCACCAATAGGCTTCTTGTAGATCATGGTACATCTTGGTGGTTCCTCGGTGGATAGAGCATCGAGAGAGATGAGCCTTGCTCAATATCCGCTCTCTCAAGTTATCAATGCTGGAACAAACAATCGGCCCTGATATCAGAGTACACCATCTCCCCGTTAGGAGAGAACCTCCACCTTCTGATTTCGGATAGCTTCCTTTAACATTACTAGAATAGGATCCTCATCTTGCCTAGCCGTGACCTTGATCACCAGTGATGATTTTGACCTATTCTAAACCATGACACCGCCATCCACTGAGTTAACAAGGCGAACCCCTAAACGAGCAAAGCCTGTGGACATCCTTTGTTAACTCCTTCCTCCCATCCTCAACATAAGATACACTCTTCATGGACAACCTACTAATATCATTCGCCACTATATTAGCCTTTCCTGGATGATAAAGGACACTCATGTCATAGTCCTTGAGAAGTTCTAGCCACCTCCGTTATCGCAAATTCAGGTCTTCTGAGTGAACACATATTGAAAGCTATTGTGGTCTATGAACACATCTGCATGCACCCCATACAAGTAGTGCCTCCAAATTTTTAATGCCAACACCACAACTGCCAACTCTAGGTCATGCGTCGAATAGTTTTCTCATGAGTCTTAAGCTACCTATAGGCATACACAATGACCTTACCATGATGCATCAACACACAAACAAGACCAACCCTAGAGGCATCACAATACACAACGAAATCTCCTATGCTCTCTGGTAGGGTTAAAATTGGAGCTGAAGTGAGTCGAGTCTTTAAATCATGAAAAATCTTCTCATATGCATTCGACCATTGAAATTTGACCTTTTTCTGGGTCAACATAGTCAACGGTGCTGCAATGGATGAAAATTACTCAATGAATCTTCTGTAGTAGCCAGCTAAACCCAAAAAGCTCCTTATATCCAAATGACTAATAGGTCTAGGACAATTCCTCACCGCTTCTATATTTTGAGAGTCCACCTGTACACCCTCACTAGAAAACACATGACCCGAAAATACTATAGAGTTCAGCCAGAACATGCACTTGCTAAACTTAGCAAACATTTGGCAATCCTTGAGAGTCTGTAACACAATCCTCAATTGAGCGGCATGCTCCTCCTCGTTCTGAGAGTATATGAGAATATCATTTATGAGGATAATCATGAATATATCCAAATACTACCTGCACACCCTATACATCAAATCCATAAAAGTTGCAGGAGCATTTGTTAGCCCAAAAGACATAACTATGAACTCATGGTGACCATATCGAGTCCTGAAGGCTATCTTCGGGATGTCAGTCTCTCTAACTCTAAGCTGATATTGCTGGATCTGAGGTCTATCTTTGAGAAGTACTTAGTGATGAGTTGGTAATTTACCAACTCATTAGGATTGTAAACTTTTGCTTAGTTTTCAAGACATTTATGAAGATTTTATGCTCTTTCTCTTTTGGTTTTGTAGGCATTCAACTTAAAGAGAGAAAACAAGGAATTGAACAAAAGCATGGACCTAAAGAAAAGGATTTACATTCCACCAGATAAGACCGGCAAAACGCTGGCCAAACGCAGGAGCACACTACGTTGAAGTGGAGGGTGTATCAGCGGAATGCGGGTTAGCACCTGCGAATCACCGGTGCCAATAACAGACTGCTATAGAAGTCACTGGCCCTAGTTGTGATAGAGCGGTGCCCTGAAGATGGGCACCGACGGAACACTGGTGACTCGCATGTGAGGCCATATCAGAAGGGTAAAATCATCTAGTACGGGAAAAGAGGAGAAACTTTAACCTAATTTTGTACATTCCTTAAAAAGTACTAAACATTCCTTCTCATGAGAATATTGAATGTATTATAGGGATGAGTCTTTAATTTTTAGAGACAGAAATATAGAGAGTAGCTTTTCTTCATCTTCATCTTCTTCATCCTTATTGAAGACTAATTTGAGCTTGCAATTAACTCTTAATGATTAATTTTATGGATTTATTTGCCAATGTGATTTTGTATTTTTCATCTATGAGTGGCTAAATATTTTTCTAGGGGTGCGTGCATGATTGGGGCTAAATTGGATTGGATGTTGCTACATATATCTTATAATTACTCATTTAGTATAAATCTATTTATTTCTCCAAATTATAATTGAATTTTTCATAGTTGCAAATATGGTTGTGTTTACTTATTCTATTGTTTCTTGAAAAAAAAGAATAAAATATGGATGAGAAACTAATGGTGGGTATTTGGGTCTTGATTATGTGGGGTTGGCCTAGAGATAGCCAAAATCCATTTTCATACACCCATTAAAGAGTTGAGGCTAGAGATAGTTCAATTCTCACCCAAGCCATAGTGGGTGAATTATTTGGGACCTTGGGGGTTTGAGAAAACCCGAGGAAAAAGGCACCCAAGTGGTTGAAAAACATTAGGTGCCACCTCTTCCATGGCTATTTATTCTTGTGAGTAATAACTCGATTTCCTAGTTAATTCCAATCCAATTGATGCCCCATCAATAGCGCATCCTTGGCCCTTGGTCATCTTTGTTCATTCAATTTGGTTTCCTTGTTTTTGATTGGTAGTGAATTTAAATTCAAATTATGATCCTACTTTCCCCCAACATTTATTTTTCCATTTTTAATGCATTATTGCAATTTAGTTCAATGCGATATCCAACTTTTGTGCCATCAAATCCCTGTTCCCTCTGGATTCGACCCCGACTCACGAGTTCGATAATTATATTGCGATGACCATTTACACTTTATCCTAGTGAGGAGTGAATTTGGATGTCACCAATTTTGGCGTCGTTTCAAGGAAATAGAATTAGATAGCCCCAAGTTGATTATTGATTTGAATTAATTGAGCATCTTATGTTTTGTTTTTACAATTGCTGTCATTTTTTGGTGTCTCTTTAGGCTGACTGTTATGAGCAAACACTCTCAAGAAGGGTTCTTTGGATGGCCACATGGACCATGAGAATGTTGATTGTCACAACCCAAGAGTACACCCGGATCATAAACACGGGACAAGGAACCCCGACAGGCTCAAAGTCAACCCATGACGTAATCATAGCATACACTTAACATCGGATATGACTAACAACATAAATGAGCGAAAGATAATAACAAGAATCTAATATAACCCATAAGGACAACGTAACAACACTTAGTTACATAGGTGAAACTGTCTAGATAAGTCCGAAAGACTTTTCTAAATTGATGAGTTGCTGGGACAAGCCCCCAGTTAACTCGCAAAGTCTGAAAGCTAAAACATAATAAAACAAGAATATAAACCACGTCCATGGAAGATGAGGACTCACCACTAGCAACTGGGAGAGGGAGGAGTGTATCTTGCCACGCGGCTGAACCTGGAGACCTGAATCTATATCATAAAATGATATAGCACAAGAGGCGTGCGGTTAGTAGTTGGAATGTACTGAGTATGCAGGAAGCGTAAGTAAACTAACTCATAATATATATAAGAAGGAAGTAATGTAAAACATACCAATAGCTATATAATAGGAATGAGACACGACAATCATATACAAGAATTCACATATTCAATTAATATAACCACATTATAAAGACATATATTATTATAGAAACTGCTGATGTGCAAAAGTAGTAATTGGGAATAATACAAAGGTATGATGTCGTGACTGATATCAAAAGGGCCCCTGCCTGTCTAAGGGGAGTCCCTGACAGTCGAAGTGAGCATCCATGACTATCAAAGGGAAACATTCTCAGCTAAAGAAAATCCCTAACTGTCAAAGGGAGAGAGAAGGCTCTGATATAGAGGGTCACTAGCTAAAAGTAAGTCCCGATCAACACAGGGAAATAAGATACTCAACTGACTAGGGATGTGAGTCCCGACTGACTAACGGAAGACATACTCCACTAACGACTAGGGATGTGAGTCCGGACTGGCTAAGAGAAGACATACTCTACTAACAACTAGGGATCTGAGTCCCGACTGGCTAAGAGAAAACATACTCCACTAACGACTAGAGCTAATCTAAATTACTACAGCTAATCAGAGACAAGAACATTCACCACTCTCATCTTGAAATACTCATTTTTAAAATGATTAGAGCTATCTTTTAATAGGCACAGGTTCAACAAGTTGACATATTAGTCATAGGCTTTATCATCATGATTCGCATTATCACAGAACCAATTTCCTCATCAGCTTTAACCTCTCACCCCAAACGAGCATGCTATAAATTCGTAGTAGCATTATTCTATCATGGCATTTCGATTCTGAACTCACCTCATTCAATAGGTAATATAAGATCATGTATGGTTTATAAAACTCAACTCACACTCTATCAAGATGCATGACTTCATTTATTTAGGTTTACAAATATTTCACACACTTATCATAATTACTCCTTTTTATGAACTCTTTAGCCACAGGTGTTTTAGATTCTAGAATTTTATAAAAACAAATTTTAGTGAGGAAAACAATATAGAATCCGCCCAAGCTTCATAGTTCAACAATGTAGATGCAATCTAGTCGTTCCCAATCAATTAAATCTAAAACATAGTGATGATACAAAATTTACTTCAATTACTCAAGCCCGCAACTCCTACTCAACCCAACATGGTCATCAATATCATAATCAAGTCATTAGGGTTAATTATACAATATTTCCACACTTCCATCATGATCATGAATTTCTACGATAATCAAGGGAGAAATGAACAATTCCCATTCGATACTCAAATCAATTTAGGAAGAACATACTAAACACATACATACTCAACCTATATTTCATAATTCAAGATAACCCATCAATTAATAATCCAATTAAATTTATAATCGCAGTAGATATTAGCATATAAGAAAAATAAGGAAGAATTTACCCTTTTTACAAACCCTATATCATGCTTTTCCAGAATTATAAAAATTGGTATTTAATGAAAATATTTTTTTGGGGGCACAAGGATGGAAGAGTAACCTTGTTGAAAAACCCGCATACCTGGTAGAAGAAAATCCCACTCGAAAATCTTCCTTGAAGCTTGAAGAACACCTTGGTGAAACCCTAGAATTCTTGAGAAGAGAGGAGGAAGAAGGAGAGTTGAGAGAATAAGGGTTTAGGCATGAAAAACCCTTAAAAACGTGCAAGTTAGAACCCAAAACGACGTAGTTTAGAAGTTAGAAGCGTAGGAGTTTACGAAAATGCCCTGGAGAAAACTGAAAAAACATCCCGAACTGAAGCCATGACTCACATGACGAGTCGTTGTCACCTCAAATGACTCATCGTCATGCCCGTTAGGTACACTGGATAACTTACACAGATTTGGTATCCTCCCATCTAACTATTTTCGTGACGAGCTATTGCCACACCTAACGACTCGTCATACCCTTTCGTCAACTACACTGGCTCTTCAACTAGTTCACCATCCAACGACTGACATGACGAGTCGTTACTTTATCCAACGACTCGTCAGTCCATCTATCACCCCCACTAGACCAACCTTATGTCCCATCCAATGATTGACACCACGGGTCGTTACCAACTCTAACAACCCGTTATGACCATCCGTTTCCACTGACTAGGAACCCTTTTCCAAATCTCACGACTGCTTCCACGACCTCTCAGAGGGACTAACGACTCATTAGATGAGTCGTTCTGAGGCCATTTTGCATATTTTACTGCTAAACTCATTCAAATCCGGGTTTTAAATCTTGGGAACTTTTGGGGTGTTATATTGATCCAATGATGCCAGGAGTTGCGGGTGCCATTCGACTACCAACCACAGTGGGGAATGTGATATTTCATGTGACCAGCATGATATTATACCTGTTACAAATGAAAGTACCCTTTGGAGGTCAACCGAGTGAGGATGCTAATCGACATCTTTAGAATTTCCTTGAGATATGCCAACCTTTCAACATTACCAATATAAGTCAAGAGTCAATTAAACTAAGGCTCTTCCCATTTCCCTTGACTATAGAAGCTACCATATGGCTAGAGGAGCTACCTAAGGGGTGTATCACTTCATGGAAAGAATTGACTGAAGATTTCATAGATAGGTTCTTCCCTCCATCGACAATCTTGCAACTGAAAGATGACATTACCAACTTAAGGCAAATCCTGGATGAACCCTTACATGAAGCATGGGTTTGGTTCAAGAAGAAAGTGGCCATATGTCCAAACCACAGGTTACCGGATGGAGTGCTACTTTAGAGTTTTTATGGATCCTTGGATTCCATTAACAAGTCGGTGGCTAATAACTTATCTGGAGATCTCTCATGGATCAACCTTATGGGATAGCTAAGGCTTTATTGTATAGGATGACTAGAACAAATCGAGCGTGGCACACTAGGGATACAAAAGTGCCCTTGAGTGGTGCTAGCTCAAGCCTTGGGACTGAAGAAATGAGGAAACGAGATGAAGAGAGAGATGAGACCCTAGCAAAGATGATGGCCCATATCAAATTGATGATAAAGCATGTTAGGGGAACCGGGTCCAAGAATTTCAATGCTGTGGGAACTCAAGTTCCTATGCAATATGAGGGTGAAGCTTCATCTCCTAGGTATCAGGAAGAGTGCTAATTCATGGAAATTCAAATGAGGGGGGGGGGGTTGCTCAGGGTATCAAGGTGCCAACCAAGGCCCTTAGCGTGCATGAAAAGAGAATCAAGGTTGGAGAACCATGACAATCAAGGGTGGGTTGATAGAAATGAAAGATGGGGTAATCATGAGTAAAATCATGATGGGGAATGTTCTCACTAAAGCTCGAACCCATATGTTCCCCCTCCGAAGGATGAAAACCCCCAATTGCAACCTAGGGTGAGTGATGCAGGTAACTAAAAGATTGAAGAAATGTTATCTAGAGTCCTAAAGAAGGTTGAGTCTATGAACAATGGGGTGAGAGAGCTCAAAGGGGAGATGTCTAACTGCACCCAAATAGTGAATTCACATTCAGCTTCTATTAAACCCTTGGAAGCTCAAATGAATCACTTGTCTACTTAAATCAACCTCAGAATGTAAGGGACTCTCCCTAGTGACACAATGCCTAATCCTAATAAGGACAATCATTGTATGGCCATTGTCACAAGGAGAGAAAAGGTGTTGGCTAATGGGGGAGTTAAGCCCAAGGATATTACTGACCCAAAAAAAAGTGATGAGGTTCCAAAAACAAAAGAACATGACGAGGGGAGAATTGGTGTTGACCCTAAAAAGACTCTTGAAGAGGAAGAAAGCAAGAAAGCTTTAACTGAAATAGCCCAAGAGCCTAGGATTCCACCTCCTTATCCTCAAAGGTTAGAAAAGAAGAAGGAGGACAATCAGTTTAAAAAATTCATTGATATGTTCAACAAGTTGTCCATAAATATACCTTTGGTGGACGCATTGCTCTAAATGCCAAGCTATACAAAATTCATGAAAGAATTTCTAAGGAAAAAGAAGGTTGTTGATGCTGGTATAGGGGAAGTAACACAACATTATAGTGCAATGATGGCGAGAAATCTTTCTCCCAAAAGAGAGGATCCTAGAGCTTTCACCATCCCCTGCACCATTAGGAAGTGTGTTTTCAAAAAGGCCTTCTGTGACCTTGGCGCAAGCATAGACTTAATTTCTTTTGTCATTTTCAAGAAGTTAGGTGTAGTAAATCCCATGCTTACTATTATGAGGCTATTGATGGCTGATAGGTTTATCAAGAAACCCGTGGGAGTGCTGGAAGATATTTTGGTCTAAGTGAACAAATTTATCCTCCCAAACGACTTTGTGGCATTGGATTGTGAAATGGATGTTGAGGTGCCCATCGTCCTGGGGCACCCATTTCTAGCCACGTGTAGAGCACTGGTGGACATGGAGTTAGGAGAGCTGAAGTTTAGAGTAGGTGGTGATGAAGTCACCTTTAATATATGTCAACCAATAAAGCCCCCAGAGGAGTGCAAGGTGATAGCGGTCTTCAATGATGAGGTAGAGCAAGACGAAGTTTGGGATGTAGAGGTTGATTCGAAGGATCACCCTTCAGATTGCTGAAAATTGAGGAGGTATCGTTGTGCTATAACATAAATAAGGCGCTTCTTTGGAGGCAACCCAAGCGTTTTATGTTGATGCTTTGATATTTTTGTTGATTTTGTTTTGCAGGATGGATTGGATGAAGAACTAGGAGAAATTATAGGGCAATTATGGCACGAGACCTGAGAAACATAGGTGTTCAAATGCAAATCACTGCAGCAATGCATGAGAGAAGCAAAAATCTAGGAGTAAAAATAGGGAATCGGTGATTTACTAGAGAAACGTCGGCGACAATCTACAAACCGCCAGTTCAGCGCTAGCTTCAACAAGTGAACCTGGGAGTTGAAGAGTGAACTACGACTTACCAGTGAAATGTGGGTGGCAACCCGTGAACCGTCAGTCATTTGTAACCCATAAAGTAGTGAACTGGGTACAAATGGAGGTCATCTGCATTTGAATCAGCGAAATGCCAGTACTCAGTGGTGGCCGCAGGTTCAACACAAGCGGAGGTAAGTATTCTATTTAAAATCTGGACCGACCCAACCTGTGACTCATTAAAAAAGAACAAAACTGGTCAAACCCTTTTTGGATCCTCATAAACCCTTCATTTTCACCTTTCCACTTTCCCAACATCCCATATCCCCACTATTCCACCTTTCCACTTTCCCAACATTAAACCCACCTCTCACCCACCATTTACTCTCCCTCTCTTCAACCTATAAAATACATCCCTCTCATTCTCTTCATTTCACCTTGCCTCACACAACTCTCACTAAGCAAAAACAGATCCCATTGTTAGAGAAACCATTGTTGGTCAAGACACTAAGCTATACTCTAGTTGTTTTTGTTTTCTCGCTACTCAATCATTATATGTTATTTTACCCTCTTATTTTGCTTGTTTCTTAAGAATGTGAGTTAAAACTTGAGCATACTAGATTAGAAATTTTCCGTACCCATATTCCCTATTTCCCTTATTGTGCTTTTCCATTGTTGAATGATTCTCATGGTGTGGGTATGTTGGAGGTAGTGATAATTGCGTAATGTTGGTAGGGGAAATCATTTTGGTTGAAATGATCTATGATATAATGGTTGGGGATGAAGTCTGATTAACCCCGTGTGCTTAAAATGCATGATTTGCCTGATGATAAATAGAGTGACGTCTTTTTTAAGGGAAAATCATCATGTTTATTTTGTTGTGTTATTTGAGTGAGTAAATCATAATGTGAGGGTGTGTGAGAAATTGTTGTTTAACTAAATTGAGGGGAGCAATACTAAGCGCCATCTCACCTGCAAGACACCGGTCAGGCCTAATGAGAGGCAAGGTGAAGTGTAGGTGTGGGTTTAAGGTTTCAGGCCACTGCCCAACACTCGTGTTTCACCTGCACTTTGTGGATCATGACCGGTGAAATGCCGATGTAGCACCGGTAGAACAAATTCCACCATTTATCTGCCCAAGCCTGCGGCTGAGCGTTGACTCACGGGTCTCCACCGGCATTTCCCAGTTGTGTCGTCAGTACTGCTAGCACATGATTTTGATGTTTCAACTTGTTGGCATACAATTCTTAGAATTTTATTTCTATCTTAGTTTAGCTATTTCTTTTACTTTCATATTATCCAAAAAACACAAAAATATTAGTTTGTGGCATTAATATTTTTTTTGCAGCACAATGAATTCATCCAGGCAAGGAGACAAGGGAAAGGCACCCTCACGTATAGAAAAAAGGCAAGGGGAAGGCCAAGGCAACCCTAGAACCCACCAACACCAAGGAAGCCATCATTTTTTGTGTGCCTGACATGAAGGCATATTATGTTATTTGTGAAGGAAGGCCAATCACCATAGAGAAAAGAATCGATTTGGTGGGATTGGTGAATGATTTCCCAAATATCACTACCCAATTCAACCACCGCTAATAGCACATGTTTGATGAGCCTTTCATGGAGTACTACCCCAACCTCATGACATAATTTTATGCTTCTTATCAGTCACGCCAGGAGGAAATGAAGCATAAGGGAAAGGTGGATGAGTTCCCTTGCCTTCCCTCAGTCAGGGTCAGAGGTGTGGAAATAGATATTACTCTGGCCACCATAAATGCATTATTTTGGGTGGATGAGATTGATCCAGGGATGAATTATACAGAATGAGTGGCCACCAAAGAAAGTCAGCTCTGGTGGATAGCTCCCATCATCACCAATGGTCAGCCTTTATGGGCCTCCATGGGTGGTGAAATATTGAGGCATGATCTCAAGTTTGAAGCCAAGCTATGGCTGGAGTTTGTTTGCAGCGGAATTATGCCCTCAAAGAATGACCAAAGAGTGACTTGGAGGAAGCCATACTCATTGTCTGTATCATGAAGGGATGACCATAAACTTTGGGTAAATAGTGACCATCCAAATGAAGCGTAAGGCTAGGTAGTAAGGAACGTCCATGCCGTACGTTGTGCTCATTTCTCAGCTATGCCTTAATGTAGCAGTACTATTACTCCCTGATGAATTTCCCAGCTCTGCCAACAGTGTCATGAATGTGGAAAAAAAGAGGGATGTGGAGGCATCCAAGGTGAAAAGAAAGAGGTTACAAGCATGGGATACTCTTGAGGACTACACTTCTCATGGCATAGAGGAGTACCTCATTGCTCCTGACCTTAGCATACCCCACCCCAAGACATCAGACAATACACCAGGAGAAGCACCATTTAGGGGGCCGTCACCTCCTCCCACATCCTCTCGCCCAAGAAGAATTCAAAAGCTAGCTGAGATAACATAATCTCACAAGAGCCAACTCCAAAAATTGGCCCAAAATCTTCTAGCTCATATCGCTAGAACAGTGAAGAGGGAGATGAAGAATGTGTTCGACAACTTGGACAAGCTCCCCTCCCAAGTAGATGTGGTTGAGGGATCTGTATCTTCTCTCTGAGATGAGCTGAGAGAGTTGAGAGACCGGGCACCATTGGCAGACCCAAACATGAGCATCCTTGATGTAGCCATGGCTGCCCCATCTACAGCCTGAGGCCCCATCGATGATCTGTTCAAGGGCTTAGGTGGGGATGATGAGCCATACTTGGGCGCCATCGGCCTTGATGAGGATGAAGAGGCCAATGACGAGGAGGATGAGTAGCTATTTTAGGGAGTTCTCACCATCCTTTATTTTTCATGTTTACGTTGGGGACAATGTGCATTTATAGTTGGAGGTGGGGTATGTATCCCATTTATTGGTCTTTTGTTAGTCTTTTTATCTCCCTTGTCAGGATAAATTTATGCTTTGGATGATTGCTAGTTTTTATTTATGATTGAAAGCCCTTGCCAGGCCTTTTGTTAGAAGAAATGTCACTTGTTGAATTGCTAGTGCCAATGATGGGTTTATTCTAAATTGCAAAATATTGTTGACCTATGTTTTAATTATCTTCTTTGTTTATAGTAGTTAATAAATAAACTTCAAAGGGTTTTCTTTATTCCACGGTTCTTTCCCTTGGAGTACTTTTCTCTTCTTTTCTTCTATTCTCGAATCGGGTGGCATTTTCCAATGATGGATTGAGAGACGACTTTCTTAATGGAAAATGTAGAGTTTAGAGTCCTTTTTGAGTTGGTTATTGCGTTTGGTTTTGAGAGGTACCACCAAAAATTTTTGAAATGGCATTGAAAAGAAAAAAAAATTTGAGGAAAAAGGGGCATTTGAATTTTAAAGTTGAGTACTCTTTTGTCATAAGTTGTGCATTCCTTGTTTGGCTTTTTATTCATATGCTATCTTGTTTTAATTCATACTCTTGATGTGGTTATGAAAATTGTGTGAACCCTTTGGAGGCTGATGCTTTGTGGGGTGAGATTTTAGCTGAATTTTCATGCTAAATGATTGTCTAGAACTTTCCCCAAGTGTGACTCAAGGCAAAATCCTAAATGTTGCTGCACTTATAACAGGATTTTAGGCTTTCTTTTGATAGTTCACCTATATGACCTCCTTGAACATGAATCCTTGCTATCCAATGTTTAGACTTTAAACCTTTTCCTTGAGAACCACATTACAAGCCTATTACCCTTTTGTAATCCCTCTTTGGCACCCATCTGCCTAGTGCTAGTTATGAGAAGAAATGCAACAATGATGCTTGAGTCCCAAAAGTGTGGGAATAGAAAAGAGAAAGATGAAGCAAAAGCCTAAGTTTGGGGGTTGCAAAAGAAAAATGGGAAAAATGATGTGAACTCCATTGTGAGGTACCACCAAATTATGAGGAAATGAATGAATTGGTTGGGTAAAAAGGACCTTTAATCCTGAGAAAAAGAGGAGAATTGTTGAAAGGTGCTACCTCTTGATTAGATGAGATGAAAAGTGGTAACTAAGAAGATATAAGGGTGTATCTTGTTACAAAAAGTGAAAATGTTGATCAAGGAGAGATAAGGTGGGGGTGATCTCAAGAGAAAATGGAGTATGCAAACATGTTTACAGAAAAGGCAAGAGGGAGGTTCTAGTCACTAGAACTAAAAAGTTATCCTACCTTTACCCCTAGACTTCATTATTACCTCCAAGTCCTGATTGATTTTAAGTGTAACAACTCTAAATTAGTGGAGATTTACACGAAGGGCAAGCCTATGGGTCAGGCTGTGTGGATGAGAATTTCTTTGTGAGAGTGAGCATATTTGTTTCATTCTATAATCCCTTTGAGTTTGAATTGCTTAAAAATTAAATGGAATTCTCTCTTGATATGAGTGGAATCACTTCCTTGGGGAACATGCTTGCACGTACCAAAAGAGATGATTGAGATAAGAATGCAGTGAGCTTTAAGGAAAACTTTGAATGTGAATTTTTAATAACTTAAGATGCTATATAAGCTTGCATTGATCAATCATACCCCTTGTTTTGGATGAAGGAATCAACTGTGAATCATACCAATCGATTGTGGTCATCTCTTGAAGCGTTTACATATAGTGTTGAGTCTCCTCTTTTCCTTTGAGCCGGTGAGCGATTTTTGGGTTTTTCTTAGTCCTAGTGGTCCCTTGTGCAAAACTTCATGTAGGGTGACATGCTTAGTTTAATTGTTCATGTGTAAAGCATTGCCTATCTTAAGGAAAATAAATAGTTCAAGTTTGGGAGTTTGATCAGTTGGTAATTTACCAACTCATTAGGCCTTTAAACATGACTTTTTCTTGGTTTTCAAGTCATTTAGAAAGATTTTATGCTTTTTGTCTTTGGTTTTTGCAGGCATTCAATTTAAAGAGAGAAAGCAAGGAATTGAAAAAAAGCATGGACCTAAAATATAGGACCCGCATTCCACCAGATGAGACCAGTGAAACGCCGGCCAAACATAAGAGCACACTGTGTTGAAGTGGAAGGTGCACCAGCAGAATGTGGGTCAGCACCTGCGAATCACTGGTGCCAATGCCGGACTGCTACAGAAGTCACTGGCCCCAGTTGCAATAGAGCAGCGCCCCACAGATGGATACCAGCAGAAAGCCGGTGACTTGCAAATGAGGCCATCATCAAAAGGGTAAAATTGTTGATAACGGGAAAAGAGGAGAAACTTTAACCTACTTTTATACATTCTTTGAAAAGTGATAAACATTCCTTCTCATGAGAATATTGAATTATATTGTTGGGAAGAGTCTTTAATTTTTAGAGAGAGAAATATAGGGAGTTAGCTTTTCTTCATCCTCTTATTCTTCTTCCCTAAGGTAAAAAACCTTCATTGAAGACAAACTTTAGCTTGCAATTTACTCTTAATGATGAATTCTATGAATTTATTTATCAATATGATTTTGTATTTTTCATATATGAGCGTCTAAATATTTTTCTAGGTGTGTGTGCATGATTGGGGCTAAATTAGATTGGGTGTTGCTAGATTGATCTTATAATTACTCTTTTAGTATAAATATAGTGTTTTCTCCAAATAATAATTGAATTATCTATAGTTGCAAATATGGGTGTGTTTACTTATTCTATTGTTGCTTGAAAAAGGAGAATAGAATATGGGTGAGAAAATAATGGTGGGTACTTGAGTCTTGATTAGGTGGGGTTGGGCTAGAAATAGCCAAAACCCATTTTCATACACCCATTAAAGAGCTGAAGCTAGAGATAGTTCAATTCTTACCCAAGCCATAGTGGATGAATTATTTGACACCTTAGGGTTTGAAAGTACCCGAGGAAAAAGGCACCCAAGTGGTTGAAAAACATCAGGTGCCACCTATTCCATGGCTATTTATGCTTGTAAGTAATAACTCGATTTCGTTGTTAATTCCAATCCAATTAATGCGCCATCAATAGCACATCCCTGGCCCTTGCTCATCTTAATTCATTCAATTTGGTTGCCTTGATTTTGATTGGTAGTGAATTTAAATTCAAATTGTGATCCTACTTTCCCCTAACATTTATTTTTCCATTTTAAATGCCATGATACAATTTAGTTCAATTCAATGGAAAACATTTTCCATCAAATCCATATTCCCTATGGATTCTATCCCTACTTACGAGTTGGGTAATTATATTGTAACGACCGTTTACACTTTCTCTTTGTAAGGAGTGGATTTGGATGTCACCAATTAGCACCCTAAAGCTGGTCAAACAAGTCATCAATCCTGGGGAGGGGATACTTATTCTTGATTGTGACCTTGTTCAACTGCCGATAATCAATGCACATTCTAAGGGAACCATCCTTCTTTCGAACAAAGAGAACTGGAGCATCCCATGGGGACTTACTAGGACTGATGAAACCCTTATCTAGGAGATGTTTCAGTTGTTCTTTAAACTCCTTTAGCTCGAATGGAGGCATTCTATAAGGAGGAATGGATATAGGCTATCTATCAGGGAGAAGGTCAATACCAAAGTTAATCTCCCGCTCAGGAGGGACCCCTGGCAGATCATCTGGAAATACCTCCGGATACTCACATACTATAGGAACTTACTGAATAGTCGGGGTCTCGAACGTAGAATCCTTGACCCGAACTAGATGATACACAAAGCCCTTAGAGATCATCTTCCTGGCCTTGAGATAGGAAACAAAGCGACCTACAAGTATAGCTGAACTACCCTTCCACACTAGAACTGGTTCACTAGGTAACCGGAACTCTATTGTATGGGTTCTACAATGGACTGAGGCATAACCTCATGTAACTAATTCATGCCGAAGATAACATCAAAATTTGTCATGTCTAACTCCACTAAGTCGGCTGAGGTGACTTTCTGAAGGACTGTGACATGGCAGTTTCTATATATCCGTCGAGCTATAACTGACTCACTGACTAGAGTAGAGACTAAGAAGGGTTTCGATAGGATTTCAGGACTGCTCTGAAACTAATAACAACATAAGGAGTCACAAAATATAAGGTAGCCCCTAGATCTAGCTGTTGTCACCCAAGCGCACACAAGTGCACGTGGTCGTACAAGCAATATAGTGGCTCTTTCAAGCCGGATATCAAAACCACAGGGACTAAAGACTTAGTGATTTTTACTATTTAAGTAATCATGATTATTTCACAAAAGTATATAAGTAACCAAAGAATTTACAAGTTTTGTAAATGTAAAAATAATGAAATTAACAGACAATGAATTTAAAGGTGTAGATTTAACTAATAAGCAAGAATATTCTAAGTTTAAGGCATGGAATGGAATCATGAACAACATCTATTTTTCTTCAGCTAGGTTCTCTATCTGGTTGATGGTTATGAGGTATTAAGGTTTGACTATGGTCTTTTGAACCTCTATCCAATTGCCTAAAAATGACCTTTGCAGCTGCACTTATTAAATTGTGATGAAGGAATTCATCTTAGGTATATAAGCATTTGTTTTATCTTCAACCGAATAAGTCATTGTCGGTATATTTCTATCCCACCTGCGAATCATATCTTCAATTTATAGCAAAGACAAGAATACATTTCCTTATTCTTCATTCTACCCTAGAAATTCTCCTTTTGGATTCGCACTAGGATTACAAATTTATCTTAATGTTGGCGAAACATTAAAACACAAAAAGCAAGAATGGAAGAATAACCATTCATGACAAAAAAGCTCAAGCTGAAAATAAAATCACATAATACATTCATACAAGTAACCTCAACCTCAGAATGAGGTAATTTAGATACTCATTCTTTGATTAAACATCTCCGAACAAGTTTTTAGCATAAGCACAAGTGAAATTAGAAAAAAAGAGAAGAGAAAGAACTCTAGAATTTTCTTCAGCTCAACTGCCTCTTTCCCATGTTCTTTCTAAAAGTCAGATAATGAAATAAGAAAATCTAAGTATTCTATTTATACAGATGAAAAATAACACAATGGAAGACCACTGTTGTGTCACGGAGGCCATCGCAGAGGACCAGCTCCATGACACGGAGCCAACGTGGACAAACATTGGAATATGATACAAGCTGGAAAAACCAAGCTCAGTCTCACGAAGCTGATCGCGCCAAATATGCTCCGTGGCACGTTACTATAGCGGAGGCTCACTGTTTTGTGCCTTTCAAATTTAATTTTTCTACCAAGGCACTGTGGCATGTTTTTGAACACGAACAATCTCCAACATGGCATAGAATTGACTTCCAGCATCAATTTTTAGCTCTCTTAACTTTCCGTACTTTAACTCCGAGCATCCATCCGCAAGATCAAGCTGAGATCATTGTATTTTCCACCTGAAAATAGTCTATTCGCATTTATTAGCCCACAAGCATAAATCATTCAAAACAGATATGAATACATTGGTATTATCCTCAAATAGGCTATAGTATGGGTGAAACATGGCGTTTGATCATATAAATACGCCCAAGATCACCACCCCACACTTATAACCTTGTTCATCGTCGGACAATCCTTTTACATCCTTGACATAATTTAAACATTACCATTATCAATGGAACCATATCTGTTGATCTTGGGCAGATTTATATGCCCAAGTGATACTCAAACGTATCATTTTTACCTTGTTTGTTGTGCAATGTGTATATAATATCATGTATTTGGTAATAAAATGCGAATTTATACTAACCAACATGATTAGCATTTGTTTTGCAGGATAATGTGATTTTTAAGAGCTAAAATGCGTGTTGGAACTATGTCGGAGTTGGACTTGGATGCGAGCGTGGAAAAGACCTCGGATGGCATATTTTGCAGTGGCTCCGCGATGGTGCCGTGCCACGCTGCCATCGCGGTAGCACACTGCCTGGGAAGAAATAAAAGTGGCAATTTCCAGTGTGCCTGCGCGTCAGCTCCGTGGCACGGAGACAGGCCTCCGCGATGGCCTCTGTGCCACGTTGAGGCTAATTATCCGGACCATGCAATTTCCAGAGAGAGTCCGCGTCCACGCCGTGTCACGGAGGCAGTGCTCCGCGTTGGCCTCCGTGACACGTTGCTTGTTATTCCGGGAAAAATTTCCCACTAGTATAAATAGCACACTTAGGTTATTTTTAAAGGGGTTTTTTTTTTAGTTTTAGTTTTTTAGCCTGAGTTCAGAAGTGGGAGCAGGAACGTGGTTTTGTGGCAGTTGAAGAATAGAAAAGATAAGAGTTTTCTTCTCTTCCCTTCTTCTTTCCTTCAATTGTATGCATGATTCACACTCATTCTAGGATGATTAATCCAAGAATGAGTGGCTAATTCCTCTCTTGCTGAGGTTTTGAACTTGTGAAATGAATGTTGGTAATAATTGATATGGTTTCTTCTTCTTCTTGCATGTTGTTCTATTAATTCTTGTGCTTATTACATTCTTGATTGGCCACCATTAATGTATATCTAAAAAGTCCAATTTCACTCGAGAGAGCATGAAATTGGAAAGTTGTGAATTAATAGGGTATTGTTCTTAACTTGATTTGGGAAAATTGGGTTTTCATGTGCTTTCTTGATAGAAATATACTTGAAAGCCGTATTAGTCAATTTAGGAACCGGAATTGTAGTGTTAGGTCATAAATTGCATTTGATCACAGAAATGTAGACGAATGATTTATGAAGCTAAAGTGAAATTAAATACGGAAGTTTTAATTTCTAGGCAAACGTTCTTGGCTAGCAATATGAAGAAGAAGATGACCAAATTATCATGATTATCAAGTTCATTACTCGTTCTTAACCTTGGAATGTGCATATCCATTGTCTAAACTCAACGTAAATAGTAGTTATTAATTTTAGTAGATAATTAGTTTAGAAACAAAACTTACTCAAATCTTGGTTGGATTGTTGTTAACATAGTTAGAAATAGAATAGAGATATAGTAAACTAGGCAGTTTTGCATATCTAGAGCAGCCTCCTTGGATCGATACTTGGCTACTTAGCCACTTTATTACTTGTTTGACCACGTACACTTGCGTGTCGGTGTATAATATATACCGAGCAGCAGAGCGCGAACAAGTTTTTGGCGCCGTTGCCGGGGAGGCTAGGCGATTTGTAAAATTTTGTTTAGTGTAAATTTACTGTATTTGTATTTTTATCTTCTTAAGTGTTAACAACTTGGTCTTAGCCTGTATTTTGCAGATTTTTATTTCTGTGAACACTGGCAAGGGACAAGGAGCTGGTGGAATCTTACTTAGAGCCAGAACGTGAATTGCATAGTCAACGTAGAGAAGCTCTTCGGAAGAAGTTGCAGTTGCTCAAACAGTCTATGATGGAGCAACCCAATCCACCAGTTGTGCGGGCAGTGTTAATGCCCGAGGAAGTAGCAGCCAGGCCGGTTCGCGAGGTGGCAATCCCACACGCTAATAATGTACATTCCAGCATCCGCAAACCAGAGCCTGGGGGGAGATTTGAGTTAAAGCAAAATATGGTGCAACTTTTGCACACTAGCGGGCAGTTTACCGGTCTCCCTCACGAAGATCCGCAACAACATCTCCAGAACTTTTTGGAGATAAGTGACACTTACATCCCCGCTGGAGTGTCACCTGATTATGTTCGGCTCACCTTATTTCCATTTTCCTTACTTGGTGAAGCCAAGAGGTGGTTAAAAGCTGAACCACCAAACTCTATATCAATGTGGGATGATCTTGCAAAGAAGTTCTTGATCAGATTTTTCCCTTCAGGTAAAACAGCTAAACTTAGAAGTCAGATTCTAAGTTTTAAACAGAGGGAAGGAGAAAATCTTTATCAAGCCTGGGAAAGATTCAAGTCCATGTTGCGAGACTGTCCTCATCATCATCAGTCAAATGAGGTGTTGGTCCACACTTTTATTGAGGGTTTGGAACCCCACACTAAAATTTTGTTAGACTCAGCAGCTGGAGGGCAAGCGCTGGAGAAGACTTATGAGGAGCTGTACACTTTGCTCAACCGAATTTCACAAGGCAATCCGGAATGGAATGTAGATTCTTCAAGAGGTGGAGCAAGGAAAGCAGCGGGAGTGCTTGAAGTGGATGGATTCACAGCTATCGCTGCACAGATAGCTGCTTTGCAAAATCAGTTAAACACTCACTTCAGCAATATGAATTTGAACCAGCCGTCAGCCTCAGTTAATGAAGTCCAACAGATGTGGTGTGAAGTGTGTGGTAGTAGTGAGCATTCAGCTGAATGCTGTGGTGCAAATCCTGATTCTGTCAACTTTGTGGGCAATGCACAGAGGAATCAACAGCAGTTTGGTGGTGGCTACAACTCGAATTGGAGGAATCATCCAAATTTTTCTTGGGGTAGCAACAATCAACAAGGCCAGGGTTCAGGGCAGGGTATGCACTGAAACCAAGGAGGGCAACAAGGCTATCAGAATCAGTTTAGAAATCACAATGCCCCTCCTCCACCACCATCACCGACTATTGAGGAAATGTTCAAGACCATGATTACCAACCAGGCACAATTGCAGGCTGACTATGTCAAACTGGCGGCCGAAGTAAAGAACAATCAATTGGCAACCAAGGCTCTTGAATATCAGTTTGGGCAATTTGGCAGTGCCCAAAATACTAGACCAAGGGGAGGACTACCTAGCGACACAGATCCCAATCCTACGCAGGTAAATGCAGTGACCACGAGGAGTGGTTTACAATTAAAGGAGGTGGAACCGGAAAGACCGCCTCAGAAGTCAGGAGCAGCAGATGTTGAGGGAGAACAAACCTCAGATACGGGGAAGACCAAAGAAGCTGAACCAACAAGGCCTCCACCCCCGTTCCCTCAACGACTTAAGAAACACAAGGAGGAGGCGTGTTTCCAGAAATTCATGGAGGTACTTAAACAGGTACATGTTAACTTACCTCTTGTTGATGTCTTGCAGGGTGTGCCAAAATATGCAAAGTATATCAAAGACATCGTGGCCAACAAAAGTCGCTTGACCGAGTATGCCACGGTGGCTTTAACGGAGGAATGCACATCCCGTATTCAGAACAGGTTGCCCACTAAACTGAAGGATCCTGGAAGTTTTACTATCCAGCTGACGATTGGGCAAAGTATCCGAGCTCGTGGGTTATGCGACTTGGGGGCAAGTATAAATCTGATGCCATATTCGGTATTCAGAAAGTTAGGGCTAGGGAGTCCTAGACCTACAACAGTGATCTTGCAGCTAGCAGACAGGTCTTTAGCTAAGCCGGATGGCATTGTGGAGGATGTGCTAGTGCAGGTAGGCTCCCTCATTTTTCTGGTAGATTTCATTGTTCTGGATTTTGAGCCAGATGCAGAAGTCCCATTTATTTTGGGACGACCATTTTTGGCAACCGAAAAGGCATTGATCGATGTAGCTGCGGGTCAACTCACGATGCGAGCACACGACAAGGTTGAGGTGTTCGACGTGTACAAGGCACCTAAGCTTCCGACTGTCTATAAGGAACTCTCGGTGATCAACGTGATTGATCATGGGAATGCAAATGGATTGAGTGATTCCCGAGAGTTACTAGGTAGGCCACCAGACAAGGTTGAGAACTACTGGGGAGATGACCATGATCAGGTCAAATCGTCCATCTCCCTAGTAGAAAATTGAGCGTAAAGGCTGTCGAGCCGCGACGTTAAAACCAGGCGCTGCACGGGAGGCAACCCGTGAAAAATATTTTTCTTTTTTTTCCTTATTGTAAAGTTTTTCTTTTATTTTATTTTCTCTTCTTTTTCTTGACTAGGTTTAAATGTGCATTTTAATTAGTAATTTTTATTCTTTTAGTAGGGAATCTAGTCATTTAACCAATTTTTTTTTAGTGAGGTGATTTTCAGGTATACCGGAGGAAAAATACGTGGAATCGAGAAAACGAGGCGAGGTATGAAAAATAAAATTTGATAGTGAAACAGAGCACTGGCGCGTTGGCGCCGTGTCACGGAGGCAATGCTCCGCGTTGGCCTCCGTGACACGTTGAAGGCAAATCTGGAATTTTTTAAAATTCCAGTAAGCCAACGCGTTGGCTCCGTGTCACGGAGGAGGGCCTCCGCGTTACCCTCCGTGACACGTTGCCCTTATCCCAGTGCCGGGTCACACCGGGTTTCTGGGTGACCCGCGTGTTTTCTTAATAAAAACCCCCGATTTCTCCCCTATTTTCCCCATTCCCTCTTCCCTCCGCGACCAAACACCCATTGCCCTACCCCCAAGCTCCGTGCCACGTTAAGAGGCAAGGAAAACGTCAAGTCTTTATCGATTCTTCAATTCCAAGGTATGTTTTCATCGTCTATCTCAAATTTTTGGCGATTTTTGTCAATTTTGAGCATGTGAGGTGAGATATATCACCCTAGGTAGAAATTAAACATGACGTGAATTATTTTGCGATTGATTGTGTTCGGATTGTTGTAGTTGACAGGTGAACTTATCGATTGATTGAATAATTCATTGTTGATTGTCGAATTGAGTTCTAGGGCTTGGGGTTGTTGAATTTTAACTTGGGTAACTTGATAGTTTGACGAAATTGATGCCGGGGTGTGTTTATTAGTTGAGATAAGTCGTGGTAAATATTGTATAATTGGTGAAAGACGACTAATTCTCGATTTTTAGTGGGACATTGCGTAATATGTGAATTGGTTGAATTGCTTAGATTAGTGTATATAAAATGTTTGTATTGTTGTTTCTATTTGGTTGTTGTTATTGTTGCTAAGTGCCATGGGTGAATAGCTGTCGATGGTAGGATTGGGTTAGCTGTATGAAGTCGGAGTAGTTCGCTAGCCGTGATGCTGTCGAATTTTTGTGAACGCACTGAGCAATATGTTTATAGTGACTGTGTTTGGGGTGTAAATAGATCTATCCTTGCTAACATGTTGTAAATATTGTTAAAGACTAAGTGTGGGGTAAATTTTGTTTAACCCGACCTTAGCCAAAACTAACAAGTTTTTAGCTTAACGTTGTGCTTGTCTGTGTAAATTGACAGGTACAATGGCCAGCCGACAAGATAAAGGCAAGGGTGCTTCAACCTCAGGCACTGGCAGAAAGAGAATAAGACTGGGCACTGCTGTCCCAGCTGCACCTGCTGTTCCACGTGGTCAACACCGCCGATACGGAACACGATGGGTTACCGATGAAGGGAAGAAGTGGTACGCAAAGCATAAGGAGAACAAGTACTTCCCAGAGGAACATATTGCAAGGGAACCACTTGCACAGGAGTTCCCTCGCATCGTACAGAGGATTGAAGCAGCTGGGCTCAACTTTATTTTTCAGGAGCCCACAGAGTGCAACCTTCACTTGGTCCGGGAATTTTATGCCAACTGGAACCCGGCCATCAGAAGCCACACTATTAAAATCAGAGGGCAGATTGTCACTCTGGAACCCCAGCAGCTGAATGCCATCGTTGGAGCGCGGGACACAGACGCCCACGTTCTCCGCCAGCTCAACATCACCCCACCGTACGCCGACATCAGACGTACATTGTGCGGGGCTCGATCCATAGCCCGATGGAGTAGACACAAAGAGAGGGGTTACCACCAGACTCTGCCTTATTCGCAGATGAACAGGGAGGCCAGAATCTGGCTAAAAATTGTGTGTTCGTGTTTGATCCCGGGAGTACATATGACAGACGTGACCCGGGACCGTGTCTGCCTGGTGTATGCCCTTATGAAAGGGCTTGAGATTAATGTTTGGGCGGTTATAATATCCGCCATGAAGAGAGCCAGACTACACCAGGGCCACAGATACGGGTTTGGCGGACTCATCACCACCTTCCTCCAAGGCCTCGACGTTGAGGAAGAAGCCTTGGATTACATTCCGCAGTTGGAGCGGTGGGCCCTTGATGTGACAAAGACCAAGGCCCCCGACACTACACACGGACCTGTGCTGACTCTGGGCGAGCGACATGCTCGTGACGACCAGTATATGGCCCGTATGTTCGGTATGCAGATGCTACAGCTACGGATAGGTGGGAGACCAGCCACCGAGGATGAATTATGGCAGCTGGAGCTGGACTACCCTTTTGGCGAGAACGCCAGAGCTTTATGCAAGGTGGGGCCAGCCTTTGTGGAGCCGACTGACGACGACGTCCCTACTGATGAGGAGACACGTCGTGAGGACTCTGATGTGGAGTCCGATGACGGCGAGGGAGCTGATTTAGATATGGGCGACGAGGCCGCAGCACCGGATGAGGAAGTCGAATATTTCGACTGAGCAGGGAGTTTCACCACCCAAAATTTTGTGCTTTGTATTTTTGTGAACACTGAGGACAGTGTTCGATTTAAGTGTGGGGTGGGGAGTAGTTAGGTGCTGGGTCATAGGCTCTAAATCTGCTGTATATTCTTCCTTGACGTTTATATATGTCTGTGCTTTCCCTGTTGTTGTGAACTGATTTGTGAATGATGTATATATTTGTTTATTTGTTTGTGGCTAATGATGTGTGTCTTTAAAAAGTTATGGTTGCCTTTGTAAATATTTTGTAAATTTTGTAAATATTTTTTTCTCTATCGATATGATCGATATTTTTCAAAATTTTTGCGAAAGGATGTTGCACTTATCAACAAATTTTGTAAATATTTTTTTCATCGAAATGATCGATGTGTTGCAAAAATTTTGAAGTTTTATTTTTGGGTTTCTCGGAGTTTGTTTTCGGTTCTTTTACCGAGAATAGTCCCATTGAACCGATGTCATAGTTAGTGAACATTCCCTATGATGGATGGATGACGACCGTCTTAAGGGAAATGTAGTCGATAGGAGTAGATGATTTGTTTTTAGTTTCTTTGGTGGATTGCATCAATAAACTGTAGTTGCTTATGGTTGCTAAAATTTTGTTGCGTGTGTAATTGATGTTCGAAATGCGAAAGTGATTCGTTTGAAAGCATGTAATTGTGTAGATATGTTGAGTTACTTAGGCTATAGAATTTGGTTCATTATGATTGAGGCTTAATCTTGAATTCATGTACTTGACTAATTAAAGAGTCTGTGAATGCATCTTGATTCGAGCATGTGCATGAAGTGTGAGTGAGGTTTTGCTATTCCATGTCATTGTGAATTATCTAGAACTTGCCTGGCGTGTATACAAAGCGAAATGAAGGAGGTGTAGTGTCGGAAAGGATGTAGGCATTTCTTTGTTTTAACCGTTAGTTTCCATTTCTTCTTGTCAAGTTCTACCTTTTTATATGTTGTACACCCTAGTCAGCCCGTTGAGCCTTTAGCCGATTTCTTTCTTTTGTCCAGAATTTTATGAACTAAGCTTTATTCCTTCTTTTCATTAGCCTTAAAGTCTATAAGAAGCTCTTAAGCGCTTACAAAGAACAAAAAAAAAATTGTTTCCCAAAGTGTTAAAGAGTGAAAAGAGTGAAAAGAAAAGAAAAGCAAAGTGAGGAAAGAAAAGATGGTGTTGAAGAGGCACTAGTTGTAATTAAATGAAATTGAGGGTACATGAAAACCTTCCGTTTGGGGTCAAGTGTGCCTAATGAAATGGGCTGTATGAAAGTAAACCAGCATGAATGGGAGAAAAAGAGAAAAGAGAGGAACAATGTCCATGAGTCGATGGGAATGAGTTGAAAAGGCGCTTAAGGAGGCTAGCAACTATTATTGGCTAATCCAATATATATATACTAGATCCATAGCCCAGTTACAACCCATTAAAAGTCCTATTTGATCCTACACTGCATTTCTTTATATTAGTGGAGTAATACACTAAGGGCAAGCCTATGGGTCATGACATGATGCATGTGAATTCTTTTGGGAGAGAGAGTGAAATTAATTTCTATATGCCCCTACGTGCATGTTTGTGTGCTGCACGAGCATACAAGGGGAAGTTTCTCTCGAGTTGTGAGGGTACATGCTTGATGAAAGATTGATTTTCGTGTCGGATTTCTTGATTAGTTGATTTGCATGAGTTTGCCGATATCAAGAATCAATTCTTAAAAGTCTAGGAAGCCTCGATGTATTAAGGTCATTTTGTTGTACGACCAAGCTTGTTTTCTTGATGATTTGCAAAAATCGAATAATCGGTATGACCGTAACGTAAATGGTTGCACCATAGTGACAAAGGTTGAGATGTGATGTGCATGATTTGTGTATGTGTTGTTCGAGGACGAACAAGGATTTAAGTGTGGGGTAAGTGATCTTGGGCAGATTTATATGCCCAAGTGATACTCAAACGTATCATTTTTACCTTGTTTGTTGTGCAATGTGTATATAATATCATGTATTTGGTAATAAAATGCGAATTTATACTAACCAACATGATTAGCATTTGTTTTGCAGGATAATGTGATTTTTAAGAGCTAAAATGCGTGTTGGAACTATGTCGGAGTTGGACTTGGATGCGAGCGTGGAAAAGACCTCGGATGGCATATTTTGCAGTGGCTCCGCGATGGTGCCGTGCCACGCTGCCATCGCGATAGCACACTGCCTGGGCAGAAATAAAAGTGGCAATTTCCAGTGTGCCTGCGCGTCAGCTCCGTGGCACGGAGACAGGCCTCCGCGATGGCCTCCGTGCCACGTTGAGGCTAATTATCCGGACCATGCAATTTCCAGAGAGGGTCCGCGTCCACGCCGTGTCACGGAGGCAGTGCTCCGCGTTGGCCTCCGTGACACGTTGCTTGTTATTCCGGGAAAAATTTCCCACTAGTATAAATAGCACACTTAGGTTATTTTTAAAGGGGTTTTTTTTTTAGTTTTAGTTTTTTAGCCTGAGTTCAGAAGTGGGAGCAGGAACGTGGTTTTGTGGCAGTTGAAGAATAGAAAAGATAAGAGTTTTCTTCTCTTCCCTTCTTCTTTCCTTCAATTGTATGCATGATTCACACTCATTCTAGGATGATTAATCCAAGAATGAGTGGCTAATTGCTCTCTTGCTGAGATTTTGAACTTGTGAAATGAATGTTGGTAAAAATTGATATGGTGTCTTCTTCTTCTTGCATGTTGTTCTATTAATTCTTGTGCTTATTACATTCTTGATTGGCCACCATTAATGTATATCTTAAAAGTCCAATTTCACTCGAGAGAGCATGAAATTGGAAAGTTGTGAATTAATAGGGTATTGTTCTTAACTTGATTTGGGAAAATTGGGTTTTGATGTGCTTTCTTGATAGAAATATACTTGAAAGCCGTATTAGTCAATTTAGGAACCGGAATTGTAGTGTTAGGTCCTAAATTGCATTTGATCACAGAAATGTAGACGAATGGTTTATGAAGCTAAAGTGAAATTAAATACGGAAGTTTTAATTTCTAGGCAAACGTTCTTGGCTAGCAATATGAAGAAGAAGATGACCAAATTATCATGATTATCAAGTTCATTACTCGTTCTTAACCTTGGCATGTGCATATCCATTGTCTAAACTCAACGTAAATAGTAGTTATTAATTTTAGTAGATAATTAGTTTAGAAACAAAACTTACTCAAATCTTGGTTGGATTGTTGTTAACATAGTTAGAAATAGAATAGAGATATAGTAAACTAGGCAGTTTTGCATATCTAGAGCAGCCTCCTTGGATCGATACTTGGCTACTTAGCCACTTTATTACTTGTTTGACCACGTACACTTGCGTGTCGGTGTATAATATATACCGAGCAGCAGAGCGCGAACATCTGTTATACCCCGTAGGATTCCCAGCACCTAGATGACCTATTCGCACATTGGTTAAGCATATTTGAAGGCCATACGTGCTAAAGAAAGGTCCAGGAAAAGGATCGGACGAGAAACCTACGAACCATCGCAGAAGGAGCCAAGGCAGAGCCCCTCCGCGATGGCAACGAGTCATGGAGGTGGAGCCTCCGCGTTGGCTCCGTGACACATTGGCCTTGTCCAGGCCCAAGTATATAAAGCCCCACTTCGGTTTTTTATCAATCATTCTTATAATTTCCAGTGAAAACAGAGAGGAAAGACCAGAGGAAAGAAAAGAACGAAGAGGGTAAATATATTTTCGTCCGATTACGCTGCTAAACGTAGTCCAAACCCAAATTAACCTCAGATACCGAAGTATTTAGTAGCAAAGAGCATTCCTACGGATTTAGTTTCGCGAAACACGGCCGACGAATCCTCGAGCTACCGGACTAAGGTAAGTGGAATTGCTCCAAACTAGTGTCTATGTGTTCCTAGCTGTGAAGTAAATACTTCTCCCTTCTGGACTTCTGGAAAATAGCGAGTTTTCGACCGTCTTTCGATAAGCCTAAGTTTAGGCTATAATTATATCGAAAGTGATGTCGTCCTTCAAAATAAAGTTGTATTTAGTACTGATTGACCTATTTATGAATGCAGTTGGGAGGAATAGCTGAAATACTGACCAAGCTATGCCAGTTAGTCGGGAAATCAGAAGCGAAGGTATGTAAAGCTAGTTTCCTTGGCAAGTTAGTAATCTTGGTATAGTAAAGTAGTTTAAAGGCCAGTAGAACGTTCAGAAGTCGTGTGTTATGTTTATTACGAATGTTGGTACGATATTAGAAGCATCGTGTTATGTATGGCATGGAACTTGCTAGCACGATATAAATTCTGATACAAGTGTTAGAAACGGTACAGCATGTCCAGTATGTGATTTAGCAAAGAATGTTAGGATATTATCGTATTCAGTTGAAACCCAGTAAAGCAATGTAATTACCTGTAAGGTATCTCAGAAGAAGAACGATAGGTTAAAAATAAAGTTTAGAAAGCATGTTAGAGATAGTAAATCATGTTACTATAGAAATTCAGTTATACAACATGGTTTCCAGCAGAAAAACTATATCTTGTCAACACAAGACTCAGTATAGTATGGTAGAAGATTATATTTATACATATATATACTATTATCAGTCTTAGCACATATTGAATACGTACATATCACTATCACTAGTTCAGCATACAGTATGTACATATACTTTATTATCATTAGCTTCAGTATGTTGATATGCAGATAGTATTACTAGTTGAGACCATTGTATTGTCTTGGGGTTGGATTACCTAGCATCCATGACCACCCCAGGGTTAATAGCTGTATCGACTCGTCCGCTAGAGGACGAGGACACGTCTCTCTATGGAGTGGCATGCTGTCCCACAAGGGACGAAGATGGGATGCCAGTTTTCCCCATATTGTGCCTTGGTCGGCCCTTATACACCCCCGTCGAGCGGATACGCCCGGGTGTTGATTCAGGAGTCCTCCGGACTCAGGTACAGTTATAGTCAGGGGCTCAGCGAGCCCAAGTGCATACCCAAGGGACCGACAGGATTCTTATAGTTATTATAGGAGATGGGACGACCGGGGTAGGGGTATAGATTTCGTGTTGTTTGTACCTCCCGGCTTATGGGGGCCGGGTAAGGTTTGTGTGTGTTATGTTATGTTATGTTATGCTATGTTACATGAGATATGAGTAGATCGATAGTAGAACGATACATCTCCAGGTATGACTCCTACTCCTTCCAGTATAGTTAAGAGTAGGCATAGTTTTACATTTTCAGTCAGTTAGTCTATTCCTTCCTATTTCAGTTCCATCAGTTGTGTTGTTGTTTTCAGATATTTCTTTCAGTTAATTGTTTTACATACTCAGTACCAGTGGTACTGATGCCCAGTGGGGCGCTGCATTACTTGCCTGCAGGTACTCATAGACGAGGGGTCGATACCTCGTGATTCCAGTCAGCTCACAAGGTCATCAGCTCCAGTCATCCGGAGCTAGATAGCTAGAGGTTTATCCCTTTTCTTTTGTTGTACAACATGGGTAGGTCAGGGCCCTGTCCCGGCCATCTTATCAGTATTCTTAGAGGCTTGCAGTCTGTGTATATATTTCCCTGTGGTCAGATGAGTCGGTCGTGTGAGGCCGTGCAGTTGTATAGTTGTTAGTACTTCTGTTTCTTTTATGTTGGCCGTGTGGGGCCATAGCTTGACAGTAGTGGTGACCTTGCCGGTCACGTAGCTTTCCAATATCTCATTGTTGAGTTACAGATAACTAGACAGCATGGTGGCCTTGTCGGCCCGCATAGGCTCCCCTATTTTGATATGTTTCTGGTTAGCTGTTAGTACAGGTACAGGTGGCTATAGGCCTAGTCAGCCGGAGGCTGTATTTACAGCCGTTATATAGCCCGTTGTTTCCCTGAATCCGAGTTAGAGCCAGCCAGGCACCAGATGTGCTCAGGCTTAGTAGTCTAGCAGTTCAGGTCCTAGTAGGGCACCAGGTGCCAGTCATACACCCCAAGGTGGGGTGTGACAATATCACTCTCACCTTTCTATGCTAACACTTTAATCGTGGCATACAATTCATTCAATCAAGCATGATCTTCACTCACCATATTCATAAGTAGAATCACAAGCCCTAGCGAATAACTTTTCAACCGAAAATCTCGAAAACATGGTTACATTATAGCAACGAGGTCATTAACACCAAAGTATTCCCCTCATATGCCCTCACTTTTATACAATGTCCCTACATGCATGAGACAAATATGTTCACATTAAGGAACATTCTAGAAAATGATTCGCTCGCACTCCAAAGAATATTTCAAGCATACCTAACACACCATACGTTTGCTTGTAGTGTACTATTCAACAAAGAATGACATCAACTTGTAGGATCAAAAGGGCTTTTCATGGTTGTAATGTTGGCTAAGAGAGGGTAGGATTATTTAGCTTATAGTGAGTCTTATCCCTATGCACTTTAAGACAATTACATATTTCCCTTTTTAGCACTTCACTCACCCCCTTTCAATATTGTTTTTCCCCTCACTTACTTATCCTTATCCATAATGTAAGGAGTGTGTACCCATAGCTTAGACTCACAAATATCAATTTTTTTTCATAATATTTAGCTCTTGTCCAACAATTTGAGTACGTACACCAATCCTTTTCCCACCTTACTATTTACCCTTTCCTTTGATCACTTCTTTGACCTAATGTCTTAATAAAGTGCAATAGGGCCTATTTGGATCAAATTAATATTGAGGCTATTTGAACAAACAAGATAAGGATAATTAGTGCGGTTGTTTCAAAGAATGGGCTTAAAGGGTCAAACGGGGTTCACTTGGGATAACATTAGTGTGAGGCACAATGAGTGATACAGGAAAATAATTTAGGTTCACAAAGAAGTGACTTAATCATATCCGACAAGTTTAATGCCAATTTCAGCTTTTTCATACACACAAGGCACATACTAGATGTTGGTTCGCTAGAAATATAGCAAGTTCTCACCACACATGGCACCGAGGTTCAAACTTGGTTATCCTAGACCTCTTTTACTATTACATCCACATTGAGTACAAGCACAACTAAACCTACAATTTTACAGTTTAGAGTTAAAACACCAAGGCATTATGTGATCCTACCATTATTCTCATTGCTATTTTCTTTTTTGAATGAATATCCCATGAAGTCTAGCATTTAACTAAGTGGAGTACTCTAGCTCATTAGCAATGGTTTTATTTCCTAAACATGACTAATTTTCCTTAAGACGGTCGTCATCCATCCATCATAGGGAATCGTTTCTAAGTATGACTAAAAAAAGAAAAAAATCTACTTGGTTCAAAGGGACTGTTCTCGGGAAAAGTACCAAACACAAATGCCGAGAAACTCAAAAATGAAAAATAATTTCTAGCAAAAGAATAGGAACAAGAATAGATAATTTTACTAACTATTACATGCCAAGTACCCAGTCTTGTTCTTAGCTATAAATTACATGTCACACATTGTTTCTTTGTAACCATTCATTACAAGAGATAGACAAACACAGTATGACCACCGCACACTTAAAATGAGCACTGCCCCCGTGCTTGCAACCAAACAATGTAAAAATGAAGTTAGGTGGTGAAGACTCCTTGATCAAACAACTGTATCAACCTCCTCATCTGGTGCAAGGGCCTCCTCGCCGAGGTCAGATTCATCTGCCTCATCATCAGTTGACTTAATGTTTGAGTCTACTCAGTGTATCTCCTCATGATGATGTGGATATGACAAGGACTAAGGTGCAAGATACTACTTATGGTCTAGTCCTCACACTCACTGAGTGACAAGCTCAAGATGATAGCTATGATTCCAGGATGTTTAGACTGCAGATGTTGTAACTTTGGATTGGAGCACGGTCAACGACAAAAGATGAGCTATGGCAGGTGGATAGGGACTACCCCATGAATGACTATCCCAGATCTATGTGTAAGATTAGGCCAGCGTTTTTGGAGCTACTGGATGATGATGTTTAGGGCCAAAATGCCAAAATGGGAAATAAAAAAGGAAATCTGGGGTTGGGTGACCTAACTGTTTAATGAACTCAGAAAAAAATGGCATCACCATGTCATGAAGATCATCATGAAAATCTTGCTCTATGACATGGACCTATCACGGTCCTTCACTATTTTACAGTGTTTGGATTTTTAGGCATCTCCATGACATGGAGCCTCACACGAAGAGTGTACTCTCTGACATGGACCATCGCCCTGGTCTATTATTTACATTCCGTTTGTGCTTTGTACTTAGATTTCTCCTTCGGCCTGACCTTGACTTCCTCAATGCAATTTTATCCTCAATTTCTTTCCTAAGCTCCACCTCATCCTGTATTGCATCCAAAAACACAAATAAATTAGAAAATAGTGGGTTGCCTCCCACCAAGTGCCGCATTCTTAGTTGTGGCACGACTTCTTTTTTTAAAAATAACTCCTAACTATTACATTACAATCACAGGTTGCCTCCCATGTAGCACCTGATTTATCATCGTGTCACGATCCAATTCACACTCATTCGTCAGATAAGGTGATAGATGTCTTCTCTCAATTAACATCCTCACACCAATAGTCCTTGCACCTTTGACCATTCACCAAAAATGTGGCATTTTTATCTGGCATTTTTATCTTCTTTTCTCACAATTCAATTGCCCCATATGGGGTCATCCAAGGAACCTTAAATGGTCTAGACCACTTGGACCTCAACTTCCCTCGGAATAATTTTAATCAGATTTGAAGAGTTATACCATCTGCCCTGGCTTAAAAATTCTCGGCACTATATGCTTGTCATGCGATCTCTTGGTTTTCTCTTTGTACAACTTTGCATTCTCATATACATGCCATCGGAATTCTTCAAGCTCATGTAGCTGCAACAAGCACTTTTTTCCAGCTAACTCATGGTCCATTTTCAACCTTCTCACAGCCTAGTATGCCTGATATTCCAGCTCTACAGGTAAGTGGCACGCCTTCCCATATACCAACCAATATGGTGAAAGTACCAATTGGCGTCTTATAGGTAGTTCTATATGTCCACAAAGCATCATCTAATTTTCTTGCCCAATCCTTGTGTTGAGCGTTCACTATTTTTTGTAGAATCTGCTTGGCTTCCCTGTTTGACACTTCAACCTGTTCACTAGTATGAGGGTGGTATGTGATAACATCCAAAATATACTCCTCATGCAAAGAGCATAGACGGTCATTGTATCAAAATTAATATCCTGACGGATGTCGGGGTTAAATCCCATAGGGACTAGTGAATGACACACACGAGTGTCATTTGAGAAATTGAATTTAGCTTGCACCACTTGTAAATAACATGAAAATAAACATGTTGGGGAAGATTAAAATTTCAAATAGAATATAACTTCTAGGTAGGCTAACTATGATAGAAAAATTACCAAGGTTGTTGACAAGAATGTGAAAGACAAGAGGTGTGGTGTAGATGATATTCTAACTAAATAGGGTCATGCTAGGTCATCTCATAAGTTCAATTTGCGTAAGTAATATCAGGAAAGTGGGCACTTAATGCCTTTCATCCTCATAAATAGCTCTTGCTAAAGTTTTTTCAAACCCCCAAACACCATTAGCTCAACCCAATCAGATTTGGATTAATAGCTACACTAATTTTCTAGTTATTAGATATTAATTAGGAGTGAGTACATTTGGCTATTTCCAGACCAATTTCACAATCTCCCATCCATGTCCACCATTAAATTCTCTCCCAATACTTAATTCTTCTTTTGCAAGCAAAAATCAAGTAAGAAAAATTAGACCCACATCAACAACAATGGATCTTCAATTATAGATCAGAGAGAATCTAATAGATTTACACTAATTTAAAAATATTGAGATGACTCTAGCAATACTCACTCTAATTAAGCATTCATCACCACACACCTCTAATTAATGATTTAGCTACTCATAATTAAGAAATTCAAAAGAACATTTAACAATAAACTCATTGAATTCAATAATACGAGTAGAAAAATCAAGTTCAGCAAGAAGTCTTCAACAATGACAGTACCTAGCTTTGAAGAAGAAGAAGAAGAAAAAGAAAAAATTCATTTCAATTTCCCCCAATCAAATTCTTACTTTCTTCTCTGCCAAGAGAATGTTCTAAAAGCTAAAAATTGAGATCTGATGAGTACATAAGTACTTTTCTCTAGAATATATCCAAAAATAGGGTATCCACCTATCTCTTTTTCTGTGTTGGACATTTTTACCCCTGATCAGTGTTCTGGCATTTGTGGGAGTATCGAAGGTCCGCCTGTTACATTCCACAAACTGCCGACTCTAATTAGTTTCGTCTCCAGTGAGTTCCAATGGCCTTAGATGATTCCGTTGGCATTTCGCCGGTCTCCACCCACATGCTGCCGATTCTTTTCTCTTTGATTCAGAAAGTTCAGGTGTCAATCAGTGAAAGTACTGGCGAGTCACCAGTTGAAGTCTTCATTCACCGATCGCTATCATTCTTTAAGGCATTGTCCATCAGCTCTTGGTAGGGGTTTGGCTAGCGTTTCCCCGGTCTCCTCCGGTGAAGCACTGATTTTCACCTGATTCCCTTCTTTTTGCTTCCTTTTTTGCTCTGTTCTCCCAATCAGATATCAGCACACAAAAATTAAAAAAAGGCATAAAATCCATCTAAAAAACTTGAAAACTAGACTAAAGTTCATGAACAAGAGCCTAATGAGTTAATAAATTACCAACTCATCAAACCCCCATACTTGAACCATTGCTTATCCTCATGTAATGCAGTTATTATCATGTAAACAACATGCCACTTCACACAAATGTATGCATTAATAATCAGTTGACTTTAGACAACCCAAAAAATGCTCACCGACTCACTGAAAAAGAGAAGCAAATTCCCCCAAAACAAGAAAGATGAAAACATTTCAAGAGGCCACCACCAACCGAAAGCGTGATTCACAAGAGCTTTATTTTTGAAAAATCAGGGCATACTCATCCATGAAGTACACATAGCACCTCAACTCATAATCATTGCACATTCAAAGCTTGCCTTAGAGCTTGCATTTCTCATGCCTTATGTACAAGTTTACCTTTAATGCAATTGTGTCCTAAAAAGGGATGATTCCACTCACCGAAGAGAAAATCCCTATTTTTTTATGAACTCAATACATTCACACAAAGAGAAGATTTCACTCACTCCCCCAAAAGAAATCTGCATGCACCCAACTCGACCCATAGACTTGCCCTTCATGTAATTCCCCACTAATGTAGAGCATCTTCACTTAAAATCACTTAAGACTTGAGGGTCAAAATGTAGGCTAGGGTTAAGGTAGGATAAATGTTTAGATTTAATGGCTAATGCCTCCCTACTGCTTTTATAAACACTTGCAACATCCCATTATCTTATTGAGATTACTCTACCTTATTTCTCCTTGTTCTTCATCTTCGTCATTTGTGTAACACAAACCACCCTTTTAACACCCATGAATTCCACAATTAGCCTTATATATGCAAAAGATAGCACCTTTCTACTATTCTTTTCTCTTCTGATGTTTCGAGGTCTTTCAACCCATTGATTCATTCATTTCATCACAAATTTGATGCTACCTCACATTGAAGTTCTCATTTTCCCCCTTCTCTTGCAAATCCCCAAACTTAGGCTTTTGCCTCATCTTCACATTCATTTCCTTATCGCTCCCCATTTTATGGGCTTCAAGCCCCATTTTTTCATTATTTTATCACAAGCAATTAGGTAGGATGGGTGCCAAAGAGAAGGATTAGAAATGGTCATTAGGCTTGTAATGTGGTTTTCAATGAAAGGGTCCAAGGCTCAAATGTTGGATATCAAAGATTAATGTTCAAGGAGGTCATTTTGGATGAAGTGACTTAACAAACGAAGGCCTAAGATCTTGTTCTAAGTGCTACTACATCTATCATTTTTCCTTGAGTCACACTTGGGGAAAGTTCTAGATAAGAAGTTGTGCATGAGATTCACAAAAGTCCTTACCACACAAGGCATCACACCTAAAGAGTCCACGAAATTCATTATCCACACAAAATCTCGAGTTAAGACACTAGAACATACAAATTCATAAGTCAAGCGAGGAATCTACAAAGTATGACAAAGAGTGCTATGTTCTCGATTCAAACATCTGCTCATATTTCTCATTTCCATGACCCATTTTAAAATTCCATTTCAACCAAAAGAAAATTTCTAGTGGTTCCACTCAAAGCTAATCCGTAAAATTCTTTAAAATGACATGGAATTTTTCCTTAAGAAAGTCATCACTCAATCCATCATCGGGAAGTGCCAACCCAATTCGACAACAACTAGGTAAGGTAAAATGAAGAAATGCTCCTCGAAAAGAACTGTGGTTTGAAGAATACCCTTGGAGTTGGATTTCTATTCTATCATTTACATGGCGAATAACCAAAGGACTTGGGTCTTGAAGGAGTAAAAAATTCACGACAAGGACCCAATTCTCATTATTAGCCACTAACATTCATCCAAAAATTTCAACCAAGTTATTCAAAATTTTCAACCAAATCATTCAACATCACAGGCTCAGCAAGGGAAATCATCAACAAAATTTAAAATCGAGCCCGACAAAGGCTCACCATCCATCATAGATAATAATAATAAAAACACAAAAGCCCATCAAGGGCTACTTCAGCTCATCTTTAAAATAAAACATCAAGGACCCCCCAATGAACACTCGTCCTCTCCCCCAGCTAATAGAATACATTGTCCCCAATGTATTGATAATGTCCAAAATATATTCTTAAATCAAAGAATATACATGGTCGTTGTATCAAAATAAGTAACCCGATGAGTGCCAAGGTCGAATTCCATGAGGATTAGAGACTGATGAATTCAAGCGTCGATTGAGAAATTGATATTAGCTTGCACCATTTAGAGTTAACATAAAAACAAAGAAAATGAGGGGAATAAACTTTGCATAGAATTACACAAATTTCTTTAGTGAACTCAAAATAAAAGGATCAGTTAAATTGTTGACAATAGTGCGAAATACTAGAGGTGCGGTGTAGATGAAATACTAATTAGATCGGGATAGGCCAGGTCATCTTCATAAGTTCAATAAGTATAAATAATCTCGGGAAATAGGTAGATTCAGCTTCCCAGCCTATTGACTACCCCTAGCTAGAGTTTTGTCAAACTCTAGCTGCAATTTAGCTTACCCGAATTGATTTGGATCAGCAACTTCACTATTCCTAGCTATTTGCAGCTAATTAGGAAGGATAAAGTAATTTCAGCTATTACTAGCTTAATTTTACAATCTCTTATCCATACCCACTACTGGATTCCCTTCCAATACTTAATTATTCTCTCTCGAACAACAATCAAGCAAGTATAGATAGACCCATATCATCATTAATGGATATTCATTAATAGATTGAAGGTAATCTACTAGATTTACACTTAATTGAACATCATGAAGTTAACTCTAGCAATACCCAATCCAATTAAATATTCATCATCACACACCTCTAGTTAATGATTTAGCTATTCATAGTTAAGAAATTCGAAAACACAATCATCAATAGCATTAGTGAATTTAATAAAAGTAGATAAATCAAAAATAGAATGATCCTTCACTACAGTTGAAACTTAATAATATCCAAAAAGAAAATAGAGTAAGAGTATCTTCCACAAATTTCAATCAAAAATCCCTTTATTATCTAAGAGATTGTCTTCAGCTAAAAGAGGAAATAATGATGTGATGTGTACTTAGCTTTTCTCTCTAACTCTCTATCTTCTTCCCCTCTCCTCTTCTCTTCTTTGTAGAGTACTTCTCTTTCTGCTTATACCCTATAAAGTAGGGTACATTTCCTTCCTTTTTCAATAATGGAAAATTATACCCTTAAAAGTATTTTTCTAAAACCGGCAAAGGTACCAGCGGTTCGCCGATGAAATATGTGAACTACCGGATACTTGCTCTTCTTTTGCAGTCTTTTCCAATGAACTTCGACGGTTCACCCGACATTTCGCCGATGCCAATCCGTGAACCACCAGACCTTCAATGCCAAATCCAGAATTTTTTGAGTGTCATTTGGCGACTGAACCGACGTCTCACCAATGGTGACTCGTGAACCGCTAGTAGCATTCCTCCCTTCAGGAAGTGACCTTCAGCTTTTGACCAGCATTTCGCCGGTAAACACCTGCGATTTGCTGCTTATACTCATTTCCACCTTTTTACTTTATTTTTGCTCTTTTCTTAAAACTTAGGCATCTGCACTTAACAAAAGCAAAAAGGGAATAAAATCCACGTAATCAACTTAGGAACTAGACAAAACCTCATCTTTTAGAGTCTAATGAGCTGGTAAATTACAACTCATCATGTATGCATGCAAAACCCAAAAGTCAGATCGAACGAGGCCAGGCCACAAGGGCCAGTGCGATGCGCCAGCACCCTGGCGCCTTGGGGAAGCGCGGCGTGCCAGCCTTGTTGGTGCCTTAAGAGGCACGGTGCGCCAAGAGAACTCCGCAATGGGAGGCGCGGTGCGGCACTAGGTTGCCGTGATGGCTGACACGTAGCACCCTTAGTTCCACCGCCCACACACATAAATATATAAGGGTCCTTAGTTCATTTCCAACATAAGTCACGACCAGAGAGAGTGTGAGGCGAGGGAATTCAACATTTTCCCCCGTTTACACTACGAAACGTCGCTCGAATTTAAATTAACTTCGGGTATCAAAGTTTAAGGTCGAGGGAGCATCACTACAGAGTTATTTTCGTGAAATTCTCCAGGAAAATCAATATCCCACCGAGCCAAATTTGTCAGAATTGCTTCAAACTAATTTCTATACGAGCAAAGGTTTCGAGTAAGCATTTCTCCCTTCTGAACTCTCGGGAAATTATACAGTTTTTGCAGTATTTCTTCAAGTTGAAGTGTAGTTGATATTATTAGTAAAAGTTATTGTTTTCAATGAATTAAGTACTGAAACTAGTCTCATTCTCCCAATAATACGATTACAGTTGCGAAAGGCTATTGAATACAGGTTGGAACTCATCGGTTAAACATAAGCCGCACTTGAGGTATGTAAGGCTATCCTTTCGGCAAGTTACATTCGTTGTAAAGTTAGTACGACCTGTATGTCTATAGTACTTAAGAGTAAACCTATTGGGGTCAGCTGTTGTAAATTGAATTGAGACTATAACGATGAAATAACAATTCTTGTCCAAGTTAACCTAGCTAGAATGCTCGTACCCCAATGTTGAGTAGTTAGTTGTTATCCCATATTGAGTTCCATTTCTTGAGGCCGCAAGGGCCATACATAGTTTCATTTATTGAGGTCGTGAGGGACGCATTCAGATACATTAGATTGAGGTCGTGAGGGCCATAATGAGTTCCATCAAATTGAGGCCACGAGGGCCACTTTGAGTTATAGTTTACATAAAATCCTTAGTAGTCAGGTAAGTAGAGGGGATCTTGTTTGTACTTGTCAGGGCTTATGGGGGCCCATGTAGGTTTTTCTGTGCTGTTTGTACCTTCCAGGCTTATGAGGGCCGGGTTAGATTCTTATTTGCATATATAGACTTGTTGTTTAGGTAACTTAGATAGTACAGGTATTGCAGGTTAAATCCTTACTCTCTCTCTTTTGATTACTACAGATTTACTAGCTTTCAATCTATTTATAAGCTTTCTTCCTTACATATTTTGTACATATTATACTGATGCTCACCTGGGTGCTTCATTAATTGCCTGCAGGTGAGATAGACGCGGTTATGGACATTCCTAGCCATCAGTTGAGGTTAGTAGTTTATTCAGCTCCTTCCTTGCGGAGATGAAAGTTAGACGGGTTTTTCTTTTGATGTACAGTTTTGGGTAGGTCGGGACCCTATCCTGATAATTATATCACTCCTAGAGGCTTGCAGACCGTTGTACATTCCCTATGGTTAGTTGTTGTTGGCCGTGTGGGGCCTATGTATGCTTTATTTCCTGCGATGGCCGTGAGGGGCCTTGTTTAGCTGTTGTTAGCGGCCTTGTTGGCCATAGCATAATTTAGTGCTTGATTTATGTTTCAGTCATAACTAGACAGCATGGTAGTCTTGTTGGCCCGCATAGGTTCCCTATTATTGTGATGTTGTAGTTGGCTGTCTTCTTTTACAAGTGGCCTTGTCGGCTAGGGGCTATATTTACAACCGAGATATAGCTCGTCAAGTTCTTTAATTGAGTGTCAATGTGCACCAGTAGTGCAACAGTCCAGTTAGGCTAGTTCAGACCCAGTGTGGCACTAGGTGCCTGTCAAGCCTCCCAAGGTGGGGCGTGACAAATTTGGTATCAGAGTAGGTCGTATCCCAGGGAATCTGCAAGACGTGCCAAGAAGAGTCTTGTTTATGGGTATGTTGTGCACCACATTCCATAGGCAGGAGGCTGCAATGCATAATAGTGTGGTTACTCTTTTTCTCCTTTAGTCGTGCTATAGAGCTATGCTGTATAGGGTGACTTCCTAAGCTTATGTTATCCTATTTATTTATAGAGAAATGTCAGACACACGGCAGACCGCAACTGGTCAAGAAATGGATGTGGCAGCAGGAGAGGGCCCCAGGCAGAGTCAGCCTGATCTGAGGGTGATAGGGGTACACCACCTCGATCTCCCTAGAATTTGCAACCACATTCAGAGATCTCTAGGGTAGCCGATATACCAGTTCCACCCCAGCTATTCCTATGCCATCAGATTAGGAGCTCAAGGGTGCATTTTATTTGTTGGTATAGATGATGACTGCTCAATGTCATCCTAAGCTGGTAGTACCAGCTATTGTTAAGCCCGCTGAGGGGCCTGGTAGTTTAAGAGTTCGTAAGTTCTTGGCCTTGAGTCCTCCGAAGTTTACGGCGACAGATCGTAAAGAGGACCCCCATAATTTTATAGATCAGTTGTAGAGAATAATCAGGGTCATGCATGCCTCGTCCACAGAATTAGTTGAGCTAGCAGTATTCAGATTGCGAGATGTAGCGGTTTTGTGGTACGAGAGTTGGGAGAGATACCGAGGAAGAAATGCACCTCTATCTACATGGCCTATCTTTTTTGAAGCTTTCATAGATCACTATTTTCCTCGAGATGTTCAGAAGGATAGAGTAGAGCAATTTTTTCATCTAGAGTAAGGTCGAATGAGTGTCTAAGAATATGTGTTGAGGTTTGACTCCTTAGCTAGGTATGCACCCTTGTCTGTTGACACCATGCCAGCGAGGGTGCACCGATTTATCATGGGCCTTGTGCCAAAATATATAGAATCTTGTATTAAAAACACATTGTGGGAGAATATGGACATTTCACGGATCCAGGCCTTTGCTCAGAATATAGAGGAGCTTAGACAATGCCAGTATGCTATGGAAAGGTCAGGATAGGAATAACGTCAAAGGGCTAGATCCGTAGATTTCGAGGCAGATTTTCAGGGTGGGCCCAAGCCCCATTTTTCAGGTAGACCATCAAGGCCCCCACTTCATCCACAACAGGATAGTAGGTCAGATTGTCGAAGGCGGTTAGGCCCCGGTGAAAGTTCTCGAGCACCAGGCTCACAACAGTAGAAAGGGCCAGATCATACAGAGTTAGCGATACCCCGATGCAATACTTGTCATACACGACATCTGGGGAGGTGCAGATATGGTTCGACTGCCAGTTATACCTACAGGAAGGAGGGAGACATGATGAGAGTCTGCTCGACTAGACGCCAGGGTGGTCAGGACTAGTAGAGTAGATCTTCAACAGGTTCGTATGCCCCAACACCTGCTGTAGGGCATAGGCCCTTAGCTCCATCCAGTAGAGGATGAGGTAGATCAGGGGCATCTGGTTCAGGCAGTGTTCAAGATTTCACATATGCATTGCCAGGGCGACAGGAATCAGAGTCGTCGCCAGATGTTGTGATAGGTATATTAGATGTCTGTTCTCACTCAGTTTATGCTTTGATAGATCCGGGCTCCACTTTGTTGTAAGTTACTCCGTTAGTATCCCAAAAGTTTGATATAGGACCAGAATTGCTTCAGCAACCATTTTCAGTATCTACCACTTTTGGTGACTCTATTATTTCTAGAAGAATTTTTCGGGGTTGTACAGTATTGGTTGTTGGTCATCAGACCTCAACAGATTTAGTAGAATTAGAAATGATTGATTTTGATGTGATTTTGGATATGGAATGGTTGACACAATTCTATGCTATTGTAGAGTGTTTGACCAGACTTGTCCGATTTAATTTCTGGGGGAGGTTGTGCGAGAGTGGAGAGGTAATACAGCCATGCGGAAAGGTAAGTTTATATCCTATCTTTGGGCGAAAAGGTTTATAGAAAAGGGTTGTATCTACTATATTATCAGGGTTCGGGATGTGCAAGCAGAATCCCCGACTGTCCAGTCTATCCCAGTTGTTAATGAGTTCCCGGATGTGTTTCCAGACGAACTTCCCAATATTCCTCCGGAGCGGGAAATAGCCTTCTCTATAGATTTTCTACCAAATCTCAGCCTATATCTATTCCCCCATATCGAATGACCCCTGCTGAATTAAAAAAATTAAAGGAACTGTTGAAAGATTTTTTGGATAAAGGCTTCATCAGACCCAGTACGTCACCATGGGGTGCACCAGTCCTATTTGTGAGGAAGAAGGATGGTTCCCTACGTATGTGCATAGATTACCGACAATTGAATAAGGTTACTGTTAAGAATAAATATCCCCTTCTAAGAGTAGATGATTTGTTTGATTAGCTACAAGGGGTGAAATATTTTTCTAAAATTGACTTGAGATTCGGGTACCACTAGGTTCGAGTTCGGGAAAAAGATATCCCGAACATAGCTTTCAGGACTAGGTTTACCCATTTTGAGTTCTTGGTTATGTCCTTTGGGTTGAAAAACGTGCCAATAGTGTTCATGGACCTAATGAATAGTATCTTCAGGCCGTATTTGGATTTGTTTGTAATAGTGTTTATTAATGATATTCTTGTCTACTCCCTCTCAAAAGAGAAACATAGAGATTATTTACGGACAGTACTCCAGATCCTCAGAGGATGCCATTTATATGCAAAGTTTTCCAAATGTGAGTTCTGGTTGAAATCTGTAGCTTTCTTGGGCCACGTTGTATCAGAGGCTGGTATTTAGGTCTAATTGCAGAAAATTGAGGCAGTGAAAACATGGCCTAGGCCTACGACTCCAATAGAGGTTCGTAGTTTCTTGGGGTTAGCAGGATATTACAAAAGGCTCGTGGAAGGGTTTTCTACTCTGTCAACATCGTTGACTAAATTGACTCAACAAGCAGCCATGTTTCAGTGGTCCGAAGCCTGCAAGCAGAGTTTCTAGGAATTGAAAAACAAATTGACCTCAACATCAGTGTTAGCTTTTCCAGTAGGTTCATAGGGTTATGCCATGTATTTTGATGCTTCAGGTGTTGGGTTAGGATGTGTTCTGATGCAACATGGTAAGGTAATTGCTTATGCTTCGAGGTAGTTGAGGAAACATGAGAAGAACTATCCCACTCATGATCCAGAGTTAGCTGCAGTAATACACGCCTTAAAGATGTGGAGGCATCACTTATATGGGGTGCATGTGGATATTTTTACTGACCATAAGAGTCTTCAGTACGTTTTCACATAGAAAGAGCTCAATTTGCGACAATGTTGTTGGTTAGAATAGTTGAAGGATTATGATCTGAACATCTTATATCACCCAGGGAAAGCTAATATTGTGGCGGATGCTCTTAGCCACCGATCTATGGGCAGTTTGGCATACTTGAGGCCAGAACAACGGGAAATGGCCCGAGAATTACACCAGCTAGCCAGTTTAGCTGTTCGAGTGGTTGATACAGGGGATAATGGAGCCATAATTCAGAATACTATAGTGTCATCCCTGGTAGTAGAGGTAAAGTAGTGGCAATATGAAGATTCTTATTTAGCACCGCTTAGAGATAGAGTTCAACACGGTGAAGTATCAGCTTTTGAGGTAGCCAGGGATGGAGTTTTGAGGTACAGAGGTCGCCTCTACGTCCCCGATGTAGTAGGACTTCGCCAGCAGATTATGGCAAAGGTACACTATTCTCGCTATTCTCTTTACCCAGGTTCAGCGATGATGTATCATGACATAAAAGAGATTTACTGGTGGCCGGGAATGAAGAAGGAAGTAGCAGTATTTGTAGCACAATTTCCTAACTGCCAACAGGTAAAGGAGGAACATCAAAAATCCAGTGGATTGACACAGAAAATAGTAATGCCTATGTGGAAATGGGAGGCAATCAATATGGATTTCGTGACAGGACTACACCGTACCAGGCATAAATTTGACTCAATCTAGGTGATTGTTGATAGGTTAATAAAGTCAGCTCATTTTATGCCAGTCAGGACCACATTCTTAGCCGAGGACTACGCCGAGTTGTACATTAGAGAAGTAGTCAGATTACATGGTGTCCCAGTATCTATTATTTTGGATAGAGGAGCACAATTTATAGCTAGATTCTGGAAATCATTTCAAAAAGGTTTGGGGATACAAGTTAATTTGAGTACAACATTCCACCCTCAGACAGACGAGTAGGTAAAACATACAATTCAGACGCTCAAGGATATGCTACGGGCGTGCGTGTTAGACTTTGGGGGCAGCTGGAATGAACATTTACCCCTTATTGAGTTTGCTTATAATAATAGTTATCATTGGGCAATTCAGATGGCACTGTACGAGGCTTTATATGGGTGGAAGTGCAGATCCCCAGTTGGTTGGTTTGAGGTAGGTGAATCAGAACTAATTGGACCGGACATGATCCACCAATCAGAGGAAAAAGTAAAGCTTATAAGAGAATGCCTACTGACATCTCAGAGCCGCCAGAAATCCTACACTGACATAAGGCGTAGAAACCTGGAGTTCAATATAGGTGACTGGGTTTTTCTGAAAGTCTCGCCCATGAAGGGCGTAATGAGATTTGGAAGGAAGGGCAAGCTTAGCCTAAGATTTATCGGACCGTATTGAGTCCTCAAGAGAATAGGCCAAGTGGCATACGAGTTAGATTTTCCTTCAGAGTTGGAGTTTGCTCACCCAGTCTTTCATGTATCAATGTAACGAAAGTATATAGGGGATCCATCCCATGTCGTACCAGTCAAGGATGTCTAGGTCACTGAGGAATTAGCCTACGAAGAGGTTCCGATAGCCATATTAGATCGACAAGTTTGTAGGTTGAGAACCAAAGATGTTGCCTCCGTTAAAGTATTGTGGAGAAATAGAAATAAAGAAGAACTGACCTAGGAAGTTTGAGGATGACATGGGATCTAGATATCATCAGCTGTTCCAGGATTAGTTCCGATAGTGCAGTTAAGGTAGGGTCATTGATTCAGCTATTGTTTATGCTTCATGTTATTGATGTTGTTCCATTGAATGCTATTCTGTTGTATGAGAGTTGCTATAGTGTCATGTGATATACATGTATTGGACTTTTCTACATTTCAGGGTTTTCTAGTAGTCCATATTACAAGGGAGACTCTGCCGAAAGTTTTCCAGATTAATAGTTGGAAGAATTAAACTCCTACAAGTTGAAGCAAACATTCAAGGATGAATGTTCCTAAGCGAGGAGGATGTTACACCCCATAAAAGTTAGTAACTCATAAATGTATGCATGGAATTATGATAAATAAAGAGTATACGACGTGTGTAAGAAAACCCAGAAGTCGGGTCGAACGAGGCCAGGCCGCAAGGGCTTGCGCGACACACCAGCACCCTAGCGCCCTCAGCAGCACGGCGTGCCGGCCCTGTTGGTTCATTGAGAGGCGCGACGCGCCAAGAGAACTCTACAATGGGAGGCGCGGGGCGGCACTAGGTTGCCGCGATGGCCGGTGCGAAGCGCCCCTAGTCCACTTCCAACACACACACACACACACACACACACACACACACATATATATATATATATATAAGGGTCCTTAGTTCATTTTGTGATCATTTCCAACATAAGTTACAGATAAAGAGAGTGTGAGACGAGCGAATTCAACATTTTTCACCTGTTTATGCTACAAAACGCCGCCTGAATTTAAATTAACTTTGGGTATCAAAGTTTAAGACCATAGGGAGCATCACCTACAGAGTTATTTTCACGAAATTCACCTGCAAAATCAATGTCCCGCTGATCCAAAGTTGTCGGAATTGCTTCAAACTAATTTTTATATGAGCACAAGCTTCACGTAAGCATTTCTCCATTCTCAACTCTCAGAAAATTATACATTTTCGGCCGTATTTCATCAAGTTGAAGTATAGTTGATATAATTATTAAAAGTTATTGTTTTCATCAAATTAAGTATTGAAACTAGTCTCATTCTTCCAATAATATGATTACAGTTGCGAAAGGTTGTTGAATACAGGTTGGAACTCACCGGTTAAACAGAAGTCGGCACTTGAGGTATGTAAGGCTATATTTTCGATAAATTACATTCATCGTAAAGGTAGTACGACTCGTATGTCTATAGTACTTCAGAGTAAACCTATTAGGGTCAGCTATTGTAAACTAAATTGAGACTATAGCGATGAAATTGCAATTCTTGTCCAAGTTAGCCTAGCTAGAATGGTCTTACCCCAATGTTGAGTAGTTAGCTGTTATCCCATATTGAGTTCCATTTCCTGAGGCTGCAAGAGCCATACAAAGTTTCAATTATTGAGGCCGCGAGGGTCATACAGAATTTCATTTATTGAGGCCGTGAGGGCCATACATAGTTTCATTTATTGAGGTCGTGAGGGCCATATTGAGATACATGTAATTGAGGTCGCGAGGGCCGAAGTGAGTTCCATCATATTGAGGCCATTGGGGCCACTTCGAGTCACAGTTTACATAAAATCCTTAGTAGTCAGGTAAGTGGAGGGGATCTTTTTTGTACTTGTCGGGGCTTATGGGGGCCAAGGTAGGTTTTTCTGTGCTGTTTGTACCTTCCAGGCTTATGGGGGCCCGATTAGGTTCTTGTTTGCATATATAGACTTATCGTTCAGGTAACTTAAATGGTATAGGTATTGCATGTTAAATCCTTACTCTCTCTCTTTTGATTACTACAGATTTACTAGCTTTCAGTCCAATTTATTAGCTTTCTACCTTACATATTCGGTACATATTATACTGACGCTCACCTGGGCGCTGCATTACTTGCCTGTAGGTACAGATAGACGCGGTTCAGGACGTTCCTATCCTTCAGCTGAAGTCAGCAGTTTATTCATCTCCTTCCCTCGAGAGTTGAAAGTTATACGGTGTTTTCTTTTGATGTATAGTTTTGGGTAGGTCGGGGCCCTGTCCCGACCATTATATCACTCCTAGAGGCTTGTAGACCGTTGTACATTCCCTGTGGTTAGTTGCTGTCGGCTGTGTGGGGCCCGTGTATGCTTTATTTCCTGCGATGGCCGTGTGGGGCCTTTTTTAGCTGTTAATTAGTGACCTTGTCGGCCATAGTGTAGTTTAGTGCTTGATTTACATTTCAGTCATAACTAGACAGCATGATGGTCTTGTCAGCCCGCATAGGTTCCCTATTATTGTGATGTTGTGGTTAGCTGTCTTCTTTTACAGGTGGCCTTGTTGGCCAGGGGCTGTATTTACAATTGATATATAGCTCATCGGTTTCTTGAATTGAGTGTCAATGTGCACCAGTAGTGCACTAGTCCAGTCAGGCTAGTTCAGACCTAGTGTGGCACTAGGTGTCAGTCATGCCTCCCAAGATGGGGCATGACATTCAACTTCTGTTTGACTGTTTGAGTAATAAGTGTAGGGATACTTCTAGCGAACTTTTGGTGTTAGCTCTCATGAGAGTTGGTCATTTCCACAAGCTTGTGGAGACCACTTCGCTGGAAGAATGCAAGAGGGGAAGATGCTCCCCTAAGAGGTGTGTCACCGAAGGTTTGGCCTGTGGATTCTTGGTGGGACACATTCAGATCTAGGGCCTACAGTGACTACTCCAACCCATGGGATCAGCTAGTCTAAAAGCTTGCAATCTCTTCCTCTTGACTATGGGTTCCTTGGCACCTCTTTTTCTGTCTAAGGATATTACTCCTAAGGCAGGGACAGGGGTCTCATCAGGGAATAATGGCACACTCACTTGTAAGCACAGTTTGGAAATAAGGACCGCATAAGGCATGGAGGTACTGGCTTTTCTTTCCTTCCGCTTCGTTTGCTGAGCCACAATCTCCCCAATGTTAATGGGGACTCCAAACATAATGAAGGCGATAAGAATTGCTGACACCACGCTGACCCACTACTCATTTCTGGAAGAAATGATGTGGCCACAGATAAAATCCAGCCATAACTTGGCCTCGAACTTCAGATCATGGTGAAAAATTTAGCCACCTATGGAGACCCATAGTGGGGTGTCAACTATTATAATGGGAGCTATCTAGGTGAACTAATTCTTCATGTCTGCAGTCCTGGCCATATACTCTGTGCTTGAGTCAATTTTGTCTTCCCAAAATAAATAGTTGATTTCAGTTGGTGTGATGTATACCTCCACCCCACGTACCATGACCAATGGTAGGTAGGGGACTTCATCGATTTTGCCTTTGTGCTTCATGTGGTCCTGTCTAGCCTGGTAGGAGGCGTAGAATTCCGACACCAGGTTTGGGTAATAGTCCGGGAGAGGATTGGCAAAAGCATGCCATTGCTTGTTTGTGAATTGAGTAGTAATTTTGGGTAATTCCCCGCACAGCCCCGCCAAGTTGAACCTTTTCTCCACCAATATCGACCAACCCTTACATATAGTATAATGCCCTTTCATGTGAGGCATGCAGAAGATGATAAGCTCCTTAGAGTCGACAGGTTTTGTGGAGGCCTTGCCCTTGCCTTTGGCGGTTGCTGGTGCCTTGGCTTTTCTTGTGTTCCTAGATGATGACATTTTCTACAAGCATGATGTTAGTGTCAGCCACAATGCATTGAAATAAAATAAGTAAACATTATACTAAAATTTAGATGAGAAACAAAGGTGAAGAATCATCATTAATGAATAGGCAGCATCGGCGAGCCGCCAGATGATATTCGCGGACTGCTGCTGGCTCACAAATGTAAAGCAGTAAACTAGGCAGACAATAATTCAACCAGCAACAAGGCAGCGAGGCACCGATTCTAATCCGTGAACCACCAATGTAATGCAAATTTCAAGCAGTGGCCTGAAGCCAACTGGAGGTTAGACCAGGTTTCATCAACGTTTCGCCAGACTTTACGGGTGAATAATCGAATGTCGTCATTCCCAAAGCAATTCCAAGAACTTCAATGGCACGCAATTACAAACACCACTCACATTATATTAAAGCATAAATTCTACATAGAGATAGGACTAAAATGATGATTTACCCTTAAGGATGGTGTCACCCAATCTATCATCGGGCAAAGCATGACTTTTCAATCCATTTGGGTTACTCAGACTTCACCCCATTTAAGCCCACACAAACACCATGACTACTCCATACCTCTTCCCCTACTTTCAGCAAAAAATGCATCAACCATGATAATAATGGGAATGAAAGGCAATAGCAAGGAGGGGAATGTATATTAAATCCATATGAATATGCAATCAAGGTTCCATTGATGAAAACATACAAAGAATCAAAGATACATTACCACACATTGGAGAGAAGTTTGTAGAGAATAACCTGTGGTATCTTGATAATGCTCAACAATAGAACTCTTCAGACTTGTATAGTTGAGAGGGAGAATGTGAGTCTAGTGAGAATTTGTGAAGAGAGTGAGGGTGTTTAATAGGTAATCAGGTGAGAGTGGGGGTAGTTAGGGAGAAAGTGGGATAGTAGTGGTGAATTAATGTGTTGATGGGAAGTGGAAAGATGGAAAAGAGGGGAATGTGGGAAAGTGGAAAGGTTGGGTATTGGGAAGACAAAAAGGGTTGTGGAAAAATGGAAAAAGGGAAAACTAAGGGAATATTATTCAGATTAGGGGGGCTCAAACAGGTATTAAGGGTCAGGTGGGTCCTTATTTAAATTAGATTCTGAAACCAAACTCGTGCCTTGACCAGCATTACACCGGCGATCGTCAATATGAGCCGGCTCTTAGCCGCCTTACCTTTTTGTGCTTGAATTCATTCCTAGTTCACTATTTGACAGTCGACGATAGACCAGCGGTTCGTGAGTGACACCAATGTTCCATCGATTGGTCGCCGCTTGGGCACCCAATGCTCAAGTAATCTATTAGAGACCGGCAGTTGACCGGCGGTCTACCGGTTCGACAGCCCATCGAGCAATCATGTTCCCAGAATTCTGCTCTAATGTGTAGGGGTGCGGAGGTTTGTGCATCTGGACCTGTGATTCGCCGATCCATTGTGTTTCCTGCCTTGTTTGCTTTTTGTTCTTTCTCTCCTTTCTTCTCACTTCAATGGTCCTACAAAATCAAAAACAAGAATGACATAAAATAAATCAAATAAAACACTTGGATTGCCTCACAAGAAGCGCATTAGTTAATTTCGTGGCACGACGTAGCTCTCATTTAGAAATCTTCATTTGAAGGACCATCCTCCGACTCAGACTTCTCCATCTTAACTCCACTCTCCTCATTCCTTACATGCAACACTCCTATCACCTTGCATTCTTCGGGAGTTTCCTCTTGTGGACACACCTTGAAGGTGACTTTTTCACTTCCGACTCAAGACTTGAGCTCTCCTAGCTCCATATCAACCAAAGCTCTACCAGTGTCAAGCAATGGTCTCTCCAAAATGATTGGCACTTCAACATCCATTTCGCAATCAAGTACTGCAAAGTCAGCTGGTAAAATGAATTTATCCACCCTCACCAATACGTCTTCTAACTCCTATAGGATTCTTTATGGAACGATCTTCCATTAGCAACCTCATTGATGTGGGTTTGGTGCTTCCAAGTCCCATATTCTTGAAAATGATAAGGGGCATTAGATTTTATGCTTGCACCGAGATCACATAGAGATTTCTTAAACATAAATATCCCAATTGTACAAGGGATTGTGAAAGCTCCCGGGTCTTCCAGCTTGGGGGCAAGATTTCTCATCATCATCGCACTACAATGGTTCGTCGTCTCCCCGCTACCTAAATCAACCACCTTCTTCATTTTCAGCAACTCCTTCATGAATTTGGCATATCCGGGCATTGGAGAAGGGCATCCACCGATGGTATATTAATAGATAATTTGCTGAACATGTCAATAAATTTTCTGAACTGATCGTCCTTCTTTTTCTTAGACAACTTTTGTGGATAAGGGGGTAGAGCTCTTGTTTCAACCTTGTCATTATTTGAGGCCTTCATGACCACCTCATCTTCATCAACGTGTGAGGGAACTTCATCATTCTTCCTCTTACCTTCATCTTCACTCTTTTCACCACTCCTTGGTGTCTTTGGCCTCTCGTCAACTTCATTTTCCTCATTTGATTTGGGAGCACTAACCTCCTTGGGCTTCACTCTCATATCTCCAACCAATTTACCACTCCTAGTAACAATAGCCATGCACTGACTATCTTTCTTCGAGTTCGGCATTGTGTCACTTGGGAGCGTTCCCTTCATTCGTGGATTCATTTGAGGGGACAAGTGATTCATTTGAACTTCCAAATGCTTAATAGAGGCTGAATGAGAGCTCACCGTCTGGGAAAGATTAGACACCTCCCCTTTCAATTCCTTGATCTCGCTGTGGGTTGATTCCACTTTCTTGAGGATACTTGCTAACATCTCTTCAATTTTTGAGCTACCTGCATCGCTCACACCTGGTTGACTTTGGGAGTTTTCATCTTTTGGTGGGGGAAAATATGGGTTTGAACTTCTGTGGTAATGATCTCCTTCTCTATTTCTCTCTTTGTTTCCCTATCTTTCATTTCTTTGGGGCCATCCCTATGCGTTACGGCTTCTCCGGCCTTGGTTCTCTTCCCTTGGGCACCAAAGATATTGAGTAGTCCCTTGGAACCCTGGTCAAGGACCCCCCATCTGATTTCCCATGTATTCGCATTCCTCAGCACACATAGATTGTGACAATTCTCCTTCAAATTGCAACAGACCTTGCATACTTACAACATTCACCACCTTGGGCCCTGCCCCCATCATATGTTTGTTCATTAGTTCCAGTTGCGTCATTATTTTGGCAAGATTTTCATCTCGCTCTTCATCTCTTTTCCGCAACTCAGTCGCTAATGCACTAGAGTTAATGTCATGTGTAGATGCATTTGTCTCTCTCATGTGCCAGGCCCTATTTATTTTTTTAATTCTATCCAAAAGCGCTTTAGACAACCCATATGTTTGATCCATAATAGACCCTACGGATAAATTGTTGGAAATGGATTTGTTAATGGAGTCAAGGGCTCAATAAAAACTTTAGAGAAGCACTCCATCAGGAAGGCCATGGTTAGGACAAAGAGAAACCTTCTTCTTGAACCGTATCCATGCTTCATGCAATGGCCTCCCGGTTCTTGCCTGAAATTTTTGATGTCATCCCTCAGCTGCAACATTTTTGATGGAGGGAAGAAATGATCCAAAAAGGCTTCGGTTAATTCATGCCAAGAGGTAATACAACCAGGAGGCATTTCCTCCAACCACATCGTCGCCTCTCCTATTAGGGAAAATGGGAAGATCCTTAGCCTAATAGACTCTTGAGTTATGTTTGTGATGCTGAAAGACTGACATATCTCCAAGAAATTTCTCAAATAATGATTTGCGTCCTCACATGGATTTCCCCCGAATAGTCCTTTCATTTGCAGCAAATCTAGCATTGTACTTGTGATGTGGAACACTGCATTCCCTACCACAGGCGGTAAGCGAATGGATCCCTCCACTTCGGGCATCACCGGGTTATCTTCGTCATGCTCCATATTGCCCTCCATAGAGCTATTTCCTTCTTGTGAACGACGACTCATATGACTTTATCCTAACAAGAATGACAAACTTTATGTCAACACTTATGATGCAAGACCAGTTCAAATTAACAATCAACACAAGAGTATCAAGCACTAGTCCCCGGCAACGGCGCCATTTTTGATAACGTCCAAAATATACTCCTCATGCAAAGAGCATAAATGGTCGTTGTATCAAAACAAATATCTTGATGGATGTTGGGGTCAAATCCCACAGGGACTAGTGAATGATACGCACGAGTGTCGTTTGAGAAATTAAATTTAGCTTGCACCACTTGTAAAATAACATGAAAATAAACATGTTGGGGGAGATTGAAATTTAAAAGAGAATATAACTTCTAGTTTTGCTAACTATGATAAAATTACCAAGGTTGTTGACAAGAATGTGAAAGACTAGAGGTGTGGTGTAGATGATATGCTAACTAAATAGAGACATGCTAGGTCATTTCATAAGTTTAATTTGTGTAAATAATTTCGGAAAAGTGGGCATTTAGTGTTTTTCAGCCTCATAAATACCTCTTGCTAGAGTTCTTTCAAACCCCCAGACACCATTAACTAAACCCAATCAGGTTTGGATTAATAGCTGCACTAATTTCTAGCTATTATCTATTAATTTGGAGTGAGAATGTAATTTTGGCTATTTCAAGCCCAATTTCACAATCTCCCATCCATGCTCACCATTAAATTCTCTCCCAATACTTAATTCTTCTTTTACAAGAAAAAATCAAGTTAGCACAGTTAGACCCATATCAACAACAATGGATCTTCAATTATACATTGGAGAGAATCTAACAGATTTACACTAATTTAATAGTATTGAGATGACTCTAGTAATACTCACTCTAATTAAGCATTCAACACCACACACCTCTAGTTAATGATTTAGCTACTCATAGTTAAGAAATTCAAAAGCACATTTAACAATAAACTCATTGAATTCAATAATAGGAGTAGAAAAATCAAGTTCAACAAGAAGTCTTCAACAATGGCAATAACTTTCTATGAAGGATGAAGAAGAAGACAAAGAAAAAAATTCTTTTCAATTTCCCCCAATCAAATTCTTACATTCTTCTCTGCCAAGAGAATGTTCTAAAAGCTAAAAATTGAGATTTGAAAAGTACACAAGTACTTTTCTATAGAATATATCGAAAAATAGGGTATCCACCTATCTATTTTTTCGTGCCGGATATTTTTACCCCTGATCAGCATTCTGGAACTTGCGGGAGTACCTGTGGTTCGCCGGTTACATTTCGCGAATCGTCGACTCTAATTAGTTTCACCTCCAGTGAGTTATAGTGGCCTTAGGCAATTCCTCTGGCGTTTCTCCAGTCTCCACCCGCATTCCACCGATTCTTTTCTCTTCGATCCAGAAATTTCAGGTGCCAATTGGCGGAAGTACCAGCGAGTCACCGGTTGAAGTCCGCGTTCACCGATTTCTATCATTCCCGGAGGTAGTGTTCATCATCTCTTGGCAAGAGTTTGCCAGTCTCCTATGGTAAAGCGTCGGTTTTCACCTAATTCCCTTCTTTTTGCTTTCTTTCTCGCTCTTTTCTGCCAATCAGATATCTTCACACAAAAAGGCAAAAAGAGCGTAAAATCCATCTAAATGACTTGAAAACTAGACTAAAATTCATGCTTAAGAGCCTAATGAGTTGGTAAATTACCAACTCATCAAACCTCCAAACTTGAACTATTTCTTGTCCTCAAGTAATGTAGTTATTATCAGGTAAACAACATGCCACTTCATACAAATATATGCATTAATGACCAGTTGACTTTAGACAACCCAAAATATTCTCACCGACTTATTGAAAAAGAGAAGCAAATTCCCCAAAACAAGAAAGATGGAAACATTTCGAGAGGCCACCACCAATCAAAAGTATGATTATAGGTGCTTTCTTTTTGCAAAACCAGGGCATACTCATCCATGAAGTACACATAGCACCTAAAATCATAATCATTGCATATTCAAAGCATTCTTTAGAGCTTGCATTTCTCATGTCCTATGTACAAATTTACCTTTAATGCAATTGTGTCCTCAAAATGGATGATGCCACTCACCGAAAAGAAAATTCCTATTCTCTTCATGAACTCAATACATTCACACAAGGGATTACACAAAGAGAATATTGCACTTACTCTCCCGAAAGAAATCTGCATGCACCTAACTCGACCCATAGGCTTGCCTTTCATGTAATTCGCCACTAATGTAGAGCAACTGAACTTAAAATCATTTAAGACATGTGGGTCATAATGTAGGTTGGGGTTAAGGGTAGGATAAATGTTTATCTTTAGTGACTAATGCCTCCCTAACGTCTTTAGAAACACTTGCAACATCCCATTATCTTATTGAGATTACTTCACCTTATTTCTTCTTGTTCTTCATCTTCATTAATTTGTGTAACACAAACCACCCTTTTAACATACATGAATTCCACAATTAGCCTTATATATGCAAAATATAGCACCTTTCTACTATTCTTCTCTTATGATGATTCGAGGTCTTTCAATCCGCTGATTCATTCATTTCATCACAAATTTGATGCTACCTCACATTGAAGTTCTCATTTTTTCCCTTTCTCTTGCAAACCCCAAAACTTAGGCGTTTTCCTCATCTTCACATTCATTTCCGTATCGCTTTCATGGGCTTCAAGCCCCCTTTTTTTGGTTATTTTATCATAAACAATTAGGGAGTATGGGTGCCAAAGAGAAGGATTAGAAATGGTCATTAGGCTGGTAATGTGATTTTCAAAGAAAGGGTCTAGGGCTCAAATGTTGGCTATCAAAGATTAATTTTCAAGGAGGTCATTTTGGGTGAAGTGACTTAACAAAATAAGGCCTAAGATCATGTTCTAAGTGCAACTACATCTAGGATTTCGCCTTAAGTCACACTTGGGGCAAGTTCGAGATAAGAAGTTGTGCATGGGATTCACAAAAGTCCTTACCACAGAAGGAATCACACCTAAAGAGTCCACAAAAGTCATTACCCATACAGAATCTTGAGTTAAGACATCAGAACATGCGAATTCATAAGTCAAGCGAGGAATCTACAGAGTATTACAAAGAGTGTTATGTAATTGATTCAAACATCTGCTCATTATTTCTCATTACCATGCCCCATTTTAGAATTCCATTTCAATAATTTTTTTTCTGGTGGTGCCTCTCAAAGCCACTGCATAAAAGAATCAAAAATGAAATGACTTTTTCCCTTAAGAAAGTCGCGACTCAATCCATCGTCGGGAAGTGCCAACACAGATCGACAACAAAAAGGAAAGGAAAAACCAAGAAATGCTCCTTGGGAAAGAATCATTGTATGAAGAAAACACTTAGAGTTTGATTGCTATTCTATCATTTACACGGCTAATAAATAAACGGTCTTGGGTCCTGAAGGAGTAAATAATTCACGACAAGGACCCCATTCTCATTATTAGCCACTAACATTCATCCAAAAATTTCATCCAAGTCGTTCCAAAATTTCAACCAAATGATTCAACATCACAGGCCCGACAAGGGCACTCATAAACAAAATTAAAAACCGAGCCCTACAAAGGCTCAAAATCCATCACAGGTAATAATAAAATAACACGAAAGCCCAACAAGGCTACTTTTACTCATCTTTAAAATAAAACATCAATGACCCCCCAACAAACACTCGTCCCCTCCCCTAGCTAATGGAATACATTTTACCCAATGTATGCATGCAAAATAAAGAGGTAAGAGACTCCCTGAGCAGGTCACTCCTCATCCTCTTCATCCGCGGCTTCCCCTTCTCCTGTGGCACCAGCAAAACCAGCCTCTCCTAGATCCTCGGTATCATCCCCTAAGCCTTCAAAAAAATTATCAATTGGGCCTAGAATAGTGAAGAAGCAGCCATTGCAGTGTCGAGAGTGCTCTTGTCAAGCACTTCCATAGGTGTCCAAATTTTTCACTCCCGCACATCGATTCGGAGAGAAGTAACAACCCCCTTGCATCCACCTATTTGCATAAGGTTGTAAGGCTCTCATACTTTAATTTCAGCTCCCATTTGACTGTTTGAGAAATAAGCGTAGGGAGACTTCTAGCCAACTTTTGAAATTGGCTCTCATGAGAGTTGGTAATTTCCATGAGCTTGTGGAAACCACTTGGCTAAGAAGATGTAGGAGAGGGAGATATCCCCTAAGAGGTGTCGCCGGAGGTTTGGCCCGTGGCTTCTTGATGGGACACATTCAAATCTGGGGCCTGCAGTGACTGCTCCAACCCATGGGATAGTGATCCCTCAGATAGCCCAAAAGCTTGCAATCTCTTCCTCTTGAATGTGGGTGCCTCAGCATCTCTTTTCCTGTCTAAGGCTATCACTCCTGAGGTGGGGACAGGGGTCTCATTAGGGAACAATGGCACACCCACTTGTAAACACAGCTGGGAAATGAGGACCACATAAGACATGGAGGTGCTGGCCTGTCTTGCCTTCCGCTTCATTTGCTGTGCCACGATCTCCCCAAAGTTATTGGCGACTCCAGACATAATGCAGGCGATGAGAATTTCTGACTCAAAGCTAACCCACTGCTCGTTTTTGGAAGAAATTATGCGGCCACAGATAAAATCCAACCATAACTTAGCCTTAAACTTCAAATCATGGCAAAAAATTTCTCCACGTATGGAGGCCCATAATGAGGTGTCAACTATGATGATGGGAGCTATCTAGGTGAAATAATTCTTCATTTCTGCAATCTTTTCCATATACTCTATGCCGGAGTCAATTTCGTCTTCCCAGAATAAATAGTTGATTACAGCCAGAGTGATGTCTACCTCCACCCCGTGTACCATGACTGATGGTAGGCAGGGGACTTCATCGATTTTGCCTTTGTGCTTGATGAGGTCCTGTCTAGTCTGGTAGGAGGCATAGAATTCAGGCACTAGGTTTGGGTAATAGTCCGGGAGAGTATTGAAAAAGCATGCCATTTCCTATTTGTAAACTGAGTAGTAATGTTGGGCAATTCCCCACACAGGTGGGTCTATATTTAAATTCAAACTAGGGTGGCTCAAACAGGCATTATGGGTCAGGTGGGTCCATATTTAAATTAGATTCTAAAACCAAACTCGTGCCTTGACCGGCGTTACACCGGCGATTGCTGATATAAGTTGGCACTTAGCCTCCTTACCCTTTTGTGCTTTAATTTATTCTCAGTTCAGTGTTTGACAGCTAGTGACAAAATAGTGGTTCACGAGGGAGACCGGCATTCTGCCGATTGGTCGTCGCTTGGGCACCCAATGCTCAGGTAATATGTGAGGGACCGGAGGCTGATTAGCAGTCCACTATTCTGAATTGGCGGTCCGCCGATTCGATCACCGGTCAAGCACTCATGCTCCTAGCATTCTACCTTTACTAGAATGTATTTATTGCAAAAATATGGTGAAAATGGTTCCATGAAATCTATTCCCCAAACGTCGAATACCTCAACTTCCAAGATGTTGTGCAGAGGCACCTCATGTTTCCTACTAATTGTGCCCATCCTCTAGCACTGATCACACGCCTTGACATATGCTGCTGCATCCTTAAACAACGTTGGCCAAAAGAAGCCTGACAGGAGCACCTTGTGAGCAGTACGCTCTGCACCTTGATTATCACCATATGGTGAAGAATGACAGCTTCTCAATATTTGTGTTACTTGACTTTCTAGAATGCACCGTCTCATCACTTGATCTTGCCCCTACTTGAATAAGTACGGTTCATCCCATATGTAGAATCGGGACTCATACTTCAGCTTCTTTCTTTGTTGAGTATTTGCTTTCGTTGGGTACACTTCACTTACACTATGTTAGTGTACCAAGGAAGTTCAGCCACACATAGTGCTAAGAGCTGCTCATCAGGGAATGGTTCTTGGATACGCCCATCATCACGCACATGTGACCTATTCTCTAACTGTGACAAGTGGTCTGCCACCTGATTTTTACTGCCCTTTCTGTCTCAAATTTCCAAGTCAAACTCATGCAACAATAATATACACCTAATTAACCTGGGCTTGGCGTCCTTCTTGTTGAATAACTATCTGATCGTAGCATGATTCATGTGCACCACCACTTTTTTCCTAATAAGATAGGACTTGAACTTTTCGAATGAATACACCAATGCTAGCATCTCTTTCTCTGTGACCATATAATTAGCCTGGGCAACATTTAGAGTTTTGCTTGCATAGTATATGGACTGAAAAATCTTTTCTCTCCTCTGCCCCATACTTCACCATGGACACATCACTGGAGTCACACATGAGCTCAAAACGGCATTCCCAGTCAGGAGCAATCATAATAGGAGCTTTCACTAGCTTCTTCTTTAGCTAATCAAAAGAACTAACACATTCTACCCCAAACTCGAACATTATGTATATTTCTAGCAATTTGCACATCAGTGTGGAGATCTTTAAAACATCCCAAATGAACCGCCTATTTAACCCAGCGTGTCCCAAGAAACTGCGGACACCCTTTATAGACACTAGCAGTGCAACTTCTCAATTACCTCCACTATGGCACGATCAACCTCCAAGCCCCTTTGTGACATTTTGTGGCCAAGGAAAATATCTTTCTTGACTAAAAAGTGGCACTTCTACTTATTTAGTACCAGGTTTGTATCTTCACAGCTAGCCAAGACCTTGTCAAGATTCTGCAAACACATAGCAAATGAATTACCAAAAATAGAGAAATCATCCATAAAAACCTCCACATATCTTACACCATGTAATGGAATTTTGCCATCATACATCTTTGGAAGGTAGTTGGTGCGTTGCAAAGCCCAAATGGCATATGCTTAAAGGTGTACGTCACATATGGGCAGGTAAATGTGATCTTCTCCTGATCTTCTGGAGCTATGGCTATTTGATTGTAGCCAGAATAATCATCCAAAAGTTAATAATACTCTTGACCTGCAAGTCTATCCAACATCTGGTCAATAAATGGGATGAGATAGTGGTCTTTCTTGGTGTCCTCGTTCAATTTACTATAGTCCATGCAAATCCTCTAGCTTGTGACCGTGAGAGTTAGGATCAACTCATTTTTCTCATTAGTGATCATTGTCATGCCCCCTTTCTTAAACCAGGCTGACCCACTTTCTATCAGAGATTGGGTAGACCACTCCCATATCTAACCACTTAATTACCTCCTTCTGCACCATATCTTTCATCACTGGGTCAACCTCCTTTGATGCTACACAATCCGTTTGGATCTTTCCTCCATTAATATCTGGTGCATGTAGAAGGCCGGACTGATTCCTCGGATGTATGATATCTGCCATCGTATGGCTCTCTTTTTCTTTATCAGGACCAATAATTCTTCTTGAACCTGTGCTTCTATTAGTCCTACAGAAATAATGGCTGACAATGTATCAGCTTCCCCTAAGAATGCATACTGGAGGTGTGGAGGAAATTCCTTCTGCTCCAGTTTAGGGACCTCCTTAATAGATGTCTTTGGTGGCTCCAAATATCTCCATAGAGATTAAACTCTTTCTTTTGAAAGAACATGTTGGCAACATTGAAAGCTTGAACCGTTTCATAAGTTGCAATGTCGCCAAATTGATCATGTCCCACCAACTCTTTTTCCAAGGGATCCTTTGCATTAATGAGTTGAAGTGCTTACTCTTGGTGAATAAACTTTATGGACAACAACTCCTCATAAATAACAGGCAACTTCATAGCTTTATAGACATCAAACACTTCCACTCTGTCGTGGGCTCTCATTGTTAGCTCCTCCGCAACTAGAACTATCAAGGCTCATCCAATTTCCAAAAAGGGACGTCCCAAAATAAATGGGACTTCTGGGTCTGGTTCAATATCTAGGACTATGAAGTCCACAAGAAAGATAAGGGCGCCCACTTGTACCAGTACATCTTCTACAATTCCATCTAGTCTAGCCAACGAGTGATCTACCAGTTGCAAAATCGGTTGTGGGTCTTGGACCACCCAAACCCAACTTCTTGAACATTGAGGTGGGCATCAAATTGTTTCTTTCCCCAAGATCACATAATCCATGAGCTCTGATGGACTGACCAATGGTGATCTGGATAGTAAAACTTCCTAGATCTTTAAGCTTTGTAGGCAACCCGTTCTGTATCTGTGATATGCACTCCTCCGTAAATGCAACTGCAAAATACTCCATTAGTATGCTCTTGTTTTCCACAATGTATTGTTATAAATTTTTCATACTTTGGAATACCCTGCAAAACATCCACCAATGGAAGACTAATATGTACCTACTTTAACACTTCAATAAATTTTTGTAAGAATGCTTCTTCCTTATGCTTCCTTAATTTCTGAGGGAAAGGAGGTGGTGGTGGTGACTTCATAATTCCTGATGAATTTCCACTCTTCTCTTCTTCATCAATTCCCTCGGCTTCCTCCTCCGTAGTTACAACTTTTTGTGTTGGCTTTTCTAGCACCAACTCCTTCAATTGTTTACCACTCCTAGTGGTGAAGACATTCACTTACTTAGGGTTGGTATCTGTATGACTCAGAAACCCACCCCAGGGTTGAGTATTCTAGGTTCCAAGCTAGCTGTCCCAGCTAAATCTCCCAAGCCTTTGTAGCCAACTGTTAATTTTTCATGTTGTCAGTCAGCTTTACTTGGTCAGCTGCCATCAAAGCTTGGTTGGCTATGATTGTTTTCAGCATATCCTCAATGTTTTTGGACTAAGTAGGATAATTATTCCCTCTGAATTGAGTGTGAAAATTATGAGTTGCCCCTTGATTTCTGTATGGATCCTGATTCGAACTTTGTTTGTGGTGACTATTACCACCCCATGGAAAATTTGGATGATTCCTCTAGTTGGGATTGTAAATGTTTCCACAATGTTGATTGTTTCTCCTTTGTGCATTCTGTATAAAATAAACTGAATCTGATTAGCACATATGTCTCTGCTGAATGTTCACTGCAACCACAAACTTCACACCACACTTGCTTGACTGCATTGACCGGAGCTTGCTGCTGCCCTAGGTTTATGTTATTGAAGTGCATGTTAATCTAGTTCTGAAGTGCGGCTATATATGATGCAATGGTTGTTAACCCATCTACCTCTAGAACACCTGCCACTCTCTTTACTCCACCTCTAGGTATGTCAGCATTCCATTCTGGGTTGCCTCGTGAAATGCAGTTCAATAATGTATACAACTCCTCATAAGTCTTTTACAAGGCTTTCCCACTAGCTGCAGAGTCTAATAGGATTTTGGTGTGGGGCTCCAAGCCTTCTATAAAAGTATGCACCAACACATCATTTGACTGGTGCTGGTGAGGAAAATCTTTCAGCATAGACATGAACCTCTCCCAAGCTTGGTACACGTTCTCACCATCTCTCTGTTTGAAGATTAAAATCTGACTTCTAAGCGTTGCAGTTTTCCTGTAGGGAAAGAACCTGATCAAATATTTGCTCGCCAAATCATCCCATGTGGCTATAGAGTTAGGTGGTTCAGCATTCATCCACATCTTCACTTCCCCCAGTAAGGAAAATGAAAATAATGTAAGCCGCACATAGTTTGACGATACCCTTGTAGGTATATACGTGTCACTTATCTCTAGAAAATTTTGTAGGTGCTGCTATGAGTCTTCATGGGGGAAGACCTGTAAACTGTCTGCTGGTATGTAAGAGCTGCACCATATTCTATTTCACTTTCTTCCAAGTCACACCATAAGAGCCATTTATTATCTTTCTTTGATTCCAGACCAAAGATTAATTTCATCTATATTATATATATTAATTTATATCTAGATTATACTCAAATCTACCTCCTGGATCCAGCCTATGGATGTTAGAGGTAACATTGTGGGATTTCCCTCCATAGTAAATGTAACTGTCGCTCAGGCTCTTAATACGGATCCAGTAATTCTCTATCACATGCCAGCTTTCAGAAATCTCCTTGCACCTGCAAGTGTAGCAGCTAAGATCAAGTTGTCTACACTTGTACAAAAAATAGCAAAATAAAAATTCAAAAATCAATAATTTTCCAAGCCCACGACAACGACGACAAAAACTTCTTGTTGCCTAAGAGCACTCCACGTTGTCGTACAAGTAATATAATGGCTCTTTCAAGCTGGATATCGAACCCACAGGGACTAAAGACTTAGTGATTTCTTCTATTTTAGTAATCACGATTATTTCACACAAGTGTATAAGTAACTAAAGATTTTACGAGTTTTGTAAATGTAAAAATAATGAAATTAATAGACAATGAATTTAAAGGGGTAGATTTAACCAATATGCAAGAATATTCTAAAGTTAAGGCATGGAATGCAATCATGTACAACATATAGTTTTCTTCAGCTAAGTTCTCTATTTGGTTGATGTTTATGAGGAATTAAGGTCTGACTATGGTCTTTTAAATCTCTAGCCAATTGCCTAAAAATGTTACTTTTAACTACACTTATTACATTGTAATGCAATAATTCATCTTAGTTCTAGAAGAATTTGTTTCCTTCTTCAATGTAATGTTGCATTGTAGGTATATTTCTATCCCACACGTGAATTATATCTTTAATTTACAGCAAAGACAAGACCACATTCCCTTATTCTTCATTCTACCCTAGTAATTCTCCTTTCGGATTCACACTAGGATAAATTTATCTTAATATTGGGCAAACATTAAAATACAAAAAGCAAGAATAGAAGAACAACCATTCATGAAAAAAAACTCAAGCTAAAAATAAAATAACGTCATACATTCATACAAGTAACCTCAATCTATGAATGAGGTAATTTATCCACTCATTCTTTGATTAAACATCTCCGAACAAGTTTTTAGCATAAGCACAATTGAAATTAGAAGAAAAGAAAAGAGAAATAATCCTAGAATTTTCTTCAGCTCAACTGGCTCTTTCCCTCATTCTTGCTAAAAGTCGGATAATGAAATAAAAATATCTAAGTATTCTATTTATACAGATGAAAAATAACACCGCGGAAGACCACTGTCGTGTCACAGAGGCCATTGGAGGACCAGCTCTGTGACACAGAGTTAACACGGACAAACACTAGAATGTGAAGCAAGCTGGAAAAGCCAACCACAGAGCTAATCACGCCAAATGTGCGTCGTGGCATGTTGTTATCACGGAGGCTCATTGTTTAGTGTTTTCCAAATTTAATTTTTCTATCAAGGCATTGTGGCATGTTGTTGAATGCAAACAATTTCCAACACAGCACGAAATTGACTTCCAACATCAATTTTTATCTCTCTTAACTTTTCATACTTCAACTCTAAGCATCCATTTGCAAGATGAAGCTAAAATTACTGTATTTTCCCACTGCAAATAGTATAATCATATTTGTTATCCCAAAAGCAATCAATCATTCAAAACATGCATGAATACATCAGTATTATCCTCAAATAAGGTATAGTATGGGTGAAACATGGTGTTTGGGCGTATAAATATGCCAGAGATAACTACCAATGCATACACACCAAGTTGGAATACTCATAATATACCAGTGACCACATCGGGAGAGGCCTCCTACTCCTGACGAGAAGATAGTGCATAGAATCTGTATTGGCGCTGGCTGCCACTTATATTAGATGAGGCGACCTGCAGAGGTGGGTGAGCTGTTGGGGATGCTGAAGTAGTAGCTAGGGCACGTCATCTCCTATCGCCTGTATGGCCGAAGGACAGTCTTTGAGCATTTGTCCTAACTTCCCACACCCAAAACAACCATCAATACCAACCATGCACTCACCAAGGTGCCTTCTGCCACACTTTATACAAGACAAAAAAGTGTGCTCCCCCTGACATGGTCCTCTACCTCTTAGAGCTTGACGCTCTGCCTCTTCGATCTTCTCTCGGTCTAGATGGAACACTAATCACCGATGAAGTTGGGGCAGACGATCTCTGATGGGACTGAGGGCTATCTCTACCACTGGAACACTGCTGGAACTACCCATAGCTCCCTGTCCTGGCCCTCTTAACCCCTCTTTCCTTTTCCTTCATCTGCTCTGCCTCTATATGTTGGGCGTATATGACCAACTGAGAGAAATCTAGGTCACTGTTTAGCATGGAGTTCCTAAGCGCTTAAAGGAAACATCGGAAAGAGTAAAGGAGTGAGAAGAATGAAAAAGAAGGGAAAGTAGCAATTGTAAGAGTTGAGAAAGGTCGAGGGTGCACTTGTTTGAATATGGGTGAGCATTAGTAGGGAGTAAGAAAATAAATAAATGAAAAGTTGCTTATAGAACTCCTTACTAATAAGCTCAAAGTGCCTGAAGAAAGGGGGGAACAAAAGAGGAAAAAGAAAGATGAAAAGAGAAAAAGGTGAAGTGAGGGAAGGGAAGTTTGTAATGAAGGCGTGATGTATTATAAGCGCTTAGGAAAGATAGTCACTATTACTGATCATAATAGTACCTACCCGCACCTGAGTTACATTACAACCCATTAAGTCCTACTTGATCTTACGTTCAAACATACTTAAATTAGTGGAGTAAAACACTAAGGGCAAGCTTATGGGTCATTACATAATGCATGTGAATTCTTTGTGAGAGTGAGCGTAATTCTATTGATGTACCCACACATGTTGTGATGTAAAAAATTGTTTTTGCGTGTGATTGGGTAACTCTCTTCCCGTGAGGGGCACATGTTGAATGAAGGATATAATTCATGTGGGATTTATTAATCAGTTGATTTGCATGAGTTTGCTAAGATTGAGAGTCGATTCTTGAGGTTAAGAGGTCTTAACATCGTTGTATTTCATTTATGTGATTAAATTGTGCATGCTCTATTTTTAGCTTGTATCTTACGTAATCATTATAGTCGTAACTTGAAATATCTTGCTAAACTAGTTATGTGGGAGTCTCCATATGCATGATATGTAAAAGGTTGTTCAAGGACGAACAAGGCTTTAAGTGTGGGGTTGTGATCACGGGCAAAAATAGCATGCCCGAGATACGCTTTATGACTTAAATTAGTCTTATTTATCTAAGTTATCGTATACATTTTCATGTTATTTTATATGCAGTGAAGATATGTGCTAACCAACATGATTAGCCTTTGTTTTGTAGGTTTTGATGACTTTTGAGTAACTAATCCATGAGTTGGTGAAGTAGATACTTCGAAACGGAATTAACACGCGAACGTCAGCAAAGAGGAGGCACAAAACAGCCTACCTGCACGTTGGCAGCGTGCCACGGCAGGCAGGCCGATCACAACAGCCCACCTGCGCGTTGGCAACTTTCCACGGCAGGTTGGCTGCGTGACCAAGAGATACCAACGCGCTACCCAAGCAGCGTGACACGCTGCCAACGCGGCAGGGTGCTGCCGGGGCCAAGTCGGGTGATTTCCAGAGAGCCTCCATGTCCGTAGCGTGTCACGGAGGCAGTGCTCCGCGATGCACTCTGTGACATGTTGCTTGTTATTCCGGGAAAGAGTCCTACTACTATAAATAGCACACTTAGGTTTATTTTCAGAATTCAGACTTGGTGGAGCAAGGACGTGGGTTACAGGCAGTTGAGGGGCAAAAAGTTCAGGGTTTTTTCTCTCTTTCTTTCTTCTTTAACTCAATTGTTTGTATGATTAACACTCATTTTATGATGATTAATCCACAAATGAGTGGCTAATTCCCTCCCTTGCTGAGGTTGTGAACAATTGTGATAAAATTTGATTATTGATTATCTGGTTTTTCATCTTTTCTTCCATGTTGTTCTATTAATTCTTGTTCTTACTGCATTGGTGTGTGGCCTACATTAATGTACATCTAAAAAGTCCGATTTCACTCGAGAGAGCATGAAATTGGAAAGTTGTGAATTAATAGGATATTGTTCTTTACTTGGTTTGGGAAAATTGAGTTTTGATGTGCATTCAGGATAGAAATATACCTGAAAGTTGTATTAGTCAATTTAGGAACCGGAATCGTATGGCTAGAACATGAATTGCATTTGATCACAGAAATGTAGACGGATGGTTCATGATTCTTAAGTGAAATTAAATACGAGAGTTTTAATCTCTTGGAAAATGTTCTTGGCTAGCAACAGGAAGAAAAGATTAACCAAATTTATGAGGATAATCAGTTTAATTACATGTTCGTTTAACCTCAGCATGCTCTTATCCATAGTTCAGATTCAAAGTAGATACTTGTTCTTAGTTTTAGCATAAAATTTATCAAACAAACTATCAACTTTTTGGTTACGTTGTTGTCAGCATAGTTAGAGGTAAAATATAGTATCTTTGAGCAAATTGCACTTAACCCAAGTCTCAGTGGGATCGATACTTGGCTTACTAAAGCCACTTACTACTTGTTTGACCACGTGCACTTGCGTGTCATTTTATATACCCACATAAAACACCAAACAGAGACATAACAAGTCTTGGTTTGACCCATGAGGATTTGTAAGGAAAGGATGGCAAGCCTAGTGGCCATGGATGACTTGACGAGTCATCATACATGGAAACAACTCGTTAGGTTGGTTGTTGGATGGAGGAGAGGGGCCCTGGGTTAAGTCTTAGACAGTGTAGGTAACGAAAAGGGGTGACGAGTCCTTAGAAGCAACAACGACTCATCATGTTATCGTTGGTTGAGGAAGTTGAATTTCTGAAGTTATTTTCTAGTGTACTTGACGAGTGGGACAAATGAGTCATTGGGCAAGTAACGACTCGTTACATTGATCATGGTCTGAAGAATGATAAAACTGTGTGGATCTCCAGTGTGCCTAACGGGCGAGACGACGAGTCGTTGGTTGTGACGACGACTCGTTGTATGAGTCGTGACCTTAGATTTGGGGAAAATTCTAGTTTTCTTCAGGGAAATTGTTGTAAACCCCTATGCTTTTAACTCCGAAGTGACGTCGTTTTGTGTTCCTGGAGGGACGGTTTTAAGGGGAATATCTAGCCTAACCCCTCATTGAATCCAAAAACTCACAAAAACCCTTCTTCCTCTTCTCTTCCAAAACTCAAGAACACCTAGGGTTTCTTCAACAACTTCAAGATTCATGTTTTAGAGGGATATTTTGTAAAGCCAGGTATGTGGGACTTCAGCAAAGATTCCCATTCATCCTTGTGTCCCACGATTCACGTAAAAACCCTAGTCATTTAATTCTAACAAGAATTTATGTCTTGAGGTTTCAATCTAGCATGATTTCTCATATGTTTTTCATAAATTTTCAGACCCTCATGATAAGTATCACGGTATATTATGAAATCATTAATATATTCATGATTTTGGCATAAGAAATGGTAGTAGCATGTTTTCTAGAATTTTCTATGCATTAGCATCATTTTCAAGCTAGGGTTCTTATGAAGTATGCACATGCTTATTTTTACATGTTTAAAGAATGATTTGAATCCCTGAGATTGTATGTGTATAGAATCCATGACTGACATCATGTTTTTGGCTCATGATGCCATGATTTGAGTAAGAGAATGTATGTCTATAATTTCCTTAGACTCTCAGGCTTCTGATTAGTTGAAAGTTAGTCCTGGTCCTTATCATAGATTAGGGTGGAATTTGCATGACTTGGATTCCAACAGGAATGCTACGTCCATATGTGAAGTTCGAGCGGGTGATGATTGAGTGATATAGATCATTGAGTAGGAGTTAGTGTCCTAGTATTTTCAGTCTCAAGGTCTCAGTCCACGCTCAAAACACATAGAGTCCTTCAAAAGTGTCTATTATCAGTGTTGGGATCTTTACACATTGTTAATGTTAGTCATTTTTCATAGTCAAATTATGCTAGTCCAGTTTCAGTCAAAATACTAGCCTACTCAGAAATTTCAGAAATGTCAACTGATCAGTTTGACTCCAATTTATTTTCGAGGTGTTAGTGGTGCCTCCCAGTTTCAAGACTCAGATTCAGATTTCAGATATTTGGTTCATTACGCGGTCATGAAATTCCCGTTATATAGCTCAGACCAGCTCCAAGACCCCAGTTAAGTTATCAGTTGGTTCTCTAGGAGGTTACGACGCTTTCGGATAAGCAGCTTTGACTAGTCTTAAAACTCAGTTTCCAAATCTTGTCCTATAAGACACTCAGGGAACTCTATGATAGTATCCCTCGGTCTGTATAGTCTTGGACCCCAGTATCGAGCTATCCGTTTTTCAGTAGTAGAAGTAATAGAATTATCCAGTGGGAGTAGGAATTAGCACCAAAAGTGACGGGGTTCCAGCGCACCCAGGTTCCAGAACTATGTTGCCACCGTAGGTTTTATTTACTTGGCCTAACGGCCCCCTTTTGACAGTGATTTTCATAGTCGATGCCTTTATACCCTGGCAAGGTATTTTGGGTCCTACCGACAGCTGAACATTACCCCACCGTATGCAGACATCAGATGCATATTGTGTGGGACCCAATCGACAGCTAGATGGAGCAGACACAAAGAGAGGGGCTACCATCAGACTTTTCCCTATTCACAGATGAACAGGGATGCCAGAATATGGCTAAAGATCGTCTGTTCCTGCCTAATCCCGGGGGTACATATGACAGATGTAACCCAGGATCGTGTATGCCTGGTGTACGCCCTGATGAAAGGGCTGGAGATCAACGTGGGGGCGGTGATTATATCCGCCATGAAGAGAGCTCGGTTGCATCAGGGGCACAGGTACAACTTTGGTGGACTACTCACCACCTTCCTCAGGGGCCTAGATGTAGAGGAAGAGGCCCTTGACTACATCCCGTAGATGGAGCAGCGGGCCTTAGATGTTACTAAAACTAAGGCACCCGACACCACCCACGGGCCGATTCTTACACTTGCCGAGCGACATGCTCGGGATGATCAGTACATGACTCGCATGTACGGGATGCAGATGCTCAGTTGAGGATAGGCGGGAGGTCGGTGACAGAGGAGGAGTTATGGCAGCTCGAGCTAGACTACCCTTTCGGCGAGAATGCCAGGGCTCTATGCCGAGTGGGGCCAGCATTTGTAGAGCCCACGGATGATGATGTCCCCACAGATTAGGAGACACGTCGGGAGGATTCCGATGTGGAGTCCGATGAGGATGACGAGGGTGATTCAGACATGGGAGATGAAGCAGCAGCACCTGATGAAGAAGTGGAGTACTTTGATTGATCAGGGAGTTCCACCACCCAATTTTTGTGCTATTTTGATTTTTGTGAACACTGGGGACAGTGTTCGAGTTAAGTGTGGGGTGGGAGTAGTTAGGTGCTGGCTGTGTGGTTATGTATATATTCTAATCTGTTGTCGTGCCTGTGAAATTTTGTTATTCCCTGTGATTTATGAATTGTTAAGTTGTTGTTCTGTATTGTAAATGTATGTGAAATTGATGTGTGTTGCTGAATGTTGCTAGCTGATTTCGTACATATTTTTGTCTATTGAAATGATCGATATTTCCAAAATTTTTTACTTCTTGGGTTTCTCAGCGTTTGTTTTCGGTTCTTTTATCGAGAATGGTCCCATTGAACCGAAGTCTTAGTTAGTGACCGTTCCCTATGATGGATGGATGACAACCATCTTAAGTGAAATGTAGTCGTTAGGAGTAGATTTGTTTAGTTTTTTTGTTTTTTTTTGGTGGGTTGCATCCCAAAACCTGTAGTTACTGTATGGTTGCGAAATTCTGGTTGCGTGTTGTACATGATATTTAAAATGCAAAGGTGATTCATATGAAAGCATGCAACTTTGTAAATATGTTGAGATATCTAGGCCATAGAGTTCGATTCAGTGTGATTGAGGCTTAATGTTTGAATTCCTATAATTAGCTGATTGAAGAGTCTGTGAATACATCTTGAATTGAGCATGTGCAATAGGTGTGAAGTGAGGTTTTGTTATTCCGTGCTATTGTGAAGTGTCTAGAACTTGCCTGGTGTGTGTACAAAACGAAATGAAGGAGGTGTATTGTAGGAAAGGATGTAGGCATTTCTTTGTTTTAACCGAAAGTTTCTATTTTTCATTGTCGTACCCACCTTGATTGTCTACCCTAGTCAGCCCGTTGAGCCTTTAGCCTATTATTTTTTTCTTTTGTCAAAAAGTGTAAACGGAGCTTAATCCCTTCTTTTCATTAGCTGTAAAGTCGATACAAAACTCTTAAGTGCTTAAGAAGAGAAAATAATTTTCCCAAAGTGTCAAAAGAGTGAGAGTGGTGAAAAGAAAAGAAAAGCAGAGTGATAGAAGAAAAGAAAAGGTTGAAGGTGCACTTGTTATAAATAAACTATAATGAAGGTGCATGAATAATCTTTGTTGTTGTGTCAAGTGTGCTTAAAAAGATGGGCTAAACTAAAGAAAAACGTCAAGAATGGGAGGATGAAAAAGAAAAAAAAGAAACAATGTTCATGAGTTGATGGGATGTGTTGAAAAGGCGCTTAAGGATGCTAGTAGCTATTATTGGCCAACCCAATATTTACTAGTTCCGTAGCTTCCATTACAACCAGTTAAAGTCCTACGTGATCTTACATCGCACTTCTTTATATTAGTGGAGTAATACACTAAGGGCAAGCTTATGGGTCATGACATGATGCATGTGAATTCTTTTGGGAGAGAGAGCGAAATTGTGTTTACATGCCCCTGCCTAAAATTTGGTGAGTTCATATGAGCAAAAAGGGGAAGACTCTCTTGTGTTGTGAGGGCATATGCTTGATGAGAGATTAATTTTCGTGTCGGATATCTTGATCAGCTGATTTGCATGAGTTTGCCAATATCGAGAGTCGATTCTTAAGTCTAGGAGGTCTTGAGGTATTGAAGGTCATTGCATTGATAGGACCATGTATGTTTTCTTGATGATTTGCTGTATTGAATAATCGGTATGACCGTAGCCTAAATTGTCGCACCAAAGTAGCGAGGTTGGGATGTAAATTGCATGAGGTGTGGATTGTTGTTCGAGGATGAACAAGGATTTAAGTGTGGGGTAAGTGATCTTGGGCAAATTTATATGCCCAAGTGATACTCAAAAGTGTCATTTTAGCCTTGTTTATCTATCAATGTGTATACATTCTCATGTAATTGGTAATAAAATGTGAATTTATACTAACCAACATGATTAGCATTGTTTTGCAGGTAAAATGTAATTTTGGGAAGCTTAAATGCATGTTGGAAGAGATAGGGGTTGAACTCTGAAGTGAGCACGAGACAAGGCATTGGAAAGCACAAAATAAAGGGGCTCCGCGATGGAGCCGTGTCACGCTGCCATCGTGGAGGCCTTCTGCCTGGATGGAAATTTTCAGCCAAATTCCAGTGTGGGTTTGCAATGGGTTCGTGGCACGGTGGCTTGGCTCCGCGTTGCAAGCCGTGCCACGTTGGGCTTTATTTCCTAGACCCCCAGTTCAAGTGAAGGTCCGCATCCATAGCATGTCACGGAGGCAGTGCTCCGCGATGCACTCCGTGACACGTTGCTCGTTATTCCGGGAAAAATTCCCACTTGTATAAATAGAACGCTTAGGTTCATTTTTCAATATTCTGACTTGGTGGAGCAAGAACATGGGTTACAGGCAGTTGAGGGGACAAAATTATTAGGGTTTTCTCTCTTTCCTTCTCCCTGTATTCAATTGCTTGTATGTTTAACACTCATTTAACGATGTTTAATCCACAAATGAGTGGCTAATTCATCTTCTTGCTGAGGTTATGAACAATTGTAGTGCAATGTAATTGTTGATCATATTAGTTTTTCATCTTTTCTTCCATGGTTGTTCTATTAATTCTTGTTCTTACTCCATTAATGTGTGGCCTATGTTAATGTATATCTAAAAAGTCCGGTTTCACTCGAGAGAGCAAGAAATTGGAAAGTTGTGAATTAATAGGATATGATCTTTTCTTAGTTTGGGAAAATTGAGAATTGATTTACCTTCAGGATAGAAATATACTTGAAAGTCATATTAGTCAATTTAGGAACCGGGTTTGTATGGCTAGAACATGAATTGCATTTAATCACAGAAATGTAGGTGGATGGTTCATGATTCTTAAGTGGGGTTAAATACGAGAGTTTTAATCCCTTGGCAATAGTTCTTGACTAGCAACAGGAGGAAAAGACTAACCAAATTATGTCGATAGTTAATTTCATTACATGTTCGTTTAGCCTCAGCATGCTCTCATTCATAGTTCAGACTCACATTAGATAATTGTTTTAGCTTTAGCATAAAAATTATAAAACAAAATATCAAACTCTTGGTTACACTATTGTCTGCATTTTTAGAATTGAAACATAGCACACTTGAGCAGATTGCACTTCATCCCAATCCCTGTGGGATCGATACTTGGCTTACTTAAGCCACTTTACTACTTGTTCGACCACGTGCACTTGCGTGTAGTTTTATACCCATAGCAAAAACAGACCGAACAGTAGTCAGCGCCAAAACAGGTTCTATACTTTAGCACCCCGTCAGGAGTAGGAGGTCTCCCCTGATGTGGTCACTGGTATGTTGCGAGTTTTTCATATTGATGTTTATGATTTGCTAGATCCAGGGGCTACTTTGTCTTTTGTGACTCCTTATATTGCTGGTGGCTTTGGAGTTAGTCCCGAGACTCTGTCAGAACCATTTTCAATTTCTACTCCTTGGTGATTCGGTTGTAGCTAGATGGGTGTATAGAGGATTCCCGATCATTATATTGCATAAAGTCACCTTCGCAGACCTTGTAGAGTTAGCCATGACTGACTTTGACATTATTTTTTGCATGGATTGTTTGTAGTGTGTTATGCTTTAGTAAATTTTAAAACCCGTGCAATGGAGTTCCATTTTTTGGGTGAGTCAGTCTTGGAGTGGAAGGGTAGTTCGGTGGTACCTGTAGGTCATTTCATTTCCTATCTTAAGGACAAAAAGATGATTTATTAGGGTTGCATGTATCATTTAGTTAAGGTTAAGGATGTTGAGTTCGAGACCCCTACTATCCAATCAGTTTCAGTGGTGTGTGAGTATCCAGAGGTCTTTCCCGATGATTTTCCAAGTGTTCCTCCTGAGAGGGAAATTGATTTTGTATTGACCTTTTGCCTGACACGCAACCTATATCTATCCCTCCTTGTAGGATGGATCCAGTCGAGCTAAAAGAGTTGAAGGATTAGTTGAAGGATTTGTTAGATAAGGGTTTCATTCGACCGAGCAAGTCTCCATGGGGTGCACCAGTCTTATTTGTTCAAAAGAGGGATGGTTCGCTTCACATGTGCATTGATTATTGGCAATTGAACAAATTCACCATTAAGAACAAGTATCCTTTACCTAGGATCGATGATTTTTTGACCAGCTTCAAGGTGCCAAGTGCTTCTCAAAGATAGATCTCAGGTCCGGGTATCATCAGCTCAGGGTTCGGAAGTGTGATATCCCGAAGACAGCCTTCAAGATGCGGTAAGGTCATTATGAGTTTGTAGTTATGTCTTTTGGACTAACAAATGCTCGTACAACTTTTATGGACTTGATGAACAGGGTGTTCAAGCCGTACATGGACATGTTCTTGATCGTGTTCATTGATGACATCCTTATATACTCTTGGAGTGAGGAGGAGCATGCCGCTCATTTGAGAGTAGTGCTTCAGACTCTCAAGAATCGCCAATCGTATGCCAAGTTTAGCAAGTGTGAGTTTTGGTTGAACTCGGTAGCATTTTTGGGCCATGTGGTATAATGTGAGGGCATACAAGTAGATTCTCAAAAAATTAAGGCGGTGAAGAATTGGCCTAGACCGGTGAATGCTTTTGATATTCCAAGTTTCTTTGGTTTAGCTGGCTATTACCGGAGATTTGTTGGTGGTTTTTCATCAATTGCAGCACCATTGACCAAGTTGACTTAAAAGAAGGTAAAGTTCCAATGGTCGGAAACTTGTGAGAAGAGCTTTCAAGAGTTGAAGACTTGACTCACCACAGCACTGGTGTTGACCCTACTCAAGGGTACGAATGGTTTCATGGTGTATTGTGATGCTTCAAGAATCGGACTCGATTGTGTATTGATGCAGTGAGGGAAGGTTATAGCATATGCCTCTAGACAGTTGAAGATCCATGAAAAGAATTACCTAACCCATGATCTAGAGTTGGCTGCGGTGGAGTTCGCATTGAAGATATGGTGACATTATTTGTATGGGGTCCATGTGGATGTGTTTACGAACCACAAGAGCTTACAATATGTGTTCACACAGAAGGACCTCAATCTACGGCAAAGGAGGAGGTTAGAGCTACTCAAAGACTATGATATGAGTGTGCTTTACTATCCAGGTAAAGCTAATGTGGTGGCGGACAAACTTAGAAGGCTCTCTATGGAGAGTGTGTCCCATGTGGATGAAGGCAAGAAAGAGCTGGTGAAAGGTGTGCATTGTCTCGCAAGGTTAGGAGTTAGGTTGATTAACTCTACCGATGGCGGCATTTTTGTCCAAAACATATCAGAATCGTCCTTGGTAACTGATGTTCAAGCCAGAAAAGATGAGGACCCAATTTTAGTGAAATTGAAGGAAGCTGTTCAAATTCAAAAGGTGGAGGTCTTCTCCCAAGGGGGAGATGGTGTGCTTCGGTACCAGGGTCACTTATGTGTTCTAGATGTTGATGATTTGAGGAGCCAGATATTGCGTGAGGCCAATGGATCCAGGTATTCTATCCATATGGTAGCAACCAAGATATATCATGATTTGTGCGAAATATATTGGTGGAATGGCATGAAGAAGGATATTGCAGAATTTGTAGCCAAGTACCCGAACTATCAGCAAGTAAAGGTCGAGCATCAAATGTTGGGAGGCATACTTTCAGGATATTGGCATTCCCACTTGGATGTGGGAAGAGATTAATATGGATTTCATCACAGGCCTACCTCGTACTCACCGACACTATGATTCTATTTGGGTTGTGATAGACAAGTTGACAAAGGCTGCACATTTTCTACCGGTCAAAACCATGGACTCGGTGGAGGATTACGCCAAGCTATATATCCGGGAGTTGGTTCGATTGCATGGGGTTCCCTTGTCCATTATTTTAGACCGAGGTACTTAATTTACCTTCCAGTTTTGGCCGTCTTTTCCGAAAGGGCTTGAGACACAGGTTAAACTCAGCACAACATTTCATTCGCAAACAGGTGGTCAAGTGGAGACTCTCGAAGACATGTTGAGAGCATGTGTGATGGACTTCAAAGGTAGCTGGGATGATCACTTGCCCCTGATCGAGTTTGCTTACAATAACAGCTAGCACTCTAATATCCAAATGGCACCGTTTGAGGCTCTCTATGGGCGGAGATGTGTATTGACCATCGGATGGTTTGAGGTTGGTGAGGCAGCTATGATAGGGCCAGATTTGGTTCATGAGGCTATAGTGAAGGTTTAGTTGATAAGGGACAGGTTAAAAACCACTCAGAGTTGCCAAAATTCCTACATCGGTGTTAGGAGAAGAGAACATGAGTTCGAGTTGGATGACTAGGTGTTCTTGAAGGTATTTCCCATAAAGGGAGTAATGCGGTTTGGAAAGAAAGGAAAACTTAGTCCCCGCTATGTTTGCCCCTACTGAATTGTGAGAAGAGTTGGCAAGGTAGCATATGAATTGGAGTTTCCCTCAAAGCAATCTTCTGTGCATCCTGTGTTTCATGTATCGCTTTTGAAGAAATGTTTGGGGGATCCAGCTCTAGTAGTCCCGGTGGACGGCGTTGGTGTAAAAGACAACCTTAGCTATGAGGAAGTCCCAGTTTAGATATTGGATCCTCGTCGGAGGCTAAGTAATAAGTAAATAGTTTAAATTAAAGTAGTATAGAGGAATAAAGATTTTGAAGGAGCTACGTGGGAAGCCGAAGCGGGGGAAGCCGAAGCGGACATGATGGCTAGATACCCACATTTATTCCCTACCAGCTCAGTTCTGACTTGAGGTATCAGTTTTTCCCTATGAATCTGTTTAGTTTTCATGTTCAAATCATGTGTTCAAGTTTCTTTTATATATATAGATGTGTATGTGAAGCATGTAATTAGTTCAGTTATGTAGTATGAATCGGAGGTAGTCATTCCGTTAGTTTTCCGGTTAAATGATCAGTATTTGGGTGTAATGATTGCATGTCTTTGTTTCTGCTTATTTCCAACATTCGAGGATGAATGTTCCTAAGGCTGAGATATTGTAATACCTCGAAAGTGCCTAAGAATAGATCCGAGATCAAAATTTGAAGTTGGCTGAAAAGCTGGGAAAAAGTCACAACACGGGCGACGTAACGACTCGTGTTTGGAGACCACGGGTCATTGTATGCATTGGTGGTTATGGGATTCCTGGTGGTAGTGGATACAATGGGTAGACTAACAACTCGTTGCTTGACACAATGTGTCGTTGTTTATGATCGTGGGTGAGTATTGGATTTAAGCATGGGAGATGTAACAAGTCTTTCAATGACTCGTTGTGAGCTACGATGATCCATTGTCACGAATCGTTGTCTAGGTGGTCAGATCTCCAGTGGACTTAACGGATGGGTACCATGACTTGTTGTAGGGAACAACGATTCGTGGTGAGGCTCATTATGAGGAGAATCTCAGGGAATTCAGGGGACAAGCGACGATTGACCCAACGATCCGTTTGATCAAAGGACGAGTCGTCCTATTGAGCCGTGGTATGAATTCGAGATTAGGGCCTGGGCAGTGTATATGACGGGTCATTCTATGAATCGTGGTAGCTTCCAACGACTCGTTGGTATGCTCATTGGATCGATCTGTTTAAAATTTTCTAGGTATTTCGTTGAGGGTATTTTAAACCTTTTTATGCTCTAAGGACCTAAACTACGTTGTTTTATGTATTTTTCTGGGGATGATAAAATAGGTTAAGACCCTCTAATTATCCTCATTCCCATGCATGCAAGTTAGAATAATTTTAGGGAGATCAAGCTATTCCTCAAGCTCTTCCCTATCAATTCTCCCTTCAGCATTCAAGGAACCTTGGAATCTGATCTTACCCAGGTATGTAGGGTTACGAATGGGTATTTTCGTTCACACCCATGCCCATTCTCTATTAATTTATGAAAATCTATCAAAAATCTCATAGGGTTTTGAATTCAATTTTGTGGAAATCTAATGGTTTACTAATGGGTTGTTATGATTTGCGAATTTCATCATATTTTATGAATTTTGATAAGATTTTATAACTATTTTTCTTATAAAATTATTGATTTCTATTTCTACCAAATTAAGCCTAATTATGAATGAGCTATAATGAATCAATTTCTGATCTTCTCATCAATTGTTGATATTCACAAACCCAACATGATTTATGATTTGAAATATGGATTTATACAATTACCCATCGTGATTTGATGATTTACAAGTTATATGTATGATTTACAAGTGTGCATGAAACCTATGATTCATGAATTATGTTTTGGCTGACTGACGAGCCTTATGTCATGGCTAGTTTACGTATGTACAAGTGTGTTTATGAATATCATGATTTAACTGACCATGAATTCTTGTATGTTATCTATAGACGCTAGATTTGTTTTGGGACTATGTAGGTTCGGGGCCTAGGTTCATCCCAGGATCTCATAAACTACGTGCCACCATAGGTATGTTGGGACCTCCTATATGACTGTCCCTGGCCCAAATGGCCCTTTTCATGGTGATATCACACTTTCATGGTTCTATCCTTGTCAAGGTACGTACACCCTCCCGACTAGGGCTACAGGTCGGGCTTCATGTCTTCTCATATGGGGCATAGCGGTTAAGAGAATCTCCCACTGTTCCTTATGATTTATGCATGTCTATGATTACGTATTTTGGCTCAAGTTATGTTTAATATAGATTTTTTTCTCTAATGATTATGGTTATGAATGTATTATGAATGTTTTGAAAAACCTTGAGCTTTATGTTATGATATGATATTTATAATATGAGCATGATGTCCTACTCTTATGATCACTTATGAGTTTTATATATTTTAAACGTCCATTTTACTTACCTTGCATACTCGGTACATTTCACGTACTGATGGCATACTTTCTGTGTAGTATCATTTTATGATACAGAACTCGGCTCTAGGGTTCATCCTCATTCTTACTCCATCCCAGAGTTCGCTTTCAGCCTTGTTGGTGAGTCCTCATGTTTTGAGGGCTGTTTGATTAAGCATGTATGATGTTCTGCATTTCAGTATTTGGCCGGGTTAGTTGGGGGTGTTGTCCTATCAACCCACCTTACATGTTAGAGGCTTGCACACAGTAGAGGCTTATGTATATGTCTAGTACTTCTGAATGTTATGATATGCTATGTTCGTTTATATTTCTTCTATGTCTTATGATCAGTCATCCTCTTAATGTGAATGAAGTAGATGCATGCGTATTTCATGGGTCGACTTGGGCCATTTCGGGTTCCTCGTCCCGTGTTACGATCCGACTCTATGTTCGGGTTGTGACATTAGGTACACTAATTCCTACCTCGAAAGTATGGTTTATTGCTCAAATTATCCGGGGTGTTACACATTCTAAGCCTTGCCACCGCAAATAATGATGGAGGCATGATATCACGATGGGCCCTAAGGCAGGGGAAGCATGATCTCGGGTAAAATAGCATTCCTGAGTGATGCTTTATACTTTAATATAGTCTTTTTTAACTAATTTATTTTATACATTTTCATGTAATTTTATATAAATGTAAATATATGTGCTAACCAACATGATTAGTCCTTGTTTTGTAGGTTTCAGTGATTTTGAAGAACTAATTCATAAGTTGGTGAACTAGAGGAGTGGAGTCGGGAGAAAATTGCGAAAGTTGGCAAAGAGCATGCCATGGAAAGGCTCCAGCGCGCTAGGACAGCTGCGCGACAGGAGATTGCCAATACGCTGCATGAGTAGCGTGTCACGTTGGCAGCGCGGTGACACTCGACAGTTTTGGCATCCAGAGGTAATTTCCAGAGAGCCTCCGTGTTACCTCCGTGTCACGGAGGCAGTACTCCGCGATACACTCCGTGACACGGAGCCATTCCACGACAGGCTAAATTGTGCATGTTTCTCATTTACTATAAATAGGTCCCTTAGCTCCTAAAAACACTTTGTCACGATTTTATTTTGGAAAACCAGCTAGGAGTGAAAGGAGAAGTGGGAGAACTCATTTAGGGTTTGGCAAATTCCCTTCTCATCTACCAATTCTTGTAAGTATGTTAATTTAGTTGTAGTTTCTTGTAGTTTTACAAACATGAATGGCTAGAACCCTTCCTCTAGGGTTAAAGCCATGAATTATGATTGTGTTTTTATGAATTTGTGTGGAATTAATTTATTGATTGTTGTTTTGTCTTGCATTCTGGATTGTTGGTTGTTTTTATGATTGATCACCATGAAAACATACACGTTAACTTGGGCATTTGCTTGAGAAAGCATTTACCTAGGTCAGAATATGAGAATGTAAGGAGCATGATTGTATCTCACGATATAATTTGTGTTAGGATAGAAATATACCTAATCCCTTGCTTGGTTGATAAAATGGGATTATTTAGAGACCGACTTAGGTTTATCACATCATCACTCAAAGAAGTAGTTGTGTGGCTAAGTTGAGTTAAATGATTAGGTGCACGAGAGTCCCTACTCATTTCCACGTAAACCTCATCCACGTAATTAATTGCCCACGAACAAGAAGTAGCATCCTCGCTCACAATGATGCAGTGAGGCTAGTTTGTCGTGTGTAGAGGCTCGAAAGGCCCTGAGCATACAATTCTGATTATGTGAGACAACGATTGATAGTTTCATACTTAACCCATTGCAATTCGTAATAGCGCATGATTATCTGGTTTTAACTCTATGTTGCTCCTGGAGTGAATTCAGAATATGTCGTTGACCAAAATTAGACTTAATTAAACCTCCCTCGAAAACTTTTATAATCGACATTTTTGGCATTTAATATCACATTTGAAATAGATAGTTAGAGGAATGGATCCAGTCCCTGTGGGTTCGACATTCTGGTTCTTAAAAAGAGCCACTATATTACTTGCACGACCCGTACACTTGCGGTATGCGCGAAATGAGTCGAACAAGTTTTTGGCGCCGTTGCCGGGGAACTAGGCGAAGTTTTGATAATTTATCTATTTTTGTGTGATTTCTAAATTTCCTAAAGTGTTGAGAAACTTGGTCTTAGTATGATCATTTGCAGGTGACAGGTTGTCCTGCCGAGCTGGCTAAAAATAGAGAGCTTATGGAACCGTTGCTTGAACCTAAACGTCAAATCCATTTGCGAAGGAGAGTAGCTCTAGAGCAAAAGCTGAAGAGACTTCAAGAAAAGGTACAACAACAACCACCCGCGGGACAAGCACAATTGTCATCGGAAGCAATGGCAGCTAGACTAGTTCTCAAAGTGGCAATCCCACAAGCGACTAATGTGAACTCTAGTATCCGAAAATTGGAGCCTGGAGGGAACTTTGAGCTTAGGAAGAACATGGTGCAGTTGTTACATTCTAGTGGTCAATTCACTGGGATGGCACATGAGGACCCGCAACAGCACTTTCAGAACTTTCTTGAGATAAGTGACACGTTTGTCCCCACCGGCGTGTCCACAGATTATGTCCGACTGACTCTCTTCCCATTTTCATCGTTGGGAGAGGCGAAAAAGTGGTTGAAGGCTGAGCCACCGAACTCCATAACTTCATGGGATGACTTGGCTAAGAAGTTCCTTATCAGATTCTTTCCTTCAGGCAAAACTGCAAAGCTGAGAAGTGAGATATTGAGTTTCAAGCAGAGGCCTAATGAGAATTTATATTTGGCTTGGGAAAGATTTATGTCATTGTTGAGAGACTGTCCCCATCACCAACAATCAAATGAAGTGCTTGCCCATACCTTTGTAGAAAGTCTAGACCCACACACAAAAATATTACTAGACTCAGCATCGGGTGGGCAAGCCTTGGAGAAGACATATGATGAGTTGTACACTTTGTTGAACAGAATTGCCCAAGGAAATCCAGAGTGGCACAATGAGTCATCAAGAGGGGCAGGAAAGAGATCAGGGTTGATAGAGGTAGATGGGTTGAATGCCTTGGCAGCACAGCTAGCTTCGTTCCAGCATCAGATGATGACTCAGTTCAATAAACTGAGTATGAACCAACAACAGGGCAAGGTTAATGCAGTTCAGCAAGCTCCTAGTTGGTGCGAAATTTGTGGTAAAAATGGGCATAATGCAGAATCTTGTGGAGCCAATCCGGAGTTAGTCAATTTTGTTTGTAATGTGCAGCGCAACAATCATAATTTTGGAACCAGTTACAACAGAAATTGGCAGGGCCACCCGAATTTTTCTTGCAGTGGAAACCAAAAGCAAAGTTATCAGCAACCTCAACAACAGCAGTATCAGCAGAACAGGCAGAATGATGGTCAAGTGAGCAGTAGCATTGAGGAAACATTGCATAAAATCATAGATACCAAGACTCAGTTAGCGGAAAATCAGGCGAGGATGGCAACAAACTTAAAGAATGAGCAAATGGCCACCCGCAATCTTGAAAAACAAGTGGGTCAGATAGCAGCTTCTCGAAACATGAGATCACAAGGAGGATTACCAAGCGACATGGATCCTAATCCCCGGCAGGTCAATGCCATCAGTCTGAGAAGCGACAAGCAATTAGCTGATGCAAGGCCTAAAGAGCTGAGAAAGGAGGTACAACCGGAGTTGGTTAGACCAGGGCCATCCAGCAACACGGGAGATAATCAGAGTGTAGGGCAACAAAATGCACAATCTTTATTGTAGCCAGCACAAAGACCACTACCACCATTCCCCTAGATATTCAGAAAGAGCAAGAAGGAGGAATGCTTCAAAAAGTTCTTTGAGAGTTTCAAAGAACTTCACATAAATTTGTCTCTTATTGATGTTTTGCAGGGAACGCCCAAGTTGCTAAATACTTGAAGGATGTGATGGAAAACAAAGTTAGGTTGGTGGACGTCTAGACTGTAGCACTGACTGAGGAGTGCAGTCACTGGGTACTGAGCAAGATTTTGAAGAAGCTCAAAGACCCAGGGAGTTTTACCCTCCCTATACAAATTGGTAAAGCTGAGGTGCTATGGGCTTTGTGTGATCTAGGGGCAGCAGTTAACCTAATTCCCCTATCCTTATTCAACATCCTGGAGTTGGGAAAATCGAGGCCGACGAGGTTGATGCTGCAGCTGGCTGACAAGTCGCGAGTGACACCCGATGAAATAATAGAGGACCTTCTCATAAAAGTAGGTAAGTTTATTATACCTGCTAATTTTATTATTCTAGATTTTCAGGTTGATGACCAGGTACCCTTAATCTTGGGACGACCATTCTTTGCCACCGGAGGAGCGGTGATTGATTTGAGAGCAGGGACCCTGAAAATGAGGGTCGAAGATGAAGAAGAACTCTTCTGTGTTTACCAAGAAATGAACCCATCCGCACACTGCAGAAACCATTGTCCGGTTAGTGTGTTGTCTGAGTGTGAGTATGGGGTGGAGGATTCCACAGGTGCAGGGCCAAAGGCAATGACAAGTGTTCAGCCCGAGTCTGATAAAGGGCTTCAAATTGAGAAAAAGATGGAGGAAGAGAGGAACAGAGTGGAGGCTATTTCCTCTAAAAATCAAAAGAAAAGGAGATGGTTCTCGAACGGGAACCCAGGTAGGAGGATGTCCTGAAAAGGATAGTCCACGTCGTGCCGCGACGGTAAATGAGGCACTGCTTGGGAGGCAACCCAAGGATACCCCAGGTACAATTTTTTTTTAATTTTGGTTTGTGTTTATTTGGTTATTTTCATTATGTTTGTGCCTTTGGTGGAACGTTTAGCATAGATGGAAGGGAAGTCTGAGTACCGAGAAGGAGGAAGCTAAAAAGCATGAAATAGAAGAATTGTGGGGTCAAACACCCACCTAGGAGAACTTGAAGAAAAGCATGCTTTTAGCTTGGGATAGAGGCTTAGGGAGTATTTCTCGTCCTTTAAATTTTAATTTGATGCTATGAGGACATAGCATGATTTAAGTGTGGGGTGAGAAAAATTTCAAAATTTTTGTGCTTAACAAATTTCTTTGGTGAATGTAATGCTTCTGAGGAATTTGCGAGAAATTTGAAAAATTTTTATGGGTCAAGCATGAATTCAGCACCCGTTGGTTTTTCTTTTCGGTTCTTTTCCGACGAGGGGTCTTTGAACCGAAGAATAAAAATTTTCTTTTTCTTTTCTTTATCTATATATAAGTTTTTAGTCATAGTTAGGGATTGTTTCCGATGATGGATGGATGACGACCGTCTTGAGAAAAAATTAGTCGATAGGTTGTGGGTTTGTGAACCCGTAGCTAATTGATGCTTGATGTTCTTGGTATGTGCTATGAATGTTTGTAAAAGGCAAGTGTGTTCAGTGTTGAAGCATGCAAGTGTAAACTTTGTGTGAGACACTTAGGTTCTTGAATTTGACTCAATATGATTGAAGCTTAATTCTGAATTCTTGCGATTAGCTAGGTTAAGAGTTTGCTGAATGTGTCTTGAATTGAGCATGTGCCATGAGTGTAAGGTTTTTGAGTATTCTATGCTATTGTGGATTGTCTAGAACTTTCCTGGTGTGTTTATAAAATGAAATGAAGGATGTGAATTGTAGGAGATGATTTAGGCATTTCTTTGAATGAACCCAAATGTTATCCCTACCTTGAATAATTAATCCTAGTTAGCCCCATTGAGCCTTGAGCCTATTCGTTGATAGCTGCAACATAAGCTTAATCCTTTTTTCTTTCATTAGCCTTGAATTTGATCCAAAACTCCTAATCGCTTAAGTGAATAATCCGAAAGAGTAAAGGAGTGAGAAAAAATGAAAAAGAAGGAAAAATGGAAGTTGTGAAAGTTGAGAAAGGTCAAGGGTGCACTGGTGTGAAAATGGCTGATTATTATAAGGAGTAAGAAAATAAATTAATGAAAAGTTACGTATAGAACTCCTTACTAATAAGCCAAAAGTGCCTAAAGAAAGGGGGAACAAAAGAGGAAAAAGAAAGCTGAAAGGAGAAAAAGGTGAAGTAAGGGAAGGGAAGTTTGTAATGAAGGCGTGATGTATTAAAAGTGCTTAGGGAAGATAGTCACTATTACTGGCCATAATAGTACCTACTCGTCCCTTAGTAACATTACAACCTAAAAAGTCCTACTTGATCTTACATTCATACATCCTCAAATTAGTGGAATAAAACACTAAGGGCAAGTTTATGGGTCATTACATGATGCATGTGAATTCTTTGTGATAGTGAGCGTAATTCTATTCATGTACTCACACATGTTGTGATTTAAAAAGTTTTTGAGTGTGAAAATGGGTAACTCTCGTTCCGTGAGGGCACATGTTGAATGAAGGATATAATTCATGTGGGATTTCTTAATCAGTTGATTTGTATGAGTTTGCTAAGATTGAGAGTCGCTTATTGAGGTTAAGAAGTCTTAGCGGAGTTGTATTTCATTTCAATGATTAAATCGTGCATGCTCTATTGTTAGCTTGTCATCTTAAATAATTATTATAGTCGTAGCTTGAACTATTTTGCTAAATTAGCTATGTGTGAGTCTCCATATGCATGAGATGTAAAAGGTTGTTCAAGGACGAACAAGGCTTTAAGTGTGGGGTTGTGATCTCGGGCAAAATAGGATGCCCGAGTGATGCTTTATACCTTAATTTAGTCTTGTTTATCTAATTTATTTTATACATTTTCATGTAATTTTATATAAATGTAAATATATGTGCTAACCAACATGATTAATCCTTGTTTTGTAGGTTTCAATGATTTTGAGGAACTAATTCATAAGTTGGTGAAGTAGAGGAATGAAGTCGGGAGCAAATTGTGAAAGTTGGCAAAGAGATGCCATGGCAAGGCTCCAGCGTGCCAGGTAGCGTGCCACGCCAAGGCAGCTGCGCCATAGGAGATTTCCAACGCACTGCATGAGCAGCGTGTCACGTTGGCAGCGCGGTGACACTCGGTAGTTTTGGCATCCGAAGGTAATTTACAGAGAGCCTCTGCGTTACATCCGTGTCACGGAGGCAGTGCTCCGCGATACACTCCGTGACACGAAGCCATTCCACGACAGGCTAAATTGTGCACATTTCTCATTTACTATAAATAGGTCCCTTAGCTCCTAAAAACACTTTGTCACAATTTTATTCTGGAAAACCACCTAGGATTGAAGGGAGAAGTGGGAGAACTCATCTAGGGTTTGGAAAATTTCCTTCTCATCTACCAATTGTTGTAAGTATGTTAATTTAGTTGTAGTTTCTTGTAGTTTTACTAACATGAATGGCTAGAACCCTTCCTCTAGGGTTAAAGCCATGAATTATGATTGTGTTTTTATGAATTTGTGTGGAATTAATTTATTGATTGTTGTTTTGTCTTGCATTCTGGATTGTTGGTTGTTTTTATGATTGATCACCATGAAAACATACACGTTAACTTGGGCATTTGCTTGAGAAAGCATTTACCTAGGTCAGAACATGAGAATGTAAGGAGCATGATTGTATCTCACGATATAATTTGTGTTAGGACAGAAATATACCTAATGCCTTGCTTGGTTGATAAAATGGGATTATTTAGGGACCGACTTAGGTTTATCACATCATCACTCAAAGAAGTAGTTGTGTGGCTAAGTTGAGTTAAATGATATGTGCACGAGAGTCCCTACTCATTTCCACGTAAACCACATCCACGTAATTAATTGCCCACGAACTAGAAGTAGCATCCTCGCTCACAATGATGCAGTGAGGCTAGTTTGTCGTGTGTAGAGGCTCGAAAGGTCCTGAGCATGCAATTCTGATTATGTGAGACAACGATTGATAGTTTCATACTTAACCCATTGCAATTCGTAATAGCGCATGATTATCTGGTTTTAACTCTATGTTGCTCCTGGAGTGAATTCAGAATATGTCGTTGACCAAAATTAGACTTAATTAAACCTCCCTCGAAAACGTTTATAATCGACATTTTTGGCATTTAATATCACATTTGAAATAGATAGTTAGAGGAATGGGTCCAGTCCCTATGGGTTCGACATTCTGGTTCTTAAAAAGAGCCACTATATTACTTGCACGACCCGTACACTTGCGGTATGCGCGAAATGAGTCAAACAAAGCACTCTCTATCGAGGTCCCAATTATATACCTATAGTGGCGCGTAATTTATGAGACCAGGGAACCTCGAAACCCCTGACCTACTCTGTGCTAGACACTACTCCTAAAATTATGTATATTGCTCATGAAAATATCTTAGGAGTCTCAACCCCAAAACATCTAAAAATATAGCTTAAATTTGAATAGTGGGGAATCTTGACTCTAAATATCTCTTTAAAATTGATCTTATAAGCCTTGGCTAAATCATTATAAAATATACTTAACCTTACATAGGCTTTCCCAAATCATGAAATTATGCATACTTGAAATAAACTTCGTAATTCAAAATTATGGAATCATATGATGAGAATTCATAAACAATCATGCATACTTTGATAAATCATCATACTTGAAATCATGGAGTCATAAGATGGATCTTCATTAAACATGCATAATCGAACATAATTTCTAATAACTTGAAAACATGAATTTATGATCAAATTAAGTATAAAATTTTCCCATTCGACTCAAAACATACTTTAGAACATGAGGGGATTAGACCCATAAACTTATCATAGGTAATTTCATAAAATTGGATTAAAAACCCTAGGAATCAATTCACTTTATTAAAAAATAGATTCATGACTTTGAGAAGAATCTTGGGCGTGAGAGATGAAGAAAACCCTCATTCATAGCCCTACATACCTAGGTAAACTGATTTCCAAACTATCCTTGAAAGCCCAAGAGATAGAGGAGAATTCTAGCTTGATCTTGCAAGGGAATCTCAATACCTTGCATGCACGGGAGTCTAATAACCTAGAATAGACTAAGCCCTCTTAAGACATTCCTTTTACGGATTAAAACAATGTCATTAGGAAGTTAGGAGCTTGGGAATTTAGAAACTACCCCAAAAAATTTGCATAAAAAACTGTCTGTCGGCTACAACAACCACTCCAATAGGTAGTCGTAGCATACCACGGGCCATTGGATCATTCGTTGTATCTGAAGCACTTCTAGTACTTTGCTACAGTTCTGAACAACGACCGGTCAGGATGAGTCATTGTACGAAATAATGACTCATTACTCCATCTGTTACTTCCCTGGGATATTATGTTACTCTTCTGATTCTCCAACCAATGACCAGACAGGACAAGTCATTACTTGAAACAAAGACTCATCATATCCTCTCATCGTCACTGACTAGGATTTACGCCTTTTTTGAACCCCATTCAATGACCACTAAGGATGACTCATTTGATCTTCTAATGAGTTGTTGTGAGGCTCATTGTTTACTGTAAATCTTGACGGGGGACCTACCGCGAGAGACATAATAGGTCGTTGTTCCCTACAATGACTCATCCCTTGAGTCGTCCTATGACTCTGGTGAAATGTTCCTACATTTCTCTGGTTCAACCCTCGAGTTTGATCCTAGGAACTTTTGGGGTGTTACAACTTTGTACCACCATAGGTATATATTCATGTTCATACCCTACGAGGACTCACAAGTGATATCATGCCTTAAACATTCCTAACATTAAAAGCTCGGGACGGTTCTACCCACTTGAGCAAGATAGTTGGGGCATCATGTAAGCTCTATCATGATGGTGTCGGTAAAGACGAAGCCTTCCATTCTTCCTCACGATTTTAGTTACTAATGTTTATGTCTTTTGATATTATGTATTATAGAATATGTGACCCATTGATCAGTTCATAAGTTTTCATTTATGTTTATAAGTATAACATGGTACATGATTTCTATTTTTAAAAGTTGGGTCATTATGTTCGACTTATGATGAATAGCTTATGATTATGTATATTTAAGAAATATGGCTTTTAGCATGTTTCTAATACTCTCATGATCTATCTTGATTTATATTCATGAATTCATACAATTGTTTTACTAGCATGTTTTATTACCTTTATATACTCAGTATATTCAAAGTACTGACCTCATACTCTATGCTATATTTTTTCATGATATAGGTTCGGGCGATTAGTCTCAGTCTTGTCCTTAGCTTGCCCCTGCTCAGTCCATCTTTATCCCGCTTTAGTGAGCCCTCATGATTTAAGTATGTCAGTGTTGGTTATGTCTCTTTTTCATGTCGTTTGATTTCAGCCGTTAGCAAGCTAGTTGGGCGCATTGTCCTATCAGCTTATCAGATGTTTAGAGGCTTTTCAGACAACATGTATAGTTGTTTTCGGTGATGTTGGTTTGTGTTAGTGTTATGTTGATATCCTATGCATACTTTCACTTACACCATGTTCATGTGTTATTTTCTGCTTATTTAGGCTCTTAATTCATTCAATATATTTTCCATGGATTAGCTTGGAGCCATTCATGGTTTTAGGTCCTGTGTCTCGGTCTGAGGTCTCAGCTCAGGTCTTGGCAATATCTGAGTGGGAAAATGAGTACTACATGGAGTTTTTATTGAACGAGTAGGCCTATATAATTATTTAGGAATTATAGGAAAAAGAATCGTCATATTTCGAGTTCGTATAATGAAGTTATGACCATTTTAGTGAAAATAAATGTTGTTGGTGCAAAGAGAAAAATTCAAGTCTGGTGCATACTTTTGACAAAATTTGTGCTTCCAATGATAAAATTGGACTTCTAGTGATAAAATTCGCACCTTTTATATAGCAGGAAAAAATTAAATTTCAAGTCCGACTTCATTATTCGTGTTGCGATTTTGAGATCTAAGAGACTCGATTATGGGTGATTTTTTACGTGTTGATTATATTTTTTGTGGGGTGAGTTTCTAACCTTAAAACTATTATTTTTTTCGCTAAAGAATTGATTATTTTATGCTTTAATTCGTGAAATAAAATAGAAATTTGTGGTTTTAAGCCTACAGATCTTAGAGTAAGAATTCTTGATTTAGGGATCGAATAACGATCCGTTTTAGTTGAAATTTGACATGTGAGTTTATTTCATTATGGGTTAACATAATCTTAAAGAAAATTCTAGATTTGGCACTAGAGCTTAGGGTGAATTTTTGACCCGACTTTTCAAGCCAAAAATAGATGAAACAATATGAGTGTCATTGAATTGTTATTCTTATGGAGATTATGTATTTGAACAAATTTTGATTTTTCAAAATCATTACAGAAGGGAAAATTTGTAATTTGACATTTGAGCTTTGGTTTGAGGCAAGTAGAGATTTCTTGATTCTTTGAGGTGTTATATTAAATAATTTAAGGGTAATAGGTTATAAGGGGATCCCATATAAATAAGATAACGAGCATTTATATGGGTACCAATGTCATGATATGGGAAAATTTATATGAAATTGATATATGTTGTGTACCGATGTCATGATATGGGAAAATATATACGAAATTGATATATGTTGGACTTACACACTACGTGATACTGGATGGTAACTTGATGATCTTTGATTGGGTGGTTGGTTGACTTGTGTTATTCATAATATTCATCCCACTCTTATTGTTGCATGAGATTATTGAACAATCATTCCCATTAAGTTATTTTGTGAAAATTCGTACTCTTGTGATGCCAATGGAAAATGGTTCCGGCATGTGTTATTATCGATGGGAAATAGTTCCGACATGTGTTATTACCGATGGGAAATGGTTCCGGCATATCTTATTGTCAATGAAAAATAGTTCCAGCGTATGGTCACAACCCAAATGGTTGTGATTGCCACCCACACTAACCCTACAATGAGCAAACAAATGATTCCCAATTACTCAGTCGGACATCGCACATGCATAAAGAAATAAACTCATAATATAACCAATCGAATCGTCAACCAACAAACTTCTCTTTAAAATGAACAAACGATAATTAATCTCAAGACATGATTGTCATTGCATCAGATGCCTATGTACAACACTAAGATTTATTAGTCTAAGAAGTAAAAGAAATAAATAGGAAAAATGCAATGTCCAAAAAGGAAGACATCTTCGACAAAAGAATAGTATTTCCTTCTCGGTCTGCTCACCTTTCAAAAACTGTTGTTTCTCTATAGGTGAGGACGTGAGGAACTTTCTGGTTCGAACTCTACACTCAGAAAAGAAGAGTAGGGGTAGGATTAGTACATAACATGATACTGGTAGGCATCATCGGCTGACCTTACGTAATAACATATACGAAATGCAACAATAATATAAAATGAGTCTTCAACATCATACATAAGCACAATAGCCATATCACATACAATAGCTCTACATAGGTGATAACCGGCCTACTCACTAGATTAGGATTTCCGCTGCTGCGGTCACTAGATTGCTATAGCGGTCTCGCCGCGATGGAAGTAAATCCGCTATAGCGGTACTGCTTGAGGTAGAAGCTTGACTTAGCTGCACCTTCCATCAATTCACCAGATTCAACAATGCTCACATTCATTTATTAATTCATATTGCACACAAGTTGTTGACACTAATTCACATCCACTCATCATCACATACATTTTGAGCATTTCATCATAGGAATTAACAACATTGTGCCAATTCATCATTTAATCAATTTAAACTTAACCTTCTTGCACCATTCTCAACTCAGATTACAAGTACAGAATTCACACACTCCGCTGTACCACTTAACATATTGTCACGCCCCACCTTTGGAGGCATGACTGGCACCTAGTACCCTACTAAGACCTGGACTGTTGTACTATAGTGCCAAAGCACTTCTGGTGCCAAACTGGCTCTAACCCTGGATTCATGGAACCAACAGGCTATATAACGTGTAAATACAGCCTCCTATGTCACACCCCACCTTGGGGGGGGGGGGGTATGACTGGCACCTGGTGCCTTACTAGAACCTGAACTGCTAGACTACTGAGCCTAAGCACATCTGGTGCCTGGCTGGCTCTAACTCAGATTCAGGGAAACAACAAGCTATATAACGGTTGTAACTACAGCCTCCAGCCGACTAGGCCTATAGCCACCTGTATGAAACTTCAACTAACCAGAAACATACTTATAAGGGGGAAACCTATGCGGGCCGACAAGGCCACCATGCTGTCTAGTTATATGTAACTCAACAATTAAATGCTGGATAACTACGTGACCGGCAAGGTCACCACTACTATCAAACTAAGGCCTCACACGGCCAACATAAACTGAAATGCTAAACAGCTATAACAAACTGCACGGCCCCACACGGCCGGCTCAACTGACCACAGGGAAATATATACAGTCTACAAGCCTCTAGGAATACTGACAAGATGGTCGGGACAAGGCCCCAACCTACCCGTACTGTACAACAAAAGGAAATGATGTAAACCTCTGAAATATCAAGCTCCGGATGACAAGACCTGATGACTCTGCGTTGGCTAGGATCACGAGGGATCGCCTCCTCGTCTATGAGTACCTGCAGGCAAGTAATGCAACGCCCCACCGGACGTTAGTACGACTGGTACCAAGTATGCAAAACAACAACTGAAAAATATCTGAAAACAACATTACAACTGATGGAACTGAAATACAAGGAATAGACTAACTGACTGAAATTGTAAAGTTAAGCCTACTCTCAATTATACTGGAAGGAGTAGGAGTCATACCTGGAGATGTATCGCTCTATTGTCGATCTACTCGTATCTAGTGAACATGGCATAGCATAATATAACATAGCATAGCACACACAAACCTTACCCGACCCCCATAAGTCGGGAGGTACAATCAACACGCAGTCTATACCCCTACCCCGTTCGTTCCATCTCCTATAATAACTATAAGCATCCTGCCGATCCCCTGGGTATGCACTTGGGCTTGCTGAGCCCCTGACTATAACTGTACCTGAGTCCGAAGGACTCCCAAATCAACACCCCGGGCGTACCCGCTCGACGGGGGTGTATAAAGTCCGACCAAGGCATAATATGGGGAAACCGGCCCATCTTCGTCCCCTGTGGTACGGCATGACACTCCGTAGAGCGACGCATCCTCGCCCTCTGGCGGATGAGACGATACAGCTATTAACCCTGTGGAGTCGTGGATGCTAGGTAATCCAACCCCAAGACAATTCAGTGGTCTCCACTAGTAATACTATCTGCATATACCACATACTGAAGCTAATGATGATAATGTATCTGTACATACTGTATGTTGAACTAGTGATAGTGATATGTATGTATTTAATACATGCGGAGACTGATAATGGTATATATAAATATATAATCTTTTGCCATACTTTACTGAGTCTAATGTTTAACAAGATATAGTTTTTCTGCTGGGAATCATGCTGTATAATTGAGTTTCTATAGTAACATGATTTACTATTTCTAACATGCTTTCTAAACTTCGTTTTAATCTATCATTCTACTTCTGAGATACCTTACAGATACTTATATTGCTTTACTAAGTTTCAACTGAATACGATAATATCCTAACATTCTTTACTAAATCACATACTGGGCATGCTATACAGTTCCTAACACTTTGTATTAGAATTTATATCGTGCTAGCAAGTTCCACGCTATACATGACATGATGATTCCAATATCGTACCAATATTCATAATAAACATAACACATGACTTCTGAACATTCTACTGGCCTTTAAACTATATTACCATACTGAGACTACTAACTTGCCGACGAAACTAGCTTTACATACCTTCGCTTCTGATTTCCCGACTAATCGGCGTAGCTTGGTCAGTATTCCAGCTATTTCTCCTAACTTCATTCATATATACGTCAATCAGTACTAAATACAACTTTATTCTGAAGGACGACATCACTTTCGATGTAATTATAGCATAAACTTAGGCTTATCGAAAGACGGTCGAAAACTCGCTATTTTTCAGAAGTCCAGAAGGGAGAAGTATTCACTTCACAGCTAGGAACACATAGACACTAGTTTGGAGCAATTCCACTTACCTTAGCCTGGTAGCACGACGATTTGTCGGCCGTATCTCGCGAAACTAAATCTGTAGGAATGCTCCTGCTGCTAAATACTTCAGTATCTGGAGTTAATTTAGATTTGGACTACGTTTGGCAGCGTAATCGGACGGAGATTATCAAGAATCCTTCATTCCCTTTTCCTCTCTGGTTTTTCTCTCTGTTTTCGCTGGAAATAATGAAAATTATTTCATTTAAAACCAAAGTGGAGCTTTATATACTTGGGCCTGGACAGGCCCAACGTGTCACGAAGCCAACGCGGAGGCTCCACCTCCGTGACACGTTGCCATCGCGGAGGGGCTCTGCCCCGGCTCTTTCCGCGATGGTTCGACAGGCTACTCGTCCGATCCTTTCCCGGGCCTTTCCCTAGCACATATGGCTTTCAAATATGCTTAACCAACGCGCGAATAGGCCATCTAGGTGCCCGGAATCTGACGGGGTATAACATTCTCCCCCCTTTAAGAACATTCGTCCTCGAATGGAAACTGCTATCTAGAGGACTTCTCAACTTATTTCTAGGAAAATTTCGGCAGAGTTTCCCCTGTAATATGGACTATCCCGAAAACCTGAAACGCAGAAAAGTCCAATATATCTACTGCACACGATACTTTAAGATTCACTGGATAGCTAAACATCAATCTTTCTCATTTATATATACACAACTACAAAGTACTACATAAGTAATAATATGGGCATAGCTGTCACCTGACTAGGCCTGGAATAAGTAAGGATATCTAGATTTCATATCTTCCTCAGCCTCCCACGTCATCTCATCTCGGTTCCTGTTACGCCATAATACCTTGACAGACGCAATATCCTTAGTTCTCAATCTATGAATCTGTCTGTCTAAGATGGCTACTGGAACCTCTTCATAGGCCAGCTCTTTTGTAACCTGGATATCCTGGACTGGAACTGCTCTTGACGGGTCTCCTAAGCATTTCCTTAGCATGGATACATGAAAGACCGGATGAACGGATCCTAGCTCTGGAGGCAAGTTCAACTCATATGCAACTCGGCCTATCCTTCGACGAATCTGATAAGGCCCAACAAACCTCGGACTGAGCTTACCTTTCTTGCCGAATCTCATCACCCCTTTCATCGGAGATACTTTCAGAAATACCCAGTCATTTACATCAAATTCCAGGTCTCTGCGCCGCACATCTGCATATGATTTCTGGCGGCTCGGTGCAGTCAGTAAGCGTTCTCGGATAAGCTTTACCTTTTCCTCTGACTGCTGAACAATGTCTGGCCCAACCAACGCTGATTCTCCTATTTCGAACCAGCCAATCGGCGATTTGCATTTCCGCCCGTATAATGCCTCTAAAGGCGCCATCTGGATGGTTGAGTGATAGTTGTTATTATAAGCAAATTCAATTAACGGCAAATGCTCGTCCCAGCTACCTCCAAAATCTAGCACACACGCTCGTAGCATGTCCTCGAGCGTCTGAATAGTGCGCTCAGCCTGTCCATCTGTCTGAGGGTGGAATACTGTGCTCAGATTAATCTGCATCCCCAGACCCCTCTGAAACGATTGCCAAAATCTAGCCGTAAACTGTGCTCCTCTTTCTGAAATAATGGATACCGGTACTCCATGCAATCTTACTATTCCCCGGATATACAACTCTGCATAATCTTCGGCCGAGAAAGTAGCTCTTACTGGCAGGAAATGAGCTGATTTTGTCAATCTATCAACTATTACCCATATAGAGTCATATCTGCGTCTGGTACGAGGTAATCCTGCCACAAAATCCATATTCACTGCTTCCCATTTCCAGAGAGGCACAGCTATGTCTTGAGTCAAACCGCCTGGTTTCTGATGTTCTGCTTTCACCTGTTGGCAGTTAGGGCACTAAGCTACAAATTCAGCAATTTCTCTTTTCATACCTGGCCACCAGTAGTTTTCTTTGATATCATGGTACTTTTTTGTTGCACCGGGGTGAAGAGAATAACGGGCGTAATGTACCTCGTTCATAATCTGCTGACGGAGCCCTGAAACATCTGGAACACATAGGCGACCTTTGCATAACAACACTTCTTCCTCAGTTACATGAAAATCTGGCGCTTTACCCTGCTAGATTCTGTCTTTGAGCTGGATCAGGTAAGGATCCTCATATTGTAGTTCTTTCACTTCCACAACTAATGATGACACAACAGTGTTCTGTATTACCGCACTACCGTCCTTTGTTTCTGCTACACGAACGGCTAGGCTAGCTAACTGATGTATCTCCCTGACCAATTCCCGCTGCTCGGGCTGCAAATTCGCCAAACTCCCCATGGACTTACGACTGAGAGCATCTTCTACAACATTGGCTTTCCCCGGGTGGTACAGGATATTCACGTCATAATCCTTTAACAGCTCCAACCAGCAACGTTGCCGCAGATTCAACTCCCTCTGAGTGAAGATATACTGTAGGATCTTGTGATCTGTGAAAATATCAACATGGACACCATACAGGTAATGCCTCCACATTTTCAAGGCGTGGATCACTGCGGCTAATTCCAGGTCGTGGGTAGGGTAATTCTTTTCGTGTTTCCTCAGCTGTCTGGAAGCATACGCAATCACTTTACCATGTTGCATCAACACACAACCTAACCCAATGCCTGATGCGTCGCAATACACTGAATAACCTTCTATACCTTTCGGTAATGCTAACACTGGGGCGGAGGTTAATCTGTCTTTTAACTCCTGGAAGCTCTGCTCGCATGCCTCTGTCCACTGAAACTTCGCTGCTTTCTGTGTCAGTTGGGTCAGAGGTGCCGTAATAGTCAAGAACCCTTCAATGAACCTCTTGTAACATCCTGCTAATCCCAGAAAGCTACGGACTTCAGTCGGAGTGGTAGGCCTAGACCATGATTTAACTGCTTCGATTTTTTGCTTATCAACTTGTATACCAGCATCTGACACAATATGCCCTAAAAAGGCTACTGAATTAAGCCAGAATTCACACTTAGAAAATTTAGCATATAACTGGCGATCCCTGAGGATCTGGAGCACTATCCGCAAATGAGTCTGGTGATCTGCTTCAGAGCGAGAATACACCAGAATGTCATCAATGAATACTATTACGAACAAGTGCAGGAAAGGTCTGAAAATACTATTCATCAGGTCCATGAATATTGTCGGGGCATTCGTTAACCCAAAGGACATGATTAGAAATTCAAAATGTCCATATCGTGTCCTGAACGCTGTCTTAGGAATATCTCTTTCACGTACTCAAACCTGGTGATATCCGGACCGCAAGTCAATCTTAGAAAAGTATCTGGCTCCTTGCAACTGATCAAATAAGTCATCAATTCTGGGAAGCGAGTACTTGTTCTTCACTGTGACTTTGTTCAATTGCCGATAATCTATGCACAGACGGAGTGAGCCATCTTTATTTCTCACAAACAGAACTGGCGCACCCCATGGTGAAGTACTCGGCCTAATAAAACCTTTATCCAACAAGTATTTCAGCTGCTCCTTTAATTCTCTGAGTTCTGCGAGAGCCATACGATAGGGAGGAATTGATATCGGCTGAGTGCCTGGTAACAAGTCAATAGAAAAATCTATTTCCCTTTCTGGGGGAATACCAGGTAACTCATCGGGAAACACATCAGGGAACTCGTTCACCACCGGAACAGACTGGAGCGTCGGAGATTCTGCTCGGACATCCTGAACTCTGACCAGATGGTAAATACATCCCTTAGATATCAATTTCCTCGCCTGAAGGTAGGAAATAAACCTACCTTTTGGCGTAGCGGTGCTGCCCTTCCAGTCCCGCACTGCTTCTCCTGGAGAGTGGAATCGGACCGTCTTGGTCCAACATTCAACATTGGCAAAGCACGGCACTAGCCAATCCATACCCATTATGGCATCGAAGTCTATCATTTCTAACTCGACCAGATCTACTGTGGTCTGACGGTCAGCAACCTCTACTATACACCCTCGGTAAATTCTGCTAGCTTCAATAGAGTCACCGACGGGCGTGGATACTGAAAAGGGCTGCTGCAATAATTCTGGTGCAATATTGAACTTTCGTGCCACAAATGGAGTAATATAGGACAAAGTAGATCCTGGATCAATCAATACATAAGCAGGGTGTGAGCAGATAGTTATCATACCTGTCACAACATCAGGTGACGCTTCTGAATCCTGCCTCCCTGGTAAAGCATATGTGTGGCTTGGACCCGCACCTACACTGGAGGCCCCTGATCTGCCCCAACCCCTGCCTGCCGACACTGAGGGCCTGCGCCCTGCCAAAGATGCTGTAGCTCGTGACCCTACGGATGCCCTGTCCTGACTATCCCGGTCCTCCTGACCTTTGACTAGGATCTCTCATCAGATGGCCCTCTTGGCCACAAATATAACATCCGCTGGAGCCATACCTGCATGCTCCAGAATGGCGTCGGCTGCATATAGGGCAAAGTGGTAGGGTATACCTACTCTGTATCGCCTTTCTCTGCAATGGTAAATCTGCAATCTGCGAGCCTCTACCGGTCTCTGACTACCCCCTGCGGCTACATCTACCCCTCTGCGGCTGTGGTGGAGGCGGGGGCCTGGGCAGCCTATCTAACAATCATGGCCTAGGTCCTCCCCAAGCCTCCCTCTGTAATTCAACTGGTCTGTCCCTACGGCGCTGCTCCTTATTGGTCCTCCTGATCTCCCGATGCCGCTGCCTGATGCCCTCAATATTCTGGGAAAATGCTTGAACTCGGGCAATATCCATGTGCTCTCGCAGTGTGGCCATAATACAAGCCTCAACATATTCTGGATTCAACCCCATGATGAAGCGGTGTACTCTGGATGCCATGGTATCAACAAAGGCCGGTGCGTACTGGGCCAAAGAATCAAACCGCAGGGCATATTCCCGAACACTCATGGCACCCTGCTCCAACTGTAGAAACTGATCCACCCGGGCCTGTCGAATCTCCCGTGGAAACTAATGATCCAGAAAATCTCCTAAGAAGCTGGACCAGGTCGGAGGGGAAACATCTCTCCCTCGGGACCTTTCCCAGCTTTCATACCACAATACGACGATGTCCCGTAACCGGAATGCTGCCAACTCAACCGATTCTATAGGCGTGGCATGCATAACCCTGAAAATTCTCTACATCTGATCTAGAAAATCCTGAGGGTCCTCCGTCCAGTCCGTACCTGTAAACTGTGGGGGATTCAGAGCCAAGAAATCTCGGACCCTCGAACTACCGGGCCCTCCTGACGACTCCACAACTGTATAGGGCATAGGCTGACGCTGAGCAGCCATCATTTGTGCTAACATGACTACCGCACTCCTAACCTCCAGGTCGGAAGGTATCGGTATAGGGAATGCTGGAGGTAGTGTCGCCCCAAGTGGCTCATGATGTGGTGGAGACTACTGAGAAGGCTGCGACGATGCCTCTGTAGTGCCCTCTGATCGGTCTATTTCTTAACGAGGGTGAGGCATCCTGCTGGTGCCTTCCCCTGCTGCAATATCTAAGCTCTGGCCTGTGATAGGATGTCGCTGGTCTGACGTTATCTGTAACCAAAGAATACGGTGAGCTTTAGGGACTCAACCCTATACTGTACCGCTCTACAGCACGACTGAATAAGAATAAAAGACAACCATTCTATCATGCCTTGCAGCCCCCTACACATAGTATGTGGTGCACAACAAATCCATAGGCAGGACTCTACTTAGCACGGCTTGCAGACTCCCTGGGATATGACCTGCTCTGATACCATGTTTTTCATACCCCACCTTGCGGGGGTATGACTGGCACCTGGTGCCCTACTAGGACCCGAACTGCTAGACTAGTGAGCCTAAGCACTTCTGGTGTCTGGCTGGCTCTAACTCAGATTCAGGGAAACAACGGGATATATAACGGTTGTAACTACAGCCTCCGGCTGACTAGGCCTATAGCCACCTGTATGAAACTTCAGCTAACCAGAAACATACTTACAAGGGGGAAACCTATGCGGGCCGACAAGGCCACCATGCTGTCTAGTTATCTGTAACTCAACAATTAAATGCTAGATAACTACGTGACCGGCAAGGTCACCACTACTATCAAACTAAGGCCTCACACGGCCAACATAAACTGAAATGCTAAACAGCTATAACAAACTGCACGGCCTCACACGACCGGCTCAACTGACCACAGGGAAATATATACAGTCTGCAAGCCTCTAGGAATACTGACAAGATGGTCGGGACAGGGCCCCGACCTACCCGTACTGTACAACAAAAGGAAATGATGTAAACCTCTGAAATATCAAGCTCCGGATGACAGGAGCTGATGACTCTGCGCTGGCTAGGATCACGAGGGATCGCCTCCTCGTCTATGAGTACCTGCAGGCAAGTAATGCAGCGCCCCACCGGGCGTCAGTACCACTGGTACCGAGTATGCAAAACAACAACTAAAAAATATCTAAAAACAACAATACAACTGATGGAACTAAAATACAAGGAATAGACTAACTGACTGAAAATGTAAAGTTAAGCCTACTCTCAATTATACTGGAAGGAGTAGGAGTCATACCTGGAGATATATCGCTCTATTGTCGATCTACTCGTATCTAGTGAACATGGCATAGCATAACATAACATAGCATAGCACACACAAACCTTACCCGGCCCCCATAAGCCGGGAGGTACAATCAACACGCAGTCTATACCCCTACCCCGGTCGTCCCATCTCCTATAATAACTATAAGCGTCCTGTCGATCCCCTGGGTATGCACTTGGGCTCGCTGAGCCCCTGACTATAATTGTACCTGAGTCCGGAGGACTCCTGAATCAACACCCCGGGCGTACCCGCTCGACGGGGGTGTATAAAGGCCGACTAAGGCACAATATGGGGAAACCGGCATCCCATCTTCGTCCCCTGTGGGACGACATGCCACTCTGTAGAGCGACGCATCCTCGCCCTCTGGCGGATGAGTCGATACAACTATTAACCCTGGGGAGGTCGTGGACGCTAGGTAATCCAACCCCAAGACAATACAGTAGTCTCCACTAGTAATTCTATCTGCATATACCACATACTAAAGCTAATGATGATAATGTATCTGTACATACTGTATGTTGAACTAGTGATAGTGATATGTATGTATTTAATACATGCAGAGACTGATAATGGTATATATAAATATATAATCTTCTGCCATACTGTACTGAGTCTAATGTTGAACAAGATATAGTTTTTCTGTTGGGAATCATGCTGTATAACTGAGTTTCTATAGTAACATGATTTACTATTTCTAACATGCTTTCTAAACTTCGTTTTAATCTATCATTCTACTTCTGAGATACCTTACAGATACTTATATTGGTTTACTAAGTTTCAACTGAATATGATAATATCCTAACATTCTTTACTAAATCACATACTGGGCATGTTATACAGTTCCTAACACTTTGTATTAGAATTTATATCGTGCTAGCAAGTTCCATGCTATACATGACATGATGCTTCCGATATCGTACCAATATTCATAATAAACATAACACACGACTTCTGAACATTCTACTGGCCTTTAAACTATTTTACCATACTGAGACTACTAACTTGCCGAGAAAACTAGCTTTACATACCATCGCTTCTGATTTCCTGACTAACCGGTGTAGCTTGGTCAGTATTCCAGCTATTTCTCCCAACTGCATTCATATATATGTCAATCAGTACTAAATACAACTTTATTCTGAAGGACGGCATCACTTTCTATATAATTATAGCCTAAACTTAGGCTTATCAAAAGACGGTCGAAAACTCGCTATTTCTAGAAGTCCAGAAGGGAGAAGTGTCACACCCCGCCTTGGGGGTATGACTGGCACCTGGTGCCCTACTAGGACCTGAACTGCTGGACTGCTAAGCCTGGGCACATCTGGTGCCTGGCTGGCTCTAACTCACATTTCTGGGAACAAAGGGCTATATAATGGCTGTAAACACAGCCCCCGGCCCATTGGCCTATAGCCTTCTGTACCTGTACTAACAGCTGACCAGAAACATATCAATTCAGGGAAACCTATGCGGGCTGACAAGGCCACCATGCTGTCTTGTTATCTGTAACTTAATTATAGAATATTAGGAAGCTATGTGACCGGCAAGGTCACCACTACTGTCAAGCTATGGCCCCACACGGCCAACATGAAAGAAACAGAAGTGCTAACAACTAAACAACTGCACGGCCTCACACGACCAGCTCATCTGACCACAGGGAAATATATACAGACTGCAAGCCTCTAGGAATAGCAATAGAAATGATCGGGACAGGGCCCCGACCTACCCGTACTATACAACAAAAGAAACTGAAATACACCTCTGGAATTCAGTCTCCGGATGATAGGAGCTGAATACTCGATCGCGGACAGGAATCACGTAGTATCACCTGCTAATCTATGAGTACCTGAAGGCAAATAATGCAGCACCCCACCGGGCATCAGTACCGCTGGTACTGAGTATGTAAAGCAATAACTGAAAGCAAAATCTGAAAACAACAATGTAACTGATGAAACTGAAGTAGAAAGGAATGGATTAACTGTCTGATAATGTAAATCATACCTTCTTTTAATCATACTGGAAGGAGTAGGAGTCATACCTGAGGATTTATCATTCTACTGTCAATCTACTCGTATCTACTGTAACACAGCATGACATATCATAACATAACATAGCACACTCAAACCTTACCCGACCCCCATAAGCCGGGAGGTACAACCAACACGCAATCTATACCCCTACCCCGGTCGTCTCATCTCCTATAATAACTATAAGCATCCTGCCAGTCCCCTGGGTATGCACTTGGGCTCGCTGAGCCCCTGACTATAACTGTACCTGAGTCCGGAGGACTCCTGAATCAACACCCCGGGCGTATCCGCTCAATGGGGGGTGTATAAGGGCCGACCAAGGCACAATATGGGAAAAACTGGCATCCCATCTTCGTCCCCTATGGGACGGCATGCCACTTCGTAGAGCGACGTATCCTCGTCCTCTGGCGGAGGAGTCGATACAGCTATTAACCCTGGGCGGTCATGGATGCTAGGTAATCCAACCCCAAATAATACAACAGTCTCACTAATAATACTATCTGCATATACCACATACTGAAACTAATGATAATGAAGAGTTTGTACATACTGCATGCTGAACTAGTGATAGTGATATGTATGTATTTAATACATGCTGGGACTGATAATAGTATATATATATAAATATACTCTTCTGCCATACTGTACTGAGTCTAATGCTGAACATGATATAGTATTTCTGCTGGAAACTATGTTGTATACTGAGTTTCTATAGTAACATGATTTACTATTCCTAACATGCTTTCTAACATCATTTTAACTTATCATTCTATTTCTGAAATATCTTACAGATATTACATTGCTTTACTGAATTTCAATTGAATACGATAATATCCTAACATTCTGTACTACATCACATACTGAGCATGTTGTGCAGTTTCTAACACTTGTTTTAGAATCTATATCGTGCTAGCAAGTCTCGCGCTGATCATAACATGATGTTTCTAATATCGTACCATCATTCATAGTAAACATCATACATGGCTTCTGAATATTCTACTGGCCTTTAAATTACTGTATTGTACCGAGATTACTAACTTGCCGAGGGAACTAGCTTTACATACCTTATCCTCGAACTATCCGTCTGTTGGATGACGCTCGGCCGGTACTTCAACTATTTTCTCCCAACTGCATTCACAAACATGTCAATCAATACTAAATACAACTTTATTGTAAAGAGCAACATCACTTTCGATATAGTTTATAGCCTAAACTTAGGCTTATCGAAAGACGGTCGAAAACTCGCTATTTTCCAGCGGTCCAGAAGGGAGAAATATTCACTTCACAGCTAGGAACACATAGACACTAGTTTAGAGCAATTCCACTTACCTTAGCTCGGTAGCTCGACGATTCGTCGGCCGTATTTCATGAAACTAAATCCGTAGGAATGCTCTCTGCTGCTAAATACCTTGATATCTGAGGTTAATTTGAGTTTGGACAACGTTTAGCAGTGTAATCGGATGAAGATTATAATACCTCCTTTGTTCTTATCTTCTCTCTGCTGATTGCTCTCTGTTTTACTGGAAATATAAGTGTATAAATGATTTAAAACGAAGTGGGGCTTTATATACTTGGGCCTGGACAAGGCCAACGTGTCACGGAGTCAACGCGGAGGCTCCACCTCCATGACACGCTGCCATCGCGGAGGGGCTCTACCTCAGCTCCTTCCATGATGGTTCGACAGGTTTCTCATCCGATCTTTTCCCGGGCCTTTCTCTAGCACGTATGGCCTTCAAATATGCTTAACCAACGTGCGAATAGGTCATCTAGGTGCTGGGAATCCTACGGGGTATAACATTCTCCCCCCCTTAAGAACATTCGTCCTCGAATGTATACTGCCATCTAGAGGACTACTTAACTTACTTGTTTAGAAAAATTTCAGCAGAGTTTCCCCTGTAATATGGACTATACCAAAAACCTGAAATGCAGAAAAGTCTAATACAGGTACTGTACACAATACTGTAGGATTCACTAGATGGCTACGTATCAATTTTCCTCAATTATACATATACAACCATAAAATACTACATAAGCAATAATACGGACATACCTATCACCTGATTAGGCCTGGAATAGGTGAGGATATCTAGTCCTCATATCTTCCTCCGCTTCCCAAGTCATCTCCTCTCGGTTCCTGTTACGCCTCAATACCTTGATAGACGTAATATCTTTAGTCCTCAATTTGCGAATCTGTCTGTTTAAAATAGTTATTGGAACCTCCTCATAGGCCAGCTTTCCGTAACCTGGATATTCTGGACTGGGACTGCTCTGGACGGGTCTCCTATGCATTTCCTCAGCATAGATACATGAAAGAACGGATGAACGGATTCTAATTCCGGAGGTAAATTCAACTCATATGCTACTCGGCCTGTCCTTCGACGAGTCCGATAAGGCCCAACAAACCTCGGGCCGAGCTTACCTTTCTGCCGGACCTCATTACCTCTTTCATTGTGGATACTTCATAAATACCCATTCATACACATCAAACTCCAATTTTCTGCGCCGCACGTCTGCATATGATTTCTGGCGGCTCTGTGCAATCAGTAAGCATTCTTCGGATAAGCTTTACCTTTTCCTTTGACTGCTGAACAATGTCTGGGCCAACCAACACTGACTCTCCGATTTCAAACAAACCATTCGGCGATCTGCATTTTCGCTCATATAATACCTCAAAAGGCGCCATCTGGATGGCTGAATGATAGCTATTATTGTAGGAAAATTCAATTAATGGTAAATGCTCACTTTGGCTACTACTAAAATCTAGCACACACGCTCGCAACATGTCTTTGAGCGTCTAAATTGTGCGCTCAGCCTGCTCATCTGTTTGAGAATAGAATGTTGTGCTTAGATTAATCTGCGTCCCCAGCCCCTTCTGGAACGATCTCCAAAACCTAGCCGTGAACTGCGCTCCTCTGTCTGAAATAACGGATACTGGCACTCCATGCAATCTGACTATCTCTCCAATATACAACTCCGCATAATCTCCAGCCAAGAAAGTAGTTCTAACTGGCAGGAAATGGGCTGATTTAGTCAATCTGTCAACCATTACCCATATAGAGTCGTGTCTGTGTCTGGTACGGGGTAATCCTGCCACAAAATCCATATTCACTGCTTCCCATTTTCAGAGAGGGACAACTATGTCCTGAGTTAACCCACCTGGTTTCTGATGTTCTGTTTTCACCTGTTGGCAGTTAGGACACTGTGCTACAAATTCAGCAATTTCTCTTTTCATACTTGGCCACCAGTAGTTTTCTTTCATATCATGGCACATTTTCGTCGCGCCTGGGTGGAGAGAATAGCGGGCGTAATGCGCCTCGCTCATAAGCTGCTGGCGATGCCCCAAAATATCTGGAACACAAATGCGGCCTTTATATCGCAACACCTCATCCCCAGTTATCTGAAAATATGTCACCTCTCCTTACTGAACCTTGTGTTCAAGTTGAACCTGGCTAGGATCTCCATACTGCCGTTCCTTTACTTCCACCACTAACGACAACACTGCGACATTCTGTATTATCGCTCTTTAAGGCATAAACTACTGCAGCTAACTCCAGGTCATGGGTAAGATAATTCTTTTCATGTTTCTTCAACTTCCTGAAAGCATAAGCTATTACTTTATCATGCTGCACCAACCCTCTGTATCCCCCGGCGATAATAACACTGGAGCTGATGTTAACCTGGCTTTTAACTCTTGGAAGTTCTGCTCACACGCCTCAGTCTACTGGAACTTTGCTGCCTTCTATGACAATTTAGTCAGAGGTGCTACTAAGGTGGAAAATCCTTCCACAAACCCTCTGCAGTACCTGACTAACCGCAGGGACTGCGTACTTTGATCGGAGTGGTAGGTCTAGGCTATGTCTTCACTACTTCGATTTTCTGTGTATCTATCTGTACACCAGCCTTCGACATAATGTGACCAAAAAGACTGCTAAACTCAACCAAAATTCACATTTACAAAAATTGACGTATAACTGACGGTCATACTGGTTTATTATACCGGAGAACCTGACAAGTAACCCACCGGTATAGCTAGAGCTTATCTGGCCTTCTGGCCGCATGCTAAGGCTACTTGTTGCTAAGGTAACCTTGAATGGCTATCTGCACACCGTGTGCCCGTATCTGATCAGGGGGTCCTGATATTGACCATGACCTCTAATGATCTGGCTGCATAACCTTAAGTAACTGAATAGTCGGGTTGAATGACCCGAATGTGGCAGTAGTCTAACAATGCTCTAACCGTTCTACTTGAGTGCTTATAGTTCATGCATAACCACAGACTTGTGGGCATCTAATTGCTCTGTTATTTTGCTTAAACCACTGTAAGGCTGGGCTTAATCAACTTACTCCCAGGCGATCAATCTCTGGATCTTCACGGGGAGTCTACTGATCCCCTGGTCTTAATAAACACTGTGCTAGCAGGGTACTATCAATTTCTTACGCCTTGTGTGTATCCACTTGGATTTATACTGCTATTCTGGGGAATTCTCGGTCTTATGAGCTATTCTTTAAATACTGGCCTTCTGCTAGGGCTCTGATCTGAATATCTTACGAAAACCAGCTGAAGTACTAGTCTGTCGCTGACTACTGATGTGGACCCTTCCTTGGGGTACCCACGGATATTCTGACTGGGACGGCCGGCTGTCTTATGGGGTGTTCCACATACTAACTGCTAGGTTGGTTAAGGCCGACTCTCACCTACAAGACTGGAAAAATGACGTACGACCACTTAACATACTAGAACAATTCCGGTATTGCTAATCTCTGAAATTTGCCTATTCGGCCTCTAATCTTGGTTCTAGCACACGCACTAATGTTACCGATCTTCAGGGATGCTTCTCTGCTAATGCAGGCGCCAGCTGGTCGGTAGACCGTCTAACTGCACCCTTATCATCTAGCCATCTGTTTTAGGCCATTAACTCTGGTAAGCTCCTAGAGCCTAGATCTGGCAACAACACATAAGTCTATTAACTTAATAATGGAGAACTGAGATAGTTTCTATGACTTCATACGTAATTCACACTTAATCTGCCCTTTCCCTTCTCCTTTTCTTTCTTTCTTCTCCCTCTTTCTCTTTTTTTTTTGGCAAGGGTGGGGGGTGTCCTGCAATGCAATTTGTACATGCTTTCTATTACTAATCAGCATCTGTGATTGTAGCCCTTATAGGCAGCCACTCACAGCATATCTATTATCTGTATATATATATATATATATATATATATATATATATATATATATCAATAGCTACGTACAATATGTACTGAGTTCTGCGGTAATACATAATCTCTGACATGCTCTGCTGAGTTACATACCGTACATGATACATCGCTTCTACGGCCTAATAATATCTCCTGCCCTGACTTATCATTTCATTGCATTGTCACCCCCTGAAAGTAACAAACATAAACACTCTAGTTATTGTCTGCTGTTTGAAATTCCGCCACTCTTGCGATGTGGGGTCGACGTTCGAATCTTGTAGCCTTACTAGGCATATATTGAGAGCCCATGACTGTCTGCTGGGCCTTATCTCTAGGCTACACTAGATTAGAATTGCTGTATCGGTAACTTATTAACTTTTCCATAGCGGACATACTGCGGTATTCTGAACCGCAATCTTACTGTCAGCCCGAGGCTTAATCCTTAATACGATATTTTATCAATCCAGGGGTAATTCTAATTTCCCCACAAGATCTAACATTCCTGCTTCTTTCCCTCATCTTACTTAAGCTGAACTCTGGGGTTCAAGGTACGTGCTCTTCATTGTTAACAAGATTGTTGGTCCTGTATCAGTTCATACTTCCCCTGACTTGCAGTCAGACCTATCTGATTCACATAACCCCTCACCCTTTTGATATCACAACTGGATCATAACCACAATCTTACAGGTATGTCTTGCTATATGTTAGCATATGTGGCGGACTTGGCCTTTTTCTGACTCGAACTTGACTATTACCCGACATTCATCACTAACAGGTCTTTTACCCCTGCTTCGAGTAAGCTAACGGTCTTACTTCCTCTACTGGCTTATTATCATAAGGGTCTACACAACTTACGGAATCATAGGGGCTCTTTATACTTTCCAATACTTACTAGGATCAATCAGCCCATCTTTACTTACTGCTTGATTTGGCAGCCCAATCTCAAGTCTTATGCCCCTTTACTATACTGGCATCAAAATCAAGAGGTAGGAATAGCCCTTTTCTTATTGCAACAAGTAAAAGCATTTAACTGTACCATATCCAAAAGATGTATTTGGGATTCCTGCATTTCCCTCTCATTCTTATACTTACCTGGTGGTCTGACCTTGTCTGTAATCTTAATCAGATCTTATATTGCTAATAAATAAATCAACTCATATGCACATTACACTCCTAACTTCCTATTCTGACGTTATCAACGTATACTGGGGATAGTACCGATAAAGGTATCATGCTGGGAGGTCTCGGGTACCTTCTCCTGCTACCGTAGTTATCATGTAACTGGCTGATGCCTTCTTCTATTGCTATATCTGATCTTCTACCTGTAATAGGGTAATGCTGATCTCCCTTTGTATCTGTAATCAAAGAATACGGTAAGTTTTTTAGAGACTCCACCCTGTACTGTACCGCTCTAAAGCACGACTGACTGAGAAGGAAGGGTAACTATCCTATCATGCCTCGCAGCCTCCTGCCTATAATATGTGGTGCACAACACATCCATAGACAAGACTATACTTTGCACGACTTGCAGACTCCTTGGGACACGACCTGCTCTGATACCAAGTTTGTCACACCCCGCCTTGGGGGGTATGACTGGCACCTGGTGCCCTACTAGGACCTGAACTGCTGGACTGCTAAGCCTGGGCACATCTGGTGCCTGGCTGGCTCTAACTCACATTTCTGGGAACAAAGGGCTATATAACGGCTGTAAACACAGCCCCCGGCCCATTGGCCTATAGCCTTCTGTACCTGTACTAACAGCTGACCAGAAACATATCAATTCAGGGAAACCTATGCGGGCCGACAAGGCCACCATGCTGTCTAGTTATCTGTAACTTAATTATAGAATATTAGGAAGCTATGTGACCGGCAAGGTCACCACTACTGTCAAGCTATGGCCCCACACAGCCAACATGAAAGAAACAGAAGTACTAACAACTAAACAACTGCACGGCCTCACACAACCGGCTCATCTGACCATAGGGAAATATATACAGACTGCAAGCCTCTAGGAATAGCAATAGAAATGATCGGGACAGGGCCCCAACCTACCCGTACTATACAACAAAAGAAACTGAAATACACCTCTGGAATTCAGTCTCCGGATGACAGGAGCTGAATACTCGATCGCTGACAGGAATCATGTAGTATCGCCAGCTTGTCTATGAGTACCTACAGGCAAGTAATGCAGCGCCCCACCGGGCGTCAATACCACTGGTACTGAGTATGTAAAGTAATAACTGAAAGCAAAATCTGAAAAAAACAATGTAACTGATGAAACTGAAGTAGAAAGGAATGGATTAACTGTCTGATAATGTAAATCATACCTTCTTTTAATCATAATGGAAGGAGTAGGAGTCATACCTGAGGATTTATCGTTCTACTATCGATCTACTCGTATCTACTGTAACACAAAATGACATATCATAACATAACATAGCACACTCAAACCTTACCCGGCCCCCATAAGTCGGGAGGTACAACCAACACGCAATCTATACCCCTACCCCGGTCGTCCCATCTCCTATAATAACTATAAGCATCCTGCCGGTCCCCTAGGTATGCACTTGGGCTCGCTGAGCCCCTGACTATAACTGTACCTGAGTCCGAAGGACTCCTGAATCAACACCCCGGGTTTATCCGCTCGACGGGGGTGTATAAGGGCCGACCAAGGCACAATATGGGGAAAACTGGCATCCCATCTTCGTCCCCTGTGGGACGGCATGCCACTCTGTAGAGCGACATATCCTCGTCCTCTGGCGGATGAGTCGATACAGCTATTAACCCTGGGCGGTCATGGATGCTAGGTAATCCAACCCCAAACAATACAACAGTCTCACTAATAATACTATCTGCATATACCACATACTGAAACTAATGATAATGAAGAGTTTGTACATACTGCATGCTGAACTAGTCATAGTGATATGTACGTATTTAATACATGCTGGGACTGATAATAGTATATATATATAAATATACTCTTCTGCCATACTGTACTGAGTCTAATGCTGAACATGATATAGTATTTCTGCTGGAAACTATGTTGTATACTGAGTTTCTATAGTAACATGATTTACTCTTCCTAACATGCTTTCTAACTTCATTTTAACTTATCATTCTATTTCTGAAATGTCTTACAGATATTACATTGCTTTACTGAATTTCAATTGAATACGATAATATCCTAACATTCTGTACTACATCACATACTGAGCATGTTGTGCAGTTTCTAACACTTGTATTAGAATCTATATCGTGCTAGCAAGTCTCGCGCTGATCATATCATGATGTTTCTAATATCGTACCATCATTTGTAGTAAACATCATACATGGCTTCTGAATATTCTACTGGCCTTTAAATTACTGTACTGTACCGAGATTACTAACTTGCCGAGGGAACTAGCTTTAAATACCTTATCCTCGAACAATCCGTCTGTCGGACGACGCTCGGCCGGTACTTCAACTATTTTCTCCCAACTGCATTCACAAACATGTCAATCAATACTAAATACAACTTTATTGTAAGGAGCAACGTCACTTTCGATATAGTTTATAGCCTAAACTTAGGCTTGTCGAAAGACAGTCGAAAACTCGCTATTTTCCAGCGGTCCAGAAGGGAGAAATATTCACTTCACAGCAAGGAACACATAGACACTAGTTTAGAGCAATTCCACTTACCTTAGCTCGGTAGCTCGACGATTCATCGGCCGTATTTCACGAAACTAAATCCGTAGGAATGCTCTCTGCTGCTAAATACCTCGGTATGTGAGGTTAATTTGAGTTTGGACAACGTTTAGCAGCGTAATCGGACGAAGATTATAATACCTCCTTCATTCTTATCTTCTCTCTGCTGATTGCTCTCTGTTTTACTGGAAATATAAGTGTATAAATGATTTTAAACCGAAGTGGGGCTTTATATACTTGGGCCTGGACAAGGACAATGTGTCACGGAGCCAACACGGAGGCTCCACCTTCATGACACGCTGCCATCGCGGAGGGGCTCTGCCTCGGCTCCTTCCGCGATGGTTCGACAGGTTTCTCGTCCGATCTTTTTCCGGGCCTTTCTCTAGCACGTATGGCCTTCAAATATGCTTAACCAACGTGCAAATAGGTCATCTAGCTGCCGGGAATCCTACGGGGTATAACAAGAAGTATTCATTTCACAGGTAGGAACACATAGACACTAGTTTGGAGCAATTCCACTTACCTTAGCCCAGTAGCACGACGATTTGTCGGCTGTATCTCGCGAAACTAAATCTGTAGGAATGCTCCCTACTGCTAAATACTTTGGTATCTGGAGTTAATTTAGATTTGGACTACGTTTGGCAGCGTAATCGGACGGAAATTATCAAGAAACCTTCGTTCCCTTTTCCTCTCTGGTTTTTCTCTCTATTTTCGCTGGAAATTATGAAAATTATTTCATTTAAAACCGAAGTGGAGATTTATATACTTGGGCCTGGACAGGCCCAACGTGTCACGGAGCCAACGCGGAGGCTCCACCTCCATGACACATTGCCATCGCGGAGGGGCTCTGCCCCGGCTCCTTCCGCGATGGTTCGACAGGCTACTCATTTGATACTTTCCCTAGAACATATGGCTTTCAAATATGCTTAACCAATGCTCGAATTGTCCATCTAGGTGCCGGGAATCTTACGGGGTATAACATCCTGTAAGAAAACAACAGCTGACCAGACCTACAATTGTATAAAGGAACCTATGCGGGACGACAAGGCTTCCATGCTGACTAGTTTCACTGAAACGCAGAATCGACTGCTAAACTACTCTGTGACTGGCAAGGTCACCAACTATTAACTGAATAAGGCCCCACACGGCCATCATAAACAAACTAAAACATAGACACAACCTCACATGACCGGTACAACTAACCACAGGGAATATACAATCTACAAGCCTCTAAGAATGATAATAAGATTGTCGGGATAGGGCCCCGACCTACCCGTATTGTACAACAAAAAGAGAAATAAACCTCTAGCTGTCAAGCTCCAGATAACAGGAGCTGGTGACTCTGTGTGCTGCCTGAAATTACGAGGGATCAACTCCTCGTCTATGAGTACCTGCAGGCAAGTACTGCAGCGCCTCTAAACGGACGTCAGTACCACAGGTACCAAGTATGCAAAGCAATAACTAGAACATAACTAAAGATAAACAGTAATACTGATAGTTACTTAAGTATAGGAGATGGCTAAGACTGCCTGGAATAGCAGAATCTGAAATGAGGTTAATTATACTGGAGAGAAGGTGAGAATCATACCTGTCAGTGCGGCGTCCTGCTATCTATCAATTTAATAAATAACACATATAGCATACAAGAACCTATACCATACCCCATTAGCCGGAAGGTACCAATCAACATGCAATCTATATACCCCTACCCGGGTCACCATCCACCTAGTAACTATTCACACCACTCAGCTAGTAACTACGAACATCCCGCCGACCCAATGGGTATGCAACATGGGTTCTCTAGGCCCCTGACTATAGCTGTATCGGAGTCCGGAGGACTCCTATAAACTGTGACCTGAGATATGTATCTTTAATCTGTAATTTGTACCCCGGGCGCAAGCGCTCGACGGGGGTGTGCTATAATGCTGATCAGCCTTGTATGGGGAATGCTGCCTCCCATCTTCGTCCTCTGGCAGACGGTATGCCACTCCTTGGAGTGACATATCCTCACCCTCTGGCAGGCGAGTCGACACAGCTATTAACCCTGGGGTGGCAAGGAAGCTCTAAGGGTGCCCAACATAGAAAAATCAGGTCTCTACAAACAACAATAATCACATATAACATATATATTAAATCTGATAATACTATCCATGTTCTGATATTCTATTCTGAATCCCTTGCTGAATTATACTGAATCTGATACTGAGTTATACTGAGTCTGTAATAATATCTCGCTGTCTGATACTAATTTACTGACTTTTATTCTGAATATGACATAATAATTATTAAAGCATGCTTACTGAATTCACACTGGCCATAATACTCGGATTTGAAACATTCTTCTGGAATTTATTCTATTTTATGATACTAGAATCACTATCTTACCGAAGAAACTGGCTTTACATACCTCAGTTGCTGATTTCTTGACTAACTGGCATAACTCGGTCAATATCTAGCTATATCTTCCAACTGCATTCATATTCATAGCAAATAAAACTAAATTATCAATATTCTAGAAGAAAACACTACTTTGAATATATATACTGCCTAAACTTTGACTTATCAAAAAGTAGTCGAAAACTCGCTATTTCTCGGAAGTCCAGTAGGGAGAAATACTCACTTTAGGGCTAGGAGTATATTTACACTAATTTGGAGAAATTCCACTTACCTTAGCACGGTAGGACGACAATTCGCCAGTCGAATTTCACGAAACTAACTCCGTAGGAACGCTCCCTGTAACTTTATACTTCTCTACCAAAGTTAATTTGAGTTTGGACTGCGTTTGACGGTGTAATCAGACGAATATTTGTATGGAATCCTCGTCTTCGTCTGTTTTTGGTCGCTTACTTGAATTTAAAAGATGGGAAATGATTTAAAACAAAGTGGGAAGGCTTTATATTCTCGGGGCCTTTAAGCCACATTTGTCGAATGCGATTTATAAGTCGCATTTGTCGAATGCGATTTATAAGTCGCATTTGTAGAATGTGATTTATAAGACGCATTTGTCGAATGCGATTTATAAATCGCATTTGTCGAATGCGATTTATAAATCGCATTTGCCTTGCGACACTCCGACTTGGCGCTTGTCTGGTCTCTCCCCGGGCCCTTTTTCTAGCACTTATGGCATTGTAAAACTCTTAACCAACATGCGAATAGGCCATCTAAATGTCATGAATTTACGGGGTGTAACATCATCTACCCCTTAAGAACATTCATCCTCGAATGTAAACTCCTACTCACAGGAATCTCAACTTACTCGACTTATTCTCGAAAAATTTTGGCAGAGTTTCCCCTGTAATATGGACTACCTCAAAAATCCTGAAATGCAGAAAAGTCCAATACAGGTATTCCACACAATACTATAGTATTCATCACACAATAGACTAGAGTCAACTATTTCATTTATACACATAAATATAAGGCAACTCATAAAAAAACAATACTAACGTACCTCTGGCTGATTAAGTCTGAAATAACTGAGGATATCTGACTTTCATATCTTCCTCTGCTTCCCAAGTCATTTCTTCTCGATTCCTATTACGCCATAATACCTTGACAGAAGCAACATCTTTAGTTCTTAATCTGCGAATCTGCCGGTTAGTATGGCTACTGGAACCTCTTCATAAGCCAACTCCTCCGTAACCTTGACATCCTGAACTGGGACAACTCTAGAGGGGTCTCCTATATACTTCGTCAGCATGGACACATGGAAAACTGGATGAACAGACTCTAAATCTAGAGGTAGGTTCAACTCGTATGCCACTTGGCCTATTCTTTGGAGAATCTGATAAGGCCCAACAAATCTCGGGTTGAGCTTGCTTTTCTTGCCAAATCTGATCACCCCTTTCATTAGAGAAACTTTTAAGATTACCCAGTCATTCACATTAAATTCCAAGTTTCTGTGTCGCACATCAGCATACGGTTTCTGGCGGCTCTTAGCAGTCAGTAGGCGTTCTCTGATAAGCTTTACTTTTTTCTCTGACTGATGAATAATATCCAGCCCAATCAGCGCTGACTCTCCTACTTCAAACCACCCAACTGGCGATCTGCACTTTCACCCATACAATGCCTCATAAGGCGCCATCCGGAAAGCTGAATTATAACTGTTATTATAAGAGAACTCAATAAGTGGTAAGTGCTCATCCCAGCTACCTCCAAAGTCCAACACACATGCTCGCAACATATGCTCGAGCGTTTGAATAGTGCGTTCTGCCTGCCCATCTGTCTGAGGATGAAAAGTTGTGCTCAGATTAATCTGTGTTCCCAGGCCTCTCTGAAATGATTTCCAAAATTTGGATGTAAATTGTGCCCCTCTATCAGAGATAATGGACACTAGAACACCGTGCAGTCTTACTATTTCTCTGAGATACAACTCAGCATAATCTTCGGCAGAGAAAGTAGCCCTTACTGGCAAAAAATGGGCTGATTTTGTCAGTCTATCAACAATTACCCAAATCGAGTCATTTCTATGCCTGGTATGGGGTAATCCTGCTACAAAATCCATATTTACTACTTCCCACTTCCAAAGAGGCATAGCTATGTCTTGAGTCAATCCGCCTGGTTTCTGGTGTTCAGCTTTTACTTGCTGGCAGTTAGGACACTGGGCTACGAATTCTGCTATTTCCCTCTTTATACCTAGCCACTAGTAGATTTCTTTGATATCGTGGTACATTTTCATCACGCCTGGATGGAGAGAATAGCGATCATAATGTACCTTGCCCATAATCTGCTGGCGAAGCCCTGCAATGTCTGGAACACAAAGGAAGCCTTTACATCGCAACACTTCCTTATCAGTTACCTGAAAGTCCGACGGCTTTCCTTGTTGAACTCTGTCCTTAAGCTAAATCAGGTCAAGAACTTCATACTATCATTCCTTTACCTCTACAACTAACGACGACACTGTGGTGTTCTGAATTACCGCTCTGTTGTCCTCTGTTTCTGCTACACGAACGGCTAAACCGGCTAACTGGTGTATTTCTCAGGCCAATTCCCGCTGCTCGGGATGCAAGTATGCAAAACTCCCCATAGACTTACGACCAAGGGAATCGCTACTATGGTGGCTCTTCCTGGGTGATACAGAATATTTACATCATAATTTTTCAACAACTCCAACCAGCGATGCTGCAGCAAATTAAACTCTCTTTGGGTGAAGATATATTGTAGGCTTTTCTGATCAGTGAAAATATCCACATGGACGCCATACAAGTAATGTCTCCATATCTTTAGGGCGTGGATCACTGCGGCTAGTTCCAAGTCATGGGTAGGATAATTTCTTTCGTGTTTCCTCAGCTATATGGAAGCATAAGCAATTACTTTACCATGCTGCATCAACACACATCCTAACCCAAAACCCGAAGCATCACAATAAACTGCATAACCCTCTATACCTTCTGGCAATGCTAACACTAGGGCGGAGGTCAACCTGTCTTTCAATTCCCGGAAACTTGACTCACATGCCTCTGTCCACTGAAACTTTACTGCTTTTTGCGTCAGCTTAGTCAGAGGTGCCGCTATGGTGGAGAATCCCTCAACAAATCTTCTGTAGTACCCTGTTAATCCCAGAAAACTGCGTACTTCGGTCGGAGTGGTAGGTCTGGGCCATGTTTTTACTGCTTCTATTTTCTGTGTGTTTACTTGTATACCAGCATCCGACATGATATGCCCCAAGAAGGCTACTGAGTTTAGCCAAAGTTCACATTTAGAGAACTTGGCAAGCAGCTAACGGTCCCTGAAAATCTGGAGCATTGTCCACAAATGATCCTGGTGGTCTGCCTCTCAGCGAGAATACACTAGAATATCGTCAATAAACACTATCACGAACAGGTCCAGGTATGGTCTGAAGATGTTGTTCATCAGGTCCATGAATACTGCGGGAGCATTCGTCAACCCAAAGGACATGACTAGGAATTCAAAATGGTTGTATCTGGTCCTGAAGGCAGTCTTCGGAATGTCCCTTTCACGAACTCGAACCTTATTATATCCAGAGTGTAAGTCAATCTTGGAGAAATATCTGGCTCTCTGTAACTGATCAAACAAATCTTCTATTGTAGGAAGCAGATACTTATTCTTGACTGTAACCTTGTTCAACTACCGATAGTCTATACACATGCGGAGGGAGCCGTCCTTCTTTCTCACAAATAGAACCGGGACACCCCAAGGTGAAGTACTCGGCCTAATAAAGCCCTTATCTATTAGATCCTTCAGCTACTCCTTTAGTTCTCTGAGTTCAGCAGGAGCCATACGATACGGAGGGATTGATATGGGCTGAGTTCCTGGTATCAAATCAATTGCAAAATCTATTTCTCTTTCTGGGGGAATACCAGGTAGCTCATCTGGGAATACGTCGGGGAATTCATTAACCACTGGAACAAACTGGAGAGTCAGAGGCTCTACCCGCACATCCTGGACTTTGACTATGTGGAAAATGCATCCCTTAGCTATCAACTTCCTTGCCTGAAGGTAGGAAATAAACCTATCTTTTGGTGTAGCTGTACTGCCTTTCCACTCTCACACTGCCTCCCCTAGAAAGTGGAATCGAACCGTCTTGGTCCAGCATTCTACATTGGCATAGCACTACACTAACCAATCCATACCCATAATGGCATCGAAATCAATCATCTCTAATTATACCAGATCTACTGTGGTCTGACGATCAACAACCTCTATTGTACACCTTTGATAAACCCTTCTGGCTATGATGGAGTCACCGACGGGTGTAGATACTAAAAAGGGTTGCTGAAGCAACTCTGGTACAACACTGAACTTTCGATCCACAAATGGGGTAACGAAGGACAAGGTAGATCCCAGATCAATTAATACATAAGCAGGGTGAGAGCAAATAGTCATTATACCTGTTATCATATCTAGAGACGCCTCTGAGTCCTGCCTCCCTGGTAATGCATAGGTACGACTTGGGCCCGTACCTGAACTCGAGGCCCCTGATCTGCCTCGGCTCCTGCCTGCTGGGACTGAGGGCCTACGCCCTACCAGGGCTGTTGGAGCTCGCGGCCCTGCTGACGCCCTGTCCTGTCTATCTCGATTACCCTGACCCCTGGTTGGATAGTCTCTTATCACATGACCCTCCTGCTCGCATATATAACACCCTATGGAGCCATATCTGCAAGCTCCAGTGTGGGGTCGGCTGCAAATAGGGCAAGGTGGGGGTGTATACCTGCTCTGCTCTGCCCTCCTCTACTGGGGTGAATCTACCGTTTGAGAACTCCCGCTGGACTCTGTCTATCCCCAGCGACCAAATCTACCCCTCTGCTACTGTGATGGAGGTGGGGGTCTAGGTGGCCTATCTGACAACCGTGGCCTAGGCCCTCTCCAAATCTCTCCCTATATCTCATCTGATCTATCCCTGCGGCACTGTTCTTGATTTATTCGTCTGCTATCCTATTGCCGCTGTCTAAGGCCCTAAATAGTCTAGGCAAAGGCCTGTACCCGAGCAATATCCATATCTTATCACAGCGTAGCTGTCATGCTATCCTCCGGCTAATCTTTCCCCATTCCCGAACCTCATCACCCCCTTCATAGGGGATATCTTGATCAACACTTGCTTTCCTAGCATGAATTCTATATCCCACACCTTCTTATCGGTGTACTGCTTCTATTTATTCTGAGCAGCTACTAGACGGTCCTGAATTATTTGAACGTTTTCCAAGGACTCTCTCAGTAAATTAGTTCCCCAGGGTCTCACTTCAAATGCATCAAACCAACTGATTGGAGACCTGCATTTCCTCCCATACAGTGCTTTAAATGGAGCCATGCTAATGCTCGAGTGATAGCTGTTGTTATAACTGAACTCTGCTAGGGGTAATTGGCCCCAAAACACACTCGCATCATATCCTCCAACACTTGAATAGTCCTTTCTAATTTTCCATCTGTCTGAGGGTGGAAGTCTGGCTTAAGCCCAACCTCATGCCTAACTCTGCCTGCAAGGTTCTCTAGAAATGTGAAGTGAACTGACTACCCCTATCAGACACATTCTATACTGGAACCTTGTGATAACAACTCACTTCCTTCACGTACAGCTTGGCCAACTTCTCCACATTGTAAGTCACCTGAACAGGAAAGAAGTGAATAGACTTGGTTAGTCTGTCCACTATGACCTAAATGGAGTCATATTTTCCCAATGTCTTTGGAAGACCCACCATAATGTCCATCGTTATTCTCTCCCATTTTCACTTCGAGATGGGCATCCGCTAAAGTACTCCTCTCGGCTTTTCATGCTCATACTTCACTTTCTAGAATTTCAAACACTGAGGGACATAGTTAATAATGTCCCTCTTCATCCTGCCCCACGAATAGTGCTGCTTCATATCGTGGTACATCTTGGTGACTCTGGGGTGAGTGGAGTACCTCGAGTTGTGAGCTTCTGCTAGAAGATTTTAAATTAACTCACCAAGTCAGGGAACACACACGTGTCCCTTTATTCTCAGGATCCCTTCACTATCTAACACTTCTTCTTTGGCTTCTCTTCAAAAACTGTATCTCGAATCTTACCCAGATTTTTATCCTCAAACTGTCTTAATTTGATTTCCTCTAACAAGGATGAATTAGGATCCATGCTAGAAAATATTACACGTGTTTCAGTCAATGATAATCTCACCAAACTATTTGCCAAAGTCTGAACTTCTCTGGCCATCGGTCACTGGGTAGCCTTCAGGAAAGCTAGACTACCCATGCTCACTGATTTCCACCTCAACGTATTTGCCACCACATTGGCCTTCCTTGGATGGTATAAAATGGTGATATCATAATCCTCAAGCTATTCCATCCATATTCTCTGCCGCATATTGAGATCCTTCTATGAGAACGCATACTGCAAGCTACAATGGTCTATGAACACCTCGCAATGAGCCCCGTATAAATAGTGCCTCCAAATTTTCAGAGCGAACACCACTGTTACTAGCTCTAGGTTATGCATGGGTTGATTCTTCTAATGCACCTTCAACTTCCTCGAGTCATAAGAAATGACATGTGCTTCCTACATTAACACATCACCCAACCCAGACCGTGAGGCATCACAATAAATAACAAAGTCTTTACCTTCCACTGGTAACTCAAGGATAGGTGTTATGGTTAGCAGAGTCTTGAGTTTCTGAAAAGTTGCTTCACATTTCTCTGACCACTGGAAGGGTACATCCTTTTGAGTCAACTTGGTCATCATCCAAGCGATGGATGCAAAATCCTTTACAAACCGATGGTAGTAACTAGCTAGCCCCATAAAACTCCGAATTTCCATCACGTTAGTTGGCCTTGCCCAGTTTCTAACCGCCTCCACCTTTTGTGGGTCAACATGGATTCCCTTCTTAGAAACCATATGTCCCAGAAAAGACATTGAATCCAACCAAACTACTTCTCCTTTACCAATACAAGCACAATTCTTATATAATGTTCATGGTCCTGCTTGGTATTAGAATACACCAATATGTCATCAATAAACGCAATCAAAAAGGAGTCTAAGTAAGGTTTGAAAATACCATTCATCAGGCTCATGAATACAGTTGGGGCATTAGTGAGTCCGAATGACATGACCAAAAACTCGTAATGCCCATACCTGGTCCGAAAGGCTGTTTTGGGAACATTCTCAGCCTAAATTTTTAGTGAGTGATAACCCGACCTCAAGTCAATTTTAAAAAACACAGCCCCCCTATAACTGATCAAACAAATCATCTATTCTAGGAAGAGGGTACTTGTTCCAAATAGTTACCTTATTCAACTATTAGTAGTCGATACACATTCGCAAATTACCATCTTTCTTCTTCACAACAAAACCAGGGTACCCTATGGTGGCACACCTGGCTCTAAATCTATATAGAAATCAATGCCATGGTCTAGTGAATACCAGGAAAGTCCACAGGGAACACCTCTGAAATTTCACAAATGACCGCACCGACTCTATGCAAGGACCCTCGGAACTGATGTCCTAAATATGCGCTAGATACACTGAACAACCCTGCTCTATCAACTTACGAGCATGAATATAAGAGATGAGTTTCTTAGGAGCAGGGCTACAATTCCCTTTCAACTCCAACCTAGACGCCCCTGGCCCCGATATAGTGATGGTCTTAGTATGGAAATCTAGAATGGCATGGTAAGGGGACAACCAACTCATTCCCAAAATTACATCAAAATCAACCATGTAAAAGATCACTAAGTCTGCAATAGTGTCAAACCCCATGAAATCAACAATACAATCACGAACAACCCAATCCACCACCATAGAATCCCCACCGGAGTAGATACACCGATATGAGTATCAAATACATCATAAACAAGATCCAAGCCCAATGTAAAATAAGCAGACACTTAAGAAAATTTGAGCCCGGATCAAACAATCCAATAGACATTTTGTCGGACATGAAGATCGTACCTATAATAATGGCATTTGAAGCCGCTTCCTCTGGCCTACCAGGAAAACCATAGAAATGGGCCTGATTACCCACTTAAGAACTGCTCCAATTGGGGTGTGCTACCCCTATTCTTGACTGGGTACCACCCGTACCCACCTAGGCACCTCCTCTACTCTACTGAGCACCACCCTTAATGGCTAGCTGACTACCTTATCCCAGCTGTGGGAAATCCCAACTAAATGCACTACCTCCTCTCCTGGCAGGGGCCAAAGCTAGAGGAGCTGGTTGAGGAAAAATATGCTCGCCTTATTTGAACCTAAGGTACCATCTACGAATGTGGCCATACTCATCAGACTCGTGATAGACCTTATTTATCACTAGATTATGAGCTAGAACAGAGGAAATAGAGTGAGCTTCGAAGTGTGAACAAATAATTTGAGTACCCCCAACTGCACCTGATGGTCATAGAGCATTCCCTGGTGGACCTCCGGCTGACACCTGCATGGTGGACTAAATTGGGGGCCCAAAGAAACCCTGTGGTGCTGGAGTCCTGTCAAAAGAACTACTAAAGGAACCCACCCTCCAACCCTTCTTCTCAGCGTTCCTTGCATATCTCTCCCGTCTCACCCCTTCCATGGACTTCACATACGCCACCACCTCTTGAAATGTCTTACTTTAGAAGACCATTTGAAGAGCTGATACCAAGAGATCCATATTCAGGCCTTTAATAAACCGTCTGATCCTCTCCTTCTCCGTGGCCAGTAAAGGTAGAGCATACTTTTACACCCCATAAGATTTTATTGTTTAACCGATGTGTGCGTATACATTTTGAGAGTCCCTAGAGAATGTCACATGTAGGAGAAGGATCGAGGGTGGAACGCGTGAGCGCATTATCGAGCGAGTGGGAGGTCAAAACCGGAGGCAGGGCGCTAGTAGCATCGTGTCCAACATCCCTCTCCCACGCAAGGAGTGGCACTTCGCGCCACTGCTCTGCCACAGGGAGAGGAGCACCGCACACCTCCCTCCACTGCCTCCCTATATATATGTTCTAAGTGACATGTTAATTCATTTAATATTTCCCAAATGAAAGCTGTCGGACTTAGCAATTTATTCACAAGAATTTCATTGAATGAATTCAAATTAAGATATCAAATCACGTCTAATTGCAAATTCTTCTTGGGTAGTGAATCTTGGGCCTACGAAGAACGTATCTACAAAGTTGAATCTTTGATAGTGAATCCATCTAGAGGGACTAGTGATATTTTGTTACCGTACCAAGGCCTTAGAGGTTTGTGGTTGGCTGTTGAGAGTACTTTGTTAAGTTGGGCAGTATAAGGCATAACTCGGCGTTATAACTTTCTGTTTAATGCCTATATATTTAGTAAAGCTCGCGTACAGGTTGTTGGCGTACCTTGACTCCTACAGAACTAGAATCTTAATAGAGTGGCCTTACATCGAGTTAATTTAACCAGGGCTGCCTAATAAATTGGGTGATAGCTTTCTAGGAGAACAACCTACTGTCAGTGACCGTATAGCTTCTTTCAACTTACAGTTGGTCGTATTGGTCGCTCAGGAAACCACCCTAGTTGTTAGAAGTGTGATGGACTTTGTTATATCCTATGTAGGGATCTTATCAGCTATTATATGTGGGGTTAATGCCTCTGGCTATTTATATAGATTCCCACGTACATGTTGCTTGAAAGGGCTAAGTCTAAATATACCTGCCTACGAGGCTACAAATTGCTCATATGAGCTATATGATATCTGGACAGACCAGTTTGACACATATGGAAGTACAACCTTAGTATTACTGCTTCACCTTTTGGTTAATAATTTTTGTGGCTGCCTCTAAGGCTATTATGGATGACTACTTAGAATCATATCCAGTTATTAGCAGGCTTGTAGTCATATTCTAGGTGAGAGAACCATATGGTTGGTCGCTTACGACCATCATGTTCGCTTATGAACTACTATTTTACTAGTATGACATTTAGATTATCACCCAGGTTATCCCAGACCTCACCCTTTTCTTTCTAAGCTAGTTGATTTTATAATTCTTTCATGACTATCTAGTTAGCTGTGGACACATAGAATACGCCTTTGGCTACTATTCTGGATGCTACATGGGCTAGTAACATTTGTGTTAGGCCTAAGGGGATATGTACGCTCACTGAGCGATGTGTAGTATATAAGTTAGGCCTGTCAGATGCTATACAGGCTGCTCAAGGATCAAAGTATAATCATGGAGTGCCTACGGGGCGATACTGTTGTCACAAGGCAATACAAAATTTCAAGCGACTTTACTGAGGCCCGCAGAGCCATTTGTAGTTTGGTGCCCGTACTAGCTTTCCTTATGCCTAATTTGGCATCATTGTTCCTCAGGAGCCCAGAAAGCTCAGATACAGTTATAGGAGCTCTGACGGCTCAGATATAGTTATAGCAGCCCAGACGGCTTAGATACAATTATAGGTACCTAGATGGCTTAGATACATTTATAGGAGCCCAAATAGCTTAGATAAAGTTATAGGAGCCCAAATAGCTCAGATACAATTACAGGAGCCCAAATGGATCAAATACAGTTACAGGACCCAAACGACTCATATATAGTTATAAAAGCCCAAATGGCTCAAACTCAGTTACAGGAGCCTAGAGGGCTCAAATATAGTTACAAGAGCCCAAATTGCTCAGACCCATTCACAGGAGCCCAAAAGACTCGGATACAGTCTCAGAGGTTGAGCATTCCTTAGCTACAGCTTGCCTACGGGGCTATAATGAAGCAAATAGGAATATATAGATTGCTTGCACTGGTCGGGGGCTTATGGGGGCCCAGGTAGGTTATTTTGTGTTGCTTGTACCTTCCAGGATTATGGGGGCAAGGTTAGGCTCTTGTTTGTATATTTTCCTGCTAGATATAGTTTATGGTTATGAGATCATATAGGTTAACTTCTGGACCTTACTACTGATTACTTTCAGTTCCTTATCAGCTTTTATTTAGTTATTATTACTACCTAATATTCGGTACATATTGACTAGAACCCATGCATGAGGAACTGCATACTTGCCTGTAGGTTCAGACAGACAGTTTTTGAGACCTCCTTAGTAGCTATTCAGATCTAGTAGATTGGCCAGCTCCTTTCCCCTAGAGTTTCCATATGACTAGAGGTGTGCCTGTGTTTTGATGTACAATTTTTAGGTAGGTCAAGGCCTTGTCCTGACCAATATTTTACTCATAGAGGCTTGAAGACTACAACTTTGGGTTAGACATGCGTTAGTGGCCGTGTGGGGCCTAGTTGTGTGATCTGTTTGTAGCCTTGCCGACTTATATATATATTTATATGTGCGCCTATTTTCCTTTTGTTATGATATAGACAGCATGGTGGTCTTGTCGGCCCGTGTAGGATGATATTATTATTGCCACTATTGGTTTAGTTATGCTTGCGTAGGTTTTTATTGTGGCCTAAGTCTTTATTTAGAGCCGATATATAGCTGATTTTTTTCTTGATTATATGCAGCTGCTATGTACCATAGGTGTATGTGTCCAAGTTTCTTTTATGCATATGGATGTATGTATGATTCGTGAATTCAGTTCAGCTATGTAATTTGGATTTGAGATAGTCATTCTGTTAGTTTCCAGCTTAAATGATCAGTAATTGAATATGATGATTGCATTTCTCTGCTTTTTTGTATGTTTTCCAACATTCAAGGATGAATATTCCCAAGAGGGAGATATTGTTATACCCCGAAAGTCTAAAGATCAGACCCAGGAGTTGAAACAGGGAAAAGTTAAAATTTGGCACCAGGCATTACAATAAGTCATGATTTGACCCGTAGGGGCAGCCCACGAGCTGTGATGTGACTTGTTGTGAGGCCCAAGTGATGAATTTGAAGTTTGGGAAATGGAATCCCCACGGACGTGACCACGAGTCGTGGTCAGGCCCCATAACACGTTAGGTCAGTCATGGAGAGTGATGAGTGAGAAAAGAGAAGGACGAGGCTATGTACATAACGGGTGGTGACCATGAGTCATGGTCACTATTAACGGATCGTTAAGTCACCCGTGATGAGTCCAGGAGACCTGATGAGCAGTGCACCTAACGGAAGACTCCATGAATCGTGACCCATGATGACGAGTCGTTAGGTCCCTCATGGGGACCAACTGGCATTTATTTTCTACGATTTTAGTAAGGGCTTTTCTATAATTTCTAAGATCCTAATGCCTAAACTATGCCATTTTAAGTTATGAATGATGCCTTTTAAGAGGGTTAATTTCATTTTAGGCCATATTCATTCATGCATGCAAAATGGAAGGTTAGAGGGGTGATCAAGCTAGTTCTTCTTCAATTTCTTTTCAATTCCTCTTGGGCAATTAGAGAAGTGTAAGAATCAGCTTCAATCAGGTATGTAGGGTTATGAGTGGGTGAATCCTTTCACACCCATGCCCAATCCCTCCCTAAATCATGAAGTGCCTATGTCTAATCTATGGAGTTTTAACCCAATGCTTGAATTTCCTAAATTTTATACATGGGTATGATTTAAATGTGTTTCTACTATTGAATTAAGAATCATGGGCAAGTTTTATATTATTTTCAATTAAAATCATGTTTCAAGTTTTATGAATTAAAAAGCCCATTGATGAGAAGTTCATGAAAGATGAGATTTGTGATGAATGTATGATTATGATGAGATATTATGATGAAAAACATGTTTTCAAGATACCCATGTTTATAATCATGTTTTCGATGTGAATGGAGTATTTTTCAAGCATTAGAAATTATTGGGCAATGCCCACATGTTCGAAGTATGATTTATGATTTTCCGAATTAAGCTTACCACATGGTTTTGGAGCGAAGACTCCCAATTATTTTTCAGCTTGTGTATGGTTTGAGTTAAAGCTTCTCATATGCAAAATTCCTGATTTGAGATGTACTTGATTATGAGCTTTGTCAATAGATGTTGAGCTTCATTGAAAAACGATGGAGAGCATATGCATGTTTTTGGGAGTAGTGTCTAGCACCGAGTAGGCTAAGGTTCGATCACCCTATGCCTCAAAACTACGTTGATGAGTTGGTAATTTATCAACTCATTAGACTCTAAACTTGAGTTTTGCTTAGTTCTTGAGTAAATTATATGGATTTTATGCTCTTTTTATCTTTGTTGTATGCAGATGCTCAGATGTGTAAATAAGAGCAAAAACTTAAGCAAAAATAAGGAAATGAGAGCAAGCGGCGCATCATCAATGACAACCGGCGAAACGCCGGATAGAGGCCGATCAGCACTGTGTCAAGGAAAAAACTGCCATCGGCAAAACACAAATTGTCAACGGCTAGCCGCCGGATCAATCACTGAATTAGTAGCTAAATTCTTGAATAAGGGATAAAACCTCGGCGGTTCACGGAATGAGATGGGCAAAATGTCGGATGTGCCGCCGAAGCTGACAGGAATTTGGTAATGAAATAAGAAAATGCAACCGGCATTTTACGGGTATGAACTGGTGAACCGCCAGCGTCCTGCCGATGAAGAGACGGTGCTCAGGGGTAAAAGAGTCAACACAAAAAAAGAAGAAAGAGAGACCCTACTTTCTACATATAGTCTAAGAGAAGTACATATGAGTAATCAGCTTTCATTGTAATTTTCCACTTTTTAGAACATTACTTTTTTAGAGAAGACTAGAGGATTGTAATTGGTGACTTGAGATTTATTCCTTTACTTCTTTTTCTTCTGGATGGTAAGTGACTACCATTGTTGCAGACCATTATTGTGAAATTAATTTTTCTACTTTTGTTATTGAATTTGATGAGTCTATTGTTAAATATGCTTGTGAAATTCTTAATCATGAGTAGCTAAATCATTATATAGAGGTGGGTAAAGATGATTATTGTTGATTAGAGTAGGAATTGCTAGAATTATCTTAACAATGTTCAGCTAATTGTGACTCTATTAGATTCTCTCCAATCATTTATTGAAAATCCATTGATTTTCATATGGGTCTATGTTTCCTTACTTGATTATTACTTAAAAAAGAAGAATTAAGTATTGGGAGAGAATCTAATAGTGGGTATGATTGGGATATTGTGAATTTGAGCTAGAAATAGTCAAATTCATGCTCTCACTCCTAAATTAATGACTAATAGCTAGAAATAGTGCAGTTATTATTCCAAATCTCATTGGGCTGAGTTGATTGAGTCTAGAGATTCTAAAAAACTCTAGATAGAGGTATGAAATTGGCTGAAAAGCGTGGAATACCTCTGTTCGCCTAAGGTTATTCACATTGATTGAACTTGTGAGATGATCTAGCAAGACGTTATCTAATAAATCCATCATCCATACCCCACCTCTAGCATTTTCACATTATTTGTTGACAACTTTGGTAAACCTTTCTATTTGATCTAAACCACTTTAGGCTTGATAATCTCTTACATATTGATAATTCCCCCAATTGGTTCTCATGTGTGTTTGTTTTGAGTGGTGCAATCTAAAGTCAACTTTATAATACGCACTAGTCACTATCATCCCCCAGTCCTCGTGGCATTCGACCCCGACACTTGTCTGGGTTACTTTTTTTGATACTTCGACCATGCATATTCTTTTAAAAAGAGGGTATTGTTTGAACGTCATAAAAAATGGCGCCTTTACTGGGCACTGATGATAATCTCGTGATGGATTGTTGGGTTGAATTAGTTATATACCACTGTGCTACTATTACCAAATTTTGATGTGCAACTCATGAGTGGTCGTGAAAGGTGGTCACAAGGTCTCGAGGGAATTCCCTTTTGGGAAACTATTAAGTTAGTAGAAAAAATATGGCGCAGAGAGGGAAAGAAAGATGCAATGCTGATGGTTATGATGAAGTAGATGGAGTTGTTGACAGTATATATGAAGGTTTTCCATGTGAGAGACGATCAAGCCACTTTTTACTATGAGTATGATTATCATGGAAACCAAGTTCAGGACAATGTTTGGTCAGCTGAAACAAATAGCCAGGAGAGTGATGACTCACTTCCACCCCACATGGAAAGTACTCTCGAATTGGTGTTAGAAAAGTTCCTCTCAATGGATGATGGAATTCAGGACCTACGAGGCAAACTTGTGGACCTTACAAACATCGTAAAGAATCATGAAGTCTTAATTCAGAGATTGGAGAGCAGGATGAGCAAGTTAGAATCTCAGGTGACGACCCATGCCACTAAAACCACTATGTCGTCACCCCCGGCTATTAAGGGTGATGACATCTTCGAGAGAGAGATGGTGGAAGAGTTAGAAGGGGAAAGCAATTGTTGATTTCTTTTTGGAAAAGAGAGAGATTGGGGAGGTTTATCATGTGCACAAGGAGATGAGAAATTATACTTTCCAACCAAGAAAACATGACCTTGATTTGAAAAATCATACAATTCCTCCATTACAGCCTTCCATTGTAGACGCAGTTCAACACCTCCCTAGTCATTAGCCGAGTCAACAGTTTAATTAGCTCCTTTGCTCCGAGGTTGTTAGCTAGAAGGTTTGTTCTTTTATTGTACAGTTTATGGGTAGGTTGGGGCCCTATCCCGACTATTATTCAACTATTAGAGGCTTGCAGGCTACAGATTTCCTGTGTTAGTTTTTGTTGTTGGTCATGTAGGGCCTATGTATGCTTTATTTTGCATGATGGTCGTGTGGGGCCTAGTTTAGATATTAGTTAGCAGCCTTATCGGCTATAGTATAGTTCTGGTTGCCTATTTTCATGGTGATATGACTAGACAGCATGGTGGTCTTGTTGTCCCGCATAGGATCCCTTGTTGTTGTTCGTTGTTGGTTAGCTGTTTCCTTTTATAGGTGGCCATGCGGCCTTGTAGGTTGGAGTTTGTGTTTACACCCGAGATATAGCTCGTCGTTTTGTTGAATTGAGTTGCAGGCATGCACCAGAAGTGCATAAGCCTAGCTAGGTCAGATTAGATCCAAGTGCGGCACTAGGTGCCAGTCATGCCCCCAAGGGTGCGGCGTAACAAACTTTGTATCAGAGTAGGTCGTATCCTACGGAGTCTGCATGTCTTGTCTAGTAGAGTCTTATCTATGGGTGTGTTGTGAACCACATTCCATAGGTAGGAGGCTGCGGGGCATAATATTGTGTTTACCCTTTGTTCTTATTCAGTCGTGCTGTAGAGCTATGTTGCATAGGGTTGAGTCACTAAGCTTACCTTATTCTGCTTATCTATAGAAAAATTTCGTACACATGACAGACTACGACCAACCGGAAGTTAGATGTTGCGGCAGGAAAGGACATTAGCAGGGTGCCCCAGTTAGAACCAGCCTGATCCGAGAGACATAGAGAGACTTCATCCCAGTCTCTTCAGTAGTCTCCACCACGCTAGGAGTCCTCTAGGGAAGCGGACATGCCGGCACCACCTCGAACAGTTTCTGTACCTATACCATAAGATCAGGAGGTTAGGAGCATCGTCTATATGTTAGCTTAGATGATGGTTGCTCAGTGCCAGCCCATGGTACCCGTGGTTGCTGAATCTTTGGGAGTACATGGGAGTTTGAGGGTCCGAGAATTCCTTGCCCTAAGTCCCCCGCAGTTTACAAGGACAGATCGGGAAGAGGACCCTCAGGACTTCCTGGACCAGTTACAACGGATTTTCAGGGTGATGCATGCTACACCCGCGGAGTTAGTCTAGCTAGTCGCAGTGTTATTGTACGAGAGCTGGGAGAGGTCCCGAGGCAGAGACGCTCCCCCTTCGACTTGGTCTAGCTTCTCAGAGGCCTTCCTAGATCACTACTTGCTATGGGAAATTTGACAGGCCCAGGTAAATTATTTTTTGCACCTGAAGCAGGGCTTGATAAGTGTACGGGAATATGCTATGAGATTTGATTCATTGGCTAGATATACGCCAGCTTTTGTAGACACTATTCCAGCCAGAGTACATCGGTTTATTATGGGGCTGCTTCCAAAATACTTGGAAACTTGTGTGGCAGCTACTCTGCGGGAGGACATGAACATAACTCGCATTCAGGATTTCACCTAGAATATTAAGGGGATCAAGCAGTGATAGTGGGAGATAGAAAGAACAAATCAAGAGCAATGTAATAAGGCCAGAACCAGTGACATGTAGGCGGAATTGTAGGGTGGACCTAGGCATGAATATTAGGAAAGCCACCTAGACCCCCACCTTCTCAGCAGCAGCGAGGTGGTAGATTAGACCGTCGAGGGCAGTCAGGACCCGGTGAGAGCTCATGGGCAACAGGTTGTCTGCAGTAGAGGGGGCCAGATCAGAGCTAGCCCACTGTGCCACATCATGCTATTTGCAGTCGACGTCATTTTAGGTCGTGCAGATATGGTTCTACCGCTTGTTACACTTGTGGACAAGAGCGTCACATGATGAGGGATTGTCCAGCTAGAGGTCAGGGTGATCGGGACCGACAGGACAGATCCTCAGTAGGGTTATATGCGCCAGCAACTTCAGTAGGGCGCAGGCCCTCAGCTCCAGCCAGTAGAGGCTGAAGCAGGTCACGGCCATCTAGTTCAGGTAGCGATCCGGATCACAGTTATGCTTTACCGGGGCGATAGGAGTCAGAGTCATCACCGAATGTTGTGACAGGTATGCTAGACATTTGCTCTCAGCTAGTCTATGTTTTGATAGACCTAGGTTTCACTTTGTCTTATGTTACTGCACTGGTGGCCCAAAAATTTAGTATAATGCCAGAATTGCTTCAATGACCCTTCTCGTTGTCTACACCTATCGGTGAATCCATTATAGCTAAAAGGATCTACCGAGGTTGTATAGTAAAGGTTGTTGGTTGCCAGACTTTAGCAGATTTAGTGGAGCTACAAATGATCGAGTTTGATGCAATTATGGATATTGATTGGCTAGCGCCATGTTATGCTAATATAGAATGTTGGACCAAGATTGTCTGATTTCACTTTCTAGGGGAGGTAGTACGAGAATGGAAGGTCAATGCAGCTATGCCAAAAGGTAGGTTCATATCCTATCTTCAGGAGAAAAAGTTGATAGCAAAGGCAGTATTTATTATATTATCAAGATTTAGGATATGCAAGCAGAATGCCCGACTCTTCAATTCATTCCTGTGGCTAATGACTTTCCAAACGTGTTCTAAGAAGAACTTCCTAGTATTCCCCCAGAACGGGAAATTGATTTCTCTATCGACTTGCTACCAAGTAATCAACCTATATCCATCCCTCCGTATCGAATGGATCCTACTAAATTGAGAGAATTGTAAGATAGGTTGAAAGATCTATTAGATAAGGACTTTATCAGGATGAGTACGTCACCATGGGGTGCGCTAGTTTTGTTTGTAAGAAAGAAAGATGGCTCCCTCCGTATGTGCGTAGATTATCGATAGTTGAACAAGGTTACTATTATGAATAAATACCCTCTCCCCAGGATAGATGACTTGTTCGATCAATTTCAAGGGGCGAAATATTTTTCCAAGATCGACTTAAGATCAAGATATCATGAGGTGCGAGTTTGGTAGAAAGATATCCCAAAGATAGCTTTTAGGACTACGTATGGTCATTTTGAATTCCTAGTCATGTCCTTCGGGTTGACAAATGCCCTAGTAGTGTTCATGGATCTGATGAACAACAACTTCAGGACATATTTAGATCTGATTGTGATTGTATTCATCAATGACATCCTAGTGTATTCCCGTTTAGAAGTAGAACAAAGAAATCATTTGCGAACGGTACTTCAGATTCTCAGAGATCACTAGTTATATGCAAAATTTTCTAAATGTGAGTTTTGGTTGAATTTCTTGGCTTTCCTAGGCAAAGTTGTAACAGAGGCTGGTATTCAGGTTGATTGGCAGAAAATTGAGGCAGTAAATACATGGCCTAGACCTACAACTCCAATGGAAATTCGCAGTTTCCTGGGATTAGCCAGGTATTATAGAAGGTTTGTGGAAGAGTTTTCTACCCTGTCAGCGCCCTTGATTAAATTGACTCAGAAAGCAGCCAAATTTTATTTGACCGAGGCCTGTGAGCGGAGTTTCCAGGAATTAAAGAATAGTTTGACATCGGCACCAGTGTTAGCTTTGTCGGAAGGTTCAGAGGGTTCCATTGTGAAGCTTCAGGCGTTGGGTTAGGATGCGTCCTGATGCAGCACGATAAGGTGATTGCTTATGCTTCGAGGCATCTCAGGAAGCATGACAAGAATTATCCCACCCACAATTTGGACTTAGCTGTAGTGGTTCATGCCTTGAAAATATGGACGCATTATCTGTATGGGGTGCACGTGGATATTTTTACTGATCATAAGAGCCTCTAGTACATTTTCACAAAAAAAAAAAATTAAATTTGCGGCAGCGTCGTTGGCTAGAATTACTAAAAGACTACGACGTAAAAATTTTACACCACCCTGGGAAGGCCAATATTGTAGTGGATTATTAGTCCTAGACTATGGGAATCTTGGCACACTTGAGGCCAGAACAGTGGGAGATGGCCCGAGAACGACATCGGTTAGCCAGCTTAGTCATTTGGATAGTAGACTTAGAGGATAATGGGGCTGTGATTCAGAATACCGCAATATCATCCCTGGTTGTGGAGGTAAAAGAGCGGCAGTATGAGGATCCTAACCTAGTACAACTCAGAAGTAAGGTTCAGCAAGGCAAATTAATAGCCTTCAAATCGACAAAAGATGGGGTCTTGAGATTTAGGGGTCGCCTCTGTATTCTAGATGCAGCAGGACTTCACCAATAGATCATGGAAGAGGTACATTATTCTTGTTACTCTCTTCATCCAGGTTCGATGAAGATATATCATGACATAAAGGAGATATACTGGTGGCCTGGAATGAAGAAAGGTGTAGCAGAATTTGTAGTATAATGTCCTAACTATCAGTAGGTAAAGGCCAAACATTGAAAAATCGACAAATTAACGCAAGAGATAGCAGTGCCTATGACGAAATGGGAAGCAATCAACATGGACTTTGTGACAGGATTACCCCACACCAGGCATAGATTTGATTCTATTTGGGTCATTCCCGACAAATTAACAAAGTCAACTCATTTTTATCTAGTCAGAACTACCTTCTCAACCGAAGGCTATGCTGAGCTCTATATTAAAAAGATAGTCCGACTACATGTTGTCCCCGTATATATTATTTCTAACAAAGGGGCACAATTTATAGTTAGATTCTGGCCGTCACTTCAGAAAGGCTTTGGTAGACACAGGTTAATTTGAGTACAACATTCCACCCTCAGATGGACGGTCAGGCAGAGCACACAATTCATACACTTGAGGATATGTTACAGGTGTGTATTCTAGATTTCGGAGGAAGTTGGTGATCTCGGGCAAAATAGCATGCTCGAGTGATGCTTTATAACTTAGTTTCATCTTGTTTATAGACTTAATTATATGCATTTTCATGTATTTCTATGTAAATTTGAATATATATACTAACCAACTTGATTAGTTCTTGTTTTTGTAGGTTTAAAATTAATTTGAAGAACTAATCCATGAGTTGGTGAAGTGGAGGCATGAAATCGGAAGTAAAGCGCGAACGTAGGCAAGGAGGATGGGCAAAACAGCCCACCTGTGCGTGGGCAACCTGCCACGGCAGGCAGGCTATGCGACCAGGCCGTGACACGCCATCAAACGCGCTGCACAAGCAGCGTGACACGCTGCCATCGCGGCCAGCTTCTGCTTGGCGACTATTTTGATTTCCAGTGTGCCTACATGATGCCTCCGTGTCACGGAGATATATTGGCATGATAAACTCCATGACAAAGAGCTATTCCAAGCCTGACATAATTTTATACATCTCTCATTTACTATAAATAGGTCACCTAGCTCCTAAAATCATTTTGTCACGATTTTATACTGAAAAACCACCTAGGAGTTAAGGGAGAAGTGGAGAAGTTACCTAGGGTTCATCAATTTCATCTTCTCTTCTACCAATTCTTGTACGTATGTTACTGTAACAATGTTTTCTTGTAATTTTACGAACTTGAGTGGCTAGAACCCTTCCTCTAGGGTTGAAGCCATAAGTTATGATTGTGTTCTAACGAATTTGTTTTGGAATTAAGTTATTGATTGTTGTTTTGTCTTGCATTCTTAATTATGGTTGTTTTAATGATTGATCACCATGAAAACACACATGTTAAGCGTAGGTAAATGCGTGAGAAAGAAAACCTAGGCAAGAACATAAGAATGTAGGAAGCAAGTTCTTGTCTTTTGATAAGATTTGTGGTTAGGATAGGAATATACCTAATTCACCTTGCTTGGTTGATAAAATGGGAAGATAGAAAGACACCAACTTAGAATTGTACTCCACCACTTGTAGGAGTAGTTTGAAGCTAAGTTTGGTTAAATGGTTGGAGGTACGGAAGTACCAAAATCAAGGGCATAAACCCCATAAACCACATCCACGTAGTGAATTGCCCACGAACTAGAAATGTCATCCTCGCTCAACAATGTAGTAGTGAGGCTAGTTTGTCATGTTTAGAGGTTCGGTAAACCATGAACATGCAATTTCAATTATGTGAGAGGACAATTGATAGTTTCATACTTAAACCATTGCAAATCATAGTATCACAAGATTATCCGGCTTTAACTCTAGTTGATCCTTGAATGAATTCAGAGTATTTCATTGACCACATCTAGACATAATTAAATTTCTCAAAAAAGTTTATAATCAACACTTGCGACATCTAATATCACACTTGAACTTGATAATTATCTTAATTGGTCCAGTCCCTATGGGTTCGACATTCGACTCTTAAAAAGGGCCACTATATTACTTGTACGACCTGTACACTTGCGGGCACATCATGTTTTTGGCACCGTTGTCGGGGACTCGGTTAAGTTTAGTGAATTTGTCTATTTTCATGTGATTTTTAAATTTCCTTAAGTGTTGAGAAACTTGGTCTTAGTATGACTTATTGCAGGTGACAGGTTGTCTTGCCGAGCTGGCTAAGAATAGAGAGCTTGTGGAACCATTGCTTGAACCTGAACGTCAAATCCATTTGCAAAGGAGAGTAGCTCTTGAGCAAAAGCTGAAATGACTTCAAGAAAAGGTACAACAATAACCACCCGTAGGACAAGCACAATTGTCACCGGAAGCAATGGCAGCTAGACCAGTTCGCGAAGTGGAAATCCCACAAGCAACTAATGTGAACTCTAGTATCCGTAAATCGGAGCCTGGAGGGAACTTTGAATTGTAGTAGAACATGGTCCAGCTGTTACATTCTAGTGGTCAATTCACTAGGATGGCACATGAGGACTCGCTGCAGCACTTACAAAACTTTTTAGAGATTAGTGACACTCTCGTCCCCACTAGAGTGTCTATAGACTATGTCCGACTTACCCTCTTCCCATTTTCATTGTTGGGAGAGGCAAAGAAGTGGTTGAAAGCTGAGCCACCGAACTCCATAACTTTGTGGAATGATTTGGCAAAGAAGTTCCTTATCAGATTTTTCCCTTCAGGCAAGACTGCAAAATTGAGAAGTGAAATACTGAGTTTCAAGTAGAGGCCTGATGAGAACCTATATTTGGCTTGGGAAAGATTCAAGTCATTATTTAGAGACTGTCCCCATCACCAGCAATCGAATGAAGTGCTGACTCATACCTTTGTAGAAACTCTAGACCCACACACGAAAATTTTACTAGACTCTGCATCGGGTGGGCAAGCCTTAGAGAAGACTTATGATGAGCTGTACACGCTGTTGAATAGAATTGCACAAGGAAATCCAGAGTGGCACAACGAATCATCAAGAGGGGCACGAAAGAGAGCAGGGTTGATAGAGGTAGATAGTATGAATGCCTTGGCAGCACAGTTAGCTTTCTTCCAGTATTAGATGATGACTCAGTTCAATAAACTGAGTATGAACAAACAACAGGGCCAGGTTAATGCAGTTCAGCAAGCTCCGAGTTGGTGTGAAATTTGTGGAAATAATGGGCACAATGCAGAATCTTGTGGAGCCAATCCGAAATCAGTCAATTTTGTTGGGAATGTGCAGAGGAACAATCAGAATTTTGGAAACAACTACAACAGAAATTGGCAGGGACACCCAAATTTTTCTTGGGGTGGAAACCAAAAGCAGAGTTATCAGCAACCTCAACAGCAGCAGTATTAGTAGAATAGGAGGAATGATGGCCAGTTGAGTAGCAACATTGAGGAAACATTGCAGAAAATCACGGAGACCCAGACTCAGTTAGTAGAAAATCAGGCGAGGATGGCATCAGACTTGAAGAATCAGTAAGTGGCCACCCGCAATCTATAAAAGCAGATGGGTCAAATAATAGCTGCTCAAAACATGAGACCGCAGGGAGGACTACCAAGTGACACAGATCCTAACCCCCTGCAAGTCAATGCCATCAGTCTGAGGAGCGACAAGCAATTTAGCTGATGCATTGCCTAAAGAGAAGAGAATTGAGGTGTAATCGGAGTTTGTTAGAACAAGACCATCCACTGACAAGGGAGAGAATCAGAGTGCTGTGCAACAAAATGCACAATCCTTATTGCAGCCAGCACAAAGACCACCACCACCATTCCCTCAGAGATTCAAAAAGAACAAAGAGGAGGAATGCTTCAAAAAGTTCTTTGATATTTTCAAAATACTTCACATAAATTTTCCTCTTATTAATGTTTTGCAAGGAATGTCCAAGTATGCTAAATACTTGAAAGATGTGACGGCTAACAATGTCAGATTGGTGGATGTCCAGACAATAGCACTGACTAAGGAGTGAAGTCACATGGTATTGAGCAAAATTCCAAAAAAGCTCAAATACCCAGGGAGTGTTACCCTCCCCATAAAAATTGGTAAAGCTGAGGTGCTACGAGCTTTGTGTGATCTAGGGGAAGCAGTTAATCTAATGCCCCTATCTTTATTTAATACCCTGGAGTTGGGAAAACCGAGGCCAACAAGGTTGATGCTGCAGCTGGCGGATAAGTCGCGAGTGGGACTTGATGGAATAATAGAGGACCTTCTCATCAAAGTGGGTAAGTTTATTATACCTGCTAATTTTATTATCTTAGATTTTCATGTTGATGACCTGGTACCCTTAATCTTGGGATGGCCATTCTTGGCCACCGGAGGAGCGGTAATTGACTTAAGAGCAGGGACCCTGAAAATGCGAGTCGAGGATAAAGAAGAACTCTTTTGAGTATTCCAAGAAATGAACCCATCCACACACTACAGAAACCTTTGTAAGGTTAGTGTGTTGTCAGAGGATAAGTGTGGGATGGGGGATTCCATAGATCCACGACCAAAGGTAATGACAAGTGTTTAGCCCGAGTCTGATAAAGGGCTTCAGATTGTGAAGAAGTTGGAGGAAGAGAGGAACAGAGTGGAGGCTGTTTGCTCTAAAAATCAAAAGAAAAGGAGATGTTTCTCGAAAGGGAACCCAGGTATGAGGATGTCCTGAAAAGGATAGTTCACATCGTGTCGCGACGTAAAATAAGGCGCTACTTGGGAGGCAACCCAAGGGTACCACAGGTACAATTTGTGATTTTTGATTGTGTTGATTTTGTTTATTTTCATCGTGTTTGTGCTTTTGGTGGAAATTTAAGCACAGATGGAGGGGAAGTCTGAGTACCCATGGAGAAGGAAGCTAAAAAGCATGGAAGAGAAGAAGTGTGGGGTCAAACACCCACTTATGAAAACTTGAAGAAAAGCATGTTGTTAGCTAGGCATAGAGGCTCAGGGAGTATTCCTCACCCTTTTGAATTTGGATTAGATGCTTTGAGGACAAAACATGATTTAAGTGTGGGGTGAGGGAAATATAAAAATTTTGTGCTTAATGATTTTTGGTGAATGTAGTGCTTGATACATATTGGAAAGAATTTTGAGCTGAGCATGACTTCACCACCCGTTGGTTTTTCTTTTCGGTTCTTTTCCGACGGGGGGTCTTTGAACCGAAGAATAAAATTATTTTCTTTGTCTGAATATAATGTTTTTAGTCATAGTTAGAGACTGTTTCCGACGATGGATGGATCACGACCGTCTTGAGGAAAAATTAGTCAATAGGTTTTGGTTTTTGAACCCGTAGCTAATTGATTGCTTGATGTTCTTGTTATGTTCTATACATGATTGTAAGATACAAGTGTGGTTAGTGTTGAAGCATGTAAGAAGTGTATAACATTGTTTGAGACACTTACGCTCTTGAATTTGACTCGATGTGATTGAAGCTTAATTCTGAATTCTTGTGATTAGTTGAGTAAGAGCCTGTTGAATGTGGCTTGAATTGAGCATGTGCTGAGAGTGTAAGGTTTTTGAATATTCCGTGCTATTGTGTAGTGTCTAGAACTTGCCTAGTGTGTATACAAAACAAAATGAAGGATGTAGATTGTAGGAGATGATATAGGCATTTCTTTGCATGAGCCTAATTTTTATCCTTTGTTTTACCTACCTTGAATGTTTAGTCCTAGTTAACCCCATTAAGCCTTAAGCCTATTCTTTGATAGCTGCAACATAAGCTTAATCCTTTTCTTTTATTAACCTTGAATTTGATCCAAAACTCCTAAGCGCTTAAGTGAAAAATCCGAAAGAGTAAAGGAGTGAGAATCGTGAAACAGAAGGAAAAAGAATAGTTGTGGGAGCTGAGAAAAGGGCAGAGGTGCATGATCTTGGGCAGATTGATATGCCCAAGTGATACTCAAACGTATCATTTTCACCTGGTTTATTGTGCAATGTGTATACAGTTTCATGTAATTGGTAATAAAATGTGAATTTATACTTACCAACATGATTAGCATTGTTTTGTAGGTAAAACATGATTTTTAGGAGCTAAAATGCATGTTGGAACAATATCGGAGTTGGACTTGGATGCGAGCACGGAAAAGACATTCGAATGCACAATGTAAAGGGGCTCCGCGATGGAGCCGTGCCACGCTACCATCACGGAGGCACACTGCATGGAGGATGAATCAATTTGGCAATTTCCAGTGAAGCCTCGCGACAGCTCCGTGGCACGGAGGCAAGCCTCCGCGTTGCATGCCATGCCACGTAGAGGCTATATTCTCGGACCCTGGATTTCCAGTGAGGGTCCGCGTCCATGCCGTGTCACGGAGGCAGTGCTCCGCATTGGCCTCCGTGACACGTTGCTTGTTATTCCGGGAAAAATTCCCACTAGTATAAATAGAACACTTAGGCTTATTTTTAAGAAATTCAGACTTGGTGGAGCAAGGACGTGGGTTACAGGCAGTTGAGGGACGAAAAAGCTAAGGGTTTTTCTCTCTTTCTTTCTTCTTTCAATCAGTTGTTTGTATGATTAACATTTGTTTTAGGATGATTAATCCACAAATGAGTGGCTAATTCTCTTCCTTGCTGAGGTTATGAAAATTTGTGATGAATTTTGATTATTAATTTTATGGTTTTCTTCTTCTTATTCTATGTTGTTCTATTAATTCTTGTTTCTACTGCATTAGTGTGTGGCCGACATTAATGTACATCTAAAAAGTCCAATTTCACTCGAGAGAGCAAGAAATTGGAAAGTTGTGAATTAATAGGGTATTGTTCTTAGCTTGATTTGGGAAAATTGGGTTTTGATGTGCTTTCCTGATAGAAATATACTTGAAAGCCGTATTAGTCAATTTAGGAACCGGAATTGTATTACTAGGTCATAAATTGCATTTGATCACAAAAATGTAGACGAATGGTTTATGATTCTAAAGTGAGATTAAATATGAGAGTTTTAATCTCTAGGCTAATGTTCTTGGCTAGCAACAGGAAGAGAAGATTAACCAAATTATGATTGTAATCAAGTTCATTACTTGTTCTTAACCTTGGCATGCTCATATCCATAGTTTCAATTCACAGTAAATAGTTGTTAATAGTTTTAGTATATAATTTATAAATAAAAATTATTTTACTTTTGGTTACGTTGTTGTCAGCATAATTAGAAGTAAGCTAGAATATAGTATACTCAAGTAATTTTACTTATCCAGAGTCTCCTTGGTTCGATACTTGGCTTACTTAGCCACTTTATTACTTGTTTGACCACGTGCACTTGCGTGTCGGTGTTAACCTATACCAAACCACCAGACAAGTTTTTGGCGCCATTGCCGGGGAGACTAGGCAATTGGTGAAATTGTGTTAAGTGTAAATTTACTGTATTTTTGTTTTATTTTCTTAAGTGTTGACAACTTGGTCTTAGCCTGTATTTTGCAGACTTGATTTCTGTGAACACTGGCAAAGGACAAGGAGCTGGTGGAATCTTATACAGAGCCTGAACGTGAATTTCATAGTAAACGCAGAGGAGCTCTACAAAAGAAGCTGCAGTTGCTCAGACAGTCTATAATGGAGCAACAAAATCCACCGGTTGTGAGGGCAGTGTTAGTGCCCGACGAAGCAGCAGCAAGGCCGGTTCGCGAGGTGGCAATCCCACATGCCAACAATGTACATTCAAGCATCCGCAAACTAGAGCCTGGAGGGAGATTTGAATTAAAGTAGAACATGGTGCAACTATTGCACAAAAGCGGGCAATTTACCGGTCTCCCTCATGAAGACCCACAACAACATCTCCAGAATTTTTTGGAGATAAGTGACACTTATATACCCGCTGGAGTGTCACCTGATTATGTTCGGCTCACCCTATTTCCGTTTTCCTTACTTGGTGAAGCCAAGAGGTGGTTAAAAGCTGAACCACCAAATTCTATATCAACGTGGGATGATCTTGCACGAAAGTTTTTGATAAGATTTTTTCCCTCTGGCAAAACAGCCAGACTTAGAAGTCAAATTCTAAGTTTCAAACAGAGGGAGGGAGAAAATTTATATCAAGCCTGGGAAAGATTTAAATCCATGTTGCGGGACTGTCCTCATCATCATCAGTCCAATGAGGTGTTGGTACACACATTTATTGAGGGTTTGGAACCCCATACTAAAATTTTGTTAGACTCAGGAGCTGGAGGGAAAGCGCTGGAAAAGACTTATGAGGAGCTGTACACTTTGCTCAACCGGATTTCACAAGGCAATCCAGAATGGAATGCAGATTCATCACGAGGTGGAGCAAGAAAAGCAGAAGGAGTGCTTGAAGTGGATGGATTTACAGTTATCGCTGCACAGATAACTGCCTTGCAGAATCAGTTAAACAACCACTTCAGCAATATGAACTTGAACTAGCCTTCAGCTTCAGTCAATGCGGTCAAGCAAATGTGGTGTGAAGTGTGTGGTAGCAGTGAGCACTCAGCTGAGTGCTGTGGAGCAAACCCAGATTCTGTTAACTTTGTGGGCAATGCACAAAGAAATCAGCAGCAGTTTGGTAGTGGCTACAACTCAAATTGGAGGAACCGTCCAATTTTTTCGTGGGGTAGCAACAACCAACAAGGCCAAATTTCGGGTCAGGGTATGCAGAGAAATCAAGGAGGCCAACAGAACTACCAATCCCAATTCAGAAATCACAATGCCCCTCCTCCACCACCATCACCGAGCATTGAGGAGATGTTCAAAACCATGATCGCTAATCAGGCGCAATTGCAGGCTGACTATGTTAAATTGGCAGCCGAAGTGAAGAATAATCAATTAGCGACCAAGGCTCTTGAGTATCAATTTGGGCAATTTTCTAGTGCCCAAAACACAAGGCCCAGAGTAGGACTGCCTAGCGATACAGATCCAAATCCGAAGCAGGTAAATGCGGTGACCACAAGGAGTGGTTTGCAGTTGAAGGAGGTGGAACCGAAAAGACCGCCTCAAAAGTCAGGAGCAGCAGATGTTGAGGGAGAGCAACTTGCGGATAAGGGGAAGACCAAAGAAGCTGAATCAGAAAGGCCTCCACCCCCGTTCCCTCAACGACTCAAGAAACACAAGGAGGAGGCGTGTTTCAAGAAATTTATGGAGGTGCTTAAACAGGTACATGTTAATTTACCTCTTGTTGATGTCTTGCAGGGAGTGCCAAAATATGCCAAATATATTAAAGACATCGTGGCCAACAAAAGTCGTTTGACTGAGTATGCCACGGTAGCTTTGACGGAGGAATGCACTTCCCGGATCCAAAATAGACTGCCCACGAAGCTGAAAGACCCTGGAAGTTTTACTATCCAGCTTACTATTGGGCAGAGTATCCGAGCTTGTGGATTATGTGATTTGGGGGCGAGCATAAATCTGATGCCATCTTCGGTATTCAGAAAGTTAGGTCTAGGGAGTCCTAGACCTACAACCGTAATCTTGCAGTTAGCAGACAGATCCTTAGCTAGGCCGGATGGCATTGTTGAGGATGTGCTTGTGCAAGTGGGCTCCCTCATTTTTCCGGTTGATTTTATTGTTCTGGATTTTGAACCAGACGCTGAAGTCCCATTTATTTTGGGACGACCCTTCTTGGCAACCGGAAAAGCATTAATCGACGTGGCTACGGGTCAACTTACAATGCGAGCACATGACAAGGTAGAAGTGTTCGATGTGTACAAAGCACCCAAGCTCCCGATTGTAAATGAAGAACTCTCGGTGATCAATGTAATTGATCATGGGAATTCTAAGCACATGAGTGATTCCCGAGAGTTGATGGGAAGACCACCAGATAAAGGTGAGCACTACTGGGGGGAGGACAATGATCGTGAAAAATCGTCCATCACCCTAGTGGATAATTGAGCATAATGGACGTCGAGCCGCGACGGTAAACCAGGCGCTGCACGGGAGGCAACCCGTGAAAAATATTTTTTTCTTTTGTTTAGTAAAGTGTAAATAGTTTTTATTTTAATTTTTCTTTTTCTTGATTTGGTATAAATTTTTCATTTTAGTTAATATTTTTCATTTTAGATAGGGAAATCTATTAATCTAACCAATTTTGTTTAGTAAGGTGATTTTCAAGTCAATCGGAGAAAAATGTGCATGGAATCGGGAAGGAAAAGGCAAGGTATGAAAAAATGAATAAAATGAAGAGACAGTGCACTGGGGCGTTGGCTCTGTGTCACGGAGGAAGGGCTCCGCGTTACCCTCCGTGACACGTTGAGGTTAAATCTAGATTTTTTTTTTAAATTTCCAGAGAGCCATCGCGTTAGCTCCGTGTCACGGAGGAGGGGCTCCGCGTTACCCTTCGTGACACGTTGCCCTATATTTTGTGACGGGTTACACCGGGTTGCCGGGTGACCCGCGTCTTTTTCTTCATTTTAAACCCCAAAAAACCCCTTTTCCCCTCATTTTCTCTCTTCTCCGCGACCAAACACCCATATTTCCCTCCCCAACCAACGTGCCACGCTACTAAGCAAACACTTTGTCAAGTTTCTTCGGTTATTCAACTAAAAGGTATGTTTTCCTCTACTCTCTCAAGTTTTTTTGTGATTTTAGTCGAATTTGAGCATGGGAGGTGAGATAAATCACCCTAATTAGCAATTTAGCATGAAATTGAATTATTCTTTGATTGTGCAATGTGTATACATTTTCATGTAATTGGCAATAAAATGTGAATTTATACTAACCAACATGATTAGCATTGTTTTGTAGGTAAAACATGATTTTTAGGAGCTAAAATGCATGTTGTAACAATAACGGAGTTGGACTTGGATGCGAGCACGGAAAAGACATTGGAATGCACAATGTAAAGGGGCTCCGCGATGGAGCCGTGCCACGCTACCATCGCGGAGGCACACTGCATGGAGGATGAATTAATTTGGCAATTTCCAGTGAAGCCTCGTGACAGCTCCGTGGCACGGAGGCAAGCCTCCGCGTTGCATGCCGTGCCACGTTGAGGCTATATTCCCGGACCTTGGATTTCCAGTGAGGGTCCGCGTCCACGCCATGTCACGGAGGCAGTGCTCCGCGTTGGCCTCCGTGACACGTTGCTTGTTATTTCGGGAAAAATTCCCACTAGTATAAATAGAACACTTAGGCTTATTTTTAAGAAATTCAGACTTGGTGGAGCAAGGACGTGGGTTATAGGCAGTTGAGGGACGAAAAAGCTAAGGGTTTTTCTCTCTTTCTTTCTTCTTTCAATCAATTGTTTGTATGATTAACACTTGTTTTAGGATGATTAATCCACAAATGAGTGGCTAATTCTCTTCCTTGCTGAGGTTATGAACATTTGCGATGAATTTTGATTATTAATTTTATGGTTTTCTTCTTCTTCTTCTATGTTGTTCTATTAATTCTTGTTTCTACTACATTAGTGTGTGGCCGACATTAATGTACATCTAAAAAGTCCAATTTCACTCGAGAGAGCAAGAAATTGGAAAGTTGTGAATTAATAGTGTATTGTTCTTAGCTTGATTTGGGAAAATTGGGTTTTGATGTGCTTTCCTGATAGAAATATACTTGAAATCCGTATTAGTCAATTTAGGAACCGGAATTATATTGCTAGGTCATAAATTGCATTTGATCACAGAAATGTAGACGAATGGTTGATGATTCTAAAGTGAGATTAAATACGAGAGTTTTAATCTCTAGGCTAATGTTCTTGGCTAGCAACAGAAAGAGAAGATTAACCAAATTATGATTGTAATCAAGTTCATTACTTGTTCTTAACCTTAGCATGCTCATATCCATAGTTTCAATTCACAGTAAATAGTTGTTAATAGTTTTAGTATATAATTTATAAACAAAAATTATTTAACTTTTGGTTACGTTGTTGTCAGCATAATTAGAAGTAAGATAGAATATAGTATACTCAAGCAATTTTACTTATCCAGAGTCTCCTTGGTTCGATACTTGGATTACTTAGCCACTTTATTACTTGTTTGACCACGTGTACTTGCGTGTCGGTTTTAACCTATACCAAACCACCGGACAGTGCATTTGTTTGAAAATGTTGTAATATTGGTAGGGAGTAAGAGAACAAAGGAATGAAAAAATTGCATAAAGAACTCCTTACTAATAAGCTAAGTGTGCATAGAGAAATGGGGAAACAAAAGAGGAAAATGGGAGCAGAAAAGTAAGAAGGTGAAGTAAGAGGAGGGAATTCGTAATGAATGTGTGATGTATTAAAAGTGCTTAGGGAAGATAGTCACTATTACTGGCCAGAATAGTACCTACTCGTCGCTTAGCTTACATTACAACCCGATAAGTCCTACTTGATCTTACGCTCAAACATCCTTAAATTAGTGGAGTAAAACACTAAGGGCAAGCTTATGGTTCACTACATGAAGCATGTGAATTCTTTGAGAGAGCGAGCATAATTTTATTCATATACCCATAGATGTTGTGATTTGAAAATTTCTGAGTAAAAAGGGGTAACTCTATTGTTATGAGGGCACATGTTTAATGAAGGATATAATTCATGTTGGATTTCTTGATCGGTTGATTTGCATGAGTTTGCTAAGATTGAGAGTCGATTCTTGAGGTTAGGAAGTCTTAACGGAGTTGTATATCATTTCATTGATTAAATCGTGCATGCTCTATTTTTAACTTTTTATCTCAAATAATCACTATAGTCGTAACTTGAATTATCTTGTTAAATTAGTTATGTGTGAGTCTTCATTTACATGAGATGTAAAAGGGTTGTTCGAGGATGAACAAGGCTTTAAGTGTGGGGTAGGTGATCTCGGGCAAAATAGCTTGCTCGAGTGATGCTTTATAACTTAGTTTCATCTTGTTTATCGACTTAATTATATGCATTTTCATGTATTTCTATGTAAATGTGAATATATATACTAACCAACATGATTAGTTCTTGTTTTTGTAGGTTTAAAATGAATTTGAAGAACTAATCCATGAGTTGGTGAAGTGGAGGCATGGAATCGGAAATAAAGCGCGAACTTAGGCAAGGAGCATGCGTGAAACAGCCCACCTGCGCGTGGGCAACGTGTCACGGCAGGCAGGCTGCGCGACCAGGCTGTGACACGCCATCAAACGCGCTGCAGAGGCAGCGTGACACGCTGCCATCGCGGCCAGCTTCTGCTTGGCGACTGTTTTTATTTCCAATGTGCCTACGTGATGCCTTTGTGTCAAGGAGGCATACTAGCACGATAACCTCCGCGACATGGATCTATTCCATGTTGGGCATAATTTTATACATCTCTCATTTACTATAAATAGGTCCCTTAGCTCCTAAAATCATTTTGTCACGATTTTATTCTAAAAAACCACCTAGGAGTGAAGGGAGAAGTGGGAGAACTCACCTAGGGTTCATCAATTTCATCTTATCTTCCACCAATTCTTGTAAGTATGTTACTTTAACAATATTATCTTGTAATTTTACGAACTTGAGTGGCTAAAACCCTTCCTCTAGGGTTGAAGCCATAAGTTATGATTGTGTTTTTACGAATTTGTTTTAGAATTAAGTTATTGATTGTTGTTTTGTCTTGAATTCTTAATTATGGTTGTTTTTATGATTGATCACCGTGAAAACACAAATGTTAAGTGTAGGTAAATGCGTGAGAAAGCAAACCTAGGCAAGAACATAAGAATGTAGGAAGCAAGTTCTTGTCTTTTGATAAGATTTGTGGCTAGGATAGGAATATACCTAATTCACCTTGCTTGGTTGACAAAATGGGAAGATAGAACGATACCAACTTAGAATTGTACTCCACCACTTGTAGGAGTAGAAGAACATAAGAATGTAGGAAGAAAGTTCTTGTCATTTGATAAGATTTGTGGTTAGGATAGGAATATACCTAATTCACCTTGCTTGGTTGATAAAATGGGAAGATAGAAAGATACCAACTTAGAATTGCACTCCACCACTTGTAGGAGTAGTTGGAAGCTAAGTTTGGTTAAATGGTTGGAGGTACGGAAGTACCCAAATCAAGGGCATAAACCCCATAAACCACATCCACTAAGTGAATTGCCCACAAACTAGAAATGTCTTCCTCGCTCAATGATGTAGTAGTGATGCTAGTTTGTTGTTTTCAGAGGTTCGGTAGACCATGAACATGCAATTCCAATTATGTGAGACGACAATTGATAGTTTCTGTCACGCCCCACCCTGGGGGGTATGAATGGCACCTGGTGCCCTATTAGGACCTAGACTACTATCTGGTGAGCCAAGGCACATCTGGTGCCTGGCTGGCTCTAACTCAAATTCCTGGAAACAAAGGGCTATATAACGGCTGTAAACACAGCCTCCGGCCAACAGGCCTATAGCCACCTATACCTGAAAAACAGCTAACCAGAAACATACTACTGTCAAGGGAACCTATGCGGGCCGGCAAGGCCACCATGCTGTCTAGTTCTCTGTAGCTTAACAATGGCACGCTAAATAATTACGTGACCGGCAAGGTCACCACTACTGACTGGTTATGGCCACACACGGCCGGCTCGACTAACCACAGGGAAATATATACAGACTGCAAGCCTCTAGGAATAACAATAGAAATGATCAGGACAGGGCCCTGAACTACCCGTACTGTACAACAAAAGAAAACGAAATACACCTCTGGAATTCAGTCTCCGGATGACAGGAGCTGAATACTCAATAGCTGACTGGAATCACGAGGGATCGCCTCCTTGTCTATGAGTACCTGCAGGCAAGTAATGCAGCGCCCCACTGGGCATCAGTACAATAGGTACTGAGCATGTAAAGCAACTGAAATACATAACTGATATGAATAACAACAGTAACATGACATATAGGCAGAAAGTAGCTGAATCTGTCTAGCTGAGGATAACTGGGGAGAGTTTATTTATTCTATAGCTAAACTGAGCATACCTGATGACGTGCCGTCCCACTGTCTATCAGTATCTAATAGCATATATAGGTATACATATAAATACACAAAATACCTGACCGACCCCCATAAGCCGGAAGGTGTCAACCAACACACAATCTATTTACCCCTACCCGGGTCTAAACCAACCAAAAATAAGTCACTCCACTCATCTGATAACTGTGAGCTCCTCCTACCGGTCCCCTTGGGTATGTAGCTCAGGCCTTGGCCTATGACAATAAACTGTGTCTGAGTCCGAAGACTCCTACCTCTAGGCGCAGGTGCACGCGGGGTGTGTAATAAAAACTGCCCCTGGGTGCAAGCACGCAACAGGGTGATTTTATAAAAATCTGTATCTGAAACTGCCCCCGGCCACAAGCGCACACAGAGTGTTCTGCCCCTGTAAACAGGGTGGACTGGCTCTGCGCAGAGTAAACTGAACTAGCCCTGCAAGCAGGGTGGTCTGGACCGTATTATCATGGTGGTCGGCCATCATTGTCCTCTAGGCGGACGACATCGCCCAGCTGGTGGCGGTATCTGAATCTGGTATCGACACAGCTATAACCCAGGGGCGGTGGGGATGCTAAAAGGGTGCCCACATGCCACAACAAGTCTCAACAAACAAATAGCACATAGAAATAGCAAGCATGTATAACTGAAAAGACTATCTGGAATCTAACTTCTTATTCTGATCTGTTTCTATACTGAACTGATTCTTACTAATTATACTAATTCTGCAATCTCTGTTTAACTGTACGGCTAATCTGTAGCCATGATACTATCTGTCTGAATGGCTAATCTGTAGCCATAACTGTCTGTCTATCAGATCTTTCTTTACTGACTGTTATTATGAAAATCTGTTCCTTTTTATTCTACAACATGCTTGCTATTCACATAATAGGCTGTACTGAATCTGAACTACTAACTTGCCCTTGGGCACATGCTTTTCTAACTTTCAGACTGAATATGATATCACAACGCGCACTAGGTTTATTGAACTTGCACAATACTTGACATTCAACTTCCGGGAATTCTACTACGGAGTATATTGTACTACCCAAGGCTAAAGCTACTAACTTGCCGAAGGAACTAGCTTTACATACCTTAACCTCGAGTTATCCGTCTGTCGGACGAGGCTCGATCAATACTCCAGCTATTTCTCCCAACTGCATTCATAAATATGTCAATTAATACTAAATATAGCTTTATCCTGAAGAACAACGTCACTTTCGATATAATTATAGCCTAAACTTAGGCTTATCAAAAGACGGTCAAAAACTCGCTATTTTCCAGAAGTCCAGAAGGGAGAAGTATTCACTTCACAGCTAGGAGCACATAGACACTAGTTCGGAGCAATTCTACTTACCTTAGTCCGGTAGCTCGATGATTCATCAGCCGTATTTCACGAAACTAAATCCGTAGGAATTCTCCCTACTGCTAAATACCTTGGTACCTAAGGTTTGATTCGAGTTTGGACCGCGTTTGATGGCATAATCAAAAGGAAATTATCAAATACCTTACGTTCCCTCTGTTTCTATCGCGTCCTTTCTAGAAAGTTATGAAAATTATCCGAAGTGGAGGGCTTATATATATCACACCCCGCCTTGGGGGTATGACTGGCACCTGGTGCCCTACTAGGACCTGAACTGCTAGACTACTGGGCTTGAGCACATTTGGTGCCTGGCTGGCTCTAACTCAGATTCAGGGAAACAACGGGCTATATGACGACTGTAAACACAGCCTCCGGCCGACTAGGCCTATAGCCACCTGTACCTGTGCTGACAGCTAACCAGAAACATATTAATATAGGGAAACCTATGCGGGCCGACAAGGCCTCCATGCTGTCTAGTTATCTGTAACTCAACAATGAAATACTGGAAAGCTACGTGACTGGCAAGGTCACCACTACTATCAAACTATGGCCCCACACGGCCAACATAAAGGAGATAAAAGTACTAACAGCTATACAACTGCACGGCCTCACACGACCGGCTCAATTGACAACAGGGAAACATATACAGACTGCAAGCCTCTAGGAATAACAATAGAAATGATCGGGATAGGGCCTCGACCTACCCGTACTGTACAAAAAGGAAAAGAGCTACACCTCTGGAAATCAGACTCCGAATGACAGGAGCTGAATACTCAATAGCTGATTGGAATCACGAGGGATCGCCTCCTCGTCTATGAGTACCTGCAGGCTAGAAATGCAGCGCCCCACCGGGCGTCAGTACCGCTGGTACTGAGTATGTAAAGCAATAACTGAAAGAAATATCTGAAAACAACAATACAACTAATGAAATTGAAATAGGAAGAAAAAGATTAACTGTCTGAAAATATAGGACTATGCCTACTCTTAACCATACTGGAAGGAGTAGGAGTCATACCTGGAGACGCGTCATTCTACTGCCAATCTACTCGTATCTAATGTAACATGGCATAACATATCATAACATCACATAGCACACACAAACCTTACCCGGCCCCCATAAGCCGGGGGGTACAACCAGCACAGAATCTATACCCCTACCCCGGTCATCCCATCTCCTATAATAACTATAAGCATCCTGCCGATCCCCTAGGTATGCACTTGGGCTCGCTGAGCCCCTGACTATAACTGCATCTGAGTCCGGAGGACTCCTGAATCAACACCCGGGCGTATCCGCTCGACAGGGGTGTGTAAGGGCCGATCAAGGCACAATATAGGGAAAACTGGCATCCCATCTTCATCCCCTGTGGGACGGCATGCCACTCCGTAGAGCGACGTATCCTCATCCTCTGGCGGATGAGTCGATACAGCTATCAACCCTGGGGCGGCCATGGATGCTAGGTAGTCCAACCCCAAACAATACAACGGTCTCAACTAGTAATACTATCTGCATGTCCCACATACTGAAGCTAATAGTGGTAACGTATTTGTATATACTATATGCTGAGCTAGTGATAGTAATATGTGCGTACTTAATACATACTGAGGCTGGTAATAGTATATATGTATAAATATAGTCTTCTGCCAGACTGTACTGGGTCTAATGCTGAACAAGATATGGTCTTTCTGCTGAAAAATATGTTGTATGCTGAGTTTCTATAGTAACATGATTTACTATTCCTAACATGCTTTCTAACTTCATTTTAACTTATCATTCTACTTCTGAGATGTCTTACAGATATTACATTGCTTTACTGGGTTTCAACTGAATACAATGATATCCTAACATTCTATGTCATATCACATACTGAGCGTGCTGTGCAGTTCCTAACACTTATATTAGAATCTATATCGTGCTAACAAGTTTCGCGCTAAATACAACATGATGCTTCTAATATCGTACCAACATTCATAATAAACACAACACATGACTTCTGAATATTCTACTGGCTTTTAAATTGCTTTACTATACCGAGATTTACTAACTTGCCGAGGAAACCAGCTTTACATACCTTATCCTCGAACTATCCGTCTGTCGAACGAGGCTCGGCCAGTACTTCAACTATTTTCTCCCAACTGCATTCATAAATATGTCAATTAATACTAAATACAGCTTTAGTTTAAAGAGCAACGTCACTTTCGATATAGTTTATAGCCTAAACTTAGGCTTATCGAAAGACGGTCGAAAACTCGCTATTTTTCAGAGGTCCAGAAGAGAGAAATATTCACTTCACCGCTAGAAACACATAGACACTAGTTTGGAGCAATTCCACTTACCTTAGTCCGGTAGCTTGACGATTCGTCGGCCGTATTTCACGAAACTAAATCCGTAGGAATGCTCTCTGCTGCTAAATACCTCGGTACCTGAGGTTAATTTGAGTTTGGACAACATTTGGCAGCGTAATCGGATGATAATATATTACCTTCCTTCGTCCCTCTCTGCCCTCTGCAAATTTCCAGAAGTTTTAAATGAAATAAACCGAAGTGGGGCTTTATATACTTGAGCCTGGACAGGGCCAATGTGTCACGGAGCCAACGCGGAGACTCCACCTCCGTGACACGCTGCCATCGCGGAGGGGCTCTGCCTCGGCTCCTCCCGCGATGGTTCGGCAGGTTTCTCGTCCGATCTTTTTTCCCCAGGCCTTTCTTTAGCACGTATAGCCTTCAAATATGCTTAACCAACATGCGAATAGGCCATCTAGGTGCCGGGAATCCTATGAGGTATAACAATATAATAGGGACTTATAAGTCGCATTCCTGGAATCCGATTTATAAGTTGCATTCCTGGAATGCAATTTATAAGTCGCATTTTGCCTTGCGACGCGCCGACTTGGCGCTTGTCCGATCTTTACCCGGGCCTTTTTCTAGCATGTATGGCTTTCAAATACTCTTAACCAACACGCGAACAGGCCATCTATATGCCAAAAATTTACGGGGTGTAACATTCTCCCCCCCTTGAGAACATTCGTCCTCGAATGTAAGCTGCTATATAGAGGACTACTCATCTAGCTTAACTTGTTCTTTGGAAAATTTCGGCAGAGTTTCCCCTGTAATATGGACTATCCCAAAATCATTCTGGCATGGATTGGTTACATTCCTACTATGCCTCAGTCAACTGCAGAACTAGAGCCGTTAGGTTTCAGTTTCCTAATGAGCCAGTCTTAAAATGGAAAGGTAGCGTTTCAGCGCCTAAGGGTCGATTTATTACCTACCTTAAGGCCCTGAAAATGATTTCAAAGGGTTACATCCATCACTTGGTTAGGGTCAGGGATTCCAGTTCTGAGACCCTAACTATTTATTCAATTCTAGTTGTTAGTGAAATTTTTAACGTCATCCCCGAATATCTTCCCAGGTCCCTCCTGAGCAGGAGATAGACTTCGGCATAGACCTTCTATAAACCCAGCTCATCTCTATTCCTCCTTACATAATGGCTCTAGCTGAGCTTAAGGTTTTGAAGGAACATCAAGATGTTCTAGATAAGGGATTTATCAGACCCAGTTCCCCAATATTGTTCGTGCAAAAGAAAGATGATATACTCATAATGCACATTGACTACTGTCAACTGAACAATGTTACCGTTAAGAACAAGTATTCTATGCCCAAGATTGATGACTTGTTTAATCAGCTTCTGGGAGCTAGTTGTTTCTCCAAGATAGACCTTAGGTTGGGATACCACCATCTCAAGGTGAAGGAATGTGACATTCCAAAAACAACTTTCAGAACTCGGTATGGTCACTACGAATTTGTGGTTATGTCTTTTGGAATACCGATGCTCCTGCAGTATTTATGGATCTAATGAATAGGGTATTCAAGTCGTACCTGGACACGTTTGTCATTTTATTCATAGATGACATTTTTGTGTACTCCAGGGAAAAGGAGGATCATGACAACCACCTAAGGATAGTGTTGCAGACTCTTAAAGACTGTCAATTGTTTGCTAAATTTAATAAGTGTGAATTTTGGTTGAAGTCAGTGGCTTTCCTCGGTCATGCGGTCTCAGGTGAGGGTATTCGGGTAGATCCTCAAAATGTAACAGTGATAAAAGATTGTCCAAGACCCACTTTCCCATTAGATATTTGGAGTTTCTTGGGTTTAGCCAGTAATTACTAATGATTTGTAGAAGGTTTTTCTTCCATTGCATCCCCTTTAACCAAACTAACTCAAAAAAAAAAGGTGAAGTTTCACTGGTAGCAATGTATTTGTGATTGCATGCATGATTTCTATGGATCTTTTGATGTCATTTAGTTTATTAGCATGAGGAGTCTTGTAAAGCCATGTGCAAATCAGACAGGTGAGGTGAATATAAGTCATGTACCATGAGTGAGTGAGGGGTAGTACTTAGTTCAGTATTGTGTTGAAGATCTAGAACGTGTCTGGTTGGTCTGTTCATAATATAAGGATGGTTGGTTAGGATATGATCATAGGTCATTTTTGTTAAGCTCACTTCTAGCCTAAATAATACTATCAAAATCATATGATTCCCTTGATCCCAATTTTGAACCTTTATAGATCATTTTTCTTTGATTAACTGATTAACCATACTCATTTGTTTATAATGAACCTATTTTGGCCTTGGTCCTTCCTTGAATATTGTGAACCTCAACATAGGCAAAATGCCTAAGTTTAGGGTGGCTAGAGTAGAGGTGTATAAATGATGGAAACGAGAAAAAGGGAGAGAAAGGAGAAAAGGTTAAAAATAAGGTGTAGTGTGAAAAGAAGATGAACACAATTTGAAAATCTTGAAAAAGAAGATTCAAAAGAATAAAAATGTTTGAAAAAGTTGAAAATATACCACACCCATACATATGTACATAAAAGAGGTGAAAAGGGAATAAAAGGAATGAAAACCATAAAGGGTGAAATAGGTGAATGGTGTAGCTAATGTACGTAGTGCCAAGGAAGGGATAGTCACTTAAAAAATCCTTCATATTTATCATGTCCAGACCTAAAGCCTACATTAGAAGCCAAAGAAAGTCCTATAGTGATCCTAATCTGGCCATCTGATAAACCGAAGCAGAGAAAATAAGGGCAAGCCTATGGTATCTGATACATAATATTTGAAACTTCTTTGTGAGAGTGAGCGCCTTGCTTGTTTAGTCCCATAAAATATTTGACACTATATATGTGAGTGGGGACTTTATTTGTTGTGAGGGTACATAGATTATGTTTACTTTTACCATTAGTCTGTGTGAAAAGCATCGGTGATGACTTGATTAACTGTTGATAGCTAGATGACATGTCTTGACCCCTATTTAGCATGTTTTGTGGTTTCTTGTAGTACATTAGCTGATGTTGATTCATGGAAAAGGGTCAGAAAATTGTTGAATGTATAGTGCAAGTTTTGTTTAGTATTGGCTGTAGTATCCTAAGTTTATTTTCTAGTTGAGCGTCGTATTTAGTTTTTCTTTTTCTTTGCCTGAAGACATGCAAATGTCATAAGTTGAGGGTGTTGATGTGTTGTGAGTTTACAGCACTTTCGATGCTCAAAACTAAGAAAATAACATGGACTTACATATATTTATATGGATATAAGGAACTTTTTCTTTGGTTGTAGGACAAATAGGTGTTGGAGCAAAAATGTGCAAAAGATAGCCTGAAAGTGCAGAAAATAGGCTTAACTCCCAGTCGTTAGTACGAGTTGTGGGAAGGTACTATGAGTCGTACTACTGGTCGTGAGAAGTTTCAGAAGGCTAAGGATGAAGAAGTGCATCCTACGACTCTCAATACGAGTTGTACAAAGCTTGTACAAGCGTAGTGAAGAAGTCATGGAAAGATTCAAAAGATTTGCACAAGAGGCAGACTCCTGCTACGGATAGACAGTAGGAGTCGTGGCAGCAAGGTACGAGCCGTACCATAGAACTCATGAAGAACTTCAGAAAAATTGCAAAGTTTCAGATTCAAACCATGGAAGCTCAGTACGACTCATAGGAAGCATGTACGAGTCGTACCAAGGTTCAAGAGTTAGCCAAATTTCAGTCAGCCAATGACATACAGGAAGTAGGTATGACCAGTACGTACCTGCTATGGGTCATAGGACAAGTCGTGATGTAGGCGGCTTCAGTTATGGAAATTCACCCTATTAGACTAGGAAAAGAATTTTTATGTCTGTATAAATACATTTTATGTTTTGTTTTCATAAGAGAGGTGATGAGGAGTGATCATAAGTAACTAGAAATCAAGTTAGAGAGAATTAGACGTGATAATTGAGTTGTTCGACTTGTGAGCAACCTTTTCTTGGTTTTCTTTTGATCTTCATAATGTTCTTGAGGATTTTTCTAATTAATACAAAGAAGTTTTTCTCTCATCCATAATTATAAGTATTGATTTATGTATTTAATTTTGAATGCAAATCACAATCTTGCAACTATGAGAGGCTAAAACCTCCATAGCTAGGGTTGTGGGAACCATGGTGGATTAACAAGCTAGGGTTACATAAAAGTGATTCAAAACCAATGCAAAACACTTGTATTGTATTCTCTTCATGCTTAAACGTTTCTTAACAATGTACAACATTAGGCCTGAATACTTTACTTGTTTGATCCTAAAGAGGTAGAGATTAGGAAAAGAGAATTACAACAAAGCCTTGACCTTGATGATCATTGTATTAACTTGAGTCGTGGTCGCAGGATAGTTAAATTTGGGACATAGTGATAATGGTTAATTTGCAATCATTCATGAGACCTGACCCGGTGATTGAGTATATTCATTAAATAGGGACGAACCAGTCATTTGAATGAACCTATGTTATCAGTTCTAAAAGTAAGTATTGGTGATGATCACATATGTATACCTGAAGCAGTTATGAACCCATGTGGAACACAAAACCCTAGTTATCTTTCATTCTTAATTTCAACCAAAGTCCTTATTATGTTTTTTTAATTATGGTTTTCTTTAGAACCCCCAATTTGAAGTAACTACCTAACAAGTTCACTTACCGGCTTTAGTCTAGCTCTTCTATATTTCTTGTGGGTTCGACCCCAACCTCTAGTTGGGTTCTTTATTGACAACTTCTGCTCCATACTTCGGTAGGGGTATGGTTTGAGCATTATTAATTACCATCCATCATCATCACTATTTCACCCTAACTTCTGAAATTTTCCACGGATCAAACCACGACTCGTACCACCAAGCGACGAGTCGTTGGATCCACCTGTGTTTAAGCTTCTAAATTTCTCCGTCCCTTCCCATGAGTGCAAGCCACCACTCGTTGTTTCCCACAATGAGTCGTACCATAACTCATTCCTTCCATACTTGATACACCAGAAACATACTATAACCACTGACCACGAGTCATACCACCAACTTACAACTCATGGTTTGCTCTTGTCGTTCACCTATCTAGCTCCTCCATCCTTCTAATGAGTCGTACAATGACCTGTGGTTTCCCATATTGGATCATACAACGACTCATACCATCTAACCAAGGTAGCTCATTCCTCAAATAACGGTTCATCCTATGACCCGTTAGTTATTCCCATGATTCGTACCACGAGTCGTCTTGAGGCATTTTTTCCAATTGTTTTGCTGATCACATTTCTAATCCCGAGGTTGATCTTAGTAACTTTTTAGTGTATTACGGTAGTGATTAATCCTTAGGACAGTGTTTTATCCTTAAAAGTCGGAGGGTAGTGCTTAATCCATAGGATAGTGCTTTGCCTTTAAAAATTGGAGGGTAGTGCTTAACCCTTAGGATAGTGCTTTGCCGTTAAAAATCAGAGGGTAGTGCTTAACCCATAATATATTGCTTTAACCTTAAAAAATCTGAGGGTAGTGCTTAACCCATAAGACAGTGTTTTGCCCTTAAAACCCATAGGACAGTGCTTAACCCATAGGACAGTGCTTTTCCCTTAAAAAATTGGAGGGTAGTACTTAACTCATAGAGAAGTCAAAATAATAATACTTATCGTTAAAAACGACAGTGTGCAGCTTTGAGTAACTTACTAAGAGGGTAGTGCTTATCCAAGGCATTGTTGAATTTTAAGTAACACCATTGATGACAGATACCTTTATAAAATCCTTATGATGTATAGAATATTTACAAGTTTATACCTGTCTTTCCTACGCTCAAAGAAAAATTATAAGTTTAAAAGGGAGAAAGGTTTATTTATGCCTCTATTCATTCATTGCTTCTTGTCGCTATTCTGATCTCATGGGTTGTGAACTTGCGATTGGTGGGTGTCACGTCCTTTCAAGACGTCTTTTTGCTTGAGGTATCATTTTGATGAAATTTTTGAGGACCTCTCAAAAATTTCTGCACCAGTTATTGTGTAACACCCCAAAAACTTTCGTAGACCAAACTCATACGTTGCAAGAAAATCCATAAGAAATCAGAAAAAATGCCTCAGAACGACCAAGAAAATGAGTCGTGGTCAGCTCCAACTACTCATTGTGTAAGTCATGGTCAGCCTTGTTTGGTCCTTTAGGAACCAATGGGTCATGGAATGACCCGTTGTGAGGAACAATGAGTCGTCCTATCACTCATTGGTCCCCAGCTCAGAAATCCCTCTTCCGGGAACCCACGACTCAACCAACGAGTCGTCGTATGTTACAATGACTCGTGGTGTGAGTCATTGGCTGAGAGTCCCAAAAACCTTCTTTAGTGACAACGAGTGGTAGCAATGACCCGTTGTCTCACACAATGAGTCATTGTGACCACCCATCGTGTCAAGTCAGTGATATTAATAGTTTCTCCAGTGGAGGTAAAGACTCGACACAATGACTCGTTGGGTCTACCAATGAGTCGTTGTGTTGCTTGTTATCAGTCCTCCTAAAATTTCTATCTGGTGACCACGGGAGGAACCAACGACCCATTGATTCATCCAACGAGTCAGGGTACCTCTCATTTCCAATTCTAGTGATCCCAAAACCCAGGCAGTAGGACCAATGAATGGTCCCAACAACTCGTGGTCTGAACCAACAATTCATTGAGTGACCCGTTGGTCCCCTTTCGATAGTTTTTCAGGTTTTTTTCCAGGGATATTTTTGTAGTTTCCCATATTTATAATCCCTAAACTACGTCATTTTGGGTTATTTTAATGAAATTTAGAGGGTTAATTGATGAGTACTTCACCCCTCTCATCCCCTCAGGAAATCATTTCATAAAACTTCTCTTAGAAACTCTCAGAACAAGAACTAGAGCAGTCAGCTTCATCTCAAATTCTCAAGGGATTCTCTCTAGAAATTCTTCACCAAGTACGTGGGAATGCAACAAGGGAATTGCTCTTCCCTTGTGTCCCAAAAACCCTTCCTTAATTCTTCTATCAATTCTAGTCCCTGAGTTTTCAAATGGGAGTGAAATTTCAGCCAGATTTCGATTATAATGTGTGGAATATTAGTCATATTGATAGTAGTTATAATTCTACTATGTTGTGACTATATTGATGCTTGTCCCTTCAAAATGAACTCTAGCCCTAGATTTTAAATGCAAAAAAACTAGAGTCATGCATAATCGATTGATTATCAAAATTGCTTGATTCTATCAGTGTTGGGAATTCCCATATTGTTAGTATATATTGAAATCTCAATCAGATTATTAGCATACTGTTATACCTCGTAGCATTCCCGGAACCAAGATGACCTATTCGCACATTGGTTAAGCATATTTGAAGGCCATACGTGCTAAAGAAAAGCCCGGGAAAAAGATCAGACGAGAAACCTGTCGAACCATCGCGGAAGGAGCCGAGGCAGAGCCCCTCCACGATGGCAACGTGTCACGGAGGTGGAGCCTCCGCGTTGGCTCCGTGACACGTTGGCCTTGTCCAGGCCCAAGTATATAAAGCCCCACTTCGGTTTTAATTCATTTTAAACATAAGAATTTCCAGAAAACAGAGAGGAAAAACCAGAGGAAGGAAAAGAACGAAGAGGGTAAATATATTTTCATCCGATTACGCTGCCAAACGTTGTCCAAACCCAAATTAACCTCAGGTACTGAGGTATTTAGCAGCAGAGAGCATTCCTACAGATTTAGTTTTGCAAAATACGGCTGACGAATCGTCGAGCTATCGAGCTAAGGTAAGTAGAATTGCTCCAAACTAGTGTCTATGTGCTCCTAGCTGTAAAGTGAATACTTCTCCCTTCTGGACTTCTAAAAAATAGCAAGTTTTCGACCGTCTTTCGATAAGCCTAAGTTTAGGCTATAATTTTATCGAAAGTGATGTTGTTCTTCAAAATAAGGTTATATTTAGTACTAATTGACGTATATATGAATGCGGTTGGGAGAAATAGCTGGAATATTGACCGAGCCTCGTCCGACAGATGGATAACTCGAGGTTAAGGTATGTAAAGATAGTTCCCTCGGCAAGTTAGTAGTCTTAGCCTTGTATAGTACACTAAACTCCGTAGTAGAATTGCTGGAGTTGAATGTTAAGTATTGTGCAAGTTCAGTAAACCTAGTTTGCGTTGTTATATCGTATTCAGTCTGAAAGTTAGAAAAGCATGCGCCCAAGCGCAAGTAAGTATTTTAGATTCAGTATAGCCTATTACGTGATTAGCAAGCATGTAGTAGAATAAAAAGGAACAGATTTTCATAATAAAAGTCAGTAAAGAAAGATCAGATAGACAGACAGTTATGGCTACAGATTAGCCATTCAGACAGATAGTATCTTGGCTACAGATTAGCCGTACAGTTAAACAGAGATTACAGAATCAGTATAATTAGTAAGAATCAGTTCAGTGTAGAAACAAATCAGAATAAGAAGTTAGATTTCAGATAGCCTTTTCAGTTATACATGCTTGCTATTTATATGTGCTATTTGTTTGTTAAGACTTGCTATGGCATATGGGTGTCCCTTTGCATCCCCACCGCCCCTGGGTTATAGCTGTGTCGATACCAGATTCAGATACCGCCACCAGCTGGGCGATGCCGTCCGCCTAGAGGACGATGATGGCCGACCACCATGATAATACGGTCCAGATTACCCTGCTTGCTAGGGCAGTTCAGTTTACTCTATGTAGAGCCAGATTACCCTGTTTACAAGGGTAGATTACTCTGTGTGCGCTTGTGGCCGAGGGCAGTTTCACATACAAATTTTTATAAAATTACCCTGTTGCGTGCTTGCACCCAGGGGCAGTTTCAGCCACAGATACAGCAGCAGATTACCCCGTTGCGCACTTGCACCCAGACGCAGGAGTCTTCGGACTCAAACACAGTTTATTATCAGAGGCCAAGGCCTGAGCTACATACCCAAGGGGGTCGGTAGGAGGACCTCACAGTTGTGAGATGAGTGGAATGATTTATTTTTGGTTGGTTTAGACCCGGGTAGGGGTAAATAGATTGTTCTGTTGGTTGGCACCTTCCGGCTTATGGGGGTCGGTCAGGTATTGTGTGTATTATTATGTATATCTCTATGTACTAATAGATACTGATAGATAGTAGGACGACACGTCATCAGGTACGCTCAGTTTAGTTACAAAATAAATAAACTCTCCCCAGTTATCCTCAGCTAGATAGACTCAGCTACTTTCTGCTTATATGTCATGTTACCGTTGTTATTCATGTCAGTTGTGTATTTCAGTTGCTTTACATGCTCAGTACCTGTGGTACTGACGCTCGTGGGGCGCTGCATTGCTTGCCCGCAGGTACTTACAGACGAGGAGCCGATCCCTCGTGATCCTAGCCAGCGCAGAGTTATCAACTCCTATCATCCGGAGTTTGATATTTAGAGGTGTATTTCATTTTCTTTTGTTGTACAGTACGGGTAGGTCGGGGCCCTGTCCCGATCATTTCTATTGTTATTCCTAGAGGCTTGCAGTCTGTATGTATATTCCCTGTGGTCAGATGAGCCGGTCATGTGAGGCTGTCTAGTCTGTTATAGTTATTTAGTATTTCAGTTCCAGTTGGCCGTGTGTGGCCATAACCAGTCAGTAGTGGTGACCTTGCCGGTCACGTAATTATTTAGCATACTAATGTTGAGTTACAAAGAACTAGACAGCATGGTGGCCTTGCCGGCCCGCATAGGTTCCCCTACGGTAGTATGTTTCTGGTTAGCTGTTTTACAGGTACAGGTGGCTATAGGCCATTTGGCCGGAGGCTGTGTTTACAGCCGTTATATAGCCCTTTGTTTCCAGAAATTTGAGTTAAAGCCAGCCAGGCACCAGATGTGCTCAGGCTCAGTAATCTAGCAGTTCAGGTCCTAGTAGGGCACCAGGTGCCAGTCATACCCCCCAAGGCGGGGCATGACAAACTTGGTACCAGAGCAGGTCGTGTCCCAAGGAGTCTGTAAGCCGTGCTATGTAGAGTCTTGTCTATGGATGTGTTGTGCACCACATACCATAGGCAGGAGGCTGCGAGGCATAATAGGATAGTTACCCTTCTTTTCATACTCAGTCGTGCCTAGCACAGTACAGTATAGGGTTGGTTCGTTTGAAACTTACCACCCTCTTTGTTTATAGATACTATGGCAGACCTGTGGCACCCAGCTACAGGCAGGAGATTGGATACAGCAGAAGGCGAAGGCACCAGTAGGATGCCTCATTTACAGCCAGATTTAGCCCAGTCTGAGAACAATACAGAGGTGTCATCTCGACCCTCACAGCAGTCTCGGCCTCGCCAGACACCATTTGAGGCAGCACCACCTCCCACAGCTCCTGCACCCACTTCATCTGATCAGGAGCTACGTAGTGCGGTGGTTATGTTGACCCAGATGCTAGCTACTCAGTGTCAGCTAGTACCACCTGCAGCAGTAGAATCTCTAGGTGGGCCAGGTAGTTCCAGGGTTAGAGAATTCTTGGCGTTGGGACCCCTTCAGTTTACAGGGTCGGATTCAGCAGAGGACCCTCAGGACTTTCTGGACCAAATGTAGAGAATCTTTAGAGTCATGCACGTAACCCCAGCAAAATCAGTTGAGTTAGCCATGTTCCAGTTAAGGGATATTACTGTTTTGTGGTACGAAAGTTGGGAGAGGTCTCGGGGAAGAGATGCAGCCCCTCCTACTTGGTCCAGCATCTCAGAGGCCTTCTTGGACCACTATTTACCCCGGGAGGTCAGACAGGCCCGGATGGACTAGTTTTTACACTTAGAGCAGGGGGACAAGAGCGTCCGTGAGTATTCTTTACAGTTCGACTCCTGAGCCCACTATGCTCCAGCATTTGTGGACACCATGTCGTCTAGAGTCCATCGCTTTATTATAGGCCTGAATCCAGATTACATAGAGACGTGCATGACGACTACTTTGAGAGAGGACATGGACATAGCCAGGGTACAGGCCTTCGCGCAGACAATTGAGGGCCTGAGACAGCGGCAGCGGGGTGACAGACAGGCGACTTTAGAGTAGCGCCGTAGAAGCATACCCGCTGAGATTCAAGGGGAAATCCCTAGGGGGTCGAGACCACGATTTTCAGATAGGCCACCCAGATCTTTACCTCCGGTACAGCAGCAGAGAGACAGATTTGTTCGTTGGAGTCAATCAGAGTCTGGTAGCAGTTTACGGACAATAGCATCACCTCAGCAGCGGAGGGCAGAACAGAGTAGATTTGCACCTACTCCTTGTCCTATATGCCACCGACCACATTCTGGAGCCTACAAGCAAGGCTTCCCAGGGTGCTATTACTGCGGAAAAGAAGGAAATTTAATGAGAGATTGTCCATCCAGGGGACAGGGTAGCCGGGATAGTCTAGATAGAGCATCAGCGAGGCCAGGTGTTCCAGCAGCCTCCGCAGGGTGCAGACCCTCAGGTTCAGCAAATAGGGGTCGAGGTAGATCAGGAGCCTCTGGCTCAGGTGCAGGCCCCAATCGTACCTATGCATTACCAGGGAGGCAGGATTCAGAGGCATCTCCCGACGTGGTCACAGGTATATTGATTATCTGCTCATACCCTATTTATGTACTAATTGATCCAGGATCCACCTTGTCATATGTTACCCCGTTTGTGGCACTAAAGTTCAATATTGCACCAGAATTATTACAGCAGCCGTTTTCGGTATCCACACCCTTCGGTGACTCGATCGTAGCTAGAAGAATTTACCGGGGGTGTACAGTAGAGATTGCTGATCGTCAGACCATAGTAGATCTGGTCGAGCTAGAAATGATAGACTTTGATGCCATAATGGGTATGGATTGGCTAGTGCCGTGCTTTGCCAATGTTGAATGTTGGACCAAGACGGTCCGATTCCACTTTCCAGGAGAAGCAGTGCGGGAGTGGAAGGGCAGCACCGCTACGCCAAAAGGTAGGTTTATTTCCTACCTTCAGGCAAGGAAATTGATATCCAAGGGATGTATTTACCATCTGGTCAGAGTTCAGGATATCCGAGCAGAATCTCCGACACTCCAGTCTGTCCCGGTGGTGAATGAGTTCCTCGATGTGTTTCTGGATGAGTTACCTGGTATTCCCCCAGAAAGGGAAATAGATTTTTCTATTTATTTATTACCAGGCACCCAGCCGATATCGGTTCCTCCTTATCGCATGGCTCCTGCAGAACTCAGAGAATTAAAGGAGCAGTTGAAAGATTTGTTGGATAAGGGTTTTATTAGGCCGAGTACTTCACCATGGGGTGCGCCAGTTCTATTTGTGAGAAAGAAAGATGGCTCACTCCGTATGTGCATAGATTATCGGCAATTAAACAAAGTTACAGTGAAGAAAAAGTACCCGCTTCCCAGAATTGATGACTTATTTGATCAGTTGCAGGGAGCCAGATACTTTTCTAAGATAGACTTGCGGTCCGGATATCACCAGGTTCGAGTTCGTGAAAAAGATATTCCCAAAATGGCATTCAGGACCCAATATGGACACTTTGAATTTCTAGTTATGTCCTTCGGATTGACGAATGCCCCAGCAGTATTCATGGACCTGATGAATAGTATTTTCAGACCTTTCCTGGATTTGTTCGTAATAGTGTTTATTGATGATATTCTGGTATATTCTCGCTCTGAAGAAGATCACTGAACTCATTTGCGGACAGTGCTCCAGATCCTCAGGGACCGCCAGTTATATGCTAAATTTTCTAAGTGTGAATTCTGGCTTAATTCAGTAGCCTTTTTAGGGCATATTGTGTCCAATGCTAGTATACAGGTTGACACACAGAAGATAGAAGCAGTCAAATCATGGCCTAGGCCTACCACTCCAACCTAGGTCCGCAGTTTTCTGGGATTAGCGGGATATTATAGGAGGTTTGTTGAGGGATTCTCTACCATAGCAGCACCTCTGACGAAACTGACGCAGAAAGTAGCAAAGTTTCAATGGACAGAGGCATGCGAGCAGAGCTTCCAGGAACTGAAAGATAGATTAACCTCCGCCCCAGTGTTAGCTTTGCCGGAAGGTACAGAAGGTTATTCAGTATATTGCGACGCATCAGGCGTTGGGTTGGGTTGTGTGTTGATGCAGCATGGTAAGGTGATTCCATATGCCTCCAGACAGCTGAGGAAACATGAAAAGAATTATCCTACCCATGACCTGGAGTTAGCCGCAGTGATCCACACATTGAAGATGTGGAGACATTACCTGTATGGCGTCCATGTCGATATTTTTACAAATCACAAGAGCCTACAGTATATCTTCACTCAGAGGGAGCTGAATCTGCGGCAACGTCGCTGGTTGGAGTTGTTAAAAGATTATGATGTGAACATTCTGTACCACCCGGGAAAAGCTAATGTTGTAGTGGATGCTCTCAGTCGAAAGTCCATGGGAAGCTTGGCGTATTTGCAGCCCGAGCAGTGGGAATTGGTCAGGGAAATACATCAGTTTGCTAGCCTAGCCGTTCGTGTAGCAGAAACAGAGGATGGCAGAGCGGTAATTCAGAATACCGTCGTGTCATCGTTAGTTGTAGAAGTGAAAGAACGACAAGTTGAGGATCCTGACCTAGTTCATCTTAAAGATTATATTCCGCTAGGGAAGGCGCCAGGATTTCGGGTAATAGAGGATGGAGTGCTGCATTGTAAAGATCGTTTATGTGTTCCCAATGTTTCAGACCTCCGCCAGCAGATTATGAACAAGGTACATTACGCCCGTTATTCTCTTCACCCCGGTGCGACAAAAATGTACCATGACATCAAAGAGAACTATTGGTGGCCAAGTATGAAAAGGGAAATTGCTGAATTTGTAGCCCAGTGTCCGAACTGCCAACAGGTGAAAGCAGAACATCAGAAACCAGACGGGTTAACTCAGGACATAGTTATACGTCTCTGGAAATGGGAAGCAGTGAATATGGATTTTGTGGCGGGATTACCCCGTACCAGACACAGACATGACTCTATATGGGTGATAGTTGACAGATTGACTAAATCAACTCATTTCCTGCCAGCAAGAGCTACTTTCTCGGCCGAAGATTATGCGGAGTTGTATATCCGAGAGGTAGTCAGATTGCACAGAGTGCCAGTATCCATTATTTCAGATAGAGGAGCGCAGTTCACGGCTAGATTTTGGCAATCGTTCCAAAAGGGACTGGGAACGCAGATTAATCTAAGCACTGCTTTCCACCCTCAGACAGACGGACAGGCTGAGCGCACTATTCAGACGCTCGAGGATATGCTGCGAGCGTGTGTGCTAGACTTTGGTGGTAGCTGGGACAAGCATTTGCCGCTGATAGAATTTGCTTATAATAATAGCTATCACTCGGCTATTCAGATGGCACCTTTTGAGGCTTTATATGGGCGAAAGTGCAGATCGTCGGTTGGCTGGTTCGAAATAGGGGAATCAACGATAATTGGGCCAGACATTGTTCAGCAGTCAGAAGAGAAAGTAAAGCTTATCAGGGAACGCCTATTGACTACACAGAGTCGCCAGAAATCATATGCGGACGTACAGCGTAGAGAACTGGAGTTTAATGTGAATGACTGGGTGTTTCCGAAAGTATCCCCAATGAAAGGGGTGATGAAATTCGGCAAGAAGGGTAAGCTCAGTCCGAGGTTTGTTGGGCCTTATCAGATTCGTCGAAGGATAGGCCGAGTAGCATATGAGTTGAACTTGCCTCCAGAGCTAGAATCCGTTCATCCAGTCTTTCATGTGTCTATGCTGAGGAAATGCATAGGAGACCTATCCAGAGCAGTCCCAGTCCAAGATATCCATATTACAGAAGAGCTAGCCTACGAAGAGGTTCCGGTAGCTATCTTAGACAGACACATTTGTAGATTAAGAACTAAGGACATCGCATCTGTCAAGGTATTGTGGCGTAACAGGAACCGAGAGGAGATGACGTGGGAGGCTGAGGAAGATATGAAAGCTACATATCCTCATCTATTCCAGGCCTAGTTAGGCGACAAGTATGTCCGTATTATTACTTATGTACTACCTTATGGTTGTATATGTATAAATGAGAAAGATCGATGTTTAGCTATCCAGTGAATCTTAAAGTATTGCATGCAGTACCTGTGTTGGACTTTTTTGCATTTCAGGTTTTTACTATAGTCCATATTACAGGGGAAACTCTGCCGAAATTTTCCTAGATAGTAAGTTGAGAAGTCCTCTAAATAGAAGTACATTCGAGGATGAATGTTCTTAAGGGGGGGAGAATGTTATACCCCGTAGGATTCCCGGCACCTAGATGACCTATTCGCACATTTGTTAAGCATATTTGAAGGCCATACGTGCTAAAGAAAGGCCCGGGGAAAAGATCAGATGAGAAACCTGTCGAACCATCGCGGAAGGAGCCGAGGTAGAGCCCCTCTGCGATGGCAACGTGTCACGGAGGTGGAGCCTCCGCGTTGGCTCCGTGACACGTTGGCCTTGTCCAGGCCCAAGTATATAAAGCCCCACTTCGGTTTTAATTCATTTTAAACATAAGAATTTCCAGAAAACATACAGGAAAAACCAGAGGAAGGAAAAGAACGAAGAGGGTAAATATATTTTCGTCCGATTACGCTGCCAAACATTGTCCAAACCCAAATTAACCTCAGGTACTGAGGTATTTAGCAGTAGAGAGCATTCCTACGGATTTAGTTTCGCGAAATACGGCCGACGAATCGTCGAGCTACCGAGCTAAGGTAAGTAGAATTGCTCCAAACTAGTGTCTATGTGCTCCTAGCTGTGAAGTGAATACTTCTCCCTTCTGGACTTCTAAAAAATAGCAAGTTTTCGACCGTCTTTCGATAAGCCTAAGTTTAGGTTATAATTTTATCGAAAGTGATGTTGTTCTTCAAAATAAGGTTATATTTAGTACACATTGACGTATATATGAATGCGGTTGGGAGAAATAGCTGGAATATTGACCGAGCCTCGTCCGACAGAAGGATAACTCGAGGTTAAGGTATGTAAAGCTAGTTCCCTCGGCAAGTTAGTAGTCTTAGCCTTGTATAGTACACTAAACTCCGTAGTAGAATTGCTGGAGTTGAATGTTAAGTATTGTGCAAGTTCAGTAAACCTAGTTTGCGTTGTTATATCGTATTCAGTCTGAAAGTTAGAAGAGCATGCGCCCAAGCGCAAGTAAGTATTTTAGATTCAGTATCGCCTATTACGTGATTAGCAAGCATGTAGTAGAATAAAAAGGAACAGATTTTCATAATAAAAGTCAGTAAAGAAAGATCAGATAGACAGACAGTTATGGCTACAGATTAGCCATTCAGACAGATAGTATCTTGGCTACAGATTAGCCGTACAGTTAAACAGAGATTACAGAATCAGTATAATTAGTAAGAATCAGTTCAGTGTAGAAACAAATCAGAATAAGAAGTTAGATTTCAGATAGCCTTTTCAGTTATACATGCTTGCTATTTATATGTGCTATTTGTTTGTTGAGACTTGCTATGGCATGTGGGTGTCCCTTTGCATCCCCACCACCCCTGGGTTATAGCTGTGTCGATACCAGATTCAGATACCGCCACCAGCTGGGCGATGTCGTCCGCCTAGAAGATGATGATGGCCGACTACCATGATAATACGGTCCAAATTTCCCTACTTGCAGGAGAAGTTCAGTTTACTCTGTGCAGAGCCAGATTACCCTGTTTACAGGGGCAGATTACTCTGTGTGCGCTTGTGTCCGGGGGCAGTTTCACATACAAATTTTTATAAAATTACCCTGTTGCATGCTTGCACCCAGGGGCAGTTTCAGCCACAGATACAGCAGCAGATTACACCGTTGCGCACTTGCGCCCAGAGGCAGGAGTCTTCGAACTCAGACACAATTTATTGTCAGAGGCCAAGACCTGAGCTACATACCCAAGGGGGCTGGTAGGAGGAGCTCACAGTTGTGAGACGAGTGGAGTAATTAATTTTTGGTTGGTTTAGACCTGGGTAGGGGTAAATAGATTGTTCTGTTGGTTGACACCTTCCGGCTTATGGGGGTCGGTCAGGTATTGTGTGTATTATTATGTATATCTCTATGTACTAATAGATACTGATAGACAGTAGGACGACACGTCATCAGGTACGCTCAATTTAGTTACGAAAGAAATAAACTCTCCCCAGTTATCCTCAGCTAGATAGACTCAGCTACTTTCTGCTTATATGTCATGTTACCATTGTTATTCATGTCAGTTGTGTATTTCAGTTGCTTTACATGCTCAGTACCTGTGGTACTGACGCCCGTGGGGCGCTGCATTGCTTGCCTGCAGGTACTTACTGACAAGGAGTCGATCCCTCGTGATCCGAGCCAGCGCAGAGTTATCAACTCCTGTCATCTGGAGTTTGATATTCAGAGGTGTATTTCATTTTCTTTTGTTGTACAGTACGGGTAGGTCGGGGCCCTGTCCCGATCATTTCTATTATTATTCCTAGAGGCTTGCAGTCTATATGTATATTCCCTGTGGTCAGATGAGCCGGTCATGTGAGGCTGTACAGTCTATTATAGTTATTTAGTATTTCAGTTCCTGTTGGCCGTGTGTGGCCATAACCAGTCAGTAGTGGTGATCTTGCCGGTCACGTAATTATTTAGCATACTAATGTTGAGTTACAAAGAACTAGACAACATGGTGGCCTTGCCAGCCCGCATAGGTTCCCCTACGGTAGTATGTTTCTGGTTAGCTGTTTTACAGGTACAGGTGGCTATAGGCCAGTTGGCCGGAGGCTGTGTTTACAGCCGTTATATAGCCCTTTGTTTCCAGAAATTTGAGTTAAAGCCAGCCAGGCACCAGATGTGCTCAGGCTCAGTAATCTAGCAGTTCAGGTCCTAGTAGGGCACCAGGTGCCAGTCATACCCCCCAATGCGGGGCGTGACACATACTCGGTATTATTCAAAAATGTCAGCTGATCAGTTTGACTGCAGTCTTTCCTTGAGGTGTCAGTGGTGCCTCCCAGTTACCAGTTATTAGACTCAGATATTAGATTTTAGTTGTTTTTTATATGGTTACAACACTTCTAAATAAGTAGCTCCGACCAGTCTAAGAACTCCCCAGCTTTAGTTTAAGTTTGTTCTTTAGATGGTTATGACGTTTCTAGATAAGTAGCTCTGGCCAGCCTTAAAACACCAGCTACGAAATCCAGTTAGATAAGGCTCTTAGGGGTACTTCCATATAGGTATCCCTGACTTAGTCTTGGACCCCAGTTTTGAGCTATCAGCTTAGTAGTCAATCTAGGATTATTCAACAGGAGTAGGACTTAACACCGAGCGAACCGAGGTTTCAGCGCACCCAAGTTCCCAGAACTACATTATCACCATAAGTTATTTTTATTGGCCCTATGGCCCCAGACATATGATCACCCAGTTCATGCCTTTATACCCTGGCAAGGTATATTGGGTCCTACCAATAGGGTGTATACATCGGACTCCACGTCTAGCTCACGTGGTTATATGTCATTTATAGCCTCTCCCACTAGTCAGTACAGTCTCAGTTTAGCTCAGCTCAAAACAGTTTCAGTTTAGTACAGTTAGTTCAGATTAGTATCTCAGATTCAGGGCATATCTATGACCATCAAACAGGGTCATTTTGACCAATCCAGTTATACTTCAGTTTACTCAGTTTTGGTATTTTAGTTGGTCATTAAATGTCATTACAGTTCAATTATTTATTCCTTTATGTTATATTTTTCTTCCACTTACTCAGTACATTCAAAGTATTGACGCATACCTTCTATGCTGTATCGTATTATGATACAGGTGGAAGTTCTTAGTCTCAGCACCGTTAGTAGATCTTCTTCAGGTGATATCAGTTGTACCAGTGGTGAGTCCTCCTCATTCGAGGATGATGTTTATTTTCTTCATTTATTTTCATATAGTTAGACTTTAGTGTTAACTGGGGGCTTGTCCCAACAACTCATCATATATAGATGACTTTCAGACATAGATTTACACTTTCTGTTTTTCTTTCAGATGTAAAAGCTTTTATTATTCAGTTTTTCATAAATGGTTTATTTATTTAAGCTTCCGCTATGATTACTCAGATTACCAGTGCTATGATAGACCATGGGTTGGCTTGGGGTTACTTATGACTACAAGTACCGTGTCTCGTCTACGGTATAGACTCAAGTCGTGATACACAACGTGTCATGGAGGCTAACCTCCGCGATAATAGCATGACACGGAGGTGGGGTGCAGCACCAAGTATAAAAGCCTCCAAACTTCGGTTTTTGTTTCATGTAACTTAAAATTTCCAGAAAATAACAGAGAGCATAATTAAGAACAAAGGGCACGAAGGATTCTTTGAAATTTCCTTCCAATTACGCCATTATACGCAGTCCAAACTCAAATTAACTCCGAATATCGAGGTATTAAGCAGCAAGGAGCATTCCTACGGATTTAGTTTCATGAAATTTGGCTGGCGAATCATCGTGCTACCGAGCTAAGGTAAGTGGAATTGCTACAAATTAGTGTCAATATACTCCTAGCCCTAAAGTGAGTATTTCTCCCTTCTGGACTTCCGAGAAATAGCGAGCTTTAGACCGTCTTTCGATAAGCCAAAGTTTAGGCTATATATATATCAAAAGTGTTATGTTTTTCCAGGATATTAATGTATTTAGCCCTAATTGATATATATATGAATACAGTTGGAAGGAATAGCTGAATATTGGTCGAGCTACGCCAGTTAGCCGGAAGCCGACAACTGAGGTAGGTAAAGCTAGTTTCCTCGGCAAGTTAGTAGTCTTAGTATAGTAAAATAGTTCAAATGCTAGTAGAATGTTTCAGAAGTCATGTGTTACATTTAGTATGAATATTAGTACGATATTGGAAGCATCATGTTATGTATGGCGTGAAACTTGCTAGCACGATATAAATTCTAATACAAAGTGTAAGGAACTGTACAACATGCCCAGTATGTGATTTAGTAAAGTATGTTAGGATATTATCATGTTCAGTTGAAACATAGTAAAGCAATATAAGTCTCTGTAAGGTATTTCAGAAATAGAATGGTCGCCTAAAATGAAGTTTAGAAAGCATGTTAGAAATAGTAAATCATGTTACTATGAAACTTAGTTATACAACATGATTCCCAGCAGAAAAACTATATCTTGTTCAACATTAGACTCAGCACAGTATGACAGAAGATTATATATATATATATATATATATATATATACCATTATCAGTCTCAGCATGTATTAAATACATACATATCACTATCATTAGTTCAACATATAGTATGTACAGATACATTATCATCACTAGCTTCTGCATGTGATATACGCAGTTAGTATTACTAGTTGAGACCACTCTATTGTCTTGGGGTTGGATTACCTAGCATTCATGACCGCCCCAGGGTTAATAGCTGTATCGAATCATCTGCCAGAGGGCGCGGATACGTCACTCTATGAAGTGGCATACCGTCCCATAGGGGACGAAGATGGGATGCCGGTTTTCCCCATATTTTGCCTTTGTCGGCTTTTATACACCCCCGTCGAGCGGGTACACCCGAGGTGTTGATTCAGGAGTCCTCCAGACTCAGGTATAGTTATAGTCGGGGGTTCAGCGAGCCCAAGTGCATACCCAGGGGATCGGCAGGATGCTTATAGTTATTATGGGAGATGGGATGACCGGGGTAGGGTTATAGATTGCGTGTTGATTGTACCTCTCGGCTTATGGGGGCCGGGTAAGGTTTGTGTGTGTGCTATGCTATGTCATGCTATGTTATGTTATGCCACATTACGCTAGATACGAGTATATCGACAGTAAAGTGTTACATTTCCAAGTATGACTCCTACTCTTTCCAGCATAGTTGAGAACAGGCTTAGCTTTACATTTTCAGTCAGTTCCAGTCTATTTCTTTCTGTTTCATTTCCATCAGTTTTATTGTTGTTTTCAGATATTTTTTAGTTGTTGCTTTACATACTCAGTACCAGCGGTACTAACACCCATTTGGGGCACTGCATTACTTGCCTGTAGGTACTCATAGATGAGGAGTCGATACCTCGTGATTCCAACCAACTTATAGAGTCATCAGCTCCAGTCATCCGGAGCTAGATAGCTAGAGGTTTATCCCTTTTCTCTTGTTGTACAGTATGGGTAGGCCGGGGCCCTGTCCCGACCATCTTATCAGTATTCTTAGAGGCTTGCAGTCTGTATATATTTCCCTGTGGTTAGTTGTGCCGGTCGTGTGGGGCCGTGCGATATTTAGTTGTTTATCTTGGCCGTGTGAGGCCTTATTCAATTCGTAGTGGTGACCTTGTCGGTCACGTAACTGTTTAGCATCTGTTATATTGATTCAAAAATAACTAGTCAGCATGGTGGGCTTAGGTTCCCCTATATGTATGTGATTCTGGTTAGCTGATGTTATAATACAGGTGGCTATAGGCCTAGTCGGCCGGAGGCTATATTTACAGTCGTTATATAGCTCGTCGTTTCCTTGAATCCAGAGTTAGAGCCAGCCAGGCACCAGAAGTGCTTAGGCTCGGCAGTCTAGCAGTTCATATCCCAGTAGGGCACCAGGTGCCAGTCATACCCCCCAATGCGGGGCATGACAAACTTGGTATCAGAGCAGGTTGTGTCCTAGGGAGTCTGCAAGCCGTGCTAAGTAGAGTCTTGTCTATGGATGTGTTGTGCACCACATACTATAAGCAGGAGGCTGCAAGGCATGATAGGATGGTTGCTTTTTGTTCTTATTCAGTCGTGCTGTATAGCGGTACAATATAGGGTTGAGTCCCTAGAGCTTACTATAGTCTTTGGTTACAGATAATGTCAGACCAGCGACATCTTATCACAGGCCGGAGCTTGGATATTGCATCTAGGGAAGGCACCAGCAGGATGCCTCACCCTCATTTAGAAACAGTCCTATCAGAGGGCAATACAGAGGCATCATCCCAACCTTCTCAGCAGTCTCCACCATATCAGGAGCCACTTGGGGCGACACCACCTCCAGCAGTCCCTATACCGGTACCTTCTGACCAGGAGGTCAGGAGTACAGTAGTCATGTTGGCACAAATGATGGCTGCTCAGCGTCAGCCGGTGCCGTCTATAGTTGTGGAGTCATCAGGAGGGCCTAGTAGTTCAAGGGTCCGAGAGTTCTTGGCTCTAAATCCCCCGTAGTTTATAGGTACGGACTGGACAGAGGACCCTCAGGATTTCCTAGATCAGATGCAGAGATTTTTCAGGGTTATGCATGCCACGCCTACAGAATCGGTTGAGTTGGCAGCATTCCGGTTACGGGACATCACCGTGTTGTGGTATGAAAGCTGGGAAAGGTCCCAAGGGAGAGATGTTTCCCCTCTGACCTGGTCCAGCTTCTTAGGAGATTTTTTGGATCATTATTTGCCACGGGAGATTCGATAGGCCCGGGTGAACCAGTTTTTTCATTTAGTGCAGGGGGCCATGAGTGTTCGGGAATGCGCCTTGCGGTTTGATTCTTTGGCCCGATACGCACCAGCCTTTATTGATACCATGACATCCAGAGTACACCGCTTCATCATGGGGTTGAATCCAGAATATGTGGAGACTTGTATTACGACTACACTGCAAGAAGACATGGATATTACCCGACTTCAAGCATTTGCCCAGAATATTGAGGGCATCAGGCAGCGGCATCGGGAGATCAGGAGGACTAGTCAGGAGCAGCACCGTAGGGATAGGCCAGTTGAGTTACAGAGGGAGGCTTGGGGAGGACCTAGGCCACGATTTTTAGATAGGCCGCCCAGACACCCGCCTCCACCACAACCGCAGGGGGGCATATTTAGCCACAGGGGGCAGTCAGAGACCGGTAGAGGCTCGCAGACTGCAGATTCACCATTACAGAGGAGGGAGGAGCAGAGTAGGTATACCCTACCACTTTTCCCTGTATGCAGTCAACGCCATTTTGGAGCATGCAGGTATGGCTCCACGGATGTTATATTTGTGGCCAAGAGGGCCATCTGATGAGAGATTGCCCAGCCAGAGGTCAGGAGGATCGGGATAGACAAGACTGGGCATCCGCAAGGTCACGAGCTTCAGCATCCTCAGCAGGGTACAGGACCACAGTTTCAGCAGGAAGGGGTCGGGGCAGATCAGGGGCCTCTAGTGTAGGTGCGGGTCCAAGCCGCAAATATTCTTTACTAGTGAGGAGGGATTTAGAAGCGTCACCTGATGTTGTGACAGGTATGATGACTATCTGCTCATACCCTGCTTATGTATTGATTGATCCAGGATCTACTTTGTCCTACATTACTCCATTTGTTGCTCGAAAGTTTTGTTCTGCACCAAAGTTGCTTCAGCAACCCTTTTCAGTATCCACCTCCGTTGGTGACTCCATTGTAGCTAGAAGGGTCTATCGCAGGTGTATAGTAGAGGTTGCTGATCGTCATACCACAGTAGATCTGGTAGAATTAGAAATGGTCGATTTCGACGCCATTATGGGTATGGATTGGTTGGCTCCGTGCTATGCAAATGTAGAATGCTGGACCAAGACAGTCCGATTTCACTTTCCAGGAGAGGCAGTACGAGAGTGAAAGGGCAGCACAACTATACCAAAAGGTAGGTTTATTTCCTACCTTCAGGCGAGGTAGTTGATAGCAAAGGGATGTATTTACCATCTAGTCAGAGTTCAGGATGTTCGGGTAGAGCCTCCGACTCTCCAGTCTGTTCCAGTGGTGAACGAATTCCCTGATATATTTACAGATGAACTACCTGGTATTCCTCCAGAAAGGGAAATAGATTTTGCAATTGATTTATTACCAGGAACTCAGGCCATATCAATTCCTCTGTACTGTATGACTCCCGCTGAACTCAGAGAGTTAAAGGAGCAACTGAAAGATCTGTTAGACAAGGGCTTTATCAGGCTGAGTACGTCTATTTGTGAGAAAGAAGGATGGCTTGCTCCGCATGTGTATAGATTACCGGCAGTTCAATAAGGTTACAGTTAAGAATAAGTATCCGCTTCCCAGAATAGATCATTTGTTTGACCAGTTACAGGGAGCCAGATATTTGTCCAAGATTGATTTACAGTCCGGATACCATCTGGTTCGAGTCCATGAAAGAGACATTCCCAAGACAGCCTTCAGGACTAGATACGACCACTTTGAATTTCTAGTTATGTCCTTTGGGCTGACATTTATGGACCTGATGAACAGTATCTTCAGACCATACCTGGACCTGTTCGTGATAGTGTTTATCGATGACATTCTGGTGTATTCTCGCTCATAGACAGACCACCATAATCATTTACGGACAGTGCTCCAGATTCTCCGGGACCTTCAGTTGTATGCCAAGTTCTCCAAATGTGAATTCTGGCTGAACTCAGTAGCTTTCTTGGGGCATATTGTGTCGGATGCTTGTATACAGGTAGATATGCAGAAAATAGAAGCAGTCAAGACATGGCCCAGACCTACCACTCTGACTGAAGTCCGCAGTTTTCTGGGATTAGCAAGATACTATAGAAGGTTTGTTGAGGGATTTGATCTTGGGCAGATTTATATGCCCAAGTGATACTCAAACATATCATTTTCGCCTTGTTTATTGTGCAATGTGTATACATTTTCATGTAATTGGTAATAAAATGTGAATTTATACTAACCAACATGATTAGCATTGTTTTGTAGGTAAAATATGATTTAGAGGAGCAAAAATGCATGTTGGAACAATATCGGAGTTGGACTTGGATGTGAGCACGGAAAAGACATTGGAATGCACAATGTAAAGGGGCTCCGCGATGGAGCCGTGCCACGCTACCATCGTGGAGGCACACTGCCTGGAGGGTGATTTAATTGGCAATTTCCAATGGAGCCTTGCGACAGCTCCGTGGCACGGAGGCAAGCTTCCGCGTTGCATGCCATGCCACGTTGAGGCTATATTCCCGGACCCTGGATTTCCAGTGAGGGTCCGCGTCCACGCCGTGTCACGGAGGCAGTGCTCCCTGTTGGCCTCCGTGACACGTTGCTTGTTATTCTGGGAAAAATTCCCAATAGTATAAATAGAACACTTAGGCTTATTTTTAATTAATTCAGACTTGGTGGAGCAAGGACGTGGGTTAGAGGCAGTTGAGGGATGAAAACGCTAAGGGATTTTCTCTCTTCCTTTCTTCTTTCAATCAATTGTATGTATGATTAACACTTGTTTTAGGATGATTAATCCACAAATGAGTGGCTAATTCTCTTCCTTGCTGAGGTTGTGAACAATGGTGATGAATTTTGATTATTGAATTGTATGGTTTTTCATCTTCTTCTTCTATGTTGTTCTATTAATTCTTGTTTCTACTGCATTAGTGTATGACCGACATTAATGTACATCTAAAAAGTCCAATTTCACTCGAGAGAGCAAGAAATTGGAAAGTTGTGAATTAATAGGGTATTGTTCTTAGCTTGATTTGGGAAAATTGGGTTTTGATGTGCTTTCCTGATAGAAATATACTTGAAAGCCGTATTAGTCAATTTAGGAACCGGAATTGTATTGCTAGGTCATAAATTGCATTTGATCACAGAAATGTAGACGAATGGTTTATGATTGTAAAGCGAGATTAAATACGAGAGTTTTAATCTCTAGGCTAATGTTCTTGGCTAGCAACAGGAAGAGAAGAATAACCAAATTATGATTATAATTAAGTTCATTACTTGTTCTTAACCTTGGCATGCTCATATCCATAGTTTCAATTCACAGTAAATATTTGTTAATAGTTTTAGAATATAATTTATAAACAAAAATTATTTAACTTTTGGTTACGTTGTTGTCAGCATAATTAGAGGTAAGCTAGAATATAGTATACTTAAGAAATTTTACTTATCCAGAGTCTCCTTGGTTCGATACTTGGCTTACTTAGCCACTTTATTACTTGTTTGACCACTTGCACTTGCGTGTTGGTTTTAACCTATAACACCTACCGAACCAGCCGAACAAGTTTTTGGTGCCGTTGCCGGGGAGACTAGGCAATTGGTGAAATTGTGTTAAGTGTAAATTTACTATTTTTTTGTTTTATTTTCTTAAGTGTTGACAACTTGGTCTTAGCCTGTATTTTGCAGACTTGATTTCTTTGAACACTAGCAAAGGACAAGGAGCTGGTGGAATCTTATACAGAGCCTGAACGTGAATTTCCTAGTAAACGCAGAGAAGCTCTACAAAAGAAGCTGCAGTTGCTCAGACAGTCTATTATGGAGCAACAAAATCCACCGGTTGTGAGGGCAGTGTTAGTGCCCGATGAAGCAACATCAAGGCCGGTTCGCGAGGTGGCAATCCCACATGCCAACAATGTACATTCAAGTATCCGCAAACCAGAGCCTAGAGGGAGATTTGAATTAAAGCAGAACATGGTGCAACTATTGCACACAAGCGGGCAATTTACCGGTCTCCCTCATGAAGACCCACAACAACATCTCCAGAATTTTTTGGAGATAAGTGACACTTATATACCCGCTGGAGTGTGACCTGATTATGTTCGGCTCACCCTATTTCCGTTTTCCTTACTTGGTGAAGCCAAGAGGTGGTTAAAAGTTGAACCACCAAATTCTATATCAACGTGGGATGATCTTGCACGGAAGTTTTTGATAAGATTTTTTCCCTCTGGTAAAAAAGCCAGACTTAGAAGTCAAATTCTAAGTTTCAAACAGAGGGAGGGAGAAAATTTATATCAAGCCTGGGAAAGATTTAAATCCATGTTGCGGGACTGTCCTCATCATCATCAGTCCAATGAGGTGTTGGTACACACATTTATTGAGGGTTTGGAACCCCATACTAAAATTTTGTTAGACTCAGCAGCTGGAGGGCAAGCGCTGGAAAAGACTTATGAGGAGCTGTACACTTTGCTCAACCGGATTTCATAGGGCAATCCAGAATGGAATGCTGATTCATCTCGAGGTGGAGCAAGGAAAGCAGCAGGAGTGCTTGAAGTGGATGGATTTACAGCTATCGCTGCACAGATAGCTGCCTTGTAGAATCAGTTAAACAACCACTTCAGCAATATGAACTTGAACCAGCCTTCAGCTTCAGTCAATGCGGTCCAGCAAATGTGGTGTGAAGTGTGTGGTAGCAGTGAGCATTCAGCTGAGTACTGTGGAGCAAACCCAGATTCGGTTAACTTTGTGGGCAATGCACAAAGGAATCAGCAGCAGTTTGGTAGCTGCTACAACTCAAATTGGAGGAACCATCCAAATTTTTCGTGGGGTAGCAACAACCAACAAGGCCAAAGTTCGGGTCAGGGTATGCAGAGGAATCAAGGAGGGCAACAGAACTACCAATCTCAATTCAGAAATCACAATGCCCCTCCTCCACCACCATCACCTACCATTGAGGAGATGTTCAAGACCATGATCGCTAATCAGGCGCAATTGCAGGCTGACTATGTTAAATTGGCAGCCGAAGTGAAAACAATCAATTAGAAACCAAGGCTCTTGAGTATCAATTTGGGCAATTTGCTAGTGCCCAAAACACAAGGCCCAGAGGAGGACTGCCTAGCGACACGAATCTTAATCCGAAGCAGGTAAATGCAGTGACCACGAGGAGTGGTTTGCAGTTGAAGGAGGTGGAACCGGAAAGACCGCCTCAAAAGTCAAGAGCAGCAGAAGTTGAGGAGGAACAAAGTTCTGATAGGGGGAAGACCAAAGAAGCGGAATCAGAAAGACCTCCACCCCCGTTCCCTCAACGACTCAAGAAACACAAGGAGGAGGCGTGTTTCAAGAAATTTATGGAGGTGCTTAAACAGGTACATGTTAACTTACCTCTTGTTGATGTCTTGCTGGGAGTGCCAAAATATGCCAAATATATTAAAGACATCGTGGCCAACAAAAGTCGTTTGACTGAGTATGCCACGGTAGCTTTGACGGAGGAATGCACTTCCCGAATCCAAAATAGACTGCCCACGAAGCTGAAAGACTCTGGAAGTTTTACTATCTAGCTTACTATTGGGCAGAGTATCCGAGCTCGTGGATTGTGTGACTTGGGGGCGAGCATAAATCTGATGCCATCTTCGGTATTCAGAAAGTTAGGTCTGGGTAGTCCTAGACCTACAACTGTAATCTTGCAGCTAGCAAACAGATCCTTAGCTAGGCCGGATGGCATTGTTGAGGATGTTCTTGTGCAAGTGGGCTCCCTCATTTTTTCGGTCGATTTTATTGTTCTGGATTTTGAACCTGACGCTGAAGTCCCATTTATTTTGGGACGACCCTTCTTGGCAACCGGAAAAGCATTGATCGACGTGGTTGCGGGTCAACATACAATGCGAGCACATGACAAGGTAGAAGTGTTCGATGTGTACAAAGCACCCAAGCTCCCGATTGTAAATGAGGAACTCTCGGTGATCAATGTGATTGATCATGGGAATACTAAACAAAAGAATGATTCCCGGGAGTTGATAGGAAGACCACCAGACAAAGGTGAGCACTACTGAGGGGAGGACAATGATCGTGAAAAATCGTCCATCACCCTAGTGGATAATTGAGCATAAAGGACGTCGAGCCGCGACGGTAAACCAGGCGCTGCACGGGAGGCAACCCGTGAAAAATATTTTTTTCTTTTGTTTAGTAAAGTGTAAATAGTTTTTATTTTAATTTTTCTTTTTCTTGATTTAGTACAAATTTTTCGTTTTAGTTAGTATTTTTCATTTTAGTTAGGGAAATCTATTAATCTAACCAATTTTGTTTAGTAAGGTGATTTTCAGGTCAACCAGAGAAAGATGTGCATGGACTCGGGAAGAAAAAGGCAAGGTATGAAAAAATGAATAAAATGAAGAGACAATGCACTGGGGCGATGGATCCGTGTCACGGAGGAAGGGCTCCGCGTTACCCTCCGTGACACGTTGAGGTTAAATCTGGATTTTTTAAAAATTCCAGAGGACCATCGCATTAGCTCCGTGTCATGGAGGAGGGGATCCGCGTTACCCTCCATGACACGTTGCCCTATATTTTGTGACGGGTCACACCGGGTTGCCGGGTGACCCGCGTATTTCTTTCATTTTAAACCCCGAATTTTTGCCCTTTTTCCCCATTTCCTCTCTTCTCCGCGACCAAACACCTAAGTTCCCTCTCCCAATCAACGTGCCACGCTACTAAGCAAACAATTTGTCAAGTTTCTTCGATTATTCAACGTAAAGGTATGTTTTCCTCGTTTCTCTCAAGTTTTTGGCGATTTTAGTCGAATTTGAGCATGGGAGGTGAGATAAATCACCCTAATTAGCAATTTAGCATGAAATTGAATTATTCTTTGATTGATAAATGTTCAGAATGTTGCAATTAGCGTTTGAACTTGTCGATTGCTTGAATGATTCGAATTTGATTGTAAAATTGATTTCTAGGGCTGGGGTTGTCAAAATCGAATTGGGTAACTTGGTAGATTGGTGAATTATATGCCGGGGTGTGTTTGTGAATTGAGATAAGTCGTTGTAAATATTGTTTGAAGGTAATAGACGACGAATTCTCTGTTTTTGGGAAAATGTAAAAATGGTTCAAATTGGTTTGGTTATTAGGATTCGTATGTATATAGAATTTTTGTCGTTATTTTTGTTTGTTGTTGTAGTTGCTAAGTGCGATGGTTGAATTGCTAGCGATGGTAGGATTGGGATTAGCTGTATGAAGTCTGAGTAGTACGCTAAAAGTTATACTGTCAAAATTTTTTTTGTGAACGCACTAAGCATAAATTGCATAGTTGTTTGTGTTTGGGTTGTAAATAAAGTAATCCTTGCCGTTGTATCGTAAAAGTAGCTAAGGACTAAGTGTGGGGTAAACTTAGTTTAACCCGACCTTAGCCGAAGTTAACATGTATTTAGCTTGACATTGTGCTTGTTTATTTATGTAGACAGGTACAATGGCGAGTAGGCAGGATAAGGGTAAAGGTGCTTCTACTTCAGGCACCGGGAGAAAACGCATGAGATTGGGCACAGCAGTCCCAGCTGCACCAGCTGTTCCGCGCGGCCAACGCTGCCAATACGGAACGAGGTGGGTAACTGATGAAGGGAAGAAGTGGTACGCTAAACATAAGGAGAATAAGTACTTCCCTGAGGAGCATATTGCACGGGAACCACTAGCACAAGAGTTCCCCCGTATTGTGCAGAGAATCGAGGCAGCTGGGCTCAGCTTCATATTTTAGGAGCCTAAGGAGTGCAACCTACATTTAGTCTGGGAGTTCTATGCAAATTGGAACCCAGCCATCAGAAGCCACACAATAAAAATCAGAGGGTAGATTGTCACTCTGGAACCCCAGAAATTAAATGCCATCATTGGAGCGCGGGACACAGACGCGCACGTTCTCCGCCAGTTGAATATCACCCCACCATACGCCGATATTAGATGCACTTTGTGTGGGGCTCGATCCACAACCCGATGGAGCAGACATAAGGAGAGGGGTTACCACCAGACTCTGCCGTATTCTCAAATGAACAGGGAGGCAAGAATTTGGCTTAAAATAGTTTGTTCGTGCCTGATCCCGGGGGTGCACATGACTGATGTTGCCCGGGACCGAGTGTGCCTGGTGTATGCCCTGATGAAAGGGCTAGAGATTAATGTTGGGACGGTTATCATATCCGCCATGAAGAGAGCCCGACTACACTAGGGCCACAGGTATGGGTTCGGCGGACTCATCACCACCTTTCTCCGGGGCCTCGACGTCGAGGAAGAGGCTTTGAACTACATCCCACAGTTGGAGCGGAGGGCCCTTGATGTGACAAAAACTAAGGCCCCCGACACCACACACGGGCCAATGCTAACACTGGGCGAGCGACATGCTCGTGATGATCAGTACATGGCACGAATATTTGGTATGCAGATGCTCCAGCTTCGGATTGGTGGGAGACTAGCCACGGAGGATGAGTTATGGCAGCTGGAGCTGGATTACCCATTTGGCGATAACGCCAGAGCTTTGTGCCGAGTGGGGCCAGCCTTCGTTGAGCCCACTGACGATGATGTCCCCACGGACGAGGAGACACGTCGGGAGGACTCCGATGTGGAGTCCGATGACGACGACGGAGGTGACTTGGACATGGGCGATGAGGCAGCAGCACCGGATGAAGAAGTCAAATATTTTGACTGATCAGGGAGTTCCACCACCGTAAAATTTTGTGATTTTAATTTTTGTGAACACTGGGGACAGTGTTCGATTTATGTGTGGGGTGGGAAGTAGCTAGGTGCTGGGACCTGGGCTAATCTGTTGTATGTTCTTCCTTTGTTTTGCATGTATGTTTATATTTCCCTGTGGTTGTGAACTGATTTGTATTTGTATCTGTACATATTTTTGTGGTAATTGATGTGTGTTGTGAATGTTTGTGGTTGCCAGTGTAAATATTTTGTAAATTTTGTAAATATTTTTTTTTCTATCGAAATGATCGATAATTTTAAAAATTTTGCGAAAATATTTTGTAAATATTAAAATATTTTGTATATATTTTTCCATCGAAATGATCGATGTTTTGCAAAAAATTTTCAATTTTTATTTTTGGGTTTCTCGGAGTTTGTTTTCGGTTCTTTTACCGAGAATAGTCCCATTGAACCGACGTCATAGTTAGTGACCGTTCCCTATGATGGATGGATGACGACCGTCTTAAGGGAAATGTAGTCGGTAGGAGTAGTGATTTTAATTTGTTTTTAGTTTTTTTTCTTTGGTGGATTGCATCACTGAACCTGTAGTTACTATATGGTTGTGAAATTTTAGTTGCGTGTTGTAACTGATATTCAAAATGTAAAAGTGATTTGTTTGAAAGCATGCAATTTTGTAAATATGTTGAGTTACCTAGGCTGTAGAATTCGATTCGGTGTGATTGAGGCTTAATTTTTGAATTCATGTAATTGGCTAATTAAAGAGTCTGTGAATGCATCTTGAATCGAGCATGTGCATGAAGTGTGAAGTAAGGTATTGTTATTCCATGCTATTGTGAAGTGTCTAGAACTTGCCTGGTGTGTGTACAAAATGAAATGAAGAAAGTGTAGTGTTGGAAAGGATGTAGGCATTTCTTTGTTTTAACCAAGAGTTTCTATATTTTTTTCTTGTCATACTCTACCTTTCTATGTGACTGTATACCCTAGTCAGCCCGTTGAGCCTTTAGCCTATTATTTCTTTATTTTGTCCAAAATTGTATAAACTAAGCTTTATTCCTTCTTTTCATTAGCCGTAAAGTCTATACAAAACTCTTAAGCGCTTAAGAAAAGAAAATTTTTCCCGAAGTGTCAAAGAGTGAGAAGAGTGGAAAGAAAAGAAAAGCAGAGTGAGGAAAGAAAAGAAGAGGTTGAAGAGGCACTTGTTATAATGAAATGATAATGAAGGTGCATGAAAACCCTTTGTTGATGTGTCAAGTGTGTTTGATGAAATGGGCCATACGAAAGTAAACAAGCATGAATGGGATGAGAGGAAAAAGAAAAGAGAGAAACAATGTTCATGAGTTTAGGGGAATGTGTTGAAAAGGCGCTTAAGGATGCTAGTGACTATTATTGGCTAATCCAATACATACTAGTTCCATAGCTTTCATTACAACCCATTAAAGTCCTACTTGATCTTACATTGCATTTCTTTATATTAGTGGAGTAATACACTAAGGGCAAGCCTATGGGTCATGACATGATGCATGTGAATTCTTTTGGGAGAGAGAGTGAAATTAATTTCTACATGCCCCTACTTGAATGTTTGTGTGTTGCATGAACATAAAGGGGAAGATTCTCTTGAGTTGTGAGGGCACATGCTTGATGAAAGATTGATTTTCGTGTCGGATATCTTGATTAGCTGATTTGCATGAGTTTGCCGATATCGAGAGTCGATTCTTGAAGTCTAGGAAGTCTTGATGTATTAAAGGTCATTGCATTGTTAAGACCATGCATGTTTTCTTGATGATTTACAATATTGAACGATCGGTATGACCGTAGCATAAATTGTCGCACCATAGTGGCAAAGGTTGGGATGTAATTTGCATGAATTGTGTATTTGTTGTTCGAGGACGAACAAGGATTTAAGTGTGGGGTAAGTGATCTTGGGCAGATTTATATGCCCAAGTGATACTCAAACGTATCATTTTCGCCTTGTTTATTGTGCAATGTGTATACATTTTCATGTAATTGGTAATAAAATGTGAATTTATACTAACCAACAAGATTAGCATTGTTTTGTAGGTAAAATATGATTTAGAGGAGCAAAAATGCATGTTGGAACAATATCGGAGTTGGACTTGGATGCGAGCACGGAAAAGACATTGGAATGCACAATGTAAAGGGGCTCCGCGATGGAGCCGTGCCACGCTACCATCGCGGAGGCACACTGCCTGGAGGGTGATTTAATTGGCAATTTCCAGTGGAGCCTCGCGACAGCTCCATGGCATGGAGGCAAGCCTCCGCGTTGCATGCCGTGCCACGTTGAGGATATATTCCCGGACCCTGGATTTCCAGTGAGGGTCCGCGTCCACGCCGTATCACGGAGGCAGTGCTCCGCGTTGGCCTCCGTGACACGTTGCTTGTTATTCCGGGAAAAATTCCCAATAGTATAAATAGAACACTTTGGCTTATTTTTAATTAATTCAGACTTGGTGGAGCAAGGACGTGGGTTAGAGGCAGTTGAGGGACGAAAAAGCTAAGGGATTTTCTCTCTTCCTTTCTTCTTTCAATCAATTGTATGTATGATTAACACTTGTTTTAGGATGATTAATCCACAAATGAGTGGCTAATTCTCTTCCTTGCTGAGGTTGTGAACAATGGTGATGAATTTTGATTATTGAATTGTATGGTTTTTCATCTTCTTCTTCTATGTTGTTCTATTAATTCTTGTTTCTACTGCATTAGTGTGTGGCCGACATTAATGTACATCTAAAAAGTCCAATTTCACTCGAGAGATCAAGAAATTGGAAAGTTGTGAATTAATAGGGTATTGTTCTTAGCTTGATTTGGGAAAATTGGGTTTTGATGTGCTTTCCTGATAGAAATATACTTGGAAGCCGTATTAGTCAATTTAGGAACCAGAATTGTATTGCTAGGTCATAAATTGCATTTGATCACAGAAATGTAGACAAATGGTTTATGATTCTAAAGTGAGATTAAATACGAGAGTTTTAATCTCTAGGCTAATGTTCTTGGCTAGCAACAGGAAGAGAAGAATAACCAAATTATGATTATAATTAAGTTCATTACTGGTTCTTAACCTTGGCATGCTCATATCCATAGTTTCAATTAACAGTAAATATTTGTTAATAGTTTTAGTATATAATTTATAAGCAAAAATTATTTAACTTTTGATTACGTTGTTGTCAGCATAATTAGAGGTAAGCTAGGATATAGTATACTTAAGCAATTTATTTATCCAGAGTCTCCTTGGTTCGATACTTGGCTTACTTAGCCACTTTATTACTTGTTTGACCACGTGCACTTGCGTGTCGGTTTTAACCTATAACACCTACCGAACCAGCCGAACAGGATTCTCCACCATAGAGGCACCACTGACTAAGCTAACATAGAAAGAAGTAGAGTTCCAGTGGACAAAGGCATGTGAGCAGAGTTTCCAAGAATTGAGAGACAGGTTGACCTCCGCCCCAGTATTAGCGTTGCCAGAAGGTACAGAGGGTTATTCGGTGTATTGTCACGTATCAGGTATTAGGTTGGGATGTGTGTTGATGCAACACGGTAAAGTGATTGCTTATGCTTCCAAACAGTTGAGGAAACACGAAAAGAATTATCCTACCCATGACCTTGAACTAGCCGCAGTGATCCACGCCTTAAAGATATGGAGACATTACTTGTATGGCGTCCATGTGGATATTTTCACTGACCATAAGAGCCTACAGTGTATCTTCACTCAGAGGGAGTTGAATTTGCGACATTGTCGCTGGTTGGAGTTATTGAAAGATTATGATGTGAACATTTTGTATCATCCGGGAAAGGCAAAAACATAGTAGCAGATGCTCTCAGTCGCAAATCTACGGGGAGTTTGGCATACTTGCAGCCCGAGCAGCGGGAGTTGGCCAGAGAAATACACCAATTAGCCAGTTTAGCCATTCATGTAGCAGAAATAGAGGACAACAGAGCGGTAATTCAGAACACCGTAGTGTCATCGTTAGTTGTGGAGGTAAAGGAACGGCAGTATGAAGATCCTGACCTGGTTCAGCTTAAGGATAGAATTCAACAAGGAAAAACGCCAGACTTTCAGGTAACGGAGGATGAAGTGTTGCGATGTAAGGGCCGCCTTTGTGTTTCGGACATTTCAGGGCTTCACCAGCAGATCATGAGCAAGGCGCATTAAGCCCGCTATTCTCTCCACCCAGGTGCGACGAAAATGTACCATGATATCAAAGAAATTTACTGGTGGCTAGGTATGAAGAGGGAAATAACATAATTTGTAGCCCAATGTCCTAGCTGTCAGCAAGTAAAAGCGGAACACCAGAAACCAGGTGGGTTGACTCAAGACATAGTTGTGCCTCTTTGGAAGTGGGAAGCAATAAACATGGACTTTGTAGCAGGACTACCCCATACCAGGCATAGACATGATTCAATTTGGGTAATTGTAGACAGACTGACGAAATCGGCCCATTTCCTGCCAGTAAAAGCCACTTTCTCTACTGAAGATTATGCCAAATTGTATATCAGAGAAATAGTTAGATTACACGGTGGTCCAGTATCTATTATCTCTGACAGCGGAGCACAATTTACAGCTAGATTTTGGCAGTCATTTCAGAGAGGTTTGGGAATGCAAATTAATTTGAGCACAACATTCCACTGGCAGACGGATGGACAGGCGGAACGCACTATTCTAACACTCGAGGATATGCTACGGGCGTGTGTGCTGGACTTCGGAGGTAGCTGGGATGAGCATTTACCGCTAATTGAGTTTCCTTATAACAATAGTTACCACTCAGCTATCCAGATGGCGCCCTTCGAGGAGTTGTATGGGCGAAAATGTAGATCGCCAGTTGGCTGGTTTGAAGTAGGAGCGTCAGCATTGATTGGGCCAGATATTATTCATCAGTCAGAGGAGAAGGTAAAGCTTATCAGAGAGCGCCTACTGACTGCTCAGAGCCACCAGAAATCGTATGCTGATGTGCGGCGCAGAAACCTGGAATTTAGCGTGAATGACTGGGTATTTTTGAAAGTATCTCCAATGAAAGGGGTGATGAGATTTGGCAAGAAGGGTAAGCTCAGTCCGAGGTTCGTTGGGCCTTATCAGATTCGGCGGAGAATAGGCCAAGTGGCATACTAGTTGAATTTGCATCCAGAATTAGAGTTCATTCATCCAGTTTTCCACGTGTCTATGTTGAGAAAGTATATAGGGGACCCCTCCAGAGTTGTCCCAGTCCAGGATGTCCAGGTTACGGAAGAGTTGGCCTATGAAGAGTTCCCAGTAGCCATACTAGACAAGCAGATTCGCAGGTTGAGGACTAAAGATGTTGCTTCTTTCAAGATACTGTGGCGTAATAAGAACAGAGAGGAGATGACTTGGGAAGTAGAGGAAGACATGAAAGTCAGATATCCTCACTTATTCCAAGCATAATCAATCAAGAGGTATGTTAGTATTGTTATCATATGAGATGCCTTATATTACATGTATAATGAGATAGCCGACTCTAGATTTTTACATGATGATTTCTACAATACTGTGTGGAGTACCTGTATTGGACTTTTCTGCATTTCATGTTTTTGAGATAGTCCATATTACAGGGAAGACTCTGCCGAAATTTTTCTAGAATAAGTCAAGTAAGCTGAACTTCTTGCAAGTAGAAGTTTACATTCGAGGACGAATGTTTTTAAGGGGGGGAGAATGTTACATCCCGTATATTCATGACATGTAGATGGCCTATTCGCATGTTGGTTAAGAGTTTTTGAATGCCATACATGCTAGGAAAAGGCCTGGGGAAAGACCGGATAAGCGACACGTTGAACCATCGCAAGAGGAGGCTGGCAGACCTCTTCCACGATGGCCAGAGTGTCACAGAGGCTCACCTCCGTGATACACAGCATGTCATGGAGGCTAACCTCCGCGATACACAGCATGACACGGAGGTGGGGTGCAGCCCCAAGTATAAAAGCCTCCAAACTTTGGTTTTTGTTTCATTTAACTTAAAATTTCCAGAAACTAACAGAGAGCATAGTTAAGAACAAATGGGATTTTTTACATCTTTATGTAAAACATCTTTGGCTGCTTTGCAGTCTACTCTTAGTAAAAATTCTTTATTTATTAGGTAGTCTTGAAATTTTGTGATACATAGCACTATAGCCAGAATTTCCTTTTTAATGGTGCTGTAATTTTTCTAAGTATTATTCCAGATTCCTGAAGTGAATCTTACTAATTGTTCGGGGTTTTCTAGGGAGATTTTTTGTTTAAGGATGCCTCCATATCCTATTTCTGAGGCGTCAGTTTCTACTATCATGAATGCCCCTGGATGTGGTATTCCTAGGCATGGGAGTTTTTGAACTATAGATTTTATTTTTTGGGTTGTCTTTGTTTGTTCTAATCCCCACGGGACTGGTTCCTTCTTAAGACGCTGGTATAGAGGCAAACAAACATGTCTAATATTTGGAATAAAATCTGCAACATAATTTCGACTGGCACTAGGATAGTATGAAGATTTAGTTACTCAAACTCATACTCCTCCCGGCCAACATGGCTCTGATACCATTTAACGGATCATAGAAAATAACTTGGAAGTTAATTACAAAGGCAGGAGCTAAATAAAATAAAATACTGCAAGTAGTAATAAAGTAGAAGAAAAAGATACTTACAAAGAGCTGTTTATTGATAAGAAGGAAAACTAGAGAACATAGAGAGGTTTGGGCAATTTGGAAGTGAGTATAGTGTTTTCCGAATGCCCCTCTTAATACAAGGTGATGGTCTTAAATAGACCTCAATATGATGAATCAACTAATTACTACCTGCTATCTATTTACATGTGTCCACACGTGGTAGATTTAATTTTACACAGATCTATTTAAAAGATGTCTTCATCTTCTTGAAACTTGATTTCCTTGAAATTTGATATTTGTCCTAATGTGACCTTGGAATTTGATGAAGATTCGTCTTCATCTGCATGAGAGTCTGTAGAGATTCCATTTTGTCCTGATGTGGCTTGTCTTTTCGCTGCATTGTTTTTTGGGTGGATTCCTGAGGGGTCCACTGCTTTGATTATAGTAGCTTTTCATTTTTCTGAAAGGATAGTCTGGCCTCCTCCTTTAGTTGAGCAGATAAGCTTGAGCTATCCCTTGAGGATCTAGCATGTCTCCATTGCTTGGTTCACTTGTATGAGAGAATGTAGTATCTAATAATTCCATGATCTATTTTTGTTGGGTGTCTTTTTCCAAATTTGACAAGGCCTGCTGGAGCCTTCTTTTTAATTCTTCCTTGGACAATTGGGAATCCTGTCGTAATGAAGAACTTGAAGTTTCCTTATCTTCCTGGGGTGTTGGTGCCTAGCCTTTGATTTTGATGGTCTTACTCAGATATTTAATCCTTTCAATTTCATGAATATCAAAGGACCAGCTGATAATATATGAAATTCTTTTTGCAATAAAAAACTTACACAATTTAATATTTTTTGGTAGGGTAGAAATATTCTGCTCTACCTGAAATTTTTTAAATTGTGTTTGAAAATGTTTTGACAATACCTATTTATTTCCTCCGAATTGGTTCCACCATTCGTAAAACCATCTGGGAATGATCGCGCTTTTCATTTCTTCTGAATACTTGACAAACCAAGAGTGAGTGTTGGGCCTTGGATACATAAAATTATACCAGGCTTCCTTATAATCATACCAGTTGTATGTTTGGGGTCTATGGGTTCTTGATAGGGGAATGGATGTATGCAGATGATCTACAAACAATTCAAACGGACTTAAAATTCTTTTAATTGAGAACTTCGAGTATTGAATACTGTCAGGATTATCCGGACATTTTAATTTATGCTCAATTTTTACTGAATCGGTGTCTGTTAAAATGAGGGTTTTAGTAACTCGGGTACTCCAAAATCTTCATATTTTTTATCGAGGGCCATGATCGGCAGTACCTGTAAAACTGTTACCTCAAACTGCTGTTTATTTGGAATATTTTTCTCCATTTTCTTTTCTGGAGTTGCTGGCAGAACTGCCTGAGAGTATGTCTCTGGTGGCTTCATTTCATAGCTGTCCTTGGTTTGGATAGAGATAGTTTTGTCTCCTGATGAAGAGTCTCCTTTAAAAATTGACTTTAATGGTTGTAATCTAGTCTGACTGGTTATGGGTTCCTTTAATGGGGATAGAATAGTAGCTTTTGGCAAAGATGGGAATTCTGCCAAAACTGAATATTTATTTTCTGGTTTTGGTTTTTCCTCCTCTTTGAAGGGTTTTTTCATTATTTCTTCTAGTTTGAAAGGCTAAAATGGAGGCGTCAAGGGCCTTATTTTTAACTATAATCTTATTTAACTGCCCGTAATCTATACACATGCAGAGCGAGTCGTCCTTCTTCCTCACAAATAGAACTGACGCACACAAAGGAGAAGTACTCGGCCTAATAAAGCCCTTATCTAATAGATCTTTCAGCTACTCCTTTAATTCTCTAAGTTCAATAGGAGCCATACGATATGGAGGGATTGATATGGGCTGAGTGCCTAGTAGCAAATCAATTGCAAAATCTATTTCTCTTTCTGGGGGAATACCAGGTAGTTCGTCTGGAAATACGTCAGGGAATTCATTGAACACTGGAACAGACTAGAGAGTCGGAGGCTCTACCCGAACATCTTGGACTCTAACTAGGTGGCAAATGCATCCCTTAGATATCAACTTCCTCGCCTGAAGGTAGGAAATAGACCTACCTTTTGGCGTAGCTGTGCTTCCCTTCCGCTCTCGTACTGCCTCCCCTGGAAAGTGGAATCGGACCGTCTTGGTCCAGCATTCTACATTGGCATAGCACGACACTAACAAATCCATACCCATAATGGCATCGAAATCAATCACCTCTAATTCTACCAGATCTAATGTAGTCTCACGATCAGCAACCTCTACTGTACACCCTCGATAAACCCTTCTGGCTATAATGGAGTACCCGACAGGTGTAGATACTGAAAAGGGTTGCTGAAGCAACTCTAATAGAACACTGAACTTTCGATCCACAAATGGGGTAATGTAGGACAAAGTAGATCCTGGATCAATTAGTACATAAGCAGGGTGTGGGAAAATAGTCATCATACCTGTTACCACATCTGGAGATGCCTCTGAGTCCTGCCTCACTAGTAATGCATAGGTACGACTTGGGCCCGTACCTGAACTAGAGGCCCCTGATCTACCTCGGCCCCTACCTATTGAACCAGAGGGACTACGCCCTGCCGAGGCTGTTGGAGCTCGCGGCCCTGCTGACGCCCTGTCCTAATTATCTCGGGTACCCTGACCTCTGGCTGGATAGTCTCGCATCACATGACCCTCCTACAAACATAAATAACACCCTGTGGAGCCATATCTGCAATCTCCAATGTGGGATCGACTGCTAATAGGGCAAGGTGGGTGTGTGTATCTGCTCTGCCCTCCTCTGCAGAGGTGAATCTACTGTTCGAGAATTGTCGCTGGACTATGACTGTCCTCGGTGAATAAATCTACCCCTTTGCTGTTGTGATGGAGGTGGGGGTCTATGTGGCCTGTCTGATAACCGGGGCCTAGGTCCTCTCTGAATCTCCCTCTGTATTTCATCTGATCTATCCCTGCAGCGCTGCTCCTAATTTATAAGTCTACTATCCTGTTGCCGCTGTCTAAGGCCCTCAATATTGTACAACAAAAGAAAAGAAATAAACCTCTAGCTATCTAGCTCCGGATGACTGGAGCTGATGACTCTGTGTGCTGGATGGAATCACGAGGGATCGGCTCATCATCTATGAGTACCTGCACGCAAGTAATGCAGCATCCCCAAACAGGTGTCAGTACCACTGGTACCGAGTATGCAAAGAAAAACCGAACATAACAGAAGATACACTGTAATACTGATAGTTACTGAAATGACAGGGGATAGCTAAACTATTTGGAATAGCAGAATCTATACTAAGCTTAACTATACATGAAGGAAGATAAGAATCATTCCTGTCGATGCGGCGTCCTGAAAACTATCCATTTAATAAGTAACATGTATATATATTTAGCAAGTAACATATATATATATATATATATATATATATATATATACATATATATATAGCATACAAGAATCTATACCAACCCCCATAAGCCAGAAGGTGCCTATCAACATGCAATCTATATACCCCTACCCTGGTCAAACCATCGAAAAATAAATTCACTCCACTCACCTAATAACTACGAGCACCCTTACCGGCCCCCTGGGTATGCAGCTTGGGCTCTCTAGGCACCTGACTATAACTGTATCTAAGCCCGGAGGACTCTTGTAACTGTAATTTGAGATTTGTATCTATAATTTGTAATCTGTGCCCTGGGCGCAAGCGCTCGACTGGGTATACTGTAATGTTGATCAGCTTGATATGGGGAATGCTACATCCCATCTTCGTCCTACTTCGGACGGCATGCCACTCCTTCGAGTGACGTATCCTCACCCTCTGGCGGGCGAGTCGACACAACTATTAACCCTGGGGCGGCAAGGAAGCTCTAAGGGTGCCCACATAACACAATTAGGTCTCAACAAAAAACAATAATCACATATAACATGTATAAAAAATCTGATAATACGGTTCGTGCATTGATATTCTATTCTGATTCTTTGGCTGGATTAAACTGAATCTGGTACTGAGTCTGAAGTAATATCTCGCTGTTTAATACTGATTTACTGACTTTAATTCTGAATATAACATAATAACACAAACATACTTAATACTCAGCTTCTGGAATTTCCTTCTGGAATTTATTCTATTTTACTATGCTAGAATTGCAAACTTGCTGAAGGAACTAGCTTAACATACCTCAGTTGCCGGCTTTCCGGCTTGGCGTAACTCGGCCAATATTCAGCTATTTCTTCCAATTGTATTCACATTCATAGCAATTAGACTAAATTTATCAATATTCTGGAAGAAGATACTACTTTGAATATATATATATATAGCCAAAACTTTGAATTTTAGAAAAATAGTTGAAAACTCGCTATTTGTCGAAAGTACAGAAGGGAGAAATACTCACTTTAGGGATAGGAGTATATTGACACTAATTTGGAGTAATTCCACTTACTTTAGCTCGGTAGGATGACGATTTTTCGGCCGAATTTCACGAAACTAACTCCGTAGGAATGCTCCCGGCAGCTTAATACTTCACTACCCAAGATTAATTTGAGTTTGGACCATGTTTAATAGCATAAACAGAAGAAATTTTGTTGAATCCTCTCGTGCCCTCTATTCTCTATTCATTTCTGTAAATTAACAGGAAGTAAATGATTAAAACCGAAGTGGGAGGCCCTTTTATACTTGGGGCCTGAACAGGGCCTCCGTAACACGCCTATCATCACGGAGGCCCCCCCTCCGTGACACACTGCCATCGCGAAGGGGTTCTTCCTGGCTCCCTCTTGCAACTCTCCGACTTGGCACTTGTCCGGTTTCTCACCGGGCCCTTCTCTCGCATGTATGGTATTCTAAAACTCTTAACCAACAAGCGAATAGGCCATCTACATGTCAAGAATTTACGGGGTGTAACACCTTATGAAGGACTGAGACTGGGCAACGTCTATACACCCGTCTAGCTATAATTGATTCAGTTACTGGAGTAGAAACTAAGAAGGGTTCTGACAAGACTTTGGGACTGACTCTGAAGCTACTAGCCACGTAAGGTGTCACAAAAGACAAGGTATCCCTCGGATATAACAAAGCATAAACATCAATATGGAAAACTTGTAACATACTAGTGACCACATTCAGGGAGACCTCCTATTCCTGACGGGATGCTAAGGGATAGAATCTGTTCTAGCGTTGTTCGCCAGCTGTGCTAGTAGATGTCCCATAATGTGTTGAGTGTGCGGGAGGGGCTGCTGAACTAGAAGCTGGGCCTTGAGCCCCATCCTGATCCTATCTCGCTGCTGGGAAATCTCTAAGCATGTGTCTGGGCCTCCTACACCCGAAACAAGCACCTGAACCTGCCAAGCACTGGCATGTGTTCTCCCGACCATATTTGTGACAAGATGGGATGCTAGAATCTGCTAGTTTACTACTCAGATCCCTCCAGCCTGATGCTCACTTTCTCTGATCATGTATTGTCTTGGAAGGCACACTCAAAGCCTAAGATGCTAGAGCTAATGATCTATGGTCAGCCTGCGGTCGGTGCCCACCACCAGACCTCGGCTGGGAGAATTTGTGGTCATCAGCCCTGGCCCTCTTGGCATCCCTCTCTCTCAAATGTGCCACCTCCATCTGTTGGTCATACAACACTATCCATGGGAAATCCATGTCCTGGTGGAGCGTAGCAATCCTGCAATCCTTTTCCAAATAGCCCGCTACTCGATGCATGAACCTGCTCACCCGCGCCCACTAATCAGTTACTAACTCTAGGTCGTATTTCGATAGTCGAGTGAACTCTAGAGAATACTCTTGCACCATCATTCTCCCTTTATTCCAATTCACAAACTCAACTGCCTTAAGCTCCCTCATCTCACATGGGAAGAAATGATCTAAGAATGCAACAAGAAACTCTACCCAAGTGACAGGACCTGCTGCGGCGACCCTGTTATCCTTCCATTAGCAAAACCAGATATGCGCGACCCCTTTCAACTGGTAGAGGTCAACTCTGTGCACTTAACTCCATTCACCCCCATGACTTGGGTGATCTTCACTATCTCATGTATGACCTCATATGGGTCCTCATCTACCTTGGATCCAAGGAACTCTGGTGGGTTCATCCTCAAGAAGTCGCTAACTCGAGATGCCGCTACATTGCCATTTTTCATAACGTGCGCAATGGCCTGCTGATTGACCTGAGCGGTCAAGGACTGCGTAAGCATCTGAATAGAGGCTTGGAACTTAGTGTGGGCAACTAGCTTCGGTGCATGGTGCTCCTAAACTGGTGGGGGCTGCTAGTTCTTATTCCTATTGCCATCCTCGTGGCCTTCACCATTCCTATTTATCCTACCATTCACTCTTTGAGGAGCCATAATTCTGAAATTTAGAATAGCACGAATTAGAATGATAGGGAGACATTTCTTCGCACGACATAGATCATGAAATAAGGGAACATTTTGTACACGTCTCGTAGCCTCTTCGTCATAGGTGTGGTGTGTTTCACACCCATGAAAAAGACTCTACTTAACGCGGCTTTCAGACACCTTAGGACACTTCAAACCTATTGCTTTGATACAAAGTTTGTCACGACTCAAACGGAGGCCCGGATCATAATACAACACAAGGAGTCCTGAGAGACCCCAAGTCGACCCATGGCATAAGCATACATCTAATCTCAATCAAGAAACTAAATAATAAATAAAATACTCACAGCGGAAGTCTAACTTGAACACAACATCAGAATACGAAATCTGAAGCTGAATACATACACATGTCTGAAAAGCCTCTAAACATGACGAGTTGATCCGACAAGACCCCAACTAACTCAACAAAACTGAAACTGAAATACATGTAAGAAATCTGAATAGACTAGTTCTCGAGAGATGAGGGCTCACAAACAATGCAAATGCTAAATTTGATAAGTTGACTATAAGCGGGGCTGAACCTGAGAGCTGGGTCCTGTATCATGAAACAATACGGCATAGAGTATGCGGTCAGTACGTGGAATATACCGAATATGAAGGTTAAGTAAAAATACTTAAGAAATAAAATCATTTAAAACCAATACATAATGTAAACATAAACATTAAGAATCTGAGAGTAGGGCTTGCATGCATTCTTTCTGAAATCATGCTCTCTCATAACAGAACATGACATAACTTCATAACATCATAACTGAATCGATTAACTCAAAGCTAAATTCTGACATTTATAAGTAAACATTGAGTCAAACCTGCTTTAGAACATGCATACACATATAAATATCATGAGTAATGAAATATGCATATCTGAAATCATGAGGAACAATGGGAGACTGGTCTTTTAACAAACATATCACGATGGAGCATACGTGGTCCCAACTATCACACTCAAGTGGGTAGAGCCATCCAAAGCCTTGCCATGGCTGGGGATGATACGATGATATCAATATCAAGTTGAAGGCCCATTGGAGTAGGGAAGCTCACAAGGGATGTCCCGAAGTAATATATAATAGCGTAAACCTTCATTGGCGCATAGTTCTAAGGCTAGGGTGATCGACACTAGCCTACTTAGTGATAGACATTACTCCCAAAACATGCATGTGCTCTACATCATTTTATAATGAATCTCAACATCGTCTATTGACGAAGAGCAATAATCAAATACATCTCAAATATGAAATCATGCATATGAGAAGCTTCAGCTCAAAACATACCACAAGCCGAAAACATAATTGGGAGCCTTCGCTCCAAAACCATGTGGTAATCTATACATAGGAAAAGTTGAACTCAAAACATACCACAAGCTTAAAATATAATGTGGTAAGATTAACTCAGGAAAATCATCATTCATGCTTAACATGTGGGCATTGCCCAAAGCTTTTTCATACTTAGAAATACTCAAATCTCATCGAAAACATAATTGTAAACATGAGTAGCTTCAAAACATGCTTTTCATTATAATATCTCATCATCATCATATATCCTTCACAAATCTCATCTTTCATGAACATCTTATCAATGGGCTTTTAATTAAAAATACTAGAAACATGATTTTAAATTGGAAAAATTATAAAAATTTCCCATGCTTCATAATTCAATGGTAGAATCATAATCAAATCATACAAATGTATTGAAATAGAAGGTTCATGCATTTGGGTTAAAAACCCATATATTAGACATACAATTTCATACTTTAGAGAGGGATTGGGCATGGGTGTGAAAGAAATCACCCATTCATAACCCTACATACCTGTTGGTAGTTGATTGTAACACTTCTTTAGATGTCCAATAGGAAATTGAAAATAAATTGATGAATGCTAAGCTTGATCACCCTCTCAAGTCTTCCACCGTGCATGCATGAATGAATGAGCCCTAAAATGAACTTAATCCCTTTAAAAGTCACTATTCATAACTCAAGATGTCGTAGTTTAGGCCTTAGGAACTTAGGAGTTATGGAAAAGCCCTTACTAAATTCACAGAAAATAACTGACAGGTGGTCCTAACAGTGGACCTAACAACTCGTTGCTTAGGGTCACAACTCAAGGAGTCATCCATTAAGTACACTGCCTTTCCTTGACAAAATTTATTCCATTCTTGATCACGACTCACCCCACAAATTGTGGGGGCTGACCACGACCCGTGGGGACCTTCCTTCAAGTCCACTGCACCTTTTCTTTTCTTTTCTTATTCCCCCTCCCCACGGCTAACCTAATGACTAGTGGGACCTGACCACAAGTCGTGGTCATGCCCATGGTGTCTCACTTCTCCAGTTTTCAAATTCATTCCATGGACTTCCCCACGAGTCACATCATGACTCGTGGGTTGATCTCACGAGTCTCCCCATGACTTGTTCTAAGTCTAATGCCAAATTTCACTTTTTCTTCGTTTCAACTCCCGGGGCTGATCTTTGGGCTTCCGGGGTATAACAGTACTAGTAGTCTTCCTTTGTGCAATTTCTTCTGAATATTTCCACGACTCTAGTTACGGTTTGTACCATTGTGGTACGACTCGTACTAAGAGTCTTAGGTTGTCTTCTTCCATATTTTGCCTTCTGACTTTCATCACAATTCTCAGTATAGCTCGTACAATCAACGTATGGCTCATAGTAAGACTAGTACTTTGAGTGATTTTCTGCATTTTGAAGCTTCTTTTGCACATCTTTGCTCAAACACTTATTTTCCCTGAAATCAATGTAAAAGTGCCTTATTTCCGTATAAACATACGTAAATCCATGTTATTTTCTCAGTTTTAAGCGTCGAAAATGTTGTAAACTCACATCACATCAACACCCTCAACTTAATACTTTTGCATGTCCACAGGCAAAGAATAAGAAAAACTAAACACGACGCTTAACTAGAAAATAAACCTAGGACACTACAGCCAAAATCAAACAAAATTTGTACTTTGACTCCAACATCTTTTGACTATTTTCCCGTTAACCAATATTAGCACATGCACTAAAAGCAACCATAAAACATGATAAAAAAGGATCAAGACATGTCATCTAGCTATTAACAGGTAGTCAAGTTATCACCAATGCTTTTCACACAGACCCCTGGTAATTTAAACACAAACCATGTACCCTCACAACAAACGAAGTCCCCCACTCACAGATATAGCAATGTATATGACATGGGACTAAACAAGTGAGACTCTCACTCTCACAAAGAAGTTCCAAATACTCTTATTAGATACCATAGGCTTACCCTTATTTTCTCTACTTCGGTCTGTTATAGGGTTAGGTTAGGATTACTATAGGACTTGCTTTGGCTTGTAACGTAGACTTTCGGGCTGGGTCTGGTAGACATAAAAAAATTTTAGTGACTAAAACCCCTCCTTGGCACTACATACATGTGGCTTCATTCTTCACTTTTCACCCTTTTTGCTCTTTCTTTTTGCTTTTTCCTCCATTTTCACCCTATTTATACACCTGTATGAGTGTGGTGTGTTTTCAAATTTTATCATGCATTATTCTGTTTTTCTATTTTCTTTTTCAAATTTTCTTTTCTTTTTCTTTTCTTTTGTCACACCACACCTCAATTTTCACCTTTTTTCTCTTTGCTCTCCCTTTTTCACTTTCCCAATATTTATGCACCCCTACTTTAGCCACCCTCAACTTAGGTATGTTGTCTATGTTGAGGTTCATAATGTCCAAGGAGGGACCAGTGCCAAAATAGGTTCATTATAAAAATGGGTACGGTTAATCAGTTAATCAAAGAAAAATGGTCTATTTAAGGCTCAAAATTTTGGATCAAGGGATTTAGTAGGGTTATTTAGGATGAAACTGGGCTAAAAAATGGCCTATGATCCTTTCCTAACCAGCCATCCTAAAACCTACAAAAAGACAAATCGGGCAAGTTCTAGATCCTCTACACAGTATTGAACTAGGTATCAAACCTCACTCACTCATGGTACATGATTTATATTCACTCTACCTATCCGATTTATTCATGGTTTAACAAAAACAACTCATGCTATTATACTAAAATACATAAAAAGATCCACAGACGTCATGCATGCAATCATAAGTGCACAGCTAATTCATCAAAAAAAATTTAAACAGGGTCAATTTTTTACAAATCCAAAACTAGTGCAATTTATTGTTGAGTACTCCTAAGCTACTTTCTAATTAAACAAAAATTACACTAAAGTAAAATCCAAAACATATCGGTTATACTAGATAACATGCCCGAGGAAAATGAATCACGGCAAGAAAACCCTCGGACGAATCAAAATCCCCAAAAAATAAATGTACACCCCCTCCCCTTTAGAAAAATCATGCTTCATCCTCGAAGCATAGGATGTAAGTATATAGGGAAGGGAATATACCTACGACGCTCTAAGAACTCCTTTCATCCTGTGGAGGAGGAGCCTACGCTTCAATCATGGCACTGGCAGTGGCCGATGCACTCACTAGTGGGTCAACAGGAGGAGTGGCTACCCCCTCAGTAGTATTGATCGTCTCTACGGCCTCTGGAATAATCGTGGCTTAATGTGGCTCTCCCAAAGGGTCCCTACCACTGGCAAGCTTAGTCTGGGCCATGGTGGAGCTACCTGCTCCTCTAGCTCATTCCTGCAACTCTAACAGGTATGCATAACGAGTCTACAGACTCTCTACTAGGGCCCACTTGAGTTCTCTTCTTTCTTTCTTCTTTCTCTTTCTCTAGGTATCATGTCCAACATCATCGAAGACCCTCTTCTTTTCTTTCTCTTTCCTGCTTCTATGGGATCCCAGTAGGCCGCCAGATCAAGCTCCTCATCTATTTCCTCATCAAGGTCTGGAAGAGTGGGGGCTGCTATGAATACCGGCTACCATGATGATAGCTTGACCACATGGCTCCAAAGAGCCGCCTACTCCTCATAGAGGCTGCATGTATTTGTCTGCTCAGCCATGTGCATATTGAATCGACTCTCAAATCCGTCAAGTCTGGCATGAAAGCCCTATGAAGCTCTCTCGATCTTGGCTTTTACCCAAGGTTAGACATTCTCCATCATTGGTAGTATTTTTCTTTCATCCATGGTCAGTCTTTTGGCCAACATCTGGAAAAAATCTTGGAGCACTAGGACATATCCGGCTGGTGCCTGACTTGGGAGGCTGGTGTGTGGTGTAGCAGAAGTGCTGGGAGCTATATTTGGATAACCAACACCTATAGCCAGTGTCTCGCCCTACTCCTGTGAGGTGGGGGCATTCACCTGTGTGCCCCCAATAGCTCAAGTCAACGGAATGGCAATGGAAAGTTGGGCCCGACTCACCGAAATCATTTCATCCCAAATCAAGCCAATATCTGTTATTCACGATCCTCCAATTAAGCACTTCTTACATCTACGCACTGTAATGCTCCCCTCTATGCATAATCTAAATACAAGACACGGGAATGGGATAGTAGTGCTCAATCCCATGGCCCGATCTTGCATCTCCTCTACGATGACCCTCAGAATGTCTATAGGGTATCTGGACAAGATACATGCCACCAGCGCTACTCTATTTATGCTGAGGGTATTAACATTGACCGTCGGTGCCAACTGGTAGCGTACTAGTGTCCAGCGGGCTTTTTCTATTAAGTTGAGTGAATTCTTTGTAACCTTGTTTCCTCTATTCATCCACGCTTCTTCAGCTTTGTCCTCAACAATCACACTGGACAACCATTGTATCTGCTTCCTCCTTTTCTCAAAACCCAGCTACTTGATTTGTTTTAAGGCCTCCACCCGGTACTCATATTTTAGCGTAGCATGTGCGGGTATCAATTAGGGCCTATATAGTATCCGAGCAATGGAGCACTCGAATATATCGACCTCTCAGCCTCTGACTAGAACACTTACCAGTTTGGGTTGATCTTTCAACTTTTGTCCCTCTTTGGCCTTTTGCTCCATGGTCACCAAATAGTTGGCATAGAATTCACAGATAATTTCTGGAGTGTACTGCTTCGGAGCCCTAACTATCCATTCAAAGCCATAGAAATTGAATATCTGCTTCATCTCCTCCACCTCGTTAAATGAATTTGTGAGGATCTAGGCTCTTCTTGAATGCTTCACCTACATTTTTGGTGGTGAGAGCAATGCCTACTCATGTATCTCCTGAGCTCCTGGCACTCTCCACCAGATAGTGTAGTTCTCCCTAAGCGGAGTTTGCTCTTTTTCAGCGTTTGGTGCCTCATCCTCTAACATAGCACCGCTACTTTCCTCTCTGTATTGGGTCTCCACAAATCGCTATTCTACATTATAGCCATTTATCGACTCCTGAGCTCCCTCCTCAGCTCTCTCCTTAGTCTGGGGAGCTTTGATATACGTGGAATTAGATGCCACGGCTTGGGCTCTGGCCTTCGCCGTAGTGGTTCGGGTCCCATCAATGTCTATTGTATCGACCCTTTAATCCTCTACTGAACAACTAGGGGAGCTTCCTGCTTGATCAGATTCGAAGGTTTCATCAAGTTATGTCCTCTATGCAGTTGCCTTTGATGCTTTGTGCTTTATCGTCATTGTACCGGTAGAGAAAGAAGGTTAGAATTCCATACCTGAAAAAAAGAAAGAAAGAATTATGTCCTCTGAAGTTTATCACGAGTCAACAGTACGGGTCGTACCTTGGAGGTATGATTCGTAATGAGACCCGTAATGTTCTATGGTCAATGCTACACCTCTGAGACCATGAAGTTACAGTTCGTACCATGAGTCGTATGAGAATACCCCTGTTCACCAATTTTTCTGTATTTTTTCACGACTCATATTACGACCCATAGGTTGTTTCCACGAGTCATGGAAAGGATCATACTGTTGCTTGTGTTCTTGACCCCTTCTATCATTTTGGTACGATTGCCATGTACGACTCATAGTAGTAAATCACAAGCCATACTACGATTCACACCTTATGTATTTTCAATTTTGGCTTAGGGCAGTCCCAACGAGCCATCCTACGAGTCGTAGTATATAACCATGACTCGTAAGAAGGCTCATCAAAGCCCGTCCCTATCTCAATTTTGGTTCAGTTTACAATGATTTTTATTCTACATTTTGGGTACTCTAAATTCCCCAGATCTAGGAACGCATTTTAATCCATTCTACAACTACTTATCCCTCCCTTTCTTAATCACTACATGTAACTCAGTTTGTTAGTGGTTCAATGCGCAATTTCATCAACTTTGATTTCATTCCCAGTCACCCATGGCTTAATCACACACCTGGTCAGTGTCCTTTTTGAGATTTTCAAAAAATAACAAGGCCTCACAAGGGGTTTAGTTTAGATACATAGAGCATACAAATTTTATCGAATTTAAGGCAATATACTTACTTGATACTTGTTTACTTTGACTGGTAGTCAGAATTTAGGGTTGGAAGAGATTGGTTTGAGAAGGAAGTTACTCGATTGAACTTTGATTTGGAGTTATTGGTGTGAGGGAGTCATTTGTTTTGGTTGTGACCTCGACTTTGAGTGCGTGGGAGAAGGGTACACTTTGTTTTGAGTTTAAATAGGTTATAGGGGAGATTTGAAAAGTCTAGGCCGAGTCAAGTATTTTTAGTATTTTTTAGCCATCATAACTCGTACAACGAGTCGTAGGAAGGCCCTAGGACTTTTCCTTTTGACCCGTAACAGAGAGATTGAGAAATTTACTGTCACGCCTAGAGTTTACACCTTTGACAGAACACAATACTTGAAACCACAAGTGACCCCAAGTCAACCCCTGGTCTATCATACATTGGCATTTTGGGTAACATAAAATACATACAGAGGAAATTTAAAGAAAAAATATCAATACTTGAAAATATTAGAACAAGGCTACATGTTTAATAAAACCAATTTGAGTCTGAAAAACAAATCTATGTCTAAAAGCAACTAAGACTGATAAGTTGCTAGGACAAACCCCCAGCTAAATCCATATCTAAATAAGAAGGAAAGAAAGTATAGCTAAAGAAAATAATCTCCGTCTGCAAAGGATGAGGACTCACCAACTGAGGTAGCTGAGATCTTCTGTGAGCGGTCGGCTAACGGGCCTGAGACTGTGATCCTGCATCTGTATCATGAAACGATATAGCATAAAAGTACATCAGTACTTTGACTGCACTGAGTAAGTGAGAGTAACATAACACAATAGAATAAATACAAGAAATTATTGAGCTGAAAAGACATGTGATGACCAAATAAAACTCCTAAACTGAGTAACTGAACTAACTGATATGGTTTGATAGACCCTGTTTGATGGTCAAAGCGTGTTCTAAGTCCAGAACACTGATCTGAGCTGAATTGACTAGTGAGAGAGTCTATAACCTACATGTAACCACATGAGTTAGACGTGGAGTATGGTGTATACATGTTCGGTTGGTTTTGGGGTTATAAAACCGACACGCAAGTGCACGTGGCCGAACAAGTAGTAAGTGGCTTTAGTAAGCCAAGTATCGATCCCACAGAGACTTGGGTTAAGTGCAATTTGTTCAAGTATACTATATTTTTACTTCTAAATATGCTGACAACAAAGTAACCAAAAAGTGAATAATTTGTTTTATAACTTTTATACTAAAACTACGAACAATTATCTACTTTGAATTTGGACTATGAATAAGAGCATGCCGAGGTTAACGAACATGTAATGAAACTGATTATCATCATAAATTGGTTAATATTTTCTTCCAGTTGCTAGCCAAGAACATATGCCAAGAAATTAAAACTCTCGTATTTAATCTCACTTAAGAATCATGAACCATCCGTCTACATTTCTGTGATCAAATGCAATTCATGTTCTAGCCATACAATTCCGGTTCCTAAATTGACTAATACGACTTTCAGGTATATTTCTATCCTGAATGCACATCAAAACTCAATTTTTCCAAATCAAGTTAAGAACAATATCCTATTAATTCACAACTTTCCAATTTCGTGCTCTCTCGAGTGAAATCGGACTTTTTAGATATACATTAATGTAGGCCACACACCAATGCAGTAAGAACAAGAATTAATAGAACAACATGGAATAAAAAGATGAAAAACCATATAATCAATAATCAAAATTCATCACAAGTGTTCATAACCTCAGCAAGGAAGGGAATTAGCCACTCATTTGTGGATTAATCATCATAAAACTAGTGTTAATCATACAAACAATTGAATTAGAGAAGAAAGAAAGAGAGAAAAAACCATGAACTTTTCGTCCCTCAACTGCTTGTAACTCACGTCCTTGCTCCACCAAGTCTAAATTATGAAAAATGAACTTAAGTGTTCTATTTATACTAGTGGGAATTTTTCCCGGAATAATGAGAAACGTGTCACGGAGTGCATCGCCGAGCACTGCCTCCGTGACACGCCATGAATGCGGACCATCACTGGAACTGGGGGTCCGGGAATTCGAGCTCAACGTGGCACGACGTGCATCGCGGAGCACTGGCTCCGTGCCACGGAGCAAACGCGGACCTTCACTGGAAATTTGGTGAATTTTCACCCTCCAGGCAGCATGCCTCCGCGATGGCAGTGTGACACGACTCCATCGCGGAGCCACTTTAAATCATGCTGTCCAATGCCTTTTCCTTGCTCGCATCCAAGTCCAACTCCGATATCATCCAACATGCATTTTAGCTTCCCGAAATCACATTTTACCTACAAAACAATGCTAAACATGTTGGTTAGTATAAAATCACATTTTATTCCTAATTACATGAAAATGTATACACATTGCTAGATAAACAAGGTGAAAATGATACTTTTGAGTATCACTTGGGCATATAAATCTGCCCAAGATCACTTACCCCACACTTAAATCCTTGTTCGTCCTCGAACAACAAACATACAATTCATGCAACTTACATCCCAACCTCGCTACTATGGTACGGCAATTTAAGCTACGGTTATACCGATTACACAATACAGCAAATCATCAAGAAAACATGCATGGTCTTAACAATGCAATGACCTTCAATACATTAAGACTTTCTAGACTTTAAGAATCGACTCTCGATATCGGCAAACTCATGCAAATCAGCAAATCAAGATATCCGACACGAAAATCAATCTTTCATCAAGCATGTGCCCTCACAACTCAAGAGAATCTTCCCCTTTTTGCTCATGTGACACACAAACATTCAAGCAGGGGCATGTAAAAACAATTTCACTCTCTCTCCGAAAAGAATTCACTTGCATCATGTCATGACCCATAAGCTTGCCCTTAGTGTATTACTCCACTAATATAAAGAAATGCAATGTAAGATCACATAGGACTTTAATGGGTTGTAATGGAAGCTATGGAACTAGTAATATTGGAATATCCAATAATAGCCACTAGCATCCTTAAGCCCCTTTTCAACACATTCCCATCAACTCATGGACATTGTTTCTCTCTTTTTTTTTCATCATCCCATTCTTGATGATTTACTTTAGTATGACCCATTTCATTAAGCACACTTGACACAATAACAAAGGTTATTCATGCACCTTTATTATCGTATATTTATAACAAGTGCACCTTCAACCTTTTCTTTTCTTCACTTACTCCGCTTTTCTTTTTCTTTTCACCATTCTCACTCTTTGACACTTTGGGAAAATTATTTTCCCTTCTTAAGCGCTTAAGAGTTTTGTATAGACTTTACGGCTAATGAAAAGAAGGAATTAAGCTCGGTTTACACTTTTTGGACAAAAGAAAGAAATAATAGGCTAAAGGCTCAAAGGGCTGACAAGGGTATATAATCACAAAAAGGGGAAGTATGACAAGAAAAAAAATAGAAACTCTCGGTTAAAACAAAGAAATGCCTACATCCTTTCCTACAATACACCTCCTTCATTTCGTTTTGTACACACACCAGGCAAGTTCTAGACACTTCACAATAGCATGGAATATCAACACCTCACTTCACACTTTATGCACATGCTCGATTCGAGATGTATTCACAGACTCTTCAATCAGCTAATTACAGGAATTCAAACATTAAGCCTCAATCACACCGAATCGAACTCTACAGCCTAGGTATCTCAACATATTTACAAAATTTGCATGCTTTCATAAGAACCACCTTTGCATTTTGAATATCATGTACAACACGCAACCAAACTTTCGCAACCATATAGTAGCTACAGGTTCCGGGATGCAATCCACCAAGGAAAAAACTGAAAATTAGTTGGAAAAAAACTACTCCTACCGACTACATTTCCCTTAAGACGGTCGTCATCCATCCATCATAGGGAACGGTCACTAACAATGACTTCGGTTCAATGGGACCCTTCTCGGTAAAAGAACTGAAAACAAACGCCGAGAAACCCAAAATTAAAAAGTTGAAAAATTGGCAAAATATCGATCATTTCGATAGAAATTTTTTTTTTAAATATTCTAAATATGAACAAAATAGTTTCAAATTTTTTTTTAAAATATCGATCATTTCGATAAACAAAACAAACAAAAACAAACAAAAAAATATTTACAGAATCAGCTGGCAACATTCAACAACACACATCAATTTCAAAAATATTTACAAATACAGAACAATTTGAAAATTCACAAACACAGGGAAACACAACATACAAAATAACAGAGGAGAACATACAAACAAACAGCCCAGCCCAGCACCTAACTACTCCCACCCCACACTTAATCCGAACACTGTCCCCAGTGCTCACAAAAATTAAATAGCACAGAATCGGGTGGTGGAACTCCCTGATCAATCAAAGTATTCCACTTCTTCGTCGGGTGCTGCTGCTTCATCTCCCATGTCCGAGTCGCCTCCGTCGTCATCATCGGACTCCACATCGGAGTCCTCCCGACGTGTCTCCTCATCCATGGGGACGTCATTATCTGTGGGCTCTACAAAGGCTGGCCCTACTAGGCATAGAGCCCTGGCGTTTTTGCCAAACGGGTAGTCTAGCTCGAGCTGCTATAGCTCCTCCTCCGTCGCTGGCCTCCCACCTATCCTCAGCTGGAGCATCTGCATCCCATACATCCACGCCATATACTGGTCATCACGAGCGTGTCGCTCGCCAAGTGTCAGCACTGGCCCGTGGGTGGTGTCGGGAGCCTTAGTTTTAGTCACATCCAAGGCCCGCCGCTCCAACTGCGGGATATAATCGAGGGCCTCCTCCTCAACATCGAGGCCCCTAAGAAAGGAGGTGAATAGTCCACCGAAACCATACCGGTGCTCCTGGTGCAACCGGGCTCTATTCATGGCGGATATAATAAACGCCCCAACATTTATCTCCAGCCCTTTCATCAGGGCGTACACCAGGCAAACACGATCCCGGGTTACATCAGTCATATGTACCCCCGGGATGAGGCAAGAGCATACTATCTTCAACCAAATTCGGGCTTCCCTATTCATCTGAGAATATGGCAGAGTCTGGTGGTAGCCCCTTTCCTTGTGCCTGCTCCATCTAGCTGTAGATCTGGCCCCACACAGTGTGCGTCTGATGTCAGCATATGGTGGGGTAATGTTCAGCTGTCGGAGGACGTGGGCGTCTGTGTCCTGCGCTCCTATGATGGCATTGAGCTGGTGGTGCTCCAGAGTGACTATCTGCCCTCTGATTTTGATGGTGTGGCTTCGGATTGACGAGTTCCAATTAGCATAGAACTCCCGAACCAGGTGCAGGTTGCATTCTTTGGGCTCCTCGAATATGAACTTGAGCCCCGTTGCCTCGATCCAGTGAACTATTCTAGTGAACTCCTGTGCCAATGGCTCCCGTGCTATATGCTCCTCGGGGAAATATTTGTTCTCTTTGTGCTTGGCGTACCACTTTTTCCCCTCATCAGTCACCCATCTTGTTCCATATTGGCGGCGCTGGCCACGTGGAACTGCAGGTGCTGCTGGGCCCAGTCTGAGTCTCTTCCTGCCGGTGCCTGAAGTTGATGCACCATTCCCTTTATCTTTCCGGCTTGCCATTTTACCTGTCAACCCAAGTAAACAAGCTCAATGTTAAGCTACATAAATATTAACTTCGGCTAAGGTCGGGTTACGCTAAGTTACCCCACACTTAGTCCTTAGCTACAGTTATAACAATACGGCAAGAATAGCTTTATTTACATCAAACAACCAGCTATACAATCATGCTTAGTACGTTCAAAAGAAAATTTCGACGGTATAACTTCTGTGTACTACTCAGACTTCGTATAGCTAATCACAATCACTACCATCGCTAGCATTTTAACCATTGCACTTAGCAAAGAAAAACGAAGAAACAAAAATAACAACAAAAATTTATATACATGAACCTATCCAACCAACCAAATTCAAACCAATTTCAACATTTCCCCCAAACCCGAGAATTCATCTTCTATTAACATCCCAACAATTTGTACAATGACTCATCTCATTCAACACATACAACCCGCCATAAAATTCACAAGTTCAACACATTTCTAACTTCAAATTCAACAACAAGCCCTAGAATTGAGATTGTCAATCAAATTCAAATAATTTATGCAATCGACAAGTTCAAACAATCATAACGACATTCCGAACAATTATCAATCAACAAATAACTCGAATTCATGCTTAATTTCGACTTAGGGCGATTTAGTTCACCTCCCATGCTTAAAATAAAAAAAAATCGACAAAAACTTGAGATGGAATCGGAAAACATACCTTGAAGTTTAATAATCGAAGAAAACTCGGAAATTTGTTGCTTTAAGCCATGGCACGTTGATGGGAGAGGGGTTTTGGGATGTTTGGTCGTGGAAGAAATCGAAAATGAGGGGAAAAGGGGAGGTTTCGGGTTAAAAAGGGTAGAAAAACACGCGGGTCACCCGGAAACCCAGTGTGACCTGTCGCGATATACAAGGCAACGTGTCACAGAGTGCATCACGGTGCACTGCCTCCGTGACACGGAGCCATCGCGACAGCATTCTGGAAATTTTTAAAATTTTCGGGTTACACCTCAACGTGTCACGGAGGGTAACGCAGAGGTCCTCCTCCATGACACGGAGCTATCGCCCCAGCTCACTGTTTTCTACATTTTATTAATTTTTCATACCTCGACTTTTCCTTCACGATTCCGTGCACATTTTCCTCCGTTTGACCTGAAAATCATCTCACTAAACAAAATTGGTTAGAATAATAGGTTTCACCTAACTAAAAACTAAAAACACTAACTAAAACAAAATTTTTTGTAATCAATCAAGAAAAAGAAAAAGAAAAATCTATTTACACTTTACAAAATGAAAGAAAGAAAGAAAATCTTCACAGGTTGCCTCCCGTGCAGCGCCTGGTTTACCGTCGCGGCTCGACGTCATTTAAGCTCAATTGTCCGCTAGGGTGATGGATGATTTCTCTCGATCACCGTCCTCCCCCCAGTAGTGCTTACACCTATCTGGTGGTCTTCCCATTAACTCTCGGGAATGCTTCATCTGCTTGTCATTACCATGATCAATCACATTGATCACCGAGAGTTCCTCCTGCACCATCGGGAGCTTGGGTGCTTTATACACATCGAACACCTCTACCTTGTCATGTGCTCGCATTGTGAGTTGCCCCGCAGCTACGTCGATTAATGCTTTCCCGGTTGCCAAGAAGGGTCGTCCCAAAATAAATGGGACTTCCGCGTCTGGTTCAAAATCCAGCACAACAAAATCTACCGGGAAAATTAGGGAGCCAATTTTCACTAGAACATCCTCAACAATGCCATCCGGCCTAGCTAAGGATCGATCCGCCAACTGCAAGATTACGGTTGTAGGTCTAGGACTCCCTAAACCCAACTTTCTGAATACCAAAGACGGCATCAGATTTATACTTGCCCCCAAGTCACACAATCCACGAGCTCGGATGCTCTGCCCAATAGTAAGCTGGATAGTAAAACTTCCAGGGTCTTTTAACTTTGTGGGCAGTCTATTTTGGATCCGGGAAGTGCACTCCTCCATTAAAGCCACCGTAGCATACTCAGTCAACCGACTTTTGTTGGCCACAATGTCCTTTATGTACTTGGCATATTTAGGCACTCCCTGCAAGACATCAACAAGAGGTAAATTAACATGTACCTGTTTAAGCACCTCCATGAATATCTTGAAACACGCCTCCTCTTTGTGTTTCTTGAGTCGTTGAGGGAACGGGGGTGGAGGTCTTTCTGATTCAGCTTCTTTGGTCTTCCCCCTTTCCAAACTTTGCTCCCCCTCAACTTCTGCTGCTCCCGAGTGTTGAGGTGGTCTTTCTGGTTCCACCTCCTTCAGCTGCAAACCACTCCTTGTGGTCACTGCATTTACCTGCTTGGGATTCGGATCCCTGTCACTTGGCAGTCCTCCTCTAGGCCTTGTATTTTGGGCACTAGCAAATTGCCCAAATTGATACTCAAGAGCCTTGGTAGCTAATTGATTGTTTTTCACTTCGGCTGCCAATTTCACATAGTCAGCCTGCAATTGAGCTTGGTTAGCTATCATGGTCTTGAACATCTCCTCAATGCTGGGTGATGGTGGTGGAGGAGGTGCATTGTTATTTCTGAATTGAGATTGGTAGTTCTGTTGCCCTCCTTGGTTCCTTTACACACCCTGACCCGAACTTTGGCCTTGATGGTTGTTGCTACCCCATGAGAAGTTAGGATGATTCCTCCAATTTGAATTGTAGCTACTACCATACTGCTGGTGATTTCTTTGTGCATTACCCACAAAGTTTACCGAGTCATGATTGGCTCCACAGCACTCAGCTGAGTGCTCACTGCTTCCACACACTTCACACCACAATTGCTGGACTGCATTAACTGGAGCTGAAGGCTGGTTCAAAGTCATGTTGCTGAAGTGGTTGTTCAATTGATTTTGCAAGGCAGCTATCTGTGCAGCGATAGCTGTAAACCCGTCCACTTCAAGCACTCCTGCTGCTTTCCGTGCCCCACCTCGTGATGAATCAGCATTCCATTCTGGATTGCCCTGTGAAATCCGGTTTAGCAAGGTATACAGCTCCTCATAAGTCTTTTCCAGCGCTTGCCCTCCAGCTGCTGAATCTAGCAATATTTTGGTGTGGGGTTCCAAACCCTCAATAAATGTGTGCACCAACACCTCATTGGACTGATGATGATGAGGACAGTCCCGCAACATGGATTTAAATCTCTCCCAGGCTTGATATAAATTTTCTCCCTTCCTCTGTTTGAAACTTAGAATTTGACTTCTAAGTCTTGCTGTTTTACTAGAGGGAAAAAACCTTATCAAGAACTTCCGTGCAAGATCATCCCACGTTGAAATAGAATTTGGTGGCTCAGCTTTCAACCACCTCTTGGCTTCTCCGAGTAATGCGAACGGAAATAATGTAAGCCAAACATAGTCAGGTGACACTCCAGCGGGTATGTAAGTGTCACTTATCTCCAAAAAGTTTAGGAGATGCTGTTTTGGGTCTTCATGAGGGAGACCGGTAAATTGCCCGCTTGTGTGCAACAATTGCACCATATTTTGCTTGAGTTCGAATCTCCCTCCAGGCTCTGGTTTGCGGATACTGGATGTAACATTACTGGCATGTGGGATTGCCACCTCGCGAACCGGCCTTGCTGCTGCTTCTTCGGGTACTAACACTGCCCTTACAACCGGTGGATTTTGTTGCTCCATAATCGTCTGTCTGAGAAACTGCAGCTTTCTTTGTAGAGCTTCTCTCCGTTTACTGTTAAATATACGTTCTGGCTCTATATAAGATTCCACCAGCTCTTTGTCAATTGCCAGTGTTCACAGCAATTAAGTCTGCAAAATACAGGCTAAGACCAAGTTGTCAACGCTTAAGAAAATGAAAATACAGTAAAATTAACACTTAAAACAAATTCACCAATTGCCAAGTCCCCGGCAACGGCGCCAAAAACTTGTTCGGTTGGTTTTGGGGTTATAAAACCGACACGCAAGTGCACGTGGTCGAACAAGTAGTAAGTGGCTTTAGTAAGCCAAGTATCGATCCCACAGAGACTTGGGTTAAGTGCAATTTGTTCAAGTATACTATATTTTTACTTCTAACTATGCTGACAACAAAGTAACCAAAAAGTGAATAATTTGTTTTATAAATTTTATACTAAAACTATGAACAATTATCTACTTTAAATTTGGACTATGAATAAGAGCATACCGAGGTTAACGAACATGTAATGAAACTGATTATCATCATAAATTGGTTAATCTTTTCTTCCAGTTGCTAGCCAAGAACATATGCCAAGAAATTAAAACTCTCGTATTTAATCTCACTTAAGAATCATGAACCATCCGTCTACATTTCTGTGATCAAATGCAATTCATGTTCTAGCCATACAATTCTGGTTCCTAAATTGACTAATACGACTTTCAGGTATATTTCTATCCTGAATGCACATCAAAACTCAATTTTCCCAAATCAAGTTAAGAACAATATCCTATTAATTCACAACTTTCCAGTTTCGTGCTCTCTCGAGTGAAATCGGACTTTTTAGATATACATTAATGTAGGCCACACACCAATGCAGTAAGAACAAGAATTAATAGAACAACATGGAAGAAAAAGATGAAAAACCATATAATCAATAATCAAAATTCATCACAAGTGTTCATAACCTCAGCAAGGAAGGGAATTAGCCACTCATTTGTGGATTAATCATCATAAAACGAGTGTTAATCATACAAACAATTGAATTAGAGAAGAAAGAAAGAGAGAAAAAACCCTGAACTTTTCGTCCCTCAACTGCCTGTAACCCACGTCCTTGCTCCACCAAGTCTGAATTATGAAAAATGAACTTAAGTGTTCTATTTATACTAGTGAGAATTTTTCCCGGAATAATGAGCAACGTGTCACGGAGTGCATCGCGGAGCACTGCCTCCGTGACACGCCATCAACGCGGACCCTCACTGGAACTGGGGGTCCGGGAATTCAAGCTCAACGTGGCACGGCGTGCATCGCGGAGCACTGGCTCCATGCCGCGGAGCAAACGCGGACCTTCACTGGAAATTTGGTGAATTTTCACCCTCCAGGCAGAATGCCTCCGCGATGGCAGCGTGACACGGCTCCATTGCGGAGCCACTTTAAATCATGCTGTCCAATGCCTTTTCCTTGCTCACATCCAAGTCCAACTCCGATATCATCCAACATGCATTTTAGCTTCCCGAAATCACATTTTACCTACAAAACAATGCTAAACATGTTGGTTAGTATAAATTCACATTTTATTCCTAATTACATAAAAATGTATACACATTGCTAGATAAACAAGGTGAAAATGATACTTTTGAGTATCACCTGGGCATATAAATCTGCCCAAGATATACACCCCACCGGTAGGACCCAATATACCTTGCCAGGGTATAAAGGCATGAGCTGTGTGATCAAAAAAGTCTGGGGCTATTCAGGCTAATAAATACTAAAACCTACACTGGCAACATAGTTATGGGAATCTGGGTGCGCTGGAACCCCAGTCTGCTGGGTGCTAAGTCCTACTACCAATGGATAATCCTAAACTGAATACTAAGATGATAGCTCGAAACTGGTTCCCAAGACTAGTCAAGGATACATATCTTAAAGCACCCTGAGAGTCTTACCGGACCAGATTCTGAATCTGGGTTCTAGAATAACCAGAGATGCTTATCCAGAATCATCGTAACGTCTAAGAACAAGATGTAATCTGAAATGGGGTCCTAAGTCTACTCAGAGCTATATATCTTAAGTGTCATGACTTCCTAGTGGACTAATAAACTGAATTCTGAATTTGATTATGATAACTGGGAGATATTACTGACACCTTAAGAAATTCAGTAGACAAACTGATCAGTTGACATTTATGACTGACGCTAAGTATTTTAACATTTTCAATAAAGTTAGGCAACATGTATCTAACTGAGAATGTTACATCATGTGAAAGTTAACGAATAGTAGGTGTACGCATGAATTCAAAGTAGACAAAGAGAGTACGATGTGTGTAAAGAAGCCTCGGAAGTCGAGTCCAATGAGGTGAGGCCGCAAGGGCAACGCGACGCACCAGCCTACCTGTGCTATGGGTAGTGCGGCATGCCAGGGGGCTCAGGGCCTTTGGAGGCGCGGCGGGGCAATGCCTGGGTACTATGGCCAGCGCGGGGCGCCGCCCAGGCCACCTCTCCAATATATATACATATATATATATATATATATATATGGTTTAATTTTACTTGATTTTAATAGTTCCTTGACCAGAAAAGTGAGTGAATGAAGGTTTCAAATAATTTTTGTCCGATTACGCTACAGAACGTCGTCCAAACTCCGATTAACGTTGGGTATTGAAGTTTAAGGCCGTAGAGAGCATTCCTACGGAGTTATTTGCACGAAATTCATCTGGAGAATCATCTTCCCATCGAGCCAAAGTCATCAGAATTGTGCCAAACTAATTTCTATACAGTCACAAGCTTCAAGTATGCATTTCTCCCTTCTAGACTTTCGAGAAATAACGAGTTTTCGACCGTGTTCCTGTTAAGTTGAAATATAGTTAATATTTATATATAAAGTTTTCCTTTTTTTCAAATTTAGTATTAAAACAAACCCTTTTCTCCTAGTAACACGTTTCCAGTTGGGAAGAGCTATTGAAATATATATTGGAACTCGTCAGGACTAAGCCCCGTGATATGCAGACAGAGTCCCAGGGTGGACCTAGACCATAATTATCAGATAGGCCACCTAGACCCCCACCTCCACACCAACAGCAGGGGAGCAGGATTGGTCGTCAGGGACAGTCAGGGCCCGGTGAGAGCTCACGGTCTATAGGATCACAGTAGTAGAGGGGGTCGGAGCAGAGTAGATTTACTGTACCACTTTCCCCTATTTTCAACCGACGTCATTCTGGGGCATGCAGATATGGTTCCATGACATATTATGCATATGGGAAAGAGGGTCATCGAATGAAGGACTGTCCAGCCAGAGTTCAAGGCGATCGGGATCGACAGGATAGATCTTCAGTGGGGTCACGTGCCCCAGCCCCTCCAATAGGGCGGAAGCCCTCAGATCCAGCTGGTAGAGGCCGAGGCAGATCAGGGGGCTCCAGTTCAGGTACCGTTCCAGATTGGACATATGCTATACAGGGGCAACATGAGTCAGAGTTGTCATCGGATGTTGTGATAGGTATGCTGGACATTTTCTCTCATTTTGTATATGCTTTAATAGACCCAGGCTCCACTTTATCTTATGTTGCACTGTTAGTGGCTCAGAAGTTTGGCATCATGTCGGAATTACTTCGGCGACCCTTTTTAGTGTCTACTCTTGTTGGTGATTCCTTTATAGCTAAAAGGATCTACCGAGGGTGCACAGTAGTGGTAGTTGGTCACCAGACTTTAGCAGATTTTTTAGAATTAAAGATCATTGATATTTATGTAATTATGGGTGCGGATTGGATAGCTCCATGTTATGTCAATGTAGAATGCTGGACCAAGATTGTCTGATTCCACTTTCCTGTGGAGACGGTACGGGAGTGGAAAGGTAGCAAAGGGAGATTGATCAAGCGAGAAAATTGATAGCAAAGTGATGTATTTATCATATTGTTAGGGTTCAGGATGTCCAAGAGAAGTCTCCAACTCTTCAATCTATTCCAGTGGTCAATGAATTTCTAGACATATTCCCAGATGAACTTCCTGGTATTACCACAGACCAAGAAATCGTCTTTGCAATTGACTCATTACCAGGTAGACAGCCTATATCTATTCCTCCGTACTGGATGGCTCCTGTTGAGCTCAGAGAATTAAAGGAGTTGTTGAAAGATCTACTAGATAAGGGGTTTATCAGGACGAGTACTTCACTGTGGGGTGCGCCAATTTTGTTTGTGAGAAAGAAGGATGGCACCCTCCGCATGTGTATAGATTATCGGCAGTTGAATAAAGTCACTATCAAGAATAAGTACCCACTTCCTAGAATAGATGATTTGTTTGATCAATTACAGGGGGCGAAGTGTTTTTCCAAGATTAATTTATGATCTGGGTATTATCAAATTCAGGTTTGGGAGAGAGATGTACAAAAAACCGCTTTCTGGACCAGATATGGCCACTTTGAATTTCTAGTCATGTCCTTCGGGTTGACGAATGCTCCAGCGGTGTTCATGGCTAGATGAATAGTATTTTTAGGCCGTATCTGGACCGATTTGTGAGAGTATTTATTGATGATATTTTGGTGTATTCCCGCTCAGAAGCTGAACATTGGGATAATTTACGGACAGTGCTCTAGATTCTCAGAGATCGTCAGTTATATGAAACATTTTCCAAGTGTGAGTTTTTGCTGAATTAAGTGGCCTTTTTGGGTCATGTTGTTTCAGAAGCTAGTATCCAGGTAGACTCCCAGAATATTGAGGCGGTAAAAACATGGCCTAGGCCAAAAACTCCAACCGTGGTACGAAGTTTCTTAGGATTATCCGGTTACTACAGGAGGTTTGTAGAAGGGTTTTCTACTCTGAAAGTGCCTTTGACCAAGTTAACTCAGAAAGCAGGCAAATTTCACTAGACCAAATCCTATGTACAGAGTTTCCAGGAGCTGAAAAATAGACTGATCTCAGCACCAGTATTAGCCTTGCCAGAAGGATCAGAGGGTTATGCAGTGTACTGCGATTCTTCGGGTGTTGGGTTAGGATCTTTTTGATGTTGCATGGTAAGGTAATTTCTTATGAAAAAAAATACCCTCCCCATGACCTAGAATTATCCACAGTCATCCATGCCTTAAAAATATGGAGGCACTATCTGTACGACATTCATATAGATATTTTCATTGACCATAAGAGCCTCCAGTATATCTTCACCCAGAAAGAGTTGAATCTGCTGTAGCGCTACGGTTAGAATTATTGAAAGACTATAATGTAAATATTTTATATCATCCAGGAAAAGCCAATGTTGTAGCAGATGCCCTCAGTCGCAAATCTATGGGGAGTTTAGCATACCTGAGGCTAGAACAAAAGGAACTAGCTCGAGAATTACATCAGTTAGCGAATCTGGCAGTTCGTATAATAGATTCAGGAGACAGTGGGACAGTGATCCAGAATACTGCAGTGTCATCATTGGCTGTAGAAATGAAAGAGCTGCAGTATGAAGATCCTAACCTAGTTCAACTCAGGAGTAAAGCTCAGCAAGGAGAAGTAGCATATTTCAGGGTAACTGGAGACGGAGTTTTTTGGTATAAGGGCCGCATTTGTGTGCCGGATGCGGCAGGGCTTTTCCAACAGATTATAGGAGAGGTACATTATTCCCATTATTCTCTTCATCCAGGTTCAATTAAGATGTACCATGATATAAAAATAATTTATTGGTGGTGGGGGATGAAAACGGAGGTAGCAAAATTTGTGGTACAATGTCCTAAGTGCCAGCATGTTAAGGCTGAACATCAAAAACTCGGTGGATTGACACAAGAAATAAAAGTACCTATGTGGAAATAGGAGGTGATTAATATGGCCTTTGTGACAGGGTTACGCAGTACTAGGCGTAAATTTTATTCTATCTGGGTCATCGTTGATAGGTTGACGAAGTTAGCTCATTTTCTGCCGAAGAAGGCTACCTTCTCAGCCGAGGACTATGCTGAATTATATATCAGAGAAATAGTACGATTACATGGTGTTCCAGTATCAATTATTTTTGACAGAGGGGCACACTTCACAGTTAAATATTGGCAATCCGTCCAGAAAGGTCTAGGGACACAGGTTAATTTGTGTACCGCCTTCCATCCTCAGATAGATGGGTAAGCAGAACGTACAATTTAGATGCTCGAAGACATGCTACGAGGGTGCGTGTTAGACTTCGGAGGCAACTGGGATGAATACTTTCCACTTATTAAATTCGCGTATACCAATAGTTTCCATTCAACAATTTAGATGGCACCTTATGAAGCTTTATATGGAAGGAAGTGTAGATCCCCAGTAAGTTGGTTCGGGGTAGGAGAATCGGAATTGATTGGGTCAGATATTATTCACCAGTCAGAAGAGAAGGTGAAACATATCAGAGAATGCCTATTAACAGCCCAGAGCGGCCAAATGTCCTATATTGATGTGCGTCGGAAGAACATAGTGTTTGATGTGGGTGATTGGGTATTCCTGAAGGTTTCGCCGATGAAGGGCGTGATGAGATTTGGTAAGAAGGGCAACCTTAGCCCAAGGTTTATTGGACCGTATAAAATCCTCCGGAGGATAGGTCAAGTGGCATATGAGTCAGATCTACCTTCAGATTTAGAATATTTTCACCCAATCTTCCACGTGTCAATGCTACGAAAGAGCATAGGAGATCCCTCCCGGATTGTGCCTGTTAAGGATGTCCAAATCACGAAAGAGTTAGCTTATGAAGAGGTTCCAGTAGCTATATTAGATCAGTAGGTTTGCAGGTTGAGAAATAAAGATGTCACTTCTGTTAAAGTGTTGTGGATGAACAAGAATAGAGAAGAAATGACTTGGGAGGCTGAAGATGATATGAGAACTAGATACCCTCATTTGTTCTAGGCTTAGCTCAGACTATGCAGTTAAAGGTACGCTTATCTATTAAGTTATTATTTCATGATAGTGTTACATATATGTATATTTGATGTAGTTGACTATAGTGCTATGTGAAATGGTTGCTATAGTGCTATGTGAAGTACCTGTGTTGGACTTTTTTGTGTTCCAGGGTTTTCAGATAGTCCATGATCTCGAGAAAAATAGCATGCCCGAGTGACGCTTGATAACTTAATTTAGTCTTTCTTAGCTAAGTAATTGTATACATTTTCATGTGATTTTATATAAATGTGAATATATGTGCTAACCAACATGATTAGTCCTTGGTTTGTAGGTTTCAATGATTTTGAGCAACTAATTTATAAGTTGGTGAAGTAGCGGAATGGAGTCGGGAGCTATGGGCGAGAGTCAGCAAGGAGTAGGCCATGGCAAGGCTGCTCGCGCGCCAGGCAACGTGCCACGCTGTGCGTGTGCCGCGCCCAGCACCGTGCCACGCCTATGCCAGGCACGCGAGCAGATGCGGCAGGCAGGCAGCACCGGCGCGCCAGCAACATGCCACGCCATGCCATCTACGTGAAATGGGTGTGCCAACGCGCTGCCCAAGCAGCATGACACGCTGCCAACGCGGTGACACTCGACAGTTTTGGCTTTCGGAGGCAATTTCCAGAGAGCTTTCGCGTTACCTCCGTGTTACGGAGGCAGTGCTCCGTGATACACTCCGTGACATGGAGCCGTTCCATGACAGGCTAAATTATGCACGTTTTCCATTTACTATAAATAGGTCCCTTAGCTCCTAAATCCAATTTGTCACGATTTTATTCTGGAAAACCACCTACTAGTGAAGGGAGAAGTGGGAGAACTCATCTAGGGTTTGGAAAATTCCCTTCTCATCTACCAATTCTTGTAAGTATGTTAATTTAGTTGTAGTTTCTTATAGTTTTATGAACATGAATGGCTAGAACCCTTCCTATAGGGTTGAAGCCATGATTTATGAATGTGTTTTTATGGAATTGTGTTGGAATTAAGTTATTGATTGTTGTTTTGTCTTGCATTCTGTATTATTCATAGTTTTTATGATTGATCACCATGAAAACATACACGTTAACTTGGTCATTTGCTTGAGAAAGCATTTATCTAGGTCATAACATGAGAATGTGAGGAGCATGATTGTATCTCACGATATAATTTGTGTTAGGATAGAAATATACCTAATGCCTTGCTTGGTTGAGAAAACGGGATTATTTAGAGACCGACCTAGGTTTATCACATCACCACTCGAAGAAGTAATGATTAGGTGCACGAGAGTCCCTACTCATTTCCTCGTAAACCACATCCACGTAATTAATTGCCCACGAACTAGAAGTAGCTTCCTCGCTCACAATGATGCAGTGAGGCTAGTTTGTCGTGTTTAGAGGCTCGAAAGACCCTGAGCGTGCAATACTGATTATGTGAGACAACAATTGATAGTTTCATACTTAACCCATTGCAATTCGTAATAGTGCATGATTATTTGGTTTTAACTCTATGTTGCTCCTGGAGTGAATTCAGAATATGTCGTTGACCAAAATTAGACTTAATTAAACCTCCCTCGAAAACTTTTATAATTGACATTTTCAGTGTTTAATATCACACTTGGAATAGATAGTTAGAGGAATGGGTCCAGTGCCTGTGGGTTCGACATTTCGGTTCTTTAAAAGAGCCACTATATTACTTGCACGACCCGTACACTTGCGGGCTCGGTCAGTCCATGTTAAAGAGGAGACTCTACCAAAATTTTTTCAGAATAATAGTCCTAAAGGAGATAAGCCCCTGTAAATCGAGTCGACATATGAGAAAGAATGTTCTTAAGGAGGTGAGGATGTTACACCCCATGAAAGTTAACGAATAGTAGACGTATGCATGAATTTTAAGTAGACAATGAGAGTACGACGCGTGTAAAGAAACCTCGAAAGTTGAGTCAAACGAGGTCAGGCCGCAAGGGCCAGCGCGACACGCCAGCCTGCCTGTGCTATGGGCAGTGCAGCGAACCAGAGGGATTAGCGCCCTGGGAGGCACGACGCGGCAAGGCCTTGGTGCTATGGCCAGCGCGGGGAGCCAGCCTCTTGGTGCTTTGGCCAACATGGGCGCCGCCCAGGACACTGCCCAAATATATATATATATATATATATATATATATATATATATATATATATATATAGTTCTTTAGTTAAATTTTACTTCATTTCAATAGTTCCTCGACCAGAAAAGGGAGTGAACGAAGGTTTCAAATAATTTTCGTCTGATTATGCTACGAAATGCCGTCCAAACTATGATTTAAGGTCGTAGAGAGCATCGCTACAGAGTTATTTTCACGAACTTCATCCGCCAAACTAATTTATATACGCTCACACGCTTAAAGTAATCATTTCTCCCTTCTAGACATTCGAGAAATAACGAGTTTTTGACCCTGTTCTATTATGTTGAAATATAGTTAATATTCATATATAAAGTTCTCCCTTTTGCCGAATTTTGTATTAAAACTAGCCCTATTCTCCCAGTAACACATTTCCAGTTGGGAAGAGCTATTGAAATACATATTGGAACTCATCAGCTAATCAAGAAGCAACAATTGAGGTATGTTAAGGCAAATTCCTTCGGCAAGTTAGTTCCTATAGCATTATAACTCAGTCTAAATCACAGTAAGAGAATCAGAAGTACGTTAATCATGAATAGTTGTTATTAGTAGCCGAGGCTCGTATTCTATGCTTTGTTTGGGATTTGATTTGCCTATATAGCCCTCTAAGACCAACCCCAGGGTTATTAGCTGTGCCGACGCCCGCCAGGGGCAAGATGACATAGCTCTAGAAAGAGCGGCATGCCATCCGCGAAGGAAGAAGATGGGGTCCAAGGTCCTCATAGAGTCCATTGCTAGACTATTATGCATACGCCGTATTGGCACCACACCCCTGACAAGCCTAGTTCATGGGATGTAGATATCAGTAGTCACTGGACTAAGACATAACTGCAGTCAGGGGCCGAGCGGGCTTAGTTGCAGACCTAGGGGACTGGTAGGATGGCTATAGTTACTAGTTAACCCATTATGACGTTGTTAGGGGTATATAGATTGAATTGTACTCACCAGGGCTTATGGGTGTCCTAGGTGGGTTGTTCTGTGCTGGTTGTACCTTCCGGCTTATGGGGGCAAGGTAAGGTTCTTGTTTGCTTTAGTTATTGATAGACTTGAGAATAGAGAATCCAACTACTCAGGTATGCTCTTATCCCCTTACTTTCAGTCATTTTTCAGTTCCATCTTTTATATTCAGTTATTTGCAGTTATTGTCTTACATACACGGTACATTTTGTACTGACGTACTTTGGGGCACTGCATTACATTCCTGTAGGTACGGATTGATGAGGAGCAGATCCCTCTTGGCTTCTAGCTAGGATTAGCAGAAGAGTTGGCTCCTTTCCTATAGATCTTATAAATAGATGGTTTTCTCTTTTGATTGTGCAGTTTATGGGTAGGTCGGGGCCCTGTCCCGACCATCGTATTACACTTAGAGGCTTGCAGATTTTTTCTATTTTCCTGTGGTTAGCTGTTGTTGGCTGAGTGGGGCCCGTCTGTGTTTTATGTCGTGTGTTGGCTGAGTGGGGCCCGACCTTGTCGGCTATAGCTTAGTTTAGTACCGGATTTAAGTTTTAGTCATAACTAGATATCATGGTGGCTTTGTCGGCCCGCATAGGACTCCCTATTGCTATGTGTTTCTGGTTAGCTATTTTCCTGTGACAGGTGGCTATAAGGCCTTGTCAGTCGGGGGTTGTGTTTACATCTGAGATATAGCTTGTTATTTTCTTGATTCTAGAGTTAGTATTAGCCCTACACCAGGAGTTCTTAGGCTCAGTTAGCTCAGTCAGACCTCAGTAGGGCATCAGGTGCCAGTCATGCCACCCAAGGTGGGGCCTGACAGAGAATTTACCATATAAGATAATATGGGAATTCACCATACTAATATAATCAAGAAAATTTCAAGGGTTATCACTTCAGCAAACTTTCTAGTCTTTTCTTCCCTCAAGGACTAGGGCTAAATTCAATTCACAGGGATAAACATCAATACTAAAACTAATTGGTGGAAAATACCAATAATTAGTATAACATAATAATTCCACATGGATTAAACAAATCATTATCAAGAATTTCTCAACATTAGAGAATTTGCAGGGCTAGAATTCACTTTTATGGGAATAACATCAATTTAATCATGAACTGATGGAAATCATATCCAAAATAATCATGGATATCAATCTATGTGAATTCAAAGAAAATTGACATATATTCCCTTCACACTCGAAAACTCACGGCTAGGATTTTTTAGAGAACAAGAGAAGGGTTTTGGGGGACACAAGGGAAGAACTATCCCTTTGTTGAACTCCCACATACCTGAGTTAGAATTTACTTTGAGAAGGAAGCTTGGACTGCTGTAATGGAGGAAAAACCCTGGTCTTGTTTGAGAGCTTCTTGAAAGGAAAGAATACAATATATTTTCTGAAGATGAGTGGAAATGATGGGGAAAAACCATTTTGCCCCTCTAAATCCCCTCAAAATAAACCAAAACGACTTAGTGTAGGATCTAGGAGGTTAGGAAATTACCAAAACACCCTCAGGGAAATTGTAGGAAATAACTTTAAGGTAGTACCAACGACTGACCTAACGAATCGTCCCCATTGGCCATGACTCATGGCTTAACTCGTGAAGTACACTGCTTCTCAACCTGTTGGGCTCTTGACGCAAGACATAACGGATCGTTACCTAGTGACCACGATTCTTGGTCACCATATGTTATGTACATTGCCTCAATACAATTTTTTTTTGAATTGCTGACCATGACCCTCCACATGAATCGTGGTGACTGACCACGACTCATAGGGTCCTCCTTCATGTACACCGCCTCCCTCCCTTCTCATTTCTTACTCAGCCACCCCACGACTGACCTAACGACTCGTGGGGCCTAACCATGAGTTGTGGTCATACCCGTTGGGACCTCATTTCTCAAGTTTCCAAACTCCTCTCTTGGCCTCCCCATGAGTCACGTCACAACTCTTCGGCTGCTCTCACAGGTCATCTCACGACCCGTCCTGAAGCCTAGCGCCAGTTTTGAGTTTTTCTCTATTTCAACTCACAGGTCTGATCTTTGGGTTTTCGGGGTATAACAATATCTCCCCCTTAAAGACATTCATCCTCGAATTTTGGAAAAAACACAGAAAAGTAGAGAGATGCAATTATCATATTTAAATACTGATCATTTAAATTGAAAATTGTCGGAATGACTACCTCCGATTCAAACTACATAGCTGAATTGAATTCACTTTTCATACATGCATTCACAAACTTAAAAGAAACTTTAACACATGAACTGAACATGAAAACTAAATTGAGTTCTAGGGCAAAATTGATATCTCAAGTTGTATTAGAGCCGGTAGAGAATATGTGTGGGTATCTGGCAATCATATCTACTTTGGCCTCCCATGTAGCTCCCTCCACCTACTGATTTCTCCATAATACCTTGATTGAGGGTACCTCCTTGTTCCTCAGCTTACGAACCTGACGGTTAAGGATCTGTACTGGGACCTCCTTGTATAAGAGACAATCCTTTATTTATACACTATCCAATGGCACAATTGAAGTTGGATCACCAATGGATTTCTTCAATAGTGGCACATGGAATACTGGGTGCACCGAAGCCAATTCTGAAGGTAATTCAACCTCATAGGCTACTTTGCCAATTCGCCTTAGAATTTTGTAGGGTCCCACATATCTCGGGATGAGCTTTTCCTTCTTTCCAAACCTTGTCACCCATTTCATAGGTGAAATTTTTAGATAGACCCAGTAATTCACAGCAAACTCCAATTTTCTTCTCCTCACATCAGCATAAGATTTCTGATTGCTTTGAGCTATTTTCAATCTTTCTCTAATGAGTTGTACCTTCTGCATAGCTTTATGAATAGATTCTGGCCCGATTATTGTAGCTTCACAAACCTTAAACCATCCAATAGGAGACCTGTATTTTCTACCATACAATGCCTCAAACCGGGCCATCTGGATGCTAGAGTGATAATTATTTTTGTATGCAAACTCGATAAAAGGCAAGTGGTCATCCCAACTACCCTTGAAATTGATCACGCATTCTCTCAACATATATCCTAAGGTCTGAATAGTCTATCAGCTTGCCCATATGTCTGAGGGTGAAAAGCTGTGCTGAGCTTGACTTGGGTGCCAAGTCCCTTCTGAAAAGACTTCTAGAAATGTGAGGTGAACTGGGTATCTCTGTCTGAGATGATGGATAATGCACCCCATGAAGCTTGACCAACTCCTGGATATAAATTCTAGTATAGTCCTTAATTGAATCTATAGTTTTAACTGGGAAGAAATGTGCTGACTTAGTCATCCGGTCCACTACTACCCAGATGGAATCATGTTGCCGACGAGTTTGAGGTAGACCTATAATAAAGTCCATATTTATTTCTTCCCACTTCCATGTGGGTATGCTGATATCTTGGGTCATACCTCCCGGTCTTTGATGCTCTACCTTAACTTTATGGCAGTTCGAGCACTTGGCTATGAATTAAGTGATGTCTCTCTTCATGCTGTTCCACCAGTAAATGTCCCAAAAATCACGGTACAATTTAGTAGCACCAGGTTGGATGGAGTATCTCGAGCTATGTCCTTCACCCAATATCTGTTGTCTCAAGTCACCGACATCCGATACGCACAATCTGCCCTGATAATGGAGCACACCATCTCCCCCTTTGGAGAAAGCCTCAACCTCCATTTTGAGAACCGCTTCATTGAGTTTAAGAAGATTGGGATCTTTATCTTGTTTGGACTTAACTTCAACAACCAAAGAGGATTTTGACACTCTTGGCATCACCACTCTACCCCCAGCTAAGTCAACCAACTGCACCCCTAACTGAGCTAGTATGTGAATATCCATCGCCAACTCCTTTTTGCCTTCCTCAATATGAGCGACGCTACCCATAGATACTCTGCATAGGGAATCAGCCACCACATTGGCTTTACCCCAGTGAATAGCATGCTCATGTCATAATCCTTCAGCAGCTCTAACCACCTCCTCTTGTGAAGATTTGGGTCCTTCTTACTAAATACATACTGAAGGCTCTTGTGATTGGTGAAAACGTCAACATGAGTCCCAGATAGGTAATGTATCCATATTTTTAATGCAAACACTACCTCTGGAAACTCTAAGTCATGAGTTGGATTATTATTCTCATGAACTTTGATCTTTCTGGAGGTGTAGGCTGTCACCTTGCCCCGCTATATAAGAATGCAATCAAGTCCAACTTTGGAAGCGTCACAATATACTTCAAATCCATCCGCTCCTTCTGCTAGAGTCAATACTGGAGCAGTAGTGAGTCGAGTCTTTAACTCCTGGAAACTCTTCTCACACGCATTTGACCACTGGAATTTCACCTTCTTCTAAGTCATCCTAGTCAGTGGAGATTCTATAGAAGAAAATCCTTCTATAAAGCGTTGGTAATAACCAGCCAAACCCAAGAAACTTCTGATTTCGGTTGGGAGGTAGGTCTGGGCCAATCTTTCACTGCTACTATCTTTTGAGGATCAACTTGAATACCCTCATCTGAGACCACATGATCAAGGAAAGTCACGGACTTCAACCAGAATTCACACTTAAAGTCTGAATCCTTGACACGAACTAAACGGTAAAAACATCCCTTAGAAATAAGCTTCCTGGCCTGAAAGGTAGGAAATAAGCCTAACCTTAGGCTCTACTGTTCGACCATTCTAGAGTTGGCTCATTAGGGAATTGAAACCTGACGACCCTAGTTTTGCAGTCAACTGAGGCATAACCTATAACACCCCAAAATTTTTATTGGTAATTATTTGATGTTTTATGATAGGTTATAGGATGTACGAGTTGTATATTGGTCATAGGTGTCAAGGGAAATATATACGATCAAAAAAACCAAAGTGTATGTGAAGTTCATAAGTAAGGATCAACTTTAAATGACCATATCTCCAAATATATAATGAATTAGGAGCCCCGCAACCTATCTAATTAAACTTATTTGAGTCTAGTTTTCATAACATCAAACCTCTTGTCAATTGGAATTTGGAGTAAAACGTTATGAGCATTTTACCGAACCATCGCGAGCAGTGACGCTGGCATGACGCCCTAGCGCCTCCACCGCCCTGCCCCTATTTATTTAAGTTGTTTGCTGCTCAAATCATATCATTCCTATCCAAATTCGAGCTTCCTGCTTAGGGTACACTTCTCTCTGTATTTTACAGCCAAAAACTAAGATAAATCAAGGCAAACCATCAACCAAAAATTGAAGCCAAGTGAAGAAGATCTTTGCAAAGTTGAAGAGAGGCATTGGTGAGTCTTGTTGCTCCATTTTTTAAGCATGTTTATGAAGTTTTTTTTCTTCATTTGCGGAGGATTACTTAGATGAATATATACTACCTCTTGTTAATGGTTATATTCAAGGGAGGAGGTAAGGATTCTATCCTTTAAACTTACCAAAAATCTTAGCTAAAAGCTTGAAAATTCAAAGCTAGGCTAGGTTATTTTTTTCATGTGTGTTTAGCTGAAGTTTCTGCCATTCTTTGGGCTGTGAAGCTGCTGTGTTTGAAATAACGTTAAGCTTCCTAGATATTCCATCTTAGTAGGAGTGGAAGACAAGAAAAGGGTTACCATTTCTAGCTATTAAACTTGCATGATTTTTGTTAGCTAAAGCTAGAAGTCGAAGTTGGTTTTGTGGCTCATTTTTTGTGTATTTTTGGGTGAATTTTTTGCCCCTTTTTAGAGGTTGATAAAGCTATGTTTTTCTGGGAATATACTCCTTTTATTCTTGGGAATAATCACAAGAAAATCGAGGTAAGTTCACCATTTTATTTTTCCCTTAAAGACTATGGAAACAAGTTAAAACAAAGTAATGAAATGTTGTTTGGTATTGTTGTTATGGCTTCTGTGGGGATGACATTTTTGTATAGGAAATTGTCTAAAAACAGACTTGTTACATGAGTATAACTTCAAGGAATTGAATAATACTAAACATGGTTTGTTGGAGGACAGAAGCGATTAAGGAAAGCTCGTCGTAACAAGGTATGTAAGGCGCCCCGTCTATCATTCTTTCAAGAACGATTCATGTGAAGTCAATCGATTGAGACAAAAACCTTTTTAAAAGTCTTGAGGAAGTATGTTAAGCTTCATTTAAGCTTTAAAGTCCCATGTTTTATTGAGGATAAATGTTAAGATTATGCCTAGGCGAAGGGAGATACCTAAAGTGTGATATTGTGTAGATTGTTGTCGTAGTTGTACATTGAGTTGGAGACCCCCTCAGCGTGGGCATTGTTAGCTGGTCCTTTCTTTATGTCATGTTTTTATATATGTGATGTTAAATGGGTTTAAAGATCTGGTTTCTATCTGAAATTGGTGAAAGAGCCGAGATGAGGACGTGTAAACGATTTTAAGCCACGTAAAGACGGGATTATGGAATTAGGATTACCTCATTATGGTTGTCTCTTATCTTATGTGTATGTTATGAAATATTTCACGACAAGGGGAGATTTCATAATCCCTTTCCCTTAAGCCGAACGACAAGCTAGCGGGTTTCTGAGCTCTAATGTCCCGTGGAGACGCTCTACAAATTTTGTTGAAACTCTTAGGTTTTCCGTAGTTCCTTATGATTCATACAAGTTTTTACTACATGCATTTAAGTTCTATTTTTTAGCTTTGCATGTTTTATATACTCGGTTCCAGCTATTCATTACGAAGGAGGCTTATGCAGGCCACATGTTTAGTATTCGCCATTTCTATGTTGTATGTATTGAGCTGGTCCAGTATTAAGCCATATCGGCTCCATTTATGATTTTTTCTAAGCTTTATTGATTTTACCCCAGTGTGTTACACCGGTTGGAGGTCTTATTGATTTTACCCCGGTGTGGTACACCGGCTGGACGGAGTTTACCCCGGTATGGTACGCCGGCTGGAGGCATTTTTATTTTTACTCTGGTATAGTACACTGGATGGAGGCATTTTTATTTTTACCCCGGTGTGGTACACTGGCTGGACGAATTGTATAGATTTTATGGAAGGTTGTCTGCGGGAATTTAAGTTATAGTCTTTGTTGTGCATTAGATGGTTGCATTTAGACTTCAGTAATGGGTTATTGTCAGGTTTCTATTTTAAGAATTTTATGTTGTTACTACTCCTTATTTCAGGCCTAGTTATCATTTTTATCATACATGTTTACAGTTTTTAGCCTTACATACCAGTACAATTTATTCATACTAATGTCCATTCATCCTGGGATCCTTCCCGCAATCGTGCTAGAGGTACAGGACGAGGCTCAGATCATCGAACGTAGTAGGAGCCAGATTTCTATAGAATAGTGGTATGCTCCTATATTCTAGGAGCCATGTCCTGGTGTGGACTATTTTTAGTTTTGTGTACAGCATAGGTAGGCCAGGGCCCTGTCCCGTGCATTTCAATTTGTTTACTCTGTAGAGGATGATGTGGACTAGTTTGTTTAGTAGTATGGGTTATGTAGTCGTATTGATTTTTCATTGCTTTGTTTAGCTTTATTATACCCTTGTCGATTTTCTAGGTTGCATAGTTATAATTGTCAAGGCATTAATGGCCCAGTTTTTATCCTGGTTGGTTGTGACAGGTGGCTTGGTCAGCCTTAGTGTTACATTTATACATGTTATATAGCCGGCTTCTCGATCGACCATGAATCGAGTGCCAGTTGCGCCCTACCCCACTTCTAGGGCGTGACAGACTTGGTATCAGAGCGAAGACGTGTCCTAGGGAGTCCACGGAGCCGTTTCTAGTAGAGTCTTTCTTATGGGTATGTTGTGCACCATACTTATAATCAGGAGGCTATAGGACATTTAGGAATTGTTTCACTTCTTTTACTAATAGTTCGTGGTATAGGTCGAGCTCATAAGTACCATGATATCTAAATCGTGTTATTGTTTCAGAGTATGCCTGTGAAAAGAAAGGTGACTACAAGGTTGATTGGCACAGCCGTTGGGGATGGTACTAGTCTCCCTCCAGTGGATCAGAGAGAAAGGTCAGAGGCTCAAAGTGAATCTCCTGCCCCAAGTATTAAAGTTCCTCCCGCTCCGACCAGAGCAATGGCAGATAGATCTCCAGCTCCTCCCGCAATAGCAGTACTTGAGGGTAGTAGAGTGGCAGACCCTCCCACGCCTGTGGTACATCCAATGGTTCCGGAAGGACAGGGTCTTGAGGGAGCTGTTCAGCTGATGGATCATATGGCCGCAAGTCAAGAGTGACGGTTGGAGGTGATGGAGAGACATAGAGGCCAAATAATTGGGAGTTCCAGGGCCCGCAAGTTCTTATCTTTGAGCCCTCCTATATTCACCGGATCAGACCTGAGCGAGGATCCTCAGGACTTTATCGATTAGACTTATAAGGTGTTAAAGGTGATGCAAGCTACAATGATTGAGGAAGTAGAGTTGGCGGCCTTCAGACTACGCGATGTGGCCATATTATGGTATGAGGCTTGGGATCAATCCAGAGGAGCCGATGCACCACCAGCTGAGTGGAAATAGTTTTTCGAGGCCTTTATACACCACTATCTACCCCGAGAGCTTCGACAGGCTCGAGCTGAGTAGTTCTTGCACCTAGAGCAAGGAAGTATGAGTGTGTGTGAGTATTGTCTTCGGTTTAATTCTCTTGCCAGGTATGCTCGTCACATGGTTTAGACGATGGAGGATAGAGTTCATTGGTTCATGTTAGGAATGGGGCTTCAACTAGCTCGAGATTGCTTGGGGCCATCTACTCAGGAGCACATGGAAATTTCACGAATTCAAGCTTTGGCCCAGAGGGAAGTGGATTTGGTTCATCACTTACGGGATAATCGGAGACAACATGAGCAACGGAAGAGAGCTAGGACTGTGGGTCCTTACAGAGGGCCGTAGGGTGACCCACGGGCTCAGTCATCCAGGCAGTCAGTTAGGCCAATAGGGAGTGTTCCACCTCAATTTCTGGGACAGAGAAGGGACCAAGGCCCAGCTCCATGTAGCTCTCGATGACAGGAGTGGGCGGGGTAGAGGCGACCACTATTGCCGCTTTGTCCCTAGTGTGGGAAATCTCATTCAGGTGAGTGTCGTCAGGGGCAGAATGTATGTTATCGTTGTGGGAAGCCAGGGCACTTTATGAGGGATTGTTTAGATAGGTTCGAGGCGGATCAAGCGTGATCAGTGGTTGCTTCTTCGTCCTCCGTTCGACTTCCCAGACCTGATCCTCATCTAGCAACAGGCCATGGAAGAGGCAGAGGGAGAGAGGTTTCTAGTTTTGGGGCAACCCGGAATCGATTTTATGCTTTGGGCGATCGACAGGACCAGGAGGCCTCACCTGATGTTGTTACAGGTACTTTGATTATTTATTCTCTTGCAGTATATGTCTTACTTGATCCTGGTTCTACACTTTCTTATGTCACACCATTGGTTGCAAGTTAGTTTGAGACAGTCACTGAGTTATTATCTATACCATTTGCTATTTCTACGCCAATTGGCGAATTTGTGTTAGCTAGACAAGTTTACCAAAACTGCATAGTATTGGTATGTGATAAATCAACCTTAGCTGATCTAGTTGAGCTTGAAATGGTTGATTTTGATGTAATTTTGGGTATGGATTGGTTGGCGGCATGATATGCTAATGTTGATTGTAGAGCTAAAGTTGTTAGATTCAATTTTCCCGGTGAGCCAGTCGGGGAATGGCAAGGTGATGCCGCTATGCCTAAAGGTAAGTTTATTTCATACCTTAAGGCTCAGAAGTTGATATATAAGGGTTGTATTTCTCACTTGGTTCGGGTAAGAAACTTGGAATGTGAGCCTACGACTCTCCAGTCAAGTCCAATTGTAAATGAGTTCCCTAAGGTCTTTCCAGAGAACTTGCCTGAAATTCTTCCTGAAAGGGAGATTGATTTTTCTATTGATCTACTTCCGGGTACTAAGCCTATATCGATCCCTCTTTATAGAATGTCTCCAGCAGAGCTAAAGGAATTAAAGAAGCAGATGAGAGATCTGCTCGAGAAGAGATTCATTCGACCTAGTATATCACCTTGGGGTGCACCAGTGCTCTTTGTGCAAAAGAAAGACGGGTCGTTAAGAATATGTATCGACTATAGGCAGCTAAATAAGGTTATGATTAAAAATAAGTACCTACTTACCAGGATTGATGACCTATTTGACCAGTTACAGGGTGCTAGATGCTTCTCAAAGATTGATTTGAGATCCGAGTGCCATCAGTTACGGGTTAGGGAAGTTGATATCCCCAAGATTGCTGTCAGGACTAGATATGGCCATTATGAGTTCTTAGTGATGTCATTTGGTCTTACTAATGCCCCAGCAGCTTTTATGGACTGGATGAATCGGGTGTTTAGGCTTTTTCTTGATGTATTTGTGATCGTCTTCATTGATGATATTCTAATTTACTCGCGATCCGAGGCCGAGCATGTAGGTCATTTGAGAGTAGTATTACAGACTCTAAAGGAGCACGAGTTATATGCTAAATTTTCTAAATGTGAGTTTTGGCTAACATCTGTGGCTTTCCTTGGTCATGTAATTACAGCTGAAGGTATAAGAGTGGATAGTTTGAAGATAGAGGCAGTAAAGACTTGGCCCAGACCCTTGAACCCTATAGAGGTTCACAGCTTTCTAGGGTTAGCAGGTTATTATCGTCGATTTGTGGAAGGTTTCTCTACTATCGCTGCACCATTTTTAAAGTTGACTCATAAAGCAGCTAAGTTTTAGTGGATAGAGGCATGTGAGCGAATTTTTCAGGAATTGAAGGATAGGCTGACTTCAGCACCTGTCCTGACTCTTCCAGAGGGTGTCAAGGGTTATGTGGTCTATTGTGATGCTTTGAGAGATGGGCTAGGTTGTGTTCTGATGCAACATGGCAAGGTCATTGCTTATGCATCTAGATAGTTGAGGAAGCACGAGCAAAATTATCCTACCCATGATCTTGAGTTGGCTGCAGTGGTATTTGCATTGAAGATTTAGCGTCATTACTTATACGGAGTACATGTTGATATCTTCACAAATCATAAGAGCCCCCAGTATTTGTTTCAGCAGAAGGAGTTAAATTTACGCCAGAGAAGGTGGTTAGAATTGCTGAAACATTATGACGTTAGCATTCTATATCATCCGGTCAAGGCAAATGTTGTAGCTGATGCACTAAGTCACAAGTCTATGGGTAGCTTGAGTCATATTTAGGTCGACAGGATTGAAATGATGAAGGTTCTATGGCAGTTGGCTTACTTACAAATTCGGTTACTGGATGTCGAAGATGGGGGTGTTATTGTCAAAAACACAGTAGAATCGTCTTTGGTAGTGAAAGTTAAGCAACAACAATATGATGATGCAGAGTTAGTCTTACTGCGAGACAGTATACAAAAACAGAAGCAGATCCTATTTGATTGTGGACCCGATGGAGTTATTAGATACCAGGGTCGTGTATGTGTACCTAGTGTATGAACTACGGGAACAAATTAATAATGAAGCTCAATATTCTCGATATTCAGTACACCCAGGTGCCACAAAGATGTATCGTGACCCGAGGCAACTATATTGGTGGAATGGCATGAAAAAGGACATCACCGGTCTTGTGACTTAATGTCCCAATTGGCAACAGGTAAAGGTTGAGCACCAAAGGCCTGGAGGTTTAGTGCAGGATATAGAATTCCAGCCTAGAAGTGGGAGGTGATTAATATGGATTTTATTACAGGATTGCCTAGAACGAGCAGGAAGCATGTTTCTATCTGGGTAATAGTTGATAAATTAACTAAATCAGCTCACTTCTTGCCAGTAAGACCACATATGCTACAGAGGATTATGCTAGGCTTTATATACGAGAGATAATTCGCATACATGGCGTCCCCTTGTCCATTATTTCTGACGGAGGTGCTCAGTTCACAGCAAACTTCTGGAAGCCTTTCCAGAAAGGCCTGGGCACTCAGGTAAGCCTCAGTACCACATTTCATCCTCAGACAGACGGACAGGCTGAATGCACCATTCAAACGCTTGAAGACATGTTGCGTGTCTGTGTTTTAGATTTTGGCAGAAGCTGGGATGATCATGTTTCCTTGATTGAGTTCGCCTATAATAACAGCTACCAGGAAAGTATTCAGATGGCTCTATATGAAGCTTTATATGGACGAAAATGCAGGTCACTAGTGGGCTAGTTTGAACTCAGTGAGGCAGAGTTATTGGGGCCAGAGTTAGTGCAGCAAGCTATTACCAAGGTGAAACTTATTAGAGATCGACTTCAGACAGCCCAGGCCAGGGAGAAGTCTTATGCAGATGTACATCGTCGAGCGCTGGAGTTTTTTGTTAATGATTGGGTCTTCCTAAAAGTGTCACCTATGAAAGGCGTCATGCAATTTGGCCGAAAAGGCAAGCTTAGTCCTAGATATGTTGGACCCTACAGAGTTATCTGTAGGATAGGAAAAGTGGCCTACGAGTTGGAGTTGCCACAAGAGTTAGCGGCAGTCCACCCAGTATTTCATGTATCTATGTTGAGGAAGTGTATAGGAGACCCAGCTCATTTTATGCATATCGATGATGTCCGAATTTCTGAGGAGATGACCTACACCAAGGTTCCAGTTGCTATTCCTGATAGGAAAGTCAGGAAACTTCGAACCAAAGAAGTCGCCTCAGTTTAAAGTATTATGGCAAAGTAATAACATCGAGGAAGTGACTTGGGAGGCTGAGGAGGTAATGAAGAATAAATATCCTCACCTATTTACGATGTCGACGTGACGTTAAGGTATGTGTTTGATACTTATTTTGATGCATATTAAGTGAAATTAATTTCCATTCGGGGATGATTGTTCCTAAGGGGGGAGAATATAACACCCCAAAATTTTTATTGGAAATTATTTGATGTTTTATGCTGGGATAGGGAAAGTACAGGTTGTATATTGGTCGTAGATGTCAAGGGAAATGTGTATGATCAAAAAAACCAAAGAGTATGTGAAGTTCATAAGTAAGGATCAACTTTAAACGACCATATCTCCTAATATATAATGAATTAGGAGCCCCAAGACCTATAAAATTAAAGGTCTTTGAGCCTAGCTTTCAGAACATCAAACTGCTTGTCAATTGGATTTTGGAGTAAATTTTTATGGGCATTTTACCGAACCATCATGAGCGGTGACGTAGGCATGACGCCCTAGCGCCTCTACCGCCCTACCCCTATTTATTAAATTGTTTCCTGCTCAAATCATATCATTCCTATACAAATTCGAGATGCCTACTTAGGGGACACTTCTCTCTGTATTTTACAGCCAAAAACTAAGATAAATCAAGGCATATCATCAACCAAAAATTGAAGCCAAGTGAAGAAGATCATTTCAAAGTTGAACAGAGGCATCGGTGAGTCTTGTTGCTGCGTTTTTGAAGCATATTTATGATGTTTTTTTCTTCGTTTTTTGGGAAGAACTTAGATGAATATATACTACCTTTTGATAATGGTTGGATTCAAGGGAGGAGGTAAGGATTCTATCCTTTAAATTTACCAAAAATCTTAGCTAAAAGCTTGAAAATTCAAAGCTAAGCAAGGTTGTTTTTTTCATGTGTGCTTAGCTGAAGTTTCTACCATTCTATGGGCTGTGAAGCTGCTGTGTTTGCAATCATGTTAAGCTTCCTAGATATTCCATCTTAGTTGGAATGGAAGACAAGAAAAGGGTTACTATTTGTAGCTATTAAACTTGCAAGAATTTTGTTAGCTAAAGCTAGAAGTTGAAGTTGGTTTTGTGGCTCATTTTTTGTGTGTTTTTGGGTGAAGTTTTTTCCCCTTTTTAGATGTCGATACACCTGTGTTTTTCTATGAATATACTCCTTTTATTCTGGGGAATAATCACAACAAAATCTAGGTAAGTTCACCATTTTATTTTTCCCTTAAAGACTGCAGAAACAAGTTAAAACAAAGTAATGAAATGTTGTTCTGTATTGTTGTTATGACTTCTATTGGGATGACATTTTGTCTAGGAAATTGGCTCAAACTAGGATTGTTAAATAATTATAACTTCAAGGAATTGATGAATACAAAACATGGGTTGTTGGAGATAGAAGCGATTAAGGAAAGCTCGTTGTAACAAGGTATGTAAGGCGCCCCGTCTATCATTCATTCAAGCACGATTCGTGTGATGTGAATCGAATGAGACAACAACCTTTTTAAAAGTCTTGAGGCAATATGTTAAGCTTAATTTAATATTTAAAGTCCCATGTTTTATTGAGGATAAATGTTAAGATTATGCCTAGCCGAAGGGAGATACCTAAAGTGTGATATTGTGTTGATTGTTGTCGTAGTTGTACATTGACTTGGAGACCCCCTCAGCGTGAGCATTGTTAGCTGGTCCTTACTGTATATCATGTGTATATATATGTGATGTCAAATGTTTTTAAAGGTCTGGTTGCTATCTAAAATTGATGAAAGAGCCGAGATGAGGACGTGTAAACGATTTTAAGCCACGTAAAGACGTCGCAAGCTATTGAGGGTAAACGAGCTTACCGAATTAGGATTACCTGGTTATGGTTGTCCCTTATCTTATGTGTATGTTATGAAATATGTCAGGCCAATGGGAGATTTCATAAACCCTTTCCCTTAAGCCGAATGACAAGCTAGTGGGTTTCTGAGCTCTAATGTCTAGTGGAGACGATCTACACATTTTGTTGAAACTCTTAGGTTATCCGTAGTTCCTGATGGTTTGTACAAGTTTTTACTACGTGCATTTAAGCTCTATTTTTTAGCTTTGCATGTTATATGTACGCAGTTCCAGTTATGCATTACGAAGGAGGCTTATGTAGGCCACATGTTTAGTATTCGTCATTTCTATGTTGTATGTATTGCGCTGGTCCAGTGTTAACCCATATCAGCTCCATTTATGATTTTATCTAAGCTTATTAATTTTACCCCGGCGTGTTACACCGGCTGGAGGTCTTATTGATTTTACCCCAGTGTGGTACACCAGCTGGACAGACTTTACCCCGGTATGGTACGTCGGCTGGAGGCATTTTTATTTGTACCCCGATATATTACACTAGCTGGAGGAATTTTTATTTTTACCCCGATGTTGTACACTGGCTGGTTGGATTGTATAGATTTTATGGTCGGCTTTCTGCTGGCATTTTAGTTATAGTCTTTGTTGTGCATTAGATGGTTGCATTTATACTTCAATAATTAGTTATTGTCAGGTTTCTATTTTCAGAATTTCAGGTTGTTACTACTCTTTATTTCAGGCCTAGTTATTATTTTTATCTTACATTTTTACAGTTTTCAGCCTCACATACCAGTACATTTTATTCGTACTGACGTCCCTTCATCCTGGAATCCTTGCTACAATCGTGCTACAGGTACAGGCCGAGGCTTAGATCATCGAACGTAGTAGGAGCCAGATTTCTACAGAATAGTGGTATGCTCCTCTCTTCTAGGAGCCATGTCTTGGTGTGTACTATTTTTAGTTTTGTGTATAGCATAGGTAGGTCGGGGCCCTGTCCTGTGCATTTCAATTGTTTACTCTGTAGAGGCTGATTTAGTAGTATGGGTTATGTAGTCGTATTGATTTTTAATTGCTTTGTTTAGCTTTGTTGTAGCCTTGTCAGTTTTCCAAGTTGCATATTTATAATTTTCAAGGCATTATTTATCCTGGTTGGTTGTGACAGGTGGCTTGGTCAGCCTTAGTGTTACATTTATAGATTTTATATAGCTGGCTTCTCGATCGACCATGAATCGAGTGCCAGTTGCGCCATACCCTAGTTCTGGGGCGTGACATAACCGGAGTGTAACCAATCCATGCCAACAATTACGTCGAATGAATCTACAAGGTTAGCTGGAATGACTTTATTGCAGACTGAGATTTCACAGTTTCTATACACCTGGCTGGCTCTAACTGACTCGCCAACTGGGGTGGAGACCGAAAAAGGTTCTGAGAGGACTGCTGGACTAATATCGAACTGAACTGCTACATGGGGAGTCACGAATTATATGTGGCCCCCGGATCAAGCGGGGCATATACATATACATGGAAAAGATGTAACATACCCGTGACAACATTTGGTGAGTTCTCCTAATCCTGACGAGATGATAATGCATAAAAACGATTTTGGCATTGACCACCCTCTATACCTATTGCATTAGCCTATTGAGTTGGTCGGCCTGTTGGAGCTGCTGAGGTGGTGGATTTTGATCTCCCCCACATTCCTTAAGCCGATGCCCAAGCTGTCCACATCTAAAATAGCCCTCTCACCCCTGAAAAAACTCTCCTAGGTGGTTGTTGTCGCACTTGGGGCAACCTGGATACCTTTCCCAGCGCTGTAGCTCTGAGACTGAGAGCTAGATACTCAACCTCTCCGGTCCTGGCGCGACAGAATGGTAGGGACGCTGGCTGAGCTTGGCGTTGGAGCCCTCTGCTGCTGCTTCTTCTGTAGGCAGTTGCTACTGCCAGACCTTTCATGGTCCTGATCTGACTGGCCAGTCCTTTCCCTCTTATTCTTTCTCTCAATATCTCTTAGTTTTTCGGCCTCAATCTACTAGGCATAGACAATCAGACTGGAGAGGTCTATATCTTTGATCAGCATCACTGTTCTACACTTCCTGAGGACCAAGTTTGACACTCCATTTATGAATTTTAGCATACGAGCCCTTGGCTCATCCACCATCTCTGGAGCGTATTTGCACAACTTGGGGAATTCCAAAGCATACTCTTCTACGGTCTTATTTCCTTGTCTCAGGTTTATGAACTATGCTACCTTAGCCTCCCTAAGCTCTAAAGGGAAAAATCTTTCTAGGAAGGCGGTGTTGAACTCCTCCCACTCCACCGATACTACTCCCACTGGCCGCCTCTCTTTCCACTGTTCATACCAGACCTGGGCTACCCCTTTTAGCTGGTCGGAAGCCAAGTCAACACTCTTAGAGGAGCTAACACCCATTATACGGTTAATCTTTTTAATCTCGTCCACGAACTCGGGGTCCTCCCCCCACCATGGATCCCTTAAAGGATGAAGGGTTCATTCGGGTGAAGTCCCGCACCCTAGCAGCTGCTGCGGACCCATTTGTGTTCACCGACACCACCTGCTTATTCACCTTGTTGATCACAGGTTGGGGGAGTAGCTGAATAGCAACCCTAAATTCTGCGGTAGATACTGAGTCATCGTGAGGGTTGCCGAGGCTGGTGGGGTAGTTGGCTGGGTATTATCGGCCCTCTTTCCATTACCACGTCTTGGAGGAATAATTTACAGAAACGAAGCAAAGCACGAGTTAGGAGAATGATTTTTGAACTGAATTTCAACACACGATAAGGAGTATGAAATAAAGGGCTGTTTCCTAATGACATCTCATAGCCTCCCGTATAAGTGTGGCACGCTTCACACCCATGAAGTGGTACTCGATGCGGCTTTTAGACATCCAAGGATACTCTGAACCTAGTGCTCTGATACCAAGTTTTTCATGCCCCGAGTTTACACCATAGATTGAACATGGCACTTGAAGCCACAAATGACCCCAAGTCAACCCTTTGTCTATCATACACTGGCATTCTGAGTAACATAAAATACATATAGCAGAAATTTAAAGCAAAAGTATAGATACTTAAAAATATTATAACAAGGCTACATATTTAATAAAAACAATATGAGTGTGAAAAACAAATCTACATCTGAAAGGCACTAAGACTAATGAGTTTCTGGCAAAAATCTCCAGCTAACTCCAAATCTAAATAAGAAGGAAAGAGTGTATAGCTAAAGTAAATAATCTCCGTCCTCGAAGAATGAGGACTCACCAACTGAGGTAGCTGAGATCTTCTGTGAGCGGTCGACTAATAGGGCTGAGACTGTGATCCTGCAGCTGTTTCATAAAATGATACAACATAAAAGTATGCATCAGTACTTTTAATGAACTGAGTAAGTGATAGGAACACAACACAATAGAATAAATACAAGAAAATGCTAAACTAACAAGACATGCAATGACCAAATAAAACTCCTAAACTGAGTAACTGAAAAAATTGAGATGGTCTAATAGACCCTGTCTGATGGTCAAAGCATGTTCTATTTCTGGAATATTAATCTGAGCTGAACTAGACTGAAGTGACTAGTGGTAGAGTCTATAACCGACATGTAACCTCGTGAGCTAGACATGGAGACCGATGTATACACCCCATAAGGTAGGACCTAATATACTTGGCCAGGGTATAAAGGCATGAACTGGGTGATCACAAAACGTTGGGGCCAATCAGGCCAATAAATACTGAAATCTATGCTGGCAACGTAGTTCTGAGAAGATGGTGCACTGGAACCTCGATACGCTCGGTGCTAAGTCCTACTCCCACTAGATAATTCTAAACTGAATATTGAGTTGATAGCTCGAAACTCGGGCCTAAGACTAGTCAGGGATACATATCTTAAAGTACCCTTACATTCTTATCAGACCAGATTTAGAAACTGGGTTCTAGAATGGCCAGAGCTGCTTATCTAGAAACGTCATAAATGTCTAAGAACAAGTTGTAATCTGAATTGGGGTCCTAAGCCTAGTCAAAGATATATGTCTAAAATGTCATGAACGCCTAGCGGATGAATAAACTTAATTCTAAATCTGATTCTGATAATTAAGAGGTATTACTGACACCTCAGAAAATTCTATTGTGAAACTGATCAACTGACATTTCTAACGAACACTGAGTATTTTCACATTTTGACTAAAGCTAGGCAACCATGTATCTGAATGAGAATTTAGCATATAAGATAATATGGGAATTCACTACACTGATATAATCAAGAAAATTTCAAGGTTTATCACTTAAGAAAAATTTCTAGTCTTTTCTACCCTCAATGCATAGGAATAAGCATCAATACTATCATTAAATAGTGGAAAATACCCATAATTAATATAACATAATAATTCCATATGGATTAAACAAAACATTATCAAGAATTTCTCAACATTCAAAAATCTGCAGGGCTAGAATTCCCTTTTACGGGAATAATATCAATTTAATCATGAACTGATGGAAATTAAATTTGAAATAATCATGGATATCATTCTATGTGAATTCAAAGAAAATTGACATATATTCCCTTCACATTTGAAAACTCAAGGCTAGGATATTCTAAATAACTAGAGAAGGGTTTTGGGGGACACAAGGGAAGAACTATCCCCTTGTTGAATTCCTACTTGCCTGAGATAGAATTTCCTTAAAGAAGGAAGCTTGGACTACTGCAATGGAAGAAAAAGCCTAGTCTTGTTTGACAGTTTCTTAAGAGGAAATATTATAGTATATTTCCTAAAGATGAGTGGAAATAAGGGGGAAAACCATTTTCCCCTATAAATCCCCTCAAAATAAACCAAAACGACTTAGTTTAGGATCTAGGAAGTTAGAAAATTACTGAAACACCCTTAGAAAAATCACAGGAAATAACTGTCAGGTTGTCCCAACGACTGACTTAATGAATCATCCCCACTGGCCACAACTCGTGGCTTAACTCGTGAAGTATATTGCTTCTCAACCTGTTGGGCTTGCGACGGAAGACATAACAGATCCTTACCTGGTGACCACGACTCGTGGTCACCATTCGTTACATACACTGCTTCAATACTAATTTTTTTCAAATTGCTGACCACGACCCTCCCCACGAATCGTGGTGATTGACCACGACTCATAGGGTCCTTCCTCAAGTACACTGCTTCCCTACCTTCTCATTTCTTACTCACCTACCCCACGACTGACCTAATGACTCGTGGGGCTTGACGACGAGTCGTGGTCTTGCCCGTGGGGGCATCATTTCTTAAGTGTCCAAACTCCTCTCCTAGCCTCCCCATGAGTCATATCACGACTTGTGGGCTACTCTCACGGGTCATCTCACAACCCGTCGTGAAGCCTGGCACCAGTGTTGAGTTTTTCTCCATTTCAACTCCCGGGTCTGATCTTTGGGCTTCTGGGGTATAACACTTACCTGCTGATCTACGAGCACATCTCACGACCCGTACGACTATGGTACGATTCTTACAATAACTTGTAGGTCTTTATTATTCATTGAGGTCCATTCCTTGCATAGTTCATAGGCATAATAGGTACTATGATCTGTATAATTATGTTGTGAGTCGTAGTACTAACCGTACCCTGAACTCATACACTGAAGTACATCTCTGATTCTCACCATGACCTATGGTACGACTCATACAACGCTCTCAGTGGTTGTAGTTTTAACCGTAGAATCTGACTCTTCAGCAATTTTTCTACCACCTTTTTGTGTTTTCCCTGCACACTAAACAACACATTAGTTAAGTCACTTGGGTTGCCTCCCAAGAAGCGCTTGATTTAACATTGCGGCACGACGCAGGTAGTTCGGCTAGTCAAAGTTCACCAAGCCACCACTTCGGTTGCCTCCCAAGAAGCACCTGATTTAACATCGCAGCATGATGCAAGTCTCTTGACTACTCAGACTTTGTGAAGGAACTTGGATTCATCTTCTATTGTTGAGACAACTCTATATTCCTTCGGTTTCTTCATTGACCGACAAACATTGAAGGTGACCTCTTCTTTATTTATTCTTAAATTTAACTGGCCAGCCTCCATATCTACTAAGGACCTTCCAGTAGCAAGGAATGGTCGCTCCAAAATGATAGGGACCTTATAATCAACCTCGAAATTAAGGAGAAGTCTTCTAGGAATATAAATCTGTCAACTTTGACAAGCACATCGTATAGGTTCTCTATAGGCTTCTTCAAAAATCTGTCATCCATCAGCAGCCGCATGGTAGTCACTGTGGGGGATCCCAAGCTCAACTGCTTAAACATAGTCAGTGGCATCATATTTATGCTTGCTCCCAGATTGCAGAATGCCCTTGCGAACTCAACATCGCCAATTGTGCATGGAAGGGTAAAAGCGCCTGGATCTTCCTTTTTCTGGCCCAAGTCCAGTGAAGCTATGGCAATACAATGGTGCACATTATAAATGGGCTCATAACTCAAGGACCTCTTCTTCTTCATAAGGTCCTTCATGAACTTTGCATGTCCCGACATTTATTCTGATGGCTCGACCAATGGTATGTTCATAGATAATTGTTTGAGCATTGACAAGAATTTCTGAAACTTACCATTCTCCGCCTTCTTCTTCCGAATTTTTGGGAATGATAGTGGTAGCCATGGAATAGCCTTGTAAATTTGCATTGCTCCTTGATCAACTTCAGGACTTTTTTCACCAATTTGTACCTTAGGCAACTCAGCATCCTCATTACATTCCTTCTCAGCAACACCGTCATCATTTTCCATCACTCTCTCTTTCTTCCTTTCAACTATAACTAGTAGAGGGGGGTAAACAGTAGTCTTTCCTCTCCTAGTCATCACAACCATACAGTGATCATCATTATTTGGATTTTGGACTGTGTTGCTAGGTAGTGTACCCTTTTGCCTAGCGTTCATCAATACTGACAGTTGCCCTAGATACTGTTCAATTTGCTTGATAGCCATTGCATCTGTCTCCACTCTCTGACCAGTTCTTGATATATCACCATGGATTTTCTTCAACTGATCATTAATGGACCTCACCTATTTCAGTATCTCAGCCATCATGCTTTCTAACTTTGACTGTCCAGCCTCCCCCTCACGTGCGTTAGGAGGCATGACACTCCAGCTCGGTCATTGCGATAGCCATCATTTCTTCTCCAATCTTCTTCGCGCTCACGACCTCGGCTTTTGTCTCTGTACCCATTCCACCTATAGTTGTCTCTATATTGGTTTCGACCTTGGTTTCCAGAACCTTGGCGCTACGTGTCTTGTCCAGACCCTTGGGAGTTGGCTTAGAAACCCGCCAGCTGGTTGTCCAAGAAGTTTGCCTCCTCCTCGGAATCTAAGTGGTCGAACCCTGGCTCCTGTCCTTATGTCCCAACTGCGTTCACCTTTCTGTCTCCATCTCCCATTTTATGCTTAGTAAGAAAATCCAATGATGTGTGCATATGAGCCAACTCCTTGTCATGTTCTTCTTCTTTTCGATGTTTGTTTGTAGTCAAACAAACAACATATGTACCGACCGCTGTGTTTTCCTCCCAGGTGTGCCATGCCCTATTTGTTTTTGTCACCCTGTCAAGAATCATAGCGTCTTTCTCCCAAGTGTGACTCATCAGTGCCCCTCCCACCACTATGTCTGCTACGGCCTTAGTACTGTTGTTTAAGGACCTGTAAAAGATTTCCAACAAACTGTCATCTGAAATCTGATGGTTCGGTCACTTTGTCAACTTCTTCTTGAATCTCAGCCAGGTCTCATGAAGTGTCTCAGTTTTAAGTTATCGAAAGTTATAACTTTCATCCTTGAGCTGCAACATCCTAGAGGGTGGAAAAAATCTCTCTAAGATATCTTGCTTGAGATCCCTCCAGTTGGTTATGAAGTCATTAGGCAACTCCAATAACCATAAAGTGGCTTCCCCTGATAGAGAAAAGGGGAAAAGTTTGAGTCTGATAGCATCTTGGCCGACTCCGGGTGACCTATACGCCATGCATATTCCCACAAAGTTTATCAGGTGCAGGTTGACATCGTTAGCTGCATGACCACCGAACACCCTTTTCATGTTTAACAATTGAATCATGGTGCTCGTGATGTCAAATTTGGCACCAGCAAGCAGCTGTGGTGGTATAATTTCTCCGGTTAACCCGACTTCATCAATGTCTGGAGAGGGGGATATCTTGGTCCTCTGTTTCCCCTCCCATGTCGACTAGCATTCATGACTCATCTCAAGCATCTTCCGCATCCTGAAGTGTATCTTGTTGAGCTCTAGCTTCTTCAGCTATTCGGGCATCTCTTTGCTATTGATTTTCCATCTTTCGCGGTGTTCGTTCAAGTTCGAGATCCAACAGAATAAGGGGGTTTTCACTCTGACGAATACTTTTCATTCACCAAGAAACAACCTACAGAAATCCAAAAACAAAAACAAAACATAATTCTGGAAATAACAACCAAATTCAAATACAAGCAATTAATATAATCTTAGCCGTATTCCCTAGCAACAGCGCCACTTTTTGATAATGCTCAAAATCACATCTCCCGGTGAAGTCTGAAGCAGACATTGTCAATGAAGAACCGAACTAAGAGGTTTGGGTCAAACCCATAGGGAATATGGGAGATCTAGACTAATTCTGATGAGTGAACTTGTTGGTGAGTTATCTCCAATTTTGGGGTTTCTAGAAAGCAATGATAAAGCAAAGATTAAAATTGTGGTTTAAATCAATATTTGAAAACAACTACGGTAAGTGTTCCCCATGAGTTCATAACTATTTCGGGAATACACAACTGATCAATCCTAACGCTTACTTATAGAATTGATAACTAGGGTTCATCCAAATGACTAGTTCGTCCCTATTGAATGATGATACTGAATCACGGGGTCAGATCTCATAAGCGATTTAAAACTAACCGTTATTAATATGTTCTAAATTTAACTCTCCTACGACCACAACTCAAGTTAATATAATGATCATATGATCAAGGCTTTGTTGTAATTCTCTTTTCCTAATCTCTACATGTCTAGGATCATGCTGGTAAAGAATTCGCGCAAGCCCTAACGTTGTACACCGTTAAGAAACATTTAAGCATGAAGAGAATACAATACAAGATTTTTGCATGGGTATTGAATCACTTTTTTTGTGTAACCCTAGTATGTTAATCAACCACGGTTCCCACAACCCATAGTTGTGGAAGTTTTAGTCTCTCATGGTTGTAAGATTATAATTTGTATTCATAAACAAACACATAATTTAAATACTTACAACAATGATTGGAAGAAAATCAGATTTGATTATTCAAGAACAACCTCAAGAACAACATGAGAAATCAAGAATTTGATCCTAAGAATTCCTCCTAAAAAATCGATAAAAATCCACGAAAGTACCTATTAACACAACTAACAACTCCATTCTATCCTTTACTAACTAAAATACAATAAAAAGGATATTTATACAGACATTAGAAACCTTTTCCAAAGCAAACAGGGAATTTTCCATATATGGTGTCGACTGTGCCACGATGTGTCCTACGACCCGTAACAGGATTATACAAATCGTACCTATTGTCTATAAGTTCTTGGCTACTGCAAAATTGGCAAAGTGTTGGTGTCTTGGTACCACTCGTACCTTCTTCCTATGAGTTGTACATGGCTTCCGCAGTTTGACTCTTAGAACTTTGACATCTTCTAGAATTCTTCACAAGTGTTATGGTACGGGTCATACCTTTTTGCCATGACTCGTACTGTCTATAATATCTAAAGTTCTGCCATGTACTAAAAACCCACTGAAGTTCACCACGGCTCCTGGTACAATTCGTACATTGGTGCTATGGTTCATAATTCCATCCGTACAAAGAATCTGCTTTTGTGCAATTTCTTCTGAATATTTCCACGACTCCAGTTACGGCTCGTACTGAGAGTCATAACTTACCTTGTTCCAAATTCAGCCTTCTCACTTTCATCATGATTCTTAGTACGACTCGTACAATCAAGGTATGGCTCGTACTGAGATTGGAACTTTGACTGATTTTCTACATTTTGAAGCTTCTTTTGCATATCTTTACTCCAACACTTATTTTCCCTAAAATCAAAGTAAAAGTGCCTTATATCCGTATAAACATACCCAAATTCATGTTATTTTCTAAGTTTTAAGCATCGAAAGTACTGTAAACTCACAGCACATCACAACACACAACCAAGTCCAACCCTAGAGGAATCACAATACACCATAAATCCATTTGTACCCTCGAATAGGGTCAATATTGTGGCTGAAGTGAGTCGAGTCTTCAAATCTTAAAAACTCTTCTCAAATGCATCCGACCACAGGAATTTGACTTTCTTCTGGGACAACATAGTCAATGGTGTTGTAATGGATGAAAATGCCTCAACAAACCTTGTGTAGTAACCAGCCAAACCTAAGAAACTCTTAATATCTGAACGATTCACTTTCCTAGGTCAATTCTTTACAGCTTCTATCTTTTGAAAGTCCACCTGTACACCCTCACTTGACACCACATGACCTAAAAATGCTACCGAGTCCAACCAAAACTGACACTTGTTGAATTTAGCAAGCAACTAGCGATCCTTGAGAGTCTGTAGCACAATCCTCAAATAAGCGGCGTGCTCCTCCTTGCTCCTAGAGTATATGAGAATGTCATTTATGAACACAATCACGAACATGTCAAAATATGGATTGAACACCCTATTCATGAAATCAATAAAAGTTGTAGGAGCATTCGTTAGTCCAAAAGACATAACTACAAACTCATAGTGACCATACCAAGTTCTGAAGGCTATCTTCAGAATGTCACTCTCCCTAACTCTAAGCTGGTGATAACCGGACCTAAGATCTATCTTTGTGAAGTACTTAGCACCCTGAATTTGGTCAAAAAAATCACCAATTCTAGGAAGAGGATACTTGTTCTTGATTGTAACCTTATTCAACTGCTGATAGTTGATGCACATACTAAGAGAAACAACCTTATTTCAAACAAGGAGAAATGGTGCACCCCAATGGGGATTTGCTACGTCTGATGAAATCCTTTGCAAGGAGATCCTCCAATTGCTCTTTCAACTCATTAGCTCAGATAGGGCCATTATATAAGGAGGAATAGATACAAGTTGCATATCGGGAAGAAGGTCAATACAAATGTCGATCTCCCGCTCAGAAGGGACTCTGGGTAGATCATCTGGGAACACCTCCAGGTACTCACACACTATAGGAACTGACTGGAGGGCTGGGGTCTCGAACGCAGCATCCTTAACATAAACTAGATGGTACACGCAACCCTTACAGATCATTTTTCTGGCCTTAAGATAGGAAATAAAGAGACCTACAGGCACATCTGAACTACCCTTCCACTATAGGACTGGCTCACCAAAAATTGGAACTCTACTGCACGGGTTGTACAATTTACTGAGGCATAACATGCATGCAACAATTCCATGCCAAAGATAACATCAAAACTGTCATGTCTAACTTTACTAAATCTACTGAGGTAACTTTTTGAAGGACTGTGACAGGGCAATTTCTGTATACTCGTCTAGCTATAACTAAGTCACCGACCAGAGTAGAGACTGAGAAGGGTTCTGATAGGATTTTATGGCTGATTCCGAAACTACTAGCAACATAGGGCGTCACAGAAGACAAAGTAGCCCTGGATCTAACAATGCATATACATCAAGATGAAATACTCATAGCATACTAGTGCCACTTATGGGGAGACCTCTTGTTCCGGACAAGATGAGAGGGCATAAAACCTACTTTGACTTTGACCACCACCTATACTAGTGGACACATGATGCTGAGCTGAACGTGCTGGTGGAACTGCTAAACTGGTGGCTGGGTCTCGACCTCTACTATGGCCTTGACTGGCCGCTGGAGAATCTCTGAGTGTATGACCGGCTAAGCACTAACCAATGCCTCCTACCACACCTATCACAACCTGGAATACTAGACTCCATTGACTGGCTCCTTTGACCTCGAGAGCCTGATGCCTGTCCTCTCTGATCACGCCTAATCCTGGGTGGCACATTTGCTACTGATGGTGTTGGGGCTAATGATATCTGGTGGGCTACTGACGATGCCCACCACCAGAACTTTGTTTGGAGAATCGAAAATTTTTTGTACTGGAGCTCTTGGCCTATCTTTCTCTCTCCTCATCCTATTGGCATACATGACTAATCGGGAGAAGTCAATATCCTGATGAAGCATAGTGGTCCTAAAATTGTTTTCCATATTGTCACGACCCGAACATAGGCCCAGATCGAGATACGGAATAAGAAACCCTAAGAGGCTCCAAGTTGACCCATGACATGAATATAACATCTAACTCATCCAAATAAAATGGAAGATCAACATAATTAACATAGCAGAATTCTGAACATAACATAACTTTAGAATACATACATAAGTCTATAGCTGAATACATACATTGTCTGAAAAGCGTCTAATACTGACGAGTTGATGGGACAAGAACCTAACTAACTCTCTAAAACCTAAAAACTGAAAAAATACAAGATATAACTAATAGGAAAGGCCCTCGAAAGACGAGGACTCACTAACTAAGACTGAGAAATGCTAAACCTAGAAATCTGACTAGCAATGAGACTGAGCCTGGATATCGGAGTCTGTATCATAAAATGATACATCATAGAGTATGCAGTTAGTACGTGGACTGTACTGAGTATGCAAGTTAATTAAAACTGCAAAGTAAAATCATTAAACATGCATAGTATATAAACTAATTAAAATAAGATTCTGAGAGTAGGGCTTGCATGCTATTTTCTGAAATCATGAATTGAACATAACTGAATATCATAAATTAATCGAATGACACAAAGCTAAAAATTGATAAACATAAATAACTGAACATTGGGTCTAACCTGCTGAAAACATAATATCCTCATTGATGAACATGTATAACAGAAATCATAAGGAATAATGGGAGATTCATCATATAATCAACATTACCACAATAGAGCTTATGTGGTCCCGACTATCACACTCAAGTGGGCAGAGTCATCCAAAGCTTTCCCGAGGCTAAGGAAGCTAGCATGATATAAATATCAAGATGAAGGCCCCTTGGGGGCAGGGGAAGCTCATAAGGGAGGTCCCAATAATCTGAACATACCTACATTGGCACGTAGTTCTGAGGCACATAGTTGACTGGCCCTTAACTTACTCGGTGATAGACACTACTCCTAAAACTATGCATATGCTCCCTATCATTTTTCAATGAAGCTGAACCATCTTCTAGTGACGAAGCCGACTCATAACATGCATACATAAATCTGAAATCATAACATAAGAAGCCTTGGCTCAAACAATAACACAAGCCGAAAATAATGGGAGTCTAGACTGCAAAACCATATGGTAAGCTAATTCATGAAATCATAAAACATACTTGATCATATGGGCTTGCACAATACTTACACATGCTTGATCAACTTGATTCACTTTGAAAACATGATCATAGACATGGGTAAATTCGAAATCATACTTTCTTCATAAACATCTCATCATACTTAAACATATATCCCATGGATATCAACTTAAATGAACTTTCATGGATGGGCATCATAAGTTAGAAAACTCGAAAACATCATTTATAATTTAAAACATTATAAAATCTGCTCATTTATCATAATTCAACATTGAAAACATGCTTAGATCATACCCATGATAGATATATAGGAAATTCACATGTTGGATAAAAACCCTATAGATTCATCAATAGAATTTTCATGAATTGAGAGAGAATTGAGCATGGGTGTGGACTATTGCACCCATTCATAGCCTTACGTACTCGAAGGGATCTGATTTCACCACTTCCTTGATAGCCCAAACAGAATTGAGGAAGAACTTTGAAGAAACTAGGCTTGATCACTTCTCACACCTCTAAGATTGCATGCATGAATTAGGATAGGCTTAGAATGACTTAACCCTTCTTAAAACACTCTATTCTGAGATTAAAATGACGTATTTTAGGCCTTAGGAACTTAGGAATTACGAAAAAGCCCTTAATAAATTCGCAGGGAAAAACACACTGCCAGTCTCAACGAGGGACTGGATGATTCGTGGTCTGGAGGATGACTCGTCATCTAACATTCATCGCCTACACTGCCAAATTCCTTTTGAGGGTCACCACGGGGGACACCATGACTCGTGATGAACACGAAAAACGTGGTGAAGACCTATTAGGTATAGTTCCTTCTTCTCTTCAACCTTCAAACCACCTTTGACAATGGTGGTCCTAACAAATCGTGGGTCTGACCATGACTCGTGGTCACCCCAAACCTAAAATTTGCAATAACAGTCCAATCCCTCCCCACGAGACACTTAACAACTCGTTGAGTTCCAAACGGTTCACTGAAGGACTCGTCCAGTGACCTGGTGCTGAAAATCCTATTCTTTTCGTTTCAACTCCCAGGTCTAATCTTAGGGTTTTCAGAGTATTACAATATTCTCCTTTGGGAACATTCTTCCTTGAATGTAGGAAAACATACTGAAAAGCGGAGAAATGAAATCATCATACACAAATATTGAACGTAAATGCTAAAAACTAATAGAGTGACTGCCTCCAATTTGAACTACATGGCTGAACTGAATTCCCGAATCACACATACATTCATTAACATGAAAGAAAATTGGGTACATGAGTTGAGCATGAAACTGAATAGAGTACTAAGGAGGAAACTGATACCTCAAGCTTAAACTGCGCGCCGGAAGAGAATAGATACGAGTATTTAGCCATTATATCTCTTTCGGCTTCCCATGTAGCTCCCTCAATATGCTAATTCCTCCACAAAACCTTTACTGAAGCTACTTCTTCATTTCTTAGCTTATGAACCTGACAATCCAGTATTTCCACCGGAACCTTCTCATAACTAAGGTTTTCCTTCACATCAACACTGTCCACCAGAACAAGCAGAGCTGGATCACCCAAACATTTCTTCAAGAGCGATACATGAAAAATCGAATGGACTGAAGCTAATTCTGAGGTCAATCCAACTCATATGCTACCTTGCCAACCCGTTTCACAATCCGGTATAGGCCAACATAACGGGGACTGAGTTTTCCCTTTCTTTCAAAATCTTGTCACTCCCTTCATGGGAGATACCTTCAAAACACTCAATCATCAACTTCGAACCCAAGCTCCCTCCTCCTCTCATCCGCATACGAGTTTTGGCGACTCTGAGCTATTTTAAACCTGTCCCTTATAAGTTGAACTTTCTCCATGGCCTCATGGACTGAATCTGGTCCTATCATTGCAGCTTCACTGACTTTAAACCAACCAACAAACAACCTACATCTCTACCCATAGAGAACCTCAAACGGAGCCATCTTAATGCTGGAATGGTAGTAGTCATTATACGCAAACTCAATGAGAGGCAAATGGTCATCCCAAAAACCCTTGAAGTCAACCACACATTCTCTCAACATGTCGTCACGAGCCTGAATGGTCCGTTCGGCCAGACCATCTATCTGCGAGTGAAATGTTGTGCTAGGCTTGACTTAAGTTCCGAGTCCCTTCTAAATGATCTCCAAAACTGGGAGGCAAATTGTGTACCTCTATCTGATATGATGGACAATGGCACTCCATGCAACCGAACTAACTCCCAAATGTATAGTTTAGCATAATTCTCGGCTAAATTTATAGTTTTGACCAGTAGGAAATGAGCAGCTTTAGTCAACCTGTCCATCACAACGCAAATAAAGTCATACTGTCGGCGAGTGCGATGCAACACTGTGATGAAGTACATAGTGATCTCCTCCCACTTCTATGTAGGAATACCGATGTATTGAAGTACACCTCCTAGTCTCTGGTGCTCAACCTTCACTGGATGATAATTCAGACACTTAGCCACAAGCTCCGCTATGTCCTTCTTCATGCCATTTGCACTAATAGAGTTCCCGTAGGTCACGGTACATCTTGGTGGCACCTGGATGTATAAAGTATCTAGAACCATGTGCTTCATACATCATCCGCCCTCTCAAGTCACCAACATCCAATACACACAAATGACCCTAATATCGGAGCACACCATCTCCCCCTTTGGAGAAGACCTCTACCTTCTTATTCTGAACGACTTTCTTCAACTTCACAAAAATAGGATCCTCTCATCTTGCCTAACCTTAACATCAGTCACCAAGGATGATTTTGACCCATTCTGCACAATAACACCGCCATCAGTCAAGTCAAACAAACGAACACCCAACCGTGAAAGCTGATGCACATCCTTCACCAGCTCCTTCCTCACCTCATCTACATGGGACGCACTCTCCACAGAAATCCTACTAAGAGCATTTGCTACCAAATTAGCCTTTCTAGGATGGTAAAGGACACTCATATCATAATCCTTGAGTAACTCCAACCACCTCCTTTGACGTAGCTTTAGATCCTTCTAGGTAAACACATATTGTAGGCTTTTGTGGTCCATAAACACATCTACATGGACTTCGTACAAATAGTGCCGCCGAATTTTCAACGCAAATACTACCGCCACCAATTCGAGATCATGAGTTGGGTAATTCTTTTGATGGACCTTCAGCTACCTGGAAGCATATACTGTAACCATACCATGTTGCATCAGTACACAACCAAGGCCAATCCTCGAAGCGTCACAATATACCACAAACCCATCAGTACACTCGAGTAGGGTCAACAACGGTGTTGAGGTGAGTCGAGTCTTCAATTCTTAGAACCTCTTCTCACAAGCCTCCGACCATTGGAACTTCAATTTCTTTTGGGTCAGTTTGGTCAATGGTGCTGCAACTAATGAAAACCCCTCAACAAATCTCCAATAATAACCAGCTAAGCTCCAGAAATTCCCAATATCCGCAGGATTCACCGGTCTAAGCCAATTCTTCACTACTTCTATCTTTTGAGAGTCTACCTTTACACCCTCAATTGACACCACATGACCTAAAAATTCCATCGAGATCAATGAAAACTCGTATTTACTGAGTTTACCATATGACTAACGATCCTTCAAGGTTTGTAGCACCACCCACAAATGAGTGGCATGCTCCTCCTCGCTCCAAGATTACATAAGGATATTATCCATAAACATAGTCATCAAATCCATAAAAGATGCAAGAGCATTTGTTAGTCCAAAATACATAACTACAAACTCGTAATGACCATACCAAGTCCTAAAGGCCATCTTCGGGATGTGAAGATCCCGAACCCTAAGCTGATGGTATCCGAACCTAAGGTCTACCTTCGAAAAACACTTAGCACCCTGAAGCTAGTAAAAAAATCATCAATCCTAGGGAGAGGACACCTGCTCTTGATGGTGACCTTGTTCAACTGCTGATAATCAATGCACATACGAAGAGAACCATCATTCATTAGGACAAAGTGAACTGGTGCACCCTACGAAAATTTTATTGATCCAATGAAACCCTTGTCGAAAAGGTGTGTCAAATGCTCCTTCAACTGCTTTAACTCATCTAGAGCCATTCTGTAAGGAGAAATAGATATAGGTTGCGTATCGGGAAGAAGGTCAATACCAAAATCAATTTCCCTCTCATGAGGAATTCCTAGTAGGTCATTTGGGAACGCTTCTGGATATTCACATACTACTGGAACTTATTAGACAGTTGAGGTCTCAAACGTAGCATCCTTAACCCTAACTAGATGGTACACACAACCCTTAGAAATCATCTTTGTTGTCTTAAGGCAGGAAATGAAGCGACCTACAGGCACAACTGCACTACCCTTCCACTCTAAGACTGGCTCAACCAAAAATCTGAACTCTAGTACATGGGTTCTACAATTGATTGAGGCATAACATGAAAATAGACAATTCATGCAAAGGATAACACAAAAATTGGTCATGGCAAGCTTTACTAAATCTATTGAGGTGACTTTCTAAAGGACCGTGACAGGGAAATTTCAATACACCCGTCTAGCTATAACCAAATCACCAACTAGAGTAGAGATTGAGAAGGATTCTAATAAGATTTCTGGACTGACTCCGAAACTACTAGCAACATAGGGCGTCACAAAAGATAAAGTAGCCCCTCAATGTAACAATTCATATACATCAAGGTGGAATACTCCTAACATACAATGATAACATTAGGGGAGACCTCCTGCTCCTTGCGGGATGCTAGAGCATAGAACCTGTTTTAACGCAACCACTACCCGCACTAGTGGATGCCCCCTGCTGAGCTGGTCGTGCAAGTGGAGCTGCTGAACTGGAAACTGGGTCTTAGCCCCTATCATGACCCTGTCGGGTTGCTGGACAATATCTAAGCATATGTCGAGGCTTCCCACAACTGAAACAAGCACTTCAACCTTCTCAGCACTAGCTTACGTGTCTCCAGCCACATCCTCTTCATTCAGGAGGCCTGGTCTTTGCGGGTCTGCTACTCTGGCCTCTAGAGCCTGATGCTCTTCCCCTCTAATCACTCCTGGATATGGATGGCACACTCATAGCCAAAGGTGTTGGTGTTGAAGATCTCTGGTGGGACTGCTGACGATGCCCACTAGGTCTCTACTAGGAGAATCCAAAGATATCAGTCCTGGCCCTCTTGGCCTCTATCTCCCTCTCACTCATCCGTACTTCCTCCATCTACTGGGTGTATGATGTGTAGTGGATTTACAGCAGTATTGACGTTCAAAACTAAGAAAATAGTATGGACATAGATGTATTTACGTTGATATGAGGAACTTCCTTTATTTTCAGGATAAATGGGTGTTGGAACAATAAATTGCAAAAGGGAGCTAGAAGTGGGCAAAAAAGGGTAAAAAGTGTAGTCCACAGTACGATTCGTAGGATGGACCTACGAGTCGTACTGAAGGCTCTGATAAGAAGCTGAAAACTTAACCTGGAAAATTGAACTTATGAGACTTGTCATGGATCGTATTATGGTGGTACAAGTCGTGGTAAGCCAATCATGATGACAGCTAGAAGAAATGCACAGGAGGACGATTCTTAGTACGAGAGCACCTTACGACCCATGAGATGAAGGTACCAGTCTTACCATACCGGTTGTGGTGAAGTTTAGAAAAAAGTTCAAAAGATCAAGATCAAGCCACGGGTGCAATGTACGGGTAATAGAATGTTGGTACTAATCGTACCTTGGCCCAACACTTAGCCAAAATTCAGCCAACACTCCAAGAGAAAGCTGATGTCACGATCTGTGAGAAGCCCCTACAAGTTGTAGGTGGACCCGTGACGAGGTCTGCTACAGATATGGAAAGAAGTCCAATTAGTTTAGGAAAACGATTCTTGTGTCTCTATAAATACTTTTTATGTTTTATTTTTCATATAGGATGACAAATAGACTTAATTCTAGTAGGAAAACATTGTAGTAAGCAATTTTACATCATTGGAAGAGAGAATTGAGTTGGTTCAACCTTGTGATCAACCTTTTCTTGAATTTATCTTGTTCTTGCTACTTGTTATTCAAGATTTCGTGGTTTAGTTGAAGAAAATATTTTTCTCAATCATCTTTGTAAGTATTTTTTTATGTTTTTAATAATGAACACAAATCTCAATGTTAGAGGCTAAAATCTCCATATCTAAGGTTGTGGGAATCATGGTGGATTAACTAGTTAGGGTTGCACAAAGTGTGTCTAAAACCAATACTAATTACTTATATTGCATTCTATTCATCTTTAATGATTTTTAGTGGTGTACAACGTTAGGAAGTTCCTAAATTCTTTACTTGCTTTGGTCGAAGAGGTAAATATTAGGACAATAGAATTACAACAGAGCGTTGATCTTGATGATCATTGTATTAACTTTATTTTTTGTTGCATGATAGTTATATCTGGAACTTAGTGATAACAGTTAGTTAGAAAAACTCATATGACTTGGTCGAGTGATTGAGGATAGTCATTCAATAGGGATTGGTCGATCATTTGAATGAACCTAAGTTCTTAGTTCTGTAAGTAAGTACTGGTAAAGATCATGAGAGTATACTCGAAGGTGTTATAAACTCATGGGAAATAAAAACCCTAGTTATCCATTAATTATTGATTCACAAATATAATCTTGACTGCTGCTGATTTTTATGATTGATACTTATTAGAATTCCCCTATTGTGAAGTAATTATCATACAAGTTGATCTAGCGACTGTAATCTAGATCTTCCATATTCCCTGTGGGTTCGACCCCAACCTATAAGTTTGGGTTCCTTATTGACAACGTCCGCTTCATAATTTGGTTGGAAGTGTGGTTTGGGTGTTATCAAAAAGAGGCGCCGTTGTGGGGGAATACGACTAAGACTAGGTTATTTGCTTGTATTTAACTTTTTGGTAATTATTTCCTTAATTACGTTTATTTTTATGTTTTTCTTTAACACCCGCAGGTTAACCTCTCGTGAATGCCAAGCTCTCGGAGTAGAGAGAACCCCTTGTTCCACTAAATCCCGAAATCGAATGAGCACTGTAGAGAATTGTGAACCGTGAGTAGAGAGAAGCCCGCTTAACTGAAGAATCTAGGCTAGCCGAGCTAGCTCGGCTAGCTGCACTTCAGCAGGCTGGTGATGATAGAGATGAGGTGGTGAGCGCTGGTCGACATGGGAGAGGCAACCAAGCTCAGAGATTTGCCCCTCAGTTCTTTGATGATGATTACCAAGATATTGACGAAGTTTTGGTCAACTGGAGTAATTGTGCCACCACCACTGCCCGTAGGGGCCAAATTTGACATTACGAGCACCATGATTCAATTGTTAAACATGAATGGGGTGTTTAGTGGCCACGCAGTGGATGACGCCAACCTGCACTTGATGAATTTTGTAGGAATATGCAAGGCATACAGGTTGCCCAGAGTAAGCCAGGATGCAATAATACTCCAACTCTTCCCTTTCTCTCTATCAGGGGAAGATACTTTGTCGTTATCGAAGTTTCCCAACGACTCTATAACAAATTCGAGGGAGCTTAAATAGGCCTTCTTGGAGAGATTCTTTCCCCCATCAAGGATGTTACAATTAAAAGATGAGATCTACAACTTTTGGCAAATAAAGACGGAGGCACTTCATGAAACCTGGTGAGGTTCAAAAAGAAGTTGACTAAGTGCACGAACCATAAAATCCCAGATGACAGTTTGTTGGAAATCTTTTATAGGTCTCTTAGTAATAGCGTCAAGGCTGTAGCAGACACGGTGGCAGGTGGAGAAATGATGAGTCACACTTGGGAGGAAGCATCCACTATCCTTCATAGGGTGACAAAGAAAAACAGGCCTAGCATACGAGGTATACTGATGCAGTGGCAGGTACATATGCTGTTGGTTTGACTACATACCAACGAAGGAAGGAGGAAAAACGCGATCAGGAGTTGCTCACATGCGCACTTCATTGGATTTGCTAAAAAAGCATATCACGGGACCAAGAGCCAAAAGGGTAAATGCAGTGGGAACTCAAGAAAGGGAGAAGGGAGCAGATCACTCTGATTCTGAGGAAGAGGAGAACTTCATAGATAGCCAGGTGGCGGGTTTTTGGGCCAACGCCCAAGCGTCTGGACAAGAAAATTGGCGCCAAGGTTCTAGAAATCAAGTTAAAAATCAATAGAGAGACAACTACAATAGGAATGGGTTCAGAGATAGGAGTCGTGGTCATTAGCAAGAGGGAGATTGGAGAAGAAATGACGGATATCGCAATGACCGAGCTGGAGTCCATGTTCCTCCCAACACACGAGAAGGGGAGACCAGAAAATCAAAGTTGGAGAGTATGATGGCTGAAATGCTGAAGAAGGTGAGGTCCATGGATGATCAGTTAAAAGAAATTCGAAGTGATTTATCTAGCATGGGTTAGAAAGTGGAATCTCACGCCACCGCCATCAAGCATATAGAACACCAACTTGGGCTATTGTCGGTATCAATGAAACCTATGAAAAAGGGTACACTTCCTAGCAACACTGTCCAAAATCCAAAGAATGATGCTCATTCCATGGAAGTGATGACTAGGATTGGTAAAACCACAGTTGACCCCCCATTTCCTGTTGAAGTTGAAAGGGGGAAAGAGAGCGTGATTCAGGAAGTAGAGATTGGTGATGATACACAACCTGATGGGTTGCAAAAGGCCCCTAGGAGTGACAAGAAATGCAATATGGATCAAGGGGAAAATCTAGAACAAAAGGTTATCCCGAGACCACCGCCACCATTCCCGCAAAGGATGAAGAAAAAGGCAGATAACGGTAAGTTCCAAAAATTTCTTTCAATGCTCAGACAACTTTTTGTGAATATACCATTGGCCGAAGCACTAGCGCATATGCTAGGATATGCGAAATTCATGAAGGACCTTGTGACAAAGAAAAGATCTGTAAGCTATGAGCTGGTTGACAATGTCCATCACTGCAGTGCCATAGAAAAAAGGGTCTTAGCTCAGAAAAAGGAAGACCCAGATGCCTTCACGATACCTTGTGCCATTGGTAATGTCGAGTCGCAAGGGAACTCTGTGATCTGGGTGCTAGCATTAATCTAATTCCCTTGGCGGTCTTCAAGAAGCTAGGATTGGGAGCCCCCACACTAACCAACATGCGACTACTGATGGCTGATAGAACAATAAAGAGACCAGTAAGCATCCTAGTTGATGTGCTCGTCAAGTTTGATAAGTTCATATTCCCAGCAGACTTTGTGATATTGGATTGCGAGGTCGATTATGAGGTCCCCATCATTCTGTGGCGACCATTCCTTGCTACTGGGAGAGCTCTAGTAGATGAGCTGGCCTGTTAAAGTTCAGGCTAAACAAAGAGGAGGTCACTTTCAACATCTGACAGACTATGAAGCAACCAAAGGAATTTAGTGTGATCTCAGCACTTAAGGATGAGTATGAGTCACTTGAAGAATTCTGAGTCGTCAAGAGACTTGCATCGTGCTGCAACGTTAAATTAAGCGCTTCTAGGTAGGCAACCTAAGTTATTGAACTAATGTGTGCTCAGTGTGTAGGAAAACAAAAACAGGCGGCTGAAAAATCTGCTGCTACAAGATCTTAGTATGACTCGTGGTGAGGTCCTATGAGTCGTGGTAGCAGTGGTGGTGAAAAGCAGAGGAAATTCTAACCAAAGTCTTACCTACGAATCACCCTACGATTCGTACCTCACTGGTATGATTCGTAGGATGCACTTGCAGGTCACCGGGTAAGTTCGCTGTAGCTAAAGTCATTACGGTCTAGGGACGATTCATAGGTTGCTCCTACAACTCGTGGAATGTGTCTTGACGGGTCAAATTTACCCGATTCGATCCAGATTTTTAAATTGGCCCTCACCTACTTAAACTTCAAAATTGACCATCTTCCCACGCGAACACCTCAAAACCCACGACTTGAGAACCCTCTTCCCAACACCCGTAGCTTCCCACATCAAGAAATTAAAGCACGAAATTCTTGCTTCAACTGAGTGTGCAAAGCCCTAGAAGTTGTTTTCCAGTCTATGAATCGACAATCAAGTAAGTGATTTACATTGTAAGTTCTTAATGCTTGAAACTGAACTTAAGGGAGTCAAATACCCATAAGAATCATTAGGTGTTCTTGAAAATCAATCAATATGTGAGAAAAACTCCAACTCGACCAAAAACCCACTGGAAATTTATTGAATTTTGAATCAAGAACACCTAAAGGGAGTTACGGGTAGGGGAGGATTAAGTGGTGTAAAAAGGGAGTTTACCAAATGCTAGTCCTGGGGGAAATCTGAGTACCCAAAAATGTGCAAAACAAACACTTACACACTGAGCAAAAGAATTGTAAAAAATGGGCTGAAAAAGGGCACGCAGCATAGTACGGAATGTAGGTTGACACTACGAGTCGTACTAAGTGCTCATACCACTTATCATGAAAAAATTGATCTTGGAAACCCACCCTACGACTCGTGAAATCAACCTACGGGTCGTACCACAGATCGTACTTTCATGGTACCTATGAGTCGTGGGGCACCATCAGGGCATCTCACGAGTCTTACCTTTCGAGGTACAACTCATAGTGAGGACTCGTGATGAGATACTGAACTTCTTCTATCTGATTTTTCTTTTTCAAAAATGAAATACTAAACTCTTTCTCACCAGGTACAATGACATACGAATATAGGGCAGACAAAACACAAGCCCACAGGACATTGATAGATGAAACAACGGACTTAAAGTCTGATCAAGCTAGAGATTCACCTAGTGGTTCACTTGAGGATTATCAAGTAGACACCACAGACATAGATGGAACAAGATCAACTAGTGCAAGAGCTAAGGCACAAGATGAAGCAACCACGGCCACATCTGCTCAAGCTCCCCAGTCTGAAGAGGGAGCAAGAGAGGAACAACAAAGGCCGGGAACAGACTCCAACACTGAGGAAGGGTCAGAAGGGACCAGAATGATGCAAAAAGCAGTGAGGAAGAAATGGAGGAGCAAACCCCTGCCAGAGAGAGCAGAACAATGCGTTGGAAAGTGTCGATTGCTAAAGATTTATATTAACAAAGCATCACTCTCACCGCCAAAAACAAATATAAAAGAAGCATCCAAGAAGAACCGTGGATCCTCACTAATTCCTTGAATGAAGTTGAGGAGATACACATATTTTTAGCTTCTATGTGCTAGAGTGGATGGACAAGACCCCTTTATAATACACATAGGAGATCGTCAGGGAGTTCTACGCCAACTACCTGACAATAATGGAGGAGAAAGAAAAGGAGGGGCAAAAGATAAAGGAGCAGCCTTGCTTAGAGAGTGTTCTAGTCCGAGGGAGAGTAGTAGATATATCTGATCGAACTATTTCACGCATGTTGTATGGACCTCAATTCAGACCAACTAGGATAACCCTATAGTATGACTACAGGGTTGAGGCAATGAAGCAGATTAGGAGTCTGAGCAAGGGTGAACGACAGAGGCAGCTACAATGGCTAGTAGAAGTGATAACTGAGAACAAGGATGAGGCTGAGTGGGTTACAGGTGGCAAGTATATGACGAAGAATTCATTGAACTTCATCGCAAAGGCTTGCTGGACATTGGTGAGACATCGATTAGAGCCCACAGTCAATGATAATAAGTTGAATACTGATAGAGCGGCGTAGGTGGCAGGCCTCATGTCTCGCTACCATCTTAACATCCCAAGGATAATAGCTACAGAGATATGAGACCGGGAAGTGGAAGTAAGCACTACTATTCCATTCCCGAGCCTTGTATACAGTTTGTGCACGGAGGCGAGAGTACAACGGGGTGTTGAGAGATTGATTGAAGGCCAAAGAATTGCAAACATAGGCCTTATCCGGGATGAGATGGACCCGGTAATTAGATCCAGAATGCCCATAGCCATCCCAGCAGCCCAGCCAGTAGGGGACATACAGGTGAATGTGCCCAGTATTGAGGACAAGAGCGAGACACCGGCTATAGATGCCGGTATTTTAGAGTCATCTCCTAGCACCTCAGCTACACCATTGCCTAGTGTAAAGACTTAGACTCCAACAGGGTACGTCTTGGTACCGCAGGATTTCCTCCAGAAGCTGGCGAAGAGATTGACCATGGCCGAGCGCAAAATTTAGGCAATGATGGAGAATGTAAAGCCATGGGTCAAATCCGAGATAAATGCAGCAGCTTAGGCCCTTCATGCCGCCTGGATTATTTTGAGAGTAGATACAACATGAGGATGGCGGAGAAGTCAGACACCGGCAGTCTCCGTGCGGAGTTGGGGGATCTTTGGAGCCAAGTGGTTAAGTTGTCTTTATGACAACCAACTATCATAGAAGCCCCCACTCTTATGGATCTAGATGCAGAGCTTGAGGAGAATATTGATTTGGCAGCATACTGGGGTTCAAATGCAGCCGGTGATAAAATCAAGAAGAGAGGTGTTGAAGATTCTAGTGAGGAAAGTTTAAAAAGAAGAGAAAGAAGGAGAAGAAAGAGCGCAAGCGGGCTAGAGCGGAGAGTAGGCGAGCTAATGAGGAGCATATGACTGAGCTGCATGAGAGAGTAAGAGGAGCATGAAGCTCCACCATAGCTCAGCCCGAGCTTGCTAGTGGCCATGACCCTTCGGGCGAGCCACCTTCAGCCCCAGTTACCGCAGAGTCTGTTCAAATGGATGTATCCACCGGGGGGACCATTACCCCCATTGTTACACCATTGAGTGTATCGTCCATCGCTAGCGCCACTACTATTGTGGAGGTACCACCTTTGTAAGATGATAGAGGCAAAGTCTGAGTAGCCACAGGTATGTCCCTTTTTCTCTTCATGCTTATATTTTATTCTTTGGGGACGAAGCTCATTTTTCAAAAATGGGGGGTGTACTTGTTATTTTTGGGAGATTTTTGTTCATCTGAGGGTTTTTATTGCTGTGTTTCTTTTCTCTCAGACATGTTGTCTAGTAGAATCGATATGTGTTAGAATTTTTATTTTTAGTTGTGATTTTTTTCAATTAGAAAGTAGCTTAGGAATACTAAGCCAATGGATATACACTATTTTTGTTGTTTTTAAAAAATTGATCTTGTTTAAAAAATTTTTTGCTATGTATTTGTGACAACAATGCATGATTTCTGTGGATCGTTTTATGTCATTTAGTTATTGATAGTTCTTGTCTTGTAAAGCCATGTATGAACCAGACTAGTAAAGTGAAAATAGTTCATGTACCATGTGTGAGTAAGGTCTTAGTATTTATTGCGGTATGTTGTTGAAGATCTAGAACTTGCCTGGTTGGTCTCTGCATAGGTTGAGGATGGTTGGTTAAGATATGATCATAGGCCATTTTTGTGTTAACTCACTTTTAGCCTATATTGCCCTACCAAAGTTTCATTAATCCCTTGATCCCATGTTTGAGCCTTAATAGACCATATTTATTTGATTTATTTGTCTACCGTACCCATTTGTTTATAACCTATTTGGCCCTAGTTCTTCCTTGGATATTGTGAATCTTAACATAAGCAAAATGCTTAAGTTTAGGGTGGCTAGAGTAGGGGTGCATAAATGGTGGTAGTGGGAGAAAAGGAAATAAAAGTAATAGAAAAGAATAAAAAATGGTGACAAAAGGTGTGGTGAGGTGAAAAAGTAAAAAGTTGAAAATTTGAGAATATTAAGAAAAAAAAGGAGAAATTCAAAATAGCTTGAAAGTGTCGAAAAATGTGAAAAATCACCTCACCCATGCAAATATTTTTAAAATGGGAAAAAGGGATGAAAAGAAGACACAAAGAATGAAGGGTGAAATAGGAGAATGGTCTAGCAAATGAATGTAGTGCCAAGGAAGGGATAGTCACTAATAAAATTTTTCATCGTTATAATGTCCAGCCCTAAGCTTACTTTACAAGCCATATCAAGTCCTATAGTGATCTTTATTTGACCATCTAACAAACCCAAGCAGAGAAAATAAGGGCAAGCCTATGGTATCTGATGCATAATACTTGCAGTTCTTTCAGAGAGTGAGTGCTTCATTTGCCTAGTCCCATGTTTCATTTAATACTTCATACTAGAGTGGGGACTTCATTTTCTGTGAAGGTACATGGATTATGTTTGCTCTTACCATTGTTCTGTATGAAACACATAGGTGATGACTTGATTGCTTATTAATAGCTAGATGACATGTCTTAATCCCTGAATATGATGTTTTGATGTTGCTTGCAATACATCAGCTGATGATGTTTAAAGAGGAAGGGTCGATAGAGTTTGTATATAAAGTGCACAAATTTGTTTGAGTTTTGGCTGTAGTATCTTAATTTTATTTTCTAGTTGAGCGTCGTGTTTAGTTTTTCTTTTTCTTTGCCTGAGGACATGCAAAAGTCTTAAGTAGAGGGTGTTGATGTGCTGTGGAATTACAACACTATTTACACTCAAACCATAGAAAATAGCATGGACTTAGGTGTATTTATGTGGATATGAGGCACTTTCCCTTTGATTTCAGGATAAATGGGTGTTGGAACAATAAATTGCAAAAGAAAGGCATGAAAAAAAGGTTAAAAAGTGCATTCCATAGTACGATCTGTAGGATGGACCTACGAGTCGTACTGAAGGCCCTGATAAGAACCTGAAAACTTAACCTGGAAGACTGAACTTATGAGACTTGTCACGGATCGTACTATGGTGGTATGAGTCGTGGTAAACGACTCATGCTGAAAACAGAAGAATTGCACAGGAGGCTGATTCTCAGTATGAGAGCACCGTATGACCCATGAGATGAAGGTACGAGTAGTACCATACCGGTCATGGTGAAGTTCAGAAAAAGTTCAAAAGACCAGGATCAAGCCACGGGTGCAAGTCCGAGTCGTAGCATGTTGGTAGGAAACATACCTTGGCCCAACACTTAGCAAAAGTTCAGCCAACACTCTAAGCCACGAGTTGATGTCACGATCTGTGACAAGCCCCTACGAGTCGTAGGTGGACCCGTGATGAGGTCGGCTACAGATATGGAAAGCAGTCTTGTTAGTTTAGAAAAAAGATTCTTGTGTCTCTATAAATACTTTTTATGTTTTATTTTTCATATAGGATGACGAATAGACTTAATTCTAGTAGGAAAACATTATAGTAAAGCAATTTTACATTGTTGGAAGAGAGAATTGAGTTGGTTCAACCTTGTGATCAACCTTTTGTTGAATTCATCTTGTTGTTGCTACTTGTTATTCAACATTTCGTGGTTTAATTGAAGGAATTATTTTTCTCAATCATATTTGTAAGTATTTTTTTATGTTTTCAATAATGAACACAAATCACAACCTTGAAACTATGAGAGGCTAAAACGTCCATAGCTAAAGTTGTGGTAACCATGGTGGATTAACTACTTAGGGTTGCACAAAATGAGTCTAAAACCAATACTAATTACTTATATTGCATTCTCTTCATCTTTAATGATACTTAGCGGTGTACAAAGTTAGGAAGTTCCTGAATTCTTTACTTGCTTTGGTCGAAGAGGTAGAGATTAGGAAAAGAGAATTACAACAGAGCCTTGATCTTGATGATCATTGTATTAACTTGAGTTGTGGTTGCAGGTTAGTTATATCATGAACTTAGTGATAACAATTAGTTTGCAAAACTCATGAGACTTGGTCGAGTGATTGAGGATAGTCATTCAATAGGGATTGGTCAATCATTTTAATGAACCTAATTTATCAGTTCTGTAAGTAACTACTGGTAAAGATCAGGAGTGTATACCCAAAGTTGTTATGAACCCATGGGGAACACAAAACATAGCTATCCTTTAATTATTGATTCACAAATATAATCTTGACTGCTGCTGATTTTTATTATTGATTTTTATTAGAATTCCCCCATTGTGAAGTAATTGCCATACAAGTTCATCTACCCCAACCTATAAATTTGTGTTCTTTATTGAAAACATCCGATTCATACTTCAGTTGGAAGTTTTGTTTGAGCTTTATCAGTGTACATTACTATCCGTGCAAAGTCAATGTCTTGAAGAAGCATTGAGGTCCGGCAATTCTTGACTAAGTAGTCTGCTATCCCATGTACAAACCTACTCACTCAAGCTCTTTGATCTGCCACCATCTCAACTGCATACTTGGACAGAACGGTGAACTCCAAGGCATACTTCTAAACTATCATCTTCCCTTGCTTTAGATTCCCAAACTCTGCTTCTTTGATCTCCCTCATTTCCAAAGGGAAGAACCGATCAATAAAAGCAGCATTAAACTCATCCCAACTAATAGGGCCTTCTCTAACTTCCCTACTATCCTTTCATTGCTTGAACAAATATGCCCAACCCCTTTCAACTGGTATGAGGCTAAATTGGCGCACTTCTCCCCAGTCATCCCCATAATCTGGGTGATCATCAGAACCTCCTAAATAAACTCATGTGGATCCTCGTCCACCTTCGATCAGAGAAGCAACAGAGGGTTAATCCTCAAAAAATCTCAAACTCTTACCGCCGCCGCATTCCTATTCTGAGGGACATGTACTACCGCCTGCTAATTGACCTGGGCGGTCAAGGCCTGGGCTAACATCTGAATGGATGCCCTAAACACTGCATGGGCAACTGCCTCGGGTACGTGCTTCTCATGGGCTAGTGGGGCCTGCTGGTGCCATCACCATTGTCATTCTTGTAGCCATTTCTGTTCCTGTTTCTCCTTCTATTAACTTTGAGGGGAGGCATGCTTCTGCAAATGCGTATAGCATGAGTTAGAATAATATACAGAGACATCGTAGCATGACAAATATCATGACAAAAGGGAACATTTACTATATGTTTCATAGCCTGTTCGTCATAAGTGTGGCATGCTTCACACCCATTGTCACGATCCTAACGTAGGCCCGGATCGAGACACAAGATAAGGAGCCCCGAGAGGATCCAAATTGACCCATGGTATGAACAAACATCTAATCCAGTCAATCAAAGCGGAATATTTATCATAACAAATATAGGGGAAGTTTAAACATAACACAACATCAGAACTGGAATTTACATCATACTTGACTAGTTGATTACTACACAAAGTCTGGAAGCCTCTAACACAACTGATGGGTTGATGGGACAACACCCCAACTAACCTGACAAGTATGAAACTGAAGGGAAACATAACAACTACGGATACTGAATGTCCTCGAAGTATGAGGACTCACCAATGCTTGCTAGACAAGTCTGAGTGGGAAAGTAGGGGCTAAGGATGCTACTGAGAAAGTTCCCTCGGACTCGTATCATGAGACGATACAACATAAAGTATACGGTTAGTACGTGAAATGTACCAAGTATTCAATGTAAGTAAAACAGACAGTTAAAATACATAAAAGTTCATAAGAGTAGGACAACATGATCGTAATGTAAATATAATAATGCAACATAACGTTCAATGTTTTTGAAACATTTATAAATCATTCATAATCATAATCATAAGACAAAAGATTTATTAAAGATGACTTGAGCCAAAGTATTTAATCATAACCATACATAAATCATGAGGAACAATGGGAGATTCTTATAATTAACATACCCCACATGAGCACACATGGAGCCCGACCTTTAAACCCCTAGTCAGGAGGGTATTCATACCTTGCCAAGGGTAGAACCATGAAAAGAGGTGTAATATCACAATTTAAGGGCCCATTTTGCCAAAATGGGATAGTATCATGGAGTTCCCATCATGGCTAAGTTGGCGTGTTGTTCTGAGACTCGGGGTATGCTTGGACCCCGAGCCTACTCGGTGTTAAATACTACTCCCAAAACATAAATAGTGTTCATTAGATAATATACATGTTTAAAATCATGATAATCATAAAAATGCTTGAAATACGTGAACTAACCATGAAATAAGGCCCCTGAGTTGGCCAAAATCATAAATTCATAAACCATAAAGTTCACGCATACTTGTAAAACATGTATATACATGATATTCATAAATTCATGATGAGCATTTGAGAGAAATCATATCATAAGTCATAAATCATAATGGGCTAATGAACATCAAAATTAAAATGGAATCATAACTTGATCTTTCATGAAATATGCATAATTAGGCATAGTTTCTAGAAATTTAAATCTAAATAGCTATAAAATCTACCCATGATTCATAAAACATGAATTTATACATGAGAGTGTTTAACCCATAGATAGATCATAAGGATTTCATAAGAATTGGGATAAAACCCTATAGAATTATCCATAGAATTTCATGAATTAGAGAGGAGTTAGGCATGGGTGTGAATAATTTCACCCATTCATAACCATACATACCTGAGAAGAATAGATTCTACAACTCCCTTGATTTCCCAGTGAAGAATTGATGGAAAACTGGAAGAACTAAGCTTGGTCACCTCTCCAAAACCTCTAAAATTGCATGCATGAATAGGAATAGCTTAGAATGAACTTATCCCTCTTAAAACTCACTATTCATAGCTTAAAACAACCTAGTTTAGGCTTAGGATCATAGGAATTATGAAAAAGTCCTTACTAATTTTGCAGAGAAAACGAGACTGCCAGTCCCAACAAGGGACTGGACGAGTAATAGCCACTGGTCATGAGTCATGACCTTCATCCGTTGCCTCATCTAGGTCATCACCATGAGGCACCCTATGATTTATTACCGGTGACCACGACTCATGGTCACCTCCTGTCTTCTACACTGCAAGAATTCACCAGAGGTCACCATGGGTGACAGCACGACTCATGGTGTTCCCAATGAGTCATGGTGAGGACCCGTTAAGTGCACTGCTCCAACCACCTTAATATTTTAATCACCCTTGGCCACGGCTGACCTAATGAGTCGTGATACTGTCCACGACTCTTGGTCACATCCGCTGGTCACTCAAAACCAAATTTTGCATCTAAGTCCAACTCCTTACCATGAGTCCCTTAACGACTCGTGGTCATCCTGACGGGTCACTACACGACTCGTCCTGTGACCTGGTGTAGAAATTCCTATTTTCTTCATTTCAACTCTCGGGTCTGATATTAGGGCTTTCAGGGTATGACAATATCTCCCCCTTGGGAACATTCATCCTCGAATGTTGAAAATCATACATAAAAGCAGAGAAACGCAATCATCATATTAAAATATTGAGCATACATTTGAAAACTAACGGAGTGATTGACTCCGAATTGAACTACATGACTGAACTAAATTCCCAAGTCACACATACATCCATTCACAAGAAAGAATCTGAGGTACATGAGCTGAACATTAAACTGAACAGATTCTTAGGGCAAAAATTGATACCTCAAGTTGAAACTAAGCCGGAAGGGAATAGATGTGTGTATTTAGCAATCATATTTGCTTGGGCTTCCCATGTAGCTCCCTCAACATGCTGATTCCTCCATAAAACTTTAACTGAAGCTACTTCTTTGTTCCATAGCTTGTGAACCTGCCGATCCAGTATCTCCACCGGAACCTCTTCATAACTAAGGTTTTCTTTCACACCGACACTTTCCACCAAAACAACTAGACCTCAATCACCCAAACACTTCTTTAAATGAAAAATAGGATGTACGGAAGCTAATTCTGAGGGCAACTCCAATTCATATGCCACCTAGACAACACGTTTCACAATCCAGTACGAGCCAGCATAACGGGAACTGAGTTTTCCTTTCTTCTTGAACCTACTCATTCACTTTATGGGAGACACCTTTAGAAACACCCAATCATCAACTTCAAACTCAAGTTCTCTTTCTCACATCCGCATAAGATTTTTGGCGAATCTAAGATGTTTTCAATCTATCCCTTATGAGATGAACTTTCTCCATGGCCTCATGGACTGAATATGGGGCTATCATCGTAGCTTCAGTGACTTCAAACCAACCAATAGGCGATCTGCACCTTTGCCAATAGAGAGACATCTGAATGCTGGAATGGTAGTTTTGGTTGTATGGCGAACTCAATAAGAGGCAAATAATCATCCCAACTACCCTTGAAGTCAATCACACATGCTCGCAACATGTTCTCGAGATTCTGAATAGTCCGCTCCGCTAGACCATCAATTTGTGGATGAAACATTGTGCTATGCTTGACCTGAGTGCCATGCCCTTTTTGAAACGACATCCAAAACTAGGAGGTAAACTGAGTACCTCTATTTAATATGATGGACAAGGGAACTCCATGCAGTTGAACTAGATCTCGAATGTATAGTTTGGCATAATCCTTTACTGATAAGTGGTTTTGACTTGTAGAAAATAAGCGGCTTCAGTCAACCAATCCATGACTACCCAAGTAGAGTCATACTGTCGACGAGTGCGAGGCAACCCTATGATGAAGTCCATATTAATCTCCTCCACTTCCAAGTAGGGATATTGATGTCTTCAATCACACCTCTCGGTCTTTCATGCTCAACCTTCACTTGCTGACAATTTGGACACTTAGCCACAAACATTGATATGTCCTTCTTCATGTCGTTTCACCAATAGACTTCCCGTAGGTCAAGGTACATCTTGGTTGCACCTGGATGTACGGAGTATCTAGAACAATGAGCCTCATGCAATATCCAATCTCTCAAATCATCACATCCAGAACACATAGGAAACCCTAGTATCGAAGCACATCATCTCCCCTTTTGGAGAAGACTTCTACCTTCTAGTTCTGAATCGCTTCCTTCAACTTTACCAAAATGGGATCCTTGTCTTGTCTAGCTTTTACATTAGTCATCAAGGATGATTATGACCCGTTCTGAACTATAACACCACTGTCAGTCGAGTCAACCAAATGAATACCCAACCGTGCAAGCCGATGCTCATCCTTCACCAGCTCCTTCTTTCCCTCATCTACATGGGACACACTTTCCATAGAACGCCTACTAAGAGCCTCTGCTACTACGTCAACCTTGCCCAGATGATAAAGGACACTCATATCATATTCCTTGAGTAGATCCAACACCACCTCCTTTAACGCAGATTTAGTTCCTTCAGGGTAAACATGTATTGTAGGATCTTGTGGTACGTAAACACATCTACATGGATCCCATCCAAATAGTGTCTCTAAATCTTCATGGAAACTACCACCGCCACCAATTCAAGATCATGGGTCGGGTAATGGCTTTCATGAACCTTCAGCTGGCTGGGAGCATATGTTATAACTTTACCATGGTGCATCAATACATAACCAAGGTTGATCCTAGAAGCATCACAATAAACTACAAACCCATTGATACACTCAGATAGGGTTAACACCGGTGCGAAGGTGAGTCGAGTCTTCAACTCCTGGAAGCTCCTCTCACAAGTATCTGATCATTGGAATTTCATTTTAGTTTGGGTCAATTTGGTCAATGGAGATGCAATAGATGAAAATCCCTCAATAAATCTCTGATAATAATCAACTAAGAGCAGGAAACTCCTGATATCCAAAGGATTCACCGGTCTAGGCAAATTCTCCACCGCTTTTATCTTCTGGGAGTCCACCCTTATACCCTCAATTGACACCACAGGGCCCAGAAATGCCACTGAGTTCAACCGAAACTTGCACTTGCTGAATTTATCATATAAGTGGCGATCCTTTAAATTATATAGCACCACCCTCAGATGAGCGGCATACTCCTCCTCGCTCTTAGAGTATATCAAGATGTCACCTATGAACACAATCACCAACATATCCAAGTATGTCTTGAAAACCATGTTCATCAAATCCATAAAAACTACAGGAGTATCCTTTAGTCCAAAAGACATAACTATAAACTCATAATGACCATACCGAGTCTTGAAGGCTGTTTTCGGAATGCCACTCTCCGAACCCTGAGCTGATGGTATCCAGATCGGAGATCTATCTTTGAGAAGTACTTAGCACCCTAAAGCTGGTCAATAAATCATCAATTCTGGGGAGTGGATACCTATTTTTGATGGTGACCTTTTTCAATTGCCTATAATCGATACACATATGAAGAGAACCATCTTTCTTTCGGACAAAGAGAAGTGGTGCACCCCTTGGGGGTTTGATTGGTCTGATGAAACACTTATCTAACAGGTCCTTCAACTGCTCCTTCAACTCCTTTGACTCTGCTGGGGACATTATGTAACGAGGAATAGATATAGGTTGTGTTTGGGGAAGAAGGTCAGTACCAAAATCATTCTCCCGCTCAGGAGGGATTCCTAGTAAATCATGTGGGAAGACATCTGGATACTCAAATACTACTGGAACGGACTGGATAGTTGGGGTCTCGAACATACCATCCTTAACACTAACTAGATGGTACACGCATCCCTTGGAGATTATCTTTCTGGGCTTAAGGTAGAAAATGAAATGGCCTACTAGCACAGCTGAACTATCCTTCCATTTTAAGGTTGAAAAATTGAAATTCTACCGCACGGGTTCTATAATTAGGTAAGGCATAGCATGTAAATAACCAATCCATGCCGTAGATAATATCAAAGTCAGTCATGGCTAACTCTACTAGATCTGCTGAGGTGACTTTCTGTAGGACTCTGACTGGGCAATTTCTATACACCCGTTTAGCTACAACTGAATCACCCACTGGAGTAGAGAATGAGATGGGTTCTGACATGATTTCGGGACTGACTCCGAAACTACTAGCCATATAAGAAGTCACATAAGATAAGGTAGCCCCTGGATCTAGAAAAGCATATTTCATCAAGATGGAATAGTTGTAACATACTAGTAACCACATCTAGTGAAGTCTCCTACTCCTGGCGGGATGCTAGGCATAGAATCTATTTTGGTATTATCTGCCACCTGCACTAGTAGAAGCACCATGCTGGAAGGAATGTGCCGCTGGAGCTGCTGAATTAGTGGCTAGCTACGGGCTCCACCATCGCCTGATCTTGATGAAGGGTAATCTGTGAGCTTGTGTCCGGGTTTGCCACACCCGAAATAAGGGTCTAAACCAACTAAACACCTCCCTGGGTGGTTCTGCCATACTTCGCACAGGCTGGAAAAGGGCGATCTCCTGAAGTGCTCGCCTAGCCCTCGAGCCTGACGCTCTACCCCTCTGATCACGTTTGGGTCGGGACAGGAAACTAGTTGATGATGGTGCTGGGGCTAAAGATCTCTAGTGGAACTACTGATGGTGCCCACTAGGCCATGGCTAGGAGAGTCCGATGCTATTAGTCCTGGCCCTCTTGGCCTCTCTCTCCCGCTCATTCATCTGTACTGCCTTTATCTATTGGGTGTACAGGACTATTCGAGCAAATTCCTGGAGAAGCATCCTGTCCGGCAATCCCTAACCAAGTTGTCTACTATCCCATGTACGAACCTGCTCACACGGGCCCTCTGATCCACCACCAACTCAAGTGCATACCTGGACAAACATGTGAACTCCAAGTCATACTCCTGAACCGTCATCTTTCCTTGCTTAATATTCACAAACTCGACTGCTTTTAGCTCCCTCATCTCTCGAGGGAACAACCAATCAAGAAAAGCGGCATGAAACTCATTCCAACTTATAGGGCCTGATCCGATAGCCCTACTATCCTTCCGCTATTTGAACCAAATGTGTGTGACCCCCTTTAACTGATATGTGGCCAAATTGGAACACTCCCCTCCAGTCACCCCCATAATCTAGGTGATCTTCAGAATCTCATTGAATTCATGTGGATCCTCATCCACCTTCGATCCAAGGGACTCGGAGGGTTCATCCTCAGAAAGTCTCTAACCCTCAATGTCGCCGCATTCTCATTTTGTGGGACATGCACTACTGCCTACTGGTTGACCTGGGCGGTCAAGGTCTGTGCTAACATCTGAATGGTTGCCTGAATTCAGAGTGGGAAACCAGCTCTGGTGCATGGTGCTCATGGGCTGGTGGGGCCTGTTGGTGGCCATCTCCATTTCCATCCTCGTGGACATTTCCATTTCCATTTCTTCTATCGTTAACTCTGCGGTGAGGCATGATTCTGCAATCACGAATAGCACAAGTTAGAAGGATAGATAGACATTTCACCGCATGACATAGATCATGAAAAAAGGAAACATTTCCTAAACGTCTCATAGCCTCTTCTTCATATGTGTTGCGTGGTTCACACCCATGAAAAATAATCTACTTAACTCGGCTTTCAGACACCTTAGGATACTCCAAAACATATTTCTCTGATATTATGTTTGTCACGACCCGAACTAGGCCTAGATCGAGACACGGGACAAGGAGCCCCGAGAGACTCCAAGTCGACCCATGGCATTAACATACATCTAACCCAATCAATAATAGCGGAAGACTTATCATAATAAATATAGCGGAAGTCTAAACATAACACAACATCAAAACTTGAATTTACATCATACATGACAAGCTGATTACTACACAAAGTTTGAAAGCCTATAACATATCTGATGGGTTGATGGAACACCCCAACTAACTCGAGAAGTCTTAAACTTAAGGGAGATATAACAACTATGGATACTGAATATCCTCAAAGGATGAGGACTCAGCAATGCTAGCTGGACAAGTATGAATGGGAAATTAGGGGCTAAGGATGTTGCTAAAAAATATCCCTCTGCTGTGATATCACTCCTCTTTTCATGGTTCTACCCTTGGCAAGGTACAAACACCCTCCCGACTAGGGGTTTACAAGTCTAGCTCCATGTGTGCTCATATGTGGTATGTCAGTTATAAGAATCTCACACTGTTCCTCATGATTTATGTATGGTTATGATTATATACTTTAGCTCAAGTCATGTTTAATAAAGCCTTTCTCTTACGACTATTCCATGGCCTCTGCTACCCTTTCCCTGATGGCCAACATTAACTACCTCCTCATGAGAATCCTCTACCCCTTGCGGCTGGCCGAGCTAACTCAACCTACTAAGCTTCGGAAGCTAATCTGGCTTGCATCTGCTTGGGGATTTCATTGCGGTCCATTTTTCTCAAAGTTCGTTCTAGCTCAAGATCAAGTGGAAACAGAGGTTCTCCGCTCCACCGAGTAATTGGCATTCACTAAGTGGTAACCTATAAGTGTCAAAAACAAAGACAATGTAAATGACGCAATAAAGACTAAAAATTTAAACATAAGAAATTAGTCTAATCCTAAGTTGTTCTTCCCAATAACGGCACCGTTTTTGATAATTCTCAAATTACACCCCTGTAAAAGTGTGACGCTATCACGCCTCACCTTGGGAGGCATGACTAACACCTGGTGCTCTACTAGTACCTGAACTGCTGAGCTGACTGAGCCTAACCACTTATGGTGTAGGGCTGACTCTAACTCTAGAATCAAGAAAACAACGGGCTTTATAGTGGCTGTAAATACAACACCCGACCGACAAGGCCTTAGGTAGAGTCTGCTCTTTCTCAACACTGGCTTTCTCATCCTTATATCTGGACTCACTATCTCTATCACCGAATTGGGCCTCCTCTGACCCCTCATCATCATTAGAGCCACTACTAGACTCTTAGACTCTTTCCTCAGCTCCCTCCTGAGATTGGGGAGCATCGTCAGATATGGTAGTGGTTGCCTTGGCCTGGGCTTTAGCTTTTTCCCTAGTGGATCGGGTCCTATCGATGTTAGATGTATCAACCCTATATTCATGTAACGAACCACTAGGCATGTTGCGAGCATGTTTAGATTTGAAGGTTTCATCTATCAATGCCCTCCGAGCAGTTTCTCTGGATGCCTTCCTCTTTTGAGTCATTGTACCTATGGAGAAAAATAGTTAAAATTCCAAATTTGAGAAAAAGAACGTAAGAAAAATTCCTCTATAATTTTTCCCAGGTCTGTAGTATGAGTCATACCTTGAAGGTACGATCCGTACTGAGAGTCGTACATTGGCTTTGCATTGTTCTAGCCTTCTAAGATTTTCCACTAGTCTTAGTACAGCTCGTACAATCTAGGTATGGCTCATACTGAGATAAGAACTTGGCTGATTTTCTGCACTTTTTTGCATCTTTTGCACATTTTTACTCCAACACCTATTTTCCCTGAAAACAAAGTAAAAACACCTCATATTTGTATATAACATTCATAAATCTATGTTATTTGCTCAGTTTTAAGCATTGAAAGTGTTGTAAACTCATAGCACATCAGGGATCTGCAAGGCATATAGGTTGCTAGGTATAAAACTCATACAATCTAGGTACAGCTCATACTAAGATAAGTACTTTGTTGATTTTTTGCATTTGCATCTTTTGCACATTTTTTCTCCAACACCTATTTTTCTTGAAAACAAAGTAAAAACACCTCATGTCTGTATAAACATACCTAAGTCCATGCTATTTTCTCAGTTTTAAGCATTGAAAGAGTTGTAAACTCACAGCACATCAGGGATCTGCAAGGCATATAGGTTGTCAAGCGTGAGCCAAGACACTATCAAGTTGAGGCTTTTTTCGTTCTCTCTATCTGGGGAGGCCACTCTATGGTTTTCGGAGTTACCAAATGACTTCATCACCATATAGAGGGATCTTAAACAGGCTTTTTGGAAAGGTTCTTCCCACCGTCCAGGATGCTGCAGCTCAAAGATGAGATCTACAATTTCTGACAACTTACCATAGAGGCACTGCATGATGAAAAGCCTATTCCTCGACCACCTCCACCATTCCATTAGAGGATGAAAAGAAGGCAAATAGTGGGAATTTCCAGAAGTTCTTGTCAATGCTGAAATAGTTATCTATGAACATTCCATTGGTTGAGGCATTGGAATAGATTCTTGGGTATGCTAAGTTCATGAAGGACATGGTAACTAGAAAAAGGTTCGTAAGCAGTGCCATAGCCTCATCGGTCCTTGCTCAAAAGAAGGAAGATCCACATGCCTTCACCATCCCTTGCGCCATTAGAGATTTCGACTTGGAAAGGGCACTGTTTGACTTGGGCACTAACATAAACTTGATGCCTTTGGCAGTGTTCAAGAAGCTGGGCTTTGGATCCCCTACATCGACTATGATGCGGCTATTGATGGCAGACTGCACAATAAAGAAGCTAGTGGGGATTCTATAGGATATGCTAGTTTAAGTGGACATGTTTATCTTCCTAGAATACTTCTTGATCTTGGGTTGTGAGGTAGATTTTGAGGTCCCCATCATCTTGGGGCGACCATTCCTTGCTACTAGAAGAGCCTTAATGGATGTTGAAGTGGGCCAACTGGTGTTTAGGATAAGTAAAGAAGAGGTCACCTTCAATATCTGTAGGTCAATGAAGTAACCAAATAAGTTATGGGTGGTGTCAGCAATAGAGGGTGAGTCTGAGTTTCTTGATGAACTCTAAGTATTCAAGAGATTTGCATCATGCCACAATGTTAAATCAGGCACTTGGTGGTTTGGTGAAGTCTGATTAACCAAACCACCTGTGTCATGCCGCAACATTAAATTAGGTGCTTCTTTGAAGGCAACCCAAGTATCTTAACCCTTGGGTGTTCGGTGTGCAGGTGAACCAAAAACTGATGGGAGAAAAATACAGGACATGTCTAGACTACGAGGCTCAGTATGACCGATAACATGATTGTATGGCTCGTAGTCCTGTCCATGGCGAAAGGCAGAGATTTGAGATGGTGCAGAAGTTCATAATACGGTTGGTCATTACTAATCATACCTTTGTGGCACGAGTCGTAGTACTCACCATAGTAATGAACTTCCCTAAAAGTGTGAAAGTACTGAAGTCTAACCGATGATTCAAGGTATCGGTCATGGCATATTGGTACGACTTATACCATCCTCTTGTAGGTCCCCATATGAGATTTCTCAGTCTCAAAGTCCGAGTCCGTGGGATGAGTCATAGGTATGACCTAACAACTTGTGGTATGAGTCATGATGGGCAATTTAAATGAAAAACTAGATGACCTAACTCGACCTTGATTTTGATATCCGCCCCTAACCTATTTAAAATAAAAAAATTTCAGACCTAAACCAACACAACCCACGATCATCTGCCCTCAATCCTCAATCAACCGTAACTCGTGCAACATCCCATTCGAGCTTGAATGTGTGAAAATAAATTTTCACAAGCTACTCGAACTGCTAGCCCGAACCCGAAGCAAGCAAAAATTTTTCAAAGAACTTGAACGTAGCAAGTAAGAGATAAATTCTTCATTCTAATTTTTTTGCTATCATCATTAGCCGCACTTGTACTTTTATTCCTCCACTCATGAAAATGTGGAAGAGGAATGCAATCAAAGTCCAAACACAAATGCTTCTTGACGGGTTTAGGCATTAAAATGCTCAAGGATTCAAAATAAATTATGGGTAGTGAGTTACTGGGAATAATGCATGATGGGGATTAAGTGGCTAGTTAAAATGGTGTGTTCAGATTCAATGGGGGTGGGGAATTTTTAGTACCCATCCCAATACATGTTGCCTGCAAATCTGGTAAAGCACAAGGAGAGGACAGGCTTCACGAGTCATCCTACGACTTGTGGTATTGTACTACGACTTGTAGGATGATTTGTTGGGACTCTCTCAATTCATTAAAAAATTGGAAATTTATGGTACAATACTTAGTACCATTCGTGGTATCTCATTACGAGTCATACCAAGCAAGAAATCGAAGGGATCAAATTCAAAAAGAAAAATCACGAATCCTGGTACGACTTGTAGAACTGTACCAATCATGATAACGAGTCATAGTAAAAAAATAGAAAGTCCCATTTTCAAATGATCATTTTATGACCAATAGTACAAACCATACCATCAAGGTATCTCATAAAATGAGTCGTGACTAGGCCAAGAATGCACTACGAGTCACAGTACGGATCATACCACCTAGGTACAACTCGTACTGATGAATCGTAGGTTGAGATAGAACATAATTTTATTACTTTCTGTATCTGAGATCATAAGTTACATCCTGTAAGGCTCTATCGTTTCACCAATGCGTGTGTACATATTTTGAGAGTTTTGGAATACGACACATACAAGAAATGGCTAGGGGGATGAGTATGCGAGTACCATACCGAGCCAGCAGGAGGCCAAGGCCAAAGGCTAGGCGCACTGGGTGCCGTGCCGCGCTACCAATCCCAGCGCCATGGCCGACACATCATGCCTCTTGCCTAGCATGATGGGCAGCACTGCGCGCCCTAGGCCACCGCCCCAACTATAAATATGTTTTTAAGTTCAAGTTCATGTCATAAAAGTATTTCCCAAAATTAGGACGCAACCCTACCATATATTCTCTCAACTTTTCATCCATTTCTCACCGATTTACACTGCTAAACTCCATTCAAATGCAACTTCATCTTGGATAATGAGTTCTAGGCCTACGAGAAACATCCTTGTGGAGTTATTTCTTGAAAATTCACTTGGAGTACTAGAACCTCGCTTAGTAAGAAGAAATCACTTCTAATTGAGTCCTAAGCGGCTACAAGTGATAGGTAAGCATTTCTACCTTCTAAACTCTCAGGAATTTGTGAGTTTTCAGCCGAAATAAATGGAGTTTAGTTATAGTTAATATTATTGAAAGATATCATTATTTGTTAATTCCTACTATTGAAATAGCCTATTGTCCTAGTGTAGAAGTTGCAATTGAGTGAAATTGTCAACATGTAATACCTCAGAAGTGCTTAAGATTAGACATGGGATTTAAAAATTAGAAGTTGGCTGAAATTGGAAAAAATGTCACAGAATGGATGACCCAACAGATCATTGGTCGAACCAACGACCCGTTGGAAGCAGTCGTGGGAAGTTTTGATCTGCTTTCAGTGGGTAACAATAGGTGAAGTAATGACCCATTTCCCAATACAATGAGTTGTTGTTATGAGTCATGGTGAAGATTGGGTCTCAGTATCAGGGGATGTAACGGGACCCATCGTGAGAAGTAACGGGTCGTGGTCTCCAGTCATTGTGTGGGTATCAATGTCTTTCTAGTATACCTAACGGAAGGCAACCACGAATCGTTGGATGATGTAAAGAGTCGTGGAGAGGCTCGTTGGAAGGACCAGAGCAGGAGGTGATGGAGGAAGCAACAGACGATGTAATAACCTGTTGAATGGAAAGACGACTCATCCTGTCTAGTCGTGGGACGAATCTGAGATCAGGAATTTTGGGTAGTGTAGAGGATTGATGGATACCATAAGTTGTGGTATCCTCCAACGACTCGTTAGTCTGTCCGTTGGTCCGTCAATACAGATTTTCAGGGATTTTCATTAAGGGTATTTTCGTCATTCCTATGTTCTAAGGCCATAAACTATGTCGTTTTAAGTTATTTTCTAAGTGTATTAAGATAGTTTAAGCTCTTCTAGCCTATTCATACTCATACATGCAAAGTTAAAGGATTGAAGAGGTGACCAAGCTTGTTTTCAAGGTTTTGCTTCATCAATTTCCTTTGGGCTTTCAAGGAGGGGTGAGATTTGACTTTCCCAGGTACGTAGGGTTATGAATGGGGGGTTTCTTTCACACCCATGCCCAATCCCTCTCTAAAGTATGAAATTCTTTGTTTAATTTATGGGGTTTTAACACAAATGCATGAATCATCTATTTCTATACATGGGTATGATTTGATTATGATTCTACTATTGAATTATGAAGAATGTGCAACTTTTATAATGTTTTCAATAAAAAGAATCATGTTTCTAGTCTTATGAATTAAAATCTCATTGATGAGATGTTCATAAAAGATGAGATTCGTGACGAATATATGATAATGATGATGAGATATTATGATGAAAAGCATGATTTAAACCTACCCATATTTACAATTATGTTTTCGATGAGAATTGAGTGTTTCTAAGTATGATAATGCTTTGGGAAATGCCCACATGTATAAGTATGAAGTATGATTTCTCGAACTAAGCTTACCACATGATTTTGGAGCAAAGACTCCCAATCATATTTTCATCTTATGGTATGTGTTGAGTTAAAGCTTCTCATATGCATGGTTTCATACGTGAGATATATTTGATTATTAAGCTTGGTCAATAGATGATGTTGAGCTTCGTTACAAAAAGATATACAACATATCCATGTTTTTAGGAGTAGTGTCTAGCATCGAGCAGGCTAAGGGTCGATCACCCTATGCCTCAGAACCACGCGCCAATGTAGGTTGATACTATTATATATATTACTTTGGGACCTCCCTTTTGAGCTATCCCCAGCCCTAATGGCCTATGTGCTTGATATCAATATCATTGTATCGTCCCTAGCCTTGGCAAAGCTTTGGACAACTCTACCCACTTGAGTGTGATAGTTGGGAACACGTAAGCTATATCGTGGTATGTTGTTTAAAGGATGAGTCTCCCATTGTTCCTCGTGATTTCGAATATGCATATTCATTACCCATGAGATTTATATATATATATATATATATATATATATATATATATATATATATATATATATATATATATATATATATATATATACACGCATGTTCTAAAGAAGATTTGACTCAATGTTTACCTTTACTTATAAATGTCAGAATTTAGCTTTGAGTCAATCGATTCAGTTATGATGCTATGAAGTTATGCTATGTCATGTTATGAAGAGATCATGATTTCAAAAAGAATTCATGCAAGCTCTTCTTTTAGATTCTTAATAGTTATGTTTTACTTAATGCATAGTCTTTAAATGATTTTACTTATTTTAGCGGTTTTACTTACCCTGCATACTTTGTACATTCTATGTACTGACCGCATACTCTATGTTGTATCATTTAATAATACAGGACCTGACTCTCAGGTTTAGCCTTGCTCATAGTCAGCTTACCAGAGTTAGCATTCATATTGTGGGTGAGTCCTCATCTCCCGAGGAATACACTGTTCAGATTTCTTAGATGTATTTCAGTTTCAGCTTTGTTGAGTTAGTTGGGTTCTTGTCCCATCGAGATGAGGACTAGACTATTCAAATTTCTTATATGTATTTCAGTTCCAGCTTTGTTGAGTTAGTTGGGGTCTTGTCCCATCAACTCATCATGTTTAGAGGCTTTTCAGACATATGTATGAATTCAGCTTCAAATTTCGTATTCTGATGTTATGTTTAAGTTAGGCTTCGACTATGATTATACTATTGATTATTCAGTTTCTTTGATTGAGTTAGATATATGCTTATGCCATGGGTCGACTTGGGGTCTCTCAGGGCTCCTTGTCCCATGTCTCAATCCGAGGCTATGTTCGGGTCATGACAAACATGGTATTAGAGCAATAGGTTTGAAGTGTCTTAGGGTGTCTAAAAGCCGTGTTTAATAGAGTCTTTTTCATGGGTGTGAAGCGCGCCACACTTATGAAGAAGAGGCTACAAGACATTTAGGAAATGATCCCTTCTTTCATGATCTATGTCGTGCGATGAAATGTCTCCTTATACTTCTAATTCATGCTATTTGCGATTGCAGAATCATGGCTCCCTAAAGAATGAATGGTAGAAGGAACGGAAATGGTGAAATCCACGGGGATGGCAATGGAATTGGGCATCAGCAAGCCCCACCAATTCAGGAGCACCAGGCATCGAAGCCAACTGCCCATGCAGAGTTCCGACCCACTATTCAGATGCTTGCGCAGGCCTTGACCACTAAGGTAAATCAACAGGCTATTGTGCATGCTCCGCAAAATTGCAATGCAGCAGCAGCTCGAGTCAGAGACTTCTTGAGGATGAACCTGCCAGAGATCCTCGGGTCAAAAATAGATGAGGACCCGCATGAGTTCATAGATGAGATTGTCAAGATCACCTAAGTAATGGGGGTGAATGGGGTGTAGTATGCAGAGTTGTCCTCTAACCAGTTGAAAGGGGTCGCGCATATCTAGTTTTGCCAATGGAAGGATAGCAGGGTCGCCGGGGTAGGTCTTATCACTTAGGAAGAGTTTCATGTTGCATTCTTGATCGGTTCTTCCCTCGTGAGATGAGGGAGATGAAGGAAACAGAGTTCGTAAATCTAAAGAAAGGGAGAGTGATAGTACAAAAGTATGCCCGTGAATTCACTCACCTTTCAAAGTACGCCCAGAGTTAGTAGCTGATTAGAGGGTGCGGATGAGCAGGTTCGTGCATGGAGTAGCGGGCTATTTGGAAAAAGATTTTAGAATCACTATTCTCCACCAGGACATGGATTTCCCTCAGTTGGTGTTGTACACCCAACAGATGGAGGTGGTGCATTCGAGAGAGAGGGAGACCAAGAGGGCCAGGACCGACGACCAAAATTTCTCACAGCCGAGATTAGGTGGTGGGCACCGACAATAGACCCACCAGAGATGATCAGCCTCGGCATCTTCATCATTGAGTGTGTCATCGAGGCCTAGACATGATCAAAGAGGGTGAGCGTCAAGCTCGAGGGTCAGAGCAGCAGACTAACAATTCTAGCATCCCAGCTTTTCGCAGATGTGGTCGGGGACACACAAGCCAGTGCTTAGGAAGTTCAGGTACTTGTTTCAGGTGTTGGGAAGCCCGGACACATGCTTAGAGACTACCCATCAGTGAGACGGGATCAGGTTGGGGGCCGAGGCCCAGCTTCAAGTTTTAAAACCCTCTCGCACGCTCAGCACAACAGGGGGCATCTACTAGTGTAGGTGGCGGTCAACACCAGAATAGATTCTATGCCTTAGAATCCCCTCAAGAGCAGTAGTTCTCCCCAGATGTCGTCACTGGTATGTTATGAGTTGTCCATATTGATGTTTATGCTCTGTTAGATCTGGGGGCTAACTTGTTTTTTGTGACACCTTATGTGTCCAGTAGCTTCGGAGTCAGTACTGAAGTCTTGTAAGAACACTTCTCAATAAGTATTACAGTAGGTGACTTAGTTATAGCTAGACGGGTGTATAGAGATTCCCTAGTCTCAGTCCTTTATAAGGCACCTCAGCAGATTTGGTAGAGTTATCCATAACCGACTTAGATGTTGTTCTTGGCATGGATTAGCTATTTGCATGCTATGCTTTAGTTAATTGTAAAACTCGAGAAGTAGTGTTCAGATTTTTATGTGAGCCAGTTTTAGAATGGAAGGTTAGTTCAGTTGTGCCTATAGGTCGTTTCATTTCCTACCTCAACGCCAGTGAGATAATTTCTAAGGGTTGTGTGTACCATCTAGTTAGGGTTAAGGATGTTGAGTTTGAGACCCTGACTATCAAGTTAGTTCTAGTAGTACGTGAGTATCTACAGGTCTTTAAAGATGATTTATAGGGAATCCCACTTGAGCGGGAGATCGATTTTGGTATCAACCTTCTTCTCGACACGCAGCCTATAAATAGTCCTCCCTACTGAATGGCTCCAGCCGAGCTAAAAGAATTGAAGGACAGTTGAAGGACTTGTTAGATAAGGGTTTCATTAAATCGATCAAGTCCCCATGGGGTCCACCAGTTCTCTTTGTCTGAAAGAAAGATGGTTCTCTTGGCATGTGTATTGATTATCGGCAATTGAACAAAGTCACCGTCAAGAACAGGTATCCTCTACCTAGGATTGATGATTTATTTGACCAACTTCAGGGTGCGAAGTGTTTCTCGAAGATAGATCTTAGATCCGGGTACCATCATCTAAGAGTTTGGAAGAGTGACATCCCAAAGATAGCCTTTAGGATGCGGTGTGGTCATTATGAGTTTGTAGTTATGTATTTTAGACTAATGAATGCTCCTACAGCTTTTATGGACTTGATGAATAGGGTTTTCAATCCATACATGGACATGTTCATGATTGTGTTTATTGATGACATCTTGATATACTCTTAGAGCGAGGAGGAGCATGCCGCTTATATGAGAGTAGTGCTTCAGACTCTCAAGGATCGTCAATTATATGCCAAATTTAGCAAGTGCGAGTTTTGGTTAAACTCCATAGCATTTTTGGGCCATGTGGTATCAAGTGAGGGTATGAAGGTGGATTCTCAGAAAATCGAGGCAGTGCATAATTGGCCTACAATGGTGAACCCCTTAGATATTCTGAGATTCTTGGGTCTAGCAGGCTATTATCGAAGATTTGTTGAGGGTTTTTATTCTGTTGCGGCACCTTTGACCAAATTGACTCAAAAGAAGGTGAAATTCTAATGGTCGGAGGCTTATGAGAAGAGCTTCCAAGCGTTGAAGACTCTACTTACCTAGGCACCGGTGTTTACCCTACCCGAAGATACCGATGGATTCATTGTGTATTGTGATTCTTCAAAGATCAGACTTGGGTGTTTGTTGATGCAGCATGAGAAACTTATAGCATATGCCTCTAGACAACTGAAAGTTCATGAGAAGAATTACCCGACCCATGATCTTGAATTGGCTGCGGTGGTATTCTCCTTGACGATATGGAAACATTATTTGTATGGGGTCCACGTGGATGTATTTATGGACCATAAGATCTTACAATATGTGTTTACGTAGAAATATCTTAATCTTCAGCAAAGGAGGTGGTTGGAGCTACTCAATGACTACGATATGAGTGTCCTTTACCATCTGGGTAAGGCTAATGTGGTAGCGGACACACATAGTAGACTCTCTATGAAGAGTGTGTCCCATGTGGATGAGGGAAATAAAGAGCTAGTGAAAGATGTACATCGACTTGCGAGGTTGGGAGTAAGGTCGGTCGACTCAACCGATGGCGGTGTTGTTGTGCATAATGAATCAGAATCGTCCTTGGTGACTGATGTAAAAGCTAGGCGAAATGAGGACCCAATTTTTGTAAAGTTGAAGGAAGCCATTAAAATTTAGAAGATGGAGGTCTTCTCCCAAGAGGAGATGGTGTGCTTCGGTACCAGGGCCGCCTATGTTTTCTGGATGTCGATGATTTGAGGAGGTAGATGTTGCCCGAGGCTCATGGATCTAGGTATTCAATCCATTCGGGTGCCACCAAGATGTACCATGAATTATGAGAAATCTATTGGTGGAATGGCATGAAGAAGGATATTGCAGAATTTGTGGCCAAGTGTCCGAACTGTCAGCAAGTTAAGGTTGAGTATCAGATACCGGGAGGTGTACTTCAGAATATCAGCATTCCCACTTGGAACTGGGAAGAAATTAATATGGATTTCATCTTAGGTTTACCTTGTACTCACCAACAATATGACTCCATTTTGGTTGTGATAGACAGGTTAACTAAGCCTGCTCATTTTCTATCGGTTAAAACCGCGGATTCGACTGAGGATTAGGCCAAACTATATATCCGAGAGTTACTTCGATTGCTTGGAGTTCCCTTATTCATCATTTTGGATCGAGGTACTCAATTTACCTCTTAGTTTTGGAACTCATTTCAAAAAGGACTTAGTACACGTGTTAAACTCAGCACAGCATTCCACTCGCAAACGGATGGTCAGGTAGAGCGGACAATTCAAACCCTCGAGGACATGTAAAGGGCATGCATGATTGACTTCAAAGGTAGTTGGGATGATCACTTTCCCCTGATCGAGTTTGCCTATAAGAACAACTATCATTCTAGTATTTAGATGGTGCCGTTTGAGGCTCTCTATAGGCGGAGATGTAGATCGTCCATTGGACGGTTCGAGATTGGTGAGGCAGCCATGATAGGGACAAATTTGGTTCATGGGGATATGAAGAAGGTTCAATTGACAAGGGACAGGATGAAAACCACTTAGAGTTGCCAAAAGTCCTACGCCAATGTGAAAAGGAGAGAATTAGAGTTCGAGGTGGATGATTGGGTGTTTTTGAAGGTATATCCCATGAATGGAGTGATACGATTTGGAAAGAAAGGGAAACTTAGTCCCCGCTATGTTGGCCCCTACCGAATTGTTAGACAAGTTGGCAAGGTGGCATATGAATTGGAGTTGCGTTCAGAGTTATCTTCCATTCATCCTGTGTTTCATGTATCGCTTTTGAAAAAGTGCTTGGATGATCCAGCTCTAGTTGTCCCGATGTACAGTGTTTGTGTAAAGGACAGCCTTAGCTATAAGGAGGACCCAGTGGAAATATTGGATCATCAGGGTCAAAGGCCAAGGAAAAAGGAAGTAGTTTCAGTTAAAGTGTTATGGAGGAATTACCATATTGAAGGAACTACGTGGGAGTCCGAAGCAGATATGATGGCTAGATACCCACATTTATTTTCTACCGGATTAGTTAAAACTTGAGGTATCTGTTTTGACCTAAAACTCTATTTAGTTTCCATGTTCAGTTCATGTGATCAAGTTTCTTTCATGTATATGAATGTGTATGTGAATCATGAAATCAGCTAAGCTATGTGGTTTGAATCAGAGATAGTCATTCCATCAGTTTTCGATTTAAATGATCAGTATTTAAGTGTAATTATAGCATGTCTCTGTTTTCTGTATATTTCCAACATTCGAGGACGAACGTCCCCATGGAGGAGATATTGTAATACCCCAAAAATGCTTTAAATTAGACCCAAGATTTAAAAATTGGAAGAAGGCTGAAACTGGAAAAACATGTCACTGAACGAATGACCCAACGGATTGTTGGTCCAACCAACGACCTGTAGGAAGCAGTTATGGGAAGTTTTGATCAGGTGTCAGCGGGTGCCAAGTCCCTTCTGAAAAGACTTCTACAAATGTGAGGTGAACTGGGTATCTCTGTCTGAGATGATGGATAATGCACCCCATGAAGCTTGACCAACTCCTGGATATAAATTCTAGTATAGTCCTTAACTGAATCTATAGTTTTAACTGGTAAGAAATGTGCTGACTTAGTCATCCGGTCCACTAATACCCAGATGGAATCATGTTGCCGACGAGTTTGAGGTAGACCTATAATAAAGTCCATATTTATTTCTTCCCACTTCCATGTGGGTATGCTGATATCTTGGGTCATACCTCCCGGTCTTTGATGCTCTACCTTGACTTTATGGCAGTTCGAGCACTTGGCTATGAATTCAGTGATGTCTCTCTTCATGCCGTTCCACCAGTAAATATCCCAAAAATCACGGTACATTTTAGTAGCACCAGGTTGGATGGAGTATCTCGAGCTATGTCCTTCATCCAATTTTTGTTGTCTCAAGTCACTGACATCCGATACGCACAATCTGCCCTAATAATGGAGCACACCATCTCCCCCTTTGGAGAAAGCCTCAACCTCCATTTTGAGAACCGCTTCTTTGAGTTTAAGAAGATTGGGATCTTTATCTTGTTTGGACTTAACTTCAACAACCAAAGAGGATTTTGACACGCTTGGCATCACCACTCTACCCCCAGCTGAGTCAACCAACTGCACCCCTAACTGAGCTAGTATGTGAATATCCATCGCCAACTCCTTTTTGCCTTCCTCAATATGGGCGACGCTACCCATAGATACTCTGCATAGGGCATCAGCCACCACATTGGCTTTACCCGAGTGAATAGCATGCTCATGTCATAATCCTTCAGCAGCTCTAACCACCTCCTCTTGTGAAGATTTGGGTCCTTCTTACTAAATACATACTGAAGGCTCTTGTGATTGGTGAAAACATCAACATGAGTCCCATATAGGTAATGTATCCATATTTTTAATGCAAACACTACCTCTGCAAACTCTAAGTCATGAGTTCGATTATTATGCTCATGAACTTTGATCTTTCTGGAGGTGTAGGCTGTCACCTTGCCCCGAATGCAATCAAGTCCAACTTTGGAAGCGTCACAATATACTTCAAATCCATCCGCTCCTTCTGCTAGAGTCAATACTGGAGCAGTAGTGAGTAGAGTTTTTAACTCCTGGAAACTCTTCTCACACACATCTGACCACTGGAATTTCACCTTCTTCTAAGTCATCCTAGTCAGTGGAGATGCTATAGAAGAAAATCCTTCTATAAAGCGTTGGTAATAACCAGCCAAACCCAAGAAACTTCTGATTTCGGTTGGGAGGTAGGTCTGGGCCAATCTTTCACTGCTGCTATCTTTTGAGGATCAACCTGAATACCCTCATCTGAGACCACATGATCCAGGAAAGTCACAGACTTCAACCAGAATTTACACCTAAAGTCTGAATCCTTGACACGAACTAAACGGTAAATAAATCCCTTAGAAATAAGCTTCCTGGCCTGAAAGGTAGGAAATAAGCCTAACCTTAGGCTCTACTGCCCGACCATTCTAGAGTTGGCTCATTAGGGAATTGAAACCTGACGACCCTAGTTCTGCAGTCAACTGAGGCATAACCTATAACACCCCAAAATTTTTATTGGTAATTATTTGATGTTTTATGATAGTTTATAGGATGTACGAGTTGTATATTGGTCATAGGTGTCAAGGGAAATATATACGATCAAAAAAACCAAAGTGTATGTGAAGTTCATAAGTAAGGATCAACTTTAAATGACCATATCTCCAAATATATAATGAATTAGGAGCCCCGCGACCTATCTAATTAAACTTATTTGAGTCTAGTTTTCATAACATCAAACCTCTTGTCAATTGGAATTTGGAGTAAAAAGTTATGAGAATTTTACCTCTTGTCAATTGGAATTTGGAGTAAAAAGTTATGAGCATTTTACCGAACCATCGCGAGTAGTGACGCGGGCATGACGCCCTAGCGCCTCCACCGCCCTGCCCCTATTTATTTTAGTTGTTTGCTGCTCAAATCATATCATTCCTATCAAAATTCGAGCTTCCTGCTTAGGGGACACTTCTCTCTGTATTTTACAGCCAAAAACTAAGATAAATCAAGGCAAACCATCAACCAAAAATTGAAGCCAAGTGAAGAAGATCATTGCAAAGTTTAAGAGAGGCATTGGTGAGTCTTGTTGCTCCATTTTTTAAGCATGTTTATGAAGTTTTTTTTCTTCATTTGCGGAGGATTACTTATATGAATATATACTACCTCTTGTTAATGGTTAGATTCAAGGGAGGAGGTAAGGATTCTATCCTTTAAACTTACCAAAAATCTTAGCTAAAAGCTTGAAAATTCAAAGCTAGGCTAGGTTGTTTTTTTCATGTGTGTTTATCTGAAGTTTCTGCCATTCTTTGGGCTGTGAAGCTGCTGTGTTTGAAATAACGTTAAGCTTCCTAGATATTCCATCTTAGTAGGAGTCGAAGACAAGAAAAGGGTTACCATTTCTAGCTATTAAACTTGCATGAATTTTGTTAGCTAAAGCTAGAAGTTGAAGTTGGTTTTGTGGATCATTTTTTGTGTGTTTTTTGGGTGAAGTTTTGGCCCCTCTTTAGAGGTTGATAAAGCTGTGTTTTTCTGGGAATATACTCCTTTTATTCTTGGGAATAATCACAAGAAAATCGAGGTAAGTTCACCATTTTATTTTTCCCTTAAAGACTGTGGAAACAAGTTAAAACAAAGTAATGAAATGTTGTTTGGTATTGTTGTTATGGCTTCTGTTGGGATGACATTTTGTCAAGGAAATTGTCTCAAACCAGGCTTGTTACATGAGTATAACTTCAAGGAATTGAAGAATACTAAACATGGGTTGTTGGAGGACAGAAGCGATTAAGGAAAGCTCGTCGTAACAAGGTATGTAAGGCGCCCCATCTATCATTCTTTCAAGAACGATTCGTGTAAAGTCAATCGATTGAGACAAAAACCTTTTTAAAAGTCTTGAGGAAGTATGTTAAGCTTCATTTAATCTTTAAAGTCCCATGTTTTATTGAGGATAAATGTTAAGATTATGCCTAGCCGATGGGAGATACCTAAAGTGTGATATTGTGTTGATTGTTGTCGTAGTTGTACATTGAGTTGGAGACCCCCTCAGCGTGGGCATTGTTAGCTGGTCCTTTCTTTATGTCATGTGTATATATATGTGATGTTAAATGGGTTTAAAGGTCTGGTTTCTATCTGAAATTGGTGAAGAGCCGAGATGAGGACGTGTAAATGATTTTAAGCCACGTAAAGACGTCGCAAGCTATTTTAAGAGTTTTGTATAGACTTTACTGCTAATGAAAAGAAGGAATTAAGCTCGGTTTACACTTTTTGGACAAAAGAAAGAAATAATAGGCTAAAGGCTCAAAGGGCTGACTAGGGTATACAATCACAGAAAGGGAAAGTATGACAAGAAAAAAAATAGAAACTCTCCGTTAAAACAAAGAAATGCCTACATCCTTTCCTACAATACACCTCCTTCATTTCGTTTTGTACACACACCAGGCAAGTTCTAGACACTTTACAATAGCATGGAATATCAACACCTCACTTCACACTTTATGCACATGCTCGATTCGAGATGTATTCACAGACTCTTCAATCAACTAATTACAGGAATTCAAACATTAAGCCTCAATCACGCCGAATCGAACTCTACAACCTAGGTATCTCAACATATTTACAAAATTTGCATGCTTTCATAAGAATAACCTTTGCATTTTGAATATCATGTACAACACGAAACCAAACTTTCGCAACCATATAGTAGCTACAGGTTCCGGGATGCAATCCACCAAGGAAAAAACTGAAAATTAATTGAAAAAAAACTACTCCTACCGACTACATTTCCCTTAAGACAGTCGTCATCCATCCATCAAAGGGAACGGTCACTAACAATGACTTCGGTTCAATGGGACCCTTCTTGGTAAAAGAACCGAAAACAAACACCGAGAAACCCAAAATTAAAAAGTTGAAAAATTTGCAAAATATCGATCATTTCGATAGAAAATTTTTTTATTTACAAAATATTCTAAATATGAACAAAATAGTTTCAAAAATTTTAAAAATATCGATCATTTCGATAAACAAAACAAACAAAAACAAACAAAAAAATATTTGTAGAATCAGCTGGCAACATTCAACAACACACATCAATTTCACAAATATTTACAAATACAGAACAATTTGAAAATTCACAAACACAGGGAAACACAACATACAAAATAACAGAGGAGAACATACAAACAAACAACCCAGCCCAGCACCTAACTACTCCCACCCCACACTTAATTCGAATACTATCCCCAGTGTTCACAAAAAATAAATAGCACAGAATCGGGTGGTGGAACTCCCTGATCAATCAAAGTATTCCACTTCTTCGTCGGGTGCTGCTGCTTCATCTCCCATGTCCAAGTCGCCTCCGTCGTCATCATCGGACTCCACATCAAAGTCCTCCCGACGGGTCACCTCATCCGTGGGGACGTCATCGTCTGTGGGCTCTACAAAGGCTGGCCCTACTCGGCATAGAGCCCTGGCGTTTTCGCCAAACGGGTAGTCTAGCTCAAGCTGCCATAGCTCCTCCTCCGTCGCTGGCCTCCCACCTATTGTCAGCTGGAGCATCTGCATCCCGTACATCTGCGCCATATACTGGTCATCACGAGCGTGTCACTCGCCAAGTGTCAGCACTGGCCCCTGGGTGGTGTCGGGAGCCTTAGTTTTAGTCACATCCAAGGCCCGCCGCTCCAACTACGGGATATAATCGAGGGCCTCCTCCTCAACATCGAGGCCCCTGCGAAAGGTGGTGAGTAGTCCACCAAAACAATACCTGTGCCCCTGGTGCAACCGGGCTCTCTTCATGGCGGATATAATAACCGCCTCGACATTTATCTCCAGCCCTTTCATCAGGGCGTACACCAGGCAAACACGATCCCGGGTTACATCAGTCATATGTACCCCCGGGATGAGGCAAGAGTAGACTATCTTCAGCCAAATTCGGGCTTCCCTATTCATCTGAGAATATGGCAGAGTCTGGTGGTAGCCCCTTTCCTTGTGCCTGCTCCATCTAGCTGTAGATGTGGCTCCACATAGTGTGCGTCTGATGTCAGCATACGGTGGGGTAATGTTCAGCTGTCGGAGGACGTGGGCGTCTGTGTCCCGCGCTCCTATGATACCATTGCGCTGGTGGGGCTCCAGAGTGACTATCTGCCCTCAGATTTTGATGGTGTGGCTTCGGATTGACGGGTTCCAATTAGCATAGAACTCCTGAACCAGGTGCAGGTTGCATTCTTTGGGCTCCTCGAATATGAACTTGAGCCCTGCTGCCTCGATCCGGTGAACTATTCTGGTGAACTCCTGTTCCAATGGCTCCCATGCTATATGCTCCTCAGGGAAATATTTGTTCTCTTTGTGCTTGGCGTACCACTTTTTCCCCTCGTCAGTCACCCATCTTGTTCCATATTGGCGGCGCTGGCCGCGTGGAACTGCTGGTGCTGCTGGGACTGCTGTGCCCAGTCTGAGTCTCTTCCTGCCGGTGCCTGAAGTTGATGCACCTTTCCCTTTATCTTGCCGGCTTGCCATTTTACCTGTCAACCCAAGTAAACAAGCTCAATGTTAAGCTACATAAATATTAACTTCGGCTAAGGTCGGGTTACGCTAAGTTACCCCACACTTAGTCCTTAGCTACAGTTATAACAATACGGTAAGAATAGCTTTATTTACATCAAACAACCAGCTATAAAATCATGCTTAGTGTGTTCAAAAGAATATTTCGACGGTATAACTTCTGTGTACTACTCAGACTTCGTATAGCTAATCACAATCACTACCATCGCTAGCATTTTAACCATTTCACTTAGCAAAGAAAAATGAAGAAACAAAAATAACAACAAAAATTTATATACATGAACCTATCCAACCAACCAAATTCGAACCAATTTCAACATTTCCCCCAAACCCGAGAATTCGTCTTCTATTAACATCCCAACAATTTGTACAATGACTCATCTCATTCAACACGTACAACCCGCCATAAAATTCACAAGTTCAACACATTTCTAACTTCAAATTCAACAACAAGCCCTAGAATTGAGATTGTCAATCAAATTCGAATAATTTATGCAATCGACAAGTTCAAACAATCATAATGACATTCCGAACAATTATCAATCAACAAATAACTCGAATTCATGCTTAATTTCGACTTAGGGCGATTTAGTTCACCTCCCATGCTTAAAATCAAAGAAAATCGACAAAAACTTGAGAGGGAATAGGAAAACATACCTTGAAGTTGAATAATCGAAGAAAACTCGGAAATTTGTTGCCTTAAGCCGTGCCACGTTGATGGGAGAGGGGTTTTGGGATGTTTGGTCGCGGAAGAAATCGAAAATGAGGGGAAAAGGGGAGGTTTAGGGTTAAAAAGGGTAGAAAAACACACGGGTCACCCGGAAACCCGGTGTGACCCGTCGCGATATACAAGGCAATGTGTCACGGAGTGCATCGCGGTGCACTGCCTCCGTGACACGGAGCCATCGCGACAACATTCTGGAAATTTTTAAAATTTTCGGGTTACACCTCAACGTGTCACGGAGGGTAACGCGGAGGTCCTCCTCCGTGACACGGAGCTATCTCCCCAGCTCACTGTTTTCTACATTTTATTAATTTTTCATACCTCGACTTTTCCTTCACGATTCCGTGCACATTTTCCTCCATTTGACCTGAAAATCATCTCACTAAACAAAATTGGTTAGAATAATAGGTTTCACCTAACTAAAAATTAAAAACACTAACTAAAATGAAAATTTTTGTAATCAATCAAGAAAAAGAAAAAGAAAAATCTATTTACACTTTACAAAATGAAAGAAAGAAAAAAAATCTTCACGGGTTGCCTCCCGTGCAGCGCCTGGTTTACCGTCGCGGCTCGACGTCATTTAAGCTCAATTGTCCGCTAGGGTGATGGACGATTTCTCTCGATCACCGTCCTCCCCCCAGTAGTGCTTACACCTATCTGGTGGTCTTCCCATTAACTCTCGGGAATGCTTCATCTGCTTGTCATTACCATGATCAATCACATTGATCACCGAGAGTTCTTCATGCACCATCGGGAGCTTGGGTGCTTTATACACATCGAACACCTCTACCTTGTCATGTGATCTCATTGTGAGTTGCCCCGCAGCTACGTCGATTAATGCTTTCTCGGTTGCCAAGAAGGGTCGTCCCAAAATAGATAGGACTTCCGCGTCTGGTTCAAAATCTAGCACAACAAAATCTACCGGGAAAATTAGGGAGCTAACTTGCACTAGAACATCCTCAACAATGCCATCCGGCCTAGCTAAGGATCGATCCGCAAACTGCAAGATTACGGTTGTAGGTCTAAGACTCCCTAAACCCAACTTTCTGAATACCGAAGACGGCATCAGATTTATACTTGCCCCCAAGTCACACAATCCACGAGCTCGGATGCTCTGCCCAATAGTAAGCTGGATAGTAAAACTTTCAGGGTCTTTTAACTTTGTGGGCAGTCTATTTTGGATCCGGGAAGTGCACTCCTCCATTAAAGGGACCGTAGCATACTCAGTCAACCGACTTTTGTTGGCCACAATGTCCTTTATGTACTTGGCATATTTAGGCACTCCCTGCAAGACATCAACAAGAGGTAAATTAACATGTACCTGTTTAAGCACCTCCATGAATATCTTGAAACACGCCTCCTCTTTGTGTTTCTTGAGTCGTTGAGGGAACGGGGGTGGAGGTCTTTCTGATTCAGCTTCTTTGGTCTTCCCCCTTTCCGAACTTTGCTCCCCCTCAACTTCTGCTGCTCCCGAGTGTTGAGGTGGTCTTTCTGGTTCCACCTCCTTCAGCTGCAAACCACTCCTTGTGGTCACTGCATTTACCTACTTGGGATTCGGATCCGTGTCGCTTGGCAGTCCTCCTCTAGGCCTTGTATTTTGGGCACTAGCAAATTGCCCAAATTGATACTCAAGAGCGTTGGTAGCTAATTGATTATTTTTCACTTCGGCTGCCAATTTCACATAGTCAACCTGCAATTGAGCTTGGTTAGCTATCATGGTCTTGAACATCTCCTCAATGCTGGGTGATGGTGGTGGAGGAGGTGCATTGTTATTTCTGAATTGAGATTGGTAGTTCTGTTGCCCTCCTTGGTTCCTTTGCACACCCTGACCCGAACTTTGGCCTTGATGGTTGTTGCTACCCCATGAGAAGTTAGGATGATTCCTCCAATTTGAATTGTAGCTACTACCATACTGCTGGTGATTTCTTTGTGCATTACCCACAAAGTTTACCGAGTCAGGATTGGCTCCACAGCACTCAGCTGAGTTCTTACTGCTTCCACACACTTCACACCACAATTGCTGGACTGCATTAACTGGAGCTGAAGGCTGGTTCAAAGTCATGTTGCTTAAGTGGTTGTTCAATTGATTTTGCAAGGGAGCTATCTGTGCAGCGATAGCTGTAAACCCGTCCACTTCAAGCACTCCTGCTGCTTTCCTTGCCCCACCTCGTGATGAATCAGCATTCCATTCTGGATTGCCCTGTGAAATCCGGTTTAGCAAGGTATACAGCTCCTCATAAGTCTTTTCCAGCGCTTGCCCTCCACCTGCTGAATCTAGCAATATTTTGGTGTGGGGTTCCAAACCCTCAATAAATGTGTGCACCAACACCTCATTGAACTGATGATGATGAGGACAGTCCCGCAACATGGATTTAAATCTCTCCCAGGCTTGATATAAATTTTCTCCCTCCCTCTGTTTGAAACTTAGAATTTGACTTCTAAGTCTTGCTGTTTTACCAGAGGGAAAAACGTTATCAAGAACTTTCGTGCAAGATCATCCCACGTTGAAATAGAATTTGGTGGCTCAGCTTTCAACCACCTCTTGGCTTCTCCCAGTAATGCGAACGGAAATAATGTAAGCCGAACATAGTCAGTTGACACTCCAGCGGGTATGTAAGTGTCACTTATCTCCAAAAGGTTTTGGAGATGCTGTTGTGGGTCTTCATGAGGGAGACCGGTAAATTGCCCGCTTGTGTGCAACAACTGCACCATATTTTGCTTGAGTTCGAATCTCCCTCCAGGCTCTGGTTTGCGGATACTGGATGTAACATTATTGGCATGTGGGATTTCCACCTCGCGAACCGGCCTTGCTGCTGCTTCTTCGGGCACTAACACTGCCCTTACAACCGATGGATTTTGTTGCTCCATAATCGTCTGTCTGAGCAACTGCAGCTTTCTTTGTAGAGCTTCTCTCTGTTTACTGTTAAATATACGTTCTGGCTCTATATAAGATTCCACCAGCTCTTTGTCTCTTGCCAGTGTTCATAGCAATTAAGTCTGCAAAATACAGGCTAGGACCAAGTTGTCAACACTTAAGAAAATGAAAATAGAGTAAAATTAACACTTAAAACAAATTCACCAATTGCCAAGTCCCCGACAACGGCGCCAAAAACTTGTTCGGTTGGTTTTGGGGTTATAAAATTGACACGCAAGTGCACGTGGTCGAACAAGTAGTAAGTGGCTTTAGTAAGCCAAGTATCGATCCCACAGAGACTTGGGTTAAGTGCAATTTGTTCAAGTATACTATATTTTTACTTCTAAATATGTTGACAACAAAGTAACCAAAAAGTGAATAATTTGTTTTATAAATTTTATACTAAAACTACGAACAATTATATACTTTGAATTTGGACTATGAATAAGAGCATGCCGAGGTTAACGAACATGTAATGAAACTGATTATCATCATAAATTGGTTAATCTTTTCTTCCAGTTGCTAGACAAGAACATATGCCAAGAAATTAAAACTCTCGTATTTAATCTCACTTAAGAATCATGAACCATCCGTCTACATTTCTGTGATCAAATGCAATTCATGTTCTAGCAATACAATTCCGGTTCCTAAATTGACTAATACGATTTTCAGGTATATTTCTCTCCTGAATGCACATCAAAACTCAATTTTCCCAAATCAAGTTAAGAACAATATCCTATTAATTCACAACTTTCCAATTTTGTGCTCTCTCGAGTGAAATCGGACTTTTTAGATGTACATTAATGTAGGCCACACACCAATGCAGTAAGAATAAGAATTAATAGAACAACATGGAAGAAAAAGATGAAAAACCATATAATCAATAATCAAAATTCATCACAAGTGTTCATAACCTCAGCAAGGAAGGGAATTAGCCACTTATTTGTGGATTAATCATCATAAAACAAGTGTTAATCATACAAACAATTGAATTAGAGAAGAAAGATAGAGAGAAAAAACCCTGAACTTTTCGTCCCTCAACTGCCTGTAACCCACGTCCTTGCTCCACCAAGTCTGAATTATGAAAAATGAACTTAAGTGTTCTATTTATACTAGTGGGAATTTTTCGCGGAATAATGAGCAATGTGCCACGGAGTGCATCGCGGAGCACTGCCTCCGTGACACGCCATGAACGCGGACCCTCACTGGAACTGGGGGTCCGGGAATTCAAGCTCAACGTGGCACGGCGTGCATCGCGGAGCACTGGCTCCGTGCCATGGAGCAAACGCGGACCTTCACTGGAAATTTGGTGAATTTTCACCCTCCAGGCAGAATGCCTCTGCGATGGCAGCGTGACACGGCTCCATCGCGGAGCCACTTTAAATCATGCTGTCCAATGCCTTTTCCTTGCTCGCATCCAAGTCCAACTCCGATATCATCCAACATGCATTTTAGCTTCCCGAAATCACATTTTACCTACAAAACAATGCTAAACATGTTGGTTAGTATAAATTCACATTTTATTCCTAATTATATGAAAATGTATACACATTGCTAGATAAACAAGGTGAAAATGATACTTTTGAGTATCACTTGGGCATATAAATCTGCCCAAGATCAATACACCCCACCGGTAGGACCCAATATACCTTTCCAGGGTATAAAGGCATGAGCTGGGTGATCAAAAAAGTCTGGGGCCATTCAGGCTAATAAATACTAAAACCTACACTGGCAACATAGTTCTGGGAATCTGGGTGCACTGGAACCCCAGTCTGCTGGGTGCTAAGTCCTACTACCAATGGATAATCCTAAACTGAATACTAAGATGATAGCTTGAAACTGGTTCCCAAGACTAGTCAGGGATACATATCTTAAAGTACCCTGAGAGTCTTACAGGACCAGATTCTGAAACTAGGTTCTAGAATAGCCAGAGATGCTTATCCAGAATTGTCGTAACGTCTAAGAACAAGATGTAATCTGAAATGGGGTCCTAAGGCTACTCAGAGCTATATATCTTAAGTGTCATGACTTCCTAGTGGACTAATAAACTGAATTCTGAATTTGATTATGATAACTGGGAGATATTACTGACACCTTAAGAAATTCTGTAGTCAAACTGATCAGTTGACATTTATGACTGACGCTAAGTATTTTAACATTTTCAATAAAGCTAGGCAACATGTATCTAACTGAGAATGTTACACCCCGTGAAAGTTAACGAATAGTAGGTGTACGCATGAATTCGAAGTAGACAAAGAGAGTACGATGTGTGTAAAGAAGCCTCGGAAGTCGGGTCCAACGAGGTGAGGCCGCAAGGGCAATGCGACGCACCAGCCTGCCTGTGCTATAGGTAGTGCGGCATGCCAGGGGGCTCAGGGCCTTTGGAGGCACGGCGGGGTAATGCCTCGGTGCTATGGCCAGCGCGGGGCGCCGCCCAGGCCACCTCCCCAATATATATACATATATATATATATATGGTTTAATTTTACTTGATTTTAATAGTTCCTTCACCAGAAAAGTGAGTGAACGAAGGTTTCAAATAATTTTTGTCCGATTACGCTACAGAACGTCGTACAAACTCCGATTAACATTGGGTATTGAAGTTTAAGGCCGTAGAGAGCATTCCTACGGAGTTATTTGCATGAAATTCATCTGGAGAATCATCTTCCCATCGAGCCAAAGTCATCAGAATTGTGCCAAACTATTTTCTATACAATCACAAGCTTCAAGTAAGCATTTCTCCCTTCTAGACTTTCGAGAAATAACGAGTTTTCGACCGTGTTCCTGTTAAGTTGAAATATAGTTAATATTTATATGTAAAGTTTTCCTTTTTTTAAAATTTAGTATTAAAACGAACCCTTTTCTCCTAGTAACACGTTTCCAGTTTGGAAGAGCTATTGAAATATATATTGGAACTCGTCAGCTAATTAGGAAGCAACAATTGAGGTATTGTTAAGGAAAATTCCTTCGGCAAGTTAGTTCCTATAGCATTATAACTCAGTCTAAATCCTATTAAGAGAATCAGAAGTAAGTTAATCATGAATAGTTGTTAGTATCTGAGGCTAGTATTCTACGCTTTATTTGGGATTTGATTTGCCTATATAGCCCTCCATGACCAATCCTTGGGCTATTAGCTATGTCGACGCCTGCTAGGGGCAAGATGACGTTTCTCCTGAAAGAGCGGCGTGCCATCCGTGAGGGATGAAGATAGGGTCCCAGGTCCTCATAGAGTCGATTCCATGGCTGGACTATTATGCATACCCCATATCGGCACCACACCCCCGACGAGCCTGGTACTTGGGGTGCAGATATCAGGAGTCCATTAGACTCAAACACAGCTACAGTCAGGGGCCGAGTGGGCTCAGTTGCAGACCTAGGGGACTGGTAGGACTGCTATAGTTACTAGTTGACCCATTATGACCTTGTTAGGTGTATATAGATTAAATTGTACTCATCAGGGCTTATGGGGGCCCCAAGTGGGTTGTTCTATGCTGGTTGTACCTTCCGGTTTATAGAGGCCAGGTAAGGTTCTTCTTTGCTTCATTATTGATAGATTAGATAATAGAGAATCCATCTACTCAGGTATGGCTCCTATCCCTTTTATTCTAGTCATTTTTCAGTTCCATCTTTTATATTTAGTTATTTGCAGTTATTGTCTTACATACTCGGTACATATTATATTGATGCCCTTTTGGGGCGCTACATTACTTTCCTGCAGGTACGGATAGATGAGGAGAACGTCCCTCTTAGCTTCCATCTAGGATTAGCAGAAGAGTCAGCTCCATTCCTCCGGACCTTATAAATAGAAGGTTTACTCTTTTGATTGTGCAATTTATGGGTAGGTCGGGGCCCTGTCTCGACCATCGTATTACTCTTAGAGGCTTGCACATTGTTTCTATTTCCCTGTGGTTACATATTGTTGGCCGTGTGGGGCCTATATGTATTTTATGTCGTGTGCTGGACGTGTGGCGCTCGGAATAGCTGATACTTATCGTCCTTGTCGGCTATAGCTTAGTTTAGTACCAAATTTAAGTTTTAGTGATAACTAGATATCATTGTAGCCTTGTCGACTCGCATAGGACTCCCTGTTTTATGTGTTTCTAGTTTACTATTTTCCTATGACAGGTGGATATAAAGCCTTGTCAGCCAGGGGCTGTGTTTACAGCCAAGATATAGCCTGTTATTTTTTTGATTCTAGAGTTAGTATTAACCCTACACCATGAGTGCTTAGGCTTAGTTAGCTTAATCAGAACTTAGTAAGGCACTAGCTGCCAGTCATGCCTCCCAAGGTGGGGCTTGACAAACTTAGTATCACAGTAGGTTGTATCCCTGCAAGCCGTGCTAAGTAGAGTCGTGTCTATGGATGTGTTTTGCACCACATAGGATGGTTACTCTTTTTCCTTATCCAGTCGTGCTATAGAGATGTACGGTATAGGGTTGAATCCCTAAGCTTACCATATTCTTTTTGTCTATAGAGAAATGTCGGAAGCGCAACACTCTACGACTGGTAGGAGATTGGATGTGGCATTAGGAGAGGGCACTAGCAGGGTTCCCCAGTTAGAGTCAACCCGATCTAAGGGCAATAGGGAAGTCTCATCTCAATCTCCCCAGCATCCTCCACCACGCCAGGAGCCGCTCGGAGCGGCAAATGTGTTAGCACCTCCTCCAGCAGTATTTCTACTGAAACCATCCGATCAGGAGATTAGGAGTACTGTTGTTATGCTAGCTCAGATGATGGCCACACAGCATCAGCCCGTGGTACCAGTGGTTGCAGAATCTTCTAGAGGGCCTGGTAGCTCGAGCGTCTGAGAGTTCCTTGCACTGAGTCCCCTGCATATTATAGGGACAGATCGGGATGAGGACCCTCAGATTTTTTGGACCAATTGAAGTGAATTTTCAGGGCAATGCATACCACCCCTATAGAATCGGAGGAGTTAGCAGTGTTTCGATTGCGGGACATTGCAGTACTATGGTACGAGAGCTGGGAAAGGTCCCGACGCAGAGATGTTCCCCCTCCGACTTGGCCAAGTTTTTCAGAGGCCTTCTTAGATCATTTCTTCCATGGGAGATTCGCCAGGCCAGGGTAGATCATTTTTTGCATTTGTAGCAGTGTTCGATGAATGTTCGAGAATATGCTACAAGATTTGATTCCTTGGCCCAATATGCACCGGTCTTTGTGGACACTATGCCAACTAGGGTGCATAGGTTCATTATGGGGCTGAATCCAAAATATGTGGAGACCTATATCATAGCTACCTTGCGAGAGGACATGGATATTGCTCGTGCTCAGGCATTTGCCTAGAATATTGAGGGGATCCGGCAGCGGCAGCGAGGTATAGAGAGAGTAAGTCAGGAGCAACGCTACAGGACTAAGCCCCGTGATATCCAGACAGAGTCCCAGGGTGGACCTAGACCACAATTATCAGTTAGGCCACCCAGACCCCCACCTCCACAACAACAGCAGGGGAGCAGGATTGGTCGTCATGGACAGTCAGGGCCCGGTGAGAGCTCACGGTCTATAGGATCACAGTAGTAGAGGGGGTCGGAGCAGAGCAGATTTACTGTACCACTTTCCTCTATTTGCAACCGACGTCATTATGGGGCATGCAGATATGGTTCCATGACATATTATGCATATGGGAAAGAGGGTCATCGAATGAAGGACTGTCCAGCCAGAGTTCAGGGCGATCGGGATCGACAGGATAGATCTTCAGTGGGGTCACTTGCCCCAGCCCCTCCAGTAGGGCGGAAGCCCTCAGATCCAGCTGGTAGAGGCCGAGGCAGATCAGGGGGCGCCAGTTCAGGTACCGTTCCAGATTGGACATATGCTTTACAGGGGCAACATGAGTCAGAGTTATCGCCGGATGTTGTGACAGGTATGCTGGACATTTTCTCTCATTTTGTATATGCTTTAATAGACCAAGGCTCCATTTTATCTTATGTTACACTATTAGTGGCTCAGAAGTTTGGCATCATGTCGGAATTACTTCGACGACCCTTTTTAGTGTCTACTCCTGTTGGTGATTCCTTTATAGCTAAAAGGACCTACCGGGGGTGCACAGTAGTGGTAGTTGGTCGCCAGACTTTAGCAGATTTTTTAGAATTAAAGATGATTGATTTTTATGCAATTATGGGTACGGATTGGATAGCTCCATGTTATGTCAATGTAGAATGCTGGACCAAGATTGTCTGATTCCACTTTCCTGTGGAAAGGTAGTGCGGCTACGCCAAAAGGTAGATTTATTTTCTATCATCAGGGGAGAAAATTGATAGCAAAGGGATGTATTTATCATATTGTTAGGGTTCAGGATGTCCAAGAGAAGTCTCCAACTCTTCAATCTATTCTAGTGGTCAATGAATTTCTAGAAATATTCCCAGATGAACTTCCTGGTATTCCCATAGACCGAGAAATCGTCTTTGCAATTGACTCATTACCAGGTAGACAGCCTATATCTATTCCTCCGTACTGGATGGCTCCTGTTGAGCTCAGAGAATTAAAGAAGTAGTTGAAAGATCTACTAGATAAGGGGTTTATCAGGACGAGTACTTCACTGTGGGGTGCGCCGATTTTGTTTGTGAGAAAGAAGGATGGCACCCTCCGCATGTGTATAGATTATCGGCAGTTGAATAAAGTCACTATCAAGAATAAGTACCCACTTCCTACAATAGATGATTTGTTTGATCAATTACAGGGGGCGAAGTGTTTTTCCAAGATTAATTTATGATCTGGGTATTATCAAATTCAGGTTTGGGAGAGAGATGTACAAAAAACTGCTTTTTGGACCAGATATGGCCACTTTGAATTTCTAGTCATGTCCTTCGGGTTCACGAATGCTCCAGCGGTGTTCATGGCTAGATGAATAGTATTTTTAGGCCGTATCTGGACCGATTTGTAAGAGTATTTATTGATGATATTTTGGTGTATTCCCGCTCAGAAGATGAACATTGGGATAATTTACGGACAGTGCTCTAGATTCTCAAAGATCGTCAGTTATATGAAAAATTTTCCAAGTGTGAGTTTTTGCTGAATTAAGTGGCCTTTTTGGGTCATGTAGTTTCAGAAGCTAGTATCCAGGTAGACTCCCAGAATATTGAGGCGGTAAAAACATGGCCTAGGCCAACAACTCCAACCGTGGTACGTAGTTTCTTAGGATTATCCGGTTACTACAGGAGGTTTGTAGAAGGGTTTTCTACTCTGAAAGCGCCTTTGACCAAGTTAACTCAGAAAGCAGACAAATTTCACTAGACCAAATCCTATGTACAGAGTTTCCAGGAGCGTAAAAACAGACTGATCTCAGCACCAGTATTAGCCTTGCCAGAAGGATCGAGGTGTTATGCAGTGTACTGCGATGCTTCGGGTGTTGGGTTAGGATCTTTTTGATGTTGCATGGTAAGGTAATTTCTTATGCTTCGAGATAGGTAAGGAAGCATGAAAAAAAAATACCCTGCCCATGACCTAGAATTAGCCACGGTCATCCATGCCTTAAAAATATGGAGGCATTATCTGTACGACATTCATATAGATATTTTCATTGACCATAAGAGCCTCCAGTATATCTTCACCCAGAAAGAGTTGAATCTGCTGTAGCGCTACTGGTTAGAATTATTGAAAGACTATAATGTAAATATTTTATATCATCCAGGAAAAGCCAATGTTGTAGCAGATACCCTCAGTCGCAAATCTATGGGGAGTTTAGCATACCTGAGGCAAGAACAAAAGGAACTAGCTCGAGAATTACATCAGTTAGCGAATCTGGCAGTTCGTATAATAGATTCAGGAGACAGTGGGGTAGTGATCCAAAATACTGCAGTGTCATCATTGGCTGTAGAAATGAAAGAGCTGCAGTATGAAGATCCTAACCTAGTTCAACTCAGGAGTAAAGCTCAGCAAGGAGAAGTAGCAGATTTCAGGGTAACTAGAGACGGGGTTTTTTGGTATAAGGGCCGCATTTGTGTGCCGGATGCGGCAGGGCTTTTCCAGTAGATTATAGGAGAGGTACATTATTCCCATTATTCTCTTCATCCAGGTTCAATGAAGATATACCATGATATAAAAATAATTTATTGGTAGTGGGGGATGAAAAAGGAGGTAGCAGAATTTGTGGTACAATGTCCTAACTGCCAGCAAGTTAAGGCTGAACATCAAAAACCCGGTGGATTGACACAAGAAATAAAAGTACCTATGTGGAAATAGGAGGTGATTAATATGGACTTTGTGACAGGGTTACGCAGTACTAGGCGTAAATTTGATTCTATCTGGGTCATCGTTGATAGGTTGACGAAGTTAGCTCATTTTCTGCCGAAGAAGGCTACCTTCTCAGCCGAGGACTATGCTGAATTGTATATCAGAGAAATAGTACGATTACATGGTGTTCCAGTATCAATTATTTTTGATAGAGGGGCACACTTCACAGTTAAATATTGGCAATCCTTCCAGAAAGGTCTGGGGACACAGGTTAATTTGTGTACCGCCTTCCATCCTCAGACAGATGGGTAAGCAGAACGTACAATTCAGATGCTTGAAGACATGCTACGAGGGTGCGTGTTAGACTTCGGAGGTAACTGGGATGAATACTTTCCACTTATTAAATTCGCGTATAACAATAGTTTCCATTCAACAATTTAGATGGCACCTTATGAAGCTTTATATGGAAGGAAGTGTAGATCCCCAGTAAGTTGGTTCGGGGTAGGAGAATCGGAATTGATTGGGTCAGATATTATTCACCAGTCAGAAGAGAAGGTGAAACATATCAGAGAATGCCTATTAACAGCCCAGAGCGGCCAAATGTCCTATATTGATGTGCGTCGGAGGAACATAGTGTTTGATGTGGGTGATTGGGTATTCCTGAAGGTTTCGCCGATGAAGGGCGTGATGAGATTTGGTAAGAAGGGCAACCTTAGCCCAAGGTTTATTGGACCGTATAAAATCCTCCGGAGGATAGGTCAAGTGGCATATGAGTTAGATCTACCTTCAGATTTAGAATCTTTTCACCCAATTTTCCACGTGTCGATGCTACGAAAGAGCATAGGAGATCCCTCCCGGATTGTGCCTGTTGAGGATGTCCAAATCACGAAAGAGTTAGCTTATGAAGAGGTTCCAGTAGCTATATTAGATCAGTAGGTATGCAGGTTGAGAAATAAAGATGTCACTTCTGTTAAAGTGTTGTGGATGAACAAGAATAGAGAAGAAATGACTTGGGAGGATGAAGATGATATGAGAACTAGATACCCTCATTTGTTCTAGGCTTAGCTCAGACTATGCAGTTAAAGGTACGCTTATCTATTAAGTTATTGTTTCATGATAGTGTTACATATATGTATATTTGATGTAGTTGACTCAAGTCTGGTTGTGAAATTGTTGCTATAGTGCTATGCGAAGTACCTGTGTTGGACTTTTCTGTGTTCCAGGGTTTTCAGATAGTCCATGATCTCGGGCAAAATAGCATGCCCGAGTGACGCTTGATAACTTAATTTAGTCTAGTTTAGCTAAGTAATTGTATACATTTTCATGTGATTTTATATAAATGTGAATATATGTGCTAACCAACATGATTAGTCCTTGGTTTGTAGGTTTCAATGATTTTGAGGAACTAATTTATAAGTTGGTGAAGTAGCGGAATGGAGTCGGGAGCTATGGGCGAGAGTCAGCAAGGAGTAGGCCATGGCAAGGCTGCTCGCACGCCAGGCAGCGTGCCACGCTGTGCGTGTGCCGCGCCCAGCACTGTGCCACGCCTATGCCAGGCACGCGAGCAGATGCGGCAGGCAGGAAGCACCAGCGCGCCAGCAACATGCCACGCCATGCCATCTACGTGAAATGGGTGTGCCAACGCGCTGCCCAAGCAGCATGACATGCTGCCAACGCGGTGACACTCGATAGTTTTGGCTTCCGGAGGCAATTTCCAGAGAGCTTTCGCATTACCTCCGTGTCACGGAGGCAGTACTCCGTGATACACTCCGTGACATGGAGCCGTTCCACGACAGGCTAAATTATGCACGTTTTCCATTTACTATAAATAGGTCCCTTAGCTCCTAAATCCAATTTGTCACGAATTTATTCTGGAAAACCACCTACGAGTGAAGGGAGAAGTGGGAGAACTCATCTAGGGTTTGGCAAATTCCCTTCTCATCTACCAATTCTTGTAAGTATGTTAATTTAGTTGTAGTTTCTTATAGTTTTACGAACATGAATGGCTAGAACCCTTCCTATGGGGTTGAAGCCATGATTTATGAATGTGTTTTTATGGAATTGTGTTGGAATTAAGTTATTGATTGTTGTTTTGTCTTGCATTCTGTATTATTCATAGTTTTTATGATTGATAACCATGAAAACATACACGTTAACTTGGGCATTTGCTTGAGAAAGCATTTATCTAGGTCAGAACATGAGAATGTGAGGAGCATGATTGTATCTCACGATATAATTTGTGTTAGGATAGAAATATACCTAATGCCTTGCTTGGTTGAGAAAACGGGGTTATTTAGAGACCGACCTAGGTTTATCACATCACCACTCGAAGAAGTAGTTGTGTGGCTAAGTTGAGTTAAATGATTAGGTGCACGAGAGTCCCTACTCATTTCCTCGTAAACCATATCCATGTAATTAATTGCCCACGAACTAGAAGTAGCTTCCTCGCTCACAATGATGCAGTGAGGCTAGTTAGTCGTGTTTAGAGGATCGAAAGACCCTGAGCGTGCAATACTGATTATGTGAGACAATAATTGATAGTTTCATACTTAACCCATTGCAATTCGTAATAGCGCATGATTATCTGGTTTTAACTCTATGTTGCTCCGGGAGTGAATTCAGAATATGTTGTTGACCAAAATTAGACTTAATTAAACCTCCCTCGAAAACTTTTATAATTGACATTTTCGGTGTTTAATATCACACTTGGAATAGATAGTTAGAGGAATGGGTCCAGTCCCTGTGGGTTCGACATTTTGGTTCTTTAAAAGAGACACTATATTACTTGCACGACCCGTACACTTGCGGGCTCAGTCAGTCCATGTTAAAGAGGAGACGCTACCAAAATTTTCTCAGAATAATAGTCCTAAAGGAGATAATCCCCTGTAAATCGAGTCGACATATGAGGAAGAATGTTGTTAAGGAGGTGAGGATGTTACACCCCATGAAAGTTAACGAATAGTAGGCGTATGCATGAATTTTAAGTAGACAAAGAGAGTACGACGCGTGTAAAGAAGCCTAGGAAGTTGAGTCAAACGAGGTCAGGCCGCAAGGGCCAGCGCGACGCGCCAACCTGCCTGTGCTATGGGAAGTGCAGCGAACCAGAGGGATTAGCGCCATGGGAGGCACGACGCGGCAAGGCCTTGGTGCTATGGCCAGCGCGGGGAGCCAGCCTCTTGGCGCTTTGGCCAGCGTGGGGCACCGCCCTAATATATATATATATATATATATATATATATATATATATATATATATAGTTCTTTAGTTAAATTTTACTTCATTTCAATAGTTCATCGACCAGAAAAGGGAGTGAACGAAGGTTTCAAATAATTTTCGTCTGATTATGCTACGAAATGCCGTCCAAACTCTGATTTAAGGCCGTAGAGAGCATCGCTACAGAGTTATTTTCACGAACTTCATCCGGCGAATCGTCTTCCCGTCGAGCCAAAGTCGTTAGAATTGCGCCAAACTAATTTCTATACGCTCACACGTTTAAAGTAAGCATTTCTCCCTTCTAGACTTTCGAGAAATAACAAGTTTTTGACCCTGTTCTGTTATGTTGAAATATAGTTAATATTCATATATAAAGTTCTCCCTTTTGCCAAATTTTGTATTAAAACTAGCCCTATTCTCCCAGTAACACATTTCCAGTTGGGAATAGCTATTGAAATACATATTGGAACTCATCAACTAATCAAGAAGCAACAATTAGGTATGTTAAGGCAGATTCCTTCGGCAAGTTAGTTCCTATAGCATTATAACTCAGTCTAAATCACATTAAAAGAATCAGAAGAACGTTAAACATGAATAGTTGTTATTAGTAGCCGAGGCTCGTATTCTATGCTTTGTTTGGGATTTGATTTGCCTATATAGCCCTCTAAGACCAACCCCAGGGTTATTAGCTGTGCCGACGCCCGCCAGGGGCAAGATGACCTAGCTCTAGAAAGAGCGGTATGCCATCCGCGAATGACGAAAATGGGGTCCCAGGTCCTCATAGAGTCCATTGCTGGACTGTTATGCATACGCCGTATTGGAACCACACCCCTGACAAGCCTAGTTCACGGGATGTAGATATCAGTAGTCCACTGGACTAAGACATAGCTGCAGTCAGGGGCCGAGCGGGCTTAGTTGCAGACCTAGGGGACTGGTAGGATGGCTATAGTTACCAGTTAACACATTATGACCTTGTTAGGGGTATATAGATTGAATTGTACTCACCAGGGCTTATAGGTGCCCTAGGTGGGTTGTTCTGTGCTGGTTGTACCTTCCGGCATATGGGGGCAAGGTAAGGTTCTTGTTTGCTTTAGTTATTGATAGACTTGAGAATAGAGAATCCAACTACTCAGGTATGCTCTTATCCCCTTACTTTCAGTCATTTTTCAGTTCCATCTTTTATATTCAGTTATTTGCAGTTATTGTCTTACATAAACGGTACATTTTGTACTGACGTACTTTTGGGGCACTGCATTACTTTCCTGTAGGTACGGATTGATGAGGAGCAGATCCCTCTTGGCTTCCAGCTATGATTAGCAGAAGAGTTGGCTCCTTTCCTATGGACCTTATAAATAGATGGTTTTCTCTTTTGATTGTGCAGTTTATGGGTAGGTCGGGGCCCTGTCCCGACCATCGTATTACTCTTAGAGGTTTGCAGATTTTTTCTATTTCCCTGTGGTTAGCTGTTGTTGGCTGAGTGGGGCCCGTATGTGTTTTATGTCGTGTGTTGGCTGAGTGGGGCCCGACCTTGTCGGCTATAGCTTAGTTTAGTACCGGATTTAAGTTTTAGTCATAACTAGATATCATGGTGGCCTTGTCGGCCCGCATATGACTCCTTATTGCTATGTGTTTCTGGTTAGCTATTTTCATGTGACAGGTGGCTATAAGGCCTTGTCAGTCGGGGGCTGTGTTTACATCTAAGATATAGCTTGTTATTTTCTTGATTCTAGAGTTAGTATTAGCCCTACACCAGGAGTTCTTAGGCTCAGTTAGCTCAGTCAGACCTCAGTAGGGCATCAGGTGCCAGTCATGCCACCCAAGGTGGGGCATGACAGAGAATTTACCATATAAGATAATATGGGAATTTACCATACTAATATAATCAAGAAAATTTCAAGGGTTATCACTTCAGCAAACTTTCTAGTCTTTTCTTCCCTCAAGGACTAGGGCTAAATTCAATTCACAGGGATAAACATCAATACTAAAACTAATTGGTGGAAAATACCAATAATTAGTATAACATAATAATTCCACATGGATTAAACGAATCATTATCAAGAATTTCTCTACATTAGAGAATTTGCAGGGCTAGAATTCACTTTTATGGGAATAACATCAATTTAATCATGAACTGATGGAAATCATATCCGAAATAATCATGGATATCAATCTATGTGAATTCAAAGAAAATTGACATATATTCCCTTCACACTCGAAAACTCACGGCTAGGATTTTTTAGAGAACAAGAGAAGCGTTTTGTGGGACACAAGGGAAGAACTATCCCTTTGTTGAACTCCCACATACCTGAGTTAGAATTTACTTTGAGAAGGAAGCTTGGACTGCTGTAATGGAGGAAAAACCCTGGTCTTGTTTGAGAGCTTCTTGAAAGGAAAGAATACAATATATTTTCTGAAGATGAGTGGAAATGAGGGGGAAAAACCATTTTGCCCCTCTTAATCCCCACAAAATAAACATAACGACTTAGTGTAGGATCTAGGAGGTTAGGAAATTACCAAAACACCCTCAGGGAAATTGTAGGAAATAACTTTAAGGTAGTACCAACGACTGACCTAACGAATCGTCCCCATTGGCCATGACTCATGGCTTAACTCGTGAAGTCACTGCTTCTCAACCTGTTGGGCTCTTGACGCAAGACATAACGGATCGTTACCTAGTGACCACGATTGTTGGTCACCATATGTTACGTACATTGCCTCAATATAATTTTTTTTGAATTGCTGACCATAACCCTCCACACGAATCGTGGTGACTGACCACGACTCATAGGGTCCTCCTTCATGTACACTGCCTCCCTCCCTTCTCATTTCTTACTCAGCCACCCCACGACTGACCTAACGACTCGTGGGGCCTAACCACGAGTTGTGGTCATACCCGTTGGGACCTCATTTCTCAAGTTTCCAAACTCCTCTCTTGGCCTCCCCATGAGTCACGTCACAATTCTTCGACTGCTCTCACAGGTCATCTCACGACCCGTCTTGAAGCCTAGCGGCAGTTTTGGGTTTTTCTCTATTTCAACTCACGGGTCTGATCTTTGGGTTTTCGGGGTATAACAATATCTCCCCCTTAAAGACATTCATCCTCGAATTTTGGAAAAAACACAGAAAAGTAGAGAGATGCAATTATCATATTTAAATACTGATTATTTAAATTGAAAATTGTCGGAATGACTACCTCCGATTCAAACTACATAGCTGAATTGAATTCACTTTTCATACATACATTCATAAACTTAAAAGAAACTTTAACACATGAACTGAACATGAAAACTAAATTGAGTTCTAGGGCAAAATTGATATCTCAAGTTGTATCAGAGCCGGTAGAGAATAGGTGTGGGTATCTGGCAATCATATCTACTTCGGCCTCCCATGTAGCTCCCTCCACCTACTGATTTCTCCATAAGACCTTGATTGAGGGTACCTCCTTTTTCCTCAGCTTACGAACCTGACGGTTAAGGATCTGTACTGGGACCTCCTTGTATGAGAGACAATCCTTTAGTTCTACACTATCCAATGGCACAATTGAAGTTGGATCACCAATGGATTTCTTCAATAGTGGCACATGGAATACTGGGTGCACCGAAGCCAACTCTAAAGGTAATTCAAGCTCATAGGTTACTTTGCCAATTCGCCTTAGAATTCTGTAGGGTCCCACATATCTCGGACTGAGCTTTTCATTCTTTCCAAACCTTATCACCGATTTCATAGGTGAAATTTTCAGATAGACCCAGTAATTCACAGCAAACTCCAATTTTCTTCTCCTCACATCAGCATAAGATTTCGGATTTCTTTGAGCTATTTTCAATCTTTCTCTAATGAGTTGTACCTTCTGCATAGCTTTATGAATAGATTCTGGCCCGATTATTGTAGCTTCACAAACCTTAAACCATCCAATAGGAGACCTGTATTTTCTACCATACAATGCCTCAAACCGGGCCATCTGGATGCTAGAGTGATAATTATTATTGTATGCAAACTCGATAAAAGGCAAGTGGTCATCCCAACTACCCTTGAAATTGATCACGCATTCTCTCAACATATCTCCTAAGGTCTGTATAGTCTGTCAGCTTGCCCATATGTTTGAGGGTGAAAAGCTGTCCTGAGCTTGACCTGGGTGCCAAGTCCCTTCTGAAAAGACTTCTAGAAATGTGAGGTGAACTGGGTATCTCTGTCTGAGATGATGGATAATGCACCCCATGAAGCTTGACCAACTCCTGGATATAAATTCTAGTATAGTCCTTAACTGAATCTATAGTTTTAACTGGGAAGAAATGTGCTGACTTAGTCATCCGGTCCACTACTACCCAGATGGAATCATGTTGCCGACGAGTTTGAGGTAGACCTATAATAAAGTCCATATTTATTTCTTCCCACTTCCATGTGGGTATGCTGATATCTTGGGTCATACCTCCCGGTCTTTGATGCTCTACCTTGACTTTATGGCAGTTCGAGCACTTGGCTATGAATTCAGTGATGTCTCTCTTCATGCCGTTCCACCAGTAAATGTCCCAAAAATCATGGTACATTTTAGTAGCACCAGGTTGGATGGAGTATCTCGAGCTATGTCCTTCACCCAATATCTGTTGTCTCAAGTCACCGACATCTGATACGCACAATCTGCCCTGATAATGGAGCACACCATCTCCCCCTTTGGAGAAAGCCTCAACCTCCATTTTGAGAACTGCTTCATTGAGTTTAAGAAGATTGGGATCTTTATCTTGTTTGGACTTAACTTCAACAACCAAAAAGGATTTTGACACACTTGGCATCACCACTCTACCCCCAGTTGAGTCAACCAACTGCACCCCTAACTGAGCTAGTATGTGAATATCCATCGCCAACTCCTTTTTGCCTTCCTCAATATGAGCGACGCTACCCATAGATACTCTGCATAGGGCATCAGCCACCACATAGGCTTTACCCGAGTGAATAGCATGCTCATGTCATAATCCTTCAGCAGCTCTAACCACCTCCTCTTGTTAAGATTTGGGTCCTTCTTACTAAATACATACTGAAGGCTCTTGTGATTGGTGAAAACATCAACATGAGTCCCATATAGGTAATGTATCCATATTTTTAATGCAAACACTACCTCTGCAAACTCTAAGTCATGAGTTGGATTATTATTCTCATGAACTTTGATCTTTCTGGAGGTGTAGGCTGTCACCTTGCCTCGCTATATAAGAATGCAATCAAGTCCAACTTTGGAAGCGTCATAATATACTTCAAATCCATCCACTCCTTCTGCTAGAGTCAATACTGGAGCAGTAGTGAGTCGAGTTTTTAACTCCTGGAAACTCTTCTCACACGCATCTGACCACTGGAATTTCACCTTCTTCTAAGTCATCCTAGTCAGTGGAGATTCTATAGAAGAAAATCCTTCTATAAAGCGTTGGTAATAACCGGCCAAACCCAAGAAACTTCTGATTTCGCTTGGGAGGTAGGTCTGGGCCAATCTTTCACTGCTGCTATCTTTTGAGGATCAACTTGAATACCCTCATTTGAGACCACATGATCAAGGAAAGTCACGGACTTCAACCAGAATTCACACTTAAAGTCTGAATCCTTGACACGAACTAAACGGTAAATACATCCCTCAGAAATAAGCTTCCTGGCCTGAAAGGTAGGAAATAAGCCTAACCTTAGGCTCTACTGCCCGACCATTCTAGAGTTGGCTCATCAGGGAATTCAAACCTGACGACCCTAGTTTTGCAGTCAACTGAGGCATAACCTATAACACCCCAAAATTTTTATTGGTAATTATTTGATGTTTTATGATAGGTTATAGGATGTACAAGTTGTATATTGGTCATAGTTGTCAAGGGAAATATATACGATCAAAAAAACCAAAGTGTATGTGAAGTTTATAAGTAAGGATCAACTTTAAATGACCATATCTCCAAATATATATTGAATTAGGAGCCCCGCGACCTATCTAATTAAACTTATTTGAGTCTAGTTTTCATAACATCAAACCTCTTGTCAATTAGAATTTGGAGTAAAAAGTTATGAGCATTTTACCGTACCATTGCGAGCAGTGACGCGGGCACGACGCCCTAGCGCCTCCACCGCCTGCCCCTATTTATTTAAGTTTTTTGCTGCTCAAATCATATCATTCCTATCCAAATTCGAGCTTCCTGCTTATGGGACACTTCTCTCTGTATTTTATAGCCAAAAACTAAGATAAATCAAGGCAAACCATCAACCAAAAATTGAAGCCTAGTGAAGAAGATCATTGCAAAGTTGAAAAGAGGCATTGGTGAGTCTTGTTGCTCCATTTTTTAAGCATGTTTGTGAAGTTTTTTTTCTTCATTTGCGGAGGATTACTTAGATGAATATATACTACCTCTTGTTAATGGTTAGATTCAAGGGAGGAGGTAAGGATTCTATCCTTTAAACTTACCAAAAATCTTAGCTTAAAGCTTGAAAATTCAAAGCTAGGCTAGGTTGTTTTTTTCATGTGTGTTTAGCTGAAGTTTCTGCCATTCTTTGGGCTGTGAAGCTGCTGTGTTTGAAATAACGTTAAGATTCATAGATATTCCATCTTAGTAGGAGTGGAAGACAAGAAAAGGGTTACCATTTCTAGCTATTAAACTTGCATGAATTTTGTTAGCTAAAGCTAGAAGTTGAAGTTGGTTTTGTGGCTCATTTTTTGTGTGTTTTTGGGTGAAGTTTTTGCCCCTTTTTAGAGGTTGATAAAGGTGTGTTTTTCTGGGAATATACTCCTTTTATTCTTGGGAATAATCACAAGAAAATCGAGGTAAGTTCACCATTTTATTTTTCCCTTAAAGACTGTGGAAACAAGTTAAAACAAAGTAATGAAATGTTGTTTGGTATTGTTGTTATGGCTTCTGTTGGGATGACATTTTGTCTAGGAAATTGTCTCAAACCAGGCTTGTTACATGAGTATAACTTCAAGGAATTGAAGAATACTAAACATGGGTTGTTGGAGGACAGAAGCTATTAAGGAAAGCTCGTCGTAACAAGGTATGTAAGGCGCCCCGTCTATCATTCTTTCAAGAACGATTCGTTTGAATTCAATCGATTGAGACAAAAACCTTTTTAAAAGTCTTGAGGAAGTATGTTAATCTTCATTTAAGCTTTAAAGTCCCATGTTTTATTGAGGATAAATGTTAAGATTATGCCTAGCCGAAGGGAGATACCTGAAGTGTGATATTGTGTAGATTGTTGTCGTAGTTGTACATTGAGTTGGAGACCCCCTCAGCGTGGGCATTGTTAGCTGGCCCTTTCTTTATGTCATGTGTATATATATGTGATGTTAAATGGGTTTAAAGGTCTGGTTTCTATCTGAAATTGGTGAAAGAGCTGAGATGAGGACGTGTAAACGATTTTAAGCCACGTAAAGACGTCGCAAGCTATTGAGGGTAAACGGGATTATGGAATTAGGATTACCTCATTATGGTTGTATCTTATCTTATGTGTATGTTATGAAATATTTCAGGACAAGGGGAGATTTCATAATCCCTTTCCCTTAAGCCGAACGACAAGCTAGCGGGTTTCTGAGCTCTAATGTCCCGTGGAGACGCTCTACAAATTTTGTTGAAACTCTTAGGTTATCCGTAATTCCTTATGATTCATACAAGTTTTTACTACATGGATTTAAGTTCTATTTTTTAGCTTTGCATGTTTTATATACTCAGTTCCAGCTATTCATTACGAAGGAGGCTTATGCAGGCCACATGTTTAGTATTCGCCATTTCTATGTTGTATTTATTGAGCTGGTCCAATATTAAGCCATATCAGCTCCATTTATGATTTTGTCTAAGCTTTATTGATTTTACCCCAGTGTGTTACACCGGCTGGAGGTCTTATTGATTTTACCCCGGTGTGGTACACCGGCTGGACGGAGTTTACCCCGGTATGGTACGCCGGCTGGAGGCATTTTTATTTTTACTCTTGTATAGTACACTGGATGGAGGCATTTTTATTTTTACCCCAGTGTGGTACACTGGCTGGACGAATTGTATAGATTTTATGGAAGGCTGTCTGCGAGAATTTCAATTATAGCCTTTGTTGTGCATTAGATGGTTGCATTTAGACTTCAATAATGGGTTATTGTCAGGTTTCTATTTTCAGAATTTTATGTTGTTACTACTCCTTATTTTAGGCCTAGTTATCATTTTTATCATACATGTTTACAGTTTTTAGCCTTACATACCAGTACAATTTATTCATACTAATGTCCATTCATCCTGGGATCCTTCCCGCAATCGTTCTACAGGTACAGGCCGAGGCTCAGATCATCGAACGTAGTAGGAGCCAGATTTCTACAGAATAGTGGTATGCTCCTCTCTTCTAGGAGCCATGTCCTGGTGTGGACTATTTTTAGTTTTGTGGACAACATATGTAGGCCAGGGCCCTGTCCCATGCATTTCAATTTGTTTACTCTGTAGAGGATGATGTGGACTAGTTTGTTTAGTAGTATGCGTTATGTAGTCGTATTAATTTTTCATTGCTTTGTTTAGCTTTATTGTACCCTTTTCGGTTTTCTAGGTTGCATAGTTATAATTGTCAAGGCATTATTGGCCCAGTTTTTATCCTGGTTGGTTGTGACAGGTGGCTTGGTCAGCCTTAGTGTTACATTTATACATGTTATATAGCCGGCTTCTCGATCGACCATGAATTGAGTGCCAGTTGCGCCCTACCCTAGTTCTAGGGCATGACAGACTTGGTATCAGAGCGAAGACTTGTCCTAGGGAGTCCACGGAGCCGTGTCTAGTAGAGTCTTTCTTATAGGTATGTTGTGCACCATACTTATAATCAGGAGGCTATAGGACATTTAGGAATTGTTTCACTTCTTTTACTAATAGTTCGTGGTATAGGTCGAGCTCATAAGTACCATGATATCTAAATCGTGTTATTGTTTCAGAGTATGCCTGTGAAAAGAAAGGTCACTACAAGGTTGATTGGCATAGCCGTTGGGGATGGTACTAGTCTCCCTCCAGTGGATCAGAGAGACAGGTCAGAGGCTCAGAGTGAATCTCCTGCCCCAAGTATTAAAGTTCCTCCCGCTCCGACCAGAGCAATGGCAGATAGATCTCCAGCTCCTCCCGCAATAGCAGTACTTGAGGGTAGTAGAGTGGCAGACCCTCCCACGCCTGTGGTACATCCAATGGTTCCGGAAGGATAGGGTCTTGAGGGAGCTGTTCAGCTGATGGATCATATGGCCGCAAGTCAATAGTGACGGTTGGAGGCGATGGAGAGACATAGAGGCCAGATAATTGGGGGTTCCAGGGCCCGCGAGTTCTTATTTTTGAGCCCTCTTATATTCACCGGATCAGACCTGAGCGAGGATCCTCAGGACTTTATCGATTAGACTTATAAGGTGTTAAAGGTGATGCAAGCTACAATGATTGAGGAAGTAGAGTTGGCGGCCTTCAGACTACGTGATGTGGCAATATTGTGGTATGAGGCTTGGGATCAATCCAGAGGAGCCGATGCAGCACCAGCTGAGTGGAAAGAGTTTTTCGAGGCCTTTATGCACCACTATCTACCCCGAGAACTTCGACAGACTCGAGCTGAGTAGTTCTTGCACCTAGAGCAAGGAAGTATGAGTGTGCGTGAGTATTGTCTTCGGTTTAATTCTCTTGCCAGGTATGCTCGTCACATGGTTTAGACGATGGAGGATAGAGTTCATTGGTTCGTGTTAGGAATGGGGCTTCAGCTAGCTCGAGATTGCTTGGGGCCATCTACTCAGGAGCACATGGAAATTTCACGAATTCAAGCTTTCGCCCAGAGGGCAGTGGATTTGGTTCATCACTTACGGGATAATCGGAGACAACATGAGCAACGGAAGAGAGCTAGGACTGTGGGTCCTTATAGAGGGCCGCAGGGTGACCCAGGGGCTCAGTCATCCATGCAGTCAGTTAGGCCAATAGGGAGTGTTCCACCTCAATTTCAGGGACAGAGAAGGGACCAAGGCCCAGCTCCATGTAGCTCTCGACGACAGGAGTGGGCGGGGTAGAGGCGACCACTATTGCCGCTTTGTCCCTAGTGTGGGAAATCTCATTCAGGTGAGTGTCGTCAGGGGCAGAATGTATGTTATCGTTGTGGGAAGCTAGGGCACTTTATGAGGGATTGTTTAGATAGGTTCGAGGCGGATCAAGCGCGATTAGTGGTTGGTTCTTCGTCCTCCGTTCGACTTCCCATACCTGATCCTCATCTAACAACAGACCATGGAAGAGGCAGAGGGAGAGAGGTTTCTAGTTTTGGGGCAACCCGGAATTGATTTTATGCTTTGGGCGATCGACAAGACCAGGAGGCCTCACCTGATGTTGTTACAGGTACTTTGATTATTTATTCTCTTGCAGTATATGTCTTACTTGATCCTGGTTATACACTTTCTTATGTCACACCATTGGTTGCAAGTTAGTTTGAGACAGTCACTGAGTTATTATCTATACCATTTGCTATTTCTACGCCAATTGGCGAATTTGTGTTAGCTAGACAAGTTTACCAATACTACATAGTATTGGTATGTGATAAATCAGCCTTAGCTGATCTAGTTGAGCTTGAAATGGTTGATTTTGATGTAATTTTGGGTATGGATTGGTTGGCGGCATGTTATGCTAATGTTGATTGTAGAGCTAAAGTTGTTAGATTCAATTTTCCCGGCGAGCCAGTCAGGGAATGGCAAGGTGATGCCGCTATGCCTAAAGGTAAGTTTATTTCATACCTTAAGGCTCAGAAGTTGATATATAAGGGTTGTATTTCTCACTTGGTTCGGGTAAGAAACTTGGAATGTGAGCCTACGACTCTCCAGTCAAGTCCAATTGTAAATGAGTTCCCTAAGGTCTTTCCAGAGAATTTGCCTGAAATTCTTCCTGAAAGGGAGATTGATTTTTCTATTGATCTACTTCCGGGTACTAAGCCTATATCGATCCCTCTTTACAGAATGTCTCCAGTAGAGATAAAGGAATTAAAGAAGAAGATGAGAGATCTGCTCGAGAAGAGATTCAATCGACCTAGTATATCACCTTGGGGTGCACCAGTGCTCTTTGTGCAAAAGAAAGACGGGTCGTTAAGAATATGTATCGACTATAAGCAGCTAAATAAGGTTACGATTAAAAATAAGTACCTACTTACCAGGATTGATGACCTATTTGACCAGTTACAGGGTGCTAGATGCTCTCAAAGATTGATTTAAGATTCGAGTGCCATCAGTTACGGGTTAGGGAAGTTGATATCCCCAAGATTGCTGTCAGGACTAGATATGGCCATTATGAGTTCTTAGTGATGTCATTTGGTCTTACTAATGCCCCAGCAGCTTTTATGGACCGGATGAATCGGTTGTTTAGGCTTTTTCTTGATGTATTTGTGATCGTCTTCATTGATGATATTCTAATTTACTCGCGATCCGAGGCCGAGCATGTAGGTCATTTGAGAGCAGTATTACAGACTCCAAAGGAGCACGAGTTATATGCTAAATTTTCTAAATGTGAGTTTTGGCTAACATCTGTGGCTTTCCTTGGTCATGTAATTACAGCTGAAGGTATAAGAGTGGATAGTTTGAAGATAGAGGCAGTAAAGACTTTGCCCAGACCCTTGAACCCTACAGAGGTTCGCAGCTTTCTAGGGTTAGCAGGTTATTATCGCCGATTTTTGGAAGGTTTCTCTACTATCGCTGCACCATTTTCAAAGTTGACTCATAAAGCAGCTAAGTTTTAGTGGATAGAGGCATGTGAGCGAAGTTTTCAGGAATGGAAGGATAGGCTGACTTCAGCACTTGTCCTGACTCTTCCAGAGGGTGTCAAGGGTTATGTGGTCTATTGTGATGCTTTGAGAGATGGGCTAGGTTGTGTTCTGATGAAACATGGCAAGGTCATTGCTTATGCCTCTAGACAGTTGAGGAAGCACGAGCAAAATTATCCTACCCATGATCTTGAGTTGGCTGCAGTGGTATTTGCATTGAAGATTTGGCGCCATTACTTATACGGAGTACATGTTGATATCTTCACAAATCATAAGAGCCTCCAATATTTGTTTCAGTAGAAGGAGTTAAATTTACGCCAGAGAAGGTGGTTAGAATTGCTGAAAGATTATGACGTTAGCATTATATATCATCCGGTCAAGGCAAATGTTGTAGATGATGCGCTAAGTCACAAGTTTATGGGTAGCTTGAGTCATATTTAGGTCGACAGGATTGAAATGATGAAGGTTCTACAGCAGTTGGCTTACTTACAAATTTCGGTTACTGGATGCCGAAGATGGGGGTGTTATTGTCAAAAACACAGCAGAATCGTCTTTGGTAGTGAAAGTTAAGCAACAACAATATGATGATGCAGAGTTAGTCTTACTGCGAGACAGTATACAAAAACAGAAGCAGATCCTATTTGATTGTGGACCCGATGGAGTTATTAGATACCAGGGCCATCTATGTGTACCTAGTTTATGAACTACGGGAAAAAATTATGAATGAAGCTCATTATTCTCGATATTCAGTACACCCAGGTGCCACAAAGATGTATCGTGACCTGAGGCAACTATATTGGTGGAATGGAATGAAAAAGGACATCACCGGTCTTGTGACATAATGTCCCAATTGGCAACAGGTAAAGGTTGAGCACCAAAGGCCTGGAGGTTTTGTGCAGGATATAGAATTCCATCCTAGAAGTGGGAGGTGATTAATATGGATTTTATTACAGGATTTCCTAGAACAAGCAGGAAGCATGTTTCTATCTGGGTAATAGTTGATAAATTAACTAAATCAGCTCACTTCTTGCCAGTTAAGACCACATATGCTACAGAGGATTATGCTAGGCTTTATATACAAGAGATAATTCGCATACATGGCGTCCCCTTGTCCATTATTTCTGACGGAGGTGCTCAGTTCACGTCAAACTTTTGGAAGCCTTTCCAGAAAGGCCTGGGCACTCAGGTAAGCCTCAGTACCACATTTCATCCTCAAACAGACGGACAGGCTGAACGCACCTTTCAAACGCTTGAAGACATGTTGCGTGTCTGTGTTTTAGATTTTGGCAGAAGCTGGGATGATCATGTTTCCTTGATTGAGTTCGCCTATAATAACAGCTACCGAGAAAGTATTCAGATGGCTCTATATGAAGCTTTATATGGACGAAAATGCAGGTCACTAGTGGGCTAGTTTGAACTCAGTGAGGCAGAGTTATTGGGGCCAGAGTTAGTGCAGCAAGCTATTACCATGGTGAAACTTATTAGAGATCGACTTCAGACAGCCCAGACTAGGCAGAAGTCTTATGCAGATGTATATCATCGAGCGCTGGAGTTTTTTGTTAATGATTGGGTCTTCCTAAAAGTGTCACCTATGAAAGGCGTCATGCAATTTGGCCGAAAAGGCAAGCTGAGTCCTAGATATGTTGGACCCTACAGAGTTATCTGTAGGATAGGAAAAGTGGCCTACGAGTTGGAGTTGCCACAAGAGTTAGCGGCAGTCCATCCAGTATTTCATGTATCTATGTTGAGGAAATGCATAGGAGACCCGGCTCATTTTATGCATACCAATGATGTCCGAATTTTTGAGGAGATGACCTACACCGAGGTTCCAGTTGCTATTCCTGATAGGCAAGTCAGGAAACTTCGAACCAAAGAAGTCGCCTCAGTTTAAAGTATTATGGAAAAGTAATAACATCGAGGAAGTGACTTGGGAGGCTGAGGAGGTAATGAAGAATAAATATCCTCACCTATTTACGATGTCGACGTGATGTTAAGGTATGTGTTTGATACTTATTTTGATGCATATTAAGTGAAATTAATTTCCATTCGGGGATGATTGTTCCTAAGGGGGGGAGAATATAACACCCCAAAATTTTTATTGGAAATTATTTGATGTTTTATGCTGGGATAGGGAAAGTACAGGTTGTATATTGGTCGTAGGTGTCAAGGGAAATGTGTACGATCAAAAAAACCAAAGAGTATGTGAAGTTCATAAGTAAGGATCAACTTTAAATGACCATATCTCCTAATATATAATGAATTAGGAGCCCCAAGACCTATAAAATTAAAGGTATTTGAGCCTAGCTTTCAGAACATCAAACTGCTTGTCAATTGGATTTTGGAGTAAATTGTTATGGGCATTTTACCGAACCATCGCGAGCGGTGACGTAGGCATGACGCCCTAGCGCCTCCACCGCCCTACCCCTATTTATTAAAGTTGTTTCCTGCTCAAATCATATCATTCCTATACAAATTCGAGATGCCTACTTAGGGGACACTTCTCTCTGTATTTTACAGCCAAAAACTAAGATAAATCAAGGCATATCATCAACCAAAAATTGAAGCCAAGTGAAGAAGATCATTTCAAAGTTGAAGAGAGGCATCAGTTAGTCTTGTTGCTGCATTTTTGAAGAATATTTATGATGTTTTTTTCTTCATTTTTCGGGGAGAACTTAGATGAATATATACTACCTTTTGATAATTGTTGGATTCAAGGGAGGAGGTAAGGGTTCTATCCTTTAAATTTACCAAAAATCTTAGCTAAAAGCTTGAAAATTCAAAGCTAAGCAAGGTTGTTTTTTTCATGTGTGCTTAGCTGAAGTTTCTACCATTCTATGGGCTGTGAAGCTGCTGTGTTTGCAATCATGTTAAGCTTCCTAGATATTCCATCTTAGTAGGAATGGAAGACAAGAAAAGGGTTACTATTTGTAGCTATTAAACTTGCAAGAATTTTGTTAGCTAAAGCTAGAAGTTGAAGTTGGTTTTGTGGCTCATTTTTTGTGTGTTTTTGGGTGAAGCTTTTTCCCCTTTTTAGATGTCGATACACCTGTGTTTTTCTAGGAATATACTCCTTTTATTCTTGGGAATAATCACAACAAAATCTAGGTCAGTTCACCATTTTATTTTTCCCTTAAAGACTGCAGAAACAAGTTAAAACAAAGTAATGAAATGTTGTTTTGTATTGTTGTTATGACTTCTATTGGGATGAAATTTTGTCTAGGAAATTGGCTCAAACTAGGATTGTTAAATAATTATAACTTCAAGGAATTGAAGAATACAAAACATGGGTTGTTGGAGATAGAAGCGATTAAGGAAAGCTCGTTGTAACAAGGTATGTAAGGTGCCCCGTCTATCATTCTTTCAAGCACGATTCGTGTGATGTGAATCGAATGAGACAACAACCTTTTTAAAAGTCTTGACGCAATATGTTAAGCTTCATTTAAGATTTAAAGTCACATGTTTTATTGAGGATAAATGTTAAGATTATGCCTAGCCGAAGGGAGATACCTAAAGTGTGATATTGTGTTGATTGTTGTCGTAGTTGTACATTGACTTGGAGACCCCCTCAGCGTGGGCATTGTTAGCTTGTCCTTACTGTATGTCATGTGTATATATATGTGATGTCAAATGTTTTTAAAGGTCTGGTTCCTATCTAAAATTGATGAAAGAGCCGAGATGAGGACGTGTAAACGATTTTAAGCCACGTAAAGACGTCGCAAGCTATTGAAGGTAAACGAGCTTACCGAATTAGGATTACCTGGTTATGGTTGTCCCTTATCTTATGTGTATGTTATGAAATATGTTAGGCCAATGGGAAATTTCATAAACCCTTTCCCTTAAGCCGAATGACAAGCTAGCGGGTTTCTGAGCTCTAATGTCCAGTGGAGACGATCTACACATTTTGTTGAAACTCTTAGGTTATCCGTAGTTCCTTATGATTTGTACAAGTTTTTACTACGTGCATTTAAGCTCTATTTTTTAGCTTTGCATGTTATATGTACGCAGTTCCAGTTATGCATTACGAAGGAGGCTTATGTAGGCCACATGTTTAGTATTCGTCATTTCTATGTTGTATGTATTGCGCTGGTCCAGTGTTAAGCCATATCGGCTCCATTTATGATTTTGTCTAAGCTTTATTGATTTTACCCCGGTGTGTTACACCGGCTGGAGGTCTTATTGATTTTACCCCAGTGTGGTACACCGGCTGGACAGAGTTTACCCCGGTATGGTACGTCGGCTGGAGGCATTTTTATTTGTACCCCGATATATTACACTAGCTGGAGGAATTTTTATTTTTACCCTGATGTTGTACACTAGCTGGATGGATTGTATAGATTTTATGGTCGGCTTTCTGCTGGCATTTTAGTTATAGTCTTTGTTGTGCATTAGATGGTTGCATTTATACTTCAATAATTAGTTATTGTCAGGTTTCTATTTTCAGAATTTCAGGTTGTTACTACTCCTTATTTCAGGCCTAGTTATTATTTTTATCTTACATTTTTACAGTTTTCAGCCTCACATACCAGTACATTTTATTCGTACTGACGTCCCTTCATCTTGGAATCCTTGCTGCAATCGTGCTACAGGTATAGGCCGAGGCTTAGATCATCGAATGTAGTAGGAGCCAGATTTCTACAGAATAGTGGTATGCTCCTCTTTTCTAGGAGCCATGTCCTGGTGTGTACTATTTTTAGTTTTGTGTATAGCATAGGTAGGTCGGGGCCCTGTCCTATGCATTTCAGTTGTTTACTCTGTAGAGGCTGATTTAGTAGTATGGGTTATGTAGTCGTATTGATTTTTAATTGCTTTGTTTAGCTTTGTTGTAGCCTTGTCAGTTTTTCAAGTTGCATATTTATAATTTTCAAGGCATTATTTATCCTGGTTGGTTGTGACAGGTGGCTTGGTCAGCCTTAGTGTTACATTTATAGATTTTATATATCTGGCTTCTCGATCGACCATGAATCGAGTGCCAGTTGCGCCATACCCTAGTTCTGGGGTGTGACATAACCGGAGTGTAACCAATCCATGCCAACAATTACGTCGAATGACTCTACAAGGTCAGCTGGAATGACTTTATTGCAGACTGAGATATGACAGTTTCTATACACCCGGCTGGCTCTAACTGACTCGCCAACAGGGGTGGAGACCGAGAAAGGTTCTGAGAGGACTGCTGGACTAATATCGAACTGAACTGCTACATAGGGAGTCACGAATTATATGTGGCCCCCGGATTAAGCGGGCATATACATATACATGGAAAAGATGTAACATACCCGTGACAACATTTGGTGAATTCTCCTAATCCTGATGAGATGATAATGCATAAAAACGATTTTGGCATTGACTGCCCTCTATACCTATTGCATTAGCCTATTGAGCTGGTCGGCCTGTTCGAGCTGCTGAGGTGGTGGATTTTGATCTCCCCCACATTCCTTAAGCCGATGCCCAAGCTGTCCACATCTAAAATAGCCCTCTCACCCCTGAAAAAACTCTCCTGGGTGGTTGTTGTCACACTTGGGGCAACCTGGATACCTTTCCCAGCGCTGTAGCTCTGAGACTGAGAGCTAGATACTCAACCTCTCCGGTCCTGGCGCGACTGAATGGTAGGGACGCTGGCTGAGCTTGGCGTTGGAGCCCTCTGCTGCTGCTTCTTCTGTAGGCAGTTGCTACTGCAAGACCTTTCATGGTCCTGATCTGACTGCACAGTCCTTTCCCTCTTATTCTTTCTCTCAATATCTCTTAGTTTTTCGGCCTCAATCTACTAGGCATAGACAATCAGACTGGAGAGGTCGATATCTTTGATCAGCATCACTGTTCTACACTTCCTGAGGACCAAGTTTGACACTCCATTTATGAATTTTAGCGTACAAGCCCTTGGCTCATCCACCATCTCTGGAGTGTATTTGCACAACTTGGGGAATTCCATAGCATACTCTTCTACGGTCTTATTTCCTTGTCTCAGGTTTATGAACTATGCTACGTTAGCCTCCCTAAGCTCTAAAGGGAAAAATCTATCTATGAAGGCGGTGTTGAACTCCTCCCACTCCACCGGTACTACTCCCACTGGCCGCCTCACTTTCCACTGTTCATACCAGACCTGGGCTACCCTTTTTAGCTGGTAGGAAGCCAAATCAACACTCTTAGAGGAGCTAACACCCATTATACGGTTAATCTTTTTAATCTCGTCCACGAACTCGGGGTCCTCCCCCCACCATGGATCCCTTAAAGGATGAAGGGTTCATTCGGGTGAAGTCCCACACCCTAGCAGCCGCTGCGGACCCATTTATGTTCACCGACACCACCCGCTTATTCACCTTGTTGATCACAGGTTGGGGGAGTAGCTGAATAGCAACCCTAAATTCTGCGGTAGATACTGAGTCATCTTGAGGTTTGCCGAGGCTGGTGGGGTAGTTCGCTGGGTATTACCGGCCCTCTTTCCATTACCACGTCTTAGAGGAATAATTTACAGAAACGAAGCAAAGCACAAGTTAGGAGAACGATTTTTGAACTGAATTTCAACACACGATAAGGAGTATGAAATAAAGGGATGTTTCCTAATGACATCTCATAGCCTCCCGTCTAAGTGTGGCGCGCCTCACACCCATGAAGTGGTACTCGATGCGGCTTTTAGACATCCAAGGATACTCTAAACCTAGTGCTCTGATACCAAGTTTTTCATGCCCCGAGTTTACACCATAGATTGAACATGGCACTTGAAGCCACAAATGACCCCAAGTCAACCCTTTGTCTATCATACACTGGCATTCTGAGTAACATAAAATACATATAGCGGAAATTTAAAGCAAAAATATAGATACTTAAAAATATTATAACAAGGCTACATACTTAATAAAAACAATATGAGTCTAAAAAACAAATCTACATCTGAAAGGCACTAAGACTAATGAGTTTCTGGCAAAAAACTCCAGCTAACTCCAAATCTAAATAAGAAGGAAAGAGTGTATAGCTAAAGTAAATAATCTCCGTCCTCGAAGAATGAGGACTCACCAACTGAGGTAGCTGAGATCTTCTGTGAGCGGTGGACTAATAGGGCTGAGACTGTGATCCTGCAGCTGTATCATAAAATGATACAACATAAAAGTATGCATCAGTACTTTTAATGAACTGAGTAAGTGATAGGAACACAACACAATAGAATAAATACAAGACATGCAATGACCAAATAAACTCCTAAACTGAGTAACTGAAAAAATTGAGATGGTCTGATAGACCCTGTCTGATGGTCAAAGCATGTTCTATGTCTGGAATACTAATCTGAGCTGAACTAGACTAAAGTGACTAGTGGTAGAGTCTATAACCGACATGTAACCTCGTGAGCTAGACATAGAGACCGATGTATACACCCCATAGGTAGGACCTAATATACTTGGCCAGGGTATAAAGGCATGAACTGGGTGATCATAAAACTTTGGGGTCAATCAGGCCAATAAATACTGAAATCTATGCTGCCAACGTAGTTTTGAGAAGATGGTGCACTGGAACCTCGATACGCTCGGTGCTAAGTCCTACTCCCACTAGATAATTCTAAACTGAATATTGAGTTGATAGCTCGAAACTCGGGCCTAAGACTAGTCAGGGATACATATCTTAAAGTACCCTTACATTCTTATCGGACCAGATTTAGAAACTGGGTTCTAGAATTGCTAGAGCTGCTTATCTAGAAGCGTCATAAATGTCTAAGAACAAGTTGTAATCTGAATTGGGGTCCTAAGCCTAGTAAAAGATATATGTCTAAAATGTCATGAACGCCTAGCGAACGAATAAACTTAATTCTAAATTTGATTCTGATAATTAGGAGGTATTACTGACACCTCAGAAAATTCTGTAGTGAAACCGATCAACTGACATTTCTAACTAACACTGAGTATTTTCACATTTTGACTAAAGTTAGGCAACCATGTATCTGAATGAGAATTTAGCATATAAGATAATATGGGAATTCTCCACACTCATATAATCAAGAAAATTTCAAGGTTTATCACTTAAGAAAAATTTCTAGTCTTTTCTACCCTCAATGCACAGGAATAAGCATCAATACTATCATTAAATGGTGGAAAATACCCATAATTAATATAACATAATAATTCCATATGTATTAAACAAAACTTTATCAAGAATTTCTCAACATTCAAAAATCTGCAGGGCTAGAATTCCCTTTTACGGGAATAATATCAATTTAATCATGAACTGATGGAAATTAAATTTGAAATAATCATGGATATCATTCTATGTGAATTCAAAGAATATTGACATATATTCCCTTCACATTTGAAAACTCAAGGATAGGATATTCTAAATAACTAGAGAAGGGTTTTGGGGGACACAAGGGAAGAACTATCCCCTTGTTGAATTCCTACTTGCCTAAGTTAGAATTTCCTTAGAGAAGGAAGCTTGGACTACTGCAATGGAAGAAAAAGCCTAGTCTTGTTTGACAGTTTCTTAAGAGGAAATATTATAGTATATTTCCTAAAGATGAGTGGAAATGAGGGGGAAAACCATTTTCCCCTCTAAATCCCCTCAAAATAAACCAAAACGACTTAGTTTAGGATCTAGGAAGTTAGAAAATTACTGAAACACCCTTAGAAAAATCACAGGAAATAACTGTCAGGTAGTCCCAACGACTGACTTAATGAATCATCCCCACTGGCCACAACTCGTGGCTTAACTCGTGAAGTATATTGCTTCTCAACCTGTTGGGCTTGCGACGGAAGACATAACGGATCCTTACCTAGTGACCACGACTCGTGGTCACCATTCATTACATACACCGCTTCAATACTAATTTTTTACAAATTGCTGACCACGACCCTCCCCACGAATCGTGGTGATTGAACACGACTCATAGGGTCCTTCGTCAAGTACACTGCTTCCCTCCCTTCTCATTTCTTACTCACCTACCCCACGACTGACCTAATGACTCGTGGGGCTTGACGACGAGTCGTGGTCTTGCCCGTGGGGGCATCATTTCTTAAGTGTCCAAACTCCTCACCTAGCCTCCCCATGAGTCATATCATGACTTGTGGGCTGCTCTCATGGGTCATCTCACGACCCGTCGTGAAGCCTGGCGCCAGTGTTGAGTTTTTCTCCATTTCAACTCCCGGGTCTGATAATTGGTCTTCTGGGGTATAACACTTACCTGCTGATCTACGAGCACATCTCACGACCCATACGACTAGGGTACGATTCTTACAATAACTTGTAGGTCTTTATTATTCATTGAGGTCCATTCCTTGCATAGTTCATAGGCATAATAGGTACTATGATCTGTATAATTATGTTGTGAGTCGTAGTACTAACCGTACCCTGAACTCATGCACTGAAGTACATCTCTGATTCTCACCATGACCTGTGGTACGACTCATACAACGCTCTCAGTGGTTGTACTTTTAACCATAGCATCTGACTCTTCAGCAATTTTTCTACCACCTTTTTGTGTTTTTCCTGCACACTAAACAACACATTAGTTATGTCACTTGGGTTGCCTCCCAAGAAGCGCTTGATTTAACATTGCGGCACGACGCAGGTAGCTCGGCTAGTCAGAGTTCACCAAGCCACCACTTCGGTTGCCTCCCAAGAAGCACCTGATTTAACATTGCATCATGATGCAAGTCTCTTGACTACTCAGACTTTGTCAAGGAACTTGGATTCATCTTCTATTGTTGATACCACTCTATATTCCTTCGGTTGCTTCATTGACCGACAAACATTGAAGGTGACCTCTTCTTTATTTATTCTTAACTTTAACTGGCCAGCCTCCATATCTACTAAGGACCTTCCAGTAGCAAGGAATGGTCGCTCCAAAATGATGGGGACCTTATAATCAACCTCGAAATTAAGGAGAAGTCTTCTAGGAATATAAATCTGTCAACTTTGACAAGCATATCGTATAGGTTCTCTATAGGCTTCTTCAAGAATCTGTCATCCATCAGCAGCCGCATGGTAGTCACTGTGGGGGCTCCCAAGCTCAACTGCTTAAACATAGTCAGTGGCATCATATTTATGCTTGCTCCCAGATTGCAGAATGCCCTTGCGAACTCAACATCGCCAATTGTGCATGGAATGGTAAAAGCGTCGTGATCTTCCTTTTTCTGGCCCAAGTCCAGTGAAGCTATGGCAATACAATGGTGCACATTATCAATGGGCTCATAACTCAAGGACCTCTTCTTCGTCACAAGGTCCTTCATGAACTTTGCATGTCCCGGCATTTATTCTGATGGCTCGACCAATGGTATGTTCATAGATAATTGTTTGAGCATTGACAAGAATTTCTGAAACTTATCATTCTCCGCCTTCTTCTTCCTAATTTTTGGGAATGATAGTGGTAGCCATGGAATAGCCTTGTAAATTTGCATTGCTCCTTGATCAACTTCAGCACTTTTTTCACCAATTTGTACCTTAGGCAACTCAGCATCCTCATTATATTCCTTCTCCGCAACACCGTCATCATTTTCCATCACGCTCTCTTTCTTCCTTTCAACTATAACTGGTAGAGGGGGGTAAACAGTAGTCTTTCCTCTCCTAGTCATCACAACCATACAGTGATCATCATTATTTGGATTTTGGACTGTCTTGCTAGGTAGTGTACCCTTTTGCCTAGCGTTCATCAATACTGACAGTTGCCCTAGATACTGTTCAATTTGCTTGATAGCCATTGCATCTAACTCCACTCTCTGACCAGTTCTTGATATATCACCATGGATTTTCTTCAACTGACCATTAGTGGACCTCACCTATTTCAGTATCTCAGCCATCATGCTTTCTAACTTTGACTGTCCAGCCTCCCCCTCACGTGCGTTGGGAGGCACGACACTCCAGCTCGGTCATTGCGATAGCCATCATTTCTTCTCCAATCTTCTTCGCGCTCACGACCTCGGCTTTTGTCTCTGTACCCATTCCACCTATAGTTGTCTCTATATTGGTTCCGACCTTGGTTTCCAGAACCTTGGCGCTATGTGTCTTGTTCAGACCCTTGGGAGTTGGCTTAGAAACCCGCCAGCTGGTTGTCCAAGAAGTTTGCCTCCTCCTCGGAATCTAAGTGGTCGAACCCTGGCTCCTGTCCTTATGTCCCAACTGTGTTCACCTTTCTGTCTCCATCTCCCATTTTATGCTTAGTAAGAAAATCCAATGATGTGTGCATATGAGCCAACTCCTTGTCATGTTCTTCTTCTTTTCGATGTTTGTTTGTAGTCAAACAAACAACATATGTACCGACCTCTGTGTTTTCCTCCCAGGTGTGCCATGCCCTATTTGTTTTTGTCACCCTGTCAAGAATCATAGCGTCTTTCTCCCAGGTGTGACTCATCAGTGCCCCTCCCACCACTATGTCTGCTACGGCCTTGGTACTGTTGTTTAAGGACCTGTAAAAGATTTCCAACAAACTGTCATCTGGAATCTTATGGTTCGGCCACTTTGTCAACTTCTTCTTGAATCTCAACCAGGTCTCATGAAGTGTCTCATTTTTAAGTTATCGAAAGTTATAACTTTCATCCTTGAGCTGCAACATCCTAGAGGGTGGAAAAAATCTCACTAAGATATCTTGCTTGAGATCCCTCCAGTTGGTTATGAAGTCATTGGGCAACTCCAATAACCATAAAGTGGCTTCCCCTGATAGAGAAAAGGGGAAAAGTTTGAGTCTGATAGCATCTTGGCCGACTCCGGGTGACCTATACGCCATGCGTATTCCCACAAAGTTTATCAGGTGCAGGTTGACATCATCAGCTGCATGACCACCGAACACCCCTTTCATGTTTAGCAATTGAATCATGGTGCTCGTGATGTCAAATTTGGCACCAGCAAGCAGCTGTGGTGGTATAATTTCTCCGGTTAACCCGACTTCATCGATGTCTGGAGAGGGGGATATCCTGGTCCTCTGTTTCCCCTCCCATGTCGACTAGTATTCACGACTCATCTCAAGCGTCTTTCGCATCCTGAAGTGTATCTTGTTGAGCTCTAGCTTCTTCAGCTATTCGGGCATCTCTTTTCTATTGATTTTCCATCTTTCACAGTGTTCGTTAAAGTTCGAGATCCAACAGAATAAGGGGGTTTTCACTCTGACGAATACTTTTCATTCACCAAGCAACAACCTACAGAAATCCAAAAACAAAAACAAAACATAATTCTGGAAATAACAACCAAATTCAAATACAAGCAATTAATATAATCTTAGCCGTATTCCCTGGCAACAGCTCCACTTTTTGATAATGCTCAAAATCACTTCTCCCGGTGAAGTCTGAAGCAGACATTGTCAATAAAGAACCAAACTAAGAGGTTCGGGTCAAACCCATAGGGAATATGGGAGATCTAGACTAATTCTGATGAGTGAACTTGTTGGTGAGTTATCTCCAATTTTGGGGTTTCTAGAAAGCAATGATAAAGCAAAGATTAAAATTGTGGTTTAAATCAATATTTGAAAACAACTACGGTAAGTGTTCCCCATGAGTTCATAACTATTTCGGGAATACACAAGTGATCAATCCTAACGCTTACTTATATAATTGATAACTAGGGTTCATCCAAATGACTAGTTCGTCCCTATTGAATGACGATACTGAATCACTAGGTCAGATCTCATAAGCGATTTAAAACTAACCGTTATCAATATGTTCTAAATTTAACTCTCCTACGACCACAACTCAAGTTAATATAATGATCATATGATCAAGGCTTTGTTGTAATTCTCTTTTCCTAATCTCTACATCTCTAGGATCAAGCTGGTAAAGAATTCGCGCAAGCCCTAACGTTGTACACTGTTAAGAAACATTTAAGCATGAATAGAATACAACACAAGATTTTTGCATGGGTATTGAATCACTTTTTTTGTGTAACCCTAGTATGTTAATCAACCACGGTTCCCACAACCCATAGTTGTGGACGTTTTAGTCTCTCATGGTTGTAAGATTGTAATTTGTATTCATAAACAAACACATAATTTAAATACTTACAGCAATGATTGGAAGAAAATCAGATTTGATTATTCAACAACAACCTCAAGAACAACATGAGAAATCAAGAATTTGATCCCAAGAATTCCTCCTAAAAAATCGATAAAAATCCACGAAAGTACCTATTAACACAACTAACAACTCCATTCTACCTTTACTAACTAAAATAAAACATAAAGGATATTTATACAGACATTAGAAACCTTTTCCAAAGCAAACAGGGAATTTTCCATATATGGTGTCAACTGTGCCACGATGTGTCCTACGACCCGTAACAGGATTATACAAATCGTACCTATTGTCTATAAGTTCTTGGCTACTGCAAAATTGGCAAAGTGTTGGTGTCTTGGTACCACTCGTACCTTCTTTCTATGAGTCGTACATGGCTTCCACAGTTTGACTCTTAGAACTTTGACATCTTCTAGAATTCTTCACAAGTGTTATGGTACGGCTCATACCTTTTTGCCATGACTCGTACTGTCTATAATATCTAAAGTTCTGCCATGTACTAAAAACCCACTGAAGTTCACCACAGCTCCTGGTACAATTCGTACATTGGTGCTATGGTTCATAATTCCATCCGTACAAAGAATCTGCTTTTGTGCAATTTCTTCTGAATATTTCCACGACTCCAGTTACGGCTCGTACTGAGAGTCATAACTTACCTTGTTCCAAATTCGGCCTTCTCACTTTCATCATGATTCTTAGTATGACTCGTACAATCAAGGTATGGCTCGTACTGAGACTGGAACTTTGACTGATTTTCTACATTTTGAAGCTTCTTTTGCATATCTTTACTCCAACACTTATTTTCCCTAAAATCAAAGTAAAAGTGCCTTATATCCGTATAAACATACCCAAATTCATGTTATTTTCTGAGTTTTAAGCATCGAAAGTACTGTAAACTCACAGCACATCACAACACACAACCAAGTCCAACCCTAGAGGCATCACAATACACCACAAATCCATTTGTACCCTCGAATAGGGTCAATATTGTGGATGAAGTGAGTCGAGTCTTCAACTCTTAAAAACTCTTCTCAAATGCATCCGACCACAGGAATTTGACTTTCTTCTGGGACAACATAGTCAATGGTGTTGTAATGGATGAAAATGCCTCAACAAACCTTGTGTAGTAACCAGGCAAACCTAATAAACTCTTAATATCTGAAGGATTCACTTGCCTAGGTCAATTCTTTACAACTTCTATCTTTTGAAAGTCCACCTGTACACCCTCACTTGACACCACATGACCTAAAAATGCTACCGAGTCCAACCAAAACTGACACTTGTTGAATTTAGCAAGCAACTAGCGATCCTTGAGAGTCTGTAGCACAATCCTCAAATGAGCGGCGTGCTCCTCCTTGCTCCTAGAGTATATGAGAATGTCATTTATGAACACAATCACGAACATGTCAAAATATGGATTGAACACCCTATTCATGAAATCAATAAAAGTTGTAGGAGCATTCGTTAGTCCAAAAGACATAACTACAAACTCATAGTGACCATACCAAGTTCTGAAGGCTATCTTCAGAATGTCACTCTCCCTAACTCTAAGATGGTGATAACCGGACCTAAGATCTATCTTTGTGAAGTACTTAGCACCCTGAATTTGGTCAAAAAAATCATCAATTCTAGGAAGAGGATACTTGTTCTTGATTGTAACCTTATTCAACTGCTGATAGTTGATGCACATACTAAGAGAAACAACCTTATTTCAAACATGGAGAAATGGTGCACCCCAATGGGGATTTGCTACGTCTGATGAAATCCTTTTCAAGGAGATCCTCCAATTGCTCTTTCAACTCATTAGCTCAGATAGGGCCATTATATAAGGAGGAATGGATACAAGCTACATATCGGGAAGAAGGTCAATACAAATGTCGATCTCCCGCTCAGAAGGGACTCTGGGTAGATCATCTGGGAACACCTCCAGGTACTCACACACTATAGGAACTGACTGGAGGGCTGGGGTCTCGAACGCAGCATCCTCAACATAAACTAGATGGTACACACAACCCTTACAGATCATTTTTCTGGCCTTAAGATAGGAAATAAAGCGACCTACAGGCACATCTGAACTACCCTTCCACTCTAGGACTGGCTCACCAAAAATTGGAACTTTACTGCACGGGTTGTACAATTTACTGAGGCATAACATGCATGCAACAATTCCATGCCAAAGATAACATCAAAACTGTCATGTCTAACTTTACTAAATCTACTGAGGTAACTTTTTGAAGGACTGTGACAAGGCAATTTCTGTATACTCGTCCAGCTATAACTAAGTCACCGACCTGAGTAGAGACTGAGAAGGGTTCTGATAGGATTTTATGGCTGATTCCGAAACTACTAGCAACATAGGGCGTCACAGAAGACAAAGTAGCCCTGGATCTAACAATGCATATACATCAAGATGAAATACTCATAGCATACTAGTGCCACTTATGGGGAGACCTCTTGTTCCGAACAAGATGAGAGGGCATAAAACCTACTTTGACTTTGACCACCACCTATACTAGTGGACACATGATGCTGAGCTGAATGTGCTGGTGGAACTGCTAAACTGGTGGCTGGGTCTCGACCTCTACTATGGCCTTGACTGGCCGCTGGAGAATCTCTGAGCGTATGACCGGCTAAGCACTAACCAATGCCTCCTACCACACCTATCACAACCTGGAATACTGGACTCCATTGACTGGCTCCTTTGACCTCGAGAGCCTGATGCCTTTCCTCTATGATCACGCCTAATCCTGGGTGGCACATTTGCTACTGATGGTGTTGGGGCTGATGATATTTGGTGGGCTACTGACGATGCCCACCACCAGAACTTTGTTTGGATAATCGGAAATTTTTTGTACTGGAGCTCTTGGCCTATCTTTCTCTCTCCTCATCCTATTGGCATACATGACTAATCGGGAGAAGTCAATATCCTGATGAAGCATAGTGGTCCTAAAATCGTTTACCATATTGTCACGACCCGAACATAGGCACAGATCGAGATACGGAATAAGAAACCCCAAGAGGCTCCAAGTTGACCCATGACATGAATATAACATCTAACTCATCCAAATAAAATGGAAGATCAACATAATTAACATAGCAGAATTCTGAACATAACATAACTTCAGAATACATACATAAGTCTATAGCTGAATACATACATTGTCTGAAAAGCATCTAATACTGACGAGTTGATGGGACAAGAACCTAACTAACTCTCTAAAACCTAAAAACTGAAAAATACAAGATATAACTAATAGGAAAGGCCCTCGAAAGACGAGGACTCACTAACTAAGACTGAGAAATGCTAAACCTAGAAATCTGACTAGCAATGAGACTGAGCCTGGATATCGGAGCCTGTATCATAAAATGATACATCATAGAGTGTGCAGTTAGTACGTGGACTGTACTGAGTATGCAAGTTAATTAAAATTGCAAAGTAAAATCATTAAACATGCATAGTATATAAACTAATCAAGATAAGATTCTGAGAGTAGGGCTTGCATGCTATTTTCTGAAATCATGAATTGAACATAACTGAATATCATAAATTAATCAAATGACATAAAGCTAAAAATTGATAAACATAAATAAAACTGAACATTGGGTCTAACCTGCTGAAAACATAATATCCTGACTGATGAACATGTATAACAGAAATCATAAGGAATAATGGGAGATTCATCATATAATCGACATTACCACAATAGAGCTTATGTGGTCCCGACTATCACACTCAAGTGGGCAGAGTCATCCAAAGCTTTCCCGAGGCTAAGGAAGCTACCATGATATAAATATCAAGATGAAGGCCCCTTGGGGGCAGGGGAAGCTCATAAGGGAGGTCCCAATAATCTGAACATACCTACATTGGCACGTAGTTCTGAGGCACATAGTTGACTGGCCCTTAACTTACTCGGTGATAGACACTACTCCTAAAACTATGCATATGCTCCCTATCATTTTTCAACGAAGCTGAACCATCTTCTAGTGACGAAGCCGACTCATAACATGCATACATAAATCTGAAATCATAACATAAGGAGCCTTGGCTCAAACAATAACACAAGCCGAAAATAATGGGAGTCTAGACTGCTAAACCATCTGGTAAGCTAATTCATGAAATCATAAAACATACTTGATCATATGGGCTTGCACAATACTTACACATGCTTGATCAACTTGATTCACTTTGAAAACATGACATAGACATGGGTAAATTCAAAATCATACTTTCTTCATAAACATCTCATCATACTTAAACATATATCCCATGGATATCAACTTAAATGAACTTTCATGGATGGGCATCATAAGTTAGAAAACTCGAAAACATCATTTATAATTTAAAACATTGTAAAATATGCTCATTTATCATAATTCAACATTGAAAACATGCTTAGATCATACCCATGACAGATATTTAGGAAATTCACATGTTGGATAAAAACCCTATAGATTCATCAATAGAATTTTCATGAATTGAGAGAGAATTGAGCATGGGTGTGGACTATTGCACCCATTCATAGCCTTACGTACTCGAAGGGATCTGATTTCACCACTTCCTTGATAGCCCAAACAGAATTGAGGAAGAACTTTGAAGAAACTAGGCTTGATCACTTCTCACACCTCTAAGATTGCATGCATGAATTAGGATAGGCTTAGAATGACTTAACCCTTCTTAGAACACTCTATTCTGAGATTAAAATGACGTATTTTAGGCCTTAGGAACTTAGGAATTACGAAAAAGCCCTTAATAAATTCGTAGGGAAAAACACACTGCCAGTCTCAACGAGGGACTGGATGATTCGTGGTCTGGAGGATGACTCGTCATCTAACATTCATCGCCTACACTGCCAATTCTTTTTGAGGGTCACCACGGGGGACACCATGACTCGTGATGAACCTGAAAAATCGTGGTGATGACCTATTAGGTATAGTTCCTTCTTCTCTTCAACCTTCAAACCACCTTTGACAATGGTGGTCCTAACAAATCGTGGGTCTGACCATGACTCGTGGTCACCCCAAACCTAAAATTTGCAATAACAATCCAATCCCTCCCCACGAGACACTTAACAACTCGTGGAGTTCCTAACGGTTCACTGAAGGACTCGTCCTGTGACCTGGTGCTGAAAATCCTATTCTTTTCGTTTCAACTCCCAGGTCTAATCTTAGGGTTTTCAGGGTATTACAATATTCTCCTTTGGGAACATTCTTCCTTGAATGTGGTAAAACATACTGAAAAGCGGAGAAATGCAATCATCATACACAAATATTGAACGTAAATGCTAAAAACTAATAGAGTGACTGCCTCCAATTTGAACTACATGGCTGAACTGAATTCCCGAATCACACATACATTCATTAACATGAAAGAAAATTGGGTACATGAGTTGAGCATGAAACTGAATAGAGTACTAAGGAGGAAACTGATACCTCAAGCTTAAACTGAGCGCCGGAAGAGAATAGATACGAGTATTTAGCCATCATATCTCTTTCGGCTTCCCATGTAGCTCCCTCAATATGCTAATTCCTCCACAAAACCTTTACTGAAGCTACTTCTTCATTTCTTAGCTTACGAACCTGACAATCCAGTATTTCCACCGGAACCTTCTCATAACTAAGGTTTTCCTTCACATCGACACTGTCCACCAGAACAAGCAGAGCTAGATCACCCAAACATTTCTTCAAAAGCGATACATGAAAAATCGAATGGACTGAAGCTAATTCTGAGGTCAATCCAACTCATATGCTACCTTGCCAACCCGTTTCACAATCCGGTATAGGCCAACATAACGGGGACTGAGTTTTCCCTTTCTTTCAAAATCTTGTCACTCCCTTCATGGGAGATACCTTCAAAACACTCAATCATCAACTTCGAATCCAAGCTCCCTCCTCCTCTCATCCGCATACAAGTTTTGGCGACTCTGAGCTATTTTAAACCTGTCCCTTATAAGTTGAACTTTCTCCATGGACTCATGGACTGAATCTGGTCCTATCAATGCAGCTTCACTGACTTTAAACCAACCAACAAGCAACCTACATCTCTACCCATAGAGAACCTCAAACGGAGCCATCTTAATGCTGGAATGGTAGCAGTCGTTATACGCAAACTCAATGAGAGGCAAATGGTCATCCCAAAAACCCTTGAAGTCAACCACACATTCTCTCAACATTTCGTCACGAGCCTGAATGGTCCATTCGGCCAGACCATCTATCTGCTAGTGAAATGTTGTGCTAGGCTTGACTTAAGTTCCGAGTCCCTTCTAAATGATCTCCAAAACTGGGAGGCAAATTGTGTACCTCTATCTTATATGACGGACAATGGCACTCCATGCAACCGAACTAACTTCCAAATGTATAGTTTAGCATAATTCTCGGCTAAATTTATAGTTTTGACGAGTAGGAAATGAGCAGCTTTAGTCAACCTGTCCATCACCACCCAAATAAAGTCATACTATCGGCGAGTGCGACGCAACCCTGTGATGAAGTACATATTGATCTCCTCCCACTTCTATGTAGGAATACCGATGTCTTGAAGTACACCTCCTAGTCTCTGGTGCTCAACCTTCACTGGATGATAATTGAGACACTTAGCCACAAGCTCCGCTATGTCCTTCTTCATGCCATTTGCACTAATAGACTTCCCGTAGGTCACGGTACATCTTGGTGGCACCTGGATGTATAAAGTATCTAGAACCATGTGCTTCATACATCATCCGCCCTCTCAAGTCACCAACATCCAATACACACAAATGACCGTAATATCGGAGCACACCATCTCCCTCTTTGGAGAAGACCTCTACCTTCTTATTCTGAACGACTTTCTTCAACTTCACAAAAATAGGATCCTCTCATCTTGCCTAACCTTAACATCAGTCACCAAGGATGATTTTGACCCATTCTGCACAATAACACCGCCATCAGTCAAGTCAAACAAATGAACACCCAACCGTGAAAGCTGATGCACATCCTTCACCAGCTCCTTCCTCACCTCATCTACATGGGACGCACTCTCCACAGAAAGCCTACTAAGAGCATCTGCTACCAAATTAGCCTTTCTAGGATGGTAAAGGACACTCATATCATAATCCTTGAGTAACTCCAACCACCTCCTTTGACGTAGCTTTAGATCCTTCTAGGTAAACACATATTGTAGGCTTTTGTGGTCCATAAACACGTCTACATGGACTTCGTACAAATAGTGCCACCAAATTTTCAACGCAAATACTACCGCCACCAATTCGAGATCATGAGTTGGGTAATTCTTTTGATGGACCTTCAGCTACCTGGAAGCATATACTGTAACCATACCATGTTGCATCAGTACACAACCAAGGCCAATCCTTGAAGTGTCACAATATACCACAAACCCATCAGTACACTCGAGTAGGGTCAACAACGGTGTTGAGGTGAGTCGAGTCTTCAATTCTTAGAACCTCTTCTCACAAGCCTCCGACCATTAGAACTTCAATTTCTTTTGGGTCAGTTTGGTCAACGGTGCTGCAACTAATGAAAAGCCCTCAACAAATCTCAAATAATAACCAGCTAAGCTCCAGAAATTCCCGATATCCGCAGGATTCACCGGTCTAAGAAACTTCTTCACTGCTTCTATCTTTTGAGAGTCTACCTTTACACCCTCAATTGACACCACATGACCTAAAAATTCCATCGAGCTCAATGAAAACTCGCATTTATTGAGTTTAGCATATGACTAACGATCATTCAAGGTCTGTAGCACCACCCGCAAATGAGTGGCATGCTCCTCCTCGCTCCAAGAGTACATAAGGATATTATCCATAAACACAGTCATCAAATCCATAAAAGATGCAAGAGCATTTGTTAGTCCAAAATACATAACTACAAACTCGTAATGACCATACCAAGTCCTAAAGGCCATCTTCGGGATGTGAAGCTCCCGAACCCTGAGCTGATGGTATCCGAACCTAAGGTCTACCTTCGAAAAACACTTAACACCCTGAAGCTAGTCAAAAAAATTATCAATCCTAGGGAGAGGACACCTGCTCTTGATGGTGACCTTGTTCAACTGTTGATAATCAATGCACATACGAAGAGAACCATCATTCATTAGGACAAAGTGAACTGGTGCACCCTACGAAAATTTTATTGATCTAATGAAACCCTAGTCTAAAAGGTGTGTCAAATGCTCCTTCAACTGCTTTAACTCATCGAGAGCCATTCTGTAAGGAGAAATAGGTATAGGTTGCGTATCGGGAAGAAGGTCAATACCAAAATCGATTTCCCTCTCATGAGGAATTCCTAGTAGGTCATTTGGGAACGCTTCTGGATATTCACATACTACTGGAACTTATTAGATAGTTGAGGTCTCAAACGTAGCATCCTTAACCCTAACTAGATGGTATACACAACCCTTAGAAATCATCTTTGTTGTCTTAAGGTAGGAAATGAAGCGACCTACAGGCATAACTGCACTACCCTTCCACTCTAAGACTGGCTCAACCAAAAATATGAACTCTAGTACATGGGTTCTACAATTGATTGAGGCATAACATGAAAATAGACAATCCATGCAAAGGATAACACCAAAATTGGTCATGGCTAGCTTTACTAAATCTGTTGAGGTGACTTTGTGAAGGACCGTGACAGGGAAATTTCAATATATTCGTCTAGCTATAACCAAATCACCAACTAGAGTAGAGATTGAGAAGGATTCTAATAAGATTTCTGGACTGACTCCGAAACTACTAGCAACATAGGGCATCACAAAAGATAAAGTAGCCCCTCGATCTAACAATTCATATACATCAAGGTGGAATACTCCTAACATACAATGATAACATTAGGGGAGACCTCCTGCTCCTTGCAGGATGCTAGAGCATAGAACCTGTTTTAACGCGACCACTACTCGCACTAGTGGATGCCCCCTGCTGAGCTGGTCGTGCAAGTGGAGCTGCTGAACTGGAAACTGGGTCTTAGCCCCTATCATGACCCTATCGGGTTGCTGGATAATCTCTAAGCATATGTCGAGGCTTCCCACAACTAAAACAAGCATTTCAACCTTCTCAGCACTAGCTTACGTGTCTCCAACCACATCCTCTTCACTCAGGAGGCCTGGTCTTTGAGGGTCTGCTACTCTGGCCTCTAGAGCCTGATGCTCGTCCCCTCTAATCGCTCCTGGATATGGATGGCACACTCATAGACAAAGGCATTGGAGCTGAAGATCTCTAGTGGGACTGCTGACGATGCCCACTAGGTCTCTACTAGGAGAATCCAAAGATATCAGTCCTGGCCCTCTTGGCCTCTATCTCCCTCTCACTCATCCGTACTTCCTCCATCTACTGGGTGTATGATGTGTAGTGGATTTACAGCAGTATTGACGTTCAAAACTAAAAAAATAGCATGGACATAGATGTATTTACGTTGATATGAGGAACTTCCTTTATTTTCAGGATAAATGGGTGTTGGAACAATAAATCGCAAAAGGGAGCTAGAAGTGGGCAAAAAAGGGTAAAAAGTGTAGTCCACAGTACGATTCGTAGGATGGACCTACGAGTCGTACTGAAGGCTCTGATAAGAAGCTGAAAACTTAACCTGGAAAATTGAACTTATGAGACTTGTCATGGATCGTATTATGGTGGTACGAGTCGTGGTAAGCCAATCATGATGACAGCTAGAAGAAATGCATAGGAGGACTATTCTTAGTACGAGAGCACCTTACGACCCATGAGATGAAGGTACCAGTCATACCATACCGGTCGTGGTGAAGTTTAGAAAAAGTTCAAAAGATCAAGATCAAGCCATGGGTGCAATGTACGAGTAATAGAATGTTGGTACTAATCGTACCTTGGCCCAACACTTAGCCAAAATTCAGCCAACACTCCAAGAGAAAGTTGATGTCACGATCTGTGAGAAGCCCCTACAAGTTGTAGGTGGACCCATGACAAGGTCTGCTACAGATATGGAAAGCAGTCCAATTACTTTAGGAAAACGATTCTTGTGTCTCTATAAATACTTTTTATGTTTTATTTTTCATATAGGATGACAAATAGACTTAATTCTAGTAGGAAAACATTGTAGTAAGCAATTTTACATCATTGGAAGAGAGAATTGAGTTGGTTCAACCTTGTGATCAACCTTTTCTTGAATTCATCTTGTTCTTGCTACTTGTTATTCAAGATTTCGTGGTTTAATTGAAGAAATTTTTTTTCTCAATCATCTTTGTAAGTATTTTTTTATGTTTTCAATAATGAACACAAATCTCAATCTTGCAACTATGAGAGGCTAAAATCTCCATAGCTAAGGTTGTGGGAATCATGGTGGATTAACTAGTTAGGGTTGCACAAAGTGTGTCTAAAACCAATACTAATTACTTATATTGCATTCTATTCATCTTTAATGATTTTTAGTGGTGTACAACGTTAGGAAGTGCCTAAATTCTTTACTTGCTTTGGTCGAAGAGGTAAATATTAGGAAAAGAGAATTACAACAGAGCGTTGATCTTGATGATCATTGTATTAACTTTATTTTTTGTTGCATGATAGTTATATCTATAACTTAGTGATAACGGTTAGTTAGAAAAACTCATAAGACTTGGTCGAGTGATTGAGGATAGTCATTCAATAGGGATTGGTCGATCATTTGAATGAACCTAAGTTATCAGTTCTGTAAGTAAGTACTTGTAAAGATCACGAGAGTATACTCGAAGGTGTTATGAACTCATGGGAAATAAAAACCCTAGTTATCCATTAATTATTGATTCAGAAATATAATCTTGACTGCTGCTGATTTTTATGATTGATACTTATTAGAATTCCCCTATTGTGAAGTAATTATCATACAAGTTCATCTAGCGACTGTAATCTAGATCTTCCATATTCCCTGTGGGTTCGACCCCAACCTATAAGTTTGGGTTCCTTATTGACAACGTCCGCTTCATAATTCGGTTGGAAGTGTGGTTTGAGTGTTATGAAAAAGAGGCGCCGTTGCCGGGGAATACGACTAAGACTAGGTTATTTGGTTGTATTTAACTTTTTGGTAATTATTTCCTTAATTACATTTATTTTTATGTTTTTCTTTGACACCCGCAGGTTAACCTCTCGTGAATGCCAAGCTCTCGGAGTAGAGAGAACCCCTTGTTCCACTAAATCCCGAAATCGAATGAGCACTGTAGAGAATTGTGAACCGTGAGTAGAGAGAAGCCCGCTTAGCTGAAGAATCTAGGAAAGCCGAGCTAGCTCAGCTAGCTGCACTTCAGCAGGCTGGTGATGATAGAGATGAGGTGGTGAGCGCTGGTCGACATGGGAGAGGCAGCCAAGCTCAGAGATTTGCCCCTCAGTTCTTTGATGATGATTACCAAGATATTGATGAAGTTTTGGTCAACTGGAGTAATTGTGCCACCACCACTGCCCGTAGGGGCCAAATTTGACATTATGAGCACCATGATTCAATTGTTAAACATGAATGGGGTGTTTAGTGGCCACGCAGTGGATGACGCCAACCTGCACTTGATGAATTTTGTAGGAATATGCAAGGCATACAGGTTGCCCAGAGTAAGCCAGGATGCAATAATACTCCAACTCTTCCCTTTCTCTCTATCAGGGGAAGATACTTTGTCGTTATCGAAGTTTCCCAACAACTCTATAACAAATTCGAGGGAGCTTAAACAGGCCTTCTTGGAGAGATTCTTTCCCCCAACAAGGATGTTACAATTAAAAGATGAGATCTACAACTTTTGGCAAATTAAGATGGAGGCACTTCATGAAACCTTGTGAGGTTCAAAAAGAAGTTGACTAAGTGCACGAACCATAAAATCCCAGATGACAGTTTGTTGGAAATCTTTTATAGGTCTCTTAGTAATAGCTTCAAGGCTGTAGAAGACACGGTGGCGGGTGGAGAATTGATGAGTCACACTTGGGAGGAAGCATCCACTATCCTTGATAGGGTGACAAAGAAAAACAGGCCTAGCATACGAGGTATACTGATGCAGTGGCAGGTGCATATGATGTTGGTTTGACTACATACCAACGAAAGAAGGAGGAAAAACGCGATCAGGAGTTGGCTCACATGCGCAATTCATTGGATTTGCTAAAAAAACATATCACGGGACCAAGAGCCAAAAGGGTAAATGCAGTGGGAACTCAAGAAAGGGAGAAGGGAGCAGATCACTCTGATTCTGAGGAAGAGGAGAACTTCATAGATAGCCAGGTGGCGGGTTTTTGGGCCAACACCCAAGCATCTGGACAAGAAAATTGGCGCCAAGGTTCTACAAATCAAGTTAAAAATCAATAGAGAGACAACTACAATAGGAACGGGTTCAGAGATAGGAGTTGTGGTCATTATCAAGAGGGAGAATGGAGAAGAAATGACGGATATCGCAATGACCGGGCTGGAGTCCATGTGTCTCCCAACGCACGAGAAGGGGAGACCAGAAAATCAAAGTTGGAGAGTATGATGGCTGAAATGCTGAAGAAGGTGAGGTCCATGGATGATCAGTTAAAAGAAATTCGAAGTGATTTATCTAGCATGGGTTAGAAAGTGGAATCTCACGCCACCGCCATCAAGCATATAGAACACCAACTTGGGCTACTGTCGGTATCAATGAACCCTACGAAAAAGGGTACACTTCCTAGCAACACTGTCCAGAATCCAAAGAATGATGCTCATTCCATGGAAGTGATGACTAGGATTGGTAAAACCACAGTTGACCCCCCGTTTCCTGTTGAAGTTGAAAGGAGGAAAGAGAGCGTGATTGAGGAAGTAGAGATTGGTGATGATACACAACCTGATGGGTTGCAAAAGGCCCCTAGGAGTGAGAAGAAATGCGATATGGATCAAGGGGAAAATCTAGAACAAAAGGTTATCCCGAGACCACCACCACCATTCCCGCAAAGGATGAAGAAAAAGGCGGATAACGGTAAGTTCCAAAAATTTCTTTCAATGCTCAAACAACTTTTTGTGAATATACCATTGGCCGAAGCACTAGCGCATATGCTTGGATATGCGAAATTCATGAAGGACCTTGTGACAAAGAAAAGATATGTAAGCTATGAGCTGGTTGACAATATCCATCACTGCAGTGCCATAGAAAAAAGGGTCTTAGCTCAGAAAAAGGAAGACCCAGATGCCTTCACGATACCTTGTGCCATTGGTAATGTCGAGTCGCAAGGGAACTCTGTGATCTGGGTGCTAGCATTAATCTAATTCCCTTGGCGGTCTTCAAGAAGCTAGGATTGGGAGCCCCCACACTAACCAACATGCGGCTACTGATGGCTGATAGAACAATAAAGAGACCAGCAGGCATCCTAGTTGATGTGCTCGTCAAGTTTGATAAGTTCATATTCCCAGCAAACTTTGTGATATTGGATTGCGAGGTCGATTATGAGGTCCCCATCATTCTGTGGCGACCATTCCTTGCTACTGGGAGAGCTCTAGTAGATGAGCTGGCCTGTTAAAGTTCAGGCTAAACAAAGAAGAGGTCACTTTCAACATCTGACAGACTATGAAGCAACCAAAGGAATTTAGTGTGATCTCAGCACTTAAGGATGAGTATGACTCACTTGAAGAATTCTGAGTCGTCAAGAGACTTGCATCGTGCCGCAACGTTAAATTAAGCGCTTCTAGGGAAGCAACCCAAGTTATTGAACTAATGTGTGCTCAGTGTGTAGGAAAACAAAAACAGGCGGCTGAAAAATCTGCTGCTACAAGATCTTAGTATGACTCGTGGTGAGGTCCTATGAGTCGTGGTAGCAGTGGTGGTGAAAAGCAGAGGAAATTCTAACCAAAGTCTTACCTACGAATCACCCTACGATTCGTACCTCACAGGTATGATTCGTAGGATGCACTTGCAGGTCACCGGGTAAGTTCGTTGTAGCTAAAGTCATTACGGTCTAGGGACGATTCATAGGTTGCTCCTACAACTCGTGGTATGAGTCTTGATGGGTCAAATTTACCCGATTCGACCCAGATTTTTAAATTGGCCCTCACCTACTTAAACTTCAAAATTGACCATCTTCCCACGCGAACACCTCAAAACCCATGACTTGAGAACCCTCTTCCCAACACCCGTAGCTTCCCACATCAAGAAATTAAAGCACGAAATTCTTGCTTCAACTGAGTGTGCAAAGCCCTAGAAGTTGTTTTCCAGTCTATGAATCGACAATCAAGTAAGTGACTTACATTGTAAGTTGTTAATGCTTGAAACTGAACTTAAGGGAGTCAAATACCCATAAGAATCATTAGGTGTTCTTGAAAATAAATCGATACGTGAGAAAAACTTCAACTCGACCAAAAACCCACTGGAAATTTATTGAATTTTGAATCAAGAACACCTAAAGGGAGTTACATGTAGGGGAGGATTAAGTGGTGTAAAAAGGGAGTTTACCAAATGCTAGTCCTGGGGGAAATCTGAATACCCAAAAATGTGCAAAAAAAACACTTACACACTGAGCAAAATAATTGTAAAAAATGGGCTGAAAAAGGGCACGCAGCATAGTACGGATCGTAGGTTGACACTACGAGTCGTACTAAGTGCTCATACCACTTATCATGAAAAAAGTAATCTTGGAAACCCACCCTACGACTTGTGAAATTGACCTACGGGTTGTACCACAGATCGTACTTTCATGGTACCTATGAGTCGTGGGGCACCATCAGGGCATCTCACGAGTCTTACCTTTCGAGGTACAACTCATAGTGAGGACTCGTGATGAGATACTGAACTTCTTCTACTATCTGATTTTTCTTTTTCAAAAACGAAATACTAAACTCTTTCTCACCAGGTACAATGACATACCAATACAGGGCAGACAAAACACAAGCCTATAGGACATTGATAGATGAAAAAACGGACTCAAAGTCTGATCAAGCTAAAGATTCACCTAGTGGTTCACTTGAGGATTATCAAGTAGACACCACAGACATAGATGGAACAAGAACAACTAGTGCAAGAGCAAAGGCACAAGATGAAGCAACCACGGACACATCTGCTCAAGCTCCCCAGTCTGAAGAGGGAGCAAGAGAGGAACAACAAAGGCCGGGAACAGACTCCAACACTGAGGAAAGGTCAGAAGGGACCAGAATGATGCAAAAAGGAGTGAGGAAGAAATGGAGGAGCAAACCCCTGCCAGAGAGAGCAGAACAATGCGTTGGAAAGTGTCAAGTGCTAAAGATTTATATTAACAAAGCATCTCTCTCACCGCCAAAAACAAATATAAAAGAAGCATCCAAGAAGAACCGTGGATCCTCACTAATTCCTTGAATGAAGTTGAGGAGATACACATATTTTTAGCTTCTATGTGCCAGAGTGGATGGCCAAGACCCCTTTATAATACACATAGGAGATCGTCAGGGAGTTCTACGCCAACTACCTGGCAACAATGGAGGAGAAAGAAAAGGAGGGGCAAAAGATAAAGGAGCAGCCTTGCTTAGAGAGTGTTCTAGTCCGAGGGAGAGTAGTAGATATATTTGATCGAACTATTTCACGCATGTTGTATGGACCTCAATTCAGACCAACTAGGATAACCCTATAGTATGACTACAGGGTTGAGGCAATGAAGCAGATTAGGAGTCTGAGCAGGGGTGAGCGATAGAGGCAGCTACAATGGCTAGTAGAAGTGATAACTGAGAAGAAGGATGAGGCTGAGTGGGTTACAGGTGGCAAGTAGATGACAAAGAATTCATTGAACTTCATCGCAAAGGCTTGCTGGACATTGGTGAGACATCGATTAGCGCCCACAGTCAATGATAATAAGTTGAGTACTGATAGAGCGGCGTAGGTGGCAGGCCTCATGTCTCGCTACCATCTTAACATCCCAAGGATAATAGCTACAGAGATATGAGACCGGGAAGTGGAAGTAAGCACTACTATTCCATTCCCGAGCCTTGTATACAGTTTGTGCACGAAGGCGAGAGTACAACGGGGTGTTGAGAGATTGATTGAAGGCCAAGGAATTGCAGACATAGGCCTTATCTGGGATGAGATGGACCTGGTAAGTAGATCCAGAATGCCCATAGCCATCCCAGCAGCCCAGCCAGTAGGGGACATACAGGTGAATGTGCCCAGTATTGAGGAGAAGAGCGAGACACCGGCTATTGATGCCGGTCATTTAGAGTCAGCTCCTAGCACCTCAGCTACACCATTGCCTAGTGTACATCTTGGTACCGCAGGATTTCCTCCAGAAGCTGGCGAAGAGATTGACCATGGCCGAGCGCAAAATTTAGGCAATGATGGAGAATGTAAAGCCATGGGTCAAATCCGAGATAAATGCAGCAGCTTAGGCCCTTCATGCCGCCTGGATTATTTTGAGAGTGTATACAACATGAGGATGGTGGAGAAGTCAGACATCGGCAGTCTCCGTGCGGAGTTGGGGGATCTTTGGAGCCAAGTTGTTAAGTTGTCTTTATGACAACCAACTATCATAAAAGCCCCCACTCTTCTGGATCTAGATGCAGAGCTTGAGGAGGATATTGATTTGGCAGCATACTGGGGTTCAAATGCAGCCGATGATAAAATCAAGAAGAGAGGTGTTGAAGATTCTGGTGAGGAGAGTTTAAAAAAGAAGAGAAAGAAGGAGAAGAAAGAGCGCAAGCGGGCTAGAGCGGAGAGTAGGCGGGCTAATGAGGAGCATATGACTGAGCTGCATGAGAGAGTAAGAGGAGCATGAAGCTCCACCATAGCTCAGCCCGAGCTTGCTAGTGGCCATGACCCTTCGGGCGAGCCACCTTCAGCCCCAGTTACCGCAGAGTCTGTTCAAATGGATGTATCCACCGGGGGGGACCATTACCCCCATTGTTACACCATTGAGTGTATCGTCCATCGCTAGCGCCACTACTATTGTGGAGGTACCACCTTTGTAAGATGATAGAGGCAAAGTCTGAGTAGCCACAGGTATGTCCCTTTTTCTCTTCATGCTTATATTTTATTCTTTGGGGACGAAGCTCATTTTTCAAAAATGGGGGGTGTACTTGTTATTTTTGGGAGATTTTTGTTCATCTGAGGGTTTTTATTGCCGTGTTTCTTTTCTCTCAGACATGTTGTCTAGTAGAATCGATATGTGTTAGGATTTTTATTTTTAGTTGTGATTTTTTTCAATTAGATAGTAGCTTAGGAATACTAAGCCAATGGATATACACTATTTTTGTTGTTTTTAAAAAATTGATCCTGTTTAAAAAAAAAATTTCTATGTATTTGTGACAACAATGTATGATTTCTGTGGATCGTTTTATGTCATTTAGTTATTGATAGTTCTTGTCTTGTAAAGCCATGTATGAACCAGACTAGTAAAGTGAAAATAGTTCATGTACCATGTGTGAATAAGGTCTTAGTATTTATTGCGGTATGTTGTTGAAGATCTAGAACTTGCCTGGTTGGTCTCTGCATAGGTTGAGGATGGTTGGTTAAGATATGATCATAGGCCACTTTTGTGTTAACTCACTTTTAGCCTATATTGCCCTACCAAAGTTTCATTAATCCCTTGATCCCATGTTTGAGCCTTAATAGACCATATTTCTTTGATTTATTTGTCTACCGTACCCATTTGTTTATAACCTATTTGGCCCTGGTCCTTCCTTGGATATTGTGAATCTTAACATAAGCAAAATGCTTAAGTTTAGGGTGGCTAGAGTAGGGGTGCATAAATGGTGGTAGTGGGAGAAAAGGAAATAAAAGTAAGAGAAAAGAATAAAAAATGGTGAAAAAAGGTGTGGTGAGGTGAAAAAGTAAAAAGGTGAAAATTTGAGAATATTAAGAAAAAAAGGAGAAATTCAAAATAGCTTGAAAGTGTCGAAAAATGTGAAAAATCACCTCACCCATGCAAATATTTTTAAAATGGGAAAAAGGGATGAAAAGAAGACACAAAGAATGAAGGGTGAAATAGGAGAATGGTCTAGCAAATGAATGTAGTGCCAAGGAAGGGATAGTCACTAATAAAAATTTTCATCGTTATAATGTCCAGCCCTAAGCTTACATTACAAGCCATATCAAGTCCTATAGTGATCTTTATTTGACCATCTAACAAACCCAAGTAGAGAAAATAAGGGCAAGCCTATGGTATCTGATGCATAATACTTGCAGTTCTTTGAGAGAGTGAGTGCTGCATTTGGCTAGTCCTATGTTTCATTTAATACTTCATACTAGAGTGGGGACTTCATTTTCTGTGAAGGTACATGGATTATGTTTGCTCTTACCATTGTTCTGTATGAAACACATAGGTGATGACTTGATTGCTTGTTAATAGCTAGATGACATGTCTTAATCCCTGAATATGATGTTTTGATGTTGCTTACAATACATCAGCTGATGATGTTTAAAGAGGAAGGGTCGATAGAGTTTGTATATAAAGTGCACAAATTTGTTTGAGTTTTGGCCGTTGTATCTTAATTTTATTTTCTAGTTGAGCGTCGTGTTTAGTTTTTCTTTTTCTTTGCCTGAGGACATGCAAAAGTCTTAAGTAAAGGGTGCTGATGTGCTGTGGAATTACAACACTATTTACACTCAAACCATAGAAAATAGCATGGACTTAGGTGTATTTATGTGAATATGAGGCACTTTTCCTTTGATTTCAGGATAAATGGGTGTTGGAACAATAAATTGCAAAAGAAAGGCGTGAAAAAAAGGTTAAAAAGTGCATTCCATAGTACGATCCGTAGGATGGACCTACGAGTCGTACTGAAGGACCTGATAAGAAGCTGAAAACTTAACCTGCAAGACTGAACTTATCAGACTTGTCACGGATCGCACTATGGTGGTATGAGTCGTGGTAAACGACTCATGCTGAAAACAGAAGAATTGCACAGGAGGCTGATTCTCAGTATGAGAGCACCTTACGACCCATGAGATGAAGGTACGAGTAGTACCATACCGGTCATGGTGAAGTTCAGAAAAAGTTCAAAAGACCAGGATCAAGCCACGGGTGCAAGTCCGAGTCGTAGCATGTTGGTAGGAAACATACCTTGGTCCAACACTTAGCAAAAGTTCAGCCAACACTCTAAGCCACGAGTTGATGTCACGATCTGTGACAAGCCCCTACGAGTCGTAGGTGGACCCGTGATGAGGTCGGCTACAGATATGGAAAGCAGTCTTGTTAGTTTAGAAAAAAGATTCTTGTGTCTCTATAAATACTTTTTATGTTTTATTTTTCATATAGGATGACGAATAGACTTAATTCTAGTAGGAAAACATTATAGTAAAGCAATTTTACATTGTTGGAAGAGAGAATTGAGTTGGTTCAACCTTGTGATCAACCTTTTGTTGAATTCATCTTGTTGTTGCTACTTGTTATTCAACATTTCATGGTTTAATTGAAGGAATTGTTTTTCTCAATCATATTTGTAAGTATTTTTTTTATGTTTTCAATAATGAACACAAATAACAACCTTGAAACTATGAGAGGCTAAAACGTCCATAGCTAAAGTTGTGGTAACCATGGTGGATTAACTACTTAGGGTTGCACAAAATGAGTCTAAAACCAATACTAATTACTTATATTGCATTCTCTTCATCTTTAATGATACTTAGCGGTGTACAAAGTTAGGAAGTTCCTGAATTCTTTACTTGCTTTGGTCGAAGAGGTAGAGATTAGGAAAAGAGAATTACAACAGAGCCTTGATCTTGATGATCATTGTATTAACTTGAGTTGTGGTTGCAGGTTAGTTATATCATGAACTTAGTGATAACAATTAGTTTGCAAAACTCATGAGACTTGGTCGAGTGATTGAGGATAGTCATTCAATAGGGATTGGTCAATCATTTTAATGAACCTAATTTATCAGTTCTATAAGTAACTACTGGTAAAGATCAGGAGTGTATACCCAAAGCTGTTATGAACCCATGGGGAACACAAAACCTAGCTATCCTTTAATTATTGATTCACAAATATAATCTTGACTGCTGCTGATTTTTATTATTGATTTTTATTAGAATTCCCCCATTGTGAAGTAATTGCCATACAAGTTCATCTACCCCAACCTATAAATTTGTGTTCTTTATTGAAAAAATCCGATTCATACTTCAGTTGGAAGTTTTGTTTGTGCTTTATCAGTGTACATTACTATCCGTGCAAAGTCAATGTCCTAAAGAAGCATTGAGGTCTGGCAATTCTTGAATAAGTAGTCTGCTATCCCATGTACAAACCTACTCACTCGAGCTCTTTGATCCGCCACCATCTCAACTGCATACTTGGACAGAAGGGTGAACTCCAAGGCATACTTCTAAACTGTCATCTTCCCTTGCTTTAGATTCCCAAACTCTGCTTCTTTGATCTCCCTCATTTCCAAAGGTAAGAACCGATCAATAAAAGCAGCATTAAACTCATCCCAACTAATAGGGCCTTCTCTAACTGCCCCACTATCCTTTCATTTCTTGAACAAATATGCCCAACCCCTTTCAACTGGTATGAGGCTAAATTGGCGCTCTTCTCCCCAGTCATCCCCATAATCTGGGTGATCATCAGAACCTCCTAAATAAACTCATGTGGATCCTCGTCCACCTTCGATCAGAGAAGCAACGGAGGGTTAATCCTCAAAAAATCTCAAACTCTTACCGCCGCCGCATTTCCATTCTGAGGGACATGTACTACCGCCTGCTAATTGACCTGGGTGGTCAAGGCCTGGGCTAACATCTGAATGGATGCCCTAAACACTACATGGGCAACTGCCTCGGGTACGTGCTCCTCATGGGCTAGTGGGGCCTGCTGGTGCCATCACCATTGTCATTCTTGTAGCCATTTCTGTTCCTGTTTCTCCTTCTATTAACTTTGAGGGGAGGCATGATTCTGCAAATGCGTATAGCATGAGTTAGAATAATATAGAGAGACATCGTAGCATGACAAATATCATGAAAAAAGGGAACATTTACTATATGTTTCGTAGCCTGTTCGTCATAAGTGTGGCATGCTTCACACCCATTGTCACGATCCTAACATAGGCCCGGATCGAGACACAGGATAAGGAGACCCGAGAGAATCCAAATCGACCCATGGTATGAACAAACATCTAATCCAGTCAATCAAAGCAGAATATTTATCATAATAAATATAGGGGAAGTTTAAACGTAACACAACATCAGAACTGGAATTTACATCATACTTGACTAGTTGATTACTACACAAAGTCTGGAAGCCTCTAACATAACTGATGGGTTGATGGGACAACACCCCAACTAACCTGACAAGTATGAAACTGAAGGGAAACATAACAACTACGGATACTGAATGTCCTCGAAGTATGAGGACTCACCAATGCTTGCTAGACAAGTCTGAGTGGGAAAGTAGGGGCTAAGGATGCTACTGAGAAAGTTCCCTCGGACTCGTATCATGAGACGATACAACATAAAGTATACGGTTAGTACGTGAAATGTACCAAGTATTCAAGGTAAGTAAAACAGACAGTTAAATTACATAAAAGTTCATAAGAGTAGGACAACATGATCGTAATGTAAATATAATAATGCAACATAACGCTCAAGGTTTTTGAAACATTTATAAATCATTCATAATCATAATCATAAGACAAAAGATTTATTAAAGATGACTTGAGCCAAAGTATTTAATCATAACCATACATAAATCATGAGGAACAATGGGGGATTCTTATAACTAACATACCCCACATGAGCACACATGGAGCCCGACCTTTAAACCCCTAGTCAGGAGGGTATTCATACCTTGCCAAGGGTAGAACCATGAAAAGAGGTGTAATATCACAATAAAAGGGCCCATTTTGCCAAAATGGGATAGTATCATAGAGTTCCCATCATGGCTAAGTTGGCGCATTGTTCTGAGACTCGGGGTATGCTTGGACCCCGAGCCTACTCGGTGTTAAATACTACTCCCAAAACATAAATAGTGTTAATTAGATAATATACATGTTTAAAATCATGATAATCATAAAAATGCTTGAAATACGTGAACTAACCATGAAATAAGGCCCCTGAGTTGGCCAAAATCATAAATTCATAAACCATAAAGTTCACGCATACTTGTAAAACATATATATACATGATATTCATAAATTCAAGATGAGCATTTGAGAGAAATCATATCATAAGTCATAAATCATAATGGGCTAATGAACATCAAAATTAAAATGGAATCATAACTTGATCTTTCATGAAATATGCATAATTAGGCATAGTTTGTAGAAATTTAAATCTAAATAGCTATAAAATCTACCCATGATTCATAAAACATGAATTTATACATAAGAGTGTTTAACCCATAGATAGATCATAAGGATTTCATAAGAATTGGGATAAAACCCTATAGAATTATCCATAGAATTTCATGAATTAGAGAGGAGTTGGGCATGGGTGTGAATAATTTCACCCATTCATAACCCTACATACCTGAGAAGAATAGATTCTACAACTCCCTTGATTTCCCAGTGAAGAATTGATGGAAAACTGGAAGAACTAAGCTTGGTCACCTCTCCATAACCTCTAAAATTGCATGCATGAATAGGAATAGCTTAAAATGAACTTACCCCTCTTAAAACTCACTATTCATAGCTTAAAACGACCTAGTTTAGGCTTAGGATCATAGGAATTATGAAAAAGTCCTTACTAATTTTGCAGAGAAAACCATACTGCCAGTCCCAACAAGGGACTGGACGAGTAATAGCCACTGGTCACGAGTCATGACCTTCATCCGTTGCCTCATCTAGGTCATCACCATGAGGCACCCTATGATTTATTACCAGTGACCACGACTCATGGTCACCTCCTGTCTTCTACACTTCAAGAATTCACCAGAGGTCACCATGGGTGACACCACGACTCATGGTGTTCCCAATGAGTCATGGTGAGGACCCGTTAAGTGCACTGCTCCAACCACCTTAATATTTTAATCACCCTTGGCCAAGGCTGACCTAATGAGTCGTGATACTGTCCACGACTCTTGGTCACATCCGCTGGTCACTCAAAACCAAATTCTGCATCTAAGTACAACTCCTTACCACGAGTCCTTTAATGACTCGTGGTCATCCTGACGGGTCACTACACGACTCGTCCTATGACCTGGTGTAGAAATTCCTATTTTCTCCATTTCAACTCTCGGGTCTGATATTAGGGCTTTCAGGGTATGACAATATCTCCCCCTTGGGAACATTCATCCTCGAATGTTGAAAATCATACAGAAAAGCAGAGAAACGCAATCATCATATTAAAATATTGAGCATACATTTGAAAACTAACGGAGTGATTGACTCCGAATTGAACTACATGACTGAACTAAATTCCCAAGTCACACATACATCCATTCACAAGAAAGAATCTGAGGTACATGAGCTGAACATTAAACTGAACAGATTCTTAGGGCAAAAATTGATACCTCAAGTTGAAACTAAGCCGGAAGGGAATAGATGTGTGTATTTAGCAATCATATTTGCTTCGGCTTCCCATGTAGCTCCCTCAACATGCTGATTCCTCCATAAAACTTTAACTGAAGCTACTTCTTTGTTCGTTAGCTTGTGAACCTGCCGATCCAGTATCTCCACCGGAACCTCTTCATAACTAAGGTTTTCTTTCACACCGACACTTTCCACCAGAACAACTAGACCTCAATCACCTAAACACTTCTTTAAATGAAAAATAGGATGTACAGAAGCTAATTCTGAGGACAACTCCAATTCATATGCCACTTTGCCAACACGTTTCACAATCCAGTATGAGCCAGCATAACGGGAACTGAGTTTTCCTTTCTTCTTGAACCTACTCATTCACTTTATGGGAGACACCTTTAGAAACACCCAATCATCAACTTCAAACTCAAGTTCTCTTTCTCACATTCGCAAAAGATTTTTGGCGAATCTAAGATGTTTTCAATCTGTCCCTTATGAGATGAAATTTCTCCATGGCCTCATGGACTGAATATGGGGCTATCATCGTAGCTTCAGTGACTTCAAACCAACCAATAGGCGATCTACACCTTTGCCAATAGAGAGCCTCAAACGGAGCCATCTGAATGTTGGAATGGTAGTTTTGGTTGTATGGCGAACTCAATAAGAGGCAAATGATCATCCCAACTATCCTTGAAGTCAATCACACATGCTCGCAACACGTTCTCGAGAGTCTGAATAGTCCGCTCCGCTAGACCATTAGTTTGTGGATGAAACGTTGTGCTATGCTTGACCTGAGTGCCATGCCCTTTTTGAAACGACATCCAAAACTAGGAGGTAAACTGAGTACCTCTATTTAATATGATGGACAAGGGAACTCCATGCAGTTGAACTAGATCTTGAATGTATAGTTTGGCATAATGCTTTGCTGATAAGTGGTTTTGACTTGTAGAAAATAAGCGGCTTCAGTCAACCAATCCATGACCACCCAAGTAGAGTCATACTGTCGACGAGTGCGAGGCAACCCTATGATGAAGTCCATATTAATCTCTTCCACTTCCAAGTAGGGATATTGATGTCTTCAATCATACCTCCCGGTCTTTCATGCTCAACCTTCACTTGCTGACAATTTGGACACTTAGCCACAAACATTGATATGTCCTTCTTCATGTCATTTCACCAATAGACTTCCCGTAGGTCAAGGTACAACTTGGTGGCACCTGGATGTACGGAGTATATAGAACAATGAGCCACATGCAATATCCAATCTCTCAAATCATCACATCCAGAACACATAGGAAACCCTAGTATCGAAGCACAGCATCTCCCCTTTTTGAGAAGACTTCTACCTTCTAGTTCTGAATCGCTTCCTTCAACTTTACCAAAATGGGATCCTTGTCTTGTCTAGCTTTTACATTAGTCATCAAGGATGATTATGACCCGTTCTGAACTATAACACCACTGTCAGTTGAGTCAACCAAATGAACACCCAACCGTGCAAGCCGATGCTCATCCTTCACCAGCTCCTTCTTTCCCTTATCTACATGGGACACACTTTCCATAGAACACCTACTAAGAGCCTCTGCTACTACGTCAACCTTGCCCAGATGATAAAGGACACTCATATCATATTCCTTGAGTAGATCCAACACCACCTCCTTTTACGCAGATTTAGTTCCTTCAGGGTAAACATGTATTATAGGATCTTGTGGTCTGTAAACACATCTACATGGATCCCATCCAAATAGTGTCTCTAAATCTTCATGGAAACTACCACCGCTACCAATTCAAGATCATGGGTCGGGTAATGGCTTTTATGAACCTTCAGCTGGCTGGGAGCATATGTTATAACTTTACCTTGGTGCATCAATACATAACCAAGGTTGATCCTAGAAGAATCACAATAAACTACAAACCCATTGATACACTTAGATAGGGTTAACACCGGTGCGAAGGTGAGTCGAGTCTTCAACTCCTGGAAGCTCCTCTCACAAGTATCTGATCATTGGAATTTCATTTTAGTTTGGGTCAATTTGGTCAATGGCGATGCAATAGATGAAAATCCCTCAATAAATCTCTGATAATAATCAGCTAAGAGCAGGAAACTCCTGATATCCAAAGGATTCACCGGTCTAGGCCAATTCTCCACCGCTTTTATCTTCTGGGAGTCCACCCTTATACCCTCAATTGACACCACAGGGCCCAGAAATGCCACTGAGTTCAACCGAAACTTGCACTTGCTGAATTTAGCATATAAGTGGCGATCCTTTAAATTATATAGCACCACCCTCAGATGAGCGGCATGCTCCTCCTTGCTCTTAGAGTATATCAAGATGTCACCTATGAACACAATCACGAACATATCCAAGTATGTCTTGAACACCATGTTCATCAAATCCGTAAAAACTACAGGAGTATCCTTTAGTCCAAAAGACATAACTATAAACTCAAAATGACCATACCGAGTCTTGAAGGCTGTTTTCAGGATGTCACTCTCCGAACCCTAAGCTGATGGTATCCAGATCGGAGATCTATCTTTGAGAAGTACTTAGCACCCTAAAGCCGGTCAATAAATCATCAATTCTGGGGAGTGGATACCTATTTTTGATGGTGACCTTTTTCAATTGCCTATAATCGATACACATATGAAGAGAACCATCTTTCTTTCGGACAAAGAGAAGTGGTGCACCCCTTGGGGGTTTGATTGGTCTGATGAAACACTTATCTAACAGGTCCTTCAACTGCTCCTTCAACTCCTTTGACTCTGCTGGGGACATTATGTAACGAGGAATAGATATAGGTTGCGTATGGGGAAGAAGTTCAGTACCAAAATCATTCTCCCGCTCAGGAGGGATTCCTAGTAAATCATGTGGGAAGACATCTGGATACTCAAATACTACTGGAACGGACTGGATAGTTAGGGTCTCGAACATACCATCCTTAACACTAACTAGATGGTACACGCATCCCTTGGAGATTATCTTTCTGGGCTTAAGGTAGAAAATGAAATGACCTACTTGCACAACTGAACTATCCTTCCATTTTAAGGTTGAAAAATTGAAATTCTACCGCACGGGTTCTATAATTAGGTAAGGCATAGCATGTAAATAACCAATCCATGCCGCAGATAATATCAAAGTCAGTCATGGCTAACTCTACTAGATCTGCTGAGGTGACTTTTTGTAGGACTCTGACCGAGCAATTTATATACACCCGTTTTGCTACAACTGAATCACCCACTGGAGTAGAGAATGAGATGGGTTCTGACATGATTTCGGAACTGACTCCGAAACTACTAGCCACATAAGAAGTCACAAAAGATAAGGTAGCCCCTGGATCTTGAAATGCATATTTCATCAAGATGGAATAGTCGTAACATACTAATAACCACATCTAGTGAAGTCTCCTACTCCTGGCGGGATGCTAGGCATAGAATCTATTTTGGTATTATCTGCCACCTGCACTAGTAGAAGCACCATGCTGGAAGGAACGTGCCGCTGGAGCTGCTGAATTAGTGGCTAGCTACGGGCTCCACCATCGCCTGATCTTGATGAAGGGTAATCTGTGAGCTTGTGTCCGGGTTTGCCACACCCGAAATAAGGGTCAAAACCAACTAAACACCTCCCTGGGTGGTTCTTTCATACTTCGCATAGGCTGGAAAAGGGCGATCTCCTGAAGTGCTCGCCTAGCCCTTGAGCCTGACGCTCTACCCCTCTGATCACGTTTGGGTCGGGACAGGAAACTAGTTGATGATGGTGCTGGGGCTAAAGATCTCTAGTGGAACTGCTGATGGTGCCCACTAGGCCATGGCTAAGAGAGTCCGATGCTATTAGTCCTGGCCCTCTTGGCCTCTCTCTCCCGCTCATTCATCTGTACTGCCTTTATCTGTTGGGTGTACAGGACTATCCGAGCAAATTCCTAGAGAAGCATCTTGTCCGGCAATCCCTAACCAAGTTGTCTACTATCCCATGTACGAACCTGCTCACATGGGCCCTCTAATCCACCACCAACTCAAGTGCATACCTGGAAAAACATGTGAACTCCAAGTCATACTCCTGAACCGTCATCTTTCCTGGCTTAATATTCACAAACTCGGCTGCTTTTAGCTCCCTCATCTCTCGAGGGAACAACCAATCAAGAAAAGCGGCATGAAACTCATTCCAACTTACAGGGCCTGATCCAATAGCCCTACTATCCTTCCGCTATTTGAACCAAATGTGTGTGACCCCCTTTAACTGATATGTGGCCAAATTGGAACACTCCCCTCTAGTCACCCCCATAATCTAGGTGATCTTCAGAATCTCATTGAATTCATGTGGATCCTCATCCACCTTCGATCCAAGGGACTCGGAGGGTTCATCCTCAGAAAGTCTCTAACCCTCAATGTCGCTGCATACTCATTTTGTGGGACATGCGCTACTGCCTACTGGTTGATCTGGGTGGTCAAGGTCTGTGCTAACATCTGAATGGCTGCCTGAATTCAGAGTGGGAAACCAGCTCTGGTGCATGGTGCTCATGGGCTGGTGGGGCCTGTTGGTGGCCGTCTCCATTGCCATCCTCGTGGACATTTCCATTTCCATTTCTTCTATCGTTAACTCTGCGGTGAGGCATGATTCTGCAATCACGAATAGCACAAGTTAGAAGGATAGATAGACATTTCACCGCATGACATAGATCATGAAAAAAGGAAACATTCCTAAACGTCTCATAGCCTCTTCTTCATATGTGTTGCGTGGTTCACACCCATGAAAAATAGTCTACTTAACACAGCTTTCAGACACCTTAGGATACTCCAAAACATATTTCTCTGATATTATGTTTGTCAAGACCCGAACTAGGCCTAGATCGAGACACGGGACAAGGAGCCCCGAGAGACTCCAAGTCGACCCATGGCATTAACATACATCTAACCCAATCAATAATAGCGGAAGACTTATCATAATAAAGATAGCGGAAGTCTAAACATAACACAACATCAAAACTTGAATTTACATCATACATGACAAGCTGATTACTACACAAAGTTTGAAAGCCTATAACATATCTGATGGGTTGATGGAACACCCCAACTAACCCGAGAAGTCTTAAACTTAAGGGAGATATAACAACTATGGATACTGAATATCCTTAAAGGATGAGGACTCAACAATGCTAGCTGGACAAGTATGAATGGGAAAGTAGGGGCTAAGGATGTTGCTAAGAAAGATCCCTCTACTGTGATATCACTCCTCTTTTCATGGTTCTACCCTTGGCAAGGTACAAACACCCTCCCGACTAGGGGTTTACAAGTCTAGCTCCATGTGTGCTCATATGTGGTATGTCAGTTATAAGAATCTCACACTGGTCCTCATGATTTATGTATGGTTATGATTATATACTTTAGCTCAATTCATGTTTAATAAAGCCTTTCTCTTACGATTATTCCATGGCCTCTGCTACCCTTTCCCTGATGGCCAACATTAACTACCTCCTCATGAGAATCCTCTACCCCTTGCGGCTGGCCGAGCTAACTCAACCTACTAAGCTTCAGAAGCTAATCTGTCTTGCATCTACTTGGTGATTTCATTGTGGTCCATTTTTCTCAAAGTTCGTTCTAGCTCAAGATCAAGTGGAAACAGAGGTTCTCCGCTCCACTGAGTAATTGGCATTCACTAAGTGGTAACCTATAGGTGTCAAAAACAAAGAAAATGTAAATGATGCAATAAAGACTAAAAATTTAAACATAAGAAATTAGTCTAATCCTAAGTTGTTCTTCTCGATAACGGCGCCGTTTTTGATAATTCTCAAATTACACCCCTGTAAAAGTGTGACGCTATCACGCCTCACCTTGGGAGGCATGACTAACACCTGGTGCTCTACTAGTACCTGAACTGCTGAGCTGACTGAGCCTAACAACTTATGGTGTAAGGCTGACTCTAACTCTAGAATCAAGAAAACAACGGGCTTTATAGTGGCTGTAAATACAACACCCTACCGACAAGGCCTTAGGTAGAGTCTGCTCTTTCTCAACACTGGCTTCCTCATCCTCATATCTGGACTCACTATCTCTATCACCGAATTGGGCCTCCTCTGACCCCTCATCATCATTAGAGCCACTACTAGACTCTTAGACTCTTTCCTCAGCTCCCTCCTGAGATTGGGGAGCATCGTCAGATATGGTAGTGGTTGCCTTGGCCTAGGCTTTAGCTTTTTCCCTAGTGGATCGGGTCCTATCGATGTTAGATGTATCAACCCTATATTCGTGTAACGAACCACTAGGCATGTTGCGAGCATGTTTAGATTCGAAGGTTTCATCAATCAATGCCCTCCGAGCAGTTGCTCTGGATGCCTTCCTCTTTTGAGTCATTGTACCTATGGAGAAAAATAGTTAGAATTCCAAATTTGAGAAAAAGAACGAAAGAAAAATTCCTCTATAATTTTTCCCAGGTCTGTAGTATGAGTCATACCTTGAAGGTACGATCCGTACTGATACTCATACTGTCTCAAGTCAAAGTCACAACTCTGAGGTACAACTCGTACCATGAAGGTATGATCCATACCACGAGTCGTATGAGGATGCCCTTTGAAAACCCATGTTCAATAATTTTCCACGATTCATGGTACGACCCGTAAGTCGATTCCATGAGTCATAGGATGGATCATACTGTCACATTTGGACTTAACCCTTTTTCAGACTTATGGTATAATTACCATGTACGACTTGTAGCAAGATACTACAGACCATACTAGGTTTCGTACCTCTTAATATTTAGACATTTAGTTTGGGATAGTCCCAACAAGCCATCCTACGAGTCGTACTGTTGAACCACAAGTCGTAGGAAGGCTTCTAAAGTCGGTCCTTGCCTTAGTTCATGTCAGTTTTGCAGGTGATTTCAATTTATGCGGGGTACTCAGAATTCCCCAGGTCCAGGTATGCATTTTTCATGTATTTACCACTGCCCGTTCCTCCCTTTTTATTCACAACACGTAACTCAATTTGTAGAAGTTTAAGTTCAATTTTTAACATGCTTGGATCCTACCCAGTCAACACATTTAATTTGCACATCACGGATTATCGTACTCATCAATGTTTTATGCATTTTGTGGACTCACAGTAGTTGCACAAGTTAACATAAGCACATAGATCTTTTTACCCAACTCAAAGCATAACCACTTACTTGAATTTTTGTAAATCTGGCTCAACTTCGAGTGTGAATCAGTGACTAGGGTTGGAACTTCATTTGAGCAATGCTAATGGAGCACAAAGTTTACTCAATCGATTGTGATCTTATGTTACGTGTGTGAGGGAGTCATGGGTGTGTTCATGAATGTCAAGTTTTGATTGCATGGGAGACGGGTGTGTCAATTTTGAAGTTTAAATAGCTTTTAGGGCAAACTTAAAAAATCTGGGCCGAGTCGGATCATTATAAGTGATTTGGCTTATCACGACTCGTACCACGAGTCGTAGGAAGGTCCTATGACTCATCCCTAAGACTCATAGAAGAGTTGTTAAGAAAACTTACTCTTGGACCTGTGAGCACATCTTACGACCCATAACATGAAGGTACGACCTATACCATGACTTATAGGTCACGCTTAATTAGAGGCCTATGCTTTGCAATGTTCATACTACAGTAAGTACAACGACCCGTACAATGAAGTTACGAGTCGTAGGATCAGCCATTCCCTTAGCTTATGCACTAAGATACATCTGTTCTTCTCACCACAACTCGTACTACAACCCGTACAATGCTCTTACGAGTCATATTGAGACTCGTAGCACCAGTCTGTTCTGTAATTTTTCGGCTACCTATTTTTGATTCAACTGCACACTGAGCACACATAAGTCAATAAACTTGGGTTGCCTCCTAAGAAGAGCTTGATTTAATGTTGCGGCATGATGCAGGTGGTTTAGTTACTCAAAATTCACCAAACCACCTCATGGGTTGCCTCCTAAGGAGTTCCTAATTTAACATGCACGACGCAAGTATCTTGACTACTCAGACTTTGTAAAGAAACTCAAACTCATCTTCGATTGCTGAGACCACTCTATACTCCTTTGGTTTCTTCATTGACCGACAGATATTGAAGGTGACCTCCTCTTTGTGAGTCTGAATTTCAATTGGCCAGCCTCCACATCTACTAAAGCCCTCCCAGTGGCAAGGAATGATCAGCCCAAAATAATGGGGACCTCAAAGTCAACCTCGCTATCAAGGATCATGAAGTCCGCTAGGAATATGAATCTGCCCATTTTAACAAGAACATCAAATAGGATTCTGATAGGCTTTTTCAAAGTTCAGTTAGCCACCAGTAGTTGCATAGTAGTTTGTGCAAGGGCTCCAAAGCCCAATTGCTTAAACATAGTTGATGGCATCAGATTGATGCTTGCTCCCAAGTTGTAGAGTGCCCTTGTGAACTCAACATCACCATTAGTACATGGAATGGTACATGCACCTGTATCCTTCTTTTTCTTGGCAATGACCCGTGAGGCTATGGTGCTATGAAGATGCACCTTATCTATAGGCTCATAGCTCATGAACCTTTTCTTAGTAACAAGGTCTTTCATAAACTTGGCGTATCCCGACATCTTCTTTAATGCCTCAACCAATGGTATGGTTATAGATAATTGTTTTAACATTGACAGGAATTTCTGAAACGTACCATTCTCCGCCTTATTCTTCATTCTTTGAGGGAATCATGGCGGTGGTCATGGGATAGCCTTATAAATCTGTGTGGCCCCTTGTTTCTCTCCTTGTTCAGCTTTAGGATCCTTCTCAACAATTGGAGCCTCAGTCAACTCAGCATCCTCCTAATGGTCATGCTCAACAACCTCTTCCTTATTATCAATTATGCTCTCTTTCTTCCTTTGAAGCTCAACTAAAACCGGTAGTGGGGGATCAACGGTGGTCTTTCCACTTCTAGTAATCATAACCATGCACTGTCCATCCTTCTTCAAATTTTAGACTATGTTTCTAGGTAGTGTACCCTTTTTCCTAGGGGTCATGGATGTTGTTAGTTGACCCAGCTGCTGTTTAATCTTCTTGATGGTCGTGGTATTTGACTCAACTCTCTGATCCATGATAGATATATCTCCACGGATGTCTTTCAACTGCTCATCTACGAATCTAACCTTCGTGAGTATCTCAGCCATCATGCTCTCCAACTTATTACTGTCCATCCTCCCCTTTACATGCATTAGGAAGCACCTACGAACCTGCTCGGTCAATTAGGTAACAATCATTTCTTCTCCATTCTCCCTCACGCTCATGACCTCATCTTCGGTCTCTGTAGCCGTTCGGATTGTAATTGTCTCTGTATTGGTTCCGACCTTGGATTCCAGATCCTTGGCATCAACTTTCTTATCCAGACCCTTGGGTGTTGGCTTGGAAACCTGCCACCTATTTGTCTAAGAAATTTGCCTCCTCCTCGAAATTTGAGTGCTCTGGCCCTAGTTCCTATCCCTGAGTTCCCACTATATTAACTTTTCTGGCTCCAGCGCCCATGATATACTTCATGAGAAGGACCAATGATTTGTGCATATGGGCCAATTCCTGGTCACATTCTTCCTCCTTCCTTCATTGGTCTGCAGTCAAACCAACAATATATGTACCAGCAGCTGCTTCCGATTCTTAGGTGTGCCATGCCTTGTTCGTTTTTGTCACTCTTTCTAGAATAGTGGTAGCTTGCTCCCAGGTGTGGCTCATCAGTGCTCCTCCCGCCAGTATCTCTGCTACAACTTTAGTACTGCTACTTAATGACCTATAGAAAATCTCACACAAACTTTCATTAGGAATTTTATGGTTTGGGCACTTGGTCATCTTTTTCTTGAATCTTAACTAGGTTTCAAGAAGTGCCTCTATCTTCAGTAGTCATAAATTATATATTTTATCCTCAAGCTGCAACATCTTGGAGGGTGGAAATAATCTCTCTAGAAAAATGTATTTGAGCTCCCTCCAGTTGGTAATAGAGTAGTTGGGCAACTCTGATAACCATAAAGTGGCTTTTCCCCAGCAAGAGAGAATGGGAAGAGTCTCAGCCTTATTGCGTCCTAGCTGACTCCGGGCAACCTGTATGCATTTCATATTCCAACAAAGGTTCATTAAGTACAGGTTGGCATCATCTGCCGCGTGACCACTAAACACCCCCTTCATGTTCAATAGGTTAATCATGGTGCTAGTGATGTCAAATTTTTCCCAAACAGGCAAAGGTGGTGGTACAATAGCTCCCGTTGACCCGACTTCATAAATGTCTGGGTCATCCTCATCAAAGAATGAGAGGTATATCTCTGGCCTCTATTTCCCCTTCCATGGTGGCCAGCATTGACAACCTCATCTCGAGCATCATCAGCTTCCTAAAGTGCAGCTTTCCGAGCTCGGTCGGCTTTCCCAGCTTCTTCAGCAAGATGACCATCTATCTGCTCTTGGTTCTCAATCCTCCATAGTGTTCTTTCAAGTTTGAGATCTAAAGGAATCAGGGGGTTTCCACTATATCTAGTACTTGGCATTAACCAAGAGACAACCTGTGGGTATCCAAAAACATAAGCAAAATGTAATTAAGGAAATAACAACCAAAAGTTAAATACAAAAAATTAATCTAATCTTAGCCATATTCCCCAGCAATGGCGCCACATTTTGATAATGCTAAAACTCACACTTCCTGGCAAAGTATGAAGTGGATGTTGTCAATAAAGAACCCAACAAAGAGGTAGGGATCGAACCCATAGGGAATAAGGTAAGAACTAGACTAATGCTGGTACTTAAACTTATTAGTGAGTTATCTCCAAAATGGGGGGATTTAAAGAAAAATAATAATAAAACAAGATTGCAATTGTGGTGGTTATCAAGATTCGTAAATAACTAGATTAAGTGTTCCCCATGGGTTCATAACTACTTTGGGTATACACGTGTGATAAATCCTAATGGTTACTTGTAGAACTGATAACTAGGGTTCATCCAAATGTCTAGTTTATCCCTATTGGATGACTATACTTAATCACTGGGTCAAGTCTCATGAGAAATTTCAAACTAACAATTATCAATATGCTCCAAATTTACTTTCCTACGACCGCAGCTCAAGTCATACAATGATCATAAAAAATCAAAGCTTTGTTGTAATTCTCTTTTCCTAATATCTACTTCTCTGGCATCAAGCAAGTAAAGAATTAGGGAAAGTCCTAATGTTACGTACCGTTAAGAAACGTTTAAATATGAAGAGAATACAATATAAGCGTTTAGCATTGGTTTCGAGTCACTTTGTGTAACCCTACTTCATTATTCCACCATGGTTCCCACAACCCTAGTTCTGGAGGTTTTAGGCTCTTATGACTATAAGATTGTAATTAGTATTCATAGAAAAACACATAATTAAATAATTATAACAATAATTGAAAGAAAACATGCTTTGAATATTGATGAACAAAATCAAGAACAATTTATAAAACCAAGTATTGATCTCAAGAATTACTCAGCAAAACTTAATAATAGTTTACAAACAATTAACTAAAAACCTTCTCTCAATGTAATCACATGTCTATTGATCTTTCTCCTACTAGAAAAACATAAATCGTATTTATACAGACAATAGAAACCTTTTCCTAAGCTAACATGCAAATTTTCATATCTGGCGCCGACTCATCCTACGACTGGTCATACGACCATAACAGGATTGTACGGGTCATACCTTGCTCTCGTATGTTCCACGCCTACTGTAGAATTGACTAAGTGTTGGCGGCTAATGACCCGTACCCTGATCCTATGAGTTGTACAATCCACCCATGGCTGGGCTCTAAGAACTTTGACATCGTCTGAAGCTTTCTATGAGTGTTGTGGTATGCCTAGTACCTTGCTCCTACAACTCGTAATTGCTTGTTGCATCTTGAGTTATGCCACATTTTTAAGAATCAGTGAAGCTCCCCACGACTCTTGGTACAGGCCATAGGTAGTGCTACATTCGTAGGTTCCACCCATATCAGGAGACTTCTTGTGCACATTTTCTCTTAAGTTTTCCATGACTCTAGTTATGCCTCGTACCATCTTGGTACGTCTCGTACTGAGAGTCGTACATTGCCTTTGCATTGTTCTAGCCTTCTAAGATTTTCCACTAGTCTCAGTACAGCTCGTACAATCTAGGTATGGCTTATACTGAGATAAGAACTTGGCTGATTTTCTGCACTTTTTTGCATCTTTTGCACATTTTTACTCCAACACCTATTTTCCTTGAAAACAAAGTAAAAACACCTCATATTTGTATATAACATTCATAAATCTATGCTATTTGCTCAGTTTTAAGCATTGAAAGTGTTGTAAACTCATAGCACATCAGGGATCTGCAAGGCATATAGGTTGCTAGGTATAAAACACGTACAATCTAGGTACAGCTCATACTAAGATAAGTACTTTGCTGATTTTTTGCATTTGCATCTTTTGCACATTTTTTCTCCAACACCTATTTTTCTTGAAAACAAAGTAAAAACACCTCATATCTGTATAAACATACCTAAGTCCATGCTATTTTCTCAGTTTTAAGCATTGAAAGTGTTGTAAACTCACAGCACATCAGGGATCTGCAAGGCATATAGGTTGTCAAGCGTGAGCCAAGACACTATCACGTTGAGGCTTTTTTCGTTCTCTCTATCTGGGGAGGCCACTCTATGCTTTTCGGAGTTACCAAATGACTTCATCACTATATAGAGGGATCTTAAACAGGCTTTTTGGAAAGGTTCTTCCCACCGTCCAGGATGCTGCAGCTCAAAGACGAGATCTACAATTTCTGACAACTTACCATAGAGGCACTGCATGAGACATGGCTGAGATTCAAGAAGAAGCTGAATAAGTGTCTGAATTATAGAATTATAGATGAGAGTTTGTTGGAGATTTTTTATAGGTCCTTGAACAATAACGCTAAGGTTGTGGCAGATATAGTGGAAAGAGGAGCATTAATGAGTCACTCGTGGGAGGAAACAACAGCCACACTAGACCGAGTGACTAAAATATACAGATCTTGGTACATAAGAGATGCTGAAGCAGTTGCAGGTACATAAACCATAGGAATGACTGCAGAGAAACGTAGAAAAGCGGAGAAGCTTGATCAGGAAATAACTTATATGGGAACATCTTTAGACTTGCTCACGAAGCATATTATGGGTTTTGGAGCTCAAAAGGTAAATGCAATAGGAGCTTAGGGTCAGGAAACGGGTTTGAGCAATCCAATTCCTAGGATGAGGAAAACTTCTTGGATAAACAAGTGGCGAGTTTATGGGCCAATGCCCAAGGGTCTGGTCAGGACACTTGGCACCAAGGTTTCAGAAATTAAGGTTGGAACTAGTACAAAGACAACTACAATAGGAATGGGTATAGGGATATGAGAGAGGTCATGAGCGAGAAGGTGAGTGGAGATAGGATGATGGCTACTACAACAACCGCACAGGCTTATATGTTTCTCCATGGGCTTGAGAGGGGGTATGTTAGACCCTTAAAGTTAGAGAGCATGATGGCTATGTTGCTGAAGAAGGCAAAATCAACAGAAAATCAGCTAAAGGACATTCATGGAGACATATCTGGCATGATCTAGAAAGTTGAATCACATGCCATAGCGATAAAGAAGATTGAGCAGCAGGTGTGACAAATGTCTGCATCCTTAAACCAAAGGCAGAAACGAACACTTCCTAGAAACAAAGTCCAAAATCCAAAAACTAACAGTCACTATATGGTTGTGATGACTAGGAGTGGGGAGATCACGATTGAACCTCCCTTAGTAGTTGTAGTTAAGATGGAAAGATAGTAGGAGATTGAGCTGGAGGATGAGGAGGCGATTGCTGAATAGGTTATTACATGTGAGGATGAATTGACTAAGGCTCTAGGTGATGCAAAGTAGTCTAATGTAGACAAAGGGAAGGAAAAAGACGCCACATAGATTCTCAAGCCTTTTCCTCGACCACCTCCACCATTCCCTTAGAGGATGAAAAAGAAGGCAGATAGTGGGAATTTCCAGAAGTTCTTGTCACTGCTGAAATAGTTATCTATGAACATTCCGTTGGTTGAGGCATTGGAATAGATTCTTGGGTATGCTAAGTTCATGAAGGACATGGTAACTAGAAAGTGGTTCGTAAGCAGTGCCATAGCCTCATCGGTCCTTGCTCAAAAGAAGGAAGATCCACATGCCTTCACCATCCCTTGCACCATTAGAGATTTCGACTTGGAAAGGGCACTGTTTGACTTGGGCACTAACATAAACTTGATGCCTTTGGCAGTGTTCAAGCAGCTGGGCTTCGGATCCCCTACATCGACTATGATGCGGCAATTGATGGCAAACTGCACAATAAAGAAGCTAGTGGGGATTCTATAGGATATGCTAGTTAAAGTGGACAGGTTTGTCTTCCTAGAATACTTCTTGATCTTGGGTTGTGAGGTAGATTTTGAGGTCCCCATCATCTTGGGGCGACCATTCCTTGCTACTAGAAGAGCCTTAATGGATGTTGAAGTGGGCCAGCTGGTGTTTAGGATAAGTAAAGAAGAGGTCACCTTTAATATCTGTAGGTCAATGAAGAAACCTAATAAGTTATGGGTGGTGTCAGAAATAGAGGGTGAGTCTGAGTTTCTTGATGAACTCTGAGTATTCAAGAGATTTGCATCATGCCACAATGCTAAATCAGGCACTTGGTGATTTGGTGAAGTATGATTAACCAAACCACCTGTGTCGTGCCGCAACATTAAATTAGGTGCTTCTTTGAAGGCAACCCAAGTATCTTAACCCTTGGGTGTTCGGTGTGCAGGTGAACCAAAAACTGATGGGAGAAAAATACAGGACAGGTCTAGACTACGAGGCTCAATATGACCGATAACATGATTGTATGGCTCGTACTCCTGTCCATGGCGAAAGGCAGAGATTTGAGATGGTGCAGAAGTTCATAATACGGTTGGTCATTACTAATCATACCTTCGTGGCACGAGTCGTAGTACTCACCATAGTAATGAACTTCCCTAAAAGTGCCAAAGTTCTGAAGTCTAACCGATGATTCAAGGTATCGGTCATGGCATATTGGTACGACTTATACCATCCTCTTGTAGGTCCCCATATGAGATTTCTCAGTCTCAAAGTCCGAGTCCGTGGGATGAGTCATAGGTATGACCTAACAACTCGTGGTATGAGTCGTGATGGGCAATTTAAATGAAAAACTAGATGACCTAACTCGACCTTGATTTTGATATCCGCCCCTAACCTATTTAAAATAAAAAAATTTCAGACCTAAACAAACACAACCCACGATCATCTGCCCTCAATCCTCAATCAACCGTAACTCGTGCAACATCCCATTCGAGCTTGAATGTGTGAAAATAAATTTTCACAAGCTACTCGAACTGCTAGCCCAAACCCGAAGCAAGCATAAATTTTTCAAAGAACTTGAATGTAGCAAGTAAGTGATAAATTCTTCATTCTAATTTTTTTGCTATCATCATTAGATGCACTTGTACTTTTATTCCTCCACTCATTAAAATATGGAAGAGGAATGCAATCAAAGTCCAAACACAAATGCTTCTTGACGCGTTTAGGCATTAAAATGCTCAAGGATTCAAAATAAATTATGGGTAGTGAGTTACTGGGAATAATGCATGATGGGGATTAAGTGGCTAGTTAAAATGGTGTGTTGAGATTCAATGGGGTGGAGAATTTTTAGTACCCATCCCAATACATGTTGCCTGCAAATCTGGTAAAGCACAAGGAGAGAACAGGCTTCACGAGTCATCCTACGACTTGTGGTATTGTACTACGACTTGTAGGATGATTTGTTGGGACTCTCTCAGTTCATTAAAAAATTGGAAATTTATGGTACAATACTTAGTACCATTCGTGGTATCTCATTACGAGTCGTACCAAGGGATTGTAGCAAGAAATCGAAGGGATCAAATTCAAAAAGAAAAATCACGAATCCTGGTACGACTTGTAGAACTGTACCAATCATGATAACGAGTCATAGTAAAAAAAATAGAAAGTCCCATTTTCAAATGATCATTTTATGACCTATAGTACAAACCATACCATCAAGGTATCTCATAAAATGAGTCGTGACTAGGCGAAGAATGCACTACGAGTCACAGTACGGATCATACCACCTAGGTACAACTCGTACTGATGAATCGTAGGTTGAAACAGAACACAATTTTCTTGCTTTATTTATCTGATATCATAAGTTACATCCTGTAAGGCTCTATCGTTTCACCAATGTGTGTGTACATATTTTGAGAGTTTTGGAATACGACACATACAAGAAATGGCTAGGGGGATGAGTATGCGAGTACCATACCGAGCCAGCAGGAGGCCAAGGCCAAAGGCTAGGCGCACTGGGTGCCGTGCTGCGCTACCAATCCCAGCGCCATGGCCGGCACATCATGCCTCTTGCCTAGCATGATGGGCAGCACTGCGCGCCCTAGGCCACCGCCCCAACTATAAATATGTTTTTAAGTTCAAGTTCATGTCATAAAAGTATTTCCCAAAATTAGGACGCAACCCTACCATATATTCTCTCAACTTTTCATCCATTTCTCACCGACTTACACTGCTAAACTCCATTCAAATGAAAATTCATCTTGGATAACGAGTTCTATGGCTACGAGAAACATCCTTGTGGAGTTATTTCTTGAAGATTCACTTGGAGTACCAGAACCTCGCTTAGTAAGAAGAAATCACTTCTAATTGAGTCCTAAGCGGCTACAAGTGATAGGTAAGCATTTCTACCTTCTAAACTCTCAGGAATCTGTGAGTTTTCAGCTGAAATAAATGGAGTTTAGTTATAGTTAATATTATTGAAAGATATCATTATTTGTCAATTCCTACTGTTGAAATAGCCTATTGTCCCAGTGTAGAAGTTGCAATTGAGTGAAATTGTCAACATGTAATACCTCAGAAGTGCTTAAGATTAGACATGGGATTTAAAAATTAGAAGTTGGCTGAAATTGGAAAAAATGTCACAGAATGGACGACCCAACAGATCATTGGTCGAACCAACGACCCGTTGGAAGCAGTCGTGGGAAGTTTTGATCTGCTTTCAGTGGGTAACAATAGGTGAAGTAACGACCCATTTCCCAATACAACGAGTTGTTGTTATGAGTCGTGGTGAGGACTGGGTCTCAGTATCAGGGGATGTAACGGGACCCATCGTGAGAAGTAACGGGTCGTGGTCTCCAGTCATTGTGTGGGTATCAATGTCTTTCTAGTATACCTAATGGAAGGCAACCACGAATCGTTGGAGGATGTAAAGAGTCATGGAGAGGCTCGTTGGAAGGACTAAAGCAGGAGGTGAAGGAGGAAGCAACAGACGATGTAACAACCTGTTGAATGGAAAGATGACTCATCCTGTCTAGTCGTGGGACGAATCTGGGATCAGGAATTTTGGGTAGTGTAGAGGATTGATGGATACCATAAGTTGTGGTATCCTCCAACAACTCGTTAGTCTGTCCGTTGGTCCGTCAATACAGATTTTTAGGGATTTTCATTAAGGGTATTTTTGTCATTCCTATGTTCTAAGGTCATAAACTATGTCATTTTAAGTTATTTTCTAAGTGTATTAAGATAGTTTAAGCTCTTCTAGCCTATTCATGCTCATACATGAAAAGTTAAAGGATTGAAGAGGTGACCAAGCTTGTTTTCAAGGTTTTGCTTCATCAATTTCCTTTGGGCTTTCAAGGAGGGGTGAGATTTGACTTTCCCAGGTACGTAGGGTTATGAATGGGGGGTTTCTTTCACACCCATGCCCAATCCCTCTCTAAAGTATGAAATTCTTTGTTTAATTTATGGGGTTTTAACCCAAATGCATGAATCATCTATTTCTATACATGGGTATGATTTGATTATGATTCTACTATTGAATTATGAAGAATGTGCAATTTTTATAATGTTTTCAATAAAAAGAATCATGTTTCTAGTCTTATGAATTAAAATCTCATTGATGAGATGTTCATAAAAGATGAGATTTGTGACGAATATATGATAATGATGATGAGATATTATGATGAAAAGCATGATTTAAACCTACCCATGTTTACAATTATGTTTTCGATGAGAATTGAGTGTTTCTAAGTATGATAAAGCTTTGGGAAATGCCCACATGTATAAGTATGAAGTATGATTTCTCGAACTAAGCTTACCACATGATTTTGGAGCAAAGACTCCCAATTATATTTTCATCTTGTGGTATGTGTTGAGTTAAAGCTTCTCATATGCATGGTTTCATATGTGAGATATATTTGATTATTAAGCTTGGTCAATAGATGATGTTGCGCTTCGTTACAAAAAGATATACAACATATGCATGTTTTTAGGAGTAGTGTCTAGCATCGAGCAGGCTAAGGGTCGATCACCCTATGCCTCAGAACCACGCGCCAACGTAGGTTGATACTATTATATATATTACTTTGGGACATCCCTTGTGAGCTATCCCCAGCCCTAATGTCCTATGTGCTTGATATAAATATCATTGTATCGTCCCTAGCCTTGGCAAAGCTTTGGACAACTCTACCCACTTGAGTGTGATAGTTGGGAACACGTAAGCTCTATCGTGGTATGTTGTTTAAAGGATGAGTCTCCCATTGTTCCTCGTGATTTCGAATATGCATATTCATTACCCATGAGATTTATATATATATATATATAAATATATACGCATGTTCTAAAGAAGGTTTGACTCAATGTTTACCTTTACTTATAAATGTCAGAATTTAGCTTTGAGTCAATCGATTCAGTTATGATGCTATGAAGTTATGCTATGTCATGTTATGAAGAGATCATGATTTCAGAAAGAATTCATGGAAGCTCTTCTTTTAGATTCTTAATATTTACGTTTTATTTAATGCATAGTCTTTAAATGATTTTACTTATTTTAGCGGTTTTACTTACCCTGCATACTTTGTACATTCTATGTACTGACCGCATACTCTATGTTGTATCGTTTAATAATACAGGACCTGACTCTCAGGTTTAGCCTTGCTCCTTGTCAGCTTACCAGAGTTAGCATTCATATTGTGGGTGAGTCCTCATCTCCCGAGGAATACACTGTTCAGATTTCTTATATGTATTTCAGTTTCAGCTTTGTTGAGTTAGTTGGGTTCTTGTCCCATCGAGATGAGGACTAGACTATTCAAATTTCTTATATGTATTTCAGTTTCAGGTTTGTTGAGTTAGTTGGGGTCTTGTCCCATCAACTCATCATTTTTAGAGGCTTTTCAGACATATGTATGAATTCAGCTTCAAATTTCGTATTCTGATGTTATGTTTAAGTTAGACTTCGACTATGATTATACTGTTGATTATTCAGTTTCTTTGATTGAGTTAGATATATGCTTATGCCATGGGTCGACTTGGGGTCTCTCAGGGCTCCTTGTCCCATGTCTCAATCCGGGGCTATGTTCGGGTCATGACAAACATGGTATTAGAGCAATAGGTTTGAAGTGTCTTAGGGTGTCTAAAAGCCGTGTTAAATAGAGTCATTTTCATGGGTGTGAAGCGCGCCACACTTATGAAGAAGAGGCTACAAGACATTTAGGAAATGATCCCTTCTTTCATGATCTATATCGTGCGATGAAATGTCTCCTTATACTTCTAATTCATGCTATTTGAGATTGCAAAATCATGGCTCCCTAAAGAATGAATGGTAGAAGGAACGAAAATGGTGAAATCCACGGGGATGGCAATGGAATTGGGCATCAGCAAGCCCCACCAATTCAGGAGCACCAGGCATCGAAGCCAACTGCCCATGCAGAGTTCCGACCCACTATTCAGATGCTTGCGCAGGCCTTGACCACTAAGGTAAATCAACATGCTATTGTGCATGCTCCGCAAAATTGCAATGCAGCAGCAGCTCGAGTCAGTGACTTCTTGAGGATGAACCCGCCAGAGATCCTTGGGTCAAAAATAGATGAGGACCCGCATAAGTTCATAGATGAGATTGTCAAGATCACCTAAGTAATGGGGGTGAATGGGGTGTAGTATGCAGAGTTTTCCTCTAACCAGTTGAAAGGGGTCGCGCATATCTAGTTTTGCCAATGGAAGGATAGCAGGGTCGCCGGGGTAGGTCTTATCACTTAGGAAGAGTTTCATGTTGCATTCTTTGATCGGTTCTTCCCTCGTGAGATGAGGGAGATGAAGGAAATAGAGTTCGTAAATCTGAAGAAAGGGAGAGTGACAGTACAAAAGTATGCCCGTGAATTCACTCACCTTTCAAAGTACGCCCAGAGTTAGTAGCTGATTAGAGGGTGCGGATGAGCAGGTTCGTGCATGGAGTAGTGGGCTATTTGGAAAAAGATTTTAGAATCACTATTCTCCACCAGGACATGGACTTCCCTCAGTTGGTGTTGTACACCCAACAGATGGAGGTGGTGCATTCGAGAGAGAGGGAGACCAAGAGGGCCAGGACCGACGACCAAAATTTCTCACAGCCGAGATTAGTTGGTGGGCACTGACAATAGACCCACCAGAGATGATCAGCCTCGGCATCTTCATCATTGAGTGTGTCATCGAGGCCTAGACATGATCAAAGAGGATGAGCGTCAAGCTCGAGGGTCAGAGCATGAGACTCACGATTCTAGCATCCCAGCTTTTCGCAGATGTGGTCGGGGACACACAGGCCAGTGCTTAGGAAGTTCAGGTACTTGTTTCAGGTGTTGGGAAGCCCGGACACATGCTTAGAGACTGCCCATCAGTGAGACGAGATCAGGTTGGGGGCCGAGGCCCAGCTTCAAGTTTTAAAACCCTCTTGCACTCTCAGCACAACAGGTGGCATCTACTAGTGTAGGTGGCGGTCAACACCAGAATAGATTCTATGCCTTAGAATCCCCTCAGGAGCAGTAGGTCTCCCAGATGTCGTCACTGGTATGTTATGAGTTGTCCATATTGATGTTTATGCTCTGTTAGATCTGGGGGCTAACTTGTTTTTTGTGACACGTTATGTGGCCAGTAGCTTCGGAGTCAGTACCGAAATCTTGTAAGAACACTTCTCAATAAGTATTACAGTAGGTGACTTAGTTATAGCTAGACGGGTGTATAGAGATTGCCCAGTCTCAGCCCTTTAGAAGGCACCTCAGCAGATTTGGTAGGGTTATCCATAACCGACTTAGATGTTGTTCTTGGCATGGATTAGCTATTTGCATGCTATGCTTTAGTTAATTGAAGAACTCGAGAAGTAGTGTTCAGATTTTTATGTGAGCCAGTTTTAGAATGGAAGGTTAGTTCAGTTGTGCCTACAGGTCATTTCATTTCCTACCTCAACGCCAGTGAGATAATTTCTAAGGGTTGTGTGTACCATCTAGTTAGGGTTAAGGATGTTGAGTCCGAGAACCTGACTATCAAGTTAGTTCTAGTAGTACGTGAGTATCTACAGGTCTTTAAAGATGATTTATCGGAAATCCCACTTGAGCGGGAGATCGATTTTGGTATCAACCTTCTTCTCGACACGCAGCCTATAAATATTCCTCCCTACTGAATGGCTCCAGCCGAGCTAAAAGAATTGAAGGACTTGTTAGATAAGGGTTTCATTAAATCGATCAAGTCCCCATGGGGTCCACCAGTTCTCTTTGTCTGAAAGAAAGATGGTTCTCTTCGCATGTGTGTTGATTATCGGCAATTGAACAAAGTCACCGTCAAGAACAGGTATCCTCTACCTAGGATTGATGATTTATTTGACCAACTTCAGGGTGCCAAGTGTTTCTCGAAGATAGATCTTAGATCCGGGTACCATCATCTAAGAGTTCGGAAGAGTGACATCCCAAAGATAGCCTTTAGGATGCAGTGTGGTCATTATGAGTTTGTAGTTATGTATTTTAGACTAATGAATGCTCCTGCAGCTTTTATGGACTTGATGAATAGGGTTTTCAATCCATACATGGACATGTTCGTGATTGTGTTTATTTATGACATCTTGATATACTCTCAGAGCGAGGAGGAGCATGCCGCTTATATGAGAGTAGTGCTTCAGACTCTTAAGGATCGTCAATTATATGCCAAATTTAGCAAGTGCGAGTTTTGGTTAAACTCCATAGCATTTTTGGGCCATGTGGTATCAAGTGAGGGTATGAAGGTGGATTCTCAGAAAATCGAGGCAGTGAATAATTGGCCTACACTGCTGAACCCTTTAGATATTCGGTGATTCTTGGGTCTAGTAGGCTATTATCAAAGATTTGTTGAGGGTTTTTCATCTGTTGCGGCACCTTTGACCAAATTGACTCAAAAGAAGGTGAAATTCTAATGGTCAGAGGCTTATGAGAAGAGCTTCCAAGCGTTGAAGACTCTACTTACCTAGGCACCGGTGTTGACCCTACCCGAGGATACCGATGGATTCATTGTGTATTGTGATTCTTCAAATATCGGACTTGGGTGTTTGTTGATGCAGCATGAGAAACTTATAGCATATGCCTCTAGACAACTGAAAGTTCATGAGAAGAATTACCCGACCCATGATCTTGAATTGGCTGCGGTGGTATTCTCCTTGACGTAATGGCAACATTATTTGTATGGGGTCCACGTGGATGTATTTATGGACCATAAGATCTTACATTATGTGTTTACGCAGAAATATCTTAATCTTCAGCAAAGGAGGTGGTTGGAGCTAATCAATGACTACGATATGAGTGTCCTTTACCATTTGGGTAAGGCTAATGTGGTAGCGGACACACATAGTAGACTCTCTATGAAGAGTGTGTCCCATGTGGATGAGGGAAATAAAGAGCTAGTGAAAGATGTACATCGACTCGCAAGGTTGGGAGTAAGGTCGGTCGACTCAACCGATGGCGGTGTTGTTGTGCATAATGAATCAGAATCGTCCTTGGTGACTGATGTAAAAGCTAGGCAAAATGAGGACCCAATTTTTGTAAAGTTTAAGGAAGCCATTCAAATTTAGAAGGTGGAGGTCTTCTCCCAAGGGGAGATGGTGTGCTTCGGTACCAGGGCCGCCTATGTTTTCTGGATGTCGATGATTTGAGGAGGTAGATGTTGCACGAGGCTCATGGATCTAGGTATTCAATCCATTCCGGTGCCACCAAGATGTACCATGAATTATGAGAAATCTATTGGTGGAATGGCATGAAGAAGGATATTGCAGAATTTGTGGCCAAGTGTCCGAATTGTCAGCAAGTTAAGGTTGAGCATCAGAGACCGGGAGGTGTACTTCAGAATATCAGCATTCCCACTTGGAACTGGGAAGAAATTAATATGGATTTCATCATAGGTTTACCTTGTACTCACCAACAATATGACTCCATTTTGGTTGTGATAGACAGGTTAACTAAGCCTACTCATTTTCTATCGGTTAAAACCGCGGATTCGACTGAGGATTAGGCCAAACTATATATCCGGGAGTTACTCCGATTGCTTGGAGTTCCCTTATTCATCATTTTAGATCAAGGTACTCAATATACCTCTTAGTTTTGGAACTCATTTCAAAAAGGACTTAGTACACGTGTTAAACTCAGCACAGCATTCCACTCGCAAATGGATGGTCAGGTAGATCGGACAATTCAAACCCTCGAGGACATGTAAAGGGCATGCATGATTGACTTCAAAGGTGGTTGGGATGATCACTTTCCCCTGATCGAGTTTGCCTATAATAATAACTATCATTCTAGTATTCAGATGGTGCCGTTTGAGGCTCTCTATAGGTAGAGATGTAGATGATCCATTGGACGGTTCGAGATTGGTGAGGCAGCCATGATAGGGACAAATTTGGTTCATGGGGATATGAAGAAGGTTCAATTGATAAGGGACGGGATGAAAACCACTTAGAGTCGCAAAAAGTCCTACGCCAATGTGAAAAGGAGAGAATTAGAGTTCGAGGTGGATGATTGGGTGTTTCTGAAGGTATATCCCATGAAGGGAGTGATACGATTTGGAAAGAAAGGGAAACTTAGTCCCCGCTATGTTGGCCCCTACCGAATTGTTAGACAAGTTGGAAGGTGGCATATGAATTGGAGTTGCGTTCAGAGTTATCTTCCGTTCATCCTGTGTTTCATGTATCGCTTTTGAAAAAGTGCTTGGATGATCCAGCTCTAGTTGTCCTGATGGACAGTGTTTGTGTAAAAGACAGCCTTAGCTATAAGGAGGACCCAGTGGAAATATTGGATCATCAGGGTCAAAGGCCAAGGAAAAAGGAAGTAGTTTCAGTTAAAGTGTTATGGAGGAATTAGCTTATTGAAGGAACTACGTTGGAGGCCGAAGCAGATATGATGGCTAGATACCCACATTTATTTTCTACCGGATTAGTTAAAACTTGAGGTATCTGTTTTGACCTAAAACTCTATTTAGTTTCCATGTTCAGTTCATGTGATCAAGTTTCTTTCATGTATATGAATGTGTATGTGAATAATGAAATCAGCTAAGCTATGTGGTTTGAATCGGAGATAGTCATTCCATCAGTTTTCGATTTAAATGATCAGTATTTAAGTGTAATTATAGCATGTCTCTGTTTTCTGTATATCTCCAACATTCGAGGACGAACGTCCCCATGGAGGAGATATTGTAATACCCCAAAAATGCTTTAAATTAGACCCAAGATTTTAAAATTGGAAGAAGGCTGAAACTGGAAAAAATGTCACTGAACAAATGACCCAACGGATTGTTGGTCCAACCAATGACCTGTAGGAAGCAGTTATGGGAAGTTTTGATCTGGTGTCAGCGGGTAACCATGGGTGATGTAACGACCTATTTCCTAGTACGAGTCATTGTTATGAGTCGTGGTGAGGACTAAATCTTGCCCTACTATAGATGCCTCACCAACCTTAAACCATTCGATGGGCGATCTACATCTCTGCCCATGGAGAGCCTCGAACGATGCCATTTGAATACTAGAGTGATAACTATTATTATAAGCAAACTTGATCAGGGGAAAGTGATCATTCCAACTACCTTTGAAGTCCATCACACATGCTTTCAACATGTCTTCGAGTGTCTGAATTGTCCGTTCTGCCTGACCATCCATTTGCGATTGAAATGTTGTGCTAAGTTTAACTTTAGTCCCAAGCCCTTTTGGAATGACCGCCAAAACTGAGAGGCAAATTGAGTACCTCGGTCTGAAATGATGGACAAGGGCACTCCATGCAATCAAACCAACTCCCGGATACACAGCTAGGCATAATCCTCCATTGAGTTTGTGGTTTTAACCGGTAGAAAATGTGTAGCCTTGGTCAACCTGTCTACCACAACCCAAATGGTGTCATATTGTCAGCGACTATGAGGTAATCCTATTACAAAGTCATTGTTAATCTCTTCCCACTTCCAAGTGGGAATGCTAATATCCTGAAGTACTCCTCTCAGCCTTTAATGCTCAACCTTTACTTTCTGACAGTTCGGGCACTTGGCTATGAATTCTGATATATCCTTCTTCATGCCATTCCATCAATAGATTTTTCGTAAATCACGATACATCTTGGTGGCACCCGAATGGATAGAATACCTGGATCCATAGGCCTCATGCAATATCTGGGTCCTTAAATCATCAACATCTGGAACACATAGGTGACCCTGGTACCAAAGCACACCATCTCCCCCTTGGGAAAAGACCTCTACCTTCTGACTTCGAACGACTTCTTTCAACTTTACCTAAATTGGGTCCTCATCTTGTCTAGTTTTCACATCCATCACCAAGGATGATACAAATCCACTTTGATAAACAACACCGCCATCAATAGAGTCCACCAACCAAACTCCTAACCTTGCGAGACGATGCACATCTTTCACCAGCTCTTTCTTTCGTTCATCTACATGGGACACACTCTCTACAGAGAGCCTACTAAGTGAGTCCGTCACCACATTATCCTTACCCGGATGGTAAAGAACACTCATATCGTAGTCTTTGAGTAGCTCTAACCACCTCATTTGTCGTAGATTGAGGTCTTTCTGGGTGAACACATACTGTAAGCTCTTGTAGTCCGTAAACACATCCAAATGGACTCCATACAAGTAATGTCACCATATCTTCAATTCAAATACCACTGCGGCTAACTTTAGATCATGGGTCAGGTAATTCTTCTCATGGATCTTCAACTGTCTAGAGGCATATGCTATCACTTTCCCTCGCTACATCAATACATACCTGAGTCCGATTCATGAAGCATAGCAATACACCACGAACCATCCGTACCCTCTGGCAGGGTCAACACCAGTGCGGTAGTAAGTCTAGTCTTCAATTCATGGAAGCTCTTTTCACAAGCCTCCAGCCCTTGGAACTTTACCTTCTTCCTGGTCAATTTGGTGAAAGGTGTTGCGATGGATGAAAAACCTTCAACAGATCTCCGGTAATAGCCAGCTAAACACAAGAAGCTCCGAATATCCAAAGGATTCACCGGTCTAGGCCAATTCTTCACTGCCTCGATTTTCTGAGAATGTACTTTAACTTTGCTTGATACCATATGGCCCAAAAATGCTACCGAGATCAACCAAAACTCACACTTGTTGAACTTTCCATACAATTGATGATCTTTGAGAGTCTGAAGCACTACTCTCAAATGAGCAGCATGTTCCTCCTTGCACTGAGAGTATATAAGGATATCATCAATGAACACGATCACAAACATGTCCAGGTACGGCTTGAACACCCTGCTCATCAGGTCCATAAAGGTTGTAGGAGCATTTGTTATTCCAAAATACATAACTACAAACTCATAATGATCATACTGCGTCCTCAAGGTTGTCTTCAGAATATCACACTCTCAAACTATGAGTTGATGATACCTGGACCTGAGATCTATCCTTGAAAAATACTTGGCACACTGGAGCTGATCAAACAAATCATCGATCTTGGGTAAAGGATACCTATTCTTGATGGTGACTTTGTTCAATAGACAAAAATCAATGCACATGCAAAGAGAACCATCCTTCTTCCGAACAAATAAGACTGGTGCACCCCACGGAGACTTGCTCGGCCTAATGAAACCCTTATCTAACAGGTCCTTCAATTGATCATTCAACTCTTTTAGCTCGTCTGGAGCCATCCTATAAGGAGGGACATATATAGGCCACGTGGCGATCCTTGAGAGTCTACAGCACCACCCTCAAATTAGTAGCATGCTCCTCCTTGCTTCGAGAATATATCAGGATGTCATAAATAAACACAATCACAAACATATCCAGGTATGGCTTGAACACCCTATTCATCAAGTCCATAAAAGCTGCAGGAGCATTCGTTAGTCCAAAAGACATAAATACAAACTCATAATGACCATACCGTGTCCTGAAGGCTGTCTTCGCGTTTCCACTCCCCCGAACTCCGAGCTGATGGTACCCGGATCTGAGATCTATCTTCGAGACTATTGTCACCCTAAAGTTGTTCGAATAAATCTTCAATCTCGGGTAGAGGATATTTGTTATTGACGATGACTTTGTTCAATTGCCGATAATCAATACATATGCGAAAAGAACCATCTTTTTTTTGGACAAAGAGAACTGGTGCACCCTATGGAGACTTGCTCGTCCTAATGAAACCCTTATCTAACAGGTCCTTCAATTGATCATTCAACTCTTTTAGCTCGGCTGGAGCCATCCTATAAGGAGGGACATTAATAGGTTGCATGTCGAGTAGAAGTTCAATACCAAAATCGATTTCCCTCTCCAGAGGAACAACTGATAAATCATTAGGGAATACCTCTAGGTACTCACGCACCTCCAAAACTGATCGGATAGTCAGGGTCTTGGACTCAACATCCTAAACCTAACTAGATGATACATGGAACCTTAGAAATCATCTTTCTAGCCTTAAGATAGGAAATGAAACGACCTACATGTACAACAGAACTGCCCTTCCATTCCAAGACTGACTCACCCGAAAAATAGAACTCCACCGCGTGGGTTCTACAATTAATAGAAGCATAACACGCATACAACCAATCCATGCCCAGAATAATGTCAAAGTCAGTCATGGATTACTCTACAAGGTCTGCGGAGGTGACTTTATGCAATATCGTGATCAGGCATCCTCTACACACCCGCCTAGCTACAACCGAATCACCAACAGGAGTAGAGACTGAAAATGGTTCCGACAGAGTCTTGGGACTAACTCCAAAGCTACTAGTAATATAAGGTGTCACAAAAGACAAGGTATCCCCCGGATATAACAAAGCATAAACATCAATATGGGAAACTCACAACATACCAGTGACCACATCCAGGGAGACCTCCTTCTCCTGGCGGGGTGCTAAAGCATAGAACCTATTTTGGCGCTGATCTCCGGCTAAACTAGCCGAGGCATCCTGCTGACGGGGACGTGCTACTGGAGAGACTTAACTAGTTGCTGGCATATGGGCTCCATTACCCCCTGATCTACCTGAAGGGTAATCCCTGAGTCTGTTTCCGGGTTTCCCACACCCAAAACAAGCATCTAAGCCAACTAAACACCTCCCTAAGTGATTCTTGACGCACATCGCACAAGATGGGAAAGTGCGCTCTATTTGCGTGCTACCCTGGCTTCTCGAATATGGAGCCTTGCTCCTCTAATCCCCTCAGTATCTAGATGGAATACTGGTCGATGATGGTGCTGGAGCAATAGACCTATGCTGAGACTGCTGACGCTGTGCACCCCATGATCTAGCCTGAGAAGTCCCATAACTGTAGGTCCTATCCCTCTTGGCCTCCCTCTACCTTTGATAAACCGACTCCATCTACTGAGCATGCAACACGATGCAGGGAAAATATATATCCTGATGCAATATGGTGATCCCACAATCCTTATATAGGTATTCCGCCACTCCATGCACAAATCGGCTCACTCGAGCCCTCTAGTATGCCACCAACTTTGGTGCATGGATGACGGGAGAACTCCAAAGCATACTCCTGAACTGACATGTCACCCTGCTTCAAGTTAACAAAATTGGCCACCTTTAGCTCCTTCATATCTCGAGGGAAGAACCGATTCAAGAATACTACGTGGAACTCATCCCAACTTATAGGGCCTGCACCCACTGCCCTAGCATCCCTCCACTGCTTGAACCATATACGTGCCATCCCTTTTAGCTGGTAGGAGGCCAAATCAACACAATCTCCATTTGTCACCCCCATAACTTGGGTGATCTTTAGAATCTCCTCAATGAATTCATATGGATCCTCATCCACCTTGGACCCTAGGAACTCCGGCGGGTTCGTCCTCAAGAAATCTCTAATCCGGGCTGCTACTGCATTACCATATTGTGGAATATGTGCAACAGCTAGCTGGTTGACTTGAGCGGTCAAGGCCTGCGCCAACATCTGGATGACTGCCTAAAACTCAGCGTGGGCAACTGTCTCTGGTGCCTGGGGCTCTTGAACAGGTGGGGCTTGTTGATGCCCATGATCATTGCCATCTTCGTGGCCTTCACCATTTCCATTTCTTCTTCCATTCATTCTTATAGGAGCCATGATTCTACAATCGCAAATAACACGAATTAGAAGGATATAAAGAGTTTTTATCACATGATATACATCACGAAAGAAGGAAACATTTCCTAAACTTCTCGTAGCCTCTTTGTCATAAGTGTGGCGCGCTTCACAACCATGAAAAAGAATCTACTTAACGTGGCTTTCAAAAACCCTAGGACACTTCAAACCTATTTCTCTGATACCAAATTTGTCAACCTGAACGTAGGCCTGGATTCGTAACGTGGAAAAGGGAACCCTAAGAGGCCCCAAGTCGACCCATGGCATAAGCATACACCTAACTTCCTTCACATTAAGCGATAGACTAATCATAAGACATAGCGGAAACGTAAACGCAACATAGCATATCATAACATTCAGAAATACTAAACATATACATAAGTTGAGTACTACATACGGTCTGAAAGCCTCTATCATGTAGGATGGGTTGATGGGACAACATCACCAACTAACCTAGCAGAACTGAAACAAAACATAATGTCTAGTCGTATGGCCTTCGAAACATGAGGATTCACCAACAAGCTGATAGAAAACTATAGAAGGAACTAAGGATGGAGATGAGCCTGAGAGCCGGGTCCTGTATCACGAGACAATACAACATAGAAAGTATGTGGTCAGTACGTGGAATGTATTGCAAGGTAAGTAAAACATACATTTAAAATATGTAAAGAACTCATAAAATGTCATAAGAGTAGGATAGCATGCTCATATCGTAAATATCATAACATAATATAACATAAGGCTCAAGGTTTGCGAAATATTCATAATATATTCGTAATCATCATCATGAGAGAAATGTTGTTTTGAACATCTCTTGAGCCAATATACATAGTCATAAACATGCATAAATCATGAGGAACAGTGGGAGATTCTCATCACCGACATACCCCATATAAGCACACATGGAGCCCGACTTGTAATCCTAGTCGGGAGGGTGTTCGTACCTTGCCAAGGGTAGAACCATGAAAGTTTTATCACCATGAAAAGGGCCATTTGGGATAGGGAAAGTTGCAAAGGAGGTCCCAACATACCTACGGTGGCACGTAGTTTATGAGATCCGGGGCAGAACCTAGGCCCCGAACCTACTCAGTATTAAATACTACTCCCAATATATATATAGTGCTCATTGTATAATATGACTGAATTTATGGTCCAGTTAAACATGATAATCATAAACATACTTGTACCTTCGTGGACAAGCCATGACATAAAGCCCGTGAGTCTGCCAAAACATAATTCATAATCATAGGGTTCATGCATACTTGTACTTCATAGATATATCTTTTAAATCATAAAAATCATTATGGATGTTTGATTAAATCCATATTTCAAGTCATAAATCATGATGGGTTTGAAAATACCAACCATTGAAGTAAAAATCATAGCCCGATTCATCATAGATTATACATAATTGGGCTAAATTTGGTAGAAATCAAAATCAATAATTTTACATTCAAAATAGTTGTAAAATATAATCAAACTCCACCAAAATATGATGTAAATCACAAATCATGATAGCGCATTAGTAAATCATTAGATTTTCACAAAAATTAAATTAAAACCCCATGAGATTTTTGATAGATTTCCATGAGTTAATAGTGAATGGGCATGGGTGTGAATGAAAACACCCATTCCTAACCCTAAAGACCTGGGTAAGATCAAATTCCAAGGTTCCTTGAATGTCCAAGGGAGAATTGATGAAGGAGAGCTTGAGGAATAGCTTGATCTCTCTTAATTTCTTCCTAACTTGCATGCATGGAAATGACTATGAAAGGGGGACTTAACCTATCTTAACCTTTCCATAAATATGCATAAAACGACGTATTTTAGGGCCCAAGAGCATAGGAAGGTCGAAAATACCATTAATGAAATCACCCTTAAAACTTACACTGGTTGATCCCACGGGCGTACCAATGAGTCGTTGGATGCTATCATGACTTGTGGTATGGTCCGTTATCTTAACTTCCCAGAAATTAACTTCGGATACTAGCCATGACTCAACAGGATGAGTCGTGGTTCCATCTTACAGGTCATTAGGTCGACTGTTTGCTGTTCCTTGAAAATCCTGAATTTCCCTCACAATGAACCTCACCACGACTCGTGGTTGCTTCCAACTAGTTGTGGTATCCATCCATCAAGTCTAATGAAAACTCAAAAATCCAACCCATGAATGCTAACATGACTCATGCTTCCCAACCACGAGTCATTACACTGTCCGTCCTACAATAATTCCCTAGCTTTCAACCAACTTCACAATTTTGATCCCGGGACTAATCTGAGGCACTTTTGGACTATTACAATACCATGCCATCCGTACATCGATTAATCATGTGGATTCTTCTGGAGTATGTGGAAACTTGTACTGCAGCAACTTATAAGAGGATATGGACATTGCACGCATTCAGGCTTTTGCACAAAACTTCAAAGGGATCAGGCGGGGCCAGCATGAGGTAGAAAGAGAAAATCAGGGGCAACACCGAAGGGCTAGGCCCATTGTTATGCAGACAGAATTTCATGGCAGACTTAGGCTGCGAATGTCAGGTAGACCACCAAGAACTTCCCCTCAGCAATAGTAGTAAAGTGGTAGATCAGATTGTCATAGATAGTCAGGTCCCAGCGACAGCTCGCGAGCATCAGGTTCCCAACAGTAGAGGGGATTAGATCAAAACTGGCCCGTTATTCCATGTTGTACCATTTGTAGTCGATGACATTTTGGGAGGCGTAGATACGACACTACTTCTTGTTATACTTGTGGGAAAGAGGGCCATATGATGAGGTATTCTCTGACCAGAGATCAGGGTGACCAGGACTAGCAGAACAGGTCTACAGCAGGATCACATGTTCCAGAACCTTCGGCAGGGCGCAGACCCTCAGCCCAAGCCGGCAGAGGCAGAGGTAGAACAGGGGCATCCAGTTCTGGCCGTGGTTCGGATCGTACTTATGCCTTACCAGGACGACAGGAGTCAGAGTCATCACTTGATGTTGTGATAGGTATGCTGGATGTTTGTTCTCACCTGATTTATGGTTTTATTGATCCAGGATGTACTTTGTCTTATGTTACTCCGTTAATGGCATAGAGGTTTGGTATAACACCAGAATTTCTTTAGCGACAATTCTTGATGTTTACACCTATTAGTGACTCTATTATTGCTAAGACAATTTACTGGCGTTGTACAATAAAGATTGTTGGTTGTCAGACCTTAGCTGATTTAGTGGAGCTTGAAATAATTGATTTTAATGTAATTATGGGTATGGATTGGTTAGCGCCATATGATGCCAATTTGGAATGTTGGAATAAGACCATTCAATTTCACTTTCCATGGAAGGTAGTGGGAGAATGAAAAGGCAATGCAGCTACGCCAAAAGGTAGGTTCATATCCTATCTTCAAGCGAGGAAGTTGATAGCAAAGCACTATATCTGCCATATTGTTAAGGTTTAGGATATGAAAGCAGAATCCCCAACCCTTTAGTCCACTACTATGGTTAGTGAGTTTCCCGATGTGTTTCCAGGCGAGCTTCCTGGTTTTCCCCAAAGCGTGAGATAGATTTCTCTATTGACCTACCACTAGACACACAACCTATATTCATCCCTCCATACCGAATGGCTCCTACCGAGTTGAGGGAATTGAAAGAACAGTTGAAAGATTTGCTAGATATGAGATTTATTAGGCCGAGTGCCTCACCGTGGGGTGTGCCAATTCTGTTTGTGAGGAAGAAAGATGGCTCCCTATGAATGTGTATAGATTATCGACAGTTGTATAAAGTTACTATTAAGTATAAATATCCACTTCCAAGGATAGATGACTTGTTTGACTTGCTGCAGGGGGAAAAATATTTCTCCTAGATCGACATGAGGTCAAGATATCATCAAGTACGGGTCTGGGAGAAAGATATCCTAAAGATAGCCTTCAGGACCAGGTATAGTCATTTTGAATTCTTGGTCATGTCCTTCGGATTGACGAATCCCTAGTAGTGTTTATGGATCTGATGAACAACATCTTAAGGCCATATTTAGATCTGTTTATGATAGTATTTATTGATGATATTCTAGTATATTCCCGCTTTGAAGCTGAACACAGAGAGCATTTGCGAACGGTACTCTAAATCCTCGGAGACCGCCAGTTATATGCGAAGTTCTTGAAATGTGAGTTCTGGTTTAATTCTATAGCTTTCTTATGCCATATTGTGTTGGATGCAGGTATCCACATTGACTCACAGAAAATAGAGGCAGTAAAGACCTGGCCTAGATGCACAACTCCAATCAAGGTTCGCAGTTTTCTGGGGTTAGTCGGGTATTACAGAAGGTTTGTGGAAGGATCTCCACCTTATCAGCGTCGTTGACCAGATTAACTCATAAGGCAGCTAAATTTCACTAGACCGATAGTTGTGAGCAGGGTTTCCAGGAGCTGAAAAATAGATTGACATCTGCTCCAATACTGTGTAGGTTTCTCTGAACCAGAGCTGCGAGAGGCTTGCGTCTTGCGGATGAGCACCTGTAAAATGCAGGTGTCATGCAAGTGAGCTCCGTGCTAAAAAAAGGAAAAATTGTCCAGGTCTAGCACAAGGATATTTTGGATGCTTCTCAATGAAAAAATAGGATTCTGTGCATAATAAAGAGGAGCAGACTATCCCTAATTTGTACACATCTCAATATTAGGAAAGAAAACTTTTTGAATATTAATTTTTGTAGAGAGGAAAACATAGAGAGAAGTGAGAGCTTGTCTTCTTCATCTTCACATTGTAAGGGTAAGAACCCACTATTGAAGCATACTTTGAAGCTTAAATTTACTAATCAATGATGAATGTTAATGAATCTTTTTTTGATATAATCTTCGTGTCCCCATTCATGAGTATCAAATTTTATTGCTAGGGGTGTGTGCTTGAAAGGGGTTTAAAATGGATTGGGTGTTGTTTCTTTAGTCTTAGAATTACTTATTATGCATGAATATAATGCTTTCTCTATGTTTTAATTGAAATGTCTATAGTTGCAAAAATAAATTGTGTTTACCTATCTTGCTTTTGCTTGAGAAAGGGAAGTAGGATATGGGTGAGAAAGCATTAGGGGAAATTGAGTTTTGAAGGTGTGGGGTTGGGCTAGAGATAGAAAAAACCCATTTTCATAACTCATTCAAGAGTTAAGGCTAGAAATAGCTTAACTCTTCTCCAAGTCAATATGGATAATTAGTTATGTGATCTTGCGGTTCAAAAGAACCCAAGTAAAATATACCCAAATGGTTGAAAAATATTGGGTACAACCTTATCCATGGCTATTAATATTTTTAGTTGGTTCTTGAGACTTAACAATTTACCCAAACCATATCGACACCCCATCAATAGCACATCCATAGTACTTTCTTAAATTGTTGCTTGAATTCACATTTCCCTACTTTGTTAGTGCTTTTAGAATCATATAGCGGCGTTATTTTCCCCCAAATATTTATTTTATAAATTATGATGCAGTGATGCTAGTTTGTTTGGATTGATTTACAGCTTTAGTAGTAATCACTCGTCATTCCCTGTCGATTCGACCCCGACTCCAAGTTGGGTAAATTATATTGCATATGACTGCATACACCTTATCATTTGATGAGTGGATTTGGACATTATCAATAATATATTATGAGTATCTTGTTAAAAATGTGAAGAGAAGAGTCATGTGGTACAAACCATGCTAGTCTATTTCTTATTAGTTATGAACCCAGTTGGAAGAGTAATTGAGACGATACACAAAATTTTTACAAACTTCTTCTAGAGTAACACTGCTGGGTAAAAAGTAAACATTGGGTGGCCTGAAATCACATATGCTTCTCAAAGGATGAGGAAGGAATAGGCTTCAAATCACTACATGATATTTCCAAAGCTTTTAAAACATAAAGGTAACTATGGAGTTATTACCTTGATAATAGATATTTTTAAAAGGTAGACCCAATAATAGATTATGGACACGAATTTCATATGTTTGGAAGAAGATGATAGATATGAGGGAAGAGATAGAACATCAACTATAGTGGCAGCTAAATGTAGAAAATTCAAGTTCCTAGTATGGAAACTATAACAAGCTAGGAGCATTATATTTTATGAACAATCAAGCCATGTGTAAGGAAATATAAGTAAAGGATTTCATAAGGAATGGAACTTGGAATTATAGAAACTTTAGAATTCTCTATCGAATGACATAGCATAGCAAATCAAAGAGAGCATCCTCCTAAAGCTTACTAATGAGAACAATGATAAAGTATGATGGATTAACAATAGTACTAGGAGATTCAGTTTGAAGTCTTCCTAGGATGAAGTAAGGAGAAGATGAGAAACTATCCTGGTGAAGGGACTTCAAATCAAAATCTGTGTCTTTATAGGAAGGGCATGAAAGAAGAGAACTTCTACTGATGAAAATTTAGCAATCATGAGGATCACCAATGTCTTTAGATGTTGGTCTTATGAGAAGTATAAACAAGAAACAATATCTTACATATTTCAAACATATCTAATAGCCTTAAATCTTTAGAGATAGTTTTCATCCTATGCAGGTCTAAATATTGAAAGGTTGCAACTACAACATGTTATAATCAAATACTGGACATCATGCACAAATCCTAAGCTACTGATTATTTATTAGACAACCCCTAAAATCCTTATGTGGCCATTATGAAAGAGAAGGAACTCATGACGACATGGGAAAGACATTACCTATAAAATAATTTTGTATTAGGTTGCCATGCCCCATTTCTACACCCTAGGCGTGGCCAGCACTCAAAACCACTAATGGCCTAAGCGAACCCTTGGCCTAGCTTACTACTAAACTGAATTTACCATCGGAAGCTATAATTATAATGGGCATGCAAAACTCCTTTAGAAAACAAATTTCAATGAACTTTTTAGATAAGTAAACTTTATACTTTCATAACTGAAGTCTGAGTATAAAAGAGTTTGTAAAACAACTGAAAATACTAACTCAACTAACTAGTCTATGAAGGGTTATAATAGTTAAGAATTTCTTAGGCATAGGCCCTCATCTACCATATTGAACTACTACTACCAATAGATAAGGGAAAGATTGGAGCCCTCCGAAAAATAGGAGGTCTCACCAATGCTGAATGGAAGAGATCCTACTGATGCGTATGTTGCCAATCCTGAACACCTAAATCTGCATCATATAAAGATACTACGCAAAATGGAGTCAGAGGAGGGAATGTATGGTATGTAAAATAGCTGAATGAAGCAATAGGCTAACTAAAACACTAGACCTAAAAGAGTAACTAAATAAAAACCAAATTCTTCGAATGATGCAATAAAAACACAAGTATAAATACTGTGTAAAGATCCTAAAAACTAAAAAATGTTTATCAAAGATAACTTTTGAAACCACATTAGTTTTGTTGGGATTTTTCTTAATCAACATAAACCATGTGATCGAATGATGTACAATCTTTGGCCCAGTTAGAAGAGATGTCTAAAGCTTTTTAAGGTAGATGACTAAACTAAATTTTGGATCCAACTTAAGCCCTTACTAGGGGCTATTCGAGGAGTTTCCTGAACCAACAACATTACCTAACCTTTGCTGGCTATATAGTATTCAGATTTTAGGTTATCTAAACCCTCTACCCATCTTGGTGCTAATAATCCTCTCAAAACAATGCCCATGAAATATGCCTATCTAAGGTAACTAAAACAACATTGTAAAGATATATGGCTCAGGAATCAGTGTATATATATTGATACTGGAGAGATGTTATGCTCAAAATTGTACTCTGGTGGTGAGCCTTTATGCCCAAAACTACGTTTCAAAAACATAATTTTACTTTCTTTATGAAATCATATACTGAAGCTAAAGCTGACTGAATAGAAACTCTTTTTTGGAAAGTTCTCTTTGAAATTGGAGACTAATATAGTTATGAAAACAATGCGTATGTCTAATCACAAAGCTTTTGAAAATATAACCTTAAGTAAAAGTAAGGGCTCATGAAATAGAATGACATGAACCATAAATCAAAATCATAAGACGTAAGGATACCAACATGTAAAACAAAGGGACAACAATGTGTAACATAGATAATAGGGAAGAAAACCCAATTCATAGGATTTGGGAAAAACCCTAGCTTTTAACTACTTCTAACAATTAAAATAGAGATGTAGGGCATGAGAAAGAAAATAGTTCCTTACTATGAATAGCCTTACATACCTCAGATGCTCCAATCTGTAATGAAGAATCTGGAAAACTAACTTTGAGACCTTATGAACTGGTTCGTTCAATGATTCCTAGGATTTTGCATAAAAAATGCAATATAACCCATAGGTTAGGGTTAATAATTGATAGTCCTACCTTAGGAATGTTGCGAAAGACATACCTAGCGCTTGATGAATGTTTCACGTCACCTAGGGTTGAGAGAAATGGTCTGGACTTAGAAAAACATTAGAAAAATGACTAGCCGTCTATTTATAGTTGCTTAGAAAATTGATGTCCACAACTGGGAGGATGGTCTATTTTTCTGAATGATAGACCGTCAATTGGGCCATCGGATTGAATGGAAAAATTTTCTGGCGTTAATAGTCCGGTAAATGGGTTGTCAACTAGAATGACAGACTATCAACTGGACTGTCCTTTTACTTTGGGGTCTGGCTAATTCTCTGATAATTTTCCATGGTTGACAGGATAGATTGTTCTTTTGAATGATGGTCTCTCGACTGAGTCATGGAAATACACTAAAGGTTTGGGCACTTCTCTGATGTATTTCCATGGTTGATAGGATGGTGTTCTTCTAAACAATGGATTGTCAAGCCTTCTGTGAAATTGTGGAAGAAATAAAATCAAAGGGCACAACCATGATCCAATCGAAGAGCCATTCTCTGAAATTGTTTTTTGTGGAATCGACAACAAATTCCAAAATAGTTTTGGAACATTTCTAAATGTTGTCAAAATGTTGGTTCAAAATTTGAGGTGTTGCAATATACCCCCATCTTTGGATCATTTGTCCTTGAATGAAGGTCAACTAGAGTGAAAAAACATAAGAAATACATCTCAATTACGACTTAGGGTTGAAATTACTGTTAAGGTCACAATCACATATAGGGGATACAAGGCACAAACATAAGCATAGAGGTTATGACCACTCAAAGACAAAGCATAGGTATTGAGTCTAAACTAAGAAGAGGGTTAATACCTTTGGTATCTTCATCCTAGCAGTGAATGGATGAGGACATGTAATATTTATATCTCCTTTGGCTTTTCATATAGAATCTTCAACAAATTGATTTCTCCACAAGACCTTTACAGACACTACCTTTTTGGTTCTCAACCTGTGAACCTAACAATCAAAGAATCATGAATGGAACCTCTTCATAGGATAAGTTGTCCTTCACCCCAACACTTTATGTAGGCACAATGAGTGATGGTTCATCCATACATTTCTTAGGCATAGAAATGTGGAAGACTGGGTAGACTGTTGCTAGCTTAGTTGGTAGCTACAACTCATAAGCAGCCTTGCCAATTCTCTTTAAAATTTCATGCAAACCAATATAGAGGGGATTTTACTTCCCTTTATTCCCTATTCTTATAATACCCTTCATGGGCGAAACCTTCTAATAAACCCAATCATTTATTGAAAACTCTAAATAGTTGTATCTAACATTAGTATAGGACTTTTGGCGAATCTAAAAAGTCTTCAATTTCTCCTGAATGGTTTTAAACTTCTCCATGGACTATTGTACTAAATTTGGCCCTATCAAATCTGCTTCATCATCTTTGAACCAACTAAACATGGATCTACACCTCTGCTCATAGAGAGCCTCGTAAAGGGCCATCTGGATACTAGAGTGATAGTTGTTGTTATATGCAAATTTTATAGAGGAGAATGGTCTTCCCTATTTCCCTTGAATTCAATAATATACGTTCTTATCATATCCTTCAAAGTTTAAATAGTACATTTTATCGGACCATATGTCTACGGGTGAAAAGCAGTATTGAGGTTCACCTTTGAACCTAACCCCTGCTTAAATGACTTCCAAAACTGGACGGTGAACTAAGCGCCCCTATCTGAAATGATGGATAATGGGACTCCATGATGTCTGACCACTTCGTTAATGAATAGTCTACCATATTCTTCAGCTAAACCTGTAGTCTTTACAGGAAAGAAATGGGCTGACTTGGTAATGCGATCTATGATTACCCAAGTTGAGTCATGCTATCATTGGAACCGCGGTAGATCAATGATAAAGTCCATACTGATCATCTTCCACATCCAGTCAAGGAGTACTATTTTTTGAGCTATGCCATATGATCTTTGGTGCTTTACTTTAACCTGCTAATAGCTCAAACATTTAGCAACAAAATCCACAATATTTCTCTTAATACCATTACATCAATAGAATTTTCTCAAGTCGTAGTACATTTTCATGGAACATGGATGAATCAAAAACCTGGAACTATGCACTTTTGTGATCATTCTACCTCTGAGACCATCTATGTCTGGGAAACATAACCTGTCTTGATACCTCAAGACACCATCTCCCCCTTGTACAAAAACTAACACTATTTGCTTGTGAACTTCTTCCTTTAGCCAGAGCAAGATGGGATCTCTGTTCTATTTTTCTTTAAGCACACTACCTTCATCAAAGTCTTGAAGATGAACTCCCAAGCATTAGAGTATATATATGTCCTTAGATAACTTTTTATTTCCTTTCTCTATAAGAATTGTACTCCCCATAGACAATCTACTAAGAGCTTCAACAACTACATTGGCTATCCATGGACTTTAGAGAATACTTATATCGTAATCTTTAAGAAACTCGAGTCATCTTCTCTGCCTGAGATTTAGCTCTTTCTGGCTGAAAATATACTACAATCTCTTGTGATCAGTGAACACATCAACATATACATCATAGAGATAATGATGCAAAATCTTTAATGCAAATACTACCACCAAAAACTCAAGGTCATGAGTCGAATAGTTTTTTGTCACGACTCGAACATAGGGCTGGATCGAGACACAAGACAAAGAACCCTGAGAGGCTCCAAGTCGACCCATGGCATGAACATGACATCTAAAACTCAACATAACAAATGCAGAAAGTCTAACATGAAATAGAAAAAGTTTGAGAATGTAATAACATCTGAATACATAACACAAGTATGAAGCTGAATACATACTATGAATGATAAGCCTATACATACTAACAAGTTGATAGGTCAAGACCCCAACTAACTCAATAAAGACTGAATCTGACAATACTGACTACAACTGAACAAAGGGCTCTCAAAGGTTGAGGAATCACCAACTCTAGCTGAGAGATGCTTACATTGAGGATCTAGATAATGACGGGACTAAACCTAAAAATCCGAGCCTGTATCATGAAATGATAACTCATAGAGTATGGGCTCAGTACGCGGAATGTACCAAATCTGCAAGGTAAGTAAAACTGCAAAGTAAGTAAAAATCAACAATCAAGCATAACATAAAATATTCCATCATAAGATTTTGAGAGTAAGGCCTGCATGCTAGTATCTAAAAACATGATTTAAACATAACTATATATTATAACTAAATTGAATGACCCAAAGCTGAAATTGATTATTCATAAGTAAAACTGAACATCTTGGTCAAACCTACTGAAAACACAATATCATGACTAATGAACATGCATAACTGAAATCATGAGGAAAAATGGGAGACTCGTCATATAACTGACATTACCATTATAGAGTTTATGTAGTCCCAACTATTACACTCAAGTGGACATAGCCGTCCAAAGCCTTGTCAGGCTAAGGACGCTACCAGGATATCGATATCAAGCTGAAGGCCCATTCGGGGGAGGGGAAGGCTCACAAGGGAGGTCCCGAAGTATATATGTAAACCTACATTGTCACGGACTTCTAGACACAGGGTTTTTATATGCCCCTAGTCTACTCGGTGCTAGACACTACTCCCTAAGACATGCATATGCTCTCCATTATTTTTCAATGAACCATCGCCTTTTGACGAAGCTAATCTTGAAATTACATATATAATTTGAAATCTAAGTATAAGGAGACTTAGCCCAAAACATACCACAAGCTAAAAGTGGGAGTATAGAATTGAAAACCATGTGATAAGCTAATATCATAACATTGAGCTAAAAGATAAAAACATACATAAATCATGCGGGTTTTCCCCAAGCTTAGACATGCTCTAGATAGTCAAAAATCATGGTTGTAAACATGGATAATTTGAAATCATACTTTCATAATATACATCTCATCATACTTGGAAACATATATCATAATATCAACCTTTCATTAACTTTCATTATTAGGCATCATAATTTAAAAAACTTTGAAAACATGAATTGTAAGTGAAAACATTATAAAACATCCCCATGAATCAAAATTCAACTTTTGAAACATGAATTAAGTATACCTATGATAGACAATGATATGTTGTGATTTTACAGCACTTTCGTCACTTAAAACTAAGAAGATATGAGAATTCTGGGTATGTTTATGTAGATATAGTGTGTTTTTGTTGAGTGTTGTAGGAAAACATGTTCAGAATGTGAAATGGGAAAAATAAAGAAAACTTTTGGATCAAGTGTGGACTGCTAATCAGGTAACAAGTTTTCGTCTCATTGGATGAGTCATTCCTGGAGTCGTGGGAAGAAAATAAGTGTGAAGTGCGATGAACCAGTGAATACCACAAGTTGAAGGCACGACTCATTATGACAGGTAACGAGTCATTATTAGGTTCGTGAGGACTCAGAGAAAAAATTGCTGAAAATTTGCCTGGGGACACAACAAAAGATTGAATGAGTCATTTAGAGACTTGACGACTCATCGTAAGAAGCCAAGAACACCCATCATCTACACTAGAATTTTTTGGGATTATAAGCCACAAGGGACCTAATGACTCGTGTCGTAACTTAACGAGTTGTTAGGTGACCCGTTATCCTGAAGAAGCATTATTCCAAGGACGAGTCATTAATGCATGCCATGACTACTTAGGATAACAAGTCGTTACTTGGTTTGTGACTACTGTCGACCTCTATTCTATTATTAGTTAGGAAAGGTTTTATCAAAGACTATAAATACTCTATGTAGGTTTAGTCTTACAGTACGATTTTTTGGACGACTTTGAACATTATTGTCACGACCCGAGAGTACGCCCGGATCATAGACATGGGACAAGGAGCCCCGAGTGACCCCAAGTTAACCCATGGCATGAGCATATAACTAATTCATTCACATGAGACGGAAAGCATAACTTAATAATCATGAACTAAATAAAAATTAAAACATGAGTTATAAGAAACAACAGTGCATGATCCAAACATAAATGGCTGAATACTAAAAATATGTCTGAAAGCCCCTAATCATAATAGATAGATTGAAGGTACAAAACCCCAACTAACCCCAACATTTATAAAAAAAATAGGCACGATCTGAACATAACGCCTTCGAATCATGAGGACTCACGACTAAAAGCTGAGGTCAGAACTAAGAACAAGCTAAGAGCGATGTTGAAGCTGCGAACCGAATCCTGAAATTATGCGGATCAGTACTTGGAAGGTATTGAGTATATAAGGTATGAAAAACAATACTTTGAAAAATAAAAGTTATGAGAGTGGGGACATCATGATCATAAGACTGAAATCATAAGTATATTGTAAGGCTCAAGATTTCCAAAATATTCGTAAACCTTTGATAGTCGTAACATATAAGAAAAACATTTCATGAAACATAACTTGAGACAAAATAACATAATCATACATGCATTAAAACCATGAGGAACAATGAGAGATTTCTACAACCGACATACCACATGTGAGCACACATGGAGCCTGACCTGTAAACCTTGTCGGGAGATTGTTCATACCTTGACAATGGTATGAACCATGAAAGGCGTGATATCACTCGTGAAGGCCCCATAGGGCATAGGGGACAGTCACTGAGGAGATCTCGAGCATAACCTATGGTGGCACGTAGTTCTTAGATTCGGGGCGTAACCTAGGCCCCGAACCTACTCAGTGTTAAGTACTACTCCCAAAACACGCAACATGCTTATATAAATTCATACATGACATGCATGGCTAGTTAAATCGTGAGAATCATATCATGCTTGAGAATTCATAATACTAGACATGGAATTGGGCCCATGAATCGACAAAAATCATAGTCCATAAATCATAAGAGACATATGGGCATTGCCCATAATTTCAACCATACATGAAATGCTTAAATTTATGGGAACATGATCATGATAACATGAGTAGTTGAATACATGCTTAAAATTAAAAAATTCATATTATGCTTGCGAATTCATCATGACCACGAACTTTACTAAAATCTTCTCATGACTGGGAATCTATACTTTTAGGGAGTTAAATCATAAAAATATTGAATAAACAAGTAAAATCACCCCAAATAATTCAAAATTCATAAGTTAGGCATACCACAACAAGCTCATTTCAAATTTTAAAGAATCATGCAATTTGATAAAAACCCATAAAGTTTTGGTAAATTCAAACATAGAATTAGGGAGAAATTGGGCGTGGGTACTCAACTACCTATTCAAAACCCCATATACCTCGAATTACGTGATTCTTAACTCCTGTGAAAAGCTCTAGGTGGAAACTTGAAGAACTGAAGAACAACACTTGAAATTCCTCCTACTCCCTTCTCTAGTTCTTGCAAATTCCAAAATGAGACTTAGCATGAAATTTTCCTCCTTAAAAGACCCTGTCCCAACCTCAAAACGACGTGGTTTGGGGTTCTAAAGTCTAGAAAAGTCGAAATTGCCTTTGATGAAATTTCCTTGAAAAACAGTTCTAGCCCCGACCATGACTCGTACCATGAGTTGTACCACGAAGTCACGACTCGTGGTCAACTCACCACTTTCAATCTTCTGAATTTGGCCATGACTCTCATACCATGAATCATAGTACCACCCTACGGGTCTTACTATAAGTCGTGGCACCATCCACCCATACCAAATATGACTTAACCACAACTCCTCATCATGACTTGTTGCTACATCCTACGAGTCATACCATGACCCGTGATGACTCACTCTGGCACCATTGAGAAATTCACTACGACTTCAAACCACGAGTTGTACCTACACGTCACAATTCATCCCGAAGTTCATCACAACTCAAGTCATGAGTCATAGGTCCTCACCACGACCCATACCTCGAGTCGTCCTGGCACAAAATTCCAGGTTTTTTGCAGTTTTAAACTTCAAATTCCAGGTCTATTCTTATCCATTTTGGGGGTATTACAATTACTTTTGGGTGTTGTTGATTACCATCAAGGTTCAAGAAATAAGGTTTACAATTTTGTTCTTGATTTTGAGGACTAAAACAACATTGGAGTATTGTTCATTGATTTTTGTTGATTTATTCAATATGAGTGGGTTCTTCTACAAATCCTTGTAAGTTACAATTATGATTTCTTCTCTAATTTGTAATTGTGATTCTTCACGTATGAGTAGCTAAATCCATAACTAGGGTTGTGGAAACCATGATGAAGTAACACACATAGGTAAAAATACTTACTGAATCTTGAACGGGGTTTATGCATGTATTGTTTTTCCCTTCATTTTAATTTCTTCTTAATGGTTGCGAACGTTGGAATTTGCCTTATTCTTACTCACCGGATCAAGGGAGTAATGAATGGAAATAGGGATTAACAATGGAGATTTGAGGCTATCAACCCTCATCTAATAGCTTAACCTTGTCAGGGAATAGGCAATAATCATCTAGATTGGGGACCAACCATTTAGGTGAAGTTAACTTATGAATATTGCATGCTAAGTTCCGAAATAGATCACTAGTATAAAATGCCTTGTGGTTAGGAAGTCATGGGGAACACAATCCCAGAAAAATCACTTATTGAATAAATCGAATTTAAATCAAGGATCAACTCATTGTTCTATACTACTTTTCATTATTTTGTGTTTCAATTTTTGCCCTTAGGAAATAAGTAAGCCAATAGTATTAGCTAAATGCATTAACTAAAGTTCTCATCATATTCCTTGTGGTATTCGACCCCAAACCTGGTTGAATTCTATATTTGACATCGACGTCTTTATATCTCATTACGAGGTGTAATTTGGGCGACATCAAATTTTGGCGTCGTTGTTGGGGAATGTGGCTTAGGCTTTTGTTAATAGTGTTTTCTTAACTGTTGGTCCTTATTTCCTTTTTATTTTTTTCTTTATAACATTTATTCTTAACAGGTCTAAGGTTCGTACGTGCCCAGTACTAGGAGCCGAGGAAAATCCCTGGTTCCGATTGATCATGAACTTGAACTTACACTAAGGAATCTAAGGAAAATGGCCAACGTACATGGGCATGAGATAGTGGAAGAAGAAACAACCAAAATGTTGGGTGAGGAACAAGCTCGACTAAGAGATAGAGAGGCAGTGAGGCTCGCTGAAGAGCAATGCAATGCTACCGAAGCTGAGTGAGCTAGAAGGAACAGCGGTCCAGACCTGCAGCGGCACCAATATTTAACGATGATGATGATGCTAATATTGATGAGGTCGGTGCCACTAGATCTATTGTCCCTCCCCCTTTGTCTGTCGGGGCAAAGTTTGATATTACCAGTGCAATGATTCAACTACTCAACATGAATAGGATATTTGTGGATCATAGGACTGATGATGCACATGCTCACTTGACAAATTTCATGGGTATCTGTAGAGCATATAAACAACCGGGAGTGAGTCAGGATGCAATCATACTGACTTTATTTCCCTTTTCACTCGGGAATAAGGAAATGCAGTGGTTTGATATTGCCAAATGATTCTATTACTACTTGGGGGGAGCTTAAAAGAGCCTTTCTTGAAAAATTCTTCCCACCTTCCAGAGCATTGAAGTTGAAAGATGAAATCTTCAACATTAGGCAGTTGAATTCTGAAGCACTTCATGAGACGTGGTTGCAGTTCAACCAGAAGCTAAAAAAAGGTGTTCAACCACAAAATCCCAAATGATTCTATAGGTCTTTGAATGCTATAACAAGGCGGTGGATGATACTGCCTTGGGCAGAACATTCATGAGTTACAATTATGCTCAAGCTATTGAGGTCTTTGACAGGACAGTCAAAACCAACTGCGCATGGCACAAAAGAGAGTCGGAGGTTTTAATTAGTACTTATGCGTTAAGTATGTCTGCAGAGTAGAGAAGAAAGGATGAAGAGAGAGAATAGGATATTACTGAGATCAGAACCACAACGGGGCTGCTTTCTAAGCATTTTATGGGAGCCGAGGCTTAAAAGGTAAATGCAGTGGGTTCTCAGGGAGGCGAATCAAAATTTGTGGAGGAAGCAAATTACCTGAATGATCAAGGGGCGTGTTTTCGGAACAACACACAAGGGTCTAACTAAGACTCTTGGTGTCAAGGTCAGGGGAACCAAGGTCAGAACTATTACAGAGATAACAACTACAACCGGGGCCAATGTAGGGATATGAGTAGAGGTAGCAACAATGGTGACTTACAAAAGCATGAGGAGTACAAAAATGACAGAAGTGGTCTGTATGTTCCTCCAAGGAACCATGAGCTAGAGTCTAGTGGTTTAAGGGTGGAAGACATGTTGTCTAAGGTACTCAATAAGATGGAGGCGACAGATGGCCATTTTAAGGAACTCCACGCTGATATTTCTTGTATGAACCAAAAGGTGGAATAAAATATCATTGAGTAGCATCTTTGTCAGATGTCTGTTGCTATGAACTAGTATCAAAAAGGCACATTTCCTATCAATATAGTTCAAAATCTAAAGAATGACAATCATTGCATGGCAGTCACTACTAGGAGTGGGAAGGTGATAGTTGATCCTCCAAGGCCGGTTGTGACTGATGAGATAGTTGAGCCCTTAGTGATTGACGATGGTAGGTTGGCGTACTCTGAGGGACAAGTTTTGATTGATGACTTAGTAGAGAAGGTAGCTCCTAGTAATGCAGCAGAGCATGGGTCTTGCAAAGAGAAGAAGAAGGAGGTACCTCAAAAGACCGTGCCTATTCCTAGACCTCCTCTCCCTTTCCCACAGAGGCTGAAGAAGAAGGTCGAAGATGGGAAGTATCACAAATTCATTTCAATGCTGAAACAGTTATCTGTGAACATCCCATTAGTCGATTCACTTGAGTAGATGCCCGGCTATGATAAATTCATGAAGGACCTTGTTACTAGAAAGAGGACTATGAGCTTCGAACCTGCTAATAATTTGCATCATTGTAGTGCAATATCATCTCAGTCTCTTATTTCAGAAAAAGGAAAACGCTGGAGCTTTCTCCATACCGTGCAATATTGCAGCCTTTAACTTTGCTAAGGCACTATGTGATCTAGGTGCTAGTACAAACTTGATGTCGTTAGAAGTGTTCAGAGAGTTGGGATTGGGATCCCCCAAACCGACTACAATGCGACTATTGATGGAAGATCGCATGGTGAAAAATCTGGCGGGGATTCTCTATGATGTGCTAGTGAAGGTAGAGTCCTTTATATTTCTGGTCAACTTTGTTATTCTGGACTGTGAGGTTAATTTTGAGGTCTCCATTATCTTGGGGTGACCATTCCTCGCCACCAAACATGCTCTTGTAGACATGGAGACTAGATAGTTGAAATTCGGTTGAATAATGAAGAGGCAACATTTAATGTGTACCGGTCCATGAAGCAACCAAATGACATGTGAGTGGTCTCAGTGATTGATGTTGTGGAAGCTGAGCTTCCAATCATGCCTATTGATGAGCTAGTGACTATTGAGGATTTAGCAGCAGTTTTGATGAATGTTGATGCTGAGGAGATCTATGGGGGTGATGAGATTGTTAATGCACTTGCTGGTATGGGGTCATAAACTTATGCTCCGAGGAAGATTGACCTTGATCTGAAGAATTGTGTGACCCCACTGGCCAAGCTATATATTGAGGAGACTCTAGTATTAGAGCTCAAAGCACTCCCATCTCCCTTATGACATGTATTTATGGGGACCGGAAACACTTTACTGGTCATAGTTGAAGCTGACTTGGAGGAATGGCAAGTGGAGGCTTTGGTCTCCATTCTGAAGAGGTATAAAAAAAGCCATTGGGTGGACCATTGCAGATATTATTGGGATCCCATATGGTATTTGCACACATAAGGTCTAGCTTGAGCCATACTGTATTACAAGTATTGAGCATCAGCGTAGGTTGAACCTACCTATGCAAAAGGTGGTCAAGAAAGAAATCATCAAATGGTTGGATGTAGGCGTGGTTTACCTTATTGCTGACAGCAAATGGGTAAGCCCAGTTCAGTGTATGCCAAAGAAGGGAGGAATCACGATAGTCGCAAATGCTATCAATGAACTCATTCCACTCAGACCAGTCACAGGTTGGAGAGTATGCATGGACTATAGGAAGTTAAACCACTGGACTAAGAAAGATGACTTTCCTATGCCATTCATGGACTAGATGCTAGACCGACTTGCAGGCAGAGAATGGTACTATTTTCTTGATGGTTATTCGGGGTGCAATCAGATCTCTATAGCCCCCAAAGACCAAGAGAAAACCACTATTACTAGTCCCTATGGTACATTTGCTTTCAAGAGGATGTCACTCGGGTTATGTAATATGCCCGCCACTTTTCAGCGTTGCATGATGTCCATATTTTCTGACATGGTGGAGGACACCATTGAAGTCTTTATGTATGACTTTTCGGTGGTAGGTGATTCATTTGATGATTGTTTGGCTCATTTGAGCCAGGTGCTGCAGTGATGCGAAGAGACCAACTTGGTACTTAATTAGGAAAAGTGTCATTTCATGGTCAAAGAAGTTATAGTGATTGGCCATAGGATTTCTGGTAAGGGCATTGAGGTGGACAGAGCCAAGATAGATGTAATTGCTAGTCCACCACCTCAAACTTTTGCGAAAGGTGTTCGAAGTTTTTTGGGTCATGCAGGATTTCATAGGAGGTTCATCAAGGATTTCTCAAAGATTGCATATCCCTTGTGTATGTTACTTGAGAAATAGGTGAAGTTTGTGTTTGGCGATACATGTCTGAAGGCTTTTGAATCACTAAAGAAGAAATGAACCACTGCCCCAATCATAGTGGCACCTAACTGGTCTTTACTGTTTGAGATTATGTGTGATGCTAGCGGTGTGGCTCTAGGAGCTGTTTTGGGCCAAAGGCGTGAGAAGATTTTCCACCCAATTTATTATTCTAGCGAGGCTCTTAATGCAGCTCAAAAAAATTACACTGTGACGGAACAGGAATTGTTGGCTGTGATATTTTCATTTGAGAAGTTTCAGGCTTACTTGCTTGGAACTAAGGTGATAGTTCATATAGACCATACAACTCCAAGATATTTTATGGCAAAGAAGGATGGGAAGCCATGGTTGATCGATGGGTCCTGTTGCTGCAAGAGTTCGAGTTTGAGGTTAAGGACTGGAAGGGGACTAAAAATTAGGTAGCGAATCAGTTGCTGAGATTAGAGGCATATGCAACACTTAGAGATGAGCGTGACATAGATGACACATTCCCTGACTAGTAGGTTTGGGCTGCTTCCAATGGTATGCAGACTTCACTAATTATTTGGTGAGTGATATGGTACCGAGATATTTATCATTTCACCAGTGGAAGAAATTTATGTCTGATGTACAAAAGTTTTTCTGAGATGAGCCTTACTTATTCTTCATATGTGCTGATGGGGTGACTCAAAGATACATGCCCGAGGTTGAGATGTTGAGCATATTGGAGGCTTGCCACTCATCCCCTGTTGGAGGCCACCACAGCTGGATTCGCACAACCCACAAAATTCTACAATGTGGGTATTATTGACCAACATTCACTAAGATGCTTATGAATTTTCAAAGGCATGTGATGCATTCCAAAGGAAAGGAGGAATATCAAGGAGGCATGAGCTCCATCTTACTCTTATCCTTATCATTTAGCTGTTTGACATTTGGGGAATTGACTTCATGGGTCCATTTTTGAGCTCAAATGGGATGAAGTACATACTTGTAGTTGTGGACTATGTTTCAAAGTGGGTGTAGGTAATTGTGCGTCAAAACAATGAAGGTAAGAGTATCACAACATTCTTGAAGAGAAATATTTGCGCCAGATTTGGGACCATCATTAGTTATGGGGGCTCGCACTTCTGCAACTAGTTGTCTCAGACTCTTCTGGAGAAATATGGGGTGAAACATAGGGTGGCAACACCTTATCATCCACAATCTAGTGGGCAATTTGATCTCTCCAAACGAGAGATAAAGACCATCCTAGCAAAGACTGTGAATGCTAACCGGACAGATTGGTCGAGGAAGCTAGATGATTCGTTATAGGCTTGTCGGACTGCATGCAAGACCCCTGTGGGTATGTCTCTGTATCAGCTTGTGTATAGAAAAGCATGTTATCTTCCGATTGAATTTGAATTGGAGTGATGTAGCGAACATGAGGCTTGATCAGTTGAATGTGCTAGATGAATTTCGTTTGAGAGCCTATGAAAGTTCATAAATTTATAAATTAAGGATGAAAATTCAACATGACCGGAAGATTGAGCAGAGAGAATTAAGTCCGGGTGATATGGTGTTGCTATTTAACTCTAGGCTTCACTTCTTTCCTGGCAAGTTGAAGTCCATATGGTTGGGACCATTTCGAGTGGTCCAAGTATTCTCCTATAAGGCAATTGAATTTGAAAACCATGAAGGCAAAAAATTCAAGGTGAATAGTCAACGAGTGAAAGCATATTTGGGAAAGAGCAAAGAAATTAATGTGGTCGACATTTGGGCTCTGGATGAAGTCTGATAATCCAAGGACTTGTCCTGCTGCGGCGTTAAATCAGCCGTTGTATGGGAGGAAACCCAAGTTGTAATTGTAATATATGTATAGTGTTTATGTGTGTTGATGTGTGCATGTGATTAAGATGAGAAATTTGAATCTAGAACCGAAAATATGAACTTGGGATGCTAGTGCTAAATAGCACAAGATGAGTCCTTACCTGACTGAATGACAAGTCAAGACCACTCATGGCCACTAGTGCAAAAATAGTGCAGACAACGAGTGACCACATGAGTCATTGCCATTGGCAACAAGTCGTTAGGTCCTCCGTCGTGTTTACAAGTGGATAGAAATAGTCAAGCTAAAAACCTAATGATGAGTGACTAAACAATTCGTGGGGTGACTCAACGATTTGTCAAATGATTTGTTCTGATAACACTGAGTGTCCACTAGAGTACAGGACCAACAACTCATGACACAACTCGTTGGGTAAAACCACAAGTCATTTACATGAAATATTAGGTCCCAGGTAAGTACTCTTTATTTAAGCAATAGAATAAACAATTTAATGAGTCATGCTTCACAAAAAGACTCATCACGTGGGTCGTGGTGGACTTATATAAAAATCATCACTCGACCCGACCCACGTATAAATTGGGTAATTTTCTGAACTTATAAACACCCGTAATGTTCGCACATGTACCCAAAAGCTCAAAGAATAAATGAACTCAAAATCAAATTACCTCTTCCCTAATCTCTAAAGAAAGTCAATTTCCCTCTTCCCTAATCACTTCCCATTTTCAAAACATACAAGCACGCAAACCTGCTCAAAGTCGACAAAATCGATCACTACCACAAGTTGCAACCACTGACTGCTAAAACATCATCTTCACTATTGAAATTGTGATTATTAATCTATTTTATGTATAAATATTTGACCTACTCATACGTGTAAACTTTTGGGGGACAAATTTATATTCCTAGCAGTCTTCATGATTTTGGACTGCGAAGTGGATTATGAGGTCCCCATCATTTTGGGGGGGACCATTCCTTAAAACTAGTAGGGACCTAGTAGATGTGAGGCAGGAAAGATAAAATTTAGGTTAAACAAAGAAGAGGTCACCTTTAACATTTGTCGGACCATGAAGCAACCAAGGAAATTCAACATGGTCTCAGCACTAGAGGACAGAAACAAATTACTTGATGAATTCTAAGTAGTCGAGAGACTTGCATCGTGCCGCGAAGTTAAATCAAGTGTTGCATAGGAGGCAACCCATGGAGGTGTTTTGGTGAAGTTTGAGTGGCCAAAACACCCGCATTGAGCCGCAACGTTAAATAAGGCATTGTATGGGAGGCAACCTATGGAGGTGTTTTGGTGGAGTCTGAGTATCCGAAATACCCACATTGTGTTGTGAAGTTAAATCAAACGCTTCTTGGGAGGAAACCAAAGTTGTAATTGTAAGAAATATGCAGTGTTTACATTTGTTAATGGGTGCATGGGATTAAGATGGGAAATTTGAAGTTACAACGAAAATATGAACTGGAGTTGCTGGTGCCGAAAAACACAGGACGAGTCATCACCACACCAAACGACTTGTTAACTGGATCGATCAAAACTGCATAAAATAGTGTAGACAAGGGTTGGCCAAATGAGTCATTGCCGTGGCAACGAATCGTGAGGTCCTCCGTCGTGTCTACTGGATTTAAGGATAAATTATATTGTGAAAGGTCTTAACGACTCACTCAACGAATCGTAGGGACACCAAATGATTCGTTAAGCTACCCTCCATGAAGCTGCAACAGTTCAAGTACCACGACTTAGGCCACGACTCGTTAGGTGACACCACGAGTCACTACTTGACTCATTGGGTCCCAGGAAAGTTTTTTAAATCCTGTTGCATCACAAAGGGAAAAATGATTCGTTTAATCACTTAACGAATCATTAAATAGGTCGTTATAAGTTTTTAATTAACCTCCACGACCCGACCCAGGTTGGAATTAGGGTAAAATCTACTGTGAAACATATGAAACCCAATTCCTTTACCTTTCAAACTCTCACTTAAATTTCAACCCAGCACCACTACAACTTCATACTTCCCTCCTCTTGTTCTTCTCCCAACATCAACAAAAATTCTTTGAAATTGCACTCATAACAGTAACCACGCACACACAATCAAACTCCCATCGCTCTGCTAAAACATTCAGTGCATAATCTTTAATAATTGATTGTTAGTATCTCTATGCTTAGAATGGATTATTATTAGACACATGTTGTAGTGAATCTTCAGATACCAAGCTATTATTTATATTGATTGATGGTTGCCTCACGATGATAATAAACCCTAGGTAGAGTTAACAAATAAATCACGATTGAACTTACATGTGCTGATTTGAAAAATTGATGCTCTGTGTTTATGGAGTTGAAAAATAGTAAGTTGATGAAGATGAATGAAGGTAAACTGAAACTCTTGAGCACGAGATACATCATGAGTCGTTAGATCACCAAATTACTCATTGTGTAGCTCGTGCTGAGTGGAAAATAAATCAATATATCAGTGTACCTAATGACTACCCTAAGGACTTGTTGCCTTTGGTAACGACTCGTTGGGACCAGTCGCTAAGTACACTAGTCTAACATGAGGAAATTGGAGCCTGAGACAACGAATGACCTCAGGAGTCGTGGCCTGTGGCAACAACTCGTTCAGTCATTTGTTATGACCACTGAGAAGTAGTTCATAAGTGCTTATGTTTCATCTCATATGGTATACTAACAACTATTGAACTGGTAGAACGGCTCCAAGGGGTACACCGAAGAAAGGTATGGCAAATAAACAAGTGCCGGAGAGAAGTCAACCATTATAGCTCATACTTCGGGATGAGTCTTCCTCCTCCAAAGAGTCAAGTGGCTCAAAGGAGGAATATGAAGTGTTAGAAGAGCAGTTGGTGCAGAGATCCACTAGGGATAGGGCTCCACAAAATACAAATCTGACATACCTAGTTAATGCTCCTACTTTACTGGCAAGGGATCTGCCCATCCATACAGATGAGAATGCTAGGGCTGCAGCCGCACTTGCTCCTGAGGGCACCACAGCTGGGCAAAACGCAGATGTAGCCAATGAACCACATGCTTAGCGAGGGGACTCGAATGATGAATTGACTGTGACCTCGACCACATCCAATAGTCAACCAAGGAATATGAGATGATGGTATGTTCATGGAATGAGGGAAATATATAATAGAGACATTGCTCCAAATGATAAAGGACATCCAAAGAGGATCATATATGAGGAGCTGAGGCTGGTCATCAAGGGACTTAAGGACCTTCCAAAGCTACAAGTTGTGTTCGACAAGTATAGATTCGGGTGGTTGATTGAGCCATCAGGAAGCTACAACCCATGCTTAGTTAGAGAATTCTATGCGGCCTACGAAGCCATATTACAGCATTTGGCTTTAGGGGGTAAAGATTGGAAGAAAAGGCCTGCCTTAACTCAGGTGTTGGTTCGAGAGACACTGGTGAATATATATCTGAGAGGACGATCTCCAGGCTACTGTATGGGCCAGACAATCATGCCCCGATGAACACAGCCCAGTTCGACCATAGGATAATCAAGATAAAGAAAGTCAATACTAAGAAGCTGAATACTGAGGAGTGCATCAGACAATACACTTGGCTATCTCGGGTCATTGCCACAAGAGGTCTTTTGGTTTAATGGCTGCATGGAACCGAGTCTCAGATTAAGAAGGCCACACTTAATTTTTAAGCTAAATTTTGGTGGACACTGGTGCGGCACAGGCTTGTACCAACCAGAAATGATAACATTCTCACACCTGACAGAGCGGCATTGCTAGCTAGCATTATGGAGGGATAGAACATCAATATACCGAAGTACATTGCTTAACAGATTAGAGAGCGGACCATCAATGATGGTACTATGATTCCCTTCCCATGTTTGATTGATAGACTCTATTAGGAGTAAAAAGTTTTAGAATTGCCATCAGTTGACTACAGGATAGTGGTTCAGAAGATTAGGGATATTGGGTTGATAAGAGATGAGACAAACCCAATCTCGAGGGTGAGGAGTCGGTCCGCCACATCCTCTAGAGTGACTATACTAGAAGAGGCATTTGGTAGTGGTATGCAGACCGATGTTGCATAGTTCGTTGATTTTGCAGCGGAGCCTACTAAGGGTAGAGAGACGGGTAGCTAACCTGAGGCTACAGATGCAGTGGACACGTACTCACCTGCTGATGTTCTCGAGTAATTATGCACCGCAGCAGCACCTAGACCACCAGCTCCTCCATGAGCCACTACAACCGGCCTAGTTACGATTTCTCAGGAATTTTTGGTTGATATGGCGAGAAGGCTAGCTAAGGCCGAAAAGAAGCAGGCACACATGGCTCTACAGGTTAATGTTCTGATGGAGCAGGTAAATCCTTGGGTGTCGAAGGAGTTAGAGGCACTACCGAGTTTTGTGCATGGTCGGTTGGATGCTTTCGAGAGACGAATGAATGAACACCTTGGAAAGTTACAGGCACCAGAATTAGCAAAGTGGTATGTAGAGCTAAGAGCACTCAGAGATGAGATGCAGGATTTGGCCTAACGACAGGTAGCTGTAGTACCTCCACTAGTGCTTCCTGTGATAGATGATGAGAGTGAAGAAGAGCTACCGTTGGTTTTTGATTTCATTACTAAGGAGCCAGTGGCACAATATAAAGGAAAAATGCCTCGTGAGGAGGAAAACTTTGAAGATGATGCTTCTCTACACCGTCAGAAAAAATGAGAGCGGAGTGAGATGGATAGAGCACTACATATATCGAGAGAGGAGGCTTGACAAAGAGCCAAAACTGAGGCAGCGAGAGCTCGTGGAGAAGGGACGAGCTCCTTTGGACTTGAAAATACACTGGGTCAAGCCAGTACTATTGGAGATAACATTGGAGGAGTATCTACACCCTCCACCGGCCAGGTAGCTGACACCTAGGTCGCACAGGTATGTTTCCTATTTTCTTAGTTTTATTTTCTATTTATATGCATCGAGGATGACACATGATTTTCTTGATGGGGATGGGGAGGGATACCTGTACATTTTTACTGAACATAACCCAAGGATTTTTCTTGCCAGATATCTTTTCCCTCAGGTATTCCATATCTAGTAGAACCGACACGTTTAGGGTTTTATGTTTTTTTTTTTGTGTTTGTTTGTGTCATTCGAAATAAAGTTAGGTGAACTTAAGGCAGTCAAGAGCATAAATTGTTGATTTTTGTTGAACTGATAATTTGGTACCCCTCCTAAATTTTTTAAGTGTATGTTAAAGTCGACAAGTATGACCTTTGTGAATCTTTGCATGGAATTGAAACTGTGAACATGTTTATCATTGTATGGCTATACTTGAACTATATGTTAGTAGAAGTGATGATGTTGACCTGTGTTATGTGTGAGTGAGGTTTAATAGCAAAATTCGGTTGTGTGTGTTAATCTAGAACTTGCTTGGTTAGTTGTACCGAGATAGAGGATAGAAAACTAGGAAAGGATCATAGGCTATTTTTTCTTTATGAACCCACTTTAGCCTTAAAAGACCTACCAAAAGAGAATAAATATCCCTTGATCCAAATGTTTGAGCTTGAATCGACTTTTCTTTTTGCATACACCAATTCACCTTTCTACTTTTATTAAGAATGAACCTGTTTTGGCCCTGGTGCCTCCTTGGACACTATGAACCTCAACTCAGGAAAATCGCCTAAGTTGAGGGTGACTATTATAGGGGTGATTAAAAAGAGTAGGGTGGAATGAAAATTGGGTAATAAAAAAAGAAGAGCGAGTGCGCTATGCATAATGAAAAGAAAAGAGAGAAATAAAAATTGTTGTCAAAGAGCAAGAAAAGAAAAGAAAAGAAAAATGATACATCAATGAATGCTTGGAAGAAGATGAATCGCACCCGTAGTTACAAATGAAAATAAAAGAAGAAGCAAGTAAAGGAAAAAGGGGAAAAAATAGGAAAAAAAGTTAAAATTGGAGTCATGACGTGTGCAGTGTCAAGGAGGGTTAAGCTACTAATTCCATATGTACCACACCTGAACCTAAGCCTACATTATAAGCCTAAAAAGTCCTATAGTGATCTTTGTTACTTGTCTGAAAATTGAGGTATTGAAAGTTAAGGCAAGCCTATCGCATTGCATTTACACAGTTAGAACTTCTTTGTGAGAGCGAGTGGATCTTATCTAGTCCCAGGAGAAATACATTGGAATAATCATATACACATGTGTGAGCATGGGACTTCTTTGAGGTGAGAGAATTTTTGTTGTGTGCGAATTATCTGGGGCAGTGTTATAGATTTATGTGCATGGTTGCAAGTTACTGTGTTTTTACATGTTTTGATTCCCTCGTGTCATGGTTGGAAATTTTGCATATGTATAGTGATTTGAGGTTGTATGAGGAAGGAGGGGTTAGAAAATTTTATTTGATGAATAAATGTGACTGTCGTAAGTTTTCTAGAGTTATTTGATTGAAGCGTTGAAGTAGTTTATTTTATTTTATTTTATTTTGTTTTTGTATGAGGACGTGCAAAAGTTCTAAGTTGAGGGTGTTGATGTGCCATGATTTTACAGCACTTTCAACACTTAAAACCAAGAAACTATGCACATTCCGGGTATGTTTATGTAGGTATGATGCATTTTGTCTTTAATGTTGCAGGAAAACAGGTTAGGAAGTGAAATGGGTAAATTAATACTTAAAACAACTGGACAAGAGGCTTCCAGGCACTTCACAAGTCATTGGCACTTAGCACGACTCGTTGTTGAGTTAGTGGGCAAAGATCGAGTTTTGAAGATGCAGGACCAGTGTACTTGACGGGTGGAAGGAACGACTCGTTACACCTGGTAACGAGACGTGAAGCCAGTCATGAAGACTAGGAGAGGAATTACCGATGAAGTAACTAGTGGAGCTAACGGATGATATAACGAGTTGTTAGCTGAGTAAATGACTCGTTGGCAGATCACTGGAGCCACTTGTAGGGTGCACTGGAAGATTGAGGAGGTTGTACCACGAGAGGTCTAATGACTCGTGCCCAGGCACAACGAGTCATTTGGTGACCCGTTGCCATGACTGGGCTTGATGCTGAGGACGACTGTTTTTAACAAGGCACAACTTGTCAAAGGTCCTAATAAATCGTTACCTAGCCCGTGACCACTAACGACTTGGTTTCCAGTTTTAATTAGGAAAAGGTTTTAATGGAACTATAAATATTTTGTTTAGGTTTATTTTTGACGTACAGTTTATTATTAATATTTCTTACGTAGGTTTTTGGTGTTGTACAATTATTATTGTTTCAAGAAACAAAGTATGCAATTTTGTTCTTGAAATTGAGGATCAAAAGCAATATTGAAATTTATTCATCAAGTTTGGAGTTTTATTCAATTGACTTGGGTTTTCTTCTATGAAAATTTGTAAGTTTCGATAATGATTTATTCAATAATTTGCGATTGGGATTATTCAAACATGAGTAGCTAAACCCATAACTAGGGTTGTGGGAACCAAGATGAATTAACACACATAATTAAAACACTTAGTGATTCTTGAACGGGCTTTAATGCATGTATTGTTTTTCCCTTTGTAATTGATTCTTGACGGTTGGAAATGTTAGGACTTCCCTTATTCTTACATACCGGACCATGGAGTTAGTGAATGGGAAAAGGGATTAACAACGGAGATTTGAAGATATCAACCCTCATCTAATATCTTGAACTTGTTCGGAGATAGCTAATCCGATATTAAGGGTGAGGGTTAATTAAGCATACACCGGTATACGGACCAAGTTGCGTGGTGATAATCATATAGATAGGGGACCAACCACTTAGGTGAACCTAACTGACTGATATTGCATGTTAAAGACTAGAATAGATCACTAGTGGAAAAGCCTTGTGGTTATGATGTCTTGGGAACACAATCCTAGTCAAGTTAATTGAATACAAACCGAATTTGACTTAAGCATTTAGTAGTTTTTACACATATTTAGTAGTTCATTTCTTTCCGCCTTAGGAAATAAGTAACCTGATAGTAACAGCTATTCGCATTAACTAAAGTTCTTTCCATATTTCCTGTGGGATAAACCTCAGCCTTTGTTGGGTTCTATATTTGACATCAACCGCTTTATATTTCAATTGCGAGGTTAATTTGGGTGACATCACTAGATCTTCCCAATTTATTTTGAAACCAGCCTCATAATAATGGGTAACTTTAGAAACATGCTTTTCATCATGAAATCTCAACATCATCATGCATTCATCATCATTCACTACTTTTATGAACTTCTCATTCATGGGCATTTTAGATTCACGATTTTTAGGAAAACAATTTTGTATTGAAAACAATTTAGAATCTTCCCAAGCTTTACAATTCATCAATATTAATATAATTTAATCACACTCATGCATAGAGATTGAAAAATCATACAATTGGGTGGAAACCCCATACTTAATCATAGATATTTTATAATATTTTGATAGAGATTGGGCATGGGTGTTGAAGGAAGACACCCATTTAAAACCCTACATACCTGTAAGGGATGATTCTACCACGTCACTACTTTCCCAAAGAGAAATTGGAAGAAAACCCCTTAGAAAAGATCTTGATCACCTCCTAAATTTCATAAACTTGCATGCATGAAAGATAAACACTTTGAATAGATTTTCCTCTACTAAAATCCTCCAAAATGATCCTTAGACTACATAGTATAGGGCCTTAGGACTGGGAAATGATGGAAATTCCCTTACTGAATTTGCTGAAAACTGGTCACTGGAACAAACAACGGATGAACCAACGGGTCATTGGAAAATACCACGACCCATGGTATCTGCCCATGCTAAGCACTGCCCCAGCCATCTCTCGGATTCAAACCATGAACATACAGGACGACTCCTCCTAGGCTCCAACGAGTCATTGAACTAGTCGTTGTTTCTCTCTTTTGAATTTCTAAACTCCTTTACAATGAGTCTCACCATGACTCATTGTATCCTGCAATGGGTCGTGTTATCCACTCGTCGATCCTACTGCCAGACTTTTCCCTTTTACCTAGACTCCTGACAACGGGTTGTCCCTTCTCACAATGGGTCGTTTGTGACGCCCGTTGTCTATACAATCACTAGGACTAGCCTCTTACCACAACTGCTTACAACAGCTCGTGGTTACAAACCACGAGTCGTTGTTCCTCTCGTCCAGCAACCTTTTCTTCCCAAATATCTGCAGTTTTGCATTTCAGCTTCTTGAGTCTACTCTTATGGTCTTCCGGGGTATTACAATATCTCCCCCATGGGAACATTCATCTTCGAATGTTAGAAACAAGTAGAAAAAAGAATCATACAATTTATTAGATACAAAACTGATCATTTTAACCAAAACTGACGGAATGACTACCTCCGATTCAAAACACACAGTTGAACTGAATTCACCAATCATACACACATCCACATACATAAAAGAAACTTCTGCACATAGTTCAAACATGAAGACTAAATAGAGTCTGAGTGCAAAACTGATACCTCAAGTTGGAACTAAGCTGGTAGAGAACAAATATGGGTATCTAGCCATCATATCCGCTTCGGCTTCCCACGTAGCTCCTTCAACATGCTGATTTCTCCATAACACCTTAACTTAAGCTACTTCCTTGTTCCTTAGCCTCCGAACTTGCCTATCCAATATTTCCACTAGAACTTCCTTCTAGGTAAGACTGAATTTTACTATAATGCTGTCCGCCGAGACATTTAAGGCTGGATCACCCAAACACTTCTTCAAAAGCGATACGTGAAACACCGAATGTACGGAAGATAATTCTGAAGGCAACTCCAACTCATATGCCACCTTACCAACCCGTTTCACTATCCGGTAGGGACCAACATAGCGGGGACTGAGTTTCCATTTCTTTTCGAACCACATGACTCCCTTCATGGGAGATACCTTTAGAAATACCCATTCGTCCACCTCAAACTCCAGATCCCTTCTTCTCACATTAGCATATTATTTTTGATGACTCTGAGCGATCTTCAGCCTGTCCCTTATCAACTTAACCTTTACCATGACCTCATGAAACCGAATCAGGCCCTGTCTTAGTGGCTTCCCCAACTTAACAATCTGATGGGCAATCTACACCTCTTCCCATAAAGAGCCCTCGAACGGTGCCATCTGGATGCTAGAGTGACAGCCGTTGTTATAGGCAAACTCGATCAAGGGAAAATGATCATCCAAACTACCTTTTAAGTCCAGCGCACATGCCCTCAACATATCCTTGAGGTTCTGGATCGCTTGTTCTGCCTGGCCGTCTATTTGCTGATGAAAGGCTGTACTGAGCTTAACTTGAGTCCCAAGTCACATTTGAAATGAATGCCAGAATTTGGAGGTAAACTAAGTACCTCAGTCTGATATAATAGACAAGGGAACTCCATGAAGTCGAACCAATTCTCGAGTATATAATTTGGCGTAATTATCCGTTGAATTTGTGGTCTGGACTAGTAGGAAGTGCGCAGCCTTGGTTAACCTGTCGGCCAACACCCAAATGGAATCATATTTTCGGCGAGGATGAGGTAGACCAATAATGAAATCCATATTAATATATTTCCACTTCTAAGTGGGAATACTGGTATCCTGAAGTACGCCTCTTGGCCTTTGATGTTCAACCTTCACTTGCTGACAATTAGGACATTTGGCTACGAACTCTACAACATCCTTCTTCATACCATCCCACCAATATATTTCTCGCAAGTTCCAATACATCTTCGTGGATCCCGGATCGGTAGAATATTTGGTACCATGTGCCTCATGTAATATTTGAACTCTTAAATCATCAACGTCTGGGACACATAGACGACTCTGGTATCGTAGCACACCATCTCACCCTTGGGAGAAAACTTCCACCTTTTACCTCTGCACCGCTTCCTTCAGCTTCCTCAAAATTGGATCCTCATCTTTCCTGGACTTGACATCAACCACCAAGGACGATCTTGGCCCGTGTTGAATGACAACGCCGCCATCCGTTCAGTCGACTAATCTAACTCCTAACCTTGCTAGTTGATGGACATCTTTCACCAACTCCTTATTTCCCTCATCCACGTGAGACACACTCTCCATAGAGAGTCTGCTAAGCGCATCCGCAACCACATTAGCCTTGCCCGGATGGTAAAGGACACTTATGTTGTAGTCCTTCAGTAACTCCAACCACCTCCTTTGCTGAAGATTTAGATCTTTCTGCGTGAATACATATTGCAAGCTCTTGTGATCCATGAATACATCCACGTGGACCCCATACAAGTAATGTCGCCATATCTTCAATATGAGCACCACCGCGGCCAACTCAAGATCATGGGTTGGGTAATTCTTTTCGTGAACTTTCAACTGTCTCGAGGGATATGTTATCACTTTCCCATGTTGCATCAATACACATCCAAGTCCAACTTGCGAAGCATCATAATACACTACAACGCCATTTGTACCCTCAGGTAGGGTCAACACTGGTGTTGAAGTGAGTCGGGTCTTTAACTCATGGAAGATTTTCTCACAAGCCTCTGACCATTTGAACATTACCTTTTTCGGAGTCAATTTGGTCAATGGGGCTAAAGCTATGTTTCTAAAGCTACCCATGATTATGATGTTGATTTCAAAATGAATTGAGTAGATCTAAGTTTGGTAAAAGTGGGCAATGCCCGCATGTTGATTTAATAATGATTTTTCTGGAAATAAGCTTACCACATGATTTGAAGTGAAGTCTCCCAAATTTCATAAATTCTAGCTAGTGGTCTATTTCAAAACAAGCTTCTCATATGCATGAATCCATAATTGAGATATATGTCATTGTGTAGCTTTGTCAAAGGACAATGTTGAGCTTCATTTTCATATGATGTCATGTCCAAACATGATTTCATTAATGAGCTTTGTCGATAGATAATGTTAAGCTTCATTTCATACGATGTTGAGCTATGCATGATTTCATATTGAGCTTCGTCATTAGATGATGTTGGGCTTCGTTATATGAGATGGAGCATTGCATGTTTCTGGAAGAAGAGTCTAGCACCGAGCGAGTTAAGGGTCGATCACCCTACGCCCCAAAACTATGCGCCAACGAAGGTTGATACTATTATATTATTGGGACCTCCCTTGTGAGCTATCCACGGCTGATTGGCTCTTTGAGATTAATATTGATATCATGGTAGCGTCCTTAGCCCTGGCAACATTTTGGACGGCTCTGCCCACTTAAGTGTGATAGTCGGGACGATGTAAGCTCTATCGTTGTGTATCGGTTAAGTGACGAGTCTCCCACTGTCTATATCATTCAGATTTGCATATTCATTACTCATGACGATTACTTTATGCATTCAAGTTCTTAAAGCAAGGTTTGACTCATTGTTCATCTTTTAAATTATATGTTATGTTCTGGCTTTGATTCATTCGAATCAGTCATGATGTTATAAATCTATGCATGGTCATATTATGATGAGATTATGATTTTAGAAAGAATGCATATATGCCCTTCCTCTCATGTCGAAAGCATATGATATGCATGAAATTTTTTAAATGATTTATTTTTCTAAAGAATTTTTACTTATCTTGCATACTTGGTACATTCCATGTACTGACCGCATACTTTCTATTTTGTATCATTTCATGATACAGGACCCGTCTCGTAGCTCCAGCCCCACTCTTAATAAGCTTTACAAAGTCCTTATCTGCTCGGGATTGGTGAGTCCTCATCTTTCGAGGACTAGACCTTCAGTTTTAGTTCTTATTTCAGTTTCATGTTTTGTAGAGTTAGTTGGGGTCTTGTCCCATCAACTCATCTAGACTAGAGGATTTCAGACTTATGTATGTATAGCTTCGAATGTTGTTCCGATGTGCTGTTGTATGAGAGTTTCAATAAGTTTATATTTATGTCTTCTTCATGATTATGAAATGAGTTAGTTGAATTCTTATGCCATGGGTTGACTTGGGGTCTCTCGAGATCCCTTGTCCCGTGTCTACAATTCGGGTCCCCATTCAGGTTGTGACAAGTTGGGGCACTTGGCTACAAATTCTGCAATATGTTTCTTCATGCCATTCCACAAATATATTTCCCGCAAGTCATGATACATATTGATGGCACCCGGATGAATAGAATACCTAGATCCATGTGCCTCATGTAATATCCAGTACCACAAATTATCGACATCTGGAACACATAGACGACCTTGGTACCACATCACCCCATCTTCCCCTTGGGTGAAAACCTCCACCTTTTGACTCTAAACGACTTTCTTCAACTTTACCAACATCGGGTCCTCATTCAGCCTAGCTTTCACATCCACTACCAAGGATGATTCTGATCTATTCTGCACAACAACGCCGTCATCGGTCGAGTCTACCAACCTAACTCCCAACCTTACAAGCGGATGAACAACTTTCACCAACTCTTTCCTTCCCTCATCCACGTGAGACACACTCTCCATAGAGAGCCTACTAAGTGCATCCACTACCACATTGGCCTTGACCGGGTGGTAAAGGACACTCATTTCATAGTCCTTTAGTACTTCCAACCACCTCCTTTTTTGAAGATTGGGATCTTTCCGCGTGAACACATATTGAAGACTCTTGTGATCCGTGAGCACGTCCACATGGACCCCATACAAGTAATGCCGCCATATCTTCAAGGATAATACCACTGTGGACAACTAAAGATTATGGGTCGGATAATTCTTCTCATGAACTTTCAATTGTCTTGAGGCATATGCTATCACTTTCCCATGCTGCATCAACACACACTCAAGTCCGATTCTCGAAGCATCACAATACATCACAAAACCATTGGTACCCTCGAGTATGGTCAACACTGGTGCTGAAGTGAGTCGAGTCTTCAATTCTTGGAAGCTTTTCTCATAAGCTTCCGACCACTGGAACTTTACATTCTTCTAAGTCAACTTGGTCAAAGGTGTTGCAATAGATGAAAATCCCTCAACGAACCTCCGGTAATAACCTACTAAGCCCAAAAAGCACCTAATATCTAATGGGTTCACCTATCTGGGCCAATTCTTTGTCGCCTCGATCTTCTGAGAATCCACCTTTATGCCCTCACTTGATACCTGATAGCCTAGAAATGCCACAGAGTCAAACTAAAACTCACATTTGCTGAACTTCGCATACAACTGCCGATCCTTGAGGATCTAAAGCACTACTCTCAAGTGAGCGGCATGCTCCTCCTCTCTCCGAGAGAATATGAGGATATCATCGATAAACATAATTGCGAACATGTCTAGATATGCCTTGAACACCCTGTTCATTAGATCCATAAAAGTTACAGGGACACTGGTTAGTCCAAAATACATAACAACAAATTCGTAATGACTATATGAAATACCGAAAGCGGTTTTTGGGATGTCACTCTCCCGAACCCTGAGTTGGTGATATCTGAACCTGAGATTAATCTTGGAGAAATACCTAGCACCCTGAAGCTGGTCAAAAAAATCATCAATTATGGGTAAGGGACACCTATTCTTGATGGTAACATTATTCAACTGTGGATAATCAATACACACGCGAAGGAACCTTCCTTTTTCCGGAAAAACAAGACTGGTGCACCCTAAGGAGACTTACTTGGTCTAATGAAACCTTTATCTAACAGGTCCTTCAACTGATCCTTCAACTCCTTTAGCTCGGTTGAAGCCATTCTGTAGGGTGGAAGGAACATAGGTTGCATGTCATGGAGAAGATCTATACCGAAGTCAATCTCCCACTCGGGAGGTACACTTGGCAAATCATCAAGAAAGACCATCGGGTACTCACATACTACTGGAACTGACTGAATGGTTGGGGTCTCATACTCCACATCCTTAAGCCTAACTAGATGGTACATGCAACCATTAGAAATCATGTTCCTGGCTTTAAGGTAGGAAATGAATCAACCGACAGGCACAGCCGAACTATCGTTCCATTCTAAGACTGACTCACCCGGAAATATGACTCTACTGACCGGGTTCTACAATTAACTGAAGCATAGCATGCAAATAGCCAATCCATGTCGATAATAATATCAAAATCTGTCATGGCTAACTTTATCAAGTCTGTGGAGGTGACCTTATGAAGCATTAAGCCTGGCAATCTCTATACAATCGTCTAGCTGTAATTGAGTCACATACTGGAGTAGAAACTGAGAAGGGCTCTGATAAGACATCGGGACTAACTCTAAAGCTACTAGATATATATGGTGTCACAAAAGATAAGGTAGCCCCCATGTCTAGCAAAGCATACACATCAACATGAAAAACTCTAAACATACCAGTGACTACATCAGGTGAGGCCTCCTGCTCCTGATGAGTGGTTAAGGCATAAAATATGTTATGGCGCTACCTACCAGCTGTGCTAGTAGATGCCCCCTGACATGTTGTGCGTGGGGGAGGGGATGCTGAGCTAGAAGCTAGGCCTCGGCCCCCAACCTTATCCTGTCTCACAGTGAGACAATATCTGAGCATATGTCCAGGATTCCCACATCCTAAACAAGCTACTGACCCTGCCAAGCACTATCATGTATGTCCTCGGCCGCACGTACAACAAGTTGGAATGCTAGAATCTATGAGTCTGCTGCAATAACCCCTTGAGTCTGACGCTCGCCCTCTCTGTTCATGTTGGGGCCTTGATGGCATGCTCAGCGCGGAAGATACGGGGCCTGATCATCTCTGATGGGTCTGCTGTCAATGCATCACCACCAGACCTCTGCTGAGGGAATCTGTGGTCCTTCGTCCTGGCCCTCTTTGCCTCCCTCTACCTCGAATGTGCCGCCTCCATCTACTAGGCACACAATGCTATGCGAGGGAAGTCCACGTCTTGGTGGAGCATAGTTGTCAGACAGTCCTTGTCCAAGTGACCTGCTACACCATGCACAAACCTGCTCACTCGTGCCCGCTAGTTGGCTGCTAACTCCTGGGAAACTTAGATAAGCGGATAAACTCAAGGGCATACTCCTGAAGAGTCATCCTTCCTTTCTTTAAATTCACGAACTCAGCTGCTTTCAACTTCCTCATCTCTCGAGGGAAGAACCAATCTAGGAATGCAACCTAAAACTCCTCCCATGAGATTGGACCTACTCTTCCGACCCTGTTGTCCTTACACTGGCGGACACAAATATGTGCAACCCCCTTCAACTGGTAGGAGGCAAACTTTGGCAGACAAACACAACTAACCCCCATAACCTGGGTAATCTTGACAATCTCATCAATGAAGTCATGCGGGTCCTCACCTACCTTGGACCCCAATAGCTCCGGCAGATTCATTCTCAAGAAGTCTCGGACTCTGGCTGCCGCTGCATTGCTATTTTTAGGAACATATGTAACAACCTACTGATTGACCTAAGCGGTCAAGGCCTGCCCGAACATCTGAATGGAAGCTCAGAACTCATCATTAGCGGCTGGCTCCGGTGCCTAGGGCTTCTAAACTAGTGGGGCTAGCTGATTCCCATAACCGTTTCCATCATCGTGGCCTTCACCACCTTCATTCCTCCTCCCGTTCATCCTTCGAGGAGCCATGATTCTGCATTCGCGAATAGCACAAATTAGAAGGATAGATCATCGCACGATATAGATCATGAAAGAAGGGAACATTTCCTAAAACGTCTAGTAGCCTGTTCATGATAAATGTGGCATGCTTCACAACTATGAAAAAGACTCTACCTAACGCGGATTTCAGACTCCCTAGGATACTTCACACCTATTGCTCTGATACCAAGTTTTTCACGATCCGAATGGAGGCCCGGATCATAGACACAGGACAAGGGACCCCGAGAGACCCCAAGTCGACCCATGTCTTAAGTATTAATCTAACTCATACAATAAATGAAGGATCAAAGATATTAAGCATAGAGGAAGTCTAACTCAACATAACAACAGAATAAACATCCGAAACTAAATACACGTCTAAGTTTGAAAATCCTTTAATCTGGATGAGCTGATGGGACAAAATTTCTAACTAGTTTAACAATACTGAAACTAAAAATACATCAGAGATAATTAAAAGTCTAGTCGTTGAAAGATGAGGACTCACCAATCATGCAGGTGCTAACTATGATACGCGACTATGAATAGGGTTGAACTTGGGAACCAAATCCTGCATCATGGAACGATGTAGCATAGAAAATATGCAGTCAATACGTGGAATGCACTGAGTATGAAAGGTAAGCAAAACCGCTTAAGTAAAATAAATCATTTAAACATTTCATACATATCATAAGATTTCAAGCATAAGTAGAAGGGCTACATGCATTCACTCTGAAATCGTAATCTTATCATGAAATGACCATGCTTTGCTTTAAAACATCATGAATGACTCTAATGACTCAAAGTTGAACATATCATTTATGTAAAAAGCTGAACAATGAGTGAAACCCTGCTTTTTAAAACTGCATGCATAAAGTAATGATCATGAGTAATGTATATGCAAATCTAAATAGTATAGGAAGTGGAAGACTCTTCACTTAACCAACATACCATGATAAAGCCTACGTGGTCCCAACTATCACATTCAAGTGCGTAGAGCCGTCGATAACCTTACCAGGGCGATGGACGATTCCATGATATCAATATCAAGCTGAAGGGAAAATCAGGCCGGGGATAGCTCACAAGGGAGGTCCCGATAAAGTAATAGTATCACCCTATGTTGGTGCGTAGTTCTGGGGCATAGGGTGATCGACCCTTAACACGCTCGGTGCTAGACTCTTCTCTTAAAAATGTACAATGCTCTACATCGTCTATAACGAAGCTCAACATCATCTATTGACGAAGCTCAAGATGAATCCACATAGCTAAACATCGTATGAAATGAATCTCAACATTGTCTATTGACAAAGCTCATAATGAAATCATGCATAGACTAGACAACATACGAATATGAAGCTCAACATTGTCCTTTGACAAAGCTCAATAATGACATACATCTCAATTATGAATCTATGCATGTGAGCAGCTTTATTTTGAAATATACCACAAGATCAATCATAGGTGGGAGCATCTACTCCAAATAATGTGGTAAGCTATATGTAGAAATATTTAACTCAACATACCACAAGCTAGAATTTATGAAAAATTGTGAAACAACATTCCAAACAATGTGGTAATCTTATTTTTGGAAAATCATCAATTTAAGTCAACATGTGGGTATTGCCCAAAGCTTCATCATACTTGGATCTACTCAATTCATTTTGAAAACAACCTCATAATCATTGGTAACTATAGAAACAAGCTTTTCATCATCAAATCTCTCAACATCATCATGTATTCGTCATCATTCACTACTTTTACGAACTTCTCATTCATGGGCAATTTAGATTCACATTTTTGGAAAACAATGTTGTAGTGAAAACAATTTAGAATCTGCCCAAGCTTTACAATTCATCAACATTAATATAATTTAATCATATCCATGCATAGAGATTGAAAAATTATACAATTGGGTGGAAACCCCATACTTTATCATAGATATTTCATCATATTTTGATAGTGATTGGGCATGGGTGTGGAAGGAAGACACTTATTTAAAACCCTACATACACGGAAGGGATGATTTTACCACCTCACTGCTTGCCCAAAAAGAAATCGGAAGAAAACCCCTTAGAAAAGCTCTTGATCACCTCCTAAATATCATAAACTTGCATGTATGAAAGGAATACACTTAGAATAGATTTTCCCCTACTAAAATCCTCCAAAACGAGCCTTAAACGGCATAGTATAGGGCCTTTGGACTAGAAATGATGAAATTTCCTTACTAAAATCGCTAAAAACTAGTCACTGGACCAAACAACGGATGAACCAACGGGTTGTTGGAAGATACCACGACCTCTCGTCCTGCGACCTCTTTTCCCAAATTTCTACAGTTTTGCATTATAGCTTTCCGAGTCTACTCTTAGGCACTTCTGGGGTATTACAAGTATTTATGTGGAGCGACGTCTGGTCGCCACAAGGCTCAAAGATCTCCCTGAGATTCAGACACTATTTGATAGATACTAGTTTGGGTGATTTAGTGTGCCATCTGGGAATTACGGTCCTTCCTTAGTCAGAGAGTTTTATGCCTCTTATGCAGCCACATTATAGCGTCAGGCCTTGGGAGGCTAGGATTGGAGGAAAAGGCCTTCACTAACCCGGGTGATGGTTCAAGAGACACCCGTGGACATCTCTAAGAGGATTATCTCTTGTATTCTATATGGTCCAGATTACGAGCCCTCCATGAACACAGTTCAGTTTTATCATAGGCTGAATGAGCTCAGAAAGTAAAGACAAAAAAGTTGAGCCACGAGGAAAGAAAGAGACAATATACTTGGCTGGCGCGCATCATTGCCACTTGGGGTATATTAGTGGAATGGCTACATGGCTCAGAAGCATAGATCAAAAAGCCCACTCTAACTTTTTCGGCAAAATTTTGGGGGACACTAATTCGACATAGGATGGTACCAACCAGCAATGATAATGTGGTTTTACTGCACATAGCTGCCCTGGTAGCAAGTATTATGGAGGGGTATGCTATCAACTTCCCTAGGTACATAGCTGAAGAGATCAGGGAGCAAGCCATCATAGACAACACCAGTATTCTCTTCCCATGCTTCATAGATTGGCTCTGTAAGGAGTCCCAAGTGCCAGAATTATCATTCGTATATTAGAGAGTTGTGGTCCAAAAGATTACTAATGTCGAGTTGATTAGAGATGAGACAAACCCGGTGTCGAGAGCAAGGAGTCAGTCAGCCATATCCACAGGGGCTACATTATTAGTGGAGGCATTGAGCGGAGGTATCCAGATTGAGGTCTGCAAGGTTTACTAAGTTTGAGGCAGAGCCGTCAGAGGCCCGACAAATCAGTATCCAGCCTGATGCTATGAATGTAGCAGATACTCCTTCACCAGCTGAGGTCCCCGAGTCATCATCCATTGGTGCAACAGCTCACCCACCTGTCGCGACCTCTCACACTTCACCAGTCGGCCTAGTCATGATCTCTGAGGATTTTCTTACCGACATGGATAGGCAGCTGGCAAAGGCCGAAAAGCAGTATGCGCACACGACACTTCAAGTAAAGGTACTAATGGAGCAGGTTAAGATGTGGGTCACAAAAGAATTGGAGGGCCTATACAGGACTATGCATGATAGATTGGATGCCTTTGAAAGGTGGATGGATGAGCGCCTTGCTTAATTACAGGCTCTCGACTTGTCCAAATGGTATTCAGAGGTGTTGACAGCTAAAGCTGAGGTGCGGGAGCTATGCGCATGACAAATATCTTCTATCACACAACCCATGCTCCCAATGGTAGATGATGAGAGTGAGGAGGAACTACCTCCGATAGTAGATTTCATCACTAAGGAGCTGGTCGCTCATGACAAAGGGAATAGACTTTAGGAGGAGGTGAGCGAGGATGAGAGTGGTGCTCTACTACATGAGCAGAAGAGGGAGCGAAGAGATGAGGAGGAAGCACTGAAGCTATCCAGAGATGAGGCTCGAGAGAGGACCAAAAGTGATATTGCGAGAGCTTGTGGAGAGGGTACGAGCTTTGTGGGGTCTGAGAGAGCGTCGGTACATCTCAATTGCATAGGAGAAGAGATTAGAGGTGTATCTATGCCCTCCACCGACCAGGCCACAGACATCTAGGTGGGCCAATTATGTTCCCTATTCCCATGTTATATTTTTAATATGTGTTGAGGATGCTGCATGCTTTTCTTGATGGGGTTGGGCTGGGATACCTATATTTTTGTTGAACATAACTCGATGGTTTTTCTTTTCGAATATTTTTACCCTTAGGTACTCCTTATCTAGTAGAATAGGCATGTTTAGGTTTTTGTGTCAATCGAAAGGAAATTAGGTGAACGTAGGGAAGTCAATAACATGGATTTATTTTAACTCATAATGTGATACCCTTTCTAAAAAATATTGTGTGCATGCTTGTGCTAAGTAGACAAACATGGCCTTTGTGAATCTTTGCATGGAATTAATACTTTGAATGTGTTTACCATTGTGTGATTGTACCTGAACTAGCAGTTGGTAGAAGTGATAATGTTGGCTTGTGCATTGTGTGAGTAAGGTTTAATAGTTGGTTCTATTGTACGTGTCAAAGTAGAACGTGCCTGGTCGGTCATACTGATGTCACCCAAATTACACCTCATAAATGAGATACAAATTGGTCGATGTCAAATGTAGAACCCAACAAGGGTTAGGGTTGAATCCCACGAGGAATATGACGAGAACTTTAGTTAATGCGTTTAGCTAATACTATCGGATTACTTATTTCCTGGGAGGAAGGTTTGAAACACAAAATATTGATAAGTAGTAGAACTAATGAGTAGACTCTTGATTTAATTTCGATTTCATTCAATAAGTGATTGGCTAGGATTTTGTTCCCCATGACTTCATAACCACAAGGATTTTATACTAGTGATCTATTCCGATGCCTAACATACAATATCGGTAAGTGGACTTTACCAAAATGGTTGGTCCCCTATTTAGATGATTATCACCACGCAACTTGGTCCATATGCAGATGTACTCTTAATTAACCCTTACCGTTAATATCGGATTAGCTATTCTCAGACAAGGTCAAGCTATTAGATGAGGGTTGATAGCCTCAAATCTCCGTTCTTAATCCTTTTTCCCTTTCATTACTCCCTTCATCTAGTGAGTAAGAATAAGGCAAGTTCCAATTTTTGTAACCATTAAGAAGCAATTAAACTAAAAGGAAAAACAATACATGCATAAACCTCGTTCAATATTCACTAAGTATTTTTATGTATGTGTGTTAATTCACATGGTTTCCACAACCGCAGTAATGGGTTTAGCTACTCATGCCTGAATACTCACAATTATAACTTGGAGAAGAAATCATAATTGCAACTTTCAATGATGTGTATAAGAAACCACTCCTATTGAATAAATCAGCAAAATCAAAGAAAAAAAATTCAATGTTGTTTTAATCCTCAAAATCAAGAACAAAATTATAAACTTCGTTTCTTGACCTTGATGGTAGTCAACAACACCCAAAACTAATGTTCAAAAACATAAAAGTAAATTGTCCTCTAAAAATAAACCTAAATAATGTATTTATACTATTAAATAAAACCTTTCCAAACTACAAACGGAATCCAAGTCGGCAGTTGGAACGGGCAAAGTAACGTCTCGTTAGGTGGCATGCGTTATAGAGTCATCCTTGGCAGACGAATTCTTCAGGGAAATGGGCCACCTAATGACTTGTCAAGTCAGAGCACGAGTCGTTAGGTCCCTCATGGCTACTGATCCACAAAAGTTCCAGTTTTCTTGATGGGTCGTCCTTGGCAGACTCCCAATGACTCGCTGAGTCCTTCAGTGTGTCTCATGATAATTTCTTGGCCATTTTTCTTCCCAGTCCTCATGGCTCTCATAACGACTCGTTACCATTCATAATGAGTCATGCCTTCAACTTGTGAACTGCACTAGTTTCTTGCGCTTCGAACTTGATCTCTTCCCACGACTCTAGGAAGAAGTTGTCCCATGAGAGAATGACTCGTTACCTAAATAGCAGTCCGCACTTGGTCCTATTTTTTCCTCACTTTGCCCATTTCACATTCCTAACTTGTTTTCCTAAAACACTCAATATTAACACATTATATCCACATAAACATACCTGAAATTTTTATATCTTCTTAGTTTTAAGCTTCGAAAGTGCCGTAAAACCACGACATATAAACACCCTCAACTTAGAACTTTTGCATGTTCCCAGACAAAAATAAATAATATAGAACTAACACGACGCTTCAATCAAAAGATCTCTAGGAAACATACAATAGTCACAACTCAAAATCAAATCAAATTTTCGATCCCCTCCACTATCATGAAAATCCAAATCACAACTGATATTTAAAATTTTCAACCATGACACAAAGGAATCGAAGAATGGCAATACACTGTCAACTTCCAACCACGCATATAATCTTATGACACTGACCCAGACAATTTGAAGGCGATTTTGTTGACCAAATGATCTCACCACAATGAAGTCCCATACTCAAATATATGTATATGATCATGATGATGTTTTCTCTTGGGACTGGGTAAAAGCTCACTCACGCCTACAAAGAAATTCTAATAGTGCACATTAAATACCATAAGCTTGCCTTTACTTTCAATACCTCGATTTTTATACTTTCAATACCTCGATTGTTAGACGGTTTAACTAGGATCACTATAGGACTTTTTCATCTTCTAGCATAGGCCCCGGTTGGGTATGGTAGATATGGGAATAGTAACTTAACCCTCCTTGGAAATACACTAACTTTAGCTCCACATAACCTCTTTTTCACGTTATACCCTTTTTCCCTTGCTTTCTTCCTTTCTAACTTTCTTTTGTAACTATGGGTGCGGTTTTCCTTCTTTCAAGTATTCATTTTGCTTTTCTCTCTTACTTTCATTTTTCTTTTTCCTCTTTTTCTCCTTTTTTTATTACTTCAATTTCAGACTTCATTATGCACACCTCACCCACCTTTTTATTTGTATTCCTCAATTATTTTCCACCCTACTCTTCTTATGAAACCCTATAGTAGCCACCCTCAACTTAGGAAATTTTCCTAAGTTGAGGTTCACAGTGTCCAAGGAGGGACCAGGGACAAAATAGGTTCATTATAATCAACGTAGGAAGGTGAATTGTTTTTAACAAAAAGAAAGGTCAATTTAAGCTCGAAATTGGGATCAAGAGATATTTATTTCCATTTGGCAGTTCTTTTAACGCTAAAGTGGACTATTCATAAAAAAAAGCCTATGATCCTTTCCTAATTTCCCGTCCTATACCTAAGTATGACCGACCCGGCAAGTTCTAGATTGACACACACAGCAGAACTAACTCTATGGCTTACTCACACAATGCATAGACTAACATCATCACTTCTACCAACTTCTAGTTCAGGTACCATCACACAATGGTAAACATGTTAATAGTATTAACTCCATGAAAAGATTCATAAAGGTCATGCTTGTCTACTTAACACACACACGTAAATAATATTTTAGGAGAGGTATCACATTATCACTTCAAATAAATTCATGTTAGTGACTTCCTTAAGTTCACCTAATTTTCTTTCGATTGACACCAAAGAAAACACAAAAACCTATGTGACCTAGACACCTTCACCAGTCGGTGGAGGGTGCAGATACACCTCCAATCCCCACACCTATGACACCACGATGAACCGGCACACTCTCAGACCCCATAGAGCTCGAATCCTCTCCACAAGCTCTCACAGCATCACTTTTGGCCCTCTCTCGAGCCTCATCTCTTGAAAGCTGCAGTGTTGCCTCTATATCTCTTCTCTCCCTCTTCTACTCACGTAGAAGATCACCACCTTTATCTTCACTTACCTCCTCCCGAGGTCTCTTCCCTTTGTCATGAACGATCGGCGCCTTAGTGATGAAATCCACCATAGGAGGTAGATCCTCCTCACTCTCATCAGCTACCACTGGAAGCACAGGTGGTGTGATAGTAGAAATTTTTCATGCGGACAGCTCCCACACCTCAGCTCTATGTGTCACCACCTCTGTGTACCATCTAGATAACTCAAGATCCTGTAATTGAGCAAGGTGCTCATCCATCCGCCTTTCAAAGGCATCCAATCTATCATGCAATGACCAGGAGAGCCCCTCCAACTCTTTCGTGACCCATGACTTAACCTGCTTCATCAGTACCTTTACTTGAAGTTTCGTGTGCGCCTGCTGTTTTTCGTCTTTTACTAGCCGCCTAAAAATATTTGTAAGAAACTCCTACGAGATTTTGACTAGGCCGGCTGGTGAAGCACGAGAGGTTGGAACAGGTGGGTGAGCTACTGCTGTAGTGGATGAAGACTCTGGGACCTTGGTGGGTGATGGAGTATCAGCTGCATTGGTAGCATTAGGCTGGCTACCAGTCTCTCGGGCCTCAGAAGGCTTTGCCTCAAACTCTGTAAATCTCATAGCCTTAGTCTGAATACCTCTGCTCAATGCTTCTGCTAATAATGAAGCCCCAGTGGATATGGCAGACTGACTCCTAGCTGTCGACACCGGGTTTATCTCATCTCTTATCAACTCGATATTAGTAATCTTGTGGACCACCACTCTCTGATCTACGAATGGCAATTCCGGCACCTGGGACTCCTTACTGATCCGAGCTATGAGGAATGGGAAGGGAATGTTGATGCTGTGTATGATAGCTCACTCTTAGATCTCCTTATCTATATATCTTAGGAAGTTGATAGCATATCCTCCATAATGCTTGCGACCAGTGTCGCCCTGTCCGGTGAAACCATATTATTATTGCTAGTAGGTACTAGTCTGTGTCGAACTAGTAACCATCAAAGTTTTTCCTAAAAATTTAGAGTAGCCTTCTTGATTTTGGATTCCGAGCCATGTAGCCATTCCACTAACGCACCTCGAGTGGCCATGCTGCACGCCAGCCAAGTATATTGTCTCTTTCTTTCATCGTGGCTCAACTTCTTGATCTTTACTTTTTAGAGCTCACTCAACCTATGATCAAACTCATCAATGTTCATTGGGGGCTCATAATCTAGACCATATAATTATGAGAGATGGTGCGCTTAGATATATCCACGGGTGTCTCCCTTACCATCACCCGGGTTAGTGCAGGCTTTTTACTCCAATTTTTGCCTCCCATGGCCTACTGTTGTAATGTAGCTGCATATGGAGAATAGATCTCTCTTACTAAGGAAGAATTATACCTCCCGGATGGCTCACTCAAACACTCAAACTGGTATCTATCGAACAGTATCCGAATCTCGAGGAGATCCTTGAGCCCTATGATGACCAGTGGGGGCTCCTCATAAATACTTCTCTTTGGGTGGCCCTTGTCAGTAGGAGCTATGTCTTTGTTGTAGATGTCTCGCATGCCTGGAACATACTATCTCCTCACCATTTGTGGTAGATCAGTGGATATGTGTGAAGTCTCAGTCATCTCATAATCCGTGGCCCCCTGTTGGGCACTTGATTCATCATGACCCTCCGTATTTTTCGCAGCTATAGCACACTTGGGGGAAATAGGAGCTGAGACCCCAGCATTACCTTCGTCTCAGCTGGTTGGATCCCTAGTGAGTTGAGTCAGAGAGGCGACTAAGGTTGTGGGATTTTTAGGGCATTTAGTCCAAGCCCTGGTCGACCTCTTCTCTAACTGCTCTTATGATATCTGGTATTCCTCCACAGAGCAACTCAACTCTTCTAAAGCTGAGGGATCAATCCTTAGTCTGTGAGTCGATGGTTGACTCTTCTCCGGCCCCTATTCTTGGTCGGGCCCTTCATTGGTTTTTCCTTCGATGCCATTGTACCTAGGGAATAATGATTAGGATGTGAGATATGAGTATATGAAATTAAAAATTTTAGTGATTACCTGCAGAGGGGATGGAGGACTTGACGACTCATTGCCACTGGCAATGACTCATGAGGTCACTCGTCATATATAGGTCAAGAGTAGTCTGTTGGTTCCAATGTTCTCGATGACTGCCCGACCCGAATGAAGGCTCGGATCGTAGACATGGGACAAGGGACCCCGAAAGACCCCAAGTGGACCCATGGAATAAGCATTCAACTAACTTATTCAATAAACTCAATAAATCATAAACATAATCTCAGTGGAAGTCTCATACAATATCATATCAGAATACATCTGAAGCTAGTACTTACATAGGCCTGAAAGCCTCTAATCTAAATGAGTTGATGGAACAAGACTCCAACTAACTCAAAAATACTGAAACATAAATACGTAAAGGAAACTGAAAGTCTAGTCCTCGAAAGATGAGGACTCACCAAACCCTGAGCAGATACGGACTCTGGAAAGCTCACTAAGATCGGGGATGGAGCTGCTAGCCAGGGCCTGTATCATGACATGATAAAGCATAGAAAGTATGCGGTTAGTACATGGAATGTACCGAGTATGCAAGATAAGTAAAAATGCTTAAGTAAAATAATCCTTTTAAAACATTTCATAATATATCATAAGCTTTCAAACTTGGAGGAAGAACTACATACATTCATTCTGAAAAATCTTATCATAATATGACGATGCTTAGCCTCATAACATCATAACTGACTCGAATCACTTAAAGCTGAAATGTGACATTTATGGAAAAGCTGAAAGATGTGTCGAACCTTGCTTTTATGACATGCATGCTTAAAGTAATAATCATGAATAATGAATATCAAAATTTGAATCATGTAGACAATGGGATACTCTTCACTTAACCGACATACCACGATAGAGCTTATGTTGTCCCGACTATTACACTCAAGTGGGCAGAGCCATCCAAAACTTTGCTAGGGCTAAGGACACTACCATGATATAGATATAAAGCTCATGGGCCATTAAGGCCGGGGATAGCACACAAGGGAGGTCCCAATAATATAATAGTATCAACCTATGTTGGCATATAGTTCTAGGGCATAGGGTGATTGAACCTTAGCCCGCTTGGTGCTAGACTCTTCTCCCAAGACATGCAATTCTCTACATCATAATGAAGCTCAACATCGTCTATTGACAAAGATCAAGATGAAATCATGCATAACTCAACATCGTATGAATGAAGCTCCACATTGTTTTTTGACAGAGCTCAATAATGAAATCATGCATCAACTCGACATCATATAAAATGAAGCTCAACATTGTCTTTCAAAAAGATCTATAATGACATACATCTCAATTATGAACTAATGCATACGAGAAGCTTTAGTTTGGAACATACTACAAGCTAATATTGTGAAATTTGGGAGATGTCACTCCAAACAATGTGGTAAGCTTATTCCGGGAAAAAATCATCATTTTAAATTAACATGTGGGCATTGCCCAAAGCTTTATCATACTTTGATATATTAAATTCATTTTGAAAACAATATCATAATCATGGGTAGCTTTAGAAACATGCTTTTCATAATCAAATCTAGTCATCATCATACATTCATCATCACTCTCTTCATTCATGAACTTCTCATCCATGGGCATTTAATTCATAATTTAGGAAAACATAATTTGGATTGAAAACAATTTAGAAATCCACCCAAGCTTCGCAATTCATTAATATAAATACAATCTAATCATACCCATCTATAGAGATTGAAAAATTATGCAATTGGGTGAAAACCCCATACTTGATCATAGGTGATTTATCATGATTTGATAGAAATTATTCATGGGTGTGGAAGGATACACCCACTCATAACCTTACATACCTGGGAGGGATGATTATACCACTTCTCTAGTTGCCCAAGATTAGATTACAATGGAAACCTTAGACACTTGCTCTAAGTATTCTCTGTAAACTCTTAAGTTTGCATGCATAGAATGAATTAGCTTATAATAGGTTTTCCCTCTTAAAACCATGCAAAGCGAGCCTTAAAAAACATATTATAGGTATTAGGAACTTAGGTATTATTAAAAGACCCTTACTAAATTTGTAGAAAATAACTATCCGGTGGTCCTAATGGACGACCCAATGACTCGTCACTGGAGGGGATGAATCATCATGTTGCTCGTTGAGTACACTACCTTGTCTAACTCCTGGGCTTGTAAAAGATCATGTAACGGCTCGTCAGGGCTGACCACAACTTGTGGTCACCAATTTTCAAGTAAACTGGTCTGACTCCTTCCAAATTTATTCTCCCCTACCCTATGAGTCATTCCCAGCCCGTGGGGAACCCTTATTCCTCCAAACTTTCTACTCTCTGTTGGTCCTCCCCATGAGTCATTTGACGACTAGTGGGTTGGTCTCACGAGTCATCCAACGACTCATTCTGTGCCTGCAACACCAGTTTTACATTTTCCCCATTTTGACTCCTGGGTTTGATCCTTGGGTTCCTGGGGTATAACATTATCTCCCCCTTGGGAACATTCATCCTCGAATGTTAGAAACTCAAAAACATGCAACCATCATATGTAAACACTGATCATTTAAATCGAAAACTGACTGACTGACTACCTCCGAAAAGGACTACATAGTTGAACCGAATTCAGACATCACATACATCTATGATGTCATAAATCAAGCTTGTGCACATGAGCTGAACAGGGAAACTGATAAGAGAATTAGGGAGAAAACTGATACCTCAACCTGAAACTGAGCCGGTAGGGAACAGGTGAAGGTATTTAGCCATCATATCCACTTTGGCTTTAGCTCCCACAACATGTTGATTTCTCCATAATACCTTCACCGAAGTTACTTCTTTGTTCCTCAGCCTCTGAACCTGACGATGCAAGATTGCAACTGGAATTTCCTCATAGATGAGCATTCTCCCACACCAATACTTTCCACTGGGATGACTAAAGCTGAATCCCCCACGCACTATTTCAAGAGCAATACATGAAAGATGAGATGAACTGAAGATAACTCTAATGGAAAGTCCAACTCATATGCTACCTTAAAAACTCTCTTCATAACCCTGTACGGACCAACATAACGGGGACTGATTTTTCCTTTGTTTTCGAACTGCATGACTCCCTTCATGGGCGATACCTTCAAAAATACCCAATCGTCCACCTCGAACTCCAACTCTCTCCTTCTCACATTTGCATATGACTTTTGATGATTATTAGTGATTTTCATCCTGTCCCTTATCAACTGAACTTTTACCATAGCCTCATGATTCGAATTAGGCCCAATCATAGCGGCTTCCCCAACTTCAAACCATCTGATGGGTGACCTATACCTCTGCCCATAAAGAACCTCGAATGGTGGCATCTGGATACTAGAGTGGTAGCTGTTGTTATAAGAAAACTCGATTAAGGGCAAGTGATCATCCTAACTACCTTTAAAGTCCGTCACACAAGCTCTCAACATGACCTTGATAGTTTGGAATATCCGCTCCACCTGACCATCCATTTGCGGATGAAATGTTGTGCTGAGTTTAACTTGATTCCCAAGCCCTTTTTGGAAAGACCACCCAAACTAAGAGGTAAACAGAGTACCTTGGTCTGAAATAATAGATAAGGGCACTCCATGAAGTCGAACCAACTCCTGAATATAATATTTGGCATAATCATCCACTGAATATGTGGTTTTGAGCTATAGGAAGTATGCAGCCTTAGTTAACATATCCACCACAACCCAAATAGAATCATAGTGTTGGCGAGTATGAGGTAGGCTTGTATGAAATCCATATTAAATTATTCCCACTTCCAAGAGGGAATTCTAATATCCTGAAGTACGCCTCCCAGCCTTTGAAGCCCGACTTTCACTTTCTGATAGTTTTTTAATACCCTGGGAACCCAAGGATCAGACCTGGGAGTCAAATGGGGAAAATCTAGGAAATGAGGCTTCAGTTGCAGGACAAGACATTAGACGACTTGTGAGGAAACCGCACGAGTCGTCAGGTGGCTCATGGGAAGGCCTTGACTAGATGTAGGTTTGAGGTTCCCACGGGCATGGGAATGGCTCGTGGTCAGCCACCATGAGTCGTCAGGTTAACGTGGGGTTAAGTTCAGAAGTCAAAGGGAGGATCGACCAATGGACCGAACGAAAGGGACCCCATGATTTGTGGTCAGTCCCAATGACACGTGAGGTGAGTCATGAGCAAGAAGATTGAATTTTATTAAGAATAAGATAGTGTACATGATGGGAGGTGACCACAAGTTGTGGTCTTGAGGAACGATATGTTAAGTCCCCCCTTATAAGCCTTAACTGGTCTGTTATCTAGTGTACTTGATGAGTGACTCGACGAGTCGTTGCCCATCCTGATGAGTCGTTAGGTCACCCGTTAGGGTCACCTGGCAGTTATTTTTCTGCGAATTAGTAAGGGCCTTCTCATAATTTTACAAGTTCCTAAGACCTATACTATGTCGTTTAAGGCTTTGTGAGTCGAACTCGGGTGTGTGTTGATGCTGTATGGGAAAGTGATAACATATGCCTCAAGACAGTTAAAGGTTCATGAAAAGAACTACTCGACCCATGATCTTGAGTTAGCTGCGGTCGTGTTTGCATTGAAAATATGGAGGCATTACTTGTATGGGGTCCACGTGGATGTATTTACAAATCATAAGAGCTTGCAATATGTGTTCACGCAGAAGGATCTCAATATTCGACAAAGGAGGTGGTTGGATCTATTAAAGGATTATTATATGAATGTTCTTTACCACTCGAGCAAGGCTAATGTGGTTGCGGATGCACTTAGTAAACTCTTTATGGAGAGTGTGTCCCACGTGGATGAGGGAAAGAAGGAGTTGGTGAGAGATTTCCATCTACTTGCGAGGTTGGGAGTTAAATTGGTCGAATCTACCCATGGTGGTGTTGTTGTGTAAAATAGATCAAAATCATCCTAGCTAGTAGATAAATCTAGGAAAAATGAGCATCCGATGTTGGTAAAGCTGAAGGAGGCTGTTCGGAGTCAAAAGGTGGAGGTTTTCTCCCAAGGGGGAGATGGGGTGCTGTGGTACCAAGGTTGTCTATATGTTCCGATGTCGATAATTTGAGAGATAGGATATTGCATGAGGCACATGGGTCTAGGTATTCCATCCATATGGTTGCCACCGAGATGTATCATGACTTGCGGGAAATATATCGGTGGAACGACATCAAGAAGGATATTACAGAATTTATAGACAAGTGCCTGAACTCTCAACATGTGAAGGTCGAACATCAAAGGCCAAGAGGCGTACTTCAGGATATTAGCATTACCACTTGGAAGTGGGAAGAGATTAATATGGACTTCATTATAGGTCTACCTTGTACTCGCTGACACTATGATTCAATTTGGGTGATGGTCGACAAGTTGATCAAGGCTGCACACTTTATACCGGTCAAAACCACAGATTCAGTGGATGATTATGCCAGATTTTATATTCGGGTGTTGGTTCAACTTCATGAAGTGCCCTTGTCTATTATTTCAGACCGAGGTACTCAGTTTACCTCTCAGTTTTGGTGGTGTTTCTAAAATGGGCTTGGGACTCAGGTTAAGCTAAGAACAGCATTCCATCCGCAAACAGCTGGTTGGGCGGAGCAGACAATCCAGACACTCGAGGATATGTTGAGAGCCTATATGATGGACTTTAAAGGTAGTTGGGATGATCATTTGCCCTTGATCGTGTTTGCTTACAATAGTAGCTATCACTCCATTATCCAAATGGGACCATTCGAGATTCTTTAGGGGGGGAGGTGTAGGTCACCCATAGAATTGTTTGAGGTTGGTGAGGCATCTATGATAGGGCTATACTCGGTTAATGAAGTTATGGCGAAGGTTCAGTTGATAAGGGGTAGGTTTAAAACTGCTTTGAGTCGTCAAAAGTTATATGAAGATGTGAGAAGAAGAGATTTGGAGTTTGAGGTTGATTATTGGGTATTTCTAAAGATATCTCCCATGAAGGGAGTCAAGCGGTTAAGAAGAAAGGAATACTCAGTCCCCGCTATGTTGGTCCCTACCGGGTTATGAGAAGAGTTGGTAAGGTAGCATATGAGTTGGACTTTCCATCAGAGTTATCTTAGGTACATCCTGTGTTTCATGTGTCACCCTTGAAAAAGTTCTTGGGTGATGCAACTTTAGTAGTCTAGGTGGAAAGCGTTGGTGTGGGAGATAGCTCAGTTATGAGGAAATTCTAGTTGCAATTTTGGATCACCAGGTTCGGAGGCTGATGAACAAAGAACTAGCTACGGTGAAGTTGTTATGTAGAAACCAGCATGTTGAGGGAGTTACGAGGGAAGCCGAAGAAGCTACGATGGCTAAATACCTCACCTGTTCCCTACCGGCTCAGTTTCAGTTTAAGGTATCAGTTTTTGCCCTAATTCTCTAATCAGTTTCCATGTTCAGTTCATGAGCACAAATTTGAATTATGTTAAGATAAATGTATGTGATGTCTAAATTTAGTTTAGTTGTGTAGTTCTTTTCGGAGGTGGTCATTCCTGAGTTTTTGATTAAAATAATCCGTATTTGCCTAAAAAAATTGCATGTTCTTGCTTTCTTCTTGTTTCTAACATTCGAGGATGATTATTCCCAAGGGGGAGATATTGTAATACCCCGGGAACCTAAGGATCAGACTCGGGAGTCAAATGGGGAAAATCTAGGAAATGAGGCTTCAGTTGTAGGAGTCGATGGATGATACATAAGGAGACCCCACAAGTCATCAGGTGGATCATGGGAAGGCCTGAATGAGATGTAGGTTTGAGGTCCCCACAGTCATGGGAACAACTCATGGTTAGCCACCACGAGTCGTTAGGTTAACTGTGGGGTAAAGTTGAGAAGTCAATGGGAGGATCGACCAGTGTACCAAAAGGAAGGGACCCCACGAGTCGTGGTCAGTCCCAATTACTCATGAGGTGAGTCGTGAGCAAGCAGATTGAATTTTAATTGATAATTAGATAGTGTACATGATGGGAGGTGACCAGGAGTCGTGGTGTTGAGGAAGGATTCGTTAAGTTCCCCATTACGACCCCTAAGTGATCTTTTATCTAGTGTACTTGACGAGCAACTCGATGAGTCATTGCCCATCCCGAGTCACCCATTAGGTCACCTGGCAGTTATTTTTCTTCGAATCAGTAAGGGCCTTCTCGTAATTTCCTAAGTTGCTAAGACCTATACTACGTCGTTTAAGGCTCGTTTTAGGGGGTTTTAAGCAGGGGAAAACCTATTCTTAGTCATTCTTCCCATGCATGCAAATTTGAAGGTTTGAATAGAGGATTCAAGGAAAAATCTCAAGGTTTTCATTGGAATTTCATCTTGGGAAATTAGAGGGTGTTAGAATTTACCATTTCCAGGTATGTAAGGCTATGAGTGGGTGCCTCCTTCCATACCCATGCCCAATTTCTATCAAATCATGATAAATTGTCTATAATCAAGTATGGGGTTTTCACCCAATTGTATGATTCTTCAATCTCTATACATGGGTATGATTAGATTATGCTTATATTGGTGAGTTGTGAAGCTTCGGCAGGTTTTAAATTGTTTTCAATCCAAATTGTGATTTCTAAATTACGAAATTGAATGCCCACGGATGAGAAGTTCATGAAAGAAAAGAATGATGTTGAATGTATGATGCTAATGAGTTTTGATGATGAAAAAGTATGTTTCTAAAGCTACCCATGATTATGATGTTGATTTCAAAATGTATTGAGTAGATCTAAGTTTGATGAAGCTTTGGAAAATGCCCACATATTGATTTAAAATAATTATTTTTCCCGAAATAAGCTTACCACATGATTTGGAGTGAAGTCTCCCAAATATCATAAATTCTAGCTTTTGGTGTGATTTGAAACAAGCTTCTCATATGCATGAATCCATAATTGTTATGTCTGTCAGTATTGAGATTTGTCAAAGGAAAATACTGAGCTTCATTTTCATATGATGTCGAGTCTATGCATGATTTCATTTATGAGATTTGTTGATAGACAATGTTATGTTTCGTTTCATACGATGTTGAGCTACGTATGATTTCATATTGAGCTTCATTAGATGATATTGAGCTTTTCAGTAGAAGATGTTGAGCTTCGTTATATATGATGTAGAGCATTGCATGTTTTTGGGAGAAGAGTCTAGTATCAAGTGGGTTAAGGTTTGATTACCCTATGCCCTAAAACTACGTGCTAACGTAGGTTGATACTATTATATTATTGGGACCTCCCTTGTGAGCTATCCCCGACCGATTGGCCCTTTGAGCTTGGCGTTTATATCATGGTAGTGTCCTTAGCGCTAGCAAGGTTTTGATGGCTCTGCCCACTTGAGTGTGATTGTCGGGACCATGTAAGCTCTATCATGGTATGTCATTTAAGTGACGAGTCTCCCACCATCTATATCATTCAGATTTGCATATTCATTACTCATGACGATTACTTTACGCATGCATGTTCTAAAAGCAAGTTTGACTCATTGTTCATCTTTTTAATATAAATGTTATGTTCCAGTTTTAAGTCATTCGAATCATTCATGATATTATAAAGCTATGCATTTTCATGTTATGATGAGATTATGATTTTAGAAAGGATGCATGTATGGTCTTCCTCTCATGTTGAAAACGTATGATATGCATGAAATGTTTTAAATGATTTACTTTTTTAAAGAAGTTTTACATACCTTGTATACTCGGTACATTTCATGTACTGATGGCATACTTTCTATGATATATGGTTTAATGATACAGGACCCGGCTCGCAGCTCCAGCCCCGCTCTTAATCAGCTTTACAGAGTCCGTATCTGCTCGGCATTGGTGAGTCCTCATCTTTTGAGGACTAAATCCTCATTTTCAGTTCGTATTTTAGTTTCATATTTTGTGGAGGTAGTTGGGGTCTTGTCCCATCAACTCATCTAGACTAGAGGCTTTCAGACATATGTATGTATAGCTTAGAATGTTGTTCTGATGTGTTGTTGTATTAGAATTCCACTAAGTGTATATTTTTGTCTACTTCATGATTATGAAATGAGTTAGTAGAATGCTTATGCCATGGGTCAACTTGGGGTCTCTCTGTGTCCCTTTTCCCATGTATACGATTCGGGTTCCATTCGAGTCGTGACAAACTTCGTATCAGAGCCATAGGTTTGAAGTGTCCTTGGGAGTCTGAAAGCCGCGTTAAGTAGAGTCTTTTTCATGGGCGTGAAGTGCGCCACACTTATGACAAAGGGGCTACTAAATTTTTAGGAAATGTTCCCTTCTTTCATGATCTATGTCGTGCGATGAAAAGTCTCTCTATTCTTCTAATTCGTGCTATTCGCGATTGTAGAATCATGGCACCTCAAAGAATGAGGATGAAGGAATGGAGGTGGTGAAGGCAACAAGGATGGAAATGGTTATGGGCACCAGCCTGCCCCACCAGTTCAGGAGCCTCAGACACCAGAACCGGCCGCTCATGTTGAGTTCCCGGCCACTATTCTGTTGCTCGTGCAGGCCTTGACCGCTTAGGTAAATCAGTAGGCCATTGCGCATGTTCCTTAAAATAGCAATGTACCAGCGGCCAGGGTTCGAGACTTTTTGAGAATGAACCCGTTGGAGTTTTTGGGGTCCAAGGTCGATGTGGACTCGCATGCTTTCATTGATGAGATTGTTAAGATCACCCAGGTTATGGGGATGAGCAGTGTTGAGTGCGAAGAGTTGGCCTCCTACCAGTTGAAGGGGTTGCACATATTTGGTTCCACTAATGGAAGGACAACAGGGTCACAAGAGCCAGTCCTATCACATGGGAAGAGTTTCAGGTTGCATTCCTAGATCGGTTCTTCCCTCAATAGATGAGGGAGTTGAAAGTAGCTGAGTTCATGAATTTAAAGGAAGGAAGGATGACTATTCAAGAGTGCACCGTTAAGTTCACCCGCCAATCTAAGTACGCCCCAGAGTTAGTGGCCGACCAGCGGATGCGGGTGAGCCGATTTATGTATGGAATAGCAGGTTACTGGGACAAGGATGAAAGGATAGCTGTGCTGCACCAAGAAAAGGACTTCCCTTGCATAGTGTTGTACACCCAGTAGATGGAGATGGCACATTTGAGGGTGAGGGACGCCAAGAGGGCCAGGATCGAGGACCACAGGTTCTCTCAGCAGAGGATCGGTGGTGGGCATCGACAGTAGACCAACTAGAGATCATCAGCCCTTACATCTTAAGCACTGAGTGTGAAATCTAGGCCCAGACATGATCAGAGAGGGCGAGCGTCAGGCTTGAGGGGTCATAATAGCAGGCCCGCATATTCCAACATTCCATCTTGTCATAGTTGCGACCGAGGACACACAAGCCAGTGCTTGGCAGGCTCAGGAGCTTTTTTTTTCGCAGCCTAGACATATGCTTAGAGATTATCCCGCTGCGAGACGGGATCAGGTTAGGGGTCGAGGCCTAGCTTCTAGTTCAGCAACCCCTTCCCCGTGCATAGCACAACAGGGGCCATCTACTAACATAGTTGGCAGTCAATACCAGAACATGTTCTATGCCTTAGCCACTCATCAGAAGCAGGAGGCCTCACCAAGTGTGGTCACCGGTATGTTGAGAGTTCTTCATGTTGATGTATATGCATTGCTAGATCCAGGGGATACCCTATCCTTTGTGACACCATATGTAGACAATAGCTTCGGAGTCAGTCCCTATGTCTTGTCAGACCCCTTATCAGTTTCCACTCCAGTAGGTGACTCAGTTATAGCTAGACGGATATATAGAGGTTGCTCAGTCTCAATCCTGCATAAGGTCACCTCAACAAACTTGATAGAGTTAGCCATGACTAATTACGATGTCATTCTAGGCATGGATTAGCTATTAGCATGCTATGCTTCAGTTAATTATAGAACCCGGTCAGAGGAGCTCAGATTTCCGATTGAGCCGGTGTTAGAATAGAAAGGTAGTTCAGCTATGCCCGTAGGTCGATTCATTTTCTACCTTAACGCCAGAAAGATGATTTCTAAGGGTTGCATTACTATCTAGTTAGGGTTAAGGACGTTGAGACCAAAACCCTAACTATTTAGTTTGTACCAGTAGTAGGTGAGTATCCAGAGGTCATTCCTGATGATTTTACAAGTATCCCTCCCGAGCGGGAGACTGATTTCAGTATAGGCCATCTTACAAACACGCAACCTATATCTACTCTACCTTACAAAATGGCTCCCGCCGAGCTAAAAGAGTTGAAGGATCAATTGAAGGACCTGTTAGATAAGGGTTTTATTAGGCCGAGTAAGTCACCATGGGGTGCACTAGTATTATTTGTTCAAAAGAAGGACGGTTCCCTTCGCATGTGTATTGACTATTGGTAGTTGAACAAGGTCACCATTAGGAACAGATACCCCGTACCCAGGATTGATGATTTATTCAATCAACTTCAGGGAGCCAAGTGTTTCTCCAAGATTTATCTCAGCTCCGAGTATCACCAGCTCAGGGTTCGGGAGAGTGACATCCCGAAGACTGCTTTCAGGACTCGATATGGTCACTATGAATTTGTTGTTATATCTTTTTGACTAACCAAAGCCCCTGTAGCTTTTATGGATCTAATGAATAGGATGTTCAAGGCATATTTGGACATGTTCGTGATTGTGTTCATCGATGACATCCTTATATACTCTCGGAGCGAAGAGGAGCATGCTGCTAACTTTAGAGCAGTGCTTCAGACCCTCAAGGATTGTCAGTTGTATGCAAAGTTCAGCAAATGTGAGTTTTGGTTGGACTCAATGGCATTTCTAGGCCATGTGGTATCAAGTGAGGGCATAAAGTTAGATTCCAAGAAGATCGAGGAGGTAAAGAATTGGCCCAGACCGGTGAACCCATTCGATATCAGGAGCTTTATGGACTTAGAAGGTTACTATAAGAGATTTATGGAGGGCTTTTCAACTATTTCCGCACCTATGACCAAGTTGACACAGAAGAAGGTGAAGTTTCAATTGTCGGAGGCTTGTGAGAAAAGCTTCCAAGAGTTGAAGACCCAACTCACTTCAGCACCAGTGTTGACCCTACCTGAGGGTACTGATGGTTTTATGGTGTATTGTGATGCTTCGCGAGTCAGACTCGGGTTTGTGTTGATGATGCATGGGAAAGTAAAAGCATATGCCTCGAGACAAATGAACGTTCTTGGAAAGAACTACTCGACCCATGATCTTGAGTTGGCCACCGTGGTGTTTGCATTTAAGATATGGCGGCATTACTTATATGGGGTCCATGTGGATGTATTTTACGGATCACAAGAGCTGCAATATGTGTTCACACAGAAGGATCTCAATCTTCAGCAAAGGAGGTGGTTGAGCTACAAAAGGATTATGATATGAGTGTTCTTTACCACCCAGGAAACGCTAACGTGATTGTGGATGCTCTAGTAGACTCTCTATGGAGAGCGTGTCCCGCGTTGATGAGGGAAAGACAGAGTTGGTGAGAGATGTCCATCGACTTGCGAGGTTGGGAGTTAGATTGGTCAACTCTATCGATGGCGGCATTGTTATGCGAAACGGATAAGAATCATCCCTGGTAGTGGATTTGAAAGCTAGGTGAGATGAGCATCTGATGTTGGTAAAGCTAAAGGAGGCTGTTCGGAGTCAAAAGGTGGAGGTTTTCTCCCAAGAGGGAGATGGGGTACTACAGTACTAGGGTCATCTATGTGTTCCCGATGTTGATAATTTAAGGGACTGGATATTGCATCAAGCACATGGGTCCAGGTATTCATTCCATCTGGGTGCCACCAAGATGTATCGTGACTTGCGGGAAATATATTGGTGGAACGCCATGAAGAAGGATATTGCAGAACTTGTAGACAAGTGCCCGAACTCTCAATAAGTGAAGTTCGAACATCAAAGGTCGGGAGGCGTACTTCAGGATATTAGCATTCCCACTTGGAAGTGGGAAGAGATTAATATGGACTTCATTACAGGCCTACCTCATACTCACCGACATTATGATTCCATTTGGGTGGTGGTCGACAGGTTGACCAAGGCTGCCCACTTTCTACCGGTCAAAACCACTGATTCAATGGATGATTATGCCAAACTGTATATTCGGGAGTTGGTTCAACTTCATGGAGTGCCCTTGTATATTATTTCAGACCGAGGTACTCAGTTTACCTCTCAATTTTGGTGGTCTATCCAAAAAGGCTTGGGACTCAGGTTAAGCTAAGCACAGCATTCCATCCGCAAACGGATGGTCAGGCAGAGCAGACAATCCAAACTCTCGAGAATTCTCTTTTTCATTTTCTCTAGCAGAGGAAGGTTCTCTTAAGAGCTTGTGTAATGGACTTTAAAGATAGTTGGGATGATCACTTTCCCTTTATTGAGTTTGCTTACAATAACAGCTACCACTCCAATATCCAAATGGCACCGTTCGAAGCTCTTTATAGGCGGAGGTGTAGGTCACCCATCAGATGGTTTTAGGTTGGTGAGGCATCTATGAGACGGCCAGAATCAGTTCACGAGGCTATGGCGAAGGTTCAATTTATAAGGGACAGGCTGAAAACTGCTCAGAGTCGTCAAAAGTCATATGCGGATGTTAGAAGAAGAGATTTGGATTTTGAGGTTGATGATTGTGTATTTCTAAAGATATCTCCCGTGAAGGGAGTCATGCGGTTCGGAAAGAAATCAAAACTCAATCGTTGTTATGTTAGTCCCTACCGGGTTACGAGAAGAGTTGGTAAGGTAGCATATGAGTTTGACTTGCCATCAGATTTATCTTCAGTACATCCCGTGTTTCATGTGTCGTTCTTCAAAAAGTGCTTGGGTGATCCAGCTTTAGTAGTCTCGGTGGAAAGCGTTGGTGTGGGAGATAGCCTCAGTTATGAGGAAATTCCAGTTGCAATTTTTGATCGCCAGGTTCGGAGGTGGAGGAACAAAGAAGTAGCTTCGGTAAAGGTGTTATGGAGAAACCATCATGTTGAGGGAGCTATATGGGAAGTCGAAGCGGCTATGATGGCTAAATAACCTCACCTGTTCCCTACCAGCTCAGTTTCAATTTGAGGTATCTGTTTTTGCCCTAATTCTCTAATCAGTTTCCATGTTCAGTTTATGTCCACAAGTTTGAATTATGTTATGATAAATGTATGTGATTTTTGAATTCACTTCAACTGTGTAGTTCTTTTCAGAGGTAGTCATTCAGTCGGTTTTCAGTTAAAATAATCAGTATTTGCATATGAAAATTGCATGTTTCTATTTTCTTTTTGTTTCTAACATTCGTGGACGAATGTTACCAAGTGGGAGATATGGTAATACCCCGGGAACCTAAGGATCAGACCCGGGATCAAATGGGGAAAATCTAGGAAATGAGGCTTTAGTTGTAGGAAGAATCATTGGATGACTACTTAGGAGACCCCACGAGTCATCACGTGGCTCGCGGGATGGCCTAGATGAGATATAGGTCTTAGGTCCCCACTGGCGTGGGAATGTCTTGGGGTTCAGCCATCACGAGTCGTTAGGTTAACCGTAGGGTGAAGTTGAGAAGTCAATGGGAGGATCGATCAGTGTACCTAACGGAAGGGATAACACGAGTTGTGGTCAGTCCCAATGACTCGTGAGGTGAGTCGTGAGCAAGCAGATTGAATTTTAATATAGAATGAGACAGTGTAAATGACGGGAGGTGCCCACTAGTCGTTGTCTTGAGGAACAATTCGTTAAGTCCCTTGTTACGAGCCCTAAGTGATTTTTTATCCAGTGTACTTGACGAGCGACTCGACGAGCAGTTGCCCATCCTGACGAGTCATCAGGTCACCCATTAGGGTCACCTGGAAGTTATTTTTATGCAAATTAGTAAGGGCCTTCTCATAATTTCCTAAGCTCCTAAGACCTATACTACATCGTTTAAAGCTAGTTTTAGTGTGTTTTAAGTAGGGGAAAACCTATTCTAAGTCATTTTTCTCATGCATGAAAGTTTGAAGGTTTGAAGAGAGGATTCAATGCAAAATCTCAAGGTTTCTATTAGAATCTCATCTTGGGCAATTAGAGGTTGTAAGAATTCACCTTTTCCAGGTATGTAAGGATATGAGTAGCTGCCTCCTTCCACACCCATGCCCAATTTCTATCAAATCATGTTAAATTGTCTATGATCAGGTATGGGGTTTTCACCAAATTGCTTGATTCTTCCATCTCTATACATGGTATGATAAGATTATGTTTATATTGGTGAGTTGTGAAGCTTGGGCTGATTTTAAATTGTTTTAAATCCAAATTGTGATTTCTAAATTATGAAATTGAATGCCCATGGATGAGAAGTTCATGAAAGAAGAGAATGATGTTGATGTATGATGATGATGAGATTTGATGATGAAAAGTATGTTTATAAAGCTACCCATGATTATGATGTTGATTTTAAAATGAATTGAGTAGATCTAAGTTTGGTAAAGCTTTGGGCAATGCCCACATGTTGATTTAATAATGATTTTTCCCGAAATAAGCTTACCACATGATTCGAAGTGAAGTCTCCCAAATTTCATAAATTCTAGCTAGTGGTCTAATTCAAAACAAGCTTCTCATATGCATGAATCCATAATTGAGATATATGTCATTATGGAGCTTTGTCAAAGGACAATGTTGAGCTTCATTTTCATATGATGTCAAGTCTAAACATGATTTCATTAATCAGCTTTGTCGATAGATAATGTTAAGCGTCGTCTCATACGAGGTTGAGCTATGCATGATTTCATATTGAGCTTCGTCATTAGATGATCTATAGCTTCGTTATATACGATGGAGCATTGCATGTTTCTGGGAGAAGAGTCTAGCACCGAGCGAGTTAAGGGTCGATCACGCTATGCTCCAAAATTACGTGCCAACATAGGTTGATACTATTATATTATTGGGACCTCCCTTGTGAGCTATCCCCGTCTGATTGTCCCTTTGAGATTGATATCGATATCATGGTAGCGTTCTTAGCCCCTGCAAGGTTTTGGATGGCTCTGCCCACTTGAGTGTGATAGTCGGGACCATGTAAGCTCTATCGTAGTATATTGGTTAAGTGACGAGTCTCCCACTGTCTATATCATTCAGATTTGCATATTCATTACTCATGACTGTTACTTTATGCATGCACGTTTTTAAAGCAAGGTTTGACTCATAGTTCAGCTTTTCAATTAAATGTTATGTTTTGGCTTTGATTCATTCTAATGAGTCATGATGCTATAAAGCTATGTGTGGTCATGTTATGATGAGATTATGATTTCAGAAAGAACGCATATATGCCCTTCCTCTCATGTCGAAAGCGTATGATATGCATGAAATTTTTTAAATGATTTACTTTTCTAAAGCAGTTTTACTTACCTTGCATACTCGATACATTCCATGTACTGACCGCATACTTTCTATTTTGTATCATTTTATGATGCAGGACCCATCTCGTAGCTCCAGCCCCACTCTTAATCAGCTTTACAGAGTCCTTATATGCTCGGGATTGGTGAGTCCTCATCTTTCAAGGACTAGACTTTCAATTTCAGTTCATATTTAAGTTTCATGTTTTGTAGAGTTAGTTGGGGTCTTGTCCCATCAACTCACCTAGACTAGAGGCTTTCAGACTTATGTATGTATAGCTTCGGATGTTGTTCCGATGTGCCGTTGTATGAGACTTTCGCTAAGTTTATATTTATGTCTTCTTCATGATTATGAAATGAGTTAGTTAAATTCTTATGCCATGGGTTGACTTGGGGTCTCTCGGGATCCCTTGTCCCATGTCTATAATCCGGGTCCCCATTCGGGTTGTGACAAGTTGGGGTACTTGGCTACGAATTCTGCAATATGCTTCTTCATGCCATTCCACAAATATAGTTCCCGCAAGTCATGATACATATCGGTGGAACCCGGATGAATAGAATACCTAGATCCATGTGCCTCATGTAATATCATGTACCGCAAATTATCGACATCTGGAACACATAGATGACCCTGGTACCACATCACCCCATCTTCCCTTTGGAACCTCCACCTTTTTACTCTAAACGACTTCCTTCAACTTTACCAACATCGGGTCCTCATTCTGCCTAGCTTTCACATCTACTACCAAGGACGATTCTGATCTATTCTGCACAACAACGCAGTCATCGGTCGAGTCTACCAACCTAACTCCCAACCTTGCAAGTCGATGAACATCTTTCACCAACTTCTTCCTTCCCTCGTCCACGTGAGACACACTCTCCATAGAGAGCCTACTAAGTGCATCCACTACCACATTGGCCTTGCCCGTGTGGTAAAGGACACTCATTTTGTAGTCCTTTAGTACTTCCAACCACCTCCTTTTTTGAAGATTGAGATCTTTCCGCGTGAACCCATATTGAAGACTCTTGTGATCCGTGAGCACACCCACGTGGACCCCATACAAGTAATGCCGCCATATCTTCAAGGATAATACCACTGTGGCCAACACAAGATCATGGGTCGGATAATTCTTCTCATGAACTTTCAATTGTCTTGAGGCATATTCTATCACTTTCCCATGGTGCATCAACACACATTTAAGTCCGATTCTCAAAGCATCACAATACATCACAAAACCATTGGTACCCTCGGGTAGGGTCAACACTGCTGTTGAAGTGAGTCGAGTCTTCAAATCTTGGAAGCTTTGCTCACAAGCTTCCGACCACTGGAACTTTACCTTCTTCTGAGTCAACTTGGTCAAACGTGCTGCAACAGATGAAAATCCCTCAACGAACCCCGGTAATAACTCACTAAGCCCAAAAAGCTCCTAATATCTGATGGGTTGACCGGTCTGGGCCAATTCTTTACCGCCTCGATCTTCTGAGAATCCACCTTTATGCCCTCACTTGATACCAAATAGCCTAGAAATGCCACAGAGTCCAACCAAAACTCACATTTGCTGAACTTCGCATACAACTGCCGATCTTTGAGGGTCTGAAGCACTACTCTCAAATGAGCGGCATACTCCTCCTCGCTTCGAGAGTATATGAGGATATCATCTATAAACAAAATCATGATCATGTCTAGATATACCTTGAACACCCTGTTCATTAGATCCATAAAAGCTGTAGGAGCATTGGTTAGTCCAAAAGACATAACAACAAATTCGTAGTGAGCATACCGAGTCCTGAAAGCGGTTTTCTAATTGTCACTCTTCCGAACCCTGAGCTGATGATATCCGGACCTGAGATCAATCTTGGAGAAACACCTGGAACCCTAAAGCTAGTAAAACAAATCATTAATCCTGGGTAAGGGGTACTTTTTCTTGACAGTAACCTTATTTAACAGCCGATAATCAATACACATGCGAAGGTAACAGTCCTTCTTCCGAACAAATAATACTGGTACACCTCATTGATACTTACTCGGTCTAATAAAGCCCTTATCAACAAGTCCTTCAACTGATCTTTCAACTCTTTTAGCTCGTTTGGAGCCACTCTGTAGGGCAGAATGGATATAGGATGCATTTTGGGAAGAAGATATATACCGAAACCAATCTCCCGCTCGGGAGGGACACCTGGCAAATCATTAGGAAAGACCTCTGGATACTCACATACTACTGGGACTAATTGGATAGTTGGGGTTTCGAACTCGACATACTTAACCCTAACTAGATGGTACATGCAACCATTAGAAATAATTTTTCTGGCCTTAAGGTAGGAAATGAATCGACCTACAGGCACAGCTGAACAACCCTTCCATTCTAAGAATGGCTCAGTTGGGAATATGAACTCTACTGACCGAGTTCTACAATTCACTGAAGCATAGCATGCATATAGTCAATACATGCCGAGAATAACATCGAAATTGGTCATGGATAACTCTATCAAATATGCTAAGGTGACCTTATGAAGGACTGAATTGGGCAACCTCTATACACCCGTCTAGCTATAGCTGAGTCACCTACTGGAGTTGAAACTGAGAAGGCTTTGACATGACATCTAGATTGACTCCGAAGCTACTAGCTACATACGGTTTCACAAAAGATAGGGTAGCCCCCAGATCTAACAAAGCATATACATCAATATGGAAAACTCGCAACATACCAGTAACCACATTTGGGGAGACCTCCTGCTCCTAACGAGAAGCTAAAGCATAGAATATATTCTACCGTTGCCCGCCAGCTGTGCTAGTAGACGCCTCCTGACGTGCTGAGTGTGGGGAAGGGGCTGCTGAACTAGAAGCTAGGACTCGAAACCCAACCTGATCCTGCCTCGCCAGCTGGAAAATCATGAAGCATGTGTCTGGGCTTCCCACACCCGAAATAAGAACCTGAACCTGGCAAGCATTGGCCTGTGTCCCCCCCACCACATTTGCGACAAGCTGGGATGTTGGAATCTGTGGGTCTGCTGCTCTGACACCTCGAGCCTGATGATTGCCCTCTCTGATCATGTCTAGGCCTTGATGGAACACTCAATACTGAAGATATCACGATGATGATCCCTGGTTAGTCTGATGTTGGTGTCCACCACCGGACCTCTATTAAGAGAATTTGTGATCCTCGGTCCTGGCCCTCTTGGCTCCCCTCTCTCTCAAATGTGTCGCCTCCACCTTCTGGGCGTACAACACTATCTAAGGAAAGTCCATATCCTGGTGTAGCATGGCTGTTCTGCAGTCCTTGTCAAAATAACCTGTAACTCCATGGACGAATCTACTCACTCGCATTCTCTAATATGTTACCAACTCTGGGGCATATTTTGATAGGCGAGTGAAATCAAGGGCATACTCTAGGACAGCAATTCTCCCCTGTTTCAAATTCACAAACTAGGCTGCTTTCAACTCCCTCATCTCCCGAGGGAAGAACTGGTCTAGGAATGCAACCTGAAACTCCTCCCAAGTGACCGGACCTGCTCCTGCTGCCCTGCTTTCCTTCCATCGGCGGAACCAGTTATGCGCCACCCCCTTTAACTTGTAGGAGGCCAACTCTACGCACTCAACACTACTCACCCCAATGACTTGGGTGATCTTAACAATCTCATCAATGAAATCAGGCGGGTCCTCATCTACCTTGGACCCCAAGAACTCGGGCGAGTTCATCCTCAAGAAGTCTCTATCTCGAGTCGTCGCTGCATTGCCGTTTAGTGGAACATGCACAACGACCTACCAATTGACCTGAGCGGTCAAGGCCTACTCAAGCATCTGAATAGTGGCCCGGAACTCAGCATGAGCAGCTGTCTCCGGTGCCTATGGCTCCTGAACTAGTAGGGCTGGATGATGCCCATAGCCATTTCCATCCTCATGGCCTTCACCACCTCCATTCCTCCTTCTATTCATTCTTCAAGGATACATGATTCTACAATCGTGAATAGCACAAATTAGAAGAACAGAAAGACTTTCAATTGCACGACATTGACCATTAAAGAAGGGAACGTTTCCTAAATGTCTACTAGCCTCTTTGTCATAAGTGTGGCGCCCTTCACACCTATGAAAAAGACTCTACTTAACACGAATTTAAAACTCTCTAGGACACATCAAACCTATTTCTCTGATACCAAGTTTGTCATTGTTCGGGGTGTTATATGGGTTATAAAACCGACTTGCAAGTGCACGTGGTCGAACAAGTAGTAAGTGGCTGTAGTAAGCCAAGTATCGATCCCACAGAGACTTGGGTTAAGTGCAATTTGCTCAAGTATACTATATTTTACTTCTAAATATGCTGACAACAATGTAACCAAAAAGTTGATAGTTTGTTTGATAAATTTTATACTAAAACTAAGAACAATTATCTACTTTGAATCTGAACTATGGATAAGAGCATGCTGAGGTTAAACGAACATGTAATGAAATTGATTATCATCATAAATTGGTTAATCTTTTCTTCCTGTTGCTAGCCAAGAACATTTGCCAAGAGATTAAAACTCTCGTATTTAATCTCACTTAAGAATCATGAACCATCCATCTACATTTCTGTGATAAAATGCAATTCATGTTCTAGCCATACAATTCCGGTTCCTAAGTTGACTAATACGACTTTTAGGTATATTTCTATCCTGAAAGCTAATCAAAACTCAATTTTCCCAAACCGAGTAAAGAACAATATCCTATTAATTCACAACTTTCCAATTTCGTGCTCTCTCGAGTGAAATCGGATATTTTAGATGTACATTAATGTAGGCCACACACCAATGCAGTAGAAACAAAAATTAATAGAACAACATGGAAGAAAAGATGAAAAACCAGATAATCAATAATCAAATTTCATCACAATTGTTCACAACCTCAGCAAGGAAGGGAATTAGCCACTCATTTGTGGATTAATCATCTTAAAATGAGTGTTAATCATACAAGCAATTGAATTAAAGAAGAAAGAAAGAGAGAAAAAACCCTGAACTTTTCGTCCCTCAACAGCCTGTAACCCACGTTCTTGCTCCACCAAGTCTGAATTCTGAAAAATGAACTTAAGTGTTCTATTTATACTAGTGGGAATTTTTCTCGGAATAATGAGCAACGTGTCACGGAGTGCATCGCGGAGCACTGCCTCTGTGACACGCCATGAACGCGGACCCTTACTGGAACTGGGGGTCCGGGAATTCAAGCTCAACGTGGCACGGCTTGCATCGCGGAGCACTGGCTCCGTGCCACGGAGCAAACGCGGACCTCCACTGGAAATTGGGTGAATTTTCCCATCCAGGCAGAATGCCTCCGCGATGGCAGCGTGACACGGCTCCACCGCGGAGCCCCTTCAATTCATGCTGTCCAATGCCTTTTCCCTTTCTCGCATCCAAGTCTAACTCCGATATCATCCAACATGCTTTTTAGCTTCCCGAAATCACATTTTACCTGCAAAACAATGCTAATCATGTTGGTTAGTATAAATTCACATTTTATTGCCTATTACATGAAAATGTATACACATTGATATATAAACAGGGCGAAAATGATACTCTTGAGTATCACTTGGGCATATAAATCTGCCCAAGATCACTTACCCCACACTTAAATCCTTGTTCGTCCTCGAACAACAAACATACAATTCATGCAATTTACATCCCAACCTCGCTACTATGGTACGACAATTTAAGCTACAGTCATACTGATTACTCAATAGAGCAAATCATCAAGAAAACATGCATGGTCTTATCAATGCAATGACCTTCAATACATTAAGACTTCCTAGACTTTAAGAATCGACTCTCGATATCGGCAAACTCATGCAAATCAGCTAATCAAGATATCCGAGACGAAAATCATTCTTTCATCAAGCATGTGCCCTCACAACTCAAGAGAATCTTCCCCTTTTTGCTCATACGACTCACAAACATTCAAGCAGGGGCATGTACACACAATTTCACTCTCTCTCCCAAAGGAATTCACATGCATCATGTCATGACCCATAAGCTTTCCCTTAGTGTACTACTCCACTAATATAAAGAAATGCAATGTAAGATCACGTAGGACTTTAATGGGTTGTAATGGAAGCTATGGAACTAGTAAATATTGGATTAGCCAATAATAGCCACTAGCATCCTTAAGCGCTATTTCAACATATCCCATCAACTCATGGACATTTGTTTCTCTATTTTTTTTCTCATCATCCCATTCTTGATGATTTTCTTTAGTATGACCCATTTCATTAAGGACACTTGACACAACAACAAAGATTATTCATGCACCTTCATTATTGTTTATTTATAACAAGTGCACCTTCAACCTTTTCTTTTCTTCCCTCACTTTGCTTTTCTTTTTCTTTCACCTTTCTCACTCTTTGACACTTTGGGAAAATGATTTTCTCTTCTTAAGCGCTTAAGAGTTTTGTATAGACTTTACGGCTAATGAAAAGAAGGAATTAAGCTCACTTTACACTTTTTGGACACAAGAAAGAAATCAATCGGCTAAAGGCTCAAAGGGCTGACTAGGGTATACAATCACAGAAAAAGGGGGGTATGACAAGGAAAAAAAATAGAAACTCTCGGTTAAAACAAAGAAATGCCTACATCCTTTCCTACAATACACCTCCTTCATTTCGTTTTGTACACGCACCAGGCAAGTTCTAGACACTTCACAATAGCATGGAATATCAACACCTCACTTCACACTTTTTTGCACATGCTCGATTCAAGATGTATTCACAGACTCTTCAATCAGCTAATTGCATGAATTCAAACATTAAGCCTCAATCACACTGAATCGAACTCTACAGCATAGGTATCTCAACATATTTACAAAATTGCATGATTTCATACGAATCACCTTTGGATTTTGATTATCATGTACAACACGCAACCAAACTCTCGCAACCATATAGTAACTACAGGTTTCGGGATGCAATCCACCAAAGAAAAAACTAAAAAATAATAATAAAAAATAAAATAAATCTACTCCTAACGACTACATTTCCCTTAAGACGGTCGTCATCCATCCATCATAGGGAACAATCACTAGCTATGACTTCGGTTCTATGGGACCATTCTCGGTAAAAGAACCGAAAACAAACGCCGAGAAATCCAAAATTAAAAGGTTGAAAAATTTGCAAAATATCGATCATTTCGATAGAAAAACAAAAAAAATTATTTACATAATATTTTAAAGAAATTTTTAAAATATCAATCATTTCGATAAACAAAAATATTTACAGGATCAGCTGACAACATTCAACAACACACATCAATTTCACATCAATTTACAAATACAGAACAACACTTAAATAATTCACAAATCATAGGGACAAACAACATAGACAATAACATAGGAGAACATACAAACAAAACAGCCCAGCCTAGCACCTAACTACTCCCACCCCACACTTAGTCCGAACACTGTCCCCAGTGTTCACAAAAAGCCAAATAGCACAAAATCGGGTGGTGGAACTCCCTGATCAGTCAAAGTTTTTCACTTCTTCATCGGGTGCTGCTGCTTCATCTCCCATATTCGAGTCGCCTCCGTCGTCATCATCGGACTCCACATCGGAGTCCTCCCGACGCGTCTCCTCGTCTGTGGGGACGTCATCATCTGTGGGCTCTACAAATGCTGGCCCTACTCGGCATAGAGCCCTGGCATTTTCGCCGAAGGGGTAATCTAGCTCGAGCTGCCATAGCTCCTCCTCCGTCGCTGGCCTCCCACCTATCCTTATCTGGAGCATCTGCATCCCATACATCCGTGCCATGTACTGGTCATCACGAGCGTGTCGCTCGCTATGTGTAAGCACTGGCCCGTGGGTGGTATCGGGAGCCTTAGTTTTGGTAACATCTAAGGCCCGCCGCTCCAACTGTGGGATATAATCGAGGGCCTCCTCCTCAACATCGAGGCCCCTGAGAAAGGTGGTGAAGAGTCCACTAAAACCATACCTGTGCCCCTGGTGCAACCGAGCTCTCTTCATGGCGGATATAATAACTGCTCTGACATTGATCTCTAGCCCTTTCATCAGGGCTTACACTAGGCAAACACGATCCCGGGTTACATCAGTCATATGTACCCCCGGGATGAGGCATGAGCAGACTATCTTCAGCCAGATTCGGGCTTCCCTGTTCATCTGTGAATATGGTAGAGTCTGGTGGTAGCCCCTTTCTTTGTGCCTGCTCCATCTAGCTGTAGATCGGGCCCCACACAATGTGCGTCTGATGTCTGCATAAGGTGGGGTAATGTTTAGCTGTCAGAGAACGTGGGCGTCTGTGTCCCGTGCTCCTATGATGGCATTGAGTTGGTGGCGTTCCAGAGTGACTATCTGCCCTCTGATCTTGATGGTGTGGCTTCTGATTGACGGGTTCCAATTGGCATAGAACTCCCGAACCAAGTGCAAATTGCATTCCTTGGGCTCCTCAAATATGAAATTGAGCCCAGCTGCCTCGATCCGGTGAACCATCCTGGGGAACTCCTGTGCCAATGGCTCCCGTGCTATATGCTCCTCGGGAAAATATTTGTTCTCTTTGTGCTTTGCGTACCACTTTTTCCCCTCGTCAGTCACCCATCTTATTCCGTACTGGCGGTGTTGGCCGCGTGGAACTGCTGGTGCTGCTGGGACTGCTGTGCCCAGTCTGAGTCGCTTCCTTCCGGTGCCTGAAGTTGATGCACCTTTCCCTTTCTCTTGCCGGCTTGCCATTTTACCTGTCAACCCAAGTAAACAAGATCAATGTTAAGCTCACGGATATTAACTTCGGCTAAGGTCGGGTTACGCTAAGTTACCCCACACTTATTCCTTAGCTACAGTTACAACACTACGGCAAGAATAACTCTATTTACACAAAACAACCAACTATACAATCATGCTTAGTGCGTTCGAAAGAAAATTCGACGGTATAACTTCGGTGTACTACTCAGACTTCTTACAACTAATCACAATCACTACCATCGCTAGCATTTTAACTATCACACTTAGCCAAGAAAAACAAAGAAACAAAAATAACAACAAAAACTTATATACATGAACCTATCCAACCAACCAAATTCGAACAAATTTCAACATTTCCCCAAACCCGAGAATCCGTCGTTTATTAACATCCAAACACTTTGTTCATCAACTCATCTCATTCAACACATACACCCAGGCATAAAATTCATGATTTCAACACATTTCCAACTTCAAATTCAACAACAAGCCCTAGAATTGATTTTATCAATCAAATTCGAATAATTTATACAATCGACAAGTTCAAACAATCATAACGACATTCTGAACATTTATCAATCAACAAATAACTCGAATTCATGCTTAATTACTATATAGGGCGATTTAGCTCACCTCCCATGCTTAATTTCGAAGAAAAGCGACAAAAACTTGAGAGGGAATCGGAAAACATACCTTGAAGTTGAAGAATCGAAGAAAACTCGGTAATTTGTTGCCTTAAGCCGTGGCACGTTGATGGGGGAGGGGTTTTGGGATGTTTGGTCGTGGAGGAATTAGAAAATGAGGGGAAAAGGGGAGGTTTCGGGGTTAAAAAGGTAGAAAAATACGCGGGTCACCCGGTGACCCGGTGTGACCCGTCGCTATATACATGGCAACGTGTCACGGAGTGCATCACGATGCACTGCCTCCGTGACACAGAGCCATCGCGATAGCATTCTGGAAATTTTAAAATTTTCGGGTTATACCTCAACGTGTCACAGAGGGTAACGCGGAGGTCCTCCTCCGTGACACGGAGATATCGCCCCAGCTCACTGTTTTCCACTTTTTATTAATTGTTCATACCTCGACTTTTCCTTCGCGATTCCGTGCACATTTTCCTCCGTTTGACCTGAAATTCAGCTCACTATACAAAATTGGTTAGAATTATAGGTTTCACCTAAATATAAATAAACAAAAACTAAAACGAAAAATTTTGTAATCAATCAAGAAAAAGAAAAAGAAAAATCTATTTACACCTTACAAAATGAAAGAACAAATTTTCACGGGTTGCCTCCCGTGAAGCGCCTTGTTTACCGTCGTGGCTCGACGTCATTTAAGCTCAATTGTCCGCTAGGGTGATGGACGATTTCTCTCGATCACCGTCCTCCCCCCAGTAGTGGTTACACCTATCCGGTGGTCTTCCCATTAACTCTCGGGAATCCTTCATCTGCTTGTCATCACCATGATCGATCACATTGATCACTGAGAGTTCTTCATGCACTATCGGGAGCTTGGGTGCTTTGTACACATCGAACACCTCTACCTTGTCATGTGCTCGCATTGTGAGTTGCCCCGCAGCTACGCTGATTAATGCTTTCCCGGTTGCCAAGAAGGGACATCCCAAAATAAATGGGACTTCTGCGTCTGGTTCAAAATCCAGAATGACAAAATCTACCGAAAAAATTAGGGAGCCACCTTGCACTAGAACGTCCTCAACAATGCCATCCGGCCTAGCTAAGGATCGATCCACCAATTGCAAGATTACCGTTGTGGGTCTAGGACTCCCTAGACCCAACTTTCTGAATACCGATGAAGGCATCAAATTTATGCTCGCCCCCAAGTCACACAATCCACGAGCTCGGATGCTCTGCCCAATAGTAAGATGGATAGTAAAACTTCCAAGGTCTTTTAACTTTGTGGGCAATCTATTTTGTATCCGGGAAGTGCACTCCTCCATTAAAGCCACCGTAGCATACTCAGTCAACCAATTTTTGTTGGCCACGATGTCCTTTATGTACTTGGCATATTTAGGCACTCCCTGCAAGACATCAACAAGAGGTAAATTAACATGTACCTATTTAAGCACCTCCATGAATTTCTTGAAACACGCCTCCTCCTTGTGTTTCTTGAGTCGTTGAGGGAACGGGGGTGGAGGTCTTTCTGATTCGGCTTCTTTGGGTTTCCCCCTTTCAGAACTGTGCTCCTTTTCAACTTCTGCTGCTCCCGACTGTTGAGGTGGTCTTTCTGGTTCCACCTCTTTCAGCTGCAAACCACTCCTTGTGGTCACTGCATTTACCTGCTTGGGATTAGGATCTGTGTCGCTTGGCAGTCCTCCTCTAGGCCTTGTATTTTGGGAACTAGCAAATTGCCCAAATTGATACTCAAGAGCCTTGGTAGCTAACTGGTTTTTTTACTTCGGCTGCCAATTTCACATAGTCAGCCTGCAATTGAGCTTGGTTAGCTATCATGGTCTTGAACATCTCCTCAATGCTGGGTGATGGTGGTGGAGGAGGTGCATTGTTGTTTCTGAATTGAGCTTGGTAATTCTGTTGCCCTCCTTGATTCCTTTGCACACCCTGACCCGAACTTTGGCCTTGATGGTTGTTGCTACCCCATAAGAAATTAGGATGATTTCTCCAATTTGAATTGTAGCTACTACCATACTGCTGGTGGTTCCTTTGTGCATTACCCACAAAGTTTACCGAGTCAGGATTGGCTCCACAACACTCAGCTGAGTGCTCACTGCTTCCACACACTTCACACCACAATTGCTGGACTGCATTAACTGGAGCTTGAGGCTGGTTAAAAGTCATGTTGCTGAAGTGGTTGTTCAATTGATTTTGCAAGGCAGCTATCTATGCAGCGATAGCTGTAAACCCATCCACTTCAAGCACCCCTGTTGCTTTCCTTGTCCCACCTCGTGATAGCATTCCATTCTGGATTGCCCTGTGAAATCCGGTTCAACAAGGTATACAACTCCTCATAAGTCTTTTCCAGCGCTTGCCCTCCAACTGCTGTATCTAGCAATATTTTGGTGTGGGGTTCCAAACCCTCAATAAATGTGTGCACCAACACATCATTGGACTAATGATGATGAGGACAGTCCCGCAACATGGATTTAAATCTCTCCCATGCTTGATATAAATTTTCTCCCTCTCTCTGTTTAAAACTTAGAATTTGACTTCTAAGTCTTGCTGTTTTACCAGAGGGAAAAAACCTTATCAAGAACTTCCGTGCAAGATCATCCCACGTTGAGATAGAATTTGGTGGCTCAGCTTTCAACCACCTCTTGGCTTCTCCTAGCAATGAGAATGGTAATAATGTAAGTTGGACATAATCTGGTGACACTACAGCGGGTATGTAAGTGTCACTTATCTCCAAAAAGTTTTGGAGATGCTGTTGTGGATCTTCATGAGGGAGACCGGTAAATTGCCCGCTTGTGTGCAACAACTGCACCATATTTTGTTTAAGTTCAAATCTCCCTACAGGCTCTGCTTTGCGGATACTTGATGTAACATTATTGGCATATGGGATTGCCACCTCGCGAACCGACCGTGTTGCTGCTTCTTCGGGCACTAACACTGCCCTTACAACCGGTGGATTTTGTTGTTGCTTCATAATCATCTGTCTGAGCAACTGCAACTTTCTTTGTAGAGCTTCTCTCTGTTTACTGTGAAATATACGTTCTGGCTCTATATAAGATTCCACCAGCTCCTTGTCTCTTTCCAGTGTTCACAACAATTAAGTCTGCAAAATACAGGCTAAGACCAAGTTGTCAACACTTAAGAAAAATAAAAATACAGTAAATTAACACTTAAAACAAATTCACCAATTGCCAAGTCCCCGGCAACGGCGCCAAAAACTTGTTCGGGGTGTTATATGGGTTATAAAACTGACACGCAAGTGCACGTGGTCGAACAAGTAGTAAGTGGCTTTAGTAAGCCAAGTATCGATCCCACAGAGACTTGGGTTAAGTGCAATTTGCTCAAGTATACTATATTTTACTTCTAAATATGCTGACAACAACGTAACCAAAAAGTTGATAGTTTGTTTGATAAATTTTATACTAAAACTAAGAACAATTATCTACTTTGAATCTGAACTATGGATAAGAGCATGCTGAGGTTAAACGAACATGTAATGAAATTGATTATCATCATAAATTGGTTAATCTTTTCTTCCTGTTGCTAGCCAAGAACATTTGCCAAGAGATCAAAACTCTCGTATTTAATCTCACTTAAGAATCATGAACCATCCGTCTACATTTCTGTGATCAAATGCAATTCATGTTCTAGCCATACAATTCCGGTTCCTAAGTTGACTAATATGACTTTCAGGTATATTTCTATCCTGAAAGCTAATCAAAACTCAATTTTCCCAAACCGAGTAAAGAACAATATCCTATTAATTCACAACTTTCCAATTTCGTGCTCTCTCGAGTGAAATCGGACATTTTAGATGTACATTAATGTAGGCCACACACCAATGCAGTAGAAACAAGAATTAATAGAACAACATGGAAGAAAAGATGAAAAACCAGATAATCAATAATCAAATTTCATCACAATTGTTCACAACCTCAGCAAGGAAGGGAATTAGCCACTCATTTGTGGATTAATCATCATAAAATGAGTGTTAATCATACAAGCAATTGAATTAAAGAAGAAAGAAAGAGAGAAAAAACCCTGAACTTTTCGTCCCTCAACTGCCTGTAACCCACTTCCTTGCTCCACCAAGTCTGAATTCTGAAAAATGAACTTAAGTGTTCTATTTATACTAGTGGGAATTTTTCCCGGAATAATGAGCAACGTGTCACGGAGTGCATCGCGGAGCACTGCCTCCGTGACACTCCATGAACACGGACCCTCACTGGAACTGGGGGTCCGAGAATTCAAGCTCAACGTGGCACGGCTTGCATCGCGGAGCACTGGCTCCGTGCCACGGAGCAAACGCGGACCTCCACTGGAAATTGGGTGAATTTTCCCATCCAGGCAGAATGACTCCGCGATGGCAGCGTGACACGGCTCCATCGTGGAGCCCCTTTAATTCATGCTGTCCAATGCCTTTTCCCTTGCTCCCATCCAAGTCCAACTCCGATATCATCCAACATGCATTTTAGCTTCCCAAAATCACATTTTACCTGCAAAACAATGCTAATCATGTTGGTTTGTATAAATTCACATTTTATTGCCTATTACATGAAAATGTATACACATTGATAGATAAACAAAGCGAAAATGATACTTTTGAGTATCGCATGGGCATATAAATCTGCCCAAGATCAGTCATGACCCGAATAGAGGCCTAGATTGTAGACACGGGACAAGGGAACCCGATAGACCCCATGTCTACCTAAGGCATAAGCATTCAACTAACTCATACAATAAGCTGAAGAAATCATAAACATAATCTCAGCAGAAGTTTCATACAACATCACATCAGAATAACATCCGAAGCTAGCACATACATAAGTCTGCAAGCCTCTAATCTGGATGAGTTAATGGGACAAGACCCCAACTAACTCAACAATACTGAAACTGAAATACATAAAAGAAATTGAAATTCTAGTCCTCAAAAGATGAGGACTCACCAAACCCTAAGCAAATAAGGACTCTGGAAAGCTGACTAAGTTCCGGGTTGGAGCTGCGAGCCGGGGCCTGTATCATGAAATGATACAGCATAGAGAGTATGTGTTCAGTACGTGGAATGTACTGAGTATGAAAGGTAAGTAAAACTGCTTAAGTAAAATAAACCTTTTAAGACATTTCATAACATATCATAAGCTTTCAAATCTGATAGGAAGGACTACATGCATTAATTATGAAATCGCAATCTTATCATAATATTACCATGCGTAGCCTCATAATATCATAACTGACTCGAATGACTTAAAGCTGAAATATGATATTTATAGAAAAGCTGAACAATGAGTCAAACCTTACTTTTAGGACAGTCCTGCTTAAAGTACTAATTATGAATAATGAATATGCAAATCTGAATCATGTAGACAATGGGAGACTCGTCACTTAACCGACATACTACGATAGAGCTGATGTGGTCCCGACTATCACACTCAAGTGGGTAGAGCCATCCAAAATCTTGCCAGGGCTAAGGATGCTACCATGATATCAATATCAAGCTCATGGGCAATTAGTGTCGGGGATAGCTCACAAGGGAGGTCCTAATATTATAATAGTATCAACCTATGTCGGCGCGTAGTTCTATGGCATAGGGTGATCGACCCTTAGCTCCCTCGGTGCTAGACTCTTCTCCCGTGACATGCAATGCTCTACATCGTATATAACGAAGATCAACAACATCTATTGATGAAGATCAAGATGCAATCATGCATAACTCAACATCGTATGAACGAAGCACCACATAGTCTTTTGACAAAGCTCAATAATGAAATCATGCATCGACTCGACATCATATAAAATGAAGCTCAACATTTTCCTTTGAAAAAGCTCAATAATGACATACATCTCTATTATGAACTCATGCATATGAGAAACTTTAGTTTGAAACATCCCACAAGATAATAATGTGATGTTTCGGCGACTCTGCTCCAAACAATATGGTATGCTTATTTCGAGAAAAAGTCATTATTTTAAATCAACATGTGGGCATTGCCCAAAGCATCATACTTAGATCTAATCAATTAATTTTGAAAACAATATCATAATCATGGGTAGCTTTAGAAAATGCCTTTCATCATTAAATCTCATCATTATCATACATTTATCACCATGCTCTTCTTTCATGAACATCTCATCTATGGGCATTTAATTTCATAATTTAGGAAAACATAATTTGGGTTGAAAAAAATTTAGAAATCTTCCCCAGCTTCACAATTCATCAATATAATTACAGTCTAATCATACCAATGTATAGAGATTGAAGAATTATGCAATTGGGTGAAAACCCCATACTTGATCATAGGTGATTTATCATGATTTGATAGAAATTGGCATGGGTGTGGAAGGAGACACCCACTCGTAACCTTACATACCATGGAGGGATGATTTTACCATTTCTCTAATTGCCCAAGATGACATTCCAATGGAAACCTTCAACACTTGCTTTAAATCCTCTCTTCAAACTCTCAAGTTTGCATGCATGGAATGAATTAACTTAGAATAGGTTTTCCCCTCTTAAAACCCTGTAAAATATGCCTTAAACGACGTAGCATAGATCTTAAGAATTTAGTAATTATGAAAAGACCCTTACTAAATTAGTAGAAAATAACTGTCAGGTCATCCGTCGACTCGTCATTGGAGGAGACGAATCATCATGTTGCTCATTGAGTACACTACCTTGTCTAACTCCTGGACTCGTAAAGGATCATGTAATGGCTCGTTAGAGGTGACCATGACTCGTGGTCACCAATCATCAAGTATACTGGTCTAGCTCCTTCATAATTTCTTCTCCCCGACCCCACGATTGACCTAACGACTCATGGTGACCAACCACGAGTCGTTCCCACGCCCGTGGGGAACCCTTTTTCCTCCAAACTTTCTACTCTCCACTGGTCCTCCCCATGAGTCACCTGACGACTCATGGGCTAGTCTCACGAGTCATCCAATGACTTGTTCTGTGCTTGCAATACCATTTTTACATTTTTCCCATTTAGACTCCTGGATCTGAACCTTCGGTTCCCGGGGTATAACAATGATTGGTCATGATGAGTCATTGCTTGTGGCAATGAATTGTTAGGCCATTCGTGGCATGAGCATATGACTTATATAAAATCCTACTCAAGACGAGTTACATCACGAGTCGTGAGGTGATAGCATGTCTTGTTATATGACTCGTGCTTAAGAGTTCCTTAACAGTGGTGGTGACAGGTCATGTAATGATTCATTAGGCATGACCATGAGTCGTTACATGAGGCATCATCAATAGGTATAAGAAAACCACCTATGCCCTTACTCAATCTTAACCGATTTTCAATCCTCAGGAACAAACCAGTTTTTGTCCTAACTTACAGTGTTCAAGATCAGAATCAAAATCATGACAACCTAGGGTTTCATCTTAAGTACTAAATCATTAAGGGAATCATAGTTTTACAAACATGAGTAGGTCAACATTTATACAGAAAAACATATTAATACTCAGAATTTCACTTGTGGTAGTGATTAAGTTTATCTACCTTGAGCAGATTTGCGTGCTTGGGTGATTTGAGAATGAATGTGCATGTGGGTGTGATTTGAAAATGGGAAGTGATTTGGGAAGAGGAGAAGTGATAAATTTGATCTTGAAAGTTTGATTTTAGAACTTGTGAGAAAATTAGAGGGCAATTTCGAGTGTTTTATACATTTTGAAAACAAATTTTGCCCTCTTTATTGTGGGTGGGGTTGAGTGATGAATTTTATTTAAATGCACCACAACCCACAACTAGTCTTTTAGTGAAGCACAACTCGTTCAATTTCTCATTTAGTGTTCTTGTATAGAGAACTTACCTGAGTCCTAATGGTTCATGCAATGACTCATCGTGTTACCCAACGAGTTGTGTCATGAGTCATTGACCCTATACTTTGATGGACGGTCACTATTTTCAGGATGAGTCACTTGACGAATCATTGAGTTACCTAATGATTCATTGAGTCACTCATCGTTAGCTTTCCAGCTCGACTGTCTCTATCAACCAGTAGACACGACAAAGGACTTAACGACTCATTGCCACTCGCAATGACTCATTTGGTCAATCTTATCTACATTGTTTCTATGTCAGTGACAACAAGTAGTCTTGATGAGTCATTCAGTCAGGTAACGAATCGTCCTGTGCTTTTTGGAACCAGCATCTCAAGTTGATATTTTCAGTTCCATCTTCAAATTTTGCATCTTGATCACCTGTACACATCAACACATGTAAACACTATACATATATTACAATTACAACTTGGGTTGCCTCCCTATAAGTGCCTAATTTAACACCTTGGCACGACGCGGGTATCTTGATTACTCAAGCTTCACCAAAATACCTCCATGGGTTGCCTCCCATGCAGTTCCTGATTTAACATCGTGGCATGACGCAAGTCCCCGGGTTACTCAGACATCACCCAGAGCCTAAAGGTCCACTAGTTTAATTTCTTCACTATTTTCCAAATATGCTTTCAACCGTTGACCATTCACCTTGAATCGTTTTCCTTCATGGTTTTCCAATTCAACTGCCCTATAGGAGAATACTTGGACCACTCAAAATGGTCCCAACCACTTGGCCTTCAACTTGCTAGGAAACAAGCGAAGCCTAGAGGAAAATAGCAACACCATATCACCAGGGCTGAACTCTCTCTGCTCAATCTTCTGGTCATGTTGAATTTTCATCCTCAGCTTATAAATTTCTAACTTCCATAGGCTTTCAAACAAAATTCATCTAACTCATTCAAGTGATCAAGGCTCAAGTTTGCGGCATCACTCCAATTCAAATTTAGCTTCGTAAGTGCCCACATAGCTTTGTTCTCAAGTTCAACCGAAGATGACATGCTTTCCCATACACAAGATGATACAGAGACATACCTATAGAGGTCTTGAATGCGGTTCGATAAGCCCATAACACATCTTCTTGCTTCCTCGACCAATCTATCCGGTTAGCATTCACAATCTTTGCTAGGATGGTCGTTATCTCCCAGTTGGAGACCTCAACTTACTGACTAGATTGTGGATGATAAGGTGTTGCCACCCTATGTTTCACCCCGTATTTCTCCAGCAAAGTATGAAACAACTGGTTGTAGAAGTGTGAACCGCCATCACTAATGATGGCTTTGGAGGTCCCAAATCTGGAAAAAATATTCCATTTCAAGAATGCTGTGATACTCTTACCTTATGGTTTGGAAGCGTTGCCTCCACCACTTTGAAACACAGTCCACAGCTACAAGTATGTACTTTATCCCGTTTGATCTCACAAATGGGCCCATGAAGTCTATGCCCAAAGCGTCAAATAACTCAATGATAAAGATGGGAGTAAGAGGGTCCTAGATATGCCTCCTTTCCTCTGGCATGCATAACATGCCTTTGCAAAATCATGTGCATCTTGGTGAATGGTTGGCCAATAGTACCCACATTGCAGAATTTTGTGTACTGTTCGGATCCCACTATGGTGGCCTCCAATAGGGGATCAGTGGCAAGCCTCCAATATGCTCAACATCTCAACCTCAGGAATGCATCTCCGAATCACCCCTTCAGCACATATGCAGAATAAGTAAGGCTCATCCCAAAAAATCTTCTGCGCATTAGAAATGAATTTCATTCGCCGGTGAAGCGATAACTCTTTTGATACCACATCACTCACCAGATAATTAGCGAAGTCTGCATACTATGGGATGAGATCTTGGGAAGCAACCAAACCTGCTCATCAGGGAATGTGTCATCTATGTCAAGCTCATCTCGAAGTGATGCATCTACCTCTAATCTCGATAAGTGGTCCACCACCTAATTTTTCATCCCTTTCCGGTCCTTAACCTCAAACTCGAACTCTTGCAGCACAGAACCCATCGAATCAATCGTGGTTTGGCATCCTTGTTTGTCATGAAATATCTCAGAGCTCCATGGTCTGTATGAACTATCACCTTAGTTCCAAGCACGTAAGCCCGAAACTTATCGAATGAAAATACCACAGCCAACAACTCATATTCTGTCACGGTGTAATTTTTCTGAGATGCATTAAGAGCCTTGCAAACATAATGAATTGGGTTGAAAATATTTTCACGCCTTTGGCCCAAAATAGCTCCCAGGGCCACTCCGCTAACATCACACATAATCTCAAACGTTAAGGACCATTCAGGTGCCACTATGATCGAGGAAGTGGTCAATTTCTCCTTTAGGCATTCAAAAGCCTTCAGACATGCATCATGAAACACAAACTTCACCTCTTTCCCAAGTAGCTTACACAAGGGATGTGCGATCTTTGAGAAATCATTGATGAATCTCCTATAAAATCCTACATGACCCAAAAAAACGTTGAACACTTTCCACAGAAATTGGAGGTGGTAGACTAGCAATTACATCGATCATGGCTCTATCCACTTCAATGCCCTTACCAAATATCTTGTGGCCAAGTTCTATACCTTCTTTGACCATAAAATGACACTCTTCCCAAATTAAGCACCAAGTTAGTTTCTTCACATTGCAACAACATCTTGCCCTAATTACAAAACAATCATCAAATGAATCACCAACCACTGAAAAGTCATCCATTAAAACTTCAATGGTATCCTCCACCATGTCAGAAAATATGGATATCATGTAATGTTGAAAAGTGGCGGGTGCATTACATAACCCTGAATGGCATCCTCTCGAAAGAAAACGTACCATATGGACAGGTGAACGTGGTTTTCTCTTTGTCTTCGAGGGATATAGAGATCTGATTTGACCCCGAATAATCATCAATAAAATAGTACCATCCTCTGCCTTTAAGTCGGTCTAGCATCTTGTCCATGACTGGCATAGGAAAGTGATCTTCCTGAGTCCAGTGGTTTAACTTTCTATAGTCCATGCATACTCTCCAACCTGTGACTGGTTTGAGTGGAATGAGCTCATTGTTAGCATTTAGGGCCATGGTGATACCTCCCTTCTTTGGCATGCACTGAACTGGGCTCACCCATTTGCTATCGGCAATAGGGTAATCCATACCCGCATCCAACCATTTGATGATTTCCTTCATGACCACCTCCTGTATAGGCGGATTCAACCTATATTGATGCTCAATAATCAAAATACAATATGGCTCAAGATGGATCTTATGTGTGCAAATATCAGATGGGATCCTAATAATATCTGCAATGGTCCACTCAATAGCCTTTTTATACCTCTTCAAAATGGAGACCAAAGCCTCCACTTGCCATTCCTCTAAGTCAGCTACAACTATGAATGGTAAGGTGGTTCCAGTCCCCCTAAAGACATACTATATGTTAGATGGGAGTGCTTTGAGCTTAATACTGGAGGCTCCTCAATAGATGACCCCATACCAGCAAGTGCATTCACGAGCTCATCACCCCCATAGATCTCCTCAACATCAACATTCATCAAAAGTGTTGTTAAATCCTCAATACTCACCAACTCATCAATAAGCATGATTGGAAGTTCAGCTTCCACAACGTCAATCACTAAGACCACCCGCATTTCATTTGGCTGCTTCATGGTCTGACACACATTAAATGTTACCTCTTCATTGTTCAATTGGAATTTCAGTTGTCCAGTCTCCATGTCTACAAGAGCATGTGCGATGGTAAGGAATGGTCACCCCAAGATATTGGGGACCTCAAAATCATCCTCACAATCCAGAATAACAAACTCGGTCGGAAACATAAAGGACTCTACCTTCACTAGCACATCATAGAGAATCCCCACCGGATTATTAACTGTGTGATCTGCCATCAAGAGCTGCATTGTATTTGGTTTAGGGGCTCCCAAACCCAACTTTATGAACACTAATAATACATAAAGTTTATAATAGCACCCAGATCACATAGCACCTTAGAAAAGTTAAAGGGTCCAATAGTGCACGGTATGGTGAAAGCTCCAGGATCTTCCTTTTTCTGCACAAGAGACTGAGATGCTATTGCACTATAGTGGTTCAAATTATTAGCAAGTTCAAAGCTCACGGTCCTCTTTCCGGTGATGAGGTCTTTCATGAATTTATCATAGTCGGGCATCTGCTCAAGTGCCTCAACTAATGGGATGTTCACAGATAATTGTTTCAACATCGAAATAAATTTTTGATACTTCCCATCTTCGACCTTCTTCTTTAGCCTCTGCGGGAAAGGTGGAGGTGGTCTACGAATAGGTGTGATCTTTTGAGGTACCTCTTTCTCCTTCCCTTTGCCAGACCCATGCTCCTCTACATTACTAGGAGCTGTCATATCCACAGAATCATTAACCAAAATATGCTCCTTGGATTCCGCGACCTTATCATCATCAATCACCATGGGCTCAGCTATCTCATCCATCACAACGAGCCTCGGAGGATCAACTGTTGCCTTTCCACTCCTAATAGTGACCGCCATGCAATAACTATCATCTTTGAAATTTTGAACTATATTACAAGGAAGCGTAACCTTCTGCCTTTGGTTCATAGCAACAAATATTTGACCAAGCTGCTGCTCAATCTTCTTAATGGCAACGACATGTGATTCTACCATTTGGTTCATACTAAAAATATCACCACAGAGTTCCTTAAAACAGCCATATGTTTCCTCAATCTGCTTGAATACCTTAGACAACATGTTTTCCACCCTTGAACAACTAGACTATGGCTCATGGTTCCTAGAGGAACATGTAGACCGCTTTTTTCATTCTTGTACTCTTCACACTTTTTCCAATCACCATTGTCTCTGCCTCTGCTCCAACCCCTGTATTAGCCCTGGTTGTAGTAGTTATAGTTCCAAACTTGGTTCCCCTGACCTTGACGCCAAGAGTCTTTGTTAGACCCTTGTGTGTTGGTCCCAAAACCCGCCCCTTGATCATTCAGGTAATTTTCTTCCTCCTTATATTCTGATTCGCATCCATCATTTCTCGGGGCTTTGCCCTGAGAACCTACTGCATTCACCTTTTCAGCCCCGGCTCCCACAAAATGCTTAGCAAGTAGACCCATTGTGGTTTTAATCTTAATAATATCTCGGTTTTTCTCTTCATCCTTTCTTCTCTGCTCGGCACACAAACCTACCGCATAAGTACCAGCCAGAGCTACTGACTCTCTTGTGTGCCATGCGCGATTTGTTTTGGTTATCCTATCAAGGACCTCAGCAGCTTCAGCATAAGTATGACTTATGAATGTTCCACCCGAGACAGTATCAGACACCGCCTTATCGTTACCATTAAAATATCTCCAATAATGTATCATTTGGGATTCTATGGTTGGGCACCATTTTTAGCTTCTTGTTGAAACATAGCCATGTCTCATGAAGTACTTCAGAATTCAACTGCCTAAAGTTGTAGATTTCATCTTTCACCTGCAATGCTCTGGAAGGTGGGAAGAATCCTTCAAGAAAGGCTCTTTTTAGCTCCAACCAAGTAATGATAGAATTATTTGGCAATTCAGCCAACCACAGCGTTGCGTCACTCCCTAATGAAAAGGGAGATAACCTTAGCCTGATTGCATCCTGACTCACTCCCGGTTGTTTGTATGCTTTGCAGAAATGCATGAAATTTGTCAGGTGAGTATGTGCATCAACAGTCACATGACCCGCAAATATCATTTCATGTTCAGCAATTGGACCATTGTGGTAGTAATATCAAAATTCGCCCTAGCAGTCAAAGCGGGAGAGATAATAGCTCTAGTTGCACTGGCCTCATCAATATTAGAATCATCATCATCTTCAAAGTACTGGTGCCTCTGTCGGTCTAGACCTCTATTCCTTCTAGCTCACTCAACTTAGGCAACTTGGTGTTGCTCTTCAGTGAGTGATTTGTTGTAGATTTACAACACAACTGACGCTCAAAACTAAGAAAATAAACATGGACTTAGGTGTATTTTTGTCAATATGAGGCACTTATCCTTTGAGTTCAGGATAAATGGGTGTTGGAATAATAAATTGCAAAAGGAAGCAGTAAGTGTCCAAAAAAGGGCAAAAAGTGAAGTCCACAGTATGATACGTATGATGGACCTATTAGTCGTACCGAGGGTCGTGATTAGAAGCTGAAAGTTTAACCTAGAAGACCGATCCCATGAGACGTGTCACAGATCATACCATGATGGTACGAGTCGTGGTAAGCCAGTCGTGATGAAATCCAAAAGAATTGCATAGGAGGCTGATTCTCAGTACAAGAGGATCCTACGACCCCTGAGATGAAGGTACGAGTCGTACCACACCAGTCGTGGTGAAGTCAGACAAAGTTAAAACTATTAGGATCAAGCCACGGGTGTAAGGTACGAGTCATAGGATGTAGGTACGAATCATACCTTGGCCCAACACTTAGCTAAAATTCAGCCAACACTTCAAGCCACGAGTTGATGCCACGGTTAATGAGGAGCCCCTATAAGTCGTAGGAGTCTATGACAGATATGGAAAGAAGTCCTATTAGTTTAGGAAAAGGATTCTTGTGTCTCTATAAATACATTTTATGTTTTATTTTTCATAGAGGACGACGAATACACTTAATTTTAGTAGGAAAACATTGTAGTAAGCAATTTTACATCATTAAAAGAGAGAATTAAGTTGGTACAACCTTGTGATCAACCTTTTCTTGAACTCATAATTGTTCTTGCTACTTGTTATTCAAGATTTTGCGAATCAATTGAAGAAATCATTTTTCTCAACCATCTTTGTAAGTATTGTTTTATGTCTTCAGTCATGAACACAATTCACAACCTTGCAACTATGAGAGGCTAAAACCTCCATAGCTAGGATTGTGGGAACCATGGCGGATTAACAAGTTGGGGCTGCACAAAGTGATTCTAAATCCAATACTAATTACTTATATTGCAGTCTCTTCATCTTTAATGATTCTTAGCGGTGCGCAACGTTAGAAACTGCCTGAATTCTTTACTTGCTTTGGTCGAAGAGGTAGAGATTAGGAAAAGAGAATTACAATAGAGCCTTGACGGTGATGATCATTGTATTAACTTGAGTTGTGGTTGCAGGATAGTTATATCTGGAACTTAGTGATAATCGTTAGCTTGCAATACTCATGAGACTTGGTCGAGTAATTGAGGATAGTCATTCACTAGGGATTGGTCGATCGTTTGAATGAACATAAGTTATCAGTTCAGTAAGTAAGTATTGGTAAATAACATCAGTGTATACCCAAAGCTGTTATGAAACCATGGGGAACAAAGACCCTAGTTATCCTTTAATTATTTATTTGCAAACATAATCTTGACTGCTGTTTATTTTTATTATTGATTTTTATTAGAAACCCCCTATTGTGAAGTAACTACCATATGAGTCCATCAACCAGCTGTAATCTAGATCTTCCATATTCCCTGTGGGATCGACCCCAACCTCTAAGTTGGGCTCTTTATTGACAACTTCCGCTTCATACATCAGTTGGAAGTGTGGTTGGAGCGTTATTAAAAAGTGGAGCCATTGTTAGGGAATACGGCTGAGACTAGATTATTTGCTTGTATTTGACTTTTTTGGTAGTTATTTCCTCTTTTATGTTTTTGTTTGTTTTGTTTGGTCTCACCTAGGGAACCTCTTGGCAAAGCCAAGCATCCAAGATAGTGGAGGATGAGTCCAACTTCCTTGACGAAGTCTAAGTAGTCAAGATACTTACGTCGTGTCACGACATTAAACTAGATGTTGCATGGTAGGCAACCCATGGATGGTGATGTTTTAGTAGCCACAGGTATGTCCCCTTCCCTCTGTATTTACATTCTATGCTTCGAGTATGAAACATGTTTTTTTTAAGAAAAAATGAGAAGGGGGTGTACTTGTAATTTTTGGGATTTTTGTTTGTCTGAGGGTTTTTCTTGCCGTGTATCTTTTCCCTCAGGAATGCTATCTAGTAGAACCGGCATGTGTTAGGATTTTTGTTTTTAGTCATGATTTTTGTTTGATTAGAAAGTAACTTAGAAATACTCAACCAATAGATATGCACTAGTTTTGTTGTTTTTGAAAAAATTGACCCTACATAAAAAATTTTGCTATGTATTTGTGACAACAATGCATGATTTTTGTGGATCGTTTTTTGTCATTTAGTTATTAATAGTGCTACTCTTGTTAATCCATGTATGAACCAGACAGGTAAAGTAAAATTAATTCATGTACCATGTGTGAGTGAGGTCTTAGTATTTATTGCGGTATGTTGTTGAAGATCTAGAACTTGCCTGGTTGGTCTCTACATAGGTTAAGGATGGTTGGTTAGGATATGATCATAGGCAATTTTCGTTTTAGTTAACTTTTTGCCTATATTGCCCTACCAAAGTTTCATGAATCCCTTGATCCAAAGTTTGACCCTTAATAGACCATATTTCTTTGATTTACCTGTTAACCATACTCATTTATTTATAATGATCCTGTTTGGTCCTAGTCTTTCTTTGGATATTGTGAACCTCAACATAAGCAAAATGCTTAAGTTAAGGGTGGCTAGAGTAGGGGTGCATAAATGGTGGGAGCGGGAGAAAAGGAAAGAAAAGAAAAAGAAGAGAAAAATGGTGAAAAATAAGTTGTTGTGAGGTGAAAAAGTAAAAATCTGAAAATTTAAGAATACTGAAAAAGTAAAATTCAAAAGAGCTTGCAATTGTTTAAAAATGTGAAAAATCACCTCACCCATTCAAATATTCTTAAAATGGGAAAAAGAGAAGAAAAGAAGACAAAAAATGAAGGGTGAAATAGGAAAATGGTGTAGCCAATGGATGTAGTGCCAAGGAAGGGATAGTCACTCATAAAATCTTTCGTCTTTATCATGTCCAGCCCTAACTCTACACTACAAGTCATATCAAGTCCTATAGTGATCTTAATTTGACCATCTAAAAAACCAAAGCAGAGAAAATAAGGGCAAGCCTATGGTATCTGATGCATAATACTTGCATTTCTTTAAGAGAGTGAGTGCTTCATTTGCCTATTCCGATGTTTCATTTGATACATCATATTAGAGTGGGGACTTCATTTTTGTGAGGGTGCATGGATTATGTTTGCTTTTACCATTGGTATATATGAAACACAAAGGTGATGACTTGATTGCTTGTTGATAGTTAGATGACATGTCTTGATCCCTGTATATGATGTTTTGATGTTGCTTTCAATACATTAGTTGATGATGTTTCATCAGGAAGGGTCAATAGAGTTTGTATATAGAGTGCACAAATTTGTTTCAATTTTGGCTGTAGTGTCTTAAGTTTATTTTCTAGTTGAGCATTGTGTTTACATTTTCATTTTCTTTTCCTGAGGACATGCAAAAGTCTTAAGTTGAGGGTGTTGATGTGATATGGATTTACATCACTATTGACGCTCAAAACTAAGAAAATAGCATGGACTTAGGTGTATTTATGTGGATATGAGGAACTTTTCCTTTGATTTAAAGATAAATGGGTGTTGGAACAACAAATTGCAAAAGAAAGCTAAAAGTGTGCAAAAAAGGGTAAAAAGTGCAGTCCACAGTACGATCTGTATGATGGAGCTACGAGTCGTACTGAGGGCCGTGATAAGAAGCTGAAAGTTTATCTTGGAAAACTGATCCCACGAGACTTGTCATGGATCGTACCATGATGGTACGAGTAATGGTAAGCCAGTCGTGATGAAATCTAGAAAAATTGCACAGGAGGCTGATTCTCGGTATGAGAGAATCCTATGACCCGTGAGATGAAGGTACGAGTCATACCATACCGGTCGTGGTGAAGTTCAAAAAAAGTTCAAAGTATCAGGATCAAGCCACGGGTGTAGGTACGAGTTGTAGGATGTAGGTACGAATCGTACCTTAGCCCAACACTTAGCTAAAATTCAGCCAAGACTTCAAGCCACGAGTCGATGCCATGGTCCATGAGAAGCCCCTATGAGTAATAGGAGGACCCGTGACGAGCTCGGCGATAGATATGGAAATAAGTCCTGTTAGTTTAGGAAAAGGATTCTTGTGTCTCTATAAATACGTTTTATGTTTTATTTTTCATAGAGGATGACGAATACACTTAATTTTAGTAGGAAAACATTGTAGTAAGCAATTTTACATCATTAAAAGAGAGAATTAAGTTGGTTCAACCTTGTGATCAACCTTTTCTTGAACTCATATTGTTCTTGCTACTTGTTATTCAAGATTTTGTGAATCAATTGAAGGAATGATTTTTATCAACCATCTTTGTAAGTATTGTTTTATGTCTTCAATCATGAATATAATTCAAGACCTTGCATCTATGAGAGGCTAAACCCTCCATAACTAGGATTGTGGGAACCATGACAGATTTACAAGCTAGGATTGCACAAAGTGATTCTAAAATCCAATACTAATTACTTATATTGTAGTCTCTTCATCTTTAATGATTCTTTGCGGCACGCAATGTTAGAAAGTGCCTGAATTCTTTACTTTCTTTGGTTGAAGAGGTAGAGATTCAGAAAAGAGAATTACAACAGAGCCTTGATCTTGATGATCATTGTATTAACTTGAGTTGTGGTCACAGGATAGTTATATCTGGAACTTAGTGATAACGTTTAGTTTGAAAAACTCATGAGACTTTGTTGAGTAATTAAGGATAGTTATTCAATAGGGATTAGTCGATCGTTTGAATAAACTTAAGTTATCAGTTCTGTAAGTAAGTATTGGTAAAGATCACTAGTGTATAGCCAAAGCGGTTATGAACCCATGGGGAACACAAACCCTAGTTTTCCTTTAATTATTGATTTGCAAACATAATCTTCACTGCTGTTTATTTTTTATTATTTTTTTAGAATCCCCCCATTGTGAAGTATCTATCATACGAGTTCATCTACTGGTTGTAATCTAGATCTTCCATATTCCCTGTGGAATCGACTCCAACCTCTAAGTTGGGTTCTTTATTAACAACGCCCACTTCATACTTTAGTTGGAAGTGTGGTTTGAGCGTTTTCAGTGAGCCTCGCTACCTCTCTATATCTTAATCTAGCTTGTTCCTCAGGAAACATTCTGGTTGTTGTTTCTTCCACTGTCTCTTTCCCATGTATGTTGGCCATTTTCCTTAGATTCCGTAGTGTTTTTCAAGTTCGTGATCAATTGGAACCAGAGCTTTTCCTCGGGTCCTAGTACTGGGTGCGCATGAACCTAAGACCTGTTAAAAATAAAAACAACAAAGAAAAAAAATAAAAAGGAAATAAGGGCCAACAGTAAAGCAAACGTAATTAACAAAAGCCTAAGCCGTATTCCTCAACAATAGCGTCAAAATTTAATTTTGCCCAAATTACACCTCGTAAATGAGATATAAAAAAGTCAATGTCAAATATAGAACCCATCTAGGGTTGGGGTCAAATCCCATGAGGAATGCATTTAGCTAATGTTATCGGCTTACTTATTTCCTAGGTGGAAGGTTTGAAACAAAAAATAATGAAAAGTAGTAGTACTAATGAGTAGACTTTTGATTTAATTTCAATAGCATTCAATAAGTTAGTTGGCTAGGATTGTGTTCCCCATGACTACATAACCACAAAGATTTTATACTAGTGATCTATTTCGGTGCTTAGCATGCAATATCGGTAAGTTGACTTCAACTAAATGGTTGGTCCCTTATTTAAATGATTATCACCACACAAATTGGTTTTTATGCGGATGTATACTTAATTAACCCTTACCCTTAATATCGAATTTGCTATGCCTGGACAAGCTATTAGATGAGGGTTGATAGCCTCAAATCTCCATTGTTAATACATTTTCCCTTTCATTATTCCCTTGACCCTGTGAGTGAGAAAAGGAAAATTCCAATGCTTGGAACCGTTAAGAAATAATTAAATTAAAGGGAAAAACAATACATGTATAAGCCCCATTCAAGATTCACTAAGTATTTTTACCTATGTATCTTAATTCATTATGGTTCGCACAACCCTAGTTATAGGTTTAACTACTCATTCTTGAATACTCACAATTATATGTTGGATAAGAAATCATAATTGCGACTTACTATGATTTTTAGAAGAAACCACTCATATTGAATAAATCAGCAAAATCAAAGAACAAAAATGCAATGTTGTTTTAATCCTCAAAATCAAGAACCAAATTATAAACATTGTTTCTTGAACCTTGATGGTAGTCAACAACACCCAAAACTAACGTTCAAAATTGTAAACGTAAATTGTCCTCTAAAAATAAACCTAAATAAAGTATTTATAATATTAAAAAAAACCTTTCCTAACTAAAAATGGAATTCAAGTCGGCAGTGGTAACGGGCCAAGTAACAACTCGTTAGGTCTCCAAACGAGTCGTGGAATTCTTTCCAAAGTTGTCCTTGGAAGACTACTTCTTCAGGGCAATAGGTAACCTAACGACTCGGCAAGTGAGAGCACGAGTCATTAGGTCCCTTGTGGCTACTGATCCCAAAAAGTTCCAGTGTTCTTGACGGGTGAGCCTAGTATCTCACAATGAGTCATCAAGTCAACCCGGTGACTTATTGAGTCCTTCGTTGCATCTCCTGATAATTTTTTGGTCATTTTTCTTCCCAATCCTCACGGATCTTATAACAACTCGTTACTAGTCATAACGAGTCATGCCATGAACTCATGGATTGCACTGGTTTCTTGCACTACGAACATGATCTCTTCCCACAATCTAAGCATGAGTCGTCCAATGTAACGACGACACGTTACCTGACTAGCAGTCCACACTTGGTCCAATTTTTGCCTCACTTTGCCCATTTCACATTCCAAACCTCTTTTCCTACAACACTCGATAAAGACCCATTATTTTCATATAAACATACTCAGAATTTGCATATCTTCTTACTTTTAAGCGTCAAGAGTGTCGTAAAACTATGACGCATAACATACTAAGATATAGGATGGGAAATTAGGAAAGGATTATTTATGAATAGTCCACTTTAGCCTTAAAAGAAGTACCAAATGGAAATAAATATCCCTTGATCCCAATTTTGAGCTTAAATTGACCTTTTTTTGTGGAAACCAATTCACCTTCCTGCTTTGATTATAATGAACTTGTTTTGGCCATGGTCCCTCCTTGGACATTGTGATCCTAGTTAAACTGTTTGAAATAATTGATGTATTGAAAGTAAAGGCAAGCTTATGGTATTGAAGGTGCACAGTTAGAATTTCTTTGTGAGAGCAAGTAAGTTTTTACCCAGTCCTAAGAGAAAATATCATCATGATCATATTCATCTGTGTGGGTGTTGGACTTCTTTGTGGTAAGGGCATTTGGCCAACAATATTTTCTGCAAACTGTCTGGGTCAGTGTCATAAGATTATATGCATGGTTCCAAGTTGACAATGTATTTCCATGTTTCGATTCCTCTATGTCATGGATGAAATTTTACATACGCACTATTATTTTGATTTTGATGATAGAGGAGGTGTTAGAAAATTTGATTTGATTTTGAGTTGTGGCTTCCGTAGGTTTCCTAGAGTTCTTTTGATTGAAGCATCGGGTTAGTTCTATTTTGTGTGTTTTCTTTTTCCCGAGAACATGAAAAAGTTCTAAGTTGAGGGTGTTGATGTGTCGTGATTTTACGGCACTTTCGACATTTAAAACTAAGAAGATATGAAAATTTCGAGCGTGTTTATATAGATATAATGTGTTTTTGTTGAGTGTTTCAGGAAAATAGGTTTGGAATGTGAAATGAGCAAAATAAGTCAAAAATTGGATCTAGTGTGGACTGCTAATCAGTTAACGAGTCATCGTCTCATTGGACGACTCGTTCCTAGAGTCGCGGGAAGAAACAAGTGTGAAGTGCAATGAATCAGTGAAGACCATGAGTTAAAGGCATGGCTCATTCTGATGGGTAACGAGTTGTTGTGAGGGTCGTGAGGACTGGGAGAAAATATTGCTAAAAACTTAACTGGGATGCAACGAAAGACTCAACGAGTTGTCGGGACACTTGACGACTCGTCATGAGAAGCTAGGAACACTCGTCATCTACACTAGAAATTTTGGGGATCAAAAGCCACGAGGGACCTAACGACTCGTGTCGTGCCTTAACAAGCTGTTAGGTGACCCATTGTCCTGAAGAAGCAATCCACCGAGGATGAGTCATTAATGCATGCCACAACTCGTTAGCAGACTTGGTCCGTTAACACTGCTGACCTGTATTCCATTTATAGTTAGGAAAGGTCTTATCTAAGACTATAAATACTCTATGTAGGTTTATTCTTATGGGACGGTTTTTTGGATGGCTTTGAACGTTATTTTTGGGTGTTGTTGATTACCATCAAGGTTCAAGAAAATAAGGTTTATAATTTTGTTCTTGGTTTTGAGGATTAAAACAACATTGGAGTATTGTTCGTTGGTTTTTATTTATTTATTCAATACGAGTGGTTCCTTCTACAAATCATTTTAAGTTGCAATTATGATTTCTTCTCTAATTTATAATTGTGATTCTTCAAGTATGAGAAGCTAAATCCATAATTAGGGTTGTGGAGACAATGATGAAGTAACACACATAGGCAAAAATACTTAGTAAATCTTTAACGGGGTTTATGCATGTGTTGTTTTTTCCTTCGTTTTAATTGCTTCTTAACAGTTGCAAACATTGGAATTTTCCTTATTCTTACTCACCAGATCGCGGGAGTAATGAATGGGAAAAGGGATTAACAACAGAGATTTGAGGCTATCAACCCTCATCTAATAGCTCGACCTTGTCCAGAAATAGCTAATCTGATATTAAAAGTAAGGGTTAATTAAGTATACATCCGCATACAGATCAAGTTGTGTGGTGATAATCATCTAGATTGGGGACAAACTATTTAGGTGAAGATTACTTACCGATATCGCATGCTAAGCACCAGAATAGATCACTAGTATAACACGCTTTGTTGTTATGATGTCTTGGGGAACACAATCCTAGAAAACTCACTTATTGAATACAATCGGATTTATATTAAGGATCAACTCATTGTTCTATAATGCATTTCATTATTTTGTGTTTCAATTTTCCTCCCTAGGAAATAAGTAAGCCAATAGTATTAGCTAAACACATTAGCTAAAGTTCTCTTCATATTCCTCGTGGGATTTGACCCAACCCTGGTTGGGTTCTATATTTTACATCGACCGCTTTATATCTCATTACTTCATCATGGTTCCCAAAACCCTAGCAAACTAACTTATTGAATACAATTAAATTTAAATCAAGAATTAACTCATTGTTCTATATTTCTTTCATTCTTTTAGGTTTCAATTCCCCCCCCCCCCCCCAAGGAAATAAGTAAGCCAATAGTATGAGCTAAACACATTAACAAAAGTTCTCATCATATTCCTCATGGGATTGGACACTAACCCTTGTTGGGTTCTATATTTTACATAGACCGCTTTATATCTCATTACGAGGTGTAATTTGGGCAACATCAGATACTTAGAGAATTCACAAGTTGGGTTAAAACCCAATAGATTCATCAACTAGGAATTCCCATGAATTTGAGAAGGAATTGGGAATGGGAGTGGATGAATACACCTATTCATAACACTACAGACCTGGGTACTTCAGATTTCACAACCCTCTTGAACGGCCAAAGGAAATTTAAGGAGAATTGAGGAATTTCTAGGCTTGATCACCCTTAGGAACTTCTAGGCTTGCATGCATGGAGAGAGTTAGGTTTAGAATGAGTTAAACCCTCTAAAAACACATTTATCTAAGCTTAAATCAATATAGTTTAGGTCTTAGGAACCTAGGAATTATGGAAAAGACCTTAATAATTTCACAGGAAAAGTCACACTGCCAGTCCCAATAAGGGATTGGATGACTCGTTGCCTGAGGGACGCCTTGTGCTGATGAGTCCTTGGGTTCACAACCAAAAAGTTCCACCTTCATGCTGGCCCCTAACCACGGTCGACTCCACAACTTGTTGCCCTGACCATGAGTCTCGGCTTGTCTCATGGTCAACCCCCAATTCACAAAAGCCAACCAACTCTCCTTTCACTAATGAATCACCTATCAACTCGTGGTACACTTTACGGTCACCTAATTACTCGTGGTGCACTGCACAGGTCACTGGATGACTCGTCCTGTGGCCAGGTGCAGAAATTCCTATTTATTCCATTTCAACCCCCGGGTTTGATCATAGGGTTTTTGGGGTATTACAATATCTCTCCCTCAGGAACATTCATCCTTGAATGTGGATGAACATACTAAAAAGATGGGAAAAGAAACTATCATACCAAATACTAAACATTTAGAGCTGAAAACTGACGGAGTGACGGACTCCGGAATCAAATATAGGACTTAATTGAATTCATAAATCACCCTTATATACATTGACATGATAGAAACTGGGGCACATTATCTGAACATGAAACTGAATAGAGTACTAGGGAGGAAACTGATACCTCAAGATGGAACTGAGCCGGAAGGGAATAGGTGCGGGTATTTAGCCATCATACCTGCTTCGGCTTCTCACAGCTCCGTAAACATGCTGATTCCTCCACAAAACCTTTACTAAAGGTACTTCCTTGTTTCTTAGCTTTTAAATCTAACGATCAAGTATTTCCACTGAAACATCCTCATAGCTAAGAATATCCTTCACACCCACGCTCTCCACTGGGACAACCAAAAATGGGATCACCCATACATTTCTTCAAAAGCGACAGATGAAACACCGGATGCGCTGAAGCCAATTTTGAAGGCAACTCCAACTCATACGCTACCTTGCCAAACCATCTGTCTCATAATTTGGTACGAGCCAACATAATAGGGATTGAGCTTCCCCTTCTTTTTGGATCGCATCAATCCCTTCATGGGATACTCCTTGAAAAATACCCAATCATCCACTTCAAACATTAGCTCCCTCCTACTCACATTCGCATAAGACTTTTGGCGGCTCTGAGCTACTTTCAACCTTTCCCTTAGGAGATGAACCTCTCCATAGCCTAATGAACTAAATCCAATCCTATCAACCTAGCTTCACCGACATCAAACAAACTAATAGGCAATCTACATCTCCCCCATAAAGAGTGTCACACCCCACCTTGGGGGGCATGACGGGCACCTGGTGCCAATTAGACTCTGGGCTGCTAAATGGTCCAGCCTGAGCACATCTGGTGCTTTGGCTGACTCTAGCTCTATTTCAAGAAACGAACTGGCTATATAACGATTGTAAATACAGCCTCCGGCTGACTGGGCCTATAGCCATCTGTATAAAACTTTAGCTAACCAGAAACATACTTACAACGGGGAAGCCTATGCGGGCCGACAAGGCCACCATGCTGTCTAGTTTTTTGTAACTTAACAATAGAATGCTGGATAACTACGTGACCGATAAGGTCACCACTACTATCAGACTGTGGCCCTACACAACCAACATAATCAACCAAACACATATATACATGCACGGCCCCACACGACCGGCTCCACTACCACAGGGAAACATCAGACTACAAGCCTCTAGGAAGTAATAATAGAATGATCGGGACAGGGCCTCGACCTACCCAAACTGTTATCAAAAGGAAATAGGAGCAACCTCCGACTATCTAGCTCTGGAGGATAGGAGCTGACAACTCTGCTGACTGGATCATGAGGGATCGACTCCTCATCTATGTGTACCTATAAACAAGCAATGCAGCGCCCCCACGGGCGTCAGTGCCACAGCTACTGACCATGTAAAGCAAACTGAAATATACAACTGAAATGGGTAACAACAATAACATGACATATAAGCAGGAAGTAGCTGAGTCTATCTAGTTGAGGATAACTAGGGAGAGTTTACTTATTCTGTAACTAAAACCTGACAACGTGTCGTCCTACTGTCTATCAGTATCTAATAGCACATATAGATATACATATAAGTCCACACAATACCTGACCGACCCCCATAAGCCGGAAGGTGCCAACCAACAGAACAATATATTTACCCCTACCCAGGTCTAAACCAACCAAAAATAAGTCACTCCACTCATCTGATAACTGTGAGCTCCTCCTACCAGCTCCCTTGGGTACGTAGCTCAGGCCTTGGCCTCTGACAATAAACTTTGTCTGAGTCTGAAGACTCCTTCCTCTGGGCGCAAGTGCTCACAGGGTAATCTGCTGCTGTATTTGTGACTGAAACTGCCCCTGGGTGCAAGCATGCAACAGGGTAATTTTATAAAAATCTGTATCTGAAACTGCCCCTGGCAACAAGCACACACAGAGTAATCTGCCCCTATAAACAGGGTAATCTGGCTCTGCGCAGAGTAAACTGAACTGCTCCTGCAAGCAGGGTAATCTGGACCGTATTATTATGGTGGTCGGCCATCATCGTCCTCTAGGCGGACGACATCGCCCAGCTAGTGGCGGTATCTGAATCTGGTATCGACACAGCTATAAACCAGGGGCGTCGGGGATGCTAAAGGGTGCCCACATGCCATAACAAGTCTCAACATACAAAACACATACACAACGAGCATGCTCAAATGAAAAATACTAATCCTATTCTCTTCTTTTGTTTCAAGGCCAGTCCGTATTAAACAACTGATGCTATATTCTGTTTTACGTTGTTTCTGATTGCTAGGCTAACTGCTACCTGGCCTTTATCTGTTTATCTAATTATTGTTACCCGTGATCTGAAGCTATATTAGTTTCTAGAGCCATATCTATTTCTGGAGCTACATCAGTATCTGGAGCTATTTCTATATTTGATTACTGATCTGATTACATTTGGATATAACTTAATAACATAGGACATGCCATCTATAACTGGATATAGCTATATAACATAAGATGTGCCATCTATTACCGGATATAGTCTCAGCAAATGTAATACATATTATCTTGTAATCTTGCTAACTCATTATACTGCTTTTACAACTTCCATTTTGGGTATTACGTAAGAATATGCTGAACTACTAACAGATACCACATTACTATCTGAAATCATCTGACTATCCGTTATTCTGATTATTGCATGATACGTAATGATATACTAGCATGCTTGCTGGAAATTGTACTGAAATCGTTCCTGTACGCTAGGTATCTATTAATAGCCTTTACTCTAATTATTTTCTAGACTATACTTCCTGGCTTGCCGAAAGAGTAGCTTTACATACCTGGTTTCTGAGTACCCGACTTACCGATGAGATTTTCGTCAGTACTTCTGTTGTTTCTCCCAACTACATTCATATACACGTGAATTAGAACTAAATACATTAATATCTGGGAGAAATTATCAGTTTTGATATATACTTATCCCAAACTTCAACCTTTCGATAAACGGTCGAAAACTCATTATTTCTCGATAGTCTGGAAAGGATAAATGCTCACTGCAATGCTAGGAACACATTGGTACTAATTTAAAGCAATTCTATTTACTTTACCTCGGTAGCACGACGTTTCGCCAGCCAAATTTCACGAAACCAACTCCGCAAGATTGCTCTCTACAGCTTTATACCTCGGTATCTAAGCCGGAACGGAGTTTATACCGCGTTTCGTAGCGTAATCGGAAGTAAATATGTATAAATGTCGTGGGTTCCTCCTTATTACCTATATTCCCCTGCTTTTTTCTTGAAATCTATTGATATCTTATGAAAAACCGACTTTCTCTTTTTTTTTTTCTTTTCTCTTTTTTTTTCTTTTGCATGCCTTCTAAATCCCTTAACCAACATGCCATTAGGCTATTTATTCATTTATAATTTACGGAGTGTAACATCCTTCCCCCCTTAAGAACATTCGTCCTCGAATGACATTCTGTCTATAGGACTTCTCAACTTACTCAACTTGTTTCTAGAAAAATTTCGGCAGAGTTTCCCCTGTATTATGGACTATCTAAAAATTCCTGAAAAGTAGAAAAGCCCAATACGGGTACTCCACATGATATAATAACATATATATAACTGTCTATAATCAATCGCCTGCTTTCATATATGAAATATAAGCATTCATAAGGAAAAACAATTCTAACATACCTCATGTTTGCCTATGCCTGGAATAGGTGGGGATATCTGGCTTTCATGTCCTCCTCGGCTTCCCAGGTTATCTCTTCTCGGTTCCTGTTACGCCATAATACCTTGACAGATGCAACATCTTTAGTTCGCAGTCTACGGATCTGTCTGTCTAGTATAGGTATTGGAACATCTTCATATGCTAACTCTTCCGTGACCTGGACATCCTGAAATGGAACAACTGTGGAAGGGTCTCCTACGAACTTCCTCAACATAGATACAATGGAATAATGGGTGAACAGAAGCTAATTCTGGGGGCAAGTTCAATTCGTATGCTACTCGGCCTATTCTTCGCCGAATCTGATATGGCCCAATGAACCTCGGGTTAAGCTTGCCTTTCTTGCCAAATCTCATCACCCCTTTTATCGGAGACACCTTCAAATATACCCAGTCATCCACTGCAAATTCTAGATTTCAGTGCCGCATATCTGCATAAGACTTCTGGCAGCTCTGAGCAGTCAGTAGGCATTCTCTGATAAGCTTCACTGCCTCTTCTGACTGACGAATAATATCCGGCCCAATCAGCGCTGTCTCCCCCGCTTCAAACCAGCCAACGGGATCTACATCTCCGCCGTATAATGCTGCAAAGGGCGCCATCTGGATAACTGAATGATAACTGTTATTATAGGAAAATTCGATCAATGACAGATGCTCATCCCAGTTACCCCCAAAATCTAGTACACACGCTCGTAGCATATCTTCGAGCGTCTGGATAGTTCGTTCTGCTTGCCCGTCTGTCTGAGGATGAAAGGTTGTACTTAAGTTAATCTGTGTCCCCAGGACTCTCTGGAACGACTGCCAGAATCTCGCTGTAAATTGTGCTCCTCTATCTGAGATAATAGACACCGGAACACCGTGCAATCTGACTATCTCTCTGATATATAGTTCAGCATAATCCTCGGCCGAGAAGGTAGCTTTCACTGGCAGGAAATGAGCTGATTTTGTCAGCCTGTCAACTATTACCCAAATAGAATTGTTTCTGCGTCTGGTACGGGGTAACCCTGTTATGAAATCCATATTTATCGCTTCCTATTTCCATAAAGGCACAGCTTATCCTGCGTCAGACTGCCTGGTTTCTGGTGTTCTGCTTTCATCTACTGGCAGTTAGGACATCTAGATATAAATTCAGCTATTTTAGCTTTCATACCTGGCCACCAGTAGATGTCTCTAATGTCGTGGGACATTTTTGTTGCTCCTGGATGGAGGGAATAGCGAGCGTAATGTACCTCATGCATGATCTGCTGGCGAAGCCCTGAAACATTTGGGACACATAGGCAGCCCTTACAACGTAGCACTTCATCCTCAGTCACCTGGAAATCTGGCTCCTTACCTTTCTGAACTCTATCTCTGAGCTGGACTAAGTCAGGGTCCTCGTATTGTCGTTCTTTTACCTCTGTAACTAACAATGACACAACAATGTTCTGAATCACCGCTCTGTTATTTTCTATTTCTACGACTCGAACGGCTAAACTAGCTAGCTGATGAATTTCCTTGGCTAACTCCCGCTTCTCGGGTCGCAAATATGCTAAACTCCCCATTGACTTACGGCTGAGGGCATCTGCTACTACATTAGCTCTCCCTGGATGGTAGAGAATATTTACGTCATAATCCTTTAGCAATTCTAACCAACGACGCTGTCGCAGATTTAACTCCCTCTGTGTGAAAATGTACTGCAGGCTTTTATGATCTGTAAAAATGTCTACATGAACGCCATACAGATAATGCCTCCAGATTTTTCAGAGCGTGGATCACTGCGGCCAGTTCCAGGTCATGGGTTGGATAGTTCTTTTCGTGCTTCCTCAGCTGTCTGGAAGCATAAGCAATCACCTTACCATGCTGCATCAACACACAACCCAGTCCCAAGCCTGAAGCATCGCAATACACCGCATACCCATCTGTTCCCTCTGATAATGCTAGTACTGGGGTGGAGGTCGATCTGTCTTTCAATTTTTGAAAACTCTGCTCACATGCCTTCGTCCACTAAAATTTCGCTACTTTCTGTGTCAACTTTGTCAAAGGTGCTGCTATAGTGGAGAATCCTTCAACAAATCTCTGGTAATACCCTGCTAAACCCAGGAAACTGCGGACCTCGGTCGGAGTGGTTGGTCTGGGACATCTCTTGACCGCCTCTATTTTTTGTGTGTCCACCTGTATACCAGCATCCGACACGATATGCCCCAAAAAGGCAACTGAGTTCAGCCAGAACTCACACTTACAAAACTTGGCGTACAGCTGATAGTCTCTAAGGATCTGGAGTACTGTTCGTAAATGGTTCTGGTGATCTGTCTCTGGATGAGAATATACCAAAATATCATCGATAAATACTATCATGAACAAATCCAAATACGGTCTGAATATGATGTTCATCGGGTCCATAAACACTGCGGGAGCATTCGTCAGCCCAAAAGAGATGACTAGAAATTCAAAGTGACCATCTATCTTAGAGAAACATCTGGCCCCCTGCAACTGGTCAAACAAATCCTCTATTCTAGGGAGCGGGTATTTGTTTTTAACCGTTACCTTATTCCGTTGCCGGTAGTCTATACACATACAAAGTGAGCCATCTTTCTTCCTTACAAATAGAACTGGCGCACGCCACGGGGAAGTACTAGGCCTGATAAAGCCTTTGTCGAGCAATCTTTTAACTGCTCCTTCAACTCTCTAAGCTCAGCTGGTGCCATGCGATATGGGGGAATGGATATAGGTTGAGTCCCTGGCAACAAGTCAATTGCAAAATCTATCTCCCTTTCGGGAGGGATACCAGGCAACTCATTTGGAAGTACGTCAGGGAATTCATTGACCACTGGAACAGACTGAAGAGTCGGAGGTTCCACCCGAATGTCCTGGACTCTAACTAGGTGGTAAATACATCCCTTTGCTATTAATTTTCTCGCCTGAAGGTTGGAAATAAACCAACCTTTTGGCGTAGCTGTGCTCCCTTTCCACTCTCGCACTGCTTCCCCCGGAAAGTGAAATCGGACCATCTTGGTCCAGCATTCTAAGTTGGCATAGCAAGGCACTAACCAGTCCATACCCATTATGGCATCGAAGTTGACCATCTCAAGTTCTATTAAGTATACTCTGGTCTGGCGATCAGCAACCTCTACCGTACACCCTCGGTAAACTCTTTTAGCTATAATCGAGTCACCAACCGGTGTAAGCACTGAAAAGGGCTGCTGAAGCAATTCTGGTTCAATACCCAACTTTCGGGCCACAAATGGTGTAATATATGACAAGGTAGACCCTAGATCAATCAATACATAAACAGGGTATGATCAGATAATCAATATACCTATGGCCACGTCGGGAGATGCCTCTAAATCCTGCCTCCCTGGTAATGCATAGGTACGGCTGGGGCCTGCACCTGAGCCAGAGGCTCCTGATCTACCTCGGCCCCTATTTGCTGAACCTGAGGGTCTGCACCCTACTGAGGCTAGTAGAGCTCGTGGCCCCGCTGATGCTCTTTCCAGACTATCCCAGCTACTATGTCCTCTGGCCGGACAATCTCTTATCAAATGCCCTTCCTGTCCGCAGTTATAACACCCTAAGAAGCCTTGCCTGCAGGCTCCAAAATGGGGTCGGTGTCATATAGGACAAGGGGTGGGTGAAAATCTACTCTGTTCTGCCCTCCGCTGCTGAGGTGATGCTACTGTCCGTAAACTGCTACCGGAATCTGACTGACTCTAGCGAACAAATCTGCCTCTCTACTGCTGTACCGGAGGTAAGGATCTGGGTGGCCTATCTGAAAATCGTGGTCTCGCCCCCCTAGGGATTTCCCCCTGAATCTCAGCGGGTCTGTTTCTACTGCGTTGCTCTGAAGTTGCCTGCCTGTCGCCCCGCTACCGCTGTCTCAGGCCCTCAATTGTCTGTGCGAAGGCCTGTACCCTGGCTATGTCCATGTCCTCTCTCAAAGTAGCCGTCATGCACGTCTCTATGTAATCTGAATTTAGGCCCATAATAAAGCGATGGACTCTGGACGACATAGTGTCCACAAATGCTGGAGCATAGCGGGCTAAGGACTCGAACTGTAAAGAATACTCACGGACGCTCGTAGCCCCTTGCTCTAAGTGTAAGAACTGGTCCATCCGGGCCTGTCTGACCTCCTGGGGTAAGTCGTGGTCCAGGAAGGCCTCTGAAAAGCTGGACCAAGTAGGAGGGGCAACATCTCTCCCTCGAGACCCTTCCCAACTCTCGTACCATAATACAGCTATGACCCACAGCCGAAACACTACCAGCTCAACTGATTCTGTAGGGGTCACATGCATAACCCGAAAAATTCTTTGCATCTGATCTAGGAAATCTTGGTGGTCCTCTGCTTGATCTGACCCAGTAAACTGAGGGGGTCCGAATGCCAAGAATTCTCTAACCCTTGAACTACCTAGCCCACCTAGAGATTCTGCTGCTGCAGGTGGTACTGGTTGATGCTGGGTAGCTAGCATCTGGGTTAACATAACCACTGCACTACGTAGCTCCTAATCAGATGAAGTGGGTGCAGGAGCTGTGGGAGGCAGTGCTGCCTCAAATGGTGTCTGGCGAGGCGGAGACTGCTGGGAGGGTCGAGATGACACCTTCGTATCACCCTCAGACCGGGCTGAATCTGGCTGTAACTGAGGCATCCTGCTGGTGCCTTCGCCTGCCACTGTATCCAATCTCCCCCCTGTAGCTGGGTGCCACTGATCTCCCATAGTATCTGTAGACAAAGAGGGTGGTAAGTTTCAAAAGAACCAACCCTATACTGTACTGTGCTATGGCATGACTGAGTATGAAAGAAGCGTAACCATCCATTATGCCTCGCAGCCTCCTGCCTATAGTATGTGGTGCACAACACATCCATAGACAAGACTCTACTTAGCACGGCTTGCAGACTCCCTAGGACACGAACTGCTCTGATACCAAGTTTGTCACACCCCACCTTGGGGGGCATGACGGGCACCTGGTGCTTGCTAGACTCTGGGCTGCTAAATGGTCCAGCCTGAGCACATCTGGTGCTTTGGCTGACTCTGGCTCTATTTCAAGAAACGAACCAGCTATATAACGGCTGTAAATACAGCCTCTGGCCTACTGGGCCTATAGCCATCCATATAAAACTTCAGCTAACCAGAAACATACTTACAACGGGGAAGCCTATGCGGGCCGACAAGGCCACCATGCTGTCTAGTTATCTGTAACTTAACAATAGAATGCTGGATAACTACATGACCAGCAAGGTCAGCACTACTATCAGACTATGGCCCCACACGGCCAACATAATCAACCAAACACATATATACATGCACGGCCCCACACGACCGGCTCCACTACCATAGGGAAACATCAAACTGCAAGCCTCTAGGAAGTAATAATAGAATTATCAGGACAGGGCCCCGACCTACCCAAACTATTATCAAAAGGAAATAGGAGCAACCTCCGACTGTCTAGCTCCGGAGGATAGGAGCTGACAACTCTTCTGACTGGATCACGAGGGATCGACTCCTCGTCTATGTGTACCTACAGGTAAGCGATGCAGTGTCCCCACGGGCATCAGTACCACCGGTACTGAGCATGTAAAGCAAACTGAAATATACAACTGAAATGGGTAACAACAATAACATGACATATAAGCAGGAAGTAGCCGAGTCTATCTAGCTGAGGATAACTGGAGAGAGTTTACTTATTTTGTAACTAATTTGAGCATACCTGACGACATGTCGTCCTACTGTGTATCAGTATCTAGTAGCACATATAGATATACATATAAGTTCACACAATAGCTGACCGACCCCCATAAGCCGGAAGGTGCCAACCAACAGAACAATCTATTTACCCCTACCTGGGTCTAAACCAACCAAAAATAATTCACTCCACTCATCTGATAACTGTGAGCTCCTCCTACCGGCCCCCTTGGGTACGTAACTCAGGCCTTGGCCTCTTACAATAAACTGTGTCTGAGTCGGAAGACTCCTGCCTATGGGCGCAAGTGCTCACGGGGTAATCTGTTGCTGTATCTGTGACTGAAACTACCCCTGGGTGCAAGCACGCAACAGGGTAATTTTATAAAAATCTGTATCTGAAACTGCCCCAGGCCACAAGCACACACAGAGTAATCTGCCCCTGTAAATAGTGTAATCTGGCTCTGCGCAGAGTAAACTGAACTGCCCCTGCAAGTAGGGTAATCTGGACCGTATTATTATGGTGGTCGGCCATCATCGTCCTCTAGGCAGACGTCATCACCCAACTAGTGGCGGTATCTGAATCTGGTATAGACACAACTATAAATTAGGGGCGTCGGGGATGCTAAAGGGTGCCCACATGCCATAACAAGTCTCAACATACAAAACACATACACAACAAGCATGCTCAAATGAAAAATACTAATCCTATTCTCTTCTTTTATTTTAAAGCCAATCCGTATTAAACAACTGATGCTATATTCTGTTTTATGTTGTTTCTGATTGCTGGGCTAACTGCTACCTGGCCTTTATCTATTTATCTGATTATTGTTACCCGTGATCTGAAGCTATATTAGTTTCTAGAGCCATATCTATTTCTGGAGCTACATCTGTATCTGGACCTATTTCTTATCTGATTACTAATCTGATTACATCTGGATATAACTTAATAACATAGGACATGCCATCTATAACTGGATATAGCTATATAACATAAGATGTGCCATCTATTACCGGATATAGTCTCAACAAATGTAATACATATTATCTTGTAATCTTGCTAACTCATTATACTGCTTTTACAACTTCCATTCTGGGCATTACGTAAGAACATGCTGAACTACTAGCGGATACCACATTACTATCTAAAATCATCTGACTATCCGTTATTCTGATTATTACATGATACGCAATGATATACTAGCATGCTTGCTGGAAATTGTACTGAAATCGTTCATGTACGCTGGGTATCTGTTAATAGCCTTTACTCTAATTATTTTCTAGACTATACTTCCTGGCTTGCCGAAAGAATAGCTTTACATACCTGGTTTCTGAGTACCCGACTGACCGATGTGATTTTCGTCGGTACTTCTGCTGTTTCTACCAACTACATTCATATACACGTCAATTAGAAGTAAAACATTAATATCCTGGAGAAATTATCACTTTTGATATATATTTATCCCAAACTTCGACCTTTCGGAAAATGGTTGAAAACTCGTTATTTCTCGATAGTCCAGAAGGGATAAATGCTCACTGCAACGCTAGGAACAAATTGGTACTAATTTAAAGCAATTGTATTTACTTTACCTCAGTAGCACGACATTTCGCCGGCCAAATTTCACGAAACCAACTCCGTAGGATTGCTCTCTGCAGCTTTATACCTCGGTATCTAAGCCGGAAGGGAGTTTAGACCGCGTTTCGTAGAGTAATCGGAAGTAAATATGTATAAATGTCGGGGGTTCCTCCTTATTACCTATATTCCCCTATTTTTTTTCTGGAAATCTATTGATATCTTATGAAAAACTGACTTTTTTTTTTGCGCTTGCCTTCTAAATCTCTTAACCAACATGCCATTAGGCTATTTATTCATTTACAATTTACGGAGTGTAACCAAGAGCCTCAAATGGAGCCATCTGAATGGTGGAATAGTAGTTGTTCTTATATGCAAACTCAATGAGAGGCAAATTATCATCCCAACTACCCTTGAAATCACTCACGCACGCTCTCAACATATCCTTAAGAGTCTGAATGGTTCGTTCAGCCTAACCATCAGTTTGTAGGTGAAATGTAGTGCTAAGCTTGACCTAAGTACCAAATCCCTTCTGAAACAATCTGCAAAACTGGGAGGTAAATTGAGTACCTCTATTTGATATGATGGATAAGGGCACCCCATGAAATCGAACTAACTCCCGAATATACAGTTTAGCACAATCCTCCGTTGAGTTGGTAGTTTTGACTAGTAGGAAATGAGCAGCTTTAGCCAACCTGTCTATGACCACCCAAATAGAGTCATACTGTTGATGAGTACAAGGCAATCCTGTAATGAAGTCCATATTGATTTCATCCCACTTCCAAGTAGCGATACTATTGTCTTGAAGCACACCTCCAGATCTTTGATGCTCAACTTTCACCTGTTGACAATTCGAACAGTTAGCCACAAACTCTGCTATGTCCTTCTTCATTCCATTCCACCAATAAACTTCTTATAGGTAACAATACATTTTGGTGGCACCTGGATGTTTAGAACACTTGGAACCATGAGCCGCACGCAACATCCGCTCCCTCAATTCATCAACACCCGGTACACACAAACAACCCTGATATCGTAGTACACCATCTCAACATTGGGAGAAGACCTCCACCTTCTGATTCTGAACGGCTCCCTTCAACTTTAATAAAATAGGATCCTCATGTTGTCTATCTTTGACCTCCGTCACTAAGGAATATTTTGATGCATTTTGCACAATGACAACCCCATCCGTCGAGTCAACGAGACAAACTCCTAGTCGTGCAAGTCTATGCACATCTTTCACTAACTCTTTCCTCTCCTCATCTACATGGGCCACACTCTCCATAGAAATCCTGCTAAGAGTGTCTACCACCACATTATCCTTACTCGGATGATAAAGGACACTTATATCATAGTCCTTAAGAAGCTCCAACCACCTTCTTTGATGTAGATTAGATCCTTTTGGGTAAACACATATTGTAGTTCGTAAACACATCCACGTGGACCCCATATAAATAGTGTCTCAAAATAATTAGGGAAAATACTACCACCGCCAATTCAAGGTCATAAGTCAGATAGTTCTTTTCATGGACTTTCAGCTTCCTAGAAGCATAGGCTATAAATTTACCATGCTGCATTAATACACAACCATGTCCGATCCTCAAGGCGTCACAATATACCACAAACCCATCGGTACCCTCAGGTAATGTCAACACTGGCGCTGAGGTAAGTCGAGTCTTCAACTCTTGAAAGCTCTTCTCAAAGGCCTCTGACCATTGAACCTTTGCTTTCTTCTAGGTAAACTTAGTCAATGGTGCTACAATAGATGAAAACCAACCTCTGGTAATAAACAGCTAAACCTAAGAAACTCCTGATATCCAAAGGACTAACTGGTCTAGGCCAACTCTTCAAAGCTTCGATCTTTTGAGAGTCCACCTATACACCCTCACGTGACACCACATGACCCAAAAAAACTACTGAGTCTAGCCAAAACTCGCATTTGCTAAACATAGCATATAATTGGAAATCCTTGAGAGTCTGTAGTACCACCCTTAAATGAGCGGCATGCTCCTCCTTGCTTTGAGATTATATGAATATATCATGTATGAACAAGACCACGAACATGTCCAAATATGGCTTAAACACCCTGTTCATCAAATCCATGAAAGCTGCAAGAGCATTCTATTGTCCAAAAGACATAACTACAAACTTATAGTTGGCATACCGAGTCCTAAAGGCTGTCTTCAGGATGTCACTGTCCCTAACTCTGAGCTGATAATATCCAGATCTGAGGTCTATGTTTGAAAAACACATAGCACCTTGAAGTTGGTTAAACAAATCATCAATCCTGGGGACAAAATACCTGTTCTTGTCTGTGACCTTGTTCAATTGCCGATAATCAATACACATCCGAAGGGAACCATCCTTCTTTTGGACAAAGAGAACTGGTGCTCTCCACAAGGATTTGCTATGTCTGCTGAAACCCTTGTCTAAGTGATCCTTTTACTGCTCCTTAAACTCCTTTAGCTCTATTGGAGCCATTCAGCAAGGAGAAATAGATATAGGTTACATATCGAGAAGAAGGTCAATACCAAAATTGATCTCCCGCTCGGGAGGAATTCATGGTAAGACATTTGGGAACACTTCTGGATATTCGCACGCTACCCGAACTGACTAAATAGTAAGGGTTGCGGATGTAGCATCCTTAACCCTAAATAAATAGTACACATAACCCTTAGAAATCATCTTTCTGGCCTTAAGATAGGAAATGAAGCAACCTACAAGCACAGCTGAACTGCTTTCCATTCTAGGGCTGGCTCACTCAAATTCGGAACTCTACCATATGGATTCTACTACTGAGGCATAACATGCATGTAGCCAATCCATGCCAAAGATAAAATCAAAATCCACCATGTCTAGCTCCACTAAATCTGCTGAGATAACTTTTAGAAGGATTGTTACAAGTCAATTTCTATACACCCGTCGAGCTACAACTGAATCAATGACTGGAGTAGAGAATGAGAAGGGTTCTAATAGGATTTTGAGACTGACTCTAAAAGTACAATAAACATAGGGAATCACAAAAGATGAGGTATCCCCTAGATCTAACAATGCATATACATCGAGGTGGAATACTCGTAACATACCTGTGACTATATCTAGAGAGATCTCCTGGTCCTGGCGAGATGCGAGGGCATAGAATCTATTCTGACGCTGACCACCACTTGTACTACTGGAGGATCCCTGAACTAAGCACGCTTATGGAGCTGTTGAACTCGTGGCTAGGTCTCGGCCTCTACCATGGCTCTGTCTTGATGTTGGGCAATCACTGAGTATATGTCCAGGCTTCCTACACCTGAAACAAGCACCTATACCTTCTAAGCACTAACTAGTATGTCTCCGACCACACTTTTCACAAGCTGGAATACTGGGCTTCACAGATCTGCTCCCCTGACCTCGAGAACCTGATGCTTGTCTCCTCTAGTTGTGCCTAGATCTGGATGGAACACTTCTCACTGATGGTGCCGGGGCTTATGATCTCTTGTGGGACTATTGACGATGCCACCCACCAGGTCTATGCTTGGAGAATCCAAAGCTATTAGTCCTGGCCCTCTTGGCCTCTCTCTCCCGCTCACTCACCTGCATCGCCTCTATCTGTTGGGAGTGCAGAACTATTTATGAGAAATCAATGTCCTAATGAAGCATAGCGGTTTGTCAATCTTTGACCAATTAATCTTCTATCCCATGCACGAATCGACTCACTCGAGCTCTCTACTCTGCCACCATCTCAGGTGCATATTTTGATAGGCAGGTGACCTCTAGAGAATACTCATGAACCATCATGTTTTTCTATCTCAAGTTCACTAATTCAGCTGCTTTGATCTCCCTTATCATATGGGGAAAGAACCGACCCAAAAACATGGTATGAAACTCATCCCAACCAATAGGTCCTGCTCCAACTGCTCTACCATCCTTCAACTACCTGAACTTGTTATACCCCGGGAGCTCAAAGATCAGACCCTGGATTTGAAATGGGGAAAATATAAAAGTGATGTTGCAGACTCAAGACGAGTCGTGGGACGACCCGTGAGGACCACCTACGAGTTATCAGGGGACTCATGGGGGAGGCCAGTGAGGAGTTTGGAAGTATGGAGAAAAGCATTCCCACGGGTGTGGAAACGACTCGTGGTCAGACACCACAAGTCATTAGGTTAGCCATAGGATGAGGGAAAAGGAAAAGAGGAGAACAAGATCAGTGTACTTAACGACTAGTGGCCACGCGTTATGGTAAACCCTGAAGAGTCGTTATGTGATCCATTCCAATTTTAGGAGATTAGACAAGGTAGTGTACTTGATGAGTGGGTGACGAGTCGTTGCCCCGAACCACGAGTTGTCAGGTTGTCCGTTCGGACAAACTGGCAGTAATTTCCTGCAAATTTAGTAAGAGCCTTTTCATAATTCTTAAGTTCCTAAAGCCTATACTACATCATTTAAGGCTCGTTTTACTGGGTTTAAGGAGGGGAAAACCTATTCTAAGTTATGTCCTTCCATGCATGAAAACTTGAGAGGTTGAAGAGGTGATCTAGAGCAACGCTTCAAGGTTTTCATTAGAATTCATTTTGTGCAATCAGAGAAGTGGTGGAATCAATCTCTTCCAGATATGTAGGGTTATGAGTGAGTGTCTTCTTCCCCACCCATGTTCAATTTATATCTAAATATAGGAAGTTCCTATGATTAAGTATGGGGTTCCTACCCAAATGCATGAATCTTCAATTTCTTTACATGGGTATGAATTGACGATGATTTTATTATTGAATTGTGAAGCATGGGTTGATTTTATAATGATTTCAACTAAAATTATATTTCAAGCCTTATGAATGTGGAAGCCCATTGATGATATGATCATGAAAAGTGAGATTTGTGAAGAAAATGTTATAATGATGAGATATTATAATGAAAAGCATGATTTGAAGCTACCCACGTCTATAACTATGTTTTTAATGAGAGTTTCTAAAGTATGATAAAGCTTAGGGCAATGCCCACATGTTAAGTTTAAATGATGATTTTTCCTGACTAAGCTTACCACATTGTTTTGAAGTGAAGACTCCCAAATTTTATATTCTAGCTTGTGGTATATTTTATGTTAAGTCTTCCTATGCATATCTTACCACATGGATTTGGAACAAAGGCTCAAAAGTATGTTTTGAGCTTGAGGTATGTTTTGAACTAAAGCTTCTCATATGCATTATTTCGTATTTCACATGTATATTATCATTGAGCTTCGTCAATAGACGATGTTGAGATTCGTTATATATGATGTAGAGCATTGCATGTTTTTGGGAGAAGAGTCTAGCACCGAGCGGGCTAAGGGTCGATCACCCTATGCCCCAGAACTATGTGCCAACGTAGCTTGATACTATTTTATTATTGGGACCTCACTTGTGAGCTATCCCTGGCTCCTGATATTGATATCATGGTAGTGTCCATAGCTCTAGCAAGGTTTTGGACGGCTCTATCCACATGAGTGTAATAGTCAGGACCATGTATGCTCTATCGTGGTATGCCGGTTAAGTGATGAGTCTCCCAATGTCTATATGATTCAGATTTTCATATTCATTACTCATGGTTATCATTTTATACATGCATGTTCAAAAAGTAAGGTTTGACTCAATGTTTAGCTTTTCTATAAATGTCTTGTTTCAGCTTAAGCCATTCGAGTCAGTTGGATGTTATAAAGTATGTATTGTCACTTACGAAAAGATCATGATTTAAGAAAGAATGTATGTTTTTGTGATGCATTGTCTTTAATGGATTTTACTTACTTTAGTAGTTTTACTTACCTTGCGTACTCGGTACATTCCATGTACTGACCGCATACTTCCATGATGTATCATCATGATATAGGATTCCGGCTCTCAGCTTCAGCCCTGCTCTTAGACGGTTCATCAGAGTTAGTGTCTACTTATTTATGAGTCCTCATCTTCCAAGGACCAGACTATCTATCTTTTCCTTATGTATTTCAGTTTTCAGCTTATTGAGGTAGTTGGGGTCTTGTCCCATCAACTCGTCGTGTCTAGAGGCTATTCAGACATATGTGTGTATTCAACTTCAAATTTTATATTCAAATGTCATATTTAAGTTAGACTTCTGCTATGATTGTATTGATGGTTATTCAGTTCTTGATTGAGTTAGATGTATGCTTATGCCATGGGTCGACTTGGGGTCTCTCAGGGCTCCTTGTCCCGTGCAGCGATCCAGGCCTCCATTCGGGTCATGGGTGTGAAGTGCGCCACACTTATGACAAAGAGGCTATGAGACGTTTAAGAAATGTACCCTTTTTCATGATATATGTCGTGCGATGAAAAGCCTTTCTATCCTTCTAATTCGTGATATTAGCGATTGCAGAATCATGGCTCCTCAAAGAATGAATAGAAGGAGGATGGCAATGGTTATGGGAATTAGCCAGTTCCACTAGTTCAGGAGTCCTAGGCACCGGAGCTAGCTGCCCATGCTAAGTTCTGAGTTGTTAATCAGATGTTTGCGCAGACCTTGACCGCTCATGTCAACTAATAGGCTGTTGTGCATGTTTCGCATAATGGCAACGCAGCAGCAGCTCAAGTCAGAGACTTCTAGAGGATGAACCCACCGGAGTTCCTTGGGTCCAATGTAGATGAGGACCCACATGATTTTGTTGATGAGATTGTCAAAATCACCCAAGTCATGGGGGTTAATGGGGTTGAGTTCGCCGAGTTGGCCTCTTATCAGCCAAAAGGGGTCACGCATATCTACTTTCACCAATGGAAGGATAGCAGGGTCGCAGTAGCAGGTCTGGTCACTTGGGAAGAGTTCCTTGTTACATTTCTAGACCGGTTCTTCCCTCGGGAGATGAGGGAGTTCAAAATAGTTGAGCTCGGTAATTTGAAGCACGGGAGAATGATTGTTCCTGAGTATGCCCTTGAGTTTACTCACCTGTCGGAATATGACCCAGAGTTGGTAACCGATCGGAGGATGCGAGTGAGTAGATTTGTCCATGGAGTCGCGGGTTATTTGGACAAAGATTGCAAGATTACCATGCTTCACCAGGATATGGACTTTCCTCAGATAGTGTTGTACGCCCAATAGATGGAGGCAGCACATTCGAGAGAGAGGGAGGCCAAGAGGTCCAAGACCAAGGACCACGGATTCTCTCAACAGAGGTCCGATGGTGGGCATCGACAGCAGACTCACGAGATATCATCTGCCCCAGCTTCATCAGCATTGAGTGTGCCATTCTGACCTAGACATGATCAGAAAGGGTGACCATCAGGCTCGAGGGGTCAAAGCTGCAGACCCGCAGATTCCAGCATCCCAGTTTGTTGCAATAGTGGTCGAGGGCACACATGCCAGTGTTTGGCAGGTTCAGGTGCTTGTTTCGGGTGTGGGCAGCCCGTACATATGCTCAGAGATTGTCCAGCTGTGAGGCAGGATCGGTTTGGAGGCCAAGCCCCATATTCTAGTTCAGCAGCCCCTCCCACACGCTCAGCACATCAGGGGGCATCAATTAGCACAGCTGGCGGTCAACACCAAAACAGATTCTATGCTTTAGCATCCCGTCAGGAGCAGGAGGTCTCCCCAGATTTGGTAACTGGTATGTTGCGAGTTTTCCATATAAATGTATATGCTTTTCTAGATCTGGGGGCTACCTTGTCTTTTTTGACACCTTATGTGGCCAGTAGCTCTAGAGTCAGTCCCGATGTCTTGTCAGAACTGATGTGTTGTGGGTTTACAGCACTTTCGACGCTCAAAACTAAGAAAATAGCATGAACTTAGGTATGTTTATGTTTATATAAGGAACTTTTCCTTTGATTAAGGATGAAATGATATTGGAACTAAAAATGGCAAAAGAAATCCTGAAAGATGCAAAATAGGCTTAATATGCCGACCACAATACGAGCCGTAGGAAGGACCTATGAGCCGTACTGAGGGCCATGAGAAGTTGCAGAAGGCTTAAGCTTCAGAGAGGCAATGTATGAGTATCAGTACAAATTGTACCAAGCTGGTATGAGTCGTGATAAAGAGTTCATAACAAAATTTAGAAAAGTTTCATAAAGTGTTGACTCCTGCTACGAAAGGAATGTACGACCCGTGGGAAGAAGGTACGAGTCATATCGTGCCGGTCGTATTGAACTTCAGAAGAATTCCAAAGTTTCAGAATTAAAGTACGGGAGCTTATTACGGGTCGTATGAAGGAGGTACAGATTGTACCTAGATCAAACACTTAGCTAAAAATCATTTAACAATGCAAGGCACGACAAGCAACTACAAGTCGTAGAAAGATGCTAAGGGTCGTAACTGGGCTCGTGATGACTGCAGCACCAGATATGGAAATTCATCTAATTATCTTAGGAAAAGGATTCTTTTGTCTATTTAAATATGGTTTTAGGTTTTATTTTTCTAGAGAGAATAAGATAACAATAGACAAGCGACATAAGTAAGGAAAAGAGAGGATTGAATTGATTCAACTTGTGATCAACCTTTTCTTGAATTGATTTTGTTCTTACTACTTGTTTTTCAAGATTTTGTTGAGTAATTGAAGGAATTGTTTTTCTCAATCATTATTGTAAGTATTGATTTTTATTCTTAATCATGAATGCAAATCACAACCTTCTAACTATGAGAGGCTAAAACCTCCATAGCTAGGGTTGTGGGAACTATGGTGAATTAACAAGCTAGGGTTACACAAAGTGATTTTAAAACCAATACAAACACTTATATTGTATTCTCTTCATTCTTAAACATTTCTTAATGGTGTGCAATGTTAGAAAGTTCCTGAATTCTTTACTTTCTTTGGTCGAAAAGGTAGAAATTAGTAAAAGAGAATTAAAACGGAGCCTTGATCTTGATGATCATTGTATTAACTTGAGCTATGGTCGCGGGATAGTTAAATCTTGAACTTAGTGATAATGGATAGTTTGAAACTGCTCATAAGACTTGGTTGAGTGATTGAGTATAGTCATTCAATAGGGACTGGTCGATCGTTTGGATGAACCTAAGTTATTAGTTCTATAAGTATGTATTCGTGATAATCACGAGTGTATACCCGAAGAAATTATGAACCCATGGGGAACACAAACCCTAGTAATCCTTGATATTGAATTAAGATCAGAATTTGATATTTGCTTTTATTATTGATTTTCTTTAGAATCCACCTATTTTTAAGTGACTATCTTACAAGTTCAGTTACCATCTATAATCTAGTCTCCCTATTCCCTGTGGGATTGACCCCAACCTCTAGTTGGGTTCTTTATTCACAACGTCCACTTCTCACTTTAGTAAGAGGTGTGGTTTGAGCGTTATCAAAAAGTGGCACCATTGTCGGGGAATACGGCTAAAACTAGGTTATTAGCTCGTAATTAACTTTTTGTTGGTTATTTATTTAATTATGTTTATTTTTGTGTTTTTGATACCCACAGGATGTACTCCGGTAAATTCCAAGAACTCGGAGTAGAGGAGATCCCCTTGTTCCATTAAATCCAGAAATCAAAAGAGCACTGCGTAACATGGAAAACCATTAGAAAAAAAAAGGCCCGCATAGCTGAAGAAGCTATGCAAGCCGAGCTAGCTCGGCAAGATGCACTATAGCATGCAGAAGATGAAAGAGATGAAGTGGTAAATGCTAGACCACAAGGTAGGGGCAACAGAGCTCATAGATATTCCCCTCTATACTTTGACAATAATGATGACCCAGATATTGATGATGTCAGGTCAACTGGATCAATTGTACCACCACCATTGCCTGCTGGGGTCAAATTCGACATCACTAGCACCATGATTCAGCCGCTAACTATGAAAGGGGTGTTTAGTGTTCATGCGACGGATGACGCCAACCTACGTCTAATGAACTTCGTAGGAATATGCAAGGCGTACAGGTTGCCCGAGTAAGCCAGGATGCAATACGGCTCAGACTCTTCCCTTTTTCTCTATCAAGGGAAGCTACTTTGTGGTTATCGGAGTTGCCCAACGACTCCATAACAAACTGCAGGGAGCTTCAAAAGGTCTTTTTGGAGAGATTCTTTCCCTCGTCCAGGATGTTACAACTAAAAGATGAGATCTATAATTTTCGACAGATCAAGACTGAGGCACTTTATGAAACTTGGTTGAGATTCAAAAAGAAGTTGACTAAGTGCCCCAACCACAAAATTCCAGATGATAGTTTGTTGGAAATTTTTTACAGGTCTTTGAACAATAGCACCAAGGCTGTAGCAGACACGGTAGTTGGAGGAGCATTGATGAGTCACACCTGGGAGCAAGATGCCACCATTCTTGACAAGGTGACTAAGACAAATCGAGCCTAGTATACAAGGGAGGCTGATGCAGTGGAAGGAACATATGCTGTTGGTTTGACTGCGGACCAACAAAGAAAAGAAGAAGAGCATGACCAGGAGTTGGCTCACATGCGCACATCATTGGATTTGCTGATAAAGCATATTATGGGAGTTTGAGCCAAACAACTTAATGAAGTGGGCACTCAAGGATGGGAGCAAGGAGCTCATCATTCCAATTCTAAGGAGGAGGCAAACTTTTTGGATAGCCAGGTGGCGGGTTTTCAAACCAACGCCAAAGCGTATGAACAAGACAATTGGTGCCAAGGTTCTGGAAATCAAGGTCGGAACCAATATAGAGACAACTACAATATAAATGAGTTCAGAGATAGGAGCCGAGGTCGTAAGCACGAAGGTGATTGGAGGCGTAATGATGGTTATTGCAATGACCGGTTTGGATTCTATGTGCCTCCCAGTGCACGAGTAGGGGATGCTGGGCAATCAATGTTAGAGAGCATAATGGCTGACATGTTGAAGAAGGTGAGGTCCACTGATGATAAGCTGAAGGAGATCTGAGGTGATTTGTCAAGTATGGGTCAAAAGGTGGAATCTCATGCTACCACCATCAAGCAAATTGAACATCAACTTGGGCAACTATCAGCATCAACCAAAAGGGTACACTACCTAGCAACACTGTCCAAAATTCAAAGAACGATGCACATTGTATGGCGGTAATGACTAGGAGTGGTGAAACCACAGTTGACCCCCTGTTGCTAGTTAAAGTTGAGTGGAAGAAAGAGAGCATAATGGAGGATGATTATACTAGTGCTTGGAAAGAGACTGGTGAGTTGCAAGAGGCCTCGAGAGCTGAGAAGGATCCTATCATGGATCAAGGGGCAACACAAGTGCAAAAATCTATCCCAAGACCACCACCACCATTCCTCCAAAGGATGCAGAAGAAGGTGGAAAATGGTAAGTTCCAGAAATTCCTTTCAATTCTTAAGTAGTTGTCTGTGAACATACCATTGGTCGAAGAATTAGAGAAGATGCTAGGAGTTGCAAAGTTTATGAAGGACCTGGTGACAAAGAAGAGATTTGTGAGCTATGAGCCTATTGACAATGTGCATCACTGCAGTGCCATAGCTACAAGTGTCTTAGCATAGAAAAAGGAGGACCCAGGTGCCTTCACTATACCATGTATGATTGGTAATGTTGAGTTCGCAAGGGCACCCTATTATCTGGGAGCTAGCATTAATTTGATGCCCTTGGTTGCATTCAAGAAGTTAGGATTGGGAACTCCCACACTGACCAACATACGGCTACTGATGGCCGAAACGATAGTTAAGAGCCGGTGGTTATCCTGATCGATGTGCTTGTCAAGGTAGATAAATTTATATTCCCAGCAGACTTCGTGATTTTGGATTTCAAGGTTGATTATAAGGTCCCCATCATTTTGGGGCGACCATTCCATGCAACGGGGAGAGCTCTAGTATATGTAGAAGCTGGGCTATTGATGTTTAGGTTGAATCGGGAGGAGGTCACATTCAACATCTGCAAGACAATGAAGCAACCCAAGGAATTTAGTCTGATCTCAACACTGGAGGATGAGTATGAATCACTTGACGAATTCTGGGTAGTAAATAGATTTGCATCGTGCCGTGACGTTAAATCAGGCGCTTCTTGGGAGGCAACCCAAGTGGTGAACTGGTGAAGTCTGAGTAACTAGCCTACCTATATCGTACCGCGACGTTAAATCTAACGCTTCTTAAGAGGCAACCCAAGTTATTGAACTAATGTGTGCTTAGTGTGCAGGGAAAATTGAAAACATGAAGCTGAAACATCAGCTGCTGTGGCTCTCAGTACAACCCGTAATGAGATCCTACGAACCGTAGTAGAAGTCGTGGTGAGGTTCAGAAAAAAAAAATCCAAGCCTCGACCTATGAGTCATCCTACGGATTGTATCTCAATGGTACGAGTCGTAGGATGTATTCGTAGGTCGTCAAGTAAGTTTGCTTTAACAAGTTGCCAACGAGTCAAAAGGGACAAGCCGTACGATCATCCTACAACCCGTGGTACGAGTCGCTATAGGTTGAAATTAGCATTAATACCCGACTCGGCCCAAAATTTTTTAAAATTTATCTTACCTATTTAAAATTCCTAAACACTTTCTCCCACACTCAAACATTCAAACACACGACTCCACTCAACTTCCCTAACCCGTAATCCAACAAAAACCATAGAATCAACCAAACTTCTTGCTTGACTAAAGATCAGAAAACCCTAGGACTATCAGCTACCATTGATGAAGCATCAATCAAGTAAGTGTGTTGTGTTAAAAATTGTTAAAAAGTCACATACTGATCTTGAAGGTGCCGAAACCCCTGTGAGTTAGTCACTTGACTTGAAATTTGATGTTGACAACAGATAACAATCTGGGTGTTGTTACTGTGCTTCTTTGACCAAAAGAGATGCTAGATTCTAGATGAATTGATTTTTTAAAAATAAATGAGTTACGGGTAGTGGGTTAAGAAAGAGAAAGAATGGGCTTGAGTTAAATTGAGTGATTGATGTGCCTATACCTGGGGGGAAATCTGACTACCCAAAAAATTGAAAGAAAAAGAGTCCTTACAAAAAACTGAGAAAAGAAAATTTGAAGTGGTACGAGGCATAGTACGAATCATAGGATGCCACTACGAGTCGTACTAAGCACTCGTGCCACCAATCAGAAAAGAGTTGTGTGAAAATGTCCTTTCTACGACTCGTGGAATCGACCTACAGGTCGTACAATGAGTCATGGAAAAATTCAAAAACAACATAAAAGTAGGGATTCATCAGATAACTCATAGTACGGATCATACCCTTGTGGTACGAGTCATACCTGCGAGTCATACTGAAAACTAATGCAATTCTGGGACTTTTCACGGGTCGTACCTTTATGGTACAATTTTTAGTGGTGACCCGTGATGAAGTTCAGAACATCTTCTTCCTAATTCTTCTTTTTCAAAAACGGATTGCTAACCTCTTTCTCTACAGGTACAATGACATAAAAATGCAAGGCAGACAAACCAAAAGACCAAAGGAGATTGATTGATGAACCGACTGACTTGGAGTCTGACAAGGCGGGAGACTCACCTAGTGGTTCGATTGAGGACTGTCAAGTAGACACCTCAGACACCAATGGAACTAGAACCACTAACGAGAGAGCAAAGGCCCAAGCTGAAGCAACCACAACAATATCCACTCAAGCTCCCCAGTTTGAAGAGGGAGTTAGAGTGGAATGTCAAAAGTCAGGGAGCGACTCAAATGCTGAAGAAGGGTCAGGAGAGACACAGAGTGAAGAGGAAAATGGCATTGATGAGTCGAAGGAAGAGGCTTTTGTTGTTGCATAAGAGCATAACCCACCTAGGGAAAATCGTACAATTCGGTGGAGAGTGCCGGGAGCCAACGAAATCTATGAATAAGGCATCTCTCTCTCCGCCAAAAATAAGCCACGAAGGAGCATTCAAGAAGAACCGCGGATCCTCACAACCGCATTGAATGAAGTTGAGGAGATGAAGTATATTTTTAGCATTTATGGTTTTGAGTGGATTGCCAAAACTCCAACACAGTACACTGAAAAGATAGTTCGGAGTTCTATGCCAACTACTTGGCCACCATGGAGGTAAAAGCAAAGGAAGGGCAGAAAATAAAAGAGTAGCCTTGTCTGGAGAGTGTTATGGTACGAGGTCGAGAAGTTGATATAGTTTAGCGGACCATTTCTCAAATTTTGTACGACCCACAGTTCTTTCCTACCAGGATGATGCCAGAGTATGATGACAGGGTAGAGGCAATGAAGGAGATCAGATCCCTAAGTGTGCAGGAGCGACAGAGGCAGCTGCAATGGCTAGCAGAGGTGATTGCTGAGAACAAGGATGATGCTGAATGGGTTATAGGTGGAAAGCAGGTGCCAAGCATTCACTAAAGCCTTTTGGACACTAGTGCGCCATCGATTAGCACCTATGGTCAACGACAACACATTGAGTGCTGACATAGCAACGTTGGTTGCATCCCTCATGTATGGTTACCCTATCAATATTTTGACGATCATAGCCGATGAGATACGAGACACGACAGTGGGAGTAAGCACTACTATCCCATTATCAAGTCTTGTATTCAGATTATGTATGGAGGCAGAAGTTCCATGGGGTGACGAGCGGTTGATTAGAGGGCAAAGGATTGTAGATATATTCCTTATCCGATATCAAATGAACCCAGTAAGCAGATCCAGGATTCCCACAGCTATCCCAGCATCCCATCCAGCAAGGAACGTACAGGTGAATGTCCCTATTACATAGGAGCAAAGCGAGACACTGGCTATAGACGCCGGTTATTCAAAATCAGCTCCCAGCAACTTAGCTACGCCACTTCCAAACATGCAGGCTCAAACACCAGTAGGGTGCATCTTTGTACCAAAGGACTTCCTCCAAAATCTGGCTAAGAGATTAACCATGGAAGAGCATAAGATTCAGGTCATGATGGATAATGTCAAACCATGGGTCAAGTGAGAGATAGAGGCAGCAACTCAGGCTCTCCATGCCCGCCTAGATAGTTTTGAGAGCCGTTTCAATGAGAGAATGGCAAAGTAGACCATTACTAGCAGTCTCTGTGTGGAGTTGGGGGCTCTTCGGAGCCAAGTAGTAGAGTTGTCATCACGACAACCAACAGTGTTAGAAGCCCCCTCTCTTCCGGACCTAGATGTCGAACTTGATGAGGATATTGATTTAGCAGCATACTGGGAGCCAACTGTAGATGGTGGTAAAGGCAAGAAAAGAGCTGCTGAAGATGCTACTAAGGAGAGTTTGAGAAAAATAAGAAAGAAGGAGAGAAAAGAGCGGAAGCGGGCTAGAGCAACGAGCATGCAGACTCATGGCATACATATAACTAAGCTGCATGAGAGAGCTAGAGGAGCAGTTAGCTCCATCGCACCCCAGCCCGAGCTTGCCCATGGCCATGACCCTTCGGGAGAGCAACATTCAACCTAGATATTTTTAGAGGCTATCCAAGCAGCCACGACTACTGGGGGGGCACTGCTCTTATTGACACACAATTAAGTGTGCTGGCCACCGCTAGCGCCACTATTGCAGCGGAGGTACCACCTCCATGAGATGATAGGAGCGCCTAGTACGCCACAGGTATGTTCTGTTCCCTATGATCTTCTAAATGATGCTTCGGGGATGAAGCTAACTTTTCAAAAAGGGAGGGGTGTACTTGTGATTTTTTGGATTTTTGGTCCGTTTGAGGGTTTTTCATGCCGTGTTTCTTTTTCCTTAGACATGCTATCTAGTACAACTTGCATGTGTAGGATTTTTTTTAGTTTGTGATTTTTGTTTAATTAGAAAGTAGCTTAGGAGTACTCAGCCAAGAAAATGGCACTAGTTTTGATTTTTCTATACAAAAATTGACCCTATTTAAAAATTTTCTGATACATTAGCTATGTATTTGTGAAAACATGCATGATTGCTGTGAATATTTGGGTGTCATTTATTTTGTTAGCATGAGTAGTTTTGTTAAGTCATGTATAAACCAGACAGGTGAGGTGAAAATAGTTCATGTACCATGTGTGACTGAGGTATATTAGTCTGTTCTATTGTGTTGTAGATCTAGAACTTTCCTGGTTGGTCTCTACATAGGATAAGGATGGTTGGTTAGGATATGATCATAGGCTATTGTTTATTTAGATAACTTATATCCTATATTACCCTACCAAAAGTTGCATGAATCCCTTGATCCCAAGTTTGAGCCTTAATAGACCATGTTTCTTTGATTTACCGATTAACCGTACCCATTTTTTGTAATGAACCTGTTTTAGCCCTAGTACTTTATTTGATATTGTGAACCTCAACATAAGCAAAATTATTAAGTTGAGGGTGGCTAGAGTAGGGGTGCATAAAAGGTGGGAATGGAAGAAAGGAAAAGAAGATAAAAGAAAGAAATGGTGGAAAATGAGGTGTGGTGAGATGAAAAGAAAAGGATGAAAAAATATTGTAAATGTTGAAAAATAAAGCTCAAAGAAATTTTGAGAATGCTAAAAAAAGTGAAAAGTCACCACACCCATGCAAATATGAATAAAAAGGAGAAAAAGGGGAAAAAGGGGAATGAAAGAACAAAAGGGTGAATTAGGTGAATGGTGTAGCCAATGTATGTAGTGCCAAGGAAGGAATAGTCACTTATAAAATCTTCCATATTTATCATTTCCATCCCTGAGCCTACATTACAAGCCATATCAAGTCCTATTGTGGTCCTAACCCGACCATCTGAAAAACCAAATTAGAGAAAATAACGGCAAGCCTATGGTATCTGACACATAATACTCATAACTTATTTGAGAGAGTGAATGCCTGATGTGCTTATTCCCATATCATGTTTTATATTTCGCATCTGAGTGGGGACTTCATTTACGTGAGGGTACATGAATTATATTTGGTTTTACCATTGATTTGTGTGGAAAAAGTTGGTGCTGACTTGATTACGTGTTGATAGATGAATGACATGTTTTGATCCCTATTGATGTTGTTTTGAGGTTGCTTGTAATACATTTGCTAATGTGGTTCCATGAGAAAGGGTCAATAGAGTTTGTATAGAAAATGTAGGTTTGCTTGAGTATTAACTAAAGTATCTTAAGTCTATTTTCTAGTTGAGTGTCGTGTTTTAGATTTCCTTTTCTTTGCCTGAGGACATGAAATAGTCATAAGTTGAAGGTGTTGTTGTGTTGTGGGTTTACAGCACTTTCGACACTCAAAACTAAGAAAATAGCATGAACTTAGGTATGTTTATGTGGATATAAGGCACTTTTCCTTTGATTGCAGGATGAATTGATATTGGACCTAAAAATGGCAAAAGAAAGCCTGAAAGATGCAAAGTAGGCTTAATATGAAGACTAAAGTATGAGCCGTAGAAAGGACCTATGAGTCGTACTGAGGGCTATGAGAAGTTGCAGAAGGCTTAAGCTGCAGAGAAGCAATGTACGAGTCTCAGTACGGATCGTACCAAGCTGGTATGAGTCGTGATGAGTAAAAATTGTAACAAAATTCAGAAAAGTTGCATAAAGTGCTGACTCCTCCTACGGAAGGAATGTACGACCTGTGGGAAGAAGGTACGAGTCGTACCATGCCGATCGTGTGGAATTTTAGAAGAATTCCATAATTTCAGAATTAAAGTACGGGAGCTCAGTACGGGTCATATGAAGGAGGTATGGATCGTACCTGGATCCAACACTTACCCAAAAATCATTCAACAATGCAAGGCACGACAGGCAGCTACGAGCACAACATGGGTCATAACTGGGCTCGTGATGACTGCAGCACTAGATATGGAAATTCATCCAGTTAGCTGAGGAATTCTTGTGTCTATATAAATACGTTTTTAGGTTTTATTTTTCTAGAGAGAATTAGATAACGATAGACAAGCGACACTTGTAAGAAAAAGAGAGGTTTGAGTTGATTCAACTTATGATCAACCTTTCTTGAATTCATCTTGTTCTTTCCAGTTGTTTTTCAAGATTTTGTGTTGTAATTGAAGGAAGTGCATTTCTCAATCATTATTGTAAGTATTGATTTTCATTCTTAATCATGAATGCAAATCAAAACCTTGCAAATATGAGAGGCTAAAACCTCCATAGCTAGTATTGTGGAAACCATGGTGAATTAACAAGCTAGGGTTACAAAAAGTGATTTTAAAACCAATACAAACACTTATATTATATTTGTTTCTTAAATGTTTCTTAATGGTGCGCAATGTTAGAAAGTGCTTGAATTCTTTACCTTCTTTGGTTGAAGAGGTAGAGATTAGGAAAAGAGAATTACAACGGAGCCTTTATCTTGATGATCATTGTTCTAACTTGAGCTGTGGTCACAGGATAGTTAAATCTGAAACTTAGTGATAATGGATAGTTTGAAACCGCTCATGAGACTTGGTCGAGTGATTGAGTATAGTCATTCAATAGGGACTGGTTGATCGTTTGAATGAACCTAAGTTATTAGTTCTATAAGTAAGTATTGGTGATAATCACGAGTATATACCCAAAGCAGTTATGAAATCATGGGGAACACAAACCCTATTTATCCTTTGATATTGACGTAATGTCAGAATTTTGATATTTGCTTTTATTATTGATTTTCTTTAGAATCCCCCTATTTTGAAGTAACTACCTTACAAGTTCATTTACCGGCTATAATCCAGTCTCCCTATTCCCTATGGGATCGACCCCAACCTCTAGTTGGGTTCTTTATTGACAATGTCTGCTTCTCATTTCAGTAAGAGGTGTGGTTTGAGTGTTATTAAGAACCATTGTCAGTTTCTACTCCAGTAGGTGACTCAGTTATAGCTAGACGGGTGTATACGGGTTGCCTAGTCTTAGTCCTTCATAAGGTCACCTCAGTAGATCTGATACAGTTATCCATGATTGATTTTGATGTTATTCTCAGCATGGATTGGCTATTTGCATGCTATGCTTTAGTTAAATGTAGAACCCAGGCAATAGAGTTTAGATTTTCGAGTGAGCCAGTCCTAGAATGGAAGGGTAGTTCATCTGTGCCTGTAGGTCAATTCATTTTCTACCTTATGGCTAGGAAGATGATTTCTAAGGGTTTCAAGTACCATATTGTTATGTTTAAGGATGTTGAGTTCGAAACCCTAACTATCAAGTCAATTCTAGTAGTACGTGAGTATCCGTAGGTCTTTCCTGATGACTTGCCAAGTGTTCCTCCTGGGCGAGAGATTGATTTCGGTATTAACCTTCTTCCCGACACGCAACCTATATTTATTCCTCCCTTCAAAATGGCTCCATCCGAGCTAAAAGAATTGAAAGAGCAGTTGAAGGATTTGTTAGATAAGGGCTTCATTAGGTCGAGAAAGTCTCCATGGGGTGCATTAGTATTATTTGACCTGAAGAAGGATGGTTCGCTTCGGATGTGCATTGACTATCGACATTTAAATAAGGTCACCGTTAAGAACAGGTATCCTTTGCCCAGGATTAATGATTTTTTTGACCAGCTTCAAGGTGCCAAGTGTTTCTTAAAGATAGATCTCTAGTCCGGGTATCATCAGCTTAGAGTTCGGGAGAGTGATATCCCGAAGACAGCCTTTAGGATGTGGTATGGTCGTTATGTGTTTATAGTTATGTCTTTTGGACTAACGAATGCTCCTGCAGCTTTCATGGACATGATGAACAGGGTGTTCAAGCAATATATGGACATGTTCCTGATCATGTTCATTAATGACATCCTTATATACTCTCGAAGTAAGGAGAAGCATGCCGCTCATTTGAGAGTAGTACTTAAAACTCTCAAGGATTGCCAATTGTATGCCAAGATCACAAGTGTGAATTTTGGTTGGACTCCGTGGAATTTTTGGGCCATGTGGTATCGAGTGAGGGCATAAAGGTAGATTCTCAGAAAATCTACGCAGTGAAGAATTGGCCCAGACCGGTGAATCCTTCGGATATTCAGAGTTTCTTAGGTTTAGCTGGCTACTACCGGAAGTTTTTTGAGGGCTTCTCATCTATTGCAGCACCTTTGACCAAGTTGACTCAAAAGAAGGTAATGTCCCAATGGTCGAAGGCTTATGAGAAAAGCTTCCAAAAGTTGAAGACTTGACTCACTTTAGCACCAGTGTTGACCCTACCAGAGGGTGCCGATGGTTTTGTGGTGTATTGTGATGAATCGAGAATCAGCCTCGGGTGTGTATTGATGCAGCGAGGAAAGGTGTAGCATATTTATCTAGACATTTGAAAATCCATGAGAAGAATTACCCAACCCACGATCTTGAATCGGTCATGGTGGTGTTTGCATTGAAGATATGGAGACATTATTTGTATGGGGCCCACGTGGAAGTATTCATGAATAACAAGATCTTACAATATGTGTTCACACAGAAAGACCTCAATCTACAGCAAAGGAGGTGGTTAGAGCTACTCAAAGACTATAATATGAGTGTTCTTTACCATCCGGGGAAGGCTAATGTGGTAGCGGACGCACTTAGTAGGCTCTTTATGGAGAGTGTGTCCCATGTGGATGAGGGAAAGAAGGAGCTGGTGAAAGATGTCCATTGACTTGCATGGTTGGGAGTTAGATTGGTCGACTCGATCAATGGCGGTGTTGTTGTGCAAAACGGATTAGAACCGTCCTTCGTGACTGATGTGAAAGCTAGACAAGATGAGGATCCAATTTTGGCAAAGCTGAAAGAAGTCATTCAAAGTCAGAAGGTGGAGGTCTTCTCCCAAGGGGGATGGGGTGCTGCGGTACCAGGGTCACCTATGTGTTCCAGATGTCGATTATTTGAGGAGTCGGTTGTTGCATGAGGCTCATGGATCAAGGTACTCTATTCATCCAGGTGCCATCAATATGTATCATGACTTGCAGGAAGTATACTGGTGGAATAGATGAAGAAGGATATTACAGAATTCGTAGCCAAGTGCCCAAACTATAAGCAAGTGATGGTCGAGCATCAAAGGCTGGGAGGCGTTCTTTAGGATATTACCATTTCTACTTGGAAGTGGGAAGAAATTAATATGGATTTCATTATAGGCCTACCTCGTACTTGTAGACTCTATGATTCTATTTGGGCGGTGGTAGACAGGTTGACCAAGGCTGCACACTTTCTACCGATCAAAACCACAGATTTAGTGGATGATTATGCAAAATTGTACATCTGGGAGTTGGTTTGACTACACGGAGTGCCATTGTCTATTATTTCAAATCGAGGTACTGAATTTACCAATCAGTTTTGGCGGTCTTTTTAAAAAGGGCTTGGGACTCAAGTTAAATTCATCACAACATTTCATCCGCAAACGGATGGACAGGCGGAGGGGAAAATTCAAACTCTTGAGGACATGTTGAGAGCCTGTGTGATGGACTTTAAAGGTAGTTTGGATGATCACTTGCCCCTGATCAAGTTTGCTTACAATAACAATTATCACTCTAGTATCCAAATGGAACCATTCAAGGATCTCTGTGGGAGAGATATAGATCGCCCATCGGATGGTTTGAGGTTGGTGAGGCTGCTGTGATAGGGACAAATTCAGTTCATGAGACTATGGTGAAGGTTCAGTTGATAAGGGACAGGCTGCAAACCGCTCAGTGTCGTCAAAAGTCATATGCTGATGTGAGGAGGAGAGAGTTGGAGTTCGAGGTGGACGATTGGGTATTTCTGAAGGTATCTCCCATAAAGGGAGTCATGTGGTTTGGAAAGAAAGGAAAACTCAGTCCCCGCTATATTGATCCCTACCAGATTTTTAGGAGAGTTGGTAAGGTAGTGTATTAGTTGGACTTTCCCTCAAAGTTATCTTCAGTGCATTATGTGTTTCATGTCTCCCTTTTGAAGAAATTCTAGTAGTCCCGGTGGACAGGGTGGGAGTAAAGGATAGGCTTATCTATGAGGAGTAACCAGTCAAAATATTTGATCGTCAGGTTCGGAGGATAAGGAACAAGGAAGTAGCTTCAGTAAAGGTGTTATGGAGAAATCAACATGTGGAAGGAGCTACGTGGGAAGCCGAAGTTGATATGATGGCTAAATACCCACACATATTCTCTACCAGCTCGATGTCAGCTTGAGGTATCAGTTTTGATCTGTGAGTCTATTTAATTTCATGTTCAATTCATGCAAGAAAGTTTCTTTTACGTGTATGGGTTTGTATATGATTTGCAAATTCTGGTCAACTGTACATTTTGAATCGGAGGTAGTCATTCCATTAGTTTTCGAGTTAAATGATTAGAATTTGAATATGATAATTGCAAGATTCTGTTTTCTTCTTGCTTTCAACATTCGAGGATGAATGTTCCCAAGGGGGAGATATTGTTATACCCCGAGAGCTCAAAGATCGAACCCGGGAGTTGAAATGGAGAAAATGTAAAAGTGATGTTGAAGACTCAGGATGAGTCGTGGGACTACCCATGAGGACAACCCATGAGTCATCAGGTGACTCGTAGGGGAGGCTAGTGAGGAGTTCAGATGTTTGGAGAAAAGGGTCCCCACAGGCGTGGAAAAGACTCGAGGTCAGACACCACGAGTCGTTAGGTTAGCCGTGGGATGAGGGAAAAGGAAAAGAGGAGAAGAAGAGCAGTGTACTTAACGACTAGTGGCCACGAGTCGTTAAGTGATCCATTACGAGCTTAGGAGATTAGGAAAGGTAGTGTACTTGACGAGCGGGGTGACGAGTCTTTTCCTATGATCAAGTATGGGATTATACCCAAATGCATGAATCTTCAATTTCTTTACATGGGTATGAATTGATGATTATTTTATTATCGAATTATGAAGCATGGGCTGATTTTATAATGATTTCAACTAAAATTATATTTCTATCCTTATAAATGTGGAAGCCCATTGATGATATGATCATGAAAAGAGAGATTTGTGAAGTAAATGTGATAATGATGAGATATTATGATGAAAAGAATTATTTGAAGCTACCCATGTCTATAACTGTGTTTTCAATGAGAATTGAGTATTTCTAAAGTATGATAAAGCTTTGGGCAATGCCCATATATTATGTTTAAATGATGATTTTCCCGAACTAAGCTTGCCACATTGTTTTGGATAGAAGATTCCCAAATTTTATGTTCTAGCTTGTAGTATGTTTTGAGTTAAGTCTTCCTATGTTTAGCTTATCACATAGATTTGGAGCAAAGGCTCCGAAGTGTGTTTTCAGCTTGTGGTATGTTTTGAACTAAAGCTTCTCATAGGCATGATTTCGTATTTAAGATGTATTTGATCATTGAGCTTCATCAATAGACGATGTTGAGATTTGTTATATACAATGTAGAGAATTGCATGTTTTTGGGAGAAGAGTATAGCACCGAGCGGGCTAAGCGTTGATCACCCTATGCCCCAAAACTACGTGCCAACGTAGGCTAATACTATTATATTATTGGCCACGACTAGTGGCGACGAGTAGTGGTCAACCCTGACGAGTGGTTATGTGATCCGTTACGATCTTAGGAGATTACACAAGGCAGTGTAGTTGACGAGCGGGGTGACGAGTCGTTGCCCTAGACCACAAGTCGTCAGGTCGTCCGTTAGGACAACCTGGCAGTAATTTCCTGCAAATTTAGTAAGAGTCTTTTCATAATTCTTAAGTTCCTAAAGCCTATACTATGTCGTTTAAGGCTAGTTTTAGTGGGTTTAAGGAGGGGAAAACCTATTCTAAGTTATTTCCTTCCATGCATCAAACTTGAGAGGTTGAAGAGGTGATCAACAGCAATGCTTCAAGGTTTTCATTAGAATTCTTCTTGCGCAATCAGAGAAGTGGTGGAATCAATCTCTTCCACGTATGTAGGGTTATGAGTGGGTGTCTTCTTCCACACCCATGTCCAATTTGTATCAAAATATAGGAATTTCCTATGATCAAGTATGGGATTCTACCCAAATGAATGAATCTTAAATTTCTTTACATGGGTATGAATTGATGATGATTTTATTATCGAATTATGAAGCATGGGCTGATTTTATAATGATTTCAACTAAAAATATATTTCTATCCTTATGAATGTGGAAGCCCATTGATGATATAAACATGAAAAGAGAGATTTGTGAAGTAAATGTGATAGTGATGAGATATTATGATTAAAATAATGATTTGAAGATACCCATGTCTATAACTATGTTTTCGATGAGAATTGAGTATTTCTAAAATATGATAAAGCTTTGGGCAATGCCCATATATTATGTTTAAATGATGATTTTCCCGAACTAAGCTTGCCACATTGTTTTGGATAGAAGATTCCCAAATTTTATGTTCTAGCTTGTAGTATGTTTTGAGTTAAGTCTTCCTATGTTTAGCTTATCACATAGATTTGGAGCAAAGGCTCCGAAGTGTGTTTTCAGCATGTGGTATGTTTTGAACTAAAGCTTCTCATATGCATGATTTCGTATTTAAGATGTATTTGATCATTGAGCTTCATCAATAGACGATGTTGAGACTCATTATATACAATGTAGAGAATTGCATGTTTTAGGGAGAAGAGTATAGCACCGAGCAGGCTAAGCGTTGATCACCCTATGCCCTAGAACTACGTGCCAACGTAGGTTGATACTATTATATTATTGGTCACGACTAGTGGCCACGAGTAGTGGTCAACCCTGATGAGTCGTTATGTGATCCATTACGATCTTAGGAGATTAGACAAGGCAGTGTACTTGATGAGCGTGGTGACGAGTCGTTGCCCTGGACCGCAAGTCGTCAGGTCGTCCGTTAGGGCAACCTGGCATTAATTTCCTGCAAATTTAGTAAGAGTCTTTTCGTAATTCTTAAGTTCCTAAAGCATATACTACTTCGTTTAAGGCTCGTTTTAGTGGGTTTAAGGAGGGGAAAACCTATTCTAAGTTATTTCCTTCCATGCATGCAAACTTTAGAGGTTGAAGAGGTGATCTAGAGCAATGCTTCAAGGTTTTCATTAGAATTCTTCTTGCACAATCAGAGAAGTGGTAGAATCAATCTCTTCCAGGTATGTAGGGTTATGAGTCGGTGTCTTCTTCGACACCCATGTCCAATTTCTATCTAAATATAGGAATTTCCTATGATTAAGTATGGGGTTCCTACCCAAATGCATGAATCTTCCATTTCTTTACATGGGTACGAATTGATGATGATTTTATTATCGAATTGTGAAGCATGGGTTGATTTTATAATGATTTCAACTAAAATTATATTTCAAGCCTTATGAATGTGGAAGCCCATTGATGATATGATCATGAAAAGTGAGATTGGTGAAGTAAATGTGATAATGATGAGATATTATAATGAAAAGCATGATTTGAAGCTACCCATGTCTATAACTATGTTTTTAATGAGAATTGAGTATTTCTAAAGTATGATAAAGCTTTGGGCAATGCCCACATGTTAAGTTTAAATGATGATTTTTCCGGACTAAGCTTACCACATTGTTTTGGAGTGAAGACTCCCAAATTTTATATTCTAGCTTGTGGTATGTTTTGGGTTAAGTCTTCCTATGCGTAGCTTACCACATAGATTTGGAGCAAAGGCTCCCAAGTATGTTTTGAGCTTGTGGTATGTTTTGAACTAAAGCTTCTCATGTTATTTCATATTTCAGATGTATCTGATCATTGAGCTTCGTTATATATGATGTACAGAATTTCATGTTCTGGGATAAGAGTCTAGCACCGAGCGGGCTAAGGGTCGATCACCCTAGGCCCTAGAACTACGTGCCAATGCAGGTTGATACTATTATATTATTGGGACCTCCCTTGTGAACTATCCCTGGCCCTGATGGCACAAGAGCTTGATATTGATATCATCGTAGTTTCCTTAGCCCTGACAAGGTTTTGGATGGCTCTGCCCAATTAAGTGTAATAGTTGGGACCACGTAAGCTCTATTGTGGTATGTCGGTTAAGTGACGATTCTCCCATTGTCTATATGATTCAGATTTTCATATTCATTACTCATGGTTATCATTTTATACATGCATGTTCTAAAAGCAAGGTTTGACTCAATGTTTAGCTTTTCTATAAATGTCCTGTTTTAGCTTGAGTCATCGAGTCAGTTGGATGTTATAAAGTATGTATTGTCATGTTATGAAAAGATCATGATTTCAAAAAGGATGTATGCAAGTCATACTCTTTGTTCACTGATGTTATGTTTTCTTGTTGCATTGTGTCTAAAGGATTTTACTTACTTTAGAAGTTTTACTTAGCTTGCATACTAGGTACATTTCACATACTGACCGCATACTTCTATGTTGTAGCGTTTCATGATACAGGATCCGACTCTCCGTTTAAGCCCCGCTCTTAGACGGTTCTTAGCATCTGCTTATTGGTGAGTCTTCATCTTTAGAGGACCAGACTATCTATCTTTTCTTTATGTATTTTAGTTTTCAGCTTGTTGAGTTAGTTAGGGTCTTGTCCCATCAATTCGTCATGTTTAGAGGCTATTCAGACATATGTATGTATTCAGCTTCAGATTTTATATTCAGATGTCATATTTAAGTTAGACTTCCTCTATGATTGTATTTATGGTTATTCAGTTCTTAATTGATTTAGATGTATGTTTTTGTCATGGGTCGACTTGGGGTCTCTCGGGGCTCTTTGTCCCGTGTTGCAATCCGGGACTTCATTCCGGTCATGAAAGAACTAGATATGTGCAACCCCTTTCAGCTGATAAGAGGCTAAATCTGTGCACTCCTCCCCAGTCACCCCCATGACTTGGGTGATTTTCTGAATCTCATCGATAAACTCATGTGGATCCTCGTCCACCTTCGACCCGAGAAACACCGGAAGGTTCATCCATAGAAAATCTCTAACTCTCACTGCTGCCACATTCCCATTCTGAGGGACATGCACTACTGCCTGTTGGTTGACATGGGGGTGGGGGGGAATCTTGAGCTTGCATCAAATAACAGCCCTAAACTCTGCATGGGCCACCTACTCGGGCACATGATCCTTGGGGGTTGGTAGGACCTACTGGTGCCAATCTCCATAGCCATTATCATGGCCATTTACATTACTATTTCTTCTTCTGTTGACTCGGTGAGGAGGCATGATTCTTCAAACGCGTATAGCATGACTTATAAGGATAGAGAGACACTTCGTCGCATGACATAGATCATGAAAGAAAGGAACATTTCCTAAAGTGTTTCATAGCCTCTTCATCATAAGTGTGTCTCGCTTCACACCCATGAAAAAGACTCTACTTAACGCGGCTTTCAGACACCCTACGACACTTCAAATCCTAATGCTCTGATACTATATTTGTCACAACCCGAACATAGGCTCGGATCGAGACACGGGACAAAGAACCCCGAGAGCCTCCCAGTCGACCCATGGCATGAACATGATATCTAAAACTCAAAATAACAAATGTGAAAATTCTAATATAAAATAGTAGAAGTTTGACAATGTAATAACATTTGTGCATCTGAATATATAACACAAGTCTGAAGTTGAATACATACTATGTCTGATAAGCTTCTACATACTGACGTGTTGATGGGAGAAGACTCCCAACTAACTCACTAAAGACTTAAATTGAAAATACTGAATACAACTATTAAAAATGGCCCTCGAAGTATGAGGACTCACCAACTCTGGTTGAAAGATGCTAACTCTGAGGATCTGGCTAACGGCGAGATTGAACCTGAATATCCGAGCCTGTATCATGAAACTATACAACATAGAGTATGCAGTCAGTATGTGGAATGTACGGAGTATGCAAGGTAAGTAATACCTCTAGGTAAGTAAAAATTAGAAATCATGCATATCATAAAACATTTCATCATAATATTCTGAGAGGGGGGCTTGCATGCTAGTATCTAAAACCATGATTTAAACATAATTGAATATCATAACTAAATAGAATGACCCAAAGATGAAACTAATTATACATAAGTAAAACAAAACATTTGGGTCAAACCTGCTAAAAACATAATATCATGATTGGTGAACATATATAACTGAAATCATGAGGTACAATGGGAGACTCTTCATATAACCGACATTATCACGATAGAGCTTACGTTGTCCCAACTATTACACTCAAGTGGGTAGAGCCGTCTAAAGCCTTTCCAGGCTAAGAACACTGCCATGATATCAATATCAAGCCAAATGCCCATTTGGGGAATGGGAAGGCTCACCAGGGCGGTCCCGATGTATATATGTAAACCTACATTGGCACATAGTTCTTATACCCGGGGTTTTTATATACCCCTAGTCTACTCGGTGCTAGACACTACTCCATAAAACATGCATATGCTCTCTATCGTTTTTCAACGAAGCTAAACCATCATCTTTTGATGAAGCTGATCATGAAATTACATACATAATTTGTAATATAAGTATAAGGAGCCTTAGCTCAGAACATACCACAAGCTGAAAGCGGAGGTATAGACTCTAAAACCATGTGGTAAGCTAATATCATAACATTGAGCTAAAACACGAAAACATACATAAATCACGTGGGGTTGCCCCAATCTTAGACATGCTCTAGATAGTTTAAAAATCAGGGTTGTTAACATGGGTAATTCGAAATAATTCTTTCATCATATACATCTCATAATACTTGGAAACATATATCATAATCTCAACCTTTCATGAACTTTCATAATTAGGAATCATAATTTATGAAACTTTGAAAACATGAATTGTAAGTGAAAACATTATAAAACATGCCCACGAATCATAATTCATCATTTGAAAGATGAATTATGTATACCCATTATAGATACTTACAGAATTCACAAGTTGGGTCAAAACCCCATAGATTCATCAACTAAAAATTCCCATGAACTTGAGAAGGAATTGGGCATGGGGGAGGATGAATACAACCATTCATAACCCTATATACCTGGGTACTTCTAATTTCACAACCCTCTTTGATGCCAAAAGGAAATTGAAGGAGAATTGATGAATTTCTAGGCTTGATCACCCTTAGGAACATCTAGGCTTGCATGCATGGAGAGGGATAGGCTAAGAATGAGTTAAACCGTCTTAAAACACACTTATCAAAGCTTAAAATGATTTAGCTTAGGTCTTAGAAACTTAAGAATTACGGAAAAGCACTTAATAATTTTGTAGGAAAAGTCACACTCCCAGTCCCAACAAGGGAGTGGACGACTTGTTTCTTGAGGGATGACTAGTGGTGAAGAGTCTTTGGGTATACTGCCAAAAATTTCCACCTTTATGCCGGCTCGTGACCACGATTGACTCCATGACTTGTTGACCTAACTACGAGTCGTGGCTTGTCTCGTGGTCAACCCCTAATTCACAAAATCCAACAAAGTCTCCTTCACTCCACAAGTCACCTAATGACTGGTGGTGCACTTTACGGGTCACTGGATGACTCGTCCTGTGGTCTAGTGTAGAAATTTCTATTTTCTCCATTTCAACTCTCGGGTCTGATCTTAGGGCTTTCGAGTTATTACAGTTTTCTCATCGACATTAAGTAGTCTAGAAGAATAAGCTATATGTTTACCATTCTGCATCATTACATAACCTATGCCCACTCTGGACGCATCACAATACACAATAAAATCCTCTGTACCCTCTAGTAGGGTCAATACTAGAGTAGTAGTCAGACAAGTTTTCAATTCCTGAAAGCTTTTCTCACAAGCTTTAGACCTTGATAGTTAGCCTTCTTCTTAGTCAACTTAGTTAACGGGACAACAATGAACGAAAACCCTTCTATGAACCTTTTATAATAGCAAGTTAGACCCAAGAAACTCCTAATGCTAGTGGGGGTAATAAGTCTAAGTAAACTCTTCACTGCATCAGTCTTCTGGGAATCAACTTGAATACCCTTGCTAGAGACTATGTGACCTAGGAATGTCACAGACTTCAACAGAAATTCACACTTAGAAAACTTGGTGAATAACTCACGGTCCTTAAGAGTCTGAAGAACTATTTTTAGCGACTAGAATGATCCTATTTAATTCTATAGTAGACAAGAATATCATCAATGAACACAATTACAAACATATCTAGATATTACTTAAACACTCTATTCATGAGTCTATGAATGTTGCAGTGGCACTAGACAAATTGAAGGACATGATAAGAAACTCAACGTGAACATAACGAGTCCTAAAAGTTGTTTTAGGAATGTCAGTTTCCCTAACTTTCAACTGATGATAGCCTGATCGGAGGTCTATCTTAGAGAAACAAGTAGCACCTTGAAGATGGACGAACAAGTCATTGATTTTAGGAAAGGGATACTTATTCTTGATGGCAACTTTGTTAAACTAACGATAATCGATACACATACTAAGGGAACCATCTTTCTTATGCACGAAGAGGACTAGAGCGCCCCAAGGTGAAATCCTCAAGAGAATGAAACCTTTATCAAAGAGATATCTTAATTGCTCTTTTAAATTTTTTAACTCAGCTAAAGCCATTCAATATGGTGGATTAGCGATAGGCTGAGTGCTAGGAAGGACACCTGTTCTGAAATCCACTTCTCTATTGAGAGAGACTCCAGTAAGATCATCTAAAAAGCTTCTGGGAACTCATTCACAACTAAAGCTGACTAAAGGGTTGGTAGCTCTGCATTAGATTCTCTAACTCTAACTAAGTGATATATACACCCTTTAGAAACTAACTTTTTGTCTTTAAGATATGAAATGAAATGACCTTAGGCATAACAAGGCTACCTTCCCAAACTAAGACTAGCTTATCTGAATATTGGAACTTTACCACATAGGTCCTTCAATTAACTAAGGCATAACAGGATACAACCAATTCATGCCTAGAATAATATTGAAATCCACTATGTCTAACTCAACTAAGTCAGTTGTGGTGTCTTTATGATGACTGAAATGGTGCAATCTCTGTAGTCTCTCTTTGCTATGATTGACTCACCAACAAGAGTAGAAATAGTAAAAGGCTGTAAAAGTTGTTTAGGGCAAATTCCGAGCATTGCCTCTACATATGGAGTTACAAAGGATAAAGTAGCGCCTGGATCAGGAAAGGCGTTAACATCAATAGAAAAGACTTTTAACATTAACATCAATAGAAAAAGACTTTTAACATACTGGTGATGATGTATGAGGATTTCTCATAATTTTGGTGACTAAACATGGCATACAGATGGTTCTAGCCTCCAACTACCCTAGAAGTAGTTCCCTTTTGGGCAACCCTGCCTGCTGAAGTTGCTAATGTTGAAGGCTAGACTCTATTACCCCTATTGCCCTAACTTGAAAATGGATTATCCCTTAAGAAGTCACCCTGTTGGCTGCATCCAAAACATCCATCTCTATCTGAACAACACTCTCCTATGTGACTCTTGCCACACTTGCCACAAGATGGATACCGAATAGCTCCTTGAGCCATACCACCAACTTTGGGCCTTGAAATTTTGACTACTCTAAAACTTCTGATTTTTTATGTTTCTCAGTTTTGGTGCAATAGTGGCTAATAGGCCTAGAGGACCTCATTTGAAAGAATGACTTTTTACCATTCTTATTGCTCTGTTGATGGCCTACTATCTTTTCCCTCTTGCTTTGGAGCTCCTCTCTATCTTTCTTTTTATCCTCTTATAGCTTCTAGGCATAGACCATAAGCTTGGAAAGATCAATTTTGCTAATCAGTATTTTACCCTTACACACTTTCTTCGCATGCTTACCCGGACCAGACACAAAAACTTCCTCATTCCATATCTCATGTCTGACACCATCTCTGGAGCATACCTCGATAACTGGGTGAACTAAAGACCATAGTCCCTCATACTCATGGTGTCTTGCTTCAAGCTCACAAACTATTATTCCTTAGCCTCTCTCAACTCAAGAGGGAAGAAATGGTTCAAGAATGCATCCTCAATGTTTTTCTAGCTTTTTGGAGCTACATTTTCACCACAACTTTGCTCCACAGATCATACAACACATTTGCAACATCCTTGAGCTAATAAGAAGCAAGTTCAACTCCATCAATTTTTGTTGCTTGCATTGTTCTCAAGATTTTCCACATTTCATCAATGAAGTTTTGGGGGTCTTCGTCAACCTTAGACCTTATAAACACAGGAGGATTTATTTTGAGAAACTCTTTAATCCTTGACACTCCTAAAGAGTCGTAAGAACTAGATCTAGTAGGTGTTGAGCCCTAATGACCTAACTGAGAAGCAACTAACTGAGTGAGCATCTATATAGCTCCTCTAAACTCTACCTCTGAAGTGGAAGCACAGGGAGGCTGAGGAAAAAGTTCCTCTGAAACTCTCCCAGTGTTGGCGGACACAATTTAAAGTCCGACACTAGCATCAATAACTGCCAAGCGAGTGTCATTCCTAGTTTGTGTCCTAATCTGTGGTGGCATATTTGTTCTGTTGGTTCGTGCAGAAACCTCAGCATATGTAGTATTCCTCTAACCGGTGGTATGCTTTTGAGGCAAGATCTGAAACATGTGAATGCACAAGTTAGGAGTTAATTCTTATAGAGTTAAACTATATTGCACGAATTAGAGTATGGAAAAAGGATGGTATTTTTTAACACCTTGTAGCCTCGTGTTATAAGTGTGGCACACTTCACACCTATAAAACGGACTCTAACAGACGTTATTTCATAGAAATCCTAGGACTCTTGAACCTAGAGCTCTAATACCAAATTTTTCACTCGCTGAGCCTACACCCTAGGTGTGGCCAGCACTTGAAACCATCTATATATAGCTTTCTACCTCAAGAATTAATTTATATCTATTGATACTTGTGACCCTCTATGCTCAAAACTGCACTCCTCTGGTGAGCCTCTATGCCTAAAACTACATTTCAAAAATATACTTTTGATTTCTTTCTAACATCATATAATGATGCTAAAATTGACTGAACTGATACTCTTTACAGAAAAGTTCACTCTACTAAATCTAAGATTAATATAATTATGAAAACAATGTGGATGTCCAATATCATAAAGCTTTCAAAAATATAAACTTAAATAAAAGTAAGGGTCATGAGAAAGAATGGCATGAACAAAAAATCAAAATCATAAGAGATAAGAATATCAACATGTGAAATAATGGAACAACAATGTGTAACTTAGATTTTAGGGAAAAAGACCCAATTCACAAGCATTGGGCAAAACCCTAGCTCTTAAATACTTCTAAAGTTGAAACTGGAGATGTAGGCCATAAAGAAGAACAGAGTTCATCATTATGAATAGCCTTACATACAACAAATGCTCCAATCTCCATGGAAAACCTAGAAAGATGACTCTGAGACTTTATGAACTTGTTCCTTTAATGATTTCTAGGGTTTCACATCAAGAAACACATTAGAACCCATAGATAAGGGTTAATAATGGATAGTCCCATCTTAGGAATGAAGGATAAGACTTACCTATGCGATGCCCCACCTTGGGAGGTATGATTGGCACCTAATGCCATACTGGGATCTAGGCTGACCTGGCTGGGCATATCCACCTCTGGTGCCTACCCATGACTCAAAACCAAGAAAAATAACTACTATTTATCAGTTGTAAGCAAAACATTAGGCCGACAAGGCCACGCAACACTTTTAATAGAAAACAGCTAACCCAGCAACATAGTAGTAAAGGGATCCTATGCCGACCGACAAGAACACCATGCTGTCTAGTTATAACAAAATGAAAACAGGCAATCATATTCATACTATAGCAGAAAAGCCTGCCAACTATCTAGCTAAACTAGGCCCCATAAAGCTAACATGCAAAATAAGACATACATAGGCCCCACATGGACAACCACAACCAACTAGCTAAATATTGTAGTCTGCAAGCCTCTAGAAGTGAAAATATTGGTCGGGACAGGGCCTCGACCTACCCAAATGCTATACAATAAAAGACAGATAAACCTCTACAACCTGGCAACAATGAATGAAAGGAGCTTTCTAATCTGCTGACCCTAAATAGATGCTAGGAGACCCCACAATCTGTCTGTCTAAAACTTTTTGAAAGTATTCAACGGCCCAAAGTTGGGCGTCACTACAATATGTAAGGAAGTAAATAAGACTGAATAGAAGCTAATGAAGAACTGAAAGTGAAAAAAATGAAAAGGCAAAAGTTAACTTGTAAGCTTTCTTATCCATAACCTGCATCTAGTAAAACATTACACGTATATGAGCAGAAACTGTATGACTATACATTCATAGGCTACAACTAATAAGAAAGTATAGAAACAAGAACATAACTTGGCCCCCATAAGCCTGGAAGGTGCAAGCAACACAGAAACAACCTACCGAGGCCCTCATAAGCTCTGGAAAGTATGATCAGTCTATATACCCCTATTTGTACCCCTGAGGCTCTACAAGTAATTGTAACTGAACATACCTGGTCTCTTGAGTCTATATCGGAACCTTCTGTGCTCCTGTAATTGAGTTCGGGCCTTTTCGCCATGTGACTGTACCCCAAGCACACGAGGCTCTACGAAGGGTCTTTAATGCCGCTATAGCATAGAAGAAGTCCATAATGAATACACATCAATATGGCACCCTTAGGCTCTACTTTAGTCCTTACAGAAAATATATAGGCCCGTAGGAAATTCAGTAGCTCCGTAAGCTATACGTCATCATAGCTACGTAAGCGATCTATAGCTCTGTAAGAACTAGCAGCATCATAGCTCCATAAGTAGTTTATAACTTCAAAAGCAGTTCGTACAACTAGCAGCCTCTTAATTATTCAAGGCGATAGGTAGTACAGAAAATGATCTACCCCAACTACAGACACTATATTACAATCTACAAACCTAGTCATTCAGAAGGTGTATTTGGCCCCTTGGGCCTAATTGCAACCGCTAATCTTACTCGTCCCTAAAGTGGTCTACATAGCTGTCAACAGGCACAGTCTATATGCCTAAATCTGACCAGAGGGTTCTGGCGGTGCTCATAATCTCTACTAGTCTAGACAGAATAGAGTGAGGGTTAAAGTGCCTTAATGATACTCTGAATGTCATGCTAGGACAATGATAGCTCATAAGAAGACAGTAAGGTCGCAGGCGACCAACTATTTACTTCCTCCGCTGAGAACGATTGTAGGTCTACTACTAATAGGACATGCTTCTGAACAGTCAGCCCTAACCTTCCACAGGTAGCTTATTGCAATCCTTAGCCTGAAGGTAATACCGTACTACTATGGTTCTAGTCCCTTAGACATTAACTTAGTCTATTCATATATTATATGACTTCTTTGGAAATTCTTATACCTAGGTATCCATGAGAGCAAGCTAGGGCGTCTTCTCCACATCCAACTACTAATAAGGTTCCCCTCCATAGGGTACCCACAGGTCTATTTTACTTAGCTGGGCTACCTGTATGACAAGCACGAAGGCGACTAAAACTAACCGTCACTGACAGTAGTCAACTATATGGCAGATTGTTACTCAATTCAATAGGCAACTCTGGTACAATTGACTCTAGGGTAACACCATCCTATCAAAATTCTTGTCTTGGAGGCGTCAAGGTAAGCCAACGACCTCTTAGGCGAGCTTTACTGACAATATAGATGCCAAATTGAAAGGTATATCGCCCGACGGCGCCCTATGTTGTCCAGCTTACCAACTCAGGCCCAACAGCTAACCCCAAACTTCTAAGGCCTTGGCATGATAGAAAAATGTAATAATTCCACTAATATAGTGAACAGAAGAACGGAGGAGTTTCTATGACGCTCCTAGCATGAGTCACACTTATATACTCTTTCCTAATAAGGAATACTACAATATATTGTCAAAACGTGTTTTAGCGGCAAACCCCAATATATATATATATATATAATAATAATCTACTGATAGTAGCTAATCACAACATATATATAATCGTATTCTACTGACATCAGCTAATCACAACATATATGATCCTTGTCGACTAGAAACAGCTAGTTACAACGTATAGGATCGTTGTCCCTTTTCAAGAACATAGGTCATATCATTAGACGATGAGAATAATATGCCGAAGGGATAAGCCTTAACATACCTCGAATACCCACTTTCGTTCAAGCGATAGTTCCCAACCTAGAGGCAATAATTCCACTTGACTATAGTCTCTACACTGAGAAAACAAGGCTATTTCAATAGTAGGAATCGATGAATAACAATATCTTTCAATAGGGTTAACATAACTTCAACTCTTTTTTATTCGGCCAAAAAATTACAATTTCTCGAGAGTTTAGAAGGGAGAAATGCTTACCTAATGCCTGTAGCCGCTTGGGACTCAATTTGAAGTAATTCTAACAACTCTTACTCGGCGGAGTTCTGGTACACCGAGCAAATCTTCAATAAATAACTCTGAGAACTCATTATCCAAGGTGAATTTGCATTTGGATTGATTTTAACGGCGAAAATTGGCGAAAACCGAAGAAATAGTCATTCCCATCTCGTTTTTATTGAAGGGACATATTTAAAAATGACCCTTCTTTAAACTTAAAACCTATATATATATATATATATAGAGGCGATGGGGGAGGGTTCGCGACGCGCCTCCCATCATGGCAGGGGACGGGAATGGTGCGCCTCCCAATACACCAAGGGAGGGGGAAACGCGGCGCAGCGACTGGTGTTCCCTATTCCCGGTACCGACCTCCTGCTCGCTCGACTCCATACTCGAGCGTTTATTCCCCGATCCCTTCCTCGCATGCTTCGTACTCCAAAATCTCAACATACGTACTTATGGGGTGTAACATCAACCCCCCCCCCCTTGGGAGCATTCATCCACGAATATAATTTTTATACTGAAAAGACTCAACTCCTTTAACTATTGCTAGAAAAAATTTGGCATACTCTCCTCTCTAATATGGACTACCTGAAAACCGAAAATGCAAAAAAGTCCAACACAGGCATCTTACAGGACGCTACTTGGAACTGAAACATAGCTCCACCACATATATGTAAACAATTTATAATAAAAGCAACAAATTCAACTACATAGAATCTAAAACTATCTCTCGTTAACTTTAGATTATCTGAGTCTGTATACTATCGCCGTATAGCCTAGAATAACTGAAACATTCCAAGCTTTGAATCATTCATAGTTTTTAAATTCATTTCTTCTATATTTCTGTTCCCCCATGCGGTTGCATAATGTTGATGAGCCGATCCTAGCCCCAAAGGTAACTCTATCTCATAGACTACTTAGCCAATCTTTCAAAGATTCCGGTATCGCTCAGTAAATCTAGGGCTAAGTTTTCCCTTCTTGTTAGATCTCATAACGCCCTTCTTTGGAAAAATATTTCTGGAATACCCAGTCATCACTTCAATCTCTAACTCTCTACATCATGCATTAGAATAGGACCTCTGACAACCCTGGGCTGCCGGCACGTATTTTCTTATAAGTTTAACTCTTTCCCTTGGCTGATGTAGTATGCCTGGTTCGGCTGTCCCTAACTTACCTGCTTCAGGACATCATTTTAGGCGACTTGCACTTCCACCTATAACACATCCCCAAAGTCCGAATTGTGTGCTCTACTTGCCCTACTTGTGAGTTGTGCCCTTTTAACAGAAGTTAATAGATAATGAGATACCATACAACTGAAATATTTCTTTTAGTGTTCAATTCAGCATAGTCTTTAGCTGAAACATCATTATGACTGGTAGGAAATAAGTTAATCTCATTAGCCTTTCAAAAATGATCCCAATGGGGTCAAGTTTACACCTGGTATGAGTAACCTTGTAGTTATATTCGGGCTAACTACCTCTCGCTTCCGCGCAGGCATGGCTATCTCCCAAATTATCCTGCCCGGTTCCTGCTTTCCAGCCTTCCCTTGATGGTCGTTGGAGCTCTGTGTCACAACTCTACAATAGCTTCTTCTTCCCATGCCATCATAGGTCTCCTTTTATAAGCTGATGCATTTTAGTCAAACTCGGGCGGAGGGAATAATGGACAATGGTGTAACTCCACTACAGTCTGCTAATGAAGTCCTGCCATATTTAGGACATAGGGTCGACCTCTGGGTCTCAATACTCTATCCCCTACTATCTTAAAGGCCAGTGATTCCTTCTGCTGGTCCTTATCTCTATGTTGTACTAGGCTAGGCTCTCCGTACTATTATTCCTTCTCCTCCACGACTAGAGGTGACATTATGGTATTCTAGGTTATAATCTTACTATCCCTTGAATGTAATCCTGATGCCTATTTCTCAACACTCAATAGCGACGCCCACTTTATCCGACCATTATAGCCTAGAGGTGGTTCTGTTCCCCCTCCCCCGGAGCTAGATGTTCATGTCTTGCCTTCACTTCTATAGGCTAAAAACTAGGGTTCGTGCCCCATGCACCATGCTGGCAAGGATACTAATGGCCAAATTTACTAACCTGTGTTATCCTGTCGTACCCTCAGGCTAATTCCCTACCGTATACTCTTTCCATCCCTTGACACAATAAACTGGGGCTGTAGCCATTATTCTTCCGGTATTCACTACCATCGTCAGCTCACTATTGCGGAACTAGTCTATTCCTGGCCTGATCTTTAATATTGCTGGGGGCTACTGCTTATGGACTCTCGCCCATACTTGGGTGCTACTTGCAATCTTACCTACCCTCCTGATTTACTGTCGTGAGAGTGTAGCTGACTTATTTAAGACTAGGGGTCTTAACCACTCGTTAACACTTTCTCAGAATCAATGGTTCTGGCCCTCCTTTTTTATTTATTCTGGGCAACAACTTGTTAATACTTACGCTCCCTGTCATGCCGAGAAAATACTGGGAGACGGGAAATAATCCTATCATTCTATAGCAAGGATAGGGTACAAAACTCAAATCATTTTATAAGCTAGAGGTGCAAATCTTGCACAATCCTCCGCATATCTCAAGTAGCCCAACATTAACTGTCTCCCTTGTCTAGTTCTAAATATCTACTACGTAAGTCAACTCATGCATATACTATATTACTTACCTCCTACTCTGAGGGTTTAAAAATAACTGGGGACGATGCTGGCATATCTATTTCCTTATGAGGTTCCAGTGCCCCGGGAGGATGATGGGGAGATTAAAAGACGTCTGCTCCTGCCCTTAGGCTAACTGTCCCCCAACTGTGGCACCTTACTGGTAGCCTCCCCTGCTGGTGTAGCTGACTAAAGTCTGTACCATATCAAACATTATTCTAGACAGACATAACAAGGAATGCTTGGGACCCATCTTTGCATAACTCGGCTCTATAGCACGATCTGAGAGGGATGGGTAACCATACTAACATGCCTCGTAGCCTTCTTCTTATAAAATGTGGTGCAAAACACATTTATAATAAAGACTCTACTAGAAACAGTTTCAAGACTCCCTTGGATACGACCTGCTCTGATACCAAGTTTGTTACGCCCCACCTTGGGATGCATGACTAGCACCTAATGGCACACTGGGATCAGAACTGACCTGGTTGGGAATATATACCTCTAGTGCCTACCGGCGACTCAAAACTAAGAAAACTAACTACTATATCTCGGCTGTAAACACAGTCTACGGCCGACAAGGCCACATAACACCTATAAAAGAAAATAGCTAAACCAGCAACACAGTAGTGAAGGGATCCTATGCGGACCGACAAGACCACCATGTTGTCTAGTTATAACAGAATGAAAACAGGCAATCATATTGATAGTATAGCTGACAAGGCTGCTAACTAACTAGTTAAACTATGCCCTACACGGCCAACACACGAAATAAGATATACATAGGCCCGACACAACCAACAACAACCAACTAACTGAAGACTGTAGTCAGCAAGCCTCTAGGAGTGAAAATAATGGTGGGACAGGGCCCCGGCCTACCCAAATGCTATACAAATAAGATATAGATAAACCTCTACAACTTGGCAACTCTGAATGAAAGAAGTTGGCCAATCTGTTGACTTTGAGTAGCTTCTAGTAGACCCCGCAATATGTCTATATAAACCTGCATGCATGTATACAGCGCCCCAAATTTGGGCGTCAATACAATACATACTGAATATGTAAGGCAGTAAATAGGACTGAATAAATGCTTATCAAGAACAAAAAGTAAATAGCAGGAAGAGGCAGAAATAAACCTGTAAGGTTTTTTATCCATAGCCTATATTTAGTAAAACACTACATGTATATGACCTAAAACTATACGACTATACATTCATAGGCTACAACTAACAAGAAAGTATACAAATAAGAACCTAACCTAGACCCCATAAGCATGGAAGGTGCAAGCAACACAGAAACAACCTACTAGGGCCCCCATAAGCCCTGACAAGTACGATTAGTCTATATACCCCTATTGGTACCCCTAAGGATCTGCAAGTAACTATAATTGAACATACCTGGTTTCTTTAGACTATGCCAGAACCTTTTGGGCTCCTATAACTGAGTTTGGGCCTTTTCGCTGTTATGACTGTTCCCCGAGCACACGAGGCTCTACGAAGGGTCAGTAATGTTGCTACAACATAGAAGAAGTCCATAAGTGAATAGACTTCAATATGGCCCCCTTAGACTCTACTTTTGTCCTTATAGAGAATATATAGCCCCGCAGGCAATTCAGTAGCTCTGTTAGCCATACATCATCATAGCTCCATAAGCGATCTATAGCTCCATAAGCACTAGCAGCATCGTAGCTCCGTAAGTTATTTGTAGCTCCGAAAGCTATTTGTACAACTAATAGCCTCTTAGCTACTCAAGGTGAGAGACAGTACGAAACACGATCTACCCCAACTAGGGATACTATGTTACAATCTACAAACTTAGTCATATAAAAGGTGTATTTTGCCCCTTGGGCCTAATTGAGAATGTTAATCTTTATCGTCCCTAGACTGGTCTATATAGCTGCCAACAGGCATAGTCTATGTGCCTACATCTGACTAGAGGGTTCTGGTAGTGCTGATATCTCTACTGGTCTAGACATAATAGAGTGAGGGTTGATGTGGCCTAAATGATACTCAAAATGCCATGCTAGGACAATGATAGCTCATAAGCAGACAGTAAGGTCGTAGGCGGCCAACTATTTAGTTCCTCTACTAAGAATGACTGTAAGTTTACTACTAATCGGACATGTTCCTGAGCAGTAAACCCTAATCTTCCACATGCAGCTTACAACAATCCTTATCTCGAAGGTAATACCGTACTACTATGGTTCTAGTACCTTAGACATTAACTTGGTCTATTTAGATTTCATATGACTTCTCTAGGAAATTGTTATACCTGGGTATCCGTGAGAGTAGGCTGGGGTGTTGTCCCCACATCCAACTACTAATAAGGTTCCCTCCTTAGGGTATCTACGGGTCCATCTAACTTGCACAACTGGGATTACTTCCTGGGCTACCTATATTACAAATACTATGTCGACTCAAACAAACCTTCACTGACAGTAGTCAACTGTATGGCGGGTTGTCACTCCATTCACTGGGCAACTATAGAGCCGCTGACTCTAGGGTAAGACAATCATATCCAAATTCTGGCCTTGGAGGCATCAAGGTATGCCAACGGTTTTTGGGCGAGCTTTACTGATAATACAGGTGCCAAACTGAAAGGTATATCGTCAGACGGCGCCCTATGCTGTCCAGCTTACCAACTCGGGCCCAATAACTAACCCTAAACTTCTAAGGCATTGGCATGATAGCAAAACGTTATAATTCCACAAATATAGTGAATAGAAGAACGGAGGAGTTCCTATGACTCTCCTAGCGTGAGTCACACGTACATACTCTTTCCCGATGAGGGATACTGCAATATACTCTCACAATGTCTTTTAGTAGGTAACCCCAATATATATATAATCATAATGTACAAATAGTAGCTAATCAAAACATATATATAATCGTAATATACTGACAGCTGCTAATCATAACATATATGATCCTTATCGACTAGCAGCAACTAATTACAATGTATAGGATCGTTGTGTCAGTTCAAGAACATAGGTTGTATCATTATACGACGAGAATAACTTGCCGAAGGGATAAGCCTTAACATACTTTGAATGCCGACTTTCGTTCACTCATACAGTTTCCAACCTAAATCCAATATATCCAATTGACTGAAGTCACTACGCTGAGAAAACAAGGCTATTTCAATAGTAGGAATCAGTGAAAAACAATATCTTTCAATAGGGTTAACTATAACTTCAACTATGTTCCATTCAACCGAAAACTTACAATTTCTCGAGAGTTTAGAAGGGAGAAATGCTTACCTATCACATTTAGCCGCTTCGGACTCAATTTGAAGTAATTCAAACAACTCTTACTCAGTGGAGTTCCGATACACCGAGCGAATCTTTAAGGAATAAGTCCGCAGGGATGTTGCTAATAGGCATAGAACTCATTATCCAAGGTGAATTTGCATTTGGACGGAGTTTAACTACGTAAATTGGTGAAAAACCGAAGAAATAGTCATTCCCTTCTCTTTTTGCCAAAGGGAAATATTTATAAATGACCCTTGTTTACACTTAACACCTATATATAGAGAGAGAGGCAGTGGGGGAGGGTCCACGACATGCCTCCCATTAGGGTAGGGGGGGGCACTATGCACCTCCCATCACGCTAAGGGAGGGGCGCGGCACGGCGTTGCGCCTAGTGCGCCCTGCCCCCGGCCCCGACCTCCTGCTCGCTCGACTCCATACTCGAGCGTTTATAGACCGATCCCTTCCTCACATGCTTCATACTCCAAAACTCTCAACACACGTATGCACGCATCCATCACTGACTGATATAAAAATTTCCAGGTCTAGATATTTGATTTTTTATAATAGTTTCATTTTTTTTCTTATACATGTTTTTGTTTAATTTTAGATTAGACCAGTTTGATAAGACAACAATTGAACTCTTAAGCTTAAGTCTTTTTTATCAATAAAAAACCTAGCCTGGTGGTCATATTTCTTTCAAATAAAAAAACATTGTGGGTCATTACAATTATTCTAAATATTGCTCCATATATTTAAGTAAGGATAGTGTGGGATCCAAATTATTATAGTGCACTATGAGTTTAATTCACATCCCAAAATCAGGTATATTTACAACAGGTGAAACAAGAGCAGAATTAAATGATAATAGTTTCACATATCTGCTAAATGATTGGCTATGCTGATCGTGATATGAGGAGTTTGCCTCAAGTATATCTATGTTGAAAGTCTTTATAGTAAGGAAGATATTTGGGTCAAGGACCAAAAATTTGAGACTTTTTGAGTTATACATTTGAATGTAAGAATTTTTGAATTCCTTTACTCTTGATATGTGTAACTCCGTTTCACATTTCTTGTCTGCCTTATTTTTCTAGTTTGTTTATAGCAGAAGGTAGACAAAAATTGTCCACTCTTTAGCAAATAACTCTATAGGTTACACCCGGGATAGATAATTAGTAAGATGAAAAACTCATGAACAATTTTCATAATTCCACAAAGCTGTGAAGCAAAGAACATGAAAGGTAAACCAATTCGAGTCTATCAAAGACAATGACAAGAATGTCCTTGTAGGTATATTGAATCTCTTTTATTAGTTTATTGAAAATATTACTAAGTAGTATGATACGAAAAGAGTTACATCTGACTCCACAGAGATTCAACCTTTCAATTTTACCTTCATATTTACCATTCTACACATACATAAAAAGTTCAAAGAGTAGAGTATATTAGGTTGAAAAGAAAACAATGCTTATAAGTAAATAAAGCTACAATAGAAACTAGCTTTACACATCACTCTTGAGAGAAAAAATGTTCATATTATATAAATTAAATAATTCAATTACTTTCTTAAAACTCAATAATTCCAAAGAAATAGAATGCATCTTCAACACTAAAAACCTAAATAATTTAATCTACAAAGTTCTTTTCTCTACATAAATCACGGAACTAAAGATACCCAATATACTATGAATACATAATCACAATAACAACACCAAAGGTCTAGAATTTCAAAAGAACACTTTCCTCTTACCCAAAGAAAGACAAAATACAGAGACCACTATCTAAACCAAGAATCACTAAAATAGAAAAAATAAAAACAGGGATAAACATAAGTTGTACCTTCAAAACTTCAAAACTTTGAAACTACTTCAAACCCTCGTTAAAAATTTTCAATCTTTAAACCTTCTTCATTCCTCCTTCTACTTTAGCTAACTCAATTTCTATAAATTTCTAATGGGTTATAGAAGTGGGAGGTGAAATCTGTAACAACAATACCATCGAAAAGGAATTTGAGCATATACCTAATCGAGTCACAATTTTTAATTAGGACTTTTGTGTCGCTGATACGGATCACATTTTGTGGTATGAGAATAAAGATTTAATACATTAAAATGTTGAAGAAATTTTAAGAGAGAAGGAAGAAAAAATTTGTAGGAAGATGGAGGAAGAAATGGAATAAAGGGATTATAAGTTTTTGTTTATATCTTGTTTTAATTTGAAATTTGATTTTATTATAAAATCCAATTAATTAGACTAATAGGGGTGACCAAGTTTCCATAGAGATTCAAAGGCATTTACAAGTCGCCACTTAAAATTTGGAGCCAAGATTTTTGGTGTGAGAGGGAAATGGATAATGGAGAATGACAGTGCCTATTAGAGGGGATCTAAGAAAACTCACCACCATATGTTTGTACTTACATCATATGTTGTCACTAAATATGTAACCTTTTTTGCAACAAATAGAGTCACCAATAAATACGGCCATAATAAGTCTTGTTTCTTATAATGTAAGTGTTGGATTATGTAAGCATTTTATATTCTCACATAATTTACTTCCACTTTCATTCTGTTCATTATAAGGAAGAAATATTCACCTAAATATAGTGGTAATTTTACCTTGTGTTGAGTAGAAGAAATATACAAAGTGCATGACAAGTGATTTTAAAAGAGAGTTTTATTTAGTTGAAGGAAGGTGTTGTTTAGGTGGAGCTTTGGACTCAAATCTAATGTAGATCTTCTTGAGTTATTTGATGTTTTTGGGTTGTTGTATCCTACTAAGGACAAATCAAAAAGATTACTATTGGAACAATAAAGATTTGTTGCAGTGGGATTGAACCATAACTAGCGTGATATATCTACTCCTCAGCACGAACATATTTTATTTTCTTCAAATTATTTTTTAATTGTAACTGTATTTTCAATAATAATTTTAAGTAGATTCAATGACAATAATTGAAAAATGCATGAATGTCAAGATTGGAGATCTTAACAAGCCATTTCATGTAACACCTCATAGCTTGGAAAGAAATTTTCTACCTTAGCCTGTGTCCATAATGAGTTTTGCAAAGTGTATATGGTAGGTGAAACACTTTTACCAAGTGTAAAAGTGATCGGGAGTTGGAATACCAAAATGTGAAGGTTGTAGAAAATCATAATGCAGGTATCAAGATTGACCTACGTGTCGTATATCCAATCTACGAGCTGTAGTATCCACCACAGATAGAAACCAAAAATCCTATGCCACAACATTAGATTGTCACTCCCAAAACCTATACCTTGGGCGTGGCGTGTCTCAGACCACCTAGTGGTCCAAGTGAACTCTTGGCCTGGCCTACTACTAACTGAGATTATAATAAAATAATGATGCGAAATCAATAACAGAAATGAGCTCAATATAATGAAATTAAGATTTATTAACTGAAACTGAAAATAATGTTAAAAAGTAATATTCATGACTCAACTCTCTAACTACTCTAGCCTTTAATGTCTGAAAGATAGGTGCCGAGAAAAATCTCTCACGACTACCATAAGCTCTACTAAAATAAAAATATGATTGGGACTCTCTGGAAGTAGAAGACCTCACCAAAAGCTAAATGAATGAGATCCTAGTGAAGCGTATACTGTCGGTCCTATCTACCCGAATCTCCATCATAATAAGATGCAGCGTTGAGTGGCGTCAGTATGATTGAATGTAAAGTATGTAAAATGAATGAATAAAAGAATAGGTAAGTAAAAATCTCTAAATTGTAATAAATAAACTGAATCTGAAACTCTTAATGATGCATTAAAACACAAGTATGAATGATGTGTGAACAGTTATGCAATAAAACTATGCATCAAAACAAGCTCTAAAATTACATATATATATATACATACACATACACACACACACAGATATATATTTATATATATATATTTATGTGTGTGCGTGCAAAATATTAGTTGGAAGTTTCTCTTAACAAACATACATCATGAATGAGAGCATGATGTCCAACTTCTTCCCATGTTGGGAGACTTGTCCAAAGCCTTGCCAGGGCAGAGGAAGAACTAAACTGTGGATCCATAGTAAGACCTGACCAGGGGCTAACTGATAAGTTTCCCGAATCAATGGAAAAATCATAACCTACATTGTCTATGTGCTCTGCGTTTATTGGTTATCTGTACCCTCAAAATTATGCTCATATAATTATGCCTATCTGAAGCACCTAAAAACATTATTTGTAAAGCACTTTCTCTATAATTATAATAGAGGTTTTAAAAACTGTATTGAGCCTTGGCTCAAAAATCTATACGTTACTACTGAGCTATGGCTTAAAATCCATACTTTAAAAACTTGTGAGCTTCGATGCTCAAAATCCTTGAGTTTCAAAAATAAGACGTTACTTTAGCTTTTGAAAATCATGCTAGAAACTGGACTTTCTCAAAGAAAATTCTCTTTATGAAAACTCTCTAAACATCAACTCAACTTTAGTCATGAAAACATAGCATTTATCTCATAATATAAAACTTTCAAATTAATGACTTTCGTGATTGGTCCATGGCATAAGAGACATGAACTATGATCAATAAACCAAGAGAGTAAGGATTACAATCAACAATCAAGAGATAAAAAGATACCACACAATATGGTGAAGAATTTAATCAATGAATAATTCAACTTATACGGAAGAAGACTGGATCATAAAATTTGGAAAAAACCCCTAGATTTAGCTTCAATGAAATCTTTAATAGATTTAGGTCATGAGGAAGAGTGGAATTTCCTCACTAAGGTTAACCATACATACCTGGAGTAATATGTGATATGAGACAAACTTCAGCCAACTGCAGGATAACTACATTAGCAGGAGGAAGTACCAGTGTGATGCCATAGTGGGGGGACAGCCAGCGTGAGGGTGAAGGCGGATGTCTTTTAATTTTCCCAGTATCTCCCGGAGGCACCAGGAATCTCATAAGGTAGTAGATATGCCAGCACTGTCCCCAGTTCTTTCTACAGCCTCAGAGAAGGAGGTCAGGAGTATAGTGTGTGTATATATATAAATACGAGTTGAATTACCTACTTGATATAGAAGATTAGACAGCGGTGAAAGTTAACGTTGGATTACCTGGAGGGTACGAGAGAAGAGGGAATTGCGAGATTCTTACCTTCAACTTTTCCAATGTTGTACTGATCCGTACCTCAGTTCAATTGCAGTAAGAAGTGGCTATATTCCACCTCCCAATTTTGTTCTTAGTATATCAAAGAGCGTAAGAATGGAGGCGATGTTTCCCAAATTATATAGTAAAGGAGTGTTAGATCTGTTGACTCCTTCAAAGGTTGAGACCCCTAGTGATTAAGTAAGTTATCTATACCTTTATTGTAATGAATCAAGAAAACACATAAGCCTTCCAGTAGTACTCAAGTATGTGTGAGAGTCCATAAGCTATAAACCCTTAGAAACAGTAAAGCTTAGATCAGAATTAGGCCGATTCTACCTCATTGTGCTAACGACAATAGGATGTACCTACAAAACGATAGTCGTGGTCCTAGTTGGTTATGTCGAAGGATAGAAAGATCATATGAACGAAGTTGGCCTGAGTGTGAGTTAGAATGATACAGCCCAACAGACTTGGTTAGTAATATCTTTGATAGTATGAGGCAGAGGGTACGAACCCCAGATCTTAGTCTATGGAAGCAAGGGGGAAGGCATGAGTATCTATCTCTGGGGGAAACCAGAATCACCTCCAAGTTGAAGCGGATTGATAGAGCATGGGATCACCGCTGAATGTCTAGAAATGAGCATCTGGCTGACAGTTAAGAGGTTATTAGGTTGTAACCTTGAATGCTACAATACCACCACCAATTGTGGAGGTAAAGAGGTAGAGACGCCAAAATTCCAACATAGTACAACCTAGAGACAACACTTAGTAGGGAGTTATTGGCCCTTGAGATAATCAGGGGCAAATTCATAAGACCCATAGGTTGACTCTGCGCTCCATAGGTGGCAGAATTTCATTAGCAGACTATAGTCAAGGTGGATCATGTCTATTACTCCCCTCACCCAGAGTTTAAAGAAAACGTATCCAGTTTGTAAAGAAAGACCTATGGATGGCACGGGAAGAGGGAAGATATTGTTGAGTCGTTGCATAGAACTCTAATGACCAGCCAAGGGAGGCTGAATAGAAGGAACCGAGCAAGCCAATCCAGGAGATGGCCATGCCCCCAAAGGAATCGGAGAACAGTCAATATGATTATAGCTGAAAGGTTACCTTATACCAGGTTTAAATTGACCTTATTTGAGTTAGTATAGAAAGACGAACGAGATCAACTCATGACTCGCCGAATGGATTCATGTTTTAGCCAAGGCTTATGCTGAGTTAAATGTTTTAAGAAATAGTTGGGATTCGTGGAGCCCCAGTGTTTAATAAACTCTGAAAGAGATGTGCAATTTACAACTAATATCTAGGAAAAGTGTCAGAACAGATTGTGACACATGTTAACTTAAGTACGACCTCTCGCCCCCAAATAAATAGTCGAGTATAGTACACAATTCAAATGGGGGGAGATTTGTTATGGGTGGAAATGTAGGCCCCTTACATGATAACTTGAGTAGATAAATTAAAAGTACTTGAGCCGACATACTAATACATCAGCCAAATGAAGAAAGTTAATCTTATCGAGAAGGATCTACCGAAAACCCAGGGTTATCAAAAGTCCTACTTTAACATATGATGTAAGGAATTAAGAATTGAAGGAGCAATTGAGACATCCTGAAAACTTTGGAAATAAAGGGCGTTATGAAATGTGACAAGAAGGGCGAGCCCAACTTTAGATTCGTCAAGCCTTACCGAACCCTCCAAATGATCGACCGAGTAGCCTATTAGATGAAGTTGCCTTACACGATCTATTTATCAACACTACACAAGCGTGTAGAAGACCCTGTCTCAGATTAATCCAATTTGAACACCTAAAGTATGGGGGCCTTGCTCCACGGAGAGACTCCAATAGTTATAGGAGTCGTCTTGAAAACCAAAGTCGTAGCTCATTACAGTATCATGGGAAAATGGAAATATAGAAGGAATGGATTGAGAAACTATGAATGATGAAAAGTCTAGACAGTTTTAGTTATTATAGGTTCCACGATGATAGTATAGAGACCTAGATGATTTAAGTTATGGCTAGATAGTTTCAGACGTTATACAGTTGACTTTGTTTCTATTATTATAAGTTGAGTATGTTATATGTGATAGAGCTCTGTTTCAGTTGCAAATAACGTCCTATGAGATGCCTATGTTGTACTTTTCTGTGTTTCAAGTTTTTGGATAGTCCATATTATAGGGGAGACTATGTCAAAGTTTTTCCAAAATACTAGTTAAGAGAGTTAACTACTCATAAGACTGAGAATGACATTCAAGGACAAATGTTCGTAAGGGGAAAGGATGTTACACCCCGTAAGAATTTTAACATTTAGTAGGCGTGTGCGCGAGTGGTGGTGAGTAACAAGAGCTTGTTGAGTGTGCAAAAATCCTCAAAAGTGGACACGGACAGGACCAGCGTATACAGGGCCAGCACGACGCGCCAGGATTGTTAGCGCCTTCAGAGGTGTGGTGCGCCAAGCCCTTTGGCGCGATGAGGGCGGCGATCGGGGGGGGGGGGTACTTTGGTATGTTGGGAAGAGCAGGGCGTCCTCCAGCCCACTACCCTTTAACTATATAAATAATCTTCTAGTTCAATTGTGAGTCATTTCCATCATAGGACTCATCCAGAGAAAGAGCAATAGGCAACTTTTACACAATTTTATTCCGATTACGCTTCCAAACGCCGTCCAAACTCAAATTTACTTCAGGTATTGAGTTCTAAGCATGTAAGGAGCATTACTACGGAGTTATTTTCTCTAAATACGCACAGCAAACCGAAACCCCACCGAGCAAAAGTTGTTAGAATTTCTCCAAATTTATTCCTATACTGCCACAGGCTTTTGGTAAGCATTTCTCCCTTATGAACTCTCGAGAAATTATAGGTTTTTGGCCGTATTTTGTGGAGTTGAAGTATTATGGTTATTAGTACCAAAAGTTATCATTTTAAGACAAATTTGGTATTGGAATTAGTCTCTTTCTCCTAGTATTACGGTTACAACTGAAAAGAGCTGACACATACAAGTCGAAACTCATCGATTATTTGGGAAATGATAATCGAGGTATGTAGGGCTTACCCCTTGGCAAGTTATTCTCGTCGTAAAGTGCTACGACTTATGTTCTTGATTGGAAAAAATTTTCCCCTATATTGCAAATAGTTGCTACCAATAGATTGCGGTTAGACATGTTGTGGTCAGCTGTTATCTGTAGACTATGAATATATATGTTGTGGTTAGCTTCTAGATAACGTATATAAATTATACCGCAGTATCCCTTGTCAAGAAAGAACATGCTAATTTTGGCACACCCTAGAAACGCCATAGAAACTCTTTTATCCTCCAGTTCATGGTGTTAGTAGAATCATATGTTTTATTATAAGACCTAGACCTTAGAAGCTCGCGAATAGTTATTGGGCTTGAGTTAGTAAGTTGCGTAGCATAGGCGCAGCTAGGTGATATAAATACCAATTTTGGTGTCGTATTGTCAGTGAAGGACGCAAGAGACCATTGGCATACCCTTACGCCTCAGGACCAGAAACTTAGATAGCATGGCAATATTTTGGAGTCAGCAGCACTAGGGTTGTGGAATGAACCGAGTGACATCCTGTCATCTAGTTAGCTACTACTAGTTGACTTAGTATCCTTCATACAAGTTGCCCAAAAAGCCATCCCAGTCGATCAAGTCAAATAGCCCGTGCGCATCCTAAGGAAGGGGACCTTATTAGTAGGTGGATGCGGGGCCATTGCCCCTGCCTACTCCTATGAGATACTCAGGTACAGGTTGTCGTGAGTGGCTAAGTCCGTGTAAACTTAACTTCAAGATTAGGATTTGTCCAAGAGAGTCATGTAAGATCTGAACAAGCCAAGTTAAGGTCTAAAGGACTAGAACCATATTAGTACAGTATTACCCTCAGGCTAAGAATTTTAGTAGGGTACCTGCAGGGGAGTAGAGACCGACCGTTCAAAAGCGTGTCCAATCAGTAGCAGTCCTACAGCTGTTCTATGTAAAGGGACTAAGTAATTGGTTGTCTGTGACCCAACAGTTGCTTTTGAGTTATAGTTGCATGAACAGGACATTCAGAGTATTATTAGACCACTCCAGATCTCGCCCTATTCGGTCCAGACCGTTAGAAATTATGACCGCCACCAGGATCCTCTAATCATTTACAGGTGCATGGGGTGTGCCTGCTAACAGCCATGTAGATTATTCTAGGGCGAGCAATGGTCATTTTAGGCCTCGAAGGACAGATACGCTTTTTGAGTGGCTAGATTGAGACCCTTTTATAGCATCTCGGGTGGGGTTGCCCTCACTTAGCAGCCTTCTATGACCTCCCTAGGGTTACTAGCTTCATCGTCACTCGCCAGAGACTCGATGAAGTTGCTCCAAGGAGAAATATGTTGTCATAAGGGATGATGATGAGGCCTAAGGGCCTTATACAGTCCATTCCGTGGTTGGACTATTATTTCTACGTTGTATCGGCAGTACACCCACGTCGAGCCTGGTGTCTGGGGTGCAGTTATCAGGAGTCTGCCGGACTCAGACACAGCTAAAAACCCGGAGCCAAGCGGGCTCATTTGTTGGCCCAAGAGGACAAGTAGGTTGTCTATAGCACCAGTAGAGTCATAGAAACCTAGATAGGGGTGTATAGATGGAAGTGTACTTGTCAGGCCTTATGGGGGTCTCGATAGGTTATCTCTGTATTGCTTGTACCTTCTAGGCTTATGGGGGCCAGGTTAGGTTCTTGTTTGTATGTCTGTCTACTAGCTATAGCTTATGAATATATGATTGTACAACCATAGTTTATACACGTGTAGTGTTTTGCTAGATGCAGATTACGAATAAGTCAGCTTACAGGTTAGTCTTTCTGCCCCTTCTTTCTACTTACTTTCAGTCTTTAACAATTTATTTATTGACTTATATATTTTGTACATATTGTACTGACGCCCACTCTTGGGCGCTGCATTACTTGCCTGCAGGTTTAGACAGACAGAGTTCTAGCTCTGTAGTAGTAGCTGTTCAGGTTAGCAGTTTGGCCAGCTCCCTTCTTTCGGAGTTGCCAGGTTGTAGAGGTTACAGTCCTTTAGTTGTATAGCATTTTGGGTAGGCCGGGGCCCTGTCCCAACCATTATTTGTATTTTTAGAGGTTTGCAGACTACATTCATTAGTTAGTTAGTGTTGTTGGCTATTTTGAGCCTCAATTATTTATGTTTCGTATTTTGGCCGTGTGGGGTCTTGTATAGTGGCTGTTTCTCCTTTCTGTTATAACTATATAACATGGTGGTCTTGTCGCCCATATAGGATCCCTTTTTTGCCAGCTGTTGGTTAGTTGTTTTTTTCTTACAAGTGGCTATACGGCCTTTTCGGTCGGGCCCTGTGCTTATAGATAAGATATAGCTTATTGTTTTCTGGAGTTATGTTGCAGACATGCACTAGACTGCATAAGCCCAGCTAGGTCAGTCAGGTCCCAGTATGGTACTAGGTACTAGCCATGCCCCCCAAGGTGGGGCGTGATAGTTTCTAATGGTGATCAAGCCTAGAAAATTCATCAAGTCTTCTTCAATTTCCTTCGGTCATTCAAGAGGGTTCTAAAATAAGAAGTACCCATTATGAATGGGTTTATCCATCAACTCCCATGCCCAATCCTTTCTCAAACTCATGTAAAGTCTAGGTGATGATCTATGCAGTTTTAACCCAACATGTGAAGTGTCTATCATGGGTATAATCTATTCACGTTTCTAATGTTGAATTAAGATTCATGGGTATGTTTTATAATGGTTCAAATTACAAATTGTGTTTTCAAGTTTTACAAATTATGATGCCCAGTTATGAAAGTTCATAAAAGGTTGAGATTATGATATGTGTTTTCAATCATGATGAGATGTGTACGACGTAAGTATGATTTCGAATTACTTATGTCTATATTCATATTTAGACTATCAAAGTTTATTTCAAGTATGTTTAAATTTGGACAAGCCTATATGATCAAGTAAGTTCATGATTTATCTCGTTTTCATGTTATTTTCTTACCACATGAATTTTGGAGTCAAGACTCCCACTCTTTTCAGCTTGTGGTATGGTTTGAGCCAAGGATCCTCATGTTATGTATTCAAAATTTTGTATATCATGTTATGATTCGGCTTCATTACTAGAAGATGGTTCAGCTTCATTGGAAAATGATGGAGAGCATATGCATGTTTTTGAGAGTAGTGTCTAGCACTGAGTAGGCTAAAACTCAGTCAACCCAATGGCTCAGAACTACGCACGAATATAGGTATGCTCAGATTATTTTGGGACCTCCCTTGTGAGCTTCCCTTGCCCACAAAGGGGCCTTCAGCTTGATATCAATATCATGGTAGCGTCCTTAGCCCAGGCAAGCCTTTGGATTGCTCTGCCAACTTGAGTGTAATAGTCTGGACCATGTAAGCTCTATCGTGGTAATGTCAGTTACGTGACAAATCTCCTATTGTTCCTCATTATTTCAGCTATGCATGTTCATCAGTGATAATATTATGTTTTCAGCAGGTTTGATCCAATATTAAGTTTTACTTATGAATAATCAATTCATCTTTGGGTTATTCGATTCAGCTATGATATTCAGTTATGTTTAAATCATGTTTTTAGATAATAGCATCCAAGTCCTACTCCCAGACTCTTATGATGAAATGTTTTATGATATGCATGATCTTTGATTTTTACTTACTTAGCGGTTTTACTTACATTGCATACTTGGTACATTTCACGTACTAACTGCATACTCTATGTTTTTCGTTTCATGATACAAGCTCTGACAGTCAAGTTCAGCCCCGCCATTAGCAAAATCCTTAGAGTAGTATCTCCTAGACCGAGTTGGTGAGTCCTCATCCTTCGAGGACCCTTTTATCAGTTGTATTTAGTATTTTCATTTTCAGTCTTAGTGAGTTAGTTGGGGTCTTTTCCCATCAACTAGTTAGTATGTAGAGGCTTTTCAAGCATAGTATGTTTCAGTTCCAAATTTCTGTGATGTATTCAGATATTCGGTGTTGTCAGTTTTTCAAACTTCAATTATGATATATATATATATATATATATATATATATGTTATACTTTCATATTATTATGTTGAGTCTAGATGTCATGTTCATGCCATGAGTCAACATGAAGCCTCTTGGGGTTCTTTATCCCGTGTCATTGATCCAGGCCTCTGATTGCGTCGTGATAATACATTGTTATATCTAGGGTCTACTTTATCTTTTGTGACTCCTTATGTTGCTATTAGTTTCGGAGTGAGTCCCGAATTCCTATCAAATCCCTTCTCAGTCTCTACTCCAGTCGATGACTCAGTTATAGCTCAACGGGTAGACAAAAATTGTCATGTCATAGTCCTTCAAAAAGTCACCGCAGCCGATGTAGTAGAGTTAGACTTGACCGATTTTGATGTTATCTTTTGTATGGGTTGGTTGCATGCATATTATGCCTCAGTGAATTGTAGAACCCATATGGTAGAGTTCCGATTTTCGAGTGAGTCAGTCCTAGAATGGATGGGTAGTTCAGTTGTGCCCGTAGGTCACTTTGTTTCCTACCTTAAGGCTAGAAAGATGATTTCCAAGGGGTGTGTTTACTAGCTAGTTTGGGTTAATGATGCTACATCTGAGACCCCGACTATTCAGTCTATCCCTGTTGTATGTTAGTATCCGGAAGTTTTCCTAGAAGATCTACCAAGAGTCCCTCCCAAGTGGAAGATTGACTTTGGTATTGACCTTCTTCTCAATACGCAACCTATATTTGTTCATCCAAATAGAATGGCTCTCACGTGCCACGAATTAACGGCACTAGCGATGGTTAAAACTCTATGAATGTGCATGACCTTAGGTACATTTATGTGGATAAGACGTTTTTAGTAGTTTTGTATGTAAAACACTCCATGGGAATAAATGTTGAGAAAAAGGAAAGAACACAGAGAAAAATGCCTCAGACGAGCTGAACTACAAACTGTTGGTCCTTACAACAGGTTGTCCTAGTCAGCCGTTGCATGTAATTCAGAGAATTTGTTAAGAAGAGTGTCAAGCAATGTCTGAAACCTTCGGATCATACTAGCTTACGACGGACTGTTCTTATCAGCCGTGGGAAGATACAGAGAGAGTGTCAAACTGAAATCTCATACGACGGATGGTTCCTACAAATTGTGTGAACTTACAAAGAGTCATCCTGTCCAGTCATGGAAAGAATCAGAGAAGAATGACCAAGAGCGGGTTGCAACCAACGGACAGACAGGATGGGTCGTACCTTCTAAGGATGGGTCGTTTTAAGTACTCATACCTCAAGGTTCAAAAACAATGATCAGGAGGATAGGAAACAATGAACTAGACCTACGGCTCGTAGGATCTCACAACAAGCCTTTGTTTGAGGTCAGATGCTGAAAGGAGACAAGTCTGAGGGAAGTAATGACTGGAACAACGGACACTCTAACAATCTGCTGAAGCTACCAACGGACCATGGTACCTGCCACCACTAGAATCCTAGTTGATTTAGGAAAGGATTTGTTTCATGTTTATAAATAATTTGTTTAGGTTTATTTTACAAGTTATGCAATTTTACAACTTTGAACATTATTTTTTGGGTGTTATTGACTTCCATCAAAGTTCAAGAAATGAACATAATTTTGTTCTTGAATTTGGAGGATTATTCAACCTTGGATTGTTGTTCTTTGATTTTGGTGATTTGTTCAATTCAAGTGGTTTTGTTCTACGAATCTTTGTAAGTTGCAATTATGATTTCTTCTATATTTTGTGATTGTGATTATACAAGCATGAGTATCTAAACCCATAACTAGGGTTGTAGGAACCATGATGAATTAACACTCGTAGGTAAAAATACTTAGTGATTCTTAAATGGGGTTTATGCATATATTGCTTTTCCCATCATTTTAATTTTTTCTTAACAGTTGCAAATGTTAGAATTTGCCTTCTTCTTACTAACCGGATCAATGGAGTAATGAATGGGAAAAGGGATTAAAAACAGAGATTTGAGGAGATAGTTAATGTACTTGCTGGTATGGGGTCATATACCTATGCTCCAAAAAAGATTGATCTTGACCTGAAGAATCGGATGACCCCATTGGCCAAGCCATCTATTGAGGAGACTCTGGTATTGGAGCTTAAAGCACTCTTGTCTTACTTTTGGTATGTATTTCTAGGGACCGATAACACTCTACCAGTCATTATTGCAGCTAACTTGGAGGAATGGCAAGTGGAGGCTTTGTCTCCATCATGAAGATATATAAAAGAGCCATCGGGTGGACCATTGCAGACATTATTGGAATCCCAGCCGGTATTTGCACCCATAAGATCCAACTAGGGATAGATTGTATTCCAAGCATTGAGCATCAGTGTAGGTTGAATCCACCTATGCAAGAGGTGGTCAAGAAGGAAATCATCAAGTGTTTGGATGTGGGTATGGTTTACCTTATTGCTGACAGCAAATGGGTAAGCTAGTTTAGTGTATACCAAAGAAGGGAGGAATCACGGTGGACCTAAATGCTAACAGTGAGCTCATTCCACTCAAGCCAGTCAACGGATGGAGAGTATGCATGGACTATAGGAAGTTGAACTATTGGACTCAGAAAGATCATTTTTCTATGCCATTCATGGATAAGATTCTAGACCGACTTGCATGCAGAGGATGGTACTATTTTCTTGATTGTTATTCAAGGTACAATAAGATATCTATAGCCTTCAAAGACCAAGAGAAAACCAGTTTCACTTGTCCATATGGTACATTTGCTTTCAAGAGGATGTCATTCGGGTTATGTAATGCACCCACCACTTTTCAGTGTTGCATGATGTCCATATTTTCTGACATGGTGGAGGACACCATTGAAGTCTTTATGGATAACGTTTTGGTGGTGGGTGATTCATTCGATGATTGTTTGGCTCATTTGAGCAAGGTTCTCCAACGATGTGAAGAGACCAGTTTGGTGCTTAACAGGGAAAAGTGTCATTTCATGGTCAAAAAAGGTATAGTGCTAGGATAAAAGATATTAGGTAAGGGTATTGAGGTGGACAGGGCCAAGATCGAAGTAATTGCTACTCTACCACCTCCAATTTCTGTGAAAGGTGTTCGAAGCTTTTTGGGTCATGTAAGGTTTTATAGGAGATTCATCAAGTACTTCTCAAAAATTGCACATCCTTTGAGTAAACTTCTTGAGGAAGAGGTGAAGTTTGTTTTTGATAAGGCATGCCTGAAGTAGTTTGAATGCCTAAAAGAGAGATTAACCACTGCCCCTATTATAGTGGCACCTGACTAGTCTTTACCGTTCGAGGTAATGTATGATGCTAGCAGAGTGGTCCTGGGATCTGTGTTGGGTCAAAGGCATGAAAGGATTTTTCAACCTATTTATTATGCTAGCAAGGCTCTTAATGCAGCTCAGAAAAATTACACCATGACAGAGCAGGAGTTGTTTGTTGTAGTATTTACATACGAGAAGTTTCGGGCATACTTGCTTGGAACCAAGGTGATAGTCCATATAGACCATGCAACTCTAAGATATCTTATGGAAAATAAGGATGCCAAGCCGCGGTTGATTCGATGGATTCTATTGTTGCAAGATTTCGAGTTCGAGATAAAGGATCGGAAGGAGACTAAAAACCAGGTGGCGAATCACTTATCAAGATTGGAAGCAGATGCAGCACTTCGAGATGAGCTTTACATAGATGATGCATTCGCCGACGAGTAGGTTTTAGCTGCCTCACAGGATCTCATCCCATGGTTTGCATACTTCACCAATTATCTGATGAGTGATGTTGTATCGGAGAACTTATCTTTCTACCTGCAGAAAAAGTTTATTTCTGATGTGCGAATGTTTTTCTGGGATGAGCCTTACTTATTTCGCATATGTGCTAGGGTGATTAGGAGATGCGTTCCTGAGGTAGAGATGTTGAGCATATTGGAGGTTTGCCACTCATCCCCCATTGGGGGTCACCACAACAGGATTCGCACAGCCCACAAGGTTCTGCAATGTGGGTACTATTGACCAACCATTCACCAGGATGCTCATGATTTTGCAAAGGCATGTGATTCATGCCAATGGCAAGGAGACATGAGATCCCTCTTACTCCCGTCCTTGTCATTGAGTTGTTTGATGTGTGGGGCTTTGATTTCATGGGCCCATTTTTGAGCTCAAACGGGATGAAGTGCATACTTGTTACTGTGGACTATGTTTCGAAATGGGTGGAGGCAGTTTCGCTTCGAAATAATGAAGAGAAGAGTGTCATAGCATTGTTGAAGTGGAAATTTTTTTCCAGATTTGGGACTCCCAGAGCCATCATTAGTGAAGGGGGTTCGCACTTCTGCAACCGGTTGTTTCGTAGTTTATTGGGAAAATGTGTGGTGAAACACAGGGTGGCAACACCCTATCATTCACAGTCTAGTGGGCAAGTTGAAGTCTCCATCCAGGAGATAAAGAACATCTTAGAGAAGACTATGAATGCTACAAAAATGATTGGTCTAGGAAGCTAGATAATGCTTTATGGTCTTATCGGAACGCATTCAAGACTCCTATAGGTATGTCTCTGTATCATCTTGTATATGGGAAAGCATGTCATCTTCCGGTTGAACTTGAGCACAAAGCTATGTGGGCTCTCAAGAAGATGAATTTTAATTGGAGTGAAGCTACAAACTTGAGGCGTTATCAGTTAAATGAGCTAGATGAATTTTGTTTGAAAGCCTATGATAGTTCTGAAATTTATAAACTAAGGATGAAAATTCAGCATGACCGGAAGATCGAGAAGAGAGAGTTTATCCTAGGTGAAATGGTGTTACTATTCAATTCTAGGCTTTGCTTGTTTCCAAGTAAGTTAAAGTACAAATGGTTGGATCCTTTTTGGGTGATCCAAGTATTCTCCCATGGGGCAATTGAACTGGAAAACCATGAAGTAAAGTGATTTAAAGTAAATGGTGAACGAGTGAAAGCATATTTGGGGAAGAGAGAAGAAATTTAGCTGGTGGATATTTGGGCTCTGCGTGAAATCTGTGTAACTCAGGGACTTGCGTCGTGCTACAACATTAAATCAAGCACTGCATGGGAGAAAACCCATGAAGGTATTTTGGTGAAGTATGAGTAATCAAAATACCTACGTAGTGCCGCGACGTTAAATCAGACGCTACTTAGGGGGCAACCCAATTTGTAATTTTAATGTAAATATAGTGTTCTCAGTTTTTGAAGTGTGCAGGTCTAAGGCAAAAAAAAACCTGAATATTCAGCTCAGGTCTGAAACCACGAGTCTCAAAACAGACTATTGTAAGAAGGCACGACTCATGGTTTCTAACCATTGTTACTATCCGAAGTGCACTATTTCAGAGTCGAACCAAGGGGCACTCATAATGGACAATCCTTATCTCAAACGGGTCATGGTGTTGCCCATTCTAACAAATTCCTGCCGGCCAGAAATCTAAGGAAAGAACCTATGGACGCACTCCCGTGTTATGTGCCCATAGGTTCCACAGGTAATTCTCTAAAAATATAAATAATGGGAAGAACAAATGGGTCATCGTTAGCTTACACGACCCGTTGGACGAGTCATCGCCAAAATTAATTCTCACTAGCCCGACCTGACACGCCATGATTTTTTTAATTAAAACCCCACACACCTGAATCCCCACAAAATGAAAATTCAAAACCAAAGAAAAAAACACTCCCTCGCAATAACAACAAAACCCCAGAAGCACTACCCAGTCGACACAATACCACTGCCCCTACAAGCATGAGATTTCTTAGCATTTCTCCAAACACTGACCAAGAATTTGTTTATTTTCCTACTAAAGTGAGTATTTATTTGGTGTAAAAGCTAACCTTGTTTTTCTGTTGCTCTCTCATCATCGTACCTTTTCGAATTTAATTGCATAGCATTTGCTTCATGATATCACATACAGGAAATTTCGCATCGGATTTCATTATTATTGATCTCATATTTACCCTAACACCGGAAGTAAACTAATAGGAGGGAGTTCTGTGAAAATAGGAAAGTAATATGTAACATCGAGAGGAAAAACTTAAGGTAATGGGTGTTATGAAATTTTGATGGGGGTAGAGGTTTAGTAATCCCCAAATATTTGATTCAATGCCTAAACTATTGCCTGGATTTTTACTGAAGCTTGAAGGGTGAGGGCGGGGTGCATGACCCATTCAATGACCCATTGTTTCCCACAATGGCTCATTGATCGAGTCGTTGGGACTTCCCTAGACCTAAATTATGTACTCCCTCCCACAGACCAATTAGAAGAACCGTTATATCTCACAACAGACCGTTGTATTGGCTCGTGGGTAGTTACAGAAGACCCCACTTTAAAATGATCTTTCAATAGTCGTAGGAACGGGCTGTTGTTTCCAACAATGACTCGTACTGACGGTCATCTATTGTACTAAAAAACTATGATAACTTGTTTTAGATTTGTGGATTTAACAATGTGTTCCATAGGTACAATTACTTCACCAGTAAACAAGAAGCAACAGGAAGCTGTCGCATGAAAGGAAATTGCAAAAAGGAGGCAGCCTCGTGATGAGTCAAAATCGGATATTTCAAGTGGTTCGGAGGTCTAATACAACATTGAAACCTCCGAAGAATCTCCAGAGGTGACCACTAGGGCAAAGCCCAAAGCCTAGGAAGCTGCAGTGGCTACTACCTCACCTCCTCAGTCTGATGAGGAAAGTGATGAGGCCAAGTCTGATGGTGACAACCCTCCTATGGATAATGAAGCGGAGGGCGATGATGATGCTGAGGAGTTAGGGGATGATGATATTGATGTAGAGCAGTTCGGTGATAAGGAGAGTGCTGCTGAAAAGTATAACGAGTAGGTGGGGGACTCTGAACCTGCCACCACACCAGAAGCAAGGTCTAAGAGATGGTTTCTAAAGAGCTCCAAAGATGTGTATTATGTAGGGCTCAATCTCAATTAAAAAGGGAATCCCAGCCATAGTATTCAGGAGGATCCAAAGATTCAGATCAATGCCCTAAATGATGTTCTAGAGCTCAAAAGGCTCTTCGAGGGCTACAACATGTATTGGTGGCCAAGACTTTAGGAAATTACAGCATGGAGATGGTGGGTGAGTTCTACGCAAATTACTACTGCACCTTGGAGAAAAGGGCTCCCTTAAAGAATGACATTAAGAAGGAGCCAGTGCTAGACAATGTCAAGGTAAGAGCTATCCCAATTGGCATATCGGAGAGGACCATCACCAGGGTCTTGATGGGTGGTGACTATATAGTTCCAACCAAAACTACTAAATATTATTTCTGAATGGAGGTAGTGAAGGGAATCAGAAAATTGAGCACTGAGGATAAAATGTTGCACTTTCAGTGGATGGCCAATATTATTGCTGAAAATCTGGAGGGAGCAGAGTGGGTCATAGGCAGAAAACCGATCTACAAAGCTTCCCAGAATTTTTCGGTCAAGTCATGGTGCTCCATAGTTCGACATCGCCTCGTGCCTATAATGAATGTTAATGTTTTGAGCACGGATAGGGTAGTGTTGGTGGCATGCATTTTGTCTGAGTACCTGCTGAATAATTTCGAATTATTGCCATAGAGATTTTGGAGCGGGCGGCCAAAGAAAACACTACACTTTCATTCCCGAGCTTGATCTATCAGCTATGCATGGAGTCTAGAGTGACTGTCTTCCCAAATATCGATCATATAATTACAAACATCAGGACGGTAGACATAAAATTGATTAAAGATGACTTGAATTCGGTGTCCAGGGTCTGAGTTCCATTTGGTGGACCCAGATTGAGTGGGATTACATCGAGAGGAGGTGAGCAGGGTGACACTTCTGGCTAGGTTGAGCAGACCATGGAGCTTCCTTCCACTCGAGCTGATGATGCCGCAGTGACCATTTCTATTCCATAAGGAAGCACAGCCCAGTCCATTCCCACTGGATACTTGTTCCCAGATAGTGACATGAGAAAAATGGCCAAGAGACTGACTATTGCAAAGAGCAATATTGACATATTTCTTGAGCAAGTTAAGTCGTGGGTTAAAAAAGAAATAGAAGATGCACATGGGGTTTACACATGCGGATAGATAGTTTTGAGTTACGCCTCAACCAGTTCTGTTCTGATGCTCAGGCCCGAGATTGGGACACAATGGAGAGAGAGTTAGCAGCGTTGAGAGCCTCAGTGCTAGAGTTGTCATCCAGACCTACTCCACTTTTACAACTGCAAGCTTTTTCAGTGATAAATGAGGACTTGGATATAGAGATTCCTCAGTTCTTTGACCTTGAGTCAGCCCCACATGAAAAAGGAAAAAAGAAGCAGGCCGCCGAGGGAGCGGAGGCTAAAGAAAGAATAAAGCAAAAGAAGGAGAAGTGGGCATTGAAAGCTGCCCTCAAGGAAAGTTTATGCACCGCCGATGCACATAAGAGAAAGATAATGGAGTGGGTTAAAGGTGCTAACAGCTCTAGTGTGTGGGATGTGCTCGAAGAGAGTGGGCGCATAGTTAATTCTCCTATACGGATAGCTTCGGAGAATGCACAGGCCACAACTGATGCTACTTCTACACTAGTTTGAGTCGTGACTGAGACTCCAGCTGCTGAGGATTCTGGGGTTGCATCTGCAGCCCTCGATGACCAGACCACTAGTGTCTAGGATGCCCAAGTACGTTCCTATTCTCATGTTTTACTTTTTGAATACGTCGAGGACGCCACATGATTTTTTTAGGGGGTTGTATAGTACTTGATTTTGATTTTTGTACACATAACTCGAGGATTTTTCTAGCCGGATATCTTTTTCCTTGGGTGTTCTTTATCTAGTAGAACTGGAATGTTTTAGGATTGTTATTTTATTTTGTTTTGTTGGTTAACTGGAAGAAAATAAGAGGTGTAAGATCAGTCAAAAAAGCACTTGATGAACTGATTTTATGATGTATGTGAAAATGACACCCCTCCTAAATGCTTTTGTATGAATATACTTGTGTTGTGAGGTGTGGCCAGTATGGATCTTTGTATGGCATCATAGGTATCACTAGGATAATTAAGGTCAAAACTGTGCATGAACCTGGTGGTTTAAACTTAGTCGTGCAATCAAGTGCTTGTGGGAGCAAAGTATAATAGTTAGTTCTGTTGTGTGTGTCAATCTAGAACTTGCCTGGTCAGTCATACCAAGGTATAGGACGGGAAATTAGGAAAGGATCATAGGCCATTTTTTATGAATAGTCTACTTTATCCTTAAAAGACTTACCAAATGGAAATAAATATCCATTGATCCCAATTTTGAGTCTAAATTGACCCTTTTTTTGTTAAAACCAATTCAATTTCCTACTTTGATTATAATGAACCTGTTTTGTCCCTAGTCCCTTCTTGGACATTGTGAACCTCAACTCAGGAAAATAACCTAAGTGAAGGTGGCTATCATTGGAGTGAATAAGAAGAGTAGTATGGAATGAAATCGAGTAATGAAAATGAAAGAGCGGGTGCAATGTGCATAATAAAAAAAAGAAGACAAAAGTTTTGCTAAAGAGAAAAAGAGCAGAAAGAAAAAAAAGATGGAAATAATGAATACTTGAAAGAAGGAACACCACACTCATAATTGCAAAAGAAGAAAACAAAAGAAGAAGAAAGAAAATAAAATAGGGAGAGAGGTGAAAAAGAGGTTAAGTGGAGCCAAAGCTAGTGCAGTGCCAAGGAGGGTTAAGTTACTATTCCCATATTTACCATAGCCAACCCCGAGCCTACATTATAAGCTAAAAAATTCCTATAGTGATCCTAGTTCAACCATCTGAATATCAACGTATTGAAAGTAAAGGCAAGCTTGTCGTATTATATGCGCACAGTTGGAATTTCTTTGTGAGCGTGAGTGAGTTCTTTCCCAGTTCCAAGATAAATATTGGCATGATCATATATATGTGTGTGTGTGTGTGTGCGCGCTTGTGGGACATCTTTGTGGTGAGGGCGCGTGATTGCATGGGTTGATTTCTAGCTAACTAAGGTAATGTCAGTTGTGTGTGATTTCTTGTTTAGTGATAATATGGTGGCATCCTTTGATCCTATTGTGTCATGCTGAGAACTGTTGAGTGGTCACGATGAGTTTTGTTTTAACCCGGTAGGAGGGAGGTTGATTGAGTGAACATTTTGTATGTTTTGGTCTACTATGCAACTCCTAGGTTTCCTCTTGTTAAGCGTTGCCATGGGTTGATTTTATTTTATTTACCTAAGGACATGCAAACATGTTAAGTTAAGGGTGTTGATGTGCCGTGAATTTATGGCACTAGCGACAATTAAAATTCTGTGAATGTGCATGACTTTAGGTACATTTATGTGGATATGACGCGTTTTGATAGTTTTGCAGGTAAAATGGGCCGTGGGAATAAAAGGTTAGAAAAAGGACAAAAAACAGAGAAAAATGCCTTAGACGAGCTAAACTATGGACCGTTGGTCCTTACCACAGGCCGTTCTAGTCAGCTATTGCACATAATTCAGAGAAGTTGTTAAGCAGAGTGCCAAGCAATGACTGAAACCTATAAATCGTACTAGCTTACAACAAACCGTTCTTATCGGCTGTGGGAAGATACAGAGAGAATGTCAAACTGAAGTCTCATACGATAGATGGTTCCTACAGATTGTGTGAACTTATAATGGACCATCTTGTCCGATCGTGGAAAGAATCAGAGAAGAATGACCAAGAGCGGGCTGCGTCCAATAGACAGATAGGACGGGCCATACCTTCTAAGGATGGGTCGTTCTGAGTACTCGTACCTCTAGGTTCAGAAACAATAATTAGGAAGCTAGGAAACAATGAAATGGACCAACAACTCGTAGGATCTCACAACAAGCCATTGTTTGAGGCTAGATGCTAAAAGGAGACAAGTTTGAGGGAAGCAACAACTGGAGCAATAGACACTCTAACGATCCGTTGAAGCTACCAACGACCGTGGTACCTGTCGACACCAGAATCCTAGTTGATTTAGGAAAGGATTTGTTTCATGTCTATAAATAATTTGTTTAGGTTTATTTTACAAGTTACGCAATTTTACAGCTTTGAACATTATTTTTTGGGTGTTATTGACTGCCATCAAGGTTCAAGAATCGAAATTCATAATTTTGTTCTTGAATTTTGAAGACTAAAACAACCTTGGATTTTTGTTCTTTGATTTTGGTGATTTATTCAATTCAAGTGGTTTTCTTCTATGAATCTTTGTAAGTTTCAATTATTATTTCTTCTATATTTTTTGATTGTGATCATACAAGCATGAGTAGTTAAACCCATAACTAGGGCTGTGGGAACCATGATGAATTGACACACATCGGTAAAAATATTTACTGATTCTTAAATGGGATTTATGCATGTATTTTTTCCCCTTTGTTTTAATTGTTTTTTAATGGTTGCAAATGTTAGAATTTGCCTTCTTCTTGCCACTGGATCAAGAGAGTAATGAATGGGAAAAGGGATTAACAATGGAGATTTGAGGCTATCAATCCTCATCTAATAGCTTGACCTTGTTAGGGAATAACTAATCCGATATCAAGTGTAAGGGTAAATTAAGCATACACTCGTATACGGACCAAGTTGCATGATGATAATCATCTAGATAGGGGACCAACCATTTAGGTGTATTTAACTTACAAATATTTCATGCTAAACACCGGAATAGATCACTAGTATAAAATTCTTGTGTTTATGAAGTCATGGGGAACACAATCCTAGTCAACTTTTTGATTGAATATAACAGAAATTGAATTCCGCATCTAATAGTCTTGACTCTTGTTTATTATTTTGTTTTTCAAACCTTCCCTCCAAAGGAATTAAGTAAGCCGATACTATTAGCTAAATGCATTAAATCAATTTCTCGTCGTATTCCTCATCGGATTCGACCCCAACCCTGGTTGGTTCTACATTTGACATCGACCGCTTTATATATCATTTAAGAGGTGTAATTTGGGTGACATCTGGCTCCAGGCAAGATGAAGGAGTTGAATGAGCAGTTCAAGGATCTTTTAGATAAAGGATTCATCAGACCTAGCAAGTCCCCTTGGGGTGCACCAGTTCTCTTTGTTCAAAAGAAGGATGGTTCTCTTCGTTTGTGCATTAACTATCGGCAGTTGAACAAGGTCACCTTTAAGAACAGGTATCCCCTCCCTAGAATTGATGATTTGTTTGACCAACTTCAGGGTTCTAAGTTCTTCTCAATGATAGATCGTAGGTCCGGCTATCACCAACTTAGAGTTAGGGAGAGTGACATTCCGAAGACAACTTTTTGGACTCGGTATGGTCACTATGAGTTTGTAGTGATATCACTTGGGCTAAAGAATGCTCCTGTCGCTTTCAGGGATATGACAAATAATGTGTTCAAGCCATATTTGGACATGTTCATGATTGTCTTCATAGACTACATCCCCATATACTCTCGGGGCGAGGAGAAGCATGCCACTCATTTGAGGATTGTGCCACACACTCTCAAGGATCGTTAGTTGTTTGGTAAATTCAGCAAGTGTAAGTTTTGGTTTGAATCAATAGCATTTTTGGGCCACGGGTTATCAAGTGAGGGTGTGCGGGTGGAATCTTAAAAGATAGGATCTATATAGAATTGTCCTAGACCAATTAGTCGCTCAGATATCAAAAGTTTCTTTGGTTTAGCTTGCTATTATAGGAGGTTTGTTGAAGGATTTTCATTCGTGGTTTCTCCATTGACTAAGCTGACCTAGAAGAAAGTTAGTTTTCAATGGTCGGATGCTTGTGAGAAGAGTTTTCAGGAGTTAAAAACTCTACTCATTTCAGCCCAGTGTTGACCTTACCTAAGGATATAGATAGATTCGTTGTCTATTGTGCTGCCTCTAGGGTTGGTCTTGGGTGCATGTTGATGTAGCATGGGTAAGGTCATTTTGCAAGCCTCTAGATAGCTTAATACTCATGAGAAGAACTACCAACACATGACCTAGAGTTGGCAGCGGTGGTGTTCGCATTGAAGATTTGGAGACACTATTTGTAATGGGTCCATGTAGATGTGTTTACGGACCATAAGAGCCTACAGTATGTGTTCACCCAGAAGGATTTGAATTTGCGACAAAGGAGATGGTTAGAGCTTCTCAAGGATTATGACATATGTATCCTTTATCATTCGGGCAAGGCCAATGTAGTGGTGGATGCCCTTATTAGGCTATCCATGGAGAGTGTTTCTCAGTGGAAAATGGAAAGGAAGAGTTGGTGAAGGATGTGCATCGGCTTGCACAACTAAGAGTTCACCTTGTTGATTCGACGAATGGTGGTCTCATTGTTTAGAATGGTTTAGAATCTTCTATGGTGACTAAGGTTAAGGCTAGGCAAGATGAGGATCCTATTTTGGTAAAGTTGAAGGAAGTGGTTCAGAATCTTAAGGTAGAGGTCTTCTCCCAAGGGGAAAATGGTGTACTTCGATATCAGGATCGTTTATGTGTTCCGGATGTTGGTAACTTGAGAGGCGGAATTTGCATGGGGCTCACATTCACAATATTCTATCCACCCTGGTTCCACAAAGATGTACCGTGACCTATGAAATGTCTATTGGTGGAACGACATAAAGAAGGACATAATGGAGTTTGTGGCTAAGTGCCCAAATTGTCAACAAGTGAAAGTGGAGCATCGAAGGCTAGGAGGTATGCTACAAGACATCAGTATCCCCACTTAGAAGTGGGAAGAGATCAATATGGATTTCATCACTGGGTTGCCTCGCACACGTCGACAGTATGACTCTATTTGGGTTGTTGTAGACAAGTTGACTAAAGCAGCCTATTTTCTACGAGTTAAGATTACCGACTCAGTGAAGGACTATGCTAAATAGTACATTCGGGAGTTTATTCGGTTGCATGGAGTTCCCTTTTACATCATTTTAGACAGAGGTACTCAGTTCACCTCACAATTTTAGAGATCATTTCAGAAGGGACTCGGCACTCAGGTCAAGTTTAGCACAGTTTTTCACCCACAGATGGATAGTCAGGCTGAGCGTACTATTCAGACGCTCGAGAATATATTGAGAGCATGTGTGATTGACTTGAAATGTAGTTGGGATGATCATTTACCTCTTATCGAGTTTCCCTACAACAACAACTACCACTCCAGCATTCAGATGGCTCCATTTGAGGCTCTTTATAAGTTGAGATATAGATCGCCTATTGGTTTGTTTGAGGTAGGTAAGGCTACTTTGATAGGGCCAAATTCAGTTAATGAGGCTATTGAGAAAGTTTAGCTTATAAGGGAAAGGCTGAATATTGCTCAGAGTAATCAAAAGTCATATGTTGATGTGAGGAGGAGAGAACTAGAGTTTGAAGTTAATGATTGGGTGTTTTTGAAGGAGTCTCCCATGAAGGAAGTGATGAGATTTAGGGAGAAAGAAAATCTTAGTCCCCTATATGTTGGTCCCTACAGGATTGCGCGACCTGTTGGTGAGGTGGCCTATGAGTTGGATCTACCCTCGGAGTTGGCTTCAGTACATCTAGTTTTCCATGTATCATTGTTAATGAAGCGAGTTGGTGATCCGACTTTGGTTGTCTTTGTGGTGAGCATAGGTGTGAAAGATAACCTAAATTATAAGGAGGTACTAGTTGAGATCCTTGATCATCAGATTCGAAAGTTGAGGAATAAAGAAGTAGCTTCGGTGAAAGTCTTGTGGAGGAATCAACTTGGTGAAGGAGCTATGTGAGAAGTCGAAGTAGATATGATGGCTAGATATCTGTTTTTATTCCCTTCTAACTCAGTTCCAACATGAGGTATCAATTTCCTCCTTAATAATCTATTTAGTTTCATGTCTTGTTCATGTCTCTCAGTTCCATTACGTCAGTGCATGTATGTGTGACTCATGAATTTACTTCAATCATGTATATCAGTCCAGAGTCAGTCACTCCATCAGTTTTCAACTTTAGATGTTCTGTATTAGAGATTTCAGTTCCCTTCCTAGTTTTCGATATGTTTGCTCTACATTTGAGGACGAATGATCCTAAGGGGGAGATATTTTAATACCCATAAAGTTTCTAAGACTAGATGGGAGAAATGGAAATAAGTGCAGCAGAAAAATTTGCAGTTTTGCCTCAATTCGACTCAACCTACAGGTCGTAGATCAGTAGTACAGGTCGTAGGAAGACCCGTGGATCAGGTCAGAGATTTTTTTCCCAAAAACATGAGTTCCCACTATGATTCATAGTATGTGGGTACGACCCGTGATCGGGAGTCCTAGCAAGTCTTCAGAGTTATCTAGTGATCGATGGTAGAAGTGATGGTACGAATCATAGGATGGCGTTATGGATTGTAGTAAGATTCATGGAGATATTCAGAGGGTTTTAGGTTTTGGACTTCGTTAGTATTGAAGGATACCATGAGTCTTAAGAGGATTTTAAAACTCACGCTATGATTCATGGTAGCTAACAGAACAGTTTTCCTACGAATTTATTAACGGTATTTTCATAAATCCAAAACTCCTAAGCTCTAAACTATGTCGTTTTAAACCCTTAAAGGAGTGTATTAGGGGATTTTAACCTATCATAATTTATTCAACTCCCATAGACGCAAGTTTAGATGGCTCCATTAAAGATCAAGCTTAGAAATCCTCCAATTCTCCTCCAAATCTCTTTGGATTTCAAAGTTAAGATAGGAATCAGTTTACCCAGGTATATGGGACCATGAATGAGAGTTTCCTTTTACTCTCATGCCTAAATTTCTCCTCAAGTTCATGAATTCAAGTGTTGATTCAAGGGTGTGATCCTATGAGGTTATATTCCAACTCCATAAAATTTTGTATGATTTATGTATGGGTCAACACCCGTGATGTTTCAAAGTATATTCTAAGATCTATGAGCAGATTTTACACCTATTTTGATTATTCATTCATGATTTCGACTTTTAGAAAAATTATGCCCAATTATGTAAGCTTCACGAAAAATCAAGTTTATAATTTTATTATGATGTTGATTCTCATAAGCCTACATTTATGATTTATGATATGATTTCCTACAAGTACTCTTCATGAATTTATGAATCTCAAGTATGGTGATCTTCTTAAGCATGTATGTTCTTCATGATTTAAGAGTTTATAATTTTTGCCGACTCAGAAGCCCTTATTTCATGGCTAATCATGTATTTCAAGTATGATCAAGTATGTTATGATTTAAGTAGCCATAAATTTTATGTATGATTTCATGATTATTATATGAGCCTTTATGTGCATGTTCTTTGGAGCCGTGACTAGCACTGAGTAGGCCCAGCATTCAGGTAAAATCAGTGGTCTCAAAACTACACGCCAACATAGGTTTCATGAATTCTAGGTGGGTCCGTATTAGTGATATCACACCATTTACATCCTTTCCTGGCAAGATCGGGACAGCTCTGTCCACTTGTGTGAGAAAGTTGGGGCATTATGTAAGCTCTATCATGATGGTGTTGGTTAAGACGAGTTCTCCTCTCATTCCTCATGATTTATGCATTGTCGATTTTACGATACTTTGGCTCAAGTTGTGTTTTACAAGGTTTCTCTTTTGAATACGATTATGAATAGTTTATGAATGATTTTGAAAACCTTGAATTCTCGTGTTTATGTTATGATTGTCACTTCATGTTTGAAACATCCTACTCTTATGAACTCTTATGTACTTTATCAGTCCCGTTTTTATTTACCTTGTATACTTAATACATTCAAAGTACTGACCGCATATTTTATGTTGTATTGTTTCATGATAAAGGTGTAAGAGCTCAGACTTAGCCACGTTATTAGTCCTGCTTTCGTATCAGTCTTGTTATCCATTGTTGGTGAGTCCTCATCTTCCGACGATATTTATTTTTAGTTTATTATTTTGTAATTTCAGTTATAGACTTTTATCGAGGTAGTTGGGAATGTTGTCTCATCAGCTCATCAGTTATGTTAGAGGCTTTTCAGACAATACGTAGAAACTCAGCTTGCCCTAGTTGACTTAATTTATTATTATTACGTGTGTAGACTTCTACTTATTCATGTTCATTTTATCAATTTTCACTAATTTATATTCTTTCGCCGCTACGCTCATGCCATAGGTGGATTTGAAGCCATTCGTGGTTCTAGATCCCGTGTATCACTCAGGTGTCTTAGCTTGGGTTGTGACAAAGGGTTGCCAGATGAACCCTTTAAATTTCAAAAATAAGAGTGGGACAGGTCGGTTTAGCCGATGGGAGGCATTTTAATGACCAACCCCGCCCATTTACCAAAGTTACGACCCTAATTCATCTCTAGATGGTCCCACATGCTCAATTTTTAAAAACAAAAGTAGGTCCAATGGAGGGGTTGTCTAGCCAGAGTCGGTCCATCCATTGGACCATCTCTTGGCTTAGGTTACTAGAACTGATTTCCAGTAGATGGTGGGAAAGGCGGTCTGTGTTTCTTTTCGTTTATTTAGTGACAAAATTCCACTTTTTTGTTTTGAATAAATTTCTTCCATCCTTTTAAGTGTACCTGCATAGATCAACACCCCCTAGTCCAAAAATACTTAGGTTATCTCCCAAGAAGTACTTGATTTAACATCATGATATGACGTGGATTCTATACATAATGTAGCATCCGTTGGGTTGCCTCCCAAAAAGTTTCTGATTTAACATCACAACATGAAGCAAGATACCTGATTCAAATGCATGGTGAGTTGTCCTTGGTACAAGAATTCCTCACCCATTTTCTTCCTTTTATGCTACAGAGGTATTGCTTCACCCATTTGGACTTGGCCTTCTTTTTCTTGACTGATGCCACAAATTTATGATTAGCTCCTTATTCTTCATTCATTACCATGCAAGCCAAACAAAGATCCCCAACTCGTATGGGCAAAAAGTGGCCCCTCCCAGCTTTGAAGGTTATACTTTCATTCTTGACCTGGAACATAATCTCATATTTTCTAAGTCCATAAGTGCCCTTCTAACCACCAGAAAAGGTTTCCCAAAAATACTAGGGATGTCCTAGTCTACATCACAATGTAGTACCACAAAGTCAGTTGGAAAGACAAATTTTACAAGAATTCAGTATTAAGCCTTAATCACACTGAATCGAACTCTATGGCCTAGGTATCTCAACATGTTTCACATTTGCATGCTTTCATACGAATCACCTTTGCATCTTTAATATCATGTACAATACGCAACAAGAATTTCGAACCATGAAGTAGCGACACGTTTGAGAAACAACCAAAAGAAAGAAAATAAAAGAAAAAAAAAAGTACTCCTATCGACTACATTTCCCTTAAGATGGTCGTCATCCATCCATCATAGGGAACGGTCACTATTTACGACTTCGGTTCAATGGGACTATTCTCGGTAAAAGCACCAAAAATAAAGGCCGAGAAAAACATTCAAAAAAAATTCAACAAAATTTTTTAAAAAATATCGATAATTTCGATAGGGAAAAAAATATTTACACAACCAGCTAACAACAATTCAACATAGCACACAACAGCTTAGCATTCATTACACACCAAATTACAATACAAAACATACTCACAAAATCACAGGGTCACAATTTTTTCACAGGAACAACAACAAGACATGAACATAAAAACAACAAAACAACTATCACCTAACTACTCCCACCCCACACTTAAACCGAACACTGTCCCCAGTGTTCAGCAAATTCACATAGCATAGAAGTAGGTGGTGAAACATGCTGATCAATCGAAGTATTCAACTTCTTCGTCAGGTGTCGTTGCCTCGTCCCCCATATCTGAATTGCCCCCGCTATCCTCATCTGACTCAACATATGAGTCATCACGGCGTGTCTCCTCATCAGTGGGGACATCATCATCAACAGGCTCCACAAAAGAAGGCCCCACTCGGCATAGAGCCCTGGCATTTTTGCCAAAGGGGTAATCTAGCTCGAGCTGCCATAGCTCATCTTCTGTTGCTGGCCTCCCGCCTATACGCAACTGCAGCATCTGCATACCGTACATGCGGGCCATATACTGATCATCCCGAGCATGTCGCTCGGCTAGTGTAAGAACTGGCCCGTGAGTGGTGTCGGGTGCCTTGGTTTTGGTTACGTCCAAGGCATGCCTATCCATCTGCGGGATGTAGTCTAGGGCCTCCTCCTTGATTTCAAGGCCCCTCACAAACACGGTCAGCAAACCACCAAACCCATACCCGTGCCCTTGATGCAAACGGGCTCTCTTCATGGCAGAGATGATCACCGCCCCAACATTAATCTCCAGCCCTTTCATTAGGACATAAAACAAACACACATGATCCCGGGTGACATCTGTCATGTGCACCCCCAGGATCAGGTAGGAACACACTATTTTAAGCCAAATCCTGGCTTCCCTGTTCATTTGAGAGTAAGGAAGCGTCTGATGATAGCCCCTCTCCTTGTGCCTGCTCCACCGTGCTGTCGAATGGGCTCCACACAGAGTGCGTCTAATATCCGCATAGGGTGGAGTTATGTTCAGCTGCCGGAGTACATCGGCGTCTGTGTCCCGCTCCCCCAAGATGGCATTCAGGTGATGGGGCTCAAAGGTGACAACCTGCCCCATTATCTTGACGGTGTGATTGCGGAGTGTCGGGTTCCAGTTTGCGTAGAACTCCCAAATTAAATGGAGATTGCACTCCTTGGGCTCTTCGAAGATGAAGTTTAGCCCGGCAGCATCTCCAGTGTACTATTATGGGGAATTCCTATGCAAGTGGCTCCCTAGCAATGTGCTCCTCAGGGAAGTATTTGGTCTCCTTATGTTTGGCATACCATTTCTTCCCTTCGTCCATCACCCATTGGGTTCTGTATTGACGGCGTTGGCCGCGTGGAACCGCTGATGCTGCTGGGACTACCGTTCCCAGTCTAATCCTTCTTCTCCCGGTGCCTGATGTAGATGCGCCCTTTCCTTTTTCTTGCCTGCTTGACATCGTTCCTTTAATTCGATGAACTTGAAGAAAAGTTGAAAAAAATTTGATCCTAGGTCCGTGTCACGTTGGGGGAGGGGGGATTTTAGGGAGTTTTTCGCGGAGGAGAGTGAGAAATGGGAAAAATGAGGTGTTTTTGGGGTTAAAAAGAAGATTTTTCGCGCGGGTCACCCGGCGACCCGGTGTGACCCGTCGCGAATAACACTTCAATGTGTCACGAAGGGTAACGCGGAGCACCCCCTCCATGACACGGAGCCATCACGCAGGGGTTCTGGAATTTTTAAAAATTCCAAAACACCTTCAAAGTGTCACGGAGGGTAACGTGGAGGCCCTCCTCCGTGACACGGAGCCATCGCGCAGGCTCACTGTTTTGCCACTTTTTAATTTTTTCTCACCTCGATTTTTTCCTTTGCGATCCTTTGCATTTTTGCCCTCCATTTAACCTGAAAATCATCTCATAACAAGAAATTTGTTAGAATTTATAGGTTTCAAACACGAACATACAAATTTTTTTTTTGTTTTTATTTTTTTCTTTCTTTTTTTTTCTTTTTTACTAATTCTACTCATCTATTATAACAATTTCACGGGTTGCCCCACGTGCAGCGCCTGGATTACCGTCGCGGCTCGACGTCTTTAAAGCTCAATCATCCTCTAGAGTGACAGACATTTTCTCTCGAATAACGTCCTCACCCCAATAATGCTTACACCGCTGCCCATTAACCAAGAACGTGGCAATTCGATCTTCTTGCCACAACTCCACTGCCCCGTGCGGGGTCATTCTCACTACCTCAAACGGCCTTGATCATTTGGACCGCAATTTCCCTGGAAACAACTTCAATCTTGAATTGAAAAGCAACATTTTCTGCCTCGGCTCGAAAATACGACGCACCATACGCTTATCGTTCCACCTCTTTGTTTTCTCTTTGTAGCCCTTGGCACTTTCATAAGCATGCCAATGGAACTCATCAAGTTCGTTGAGTTGCATCAGCTTATTCTTGCCCGCTAGCTCAAGGTCCATATTCAATTTCCTCACAACCCAGAAAGCTCGGTGTTCTAGCTCTACCGGCAGATGACACGTTTTTTCATAGACCAATCGGAATGGAGAAGTCCCAATTGGTGTCTTGTAAGCAGTTCTATATGCCCACAACGCATCGTCGAGTTTGCTTGACCAATCACTACGTTGTGCATTCACTTTTTTCTGGAGAATCTGCTTCACTTCTCTGTTCGACACCTCCACTTGCCCACTAGTTTGGGGATGATATGCTGTTGCCACCTTGTGGCGCACCCCATACTTAGTCAGCAACTTTATGAAACTTGCATTGCAAAATGAGCCCCTCCATCACTGATAATGGCTCGGGGTGTCCCAAACCTTGTGAAAATGTGTTTCTTCACAAATTCTATTACCACCTTGTTGTCATTCCGAGGGCAAGCTAGTGCTTCAACCCACTTTGATACATAATCAACGGCCACCAAGATGTAACGATTACCAAATGACGGTGGGAACGGGACCATGAAATCAATACCCCATACATCTAAGATCTCCACTTCTAGTATATTCTGCAGCGGCATCTCTTGCCTCCTACCAATTGTGCCTGTCCTTTGACATCTATCACACATTCTGACGTATGCCATCAAGTCTCTGAATAGTGTAGGCCAAAAGAAACCTGACTGTAGCACTTTGTGCGCTGTCTGCTCGCCTCCATGGTGCCCTCCATACAATGAAGAGTGACAACTCCTCAAAACTTCTGCAATCTATCTCTTCGGGATGCATCTTCTCATAACCTGATCCGGTCCCTGTTTAAACAAGTACGACTCATCCCAAATAAAATACCTGCAATCATGCTTCAATTTTTTTCTCTGTTGAGCCATAGCCTCCGGTGAATAGACTCCACTCACTGGCAAATTCACTATGTCTGCATACCACGGGATCTCAGCTTCCCCTATTGCCAAGAGCTGCTCATCCGGGAACTCTTCTTTGATTCCATCACCTTCCTTCACATGCGACCGGCTTTCCAATCGCGATAGGTGATCTACCACTTGATTCTCGCTCCCCTTTTTGTCTTTGATTTCTAGGTCAAACTCTTGCAACAAGATCCATCTGATCAGCCTGGGCTTTGCATCCTTCTTGTTAAACAGATATCGAATCGCTGCATGATCGGTATACACCACTACTCTCGAACCCACCAAATAGGACCTGAATTTATCAAACGCAAACACCAATGCTAGCATCTCCTTCTCTGTGACTGTATAATTACTTTGGGCAGTGTTCAGTGTTTTGCTTGCATAATGAATGGAATGAAAGATTCTATTCCTCCGCTACCCCAATATAGCTCCCACAGCCACATCGCTTGCATCACACATCAGTTCAAATGGTTGTTCCCAATCTGGAGAAATAAGGATAGGTGCTTCTATCAATTTCTACTTCAACTCCTCGAATGCTTTGACACACTCATCATCCAACTCGAACTTCACCTCTTTTTCTAGCAATCTGCATAATGGTCTAGAAATTTTGGAGAAATTTTTGATGAACCGTCTGTAGAACCCTGTATGCCCAAGAAAACTACGAACACCCTCCACCGACATAGGTGGTGGTAGCTTCTCAATAACTTCGATCTTAGCATGATTGACCTCCAACCCATTGCAAGACACTTTATGGCCAAGGACGATACCCTCCTTGACTAAGAAATGACATTTCTACCAGTTGAGTACAAGGTTGAATTCTTCACAGCGAGCTAGCATCCTGTCAAGATTCTACAAACAAGTAGCAAACGAATTACCGAAAACAGAAAAATCATCCATAAATACCTCGACGAAATCCTCCACCATGTCGTGGAAAATAGCTATCATGCATCTCTGGAATGTGGCGGGTGCATTGCATAACCCAAATGGCATCCGCCTAAAAGCATATGTCCCATAAGGACATGTGAAGGTAGTCTTCTCCTGATCCTCCGGGGCTATGGCTATTTGGTTATAGCCAGAGTACCCATCAAGGAAACAATAATATTCTTGTCTCGCCAATCTGTCCAATATTTGATCAATGAACGGGATAGGATAGTGATCTTTCCTTGTGGCTTCATTGAGCTTTTCGTAGTCCATGCAAATCCGCCAGCCTGTGACGGTGCGAGTAGGGATCAACTCATTCTTCTCATTGGTGACCACGGTCATCCCTCCTTTCTTTGGGACACACTAAACAGGGCTGACCCATTCGCTGTCCGAAATAGGATAGACCATACCTGCATCAAGCCACTTAATTACTTCTTTCCTAACCACGTCTTTCGTTGCCGGATTCAACCTGCGCTGAGGCTGAATAGTTGGCTTTGCTCCTGTCTCCATGAAAATTCTGTGTGTGCAAAAAGCTGGGTTGATACCCTGAATATCTGACATTTGCTAGCCCATTGCTTTCTTCCTTCTTCTAAGGACCACCAATGCTTCCTTTTCCTGTGCCTCTGTCAATTCTGCAGAGAGGATGACTGGCAAAGTATCCTCTTCCCCCCAAAAAGACATATTTGATATGGGGAGGCAATGTTTTCATTTCCAGCTTTGGTGCTTCCTCAATAGATGGTTTCGAAAATGGTTCCAAGGACCTCATTAAAGGTTGAAAGTCCTGCTTCCTTGGATACCTTTGTGGTTCATTCAGCATTTGCACCACCTCATACGTATCTCTATCTTCAAAATTATCGGAGCTTAGTAATGCTCTTTCCAATGAATCTTAGGATGCAACAATCTGAAAAATTTCTTCTTGATCAAGCACACTGATTGCTGAAAGTTCCTCATGTATGGCCGGAAGCTTCATGGCCTTAAATACATTAAATACCTCTACTTTGTCATGGGCCCGCATGGTTAGCTGCCCTGCAGCTACATCAATCAAAGCTTTCCCGGTTGCCAAGAAAGGACGTCCAAAAATAAATGGGACTTCCGCATCCGGCTCAATCCAGCATAACACAATCTACCAGGAAGATAAGGGAGCCCAGTTGCACTAGAACATCCTCCACAATGCCATCTAGTCTGGCCAAAGAACGATCTGCTAACTGCAAGATCACTGTAGTTGGTCTAGGACTGCCCAACCCCAACTTCTTGAATACCGATGTCGGCATCAAGTTAATGCTCGCTCCCAAATCGCATAGTCCGCGAGCTCGGATACTTTGCCCAATTGTGATTTGAATTGTTAAGCTCCCAGGGTCCTTGAGCTTTGTTGGCAACCTGTTCTGTATCCAAGAAGTGCACTCCTCCGTAAGCTCCACCGTAGCATACTCTGTCAATCTGCTTTTTTTCGCTACGATGTCCTTGATATATTTTGCATACTTCGGCACTCCCTGCAAAACATCAACAAGAGGTAAATTAATGTGTACCTATTTAAGCACCTCCATGAACTTTTTGAAACACGCTTCCTCCTTGTGTTTCTTTAGTCTTTGAGGGAACGGGGGTGGTGGTATTTCTGGTTCAGCTTCCTTTTTCTTCCCCCTCTCATCATCGTGTTCCCTTTCTTTCTCCACTGCTCCTGACTGCTAAGGTGGTCTTTCTGGTTCCACCTCCTTTACTGGTAAACAACTCTTTGTGGCCACTACATTTACTTGCTTGGGATTCGGGTCAGTGTCACTCGGTAGTCCTCCTCTTGGCCTGGTGTTTTGTGCTCTAGCTACTTGCCCAAACTGGTACTCCAACGCCTTTGTAGCTAACTGATGGTTCTTTACATCTGCCGCCAACTTCACATAGTCAGCCTGCAATTGAGCTTGGTTAGCTATCATTGTTTTAAACATTTCCTCAATGTTGGGTGGTGGTGGTGGAGTAGGTGCATTGTTGCTTCTGTATTGAGTCTGATAGTTCTATTGCCCTCCTTGATTTCTCTGTGCACCCTGATTCAAACTCTGCACTTTATAACTGTTACTACCCCAGGAGAAATTCGAATGATTCCTCCAATTAGAGTTGTAGTGGTTGCCATATTGTTGGTAATTATTTCTCTGTACATTACCAACAAAGTTCACTGAATCTGGATTTGCACCACAACACTCAGCTGAGTGTTCATTACTACCGCATACTTCACACCAAATCTGCTGCACTACATTAACTGGGGCTTGAGATTGATTTAAGCTCATGTTGCTGAAGTGGGTGTTGAGTTGATTTTGCAATGCAGCTATGTGTGCTGCGATAGGTGTAAAACCATCCACTTCCAAGACTCGTGCCGCTTTCCTTGTTCCTCCTCTAGAAGAGTCCGCATTCAACTCTGGATTTTCCTGCGAAGTACGATTTAACAAAGTATACAGCTCCTTATAAGTCTTTTCTAATGCTTGTCCCCCAGCTGCTGAGTCTAGCAAAACTTTTGTGTGGGGTTCCAAACCCTCTATGAAAGAATGCACCAGCACATCATTGGACTGGTGATGGTGAGGACAATCTCGTAACATGGATTTGAATCTTTCCCAAGCTTGATACAGATTCTCCCCCTCTCTTTGTTTAAAACTTAGGAACTGATTTCTATGTCTTGCTGTTTTCCCAGATAGAAAGAACCATATCAAGAATTTCCTTGCAAGATCATCCCAAGTGGTGATGTAATTAGGTGGCTCAGCTTTCAACCACCTCTTTGCTTCTCCCAATAGTAAAAATGGGAACAATGTAAGCCTTACGTAATCAGATGATACTGCAGCAGGGATGTAAGTGCCACTTATCTCCAAAAAGTTTTGGAGATGTTGTTGTGGATCCTCGTGAGGCAGACCTGTGAATTGTCCGCTGGTGTGCAACAATTGCACCATATTCTGTTTCAGCTCAAACCTCCCTCCTGGCTTGGGTTTGCGAATGCTTGATGTAACATTATTAGCATGTGGGATTGCCACATCGCGAACCGGCCTAGTTGCCATTTCCTCGGGTACTAACACTGCCCTTACAAGTGGTGGATTCTGTTGTTGCTCCAGGATTGTTTGTCTGAGCAACTGTAGCTTCTTTTCTAAAGCTTCTCTCCTTTGACAATGAAATTGTCTTTCAGGCTCTAAGTATGAGTTCGCTAGCTCCTTGTCTCTTGCCAGTGTTCAACATAATTCAATATCTGCAAAAGACAGGCTAAGATCAAGTTGTCAGCACAATATAGAAATCGTAAACTAACACTTAATAAAATAATTTTACCGATTGCCAGTCCCCGACAATGATGCAAAAAACTTGTTCAGTCTGTTTCGCAACTACACGCAAGTGCACGTGGTCGAACAAGTAGTAAAATGGCTAAAGTAAACCAAGTATCGATCCCACAGGGACTGAACTAAGGTAATAATCAACTTAAGTGTTAATGAACTATAACTTCAAAAATGAAAAAGTAATGTTCAAATATTTCCTCTCTTCCCTAATGGAGTTCTCTCTCTCACAAAAGTAATGGGAATAATCAATAATATGTTCAGAGTACTTTTTCTTGAATATGTACAAAGTATGTCATAACATTCTCCTCTTTTATAGGGCTAGATTTTTTTCCCTTTTTAGGTGTCTTTCACTTGCGATGGAACCGGCGGTTCATTAGTGTCTATCTGCGGAAGGCCGATTGGTTGAGGCTAGTGTCCAGTGAACTCTAGGGCAGTTCAGCATTTGGCACCAACAGTTCGCAGGGTGTGGTTCTGTGAGTTGCCGGTTGCATTTGTGCTTCATTCCAGTGGATACCTACGGTCAGTTGGTGAGGTACCCAAAATTACACCTCGTAAATGAGATATAAAGTGGCTGATGTCAAATATAGAAACCAACCAGGGTTGGGGTTGAATCCCACGAGGAATATGACGAGAACTTTAGTTAATACGTTTACCTAATAGTATCAGCTTACTTATTTCCTAGGGGGGTGGGGGGGAGGTTTGAAACACAAATTAATGAAAAGTAGTAGAACTAATGAGTAGACTCTTGATTTAATTTCAATTGTATTCAATAAGTGAATTGGCTAGGATTGTGTTCCCCTTGACTTCATAACCACAAAGATTTTATACTAGTGATATATTTTGGTGCTTAGCATGCAATATCAGTAAGTTGACTTCACCTAAATAGTTGATCCCCTATTTAGATGATTATCACCATGCAACTTGGTCCATATGAGGATGTATACTTAATTAACACTTACCCTTAATACCTGATTAGCTATTCTCAAACAAGGTCAAGCTATCAGATGAGGGTTGATAGCCTTAAATCTTCGTTGTTAATCCCTTTTCCCTTTCATTACTCCCTTGATCCGGTGAGTAAGAATAAGGCAAATTCCAACGTTTGTAACTGTTAAGAAGCAATTAAACCGAAGGGAAAAACAATACATGCATAAACCACTTTCAAGATTCAATAAGTATTTTTACCTATGTGTGTTAATTATCATGGTTCCCAAAATTCTAGTTACGGGTTTACATAATCATGCTTGAATAATCACAATTATAACTTGGAGAAGAAATAATAATTGCAACTTACAATGATTTGTAGAAGAAATCACTCGTATTGAATAAATCAGCAAAATCAAAGAACAAAAATTCGATTTTGTTTTAATCCTCAAAATCAAGAACAAAATTATAAACTTCGTTTCTTGAACCTTGATGGTAGTCAACAACACCCAAAACTAATGTTAAAAATTGTAAAAATAAACTATACTCTAAAAATAAACCTCAATAAAGTATTTATAGTATTAAACAAAACCTTTCCTAACTAAAAATAGAATCCAAATTAGCATTGGCAACAGGCCAAGTAATGACTCGTTAGGTCTCCTAAAGAGTTGTGGCATGCATTTGTAAGTCATCCTCGGCAGACTGCTTCTTGAAGGCGATGGGTCACCGAATGACTCGTCAAGTCAGAGCACAAGTCATTAGGTCCCTCATGGCTAATGATCCACAAAAGTTCTGGTGTTCTTGACGGGTGTGCCTAGCATTTCACGATGAGTTTTTATGTCTCAATTTGACTCGTTGAGTCCTTTGTTATGTCTCGTGATAATTATTCGACAATTTTTCTTCCCAGTCCTCATGACTCTAGTAACGCTCGTTACCAGGTGTAACAACTTTTGCCTTCAATTAATTGTCTGCACTGGTTTCTTTCACTTAGTACTTGATCTCTTCCCATGACTCTAGGAACAAGTCGTCGATGACTCGTAACTTGACTAGTGGTCCACACTTGGTCCAATTTTTGCCTTACTTTGCCCATTTCACATTCTGAACCGGTTTTCCTGCAACGCTAAAAAATACATTATATCCATATAAACATACCCAGAATTTGCATATCTTCTTAGTCTTAATCTTCAAAAGTGCCGTAAAACCACGACATATCAACACCCTCAATTTAGAACTTTTGCATGTCCTAAAGCAAAAACAAAAAAAATAGAACTAACTCGATGCTTCAATCAAAAAAAATCTAGGAAACCTACAGTAGTCACAACTCACAATCAAATCAAATTTTCTATCCCCTTCTCTATCATCAAAATTCCAATCACAATGCATATGTAAAATTTTCAACCATTACACAAAGGAATCGAAGAATGGCAATACACTGTCAACTCGCAACCACACATATAATCCTGTGAAACTGACCCAGAAAGTTTGCAGATGATTTTGTTGGCCAAATGCTCTCACCACAAAGAAGTCCCACACTTACACATATGTATATGATCATAATGATATTTTCTCTTGGGACTGGGCAAAAGCTCACTCACACCCACAAAGAAATTACAACTGTGCACATTCAATACCATAAGCTTGCCTTTACTTTCAATACCTTGATTTTCAAACGGTTTAACTAGGATTACTATAGGACTTTTTCAGCTTGTAGCGTAGGCTTGGGGTTGGGTATGGTAGATATGGGAATAGTAACTTAACCCTCCTTGGCACTACACTAACTTTGGTTCCACTTAACCTCTTTTTCACATATTTCCCTTTTTCCCTTGCTTTCTTCTTTTATTACTTTCTTTTTCAACTACAGTTTCAAGTATTCATTTTTTTCTCACTTTCATTTTTGTTTTTGCTCTTTTTCTCCATTTTTCTATTATTTCAATTTCAGACTTCATTATGCAAACCGCACCAGCCTTTTTATTTGCATTCCTCAATTATTTTCCACCCAACTCTTCTTATGCAACCCGATAGTAGCCATCCTCAACTTAGGCAATTTGTCTGAATTGAGGTTCACAGTGTCCAAAGACGGACCAAGGCTAAAACAGGTTCATTATAATCAAAGCAGGAAGGTGAATTGTTTTTAACAAAAAGAAACATCAATTTAAGATCAAAATTAGGATCAAGGGATATTTATTTCCATTTGGTGATTCTTTTAAGGTTAAAATGGACTATTCATCAAAAAATAGCCTATGATTCTTTCCTAATTTCCCGTCCTATATCTTAATATGACCTACCAGGTAAGTTCTAAATTGACACACATAGCAGAACTAACTCTATGCCTTACTCACACAATGCATAGGACAACATCATCACTTCTACCAACTGCTAGTTCAGGTATAGTCACACAATGGTAAACACATTCACAGTATTAATGCCATGCAAAGATTCATAAAGGTCATGCTTGTCTACTTAACACACACACATACAGAAAATTTTCGAAGGGGTATCACGTTATCACTTCAAATAAATTCATTTTATTGACTGCCTTAAGTTCATCTAATTTTCTTTTGATTGACACCAAACAAAACACAAAAACCTAAACATGTCGGTTCTACTAGATAAGGAGTACCTGTGGGAAAAGATATCTTACAAGAAAAATCTTAGCGTTATGTTCCACAAAAATATAGGTATCCCACCCCACCCCCATCAAGAAAAGCATGTGGCATCCTCGACGCATATAGAAAATAAAACATGGGAATAGGGAACATACCTGTGCGACCTAGATGCCTGTGGCCTGGTCAGTGGAGGGAGTAGATACACCTCAAATCCCCTTTATGTGCCACCGAGATGAACCGGCACACTCTCAGACCCCACAGAGCTCGTACCCTCTCCACAAGCTCTCGTAGCATCACTTTCGACCTTCTTTCGAGTCTCATCTCTGGACAACTGTAGTGCTGCCTCTATATCTCTTCTCTCCCTCTTCTGCTTATGTAGAAGATCACTACCCTTATCTTCACTTACCATCTCTCAAGGTCTCTTCCCTTTTTCATGCACAATCGCCTCCTCAGTGATGAAATCTACTACAAGAGGTAGCTCCTCCTCACTCTCACCATCTACCACTGGAAGCACAGGTGGTGTGATAGCAGAAATTTGTTATATGGATTGCTCCCGCACCTCAACTCTAAGTGTCGCCACCTCTGCATACCATCTAGATAACTCGGGCTCCTTTAATTAAGCAACGCGCTCATCCATCCACCTTTCAATGGTGTCATATATATCATGCAACGACCTGGAGAGCCCCTCCAACTCTTTCATTACCCATGGCCTAACCTGCTCCATCAGTACCTTTACCTAAACTTTCATATGTGCCTGCTGCTTTTCAGCTTTTTCTAGCTTCCTAGCAATGTCGGTAAGAAACTCCACAAAATTGTGACTAGGCCGGCTGGTGAAGCATTAGAGGTCTCAATGGGTGGGCGAGCTGCTGCTGCAATGGTTGAAGTCTTTGGGACCTCGGCGAGTGATGGAGTATTAGTTGCATTGGTAGCAGTAGGCTGGCTGCCAGTCTCTTAGGCCTCAGATGGCTCTGCATCAAATTATGTAAATCTCATAGCCTCAATCTTAATACCTCCGCTCAATGGTTCTGCTAATAATGTATCCCCAATGGATATGGTTGATTGACTCCTAGCTTTCGACACTGAGTTTATCTCATCTCTTATCAACCCGATATCAGTAATCTTGTGGACCACCACTCTCTGATCTACGGATGGCAATTCCAGCACTTGGGACTCCTGAAAGAATCGATCTATGAGGCATAGGAAGGGAATGTTGGTGTTGTATATGATAGTTGTCTACCACATTATCATTGTTGGTAGGTACCAACCTGTGTCGAACTAGTGACCACCAAAATTTTTCCTAAAAATTTAGAGTGGCCTTCTTGATTTGTGATTCCAAGACATGTAGCCTTTCCACTAGCGTACCTCGAGTGGCCATGATGTGTGCCAGCCAAGTATATTGTCTCTTTCTTTCCTCGTGGCTCAAATTTTTGATTAATACTTTCAGGAGCACACTCAGCCTATTATCAAACTCAATAGTGTTCATCGGGAGCTCGTAATCTGGACCATATAGTATACGAGAGATGGTTCGCTCAGAGATATCCACGGGTGTCTCCCTCACCATCACCTGGGTCAGTACATGCCTTTTTCTCCAATTCTAGCCTCAAATGGCCTAATGGTGTAATGTGGCTGCATATGAGGCATTGAACTCCTTGACTAAGGACTATAATTCCCGGATGGTTCACTCAACCACCCAAATTGGTATCTATCAAAAAGTATCTGAATCTCAGGGTGGTCTTTGAGCACTGTGGTGACCAGTCAGGACTCCTCATAAATACTCCTCTTCTGGTGGCCCTTGTCAGTAGGAGCTATGTCTCTTGTTGTAGATGGCCTGTAGGCCTAGAACACACCATCTCCTAACCATTCGTGGTTGCTCAGTAGATGTGTGTGAAGTCTCAGTCATCTCATCATCCATGCTCCCCTATTGGGCATGTGATTCATCATCACCCTCCATATTTTCCGCAGTTGTAGCACCCTCGGGGGAAATCGGAGTTGAGACCCCAGCATTACCTTCCTCTCAACTGGTTGGATCCCTAGCAAGTGGATTTGGAGAAGTGACCAAGGCTATCAGATTTGTAGGGAGTTCAGTCCTAGCCACAGTCGATCTCTGCTCTAGCTGCTCTTCTCATATGTGGTATTCCTCCACAGAGCCACTTGACTCTTCTAAAGCTGAGTGCTTGTTGTTGAGACTGCGCAGCAGCGCACACGCAAGTGTATTTGGTCTTACAAGTAATACAATGGCCCTTTTTAAGAGACGGATGTCGAACCCACAGGGACTGGACCAATTCAGTTAATTATCATGTTCAAGTGTGATATTAACTTTCACAACTGTTGATTATAGAAGTTTTCAATAAATTCTATTTAAATCTAGGGGTGGTCACCGAAATACTCTGAAATCATTCAAGAAGGAACTAGAGCTAAAGCCGAATAATCATGCGATACTACGCTTTGTAATGGTTTAAATATGGAATTATCAATTGTCATCTCACATTATTAAAATTGCATGTTCATGGTCTTTCGAGCCTCTAAACACGACAAACTAGCCTCACAACCACATCGTTGAGCGAAGATGTGACATTCTAGTTCATGGGCAATTCAATTACATGGATGTGGTTTGCGGGGTTTATGCTCTTGATTAGGGACTTTCATACCTCTAATCATTTAACCGAACTTAGCTTCGCAACTACTTCTACGAGTGGTGATGTGACAATTCTAAGTTGATTTCTTATTATCATCTCGTTTTATCAACCAAGCAAGGCAAATTAGGTATAATTTCTTATCCTAACCGTGAATTATATCGTAAGATACAAACTTGCTCCCTACATTCTTTGTTCTTGCCTAGGTTTACTTTCTCAAGCTTTTACCTACGTGTAACGTGTGTGTGTTCATGGTGATCAATCATAAAAACAACCATCATTAAGAATTTAAGACAAAACAACAATTAATAACTTAAAACCAAAACAAAATCATGTATTCACAGTCATACCGTGTGGTTTCAACCCTAGAGGAAGGGTTCTAGCCAATCAAGTTCGTATAATTACAAGAAAACATAATTAAAGTAACATACTTACAAGAATTGGTAGAAGAGAAGATGAAATTGATGAACCCTAGGTGAGTTCTCCCACTTCTCCCTTCACTCCTTGGCAGTTTTTCAAAAATAAATTGTGACAAAATGTTTTTAGGAGCTAAGGGACCTATTTATAGTAAATGTGAGGTGTATAAAATTATTCCCGGCATGAAATAGCTCTGTGTCAAGGAGGTTATCGCGCCAGTTTACCTCTGTGACACAGAGGAATCGCCGATGCACACTGGAAAACACATAAAACCGTCGCCAGGAAGAAGCTGACCGCGTTGGCAGCGTATCACGCTGCTTGTGCAGAGCGTTTGAGGGCCTCTCATGGCCCTTGTCGCGTAGCCTGCCTGCCGTGGCATGTTGCCAATGGGCAGGTGGGCTGTTTCCCGTGTCCACCTTGCCAACATTTGCGTTTTACTTCCGATTCCATGCCTCCACTTCACCAACTCATGGATTAGTTCCTCAAATTAATTTTAAACCTACAAAAACAAGAACTAATCATGTTGGTTAGTATATATCTTCACATTTACATAAAATTACATGAGAATGTATATAAATAAGTAAATAAATAAGACAAAAACTAAGTTATAAAGTATCACTTGGGCATGCCATTTTTCCCAAGATCACCTACCCCGCACTTAAAGCCTTGTTTGTCCTCGAACAACCCTTTTACATCTCATGTAAATGAAGACTCACACATAACTAATTTAACAAGATAATTCAAGCTACGACTATAATAATTATTTGAGATACCAATTTAAAAATAGAGCATGCACGATTTAATCAATGAAATGATATACAACTACGTTAAGACTTCCTAACCTCAAGAATCGACTCTCAATCTTAGCAAACTCATGCAAATCAACCGATCAAGAAATCTGATATGAATGTTATCTTTCATTAAACATGTGCCCTCATAACAAGAGAGTTACCCATTTTTACTCGCATGTTTTTAAAACAAAACCTATATGGGTATATGAATAGAATTACGCTCGGTCTCTCAAAGAATTCACATGCATCATGTAGTGAACCATAAGCTTGCCCTTAGTATTTTACTCCACTAATTTAAGGATGTATGAACGTAAGATCAAGTAGGACTTAATGGGTTGTAATGTAAGCCAAGGGACGGGTAGGTACTATTATGGATATTAATAGTGTCTAACTTCCCCAAGCGCTTTTCATACATCAAACTTTCATTAAGGACATCTCTTCTCTTATTTCACCCTCATTGTTTTCAATCTTGAATTTTCTCTTCTTGTTCCCATTTCTTTAAGCACACTTAGCTTATTAATAAGGAGTATTTACACAACTTTTTCATTCATTTATTTCTTACTCCCTACAAATAATCAAGCATTTTCAAACAAGTGCACCGTTGCCCTTACTCAACTTTTACAACTGCTACTTTTCCTTCTTTTTCATGCTTCTCCCTCCTTCACTCTTTCGAATTTTTCCTTTAAGCGCTTTGGAGTTTTGGATCAAATTCAAGGCTAATGAAAGAAAAAGGTTTAAGCTTATGTTGTAGCTATCAAAGAATAAACTTAAGGCTCAATGGGGATCACTAGGATTCAACATTCAAAGTAGGTAAAGTGAGGGATAAAAATTAGGTTCATTCAAAGAAATGCCTAAATCATCTCCTACAGTCCACATCCTTCATTTCGTTTTATATACACACCAAACAAGTTCTAGACATTTCACAATAGCATGAAATATTCGAAAAACTTACATTCACAGCACATGCTCGATTCAAGACACATTCAGCAGACGCTTACTCAGCTAATCACAAGAATTCAAAATTAAGCTTCAATCACATCGAGCCAAATTCAAGAGCCTAAGTGTCTCAAACAAAGATATACACTTCTTACATGCTTTAACACTAACCACACTTGCATCTTACCATCATGTATAGCACATAGCAAGAACATCAAGCCATCAATTAGCTACTGGTTCAAAAACCAAAACTTATTAACTAATTTCCTCAAGACGGTCGTCATCCATCCACCATCGGAAATAGTCTCTAACTATGACTAAAAATATTATATACAGACAAAGAAAAAAAATAAAAAAATTTATTATTCGGTTCAAAGACCTCCCGTCGGAAAAGAACCAAAAAGAAAAACCAATGGGTGGTGAAGTCATGCTCAACTCAAAAAAAAAAATTTCAATATGTATCGAGCACTACATTCACCTAAATCATTAAGCACAACATTTATTTTTTTTTCTTTTGAAATTTCCCTCACTCCACACATGAATCAAGCTATGTCCCCAAAGCATCTAATTAAAAATTCAAAAGGGTGAGAAATACTCCCTGGGCCTCTATGCCTAGCTAACAACATGTTTTTCTTCATTTTTGCACAAGTGGGTATTCGACCCCACACTTTTCCTCTTCCATACTTTTTATCTTCCTCCTCCAAGGGTACTCAGAATTTCCCTCCATCTGTGATTAAATTTCCACCAAAAACAACACAAATTTAAAATAAACAAAAACACATAAACAAAAATCACAAATTGTACCTGTGGTACCCTTGGGTTGCCTCCCAAGCAGCGCCTAATTTTACGTCGCGGCACGACGTGAACTATCATTTTCAAGTCATCCTCATACCTGGGTTCCCATTCAAGAACCATCTTCTTTTCTTTTGATTTTTAGAGGAAACAGCCTCCACTCTGTTCCTCTCTTCCTCAAACTTCTTCACATTCTGAAGCCCTTTATTAGACTCGGGCTGAACACTTATCGTTACCTTTGGCTGTGGACCTGTGGAACCTACCACCCCACACTTATCCTCTGACAACACACTAACCTTACAAAGGTTTTTGTAGTGTGTTGGTGGATTCATTTCTTGGTATACTCGGAAGAGTTCTTCTTCATCCTCAACCCTTATTTTCAGGGTCCCTGCTCTTAAGTCAATTACCGATCCTCCGGTGGCCAAGAATGGATGTCCCAAGATTAAGGGTACCTGGTCATCAACATGAAAATCTAATATAATAAAATTAGCAGGTATAATAAACTTACCCGCTTTGATGAAAAGGTCCTCTATGATTCCATCCAGTGCCACTCGCGACTTATCCGCCAACTGCAACATCAATCTTGTTGGCTGCGGTTTTCACAACCCCAGGGTGTTAAATAAACATAGGGGCATTAGATTAACTACTGCCCCCAAATCACATGGAGCTCGTATCACTTCAGCTTTACCAATTTGTATGGGTAGGGTAAAACTCCCTGGGTCTTTGAGCTTCTTAGGAATCTTGCTCAATACCCTGTGACTGCACTCCTCAGTTAGTACTATTGTCTGGACATCCACCAATCTGACTTTATTGGCCATCACATCCTTCAAGTATTTAGCATACTTGGGAATTCCTTGCAAAACATCAAGCAAAGGCAAATTTATGTGAAGTTCTTTGAAAATCTCAAAGAACTTTTTGAAGCTTTCCTCCTTCTTGCTCTTTCTGAATCTCTGAGGGAATGGTAGTGGTGGTCTTTGTGCTGGCTGCAATGAAGATTGTGCATTTTGTTGCACAACACTGTGATTCTCTCCCTTGTCGGTGGATGATCCTTGTCTTACCAACTCCGGCTACACCTCATTTCTCTTCTCTTTGGGCACTTCATCAGCTAATTGTTTGTCGCTCCTCAGACTGATGGCGTTGACCTAACGGGGGTTAGGATCTGTGTCACTTGGTAGTCCTCCCTACGGTCTCATGTTTTGAGCAGCTTCTATCTGACCCATCTGTTTTTCTAGATTGCGGTTGGCCAATTGTTGATTCTTTAATTTTGATGCCATCTTCGCCTGATTTTTTGCTAACTGAGTCTGGGTCTCCATGATTTTCTGCAACGTCTCCTCAATGTTGCTGCTCAACTAGCCATCATTCTGCATATTCTGCTGATACTGCTGTTGTTGAGGTTGCTGATAACTTTGCTTTTGATTTCCACCCCAAGAAAAATTCAGGTGGCTCTGCCAATTTTTGTTGTAGTTGTTTCCAAAATTCTAAGTGTTCCTCTGCACATTCCCAACAAAATTGACTGATTCTGGTTTGGCTCCACAAGATTCTGCATTGTGCCTATTATTCCCACAAATTTCACACCAACTAGGAGCTTGCTGAACTGCATTAACCTGACCCTGCTGGTGGTTCATACTCAGTTTATTGAACTGAGTCATCATTTGATGCTGGAATGAAGCTAACTGGGCGTGGTGGCTCTCAGACCACCTAGTGGTCCAAGTGAACTATTGGCCTGTCTTACTACTAACTAAGATTATAATAAAATAATGATGTGAAATCAATAACAGAAATGAGCTCAATATAATGAAATTAAGATTTATTAACTGAAACTGAAAATAATGTTAAAAAGTAATATTCATGACTCAACTCTCTAACTACTCTAGCCTTTAATGTCTGAAAGATAGGTGCCGAGAAAAATCTCTCACGACTACCATAAGCTCTACTAAAATAAAAATATGATTGGGACTCTCCGGAAGTAGAAGACCTCACCAAAAGCTAAATGAATGAGATCCTAGTGAAGCGTATACTGTCGGTCCTATCTACCTGAATCTCCATCATAATAAGATGCAGCGTCGAGTGGCGTCAGTATGATTGAATGTAAAGTATGTAAAATGAATGAATAAAAGAATAGGTAAGTAAAAATCTCTAAATTGTAATAAATAAACTGAATCTGAAACTCTTAATGATGCATTAAAACAAAAGTATGAATGATGTCTGAACAGTTATGCAATAAAACTATGCATCAAAACAAGCTCTAAAATTACATACATATATACATACACACACACAAACACAGAGATATATGTTTATATATATATATATATATATATATATATTTATGTGTGTGCGTGCAAAATATTAGTTGGAAGTTTCTCTTAACAAACATACATCATGAATGAGAGCATGATGTCCAACTTCTTCCCATGTTGGGAGAATTGTCCAAAGCCTTGCCAGGGCGGAGGAAGAACTAAACTGTGGATCCATAGTAAGACCTGACCAGGGGCTAACTGATAAGTTTCCCGAATCAATGGCACAATCTTAACCTACATTGTCTATGTGCTCTGCGTTTATGGGTTATTTGTACCCTCAAAATTATGCTCATATAATTATGCCTATCTGAAGCACCTAAAAACATCATTTGTAAAGCACTTTCTCTATAATTATAATAGAGGTTTTAAAAACTCTATTCAACCTTGGCTCAAAAATCTATACGTTCCTACTGAGCTATGGCTTAAAATCCATACTTTAAAAACTTGTGAGCTTCTATACTCAAAATCCTTGAGTTTCAAAAATAAGACGTTATTTTAACTTTTGAAAATCATGCTAGAAACTGGACTTTCTCAAAGAAAATTCTCTTTATGAAAACTCTCTAAAAATCAGCTCAACTTTAGTCATGAAAACATAGAATTTATCTCATAATATAAAACTTTCAAAATAACGACTTTCATGTGATTGGTCCATGGCATAAGAGACATGAACTATGATCAATAAACCAAGAGAGTAAGGATTACAATCAACAATCAAGAGATAAAAAGATACCACACAATATGGTGAAGAATTTAATCAATGAATAATTCAACTTATACGGAAGAAGACTGGATCATAAAATTTGGAAAAAACCCCTAGATTTAGCTTCAATGAAATCTTTAATAGATTTAGGTCATGAGGAAGAGTGGAATTTCCTTACTAAGGTTAACCATACATACCTGGAGTAATATGTGATATGAGACAGACTTCAGCCAACTGCAAGATAACTACATCAGCAGGAGGAAGTACCAGTGTGATGCCATAGTGGGGGGACAGCCAGCGTGAGGATGAAGGCGGATGTCTTTTAATTTTCCCAGTATCTCCCGGAGGCACCAGGAATCTCATAAGGTAGTAGATATGCCAGCACTGTCCTCAGTTCTTTCTACAGCCTCAGAGAAGGAGGTCAGGAGTATAGTGTGTGTGTATATATATATATATATACGAGTTGAATTACCTACTTGATATAGAAGATTAGACAGCGGTGAAAGTTAACGTTGGATTACCTGGAGCATACGAGAGAAGAGGGAATTGCGAGATTCTTACCTTCAACCTTTCCAATGTTGTACAGATCCGTACCTCAGTTCTATTGCAGTAAGAAGTGGCTATATTCCGCCTCCCAATTTTGTTCTTAGTATATCAAAGAGCGTAAGAATGGAGGCGATGTTTCCCAAACTATATAGTAAAGGAGTGTTAGATCTGTTGACTCCTTCAAAGGTTGAGACCCCTAGTGATTAAGTAAGTTATCTATACCTTTATGGTAATGAATCAAGAAAATACATAAGCCTTCCAGTAGTAGTCAAGTATGTGTGAGAGTCCATAAGCTATAAACCCTTAGCAACAGTAAAGCTCAGATCAGAATTAGGCCGATTCTACCTCATTGTGCTAACGACAATAGGATGTACCTACAAAATGATGGTCGTGGTCCTAGTTGGTTATGTCGAAGGATAGAAAGATCATATGAACGAAGTTGGCCTGAGTGCGAGTTAGAATGATACAGCCCAACAGACTTGGTTAGTAATATCTTTGACAGTACGAGGCAGAGGGTACGAACCCGAGATCTTAGTCTATGGAAGCAAGGGGGAAGGCATGAGTATCTATCTCTGGGGGAAACCAGAATCACCTCCAAGTTGAAGTGGATTGATAGAGCATGGGATCACCGCTGAATGTCTAGAAATGAGCATCCAGCTGACAGTTAAGAGGTTATTAGGTTGTAACCTTGAATGCTACAATACCACCACCAATTGTGGAGGTAAAGAGGTAGAGACGCCAAAATTCCAACGTAGTACAACCTAGAGACAACACTCAGTAGGGAGTTATTGGCCCTTGAGATAATCAGGGGCAAATTCATAAGACCCATAGGTTGACTCTGCGCTCAATAGGTGGCAGAATTTCATTAGCAGACTATAGTCAAGGTGGATCATGTCTGTTACTCCCCTCACCCAGAGTTTAAAGAAAACGTATCCAGTTTGTAAAGAAAGACCTATGCATGGCATGGGAAGAGGGAAGATATTGTTGAGTCGTTGCATAGAACTCTAATGACCAGCCAAGGGAGGCTGAATAGAAGGAACCGAGCAAGCCAATCCAGGAGATGGCCATGCCCCCAAAGGAAGCGGAGAACAGTCAATATGATTATAGCTGAAAGATTACCTTATACCAGGTTTAAATTGACCTTATTTGAGTTAGTATAGAAAGACGAACGAGATCAACTCATGACTCGCCGAATGGATTCATGTTTTAGCCAAGGCTTATGCTGAGTTAAATGTTTTAAGAAATAGTTGGGCTTCGTGGAGCCCCAGTGTTTAATAAACTCTGAAAGAGATGTGCAATTTACAACTAATATCTAGGAAAAGTGTCAGAACAGATTGCGACACATGTTAACTTAAGTACGACCTCTCGCCCCAAAATAAATAGTCGAGTATAGTACACAATTCAAATGGGGGGAGATTTGTTATGGGTGGAAATGTAGGCCCCTTACATGATAACTTGAGTAGATAAATTAAAAGTAGTTGAGCCGGCATACTAATACATCAGCCAAATGAAGAAAGTTAATCTTATCGAGAAGGATCTACCGAAAACCCAGGGTTATCAAAAGTCCTACTTTAACATATGATGTAAGGAATTAAGAATTGAAGCAGCAATTGAGACATCCTTTAAACTTTGGAAATAAAGGGCGTTATGCAATCTGACAAGAAGGACGAGCCCAACTTTAGATTCGTCAAGCCTTACCGAACCCTCCAAAAGATCGACCGAGTAGCCTATTAGATGAAGTTGCCTTACACGATCTATTTATCAACACTACACAAGCGTGTAGAAGACCCTGTCTCAGATTAATCCAATTGGAACACCTAAAGTATGAGGGCCTTGCTCCACGGAGAGACTCCAATAGTTATAGGAGTCATCTTGAAAACCAAAGTCGTAGCTCATTACAGTATCATGGGAAAATGGAAATATAGAAGGAATGGATTGAGAAACTATGAATGATGACAAGTCTAGATAGTTTTAGTTATTATAGGTTCCACGATGATAGTATAGAGACCTAGATGATTTAAGTTATGGCTAGATAGTTTCAGACGTTATACAGTTGACTTTGTTTCTATTATTATAAGTTGAGTATGTTATATGTGACAAAGCTATGTTTCAGTTGCAAATAACGTCCTATGAGATGCCTATGTTGTACTTTTCTATGTTTCAAATTTTTGGATAGTCCATATTACAGGGGAGACTATGTCGAAACTTTTCCAAAATACTAGTTAAGAGAGTTAACTCCTCGTAAGACTGAGAATGACATTCAAGGACAAATGTTCCTAAGGGGAAAGGATGTTACACCCCGTAAGAATTTTAACATTTAGTAGGTGTGTGCGAGAGTGGTGGTGAGTAACAAGAGCTTGTTGAGTGTGTAAAAATCCTCGAAAGTGGACACGGATAGGACCAGCGTATACAGGGCCAGCACGACGCGCCAGGCTTGTTAGCGCCTTCAGAGGTGTGGTGCGCCAAGCCCTTTGGCGCGATGAGGGCGGCGACCGGGGGGGTACTTTGGTGTGTTGGGAAGAGCAGGGCATCCTCCATCCCACTACCCTTTAACTATATAAATAATCTTCTAGTTCAATTGTGAGTCATTTCCCACATAGGACTCGTCCAGAGAAAGAGCAATAGGCAACTTTTACACAATTTTATTCCGATTACGCTCCCAAACGCCGTCCAAACTCAAATTTACTTCAGGTATTGAGTTCTAAGCCTGTAAGGAGCATTACTATGGAGTTATTTTCTCTAAATACGCACAGCAAACCGAAACCCCGCCGAGCAAAAGTTGTTAGAATTTCTCCAAATTTATTTCGATACTGCCACAGGTTTTTGGTAAGCATTTCTCCCTTATGAACTCTCGAGAAATTATAGGTTTTTGGCCGTATTTTGTGGAGTTGAAGTATTATGGTTATTAGTACCAAAGGTTATCATTTTAAGACAAATTTGGTATTGGAATTAGTCTCTTTCTCCTAGTATTACGGTTACAACTGAATAGAGCTGGCGCATACAAGTCGAAACTCATCGATTATTTGGGAAATGATAATCGAGGTATGTAGGGATTACCCCTTGGCAAGTTATTCTCGTCGTAAAGTGCTACGACTTATGTTCTTGATTGGAAAAATTTTTCCCCTATATTGCAAATACTTGCTACCAATAGATTGCGGTTAGACATGTTGTGGTCAGCTGTTGTCTGTAGACTATGAATATATATGTTGTGGTTAGCTTCTAGATAACGTATATAAATTATAACGCAGTATCCCTTGTCAAGAAAGCACATGCTAATTTTGGCACACCCTAGAAACGCCATAGAAACTCTTTTATCCTCCAATTCATGGTGTTAGTAGAATCATATGTTTTATTGTAAGACCTAGACCTTAGAAGCTCGCGAATAGTTATTTGGCTTGAGTTAGTAAGTTGCGTAGCATAGGCGCAGCTAGGTGATATAACTACCAATTTTGGTGTCGTATTGTCAGTGAAGGACGCCCAGAGACCATTGGCATACCCTTACGCCTCAGGACCAGAAACTTAGATAGCATGGCAATATTTTAGAGTCAGCAGCACTAGGGTTGTGGAATGAACTGAGTGACATCCTGCCATCTAGTTAGCTACTACCAGTTGACTTGGTATCCGTCATACAAGTTGCCCAGAAAGCCATCCCAGTCGATCAAGTCAAATAGCCCGTGCGTATCCTAAGGAAGGGGACCTTATTAGTAGTTGGATGCGGGGCCATTGCCCCTGCCTACTCCTATGAGATACTCAGGTACAGGTTGCCATGAGTGGCTAAGTCCGTGCAAACTTAACTTCAAGATTAGGATTTGTCCAAGAGAGTCATGTAAGATCTGAACAAGCCAAGTTAAGGTCTAAAGGACTAGAACCATATTAGTACAGTATTACCCTCAGGCTAAGAATTTTAGTAGGGTACCTGCAGGGGAGTAGAGACCGACCGTTTAAAAGCGTGTCCAGTCAGTAGCAGTCCTACAGATGTTCTAAGTAAAGGGACTAAGTAATTGGTTGTCTGTGACCCAAAAGTTGCTTTTGAGTTATAGTTGCATGAACAGGACATTCAGAGAATTATTAGACCACTCCAGATCTCGCCCTATTCGGTCCAGACCGTTAGAAATTATGACCGCCACCAGGATCCTCTAATCATTTACAGGTGCATGGGGTGTGCCTGCTAACATCCATGTAGATTATTCTAAGGCGAGCAATGGTCATTTTAGGCCTCGAAGGACAGATACGCTTTTTCAGTAGCTAGATTGAGAACCCTTTATAGCATCTCGGGTGGGGTTGCCCTCACTTAGCAGCCTTCTATGACCACCCCAGGGTTACTAGCTTTATCGTCACCCGCCAGAGACTTGATGAAGTTGCTCCGAGGAGAAATATGTTGTCATAAGGGATGATGATGAGGCCTAAGGGCCTTATATAGTCCATTCCATGGTTGGACTATTATTTCTACGTTGTATCGGCAGTCGAGCCTGATGTCTAGGGTGCAGTTATCAGGAGTCCACTGGACTCAGACACAGCTAAAAATCCGGAGCTAAGAGGGCTCATTTGTTGGCCCAAAAGGACAAGTAGGTTGTCTATAGCACCAGTAGAGTCATAGAAACCTAGATAGGGGTGTATAGATGGAAGTGTACTTGTCAGGCCTTATGGGGGTCTCGATAGGTTATCTCTGTATTGCTTCTACCTTCCAGGTTTATGGGGGCCAGGTTAGGTTCTTGTTTGTATGTCTGTCTACTAGCTATAGCTTATGAATATATGATTGTACAACCATAGCTTATACACGTGTAGTGTTTTGCTAGATGCAGATTACGAATAAGTCAGCTTATAGGTTAGTCTTTCTGCCCCTTCTTTCTACTCACTTTCAGTCTTTAAAAGTTTATTTATTGACTTATATATTTTGTACATATTGTACTGACGCCCACTCTTGGGCGCTGCATTACTTGCCTGCAGGTTTAGACAAACAGAGTTCTAGCTCTGTAGTAGCAGCTGTTCAGGTTAGCAGCTTGGCCAGCTCCCTTCTTTCGGAGTTGCCAGGTTGTAGAGGTTACAGTCCTTTAGTTGTATAGCATTTTGGGTAGGCCGGGGCCCTGTCCCAACCATTATTTGTATTTTTAGAGGCTTGCAGACTACATTCATTAGTTAGTTAGTGTTGTTGGCTATTCTGAGCCTGAATTATTTATGTTTCGGCCGTGTGGGGCCTTGTATAGTGGCTTTTTCTCCTTTCTGTTATAACTATATAACATGGTGGTCTTGTCTCCCATATAGGATCCATTTTTTTGCCTGTTGTTGGTTAGTTGTTTTTTTCTTACAAGTGGCTATACGGCCTTTTCGGTCGGGCCCTGTGCTTATAGATGAGATATAGCTTATTGTTTTCTGGAGTTATGTTGCAGACATGCACTAGACTGCATAAGCCCAGCCAGGTCAGTCAGGTCCCAGTATGGTACTAGGTACTAGCCATGCCCCCCAAGGTGTGGCGTGATAGTTTCTAATGGTGATCAAGCCTAGAAAATTCATCAAGTCTTCTTCAATTTCCTTCGGTCATTCAAGAGGGTTCTAAAATAAGAAGTACCCATTATGAATGGGTTTATCCATCAACTCCCATGCCCAATCCTTTATCAAACTCATGTAAAGTCTAAGTGATGATCTATGCGGTTTTAACCCAACATGTGAAGTATCTATCATGGGTATAATCTATTCACGTTTCTAATGTTGAATTAAGATTCATGGGTATGTTTTATAATGGTTCAAATTACAAATTGTGTTTTCAAGTTTTACAAATTATGATGCCCAGTTATGAAAGTTCATAAAAGGTTGAGATTATGATATATGTTTTCAATCATGATGAGATGTGTACGACGTAAGTATGATTTCGAATTACTTATGTCTATATTCATATTTAGACTATCAAAGTCTATTTCAAGTATGTTTAAATTTGGACAAGCCCATATGATCAAGTAAGTTCATGATTTATCTCGTTTTCATGTTATTTTCTTACCACATGAATTTTGGAGTCACGACTCCCAGTCTTTTCAGCTTGTGGTATGGTTTGAGCCAAGGATCCTCATGTTATGTATTCAAAATTTTGTATATCATGTTATGATTTGGCTTCATTACTAGAAGATGGTTCAGCTTCATTGGAAAATGATGGAGAGCATATGCATGTTTTTGAGAGTAGTGTCTAGCACTGAGTAGGCTAAAACTCAGTCAACCCAATGCCTCAGAACTACGCACGAATATAGGTATGCTCAGATTATTTTGGGACCTCCCTTGTGAGCTTCCCTTGCCCACAAAGGGGCCTTCAGCTTGATATCAATATCATGGTAGCGTCCTTAGCCCTGGCAAGCCTTTGGATTGCTCTGCCAACTTGAGTGTAATAGTCTGGACCATGTAAGCTCTATCGTGGTAATGTCAGTTACGTGACAAATCTCCTATTGTTCCTCATGATTTCAGCTATGCATGTTCATCAGTGATAATATTATGTTTTCAGCAGGTTTGATCCAATATTAAGTTTTGCTTATGAATAATCAATTCATCTTTGGGTTATTCGATTCAGCTATGATATTCAGTTATGTTTAAATCATGTTTTTAAATAATAGCATCCAAGTCCTACTCCCAGACTCTTATGATGAAATGTTTTATGATATGCATGATCTTTGATTTTTACTTACTTAGCGGTTTTACTTACATTGCATACTTGGTACATTTCCTGTACTAACTGCATACTCTATGTTTTTCATTTCATGATACAAGCTCTGACAGTGAAGTTCAGCCCCGCCATTAGCAAAATCCTTAGAGTAGTATCTCCTAGACCGAGTTGGTGAGTCCTCGTCCTTCGAGGACCCTTTTATCAGTTGTATTTAGTATTTTCATTTTCAGTCTTAGTGAGTTAGTTGGGGTCTTTTCCCATCAACTAGTTAGTATGTAGAGGCTTTTCAAGCATAGTATGTTTCAGTTCCAAATTTCTGTGATGTATTCAGATATTCGGTGTTGTCAGTTTTTCAAACTTCTATTATGATATATATGTATATATATATATATGTTATACTTTCATATTATTATGTTGAGTCTAGATGTCATGTTCATGCCATGAGTCAACATGAAGCCTCTTGGGGTTCTTTATCCCGTGTCATTGATCCAGGCCTCTGATTGCGTCGTGATAATACATTGTTATATCTAGGGTCTACTTTATCTTTTGTGACTCCTTATGTTACTATTAGTTTCGGAGTTAGTCCCGAATTCCTATCAAATCCCTTCTCAGTCTCTACTCCAGTCGATGACTCAGTTATAGCTCAACGGGTAGACAGAAATTGTCATGTCATAGTCCTTCAGAAAGTCACCGCAGCCGATGTAGTAGAGTTAGACTTGACCGATTTTGATGTTATCTTTGGTATGGGTTGGTTGCATGCATATTATGCCTCAGTGAATTGTAGAACCCATACGGTAGAGTTCCGATTTTCGAGTGAGTCAGTCCTAGAATGGAAGGGTAGTTCAGTTGTGCCCGTAGGTCACTTTGTTTCCTACCTTAAGGCTAGAAAGATGATTTCCAAGGGGTGTGTTTACTAGCTAGTTTAGGTTAATGATGCTACATCTGAGACCCCGACTATTCAGTCTATCCCTGTTTTATGTTAGTATCCGGAAGTTTTCCTAGAAGATCTACCAAGAGTCCCTCCCAAGTGGAAGATTGACTTTGGTATTGACCTTCTTCTCAATACGCAACCTATATTTGTTCATCCAAATAGAATGGCTCTCACGTGCCACGAATTAACGGCACTAGCGATGCTTAAAACTCTATGAATGTGCATGACCTTAGGTACGTTTATGTGGATAAGACGTTTTTTAGTAGTTTTGAATGTAAAACACTCCGTGGGAATAAATGTTGAGAAAAAGGAAAGAACACAGAGAAAAATGCCTCAAACGAGCTGAACTACGAACTGTTGGTCCTTACAACAGGTTGTCCTAGTCAGCCGTTGCATGTAATTCAGAGAATTTATTAAGAAGAGTGTCAAGCAATGTCTGAAACCTTCGGATCATAATAGCTTACGACGGACTGTTCTTATCGGCCGTGGGAAGACACATAGAGAGTGTCAAACTGAAATCTCATACGACGGATGGTTCCTACAAATTGTGTGAACTTACAAAGAGTCATCATGTCCGGTCATGGAAAGAATCAGAGAAGAATGACCAAGAGCGGGTTGCATCCAACGGACATACAGGACGGGTCGTACCTTCTAAGGATGGGTCGTTTTAAGTACTCATACCTCAAGGTTCAAAAACAATGATCAAGAGGATAGGAAACAATGAACTAGACCTACGGCTCATAGGATCTCACAACAAGCCTTTGTTTGAGGTCAGATGCTGAAAGTAGACAAGTCTGAGGGAAGCATTGACTGGAACAATGGACAATCTAACAATCCGCTGAAGCTACCAACGGACCATGGTACCTGCCACCACTAGAATCCTAGTTGATTTAGGAAAGGATTTGTTTCATGTTTATAAATAATTTGTTTAGGTTTATTTTACAAGTTATGCAATTTTACAACTTTGAACATTATTTTTTGGGTGTTATTGACTTCCATCAAAGTTCAAGAAATGAACATAATTTTGTTCTTGAATTTGGAGGATTATTCAACCTTGGATTGTTGTTCTTTGATTTTGGTGATTTGTTCAATTCAAGTGGTTTTGTTCTACGAATCTTTGTAAGTTGCAATTATGATTTCTTCTATATCTTGTGATTGTGATTATACAAGCATGAGTATCTAAACCCATAACTAGGGTTGTAGGAACCATGATGAATTAACACTCGTAGGTAAAAATACTTAGTGATTCTTAAATGGGGTTTATGCATATATTGCTTTTCCCATCATCTTAATTTTTTCTTAACAGTTGCAAATGTTAGAATTTGCCTTCTTCTTACTCACCGGATCAAGGGAGTAATGAATGGGAAAAGGGATTAAAAACAGAGATTTGAGGAGATAGTTAATGTACTGCTTGTATGGGGTCATACACCTATGCTCCAAAAAAGATTGATCTTGACCTGAAGAATCGGATGACCCCATTGGCCAAGCCATCTACTGAGGAGCCTCTGGTATTGGAGCTCAAAGAACTCTTGTCTTACTTTTGGTATGTATTTCTAGGGACCGATTACACTCTACCAGTCATTATTTCAGCTGACTTGGAGGAATGGCAAGTGGAGATTTGTCTCCATCATGAAGAGATATAAAAGAGCCATCGGGTGGACCATTGCAGACATTATTGGAATCCCAGCCGGTATTTGCACCTATAAGATCCAACTAGAGATAAATTGTATTCCAATCATTGAGCATCAGTGTAGGTTGAATCCACCTATGCAAGAGGTGGTCAAGAAGGAAATCATCAAGTGTTTGGATGTGGGTATGGTTTACCTTATTGCTGACAGCAAATGGGTAAGCTAGTTTAGTGTATACCAAAGAAGGGAGGAATCACGGTGGACCTAAATGCTAACAGTGAGCTCATTCCACTCAAGCCAGTCAACGGTTGGAGAGTATGCATGGACTATAGGAAGTTGAACTATTGGACTCAGAAAGATCATTTTCCTATGCCATTCATGGATAAGATTCTAGACCGACTTGCATGCAGAGGATGGTACTATTTTCTTGATGGTTATTCAAGGTACAATAAGATATCTATATCCTTCAAAGACCAAGAGAAAACCAGTTTCACTTGTCCATATGGTACATTTGCTTTCAAGAGGATGTCATTCGGGTTATGTAATGCACCCACCACTTTTTAGTGTTGCATGATGTCCATATTCTCTGACATGGTGGAGGACACCATTGAAGTCTTTATGGATAACTTTTTGGTGGTGGGTGATTCATTCGATGATTGTTTGGCTCATTTGAGCAAGGTGCTCCAACGATGTGAAGAGACCAGTTTGGTGCTTAACAGGGAAAAGTGTCATTTCATGGTCAAAAAAGGTATAGTGCTAGGATACAAGATATTAGGTAAGGGTATTGAGGTGGACAGGGCCAAGATCGAAGTAATTGCTACTCTACCACCTCCAATTTCTGTGAAAGGTGTTCGAAGCATTTTGGGTCATGTAAGGTTTTATAGGAGATTCATCAAGTACTTCTCAAAAATTGCACATCCTTTGAGTAAACTTCTTGAGGAAGAGGTGAAGTTTGTTTTTGATAAGGCATGCCTGAAGTAGTTTGAATGCCCAAAAAAGAGATTAACCATTGCCCCTATTATAGTGGCACCTGACTAGTCTTTACCGTTCGAGGTTATGTATGATGCTAGCAGAGTGGTCCTGGGATCTGTGTTGGGTCAAAGGCGTGAAAGGATTTTTCAACCTATTTATTATGCTTGCAAGGCTCTTAATGCAGCTCAGAAAAATTACACCATGACAGAACAGGAGTTGTTTGTTGTAGTATTTACATACGAGAAGTTTAGGGCGTACTTTCTTGGAACCAAGGTGATAGTCCATATAGACCATGCAACTCTAAGATATATTATGGAAAATAAGGATGCCAAGCCGCGGTTGATTCGATGGATTCTATTGTTGCAAGATTTCGAGTTCGAGATAAAGGATCGGAAGGAGACCAAAAACCAGGTGGCGAATCACTTATCAAGATTGGAAGAAGATGCAGCACTTCGAGATGAGCTTTACATAGATGATGCATTCGCCGACGAGTAGGTTTTAGCTGCCTCACAGGATCTCATCCAATGGTTTGCATACTTCACCATTTATCTGATGAGTGAAGTTGTATCGGAGAACTTATCTTTCTACCTGCAGAAGAAGTTTATTTCTGATGTGCGAATGTTTTTCTAGGATGAGCCTTACTTATTTCGCATATATGCTAGGGTGATTAGGAGATGCGTTCCTGAGGTAGAGATGTTGAGCATATTGGAGGTTTGCCACTCATCCCCCATTGAGGGTCACCACAACAGGACTCGCACAGCCCACAAGGTTCTGCAATGTGGGTACTATTGACCAACCATTCACCAGGATGCTCATGATTTTGCAAACGCATGTGATTCATGCCAATGGCAAGGAGACATGAGATCCCTGTTACTCCCGTCCTTGTCATTGAGCTGTTTGACGTGTGGGGCTTTGATTTCATGGGCCAATTTTTGAGCTCAAACGGGATGAAGTGCATACTTGTTACTGTGGACTATGTTTCGAAATGGGTGGAGGCAGTTTCGCTTCCAAATAATGAAGAGAAGAGTGTCATAGCATTCTTGAAGTGGAAATGTTTTTCTAGATTTGGGACTCCCAGAGCCATCATTAGTGAAGGGGGTTCGCACTTCTGCAACCGGTTGTTTCGTAGTTTATTGGGAAAATGTGGGGTGAAACACAGGGTGGCAACACCCTATCATCCACAGTCTAGTGGGCAAGTTGAAGTCTCCATCCAGGAGATAAAGAACATCTTAGAGAAGACTATGAATGCTACAAAAACGATTGGTCTAGGAAGCTAGATGATGCTTTATGGGCTTATCGGAACGCATTCAAGACTCCTATAGGTATGTCTCTGTATCAGCTTGTATATGGGAAAGCATGTCATCTTCCGGTTGAACTTGAGCACAAAGCTATGTGGGCTCTCAAGAAGCTGAATTTTAATTGGAGTGAAGCTACAAACTTGAGGCGTTATCAGTTAAATGAGCTAGATGAATTTTGTTTGAAAGCCTATGAGAGTTCTGAAATTTATAAACTAAGGATGAAAATTCAGCATGACCGGAAGATCGAGAAGAGAGAGTTTATCCTAGGTGAAATGGTGTTACTATTCAATTCTAGGCTTTGCTTGTTTCCAGGTAAGTTAAAGTACAAATGGTTGGATCCTTTTTGGGTGATCCAAGTATTCTCCCATGGGGCAGTTGAACTGGAAAACCATTAAGTAAAGTGATTTAAAGTAAATGGTGAACGAGTGAAAGCATATCTGGGAAGAGAGAAGAAATTTAGCTGGTGGATATTTGGGCTCTGCGTGAAATCTGAGTAACTCGGGGACTTGCGTCGTGCTACAACATTAAATCAAGCACTACATGGGAGAAAACCCATGAAGGTATTTTGGTGAAGTATGAGTAATCAAAATACCTACGTAGTGCCGCGACGTTAAATCAGACGCTACTTAGGGGGCAACCCAATTTGTAATTTTAATGTAAATATAGTGTTCTCAGTTTTTGAAGTGTGCAGGTCTAAGACAAAAGAAAACCTGAATGTTCAGCTCAGGTCTGAAACCACGAGTCTCAAAACAGACTATTGTAAGAAGGCACGACTCATGGTTTCTAACTGTTGTTACTATTCAAAGTGCACTATTTCAGAGTCGAACCAATGGGCACTCATAATGGACAATCCTTATCTCAAACGGGTCATGGTGTTGCTCGTTCTAACAAATTCCTGCTGGCCAGAAATCTAAGGAAAGAACCTATGGATGCACTCCCGTGTTATGTGCCCATAGGTTCCACAGGTAATTCTCTAAAAATATAAATAATGGGAAGAACAAATGGGTCATCGTTAGCTTACACGACCCGTTGGACGAGTCGTCGCCAAAATTAATTCTCACTAGCCCGACCTGACACGCCATGATTTTTTTAATTAAAACCCCACACACCTGAATTCCCACAAATTGAAAATTCAAAACCAAAGAAGAAAAAACTCCCTCGCAATAACAACAAAACCCCAGAAGCACTACCCAGTCGACACAATACCACTGCCCCTACAAGCATGAGATTGCTTAGCATTTCTCCAAACACTGACCAAGAATTTGTTTATTTTCCTACTAAAGTGAGTATTTTTTTGGTGTAAAAGCTAACCTTGTTTTTTTGTTGCTCTCTCATCATCGTACCTTTTCGAATTTAATTGCATAGCATTTGCTTCATGATATCACATACAGGAAATTTTGCATCGGATTTCATTATTATTGATCTCATATTTACCCTAACACCGGAAGTAAACTAATAGGAGGGAGTTCTGTGAAATCAGGAAAGTAATATGTAACATCGAGAAGAAAAACTTAAGGTAATGGGTGTTATGAAATTTTGATGGGGGTAGAGGTTTAGTAATCCCCAAATATTTGATTCAATGCCTAAACTATTGCCTGGATTTTTACTAAAGCTTGAAGGGTGTGGGCGGGGTGCATGACCCATTCAATGACCCATTGTTTCCCACAATGGCTCATTGATCGAGTCGTTGGGACTTCCCTAGACCTAAATTCTGTACTCCCTCCCACAGACCAATTAGAAGAATCGTTATATCTCACAACAGACCGTTGTATTGGCTCGTGGGTAGTTACAGAAAACCCCACTTTAAAATGATCTTTCAATAGCCGTAGGAACGGGCTATTGTTTCCTACAACGACTCGTACTGACGGTCGTCTGTTGTACTAAAAAACTATGATAACTTGTTTTAGTTTTGTGTATTTGTTCCATAGGTACAATTACTTCACCAGTAAACAAGAAGCAACAGGAAGTTGTCGCATGAAAGGAAATTGCAAAAAGGAGGCAGCTTCGTGATGAGTCAAAATCGGATATTTCTAGTGGTTCGGAGGTCCAATACAACATTGAAACCTCCGAAGAATCTCCAGAGGTGACCACTAGGGCAAAGTCCAAAGCTTAGGAAGCTGCAGTGGCTAATACCTCACCTCCTCAGTCTGATGAGGAAAGTGATGAGGCCAAGTCTGACGGTGACAACCCTCCTATAGATAATGCAGTGGAGGGCGATGATGATGCTGAGGAGTTAGGGGATGATGATATTGATGTAGAGCAGTTCGGTGATAAGGAGAGTGCTGCTGAAAATTATAACGAGCAGGTGGGGGACTCTGAACCTGCCACCATACCAGAAGCAAGGTCTAAGAGATGGTTCCTAAAGAGCTCCAAAGATGTGTATTATTTAGGGCTCAATCTCAATTAAAAAGGGGATCCCAGCCATAGTATTCAGGAGGATCCAAAGATTCAGATCAATGCCCTAAATGATGTTCTAGAGCTCAAAAGGCTCTTCGAGGGCTACAACATGTATTGGTGGCCAAGACTTTAGGAAATTACAGCATGGAGATGGTGGGTGAGTTCTACGCAAATTACTACTGCACCTTGGAGAAAAGGGCTCCCTCAAAGAATGACATTAAGAAGGAGCCAGTACTAGACGCTGTCAAGGTAAGAGCTATCCCAATTGGCATATCAGAGAGGACCATCACCAGGGTCTTGATGGGTGGTGACTATATAGTTCCAACCAAAACTACTAAATATTATTTCTGAATGGAGGTAGTGAAGGGAATCAAAAAGTTGAGCACTGAGGATAAAATGTTGCACTTTCAGTGGATGGCCAATATTATTGCTGAAAATAAGGAGGGAGCTGAGTGGATCATAGGCAGAAAACCGATCTAAAAAGCTTCCCAGAAATTTTCGGTCAAGTCATGGTGCTCCATAGTTCGACACCGCCTCGTTCCTACAATGAATGATAATGTTTTGAGCACGGATAGGGTAGTGTTGGTGGCATGCATTATGTCTGAGTACCTGCTGAATAATTTCGAATTATTGCCACAGAGATTTTGGAGCGGGCGGCCAAAGAAAACACTACACTTTCATTCCCGAGCTTGATCTATCAGCTATGCATGGAGTCTAGAGTGCCTGTCTTCCCAAATATCAATCATATAATTACAAACATCAGGACGGTAGACATAGCATTGATTAAAGATGACCTGAGTTCGGTGTCCAGGGTCTGAGTTCCATTTGGTGGACCCAGATTGAGTGGGATTACGTCGAGAGGAGGTGAGCAGGGTGACACTTCTGGCTAGGTTGAGCAGACCATGGAGCTTCCTTCCACTCGAGCTGATGATTCCGCAGTGACCATTTCTATTCCATAAGGAAGCACAGCCCAGTCCATTCCCACTGGATACTTTTTCCCAGATAGTGACATGAGAAAAATGGCCAAGAGACTGACAATAGCAAAGAGCAAGATTGACATATTTCTTGAGCAAGTTAAGCCGTGGGTTAAAAAAGAAATAGAAGATGCACATGGGGTTTACACATGCGGATATATAGTTTTGAGTTACGCCTCAACCAGTTCTGTTCTGATGCTCAGGCCTGAGATTGGGACACAATGGAGAGAGAGTTAGCAGCGTTGAGAGCCTCAGTGCTAGAGTTGTCATCCAGACCTACTCCACTTTTACCACCGCAAGCTTTTTCAGTGATAGATGAGGACTTGGATATAGAGATTCCTCAGTTCTTTGACCTTGAGTCAGCCCCACGTGAAAAAGGAAAAAAGAAGCAGGCCACTGAGGGAGCGGAGGCTAAAGAAAGAATAAAGCAAAAGAAGGAGAAGCGGGCATTGAAAGCTGCCCTCAAGGAAAGTTTATTCACCGCCGGTGCACATAAGAGAAAGATAATGGAGTGGGTTAAAGGTGCTAACAGCTCTAGTGTGTGGGATGTGCTCGAAGAGAGTGGGCGCACAATTAATTCTCCTATACGGATCGCTTCGGAGAATACACAGGCCACAACTGATGCTACTTGTTCGGCTGTTCGGTTGGTATTATATATTATAAACCGACACGCAAGTGTACGTGGTCAAACAAGTAATAAAGTGGCTAAGTAAGCCAAGTATCGATCCAAGGAGGCTCAGGATATGTAAAATTTGCCTAAGTATACTATATTCTTATCTTACTTCTAATTATGCTAACAACAACGTAACCAACAGTTAAATGAGTTTTTGTTTATAAAATATATACTAAAACTATTAACAATTATTTACTGTGAATTTAAACTATGGATATGAGCATGCCAAGGTTAAGAACAAGTAATGAATTCGATTATAATAATAATTCAGTTAATCTCTTCTTCATGTTGCTAGCCAAGAACAGTAGCCTAGAAATTAAAACTCTCGTATTTAATTTCACTTAAGAATCATAAACCATTCGTCTACATTTCTGTGATCAAATGCAATTTACGACCTAGCAATACAATTCCGGTTCCTAAATTGACTAATACGGCTTTCAAGTATATTTCTATCAGGAAAGCACATCAAAACCCAATTTTCCCAAATCAAGTTAAGAACAATACCCTATTAATTCACAACTTTCCAATTTCTTGATCTCTCGAGTGAAATTGGACTTTTTAGATGTACATTAATGTCGGCCAAGCACTAATGCAGTAAGAACAAGAATTAATAGAACAACATGTAAGAAGAAGAAGAAAACCATATCATTTACAATCAAAATTCACTACACATGTTCAAAACCTTAGCAAGGAAGAGAATTAGCCACTCATTTGTGGATTGATCATCCTAAAACAAGTGTAAATCATAAATACAATTGATTGAAAGAAGAAAGGAAGAGAAGAAATCCCTTAGCTTTTTCGTCCCTCAACTGCTGCTAACCCACGTCCTTGCTCCACCAAGTCTGAACTGATTAAAATAAACCTAAGTGTGCTATTTATACTAGTGGGAAATTTTTCCCGGAATAACATGCAACGTGTCACGGAGGTCAACGCGGAGCACTGCCTCCGTGACACGGCGTGGACGCGGACCTTCACTGGAAATCCAAGGTCCGGTAAAATAGCCTCAACGTGGCACGGAGGCCAACGCGGAGGCCTATCTCCGTGCCACGGAGCTGTCGCAAGGCCTCACTGGAATTTGCCATTTAATTTCCTCTCCAGGCAGTGTGCCTCCGCGATGGTAGCGTGGCACGGCTCCATCGCAGAGCCCCTATAATTTGTGCATTCCAATGTCTATTCCACGCTCGTATCCAAGTACAACTCCGATATAATCTCAACATGCATTTTAGCTCCTAAAAATCATACTTTCCTGCAAAACAAATGCTAATCATGTTGGTTAGTATAAATTCACATTTTATTACCAATTACATGAGAATATATACATATTTCACACAAACAAGGCGAAAATAATACGTTTGAGTATCACTTGGGCATATAAATCTGCCCAAGATCACTTACCCCACACTTAAATCCTTGTTCGTCCTCGAACAACACATACACAACTCATGCAAATTACATCCCAACCTTCGTCACTATGGTGCGACCATTTACGCTACGGTCATAACGATTATTCAATTTTTGCAAATCATCACGAAAACATGCTTGGTCTTACAATACAATGACCTTTAATACATCAAGACTTCCTATACTTTAAGAATTGATTCTTGATATCGGCAAACTCATGCAAATCAGCTAATCAAGAAATCCGACTCGAAAATCAATCTTTCATCAAGCATGTGCCCTCACAACTCAAGAGAATCTTCCCCTTTTTGTTCATGCAACACACAAACATGCAAGTAGGGGCATATAAAAATTAATTTCACTCTCTCTCCCAAAAGAATTCACATGCATCATGTCGTGACCCATAGGCTTGCCCTTAGTGTATTACTCCACTAATATAAAGAAATACAATGTAGGATCAAGTAGGACTTTAATGGGTTGTAATGGGTCTATGGATCTAGTATATATATTGGATTAGCCAATAATAGTCGCTAGCATCCTTAAGCGCCTTTTAACACATTCCCATCGACTCCTGGACATTGTTCCTCTCTTTTCTCTTTTTCTCCAATTCATGCTGGTTTACTTTCGTACTGCCCATTTCATCAAACACACTTGACACAAAACAAAGGGTTTTCATGTACCCTCAATATCATTTAATTATAACAAGTGCCTCTTCAACATCATCTTTTCTTTCCTCACTCTGCTCTTCTTTTTCTTTTCACTCTTCTCACTCCTTGACACCTTGGGAACATTTTCTATTCTTTGTAAGCGCTTAAGAGTTTCGTATAGACTTTAAGGCTAATGAAAAGAAGGAATAAAGCTTAGTTTATACAATTTTGGACAAAAGAAAGAAAGAAATCGGCTAAAGGCTCAACGGGCTGACTAGGGTATACAACATATAAAAAGGTAGAGTTTGACAAGAAAAAAATGGAAACTATCGGTTAAAAACAAAGAAATGCCTACATCCTTTCCAACACTACACCTCCTTCATTTCGTTTTGTATACACACCAGGCAAGTTCTAGACAATTCACAATGGCATGGAATAACAATACCTCACTTCACACTTCATGCACATGCTCGAATCAAGAGGCATTCACAGACTCTCTAATTAGCCAATCACATGAATTCAAAATTAAGCCTCAAGCATACTGAATCAAATTCTATGGCCTAGGTAACTCAACATATTTACCAACTTGCATGCTTTCACGAATCCCTTTCACATTTTGAACGTCAATTACACACGCAACGAAATTTTTGCAACCATAAAGCAACTATAGTTCATTGATGCAATCCACCAAAGAAAAATTAAAAACAAATTAAAATCCTACTCCTACCGACTACATTTCCCTTAAGACGGTCGTCATCCATCCATCATAGGGAACGGTCACTAACTATGACATCGGTTCAATGGGACTATTCTCGGTAAAAGAACCGAAAACAAACTCCGAGAAACCCAAACAAAATAACAACCGAAAATTTTTGCAACACATCGATCATTTCGATAGAAAGAAAATATTTACAAGTGCAAAATATTTTCGCCAAAATTTTTGATAAATATCGATCATCTCAATAGAAAAAAATATTTACAAAATATTTACACTGGCAACCATAACTTTTCATAACACACATCATTAACCACACAAACAAATATATACACATACAACACAAATCAGTTCACCACAGGGAAAACACAAACATACATACAAACCAAGGAAAAAGCATACAGCAGATTAGAGCCCAAGTCCCAGCACCTAGCTACTCCCCACCCCACACTTAAATCGAACACTGTCCCCAGTGTTCACAAAAATTACAAAACAAAATTTCGAGTGGTGGAACTCCCTGATCAGTCGAAATATTCGACTTCTTCATCTGGTGCTGCTGCCTCGTCCCCCATGTCTGAGTCAGCGCCATCATCGTCATCAGACTCCACATCAGAGTCCTCCCGATGCGTCTCCTCATCAGTAGGGACATCGTCATCAGTCGGCTCCACGAAGGCTGGTCCCACTCGGCATAAGGCTCTGGAATTCTTGCCAAATGGGTAATCCAGCTCCAGCTGCCATAATTCTTCCTCGATGGCTGGTCTCTCACCAATCCGTAGCTGAAGCATCTACATGCCGAACATACGTGCCATGTACTGATCGTCACGAGCATGTCGCTCGCCCAAAGTCAGCACTGGCCCGTGTGTGGTATCGGGGGCCTTAGTTTTTGTCACATCGAGGGCCCTCCGCTCCAACTGCGGAATGTAATCCAAGGCTTCTTCCTCAACAACGAGGCCTCGGAGGAAGGTGGTGATGAGTCCGCCAAACCCGTATCTGTGGCCCTGGTGTAGTCTGGCTCTCTTCATGGCGGATATAATTACTGCCCCAACATTAATATCTAGCCCTTTCATAAGGGCATACACCAAGCAGACACGGTCTCGGGTCACATCCGTCATATGAACTCTCGGGATCAAGCACGAACATACAATTTTCAGCCATATTCTAGCCTCCCTATTCATCTGCGAATAAGGTAGAGTCTGGTGGTAACCCCTCTCCTTATGCCTACTCCATCGGGCTGTTGATCGAGCCCCACACAACGTACGTCTGATGTCCGCGTACGGTGGGGTGATGTTTAGCTGGCGGAGAACGTGAGCGTCTGTGTCCCACGCTCCAACGATGGCATTGAACTGCTGGGGTTCCAGAGTAACAATCTGCCCTCTGATTTTTATTGTGTGGCTTCTGATGGCCGGGTTCCAATTTGCGTAGAACTCTCGGACCAAATGAAGGTTGCACTCCTTGGGCTCCTGAAAGATAAAGCTGAGCCCAACTGCTTCAATCCTTTGCACAATACGGGGGAACTCCTGTGCTAGTGGTTCCCGTGCAATATGTTCCTCCGGGAAGTACTTGCTCTCCTTATGCTTAGCATACCATTTCTTTCCTTCCTCGGTTACCCACCTTGTTCCGTATTGGTGGCGTTGGCCGCGTGGAACAGCTGGTGTAGCTGGGACTGTAGTGCCCAGTCTCATTCGCTTTCTACCGGTGCCTCAGGTAGAAGCACCCTTGCCCTTATCCTGTCTACTAGCCATTGTACCTGTCAATATAAATTAACAAGCACAAAGTTAAGCTATAAAGATGTTAACTTCAGCTAAGGTCGGGTTACACAACGTTTACCCCACACTTAGGCCTTAGCTACTTTTACAAAACTACGGCAAGGATTACTCTACTTACACCAAAGACAACAACTATACAATTTATGCTTAGTGCGTTCGCAAAAAAAAATTTCGACAGCATAACGGTTAGTGTACTACTCAGACTTCATACAGCTAATCCCAATCGTACTATCGCTAACAATTCAATCATCGCACTTAGCAACAAAAACAACAAATAAAAACAACGACAAAAACATTCCATATACAAACGAATCCAATTAATCAAACCAATTTACACAATGTTCACATTTTCCCAAAAATTCGAGACTTCGTCGTCTTTTAACATTCATACAATATTTACAACGACTTATCTCAATTTACAAACACACCCCGGCATCTAATTTATCGAATTATCAAGTCACCCAAGTCAAATTCAACAACCCATGCCCTAGAATACAATTCTACAATCAAATTCGAATTATTTACGTAATCGATAAGTTCAAACGCTAATTACAACAATCCGAACATATATCAATCACAAATAACTCAACATCATGTTAAATTGTTACTTGGGGTGATATATCTCACCTCACATGCCCAAATTCGACTAAAATCGCCAAAAATTTGAGAGAAATGACGAAAACGTACCTTTGAGTTGAAGAACCGAAGAAACTTGACGTATTCCTTGCCTAATAGCGTGGCACGTTGTTGGGGAGGGGGATTTGGGTGTTTTGGTCGCGGAGAGTAGAAGAAATGGGGAAAAATTAGGCAAAATCGGGGTTAATTTAAAGAAAAACACGCGGGTCACCCGGCAACCCAGTGTGACCCGGCACCAAATATAAGGCAACGTGTTACGGAGGGTAATGCAGAGCCCCTCCTCCGTGACACGGAGCCAACGCGATGGCTCTCTGGAAATTTTAAAAATCCGGATTTTGCCTTCAACGTGTCACGGAGGGTAACGCGGAGCCCTCCCTCCGTGACATGGAGCCAACACCCCAGTGCACCGTTTCTTCAATAAAATTATTTTTTCATACCTTGCCTTATTTTTCCCGCTTCCATGCATATTTTTCTCCGTTTGACCTGAAAATCACTTCACTAAATGAAATTGGTTAGATTAATAGATTTCCCTAACTAAACTGAAAAAAATACTAACTAAAACGAAAAATTTGTACGAAATCAAGAAAAAGAAAAATAAAATAAAAATACAAATTAATTACACTCTACTAAAAGAAGAAAACTAGAATATTTTTCTTTTCACGGGTTGCCTCCCGTGCAGCGCCTGGTTTACCGTCGCGGCTCGACGTCCATTATGCTCAATTATCTACTAGGGTGAGGGACAATTTTTCACGATCCTTGTCCTCCCCCCAGTAGTGCTTACATCTCTGCCCATTTACCAAGAACGTAGCACTTCTATCTTCTTGCCACAGTTCTACCGCCCCGTGAGGGGTTATTCTTACCACTTCAAATGGCCCAGACCATTTAGACCTCAGCTTACCAGGAAACAATTTTAATCTTGAATTAAAAAGCAAAACTTGCTGTCCCGGTTCGAAAATGCGATGCACCACATGCTTATCATGCCATCTTTTGGTTCTTTCCTTGTAGTACTTCGCACTCTCATATGCATGCCAACGAAACTCATCAAGTTCGCTAAGCTGCATCAGTCTCTTTTTGCCCGCCAGCTCTGAGTCCATATTTAACTTTCTGACAGCCCAATAAGCTCGGTGCTCAAGTTCTACCGGAAGATGACATGCTTTGCCGTAAACCAATCGGTATGGTGACGTTCCAATCGGTGTCTTATAAGCAGTTCGGTAGGCCCACAACGCATCATCGAGTTTACTAGACCAATCATTCCGTTGTGTGTTCACCGTTTTCTGAAGAATCTGTTTCACCTCCCTATTTGACACCTGTACTTGCCCACTAGTTTGTGGGTGATATGTTGTTTCCACTTTGTGGCGCACCCCATACTTGGCTAATAGTTTCTTGAAACTTGCATTGACAAAATGAGCCCCTCCGTCACTGATAATTGCTCGGGGTGTCCCAAACCTTGTGAGGATGTGTTTTTTCACAAACTTCGTTACTACCTTGTTATCATTCCTGGGGCAAGCTATTGCTTCCACCCATTTTGATACATAATCTACAGCTACCAAGATGTAACGATTACCAAATGACGGTGGGAATGGGCCCATGAAATCAATGCCCCATACATCGAAGGGCTCAACTTCCAGTATGTTCTGCAAAGGCATCTCTTGTCTTCTGCCAATTGATCCTGTCCGCTGACATCTATCGCACATTTTGACATACGCCATAGAATCTCTGAACAGTGTTGGCCAAAAGAAACCTGACTGAAGAACCTTGTGTGCTGTTCTCTCACCTCCGTGATGCCCTCCATACAACGAAGAATGGCAGCCCCTTAACACTTCTGCTATCTGACTCTCTGGGATGCATCTTCTCATCACCTGGTCTAGTCCTTGCTTGAACAAATATGGCTCATCCCATACGTAATGCCGGCTGTCATGCCTTAATTTCCTTCTTTGTTGGTCTGTTGTTTCAGGTGGGTAAACTCCACTCACTAGCAAGTTGACTATGTCAGCATACCAGGAAACTTCAGCTTCACCCACTGCCAAGAGTTGCTCATCTGGGAAGTCTTCGTTTATGACAACACTTTCCATCACATGCGACCGACTTTCCGGTCGTGATAGGTGGTCTGCTACTTGGTTCTCACTCCCCTTTCTGTCTCTAACCTCAAGGTCAAACTCCTGTAGCAATAAAATCCATCTGATCAATCTGGGCTTAGCATCTTTCTTGTTGAATAGGTACCGAATAGCTGCATGATCAGTGTACACCACCACTTTCGAACCCACCAAATAGGACCTGAACTTGTCAAACGCAAACACCAGAGCTAGCATTTCCTTTTCTGTGACTGTGTAATTACTCTGGGCCGGATTCAGTGTCTTGCTTGCATAGTAAATAGAATGAAAAATTCTATTTTTCCGTTGTCCCAATACAGCTCCCACAGCCACATCACTGGCATCACACATCAGCTCAAATGGTTGTTCCTAATCAGGAGAAGTAAGTATAGGTGCTTCTATCAATTTCTGCTTCAATTTTTCAAATGCTGTAAAACACTCATCGTCCAACTCAAACTTTACCTCCTTTTCTAACAGTCTGCATAGTGGCCTAGAAATGTTGGAAAAGTTTTTAATGAACCGTCTGTAGAATCCCGCATGCCCCAGAAAAGTGCGCACACCTTTCACTGACACTGGTGGTGGCAATTTTTCAATAACCTCGATCTTAGCACGATCGACTTCCAACCCCTTTTTAGACACTTTGTGCCCCAGGACAATCCCCTCCTTCACTAAGAAGTGGCATTTCTCCCAGTTTAACACAAGGTTGGATTCTTCACATCGAGCCAGCACTCTGTCAAGATTCTTCAAACAAGTAGCAAACGAATTACCGAAAACAGAAAAATCATCCATAAATACCTCAACAAAATCCTCAACCATGTCATGAAAAATAGCCATCATGCATCTCTGGAATGTGGCAGGTGCGTTGCATAACCCAAACGGCATCCGCCTGAAAGCATATGTCCCATAAGGACAGGTGAAAGTAGTCTTCTCTTGATCCTCAGGAGCGATGGCTATTTGGTTATAGCCAGAGTACCCATCAAGGAAGCAATAATACTCCTGCCCTGCCAATCTATCAAGTATTTGGTCAATAAAAGGAATGGGGTAATGGTCTTTCCTCGTGGCTTCATTTAGTTTTCTGTAGTCCATACAAATTTGCCTGCCTGTGACCGTTCGTGTAGGGATCAAATCATTTTTCTCATTAGTGATTACAGTCATCCCCCCTTTCTTAGGAACACATTGAACGGGACTGACCCACTCATTGTCTGAAATTGGGTAGACTACACCTGCATCAAGCCACTTGATTATTTCCTTCCTTACCACATCTTTCATTGCTGGATTAAGTCTCCTCTGCGGCTGAACAGTTGGCTTGGCTCCTGTCTCCATGAATATCCTGTGTGTGCAGAAAGCTGGATTGATACCCTAGATGTCAGACATTTGCCAACCCATTGCCTTCTTCCTTTTCTTTAAGATCCCCAACGCTGTCTTTTCCTGTTCCTCCGTCAACTCTGCAGAGATGATAACTGGTAACGTCTCCCCCTCCCCTAAAAAGATATATTTTAGATGGGAAGGCAATTCTTTCAGCTCCAACTTCGGTGCTTCCTCAGCAGAAGATTTCGGCAACAGCTCTAGTGATCTCATCAATGACTGAAATTCATGTCTCCTCGGATGATGAGGTGCTCCATTCAACAATTGGACCATCCCACAAGCTTCACTATCCCCAAAATGATCAGAATGCGTCAACGCTCTTTCTAATGGGTCTAGAGATTCAATAACCTGACTAATTTCTCCCTGTTCAACCACACTAATTTCCGCAAGCTCCTCATCTATGGCTGGCAGCTTCATGGCTTTTAACACATCAAATACCTCTACCTTGTCATGTGCTCGCATTGTAAGTTTACCCGCAGCTATATCAATTAATGCTTTTCCGGTTGCCAAAAAGGGTCGTCCCAAAATAAATGGGACTTCAACATCTGGTTCAAAGTCCAGAACAATAAAATCGACCGGAAAAATGAGGGAGCCCACTTGCACTAACACATCCTCAACAATGCCATCCGGCTTAGCTAAGGACCTGTCCGCTAGCTGCAAGATTACCGTTGTAGGTCTAGGACTCCCTAGACCTAACTTTCTGAATACCGAAGATGACATCAGATTTATACTTGCCCCCAAGTCGCATAACCCACGAGCTTGGATACTTTGCCCAATTGTCAGCTGGATAGTAAAACTTCCAGGGTCTTTCAGTTTTGTGGGCAGTATATTCTGAATCCGGGAAGTGCATTCCTCCGTTAAAGCCACCGTGGCATACTCAGTCAAACGACTTTTGTTAGCCACGATGTCTTTAATATATTTTGCATACTTTGGCACTCCCTGCAAGACATCAACAAGAGGTAAGTTAACATGTACCTGTTTAAGCACCTCCATGAATTTCTTGAAACACGCCTCCTCCTTGTGTTTCTTAAGTCGTTGAGGGAACGGGGGTGGAGGTCTTTCTGCTTCTGCTTCTTTGGTCTTCCCCCTATCAGAACTTTGTTCCTCCTCAACATCTGCTGCTCCTGACTTTTGAGGTGGTCTTTCCGGTTCCATCTCCTTCAACTGTAAGCCACTCCTCGTGGTCACCACATTAACCGGCTTCGGATTAGGATCCGTGTTGCTAGGTAGTCCTCCTCTGGGTCTTGTATTTTGGGCACTAGCAAATTGCCCAAACTGATATTCAAGAGCCTTGGTCGCCAACTGATTGTTCTTCACTTCGGCTGCCAATTTAACATAGTCAGCCTGCAATTGTGCCTGATTAGCGATCATGGTTTTGAACGTCTCCTCAATGGTCGGTGATGGTGGTGGAGGAGGGGCATTGTGATTTCTGAATTGCGATTGATAGTTTTGTTGCCCTCCTTGATTTCTCTGCATACCCTGTCCAGAACCTTGGCCTTGTTGGTTGTTGCTACCCCACGAAAAATTTGGATGGTTCCTCCAATTTGAGTTGTAGCCGCTACCAAACTGCTGCTGATTTCTCTGTGCATTGCCCACAAAGTTAACAGAATCAGGATTTGCACCACAGCACTCAGCTGAATGCTCACTACTACCACACACTTCACACCACATCTGCTGGACTACATTGACTGAAGCTGCAGGCTGGTTCAAGTTCATATTGCTGAAGTGGTTATTTAACTGATTTTGCAAGGCAGCTATCTGTGCAGAGATAGCTGTAAATCCATCCACTTCAAGCACTCCCGCTGCTTTCCTTGCTCCACCTCGAGATGAATCTGCATTCCATTCTGGATTGCCTTGTGAAATTCGGTTGAGCAAAGTGTACAGCTCCTCGTAAGTCTTTTCCAGCGCTTGCCCTCCAGCTGCTGAATCTAACAGAATTTTAGTGTGGGGTTCCAAACCCTCAATAAATGTGTGTACCAACACCTCATTGGACTGATGATGATGAGGACAGTCCTGCAACATGGATTTAAATCTTTCCCAGGCTTGATATAGATTTTCTCCCTCCCTCTGTTTAAAACTTAGAATTTGACTTCTAAGTCTGGCTGTTTTACCAGAAGGGAAAAATCTAATCAAAAACTTCCGTGCAAGATCATCCCACGTTGATATAGAATTGGGTGGTTCAGCTTTTAACCACCTCTTGGCTTCACCAAGTAAGGAAAACGGAAATAAGGTGAGCCGAACATAATCAGGTGACACTCCAGCAGGTATATAAGTGTCACTTATCTCCAAAAAGTTTTGGAGATGTTGTTGTGGATCTTCATGAGGGAGACCGGTAAATTGCCCGCTTGTGTGCAAGAGTTGCACCATATTCTGCTTTAATTCAAACCTCCCTCCAGGCTCTGGTTTGCGGATGCTAGAATGTACATTGTTAGCGTGTGGGATTGCCACCTCGCGAACCGGCCTTGCTGCTGCTTCATCGGGCACTAACACTGCCCTCACAACTGGTGGATGTTGCTGCTCCATAATAGATTGTCGGAACAACTGCAACTTCTTTTGTAGAGCTTCTCTATGTTGACTATGAAATACACGTTCAGGCTCTAAGTAAGATTCCACCAGCTCTTTGTCCCTTGCCAGTGTTCACAGAAATCAAGTCTGCAAAATACAGGCTAAGACCAAGTTGTTAACACTTAAGAAAATAAAAATAAAAATACAGAAAATTTACACTAAACACAATTTCACAAATTTGCCTAGCCTCCCCGGCAACGGCGCCAAAACTTTGTTCGGCTGTTCGGTTGGTATTATATATTATAAACCGACACGCAAGTGCACGTGGTCAAACAAGTAATAAAGTGGCTAAGTAAGCCAAGTATCAATCCAAGGAGGCTCAAGATATGTAAAATTTGCCTAAGTATACTATATTCTTATCTTACTTCTAATTATGCTAACAACAACGTAACCAACAGTTAAATGAGTTTTTGTTTATAAAATATATACTAAAACTATTAACAATTATTTACTGTGAATTTAAACTATGGATATGAGCATGCCAAGGTTAAGAACAAGTAATGAATTCAATTATAATAATAATTTGGTTAATCTCTTCTTCATGTTGCTAGCCAAGAACAGTAGCCTAGAAATTAAAACTCTCGTATTTAATTTCACTTAAGAATCATAAACCATTTGTCTACATTTCTGTGATCAAATGCAATTTACGACCTAGCAATACAATTCTGGTTCCTAAATTGACTAATACGGCTTTCAAGTATATTTCTATCAGGAAAGCACATCAAAACCCAATTTTCCCAAATCAAGTTAAGAACAATACCCTATTAATTCACAACTTTCCAATTTCTTGCTCTCTCGAGTGAAATTGGACTTTTTAGATGTACATTAATGTCGGCCAAGCACTAATGCAGTAAGAACAAGAATTAATAGAACAACATGAAAGAAGAAGAAGAAAACCATATCATTTACAATCAAAATTCACTACACATGTTCAAAACCTTAGCAAGGAAGAGAATTAGCCACTCATTTGTGGATTGATCATCCTAAAACAAGTGTAAATCATACATACAATTGATTGAAAGAAGAAAGGAAGAGAAGAAATCCCTTAGCTTTTTCGTCCCTCAACTGCTGCTAACCCACGTCCTTACTCCACCAAGTCTGAACTGATTAAAATAAACCTAAGTGTGTTATTTATACTAGTGGGAAATTTTTCCCGGAATAACAAGCAACGTGTCACAGAGGTCAACGCGGAGCACTGCCTCCGTGACACGGCGTGGACGCGGACCTTCACTAGAAATCCAGGGTCCGGTAAAATAGCCTCAACGTGGCACGGAGGCCTACGCGGAGGCCTATCTCCGTGCCACGGAGCTGTCGCGAGGCCTCACTGGAATTTGCCATTTAATTTCCTCTCCAGGCAGTGTGCCTCCGCGATGGTAGCGTGGCACAGCTCCATCGCGGAGCCCCTATAATTTGTGCATTCCAATGTCTATTCCACGCTCGTATCCAAGTCCAACTCCGATATAATCCCAACATGCATTTTAGCTCCTAAAAATCATACTTTCCTGCAAAACAAATGCTAATCATGTTGGTTAGTATAAATTCACATTTTATTACCAATTACATGAGAATATATACATATTGCACACAAACAAGGCGAAAATATACGTTTGAGTATCACTTGGGCATATAAATCTGCCCAAGATCACTACTTCTACACTAGTTGGAGTCGTGACTGAGACTCCAGCTGCTGAGGATTTTGGGGTTGTATCTGCATCCCTCGATGACCAGACCACTAGTGTCTAGGATGCCCAAGTACGTTCCTATTCTCATGTTTTACTTTTTGAATGCGTCGAGGATGCCACATGATTTTTTTAGGGGGTTGTACAGTACTTGATTTTGATTTTTGTATACATAACTCGAGGATTTTTCTTGCCGGATATCTTTTTCCTTTGGTGTTCTTTATCTAGTAGAACTGGCATGTTTTAGGATTGTTATTTTATTTTTTTTTGTTGGTTAACTAGAAGAAAATAAGAGGCGTAAGATCAGTCAAAAAAGCACTTGATGAACTGATTTTATGATGTATGTGAAAATGACACCCCTCCTAAATGCTTTTGTATGAATATACTTGTGATGTGAGGTGTGGCCAGTATGGATCTTTGTATGGCATCATAGATATCGCTAGGATAATTAAGGTCAAAACTGTGCATGAACCTGGTGGTTTAAACTTAGTCGTGCAATCAAGTGCTTGTGGGAGCAAAGTATAATAGTTAGTTTTGTTGTGTGTGTCAATCTAGAACTTGCCTGGTCAGTCATACCAAGGTATAGGACGGGAAATTAGGAAAGGATCATAGGCCATTTTTTATGAATAGTCTACTTTATCCTTAAAAGACTTACCAAATGGAAATAAATATCCATTGATCCCAACTTTGAGTCTAAATTGACCCTTTTTTTATTAAAACCAATTCAATTTCCTACTTTGATTATAATGAACCTGTTTTGTCCCTAGTCCCTTCTTGGACATTGTGAACCTCATCTCAGGAAAATCACCTAAGTGAAGGTGGCTATCATTGGAGTGAATAATAAGAGTAGTATGGAATGAAATCGAGTAATGAAAATGAAAGAGCGGGTGCAATGTGCATAATAAAAAAAAGAAGACAAAAGTTTTGCTAAAGAGAAAAAGAGAAGAAAGAAAAAATAGATGGAAATAATGAATACTTGAAAGAAGGAACACCGCACTCATAGTTGCAAAAGAAGAAAACAAAAGAAGAAGAAAGAAAAGAAAAGAGGGAGAGAGGTGAAAAAGAGGTTAACTGGAGCCAAAGCTAGTGCAGTGCCAAGGAGGGTTAAGTTACTATTCCCATATTTACCATATCCAACCCCGAGCCTACATTATAAGCTAAAAAATTCCTATAGTGATCCTAGTTCAACCATCTGAATATCAACGTATTGAAAGTAAAGGCAAGCTTGTGGTATTATATGCGCACAGTTGGAATTTCTTTGTGAGCATGAGTGAGTTCTTTCCCAGTTCCTAGATAAATATTGGCATGATCATATATATATGTGTGTGTGTGTGCGCGCTTGTGGGACATCTTTGTGGTGATGACACGTGATTGCATGGGTTGATTTCTAGCTAACTAAGGTAATGTCAGTTTTGTGTGATTTCTTGTTTAGTGATAATATGGTGGCATCCTTTGATCCTATTGTGTCATGCTGAGAAGTGTTGAGTGGTCACGATCAGTTTTGTTTTAACCCGGTAGGAGGGAGGTTGATTGAGTGAACATTTTGTATGTTTTGGTCTACTATGCAACTCCTAGGTTTCCTCTTGTTAAGCGTTTCCATGGGTTGATTTTATTTTATTTACCTAAGGACATACAAACATGCTAAGTTAAGGGTGTTGATGTGCCGTGAATTTATGGCACTAGCGACACTTAAAATTCTGTGAATGTGAATGACTTTAGGTACATTTATGTGGATATGACGCGTTTTGATAGTTTTGCAGGTAAAATGGGCCGTGGGAATAAAAGGTTAGAAAAAGGACAGAAAACAGAGAAAAATGCCTTAGACGAGCTATAGTATGGACCGTTGGTCCTTACCATAGGCCGTTCTAGTCAGCTGTTGCACATAATTCAGAGAAGTTGTTAAGCAGAGTGCCAAGCAATGACTGAAACCTATAAATCGTACTAGCTTATAACAAACCGTTCTTATCGGCTGTGGGAAGATACAGAGAGAATGTCAAACTGAAGTCTCATACGATAGACGGTTCCTACAGATCGTGTGAACTTATAACGGACCATCCTGTCTGATCGTGGAAAGAATCAGAGAAGAATGACCAAGAGCGGGCTGCATCTAATAGACAGATAGGACGGGCCATACCTTCTAAGGATGGGTCGTTTTGAGAACTCGTACCTCTAGGTTCAGAAACAATAATTAGAAAGCTAGGAAACAATGAACTGGACCAACAACTCGTAGGATCTCACAACAAGCCTTTGTTTGAGGCTAGATGCTAAAAGGAGACAAGTTTGAGGGACGCAACAACTAGAGCAATAGACACTCTAACGATCCGTTGAAGCTACCAACGACCGTGGTACCTGTCAACACCAGAATCCTAGTTGATTTAGGAAAGGATTTGTTTCATGTCTATAAATAATTTGTTTAGGTTTATTTTACAAGTTACTCAATTTTACAGCTTTGAACATTATTTTTTGGGTGTTATTGACTGCCATCAAGGTTCAAGAATCGAAATTCTTAATTTTGTTCTTGAATTTTGAAGACTAAAACAACCTTGGATTTTTGTTCTTTGATTTTGGTGATTTATTCAATTCAAGTGGTTTTCTTCTATGAATCTTTGTAAGTTTCAATTATTATTTCTTCTATATTTTTTGATTGTGATCATACAAGCATGAGTAGTTAAACCCATAACTAGGGTTGTGAGAACCATAATGAATTAACACACATCGGTAAAAATACTTACTGATTCTTAAATGGGATTTATGCATGTATTTTTCCCCCTTTGTTTTAATTGTTTCTTAATGGTTCCAAATGTTAGAATTTGCCTTCTTCTTGCCACTGGATCAAGAGAGTAATGAATGGGAAAAGGGATTAACAATGGAGATTTGAGGCTATCAATCCTCATCTAATAGCTTGACCTTGTTAGGGAATAACTTATCCGATATCAACTGTAAGGGTAAATTAAGCATACACTCGTATACGGACCAAGTTGCATGATGATAATCATCTAGATAGGGGACCAACCATTTAGGTGTATTTAACTTATAAATATTTTATGCTAAACACCGGAATAGATCAATAGTATAAAAGTCTTGTGTTTATGAAGTCATGGGGAATACAATCCTAGTCAACTTTTTGATTGAATATAACAGAAATTGAATTTCGCATGCAATAGTCTTGACTCTTGTTTATTATTTTGTTTTTCAAACCTTCCCTCCATAGGAATTAAGTAAGCCGATACTATTAGCTAAATGCATTAAATCAATTTCTCATTGTATTCCTCATCGGATTCGACCCCAACCCTGGTTGGGTTCTACATTTGACATCGACCGCTTTATATATCATTTAAGAGGTGTAATTTGGGTGACATCTGGCTCCAGGTGAGATGAAGGAGTTGAATGAGCAGTTGAAGGATCTTTTAGATAAAGGATTCATCAGACCTAGCAAGTCCCCTTGGGGTGCACCAATTCTCTTTGTTCAAAAGAAGGATGGTTCTCTTCGTTTGTGCATTAACTATCGGCAGTTGAACAAGGTCACCTTTAAGAACAAGTATCCCCTCCCTAGAATTGATGATTTGTTTGACCAACTTCAGGGTTCTAATTTCTTCTCAATGATAGATCTTAGGTTCGGCTATCACCAGCTTAGAGTTAGGGAGAGTGACATTCCGAAGACAACTTTTAGGACTCAGTATGGTCACTATGAGTTTGTAGTGATATCATTTGGGCTAAAGAATGCTCCTGTAGCTTTTAGGGATATGACGAATAATGTGTTCAAGCCATATTTGGACATGTTCATGATTGTCTTCATAGACTACATCCCCATATACTCTCGGGGCGAGGAGAAGCATGCCACTCATTTGATGATTGTGCCACACACTCACAAGGATCGCTAGTTGTTTGGTAAATTCAGCAAGTGTAAGTTTTTGTTGGAATTAATAGCATTTTTGGGCCACGTGATATCAAGTGAGGGTGTGCGGGTGGAATCTTAAAAGATAGGATCTATACAGAATTGTCCTAGACCAATTAGTCGCTCAGATATCAAAAGTTTCTTTGGTTTAGCTTGCTATTATAGGAGGTTTGTTGAAGGATTTTCATTCATGGTTTCTCCATTGACTAAGCTGACCTAGAAGAAAGTTAGCTTTCAATGGTCGGATGCTTGTGAGAAGAGTTTTCAGGAGTTAAAAACTCTACTCACTTCAGCCCAGTGTTGACCTTACCTAAGGATATAGATAGATTCGTTGTCTATTGTGCTGCCTCTAGGGTTGGTCTTGGGTGCATGTTGATGTAGCATGGGTAAGGTCATTCTGCATGCCTCTAGATAGCTTAATACTCATGAGAAGAACTACCAACACATGACCTAGAGTTGGCAGCGGTGGTGTTCGCATTGAAGATTTGGAGACACTATTTGTAATGGGACCATGTAGATGTGTTTATGGACCATAAGAGCCTACAGTATGTGTTCACCCAGAAGGATTTAATTTGCGACAAAGGAGATGGTTAGAGCTTCTCAAGGATTATGACATATGTATCCTTTATCATTCGGGCAAGGCCAATGCAGTGGTGGATGCCCTTATTAGGCTGTCCATGGAGAGTGTTTCTCAGTGGAAAATGGAAAGGAAGAGTTGGTGAAGGATGTGCATCGGCTTGCACAACTAGGAGTTCACGTTGTTGATTCGACGAATGGTGGTCTCATTGTTTAGAATGGTTTAGAATCTTCTTTGGTGACTGAGGTTAAGGCTAGGCAAGATGAGGATCCTATTTTGGTAAAGTTGAAGGAAGTGGTTTAGAATATTAAGGTAGAGGTCTTCTCCCAAGGGAAAATGGTGTACTTCGATATCAGGATCGTTTATGTGTTCCGGATGTTGGTAACTTGAGAGGCGGAATTTGCATGGGGCTCACATTCACAATATTCTATCCACCCTGGTGCCACAAAGATGTACCGTGACCTACGAAATGTCTATTGGTGGAATGGCATGAAGAAGGACATAATGGAGTTTGTGGCTAAGTGCCCAAATTGTCAACAAGTGAAAGTGGAGCATCGAAGGCTAGGAGGTATGCTACAAGACATCAGTATCCCCACTTGGAAGTGGGAAGAGATCAATATGGATTTCATCACAGGGTTGCCTCGCACACGTCGACAGTATGACTCTATTTGGGTTGTTGTAGACAAGTTGACTAAAGCAGCCTATTTTCTACAAGTTAAGATTACCGACTCAGTGAAGGACTATGCTAAATAGTACATTCGGGAGTTTATTCGGTTGGATGGAGTTCCCTTTTACATCATTTTAGACAGAGGTACTCAGTTCACCTCACAATTTTAGAGATCATTTCAGAAGGGACTCGGCACTCAGGTCAAGTTTAGCACAGTTTTTCACCCACAGATGGATAGTCAGGATGAGCGTACTATTCAGACGCTCGAGAATATGTTGAGAGCATGTGTGATTGACTTCAAATGTAGTTGGGATGATCATTTACCTCTTATCGAGTTTCCCTACAACAACAACTACCACTCCAGCATTCAGATGGCTCCATTTGAGGCTCTTTATAAGTTGAGATATAAATCGCCTATTGGTTTGTTTGAGGTAGGTAAGGCTACTTTGATAGGGCCAAATTCAGTTTATGAGGCTATGGAGAAAGTTTAGCTTATAAGGGAAAGGTCGAATATTGCTCAGAGTCATCAAAAGTCATATGTTGATGTGAGGAGGAGAGAACTAGAGTTTGAAGTTAATGATTGGGTGTTTTTGAATGAGTCTCCCATGAAGGAAGTGATGAGATTTAGGGAGAAAGAAAATCTTAGTCCCCTATATGTTGGTCCCTATAGGATTGTGCGACCTGTTGGTGAGGTGTCCTATGAGTTGGATCTACCCTCGGAGTTGGCTTTAGTACATCTAGTTTTCCATGTATCATTGTTAAAGAAGCGAGTTGGTGATCCGACTTTGGTTGTCTTTGTGGTGAGCATAGGTGTGAAGGATAACCTAAATTATAAGGAGGTACTAGTTGAGATCCTTGATCATCAGATTCGAAAGTTGAGGAATAAAGAAGTAGCTTTGATGAAATTCTTGTGGAGGAATCAACTTGGTGAAGGAGCTATGTGAGAAGTCGAAGTAGATATGATGGCTAGATATTTGTTTTTATTCCCTTCTAACTCAGTTCCAACATGAGGTATCAATTTCCTCCTTAATAATCTATTTAGTTTCATGTCTTGTTCATGTCTCTCAGTTCCATTACGTCAGTGCATGTATGTGTGACTCATGAATTTACTTCAATCATGTATATCAGTCCAGAGTCAGTCACTCCGTTAGTTTTCAACTTTAGATGTTCCGTATTAGAGATTTCAGTTCCCTTCCTAGTTTTCGATATGTTTGTTCTACATTTGAGGACGAATGATCCTAAGGGGGAGATATTTTAATACCCATAAAGTTTCTAAGACTAGATGGGAGAAATGGAAATAAGTGCAGCAGAAAAATCTGCAGTTTTGCCTCAATTCGACTCAACATACAGGTCGTAGATCAGTAGTACAGGTCGTAGGAAGACCCGTGGATCAGGTCAGAGATTTTTTCCACAAAAACATGAGTTCCCACTATGATTCATAGTATGTGGGTACGACCCGTGATTGAGAGTCGTAGAAAGTCTTCAGAGTTATCTAGTGATTGATGGTACAGGTGATGGTACGAATCATAGGATGGCGTTATGGATTGTAGTAAGATTCATGGAGATATTCAGAGGGTTTTAGGTTTTGGACTTGGTCAGTATTGAAGGATACCACGAGTCTTAAGAGGATTTTAAAACTCGTGCTATGATTCATGGTAGCTAACAGAACAGTTTTCCTACGAATTTATTAACGGTATTTTCATAAATCCAAAACTCCTAAGCTCTAAACTATGTCGTTTTAAACCCTTAAAGGAGTGTATTAGGGGATTTTAACCTATCATAATTTATTCAACTCCCATACACGCATGTTTAGATGGCTCCATTGAAGATCAAGCTTAGAAATCCTCCAATTCTCCTCCAAATCTCTTCGGATTTCAAAGTTAAGATAGGAATCAGTTTACCCAGTTATATGGGACCATGAATGAGAGTTTCCTTTTACTCTCATGCCTAAATTTCTCCTCAAGATCATGAATTCAAGTGTTGATTCAAAGGTGTGATCCTATGAGGTTATATTCCAACTCCATAAAATTTTCTATGATTTATGTATGGGTCAACACCCTTGATGTTTCAAAGTATATTCTAAGATCTATGAGCAGATTTTATACCTATTTTGATTATTCATTCATGATTTCGACTTTTAGAAAAATTAATGCCAATTATGTAAGCTTCACGAAAATCAAGTTTATGATTTTATTATGATGTTGATTCTCATAAGCCTACATTTATGATTTATGATATGATTTCCTACAAGTACTCTTCATGAATTTATGAATCTCAAGTATGGTGATCTTCTTAAGCATGTATGTTCTTCATGATTTATGAGTTTATAATTTTTGCCGACTCACAAGCCCTTATTTCATGGCTAATCATGTATTTCAAGTATGATCAAGTATGTTATGATTTAAGTAGCCATAAATTTTATGTATGATTTCATGATTATTAAATGAGCCTTTATCTGCATGTTCTTTGGAGCCGTGACTAGCACTGAGTAGGCCCAGCATTCAGGTAAAATCAGTGGTCTCAAAACTACACGCCAACATAGGTTTCATGGATTCTAGGTGGGTCTGTATTAGTGATATCACACCATTTACATCCTTTCCTGGCAAGCTGGGGACAGCTCTGTCCACTTGTGTGAGAAAGTTGGGGCATTATGTAAGCTCTATCATGATGGTGTTGGTTAAGACGAGTTCTCCTCTCATTCCTCATGATTTATGCATTGTCGTTTTTACGATACTTTGGCTCAAGTTGTGTTTTACAAGGTTTCTTTTATGAATACGATTATGAATAGTTTATGAATGATTTTGAAAACCTTGAACCCTCGTGTTTATGTTATGATTGTCACTTCATGTTTGAAATATCCTACTCTTATGAACTCTTATGTACTTTATTAGTCCCGTTTTTATTTACCTTGTATACTTAATACATTCAAAGTACTGACCGCATATTTTATGTTGTATTGTTTCATGATAAAGGTGTAAGAGCTCAGACTTAGCCACGTTATTAGTCCTGCTTTCGTATCAGTCTTGTTATCCATTGTTGGTGAGTCCTCATCTTCCGACGATATTTATTTTAGTTTATTATTTTGTAATTTTAGTTACAGACTTTTATCGAGGTAGTTGGTAATGTTGTCTCATCAGCTCATCAGTTATGTTAGAGGCTTTTCAGACAATATGTAGAAACTCAGCTTGCCCTAGTTGACTTAATTTATTATTATTACGTGTGTAGACTTCTACTTATTCATGTTCATTTTATAAATTTTCACTAATTTATATTCTTTCGCCGCTACGCTCATGCCATAGGTGGATTTGAAGCCATTCGTGGTTCTAGATCCCGTGTATCACTCAAGTGTCTTAGCTTGGGTTGTGACAAAGGGTTGCCAAATGAACCCTTTAAATTTCAAAAATAAGAGTGGGACAGGTCGGTTTAGCCCATGGGAGGCATTTTAATGACCAACCCCACCCATTTACCAAAGTTACGACCCCAATTCATCTCTAGATAGTCCCACATGCTCGATTTTTAAAAACAAAAGTAGGTCCAATGGAGGGGTTGTCTAGCCAGAGTCGGTCCATCCATTGGACCATCTCTTGGCTTAGCTTACTAGAACTGATTTCCAGTTGATGGTGGGAAAGGCGGTCTGTGTTTCTTTTCATTAATTTAGTGACAAAATTCCACTTTTTTGTTTTGAATCAATTTCTTCCATCCTTTTAAGTGTACCTGCATACATCAACACCCACTAGTCCAAAAATACTTAGGTTATCTCCCAAGAAGTGCTTGATTTAACATCATGATATGACGTGGATTCTATACATAGTGTAGCATCCTTTGGGTTGCCTCCCAAAAAGTTTCTGATTTAACATCACAACATGAAGCAAGATACCTGATTCAAATGCATGGGGAGTTGTCCTTTGTACAAGAATTCCTCACCCATTTTCTTCCTTTTAAGCTACAGAGGTATTGCTTCACCTATTTGGACTTGGCCTTCTTTTTCTTGACTGATGCAACAAATTTATGATCAGCTCCTTATTCTTCATTCATTACCATGCAAGCCAAACAAAGATCCCCAACTCGTATGGGCAAAAAGTGGCCCCTCCCAGCTTTGAAGGTTATACTTTCATTCTTGACCTGGAACATAATCTCATACTTTTCTAAGTCCATAAGTGCCCTTCCAACCACCAGAAAAGGTTTCCCAAAAATACTAGGGATGTCCCAGTCTACATCACAATCTAGTACCACAAAGTCAGTTGGAAAGACAAATTTTACAAGAATTCAGTATTAAGCCTCAATCACACTGAATCGAACTCTATGGCCTAGGTATCTCAACATGTTTCACATTTTCATGCTTTCATATGAATCACCTTTGCATCTTTAATATCATGTACAACACGCAATAAGAATTTCGAACCATGAAGTAGCGACACGTTTGAGAAACAACCAAAAGAAAGAAAATAAAAGAAAGAAAAAAAAGTACTCCTATCGACTACATTTCCCTTAAGATGGTCATCATCCATCCATCATAGGGAACGGTCACTATTTACGACTTCGGTTCAATGGGACTATTCTCGGTAAAAGCACCAGAAACAAAGGCCGAGAAAAACAATCAAAAAAAATTCACCAAAAATTTTTAAAAAATATCGATAATTTCGATAGGGAAAAAAAATATTTACACAACCAGCTAACAACAATTCAACATAGCACACAACAGCTTAGCATTCATTACACACCAAATTACAATACAAAACATACTCACAAAATCACAGGGTCACAATTTTTTCACAGGAACAACAACAAGACATGAACATAAAAACAACAAAACAACTATCACCTAACTACTCCCACCCCACACTTAAACTGAACACTGTCCCCAGTGTTCATCAAATTCACATAGCATAGAAGTAGGTGGTGAAACTTCCTAATCAATCGAAGTATTCAACTTCTTCGTCAGGTGCCGTTGCCTCGTCCCCCATATCTGAATCGCCCCCGCTATCCTCATTTGACTCAACATATGAGTCATCACGGCGTGTCTCCTCATCAGTGGGGACATCATCATCAACAGGCTCCACAAAAGCAGGCCCCACTCGGCATAGAGCCCTGTCATTTTCGCCAAAGGGGTAATCTAGCTCGAGCTACCATAGCTCATCTTCTGTTGCTGGCCTCCCGCCTATGCGCAACTGCAGCATCTGCATCCCGTACATGCGGGCCATATACTGATCATCCCGAGCATGTCGCTCGGCTAGTGTGAGAACTGGCCCGTGAGTGGTGTCGGGTGCCTTGGTTTTGGTTACGTCTAAGGCACGCCTATCCATCTGCGGGATGTAGTCTAGGGCCTCCTCCTCGATGTCAAGGCCCCTCAGAAACGTGGTCAGCAAACCACCAAACCTATACCCGTGCCCTTGATGCAAACGGGCTCTCTTCATGGCGGAGATGATCACCTCCCCAACATTAATCTCCAGCCCTTTCATTAGGGCATAAAACAAACACACATGATCCCGGGTGACATCTGTCATGTGCACCCCCGGGATCAGGCAGGAACACACTATTTTAAGCCAAATCCTGGCTACCCTGTTCATTTGAGAGTAAGCCAGCGTCTGATGATAGCCCCTCTCCTTGTGCCTGCTCCACCGTGCTATCGAACGGGCTCCACACAGAGTGCGTCTAATATCCACATAGGGTGGAGTTATGTTCAGCTGCCGGAGTACATGGGCGTCTGTGTCCCACGCCCCCAAGATGGCATTCAGGTGATGGGGCTCCAAGGTGACAACCTGCCCCATTATCTTGACGGTGTGATTGCGGAGTGTCGGGTTCCAGTTTGTATAGAACTCCCGAATTAAATGGAGATTGCACTCCTTGGGCTCTTCGAAGATGAAGTTTAGCCCGACAGCATCTCCAGTGTACTATTCTGGGGAATTCCTGTGCAAGTGGCTCCCTTGCAATGTGCTCCTCAGGGAAGTATTTGGTCTCCTTATGTTTGGCATACCATTTCTTCCCTTCGTCCGTCACCTATCGGGTTCTGTATTGACGGCGTTGGCCGCGTGGAACTGTTGATGCTGCTGGGACTACTGTTCCCAGTCTAATCATTCTTCTCTCGGCGCCTGATGTAAATGCGCCCTTTCCTTTGTCTTGCCTACTTGACATCGTTCCTTTAATTCGATGAACTTGAAAAAAAGTTGAAAACAATTTGATCCTAGGTCCGTGTCACGTTGGGGGAGGGGGGATTTTAGGGACTTTTCGCGAAGGAGAATGAGAAATGGGAAAAACTAGGTGTTTTCGGTGTTAAAAAGAAGATTTTTCGCGCGGGTCACCCGGTGACCCGGTGTGACCCGTCGCGAATAACACTTCAACGTGTCACGAAGGGTAACGCGGAGCACCCCCTCCATGACACGGAGCCATCACGCAGGGGTTCTGGAATTTGTAAAAATTCCAAAACACCTTCAAAGTGTCACGGAGGGTAACGCGGAGGCCCTCCTCCGTGACACGGAGCCATCGCGCAGGCTCACTGTTTTGCCACTTTTAAATTTTTTCTCACCTCGATTTTTTCCTTTGCGATCCTTTGCATTTTTTCCCCCCGTTCAACCTGAAAATCATCTCATAACAAGAAATTTGTTAGAATTTATAGGTTTCAAACACGAACATACAAAAATTTTTTTTGTTTTTATTTTTTTGTTTTCTTTTTTTTTTCTTTTTTACTAATTCTACTCATCTATTACAACAATTTCACGGGTTGCCCCACGTGCAGCGCCTGGATTACCGTCGCGGCTCGACGTCATTAAAGCTCAATCATCCTCTAGAGTGACAGACATTTTCTCTCGAATAACGTCCTCACCCCAATAATGCTTACACCGCTGCCCATTACCAAGAACGTGGAAATTCGATCTTCTTGCCACAACTCCATTGCCCCGTGCGGGGTTATTCTCACTACCTCAAACGGCCCTGATCATTTGGACCGCAATTTCCCTGGAAACAGCTTCAATCTTGAATTGAAAAGCAACATTTTCTGCCTCGGCTCGAAAATACGACGCACCATATGCTTATCGTTCCACCTCTTTGTTTTCTCTTTGTAGCCCTTGGCACTTTCATAAGCATGCCAATGGAACTCATCAAGTTCGTTGAGTTGTATCAGCTTCTTCTTGCCCGCTAGCTCTAGGTCCATATTAAATTTCCTCACAACCCAGAAAGCTCGGTGTTTTAGCTCTACCGGCAGATGACACGCTTTTTCATAGACCAATCGGTATGGAGAAGTCCCAATTGGTGTCTTGTAAGCAGTTCTATATGCCCACAACACATCGTCGAGTTTGCTTGACCAATCACTACGTTGTGCATTCACTTTTTTCTGGAGAATCTGCTTCACTTCTCTGTTCGACACCTCCACTTGCCCAGTAGTTTGGGGATGATATGCTGTTGCCACCTTGTGGCGCACCCCATACTTAGTCAGCAACTTTATGAAACTTGTATTGCAAAATGAGCCCCTCCATCACTGATAATGGCTCGGGGTGTCCCGAACCTGGTGAAAATGTGTTTCTTCACAAATTCTATTACCACCTTGTTGTCATTCCTAGGGCAAGCAAGTGCTTCAACCCACTTTGATAAATAATCAACGGCCACCAAGATGTAACGATTACCAAATGACGGTGGGAACGGGACCATGAAATCAATACCCCATACATCTAAGATCTCCACTTCTAGTATATTCTACAGCGGCATCTCTTGCCTCCTACCAATTGTGCCTGTCCTTTGACATCTATCACACATTCTGACGTATACCATCAAGTCTCTGAATAGTGTAGGCCAAAAGAAACCTGACTGTAGCACTTTGTGCGCTGTCTGCTCGCCTCCATGGTGCCCTCCATACAATGAAGAGTGACAACTCCTCAAAACTTCTGCAATCTAGCTCTTCGGGATGCATCTTCTCATAACCTGATCCGGTCCCTGTTTAAACAAGTACGACTCATCCCAAATAAAATACCTGCAATCATGCATCAATTTTTTTCTCTGTTGAGCCATAGCCTCCGGTGAATAGACTCCACTCACTAGCAAATTCACTATGTCTGCATACCACGGGATCTCAGCTTCCCCTATTGCCAAGAGCTGCTCATCCGGGAACTCTTCTTTGATGCCATCACCTTCCTTCACATGCGACCGGCTTTCCAATCGCGATAGGTGATCTACCACTTGATTCTCGCTCCCCTTTCTGTCTTTGATTTCTAGGTCAAACTCTTGCAACAAGATCCATCTGATCAGCCTGGGCTTTGCATCCTTCTTGTTAAACAGATATCAAATCGCTGCATGATCGGTATACACCACTACTCTCGAACCCACCAAATAGGACCTGAATTTATCAAACGCAAACACCAATGCTAGCATCTCCTTCTTTGTGACTGTATAATTACTTTGGGCAGTGTTCAGTGTTTTGCTTGCATAATGAATAGAATGAAAGATTCTATTCCTCCGCTACCCCAATATAGCTCCCACAGCCACATCGCTTGCATCACACATCAGTTCAAATGGTTGTTCCCAATCCGGAGAAATAAGGATAGGTGCTTCTATCAATTTCTACTTCAACTCCTCGAATGCTTTGACACACTCATCATCCAACTCGAATTCACCTCTTTTTCTAGCAATCTGCATAATGGTCTAGAAATTTTGGAGAAATTTTTGATGAACCGTCTGTAGAACCCTGCATGCCCGAGAAAACTACGAACACCCTCCACCGACACAGGTGGTGGTAGCTTCTCAATAACTTCGATCTTAGCATGATTGACCTCCAACCCCTTGCAAGACACTTTATGGCCAAGGACGATACCCTCCTTGACTAAGAAATGACATTTCTACCAGTTGAGTACAAGGTTGAATTCTTCACAGCGAGCTAGCACCCTGTCAAGATTCTGCAAACAAGTAGCAAATGAATTACCGAAAATAGAAAAATCATCCATAAATACCTCAACGAAATCCTCCACCATGTTGTGGAAAATAGCTATCATGCATCTCTGGAATGTGGCGGGTGCATTGCATAACCCAAATGGTATCCGCCTAAAAGCATATGTCCCATAAGGACATGTGAAGGTAGTCTTCTCCTGATCCTCCGAGGCTATGACTATTTGGTTATAGCCAGAGTACCCATCAAGGAAACAATAATATTCTTGTCCCGCCAATCTGTCCAATATTTGATCAATGAACGGGATAGGATAGTGATCTTTCCATGTGGCTTCATTGAGCTTTTTGTAGTCCATGAAAATCCACCAGCCTGTGACGGTGTGAGTAGGGATCAACTCATTCTTCTCATTGGTGACCACGGTCATCCCTCCTTTCTTTGGGACACACTGAATGGTCCTGACCCATTCGCTGTCCGAAATAGGATAGACCATACCTGCATCAAGCCACTTAATTACTTCTTTCCTAACCACGTCTTTCGTTGCCGGATTCAACCTACGCTGAGACTGAACAGTTGGTTTGCTCCTGTCTCCATGAAAATTCTTTGTGTGCAAAAAGCTGGGTTGATACCCTGAATATCTGACATTTGCTAGCCCATTGCTTTCTTCCTTCTTCTAAGGACCACCAATGCTTCCTTTTCTAGTGCCTCTGTCAATTCTGCAGAGAGGATGACTGGCAAAGTATCCTCTTCCCCCCAAAAAGACATATTTAATATGGGGAGGCAATGTTTTCATTTCCAGCTTTGGTGCTTCCTCAATAGATGGTTTCGAAAATGGTTCCAAGGACCTCATTAAAGGTTGAAAGTCCTGCTTCCTTGGATACCTTTGTGGTTCATTCAGCATTTGCACCACCTCATACGTATCTCTATCTTCAAAATGATCGGAGCTTAGTAATGCTCTTTCCAATGAATCTTAGGATTCAACAATCTGAAAAATTTCTGCTTGATCAAGCACACTGATTGTTGAAAGCTCCTCATGTATGGTCGGAAGCTTCATGGCCTTAAATACATCAAATACCTCTACTCTATCATGCGCCCGCATGGTTAGCTGCCCTGCAGCTACATCAATCAAAGCTTTCCCGGTTGCCAAGAAAGGACGTCCAAAAATAAATGGGACTTCCGCATCCGGCTCAATCCAGCATAACACAATCTACCAGGAAGATAAGGGAGCCCAGTTGCACTAGAACATCCTCCACAATGCCATCTAGTCTGGCCAAAGAATGATCTGCTAACTGCCAGATCACTGTAGTTGGTCTAGGACTGCCCAACCCCAACTTCTTGAATACCGATGTCGGCATCAAGTTAATGCTCGCTCCCAAATCGCATAGTCCGCGAGCTCGGATACTTTTCCCAATTGTGATTTGAATTGTAAAGCTCCCAAGGTCCTTGAGCTTTGTTGGCAACCTGTTCTGTATCCAGGAAGTGCACTCCTCCGTAAGCTCCACCGTAGCATACTCTGTCAATCTGCTCTTTTTCGCTACGATGTCCTTGATATATTTTGCATACTTCGGCACTCCCTGCAAAACATCAACAAGAGGTAAATTAATGTGTACCTGTTTAAGCACCTCCATGAACTTTTTGAAACACGCTTCCTCCTTGTGTTTCTTTAGTCGTTGAGGGAACGGGGGTGGTGGTCTTTCTGGTTTAGCTTCCTTTTTCTTCCCCCTCTCATCATCGTGTTCCTTTTCTTTCTCCACTGCTCCTGACTGCTAAGGTGGTATTTCTAGTTCCACCTCCTTTACTGGTAAACAACTCTTTGTGGCCACTACATTTACTTGCTTGGGATTCGGGTCAGTGTCACTCGGTAGTCCTCCTCTTGGCCTGGTGTTTTGAGCTCTAGCTAGTTGCCCAAACTGGTACTCCAACGCCTTTGTAGCTAACTGATCGTTCTTTACATCTGCCGCCAACTTCACATAGTCAGCCTGCAATTGATCTTGGTTAGCTATCATTGTTTTAAACATTTCCTCAATGTTGGGTGGTGGTTGTGGTGGAGAAGGTGCATTGTTGCTTCTGTATTGAGTCTGATCGTTCTACTGCCCTCCTTGATTTCTCAGTGCACCCTGATTCAAACACTGCCCTTTATAGCTGTTACTACCCTAGGAGAAATTCGAATGATTCCTCCAATTAGAGTTGTAGTTGTTGCCATATTGTTGGTAATTATTTCTCTGTACATTACCAACAAAGTTCACTGAATCTGGATTTGCACCACAACACTCAGCTGAGTGTTCATTACTACCGCATACTTCACACCAAATCTGCTGCACTACATTAACTGGGGCTTGAGATTGATTTAAGCTCATGTTGCTGAAGTGGGTGTTGAGTTGATTTTGCAATGCAGCTATCTGTGCAGCGATAGCTGTACAACCATCCACTTCCAAGACTCGTGCCGCTTTCCTTGTTCCTCCTCTAGAAGAGTCTGCATTCAACTCTGGATTTCCCTGCGAAGTACGATTTAACAAAGTATACAGCTCCTCATAAGTCTTTTCTAATGCTTGTCCCCCAGCTGCTGAGTCTAGCAAAATTTTTGTGTGGGGTTCCAAACCCTCAATGAAAGTATGCACCAGCACATCATCGGACTGGTGATGGTGAGGACAATCTCGTAACATGGATTTGAATCTTTCCCAAGCTTGATACAGATTCTCCCCCGCTCTTTGTTTAAAACTTAGAATCTGATTTCTATGTCTTGCTGTTTTCCCGGATGGAAAGAACCATATCAAGAATTTCCTTGCAAGATCATCCCAAGTGGTGATGGAATTAGGTGGCTCAGCTTTCAACCACCTCTTTGCTTCTCCCAATAGTAAAAATGGGAACAATGTAAGCCTTACGTAATCAGATGATACTGCAGCAGGGATGTAAGTGCCACTTATCTCCAAAAAGTTTTAGAGATGTTGTTGTGGATCCTCGTGAGGGTGACCTGTGAATTGTCCGCTGGTGTGCAACAATTGCACCATATTCTGTTTCAGCTCAAACCTCCCTCTTGGCTCGGGTTTGAGAATGCTTGATGTAACATTATTAGCATGTGGCATTGCCACATCGCGAACCGGCCTAGTTGCCATTTCCTCGGGTACTAACACTGCCCTTACAAGTGGTGGATTCTGTTGTTGCTCCAGGATTGTTTGTCTGAGCAACTGCAGCTTCTTTTCTAAAGCTTCTCTTCTTTGACGATGAAATTGTCTTTCAGGCTCTAAGTATGAGTCCGCCAGCTCCTTGTCTCTTGCCAGTGTTCAACATAATTCAATATCTGCAAAAGACAGGCTAAGATCAAGTTGTCAGCACAATATAGAAATCGTAAACTAACACTTAAGAAAATAATTTTACCGATTGCCAGTCCCCGACAACGACGCCAAAAACTTGTTCAGTCTGTTTTGCAACTACAGCAAGTGCACGTGGTCGAACAAGTAGTAAAATGGCTAAAGTAAGCCAAGTATCTATCCCACAGGGACTTAACTAAGGTAATAATCAACTTAAGTGTTAATGAACTATAACTTCAAAAATGAAAAAGTAATGTTCAAATATTTCCTCTCTTCCCTAATGGAGTTCTCTCTCTCACAAAAGTAATGGGAATAATCAATAATATGTTCAGAGTACTTTTTCTTGAATATGTACAAAGTATGTCATAACATTCTCCTCTTTTTTAGGGCTAGATGTTTTTGCCCTTTTCAGGTGTCTTTCACTTGCGATGGAACCGGCGGTTCATTAGTGTCTATCTGCGGAAGGCCGATTGGTTGAGGCTAGTGTCTAGTGAACTCTAGGGCAGTTCAGCATTTGGCACCAACAGTTCGCCGGGTGTGGTTCTGTGAGTTGCTGGTTGCATTTGTGCTTCATTCCAGTGGATACCTACGGTCAGTTGGTGAGGTACCCAAAATTACACCTCATAAATGAGATATAAAGTGGTTGATGTCAAATATAGAAACCAACCAGGGTTGGGGTCGAATCCCACGAGGAATATGACGAGAACTTTAGTTAATACGTTTACCTAATAGTATCAACTTACTTATTTCCCGTGGGGGGGGGGGGGAAGGTTTGAAACACAAATTAATGAAAAGTAGTAGAACTAATGAGTAGACTCTTGATTTAATTTCAATTGTATTCAATAAGTGAATTGGCTAGGATTGTGTTCCCCTTGACTTCATAACCACAAAGATTTTATACTAGTGATATATTTTGGTGCTTAGCATGCAATATCAGTAAGTTGACTTCACCTAAATGGTTGATCCCCTATTTAGATGATTATCACCATGTAACTTGGTCCATATGAGGATGTATACTTAATTAACACTTACCCTTAATACCTGATTAGCTATTCTCAAACAAGGTCAAGCTATCATATGAGGGTTGATAGCCTTAAATCTTCGTTGTTAATCCCTTTTCCCTTTCATTACTCCCTTGATCCGGTGAGTAAGAATAAGGCAAATTCCAACGTTTGTAACTGTTAAGAAGCAATTAAACCGAAGGGAAAAACAATACATGCATAAACCTCTTTAAAGATTAAATAAGTATTTTTACCTATGTGTGTTAATTCATCATGTTCCCAAAATTCTAGTTACGGGTTTACATAATCATGCTTGAATAATCACAATTATAACTTGGAGAAAAAATAATAATTTCAACTTACAATGATTTGTAGAAGAAATCACTCGTATTGAATAAATCAGCAAAATCAAAAAACAAATATTCGATTTTGTTTTAATCCTCAAAATCAAGAACAAAATTATAAACTTCGTTTCTTGAACCTTGATGGTAGTCAACAACACCCAAAACTAATGTTAAAAATTGTAAAAATAAACTATACTCTAAAAATAAACCTAAATAAAGTATTTATAACATTAAACAAAACCTTTCCTAACTAAAAACAGAATCCAAATTAGCAGTGGCAACGGGCCAAGTAATGACTCGTTAGGTCTCCTAAAGAGTTGTGGCATGCATTTGTAAGTCATCCTCGGCAGACTGCTTCTTGAAGGCGATGGGTCACCGAATGACTCGTTAAGTCAGAGCACAAGTCATTAGGTCCCTCATGGCTAATGATCCACAAAAGTTCTGGTGTTCTTGACGGGTGTGCCTAGCATTTCACGATGAGTTTTCATGTCTCGATATGACTCGTTGAGTCCTTTGTTACGTCTTGTGATAATTATTCGGCAATTTTTCTTCCCAGTCCTCATGACTCTAGTAACGCTCGTTACCAGGTGTAACGACTTTTGCCTTCAAATAATTGTCTGCACTAGTTTCTTTCACTTAGTACTTGATCTCTTCCCATGACTCTAGGAACAAGTCGTCGATGACTCGTAACTTGACTAGTGGTCCACACTTAGTCCAATTTTTGCCTTACTTTGCCCATTTGACATTCTGAACCGGTTTTCCTGCAACGCTAAAAAATACATTATATCCATATAAACATACCCAGAATTTGCATATCTTCTTAGTCTTAATCTTCGAAACTGCCGTAAAACCACGACATATCAACACCCTCAATTTAGAACTTTTGCATGTCCTAAAGCAAAAACAAATAAAATAGAACTAACTCGATGCTTCAATCAAAAAAAATCTAGGAAACCTACAGTAGTCACAACTCACAATCAAATCAAATTTTCTATCCCCTCCTCTATCATCAAAATCCCAATCACAATGCATATGTAAAATTTTCAACCATTACACAAAGGAATCGAAAAATGGCAATACACTGTCAACTCGCAACCACACATATAATCCTGTGAAACTGACCCAGAAAGTTTGCAGATGATTTTGTTGGCCAAATGCTCTCACCACAAAGAAGTCCCACACTTACACATATGTATATGATCATAATGATATTTTCTCTTGGGACTGGGCAAAAGCTCACTCGCACTCACAAAGAAAATACAACTGTGCACATTCAATACCATAAGCTTGCCTTTACTTTCAATACCTTGATTTTCAAACGGTTTAACTAGGATTACTATAGGACTTTTTCAGCTTGTAGCGTAGGCTTGGGGTTGGGTATGGTAGATATGGGAATAGTAACTTAACCCTCCTTGGCACTACACTAACTTTGGTTCCACTTAACCTCTTTTTCACATATTTCCCTTTTCCCTTGCTTTCTTCTTTTCTTACTTTCTTTTTCAACTACAGTTTCAAGTATTCATTTTTTTCTCACTTTCATTTTTGTTTTTGCTCTTTTTCTCCATTTTTCTATTATTTCAATTTCAGACTTCATTATGCAAACTGCACCGGCCTTTTTATTTGCATTCCTCAATTATTTTCCACCCAACTCTTCTTATGCAACCCAATAGTAGCCACCCTCAACTTAGGCAATTTGTCTGAATTGAGGTTCACAGTGTCCAAAGAGGGACCAAGGCTAAAATAGGTTCATTATAATCAAAGCAGGAAGGTGAATTGTTTTTAACAAAAAGAAACATCAATTTAAGCTCAAAATCAGGATCAAGGGATATTTATTTCCATTGGTGATTCTTTTAAGGTTAAAATGGACTATTCATCAAAAAACAGCCTATGATTCTTTCATAATTTCCCGTCCTATACCTTAATATGACCTACTAGGTAAGTTCTAAATTGACACACATAACAGAACTAACTCTATGCCTTACTCACACAATGCACAGGACAACATCATCACTTCTACCAACTGCTAGTTCAGGTATAGTCACACAATGGTAAACACATTCACAGTATTAATGCCATGCAAAGATTCATAAAGGTCATGCTTGTCTACTTAACACACACACATATAGAAAATTTTCGAAGGGGTATCACGTTATCACTTCAAATAAATTCATTTTATTGACTGCCTTAAGTTCATCTAATTTTCTTTTGATTGACACCAAACAAAACACAAAAACCTAAACATGTCGGTTCTACTAGATAAGGAATACCTGAGGAAAAAGATATCTGACAAGAAAAATCCTAGGGTTATGTTCCACAAAAATATAGGTCTCCCACCCCACCCCCATCAAGAAAAGCATGTGGCATCCTCGACGCATATAGAAAATAAAACATGGGAATAGGGAACATACCTGTGCGACCTAAATGCCTGTGGCCTGGTCAGTGGAGGGAGCAGATACACCTCCAATCCCCTTTATGTGCCACCGAGATGAACCGGCACACTCTCAGACCCCACAGAGCTCGTACCCTCTCCACGAGCTCTCGTAGCATCACTTTCGACCTTCTTTCGAGTCTCATCTCTGGACAACTGTAGTGCTTCCTCTATATCTCTTCTCTCCCTCTTCTGCTTATGTAGAAGATCACTACCCTTATCTTCACTTACCATCTCTCAAGGTCTCTTCCCTTTTTCATGCACGATCGCCTCCTCAATGATGAAATCTACTACAGGAGGTAGCTCCACCTCACTCTCACCATCTACCACTGGAAGCACAGGTGGTGTGATAGCAGAAATTTGTTATATGGATTGCTCCCGCACCTCAACTCTAAGTGTTGCCACCTCTACATACCATCTAGATAACTCGGGCTCCTTTAATTAAGCAAGGCGCTCATCCATCCACCTTTCAATGGTGTCATATATATCACGCAACGACCTGGAGAGCCCCTCCAACTCTTTCATGACCCATGGACTAACCTGCTCCATCAGTACCTTTACCTCAACTTTCATATGTGCCTGCTGCTTTTTAGCTTTTTCTAGCTTCCTAGCAATGTCGGTAAGAAACTCCTCAAAATTGTGACTAGGCCGGCTGGTGAAGCATTAGAGGTCTCAATTGGTGGGCGAGCTGCTTCTGCAATGGTTAAAGTATTTGGGACCTCGGCGAGTGATGGAGTATTAGTTGCATTGGTAGCAGTAGGCTGGCTGCCAGTCTCTTAGGCCTCAGATGGCTCTGCATCAAATTATGTAAATCTCGTATCCTCAATCTGAATACCTCTGCTCAATGGTTCTGCTAATAATGTATCCCCAACGGATATGGTTGACTGACTCCTAGCTTTTGACACTGAGTTTATCTCATCTCTTATCAACCCGATATCAGTAATCTTGTGGAACACCACTCTCTGATCTACGGATGGCAACTCCAGCACTTGGGACTCCTTACAGAATTGATCTATGAGGCATGGGAAGGGAATGTTGGTGTTGTCTATGATAGTTGTCTACCACATTATCATTGTTGGTAGGTACCAACCTGTGTCGAACTAGTGACCACCAAAATTTTTCCTAAAAATTTAGAGTGGCCTTCTTGATTTGTGATTCCAAGACATGTAGCCATTCCACTAATGTACCTCGAGTGGCCATGATATGTGCCAGCCAAGTATATTGTCTCTTTCTTTCCTCGTGGCTCAAATTTTTTATTAATACTTTCAGGAGAACACTCAGCCTATGATCAAACTCAATAGTGTTCATCGGGAGCTCGTAATCTGGACCATATAGTATACGAGAGATGGTTCGCTCAGAGATGTCCACGGGTGTCTCCCTCACCATCACCTGGGTTAGTGCATGCCTTTTTCTCCAATTCTAGCCTCACATGGCCTGATGGTGTAATGTGGCTGCATATGAGGCATTGCACTCTTTGACTATGTAAGGACTATAATTCCCAGATGGTTCACTCAACCACCCAAATCGGTATCTATCAAAAAGTATCTGAATCTCAGGGTGGTCTTTGAGCACTGTGGTGACCAGTCGGGACTCCTCATAAATACTCCTCTTCTGGTGGCCCTTGTCAGTAGGAGCTATGTCTCTTGTTGTAGATGGCCTGCAGGCCTAGAACACACCATCTCCTCACCATTCGTGGTTGCTCAGTAGATGTGTGTGAAGTCTCAGTCATCTCATCATCCATGCTCCCCTATTGGGCATGTGATTCATCATCACCCTCCATATTTTCCGCAGTTGTAGCACCCTCAGGGGAAATCGGAGTTGAGACCCCAGCATTACCTTCCTCTCAACTGGTTGGATCCCTAGCAAGTGGATTCGGAGAAGCGACCAAGGCTATCAGATTTGTAGGGAGTTCAGTCCTAGCCACAGTCGATCTCTGCTCTAGCTGCTCTTCTCATATGTGGTATTCCTCCACAGAGCCACTTGACTCTTCTGAAGCTGAGTGCTTGTTGTTGAGACTGCGCAGCAGCGCACACGCAAGTGTATTTGGTCTTACAAGTAATACAATGGCCCTTTTTAAGAGACGAATGTCGAACCCACAAGGACTGGAGCAATTCAGTTAATTATCATGTTCAAGTGTGATATTAACTTTCACAAGTGTTCATTATAGATGTTTTCGATAAATTCTATTTAAATCTAGGGGTGGTCACCGAAATACTCTGAAATCATTCAAGAAGGAACTAGAACTAAAGTCGGATAATCATGCGATACTACGCTTTGTAATGGTTTAAGTATGGAATTATCAATTGTCATCTCACATTATTAAAATTGCATGTTCATGGTCTTTTGAGCCTCTAAACATGACAAACTAGCCTCACAACCACATCGTTGAGCGGAGATGTGACATTCTAGTTCGTGGGCAATTCAATTAGATGGATGTGGTTTGGGGGGTTTATGCTCTTAATTAGGGACTTTCATACCTCTAATCATTTAACCGAACTTAGCTTCGCAACTACTTCTACGAGTGGTGATGTGACAATTCTAAGTTGATTTCTTATTATCATCTCGTTTTATCAACCAAGCAAGGCAAATTAGGTATAATTTCTTATCCTAACCGCGAATTATATCGTAAGAAACAAACTTTCTCCCTACATTCTTTGTTCTTGCCTAGGTTTACTTTCTCAAGCTTTTACCTACGTGTAACGTGTGTGTGTTCATGGTGATCAATCATAAAAACAACCATCATTAAGAATTTAAGACAAAACAACAATTAATAACTTAAAACCAAAAAAAATCATGTATTCACAATCATACCGTGTGGTTTCAACGCTAGAGCAAGGGTTCTAGCCAATCAAGTTCGTATAATTACAAGACAACATAATTAAAGTAACATAATTACAAGAATTGGTAGAAGAGAAGATGAAATTGATGAACCCTAGGTGAGTTCTCCCACTTCTCCCTTCACTCCTTGGCAGTTTTTCAAAAATAAATCGTGACAAAATGTTTTTAGGAGCTAAGGGACCTATTTATAGTAAATGTGAGGTGTATAAAATTATTCCCAGCATGAAATATCTCTGTATCAAGGAGGTTATCGCGCCAGTTTACCTCTGTGACACGGAGGAATCGCCGATGCACACTGGAAAACACATAAATCCATCGCCAGGCAGAAGTTGACCGCGTTGGCAGCATATCACGCTGCTTGTGCAGCACGTTTGAGGGCGTCTCATGGCCCTTGTCGCATAGCTTGCCTGCCGTGGCATGTTGCCAACGGGCAGGTGGGATGTTTCGAGTGTCCACCTTGCCAACTTTTGCGTTTTACTTCCGATTCCATGCCTCCACTTCACCAACTCATGGATTAGTTCCTCAAATTCATTTTAAACCTACAAAAACAAGAACTAATCAGGTTGGTTAGTATATATCTTCACATTTACATAAAATTACATGAGAATGTATATAAATAAGTAAATAAACAAGACGAAAACTAAGTTATAAAGTATCACTTGGGCGTGCCATTTTGCCCAAGATCACCTACCCCACACTTAAAGCCTTGTTTGTCCTCGAACAACCCTTTTACATCTCATGTAAATGAAGACTCACACATAACTAATTTAACAAGTTAATTCAAGCTACGGCTATAATAATTATTTGAGATAGCAAGTTAAAAATAGAGCATGCACGATTTAATCAATGAAATGATATACAACTACGTTAAGACTTCCTAACCTCAAGAATCGACTCTCGATCTTAGCAAACTCATGCAAATCAACCGATCAAGAAATCTGATATGAATGTTATCTTTCATTAAACATGTGCCCTCACAACAAGAGAGTTACCCATTTTTACTCGCAAGTTTTTAAAACAAAACCTATATGGGTATATGAATAGAATTACGCTCGGTCTCTCAAAGAATTCACATGCATCATGTAGTGAACCATAAGCTTGCCCTTAGTATTTTACTCCACTAATTTAAGGATGTATGAACGTAAGATCAAGTAGGACTTAATGGGTTGTAATGTAAGCCAAGGGACGGGTAGGTACTATTATGGATATTAATAGTGTCTAACTTCCCCAAGCGCTTTTCATACATCAAACTTTCATTAAGGACATCTCTTCTCTTATTTCACCCTCATTGTTTTCAATCTTGAATTTTCTCTTCTTGTTCCCATTTCTTTAAGCACACTTAGCTTATTAATAAGGAGTATTTACACAACTTTTTCATTCATTTATTTCTTACTCCCTACCAATAATCAAGCATTTTCAAAACAAGTGCACCGTTGCCCTAACTCAACTTTTACAACTGTTACTTTTCCTTCTTTTTCATGCTTCTCCCTCCTTCACTCTTTTGAATTTTTCCTTTAAGCGCTTTGGAGTTTTGGATCAAATTCAAGGCTAATGAAAGAAAAAGGTTTAAGCTTATGTTGTAGCTATCAAAGAATAAACTTAAGGCTCAATGGGAATCACTAGGATTCAACATTCAAAGTAGGTAAAGTGAGGGATAAAAATTAGGTTCATTCAAAGAAATGCCTAAATCATCTCCTACAGTCCACATCCTTCATTTCGTTTTATATACACACCAAACAAGTTCTAGACATTTCAAAATAGCATGAAATATTCGAAAAACTTACATTCACAGCACATGCTCGATTCAAGACACATTCAGCAGACGCTTACTCAGCTAATCAGAAGAATTCAAAATTAAGCTTCAATCACATCGAGTCAAATTGAAGAGCCTAAGTGTCTCAAACAAAGATATACACTTCTTACATGCTTTATCACTAACCACACTTGCATCTTACCATCATGTATAGCACATAGAAAAAACATCAAGCCATCAATTAGCTACTGATTCAAAAACCAAAACCTATTAACTAATTTTCCTCAAGACGGTCGTCATCCATCCACCGTCGGAAATAGTCTCTAACTATGACTAAAAATATTATATACAGACAATGAAAAAAAATAAAAAAATTTATTATTCGGTTCAAAGACCTCCCGTCGGAAAATAACCAAAAAGAAAAACCAATGGGTGGTGAAGTCATGCTCAACTCAAAAAAAAAATTTCAATATGTATCAAGCACTACATTCACCTAAATCATTAAGCACAAAATTTATTTTTTTTTCTTTTGAAATTTCCATCACTCCACACAAGAATCAAGCTATGTCCCCAAAGCATCTAATTAAAAATTCAAAAGGGTGAGAAATACTCCCTGGGCCTCTATGCCTTGCTAACAACATGTTTTTCTTCATTTTTGCACAAGTGGGTATTCGACCCCACACTTTTCCTCTTCCATACTTTTTATCTTCCTCCTCTAAGGGTACTCAGATTTTCCCTCCATCTGTGCTTAAATTTCCACCAAAAACAACACAAATTTAAAATAAACAAAAACACATAAACAAATATCACAAATTGTACCTGTGGTACCCTTGGGTTGCCTTCCAAGCAGCGCCTAATTTTACATTGCGGCACGACGTGAACTATCCTTTTCAAGACATCCTCATACCTGGGTTCCCATTCAAGAACCATCTTCTTTTCTTTTGATTTTTAGAGGAAACAGCCTCCACTCTGTTCCTCTCTTCCTCAAACTTCTTCACATTCTGAAGCCCTTTATTAGACTCGGGCTGAACACTTATCATTACCTTTGGCTGTGGACCTATGGAACCTACCACCCCACACTTATCCTCTGACAACACACTAACCTTACAAAGGTTTCTGTAGTGTGTTGGTGGATTCATTTCTTGGTATACTCGGAAGAGTTCTTCATCCTCGACCCTTATTTTCAGGGTCCCTACTCTTAAGTCAATTACCGATCCTCCGGTGGCCAAGAATGGATGTCCCAAGATTAAGGGTACCTGGTCATCAACATGAAAATCTAAGACAATAAAATTAGCAGGTATAATAAACTTACCCGCTTTGATGAGAAGGGCCTCTATGATTCCATCCAGTGCCACTCGCGACTTATCCGCCAACTGCAACATCAATCTTGTTGGCTGCGGTTTTCACAACCCCAGGGTGTTAAATAAAGATAGGGGCATTAGATTACATGGAGCTCGTATCACTTCAGCTTTACCAATTTGTATGGGGAGGGTAAAACTCCCTGGGTCTTTGAGCTTCTTAGGAATCTTGCTCAATACCCTGTGACTGCACTCCTCAGTCAGTACTATTGTCTGGACATCCACCAATCTAACTTTATTGGCCATCACATCCTTCAAGTATTTAGCATACTTGGGCATTCCTTGCAAAACATCAAGCAAAGGCAAATTTATGTGAAGTTCTTTGAAAATCTCAAAGAACTTTTTGAAGCATTCCTCCTCCTTGCTTTTTCTGAATCTCTGAGGGAATGGTAGTGGTGGTCTTTGTGTTGGCTGCAATGAAGATTGTGCATTTTGTTGCACAACACTGTGATTCTCTCCCTTGTCGGTGAATGATCCTTTTCTAACCAACTCCGGCTACACCTCATTTCTCTTCTCTTTTGGCACTGCATCAGCTAATTGTTTGTCGCTCCTCAGATTGATGGCGTTGACCTAACGGGGGTTAGGATCTGTGTCACTTGGTAGTCCTCCCTACGGTCTCATGTTTTGAGCAGCTGCTATCTGACCCATCTATTTTTCTAGATTGAGGGTGGCCAATTGTTGATTCTTTAAGTCTGATGCCATCCTCGCCTGATTTTCTGCTAACTGAGTCTGGGTCTCCATGATTTTCTGCAACGTCTCCTCAATGTTGCTGCTCAACTAGCCATCATTCTGCATATTCTGCTGATACTGCTGTTGTTGAGGTTGCTGATAACTTTGCTTTTGATTTCCACCCCAAGAAAAATTTGGGTGGCTCTGCCAATTTTTGTTGTAGTTGTTTCCAAAATTCTGAGTGTTCCTCTGCACATTCCCAACAAAATTGACTGATTCTGGTTTGGCTCCACAAGATTCTGCATTGTGCCTATAATTCCCACAAATTTCACACCAACTAGGAGCTTGCTGAACTGCATTAACCTGACCCTGCTGGTGGTTCATACTCAGTTTATTGAACTGAGTCATCATTTGATGCTGAAATGAAGCTAACTATGTCGCCAAGGCATTCTTACCATCTACCTCTATCAGCCCTGCTCTTTTTCCTTCCCCTCTCGATGATTAATTGTGCCATTCTGGATTTCCTTGAGCAATTCTATTCAACAGCGTGTACAACTCATCATACGTCTTCTCTAAGGCTTGCCCACCCGATGCAGAGTCTAGCAAAATTTTTGTATGTGGGTCTAGACTTTCTACAAAGGTATGAGCCAGCACTTCATTTGATTGCTGGCGATGGGGACAGTCTCTTAATAACGACTTGAATCTTTCCCAAGCCAAAGATAAATTCTCATCGGGCCTCTGCTTGAAACTCATTATTTCACTTCTCAATTTTGCAGTCTTGCCTGAAGGAAAGAATCTGATCAAGAACTTCTTCGCCAAATCATCCCAAGAAGTAATGGATTTTGGTGGCTTAGCTTTCAACCACCTTTTGGCCTCTCCCAACAATGAGAATGGGAAGAGGGTAAGTCGGACATAATCGGTGGACACGCCAGTGGGGACGAAAGTGTAACTAATCTCAAGAAAGTTCTGTAAGTGCTGTTGCAGGTCCTTATTTGCCATCCCAGTGAATTGACCACTAAAATGTAGCAGCTGTACCATGTTCTGTTTCAATTAAAAGTTCCCTCCAGGTTTCGGTTTACGGATACTAAAGTTCACATTCGTCGCTTGTGGAATTGCCACTTCACGAACTCGTCTGGCTACCATTGCTTTCGATGACAATTGTACTTGTCCTGCGAATGGGTGTTGTTGTACCTTTTCTTGAAGTCTTTTCATCTTTTGCTCAAGAGCTACTCTCCTTCGCAAATGGATTTGACGTTCTGGTTCAATCAACGGTTCCACAAGCTCTCTATTCCTAGCCAGCTCGGCAAGACAACCTGTCACCTGCAATAAGTAAGACTAAGACTAAGTTTCTCACCACTTAAGGAAATTAAAAATCACACAAAAACAGCCAAGTACCAAACTTCACCGAGTCCCCGGCAACGGCGCCAAAAACTTGTTGAGACTGCGCAGCAGTGCACACGCAAGTGTACGTGGTCTTACAAGTAATACAGTGACCCTTTTTAAGAGCTGGATGTCGAACCTATAGGGACTGGACCAATTTAGTTAATTATCAAGTTCAAGTGTGATATTAACTTTCACAAGTGTTGATTATAGAAGTTTTCAATAAATTCTATTTAAATCTAGGGGTGGTCACCGAAATACTCTAAAATCATTCAAGAAGCAACTAGAGCTAAAGCCGGATAATCATGCAATACTACGCTTTGTAATGGTTTAAGTATGGAATTATCAATTGTCGTCTCACATAATTAAAATTGCATGTTCATGGTCTTTAGAGCCTCTAAACATGACAAACTAGCCTCACAACTACATCGTTGAGCAGAGATGTGACATTCTAGTTTGTGGGCAATTCAATTACACGGATGTGGTTTGCGGGGTTTATGCTCTTGATTAGGGACTTTCATACCTCTAATCATTTAACCGAACTTAGCTTCGCAACTACTTCTACGAGTGGTGATGTGAGAATTCTAAGTTGATTTCTTATTATCATCCCATTTTATCAACCAAGCAAGGAAATTAGGTATCATTTCTTATCCTAACCGCGAATTATATCGTAAGATACAAACTTGCTCCCTACATTCTTTGTTCTTGCCTAGGTTTACTTTCTCAAGCTTTTACCTACGTGTAACGTGTGTGTGTTCATGGTGATCAATCATAAAAACAAATCATTAAGAATTTAAGACAAAACAACAATTAATAACTTAAAACCAAAACAAAATCATGTATTTACAATCATACCATGTGGTTTCAACCCTAGAGGAAGGGTTCTAGCCACTCAAGTTCGTATAATTACAAGAAAACATAATTAAAGTAACATACTTACAAGAATTGGTAGAAGAGAAGATGAAATTGATGAACCCTAGGTGAGTTCTCCCACTTCTCCTTTCACTCCTTGGAAGTTTTTCAGAAATAAATGGTAACAAAATGTTTTTAGGAGCTAAGGGACCTATTTATAGTAAATGGGAGGTGTATAAAATTATTCCAGGCTTGAAATAGCTCCGTGACAAGGAGTTTATCGCGCAAATTTACCTCCGTGACATGGAGGAATCGCAGATGCACACTATAAAACACATAAAACCGTCGCCAGGTAGAAGTTGACCGCGTTGCAGCGTGTCATACTGCTTGTGCAGTGTATTTGAGGGCGTCTTGATCTTGGGCAAATTTATATGCCCAAGTGATACTTAAATGTGTCATCTTAGCCTTGTTTATCTATCAATTTTTATATATTCTCATGTGATTTATAATAAAGTATGAATTTATACTAACTAACATGATTAGCATTGTTTTGCAGGTGAAATGTAATTTTGGGAAGCTAAAATGCGTGTTGGGAGAGATTGGGTTGGACTCGGATGTTAGCAAAGGAAAAAGCATTCGAAGGCACAAATTAAAGGGGCTCCGCGATGGAGCCGTGTCACGCTGCCATCGCGGAGGCCTTCTGCCTGGATAGGGAATTTCCAGTGAGGCTCCGCGTCAGTGGCGTGTCACGGAGGCAGTGCTCCGCGATGCACTCCGTGACACGTTGCTTGTTATTGCGGGAAAAATTCCCACTAGTATAAATAGAACACTTAGGTTCATTTTTCAATATTCTGACTTGGTGGAGCTAGAACGTGGCAGGCAGTTGAGGGGACGAAATTCTGAGGGTTTTTCTCTATCTCCTTCTTTTTTATTTCAATTACTTGTATGATTAACACTCATTTAATGATGTTTAATCCACAAATGAGTGGCTAATTCCTCTTCTTGCTAAGGTTAAGAACAATTGTATTGAAATGTAATTATTGATCAATTAGGTTTTCATCTTTTCTTCCATGGTTGTTCTATTGATTCTTGTTCTTACTGCATTAATGTGTGGCCAACTTTAATGTACATCTAAAAAGTCCGGTTTCACTCGAGAGAGCAAGAAATTGGAAAGTTGTGAATCAATAGGATATGATCTTTTCTTAGTTTGGGAAAATTGAGAATTGATTTACCTTCAGGATAGAAATATACCTGAAAGTCGTATTAGTCAATTAAGGAACTGGTTTTGTATGGCTAGAACATGAATTTCATTTAATCATAGAAATGTAGGTGGACGGTTCATGATTCTTAAGTTGGGTTAAATACGAGAGTTTTAATCCATTGGCAACAGTGCTTGACTAGCAACCGTAGGAAAAGTTAACCAAATTATATCGAAAATTTATTTCCTTACATGTTCGTTTAACCTCAACATGCTCACATTCATAGTTCAGACACAAATTATATAATCTTTGTAGATTTAGGATAAAATTAGAAATCAAAATATCAAACTCTTCTTTGCACTGTTTTCTTCATTGTTAGAGTTAAAATATAGTACACTTGAGTAGATTGCTACCTTATCCCAGTCCCTGTGGGATAGATACTTGGCTTACTTAAGCCACTTTACTACTTGTTCGACCACGTGCACTTGCGCGTAGCTTTATACCCAAAGCAAAAACCCCGAACAAGTTTTTTGCACTGTTGCCGAGGACTGGCAATTGGTGAATTTTTCTTAAGTGTTAATTTACTATATTTTTTTTCTTAGTGTTGACAACTTGGTCTTAGCTTGTATTTTGCAGAAATACTGCTGAACACTGGCAAGAGACAAGGAGCTTGTGGACTCATATTTAGAGCCTAAAAGACTATTTCATCGTTAGCGGAGAGAAGATCTAGAGAGAAAGCTACAGTTGCTCAGACAAACAATTATGGAGCAACAACAGAATCCACCAGTGGTACGGGCAATGTTAGTGCCCGAGGAAGTAGCAGCTAGGCCGGTTCGTGAAGTGGCAATCCCACATGCTAACAATGTCACATCTAGCATCTGCAAACCTGAGCCTGGAGGGAGGTTCGAGCTCAAGCAAAACATGGTGCAATTGTTGCACACCAGCAAGCAGTTCATAGGTCTCCCTCATGAGGATCCACAGCAGCATCTCCAAATTGTTTTGGAGATAAGTGACACTTACATTCCCGCTGGAGTGTCATCAGATTATGTCAGGCTTACATTGTTCCCATTTTCACTATTGGGAGAAGCCAAGAGGTGGTTGAAAGCTGAGCCACCTAATTCTATTACTACGTGGGATGATCTTGCAAGGAAATTCTTGATACGATTTTTTCCCTCCGGTAAAACAGCAAGACTTAGAAGTCAGATTCTAAGTTTCAAACAGAGAGAGGGAGAGAATCTATATCAAGCTTGGGAGAGATTCAAGTCCATGTTGCGGGATTGTCCTCATCATCATCAATCCAATGATGTGCTGGTGCACACCTTTATAGAGGGTTTGGAACCCCACACAAAAATCTTGCTAGACTCAGCAACTGGGGGACAAGCATTGGAGAAAACTTATGAGGAGCTGTATACCTTGTTAAACTGTATTTCGCAGGGCAATCCGGAGTGGAATGCTGATTCGTCAAGAGGAGGAACAAGGAAAGCAGCAGGAGTTCTAGAAGTGGATGGTTTTACAGCTATTGCTCCACAGATAGCAGCTTTACATAATAAACTCAACACCCACTTCTGTAACATGACAATGAACCAGAATCAAGCCTCGGTGAATGCAGTGCAGTAGATTTGGTGTGAAGTGTGCGGGAGTAGTGAGCACTCAGCTGAGTGTTGTGGAGAAAATCCTGACTCGGTAAACTTTGTGGGAAATGTACAAAGGAACAACCACCAACAGTATGGCAACAACTACAATTCCAACTGGAGGAATCATCCGAATTTCTCTTGGGGTAGCAACAACCATCAAGGGCAAAGTTCGAGTAAGGGGGCGTAGAGGAATCAAGGAGGTCATCAGAACTATCAGGAACAATATAGAAACAACAATGCACCTCCTCCACCACCATCACCCAGCATTGAGGAGATGTTCAAGACGATGATAGCTAACCAAGCTCAATTGCAGGCTGACTATGTGAAATTGGCAGCCGAGGTGAAGAACAACCAGTTAGCTACTAAGGCACTTGAATATCAATTTGGGCAATTTGCTGGAGCCCAAAATACCAGTCCTAGAGGAGGACTTACGAGCGACACAGATCCCAATCCCAAGCAGGTCAATGCGGTGACCACAAGGAGTGGTTTGCAGCTGAAAGAGGTGGAACAAGAAAGACCACCTCAACAATCGGGAGCAGCAGAAGTTGAGAGGGAGCAAAGTGATGAGAGGGGAAGAAAAAGGAAGCTGAATAAGAAAGACCACCACTTCCGTTCCCTCAAAGATTAAAGAAACACAAGGAGGAGGCATGTTTCAAGAAATTCATAGAGGTGCTGAAACAGGTATATATTAACTTACCTCTTGTTGATGTTTTGCAGGGAGTGCCGAAATATGCAAAGTACGTTAAGGACATCGTGGCGAACAAAAGTCGGTTGACTGAGTATGCTACGGTGGCTCTCACAGAGGAGTGCAGTTCCCGGATACAAAACCGACTGCCCACAAAGCTCAAAGATCCTGGGAGCTTTACTATACAAATTACAATTGGGCAGAGTATCCGAGCTCGCATATTATGTGATTTTGGAGCGAGCATTAATTTGATGCCGTCATCGGTATTCAAGAAGTTGGGTCTAGGGAGTCCTAGACCAACAACAGTGGTCTTGCAACTAGCAGATCGGTCCTTAGCCAGACCTGATGGCATTGTGGAGGATGTGCTGGTGCAAGTGGGCTCCCTTATCTTCTCGGTAGATTTTGTTGTGCTGGATTGTGAGCCAGACGCGGAAGTCCCATTTATTTTGGGACGTCCTTTCTTGGCGACCGGGAAAGCGCTGATTGATGTAGCTGCAGGGCAGCTAACCATGTGGGCACACGACAAGGTGGAAGTGTTCGATGTATATAAGGCCCCCAAGCTCCCAATTGTATACGAGGAACTCTCGGTGATCAATGTGATTGATCAAGGTGATGATGCGAAGATAAGTGATTCATGAGAGTTATTGGGAAAACCACTGGAGCGATGTAAGCACTACTGGGGTGAGGACGGTGGTTAAGAGAAAACGTCCGTCACCCTAGAAGATGACTGAGCTGAATGATGTCGAGCCGCGACGGTAAACCAGGCGCTGCACGGGAGGCAACCCGTGAAATTTTTCTTTGTAAATTGTGAATAGATTTCTTTTTTTTCTTTTTTTTCTTGATTAACAACAAAATTTCTAGTTTTTTTTTTGTTTTTATTTTTATTTTGTGTGAAACCTATAATTATTACCAATTTCTTGCCATAAGATGAATTTCAGGTTGAACAGAGGATAAATGTGCAAGGGATCGCAATGTAAAATTTGAGATATGAAAAATAATAAAAAGTGGCAAAACAGTGAGCTAGGGTGATGGCTCCGTGTCACGGAGGAGGGCCTCCGCATCACCTCCATGACACGTTGAGGTGTAAATCTGGAATTTTTAAAATTCCAGAACACCCACGCGACAGCTCCGTGTCTCGGAGGGCATGCTCCGCATTATCCTCCGTGACAGGTTGAAGTGTATATCGCGACGGGTCACACCGGGTCGCCAGGTGACCCGCGCGAATTTCCCACTTTTAAACCCCGATTCCCCCTCCATTTTCCTCATTTTTCATATCCTCCGAAACCAACCTCCCAAAACCCCCTTCCCCCTCAACATGACATGGACTTAGGCCAAGAATTTCATCGAGTTTTCATCAATTCTTCGAATTCAAGGTATACTCTTCAATTCTATCTCATTTCTGGTCGATTTTCTTCGAGATTGAACATGTGATATGAGCTAAACTTGCCCTAAGTAGAAATTAAGCTTAAATTCAATTGAATTATTGTTGATTGATATTCGGAGTATCATTGTGATTGCTTGAACTCGGTAATTACATAGTTTAATCGAATTTTTGATAAAATCATAGCTAGGGCTTGCCTTTGAGTTTGAAATGGAAAAATTTAGTTGAACTAGTGAAATTCATGCTGGGTTGTACATGTTGAGTGAGATGAGTCGATGTGCTAACTGTACTATGCTAAAAGACCGACGGATTCTGAAGTGAAGGAAATAGTGGAATTTGGAAGAATTGGGTGAATTGTAAAGGATCATGTAGTTAAATTTTTCTTTTGTTTCTCCTTGCTAAGTGCTATGGGGTAAAATGTTATCGATGGTAATGATTGTGGCTAGCTGTACGAAGTCTGAGTAGTACATAGAATATATACCGTCGAATTCTCCAAATGCACTAAGCATATTTGTTATGTTTTGTTGTTTGTTTGTGTAAGTAAGCACGATCTTGCCTTAATGTTGTAATTTTGGCTAAGACTAAGTCTGGGGTAGCCTAGCCTAACCCAACCTTAGTTGAAGCAAATTTTAATTGGCTTAACATTGATCTTGTCTATTTGGGTTGACAGGAAAAATGGCAAGCAGGCAAGACAAGGGAAAAGGCGCATCAACATCTGGCGCCAGAAGAAAAAGAATCAGACTAGGCACAGCGGTCCCAGAAGCACCAGCGGTTCCACGCGGCCAATGCCGTCAATATGGAACCAGGTGGGTGACAGAGGAGGGGAAGAAGTGGTACGCAAAGCACAAGGAGAGCAAGTACTTCCCCGAGGAACACATAGCAAGGGAACCGTTGGCACAGGAGTTCCCCAGGATTGTATAGAGGATCGAGGCAGCTGGGCTGAACTTCATCTTTGAAGAGCCTAAAGAATGCAACTTGCACTTGATTCGGGAATTCTACGCCAACTGGAACCCGACTCTCAGAAGTCACACCATCAAAATAAGGGGGCAAATAGTCACATTTGAGCCCCACCACCTCAATGCTATCTTACGGGCGCGGGACACAGATGCCCACGTGCTTCGACAGTTGAATATCACTCCAGCATATGCGGACATCAGATGCACTTTGTGTGGAACCCGATCGACGACTAGGTGGAGCAAACATAAGGAGAGGGGCTACCATCAGACTTTGCCCTACTCACAGATGAATAGGGAAGCTAGGATATGGCTTAAGATCGTGTGTTCCTGCCTAATCCCAGGGTGCATATGACGGATGTAACCCGGGATCATGTATGCTTGGTGTACGCCCTGATGAAAGGGCTAGAGATCAACGTGGGGGCGGTGATTATCTCGGCCATGAAGAGAGCCCGGTTGCATCAGGGGCACAAATACAGATTTGGTGGATTACTCACAACATTCCTGAGGGGTCTGGACATTGAGGAAGAGGCCCTTGACTACATCCCGCAGATGGAGCGGCGGGCCTTAGATGTCACCAAAACTAAGGCTCCCGACACCACCCACGGGCCAGTGCTTACACTAGCCGAGCGATATGCTCGGGATGATCAGTACATGGCTCGCATGTACGGGATGCAAATGCTCCAGCTACGGATAGGTGGAAGGCTGGCAACAGAGGAGGAGCTATGGCAGCTCGAGCTAGACTACCCTTTTGGCGAAAATGCCAAGGCTCTATGCTGAGTGGGGCCAGCTTTTGTAGAGCCCACAGATGATGATGTCCCCACAGATGAGGAGACACGTCGTGAGGACTCCGATGTGGAGTCCGATGATGACGATGGGGGTGATTAAGACATGGGAGACGAGGCAGCAGCACCTGATGAAGAAGTGGAGTATTTTGATTAATTAGGGAGTTCCGCCACCCATTTTTTATGCTATGTTAATTTTTATGAACTCTGGGGACAGTGTTCGATATAAGTGTGGGGTGGGAGTAGTTAGGTGCTGGTTGTGTTGTGTGTATGTTCTGTTATGTTGTTTTTGTGACCCTGTGATTTGTGATTGTGAAGTTTTTGTTCTATATTGTAATTAAATGTGAAACTATTGTGTGTTGCTAAATGTTGCTAGCTGATTTTGTACATATTGTTGTTTCATCAAAATGATTGATATTTTTAGAATTTTTTTTTCTTTTTCAATTCTTGGATTTCTCGGCGTTTGTTTTTGGTTCTTTTACCGAGAAGGATCCCATTGAACTGAAGTCCTAAGTAGTGACCGTTCCCTATGATGGATGGATGAGGACCGTCTTAAGGGAAATGTAGTCGTTAGGAGTATTTTTTTTTTTTATTTTTCAGTTGTTTTCTTTTATGGGTTGCATCCCAAAACCTGTAGTTACTTTATGGTTGCGGAGTTCTGGTTGCGAGTTGTACATGATATTCGAAATGCAAAGGTGATTTGTATGAAAGCATGCAACTTTGTAAATATGTTGAGATACCTAGGCCATAAAGTCGATTCAGTGTGATTGAGGCTTAATGTTTGAACTCTTGTAATTAGCTGATTGAAAAGTCTCTGAATACATCTTGAATTGAGCATGTGCAATAAGTGTGAAGTGAGGTTTTGTTTATTCCATGCCATTGTTAAGTGTCTAGAACTTTCCTGGTGTGTGTACGAAATGAAATGAAGGAGGTGTATTGTAGGAAAGGATGTAGGCATTTCTTTGTTTTTAACCGAAAGTTTCTCTTTTTCATTATTGTACCCACCTTGAATGTACACCCTAGTCAGCCCGTTGAGCATTTAGCCTATTATTTTTTTCTTGTGTCAAAATGTGTAAACCGAGCTTAACCCCTTCTTTTCATCAGCCGTAAATTTGATCCAAAACTCTTAAGCGCTTAAGAAGAGAAAATAATTTTCCCAAAGTGTCAAAGAGTGAGAATGGTGAAAAGAAAAGAAAAGCAGAGTGATGAAAGGAAAGAAAAGGTTGAAGGTGCACTTGTTATAAATAAAATATAATGAAGGTGTCTGAATAATCTTTGTTATCGAGTCAAGTGTGCTTAAAGATATGGGCCAAACTAAAGACAGACTTCAAGAATGGGAGGATGAAGGAAGAAACAATACCCATGAGTTTGATGGGATGTATTAAAAAGGCGCTTAAGGATGCTAGTGGCTATTATTGGCTAGCACAATATTTACTAGTTCCATAGCTTACATTACAACCCATTAAAGTCCTACGTGATCCTACATCACATTTCCTTATATTAGTGGAGTAATACACTAAGGGCAAGCCTATGGTTCATGACATGATGCATGTGAATTCTTTTGGGAGAGAGAATGAAATTGTGTTTATATGCCCCTGCATGTAACCGTTAGAGTTGTGATTAAAAAGGGAAAATTCTCTTGCGTTGTGAGGGCACATGCTTGATGAGAGATTAAGTTTCGTGTCGGATATCTTGATCAGCTGATTTGCATGAGTTTGCCAAAATCGAGAGTCGATTCTTAAGTCTAGGAGGTCTTGATGTGTTGAATGTCATTGCATTGATAGGACCATGCATGTTTTCTTGATGATTTGTTGTATTGAATAATCGGTATGACCGTAGTCTGAATTGTCAAACCAAAGTATCCAGGGTGGGGTGTAAATTGCATGAGGTGTAAGATTGTTGTTCGGGGACGAACAAGGATTTAAGTGTGGGGTAAGTGATCTTGCGCAAATTTATATGCCCAAGTGATACTTAAATGTGTCATCTTAGTCTTGTTTATCTATCAATGTTTATACATTCTCATGTGATTTATAATAAAATATGAATTTGTACTATCCAACATGATTAGCATTGTTTTTGCAGGTGAAATGTAATTTTGGGAAGCTAAAATGCGTGTTGGAAGAGATTGGGTTGGACTCGGATGTTAGCAAAGGAAAAACAATGGGAAGGCACAAATTAAAGGGGCTCCGCGATGGAGCCGTGTCACGCTGCCATCGCGGAGGCCTTCTGCCTGGATAGGGAATTTTTGGCCAAATTCCAGTGTGGGTGCACGTTGGGGCCGTGGCACATTGGCCTAGCCCCGTGTTACGCCGTGCCACATTGCACGTCGTGCCACCTTGCACGCTGTGCCACGTTGGGCCTTATTACCTGGACAGTCAATTTCCAGTGAGGCTCAACGTTAGTGGCGTGTCACGGAGGCAGTGCTCCGCGATGCACTCCATGACACGTTTCTTGTTATTCCGGGAAAAATTCCCACTAGTATAAATAGAACACTTAGGTTCATTTTTCAATATTCTGACTTGGTGGAGCAAGAACGTGGGTTACAAGCAGTTGAGGGAACGAAATTCTGAGGGTTTTTCTCTATCTCCTTCTTTTTTATTTCAATTGCTTGTATGATTAACACTCATTTAATGATGTTTAATCCACAAATGAGTGACTAATTCCTCTTCTTGCTGAGGTTAAGAACAATTGTATTGAAATGTAATTATTGATCAATTAGGTTTTCATCTTTTCTTCCATGGTTGTTCTATATATTCTTGTTCTTACTGCATTAATGTGTGGCCAACTTTAATGTACATCTAAAAAGTCCGGTTTCACTCGAGAGATCAAGAAATTGGAAAGTTGTGAATCAATAGGATATGATCTTTTCATAGTTTGGGAAAATTGAGAATTGATTTACCTTCAGGATAGAAATATACCTGAAAGTCGTATTAGTCAATTAAGGAACCAGTTTTGTATGGCTAGAACATGAATTCCGTTTAATCACAGAAATGTAGGTGGACGGTTCATGATTCTTAAGTTGGGTTAAATACGAGAGTTTTAATCCATTGGCAACAGTGCTTGACTAGCAACCGGAGGAAAAGTTAACCAAATTATATCGATAATTTATTTCCTTACATGTTCGTTTAACCTCAGCATGCTCACATTCATCGTTCAGACTCAAATTAATAATCTTTGTAGATTTAGGATAAAATTATAGTACACTTGAGTAGATTGCTACCTTATCCCAGTCCCTGTGGGATCGATACTTGGCTTACTTAAGCCACTTTACTACTTTTTCGACCACGTGCACTTGCGTGTAGCTTTATACCCAAAGCAAAAACCCCGAACAGGTCTCACGACCCTTGTCACGCAGCCTGCCTACCGTGGCACGTTGCCAATGCACAGGTGGGCTGTTTTGCATGTCCCACTTGCCGACGTTTGCGTTTTACTTCCGATTCCATGCCTCCACTTTACCAACTCATGGATTAGTTCCTCAAATTCATTTTAATCCTACAAAAACAAGAACTAATCATGTTGGTTAGTATATATCTTCACATTTACTTAAAATTACATGAGAATGTATATAAATAAGTTAATAAACAAGACGAAAACTAAGTTGTAAAGTATCACTTGGGCATGCCATTTTTCCCAAGATCACTTGTCCATTAGTGTGTGAGTCGAGGGCTGACTCTTCTCTGGCCCCTGTATATTGGCCGAGCCTTTCTTTGGTGTTCCCTTCGGTGCCATTGTTCTTATGGAATAATGGTTAGGATGCGAGATGTGAGTATATGAAATTAAAAATTTTGTGCTTACTTTCGGATGGGACGAAAGATTTGACGACTCGTTGCCACTGGCAACGACTCGTTAGGTCACTCGTTATTTGTAGGTCAAGAGTAGTCTATTGGTTCTAGTGTTCTCGATGACTGGTCATGATGAGTCATTGCTTGTGGCAACGTCTCATTAGGCTAGTCATGGAATGAGCATATGACTTATATAAAATCCCCCTCAGGACGAGTTACATCATGAGTCATGAGGTGATACCACAACTCATTATGTGGCTCGTGCTTAAGATTTCCCTAACAGTAGTGGTGTCGGTTCATGTAACGATTCATTTGGAATGCCCACGAGTCATTACATGAGGCATCATCTGTAGGTATAAGAAAACTACCTATTCCCTTACTCAATCTCAACCGATTCTTAATCCCTTAGGCACAGACCATTTTTTCTCCTAACGTACAATGTTCAAGATCACAATCAAATTCATGACAGCCTAGGGTTTCATCTTAAGTACTAAATCATTAAGGTCATCACTATTTTACAAACATGAGTAAGTAAAAATTTATATATAAAAACATATTAATACTCACAATTTCAGTTGTGGTAGTGAGTAAATTTATCGACTTTGAGCAGATTCATGTGCTTGGGTGATTTGAGTGTGGACGTGCGTGTGGGTGTGATTTGAAAATGGGAAGTGATTTTGGAATATGAGAAGTGAGAAATTTGAGCTTGAGAGTTTCAGTTTAGAACTTTTGAGAAAATCAGACTGGAATTTTTAGTGTTTTATATGTTTTGAAAACAAAGTTTACCCTATTTATACGTGGGTCGGGTCGGGTGATGAATTTTATTTAAATGCACCATGACCCACGTGATGAGTCTTTAAGTGAAGCACGACTCGTTCAATTTCTTGTTTTAGTGTTCAAGTATAGAGAACTTACTTGGGACCTAATGATTTATAGAATGACTCATGGTGTTACCCAACGAGTCATGTCATGAGTTGTTGGCCCTGTACTCTGATGGACCCTCAATGTTTTCAAGACGAGTCACTTGAAGAATCGTTGAGTTACCTAACAATTTGTTGAGTCACTCGTCGTTAGCTTTCCAGCTCAACTATCTCTATCAACCAGTAGACACGATGGAGGACCTAACGACTCGTTGCCACTGGCGATGACTCGTTTGGTCAACCATTATCTACATTGTTTCTACGTTAGTAACCACGACTAGTCTTAACGAGTCGTTCAGTCAGGTAAGGACTTGTCCTGTGCTTTTTGGCACCAGCATCTCAAGGTCTTATTTTCAATTCCAGCTTCAAATTTCTAATCTTGATCACCTGCACACATCAACACATGTAAGCACTATACATATATTATAATTTCAACTTAGGTTGCCTCCTAATAAGAACTTGATTTAACGTCACGACACGACGCGGGTGTCTTGATTACTCAGACTTCACAAAAATACCTCCATGAGTTGCCTCCCATGTAGCGCCTGATTTAATGTCGCAGCACGACGCAAGTCCTCAGGTTACTCTGTTATACCTCAAAAGCCCAAAGACTAGACCGGGAGTTGAAACGGAGAAAAAGGTAAAATTCTATAGTAGGCTCAAAACGAGTAGTGAGGAGACTCATAAGGACTGCCCATGAGTCGTGATGTGACTCGTGGGGAAGGCCCAGGTATTTAGTGAGGAGGCTGGAATAAATGAGAGCCCACGAGCAAGACCACATCTTGTGGTCAGGCCCTACGAGTTGTTGGGTCAGCCTTGGGGGAGGGGAATTAGGAAACGGAATGAATCTGGGTAGTAGACTTGACGGGACATCACCACGAGTCATGGTCAATCCCCATGATTCATGGGGTGAGTCGCTAGCAAGACTGGAATAAAATTTGATGAGGCAAGGCAGTGTACGTCACAGATGGTGACCCTGAGTCATGGTCATCCATAACGAGTCGTTAGGTAACCCGTTAGGGCCACCTAGCAGTTATTTTTTGCAAATTTAGTAAGGGATTTTCCGTAATCCCTAAGATCTTAAGGCCTAAACTACAACTTTTTGGGTTATGAATAGTGACTTTTAAAGGGGTTAAGTTCATTTTAGGCCTTATTCTTTCATGCAGATTCATGTGCTTGGGTGATTTGAGTGTGGACGTGCGTGTGGGTGTGATTTGAAAATGGGAAGTGATTTTGGAAGATGAGAAGTGAGAAATTTGAGCTTGAGAGTTTCAGTTTAGAACTTTTGAGAAAATCAGACTGGAATTTTTAGTGTTTTATATGTTTTGAAAACAAAGTTTACCCTATTTATACGTGGGTCGGGTCGGGTGATGAATTTTATTTAAATGCACCATGACCCACATGATGAGTCCTTAAGTGAAGCATGACTCGTTCAATTTCTTGTTTTAGTGTTCAAGTATAGAGAACTTACTTGGGACCTAATGATTTATAGAAAGACTCATGGTGTTACCCAACGAGTCATGTCATGAGTCGTTGGCCCTGTACTCTGATGGACCCTCAATGTTTTCAAGACGAGTCACTTGAAGAATCGTTGAGTTACCTAACAATTCGTTGAGTCACTCGTCGTTAGCTCTCCAGCTCGACTATCTCTATCAACCAGCAGACACGATGGAGGACCTAACGACTCGTTGCCACTGGCGATGACTCGTTTGGTCAACCATTATCTACATTGTTTCTTCGTTAGTGACCACGAGTAGTCTTAACGAGTCGTTCAGTCAGGTAAGGACTTGTACTGTGCTTTTTGGCACCAGCATCTCAAGGTCTTATTTTCAATTACAGCTTCAAATTTCTAATCTTGATCACCTGCACACATCAACACATGTAAGCACTATACATATATTATAGTTTCAACTTAGGTTGCCTCCTAATAAGAACTTGATTTAACATCGCGACACGACACGGGTGTCTTGATTACTCAGACTTCACAAAAATACCTCCATGAGTTTCCTCCCATGTAGCGCTTGATTTAATGTCGCAGCACGACGCAAGTCCTCAGGTTACTCTGTTATACCTCGAAAGCCCAAAGACCAGACCGGGAGTTGAAACGGAGAAAAAGGTAAAATTCTATACTAGGCTCAAAACGAGTCGTGAGGAGACTCATAAGGACTGCCCATGAGTCGTGATGTGACTCGTGGGGAAGGCCCAGGTATTTAGTGAGGAGGCTGGAATAAATGAGAGCCCACGAGCAAGACCACGACTTATGGTCAGGCCCTACGAGTTGTTGGGTCAGCCTTGGGGGAGGGGAATTAGGAAACAGAATGAATATGGGTAGTACACTTGACGGGACATAACCACGAGTCATGGTCAATCCCCATGATTCATGGGGTGAGTCGCTAGCAAGACTGGAATAAAATTTTATGAGGCAAGGCAGTGTACGTCAAAGATGGTGACCCTGAGTCATGGTCATCCATAACGAGTCGTTAGGTAACCCGTTAGGGCCACCTAGCAGTTATTTTTTGCGAATTTAGTAAGGGATTTTCCGTAATCCCTAAGATCTTAAGGCCTAAACTACAACTTTTTGGGTTATGAATAGTGACTTTTAAAGGGGTTAAGTTCATTTTAGGCCTTATTCTTTCATGCAAGCAATGTAGACAAGTTTGAGAGGGTGATCAAGCTATTGCTCCTCAATTTCCTTCAATTCTCTATTGGGCATTCAAAGAAGTGTTAGAATCAGCAACCAACAGGTATGTACGGTTATGAATTGGTGATTTCTTTCACACCCATGCCCAATCCCTCTCTAAAGAATGAAATTTTATGTCTAATATATGGGGTTTTAACTGAAGTGCATGAATCTTCGATTTCTATACATGGGTATGATTTGATCATGATGCTATTATTGAATTATAAAGCATGGGAAATTTTTATAATGTTTTCAATTGAAAGTCATGTATCTAGCTTATTGAATTAAAAGCCCATTATTGAGATGCTTATGAAAGATGAGATTGGTGTTGAATATGTGATAATGATGAGATATTAGGATGAAAAGCATGTTTTAAAGCTACCCATTTTTACAGTTATGTTTTCGATGAGAATTGAGTATTTCTAAGTACGATAAAGCTTTGGGAAACGCCCACATGTTAAATATGAATGATGATTTTCCTGAATTAAGCTTACCACATTGTTTTGGAGCAAAGACTCCCAGTTATATTCTTAGCTTGTGGTATGTTTTGTGTTAAAGTTTTTCTACGTATAGCTTACCACATGGTTTTGGAGCGAAGGCTCTCAATTATGTTTTTAGCTTGTCGTATGTTGAGCTAAAGCTTCTCATATGCATGATTTCATATTTGAGATGTATTAGATCATTGAGCTTCCTCAATAGAAGATGTTGAGCTTCATTATAAAATGATGTAGAGCATATGGATGTTTTAGGAGTAATGTCTAGCACCGAGTAGGCTAAGGGTCGATCACCCTATGTCTCAGAACTATGCACCAATGTAGGATTATACATTATGACTTTGGGACCTCCCCTTGCGAGCTTCCCCTTCCTGGATGGGCCTTCAACTTGATATCGATATCATGGTATCATCCATAGCCCTGACAAGGCTTTGGATGGCTCTACCCACTTGAGTGCGATAGTTGAGGCCCCGTAAGCTCTATCGTGGTATGTCGGTTAAATGACGAGTCTAGCATCATTCCTCATGATTTTAGATATGCATGTTTCATTACTCGTGAGATTTACATAAATGCATGTTCTAAAGTAGTTTTGACTCAATATTTAGCTTTAATTAAAAATATCAGAATTCAACTTTGAGTTAATCGATTCAGTTATGATGCTATGAAGTTATGTTATGGTATGTTATGAAGAGATCATGATTTCAGAAAGAATGCATGCAAGCCCTACTCTCAGATTCTTATGTTTACATTGACATTATGCATTGTCTTTAAAATTTTATTTACTTTAGCGATTTTAGTTACCTTGCATACTCAGTACATTTCACGTACTGACCGCATACTCTATGCTGTATCGTTTCATGATATGGGACCCAACTATCTCACATTCAGCCCCTCAGCTTATCAGAGTTAGCACTCTATTTGTGGGTGAGTCCTCATTTCCCGATGACTAGACTATTCAGCTTTCCTTCATGTATTTCAGTTTCAGCTTTATTGAGTTTGTTGGGATCTTGTCCCATCAACTCGTCATGTTTAAAGGCTTTTCAGACATATGTATGTATTCAGCTTCGGATTGTGTATTCTGATGTTATGTTCAAGTGAGACTTTTCACTATGATTATATTGTGACTATTTAGTTTCTTGATTGATATTAGATGTATCCTTATTCCATGGGTCGACTTGGGGTCTCTCGGGGCTCCTTGTCCCGTGATACGATCCGGGCCTCTGTTCAAGTCATCACAAACTTGGTATTAGAGCCATAGTTTCAAAGTTTCTTCGAGTTGTTGAAAGCCACATTACGTAGAGTCTTTTTCATGGGTGTGAAGTGAGCCACTCTTATGATGAAGAGACTACGAGACGTTTCGGAGATGTTCCCTTATTTCAAGATTATGTCGTTCGATGAAAAGTCTTTCTATCCTTCTAATTCGTGCTATTTGCGATTGAAGAATCATGGCTCCTAGAAGAATGAATGGTAGGAGAAATAGGAATGGAAAAGGCCCTGAGGATGGAAATGGTAATGGGCACCAGCAAGCCCCACCAGTTCAGGAGCACCAGGATCTAGATCCAGTCACACATGCTGAGTTCCGGGCTGCTATATAGAGTCTTGCATACACCTTGACGGCTCAGGTTAATCAGCAGGCCGTTGCATATGTTCCACAGAATGGAAATGCAACAACGACTCAAGTCGGAGACTTTTTGAGGATTAACCATCTGGAGTTCCTCCGATTTATGGTAGATGAGGACCCATATGAGTTCATAGATGATATAGTGAAGATTACCCAAGTCATGGAGGTGAATGGAGTTGAGTGTGCAAAGTTTGCCTCTTACCAGTTGAAGGGGGCCACGCATATCTGGTTGCACCAATGGAAGGATAGCAGGGTCGCCAGAGCAGGTCCTGTCAGTTGGGAAGAGTTCCATGTTTCCTTTCTAGACCGGTTCTTCCCTCGTGAGATAAGGGAGCTGAAGGCAGCTGAGTTTGTTAATTTGAATCAAGTTAGGATGGCAGTACAAGAGTATGCCCTTGAGTTCACTCACTTATTGAAATATGCCCCAGAGTTAGTAGCTGATCAAAGGGCGAGGGTGAGTAGGTTCGTGCATGGAGTAGCGGGTTATTTGGACAAGGATTGTAGGACCTCCATGCTCCATCAAGATATGTATTTCCCATAGATAGTGTTGTATGCACAACAGATGAAGGTGACACAGATAAGAGAGAAAGGGAGGTGAAGATGGCCAGGACTGATGACCATAAATTCTCCCAATCATGGTCAAGTGGTGGTTACCGACAGTAGACTCAGTAGCAATCATCAGTAATGAGTGTGCCATCCAGGCCTAGACATGACTAGAGAGAGCTAGCATCAGGCTCGAGGGGTGAGAGCAACAGAGCTGCAGATTCTAGCATCCCAGCTTGTCATAGATGTGGTTAGGGACACACAGGCAGTGCTTGGTAGGTTCACGTGCTTGTTTCGGGTGTGGGCAGCCCAAACATATGCTTAGATTTTGTCCAGTAGTGAGTCATGATCTCTTTGGGGGCCGAGTCCCATCGTCTAGCTCAGCAGCCCCTCTCGCACACTCAACACATCAGGGGGCATCTACTAGCATAGCTAATAGTCAGTGCTAGAATAGATTCTATGCTTTAGCATCCCGTCAGGAGAAGGAGGTTTCCCTAGATGTGGTCATTGGTATGTTACGAGTTTTTTGTATTGATGTTTGTGCTTTGTTAGATCTGGGGGCTACCTTGTGTTTTGTGGCACCTTACGTGGCTAGTAGCTTCGGAGTCAGTCACAAAGTCTTGTCAGAACCCTTATCAGTTTCTACTCTAGTAGGTGACTCAGTTATAGCTAGAAGGGTGTATAGATGTTGCCCAGTCTTAGTCCTTTAGAAGGTCACTTCAGTAGATTTGATAGAGTTAACCCTAAACGATTTTGCTGTTATTCTCGGTATGGATTGGCTATTTGCATGCTATGCTTCAATTAATTGTAAAAACAGGGCAGTAGAGTTTAGATTTCCGAGTGAGCCAGTCTTAGAATGGAAGGATGGTCAGTTGTTCCTGTAGGTCGTTTCATTTCCTATCTTAAGGCCAGAAAGATAATTTCTAACGGTTGTGTATACCATCTAGTTAGGGTTAAGGATGTTGAGTCTGAGACCCCGACTATCCATTCAATTTCAGTAGTGCGTGATTATCCAGAGGTCTTTCTTGATAATTTCCCAGGTGTTCCTCCCAAGTGGGAGATTGACTTTGGTATTGACCTTCTTCCCGACACGCAGCCTATATGTATTCCTCCTTAAAAAATGGCTCCAGCCAAGCTAAAGAGTTGAAAGAGCAGTTGAAGGACTTGTTAGATAAGGGTTTCATTAGACCGAGAAAGTCACCATGGGGTGCACTAGTTCTCTTTTTCCAAAAGAAAGATGGTTCTCTTAGCATGTGCATTGATTATCAGCAATTATTTTTTTGACAAACTTTAGTGTGCCACATGTTTCTAAATGGTAGATCTCAAATCCGGTTATCATCAGCTTAAAGTTCAAGAGAGTGACATCCCGAAGACAACCTTCAGGACGCGGTATGGTCATTATGAGTTTGTAGTTATGTCTTTTGGACTAACGAATGCTCCTGCAGCTTTTATGTATCTAATGAACAGTGTGTTCAACCCATACCTGGACATGTTCGTGATCGTGTTCATTGATGGCATCCTTATATACTCTCGGAGCGAGGAGGAACATGCCTCTCATTTGAGAGTAGTGCTTCAGACTCTCAAGGATCATCAGTTATATGCCAAATTTAGCAAGTGCCAGTTTTGGTTGAACTCTTTAGCCTTTTTGGGCCATGTGGCGTCAAGTGGGGGCATAAGGGTAGACTTTTAGAAAATCGAGGCGGTGAAAAATTGGCCTAGACCGGTGAATCCTTTAGATATTTGGAGTTTCTTGGCTTTGGCTAACTACTATTAGAGATTTGTTGAGTGTTTCTCATCCATTGCAGCACCTTTGATCAAAATGACCCAGAAGAAGGTGAAGTTCCAATGGTCGGAGGCTTATGAGAAGAGCTTCCAAGAGTTGAAGACTCAACTTACTTCAGCACCGGTGCTGACCCTACCCGAGGGTACCGATGGATTTGTGGTGTATTGCAATGCTACAAGGATTGGACTTGGTGGTGTGTTGATGTAACATGGGAAAGTAATAGCATATGCCTCTAGATAATTGAAAGTTCATGAGAAGAGTTACCCGACCCATGATCTTGAATTGGCTGCGGTGGTGTTTGCATTGAATATATGGCGGCATTACTTGTATGGGGTCCATGTGGATGTGTTTATGGACCATAAAAGCTTACAGTATGTGTTCAGACAGAAGGATCTCAATCTTTGACAAAGGAGGTGGTTGGAACTACTCAAAGACTATGATATGAGTGTCCTTTACCATCTGGGTAAGGCTAATGCGGTAGCGGACGAACTTAGTAGACTCTCTATGGAGAGTGTGTCTCATTTAGATGAAGGGAAAAAGGAGTTGGCGAAGGATGTGCATCGACTTGCTAGGTTGGGAGTTAGGTTAGTCGGTTCGACCAATGGCGGTGTTGTTTTTCAGAATGGATCAGAATCGTCCTTGGTGACTGATGTGAAAGCTAGACAAGATGAGGACCCGATTTTTTTAAGGTTAAAGGAAGTCGTTCAACATCAAAAGGTAGAAGTCTTCTCCCAAGGGGGTGATGGTGTGCTTCGATACCAGGGTCGCTTATGTGTTCCAAATGTTGATGACTTGAGGAGCAGGATGTTGCATGAGGCTCATGGATCCAGGTATTCTATCCATACAGGTGCTACCAAGATGCACAGTGACTTACAGTTTATTGGTGGAAAGGCATGAAGAAGGATATTGCAGAATTCGTAGCCAAGTGTTCAAACTATCAACAGGTAAAGGTTGAGCATCAGAGACTGGGAGGCATACTTCAGGATATCAGCATTCCTACTTGGAAGTGGGAAAAAATTAATATGGATTTTATCACAAGTTCGCCTCGTACTTGTCGACAATACGATTCCATTTGGGTTGTGGCAGACAGATTGACCAAGGCTGCACATTTTCTACCAGTTAAAATTGGATGGATTCAGCGGAGGATATGCCAAGCTCTATATCTGGGAGTTGTTCTGATTGCTTGGAGTGCTCTTATCCATCATTTTAGATCGAGGAACTCAATTTACCTCTCAATTTTGGAAGTCATTTAAAAAAGGATTGGATATAAGGGTTAAGCTCAGCACAACATTTCACCCGCAAATGGATGGTCAAGCGGAGCAAAAAATCTAGAACCTCGAGGACATATTGAGAGCATGTGTAATTGAGCATTTAACTCTTATCGAATTTTCCTTCAATAACAGCTATCACTCTAATATCCAGATGGCACCGTTCGAGGCTCTCTAAAGGCGGAGATGGAGGCCACCCATCGGATGGTTTGAGGTTGGTGAGGCGGCAATGATAGGGACGAATTCGGTTCATGAAGCAATGGAGAAGGTTCAGTTGATAAGAGAAAGGTTGAAAACTTACCAAAGTCGCCAAAAGTATTATGCGGACGTGAGAAGTAGAGAATTAGAATTTAAAGTCGATGATTGGGTATTTTTAAGAGTGTCTCCAATGAAGGGAATGATGCAATTCGGAAGGAAAGGGAAACTTAGTCCCCGCTATATCGGCTCGTACCGGTTAGTGGACGTGTTGTCAAGGTGGCTTATGAGTTGGAGTTGCCTTCAGAATTAGCTTCTATGCCTCCAGTGTTTCACGTATCGCTTTTGAAGAAGTGTTTGGCTGATCCATCTTTAGTTGTCCCGATGGACAGTGCTGGTGTAAATGATAGCCTTAGCTATGAGAGGGTTCTAGTGGAAATACTGGATCGATAGGTACGAAGGCTAAGGAAAAAGGAAGTAGCTTCAGTTAAAGTGTTATGGAAGAATCAACATGTGTGAAGGAGCTACGTTGGAGGCCGAAGCGGATATGATGGCTAGATACCCATATTTATTCTCTACCGGCTCACTTTCAGCTTGAGGTATCGGTTTTTTCCTAAAATCTATTTAGTTCATGTTCAGTTCATGTGCGCAAATTTCTTTTATGTATGTGGATGTATATATGATTCGTGAATTCAGTTCAGCTGTGTAGTTTGAATTGGAGGTAGTCATTCCATTAATTTTTAGTTTAAGTGATCAGTATTTGAATATGACAGCTACATATCTCTGATTTTGTGTGTTTTCCAACATTCGGGGATGAATATTCCCTAGGGGGAGATATTGTTATACCCCAGAAGCCCAAAGATCGGACCCGGGAGTTGAAACAAAGAAAAAGTTGAAATTCTGCAGCAGGCTCAGAACGTGTTGTGAGGAGACTCGTGAGGACTATCCATGAGTCATGATGTGACTTGTGCGGAAAGCCCTGGTATTAAATGAGGAGGCTGGAAGAAATGAAACCCCACGAGAAAGACCACGACTTGTGGTTAGGTCCCACGAGTCATTGGGTTAGCCATGGGGGAGGGGAATTAGGAAAAGGAAAGAATGTGGATTGTATACTTGACGGGAGGTACCCACAAGTCATGGTCAGTGCCCACGATTTGTGGGGTGAGTCGTTAGCAAGCATGGAATAAACTTTTACAAGGAAAGGCAGTGTACATCACGGATGGTGACCACGAGTCGTGGTCACCCATAACGAGTCGTCAGGTCACCCGTTAGGGCCACCTGCCAGTTATTTTTTGTCAATTTAGTAAGGGTTTTTCCGTAATTCCTAAGTTCCTAATGCCTAAACTATGATGTTTTGGGTTATGAATAGTGACTTTAAAAGGGGATAAGTTCATTTTTGGCCTTATTCACTCATGCATGCAAGGTAGACAAGTTTGAGAGGGTGATCAAGCTATTGTTCCTCAATATCCTTCAATTCTCTGTCGGGCATTCAAAGAAGTGTTAGAATCAGCTACCAACAGGTTTGTACGGTTATGAATGGGTTATTGTTTTCACACCCATTCCCAATTCCTCTCAAAAGTATGAAATTCTATGTCTTATCTATGGTGTTTTCACCCAAGTGCATGAATCTTTGATTTCTATACATGGGTATGATTTGATCATGATGCTATTATTGAATTATGAAGCATTGGCAATTTTTATAGCGTTTTCAAATAAAAATCATGTATCTAGATTATTGAATTAAAAGCCCAATGTTGAGATGTTCATGAAAGATGAGATTGCTGATGAATATATGATGATGATGAGATATTATGATAAAAGGCATGTTTTAAAGCTACCCATGTTTACAATTATGCTTTCAATTAAAATTGACTATTTCTAAGTATGATAAACCTTTGGTCAATGCCCACATGTTAATTATGAATGATTATTTTCCCTAATTAAGCTTACCACATTGTTTTGGAGCAAAGAATCCCCATTACATTCTCATCTTGTAGTATGTTTTGAGTTAAAGTTTTCCTACGCATAGCTTACCACATGGTTTTGGAGCGAAGGCTCCTAATTATATTTTTAGATTGTGGTATGTTTTGAGCTAAATCTTCTCATATGAATGATTTCATATTTGAGATGTATTTGATCATTGAGCTTCATCAATATACGATGTTGAGCTTCTTTATAAACAATGTAGAGCATATGCATGTTCTGGGAGTAATGTCTAACACCGAGTAGGCTAAGGGTCGATCACCCTATGCCTCCGAACTACACGCCTACGAAGGTTTATACATTATGATTTTGGGACCTCCGTTGAGAGCTTCCCCTGCCCGAATGGGCCTTCAGCTTGATATTGATATCATGGTATCATCCCTAGCTCTGGCAAGGCTTTGGACGGCTCTACCCACTTAAATGTGATAGTTGGGACAACGTAGCTCTGGCAAGGCTTTAGCTTTACTTATAAATGTCGGAATTCAGCTTTGAGTCAATAGATTGAGTTATGATGTTATGAAGTTACGTTATGTTATGTTATGAAGAGATCATGATTTCAGAAAGAATGCATGCAAGCCCTACTCTCAGATACTTATGTTTACGTTTATATTATGCATTGTCTTTAAATTATTCTCTATACTTTAGCAGTTTTACTTACCTTGCATTCTCGGTAAATTCCACGTACTGACCGCATACTCTATGCTGTATCGTTTCATGATACAGGACCCAGTTCTCAAATTCAGTCCCGCTCATAGTCAGCTTATCAAAGTTAGCACTCTAATTGTGGGTGAGTCCTTATTTACTGAGGACTAGACTATTGAGCTTTCCTTTACGTATTTCAATTACAACTTTGTTGAGTTAGTTAGGGTCTTTTCCCATCAAATCATCATGTTTTGAGGCTTTTCAGACATATGTATGTATTCAGCTTCGGATTTGATATTCTGATGTTATGTTCAAGTTAGACTTCCGCTATGATTATATCATGACTATTCAGTTTCTTTATTGAGATTAGATGTATACTTATGCCATGGGTCAACTTGGGGTATCTCGGGGCTCTTTGTCCCGTGTTACGATCCTGGCCTCTGTTCGGGTCGTGACATACTTAGACTTCACCTAGAGCACAAAGGTCCACCAGTTTAATTTCTTCGCTCTTTCCCAAATATTCTTTCACTTGTTGACCATTCATCTTGAATAGTTTGCCTTCATGGTATTCCAATTCAATTTCCCCATAGGAGAATACTTGGACCATTCGAAATGGTCCCAATCATTTGGAGTTCAACTTTCAAGGAAACAAGCGAAGCCTAGAGTTAAATAGCAACACCAGATCACCAGTCTGAACTCTCTCTACTCAATCTTTCAGTCATGTTGAATTTTTATCCTCTGTTTATAAATTTTTTAACTTTCATAGGATTTCAAACAAAATTCATCCAACTCATTTAACTGATCAAGCCTCAAATTCTTAGCATCACCCCAATTCAAATTCAGCTTCTTAAGTGCCCACATATCTTTGTGCTTAAGTTCGACCGGAACATGCTTTTCGATACACAAGCTAATACAGAGACATATTTATAGGGGTCTTGAATGCGGTCTGATAAGCCCATAACGCATCATCTAGCTTCTTTGACCAATCTGTCCGGTTAGCATTCATGGTCTTTGCTAGGATGGTCTTTATCTCCCGGTTGGAGACCTCAACTTGCCCACTAGATTGTGGATGATAAGGTGTTGCCACCGTACATTTCACCCCTTATTTCTCCAACAAAGTCTGAAACATCTGGTTTCAGAAGTGCGAACCCCTTTCACTAATGATGGCTCTGGGTGTCCCATATCTGGCAAAAATATTCTGCTTCAAGAATGTTGTGACACTCTTACCTTCATTGTTTGGAAGTGAAATTGCCTCCACCCACTTTGAAACATATTCCACAACTACAAGTACGTACTTCATCTCGTTTGAGCTCACAAATTGGCCCATGAAGTCAATGCCCCAGACGTCAAACAACTCAATGATAAGGATGGGAGTAAGAGGTAGCTCATGCCTCCTAGATATGCCTCCTTGCCTTTGGCATGCATTACATGTCTTTGTAAAATCATGTGCATCTTGGTGAATGGTTTGCCAATAGTACCCATATTGCAGAATTTTATAGGCTGTGCGAATCCAACTGTGGTGGCCTCCAACAGGGAATGAGTGGCAAGCCTCCAATACACCCAACATCTCAACCTCGGGCATACATCTCCGAATCACCCCATCAGCACATATGCGGAGTAAGTAAGGGCCATCCCAAAAACACTTCCGCACATCAGACATGAATTTCTTCCGTTGGTGAAATGATAAATCTTCCAATACCACTTAGTCACCAGATAGTTAGCAAAGTATGCGCACCATGGGATGAGATCCTAGGAAGAAGCCAAAACCAGCTCGTTTGGGAATGTTTCATCTATTTCAAGCTCATCTCGAAGTGCTACATCTGCCTCTAATCTCGATAAGTGGTCCACCAACTGATTTTCCATCCGTTTTCGGTCCTTAACCTCAAACTCAAACTCTTGCAGCAACAGAACCCATCGAATCAACCGCGGTTTGGCATCCTTCTTTGCCATCAAAATAGCTCCCGGTGCCACTCCACTAGTATCACACATAATCTCAAACAGTAAGGACCAGTCAGGTGCCACTACGATCGGGGCAGTGGTTAATTTGTCCTTTAGGCATTCAGAAGCCTTCAGATGCATCATCAAACACAAACTTCACCTCTTTCTCAAGTAGCTTACCCAAGGGATGTGCAATCTTTGAGAAATCCTTGATGAATCTCCTATAAAATCCTGTGTGACCTAAAAAACTTCGAACACCTTTCATAGAAATTAAAGATGGTAGATTAGCAATTACATCGATGTTGGCTCTGTCCACCTCAATTTCCTTACCAGAAATATTGTGGCCAAGCACTATACCTTCTTTGACCATGACATGACACTTTTTCCAACTAAGCACCAAGTTGGTCTCTTCGCATCGTTGCAGCACCTTGCTCAAATGAGCCAAACAATCATCACCCACCACCGAAAAGTCATCCATAAAAACTTTAATGGTATCCTCCACGATGTCAGAAAATATGGACATCATGGAACGCTGAAAAGTGGCGGGCGCATTACATAACCCGAAAGACATCCTCTTGAAAGAAAATGTACCATAGGGACAGGTGAAAGTGGTTATCGCTTGGTCTTCATAGGCTATAGAGATTTGATTTTACCCCGAATAACCATTAAGAAAGTAGTACCACCCTCTGCCTACAAGTTGGTATAGCATCTGATCCATGAATGGCATAGGAAAATGATCTTTCTGCGTACAGTGGTTTAACTTCCTATAGTCCATGTATACTCTCCAACCTATTACTGGTCTAAGTGGAATGAGCTCATTGTTAGCATTTGGGACCACAGTGGTACCTCCCTTCTTTGGTACGCATTGAACTGGGCTCACCCATTTACTGTCAGCAATAGGATAAACCACACCTGCATCCAACCACTTGATGATTTCCTTCTTTACCACCTCTTGCATAGTTGGATTCAACCTATGCTGATGCTCAATACTCGAAATATAGTATGGCTCAAGCTGGATCTTATATGTGCAATTACCCGATGGGTTCCCAATAATATCTCCAAAGGTCCACCCAATAACCTTTTTATACCTCTTCAAAATGGAGACCAAAGCCTCCACTAGACATTTCTCCAAGTCAGCTGCAACTATGACAAGTAAGGTGTTTTCGATCTCCAAAAGTACATATCGTAAGTGAGAGCTTTAAGCTCCAATACTGGAGGCTCCTCAATAGATGGCTTGGCTGGTGGGGTCACACAATTTTTTAGATCAAGATCGATCTTTTTCGAAGCATAAGTGTATGATCCCATACTAGTATGTGCATTCACAATCTCATCAACCCCATAGATCTCCTCAGCATCAACATTCATCAAAACTGCTGCTAAATGCTCAATAGTCACCAACTCGACAATAGGTATCATTGGAGTTTCAACTTCCATAATATAAATCACTGAGACCACCCACATGTCATTTGGATGCTTCATGGACTGACACACATTAAACGTTATCTCATTATTGTTCAACTGAAATATCAGTTGTCTAGTCTCCATGTCTACAAGAGCACGTTTGGGGGCAAGGAATAGTCGCCCCAAGATAATAGGGACCTCAAAATCAACCTCACAGTCAAAAATAACAAAGTTGGCCAAAAATATAAAGGACTCTACCTTCACTACCACATCATAGAGAATGCCCATCAGATGTCTCACCATGCGATCTGCCATCAATTGCCGCATTGTCAGTTTGGGGGCTCCCAAGCCCAGCTGTCTGAACACTACTAATGGCATCAAGTTTATACTAGCACCTAGATCACATAGCTCCTTATGAAGTTAAAGGCTCCAATAGTGCACGATATGGTGAAAGCTCCAAGGTCTTCCTTTTTCTGCATAAGAGACAGAGATGCTACTTAACTATAGTGGTGCAAATTATTAGTAGTTTCAAAGCTCACGGTCCTCTTTCTAGTCATGAGGTACTTCATGAATTTAGCATATATGGGCATCTTCTCTTGTGCCCTGACTAATGGGATGTTCACTGATAATTATTTCATCATCGAAATAAATTTGTGATACTTCCCATCTTCGACCTTCTTCTTCAGCCTTCGCGGGAAAGGGGGAGGAGGTCTAGGAATAGGCGTGATCTTTTGAGGTACCTCATTCTCCTTTGCTTTGCTAGACCCATGCTCCTCTACATTACTAAGAGCTATCAAATCCACGGAATTATCAACCAAAAACTGCTCCTCGGAGTCCGCCACCTTATCATCATCAATCACCATAGGCTCAACTATCTCATCAGTCACAACTGGCCTTGGAGGATCAACTGTCGCCTTCCCACTCCCAGTAGTGACCGCCATACAATGACTATCATTTTTTGGATTTTGAACTATATTACTGGGAAGTGTGCCCTTCTTCCTCTAGTTCATAGCAATAGACATCTGACCAAGTTGCTGCTCAATCTTCTTAATGGCAACGACATGTGATTTAAACTTTTGGTTTATACCAGAAATATCAGCGCGGAGTTCCTTAAAATGGTCATTTGTCACCTATATCTGCTTGAGTACCTTAGACAACTTGTCTTCCACCCTTGAACCACTAGACTCTAGCTCACGATTCCTTGGAGGAACATATAGACCGCTTCTGTCATTTTTTTACTCCTCACACTTTTTCTAGTCACCATTGTCTCTGCCTCTGCTCCTATCCCTGTATTGGCTCCAGTTGTAGTTATTATCCCTATAATAGTTCCGACCTTGGTTCCCCTGACCTTGATGCCAAGAATATTGGTTAGACCCTTGTGTGTTAGTCTGCCCCTTGATCATTGAGGTAATTTTCGTCCTCCTCAGATTCTAATTCGCATCCATCATTTCTTAGGGCCTTTCCTTGAGAACCCACTGCATTCACCTTTTAAGCAGAGGCTCCTATAAAATGCTCAGCAAGCAGCCCATTGTGGTTTTAATCTTAGCAATAACCTGGTCTCACTCTTTATCCTCTCTTCTCTTCACCGCAAACATACCTACCACATAAGTACCAGTTGGAGCTTCCAACTCTATTGTGTTCCATGTGCGGTTGGTTTTGGTTATCCTATCAAGGACCTCAGCAGCTTCAGCATAAGTATGGATCGCCCAAGATAGTATAAGCCATCGCCTTAGTGTTAGAATTCTAAGACCTGTAAAATATCTCCAATAATGTATCTCTAGGATTCTGTGGTTGGTTACCTTTTTTAGCTTCTTGCTGAACAGCAACCACGTCTCATGAAGTGCTTCATAATTCAACTGCCAGAAGTTGTAGATTTCATTTTTCAGCTGCAATTCTCTGGAAGATGGGAAGAATCTTTCAAGAAAGGCTCTTTTATGCTCCCTCCAAGTAGTGATAGAATTGTTTCGCAATTTTCTCACTCCCTAATGAAAAGGTAAATAACCTCAGCCTGATTGCATCATGATTCACACCCTATTTTTGTATTCTTTGAAGATACCAACGAAATTTGTCAAGTGAGTATGTGCATCATCAGTCGCATAACCCGCAAATATCCCTTTCATATTGAGCAGATGGATCATTATGCTGATAATATCAAACTTTTCCCCATCAGGAAAAAAGGGGGGCGGGGAATAGCTCCAATGGCACCGGCCTCATCAATATCATCATCATTATTATCTTTAAAGTACCGGTGCCTCAGCTGTTCTGGACCTCTATTCCTTCTAGCTCGCTCTGTTTTGGCAGCTTGGCATTACTCTTCAATGAGCCTCACTGCCTCTCTATCCCTTACTCAAGCTTGTTCCTCAGGAAACATTCTGGCTGTCGCTTCTTCCACTGTCTCTTGCCCATGTATGTTGGCCACTTTCCTTAGATTCCGCAGTGTTTGTTCAGGTTCGTGATCAATTGGAACCAGAGATTTTCCTCGGCTCCTAGTACTGGGCATGCACGAACCTGAGACCTGTTAAAAATAAAGACAATAAAGAAAAAAAATAAAAAGGAAATAAGGACTAACAATAAAGCAAACACAATTAACAAAACCTAAGTCATATTCCCCAGCAACAACGCCAAAATTTGATATCGCCAAAATCACACCTCGTAAATGATATATAAAGAGGTCAATGTCAAATATTGAATCCGACCAGGGTTGGGGTTGAATCCCATGAGGAATATGATGAGAAATTTAGTTAATACTATCGGCTTACTTATTTCCTGGGGGGGGGGGGGGGAGCTATGAAACACAAAATAATGAAAAGTAGTAGAACTAATGAGTGGACTCTTGATTTAATTTCGATTGTATTCAATAAGTGAGTTGGCTAGGATTGTATTCCCCATGACTTCATCACCACAAGGATTTTATACTAGTGATCTATTCCGGTTCTTAGCATGCAATACCAGTAAGTTGACTTTACCTAAAAGGTTGGTCCCCTATTTAAATGATTATCACCACGCAACTTGGTCCGTATGCGGATGTATACTTAATTAACCCTTACCGTTAATATCGTTAGCTATTCTCGGACAAGGTCAAGCTATTTGATGAGGGTTGATAGCCTCAAATCTCCATTGTTAATCCCTTTTTTGTTTCATTACTCCCTTGATCTGGTGAGTAAAAATAAGGCAAATTCCAATGTTTGCGACCGTTAAGAAGCAATTAATCCGAAGGGAAAAACAATACATGCATAAAACCCTTTCAAGATTCACTAAGTATTTTTACCTATGTAAATTCATCACAACTCCCACAATCCTAGTTATGAGTTTAGCTACTCATGCTTGAATAATCACAATGATAACTTGGAGAAGAAATCATAATTGCAACTTACAATGATTTGTAGAAGAAACCACTCGTATTGAATAAATAAGAAAAACCAAAGAACACAAATCCAATGTTGTTTTAATCCTCAAAATCAAGAACAAAATTATAAACTTCGTTTCTTGAACCTTGATGGTAGTAAACAACACACAAAACTAATGTTCAAAATCGTGAAAATAAACTGTACTCTAAAAGTAAACCTAAATAAAGTATTTATAGTATTAAACAAAACCTTTCCTAACTAAAAATGGAATCCGTATCGGCAATGGCAACGGGCCAAGTAAGGACTTGTTAGGTCTCCTAACGAGTTGTGGCATGCATTAGTAAGTCGTCCTTGGCAGACTGCTTCTTCAAGGCGATGGGTAACCTAATGACTCATCAAGTCAAAGCACCAGTCGTTAGGTCCCTCGTGGCTACTGATCCCCAAAAGTTTCAGTGTTCTTGACGGGTGTGCCTAGCTTCTCACTATGAGTTGTCAATTCTCCTGAGACTCGTTAAGTCCTTCATTGCGTCTCCTGATAAAATTTTAGCAATTTTTCTTCCTAGTCCTCACGACTCTCATTACGACTTATTAGGGCTAACCATTCATGCCTTTAACTCATTGTCTGCACTGGTTTCTTTCACTTAGCACTTGATCTCTTCCCACGACTCAAGGAATGAGTCGGCTAATGAGACGACAACTCGTTACCTGACTAGCAGTCCACACTTGGTCCATTTTTTTTTTGTACTTTGCCCATTTCACATTTCGAACATGTTTTCCTGGAACACTCAACAATAGCACATTATATCCACATAAACATACCTGAAATTTGCATATCTTCTTAGTTTTATGTCTCGAAAGTGCCATAAAACAACAACACATCAGCCGGTGTTTCACCGGTATCCTCAAGTGGAGCACCGATTTCCACCTGAATTCCCTTCTTTTTGCTCAATTTCATGCTCCGTCTCTTCAAGTTAGATACCTGGAGCATCCGAAGGAAAAAGGCCATAAAATACAATTAAAAGACTTTAAAACTAAGTTAAAGCTCATGCTTAAGAGACTAATGAGTTGGTAAATTACCAACTCATCACTTCACCCTCATATTGCATAGGACCTTGAGTCCCCTAAGCATTGACATTCTTGGACCCGGTTCCTGTAACATGCTTTGTCATTAATTCGAGATGGGTCATAATCTTTACTAGGGTCTCATTTCTCTCTTCATCTCTTTTCCTCATTTCCTCAGTCACAAGGCTAGAACTGGCACCACTCAAGGGTACTTTCGTATCCCTAGTGTGCCATGCTCGATTTGTTTTGGTCATCCTATCCAACAAAGCCTTAGCTATCCCCTAAGTTCATTCCATGAGAGATTCCCCAGTTAAGTTATTGGCCACTGACCTGTTAATGGAATCCAAGGATTCATAAAAACTCTAAAGTAGAACTTCATCCAGTATCCCGTGGTTTTGATATAGGGCCACTTTCTTCTTGAATTGTAAGGGTTCACCCAAGAATTGCCTAAAGTTGGTAATGTCATTTCTCAGCTGCAACATCCTAGATGGAGGGAATAACCTATCTAAGAAAGCATGCAATAACCTATGTAAGAAAGCATTAGTCAATTCTTTCCATGAAGTGATACACCCTAGAGGTAGCTCCTCTAACTATATGGTAACCTCTCCAGTCAAGGAAAATGGGAAGAGCCTTAGTCTAGTAGATTCTTGACTTATATTGGTAATGTTGAAAGGTTGGCATATCTCAAGGAAATTCCAAAAATGTCGATTAGCATCCTCACTCGGTTGTCCTCCAATGAGTCTTTTCATTTATATCAAGTGTAACATCATGATGGTTTCATGAAACACCATTCCCCGCCATGGTTGGTAGGCGAATGGCACCTGCTACTTCTGGCATCATTGAATCATCATCGTCGTGGTCCATGTGGTCATCCACAGAACCTTTTTGAGACTATTGGCTCATAACAGTCATCCTAAAGAGACACCAAAAATGACAACAATTGTAAAAAAAAACACAAGATTGCTTAATTAATTCAAATCAATAATCAACTAGGCACTATATGATCTTATTCCCCAGCAACGGCACCAAAATTAATGATGTCCAAATCCATTCCTCATAAGGAAAGAGAGTAAACGGTTGTCGTAATATAATTACCCAACTCATGAGTCGGGGTCAAATCCACAGGGAATAGAGAATTTATGGCACAAAGGTTGTCTATCGAATTGAACTCATTTTCACATTACATTAAAAATGAAAAAGTAAACATTGGGGAAAGTAGGATCACAATTTGAAATTAAATCCACTACCTATCAAATATAACGCAACCAAATTGAATGAACAAAGATGAGCAACGGCCAGAGGTGCGCTATTGATGGGGCATCAATTGGATTGGAATTAACTAAGAAATCAAATTATTAATCACAAGCATAAATAACCATGGAAGAGGTGGCATCCAATGTTTTTCAACCACTTGGGTGCCTTTCTCCTCGGGTATTCAAACCCGAAGGTCCCAAATAATTCATCCACTATAGCTTGGGTAAGAATTGAACTATCTCTAGCCTCAACTCCTTAATAGGTGTATGAAAATGGGTTTTGGCTATCTCTAGCCCAACCCCACATAACTAAGACCCAAATACCCTCTATTGTTTTCTCACCCATATTCTATTCCCCTTTTTCAAGCAACAATTGAATAAGAAAACACACCCATATTTGCAACTATTAAAAATTCAATTATAATTTGGAGAAAACAACATATTTATACTAAATGAATGATTATAATATTAATGTAACAACATCCAATCCAATTTAGCCCCAATCATGCACAAACCCCTAGCAAAATATTTAGCTACTCATATATGAAGAATACAAAATTATATAGATAAATAAACATAACAGAATTAGCCAGTAAGAGTAAATTGCAAGCTCAAATTTTCTTTCAATGGAGGTATTTACCTTGAGTAAGAAGAAGAAGATGAAGAAGAGTTCTCTCTATTATTCTCTCTCTTCAGAAAATTTTAAATTATTCAATACAATTTAAGATTCTAATAGGAAGGAATGTTCAATACTTTTCAAGGAATGTACAAAAGTAAGTTAAACCTACTCTTCTTTTCTTGTGCTGGATAATTTTGCCCTTTTGATAACAACCTCACTTACTAGTCACCAGCGTTCCGCCGGTGTCCATCCACTGTAATACCCTAAAAGTTTCTAAAAATAGACTTGATATTTGAAATGTGATCGGTAGAAAAATGCTGGAAAATTGCCTTAGTACGACTCAACCTATGAATCATAGGTTGGTAGTATGGGTCGCAGGAAGACACATGGTTGAGAATAGAGATTTTTGTTTCCCAACCACAAGTCTCCACTATGAGTCGTAGTATGTGGGTATGACCCGTGTTCAGGTTTCATAGTAATTCCTTGGGGTTATCAAGTGATTGGTACGGGTGATGGTACGACTCATTGGATAGAGTTATGGGTTGTGGAAATCCTCAGAGAGCTGGTGAAATTTTAATGGTTGTTTATGGGAGCTATACATGAGTTGTAGGAAGATTGTATGACTAGTGGTAGGGGTCGTAGCAGCTGACAGTTCAATTTCTTCAGCGAATTTACTAAGGATATTTTTGTAAATTCTAAGCTCCTAAATCTTAAACTACGTTAGTTTAAGATATGAAATGAGGGTTTTGAGGGTTTTAACTTATCCTAATGCCTTATACTTCCATGCATGCACGTTTTGAAGCTCCCCTTTGAAGATGAAGCTTGAAATTTCCTCAATTCTTCCCCAAATCTCTTAGGCTTTCAAAGACAAGTGTAGATTAAGTTTAAACAAGTATGTGAGGCCATGAATGAGGGTTCCTTTCACTCTCATGCTTAAAATTCTCCTCAATTCCATATATATAAGTTCTAGATCAAGTTCATAATCTTATGGGGTTTTATTCTAAATTTTATGATATTCTCTCTGATCTATTTATGGGTTGATTCCCTTCATGATTCAAAGCATATTTTAAGATTTATGGGAAGATTTTACACCTATTTGGATTATAAATTCATGATTTAAGGTTCTAAAAATTTATGCCCAATTATGTGAGTTTCATGAAAAGTCAAGTTTATGACTTTATTATGATTTCGATTGTCCTTTGCCCTAAATTTATTGTTTATGATTTATGAAATGATTTTATGCAAGTACTCCTCATGAATTTATGAATTTAAAGTATGGTGATTTTCTCAATCATGCATGTTCTTCATGATTTTGATCGACCCATGGGCTCTTCTTTCATGGATATTCACCTATTTCAAGAATGTTCACTCATATCATGATTTAAAAAAGCCCATGAACTTCATTATAATTTCACAATATTTATACGAGCCCTGATGTGCATGTTTCTGGGAGTAGTGTCTAGCACCGAGTAGGCCTGACGTTCAGGTAAACTCTAAGGACTTAGAACTGTGTGCCACTGTAGATTTATATTCTTAGTTGACCCTATGGGGTCCCTAATAGTGATATCATTTCATTTACATGCCTCGCCTTGGCATGCTTGGGATGGCTCTTCCCACTTGAGTGAGATAGCTAGGGCATCATGTAAGCTCTGTCATGATGGTGTCGGTTAAGACGAGTCCTCTGATTTCTCCCTTATGATTTATGCATTATCATGTTTAAGATTCTTTGGCTCAAGTTATGATTTACAAGGTTCCTCTTATGATTACAATTATGACTAGTTTATGCATAGTTTTGAAAACTTTGAGCCCTCATGTTTATGTTATGATTATCACTTCATGCTTTGAACTCTTATGTATTTTATTAGTCCATTTTTACTAACCTTGCATACTCAGCACATTATAAGTCCTGACTACATACTCTATGTTGTATTGTTTCATGATACAAGTTTAGACACTCAAACTCAATTCCACCGTTAGTTCAACATCCCATCTTTCTAGTTCAGTTCCTGCTATTGGTGAGACCTCATCATCCGAGGACCTTCATCTTAGTGTTTGTTTATGTTATTTCAATTTCAGACTTTTATCAAGCTAGTTAGAGGTATTGCCCCATCAGTTCTTCAATTATGTTAGATGCTTTTCAGACAATATGTAGGAGCTCAACTTGTAAGTGTTGAATCTATTTATGATCTTCATGTATGCAGTCTTTTTCATATTCATGTTTACAACACCAGTTTCCATTAATATATGCTCTTTAGTCACTATGTTCACACCATGGGTTGACTTGGAGCCATTCATGGTTCTAGGTTTCGTGTCTTGGCCTGCGGTCTCAACTTAGGTCATGAAAAACTTTATATCCAAGCATTAGATTTTGAAGTGTACTAGGGTATCCAAAAGCCACGTTAAGTAGAGTCTTTTTCATGGGTGTGAAGCGCGCCACACTTATGATTAAGAGGCTACAAATTTTTTTAGGAAACTTCCCTTCTTTCATGATTCTACCTCGTGCTATGAAGCTCAACTCTCCTAACTCATGTTATATGCATATGTAGAAGCATGTCTCCCCGAAGAACCAACGGAGGTTAGCCAGCCCCACCAACACTAGTGTGCCCCTTGTTCGGACAGGTTACGGATGGGGAGCTTGGGTGTTACACCCCGTAAATTCTTGATATTTAGATGGCCTATTCGCATGTTGGTTAAGAATTTTAGAATTCCATACATGCTAGAAAGAGGCCCGGGGAAAGACCGGACAAGCGCCACGTTGAACTATCGCAAGAGCAGGCTAGGCAGGCCCCCTATGCGATGGCCAACGTGTCATGGAGGGCACACCTCCGCGATGGCCAACGTGCCACAGAGGTGAGGTTCAGCCTTTAGTATATAAAGCCCCCACTTCGTTTTTTTGTGATAATTATCAGATAATTTCCAGTAAGCAAACAAAAAACAAAGAGGATGAAGGGTTTGATATAAATTCCTTCTGATTATGCCGTTAATCTCGGTCCAAACTCGAATTAATCTTGGGTTGTGAAGTATCAAGCTGCAGGGAGCATTCCTGGAGTTAGTTTCATGAAATTCGGCCTGCGAACCGTCGCCCTACCGAGCTAAGGTAAGTGGAATTGCTCCAAATTAGTGCCAATATACTCCTATCCCTAAAGTGAGTATTTCTCCCTTCTGGACTTCTGAGAAATAGCGAGTTTTCAGTTGTTTTTCGATAAGTCAATGTTTGGGCAATATACATATATATATATATTCAAAGTAGTTTTTTCTTACAGAATATTGGTGAGTTTAGTTCTAATTGCTATAAATATGAACGCAGTTGGAAGAAATAGCTGGATATTGTCTAAGCTACACCACTTAGCCAAGAAGTCAGTAACTGAGGTATGTAAAGCCAGTTTCTTTGGCATGCCAGTAGTTTCGGTATAGTAAAATAGTTGAAGTGCCAGTAGAATGTTTCAAAAACCTCATATTATGTTTAGTATAAATTTTAGTATAATGTTAGAAACATCATTTCATGGGTAGCATGAAATTTACTAGCATGATATAAATTCTTGTACAAAGTTTCAGAAATAGTACAACATGCCCAGTATGTAATTTAGTAAAGCACGTCAGGATATTATCGTGTTCAGCCGAAACTTAGCAAAGCAATATAAGTTCCTGTAAAGTATTTCATAAATAGAATAACAACTTAATATGAATTTTAGAAAGCATGTTAGAAATAGTAAATCATGTTTACCATGAAACTTAGTTATACAACATGATTCTCAACAGAAATATTATATCTTGTTTCTAGTATTAGATTCAGCACAGTTTGATAGAAATTATATATATACCATTATCATTTCAGCATGTATTATATATATACACATTACTATCATCAGTTTCAGCATGTATCGTACACAATTAGTATTATCAGTTGAGACTTGACTGGATTATTTTGGGTTGGATTACCTAGCATCCATGACCACCCTAGGGTTAATAGCTGTATCGATTAGTCTGCCAAAGGGCGAGGAAACGTCGCTCTATGGAGTGGCATGCCGTCCCCTAGGGGATGAAGATGGGATGCCAGTTTCCCCATATTTTGCCTTGGTCGGCTTTTATACACCCTCGTTGAGCGGGTACGCCCGGGGTGTTGATTCAGGAGTCCTCTGGACTCAGGTACAGTTATAGTCAGGGGCTCAGCGGGCCCAAGTGCATACCCAAGGGACCGGCAGGATGCTTATAGTTACTACAGGAGATGGGATGACCAGGGGTAGGGGTATAGATTGCGTGTTGGTTGTACCTTCCGGCTTATGGGGGCCAAGTAAGGTTTATGTGTGCTATGTTATGTTATGTTATGCTATATTATGCCATGTTATGTTAGTTATGAGTAGATAGACAGTAGAATGCCAAGTTACCAGGTACGACTCCTACTCCTTTCAGCATAGTTGAGGTCAGACTTAAACTCATACTTTTAGTCAGTTACAGTCTATTTCTTTCTACTTCAGTTCTATCAGTTATATTGCTTGTCTTCAGTTATTTCCCAGTTGTTGCTTTGCATAATCAGTACCAGCGGTACTGACCCCCATTTTGGGGCGTTGCATTACTTGCCTGCAGGTACACATAGACGACGAGCAGATCCCTTGTAGTTCCAGCCAGCACATAGAGTCATCAGCTCCTGTCATCCGGAGATAGACAGCTAGAGGTTTATTCCTTTTCTTTTGTTGTATAGGATGGGTAGGCCGGGGCCCTATCCCGACCATCTTATAAGTATTCTTAGAGGCTTGTAGATTGTATATTCCCTGTGGTTAGCTGTACCGGTCGTGTGAGGCCGTGTGTCTTTTTTAGTTTGTTTATGATGGCCGTGTGGGGCCTTATTAAGTCGGTAGTAGTGATCTTGCTGGTCATGTAGCAGTTTAGCATTTGTTTTCTTGATTCAGAAATAACTAGACAACATGGTGGCCTTGTTTGCCTGCATAGGTTCCCTATTGATTTAGTTGTTCTGGGTAGCTGTTGTTTTCTTACAGGAGGCTATAGGCCTAGTCGGTCGGAGGCTGTATTTACAACCGTTATATAGTCTGTCATTTTCTTGAATCAAGGATTTAGAGCCAGCCTGGCATCAGAAGTGCTTAGGCTCAGGAGTCCAGCAGTTCAGGTCTTAGTAAGGGCACCAGGTGCCAGTCATGCCTCCCAAGGCGGGGAGTGACAAACTTGGTATCAGAGCAGGCCGTATCCTAGGGAGTCTGCTAGCCGTGCTAAGTAGAGTCTTGCCTATGGATGTGTTGTGCACCACATACTATAGACAGGAGGCTGCAAGGCATGATAGGATAGTTACTCTTTCTTCTTATTCAGTCATGCTATAGAGCAGTACAGTATAGGGTTGAGTCCCTAAAACTTATCATACTCTTTGGTTACAAATACAAAGTCAGATCAGCGACATCCTATCACAGGCAGAAGATTGGATATAGCAGCAAAAGATGGCACCAGGTAGTTGCAGGGTAACTACAACAGTAGGAGGAGGTATCAGGGACTTCGCAATGTGATACCTCTATCAGTACCATCCCCCAGTATATTTCTACAACTTCAGAGTAGGAAGTCAGAAGCATAGCGTATATATGAGTTGATTTATTTGTTATATATATATGATCTGACTAAGATGACAGATAATATTAGATTATCGCATAGATGTGAGAAAGAGAGGGAAATGTAGGATTCCCACCTCCATCCTTTCTGATGTTGTACAGTTCCATGTTTTCGTTCTGTTGCAGTAAGAAAAGGTTGTTCCTGCCTCTTAGTTTTGATTCTAGTATAGCAAAGGGCATAAGGATTGAGGTGATGTTGCCCAAAGTAAGCAATAAGTGAAGAGGGATTGGTTGATTCCAGAAAGTGTTAGAAAGAGTAAGGAGCCCTATGATTAGGTAAGTTGTGCAGACCTTCATGGTGACAAGTCAGAAGAGCGAGTAAGACCGCTAGATTACTCGAAGTGGGTGTAGGAGATCCGTCAATGATGAACTTTCAGTAATAGTCAAGTTTAAGTCAGAAAAAGGTTGAATCCATCGTACCATGCTAACGATGGCAGGATACGTCTGCAAGATAATAATTATAATCCTAGCTGTGATATCAAAAGATAGGGAGGTTATATGAATAAGATGGGTCCGACTGCAAGCCAGAAGAAGCATAGGTTGAAACTTGACTGGTAACCTTATTGACAATGTAAGGCAGGTACCTTGAACCCCAAAGTTCAGTTTAAGGAGGATAATGGTGAGTATGAATACCAATTTTGAGGGGGGAAATTAGAATCACCTCCAGATTAATAGAACATCGTGTATTAAGGACTAAGCCTCGGACTGACAGCTAAGAGACAGTAAGGTCGTAGTCCAGAATGTTGTGGCATGTCTGCCTAGGGGGAAGGTAGGAGAGTGCCGACACAGAGGCTCTAATCTAGTATGGCCTAGAGACAAAGTCCAACAGACAGTCACGGGCCCTTAATATAATGCCAGGTAAGGCCACAAGGTTCGAATGTTGACCCCACATTGTAAGAGTGGCGAAATTTCAAATGGCAGATCATAACTAAAGTGCATGTGTTTGTTTCTTCCAGAATGGGACAAAAATCCGATTAAATGGTACGAGAGGACAGGAGATATAATTAGACTGTAGAAGCAGTATATCATGTGAAGTATGAAATTCAGTAAAGCATGTCAGAGATTACGTATTACTACAAAATTCAGTATGTATTGTACTTAGTTGTTGATATATATATATATCAGATATGCTGTGAGTAGCTGCCAATAGGGGTTACAGTTACACAGATTTTGGTTAACTGCTAGGAAGTATATACAGATCTTACTGTAGGACCCCTCACCAGAAAAGGGGGTAGGGTAAGTGTGATCCACGTATGAAGCCATAGAAACTTTCTCAGTTCTCAGTTTATTGAGTTAATGGACTTATATGTGTGTTGCCAGATTTAGACTTCAGAAGCTCACAAGAGTTAGTAGCCTGAATCAGGTGGTTAGATGATACGGGCATAGTTAGGCGGTCTATCGACCAGCTGGCGCCTGTACTAGCAGTGAAGCACCCCTAAAGACTAGTAACATTATCGAATGTGCTAGAACCAGAGATAAAGAACGAATAAGCATACTCCAGAGGTTAGTAACACCAGAATTTTCTAGTATGTTAATTGGTCGTACATCATTTTTCCATCCTTGTAGGTGAGAGTCAGCCTTAGTCAACTTAGCAGTTATCATATAGAACACCCCGCAATTCAGCTAGCCATCCCGGTCAGACAAAACCATGGGTACCCAAAGAAAGGGTACACATCAGTAGTCAGTGACAGACTAGTACCCCAGCCGGTTCCCGTAAGATATTTAGATATAGAGTCCCAGGAGAAGGCCAGTATTTACAGAATTGCTCATAAGACCGAGAATTTCCTAGAACAGCATTATAGATCCAAGTTTATCCAGACATAAGGAATTAGTAGTACTCTACTAGCACAGTGTTTACTAAATCAAGGAAATCGGTTGGCTCTTTGTGAAGATTTAGGGGCTGATCGCCTGAGGGTAAGTTCGACTAAGCACAGCTCTACAGTTGTCCCATTGGAGTAACAAAACAGTTAGCTGTCCACAACCCGCAGTTATGCATGAGCGACAGATGCCCGAGTAAGACGTTTAGAGCGTTGTTAGACTACTTCAGCATTCGGTTCATTCAGCCTAGTTATTAAGTTATTCACAGTCATTTAGCCAACTTATTAGAGATCATGATCACCATCAGGATCCTCTGATTAGATACGTGCACGTGGTGTGCAGACAGTCATACAGCTTATTCCAGCAGCGAGTAGCATTAGCATATGGCCCAGAAGGCCAGATAAAGCTCTAGCTATACAGATAGATTATTTGTTAGTTTCTCCTGTATAATAAACCAGTATGATCATCAGTTACATGCCAATTTCTCTAATGTGAATTTTGGCTGAATTCAGTAGCCTTTTTGGGTCACATCGTGTAGGAGGCTGGTATACAAGTAGACACACAGAAAGTAGAAGCAGTAAAAACGTGGCCTAGACCTACCACTCCGACCGAAGTACACAGTTTTCTGGGATTAGCAGGGTACTACAGAAGATTTGTTGAGGGATTCTCCACCATAGCGGCACCTCTGACTAAGCTGACGCAAAATGCAGTAAAGTTTCAGTGGATGGAGGCATGTGAGCAGAGTTTCTAGAGATTGAAAGACAGGTTGACCGCCGCCCCAGTGTTAGCATTGCCAAAAGGTACAGAGGGTTATGCAGTTTATTGTGACGCTTCGGGTATTGGGTTAGGATGTGTGTTGATGCAGCATGGTAAAGTAATTTCTTATGCTTCCAGATAGCTGAGGTAACATGAAAAGAATTATCCTACCAATGACCTGGAACTAGCCGTAGTAGTCCACGCCTTAAAGATATGGAGACATGACTTGTGTGGCGTTCATGTGGATATTTTCACTGATCAAAAGAGCCTATAGTATATCTTCACCGAGAGAGAGTTGAACTTACGGCAGCGTCACTGGTTGGAATTGTTGAAAGATTATGATGTAAATATTCTATATCACCCAGGCAGAGCCAACGTAGTAGCAGATGCCCTCAGCCGTGAATCTATGGGGAGATTAGCATACTTGTAGCCTGAGCAGCGGGAATTGGCCCGAGAGTTGCATCAGCTAGCCAGTCTAGCTGTTCATGTAGCAGAAACAGGGGACAACAGAGCGGTAATCCAAAATACCACAATGTCGTCTTTAGTTGTGGAAGTAAAGGAACGACAATACAAAGATCCTAGCTTTATTCAGCTCAGAAACAGAGTTCAGCGGGGAGAGATGACAAATTTTCAGATAACTGAGGATGGAGTGTGGAGATATAAAGATCTCCTTTGTGTTCCAAATGTTGCAGGGCTTCGCCAGAAGATTATGGGCGAGGTACATTATGCCCATTATTCTCTCCACCATGATTTGACAAACATGTGCCATGATGTAAAAGAAATCTACTGGTGGCGAGGAATCAAGAAAGGGATAGCAGAATTTGTAGCTCACTGTCCCAATTGCCAACTAGTAAAAGCGGAACACCAGAAACCAGGAGGATTGACTTATGACATAGCTGTGCTTCTTTGGAAGTGGGAAGTAGTAAACATGGATTTTGTAGCAGGATTACCCTGAACCAGGCATAGAAATGACTCAATTTGGTTAATTGTTGACAGACTGAAAAAATCAACCCATTTTCTGCCAGTAAGGGATACTTTCTCTGCCGAAATTATGCTGAGTTGTATATCATAGAAATAGTCAGACTGCACGGTGTTCTAGTGTTCATTATCTCTGATAGAGGGGCGCAATTCACAGCTAAATTTTGGCAATCATTTCATAAAGGCTTGGTGACAAAGATTAACCTGAGCACAACTTTTCACCCTTAGACAGATGGGCAGGTAGAACGCACTATTCAGACGCTCGAGGATATGCTGCGAGCGTGTGTGTTAGACTTTGGAGGTGGCTGGGATGAGCATACCACTTATTGAGTTTTCCTATAATAACAGTTACCATTCAGCTATTCAGATAGCACCTTATGAGGCATTGTATGGGCGAAAGTGCAGATTGCCAGTTGGCTGGTTTGAAGTAGGAGAGTCAGCGCTGATTCAGCCGGATATTATTCATCAGTCAGAGGAAAAGGTAAAGCTTATCAGAGAACGCCTATTGACTACTCAGAGCCACCAGAAATCGTATGCTGATATGCGGCGCAGAAATCTGTAATTTAATGTGAATGACTGGGTGTTTTTGAAAGTTTCTCTGATGAAAGGGGTGATGAGATTCAGCAAGAAAGACAAGCTTGACTCGAGGTTTGTTGGGCCTTATCAGATCCGCCGAAGAATAGGCCAAGTGGCATAGGAGTTGAACTTACCTCTAGAATTAGAGTATGTTCACCCTGTTTTCCACATGTCCATGTTGAGGAAGTATATAGGAGACCCCTCCAGAGTTGTCCCAGTTAAGGATGTCTAGGTTATGGAGGAGCTGGCTTATGAAGAGGTTCCAATAGCCATACTAGATAGGCAGATTTGCAGGTTGAGAACTAAAGATATTTCTTCTGTTAAAGTATTATGGCGTAACAGGAACCGAGAAAAAATGACTTGGAAAATAGAGGAAGATATGAAAGTCAGATATCCTCAGCTGTTCCGGACTTAATCAACCAGAGGTACGTTAGTATTGTTGTTTTATGAATTGCCTTATATTATGTGTATAAATGAAATAGTTGGCTTTAACCTATTGCGTGATGAATATTAGTATTGTGTGGAGTACCTGTATTGGGCTTTTCTGAGATTCGGGATTTTTGAGATAGTCCATATTACAGGGGAGACTCTGCCGAAATTTTTCTAGAATAAGTCAATTAAGTTGAAATTCTTGCAAGTAGAAGTTTACATTCGAGGATGAATGTTCTTAAGGGGGGGTAGATGTTACACCCCATAAATTCTTGACATTTAGAAGGCCTATTCGCATGTTGGTTAAGAAATTTAGAATGCCATACATGCTAGAAAAAGGCCCAGGGAAAGACCGGACAAGCTCCACGTAGAACCATAGCAAGAGGAGGCTGGGCAGGCCCCCTCCGCGATGGCCAATGTGTCACGGAGGGATCACCTCTGCGATGGCCAACGTGCCACGGAGGTGAGGTTCAGCCTCAAGTATATAAAGCCCCCACTTCATTTTTTTGTGATAATTATCAGATAATTTACAGTAAGCAAACAGAAAACATAGAGGAAGAAGGGTTTGATATAAATCCCTTCCGATTACGCTGTTAAACGCGGTCCAAACTCGAATTAATCTTGAGTAGTGAAGTATAAAGTTGCAGGGAGCATTACTGTGGAGTTAGTTTCATGAAATTCGGCTGGTGAACCGTCCCCATACCCAGCTAAGGTAAGTGGAATTGCTCCAAATTTGTGTAAATATACTCCTATCCCTAAAGTGAGTATTTCTCCCTTCTGAACTTTCGGGAAATAGCGAGTTTTCGGCTGTTTTTCGATAAGTCAAAGTTTGGGCTACATATATATATTCAAAGTAGTGTTTTCTTCCGGAATATTAATGAGCTTAGCTCTAATTGCTATAAATATGAATGCATTTGGAAGAAATAGTTGGATATTGGCCGAGCTCCACCAGTTAGCCAAGAAGTCAGTAACTGAGGTATGTAAAGCTAGTTTCTTTGGCAAGCTAGTAGTTCTGGTATAGTAAAATAGCTCAAGTGCCTGTAGAATGTTTCAGAAACTGCATATTATGTTTAGTATAAATTTTAGTAAGATGTTAGAAACATCATGTCATGTGTAGCATGAAACTTACTAGCACGATATAAATTCTAATAGAAAGTCTCAGAAATGGTACAACATGCCCAGTATGTAATTTAGTAAAGCACGTCATGATATTATCATGTTCAGCCAAAACTTAGCAAAGCAGTATATGTTCCCGTAAAGTATTTCAGAAATAGAATAGTAGCTTAATATGAATTTTAGAAAAGAATGTTAGAAATAGTAAATCATGTTTACCATGAAACTTAGTTATACAACATGATTCTCAGCAGAAATATCATATCTTGTTTCCAGTATTAAATTCAGCATAGTATGATGGAAATTATATATATACGATTATCAGTTTCAGCATGTATTATATATACACACATTACTATCATCAGTTTCAGCATGTACCGTACACAATTAGTATTATCAGTTGAGACTTGACTGTATTGTTTTGGGTTGGATTACCTAGCATCCATGGCCTCCCCAGGGTTAATAGCTGCATCGACTCGTCCGCTAGAGAGCGAGGATACGTCGTCCAACGGAGTGGCATGCCGTCCCCTAGGGGACGAAGATGGGATGCCAGTTTCCCCATATTTTGTCTTGGTCGGCTTTTATACACCCCCGTCGAGCGGGTACGCCCGGGGTGTTGATTCAGGAGTCCTTCAGACTCAGGTACAGTTATAGTTAGGGGCCCAGCGGGCCCAAGTGCAAACCCAGGGGACTGGTAGGATGCTTATAGTTACTACGAGAGTTGGGATGACCAGGGGTAGGGGTATAGATTGCGTGTTGGTTGTACCTTCCGGCTTATGGGGGCCAGGTAAGGTTTATGTGTGCCATGTTATGTTATGTTATGCTATATTATGCCATGTTATGTTAGTTATGAGTAGATAGACAGTAGAATCCCAAGTTACCAGGTACGACTCCTACTCCTTTCAGCATAGTTGAGGTCAGACTTAAACTCATACTTTTAGTCAGTTATAATCTATTTCTTTCTACTTCAGTTCTATCAGTTATATTGCTTGTCTTCAGTTATTTTCCAGCTGTTGCTTTGCATACTCAGTACCAGCGGTACTGACCCCCATTTTGGGGCGCTGCATTACTTGCCTGCAGGTACACATAGACGAGGAGCAGATCCGTCGTAGTTCCAGCCAGCACACATAGTCATCAGCTCTTGTCATCTGGAGCTAGACACCTAGAGGTTTATTCCTTTTCTTTTGTTGTACAATATTGGTAGGCCGGGGCCTTGTCCCGACCATCTTATCAGTATTCTTAGAGGCTTGCATATTGTATATTCCCTGTGGTTAGCTGTACCGGTCGTGTGAGGCCGTGTGCATGTTTTAGTTTGTTATGATGGCCGTGTGGGGCCTTATTCAGTCGGTAGTGGTGATATTGTTGGTCACGTAGAAGTTTAGCATTTATTTTCTTAATTCAGAAATAACTAGACAGCATGGTGGCCTTGTCGGCCTGCATAGGTTCCTATTGATTCAGTTGTTCTGGGTAGTTGTTGTTTTCTTACAGGTGGCTATAGGCCTAGTTGGCCAGAGGCTATATTTACAGCCATTATATAGCCCATCATTTTCTTGAATCCAGGATTTAGAGCCAGCTTGGCACTAGAAGTGCTTAGGTTCAGGAGTCCAGCAGTCCAGGTCTTAGTAAGGGCACTAGGTGCCAGTCATTCCTCCCAAGGCGGGGTGTGACATTGGGGCTGCCTTTAGACTGTTGGTACGTGCCATGACCACTTAGCTTAATTAGAAGGCCATTGCATCTGCGGACTCCACCAGAGAGATAGAAGCTACTAGGGTTCCTTGGTTCTAAAGAGAACAGCGAGTTCAAGGGGAGAGTAAATGGAAACAAGAGGGCCAGGGCGGGGAACTTTGAGTTGTCCCAGCAAGGGTCAGGTGGTGGAATCACCCTCAGCGTCAGTAGAGATCTTTGGCTCCGACTTAGAGGAACAAATTTATGTAAGGGATATTACATACCCAGTATGTAGAAGACTGCCCATCAGCCGAGTAGAGTGGCTAGAGAGAACGTGCCCGGCCACCCTTCCAACAGCCTTGTCCAGCCAGCCAGCATTCCTGAAATATTGTAGAAAAAACTCAGAAAAGTGTTTGGTTGGCAGAGATGGTTGTTTCGGGTGTGGTAATCCCGGACACATGTACAGGAATTACCCATTGGCTAGTGAGGGCATGGGCAGAGCTAATTCTCCAGCCACTAGATCCGCCACTCTGACAGCTCGCCCATCTCAACAGGATGAGTCATCTAGTACCGGTGGCAGCCAGCTCCAGATATAGTCACAGGTATGTTGATCATTTCATATTCACCCTTGCATGTTGCTAGGCCCAGGAGCCCCAGTCTAAGGTGTAAGGTCCCCTTTTTCATTTTATTATGAGATTCATCCTGGATGGTAGGAAATGGTTATAAGTACTAAGCCTTTTATGATAGATTTGGGGGTGAAGGTAAAGTCATGAGCTCGTGATGTCAACCTAGCCTTAAGAAGGGATCCAAGGGACATAAATGATGACTTTAAGATAAATGGACCGGGGGGGGAGATGTTAAGTCGAGAGGCCGAGTCAAATCTTGAGTTATTTCTAGTAAGGAAGTTCCAGAAATAATATATATGGGATGTCAATTCCTTTCTGTTCAAATGATCTCCCATGTATATCAGTTGACGTTACACATTACTAATGCTTATTTTTATGTTCCGAGAATGATAGGTAATCACTTTAGTCAGCGATCCCAATCTTACTCCATGACTCCATAAAACTCAACTTCATGTCATGACCCTTGTGTTGTATGTAAACCATGTCTCTCAGTATGCTTAGCTCTATGAACTTAGTCATCAAGATTTGCCTTAGGGGCTCATAAGATAGTGCTATGTCAGGCATGAGTCCAACTCAGATTTCTTAAATGATTCATGCTTACGATTTCCTTACTCTAAGCCTCATGTGTATCTCCCCATGATATAAATGATGGTTATAGTTTTCACATTTAGGATAACTCCCTATTCTGATAAGAGGTGCCACGTATGTAGAAGTTTCCAAAGCGCAATAAGTAGCCAAGCCTAAAAGATAGGGGAATTCTTGAACAATGTTAACTACAGGAAGCCATGGGGTGACCACAAGTGATAGGCTCAAATGAGGTGGTAATGTAGAAGTAGACCATAACATGGTGTGACTGGTGACTCTTGGTTAGAGCTCAAACTTGTACGACCTTTTTGTTTAAAGGGAAGTAAGATTCTTAGTGGATAATTATGAGTCGTCGGAGAGCATGCATGGTTTTGTTATGTATCGTGACGTTTCTAGGTCTGTTCTTAATTTTGTATTGGTGTAACATAGTAAGGTCATTATGTAAGCTTATAGATAGCTTAAGACTCATGAGAAGGACTGCCGGATGCATAACCTAGAGCTGATAGCCATGGGGTTTTCTTGAAAATCTGGAGGCGCTACTTATATGGGGCATATGTGGATGTGTTCATGGATCACAAGAGCCTTTATAGTGTGATCACTCAGAAGGAAGAGGATTTAAAACAAAGGGGATGGCTAGAGCTTCTTAAGGATTACGATATGAGTGGCTTTTTATCATCCAGCCCAGTCTAACATAGTGTCGCATGACCTTAGTAGATTGTCCATAGAGAACGTGTCCCATGTATAGGATGGGAGGAAGGAGTTGTTGAAGGATGTGCATCGGCTTGCACAATTAGAGGTTTGCCTTATTAACTCAACTGAGGGTGGTGTCATTGTTTAAATGGGTCCTAAGCTTCTTTTGTGGACTGAAGTCAAGGCTAGTCAAGATGAGGATCCTATCATAGTGAAATTGAAGAAAACGGTTCAGAATCAGAAGGTGGAGGTCTTCTCCTAAGGGGGAGATGGTGTACTTTGATATCAGAGTCGTTTATATTTTCCAAGTGTTGATGACTTGAGGTAGCGGATGTTGGGTGAGCCTTATGGCTCTCAACATTTTATCCACCCAGGTGCCACCAAGATGTACCGTGAATTGTGAAAAGTTTATTGATGAAATGGCATGAAGAAGGACACAGCGGAGCTTGTGGCTAACTATCTAAATTGTTAACAAGTGAAAGTTGTGCATCAAAGACCTGGTATGCTATAAGACAATAATATCCCCTAGAAGTGGAAAGAGATCAAATGGACTTCATCACAGGGTTGCCTCGTACTCGCCGACAGTATGACTCTGTTTGAGTGGTCGTTGACAGGTTGACCAAAGCAGCACATTATCTTATTGGTCAAAACTACTGATTCAGCTGAGGGCTATGCTAGATTGTACATTCAGGAGTTATTATGTTTGCATGGAGTGCCATTACTCATCATCTTGTACTTAGTTCATCTCTCAGTTTTACAGATTGTTTTAGAAGAGACTTAGTACTCAGGTGAAGCTTAGCATAACTTTTCACCCTTCGATAGATAGCTAGGACAATCAGACCATTCAAATACTTGAGGATATGTTAAGAACATGTGTAATTGATTTCAAAGGTAGTTGGGATGATCACTTACCTCTCCTCGAGTTTCCTACATCAACGGTTCTCACCTAGCATTTAGATGGCTCTATTTGAGGCTCATTATGGGTGGAGGTGTAGATCACCTACTGGTTGGTTCAAAGTAGGTGAAGCTATTTTGATAGGGCCAGATTCAGTTGATGAGGCTATGGAGAAAGTTCATCTTATAAGGAAAAGACTGAAAACTGCTCAGAGTCATCAAAAGTCATATACGGATGTTAGGCGAAGAGAACTCGAGTTTGAAGTTGATGATTGGGTATTCTGAAAGGTGTCTCCAATGAAGGGAGTGATGAGGTTCTGAAAGAAAGGGAAGCTCAGTCCCCAGTATGTAGGCCCATACGAGATTTTGAGATGTATTGGAAAGGTGGACTATGAATTGGAGCTACTAGTGGAGTTAGCATCAATGCATCCAGTTTTCCATATATTGCTATTGAAAAAGTGTATTCATGACCGGGATTTGGTTGTTCCAGTGGAGAACATAGGCGTGAAAGATAGCCTTACTTATGAGGAGGTGCCTATTAAGATCTTTGATCATCAAGTTTGAATGTTAAGGAACAAGGAACTTGCTTCAGTGAAAGTGTTGTGGAGAAATTAGCTTGTTGAGGGAGCTGCGTGGAAAGTCAAAGCGGATGTGATGGCTAAATACCTGCATTTATTTCCTTCTCACCCTATTCTAGCATGTGCTATCAGTTTCCTCTCTAATACTCTATATAGTTTCATGTAAACTTCATGTCTCTCAGTTTCTTCATGTTATATCATGTATGTATGAATTATGGATTAAGTTTAGTGATGTATCTCAGTTCGGAGTTAGTCACTCTATCAGTTTTCAACTTTAGTTGTTCAGTATTTGAGATTGCAGTTCCTTCCCTAGCTTTTTAGTATGCTTAACCCACATTCGAGGATGAATGTTCCCAAGAGGGAGTATCGTAATACCTCAAGAGTTTCTAATGTTAGACTTGAGATGTGAAATGTGATCAACAGGAAAAGTTGGAAAATTGCCTCAGTATGAGTCAACCTATGAGTCATAGGTTGGTAGTATGGGTCGTAGGAGGACCCATGATTAAGATCAGAGACATTTGTTTCCAACCCATGAGTCCCCACTACGAGACGTAGTATGTGGGTATGACTCATAGGTTGACTCATACTGAGGCATAGTAAGTCCTTGGGGTTTTCAAGTGATTGATTGTACGGTGATGGTACGACTCGTAGGATGGAGTTATAAGTCATGGTATGAGTCATGAAAATCTTCAGAGAGTTGGTGAAATTTGAATGGTTGATCATGGGAGATAACCACAAGTTGTAGGAAGATTTTACAACTAGTGGTACGGTCACAGTAGCTGACTGTTCAGTTTTTCCTTCGAATTCATTAAGGGTATTTTCATAAATCCTAAGCTCCTAATCCCTAAACTACGTCATTTTAAGATCTTAAAGGAGGGTTTAAAAGGGGTTTAACTTAAACTAATTCCTTAGACTTCCATGCATGCTAGTCTAGAAGTTCCCCTTTGAAGATCAAGGTTGAAATTTCCTCAATTCTTCCCCAAATCTCTTATGCTTTCAAAGACAAGTGTAGATTCAGTTTAAATAGGTATGTGAGAGCATGAATGAGGGTTCCTTTCTCTATCATGATCAAAATTCTCCTCAATTCCATGAATTTGAGTTCTAGATCAAGTTCATGATCTTATGGGGTTTAATCCTAAATTTTATGAAATTCTTCATGATCTATTTATGGGTTGATTCCCTCCATGATTCAAAGCATGTTTTAAGATTTATGCGAAAATTTTATATTTATTTTCATTATATATTCATGATTTCAAGTTCTATTAAATTTTGCCCAATTATGCAAGTTTCATGAAAAGTCAAGTTTATGATTCTATTATGATTTCGACTGTTCTATGCCCTAAATTTATGGTTTATGATTTATGATTTATGATATGATTTCCTACAAGTACTCTTCATGAATTTATGAATTTCAAGTATGGTGATATTCTCAAAAATGTATGTTCTTCATAATTTATGAGTTTATGATTTTGACCTACCTACGGGCTCTTCTTTCATGGATAGCTCACGTATTTCAAGCATGTTCATGCATATCATGATTTAAACTAGCCCATGAACTTCATGTATGATTTCATGATATTTATACGAGCCCTCATGTGTATGTTTTTTGGAGTAGTGTCTAGCACCGAGCTGGCCCAACATTCAGTTAAGAGGTCCAGAACTACGTGCCACCGTAGGTTTATATTCATGGTTGACCCTATAGGGTTCCTAATAGTGATATCATGCCATATTCGTCCCTTGCCTTAGAAAGCTTGGGATGACGCTGCCCACTTGAGTGAGATAGCTAGGGCATCATGCAAGCTCTATCATGATGGTGTTGGTTAGGACGAGTCCTCCCATTGTTCCCTTATGATATATGCGTTGTCATGTTTACGATACTTCGAGTCAAGTTATGATTTACAAGGTTCATCTACTGATTACGATTATGACTAGTTTATGCATAGTTTTGAGCCCTCATGTTTATGCTATGATTTATCACTTTACATCTTTAACTGTCCTACTCGTATGAACCTTTATGTGTTTTATTAGTCTATTTTTACTTACCTTGCATACTCAGTACATTACAAGTATTGACCACATATTCTATATTGTATCATTTCATGATAGAGGTTCAGACACTCAGACTTAGTTCCACCATTATCCAGTTTCCCCTCAAACTAGCTCAGTTCCCACATTCGGTGAAACCTCATCATCCAAGGACTTTTAACTTAGTTTTTGAATATGTTATTTCAGTTTCAGACTTTTATCTAGCTAGTTGTCATGACCCAAATATTGGCCCGGATCGACATACCGAACAAAGAACCCCAGGAGGCTTCAAGTCAACCCATGGCATGAGCATATCACCTAACTCAATCATAATGAAATGGAAGATCAACATAATTAATATAATGGAAGTCTAACAATCTCATAACATCGAATTACATAACTCAAGACCGAAGCTGATTACATGCTACGTATGAAAAGCCTCTACTACTAACAAGTTGATGAAACATCCAAAATATACTCCTCATGCAAAGAGTATAAACAATCATTATATCAAAAAAAATATCCCCACGGATGTCGGGGTCGAATCCCACGGGGAATAGTGAATGATAATTATGAGTGTCAGTTGAGAAATTGAATTTAGCTTGCACCACATAGGAATAACATAGATATAAACAAGTTGGGGGAGATTGAAATTTTCAATAGAATATAACTTCTAATTTGGTTGACTATGGCAACAAAATTACCCAGGTTGTTAACAAGACTGAAAAAGACTAGAGCTGTGGTGTAGATGCTATGCTAACTAGATTGGGTCATGATAGGTCATTTAATAACTTCAATTAGTATAAATAATCTCATAAAATTGGGTATTTAATGCTTTTCTGCCTTATAAATACCTCTTTGCTAGAGTTTTGTCAAACCTCTAAACACCATTAGCTCAACACGACTAGATTTGAATTAATAGTTGCACTTATTTCTAGCTATTAGCTACTAATTAGAAGTGAGAATGTAATTTTGGCTATTACTAGCCCAATTTAATAATCTCTCATCCATACCCACCATTAAATTATCTTCCAATACTCAATTATTCTTTTACAAGCAACAATCAAGTAAGAACAATTACACCCCACATCATAATCAATGGATCTTCAATTATAGATTAGAGAGGATCTAACAAATTTACACTTAGTTAAATAATATTGAGATGACTATAGCAATACCCACTCCAATTAAGCATTCATCATCACACACCTCTAGTTAATGGTTTAGCTATTCATAATTAATAAATTCAAAACCAAATATAATAATAAACTCATTTAATTCAATAAGAAGAGTAGCAAAATCAAGTTCAACAAGTAGTCTTCAACAATGGCAGTACCTTGCTTTCAAGAAAAAGAAGAAGAAAAAGATAATAATTCTTTTCAAATTACACCTATTAAAATCACCTCTTCTCCCTTCCAAGAGAATGTTCTAAAAGCTATAAATTTAAAGATGATTAGTACACAGTACTTTTTCTAGAATATATCCTAAAAATAAGGTATCTTCTCTCTCTCTTTTTGTGCTAGAAAATTTTGCCCCTTATCAGTGTTCTATCACTGGTGGAAGTACCGGTGGTTTGCTGGATGCAATCCACGTACCGCCGACTACACTATCTGAGCCTTCAAGGAATTCCAGTAACCATCGACGATTCCTCCGGCATTTCGCCAATCTCCATCCGTGCATCGCTGATTGTTTGCTCTTCAATCCAGCAAGTTCAAGTGTAATTCGGTGATTGGACCGGTGAGTCGCTGTTGGCAACCCACGTTTCGCCGGTGACTTTGTTTCCCAAAGTCAAGGGTTGTCGCTTTTGACCGGCATTTTGCCGGTCATCTTCGGTGGAATGCCGAATTTCATCCCACTTCCTTATTTTTGCTCCATTTCTTGCTCTTTTCTTCACATTAGACATCAGCACACAGCAAAGGCAAAAAGGGAATAAAATCCACATAAACAACTCAAAAACTAAGAAAAAAACTCAGGCTCAAAAGCCTAATGAGTTGGTGAATTACCAACTCATCAAACCCCCAAACTTGAACCATTGCTTGTCCTCAAGTAATGCAATTCTCATCAGTTGAAAAACATGCCACTGCACACAAGTTTAAACATGAATAACCACCTAGTCTATGATAACCCAAAAATGCTCACTAATCTCACCAAAAAGGAGAAGCAAATTCCCCTAAAAACCAGAACAAATAAGATGTTTCAAGAGACTACCACCATTGACAAACATGGCTCACAAGAATTTTCATTTTGTAGAACAAGGGCATTGCTCATCCATGAAATATACATAGCAGCTCAATTCATAATCATTGCGCATTCAAAACCTGCCTTAGAACTTGCATTTCTCATGCCTTATCCACTAATTTTCCTTTAATGAAATTGTTCCCACAAAAGAGGTGATGCCACTCGCCGAAGAGAGAATCCTTATTTTCTTCATGACTTAATGTATTCACACAAGGGATTTCAGAAAAATAAGATTGTACTCACTCTCCCAAAAGAAATCTGCATGCACCCAACTCAACCCATAGGCTTTCCCACAGTGTAAATCGCCACTAATGTAGAGCAATTGCACTTAAAATCACTTGCGGGCCATGATGTATGCTAGGGATAAGGGTAGGATAAATGTTTAGCTTTAGTGACTAATGCCTTCCTAATGCCTTTGTAAACACTTGCAACGTTTCTCCATCTTATTGAAATTACTCCACCATATTTCTCCTTCTTCATTATTTTCATCCCTAGTGTAATATTAACCGCCCTTTTAACACCATGAATTCCACAATTAGCATTTTGTATGCACGAGATAGCACCCATTTTTTATACCATTCTTTTCTCTTTTGATGATTCGAGGTCTTTCAACCCAAATGATTTATTCATTTCCTCATAATTTTGGGTACTACCTCACATTGTAGTTATCATTTTTTCTTTTTTGTCTTGCAAACCCCCAAACTTAGGCTTTTGTCTTATCTCTCATTCATCTCCTTAATGCTCCCCGATTCATTGGCTTGGAGTCCCCATTTTTTATTATTTTATTACTATAAATTAGGGAGGATGGGTGCCAAAGAGAAGGATTAGAAATGGTCATTACGCTTGTAATGTGGTTTCCAAGAAAGTGTTCGAGGCTCAAACTTTGGCTATCAAAGATTAATGCTCAAAGAGGTAATTTTGGGTGAGGTGACTACCAAAAGAGGGCCTAAGATCATGTTCTCAGTGCAACTACATCTAGGATTTCACCTTGAGTCACACTTGGGGCAGTTCTAGATAAGAAGAGGTGCTTGGGATTCACAAAAGTCCTTACCACAGAAGGCATCGCTCCTTAAGAGACCACAAAAGTCATTGTCTGCACAAAATCTTAGTCTAAGACATCAAAACATGCAAAATCATAAGTCAAGAAAGGAATCTACAAAGTATGACAAAGAGTGCTATATTCTTGATTCAAACATTTTATCATTACCATTTTCCTTTTCCTTTCCCATTTTGAAACTTCATTTCAAAAATTTTCTGGTGCTGCCTCTCAAAACAGAACCATAAAAAACTCAAAAATGACATCGCATTTTTCCTTAAGAAAGTCGCCACTCAATCTATCATCGGAAAATGCCAACCCAGTTCGACAAAGAAAAGATAAAGAAAACAAATGAATACCCCTCGTGACAGAATCGTGGTATAAAGAACACCCTTGGAGTTTTGATTACTATCCTACAATTTACAAGGGTGAACAAGAACATAAAAAGAGAACTCGGGTCATGCATGTAACATTTATCAATGCAAAGCGAGTACCCTATATTATCACTTAACATATTAACCATCAAGAACTAAATCATATTATTCATTTCCATTACAATAGCAAGCTCACCAAGGGCTATCATTAACAAACAAAATAAACAAAAGACCAACAAAGGCTATATCCAATCAATTCAAAAAGAAAATATCAATGATCCCTCAACAAACAAACACTCACCCCCCCCCCACTTAAGAGTATACATTGTTCCTAGTGTATGCATGAAAAAGGGAAAAGGGCAAGAGATTCCTTGAGCGGGTCATTCCTCCTCATTATCATCAGCTGTATTACCTGCACCATCACCACCTGCCTCACCTAGACTATCAAAATCATCCCCCAAGCTCTCGAAAACATCATTAATGGGGCCCTAAACTATGAAGGGAGCAACCATTGCAACTTTAATGGCACTCATGTCAGGCACCTTTATTGGTGTCTGGTTTTTTCATTCCTACACCTCAATTTGGAGAGAGGTGACAGCCCCCTCAACTGCATCCACCTATTTGGACAATGTAGTGAAGCTCTCGTACAAGGATTTGAGCTCCTTCTTAACTTTCTGAGCAATGAGTATAGGGAGACTCTTGGCCAATATTTGGAGTTCGCTCTTATGAGAGTTGGTCATTTGCACAAGTTTGTAGAGACCACTTGGTTGGGAGGATGTAGGAGGAGGAGATGCTCCCTAAGGAGGCATGTCGCCTAACGCTTGTCCTGACTCTAAGTGATGGGGCATGTTCAAATTCAGGGCATGCGGTGATTGGTCTGACCTATGGGATAGTAATCCCTCAGCCAACCCAAAAGCTTGCGGTCTTTTCCTCTTAACTGCAGGTGCCTCAACATCTCTTTTTCGGTCTATGGCAATCACTGCTGAGCAGCAAAAGGGGTTTCATCTGAAAAAAAAGGCACTCCAGCTAGTAAGCACAGCTGGGAAATGAGGACAACGTATAGCATGGAAGTGATAGCCTTTCATGCCTTCCGCTTCATTTGTTGGGCCACAATCTCCCCAAAGTTAATGGGGAATTCGGACATGATGCAGGCGATGAGAATTGTTGTTTCCAAGCTAACCCTTTGCTCATTCTTGGAAAGAATGATACGGCCACAGATAAAGTCCAGCCATAACTTGGCCTCAAAATTCAAATCATGGCAAGAGATTCGCCACCCGTGGATGACTGCAGAGGTGTATCAACGGTGATGATTGGGGCTATCTAGAAGAACTAGTCCTTCATGTCAGCCACCCGGGCCATGTACTTCAAACCAGAGTCAATCTCATCTTCCTAAAATAAGTAGTACATGGAAGCTAGAGTGATGTCAACTTCCACTCCCTTTATCATGACTGATGGTAGGCACGGGAACTCATCAACTTTGCCTCTGTGCTTCATATTATCCTTCCTAGCTTGGTAGGAAGCATAGAACTCCAATACAAGGCTTGGATAGTAGGTCGGGAGAGGATTAGCAAAAACATGCCACTGCCTGTCTGTGAATTGAATGATGATGTTGGGAAGATCACCACGCAGGCCTGCTATATCAAATCTCTTCTCCACAGTTATAGATCGACCCTGGCATATGACATAATACTCCTTCATGTTTGGCACACAGAATATGATAGCCTCTTTGGAGTTCGCAGGTGGTGCAGAGGCCTTGGTTTTTCCCTTGCCCTTGTTGGTGGATTATGCGGGGCCTTGCCCTTTTTGGTTTTCTTAGATAAATACATGATATTTCTGCAAACATAGTGCTAGCGACAGCTACACTATAATTGAACTAAAATAACTCAAGCTATTCTAAAGGTGAAATGAAAAGCAAAGATGAAAAATCATCATTCAAAGAACCAGCAGCACTGGCGACACACCGATGAGTCGCATGAGGAGTCCATAGACCACTGCTAACTCGCCGAAGCGCAGCAGAAGTCTAACCATACCAATAGTCTATCGGCGACAAGGTGGTGAATTTATAATACTTATTCGTGAACTGTCGATGCAACAAAGGATCCAAGCAGTGGCCTGAAGCCAACTGTAAATTGGACTGGTGCTTCATCGGCGTTTCGCCAGACCCTACTAGTGAATCGCTGAATGTCGTCGTCCCTAAATCAATTCCAAACATTTCAATAGCACCCAATTTTAAACGCCCATACACCTTTTAGTGAAACATCAATTCTACATATGAAAAAGGACTCAAATGATGATTTACCCTTAAGAATAACATTACCCAATCTATCAACAGGCAAAACATCATATTTCAATCCTAGTGGGTTATTCAGACATTACCCCATTCAAATTCACACAAATATCATACCTATTCCACTCCTATTTTATCCATACACTTTTATTCCCTATACATTTCAATGAATAGAGCATCAACCATGAATCTAATAAGAAGGAAATGTAGTAAAAGGGATGGGAAAAGACTGTTAAAGCCACATGAAAAACAGAAATAGTGTACTATTGATGAAAACATAAAAGAGACAAGAATACATCACCACACTTTAGGAAGAAGGCTTGCAAGGACTAGATTTTTAGAGCTTAGCAACATTCAATAATGGTAGGCTGCGGAGGTTTGTGTAGCAAAGAAGGAGAATATGAGTGTGGATGAGTGTACTGAGAATGTAAGTGAAGAAAGGGAGAGGTTTTTATAGGGCGGAAGGTGAGATAGTGATACGTTGTGGAGATGGTGGGGTAAATGGTGTGTTAATGTGTTGGTGGGAAGTGGAAAGGTAGGAAAGAGGAAAATATGGCATAGTGGAAAGGTTGGGTATTGGGAAGACAAAAAAGGTTGCCTACTACTAATAAGGGCGGGTAAGAAAGAGAGGTGAGGTGACTAGCTTGGTAACTTTATTCAATCTCAAAGGTTGGCTCAGTGGTAAGGGAGTGGGAAAATGGTAAAAGGGGGATCTAATGGAATATTATTCAGATTAGGGCATCTCAATAAAGTATTTGGGGTCAGGTGGGTCTAAATTTGATTTAAATTCTGAAACAAAATCATACCTCAACTAACATTACACCGGCGGTTCGCCGAATTGGGGCGGCATTCCGCTGCTTTACTTTTTTCACTTGAAATAATGCCCAGTTCACTATTCCAACACCGGCTATTGACCGGAAGTCCATTGATGATTCGCTTCTTGGGCCCCCAATGCTTCAGGTGAGCTGTGTTGTACCAGCGATTGACCGATGGTACACGTTTCTGCATCAACGGTTCAGGTATGTCCTCCAGTCAAATGCCCATACTCACAGCTTTCTGCCTTCTCATATCATGAGGCGGCGATTGACACTTCTAGATCGGTGATTCGCCGATCCAGAGTGTTTTCCGCATTGTTGTGGTGCTTTCCCTCTTTACTCCTCACTTCATTAAACCTACAAAAACAAAAACAACAAAGACATAAAATAAATCAAATAAAACACTTGGGTTTCCTCCCAAGAAGTGCCTTAGTTAATGTCGTGGCATGATGTGGATCTCATTTAACAATTCTTCTTCGACGGATCATTCTCCGACTTTGTCTCCTCCATCTTAATTCCTCTATCCTCATCCCCTTTCTGCAACACCCCGATCATCTTGCATTTGGCGGGAGTTTTAGCTGACAGACACACCTTGAAGGTGACTTCTTCACATCCAACTCTGAACTTGAGCTCCCCTAGATCCATATTAACCACAACTCTCTCCGTAGCAAGCAATGGTCTCCCCAAAATAAAGGGTACCTCCACATCCATTTCACAATTGAGGACTACCAAATCAGCTGGTCGAATGAGTTAATCCACCCTCACCAACACATCTTCTAATACCCCCACAGGTTTTTAAATGGAATGATCCACCATGAGCAACCTCATAGACGTAGGCTTTGTGCTTCCAAGTCTCAACTTCTTGAAAATGATCAGGGGAATTATATTTATGCTGGCATCCAGATCACATAGAGATTTCTTAAACATATCTATCCTAATTGTACAAAGGATTGTGAAAGCTCCGTGGTCTTCCCGCTTGGGGGCAAGATTTCTCATCATCATCGCACTTCAATGGTGCGTGGTCTCCCCCTATTATACCTTGGAAGCACAAGGATCAGACCCAGGAGTTGAAATGGATAAAAGTTGAAATCTGGCACCAAGCATAGAACGAGTCTTGAGGAGACCTGTGAGAGGAGCACACAAGTCGTGATGTGACTAGTGGGGAGACCCAGGGAATGAATTTGAAACTTGAGAAATGAGACACCCACGACCATGACCATGACTCGTGGTTAGGCCCCACGAGTCATTAGGTCAGTCGTAAGGTGGGTAAGTAAGAAAAGAGAAGAAAGAGAATTAGTGCACTTGATGGGGGGACCCCATGAGTCATGGTCAGTCCCCACTATTCGTGGGTGAGTCATGACCAAGCGGGGAAAATTATATCAGAGGCTAAGGCAGTGTACATCACGAATGGTGACCACGAGTCGTGGTCACTTGGAAAGAGTCGTTAGGACTTTTTTTATGAGCCTAGGAGACATGTCGAGCAGTGTACTTCACAGACAACTCCATGAGTCATGACCCTTGACGATGAATCGTTAGGTCCCTCGTTGAGACCACCTGACAGTTTTTTTTGCAAGTTTAGTAAGGGCTTTTATGTAATTCCTAAGATCCTAAGGCCTAAACTACATTGTTTTGAGTTATGAATAGTGACTTTTAAAGGGGTTAAGTTCAATTTAGTCCTTATTCAGTCATGCATGCAAGGTTGAAGACTAGAAAGTGTGATCACTCCTAGCATTCATCATTTTTCTTCAATCTCCTATTGGGCATCTAAAGAAGTGCCAGAATCAACTACCAATAGGTATATAGGGTTATGAATGGGTGGTTCCTTTCACACCCATGCCCAATCCCTTTCCAAATCATCAATGTCTATGACTACTCTATGGGGTTTTAACCTAATGCATGAATTTCCAAATTCTTTACATGGGTATGATTTAAATATGTTTCTATTATTGAATTATGAAGTATGGGAAAGTTTTATAATCTTTTCAATTTAAAAACCATGTTTCTAGCTTTATGAATTAAAAAACCCATTGTTGAAAAGTTATGAAAGATAAGTTGTGTGATGAATGCATAATGATGATGAGATATTATGATGAAAAGTATTTTTCCAAGCTACCCATGTTTCTAATCATATTTTCGATATGTACTGAGTATTTTCAAGTATGATAAAGCATTGAGCATTTTCCACATGTTTAAGTACGATTGATGATTTTTCGAATTAAGCTTGCCACATGGTTTGGAGCGAAGACTCCCAATTATCTTTCATCTTGTGGTATGGTGTTGGGTTAAAGCTTTTCATATGCATGATTTCAACTTTGAGATGTATTTTATTTACGAGCTTCGTCAATGGAAGATGTTGAGCTTCATTGAAAAATGATGTAGAGCATATGCATGTTTTTGGGAGTAGTGTTTAGCACCGAGCAGGCTATGGGTCAATCATCCAATGCCTCAGAACTACACGCCAACGTAGGTTTATACATTATGACTTTGGGAACTCCCTTGTGAGCTATCCCCGGCCCTATTGTCCCATGAGCTTGATATCGATATCATGGTATCGTTCCTAGCCCTAGCACGGCTTTGGACAGCTCTACCCACTTCATGACATTTGGCGTAGCCCTAAAAAAGAATACCTGTCAATAATATGAAAAAATGATGTGACCTATGAGCTACCAATGAAACACAGATATGCATCCGAGGAGCGTAGCGCTAAAGCAGGCCAAAGGAAAAAAATTGAGCAAGAATGTCCTAACCTGTATTTAGAGCTGCAGTTAGTAGGTGACTACCCGTGACCGCCGGTCTTGCGCAGGCATATGTATGAAGTTCATTTAAATGTTGACTAACCCATTTACTTAAACCGGCCGATGGCCGACCCAAACTAGTTAAGATTCTCTCCACTTCCCAAAACCCACCTTTTCTTCACATTATTAACTTCCCTATGACCCTTATTACAAACCATTTCACCTTCCCCATTAATCCCATTTACTCCCACCTTTAAACCTACCTATCCACTCACCTTCCCTCCATCTATAAAACCCATTTTCCTTCACCAATTTTTACCAACATTCTATACTCCTTCACTAAACAAAAGAATTTCAAATTCTGGGTTGGCCATTGTTGAACAAAGGTTTCAAGTTCTCGATTTCCATTACTATCCCCTCTCATTTGGTATGTATTTTTGTTGTTCTTACTTTTCATTATTTTTAATGAGTGTAGTACTAAAGAATGCATGCTAGTATCTATTATTTTTCTTAACCCATGTCCCCCGTTACCCATCATATGTTCTTCACCCTCTTGCTATTATTGATTACTTGTGGGTATTGTGGGGGAGTTCAACTTGTAAAATGTGGGTATTATTGTTCATATTTATAGATCTAATACATGGGTTCTATGTTTTGAATCATTAGTTGGGGGTGAATTCTGAGTAGCCCATGTGCTTGAAATGCACAATTTTTCCCAATGATAGATAGGTTGACATCTTTGTTAAGGAAAAACTATCATATTTGTTCTTTTGTGCTACTTATAATTGCCAAAGTGATGTGTATATGAGTTGATATAGATGTGAAATTGAGTTTCGTTTGTTGGGTTGGGTACTCGACATTTCTTTTTGATAGATGGGGTATGTCATGACCCGAGTTGTATCCCGGATCGAGACACGGGACCTAAAACTACTAATGCTCCATGTCAAACCATGGCATGAATATAGCTACTAAAGAGCATATATTAAAGTAGAAACTGGAAAATTAAACATGAACAAGTGGAAGTTTGAATAACATAACATGTATCTAACGATAACATCACAATGCTAAATCTCAAGATGAACATGCTAGTCTATGTCTGGAAAGCCTCTACTAACTGATCAGATGCTGGGATAAGCCCCGACTATCTCCAAGTCTTAAACTAAATGAAAGCACAAAAAATATGATAGATTCCCTCGAACAATAAGGACTCACCCAAGGCAGGACTGAACTAAGCTGATAGGGGAAGCGAGCTTTTGGCGATACTGAACTGGATCACTTGAACCTATATCATGAAATGATGTAGCATAGAGTATGCGGTCATTACTTTAAATCTACTAGGTATGTAAGGTAAGTAAATCATGCTTAGTAAAACATTAATTGAAATCATACAGATAAATTTATGATCATGAGATTAAAGACTGCATGCTAAAAACTGTGACTAAGATATACATAGTCATAAGTTGATTATCATAACTGAACATAATGACCCAAGATTTAGAAATAGAAATCACATGACTTGTCATAGTTGAAATAGTAAGCAAAACCTTATAAATTGATCATTAGGTCAAATCTTCTATAAAACATAATATCATAAGTAATGAACATGAGTAACTGAAATCACGAGGAATAATGGGAGAATCTTCATAACTGACACCATCACGATAGAGCTTACGTGATGCCCCAACTATCACATTCAAGTGGGCAGAGCCATCCAAAACCTTGCTAGGGCGAAGGATGATACCATGATATCGATATCGAGTTGAGGCCCCGTGGGTGTAGGGGACAACTATCTTGAGATGTCCCAAACATATAACATATACCTACATTCGCGCGTAGTTCTGAGACCAAGGAACCTTGGAACCCCAAGCCTACTCGATGCAAGATACTACTCCAAAAAATATGCATAGTTCTCCAATCATTTTTAACAAAGCTAAAATTATAATTAAATACATAGTCTGAAATTTGAATATTGGGAGTCTTGAATCCAAAACATATCATAAGTTAATCTTATTAGCCTTGGGTAAATCATGAAAACATATTTAACTTGTGTGGGCTTGCCCAAATCATAAAATTATGCATACTTGAAATAGATTTTATAAGTCAAAATCATAGATTCTTACATGAAAAACTTATAAACATTCATTCATGCTAGATATCTCATCATATGTGAAACCATGAATCATAAGCTTGACTTTTCATAAAACCTGCATAATAGGGCATAATTTCTAATAACTTGCAATCAAGAATTTATAATCAAATTGAGTATAAAATCTTCTCACTAAAATTAAAACATACATTAGAACGTGAAGGGATTAGACCCATAAACATATCATAGAGAATTTTAGAAAATTAGGTTAAAACCCTATAAATCCATATACTTGAATTATAACTTGTGGAGAAATTTGGATATGAGAGTGAAAGAAAACTCTCACTCATAGCCCTATATATCTGGGTAAACTATTTCTCAAACTATCCTTGATAGCCCAAGAGAATTGGGAAAGAATTGAGTAAAATCTAGCTTTATCTTCAAAGAGAAACTCAAAACATTGCATGAATGGGAGTCTAATTACACAAAATAGGCTAAACCTCCTAAAAACACTCCTTTTAGAGATTAAAATGGCATAGTTTAGGAATTAGGAGCTTAAAAATTATGAAAATGCCCTTAATGATTCATCTAGAAAATGAACATTGCTAGTTACAGTGATCCATCCAATGAGTTGTTGTAGGATATAATGGCTCATTGGATCGTTCGTCGTTCCCTAGGGCATTTCTGGTACTCAGCTAATCCTTCACCAATGATTGACAGGATGGGTGGTTACTCTTTCCAATGGTTCATTGCACCTATCCATTATATCTGAAGCACATCTGATATTTTGCTAATGTTTTAACTAACAACTGCTCAGGACAAGTCGTACAAAACAACGACCCGTTACTCCATCCGTTGCTTCGGGGGAAATTCTGTTACTCTTCTAATTCTCTTGCCAACAACTTAATGGGATGAGTCATTACTTGAAACAACAGCTCTTATATCCTCTCGATATCACTGACTTGCACTTAGGAATTTTCTGAACACCATTCAACGCAATTCTAGAAGACTCGTTAGATCTTCCAACAAGTCATTGCTAGGCTCATTGCTTATTGGAAAAATTCTTACTGGGACTTACAATGAGGGACATAATGTTTCATTTTTCCCTAAATGACTTGTCCCTTAAGTCATTCTATGACTCTGGTGCAATTTTTCCTGATATCTCTAATTCAGCCCTTTGGTTAGATCTTAGGAACATCTTGGGTGTTATAGCATAATGTTCCATATTAATTAAAGGTGTTGAGTGGTTCCAAGTTTTTTGTGGTTATCTATTTCATTGATAAATTTTTAGGGAAGTCTGAGTATCCTTTAGATGAAATATTCTCATAATTGTATAAAAAGTTTTTAAAAAAATTAGCCTACTTAGAGTAGCAAAAAAATCGATGTGGTCATTGCCTTGTGCCTGTAAGTCGTGGGTGTTGGCATGTGAAATGCAGGAATAGGGTAAGGTTTCAGGCACACTGTCACCTGCCTACACTACACTTGCAAGCCGCGGATAACCACTGATGAAATACAGGTGCAGCACAATTGACTACAAATATTGGCCAAGCTTCTATTACAGACCTTCGACCGCGAGTCTCTACTTGGGAAATGCAGGTGCAGTGCAAGTGCTGCTAATTCTTAATGTTAATGATTCATTTTTTTTCATCCTATCTTTTAGTTTCTTTTTCTTAGCTTAGTATAGTTGTCACCTTTAATTTTCATTTTTTAAGAACACAAAAAAGAGTTTGGTAAGTTTGTGGAACTAATATTATTTTGTAGAAAAATGATATCTTCTAGGCAAACAGACAAAAGGAAGGCCCCTTCCACCTCAAAGAGCAAAGGAAAGGGGAAAGCCAAAGCAACCCCAACCTCCACCAAAACTAGGGATGCTATTATCCATTGTGTAACCGACAAAGCACACTACGTCATATGTGTGGAGAGGCCACTCACATCCAAAAAGCGCTTCAACTTGGCTAGGCTGGGGAATGAATTCCCTAACATCAACTCCCAATTCAATGATGGGAAGTGCCACATGTTCACAAAGCCTCCATCGAACTACTATCCAAATCTTATGCCAGAGTTCTATACTTTGTACCAAGCGAGGCAAGATGCAACGAAGCATAAAGGGAGGGTTGATGATTTCCCTTGCCTCCTTTCAATCATGGTTTGGGGTGTAGAATTGTACATCACTCCTAACACTAAAAATTCCATATTTTAAGCAGATGATATTGACTCAAGGACCGAGTCTGTAGTATGGGTGGCAGCCAAAGAGGACCAGTTTGGTTGGGTGGCAAGCATTATTGCCAATGGTTAGCCTGTAAGGGCCACCAAAAGGGGAAAAGTTGCGAAGAAGGACCTGAAGTTTGAGGCCAAATTATTGCTGAAATTCATATGTGGCCGCATCATGCCATATAAAAATGATCAACAGGTGAACCTTGCGGTGACTATCCTTATTTCTCACATCATGTCAGGGGAGCCCATCAAATTTGTAAAAGAGGCGGATACTCAAATGAAGCGAAAGTCTAGAAAACAAGTGACCTTGATGTCATACGCTATTCTTATCAGCTAATTACGCCAAAAAGCGAGAGTTCCATTATGTACCGATGAAACAACAAGCTCTGCCATAGGCTTCATCATTTTCGACAAGAAAAAGGATGTGGATGCTCCTAAAAGCAAGAGAAAGTTGATGCAAGCATGGGATGAACCCCGCGACTCCACATCTCAAGACTTAGCTCAACCCTGCATTGCTCCCGACCTCAATGAGACAAACCCCGAGAAGTCGAGGAATGCTTTCAGAGAGACACCACTCCATTAGCCTTCATCTCCTCCTTCATCCTCAAGACCTAATGGAATTCAAAAGCTAGTATAGATGACAAGATCACATGAAAACCAACTCCAAAGGTTGGCTCAATACTTGTTCGCTCTTATACAAATATTAGTGGAGAAGGCAATGAAGGATGTCTTTGATAGATGAATGAATTGTGCTCCCATGTGGATGTGGTTAAAGGAAAAATCACCTCTCTCTGAGATGATGTGAGAGAGCTTAGAAACAAGCCACCGATGGCTGACCCCGACTTGATCTTCATTGATGAGGCCATGGCTTCCCTCTCAATAGCCTGAGGTCCAATTGATGATTTAATTGTGGGCTTCGAGGAGGAGGATGGAGCTGAGTAGAGAGAAGAGACTGGTGAGAATGAGGAGGCCAATGATGATGCTGAAGAATAGCCGAATCAACGGTTCTTACCCATCCTTTTTTTTAATTTGCACATTGGGGACAATGTTGATTCTTAGTTGGGGTGGGATATGGCTCTCTTTTTAGATTCTTATTAACATTTGTGCCCTTATCGGGCTTAATTTCTTTTTTATTTGATGTTTTTGAAATTTTGCTTAGTTAAGTGAATGCCCTCGTCGGGCTTATTTTGCATTGAATATATTGAATGCCCTTATCGGGATTGTGTTGAAAAGGAAATGTGATGTTGATAATGTTGGTTGCTATTGATGTGTTAATTCTACTTTGCAAAATGTTCCATTATGACCTATGTATAAAAAATTCGCCTTTGTTCATAATTAGCAAGTGATAAACTCCAAGGGTTTACTTTACCATGGTTCTTTCACAAGGAGCAAAATTTTCTTTCTTTTCTTATGTGTCAAACAGGGTGGCATTTTTCTATGATAGCCTGAGAGGCAAATTTCTTAAGGTAAAATGCCAAGCCTAGAGTCTATTTGAGTCTTTTATTGCACTTTCTTTAAGAGGTACCATCGAAAATTTTTTATTGGCTTTGCGAAGGAGTGTTGAGAAAAAGGGGCACTTGAAACATCAAATTGAGCACTCTCTTATCATGAGTTCTACATTCCTTGATTGACTTTTTTACTCATATGCTAACATGTCTAAATTCATACTTTTGATGTGATTTTGATAGTAAGTAAACCCCTTGGATTGTGATTCCTTCGATGGTTTAAGTATTTAGCTAAATTCTTGTGTGTGTGTAATTATCTAGAACTTTCCCTAAGTGTGACTCAAGGTGAAATCCTAGATGTGGCTGCACTAGAACATGACCTTAGGACTTATTTGGATAAGTTACTTCATCCAAAATGACCTCCTTGAACATATATCTTCGCTAACCAATGTTTGAGCCCTTGACCCCTTTTTTGGGAAACCACACTATAAGCCTGGTACTCTTTTGTAATCCCTCTCTCGGTAGCAATCCTCCTTAAGTTCTAATGTTGAAAGAGTGGAAAATGAGGATCGAACCCAAAATGACTGGAGAGATAAGGAAGGGATGAGGCAAAAGCCTAAGTTTGGAGGTTTGCAAAAAAAGGGAAGAAAGTGTGAGCTTCAGTGAAAGGTAGCACCAAATTGTGATGAAACAAATGAAATGGTTGGTTGAAAAACCTTGAACATTTAAGAAATATTCTTGAAAGGTGCTACCTCTTGATTATACAAGGCTAATCATGGAACTTAAAGGGTTATAAGGAGGGTTTTTTAATAAAAAATATGAATGATGAATAAGGAGAGATAAGGTAAAGTGAGCTCATCAATGTAGAGGGATATATAAACAGTGTTCACAAAAGCCATTAGGGAGGTCCTAGTCACTAGAGCTAAACATTTGTCCTACCCTTACCACTAGCCCTCATGATAACCCACAAGCCCTTGGAGATTTTGAGTGCAGAAACTCTACATTAGTAGCGAGATACACGAAGTGCAAGCCTATGGACCAATTTGTATGCACTTGAATTATTTTGTGAGAGTGAGCGTATATGCTTTATTCTATAATCCCTATGTGTGAAATTCATAAGAAATGAAGGGTATTCTCTCTTAGTGTGATTGGCATTGCTTCCTTGGGATGCATACTTAAATGTGTTTTAAATTAAAAGGTGTGATTGGGGAAAATGTGGAGTGAACTTTAAGGCAATCTTAGAATGTGAACTGTCAATGACTTGAGATGCTACTTGGGCTTGTTTTTATGAACTAAGCCCTTGTTTGGATTGAAATAAAATATTTGTGCAAATGTGTCAATTACTTGTGCTCATCTCTTGAAGAGTGTACAACATGTTTGAGTCTCTTATTTGTATTGAGTACGTGTATGATTTTGGGGTTGTCATAGGTGTTAAGGATCCTTTGTGTATCACTCTTTTGTTATGCCATGTTTAATTTAGTTTCTCATTTGTGAGACAATGCCTTGCTTGAGGACAAGCAATTGTTGATGTTTGGGGGTTTGATGAGTTGGTAATATACCAACTCATTAGACTTTTAAGCATGAGCTTTTGCTTTGGTTTCAACTCTTCTAGTAAGGTTTTATTCCTTTTTCCTTTGATTTTGCAGGTATTAGGCTCAAACAAAGAAGTAAGAGAATTAAACAAAGAGCAGGTGCTCGAAATAGAAGACCTTCGTTTCACAGGCTTGACACCAGCGAAACGCAAGTGAAGCGCAAACGTACACTGGGTTAAAGCTAAAAGAAAATTGCGGGATGTAGCTTGTCACCTGCGAAACGCATGTGAAAATGGAAAAGTGAAAATGGACAACCTGATGAGGCCTACGAAGAGACCCGCGTCTCGCGGATGGGCACCTATGAGACGCAGGTGCCTCATAAGTAGCTCTGTTCTAAAATGGGAAAAATTTTCCATATCTTACATAGGAATAATTTGGGGGCTTCCTAGGGAAAAATGTGAATTAGTGTAGCAAAACAAGAGAAGACTTTTCCTATTTTGTACACATTTTTGATTTTAGAAAAAAAGAACTACTTTAACAGTAAGTTTTGTAGAGAGAGAAGTGAGAGATAGTCTTCTTCTTCTTTACTATTGTAGGGTAAGAATTCACCATTAAAGCATACTTTGAAGAATAAATTTATTACTCAATCATGAATGTTAATGAACCTCTTGTTGATTTAATTCTCTTGCTTAATTAAAGAGTAGCTAATTTGATTGCTTGGGATGTGTGCTTGAGGTGGGTTTATATTTCACTAGGTGTTACTGATTTAGTCTTAAAATCACTTATTATGCATGAATCTAATGCTTTATCTAAGTGTTAATTCAAATATTTATGGTTGCAAACATAGATTGTGTTTGTTTATCTTGCTTTTTCTTGAAAAAGGGAAGTAGGATATTGTGAAAAAGCATTTATGGAGATTTGGGTTTTGTAAATGTGGGGTTTGGCTAGATATAGCCAAATCCTATTTTTATAACTAAATTCAAGGATTAAGGCTAGAAATAGCCTAATTCTTCTCCAAGCCAATAGGGTTAATTTGTTATGTGAGCTTGGGGTTTGAAAGAACTCAAGTTGAATATACCCAAGTGGTAGAAAGACATCGGGTATAACTTTTTCCATGTCTATTCATGTTAGTAGTTTGTTGCTTAGATAGATTTATTCTTCTCTAAGCCAATGCGGGTGATTTGTTATGTGAGCTTGGGGTTTGAAAGAACTCAAGTAGAGTATACCCAAGTGGTCGAAAGTCATCGGGTATAACTTTGTCCATGGCAATTCATGTTAGTAGTTGATTGTTTAGAATTGTTGATTATCCCCAATCCTATCGAAGCCCCATCAATAGCACATCTCTAGTATTTGTTCTCATTGTTTCTTCTACTAGCATTATCCCATTGTGATATTGTTTTAGAATCATATAGCGATATGATTTTCCCCCAAACATTTACTTTAGAATTGTGATTCAATGATGCTATTTAGCTTAGATTGATATACAAATTTAGTGGCGATCTCACCCTTTTCCCTGTATATTCAACCCCAACTCATAATGTTGGATAAATTATACTACCAATGACTATGTACACTCTCTCCTAACGAGGAGTGGATTTGGACGTTATCAAGGGATTACAAAATATACATGTAACAACCCATAAAAGTCCTTAAGGTTAGACCCTAGATATTACACCCCAAAACTTTCCTAGACCAACCGCAGACCTTGCAAGAAAAGTCCATAAGAAACCACAAATTTTACCTTAGAGCAATCAAGACAACGAGTCATGGACAACTTTAACGATCTGTTGTCTGAGTCGTGGTCAGCCCTGCCTTGGTCCTTTGTGAACCAACAGGACATGGAATGACCCATTGTGAGAGACAACAAGTAGTCCTGTAACTCGTTGGTCCCCAACTCAAAACTCCCTTATCTAGGAACCCACGACTCTACCACTGAGTTATCGTGTGAAACAACGACTCGTGGTGTGAGTCGTTAGTTAGGGCTCCCAGATATACCCTTCAGTGACAACGAGTAGCAACAATGACCCATTGTATCACACAACGAGTCATTGTGACCACCCATGGTGACAAGTTCAATGATCTTAAGAACTTCTCCAGTGGAGGTGACAACTCGATAAAATGACCAGTTGAGTCTACCAACAAGTCGTTGTGTTGCTCATTGTTAGGCTTCCCAAGTTTTTCTTCCAGTGGCCATGGGAGGTACCAACGACCCATTGGTTCATCCAACGAGTTGGGGTCCCTCTCGTTGCCAGTTCCAATGTGCCAATAATCCAGGCCCCAGGATCAACAATTGGTCCCAACGATTTGTAGTCTCAACCAATGACTCATTGAGTGATCTGTTGGTCCCTATCGACAGTTTTTCAAGATTTTTTCCCCGGGATATTTTAGTTATTCCCACCTTATTAATCCCTAAACTACATCATTTGGGTTATTTTTAGGGAATTTTCAGGGGTAATCAACGATATACTTCACTCCTCTCATTCCCCCAAAAGTCAGATCATAAAAGCTCTCTTAGAAAGACTTAGAGCAGGAGCTAGGGAAATCGATTTCTTCTCAGATTCTTAAGGGATTTACTCCGAGATTTCTTCACCAAGCATATGGGAATTCAACAAGGGAATTTTTCTTCCCTTGTGTCCCCTAAGCCCTTCCATGATCTTCTATCAGTTATAACCCTGAGGTTTTGAAATTTAGAAAGTTCTCAGACAAAATTCGATAAATTTCAGGTGGAGTATTGTCCATGTTATTAGTTGCTACATTTTCCCAATTCTTTGAAATCATGTTGAAACTAGCTTCTTGTAAAGTGATTTAGCCCTTGCATCTGAATGCAATAAATTAAAGTCTGGCAAAATTGACAAGTCAATCATATTGCTAGATTTTACTGGTGTTGGGATTTCCATATAGTTAATATCAGTTGATTATCTCAGTTAGTTCATGCTAGTCCAAATTTAGTTGGAATACTAGCTTAATCAGTATTTTCAGAAATGTCAGCTGATCAGTTTGACTACAGTCTTTTCTCGAGGTGTTAGTGGTGCCTCCCAGTTATCAGTTATTTGACTCAAATATTAGTTATTATATTTTTGTTGGTTCTTTAGACGGTTATCACGCTTCTAGATAAGCAACTCTGACAAGTCTTAGAACCACCAGCTTCAGTTTCAGTTTTTTCTTTAGATGGTTACGACGCCTCTAGATAACCAGCTCTGGCCAGTCTTAGAACACTAGTTACAGAATCCGGTATGATAAGACTCTCAGGGTACTTCCAGATAGGTATCCATGACTTAGCCTTCGACCCCAGTTTCGAGCTATCAGCTTAGTAGTTAGCCTAGGACTATCCAGTAGGAGTAGGACTTAGCACCGAGCGGACCGGGATTCCATCGCACCCAGGTTCCCATAAATACATTGCCACCGTAGGTTATTTTATTGGACCTATGGACCCAGACTTGTGATCACCCAAATCATGCCCTTATACCCTAGCAAGGTATATTGGGTCCTACTAATGGGGTGTATACATCAGACTCCACATCTAGTTCACGTGGTTATATGTCGATTATAGACTCTCCCACTAGTTAGTACAATTTTAGTTTAGCTCAACTCAGTACAGTTCCAAATTTACTCAGTTTAGTTCAGTACAGTTAGCTCAGATCAGTATCTCAGATTCAGGGCATGTTTATGACTTCTAGTCAGGTTCATTATTGACCATCTCAGTTATATTTCAGTTGTTTAGTTTACAGTATTGCAGTTGGTCATTACATGTCATTTCAGTTCAGTTATTTGTTCCTTATGTTATATTATCTCTCACTTACTCTGTACATTCAATGTACTGATACATAACTTCTATGTTGTATGGTATCATGATATAGGTGCAGCTTCTCATCCTAAGCACCGTTAGTAGATTCCTTCGGAAGAAATTAGTAGCAGCCGTAATGAGTCCTCACCTTTCAAGGATGATACTTTATTTTTCAGTTATTTTCTTTCAGATAGACTTTAGAGCTAGCTAGGGGATTTTCCCAGAAACTCATCATTAGTAGACGACTTTCAGACATAGATTGAGATATTAAACTTTGGTTTTAGATGTATGAACTTTTATCAAATTAGCTTTCTTAAATGGTCTTATTGTTTAAGCTTCTACTATGATTACTCAGATTACTAGTGTCATGATACACCATGGGTTGTCTTGGGGTTACTTGTGACTCCAAGTGTCGTGTCTCGTCCAGGGTATAGACTCGGGTCGTGACAAACATGGTATCGGAGCACTAGGTTTGGGGTATCCTAAGATGTCTGGAAGCCACGTCAAGTAGAGTCCTTTTAATGGGTGTGAAACGTACCACACTTATGATAGGGAGGCTACGAGACGTTATTAAGAAAACTCCATTTTGTTCATACTCCTTATCGCGTGTTGAAGTTCAATTCTAGAATTGTTCTCCTAACTCGTGCTCTATTTCATTTCAATGAAGCCATGCCTCCAAGACGCGGAAAAGGGAGAAGGGCCGGCAACACTAGCCGACCTGCCCCACCAACTCCAGCTGCCCCTTAGGATGACCATGTGTCCTTAGCAGAATTCAGAGCGGCAATCGAGCTGCCGGCTCAGGCATTCACAAACTAGGTGAACCAGCAGGTGGTTCCAGTTAACTCAAATGGGTTCGTCGTAGGTACTAGAGTTCGGGACTTCACCCCAATGAACCCTTCAGCCTTTTATGGATCCAAGGTAGGAGAGGACCCATAGGAGTTCATGGATGAGGTACAGAATATCACTCGAATTATGGGTGTTAGTTCCACTAAGACTATTGACTTGGCTACCTACCAATTGAAAGGGGTAGCCCAGATCTTATACGATCAGTGTAAGGAAGGGAGACCAGTAGGAGCGGAACCCGTGGAGTGGGAAGAGTTCACAACAACATTCCTAGACATATTCTTCCCTCGGTAGTTAAGGGAGCCTAAGGTTGCAGAGTTCTTGAATTTGAAGAAAGGCAACAGGACGGTGGAGAAATATGCACTGGAGTTCACACGGTTGTCAAGATATACTCCGGAGATGGTAGTTGAGCCAAGGGCTCACATGCTTAAGTTTGTCAATAGAGTATCATGATCACGGGGAAAAATATATGCCCGAGATACGCTTTAAGACTTAAATTAGTCTTGTTTATCTAAGATTATTGTATACATTTTCATGTAATTTTAGATGAATTAAAGATATGTGCTAACCAACATGATTAGACTTTGTTTTGTAGGTTTTGATGACTTTTGCGTAACTAATCCATGAGTTGGTGAAGTAGAGGCTTGGAAACGGAATTAACACGCGAACGTCGGTGAAGAGGAGGCACAAAACAGCCCATCGGCGCGTCGACAATGTGCTACGGCAGGCAGGCCATTCACAACAGCCCACCTGCGCGTTGGCAACGTGCCACGGCAGGTGGCCTCCGCGACCAAGGGCTGCCAACGCGCTGCCCAGGCAGCGTGACACGCTGCCAACGCGGCAGGGTGCTGCCCGGGCCAATTCCGGGTGATTTCCAGAGGACTTCCGCGTCTGTAGCGTGTCACGGAGGCCGTGCTCCGCGATGCACTCCGTGACACGTTGCTTGTTATTCCGGGAAAGAGTCCTACTACTATAAATAGCACACTTAGGTTTATTTTTCATAATTCAGACTTGGTGGAGCAAGGACGTGGGTTACAGGCAGTTGAGGGACGAAAAAGCTCAGGGTTTTTCTCTCTTTCTTTCTTCTTTCAATCAATTGTTTGTATGATTAACACTTGTTTTAGGATGATTAATCCACAAATGAGTGGCTAATTCTCTTCCTTGCTGAGGTTATGAACATTTGTTATGAATTTTGATTATTAAGTATATGGTTTTCTTCTTCTTCTTCCATGTTGTTCTATTAATTATTGTTTCTACTACATTAGTGTGTGGCTGACATTAATGTACATCTAAAAAGTCCAATTTCACTCGAGAGAGCACGAAATTGGAAAGTTGTGAATTAATAGGGTATTGTTCTTAACTTGATTTGGGAAAATTGGGTTTTGATGTGCTTTCCTGATAGAAATATACTTGAAAGTCGTATTAGTCAATTTAGGAACTGGAATTGTATTGCTAGGTCATAAATTGCATTTGATCACAGAAATGTAGACGGATGGTTTATGATTCTTAAGTGAGATTAAATACGAGAGTTTTAATCTCTAGGCTAATGTTCTTGGCTAGCAACAGGAAGAGAATATTAACCAAATTATGATTATAATCAAGTTCATTACTTGTTCTTAACCTTGGCATGCTCATATCCATAGTTTCAATTCAAAGTAGATATTTGTTAATAGTTTTAGTATATAATTTATAAACAAATAATTATTTAACTTTTGGTTACGTTGTTATCAGCATAACTAGAAGTAAGCTAGAATATAGTATACTTAAGCAATTTTACTTATCCAGAGTCTCCTTGGTTCGATACTTGGCTTAGTTAGCCACTTTATTACTTTTTTGACCACGTGCACTTGTGTGTCGGTTTTTAACACCCAACAAACGCACCGAACAAGTTTTTGGTGCCGTTGCCGGGGAGACTAGGCAATTGGTGAAATTGTATTAAGTGTAAATTTACTGTATTTTTGTTTTATTTTCTCAAGTGTTTACAACTTAGTCTTAGTGTTTGTTTTAATTCTTTTGAATTTTACTTTTTCTTTTTTCGAATACCCTTTTGACATGACATCGTGGAATATAAATGGTTTCAATGGTGGATACTCATATTTTAGTGAATCTTGTCTGAATTGCGGAGGACACCACTTGTGGCAACAATGTAACATGTGTAATATATGTGGTGGTCAAGATGGCCATTGGGATGGCTGTCCGAATGCATATTCCCCTCCCCCAAGCCCCTACTATGATCCTTCTGTTGTTTTTCCTAAATATAGGCATGCTGAAAATGAGGACTTGGGACGCCAAGCTAGAATAGAAGACATGATGAAACAACTCTTGGAGCAATCAGAAGCAATGAAGGAGGCGATGGCAGTATTGAGAATTCAGCAAGAAGAGAATGTAGAGGCTCTAGAAAGGATGAGCATCAAATTCACGGAGATGATCGCTGAAGCTGAAGCTTGTGATAAATTGTAGGTAACAACTTTAGCCGATATTCAAGAGGAAATACAAGAGGACGACAAGGGTGAATTTTTTGATGAAGGCCAACAACTAGAATCTCTTGAGTGTCCCCATGACGGGCTCACACTTATAGAAAATCCATTCATGGAAGAAGAGATAAAGTACCCCCCCATTTGACATTAATGAAGAGATAGATGTCGATGCTGAGGAGTATACAAGTAAGGAGGTCAAGCAAAATGCAGTTTCAGAGTTGAGGTGTATTGGACTACACTCTACGCATTTTTCGACATTAAGTTTGGTTGACAACATAGAAATAGAGTCTTCCAAGCTTATAGAGAAATGTCTAGAGGAGGACCAAGCACCATATATTTTGAAATTTGCCAACGCGGAGAGACAAAATGACTTCGCTTACTTGAGGGCCAATAAGTTAAAAAGGCAACACCTACTTTTTGGTCCTTACAATTTTTCACCACCACCCCTGGAGCATAAGAGGAAATTAGAAAAGAAATTAGGGGTGAGATTCATATCCTCAAGGTGGAGGAAAAAGTGGTGAAACTTGGTACGTCATGCCGCGATGTAAAATTAGGCGCTGCTTGGGAGGCAACCCAAGGGTACCACAGGTACCATTTTAATTTCTTGCAATTGAGTTAATTTTTGTTTATTTTCATCTTGTGTTGTTTTGGTGGAAAGTTAAGCGCAGATGGAGGGGAAGTCTGAGTACCCGTGGAGGAGGAAGCTAACAAGCATGGAAGAGAAAAAGTGTGGGGTCGAACACCCACTTGTGCAAAGTTGAAGGAAGGCATGCTAGTAGCTAGCTAGGCCTAAAGGCCTCAGGGAGTATTTCTCATCGTTTAATTGTTATTTTGATGCTATGAGGACATAGCATGATTTAAGTGTGGGGTGAGGGAAATTTCAAGGGAAATTTCAAAATTTTTTGTGCTTAACGATTTTGGTGAATGTAATGCTTGTGCAAAAGTTGGTGAGAAATTTGAAAATTTTGAAAAATCTTTGTGAATTAAGCATGACTTCATCACCCGTTGGTTTTTCTTTTCGGTTCTTTTCCGACGGGGGGTCTTTGAACCGAAGAATAAAAAAAATTTTCTTTGTCTGTATATAATGTTTTTAGCTATAGTTAGAGACTGTTTCCAACGATGGATGGATGAAGACCGTCTTGAGGAAAATTAGTCAGTAGGATGGTTTTTGAACCCGTAGCTAATTGATGGCTTGATATTCTTGTTATGTGCTGTAAATGTTCGTAAGAGGCAAGTATGTTCAGTGTGAAGCATGCAAGCGTATAACTTTGTTTGAGACACTTAGGCTCTTGAATTTGACTCAATATGATGGAAGCTTAATTCTGAATTCTTGTGATTAGCTGATTAAAAGTCTACTGATTGTGTCTTGATTTGAGCATGTGCCATGAGTGTAAGGTTTTTGAGTATTCTGTGCTATTATGAAATGTCTAGAACTTGCCTGGTGTGTATATAAAACGAAATGAAGGATGTGAATTGTAGGAAATGATATAGGCATTTCTTTGAATGAACCAAACTTTTATCCCTCATTATACCAACCTTGAAAAATTAATCCTAGCTAACCCCATTGAGCCTTGAGCCTATTCTTTCAAAGCTGCAACATAAGCTTAATCCTTTTTCTTTCGTTAGCCTTGTAATTGAACCAAAACTCCTAAGCGGTTAAAGGAAAAATCCGAAAGAGTAAAGGAGTGAGAAGAATGAAAAAGAAGGGAAAGTAGCAATTGTAAAAGTTGAGAAGGTCGAGGGTGCACTTGTTTGAATATGGGTGAGTATTAGTAGGGAGTAAGAAAATAAATAAATGAAAAGTTATGTATAAAACTCCTTACTAATAAGCTAAAAGTGCCTAAAGAAATGGGGGAACAAAAGAGGAAAAAGAAAACTAAAAGGAGAAAAAGGTGAAGTAAGGGAAGGGAAGTTTGTAATGAAGGCGTGATGTATTAAAAGCGCTTAGGAAAGATAGTCACTATTACTGATCATAATAGTACTTACCCGCACCTGAGTTACATTACAACCTAAAAAGTCCTACTTGATCTTACATTCACAGATCCTTAAATTAGTGGAATAAAACACTAAGGGCAAGCTTATGGGTCATTACATGACGCATGTGAATTCTTTGTGAGAGTGAGTGTAATTCTATGCATGTACCCACACATGTTGTGATATAAAAATTGTTTTTCCGTGTGAAATTGGGTAACTCTCTTTCCGTGAGGGGCACATGTTGAATGAAGGATATAAATCATGTGGGATTTCTTAGTCAGTTGATTTGCATGAGTTTGCTAAAATTGAGAGTCGATTCTTGAGGTTAAGAAGTCTTAACATAGTTGTACTTCATTTCAATGAACAAATCAGGCATGCTCTATTTTTAGCTTGTATCTTACGTAATCATTATAGCCGTAACTTGAATTCTCTTGCTAAATTAGTTATGTGGGAGTCTCCATATGCATGATATGTAGAAGGTTGTTCGAGGACGAACAAGGCTTTAAGTGTGGGGTTGTGATCACGGGAAAAAATATATGCCCGAGATACGCTTTAAGACTTAAATTAGTCTTGTTTATCTAAGATTATTGTATACATTTTCATGTAATTTTAGATGAATTAAAGATATGTGCTAACCAACATGATTAGCCTTTGTTTTTTAGGTTTTGATGACTTTTGAGTAACTAATCCATGAGTTGGTGAAGTAGAGGCTTGGAAACGGAATTAACACGCGAACGTCGGTGAAGAGGAGGCACAAAACAGCCCACCGGCGCGTCGACAACGTGCCACAGCAGGCAGGCCATTCACAATAGCCCACCTGCGCGTTTTCAACGTGCCACGACAGGTGGCCTCCGCGACCAAGGGCTGCCAACGCGCTGCCCAGGCAGCGTGACACGCTTCCAACGCGGCAGGGTGCTGCCCGGGCCAATTCCGGGTGATTTCCAGAGGACTTCCGCGTCCGTAGCGTATCACGGAGGCCGTGCTCCGCGATGCACTCCGTGACATGTTGCTTGTTATTACGGGAAAGAGTCCTACTACTATAAATAGCACACTTAGGTTTATTTTTCATAATTCAGACTTGGTGGAGCAAGGACGTGGGTTACAGGCAGTTGAGGGACGAAAAAGTTTAGGGTTTTTCTCTCTTTCTTGCTTCTTTCAATCAATTGTTTGTATGATTAACACTTGTTTTAGGATGATAAATCCACAAATGAGTGGCTAATTCTCTTCCTTGCTGAGGTTATGAACATTTGTGATGAATTTTGATTATTAAGTATATGGTTTTCTTCTTCTTCTTCCATGTTGTTCTATTAATTCTTGTTTCTACTACATTAGTGTGTGGCCGACAATAATGTACATCTAAAAAGTCCAATTTCACTCGAGAGAGCACGAAATTGGAAAATTGTGAATTAATAGGGTATTGTTCTTAACTTGATTTGGGAAAATTGGGTTTTGATGTGCTTTCCTGATAGAAATATACTTGAAAGCCGTATTAGTCAATTTAGGAACCAGAATTGTATTGCTAGGTCATAAATTGCATTTGATCACAGAAATGTAGACGGATGGTTTATGATTCTTAAGTGAGATTAAATACGAGAGCTTTAATCTCTAGGCTAATGTTCTTGGCTAGCAACAGGAAGAGAAGATTAACCAAATTATGATTATAATCAAGTTCATTACTTGTTCTTAACCTTGGCATGCTCATATCCATAGTTTCAATTCAAAGTAGATATTTGTTAATAGTTTTAGTATATAATTTATAAACAAAAAATTATTTAGCTTTTGGTTACGTTGTTGTCAGCATAATTAGAAGTAAGCTAGAATATAGTATACTTAAGCAATTTTACTTATCCAGAGTCTCCTTGGTTCGATACTTGGCTTACTTAGCCACTTTATTACTTGTTTGACCACGTGCACTTGCGTGTCAGTTTTTAACCCCTAACCAAAGCACCGGACATATCAAACTTGGTCCTTAAGGAGTGCAGGACTGCGATGCTCATAAAAGACATTGACCTCTCCAGCCTCATTGTTCATGCTAGCAGATTGAGGCAGAAAAGCTAAATGACATGGAGCGGGAGAATAAGCTAGCTAGGATTGGTCAATCAGATTATGGCCACCAAAGGTCTGGTGGTAGTAGCCACCCACAGCAGCAACAATAGAAGAAAATGGCTCCAACACCCACTTCAGCTAGCGCCCCTAATTTTTGATCCCGCAAGGATCGGAAGGGTGGATCATCCGGCTCTTAGTCCCAGAGTCACAGTGTTATCAACGGTTATCCAGCTTTCCCTAAGTGTTGAAAGAACCATCCAGGGGAATGTCTTCAGGGTAGAGAGGGTTTCTTTGGTTGTGGATAGCTAGGTCACCGGCTCAAAGAATGCTCGTTAGCAGAACCGGGGAGATCACAATCTACCACTTCAGCAGCTCTAGTAGGCCAACAATTTAGGTATGGATGGTGGTCAACGCCAAAACTGTTTTTATGCTTTGTCCTCTCATTAGTATCAGGACAGCTCACCTAACATGGTCACGGATATGTTACGTCTCTTCCACCTAGATGTGTATGCCCTACTAGATCCAGGAGCCACACTATCATACGTAACTCCCTATGTAGCTGTCCAATTTGAAATCAATCTAGAAGTCCTCTCAGAATCATTCTAAGTCTCTATCCTAGTTAGTGAGTCAATTAGAGTCAGTCAGGTGTATAAAAACTGCCCAGTCTCAGTATTGAACAAGGTCATTCTAGCTAATTTCATTGAGTTATACAAGGTCGATTTCGATCTCATTCTTTGCATGGATTGGTTAAACTCCATTTATGCCTCAGTCGACTACAGGACTGGAGTCGTCAGATTTCAGTTCCCCAATGAGCCAGTTTTAGAGTGAATGGGCAGTAGTTCAAGCCTAAGGGTTGGTTTATTTCCAACATTAATGAAAGGAAGCTCATTTCTAAAGGGTGCATTTATCATGTAGTTCAGGTCAAGGATTCCATCTTTGAGACCCCAACTATCCATTCAGTTCCAGTTGTCAGCGAGTTTCCTAACGTGTTTCCCAAAGATCTTTCCAAAGTACCTCCCGAGCGGGAAATAGACTTCAGCATAGACATTCTTCTAAACACTCAACCCATCTCCATCACTCCTTATAGAATGGCTCCATCCGAGCTTAAGGAGGTGAAAGAGTAGCTAAAAGACCTTCTTGATAAATGTTTCATTAGGCCCATCATCTCTCCATGTGGTGCTCCAGTATTATTCATGCGAAAGAAAGATAGTACTCTCAGAATGTGTATCAATTACTATCAACTGAATAAATTTACAGTTAAGAATAGGTATCCCCTACCTAGGATTGACGACTTGTTCGATCAGCATTAGGGAGCCAGTTGTTTCTCTAAGGTATATCTTAGGTCGAGGTATCATCAGCTTATAGTCAATGAATGTGACATACCGAAAACAATCTTCAAAACTCGGTATGGTCACTATGAATTTGTGGTTATGTCATTCGGACTAACTAATGCCCCCGTAGCTTTCTTTGACCTGATGAATAGAGTTTTCAAGCAGTATTTAGACATGTTCGTCATTGTATTCACTAATGACATTCTGGTATACTCTAGAAATGAGGAAGAACATGCTAACCATCTGAGGATAGTGCTACAGACGCTCAGAGACCGCCAGTTATTTACTAAGTTCAGCAAATGTGAATTCTGGTTGAAGTCTATGACTTTGTCTTGGTCACGTGGTCTTGCGTGAGGTTATTCAGGTAGATCCTCAAAAGATAGCAGTGATGAAAGACTGGCCAAGACCTACATCCCCAATCGAAATAAGAAGTTTCTTTGGTCTAGTCGATTATTATTGGCGTTATACAGAAGGATTCTCCTCTATTGCATCTCCTCTAACTAGGTTGACTCAAAAAAAGGTGAAGTTTCAGTGGTCCGATGTGTGTGAGAAGAGTATTCAAGATTTGAAGACTCGAATCACTATCGCTCCAGTGTTAACCTTACAGGAAGGAACAGATGGGTTCATCATATATTGTGAAGCTTTCAGAGTGGGACTCGGTTGCTTTATGATGTAGCGGGGTAATGTGATAGCTTATGCCTCCAAATAGCTTAAGGTTCATGAAAATAACTATTCAACTAATGACCTTGAGTTGGTAGTAGTGGTGTTTGCGTTGAAAATATGGAGGCATTACCTTTACGGGGCTCACGTGGATGTTTTAACCGATCATAAGAGCCTTCAGTATATGTTCATTCAGAAAGACTTGAATCTTCGTCAGAGAAGGTGGTTGGAGCTATTGAAGGATTACGACATGTGTGTGCTATAACACCCGGGCAAGGCCAATATGGTGGCTGATGCCCTAAGAAGGGTGTCCATGGGGAGCGTGGCACATGCTGAAGAGAACATAAAAGAACTAGCAAAGGATATTCATAGGTTGGCTCGGTTGGGAAGGCAATTGGTTGATTCAGCTGAGGGTAGAGTAGTAGTGCAAAGAGGATCATATTCCTCGTTAGTTGTTTAAGTTACATCAAGGCAGGATGAATATCCCATACTATTAATGCTAAAAGAAGCAGTTCTCTGAAAAGAAGTGGAGGTTTTCTCCAAAGGGGGAGATTGTGTGCTCCTTTACCAGGGTAGACTATGTGTATCGGATATAGGTGATTTGAGGCAACAAATACTAGAAGAAGCACATAGTTCAAGGTATTCTATCCACCCAGATGCCACTAAAATGTACTATAATATATGGGATATCTACTGGTGGAAAGACATGGAAAAAGACATAGAAGAATTTGTGGCTAAGTGCCCGAACATCCTGCAGGTTAAGGTGGAACATTAGATACCGAGAGGTATGACTCAGGATATCAGCATACCCACATGGAAGTTAGAAGAAGTGAATATGGACTTTATTACAAGTCTACCGCGTACTCGCCGACAACATGACTCCATTTGGGTGATAGTAGATCTAATGACCAAGTCAGCTCATTTTCTCCTAGTTAAAACTATAGACTCAGCTAATTATATTAGGCTATACATTCGGGAGTTAGTCAGACTGCACGGAGTGCCTTTGTCCATTATTTCAGATAGGGGTACCTAGTTCACCTTACATTTTCGGAAGTCATTTCAGAAAGGACTCGGTACCCAGGCCAAGCTCAACACAACTTTTGACCCTCTGATAGATGGACAAGATGAGAAGACTATTCAGACCTTGGAAGATATGCTGAGAGCTTATGTGTTCAATTTCAAGGGCAGTTGGGATGATCACCTACGTCTCATCGAGTTTGCGTACAACAACAGCTACCACTCCAGTATTTGGATGGCCATGCTTGAGGCATTATATGGTAAGAGGTGTAGGTTTCCTATAGGATCGTTTGAGGTAGGTGAACGTATCTTTATAGGTCCAGACATAGTTCATAAAGCTATGTAGAAGGTGAAACATATCAGGGAGAGGTTGAAAACAACACAAAGCCAACAGAAATCCTATGCTGATGTGAGGAGAAGAGATTTAGAATTTGCAGTAGATGATTGAGTATATCTGAAAATTTCACCTATAAAGGGGGTGATGAGATTTGGAAAGAAAGGGAAACTCAGTCCGACATGTGTGGGACCCTACAAGATTCTAAGGTGAATTGGTAGTGTGGCATCTGAGTTAGAATCACCTCCAGAGTTAGAATCTGTACACCTAGTCTTCTATGTGTCACTATTGAAGAAGTGCATCGATGATCCGACTTTGGTTGTGCCACTAGATAATGTGGGAGTGAAAGATAGTCTCTCTTACAAAGAGGTCCCAGTTCAAATCCTAGCCCGTTAGGTTTATGAGCTTAGAAACAAGAAAGTTGCTTCGGTGAAAGTCTTGTCTAGGAACTAGCTTGTTGAGGGAGCCACATGGAAGGCAAAAGCAGACATGATGGAAAAATACCCTCATTTATTCCCTTCCAGTTCAGTTCCAGCATCATGTACTAAATTCCTTCTTAATACTCTATTCAGTTCCATACCCATCAGCTCTATTCAGATTTTCAATGTGCATTCTAGTTGCATCAACTTTGTTGGTAAGGTCAAATCAGTTCGGAGCCAGTCATTCCTTTAGAAATCAGTTCATAGTCTCAGTCTGGCAATTGTAGCTCTTTTCCTAGTTTTCCAGCAGTTTTAACCTTCATTAGAGGATGAATGATCCCAAGGGGGAGATATTGTAACACCTTAAAGCTTTTCAAGACCAAACTCAGACCTTGCAAGAAAAATCCAGAACAAACTAGAAATTTTTATTCCGCGACCGAGACAACGAGTCGTGGACAGCTCTAACGACCGTTTGTCTGATCGTGGTCAGCCCTGCCTTGGTCCTTCGGGAATCAATGGGACATGGAATGACCCATCGTAAAAGATAAAGAGTAGTCCTGTAACTAGTTGGTCCCCAGCTCAGAACTCCCTTATCTAGGAATCCATGACTCAACTAACGAGTCACCATGTGAAACAATGACTCGTGGTATGAGTCATTAGTTGGGGCTTTAAGATATCCCCTTCATTGACAATGAGTGGAAAAAATAACCCATTGTATCAAAAAATAAGTCATTGTGACCATCCATGGTGACAAGTTCAGGGATCTTAAGAACTTTTTCGGTAGAGGTGACGACTCGATATAATGAGCCGTTGGGTCTACCAACGAGTCGTTGTGTTGCTCGTTGTTAGGCTTCCCAGATTTTTCTTCAAGTAGCCACGGGAGGTACCAATGAACCGTTGGTTCATCCGAAGAGTCATGGTCCCTGTCCTTTCAAGTTTCAGTGAGCAAAGAATCCATGCCCCAGGACCAACGACTAGTCCCAATGAGTCATGGTCTCAACCAATGACTCATTGAGTGACCCGTTGGTCCTTGTGCGGTTGTTTTTCCAAATTTTTCCTCAGGGATATTTCAGTAATTTCCCACCTTATTAATCCCTAAACTACATCAATTTAGGTTATTTCGAAGCAAGTTAGAGGGGTAATCAACGATATACTTCATTCCTCTCATTCCCCCAGAAGTCAGATCGTAAAAACTCTCTCAGAAAGACTCAGAGTAGGAGCAAGGGCAATCCATTTTCTTCTCAGATTCTCAAGGGATTTTCTCTGGGATTTCTTCACTAGGTATGTGGGAGTTCAACAAGAGAATTTCTCTTCCCTTGTCTCCCCAAAACCCTTCCATGATCTTCTATCTGTTATAGCCCTGAGGTTTCGAAAATTAGAAAGTTTTCAAATAGAATTTGATAAATTTCTAGTGGAATATTATCCATGTTATGAGCTGCTATATTTTCGCAAGTCTTAGAAATCATGTGGAAATTATCTTCTTGTAAAATGATTTAGCCCTAGTGTTTGAATTCAGTAAATTAGAGTCTTGCAAATTTGACTAGTTAATCATATTGCAAGATTCTATCAGTGTTGGGATTTCCATATTGCTAATATTAGTTGATTATCTCAGTTCAGTTCATGCTAGTCCAGTTTCAGTTAGAATACTAGCTTAATCAGTATTTTCATAAATGTCAGCTAATCAATTTGACTACAGTCTTTTCTCGAGGTGTTAGTGGAGCCTCCTAGTTATTAGTTATTAGACTTAGATATCAGTTATCAGATTTTAGATGGTTCTTTTGACAGTTATGATGCTTCCAGATAAGCAGCTCTGACCATTCTTAGAACCACCAACTTTAGTTTCATTTTGTTCTTTAGACGTTACGATGCTTCCATATAAACAACTCTGGCCAGTCTTAGAACTCCAGTTATAGAATCTGGTCCAATAAGACTCTCAGGGTACTTCCAGATAGGTATCCCTAACTTAGTCTTGGATCCCAATTTCGAGCTATCAGCTTAGTATTCAACCTAGAACTATCCAGTGAGAGTAGGACTTAACACCGAGTGGGTCAGGGTTCCAGCGCACCTAGGTTCCCAGAACTACGCTGCCACCGTAGATAATTTTATTGGCCCTATGGCCCCAAACTTTTGATCACCCAGCTCATGCCTTTATACCCTGGCAAGGTATATTGGGTCCTACTAATGGGGTGTATACATCGGACTCCACGTCTAGTTCACGCAGTTATATGTCGGTTATATACTCTCCCACTAGTCAGTACAGTTTCAGTTTAGATCAGCTCATTACAATTCTAGATTTACTCAGTTCAGTACAGTTAGCTCCAAATCAGTATCTCAAATTTAGGGCATGTTTATGACCTCCAGTCAGGCTCATTATTGACCACCTCAGTTATATTTCATTTGTTCAGTTTTCAGTATTGTAGTTGGTCATTACATGTCATTTTAGTTCAGTTAATTGTTCTTTATGCTATATATATTATCTCTCACTTACTCAGTACATTCAAAGTACAGATGCATATCTTCTATGTTGTATCATATCATGATACAGGCGCAGGTTCTCAGCCTCAACACTGTTAGTAGATTCCTTCAGGAGAAATCAACAGTAGCAGTGGTGAGTCCTCATCTTTTAAGGAAGATATTTTATTTTTTAGTTATTTTCTTTGAGATAGAGTTTAGAGTTAGCTGGGGGCTTGTCCCAACAACTAATTATTAGTTGATGGCTTTCAAACATAGATTCAGACATTCAGTCTTTTGCTTTTAGATGTATGAACTTTTATCACATTAGCTTCTTAAATGGTGTTATTGTTTCTTCCGCTATGATTACTCAGATTACTAGTGGCATGATGGACCATGGGTTGGCTTGGGTTTACTTGTGACTCCAAGTACCGTGTCTCCTCTAGGGTATAAACTAGGGTCATGAAACTAGACTTAAAATAGGAACCAGTAGGAAAACTGATTTTTCACCACAGAATGAGGCACCTAACGACTCGTTAAGTAAGGGCAGGAGTCGTCAAATGATTGTTGACGAAGATTAGAGTTTTAAAAACTCCTAGTCCTAAAGACTCACACAATGAACCGTTAGGTCCAGTAATGATCTGTTTGGTCTATTTGTTGTGCAAAGATTAGAGAATAATAAAATTGCTCCTGTGGTGATAGATGGCCACCACGACCGTCAAGTGGCTTAACGGGTCATGCAGTGACTCATCATCACTGGGCGGGAAATTTTACAAACGGGATTCTAGGGTTATTTCTATAATTTCCGATATTTTTAGCACCTAAACAAGTATTTTAGGATTCCTAAGTGTATAGTTAAAGGTTTTTTTAGTCTAAACTCTTATTTCCTCTCATAACAATGTAGATAAAGAATCATTAATTCTCAAGTCATCAAGCAAGCCAGGTATTGATCATCTTTTACCTAAGGTTCTTCAAGCTTGAGTCAAGAGTTCATCTCTCCAGGTATGTAAGGCTAACCTAAGTGAGAAATTCTGTTCTTCCTCATGTCCTAAATCTATGTAAGACTTTATTGAGATTAAAGCTAGGGTTTTTGGCCAAACCTTGAATTAGTTTTCTTTTCTATATGTTGAATCGCCCATTGTTGAATTCTTCATATTGAGTTGTATCTGTTGTATCACATGATCATTGATTATAATCCTATTATCTTTATTTTTGATTTGTACTCTCTTGTTGATTCTTGATTGATTGATTATTGTTCATGTCTCTTATCGCATGAATCCAATTGCATGAGAGTCATTATTTTGAAAGCATTGTAATATCAGATAACTGTAGTATTTTCATAAAGTTGAGAATATTTTTAAGAGAGTTTTCGTAACGAGATTTTGAGAAAGAAAGTACACTTTATAGCATCATTTTCAAAAATTAAAGTAAATTCCTATTTTTGAAAACCAAAGGTTTTGAGTATAGAAGCTCAAAAGTTTCACGATAGATTTGGAGCATAAAAGCTCTCAAGTTTTCAAAGTGTAACTTTGAGCCAAGGCTCCTCACTAGAGTACACAGAAATTTTGAGCCAAGGATGAACAGAGTCTTTAAACATCTATCATAATTATAGTTAAGTGCTTTATAAAAGATGTTTTCAGCTGCCTCAGATAGGCATAATCATATGAGCATAGTTTTTGGGGGGATTATTTAGCACCGAGATGGATGAAGAGTTCAGATAACTCATAATCCTCAAAACTACGTAGCTAGCATAGGATAGGATCGTGTAGTTCCTTTGGTTGAATCCTCAAATAGTCCTTGGTAAGGACTTTTGATTGGATACTTAGTTTCGTCCTCTACCCTAGCAATGCTTTGGATGGCTCCCTAAACATGGGCAAGAAGTTGGCCATTATGTTAGTTATGAGAAACTTCTAAATAAAGTTATCCATATATATATATACACGTATGTATGTATATATGTATGTATGTATGTATGTATGTATGTATGTATGTATGTATGTATGTATGTATGTATGTGTATATATATGTATGTATGTATGTATGTATTTTTCATAGATAGTTTTGATGCATAGTTTTATCGCATAATTGTCTTACACATCTTTATACTTGCTTTTTATGCATCATTCAAAGCTTCAGATTCAGTCAGATTACTTTAGTTGGTTTATTCTTTCAGTTCAGATATTGTTGTTTAACTGTTGTTTTATTCAGTCATTTTACATACCATACATTCAATATACTGATGTCATATGGCGCTGCATCTTATTATGATGCAGATTAAGGTAGACTAGATCAGCAGCAGGCACTTCATTAGGATCTAGTTCATTCATCTTTTGGTGAGGCCTCCTAGTTTCAGAGAGTCCTAGACAAGTTTTGATTTTATTTTTAGTAAAGCTTAAGGTAGTCGTGGGAGCTTTATTCCAGAACCTATTCTTCAGTTATAGAAGTTTCATAGATTAGTTAGATTTGAGTCATAAATGTTACTAACATAGATTTTATTTCCTAATAAATCTTATTTTATTTTACTAAGCCCATTACAGTTATTACTTTCTCTATATTTTATTGTATTCTCAGCTAGTAGTAAGTCAGGCCAAGGGCTCGCTTGGATCACAAGGTGATCTGACCACTGGCCATGCCCAGGGTGTAGGCTCGGGGCATGATAATGGTATCACATCATTAAGTTATTTAAAAATCCTAGGATGTCTACAAAACCGCATCTAGTAGTGTTCTTCTTATAGGTGTGAAGCGCGCCACATCTATAATTGGGAGACTATAGGGCATTAGAAAATACTTTTCTCCTTTCATACTCTAGATCGTGCGATAGAGTTTAACTCTATAAAGACTTCCTCCTAATTCGTGCATTCATGTGTTTCAGATCATGCCTTTGAAACGTATTGTCATCCAGAGGAATGCAGCTAATCACCGTGCATAAACTATGACGTAGACCCATAATGGGGAACTCACACTAGTTCAGGGATCTAGTGTTGAAGCCCAGGATGCACCAACTACTAGTGGAAGGGCTCCGGAGATAATGGTTCCTCACCCTCCTAGAGGTGCTACTTTAGAGGCAGAGTTTAGAGGGGCAATACAAATGGTCTCTTAGTTGGTGGTGGCTCAATCAAGCCATCAGAGCCCAACGCCAGCTAGTTTCATTTCTCATGATTAATTAGGGGCATCAAGGATTAGAGAGTTCATGAGGATGAATCATCAGTATTCACGGGGTCTAAGGTTGATGAGGACTCCCAGAACATTATTGATGAGATCTGGAAGATTTTGAAGGTAATGAGAGGCAATTGAGTTTGCTTCTTATCAACTTAAGGATGTGGCTAATGTTTGGTATGACTAGTAGGAGAAGGGATGAGGTAAGAATGCAGCCCCGACAACTTGGAATAATTTTGAGGAGGCATTCTTAAACCACTTCTTCCTCGGGAGCTAAGAGAGGTGAAGGAAGAAGAGTTTGTGAACTTGAGGCAGGGCACTATGAGCGTGAAGGAGTATAGCCTTAAGTTCGTCCAGCTATCCAGATATTCTCTAGAGATGGTACTAGATATGAGAGTTAGAATGAGGAAGTTCATATTAGGGTTGGGCAAACACGTGAAGAAGGAGTGAAAGAGCCCATTATTGATCATTGATATGGATATTTCTATACTTATGGTGTATGCCCAGTAGTTAGATGAAGATAAACAGAAGGATAGAAAGGAGCACCAGAGTAAGAGGTCTAAGCTAGCAGGTAATGAGACCACACAATAGAGGAACAGAAATGGAAATAGGTCCTTTTTCAAAAAGATGTCCTCTAGACCTACTTAGTGACCCGCTAATGGTCCAACCACAAGTAATAACAATGATCAAAGGTCTCAGATGCAAAGTAATACAGTTCAGGGAACCCCTCGTCACCCACCTTGTGCTAAGTGTGGTAGGACCCACTTGGGTGAGTGTCATTTGGGTAGAGATGGATTCTATGGATTCAGCCAATGGGGCCATTTTCTAGGAGATTATCCATCACGGCAGGGAAATGGGGGCAACAAAGCTTAGTCTACTCCCACAACAGGCAGAATTGCCCAAAAGGGCACTACATTAGGCATAGGCGGATGTCAAAACCATCTGTATGCTGTTTCTAATCGCTAGGATCAGGAGAACTCCTAAGATGTTGTCACTAGTATGTTGAAAGTCTTCTCTATTAATGTGTATTCTTTACTTGATCCAGGTGCTACTTTATCTTTTGTGAATCCTTATGTAGCCGTTATGTTTGGGATCTCTTCGGAACAACACTTAGAACCTTTTAATGTGTCTTTAGACAAGAGAATCTACAAAAAATTATACCATTTCAATTCATTATAATGTCACCACAACTGAACTAGTAGAGTTAGACATGGTGGATTTCAATGTCATTCTAGGCATGGATTGGTTATATTCCTGTTATGCCACAGTTAATTTTAGGACCCAAGTAGTAGAGTTTCGATTTCCAAACAAACCAGTCTTAGTTGTGGAAGGTAGTTCTGTCATGCTTAAGGGGCACTTCATCTCATATCTTAAAGCTAGGAAGATTATCTCTAAGGGTCAAGCACCGGCGGACAGCGTGGGACCAAAAAACCATTGGAATACCGACTCTATCCCTTGGTTTATCTAATTTTTAATTATTTTATTAATATAATTACCGTAACCATCGGCTAATCCCTCTTTATTTTTCGCGGATTTTTTCGCAAAATAGATAACCGACAGATACGTTCGATATATACTAAAAAAGTTAAAATGTTTTAATTGGATGATGAACATGATCGTTTTCTTTATATAATAATCATTTATGTAAAGATAAGAATTTGTTATTTATTTTTTTAATTTATAAATTCATCGGTTTTTCAATTAAATGAGTTGATCGATCTTGACCAAAAAATCGACGGACTAACCGACCCTGTTCGTCGGTTTGTTCTTTTTAATCGACCCGGAACCCCCTTTCTTCCCTATTTCTCTCTTTTTCTCATTTCTCTCATCTCTCTAATCTTGTCCGGCGATTATCCTTCCAGCCCACCACCCATCCACGACCACTGTCCACCCTCTTCGCCGCAACTCCGCCGCCGACTAACCAACTCCTTCACCATACTTCCTAACCCGACCCACTATCATATTTGAAGGTTAGGGTTTTCAATTTTTGAATTAAATTTTTTTTTGTTAGATTTTAGGTTAAATTGTTTGATTTCATTGTTACTGTCATTGTTAAATTTCTATATTGTTAATGTTATTGTTAGAATTGTTATACTTCTTTGATAAATTATTATTTTTTATTGTTATTGTTATTTGTTAAATTATTATATTGTTAATGTTATTTAAATTGTTAAATTTTTTTTTATTTTATTGTAAATGTTGCTTTTAGGATTGTTAATTAGATTTAGTTGAAACTTTGTTAGATGGTTAGATTTTATTGTTAAATTGTTAGAATTGTTAGATTTTATTGTTAATGTTATTTTTAGGATTAGGTTTAGTTGAAACTTTTTTAGTTTGTTAGATTTAATTGTTAATTTGTTAAATTTCGTTGTTAATGTTATATGTTAGGATTGTTAGGTTTAGTTGAAATTTTATTACATTGTTAGATTTCATTGTGTTTGAAACTTTATTACAAATTATGTTAGAAATTTATCAAAAATAACTAGTAACAACAACTACTAAAGTTTAATAATTAAAAAATTTAATAATAAAGTTTAACAATAACAATTATATATCAAGAATAATATAATAATTCAAAGTTAATAATTATTAAAATTTCATATTCATAATTCAATAATTATAAATATTTATTATTAAATACTCAAATTTCTTAACCACATATAATTTAGTTATTACATATTAATTCAATAATTTCATCAAAATTTGACTTACTTTTGGAGGATGTTTGTTGGATAATTAGTGACCATTAAATAATAAAAGTTAATTATCAATATAAATTAATTAATTTAGATTTATATTTGTCATCTAAAATATCTCTATTCTTTTAGATGAATCATCGTATGTGGATGTATCATAGAATTAATGCAAATCGTGGGAGCATGAAAGATGAATTAGTTGAAGGTGTTTGAGGAGTGATGCAATTGCATAATGTTTTTTAAACCTGATAAAGTTGTATTCATATTTACTATTATTGGTTTAAGCCTGGATTTTTTGTGTGGATTGATCATGGTGAGACTGATGGAGAGAATGGTATATTTTATAATGTCATTTGTGAAATTAGTAGGTCTGCACATGATCAAAGTAGTGTTCAACATGAGAGAGTGCATGAAATGGTCAATGATGCATTCATAATACAATATGGGATGGAACTCGACAATATTTCGAAGAAATTCTCAGTGAAGAAGCAATGCGTTTCTACAAACAACTAGAAGAGGCTAGTCACCGACTATGTGTATGGAGTCCGCATTCTAAGTTGTTTGTTGTAGTTATACTAATCAATATCAAATCAGATTGGGGTGTTCCTCAAGCAGCTATGCACTCTATGGCTGGTCTTTTGGGGGAACTAGTTAACCCTGAGTTTAACATACCTAAGAATTTCTATCAGACAAATACATTGGTTTCCAAGTTAGGATTGTCGTATGATAGAATTCATTATTGTGAAAATGGTTGCATGTTGTTCTATAAGAAGTATGGGGAATCTAGAAAATTGTAAGTTTTATGGATATGCTCATTTTAAGTTGACTCCTGGTAGGAAGATGGTTCCAGTTAAGTCTTGTACCTCATTTAAACAGGGTGTACACATCAATGAGTTCTGCTCCTCATATGAGATGACACCGTGAGAATAGAAAGGCTCCCGGTGTTATGTCTCATCCATCAGATGAATAAACTTGGAAATATTTCAATAGAGCTTATCCTGATTTTGCCACTAAACCAAGAAATATTAGATTAGGCTTATGTGCAGATGGTTTTACACCATTCTCTATTTTTGCTGCACCCTACTCTTGCTGACCTATATTCCTTACTCCGTATAATTTTCCACCTAAAATGTGTATGACAAATCACTATATATTTCTAAATTGTATTATCTCGGGTCCTCGTATTCCAAAAAGTTTGATTGATGTTTATCTACAACCTTTGATAGACCAGTTAAAATAATTGTGGTCTGATGGTGTAGTAGCTTATGGCATATATTTAAGCAGAATTTTCTTTTGCATGCTTGTTTACTACGGACTATAAATGATTTTCTAGTGTGTAGGATGTTGTCTGGTTGGATGAGAGTTGGAAAATTATCTTGACCATATTTCATAAAAATAGTAAAGCATTCACATTAAAATATGATCATAAAAATTCATGGTTTGATTGTCACCATCGGTTCTTACCATTGGATTACGAATTTATAAGAATGAAACATGCTTTCTGAAAGAATAAAGTTGAAAATGATCTACCACCTCCGTTATTGTCAGCAAGTGAAATTTGGGAGAGATTTTGTCACTTTGCAAAGGTTACAGAAGCTACACCTTCTAGACTTCCTCAATATGGTGTTAGATATAATTGGACAAAACAGAGCATATTTTGGGAGTTTCCATACTGGAAGGACAATCTTCTATGACACAATCTTGATGAGATGCACATTGAAAAAAATTATTTTGATAATTTGTTCAACATTGAGATGGATGTTAAGAGTAAGACAAAAGATAATCCAAAGGCTAGAATGGACTTAAAAGAATACTACAGAAAAAAGGAACTAGAGCTGCAAGAAATACACAATAATAAATTATTAAAGCCCAAGGCGAGCTTTTAATTTACATTGGATGAAAAATATGAGATTTGTGAGTGGGTTAAGAATTTGAGAATGCCTGAGGGCTATGCTTTAAATTTGGGGAAGCGTGTAGATATGAATAGAGGGAAGTTGTGTTGTTTAAAAATCCATGATTGTCATGTTTTCATGGAAATTTTGATTCTTATTGCATTTAAAAGGCTACCTGATAGGATATAAAATCCAATGATAGAGGTAAGTTTGTTCTTCAATGATTTGTGTAGTAACACTTTGTGGGAGGATAACTTAAAAAAGATGGATGAGAACATTCCTTTGATTACTACTAAGTTGGAAATGATCTTCTCGTGTGAGTTCTTTGATGTGATGGAATATTACCGATTGACCTCGTACATGAGGCGTGTCTTGGAGGCCCAGTTCAATACATATGGATGTATCCATTCGAAAGGTACAAAAACTATGACGTTGTACACAATTAAACTTTTAAGTTGGTTTAACCAAATTACTAACATCAAAATTTTATACAAAACTATTGGCAAGTGAAAAAGAATTGTTAAGCAGAGGTCTAAGATTGAAAGATCTATCTATGAAGCTTATCTTGCAGGGAAAATTTCTCATTTCTGTTCTTACTATTTTTAGCAGCAAGTGCCAACTTTAAGAAATAGGCCTACCTGTAATGACGACGATAATATCGATCCTAGCCACCCACCGATTAATTTTTAATCAACCAGACGAGGTTTGAGTAGTATGGAAATGCAATATATTGTGGCACACACTTTTCTTAATTCCCCCAAGATACAATCATATCTTGAGTAACTTCTAAATGATGTTATTGAATATTATTATTTAAATACTAATGCTTAAAATAATGTAAAAAACTAATGTTATTGAACAATTACTTTGTAGGACAATGGGGTAATGATGCTATATATACGAGGTTCTTTGATAGGCTGAAAGACTATGTAATTGTTCAATATCATTTTAACGATATAGGTACAACATAATCGTTTATTTAATCATTTTTTAAACACTATGTAGGTTCATGATGAAAGTAGCAATATTGAACATTTGCAAATTGTGAGTGATGTTCACATGGGCCTGATAGTCAAATTCAGTCTATATGTAAATATTGTGCCAATGGTTTCAAGTTTCAAACAGAGGAAACTTCTAAGTACAAGAAAACCAATAATAGCAGAGTGTGCGTTAAAGGAGATGTAGACAGTAATGACCAAACTGTTGATTATTATGGTGTGATACAAGAGATAATAGAAGTTCGGTATGCTCGATGGCAGAGGATAAAGATAGTACTATTTTGGTGTTAGTGGTTTGATCCATCGCACATAGGTACTAGAGTTAATCAATAGCATAATATAACTGAAGTTAAGCACACCAGACAATATGACCGTTATGATCCTTTCATCATTTCACAAAATGCTAAGCAGGTGTATTATGCTCCATATCCTCTGCGTAGAGACAAGGCTGATTGGTGGGTGGTTATAATGACTACGCCTGTGGATCGGATAGAGATTCATAATGTGTTTGATGTGGCATGTCAAAATGATTTGGTAGTTGTTCATCAAACCGTGGATGCTGAGTTAGAACAAAGTTTAGAACATCCTGAACACATATTAGAAGAAGTTTCTAATGATGATGTAATAATTGAAATTGCAACTGTTGAGGACGAAGTAGATAATGAAAATGAACCAAGTGAGGGAGAAGAATGAAATGATGATTATGAAACAAGTGAGGAGGAAGAATGGGAGAATGATGGATATGAAACAAGCCGGGAGGAAGAATGGGAGAATGATGATTAGCAAGTAACTTAATTAATTTTTTTAAGTAATTATTATATCTAATACTTATATTATTTTTTAATCACATATTATAATGTAAACTTGTATGCAGATGTCATCAAGTGATGTTTATCGAGGCCAAACTAGTAGGGGTAGTAAATCTAGTAAGAGTAGTAGGAAAAGACATAGGAGACCACTAGATTCTAGTGCTGCTTTGGGTGGCCTTTCATCTAATCCACATACAAATTCTTCTTCACCTCTGTCCTATGTCTCCTATGGCACTGGGCATGTAGAACATTCATCTGTGCCTCCATTCCTACAACTTATCACAATTTCATGCCTACACCTGGCATTTTTCTACCATGGGAAACTCGACGAATTCATCATCCAGTACTCCTTCCCGATTGGATCATCTCCTAACATTTCTGCCTTACGACTTAGAGATAGCAGCTCTGAGTCAGACTCACAGGATGATTTTAGTACTCCACCCTTGATCAGTCATATAGAGCACTGGAACCACCACCAACACCAGCAGCTGGAGAGCCACAGCCAGGAGATACAAACAGTCTCGACAGACTAGTGATCGTGCCTGATGGATCTAGGTAAGTTTGATTTTTTTTTTATTTAGATTATAATATTTAATCTTAATGTTATTTTTATGACTTGAAATGTTAATTGGTATTTTCATAGGTTTCATCCAGGAAAAGAGGCCAAAAATGCTCTAAGGGAGAGCATTTGGAGGATATATGATCGACCTTACCCATGTTGGACTGAAATACCATATCAGGTTCGACAGGCCATGTTTAATGAGTTTAAGGTATATTAATGAATCATTATTTCATAAAATTCTTCTTTGGCCCATGATCATTATATATCATCTAACACAGTTGATCATTGATTACAGACATTGTGTACTTGGCTTCCTCAGCACGATAAGAAGATAGCCATGAACCTTGAGAGGAAGGGCAGTTCAAGGATGTCAGATTGGTTTAGGGATGCAAGATTAAAGAACAAGAGGCCTAAGTGGATGCTACCTCATCATTTTGAGGAGCTTCAGAGATATTGGAGCACGCCTGAATTTATGGCAAAGTGTGAACAGATGAAGAAGGCCAGGGGTGAAGGGAAAGGTGGCTTGTTGCACACTAGGGGTGCAAAAAGCAAATGACAATAGCTAGAGAATTGGTAAGTAATTATTATATTAAATACTTATATAAATTTGATTAAATTTTATGTATTTTTTAACATTGATTAAATTTTATTTACAGGCTAATAAATTGGGTCGCCACCCGACTCAGGAGAAGCTATTTTGGGCTATCCATGTAAAAAGGAAGAAGAATGAGCCTGATGCGAACATATGGGTCGAACAAAGAGCTGAAGAAGCCTATGTAAGTTCATACATCTTATATATGAATAGTAATATGTTAAGTTTAATTTGAACAACAATATCATACTAACCTTTTTTAATGATGTAGATGGAATATCAACCACTCTTTTATCCGAGTGCAGCCAAACTCAAGAAGCCCTAGGATGGCCGACCTAGCCTCACTGGATGTCCTACCCATATTTGGACTGAAAAACTGGTCGGGGGGAGGCAAAAGGGGAGAGTCTATGGCCTAGGATCTAGAAATCCAGTTCGACCAATTTAGTCCGGACTGGAAGGTATCGGCTCTTCTAGCCAGGCCAAGGCAGTTGATGGTGTTCAGATCGCTGCTATGTCGCAGAAGATCTAATAACTTACACGTGCCTTGGCATATGCCAAGGCAAGATGCATTGTTGAGAGTAGGAAAATGTGTCATACCGTCGAGGCTCTCAAGACATAAGTGAACATCCTAACTAGTGGAGTACGGAGACGATGTGCTCGTTCTCCTCCATCGGATGATAATGAGTTTTCGACAGATGATAAAAATATTGAAGAGACACCTTAGTTATTAGGATTATTGAACATTTATATATTTTTTGATATTTTAAAACTATTTTGATAATTTTGGTGGATATTTAGTGTTGTTTTTGATGTTTTAATTCGATAATTACTACGTTACTGATGTTCTTATTGATTTGGAATTATTTTGGCAGCAATTAGTGCTGGATATTACCTGAAATTTAATTGAATTTTAATTTTAAGGGTGGGAATGCAGAAATTGCAACTTTTTGTTCCAGGTGCATTTGCATAAAATCGACGGATAGTGTAGGCAAGTCCATAAGTTTTCTACAAATACACACCAACAGTAACCCAAAAAATCAATGGAATAACTGACGGTGTCCATCGGTATGTTTTTAGTTTTGAAGAACATACTGATGGACACTGTCAGTAAATTTTAAAAGTTTTAATTAAAAAAATTAATTAATAATTGAATATTACCGATGGTGTCCATCGGTAATATTTTTTCTCCCATCGAGTAACATTTAAAGAACCCACGGAATTAAAATTTAATGAACTGATGGATGCTCGTCAGTATTAATCGATACTTTCCGTTGGTTTTTTTCCAAAGTGACATATTCCAACGACCCTTTATCCGTCAGTTTTTCATCATATTTGGCCAAAAAACCAAGCTGTCCATCGAAATGACCCTCATTTTTTGACTAGTTTTTAGTACTATATTGTAGGATTAAGAGACTCTAGTTCCAAGAAACTATCCGTTAGGACAGTTCCAATCATGAATGAGTTTCCTGAGGTCTTTTCAGATGATCTTCTTAGTATGAAAATATATTTTAGAATAAATGCTCTTCCTAATACTAAGCCCATCTGTATTACGCCATAAAGAATGGCCCCATCTATGTTAAAAGAGTTGAAAGAGAAGTTAAAAGATCTTCTAGATAAGGGTTTCATTCACCCCCAATGTTTCACCTTGGAGTACTTCAGTTCTCTTCAAGTAAAAGAAAGATGGTACTCTTAGGATGTGTATCAACTACCATAAGTTGAACAATGTCACTATCAAGAATGAGTATCCCTTTCCTAGAAGCGATGACATGTTCAACCAACTACAAGGTGCCACTTATTTCTCAAAGTTAGTCCTCAGATATGGGTATCATTACTTAAAAGTTAGAGAGTGTGATATTCCCAAGACAGCTTTCAGGACCCGTTATGGCTATTTTGAGTTTGTTGTTATGTCCTTTGGTTTGACAAACACTCATGTAGTATTTATGGACATAATGAATAGAGCATTTAAGTAGTTGGACATGTTTGTTATTGTTTTCATTGATGATATCTTGATTTACTCCAAGAGTGAGGAGGAGCATGCTAGCCATCTCAAAATAGTCTTATAGACATTTAAAAATCGTGAGTTATTTTCCAAGTTTTCTAAGTGCAAATTTTGGCAGAAGTCAGTGGCTTTCCTTGTCCATATAGTATTCACCGAGGGTATTAGAGTTGAGTCTCACAAGATTAAGGCTGTAAAGAGTTTGCCCAGACCAACAACCCAAATTGACATTAGGAGTTACTTGGGCTTAGCTAGTTACTATAGGAGGTTTGTAGAAGGATTATTAACTATTGCTTCATCGTTCACTAAGTTGACTCAAAAGAAGGTCAAATTTCAATAGTCTAAAGCTTGCGAGAAAAGTTTTCATAAATTGAAGACTCGCTTGACTACTGCTCCATTATTGACCCTACTTGAGGGTACATATGGTTTTATTGTGTATTGTGATGCATCTAGAGTAGGCATCAACTGTGTATTGGTGCAGAATGGTAAAGTTATAGCTTATTCCTCTAGACAACTTAAAGTTCACAAGAAGAATTATTCGACTCATATCCTCTAGTTGGCAGCTGTAGTATTTGCATTTATGTTTTAATGCCATTATTCCTATGGAGTGCATGTTGATGTGTTCACAGACCACAAGAGCCTAACAGTTGTGTTCAGCTAAAAGGAGTTAAATCTCTAATAGAGAAGGTGGCTTGAGTTCCTCAAGGATTATGAAATAAGTATTCTCTACCACCCAGGTTAAGCTAATGTAGTTGCTGATGCTTTTAGCAGGATACCCATGGGAAATACAGCTCATGTAGTGGAGAAAAAGAGAGAGTTAGCTAAGTATTTGCATAGACTTTTGCGCTTCGGAGTCTGCCTTCTAGACTCCAAAGAAGGTAGTGTGTGCTTGTTCAAAATGGGGCCAAATCATCTCTAGTGGCAGAAGTTAAAGAAAAGTAGGACATCGATTCCCTCTTACTTTAGCTAAAGGAAAATCTCCACAAGCAGAAGATGTTGGTTTTCGCACAAGGGTGAGATGGTGTCCTAAGGTATCAAGGAAGGTTATTTATCTCAAATATAGATGGTCTCAAAGATAGGATAATGGAAGAAACACATAGCTCCAAGCATTTGATTCACCTAGGTTCTATTAAGATACACCATTACTTGAGGGAACTCTATTGGTGGAATGATATGATGAGAAACATTATAGATTTATGGTCAAGCACCAAAGGCCATGTGGTATAGCTCAGAATATAGAAATCCTCGAATGAAAGTGAGAGATGATTAATATGGACTTTATCATCAGTCTACCAAATTCATATAGGCAACATGACTTTATTTGGGTGATGGTAAATTGAATGACTAAGTCATCTTATTTCCTACTGGTTAAGACCATAGAATCAGCCAGCGTCTATTCCAGTTTGTATACTTCAAAGATAGTCATACTTCATGGAATTCCATTATCTATCAGATTAGATAGAGGCACACAATTTACTACTCATTTTTGAAAGTCATCTCAAAAAGGTTTAGGTTCAAAGGTGAACCTTAGCACAACTTTTCATCCGTAGACAGATGGTGTAATACCACAAAAGTTCCTAAAACTAGATTTGGGATTTGAAGTATATTTCTACAGAAAATCTGGAAATTTTCTCTTAGTATGACTCATAGTACATCATAAGGTGTTTGTACAGGTCATAGGATGACCCGTGGTGGAGAGACAGAAGTTCACCCTCCCAACCATGAGTCCCCACCACAAGTCGTGGTGTGTGGGTACGAATCATGGTCAGGAGTTGTAGTAGGTCATGGGATTTTTCAAGTGCTGGTTATACAAGTGGTTGTATGATTCATAGTAGGGAGTTAAGGGTCATGATAGGCGATCATGCAAATCTTCATAGGGTTGGAGTCGAATCATGGTCAGGAGTTGTAGTAGGTCATGGGATTTTTCAGGTGCTGGTTATACAAATGGTTGTATGATTCATAGTAGGGAGTTAAGGGTCATGATAGGCGATCATGGAAATCTTCATAGGGTTGGAGAAATTGGTTGGGTAACCACTGAAGAAAACAACGAGTCGTAGGATGGTTGTACGACTTGTAGTACGAGCCATAGAAACTGGCAGTGCAGTTTCTCCTGTGAAATCATTCAGAGTGTTTTCATAAACCCAAAGATCCTAAGTCCTAAACTATGTCATTTTAAGCCCTGGAAGGAGTGTTTTAAGAGGATTTAGCCTATATCAAGTCATTAGGCTTTCCCATACATGCAAATCTTTGAATTCTCTTGGAAGATCAATCTAGAAATTCTCTCAATTCTTTCTCAATTCTATTTGGGCTTTCAAAGATAAGTTGAGAATCAGTTACCCAGGTATGTAGGGCTATGAATGAGAGTTTCCTTTCACTCTCATGCCCAAATATCTCGTCAAGTTCATGAATTCAAGTTCTAATTCTAGTATATGATCTTATAAGGTTTTAACCCAATTATATGAAACTCTCTATGATATATCTATGGGTCAGTCCCCTCATGTTCTAAAGAATATTTTAAGATTTATGGGCAGATTATATATACATTTTGATTATAAATTCATGATTTCAAGTTTTAGAAAATTATGCCCCACTATGCAAGTTTCGTGAGAAGTCAAGTTTATGATTCATGATTTCAAGTATGATGAGATATCTAGCATGATTGAATGTTTATAAATTACCCATGTATGAATCCATGATTTTGAATTATGGAGTCTATTTCAAGTATACATGATTGTAGGATTTGGGCAAGCCCACACAAGTTAAGTATGTTTTCATGATTTAGCCAAGGCTAATAAGATCAGCTTATCATATGTTCTGGGTCAAGATTCCCACTACAGGTTGTGATCTGTTTTGGAGTCAAGAATCCCCATGTTCAAATTTCAGACTACGCATGTGATTATTATTTTAGTAACGCTGAAAAATGATTGAAGAACTATTCATGCTTTTTGGAGTAGTTTCTAGCACCGAGTAGGCTTGGGGTTCCAAGGTTCCCCAGTCTCAAAAATACGCGCCAATGTAGGTATATTTGTATTAGGACCTCCCTTGACAGTTTTCCATGCCCGCAAGGGGCCTTCAACTTGATATCGATATCATGATAGTGTCATTTGCCTTGTAAAGGTTTTAGGAAGCTCTGCCCACTTGATTGTGATATTTGGGGCATCATGTAATCTCTATTATGATGGTGTCAATTATTTAAAGTCTCCCATTGTTCCTCATGATTTCAGTCATTCATGTTCATAACTTATGATATTACGTTTTATAGTAGGTTTGACCTAATGATTAGTTTATGAGCTTTTACTTGTGATTCTAGCGATGAAGAGTCATATGATTTCTATGTTTAGCGTTAGGTCATTCTATTCAGATATGATATTCAGTTTATGACAGTATATGCATCTCAGATTTAGATTTCAGCATGCAGTCCTTACTCCCATGATCTTATGATTTATGCTTATACGCATGATTTTAGTTAACATTTACTCAGCATGTTTTACTACCTTGCATACTCAATACATTCAAAATACTAACCACATACTCTATGCTATATCATTCCATGATATAGGTCGGGACAATCAGACTCATTTCCATCATTAGTCCAGCTTCCCACAGAATAGCTTAGTTTCCGACGTTGGTGAGTCCTCATCTTTCGAGCACACATTCAGTTTAATGTTAGATTATGCTATTTCAGTTTCAGTCTTTAGTGAGTTAGTTGGGAATATTATCCCATTAGCTCATCATATAGTTTAGAGGTTTATCATACATTCACTTATTCATGCTTCAGTTATCATATTCCGCCTTGATGTATGCTCCTTAGTTTTTATGTTCATGTAATGGGTCGACTTAGAGCCATTCGTTGTTCTAGATCCCGTGTCCCGATCCGTGGTTCCAGCTCCGGCTGTAACAAACTTGATATTAGAGCCGAGAGTTAGAGTGTTCTACGGTTTTTGAAAGCCACATTGAGTAGAGTCTTTTCCATGGGTGTGAAGCGCGCCAGACTTATCGGGGAGAGGCTACAAGACATTTTAGGAAATTTCCCTTCTTTCATGATCTATGTCATGCGATGAAGTATCTCTCTATTCCTTCTAACTCATGCTATACACGTTTGCAGAAATATGCATCCATGTCATGTAAATGAAAGAAGGAATGGAAATGGAAATGGCCATGACAATGGCAATGGAGATGGGCATCAGCAAGCCCCGCCAGCACCAACAGATCCTAAGCTCGTGTAGGTCACTCATGTCAAGTTTAGAGTGGTATTTCAAATTTTGGCACAGGTGATGACCTATCATGTTAATTAGAAGGCAGTGGCTCATGTTCCTCAGAATGGGAACGCAGCAGCGGCTAGAGTCTGGATGAATCCACCTGAGTTTCTGGGGTCAAAAGTGGACGCAAACCTGCATAAGTTTATTAAGAAGGTGCACAAGATCACCCAGATTATAGGGGTGAATGGAGAGGAGAGTGCAGATTTAGCCTCCTATCAGCTGAAGGGGGTTTCGTACAGATGGTACCGCCACTAGAAGGATGGTATAGCTGTGGGAGTAGTTCCCATTAGTTGGGATGAGTTTGTGACTGCCTGTTTGGACAGGTTCTTCCCTATAGTGTCAAGGGAGGTGAAGGTGGTGGAGTTCATCAACTTGAAGAAGCACCACAAGACTATCCAAGAGTATGCCTTGGAGTGTACCCAACTGTCCAAGTATGTTCCAGAGATGGTTGCGGATCAGAGGGCTTATATGAGTAGGTTTATGAATGGAGTATTAGACTCCTAGTCAAGGAGTGTAGGACCTCTATGCTTAAAAATGATCTAGACTTCTCATGATTGATCATATATGCCTAATAGATAGAGGTGGATCAGATGAACAAGAAGGAGAGAGAGAGGCCAAGAGGGCAAGGACAAGCAGTTACAGACAGTTCGAGCAGAGTTGGTGGAGGGAATCATCAACAGTCCGAGTAGAGGTCATCAGCCCCAGTACCATCTTCAGCCAATGTTCTGTCTAGACCTAGGCGTGACCAGAGTGGTGGAGTATCAGGTTCCAAAGCTCACGAGAGCAGTTCAGGAGAGCTCCGCATTCTAGTTTGCAATAGGTGTGGTAGGAAGCACACCAGAGAGTGCCCATAAAGTTTAGACACGTGTTAGGGTGTGGAAAACTGGAACATCTACTTAGAGATAGCCCTTTATCCAGACAGGGCAATAGCAGAGGTCGTGACCCAACCACCAGTTCTGCTCCACTAGCACACTCAGCTCAGCAAGGTGCATCCACTAGTACAGCTGGTGGTCAGCATCAGAACAAATTTTTTGCCCTTTCATATCATCAGGAGCAGGAGGTCTCTCCAGATGTAGTCACAAATATGGTACTAGTATTCCATCTTGATGTGCATTCATTGTTAGATCCGGGGGATACCTTATCTTTTGTGACTCCTTATGTTTCTATTAGTTTTGGAGTGAGTCTCAAAATCTTATCAGAACCCTTTTCAGTCTCTACTTTAGTTGGTGACTCAGTTATATCTCGACGAGTATACAAAAATTGTCCTGTCACAGTCCTTCAAAAAGCCACCTCAATCGATCTAGTAGAGTTAGACATGACTGATTTTGATGTTATCTTCAATATGAAATGCATGCTTGTTATGCCTCAGCAAATTGTAAAACCCATACGGTAGAGTTCTAAATTCTGGGTGAGCCAGTCCTAGAATGGAAAGGTAGTTCAGTTGTGCCTGTAGGTCGGTTTGCTTCCTATCTCAAGGCCAGGAAGATGATTTCTAAGGGTTGTATCTATCATCTAGTTTGGGTTAAGGATGTTACGTCCAAAACTCTGACTCTTCAGTCAGTTCCTATAGTTTCTGAGTATCCAGAAGTATTTCTAGATGATCTACCTGGAGTCCCTCCTAAGTGGAAAAATCACTTTGGTATTGACCTTCTCCATAATACGCAACCTATACCCATTCCACCTTATATAATGGCTCTAGCATAGCTAAAGGAGTTGAAAAAATAGCAAGATCTCCTAGATAAGGGATTCATCAGGCCTAGTAAATCCTCGTGGACTGACCAGTTCTCTTTGTCTGGAAGAAGGATGGTTCCCTTAGAATGTGCTTTGATTATCAGTAGTTGAACAAGGTCACAATTAAGAACAAGTATCCCCTCCCCAGAATTGTTGACTTGTTTGACCAACTTAAGGGTGCTAAGTGCTTCTCAAATATAGACCTCAGGTCCGACTATCATCAACTCAGAGATAGAGAGAGTGACATTCCAAAGAAAGACTTCAGGACTCGGTATGGTCTCTATGAGTTCATATTATGTCTTTTGGACTAATGAATGCTCCTATTGCTTTTATGTACTTGATGAAGAGGGGATTCAAGTCATACTTGGATATGTCCATGATTGTCTTCATAGACGATATTCTTATATACTCTCGAAGCGAGGCGGAGCATGTCGCTCATTTGAGGAATGTGCTACAGACACTCAAGGATCACCAGTTATTTTCTAAATTCAACAAGTGTGAGTTTTGATTAAACTCAATAGAATTTTTGGGTCATGTGGTGCCAAGTGAGAGTGTGCAGGTGGATCCTCAAAAGTTAAAGGCGATGAAGAATTGGCCTAGACCAATTAATCCTTCGGACATCATGATCTTTTTAAGTTTATCTAGCTACTACAGGAGTTTTTTAAGGATTTTCATCCATTGTAGCACCTTTGACTAAGTTGACCTAGAAGAAGGTCAAATTTCAATGGTTGGATACATGTGAGAAAAGTTTTCAGGAGTTAAACACTCGACTCACTTCAGCCTTAATATTGACTCTACCAGACACAAATGGATTTTTGGTGTATTGTCAGGCCTCTAGGGTAGGTCTTGATTGTTTATTAATGTAGCATGGTAAAGTCCTTGCCTATTCCTCTAGATAGCTTAAGACTCATGAGAAGAACCTACCCGACGCATGACCTACAATTGGCAGCAATGGTGTTTGCATTGAAGATTTGGAGACACTACTTGTATGGGGTGGATGTGTATCTATTCACAAACCATAAGAGCTTTCAGTGTATGTTCACTCCTAGGGACCTGAATTTGCGGCAAAAGAAGTGGCTAGAGCTTCTTAAGGACTATGATATGAGTGTCCTTTACCATCCGAGCAAGGCCAATATAGTGGCAAATGCTCTTAGCAGGTTTTCCATAGAGAGCATGTCCCACATTAAGGATGGGAGGAAGGAGTTAGTGAGGGATGTTAATAGTCTTGCTCGTTTTGGGGTTCACCTTGTTGGCTCGACAGATGGTGGTGTCATTTTTCAGAATGGGTCATAATCTTCATTAGTAATCGAGGTAAAGTCTAGACAAGATGAGGATCCTATCTTGGTAAAGCTAAAGGAAGCTGTCTAGAATTAGAAGGGGAAGCTCTTCTCCCAAGGGGGAGATGGTGTACTTCGTTATCAGGGTCATTTATGTGTTCCAGGTGTCGATTATTTGAGAGAGCGAATGTTGCATGAGGCTCATGGCTCTAATTATTCTATATACCTAGATGCCACAAAGATTTATTGTGACCCACAAGAGGTCTAATAGAGGGATGGCATTGATGAGTTGGTAATTACCAACTCATTAGGCTTCTAAACATGAGCTTTTGCTTAGTTTTTAAGTCATTTGAGAGGATTTTATGCTCTTTCTCTTTAGTTTCTGTAAGTATTTAATTTGAGGAGAGAAAACAAGAACTTGGAAAAAGCATGGAATTAAAGAAAAGGACTGAAGCTTTGACTGGATAAGACCGGTTCTCCACAGCTTCGCTAGCTAAAATGCAGGAGCAAACTAGACAAGAGTGGAAGGGCACCTGCGAACCACCAGTGCCAATGCCGACTTGACCCAAAGTCACTGCCCTCCCACCTACATCGGGTGTGACCTCATTCATTATTATTTATATTTATGAGTAATAATTCAATTTCCTACTCAACTCCAATCCAATTGAATCCCCATTCAAAAGCATACCCCTAGCTCTTGTCACATTTGTATTTCAAGTTGGTTATCTTGTTGATTGACCAATAGTTACTTCTGCATTTTAATTATAATATTTTGCACCCCCAAATTTTTATTTGTTTGTTTTCAATACAATGATGCTTCTTAGTTTAATTTGATAGACAAATTTGTGCCATCTTAGTGCTATTCCCTGTGGGATTCGACCCCGACACTCGTCGGGTATATTTATTTTTCCAATGACCATTTACACTCTCTCTTTACGAGGTGTGGATTTGGACATTATCAAAAATGGCTTCATTGCCAGGGAATAGGATTAGATAGCCCCTAGTTGATTGTTGAGTTGAATTATTTAACATCTTGTATTTTGTTTTTGCTTTTGTTGTTGTTTTTGGGTGCCTTTATAGGATGACTGATATTTGCCAACAATCTCAAGAATGTTCCATAAATGGTGATATGGAACACGAGGAGTGTAATCCCATGATGCCATACATAGAAGGTACCATTTGCCTACCACCCACTGTAGGGAATATGGTGTTCTATGTGACCAGCACAATGTTACACCCGTTACAAATAAAAGGATGCTTCAGAGGTCAGCCAAGTGAAGATACAAATCGCCATTTTCAAAATTTTGTTGAGATATTTTAACCTGTCAACATCACAACTATAAGTCAAGAGTCGATCAGACTAAGACTCTTTCCATTCTCCTTGACTGGGAAGTGACAATGTGGTTCGAGGAGCTTCTTCCAAGTTTCATCACTTCATGGAAAGAATTGATTGAAGCCTTCATAGATAGGTTCTTCCCCTTCATCAAGGATGTTACATCGAAGAGATGATATCACCAATATCAGGAAAATCCTTGAACTACCTATACATGAGGCATGGCTGAGGTTCAAGAAGAAAGTGATCCTATGTCTAAACCACAGACTTTTGGATGGAGTCCTCCTCCAAAGTTTTTATCATTCCTTGAATCCGTTAACATGTTAGTGGAAAATAACTTGGCCGGTGGATCTCTCATGGACCAACACTATGGAAAAGCCAAAGCTTTGTTGGATTAAATGACTAAACGAACCAAGCTTGCCACTGGAGGGAAACTGAAGAACATTCGAGTGGTTCAGGTTCAAGTTTTGTAACTGCCGAGATGAGAAAGAGGGATGAAGAGCGAGATGAGACTTTGGAAAAAATATTGACCCATCTCGAGTTGATGGTGAAGAACGTCATGGGGACAGGGTCTAAGAGAATTAATTCCGTGGAGAATCAAGGTCCAATGCAGTGAAGGGGAAACCTCAACACCTAGGTATGAAGAAGAATGCTAATTCATTGGAAATAAAATGGGGGGGTTCTCACCCCGAGTATCAAGGTTCCAATCAAGGCCCTTGGCGCCAAGGGAAGAAAATCAAGGTTAGAGAAACTGTGTCAACCAAGGTTGGGTTGATAGAAATGATAAACGGAGTAATCTTGATCAAAACTGTGATGGAAAACATTATCACTGAAGCTCAAACTCATATGTTCCCCCTCCTAAGGCTAAAAATCCCCAGTTGCAACCAGGTGTATGTGATGTGGGAAGCTCTAAGATTGAAGAGATGCTGTCTAGAGTACTCAAGAGAGTGGAATCCACCAATAATGGAGTCAAAAGTTTTAAAAGGGAGGTTTTGAACCTCGTCCAAATAGTGAACTCCCACTCGACATCGATTAAGCACTAGGAAGCAAAAAAGAATCATTTGTCTTCCGAAATGAATTCCCGAATGAAAGGGATACTTCCTAATGACACTATACCCAAACCGAAGAAGGATGGCTATTGTATGGAAACTATGAGTAGAAGTGAAAAAGTGTTGGAAGATGTGGGTGTAAAGCCGAAATATGTTGTTGACCCAAAAACAAGTGATGATGAAATAATGGATGTGGTGCCCAAAGCACGAAAGGTTGTGAATGATAGAGAAGGATTAGATAAGTGAGAAGCTGATGTAACTCCTATGAATGATGTTGTTGAAGAGGATACGATCGAAAAGGCATTACATGACATGGGCCAAGAACCTAGGATTCCTCCTCCTTATCCTAAAAGGTTATCAAAGAAGAAGGAGGACAATCAGTTTCAAAAATTTGTTGAGATGTTTAGTAAATTATCCATTAGTATACCTTTGGTGAATGTATTACTCCAAATGTCGAGTTACACCAAATTTATGAAAGATTTTTTGAAGAAAAAGAAGATCGTTGATGCTGATGAAGGGGATGTAACACACCACTGCAGTGTTGTGATGACAAGCAATCTCGCTCCCAAAAGAGAGGATCCAGGAGCCATTACTATCCTCTGTACCAAAGGGTTGTGAGTGTTTAAAAAGGCCCTGTATGATCTTATGGAAATCATAAATCTAATTCCTCTCATTATCATCAAGAAGTTGGGGTTGAGGAGTCCCAAACCCACCTCAATGAGGTTGTTGATGGCAACTTGATCCATAAAGAAATCAGTGGGAGTGTTGGAGGACGTCTTGGTTTGGTTCGACAAGTTCATCCTTCCAGCTGACTTTGTCATGCTTGATTTTGATATGAATGTTGAAGTACCTATCATCTTGGGGAGACCATTGCTTGCCACTGACAAATGTTTGGTAGATGTGGGGCTTGGTGAGTGGAAATTTTGAGTGGGAGGTGAGGAAGTCACCTTCAAGGTTTGTCAAACCACTAAGCCCCTAGATGAGTGTAAGCTGATCATGGGCAAAATAGCATGCCCATTGATGCTTTATAACTTAGTTTTGTCTTGTTTATCGAATTAATTATATGCATTCTCATGTGATTTTATGTAGATGTGAATATATACTAACCAACATGATTAGTCCTTGTTTTTGAAGGTTAATAATGCATTTGAGGAAGCAATTCATGATTTGGTGAAGTGGAAGAATGGAATCAAGAGCAAAACGTGAAAATTAACAAGAAAACATGCAATAACTGGAACCCTGCACAATAGGGGCCGTGGCACGCTGCCAACGCGGCAACACTTGGCCAAAAATTGCATTTTTTGGCACATTCCAGTGAGGGTACGCATTGCCTCCGTGTCACGGAGGTCAAGTAGGGCGTTCAGCTCCGTGACACGATGCTGTTCCACCACAGGCCAAATTTTGCATTTTTTCAGCATAGTATAAATTGAACCCTTAGCTCCTAAAATCAGATTGTCACGATTTTATTCTGGAAAAGTACCTAGGAGTGAAGGGAGAAGTGGGAGAACTTATCTAGGGTTTGGCAAATTCCCTTCCCATCTACCAAATTCATGTAAGTATGTTAGTTTAGTAGTAGTTAGTTGTAGTTTTACGAACATGAATGGCAAGAACCCTTCATCTAGGGTTGAAGCCATGAATGATGATTGTGATTTTATGAAATTTTTTGGAATTAAGTTATTGATTGTTGTTTTCGTCTTGCATTCTGGATTGTTGCTTGTTTTTATGATTGATCACCATGAAAACATATACGTTAGCTTGGGAAATTGCTTGAGAAAGAATTACCTAGGTCAGGACATGAGAATGTAAGGAGCGTGTTTGTATCTCATGATATAAATTCGTGTTATGATAGAAATATACCTAACACCTTGCTTGGTTGATAAACGAGGGTTATCAAAGACCAACTTAGGATTATCACATCACCACTCGAAGAAGTAGTTGTGAGGCTAAGTTGAGTTAAATGGTTAGATGCATGAAAGTCCCTAATTGTTTCCCTGTAAACTACAACATAATTAATTGCCCGCGAACTAGAAATTAGCATCCTCGCTCACAATGATGCAGTGAGGCTAGTTTGCCTTGTTTAGATGCTCGAAAGACCATGAACATGCAATTCTAATTATGTGAAATAATAATTAATAGTTCAATGCTTAAACCAATGCAAATTGTAGTATTGCATGATTATCTGGTTTTAACTCTATGTTGCTCCTAAAGTAAATTCAGGATATTTCGTTGACCAAAACAAACTTAATTAAATCTCCCTCGAAAACTTCTTTAACCAACACTTGAGAAAGTTAAGATCACACTTGAAATGGATAGTTAGAGGAATGGGTCCAGTCCCTGTGGGTTCGACATTCCGGTTCTCAAAAAGAGCCACTATATTTACTTGCACGACCCATACACTTGCGGGGCGCGAACAAGTTTTTGGCGCCGTTGTCGGGGACTCAGCGAAGTTTTGATAGTTTATCTATTTTTGTGTGATTTTTGAAATTTCCTTAAGTGTTGAGAAACTTGGTCTTAGTCTGTTTATTTGCAGGTTGTCCTGCCGAGCTGGCTAGAAATAGAGAGCTTGTGGAACCGTTGCTGGAACCTGAACGTCAAATCCATTTGCAAAGGAGAGTAGCTTTAGAGCAAAAGCTGAAAAGACTTCAAGAAAAAGTACAACAACAACCACCCGCGGTACAAGTACAATTGTCTTCAGAAGCAATGGCAGCAAGACCAGTTCGCGAAGTGGCAATCCCACTAGCGACGAATGTGACCTCTAGCATCCGTAAACCGGAGACTGGAGGGCACTTTGAGCTTAAACAGAACATGGTGCAGCTGTTACATTCTAGTGGTCAATTCACTTGGATGGCACACGAGGACCAGCAGCAGCACCTACAGAGCTTTCTAGAGATTAGTGACACGTTTGTCCCCACCGGCGTGTCCACAGATTATGTCCGACTTACCCTCTTCCCATTTTCATTGTTGGGAGAGGCAAAAAAAGTGGTTGAAGGCTGAGCCACCGAACTCCATAACTTCGTGGAATGACTTGGCTAAGAAGTTCCTTTGCACGGCTAAAGGCAATGTCAAGTCTTCAGCCCAAGTCTGATGAAGGGCTTCAAATTGAGAAGAAGTTGGAGAAAGAGAGGAACAGAGTGGAGGTTGTTTCCCCTAAACAGCAAAAGAAAAGGAGATGGTTCTCGAAAGAGAACCCAGGTATGAGGATGTCCTGAAAAGGACAGTCCACGTCGGGCCACGACGTAAAATAAGGCGCTGCTTGGGAGGCAACCCAAGGGTACCTCAGGTACAATTTGTAATTTTGATTTTTGTGTTGATGTTGTTATTTTCATTTTGTTTGTGTTTTTGGTTGAAAGTTAAGCACAGATGGGAGGGAAGTTTGAGTACCGAGAAGGTGGAAGCTAAAGAGCATGGAATAGAAGAAGTGTGGGGTCAAACACCCACCTTTGAAAACTTGAAAGGAAAGCATGCTTTTAGCTTGGCATAGAGGCTCAGGGAGTATTTCTCATCCTTTAAATGTTAATTTGATGCTATGAGGACATATCATAATTTAAGTGTGGGGTGAGAAAAATTTCAAAATTTTTGTGCTTAACAAGTTTTTGGTGAATGTGATGCTTGTGTGAAATTTGGGAGAAATTTGAAAATTTTTGAGAGTCAAGCATAAATTCATCACCCGTTGATTTTTCTTGTCGGTTCTTTTCCGACGAAGGGGTCTTTGAACTGAAGAATAATTTTTTTTTTCCTTTGTTTGTAGATATTGTCTTTAGTCATAGTTAGGGACTGTTTCCGACGATGGATGGATGACGACCGTCTTGAGGAAAAATTGGTCGATAGGTTTTGGGATTTTGAAACCATAACTAATTAGTGCTTGATGTCCTTGTTATGTGCTATACGTGATTGTAAAATGTAAGTATGTTCGGTGAGAAGCATGCAGGTGTATAACTTTGTGTGAGACGCTTAGGCTCTTGAATTTGACTCAATATGATTGAAGCTTAATTCTGAATTCTTGTGATTAGCTGAGTAAGAGTCTACTGAATGTGTCTTGATTTGAGCATGTGCCATGAGGGTAAGGTTTTGAGTATTCTGTGCTATTGTGGATTGTCTGGAACTTGCCTGGTGTGTTTATAAAACGAAATGAAGGATGTGAATTGTAGGAGATGATTTAGGCATTTCTTTGAATGAAACAAATTTTTTTCCTCATTTTACCTACCTTGAAAAATTAATCCTAGTTAGCCCCATTGAGCCTTGTGCCTTGAGCCTTGAGCCTATTCTTTGACAGCTGCAACATAAGCTTATTCCATTTTCTTTCATTAGCCTTGAACTTGATCCAAAACTCCTATGCGCTTAAGGGAAAAATATGAAAGAGTAAAGGAGTGAGAAGAAGGAAAAGAAAGGAAAAGTAGCAAGTTGTAGAAGTGGAGAAAAGGACAAAGGTGCACTTGTGTGAAAATGGTTGATTATTATTAAGGAGTAAGAAAACAAATTAATGAAAAAATTATTTATAGAGCTCCTTAATAATAAGATAAAAGTGCCTAAAGAAAGGGGGAACAAAAGAGGAAAAAGAAAGCTGAAAGGAGAAAAAGGTAAAGTAAGGGAAGGAAAGTTCATAATGAAGGCGTGATGTATTAAAAGCTCTTAGGAAAGAGAGTCACTATTACTGGTCATAATAGTACCTACCCGCATCTGAGTTACATTACAACCTAAAAAGTCCTACTTGATCTTACATTCATACATCCTTAAATTAGTGGAATAAAACACTAAGGGCAAGCTTATGGGTCATTACATGATGCATGTGAATTCTTTGTGAGAGTGAGCGTAATTCTATTCATGTACCCACACATGTTGTGATTTAAAAATTGTTTTTGTGTGTGAAATTGGGTAACTCTCTTTCCATGAGGGCACATGTTAAATGAAGGATATAGTTCATGTCGGATTTCTTAATCAGTTGATTTGCACGAGTTTGCTGAGATTGAGAGTCGATTCTTGAGGTTAAGAAGTCTTAACATAGTTGTACTTCATTTCAATGATCAAATCGTGCATGCTCTATTTTTAGCTTATTATCTTGCTTAATCAATATAGCCATAGCTTGAATATTCTTGCTAAATGAGTTATGGGTGAATCTCCATATGTATGAGATGTAATAGGTTGGTCGAGGACGAATAAGACTTTAAGTGTGGGGTAGGTGATCATGGGCAAAATAGCATGCCCGAGTGATGCTTTATAACTTAGTTTTGTCTTGTTTATCGAATTAATTATATGCATTCTCATGTGATTTTATGTAAATGTGAATATATACTAACCAACATGATTAATCCTTGTTTTGAAGGTTAATAATGCATTTGAGGAACTAATTCATGATTTGGTGAAGTGCAGGAATGGAATCAAAAGCAAAACGTGAAAGTCAACAAGAAAACATGCAATAACTAGCACCCTGCACGATAGGGGTCGTGGCACGCTGCCAACGCAGCAACACTTGGCCAAAAATTGCATTTTTTGGCACATTCCAGTGAGGGTACGCGTTGCCTCCATGTCACGGAGGTCAAGTAGGGCGTTCAGCTCCGTGACACGTTGCTGTTCCACCACAGGCCAAATTTTGCATTTTTTCAGCATAGTATAAATTGAACCCTTAGCTCCTAAAATCAGATTGTCACGATTTTATTCTGGAAAACTACCTAGGAGTGAAGGGAAAAGTGGGAGAACTCATCTAGGGTTTGGCAAATTCCCTTCTCATCTACCAAATTCATGTAGGTATGTTAGTTTAGTAGTAGTTAGTTGTAGTTTTACCAACATGAATGGCAAGAACCCTTCCTCTAGGGTTGAAGCCATGAATGATGATTGTGATTTTATGAAATTATTTTGGAATTAAGTTATTGATTGCTGTTTTCGTCTTGCATTCTGGATTGTTGCTTTTTTTTATGATTGATCACCATTAAAACATATACATTAGCTTGGGCAATTGCTTGAGAAAGAATTACCTAGGTTAGGACATGAGAATGTAAGGAGCATGTTTGTATCTCACGATATAAATTCGTGTTAGGATAGAAATATACCTAACACCTTGCTTAGTTGATAAACGGGGGTTATCAAAGACCAACTTAGGATTATCACATCACCACTCAAAGAAGTAGTTGTGAGGCTAAGTTGAGTTAAATGGTTAGACGCACAAAAGTCCCTAATCGTTTCCCTGTAAACCACAACATAATTAATTGCCCGCGAACTAGAAATTAGCATCCTCGCTCACAATGATGCAGTGAGGCTAGTTTGCCTTGTTTAGAGGCTCGAAAGACCATGAACATGCAATTCTAATTATGTGAAATAATAATTGATAGTTCCATGCTTAAACCACTGCAAATTGTAGTATTGGATGATTATCTGGTTTTAACTCTATGTTGCTCCTAAAGTAAATTCAGGATATTTCGTTGACCAAAACAAACTTAATTAAATCTCCCTCGAAAACTTCTATAACCAACACTTGAGAAAGTTAAGATCACACTTTAAATGGATAGTTAGAGGAATGGGTCCAGTCCCTGTGGGTTCGACATTCCGGTTCTCAAAAAGAGTCACTATATTACTTGCACAACCCGTACACTTGCGGGGCGCAAACATAAGGTTATAGGGGTTTTGAATGATGTGGCAGCACAAGATGAAATTTGAGTTAATGAGGCTGATTCGGAGGATGAACCTCTAGAAAAATTACAGTTTAGGAAGTATCTATCGTGCCACGACGTTAAATAAGGTGCTTCTTGGGAGGCAATCCAAGTGTTTCGTGTTTTGATGCTTTGTTTATTTCTTTTGTAGGATGGTTGGATGAGAAACAAAGAGAAAGAAAACAAGGCAGCCACTATGCTAGACTGGCAAAACATCGGTGCTCAAGTGCAAGACACCGCCCTATCGCACAAGAGAAGCAGAAGTGGGTAAAAAAGAGGAGGGAGCCAGTGTCTCACCGGCGAAACAACAGAAGCATTCAGCGAACGCCGATTGATGCAGGTGTGAACTAGTGTACTTGGATTAAAGTTGAAAATAAAAGGGTAACTGTGAATCACTGATGAACTGCAGGTGAAGATCCGTGAAACACCGATTGATGACAATTAGCAAATAGTGAACTGGGCATTCAAGAATCACCGACGCTTGAACCACAATCGCAGGTCTAGTACGGGTGGAAGTAATTAAGTGTATTTTTGAATCTTGATCAACCCTGACTAAATCGACCAGCAATACATTAAAAATTATCCAAAACAGTCAAAACACGCTTTTTACCTTTCCAACACCCTCTCTCTCCACTTTTGCACCTAACCACAACCCTTTTCACCTTCCCAACTTTCCTCCATTAAAACCTACCATTAAACCCACCTTTCCACTTCTCAATCACATTCCCTCTCTTCAACCTATATAAACCCCTATTCTCATTCTCTTATTCTCACTTCTACTCACTCAAACTCTCTCTTAGAAACATAAGCTTCAATCCTTGGATCACCATTGTTGGTCAAGCAAAAAGCATTAATTTCTTCACTTCTTCTCAATTCTGAAATTGGTATTTCTTCATGAGCTCTTACATTGATTTAATTTTTCTGACTATTGAGAAGGTGAATCATTTGGCATCTGATATTTTCAATACTCATGTTTCCCGTTACCTATTTTTTGTGTTTTTTTATTATTGAATATTTCTCATTATGTGGGTATGTTGGGGGTTGAATAATAAGTTTATATTGTTGCTGTGAGTATTCATTTTTGTTGAAAGTATGAGGTGAAGTGTGTGTTGGATATGATAGTTGGGGGTGAAGTCTTAGTAACCCCATGTGCTAAAAAGGAACAATTTGACCGATGATAGATCGGGTGGCGTCATTCATAAGGGAAAATTATATCTTTATTTTTGTTGTGTTGCTTGAGTGAATAAAATTGTAGTTTGAAGTGAGAGAGTGAGTTATGAGGTAAAGTATTTCTAGTTAACTGAGTTCGTGGGTGAAATGCACTGAACGGCGTCCGCCAGCCACCGGTCAGGATCAGCAAAATGCTGGTTAAATCGCAGGTCTAGGTGCAAGGCTTCAGGCCACTGCCCAGACCCGCATTTCACCTGCACTTCACTGGTCAAGACCATCGAAATAATGGTCTGGTGAATGGATAATCTTTCACCGAGCCTTTTGTAAAGCACCGGCAGCTCAGCTACGATTTGTGGGTCCTCACCTGCGCTTCGCCAGTCTCCTGCCGGTCACCACTAGTACTTGATTTTGATCCCTGAAAATTGTTGATCATCGAATTGTTACAATTTCTTTCCATAGATTAGGATAGCTATTAGATTTTCTTTTCTATTATTAAATATACAAAAGAAATGTTGTTTGTTGTGACGCTAAAATGGTTTTGTAGAATTATGACTTCATCTAAGCAGTCCGACAAGGGCAATGCTCCTTCACTTCAACAAGCAAGAGCAAAGGGATGGCTAATTAAAAGCCAGCCCCCACCAACTCCAGGAAGGCATTCATATTTTATGTGCCTGACTTGAAGGCACACTATGCCATTTGTGAGGGCAGATCAATCCCAATGGAGAAAAGACTCGATCTGGCAGGGATGATAAATGACTTCCCTAATATCATTTCCCAATTCAACCACTATCAATGGAATGTATTTGCTGAGCTCTACCGGAGTACTACACCAACTTGGTGCCAGAGTTTTATGCTTCATACCAGGCACATCAAGAGGATATGACGCATAAGGAGAAAGTTGATGAATTCCCTTACCTTCCTCCAGTCCGGATCAGGGGTATGGAGGTTGATATCACTCTAGATGCCATCAATGCATTATATTTGGCTGATGAGATTGACCCAGAAGCCGAGTACATGGAAAGATTGTCCAATAAAGAAAATCAATTCAGTTGGATCGCTCTAATAATTGCCAGCGGTCAACTACTATGGGCCTCTATGGGTGGAAATATTTTAAGGCATGACCTCAAGTTTGAGGCAAAACTATGGATGGAGTTTGTATGTGGCCAGATCATGCCATGAAAGAATGACCAACAAGTAAACTTGGAAGCTGCTCTCCTCAACGCCTATATAATGATAGGGGTGCCAACCAACTTTGGGGAGATTATGGCCAACCAAATAAAAAAGAAATTCTAGGCAGCAGGGAACGTTGATGCCATATGTTGTGCTTATCTCTCAACTATGCCTCAATGTAGGTGTGCCACTCTTTCCTGACGAGTCTCCTTGCTCAACGATCAGTGTGATAAATGTGGAAAGGAAAAGGGATGCTAAGGAACCCAATGTAAAGAGAAAATGGCTGCAAGCTTTTGAGGGTCCCAAAGGCTCCACCTCCCATGATATAGAAGAGAACCTGGTTGCTCTTGAACTTAACAATCCACACCCTGAAACATCGTGCCACGCTTCAGAGGAAGAATCATTTCGAGGGCCTTCACCTCCCCCTACATCCTCTCACCCAAGTGGTATACAAAAGCTAGCTGATATGACTGGTTCTTATGAGATCCAGCTACAAAAGCTAGCCCAAAATCTTTTGAGCCTTATTTCCAGAACTGTCAAGCGGGAGTGGAAGAAAGTTTATGACAGCCTAATGTAGTGTAGTACAATCCCCATTCCACCTAAAATTCGCAGAATTCGTTGATAATTAGAATAGATTTGTAGACTAGGTCGACTGATTCGTTTTAAATTTTAAATATTCCATAACATCTCTTTAAGGATGAAGTGCGGGAATGGCGGGAATAAGCTCTACTGGCTGACCCCGATTTGAGTGTTCTTTCCACAGCCATGGCTGCCCTATCCACATCCCAAGGCCCCATCGGCAATCTGTTTGAGGGCTTGGGCGGGGAGGAGAAGACACATTTGGGCGGCTTTGATGATGATGATGAAGAGGCTGATGATGAGGATAAAGAGTAGCCATATCAGGGAGTTCCCACCACCCTCTCTGTTATTCATGCATACCTTAGAGACAATGTATTGTTATATTTGGGGTGGGTCGAGCTCTCGTTTTCACTCTTGTAGTTGTTATTGACTTGTTGTGCCTTTGTCAGGCTTATTGCTGATGTTTGTGTTGTCCTTGTCGGGCTGAAATTATGATGTTTTGAATGATTTATAGTTTTTAATTGTGGTGGAATGCCCTTGTTGTGCTGATTTAATTTTCTTTTATGATGTTGTGATTATTGGTTGCTGCCCTTGACGGGCATGTCAAAAAAAAATTAAAAATGAATGAAAAATTGTTCTTAAAATATTAGTGCAATTAATTGGTCGGTGTTATATTGCAAATTGTTGTTGACCCATGTTTTGATTATCACTTTTTGTTCATAGTAGTTAGTGAATAAACTCCAAGAGTTTTCTTCATACCACGATTTTTTCCAAAAGAGCGGCTTTCTTTTCTTTTTTTATCGAACTGTGTGGGATTTCCTAATGATGGATTGAGAGGTGACTTTATTAAGGTAAAATATCGAGTTTAAGTTCTTTTGAGGCAATGATTGCAATGGCATTCGAGAGGTACCACCAGAAAAATTTTCTTAAATGGCATGGCTGTTGAATTTTGAGAAAGAAAGGGGCACTTGAATTTGAAAGATGATTACTCTTTTTTCATAAGTTATTCATTCTTTGTTTGGCATCTTGGTTATTATTTTATCTTGTTTTATGACTCTTGATGTGGTGATGGAAATGGTGTGAACCCTTGGAGGGTGATTCTTTGTGGGAAAGATTTTAGTTTAATTATCTTGCATGAATGATTGTTTAGAACTTGCCCCAAGTGTGACTCAACGCAAAATCCTTGATGTAGTTGCACTTGAAAGATGATTTTAGGATTTATTTTGGATAGCTACTTTACCCATATAACCTCCTTGAGCATGAGTCCTTGTTAGCCAATGTTGATCCTTTAACCCTTTTCCTTGAAAATCACATTACAAGCCCAACACCCCTTTCGTAATCCCTCTCTGGCACCAATTTTCCATAGTGCTAGTTGTAAGAATAAATGCAAAACTGATGCTCTAAGTCCTAAAATGTGGGAATAGAGAAGGGAAAGATGAGGCAAAAGCTTAAGTGTGGGGGTTAAAAAAAAAGAAAAATGAGAAAAATGATGTGAACTTCAATGTGAGGTAGCACCACATTGTGAAAAGAATGAATGAATTGTTTGGATAAAAAAACTGAATTGTAAAAAGGTGTTGCCTCTTGCTAAAATAAGATGAAAAGTGGTTACTAAGGATAGATAAGGAGGTATCTTGTTTCAAAAGTGGACATGTTATTCAAGGAGACATAAGGTGAGGTATTCTCAAAAGAAAATTGAATATGCACTGAGATTCACAAAAGGGCATAAGGGAGGTTCTACTCACTAGAACTTAAAAAGTCATCCTACCGTTAACCCTAGCCAACATCATGACCCCCAAGTCCTAATTGATTTAAGTGTAGCAACTCTACATTAATGGTGAGATACCTGAAGGGCAAGCCTATGGGTCAAGTTATGTGCATGAGAATTTCTTTGTGAGAGTGACTATATTTGTTTCATTCTATAATCCCTTGAGTGTGAATTTCTTGATAACTAAATGGGATTCTCTCTTATTATGAGTAGCATCAGCTCCTTGGAGAACATGCTTCCACGTGCCAAAAGATATGATTGAGACAAGATTGTAGTGAGCTTGAAGGCAAAATTTGAATATGAATTTGTAATGACTTAAGATGCTATATAGGCTTGATGTGACCAACAATTACCCTTGTTTTAAATGAAGGAATTAAACTTGAATCATGCAAATTGATTGTGGTTATCTCTTGAAGCATTTGCATAAACTGTTGAGTCTCCTCTTTTCTTTTGTGTTGCTTAGCGATCTTTGGATTGTATAGGTCGCAGTGGTCCCTTGTGTATAATCTCATATTACATGCTTATTCCTAAATTTCAGATGCAAAGAATTACATTACTAGAGGACATGCAATGGTTCAAGTTTGTGGGTTTGATGTGTTGGTAATTTACCAACTCATTAGGCTTTAAAACATGAGCTTTTGCCTAGTTTTCAAGTCATTTGAGAGGATTTTATGCTCTTTCTCTTTAGTTTTTGCAGGTATTTGATTAGAGAAGAGAAAACAAGAACTTGGAAAAAAGCATGGAATTAAAGAAGAGGACTGAAGCTTGACCAGATGGGACTGGCGCTACACCAAATGGAGCTGGTGAAACATTGGTTGAAATGAAGGAGCAAACTAGATAAGAGTGGAAGGGAACCGGCAGAACACGGGCCAGCACCTGTGAATCGCTAGTGTCAACTCTGATTAGACCCTGATTCACTACCCCCCACTACTTGCGATGCAGTAGTGTTCTCTATATGGGCACCGGTGGAACGCCGGTGACTCAAAAGTGAGGCTGCCTTGAGGAGGGAAAAATTTTCCAGCACAGTATTTGAGGAGTATTTCTTAACCTATTTTTGTACATTCTTTAATAAGAATCAAGCATTCCCTTCCAGATTTTTAGCAAATTAGAGAGAGAAATATTGAGTAGCTTCTTCTTCTTCAAGGTAAAAACCTCTATTGAAGACAATTGTGAGCTTGAAATTAACTTTTGATGATGAATGATATGATTTTAATTGTTAATATAATTTTGTATTTCTCATCAATGAGTAGCTAAATCTCATTGCTAGGGGTGTGTGCCTGATTGGGGTTAAAGTGGATTGGGTGTTGCTAAATTGATCTTAGAGTTACTCATTTAATATAAGTTTGTTGCTTTCTCCCAGTTTATAATTCAATTACTCATAGTTGCAAATATGGGTTATGTCTACTTACTATATTTTTGCTTGAAAAAAGGAAATTGAGTATGGGTGAGAAAGCAATGGTGGGTAATTAGGTGTTGATTATGTGGGATTAGGCTAGAGATAGCTAAAACCCATAATCATTCACCAATGAGAGATTTGAGGCTAGAAATAGCTCAAATGTGACCCAAGTCTTAATTGATATATTGTTTGGGACCTTGGAATTTCAGAAAACCCGAGGCAAGTGGCACCTAAGTAGTTGAAAAGCATCCGGTGCCACCTCTTCCATGATTATTTATGTTTATATGTACTAATTCAATTTCCTAGTCAATTCCAATCCAATTGACACCCTATTCAAAGGCATAGCCCTAGCTCTTTCTCACATTTGTAATTCAAGTTGGGGCATCATGTAAGCTCTATCATGATGGCGTCGGTTATGATGAGTCTCCCATTGTTCCTCATGATTTCAATCATTCATGTTCATAACTTATGATATTACGTTTTATAGAAGGTTTGACACAATGATCAGTTTATGAGCTTTTACTTCTGATTTTAGCTAACAAGTCATATGATTTCTATGTTTAGCTTTAGGTCATTCTATTCAAATATGATACTTAGTTTACAACTATATATATGTCTCAGATTTAGATTTCAGTATATAGTCCTTACTCTCATGATCTTATGATTTATGCTTATATGCATGATTTTAGTTAACATTTACTCAACATGTTTTACTTACCTTGCGCACTCAGCACATTCCAAGCACTGACTGCATACTTTATGATGTATCATTTCATGATACAGGTCTGGACGATCAGACTCAGCTCCACTGTCAGTCCAACATCCCCTAGCTTAGCTCAGTTCCCATCTTTTGTGAGTCCTCATCCTTCAAGGACATTTAGTTTAGTGTTGGATTATGCTATTTCAGTTTCAGACTGTAGTGACTTAGTTGGAGATGTTGTTCCATTAGCTCATCAGACAATTTAGAGGCTTATCAGATATTATATTGATTTTTAGCTTTGTCGAGTGTTGACTCTATTTACGATTGTTATGTTATTTAGACTTCCGCTTATTCATGCTTTAGTTATCATATTCCACCTTAATGTATGCTCATTAGTTGTTATGTTATGTCATGTTTTGATGTTGAGCCATTTGTGGTTGTAGGTTTCGTATCTCGATCCGAGGTCCCAACTCGGGTCGTGACAGATGGCCAGGCAGCACAAAAAACTCAAACACTAGAGGTTATGTTAAGTTCACGTGTTATTTATTTCAAGGGGAATTGAGATGACCTTTTTCTTCTTATTGAGTTTTGCATATAACAATAGTTATCACTCCAGGATTCAGGTGGCTCTTTATGAGGCTCTTTATAGGTGGACATGTAGATCTCTTGTTGGTTAGTTTGAAATTGATGACAGAGTACATAGGACTAAAATAAGTAGAACAAGCCATGAACAAGGTTAAGATTATTCAGGAAAGGTTGAAGATGGCTCAAACTCGCTGAAAGTTTTATACATACATTAGGCATAAAGACTTGGAGTTTGCGGTAGATGATTGTGTTTACTTGAAGGTTTCACCCATGAAGGGTGTCATGAGATTTGGAAAGAAAGGGAATTTCAGTGTCTGCTATATTGGTCCATATCGTATTTCATAGAGAGTTGGAAAGGTAACTTATGAGTTGGAGCTTCTAGCTGAATTAGCATCAGTCTGTCCAGTTTTCCACATCTCTATGCTTAAGAAGTGTGTGGGTGAACCCTCACTCATTGTTCCTATGGAGAGTGTGGGATTTAAGGACAACCTGTCATATGAGGAAGTTCCATTTGAGATTTTAAATCGTCAAGTTTGTAAGTTGAGAATAAAGAAGTATACTTCTGTGAAAGCGTTATGGAGGAATCAACTAGTTGAGGGAGCTACTTGGGAAGCTGAAGCAGATACAATGGCCAAGTATCCACATCTATTCCCTCCTAGTCTAGAATCATCTTGAGGTAATAGTCTCATCTCGAAGCATTCTGATCAGGTTCATGTCCCATTAGTTGTTCTTTGAATCCTTACTATGGTTTCATGTTCCATGAAGTCAATTAAGCTCAATTTAGTTACTCCCCACTAGATTACTTATCAGTCCAGTTCAATCTTCATTCGAGGACGAGTGATCCTAAGGGGGACATAATGTAATAACCCTCAAATGTCCCTAAGGTCAGACCCTAAACTTGAAGTAGAAACTAGCAGAAAAGCTAAGTTTACACCACAGAATGAGGAACCTAATGACTCATTAAGTAAGGGCATGATCGTCAAGTGACATTGAAGAACATCAGAGTTTTCAAAACTCCCAGTCCCAGTGACTCACATAATGAACCATTAGGTCTCGTAATATTCCATCCTATCTATTTATCGTGCAGAGATAAGAGAATGATCAAATTTCTCCAGTGGTGAAGGATGGCCACCGTGGCCATCAAGTGGCCCAACGAGTCGTGCAGTGGCTCGTCGTCACTAGGCGAGAAATTTTACAGATGGGATTCTAGGGTTATTTTCATAATTTCTTATATTTTTAGCACCTAGACCAGAATATTTTGGAATTCCCAAGGGGTATGATTAAGGATTTTATTAGTCTAAACTCTTATTTCCTCTCTTAAAAATGTATGATCAAGAATCATTAGTTCTAAAGTAATCAAGAAAGCTAGGTATTCATCATCTTCTATCTAGGGTTCTTCAAGCTTGAGTCAAGAGTTCATCTCTCCAAGTATATAAGGCTAACCTAAGTGAGGATTTTAGTCTTCCTCATGCCCTACATCTATGTAAGAGTTTGTTAAGATTAAAACTAGGTTTTTTCCCAATTCTTGAATTAGTCTTCTTCCCTATATGTTGAATTTTCCATTATTGAATTCTTCATACTGAGTTGTATCTATTGTACCTCTTGATCAATGATTATAATCCTATCCTCTTTATTGTTGCTTTGTACTCTATTGTTGATTCTTGATTGATTGATGATGGTTCATGTCTCATATACAATGAAATCAATTGCATGAGAGTCATTATTTATGAAAGCATTGTAATTTAAGATAAATGCATTGTTTTCATAAAGTTGAGCAGATTTTTAGAGAGTCCTTATAAAGAGATGTTGAGAAAGAAAGTACAGTTTATAACATGATTTTCAAAAACTAAAGCCCTTTTTTCAAAAAAAATCAAAGGTTTTGAGCACAAAAGCTCACAAGTTTTACAAGAGATTTGGAGTGTACAAGATTCCAAGTATTCAAAGTGTAATAGTAAGCCAAGGCTCCTCAATAAAGTAAAAAGAGATATTTTGAGCCAAGACTCAATAGAGTTTTTAAACATCTATTGTAATTATAGCTAAAATGCTTTATAAAAGATGTTTTCAGGTGCCTCAAATAGGCATATTTATATGAGCATAGTTTTGGGAGGATTATTTAGCACCAAGTTTGGTGAAGAGTTCAGATAATTCATAAGCCCCAGAACTATGTCGCCAGTGTAGGATAGGATCGTGTCGTTGGTTTGGGTGACTCTTTAGATAGTCCCTGGTAAGGACTTTAGTTTGGATCTACAGTTTCATTTTCATCCTCTACCCTACCAACGCTTTGGATTTCTCTTCTAACTTGGGCAAGAAGTTTGACATTAGTGCGCTTATTCATGGTGTATGTCGGTATTGAGAAACTTACAAATAAAGTTATACATATATACATGTATTTTTCATAGATGGTTTTGACGCACAGTTTTATTGCATAACTATTTCACACATCTTTATACTTGTGTTTTATGCATCATTCTGAGCTTCAGACAGTCAGATTACTTCAGTTAGTTTATTCTTTAAGTTTAGATATTCTTTCTTAAATGTTGTATCATTCATCCATTTTACATATAGCACATTCCTCATACTGATGCCACTTGTCGTTGCATCTTATTATGATGTAGATTTACGTAGACAAGATCAATAACGAATGCTTCATTAGGATATCACTTCATTTAGCTTTTGGTTAGGCCTCCTACTTTCAGAGAGTCCTAGTCGAGTTTTAATACTTATCTTTAGTAGATCTTAACGTAGCCGTGGGAGATTTATCCCGGCACCTAATCTTTAATTATAGAGGCTTCATAGAGTAGTTATACTAGAATCATAAATATTACTTCCTAACATTGATTTTAGTTTCAGTTAGTAAACCTTATTTTATCCTATAGAGCCCATTACAGTTATTACTTCCGCTATACTTTATTGTATTTTCAGCTATTATTAAGCCAAGCCAAGAGTTTTCTTCGATCACAAGGTGTTCTGAGTGTCGGTCATGCCTAGAGTATAGGATCGGGGCATGAAAAACTTGGTATTAGAGCATTAGATTATTTAAAAATCCTAGGAAGTCTATGAAGTCGCGCCTAGTAGTATTCTTCTGATAGGTGTAAACCGCGCCACATCTATAATTGGGAGACTATAGGGTGTTAGGAAATACTTTTGTTCGTTCATACTCTAGATTGTTCCATAGAGTTTAACTCTATAAAGACTTCCTCCTAACTCGTGCACTCACATGTTTCAAATCATGCCTCCAAGACATACTGCCAGCCAGAGAAATGCAGCTAATCACCCTCCAAAAACTATGATGTAGACCTGGAATGAGGTACGCACTCCAGTTCAGGGATCTAGTATTGGAGCCTAGGATACACCAACTACTACTGGAAGGGTTCCAGAGACAACGGTTCCTCAGCATCTAAGAGATGATACTTTAGAGGTAGAGTTTAGAGGGGCTATTCAGATGCTCAATCAGTTGGTAGCAGCTCAGTTAAGCCATCAGAGCCTAGTGCCAACTAGTTTTGATTCTCATGATTCATTAGGAGTGTTAAGGATTAGAGAGTTCTTGAGGATAAATCCTTCAGTATTTAAAAGGTCCAAGGTTGATGAGTATTCCTAGAACTTTATTGAGGGGATTTGGAAGATTTTGAAGGCAATGCATGCAATAGATATAGAGGTAGTTGAGTTTTCTTCTTATCATCTCAAGGATATGGCTAATATATAGTACGACTAGTGGGAGCAGGGATAAGGTGGTAATGCATCCCCAACAACTTGGAATAGTTTTGAGGTGGCGTTCTTAAACCACTTCTTCCCTTAGGAACAGAGAGAGATGAAGGAAGAGGAGTTTGTGAACTTGAGGGAAGGCAGTATGAGCATGAAGGAGTATAGCCTTATGTTCATCCAGCTATCCAAATATACTCAAGAGATGGTACTGGATATGAGAGCTAGAATGAGAAAGTTTGTATTTAGTTTAGGAAGGCACGTGAAGAAGTGTAAGGGCTCATTATTGATTAGTTACATGGATATTTATAGACTTATGGTGTATGCCCAATAGTTAGAGGAAGATAAACAGAAGGACAAAGAGGAGCACCAGAGTAAGAGGGATAAGCTAGCAGGTGTTAAGACCAAAACAACGAAGGAACAAAAATGGAAATAGGTCCTTCAAAAAAAGGTCCTCTAGACCTACACAGTCACCCGCTAATGCTCCAGCCGTAGGCAATAAGAATGATCAAAGGTTTCAGATGTATAGTAATATAGTTCAAGGAACCCCTCGAAACCCATCTTGTGCTAAGTTTGGTAGGACCCAGTTTTATAATTGTCATTGGGGTAGAGATGGATGCTATGGATGCAGCCAGCGGGGCCATTTTCTCAGAGATTATCTATCATAGCAAGGCAATGGGTATAACAGATCTTAGTTAATGGGTATAATAGATCTTAGTTTACTCCCTCAGCAAGCTGAGTTTCCCAAAAGGGCACTACTTCAGGGACAAGCGGAGGTCAAAACTGTCTATATGCTATGTCTAGATGCTAAGATCAGGAGAACTCCCTTGATGCTGTCACTAGTATGGTAAAAGTCTTCTCTATTGATGTGTATGCTTTATTTAATCTTTGTGCTACTTTACCTTGTGTGACTCTTTATGTAGCCATTAAGTTTGGGATCTTCGTGGAACAACTCTTAGAGACTTTTAATGTATCTATTCCGGCCGGTGATTCTGTCCTAGTCAACAGAATATACAAAACTTGTGCCATTTCAGTCCATCATAAAGGCACCACATCTGATCTATTAAGGATAGACATGGTAGATTTCGATGTCATTCTAGGCATGGATTGGTTGTATTCCTATAATTCCATAGTTAATTGTAGGCCCCGAGTAGTAGAATCCTAGTTTCCAGATGAACCATTTTTTGTTTGGGAAAGTAGTCTCGTCATGCTTATGGGTCGTTTCATCTCATACCTTAAGGCCAAGAAGTTAATCTCTAAGGGGTGTTTCTATTATTTAGTAATCTTCCAAATTTTCCCTTGGAAGCTTCTCAAGTATACTTATGCAAAAGCTGGATGATTTTTCCCTTTGTCAGCACTCAGGTAACTTGTGCAACACGCATTCGCTCTTGTCAGCATCCGGGTCACTTACGCGGTACCTGCAAAATTGAGTCCCAGCCGTTTCGTAGGTCAAGACAATTTTTCTTGAAGTCCTTCTGTATTTGCACTTGCACTTTGCAGGTGCCAACTTGTGCTTCACAGGTTCATTTCTGATTATTTCCCAATGCTAACTGTGTGGCACCTGCATATGCGGCACGCATGTTCTTTGCTTCTATCAGAGTTCTTTTAGTTCAATTCTTCTGTTATCTTTGTCTAAGTCAAATACCTGCACAAACAAAGAGACAAGGAATAAAACATTCCTAATTTGTGTGAAAACAAAGCAATAGTTCATTCTTAAAAGCCTAATGAGTTGGTAAAGTTACCAACTCATCAAACCCTCAAACTTGAACCATTGCTTGTCCTCAAGCAAGGCATTCACTCATAATTTAGAATTTAATTAAGCACACCACACCATAAGAGGTGCACATGACACCACTAAAACTTAAGACAACCCCAAAATCACACACTGACTTAAGAAAATAAAAAGACTCAAAACATGTTGCACAAATTCAATTGGTAACTAAAAACATTTGGTGCATCTCATTTTCATTCTTTCACTCTAAAACTAGGGACATATTCAATCAAATCAAGATCTAAAAGCATCTCAAGTTATTTACAGTCAACATTCAAGGTTTTCCCAGAAGTTCACTACATAACTTGTCGTATTCATACCCCTCAATTGAAAGCACAATTTTAGCATTTACTCCAACGAAGAGATGCCACTCACCACAAGACAGAGTCCCATTCACGCAAATGTAAATCACGCATAGGGATTATGAAATGATTTAAAGACGCTCACTCTTTCAATGATATTCAAATGCATACACATTAAACAATAAGATTGCGCTTCATGTAACTCGCCACTACTGTAAAGTTGCTATACTCGAAATCAGTAAGGACTTGCAAGTTATAGTGAAGGCTAGGGGTAAGGGTAGGACAACATTAAGATTGATTAGACCCTCCCGATTTCCTTTTGTGAAAGTATTTAAACATCTCACTACACTTAGTGAGTCCACTTCAACTTATCTCTTCATTCTCATCCTCAATTTTTCCTCAAAAACTACCCTTTCAACACCTTAAACTCTCCATTAAGCCTCATTTAAACAAGATATGGCATCATTCAACTTTTCTTTTTTTCTTCATTTGATCAAAGGGTTTTTTTCACCTGGAAATTTTGTCTGTTCATCAAGCAATAGGTGCTGCCTCACGTAGAAGTTCATTCCTCTTTTTCTCTTTCTTGCATACCCCCAAATTTAGGTTTTTGCCTACATAACCTTTCATTTATTTTACCCCCAAATCTTGGGCTTCAAGCCCCATTTTTCTTTTATCACAAGAAACTAGGGAGATGGGTGTCAAAGAAGAGGATTAGAAAAGGTATAAGGCTTGTAATGAGGTTGCCAATAGAAAGGCTTAAGGCTCAAATAATGGTTAACAAAGATTGATGTTCAAGGTCATTTTGTGGTGAAGTGACTAACCAAAAAGAGTCGAAGTTCATTTCCCAAGTGCAGCTACATCTAGGATTTCTCCTTGAACCACACTTAGGGAAAGTTCTAGACAATATACATATATAAGAATCAAGCAAAAAATCTAACCACATAAGACATCACACCCTGAGGAGTTCAACTATTTTTACAATCAATTCGAAGGTATGACATTAGACAAGTTATTTTCGAGTTTTGTACACTCGATTTGCAAATCAAAAAGCCAAATAAAGAATGTACAACTCATGATAAGTGAGTGCCATTTTTCCAATTTATGTGCCCCTTTTCAGCTTCAAAAATTATTTTCCTATTTCAATAGAAAAAATGTTGGTTCCGCTCAAAGTAAGTGCAACAATGACTCAAAAAGATAAACTAAACTTGGCATTTTCTATTAAGAAAATTGTCTCTCAATCTTTCATAGAAAAATGTCACTCGGTTTGACATACGAAAAGAAAAACAAAATTTTATCCTTGGGAGAACCGTAGTATCAAGAAAGCCCTCATAATTTATTACTATCTACTATCAATAGAGACGATTACAAAGCACGGGTCAAGAATTAATTAGCATGTAAAAGTAACCCATCAATGGCAGCTCATATCATCAAAATGAGGAAATCAGCTCAACAATTTAATTAATCTAAAACATGCCCAACAAGGGCATTCATTCATCTATGTAACAATGAAAAATAATCAAAAAACATCAACAAACAAGCCCAACAAGGGCAACAAGAGGCAATGATCAATAGAAAAAGAGTACACCCCACCTGAACTAAAAGTTACACATTGTCCCAAACATACAAATTAAGAAATAAGGTGTGCTAAGAACTTCTTAAGACACTATTCGTCCACATCATCACCAGCCTCAGCCTCACCACCATCAGCATCCTCCTCAGCTTCGTCCTCCTCCCCTAAGTCCACAAGAAGTTCATCAACAGGACCTCAAGTCATGTGTGGAGTGATCATAACATAGTCTAGGAAGCTCATATTTGCACCGAATAGGAGGGCCCTTCCCTTTAATTCTCTCATATCAGCTTTGAGAGAAGATACTCACCCTCAATCATATGAACTCGAGCCCATAGTTTGTTCAAGTTGTCAAAAACATCCTTTATTATAGTCTTCACTAATTTTTGGATTAGGGCTAGTAGATTCTTGGCCAGTTTAACAAGCTAATTCTCATGGGAGTAGGTCATATCAGCTAGCTTTAGTAGCCCACTCAACCTGGATGATAAAAGTGGTGGTGAAAACCCCTAAAGTGGAACCTCCTTCAAAGCATGTCTCGACATTTCGAGAGTGGGGTCATTGAGGTTGGGGGACAAAGGGGCCTCATCAAAATCATGGGCTTCAAAGCTTCCTGGAGCATCCCAAGTTTGCATTCTCTTCTGCTTGCTCTTAGGAGTATCTGTGTCCCTCGTCTTATCAATATCAATCACTTAGTAGCGGATCTAGGCTATTCATCTGAAAAGTTAGGGACCCTCGCTCTAGCACCCATCTGGCTGATGAGAATGGGAAAACGCATGAAGAGACCTTACTACTTGGCTTTTCTTTTTAGTTGAGTAGAGACTACGTTGCCAAAGTTGACATGCAACCCAGATATGATGCATGCTATCAGGATGTCGGCCTCAATATTTATCCACCAGTCATTCTTAAAGGGTATGAGGCGACAACGCACCAAGTCAAGCCATAATTTGTGTTACATCCCGTAAGTTTCTATTGTTTAACAGACGCGTGTGTATGTATGTTGAATTTAGAGTACGACTCATGTGAGAAAAGGCTGGAGGATGAGTATATGAGCACGACATCGAGCGAGCAGGTGGCCGGGGTGGGAGGCCAGACGCCTTTGGTGCCGCCCCGCCCCGTCAGGCTGGCGCTATGGTTGGCATGTCGCGCCTCTGGCCACACGCTATGGCCGGTGCGACGCACCCCCTAGGAAATTGCCCTACCTATATATATATATATATATGACCAAGGTTAAGTTATTCATTTTTAAAAAGTTCCCCTTGGCAAAGAAGAGAAAGGAAGCGTAGATTTCTTCAATTTTTCATCAAATTATGCTGCTAAACTCTGTCAAAATGCAAATTCATCTAGGATAATGAGTTCTACGCCTACAAGGATCATCCTTGTGGAGTAATTTCTTGAAACGTTGCTTGAAATTTGTCAGAATCACTTCTAGTTGATTTCTACGTGACTGCAAGTGATAATTAAGCATTTCTACCTTCTAAACTCTCGAGAATTCGTGAGTTTTTGGCCGAATTAAACTGAGTTGAATTTTAGTTAATACTATTGAAAGATATCATTGTTTTCCGAGTCTTAGTATTGAAAATAGCCCTATTCTCTCATCATAAAGGCTACAATTGAGTTGAATTGCTGGCTACAGGTTGGAACTAATTGCATAAATGAGAACCGACATTAAAGGTATGTTGAGGGTAATCTCCTTGGCAAGTTATTCCTATCGTATAGTAATATGACCTATTTCCTTGTAAGAAACATATTGTGATTGGCTGCTACCATTAGTTTTGAAATAAAAGTTAATTATTTCAATTGGGACTGACCCCACCTATTATAGCCTTCCATTGACCAACCTCAGGGTTACTAGTTGTGTCATCGCCTACGATGTTATAGATTGCTCATAGGAGCTATATGTTGTCTGATACAACTATATTCATGCATATTATAGTCCATCCATGAATGGGCTACTACTTTTATACCGTATCGACATTACTGACCCTCCATCGAGCCTTATGTGCCCAGGGTGCAGTTACAGGAGCCCAACGGGCTCAAACACAACTACAAAAGCCCAGAGGGCTCAATTACAGACCTAGATGCTAGGTTGGTTGGCTATAGCTACCCATTGACTCAAATTGTCCATGCTAGGGCTATATAGATTGAAGTATACTTTCCAGGGCTTATGGGGGCCCAGGTGGGTTATTCTATGCTGATTGTATCTTTCGGGCTTATGAGGGATAAGTAAGGTTCTTATTTGTATTACTTATTTCTTAGCTACACTTTAGGTTGTGAGGCTATTCAACTTATAAATCTAATCCTTTCTATTGTTTACTTTTAGTTGTTTTATCAGTTCTATTCAGCCATTTTTATTGCTGTCCTACATATTTGGTACATATTGTACTGACGCCCATCTTTAGGGTGCTGCATACTTGCCTGCAGGTGCGAATAGACGTGGTTCAGGACCTTCTTAGCTATCAGCCAGAGATAGCAATGTGGTCAGCTCCTTTTCTCCAGTGTTGATAGTTAGAAAGATTTGCTCTTTTTGTTGTTAATCTTTTAGGTAGGCCGGGGCCCTGTCCGACCATTAATCCACACTTAGAGGCTTTCAGGCTATAGATACCTAATTGTTGGCTGTTGTTGGCCATGTAGGGCCTATGTGTGTTATACTTTGCATGTTGGTCGTGTAGGGCCTATGTGTGTTATACTTTGCATGTTGGCTGTGTAGGGCCTATATGTGTTATACTTCGCATGTTGACTGTGTGGGGCCTAGTTTAGCTAGTTAAATTAGTAGCTTTGTTGGTTTTACTATGAATATGATTGCCTACTTTTATTCTATTGTAATTAGACAACATGGTGGTCTTGTCGGCCCGCATACGATTCCTTTAGTGCTATGTAGTCTTGGGTTAGTTGTTTTCCTTTACAGGTGTTGCGTGGCCTTATTGGCCCGAGTGTATGTTTACAGCCAAAATATAGCAATTTCTTTTCTTGATTCGAGTTGCTGGCAGGCAGCAAAGGTACATATGCCTAACCAGGCCAGCCCAAGTCCCAATATGGCATTAGGTGTCATTCATGCCTCCCAATATTGGACATGACAAACTTGGTATTAGAGCAATGTCGTATCCTAGGGAGTCTGCAAGCCCTGTCTAGTAGAGTCATGTCTACGGATGTGTTGTGCACTATATTCTGTGGGTAAGAAGCTACGAGGCATGATAGCGTGGTTACTCTCCTTTCTTCTCCAGCCATTCCATAGAGCTATGTCGTATAGGGTAAATCCCTAAGCTTGTATTATTCTGCTTATTTATAGAGAAAATGTGGGACGCATGACAAACCATGACTAGTCAAAATATAGATATTGCGGCAGGAGAGGGCACTAGCAGGGTGCCCCAGTCAAAGCTAGCTTGATCTAAGGGCGATAAGGAGACTTCATCTCAGTCTCCCCAGCATTCTCTACCATGCTAGGAGCCCCCTAGTGCAGCAGATATGTTAGCACCACCCCTAACAATTCCGATACCTATATCATTAGATCAAGAGGTTAGGAGAGTTGTTTATATACTGGCTCAGATGATGGCCCCCTAGGACAGCAATATGTCAGCACCACCCCTAGCAATTCCTATACCTATACCATTGGATTAGGAGGTTAGTAGAGTTGTTTATATGTTGGCTCAGGTGATGGCCACCCAGTGCCAGCCCATGGTAGCAGTTGTCGCTGAATCTACTGGAGAACCTGGAAGTTCGAGGATCTGAAAGTCTCTTGCCTTGAGTCCCCCGCAATTCATAGGGAAAAACAGCAGGGAGGACCCTCAGGACTTTGTAGACCAGTTACAGTGAATATTTAGGGTGATGCATGCTACGCCCATAGAGTCAATCAAGTTGGCAGTATTTCAGCTGTAGGACATAGAGGTGTTATACTACGAGAGTTAAGAAAGGTGCCAAGGTAGAGATGTAACCCCTCCGACCTAGTCTAATTTTTTAGAGGCTTTCATAGATCACTATTTGCCGCGAGACATATGACAGGCCTGGGCAGATTAGTTCCTGTACCTGGAACGGGGAACGATGAGCATTCGAGAGTATGGAATGAGGTTTTACTCTTTGGCCAGATATGTACTAGCATTTGTGGATACCATGCCAGCTAGGATACATCGGTTCATCATGGGGCTACTTCAAGAATATGTGGAAACCTGTGTTATAGTTACGTTACGGGAGGATATGGACATTTCCTGCATTCAGGATTTCGCTCAAAATATTAAAGGGATTAGGGGGGGTTACCATAAGGTGGAAAGAGCGAACCAAGAGCAGCGCCGAAGGGCCAGGCCCACTGACATACAAACAAAGTTTCAAGGCGGACCCAGGCTGCGACTATCAGGTAGGCCACCCAAACCTCTACCCCAGCAGCAGTAGAGTGGTAGATCAGATCTTCGTGGATAGTCAGGTCTCGACGAGAGCTCGCAAGCATTAGGTTCCCAGCAATAGAGGGGATCGGATCAGAGCAGGCCCACTGGACCACGTTGTACCATTCACAGTTGATGGCATTTTGGCAGGTGTAGATACGACTATGCTAATTGTTATACTTGTGGATAGGAGGGCCATATAATGAGGGATTGTCCGACCAGAGATCAGAGCGGTCGGGACCAACAGAACAGATCCACAAATGTATCACATGCTCCAGCACCTTCGGTAGGGTGCAGACCCTGAGCTCCAGCTTGCAGAGGCTGAGGCAGGTCAGGGGAATCTAGTTCTGATAGTGTTTAGGATCGCATTTATTCTTTACCAGAAGACAGAAATCAGAGTCGTCACCAGATGTTGTGATAGGTATGCTGGTGTTTTCTCTCACTTAGTTTATTCTTTGATAGACCCAGGCTCCCTTTTGTCCTATGTTACTCCATTAGTTGTCTAGAAGTTCCGTATAATGTCAGTATTACTTCAGCGATCCTTATTGGTGTATACACTGTCAGTGACACTATTATTGCTAAGAGAACTTATCGAGGTTATACAATAGAGATTGTCGATCACTAGACCTTAGCTGATTAAATGGAGCTAGAAAGATTTATTTTAATGTATTTATGGATATGGAATTGCTAGTGCCATGTTATGCCAATGTTGAATGTTAGACCAGGACCCTCCAATTTCACTTTCAAGGGGAGATAATGCGAGAATGGATAGGAAATGCAGCTACGCCACAAGGTAGGTTCATATCCCATCTTTGGACGAGAAACATGAGAGTCAAGGGTTGTGTCTATCATATTTTTAGTCTTTGGGGTATGCAAGAAGAAATCCCGACTCTTCAGTCCATGCCAGTGGTTAGTAAGTTTCCAGATGTGTTTCCAGATGAGCTCCCTAGTATTCCTCTAGAGCGTGAGATTGATTTCTCTATTGACCAGCCACCAGGCATGTAACCTATATCCATCCCTTCTTACCAAATGGATCCTACCAAGCTAAAGGAATTGAAAGAACAGTTGAAAGATTTCCTAGATAAGGGCTATATCTGGCTGAGTGCTTCACCGTGGGTGTGCCAATCTATTTATGAGGAAGAAAGATGGCTCCCTACGAATGTGTATAGATTATCGGCAGCTGAATAATGTTACCATTAAGAATAAATATCCCCTACCAAGGATAGATGATTTGTTTGACTAGCTGCAAGGGGCGAAATATTTCTCCAAGAATGACTTAAGATCAAGGTATCATCAAGTGCAGGTCCGGGAGAAAGATATTCCGAAGACAGCTTTCAGGACCAGATACGGTCATTTTGAATTGTCGGTCATGTCCGAATTGATGAATGCCCCAACAGTGTTTATAGATCTGATGAACAACATCTTCAGACCATATTTAGACCTCTTTGTGATAGTTTTCATTGATGACATTCTGGTATATTCCCACTTAGAAGCTTAACATAGAGATCATCTACGAACAGTACTCCAAATCCTCATAGACCGTCGGTTATATGTGAAGTTCCCAAAATGTGAGTTCTAGTTGAATTCTATAGCCTTATTTGGCCATATTGTATCAGATGCAGGTATTCAGGTTGACTCACAAAAAATTGAGGCAGTAAGACATGGACCAGACCTACGACTCCTACTGAGGTTCGCCGTTTCCTGGGGTTAGCCGGGCATTAGTGAGTTGGTAAGTTACAAACTCTTTAGGCTCTAAAAATTGAGTTACTATTTCATTCTTGAGTTGATTATTTGGATTTTATGCCCTTTTTGCTTTTCTTTTGCAATAACCGGGCTTCTTTGAAGTAATAAGACTATTCAAATTCCAATATTCGTGGAGAAAGAATTGTAATAAATGTAAATACGAGGCATCTTTTACCCAATAGCGAAGAGTTTCAACCAAGATTTCTAGATTAACGGGGTAGGGTATTAGTATATCTAATACATAATTTAGATGTGAAAATTTGTCCTCTGAAAAAGGAAATGTTGAATGAATTGATCCACCAAAACGTGCCACTGAAAGACTTTATTGAGACAAAAATGGGCTGTCAAGAACGTAGAGGAGGTAGGATGGGCAGTTGGTCAGATCTATTATGGATCGTACATCGACAGTAGTTGGAGTGACTAAATGTGAAGAAAATAGAAAAAATGGAGCAAAAAGAAGGGAGTGAGAATGAATTGGTGATTCGCAGATGAAAATCGGTGAGACGACGACCAAAGGCCGAGCATCACTGCCTCAGAGGATTAATGCCACTAACGATTCATGACTTGCCAGCGGCAAGTCACCGGTTCAGTCACCGAAAGATACTCAAAGTTCTAGAAAATGGCTTGAAGACCAGATGGTTCACGGATTGGGATCGGCGAATCACTGAGTGAACCGTCGGTGTTCACTAGAATGGAGTAAGGATGCAGCAAAGAAACCCGGTGGTTCACGGATTGTAACAGGAGAACCGCCGGTGTCTCCGCCAGTTCCAGAGCGGTGCTAATGGGGGTATAATCATTCAACACTAGAAAAGATATAAAAAGTTCCCTACTTTTCAGGATATAAATAAAAGATAAAGTACTTTGTATATATGTAGAAGGAGAGAGAGAAATAGAGATTTTAAGAGAGAACAAAGCTTACATCACATCATTATTTCCCCTTTTAGCTGAAGAACATTCTCTTAGCTGAGATAGGGAGATTCTAATTGAAAATTGTAGAAAATACTCTGTACAATTTCGTCTTTGTACTAGTAAGTTTTAGCTATTGTTGGAGATTATTTTGTGAAGTTGATTTATCTACTTTTGCTATTAAATTCATTGATGTTATTGATGAATGTGTTTCTATATTTGTTAACTATGAGTAGCTAAAATCATTAACTAGAGATGTCTGATGATGAATACTTAATTTGATTAGGTATTGCTAAAGTCATCTTCATATTGTTCATGCAAGTGTAAATCTATTAGATTCTCTTCAATCTATAGAGGAAGTGTAATACGACGGAAAGGCCTAAGAATAGACTCGGGAGTTAAAATTGAAAAGTGCAGAAAACTGGAAAAAATATCACAGGACGGATGACCCTACAACTCATGGCAGGATACCACGAGTCATCATATAGAGTTGTGGTTTGGGAAGTCAGGGAATCAGAAGAAACAATGGACGATATAATGAACCGTTGTCAGGAACAACGAGTCGTTGTCACCAATTTTTGGGAGGTTTGGACTTAGGCTGAGGAGGAAGCAACGAGCCATCCCATGATCCGTGGTGAGAGACAACGACCCATTGTTTAAATTATTTACTGGTTGGTTGAGGTTTCAAGTGCATTCAACGGATGGAAACCATGACTTGTTGGAAGTCACAACGAGTCATGGTGAGGCTCGTGGAAAGGGGAGTCAGATTGGTCAAGGAGTCGACGATGGTCAATTCAACGACACATGGTTTGAAGTAACGACTCATCTTGACTAGTTGTGGGAAGGGATCTGAGATATGTTATGATATAGTGCACCCGACGACTCGATACCAAGAACTTTTGTATGTTGCCACGGCCCGTTGGGTCGATTGTTGGTCCGTCAGGAATAGTTTTCGGGGAAATTATTTTAAGGGTATTTTCGACCTTTCCATGTTTTTAGCCCCTAAAATACGTCATTTTGGATATTTACTAAGTATGATAATATGAGTTAAGTCCTTTAGACATTCCCATTCTCATGCTAGGATTATAGAGAGGTTTTGGGAGATTTAAGGCCTTTTCCCCAAATTTTCTTCAAAATTGTTTGTGGGTGTTAAAGGAACTTTTAGTCTCTCTATTCCCAGGTATGTAGGGTTTTAAAAAGGGTGGAATTCTTCCTCACCCATGACCAATTTCGATTAAAGTCATGAATTCTCTTACTCAAATTCCATGGGGTTTTACCCAAAGCATGTCAATGTGATTTCTCCTTATGGGTATGTTTCAATTGAGTTTTCTTTATTGAAATATGCATGTTGGGTAGGTTTAGTATTATTCTCTTCAAAATCATGTTTCAATCTTTTTAAATCTAAATTGCCCATTTATGGAAGTTCATGGAAATCATGATTTATGATGAATATTCATTATTTTAAGTTCATTGATTACGGAGATGCATGAATCCAAGTTACCCATGGTTATGAGCATATTTTGAATGAATTGAGTATGATGAAGAAATGGGCAATGCCCATATGATAAAGAATGACTGATGATTTATGAAATGAATTTCATGATTTATTGATTTATGATGTTGGCCGATAAAAGGACCTTGATTCTTGGCTAAGCATGTTTTAAAGAGGGATCAATGATGATAAATGTTATATATTAGACAATGAATTTTATGCATGATGTTAATGATTTATGTATGATCCTATATTCATGTTTTTGGGAGCCGTGTCTAACACCGAGAAGCCCGGCGTTCAAAAGACTACGCTAGTGTCTCATAACCATGTGCCACCGTTGGTTGTAAATGTTATTATGTTATGATAATGATACCCTCAAATGTGATATCACGCCTTATGTATGACCCTCACCTAGAAAGCTAGGGTCGGCTCCGCCCACTTGAGAGAGAAAGTTGGGCATCATGAAAGGCTCTACCATGATGGTGTCGGTTATGAAGAGTCCTCCCATTGTTCCACATGTTTTATGCATTGTTATGTCTATGTTATTGGCTCAAGTTATGTTTTGATAAAGTTTTCTTAGGATTATGATAATGAACTATTATGAATGATTTGAAAGCCTTGGGCCTTGTGGTTATCATGAAGATTTTGATTTAAGCATGATGTCCCTCTCCCATGTCTATTTATGAGTTTTATGTTGCTTTTAAAAATATTGGTTTTACTTGCCTTGCATACACAGAACATTCCACGTACCGACTGTCTACTCTCTATGTTGTATCGTTTCTTGATATAGGGTGCGGATCTCAGGATCATCCTTACTCTTAGGCCATCTCAGCTTATGCTTTCACCTTGTTGGTGAGTCCTCATATTTCGAGGGTTGTTTTACTGACTTTCATGTTGTTTATGTTTCCATATTGGTTGGGTTAGCTGGGGATGTTGTCCCATCAACTGATATTATGTATTAGAGGCTTTCAGACAAGTATGTAGTACTCAACTATGTAAATGTTGGTATTTCTTGATGCTATGTTATGATTACGTTTCCGCTATATATTTCTGATTATCGTTCTGATTATTTGAATGAGATTAGTAGTATGCATGAGCCATGGGTCAACGTGGGGTTCCTCGGGGTCCCTTGTCCCGTGTATATGATCCAGGTGTACATTCGGGTCATGACAAACTTGGTATTAGATCCATAGGTTTGAAGTGTCCTAGGGTGTCTGAAAGCCGCATTAGGTAGAGTCTTTTCATGGGTTTGAAGCGCGCCACACCTATGACAAAGAGGCTACGAAACATTTTAGGAAATGTTCCCTTCGTTCGTTTTCTATGTCGTGCAATGAAAAGCTTTTCAATACTTCTAATTCATGCGATTCGTAATTGCAGAATTATGGCTCCTAGAAGGATGAATGGAAGGAGGAATGGAAATGATGAAGGCCACAAAGATGGAAATGATCATGGGCATCAACAAGCCCCTCCTGTTCCGAAGCCCTAAGCACTAGAGCTAGCTTCCCACGCTGAGTTTCGGGCGGCAATTCATATGTTTGCGAAGGCTTTAACCGCTCAGGTCAATCAGTAGGCTATTGCGCAGGTTCCACAGAATGGCAATGTGGCGGCGGCTCAGATTAGAGACTTCTTGAGGATGAACCCTTCTGAGTTCACGGGATCGAAGGTCGATGAGGATCCACATGAGTTCATTGAAGGGATCCTGAAGGTCACTCAGGTTATGGGAGTGAGAAAAGGGGAGTGTGTGGACTTGGTCTCTTATCAGCTAAAGGAGGTCGCTCATATTTGGTAGAAGCAATGGAAGGACAGTAGGACAGCAGGAGCGGGCCCTATCAGCTGGGATGAGTTCCACATGGCTTTTCTTGTCAAATTCTTCCACTCAGGAAATGAGGAAGTTCAAAGCAGTTGAGTTTGTTAACCTCAAGCAATGAAAGATGTCAGCGTTGGAATATTAACTTGAGTTCACTCGCTTGTTGAAATATGCCCCATAGTTGGTGATGGATCAGAGGGTGCGGGTGAGCCGATTTTTTCATGGTGTGGCCGATATTTACACAAGGACTGCAGGACTGCTATGCTCCACCAGGATATGGACTTTCCTCACATAGTTTTGTACGACCAGCAGATAAAGGCAGCTCATGCGAGGGAGAGGGAGGCAAAGAGGGCTCAGACAAATAGTCGTGGGTTTTCACATTAGAGGTCCGGCGGTGGCTACGGTCCACAGTTTCAGCAGAGGTCACTAGCCCCCAACCAACCTCAGCTAGTGTTCCATCCAGACCAAGGGGTGATCAGAGGAACAGGGCTTCAGGGTCGAGGGATCAGAGGGGCACCCAATTAGAGTATACCTCTCCAGCCTGCGGGAAGTGCGGCAAGAGTCACACCGGGGAGTGCCTGCTCGATTCAGATGTATGTTTTGGGTGTGGTAGACCTTGGCACATGCGTCGAGAATGCCCATATGCTAGATAGGGTGATGATAGGGGTCGTGCATAGACCACCAAGTCAACAGCAGCTCGAGCTCATTGCGCCCCACAGGGAGCATCGACTAGTGGAGGTGGCGGACAGCGCCAAAACCAATTCTATGCCCTTGCCTCGTGCCAGGAGCAGGAGACTTCACCAGACGTGGTCACTGGTATGTTGCGTGTCTTTCATATTGATGTTTATGGCTTGCTAGATCCGGGAGCTACATTATCTTTCCTGACTCCTTACATTGGTAGTAGCGTTGGAGTTAGTCCCAAAACCTTGTCAGAACCGTTTTTAGTTTCTACCCATGTCGGAGATTCGGTTGTAGCTAGACAGATATATAGAGAGTGCCCGGTCACTGTGTTGCATAAGGTTACCTACACAGACTTAGTAGAATTGTCCATTACTAATTTTGACATCATTTTGGGTATGGATTGGTTGTTTGTATGTTATGCTTCAATTAACTATAGGACCCGTACCGCGGAGTTTCATTTTCTAGGTGAGTCAGTTGTGGAGTGGATGGGTAGTTCTGCGGTGCCAGCAGGTCGGTTTATTTTGCTATCTTAAGGATAGGAAAATGATCTCTAAGGGGGTACATGTACCACCTAGTTACGGTTATGGATATGGAGTTTGAGACCTCGACTATTTAGTCAGTTCCGGTGGTGTGCGAATACCTAGAGGTGTTTCCCAATGATTTTCCAGGCGTTCCTATGGAAAGGGAAATTAGTTTGAGTATTGATCTATTGCCAGATACGCAGCCTATTGCTATCCCTCCTTACAAGGTGGCTCATGCCAGCTAAAGGAATTGAAGGATCAATTAAAGGATCTGTTGGAAAAGGGCTTCATTAGACCGAGCTAGTCTCCATGAGGTGTACTAGTTCTATTTGTTCGAACGAAGGACGGTTCCCTTCGCATGTGTATTGACTTCCGACAGTTGAACAAGGTTTCCGTCAAGAATAGGTACCCCTTACCCAGGATCGATGATTTATTTGACCAATTTCAGGGTGCCATGTGTTTCTCCAAGATTGACCTCAGGCACGGGTATCACCAGCTCAAAGTTTGGGAGAGTGACATCTCAAAGACCACTTTAACGACTCAGTATGGTCACTATGAATTTGTTGTTATCTCTTTTGGGCTAACCAATGCTCCTGAAGCTTTTATGGACCTGATGAATAGGGTTGTCAAGCAATACATGGACATGTTCGTGATCATGTTCATCAACAACATTCTTATATACTCTCGGAGCGAGGAGAAGCATGCCACTCATTTGAGAATAGTATTGCAAACCCTCAAGGATCGTCAGCTGTATGCAAAGTTTAGCAAGTGTGAATTTTGGCTGAACTCGGTAGCATTTCTAGGTCATGTGGTATCAAGAGAAGGCATAAGGGTAGATTCCAAGAAGATAAACGCGGTGAAGAATTGGCCCAGACCGGTGAATCCTACAGAAATCTGGAGTTTCTTGGGCCTAGCAGGTTATAACAGAAGGTTTGTGGAGGGTTTCTCATCTATTGCGGCACCTTTGACTAAGTTGACTCAGAAAAAGGTGAAATTCTAATGGTTGGACGCTTGTGACAAAAGCTTCCAAGAGTTAAAAACCCAACTCACTTCAGCACCAGTGTTGACATTACCCGAGGGTACCGATGTCTTTGTTGTCTATTGTGATGCTTCGAGAGTCATACTGGGATGTGTGTTCATGCAGCGTGGAAAGGTAATAGCATATGCCTCGAGACAGCTGATGGTCCATGAAAAGAATTACCCAACCCATGATCTTGAGTTTCCGTGGTGGTGTTTGCATTGAAGATATGGCAATGTTACTTGTATGGGGTCCACGTGGATATATTCACGGATCACAAGAGTTTGCAATATATGTTCACACAGAAAGACCTAAATCTCCGGCAAAGGAGGTGGTTGGAGTTACTTAAAGAATATGACATGAGTGTCCTCTACCACCCAGGCAAGGCTAATGTGGTTGCGGATGTGCTTAATAGGCTCTCCATGGAAAGTGCGTCCCACGTGGATGAGGGAAAGAAGGAGTTGGTGAAGGATGTCCACCGGCTTGCAAGACTAGGAGTTAGATTGATCGATGCGATCGATGGCGGTGTTGTTGTACATAACGGGTCAGAATCGTCCTTCGTGGTTGATGTTAAATCTAGGCAAGATGAGGATCCAATATTGAGGAAGCTAAAGGAGGCGGTGCGGAGTCAGAAGGTAGAGGTCTTCTCCTAAGGGGGGGATGGTGTGCTATGATACCATGGTCGACTATGTGTTTCAGACATCAACAATTTAAGAGTACGGATATTTCATAAGGCACATGGTACCAGATATTCTATTCATCCAGGATCCACAAAAATGTATTGAGATTTGAGATAAATCTATTGGTGGGATGGTATGAAGAAAGATATTATGGTGTTCGAAGCAAAATGTCCAAAATGCCAGCAAGTGAAAGTCGAACATCAATGGCTGGGAGGCATACTTCAGGATATCAGCATCTCCACTTGGAAGTGGGAAGAGATTAATATGGACTTTGTTATAGGCCTACCTTGTACTCATCGGCACTATGACTCCATTTGGGTGGTGGTGGATACGCTAACTAAGAAGGCACACTTCCTACTGCTCAAGACCATGGATTCAGCGGAGGATTATGCTAACCACGGATTCAGTGGAGGATTATGCTAAGTTGTATGTTCGAAAGTTAGTTCGACTTCATGGAGTGCCCTTGTCTATTATTTCTGACCGAGGTACTTAGTTTACTTCTCAATTCTGTTGTTCATTTCAAAAGGGACTTGGGACGCAAGTTAAGCTCTGTACAACCTTCCATACGCAAACAGATGGCCAAGTAGAATGAACCATTCAGACCCTTAAGGATATGTTGAGGGCATGTTTTGTGGATTTCAAAGGTAGTTGGAATGATCATTTACCCTTGATCAAGTTTGCTTATAATAACAGTTACCACTACAATATCGAAATGGAACCATTCGAGGCTCTTTACAGGTGGAGGTGTAGATCTCTCATCAGATGGTTTAAGTTTGGTGAGGTAGCTATGATAGGACCAGATTCCATTCAAGAGGCATTGGTGAGGGTTCAATTGATAAGGGATCTGTTGAAAACCGCTCAGATTCGTCAGAAATCTTATGCCGATGTGAGGAGAAGAGAGATGGAGTTTGATGTGGATGACTGGGTATTCCCAAAAGGTGTCTCCCATGAAGGGAGTCATGCGGTTCATAAAGAGAGGTAAACTTAGTCCCCGCTATATTGGTCCCTATCGGGTTGTGAGGAGAGTTTGTAAGGTGGCGTATGATTTGGACTTGCCATTGGAGTTATCTTTAGTTCATCCCGTCTTCCATGTGTCACTTTTGAAAAAGTGTTTGGGTGATCCAGGCTTGGTAGTTCCGATAGACAGGATTCGGGTGAAAGGCAATCTCACCTATGAAGAAATTCCGGTGGAAATCTTAGATTGTCAAGTCCGTAAGCTAAGGAGCAAAGAAGTAGATTCAGTAAAAGTATTATGGAGTAATCAACATGTTGAGGGAGCTACATGGGAAGCCGAAGCAGATATGATGGCAAATACCCACATTTGTTCTCTACCGGCTCAATTCCGACTTGAGGTATCAGTTTTGCCCTATGACTCTATTTAGTTTTCATGTTCAGTTTATGTGTGCAAGTTTCTTTTATATGTATGAATGCATATGTGAAGCATGTGATCAGTTCAACTATGTGGTTTGATTCAGAGGTAGTCATTCCATGAAAGTTTCGATTAAAATGATCAGTATATAGCTATGATAAATTGTATGTTTCTGTTTGCTACTTGTTTCCTACATTCGAGGATGAATATTCCCAAGGGGGAGATATAGTAATACCCCAGAAAGGCCTAAGAATAGACCCGGGAGTTAAAATTGAAAAGTGCAGAATACTGGCAAAATATCACAGGATGGATGACCCTATGACTTGTGGTAGGATCATTAGTCATCATATGCAGTCGTGGTTTGTAAGTCAGGGAATCAGAGGAAACAACGGACGGTACAATGACCCATTGTCAGGAACAAAGAGTCATTGTCACCAGTAGTTGGGAGGTTTGGACATAGGCTGAGGAGGAAGCAACGGACCATCCCACGATTCGTTATGAGAGACAACAACCCATTGTTTCAAGTCATTACTGCTTGGTTGAGGTTTCTAGTGCATTCAATGGATGGAAATCACGACTTTGTTAGAAGTCACAACGAGTCGTGGTGAGGCTCGTGGAAACGGGAGTCAGATTGGTCAAGGAGTTGACGACGGTCAATTCAATGACTCGTGGTTTGAAGTAACGACTCATCCTGATAAGTCGTGGGAAGGGATCTGAGATGTGTTATATGGCAGTGCACCCAACTACTCGATACCACGAGTCATGGTATGTTGCCACGACCCATTGGGTAGGTCATTGGTCCATCAGGGATAATTTTAAGGAAAATTATTTTAAGGGTATTTTCGACCTTTCCACATATTTAGCCCCTAAACTACATTGTTTAAGATATTTTCTGAGTATGATAATATGAGTTCAGTCCTTTAGGCATGCCCATTCTCATGCAAGTATTCTAAAGAGGTTTTTGGGAGATTCAAGGTCTTCTTCCCCAAATTTTCTTCAAAATTCTTTATGGATGTTCAAAGAACTTCGAGTCTCTCCATTCCCAAGTATGTAGGGTTTTAAAATGGGTGGAATTCTTCCTCACCCATGCCCAATTTCGATTAAATTCATGAATTCTCTTACTTAAATTCCATGTGGTTTTACCCAAAGCATGTCAATGTGATTTCTCCTTATGGGTATGTTTTAATTGATATTTATTTATTGAAATATGCATGTTCGGCAGGTGTAGTATTATTTTCTTCAAAATCATGTTTCAATCTTTTTAAATCTAAATTGCCCATTAATGGAAGTTCATGAAAATCATGATTTATGATGAATATTCATTATTTTAAGTTTATTGAATATGGAAATGCATGCATCCAAATTACCCATGGTTATGAGCATATTTTGAAAGAATTGAGTATGATGAAGCGTTTGGTATTGCCTATATGATGAAGAATGATTGATGATTTATGAAACGAATTTGATGATTTATCGATTTATGATGTTGATCGATAAAAAAGGCCTGGATTCTTGGCTAAGCATGTTTTAAAGGGGGATCAATGATGATAAATGTTATATCTTAGCCAATGAATTTTATGCATGATGTTAATAATTTATGTATGAGTCTATATACATGTTTTTGAGAGCCGTGTCTAGAACCGAGAAGCTCGGTATTCAAAGGACTACGCCGGCGTCTCATAACCACGTGACGCTATGGGTTGTAAACGTTATGATGTTATGATAATGATCCACTCAAATGTGATATCACACCTTATACACGACCCTCTCCTTGCAAGCTAGGGTCGCCTCTGCCCACTTGAGCGAGACAGTGGGCATCATGAAATGCTCTACCATGATGGTGTCGGTTATGAAGAGTCCTCCCATTGTTCCACATGTTTTATGCATTTTATTGTCTATGTTATTGGCTCAAGTTATGTTTTGATAAAGTTTTCTTACGATTATGATAATGAACGATTATGGATTATTTGAAAGCCTTGAGCCTCTTGGTTATCACGAAGATTTTGATGTAAGCATGATGTCCCTCTCCCATATCTATTTATGAGTTTTATGTTGCTTTTAAAAATGTCCATTTTACTTACCTTGCATACACAGTACATTCCATGTACTGACCTCATACTCTCTATGTTGTATCATTTCATGATACAGGGTCCGGATCTCATGCTCATCCTCACCCTTTAGGCCATCTCAGCTTATGCTTTTAGCTTGTTGGTGAGTCCTCATATTTTGAGGGCTGTTTTACAGACTTTCATGTTATTTATGTTTCCATATTGGTCGGGTTAGTTGAGGATGTTTTCCCATCAACCTATCTTACGTATTAGAGGCTTTCAGACGAGTATGTAGTACATAGCTATGTAAACATTGGCATTTCTTGATGCTCTGTTATGATTACGTTTCCGCTATATCTTTATGATTATCGTTCCACTTATTTGAATGAGATTAGTTGTATGCATTAGCCATGGGTCGAATTGGGGTTCCTCGGAGTCCCTTGTCCCGTGTCTACTATCCGGGTGTATGTTTGCGTCGTGATAGGAAGATCCATTGATTATGATATGGGTCTATCTATTATTTCTTGATTGTTTCTTGTAAAAGAATAATTAAGTATTGGAAGATAATTTTGTAGTGGGTACGGAGAAGAGAATGTGAAATTGGTCCTAGAAATAGCTTAAATTGCATTCTCATTCCTTATTAGCAGGTAATAGCTAGAAATTAGTGAGTTGCTAACCCAAATCATATTGGGTTGAGCTAAATTGTGAGTAGAGGTTTGACAAAACTCTAATGAGAGGCAATTAGAAGGATAAAAAACTGCAATTACCCACTTCCCAAGATTATTTACACTTGTTGAACTCATAAGAGGACCTGGTATGTCACGATCTAGTTTGTATTTCATCTACACCACACCTCTAGTCTTTCACATCCATGTTGACAACTTAGTTGATCTTACTATTTTATTTCACTAAATCAACCAATACAATTCTTTGAAATTTCAACTCCACCAATTTTATTTGTTTTTATATTTAATCTATGTGGTGCAAGCTAATGTCAACTTCTTAATCAACACTTGTAAATATCATTCCCTAGTCCTCATGGGATTCGACCCTGACTCTCATCGGGTTACTTGTTTTGATACTTTGACCATGTATATTCTTTGCATTAATGATATATTTTGGACATTATCAAAAATGGCGTCGCTGCCGGGGACTAGCGCTTGATAATCTTGTGTTGATTATTAAGTTGAAATAGCTTTGCATTGTAGCTACTTAACGTGAGTTTTTTGTGTTGTTAGGATGTCATAGCCATGTGAATCATCACACCCAAGCAGGGGATAGCTCAGTGGAGGGTAATATGGAACTCAAGGAAGATAATCCGGTGATGTCAGATGTTGCAGGAGCTATTCGCCTACCACTGACGGTAGGGAATGCAGTGTTTCATGTCACAAGAACCATGCTTCACTTGTTGCAAATGAAGGGGCTCTTTGGCGAAAAACCAACTGAGTATGCGAATCATCATTTGAGAAATTTCTTGGAAATATGCCAGCCCTTCAATATAACAAATATCATTCAAGAGTCAATTAGGTTGAGACTCTTTCCTTTTTCATTGACGGGGGAGGAAACAATGTCCACTCACAAGAACAGTTCAAGTGCATTGGCAGCGGAGTTACGAAAACGGGATGAAGAGCGAGATGAAAATCTTGCCAAGATGATGACATAACTAGAATTGATGACCAAGCATGTGATGGGAGCAAGGCCAAAGGTGGTAAATGCCATGGGAATGCAGGGTCCCTTTAAAATATAAAGGAGAGTTATCACCGCCAAGATATGAAGAGGAATGCCAATATATGGGAAACGAAATGGGAGGTCCTCGACCTGGCTTCCGAGGAGAAAACCAAGGCCCATGGCACCTAAGGGATGAAAACCAAGGTTGGAGAAATCGTGAGCCACAAGGATGGCCTAAAAGGAAAGCCAAACCAAGAGACTGATGTTATCACCGGAATTCGAACCCATATGTTCCCCCTCTTAAGGTTTGGAATCCCCAAAATCAGTTGGGCCTGAGTGATGTAGGAAATTTGATAATTGAAGAAATGCTACCTAGAGTTCTGAAGAAGGTCGAGTCGACCGAGAGTAGGGTGAAAGAATTAAGAGGGGAGGTGTCTAACCTAGCCCAAATAGTAAGTTCACATTTCGCCTCCATCAAGCATTTGGAGGATCAAATGAATCACCTATTCGCTCAAATGAAATCCTGAATGAAGGGTACACTACCTAGTGACATAATGCCTAATTCCAAGAAAGATGGTCAATTCATGGCCATTGTCACTAGGAGTGGCAAGGTGATTGGAGATGCCCCCGTGAAGCCTAGTGAGGATAATAGCCCGAAATCAGTTAAAGAAGATAAAGTCAACAAAATGACAATGACTCATAAGAATGAAGAAAGGATTGATGATGAAAAAGAGGGAAAGGATGATGAAATCCTCCCCCATGCTGATGATGATGATGCTGGCATGAAGGCCCCGAATAATGACAGGGTTAAATCAAGAATCCCACCTCTATATCCACAAAGGCTAGCCAAGAAAAAGAAGGATGAACAGTGTAGAGAGTTTGTTGACGTGTTTAGCAAGTGGTCCATAAATATACCGTTAGTGGATGCTTACTCCAAATGCCCGGTTGTGCCAAATTTATGAAAGATTTGCAAAAGAAGAAAAAGGTAGTTGATTCAGGCAATGAAGAGAATACACACCATTGTAGTGCGGTGAGGATAAGTAATCTCGCCCCCAAATGGGAGGAACCCAGAGCTTTCACAATCCCATGCACAATTGGAATATGTGTGTTTAAAAAGGCTCTATGTGATCTCGGAGCCAGCATAAATTTGATGCCCCTGCTTATTTTTAAGAAATTGGAACTCGGAAGCACATAATCGACGTCAATGAGGTTGCTAATGGCAGATAGATCAATAAAAAGACCGGTGGGGGTGCTAGAAGATGTGCTGGTGAGAGTGGACAAGTTTATTCTACTGGCTAAGTTTGTTATTTTGGATTGTGAGATGGATGCAGAGGTTCCCATTTTTTTGGGAAGACCATTGTTGGCTACGGGGATAGCCGTGGTGGACGTGGAGCTTGGAGAGCTAAAATTTCAAGTTGGAAGTGAGGAGGTCACCTTCAGGGTGTGTCCATTAGCTGAAACACCCCCCAAATGCAAGGTGGTTGGCGTATTGCAAAATGACGCTGAGGACAAGGGATTGGAGCTGAAGGAGACGGAGTTAAATGATGACCCGTCGGAAAAGAGTTGTTGAAAAAAGGTCTACGTCATGCCATGACGTTAACTAAGGCGCTTCTTGAGAGGCAACCCAAGTGTTTAGTGAATTATTTGATGTTTTTGTTGTTTTTGTTTGTGTAGGAGCTGTGAAATGAGGAACAAAGGGAGAAACAAACCATGAAGGAAGGAACGATAAAGGACCAGCGAGCCGCCGATCTAGAAGCGTGAACAACCGATGATGGAAAACACAAAATAAAAGGATGAGGTTTGGATTGAAAGCACCAGTTAACCCATTGGCTAACTGCCAAATTATTAAATTCTTGGACCGCTGGTGGATCACTAATGGAGAACAGAGAACCTGAAGCTCGGGCATAGAAGCAGCGGGTAACCGTCGGATCGCCGATTCAACTCGCGAACCGCCGGTGGATCGCCGACAAGAAATAGATAACTGGGAAAAATACATGGAAAAAGAAATTATAGTAGTTGACTGCCGGTGTAATTCGAAAAACCGTCGATGACACGCCGATCGAGGTACGAGTTTATTGCAAAATGGAATTTAAAATGTTGGCCCGCAAAATCCCAAATACCTAACCAGCTACCCTATTCTGCAAATATTCCCATAGTTCCCTTATTTTTTCCACTATTTTCCCATTCCATTTTTTTCTCTCCATTACCCAATATTCCCATTTCCCCATAGAATCTTTCCACTTTCCCACCTTTCCACCTTCCCACTTCTCACCAACACACTCACAATTAAACTCTCCACCTCCCTCTCAACCTATCAAACTCCCATTTTTTACCTATAAAACCCCCTCTATATTTCACTAACACAAAATCACTTCACTCACATTTTCTTCACTACATATATCTCAACGTGCCATTGCAAGATTTAGTTAAGCTCTTTTAGAAATTCAAGTGTGCAAGCAATCCTCCAAGTTGGTAACATTTTTCTTGCCCTTGTCTTTATTTTACTATTGGTGCTTGATTTTATAGGAGTAATACTTTGTTTCCCTTCCTTGTTTAACTCTTGAATGTTCTATGCTTTTTGAATAGAATGGGGATGTGCTTTTGTGTGTGAAATTGTAAACCGGGTGAAGTTTGAGTAATCCAATTGCATAAAGTACGACATTTTGCTCAATGATAGACCGAGTGGCACCATTCTTAAGGGATAAACATCATGAATATGTGTTTTAATGGAGTAGTGCTAATTTTCTTATGTTGGGTGTGAGTGTGTGTTAATGGGTGTCTGTGAATAGTAAGTTAAAATTTTGGGACAATGGGGTCTAGCGTTTTGCCGGTCAAATTCAGTGAACCGCCGATGGAATGCCAGATCACTCTAAGAATTAGCTCAGGCCACTGAGTGGATCCCGCGCTACATCGGCGACGAACCTAGACCGGCGATTCGTCTCTTAACTGCCGAACCCCCTCACTTGTCTAGTTTTCTGTAAGGCATCGGTGGGCAATCGGCAGTTTGCGAAATTCCTTCTGTGAATCGCCCGTCCTCTACCGATACTATTGGTTCTTTAAATGATTATTTGGTTTTCCCTTTTTTCTGAGTTCTCCCTTAGACTATTTTTCTTTTATTTTAATTTTCTCTTCAAATTCCTGTCACTAACATCATTCTCGCTGAAGAACAAATCAAGTCTTTAACAAGTAACACAGGAAAGGGAAAGGCCCCTGCCTCATCTACTAGAAAGGGCAAGGGCAAGGGAAAAGCTACCCCACCGCCGGTCAACACTAAGGAGGCAATTATTTTCTGCATCCCCAACATGCAAGAGCACTACGTTATTTGTCAAGGCCAATCAATCACCGAGGAAAGCAGTTTGACTTGGTAGGGTTGAAAGGTCATTTTCCCAACATCACCGCGCAATTCACCGATAGGAAGTGGCATGTATTTGCTGACCCTCTTTCGTCCTACTACCCCATCTTGGTAACAGAATTCTATGCATCATATCAGACCCGACAAGAGAGTATGCAGCACAGAGGCAAAGTGGATGATTTCCCATTCTTGCCATCAGTGATGATCCGAGGAGTGGAAGTTGATATAACCTTGGCTGTCATAAATTAATTATTCTGGGAGGGTGAAATTGACTCCGCTATGGAGTACATGGCATGAGTGGATGATATGAAGGATCAGTTCACTTGGGTAGCCTGCATCATAGCTGTTGGAAATCCTCTTTGGGCCTCAATGGGTGGCGAAATCTCTCGCTACAACCTAAAGTTCAAGTCCAAGCTGTGGTTAGATTTTGTGTGTGCTCGGATCATCCCCTTTAAGAATGAGCAGAGGGTCATCCTTGAAACCTCCATCCTCATTGCTTGCATAATGAAGGGAGTCCCTATTGAGTTCGGGGAAATTGTTTCTCAGCAAATGAAGAAGAAGGCCCGGCAGTCCAGTACCCCAATTCCCTATGCCATCTTGATTTTGTAGCTTTGCACAACAGCTAGGGTGCCCTTATTCCCTAATGAAACCCTTTTCGCTGCTTTAGGAGTGACATACATTAAGCAAAAGAGAGATGCTGAGGCACCGACAATGAAAGGGAAGAGACTGCTTGCCTTTGGAGTGCAAGAAGGATCCCTCTCCCATGAGTCATACCAACTGCCACATGCCCTAGAATCAAATGTGCCCTAGCTAGAAATGTCAGGACAAGCATTAGGAGACATGCCTCAATGGGGAGCCTCTCCCCCTCCACAATCCTCTCAGCCAAGTGGTCTCCATAGACTTGTGGAGATGAAAAACTCGCATGAAATAAAACTCCAACAATTGGCTTAGAGCCTCCCAGCGCTCATTGCCAAAACAATTAAGAAGGAGCTCAAGTCATTGTACGAGAATGTCGCCACACTATGCAAGAGGGTAGATACCCTTCGAACAAAGGTACATGAGTGGAAGAGTCAGACTTCAGTAGAAGCTTCGGACATGAGCGCCTTGGATGCTGCAATGGCTGCTCCTTCCTCAGTTTGGAAGCAAATTAATGATCTTTTTTATGGGTCGAGAGATGATTTTGCTGGACTAGGTGAGGCCAGCGACGGTGGTGGTGAGGCAGATGATGACGAAGAAGAGGAGTAACCCACTCAAGGAGTTCCTTGTCCCTTTCCTTTTTGCATATTTACATTGGGGACAATGTATACTCTTAAGAGGGGGAGGGATGAGCGAAATTGATGAGGGGGCCATGGATGCTCTTTGTTTCTTTGGATGTTTTAATGATTTTTATTTGAGTTTTCATAAGTCCAGCCTTTGTCGGGCTATTGTTTCATTTTAATGATTGATGATTGCCCTTGTCGACCGTATCCTGTTCTGTTTTCAATGAAATGAATGATTTGGTTCAGTTTTTTATGATTGATGATTAGTGACTAAATGAGGTCTTTGTTTTGAATTGTAAAATCTTGAATGAAATGACCTCAAAGTCTTGTCCCTTTTTTGCCATTGTAAATAGTTGTGTAGAAATTAAAACTCTGAGGGTTTTCTTTTGACCACGATTCTTTCCCAAGGAGCATTCTTTTATTTTTGTTATTTTTTGTTGTCGAACCGGGTTGGTTTTTCCCGATAATGGATTGAGTGGAGACATTCTTAAGGGAAAATTCCATGTTACTTTGAGTCTTTTGTGAAGTTGTTTTGAGAGGCACCACCGAAAAAAGTAGTTGAAATGAAATTGAAAAAACAAGGGCATGAAAATGAAGATAGTGAACAAGTGTTGACACCGTTGCACAGCAGTCTTTTGTCATATATTTTAAATTTCCTGCTTGACTTATGATGTTTGCCTGCTTTGATTTCCTAATTTTGTGTCTTTTGTTGAGAATGACACTTTTAGACCCTTTAAGGGTGATGCCTTTTGTAGTGAGGACATTTTTGATTTATCTCATGCATTACATCTTGTCTAGAACTTTCCCCTAATGTGATTCAAGGAATAATCCTAGATGTAGTTGCACCAAGAACATGAGTTTAGGCTTTCTTTTGTCTAGTCACTTCACCCATATGCCCTCCATAAGCATTAATCCTTGTTAGCCAATGTTGAGCCTTAGACCCTTTCTTTGGCAACCACATTACAAGCCTTCAGACCATTCTTAATACCTCTTTTTGGCCCCCATTCTCCCCAAAATGCTAGTGACAAGATAAATGATGAAATGAGGCTTAAAGCCTAAGAAAGAGGGAGTGATAAAAACATTTTTGAAAAAATGAGGCAAAAGCCTAAGTTTGGAGGTATGCAAAACAAAGGGGGAAGATAAGAATTATAGTGTGAGGGGAACACTACCTTTTGTCAAAATGCATCAAAGGACAAATCAAAAAGAAAAAGACAATTTTTTTGAATCGGTGTTTCCTCTTGAGGTAATAAGGCTAGTTTTGAAAGCAAAAGAGGTTATAAAAGGGGATTGTTAAAGAAATGAAAGTCATCAACAAGGAAAGAAGGTAAAAAAGGTGAAGTGAGTCAAATTGATGTAAGGTATGTCACAAAAAGCATTAGGGAGGATCTAGTCACTATAGCCAAATGTTCATCCTACCCTTACCCCGAGCCTATATCATAACCCGCAAGTCCTAAATGTTCTAGGTGCACCTACTCTATATTAGTGGTGAATTACATGAAGGGCAAGACTATGGGTTAAGTGTATGCATGAAGATTTCTTTTGGGAGAGTGAGTGTGAGTGTCTCTTCTAAACAATCCCTTTTGTGCATTCAAATGATCACATGACTAAAGGAATAGGGATCCTTATTTTTGTGAGTGGCGTCATTCCTTTTTGGGGGACACAAAAGCATTCAGAGTTAATGTGGAAATAGGGAAAAGGAGTGTAAACTCTTAGGCAAGCTTTGAATTTGCATTGATTATAACTTATGATGCTATGTATGTTTCTTGGTTCAGAAATGCGCTTGTTTGGAGAAATGATTCTTTTTTTAAGCTTTGCTTGGTAGAAAGTGGTTGCCTTTTTGAAACATCTTCATTTTTTTAGTCTTTTGGGTTATTTCTTCTCTTTTTCGGAGAGCGTGGTGAGTATTTTTGGGTTGTCATAGTACAGGTGATTGGCGAGTTCTAATTGTGAATAGAGGTGGCATATTTCTCAATAATTGAGTATTAAATTACTTGAGGACAAGCGATGATTTAATTTTGGGGGTTTGATGAGTTGGTAAGTAACCAACTCACTAAGCTCTAAAACATGAGTTTTGGTTTCGTTCTTGAGTTGATTATTTGGATTTTATGCCCTTTTTGCTTTTCTTGTGTGTAGATGACTAAATGTAAAGAAAAGAGAAAAAATAGAGCAAAAAGAAGGGAGTGAGAGTGAATCAGCAATTCACAAATGAAAATCGGCGAGACACCGGCCAAAAGCCGAAATTTGCCTCAGAGCATTAATGCCACTGACGGTTCGCGACTTTCCAGCGGCGAGTCACCAGTTCAATTGTCGAAAGATACCTAAAGTTTTGGAAAATGGCTTGAAGACCGCGCGGTTCACGAATGGGCATCAGCAAAACGCCGAGTGAACCACCGGTGTTCACTGGAATGAAGTAAGGATGCAGCAAAGATACCAAATGGTTCACCAATTGTAACCGGCAAATCGACGGTGTCTCTTCCGGTTCTAGAGCAGTGCTCATGGGGGTATAATCATCCAACACTATATAAGAGATAAAAGTGACCTACTTTTAAAGATATAAATAGAAGATAAAGTACTTTGTACAGATATATGCAGAAGGAGAGATAGGAATAGAGATTTTAAGGGAGAACAAAGATTACATCACATCATTGTTTCTCCTTTTAGCTGAAGAACATTCTCTTAGCTGAGATAGGGAGATTCTGATTGAAAATTATATAAAATACTATGTACTATTTCCTCTTTGTACTAGTAAGTTTAAGTTATTGTTGGAGATTATTTTGCAAAGTTGATTTAGCTACTCTTGCTATTAAATTCATTGATGCTATTAATGAATGTGTTTCTGAATTTCTTAACTATGAGTAGCTAAAATCATTACCTGGAGGTGTGTGATGATGAATACTTAATTGGATTGGGTATTGCTAAAATCATCTTCATATTGTTCATGTAAATGTAAATCTATTATATTCTCTTCAATCTATAGAGGAAGATCCATTAATTATGATATGGGTCTATCTATTCTTGCTTGATTGTTGCTTGTAAAAGAATAATTAAGTATGGAAGAGAATTTTGTAGTGGGTATGGAGAATAGAGTGTGAAATTGATCTAGAAGTAGCTAAAATTGCATTCTCATTCCTTATTAGCAGCTAATAGCTAGAAATTAGTACAACTGTTAATCCAAATTCAATCGGGTTGAGGTAAATTGTGACTAAAGATTTGACAAAACTCAAGTGAGAGGTAATTAGAAGGTTGAAAAGTTGTAATTACCCACTTTTCGAGATTTTTTAAACTTGTTGAACTCATAGATGACCTAGCATATCCCAATCTAGTTAGTATTTCTTCTACACCGCACCTCTAGTCTTTCACATCCTTGTTGACAACTTAACTGATATTACTGTTTTATTTCACTAAATCAACCAATATAATTCTTTGAAAATTTCAACTCCACCAATTTTATTTGTTTTTATATTAAATCTATGTGGTGCAAGCTAACATCAATTTCTCAATCAATACTTGTAACTATCATTCCCTAGTCCTCACGAGATTTGACCCCGGCACTCATCGGGTTACTTGTGTTGATACTTCGGTCATGTATATTATTTGCATTAAGGATATATTTTAGACGTTATCAGGTATTACCTAAGGTTCGTGGAAGGATTTTCTACCCTATCAGCGCCATTGACCAGATTGACTTAGAAAATAGCCAAATTCCACTAGACCGAGGCTTGTGACTAGAGTTTCAAAGAGATGAAAAATATATTGACATCTGCACCAGATTTTCCTTACCAGAAGGATCAGAGGGCTATGTTGTATATTGTGACACTTCAGGCAGTGGGCTAGGGTGTGTTCTAATGCAACATGGCAAGGTGATTGCCTATGCTTCGAGGCAGCTAAGGAAGCATGAAAAGAACTACCCTACCCATGATTTAGAGTTAGTTGCAGTAGTTCATGCCTTGAAAATATGGAGGCATTACTTGTGTGGTATACATGTGGACATCTTTACTGATCATAAAAGCCTCTAGTATACCTTCACACAGAAAGAGTTGAATTTGCGGCAGCGTCGTTGGCTAGAATTGCTAAAAGACTACAACATGGACATCTTGTATAACCCAGGGAAGGCTAATATTGTAGCCGATGCCCTTAGCCATAGATCCATGGGCAGCCTAGCATATTTGAGGCCAGAGCTGCGAGATATAACTCGAGAACTGCACCAATTAGCTAATTTAGCAGTCAGGGTAGTGGATTCAGAGGATAATGGGGTTGTAATTAAGAATACAACAGTATCATCTCTAGTTGCAGAGGTAAAGGAGCAGCAGTACGTGGACCCTAGTCTAATATATCTCTGAGAAAAGGTTCAATGGGGTGAATTATCGACTTTGAGTTAACAAAATACTGGGTCTTGAGATTCAAAGGTTGACTCTGCATCCCAAAAATAGTAGGGCTCCACAAGTAGATCATGGCAGTGGTACATTATTCTCGTTACTCTCTTGACCCAAGCTCAACAAAGATGTACCATGATATAAAGGAGATATACTGGTGTCCTATAATGAAGAAAGGTGTCGTTGAGTTTGTAGCACAGTTTCCTAATTACCAGAAGGTAAAAGCTGAACATCAGAAACTTGGCAGACTAACTCAGGAGATAGCGGTACCTATGTGAAAATGGGAAGCAATTAATATGGACTTTGTAATGGGGTTACCTCGCACCAGGCGTAAATTCAACTCCATTTGGGTCATTGTCGACATATTGACAAAGTCAGCCCATTTCTTTCCAGTCAGGACTACATTTTCAGCTGAAGACTATGTTGAGTTGTATATTGATGAGATAGTCTGACTACATGGTATTCCAACATCCATTATTTCTGACCGAGGGACACAAACTCACAGCTAGATTCTGACATTCATTTCAGAAAGGTTTGGGGATGCAGGTTAACTTGGGTATGGATTTCCATCCCCAGACAGATGGCCAGGTAACTCACACTATTCAAATGCTTGAAGATATGCTACGGACATGTGTGATAGACTTTGGAGGGAGTTGGGACAAGCATCTACCCCTTATTGAATTTTCATATAATAACAATTATCATTTGGTTATTCAAATGGTGCCTTATGAGGCTTTATATGGGCGAAAATGTAGGTCCTCCATAGGATAGTTCAAAGTAGGGAAAGCAAGGTTGATCAGACCTGATATGATACATCAATCAGAAAAAAGAGGTAAAACTTATCAGAGAATGATTGCTAACAGTCCAGAGTCGTCAGAAGTCCTATTCCGATGTGCAGCGTAGAGACTTGGAGTTTAATGTCGATGATTTGGTATTGCTCATAGCTTCATCGATGAAGGGCATGATGATATTTCACAAGAAGGGAGAGCCTAGCCTTAGGTTCACTGGCCCATATCGAATCATTCGAAGGATAGGCCAAGTGGCATATGAGCTACAACTACCTTCAGAGCTAGAATCTTTTCATCTAGTCTTCCATGTTCAAGTTACTAAAGATTTGTCTTACAAAGAGACTCCAGTTGCTATACTAGATGGGCGGGTTCGTAGAATGAGAACTAAAGATGTAGCCTTCCTTAAAGTCCTATGGAGGAACAGAAATGTAGAAGAAATGACCTGGGAAGCTGAGGATGACATGAGATCTAAATATCCTCAGCTATTTCAGACTTGACCTAGATTGTATAGTTGAGGTGAGATTGTTGCCCAGTTATTGTTCTGTTGTTCACATTATCAGTATTGTTTAGTTATTCATTTTCTTATATGAAGCTATTTGTATCATTTCTTGTAGCATCCCGTGAGACGCCTATGTTGGACTTTTACTGCGTTTTAGGTTTTTGGATGGTCCATATTACAGAGGAGACTGCCAAATTTTTTCGGCAATAGTTAAAGGAGTTGAGTCTCTTAAGCTTAAGGTTACATACAAGGATGAATGTTCCTGGGGGGGGGGGCGATAATGTTAGAACCCATAAGTTTCTATCATTTAACGGATGTGTGTGTACGTATATTGAGAGTTTTAAGTACGATGCATGTAAGGAAAGACTGGAGGATGAGTATACGAGCACAACATTAAGCGAGTAGGAGGTCGGGGCTAGAGGCCAGGCACCTTGGGCAACAGGCCGCGCCTCTAGCCTGGCACTATGGCCAGCGTGCTGTGCCGCCTAGGCCAATGCCCCACCTATATATATATATATATATATATATATATGAACAGGGTTAAGTTATTCATTTTTAAAAAGTTCCCCTCGGTAGAGAAGAGAAAGGGAACATGGATTTCTTCTGTATTTCGTCAAATTACATTGCCAAACTCCATCCAAATGCAAATTCATCTTGGACAACGAGTTCTAGGCCTGTGAGGAACATCCTTGCGGAGTTATTTCTTGAAAATTTGCTCGCAGTATTGGAATCCCGCCCAGTGAAAGCTGTTGGAATAACTTCTAATTGACTTTTATGTGACTGCAAGTGATAGGTAAGCATTTCTACCTTCTAAACTCTCGAGAATTTGTGAGTTTTCGATCGAATCAAATGGAGTTGAATTATAGTTAATATTATTGAAAGATATCTTTTTTTGATGAGTCTTAATATTGAAAATATCCCTATTCTCTTTGTGTAAAGGCTGCAATTGAGTGAAATCGCTGGCTACAGGTTGGAACTAATTGGATAAATGAGAACCGGTATTCGAGGTATGTTAAGGCTAATCTCTTCGGCAAGTTATTCCTGTCGTATAGTGATACGACCTATGTCCTTATAAGAAACATGTTGTGATTAGCTACTATCGTTACTTTTAAAATGAAAGTTGATTATTTCGGTTAGGACGAACCTCACCTATTATAGCCTTCTGTTGACCAACCTTAGGGTTACTAGCTGTTTCATCACCTACGGGGCTATATATTGCTTAGAGGAGCTAGATGTTATCTGACAGGACTATATTCAGGCCAAAAAGGCAATATTACAGTCCATCCACGAAGGGCTACTACTTTTATGCCATATCAACATTATTGACCCTCTGTCAAGCCTAGTGTGTCCAGGGTGCATTTACAAGAGCCCAATGGGCTCAGCTGCAGACCTAGAGGCTAGGAAGGTTGTCTATAGTTTCCCATTTTCTCATATTGACCATGCTTGGGGTATATAAATTGAGGTATACTTGTCAGGGCTTAGGAGGGCCCAAGTTGGTTATTTTGTGTTGATTGTACCTTCCAGCTTATGGGGGCCAAGTAAGATTCTTGTTTGTATTACTTATTTGTTAGCTATACTTTAGGTTGTGAGGCTATTCAAGTTCTAACTCTTATCCTTTCTATTATTTAGTTTCAGTTCTTTTATTAGTTCTATTCATCCATTTTCATTATTGCCTTACATATTTGGTACATATTGTACTGACGCCCATCTTCAGGGTGCTACATACTTGCCTACAGGTGTGGATAAATGTAGTTCAGGACCTTCTTAGCTATCATCCAGATTTAGCAGTGCAGTCAGCTTCTTTTCTCCAGAGTTGATAGTTAGAAAGGTTTGCTCTTTTTGTTGTACAACTTTTGGGTAGGTCGGGGCCCTTTCTCGACCATTATTCCACTCTTAGAGGCTTACAGGCTATAGATTCTCAATTATTGGTTGTTGTTGGTCGTGTGGGGCCTATGTGTGTTATACTTTGTGTGTTGGTCATGTGGGGCCTTGTTTATCTAGTTAGTTAGCAGCCTTGTCGTCTTTAGTGTGAATATGATCATCTGTTTTCATTTTGTTGTAACTAGACAGCATGGTGTTCTTGTCGACCCGCATAGGATCCCTTCAGTGCTAAGTGTGTTGGGTTAGTTGTTTTCCTTTGTTGTGTGGCCTTGTTGGCCCAAGGCTGTGTTTATAGCTAAAATATAGCAGTTTGTTTTCTTGATTCGAGTTGCTGGTAGGAACCATAGGTGCATATGCCCAGCCAGGTCAGCCCAGGTCCTAGTATGGCATTAGGTTCCAGTCATGCCTCCCAAGGTGGGGGGTGATGATTTGTCTTTGCATTGGAGGTCTTGCCTTAGAATTTCTCCTCCCATAGTGGCCCACAGTGGTTGCCCATCTACAATAGTCCGAGCCACCATTGGAGTTAGTTGCTCTTTATAGCCACTTTTCCAGCAAATTCAGTCCCCGATTCAATTTTTTCACCCTAATAGTTTGAAATTTTTTGCATTTGGGGTGATATTCACCTCTACTCCACGGACCCTAATTGATGGGAGACTTGGGAACTCATGCACCTTATTTGTGTGTTTCATCGAATATTGCCTCGCTTGATAGGAGGCAAAGAACTTTACCACTAGGTTGGGGTAGTATCCAAGTAATCAATCCAAGAATGGGTGCCAATCTTATTCAGAAAACTGCTTATTGATATTTGGGAAGTCCTGCCCTAGCCCTGCCATATTGAAGCATTTTCCGCAGTTATAGGTCGATCCTGATACTTGATGTGTATGCCTTCATTCCGTCCACACTGAATCGGATGTCATTTTTACTGTTAGTACGGACTAGGGCTTCCGTTTCTTTGCCTTTTCCTTTACTTTTAGAGAAAGCTAGGGCCATCTCCTAGTCTTTTCTCCTAGATAAAATCATTTTCCTACAAGACCATATGAGTGCCACAACGCAAACCAAACCCTTTTTTTATTTTCCTTTAAGGAAAATAAAAGAAAACAGCTTTGCTAAGATAAAGAAAGAAAAAGAAAGAAATTGGATTTCTACAAAATAAAACTACAATTAAAATCACTGACAGCACCAGCGCTTTCGCAGGTGTGGACATGCGGTCCACAAGTGTGTCATAGGTGCAAGACAGGATAACTGAAAAATGATCTTGATCTTGGGCATAATTACATGCCCGAGTGCTATTTTATACCTTAATTGAGTTATTTTGGTCAATGTATATGATTGCATTCTCATGTATTTATGTTTAATTTTGTTCTGAAACTAACCAACATGATTAGTCTATAATTTGTAGGTTTAAATTTCTTAGGAGGGACTAAAAATGATGTTTGAGGCTTAAAGAGGAAGCTCGAAACAAAGTGCAAGAGAAGGCAATGGGACAATGCAAAGGGCAGGCTGGCTGCACCAGGTAACGGGCCACGTTGTGCATGCGCCACGCCTAGCGCCGTGCCATGCTCATGCCATGTGAGCGCGAAAAGTTGCCAACCAGTGCGCCTGCGCGTTGGCGCCATGCCATGCTAGGCCTTGCTGAGTGATACAAGACATGTCATGCCATGGGTCGTACGCGAGGAGCAGCGTGCCACGCTAGGCGACACGCACAAGCCTCGCACAACACATGCGAAGGCTGAGTTCCAATAAGCTTGCGCGATGACCCCATGTCACGGAGGCAACCTGCCACGATGGGCAGCGTGACATGGAGGAGTTCATGGCTGGCCAATTTTTGAAAATTTTCACTTAGTATAAATTAAACACTTAGCTCCTAAAATCATTTATCAAGGAATAATTTTGGGAAAGCAGAGAGGAGCGAAGGGAGAAGCGAAGAACTTCACCTAGGGTTCATTATTTTCCATTATCTTTTAATTACTCTTGTAAGTACATTACTTTAATTATGTTTTTGAGTAATTGTATGAACATGAGGGGCTAAAACCCTTCCTTAAGGATTGAGGCTACATGATATGACTGTAAATGAATCAATTCATCTTTGGTTTGTTATGAATGTAAATGAATTAATTTATCTTCGGTTTGAGTTTTTAGCTTTTGTTTTTTCTTGCATTCTTAATTATTGATATTTTTATGCTTGATAACCATGAAAACAAACTTGTTAAGCTTAGGTAAAAGCTCGAAAGAGTAACCCTAGGCTAGAATACAAGAATGTAAGGAGAAAGTTCTTGTTTTTACGATAGGATTCGCGGTTAGGATAGAAACTATACCTAATTTTTCTTGCTTGGTTAATAAAATGGGATGCTAGCTAGACACCGACTTAGAATTTTCACATCACCACTTGTAGAAGTATTTGTAAATCTAAGTCAGGTTAAATGATTAGAGGTATGAAAGTCCATAATCAAGGGCATAAACCCTGTGAACCACATTCGCGTAGTCAAATTGCTCATGAATTAGGACATCACATCCCTGCTCAAAGATGTAGGTGTGGGACTAGTTTGTTGTGTTTAGAGGCTGGAAAGAGCCTGAACATTGCATTTTGGCTTTGTGAGACAACAACTAAAGTTTTAATACTCAAACCATTATGAATTGTAGCATTGCATGATTGGAAGGCCTTGACTCTAGATGCTTCTTGTTATTGTTTCCCGGCTATTTTATGATCACCCATAGATTTAATTACAATTATCCAAAATCTCTTAAATCAACACTTGTGAAGGTTAACTTGACACTTGAACTTAAATATTCACTAAATTTTTCCAGTCCCTTTGGGTTCGACATCCATCTATTAAAAGGGCCACTGTATTACTTGTACGACCGCGTGCGCTGGGGCGCAACATGTTTTTGGCGCCGTTGCCGGGGATTGGCAGTGTTTAGTTAATTTTTCTATTTTTGTGTGAATTTTATTTTCCTTATGTGTTGAAAAACTTGGTCTTAGTCTGCTATATTGCAGGTAACAGGTTGTCCTTGCAGAACTGGCAAGGAATAGAGAGCTTGTGGAACCTTTGTTGGAACCTGAACGCCAACTACATCTGCTTAGGATAGAAGCTCTAGAGGGAAAGTTGAACATCCATCAGTTGAGCAAGCAGAGTTGTTACCTAATCAGATGGCAGCCCGACCAATTCGCATCGTGGGAATCCCACTAGCGATGAATGTGACCTCCAGTATTTGTAAATCGAAGCCCGGAGGAGACATCGAGCTTCAGCAAAATATGTTGTAGCTGTTACATTCTAGTGGCCAGTTCACTAGGATGACACATGAGGACCCACAACAACACTTACAGAATTTCCTAGAGATCAGTTGCACTTTTGTCCTCACTGGAGTGTCAATAGATTATGTCCAACTTACCTTTTTCCCGTTTACACTATTGGGAGAGGCAAAGAATTGGTTGAAGGCTAAGCCGCCAAATCCCATTACTTCTTGGGATGACCTAGCGAAGAAGTTCCTCATCAGATTCTTCCCTTCAGGAAAGACTGCCAAGCTCAGAAGTGAGATATTAAGTTTCAAGCAGAGGCTGGAGGAGAACCTATATTTGACTTGGGAGAGATTCAAGTCATTGTTGAGAGACTGGCTCCATCACCAGCAGTCTAATGAGGTGTTAGCTCCCACCTTTTAAAGAGTCTAGACCCACATATGAAGATTCTATTAGACTCTGCATGGGGTGGGCAAGCACTGAAGACGACATATGATGAGTTGTACACTATGTTGAACAATATTGCTCAAGGAAATCTAGAGTGGCACAGTGAATCATCAAGAGGGGCGGGAAAGAGAGCAGCAGGGTTGATAGAAGTGGATTGTGTCAATGCCTTAGCCGCACAGCTAGCATCAATGCAGCATCAGATGATGACTCAATTCAGCAAACTAAGTATGAATCAGCCACATGGTTAGGTGAATGCAATTCAGCAGGCTCTGAGTTGGTGCGAAATCTGTGGTAATAATAGGCACAATGCAAAATCTTGCAGGGCCAATCCTGAATTAGTCAATTTTGTGGGGAATATTCAGAGAAATAATCAGATTTTTGGGAACTCCTACAATAAGAATTGGCAGAATCAACAAAATTTTTCTTAGGTGGCAATCATATTTAGAGCTACCAGCAACCTCAACAGCTACAGTATCAGCAGTAGAACAGACAGAACAATGGCCAGCCATGCAGTAGCAACATTGAGGAGATGTTGCAAAAGATTATTGCAACCCAGACCCAATTGACAGAGAATTAAGCAAAGATGGCTTCATATTTGAAAAACCATAAGATGGCCACTCGAAATCTAGAGAAGCAGATGGTTCAATTAGCAGTTGCTCCGTACACCAGACCTTAAGGAGAGTTACCTAGTGACACAGATTCAAACCCTCGGCAGGTCAATGCGATCATTTTGAGGAGTGGCAAGCAATTGGCTGATGCACCACCGAAGGAAAAGAGAAATGAGGTGCATCCAGAATTGGTTAGATAGTGTCTAGTAGCCGATACAGGAGAAAGTAAGAGTGTTGTGCAACACAATGCACAATCATCATCGTACAATGCACAATCATCATCGTAGCTAGCACATGGAACACCACCACCATTCCCAAGAGAAAGGAGGAAGAATGCTTTAAAAAGTTCTTTAATATATTCAAAGAACTTCACATCAATTTGACCTTACTTTATGTTCTGAAGGAAATGTCAAAGTACGCTAAGTACTTGAAAGATGTGGTGGCCAACAAAGTTAGGTTGGTGAATTTCCAAACAGTGGCACTGACTGAGGAGTGCAGCTATGGGGTGATGAGAAAGATGCTAAAAAAGCTCAAAGACCCAGGGAGTTTCACCCTCCCCATACAAATTGGTGAATTTGAAGTTATAAGGGATCTTTGTGACTTAGGGGAAGCAGTAAATCTCATGCCCCTATCTCTGTTTAACACCCTTGGGTTGGGTAAGTTGAGGCCCACACGAGTAATCCTGCAGCTGGCAGATAGGCCACAGTGGAACCAGAGGGAATAATTGAGGACCTTCACACAAAAGTGGCTAAGTTCATCATACCCATTGATTTCATCATTCTTGACTTTAAAGTTGATAATAAGGTACCCCTGATCTTGGGATGACCATTCTTGACAACTGGAGGAGCAATCATAAATGTAAGAGCGGGTACCCTTAAAATGAGGGTCAATGATAAAGAAGAGATCTTTAGAGTATACCAAGAGATCAACCCACCCACACACTACAAAGATCTTTGTAAGATAAGTGTGTTGTCAGATGCTAAGTGTGGGGTGGTAGATTTTATTGGTCCACTACTGCAGGACATGATGACATTTCAGCCTTTATCTGATGGAGGGATAAAATTGAAAAAGAAGATGGAAGAAGAGAGGGACATAGTGGAGGTTGTTCCCTATAAAAACAAAAAGAGGAGAAGGTGGTTCTCGAAAGGGAACCCCTGTATGAGGATATCCTAAAAAGGATAGTACACATCGTGTCGTGACATAAAATCAAGCGCTGCTTGGGAGGCAACCCAAGAGTACCACAGGTGGTATTTTTTTTTCACTTGTGTTGTGTGTTTTGGTTGTTAAGAATAGATTCTAGAGAAGTCGGAGTACCCAGGGAAGTAAGAGCGAAAGAGCATGACAAGAACATGAGTGTGGGGTCGGTGACCCACGACATCAAAAATGAAGAAAAACATGTTGCCATCTAGACCTAGAGGCCTCAGGGAGTATTTACCACCCTCGTGTTAATTTTAATTGATGTTTTGGGGACATAGCATAATTCAAATGTGGGGTGAGGAAAATTTCAAAATTTTTGTGCTTAGTGAATTTGGGTGAAGTTGGTGCTTGGTATAATATTGTTTGATGAACAAGTTTGAGTTAAGCATAATTCACCCACCCTTTGATTTTTGTTTTTGGTTCTTTTTCGAAGGGGGACACTTTGAACCGATGAATAAAATTTTTCTTTGTCTGTACAGAATTGGTGTTAGTCATAGTTAGGGACTTTTCCTGATGATGAATGGATGACGACCATCTTGAGGGAAAATTAGTCAATAGGTTTTTGTTTTTGAACCCTTAGCTGATTAATATCTTGATGTTCTAGTTATGTGTTATACATGATTGTGGGATGCAAGTGTGGCAAATTTTGAAGCATGTTGATCAAATGTATAACTCTGTTTGAGACACCTAGGCTCTTGAATATGACTCTATGTGCTTAAAACGTAATTTCACATTCTTGTGATTAGCTGAGTTAAGAGTCTACTGAATCTATTTTGAATTGAGCATGTGCTGTGAGTGTAAGGCTTTTAGAATATTCCATGCTATTGTGTAGTGTCTAGAACTTGCCTAGTATATATACAAAACAAAATTTGGGATGTGAATTGTAGGAGATTATTTAGGCACTTCTTTGACTGAGCCAATTTTTTATCCATCGCCTTACCTACCTTGAATATATGATCCTAGTTAGCCCCATTGAGCCTTTAGCCTATTCTTTGCTAGCCAAAAAATAATCTTTATCCTCTTTCTTTTCGATAGCCTTGAATTTGATCCAAAACTCCTAAATGCTTAAGATAAAATGCAAAAGAAGTAAAGGAGTTAGAAGTTGGAAGAAGAAAAAATAGTAGTTGGGGGAGCTGAAGAAAAGACTAGAGGTGCACTTGTTCAAAAATGAATAAGAATTAGTAGGGAGTAAAAGAAGAAAAGAGCGAAATAATTCCTTAAGTACTTGTTCGGTTGGTTTTGGGGTTATAAAACCGACACGCAAGTGCACATGGTCGAACAAGTAGTAAGTGGCTTTAGTAAGCCAAGTATCGATCCCACAGAGACTTGGGTTAAGTGCAATTTGTTCAAGTATACTATATTTTTACTTCTAAATATGCTGACAACAAAGTAACCAAAAAGTGAATAATTTTTTTTATGAATTTTATTCTAAAACTACGAACTATTATCTACTTTGAATCTGAACTATGAATGAGAGCATGCCGAGGTTAAAGAACATGTAATGAAACTGATTATCATCATAAATTGGTTAATCTTTTCTTCTAGTTCCTAGCCAAGAACATTTGCCGAGAGATTAAAACTCTCGTATTTAATCTCACTTAAGAATCATGAACCATCCGTCTACATTTCTGTGATCAAATGCAATTCATGTTCTAGCCATACAATTCCGGTTCCTAAATTGACTAATACGACTTTCAGGTATATTTCTATCCTGAATGCACATCAAAACTCAATTTTCCCAAATCAAGTAAAGAACAAGATCCTATTAATTCACAACTTTCCAATTTCGTACTCTCTCGAGTGAAATTGGACTTTTTAGATGTATATTAATGTAGGCCACACACCAATGCAGTAAGAACAAGAATTAATAGAACAACATGGAAGAAAAAGATGAAAAACCATATAATCAATAATCAAAATTCATCACAAGTGTTCATAACCTCAGCAAGGAAGGGAATTAGCCACTCATTTGTGGATTAATCATCAAAAAACGAGTGTTAATCATACAAACAATTGAATTAGAGAAGAAAGAAAGAGAGAAAAAACCCTAAACTTTTCGTCCCTCAACTGCCTGTAACCCACGTCCTTGCTCCACCAAGTCTGAATTTTGAAAAATAAACCTAAGTGTACAATTTATAGTAGTAGGACTCTTTCCCGGAATAACAAGCAACGTGTCACGGAGTGCATCACGGAGCACTGCCTCCGTGACACGCTACGGATGTGGAAGCTCTCTGGAAACCACCCGAACTTGGCCCTGGCAGCACCCTGCCGCGTTGGCAGCGTGTCACGCTGCTTGGGCAGCGCGTTGGCACCTCTTGGCCGCGCAACCAACCTGCCGTGGCACGTTGCCAACGTGCAGGTGGGCTGTTGTGATCAGCCTGCCTGCCGTGGCACGTTGCCGACGCGCAGGTGGGTTGTTTTGTGCCTCCTCTTTGCCGACGTTCGCGTGTTAATTCCGTTTCCAAGCCTCTACTTCACCAACTCATGGATTAGTTACTCAAAAGTCATCAAAACCTACAAAACAAAGGCTAATCATGTTGGTTAGCACATATCTTCACTTCATATAAAATTACATGAAAATGTATACAATAACTTAGATAAACAAGACTAATTTAAGTCATAAAGCGTATCTCGGGCATGCTATTTTTGCCCGTGATCACAACCCCACACTTAAAGCCTTGTTCATCCTCGAACAACCTTTTGCATATCATGCATATGGAGACTCTCACATAACTAATTTAGCAAGATAATTCAAGTTACGACTATAATGATTACGTAAGATACAAGCTAAAAATAGAGCATGCCTGATTTGATCATTGAAATGAAGTACAACTATGTTAAGACTTCTTAACCTCAAGAATCGACTCTCAATCTTAGAAAACTCATGCAAATCAACTGATTAAGAAATCCCACATGAATTATATCCTTCATTCAACATGTGCCCCTCACGGAAAGAGAGTTACCCATTTTCACACGCAAAAACAATTTTTATATCACAACATGTGTGGGTACATGCATAGAATTACACTCACTCTCACAAAGAATTCACATGCATCATGTAATGACCCATATGCTTGCCCTTAGTGTTTTATTCCACTAATTTAAGGATGGGTGGATATAAGATCAAGTAGGACTTTTTAGGTTGTAATGTAACTCAGGTGCGGGTAAGTACTTTTATGATCAGTAATAGTGACTATCTTTCCTAAGCGCTTTTAATACATCATGCCTTCATTACAACTTCCCTTCCCTCACTTCACCTTTTTCCCTTTTCATCTTTCTTTTTCCTCTTTTGTTCCCCCCTTCCTTTAGGAGCTTTTAGCTTATTAGTAAGGAGTTCTATAAGTAACTTTTCATTTATTTATTTTCTTACTCCCTACTAATACTCAGCCGTATTCAAACAAGCGCACCCTCGCCTTTTCTCAACTTTTACAATTGCTACTTTTCCTTCTTTTTCATTCTTCTCACTCCTTTGCTCTTTCGGATTTTTCCTTTAAGCGCCTAGGAGTTTTGGTTCAATTTCAAGGCTAATGAAAGAAAAAGGATTAAGCTTATGTTGCAGCTGTCAAAGAATAGGCTCACGGCTCAATAGGGTTGACTAGGATTAATTTTTCAAGGTAGGTAAAATGAGGGATAAAAGTTTGGTTCATTCAAAGAAATGCCTAAATCATCTCCTACAATTCACATCCTTCATTTCGTTTTATATATACACCAGGCAAGTTCTAGACATTTCATAATAGCACAGAATACTCAAAAACCTTACACTCATGGCACATGCTCAAATCAAGACGCAATTAGTAGACCCTTACTCAGCTAATCACAAGAATTCAGAATTAAGCTTCCATCATATTGAGTCAAATTCAAGAGCCTAAGTGTCTCAAACAAAGTTATACACTTGCATGCTTCACACTGAACATACTTGCATCTTACAACCATGTATAGCACATAACAAGAACCTCAAGCATCGATTAGCTACGGGTTCACAAACCCGCAACCTATCGACTAATTCTTCCTCAAGACGGTCGTCATCCATCCATCGTCGGAAACAGTCCCTAGCTATGACTAAAAACTTTATATACAAACAAAGAAAAGAAAAATAAAATTTTTTTATTTTTCGGTTCAAAGACCCCCCGTCGGAAAAGAACCGAAAAGAAAAACCAACGGGTGATGAAGTCATGCTTAATTCACAAAAAATTTTCAAATTTTTCAAATTTCTCACAAGCATTACATTCACCAAAAATCGTTCAGCACAACAAAAAAATTTTGAAATTTCCCTTGAAATTTCCCTCACCCCACACTTGAATCCTGCTATGTCCTCATAGCATCAAATTAAAATTTAAAAAGGGTGAGAAATACTCCCTGAGACCTTTAGGCCTAGCTAATAGCATGCCTTCCTTCAACTTTGCACAAGTGGGTGTTCGACCCCACACTTTTTCTCTTCCATGCTTGTTAGCTTCCTCCTCCACGGGTTCTCAGACTTCCCCTCCATCTGTGCTTAACTTTCCACCAAAACAACACAAGATGAAAAATAAATAAAATCAACTTAAATGCAAGAAATTAAAATGGTATGCATGGTACCCTTGGGTTGCCTCCCAAGCAGCGCCTAATTTTTCGTCGCAGCACGACGTATCCAGTTTCACCGCTTTTTCCTCCACCTTGAGGATATGAATCTCACCCCTAATTTCTTCTCTAATTTCCTCTTATGCTCCAGGGGTGGTGGTGAAAAATTGTAAGGACCAAGCAGTAGATGTTTCCTTTTGAACTTATTGGCCCTTAAGTAAGAGAAGTCATTTTGTCTTTCTGAGTTAGCAAATTTCAAAATATATGGGGCTTGGTCCTCCTCTAGAAATTTCTCTATAAGCTTGGAAGACACTATTTCTATGTTTTCAACCAAACTTAATGTCAAAAAATGCTTCGAGTGTGGTCCAATAAACTTCAACTCTGAAAATGCATTGTGCTTGACCTCCTTACTTGTAAACACCTTCTCAGCATCGACATCTATCTCTCCATTACTGTCAACTGGGGGATACTCTATCTCTTCTTCCATGAATAGATTTTCCATAAGTGTGAGCCCATCACGGGGACACTCAAGAGATTCTAATTGTTGGGCTTCATCCAAAAATCACCCTTGTCTTCCGCTTGTAGTTCCTCTTGAATATCGGCTAAAACTATTACCTGCAATTTATCACAAGCTTCAGCCTCAGCAATCATCTCCGTGAATTTGACGCTCATCCTTTCTAGAGCCTCTGCATTCTCTTCTTGCTGAATTCTCAATACTGTCATCGCCTCCTTCATTGCTTCTGATTGCTCCAAGAGTTGTTTCAGCATGTCTTTTATTTGAGCTTGGCGTCCCAAGTCCTCATTTTCAGCATGCCTATATTCAGCAAAAACAACAGACGAATCATAGTAGGGGCTTGGGGGAGGGGAATATGCATTCGGACAGCCATCCCAATGGCCATCTTGACCACCACATATATTGCACGTGTTACAGTGTAGCCACGAGTGGTGTCCTCCGCAATTCAGACAAGATTCGCTAAAATATGAGTATCCACCATTTATACCATTTGTATTCCACGATGTCATGTCAATAAGGGTATCCGAAAAAGGAAAAAAATAAAATGAAAAATAATTAAAACAAACACTAAGACCAAGTTGTCGGCACTAAGAAAAAAATATAGTAAATTTACACTTAAAACAAATTCACCAATTGCCAAGTCCCCGGCAACGGCGCCAAAAACTTGTTCGGTTGGTTTTGGGGTTATAAAACTGACACGCAAGTGAACGTGGTCGAACAAGTAGTAAGTGGCTTTAGTAAGCCAAGTATCGATCCCACAGAGACTTGGGTTAAGTGCAATTTGTTCAAATATACTATATTTTTACTTCTAAATATGCTGACGTAACCAAAAAGTGAATAATTTGTTTTATGAATTTTATACTAAAACTACGAACTATTATCTACTTTGAATCTGAACTATGAATGAGAGCATGTCGAGGTTAAAGAACATGTAATGAAACTGATTATCATCATAAATTGGTTAATCTTTTCTTCCAGTTGCTAGCCAAGAACATTTGCCGAGAGATTAAAACTCTCGTATTTAATCTCACTTAAGAATCATGAACCATCCGTCTACATTTCTGTGATCAAATGCAATTCATGTTCTAGCCATACTATTCCGGTTCCTAAATTGACTAATACGACTTTCAGGTATATTTCTATCCTGAATGCACATCAAAACTCAATTTTCCCAAATCAAGTAAAGAACAATATCCTATTAATTCACAACTTTCCAATTCCGTGCTCTCTCGAGTGAAATCGGACTTTTTTGATGTACATTAATGTAGGCCACACACCAATGTAGTAAGAATAAGAATTAATAGAACAACATGGAAGAAAAAGATGAAAAACCATATAATCAATAATCAATATTCATCACAAGTGTTCATAACCTCAGCAAGGAAGGGAATTAGCCACTCATTTGTGGATTAATCATCAGAAAACGAGTGTTAATCATACAAACAATTGAATTAGAGAAGAAAGAAAGAGAGAAAAAACCCTGAACTTTCGTCCCTCAACTGCCTGTAACCCACGTCCTTGCTCCACCAAGTCTGAATTTTGAAAAATAAACCTAAGTGTGCTATTTATAGTAGTAGGACTCTTTCCCGGAATAACAAGCAACGTGTTACGGAGTGCATCACGGAGCACTGCCTCTGTGACACGCTATGAACGCGGAAGCTCTCTAGAAATCACCCGAACTTGGCCCCGGCAGCACCCTGCCGCGTTGGCAGCATGTCACGCTGCTTGGGCAGCGCGTTGGCACCTCTTGGTCGTGCAGCCAACCTGCCGTGGCACATTGCCAACGTGCAGGTGGGCTGTTGTGATCAGCCTGCCTGCCGTGGCACGTTGCCGACGCGCAAGTGGGCTGTTTTGTGCCTCCTCTTTGCCGACGTTCGCGTGTTAATTCCGTTTCCAAGTCTCTACTTCACCAACTCATGGATTAGTTACTTAAAAGTCATCAAAACCTACAAAACAAAGGCTAATCATGTTGGTTAGCACATATCTTCACTTCATATAAAATTACATGAAAATGTATACAATAACTTAGATAAACAAGACTAATTTAAGTCATAAAGCGTATCTCGGGCATGCTATTTTTTCCCGTGATCAGTACTCCTTACTAATAGCTTTAGTGTTCCTAATGAAATTGGGAAACAATGAGGAAAAATCAGAGTTGAAAAGAATAAAGGTGAAGTAAGAGGATAGACATTCGTAATGAAAGTGTGATGTATGAAAAGCGCTTAGGGAAGATCGTCACTATTACTGGCCGGAATACTACCTACCTATCCCTTAGCCTACATTACAACCCACGAAATCCTACTTGATCCTACATTCAACATTCCTAAATTAGTGGAGCAAAACGCTAAAGGAAAGCTTATGGGTCCATATATGTTGCATGTGAATTCTTTGTAAGAGTGGCTTATTTTTTTAATCATATGCCCATGCATGTTATAATTTGAAAACTTATAAGTGATAAATTGGGTAACTTTCTTGTTGTGAGAGCACATGTTTGATGAAGGATAAAATTCATGTTGGATGTCTTAATTGGTTAATTTACATGAATTTGCTAATTAAGAGTCGATCCTTGAGGCTAGGAAGTTTTAACGTAGTTATATGGGGTTTTAATGGTGAGATATTGCATGCTCTATTTTAAACTTGCTATCTAAAAAAATCGTTGTAGCCTTAGCTTGAATCATCTTGTTTCAATTAGCTACATGTGAGTTCTTTATGTGCATGAGATGTAACAAAGTTGTTCGAGGATGAACAAGGCTTTAAGTGTGGGGTAGTGATCTTGGGCATAATTACATGCCCAAGTGCTATTTTATACCTTAATTGAGTCATGTTTTCAATGTATATGATTGCATTCTCATGTATTTGTGTTTAATTTTGTTCCGGAACTAACCAACATGATTAGTCTTTGTTTTGTAGGTTTAAACTACTTAGGAGGGACTAAAAATGACGATTGAGGCTTAAAGAGGAAGCTCGGAACAAAGTGCAAAAGAAGGCAATCGGACAATGCAAAGGGCAGGCTGGCCCATGCCAGGCAGCGTACTACACTGTGTGTGCGCCATGCCACGCTCATTACATGCGCATGCGAGAAGCTGCCAACTAGTGCGCCTGCGCGTTGGCACTGTGCCATGCTAGGCCTTGCTGTGCGCTACAAGCCATGTCATGCCATGTGCCCTGGGCGAGGAGCAGCGTGCCACGCTAGGCGACATACACAAGCCTCGCACAACACATGCAAAGGCTGAGTTCCAGTAAGCATGCGTGATGCCCCCATGTCATGGAGGCAACCTGTTGCAAAGGGCAACATAACACAGAGGGAGTTCATGGACGACAAATTTGTGTAAATTTTCACTTGGTACAAATTAAACACTTAGCACCTAAAATCATTTATCACAAAATAATTTTGGGAAAGCAGAGATGAGCGAAGGGAGAAGCGAAGAACTTCACCTAGGGTTCATTATTTTCCAATCTCTTTTAATTACTCTTGTAAGTAGTTTTTGAGTAATTGTACAAATATGAGTGGCTACAACCCTTCCTTTAGAGTTGAGGCTACATGATATCAATGTAAATGCATGAATTCATCTTTTTAGTTTTTAGTTGTTGTTTCTTCTTGCATTCTTAATTATTAATGCTTCTATGGTTGATCACCATGAAAATAAACTTGTTAAGCTTAGGTAAAAGCTCGAAAAACCAACCCTAGGTTAGAATACAAGAATTTAAGGAGAAAGTTCTTGTCTTTATGATAGGATTCGTGGTTAGGATAGAAACTATACCTAATTTTCCTTGCTTGGTTAATAAAACGGGATGATAGCTAGACACCGACTTAGAATTGCCACATCACCGCTCGTAGAAGTAGTTGTAAAGCTAAGTTGGGTTAAACAATTAGAGGTACAAAAGTCCATAATCAAGGGCATACACACCATAAACCACATCCACGTAATTAAATTGCTCACAAATTAGGACGTCACATCTCCACTCAATGATGTAGGTGTGAGACTAGTTTGTTTAGTTTAGAGGCTCGAAAGACCATGAACTGCATTTTGGCTTTGTGATACAACAACTGAAGTTGTAATACTCAACAGTCCTTGACTTTAGATTCGTCTTGTTATTGTTTCCCAACTATTTCAATGATCACCCTTATATTTAATTACAATTATCCAAAATCTCTCAAATCAACACTTGTGAATGTTAACTTGACACTTGAACTTAAATATTCGCTGAATTAGTCCAGTCCCTATGGGTTCGACATCCAGCTCTTAAAAGGGACACTGTATTACTTGTACGACCGCGTGCGTTGGGGCGTGAATGATCTCAGCACCTGCATTACGCAGATGGCTATCTACCGCACACAGGTGGTCAATAGTGCCTAAACTTATATTTTCATTCTGTCACTTCAAATTTTCCAACAAGTATGAGAAAAATAATTATCTAACGGATAAGCAGACTTCCCCAAAAGATTTACCAATAAAATCAATAATAATTTTTACCATTACTACCCCTTAATGTCACAATCCGAGTTCACACCCTAGTCGTAACACGGGACAAGAAACCCAGAAAGGCTCCAAGTCAACCCATGGCATGACCATAGAATAACACTTAACAATAGAATGATCAACAATATGAATAAGCGGAAACTAAACAAGAATCTACTTAATACCATAAGAATAATTTTAATAACACTTAGATACAATGCTAAATCTATCTAAAGTCTGAAAGCCTTCTACTAGACCGATGAGTTGCTGGGACAAGCCCCAAGCTAACTCCTAAAGTCTGAAACTAAAACATAAGAAAATATGAACATAGTACATCCTCAGAAGATGAGGACTCACCACTATCAACTAAGGGAGGGTGAAGCGTATCTAGCCACAGGGCTGAGCTTGATAACCTGAATATATACATGAAATGATATAGCACAAGAAGGTGGGCGTTCAGTACTTGAAATGTAATGAGCATGTGGGATAACATAGATAATCAAATAAACAAATATACGATAAGGAATTAACCGAATACATAAACATTGATTCAATATGCTACCACCATCTCATGATTCACATGTGCATATATGTACATAAAACCTTCCTTTGAATCTCATTTATGCAACACATCGACCTCGTGCATAAGGGTCACGTTCTAATAGTTTAATAAATGTCGAATCTGAATTTAGCATCACACACTGAACTGAATCATTACTGATAACTGAGACTGTTTATTATCATTTTAATTCTATTATAAACCTAAAATCTGGATCATTAAGAACTGATTTATGCTAATAACTTCATTAAGGGAGTCATCCTCTACTATAGGGAGTCCCAGCTGAGCTAAGGAGTCACTAACTGATTAAAGACTCAACTAATGAGAGCTACGACTGACTGGGGAAACCTTCTGGGCTAATGAGAGTCCCGACTGACTAAAACCTTCTCTGCTAATGAGGGTCCGGACTAACTAGGGAAATATTCTTTGCTAATGAGGGTCCCGACTAACTAGGGGAAACATTCTCTGCTAATAAGGGTCCCGACTGACTAGGGAAACATTCTCGGCTAATGATAATCACAACTGACTAAAACATTCTCCACTAATCTAACTTGCAACAGCTAATCAGAGACAAGAACATTAACTGATTTTCATCATACAACATTCTTTTCGACAGGATTGGGGCTACTTTCTAATAACAACAAGCCCAACAGTTGCAACATCATTCTAATTCTTTATCATCATAATTCACCTTGTCATAAAGTCACACAAACAACTTCTTCAAGCATCATACACTAACGAGCATTCTATATATTCACATCATGCATTACACTTTCATAATATCATTAATTCCGAATTCATCTCATTCAACATGAAGCACAGGGCCCCACATGGTTTATAGATCAAACTCATACACTATCAAAGATACATGGCCTCATTTATTTAAGTTTACGAACAACTCGTACATTCAACTCTTACCTCATCATTTATAACAAAATCATGGGAGAAGCATTCATTTTCATTTCATGAAACCCATTTAATAATTTACTCCAATTCATGAGAAAGATGCAGTAATTTGGCCGTTATCAGAGATTCACATTATACTCAATCAATTCAATCAAAAACATAGTGATAATACATAATTTTCTTTCAACTGTTCATGCCCATAAACTCCATGTCATCTCAACATAATTGTTAATGGCATAATTGGGTTATTAGGAATAATCATACAATTTTCATATGATTTAATCATGTTCATGAATTACTATGATAGTTAACTGAACAATGATCAAGTCCCATTCAATACTCAAGCCAATTTATGAAGAACATTCCACACTCATGCATTTCCATCATCTAATCCATAATTCAAGACAATCCATTCAGTTATATCCCAATTAAATTCATAATCGCAGTGATTTTAGCATTTCAGAAAAATGTAGAAGAAAGTACCCATCACACAAACCCTAGATCATGCTTTTCTAGATTAATTGAAAATGGGTTTTTAATAAATATTTTGGGGCACAAGGATGGAAAAGTATCCTTGTTGAAGAACCCACATACCTGGTAGAAGAAATCCCACTAGAAATTTCACCTTAAAGCTTGGAGGAAAAATCTTGGGGAAACCTTGGTATTGAGAGAAGCGGAAGAAGAGTTGAGAGAATGAGAGGCATAAAAACCCTTAAAATATTCTAAATAATACTCAAAACAACGTTAGTTCAAAGTTGGAAACAGGGGATTTTACCAAACTACCCCTAAGAAATATCTGAATATTTCTCGAACTGAGACCAACGACCCTCAGGACGAGTCATTGTTCCTTCCAATGACTCATCGTCCATGTCCGTTAGATGCACTGGAATCTCCTCGATGTTTCAAATTCTCCAAACAATGATCGATAGGACGGGTCGTTGTTGATTCCAATGACTTGTCGTAACTATCCGTTGGTTGCACTGGTCCTTCCTTAACTTTCCTTCTAACGATCGATACAACGGATCGTTCCTCGTTCTAATGACCCATTGTCTTCATCCATTGCTACCACTTGGAAAACCCTGAGATCCAACCCACGGCCACATACAATGACCCGTCAGAGCAACCAATGACCCATTGTATGAGTCATTTTGGGGCACTGCTGAAATTTTCTGTTGGGCACATTTTCAAACTCCGATTCTAAATCTTGGGAACTTTTGGGGTGTTACACTTAACAACATCCCTTAAGAAGGATGTTACCCCATCTATCATCCGAAAATGTCAAATGACCAATCCAACCAACATTCATCACATTAATTTCAACAATCCATAATTCTCACAGGCACTATCATATTTTCATCTACACTATCAAGCACATAAAAAGAAATGATGGTTTTCCCTTAAGAAAGACATCACCCAATCTATCATTGGAAAAAAAATAATTCCTCCCAAGTGAATGGGTTACTCAGACTTTATCCCCCACTAAAAATTCAAAGAAAAATAGCACACCTAATAGGTAAAGCATCATGAACAAGAATTCCTACCCAATTAATTCGAAATTTTAAGCTCACCCACAAGACTCATTTGCAGCATAAACATGAAGAACATATATTTGGGGAAATGGGAAAAACATGGGTCATGGAAAATGAAAACTATCATGCTTTTTGTGCTACACATATCATCAAACTCAAGGATACAAAGATGAAAATTTAAAGACATACCAAATGGAGTGAGTAGAGAGTAGGTTGAAACTTCAAGTGAAACTTGATGCTTTTTTCCAAAAATGGCTGAATTTTCTTCTTTTATTTGATATTTGAACTGGTGTGGGATGGTGGAAAAGTGAAAGGAATGGTGTGTTTTATAGGAGGGAAAGAAGATGAAGGGTTTGGTGGAATTTATAGGGGATTTAATAGAGGAATATGGGAAATGATGAAGGTAGTTGGGCGGTTAAGAAAATGGGTAGTGGTGCAGAAAATTAGGGGTTTTGGGAAGTGGGAAGAAGTTTAAAAGCCATGGGTCGAATTTGGGTCAGTTTGGTCAAACGGGTGGTTAATCTTTTAAATTTACCTCATACCTACCCTTGCACTGGACCTGCGGCCGCAAATTTGGATATGCAAGTTGACCTTATTTTATATAGTGCATTGCTCAAGATGTGCGGTACACCTGCATCTCGCGGATCTGCACCTGCATTTCGCAGGTGAAATGCAGGTCTCATCAGTTTTTCATGACTTTTCCCAGGTGCACTAGTTTAGATCTGCACTAAATCTGCACTCCGTAGGTTTGTGACTGCATTTCACAAGTGAGGCGCAAGTACTCCTCATTTGACCAGGCCTTCTGGATTAAGTCTGTGTTTGACCTGTGCTTTACATATTGATACCTGCATTTCCAAGTCCAACATAGGTGCCCATACTTTGCTTTTTCTACTTTGTTCATAATCTAATCATCCTACAACAATAAAGACACCAAAAATATGAAGTAAAAAGGAAATTAAGGACACTTGGGTTGCCTCCAAAGAAGTGCTTGATTTAACATCGCGGCATGATAATTTCACCTCACAATGTTAACAATCATCCGGAGGTTTTTCCTCCACATTAAGTCATTCCCCTACTCATCTTCACCATCCATCACAGCTATCACCTTGCACTCATCGGGTGGTTTCATTGGTTGACACACAGTAAATGTCACTTCATCACTACCAACCCGAAGTTTTATCTCACAAAGCTCAACATCTACTAGAGATCTCCCTATGGAAAAGAGTGGTCACCACCCTATGATAAAGGGCACCTCCATGTCAACATCGCAATCCAACATAATGAAGTCAGCTAGAAGGATGAATTTTTCTACTTTGACCAACAAATCTACAATGATTCCTATGGGATGCTTGATAGACCAGTCAGCTATGAGTAATCTCATTATGGTAGGCCTTGGACATCCCAATCCCAAATTCTTAAAAATCATGAGGATCATCAAGTTGATGCTTGTCCCTAGGTTGCAGAGATCTTTGTTAAACACATACACCCTAATGGTGCAGGAAATAGTGAATGCTCCAGGGTCCTCTACTTTTGGGGAAAGATTGCTTGCCATCGCTGCACTACAATGATGCGACACCTCCATCATGCCTGCATCCACAACCCTTTTCTTCTTCAGCAGCTCCTTCATAAATTTAGCATATCCTGGCATTTGGATCAATGCGTCTACCAGCGGTATATTGATGGACAACTTGCTATATATATCGATAAACTTGTTGAACTAGTTTTATTCTTTATTTTTGGTTAACCATTGGGAGTAAGGAGGTGGAAATCTATGCGCTTGACCTTTACAACTTAGGGCCTCCTTGCCCTCTTCATCAACATTCACATCTTTAGGTGGAGTCTCAACCTATTCCTCCTTAAGGACTCTTTCATTCTCAACACAATAGGTGAATTTGGAACCTCCTCATTCAATTCTTCTTCATTTATTCTAGAACCAACGACCACTTTGGGCTTATAACCTGCATTTGTAACAATCTTCCCACTCCTTATGATTATCTCCATGTAATGGACATCTTTCTTAGGACTCAGTATAGTTTCACTAGGAAGGGTTCCTTTCATTCTTGGATTCATTTTGGTAGATAGATAATTCATTTAGGCTTCTAAGTGCTTGATTGATGCTGAATGGGAGCTCATCATTTGGGCAAGGTTGGACACCTCCCCTTTTAATTCTTTGACATTGCTATCGATGGACTCCACTCTTTACAATACTCTAGCTAGCATCTCCTCAGTCATAGAATTCCCAACATCACTTACACTTAGTTGTATTGGGGATACATCAGCTTTAGGAGGAGGAATGTACAGGTTTGCACTTTGATGGTACCTATCCCCATCCCTTTCAGGCCCACGGTTTCTCCACCGATTATCTCTATCTCCCCATCCTTGATTATCTCTATCTCACCAACCTTGATTCCCCTCGTAAGGTCGCACCAAAGGCCTTGGTTGACACTTTAATATACTTGATGAGAACCCATCATCTGACCTATCATGAACTGACCCTCCTCATCATATCTTGGCTATGGAACATCTTCCTCATATGAATTATGGCCTTAGGTCCTAAAACCGTTAATGCCTTTGGTTCTAAACCCAACATGTGCTTGGCCATCAACTCAACTTGGGTCATCATCTTGGCTAATATCTCGTCTCTCTCTTCATCTCGCTTCCTCAACTCAGCTGCTGGTTGATGAGAAGATGCATCACTTATGGACACCGTGGTGTCTCTTGTGTGCCAATCTCTATTAGTCTTTGTCATCCTGTCAAAAAGGGCCTTGGCATGCCAAATGTTTATTCTTTGTCATCCTGTCAAGAAGGAACTTGGCCATGCCAAATGTTTAGTCCATGATTGAACCACCTGCAACATTATTAGCCACTGATTTGTTGATAGAATCAAGGGATCTATAGAAACTTTTGAGTAGTACCCCATCTGGCATTCCGGTATTGGGGAAAATGGCAACTTTCTTCTTAAACTAGAGCCATACTCATAAATAGGCTCTCCCCAAAGCTGGTGGAATTTGTAATCCCATCCCTCAATTGGAGAATTTAGGTAGGTAGAAATAATCTATGGAGGACTGCTTCAGTTAGCTTATTCCATGATGTGATGGAACTGGAAGGCAACTCCTCCAACCATACTGTGGCCTTTCCCGTCAAAGAGGACAGGAATAATCTCAAACAGAGAGATTCTTGGTTGATGTTAGTTATATTAAATAGTTCACAAATTTCAATAAAGTTTTGGAGGTGCCGATTAGCATCTTCACTAGCTTGTCCTCCGAACAACTCCTTAATTTGCAATAGGTACAACATGGTGCTTGTTACATGAAATATGACATTCCCTACCATGGGTGGTAGGTGAATGGCACCAGCTACATCATTAGTGATGGACTATCCTCTCTGTCCATAAAACCATCTACACTCCCCACATTACACGCGTGGCTCAATTTCACACACCTAAGCAAATAGCAAAAACTCAAAGACAATGTAAAAGAAGCACAAGATGCAAAAGTGAATTTGAATCACTAAAAAACCAATGGAAATCACAACTCAATTACCCGAAAATGGTTCCATTTTCTGAAAATGCTCAATACATCTCTTCCGTTTACATGAGGTGGCAGTGATTGTTGTCAAAAAAAAATTTACAACAGATGTCGGGTGAAATCCCACAAGAAATAAAGAGAGATAATTCAAAAGTCGTAAATTAATTCAAACTAGTATGCATCATTTTTTAAAATTTGGGAACTAAAATAGGGGAAAAAGGGGAGCAATATTAATTCAAATTGGTAAAACAACATTGAGCAAGTGATTTTTTTGCAACTGATGAGAGGGAACTAGGGATGTGCTAATGATGAGGTGTTAACTAGATTGGGGTTAATTAAAATGCCTTAAACTAAACTTTTAGCATGGATAGCAATGTATAAGATTATACACTCTTATTTTTCAACCACAAGGGTATTTTTTCTTTGGGTTTTCTCAGACCCCAAAGTCACAATCCTAAGCCAGACGGATGTTGAACATAATCTTGTGCCCATTTGCCATATTTTTTACCTATATTTAGCCTTGTTTTAAGTTAATAATCATTATGAAATGTATGAATTCATATTTTCGTGTATATTGTTATCTAATGTATGTTTCTAGATGTTTTGAGCAGGAAACCAAGGAAAAAGGATCCAAAAATGACCCAAGGTGTGAGAAAGAAGAGTTCGCGGAAGTCGGCATAGGGATATGGCTGGCGTGGCACGCCAACACTTGTGCTTCAGAGAACAATGCACCAAAGTTAGTGTTATGGATGGTGTGGGGCACCAGGTCCCTAGCTTTAGAGATGAGAATTTGACTAACAGCTTGGCGAGATATATGGCGTGGAGCCCTAGAAGCATTCTAGGCTTAGGAAAATTTCCCGTCATTCTAGTGTTATGGATGAAGTGGGGGCACCAGAGGAGTCCTAAAGCTCAGAAATTTAACAAACACTCTAGTGATACGAATGAAATGGTGTGTCAGAGGGTCTCAGAAGTGAAGAAATTTGGCTAAGTCCTTGGTGCTATGGCTGGAGTGGGGCGCTCGAAGCTACACTTCAAAGGAAAATTGACACAGACTTGGGGATATGCATGGGGCAGCACGCCAGACACTCCCTGGACGGATTTTTGTAGATTTTTAAGCCAAATACTTGAGGGCAAAAGCATCATTTGAAGGCTCACTTATAAATATAACATCTAAGGTATTTTTAGCATATCATTCAACATTTTGTTTGATCGTAGAGGGTTGTAAACCTAGATTTTGGGAGGAGAGACAAGTTCTATTTAGGTTTCTTCTTTTCTTTATAGTTTTACTTCAAATGATGATTTGGTCTTTGTTTTTCTACTTTTCAATGAGTGGCTAAATGCCCATTCTAGGATTTTATCCATAGTTCATGGTTGAAGTTGGATAGACTAATTAATGCTAATTTAGATTCTTCATTAGAACTTGTTTATATGTAATTATTTTAATTTCTTGTTCACTAGATTGATCACCTTGTGAGTAAATCTATTGGCTTATGGTTGAACTTGAGAAAGGGAACTGAAAGGGTTAAAAGTAAATGTAAAATGGGAATCCAAAGATCCTTTGGCCCATTGGTTGAAAATTAGAAGTTGTTGTTGAGGATAAGGATATACCGTTCAACCCTATTTAGTTGAAATACAAGTAGGCATAATCATTGGTTCACATTTATCCTGCGACCATAGGTATATAGGCGTTAGGGTTCATGAGATAGTTCATAGATGCTCAGGAAAGTGGCAAGAAATGGGATAGTAACCTGCAGCTAGCAACCTTAGCAAGAATCAATCTAGTGTAATCACATCTTCTAAACTCAACCTGAAATGATAAGTGCCAATTCCCTATATTTCCATCATCATTTGAGGTACAAACACGCTTGCAACAATATTTAGTTAATTTTACATTCCAAGTTAGTAGTTTAATTCTTCAAACCATTCCTCATTACATCTGTTTGATTAGAATAGCAAAATAAAGAAATAAACTTAAATGATTGATCGGACAAGAATTTGAGGGATTGATAATCGGGATTTAACCGTCCTATATTACTTGAAGACCACATGCTCTTTGGCGACATCAAGTTTTTGGCGCCGTTGCTGGGGACTTGAAATTAATTGATCATTTGTAGGTTAGGATTTTTATTCTGGTATTCTATATTTTACATTTTTGTTTGTGTTTATGAAGTTTATTGGTGTTGTGTGCTTAGTGTATGCTAAATATGAGAAGTCAAGAACCGCTTTTGGTTTCTTTTGATCCATAAATTGAGAGAACCTTTCGAAGGTTAACTATGGAGATTAACGATCAAGCATAGGGAAACAACCAGGAGAGGGTTCCAATGTTGAATTTTGCTAGGCTAAATTTGGAGAACGCTTCTAAAGCAATCATCAAGCCATCCATCACTGCGAACTTTGAATTTAAGGGAGGGACCGTGCGGTTAGTCCAAAACACTTGCCAACATTAGGGCAAGCCACACGAGGATCCCCACAGGCATCTGATGACACTCATGGAGCTGAGTGAGAACTTTCACTATCAGAACATGCTAGATGAGTATGAAAAGCTCATGTTGTTCCCATTCTCATTGATTGGTGAGGCCAAGGAGTGGCTTCAAAATGAGGCAGCAGGTTCCATTACTACTTTGGAGGTTCTTTCCAATAAATTCATCAACTGGTTCTTCTTTTCAATGAGGATGAAAGAATTGAGAGGGAAGATCTTTGGTTTTATGCAGAGAGATGGCGAAATCTTGGCTCAAGCTTGGAACAATGCAAGGACTACTTGAGAGATTGCCTGCACCACATGTAGCCGAAGGAGATTATCAAGCACAACTTTATAGAAGGGCGGAAGCTGGAGTCAAAAATCTTGCTTGATGCCACCGCATAGGGATAAATTTTTTCCAAGAGATATGATGAGATAGAAGCTCTTTTGAACCTCATGTCAGTGGGGAGTCAAGACTATTAGGACTCAGGCAGAGGATTCACAGCAGTCAAGGTGCCAGGAAAGCTCGAGGTAGATGGTGTGGCGGCAAGCCGAGCAGATATATGTTAGTTGGTAAATGTGATTAGAAAAATTATGACCCCACCAGTAGGAAGTTAGATTCAGTAGGTTTACCAGGTCCAGAATCCACCACCATCATGTGAGATTTGTGGAGAAGGACACGCTTATTCATGTTTTCCACAAAACTCAGAATCTATATATTTTATAGGACAACAAGGTCGTGGTGGAGGTTTTGCAGGTATTAGCTATTACCAAGGGTACAGGAATACAACCAATCCCTCATAGGGAGGGAATCAGAGATTACAAAGGCCCCAAAACACCTATCCAAGACCTCAGGGCCAACAGCCTAGTAGTTCACTTGAGGAGACTACGAAATTGTGGTTGGTTCATCATATTCAGGTGGTTAATGAGATGTAGAAGTCCATCCACGAATTGGAGAGATAGATAGGGAAATTGTCCCTTTAGTACACTAACATACCATAAGAGGCACTTTCGAGTAACACCGAGAAGAATCCCATGTAAAATGTGAGCGCAATATCTTTGTGTGGTGGTAAGAGATGGGTAAGGTTATCCCCAGAGAAAATAAAACTAATAAACAGCAGGTTGTGATGTCCAGACATGAGGTTGGCGAGTCAAGCAACTCAAAGCCGAAGTTGGTAGAATCCATACCACCCCCTCCATTTCCACAAAGATTTAAGAAGAAAAAGGAGGACTCAGCCTGCCATGATGTGTTCAAACAGGTACATATTAACTTACTATTGGTGGACCTTTTGTAGGAAGTTCCAAAATATGCCAAGAATATAAAGAACATTGTGGCTAATAAGAGGAGGCTGACGGAGTTTGAAACTATGACTCTTACAGAATAATGCAGTTCTCGAATGCAAGATGAAATTCCTAAAATGCTAAAGGATCCCGAGAGCTTCACCCTTCCAGTGGTGATTGGAAATAGGGAAGTAGGTTCTTCATTGTGTGATTTGGATGTAATCATTAAGTTGATTCCTGCATCCTTTTTCAGAACCTCTGTCTTAGGTAAACCATGTCTGACCACAGTCACATTGTAGCTTGCCGATAGGTCTCTTGCTTATCTTGATGGAATCATAGAGGACATCTTAATTAAAGTGGGACCTTTCATTTTATCAGTTGACTTCATAATCCTAGATCACGAAGCAGATGTAGCAGTTCCTTTTAATTTGGGTGTGGATTCTACGCTACTACAGACGCTATTATAATGGTGAAGTTGAGTAAGATGTCAATGACTATGGATGGGTAGGAGGCAATCTTCATGTGTTTAGAGCAGCAAGGTGGCCATCTCACTATGAGAATTTCACAGTGAAGCCAATGGATGAGCCAAGAGGATGTAAGCGGGTAGTTGAGCAACATCTACTGCATGAGAATTTAGCAAGTGTAATAGGTGATCCTAATGGTCTCACTCAAATAAAGGAGTGAGAGTGACTTTCATTGTGCCACTATATTAAATAAGGCGTTGCACCGAAGGTAACCCGTGAATGTCGTGCCACGATTGTAACTATAACACTTGGTGGGAGGCAACCTATCTTTCTATCATTTTTTGTTTTGTAGAGATGAAATGGATTTTTAGGAAAAAATATTGGGGAAAATAAGCTGAAAAAATTTAAGTCTGGGGTGAGATACCTGGCGTGGGCCTCCAGGTTTTAACTCCAAAAAGAAAAAAAATTCAAGTTGGTACTATGAGTGGTGCGTCAGGGTGATGTGGTTTGAAAATTTTTGTTCCAATAGGTCAAAGTTGACTCAATGACCTTAAAATTACTAGACACCCATGCCCTAAACTTTTATTTTAAATCTCCATTCATACCTTCTCACTAAAAGTCAAAATAAAAAGCTAATAAAATTCTCTCTCTCCAATAGGTCGTAACTTTCCCTTTCCTTGTCCCCCATTGTTGTATTCTCCAAGAATCTTTGTGAAGCTTTTCTATTCAACTCAAGTAAGTAATTATCTTCTCTCTTGGTTATAAAGTGTGAAAAGCATGCCTCCATACCCTTCTTTCCCATCCTAAAGACCCAAAATCACCATTGTTGGTGAAAACCTTGAATTTTATAATATTGGTTTTATAAGCTTTAATTTCCTAAATTCTTCCATGATAATATGTTATCCATGTTGGCTTGCTTATTTTTGGTTGAATATAGTGATTTGAAGTTGTGGAGATGAAGTGGGTTGATGATTTGAATTTCATGATTTTGGTGGGAAAGACAGTGATTGTAAAGAGAGAAAGTACTTGGTTCTTCAAGTCTTGAATGTGAAGAATATTAAGTTGATGAAAATTCATGTTGATTCATTGTGGATTTTAGTAAATTGTATGTTGGTTATTGAATGAATTGAATGTAGCTACTTCCATGTATGGGTTTCTTTAATGGTGAATTAATAGAGGGTAGGTGAAAGGAATGTCCAAAGTGAGGCATTCTTGAAACAAATAGAGAAGATATGTGAAAAATAATGAACTTTGTTTAATGAGGAGTTAGTGAATAAAATTGGAAGTTGAGATTTGGGATGATAATGGGGGAATTCTTGAATACCCTATTTGACAAATTCTCAAAATTGGGGTCATTTTGCACCTGCTACACTTAATTAGCTAGTCGTTTTGTTCACAAACTAATCTTGTGAAGTTCTTGATTTTTGTTAGGCAGGTGTCATGGCATCTAACGCTAACAATGGAAAGGAGATAGAGGTACCTGGAAAGGGTTTCAAGCGGATCTAAAAAGGCAAAAAAGGCTCGAGTTCATCAGCTAAGGGAGCCCCTACTAGGAGGTTTGGAGAAACAGCCGTGCAACCTCATGGACTATCATGGTTTAGCACACAAAAGGAGGTCAAATATGCTTCTGAGAATTGGATTGACGAAGGTTGCCTCGCATTTGAGTTGCCCACCATTCGAGACAAGGTCCGTGAGTTGGGGTTAAGCTACATCTTTTCCAAGACTGAGTAGTGCAACCTCACTTTTGTAAAGGAATTTTATGCAAACTGGGACACTTCTTTTGGGGAGAGCACAAAAGTCAAAATATGGGTTCAGGTGGTTCATTTCACTTATAATAGATTCAATGCTTTCCTCAAGACACCTGCAGTTGACCCATCTGAGTACTTTATCTGTCAGAAAGGACCCTATACTAAGACATTCTCCATACTCTTTGTGGTGAGAATTCATCAGCCCGTTGGGTAAGAGATCATAATGGCACTCATTCCACACTTGTGTTCTCTTATCTAAAAAATGAGGCGACAGTTTGGGTGAAGTTGGTTTGTGTTGTGCTACTCCTTGGGACTCGCATGTCAGACATCACTAGAGAGACAGTTTTATTTGTATACATGTTGATGAAAGGGATACCAATCAACTTTAGTGCAGTACTCTGGGAGAACAAGAGGAGATCAAGGGGTAATTGCAGGTAGAAGTACTGTTATGGCAGTCTCCTAACCCAGTTTGTGAGAGAGGCAGGCATTGAGGAGAAAGAGGCAGACCTTCACTTACCCTAAGCAGGTCCCCTTGCAGGCAAGATGATGGACATCACAAAGGTTAAGGAGCCCATCACTTCCACGGCTCCACCTCTCACTTAACTGATCACCAGGACCGAGATGATAGTTGGAGAAGCCGTATATTTGGCATGCTTGATTACAGTTGAGGATCGGAGGCCAACCTACCACAGATGATGAGATGGCAGCCCTAGAGGATAGATACCCACTCAAGAAGAGTGTTATGCAGATGTGTAGAGTGGGACCTACCTTTGAGGAGCCGCTAGATGATGAAGAGGCTACGGTGCTTATTGATGGAGTTAATGACTTGGACAATGATGATGAGGATAAGGATGCTTCCAGCGGAGCCATGCAGATTAATGGTGATGATGATGATGAGGATGACCATGATCAGGAGTACAATCCTGATGATGATGCATAGTATCGCAGAAATTTTATTTTCTCCACCTACTTGATATAATTGTGTGTGCACTAAGGAGAGTGCGTTGTTAAATGTGGTATGGAGGAAAGATTCTTGTTTGCTCTTTTTTTTCTATATTTTTAATAGGCGGTAGCATAATGTCATTCTCTATGGTAGTAGCTCTATGATTCATTAGGTTATGTTTTGTAATAGATAGTATTGATGGTGATTGATAACTTGGATGATAATTATGATGTTGGATAATTTGTTTGTCACGCCCCACCTTGGGAAGTATGACTGGCACCTAGTACCACACTAGAATCTGACTGACCTGGCTAGGCTTATGTGCATTTGGTGCATTCTTACAACTTAGTTTCAAGAAAAAAACGAGTTATATCTCGGTTGTAAATACATCCTCTGGCCGATAAGGTGATATTGCCACCTGTAAAAGAAACAGCTAACTAGCAATAGGCAAACAAAAGTAATCTATGCGGGCCAACATGACCATCATGATGTCTAGTTATAAATGAAATGTAAATTAGAAACTAAACTATGTTAAGGCCGACAAGGCAACTAACTAACAACTAAACGAGGCTCCACACGGCCAACAACAAACTAACCACAGGGAAGGTGTAAATCTACAAGCCTCTAGGAGTAGAATATTGATTAAGACAGGGCCCCGACCTACCCACACTATACAATCAAAAGAACAAACCTTCTAACTAATCAGCTCTGTAGGAGGGGAGCTAACTGTACTGCTGACTCAGGATGAAAGCTAAGAAAGTCCTAATCCGTGTCTATACGTGCCTGCAGGCAAGTAATGCAGCACCCCAAGATGGTCGTCAGTACAATATGTACCGAATATGTAAGGCAATAACTGAATAAAACTTAAGCATGAAACTAAAAGTAACTGAGTGAGAGAGAGAGAGGTATAACTTGAATAACTTAACTTCCTGCTATCTAGTCTAATAGTAAATAGTGCAAATAAGAAACTTACCTAGCCCCCATAAGTTGGAAGGTACAACCACCGTAGAATAACTCACCCGGGGCCCTCATAAGCCTTAGCGAGTACACTTCAATCTATATACCCCTACAAGGCCGAAACGAGTCAACTAATAACTGTAGCTGTCCTACTAGTTCCCCGAGTTTGCAACTGAGCCTGCTCGGCCCCTGAACTATAGCTGTGTTTGAGTCTAGTGGACTCCTAATATTTGCACCCCGAGCACTAGGCTCAACGGAGGTTTGGTTGCCGATACAACATAAAAGTAGTCCAGCCATGGAATGGACTGTATAAGGTCCTCAAACCTTAGCTTTGTCCCTCATGTATGGCACACCGCTCCTTGGAGAGATATCATCTAGCCCCTGGCAAGAAACGACACAGCTAGTAACCCTGGTTTGGTCATGGAAGGCTATACAGGGCAAAGTCAATCCCAACCTAAACATAAGTACTGATCTTAGCTGATAACAACAGTTATTCACAATAACAAGATGTCTAGGTTTCTTACTGGGATTTAGAATGTATTATAATGCTATAGAAACTTCATAATGTTCCTCACCAACGATACAAGGTTGAAGCATGGTTGACGTTGAATCTAAAGGTGCCAACAGAATTTTCCTTAAAATACCTCGATTGCCTTTTCCTCATTATCTGGCGAGTACCAACTTGTATTCATCAGCTCTTTTCGACTATAATTGTAATACTGGATGAAAAAGACTAATTTTAGCACCAAATTTGGCTTAAATAGATAACTTTTAATACTAACATCAAGTATAATTTGACTACATAATATACAGCTGAAAACCTATAATTTCCGGAGAGTTCAGAAGGGAGAAATGTTTACTTGATGCCTGTGATCATTTAGGAATCGGTTTGGAGCAATTTAGACAACTCCTACTCGGTGGAGTTCTGATTTGCTAGGTGTATTTTGAGAAAATAACTTTTAGTAATGCTCCCTGTAGGCATAGAGCTCGATACTTGAAGTTAATTTGAATTTGGATGCCATTTGGCAGCATATTCAAAAGGAAATTACTTGAAAATGTCGTATTTTTCATTCTCTGGACGAGGGTATATTTATTTGATATAATACCAAATGATTCAATTGAACTTATATAAAACCTGGGCGGTGGACACGGGGTCCGTGTCATGGACCCCAATGCGGCGATCTTGGGCCGTTTCACTGAGCCCATCGCGAAAGGGGAGAGTCCGTGACACGTTGCTCTTTTGGTAGCTTGTCCAGCCTTCTCCCTTGCAACCTTGATTCCATGTTTATTCGACCTTTCCCTAGCCCCTTTCTCATACGCTTCGTACTCTAAAACTCTTGACTAATGTATGAATATGTCGACTAAATGTTAGGAGCTTATGGCGTGTAACATCTTCCCCCTCTTAGGAACATTCGTCCTCGAATTACAACTTCAACTTACAGGAGTTTAACTCTTTCAACTATTATTCTGGAAAAATTTTGGCAGGGTCTTCCTTGTAATATAGACTATCTGAAAACCCTGAAATGTAGAAAAGTCCAATATAGGAACCTCACATGACACTATAACTACTATTTCACGATAAAATGGTAGTCAACTGAATAGTATAAATAACATAAATCATAAAATAACAACCGAACAACAAGCTTACCTTAATCGCATAGTTTAGACTTACCCTGAAACAAATGAGGATATCCAGATCTTATGTATACTCAGCTTCCTAGGTCATCTCTTCTCTGTTTTTGTTTCCCCATAGTACCTTAACGGAAGCGACATCTTTAGTCCTCAACCTACGAACCTACCGATCTAATTTGGCCACTGGATCCTCTTCGTAGGCTAACTCCTCCGTAACCTGGACATCCTTAACTGGCACAACTCAGGACGGATCCCTTATACAATTTCGTAGAATCATCATTTAAAAGACCAGGTGAACAGATTCTAACTCTGAAGGCAACTCTAATTCATAAGCCACTTGGCCTATTCCTACGAGGATTCGAAATGGGCTAATAAACCTAGGGCTAAGCTTGCCATTTTTACCAAACCTCATTACACCCTTCATTGGAGGAACTTTCAAAAACACCCAATCACCAGAACTAAATTCCAAGTCCCTTCGCCGCACATCAGAGTAAGATTTCTGGCGGCTCTTAGCTATCAACAAGCGCTCTTTGATAAGCTTTACTTTCTCCTCTAACTGGTGGATTATGTCTGGTCCAATTAACTCTGATTCTCCAACCTCTAACCAACCAATTTGGGACTTTCATTTCCACCCATATAAGGCTCGTACGGCACCATCTGAATTGTCGAATGGTAACAATTAGTAAGCAAATTCAATAAGGGGTAAATGTTCATCCCAATTTCCCCCGAATTCTAACACACACGCTCGCAACATATCCTCAAGTGTTTGAGTACGTTCTGCCTGCCCGTCTGTATGAGGATGGAACGCTGTACTCAAGTTAACCTACGTTCCCAAGCCTCTCTGAAATAACTGTGAAAATCTAGTTGTAAATTGTGCTCCTCTATCAGAAATGATAGATACTGGGACACCATGTAGTCTAAATATTTCCCTGATGTATAACTCGGCATAGTCCTCGACTGAGAAAGTGGTCCTGACTGGAAAAAATGAACTAACTTTATCAATCTATCAACAATCACCCAGATGGAATCAAATCAACGTCTGGTACGGGGTAATCCTATCACAAAATTTATATTGATTGATTCCCATTTCCACATAGGCACTGTTTTTTTATGTGTCAATCCGTCGGGTCTGTGATGTTCATCCTTTACCAGCTGGCAATTAGGGCATTGTGCTACAAATTCTGCTACACCTTTTTTCATTCCCGACCACCAATAAATCTTTTTTATATCATGGTGCATCTTTGTTGAACCTGGGTGAAGAGAATACGAAGAATAATGTATCTCCACCATGATTTGCTGGTGAAGTCTTGCCACATCTGGAGTGCAAAGGCGACCTCTACATCTCAAGACCCCGTCTTCGGTTACCTCAAAAGCTGATACTTCCCCTCGCTAAACTTTATCTCTGAGTTGTACCAATTATGATCATACTGCTGCTCTTTTACCTCTACAACTAGAGATGATATTGCAGTATTTTGAACCACTGCCCCACTATCTCTCGAGTACACTATCCAGACGGTTAAATTGGCTAACTAGTACAATTCTTGAGCTAGCTCCCGTTGTTCGGGCCTCAATTGTGCTAAATTCCCTATTGATCTATGACTAAGGGCATCTTCTACGATGTTAGCCTTCCCTGGATTATATAAAATATTCACGTCATAGTCCTTCAACAGTTCTAACCAGTGACGCTGCCATATATTCAAATTCTTTCTATGTGATGATATACTAGAGACTCTTATGATCGGTGAAAAAATCTACATGGACGCCATACAAATAGTGTCTCTATATTTTTAATGCATGGACTACTGCCGCTAACTTCAGGTCGTGAGTGGGATAGTTCTTTTCATGTTTCCTTAGTTGCCTTGAGGCATAAGTTATTATCTTACCATGTTGCATCAGAACACACCCTAATCCAACGCCCAAAGCATCACAGTACATTGCATAACACTCTTAACTATCCAGCAAAGCTAGTAGGGGCGTTGATATTAACCTGTTTTTCAACTCCTGGAAACTCTGTTCACATGCTTCAGTCCAATGAAATTTAGCTGCTTTCTGGGTCAACTTGGTCCAAGGCGCTGATAAGGTAGAAAATCCTTCTACAAATTTTCTGTAATACCCAGCTAATCCCAGGAAATTGCGTACCTCAGTTGGAGTTGTAGGTCTAGGCCATGTGTTTACTGCCTCTATCTTCTGTAAATCTACCTGAATACCAGCCTCTGACACAATATGGCCCCAAAAGGCCACAGAATTCAGCCAAAACTCACATCTAGAAAATTTTGCATACAACTGGCGATCCCTGAGAATCTGGAGCACTGTTTGCAAATGATCTTTGTGCTCTGTTTATGAACGGGAATATACAAAAATGTCATCAACGAATACTAGCAAAAACAAATCTAGATACAGCCTGAAGATATTATTCATTAGATCCAAGAACACTACAAGAGCATTCGTCAACCTGAAGGAAATGACTAGGATTTCAAAGTGGCCATACCTGGTCGAAGGCCGTTTTCGAGATGTCTCTCTCCCAAACCCAAACTTGGTGATATCCATACCTTAAGTCATCTATCCTGGGAAGCGAGTACTTGTTTTTTATAGTGACTTTATTTAGCTTTCGGTAATCTATACACATGCGGAGGGATTCATATTTCTTTCTTACAAATAGAACTGGTGCACCCCATGGTGAAGTACTCGGCTTGATGAAGCCCTTATCCAGCATATCTTTCAGCTTTTCATTCAATTAAGCTCAGTAGGAGCCATTCGATACGGAGGGATGGATATAGGCTGAGTACCTGGTAGGAGGTCGATAGCAAAATTGATTTCCCGTTCTGGGGGAATACCAGTAAGTTTATATGGGAATACATCTTGAAATTCATTGACTACTGGAATGGACTGAAAAGTCGAGGATTCTGCTTGGACATCCTGAACCCTGACAATATGATAGATGCAACTTTTGGTATTAACTTTCTCACCCGAAGACAGGATATAAAACTACCTTTTGGCATGGCTACATTGCCTTTCCACTCTTTTATTACCTCCCCTGGAAAGTGGAATCGAACAGTCTTGGTCCAACATTCTACATTGGCATAACATGGCTCTAGCCAATCCATACCCATAATTGCATCAAAATCGATCATGTCTAGTTCCACTAAATCTACCAAAGTTTGGCAACGAACAATCTCTACTGTGCAGCCCTGATAGATCCTTTTAACTATAATAGAATCATCGATAGGCGTGGACACTAAGAAGGATCACTGATGCAATTCTGGCGTTATACCGAGCTTCCAAGCCACTAATGCTGTAACATAAGATAAAGTGGAACCCCAGTCTATCAGAACATACACGGGATGAGAATAAATGTCCAACATACCTATCATAACATTCGGTGATGACTCTGACTTTTGTCGCCCCGGTAAAGCATAAGTGCGATCTAGACCAGTGCCTGAGCTCGATGCCCCTGACCTGCCTCAGCCTCTATCGGTTGGAGCTAAGGCCCTACGCTCTGTTGGAGATGTTGGCCCACATTACACTACTGAAGATCTATCTTGTCGGTCCTGATCAATCTGATCCCTGGCTGGACAGCCCCTCATCAAGTGACCCTATTTTCCGCAGGTGTAACACGCAGTAGGACCATACCTACATGACCCAATGTCACGACCTGAGAGTACACCCGAATCATAGACACGGGACAAGGAACCACGAGGGACCCCAAGTCAACCCATGGCGTAAGAAAATAACTAAACCATTCACATATGGTGGAAGACTTAGCTAAATAATCATGCACTAGCTGAAAATCGAAATAAGAGGTATAAGGAACAACCATATAAGATCCAAATATAAACGGCTGAATGCTACACATAGGTCTAAAAGCCTCTAATCATAATAGACGGGTTGAAGGGACAAGACCCCAACTAACCCCAATATTCTGGAAACAAAAGGTAAATAAGGTCCGAACGTGAAGCCCTCGAATCATGAGGACTCCCACCGGAAGCTGAGTGCAGAGCTGAGCGTAAGCTAGGAATGATGCTGAACCTGTGAACCGGATCCTGAAAATATGTGGGTCAGTACTTGGAAGGTACTGAGTATGTAAGGTATGCAAGACAATGCTTTAAAAACATAAAAAGTTATAGGAGTGGGGACATCATGATCATAAAATTGAAATCATAAATATATCGAAAGGCTCAAGAATTTTCAAATATATTCATAAACCTGTCATAGGCATAACATGAGGGAAAACAGTTCATAAAACATCACTCGAGCCAAAAGAACATAATCATACATGCATTACAGAAATGAGGAACAGTGGGAGATTTCTATAACCGACATACCCCATATGAGCACACATGTAGCCCGACCTGTAAGCCTAGTCGGGAGGCTGTTCATACCTTTCCAAGGGTATAAACCATGAAAGGCATGATATCACTCATGTAGACCTGGTAGGGCATAGGGGATACACACTGAGGCGGTCCCAACATAACCTACGATGGAATGTAGTTTTGAGATTCGAGGCGTAACCTAGGCTGCAAACCTACTCGATGTTAATTACTAATCCCAAAACACGCAATGTGCTCATAAAATTCATAAATGACATGTGTGGCTAGTTAAATCATGACAATCATAACATGCTTGAAATTCGTAGTACTAGCGGTGGAATTGGGCTCGTGAATCGGCCAAAAATCTTAGTTCATAAATCACAAGCGACATGTGGGCATTGCCCATAATTTCAATCATACTTGAAATGCTTAAGTTTATAAGAAAAACATGATCATACTAACATGAGTAATTGAAAACATGTTTAAATTCATGACTTCATATCATGCTTGAGAAATCACCACAACCATGATTTTCACTAAAGCCCAATGATTTGGGCACATGTGCTTTTATGGATTAAATCATCCAATATTGAATAAAATAAGTGAAAACAACCCAATAATTCACACCCTTGAGTTTAGACATACTACTACATGTTCATATCAATTTTTTAGGAAACATGCGTTTGGGTTATGCCCCATCAAGAGTTGGTAAATTAAACATAGAATTATAGAGAAATTGGGCATGGGTAGGGACTAAACTACCCATTCAAAACCCCACATACCTTGAACTTCTTGATTCTTAACTCCCTTGTAAAGCCCTAGATGGAAACTTGAAGAACTTGAAGGAGAATACTTGAATCCCTTTCCTCTTTCCTCTCTACTCTTACAAGTATCTAATGAGGTTTATCATTGATGATTTCCCCTTAAAAGACCCTGTCCAAACCTCAAGATGATGTAGTTTAGGTCTTAGGAGCATAGAAAATTACGAGAAGGCCCTTACCAATTCGCAGGAAATAATTGTCAGGAGACCCCAATGGGCGACCTGACAACTCATTACCAGGGACAACAGATCGTTGCGCCGTCCATCAAATACACTGGATACCAGGTCGAGGGGGCTCGCGACGGATGACTCAACGACTCATCACAAGAGAGCACGAGTCGTGGTCACCTTCCGTCAAGTACACTGCCTCATTCTTAATTAAGTTTCCACAGGCTTGCTCAGGACCCACCTCAAGAGTCGTTGGGACTGGCCATGACTCGTGGGGTCCTATCTATTAGGTACACTGGTCAAACCTCTCAGGTAACCCTTAACCTCACCCCACGGGAGACCTGACGACTCATGGTAGCTGACCACGAGTCGTTCCCATGCCCGTGGGGACCTCAACTCCTTAGCATAGTCCGACCTTCCCTAGAGCCAGCTGACCACTCGTGGGGTCTCCTTACGGGTCGTCTAACGACTCGTTCTGCACTGCTGTAATATTTTTTAGATTTTTTTCGTTTGACTCGCGGGTTAGATCCTTGGGTTCTCAGGGTATAACAATATCTCCTCCTTGGGAACATTCATCTTTGAATGTTAGAAACATGCAGAAAACTTAGAATCAACCAATCACCTATTCAAATACTGATCATTTATGCCGAAAACTAGTGGAACGACTACCCCCGAAAAGAATTACATAGATGGACTGAATTCATACGTCACATACATATATCATATAATAAAACCAACTTTCATGCATGAATGGAACATGAAAAACTGAATAGAGGTTTAGGGAAAAAATTGATACCTCAATCTGAAACTGAGCCGGTAGGAACAAATGGGGGTATTTAGTTATCATATCTGCTTCGGCTTCCCATAGGCTAACTATTTTAACACCGTCATCTTTCCCTTTTTGGGATTAACAAACTCAGTTGCCTTCTATTTCCTCATCTCCTGAGGGAAGAACCCATAGAGAAAGGTCAAGTAGAACTCGTCCCAGCTGATAGGGCCTTCTTCCACTTCTCGGTTGTCCTTCCATTGCTTGAACCAAATATAGGTGTCCTTCTTAAGTTGATAAGAGGTCAAATCAACACACTCCTCATTTTTCACTCCCATAACCTGAGTGACCCTCAAGATCCCTTCAATGAACTCGTGTGGATTCTCGTCCACCTTTGCCCCTGTGAAGTTGGGAAGGTTCATCCTTAGAAAGTCCCTAATTCTTGCTATCGCTGCATTACCATTCTGTGAAACATGTGCAACAGTCTGCCGGTTGACCTGAATGGTCAAGGCCTGCAAACATTTAAATAACTGTCGAAAACTTGACGTGGGCAGTTGGCTCTAGTGCCTAGGGCTCCTGAACAGGTGGGGCTTGCTGACGCGGATACACCCGTATTGGTCTGATACCAAGTTTGTCACGACCAGAGAGTACACCCGGATCGTAGACACGGGACAAGGAACCCCGCGGGACCCCAAGTCAACCCATGGCATAAGAAAATAACTAAACCATTCACATATGGCGGAAGACTTAGCTTAATAATCATGCACTAGATGAAAATCGAAACAAGAGGTATAAGAAACAACCATACAAGATCCAAACATAAATGGCTAAATACTACACATAGGTCTGAAAGCCTCTAATCATAATAGATGGGTTGAAGGCACAAGACCCCAACTAACCCCAATATTCTAGAAACAAAAGTTAAATAAGGTCCGAACATGAAGCCCTCGAATCATGAGGACTCACCAATGAAAGCTGAGAGAAGAACTGAGCGCAAGCTAGGAATGATGTTGGACTTGCGAATCGGATCCTGAAAATATGTGGGTCAGTACTTGGAAGGTACTGAGTATGTAAGGTATGCAAGAAAATGCATTAAAAACATAAAAAGTCATAGGATTGGTGACATCATGATTATAAAAACTAAAATCATAAATATATCGTAAGGCTCAAGATTTTTCAAATATATTCATAAAACTATCACAGTCATAAAATGAGGGAAAACAGTTCATAAAACATAACCTGAGCCAAAATAACATAATCATACATGCATTAAAAAAATGAGGAACAGTGGGAGATTTCTACAATCGACATACCCCTTACGAGCACACATGGAGCCCGACCTGTAAGCCTAGTTGGGAGGCCGTTAATACCTTGCCAAGGGTATGAACCATGAAAGGCGTGATATCACTCGTGTAGACCTGGTAGAGAATAGGGGACAAACACTGAGGCAGTCCCAACATAACCTATGGTGGCATGTAGTTCTGAGATTCGGGGCATACCCTAGGCCCTGAACCTACTCGGTGTTAAGTACTACTCCGAAAACATGCAATGTGCTCATAAAATTCATACATGACATGCGTGGCAAGTTAAATCATGACAATCATAACATGCTTGAATTCATAATACTAGCCATGGAAACGTTTGTGTTGTATTCTCTTCATCTTTAACGTTTCTTAATGGAGCGCAACATTAGGACTTGCCCAAATTCTTTACTTGCTTGAATCTACAGAAGTAGAGATTAGGAAAAGAGAATTACAACAAAGCCTTGATCCTTATTAGTCATTATATAACTTGAGTTGTGGTTGCAAGATAGTTAATTTAGAATAAATTGATAATAGTTGAATTGAGATCACTCATGAGATCTAATCCAGTGATTAAGTATAGTCATCCAATAGGTACGAACTACTCATTTGGATGAACTCTAATTATTAGTTCTACTAGAAAGCATTGGATAGATCACAAGTGTAAAACCTGAAGTTGTAATAAATCCATGGGGAACATATACTGTTACACCCTGTAATTTGTCATTAACTAACTGACGTGTGTATGTGCTTATTGAGAGTGTTTAGAGTATCGGAGTGTAGGAGAAGCCTCAGAAGTAGGACGCACGAGTATATAATAGAGCGAGCGAGTCGAAGGAGCCGAGGGCAGGTGCTATGAGTGTCACGCAACACACCCCCCATGCACGCACGAAGCGACATGCCGCGCCCCTTCTCTGGCACGTTAGAAGGTGCGCCGCATCCACTAGCCATCACCTCCATATATATATATATATATGTTTAAGTGTGAAATGTTATTTCATTTTAAATATTTTCAAAGAGATATATGGACTTGGGGTGATTAGTTCACAAGTTTTTCATCAAATTGAAGCCAAATTATGTTACTAAATCATCTTCAAACATCAATTTTTCTTGGGTAGTGATTCCCGGGCCCACAAAGAACGTATCTATAGAGTTACATCTTCAAAATTAGTTCAAATTAGCAGAGTTACACTGATTATAAGTCATAGAAATCACTTCTAATTAAGTCCTAAACATCTACAAGTGATAGGTAAGTATTTCTACCTTCTAAATTCACAAGAATTCGTAAGCTTTTGGCCAAATTGGACGGATCATGACTTGTGGTCATTTTGTCTTATGAATGATGTTGTTGGCCACTTTCTTGGGTTAAGAACAGCCTTATTCCCTTGGTTTAAGAGTTAAAATTTGGAGAGATTACTAGTTCTAGGTTGAAACAGGGTCGGTTGAGCAGAAGTCGGCAATTGAGGTATGTTAAGGCTAACCTCTTCAGCAAGTTACTCCCACCGTATAGTTAATACGACCCATACAATTGTAGTAATTCGAGATTACACATGTTTTAGTTAGCTGCTACTAATAGATTTGAGGTTATAGCATAGTACCCCTTGTCGGGATTGACCATACTCAACTTGATCTCTCGTTAAACAGCCTCAAGATAACTAGATTATACCATTGCCTACTGGGCTAAAGATTGCTCACAGGAGCTAATATGATGTCTGAAGGACTAGATTGAGGCCTACAGGGATGTATTGAAGTCTATACACTTATGGACTTCCTTTACACCGTAGCGACATTACTGACCCTCAGTAGAGCCTTATGTGCTCGGGGTGCAGTTACAGGAGCCCAAAGGGCTCAATTACAGTTCAGAGGCTGAGTATGTTTTGGTTATAATCACCAGTGGGGACATAAAAATATTATTAGGTATATATAGATTGAACTATACTTGTCGAGGCTTATGAGGGCCCAGGTAGGTTATTCTGTGTTGTTTGTACCTTCTAGGCTTATGGGGGCCCAGTTATGTTCTTGTTGGAATGGTATTTGCTAGTGTAGACCATAATTGAGAGATTGTACAGGTTAATTTTTGATCCTTGTTACTAATTACTTTTAGTTCCTTTGTCAGCTTCTATTTAGCTTTTATTACTGTCTTACATATTTCGGTACATATTGTACTGACACCCTCGCGTGCGGCGCTGCGTACTTTCCTACATGTTCAGACAGACATGTTTTGGGACCTCCTTATCTGCTGTTTAGAGTCAGCACATTGGTCAGCTCCTTTCTTTCGGAGTTGCCTGATAGTAGAGGTTTGCCTCTCTTTTGATGTATAGTTTTTGGGTAGGCCGGGACCTTGTCTTGACCAATATCTCACTCTTAGAGGCTTTCAGACTATAGTTCATATTTATTTATGTATTGTTGGCCGTGTGGGACCTATATGTGTCATGATATGTGTGTTGGCCGCGTGGGGCCTAGTTATGTTATCTGGTAGCAGCTTTGTCGCCCTGTAGTTATATGTGTGTGTGTGTGTGTGTACCTGCCTTTATTTTGTTATGATTTAGACAATATGGTGGTCTTTCGACCTGCATAGGATATTATTATTATTGCAACTGCTGGGTTAGCTGTTTTATGCAGGTAAAATATTGCGTCCTTGTCGGCCTAAGGCTATGTTTGAGCCGAGATATATCTATTTGTTTGCTTGTTTATGTGTTGCTGATATGCACCAGAGGTGTATTTGTTCTACTAGGTCAGCTCAGGGTCCAGTGAGGCAGTATGTGCCAGTCACGCCTCCCAAAGTGGAGAGTGACAAACTTGGTATCAAAGCAACGTTACATCCTAGGGATTCTACAAGCCATGTCTAGTAGAGTCTTGTTTATAAATGTGTTGTGCACCACATTTTATAAGAAGGAGGCTATGAGGCATGATAGTGTTGTTACCCTCCTTCTTTCTCAAATGGTGATGTAGAGCTAAGTTGTATAGGGTTATGTCCTGAGGGCGAGAGGGGGTCATCTTCTATATCTCCCTAGCATCCTCCACTACGCCAGGAGCCTACTAGGGCAACAGATATGACAAAACCACCTCTGTTTTTCCCTATACCATCAAATCAGGAGGTTAGAAGTGTGGTATACATGTATGCTTAGATGATGGCCGCTTAGCACCAGTCAGAGGCATCAGTTGTTGTCGAACCTATTAAAGGACCCGGAAGTTCGAGGGTTCATGAGTTTCTTTCCTTGAGTGCACGTAGTTTATGGTGATAGACTGCAGAGAGGATCCTCAGGACTTCTTGGATCAATTTCGAAAGATATTCAGGGTGATTCATGCTTCATCCACAGAGTCAGTCGAGTTGGCGGTGTTTCAGCTATGAGATATAGAAGTTCTACGCTACGAGAGTTAGGAAAGGTCTAGAGGTCGGGATGCACCCCCACCTACTTGGTCCAATTTCTCCGAGGCCCTCATAGATCACTATTTTCCTTGAGAGATCCAACAAGCCTGAGTAGATTAGTTTTTACATCTGGAGTAGGGTAGAATCAGCGTCCAAGAGTACGCATTGAGGTTTGACTTCTTGGCAAGATACGCGCCAGCATATGTTGATACTATGCCAGCCAGGGTGCACCAATTCATACGGGGCTTGTTCTGGAGTATGTGGAGGCCTATATTATAGCCACATTGTGGGAGGATATATATATCTCAGACATTTGGGTTTTTCTCAAAATATAGATGGCATCAGGCAGCGCTAGAATAAGGTTGAGAGGGCGAGTCAAGAGTAGCATCGGAGGGCTAGGCCCACTTATTCACAGGCAGAAATTTAGAGTGGGCCTAGGCCTTGATTTTCAAGTAGGCCATCTAGGCCTTCGCCTTAGTAGCAGTAGGGTGCGAAATCTAATCGACATGGATAGTTAGGTCCCGGTGAAAGTTCACGAGCATCGAGCTTACAGTAGCAGAGAGGTTTAGATCAGATCAAGTCCGTTGCACCGTATTGTGGCATTTGCAGTCGATGATATTTTGGGAGATGTAGATATGAATCTACTTCTTGTTATACTTCTATATAGGAGGATGACATGATGAGGGATTGTCCGACCAGAGATCAAAGTGATTGGGACCAGAAAAATAGGTCCTCGACAGGGTCACATTCTCTAGTACCTTCGACAGGGCGCAGGCCCTTAGCCCTAGTGGGTAGAGGCAGAGGTAGATCGAGGCCATCTAGTTCTAGTAGCGGTCTAGACCACAATTATGCTTTAGCAGGGCAACATGATTTAGAGTTGTTACCAAATGTTGTGACAGGTATACTGAATGTTTGTTATCATTTGGTTTATGCTTTGATAGATCCAGGCTCTACCTTGTCTTATGTTACTCCGCTAGTGGCATGAACGTTTGGTATAGCACCAGAGTTGCTTGAATGACCATGCTCTGAATCCACACATGTTGGTATATCTATTATTGCTAAGAGAATTTATCGAGGCTGTACAATAGAGGTTGTTGGTCACCAAGATTTTGCAGACCTAGCGGAGCTAGAGATGATTGATTTTGATGTAATTATGATATAATTATGGGCATGGATTGGCTAGCACCATGTTATGCCACTGTTGAGTTCTAGACCAAGACTATCCAATTTCACTTTCTAGGGGAGATAGTGCAAGAATGGAAAGGGAATGCAGCTATGCAAAAGGTAGGTTCATATCCTATATTCGGATAAGAAAGCTGATTACAAATTGTTGTATTTATCATTTTGTTAGGGTTCGGCATGTGCAGGCAAAATCCCCAACTCTTTAGTCTATTCCTATGGTTAGTGAATTTCTAGATGTATTTCCAGATGAGCTTCCTGGTATTCCCCATGAGTGAGAAATTGATTTCTCCATTGATATGCCCCCAGATACACAACTCATATCTATCCCTCCATACTAAATGGCTCCTGCCGAGTTGAAGGACTTATTAGATAAAGGTTTCATCAAGCCTAGTGCTTCACCATAGGGTGCCCTGGTGTTATTTGTGAGAAAAAAGGACGGCTTACTACGAATGTATATAGATTATCGGCAGCTGAATAAGGTTACTATTAAGAATAAATACATTATTCCCAGAATAGATGACTTGTTTGATCAGCTACAGGGGGCAAAATACTTCTCAAAGATAGAAATTGAGGTCAGATACCACTAGTACATGTTCGAGAGAAAGATATTTCGAAGACAACTTTCAAATCCACATATGGTCATTTTGAGTTTTTAGTCATGTACTACGGGTTGACGAACGCCCCAGCAGTGTTCGTGGACTTGATGAACAGCATATTTAGTCCATATTTAGATTTGTTTGTGATTTTTTTATTGATGATATTCTGATATATTCAAATTCAAAAATGAAGCACAGAGATCATTTGCGAATAGTGCTCTTAGTTCTCAGAGTTCTCCAGTGATATGCAAAGTTCTCTAAGTGTGAGTTTTGGTTAAACTATGTAGATTTGTTGGGCCATATTGTGTCAGATATAGGTATTCAGGTTGACTAGTAGAAGATAGAGGCAGTAAAGACTTGGCCCATACCCACGACCCCAACCGAAGTTCATAGTTTTCTGGGTTAGCTGGGTACTACAAAAGATTTGTGGAAGGATTATCTACCTTATCAGCTCCATTAACAAAGCTGATTTAGAAAGCAACTAAGTTCCAGTAGACTGAGGCTTGTAAGTAGATTTTCCAGGAACTGATGGACAGATTGACCTCTGCACTAGTATTAGCCTTACTAGAGGGTTCAGAGGGTTATGTTGTGTATTGTGATGCTTCAGGTATTGGGATAGGATGCATTTTGATACAGCATGGAAAGGTGATTGCCAATGCTTTAAGGTAGTTAAGGAAGCACGAGAAGAACTACCCCACGCATAATTTAGAATTAGTTAGTAGTAGTTGTTCGTGTATGAAGATTTGGAGGCATTACCTATATGGCATTCATGTAGACATCTTTACTGATCATAAGAGCCTCTAATATATCTTTATGCTGAAAGAGCTAAACTTACAACAACATCAGTGGCTTGAGTTGCTGAAGGATTATGATATCGACATATTGTATCATTCAAGGAAAGCTAACATTGTAGCTGATGCCCTTAATTGTAGATCCATAGGCATCTAATCGTATTTGGGGCCAGAAAATAGAGAATTAGCTCGAGAGTTGCACCAGTTGGCCAGTTTAGTAGTCCGATTGTTGGATTTACATGATAGTGGGCTTGTGATCCAAAATACTATAGTGCCATCTCTAGTTGTAAAGGTGAAGGAGTGATAGTATGAGGACCCTAACCTTTTCTAGCTCAGAAGCAAGGTTCAGCAGGGCGAACTATTGGCCTTTGAGATAACGGGAGACTGCATCTTGAGATTCAGAGATCGACTCTGCATTCTGGATAGGGCAAGGCTTCGTTAGCAGATTATAGTAGGGTCACATTATTCTCGTTATTCTCTTCATTTAGGTGTGAAAAAAACATACCATGATATAAAAGAGATCTATTAGTGGCACGGGATGAAGAAAGGTATTGTTGACTTTGTAGCTAAGTGTCCTAATTGCCAGCAGGTAAAAGCTGAACATTAGAAACCTGGCAGGTTAACTCAAGAGATAGTCGTACCTATAAGGAAATGGGAAGCAATCAATATGGATTTTGTTACAGTTTTATCTCACACCAGGTGTAAATTCAACTCTATTTGGGTTATTACGGATCGACTGATGAAATCAGTGCATTTCTTGCTAGTCAGGACTATATTTTTAGCTGAAGATTATGTTGAGTTGTACACCAGAGAGATAGTCTGAATGCATGGTGTGCCAGTGTCTATCATCTTTGATAGAGGGGCAATGTTCATAGAAAGATTCTGGAAATCATTTCAAAAGGGTTTAGGGATGCAGGTTAATCTGAGTATATCCTTTCATCCTCAAACAGATGGCCAGGCTGAGTGCACGATTCATATGCTCAAGGACATGTTATGGGCATCTGTTCTAGCCTTTGGAGGAAGCTGGGATGAGCACCTACCTTTTTTGAGTGTGCGCATAATAACAATTATTATTCTATCATTCCGATGGTGCCTTACATGGCTTTATAAGGGCGAAAATGTAGATCCCCCATCGGATGGTTTGAAGTAGGTGATTCAAGGTTGATTGGACCAGACATGATACATCAATCTGAAGAGAAGGTTAAGCTCATCAGGGAGCGGTTATTGACAGCCCAGAGTAGTCAGAAGTACTACTCTAATACACAACGTAGGGAATTAGAGTTCTATGTTGAAGATTGGGTATTCCTGAAGGTTCGGCCTATGAAAGGTGTTATGAGATTTGGCAAGAAATACAAGCTTAGCCCTAGGTTCATTGGCCATATCGGATCCTCCCAAAGATAAGCCAAATGGCGTATTAGTTAGAATTGCCTTCGGAGTTAAAATCTGTTCATCCAGTTTTCCATGTATCGATGCTATAGAAGTGCATAAGAGTCCCATCTCGAGTTTTCCTGGTTGAGGATGTTAGGTTACAGAATAATTGTCCTACGAGGAAACTCCAATAGCTATACTAGATCGATAAGTCCGTAGATTGAGAACCAAGGATGTAGCCTCCATTAAAGTCTTATGGAGGAATACAAATGTAGAAGAGATGACTTGGGAAGTTGAGGATGACATGAGGTCTATATACCCTCACTTGTTCCAGACCCCTTGACAATAGCACAAACTCGAATTGTACAATTGAGGTGAGACAGTTAGTTGGATATTGTTTTATTGCTTTAGATATCATTGTAGCTGATTGCTCACTTATTTGTCATGAAGCTATGTTTTGTAGTGGTTTATTGTGTCCTATGAGATGCCTATATTGTACTTTTCTGAGTTTTAGGTTTCCGGATAGTCCACATTACAGGGGAGACTCTGCCAGCATTTATCTGGCAGAGCCTAAGAACTGAGTCTCTTAAGATTAGATTACATACGGTGACGAATGTCCCTAAGGGGGAAAACACCTCGTAAGTTTTCATTGACTAACTGATGTGTGTCTGTTCTTGTTGAGAGTGTTTAGAGTATGAAACATATAGGAGAAGGATCAGAAGTAGGATGCGCAAGCGTGTTATAGAGCAAACGAGTCGAAGGAGCCGGGATAGGCACTACAGGTGTCATGCTACACACCCTCCACCCACGCACGGAGCAGCATGCTACACCCCTACTCCGGTGCATTAGGAGGCATGCCGCGGACCCCTAGCCACCACCACCACCTTATATATATGTTTAAGTGTGAAATGTAATTTCATTTTTAATATTTTCAAAGAGAGCTACGGACTTGGGGTGATTAATTCACGTGGTTTTCATCAAATTGAAGTCAGATTATGGTGCTAAATAATCTTCAAACGTCAATTCTTCTTTGGGTAATGATTCCCGGGCCTACGAAGAATGTACCTATGGAGTTACATCTTCGAAATTAGCTCGTATTGTCAAAGTCCGATTAAGTAAAAGGTGTATAAATCACTTCTAATTAAGTCCTAAATGTCTAAAAGTGATAAGTAAGTATTTCTACCTTCTAAATTCATAGGAATTCGTAAGGTTTTGGCCGAATTAGATGGATTATGACTTGTGGTCGTTGTGTTTTATGAATAATGTTGTTGGACGATATCTTGGGTTAAGAATAGCCTTACTCCCTCGGCATGAAAGCTACGATTTAGAGGGATTACCAGTTCTAGTTTGAAACAAGATCAATTGAGCAGAAGTCGGCAATTGAGCTGTGTAAAGGCTAACCTGTTTGGCAAGTTACTCTCTCAATATAGTTAATATGACCAGTACCTTTGTAGTAATTCAATATTACACATATTTTGCTTAGCTGCTATGAATAGATTTGAGGTTATAGCATAGCACCCGTTATCAGGATTGACCATAGTCAATTTGGTCTCCCGTTAAACGGCCTCAAGATTACTTAATTGTATCATTGCCTACCGGGCTACAGATTCTTACAGGAGTTGTATGATATCTTAAAGGACTAGATTGAGGCCTACAGGGCCATATTGAAGTCTATTCACTTATGGACTTTCTTTATGCAGTAGCGGTATTACTGAACCTCAATAGAGCCTTATGTGCTCAAGGTGCAGTTACAGGAGCCCAAAGGGCTTAGACATAGTTATAAGATCCCAGAGGGCTCAATTACAGTCTTAGAGGCTGAGTATGTTTTGGTTATTAGTCACCAGTGGGACCATAATAATATTATTATGGGTATATAGATTGAACTGTACTTTTCGAGGATTGTGGGGGCCCAAGTAGGTTATTCTATGTTATTTGTACCTTCCAGGCTTATGGGGGTCCGATTAGCTTCTTCTTTGAATGGTATCTTCTAGTGTAGTCCATAATTGTGAGATTGTACAGGTTAACTTCTGATCCTTGTTGCTGATTACTTTCAGTTCCTTTGTCAACTTTTACTATTGTCTTACATATTTGGTACATATTATACTAACACCCTCGCATGGGGAGCTGCATATTTACCTATAGGTTTGGATAGACAGGTTTAGGGACCTCCTTAGCAATTGTTCAAAGTCAGCAGATTAGTCAGCTCATTTCTTTTGGAGTTGCCTGATAGTTGAGATTTGCCTGTCTTTTGATGTATAGTTTTCGGGTTGGCTAGTACCCTATCCTGACCAATATCTCACTCTTAGAGGCTTGCAGACTACAGTTCATATTTAGTTGTGTGTTTTTGGTCGTGTGGGGCCTATATGTGTCATGATATGCGTATTGGCTGCGTGGGGCCTAATTATATTATCTGCTAGCAGCCTTGTCATCTTGTAGTTATACATATACACACCTGCCTTTATTCTGTTATAATTTAGATACATGGTGGTCTTGTCGGCCCACATAGGATATTATTATTATTGCAACTGCTGGGTTAGCTATTTTATACAGATAGAATGTTGCGGCCTAGTCGGCCTAAGGATATGTTTTTAGCCCAGATATAGTTATTTTTTGCTTGTTTATGTGTTGTTGATATGCACTAGAGGTGTATTTGTTCAGCTAGATCGGCTCAGGGTCCAGTGTGGTATTAGGTGTCTGTCACGCGTCTCAAGGTGGGGCTTGACACTTACTGATCTTGGGCAGATTTATACGCCCAAGTGATACTCAAAAGTATCATTTTCGCCTTGTTTATCTATCAATGTGTATACATTCTCATGTAATTGGTAATAAAATGTGAATTTATACTAACCAACATGATTAGCATTATTTTGCAGGTAAAATGTGATTTCGGGAAGCTAAAATGCATGTTGGATGACATCGGAGTTGGACTTGGATGCGAGCAAGGGAAAAGGCATTGGACAACATGAATTAAAGGGGCTCCACGATGGAGCCGTGTCATGCTGCCATCGCGGAGGCATTCTGCCTGGATGGGGAAAATTCACCCAAATTCCAGTGGAGGTCCGCGTTTGCTCCGTGGCACGGAGCCAGTGCTCCGCGATGCACGTCGTGCCACGTTGAGCCTAAATTCCCGGACCCCCAGTTCTAGTGAGGCATTTGTGGCGTGTCACGGAGGCAGTGCTCCGCGATACACTCTGTGACACGTTGCTCGTTATTCTGGGAAAAATTCCCAGCAGTATAAATAGAACACTTAGGTTCATTTTTTAATATTCTGACTTGGTGGAGCAAGGACGTGGGTTACAGGCAGTTGAGGGACGAAAAGTTCAGGGTTTTTTCTCTCTTTCTTTCTTCTTTAATTCAATTGCTTGTATGATTAACACTCATTTTATGATGTTTAATCCACAAATGAGTGGCTAATTCCTCTCCTTGCTGAGGTTATGAACAATTGTAATGAAATTTGATCATTGATTCTTTGGTTTTCCATCTTTTCTTCCATGTTGTTCTATTAATTTTTGTTCTTACTGCATTAGTGTGTGGCCTACATTAATGTACATCTAAAAAGTCCGGTGTCACTCGAGAGAGCACGAAATTGGAAAGTTGTGAATTAATAGGATATGTTCTTTACTTGATTTGGGAAAATTGAGTCTTGATTTGCTTTCAGGATAGAAATATACCTGAAAGTCGTATTAGTCAATTTAGGAACCGGAATTGTATAGCTAGGACATGAATTACATTTGATCACAGAAATGTAGACGGATGGTTCATGATTCTTAAGTGAGGTTAAATACGAGAGTTTTAATCTCTTGGAAAATGTTCTTGGCTAGCAACTGGAGGAAAAGATTAACCAAAGTATGATGATAATTAGTTTCATTACATGTTCGTTTAACCTCAACATGCTTTCATTCATAGTTCAGATTCAAAGTAGATAATTGTTCTTAGTTTTAGTATAAAATTTATAAAACAAACTATCAACTTTTTGGTTACGCGGTTGTCTGCATTTTTAGAAGTAAAATATAGTACACTTGAGCAATTTGCACTTCATCCAAGTCTCTGTGGGATCGATACTTGGCTTACTAAAGCCACTTACTACTTGTTCGACCACATGCATTTGCGTGTCGGTTTTATAACCCCAAAACCACCCGAACAAGTTTTTGGCGCCGTTGCTGAGGACTTGGCAACTGGTGAAATTGTTTTAAGTGTTAATTTAATGTATTTTTATTTTCTTAGTGTTGACAACTTGGTCTTAGCCTGTATTTTGCAGACTTAATTGCTGTTGAACACTGGCAAGAGACAATGAGCTGGTGGAATCATATATAAAGCCAGAAAGGATATTTCACAGTAAGAGAAGAGAAGCTCTACAAAGAAATCTGCAGTTGCTCAGACAGACGATCATGGAGCAACAACAGAATCCACCGGTAGTACGGCCAGTGTTAGTGCCCGAAGAAGCAGCAGCACGGCCGGTTCGCGAGGTGGCAATCCCACATGCCAATAATGTTACATCGAGTATCCACAAACCAGAGCCGGAAGGGAGATTTGAACTTAAACAAAATATGGTGCAATTGTTGCACACAAGCGGGCAATTTACCGGTCTCCCACATGAAGATCCACAGCAGCATCTCCAAATTTTTTTGGAGATAAGTGACACTTACATCCTCACTGGAGTGTCACCAAACTATGTCCGGCTTACATTGTTCCCATTCTCATTATTGGGAGAAGCCAAGAGGTGGTTGAAAGATGAGCCACCGAATTCTATTTCTACGTGGGATGATCTTGCACGAAAGTTCTTGATAAGGTTTTTTCCCTATGGTAAAACAGCAAGACTTAGAAGTCAAATTCTAAGTTTCAAACAGAGAGAGGGAGAAAATTTATATCAGGCCTGGGAGAGATTTAAATCCATGTTGCGGGATTGTCCTCATCATCATCAGTCCAACGATGTGTTGGTGCACACATTTATTGAGGGTTTGGAACCCCACACCAAAATATTGCTAGATTCAGCAGCTGGAGGGCAAGCACTGGAGAAGACTTATGAGGAGTTGTATACCTTGTTGAACCAGATTTCACAGGGCAATCCAGAATGGAATGCTGATTCATCACGAGGTGGGACAAGGAAAGCAGCAGGAGTGCTTGAAGTGGATAGGTTTATAGTTATCGCTGCACAGATAGCTGCATCGCAAAATCAACTGAACACTCACTTCAGCAACATGACATTGAGCCAGCCTCAAGCCCCAGTTAATGCAGTCCAGCAGATGTGGTGTGAAGTGTGTGGAAGCAGTGAGCACTCAGCTGAGTGTTGTGGAGCCAATCCTGACTCGGTAAACTTTGTGGGTAATGCACAAAGGAACCACCAGTAGTATGGTAGTAGCTACAACTCCAATTGGAGGAATCATCCTAATTTCTCATGGGGTAGCAACAACCATCAGGGCCAATCTTCGGGTCAGGGTGTGCAAAGGAATCAAGGAGGGCAGCAGAACTATCAAGCTCAATTTAGAAACAACAATACACCTCCTCCACGACCATCACCCAGCATTGAGGAGATGTTCAAGACCATGATAGCTAACCAAGCTCAATTGCAGGCTGACTATGTGAAATTGGCAGCCGAAGTGAAAAACAACTAGTTAGCTACCAAGGCACTTGAATATCAATTTGGGAAACTTGCTAGTGCCCAAAACACAAGGCCTAGAGGAGGACTGCCAAGCGACACGGATCCCAATCCCAAGCAGGTAAATGCAGTGACCACAAGGAGTGGTTTGCAGCTGAAAGAGGTGGAACCAGAAAGACCACCTCAACAGTCGGGAGCAGCAGAAGTTGAGAGGGAGCACAGTTCTGAGAGGGGGAAGACCAAGGAAGCTGAATCAGAAAAACCTCCACCCCCGTTCCCTCAACGACTAAAGAAACACAAAGAGGAGGCGTGTTTCAAGAAATTCATGGAGGTGCTGAAATAGGTACATGTTAACTTACCTCTTGTTGATGTCTTGCAGGGAGTGCCGAAATATGCGAAGTATATAAAGGACATCGTGGCAAACAAAAGTCAGTTGACTGAGTATGCTATGGTGGCTCTAACGGAGGAGTGCACTTCTCGGATCCAAAATAGACTGCCCACAAAGCTAAAAGACCCTGGGAGTTTTACTATCTAGCTTACTATTGGGCAGAGCATCCGAGCTTGTGGATTGTGTGACTTGGGAGCGAGCATAAATTTGATGCCTTCATCGGTATTCAGAAAGTTGGGTCTAGGGAGTCCTAGACCCACAACGGTAATCTTGCAGTTGGCGGATCGATCCTTAGCTAGGCTGGATGGCATTGTTGAGGACGTTCTGGTGCAAGTTGGCTCCCTAATTTTCCCGGTAGATTTTGTCGTGCTGGATTTTGAACCAGACACGGAAGTCCCATTTATTTTGGGACGTCCCTTCTTGGCAACCGAGAAAGCACTAATCGACGTAGCTGCGGGGCAGCTAACAATGCGAGCACATGACAAGGTAGAGGTGTTCGATGTGTACAAGGCACCCAAGCTCCCGATGGTTCATGAAGAACTCTCGGTGATCAATGTGATTGATCAAGGTGATGATAAGTAGATCAAGGATTCCCGAGAGTTAATGGGAAAACCACTGGAAAGGTGTAAGCACTACTAGTGGGAGGATGGTGATCAAGAGAAATCATCCATCACCCTAGAGGACAATTGAGCTTAAACGACGTCGAGCCGCGACGGTAAACCAGGCGCGCACGGGAGGCAACCCGTGAAAAACTTATTTTTTCTTTCATTTTGTAAAGTGTAAATAGATTTTTATTTTCTTTTTCTTGATTTACAACAAAATTTTTCATTTTAGTTTTTGTTTTATTTGTATTTAGAGTGAAACTTATAATTCTAACTAATTTTGTATAGTGAGATGATTTTCAGGTCAAACGGAGAAAAATACGCACAGAATCACGAAGGAAAAGTCGAGGTATGAAAAAATTAATAAAAAGTGGAAAACAGTGAGCTGGGGCGATAGCTCCTGCGTCACGGAGGAGGACCTCCGCGTTACCCTCCGTGACACGTTGAGGTATAACCCGGAAATTTTAAAAATTTCCAGAACAGCCTCGCGATGGCTCCGTGTCACGGAGGCAGTGCACCGCGATGCACTCCGTGACACGTTGGCGTGTATATCGCGACGGGTCATACCGGGTCGCCGGGTGACCCGCGTGATTTTCTTACTTTTTAACCCCGAAAACCTCCCCTTTTCCCTCATTTTCTAATCCCTCCGCGACCAAACCCCCCAAAACCCATCCCCCATCAACGTGACATGGAGTAAGGCAAAAAATTCACCAAGTTTTCTTCGATTCTTCAAAAACAAGGTATGTTCCTCGATTCCCTCTCAAATTCTTGTCAATTTTCTTTGATTTTTAGCATGGGAGGTGAGCTAAATTGCCCTAAGTCGAAATTAATCATGAATTTGATTTCATTGTTGATTGATGAATGTTCAGAATGTCGTATGATTGCTTGAACTTGTTGATTGCATAAATTGATCGAATTTGATTGATAAAATCAATTCTAGGGCTTGTTAGTTGAATTTGAAGTTGATAATGTATTGAAATTGTGAATTTTATGTTGGGTTGTACGTGTTGAATGAGATGAGTAGATGTACAAATTGTTAGGATATTAATAGAATGACGGATTCTCGGGTTGGGGGAAATGTTGAAATTTGTAAGAATTGGTTGGTTGGATAGGTTCGTGTGTACATATATTTTTGTGTTGTTTTTGTTTCTTTGTTTTTCTTTGCTAAGTGCGGTTGTTAAAATGTTAGCGATGGTAGTGATTGTGATTAGCTATACAAAGTCTGAGTAGTACGCAGAAGTTATACCGTCGAATTTTTCGAACGCACTAAGCATGATTGTATAGTTGTTTGTTTTGTGTAAATAAAGATATTCTTGCCGTATTGTTGTAACTGTAGCTAAGGACTAAGTGTGGGGTAACCTAGCGTAACCCTACCTTAGCTGAAGTTAAGATCTGTTAGCTTAACATTGATCTTGTTTACTTGAGTTGACAGGTGAAATGGCAAGCCGGCAAGATAAAGGAAAAGGCGCGTCAACTTCAGGCGTCGGAAGGAAACGAATCAGACTGGGCACAACAGTCACAGCTGCACCAGCAGTTCCACGCGGCCAACGCCGCCAGTACAGAACAAGATGGGTGACCGATGAGGGGAAAAAGTGGTACGCGAAGCATAAAGAATATAAATATTTCCCCGAGGAGCATATAGCACGGGAACCATTGGCACAGGAGTTCCCCAGGATGGTCCACCGAATCGAGGCAGCTGGGCTCAAGTTCATCTTTGAAAAGCCCAAAGAATGCAATCTGCACTTGGTTCGGGAGTTCTATGCCAATTGGAACCCGACGATCAGGAGTCACACCGTCAAGATCAGAGGACAAATAGTCACTCTGGAGCCCCACCACCTCAATGCCATCATAGGAGCGCGGGACACAGACACCCACGTCCTCCGACAGCTGAACATTACCCCACCGTATGTGGAGATCAGACGCACATTGCGTGGGACTCGATCAACAGCTAGATGGAGCAGACACAAAGAGAGGGGCTACCACCAGACGTTGCCCAATTCACAGATGAACAGGGAAGCCCGAATCTGGCTGAAGATAGTCTGCTCAAGCCTAATCCCGGGGGTACATATGACTGATGTAACCCGGGATCATGTATGCCTGGTGTACGCCCTGATGAAAGGGATGGAGATCAATGTCGGGGCGGTTATTACATCCGCCTTGAAGAGAGCCCGGTTGCACCAGGGGTACAGGTATGGTTTTGGTGGACTACTGACCACCTTCCTCAGGGGCCTCGATGTTGAGGAGGAGGCTCTTGACTATATCCCGCAGTTGGAGCGGCGAGCCTTAGACGTTACTAAAACTAAGGCTCCCGACACCACCCACGGGCTAGTGCTTACACTTGGCGAGCGACATGCTCGTGATGACCAGTACATGGCACGGATGTATGGGATGCAGATGCTCCAGCTAAGGATAGGTGGGAGGCCGGCGACAGAGGAGGAGCTATGGCAGCTCGAGCTAGACTACCCTTTTGGCGAAAACGCCAGGGCTCTATGCCGAGTGGGGCCAGCATTTGTAGAGCCCACAGATGATGATGTCCCCACAGACGAGGAGACACGTCGGGAGGACTCCGATGTGGAGTCCGATGATGACGACGGAGGCTACTCGGATATGGGAGATGAAGTAGCAGTGCCCGACGAAGAAGTGGAATACTTTGACTGATCAGGGAGTTCCACCACCCGATTTTGTGCTATTTTAATTTTTGTGAACACTGGGGACAGTGTTCGATCTAAGTGTGGGGTGGGAGTAGTTAGGTGTTGGGCTGGGCTGGTTTGTATGTATGCTCTCTTCTGTTATCGTGTATGTCGTGTGTCCCTGTGAGTGTGAATTTTCAAGTTGTTTCGTAAGTTGTTTCGTATTTGTAAATATTTCTTAAATTGATGTGTGTTGCTGAATGTTGCTAGCTGATTCTGATTCTGTACATATTTTTGTTATCGAAATGATCTATATTTTTAAAATTTTTTAAAATAGTTTGTAAATTTTAAAATATTTTGTAAATAATTTTTCTATCGAAATGATCGATATCTTCGACATTTTTTTAATTTTGGGTTTCTCGGTATTTGTTTTCGGTTCTTTTACCGAGAATGGTCCCATTCAACCGACGTCTTAAGCAGTGACCGTTCCCTATGATGGATGGATGACGACCGTCTTAAGGGAAATGTAGTCGTTAGGAGTAGTTTTTTTTCTCAATTATTTTTTTAGTTTTTCTTTGGTGGATTGCATCCCGGAACCTGTAGTTACTATATGGTTGCGAAATTCTGGTTGAGTGTTGTACATGATATTCAAAATGCAAAGGTGATTCGTATGAAAGCATGCAAATTTGTAAATATGTTGAGATACCTAGGCTGTAGAGTTCGATTCAGTGTGATTGAGGCTTAATGTTTGAATTCATGTAATTAGCTGATTGAAGAGTCTGTGAATACATCTTGAATCGAGCATGTGCAAAAAGTGTGAAGTGAGGTGTTGACATTCCATGCTATTGTGAAGTGTCTAGAACTTGCCCGGTGTGTGTACAAAACGAAATGAAGGAGGTGTATTGTAGGAAAGGATGTAGGCATTTCTTTGTTTTAACCGAGAGTTTCTATATTTTTTACCTTATCATACCCCTCTTTCTGTGATTATATACCCTAGTCAGCCGTTTGAGCCTTTAGCCGATTGTTTTTTTCTTTTGTCCAAAAAGTGTAAACCGAGCTTAATTCCTTCTTTTCATTAGCCGTAAAGTCTATACAAAACTCTTAAGCACTTAAGAAGAGAAAATCATTTTCCCAAAGTGTCAAAGAGTGAGAATGGTGAAAAGAAAAAGAAAAGCAGAGTGAGGGAAGAAAAGAAAAGGTTGAAGGTGCACTTGTTATAAATAAATGATAATGTAGGTGCATGAATAATCTTTGTTGTTGTGTCAAGTGTGCTTAATGAAATGGGCCATACTAAAGAAAATCATCAAGAATGGGATGATGAAAAAAAAAGAAGAGAAACAATGTCCATGAGTTGATGGGATGTGTTGAAAAGGAGCTTAAGGATGCTAGTGGATATTATTGTCTAATCCAATATTTACTAGTTGCATAGCTTCCATTACAACCCATTAAAGTCCTACGTGATCTTACATCGCACTTCTTTATATTAGTGGAGTAATACACTAAGGGCAAGCTTATGGGTCATGACATGATGCATGGGAGTTCTTTTGGGAGAGAGAGTGAAATTGTGTGTACATGCCCCTGTTTGAATGTTTGTGAGTCATATGAGCAAAAAGGGGAAGATTCTCTTGTGTGGTGAGGGCACATGCTTGATGAAAGATTAATTTTCGTGTCGGATATCTTGATCAGCTGATTTGCATGAGTTTGCCGATATCGAGAGTCGATTCTTAAAGTCTAGGAGGTCTTAATGTATTGAAGGTCACTGCATTGATCAGACCATGCATGTTTTCTTGATGATTTGCTGTATTGAATAATCGGTATGACCGTAGCCTAAATTGTCGAACCGAAGTAGCGAGGTTGGGATGTAAATTGCATGAATTGTATGCTTGTTGTTCAAGGACGAACAAGGATTTAAGTGTGGGGTAAGTGATCTTGGGCAGATTTATATGCCCAAGTGATACTCAAAAGTATCTTTTTCGCCTTGTTTATCTATCAATGTGTATACATTCTCATGTAATTGGTAATAAAATGTGAATTTATACTAACCAACATGATTAGACTTATTTTGCAGGTAAAATGTGATTTTGGGAAGCTAAAATGCATGTTGGATGACATCGGAGTTGAACTTGGATGCGAGCAAGGGAAAAGGCATTGGACAACATGAATTAAAGGGGCTCCGCGATGGAGCCGTGTCACGCTGCCATCGCGGAGGCATTCTGCCTTGATGGGGAAAATTCCAGTGGAGGTCCGCGTTTGCTCCGTGGCACGGAGCAAGTGCTCCACGATGCACGCCATGCCACGTTGAGCCTAAATTCTCGGACCCACAGTTCCAGTGAGGGTCCGCGTTCTTAGCGTGTCACGGAGGCAGTGCTCCGCGATGCACTCCGTGACACGTTGCTTGTTATTCCGGGAAAAATTCCCAGCAGTATAAATAGAACACTTAGGTTCATTTTTTAATATTCTGACTTGGTAGAGCAAGGACGTGGGTTACAGGCAGTTGAGGGACGAAAAGTTTAGGGTTTTTTCTCTCTTTCTTTCTTCTTTAATTCAATTACTTGTATGATTAACACTCATTTTATGATGTTTAATCCACAAATGAGTGGCTAATTCCTCTCCTTGCTGAGGTTATGAACAATTGTAATGAAATTTGATCATTGATTCTTTGGTTTTCCATCTTTTCTTCCATATTGTTCTATTAATTCTTTTTCTTACTGCATTAGTGTGTGGCCTACGTTAATGTACATCTAAAAAGTCCGATTTCACTCGAGAGAGCATGAAATTGGAAAGTTGTGAATTAATAGGATATGTTCTTTACTTGATTTGGGAAAATTGAGTCTTGATTTGCTTTCGGGATAGAAATATACCTGAAAGTCGTATTAGTCAATTTAGGAACCGGAATTGTATAGCTAGGACATGAATTACATTTGATCACAGAAATGTAGACGGATGGTTCATGATTCTTAAGTGAGGTTAAATACGAGAGTTTTAATCTTTTTGCAAATGTTCTTGGCTAGCAACTGGAGGAAAAGATTAACCAATGTATGATGATAATTAGTTTCATTATGTTCGTTTAACCTCAGCATGCTTTCATTCATAGTTCAGATTCAAAGTAGATAATTGTTCTTAGTTTTAGTATAAAATTTATAAAACAAACTATCAACTTTTTGGTTACGCGGTTGTCTGCATTTTTAGAAGTAAAATATAGTACACTTGAGCAATTTGCACTTCATCCAAGTCTCTGTGGGATCGATACTTGGCTTACTAAAGCCACTTACTACTTGTTCGACCACGTGCACTTGCGTGTCGGTTTTATAACCCCAAAACCACCCGAACACTTACCTTGGTAATTTGCATAAACTTGATAAGAAACAATCAATTCTCAATATTGTTACGTATTTGATTTTACAAAACCCCCTCTAGGAGATAATAAACTTAAAAGCTTAAATACTAGTGTTATTCTATATCCTGACCATATTCCTTGGGGGATCAATCCCAACCTTCGTTGTGTTATATGTTGACAACGTCTGCGTCGTATCTTTATAGGAGGGGAATTTTAGCATTATCAAAAGTGGTGCTTTTGCCGGGGAATACGGCTTAGGCTTTAGTTAATTATGCTTGCTTTGTTGTTGGCCCTTATTTCCTTTGTATTTTTCTTTTGTTGTTTTTGTTTCTTTATAGGTCTCAGGTTCATGTATGCCTAGTACTCAGAGCTAAGGAAAATCCCTAGTTCTAATTAATCACAAACTTGAGTAAACACTGAGAAATATAAGGAAAATGGCCAACGTTCACGGGAAAGAGATAGCGGAAGAAGGAACAGCTCGAATGTTGGATGAGGAAAAGGCTCGTGCCCGAGAAAGAGAGGTAGCTAGACCTGCTGAAGAGCAATGCCAAGTTGCCGAAGCTGAGCGAGCTAGAAGGAATAGAGGTCCAGACCAGAAGAGGCACCACTACTTTGATGATGATGATGATGATGATGATATTGATGAGGCAATGTCGCTAGTGATATTGTCCGTCCCCCTTTGCCTGCTGGGGCAAAGTTTGATATGACTAGTGCAATGATCCGATTACTCAATATGAAGGGGATATTCGCTGGTCATGCTACTGATGATGCACATACTCACATGACAAGTTTTGTGGGTTTTTTCAAGGTATACAAGCAACCAGGGATGAGTCAGGATGCAATAAAACTGAGATTATTTCCCTTTCACTGGGGAGTGAGGCAAAGCTTTGGTTTGCTGAATTCCCAAATGATTCTATCACTGCGTGGAGGGAGCTAAAAAGGGCTTTTCTTGAGAGATTCTTTCCACCGTCTAGAGCATTTGCGGTGAAGGATGAGATTTACAACTTCAGATAGTTCAATTCGAAAGCACTCCATGAGACCTGGTTGCAGTTAAACAAAAAGGTGAAGAAGGTTCCCAACCACAGAATCCCAGATAATACACTATTGGAGATATTTTATAGGTCCATGAATGCTAATACCAAGGTAGTGGCAGATTCTATCTTCAGTGGAAAATTGATGAGTCACATATATGCTGAGGCTGCTGAGTTACTTGATAGGATAACTAAAACCAACCGCATATGGCACACAAGAGAGACAAAAGTTCCTGCTGGTACTTATGCGGTAGGTATGTCTACAAAGTAGAGAAGGAAGGATGAAGAGTGAGATCATGATATTGCCGAGATCAAAACCACTATAGGGCTCCTTGCTAAGCATATTATGGGAGCCGGGACAGAAAGGGTAAATGTAGTTGGTTCTCAAGGTAAGGCCCCAAGAAATGATGAAGGAGATTCAGAGTCTAAGGAGAAAGCTAATTATTTAAATGATCAAGGGGTGGGTTTCTAGGCCAATGCGCAAGGGTCTAACAAAGACTCTTGGCGTCAAGGCTAATGATGCTCTAGTGAAGGTTGAGTCCTTTATATTCCTAGACAATTTTGTTAATCTTGATTTTTAGGTGGATTTGTTGGTCTTTATTATCATAGGACAACCATTCCTTGCCACCGGTCATGCTCTCATGGACATAGAGATTAGAAAACTGAAGTTTTGATTGAATAATGAGGAAGTGACATTTAATGTGTGGCGGTCTACAAAGAAGCCAACTGATATGCGGGTAGCTTTAGCGATTGATATTGTGGAGGATGATCTTCCAATGATGCCTATTGAGGAGCGATTGAGTATTGAAGACTTAGCAGTAGTGTTGATGAATGTTGATGCTGAAGAGATAAACGGGGGTGATGAGATAGTGAATGCACTTGCCAGTATGGGGTCATACACTTATGCCATGAAAAAGATTAATCTTGATTTGATGAATCGCGTAACTCCACCGGCCAAGCCATCGATTGAGGAGCCTCAAATCTTGGAGCTCAAGGCACTCCCATCTTATTTGTGATATGTATTTCTAGGAATCGAAAACACATTAGTGGTTATAGTAGCAGCAGACTAGGTGGAATGGCAATTGGAGGCTTTGGTCTCCATTCTGAAGAGGTATAAGAAGGACATTGGATGGACCATAGTGGATATTATTGGTATCCCACTAGGTATTTGCACACAAAAGATCCAGCTCGAGCCAGACTGTATTTTAAGTATTGAGCATCAGCATAGGTTGAATCCACCTATAAAGAGGTGGTCAAGAAAGAGATTATTAAGTAGTTGAATGCAGGTGTGGTTTACCCTGTTGCAGATAGCAAATAGGTGATCCCAGTCCAGTGTGTGCCAAAGAAGGGTGGAATCACTTCGGTTTTGAATGCAAATAATGAGTTTATTCCACTGAGGCCCGTCACAGGTTGGAGAGTATGCATGGACTATCTAAAGTTAAACCACTAAATGCCGAAAGATCATTTTTCGATGCCTGACTGGCGTAGCTCGGTCAGTACTTCTTCTATTTCTCCCAACTGCATTCATATATATATCAATTAGAACTAAATAGCTAATATTCTGGAAGAAAATATCACATTTAATATATATATAGCCCAAACTTTGGCTTATCAAAAAAAGGTCGAAAACTCACTATTTCTCGAAAGTCCAGAAGGGAGAAATACTCACATTAGGGCTAGGAGTCTATTGAAACTAATTTGGAGCAATTCTACTTACCTTAGCTCGGTAGCACGATGATTCGCAGGCCGAATTTCACAAAACTAAACCCGTAGGAATGCTCCTCGCTGCTTAATACCTCACTACCCAAGGTTATACCGTGTTTGGACCGCGTATAATGGCGTAATCAAAAGGAAATTTCCTCTAACCCTTTCCACCCTCTGTTTCTCTTTGTGTTCTGGAAATAAAATGATGAAATGAAGTTAAAAACCAAAGTTGCAGGCTTTATATAGTTGGGACCTATAAGTTGCATTCGTCGAATGCGATTTATATATGTCGCATTTGCCTTGCGACGCGCCGACTTGGCGCTTGTCCGGTCCCTCCCCGGGCCCTTTTCTTGCACGTATGGCATTCTAAAACTCTTAACCAACATGCAAATAGGCCATCTACATGTCAAGAATTTACGGGGTGTAACATCCCCCCCCCCCACCTTACGAACATTCGTCCTTGAATGTAAACTTCTACTTGCAAAAATTTCAACTTATTTGAATTAGTTTAGAAAAATTTCAGCAGAGTCTCCCTTGTAATATGGACTATCTCAAAAATCCTGAAAAGCAAAAAGTCCAATACAGGTACTCCACACAACACTAGTATTCATTACATAAGCCAGCTATTCCATTTATTTAAATAATGTAAGGCAATTCATAAGATAACAATACGAGCATACCTCCTGGCTGGCTAGGCTTGGAATAAGTGAGGATATCTGATTTTCATATCTTTCTATGCCTCCCAAGTCATCTCCTCTCAGTTCCTGTTACGCCATAGCACCTTGACAGACGCAATATCTTTGGTTCTCAACCTGCGAATCTGCCTGTCTAGTATGGCTACTAGAACCTCTTCATAGGTTAGCTCTTCCATAACCTGGACATCCTGGACTGGGGCAACTCTGTAAGGGTCTCCAATGCACTTCCTTAGCATAGATACGTGGAAAACTGGATGAACGGATTCTAATTCTGGAGGCAAGTTCAATTCGTATGCCAGTCGACCTACTCTCCGCCGAATCTGATAAGGCCCAACGAATCTCGGACTAAGCTTACCTTTCTTGCCGAATCTCATCACCCCTTTCATTGGAGATACTTTCGGAAATACCCAGTCATTCACATCAAATTCCAGGTCCCTGCAACGCACATCGGCATATGATTTCTGGCGGCTCTGTGCAGTCAGTAGGCGTTCTCTGGTAAGCTTTACCTTCTCCTCTGACTGTTTAATAATATCTGGCCCAATCAGCACTGACTCTGCCACTTCAAACCAGCCAACTGGCGACCTACATTTTCGCCCATACAACGCCTCAAAGGGCGCCATTTGGATAGTTGAGTGATAACTATTATTATAAGCAAATTCAATTAGCGGCAAATTCTTGTCCCAGCTACCTCCAAAGTCTAGCACACACGCCCGTAGCATATCCTCAAGCATCTGAATAGTGCATTCAGCCTGCCCATATTTCTGAGGGTGGAATGCTGTGCTCAAATTAATCTGCGTTCCCAGACCTCTCTGAAATGACCGCCAAATCTAACTGTAAATTGTGCTCCTGTTCGGGGGGTTTTTGGTTATAAAACTGACATGCAAGTGCACGTGGTCGAACAAGTAGTAAGTGGCTTTAGTAAGCCAAGTATCGATCCCACAGAGACTTGGGTTAAGTGCAATTTGCTCAAGTTTACTCTATTTTACTTCTGAATATGCTGACAACAACGTAGCCAAAAAGTGGATATTTTATTTTATAAATTTTATACTGAAACTAAGAACAATTATCTACTTTGAATTTGGACTATGGATAAAAACATGCTGAGGTTAAATGAACATGTAATGAAACTGATTATCATCATAAATTGGTTAATCTTTTCTTCCTGTTGCTAGCCAAGAACAATTGCCAAGAGATTAAAACTCTCGTATTTAATCTCACTTAAGAATCATGAACCATCTGTCTATATTTCTGTGATCAAATGCAATTCATGTTCTAGCCATACAATTCCGGTTCCTAAATTGACTAATACGACTTTCAGGTATATTTCTATCCTGAAGGTTCATCAAAACTCAATTTTCCCAAACCAAGTAAAGAATAATATCCTATTATTTCACAACTTTCCAATTTCGTGCTCTCTCGAGTTAAATCGGACTTTTTAGATGTACATTAATGTAGGCCACACACCAATGCAGTAGAAATAAGAATTAATAGAACAACATGGAAGAAAAAGATGAAAAACCATATAATCAATAATCAAAATTCATCACAAGTGTTCATAACCTCAGCAAGGAAGGTAATTAGCCACTCATTTGTGGATTAATCATCATAAAATGAGTGTTAATCATACAAGCAATTGAATTAGAGAAGAAAGAAAGAGAGGAAAAACCCTGAACTTTTTGTTCCTCAACTGCCTGTAACCCACGTCCTTGCTCCACCAAGTCTGAATTATGAAAAATGAACTTAAGTGTTCTATTTATACTAGTGGGAATTTTTCCCGGAATAATGAGCAACGTGTCACGGAGTGCATTGCGGAGCACTGCCTCCGTGACACGGCATGAACGCGGACCCTTACTAGAACTGGGGGTCCGAGAATTTAAGCTCAACGTGGCACGACGTGCATCGCGGAGCACTGTCTCCGTGCCACGGAGCAAACGTGGACCTCCACTGGAAATATGGTGAATTTTCACCCTCCAGGCAGAATGCCTCCGCGATGGCAGCGTGACACGGCTCCATCGCGGAGCCCCTTTAAATCATGTTGTCCAATGCCTTTTCCTTGCTCGCATCCAAGTCCAACTACGATATCATCCAACATGCCCTTTTAGCTTCTCGAAATCACATTTTACCTACAAAACAATGCTAATCATGTTGGTTAGTATAAATTCACATTTTATTCCTAATTACATGAAAATGTATACACATTGCTAGATAAACAAGGCTAAAATGATACTTTTGAGTATCACTTGGGCATATAAATCTGCCCAAGATCACTTACCCCACACTTAAATCCTTGTTCGTCCTCGAACAACAAACCTACAATTCATGCAATTTACATCCCAACCTCGCTACTATGGTACGACAATTTAAGCTACGGTCATACCGATTACTCTATACAGCAAATCATCAAGAAAACATGCATGGTCTTATCAATGAAATGACCTTCAATACATTAAGACTTCCTAGACTTTAAGAATCGACTCTCGACATTGGAAAACTCATGCAAATCAGCTAATCAAGATATCCGACACGAAAATCAATCTTTCATCAAGCATGTGCCCTCACAACTCAACAGAATCTTCCCCTTTTTGCTTATGTGACACACAATCATTCAAGCAGGGGCATGTACACACACTTTCACTCTCTCTCCCAAAAGAATTCACATGCATCATGTCGTAACCCATAAGCTTTCCCTTAGTGTATTACTCCACTAATATAAAGAAATGCAATATAAGATCACGTAGGACTTTAATGGGTTGTAATGGAAGCTATGGAACTAGTAAATATTGGATTAGCGAATAATAGCCACTAGCATCCTTAAGCGCCTTTTCAACACGTTCCCATCAACTCATGGACATTGTTTCTCTCTTTTCTTTTTTTTCATCATCCCATTCTTGATGGTTTTCCTTAGTATGGCCCATTTTATTAAGCACACTTGACACAATAACAAAGATTATTCATGCACCTTCATTACCGTTTATTTATAAAAAGTGCACCTTCAACCTTTTCTTTTCTTCCCTTACTCCGCTTTTCTTTTTCTTTTCACCATTCTCACTCTTTGACACTTTGGGAAAATTATTTTCTCTTCTTAAGCGCTTAAGAGTTTTGTATAGACTTTACGGCTAATGAAAAGAAGGAATTAAGCTCGATTTACACTTTTTGGACAAAAGAAGGAACTAATAGGCTAAAGGCTCAAAGGGCTGACTAGGGTATACAATCATAGAAAGGGGAAGTATGAAAAGAAAAAAAAATATAGATACTCTCGGTTAAAACAAAGAAATGCCTACATCCTTTCCTACAATACACCTCCTTCATTTCATTTTGTACACACACCAGGCAAGTTCTAGACACTTCACAATAGCATGGAATATCAACACCTCACTTCACACTTTATGCACATGCTCGATTCGAGATGTATTCACAGACTCTTCAATCAGCTAATTACATGAATTCAAACATTAAGCCTCAATCACACCGAATCGAACTCTACAGCCTAGGTATCTCAACATATTTACAAGATTTGCATGCTTTCATAAGAATCACCTTTGCATTTTGAATATCATGCACAACACGCAACCAAAATTTCGCAACCATATAGTAACTACAGGTTTCGGGATGCAATCCACCAAACAAAAACTGAAAATTAATTGAAAAAAAACTACTCCTACCGACTACATTTCCCTTAAGACGGTCGCCATCCATCGATCATAGGGAACGGTCACTAACTATGACTTCGGTTCAATGGGACCATTCTCGGTACAAGAACCGAAAACAAACACCGAGAAACCTAAAATTAAAAAAGTTGAAAAATTTGCAAAATATCGATCATTTCGATAGGAAAAGAAAAAAATTTATGTACACAATATTTTAAAGAAATTTTTTTTTAAAAAGAAAATATCGATCATTTCGATAAATAAAAAAATATTTACAGAATCAGCTGGCAACATTCAACAACACACATCAATTTCACAAATATTTACAAATACAGAACAATTTGAAAATTCACAAACACAGGGAAACACAACATACAAAATAACAGAGGAGAACATACAAACAAACAGCCCAGCCCAGCACCTAACTACTCCCACCCCACACTTAATCCGAACACTGACCCCAGTGTTTACAAAAATTAAATAGCACAAAATCGGGTGGTGGAACTCCCTGATCAGTCAAAGTATTCCACTTCTTCATCAGGTGCTGCTGCTTCATCTCCCATGTCCGAGTCGCCTCCGTCGTCATCATCGGACTCCACATCGGAGTCCTCCCGACGCGTCTCCTCGTCCGTGGGGACGTCATCGTCTGTGGGCTCTACAAAGGCTGGCCCTACTGGGCATAGAGCCCTGGCGTTTTCGCCAAACGGGTAATCTAGCTCGAGCTGCCATAGCTCCTCCTCGGTCGCTGGCCTCCCACCTATCCTGAGCTGGAGCATCTGCATCCCATACATCCGCGCCATGTACTGGTCATCACGAGCGTGTCGCTCGCCAAGTGTCAGCACTGGCCCGTGGGTGGTGTCGGGAGCCTTAGTTTTAGTCACATCCAAGGCCCGCCGCTCCAACTGCAGGATATAATCGAGGGCCTCCTCCTCAACATCGAGGCCCCTGAGAAAGGTGGTGAGTAGTCCACCGAAACCATACCTGTGCCCCTGGTGCAACTGGGCCCTCTTCATGGCGGATATAATAACCGCCCCGACATTTATCTCCAGCCCTTTCATCAAGGCGTACACCAGGCAAACACGATCCTGAGTTACATCAGTCATATGTACCCCCAGGATGAGGCAAGAGCAGACTATCTTCAGCCAAATTCGGACTTCCTTGTTCATCTGAGAATATGGCAGAGTCTGGTGGTAGCCCCTTTCCTTGTGCCTGCTCCATCTAGCTATAGATCTGGCCCCACACAGTGTGCGTCTGATGTCAGCATATGGTGGGGTAATGTTCAGCTGTCGGAGGATGTGGGCGTCTGTGTCCCGCGCTCCTATGACGGCATTGAGCTGGTAGGGCTCCAGAGTGACTATCTGCCCTCTGATTTTGATGGTGTGGCTTCGGATTGACGGGTTCCAATTAGCATAGAACTCCCGAACCAAGTGCAGGTTGCATTCTTTGGGCTCCTCGAATATGAACTTGAGCCCCGCTGCCTCGATCCGGTGAACTATTCTGGGGAACTCCTTTGCCAATGGCTCCCGTGCTATATGCTCCTCGGGGAAATATTTGTTCTCTTTGTGCTTGGCGTACCACTTTTTCCCCTCGTCAGTCACCCATCTTGTTCCATATTGGCGGCGCTGGCCGCGTGGAACTGCTGGTGCTGCTGGGACTGTTGTGCCCAGTCTGAGTCGCTTTCTTCCTGTGCCTGAAGTTGATGCACCTTTACCTTTCTCTTGCCGGCTTGCCATTTGACCTGTCAACCCAAGTAAACAAGCTCAATGTTAAGCTAAATAAATATTAACCTCGGCTAAGGTTGGGTTACGCTAAGTTACCCCACACTTAGTCCTTAGCTACAGTTACAACAATACGGCAAGAATAACTTTATTTACCCAAAACAACCAGCTATACAATCATGCTATGTGCGTTCAAAAGAAAATTCGACGGTATAACTTCTGTGTACTACTCAGACTTCGTACAGTTAATCACAATCACTACCATCGCAAACATTTTAACCATTGCACTTAGCAAAGAAAAACAAAGAAACAAAAATAACAATAAAAATTTATATACATGAACCTATCCAACCAACTAAATTCGAACAAATTTCAACATTTTCCCCCAAACCCGAGAATTCGTCGTCTATTAACATTCCTAACAATTTGTACAACGACTCATCTCATTCCACCCGTACAACCCGGCATAAAATTCACAATTTCAACACATTTCTAACTTCAAATTCAACAACAAGCCCTAGAATTGATTTTATCAATCAAATTTGAATAATTTATGCAATCGACAAGTTCAAACGATCATAATGACATTCTGAACAATTATCAATCAACAAATAACTCGAATTCATGCTTAATTTCGACTTAGGGCGATTTAGTTCACCTCCCATGCTTCAAATCAAAGAAAATCGACAAAAACTTGAGAGGGAATCGGAAAACATACCTTGTACTTGAATAATCGAAGAAAACTCAGTAATTTCTTGCCTTAAGCCGTGGCACGTTGATGGGAGAGGGGTTTTGGGATGTTTGGTCGCGGAGGAAATTGAAAATGAGGGGAAAAGGGAAGGTTTCGGGTTAAAAAGGGTAGAAAAACACGCGGGTCACCCGGTAACCCGGTGTGACCCATCGCAATATACAAGGCAACGTGTCATGGAGTTCATCGCGGTGCACTGCCTCCGTGACATGGAGCCATCGCGACATCATACTGGAAATTTTTAAAATTTCCGAGTTATACCTCAACGTGTCACGGAGGGTAACGCGGAAGTCCTCCTCCGTGACACGGAGCTATCGCCCCAGCTCATTTTTTTCTACATTTTATTAATTTTTTTCATACCTCGACTTTTCCTTCACGATTCCGTGCACATTTTCCTCCGTTTGACCTGAAAATCATCTCACTAAACAAAATTGGTTAGAATTATAGGTTTCACCTAACTAAAAATTAAAAACACTAACTAAAACGAAAAATTTTATAATCAATCAAGAAAAAGAAAAAGAAAAATCTATTTACACTTTACAAAATGAAAGAAAAAATTTTCACGGGTTGCCTCCCGTGCAGCGCCTGGTTTACCGTCGCGGCTCGACGTCATTTAAGCTCAATTGTCCGCTAGGGTGATGGACGATTTCTCTCAATCACCGTCCTCCCCCCAGTAGTGCATACACCTATCCGGTGGTCTTCCCATTAACTCTCGGGAATCCTTCATCTGCTTAGCATTACCATGATTAATCACATTGATCACCGAGAGTTCTTCATGCACCATCGGGAGCTTGGGTGCTTTATACACATCGAACACCTCTACCTTGTCATGTGCTCACATTGTGAGTTGCCCCGCAGCTACGTCGATTAATGCTTTCCCGGTAGACAAGAAGGGACGTTCCAAAATAAATGGGACTTTCGCGTCTGGTTCAAAATCCAGCACGACAAAATCTACCAGGAAAATTAGGGAGCCAACTTGCATTAGAACATCCTCAACAACGCCATCTGGCCTAGCTAAGGATCGGTCCGCCAACTGCAAGATTACGGTTGTGGGTCTAGGCCTCCCTAGACCCAACTTTCTGAATACCGAAGACGGCATCAGATTTATACTTGCCCCCAAGTCACACAATCCACGAGCTCGGATGCTCTGCCCAATAGTAAGCTGGATAGTAAAACTTCCAGGGTCTTTTAGCTTTGTGGGCAGTCTATTTTGGATCCGGGAAGTGCACTCCTCCGTTAAAGCCACCGTAGCATACTCAGTCAACTGACTTTTGTTGGCCACGATGTCCTTTATGTTCTTGGCATATTTAGGCACTCCCTGCAAGACATCAACAAGTAGTAAATTAACATGTACCTGTTTAAGCACCTCCATGAATTCCTTGAAACACGCCTCCTCTTTGTGTTTCTTGAGTCGTTGAGGGAACGGGGGTGGAGGTCTTTCTGATTCAGCTTCTTTGGTCTTCCCCCTTTCCGAACTTTGCTCCCCCTCAACTTCTGCTGCTCCCGAGTGTTGAGGTGGTCTTTCTGGTTCCACCTCCTTCAGCTGCAAACCACTCCTTGTGGTCACTGCATTTACCTGCTTGGGATTCGGATCCGTGTCGCTTGGCAGTCCTCCTCTCGGCCTTGTATTTTGGGCACTAGCAAATTGCCCAAATTGATACTCAAGAGCCTTGGTAGCTAACTGATTGTTTTTCACTTCGGCTGCCAATTTCACATAGTCAACCTGCAATTGAGCTTGGTTAGCTATCATGGTCTTGAACATCTCCTCAATGATGGGTGATGGTAGTGGAGGAGGTGCATTGTTATTTCTGAATTGAGATTGGTAGTTCTGTTGCCCTCCTTGGTTCCTTTGCACACCCTGACCCGCACTTTGGCCTTGATGGTTGTTGCTACCCCATGAGAAGTTAGGATGATTCCTACAATTTGAATTGTAGCTACTACCATACTGCTGGCGATTTCTTTGTGCATTACCCACAAAGTTTACCGAGTCAGGATTGGCTCCACAGCACTCAGCTGAGTGCTCACTGCTTCCACACACTTCACACCACATCTGATGGACTGCATTAACTGGAGCTGAAGGATGGTTCAAAGTCATGTTGCTGAAGTGGTTGTTCAATTGATTTTGCAAGACAGCTATCTGTGCAGCGATAGCTGTAAACCCATCCACTTCCAGCACTCCTGCTGCTTTCCTTGTCCCACCTCGTGATGAATCAGCATTCCATTTTGAATTGCCCTGTGAAATCCGGTTTAGTAAGGTATATGATCTTGGGCAGATTTATATGCCCAAGTGATACTCAAACGTATCATTTTCGCCTTGTTTACTGTGCAATGTGTATACATTTTCATGTAATTGGTAATAAAATGTGAATTTATACTAACCAACATGATTAGCATTGTTTTTTAGGTAAAACATGATTTTGAGGAGCTAAAATGCATGTTGGAACAATATCGGAGTTGGACTTGGATGCGAGCACGAAAAAGACATTGGAATGCACAATGTAAAGGGGCTCCGCGATGGAGCCGTGCCACGCTACCATCGCGGAGGCACACTGCATGGAGGATGAATTAATTTGGCAATTTCCAGTGAAGCCTCGCGACAGCTCCGTGGCACGGAGGCAAGCCTCCGCGTTGCATGTCGTGCCACGTTGAGGCTATATTCCCGGACCCTGGATTTCCAGTGAGGGTCCGCGTCCACGCCGTGTCACGGAGGCAGTGCTCCGCGTTGGCCTCCGTGACACGTTGCTTGTTATTCCGGGAAAAATTTCCAATAGTATAAATAGAACACTTAGGCTTATTTTTAATAAATTGAGACTTGGTGGAGCAAGGACGTGGGTTAGAGGCAGTTGAGGGACGAAAAAGCTAAGGGATTTTCTCTCTTCCTTTCTTCTTTCAATCAATTGTTTGTATGATTAACACTTGTTTTAGGATGATTAATCCACAAATGAGTGGCTAATTCTCTTCCTTGCTGAGGTTATGAACAATGGTGATGAATTTTGATTATTGAATTGTATGGTTTTTCATCTTCTTCTTCTATGTTGTTCTATTAATTCTTGTTTCTACTACATTAGTGTGTGGCCGACATTAATGTATATCTAAAAAGTCCGATTTCACTCGAGAGAGCACGAAATTGGAATGTTGTGAATTAATAGGGTATTGTTCTTAACTTGATTTGGGAAAATTGGGTTTTGATGTGCTTTCCTGCTAGAAATATACTTGAAAGTCGTATTAGTCAATTTAGGAACCGGAATTGTATTGCTAGGTCATAAATTGCATTTGATCACAGAAATGTAGACGAATGGTTTATGATTCTAAAGTGAGATTAAATACGAGAGTTTTAATCTCTAGGCTAATGTTCTTGGCTAGCAACAGGAAGAGAAGATTAACCAAATTATGATTATACTCAAGTTCATTACTTGTTCTTAACCTTGGCATGCTCATATCCATAGTTTCAATTCAAAGTAGATATTTGTTAAGAGTTTAGTATATAATTTATAAACAAAAATTATTTAACTTTAGGTTACGTTGTTGTTAGCATATTTAGAAGTAAGATAGAATATAGTATACTTGAGCAATTTTACTTATCCAGAGTCTCCTTGGTTCGATACTTGGGTTACTTAGCCACTTTATTACTTGTTTGACCACGTGCACTTGCGTGTCGGTTTTAACTTATAGCAAACCACCCGAACAAGTTTTTGGCGCCGCTGCCGGGGAGACTAGGCAATTGGTGAAATTGCGTTAAGTGTAAATTTACTGTATTTTTGTTTTATTTTCTTAAGTGTTGACAACTTGGTCTTAGCCTGTATTTTGCAGACTTGATTTCTGTGAACACTGGCAAAGGACAAAGAGCTGGTGGAATTTTATATAGAGCCTGAACGTGAATTTCATAGTAAACGCAGAGAAGCTCTACAAAAGAAGCTGCAGTTGCTCAGACAGTCTATTATGGAGCAACAAAATCCACCGGTTGTGAGGGCAGTGTTAGTGCCCGACGAAGTAGCAGCAAGGCCGGTTCGCGAGGTGGCAATCCCACATGCCAACAATGTACATTCAAGTATCCGCAAACCAGAGCCTGGAGGGAGATTTGAATTAAAGCAGAACATGGTGCAACTATTGCACACAAGCGGGCAATTTACCGGACTCCCTCATGAAGACCCACAACAACATCTCCAAAACTTTTTGGAGATAAGTGACACTTATATACCCGCTGGAGTGTCACCTGATTATGTTCGGCTCACACTATTTTCGTTTTCCTTACTTGGTGAAGCCAAGAGGTGGTTGAAAGCTGAACCACCAAATTCTATATCAACGTGGGATGATCTAGCATGAAAGTTCTTGATAAGATTTTTTCCCTCTGGTAAAACAGCCAGACTTAGAAGTCAAATTCTAAGTTTCAAACAGAGGGAGGGAGAAAATTTATATCAAGCCTGGGAAAGATTTAAATCCATGTTGTGGGACTGTCCTCATCATCATCAGTCCAATGAGGTGTTCGTACACACATTTATTGAGGGTTTGGAACCCCATACTAAAATTTTGTTAGACTCAGCAGCTGGAGGGCAAGCGCCGGAAAAGACTTATGAGGAGTTGTACACTTTGCTCAACCAGATTTCACAGGGCAATCCAGAATGGAATGCTGATTCATCTCGAGGTGGAGCAAGGAAAGCAGCAGGAGTGCTTTAAGTGGATGGATTTACAGCTATCGCTGCATAGATAGCTGCCTTACAGAATCAGTTAAACAACCACTTCAGCAATATGAATTATAACCAGCCTTCAGCTTCAGTCAATGCGGTCCAGCAAATGTGGTGTGAAGTGTGTGGTAGCAGTGAGCACTCAACTGAGTGCTGTGGAGCAAACCCAAATTCTGTTAACTTTGTGGGCAATGCACAAAGAAATCAGCAGCAGTCTGGTAGCGGCTACAACTCAAATTGGAGGAACCATCCAAATTTTTCGTGGGGTAGCAACAACCAACAAGGCCAAAGTTCGGGTCAGGGTATGCACAGGAATCAAGGAGGGCAACAGAACTACCAATCTCAATTCAGAAATCAAAATGCCCCTCCTCCACCACCATCACCTACCATTGAGGAAATGTTCAAGACCATGATCGCTAATCAGGCGCAATTGCAGGCTGACTATGTTAAATTGGCAGCCGAAGTGAAAAATAATCAATTAGCGACCAAGGCTCTTGAGTATCAATTTGGGCAATTTGCTAGTGCCCAAAACACAAGGCCCAGAGGAGGACTGCCTAGCGATACGGATCCAAATCCGAAGCAGGTAAATGCGGTGACCACAAGGAGTGGTTTGCAGTTGAAGGAGGTGGAACCAGAAAGACCGCCTCAAAAGTCAGGAGCAGCAGATGTTGAGGGAGAGCAACTTGCGGATAAGGGGAAGACCAAAGAAGCTGAATCAGAAAGACCTCCACCCCCGTTCCCTCAACGACTCAAGAAACACAAGGAGGAGGCGTGTTTCAAGAAATTTATGGAGGTGCTTAAACAGGTACATGTTAATTTACCTCTTGTTGATGTCTTGCATGGAGTGCCAAAATATGCCAAATATATTAAAGACATCGTGGACAACAAAAGTAGTTTGACTGAGTATGCCACGGTGGCTTTGACGAAAGAATGCACTTCCCGGATCAAAAATAGACTGCCTACGAAGCTAAAAGACCCTGGAAATTTTACTATCCAGCTTACAATTGGGCAGAGTATCCGAGCTCGTGGATTGTGTGACTTGGGGGCGAGCATAAATCTGATGCCATCTTCGGTATTCAGAAAGTTAGGTCTAGGGAGTCCTAGACCTACAACCGTAATCTTACAGCTAGCAGACAGATCCTTAGCTAGGTCAGATGGCATTGTTGAGGATGTTCTAGTGCAAGTAGGCTCCCTCATTTTTCCGGTTAATTTTATTGTTCTGGATTTTTAACCAGACGCTGAAGTCCCATTTATTTTGGGACGACCCTTCTTGGCAACCGGAAAAGCATTAATCGACGTGGCTACCGTTCAACTTACAATGCGAGCACATGACAAGGTAGAGGTGTTCGATGTGTACAAAGCACCCAAGCTCCCGATGGTAAATGAAGAACTCTCGGTGATCAATGTAATTGATCATGGGAATGATAATCGAATGAATGATTCCCGAGAGTTGATAGGAAGACCACCAGATAAGGGTGAGCACTACTAGGGGGAGGACAATGATCGTGAAAAATCGTCCATCACCCTAGTGGATAATTGAGCATAAAGGACGTCGAGCCGCGACGGTAAACCAGGCGCTGCACGGGAGGCAACCCGTGAAAAAATATTTTTTTTTCTTTTGTTTAGTAAAGTGTAAATAGTTTTTAGTTTATTTTTCTTTTTCTTGATTTGGTATAAATTTTTCATTTTAGTTAATATTTTTCATTTTAGTTAGGGAAATCTATTAATCTAACCAATTTTGTTTAGTGAGGTGATTTTCAGGTCAAACGGAGAAAAATATGCATGGAATCGGGAAGGAAAAGGCAAGGTATGAAAAAATGAATAAAATGAAGAGACAGTGCACTGGGGCATTGGCTCCGTGTCACGGAGGAAGGGCTCCGCGTTACCCTCCGTGACACGTTGAGGTTAAATCTGGATTTTTTTAAAATTTCAGTGAGCCATCGCGTTAGCTCCGTGTCACGGAGGAGGGGCTCCGCGTTACCCTCCGTGACACGTTGCCCTATATTTTGTGACGGGTCACACCGGGTTTCCAGGTGACCCGCGTATTCCCTTCATTTTAAACCCCGATTTTAGGCCCCTTTTCCTTATTTTCTCTCTTCTCCGCGACCAAACACCTATATTTCCCTCTCCTAACCAACGTGCCACGGTATTAAGCAAACAAATTGTCGAGTTTCTTGGATTATTCAACCTAAAGGTATGTTTTCCTATTCTCTCTCAATGTTTTGTCGATTTTAGTCGAATTTGAGCATGGAAGGTGAGATATATCACCCTACGTAGCAATTTAGCATGAAATTGAATTATTCTTTGATTGATAAATGTTCGGAATGTTGTAATTAGCGTTTGAACTTGTCGATTGCGTGAATGATTCGAATTTGATTGTAAAATTGAATTCTAGGGCTTGGGTTGTTGAAATCGAATTGGGTAACTTGGTAAATTTGTGAATTATATGCCGGGGTGTGTTTGTGAATTGAGATAAGTCATTGTAAATATTGTTTGAAGGTAATAGACGACGAATTCTTGGGTTTTGGGAAAATGTAAAAATTATTCAAATTGGTTTGGTTATTTGGATTCGTATGTATATAGCATTATTGTCGTTGCTTTTGTTTGTTGTTTTAGTTGCTAAGTGCGATGTTTAAATTGATAGCGATGGTAGGATTGGGATTAGCTGTATGAAGTCTGAGTAGTACACTATAGTTATACTGTTGAAATTTTTTTTGTGAACGCACTAAGCATAAATTGTATAGTTGTTTGTTTTTGGTGTAAATAAAGTGATCCTTGTCGTAGTATCATAACTATAGCTAAGGACTAAGTGTGGGGTAAACTTAGCTTAACCCGACCTTAGCCGAAGCTAATATACATTTAGCTTGACATGGTGCTTGTTTATTTGTATTGACAGGTACAATGGCAAGTAGGCAGGATAAGGGTAAAGGTGCTTCTACTTCAGGCACCGGGAGAAAACGACTGAGACTGGGCACTGCAGTCCCAGCTGCAACAGTTGTTCCGCGCGGCCAACGCCGCCAATACGGAACGAGGTGGGTAACCGATGAAGGGAAGAAGTGGTATGCTAAACACAAGGAAAACAAATACTTCCCTGAGGAGCATATTGCACGGGAACCACTAGCACAGGAGTTCCCCCGTATTGTGCAAAGGATTGAGACAGCTGGGCTCAGCTTCATATTTCAGGAGCCCAAGGAATGCAACCTTCATTTAGTCCGGGAGTTCTATGCAAATTGGAACCCGGCCATCAGAAGCCACACAATAAAAATTAGAGGGCAGATTGTCACTCTGGAACCCCAGCAATTAAATGCCATCATTGGAGCGCGGGACACAGACGCCCACGTTCTCCGCCAGCTGAATATCACCCCACCATACGCCGATATTAGACGCATTTTATGTGGGGCTCGATCCATAGCCCGATGGAGCAGACATAAGGAGAGGGGTTACCACCAGACTCTGCCGTATACTCAAATGAATAGGGAGGCAAGAATTTGACTGAAAATAGTTTGTTCGTGCCTGATCCCGGGGGTGCACATGACAGATGTGACTCGGGACCGTGTGTGCCTGGTGTATGCCCTGATAAAAGGGCTAGAGATTAATGTTGGGGCGGTCATCATTTCCGCCATGAAGAGAGCCCGACTACACCAGGGCCACAGGTATGGGTTTGACGGACTTCTCACCACCTTCCTCCGGGGCCTCGATGTCGAGGAAGAGGCTTTGGACTACATCTCGTAGTTGGAGCGGAGGGCCCTTGATGTGACCAAAACTAAGGCCCCCGACACCACACACGGGCCAGTGCTAACACTGGGCGAGCGACATGCTCGCGACGACCAGTACATGGCTCGGATGTTTGGTATGTAAATGCTTCAGCTTCGGATTGGTGGGAGACCAGCCACGGAGGATGAATTATGGCAGCTGGAGCTGGATTACCCATTTGGCGAGATCGCCAGAGCTTTGTGCCGAGTGGGGCCAGCCTTCGTTGAGCCCACTGACGATGATGTCCCCACGGACGAGGAGACACGTCGGGAGGACTCCGATGTGGAGTCCGATGACGACGATGGAGGTGACTCAGACATGGGCGATGAGGCAACAGCACCGGATGAAGAAGTCGAATATTTCGACTGATCAGGGAGTTCCACCACTCGAAATTTTATGATTTTTAATTTTTGTGAACACTGGGGACAGTGTTCGATTTAAGTGTGGGGTGGGAAGTAGTTAGGTGCTGGGGGCTGGGCTGATTTGCTGTATGTTCTTCCTTTGTTTTATTCAGTATGTTTATGTTTCCCTGTGGTTGTGAGTGCAAACTGGTTTGTATCTGTATAGGTACATATTTTTGTGGTAATTGATGTGTGTTGTGAAATGTTGTGGTTGCCAGCTGGTACAAATTTTGTAAATATTATTTTTTCTCTTTATCGAAATGATCGATATATTTTTAAAATTTTGCGAAAATATTTTGTACATATTAAAATATTTTGTAAATTTTTTTCCATCAAAATGATCGATGTGTTGCAAAATTTTCCGATTTTTATTTCTGGGTTTCTCAGAGTTTGTTTTCGGTTCTTTTACCGAGAATAGTCCCATTGAACCGACGTTATAGTTAGTGACCGTTCCCCATGATGGATGGATGACGACCGTCTTAAGGGAAATGTAGTCGGTAGGAGTAGTGATTTTAATTTATTTTAAGTTTTTCTTTGGTGGATTGCATCACGGAACCTGTAGTTACTATATGGTTGTGAATTTTGGTTGCGTGTTGTAACTGATATTCAAAATGTAAAAGTGATTCATTTGAAAGCATGCAATTTTGTAAATATGTTGAGTTACCTTGGCTGTAGAATTCGATTCAGTGTGATTGAGGCTTAATTTTTGAATTCATGTAATTGGTTAATTAAAGAGTCTGTGAATGCATCTTGAATCGAGCATGTGCACAAAGTGTGAAGTGAGGTATTGTTATTCCATGCTGTTGTGAAGTGTCTAGAACTTGCCTGGTGTGTGTACAAAATGAAATGAAGGAGGTGTAGTGTTGGAAAGGATGTAGGCATTTCTTTATTTTAACCGAGAGTTTCTATTTTTTCTTGCCATACACTACCTTTTTATGTGATTGTATACCCTAGTCAGCCCGTCGAGCCTTTAGCCTATCATTTCTTTCTTTTGTCCAAAACTGTACAAACTGAGCTTTATTCGTTCTTTTCATTTGCCGTAAAGTCTATACAAAACTCTTAAGCGCTTAAGAAAAGAAAAATTTTCCCGAAGTGTCAAAGAGTGAGAAGAGTGGAAAGAAAAGAAAAGTAGAGGGAGGAAAGAAAAGAAGAGGTTGAAGAGGCACTTGTTATAATGAAATGATAATGAAGGTGCATGAAAACCCTTTGTTGTTGTGTCAAGTGTGTTTGATGAAATGGGCCATACGAAAGTAAACCAGCATGAATGGGATGATGAAAAAGAAAAGAGAGAAACAATGTTCATGAGTTTATGGGAATGTGTTGAAAAGGCGCTTAAGGATGCTAGTGACTATTATTGGCTAATCCAATATATACTAGTTCCATAGCTTCCATTACAACCCATTAAAGTCCTACTTGATCTTACATTGCATTTCCTTATATTAGTGGAGTAATACACTAAGGGCAAGCCTATGGGTCATGACATGATGCATGTGAATTCTTTTGGGAGAGAGAGTGAAATTAATTTTTACATGGCCCTACTTGAAGGTTTGTGTGTCACATGAACATAAAAGGGGAAGATTCTATTGAGTTGTGAGGGCACATGCTTGATGAAAGATTGATTTTCGTGTCGGATATCTTGATTAGCTGATTTGCGTGAGTTTGCCGATATTGAGAGTCGATTCTTGAAGTCTAGGAAGTCTTGATGTATTAAAGGTCATTGCATTGTTAAGACCATGCATGTTTTCTTGATGATTTACAATATTGAATGATCGGTATGACCGTAGCGTAAATTGTCGCACCATAGTGGTGAAGGTTGGGATGTAATTTGCATGAATTGTGTATTTGTTTTTCGAGGACGAACAAGGATTTAAGTGTGGGGTAAGTGATCTTGGGCAGATTTATATGCCCAAGTGATACTCAAACGTATCATTTTTGCCTTGTTTATTGTGCAATGTGTATACATTTTCATGTAATTGGTAATAAAATGTGAATTTATACTAACCAACATGATTAGCATTGTTTTGTAGGTAAAACATGATTTTGAGGAGCTAAAATGCATGTTGGAACAATATCGGAGTTGGACTTGGATGCGAGCACGGAAAAGACATTGGAATGCACAATGTAAAGGGGCTCCGCGATGGAGCCATGCCACGCTACCATCGCGGAGGCACACTGCATTGAGGATGAATTAATTTGGCAATTTCCAGTGAAGCCTCGCGACAGCTCCGTGGCACGGAGGCAAGCCTCCGCGTTGCATGTCGTGCCACGTTGAGGCTATATTCCCGGACCCTGGATTTCCAGTGAGGGTCCGCGTCCACGCCATTTCACGGAGGCAGTGCTCCGCGTTGGCCTCCGTGACACGTTGCTTGTTATTCCGGGAAAAATTCCCAATAGTATAAATAGAACACTTAGGCTTATTTTTAATAAATTGAGACTTGGTGGAGCAAGGACGTGGGTTAGAGGCAGTTGAGGTACGAAAAAGCTAAGGGATTTTCTCTCTTCCTTTCTTCTTTCAATCAATTGTTTGTATGATTAACACTTGTTTTAGGATGATTAATCCACAAATGAGTGGCTAATTCTCTTCCTTGCTGAGGTTATGAACAATGGTGATGAATTTTGATTATTGAATTGTATGGTTTTTCATCTTCTTCTTCTATGTTGTTCTATAAATTCTTGTTTCTACTACATTAGTGTGTGGCCGACATTAATGTATATCTAAAAAGTCCGATTTCACTCGAGAGAGCACGAAATTGGAAAGTTGTGAATTAATAGGGTATTGTTCTTAACTTGATTTGGGAAAATTGGGTTTTGATGTGCTTTCCTGCTAGAAATATACTTGAAAGTCGTATTAGTCAATTTAGGAACCGGAATTGTATTGCTAGGTCATAAGTTGCATTTGATCACAGAAATGTAGACGAATGGTTTATGATTCTAAAGTGAGATTAAATACGAGAGTTTTAATCTCTAGTCTAATGTTCTTGGCTAGCAACAGTAAGAGAAGATTAACCAAATTATGATTATACTCAAGTTCATTACTTGTTCTTAACCTTGGCATGCTCATATCCATAGTTTCAATTCAAAGTAGATATTTGTTAAGAGTTTAGTATATAATTTATAAACAAAAATTATTTAACTTTAGGTTACGTTGTTGTTAGCATATTAAGAAGTAAGATAGAATATAGTATACTTGAGCAATTTTACTTATCCAGAGTCTCCTTGGTTCGATACTTGGCTTACTTAGCCACTTTATTACTTGTTTGACCACGTGCACTTGCGTGTCGGTTTTAACTTATAGCAAACCACCCAAACAGTATACAGCTCCTCATAACTCTTTTCCAACGCTTGCCCTCCAGCTGCTGAATCTTGCAATATTTTGGTGTGGACTTCCAAACCCTCAATAAATGTGTGCACCAACACCTCATTGGACTGATGATGATGAGGACAGTCTCGCAACATGGATTTAAATCTCTCTCAGGCTTGATATAAATTTTCTCCCTCCCTCTGTTTGAAACTTAGAATTTAACTTCTAAGTCTTGCTGTTTTACCAGAGGGAAAAAACCTTATCAAGAACTTCCGTGCAAGATCATCCCACGTTGAAATAGAATTTGGTGGCTCAGCTTTCAACCACCTCTTGGCTTCTCCGAGTAATGAGAACGGAAATAATGTAAGCCGAACATAGTCAGGTGACACTCCAGCGGGTATGTAAGTGTCACTTATCTCCAAAAAGTTTTGGAGATGCTGTTGTGGGTCTTCATGAGGGAGACTGGTAAATTGCCCGCTTGTGTGCAACAATTGCACCATATTTTGCTTGAGTTCAAATCTCCCTCTAGGCTCTGGTTTGCGGATACTAGATGTAACATTATTGCCATGTGGGATTGCCACCTCGCGAACCGACGTTGCTGCTGCTTCTTTGGGCACTAACACTGCCCTTACAACCGGTGGATTCTATTGCTCCATAATGGTCTGTCTGAGCAACTGCAGCTTTCTTTGTAGAGCTTCTCTCCGTTTATTGTGAAATATACGTTCTGGCTCTAGATAAGATTCCACCAGCTCTTTGTCTCTTGCCAGTGTTCACAGCAATTAAGTCTGCAAAATACAGGCTAAGACCAAGTTGTCAACACTTAGAAAAATGAAAATACAGTAAAATTAACACTTAAAACAAATTCACCAATTGCCAAGTCCCTGGCAACGGCGCCAAAAACTTGTTCGGGTGGTTTTGGGTTGTAAAACCGACACGCAAGTGCACGTGGTCGAACAAGTAGTAAGTGGCTTTAGTAAGCCAAGTATCGATCCCACAGAGACTTGGGTTAATTGCAATTTGCTCAAGTTTACTCTATTTTACTTCTGAATATGTTGATAACAATGTAACCAAAAAGAGGATATTTTGTTTTATAAATTTTATACTAAAACTAAGAACAATTATCTACTTTGAATTTGGACTATGGATAAAAGCATGCTGAGGTTAAACGAACATGTAATGAAACTGATTATCATCATAAATTGGTTAATCTTTTCTTCCTGTTGCTAGCCAAGAACAATTGCCAAGAGATTAAAACTCTCGTATTTAATCTCACTTAAGAATCATGAACCATCCGTCTACATTTCTGTGATCAAATGCAATTCATGTTCTAGCCATACAATTCCGATTCCTAAATTGACTAAGACAACTTTCAGGTATATTTCTATCCTGAAGGTTCATAAAAACTCAATTTTCCCAAACCAAGTAAAGAACAATATCCTATTATTTCACAACTTTCCAATTTCGTACTCTCTCGAGTGAAATCGGACTTTTTAGATGTACATTAATGTAGGCCACACACCAATGCAGTAGAAACAAGAATTAATAGAACAACATGGAAGAAAAAGATGAAAAACCATATAATCAATAATCAAAATTCATCACAAGTGTTCATAACCTCAGCAAGGAAGGTAATTAGCCACTCATTTGTGGATTAATCATCATAAAACGAGTGTTAATCATACAAGCAATTGAATTAGAGAAGAAAGAAAGAGAGAAAAAACCCTGAACTTTTCGTTCCTCAACTGCCTATAACCCACGTCCTTGCTCCACCAAGTCTGAATTATGAAAAATGAACTTAAGTGTTCTATTTATACTAGTGGGAATTTTTCCCGGAATAATGAGCAACGTGTCACGGAGTGCATCGCGGAGCACTGCCTCCGTGACACGCCATGAACGCGGACCCTTACTGGAACTGGGGGTCCGGGAATTTAAGCTCAACGTGGCACGGCGTGCATCGCGGAGCACTTGCTCCGTGCCACGGAGCAAACGCGGACCTCCACTGGAAATATAGTGAATTTTCACCCTCCAGGCAGAATGCCTCCGCGATGGCAGCGTGACACGGCTCCATCGCGGAGCCCCTTTAAATCATGTTGTCCAATGCCTTTTCCTTGCTCGCATCCAAGTCCAACTCCGATATCATCCAACATGCCCTTTTAGCTTCTCGAAATCACATTTTACCTACAAAACAATGCTAATCATGTTGGTTAGTATAAATTCACATTTTATTTCTAATTACATGAAAATGTATACACATTGCTAGATAAACAAGGCTAAAATGATACTTTTGAGTATCACTTGGGCATATAAATCTGCCCAAGATCAGCTCCTCTGTCAGAGATAATAGATACTGGAACACCATGTAATCTAACTATTTCTCTGATATATATTTCGGCATAATCTTCAGCAAAGAAAGTAGCTTTCACTGGCAGGAAATAGGCTGATTTCATCAGTCTGTCAACTATTACCCTAATGGAATCATGTCTATGCCTGGTACGGGGTAATCCTTCTACAAAGTCCATGTTTATTGCTTCCCATTTCTAGAGAGGCACAACTATGTCCTGAGTGAATCCGCCCGGTTTCTGGTGTTCCGCTTTTACTTGTTGGCAGTTAGAACACTGGGCTACAAATTCGGCTATTTCCCTTTTCATACCTGGCCACCAGTAGATATCCTTGATATGGTGGTACATTTTCGCCGCGCTTGGGTGGAGAGAATAGCAGGCATAATGTACCTCACTCATAATCTGCTGGCGGAGCCTTGAAATATCTGGAACACAGAGGCGGCCCTTACATCGCAGCACTTCATTGTCAGTTATTTGAAAATCTGGCACTTTCGCTTGTTTAATTCTGTCCTTAAGCTGGACCAGGTTAGGATCTTCATATTGTCGTTCTTTTACCTCCACAACAAATGACGACACAGCGGTGTTTTGAATTACTGTTCTGTTGTCCTCTATTTCTGCTACACGAACGGCTAGGCTGGCTAATTGATGTATTTCTCTGACCAACTCCCGCTGCTCGGGCTGCAGATACGCCAAACTCCCCATCGATTTACGGATGAGAGCATCTGCTACTACCTTCGCTTTTCCCAGATAATACAGAATGTCCACGTCATAATCTTTCAATAACTCCAACCGGCAACGCTGTCGCAAATTCAACTCCCTCTGAGTGAAGATATACTGTAGGCTCTTATGATTTGTGAAAATATCCACATGGATGCCATACAAGTAATGTCTCCATATCTTTATGGTGTGGATCACTGCGGCTAACTCCAGGTCGTGGGTAAGATAATTCTTTTCGTGTTTCCTCAGTTGTCTGGAAGCATAAGCAATCACTTTACCGTACTGCATCAACACACAACCCAACCCAATACCTGATGCGTAAGAATACACTGAAGAACCCTCTATACCTTCGGGTAATGCTAACACTGGAGCGGAGGTTAATCTATCTTTTAATTCTTGGAAACTCTGCTCACATGCCTCTGTCCACTGAAACTTTACTGCTTTCTGCGTCAGCTTAGTCAGAGGTGACGCTATAGTGGAGAATCCCTCAACAAATCTTCTTTAGTATCCTGCTAATCCTAGAAAACTACAGACTTTGGTCGGAGTTGTAGGTCTAGGCCATGTTTTGAGTGCTTCTATTTTCTGCGTGTCAACCTATATACCAGCATCCGACACAATATGCCCCAAGAAACCTATAGAGTTTAGCCAGAATTCACATTTTGGAACTTGGCATATAACTGACGGTCCCTGAGAATCTGGAGCACTGTCCGTAAATGAGCCTGGTGGTCTGCCTCTGAACGAGAATACACCAGAATATCATCGATAAATACTATCACGAACAGGTCCAGGTATGGTCTGAAGGTGCTGTTCATCAGGTCCATAAATACTGTTGGGGCATTCGTCAACCCAAAGGACATAACTAGGAATTCAAAAGTGGCCATATCGGGTCCTGAAGGCTGTTTTGGGAATGTCTCTTTCATGAACTCGAACCTGATGATATCCGGACCGTAAGTTAATCTTGGAGAAATATCTGGCCCCTTGTAGCTGATCAAACAAATCATCTATTCTGGGAAGCGGATATTTATTCTTGACTGCAACCTTATTCAACTGTTGGTAGTCTATACACATGCGGAGCGAGCCATCCTTCTTTCTCAAAAATAGAACTTGCGCACCCCACGGTGAAGTACTCGGCCTGATAAAGCCCTTATCTAACAGATCCTTCAGCTACTCCTTTAATTCTCTAAGTTCAACAGGAGCCAGACTATACGGAGGAATTGATATGGGCTGCGTGCCTGGTAGCAAGTCAATTGCAAAATCTATTTCCCTTTCTGGGGGAATACCAGGTAGCTCGTCTGGAAATACATTAGGGAATTCATTCACCACTGGAATCGACTGGAGTGTCAGAGGCTCTACCCGAACATCCTGAACTCTGACTAAGTGGTAAATACATCCCTTAGCTATCAATTTTCTCGCCTGAAGGTAGGAAATAAACCTACCATTGGCGTAGCTGTGCTACCCTTCCACTCTCGCACTGCCTACCCAAGAAAGTGGAATCGAACCGTCTTGGTCCAACATTCAACGTTGGCATAGAATGGCACCAACCAATCCATACCCATAATTGCATTGAAATCAATCATTTCTAGTTCTACCAGATCTACTGTAGTCTGACGATCAGCAACCTCTACTGTATACCCTCGATAAATTATGCTAGCTATAATGGAGTCACCTATGGGTGTAGCTACTGAAAAGGGTTGTTCGGTGTATTTCACAACTACACGCAACTGCACGTGGTCAAACAAGTAGTAAAATGGCTAAAGTAAGCCAAGTATTGATCCCATAGGGACTGAACCAAGGTAATAATCGAATTAAGTGTTAATGAACTCTAACTCTAAAAATGCAGACAACAATTTAAAGGAGATTTTGAAGAGTTTATTTCCTAATTTATACTAATCTAAAACAAAATTATAATTCTGAACTATAGTAATGAGCAAGCTGAGGCTAAAACGAACATGCAGGGAAGTAATTTATCGATACAATTTGGTTAATCTTTCCTTCGGTTGCTAGTCAAGAATTATTGCCTATGGAGAGAAACTTTCGTATTCTACCCAACTTAAGAATCATGAACCTTCAACCTACATTTCTGTGATAAAAGAATTTCATGTTCTAGCCATACGAAACCGATTCCTTAATTGACTAATACGACTTTCAAATATATTTCTATTCTGTAGGTAAATCAATTCTCATTTTTCCCAAACTAAGAAGAGATCATATCCTACCAATTCACAACTTTCAAATTTCCTTCTCTTTCAATATAAAATTGGATTTTTTAGATATACACTAACATTGGCTGGACATTAATGCAGTAAGAACAAGAATTGATAGAACAACCATGGAAGAAAAGATGAAAAACCAAAATGATCAACAATTACATTCCACTACAAATGTTCTTAACCTCAGCAAGAAGTGAATTTAGCCACTCATTTGTGGATTAAACATCATCAAATGAGTATAAATCATACAAACAATTGAAATAAAGGAGAAAGAGTTAGAGAAGAACCCTAAGAATTTCGTCTCCTCAACTGCTTGTAACCCACGTTCTTGCTCAACTAAGTCAGAATAATTAAAAATAAACCTAAGTGTGCTATTTATACTAGTAGGAGTTTTTCCCAGAATAACAAGCAAAGTGTCATGGAGTGCATCGCGGAGCACTGCCTCCGTGACACGGTGCAAACGCGGACCCTTACTGGAATTTCATGTTCCAGGTAAATATGGCCAATATGCCATGGCATGCAACTCGGGGCTTGGTCAACGTGCCACGGCCCCGACGCGGACCTTCACTGGAATTTGTCCAAGTAACCCACCCGAGGTAGACTGCCTCCACGATGGCAGCGTGACACGGCTCCATCACGGAACCCTTTATTTGCTGCTTGTCCTTCACCTTTTCCACTGCTCGCTTCTGAGTCCATTCCCGATTTTCACCAACATGCAACTTAGCTTCCTAAAATTACATTTTTCCTGCAAAACAACACTAATCATGTCAGTTAGTATAAATTCACATTTTAACTACAAATCACATGAGAATGTGCAAATAACGATAGATAAACAAGACGAAATAAAGCATTTGAGCATCACTTGGGCATATAATTCTGCCCAAGATCAAGGGTTGCTGAAGCAATTCTGGTGCAACACTGAACTTTTGAGCCACAAATGGGGTAACGTAGGACAAAGTGGACCCTGGATCAATCAATACATAAGCAGGGTATGAGAAAATAGTCATCATACCTGTTACCACATTTGGAGATGCCTCTGAGTCTTGTCTCCCTGGTAATGCATAGGTACGGCTTGAGCCCGTACCTGAACTAGATGCTCCTCATCTACCTCAGCCTCTACCTGCTGAACCTGAGGGCCTACGCCCCGCCGCGGCTGCTGGAGCTCGTGGCCCTGCTGATGTCCTGTCCCAGCTATCTCGGATACCTTTCCCCCTGGCAAGACAATCTCTCATCATGTGCCCCTCCTGCCCGCATATATAACACCATGTGGAGCCATATCTACAAGCTTCGGTGTGAGGTTGGCTGCAAATAAGGCAGGGTGGGGGTGTGTATCTGCTCTGTTCTACCCTCCTCTGCTGAGGTGAATCCACTGTTCGTGAACTATCACCAGACTCTGACTGCCCTCGACGAATAAATCTACCCCTCTGTTGTTGTGGTGGAGGTGGGGGTCTAGGGGGCCTATCTGACAACCGGGGCCTGGGTCCTCTCTGAATCTCCCTCTGTATTTCATTTGATCTATCCCCGCGGCGCTGCTCCTGAGCTATACGTCTACTGTCCTGTTGCCGCTGTCTAAGGCCCTCAATAGTCTGGGCAAAGGCTGCACCCGGGCAATGTCCATATCTTCCCGTAATGTAGTTGTCATGCATGCTTTAATGTATTCTGGGTTCATACCCATAATGAACCGGTGGACTCTAGATGGCATGGTGTCCACAAAAGCTTGAGCATAGCGGGCTAAGGAGTCAAACATTAGGGCATATTCTCGTACACTCCTCGCCCCCTGCTCCAAGTGCAAAAACTGATCCATCCGGGCCTGCCGGATCTCCCGTGGCAAATAACGATCCAGGAAGGCCTCCAAGAAGTTGTACCAGGTCAGAGGGGCAACATCTCTCCCTCGAGACCTTTCCCAGCACTCGTACCATAACACAGCTATGTCTCGCAATCGGAATACTGCTAACTCAACTGATTTTGTAGGCGTTACATGTATGACCCGGAAGATTCTCTGCATTTGATCTAGGAAATCCTGGGGGTCCTCTGCCTGATCTGACCCTGTGAACTGTGGGGGACCTAATGCCAAAAATTCCCTGACCCTCAAACTGCCAGATCCACCTGATGGCTCTTCTGTTAGAGGTGGCACTGACTAGTGCTGAGTAGCCATCATTTGTGCCAGCATAACTACAGCACTGCGAATTTCCTGGTCGGATGGTGTAGGTACAGGAGCTATCGGAGGCGGTGTCGTCCTAAATGGCTCCTGATGAGATGGGGACTGCTGAGAAGGTTGTGATGATGCCTCCATATTGCCCTTAGATCGGACTGATTCCAAATGAAGCTGAGGCATCCTGCTGGTGCCTTCTCCTGCTGCGGTATCCAGCCTTCTACCTGTGGTAGGGTGTCGCTGGTCTGCCATTTTATCTATAAACAAAGAGTATGATAAGTTTTTGGAACTCAACCCTATACTGTACTGCTCTATGGCACGACTAAATATGATGGAAGAGTAACCATCCTATTATGCCTTGCAGCCTCCTGCCTATAGTATGTGGTGCACAACACTTCCATAGACAAGACTCTACTTAGCACGGCTTGCAGACTCCCTATGACACGACTTGCTCTGATACCAAGTTTGTCACACCCCGCCTTGGTGGGTATGACTGGCACCTGGTGCCCTACTAGAACCTGAACTTCTAGACTACTGAGCCTATCTGGTGCCTGGCTGGCTCTAACTCTGATTCACGAAATCAACGGGCTATATAGCGGCTGTAAATACAGCCTCCGGCCGACTAGGCCTATAGCCACCCGTACAACAACAATAGCTAACCAGAATCATATAAATACAAGGGAGCCTATGCGAGTCGACAAGGCCACCATGCTGACTAGTTATTTTTGAATCAAACAACAGATGCTAAACAGCTACGTGATTGACAATGTCACCACTACTAACTGGATTGGGCCCCACACGACCAACATAAATAACTAAACATACGCACGGCCCCACATGACCGGCACAAATAACCACAGGGAGATATAAATACAATCTGCAAGCCTCTAAGAATACTGATAAGATGGTCGAGACAGGGCCCCGACCTACCCGTACTATACAACAAAAGAAAATGATATACACCTCTGAATATCAAGCTCCGGATGACAGGAGCTGATGACTCTGCACTGGCTAGGATCACGAGGGATCGGCTCCTCGTCTATAAGTGCCTGCAGTCAAGTAATGCAGCGCCCCAAATGGGCGACAGTACCACTGGTACCGAGTATGTAAAGAAAACTGAACATAACTGAATATAAACAACAATGCTAGTAAATGCTAAATAGCAGAAAGTATTTGAAACTGTCTGGACTACCAGGATCTGGAATAAGCTTATCTATACTGAAGGTAAGGTAGAATAATACATGTCGTCATGGAGACCTGCTGTCTATAAGCTAATAGATATCATGTATATACATATATATAACATACAAGGACCTATACCAGCCCTCATAAGCCGGAAGGTGCCAACCAACACACAATCTATATACTCCTACCCAGGTCAAAACCATCCAAAAATAAATCAGTCCACTCACCTACTAACTACGAGCACCTTTACCAGCCCCCTAGGTATGCAGCTTGGGCTCTCTGGACACCTGACTATAACTGTATCTGAGTCTGGAGGACTCCTGTATCTGTAAACTGCAATTTGTATCTGTAAACTGTAAACTGCCCCCTGGGCGCAAGCGCTCGACAGGGCAAGCTATACTGCTATGCTGATCAGCCTGATATAGGGAATGTTGCATCCCATCTTCGTCCTACTGCGGATGGCATGTCACTCCTTGGAGTGACGTATTCTCACCGTTTGGCGTGCGAGTCGACACAGCTATTAACCTTGGGGCGGCAAGGAAACTCTAGGGGTGCCCTCATAGCACAAACAGTTCTCAACAAACAATAATCACATATAGCAAGCATGTTCGATCTGAAAATACTATCTGTATTCTGATTTCTTATTTTGAACTCTTTTCTACATGAAACTGATTCTCATACTGAGCTATACTGTATCTGAGATATTTTCTGACTAAGTGATATTGCTTTACTAACTTTTATTCTGAATATATCATAATATTATAAAACATGCTTGCTAGATTCATACTAGACTTAATTCTCGACTTCTGAACTCTTTCTTCTATAGTTCACGCTATTTGCTATACTGAATTACTAACTTACCAAAGCTAGCTTTACATACCTTCGCTTCGAATTTCCCAACTAAGTAGCGTAGCTCAGTCAGTACTTCTTCTATTTTTCGCAACTGCATTCATATATATATCAATTAGAACTAAATACGCTAATATTTTGGAATAAAATATCACTTTTAATATATATATAGCCCAAACATTGGCTTATCGAAAAACAGTCGAAAACTCGCTATTTCTCGAGAGTCCAGAAGGGAGAAATACTCACTTTAGGGCTAGAAGTATATTGAAACTAACTTGGAGCAATTCTATTTACCTTAGCTCGGTAGAACTATGATTCGTCAGCCGAATTTCACGAAACTAAACCCGTAGGAATGCTCCTCGCTACTTAATACCTCACTACCCAAGGTTATACCGAGTTTGGACCACGTATAATGGCGTAATTGGAAGGAAATTTCCTCAAACCCTTTGCACCCTCTGTTTCTCTTCGTGTTCCGGAAATAAAATGATGAAATGAAGTTAAAAACCAAAGTTGGAGGCTTTATATAGTTGGGACCTATAAGTCGCATTCGTCGAATGCGATTTATATATGTCGCATTCGTCGAATGCGATTTATATATGTCGCATTTGCCTTGCGATGTGCCGACTTGGCACTTGTCCCGTCCCTCCCCGGGCCCTTTTCTCGTACGTATGGCATTCTAAAACTCTTAACCAACATGTGAATAGGCCATCTACATGTCAAAAATTTATGGGGTGTAACAATGGCATACGTAAAAATGTGCGATAGATGTCAAAGAACAGGCACAATTGGTAGAAGGCAGGAGATGCCACTGCAGCAGATATTAGAAGTGGAGATCTTTGATGTATGGGGTATAGATTTCATGGGCCCGTTCCCACCGTCATTTGGTAATCGTTACATCTTGGTAGCCGTTGATTATGTATCGAAGTGGGTTGAAGCAACAGCTTGCCCCAGGAATGACAACAAGGTGGTAACAAAATTTGTGAAAAAGCACATTTTCACCAGGTTCGGGACGCCCCGAGCCATTATCAGTGATGGAGGGGCTCATTTTGTAAATGCAAGTTTCAAGAATTTGCTATCGAAGTATGGGTGCGCCATAAGGTAGCAACAACATATCATCCCCAAACTAGTGGGAAAGTGGAGGTGTCGAACAAAGAAGTAAAGTAGATTCTACAGAAGACAGTGAATGCACAACGTAGTGATTGGTCAAGCAAACTCGAAGATGCGTTGTGGGCTTATAGAACTACGTACAAGACACCAATTGGGACTTATCTATACAGATTGGTCTATGGAAAGGCGTGTCATCTGCCTATGGAGCTAGAACACCAAGCTTTCTGGGCCGTGAGGAAATTGAACATGGATCTAGAGCTAGCGGGGAAGAAGAGGCTGATGCAACTTAGCGAACTTGATGAGTTTCGTTGGCTTGCTTATGAAAGTGCCAAGTGCTACAAAGAGAAAACAAAGAGGTGGCACATAAGCATATGGTGAATTGGATCTTTGAGCCGGGGCAGAAAGTATTGCAATTCAATTCAAGATTGAGGTTGTTTCCAGGAAAATTGTTGTCCAAATGATCAGGGCCGTTTGAGGTGGTGAGAATGACCCCACACGGGGCAGTGGAGTTGTGGCAAGAAGATAGAAGTGCCACGTTCTTAGTAAATGGGCAGTTATGTAAGCATTATTGGGGTGAGGACGTTATTCAAGAGAAGACATCCATCACTCTAGAGGATGATTGAGCAATGAATGACGTCGAGCCGCGACGGTAAATAAGGCGCTGCACGGGAGGCAACCCGTGAAATTGTTGTAATAAATGAGTAGAAATGTTTGGAAAAAAAACAAAAAAAGAAAGAGAAAAAGAAAAAAATATTTTTGTGCTGAAACCTATGAAGTCTAACCAATTTCTTGTGGTGAAATGATTTTCAGGTTGAACGGAGGGCAAAAATACAAAGAAGTGCAAAGGAAAATAAAATCAAGGTAAGAAAAATAAAAATTGGCACATTACAGTGAGCCTACACGATGGCTCCATGTCACGGAGGAGGTGCTCCGCGTTACCCTCTGTGACACATTAAAGAGTGTTCCGGATTTTTTAAAAATCCAAAACACTAGCGCGATGGCTCCGTGTCACAGAGGGGGTGCTCCGCGTTACCCTCCGTGACACATTGAGTGTTATTTCGCGTCGGGTCACACCGGGTCGCCGGGTAACCCGCGCTAAAAACACTTTTAAATCCCCAAATCCCCTCAATTTCTTCCTTATTTTCCATTCCCTCCGCGACCAACACCCAAAATTCCCTCCTCCCCCAACGTGACACGGACCTAGGCATCAATTTTCTTAAAGTTTTCTTCAATTTCATCGTATTAAAGGTATGTTCTTGAACTTTACCTCATTTTTGCTTGAATTTTCAATTCTTGAACCTGTGTAGTAATTGAACCTTGCCCTAAGTGGGAATTAAGCTTGAATCCATTTAAGTTATGATTGATTGATGTTCATAGTATCGTTGTGAGTGTATTAACTCGATGAATGCATGTTTTATTGAATTTTTGCGAAATTGGTAGCTAGGGTTGGAAATTGAATTGGAAGAAGACTAAAATTGTTTGAAATGTTGAACAAATTGGGTTGTGCATGTTCGGTGAATTGAATTATGTTGTGATTAATGTTGAATATGCTAAGTAGACAAGAGATTTTCTGGAGAATGAAATTTGTGAATTGCATAGGTTGTTGAGAACAAAATTTTGGCTAAGTGCTATGATGATGTAATGGAATCGATGGCAACATTTTTATTCATTGTACGAAGTCTGAGTAGTACAGAGTAATTGTTCCATCGACTTATATGAATGCACTAAGCATGATTGAATGTTAAATATTGGGAAACCATGAATGTCTTGTCGAATTGTTTGGAGTGCGGCTAAAGACTAAGTGTGGGGTGATCCAATTAAACCCAACCTTAGTTGTAGCTAGTTATGATTTGAATAACATTGGGATTGTATGTTAAATGTGCAGGAACAATGTCAGGAAGACAAGATAAGGGTAAGGGCACATCCACATCGAGCGCCGATAGGAAAAGGATGAGATTGGGAACAACAGTTCCAGCAGCACCAGTGGTTCCGCAAGGCCAATGCCCACAATAGGAACCCGATGGGTGACTGATGAAGGGAAGAAATGGTATGCAAAACACAAAGAAAATCAAATACTTCCTAGCGGAGTAAATATCAAGGGAACCGCTGGCATAGGAATTCCCATGGATTGTACACCGGATTGACACCGCTGGGCTGAACTTCATCTTCGAAGAACCCAGGGAGTGCAATCTCCATCTTATCCGGGAGTTCTATGCCAACTGGAACCCGACCCTCCGCAGTCACACCGTCAAAATCAGGGGGCAGGTTGTCACTTTTGAGCCCCATCACCTGAATGCTATCTTGGGGGCGCGGGACACAGACACCCATGTCCTTCGACAGCTGAACATCACTCCACCTTATGCGGACATCAGACGCACTCTATGTGTAGCCCGTTCAACAGCACGGCGGGGTAGGCACAAGGAGAGGGGCTACCATCAGACACTGCCCTACTCTCAGATGAACAGGGAACCCAGGATCTGGCTGAAAAATTATGTGCTCATGCTTGATCCCGGGGGTGCACATGACAGATGTCATCGGGATCGAGTCTACTTGGTGTATGCCCTAATGAAAGGGCTTGAAATAAATGTTGGGGCGGTGATCATCTCCGTCATGAAGAGAGCCCGACTGCATAGATACGGGTTCGGTGGTTTGCTTACCATGTTCCTGAGGGACCACGATATCGAGGAGGAGGCCCTGGATTACATCCCACAAATTGACAGGCGTGCCTTGGATGTCACCAAAACCAAGGCACCTGACACTACTCATAGTCCGGTGCTCGCACTAGCCGAGCGACATGATCGGGATGATCAGTATATGGCCCGCATGTACGGGATACAGATGTTGCAGCTACGCATTGGCGGGAGGCTGGCAACGGAGGATGAACTGTGGCAGCTCGAGCTGGATTACCCATTCGGCGAGAATGCTCGAGCTCTATGCTGAGTGGGGCCAGCGTTTGTGGAGCCCATAGATGATGATGTCCCCACTAATGAGGAGACACGATGGGAGGACTCAGATGTTGAGTCAGAGAGGACAGTAGGGGTGATTCTGATATGGGAGACAAAGCAACGACACCTGATGAAGAAGTTGAATACTTAGATTGATCAGGGAGTTTCACCACCTACCTTTGTGATATGTTGAAATTTTGTGAACACTGGGGACAGTGTTCGGTTTAAGTGTGGGGTGGGAGTAGTTAGGTGCTAGCTGCTTTATTTATGTTTATGTTATGTTTGGTTGTTGTGCCTGTGAAAAATGTGACCCTGTGACTTTGTGTGGTGTGTCTGTAATTAAGTTGGTATTGTAATGAATGTTAAGCTGTTGTGTGCTGTGTTGAGATGTTTTTGGTTGGTTGTTGTGTAAATATTTTTATTTTCTATCGAAATTATCGAAATTTTTAAAATTTTTTATTAAATTTCTTTTATGTTGGGTTTCTCGGCCTTTGTTTTTGGTGCTTTTACCGAGAATAGTCCCATTGAAATGAAGTCGTAGATAGTGACCGTTCCCTATGATGGATGGATGACGACCGTCTTAAGGGAAATGTAGTCGATAGGAGTAGTTTTTTTTCTTTCTTTTCTTTCTTTTGTTTGTGTCCCAAACGTGTCATTACTTCATGGTTCGGAATTCTTGTTATGTGTTGTACATGATATTAAGATGCAAAAGTGATTCTTATGAAAGCATGCAAATGTGGAAACATGTTGAGATACCTAGGCCATAGAGTTCGATTCGGTGTGATCGAGGCTTAATAGTGAATTCTTGTAATTAGCTGATTGAAGAGTCTGTGAATATGTCTTGAGTTGAGCATGTGCAATGAGTGTGAGGTGAGGTTTTGATTATTCCATGCTATTGTGAAGTGTGTAGAACTTGTCTGGTGTGTGTACTAAACGAAATGAAGGATGTGTATTGTGGGAAAGGATGTAGGCATTTCTTTGATTAAACTGAAAGTTTCTCCATTATCATACCTACCTTGAATGTACATCCTAATTAGCCCCATTGAGCCTTTAGCCTATTTTTTCCTTTCTTTGAAGAGGTACAAACCGAGCTTAATCCCTTCTTTTCATTAGCCGTGAATTTGACCCAAAACTCTTAAGCGCTCAAGAAAAAATAATTTTCCCTCAGTGTAAAGGAGTGAGAATTGTGAAAAGAAAGGAAAAGCGGAAGTGGTGAAAGTTAAAGAAAAGGTCAAAGGTGCACTTGCTGAAATTAAATAAAATAAAGATGTATAACTAATCTTTGCTAGTAATTCGAGTGTGCTTAAAGAAATGGGAACAAAAACAAAGAAAAAATTTCTTCAAGAATGGGAGGATGAAGGAAGAAAAAAATGGCCATAATGATGGTGGGATGTCTTGAAAAGCGCTTAAGGAAGCTAGTTGTTATTATTGGTTAGCCCAGTATTTGCTAGTTCCTTAGCTTACATTACAATCCGTTAAGTCCTACAGGATCTTACATCACTCGTCCTTATATTAGTGGAGTAATACACTAGAGGCAAGCCTATGGTTCATGACATGATGCATGTGAATTCCTTGGGAGAGAGAGCAAAATTGTATTCAGATACCCCTACATGTAGTGCTTTGGAAATCATATGATAGCAAATGGGGTATTTCTCTTGTGTTGTGAGGGCACATGCTTGACGAGAGATTAATTTCGTGTCCGATGTCTTGATTAGTTGATTTGCACAAGTTTGCCAAGATCGAGAATTTATTCTTGAGCTTAGGAGATATTAATGTGATGTACTTCATTGTATTGATGAGACCATGCATGTTTTCTTGATGATTTGCTATATTAGATAATCGGTATAGTTGTAGCTTGAATTTTTGCGCCAAAGTAGTTATGCGTGAGGGTCAATTGCATGAGATGTGAGAATATTGTTCGAGGACGAACGAGGTTTTAAGTGTGGGGTAAGTGATCTTGGGCAGAATTGCATGCCCAAGTGATACTCAAATGCTTCATTTCAACTTGTTTGTCTATCGTTATTATGTACATTCTCATGTGATTTGTAGTTAAATGTGAATTTATACTAACCAACATGATTAGTGTTGTTGTGCAGGTAAAATGGAATTTTGGGAAGCTAAGATACATATTGGTAAAATCGGGAATGGACTTGGAAACAAGGAGGGGAAAAGGACAAGGAAGAGCAGCAAAAATAAGGGCTCCGCGATGGAGCCGTGTCACGCTGCCATCGCGGAGGCATTCTGCCTCGGGTGAATTAAATTTGGCAATTTCCAATGGAGGTTCGCGTTACCTCTATGACACGGAGGCAGTGCTATGTGATGCACTCCATGTCACGTTGAGTACAATTACCTAGGACATCAATTTCCAGTGTAGGTGCGCGATAGCACCGTGGCACGTTGGCCAGGCTCCACGATGCAGGCCGTGGCACGCTGAGGTGAAATTGTTGAGGAGCGAAATTCCAGTTAGGGTCCACGATACCTCCGTGGCACGGAGGGAGTGCTCCGCAATACACTCCGTGCCACGTTGCTTGTTATTCCGGGAAAAATTTTCAACAGTATAAATAGCACACTTAGGTTTTATTTTAAAGATTCTGACTTGGTTGAGCAAGAACGTGGGTTACAGGCAGTTGAGGGGACGAAAATTCTAGGGTTCTTCTCTATCTCTTTCTCTTTTATCCCCTCAAATTCTAGGGTTCTTCTCTTTTATCTCAATTGTTTGTATGAATTATACTTATTTGATGATGTTTAATCCACAAATGAGTGGCTAAATTCACTTCTTGCTGAGGTTATAAACAATTGTAGTGGAATGTAATTGTTGATCATTTCAGTTTTCATCTTTTCTTCAATGGTTGTTCTATCAATTCTTGTTCTTACTGCATTAATGTTTGGCCAATGTTAATGTATATCTAAAAAATCCAATTTTGATTTTGAAAAGGAAAGAAATTGGAAAGATGTGAATTGGTAGGATATGATCTCTTCTTAGTTTTGAAAATTGAGAATTGATTTACATTCAGAATAGAAATATATCTGAAAGTCTTATTAGTCAATTAAGGAATCGGGAATGTAAGGCTAGAACATGAAATTCTTTTATCACAGAAATGTAGATTAAGGCTCATGATTCTTAAGTTGGATAAGAGTTAAAAGTTCCAATCCATAGACAATAATTCTTGACTAGCAACTAAAGGAAAGATTAACTTAATTGTATTGATAAATTAATTTCCTACAGTTCGTTTTAACCTCAGCTTGCTCATTACTATTGTTCAGACTCACTTTATAATTTTGCCTTAGATTCTTATTAATTAGTAAACTCAAACTCTCAAAATATTATTTATTTGGTTGTCTGCATTCTTAAAGATATAGTTCATTAACACTTAAGTTAATTAGTACCATAGCTCAGTCCCTGTGGGATCAATACTTGGCTTTACTTAAGCCACTTTACTACTTGTTCAACCACGTGCACTTGCGTGTAGTCACCACATCACCGAACAATGCCATTCATGGATCAGATGCTAGAACGACTTGTAGGCAGGGGGTGGTACTACTTTCTTGATGGTTATTTGAGGTATAATTAGATCTCTATATCCCCCGAATACCGAGAGAAAACCACTTTCACCTGGCTCTATGGGACATTCACTTTTAAGAGGATGTCGTTTGGGTTACATAATACACCTGCCACTTTTCATCACTGTATGATGTCTATATTCTCTGACATGGTGGGGGACACCATTGAAGTTTTTATGGATGTTTTTTGGTGGTAGGTGACTCTTTTGATGATTGTTTGGCTCATTTGAGCAAGGTGTTGTAGAGGTGTGAAGAGACCAACTTGGTTCTTAATTGAGAAAAGTGTCATTTCGTGGTCAAAGAAGGTATAGTGCTTGGCAACAGGATTTCAGGCTAAGGCATTGAGGTGGACAGAGAAAAGATTGATGTGATTGCTAGTTTACCACCTCTGATTTCAGTGAAGGATGTTCAAAGCTTTTTGGGTCGTGGGGGAATCTATTGGAGATTCATCAAGGACTTCTCAAAGATTGCACATCCCTTGTGCAAACTACTTAAGAAAGAGGTGAAGTTTGTGTTTGATGAGGCCTACTTGAAGGCTTTTGAGTTCTTGAAGGAGAGATTAACTATTTTCCCGATCATAGTGGCACCTGACTGGTCCTTACTGTTTGAGGTGATGTGTGATGCTAGTGGAGTGGCTCTGAGTGCTATTTTGGGCCAAAGGCGTGAGAAGGTCTTTCATCCGACCTATTATGCTAGAAAGGGGCTTAATGCAGCTCAAAAAAATTACACATGACGGAGCAAGAGTTGTTGGCTGTGGTATTTGCATTTGAGAAGTTTCGGGTATACTTTCTTGGAACTAAGATGATAGTTCATACAGACCATGTAGCTCTACGTTATTCGATGGCAAAGAAGGATGACAAACAACAGTTAGTTGGGTTCTGTTGCTGCAAGAGTTCGAGTTTGAGGTTAAGGATCGGAAGGGGACTAAAAATCAGGTGGCAGATCACTTGTCAAGATTAGAGGCAGATGCAACACTTAGAGATGAACTTGATATCGATGACACATTTCCCGATGAGCAGGTTTTGGCTGCTTCCCAGGATCTCATTCCATGGTTTGTGGACTTTGCTAATTATCAGGTGAGTGATGTGGTACCAAAAGATCTATCCTTTCACCAGAGAAAGAAGTTCATGTCTGATATGCAAAAGTTTTTCTGGGATGAGCTTACTTATTCCGCATATGTGCTGATGGGGTAATTCGGAGATGTGTGCCCGAGACTGAGATGTTGAGCATATTAGAGGCTTGTCACTCGTCCCCTGTTGGGGTTCATCATAGTGGGATTTTCACAGCCTAGAAAATTCTGCAATATGGCTACTATTAGCCAACTATTCACCAAGATGCACATTATTTTGGAAAGACATGTGACGCATGGCAAAGGCAAGGAGGCATATCACGAAGGCATTAACTCCCTCTGACTCCCATTCTTGTCATTGAGCTGTTTGTTGTGTGGAGCACTGACTTTATAGGCTCTTTTTTGAGCTCAAATGGGATGATGTACATATTTGTAGCCATGGACTATGTTTCTAAGTTGGTGGAGGCAATTGCGCTTCTAAACAATGAAGGTAAGAGTGTCACAGTGTTCTTGAAGCGGAATATTTTCTCCAAATTCGAGACTTTTAGAGCAATAATTAGTGATGGGGTTTCGCACTTTTTCAATTGGTTGTTTTGAACCTTGCTGGAAAAATATGGGGTTAAGCATATGGTGGCAACACCTTATCACCCACAATCAAGTGAGCAAGTTGAGGTCTCCAATCGGAAAGACCATCTTAGCAAAGACTGTAAATGCTAATAGGACAGATTGGTCTAGGCAGTTGGATAATGCGTTATGGGCTTATCGGACTACATTCAAGACCCCTATAGGTGTGTCTCCTTATTTTCTTGTGTATGGGAAAGCATGTAATGTTCCGATCGAGCTTGAGCACAAAGCCATGTGGGCGCTCAAGAAGCTGAATCTGAATTTGAGTGAGGCTGCGAACTTGAGGCTTGTCAGTTGAATGAGTTAGATGAATTTCATTTGAAGGCCTATGAAATTTCAAAAATTTATGAAATGAGGATGAAGATACAGCATGACCGAAATATTGAGCAACAAGAGTTCACCCTAGGAGATATGGTTTTGTTGTTCAATTCTAGGCTTCGCTTGTTTCCTGAAAATTTGAAGTCTGAATGGTTGGGACCATTCCGAGTGCTCCAAGTATACTCATATGGTGCAACTGAATTGAAATTCATGAAGGAAAAAGGTTTATGGTGAATGGCCAGCGGGTAAAAGCATATTTGGGGAAAAGCAAAGAAATGAAATTGGTGGGCCTTAAGGCTTTGGGTGAAGTCTGAGTAACTTGAGGACTTGCATCGTGCCGCGACGTTAAATCAGGTGTTACATAGGAGGCAACCCATGGAGGTATCTTGGTGAAGTATGAGTAATCAAGATACCCGCATCATGCATGACGTTAAATCAGGGACTACTTGGGACGCAACCCAAGTTGTAATTGTAACATAAACATAGTGTTCACGTGTGTTGAGATGTGCAAGTGTGAGTAAGATGGGAAATCTGGAGTTGGAGAAAAAAGCTTAGCCTCAAAGTATGGTGCCAAAAAGCACAGAACAAATCATTACCAGTTGTAAAGACTCGTCATTACCAGTCATGGACACTGAAGGTGAAAACATTAAGCTCTGAAGATCATCTGACAGGTGACTTAACAATTCTTAAAGCACTCGACCAGTCATCAAGTCCCTTGTCCTGAAGAAGGTGAAATTTGATTGAGGGTACAGGGCCAACGACCCAAGTCACAAATCATTGGGCTTCCCAACATATATTGTCTAAGTCATCCGGTCCCAGGTAAGTTGTTCTATATAATGAGTATAATAACAATTCGTCGCTTCTGAGAATGACTCATTACATCGGTCATGGTCTACATATTAAGTCCACACTCACCCAACCTGACCTGCGACTGAAATGTTTAAAAATAACTTCTTGCCCTTAATTGCATACATTTCCCTCAAAATTTATTACACACTCAAAGATCGCACATACTAAACGGTTCTCTCTCCTTTCCCCACTCCTCATCTTCATTTCCACACAAGCACAATCATGCCAACTTCTCAACTGATTGGAATTTCGGGAAGCACACATCAATTTCTCATCCTCGTTTCTTGAAAATCATCATAATAGTGATTTCTTCAAATGCTTCCCATATTCATGCTTGAATATGTTGGTTAACTATGTGAATTTGATCTCATGATAAACCCTAGGGAGTTTTACATATGATTAACACAATTTTTTTATGTGAATTAATTTGTTGGATAGATTCCAAATGGATTAAAATGGCGGTGGGTTGTACCTATGGGGATTTTAACTGTGTTTGAACAATGGGTCGTGGATGGTCTACACCTGATGAATCGGCAGGCATTATGATCTGTATTTGTTCTGTTAACGAAGCTTAGATTGTTTTGCACCCCTAATTCCCACCTAAATAGAATGAACAAGCATAAAATGGATGAAGTTTGAGTAATCCAATGGACAAAGATCTTAAATAGTGAGGACGCTCGAAGCAACTATTCATTGGGAAACTTGACGAGTTGTTACTCGAGTCGTCACCACTGGACATTGCATACATGGATCACTAGACTCTTGAGAATGAGTCACTGGATGAGTCGTCGTGTCACTTAACGACTCGTGGGGTGACTCATCCTAGGTGGGGTACTTGACTTAACTCTGAGGATGACCTAACAGGTGACTTGATGACTCATTGTCACGAGTAACGACTCATTAGGTCAACTCGTTAAGTCTACTAGATATAAATCATATTTCTGCAATACTCATGATGGGTGACTCAATGAGTCATTGCTACTACTGACAACTCGTTAAGTCCCTCATTCTATATAATATCTGACATTTTCTATTGAATTTTTACATTGACATTTATGGTACTAACATCTATTCCATAGGTACAATGGCACCAAAAGGAAATTCCAGGAAGGGTCTGTAGTTTCGGGGTCACCAAAGCATTGAGAGATTGAAGGAATGCTCTGTCTAACCGCAATGCTTTTCTTGCCTCTCCAGCCCAATTAAGAAATTCATCCTTCATTCTATATGCCATGAAATAGAGGACGAAAAAGGGACAACCCTCCACTCGTAGATTAATAGATGAACCATCAGCCTTAGAAGAGTCGAGTGGCTCAGTTGAAGAGTATTAAATAGAGGAGGAGTAGTTGGAAGGCGATCGAATAGGGAAAGAACTAAATATCCTAGAAATCCGACCGCCATGGTCACATCTCTGACTCCACTTGTAAGGGACCCTCCTATCAAAGACGGAGATAATGATAGTGATTCATCTCCGAGGATTAGAGGGGTGAGTCTGATGCCCGGAAAGAAAGTGGTGCAAATGAAGAGATGAAAACTTCGGAAGCAGCCATAGAGAGTAATCAATCGGTGGGGTGTCCTAGGTATGAGGGTGATCTATAATCAAGATATTGCTCTGAATGATAAGGGCCATCCGAAAAGGAGCATCTACAAGGAGCCTATTCTGGTCACTGCCGAGATCAAAGACCTCCTGGAGATTCAGGCATTATTTGAGAAAACTTATTCAGTTGGTTGAGTGAACTATCCGGCAATTACAGGCTAGCTTTAGTCCGCGAGTTCTATGCGGCATATATGGCCACCTTGAAAAATCAGGTCGTGGGAGGCCAAGACTGGAGGAAGGGACCCGTACTGACCAGATTAATGGTTCAAGAAACATCGGTAGATATTTCTGAGTGCACCATCTCGCACATGCTTTATGGTCCAGAGTTTGAGCCTCTGACTAGCACAGCCGAATTTGATTACTAGCTAAGCGAGCTGCAGAAGATTAAGGTCAAGAAATTGAGTCGCGAGGACAAGAAAATGAAATATACTTGGCTGGCATAGATCATAACCACTAAGGGTACATCAATGGAGTGGCTAAACGAACCAGAGGCACAGATCAAAAAGGCCACTCTGAACTTCTTGGAAATGATAATATTGTGTCACCGAACCGAGCTGCATTGGTAGCCAGCATTATGGAGGGATATAAAATTAACTTCCCGAGGTACATAGCTGAGGAGATTCGTGAGAGATACATCATGTATAGCATGATGTCACGACCAGAACGGAGGCCCAGATTGCAACACGGGACAAGGAGCCCCGAGCGACCCCAAGTCAACCCATGGCATAAGCATACATCTAACTCAACCAAATAAACTGAATAATCAACAATATAATCATATCAAAAGTCTAAACTTAAACATATCATCAAAATACACAATCTGAAGCTGATTACATACATATGTCTGAACAGCCTCTAAACATGACGAGTTGATGGGATAAGACCCCAACTAACTCAACAATCTGAAAGTAAAAATACATGAAGAAAATCAGAATAGAGTAGTCCTAGGGAGATGAGGACTCACCAATAACGCAAAGGCTAACTTTGATAAGCTGACTATAAATGGGTTTGAACCTTAGAGCCGGATCCTGTATCATGAGACGATACAGCATAGAGTATGCGGTCAGTACATAGAATGTACCAAGTATGCAGGGTAAGTAAAACCGATAAAGTAAGTAAAATCAGTTAAAGACATGCATAACGTAAAACATAAACATTAAGAATATGAGAGTAGGGCTTGCATGTATTCTTTCTAAACTCATGATCACATCATAACATAACATATCATCATAACATATCATAATATAATCGATTGACTCAACGCTGAAATATGATATTTATAAGTATAGCTAAACATTGAGTCAAACCTACTTTAGAACATGCTTACATATGTAAATCTCATGAGTAATGAATATGCATAACTGAAATCATGAGGAACAATGGGAGACTCGTCCTTTTACTGACATACCACGATAGAGCTTATGTGGTCCCAACTATCACATTCAATTGGGTAGAGCCATCCAAAGCCTTTCCAGGGATAGGGACGATACCATGATATCGATATCAAGCTTGTGGCCCAATAGGGAAGGGGATAGCTCACAAGGGAGGTCCCAAAGTCATAATGTATAAACATAAGTTGGCGCGTAGTTTTGAGGAATAGGGTGATCAACCCTTAGCCTGCTTGGTGCTAGACACTACTCCCAAAAATATGTATATGGTCTAAATCATTTTTCAACGACGCTCATAAATCAAATACATCTCAAAGAAGAAATCATGCATAAAAGAAGCTTTAATTCAAACCATACAACAAGCTAAAAGATAATTGGGAGTCTTTGCTCCAAAATCATGTGGTAATAATAATTGAGGAAATCATGTATCATAATTAAACATGTGGGTATTTCCCAAAGCTTTATCATACTTTGTGATCTTGGGCATAATTTCATGCCTACATGCTACTTTATCACTTAGTTTAGTCATGTTTGTTTATTTATTCATATACATTCTCATGTGATTTTATGTAAATATGAATATATACTAACCAACATGATTAGTCCTTGTTTTTGAAGGTTAATAATGCATTTGAGGAACTAAATCATGATTTTGTGAAGTGGAGGAATGGAATCAAGAGCAAAACGTGAAACTCAACGAGAAAACATGCAATAATTGTTACCCTGCGCAATAGGGGCCGTGGCACGCTGCCAACGGGGCAACACTTGGCCGAAAATTGCATTTTTTGGCACATTCCAGTGAGGGTACGCATTACCTACGCGTCACGGAGGTCAATTAGGGCGTTCAGCTCCGTGACATGGAGCTGTTCCACCGCAGGCCAAATTTTTGCATTTTTCAGCATAGTATAAATTGAACCCTTAGCTTCTAAAATCATTTATGACAGGATTTTCTGGAAAAACCGAAGGGAGGCGCGAAGGAGACTTGGAGAACTCCTCTTGGGTTCGTCTTTTCTTCATTTGTTTTCATCTATACTTGTATGTAAACTACTCTAAGTATGGTCTTGAGTATTTGTACAAACATGGGTGGCTAGAACCCTCCATCTAGGGATGAGGCCATGGATATGATTGTATTTGCTTAGATTTGTTTTGGGTTGAGTTGTTAGTTGTTGTTTTCTATTACAATCTTTATTATTGTTGTTTTTATGCTTGATCACCATGAAAACAAGTGGGTTAAGCTTGGGTGGAAGCTTGGAAGAGCAAACCTAGGCAAGAACATAAGAATGTAGGAAGCAAGTTCTTGTCTTTTGATAAGATTTGTTGTTAGGATAGGAATATACCTAATTTACCTTGCTTGGTTGATAAAATGGGAAGATAGAAAGACACCAACTTAGAATTGTACTCCACCACTCGAAGGAGTCGTTGTGAAGCTAAGTTTTGTTAAATGGTTGGAGGTACGGAAGTCCCCAATCAAGGGCATAAACCACATCCACGTAGTGAATTGCCTACGAACTAGAAATGACATCCTAGCTCAATGATGTAGTAGTGAGGCTAGTTTGTCGTGTTTAGAGGTTCGTAAGACCATTAACATGAAATTCCAATTATGTGAGACAACAAATTGATAATTTCATACTTAACCCATTATGAATTGTAGCATTTCATGATTATCCGGCCTTAACTCTAGTTTTGTTTTGTATTGCTTCCAAATTATTTCGTGTCACCACTAAGATTTAATTATAATTTATTGAAAACTTCTAAAACCGGCTTCTTAACTAACACTTAAACTTGATAATTTTCTGAACTAGTCCCTATGGGTTCGACATTCCGGCTCTTAAAAAGGGCCACTATATTACTTGTACGACCCGTACACTTGCGGGCTCATCAAGATTTTTTTGGCGCCTTTGCCAGGGACTGGTGCATTAGTGAGTTGAAAACAACTTCTTGTGTTAGTCTTATTTTCGAAAAAAAAATTTGTAGATATTTTTTTAATTCTTTTTGATTTTTTTTTCCGAATACCCTTCTTGACATGACATCATGGAATACAAATGGTTTAAATGGTGGATACTCATATTTTGGTGAATCTTGTCTGAATTGCGGAGGACCCCACTTATGGCAACACTGTAATACTTGTAATATATGTGGTGGTCAAAATGGCCATTGGAATGGTTGACTAAATGCGTACACTTGCAAAATATATGGAGGTCAAGATGGCCATTGGGATGGCTGTCCAAATGCATATTCCCATCCCCCAAGCCCCTACTATGATCCTTCTGTTGTTTTTGCTGAATATAGGAATGATGAAAATGAGGACTTGGAACACCAAGCTCGGATACATAACATGATAAAACAGGTCCTTGAGCATACAGAAGCAATGAAGGAGGAGATAGAAGCATTGAGAATTTAGCAAGAGGAAAATGGAGAGGCCCTAGAAATGATAAGCAACAAGTTCATGGAGATGAGGGCTAAAGCTCAAGCTTGCTCTAATTTGCAAGTGACGGTTTTATGCAATACTCAGGAGGGACTACAAGGAGAAGAAAAGAGTGAGTTCTTGAAACAAGCTCAACTGTTGGAAGCTCCCGAGAGTCTCCATGATTGTCTCACATGTATAGATGATCCATTCTTGAAAGAAGAGAGAGAGTACCAACCATTTGACATTTATGAAGATATAGATGTTGATGTGGAGAAGGTATACACAAGTAAGGAAGTCAAGCAAAGTGCAGCTTCAGAGTTGAGGTGTATTGTACCCCACTCAAAGCATTTTTCGACATTGAGTTTGGTTGACAACCTAGAAATAGAGTCTTCCAAGCTTGTAGAGAAAGGTCTAGAGGAGGAACAAGTTCCATATATTCTGGAATTTTCTGAATCGGATAAACGAAATGACTTCACTTACTTAAGGGCCAACAAGCGCAAGAGGCGACATCTACTGCTTGGTCCTTTCAATTTCTCACCACCACCCTAGAGCATAAGAGGAAACTAGAGAAGAAATTAGGGGTGAGATTCGTATCCTCAAAGTGGAGGGAAAAGTGGTGAAACTTAATGCGTCATGTCGCGACGTAAAATTAGGCGTTGCTTGGGAGGCAACCCAAGGGTACCACAGGTACCATTTTAATTTCTTGTATTTGTGTGATTTTGTTTATTTTCATGTTGTTGTTGTTTTTAGTAGAGATTTAAGCACAGATGCAGGGGAAGTCTGAGTACCCAGTAAGGAGGAAGCTAAGAAGCATGAAAGAGGAAAAGTGTGGGGTTGAATACCCACGTGTTCACAGAAAGAAAAACATGTTGTTAGCTAGGCCTAGAGGCCTCAGGGAGTATTTCTCACCCTTTTGAATTTGGATTAGATGCTTTGAGTACAAAGCATGATTAAGTGTGGGGTAAGGGAAATATAAAATTTTTGTGCTTAATGATTTTTGGTGAATGTAATGCTTGATACATATTGGAAAGAATTTTGAGTTAAGCATGACTTCACCACCCATTGGTTTTTCTTTTAAGTTCTTTTCCGAAGGGGGGTCTTTGAACCGAAGAATAAAATATTTTCTTTATCTGTATATAATGTTTTTAGTCATAGTTAGGGACTGTTTCCGATGATAGATGGATGACGACTATCTTGAGGAAAATTAGTCAATAGGTTTTGGTTTTGAACTCGTAGCTAATTGATGGCTTGATGTTCTTTTTATGTGCTATACATGATTGAAGATGCAAGTATGGTTAATGTTGAAGCATGTAAGAAGTGTATAACTTTGTTTGAGACACTTAGGTTTTTTAACTTGACTTGATGTGATTGAAGCTTAATTTTGAATTCTTGTGATTAGCTGAGTTAAGAGTCTGCGGAATGTGTCTTGAATTGAGCATGTGCTGTGAGTGTAAGTTTTCGAATATTCCGTGCTACTGTGGAGTGTCTAGAACTTGCCTGGTGTGTATTTAAAATGAAATGAAGGATGTGGACTATAGGAGATGATTTAGGCATTTCTTTGAATGAGCCAAATATTTAATCCTTGCCTTACCTACCTTGAATATTGAATCCTAGTTAGTCCCATTGAGCCTTAAGCCTATTCTTTGATAGCTACAACATAAGCTAAATCCTTTTTCTTTCACTAGCCTTGAAATTGATCCCAAACTCCTAAGCGCTTAAGTGAAAAATCCGAAAGAGTGAAGGAGTGAGAATTGGGAAAAAGAAGGAAAAATAGCAGTTGTGGAAGTTAAGGAAAAACTTAGAGGTGCACTTATTTGAAAATGCTTGATTATTGGTAGGGAGTAAGAAAAGAAATGAATGAAAAAGGGCTTAAGTACTCCTTACCAATAAGCTAAGTGTGCTTAAAGAAATGGGAACAAGAAGAGAAAATTCAAGATTGAAAAGAATGAGGAGGAAGTAAGAAAAGAGATGTCCTTATTGAATGTTGGATGTATTAAAAGCGCTTCGGGAAGATAGTCACTATTACTGGCCAGAATAGTACCTACCCGTTCCTTAGCTTACATTACAACCCCTTAAGTCCTACTTGATCTTACGTTCATAAATCCTTAAATTAGTGGAGTAAAATACTAAGGGAAAGCTTATGGTTCACTACATGATGCATGTGAATTCTTTGAGAGAGTGAGCATAATTTAATTCATTTACCCATACATGTTGTGATTTAAAAATTTGCGTGTGAAAATGGGTAACTCTCTTGTTGTGAGGGCACATGTTTAATGAAGAATATAATTCATGTTGGATTCTTGATCAGTTCATTTGCATGAGTTTGCTAAGATTGAGAGTCAAGTCTTGAGGTTAGGAAGTCTTAACATAGTTGTATTTCATTTCAATGATTAAATCGTGCATGCTCTATTTTTAACTTGCTATCTTAAATAATCATTATAGTCGTAGCTTGAATTATTTTGCTAAATTAGCTACGTTTGAGTCTTCATGAGCATGAGATGTAAAAGGTTTGTTCGAGGACAAACAAGGTTTTAAGTGTGGGGTTGTGATCTTAGGCATAATGGCATGCCCACGTGCTACTTTATCACTTAGTTTAGTCATGTTTCTTTATTTACTCATATACATTCTCCTGTGATTTTATGTAAATGTGAATATATACTAACCAACATGATTATTCTTGTTTTTGAAGGTTAATAATGCATTTGAGGAACTAATTCATGATTTTGTGAAGTGGAGGAATGGAATCAAGAGCAAAACGTGAAAGTCAACAAGAAAACATGCAATAACTGGCACCCTGCGCGATAGGGGCCGTGGCACGCTGCCAATGCGGCAACACTTGGCCGAAAATTGCTTTTTTTGTCACATTCCAGTGAGGGTACGCGTTATCTCCATGTCACGGAGGTCAATTAGGGCGTTCAGCTCCGTGACACGGAGCTATTCCACCACAGGCCAAATTTTTGCATTTTTCAGCATAGTATAAATTGAACCCTTAGCTTCTAAAATCATTTAAGACGGGATTTTCTGGAAAAACCGAAGGGAGGCGCAAAGGAGACTTGGAGAACTCCTCTTGGTTTCATCTTTTCTTCTTTTCTTTTCATCTATACTTGTAAGTAAACTACTATAAACATGGTTTTGAGTATTTTTACAAACATGGGTGGCTAAAACCCTCCATCTAGGGTTGAGGCCATGGATATGATTGTATTTGCTTAGATTCACTTTGGGTTGAGTTGTTAGTTGTTGTTTTGTCTTACAATCTTTATTATTATTGTTTTTATGCTTGATCACCATGAAAACAAGTGGGTTAAGCTTGGGTAGAAGCTTGAAGAGTAAACCTAGGCAAGAACATAAGAATGTAGGAAGCAAGTTCTTGTCTTTTGATAAGATTTGTGGTTAGGATAGGAACATACCTAATTTACCTTGATTGGCTGATAAAATGGGAAGATAGAAAGACACCAACTTAGAATTGTACTTCACCACTCGAAGGAGTAGTTGTGAAGCTAAGTTTGGTTAAATGGTTGGAGGTACGGAAGTCCCCAATCAAGGGCATAAACCCCATAAACCACATCCACATAGTGAATTGCCCACGAACTAGAAATGACATCCTCGCTCAATGATGTAGGAGTGAGGCTAGTTTGTCGTGTTTAGAGGTTCGGAAGACCATGAACATGCAATTCCAATTATGTGAGACAACAATTGATAATTTCATACTTAACCCATTATGAATTGTAGCATTGCATGATTATCCGGCCTTAACTCTAGTTTTGTTTTGTATTGCTTCCAAATTATTTCGTGTCACCACTAAGATTTAATAATAAGTTATCAAAAAATTCTAAAACTGACTTCTTAACTAACACTTGAACTTGATAATTTGCTGAACCAGTCCCTGTGGGTTCGACATTTTGGCTCTTAAAAAGGGCCACTATATAACTTGTACGACCCGTACACTCGCGGGGCATCACTTTGAAATACTCAATTCATATCGAAAACATGATTATAAATTTGGGTATCTTGAAAACTTGCTTTTAATCATAATATCTCATCATCATCATACATTCATCATAAATCTCATCTTTCATGAACTTCTCATCAAAGGGATTTTTAATTCATAAAGCTAGAAACACAATTTTTAATTGATCATTATATAACTCGCCCATGCTTCATAATTCAATGGTAGAAACATAATTAAATCATACCCATGTAAAGAATTTAGAACTTCATGCATTAGGTTAAAACCTCATGGATTATACGTAGAACATTCATGATTTAGAGAGGAATTGGGCATGTGTGTGAAATAAATCACCCATTCATAACCATACTTACCTATTGGTAGCTGATTCTTACACTTCGTTGAATGCCCAACAGGAAATTGAAGAGAAATTGATGAATTCTAGGCTTGATCGCCCTCTCTAGTCTTCTACCTTGCATACATGAAGGAATAAGGCCTAAAATGAACTTAACCCCCTTTAAAAGTCACTATTCATAACTCAAGATGACGTAGTTCAAGCCTTAGAAGCTTAGGAATTATGAAATAGTCCTTACTAAATTCGCAAAAAATAACTGTCAGGTGGTCCCAACGAGGGACCTAACGATTCTTCATCAAAGGTCATGACTCGTGGATTAGCCTGTGAAGTACACTGCTTTTCAATCTATTAGGCTCACGACGGAAGACTTAACGACTATTGACCAGGTAACCACGAATCGTGGTCACCATCCGTGATGTACACTACCTTGGCCTCAGATATATTTTTTCCTACTTGGTCACGAATCACCCCATGAATCGTGGGGACTGACCATGACTTGTGGGGTCCTCCCGTCAAGTACACTAACTCTCTTGCTTCTCTTTCTTACTCACCCACCCCACGACTAAACTAATGACTCGTGGGGCTTGACCACGAGTCGTGGTCACATCCATGGGATCCCATTTCTGAAATTTCAAATTCATTCTCTGGGCCTCCCCATGAGTCACATCACGACTCATGGGCTCCTCTCATGATTCATCTCATGGCCCGTCCTAATGCCTGGTGCCAGATTTCAACTTTTCTTTATTTCAACTCCCGGGTTTGATCTTCGGGCTTCCGGGTATAACACATGAGAATTCCCTTTACATTCTTGGTGGCCTAGCTTTGTAGGGAGTCACATGTACTCGAGTTTCCCATGATTGATCATATGGTTGAGGTGTTGAAAATTACAGATATTGGGTTGATTAGGGATAATACAAATCCGGCCTCCAAGGCCAAGAGTCAGGTTGCCATAGCCATGGGGGCTGCATTATTAGCAGAGGCATTGTGTGGGGGTCCTCAAAGTGATACCACAGGGTTCACCAAGTTTGAGACAGAGCCTTCGGAAACCAATGAGATGGGTATTTATCCTGATACTACCACTGCAGCAAATGTGCCCTTGACCTCTGAGGTCCCAACATCGTCCTCCACCACACCAGCAGCTAGACCACTAGCTTCATCACCAAGATCCTCACTAGTCGGCCTATTCATGATCTCATAGGAGTTCACTACTGACATGGCCAGGTAGCTGGCTAAGGTAGAAAAGCAGCAAGTCCACATAGCACTTCAAGCAAAAGTGTTAATAGAGCAGGAAAGCCCTGGGTAACCAAGGAGTTGGAGGGCTTATTGAGGACATGGCATGGATGTTAAGATGCATTTGACAAGTGGATGGATGAGCGCCTCTCTCAATTATAGGTGCTCGAGTTGACATGATGGTATGTTGAGGTTGATGCCCAGAGTTATGAGAGCTATCATCATGACAAATCTCGGCAAAATCACCACCGGTAATCCCAGTTGTGGAGGAAGAGAGTGAGGAGGAGATGCCTCCCATTTTTTATTTCATTATTGAGCAGCCCCTGGTCAAGGACAAAGGAAAGAGACCTCGGGAAGAGGTGAGTGGAGGTGATAGTGGTGATTTGCTATAAGAGCAGAAGAGAGAGCGGCAGGATATGGAGGCAGCAATGAGGTTATGTAGAGATACGACTTGAGGGAGGGTAGTGTTTGATGCTACTAGAGATCATGGAAATGGTACGAGCTCTGTTAGTTCAGAGAACATATTGATTATCATCAGTGCCACAGGAGAGGAGGCCTGGGGTGCATCTGCACCCCCCACCGACCAGACCACAGGTGTCTAGGTCGCTCAGGTATGTTCCCCATTCCCATGTTTGACTTTTGATATGCGTCAAGTATATTGCATGACACTTTTGATGGGGGTAGGGTGGTACTTGGGTTTTGCCGAACATAACCTGAGGGTTTCTTTTTTGCCGAATAACTTTTCCCTCAGGTGTTCCTTATCTAGTAGAACCAGCATGTTTAGGTTTTTATTTTTTGTGTTTTGTGTCAATTGAAAGGAAATAGGAGAATTTAGGGTAGTCGAATAAAATGAAAACTTTTTTGCATGTTGGACTTCATTGAATGATACCCTTCTTAAATTTTTTTGGTGTGTTGAATATATATATTATGACCTTTATGGATCTTTGCATGGCATTAATATTGTGTACCATTGTGTGAATGTGCATGAATTAGAGATTTTTAGTGATGATGTTATCCTATGCATAGTGTGTGTGATGTACTTAATGTTAGTTCAACAGTGTGTGTACAATCTAGAACTTGCCCGGTTAGTTGTACCAAGGCTGTAAGATAGTTGGATAGGAAATGATCATAGGTTGTTGTTCAAATTAGTCCACTTTGGACTAAATGACCTACCAAATGAATATGAATATCCCTTTATCCCGATTTTAAGCCTAAATTGACCCTTTTTATTGTTTAGACAATTCGCCTTCCTTCTTTAATTATAATGAACATGTTTTGGCCCTGGTCCCTCCTTGGACACTGTGAACCTCAACTCAGGTAAATTGCCTAAGTTGAGGGTGGCTATTATAGGGATGAATAAGAAAAGTAGGGTGGAAAATGGATGAGTAATGTCGACAGGCAGGTGCAGTGTGCTTATAAAAAAAATTATCTGATGTGAAATTCAAGAAAAGAACAGAAAAAAAAAGAAAGTGGAAAAAGAATAACCCGTATCCATAGTCTTGAAAAATAAAGAAAATGAAGGAGAAAGGGAGAAGAGTAAAAAAGAGATTAATTAGATCCAAAGTTAGTGTAGTGCCAAGGAGGGTTGAGTCACTATGTCCATATCTACCATACCCATCCCTGAGCCTACATTAAAAGCCTATGAAAATCCTATAGTGATCCAAATCCAATCTTCTGACTAGTCGAGATATAGAAAATAAGGGCAACCCTATGATTTTGTGTGAGCACTGTATGAACTTCTATGTGAGAGTGAATGCACTTGTCGCAGTACCTATTTTGGATTGTAATGATTTATAGTTATGAGTGATTGGAACTTTTTTGTAGTGAGGGCATATGGAAAACAACATCGCTTGCTAATTGACTTGGTCAATGTCATAAGATTTTATGCATGATTGTAGGTTGATAGTGTAATTCCATTCCTTGATTCTTTTTTGTCATGGTAGAAAGCTTTGCATAGGCACTGTGCTTTTTTATGATGATATAGGAGGGGTTAGAAAGTTTAATTTGATTATGCTTTGAGTTTGTGAATTCCATGAGTTCCCTAGATTTCTTTTTGTTGAAGCATTGAGTTAGTTTTGTTTTTTTTTTCTTGAAGACATGCAAAAGCTCTAAGTTGAGGCTGTTGATGTGATGTAGTTTTATGAAACTTTCGATGCTTAAAACTAAGAAAATATGCTAATCCTGGGTATGTTTATATAGATATAATGTGTTTGTGCTAAGTGTTGCTGGGAAACAGGTTCGGAAAGTGAAATGGGAAAAATAAGCCTAAACTGGGTGAGATTGGATTGCTAATGAGGTAACGAGTCGTTGTCTCACATGACGACTTGTTCCTTGAGCCGTTAGGAGAAGAAATCCTTGAAGAACAAAAATTGGTTGAAAATAGTTGTGACAATGAGTTGACACCACGACTTGTCAAGTCTGATAATGAGTCGTTGTGTGTGTTGTCATGACTGGAAGCAAAAGTAGATCACAAGTGTTGAGAGTGGTGATGGAAGAAGCTATAAGTCGTTATGAAACTCAACAAATCATCATGAGCAGCCTGAATGTATCATGAAGAACATTGGAAAAATAGGTCCCTGAAGAAATGGAAAACCTAAAGACTCATCGTGTCACTTAACAAGTCGTTTGTTGAGTCGTTGTCAAGGGGAAGGATCTGCTAAGAATGAGCCATCACTGCCAACCTGATTTCCTTGTTTGATTAGGAAAAAATTTATTTTATGCTATAAATACTTTATTTAGGTTTCTTTTTACAGTTACGACTTATTACAATTTTTTACCATATTTTCAAGGTTGTTGATCAACATTGAGGTTCAAGAAATAATTTTTATAATTTTGTTCTAGATTCAAACAACTTTGGATTATTGATTTTGGATTCTTGTTGATTAATTCAAGAAGTGTAGTTTCTTTTATGATTTATTGTAAGTTTACAATTATGATTTTTATTATTATTCTTAATTGTGATGCTCCAAGTATGAGTAGCTAAACCCACAACCAGAGTTGTGGGAACCATGATTAATTAACACATATAGGCAAAATACTTAGTGAATCTTGAATGGGGTTTATGCATGTATTGTTCTTTCCTTCGTTTTAATTGCTTCTTAATGGACGCGAACATTGGAATTAGCCTTATTTTTACTCACCGGATTAAGGGGATAATGAACTGGAAAAGGGATGAACAATGGAGATTTGAGGCTATCAATCCTCATCTAATAGCTTGGCCTTGTCTGGGAATAACTAATCCGATATCAAAGGTAAGGGTTAATCAAGTATACATCCGCATACGGATCAAGTTGCATGGTGATAATCATCTAATTAGGGGACAAATCATTTAGGTGAACTTAACTTACCAATATTGCACGCTAAAAATCAGAATAGATCACTAGTATAAAATGCCTTGTTGTTATGAATTCATGGGGAACACAAATCTAGTCAACTCACTCATTGATTACAACCAATTTTAATCAAGAATCTACTTACTGCTATACATTGTTTTACATTAATTCTTGTTACAATATCCCCCCCCCCCAGGAAATAAGCGAACCAATAGTATTAGTTAAACCCATTAACTGAGGTCCTCTCCATATTCCTCGTGGGATTCGACCCCAACCCTTGTTGAGTTCTATATTTAAACATCGACCGCTTTATATCTCTTCTGGAGGTGTAATTTGGGCCATCACACATCAAACATTCTTTGTCTGAGCATATATGAAAAATCATCGAAGAAAGAAAAGTCTAAGGTTTTTTCTAATTTTCAAGTACACGAATGGAGAGTATGGAATGTGGTGGTTCTTTCTATGATGGTTTGTCGTGGTTAGGCCGGCCAAGTTGATCGAAGAGGATGGTGGTGGGGAATTGTTATGATATTGGTGAGAAGGACAAGGGGATTCTAAGAGGAATGGGGTTATACAACAGTGTGAAAAGGAGGATTAGGGTTGGGGGTTAGGGATGCTTAAAAAAGAAAACAAAAGGTAAATTAATATGGGTAGTTAGATTGGAGGGAACGGGTGGATGAGATCAAATCTGAGCAGATGGTTCGAGTCGCGGGTCATTTAGGCTAGTTGTGAATGAGTTTTAATAATTGAACTAAGTTGGATGTAAAATTTTGCTAAAATTGACATAAATTATGTAAAAAGTGGCTAGATCTTAAATAAATTTGGAGAAAAAATTGAACTGAATTAAAATAAGGTTGATATTTAATTAATAAAATATCACATATGTATAATTTAGTAAATAAATAATATTATTATTAATAATTAACAATGATACTATGTAAAATGTTATTCCTTAAATTAATAATAAGTAATAATAATTGTATAATTACGTTTAAAATGAAATACAATTTAACTAGTATACATATACATATACATACATACATACACGCATGCATACATACATACATATATATATATATATATATATAATGTACGTGTCTCGCGCGTGACCGTCACATTAATAAGAATAAATTTATTAAAATAGTATAAATAATATTTTAAAAATAAGTTTGTTTAACAATATAAGAATTTAGAAAGAAAATTATGAATTTCAAATTGATAAATGATTATGTTAAGAGTATGATCCAATCCAGTAATTTTTTCTTCAATGTGCTCTAATACTTGTTTCAATGAACAAGAACATCATAGAAGTAACATTTGATTGAAAGGTACCAAAATTAGTTCGCTTTTATATGAGCACTTAATGCATGCATATATGTATATTTCATGTAAATTATTACAAATATGGTAGTATTAACAAAAACATCATAAAAACAAGTTTGATTGTAAGGTACCAAAATCGTTCACTTTTATATGAGCACTTAAATGCATGTATATATGTATATTTCATGTAAATTATTACAAAATTTATATTCTACACTATTAACAGATTAATATTTAATATAAATATAAGAATTACAAAGAAGCATTATAATACAAAATTGAATAGTAGAACGGAATATATAGTATAAGTTATTAGTTTAAACAGCTAGTACTTACATAATCAATATTGTGAGTTATTATTGGATTGTTTTGGCACAAATAAATTGGTATCATTTTACAAACATGTTTATTTATTTTTAATTAGCAGTCACTAATATTTGCATTTGGGGAGACCGTCTATATCATACTCCTTGGAGTGCGATCCTTCTCTGGTCCCTATTAACATGGAACTTTTGTACACCAGACTGTTCTTTTTTCAAATTGTATTTTCAAAAGTTCTAAAAATAGTATAAATTTAACTACAAAGAGTGAATTACAAGAGCACTCGATTAATTAGAATAACTTACAATATGATGTGGTTATTTATATATATATATATATATATATATATATATATATATATATATATATATATATATATATTTATGTATGTATGTATATGTATGTATATATGTATGTATGTACTTACATATCGATTATACATTTTTTAGAAGAAGAAGAAGATAACACTCTTTAATTTATTGTAAATTTATTGTCTCGTATCGTGAGTTGAAATATTGTGATGGATAATTAGTTAGTTTATTAAAGATTCATATAAGTTAATAAAACTATAATTGATTTTAGACTATTGAATGTTAGGACTTTTAATATAGTTCAAATAAGGAAAGATTTATTTAAGAAACTAAATTTTAGTCAATTTAAAGTACTATGTATTAGGAGGTCTTCCATCTTACAAATAATTAAAGATTCAATAGCTAAAACTTGAATTAATTTTAAAGTTCTAAATATTAGGATAATAATTAAATGACATTGTTGAAGAAAAGTAGTAAATAATAATTGTTACACCCCGTAAGTTTCTTTCATCTAGCCAATGTGTATGTATGTGTGCCGAGTTACTAGAGCATGGCATATGTGGGAGAAGACTCGAAGATGGAGCATACGAGCGTGTTATCGATTGATCAAGAAATCGGGGATAGAGTGTCAAGACCCGAACATAAGCCCTGATCGAGACACGGGACAAGGAGCTCCGAGAGACTCCAAGTCGACTCTTGACAAGAACATACATCTTACTCAATCAAATAAAGAGAAAGAATTAACATAAGAAACATAGCGGAAGTCTAGCATAACATATAATCCAAAAATACAACATGAGTTTGAAGCTGAATGCAATCTATTGTCTTAAAAGCCTCTAAGTCTGATGAGTTGATGGGACAAGACCCCAACTAACACTCTAAGTCTGAAACTGAAAATACGCAAACATAACTGAATAAAGAGGGGCCCTCTACAGATAAGGACTCACCAATATAGAATGATGCTAACTTCGAAGCTGGCTAGTGGCGGGGCTGAGTTTGAAGATCGGAGCTTGTATCATGAAACGATACAGCATAAAGTATGTAGTCAGCACGTGGAATGTACCTGATATGCAAGGTAAGTAAAACCTCTTAAATAAGTAAAAATCATTTAAAACATGCATAATATAAAACATGACCAAAACAAGAATTTGAGAGTAGGCTTGTATGCTCTTTTCTGAAATCATGATCTAAACATAACATAACATCAAAACTGAATCGAATTACCCAAAGCTGAAATATGATAATCATAAGTAAAACTAAACATTGGATAAAACCTTCTTTAGAACACACACACACATATATATATATGTATGTATGTACATATATATATATATATATATATCATGAATGATAAATATGCATAACTGAAATAATAAGGAACAATGGGAGACTCGTCTTATAACCGACATTACCACGATAGAGCTTACGTGGTCCCAACTATCACACTCAAGTGGGTAGAGCCATCCAAAGCCTTATCAGGGCTAAGGACGATATCATGATATCGATATCAAGCTCGAGGCCCATTCGAGGAAGGGGATAGCTCACAAGGGAGGTCCCAAAGTATATATGATATGTATAAACCTACGTTGGCGCGTAGTTCTGAGGCATAGGGTGGATCAATCCTTAACCTACTCGATGCTAGTTTATACTCCCAAAAACATGCATGTGCTCACCATTGTTTTTCAACGAAGCTTACCATCGGCTATTGATGAAGCTGAATAATCAAATACATATCAAATCTGAAATAATATATGAGGAGCTTTAGCTCAAACCATACCACAAGCTAAACATAATTGGGAGTATTAACTCCAAAACCATGCGGTAAGCTTAATTCGTGAAATCATAAACCATGCTTGAACATATGGGCATTGCCCAATACACTAAATCATGCTTGAAAATATATAATTCACTTGAAAACATGATCATAACATGGGTAACTTGAAAACATGCTTTTTATTAATAATATCTCATTATACTTGAACATTCATCGTAAATCTCAACTTTCATGCACTTCTCATAAATGAGCATTTTAATTTAAAAAGCTTGAAAAGATAATAATATTTGAAAACAATATAAAGCTTTCCCATGAATCATAATTCAATAGTAGAAACATACTTAGATCAAACCCATGTAGAAAATTAGAAATTTCATGAATTGGGTTAAAATCCCATAGAATCAACATTTGAATTTTCATGATTTAGAGAGGTATTGGGTATGGGTGTGAATAAATTCACCCATTCATAATTCTGCATACCTGATAGGATCTGATTCTACCAATTTTCTGATTTCCCAATGAAGAACTGAAGAAAACTTGAAGATAGCCTAAACTTGATCACCTTCTAAACCCCTCAATTTGCATGCATGGATGTGAATGAGCCTAGAATAGATTAACCCTTCATAAAACACTTCATTCTGTCATGACCCGAATGGAGCCCTGGATCGCAGCATGGGATAAGGAGCCCCGAGAGACTCTAAGTCGACCCATTAATCTCGAGCAAAATAGCATGCCCGAGTGACGCTTGAGAACTTAATTTAGTCTTGTTTAGCTAAGTAATTATATACATTTTCATGTGATTTTATATAAATGTGAAGATATGTGTTAACCAACATGATTAGTCCTTGTTTTGTAGGTTTTAATGATTTTGAGGAACTAATTTATAAGTTGGTGAAGTAGCGGAATGGAGTCGAGAGCAGATGCGGCAGGCAGGCAACACCAGCGCGCTAGCAACATGCCACGCCGTGCCATCTGCGCGACAGGGGTGTGCCAACGCGCTGCCCAAGCAGCGTGACACGCTGCCAACGCGGTGACACTCGGCAGTTTCAGCTTCCGGAGGCAATTTCCAGAGAGCTTTCGCGTTACCTCCGTGTCAAGGAGGCAGTGCTCCGCGATACACTCTGTGACACGGAGCCATTCCATGACAGGCTAAATTGTGCACGTTTCTCATTTATTATAAATAGATCCCTTAGCTCCTAAAACCATTGGTCACGATTTTATTCTGGAAAACTACCTAGGAGTGAAGGGAGAAGTGGGAGAACTCATCTAGGGTTTGGCAAATACCCTTCTCATCTACCAAATTCATGTGAGTATGTTAGTTTAGTAGTAGTTAGTTGTAGTTTTACGAACATGAATGGCAAGAACCCTTCCTCTAGGGTTGAAGCCATGAATTATGATTGTGATTTTATGAAATTGTTTTGGAATTAAGTTATTGATTGTTGTTTTCATCTTGCATTCTGGATTGTTGGTTGTTTTTATGATTGATCACCATGAAAACATATAAATTAGCTTGGGAAATTGCTTGAGAAAGAATTACCTAGGTCAGGACATGAGAATGTAAGGAGCATGTTTGTATCGCATGATATAATTTCGTGTTAGGATAGAAATACACTTAATACCTTGCTTGGTTGATAAAACGGGGGTTATTAAGAGACCAACTTAGGATTATCACATCACCATTCGAAGAAGTAGTTGTGAGGGTAAGTTGAGTTAAATGGTTAGACGCACGAAAGTCCCTAATCGTTTCCCCGTAAACCACAACATAATTAATTGCCCGCGAACTAGAAATTAGCATCCTCACTCACAATGATGCAGTGAGGCTAGTTTGCCGTGTTTTGAGGCTCGAAAGACCATGAACATGAAATTCTAACTATGTGAAACAACAATTGATAGTGTCATGCTTAACCCATTGCAATTCGTAGTATCGCATGATTATCTGGTTTTAACTCTATGTTGCTCCTAGAGTAAATTCAGGATATTTCATTGACCAAAACAAACTTAATTAAATCTCCCTTGAAAACTTCTATAACCAACACTTGAGAAAGTTAAGATCACACTTGAAATGGGTAGTTAGAGGAATGTGTCTAGTCCCTGTGGGTTCGACATTCCAGTTCTTAAAAAGGGCCACTATATTACTTACACGACCCATACACATGCGGACGCACGAATACGGGCACGTCAAGTTTTTGGCACCGTTGCCGAGGACTCGGCGAAGTTTTGATAATTTATCTATTTTTTGTGTGATTTTTGAAATTTATAATTTATCTATTTTTGTGTGATTTTTGAAATTTCCTTAAGTGTTGAGAAACTTGGTCTTAGTCTGTTCATTTGCAGGTGACAAGTTGTCCTGCCGAGCTGGCTAGAAATAGAGAGCTTGTGGAATCGTTACTGGAACCTAAACGTCAAATCCATCTGCGAAGGAGAGTAGCTCTAGAGCAAAAGGTGAAGAGACTTCATGAAAAGGTACAACAACAACCACCCACGGGACACACATAATTGTCATCAGAAGTAATGGCAGCAAGACCAGTTCACGAAGTGGCAATCCCACTAGCGACGAATGTGACCTTTAGCATCCGTAAACCGGAGCCTGGAGGGCACTTTGAGCTCAAACAGAACATGGTGCAGCTGTTACATTCTAGTGGTCAATTCACTGGGATGGCACATGAGGACCCGCAACAGCACCTACAGAGCTTTTTAGAGATTAGTGACACGTTTGTCCCCACCGGCGTGTCCACAGATTATGTCCGACTGACCCTCTTCCCATTTTCACTGTTGGGAGAGGTGAAAAAGTAGTTGAAGGCTGAGCCACCGAACTCCATAACTTCATGGAATGACTTGGCTAAGAAGTTCCTTATCAGATTCTTCCCTTCAGGCAAAACTGCAAAGTTGAGAAGTGAAATGCTCAGTTTCAAGAAGAGGCCTGATGAGAACTTATATATGGCTTGGGAAAGATTCAAGTCATTGTTGAGATACTGCCCCCATTACCAACAATCAAATGAAGTGCTGGCTCACACCTTTGTAGAAAGTCTAGACCCACACACAAAAATATTACTAGACTCTGCATCGGGTGGGCAAGCCTTGGAGAAGACGTATGATGAGTTGTACACTTTGTTGAACAGAATCGCTCAAGGAAATCCAGAGTGGCACATCGAGTCATCGAGAGGGGCAGGAAAGAGACCAGAGTGGATAGAAGTAGATGGTTTGAATGCCTTGGCAGCGCAGTTAGCTTCGTTCCAGCATCAAATGATGACTCAGTTTAATAAACTGAGTATGAACCAACACCAGGGCCAGGTTAATGCAGTTCAGCAAGCTCCGAGTTGGTGCAAAAGGTGTGGTAATAATGGGCACAATGCAGAATTTTGTGGGGCCAATCCGGAATCAGTCAATTTTGTTCCTAATGTGCATAGGAATCAGAATTTTGGGAACAACTCCAACAGAAATTGGCAGGGCCACCCGAATTTTTTTTGGGGTGGAAACCAAAAGAAGAATTATATGCAACCTCAACAACAGCAGTATCAGCAGAATAGGCAGAATGATGGGCAATTGAGTAGCAGCATTGAGGAAACATTGCAGAAAATTATGGAGACCCAAAATCAGTTAGCGAAAAATCAGGCGAGGATGGCAACAGACTTAAAGAATCAGCAAATGGCCACCCGCAATCTTGAAAAACAAGTGGGTCAAATAGCAGCTGTTCAAAACATGAGATCACAAGGGGGATTGCCAAGTGACACAGATCCTAACCCTCGGCAGATCAATGCCATCAGTCTGAGAAGCGGTAAGCAATTAGCTGATGTAGTGCCAAAAGAGCTGCGAAAGGGGGTGCAGCCGGAGTTGGTTAGACCAGGACCATCCATCAACATGGGAGATAATCAGAGTTTTGGGCAACAAAATGCACAACTTTCATTGCAGCCATCACAAAGACCACCACCACCATTCCCTTAGAAATTCAGAAAGAGCAAGTAGGAGGAATGCTTCAAAAAGTTCTTTGAGAGCTTCAAAGAACTTCACATAAATTTGCCTCTTATTGATGTCTTGCATGGAATTCTCATGTATGCTAAATACTTGAAGGACGTGATGGCGAACAAAGTTAGATTGGTGGACGTCCAGACTGTGGCACTGACTGAGGAGTGCAGTCACAGGGTATTGAGCAAAATGCCAAAGAAGCACAAAGACCTAGGGAGTTTTACCCTCCCCATACAAATTGGTAAAGCTAAGTTGCTATGAGCATTGTGTGACTTAGGGGCAACAGTTAATATAATGCCCCTATCCTTATTCAACACCCTGGGGTTGGGAAAACCGAGGCCGACAAGATTGATATTGCAGTTGGCTGACAAGTCGCGAGTGACACCTGATGGAATAATAGAGGACCTTCTCATCAAATTAGGTAAGTCATCATACCTGCTGATTTTACTGTCTTAGATTTTCAGGTTGATGACCAGGTACCCTTGATCTTGGGACGGCTATTCTTGGCCACTGGAGGAGCGGTGATTGACTTGAAAGCAGGGACCTTGAAAATGATGGTTGAGGATGAAGAAGAAATCTTCCGCGTTTACCAAGAAATGAACCCATCTGCACACTATAGAAACCTTTGTCAGGTTAGTGTGTTGGCAGAGGATGAGTGTGGGGTGGAGGATTCAACAGGTGCAGGGCCAAAGGCAATGACAAGTGTTCAGCCTAAGTCTGATAGAGGGCTTCAAATTGAAAAGAAGTTGGAGAAAGAAAGGAACAGAGTGGAGGCTGTTTCCTCTAAACAACAAAAGAAAAGGAGATGGTTCTCGAAATAGAACCCAGGTATGAGGATGTCCTGAAAAGGATAGTCCACGTCATGCCGCGATGTAAAATAAGGCGCTGCTTGGGAGGCAACCCATGGGTACCTCAGGTACACTTTGTTAATTTTGATTTTGGGTTGGTTTTGTTATTTTCATTTTGTTTGTGTTTATGGTGGAAAGTTAAGCACAGATGGAAGGGAAGTTTGAGTACCGAGAAGATGGAAGCTAGAGAGTATGGAATAGAAGAAGTGTGTGGTGATCGTGGGCTAAAATAGCATGCCCGAGTGATGCTTTATACCTTAATGTAGTCTTGTTTATCTAATTTATTTTATACATTTTCATGTAATTTTATATAAATGTGAATATATGTGCTAACCAACATGATTAGTCCTTGTTTTGTAGGTTTCAATGATTTGGAGGAACTAATTTATAAGTTGGTGAAGGAAAGGAATGGAGTCGGAAGCAATCAGCGGAAGTCGGCAAGGAGTAGGCATGGCAAGCGAGCAGATGCGGCAGCAACATGCCACAGTAGGCCAGCCCCGTGCCAGTGCCGTGCCACGCCAGGCCAGCTGTGCGCCAGCAGCATGCCATCGCGCTGCCCAAGCAGCGTGACACGCTGCCAACGCGACAAGAAGGCTGCCTAGGGTCGATTTTGGGTGATTTCCAGAAAGCCTTCGCGTTACCTCCGTGTCACGGAGACAGAGCTTCGTGATACACTCCATGACACGGAGCCGTTCCATGACAATCTAAATTGGGCACGTTTCTCATTTATTATAAATAGGTCCCTTAGCTCCTAATTCCATTTTGTCATGATTTTATTCTGGAAAACTACCTAGGAGTGAAGGGAGAAGTGGGAGAACTCATCTAGGGTTTGGCAAATTCCCTTCTCATCTACCAAATTCATGTAAGTATGTTAGTTTTGTAGTAGTTAGTTGTAGTTTTACGAACATGAATGGCAAGAACCCTTCCTCTAGGGTTGAAGCCATTAATTATGATTGTGATTTTATGAAATTATTTTGGAATTAAGTTATTGATTGTTGTTTTCGTCTTGCATTCTGGATTGTTGGTTGTTTTTATGATTGACACCATGAAAACATATACGTTAGCTTGGGCAATTGCTTGGGAAAGAATTACCTAGGTCAGGACATGAGAATGTAAGGAGCATGTTTGTATCTCATGATATAATTTCGTGTTAGGATAGAAATTTACCTAACACCTTGCTTGGTTGATAAAACGGGGGTTATTAAGAGACCAACTTAGGATTATCACATCACCACTCGAAGAAGTAGTTGTGAGGGTATGTTGAGTTAAATGGTTAGACGCACGAAAGTCCCTAATCGTTTCCCCGTAAACCACAACATAATTAATTGCCCGCGAACTAGAAATTAGCATCCTCACTCACAATGATGCAGTGAGGCTAGTTTGTCGTGTTTAGAGGCTCGAAAGACCATGAACATGCAATTCTAATTATATGAAATAATAATCGATAGTTGCATACTTAACCCATTGCAAATCGTAGCATCGCATGATTATCAGGTTTTAACTCTATGTTGCTCCTAGAGTGCATTCAGAATATTTCGTTGACCAAATTTAGACTTAATTTAAAATCTCCCTCAAAAACTTCTATAACCAACATTTTTGGTATTTAAGATCAAACTTGTAATGGATAGTTAGAGGAATGGGTCTAGTCCCTGTGGGTTCGACATTCCAGTTCTTAAAAAGAGCCACTATATTACTTGCACGACCCGTACACTTGCGGGCACGTCCAGTTTTTGGCGCCGTTGCCGGGGACTCGGCGAAGTTTTGATAATTTATCTATTTTTGTGTGATTTTTAAATTTCCTTAAGTGTTGAGAAACTTGGTCTTAGTCTACATATTGCAGGTGACAGGTTGTCCTGCCGAGCTGGCTAGAAATAGAGAGCTTGTGGAACTGTTGGTTGAACCTGAACGTCAAATCCATTTGCGAAGGAGAGTAGCTCTAGAGCAAAAGCTGAAGAGACTTCAAGAAAAGGTACAACAACAACTACCCACGGGACAAGCACAATTGTCAACGACAACAATGCCAACTAGACCAGTTCGCGAAGTGGCAATCCCACTAGTGACTAATGTGAACTCCAGTATCCGTAAACCGGAGCCTGGAGGGAACTTTGAGCTTAAACAGAACATGGTACAGCTATTACATTCTAGTAGTCAATTCACTGGGATGGCACATGAGGACCCGCAGCAGCACCTACAGAGCTTTTTAGAGATTAGTGACACGTTTGTCCCCACCGGCGTGTCCACAGATTATGTCCGACTGACCCTCTTCCCATTTTCACTGTTGGGAGAGGCGAAAAAGTTGGTGAAGGCTGAGCCATCGAACTCCATAACTTCATGGAATGACTTGGCTAAGAAGTTCCTTATCAGATTCTATCCTTTAGGCAAGACTGCAAAGTTGAGAAGTGAAATACTCAGTTTCAAGCAGAGGCCTGATGAGAACTTGTATATGGCTTGGGAAAGATTCAAGTCATTGTTGAGAGACTGCCCCCATCACCAGCAATCAAATGAAGTGCTGGCTCATACCTTTGTAGAAAGTCTAGACCCACACACAAAAATATTACTAGACTCTGCATCGGGTGGGCAAGCCTTGGATAAAACTTATGATGGGTTGTACACTTTGTTGAACAGAATTGCACAAGGAAATCCAGAGTGGCACAGCGAGTCATTGAGGGGGCAGGAAACAGATCCGGGTTGATAGAAGTAGATGGTTTGAATGCCTTGGCAGCACAGTTAGCTGCGTTCCAGCATCAGATGATGACTCAGTTAAATAAACTGAGTATGAACCAACACCAGGGCCAGGTTAACGCAGTTTAGCAAGCTCCGAGTTGGTGCGAAATTTGTGGTAATACTGGGCACAATGCAGAATCTTGTGGAGCCAATCCGGAATCAGTCAATTTTGTTGGTAATGTGCATAGGAATCAGAATTTTGGGAACAACTCCAACAGAAATTGGCAGGGCCACCCGAATTTTTCTTGGGGTGGAAACCAAAAGCAGAATTATATGCAACCTCAACAACAGCAGTATCTGTAGAATAGGCAGAATGATGGGCAATTGAGTAACAGCATTGAGGAAACACTGCAGAAAATTATGGAGACCCAGAAGCAGTTAGCGAAAATCAGGCGAGGATGGCAATAGACTTAATGAATCAGCAAGTAGCCACCCGCAATCTTGAAAAACAAGTGGGTCAGATAGCAGCTGCTCAAAACATGAGATCACAAGGGGGATTACCAAGCGACACAGATCCTAACCCCCGACAGATCAATGCCATCAGCCTGAGAAGCGGTAAGCAATTAGCTGATGCAGTGCCGAAAGAGCAGAGAAAGGGGATGCGGCCGAAGTCTGTTAGACCAGAACCATCCATCAACATGGGAGATAATCAAAGTGTTGCACAACAAAATGTGCAACTTTCATTGCAGCCAGCACAAAGACCACCACCACCATTCCCTCAGAAATTCAGAAAGAGCAAGGAGGAGGAATGCTTCAAAAAGTTCTTTGAGAGCTTTAAAGAACTTCACATAAATTTGCCTCTTATTGATGTCTTGCAGGGAATGCCCAAGTATGCTAAATACTTGAAGGACGTGATGGCGAACAAAGTTAGATTGGTGGATGTCCAAACTGTAGCACTGACTGAGGAGTGCAGTCACAGGGTATTGAGCAAAATGCCAAAGAAGCTCAAAGACCCAGGGAGTTTTACCCTCCCTATACAAATCGGTAAAGTTGAGGTGCTACGAGCTTTGTGTGACTTAGGGGCAATAGTTAATCTAATGCCCCTATCCTTATTCAACACCCTGGGGTTGGGAGAACCGAGGCCGACAAGGTTGATGCTGCAGCTGGCTGACAAGTCGCGAGTGACACCTGATGGAATAATGGAGGACCGTCTCATTAAAGTAGGTAAGTTTATTATACCTGCTGATTTTATTATTCTAGATTTTCAGGTTGATGACCAGGTAGCCTTGATCTTGGGACTACCATTCTTGGCCACTGGTGGAGCGGTGATTGATCTGAGAGCAGGGACACTGAAAATGAGGATCGAAGATGCAGAAGAACTCTTCCACGTTTACCAAGAAATGAACCGATCCGCACACTACACTAACCTTTGTCAGGTTAGTGTGTTGGCAGAGGATGAGTGTGGGGTGGAGGATCCCACAGGTGCACGGCCAAAGGCAAGGTCAAGTGTTCAGCCCGAGTCTGATAAAGGACTTCAAATTGAGAAGAAGTTGGAGAAAGAGAGGAACAGAGTGGAGGCTGTTTCCTCTAAACAAGAAAAGAAAAGGAGATGGTTCTTGAAACAGAACCCAGGTATGAGGATGTCCTGAAAAGGACAGTCGACGTCGGGCCACGACGTAAAATAAGGCGTTGCTTGGGAGGCAACCCAAGGGTACCTCAGGTACAATTTGTAATTTTGATTTTGTGTTGATTTTGTTATGTTTATTTTGTTTGTGTTTTTGGTGGAAAGTTAAGCACAGATGGAGGGAAGTCTGAGTACCGAGAAGGTGGAAGCTAAAGAGCATGGAATAGAAAAAGTGTGGGGTCGAATACCCACCTCTGAAAACTTGAAAGGAAAGCATGCTTTTAGCTTGGCATAGAGGCTCAGGGAGTATTTCTCATCCTTTAAATGTTAATTTGATGCTATGAGGACATAGCATGATTTAAGTGCGTGGTGAGAGAAATTTCAAGAAAATTTCAATTTTTTTTGCTTAACGATTTTTGGTGAATGTAATGCTTGTGAGAAGAATTTTGAAAATTGATTTATGAGTCAAGCATGACTTCATCACCCGTTGGTTTTTCTTTTCGGTTCTTTTCTGACAGGGGGTATTTGAACTGAAGAATAAAAATTTTCTTTTTCTTTCCTTTGTCTGTATATAATGTTTTAGTCATAGTTAGGGACTGTTTCCAACGATGGATGGGTGACGACCATCTTGAGGAAAAATTAGTCGATAGGTTTTGGGTTTTTGAAACCATAACTAATTGGTGCTTGATGTTCTTGTTATGTGCTATACATGATTGTAAGAGGCAAGTATGTTCAGTGTGAAGCATGCAGGTGTATAACTTTCTGTGAGACACTTAGGCTCTTGAATTTGACTCAATATGATTGAAGCTTAATTCTGAATTCTTGTGATTAGCTGAGTAAGAGTCTGATGAATGTGTCTTGAATTGAGCATGTGCCATGAGTGTAAGGTTTTTGAGTATTCTGTGCTATTGTGGATTGTCTAGAACTTGCCTGGTGTGTTTATAAAATGAAATGAAGGATGTGAATTGTAGGAGATGATTTAGGCATTTCTTTGAATGAACCAAATTTTTACCCCTCATTTTACCTACCTAGAAAAATTGATCCTAGTTAGCCCCATTGAGCCTTGAGTCTATTCTTTGACAGTTGCAACATAAGCTTAATCCTTTTTCTTTCATTAGCCTTGAACTTGATCCAAAACTCCTAAGCGCTTAAGGAAAATATATGAAAGAGTAAAGGAGTGAGAAGAAGGAAAAGAAAGGAAAAGTAGCAATTTGTAGAAGTGGAGAAAAGGACAAAGGTGCACTTGGTTGAAAATGTTGATTATTATTAAGGAGTAAGAAAACAAATTAATTTTATAGAGCTCCTTACTAATAAGCTAAAAGTTCCTAAAGAAATGGGGGAACAAAAGAGGAAAAAGAAAAGCTGAAAGGAAAAAGGTGAAGTAAGGGAAGGGAAGTTCGTAATGAAGGCGTAATGTATTAAAAGCGCTTAGAAAAGATAGTCACTATTACTGGCCATAATAGTACCTACCCGCACCTGAGTTACATTACAACCTAAAAAGTCCTACTTGATCTTACGCTCATACATCCTTAAATTAGTGGAATAAAACACTAAGGGCAAGCTTATGGGTCATTACATGATGCATGTGAATTCTTTGTGAGAGTGAGCGTAATTCTATTCATGTACCCACACATGTTGTGATTTAAAAATTGTTTTTGCGTGTGAAAATGGGTAACTCTCTTTCCGTGAGGGCACATGTTTAATGAAGGATATAATTCATGTCGGATTTCTTAATCAGTTGATTTACATGAGTTTGCTAAGATTGAGAGTCGATTCTTGAGGTTAAAAAGTCTTAACATAGTTGTGCTTCATTTCGATGATCATGGGGTCCAACACCCATCTCTGGAACTTGAAAGGACAGCTTGCTTTTAGCTTGGCATAGAGGCTCAGGGAGTATTTCTCATCTTTCAAATGTTAATTTGATGCTATGAGGACATAGCATGATTTAAGTGTGGGGTGAGAAAAATTTCAAAATTTTTGTGCTTAACAAGTTTGTGTTTAATGTAATGCTTGTGAGGAATTTGTGAGGAATTTGAAAAAATTGAAATTTTTTTTGTGAATTAAGCATGACTTTATCACCCGTTGATTTTTCTTTTCGGTTCTTTTCCGATGGGGGGGGTCTTTGAACTGAAAAATAAAGATTTTTCTTTTTCTTTTCTTTGTCTGTATATAGTGTTTTTAGTCATAGTTAGGGACTGTTTTCGACGATGGATGCATGACGACCGTCTTGAGGAAGAATTAGTCAATAGGTTTTGGGTTTTTGAAACCATAACTAATTGGTGCTTGATGTTCTTGTTATGTGCTATATGTGATTGTAAGATGCAAGTATGTTCAGTGTGAAGCGTGCAAGTGTATAACTTTGTTTGAGACACTTAGGCTCTTGAATTTGACTCAATATGATGGAAGCTTAATCTGAATTCTTGTGATTAGCTGAGTTAGGAGTCTGCTGAATGTGTCTTGATTTGAGCATGTGCCATGAGTGTAAGGTTTTTGAGTATTCTGTGCTATTGTGGTTTGTCTAGAACTTGCCTGGTGTGTTTATAAAACAAAATGAAGGATGTGAATTGTAGGAGATGATTTAGGCATTTCTTTGAATGAACCAAATTTTTATCCCTCATTTTACCTACCTTGAAAAATTAATCCTAGTTAACCCCATTGAGCCTTGAGCCTATTCTTTGATAGCTGCAACACAAGCTGAATACTTTTTCTTTCATTAGCCTTGAGTTTGATCCAAAACTCCTAAGCGCTTGAGTGAAAAATATCCGAAGGAGTAAAGGAGTGAGAAGAATGAAAAGAAAGGAAAAGTAGCAAGTTGTAGAAGTGAGAAAAGGACAAAGGTGCACTGGTGTGAAAATGGTTGATTATTAATAAGGAGTAAGAAAACAAAATAATGAAAAATTATTTATAGAACTCCTTACTAATAAGTTAAAAATGCCTAAATAAAGGGGGGAACAAAAGAGGAAAAAGAAAGACGAAAGGAGAAAAAGGTGAAGTGAGGGAAGGGAATTTCGTAATGAAGGTGTAATGTATTAAAAGCGCTTAGGAAAGATAGTCACTATTACTAGCCATAATAGTACCTACCCGCACCTGAGTTACATTACAACCTAAAAAGTCCTACTTGATCTTACATTCATACAGCCTTAAATTAGTGGAATAATAACACTAAGGGCAAGCTTATGGGTCATTACATGATGCATGTGAATTCTTTGTGAGAGTGAGCGTAATTCTATTCATGTACCCACACATGTTGTGATTTAAAAATTATTTTTGCGTGTGAAATTGGGTAACTCTCTTTCCATGAGGGCACATGTTGAATGAAGGATATAATTCATGTGGATTTCTTAATCAGTTGATTTGCATGAGTTTGCTAAGATTGAGAGTCGATTCTTGAGGTTAAGAAGTCTTAACATAGTTGTACTTCATTTCGATGATCAAGTCATGCATGCTCTATTTTTAGCTTGTTATCTTACGTAATCATTATAGTCGTAGCGTGAATAATCTTTCTAAATGAGTTATGGGTGAGTTTCCATATTCATGAGATGTAAAAGTTTGTTCGAGGACAAACAAGACTTTAAGTGTGGGGTTGTGATCTCGGGCAAAATAGCATGCCCGAGTGACACTTGAGAACTTAATTTAGTCTTGTTTAGCTATGTAATTGTATACATTTTCATGTGATTTTATATAAATGTGAAGATATGTGCTAACCAACATGATTAGTCCTTGTTTTGTAGGTTTTAATGATTTTGAGGAACTAATTTATAAGTTGGTGAAGTAGCGGAATGGAGTTGGGAGCAAATGCGGCAGGAAGGCAGCACCAGCGCGCCAGCAACGTGCCACGTCATGCCAGCTGCGCGACAGGGGTGTGCCAACGCGCTGCCCAAGCAGTGTGACAGGCTACCAACGCGGTGACACTCGGCAGTTTCGGCTTTCGGAGGCAATTTCCAGAGAGCTTTCGCGTTACCTCCGTGTCACGGAGGTAGTGCTCCGCGATACACTCTGTGACACAGAGCCATTCCACGACAGGCTAAATTATGCACGTTTCTCATTTATTATAAATAGGTCCCTTAGCTCCTAAAACCATTTGGTCATGATTTTATTCTGGATAATTACTTAGGAGTGAAGGGAGAAGTGGGAGAACTCATCTAGGGTTTGGCAAATTCCCTTCTCATCTACCAAATTCATGTAAGTATGTTAGTTTAGTAGTAGTTAGTTGTAGTTTTACGAACATGAATGGCTACAACCCTTCCTCTAGGGTTGAAGCCATGAATTATGATTGTGATTTTATGAAATTGTTTTGGAATTAAGTTATTGATTGTTGTTTTCATCTTGCATTCTGGATTGTTGGTTGTTTTTATGATTGATCATCATGAAAATATATACGTTAGCTTGGGCAATTTCTTGAGAAAGAATTACCTAGGTCAGGACATGAGAATGTAAGGAGCATGTTTGTATCGCATGATATAATTTCGTGTTAGGATAGAAATATACTTAACACCTTGCTTGGTTGATAAAACGGGGGTTATTAAGAGACCAACTTAGGATTATCACATCACCACTCGAAGAAGTAGTTGTGAGGGTAAGTTGAGTTAAATGGTTAGAAGCACGAAAGTCCCTAATCGTTTCCCCGTAAACCACAACATAATTAATTGCTCGCGAACTAGAAATTAGCATCCTCACTCACAATGATGCAGTGAGGCTAGTTTGTCGTGTTTAGAGGCTCGAAAGACCATGAACATGCAATTCTAATTATGTGAAACAACAATTGATAGTGTCATGCTTAACCCATTGCAATTCGTAGTATCGCATGATTATCTGGTTTTAACTCTATGTTGCTCCTAGAGTATATTCAGGATATTTCGTTGACCAAAACAAAATTAATTAAATCTCCCTCGAAAACTTCTATAACCAACACTTGAGAAAGTTAAGATCACACTTGAAATGGGTAGTTAGAGGAATGGGTCCTGTCCCTGTGGGTTCGACATTCCGGTTCTTAAAAAGGGCCACTATATTACTTGCACGACCCGTACACTTGCGGACGCGCGAATAAGGGCACGTCACCCATGGCATGAACATACATCTAACTCAATTACTAAAACTAAAGAATCAACATGATAATCATAGAGGAAGTATAAATTAAACATCACATCAAAATACACAATCTAAAGCTGAATACATCCTTTGTTTGAAAATCCTCTAAACATGACGAGTTGATGGGATAAGACCCCAACTAACTCAAAAAAGCTGAAACTGAAAATACATAAAGGAAATCTGAATAAGTCTAGTCCTCGGGAGATGGGGACTCACCAACAATGTAAGATGCTAACTCTAAAGACTAACTATGGACGGGGCTAAGCCTGAGAGCCGGGTCCTGTATCATGAAATAATATAGAATAGAGTATGCGGTCAGTACGTGGAAATGTATCGAGTATACAAGGTATGTAAAATTGCTTAAATAAGAAAAAATCATTTAAAGACATGCATAATGTAAAAATAAACAATAAGAATTCTTAGAGTAGGGCTTTCAAGCATTCTCTCTGAAATCAGGATCTCATCATAACCTAACATGACATCATATCTGAATCGATTGACTCAAAGCTGAAATCTTATAGTCATACGTAAAACTGAACATTGAGTCTAACCTGCTTTAGAACACATGTAGATATATAAATCGCATGAATTATAAATATGTATAACTGAAATCATTAGGAACAATTGGAGACTCATCTTTTAACTGACATACCATGATAGATCATACGTGGTGCCAACTATCACACTCAAGTGGGTAGAGACGTTCAAAGCCTTGCCAGGGCTAGAGACGATACCATGATATTGATATCAAGCTCGTGGGCAAAATAGGGTCAGGGATAGCTCACAAGGAAAATCCTGAAGTAATATATATATAATAGTATAAACCTACATTGGCACGTAGTTCTGAGGCATAGGGTGATCGACCCTAAGTCTACTCGGTGCTGGACACTACAACCAAAAACATGCGTATGCTCTCCATCATTTTTCAACGAAGCTCAACATCTTCTATTAACAAAGATCAATAATCAAATACATCTCAAATATGAAATCATGCATATGAGAAGTTTTAATCAAACCATACCACAAGTTGAAAGATAATTGGGAGTCTTCTCTCCAAAACTATGTGGTTAGCTTAATTCGAGAAATCATAAATCATACTTAAACATGTGGGCATTACCCAATACTTTCTCATGCTTGAAAATACTCAATTCACATCGAAAACATCATTATAAACATGGGAAGGTTGAAAACATGCTTTTCATCATATTATCTTATCATACTCATACATTCATAACAAATCTCATCTTTCACAAACTCCTCATCAATGGGCTCTTTAATTCATAAACTTGAAACATGCTTTTTAATTGAAAACAATCTAAAATTTTCCCATGCTTCATAATTCAATGGTAGAAACATACTTAAATTATACCCATATAGAAAAATTAGAAAATTCATGCATTGGGTTAAAACCCCATAGATTAGACATAGAAAACTCATGATTTAGAGAGGGATTGGGCATAGGTGTGAAAGGAATCACCCATCATAACCTTACATACCTGTTGGTAGCTGATTCTTACACTTCTTGAATGCCCAAGAAGAAATTGAAAAGAATTTGAAGAAGAAAAGCTTGATCACCCTCTCTAACCTTCTAACTTTGTATGCATGAACGAATATGGCCTAAAAATGAACTTAACCCTCTTAAAATACATCATTCATAACTTAAAACGACGTAATTTAGGCCTTAGGATCTTATAAATTACAGAAAACTCCATACTAAATTCGTAGAAAATAACTCCAACTAGTCCCCACGAGGGACCTAATGACTCGTCATCATGGGCCACGACTCATGGAGTCGTCCATCCAGTGCACTGCTCATCGGGTCTCCTGGGCTTGTCACGGGTGACTTAACTATCCTTTACTAGGTGACCATGACTTGTGGTCACCACTCGTCCTGTACACTGCCTCATCTTTGATTAATTTTTTCCTGCTGCTCACGATCCTCCCCACGAATCGTAGTGACTGACCACGACTCATGGGGTCCTTCCATTAAGTAAATTGTCCTCTTCCTTCTCTTTTCTCACTCATCACTCCCCACGGCTGACCTAACAACTCGTAGGGCCTGACCATGAGTCGTGGTTACGTCCTAGGGATCCCATTTCCAAATTTTAAACTCAACACCTAGGGCCTCACTATGAGTCACATCAAGACTCATGGGTTGTTCCCACGGATCACCTCATGACCTGTTTTGTGCCTGATGCTAGATTTTTTTTAATTTTTTTCATTTCAACTCCCGAGGCTTATCTTTGGGCTTCCAGGGTATAATAATATCTCCCTATTGGGAACATTCGTCCTCGAATGTTGGAAAACATACTGAAAAGTAGAGAAATGCGATCATCATATTCAAATACTGATCATTTAAGTCGAAAATTAACGAAATGACTGTCTCTGATTCAAACTACATAGCTGAACTGAATTCACGAATTGCACATACATCCACATACATAAAATAAACTTGGACACATGAACTGAACATGAAAACTAGATAGAGTTCGGGAGCAAAACTGATACTTCAAGCTGGAACTAAGTCGGTAAAGAATAAATATGGGTATCTAGCCATCATATCTGCTTCGGCTTACAACGTAGCTCCCTCAACATGATGATGCCTCCATAACACTTTTACTAAAGCTACTTCCTTATTCCTTAGCCTTCAAACTCGACGATCCAGTATTTCTACCGGAACCTCCTGATAACGGAGGTTGTCCTTCACACCAACACTATCCACCGGGACAACTAGAGCTAGATCACCCAAACACTTCTTTAAGAGCGATACATGGAATACAAGATACACAGAAGCTAATTCTGAGGGCAACTCCAATTCGTATGCTACCTTGCCAATACGTCTCACAATTCGGTACGAGCCGACATAGTGGGGACAAAGTTTCCCTTTCTTTCTGAACCTCATCACTCCCTTCATGGGAGACACCTTTAGAAATACCCAATCATCAACTTCAAATTCTAATTCTGTCCTTCTCACATCAGCATAGGACTTTTGGCAACTCTGAGCGATTTTCAACCTGTCCCTTATCAACTAAACTTTCTCCATAACCTCATGAACTGAATCGGGTCCTATCATTGCCGCCTTACCGACCTCAAACCAATCAATGGGCGATCTACATCTCCGCCCATAGAGAGCCTCGAGCGGCGCCATCTACATACTGAAATGATAACTGTTATTGTAGCAATCTCGATAAGAGGCAATTGATCATCCCAACTAACCTTGAAGTCAATTACGCATGCTCTCAACATGTCTTCGAGAGTCTGAATTGTGTTCTCTGCTTGACCATCCATTTGCGGGTGAACTTTTGTGCTGAGCTTAACCTAAGTATCTAGTCCTTTTTGAAACGACCTCTATAATTGAGAGGTAAATTAGGTACCCTGTCTGAAATGATGGATAAGGGCACTCCATGCAACAGAACTAGCTCCTGGATATATATTTTGGCAAAATCCTCCGTCGAATCCATGGTTCTGACTGGTAGAATATGGGCAGCCTTGGTCAACCTGTCTACCACATCCAAATTGAGTCATATTGTCGATGAGTACGAGGCAGACCTATGATGAAGTCCATATTGATTTCTTCCCACTTCCAATTAGGAATACTGATATCCTAAAGTACACCTCCCAGTCTCTGATGTTCAACCTTTACTTGCTGATAGTTTGGGCACTTAGCTACAAATTCTGCAATGTCCTTCTTCATGCCATTCCACCAATAGACTTCCCGTAAGTCAAGATACATCTTGGCGGCATCTGGATGGATATAATACCTAGATCCATGAGCCTCGTGCAACATACGACTCCTCAAATCATCAATATCTGGAACACATAAGTGACCCTGGTACCGAAGCACACCATCTCCCCCTTTGGAGAGGACCTCTACCTTCTGATTTTGAACGGCTTCCTTCAACTTTACCAAAATCGGATCCTCATCTTGTCTAGCTTTTACATCAGTCACCAAGGGAGATTATGATCCGTGCTGAACCACAACACCGCCATCGGTCAAGTCAACCAACCTAACTCCCAACCTTGCGAGTCGATGCACATCCTTCACCAGCTCCTTCTTTCCTTCATCCACATGGGAAACACTCTCTATAGAGAGTTTACTAAGTGCATTTGCCACTATGTTGGCCTTACCCGAATGGCAAAACTGTTATACCCCGTAAGATTTCCAGCACCTAGATGGCCTATTCGTGCATTGGTTAAGCATATTTGAAGGTCATACGTGCTAAAGAAAGGCCCGGGAAAAAGATCTGACGAGAAACCTGTCGAACCATCGCGGAAGGAGCCGAGGCAGAGCCCCTCCGCGATGGTAGCGTGTCACGGAGGTGAAGGCTCCGCATTGGCTCCGTGACACGTTGGCCTTGTCCAGGCCCGAGTATATAAAGCCCCACTTTGGTTTTAAATCATTTTAACTTATAAATTTCCAGTGAAACAGAGGGGAAAAACCAGAGGAAGAAAAGGAACGAAGAGGGTAATATAATTTTCATCCGATTACGCTGCTAAACGTTGTCCAAACTCAAATTAACCTCAGATACTGAGGTATTTAGCAGCAGAGAGCATTCCTACGGATTTGGTTTCGTGAAATACGGCCGATAAATCGTCGAGCTATCGAGCTAAGGTAAGTAGAATTGCTCCAAACTAGTGTCTATGTGTTCCTAGCTGTGAAGTGAACATTTCTCCCTTCTGGACTTCTGAAAAATGACGAGTTTTCGACCATTTTTTGATAAGCCTAAGCTTAGGCTATAATTACATCGAAAGTGATGTCGTCCTTCAGAATAAAGTTGTATTTAGTACTGATTGATATATATATGAATGCAGTTGGGAGGAATAGCTGAAATACTGACCAAGCTACGCCAGTTAGTCGGGAAATCAGAAGCGAAGGTATGTAAAGCTAGTTTCCTCGGCAAGTTAGTAATCTCGGTATAGTAAAGTAATTTAAAGGCTAGTAGAATGTTCAGAAGTCAGGTATTATGTTTGTTACAAATGTTGGTACGATATTAGAAGCATCAGGTTATAATTAACATGAAACTTGATAGCACGATATAGATTCTAATACACGTGTTAGGAACTGCACAACATGCTCAGTATGTGATGTAGTACAGAATGTTAGGATATTACCGTATTCAGTTGAAACCCAGTAAAACAACGTAATATCTGTAAGGCATCTCAGGAATAGAATGATAGGTTAAAAATAAATATAGGAAGCATGTCAGAAATAGTAAATCATGTTATTACAGAAACTCAGTATACAGTACAGTATGGCAGAAGATTATATTTGTACATATACACTATTATCAGTCTCAACATGAATTAAGTATATACATATTGCTATCACTAGTTCAGCATACAGTAGACACAGATACATTATAATTATTAGCTTCAGCATGAGATATATGCAGATAGTATTACTAGTTGGGACCACTGTATTGTCTTGGGGTTGGATTACCTAGCATCCCTGACCGCCCCAGGGTTAATAGTTGTATCGACTCGTCCGCCAGAAGATGAGGATATGTCGCTCTATGGAGTAGCATGCCGTCCCACAGGGGACGAATATGGGATGCGAGTTTTCCCCATATTGTGCCTTGGTCGGCCCTTACACACCCCTGTCGAGCGGTTACGCCCGGGTGTTGATTCAGGAGTCCTCCGGACTCAGATGCAGTTATAGTCAGGGGATCAGCGAGCCCATGTGCATACCCAGGGGACCGACAGGATGCTTACAGCGATTATAGGAGATGGGATGACTAGGGTAGGGGTATAGATTCTGTGCTGGTTGTACCTCCCGGCTTATGGGGGCCGGGTAAGGTTTGTGTGTGCTATATTATGTTATGTTATATTATGCCATGTTACATTAGACACGAGTAGTTCGGCAGTAGAACGATACATCTCCAGGTATGACTCCTACTCCTTCCAATATAAATAAGAGAAGGTATGATTTACATTATCAGACAGTTAATCTATTCCCTCCTACTTCAGTTTCATCAGTTGTATTGTTGTTTTCATATATTTCCTTCAGTTATTACTTTACATACTCAGTACCAGTGGTACTAATTCCTGGTGGGGCGCTGCATTACTTGCCTGCAGGTACTCATAGACAAGCAGATGATACCTCATGATTTCTGTCAGCGATCGAGTATTCAGCTCCTGTCATCCGGAGACTGAATCCCAGAGGTGTATTTCGTTTTCTTTTGTTGGACAATACGGGTAGGTCGGGGCCCTGTCCCGATCATTTCTATTGCTATTCCTAGAGGCTTGTAGTCTGTATATATTTCCCTGTGGTCAGCTGAGCCGGTCGTGTGAGGTCGTGCAGTGGTATAGCTGTTAGTACTTTTATTTCTTTTATGTTGGTCGTGTGGGGCCATAGCTTGACAGTAGTGGTGACCTTGCCGGTCACGTAGCCTTCTAGTATTTCATTATTGAGTTGCAGATAACTAGATAGCATGGTGGCCTTGTCGGCCCGCATAGGTTTCCCTATATTGATATGTTTCTGGTTAGCTGTCAGCATAGGTACAGGTGGCTATAGGCCTAGTCGGCCGGAGGCTATTTTTACAGCTGTCATATAGCCCGTTGTTTCCCTGAATCTGAGTTAGAGCCAGCCAGGCACCAGATGTGCTCAAGCTCAACAGTCCATCAGTTCAGGTCCTAGTAGGGCACCAGGTGCCAGTCATACCCCCCAAGGTGGGGTGTGACAAAAGCATAGTCATATCATAGTCCTTGAGTAGCTCCAACCACCTCCTTTTTCCAAAGATTGAGGTCCTTCTGGGTAAACACGTATTGTAAGCTCTTATGTTCCATGAACACATCTAGGTGAACCCCATACAGATAGTGTCGCCATATTTTCAAGGGGAGTACCACCGCGGCCAATTCAAGATCATAGGTCGGGTAATTCTTCTAATGAACTTTTAGTTGTCTGGAGGCATATGCTATAACCTTCCTATGCTGCATCAATACACACCCAAGTCTGATCCTTGAAGAATCAAAACACACTACAAACCTATCGGTACCCATGGATAGGGTCAACATCGGTGCTGAGGTATGTCGAGTCTTCAACTCTTGGAAGCTCTTCTCACAAGCCCCCGACCATTGGAATTTCACCTTCTATTTGGTCAATTTGTTCAAGGGTTCTGCAATAGACGAGAAACCTTCCATGAACATTCGATAGTAACCAGCTAAACCTAAGAAACTCCGAATATCCGAAGGGTTCACTGGTCTAGGCCAATTCTCACCGCTTCTATTTTCTGAGAGTCCACCTTTATGCCCTCACGTGATACCACATGGCCTAAAAACACCACTGAATTCAACCAAAACTTGTACTTACAGAATTTGACATACAATTGGAGATCCTTGAGGGTTTGAAGAACTACTCTCAAATGAGCGGCATGCTCTTCCTTACTCCGAGAGTATATTAGGATGTCATCAATAAATACAATCAAGAAAATGTCCAGGTATGGCTTGAAAACCCTGTTCATCAAGTCCATAAAAGCTGCAGGAGCATTCATTAGTCCAAAAGACATAACTACGAACTCATAATGACTATTCCGCATCCTGAAGGCTATCTTTAGGATGTCACTCTCCCAGACTCTGAGCTGATGATACTCAGATCTGAGATCTATCTTTGAGAAACACTTGGCACCCTGAAGTTGATCGAAGAAATCATCAATCTTGGGTAGAGGATACCTATTCTTGATGGTGACTTTCTTCAATTGCTGATAGTCAATACACATACGAAGAGAGCCATCTTTCTTTCAGACAAGGAGAACTGGTGCACTGTTCGGTCGTTTGTTATATGGGTATATAACTACACGCAAGTGCACGTGGTCGAACAAGTAGTAAAGTGGCTTAAGTAAGCCAAGTATCGATCCCACAGGGACTGGGATAAGGTAACGAACTACTCAAGTGTCACTATATTTTAATTTTAACAATGAAGACAATAGTGTAACCAAGAGTTTGATATTTTTGGGTTCTAATTTTTATGCTAAGTCCAAAACGATTATCTAATGTGAGTCTGAACTATGAATGTGAGTGATCATGGGCAAAAATATATGCTCGAGATACTCTTTATTACTTAAATTAGTCTTGTTTATCTAAGTTATTGTATACATTTTCATGTAATTTTATATAATGTGGAGATATGTGCTAACCAACATGATTAGCCTTTGTTTTGTAGGTTTTGATGATGTTTGAGTAACTAATCCATGAGTTGGTGAAGTAGAAGCTTGGAAACGGAATTAACACGCGAACGTCGGCAAGGAAGAGGCACAAAACAGCCCACCGGTGCGTCGACAAGGTGCCACGGCAGGCAGGCCGCTCAAAACAGCCCACCTGCGCGTTGGCAACGTGCCACGGCAGATGGCCTCCGCGACCAAGGGGCTGCAACGCGCTGCCCAGGCAGCGTGACACGCTGCCAACGCGGCAGGGTGCTGCCTGGGCCAATTTCGGGTGATTTTCCAGAGAGCCTCCGCGTCCGTAGTGTGTCACGGAGGCCGTGCTCCGCGATGCACTCCGTGACACATTGCTTGTTATTCCGGGAAAGATTCCTACTAATATAAATAGCACACTTAGGTTTATTTTTGATAAGCGTGACTTGGTGGAGCTAGGACGTGGGTTAGCAGCAGTTGAGGGACGAAAAAGCTAAGAGATTTCTTCTCTTCCTTTCTTCTTTCTACCAATTGTACGTATGATTTACACTCGTTTTAGGATGATCAATCCACAAATGAGTGGCTAATTCTCTTCCTTGCTAAGGTTTTGAACATGTGTAGTGAATTTTGATTGTAAATGATATGGTTTTCTTCTTCTTCTTTCATGTTGTTCTATTAATTCTTGTTCTTACTGCATTAGTGCTTGGCCGACATTAATGTACATCTAAAAAGTCCAATTTCACTCGAGAGAGCAAGAAATTGGAAAGTTGTGAATTAATAGGGTATTGTTCTTAACTTGATTTTGGAAAATTGGGTTTTGATGTGCTTTCCTGATAGAAATATACTTGAAAGCCGTATTAGTCAGTTTAGGAACCGGAATTGTATTGCTAGGTCGTAAATTGCATTTGATCACAGAAATGTAGACAAATGGTTTATGATTCTTAAGTGAAATTAAATACGAGAGTTTTAATTTCTACGCTATTGTTCTTGGCTAGCAACATGAAGAAGAGATTAACCGAATTATTATTACAATCGAATTCATTACTTGTTCTTAACCTTGGCATGCTCATATCCATAGTTTAAATTCACCGTAAATAATTGTTAATAGTTTTAGTATATATTTTATAAACAAAAACTCAATTAACTGGTGCTTACGTTGTTGTTAGCATAGTTAGAAGTAAAAGAAGAATATAGTATACTTAGGCAATTCTTACATACCCTGAGCCTCCTTGGATCGATACTTGGCTTACTTAGCCACTTTATTACTTGTTTGACCACGTGCGCTTGCGTGTCGGTTTATAATATATAATAACAACCTGAGCAGCTGACCGCGAACAAGTTTTTGGCGCCGTTGCCGGGGAGGCTAGGCGATTTGTGAAATTGTGTTAAGTGTAAATTTACTGTATTTTTGTTTTATTTTCGTAAGTGTTGACAACTTGGTCTTAGTATTTGTTTTAATTCTTTGTTCATTTTAATTTTTCTCTCTTTCGGATACCCTCATTGACATGACATCTTGGAATATAAATGGTGGATACGCATATTTTGGCGAATCTTGCATGAATTGCGGAGGACCCAACTTGTGGCAAAACTGTAACACGTGCAATATATGTGGGTGTCAATATGGCCATTGGGGTGATTGTCCAAAGGCATATTCCCCTCCCCCAAGCCCCTACTATGATCCTTTTGTTGTTTTTGCTGAATATAGGCATGTTGAAAATGAGGACTTGGGACGCCAAGTTCAAATAGAGGACATGATGAAACAACTCCTGGAGTAATCAGAAGCAATGAAGGAGTCGGTGGCAGAATTGATAATTCAGTAAAAGGAGAATGCAGAGGTTGTAAGCAGGATGAGCGTCAAACTCACAGAGATGTGTGCTGAGGCTGAAGCTTGTGATAATTTGCAGGTGACAGTTTTAGCCGATATTCGAGAGGAACTACAAGAGGAATACAAGGGTGAATTTTTGGATGAAGCCCCACAATTAGAATCTCTTGAGTGTCTCCGTGATCGGCTCATACCTATAGAAATTCCATTCATGGAAGAAGAAAATGAATATCTCCCATGTGACCTTAATGGAGAAATAGATGTCGATGTTGAAAAGGTGTACACAAGTAAGGAAGTCAAGCACAAAGCAATTTCAGAGTTGAGGTGTATTGGACCACACTCTACGCATTTTTCGACATTAACTTTGGTTGACAACATAGAAATAGAGTCTTCCAAGTTTATAGAGAAATGTCTAGAGGAGGACCAAGCCCCATATATTCTGAAATTTGCTAACTCAGAGAGACAAAATGACTTCGCTTACATAAGGGCCAATAGGTTCAAAAGAAAACATCTACTGCTTGGTCCTTACAATTTTTCACCACCACCCCTAGAGCATAAGAGGAAATTAGAAAAGAAATTAGGGGTGAGATTCATATCCTCAAGGTGGAGGGAAAAGTGGTGAAACTTGGTACGTCGTGCCGCGACGTAAAATTAGGCGCTGCTTGGGAGGCAACCCAAGGGTACCAGAGGTACCATTTTAATTTCTTGCAATTGAGTTAATTTTTGTTTATTTTCATCTTGTGTTGTTTTGGTGGAAACTTAAGCACAGATGGAGGGGAAGTCTGAGTACCCGTGGAGGAGGAAGCTAACAAGCATGGAAGAGAAAAAGTGTGGGGTTGAACACCCACTTGTGCAAAGTCGAAGAAACGCATGCTGTTAGCTAAGCCTAAAGGCCCCAGGGAGTATTTCGCACCCTTTGTAAATTTTAATTTGATGCTATGAGGACATAGCATGATTTAAGTGTGGGGTGAGAAATTTCAAGGGAAATTTCAAAAATTTTTGTTGTGCTTAACGATTTTTGGTGAATGTAATGCTTGTGAAAAATTTGAAAAATTTGAAAATTTTTTGTGAATTAAGCATGACTTCATCACCCGTTGGTTTTTCTTTTCGGTTCTTTTCCGACGGGGGGTCTTTGAACCGAAGAATAAAAATTTTCTTTTTCTTTCTTTCCGTTGTCTGTATATAGTGTTTTTAGTCATAGTTAGGGACTGTTTCCGACGATGGATGGATGACGACCGTCTTGAGGAAAAATTAGTCGTTAGGTTTTGGGTTTTTGAAACCATAACTAATTGGTGCTTGATGTTCTTTTTATGTGCTATACATGGTTGTAAGATGCAAGTATGTTTAGTGGGAAGCATGTAAGTGTATAACTTTGTTCGAGACACTTAGGCTCTTGAATTTGACTCAATATGATGGAAGCTTAATTCTGAATTCTTGTGATTAGCTGAGTAAGAGTCTACTGATTGTGTCTTGATTTGAGCATGTGCCATGAGTGTAAGGTTTTTGAGTATTCTATGCTATTGTGGAATGTCTAGAACTTGCCTGGTGTGTATATAAAACGAAATGAAGGATGTGAATTGTAGGAGATGATTTAGGCATTTCTTTGAATGAACCAAACTTTTATTCCTCATTATACCTACCTTGAAAAATTAATCCTAGTTAACCCCATTGAGCCTTGAGCCTATTCTTTGACAGCTGCAACATAAGCTTTATCCTTTTTCTTTCATTAGCCGTGAAATTGAACCAAAACTCCTAAGCGCTTAAAGGAAAAATCCGAAAGAGTAGAGGAGTGAGAAGAATGAAAAAGAAGGGAAAATAGCAAGTTGTAAATACTTGAGAAAAGGAAAAAGGTGCATTTGTGTGAAAATGGTTGGTTATTAGTAGGGAGTAAGAAAATAAATAAATGAAAAATTATTTATAGAGCTCCTTACTAATAAGTTAAAAGTGCCTAAAGAAATGGGGGAACAAAAGAGGAAAAAGAAAGATGAAAAGTGAAAAAGGTGAAGTGAGGGAAGGGAAGTTTGTAATGAAGGCGTGATGTATTAAAAGCGCTTAGGAAAGATAGTCACTATTACTGATCACAATAGTACCTACCCGCACCTGAGTTACATTACAACCTAAAAAGTCCTACTTGATCTTACATTCATACATCCTTAAATTAGTGGAATAAAACACTAAGGGCAAGCTTATGGGTCATTACATAATGCATGTGAATTCTTTGTGAGAGTGAGCGTAATTCTATTCATATACCCACACATGTTGTGATATAAAAATTGTTTTTGCATGTGAAATTGGGTAACTCTCTTTCCGTGAGGGGCACATGTTTAATGAAAGGATAAAATTCATGTGGAATTTCTTAATCAGTTAATTTACATGAGTTTGCTAATATTGAGAGTCGACTCTTGAGGTTAAGAAGTCTTAGCATAGTTGCACTTCATTTCAATGATCAAATCAGGCATGCTCTATTTTTAGCTTGTATCTTACGTAATCATTATAGCCGTAACCTGAATTATCTTGCTAAATTAGTTATGTGGGAGTCTCCATATGCATGATATGTAAAAGGGTGTTCGAGGACGAACAAGGCTTTAAGTGTGGGGTTGTGATCACGGGCAAAAATATATGCCCGAGATACTCTTTATTACTTAAATTAGTCTTGTTTATCTAAGTTATTGTATACATTTTCATGTAATTTTATATAATGTGGAGATATGTGCTAACCAACATGATTAGCCTTTGTTTTGTAGGTTTTGATGATGTTTGAGTAACTAATCCATGAGTTGGTGAAGTAGAAGCTTGGAAACGGAATTAACACGCGAACGTCGGCAAGGAAGAGGCACAAAACAGCCCACCGGTGCGTCGACAAGGTGCCACGGCAGGCAGGCCACTCAAAACAGACCACCTGCACATTGGCAACGTGCCACGGCAGGTGGCCTCCGTGACCAAGGGGCTGCAACGCGCTGCCCAGGCAGCGTGACACGCTGCCAACGCGGCAGGGTGCTGCCTGGGCCAATTTCGGGTGATTTTCCAGAGAGCCTCCGCGTCCGTAGCGTGTCACGGAGGCCGTGCTCCGCGATGCACTCCGTGACACGTTGCTTGTTATTCCGGGAAAGATTCCTACTAATATAAATAGCACACTTAGGTTTATTTTTGATAAGCGAGACTTGGTGGAGCTAGGGCGTGGGTTAGCAGCAGTTGAGGGATGAAAAAGCTAAGAGATTTATTCTCTTCCTTTCTTCTTTCTACCAATTGTACATATGATTTACACTCGTTTTAGGATGATCAATCAACAAATGAGTGGCTAATTCTCTTCCTTGCTAAGGTTTTGAACATGTGTAGTGAATTTTGATTGTAAATGATATGGTTTTCTTCTTCTTCTTTCATGTTGTTCTATTAATTCTTGTTCTTACTGCATTAGTGCTTGGCCGACATTAATGTACATCTAAAAAGTCCAATTTCACTCGAGAGAGCAAGAAATTGGAAAGTTATGAATTAATAGGGTATTGTTCTTAACTTGATTTGCGAAAATTGGGTTTTGATGTGCTTTCCTGATAGAAATATACTTGAAAGCCGTATTAGTCAGTTTAGGAACCGGAATTGTATTGCTAGGTCGTAAATTGCATTTGATCACAGAAATGTAGACGAATGGTTTATGATTCTTAAGTGAAATTAAATACGAGAGTTTTAATTTCTACGCTATTGTTCTTGGCTAGCAACATGAAGAAGAGATTAACCGAATTATTATTACAATCGAATTCATTACTTGTTCTTAACCTTGGCATGCTCATATCCATGGTTTAAATTCACCGTAAATAATTGTTAATAGTTTTAGTATATATTTTATAAACAAAAACTCAATTAACTTGTGGTTACGTTGTTGTTAGCATAGTTAGAAGTAAAAGAAGAATATAGTATACTTAGGCAATTCTTACATACCCTGAGCCTCCTTGGATCGATACTTGGCTTACTTAGCCACTTTATTACTTGTTTGACCACGTGCGCTTGCGTGTCGGTTTATAATATATAATAACAACCTGAGCAGCAGACCGCGAACAGTGAGCATGCTTAGGTTAAATGAACATGTAATGAAATTAATTATCGATATAATTTGGTTAACCTTTCCTCCGGTTGCTAGTCAAGAACTAATGCCAATAGATTAAAACTCTTGTATTTAACCCAACTTAAGAATCATGAACCGTCCACCTACATTTCTGTGATTAAACGAAAATTCATGTTCCAGCCATACAAACCCGGTTCCTAAATTGACTAATACGACTTTAAGGTATATTTCTATCCTGAAGGTAAATCAATTCTCAATTTTCCCAAACTAAGAAAGGATCATATCCTATTAATTCACAACTTTCCAATTTCTTGCTCTCTTGAGAGAAATCGGACTTTTTAGATATACATTAACGTAGGCCACACATTAATGCAGTAAGAACAAGAATCAATAGAACAACCATGGAAGAAAAGATGAAAAACCAAAGAATCAATAATCACATTTCATTACAAGTGTTCTTAACCTCAGCAAGAAGAGGAATTAGCCACTCATTTGTGGATTAAACATCGTTAAATGAGTGTTAAACATACAAGCAATTGAATTCAAGGAGAAGGAAAGAGAGAAAAACCCTGATAATTTCATCCCCTCAACTGCCTGTAACCCACGTTCTTGCTCCACCAAGTCAGAATATTGAAAAATGAACCTAAGTGTTCTATTTATACTAGTGGGAATTTTTCCTGGAATAACAAGCAACGTGTCACGGAGTGCATCGCGGAGCACTGCCTCCGTGACACGCCACCGACGTGGACCCTCACTGGAAGTTGGGGGTCCAGGTAATAAGGCCCAAAGTGGCACGGCGTGCAACGCAGAGCTAGACCACCGTGCCAAGGACCCAACGCGAACCCTCACTGGAAATTGGGCAAAAATTCCCTATCCAGGCAGAATGCCTCCACGATGGCAGCGTGACACGGCTCCATCGCGGAGCCTCTTTATTTTGTGCCTTCCAATGCCTTGTCCTTTGCTCACATCCGAGTCCAACCCCGATCTATTCCAACATGCATTTTAGCTTCCCAAACTTACATTTTACCTGCAAAACAATGCTAATCATGTTGGTTAGTATAAATTCACATTTTATTACCAATCACATGAGAATGTATAAACATTGATAGATAAACAAGGCTAAAATGACACATTTGGGTATCACTTGGGCATATAAATTTGCCCAAGATCATGCACCCAACACTTAAATCCTTGTTCATCCTCGAACAACAATCTTACACCTCATGCAATTTACACCCAAACCTCGCTACTTTGGTTCGACAATTTAGGTCACGGTCATACCGATTATTCAATACAGCAAATCATCAAGAAAACATGCATAGTCCTATCAATGCAACGACCTTCAATACATCAAGACCTCCTAGACTTAAGAATCGACTCTTGATATTGGCAAACTCATGCAAATCAGCTGATAAAGACATCTGACACGAAAATTAATCTTTCATCAAGCATGTGCCCTCACAACACAAGAGAATTTTCCCCTTTTTGATCATATGAACTCACAAAATTTCACGCAGGGGCATAAAAACACAATTTCGCTCTCTCTCCCACAAGAATTCACATGCATCATGTCATGACCCATAAGCTTGCCTTTAGTGTTTTACTCCACTAATATAAAGAAGTGTGATGTAGGATCACGTAGGACTTTAACGGGTTGTAATGTAAGCTACGGAACTAGTAAATATTGGGCTAGCCAATAATGGCCACTAGTATCCTTAAGCGCCTTTTCAATACATCCCATCAAACTCATGGGCATTGCTTCTTTCTTCATCCTCCCATTCTTGAAGTTTTTCTTTAGTTTGTCCCATCTTATTAAGCACACTTGACACAACAACAAAGATTATTCATACACCTTCATTATAATTTGTTTATAACAAGTGCACCTTCAACCTTTTCTTTCCCTTTATCACTCTGCTTTTCTTTTCTTTTCACCATTCTCACTCTTTGACACTTTGGGAAAATGATTTTCTCTTCTTAAGCGCTTAAGAGTTTTGGATCAAATTTGCGGCTAATGAAAAGAAGGGATTAAGCTCGATTTACACTTTTTGACAAAAGAAAAAAATTAATAGGCTAAAGGCTCAACGGGCTGACTAGGGTACACAATCAAGGTGGGTACAATAATAGAAACTTTCGGTTAAAAACAAAGAAATGCCTACATCCTTTCCTACAATACACCTCCTTCATTTCGTTTTGTACACACACCAGGCAAGTTCTAGACACTTCACAATGGCATGGAATGACAAAACCTCACGTCACACTTATTGCACATGCTCAATTCAAGATGTATTCACAGACTCTCCAATTAGCTAATTACAGGAATTCAAACATTAAGCCTCAATCACACTGAAATCGACTCTATGGCCTAGGTATCTCAACATATTTACAAAGTTGCATGCTTTCATACGAATCACATTTGCATTTTAAATATCATGTAAAACATGCAACCAGAATTCCGCAACCATAAAGTAACTACCAGTTTTGGGATGCAACCTACAAAAGAAAAACAATTGAAAAATAAATGAAAAATCTACTCCTAAAGACTAAATTTCCCTTAAGACGGTCGTCATCCATCCATCATAAGGAAGGGTCACTAACTATGAGTTCGGTTCAATGGGACCATTCTCGGTAAAAGAACCGAAAACAAACGCCGAGAAACCCAAGAATTGAAAAAAAAATTAAAAATATTGATCATTTCGATAAACAAAAATATGTACAGAATCAACTAGCAACATTCAGCAACACACAACAGTTTCACATATAATTACAATACAGAACAACAACTTAACAATCACAAATCACAGGGGCAGAAAATTTTGTTCACAGGCACAACAACAAATTAGAACATACATACAGCACAACCAGCACCTAACTACTCCCACCCCACACTTATCTCGAACACTGTCCCCAGTGTTCACAGAAATTAAAATAGCGCAAAAAATGGGGTGGTGGAACTCCCTGATCAATCAAAATTATCCACTTCTTCATCAGGTGCTGCTGCTTCGTCTCCCATGTCTGAATCACCCCCATCGTCATCATACGACTCCACATCAGAGTCCTCCCGGCGTGTCTCCTCGTCTGTGGGGACATCATCATCCGTGGGCTCTACAAATGCTGGCCCAACTCGGCATAGAGCCCTGGCGTTTTTGCCAAAAGGGTAGTCTAGCTCGAGCTGCCATAGCTCCTCCTCTATTGCCGGCCTCCCGCCTATCCTCAGCTGGAGCATCTGCATCCCATACATGCGAGCCATATGCTGATCATCACGAGCATGTTACTCACCTAGTGTAAGCACTGGCCCGTGGGTGGTGTCGGGAGCCTTAGTTTTGGTGACATCTAAGGCCCGCCGCTCCATCTGCGAAATGTAGTCAAGGGCCTCTTCCTCGACATCTAGGCCCCTCAGGAATGTGGTGAGTAGCCCACCAAATCTATATTTGTGCCCCTGATGCAACCGGGCTCTCTTCATGGAGGAGATAATCACCGCCCCCACGTTGATCTCCAGCCCTTTCATCAGGGCGTACACCAGGCATACACGACACCGGGTTACATCCGTCATATGTACCCCCGGGATTAGGTAGGAACAGATGATCTTAACCCATATCCTGGCTTCCCTGTTCATCTGTAAATATGGCAAAGTCTGATGGTAGCCCCTCTCCTTGTGTCTGCTCCATCTAGCTGTCGATCGGGTTCCACACAAGGTGCGTCTGATGTCCGCACATGGTGGAGTGATGTTCAGCTGTCGAAGCACGTGGGCGTCTGTGTCCCGCGCCCCTAGGATAGCATTGAGGTGGTGGGGCTCAAAGGTGACTATTTGCCCTCTGATTTTGATGGTGTGACTTCTGAGAGACGGGTTCCAATTGGCATAGAATTCCCAAATCAGGTGCAAGTTACATTCCTTGGTCTCTTCAATGATGATATTGAGCCCAGCTACCTCGATCCTGTGGACAATCCTAGGGAACTCCTGTGCCAACGGTTCCTAAGCTATGTGTTCCTCGGGGAAGTACTTGCTCTCCTTGTGCTTGGCATACCACTTCTTCCCCTCTTCTATCACCCACCTAGTTCCGTATTGGCGACGTTGGCCACGTGGAACCGCTGGTGCTGCTGGGACTGCTGTGCCCAGTCTGATTCTCTTTCTTCCGGCGCCAGACGTCGATGCGCCTTTCCCCTTTTCTTGCCTGCTTGCCATTTTTCCTGTCAACCCAAATAGACAAGATTAATGTTTAGCCAATGAGTATTAGCTTCGACTAAGGTCGGGTTAAGCTAGGCCACCCCACACTTAGTCCTTAGCTAAAATTACAACATTATGGCAAGATCATACCTATTTACCCAGACAAACAACCAAATATACAACCATGCTTAGTGCATTCAAAGAATTCGACGGTATGTATTCTATGTACTACTCAGACTTCGTACAACGACACAATCATTACCATCGATAACATTTTATCTTATCGCACTTAGCAGGGAGAAACAAAGAAACGAAAACAACAAGAATTTATCTACATGAACCTATACAACTCACCCAATTCTTGCAAATTTCAATGTTCCCCTAACCCGAGAATCCGTCGGTCTTTTAGCATAATAACAATTAGCACATCGACTCATCTCCCTCAACATGTACAACCCATCATGAATTTCACTAGTTCACTACATTTTTCCACTTCAAATTCAAAAACAAGCCCTAGTTATGATTGTATCAACAAAAATTCGATTAAATTATGCAATTAACGAGTTCAAGCGATCACAATGAAACTCCGAACATCCATCAACAACAATTCAATTGAATTTACGATTAATTTCTACTTAGGGCAAGTTTAGCTCACATCATATGCTCAATATCGAAGAAAATCGATAAGAAATGAGATGGAATTGAGGAACATACCTTTAATTTGAAGAATTGAAGAAAACTCAATGAAATCCTTGGCCTATGTCGTGTCACGTTGAAGGGGGAGGGGTTTAGGGAGATTGGTCGCGGAGTGTGTCAGAAATAAGGAAATTTGAGGGGGATTCGGGGTTTAAAAGTGGAAAAATCGCGCGGGTCACCCGGTGACCCGGTGTGACCTGTCGCGATATACACAACAACGTGTCAGGGAGTGCATCGCGGAGCACTGCCTCCGTGACACGGAGCTGTCGCGAGGGTGTTCTGGAATTCTTTTAAAATTCTGGATTTATACCTCAACGTGTCACGGAGGGTAACGCGGAGGCCCTCCTCCGTGACACGGAGCTATCTCCCTAGCTCACTGTTTTGCCACTTTTTCTTGATTTTCATACCTCGAATTTTCCTTTGCGATTCCTTGTATATTTTCCCTCCGTTCGACCTGAAATTCATTCTACTACAAGAAATTGGTTAGAATTATAGGTTTCACTCAAAATAAAAATAAAAATGAAAACAAACATAAAAACTAAAAATTTTGTTGTTAATCAAGAAAATAAAAGAAAATGAATAAAAATAAATAAAAAAAATCTATTCACAATTTACAAAGAAAAATTTCACGGGTTGCCTCCCGTGCAGCGCCTGGTTTACCATCGCGGCTCGACGTCATTCACCTCAGTTGTCCTCTTGGGTGATGGACGTTTTCTCTCGACCACCGTCCTCCCCCCAGTAGTGCATACATCGTTCAGGTGGTTTTCCCAATAACTCTCGTGAATCCTTTATCCACGCATTATCAACTCGATCAATCACATTGATCACCGAGAGTTCCTCGTACACAGTCGGGAGCTTGGAGGCCTTGTACACATCGAACACTTCTACCTTGTCGTGTGCTCGCATGGTTAGCTGCCCCGCAGCTACATCAATCAGCGCTTTCCCGGTCGCCAAGAAAGGACGTCCCAAAATAAATGGGACTTCCGCGTCTGGTTCAAAATCCAGCACGACGAAATCTACCGGGAAGATCAGGGAGCCAACTTGCACCAAAACGTCCTCCACAATGCCATCAGGTCTGGCTAAGAACCGATCCGCCAATTGCAAGATCACTGTTGTGGGTCTAGGACTTCCTAGACCCAGCTTTTTAAATACCGATGACGGCATCAAATTAATGCTCGCTCCCAAATCACATAATCCGCGAGCTTAGATACTCTGCCCAATAGTAATCTATATAGTAAAGCTCCCAAGATCTTTGAGCTTTGTGGGCAGTCGGTTTTGTATTCGGGAAGTGCACTCCTCTATAAGAGCCACCGTAGCATACTCAGTCAACCGACTTTTGTTTGCCACGATGTCCTTTATATACTTGGCATACTTCGGCACTCCCTGCAAATCATGAACAAGAGGTAAGTTAATATGTACCTGTTTCAGCACCTCCATGAATTTCTTGAAACACGCCTCCTCCTTGTGTTTCTTTAATCGTTGAGGGAATGGGGGTGGTGGTCTTTCTGATTCAGCTTCCTTAGTCTTCCCCCTCTCATCACTTTGCTCCCTCTCGACTTCTGTTGCTCCCGATTGTTGAGGTGGTCTTTCTGGTTCCACCTCTTTCAGCTGCAAACCACTCCTTGTGGTCACCGCATTCACCTGCTTGGGGTTGGGATCTGTGTCACTCGGAAGTCCTCCTTTAGTCCTGCTATTTTGGGCTCCAGCAAATTGCCCAAATTGAAATTCAAGTGCCTTGGTAGCTAACTGGTTGTTTTTCACCTCGACTGCCAATTTCACATAGTCAGCCTGCAATTGAGCTTGGTTAGCTATCATCGTCGTGAACATCTCCTCAATGTTGGGTGATGGTGGTGGAGGAGGTGCATTGTTGTTTCTAAATTGTGCTTGATAATTCTGCTGTCCTCCTTGGTTCCTTTGCACACCCTGACTCGAACTTTGCCCCTGATGGTTGTTGCTACCCCAGGAAAAATTCGGGTGATTCCTCCAATTGGAATTGTAGTTGTTGCCATACTATTGGTGGTTGTTCCTTTGTATATTTCCCACAAAGTTCACCGAGTCCTAACTTGCTCCACAACACTCAGCTGAGTGCTCACTACTCCCGCACACTTCACACCAAATCTGCTGCACTGCATGCACTGGGGCATGAGGCTGGTTCATTGTCATGTTACTGAAGTGGGTGTTGAGTTGATTCTGTAAGGCAGCTATCTGTGCAGCAATAGCTGTAAAACCATCCACTTCTAGAACTCCGGCTGCTTTCCTTGTCCCTCCTCTTGATGAATCAGCATTCCACTCCGGATTGCCCTGCGAAATACGGTTCAACAAGGTATACAGCTCCTCATAAGTTTTCTCCAGCGCTTGTCCCCCAGCTGCTGAGTCTAGCAATATTTTTGTATGGGGTTCCAAACCCTCTATAACAGTGTGCACTAGCACATCATTGGATTGATGATGATGAGGACAATCCCGCAACATGGACTTGAATCTCTCCCAAGCCTGATATAGATTCTCTCCCTCTATCTGTTTGAAACTTAGAATTTGACTTCTAAGTCTTGCTGTTTTACCGGAGGGAAAAAATCGTATCAAGAATTTCCTTGCAAGATCATCCCACGTCGAAATAGAATTAGGTGGCTCAGCTTTCAACCACCTCTTGGCTTCTCCCAATAGTGAAAATGGGAACAATGTAAGCCAGACATAATCTGATGACACTCCAGCGGGGATGTAAGTGTCACTTATCTCCAAGAAATTTTGGTGATGCTGCTGTGGATCTTCATGAGGGAGACCTGTAAACTGTCCGCTAGTGTGCAGCAATTGCACCATGTTTTGTTTAAGCTCGAACCTCCCTCCTGGCTCAGGTTTGCGGATGCTAGATGTGACATTATTAGCATGTGGGATTGCCACCTCGCGAACCGGCCAAGCTGCTACTTCTTCGGGCACTAACATTGCCCGTACTACTGGTGGATTCTGTTGTTGCTCCATGAATGCTTGTCTGAGCAACTGCAGCTTTCTTTCTAGAGCTTCTCCCCGCTAATGATGAAATAATCTTTCTGGCTCTAAATACGAGTCCACCAGCTCCTTGTCTCTTTCCAGTGTTCAACAGAGATTAAATCTGCAAAATACAGGCTAAGAACAAGTTGTCAACACTAAGAAAATAAAAATATAGTAAATTAACACTTAAGAAAATTTCACCAATTGCCAGTCCCCGGCAATGGCACCAAAAACTTATTCGATCGTTTGTTATATGGGTATATAACTACACGCAAGTGCACGTGGTCTGACAAGTAGTAAAGTGGCTTAAGTAAGCAAAGTATCGATCCCACAGGGACTGGGATAAGGTAACGAACTACTCAAGTGTCACTATATTTTAATTTTAACAATGAAGACAACAGTGTAACCAAGAGTTTGATATTTTTGGGTTCTAATTTTTATGCTAAGTCTAAAACGATTATCTAACGTGAGTCTAAACTATGAATGTGAGCATGCTGAGGTTAAATGAACATGTAATGAAATTAATTATCGATATAATTTGGTTAACCTTTCCTCCGATTGCTAGTCAAGAACTAATGCCAATGGATTAAAACTCTTGTATTTAAGCCAACTTAAGAATCATGAACCGTCCACCTACATTTCTATGATTAAACGAAAATTCATGTTCTAGCCATACAAACTCGGTTCCTAAATTGACTAATACAACTTTCAGGTATATTTCTATCCTGAAGGTAAATCAATTCTATATTTTCCCAAACTAAGAAAGGATCATATCCTATTAATTCAGAACTTTCCAATTTCTTGCTCTCTCGAGTGAAACCGGACTTTTTAGATATACATTAACGTAGGCCACACATTAGTGCAGTAAGAACAAGAATCAATAGAACAACCATGGAAGAAAAGATGAAAAACCAAAGAATCAATAATCACATTTCATTACAAGTGTTCTTAACCTCAGCAAGAAGAGGAATTAGCCACTCATTTATGGATTAAACATCGTTAAATGAGTGTTAAACATACAAGCAATTGAATTCAAGGAGAAGGAAAGAGAGAAAAACCTTGATAATTTCGTCCCCTCAACTGCCTGTAACCCACGTTCTTGCTCCACCAAGTCAGAATATTGAAAAATGAACCTAAGTGTTCTATTTATACTAGTGGAAATTTTTCCCGGAATAACAAGCAACGTGTCACGGAGTGCATCGCGGAGCACTGCCTCCGTGACACGCCACCGACGCGGACCCTCACTGGAAGTTGGGGGTCCAGGTAATAAGGCCCAACATGGCACGGCATGCAACGCGGAGCTAGGCCACCGTGCCATGGACCTAACACGAACCCTCACTGGAAATTGGGCAAAAACTCCCTATCCAGGCAGAATGCCTCCGCGATGGCAGCGTTTGCTCACATCCGAGTCCAACCCCGATCTATTCCAACATGCATTTTAGCTTCCCAAACTTACATTTTACCTACAAAACAATGCTAATCATGTTGGTTAGTATAAATTCACATTTTATTACCAATCACATGAGAATGTATAAACATTGATAGATAAACAAGGCTAAAATGACACATTTGGGTATCACTTGGGCATATAAATTTGCCCAAGATCATGCACCCCATGGGGACTTGCTTGGTCTAATGAAACCATTATCTAACAGGCCCTTCAACTGTTCCTTCAACTCTTTTAGCTTAGGGGAGCCACTCTGTAGGGAGGAATAGATATAGGTTGCATATCGGGAAGAAGGTCAATACCAAAATCAATCTCCCACTCGAGAGGGATTCCAGGTAAATCATCATGAAAGACCTCCGGATACTCACATACTACTGGGACAGACTGGATAGTCGGGGTCTCAGACGTCGCATCCTTAACCCTAACTAGATGGTACATGCAACCTCCATAGATCATCTTTCTGGCCTTAAGGTAGGAAATAAAACGACCTACATGCACAGCTGAACTACCCTTCAATTCTAAGATTGGCTCACCCAGAAATCTGAACTCTACTGCCCGGGTTCTACAATTAACTGAGGCATAACATGCAAATAGCCAATCCTTGTCGAGGATAACATCAAAATTGGTCATGGCTAACTCTATCAAATCTGCTGAGATGACTTTCTGAAGGATTGAGACTGGGAAACATTTATACACCCTTCTAGCTATAAGTGAATCACCTACTGGAGTAGAGACTGAGAAGAGTTCTGACAAGACTTTGGGACTGATTTCGAAGCTACTGGCCATATAAGGTGTCACAAAAGATAAGGTATCCCCCGGATCTAACAAAGCATATACTTTAATATGGAAAACTCGTAACATACCAGTAACTACATTCGGGGAGACCTCCTGCTCTTGGCGGGATGCTAAAGCATAGAATCTATTTTGGCACTAACCGCTACCTGTGCTAGTCGATGCTCCCTAATGTGTTGAGTGTGCAGGAGGGGATACTGAGTTAGAAGTTGGGCCTCGGCCCCCATCATTGTTACACCCCGTAAGTTCTTGACACTAAGTTGGTCTATTCGCATGTTGGTTAAGAGTTTTAGAATGCATATGTGCGAGAAAAGGGCCCGGAGAGAGACCGGACAAGCGCCAAGCCAGAGCGTCACTAGGCAAATGCGACTTATAAATCGCATTCGACAAATACGACATAAAGGCCCCAAGTATATAAGGCTCCCACTTCGTTTTAAATCATTTTCCCTTCATATAATTTCCAGTAAACGAACAAAATCAGAGGGGAACGAAGGGTTTTATTAAATTTCCTTCCGTTTACACCATCAAATGCAGTCCAAACTCGAATTAACTACGGGTAGCGAAGTATAAAGCTGCCAGGAGCATTCCTGTGGAGTTAGTTTTGCAAAATTCGGCCGGCAAATCGTTGTCACGCCGAGCTAAGGTAAGTGGAATTTCTCCAAACTAGTGTTAATATACTCCCAGCATTAAAGTGAGTCCCTTCTAGACCCCCGAGAAATAGCGAATTTTCGGCCGTTCTTCGATAAGTCGAAGAATAGGCAGTAGGTATAGCCATAATATGGTTTCTTTCCAAAATAATAGTAGAATTAATTCTATTCATTTTTGAATATGAATACAGTTGGGAGAAATAGCTAAATACTAGCCGAGCTACGCAAGTTAATCAGAAAGTCGGCAGTTGAGGTATGTAAAGCCAGTTTCTTTCGGCAAGCTAGTAGTTCTAGTATAGAAAAATAGTACGAATTTCAGTAGAGTGTTTCAGAAGTCGTATATTATGTTCAGTATGAAACTTAGTAAGCATGTTAGAAATATAATACAGTGTTCAGCATGAAATTCAGTAAAACAGTATAAGTCCCAGCAGAATATTCTGAAAATATTATTACAGATTCAGTATATTTCAGTATCAGATTCAGTACATTTCAATATGAGATTCAAAACAGAATACCAAAACATAAATATTATTATGAGATCCAGTATATATATTACATGTGCCTATTGCTATCTGCGGAGACATGATTGTTCTGTGTTGGGCACCCTTAGAGCTTCCTTGACCGCCCCAGGGTTAATAGCTATGTTGACTCGCTCGCCAAAGGGTGAGGATACGTCGCTCTACGGAGTGGCATGTCATCCGCCAGAGGACGAAGATGGGATGCAGATTCCCCATAGCAGGCTGATCAGCACTATACCACACCCTCTGTCGAGCGCTTGCGCCCGGGGTGCAGATTTCAGATTTCAGATTTCAGATTTTAGGAGTCCTCCGGACTCAGATACAACTATAGTCAGGGGCCCAGTGAGCCCAAGTTGCATACCCATGGGGCCGGTAGGATGCTCATAGTAACTAGGTGTATGGTATGACCTGGGTAGGGGTATATAGATTGTGTGCTTGTTGGTACCTTATGGCTTATGGGGGCTGGTAAGGTTCTTGTATGCTATGTTGTTTTAGTTGTTAATAGATAGAAAGTAGACCGCCATGTTATCAGGTATGACTCTTACTCTCTTCAGTAAAGTTATGCTCTTTTCAGTCAGTCTCAGCCCGTCTCCTATTACTTCAGTATCTATCAGTATTATTGTTTGCTTTTAGTTTATTTCAGTTATTGCTTTGCATACTTTGTACCGGTGGTACTGACGCCCATTTTGGGGCGCTGCATTACTTGCCTGCAGGTACTCATAGACGAGGAGCAGATCCCTCGTAGTTCCAGCCAGCGTATAGAGTCTTCAGCTCCTATCATCTGTAGCTTGACAGCTAAAGGTTTACTTCCCTTTTTGTTTGTACAGTATGGGTAGGTCGGGGCCCTGTCCCAACCATCTTATTATTCTTAGAGGCTTGCAGAATGTATATTCCCTGTGGTTAGTTGTACTGGTCGTGTGGGGCTATGTGTATGTTTTAGTTTGCTTGTGATGGTCATGTAGAGCCTTGTTCAGTTGTTAGTTGGTGACCTTCTCGGTCACAGATCAGTTTAGCACTTGATTCTACTTTTTAGTGATAACTAGTCAGCATGGTGGCCTTGTCGGCCCACATAGGTTACCTTATGTTCAGTTGTTCTGGGTAGCTGTTATATTCCTACATGTGGCTATAGGCCTTGTCGGCCGGAGGCTATATTTACAGCTGTTATATAGCCCGCTGTTTTCATAAATCCAGAATTAGAGTCAGCCTGGCACCAGAAGTGCTTAGGCTCAGTAGTCCAGCAGTCCAGGTCCTGGTAGGGCACCAGGTGCCAATCATGCCTCCCAAGGCGGGGTGTAACAATCATGATCCTATCTTACTGCTGGGCAAACTCTGAGCATGTGTCTAGGCTTCCCACATCCGAAAAAAGCACTTATCCCCTAGGCCCTTGACCACATCTACGACAAGCTGGAATACTAGAATCTACGGGTCTGCTGCGCTGACCACTATAGCCTAATGTTCTCCCCCTCTGATCGTGCCTAGACCTGTATGGCACACTCAATGCCGAAGATGTTGGGGATGATGACCTCTGGTGGGTCTGTTGTCGGTACCCACCACCTGACCTCGATGCAGAAAATCCATAACTATCAGTCCTGGCCCTCTTGGCCACTCTCTCCCTCATATGTGCCGCCTCCATCTGCTGGGTATACAAGACTATCCGAGGGAAATCCATATCCTGGTGGAGCATGGGGGTCCTTCAATCCTTGTCCAAATAGCCAGCCACTTCATGAACAAATCTGCTCACCCCCTCCCTCTGATTAGCCACTAACTCCGAGATATACTTCATAGGCGAGTTAATGCAAGGGCATACTCTTACACCGTCATCCTCCCTTGCTTCAGATTTATGAACTCAGATGCCTTCAGCTCCCTCGTCTCAGGAGGGAAAAACCGATCTAAGAATGCAGCATAGAACTCTTCCCAAGTGATAGATCCTGCTCCAACGGCCTTACTATCTTTCTATTGACAAAACCAGATATGTGCAACCCCTTTTAGCTGGTACAAGGCCAGCTCCGCATACGTGACTTCATTCACCCCCATGATTTGGGTGATCTTCGCAATCTCATCTATGAACTCATGCGGTTCCTCATTTACTGTCGACCTGAGGAACTCTGACGGGATCATTCTCAAGAAATCCCTAACTCGAGCTGTCGCCGCATTGCCATTTTGCAGAACATGCGCAACCGCCGACTGATTGATCTAAGAGTAGGCTTGCATGCTATTTTCTGAAATCATGATCTGAACATTGGGTCAAACCTGCTTTAGAACATATATATATACATATATATATATATATATATATATATATATATATATATATATATAATATCATGAATGATGAACATGTGGAACCGAAATCATGAGGAACAATGGGAGACTCGTCTTATAACCGACATTACCATGATAGAGCTTACGTGGTCCCAACTATCACACTCAAGTGGGTAGAGCAGTCCAAAGCCTTGCCAGGGATAAGGACGATACCATGATATTGATATCAAGATCGATGCCCATTCAGGGCAGGGGATAGCTCATAAGGGAGGTCCCAAAGTATATATGATATGTATAAACCTAAGTTGGCATGTAGTTCTGAGGCATAGGGTGGATCGACCCTTAACCTACTCGGTGCTAGAAACTACTCCCAAAAAAATGCATGTGCTCTCCATCATTTTTAAACGAAGCTTACCATCGTCTATTGATGAAGCTGAATAATCAAATACATATCAAATCTGAAATCATATATGAGGAGCTTTAACTCAAACCATACCACAAGCTAAACATAATTGGGAGTCTTAACTCCAAAACCATGTGGTAAGCTTAATTTCTAAAATTATAAACCATGCTTGAACATATGGGCACTACCCAATGCATTAAATCATGCTTGAAAATACATAATTCACTTGAAAACACGATCAAAACATGGGTAACGTGAAAACATATTTTTCATTAATAAAATTTCATCATACTTGAACATTCATCATAAATCTCAACTTTCACACACTTCTTATAATTGAGATTTTAATTTATAAAGCTTGAAAACATAATTATATTTGAAAACAATGTGAAACATGCCCATGAATCATAATTCAATAGTAGAAACATATTTAGATCATACCCACGTAGAATATTAGGAATTTCATGCATTGGGTTAAAACCCCGTAGAATCAACATTTGAATTTTCATGATTTAGAGAGGGATTGGGTATGGATGTGAACAAATTCACCCATTCATAATTTTGCATACTTGATAGGATCTGATTCTACCACTTTTTTGATTGCCCAATGAAGAACTGAAGAGAACTTGAAGATAGCCTAAACTTGATCACCTTCTAAACCCTTTAATTTGCATGCATGGATGTGAATGAGCCTAGAATAGATTTACCCTTCATAAACACTTCATTTTTGTCATGACCCGAAGGGAGGCCTGGATCGCAACACGGGACAAGGAGCCCCGAAAGGCTCCAAGTCGACCCATGGCATGAACATACATCTAACTCAATTACTAAAATTGAAGAATCAACATGATAATCATAGTGGAAGTCTAAATTAAACATAACATCAGAATACACAGTCTGAAGCTGAATACATTCTTTGTCTGAAAAGCCTCTAAACATGACGAGTTAATGGGATAAGACCCAAACTAACTCAACAAAGATGAAACTGAAAATACATAAAGGAAATCTGAATAAGTGTAGTCCTCGAGACATGAGGACTTACCAACAACGTAAGATGCTAACTCTGAACACTGACTATGGACGGGGCTGAGCCTGAGAGGCGGGTCATGTATCATGAAACGATAGCATAGAGTATGCGGTCAGTACATGGAATGTACCGAGTATACAAGGTAAGTAAAACCGCTTAAATAAGAAAAAATCATTTAAAGACATGCATAATGTAAAACATAAACAATAAGAATTCTGAGAGTAGGGCTTGCATGCATTCTTTTTGGAATCATGATCTCATCATAACATAACATAACACCATAACCGAACCGATTGACCCAAAGCTAAAATCTAATAATCATGCGTAAAACTGAACATTGAGTCAAACCTGCTTTATAACATATGTAGATATATAAATCTCATGAATGATAAACATGCATAACTGAAATCATGAGGAACAATGGGAGACTCATCTTTTAACCGACATACCATGATAGAGCTAACATAGTCCTAACCATCACATTCAAGTGGGTAGAGCCGTCCAAAACCTTGCCAGAGCTAGGGACAATACCATGATATAGATGTCAAGCTCGTGGGACAAATAGGGTCGGGGATAGCTCACAAGGGAGGTCCCAAAATAATATATATAATAGTATAAACCTATCTGGCGCGTAGTTGTAAGGCATAGGGTGATCGACCCTTAGCCTATTCGGTGCTAGACACCACTCCCAAAAACATGCATATGCTCTCCATCGTGTTTCAATGAAGCTCAACATAGTCTATTGATAAAGCTCAATAATCAAATACATCTCAAATATGAATTCATGCATATGAAAAGCTTTAATTCAAACCATACCACAAGTTGAAAGATAATTGAGAGTCTTCGCTCCAAAACCATGTGGTAAGCTTAACTTGAGAAATCATAAATCATACTTAAACATGTGGGCATTGCCAAATACTTTCTCATGCTTGAAAATACTCAATTCAAATCGAAAACATCATTATAAACATGGGTAGGTTGAAAACACGCTTTTCATCATACTATCTCATCATACTCATACATTCATAACAAATCTCATCTTTCACAAAGTCCTCATCAATGGGCTTTTTAATTCATAAACTTGAAACATGCTTTTTAATTGAAAACAATCTAAAATTTTCCCATGCTTCATAATTCAATGGTAGAAACATATTTAAAATCATACCCATGTAGAGAATTTAGAAAATTCATGCATTGGGTTAAAACCCCATAGATTAGACATAGAAAACTCATGATTTAGAGAGGGATTGGGCATGTGTGTGAAAGGAATCACCCATTCATAACCCTACATACCTATTGGTAGCTGATTCTTACACTTCGTTGAATGCCCAAGAAGAAATTGAAAAGAATTTGAAGAAGAAAAGCTTTATCACCCTCTGTAACTTCTACCTTTGCATGCATGAATGAATATGGCCTAAAAATAAACTTAACCCTCTTAAAAGACATCATTCAAAACTTAAAATGATGTAATTTAGGCCTTAGGATCTTAGGAATTATGGAAAAATCCTTACTAAATTCATAGAAAATAACTGTCAGGTAGTCCCCATGAGGGACCTAATGACTTGTCATCATGGGCCACGACTCGTGGAGTCGTCCGTCTAGTGCACTGCTCATCAGGTCTCCTGGGATCGTCACGGGTGACTTAATGATCCATTACTGGGTGACCACGACTCCTGGTCACCACTCTTCTTGTACACTGCCTCATCCTTGATTAACGTTTTCCTGCTACTCACGACCCTCCCCAGGAATCGTGGTGACTGACCATGACTCGTGGGGTCCTTCCGTTTAGTAAACTGTCCTCTTCCTTCTATTTTCTCACTCATCACTCCCCACGACTGACCTAACGACTCGTGGGGCCTGAACATGAGTCGTGGTTACATCCATAGGGATCCCATTTCCAAATTTCAAACTCAACACCTGCAGCCTCACCACGAGTCACATCACGACTCATGGGTTGTTCCCACGGGTCACCTCACGACTCGTTCTGTGCATGATGCCTGATTTTTTTTAATTTTTTACATTTCAACTCCTGGGTCTAATCTTTGGGCTTTCGGGCTATACCAATTTTAAGCCTAAAACGACGTAGTTCAGGACCCTAAGGCTTAGGAATTACGAAATTACCCTTAATGAAAAACCTGTAAATTCTGCACTGCCAGTGACCACGATTGATCCCGCGGGTCGTACCTTAATACCACGACTCGTGGTATCCATCCGTTACATCCCCTATTATTTCTTAACCTCTAAGATTCTAATACCACGACTCGACAGGACGGGTCTTTACACCAAATAACAATCTGTTGCATCCTCCAGTTACTTTCCCTGATGACCTGCATCCAGACTTCCCACGAGTCACACCAAGAATTGTGCCTACTTGAAATGAGTCGTGGGTTCCATCCATCATCTTGACTGAAAATTTCCCTGCTCCTTCCCACGGGCACCTACCACGACCCGTTCTTACTCACCAGAGTCATTCTATGGCACGTACTGTTCCTCTCTTGTACCATGGTGACAACCAACAACCACGACCTATGACCCATTGTATCTTCCTATGATTTGTACCACGGGCCCGTCATCTCTTAGCCTATTTCTATAGAACCTAACCATGAGTGTCCCAACGGGACGTTGGAACCTCAAATGACTCGCACCATGAGTCGTTTTGAGACATATTTTCCATCCTTCTGCCACTTTCCATTTTTAAATCCGAGTCTAGTCTTGGGTACTTTCAGGGTATTACAATATCTCCCCTTTGGGAACATTCGTCCTTGAATGTGGGAAACATACAGAAAATAAAGAAATGCAATCATCATACTCAATACTAATCATATAAGCTGAAAACTGACGGAATGACTAACTTTGATTTAAAATACCTGACTGAACTAAATTCATGAATAATACACACATCCATTTACATGAGAGAAACTGGGATACATGAACTGAACACGAAACTGAATAGGTTTTTAGGGAAAGAACTGATACCTCAAGCTAGGACTGAGCCGGTAGAGAATAAATGTGGGTATCTAGCTATCATATCTTCCTCAGCTTCCCACATAGCTCCCTCCACATGTTGATTCCTCCATAAAACTTTAACTGAAGCTACTTCCTTGTTTATTAGCCTTCGAACCTACCGATCCAGTATATCCATCGAAACCTCCTCATAACTAAGGCTATCCTTCATACCGGCACTGTCCACCGAGACAACTAAAGTTGGATTACCCAAACACTTCTTTAAGAGCAATATATGGAAAATAGGATGTACAGAGGCTAATTCTGAGGGTAACTATAACTCATAGGCCACCTTTCCCACGCGTCTCACAATCCGGTACAGGCCTGCATATCTGGGACTGAGTTTCCCCTTCTTTCCGAACCTCATCACTCCCTTCATGGGAGACACCTTCAGAAACACCCACTCATCCACTTCGAACTCAAGTTCCCTCCTCCTTACATCGGCATAGGACTTTTCGTGACTTTGAGCAGTTTTCAACCTATCCCGCATGAATTGAACTTTCTCCACGGCTTCATGGACTGAATCTGGTCCTATCATCGTGGGCTCACCGATTTCAAACCAACCAATAGGCAATCTACATCTCTGCCCATAGAGAGCCTTAAACGGAGCCATCTGAATGTTAGAATTGTAGCTGTTATTGTATGCAAACTCGATAAGAGGCAAATGGTCATCCCACCTACCCTTGAATTCTATCACACATGCTCTCAACATATCCTCAAGATTCTGAATTATCCACAACACTTGACCATCCATTTGTGGGTGAAATGTTGTACTGAGCTTAACCTGAGTACCCAATCTTTTTTGAAATGATCTCCAAAACTGAGAGGTGAACTGAGTACCTCTATCTGATATGATGGACAAGGGCACTCTATGCAACTAAACTAGCTCTCGGATGTATAGTTTGGCATACTCCTCTGCTGAATCAGTGGTTTTGACCGGTAGGAAATGAGCCGCTTTAGTCAACCTTTCTACCACAACCCAAATGGAGTGCATATTGTCTGAGAGTGTGAGGCAAACCTGTAATGAAGTCCATATTGATCTCTTCCTACATCTAAGTAGGAATGCTAATATCTTGAAGCACACCTCCCGGCCTCTAGTGCTCAACCTTCACTTGCTGATAATTCGGGCATTTAGCTACAAATTCTGTGATGTCCTTCTTTCATTCCATTCCATCAATAGACTTCCCATAGGTCACGGTACATCTTGGTAGCTCCTAGATGTATTTAATATCTAGAACTGTGAGCCTCATGCAACATACGACTTCTCAAATCATCAACATCCGGGACACACAAGCGACCTTGATATCGAAGTACCCCATCTCCCCCTTTGGAGAAGACCTCTACCTTCTGATTCTGAACAGCTTCCTTTAACTTTACCAAAATAGGGTCCTCGTCTTTCCTAGCTTTTACATCAGTCACCAAGGATGATTCTGATTTTTTCTTAACAATAACATCGCCATTAATCGAGTCAACCAAACAAACTCCCAAGCTTGCAAGTCAATGCACTTCCTTCACCAGCTCCTTTATCCCCTCATCCACATGGGACACACTCTCCATGGAGATTCTACTAAGTGTGTCTACTGCTACATTAGCCTTGTGTTATACCCTAAGAACTTAAAGATCGAACCTGGGAGTCGAAATGGGGAAAACTGAAAATTTGCGTTGTTGGTGCAGAACGAGTCGTTGGATAACTCGTGAGGAAAGCCCACAAGTCGTCAGGTGACTCGTGGGGAGGCCTGGGAGAGTTCGAAAATATTTAAGGAAAAGGAGTCCACATGGGTGTGGAAATGACTCGTGGTCAGACACCACGAGTCATTAGGTCAACAATGGGGAGAAGGTGTATGAAAATGGAAAAGGCGAGACAGTGTACTTCACGGAAGGAGACCATGACTGGTCACGTAAGGCAACGAGTCGTGGTATGGGTCGTTGGGTGAAATATTCATAAATTGATATAAGGGAGACAGTTTACTCGACGACCCAAGTAACGAGTTGTTTGGGCACATCACGAGTCGTCAGGTCATCCGTTAGGGTCACCTGGCAGTTAATTTCTTACGAGTTAGTAAGGGTTTTTTTGTAAATTCCTAAGATCCTAAGAGCTAAACTACGACGTTTTGGGTTATGAATAGGGAAATATAAAGGGGTTAAGTTTAGTTTTCACCTCATTCATTCATGCATGCAAGGTAGGGGAAGTGGGAGAGTGATTCAAGCTTAGAACTCATCAATTCATTGCAAATTCTTCTTGGGTAATCAAGAGAGGTTAAGAACTAGTTATTCCCAGGTATGTAAGGTTCTCAATGGATGGTTTTTTCCACACCCATGTCCCTCCTCCACGATTTTACTTATAATTCATTAAAAATTCATGGGGTTTTGTAATTGATTTATATAGAATATAATGATTTGATTATGGGTTTTGTGATTTTAAAATCTTATCATAATCTATGGGTTTTAATCAGCTTTTGTGATTTAAATTAATTATAATACTATTGATTTGGAAGTTCTATGTATTTAAGCCTAATTATGCATGCCCTATAATGGGTTGATTTATGGTCTAATTACCCATTAATGATATTTATAAGCCCAGCATGAATTATGACTTAATTCATGAATTTGTTATGTTTCCCATTATGATTTTTATGAAATTCAAGCTATATGCATGATTTACGAGTATATATGATCCTTATGAATCATGAATTATATTTTGGTCGACTCACGAGCCTTATGTCATGGATAGTTCAAGTATGTACAAGCATATTTACGATTGTCATGATTTAATTAGCCCATGAATTCTTGTAAGTATTACTATGAGCACTATATATGTTTTCGGAGTAGTATCGAACACCGAGTGGGTTCGGGGCCTAGGTTCTGCCTAGGATCTCATAAACTACATGCCACCGTAGGTATGTTGGGACCTCCTATGGGACTTTCCCAGACCCAACAGCCCTTTTCATGGTGATATCACACTTTCATGGTTCTACCCTTGGCAAAGTACAAACGCCCTCCCGGCTAGGGTTATAAGTCGGGCTTCATGTGTGCTCATATTTGCGTGTGTCCGTTAATAGAATCTCCCACTATTCCTCATGATTTATGCATGTTTATGATTATGTATATTGGATCAAGTCATGTTAAATAAAGATTTATTCTTGTGATTATGAATATTATTGTGTTACAAATGTTTTGAAAACCTCGAGCCTTATGTTATGTTCCGATATTTCTGTCATGAGCATGTTTTCCTACTCTTTTGATCATTTACGAGATTTTCATATTTTAAATGTCATTTTACTTACCTTGCATACTCAATACATTTCAAGTACTGACTGCAAACTTTCTATGCTTTATCATTTCATGGTACAAGACCCGGCTCTCAGGCTCACCCTCATTAGTAGTGTTTCAGAGATTACTATCAGAGTACTTGGTGAGTTCTCATGTTCTGAGGGCCATATGCTTAGACTCTATTCTTTTCCTTAAGTTTTTGTTTTGGTGGGTTAGTTGGGGAGTTGTCCCATCAACCCGTCTTTCATGGTTAGAGGCTTTTTAGACTACTAGTTGTATTCAGCTGTCGTGTATGGATTATGTATTACCCCTTCTCCATATTTATGACATGTTTACATTTTATTATGTTAAGTCTTCCGCTTATGTTATTGAATTAGATGTATGCTCATGCCATGGGTTGACTTGGGGTCTCTCGGGGCTCCTTGTCTCGTGTTTACAATTCGGGTGTACGTGCGGGTCATGACAAACTTGGTATCAGTGCCATAGGTTTGAAGTGTTCTAGGGTGTCTAAAAGACATGTTAGGTACAGTATTTTTCATGGGTCTAAAGTGCGCAACACTTATGACAAAGAGGCTATTAGACGTTTAGGAAATGTTCCCTTCTTTCATGATCTATGTCGTGCGATGAAATTCCTCTACCCTTCTAATTTGTGTTATTCGCATTTGCAAAATTATGCCTCCACGCAGAGTGAACGCTAGAAGAAATGGTAATGGTAATGATCAAGAGGGTTCTAATGGTGAGGAGCATTAGCCAACCCCACCTGTTCGCGAGGAGCACGCACCAGAGCCAGTTGCCCACGTTGAGTTTAGGGCAGCGATTCAGATGCTAGCACAGGACATGACGGCCCAGGTTCAAAATCAGATATGGTGCTTTACCCTTAGAATGGGAATGCGGTGGCAGCTAGGGTAAGGGATTTCTTGAGAATGAGCCCTCCTGAGTTCACGGGGTCGAAGGTGGAAGAGGATCCCCATGATTTCATTTAGGAGATTCTGAAGATCACCCAGGTTATGGGGGTGAACAATGGAGAGTACATTGACGTGACCTCCTATCAGCTAAAGGGGGTGGCTCATATTTGGTATAAGATGTGGAGACATGCCAGGGCAGTGAGTGCAGGCCCGATATGTTGGGAAGAGTTCCACACGACATTTATGGATCGGTTCTTCCCTCGGGAGATGAGGAGCTCAAGGCATCCAAGTTCATTAATTTGAAGAAGGGTAACATGTCCGTGTAGGAGTATGCATTGGAGTTCACCCAAATATACAAGTATGCTCCATAGTTGGTGGCGGATCAAAGGGCTCGGGTGAGTCGTTTTGTGCATGGGGTGGCAGATTACTTGGACAAGGACTGCAGGATCGCCATGCTTCATCGATATATTGACTTTCCTATATTGTATTTCATGCACAGCAAATGGAGTCAGTCTACCGGAGGCAGAGGGAGACCAAGAGAGCCAGGACCGACAGTTATGGGGTTTCTCACATTAGTTCAGGGGGTGGACAACGTCAATAGTCCTAGAATAGGTCTATCGCTCCAACTCTATCATCGGCCAGCACGCCATCTAGGTTCAAAGGAGATTAGAGGAGCAGGGCTTCAGGCTCGAGGGATCAGGGTAGCATGCAGGTGGAGCGCACCTTTCCAGCTTGTGTGAAGTGTGGCAAGAATTATCCCGGGAGGTGCTTAGTTGGTTCAGATGTCTATTTCAGGTGAGGCCAACCCGAGCACAGACTTAGGGACTGCCCTCAGCCAGATCAGGGGTTGGTGGGATCTGTGTGATAGCAGCCAGTTATACCACACCAGTAGCACGTCCCCCTCAATAGAGTGCCTCTACTAGTTCAGCCGGCAGTCAGCACTAAAACATGTTTTATGCTCTAGTACCCCGCCAGGAGCAGGAGGCTTCCCCAGATGTGGTCACTGGTATGTTTTAAGTCTTTAATATTGATGCTTATGCCTTGTTAGATCCAGGAGCTACTTTGTCTTTTGTGACCCCTTATATTGCTAGTAGATTTGGAGTTAGCCCTGAAACCTTGTCCCGTTCTCAGTCTTTACTCCAGTCAGTGATTCGGTTGTAGCTAAGCGGGTGTATAGAGGTTTCCCCATCACAGTGTTGTATAAAGTTACCTCTGCAGACTTAGTAGAGTTAGCTATGACTGACTTTGACCTCATTTTGGTCATGGATTTGTTGTTTGCATGTTATGCTTCGATTAATTGTAGAACCCACTCAGTAGAGTTTAGGTTTCCGAGTGAGCCGGTCTTGGAGTGGAAGGGTAAGTCAACTATACTAGTTGATCGATTTATTTCATATTTTAAGGCCGAGAAAATGATTTCTAATGGCTGGATGTATCACCTAGTTAGGGTTAAGGATGTTGAGTCCGAGGCTGCGACTATCCAGTCAGTTCTGGTGGTGTGTGAGTATCTCAAGGTTTTTCCCAACGATTTTCCATGTGTTCCTCAGGAGAGGGAAATTGATTTCGGCATTGATCTCTTACCCGATACGCAACCCATCTCTATTCCTCCCTACAGGATGGCTCCAGCCGAGCTAAAAGAGTTGAAGGATAAGTTGAACGAATTGTTAGATAAGGACTTTATCAGGCCAAGCAAGTCTCCATGGGGTGCACCAGTGTTATTTTTCTGGAAGAAAGATGGTTCCCTTCACATGTGTATTGATTACGGCAATTGAACAAGGTCACCGTCAAGAATAGGTACCCCTTACCAAGGATCGATGACTTGTTTGTCCAGCTTCAGGATGCCAGATGCTTCTCCAAGATAGATCTCAGGTTCGGGTATCACCATCTTAGGGTTCAGGAAAGTGACATTTTGAAAGTTGCTTTCAGGACTCGATATGGTCCCTACGAATTTGTTGTGTTATGTCTTTTGTACGAACCAATGCCCATGCATCTTTCATGGACTTGATGAATAGGGTATTCAAGAAATATCTAGACATGTTCGAGATCGTGTTCATCGATGATATCCTTATATACTCTCAGAGCGAGGAGGAGCGTCTCGCTCACTTGAGAGTAGTGCTTCAAACCCTCAAGGATCATCAGTTGTATGCTAAGTTTAGCAAGTGTGAATTTTGGCTGGACTCTGTGGCATTCTTGGGCCATGTGGTGTCGAGTGAGCGCATAAGGGTGGATTCTCAAAAAATTGAAGCGGTAAAGAATTTGCCTAGACCAGTGAATCCTTTAGAAATTTGGAGTTTCTTGGGCCTAGCAGGCTACTACCAGAGATTCATAAAGGGTTTTTCATCAATTGCAGCACCATTGACAAGGTTGACCTAGAAAAAGACAAAATTCCAATGGTCGGAGGCTTGTGAGAAAAGCTTCCAAGAGTTGAAGACTCGACTCATTTCAGCACTAGTGTTGAACCTACCCGATGGTAACGGTGGTTCTGTAGAATATTGCGATGCTTCGAGAATCAGACTTGGGTGTGTGTTGATGCGGCATGGGAAAGTGATAGCATATGCCTCAAGACAGTTGAAAATTCATGAGAAGAATTACCCGACCCATAATCTTGAGTTGGCCGCGGTGGTGTTTTCTTTGATGATATCAAAACATTAATTGTATGGGGTCCACGTGGATGTGTTTACGAACCACAAGGGCTTGCAGTATGTGTTCATGTAGAAATATCTCAATCTTTGACAAAGGAGGTGATTGGAGCTACTTAAGGACTACAAATATGAGTGTTCTTTACCACCGAGTAAGGATAATGTGGTGGCGAACGCACTTAGTAGGCTCTTTATGGAAAGTGTGTCCCACGTGGATGAGGGAAAGAAGGAGTTGGTGAAAGATGTCCATCTACTGGCAAGGTTGGGAGTTAGGTTGGTAGACTCGACCGATGGCAGCGTTGTTGTGAAAAGAGGATCAGAATTGTCCTTGGTAGTGGATGTGAAAGCTAGGCAAGATGATGATTCGATGTTGGTAAAGCTGAAGGAAGCCATTCGAAGTCAAAAGGTGGAGGTCTTCTCCCAAGGGGGAGATGAGATACTATGGTACCAGGGTCGTCTATGTGTTCTAGATGTTGATAATTTGAGGGACCGGATATTGCATGAGGCATATGGATCCAGGTAATCTATCCATTTGGGTGCCACCAAGATGTATCATGATTTGCGGGAAATATATTGGTGGAATGGCATGAAGAAGGACATTGCAGAATTTGTAGCCAAGTTCCCAAACTGTCAGCAAATGAAGGCCGAACATCAAAGGCTGGGAGGCGTACTTCAAGATATTAGCATTCCTACTTGGAAGTGGGAAGAGATTAATATGGATTTCATTATAGGCCTACCTCGTACTCGCCAACACTATGATTCTATTTGGGTGCTAGTAGACAGGTTGACCAAGGCTGCACACTTTCTACCGGTCAAAACCGCAGATTTAGCGGATGATTATGCCAAATTGTATATTCAGGAGTTGGTTCAACTTCATGGAGTGACCTTGTCTATTATTTCATATCGAGGTACTCAGTTTACCTCTCAATTTTGGCAGTCTTTTCAAAAAGGGCTTGGGACTCAAGTTAAGCTCAGCAAAGCCTTTCATCCGCAAACGGATGGCCAAGCTGAACGAACAATCCAGACTCTCGAGGATATGTTGAGAGCATGTGTGATGGATTTCAAAGGTATCTGGGATGATCATTTTCCCTTGATCGATTTTTCCTATAATAACATCTATCACGCTAGTATCCAGATGGCACCGTTCGAGGCTCTTTACGGGCGGAGGTGTAGATTGCCCATCGGATGGTTTGAGATTGGTGAGGAAGCTATGATAGGACCTGATTCAGTTGATGAGGCCATGGTGAAAGTTCAGATGATAAGGGACAGGCTGAAAACCGCTCAGAGTCATAAAAAGTCATATGCAGATGTGAGAAAAAGATATTTGGAGTTTGAGATAGACGATTGGGTATTTCTAAAGGTATCTCCCATGAAGGGAGTCATGCGGTTTGGGAAGAAACGGAACCTCAGTCCCGCTATATGGGTCCCTACCGGATTATGAGAAGAGTTGGTAAGGTAGCGTATGAGTTAAACCTGCCCTTAGAGTTATCTTCCGTGCATCTCGTGTTTCATGTGTCGCTTTTGAAGAAATGCTTGGGAGATCCAGCTCTAGTAGTCCCTGTGGATAGCGTCGGTGTGGGAGATAGCCTCAGTTATGAGGAAGTTCTATTTGCAATCTTAGATCCTCAGGTTAGGAGGCTGAGGAACAAATAAGTAGCTTCGGTGAAGGTGTTATGGAGAAACCAGCATCTTCAGGGAGCTACGAGGGAAGCCGAAGCAGCTATGATGGCTAAATACCCTCACCTGTTCCCTACCGGATCAGTTTCAGTTTGAGGTATCAGTTTTGCCCTAAATCTCTAGTCAGTTTCCATGTTTAGTTCATGTGCACAAGATTGATTTATGTTATGATGGATGTATGTGATGTCTGAATTCAGTTCAACTATGTATTTCTTTTCGGAGGTAGTCATTCCGTCAACTATTTGTTTAAATAATCTGTATATTCATATGATGAATGTTTGGTTTTGAGTTCCTGTGTGTTTCTAACATTTGAGTACGAATGTTTCCAAGGGGGAGATATTGTTATACCCCAAGAACTCAAAGATCAAATCCGGGAGTCGAAATAGGGAAAAACTGAAAATCTGGGTTGCAGGTGCAGAACGAGTCATTGGACGACTCGTGAGGAAAGCCCACGAGTCGTCAGGTGACTCGTGGGGAGGCCTGGGAGAGTTGGAAAATATTTAAGTAAAAGGAGTCCCCACGGGCATGGGAATGACTCGTGGTCAGACACCATGAGTCGTTAGGTCAACCGTGGGGAGAAGGTGTATAAAAATGGAAAAGGCGAGACAATGTACTTCAAAGAAGGAGACCACAACTCGTCATGTTAGGCAATGAGTCATGGTATGAGTCGTTGGATGAAATATGCATAAATTGGTATAAGGGAGACAGTGTACTCGACGAGCCAAGTCACGAGTCGTTTGGGCACATCACCCGTTAGGGTGACCTGCGAGTTAGTAAGGGCATTTTCATAAATTTCTAAGATCCTAAGGCCTAAACTACGCCATTTGGGGTTATGAATAGGGAAATTTAAAGGGGTTAAGTTCAGTTTTCACCTCATTCATTCATGCATGCGAGGTAGGGGAAGTGGGAGAGTGATTCAAGCTTAGAACTCATCAATTCATTGCAAATTCTTCCTGGGTTATCAAGAGAGGTTAAGAACTAGTTATTCCCAGGTATGTAAGGTTCTCAATGGTTGGTTTTTTCCACACCCATGTCCCTCCTCTATGATTTTTCTTAAAATTCATTAAAAACTCATGAGGTTTTGTAATTGATTTATATAGAATATAATGATTTGATTATGGGTTTTGTGATTTTAAAATCTTATCATAATCTATGGGTTTTAATCAGCTTTTGTGATTTAAATTAATTATAATACTATTGATTTGGAAGTTCTATGTATTTAAGTCTAATTATGCATTCTCCATGATGGATTGATTTATGATCTAATTACCCATTAATGATATTTATAAGCCCAGCATGAATTATGATTTAAGTCATGAATTTATTATGTTATCCATTATGATTTTTATGAAATTCAAGCTATATGCATGATTTACGAGTATGTATGAGCCTTATGAATCATGAATTATGTTTTGACCAACTCAAGGGCCTTATGTCATGGCTAGTTCAAGTATGTACAAGCATTTTTATGATTATCAGGATTTAACTAGCCAATGAATTCATGGAAGTATTAATATGAGCACTATATATGTTTTGGGAGTAGTATCGAACACCGAGTGGGTTCGGGGCCTAGGTTCTGTCCCAAATCTCATAAACTACATGCCACCATAGGTATGTTGGAACCTCCTATGCGACTGTCCCCAGCCCAAACGTCCCTTTTCATGGTTCTACCCTTGGAAAGGTACAAACACCCTCCCAGCTAGGGTTATAAGTCGGGCTTCATGTGTGCTCATATGGGGTGTGTCGGTTAAGAGAATCTCCCACTATTCCTCATGATTTATGCATGTTTATGATTATGTATATTGGCTCAAGTCATGTTAAATAAATCTTTATTCTTATGATTATGAATATGATTGTGTTACGAATGTTTTGAAAATCTTGAGCCTTGTGTTATGTTCCGATATTTATGTCATGAGCATGTTGTCCTACTCTTTTGATCATTTATGAGATTTTCATTTTTTAAATGTCCATTTTACTTACCTTACATACTCAGTACATTCCAAGTACTGACCGCATACTTTATATGTTGTATCGTTTCATGATACAGGACCTGATTCTCAGGCTCACTCTCCTCAGTAATGTTTCAAAGAATTCTATCAGCATACTCTGTGAATCCTCATGTTCTGAGGGCCATATGCTTAGACTCTATGCTTTTCCTTCAGTTTTTGTTTTGTTGGGTTAGTTGGGGAGTCGTCCCATCAACCCGTCTTTCATGGTTAGAGGCTTTTCAGACTACCAGTTGTATTGAGCCGTCGTGTATGGATTATGTATTGTCCCTTCTCCATATTTATGACATGTTTACGTTTCCCTATTGTAAGTCTTCTGCTTATGTGATTGAATTAGATGTATTCTCAAGCCATAGGTTGACTTGGGGTCTCTCAGGGCTTCTTGTCCGTGTCTACGATACGGGTGTACGTTCGGGTCATGACACCTTGCCCGAATAGTAAAGGACACTAATGTCGTAAACCTTTAGTAGCTCCAACCACCTCCTTTTCCATAGATTTATATCCTTCTGGGTAAACACATATTGTAGACTCTTATGGTCCGTAAACACATCCACATGGACCCTGTAGAAATAATGTCTCCATATCTTCAAGGTGAATACCACCGCCGCTAATTCAAGATCATGGGTTGAGTAATTCTTCTCATGAACATTCAGCTGTCTGGAAGCATATGCTATAACCTTGTCATGCTGCATCAATACATAACCAAGTCCAATTCTCGAAGCATCAGAAAACACCAATAACCCATCGGTACCCTCGGGAAGGGTTAACATTGGTGCTAAGGTAAATCGAGTCTTTAACTCTTGGAAGCTCCTACCACAGGCATCCGACCATTGGAATTTCACTTTCTTTTAGGTCAATTTGTTCAATGGCGCTGCAATAGATGAAAATCCCTCAACAAATCTCCAATAGTACCAGGCTAAACCAAAGAAACAATTGATATCTGAAGGATTCCGTTCTAGGCCAATTCTTCACCGCTTCTATTTTCTAAGAGTCCACCTTTATGCCCTCACTTGATACCACATGGCCCAAAAATTCCACCGAGTTTAACCAAAACTCGCACTTGCTAAATTTGGCATATAGTTGGCGATCCTTGAGAGTCTGTAGTACCACCCTCAAATGAGCGGCATTCTCCTCCTTCCTCTGAGAGTATATTAGTATGTCATCAATAAACACAATCATGAACATATCCAAGTATGGTTTGAACACCCTGTTCATCAAGTCCATAAAAGCTGTAGGAGCATTCGTTAGTCCAAAAGACATAACTACAAACTCATAATGACCATACCGCGTCCTGAAGGTGTATTCGGGATTTCACTCTCCCGAACCCTGAGCTGATGGTATCCGAACCTGAGGTCTATCTTCGAAAAGTACTTGACACCCTAAACCTGGTCAAACAAATCATCAATCCTAGGTAGAGGGTACCTGTTCCATCAAGGTAGAGGGTACCTGTTCCTGATGGTAACCTTGTTCAATTGTCGATAATCAATACATATTGGAAGAGAGCCATCTTTCTTTCAGACAAAGAGAACTGGTGCACCCCATGGGGATTTGCTTGGTCTAGTGAACCCCTTATCTAGAAGGTATTTCAACTGCTCCTTCAACTCCTTTAACTCAGCTCGGTCCAATGTGTAAGGAGAAATAGATATAGAATGCATATTGTGAAGAAGGTCAATACCAAAATCCATCTCCCGCTTGGGAGGGATTCCTGGTAGATCATCTGGAAAGACTTATGGATACTCAAATACTACTGGGACTGACTGGATAATCAGGGTCTCAGACGTGGCATCCTTAACCCTAACTAGATGGTATACACAACCTTTGGAGATCATTTTTCTGGCCTTAAGGTAGGAAATGAAACGACCTACAGGCACAACTGAACTACCCTATGACTGGCTCACTTGGAAATCTAAACTTTACTGCCCGAGTTCTACAATTAACTTAGTCATAATACGCAATGAAACCAATCCTTGCCGAGGATAACATCAAAATCAATCATGGCTAACTCTACTAGATCTATAGAGGTGACTTTCTGAAGGACTGTGACCGGGAAACTTCTATATACCCTTCTAGCTACAACTGCATCACCCACTGGAGTAGACACTGAGAAGGGTTTTGATAAGATTTCGGGACTGACTCTGAAACTACTAGCCACATAAGGTGCAACAAATGACAAGGTAGCCCCTGGATCTAACAAAGCATATACATCAAGATGGAAAACTCATAACATACCAGTGACTACATCTAGGGAGACCTCCTACTCCTGGCAAGATGATAAGGCATAAAATCTGTTTTGGCACTGACCGCCACCTATGCTAGTAGATGCCCCATGCTAGGCTGGTCGTGCAGGTGGAGCTGTTGAATTGGAACCTAGGACTCGGCCCCTATCATGGCCCTGTCAAGCTATTGGTAAATCTCTGAGCAGATGTCTGAGCTTCCCGCACCCGAAGCAAACACCTATACCTTCCAAACACTGGCCCATGTGCCCCTGACCTCACCTGCTGCAAACTGGGATACTAGAATCCGCTGGCCTGATGCTCACTCTCTCTAGTCGTTCCTAGATTTGGATGGCACACTCATTGCTAAATATGCTGCAATAGAAGATCTCTAGTGAGTCTGCTGTCAGTGCCCACTACTTGGCCTCGGCTGAGAGAATCTATAGCTGTCTATCCTGGCCATCTTAACCTCTCTCTTAATCATGTGTACCGCCTCCATCTACTATGCGTATAATACTATCCAAGGGAAATCCATATCCTAATGGATCATAGCTATCCTGAAATTCTTGTCTAGATAGTTTGCCACCCCATGAACAAACCTACTCACTCGCACCCTCTGATCAATCACTAACTCTGAGTCGTACTTTGACAGATGAGTGTACTCTAGGGAATATTCCTACACCGTCATCTTCCCCTGCTTAAGATTCACAAACTCGATTGCCTTCAACTCCCTCATCTCATGAGGGAAGAACCGATCTAGAAAAGCAACGTGAAACTCCTCCTAACTGATAGGACCTGCTCTGGCTGCCCTACTATCCTTCCACTTTCTAAACCAAATGTGTGCGACCCCCTTCAATTAGTATGAGGCCAAATCAGCACACTCTACTCCATTTACCCCCATGACCTGGGTGATTTTCACAATCTCATCGATAAACTCATGTGGATCCTCATCCACCTTTGACCCAACAAACTCTGATGGGTTCATCCTTAAGAAATATCTGACTCGTGTTGTCACCGCATTCCCATTCTGTGAAACATGCACCACTGCCTTCTGGTTGACCTGGGTGGTCAAGGCCTGCGCTAGCATTTGAATGGCTGCCCTAAATTCAGTGTGGACAACCGGCTCTGGTGCATGGTGCTCATGGACTGGTGGGGCTTATTGGTGCCCTTCCCCATTTCCATCCTCGTGGAAATTTCCATTTCCATTCCTTCTGCCGTTAACTCTATAGGGAAACATGATTCTGCAATCGTGAATAGCACGAGTTAGAAGTATGGAGAGGAATTTCTCGGCACGACATAGATCATGAAAGAAGGGAACATTTCCTAAACGTCTCATAACCTCTTCTTCACAAGTGTGGCACGCTTCACACCTATAAAAAAGACTCTACTTAACGTGGATTTTAGACACCCTAGGACACTTCAAGCCTATTGCTCTGATACCAAGTTTGTCACGACCCGAACATAGGCCCAGATCGAGAAACGGGACAAGGAGCCCCAAAGAGACTCCAAGTTAGCCCATGGCATAAACATACATCTACTCAATCAAATAAAGTGGAAGAATTAACATAATAAACATTCTAGAATAATATATAATCCAAAAATACAACACGAGTCTGAAGTTGAATACAATCTATTGTCTGAAAAGCCTCTAAGTCTGATGAGTAGATGGGACAAGACCCTAACTAAGCTTGAAACTAAAAATACGCAAACATAACTAAATAAAAGAGGGGCCCTCGACAGATGAGGACTCACCAATAGAGACTGATGCTAACTCCGAAGTTGGGTAATGGAGGGGTTGAGTCTAAAGATCAGAGCATGTAACATGAAACTATAACATAGAGTATGTGGTTAGTACATGGAATGTACCGAGTATGCAAGGTAAGTAAAACCGCTTAAATAAGTAAAAATCATTTAAAACATGCATAATATAAAACATGATCAAAACAAGAATCTAAGAGTAGGCTTGCATGTTATTTTCTGAAATCATGATCAGAACATTACATAATATCATAACTGAATCGAATGACCCAAAGCTAAAATTTGATAATCATAAGTAAAACTAAACATTGGTTCAAACCTGCTTTAGAACATATATACATATATATCATGAATGATAAATATGCATAATTGAAATCATGAGGAACAATGGGATACTCGTCCTATAACTAACTTTACAACGATAGAGCTTACGTTGTCCCAACTATCACACTCAAGTGGGAAGAGTCGTCCAAAGTCTTTCTAGGGCTAAGAACGATACCATTATATCGATATCAAGCTCGAGGCCCATTTAGAGCAGGGGATAGCTCACAAGGGAGGTCCCAAAGTATATATGATATGTATAAACCTACATTGGTGCGTAGTTCTGAGGAATAGGGTGGATCGACCCTTAGCCTACTCGGTGCTAGACTCTACTCTAAAAAACATGTATGTGCTCTCTATCATTTTTCAACGAAGGTTACCATCGTCTATTGACGAAGCCGATAATCAATTATATCAAATATGAATCATATATAAGGAGCTTTAGCTCAAACCATATCACAAGCTGAACATAATTGAGAGTCTTAACTCCAAAACCATGTGGTAAACTTAATTCATGAAATCATAAACAAACTTGAACATATGGGCATTGCCCAATACTTTAAATCATGCTTGAAAATACATAATTCACTTGAAAATATGATCATAACATGGGTAACTTGAAAACATGCTTTTCATCAATAATATCTCATCATACTTGAACATTCATCATAAATCTCAACTTTCATGTACTTCTCATAAATGGGCATTTTCATTGATAAAGCTTGAAAACATAATTATATTTGAAAATAATTTAAAACTTTCGCATGAATCATAATTCAATAGTTGAAACATATTTAGATCATACGCATGTAGAAAATTAGGAATTTCATGTATTGGATTAAAACCCCATAAAATCAACATATGAATTTTCATGATTTAGAGAGGTATTGGGAATGGGTGTGAACGAATTCACTCATTCATAACCCTATATACCTGATAGGATCTAATTCTACCACTTTTCTAATTGCCCAATGAAGAATTAAAGAAAACTTCAAGATAGTCTAAACTTGAGCACCTTCTAAACCTTTCAATTTGCATGCATGGATGTTAATGAGCCTAGAATAAATTTACCCTTCCTAAAATGACATAGTTTAGGACCCTAAGGCTTAGGACTTATGAAATTACCTTTAATGAAAAACTTGAAAATTTTGCACTGCCAATGACCATGATTGATCCCACGGGTCATACCTTTATACCACAACTCATGGTCTTTGTCTGTTACATCCCCTATTATTTCTTAATCACTGAGATTCTAATACCATGACTCGACAAGATGGGTCATTACACCAAACAATGATCCGTTTCATCCTCCTGTTACTTTCCCTGATGACCTGCATCTGGACTTCCCACGAGTCACACCACGAATTATTTCTACTTCCAACGAGTAGTGGATTCCATCTATCACCTCAACTGTAAATTTCCCTGCTCCTTAACACAGGAACTTACCATGACCCGTCATTACTCACAAGAGTCATTCTATCACTCGTACCATTCCTTCCTGGTACCTTGGTGACAACCAACGAGCACGACCTACGACCCATATCATCTTTCTACGAATCATACCATGGACCCGTTACCTCTGAGCCTATTTTGTAGAACCTGACCACGAGTGTCCCAATGGGTCGTTGGAACCGCCAATGACTCGTACCAGAAGTTGTTCTGAGACACATTTTCTAGCCTTCTGCCACTTTCCATTTTTATATACAGGGTCTAGTCTTGGGTACTTCTGGGGTATTACACAGAGGCAGTGCACTATGGGCGCCATGTCGCGCACCCTTCCCTTGTGCACTGGGCGACGCATCGCACCTCTATCCCGGCTTTATGAGGGGTGCGCCACGAACCCCTGCCGCTGCCTCCCACTATATATGTTTTTAAGCGTGATTTAGTTTCATTTAAAACATTTTAAGAAGAGGACCCTTGGCTTAGGTGATTTTTTTATGAAAATTTCATCAATTTGAAGTCAAATTACGCTGCTAAATCGTGTCTAATTACAAATTCTTCTTGGGTAATAATTCCTAGGCCTACAAACAACATATCTACGAAGTTGAATCTTCGTATTTGGCCCAGTTCAATGGAGTTCTGCTTAGTAGAAGTTGTAGGAATCACTTCTAATCAAGTCCTAAACGTCTAGAAGTGATAAGTAAGTATTTCTGCCTGTCTAATATACAAGAATTCGTAAGATTTCATCAAGTTGAACTCGTTTTGATATATTATCATTATGTTTGTGGGCTATGAATTGTTGTCCTAGCTCCTGGATTATAATAGCCCTGTTCCCTTGGTGTAAAAGCTAGAATACGGGGGGATTATGAGTTCTTGATCGTAGTTGTATTGATTGAGCTCAATTCGGCAATTAAGGTATGCTAAGGCTAACCTCTTTCGGCAAGTTATTCTTTTCATATAGTTAGTACAACTTGTACTGTTGTAGTAGCTTATGATTATACATGTTGTGGTAAGTTGCTACAAGGTGAATTGAGGTTGTAACATAGTATCCCTTGTAAAAAAAGATTATATCCAGTTTTGACTATTGCTAGAAGCGATAAAGAGATTTCCTATTCATCTATTCACCGTCTAGAGAGACTAGTAATGTTTTGCTGCCATACTGAGGCCAAAGAGGCTTGTGGTTAGCTATTAGTGTACTTGGTTAAATTAGGCGGCATAGGTCGTAGTTTGGCAATATAACTTCCTATTTGACGCCTACAAGACTAGAATCATGATAGAATTTCCTTACCTTTGAGTCAGTAGAACTAGGGTTGCCTAACGAACCGGGTGGTAGCTTTCTAGGTGAGCTACCTACTACTAGAGATCGTATAGCTTCTTTCGACTTACAGTTGGTCGTATCGGCCAGTCAAGGAACCACCCTAGTTGCCAAAAGTCTGATGGACTATGCAATATCCTAAGTAAGCTCCTTAGTAGCCATTATACGTGGGTATAATGCCTCTAGCTATTCATACAGATGCCTACGTACATGTTACCTAGAAGGGCTAAGTCTAAGTATACCTGACTATAGGGCTACAGATTGCTCACAGGAGCTATATGTTGTCAAGACAGACCATATTGATGCCTATGAACTAGAACCTTAGTATTATGGTTTACTCTTCTGGTTAATAATTGTTGTGGCTACCCATGGGACTATTGTGGATGATCGCCTAGTATCATATCCAGTTATTAGCATCTCTGCAGTCATTCTAGGTGAGGTAACCATGTAGTTGGTCGCCTACGACCTTGTTGTCCACTGATGACCGACTACTGCACTAGTATGACCTTCAGAGTGTCGCCATGTCACCTCGGACCTCGTCCTTTCCGTTCTGAGCCAATTGATTTTATAATTACTTCCATGACTATCTGACTACCTATGGACACATATGATACACTTGCTAGCTACTATTTAGGATGCTACAAGAGCCCCAATGGCTCAAATATACGGTTACAGGAGCTCAGAGGGCTCAAATACAGTTATAGGAGCCCAAACGGCTCATATACAGTTACAGGAGCCCAGATGGCTCATATATAGTTACAGGAGCTCAGAGGGCTCATATACAGTTACAAAAGACCAGATGACTCAGACACAGTTATAGGAGCCCTGATGGCTCAAATACAGTTACAGGAGCCCAAAAGGCTCAAATACAATTCAAGAGCCTAGATGGCTCAAACACAGTTGCAGCAAACCATAAGGATTGAATACGGTCTAAGAGATCGAGTATGCTTTAGTAACATCTTTCCTACGGGGCTACAGTGAAACAGATAGGAGTTATAACTTGCTTGCACTTGTCGGGGCTTATAGGGGCCTAGGTAGATTGTCTCTATGTTGTTTGTACCTTCCAGGCTTATGGGGGCTAGGTTAGGTTCTTGTTTTCATACTCTTTTGCTAGATATAGTTTATGAGTGTATAATTATGCATCTTGAGTTCTATTGGTATAACTTTCTACTCGGTGCAGGCTATGGTTATGAAATCATACAGGTTAACGCCTGGCCCTTATTACTGATTACTTTCAGTTCCTTATCAGCTTTCATTCAGTTATTAGTACTTCCTTACATATCTAGTACATATTGTACTGACGCCCGCACATGGGGCGCTGCATACTTGCCTGAAGGTTCAGACAGATAGGTTTCGAGACCTTCTTAGCAGCTATTCAGAGTTAGCAGAACAGTTAGCTCCTTCCCTTTAGAGTTTCCAAATAGTAGAGGTTTGCCTGTCTTTTGTTAGATAGTTTTTGGATAGGTTGGGGCCCTGTCTCGACCAATATTTCATTCTTAGAGGCTTGAAGACTATAGTTGTTGGTCAATTATGCGCTGTTGTCCATGTGGGTCCTATATGTGTATGATATGTGTTTCTGGCTGTGTGGGGCATAGTTATGTTATCTATTAGGAGCATGGTGGTCTTGTTGACCGCATTGGATGATATTACTGTCGTTTTTGGCTTTGCTGATTTACTACAAGTATTGTGTAATGGCCTTGTCATCCCAAGGCTATGTTTATAGCTGAGATATAGCTGGTTGTTTTCTTGGTTATGTGCTACTGGCATACACCAAAAGTGTAGATGTCCATCCAGGTCAGCTTAGAGTCCAGTGTTGCATAAGGTGCCAGTTCCGCCTCCCAAGGTGGAGCGTGAAAAACTTGGTATTAGAGTAACGTTGTATCCTAAGGCGTCTGCAAGTTGTGTCTAGTAGAGCCTTGTTTATAAATGTGTTGTGCACCACATTTTACAAGCAGGAAGCTATGAGGCATGATAGTAGGGTTACCCTACGATCTTCTCAGATCGTGCTATAGAGTCAAGTTGAATAGGGTTGAGTCCCTAAACTTATGTTGTTATGTATGTATATAGTGATGTCTGATATACGAAAGACTACAATCAGTCGTGAGTTAGATACGATAACAGGAAAGGGTACCAGCAGGGTGCCACAGTTGGGGACAATCAGCCTGAGGGTGAAAGGGAGACATCTTCTCGATCTCCCTAGTATCCTCCAAGGCACTAAGAACCTCATAGGGCAATAGATATGCTAACACTATTTCTAGTTCTTCTTATACCCTTAGATCAGGATGTTAGGAATACAGTACGTATATTGATTCAAATGACAGTTGCTCAGTGTCAGCTAGTAGTACTAGTTGTTCCTGGGCCTACATAGGGATTCGGAAGTGTGAGGGTTCATGAGTTTCTTGATTTGATTTCTCTATAGTTCACGGGGACAGAGTGTAGAGAAGACCCCTAGGACCTCAAAGATTAATTGCAAAGGATATTAAGGGTTATGTATGCTTTATCCAAAGAGTCTATCAAGTTAGCGGTGTTTCGATTTCAATCTATATCAATTTCGTGGTACAAGAATTAAGAAAGATCCAGAGGCAGAGATACCTTCACCTACTTGGCCTAGTTTCTTTGAGGCCTTCATAGACTATTATTTGCCCCGAGAAATTCGACAAGTTAGGATAGAGCAGTTCTTACACCCGAAATGGGGCAGAGCGAGTGTAAGAAGGTATGCATTGAGGTCTGATTCCTTGGCTAGATATATGCCAACATTAGTTGATACCATGCTAGTTGGGGCACACCGATTTATAGTAGGGTTTGCACCAGAATATGTGGATCCCTGTATTACAGCCACATTGTAAGGAGACATGGATATTTTGCGAATTGAGTACCCTAGATTCTCAAAGATCATAAGTTATATGTAAAGTTCTCTAAATGTGAGTTCTAGTTAAACTTTGAATCTTTCTTAGGCCATATTGCATCAGATATAGGTATTCGAGTTGACTTGCAAAGACTAGAGACTGTTAAGATTTGGCCCAGACCCATGACTCCGACAGAAGATTGCAGTTTTCTAGGGTTAGTTGGGTATTACAGAAGGTTGTTGGAAGGATTCTCCGCCCTACCAGCACCATTGACAAAGCTAACTAAGAAAGCAGCTAAGTCTCAGTAAACTGAAGCTTGTGAGCAGAGCTTCCAGGGGCTAAAAGGCAGATTGACATCTACAACAGTATTAGCCTTGTCAGAGAACTTAGAGGGCTATGTGGCATACTGTGAAGTTTTAGGTGTAGGTTTAGGATATGTTCTGTTGCAACACGGTAAGGTGTTTCGAGAAGACACGAAAACGATGAAAAACCGATGGACAAAAGTCATCGAAATATGTCGCATCAAAAATAAAAAATCGACGGACGTCCGTCAGTTCGGTAAATTTTAATTTTGTGGGTTCTTTAAATGTTACTCAACGGGAGGAAAAATATTACCGACGGACTCTATCAGTAATATTCAATTATTAATTAATTTTTTCAAATAAAATTTTAAATATTTACCAACGGTGTCTATCAGTATGTTCTTCAAAACTAAGAATACACCAACGGACATCGACAGTTATTTCATTGCTTTTTTGGGTTTCTGCTGGTGTGTATTTGCAATCATTGGGAATCTGCAGGGTGAAAAACTATTCCTCTTGAGTAGTAATAATAGGATGCTGATCGAGTTTCGAAGCAATAACATATTCCTTTACCCCCTTAGGTCTATGTTGGACTAAGGAACGAATTTGTAACCATGGATGGGTTGTCTTTTTAGAAAAGGCGGAGTAAGGATTTAGGAGAGGTAAGTAGGTAGAAGACACTTTTTTTTCATCTGGTAGAATATCTACATCATAAAGATAGTTATATTTACAAGATAGAGTTTTACTAAGTGTTGAAGACATAGGTACTTTGGTAACGGATTTACAAAGACTAGACGAAGAATAATATTTACAAGGACTAGACGTAGACTCAATCATAGCTATTCAAAACTGCTCCTCCCTCCAAAAGTATGGGTTGGCTATGATACCACTGGGGTAGGACAGAGGGATCTGATGCACACAAGTCGAGCACAGGGCGAGGAGACGGCAGGCAAGGCCGTGAGATTGCAGGCACAATAGTTTTCCCATGAAGGGGGACTGGGCTTCAACATCCCGAAGGATGGCTTGCCACAAAACCCGACTTCAACATCCCAGAGGACGGCTTGCCAAGTCAGTCGAATAGTAAATTTCATCATAACCATAAAATATTTTCCCTACAAAATGGGCTTGTTTCTACATCCACACTGGACGGTTAGCCAAGCTACTCCACTCGGGAAATATTTTACTCTACATATAAATTTAGCTATTATAAACTTCGGAAAACTACTATACTTTTAATAAGATTGCTTACCCGACGTGTTGAGGCCCTATACTACTTCAAGGATCAGCCATACCATGCCTTTTGAAAGGAAGAACAAGAGAGACGTTAGCAAACACTCATATTATTGAACATTGGAAATATTTACAAACTCCTTCAAACTTTTCCTAAGTCTTTTTTTGGTTTACAATGTAGGACTTAGCCTCCTTTATATAGGGTCTAGGTGACTACCAGATAGACTTCTTATAATATAGACTCGGCACACATTTCTAGATAGCCTAACAAAATGATATTGGCAACCCTATTTATGTGGCCCATTAAAAATAAATCTGGCATGCTTATCTAGGCAAACTTATCTACAAATTCTAATAACAACATACACCTAATAAAACAAACAGCCTAATAAAAAGGCTAGCCTAATATATCCAAGGAACCCCATGTGATGGCATGTGATGTGGGGCCAGCTTTCATCTTCATATGGGTAGTAAATTTCGGCGGGTGATCTGAGGCGGTGAGCTTCCAGAATCGTGCACACATCATCAACCATTATCTAGTGGGACAAATTTTGGAGGTGTCACTGGTGGGTTTGAGCATCCTTCACCTGGATTCCATCTGAAGCCATGTTTGTCGTCGAAGAAGCTCGTATCATTCAAGCTATGTTTCAATGATCTTGTGAAGTAACATTTTTTGCTTGATGTTCCTACCATGGCTTGCTCCATATTTTGATAGCTCTATGATGGAGTATTTGACAAAACTTTTAGTCTTATCCGTGTGATGGCCTGAGTGATTTCATCTCTGGTGATCTCGTAGGGTACTTAATATTCCTTTGCTGGTTGTCGGACTTATTCCCAGTGAGGATGTTTATCAGTATGGTTCCATGGTGCCCATTCTTTTGTCCAAACCTCTTTTGGAATGCACTTATTTTTCTAGAAGATAAAACTTTATGCTTCGTAGTATTCTTCTTCCAGGGACAAAATAGAGACTAGAAATCTCCAACAAAATGAGAGTTTTGGCACAGCATGGACTTTCCCATTGATTAACTTTATTGGTCGACGTAGCATGAATACCTTTGCATCATATGAATTCTTGAAACATTGAACCCAATACTTCCATAGCCTAAACCACTGTAGGAATATTTTCAAGGTTGGTTTAATCTTGTCAAAGTCCCTGAGTACGTTGCACTTGAATTCCATCAGGATGTAATACTAGTGTCATAAGTACCAGAAGAAGAATAAGAGTTCTTGTGGAAAATCATTGGCAAGTGGTATCAACATATGATAGAACTGGTATTCTAGGTTGACTCCATACAACTTTAGGATGGATCCTCCATACTTTCTGAAAACCTATAGGTCATAGAAAGTCCGTCGTTCGATCAGGAAGGATGGATCGAATGGGTCTACATATTGACTGAACAAGTTCGGTGGATGGCTTGGCAGCCTTGATGACTTAGGACCTGGTGGGTTGGTAATCATGAATACCTGGTCGGCTGGTTCTTTCATCTTCTTGGGTTTCTCTAGAAAAAACTTTCTTGCGAATTCATCCGGTCAGGATAGGAAATCTGTCAGGAAATTATCTTTCCCTTGCAGATTCTTCACCTCGAATTTGTAAGGCGAGAACCATTGTGCCCATCTGAGAATTTGCGGATGTGGAAGTATCTTTGGATTTATCTGGATCATCTTCAGGAATGTTTTCATATCCACTTTGATTAGGAATGCTTTGTGAATTAGGAAGAAATTGAACTTCTTGATTCCATTCTTCACAGCAAGAATTTCCTTGAAGGTGGAATGATAATGTTGTTCTGCATCCTCGAATCTTCCGCTGGCATATTTGCATATCTTTCTACATCCATATTTTTCCTCTAGAAGAACTGTATTCCAGTATTCATTGCTGGAATCAGTCTGCAGTATCTTCTTTCCATCTGAAGGAATATCGAGAGTTTTCACCTGTTGGGACACCTGTTTTATTTTTTGGACAGCTTCATCATGCTCTTTACCCCATGCTTGGGCATTCTTCTTAAGCATCTTTGTAAGGGGAGAGATATATGTAGAGACCTCAGGAATAAAATCTCTAACACAATTTATGACCCCTTAAAATTGTTGAAGCTGCTTTGTGGTGAAGTTGGTATTTGGAAATCTAAGGAGTTCCTGGCATTTGTGCTGACCTAGACTGTATGCTCCATTGTAAAAATGCATCCCTAAGAAATAAATATCCTTTTTAACAAGGACCATTTTCTTTGCAGAGAGCATGACTCCATTTCTCTTACTATATCATGAAAATGACAGAGTAAGGCAAGGTGATACTCCAGAGTATCACTGAACAATAGGTTATCATCAATGTATACTAGTGACATGTGGAGGATAGGCTGAAAGATTTTGATCATGGCTTTTTGGAATAGAGAGGGTGCAAGTTTCAGCCCAAATGGCATAACCTTCCATTGGAAGTGTTGGTTAGGAATGCAAAATCCTATTATTGGTCTTTCCTCAGGATATATATCTAATTGCCAAAATTCATATTTAAGATCAAACTTGGAAAAATATTTAGCTTTGGCTAAGTGTAAAAATAAGGTGAGCCTATTTGATATAGAGAATTTATCATCTTGGAGGAAATGGTTAAGTGGCTGGTAATTTATGACTAATTTGAGTTTACTTCTTGTCTACTCAGCTCTCTTGTTAACATAGAAAGCTTCACATGCCCATTGAGAATTAGATGGTTCGATTAGTCCAAACTCCATAAGTTCAGCACACTCCTTCTTTGCTAGCTGAAGGTGCTCTGGATTCATGCCAGAGTGGCTTGCCTTAGTTGGGTTGACGTTTTCATTCTTCTTGAATGGAAATCTGATGAAAAACTCTTCATTCAGCCATAGTGGATTTCTACACTTCTTCATAAACTCCTTATGAGATTCAGCACATGAATGTTTCATCACCTGTTGTTCGATCTCTCTGATATGCTCATCCTCAGTGATTTGGAATAGGCGTGACACTTCTGAGTATGTCTTGAATTGATTTTTGAACGCTATTCCATAGGCTCCATTATAGAGTCGATCCTTGAGTTGTCTGTAGATGTCGAACCCAATTATGAGATCCTTTCCTGGGACATCTGATCTGACCAGCTTTTTTCTAAACTTTAATCTTGGGAAGAACTCAATTGTTATTGGGTGTTTTTTGATGACTGTGGTCATTAGGATTCCATTTAATGCGGTGATGAAGTTCTTGAAATGGGAAATCCATTAATCATCGAGAAGGACTGCGGGATTCATCAATGATGATGCTACACCAGTATCCATAAAGGAAATAACCTGAATCTCCTTATAACATTTGGATGGATAAATGTTCAGTTGGACTTGATAAATATTGATAATGTTGTTGATTTCTTCCTCAGCCTCTGAAATTTGGTAATGCTCATGCCCATGTTCTTCATATACGTCCATGGAGAAAAGAGTGTCCTTTGATGGTTCATCTTTTGCTGAAAGAACTGATTCAAAATCACTATGCTTGACATCAGCATACTCTTCTATCTCAGTAAGAAGTCTGATAGATCTTTTAGTTTGAGGACAATTCTTTGCAAAGTGTTCGATCTTGTGGAAGATAAAGCATTTTTCATTCTTCTGGAACCTATCTGGATGATTTCTCCTGAAGTATTTTGTTCACCTGGTGAATTTGGATCTTCCGCCAGTAGGCTTCAGCCATTTGAACTTCTTGTATTTCATGAATCTACTTTGCCTTCTAGGGGTGTGGTAAGAGCAACTGGATTTGGTGGTTAGGTCAATTCTGCTGCAAGCTTCATCAAGTGTTGGATTATTATGCATGATCTGCTTCAGAATAGATCTCTTTGTATAGATATCTTCTAGCACCATAAAAACTACTTGCCTTATATAGCCGACTTGGGGGATTGTGATTGACTGAAACTTTTCCTCGACAATCGTCATGGTTTGTCCTGCTAATATATTTGGCAAGGATGAAACGAAGGCTTGCTTTAAACTGGCATCTCCACCAAGTTCAAAGTATATTTTTTCCATCTTCTGGAAATTAATATCAATGATATCTCTATCGAATGATATGAATTTCATCTCAAAGAGTTGTCTTTGTTACTTTTATTGCCTTTGGCCTGTATCTCCAAGACTTCATACAGAATTCTGATGTTGAAAGCAAAGTCTTGGGACGTGAAGAAAGTATTCTTATCATATATCCCAAGTGTGGTCCACCAATCTCTAAGGATGTTAGAGAAACTTGACGTGAACTCTGACAGGATTAAATACTTCTCTTGCTCTACCAAGTGTTTCGTCACCATCCAAGTAAGAAAATCTTGGATCCTTTGAGGCCATTTCGAAACCTTAACATCATCGAGAGTGAAAGTATGGAATCCAGTTCCAACCAATCTTGGTGTTGGTTGTTCTAGTCTTCTTTCCGGAATTAGGTCATTAGTCATCCCGTCTTGATCATCGTCGACTTCAAAAACTTTTGGTTCTCTTGGTCGGTTCATGTATATGTCACAACACGAACATAGGCCCGGATTGAGACACAGGACAATAAACCTCGAGGGACTCCAAGTCGACCCATGGCATGAACATACATCTAACTCAATTATAAAAATGGTAGATCGACATGATAAACTTAGCGGAATTATGAAATAAGCATAACATTAGAAATATACACGAATCTGGAGCTGATTACATTCTGTTTGGAAAGCCTCTAATACTGATGAGTTGATGGGACAATACCCCAACTAACTCTTTAAGTCTAATACTGAATACATAAAGAAAATTGATAAAGCATGGTCCTCGGGATATAAGGACTCACCAACAGATGTGGGATGCTAACTCTGAAAGGCTTGCTAAGGATGGGGCTAAATCTGAGTGCGGGCGCCTATATCATAAAATGATACAGCATAGAGTATGCGGTCAGTACGTGGAATGTACCGAGTATTCAAGGTAAGTAAAACTTCTTAAATACGTAAAATCATATAAAACATGCATAATATTAAAACATAAACAAGATAAGAATATGAGAGTAGGGCTTGTGTAATAGCCCGGGAACCCAAGGATCAGACCCGGGAGTCAAATGGGGAAAATATGGAAAATGATACTTCAGTTTCAAAATGAGTCATTGGACGACTCGTGAGGAGACCCCACGAGTCGTCAGGTGGCTTGTGGGAAGGCCTTGATGAAATGAAGGTGAAAGGTCCCCACGGGTGTGGGAACGACTCGTGGTCAGTCACCAAGAGTCGTCAGGTTAACCGTGGGGTGAATTTGAGAAATAAATGGAAGGATTTACCAGTGTACCTAACAGAAGGGACTCCACGAGTCATGGTCAGTCCCAACGACTCGTGAGGTGAGTTCTGAGCAAGCAGGTTGAACTTTATTTGAGAATGAGACAGTGTACATGAAGGAAGGTGACCAGGGTCGTGGTCTTGAGGAACAAATTGTTAAGTCCCCCATTACAAGCCCTAAGTGATCTATTATCCATTGTACTTGACGAGCGACTCGACGAGTCGTTGCCTGTCTTGACGAGTCGTCAGGTCACCCATTAGGGTCACCTGGCATTTATTTTCTGCGAAATAGGAAGGGCCTTCTCATAATTTCCTAAGTTCCTAAGGCCTATACTACGTCATTTAAGGCTCGTCTTAGTGGGTTTTAAGTAGGGGAAAACCTATTCTAAGCCATTCATCCCATGCATGCAAGTTGGAAGGTTTGAAGAGATGATTCAAGGCAAAATTTCAAGGTTTCCATTGGAATCTCAGTTTAGGAAACTAGAAGTTGTTAGAATTCACCATTCCCAAGTATGTAAGGCTATGAGTGGGTTTCTCCTTCCACACCCATGCCCAATCTCTATCAAATCATGATAAATTGTCTATGATCAAGTATGGGGTTTTCACCCAATTGCATGATTCTTCAATATCTATACATGGGTATGATTAGATTATGTTTATATTGGTGAGTTGTGTAGCTTGGGCAGATTTTAAATTGTTTTCATTCCAAATTGTTATTTCTAAATTATGAAATTGAATGCCCATTGATGAGAAGTTCATGAAAGAAGAGAATGATGTTGAATATATGATGATGATGAGATTTGATGATGAAAAACATGTTTTTAAAGATACTCATGATTATGATGTTGTTTTCAAAATGAATTGAGTAGATCTAAGTTTGATAAAGGTTTGGGCAATGCCCACATATTTATTTAAAATGATGATTTTCTTGAAATAAACTTACCACATGTTTTGAAGCAAATCCTCCCAAATTTCATAAATTCTAGCTTGTGGTATGTTTCGAAATAAAGCTTCTCATATGCATGAATCCATAATTGAGATGTATGTCATTATTGAGCTTTGTCAAAGGACAATGTCGAGCTTCATTTTCATGTTATGTCGAGTCCATGCATGATTTCATTATTGAGCTTTGTCAAAGGACAATGTTGAGCTTCATTTTCATATGATATCGAGTCTATGCATGATTTCACTATAAGCCTTGTCGAAAGACAATTTTGAGCTTCGTTTCTAACGACGTTGAATTATGCATGATTTCATATTGAGCTTCGTCATTAGACAATGTTGAGCTTCGTCAATAGACGATGTTGAGATTCGTTATATACGATGTAGAGCATTGTATGTTTTGGGAGAAGAGTCTAGCACCGAGCGGGCTAAGGGTCAATCAACCTATGCCCTAGAACTACGCGCCAACGTGGGTTGATACTATTATGTTATTTGGACCTCCCTTGTGAGCTATCCCCGGCCCAATTGGCCCTTTGAGCTTGATATCGATATCATGATACCGTCCTTAGCCCTGGAAAGCTTTTGGATGGCTCAGCCCACTTGAGTATGATTGTCGGGACCACGTAAGCTCTATCATGGTATGTCGGTTAAGTGATGAGTCTCCCACTGTCTATACTATTTAGATATATGCATTATTCATGGAAGTTATCTTACACATGCATGTTCTAAAAGTAAGGTTTGACTCATTGTTCATCTTTTAAAATAAATGTCATGTTTTAGCTTTGAGTCACTCGAGTCAGTCATGATGTTATAAAGCTATGCATGATCATGTCATGATGAGATTTTGATTACAGAAAGAATGCATGTGTGCCCTTCCACTCATGTTGAAAGCTTATGATATATATGAAATGTTTTGAATGATTTACTTTACTAAAGCGGTTTTACTTACCTTACGTACTCAATACATTCCATGTACTAACCGCATACTTTCTATGTTGTATCGTTTCATGATACAGGGCCCAGCACTAAGGCTCAGCCCCGTATGTAGTCGGTTGATCAGAGTTAGCTTCTACGCTATTGGCGAGTCCTCATCCTTCGAGGGCTAGACAATCACTTCCTGATGCATTTCTTTCATTCAGTATTGTTGAGTTAGTTGGGGTCTTGTCCCATCAACTCGTCCAGACTAGAGGCTTTTCAGACTTACGTATGTGTAGCTTCAGATGTTATTCTAATGTGATGTTGTTTTAGACTTATGTTGAGATTATATTCATGTTTTTTTAGTTTATTGAATGAGTTAGTTATATGCCTATGCCATGGGTCGACTTGGGGTCTCTCGGGGTCCCTTGTCCCGTGTCTACGATCCAGGCCTCCGTTCAGGTCGTGACAGCTTGCATGCTATTTTCTGAAATCATGATCTCAACATAAAATAACATAACATCACAATTGAATCGATTGACCCAAAGCTGAAATCTGACAATTATAAGTAAAACTGAACATTGGGTCAAACCTACTTTAGCACACACACACACACACACACACACACACACATATATATATATATATGATGAGTGATAAACATGTATAACTGAAATCATGAGGAATAATGGGAGACTCATCATATAACCAACATACCACGATAGAGCTTATGTGGTCCCAACTATCACACTCAAGTGGGTAGAGCCGTCCAAAGCCTTTTCAGGGCTAAGGACGATACCATGATATCGATATTAAGCTCGAGGCCCAATCGGGGTAGGGGATAGCTCACAAGGGAGGTTCCAAAGTATATATAAGATATTTATAAACCTACGTTGGCACGTAGTTCTGAAGCATAGGGTGATTGACCCTTAGCCTACTCGGTGCTAGACACTACTCCCAAAAACATGCATATGCTCTCCATTTTTTTCAATGAAGCTTACCATCATCTATTGACGAAGCTCAATAATCAAACACATATCAAATCTAAAACCATATATGAGGAGCTCTTTCTCAAACCATACCACAAGCTGAATATAAATGGTAATCTTCACTCCAAAATCATGTGGTAAGCTTAATTCATAAATTCATACATCATGCTTGAAAATATGAGCATTGCCCGAAACTTTAACATACTTGAAAATACATAATTCACTTGAAAACATGATTATAAACATGGGTAACTTGAAAACATGCTTTTCATCATAAATATCTCATCATACTTGAACAATCATCATAAATCTCAACTTTCATGAACTTCTCATCATTGGGCATTTTAATTTATAAATCTTGAAACATGATTTTAATTGAAAACAACGTAAAACTTTCCCATGAATCATAATTCAATAATAGAAAAATCTTTAAATCATACCCATGTAGTAAATTAGGAATGTCATGCATTGGGTTAAAACCCTATAGAATCAACATATGAATTTTCATGATTTAGAGAGGGATTGGGCATGGGTATGAATGGATTCACCCATTCATAACCCAACATACCTAGGGATTATTTGATTTTACCACTCCTTGATTTCCCAATGAAAGATTGAAAGAAAACTTAAAGGATAAGGAACTTGATCACCTCTCTAGCTCTCTAACTTTGCATGCATGAGTAAGAATAGCCTAAAATGAACTTACCCCTCTTAAAACTCATCATTCATAGCTTAAAACGATGTAGCTTAGGCCTTAGGATCATAGGAATTACAGAACCAGCCAATAGGTGATCTACATCTCCGCCCATAGAGAGCCTCAAACGGAGCCATTTGGATACTGGAATGGTAGTTGTTATTGTATGCAAACTCGATAAGAGGCAAATGATCATCCCAACTAGCCTTAAAGTCAATCACACATGCTCTCAACATGTCCTCGATAGTATAAATTGTCCATTCCGCTTGACCGTCCGTTTGCAAATGAAATGTTGTGTTGAGCTTAACCTGAGTACCCAGTCCCTTTTGAAACGACCTCCAAAACTGAGATATAAAATGGGTACCTTTGTCTGATATGATGGACAAGGGCAATCCATGCAATCAGACCAACTCTCAAATGTATAGTTTGGCACAATCCTCTGCCAAATCCGTGGTTTTGACCGGTAGAAGATGAGCGGCTTTAGTTAACCTGTCTACAACAACACAAATGGAGTCATATTGCCGATGAGTGCGGGTCAATCCTGTGATGAAGTCCATATTGATTTATTCCCACTTCCAAGTAGGAATACTGATATCCTGAAGCACACCTCCTAGAGTCTAATGCTCAACCTTCACTTGTTGATAGTTTGGGCACTTAGCTACAAATTTTGCGATGTCTCTCTTCATGCCATTCCACCAATAGACTTCCCATAAGTCAGGTACATCTTAGTGGAACCTGGATGGATTGAATACCTAGAACTGTGAGCCTCCTACAACATCTGATTTCTCAAATCATCAATGTATGGAACACACAAGTGACCCTGGTACCGAAGCACACCATCCCACTTTGGAGAAGATCTCTACCTTCTGATTCTAAAGGCTTCCTTTAACTTTACCAAAATGGGATCCTCGTCTTGTCTAGATTTTACACCAGTCACCAAGGACGATTTTGATCCGTTCTAAAAAATAACACCGCCATCAGTTGAGTCCACCAACTAAACTCCCAACCTTGCAAGTTGATGCACATCCTTCATCAGCTCCTTTATCCCCTCATCCACATGGGACACACTCTCCATAGAGAGTCTACTAAATGTGTCTCTACTACATTAGCCTTGCTCGAATGATAAAGGACACTCATGTCATAATCCTTAAGTAGCTCCAACCACCTCCTTTGTTATAGATTAAGGTCCTTCTGGGTAAACACATATTGTAGACTCTTATGGCCCGTAAACATATCCACGTGGACCTTGTACATATAGTGTCTCCATATTTTCAAGGTGAATACCACCGCTGCCAACTCGAGATCATGAGTCGGGTAGTTTTTTTCATGCACTTTCAGCTATCTAGAAGTGTAGGCTATAAGTCTTCCGTGCTGCATCAATACACACCCAAGTTCGATCCTTGAAATATCACAATACACCACGAACCCATCAGTACCCTCCGGTAGAGTTAACACTAGTGCTGAGGTAAGTCGGGTCTTCAACTCCTAAAAGTTTCTCTCACAAGCCTCCAACCATTGAAATTTCACTTTCTTTTGGGTCGGTTTGGTCAATGGCGCTGCAATATATGAAAATCCCTCAACAAATCTCCAATAGTACCCGACTAAACCTAAGAAATTCCTAATATATGAAGGATTCACCGATCTAGGCCAATTCTTCACAGCTTCTATTTTCTGAGAGTCCACCTTTATACCCTCACTTGATACCACATGGCTCAAAAACACCACTGAGTCCAACTAAAACTCACACTTGCTGAATTTAGCATGTACTTGGCGATCCTTGAGAGTCTGTAGCACCACTCTCAAATGAGCGGCATGCTCCTCCTCGCTCCGACAGTATATCAGGATGTTATTAATGAACACGATCACAAAGATATCCAGGTATGTCCTGAACACCCTGTTCATAAAGTCCATAAAAGCTGTAGGAGCATTTGTTAGTCCAAAAGACATAACTACAAACTCATAATGACTATACCGCATCCTAAAGGTTGTCTTCGGGATGTCACTCTCCCGAACCCTGAGTTGATGGTACCCGGATCGGAGATCTATCTTCGAAAAGCACTTGGCACCCTGAAGCTGGTTAAAAAAATCATCAATCCTGGGCAGAGGATACCTATTCTTGATGGTGACCTTGTTCAATTGTCGATAATCAATACACATACAAAAAGAACCATCTTTCTTTCAGACAAAGAGTACTGGTGCACCCTATGGGGACTTGCTCGATCTGATGAAACCCTTATCTAATAGGTTTTTTAACTGCTTCTTCAACTCCTTTAACTCGGTTGAGGTCATTGATCTTGGGAAGAATTATATGCCCAAGTGATACTCAATTGCTTCATTTCGTCTTGTTTATCTATCGTTATTTGTACATTCTCATGTGATTTGTAGTTAAAATGTGAATTTATACTAACCAACATGATTAGTGTTGTTCTGAAGGAAAAATGTAATTTTAGGAAGCTAAGATGCATGTTGGTGAAAATTGGGAATGGACTCGGAAGCGAGCAGTGGAAAAGGTCAAGGAAAAGCAGCAAATATAGGGGCTCCATGATGGAGTCGTGTCACGCTGCCATCGCAGAGGCATTCTGCCTCGGATGATTTATTTTGGCAAATTTCTAGTGAAGGTCCACGTTGCCTTTGTGACACGGAGGCAATGCCACGTGATACAAGCCGTGGCACGTTGGGGATATTTACCTGGAACATCAAATTCCAGTAAGGGTTCACGACGACACCGTGGCACGTTGGCCAAGCCCCGCGTTGCATGTTGTCGCACGCTGAGGAGTAAAATGCTGAGGGACCTGATTAGAGAGAGGGTCCGCGTTAGCTCTGTGTCATGGAGGCAGTGCTCTACAATGCACTCCGTGACACGTTGCTTGTTATTTCGGGAAAAATTCCCACTAGTATAAATAGCACACTTAGGTTTATTTTTAATTATTTTGACTAGGTTGAGCAAGAACGTGGGTTATAGGAAGTTGAGGGGACGAAAATCTTAGGGTTCTTCTCTAACTCTTTCTCCTTTATTTCAATTGTTTGTATGATTTATACTCATTTGATGATGTTTAATCCACAAATGAGTGGCTAAATTCACTTCTTACTGAGGTTAAGAGCATTTGTAGTGGAATGTAATTGTTGACCATTTTGGTTTTTCATATTTTCTTCCATGGTTGTTCTATCAATTCTTGTTCTTACTGCATTAATGTCTGGCCAATGTTAATGTATATCTAAAAAATCCAGTTTTATCTTGAAAAGGAAAGAAAATTGGAAAGTTGTGAATTGGTAGGATATGATCTCTTCTTAGTTTGGGAAAATTGAGAATTGATTTACCTTCAGAATAGAAATATATCTGAAAGTCGTATTAGTCAATTAAGGAATCGGTTTCGTATGGCTAGAACATGAAATTCATTTATCATAGAAATGTAGGTCGAAGGTTCATGCTTCTTAAGTTGGGTAGAATACGAAAGTTTCTCTCCATAGGCAATAATTCTTGACTAGCAACCGAAGGAAAGATTAACCAAATTGTATCGATAAATTACTTCCCTGCATGTTCGTTTTGGCCTCAGCTTGCTCATTACTATAGTTCAGACTCACTTTATCATTTTGTCTTAGATTAGTATAAATTAGGAAACAAACTCTCAAAATCTTCTTTAAATTGTGTCTGCATTTTTAGAGTTAGAGTTCATTAACACTTAATTCGATTATTACCTTGGTTCAGTCCCTGTGGGATCGATACTTGGCTTACTTTAGCCATTTTACTACTTGTTCGACCACGTGCACTTGCGTGTAGTTGCAAAACATCCCGAACAAGTTTTTGGCGCCGTTGCCGGGAACGAGCAATTGGTAAAATTGTTTTCTTAAGTGTTAGTTTACGATTTCTATATTAGTGCTGAAAACTTGATTTTAGCCTGTCTTTTGCAGATATTGAATTCTGTTGAACACTGGCGAGAGACAAGGAGCTGGTGGATTCATACTTAGAGCCGAAAAGACAATTTCATCATCAAAGGAGAGAAGCTCTAGAGAAAAAGCTGCAGTTGCTCAGACAAACAATCCTGGAGCAACAACAGAATCCACCACTTGTAAGGGCAGTGTTAGTGCCCGAGGAAATGGCAGCTAGGCCGGTTCGCGAAGTGTCAATCCCCACATGCTAACAATGTTACATCAAGCATTCGCAAACCCGAGCCAGGAGGGAGGTTTGAGCTGAAACAGAATATGGTGCAATTGCTGCACACCAGCGGGCAATTCACATGTCTCCCTCACGAGGATCCACAACAACATCTCCAAAACTTTTTGGAGATAAGTGACACTTACATCCCCGCTGGAGTATCATCTGATTATGTAAGGCTTACATTGTTCCCATTTTCACTATTGGGAGAAGCAAAGAGGTGGTTGAAAGCTGAGCCACCTAATTCCATCACCACTTGAGATGATCTTGCAAGAAAATTTTTGATACGGTTCTTTCCATTCGGTAAACCAGCAAGACTTAGAAGTCAAATTCTAAGTTTTAAACAAAGAGAGGGGGAGAATCTGTATCAAGCTTGGGAAAGATTCAAATCCATGTTACGGGATTGTCCTCACCATCACCAGTCCAATGATGTGCTGGTGGATACTTTCATAGAGGGTTTGGAACCCCACACAAAAATTTTGCTAGACTCAGCAGGTGGGGGACAAGCACTAGAAAAGACTTATGAGGAGTTGTATACTTTGTTAAACCGTATTTCGCAGGTAAATCCAGAGTGGAATACGGACTCTTCTAGAGGAGGAACAAGGAAAGCGGCAGGAGTCTTGGAAGTGGATGGTTTTATAGCTATCGCAGCACAGATAGTTGTGTTACAGAATCAACTCAACACCCACTTCAGCAATATGAGCTTGAATCAATCTCAAGCCCCAGTTAATGTAGTGCAGCAGATTTGGTGTGAAGTATGCGGTAGTAATGAACACTCAGCTGAGTGTTGTGGTGCAAATCCTGATTCAGTGAACTTTGTTGGTAATGTACAGAGAAATAATCACCAACAGTATGGCAATAACTAAAACTCTAATTGGAGGAATCCTCCGTATTTCTCCTGGGGTAGTAATAGCCATCAAGGGCAGAGTTCGAATCAGGGTGCGCAGAGAAATCAAGGAGGGCAGCAGAACTATCAGACTCAATACAGAAGCAACAATGCACCTCCTCCACCACCACCACACAGCATTGAGGAAATGTTTAAAACAATGATAGCTAACCAAGCTCAATTGCAGGCTGACTATGTGAAATTGGCGGCAGATGTAAAGAACAATCAGTTAGCTACAAAGGCGTTGGAGTACCAGTTTGGGTAACTAGCTGGAGATCAAAACACCAGGCCAAGAGGAGGACTGTCGAGTGACACTGACCCGAATCCCAAGCAAGTAAATGCAGTGACCACAAGGAGTCGTTTACAACTCAAGGAGGTGGAACCAGAAAGACCACCTCAGCAGTCAGGAGTAGTGGAGAAAGAAAGGGAACAGAATGATGATAGGGGAAGGAGAAGGCAGCTGAAGCAAAAAGACCACCACCCCCGTTCCCTCAAAGATTAAAGAAACACAAAGAGGAAGCTTTTTTCAAAAAGTTCATGGAGGTGCTTAAACAGGTACACATTAATTTACCTCTTGTTGATGTTTTGCAGGGAGTGCCGAAGTATGCAAAGTATATCAAGGACATCGTGGCGAACAAAAGCAGGATGACGGAGTACGCTACGGTGGCGCTTACGGAGGAGTGCACTTCCCGGATACAGAACAGGTTGCCCACAAAGCTCAAGGACCCTGGAAGCTTTACAATTCAAATTACAATTGGGCAAAGTATCCGAGCTCGCGGATTATGCGATTTGGGAGCGAGCATAAACTTGATGCCGACATCGGTATTCAAGAAGTTGGATCTGGGTAGTCCTAGACCAACTACAGTGATCTTGCAGTTAGCGGATCATTCTTTGGCCAGACCAGATGGAATTGTGGAGGACATGCTGGTGCAAGTGGGCTCCCTTATCTTCCCGGTAGATTTTGTTGTGCTGGATTTTGAGCCGGATGTGGAAGTCCTATTTATTTTGGGATGCCCTTTCTTGGCAACTGGGAAAGCGTTGATTGATGTAGCTGCAAGGCAGCTAACCATGTGGTCGCATGACAAGGTGGAGGTATTTGATGTATACAAGGCCACGAAGCTTCCGGCCATATATGAGGAGCTTTCAGCAATCAACGTGTTAAATCAAGCAGATATTATTCAGATTGTTGATTCTCGAGATCCAGTGAGAAAACCATCAATTGAGGACACCCCAGAACTGGAGTTGTGGCAAGAAGATCGAAGTGCCACGTTCTTAGTCAATGGGCAGCGGTGTAAGCATTACTGGGGTGAGGACGGTAGTCGAGAGAAGACGTCTGTCACTCTAGAGGATGATTGAGCTTTAATGACGTCGAGCCGCGATGGTAAACCAGGCACTGCACGGGAGGCAACCCGTGAAATTGTTGTAATAGATGAGTAGAATTAGTTAAAAAGGAAAAAGAAAAAAAGAGAAAATAAATAAATAAAATAAAAATAAAAACAAAAGTTGTGGTTGTGTTTGAAACCTATGAATTCTAACCAATTTCTTGTTGTGAGATGAATTTCAGGTGGAACGGAGGGCAAAAATGCAAAGGATCCAAAGGAAACAATCGAGGTGAGAAAAAAAATGGCAAGGCAGTGAGCCTACGTGATGGCTCCGTGTCACGGAGGAGGGCCTCTACATTACCCTCCGTGACACGTTGAAGGTATTCTGGAATTTTTACAAATTCCAGAACACCTACGTGATGGCTCCGTGTCACGGAGGGGATGCTCCGCATTACCCTCCGTGACACCTTGAGGTGTTATTTGCGTCGGGTCACACCGGGTGACCCGCGCGAAAAAATCTCGTTTTAACCCCGAAATCCCCTCATTTTTCCCATTTCCCACTCCCCTCCGCGACAAACCCCCTAAAATCCCCCCTCCCCCAATGTGACACGGACCTAGGATCGAAGTTTCTTCAACTTTTCTTCGAGTTCATCAAATTAAAGGTATGTTCTTGAACTTAACCTCAATTTTTTCCTAAATTTTCAATTTTTGAGCATGTGAGGTGAGTAAAGCTTGCCCTAAGTGTAAATTAAGCTTGAATTCGTTTAAAGTATGATTGATTGATGTTCGTAGTATCGTTGTGAGTATATGAACTCAATGAATACATGTTTGATTGAATTTTTGCGAAATTGGTAGCTAGGGTTGGAATTTGAATAGGAAGAAACTAAATGTGGTTTGAAATATGAAAAGTTTGGGTTGTGCATGTTGGGTGAGGTGAAGTATGTTGTGAATATAGATGAATATGCTAAATAAACAAGGGAATTTTCGGGAAAATGAAATTGGTGAATTGCATAGGTTGTTGTGTTGAAACAATTCTTGGCTAAGTGTTATGTGATGAAATGGAATTGATGATGATATTGTTATGCGTTGTACGAAGTCTGAGTAGTACTTCGTAATTATTCCATCGACTTATCTGAATGCACGAGGCATGTTGATTGTAAAATTGGGAAAGCATGAGTGTCTTCCCGAATAGTTTTAATTGGGGCTAAAGACTAAGTGTGGGGTGGCCTAACTCAACCCAACCTTAGTCGAAGTTAATTTTTGACTTGAATAACATTGGGACTGTTTGTTTGATTTGACAGGAACGATGTCAAGCAGGCATGATGTTATACCCCATAGAATTCCCGGCACCTAAATGACCTATTCGCACGTTGGTTAAGCATATTTGAAGGCCATACATGCTGGAGAAAGGCCCGGGAAAAGATCGGACGAGAAACCTGTCGAACCATCGCGGAAGGAGCCGAGGCAGAGCCCCTCCGCGATGGCTGCGTGTCACGGAGGTGAGGCCTCTGCGTTGGCTCCGTGACACGTTGGCCTTGTCCAGGCCCAAGTATATAAAGCCCCACTTCGGTTTTAAATGATTAAAACACTTGTAAATTTCCAGAAAACAGAGCAAATCGGCAGAGAAGGAAAAAGGAACGAAGTAGTAATATAATTTTCGTCCGATTACGCTGTTAAACGTTGTCCAAACACAAATTAATCTCAGATACCGAGGTATTTAGCAGCAGAGAGCATTCCTACGGATTTAGTTTCACGAAATACGGCCGACGAATCGTCGAGCCACCGAGCTAAGGTAAGTGGAATTGCTCTAAGATGGGATACACTATATGCTGGACGTACATATTACTGCCGTCCCACAGGGGACGAAGATGGGATGCCAGTTTTCCCCATATTGTGCCTTGGTCGGCCCTTACACACCCCTGTCGAGCGGATACGCCCGGGTGTTGATTTAGGAGTCCTCCGGACTCAGATGCAGTTATAGTCAGGGGCTCAGCGAGCCCAAGTGCATACCCAGGGGACCGGCAGGATGCTTACAGGGTTATAGGAGATGGGATGACCGGGGTAGGGGTGTAGAATATGTGCTGGTTGTACCTCCCGGCTTATGGGGGCCGGGTAAGGTTTGTGTGTGCTATGATATGTTATACCGTGTTACGGTAGATACGAGTAGATCGACAGTAGAACGATAAATCCTCAGGTATGATTCCTACTCCTTCCAGTATAATTAAGGAAAGTTATGAGTTATATTATCAGACAGTTAATCTATTTCTTCCTACTTCAGTTTCACCAGTTATATTATTATTTTCAGATATTTCTTTCAGTTATTGCTTTACATACTCAGTACCAGTGGTACTGACGCCCGGTGGGGCACTGCATTACTTGCGTGCAGGTACTCATAGACGAGCAGGCGATACCACGTGATTCCTGTCAACGATCGAGTATTCAACTTCTGTCATCCGGAGACTGAATTCCAGAGGTGTATTTCATTTTCTTTTGTTGTATAGTACGGGTAGGTCGGGGCCCTGTCCCGATCATTTCTATTACTATTCCTAGAGGCTTGCAGTCTGTATATGTTTCCCTGTGGTCAGATGAGCCGGTCGTGTGAGGTCGTGCAGTTGTTTAGCTATTAGTACTTTTGTTTCTTTCAGTGTGGGGCCATAGCTTGACAGTAGTGGTGACCTTGCCGGTCACGTAGCTTTCTAATATTCTATGATTAAGTTACAGATAACTAGACAGCATGGTGTCCTTGTCGGCCCGCATAGGTTTCCCTATATCGACATGTTTCTGGTCAGCTGTTAGTACAGGTACAGGAGGCTATAGGCCAATGGGCCGGGGGCTGTGTTTACAGCCGTTATATAGCCCTTTGTTTCCAGAAATGTGAGTTAGAGCCAGCCAGGCACCAGATGTGCCCAGGCTTAGTAGTCCAGCAGTTCAGGTCCCAGTAGAGCACCAAGTGCCAGTCATACCTCCCAAGGCGGGGTGTGACACATGACAAAGGAAAGGGCGCATCTACATCAGGCGCTTGTAGAAAGAGGATTAGACTGGGAACAACAGTTCCAGTAGCACCAGCGGTTCCACACAGCCAACGCCATCAATACAGAACCCGATGGGTGACTGATGAAGGGAAGAAATGGTATGCAAAACATAAGGAGACCAAATACTTCCCTGAGAAGCACATTGCAAGGGAGCCACTTGCACAGGAATTCCCCAGAATCGTACACTGGATTGACACTACCGGGCTGAACTTCATCTTTGAAGAGCCCAAGGAGTGCAATCTCCATCTGATTCGAGAGTTCTACGCAAATTGTAACCCGACACTCCGCAGTCACACCGTAAAGATAAGGGGGAAGGTTGTCACCTTTGAGCCCCATCACCTGAATGCCATATTGGGGGTGCGGGACACAGACGCCCATGTACTCCGGCAGCTGAACATAACTCCACCTTATGCGGATATCAGACGCACTCTGTGTGGAGCCCGTTCGACAGCACGGTGGAGTAGGCACAAGGAGAGGGGCTACCATCAGACACTGCCTTACTCTCAAATGAACAGGGAAGCCACGATTTGGCTTAAAATTGTTGTTCCTGCCTGATCCCGGGGGTGCACATGACAGATGTCACCCGGGATCGAGTGTGCTTGGTTTATGCCCTGATAAAAGGGCTTGAGATAAATGTTGGGGCGGTGATCATCTCCGCCATGAAGAGGGCCCGTTTGCATCAAGGGCACAGGTACGGGTTTGGTGGTTTTCTCACCACGTTTCTGAGGGGCCTTAATATCGAGGAAGAGGCCCTGGACTACATCCCGCAAATGGATAGGCGTGCCTTGGACGTCACCAAAACCAAGGCACCCGACACCACTCACGGGCCAGTTCTCACACTAGCCGAGCGACATGCTTGAGATGATCAGTATATGGCCTACATGTTCGGGATGCAGATGTTGCAGTCACATAGGTGGGAGGCCAGCAACAGAAGATGAGCTATGGTAGCTCGAGCTAGATTACCCCTTTGGCGAGAATGCCCGGGCTCTATGCCGAGTGAGGCCAGCTTTTATGGAGCCGGTAGATGATGATGTCCCCACTGATGAGGAGACCCGTCGTGAGGGCTCAGATGTTGAGTCAGATGAGGACAGCGGGGGCGATTCAGATATGGGGGACGAGGCAACAGCACCTGATGAAGAAGTTGAATACTTTGATTGATCAGGGAGTTTCACCACCTACTTTTGTGCTATGTTGAATTTGATGAACACTGGGGACAGTGTTCGGTTTAAGTGTGGGGTGGGAGTAGTTAGGTGCCAGTTGTTTTGTTGTTTGTTTTTGTTTATGTTTTGTGTTGTTGTGCCTGTGAAAAATGTGACCCTGTGATTTTGTGCGTATGTTCTGTACTGTAATTCGGTGTTGTAATGAATGTTAAGTTGTTGTGTGCTGTGTTGAGTTGTTGTTAGCTGGTTGTGTAAATATTTTTGTTTCTATCAAAATTATCGATATTTTTAAATTTTTTGTTGAATTATTTCATGATTGAGTTTCTCGGCCTTTGTTTCGGTGCTTTTACCGAGAATAGTCCCATTGAACCGAAGTCGTAAATAGTGACCATTCCCTATGGTGGATGGATGACGACCATCTTAAGGGAAATGTAGTCAATAGGAGTAGTTTTTTTCTTTTATTTTATTTTTTCTTTCTTTTGTTTGTTTCCCAAACGTGTCGTTACTTCATGGTTCGAAATTCTTGTTGTGTGTTGTACATGATATTGAGATGCAAAGATGATTCGTATGAAAGCATGCAAATGTGTAAACATGTTGAGATACCTAGGCCATAGAGTTTGATTCGGTGTGATTGAGGCTTAATATTGAATTCTTGTAATTAGCTGATTGAAGAGTCTGTGAATAAGTCTTGAGTTGAGCATGTGCAATGAGTGTGAGGTGAGGTTTCGATTATTCCATGCTATTGTGAAGTGTTTAGAACTTGCCTGGTGTGTGTGCGAAATGAAATGAAGGATGTGTATTGTAGGAAAGGATGTAGGCATTTCTTTCATTAAACTGAAAGTTTTTCCATTATCATACCTACCTTGAATGTACATCCTAGTTAGCCCCATTGAGCCTTTAGCCTATTTTTTCTTTCGTTGAAGAGGTAGAAACCGAGCTTAATCCCTTATTTTCATTATCCGTGAATTTGATCCAAAACTCTTAAGAGCTCAAGAAAAAATAATTTTCCCACAGTGTCAAGGAGTGAAAAGTGTGAAAAGAAAGGAAAAGCGGAAGTGGTGAAAGTAAAGATAAGGTCAAAGGTGCACTTGCCGAATTTAAATAAAATGAAGATGTATAACTACTCTTTGTTATTAAGTCAAGTTTTCTTAAAGAAATGGGAACAAAAATAAAGAAAGACTTCAAGAATGGGAGGATGAAGGAAGAAATAATGCCCATAATGATGGTGGGATGTATTGAAAAGCGCTTAAGGAAGCTAGTTGCTATTATTGGTTAGCCCAGTATTTACTAGTTCCTTAGCTTACATTACAACCCGTTAAGTCCTACGTGATCTTACATCACGCTTCCTTATATTAGTGGAGTAATACACTAGAGCAAGCCTATGGTTCATGACATGATGCATGTGAATTCTTTGGGGGAGAGAGCGAAATTGTGTTCATATACCCCTAAGTGTAATACTTTGAGATCATATTATTGAAAAGGGGGAAATTCTCTTGTGTTATGAGGGCACATGCTTGACGAGAGATTGAATTTCATGTCGGATGTCTTGATTAGCTGATTTGCAGGAGTTTGCCGAGATCGAGAGTCGATTTTTGAGTCTAGGAGGTCTTAATATTGTGAATGTCATTGTAGCGATGATACTATGCATGTTTTCTTGATGATTTACTACAGTAAATAATCGGTATAACTGTAGCTTGAATTGTCGAGCCAAAGTAGCTATGTGTGGGTGTCAATTGCATGAGATGTGAGAGTATTGTTCGAGGATGAACAAGGTTTTAAGTGTGGGGTAAGTGATCTTGGGAAGAATTATATGCCCAAGTGATACTCAATTGCTTCATTTAGTCCTGTTTATCTATCGTTATTTGTACATTCTCATGTAATTTGTAGTTAAAATGTGAATTTATACTAACCAACATGATTAGTGTTGTTTTGCAGGAAAAATGTAATTTTAGGAAGCTAAGATGCATGTTGGTGAAAATCGGGAATGGACTCGGAAGCGAGCAGTGGAAAAGGTCAAGGAAAAGCAGCAAATATAGGGGCTCCGCGATGGAGCCGTGTCATGCTGCCATCGCGGAGGCATTCTGCCTCGGATGATTTATTTTGGCAAATTTCTAGTGAAGGTGCGCGTTGCCTCCGTGACACGGAGGCAATGCTACGCGATACAAGTCGTGGCACGTTGGGGATATTTACCTAGAATATCAAATTCACGTAAGGGTTCGCGACGGCGCCATGGCACGTTGGCCAAGCCCCGCGTTGCATGTCGTGGCACACTGAGGAGTAAAATGCTGAGGGACCTGATTCCAGAGAGGGTCCGCGTTAGCTCCGTGACACGGAGGCAGTGCTCCGCGATGCACTCTGTGACACATTGCTTGTTATTCCGGGAAAAATTCCCACTAGTATAAATAGCACACTTAGGTTTATTTTTAATTATTCTAACTTGGTTGAGCAAGAACGTGGGTTACAGGCAGTTGAGGGGACGAAAATCTTAGGGTTCTTCTCTAACTCTTTCTCCTTTATTTCAATTGGTTGTATGATTTATACTCATTTGATGATGTTTAATCCATAAATGAGTGGCTAAATTCACTTCTTGTTGAGGTTAAGAACATTTGTAGTGGAATGTAATTGTTGACCATTTTGGTTTTTCATCTTTTCTTCCATGGTTGTTCTATCAATTCTTGTTCTTACTGCATTAATGTTTGGCCAATGTTAATGTATATCTAAAAAATCCAATTTTGATTTTGAAAAGGAAAGAAATTGGAAAGTTGTGAATTGGTAGGATATGATCTCTTCTTAGTTTGGGAAAATTGAGAATTGATTTACCTTCATAATAGAAATATATCTGAAAGTCCTATTAGTCAATTAAGGAATCGATTTCGTATGGCTAGAACATGAAATTCTTTTATCACAGAAATGTAGGTTGAAGGTTCATGCTTCTTTAGTTGGGTAGAATACGAAAGTTTCTCTCCATAGGCAATAATTCTTGACTAGCAATCGAAGGAAAGATTAACCAAATTGTATCGATAAATTACTTCCCTGCATGTTCGTTTTGGCCACAGCTTGCTCATTACTATAGTTCAAACTCACTTTATCATTTTGTCTTAGATTAGTATAAATTAGGAAACAAACTCTCAAAATCTTCTTTAAATTGCTGTCTGCATTTTTAGAGTTAGAGTTCATTAACACTTAATTTGATTATTACCTTGGTTCAGTCCCTGTGGGATCGACACTTGGCTTACTTTAGCCATTTTACTACTTGTTCGACCACGTGCACTTGCGTGCAGTTGCGAAACATCCCGAACAGCCATTCTATAAGGAGGAACAGATATAGGTTGCACATCAAGAAGAAGGTCACTACCCAAATCAATCTCCTGCTCGAGAGGGATTCCCAGTAGATCATCTGAGAAGACTTCTGGATACTCACATACTACTGGGACTAACTGGATAGTCGGGATCTTGGACATAGCATCCTTAACCCTAACTAAATAGTATACACAACCTTTGGAGATTATCTTTCTAGTCTTAAGGTAAGAAATGAAACGACCTACAGGCATAGCTGAACTACCCTTCCACTCTATGACTAGCTCACCCAAAAATCTGAATTCTACTGCCCGGGTTCTGTAATTAACTGAGGGATAACATGAAAATTGCCAATCCATGTCGAGGATAACATCAAAATCAGTCATGGCTAAACTAAATATACTGAGGTGACTATCTGAAAGACTGTGACTGGGAAACTCCTATACACCCGTCTAGCTCAAACTGAATCATCCATTGGAGTAGAAACTGAGAAAGGTTCTGACAAGATTTCGGTACTGACTCTGAAACTACTAGCCACGTAAGTTGTCACAAAAGACAAGGTCGCCCCTGGATCTAAAAAAGCATAAACATCAAGATGGAAAACTCATAACATACCAGTGACTACATCCTGGGAGACGTCATGCTCCTAGGGGGATGTTAAGGCATAATTTATTTTGGCGCTGACCTCCACCTGTGCTAGTAGATGCCCCCCACTGAGCTGAGCATGCGGGTAGAGCTGGTGAACTAGAAGCTGGCCTCGGCCCATATCATGGCCTTTTCTAGGTGCTGTGAAATCTCTAAGCATATATCCGGGCTTCCCACACCCGAAGCAAGCACCTGTACCTGCCAAGCACTGGTCTGTGTGCCCCCGACTACACCTGCTGCAAACTGGGGTACTAGAATCTGCGGGCCTGCTTTTCTGACCCCTAGAGCCTAATGCTCGCCCCCTCTAGTCGTGCCTAGGTCTGGATGGCACACTCATCACTAAAGACGTTGGGGCTGAAGATCTCTGGTGGGTCTACTATCCGTGCCCACCACTTGGCCTCGATTGAAAGAATATGTAACTATTTGTCCTGGCCCTCTTAGCCTCTCTCTCTCTTATATGTGCCGCCTTCATCTGCTGGGCATATAAGACTATATGAGGGAAATCCATATCCTAATGGAGCATAGCGGTCCTGCAATCTTTGTCTAAATAGCTCGCCACCCCATGAACAAACCTGCTCACTCGTGTCCTTTGATCAACCACTGACTCTGGGGCGTACTTAGATAAACAAGTGAACTCTAGGGCATATTCTTGCACCATTATCTTCCCCTTCTTAAGATTCATAAACTCGGCTATCTTCAACTCCCTCATCTCATGAGGGAATAACCGATTTAGAAAAGCAACGTGAAACACCTCCCAACTGATAGGGCCTACTCCAACTGCCCTACTATCTCTCCACTGTCTAAACTACATGTGTGCAACCCCTTTCAACTGATATGAGGCCAACTCAGCAAGTTCTACTCCATTCACCCCCATGACCTGGGTGATCTTTACAATCCCATCCATAAACTCATGTGGATCCTCATCCACCTTTAACCCAAGAAACTCTGATGGGTTCATCCTTAAGAAATATCTGACTCGTGTTGTCGAGGCATTCCCATTCTGTGAAACATGCGCCACTGCCTTCTGGTTGACCTGGGTGGTCAAGGCCTGCACTAGCATCTGAATGGCTGCCCTAAATTCAGCGTGGACAACCGGCTCTGGTGCATGGTGCTCATGGACTGGTGGGGCTTATTGGTGCCCAGCTCCGTCACAATCCTCATGGCTGTTTTCCATTTCCATTCCTCCTACCGTTAACTTTTCGGGGAGCCATAACTCTATAATCGCGAATAGCATGACTTAGAAGGATAGGGAGACATCTCATCGCACAACATAGATCATGAATGAAGGGAACATTTTCTAAACGTCTCATAGCCTCTTCGTCATAAGTGTGGAGCGCTTCACACCCATGAATAAGACTCTACTCAATGCGGCTTTCAGACACTCTAGGACACTTCAAACCTATTGCTCTGATACTAAGTTGTCAAGATTGGAACATTGACCCGGATCGAGACACGAGACAAGTAACCCCAAGGGACTCCAAGTCGACCCATGACATGAACATATATATAATTCAATCATAGAAATGATAGATTAACATGATAAACTTAGCGGAAATCTGAAATAAGCATAACAGCAAAAATACAAACAAATCTGGAGTTGATTACATTTTATGTCTGAAAATCCTATAATACTGATGAGTTGATGGGACAAGACCCCAACTAACTCCCTAAGTCTGATACTGAATACATAAAGAAAACTGATAAAGCATGGTCCTCGGGAGATGAGGACTCACCAACAGATGTGGGATGCTAACTCTGAAAGACTGGCTAAGGACGGGGCTGAGTCTGAGTGTCGGGGCCTGTATCATAAAATCATACAGCATAGAGTATGCAGTCAATATGTGGAATATACCGAGTATGCAAGGTAAGTAAAATCGCTTAAATATGTAAAATAATTTACCACATGCATAATATAAAAACATAAAAAAGATAAGAATTTGAGAGTAGGGCTTGCATGCTATTTTCTGAAATCATGATCTCAACATAACAAGCAACTGAATCAATTGACCCAAAGGTGAAATTTGATAATTATAAGTAAAACTAAACATTGGGTCAAACCTGCTTTAGAATTTTTACATATATATATATATATATATATATATGTATGTATGTATGTATGTATGTATGTACATATGAGTGATAAACATTCATAACTGAAATCATGAGGAACAATAGGAGACTCGTCATATAACCAACATACCACGATAGAGCTTATTTGGTCCCCACTATCACACTCAAGTGGGTAGAGTCGTCCAAAGACTTCCTAGGGCTAAGGACGATACCATGATATTGATATCAAGCTCGGGGCCCAATTGGGGTAGGGAATAGCTCACAAGGGAGGTCTCAAAGTATATATAAAATATGTATAACTCTACGTTGGCGCGTAGTTCTAAGGTATAGAGTGATCGACCCTTATCCTACTCGATCCTAGACAGTACTCCCAAAAACATGCATATGCTCTCCATTGTTTTTCAATGAAGCTTACCATCATCTATTGACGAAGCTCAATAATCAAACACATATCAAATCTTAAACCATATATGAGGAGCTCTTTCTCAAACCATACCACAAGCTGAATATAAATAAGAGTTTTGGCTCCAAAACCATGTGGTAAGCTTAATTCATAAATTCATACATCATACTTGAACATATGGGCATTGTCCGATACTTAAAGAAAAACTTAAAGTAAAAGGAACTTGATCACCTCTGTAGCTCTCTAACTTTGCATGCATGAGTAAGAATAGCCTAAAATGAACTTACCCCTCTTAGAATTCATCATTCATAGCTTAAAACAATGTAGTTTAGGCCTTAGGATCATAGGAATTATGAAAAATCCCTTACTAAATTCATAGAAAATAATTGACTGCCAGTCCCCATGAGGGGCTGGACGAATCATTCCCAAGACCACAACTCGTGGCATCAGTCGTCGAGTGCACTGCCAATAATTCACCTGGGGCATGTCACGGGGAACCTCACGAGTCGTTACTGGTGACCACAACTTGTGGTCATCACTCGTCACCTTCACTACCTAAATTTTGAATCATAGCCAACTGGCTGACCACGACTCATCCCACTAATCTTGGTGTTTGACCGCAACTCGTGGTGACTGTCCGTAGGGTACACTACCAAGTTTCCTTCACTTTCCCTTAACCCTTGCCCACGACTGACTCAACGAGTCATGGTGACTGACCATGACTTGTGGTCAGGTCCGTGGGGATTTCCAAAATCCAAAATTTTAACTCACACCTTGAACTTCACCACGAATCTCCTCAGGACTTGTGGTCTCCCCATAGGTTACAAAATGATTCGTTCTGTGACCTGGTGCTAAATTTCGAATTTTCACCATTTCAACTCCCGAGTCTGATCTTTGGGCTTTTGGGGTATAACACTATAGTGGTGGATTATCTTCCTAGGAGGTGTCTTGTGAGAGATTCTCACTTGACTCAATCTCGACTTCTTCAGTTTCATCAGTACGATCACTATTTGTTGTCTCTTCAGTACTGGATCCTATGTTATCATTTTATTCCAAGCCATAGAGGTTCGGAACAACTTGATCTGAGATTATCAAGTGTTTTGGATCTGGCTCTTTTGAACTTTCTCCAACCTCTTTCCTTTGTTTGGCTTGTTTTTTGTTGCAAGAACACCTTTCTTTTCCCAAACCCATTTGGCAATATCAAACTCGGTTTCCTCTTTGCATTTTTTAGTGTAGGATATGGGTTCATATGGAATGAAAGGAGAAGTAGTACCAGGATGGACTAATTTAGGTGGTGAATATGTATGTGATGACATAGGGAAAAAGGAGGACTTTGGAGAGTGGCTTTGGGTTCTTTGTGGCTCAAAAGGTCCATGTCTTAATTGTTTTATCTGTTCTTTGATATCATCCATCTCTTTTTATTACTGTGTAAAGAAGTGGAAAAGTGAGGTTTCTGGTCGACAGATCTCATACTGCATATTCTGCAAACGCATTTCTATGGCTCGGATAACACCGGCATGCTGATTGGATGTTTGTTCCACTTTCTTCTCAATGTTCTCCATCTTGATCATCATCTTGTTCTATGTGTGAGAAACGTTCTCGATGGAAGTGCCGATGTTGGTGAGCACCTTGTTCTTGCAGATTGCATTTTCTAATTGCTAGTTGATGGTAGCCTCAATATCTCTTGTTGGAGGCTTTTCTCCTGTGGGCAACACAACATTTTTATTTGGTATTTTTGGTGCATGGATTACACCATCTCTTTTAAAGGGTTGTCGTGAGGGGAATTCTGGAGTATGACTGGAGTTGGATGGGCTTATCATAAGGATTTGAGGATTGTACGATTTTTTGGTTGGAGTAGATAGAGTAGGCCAATCTTGGGGTTTGTAGGAGACAAGGAATTCATATTTTCCTAGGTGGATCAGGGAACTAATAGATATATCCCCATCTTCATATCACTTACAAAATTCCTTTTCTGAGTATCTCCCCTTCTTTTTTTTGGGTTTGGCTCTCTTCTTCTTACGTTGTCCGTCAGTTTTCTGCAAATGCACCAGTAGTAGAAAGCTACAATTTCTGCATTTCCACCTGCCAAATTAAAATTCAATTCAATTTAAACTTATATCCAGCACTAATTTATGTCAAAACAATTCCAAATCAACAAGAACATCAATAACATAGTAATTATTGAGTTAAAACATCAAAAACAACACTAAATATCCACCAAAATTATAAACAAAGTTTAAAAATATCAAAGTATTATACAAAGTTTGTTTTCAATGTACAATAATCATAACAACTAAGGCATCTCTTCGACATTTTCATCATCCGTCGAAAACTCATCATCATCCAAAGGAGAAGAACAAGCACGTCGTCTCTGCACTCCACTAGCCAGGCTATTCACTTGTGCCTTGAGATCCTCGACGGTGACACATTATCCTACTCTTTGCAATGCGTCTTTCCTCGACATATGCCAAGGCACGTGTAAGTTGTTTAATCTGCTGTGACATAGTAGTGATCACTGAACACCATCAACTGCCTCGGCCTAGCTAGAAGAGCCAATACCTTCCAGTCCAGACTGAATCCGTCGAACCGGGTTTCTAGATCCTAGGCCATAGGCGCTCCCCTTTTGCCTCCCCCTACCACTTTTTCAGTCCAAATTTGGGTAGCGACATCTGGCGGAGGCTGAGTCGGCCTACCTAGGGCTTCTTGAGTTTGGTTGTACTTAGACAAGAGTCACTAATATTCCATCTACATAATTATAAAAGAAGTTAGTCTAATATGGTTGTTCAGACAAGAGTCGCTAATATTCCATCTACATAATTATAAAAGAAGTTAGTCTAATATGGTTGTTCAAATTAAACTTAACATATTACTATTTATATATAAGATGTATGAACTTACATAGGCTTGTTCAGCTCTTTGTTCGACCCATGTGTCTGCATCAGACTCATTCTTCTTCTTCTTTACGTGGATAGCTCAAAATAGCTCCTCCTGAGTCTGGTCGCGACCGAATCTTTTGTCTTGAAAAAAATATGTAATCAAAGTTAAACAATATATAAAATTTAATCAAATTTATGTAAGTATTGAATATAATAATTACTTACCAATTTTCTAGCTAACTTCGCTCGACTCTTTCGACCCCTAGTGTGCAATGAGCCACCTTTCCATTCACTCCTTGCTTTCTTCACCTGTTCACACTTTGCCTTAAATTCAGGAATGCTCTAATATCTCTGAAGCTCCTCAAAAAGATGAGGTAGCATCCATTTTGGCCTCTTGTTCATTAATCTTGCATCCCTAAACCAATCTAACATCCTTGACCTGTCCTTCTTCTTGAAGTTCGTGGCTATCTTCTTATCATACTGAGGAAGCCAAGTACACATTTCTGTAATCAATGATCAATAGTGTTAGATGATATATAATAATCATGGGTCAAAGAAGAATTTTATGAAATAATAATTCATTTATATATCTTAAACTCATTAAACATGGCCTATCAAACTCAATGTGGTATTTCAGGCCAACTCGGATAAGGTCGATCATGTATCCTCTGAATGCTCTCCCTTAGATCATTTCCGGCCTCTTTTCCCGGATGAAACCTGTAAAAAAGACAATAAACATGTCAAGTCATAAATATAACATCAAGATTAAATATTATAAATCTAAATCAAAAATAAAATCAAACTTACCTAGATCCATCAGGAACGATCACCAGTCTACCGAGACTATCTGTATCTCCTGGTTGTGGCTCTCTAGGTGTTGGTGCTAGTGCCGATAGTGGTGTCGGTGCTAGTGCCAGTGGTGGTGCCAGTGCTCTATATTACTGGGTCAAGGGTGGCATAATAAAAGCACTATGTGAGTCTGACTCATAGATGCTATCTCTGAGTCGCAAGCCAAAAATGTCAGGAGATGATCCAATCCGGGAAGGATACCGGATGATGAATAAGTCGAGTTTCTCCGTGGTGGACGAATTCCAGGTGTAGGCACGAAAGTGTGAGAAGTAATAGGAAATGGAGGCACAGATGAATATGTTGGATGCCTAGTGCCATAGGGGACATAGGACAGAGGTGGAGAAGAATGTATGTGGAGTAGATGAAAGGCCACCAGAAGCATCACTAGAATCTAGTGATCTCCTATGTGTTTTCCTACTAATCTTACTCGATTTACTACCCCTACTAGTTTTACCTGGATTAGCATCACCTGACGACATCTTTATACAAGTTTACATTATAATATATAATTAACAAAATAATATAAGTATTGGATATAATAATTACTTAAAAGAATTAATTAAGTTACTTGCTAATCATCATTCTCACATTCTTCCTCCTAGCTTGTTTCATTTTCATCATTCTTCCTCCTTACTTATTTCATAATCATTATTTGATTCTTCTCCCTCACTTGGTTCATTTTCATTATCTGATTCATCCTCAACATTTGCAATTTCAATTATTACATCATCATCATAAACTTCTTCTAATATGTGTTTAGGATGTTCTAAACTTTGTTCTAACTCAGCATCCACAGTTTGATGAACAACTGCCAAATCATTTTGGTACGCAACATCTAACACATTATCAATCTCTATTCGACCTACGGGCTTAGTCTTTATAACCACCCACCAATCAGCCTTGTCTCTACACAAAGGATATGGAGCATAATACACCTGCTTAGCATTTTGTGTAATGATGAAAGGATCATAATGGTCATACTATCTGGTGTGCTTAACTTCTATTATATTATGTTGTTGATTAACCCTAGTACCTCTGTGCGATGGATCAAACCACTTACACAAAAATAGTATTATCGTTTTCCTCGGCCATCCAGGATACCTAACTTCCATTATCTCTTGTATCACACCATAATAATAAACATTTTGGTCGTTACCGTCTGCATCGTCTTTAACACACACTCCGCTATTATTGGTTTTCTTATACTTAAAAGTTTTCTCTGTTTGAAACTTGAAACCATTGACATAATATTTTGTATGGACTAAACTTGACTATCGGGCCCGTGTGCAACATCACTCACAATTTGCAAATATTCAATATTGTTATTTTCATCATGAACCTACATAGTGTTTAAAAATTTTGTTTAATAAATGATTATGTTGTACTTATATCGTTAACATGATATTGAACACTTACATAGTCTTTCAGTCAATCAGAAAATCTCGTATAGATGGCATCATTACCCCACTATCCTACAAAGTAATTGTTCAATAACATTAGCTTTTAAATTAGTTTAAGCATTAGTATTTAAATAATATTATTCGATAACATCATTTAGAACTTACAAAAGATATGGTTGTATCTCAGGGTAATTAAGCAAAATGTGTGCCACAGTAGATTTCATTTCCATACTACTCAAACCTCATCTGGTTCATTTTTTAGAACCTCGACCTGGTTGATTAAAAATTAAAATCGGCGAGTGGCTGGGATCAATATAACTGTCGTCATTGCAGGTAAACTTATTTCGTAAAGTTAGTACTTGCTGCTCGAAATAGTAAGAACAAAAATGAGCAGTTTCCCTTGCAAGATAAGCTTCATAGATAGATCCTTCAATCTTAGACCTCTGCTTAACAGTTCTTTTGCACTTGCCAATAGTTCTGTATAAAATTTTGATGTTAGTAATTTGGTTAAACCAACTTAAAAAAATGAATTCATTGTGTACAAAGTCATAGTTTTAATACCTTTCAAATGAAATACATCCATCTATATTAAACTGGGCCTATAACATGCGCCTCATGTACGAGGTGAATCAGTAAATGTTCCATCACATCAAAGAATCCGCATAGGAAGATCTTTTCCAACTTAGTAGTAATCACAGGAATATTATCATCCATCCTTTCTAAGTTATCCTCCCACAAAGTGTTACTATACAAATCTTTGAAGAACAAACTTACCTTTGTGATTGGCTTCCATATCCTATCATTGAGCCAGTTAAACGCAATAGGAATCAAAGTTTCCATGAAAACATGACAATCATGGTTTTTCATACCACACAACTTCCCTTCGTTCATATGTGCATGCTTCCCCAAATTTGAAGCATAGCCCTCAGGCATCCTCAAATTCTTAACCCACTCATAAATCTCACGTTTTTCATTAAATGTGAATGAAAAGCTCACCTTATACTTTAATAATTTATTATTGTGTATTTCTTGCAGCTCTAGTTCCTTTCTTCTGCAGTATTCTTTTAAGTCCATTCTAGCCTTTGGATTATCTTTTGTCTTATCCTTAACATCCATCATGGTGTTGAACAAATTATCAAAATAATTTTTTTTCAATGTGAATCACATGAATATTGTGTTGTAGAAGGTTGTCCTTCCAATATGGAAACTCCCAAAATATGCTCTGTTTTGTCCAATTACGTCCAACACCATATCCAGGAAGTCTAGAAGGTGTAACTTCTATAACCTTTGGCAAGTGACAAACTCTCTCCCAAATTTCACTTGCTGACAATAATGGAGGTGGCAGAGAATTTTCGACCTTATTCTTTCGGAAAGAATGTTTCATTCTTCTAAACTCGTGATCCACTGGCAAGAACCAATGGTGACCATCAAACTATGAATTTTTACGATCATATTTTAATGTGAAGGCTTTACTATTTTCCATGCAATATGGGAAAGCTAATTTTCCAGCTATCATCCAACCAGAAAGCATCCCATACGCCGGAAAATTATTTATAGTCCATATTAAACAAGCATACAAAAGAAAATTCTGCTTAGTTGATATGTCATAAGTCACTACACCTTCAGACTACAATTGTTTTAACTTGTCTATCAAAGGTTGTACATAAACATCAATCAAACTTTTTGGATTACGGGGACCGGGATAATACAACTTAGAAATATATAGGGACTTGTCATACACATTTTAGGTGGAAGATTATATGGAGTAAGGAATACACACCAGCAAAAGTAGCGTGCAGCAGAAACAGAGAATAGTGTAAAACCATCTGCACACAAGCCTAATCTAACATTTCTTGGTTCACTAGAAAAATCAGGATAAGTTCTATCAAAATGTTTCCAAGCTTCTCCATCTGATGATTGATACATAACCCCAGGAGCCCTTCTATTCTCACGGTGCCATCTCATATGAGGAGCAGAACTCATCTATGTGTACAACCTCTTTAACCGAGGTATAAGAGGTAAATAATGCATCGCCTTAACTAGAACCATCTTTCCACCAGGAGTCCGCTTAAAACGAGCATGTCCACAAAACTTACAATTTTCTAGATCCCCATCATTCTTATAGAACAACATGCAACCATTTTCACAACAATGAATTCTACCATATGACAATCCTAACTTGGAAACCAATTTCTTTGCCTAATTGAAATTCTTAGGTATGTTCAACTTAGAGTTAACAAGTTCCCACAAAAGACCAACCATAGAGTCCATAGCATCTTGAGGAACACTCCAATCTGATTTGATATTAATAAGTCTAACTTCAATGGAAAACTCAAAATGCAGACTCCCTACACATAGTAGACGACTAGCCTCTTCTAGTTATTCGTAGAAATGCATTGCTTCTTCATTGGGAGTTTCTTCGAAATATTATTCCGGTTCCATCCCATATTGTATCCCAAACGCATCATTGACCATTTCATGCACTCTCTCATGTTGAACACTACTTTGATCATGTGCAGACCTACTACTTTCACCGATGAAATTATAAAATATACCATTCTCTCCATCTGTCTCACCATGATCAGTCCACATAAAATATCTAGGATTAAACCCATAACGATAAATATGAATTACAACTTTATCAAGTCTAAAAAACTTTATGCAATTGCATCGCTTACAAGGATATCTAATCAACCTATCGGTTTTGAAAAAGGTATATCGACATTACATGGTTGATAAATCCTCTAACACCTTCAACAAATTCATCTTTCATGCCCCATGATTTGCATTAGTTCTATCATATTTTCACAGATGATGATTCATCTAAAAAATAAAGATATTTTAGATTACACATATAAATTTAAATTAATTTATTTGTATTGATAATTAAATATTATTATTTAATGGTCACTAATTATCCGACAAATATCTTCCAAAAGTAAGTTAATTTTTGATGAAATTATTAGAATTAATATTTAATAATTAATTACTAAAATAATATATGGTTAAGGAATTTGAGTATTTATTGATGAATTTTTGTAATTATTGAATTATGAATATGAAATTTTAATAATTATTATCTTTGAATTATTATATTATTTTTGATATGTAATTGTTATTCTTAAACTTTATCATTATATTTTTTAATTATTAAATATTAATAGCTATTGTTACTACTTATTTTTGATAAATTTCTAACTTAATTTGTAATAAAGTTTCAAACACAATTAAATCTAACAAAGTAATAAAATTTCAACTAAACCTAACAATCCTAAATATAATATTAACAATGAAATCTAACAAATTAACAATGAAATCTAACCATCTAACAAAGTTTCGACTAAACCTAATTAACAATCATAAAAGTAATTTAACAATAAAATCTAACAATTCTAATAATGTAACAATAAAATCTAACAATCTAAGAAAGTTTCAACTAAATCTAATTAACAGTCCTAAAAACAACATTTATAATAAAATTAAAAAATTCTAAAAATTTAAATAATATTAACAATATAATAATTTAACAAATAACAACAACAATAAAAACTAATAATTTAGTAATGAATTTTAACAATTCTAACAACAACATTACTAATATAGTAATTTAACAATGGCGATAACAATGAAATCTAACAATTTAATCTAAAATCTAACAAAAAAATTTAATTCAAAAATAGAAAACCCTAACCTTCAAATATGGCAGTGGGTCTGGTCGGGCAGTAGGGTGGAGGAGTTGGTTAGTCGGCAGTGGAGCTGTAGTGAGGAGGGTAAATGGTGGTTGTGGATGGTGGTGGGCTGGAAGGAAAATTGTCACAAGATTAGAGAGATGAGAGAAATGAGAGAAAGAGATTAATGGGGAAGAAGGGGGCTCTGGGTATATTAAAAAGAATAAACCAATGGACAAGGTCGGTTAGTTCGTAGATTTGGTCAAGATCGATCAACTCATTTAATTGAAAAACTGACGGACTAATCGACCTCATCCGTCGGTTATTTGAATTAAATTAAAAAACTAAATTACAACTTATTATCTTTATATAAATAACTACTATATAAAGAAATGACCCTTTCCATTGGCCAGTTAATATATTTTAAATTTTTTTAGTATATATCGACTGTATCTGTCGGTTATTTATTTTGTGAAAAATAACGAGGGATTAACCAACAGACACGGTCGTGTAATGCCCCAAAAATCCTAATATCAGACCCGGGAGTTAAAATGGAGAAAACAAGATTTTCTGTACCAGGTTACAGAACAAGTCATCCTATGACCCGTGGGGCAGGCCACGAGTCGTGGAGTGACTCGTGGGGAAGAGTTTAGACTTGGTTGAAAAATTGGGAAATTGAGTAACCATGGGTGTGACCATGAGTCGTTATGTGAGTCATGGTCAAGGATTGACTAAAAGTTGGAAAATTCGGGTAGCGCACTTAATGGGTCCTTATCTCGACTCGTTTGGGACACCATGAGTTGTGGTGTCCCCCGTGGTAACCCCCGGGTGTTTTTCAGTGTTGACTACGAGAGGTGACCACGAGTCGTGGTCACCAGTAAAGAATCGTCAAGTAGCCCGCGGTGACCCCTGAAGAGAAATTTTGGTTCAGTAGCAACGGGAGACGTCACGAGTCGTTAGGTCTATTGACGACTCGTGAACTCAGTCGTTGGCAGGTTGAGGAATCTATCGAAAATTTCCAGTGCACATCACAATTTGGCATGAAGAGTCGTCCTTTAACTCATGAATCATGGAGTGCCTTGAGGGGACTGGCAGGGTCTTTTTTCCTACGAATTTCCTAGGGAATTTTACATAATTTTCTAAACTCCTAGACTCTAAACTATGTCATTTTGTATTTTAATCAGGGGGTCTTAAAGGGGGTAATCGATGATTTGTTTCATTTCTCACATCCCCTCAAAAGTTAGAACGTAGAATTCTCTCAGAAAGACTCAGAGCAAAAGCTAGAGTGATCGAATTCTCCTCAGATTTTTAAGGGATTCTCTCAGGGATTTCCATCACCAGATATATGGGAATTCAACAAGGGAATAGTTATTCCATTATGTCCCCAAAAATCTTCTCTGTCCTCTCTATCAGTTCTAGCCCTGAACTTTCAAATGTGAATAAATGATATGTCAGAATTCATTTATAGCATATGGAATATGGTCTATGTTGATTGTTGTCATATTTTCACTACCTAGTTATCATGTTAATACTCATTCTTGTAAGAATGGTTTTAGCCCTAGCTATGAATTCAGTAAAAAAGAAATGAATTTAGTAAACTAGAATTTTTGCCTGTTGGACTAGTTATTCCTTGTGGCTTGATTTTATCAGTTGCTTTTCCCATATTGCTAGAAAATATTGAGAATTCAGTCAGATGTTTGTTAGTCCAGTCTCAGTCAATTATTAGCATATCCGGTATAATACAGAAATGTCAGCTGATCAGTTTGACTATAGTTAATCCTTGAGGTGTCTGTGATACCTCCCAGTTATCAGTATTAGACTCGGTATCAGATTTTAATGGTTCTTTAGGCGGTCATGACACTTTCAGATAAGTAGCTCTGGCCAGCCTTAGGACCCCAGTTTCAAACTATAGTTTGTTCTTTAGACGGTTACGACGCTTCCAGATAAGCAGCTCTGACCAGTCTTAGAACACCAGTACAAAATCCAATTCGATAAGACTCTCAGGGTACTTCTAGATAGGATTGATGACTTAGTCTTGGGCCCCAAATTTGAGCTATCAGCTTAGTAATCAATCTAGGACTATCTAGTGGGAGTAGGACTTAGCACCGAGTGGACCGGGGTTCCAGCGCACCTAGGTTCCCAGAACTACGTTGCCACCGTAGGTTATATTTTATTGGCCTTATAGCCCCAAACCTGTGATCACTCAGTTCATACCTTTATACCCTGGCAAGGTATATTGGGTCCTACCGATGGGGTGTATATATCGGACTCCATGTCCAGCTCCTATGGTTATATGTCGGTTATAGCCTCTCCGACTAGTCAGCTCAGTTCAGTTAGATTAGTTAGTTCAGATCAGTTCAGTACGATATTTCATATTAGTATCTCAATTTTAGGGCATGTCTTTGACCATCAGATAGGTTCATTTTGACCATCTCAGTAGATCACAGTTTATACAGTTTCAGTATTTCAGTTGGTAATTGCTTATCTTTACAGATCAGTTATTTTATTCTTCGTGTATGGTTTCTCCTACTTATTCAGTACATTCAAAGTACTGATGCACACCTTTTATGTTGTATCATTTTATGATACAACTACAGGTTCTCCGTCCTAGTACCGTTAGCAGATCTCGCTCAGATGTTTTCAACTGCATCATCAGTGAGTCCTCATCTTTCGAGGATGAGGATTATTTCTTTTCAGTTATATTTTCTTTCAGTTAGATTCAGAGTTAGCTGGGGGCTTGTCCCAGCAACTCATTAGATAGATGCCTTTTAGACATAGATAGAGTTTCCAGATTTATAGCTTTGTTTTAGTTGTATAAAACTTATGACTTAGTTCTTCTTCATAAATGTTTTATTTTATTATTTTAAAGCTTTCGCTATGTCTTTACTTAGAATGCCAGTGTTATGATAGACCATGGGTTGGCTTGGGGTTACTTGTGACTCCTAGTACCGTGTCTCATCCAGAGTTTAGACTCGGGGTGTGACAAGTCGTTATATTAATAAAATAATTATAAAATAATTTAAAATGAGATAATTCGATAGACAGAGTAGGTATTCCAACAGTTTTTTGGACCGACACTGTCTGTCGGTACCTGGCCCTCGTTTTTCGGCCAATATTTTGTGGTGTAAATATTAGAATAGTTATTAGTGATAATAACTTGAGAAGAATAATAAATTACAATTTTGTCTATTACAAAAGCTTTTAATAAAGGGCAAAAGTTCAATCAATATTTCTGAGGGTCTTCACACTTTTAATATAGTATAGATTAGATATATATATATATATATATGCATAAACACAATCATGTAATAAATAAGGCATAAAAATCTATTAATATGCATACGCGCCTCGCGCGTGTCCCTTATATTAATAAAAATTAATTTATAAATATAGCATAAATAATATTTAAAATATGTATTTGTGCAACAATATAAGAACTTGGAAAATTATGAATTTCAAATTGATAAATGATTATGATTATGAATTTCAAATTGATAAATGATTATGTTTAAGAGTTTGATATAATCTAGTAGTTCTTTATTCAGTTTGTTCTAAATACTTGTTTTAATGAACAAACACGTCATAGAAATAGCGTTTGATTGAAAGGTAAAAACATCATTCATCGTTATATGAGAACTTAAATACATGCATTATATGTATATATAAATGTTAATATTTTTCATATATTTCAAATAAAAAAGAATGTTATGCATAAAATTTAGTTTATTTTAAAATCCTAAATATTAGAAAAATAATTAAATAACTATTTTGTCAAGTGTAAACTTTATTTTTAAAAGGGCAAAAAAGTAAATAATACTCTCACTACGAGGATTCGTACTTTAAATATTTAGTAATAACTTAATCTTAAATTTTTCATTTTACCCTTTATAAGATAATTTTCAACTCACTTTTGCTTCTTTTTCTCTTAATTTATGTGTTTAGTCAAACACTTCACATAAATTGAAACAGAAAAAATAGTGTAGATTTAACTAATTACAGTGAATAACAAGAGTACTTGATTAATTGAAACAACTTAAAGTATGTTGTATTTCCATTTTTTTCTGATTATACAATTTTTTTAAAAGAAAAAGAAGAAGAAGAAGAAGAAGAAGGGATTCACGTATTAATATATAATAAAATTACAACTCTTTAACTTTTTTTGGTATTGAAATATTGTGATAGATAATTAGTTAGTTTAATAAATAATGGATTGGCATATAAGTTATCACGACCTGAATATAGGCCTGGATCGAGACATGGGACAAGGAGCCCCGAGAGACTCCAAGTAGACCCATGGCATGAACATACATCTAACTCAATCAATAAAAGTGGAAGACTTAACATAATAAACATGGTAGAAGTATGAATATAACATAACATTAGAATACATACACAAATCTGAAGCTGATTATACACTATGTCTAAAAAGCCTGTAATTCTGATGAGTTGATGGGACAAGACCCCAACTAACTCTCTAAATCTGAAACTGAAAATACAAAGATAACTGATAACGAATGGTCCTCGAGTGATGAGGACTCACCATGCTAACTCCGGAACTTGCTAGTGACGAGGCTGAGTCTGAAGATCGAAGCCTGTATCATAAAATGATATAGCATAGAGTATGCGGTCAGTATGTGGAATATACTGAGTATGAAAGGTAAGTAAAACCTCTTAAGTAAATAAAATCATTATAACATGCATAATATAAAACATAATCAAGATAAGAATCTGAGAGTAGGGCTTGCATGCTATTTTCTGAAATCATGATCTGACATAATTGAACATCATAACTGAATTGAATGACCAAAGTTGAAATCTGATAGTTATAAGTAAAACTGAACATTGGGTCAATCCTGCTTTAGAACATATAAATATATATATCATGAATGATAAACATGCATAACTGAAATCATGAGGAACAATGGGAGACTCGTCATATAACCGACATTACCACGATAGAGCTTATGTGGTCTCGACTATCACACTCAAGTGGGCAGAGCTGTCTAAAGCCTTTCTAGGGCTAAAGACGCTACCATGATATCAATATCAAGCTGAAGGCCCCTTGGGGAAGGGGAAAGCTCACAAAGGAGGTCCCAAATAATCTGATCATACTTACATTGGCTCGTAGTTTTGAGGCATAGGGTTGACTGACTCTTACCCTACCCGGTGCTAGACACCACTCCCAAAACCATGTATATTCTCTCCATCATTTTTCAACAAAGCTGACTATCATCTAGTGATGAAGCTGAATAATCATATACATATAAAATTTGAAATCATACATGAGGAGCCTTGGCTCAAACCATACCACAAGAGAACATAATTGTGAGTCTTGACTCTAAAATCATGTGGTAAGCTAATTCGTGAAATCATAAATCATACTTGAACGTATGGTCTTGCCCAATACTTAAACATGCTTGAAAATACTTGATTCACTTGAAAACATGATCATAGACATGGGTAACTTGAAAAAATGCTTTTCATCATAAATATCTTATCATACTTGAATATACATCATAGATCTCAACTTTCATGAACTTCTCATGGATGGGAATTATAATTTATAAAACTTGAAAACATGATTTATAATTAAAAACATTGTAAAACTTACCCATGAATCATAATTCAATAATAGAAACATGCTTAGATTATACCTATGATAGAAACTTAGAAAATTCATGCATTGGGTTAAAACCCCATAGGATCAACATATAGATTTTCATGAATTTGAGAGGGATTGGGCATGCATGTGAACAAATTCACCCATTCATAAACTTACATACCTGAGAGAATCCGATTCTATAACTCCTCTGATTGCCCAAGGAATAATTGAGAAGAACTTGGAAGAAATTGTTCTTGATCACCTCTCTAGACTTCTACACTTGCACGCATGAATAGGAATAGCTTAAAATGAACTTACCCCTCTTAAAACTCACTATTCGTAGCTTAAAACGACGTAGTTTAGGCCTTAGGATGATAGAATTACGTAAAAGCCCTTACTAAATTCGAAGAGAAAAACGGACTACTAGTCCCAATAAGGGACTGGACGAGTCGTTGCCATGGACCACGACTCGTGGTCAGGAGTCATTATGTACACTACCAGTTTTCCTCAAAGGGTCCCCACGAGGGACCTAACGATTCGTCACTGGTGACCACGACTCGTGGTCACCTCTCGTTACCTTCACTGCCCAAAACATTAAGTCCTTAACCAACTACTGACCACGACTCTCCTAACGAATCATGGCATTGACTACGCCTCGTGGTGTCCAATAGTGGGGTACACTGCCGGCTCTTCCTCCATCCTTTGACTGCCCTTAACCACGGGTGACCTAACGGCTCATGGGGCTGACTACAACTCGTGGTCACCCCAACTTGAACATTTCCAAACAAGTCAAAGCTCCTCACCACGAGTTACTTAACGACTCGTTGTCAACTCGTTCTGTGACCTGATGCAGAAAATCTTATTTTCTTCATTTCAACTCCCGGGTCTGATCTTAGGGCTTTCAAGGTATTACGTAAGTTAACAAAATTGTAATTGATTTTTAAAGTCTTAAATGTTAGAACTTTTAATATAGTTCAAATAAGGAAAGATTTAAGAAGTAAAATTTCATTCAATTTTAAAATACTAAATATTAGGTGTTTTACTTTTTACAAATTAGTAAAGATCTATAATAATTAAATAAAAATTAAGAAAAATAGTAAATGACAATTTGTCTATATAGTATCCTTTAATGAAGGGCGAGAAGTTCAATAAATATTTCTAAGGACCTTCATGCTTATATCTGCAAAGAATATTTTTTAAGTAAATAGGAGTAAAATATTACGCATATATTGAATGTTAGATTAATTGATGAATGCTAAAGAAATTATTAAAGATTATTCCATCAGAAGATGTATTGCATCTTCAAACGAGACAAAATTATTTGAAAAAATAACATTGGAAAAGTAAAAGTTGCATTCCTAAACTATAGTGTTGTCACTAAATCCAAGCTCAATCTCCTCGTACCAATGCAAAATTATAGTTAACATTATTAATGCGTATCTTTATTGTAATACCCCGAAAACCATAAGATCAGACTCGGGAGTTGAAACAAAGAAAATAAAAATTTATGCACCAGGTCACAGGACAAGTCGTCCCATGACCCGTCAGGAATACCACGAGTCGTTAAGTGACTCATGGGGAAAGGTTTGGACTTGGTTGAAAATTTGGGATTTGAGGTGACCACGGGTGTGACCACGGGTGTGACCACGAGTCGTCTAGTGATGCGTGGTCAAGGGGTGCTTGGAGGACTAGAAATTTGGATAGTGTGGACGACGACTTAGTCACCACAAGTCATAGTGTCCATCATGGTGACCCTCAGATGAAAAATGGAAGAGTTGATCACGACAACCAGATGACTAGTCGTCCCCCAAACCACGATTCGTCCAGTCCCTCATTGGGACTGGCAGTGTGTATTTTCCTGCAAATTTAATAAGAGTTTTTCCGTAAATTTTAAGTTCCTAAGGCCTAAACTACGTCGTTTTAAGCTCACAATAATGTGTTTTAAGAAGGGTTAAGTCATTCTACGTCTATTCTAATTCATGCATGCAAGCTTAGAGGTTTAAGAGGTGATCAAGCCTAGTCTCTTCAAAGTTCTTCCTCAATTCTCATTGGGCAATCAAGGAAGTTGTGAAATCAGATCTCTTCAGGTATGTAAGACTATGAATGGGTGCAATAGTCCACACCCATGCCCAATCCTCTCTCAATTCATGAAAATTCTAATTGATAAATCAATGGGGGTTTTTACCCAATATGTGAATTCTCTAAGTTTCAATCATGGGTATGATCTAAGCATGTTTTGAATGTTGAATTATGATAAATGGGCAGATTTTAAATTATTTTAAATTATAAATTTGTTTTTTCAAGTTTTCTAAAGTATGATGCCCATCCATGAAAGTTCATCAAAGTTGAAATCCATGAGATATGTGTTCAAATATGATGACATATTTGTGAAGAAAGTAAGATTTCAAAATACCCATGTCTATGTTCATATTTTCGAATGATCAAGTTTATGTCAAGTATTTTTAAGTATTGGGAAAGCCCATATGATCAAGTATGATTCATGATTTATCTAAATTTCATGTATTAGCTTACCACATGGTTTTGGAGTCTAGACTCCCAATTATGTTCATCTTGTGGTATGCTTTGAGCCATGGCACCTCATGTTATGATTTCAGATTTATGTATGTATGTTATGATTCAGCTTCGTCACTGAACGATGGTTCAACTTCATTGGAAAATGATGGAGAGAATATGTATTTTTTGGGAGTAGTGTCTAGCACCGAGTAGGCTAAGATTCAATCAACCCTATGCCTCAGAACTTCGCTCCAACGTAGGTATGTTCAGATTATTTGGGACCTCCATTGTGAGCTTCCCCTACCCCAAGGGGCCTTCAGCTTGTTATCGATATCATGGTAGCGTCCTTAGCCCTGACAAAGCTTTAGACAGCTCTACCCACCTGAGTGTGATAGTCGGGACCACATAAGCTCTATTGTAGTAATGTTGATTATATGACGAGTCTCCCATTGTTCCTCATGATTTTTGTTATGCATGCCATCGGTCATGATATTATGTTTTCAGCAGGTTTGACCCAATGTTCAGTTTTACTTATGATTATCAGTTTTCAGCTTTGGGTCATTTGATTCTAGTTATGATATTCAGTTATGTTCAGATCATGATTTCAGAAAATAGCATGCAAGCCCTACTCTCAGAATCTTATCTTGATTATGTTTTATAATATGCATGATTTATGATTTTACTTACTTAGCGGTTTTACTTACCTTACATACTCGGTACATTTCATTTACTAACCGCATACTCTATGTTGTATCATTTCATGATACAGGCTCTGATATCCACAGTCAGCGCCGTCGCTAGCCAAATTTCGAGCATTAGTACTTCCGGATCAGAGTTAGTGAGTCCTCATCTTTCAAAGGACTTTCTTATCATATATGTTCCATATTTTCAGTTTTTAGACTATAGTGAGTTAGTTGGGGCCTTGTCCCATCAACTTTTCAGCAATGGAGGCTTTTCAGACGTACAATGTATTTAGTTTCGATTTTGAGTTTTGTATTCATATGTTATGTTATGTTCAAACTTCTGTTATGTTAATTACATTGACCTTCCATTTTATTTTAATTAATTAGATATTATGTTCATCTCGTGGGTCAACTTGGAGCCTCTCGGGGTTCTTTGTCCCGTGTCTCGATCCGAGCCTATGTTTGGGCCGTGAAAAACTTGGTATTAGAGCATTAGGTTTTGAAGTGTCCTAGGATGTCTGAAAGCTGCGTTATGTAGAGTTTTTTTCATGGGTGTGAAGCGCACCACACTTATGAAGAAGAGGCTACAAAACGTTTAGGAAATGTTCCCTTCTTTCATGATCTAAGTCGTGCAATGAAATGTATCTCTGTCCTTCTAACTCATGCTACACGCATTTGCAGAATCATGCCTCCTCTCAAAGTTAATGGAAAAAGAAACGGAAATGGGAATGTCCATGAGAATGGCAATGGAGACAGGCACAACAGGCCCCACCAGTCCATGAGGTGCACATACTAGAGCCGGTTGCGCACGCAGAGTTTAGGGCATCCATTAAGATGTTAGCTCAGACCTTGATCGTCTAGGTCAATCAGCAGGTGGTAGTGCATGTCCCTCAAAATGGGAATGCGGCGACGGCAAGAGTTAGAGATTTTCTAAGGATGAACCCTATGGAGTTTCTTCGATCAAAGGTGGACTAGGATCCACATGCGTTCATTGAGGAGGTTCTGGAGATCACCCAAATCATGGGGGTGACTGGAGAGGATTGTGCTAATCTAGCCTCGTATCAGTTGAAAGGGGTTGCGCACATTTGGTTCAAGCAATGGAAGGATAGCAAGACAGTTGGAGTAGGCCCTATTAGTTGGGATGAGTTTCATGCCGCTTTTCTGGATCAGTTCTTCCCTCGTGAGATGAGGGATATCAAAGAAACTAAGTTTATGAATCTAAAGCAAGGGAATATGAAAGTTCAGGAGTATTCCTTGGCATTCACTCGCCTATTCAAGTATGCATCTGATATGGTGGCGGATCAGAGAGCCCGAGTAAGTAGGTTTGTACATGGGATAATAGACTACTTAGTCAGGGATTGCTGGACCACGGTGCTTCTTTGGACATTGACTTTTCTTGGATAGTCCTATACGCTGAGAAAATGGAGGCAATGCAAATGAGTGAGCAGGAGAGAGAGGCCAAGAGGGCCAGGATTGATAGCTTTGGATTCTCCTAGCAAAGACCTAGTGGGCACCGTCAGTAGTCCCATTAGAGATCTTTAGCCCCAGCGCCTTCGGCTATGAGTGTGCCATCCAGATCCAAGTGTGATCAGAGGGGACGAGCATCAGGCTCTAAAGGCAAAAATAGCAGGCCCACAGAGACCAGCGCTTCAGGGTGTAGCAGATGTGGCCGGAGACACGTGAGTCAATGCTTAGAAGGTTCAGGTGTTTATTTCAGGTGCAGGAAGCCCGGACATATACTTAGAGATTACCCAGCGGCCAAATAGGGTCATGATAGGGGCTGAGGCCCAGCCTCTAGTTCATCACCCCCAGCCCAGTAGGGGGCATCCACTAGTGCGGGTGGTGGACAGCATCAAAACCGATTCTATGCCCTAGCACCCCGTTAGGAGCAGGAGGTCTCCCCAGATGTAGTCACTAGTATGTTATGAGTATTCCACCTTGATGTATATGCATTGTTAGATCCAAGGGCTACTTTGTCTTTTGTGACGCTCTATGTTGCTAGTAGTTTTGGAGTCAGTCCCGAAATCTTATCAGAACCCTTCTCAGTCTCTACTCCAATTGGTGATTTAGTTATAGCTAGACGGGTGTATAGAAATTGCTCTGACACAGTCCTTCAGAAAGTCACCTCAACTAATTTAGTGGAGTTAGCCATGACTGATTTTGATGTCATCCTCAACATGTATTGGTTATATACATGTTATGCCTCAGTCAATTGTCGAACCCGTGTAGTAGAGTTTAGATTTCCGAGTGAGCCAGTCCTAGAGCAGAAGGACAGTTCAGTTGTGCTTGTAGGTCGCTTCATTTCCTACCTTAAGGACAAAAAGATGATTTCTAAGGGTTGCGTGTACAATCTGGTTAGGGTTAAGGATGATACATCTGAGACCCCGACTATCCAGTCAGTCCTTGTAATGTGTGAGTACCCATAAGTGTTCCTAGATGATTTATCGGGAATTCCTCCCGAGGGGAAGATTGATTTTAGTATTGGCCTTCTTTTCGATACACAGCCTATATCTATTCCTCCTTAAAAAATGGCCCCAGATGAGCTAAAGGAGTTGAAGGAGCAGTTGAAAGACCTCTTAGACAATGGATTCATCAGACCTAGCAAATCCCCATTGGTTGCGCCAGTTCTCTTTGTTAGAAAGAAAGATGTTTTCCTTCGTATGTGCATTGATTATCGGTAATTGAACAAAGTTACCATCAAGAACAAGTATCCTCTTCCAAGGATTGATGATTTGTTTGACCAGCTTTAAGGTGCTAAGTGCTTTTCAAAGATAGATCTCAGATCTGGATACCATCAGTTGAGGGTTCAGGAGAGTGACATCCTAAAGACAACCTTCAGGACTTGCTATGGTCACTATGAGTTTGTAGTTATGTCTTTTGGACTAACGAATACCCCTACAGCTTTTATGGATTTGATGAACAGGGTGTTCAAGCCATACCTGGATATGTTTGTGATTGTGTTCATAAATGACATCCTTGTATACTATCAGAGCGAGGAGGAGCATGCTGCTCATTAGAGGGTGGTGCTACAGACTTTGAAGGATCACCAATTGTATGCTAAGTACAGCAAATGTGAGTTTTGGCTAGACTCAGTGGCATTTTTGGGTTACATGGTGTCAAGTGAGGGTGTATAGGTGGACTCTCAAAAGATAGAAGCCGTGAAGAATTGGCCTAGACCAGTGAGTCCTTCGGACATCAGGAGTTTCTTGGGTTTAGCTGGTTACTATCAGAGATTTTTTGAAGGGTTTTTGTCCATTGTATTCCCGTTGACTAAATTGACCCAAAAGAAGGTGAAGTTTCAATGGTTAGAGGCTTGTGAGAAGAGCTTTCAAGAGTTAAAAACTCGACTCACCTCAGCACTGGTATTGACCCTACTTGATGGTACCAATGAGTTTGTGGTATGTTGTGACGCTTCAAGAATCGGCCTTGGTTGTGTATTAATGTAGCCCGGTAAGTTTATAGCATATGCTTCCAGGCAGCTGAAGGTTCATGAAAAGAATTACCCGACTCATGATCTCGAATTAGCGGTGGTAGTATTTGCCTTGAATATTTGGAGAAACTATCTGTATGGGGTCCATATAGATGTGTTTACGGACCACAAGAGCCTACAATACATGTTTACCCAAAAAGATTTGAATCTACGTCAACGGAGGTGGTTAGAGCTTCCTAAGGATTATGATACGAGTTTCCTTTACCATCCAGATAAGGCTAATGTAGTGGCAGATGCTCTTAGCAGGCTTTCCATAAAGAGTGTGTCCCGTATAGATGAGGAAAGGAAGGAGTTAGTGAGGGATGTTCATAGGCTTGCACGACTAGGAGTTCATCTTGTTGATTCAACCGATGGTGGTATCATTATTCAGAATGGGTCAGAACCATCCTTAGTGACCGAAGTTAAAGCTAGGCAAGACAAGGATCCTATCTTGGTAAAGTTGAAGGAAGCCATTCAGAATCAAAAGATAGAAGTCTTCTCCAAAGGGGAAGATAGGGTGCTTCGATATCAAGATCACTTGTGTGTTTTGAGTGTTAATGATTTGAGAGAGAAGATGTTGCATAAAGCTTATGGTTCCAGATACTCTATACATCTAGGTGCCACCAAGATATACCGTGACCTACAAGAAGTTTATTGATGGAATGACATGAAGAAGGACATAGAAGAGTTTGTGGCTAAGTGTCTTAATTTTCAACAGGTGAAGGTTGAGCATCAAAGACCTGGAGGTATGCTTCAAGATATTAGCATTCCTATTTGGAAGTGGGAGGAAATCAACATGGACTTCATTACAGGATTGCCTCACACTCGTTGACAGTATGACTCTATTTAGATTGTTGTGGACAGGTTGACTAAGGTAGCTCATCTCCTACCGGTCAAAATTACTGATTCAGCAGAGGATTATGCTAAGTTGTACATTTGGGAGTTATTTCAGTTGCATGGAGTGCCTTTTTCCATCATATCAGATAGAGGTACTTAGTTTACCTCCCAGTTTTGGAGATCATTTCAGAAGAGACTTTGTATTCAGGTCAAGCTTAGCACAACATTTCACCTGCAGCTGGATGGTCAGGCTGAGTGGACCATTCAAACTCTTTAGGATGTGTTGAGATCATGTGTGATTGATCAAAGGTAGTTGGGATGATCATTTTCCTCTCGTTGAGTTTGCGTATAACAACAGCTACCGTTCCAACATTCAGATGGCTCCATTTGAGGCTCTTTATGGGCGGAGATGTAGATCGCCTATTGGTTGGTTCAAGGTCAGTGAAGCTGCAATGATAGGATCGGATCAATCCATGAGGCTATAGAGAAAGTTCGGCTTATAAGGGACAGGTTGAAAGTAGCTCAGAGTAGCCAAAAGTCCTATGCGGATGTGATAAGAAGAGAACTTGAGTTTGAAGTCAATGATTAGGTGCTTCTGAAGGTGATTCCCATGAAGGGAGTGATTAGATTCAAAAAGACAGGGAAACTCAGTCCCCGTTATATTGGCCATACCGGATGGTGAAACGAGTTGGCAAGGTGGCATGCGAGTTAGAGTTTCCCTCAGAATTAGCTTCAGTCCATCCAATTTTTCATGTATCGCTTTTAAAGAAGTATTTGGGTGATCCAGCTCTGGTTGTTTCGATGGACAGTGTCGGTGTGAAAGACAACCTTAGTTATGAGAAGATTCCGGTGGAAATACTAGATTGTCAGGTTTGAAAGCTAAGGAACAAGTAAATAGCTTCAGTCAAGGTTTTATGGAGGATTCAACATGTTGAAGGGGCTACATAAGAAGCCAAAGCAGATATGATGACTAAATACCCACATCTATTCCCTTTCGGCTCAGTTTCAGCTTGAGGTATCAGTTTCCTCCTTAGTATTCTATTCAGTTTCATGTTAAGCTCATGTGCCCTAGTTTCTTTCATGTCAATGAGTGTATGTGTGATTCAAGAATTCAGTTCAGTTATGTAGTTCAATTCGGAGCCAGTCACTCCGTCACTTTTCAGCTTATATATCCAATATTTGAGTATGATGGTTGCATTTCTATGCTTTTCAATATGATTTTCAACATTCGAGGATGAATGTTCCCAAGTGGGAGATATTGTAATACCCTAAAAACCCTAAGATCATCTCCGAAAGTTAGAACGTAGAAAATAGAAATTTTGCACTAGGTCACAGGACGAGTTGTCTCATGACCCATCAGGAACACCACGAGTCGTTAAGTGACTTGTGGGGAAAGGTTTGGACTTGGTCGAAAATTTGGGATTTGAGGTGACCACGGGTGTGACCATGAGTCGTGGTTAACACCATGAGTCGTCTAATGATCCGTGGTCAAGGGGTGCTTGGAGGATTGGAAATTTGGGCAGTCTGGGCGACGACTTGGTCACCACAAGTCATTTGGTACACCACGAGTCGTGGTATCCCTCGTGGTGACCCTCAAATAAAAAATGGCAGTGTTGATCATGACAGGCAGGTGACGAGTCGTCCCCCAGACCAAAATTCATCCAGTCCCTCGTTGGGACTGGCAGTGTGTATTTTTCTACGAACTTAATAAAGGCTTTTCTGTAATTTCTAAGTTCCTAAAGCCTAAACTATATCGTTTTAAGCTCAAAATAATGTGTTTTAAGAAGCGTTAAGTTATTCTAAGCCTATTCTAATTCATGCATGCATGCTTAGAGGTATAAGAGGTGATCAAGCCTAGTCTCTTCAAAGTTCTTCCTCAATTCTCATTGGGCAATCAAGGAAGTTGTGAAATCAGATCTCTTCAGGTATGTAAGGCTATGAATGGGTACAATAGTCCACACCCATGCCCAATCCTCTCTCAATTCATGAAAATTTCAATTGATGAATCTATGGGATTTTTACCCTGTCACGCCCCATAACTGGGGGGAGGGCGCGAATGACTTCCCATACCTGACTGGCTGGAAAGCCGGCTATATGACATCTGTAACTATAACACTTAGGCCATCCAGGCCACCTGTCATAATCAACTGAAGAATAAACTGGACCCATAAGGTCTCAACAATACGGGGTAAACAATCGAAATGCAACCAAGGCAATTAGTGTGCTAAACCAAGCAACAATAAGCCAACGAGGCCACAAATTGAATAACACTGTACACACTAAGTCCACAAAGCCTCTCAAGAGTAAACTGACTGATGGTCGGAATAGGGCTCCGACCTACCCATAACCGCATCTCAAAACTCAAGCATAAATAACTAAGCCCTAGCTCTAGGAAGAAAGGAGCATACCAACCATCTGTTGATCTCACGAACTGCTACTCAAATGGCCATCCTGACCTCTACCTGCACCTACGACATGAACGCAGGTCCCCAAGCAAGGGGACGTCAGTACGAATGAAATGTACTGGTATGTGAGGCTGAAACTGTAACCATGAGATAACAATCCTGTAATAACTAACTTAGCACATAAACATATAAAGGATAAATATAACTTGAAACTCTGCAACCTGTAATTGATATCAACTTACTATAACATAACTAAACTCAAGATAACTGAACCAGGAATAAGGAATGGTAACAACTTGGAATCCTGGAAACTGAAACCTGATAATAACTCTATAATGAGATGAAAATGCAATTAAGAAATGCACAAGAAGAAACTATAATTGTAATGCCAACGACCAACCAACCGTAAATCCATATATAAAATTCGTCTAGCCGGTATACCACACCGGGGTAAAATAAAAAGATCTCCAGCCGATGTGCCATATCGGGGTAAAATAAAAATATCTCCAGCCAGTGTGCAATACCAAGGTAAAATAAAAACATCTCTAGTCGGTGTGCAATACCGGGATAAAATAAAAACATCTTCAGCCGGTGCAATACCGGGGTAAAATAAAAACATCTCCAGCCGGTGCAATACCGAGGTAAAATAAAAACATCTCCAGCCGGTGTGCAATACCAGGGTAAAATAAAAACATCTCCAGCCGGTGTGCAATACTGGGGTAAAATAAAAACATCTCTAGCCAGTGCAATGCCGGGGTAAATTAAAAACATCTCCAGCCAGCGTGCCATACTGGGGTAAAAATAAAAATATTCTCAATCGTAATCATTAATGGAGCCGATAAAGCTTATACTGAGTCAATTTAACACATGTAGCATTGAAATGACAAATGCTTAATCTGTGGTCGTAATTGATCTCTTTCGTAACATATAAATACAAGTGAGCCCATATACCATGTAAAATTAGAAAGTGTGCACATATATCATGTAAAGCTGTCAAATTATATACAAACATGTCAACTCAGTGACTCGATGAACCTTCAGGAGATTTAGCCAACATAAGAATTTTAGAAGACTTACAAGCAACGTCCTATAGATAGTCTTACCAATTTAACGTATCGCTTGAGTAGAAGCACATAGATTCCTATTTCTATACAATCATTTGACATTTGGGAACTACATATATGTACTGCCCACAGGGTGATTCCTTTACATGTATCGACAACTATACACTTGGAACTTCATTGCCAAACTTATCGCGTCGATGAGCACATGCAGTTCTCAATTCATTTGCCTTATTTGCAGGAAAACATGGGACTTATAACTTGAAGCTTAGAGTTATTGTCATAACGGTTAACATATACATAGAGTTGAGAGCTGAATTACAGACATACAACGTATGAGACTTCTTTATAACGTATAAACTCGTATTTAGTTAGCTGAGTGACCTCCAGGTGACTTCCTGGGATTAGAAGTTCTAATCTTAACTGATCATTTTCATAGTTTGTGCTTATACTTACTTAGATATTAGGAACATTGGTACATGGGAGAATCACTCTTCTGAATTTAGGGAATTCAAATGATAACTCAACAAGAGCTAAACATTTAGATCCGTCACTTGAATATAACTGGAAAAATATTCAACTGTATGTCATAATATGAAAATCATATACGTTAGAATTCTTACTGGAAAGACATATAAAGACGTAAGTTCTTAGGCTGGTACACAACTTCAAATACTTGATCGGGACATTAGCATGATTCTCGGAATGTGATCTCTTGAAAACTTCTTAGATTAGCATAACACCCTTCAACATAATTTAGGGAATGGAAGACATTACTTAAGAATCTGAGATTTGGATTTGTTCAACTTGAGAATTCATAAGAAACTCTCCAAGTGCAGCCTTATAGGCAATTAAAGACTTATAACCATAATTCGAACGACGCTGGATTGACTTTCATAACTTTGTAATTAACCGAGGATCTTACGAAAGCTTACATCATTATAAATGGATTAGAATCTCCTAGGATCACTCTTTTCGGTTATGGAAGACAATTTCAACACCTAGAATCGATAACTTAACATAAACGTTTAGGGGTATAGCAGAGAGCTTCTAACTTAAGTTACTATTTTACAAACATTCAACTCTAGTTGATTTATACAAGGTCGTCACCTAATACTCATTATATCATTACCAAATAACGTATTTATATCACTTATTTAACTTAATGCCTTGTCGACTCTCAGGAGGTTCATATAGCACAAGAGTTACAGTAAATTTACGGCGGCACTCTAAAGACAATTCTTGTTACCCTAGCGTGTAACTTGAACGTAGGAATAAGCGTAAACATATACTTTTTTTCGTATAACCTTCTAACATTAATAAACTGTGTATAACCTTCCCAAAAAGATGGTTTCATAGAAATATCAATAATTTACGCATTCGAGTTCTATCTTTCAATTTCAACATATCGGTTTGTTCGAAAATTCGTTAACTAGTCAGTTAGACAAAGGGAGAGAAATCAAGGAATCTCCTCTTGGCCTTATCTACCTTAGAACATGTTCGTAAGAGGGTGGATAACTATTGTAAGGAATTTTCATTTCGTTGTTCTCATTTACCCTTATTTAGCTTAAAATTATTTTCTAGCGTTAAGTTCGTTTGGGTGTCGTCTTCTTGCCTTTTTACAAATTTCACATAGCAACTAGAACTTTGAACACATTTGATATCACATGCATGAAATAATATAAAGGACCAGCTCATGGTGCCCACGTTGAGGGGACTTCAGACATACAACTACATCCATAATCGTAAACAATACGCCTTCCACTTCACATTCGTTCACTGCAAGCATATTTAACTCTTCATGCCTTCTATGATGTATTTCTAATACTTTGGGCAGAATCATGTATGCCTCAATAGGAACACAAAGAAAATAAGAATGGGGATGCCTTTACATACCTCACTTCGTCGCGTCTTTTTAGCCAATTTCTTCCGCTTGCTAGAAACTCCGACACCTTCAACTTTATTACTTACACTACATGGAATGAGTACTATTTATGCCAAGTTCCCAGTCACAATTCATGTCCCAAAACGTAAAACCAAACAGCCACATCATAATATAATTTTTAGCAATCCTACGTACCTTAGGCGTCTTAAACTTGAGGCAATTCAATAGAGTTTCGCTTACGTGCTTTTGGTGTTTAATCTCCCCAAAGGTGTGGTGTATTCCTTCCATATTTTGGATAAATTCCAGCATCTATACAGCTGTAACAACCTCCCAAAAACGGGCAGAAACCTCAGTCAAATATCACATAAAACACATATTGACTTTATGTCATTTCCTTACTTTAGCTTGCGAATTTGAGCGGATAAACTAAGTAGGAACACTTACCTTTCACTTGTGTATATCCCCTGCCCATATGGGGTTCCTCTTAAGCTAAATTCTGTTCCAAAAATGTAGCAACCATGCTGCTAAACCGCAGCAACAACACACACCCACGCAACACATAAGTTCCAATTTCACTTCCAACATAACTTGTTAATTCATAATAATTCAAATAGTAAAAACACCACCTCTTTTTGTACTCAACTCTCACCAATATGGAGGTAGAACTTCACCTCCCTACTACCCAAAAACGCAGCATCTTGGCAGCCAAAAACGCAGCAACTCGACAATTAGAAGCTCACAACATAAGAAACCATTTCCAAGCTTGGACTATAAGGAAATTTGACCTATCCATACAATTTATTACCTGGGATTTGTTTTCACCATTGGATGGAGCTCTTAATTCTGTGAATTTAAAAAAAATGAAGTGAAACGGAGTAGAAATGAGCTTTTTAGCTCAAAATTACTTCATATAGGCAAGATGGGCGGTGCCCGCGCGCGGCGCCCATACGACGTGCCCTTGTGCGCGCGCGCCTGCTGCCTGCCTGTCTCGGCGCCCGCGGGCATCGGCGCTTTTCTAGCCGACGGTGCTGTATTCAAATGAGCATAACTTTTTACTCCGAACTCCGATTGACAAGCGATTTTTTTTCACTGTAAACTAGACTCAAATATCATTCATTTGATAGGCCATCGGACCTCTGAATCATTATATATTTGGAGATATGTCCATTCAAAGTTGACTCTTATTTACAAACTTCACATACTCTTCGCTTTTCCCTTTGCACATGTTTCCCTCCTCACCCACGGACAACATACAACCCATAATCCCCTTATTATGACATATAACCATCAAATAATCATAAAAAAAAATCCGGGGTGTAACATACCCAATGTGTGAATTCTCTAAGTTTCAATCATTGGTATGATCTAAGCATGTTTTGAATGTTGAATTATGATAAATGGGCAGATTTTAAAATGTTTTTAATTATAAATTTATGTTTTCAAGTTTTCTAAAGTATGATGCTCATGCATGAAAGTTCATGAAAGTTGAGATCCATGAGATATGTGTCACGTATGATAAGATGTTATGAAGAAAGTAAGATTTTGAAATACCCATGTCTATGTTCATGTTTTTAAATGATCAAGTTTATGTCAATCTTCTTTAAGTATTGGGCAAGCCCATATGATCACATATGATTCATGATTTATCTAAATTTCATATATTAGCTTATCACATGGTTTTGGAGTCTAGACTGCTAATTATGTTCAGCTTGTGGTATTGTTTAAGCCAAGACACCTCATGTTATGATTTCAGATTTACGTATGTATGTTACGAGTCATCTTTGTCACTAAACGGTAGTTCAGCTTCATTGAAAAATGATGCAGAGCATATGCATGTTTTTGGGAGTAGTGTCTAGCACTGAGTAGGCTAAGGGTTAATCAACCCTATGCCTCAGAACTACGCGCCAACATAGGTATGTCCAGATTATTTGGAACCTCCTTTGTGATCTTCCCCTGCCCCCAAGGAGCCTTCAGCTTGATATAGATATCATGGTAGCGTCCTTAGCCCTGACAAAACATTAGACGGCTATGCCCACCTGAGTGTGATAGTCGGGACCATGTAAGCTCTGTCATGGTAATTTCGATTATATGACGAGTCTCCCATTGTTCCTCATGATTTCAGTTATGCATTTTCATCAATCATGATATTATGTTTTTAGTAGGTTTGACCTAATGTTCAATTTTACTTATGATTATCAGTTTTCAGCTTTGGGTCATTCGATTCAGTTATGATATTAAGTTATGTTCAGATCATGATTTCAGAAAATAACATGCAAGCGCTACTCCTAGTATCTTATCTTGATTATGTTTTATAATATGCATGATTTTACTTACCTTGCATACTCGATACATTCCACGTACTGACTGCATACTCTATGCTATATCGTTTCATGATACAGGCTCCGATATCCAAACTCAGTCCCGTTACTAGCCAGATTTCCAACATTAGTTCTTCCCGATCAGAGTTGGTGAGTCCTTATCTTTCGATGGCCTTTCTTATCATATAAGTTCTGTATTTTCAGTTTTTAGACTATAGTGAGTTAGTTGGGGTCTTGTCCCATCAACTCGTCAGCAGTAGAGGCTTTTTAGACATACAATGTATTCAGTTTTGATTTTGAGTTTTGTATTTAGATGTAATGTTATGTTCAGACATCTGCTATGTTAATTACGTTGATCTTCCATTTTATTTGAATGAATTAGATGTTATGTTCATCCCATGGATCGACTTGGAGCCTCTCGGGGTTCTTTGTCCCGTGTCTCGATCCGGGCCTATGTTCGGTCATGACATTTTTTATATAACAAATGTTTGTCTTATTATAAATATTATTTTTCACTTTTCAACATAATTATTGAAAAGTATAGCATGAACTTTTACCTTGTCAAAAATTAAACTTTAATGGGGTGTGTGTGTATATATATGTATATATAATATGTAGACAGGATCTTTCATTGCCGGCGGTAGTCCGCTCGACGGTGATAGGCCTTATCCAAATAATACCCTTGTCTTCAAACAAGAATCAAAACAAAGGGAAATTATTATCTGAACTTTAAAGTTTAGTATACAGATTAATAGCTGTATGGTAAACCTTTTACCGAAGCACGGGGTCTGTCTGGCCAAAATACTGCCGGATCTTGAGACCATGTGTACAGGATACCTTTTTAGGGGCTCCCCGGGATAACAACAGCCCTAAACAACTCCAAATAACGGGCTTTTTCACCGGGCAACTATACGTAGCCACTAAGGCAAATCCAAGATCTACAGTATTCGCCGACTGTACCACCATCTCCGAACCAAGCTATCAATATTTATACTAAATTCTTAAAGTTCTTATAATAAAATCTCTTGATTTTGATAAAGACTAGTTCATTCTTTACGAAGATTTAAGTAGTATGGAGATTCAACATAGATAGAAGTTTAGCCGGCTATAAGCACGGCCATTGGAGAAATAAGGTAAAAATAAAGATAGAAAATAAATACCTTGAAATCGGAATTTGTGTCCAAAACTTGGACGATTTTCTGATTTTTTCTATACAAAATTGAAAAGATTACAAGAGATTTACAGATGGCTTTGTCTTCTTTTAGAGAGAAGGCAAAACTAGAGAGAGAGAGAGAATTCCTAAAATTTCTGATGATGTACAAGTGAGGCAAAGGCCTCTTTAAATAGAAAATTTTTTTTATCTACAGTAACTTTGTACAGTGTGCTTCTATTATTGCACTCAGACAGCTATCTCCGTCAATGGGTCTGAAGTGGGGTCCACAAGGTTCAAATTTTCTTCTTTCCTTGTGCGTTCAGTATTCTTTGGACGAAATTTTCGTCGCTATCTCCTTCATCGAGCTTATCTTCTTGCAGGAGCTTTTCTGCTTCCCGTAACACATCTTCTGTGTCGGCATCTTCGTCTATCTGGGAGTCCTCATAATTTGATGGACTTTTCATTGACGTATCAGACTTGCTAGAAATTTGTTCAAAGGATTCTAACAAGTTTTTCTTCACAAGGTTTAAATAATCCTCGATTTGCTGGGTCTTATCACCCGGTTGATAAGCAATTTTTCTTGCAATATGTCTTAGGGGACTGTCTTTAATTGCTTCAATCTCCCCCTTTTCTTGATATCTTTTTAGGGCCTTATTAATATCGTCAATTGTTTCTTGTCCAAAAATATTTTTGGTGACTGGGTCTATTTTCATCATTTTATCCCAGAAGTTATTGTAATATGTCCGATAGATACACGGAATTTGATCTTCGGTATAACCGAATTCGGGGACCCATTTATGGATCCAAGGGATAGAGAATTCTATGAAGAACATAATCTGGCTAATATTCTCTGGAGAACTTATATGTTCTTCTCTGTATAATCGGTCCAGATCTGGAGACACATGTATCCATGAATCATATAATTCTTTAATTTTTTCAGGCAATATCCTGATGGAAGGGCCGTGGAATGTCCACCACTGTAAGAACCAATTTGGTATCATTTTTTGGAATACCTTAGAGCATATTTTGATAAACCAAGTATGCTTATGTTTATCATTATTATAATATAAAACGTAAGAGAAGGCTTGGATATAATCCCAGTAAGTGAAGTTCATCCTTCCACTTTCAAGTATCACTTGCTTTTCTTTCATGGTGGATATACCCTATTCTTCTATGGATATAATCCATTTTATAATAAGTTTCGAGAAGTTATAAACTGTCTCGTCTCTTTGATCCTTAAAGTGAGATATCTCTGCACTTCCAGTAAATAGAAGAATATTTTCATAGTAGCTTCGGGTTTTGTATGACTCACCCGGGAAATATAATTTTTCCATTAAGTATTTTTGGGTTATCTCCCAAATATTTTCTTTCCATCTGATATCCTTATTCTCGAGTAGAAGTATAACTTCTCTCTTTGGGACCTTTTCATAATTTTTCTGGTCCTCTACTGTCTCCATAGCGACAGAGGCGTAAGTATCACTTTGTCCTCTTCTGTTAGCAATATGCTATTGCAAGGCCTCGTATAAAGGGCTGTTTCTTGGAATATCTTCCAAGTTAATAGATGAGGAAGATGAGGATTCAGCTTCCCTTCTTTGAGAAATATTCTCATTTATTAGAGTTCTATTACCTCTTCTGATGATAGGATTTTGGGAAGTATAACTTCCTGAACTTGATCCTGGAGAAGTATAACTTCTACCGTTTGAACCACCCCGGTTATTATAAACTCCAAGGATATTCCTTCCCCTTCCTCTCCCTCTATCAGAGGGGAAGCCTCCTTGTGGCCTCATTCTGCAACAAAAACAGATTTTGTCAGTCTTCATTTAAAAATTCTCTGGTTAAGAAATCTGGTAGTGAATTATCACTTCCCTTTTTATATTCTATATCAAAATCAAATGGCGCTAATTGAGCCTGCCATCTAGCAAATATAATTTTAGAGGCATCATGTTTAAAATCTTTGTTGAACATAAATTTGACTGCATTGTTGTCAGTTCTTATCAAGAATCTTTTGTTATACAAATCGTCTTGAAATTTCAAGACACACTTAACAATAGTAAGCATTTCATGGGCCACAGTAGCATATTTCTGTTGAGCCGGAGTCCACTTACCTGAATAATAACGAATCAAATATTCCCTTTTATTATGGGGATTCAGCTGTTTCAGAATACCGCCGATGCCTATATTAGAGGCATGTGTCTCAACAATTTTTTGCCAATCAGGATTGGCTAAAGTAATACAAGGTAAAGAGCTTACCTTCTCTTTTACCTTCTTAACAATATCTGTATGTAAATCAGACCATGGCAAATTATATCCCTTTTTAAGCCTTTCGAACAGAGGGGCCAGATCTGTAGACAAACTTTTGATAAAGGGAAAAATATAATTTAAACTCCCAAGAAATCTCTGTAATTGAGTCCTGTCACTAATAATATCAGGAAATTTTGAGGCAAATTCGATGGATCTCTGAATAGGAACAATTTTTTCCTGGCAAATATAATGACCCAGAAATCTGACATTTGTCTGAAAAAGACTCATTTTGGGTTTGAAAATTACTAACCCATTTTGAATAATTATCCTTTTGAAAATATCCAAATGTTTGAAATGAGATTCCAAAGTCTTGGAAAAACTAAAATATCATCGATGTATACAATGATAAAATCCATATATGGATTAAAAATATCATTCATAATTTTCTGAAATTCAGAAGGAGCATTTTTTAAACCAAAAGGCATAACATTCCATTCGTACTGTCCGAATGGGACATTAAATGCCGTTTTATAAGTATGCTCTTTAAAAAGCTGAATTTGCCAATATCCAGATTTTAAATCAAACTTTGAAAATATATTGGCATCATATAATCTTGATAAAAGATCTCTTTTATTAGGGATCGGATATCTGATCCATTTTAAAACTTTATTTAAAGGTTTATAATTTATTACCAATCTTGGTACACCACGTTCTTTTTCTGCAGCATTATTAACATAAAATGTTGTACAAGACCATGGTGACTTTGAAGGTTTTATAAGATCTTTTTGCAAAAGATTATCAATCTCTTTTTTGCAGATTTCAAGCAATTCTAAATTCATCTGGCAGGGCCGAGATTTAGTAGGAATATTTTCCTCAGAGAAAGAATCTTCATATGGAAGAGAAACTACATGCCTTTTTCGATTCCAAAAGGCGCTGGGATGATCAGCACATATAGAAACAGCAAATTGTTCATAAATCAATTTAATCTTTTCCTGAACTTTAGAGGATTGTAAAACAGTATCAATAGACATGCTATATATTTCATGTTGTAAAGATTTCATATTAAAAATCTTTTTATCAATCAAAGAATTTATATTCCTGTTAAGGGGTTCAGTTATAAACTGAAAAGAAATTTTTCTACCATTATAAGTAGCATTAAAACCTGTGTTATCAACATAGGTAAGAGGATAAATAGCTTGAATAAAAGGAGTTCCAAGTATAATAGGAGGGAACATTTTATCTTTAACAAGAATGAAAAAATGAGGAATGCAAACTTTATCTTTGCAAATATAGGCCTTAGGCAATTTATAATCAATTTTCATTTTATCACCAGATGCAGAGCTAATCTTATGAGAAGTTTTTTGATAATATCTGGTCGGGATTATCCCTTCTTGAATGCAACTCATATCTGCTCCACTATCAATAAGAGCAGTTTCAGTAATAGAAAAATTATCATCAATCAAAATAGTACACTTAACATACCATCTATGAGAAGTTACTACTTGCATCATCCCAATGAATAAATCGTCATTTGGGGAGGAAATAGCCCTTTTTGCAAAATCAGAAATTTCTTTTGAATCATCATTCAAAACTTCTTTTCCTTTATCATGACCCATAGTACGTTCCATTTGGCTCATACGATGGTCGAAAATCATTTGATTTTGTTTAAGAGATTTAATCTCATTTTTTAACTTTTCAACTTCAGATTTTAAATCATCCATTGAAGAAGAATAACCGGGAAAACTCATATTTTGTGGCGAGTTTCTTTGCAAAAGTCTTTTTTGAACTTCCGCCATAGAATATGGAGTTTCCTCTAAAATATCTTTCTTTTGAACAGGATTTTCTGCCGGTTTTGAAATAGAAGCCATGCTGATAATTTTTTCTCTTAAATCATTATCATTGACTTCTTTCAATAATTATAAAATATTATCTGAAGTAATAGGTTAAATTTCAAAATTATTTTGAAACTGTGATTGTAATTTATAAAAATCCAGGTTATCACAAGAACAATTACCTGTACCTGTATTGCATTTATCACAACCATTTTCATCAGGTAAATCAAATAATTTAACAGAGGCTTCAGATTCAGAAGAAGAAGTATAATCACTTTCACTGTCTGAAGTTTCATCCATAATCTTCATAATCTGTTCTTTGGATTTTTCATCTAAATCCATTGCAAGAGCTTTAACCCTTTCTTTCTTACAATTTGGGGCAATATGACCAAATTGTCCGCATTTATAACACTTAATATCCTTCAGATCTCTTCCTGATCTGTCTTTAACAAATCTTTTCTCTTTTCGATGTTTTCTTCAGAAATATCTTTCCTCTTTTGATCGACGATGTCGTCTTTTACCTTTCCTTTGGTAATAATCATCTTGATTTTTTCTGTCCTTCCTTTTTGAAGAAGATGCTACAGTTCTTTCCATTCCGAACTTCTGACAAAAATCACCTAACTGGTTCCTTTCAGTTAGATTCTGTCTCTTTAGCTGTGCATTCAGCTTTAACTCGTTACATAGATTTAATCCTTCTTGGGTACAAACTCCGATAAATCTCCCGTATGTATAATTGTTATACATAATCTGGATGTTATTCCCTCTAAGAGCTTTCCTAACTCTTTCTGCAAATAGGTGAGGTAAACCATCTATAAATTTACCTTTCCAATGGTCACTGTTACTTTCGGGCAAATCCATTACCCGACTAAGGAAGGTGTCCTTATACCACCTGAATTCACCTAAATGTTTACATCTAAGTCCATTTAACAAAGTACGAATATTTTCGTACATGTTGGTGAATCTACCACTAAAATGTTCAATAATAGTAAGTACCAAAGTATAGACACAATCTTGTCTTCCTGCTACTAGGGCTCTTCCTAGGTTATCAACTCCAGGTTCTGTCTTAACGGCGTTATAGATCGCTACTCTATCCTCAGCAGTCATAAAATTATCCCACCAACCTCTTAATTGGCCGGTGAAACCTGCAACTATCATTCTGCAAATTACCGTTTCCGTATTTTTATCCGAAGTATCTTTGCAGATTGTAGAGTACATCAACATTTGATGTACCAGAATACTTATCTATCTATCTGTTAAACCATCTAAATTCCATTCATAGATGGCATCACCGTTATAACTGGTGTTGGTTTGATTCCAATCTCTTTCTTCCACCAAAACATCTTGGGGTGTTGGTCTAGGATAGTAATATGTATCCATTCTCGGCATATCACCATATCTTTTTCCCAACTTTCTGAGCTTATTAAGTTCAGATCTGGTTTCTTCTTTATAATCTTTTGTCGGATCTAAAATAATCTCCGCAAATTCTGAGGCTAATTCTAGAGGCTTAAGATTTAACTCTGCTAGTTTGTCATTGACTAGCTTCTCCAAATCTTCTCTAGACTTTACCTTGAACCCAGTAATCTTTGGAGGTCTCTGAATCGAAGGTTCTAATCTTGTTGAAGTTTCTGGCTGGCTAGGTTTAACTTGAGCCGAATGAACAATCATAGACATGTCGGATGAAGAAGGAATACCAATCTTCTTCACCAACTCAGTTAAATAATCAAGTTTAGAATCAAGAGAACTTATATGTTCCCCTAAAACTTTAACATATAAAGACAAATAATTATTTTGAGAAATTAAATTATTAATCTCCTTTATACCTTTGCTGGCAACATCTTCGTCAATAAATTTTTGAAAAGCAGCAAAAGTAATACCAGTATTATTTGGTAAAACAAAAGGATTTTGAGGAGGATAAATACTTGTAATGGTATTACCATTACTTTCTTGATAAATTCTTTCAAGAACTTTGATATATAAGGGCATGTAAGTGGTTATAAACCAAGGATCAAAATATATAATTTGGTTATGCAAAGCACAAGTTTCATAAAACTCTTGAGAAATATTTTTCTTATCATCACTGTTATAAAATTCAGTATACCAGTTTTTAAAACTTTTCCATTTATCTTGACAAAATTCTTTCAAAATATGTTGTCTTGCCGGTGAACCCGGACTAAAATCGATTTGGAACTTAATCATTTAAGTTTTATTGAAATCAAAATCCATATCGGATGAAGTAGGAATATCCTTATCAGAATTATCATCTTTAACAATATTATTTAAAACCTTTATACGATCAACAAGCTTATTACCATCAGTCGTGTCAATTGTATGAAGAGAAGCGATACGATTTAATCTGGCCGGACCATAGATCGGTTCAACAGGGTCAATATATGAATGACCTGCAGAAGTAGATAATCTTCTACTACCAGTATGTGAATGCCTATAAGGCATTAAGGATTTATTATCCTCAAACTGAATGCAAATTCTGCCTTCAGGGGTTTGGCTAATATGCGAATAATCATGATTAGTAATATCATCAGATTGTTGACTCGGAGATATAACAGAGTCTAAAATCCAAGTAGAGGGAAAATTAATTTCGTCCCATCCAATAAGTCTCCTAGTGGTGACTTTGGATCTAGCAAAATTTGTCTCAAATATCATAGTCTCGTTTGACATATCTGTCAATTTGCATCGAGGAGTAAGAGTAGACAAGAACTTATAATAAATTCTGTAAGATAGACATATAAGTTCAGATCCAGGTGCATAATTATAACCATGAGTTTTAACATTTAATGTTAATGCATCAAGAATATTGACGTCAGATAAAGATAATTGTAAATTGGGTTGAGTATTAAAATATACGGGACCATACGCCACCGTAGATTCAATAGAACCCATAAGAGATTGTCTAAAATTAAGATTTCTAGCATCTCTTAAAGCAGCCATAAAAGATTCAGGTAACCCTTTAAGGGTTAAAGGCTTAAAAGAAATCTGAACTAAGCCTATATGCATGAAGCTATACTTCTTTTTATAAAGCATAATATCACGTTCATTCAATAAACGAACAGTTTGTTCAAAAGAATTCAAAGCAAGAGACTGCTCAGTAGTTTTTATTAATTGTTTAGAAGATATTCTATCAAAGAAACCATAATCATAGATCGTATTAATAGGAACTTGTGGAATAGTCCATTTGTTTAACAAATCAAGGTTTTGAGGTATATCTACCTCTTCAAGTCTAGTATTTTTAATACTGCTTTCTCCAATATTCATATTCTCTTTATCTGATCCTTCATATGTATTTTCCCTTTATCTGAGCCTCTTTCTTTTTTGCTGCGTATTATCTCACTCCAGCTGTACCTCTGGTATTTTGTCCATATCTTCACCATGGATAAGGCCTATCACCGTCGAGCGGACTACCGCCGGCAACGAAAGATCCTGTCTACATGGTATCAGAGCCTAGGAATTGTTTTTATGAAGTTTAAAGTATGATGGGATTCAACATAGATGATTAATTGATATGAATATTGGAGAAAGCAGTATTAAAAATACTAGACTTGAAGAGGTAGATATACCTCAAAACCTTGATTTGTTAAACAAATGGACTATTCCACAAGTTCCTATTAATACGATCTATGATTATGGTTTCTTTGATAGAATATCTTCTAAACAATTAATAAAAACTACTGAGCAGTCTCTTGCTTTGAATTCTTCTGAACAAACTGTTCGTTTATTGAATGAACGTGATATTATGCTTTATAAAAAGAAGTATAGCTCCATGCATATAGGCTTAGTTCAGATTGCTTTTAAAGCCTTTAACCATGTAGACAGAATCTTTCGTTGCCAGCGGTAGTCCGCTCGACGGTGATAGGCCTTATCCAAATAATACCCTTGTCTTCAAACAAGAATCAAAACAAAGGGAAATTATTATCTGAACTTTAAAGTTTAGTATACAGATTAATAGCTGTATGGTAAACCTTTTACCGAAGCACGGGGTCTGTCTGGCCAAAATACTGCCGGATCTTGAGACCATGTGTACAGGATACCTTTTTAGGGGCTCCCCGGGATAACAACAGCCCTAAACAACTCCAAATAACGGGCTTTTTCACCGGGCAACTGTACGTAGCCACTAAGGCAAATCCAAGATCTACAGTATTCGCCGACTGTACCACCATCTCCGAACCAAGCTATCAATATTTATACTAAATTCTTAAAGTTCTTATAATAATATCTCTTGATTTTGATAAAGACTAGTTCATTCTTTACGAAGATTTAAGTAGTATGGAGATTCAACATAGATAGAAGTTTAGCCGGCTATAAGCACGGCCATTGGAGAAATAAGGTAAAAATAAAGACAAAAAATAATTACCTTGAAACCGGAATTTGTGTCCAAAACTTGGACGATTTTCTGATTTTTTCTATACAAAATTGAAAAGATTACAAGAGATTTACAGATGGCTTTGTCTTCTTTTAGTGAGAAGGCAAAACTAGAGAGAGAGAGAGAATTCCTAAAATTTTTGATGATGTACAAGTGAGGCAAAGGCCTCTTTAAATAGAAATTTTTTTTATCTACAGTAACTTTGTACAGTGTGCTTCTATTATTGCACTCAGACAGCTATCTCCGTCAATGGGTCCGAAGTGGGGTCCACAAGGTTCAAATTTTCTTCTTTCCTTGTGCGTTCAGTATTCTTTGGACGAAATTTTCGTCGCTATCTCCTTCATCGAGCTTATCTTCTTGCAGGAGCTTTTCTGCTTCCCGTAACACATCTTCTCTGATACCATGTAGACAGGATCTTTCGTTGCCGGCGGTTGTCCGCTCGACGGTGATAGGCCTTATCCATGGTGAAGATATGGACAAAATACCGGAGGTACAGCTGGAGTGAGATAATACGCAGCAAAAAAGAAAGAGGCTCAGATAAAGGGAAAATACATATGAAGGATCAGATAAAGAGAATATGAATATTGGAGAGAGCAGTATTAAAAATACCAGACTTGAAGAGGTAGATATACCTCAAAACCTTGATTTGTTAAACAAATGAACTATTCCACAAGTTCCTATTAATACGATCTATGATTATGGTTTCTTTGATAGAATATCTTCTAAACAATTAATAAAAACTACTGAGCAGTCTCTTGCTTTGAATTCTTCTGAACAAACTGTTCGTTTATTGAATGAACGTGATATTATGCTTTATAAAAAGAAGTATAGCTTCATGCATATAGGCTTAGTTCAGATTGCTTTTAAGCCTTTAACCTTTAAAGGGTTACCTGAATCTTTTATGGCTGCTTTAAGAGATGCTAGAAATCTTAATTTTAGACAATCTCTTATGGGTTCTATTGAATCTACGGTGGCATAGGGTCCCGTATATTTTAATACTCAACCCAATTTACAATTATCTTTATCTGACGTCAATATTCTTGATGCATTAACATTAAATGTTAAAACTCATGGTTATAATTATGCACCTGGATCTGAACTTATATGTCTATCTTACAGAATTTATTATAAGTTCTTGTCTACTCTTACTCCTCGATGCAAATTGACAGATATGTCAAATGAGACTATGATATTTGAGACAAATTTTGCTAGATCCAAAGTCACCACTAGGAGACTTATTGGATGGGACGAAATTAATTTTCCCTCTACTTGGATTTTAGACTCTGTTATATCTCCGAGTCAACAATCTGATGATATTACTAATCATGATTATTCGCATATTAGCCAAACCCCTGAAGGCAGAATTTGCATTCAGTTTGAGGATAATAAATCCTTAATGCCTTATAGGCATTCACATACTGGTAGTAGAAGATTATCTACTTCTGCAGGTCATTCATATATTGACCCTGTTGAACCGATCTATGGTCCGGCCAGATTAAATCGTATCGCTTCTCTTCATACAATTGACACGACTGATGGTAATAAGCTTGTTGATCGTATAAAGGTTTTAAATAATATTGTTAAAGATGATAATTCTGATAAGGATATTCCTACTTCATCCGATATGGATTTTGATTTCAATAAAACTTAAATGATTAAGTTCCAAATCGATTTTAGTCCGGGTTCACCGGCAAGACAACATATTTTGAAAGAATTTTGTCAAGATAAATGGAAAAGTTTTAAAAACTGGTATACTGAATTTTATAACAGTGATGATAAGAGAAATATTTCTCAAGAGTTTTATGAAACTTGTGCTTTGCATAACCAAATTATATATTTTGCTCCTTGGTTTATAACCACTTACATGCCCTTATATATCAAAGTTCTTGAAAGAATTTATCAAGAAAGTAATGGTAATACCATTACAAGTATTTATCCTCCTCAAAATCCTTTTGTTTTACCAAATAATACTGGTATTACTTTTGCTGCTTTTCAAAAATTTATTGACGAAGATGTTGCCAGCAAAGGTATAAAGGAGATTAATAATTTAATTTCTCAAAATAATTATTTGTCTTTACATGTTAAAGTTTTAGGGGAACATATAAGTTCTCTTGATTCTAAACTTGATTATTTAACTGAGTTGGTGAAGAAGATTGGTATTCCTTCTTCATCCGACATGTCTATGATTGTTCATTTGGCTCAAGTTAAACCTAGCCAGCCAGAAACTTCAACAAGATTAGAACCTTCGATTCAGAGACCTCCAGAGATTACTGGGTTCAAGGTAAAGTCTAGAGAAGATTTGGAGAAGCTAGTCAATGACAAACTAGCAGAGTTAAATCTTAAGCCTCTAGAATTAGCCTCAGAATTTGCGGAGAATATTTTAGATCCGACAAAAGATTATAAAGAAGAAACCAGATCTGAACTTAATAAGCTCAGAAAGTTGGGAAAAAGATATGGTGATATGCCGAGAATGGATACATATTACTATCCTAGACCAACACCCCAAGATGTTTTGGTGGAAGAAAGAGATTGGAATCAAACCAACACCAGTTATAACGGTGATGCCATCTATGAATGGAATTTAGATGGTTTAACAGACAGACAGATAAGTATTCTCGTACATCGAATGTTGATGTACTCTACAATCTGCAAAGCTACTTCGGATAAAAATACGGAAACGGTAATTTGCAGAATGATAGTTGCAGGTTTCACCGGCCCAATTAAGAGGTTGGTGGGATAATTTTATGACTGCTGAGGATAGAGCGATCTATAACGCCGTTAAGACAGAACCTGGAGTTGATAAACTAGGAAGAGCCCTAGTAGCAGGAAGACAAGATTGTGTCTATACTTTGGTACTTACTATTATTGAACATTTTAGTGGTAGATTCACCAACATGTACGAAAATATTCGTACTTTGTTAAATGGACTTAGATGTAAACATTTAGGTGAATTCAGGTGGTATAAGGACACCTTCCTTAGTTGGGTAATGGATTTGCCCGAAAGTAACAGTGACCATTGGAAAGGTAAATTTATAGATGGTTTACCTCACCTATTTGTAGAAAGAGTTAGGAAAGCTCTTAGAGGGAATAACATCCAGATTATGTATAACAATTATACATACGGGAGACTTATCGGAGTTTGTACCCAAGAAGGATTAAATCTATGTAACGAGTTAAAGCTGAATGCACAGCTAAAGAGACAGAATCTAACTGAAAGGAACCAGTTAGGTGATTTTTGTCAGAAGTTCGGAATGGAAAGAACTGTAGCATCTTCTTCAAAAAGGAAGGACAGAAAAAATCAAGATGATTATTACCAAAGGAAAGGTAAAAGACGACATCGTCGATCAAAAGAGGAAAGATATTTCCGAAGAAAACATCGAAAAGAGAAAAGATTTGTTAAAGACAGATCAGGAAGAGATCTGAAGGATATTAAGTGTTATAAATGCGGACAATTTGGTCATATTGCCCCAAATTGTAAGAAAGAAAGGGCTAAAGCTCTTGCAATGGATTTAGATGAAAAATCCATAGAACAGATTATGAAGATTATGGATGAAACTTCAGATAGTGAAAGTGATTATACTTCTTCTTCTGAATCTGAAGCCTCTGTTAAATTATTTGATTTACCTGATGAAAATGGTTGTGATAAATGCAATACAGGTACAGGTAATTGTTCTTGTGATAACCTGGATTTTTATAAATTACAATCACAGTTTCAAAATAATTTTGAAATTAAACCTATTACTTCAGATAATATTTTAGAATTATTGAAAGAAGTCAATGATAATGATTTAAGAGAAAAAATTATCAGCATGGCTTCTATTTCAAAACCGGCAGAAAAGCCCGTTCAAAAGAAAGATATTTTAGAGGAAACTCCATATTCTATGGCGGAAGTTCAAAAAAGACTTTTGCAAAGAAACTCGCCACAAAATATGAGTTTTCCCGGTTATTCTTCTTCAATGGATGATTTAAAATCTGAAGTTGAAAAGTTAAAAAATGAGATTAAATCTCTTAAACAAAATCAAATGATTTTCGACCATCGTATGAGCCAAATGGAACGTACTATGGGTCATGATAAAGGAAAAGAAGTTTTGAATGATGATTCAAAAGAAATTTTTGATTTTGCAAAAAGGGCTATTTCCTCCCCAAATGACGATTTATTCATTGGGATGATGCAAGTAGTAACTTCTCATAGATGGTATGTTAAGTGTACTATTTTGATTGATGATAATTTTTCTATTACTGAAACTGCTCTTATTGATAGTGGAGCAGATATGAGTTGCATTCAAGAAGGGATAATCCCGACCAGATATTATCAAAAAACTTCTCATAAGATTAGCTCTGCATCTGGTGATAAAATGAAAATTGATTATAAATTACCTAAGGCCTATATTTGCAAAGATAAAGTTTGCATTCCTCATTTTTTCATTCTTGTTAAAGATAAAATGTTCCCTCCTATTATACTTGGAACTCCTTTTATTCAAGCTATTTATCCTCTTACCTATGTTGATAACACAGGTTTTCATGCTACTTATAATGGTAGAAAAATTTCTTTTCAGTTTATAACTGAACCCCTTACCAGGAATATAAATTCTTTGATTGATAAAAAGATTTTTCATATGAAATCTTTACAACATGAAATTTATAGCATGTCTATTGATACTGTTTTACAATCCTCTAAAGTTCAGGAAAAGATTAAATTGATTTCTGAACAATTTGCTGTTTCTATATGTGCTGATCATCCCAGCGCCTTTTGGAATCGAAAAAGGCATGTACTTTCTCTTCCATATGAAGATTCTTTCTCTGAGGAAAATATTCCTACTAAATCTCGGCCCTGCCAGATGAATTTAGAATTGCTTGAAATCTGCAAAAAAGAGATTGATAATCTTTTGCAAAAAGATCTTATAAAACCTTCAAAGTCACCATGGTCTTGTACAGCATTTTATGTTAATAATGCTGCAGAAAAAGAACGTGGTGTACCAAGATTGGTAATAAATTATAAACCTTTAAATAAAGTTTTAAAATGGATCAGATATCCGATCCCTAATAAAAGAGATCTTTTATCAAGATTATATGATGCCAATATATTTTCAAAGTTTGATTTAAAATCTGGATATTGGCAAATTCAGCTTTTTAAAGAGCATACTTATAAAACGGCATTTAATGTCCCATTCGGACAGTACGAATGGAATGTTATGCCTTTTGGTTTAAAAAATGCTCCTTCTGAATTTCAGAAAATTATGAATGATATTTTTAATCCATATATGGATTTTATCATTGTATACATCGATGATATTTTAGTATTTTCCAAGACTTTGGAATCTCATTTCAAACATTTGGATATTTTCAAAAGGATAATTATTCAAAATGGGTTAGTAATTTCCAAACCCAAAATGAGTCTTTTTCAGACAAATGTCAGATTTCTGGGTCGTTATATTTGCCAGAGAAAAATTATTCCTATTCAGAGATCCTTCGAATTTGCCTCAAAATTTCCTGATATTATTAGTGACAGGACTCAATTACAGAGATTTCTTGGGAGTTTAAATTATATTTCTCCCTTTATCAAAAGTTTGTCTACAGATCTGGCCCCTCTGTTCGAAAGGCTTAAAAAGGGATATAATTTGTCATGGTCTGATTTACATACAGATATTGTTAAGAAGGTAAAAGAGAAGGTAAGCTCTTTACCTTGTCTTACTTTAGCCAATCCTGATTGGCAAAAAATTGTTGAGACACATGCCTCTAATATAGGCTTCGGCGGTATTCTGAAACAGCTGAATCCCCATGATAAAAGGGAATATTTGATTTGTTATTATTCAGGTAAGTGGACTCCGGCTCAACAGAAATATGCTACTGTGGCCCATGAAATGCTTACTATTGTTAAGTGTGTCTTGAAATTTCAAGACGATTTGTATAACAAAAGATTCTTGATAAGAACTGACAACAATGCAGTCAAATTTATGTTCAACAAAGATTTTAAACATGATGCCTCTAAAATTATATTTTCTAGATGGCAAGCTCAATTAGCGCCATTTGATTTTGATATAGAATATAAAAAGGGAAGTGATAATTCACTACCAGATTTCTTAACCAGAGAATTTTTAAATGAAGACTGACAAAATCTGTTTTTGTTGCAGAATGAGGCCACAAGGAGGCTTCCCCTCTGATAGAGGGAGAGGAAGGGGAAGGAATATCCCTGGAGTTTATAATAACCGGGGTGGTTCAAATGGTAGAAGTTATACTTCTCCAGGATCAAGTTTAGGAAGTTATACTTCCCAAAATCCTATCATCAGAAGAGGTAGTAGAACTCTAATAAATGAGAATATTTCTCCAAGAAGGGAAGCTGAATCCTCATCTTCCTCATCTATTAACTTGGAAGATATTCCAAGAAACAGCCCTTTATACGAGGCCTTGCAACAGCATATTGCTAACAGAAGAGGACAAAGTGATACCTACGCCTCTGTCGCTATGGAGACAGTAGAGGACCATAAAAATTATGAAAAGGTCCCAAAGAGAGAAGTTATACTTCTACTCGAGAATAAGGATATCAGATGGAAAGAAAATATTTGGGAGATAACCCAAAAATACTTAATGGAAAAATTATATTTCCCGGGTGAGTCATACAAAACCCGAAGCTACTATGAAAATATTCTTCTATTTACTGGAAGTGCAGAGATATCTCACTTTAAGGATCAAAGAGATGAGACAGTTTATAACTTCTCGAAACTTATTATAAAAAGGATTATATCCATAGAAGAATGGGGTATATCCACCATGAAAGAAAAGCAAGTGATACTTGAAAGTGGAAGGATGAACTTCACTTACTGGGATTATATCCAAGCCTTCTCTTACGTTTTATATTATAATAATGATAAACATAAGCATACTTGGTTTATCAAAATATGCTCTAAGGTATTCCAAAAAATGATACCAAATTGGTTCTTACAGTGGTGGACATTCCACGGCCCTTCCATCAGGATATTGCCTGAAAAAATTAAAGAATTATATGATTCATGGATATAGGTGTCTCCAGATCTGGACCGATTATACAGAGAAGAACATATAAGTTCTCCAGAGAATATTAGCCAGATTATGTTCTTCATAGAATTCTCTATCCCTTGGATCCATAAATGGGTCCCCGAATTCGGTTATACCGAAGATCAAATTCCGTGTATCTATCGGACATATTACAATAACTTCTGGGATAAAATGATGAAAATAGACCCAGTCACCAAAAAGATTTTTGGACAAGAAACAATTGACGATATTAATAAGGCCCTAAAAAGATATCAAGAAAAGGGGGAGATTGAAGCAATTAAAGACAGTCCCCTAAGACATATTGCAAGAAAAATTGCTTATCAACTGGGTGATAAGACCCAGCAAATCGAGGATTATTTAAACCTTGTGAAGAAAAACTTGTTAGAATCCTTTGAACAAATTTCTAGCAAGTCTGATACGTCAATGAAAAGTCCATCAAATTATGAGGACTCCCAGATAGACGAAGATGCCGACACAGAAGATGTGTTACGGGAAGCAGAAAAGCTCCTGCAAGAAGATAAGCTCGATGAAGGAGATAGCGACGAAAATTTCGTCCAAAGAATACTGAACGCACAAGGAAAGAAGAAAATTTGAACTTTGTGGACCCCACTTCGGACCCATTGACGGAGATAGCTGTCTGAGTGCAATAATAGAAGCACACTGTACAAAGTTACTGTAGATAAAAAAAATTCTATTTAAAGAGGCCTTTGCCTCACTTGTACATCATCAGAAATTTTAGGAATTCTCTCTCTCTCTCTAGTTTTGCCTTCTCTCTAAAAGAAGACAAAGCCATCTGTAAATCTCTTGTAATCTTTTCAATTTTGTATAGAAAAAATCAGAAAATCGTCCAAGTTTTGGACACAAATTCCGGTTTCAAGGTAATTATTTTCTGTCTTTATTTTTACCTTATTTCTCCAATGGCCGTGCTTATAGCCGGCTAAACTTTTATCTATGTTGAATCTCCATACTACTTAAATATTCGTAAATAATGAACTAGTCTTTATCAAAATCAAGAGATTTTATTATAAGAACTTTAAGAATTTAGTATAAATATTGATAGCTTGGTTCGGAGATGGTGGTACAGTCGGCGAATACTATAGATCTTGGATTTGCCTTAGTGGCTACGTACAGTTGCCCGGTGAAAAAGCCCGTTATTTGGAGTTGTTTAGGGCTGTTGTTATCCCGGGGAGCCCCTAAAAAGGTATCCTGTACACATGGTCTCAAGATCCGGCAGTATTTTGGCCAGACAGACCACGTGCTTCGGTAAAAGGTTTACCATACAGCTATTAATCTGTATACTAAACTTTAAAGTTCAGATAATAATTTCCCTTTGTTTTGATTCTTGTTTGAAGACAAGGGTATTATTTGGATAAGGCCTATCACCGTCAAGCGGACTACCGCCGGCAACGAAAGATCCTGTCCACATGGTATAAGGCAAATACAAGGATATAACTACTTCAGTAAATTCGATTGTAAATCAGGATTTTACCACTTAAAGCTAGAAGAAGAATCAAAACAACTAACAGCATTTACTGTACCACAAGGATTCTACGAATGGAACGTATTACCCTTTGGATACAAAAATGCACCAGGAAGATACCAACACTTCATGGATAATTATTTCAACCAACTAGAAAACTGTATAGTATACATAGACGATATACTACTTTACTCAAGAACAAAAGAGGAACATATAAGGTTATTAGAAAAATTCATATACATAATAGAAATATCAGGAATAGGCTTAAGCGAAAAGAAAGCTGAGATACTAAAAAACCAAATAGAATTTCTAGGCATACAGATAGACAAAAACGGAGTAAAAATGCAAAAACATATAGTACAAAAGATAATTAATTCTGAAGAATTATTAGATACTAAGAAAAAATTACAATCCTTTTTAGGATTAGTTAACCAAGTACGAGAATATATACCAAAGTTAGCAGAAAATCTAAAGCCATTACAAAGGAAATTAAAAAAGGATGTAGAATATAATTTCGATGAAAAAGACAGAAACTACATAAAAAAGATAAAAGAAATGTGTAAAAAATTACCAAAACTATATTTCCCGGATGAAAATAAACAATTTACCTATATAGTGAAATCAGATTCTAGTAACCATAGCTATGGAGGAGTACTGAAATACAAATATGAAAATGAAAAAATAGAACATCACTGTAGATATCACTCAGGATCATATAAGGAACCACATATTAAATGGGAAATAAACAGAAAAGAATTATTTGCATTATATAAATGTTTATTAGCATTCGAACCATATATTGTTTATAACAAATTTATTGTTAGAACAGATAATACACAAGTAAAATGGTGGATAACTAGAAAAGTACAAGATTCTGTAACAACAAAGGAGATAAGGAGATTGGTATTAAATATATTAAATTTCTCATTCACAATTGAAGTCATCAAAACTGAAAAGAATACAATTGCAGATTACATCTCAAGATGCAAAACCTGAAGAAGGTAAAATGGAACAGATACTTGGACTCCTAACTACACTTTGTAAAAAAGTGGAAAGTATGGAGGAAGAGATACAGCAGCTAAAAGGCAAAGCTAGTAGTCAGCAGCGTGACTCAAAAAACGCGGAACTACGTCGATCGGAAGACGTTAAACTTCCAGAGCTAAAAGGAGACGTTGGGAAACTCCAAAAAACCCAAGCTAACAATCCATCTATTACAGCTGCAGGTACATCAAAATCTACAGCAGAAAGAAGAGATATTATTAGAAAACAACTATTTGACAAACCATTTACACCCAAGAAAAATATACCATTCACTCCCACTCCACAAACTACAACATACAGAGAAAGTCTAAACCAGACTAAACAAACCTACAACCACATAACCAACAGATATATACAAAACATTCACAGGATACAAACCTTCCTGAATAAAAACCCAAGATCTACATGCACAGATAACCCAGCTGAAGATTATGTAACCCAATATCTACAAGGCTACAACAAACTTATTGCACAACCTAAGACAAATGCGAACCTAGTCAGAACTTGCTATGATTACGGACTGCTCAATACCGTATACACAGCAACGGGAGACGAAATAGCTACAATACCCGAGATACACAAAGCCTTCACTACATATAAAAGAATAACCAAAGGCACTTTTTTCTACATAAAAATATATTCAGCACCAGCAGAGATATTATATGAAGAAATAAAACCCATCATACAGGTGGTAAAAATAGGATTAACAAAGGAGATGATAATCCCCGAAAGGATAGATCAACAGGATGAAATAACATTTGCAGAGATACCAGAGTTCTATTCAAACAAGAGGATAATAGGACTCGCAACCATATTAAATGAATTAGCTAATAATTATCTAAACGGAAATGCAGTTTGGAACTATTACTCACGAGATCAGACAATTATATATGCAAACTCCAAGGAATATAAAGAAGCTGATATGGAAGAATTAAGACAATGGATAATCAGCTTACTGAAACCAGAAGACATACCTACTACCAGAGCCATACGAAAAAACTACATCTCCCCGGCACTATTGACCAGATACTGTAAAGTTATAAGACAAAAGTACCCAGACCACCATTGCTCAAAATGCCATGGTGAAGATATGGAAAAAATACCGGAGGTACAGCTGGAGTGAGATAATACGTAGCAAAAAAGAAAGAGGCTCAGATAAAGGGAAAACGACATATGAAGGATCAGATAAAGAGAAGACAGATATGATTTTTTTTTTAGAGTTTTTGTCCGAAAGTGGACAGCTGTAAAGAAAAGTTTTTGTTTTTGTACAAAAGTCTTAAAGTGTACAGTAGAAGGCGGCTACTTTAGCAAAAAGTCGCAAAGTAAATAGTAAAGGTGTCGGCCACAAGTCACTATTCATAAACAGTAAAGGTCGTTTATGAACAGTAAAGGCCACTTGTAAAGAGTCATTTGTAAATTTCTTTGTTTATAAATAGAGAGAAAACGGAAGCCAAAGGCATCCGGCATTCCACACTGAACTCTCTCTCTCATTTACTTCCGCAAATCCCCAAAACCCCAATCTGGTATCAGAGCCTAGGAATTGTTTTTATGAAGTTTAAAGTATGATGGGATTCAACATAGATGATTAATTGATATGAATATTGGAGAAAGCAGTATTAAAAATACTAGACTTGAAGAGGTAGATATACCTCAAAACCTTGATTTGTTAAACAAATGGACTATTCCACAAGTTCCTATTAATACGATCTATGATTATGGTTTCTTTGATAGAATATCTTCTAAACAATTAATAAAAACTACTGAGCAGTCTCTTTCTTTGAATTCTTCTGAACAAACTGTTCGTTTATTGAATGAACGTGATATTATGCTTTATAAAAAGAAGTATAGCTTCATGCATATAGGCTTAGTTCAGATTGCTTTTAAGCCTTTAACCCTTAAAGGGTTACCTGAATCTTTTATGGCTGCTTTAAGAGATGCTAGAAATCTTAATTTTAGACAATCTCTTATGGGTTCTATTGAATCTACGGTGGCGTATGGTTCCGTATATTTTAATACTCAACCCAATTTACAATTATCTTTATCTGACGTCAATATTCTTGATGCATTAACATTAAATGTTAAAACTCATGGTTATAATTATGCACCTGGATCTGAACTTATATGTCTATCTTACAGAATTTATTATAAGTTCTTGTCTACTCTTACTCCTCGATGCAAATTGACAGATATGTCAAACGAGACTATGATATTTGAGACAAATTTTGCTAGATCCAAAGTCACCACTAGGAGACTTATTGGATGGGACGAAATTAATTTTCCCTCTACTTGGATTTTAGACTCTGTTATATCTCCGAGTCAACAATCTGATGATATTACTAATCATGATTATTCGCATATTAGCCAAACCCCTGAAGGCAGAATTTGCATTCAGTTTGAGGATAATAAATCCTTAATGCCTTATAGGCATTCACATACTGGTAGTAGAAGATTATCTACTTCTGCAGGTCATTCATATATTGACCCTGTTGAACCGATCTATGGTCCGGCCAGATTAAATCGTGCCGCTTCTCTTCATACAATTGACACGACTGATGGTAATAAGCGTGTTGATCGTATAAAGGTTTTAAATAATATTGTTAAATATGATAATTCTGATAAGGATATTCCTACTTCATCCGATATGGATTTTGATTTCAATAAAACTTAAATGATTAAGTTCCAAATCGATTTTAGTCCGGGTTCACCAGCAAGACAACATATTTTGAAAGAATTTTGTCAAGATAAATGGAAAAGTTTTAAAAACTGGTATACTGAATTTTATAACAGTGATGATAAGAGAAATATTTCTCAAGAGTTTTATGAAACTTGTGCTTTGCATAACCAAATTATATATTTTGCTCCTTGGTTTATAACCACTTACATGCCCTTATATATCAAAGTTCTTGAAAGAATTTATCAAGAAAGTAATGGTAATACCATTACAAGTATTTATCCTCCTCAAAATCCTTTTGTTTTACCAAATAATACTGGTATTACTTTTGCTGCTTTTCAAAAATTTATTGACGAAGATGTTGCCAGCAAAGGTATAAAGGAGATTAATAGTTTAATTTCTCAAAATAATTATTTGTCTTTATATGTTAAAGTTTTAGGGGAACATATAAGTTCTCTTGATTCTAAACTTGATTATTTAACTGAGTTGGTGAAGAAGATTGGTATTCCTTCTTCATCCGACATGTCTATGATTGTTCATTCGGCTCAAGTTAAACCTAGCCAGCCAGAAACTTCAACAAGATTAGAACCTTCGATTCAGAGACCTCCAGAGATTACTGGGTTCAAGGTAAAGTCTAGAGAAGATTTGGAGAAGCTAGTCAATGACAAACTAGCAGAGTTAAATCTTAAGCCTCTAGAATTAGCCTCAGAATTTTCGGAGAATATTTTAGATCCGACAAAAGATTGTAAAGAAGAAACCAGATCTGAACTTAATAAGCTCAGAAAGTTGGGAAAAAGATATGGTGATATGCCGAGAATGGTGTTATACCCCATAGAATTTCCGGCACCTAGATGACCTATTCGCACGTTGGTTAAGTATATTTGAAGGTCATACGTGCTAGAGAAAGGCCCGGGAAAAAGAACGGACGAGAAACCCGTCGAACCATCGGGGGAGGAGCCGAGGCAGAGCCCCTCCGCGATGGCAGCGTGTCACGGAGGTGAGGCCTCCACGATGGCTCTGTGACACGTTGCCCAGGTTCAGGCCTAAGTATATAAAGCCCCACTTCGGTTTTAAATGATATAACCTTTAAAAATTTTCCAGAGAACAGAGGCAAACGCTGAGAGAGAAGAAAGGAACGAAGAAATTAAATAATTTTCGTCAGATTACGCTGCCAAACGCTGTCCAAACTCAAATTAATCCTAGATACCGAAGTATTTAGCAGCAGAGAGCATTCCTACGGATTCAGTTTCGTAAAATACGGCCGACGAATCGTCGAGCCACCGAGCTAAGGTAAATTGCTCTAAATTAGTGTCTATGTGTTCCTAGATGAGAAGTAAATATTTCTCCCTTCTGGGCCGCTGAAAAATAGTGAGTTTTCGACCGTCTTTCGATAAGCCTAAGTTTAGGCTATAAACTATATCGAAAGTGATGTTGCCTTTTGAAATAAAGTTGTATTTAGTATTGATTGACATATTTGTGAATGCAGTGGGGAGAAAACAGTTGAAGTACCGGCTGAGCCTCGTTCGACAGACGAATAGCTCAAGAATAAGGTATGTAAAGTTAGTTTCCTCGGCAAGTTAAGTAATATTGAGACAGTATGGTAATTTACAGACCAGTAGAATGTTCAGAAGTCGATTATTGTGTTATTATGAATATTGGTGCAATATGAGAAGTTTTGGGTTGTAACGTGTACGAGACCTATCCGTATGATATAGATTCTGACGTAAGTATAAAAGATATTGCCCAGTATATACAGTATGTGATGTAATATGCCATGTTAAGATATTGTTGTGTTTAGCTGAAACCTCGCGAAGTAGTACAGTATGCGTAAAGCATTTCAGACATAGAATAGTAACTAAATAAAGTTTAGAAAGCATGTTAGAAATAGGAAATCATGTTAATACAGAAACTCAATAAACAGTATAGCTTTTAGCAGAAACACCATCTTGTATAGCATTGCTCCAGTACAGTTTGACAGGAGACTATGTTCGTATTTATATTTACCTGCCTCAGCACGGATCAGGCACTTACAGATTACTATTATTAGCTCAGCAGCTATATATACGACACCTTACCCCTGTTAGCCTTAGCTTATGAGATATACAGACAGCATGACTAGTTGAGACCGTTGTATTGATTGGGGTTGGATTACCTAGCATTCATGACCGCCCAGGGTTAATAGCTGTATCGACTCGTCCGCCAGAGGACGAGGATACGTCACTCTACGGAGTGATATGCCGTCCCGCAAGGGGACGAAGATGGGATGCCAGTTTCCCCATATTGTGCCTTGGTCGGCCCTTATACACCCCCGTCGAGCGGGTACGCCCGGGGTGTTGATTTTGGAGTCCTTCGGACTCAGGTACAGTTATAGTCAGGGGCTCAGCAAGCCCAAGTGCATACCCAGGGACCGGCTGGATGCTTACAGCCATTGTAGGAGATGGGATGACCGGGGTAGGGGTATAGATTCTGTGCTGGCTGTACCTCCCGGCTTATGGGGGCCGGGTAAGGTTTGTGTGTGCTATGTTATGTTATTTCATGTTATGCCATGTTATGTTAGATACAAGTAGATCAGTAGTAGCACGATACGTTTCCAGGTATGACTCTTACCCTTCCCAGTAAAGATTGAGAGAAGGTATGATTTACATTATCAGACAGTTAGTCTATTCTCTCTACTTCAGTTTCTTCAGTTATATTATTGTATTCAGATTTTGCTTTCAGTTATTGCTTTACATACTCAGTACCAGTGGTACTGACGCCCGGTGGGGTGCTGCATTACTTGCCTTCAGGTACTTATAGACGAGCAGGAGACACCACGTGATTCCTGTCAGCGATCGAGTATTCAACTCCTGTCATCCGGAGACTGAATTCCAGAGGTGTACTTCAGTTCTTTTGTTTTATAGTACGGGTAGGTCGGGGCCCTTTCCCGACCAGTTCTATTGCTATTCTTAGAGGCTTGCAGTCTATATATTCCCTGTGGTTAGATGAGCCGGTCGTGTGAGGCCGTGCAGTTGTTTGGTTGTCAGTATTCTTGCTTTCTTTTACTTTGGCCGTGTGGGGCCATAGCTTGCCAGTAGTGGTGACCTTGCCGGTCACGTAGTTTCCTTTTGTGCTTTATGATTGAGTTGCAGATAACTAGACGGCATGGTGGCCTTGTCGGCCCGCATAGGTTTCCCTGAGATAATATGTTTCTGGTCAGCTGCTAGTACAGGTACAGAAGGCTATAGGCCAATAGGCCGAGGGCTGTATTTACAGCCGTTATATAGCCCTTTGTTTCCAGAAATATGAGTTAGAGCCAGCCAGGCACCAGATGTGCCCAGGCTTACAGTCCAGCAGGTCAGGTCCTAGTAGGGCACCAGGTGCCAGTCATACCCCCCAAGGCGGGGTGTGACAAACTTGGTATCAGAGCAGGTCATATCCCAGGGAGTCTGCAAGCCGTGCTAAGTAGAGTCTTGTCTATGGATGTGTTGTGCACCACATACTATAGGCAGGAGGCTGCGAGGCATGATATGATAGTTACCCTTCTTTCTCAGTCAGTCGTGCTTTAGAGCGGTACAGTATAGGGTTGAGTCCCTGAGAACTCACCGTATTCTTTGGTTACAGATACAAAGACAGATCAGCATTACCCTATCACAGGAAGAAGATCAGAAATAGCAACGGAAGAGAGCATCAGTCAGTTACATGATAACTACAGCAGTAAGGAGGAGGTATCAGAGACCTCCCTGCGTGATACCTTTATTAGCATTATTCCTAGTATACGTTGATAACGTCAGAATAGGGAGTCAGAAGTATAATGTACATATGAGTTGATTTACTTATCAGTTATATAAGATCTAATTATGATTACAGATAAGGTCAGACCACCAGGTAAGTATTCGAAAATATAGAGAGCTCCTATGATTATGTAAGTTGGGCAGACCCTTATGACAGTAAGCCAGTAGAAAAAGTAAGATTATTTAGTTTGCCCGAAGCAGGGGTGAAAGATCTATTAGTAATAAAATGCTTAGTAATAATCAAGTTTGAGCCAGAAAAAGGCCAAGCCCGCCATATATGATAATAGATAGCAAGACATACCTGTAAGATTATAGTTATGATCTAGTTGTGACATCGAGAGATATAGAGGTTATGTGAATCAGATGGGCTTGAGTATACGCCCAAAGAAGTATAGGTCGAGGTTTGATCAGTAATCGCATTAGCAATGAAAGGCAGGTACCTTGAACCCCAGAGTTCAGTTTAAGCAAGATGAGAGGGAGAAGCAGGAATGTCAGATCTTGTGGGGAAATTAGAACTACCCCAGATTGATAAAGTATCGTATTAAAGATTAAGCTTCGCGCTGACAGTAGGATTGCGGTTCAGAATACCGCAGTATGTCCGCTATGGAAAAGCTAAGAAGTTACCGATACAACAATTCTAATCTAGTGTAGCCTAGAGATAAGGCCCAGCAGATAGTCATGGGCTCTCAGTATATGCCTAGTAAGGCTACAGGATTCGAACGTCGACCCCACATCGTAAGAGTGGCGAATTTCAAACAGCAAACGATAACTAAAATGTTTATGTTTGTTACTTTCAGAATGGGGTGACAATGCAATGAAATGATAAGTCAGGGCAAGAGATGGTATTAGGCCGTAGAAGCAATGTATCATGTACGATGTGAGACTCAGCAGAACCTGTCAGAGATCATGAACTACCGCAGAAATTAGTACATATTGTACGTAGCTAGCGATATATAGATATACAGATAATAGATAGGTTGTGAGTGGCTGCCTATAAGGGCTACAATCACAGATGCTGATTAGTAATAGAAAGCCTATACAAATTGCATTGGGGGACTAAAAAAAAAAAAAAAGAAGAAGAGAGAGGGCGGATTAAGTATGAGTTACGTATGAAGTCATAAAAACTATCTCAGTTCTCAGTTATTAAGTTGATAGATTCATGTGTTGTTGTCGGATCTAGGCTCTAGGAGCTTACCAGAATTATTAACCTAAGACAGATGGCTAGATGATAAGGGCGCAGCTAGACGGTCTATCGACCAGCTGGCGCCTGTATTAGCAGGGAGGCATCCCTGAAGATCGGTAACAGTAGCACATGTGCTAGAACCAGGATTAGAGGCCGAATGGGCAAATTTCATAGGTTAGCAATATCAGAATTGTTCTAGCATGTTAAGTGGTCATACGTCGTTTTCCCAGCCTTATAGGCAACAGTCGGTCGTAGCCAACCTAGCAGTTATTATGCGAAACACCCCATAAGTCAGTCGGCCGCCCCAGTCAGAATACCCGTGGGTACCCCAGGGAAGGGTCCACATCAATAGTCAGCGACAGACTAGTATTTCAGCTGGTTTTTGTAAGATATTTAGATACAGAGCCCTAGCAGAAGGCCAGTATTTACAGAATAGCCCATAAGACCGAGAATTCTCCAGAATAGCAGTATAAATCCAAGTGGATACACACAAGGCGTAAGAAATTGATAGTGCCCTGCTAGCACAGTGTTTATTAAGACCAGGGGATCAGTAGACTCCCCGTGAAGGTCCAGAGATTGATCGCCGGGGAGTAAGTTGAATAAGTCCAGCCTTCCAGTGGGTTAAGCAAAATAACAGAGCAATTAGATGCCCACGAGTTTGCGGTTATGCACGAACTATAAGCACTCAAGTAGCACGGTTAGAGTATGGTGGGACTACTGCCACATTCGGGTCATTCAACCCGACTATTCAGTTATTTAGGGTTATGCAGCCAGATCATTAGAGGTCATGATCAATATCAGGACCCCCTGATCAGATACGGGCACATGGTGTGCAGATAGTCGTTCAAGGTCACCTTAGCAACAAGTAGCCTTAGCATGCGGCCAGAGGGCTAGATAAGCTCTAACTATACCGGTAGATTACTTGTCAGATTCTCCGGTATAATAAACCAGTATGACCGTCAGATATATATCAAATTGGTAAATGTGAATTTTGGTTGAGTCCAGTAGCCTTTTTGGTCACATGGTGTCGGAGGCTGGTGTACAGATAGATACACAAAAAAAAAATCGAAGTAATGAAGATCTGGCCTGGACCTACCACTCCAATCGAAGTACGCAGTCCCTGCGGTTAGCCGTGTACCGCAGAGGGTCCGTGGAAGGACTTTCCACCTTAGCAGCACCTTTGACTAAATTGACACAGAAGGCAGCAAAGTTCCAGTAGACTGAGGCGTGTGAGCAGAACTTCCAAGAGTTAAAAGCCAGGTTAACATCAACTCCAGTGTTAGTATCGCCAGAAGGTACAGAGGGTTGGTGCAGCATGGTAAAGTAACAGTTTATGCTTTCACGCAATTGAAGGGACATGAAAAGAATTATCTTACCCATGACCTGGAGGTAGTTGCAGTAGTTTATGCCTTAAAAAGCGATAATTTGGTATCACCCGGGAAGGGCTGATACGGTAGTAGATGCCCTTAGCCGTAGATCTATGAGGAGTTGGCATACTTGCCGTTTGAACAGCGGGAATAGACCCGAGAATTTTACTAGTTAGCCGGTCTAGCCGTTCACATAGCAGAAATAACGGATAACAGAACGATAATACAGAATGTCGCAACATTGTCGTTAGTGGTGGAAGTAAAGGAATGGCAGTATAGGAACTCTAGCCAGGTTCAATTTAAACATAAGATTCAGTAAGGAGAGATGACATATTTTCAGATAACCGGGTATGAAGTGTGGCGATATAAAGGCCGCATTGCGCTCCAGATATTTTGGGGCATCGTCAGCAGTTTATGAGCGAGGCGCATTACGCCCGCTATTCTCTTCATCCCGATACGACAAAGAGGTACCATGACATTAAAGAGAACTACTGGTAGCCCAGTGTCCTAACTGCCAACAGTTGAAGGCAGAATATCAGAAACCAGGCAGGTTAATTTAGAACATAGCTGTGCCTCTTTGGAAATGAGAAGCAGTGAATATGGATTTTGTGGCAGGATTACCCTGTACCAGACACGAAAATGATTCTATTTGAGTAATAAGTGACAGATTGACAAAATCAACTCATTTCTTGCCAGTAAGAACTACTTTCTCGGCCGAAGATTATGCTGAGTTGTATATCAGAAAGATAGTCAGATTATATGGAATACCAGTATCCGTTATTTCAGACAGAGGAGCACAATTTATAGTTAGATTCTGGCAATCATTTCAGAAAGGTTTGGGCACGCAGATTAATTTAAGCACAGCGTTCTACCCTCAGACAGATGAGTAGGCTGAGCGCACAATTCAGACGCTCGAAGACATGTTGCGAGCGTGTGTGCTAGATTTCAGTAATAGTCAAAATGAGCAGTTACCATTAGTTGAATTTGCCTCCAGAATTAGAATCCATATATCCGGTCTGTTATGTAGCTATGCTGAGGAAATGCATAGGGGACCCGTCCAGAGTAGTCCCAGTCCAGAATATCCAGGTTACGAAGAAGCTGGCCTATGAAGAGGTCCCAGTAGCTATCCTAGACAGATAGATTCGCAGACTCCGCACTAAAGATATTGCGTCTATCAAGGTATTAGGGGATAACAAGAACCGAGAGAAGATAACTTGGGGAGCAGAGGAAGATATGAGGACCAGATATCCTCACCTATTTCAGGCCCAGTTAGGCGACAGGTATGTCCGTATTATTACTCATGCAGTACCATATGGTTGTATGTCTGTGAATGAGAAAGATTGATATTTAGTTATCCAGTGGATCCTAGAATATTACGTGCAGTGCCTGTGTTGGACTTTTCTGCATTTCAGGTTTTTGCTATAGTCCATATTACAGGGGATACTTTGCCAAAATTTTTCTAAACAAGTAAGCTAAGTAAGTCCTCTAGATGGCAGTATACATTCGAGGACGAATGTTCTTAAGGGGGGGAGAATGTTATACCCCGTAGAATTTCCGGCACCTACATGACCTATTCGCACGTTGGTTAAGCATATTTGAAGGTCATACGTGCTAGAGAAAGGCCCGGGAAAAAGAACGGACGAGAAACCCGTCGAACCATCGCGGGAGGAGCCGAGGCAGAGCCCCTCCGCGATGGCAGCGTGTCACGGAGGTGAGGCCTCCGCGATGGCTCCGTGACACGTTGCCCAGGTTCAGGCCCAAGTATATAAAGCCCCACTTCGGTTTTAAATGATATAACCTTTAAAAATTTTCCAGAGAACAGAGGCAAACGCTGAGAGAGAAGAAAGGAACGAAGAAATTAAATAATTTTCATCCGATTACGCTGTCCAAACTCAAATTAATCCTAGATACCAAAGTATTTAGCAGCAGAGAGCATTCCTACGGATTCAGTTTCGTAAAATACGGCCGACGAATCGTCGAGCCACCGAGCTAAGGTAAGTGGAATTGCTCTAAATTAGTGTCTATGTGTTCCTAGCTGAGAAGTAAATATTTCTCCCTTCTGGGCCGCTGAAAAATAGCGAGTTTTTGACCGTCTTTCGATAAGCCTAAGTTTAGGCTATAAACTATATCGAAAGTGACGTTGCCTTTTGAAATAAAGTTGTATTTAGTATTGATTGACATATTTGTGAATGCAGTGGGGAGAAAACAGTTGAAGTACCGGCTGAGCCTCGTTCGACAGACGAATAGCTCAAGAATAAGGTATGTAAAGTTAGTTTCCTCGGCAAGTTAAGTAATATTGAGACAGTATGGTAATTTACAGACCAGTAGAATGTTCAGAAGTCGATTATTGTGTTATTATGAATATTGGTGCAATATGAGAAGTTTTGGGTTGTAACGTGTATGAGACCTATCCGTATGATATAGATTCTGACATAAGTATTAAAGATATTGCCCAGTATATACAGTATGTGATGTAATATGCCATGTTAAGATATTGTTGTGTTTAGCTGAAACCTCGCGAAGTAGTACAGTATGCGTAAAGCATTTCAGACATAGAATAGTAACTAAATAAAGTTTAGAAAGCATGTTAGAAATAGGAAATCATGTTAATACAGAAACTCAATAAACAGTATAGCTTTTAGCAGAAACACCATCTTGTATAGCATTGCTCCAGTACAGTTTGACAGGAGACTATGTTCGTATTTATATTTACCTACCTCAGCACGGATCAGGCACTTACAGATTACTATTATTAGCTCAGCAGCTATATATACGACACCTTACCCCTGTTAGCCTTAGCTTATGAGATATACAGACGGCATGACTAGTTGAGACCGTTGTATTGATTGGGGTTGGATTACCTAGCATTCATGACCGCCCAGGGTTAATAGCTGTATCGACTCGTCCGCCAGAGGACGAGGATACGTCACTCTACGGAGTGATATGTCGTCCCGCAAGGGGACGAAGATGGGATGCCAGTTTCCCCATATTGTGCCTTGGTCGGCCCTTATACACCCCCGCCGAGCGGGTACGCTCGGGGTGTTGATTTTGGAGTCCTTCGGACTCAAGTACAGTTATAGTCAGGGGCTCAGCAAGCCCAAGTGCATACCCAGGGACCGGCTGGATGCTTACAGCCATTGTAGGAGATGGGATGACCGGGGTAGGGGTATAGATTCTGTGCTGGCTGTACCTCCCGGCTTATGGGGGTCGGGTAAGGTTTGTGTGTGCTATGTTATGTTATTTCATGTTATGCCATGTTATGTTAGATACAAGTAGATCAGCAGTAGCACGATACGTTTCCAGGTATGACTCTTACCCTTCCCAGTAAAGATTGAGAGAAGGTATGATTTACATTATCAGACAGTTAGTCTATTCTCTCTACTTCAGTTTCTTCAGTTATATTATTGTATTCAGATTTTGCTTTCAGTTATTACTTTACATACTCAGTACCAGTGGTACTGACGCCCGGTGGGGCGCTGCATTACTTGCCTGCAGGTACTTATAGACGAGCAGGTGACACCACGTGATTCCTGTCAGCGATCGAGTATTCAGCTCCTGTCATCCGGAGACTGAATTCCAGAGGTGTACTTCAGTTCTTTTGTTTTATAGTACGGGTAGGTCGGGGCCCTTTCCCGACCAGTTCTATTGCTATTCTTAGAGGCTTGCAGTCTATATATTCCCTGTGGTCAGATGAGCCGGTCGTGTGAGGCCGTGCAGTTGTTTGGTTGTCAGTATTCTTGCTTTCTTTTACTTTGGCCGTGTGGGGCCATAGCTTGCCAGTAGTGGTGACCTTGCCGGTCACGTAGTTTCCTTTTGTGCTTTATGATTGAGTTGCAGATAACTAGACAGCATGGTGGCCTTGTCGGCCCGCATAGGTTTCCCTAAGATAATATGTTTCTGGTCAGCTGCTAGTACAGGTACAAAAGGCTATAGGCCAACAGGCCGGGGGCTGTATTTACAGCCGTTATATAGCCCTTTGTTTCCAGAAATATGAGTTAGAGCCATCCAGGCACCAGATGTGGCCCAGGCTTACAGTCCAGCAGGTCAAGTCCTAGTAGGGCACCAGGTGCCAGTCATACCCCCCAAGGCGGGGTGTGACAAATGGATACATATTACTATCCTAGACCAACACCCCAAGATGTTTTGGTGGTAGAAAGAGATTGGAATCAAACCAACACCAGTTATAACGGTGATGCCATCTATGAATGGAATTTAGATGGTTTAACAGACAGACAGATAAGTATTCTCGTACATCGAATGTTGATGTACTCTACAATCTGCAAAGCTACTTCGGATAAAAATACGGAAACGGTAATTTGCAGAATGATAGTTGCAGGTTTCACCGGCCAATTAAGAGGTTGGTGGGATAATTTTATGACTGCTGAGGATAGAGCAGCGATCTATAACGCCGTTAAGACAGAACCTGGAGTTGATAACCTAGGAAGAGCCCTAGTAGCAGGAAGACAAGATTGTGTCTATACTTTGGTACTTACTATTATTGAACATTTTAGTGGTAGATTCACCAACATGTACGAAAATATTCGTACTTTGTTAAATGGACTTAGATGTAAACATTTAGGTAAATTCAGGTGGTATAAGGACACCTTCCTTAGTCGGGTAATGGATTTGCCCGAAAGTAACAGTGACCATTGGAAAGGTAAATTTATAGATGGTTTACCTCACCTATTTGCAGAAAGAGTTAGGAAAGCTCTTAGAGGGAATAACATCCAGATTATGTATAACAATTATACATACGGGAGACTTATCGGAGTTTGTACCCAAGAAGGATTAAATCTATGTAACGAGTTAAAGCTGAATGCACAGCTAAAGAGACAGAATCTAACTGAAAGGAACCAGTTAGGTGATTTTTGTCAGAAGTTCGGAATGGAAAGAACTGTAGCATCTTCTTCAAAAAGGAAGGACAGAAAAAATCAAGATGATTATTACCAAAGGAAAGGTAAAAGACGACATCGTCGATCAAAAGAGGAAAGATATTTCTAAAGAAAACATCGAAAAGAGAAAAGATTTGTTAAAGACAGATCAGGAAGAGATCTGAAGGATATTAAGTGTTATAAATGCGGACAATTTGGTCATATTGCCCCAAATTGTAAGAAAGAAAGGGTTAAAGCTCTTGCAATGGATTTAGATGAAAAATCCAAAGAACAGATTATGAAGATTATGGATGAAACTTCAGACAGTGAAAGTGATTATACTTCTTCTTCTGAATCTGAAGCCTCTGTTAAATTATTTGATTTACCTGATGAAAATGGTTGTGATAAATGCAATACAGGTACAGGTAATTGTTCTTGTGATAACCTGGATTTTTATAAATTACAATCACAGTTTCAAAATAATTTTGAAATTAAACCTATTACTTCAGATAATATTTTAGAATTATTGAAAGAAGTCAATGATAATGATTTAAGAGAAAAAATTATCAGCATGGCTTCTATTTCAAAACCGGAAGAAAAGCCCATTCAAAAGAAATATATTTTAGAGGAAACTCCATATTCTATGGCGGAAGTTCAAAAAATACTTTTGCAAAGAAACTCGCCACAAAATATGAGTTTTCCCGGTTATTCTTCTTCAATGGATGATTTAAAATCTGAAGTTGAAAAGTTAAAAAATGAGATTAAATCTCTTAAACAAAATCAAATGATTTTCGACCATCGTATGAGCCAAATGGAACGTACTATGGGTCATGATAAAGGAAAAGAAGTTTTGAATGATGATTCAAAAGAAATTTCTGATTTTGCAAAAAGGGTTATTTCCTCCCCAAATGACGATTTATTCATTGGGATGATGCAAGTAGTAACTTCTCATAGATGGTATGTTAAGTGTACTATTTTGATTGATGATAATTTTTCTATTACTGAAACTGCTCTTATTGATAGTGGAGCAGATATGAGTTGCATTCAAGAAGGGATAATCCCGACCAGATATTATCAAAAAACTTCTCATAAGATTAGCTCTGCATCTGGTGATAAAATGAAAATTGATTATAAATTGCCTAAGGCCTATATTTGCAAAGATAATGTTTGCATTCCTCATTTTTTCATTCTTGTTAAAGATAAAATGTTCCCTCCTATTATACTTGGAACTCCTTTTATTCAAGCTATTTATCCTCTTACCTATGTTGATAACACAGGTTTTCATGCTACTTATAATGGTAGAAAAATTTCTTTTCAGTTTATAACTGAACCCCTTACCAGGAATATAAATTCTTTGATTGATAAAAAGATTTTTCATATGAAATCTTTACAACATGAAATTTATAGCATGTCTATTGATACTGTTTTACAATCCTCTAAAGTTCAGGAAAAGATTAAATTGATTTCTGAACAATTTGCTATTTCTATATGTGCTGATCATCCCAGCGCCTTTTGGAATCGAAAAAGGCATGTAGTTTCTCTTCCATATGAAGATTCTTTCTCTGAGGAAAATATTCCTACTAAATCTCGGCCCTGCCAGATGAATTTAGAATTGCTTGAAATCTGCAAAAAAGAGATTGATAATCTTTTGCAAAAAGATCTTATAAAACCTTCAAAGTCACCATGGTCTTGTACAGCATTTTATGTTAATAATGCTGCAGAAAAAGAACGTGGTGTACCAAGATTGGTAATAAATTATAAACCTTTAAATAAAGTTTTAAAATGGATCAGATATCCGATCTCTAATAAAAGAGATCTTTTATCAAGATTATATGATGCCAATATATTTTCAAAGTTTGATTTAAAATCTGGATATTGGCAAATTCAGCTTTTTAAAGAGCATACTTATAAAACGGCATTTAATGTCCCATTCGGACAGTACAAATGGAATGTTATGCCTTTTGGTTTAAAAAATGCTCCTTCTGAATTTCAGAAAATTATGAATGATATTTTTAATCCATATATGGATTTTATCATTGTATACATCGATGATATTTTAGTTTTTCCAAGACTTTGGAATCTCATTTCAAACATTTGGATATTTTCAAAAGGATAATTATTCAAAATGGGTTAGTAATTTCCAAACCCAAAATGAGTCTTTTTCAGACAAATGTCAGATTTCTGGGTCATTATATTTTCCAGGGAAAAATTGTTCCTATTCAGAGATCCATCGAATTTGCCTCAAAATTTCCTGATATTATTAGTGACAGGACTCAATTACAGAGATTTCTTGGGAGTTTAAATTATATTTCTCCCTTTATCAAAAGTTTGTCTACAGATCTGGCCCCTCTGTTCGAAAGGCTTAAAAAGGGATATAATTTGCCATGGTCTGATTTACATACAGATATTGTTAAGAAGGTAAAAGAGAAGGTAAGCTCTTTACCTTGTCTTACTTTAGCCAATCCTGATTGGCAAAAAATTGTTGAGACAGATGCCTCTAATATAGGCTTCGGCGGTATTTTGAAACAGCTGAATCCCCATGATAAAAGGGAATATTTGATTCGTTATTATTCAGGTAAGTGGACTCCGGCTCAACAGAAATATGCTACTATGGCCCATGAAATGCTTACTATTGTTAAGTGTGTATTGAAATTTCAAGACGATTTGTATAACAAAAGATTCTTGATAAGAACTGACAACAATGCAGTCAAATTTATGTTCAACAAAGATTTTAAACATGATGCCTCTAAAATTATATTTGCTAGATGGCAGGCTCAATTAGCGCCATTTGATTTTGATATAGAATATAAAAAGGGAAGTGATAATTCACTACCAGATTTCTTAACCAGAGAATTTTTAAATGAAGACTGACAAAATCTGTTTTTGTTGCAGAATGAGGCCACAAGGAGGCTTCCCCTCTGATAGAGGGAGAGGAAGGGGAAGGAATATCCCTGGAGTTTATAATAACCGGGATGGTTCAAACGGTAGAAGTTATACTTCTCCAGGATCAAGTTCAGGAAGTTATACTTTCCAAAATCCTATCATCAGAAGAGGTAATAGAACTCTAATAAATGAGAATATTTCTCAAAGAAGGGAAGCTGAATCCTCATCTTCCTCATCTATTAACTTGGAAGATATTCCAAGAAACAGCCCTTTATACGAGGCCTTGCAACAGTATATTGCTAACAGAAGAGGACAAAGTGATACTTACACCTCTGTCGCTATGGAGACAGTAGAGGACCATAAAAATTATGAAAAGGTCCCAAAGAGAGAAGTTATACTTCTACTCGAGAATAAGGATATCAGATGGAAAGAAAATATTTGGGAGATAACCCAAAAATACTTAATGGAAAAATTATATTTCCCGGGTGAGTCATACAAAACCCGAAGCTACTATGAAAATATTCTTCTATTTACTGGAAGTGCAGAGATATCTCACTTTAAGGATCAAAGAGACGAGACAGTTTATAACTTCTCGAAACTTATTATAAAAAGGATTATATCCATAGAAGAATGGGGTATATCCACCATGAAAGAAAAGCAAGTGATACTTGAAAGTGGAAGGATGAACTTCACTTACTGGGATTATATCCAAGCCTTCTCTTACGTTTTATATTATAATAATGATAAACATAAGCATACTTGGTTTATCAAAATATGCTCTAAGGTATTCCAAAAAATGTATACCAAATTGGTTCTTACAGTGGTGGACATTCCACGGCCCTTCCATCAGGATATTGCCTGAAAAAATTAAAGAATTATATGATTCATGGATACAGGTGTCTCCAGATCTGGACCGATTATACAGAGAAGAACATATAAGTTCTCCAGAGAATATTAGCCAGATTATGTTCTTCATAGAATTCTCTATCCCTTGGATCCATAAATGGGTCCCCGAATTCGGTTATACCGAAGATCAAATTCCGTGTATCTATCGGACATATTACAATAACTTCTGGGATAAAATGATGAAAATAGACCCAGTCACCAAAAAGATTTTTGGACAAGAAACAATTGACGATATTAATAAGGCCCTAAAAAGATATCAAGAAAAGGGGGAGATTGAAGCAATTAAAGACAGTCCCCTAAGACATATTGCAAGAAAAATTGCTTATCAACTGGGTGATAAGACCCAGCAAATCGAGGATTATTTAAACCTTGTGAAGAAAAACTTGTTAGAATCCTTTGAACAAATTTCTAGCAAGTCTGATACGTCAATGAAAAGTCCATCAAATTATGAGGACTCCCAGATAGACGAAGATGCCGACACAGAAGATGTGTTACGGGAAGCAGAAAAGCTCCTGCAAGAAGATAAGCTCGATGAAGGAGATAGCGACGAAAATTTCGTCCAAAGAATACTGAACGCACAAGGAAAGAAGAAAATTTGAACCTTGTGGACCCCACTTCGGACCCATTGACGGAGGTAGCTGTCTGAGTGCAATAATAGAAGCACACTGTACAAAGTTACTGTAGATAAAAAAAAAATTTCTATTTAAAGAGGCCTTTGCCTCACTTGTACATCATCAGAAATTTTAGGAATTCTCTCTCTCTCTAGTTTTGCCTTCTCTCTAAAAGAAGACAAAGCCATCTGTAAATCTCTTGTAATCTTTTCAATTTTGTATAGAAAAAATCAGAAAATCGTCCAAGTTTTGGACACAAATTCCGGTTTCAAGGTATTTATTTTCTGTCTTTATTTTTACCTTATTTCTCCAATGGCCGTGCTTATAGCCGGCTAAACTTCTATCTATGTTGAATCTCCATACTACTTAAATATTCGTAAAGAATGAACTAGTCTTTATCAAAATCAAGAGATTTTATTATAAGAACTTTAAGAATTTAGTATAAATATTGATAGCTTGGTTCGGAGATGGTGGTACAGTCGGCGAATACTGTAGATCATGGATTTGCCTTAGTGGCTACGTACAGTTGCCCGGTGAAAAAGCCCGTTATTTGGAGTTGTTTAGGGTTGTTGTTATCCCGGGGAGCCCCTAAAAAGGTATCCTGTACACATGGTCTCAAGATCCGGCAGTATTTTGGCCAGACAGACCCCGTGCTTCGGTAAAAGGTTTACCATACAGCTATTAATCTGTATACTAAACTTTAAAGTTCAGATAATAATTTCCCTTTGTTTTGATTCTTGTTTGAAGACAAGGGTATTATTTGGATAAGGCCTATCACCGTCGAGCGGACTACCGCCGGTAACGAAAGATCCTGTCTAGATCTTGGATTTGCCTTAGTGGCTAGTTGCCCGGTGAAAAAGCCCGTTATTTGGACTTGTTTAGGGCTGTTGTTATCCCGGGGAGCCCCTAAAAAGGTATCCTGTACACATGGTCTCAAGATCCGGCAGTATTTTGGCCAGACAGACCCGATTGGGGTTTTGGGGATTTGCGGAAGTAAATGAGAGAGAGAGTTCAGTGTGGAATGTCGGATGCCTTTGGCTTCCGTTTTCTCTCTATTTATAAACAAAGAAATTTACAAATGACTCTTTACAAGTGGCCTTTACTGTTCATAAACGACCTTTACTGTTTATGAATAGTGACTTGTGGCCGACACCTTTACTATTTACTTTGCGACTTTTTGCTAAAGTAGCCACCTTCTACTGTACACTTTAAGACTTTTGTACAAAAACAAAAACTTTTCTTTACAGCTGTCCACTTTCGGACAAAAACTCTAAAAAAAAATCATATCTGTCTTCTCTTTATCTGATCCTTCATATGTCGTTTTCCCTTTATCTGAGCCTCTTTCTTTTTTGCTGCGTATTATCTCACTCCAGCTGTACCTCCGGTATTTTATCCATATCTTCACCATGGCATTTTGAGCAATGGTGGTCTGGGTACTTTTGTCCTATAACTTTACAGTATCTGGTCAATAGTGTCGGGGAGATGTAGTTTTTTCGTATGGCTCTGGTAGTAGGTATGTCTTCTGGTTTCAGTAAGCTGATTATCCATTGTCTTAATTCTTCCATATCAGCTTCTTTATATTCCTTGGAGTTTGCATATATAATTGTCTGATCTCGTGAGTAATAGTTCCAAACTGCATTTCCGTTTAGATAATTATTAGCTAATTCATTTAATATGGTTGCGAGTCCTATTATCCTCTTGTTTGAATAGAACTCTGGTATCTCTGCAAATGTTATTTCATCCTGTTGATCTATCCTTTCAGGGATTATCATCTCCTTTGTTAATCCTATTTTTACCACCTGTATGATGGGTTTTATTTCTTCATATAATATCTCTGCTGGTGCTGAATATATTTTTATGTAGAAAAAAGTGTCTTTGGTTATTCTTTTATATGTAGTGAAGGCTTTGTGTATCTCGGGTATTGTAGTTATTTCGTCTCCCGTTGCTGTGTATACGGTATTGAGCAGTCCGTAATCATAGCAAGTTCTGACTAGGTTCGCATTTGTCTTAGGTTGTGCAATAAGTTTGTTGTAGCCTTGTAGATATTGGGTTACATAATCTTCAGCTGGGTTATCTGTGCTTGTAGATCTTGGGTTTTTATTCAGGAAGGTTTGTATCCTGTGAATGTTTTGTATATATCTGTTGGTTATGTGGTTGTAGGTTTGTTTAGTCTGGTTTAGACTTTCTCTGTATGTTGTAGTTTGTGGAGTGGGAGTGAATGGTATATTTTTCTTGGGTGTAAATGGTTTGTCAAATAGTTGTTTTCTAATAATATCTCTTCTTTCTGCTGTAGATTTTAATGTACCTGCAGTTGTAATAGATGGATTGTTAGCTTGGGTTTTTTGGAGTTTCCCAACGTCTCCTTTTAGCTCTGGAAGTTTAACGTCTTCCGATCGACGTAGTTCCGCGTTTTTTGAGTCACGCTGCTGACTACTAGCTTTTCCTTTTAGCTGCTGTATCTCTTCCTCCATACTTTCCACTTTTTTACAAAGTGTAGTTAGGAGTCCAAGTATCTGTTCCATTTTACCTTCTTCAGGTTTTGCATCTTGAGATGTAATCTGCAATTGTATTCTTTTCAGTTTTGATGACTTCAATTGTGAATGAGAAATTCAATATATTTAATACCAATCTCCTTATCTCCTTTGTTGTTACAGAATCTTGTACTTTTCTAGTTATCCACCATTTTACTTGTGTATTATCTGTTCTAACAATAAATTTGTTATAAACAATATATGGTTCGAATGCTAATAAACATTTATATAATGCAAATAATTCTTTTCTGTTTATTTCCCATTTAATATGTGGTTCTGTATATGATCCTGAGTGATATCTACAGTGATGTTCTATTTTTTCATTTTCATATTTGTATTTCAGTACTCCTCCATAGTTATGGTTACTAGAATCTGATTCCACTATATAGGTAAATTGTTTATTTTCATCCGGGAAATATAGTTTTGGTAATTTTTTACACATTTCTTTTATCTTTTTTATGTAGTTTCTGTCTTTTTCATCGAAATTATATTCTACATCCTTTTTTAATTTCCTTTGTAATGGCTTTAGATTTTCTGCTAACTTTGGTATATATTCTCGTACTTGGTTAACTAATCCTAAAAAGGATTGTAATTTTTTCTTAGTATCTAATAATTCTTCAGAATTAATTATCTTTTGTACTATATGTGTTTGCATTTTTACTCCGTTTTTGTCTATCTGTATGCCTAGAAATTCTATTTGGTTTTTTAGTATCTCAGCTTTCTTTTCGCTTAAGCCTATTCCTGATATTTCTATTATGTGTATGAATTTTTCTAATAACCTTATATGTTCCTCTTTTGTTCTTGAGTAAAGTAGTATATCGTCTATGTATACTATACAGTTTTCTAGTTGGTTGAAATAATTATCCATGAAGTGTTGGTATCTTCCTGGTGCATTTTTGTATCCAAAGGGTAATACGTTCCATTCGTAGAATCCTTGTGGTACAGTAAATGTTGTTAGTTGTTTTGATTCTTCTTCTAGCTTTAAGTGGTAAAATCCTGATTTACAATCGAATTTACTGAAGTAGTTATATCCTTGTATTTGCCTTATTTTTAGTACCTTATTTGGTATTGGGTAGTTATATGTTTTAGTTTTTGCATTTAGATTCCTATAATCTATTACCATTCTGCTTTTTCCTCTTTTTTGTTCATTATGTTTATTTACTATAAATGCCGGACTGTTATGTTTACTATTGCTTTCTTGTATGTAATTATTTTCTAGTAGTTCTTTTATATGCATCTGGAATTCTTTTTGATCTTCAAAATTATATCTCAATGGTTTTTGTGTTATTATACTATTCTCATCTATTAGTTCGATTTTTACTTTTGTTTTATGTTTTTCCCATCCTTGTAATGGGTTTTCATTATATAATGATTTTAACTTATCTTGTAATATTTGTATTTTATCTATTGTGAATATTATCATTTCAATCTTTTGGTCGTTTGATGTTATATTTTCTAATTTTTGAGTAATTTTTTCGCTTCCTTTTATCCATGGCGTATTTTTTCTTATTTTATTGTTTACTCTTTTTGCTCCTATTTTCTTATTACATGGGGTAGTAAACCACCAATGTGTCTTTGTTATGGTATGTTGGTATAATTTTTCTAAAAATGGCATTCCTAATAATATATCTCTATTAGTGAATTCGTAACTATACATTTCTTCTATTATTAGTATTTTATCCCATATCTGTATTTTTATATTTTTAGCTTTATGTGTTATCATACTACCTTCATTGTTAAATCCAGTAACTATAAGTGGTGTTTTTAGTTTTTCCCATTTATCTTCTGGTAAGCAATTATGTTTACACATATTTGCTCCTGCTCCCGTATCTACCATAGGTGTGTAGTATCTATTGTAATATCCTTCTACTATAATTTTCATTAGTATATAGATTTTTGTCATTCTTTCATATTAGGGTCCTTTTAATGATTATCTTTTTGTTTTCATAGTGTATTATTAGCTGTCTTTCATCTAGATTATAAGGTTTTACTATTTCCAGCCATTTTATTCCTAAAATAATATTATCTTTTTCTTGGTGTATTTTGAATTTTATCTTTATTGGTATTCCGCCAATAATTAATTCTTGTTCTGTACTTTGTTCCATATTTGTTAGTATTCCTGGTAATTCTGTATTTATATTCTCGTTTCTATCAATTTCTTCTTCTTTTACCAGTTCTCTTGTAATGTAGCTTTCAATCTGTCCTGTATCTATTTTTATTAGATATTTTCGTTGGTTTAGTATTCCTGTTATATAATATTGATAGGGTTGTATTTCATTTATTCTTTGTTCTAATAATCTTGGTTGTATTTCATAATCTATCCTTCTTGAGGTACTATTTCTAGATGATGATGGTGTATCATAGTTTATTCTTTTTGATGTGCTTAATCTTTCTTTTACTATTTCTAAATCTTCTTCAATGTCTATTTCTTTGTAACTATAATCATTATTATCAATGATAGTAACTATTTTATTGAAAGGATTTTCTATTTTAATTCTTTGGATTTTATTTCTAGCCATTATTTTATGTTTTGTTAATACATATAGATTTTTACATCTTGCTGTAAATATTTTACTGCCTGGTGCTAGCTCTATTCCTGACATTTTCCAGTATAGTACTAGTGATTGATCTATGTTTCTGTCATCTAATGCTACTGAGTAGTTAGCACTTATTATAAATTTAAATTTTTGGTATATTAAATTTCCTTTAACTGCGCTTATTATACTTTTTTCTATTGGGTGGATAATTCTGTCATCTGCTAAATATATTTCAATTGGTGTATCTATTCCTTCTCTAAAACATGCTTTTATAAGTATTTCTGTTCCTCCTAAATGTACATATTTTATCGGATTTTTAGCTTTTATTTCTTGGATTTCTTTGTTTATTATCTTTTTATTTATTATGGGTATTTTAGCTTTACCCTGAGTATATTTGCAATCTATTATGTGTTCTTTTTGGCTTACTACGTAATATTCTTCTTGTCTTATTTTAAAGAAATTTCTTAGTTTAGGTACTTCTAGTATTTTATCTATACTTAAATCTAATTCTTTTCCTTTTATTTGTTCAAACATATTATTATCAAATATTATTTTTTGCTCTGTACTTTCACTATCTTGGTATTCTTCTTTACTTATAATTCTTATATCTGTCTCAGTCATTATCTGTTTCGTATTCTATTATCTCATTTTCACTATCTGTTTTCTCATATTCTGTTAGTTCGTATATATTATTGTCATCGTTTAAATTATAGTCTATGTATTCTATTTGTCTGTATTCTTCATTCTCTATTACTACTTCTGATACTTGTTTTTTGGTTATATTCCTAGGCATTTTACAATCTCTAGCTAAATGTCCTAATTTGCCACAATTCTAGCATTTACATTCTGTTATATTTTTCTTAGTTCTGTGAGGTCTTTTTTGTTTGTAATTTTTTATATAGTATCTTTTTCTTGGCTTTTTATACTTGTATTTTGTTCTAAATGGTCTGTATTTTTTGATTCTTTTCTTGTATTTATATTTATTTGTGCATCCAAATTGTGGTGTTGTTCTAGTTGTGCAACATGCTAAGTTTTTTACTAATATTTTTTCCATTTTTATTTCTTCTTTATGTTTTTCACATAATTCAGTGAACCATTTTTGTAAAAATTTTATTCTGGATCCTAGTGTATCTATTAATCCTGATTCTTGCCATTCTTTAGTTACTTTTGAACTAAATGGTTCTGGTAACTTTGCATAGTATAATTTTCTTATTTCTTTACTTTCCTCATTCGTGTATAGTCCTTTATAGTAGTATTCTTTAAATGCACATGTGTATTCATCCATATAACTCATCTTACATATACTTAATTTATTCAGTAGATTTCTGTTTAGTTCTTTATCTTTTTGTCGTTCATCTATTTCGGTAGTCATACTACTAAATTCATTTCTTATTGCCATTTCATATTTATTTAATATGTCTATAGATGTTGTTGCTGGTTCATTATTAATTTTCTTATTATTTCTTAATGTTTCTAAACTTTCTGGTGATAAATTTTGTAACCATATTTTAGCTGTTCCTATAAGTGTCCTTTCTACATATCCAAGGGTATCTGTTATTAATATTTTATTATCTATTAGTTGTTTTGAAATATATCCTATCCATAATTGGATTGTTTTATTTGTATCTGCTACACAGTCTAAATCCAAAAAGTTATATTGTTCTATGTTTTGTCTAGGTGTCCAGTTTTTATTTAGTCTTTTATTCCATAATGTTTTATTTCTATTTTCTCTTTCGTAATAAGTTGGGCTAGTATCTAATCTCTTTGGACTTCTAGTTCCTGACGTACTAGATTTTTCATCTACATCTTCTACATTAATTTCTATGTTGTTTTCTCTTTCTATTAGGTTAGTATAGGTTTCCGAAGTTTCTGAATATTGATCTAAATCTTCATCATTTTGTTCGCTTATATCGTCTATTCCTATTTTAGGTTGATTTTCTATTGTACCTGATTCTTCTAATAATATTTTAAATTTTTCTATTTCTTCTGTAAGTTTTAACTCTTCATGTTGTTTTTCTTTAGCTTTTAATTTTTCTTCATATAGTTGTTTAAGTTTATCTAATTTTTTTCTAGTTCTTGGATTCTCGTGTCTTTTTCTTCTTTAATTTGTTGAACTTCTATTTGGGCTTGTTTTTTAATTTTTTCTATTTCCTTTTTCCTATCTATTTCTTCATTTTCTCTGTTTATTCTTACCATTGCTGTTAGACTATCTTCTAGTTTTGCTGATTCTTTTTCTAACATTAAATATAATTGATCTCCTATTTTCTTAAATCTTCGTCCTAAATTTGAGTGTACAATTTTTATTTCTAGTCCTTTTTGACTCGTATATTTTTCTTCTTCTAAAGCATATTCTTCTTTGTTCATGGAAGTCCGTGTTGTAATTTGTATTCGAGGTGTTGTAGTTGAATTTCTAAATAAAATATTTCTTTTCTTTGTGTTTTTATTGATATATGACATACTCCTGCAATTATATTATAATTTAGTCTTTCTTTTCTAAATTTAATTTCATCTGTTATTTCATTTATTTTATTAAGTAGTTGTCGTCTATATTCTTCGCTGTTATCGATATTGTTTCTCATTTTTGTTTTTTTTATAGATATTTTATATAATTATATTCGGTTTTTGAAATTAGGTCTATTAAGTATTCAAGTCTAATGTTATTTGTTTTATTTGAGCTTAATTGCTTATATTCAGGATATAATATTTTTAATTGATTCTTTAATTTTTTGACTTTTTTCTGAATATGTCCTTTTCTTGACTTCTGTAGTTCTTTATTCATTAATCTTGTATAAACATTTTATTATAATATTCAATTTTTAATGGTTCTAATCTCTGTATTTCTTTTATATTTTCTAGTGCATAGTCTAAATGTTCTAGATTTCTTTCTCTTATGTAATTATTTATATTAGTTTCTAACAAAATCACTAATAGTCTTATATTACCTCTTCGTCAACTAGTGTTATAGTCATTCGTGTACCTTCCTTTATTCCATTTTTATACTCTTTTAATAAACCAGCTTCAATTACTAAGACTTTTATTATCCAATTAGAATTATATTGCGTTAAGTTGTTGATTGACATAATTTCATTCGCGAAATCCTTTTCAGATTCCATTGCAAGATTATCTAAAATAAATTATGCATAAAAGTTATAATTATAATAATTTATGATGTTATAAAAAATTTATTTTATGAGATAAAGAGATTACTTTACCTGAATAGATAAAACTTGTGAATATATGAGCAAATGAAGAATGTCAGCGGCAAATAACACAACATTTAAATCACATAATATCAATATAAGACTCAATTAAAGCACATAACATAATATCAATATTAGACTCAATTAAAAGAGACAATCTAAGTTATATTATTTTAAATATAAACAACTTGAGTTGGCATAGCAAATTACTATTATCTTTTTCAAATCCACAACATAAAAAAAGATTCATAACATGAAAAAAAAGAAGAAGATAGATTAATACAAAAATGTACAAGATTGGAAATTGAATCAAAGATGTTGATGCAGAAGAGTTGATGAATTCAATGTGCAATTATAAATCCGTTTTAAAGTGAATGAATTTATAAATAAAAAAAATTAAAAATATAAAAATATTAGAATGTTATTATTAAAAAAGAAAAAAGAAATTAAAAAAAAAACTCGAACAACTTTAAAAGGAAAATAAAATTCGTGGAAGGCTTCTCCTTTTCTTTTAAAATATACATACATATATATATATATATATATATATACATACGTACATACATATACACACACACTACAAATAAAGTTATATCACAAGTACAAAATCTAATATAATAAAATAAGGTAGAAAAAAAATTTATGAATATCATAAAGGAAAAAAAGTCGGTGAAATTTTTTTACTTTTTTTTGGTTTACACCATAAATAAAATTGTGCCACAAATAGAAAATCTAATATGATAAAACAAGGTAGTGAAAATAATTAAAAATAAATAACTTTAAATAATAATTATGTAGAATGATAAATAACAATTTTATCTATTGTGATGTCTATAAAAAGTTCAATTAATATTTCTAAGGATCTTTTCACTTTTAATATAGTAATGATATAGATAGATTCGCATGTAATATATATTTCTCAAAACAACCATGTAATCTATATTTCTCAAAAATATATTGTATACGAAACTTATGATAAAATACAATTACATAAATTCGAGAAAAAAGAAAACAAAAAATCTATTGTTTAACACACACAGAGCTAAGGTGGTTCAGATGAGACAAAAATAAAGCTTTTTGGTCTGAAAGCCTTTGAGGTGTTTACTGGACCAATCATCTTTCTTAGCTCATCCACATCCACATTCTGCTGTCCAACCAAAATTTCTATTCTATCCGAGGCAAGTATGACTTGCCTTGGTTGCACTGTCTCTTACTGAAAAAACAGAAAAAAGTTCCCCTGCCAACACACTTTTGAGTATCAAAAATTCCCAAATGCCAGGAATAATCCAAGTTTCAGGTACTAAAAGCTTATAAGCCTTTTTTAATATTTGCATTCCAATTTAGTGAAATGATTTTGGGTTTTTTTAACTCAGTTTGACGTTATTTGTTCAACACAGTGTTCGAGTTCAAGAATATTTCATCTTCTTCAATTTGCTTATGGGGTTAGTATTTTCTCTGATTCTTTTCTAGTGTTATATAGTTGCATTTGGAATTGATGTGGGGTTTCATATGCTTTCTTGTAGTTTCCATGGGGAAGAGAGCGTACCAAACGTGGGAAAAGGGAGATTTCTCCTTGTAATGATTCAATCATCTGTTTATCTTTAATATTCTTGATGCATCCAGCACAAAACATGATTCATGAATTTGGAAATTTGATTGTTATTTTGCAGCCCATTAACGACATTTCGCGAAAATTTGGTTGTTAGACTTGAGGATGCTGAGGGAAATGAGATATCACGTACAGGTATATCATCTTTGCCTTCCAAGTTTGATGCTAACGTAATTTTTCATGACAAAAAAGTTTCTATTTGACAGAAGTTGAGACCTTATCAATTGTTGAGAAGGGTTATTGGGATGATTTTTTCCAACTTGAAGGAGGTGATTATGTCCATATGAAGTTGCAATTCATTCTAAGTGAAGATGACCGTAAACGAATCCGTAATGTGGTAATACTATATTGTTCCTCACTAAGTTTTACATACTGACTGATATAGATACCTAACTCAAACATGTTCCCGCCCTGCTGCTACAGTGAGTTTCTAAAAGGATTTTACAGTTCCTTAAGGTTTTTCTTTTTTTCTCTATGCTTTAAATTTTTATTAGCCTTAACGATTTTATCAGCTTATGTATAACGAATGATATTTCGATTCATTTGGTAGAGAGAATCTGCTTTGAAGAAGAAACAAGACAAAGTTCTTGTGACAAATGTTGAACACGAAGGAACTGCAATCCCCATGCGAGATGCATTTGCATCATCTCTGCCCATCAGAAATGAGTTTTCAGGTTTGATCACACATTCTAAGAACTATATTAAGGGGAGAAAGACATAGGGATTAAATTTAGGACTAACTAATTTTTGAAGTATTGTTTTTCCTTGATAAGATTTTTTTGAATTTTACCTAGATTTATTATAGTAATTCAAAAGTAGGAGATTTCCACTAGGGATTTGCAGCTTAAACCCAAGGTGGAAGATGAATAAGTAAGCACTATGGTGACTACATAGGGAATGCTTAGTAGCTTGATGAGGTCAAAATTTGCTTTTAGCTAAAGAATTGTAACTGAGTAGATTGCTAAGAGTTTTGATAGCAAATCTGCCTGTTTAGAATGCCACAGATAGAAGTGAAGCAAACTCATCTTCGCCTGTGAAAGAAGGGGTTGAAATACAATATTCTGAACCTGACAGACCATCAGTTAAGAAGCTTCAAACTCAGTTAATACATGATTATATTGCTGTAAAACCTGTTTGTGATCAAGATGCACAGTCCATCTTGAAGATGGATGTAGCTGGAAAGAAACAGTCTCTGTCCCAACAGAAGATTTTTGATCCATCTAATAAACCTGAGGATCAAAGTGTGCAGTCTATGTTAAGGATAGATGTCGCTGCAAAGAAAGAGTCTGTGTCCCAAAAAATGATTGTTTATCCATCTAACAAACCTGAGGATCGGAGTGCTCACTCTATGCTTAAGACGGATGTTGATACAAAGAAAGAGTCCATATCCCAAAAGAAAAATGATGCTTCATCTAATAAATCTGAGGATCAAGACACTTGGTCAGTGTTGAAGATGGATGTTGCTGCCAAGAAAGAGCCTGTTTCCCTAAAAAAAATTGTTGATTCATCTAATGAACCTGAGGATCAAGGTGTATTGGAGAAAACTCCTAGCAGTGTCAGGAAAATGATAAGTGCCTTTGAAACCAGTTTTACTCAGGTACTTCTACTCTCTAGCTTATTGTAGGGTGAAATTCGTCATGTAGGACTTCTTATGCTGATAACCTTATTTCTTTTGTTTACATAAAACTTGGAAAATGCTGAACTGACTGCATACATCAGAAGAAGGGGACAAGATCTATTACAAGAACTCGAGCATCAAAATCCCAACCAAATTTAGTTGCAATGGGAGGCTCCCTAAAAGATCTGGATCCAGACAACACTTCAAGGCCTAATAAGATGAGTGCACTAAGACTAGAAAGACCTCTTAATACGGTTGACTTGCCAGAACCTCAAATAAATATTGGCAAAAGAGGAGACAGTAGTTCTCTGGAGCAAGATATTGTTGGTACGGGACAGCACGTGTTTCATGAACAGTTGAAGCAGTCCAGTGTGCATACTGTCCCATTTAATGAAGCAGGCTCAAGTCTGCAGGAAACCTTCAGATTTGCTAAAAAGGAGTCAAATACTATAGCTGCTTCACCTGTAGATGTGATGAGATTATCCAACCTGGAAATAGCTACTAGTTCCCAAACAACCGGTGTGGCTCATCCAGATATGCTGAAAGCTAATAATTTAGCTGCTGACCAAGATTGTTTTCATGATCCTTCAGTTGCAGAGAAACGAAACAGAGAAATTAGATCAGAGACTTCAAATCTGAAACCAAAATTAATAGCATACTGTGCAAATGAGCTTTATGACTCTGAAAATTCTGGTGCATGGATATTTCCGGATAACAAAAAGCGTCTATGTATGACAACTGCAGGCAAAAACATAGTACATTTATCTGAAAATTGCCACATTGGAGTAGATGATCATCAAAGAAATAAGAAACCTTTTATGCAGGAAACTACAGGGAAGGTACTCAGTATCCTTGCTGATCTCTTTTAAACTTTCAATAGTATTCCAGAAGTTAGTCCACTATCCTTAGTGGTAAATTTGATCGAAAACTCTGCCTGTCTCTTCATCAGGCATATCTGTATGACCAATAGTTTACTACCAAATCCTCATACTGATCATGTCATCGTTGTGTGATAAATTTAACTGCTAGAACATTTAGTCCTCGAGGAAGATTTTTGTTTGCTTGAACAAGTTTCTGCAAAGGTAACTGTTTTATTATTTTCATGGAAGCAGCGTGTTTTTTTCCATAGAAGTGACTCCATGACAAAGAAAGGAAGAGAGAAGCCACAAAAGCCTAGAAATCAGTCTGAGAGCTCTGGAGAAAATGGCTCTTCTGGACCTGTTAGACAGGTCAGACATGCATCTTATTTTGATTTGTATATTTATATATTACTCTCATTTGGATGTCTGCTAACTAACTTTTAACTTAGGGAAGCACAGCCTCCTGAAATGTTAAGATGGTTTGATCTGAATATTTTACCTTTAAAATTGAACCATACATCTCATTCTCTTCATATCTAGGTACAAAAGTTGAAATTCTACCGTATCTTTTATCTTTTGAATAAATGAGATCTCTTGCTTTTTTATAATTTAATATTTTCAGATCCTTTAGGTGTAAAAATAAAGTTCCCTTATAAAAAGGCCATAAAACTAAAAACCTTTGTATAGAGTTAGAAAACTATTTCTCCCTTCAGACAATTCTTAACAGAACCAACTATCAGAAGTTCACTCCTTGACCATGAATTGCAACTATCCTCTTTTGCTTTGATCACAAAAGAAGATGAATAATTTCAAAGGTGACTAATACCTGCTATTGTCACGTTTCTCAGGTGATAAACATTGCATTAATTGTAGGGTTTGGTATATTAGTTCTTCTCACTAGACAAAGAGAAACCAGGTGCGTGCATCACATGTATTTCCCTCAATCTTCTCCTGTTTTCTTGTTTCATTAGCATAACTGAAGAAATTCACTCAACAGGAGAAATGACAGAAAATCAAAGGATTTTTACTTCACCAGTCCAGATTTCATGGATCAGTTGGCATCTTCAGAAGAACAATGGAGTCTATTAACGGTAGAAGGAGATTGATTCATTGCCTTCTCCCAAGACATAGCTAACCTTCCGGCTGTCCCTGTTGGATATATTTGATTGAATTGCTCGTTTGCTTATACTAGTGATCTTGCATTTGGAAATAATGGTCTGAAATTGATCTAAACATTTATTTTTCGTAAATTTAGCATGTCATTTTAAATATTCTCTCTGTACATGTAAGACAAGCAGCCATTTTGGTTAATGAGCTCATTAAATCTTTGCTGTAAATGGTTAATGTCTTGTTAATTCAAAAGAAATGAGAATGCAGATTTGAGTAAATAGGCAACGCAAGTTCAAAGCAGGTAAACCTACCAGAGATTTTAGATTCTGAATATTCCTCAATCCTGGGCACAACTTTTGGATTTTACCAAATTTCATTTTCTAAGAGCAGCAGTAGCAAAGGGAAGAAAAGAATCGGTAGTTTGGATGTGTTTACTGATGCAACTAAGGATGTCAAATGGGTGAGCTTTGATCAAGTTAAAATGGGTTGAGTTAATAAATGAGTTGGCTAAAATCAATGCAAAATTTACTTGGGTTGAAATGAGTTTGGACTGAAATGGACTAACAACACTCTGGGTGACCTACCCAATTTGACTCAATTTTTTGAAATGGTCCACATTTCCCAACCCCACCCTTTAATAAGGTGTACCTCTCCCTCCCATCAATCTTAACTCAGAATTCAAACTTGACTCGAGACTCGAGACCTAAGACCCGACCCTCATCCTCAATCGGAGAGTTATGACCTAACCCTAAGCTAAGACTTGAGAACCAGGACTCATTTTGAAATTCGGGACACGAGACCAGAGACCTAACCAGAGACCTGATCCAAGAATCGAGACCAACCCCGAACCAACACTACTTAAAAATGGCAAAAACTAACCTCAAGAGGTTGGTCTTTATTCTCTCTCTTTTTTATTAATTAATTATGGACATTGGGCCGTTTTATTTATTCAAAAGATAAAAGGTTCAGTATGATAGCCCAAAGTCCGGCCCAAAAAATGAAAAAAAAAAGTAAAAAAGAAACCCAATGTCTACTATGTCTAGAAAGATTGATTCTTTCCCAATTTTGGCCCAAGTCCCCATTGTCTGGATAGATCTTCCATTCTCCATGGCTGGCAAGCTTTCCTTTTCTTAGCAACAGAGTGACTCTTGGAATCATGCGCATGGCTCCATGTCGGCCAGGCATATTAATGGGAGGCCTAACGAGTGCTACGATTTCCAATGACTCAGTATAATGCTCATTTGACTGTCGCGTAGGTAAAGTGTTTACTGGTCCGCCGAGTATAATGCTCATTTGACTGTCGCGTAGGTAAAGTGTTTACTGGTCCGCCGGGTGAGACCTTTTTGCACGTCTTTTGGCTCTACTTTGCTTTGCTTATCCTTTACCTTCTTGTTCCCGCAGTGACCTCCTCTGAAGAGTTTATCTCGATTCTTCATTTCTATGAATTTCTGCATTCCTTTTTGTCTGGAAGGTTTTTTGCATTCTCTTATGAGTATGTCTGTAAGCTTTTCTTTCCTCTCTATTTTGCATGTCTTTTAGATCCGCTTTTGCTTTCATTTTCCTTTAATTCCTTGTTCCATATATCTGCAGTGACCTCCATTGAAAGAAGTGTTGTAGCAAAGTTGACCTAGTTTCAGGTTCTCCATTTCTAGGGACGATTTTGAATGAAGTTTCTTGTTATACATTTTCATTGGTTTGTATCACTCTTGTAACTCTTGTTATTCCGACATATTTATTGTCCTCCTGTGCATGAATGTGGGTCAACTGGTCTATGTTCCAATACAAACCTTCTTGTTTTTATTCTCAAATTTGGGATCTGTGATTTATCTAGTTTAAGGATTCTTCTAGCTTGTGATGGTACTCCATAAACGAGTTGACTTACAATATCTCTTCGTTGTCCATTACATGATTTGTAAGGCTGTCTGCTAGCTGGTTTCCTTCTCTATATATATGTGATATTTGAGAATTTGTCGTTTTCATAATTTCTTGAATTTCTTCTATCATATCCGTAATATCTCATGGCGGTTTTCATTCTTTTTGTATCATTTTTCATTATGCTCAGTGAGTCTGTTTCAATATTAACGTTGTGGAGTGATGATGCTTTGAAGTATTTCATAGCTTCTAGAATGGCTCTAGTCTCTGCTTCCATATTCGTAATATTTAGAATCTCATGAGCTTGAGCATAGACCAAATCACCTCTATCATTTCTTAGGCAGAAACTGTATGAGCTTTTCCTTGAGGTTCCTCTGCTTGCCCCATCAGTGTTACATTTTAACCTTCTTGTTGGTGGTAATGCCCATGTTATTTTTGCATAATATCATTTACGTCTATATCTGCTTAGTACTCTAATAATTTCTGTCCAGTCTATAGAGAGGTTATTAAACCATGGGTATCTGATTCTAGTAAACTGATATACCAATTTGTGCACCTGGTATGTTAGTCTACTGTAAGAGACCTCTTTCCCAAGTCTGATAGAGTTTCTTCTTTTCCACAATTCCCAAATTATGAATATGGGGATGACTCTCAGTATTGGGATTAGTTTAGGGGCTAATATATTTTTCCACCATGTATTTAGAACCTGTGTCAGTAGCATTCCTTCCATGTCTCCACCTGCATATAGGGAAAATTGCCACCATAGTCTTGTAGCTATTGGAGATTTCTGGAATAAATGTCCCATTATTTCCTGCTGGGAATTCACACAGCACCAGCATCTTGATATAATACATATATATGCATTTTCTGATATTATCATCTGTTGATATTCTTCCCCTGCAAACTCTCCACATGAATATACTGATCTTAATAGGGAATCCTTTCTGCCAGACGTATTTATAGCTCTCTTGTTTAATCCTCAAGTAACCCCATGCACTTCTATCTAAGAAAGCTCCAGAATTTAGTAAATCATGCTGAAAACTGATTCTGAAGTCATGAGATTATAATACAATGAATCATTCTGAAAACATGCTCAAATTTAGTAAATAATTATGCATTCTGAGTATAGAGTTAAACAGAGATTCTTCTAAAAAGATGCGACCCATACATACCTGTAAAATTCGTGAGGGAAACATAGTGTATGAAAATTCATAGTTTTTGCATAAAGAGATTTTAGCCCTAAAAATCATGAATTCATATAATCTTAGTTGAAAACATAAATTTAGACTTGAGTTTTGAGCATAAGGGTGAAAGAAATCCCGTAGTGATAATTCCACATACCTGGACTGACATATTCTTGCTAATTACTTGAGAATCCAAGGATTTGTAGAAGAAGACCCTAGCTTTTCTTGAGATTCTAGGAACGTACTGGTCCTCTGAGATTTTTCGGAGTTATGGGAGGGAGTGGGAGGTTAGTCGACTAAGTACCCCTTGACTTCCCTCTAGTAAGACCCAAAATGACGTGGTATAGGATTTAAAATATAGAGAGTTATGAAAATACCATGGGAGAATCATTCTGAAATTCTGAATTTTTGGTCCCACGGGCCATACTTAAATCAATGGACCGTCAGCTGGTCCGTCCTTTTTCTGGGAAGGAAGGCTGACTACCTTCAACGGCCAAGTCGACAGGCCGTCCTTCGGACCATCTTTATAGCATGCAATATAGGGTTTTTGGTAAGAGTGTCACATTTTAAAATGAGAAATAATAAAAGAAACTATGGAAATTAGAACTCATATCCTCAACTAAGAATATGAAATACCTAATTCATCAACCTACACAACCATTTATAGAACCATTTGTGTCTATAAGTATCATTTTACAAAGATAAAAGTGCATAGCAAATTTTGTGCAGTAGAATATTAACAAGCTTTTCTGCCAATAAAACTTTTTTTTCCTTTAGATTATGAGTTGTATTTTGTCAAGAAATATTTTAATCACTTTGTCATAGAAATTTTAATTTATTTAGCGAGACTTTTAAAGAAAAAAAATTAAAATTCAAAATATTGAAATTAAGGTTCGAACTAAGTCACTTAAAGCCCGGACACCACAGTTATTAAAGAAACTGGTCTTTTTCCTTTGCCATTAGTAATAAATCAATACATGAGTTTTAATCTCAAATGATTTTTTAAATTTAAGGATACATTTATTTTTATCTTTATTTTAATATTTGAGCACATATGGTCCTTTAAGTTTGTAAAATTGAATATTTCTAATACAATTAATAAAATATTTAAACTTAAAATTGTTTTAATAATAATATCATGTGTTCTATAAGTGAATGGTTTTAAAATGACAAATAATATTTTCTAAATTTTAAAAAATTGTACTTTTAAAAGTATATTACATCTTAATTAATGTGGTATATATATGTTGCAATTAATTACTTGATTTATATATTTTTAAAATAATAAATATCTCAAAATCAAATGAGGATAATTAAATTAATTATTTAATATGTAATAACTTTTAGTGTTTCTTTTATAAGATTTCAATATTTTTGTTTAGATTTTTTGTTGTGTCTCTTACTTTTTTTAAATTTTTTTTATTTAACTAAATAAATGACGCTTTGATTTGATTTGAATTGAATTTTATTTTAACTTTTGAATATTTATTTTGGTAAAATACATACATATTAAAGTTATAAATTTATTTATTTAGATCAATTTTTAAAAGACAAAATAACAATAATAGATCTCACAAAACAAAATAACAATAATAGATCTCACAAAATATACTTTATGATTATTTAGTATATGAATAACTAAAAATATTTAAATTATAAATTTTAAAATTTATTTTAAGATTATGCGAAGTGTGAACAAGTTAGACTAATAATAATAATAATAATAATAATAATAATAATAATAATAATAATAATAATAATAATAATAATAATAATAATAATAATAATAATACTTTATGAATTCCCCGTCAGATTAATTGTTGAATTAGTGTTTCCTATGCAGCAGCTGCAATTTTAGAAAGCTTTCTACTTTTGACATCTTTTGTTCGTAGCTTATTACTCCCTCCTTTTTTTTTTTGTTTTAAAGATTTACACGATTTACATGTTTTTTTAAAAAAATTAATAAAAATTACAATTTGACTAATGTAGTTCTATTAATTGATAGGTACTTTTTGAAAACGTATAACAATTATTCTTTTTACATTCTAAAGTGACTTAAGTACTAAAAGTAAAATTAGAAAAAATACTAATTAATTATTTCTTGAATTCTAAAATTAGCAACTATTTTAAAATAATTATTTTCAATATACTTAATAAATAAAAAGGAACGGAGAGAGTAAGTGTATTGAATCTTTTTAACTTAAGAAGTCGGACGACGATTTTGTAAGCATTTATGTGACGATTCTTTCCCAAACCTTCAATACACCATTATTGATTTCCCAATAGTAAACGGCTCTTTTCTCGTTAAGTGTTGAAAATATGAACCAAGAACATATAAACATGCATTAATTAGATAATGATTTGCTATCTCTATCTTCTTCATGAGATTGACATGAAATTGCATGTTAATAGCTTTAATTAGTGAATATGACAAGTTCTTCAATATCTATGCAAATTATTTTAAAAAAAAAGTTCTTCTTAGGAAAGCAACAAGTATTTTTGGTTTAAAATGCAGAATTTGGAGAAGAGAAAGAATATTTTTGTGAGAGGAGAGAAAATAGTTGGTAATAGGTACAACACTTAGAGGAAAAAAAAAGAAGGGTACAACTCCTCACTCAAAATATTTTATTTAAACAAAGTTCCAAGAGTACCCTCTTGGAAATTATAAACGTAAGACTGCCTTTTTCCATGTCCACTAATTAGGAGTAGACATACATTGGGCCAATTTGAAATTTGAATTATGGATAGGATTTCGAATTTTATTTTTAAAATTAATGAATTTTGAATTAGATATTAAATTTAATATTATAGATTTCTGTATATTCGAAAATTTGAAATATTTATACTTTATATTTAAACTCACTCAATTACTCATATTATACGTGTCCAATACTAATAAGTTCAATTTTTAAGATTCAATAGATTAATACCTACGATCTATCACAATATTATATAAATATTAAATTTTATATTAATCAAATATAAAAATGTAAAATGTTTCATGAGTAAGTACAGTTTAATATATGGATGAGCGGCAAAGTCACCTCAATTTTTATTAATTGTAGAAAGTAATAAATTTCAAGGAGCAAATTATTAGGTGGATTGAGATTTTTAATTATTATGGGCTACCTAAAAGGTTCAAAAGTCAAAATCAAAAATTCAAAAAATTCAAATTAATTAATTCAAAATCAAACTTTAAAAAATTAAATTGAACTTTAATTGTACTTTTTTTAATTTAAAAATAAAATATTCAAATAAAAAATTCTCATATCTAATCTGATTGCCCGAATGTCTACGCCCCCAACCAACTCCACCGAATGATTTTCCTTTTTTCGGTTCGTTTACTTATAAAGACGTTCTTTAAGATGATGACAAAGACACACTGCACTACATAATTGGTTAGTTGTGATCACAATATATGTTTGTTGAATGGGCTCGAGCTCCTTGTTGTTTTCCTTGATATAGACATTATATTTGGCTGCCAATTAATACTGCCGTACAAGTAATAAATGCCCCAGAAATTTTCCGGAAAAGTATTATATGCCGTGCAAACTACATGTTACAAAACCCAAGTGGCTTTAGAAAAAGAAGATTTTGCAAAGTTTTAAATTTATTCTTAGAATAAATAAATTTTTAAATAAACAAAATCCTTTTGTTAAATAAGTAGAATTCAAATTGATAGGGTCATTAAATATTAATCAAATACAAAAAAAATTATGTCAAATAAAGTGAGAGAGAAAAAGTATTAACTAACTTCATTTTCTGCAATTCCCGCCAAATCCTTTCTTCCTTTAATTATCACCAGAGTTTCCTTGACCTTTTCACATGATGATTCAATTATCCCCTCTTAAACAGAAAAGTGTCAATTGGCCAACTCTGAAGATATTTCTCTATTTATTTTTGCACAACTCTCTCTCTCTCTCTATATATATATAAACATACTATTCTAAAAATAAAAATTAAAAAAATTAAAAGTTGAATTATCCAAATATACATCAAATATTAAATGATATTATCATCTCTTAATTTATAGGATTACACTGGTCATCTTTATTGTATTATTATCTTTCAACCATATTCTACTCCTAAAACAATTTTATACAAAAATATAAATATACATTTAATTAAATTTATTAAGCTGTTGAACATTTTTTTATTTATACAATGTTATATGAGTAGATAAGGATTCCTACCTATTCCATTATTTATTGAACTTTAAATCTTGGCCTTTTGGCTTCTACTATCCATTAACTTCTGCCAACGTTCACACGAAAATAAAAAGAAATAAATTCTTCAATGTCACGAATACGATGAATTGTGATTATCCATTTAATTTTATACATCACATACATGCATCACACATATTTATATGTATTTATTTAATATGTAACTTTATTTTTTGCCTTTGAGGATATATATTTATAACTTTAAATAGAACATTTTTGGCTCATGAAAAGAATACACTTGAATACTTGAAGACATTTGAGAAACACTTAAAAAGAATAAGAAAAGCTTTAAGTCCTCTCTCTTTTCTTATCTCTTTTTATTTATTTGATCTTGCTCTTTATATTTTTTAACTACAGTATGCTCCAATATTATTCTTCTTTTTATTTAGTTTTATAATACGTTATCAGCACGATTTAGCTAAAGTATGTTTTATCTAATTTATTTTTTAAAATTGTTGGTTGCTGCTTTCGGTTATGATGTGCATAATGGAACTTGTTGATTTACTGTATCATTAATCGAAGTAAATCAGGTAAAACGTTTCAATATCACTCCAAAATTTTTGATTTATTTTCTAACATTTGGTTCGTCTCTTTTTATGAAAGATCTACAGAATTCTTATAAATTAAAGGTTGGTGGAAAATTTTTCAAGAAAAGAGATCTTAAAACTTGAGGTTTCGGTAAGAACTAATTTTATAATTTCATTATGAACATATGATAAGGTATGTTTGAATTTATTTCTTTAATTTGGCTGGTATACTTTAGTATCATTAGAATGATGGGTATGTCGCACTATCTGCAACATGTCACAATTTGGCAGAACATGACGTATTTTTAGAGGGTATCATCTGAAAAATATTTTTTGCCATTTTTAATATATTATTGACAAAGAATAAATTTTGTTAAAGTTTTGACAAGAAACAAAAGTAAGAAATCATACATGTTAAAGAGGAACTAGATTTTGAAGTTTGCAGCTCTTTCCTAAAATCAATTCCAGCAATTGTTGCTATCTTTACATAATATTTTTAATTTTGTATCAAATTTAGTGATGTTACTAACGTTAGCCACGTTGCATTAGCAAACACTTCATTGTTTTGTTAGACTTTACTTCTTCGATTATTCTCTAAACTCTCAACACTAATATTGGTTCAAACTCTAATTACTAGCCTTTGGAATTGTGCTTCTGTTCTGGTGTATGTTATATTATGCTAACAAATTTTAATTGTTTCAGAAAGAGATTAAAGAATAAAGAGTTCATGTTGATTTTCTATTAAATGCTAATTATGAGGAGGTTAACTTACATTTATAATCAAGAGAGATGGAAAGACTCTCGAACTCTCAAAGTTTTATGATGACTAAATTTGCTTAAGCCTATAACTATTATACAATGGTAATATATATTTTAAAGGCTTGGGCAAGAGATATTTAATATACTTTGGCCTATCATGCCAATGATTGAGGGTAAGACGATAGATTCAAGTCCTGTCGCATCAACAAAGTAACACATTGGATTCAAGTTTCAAGAACCGTGATGATAAGATATTGGGTTCAAGTCCCACCGAATTTTGGCCTAACACGCCTTCTTATGGTAAGGCGTTGGGTTTAGGTCCCAACGCGATGTATTGATAATATAATAATATACATTGTAAAATAATGATTGAGGCAAAATAATTTGTTTCTAATGAAAAATCATAAAAGCCCATCCCACTTGTTTTATTTCATTCCTGGAAGTAAATGTGGTAGCAGTGAAGAATATGTCTGAAAGAAGACAAATGGTTGAACGAACGTGGACGTGGCAATGGATAAAATAATAAAGTCATCACTGTGGTAATATTAAAAGGAAAAACATTCTGAGTTCTTAAAATAATCCTTCAAAGGGTGAAAGTAATTTATGAAAGTTGTTGGGTACACTGTGATCGTGCGATCTAATTTGATAAGTTTTATAAATCCTCCATCAAAATAAAGGAATATAAAGTGGTGGTTCACCTGATCTTTCAAAGAGTCGTTGTAGGGAACAACGACCCGTTGTGTCCCTCGTGGTAAGTCCCCAGTCAAAATTTTCAGTAAGAAACGATCTTAGCAACCACTCATTGGAAGATCCAATGGGTCGTCCTGAGTAATCGTTGAATGAGGTTCAGAAAAGGCCCAGACCCGAGTCAGTGACGACGAGGATATGACGAGTCCTTGTTTTAAGTAATGACTCGTCCTATCTGGTCATTGATTAGAGAATCAGAAGAGTAACATAATTTTCCCTAGAAGCAATGGATGGAGTAACGAGTCATTTCGTACGACGAATCGTCTTGATCTGTCATTGGTTAGAACTTCAGCAGAGCACCGAAAGTGTTTCAGATACAACGGATGATCTAGTGGCTCATTGTATGCTACAACGACCTATTAGAGTGGTCGTTGTAGTCGGCAGATAGTCTTTTTTATGCGAATTCTCGGGGATAATTTAGTAAATTCTCGAGATCCTAACTTCATAATGACATCGTTTTAAGCCTTGAAAGGAGTGTTTTAAAAGGGTTTAGTCTATTCTAAGTTAATAGGTTTCCATGCATGCAAGGTATTGAGATTCCCTTTCAACATCAAGCTAAAATTCTCCTAAATTCTCTTGGGCTTTCAAGGCTAGATTGAAAATCAGTTTACCCAGTTATATAAGGCTATGAATGAGGGTTTTCTTTCACCCTCATGCCCAGACTTCCTCTCAAATTCATGAATCCAAGTTTTTAATCAAGTGTATTGATTTCTAGGGTTTTAACCCAATTATATGAAATTATCTATGCTATGTTTATGGGTCTAATCCCCTCATGTTCTAATGTATATTTTAAGTCTAATGGGTAGATTTTACACTCAATTTGATTATATATATATATATATATATATATATATATATATATATATATATATATATATATATATATATATTCATGATTTTAAGTTATTAGAAATTATGCCTTATGATGCAAGTTTTATAAAAATATTTATGCTTATGATCCATAATTTCAAGCATGATGAGTTATCTAGTATGCATGAATGATAATGAACTCTCAACTTATGATTCCATGATTTTGACTTTTGAAGTCTATTTCAAGTATGCATGATTTTATGTTTTGGGCAAGCCCATGTAAGTTAAATGTCACGACCCGAGCTGGGGCTCCGGATTGAGACACGGGATCTAGAACCACGAATTGTTTCAACTTGACCAATGACATGAATATTGCAACTAAAGAGCATATTTCAAAGCGGAAATTGATAACTTAAAAATGAATAAGTGAATGTATGAACAACATAATGTATAAAAGCGATCATAAATGGTGGCAACACTCGATAAAGCTGAAAGTCTACATAACGTCTGATAAGCCTCAAAACTGGATGATGAGCTGATGGAACAACACCCCCAACTAGCTCGCTAAAGTCTGAGACTGAAATATCATAATAAAACAACTAAACTGAATCTCCTCGAAAAATGAGGACTCACCAAGAACGAGGACTAAGCTGGACTGTGGCGGAGCTGGAATAACAGAAAAACAGAGTTTGATCACTCAGACATGTATAATGAAATAATTCAATATAGAGTATGCGGTTAATACTTTGAATGTACTGAGTATGTAAGACAAGTAAAATATGTTGAGTATATGTTAACTGAAATCATGCATATAAATATAAATTAATATATCATGAGAGTAAGGAATGGATGCTGAAACATAAATTAGAGACATATATAGTCAAAAGCTGAGTATCATATCTGAATAGAATGATCTAAGGTTTAAAAATAGAAATCATATGACTTGTCATAGCTAAAATTATATGTAAAAACTCATAAACTGATCATTGGGTCAAACATGCTGTAAAACATAATATTATAAGTCATGAACATGAATAATTGAAATCATGAGGAACAATAGGTAACTCGTCATAACTGACACCATCATGATAAAGTGTACATGATGCCCCAATTATCACACTCAAGTGCGCAGAGCCGTCCAAAATCTTACTAGGGCTAAGGACGATACCATGATGTCGATATCAAGCTGAGGCCCCTGTTGGGCGGGAAAACTCTCAAGGGAGGTCCCAATAGATATATACACCTATGTTGGTGCATTTTTCTGAGACTCCGAGTTTACCTGAATACCTAGCCTACTCGGTGCTAGACACTACTCCCGAAAACATGCATAGTGCTCCCATCGTTTTTCAATGAAGCTAAAATCATAATTACATGAATATTCTAAAATCTAAACATAGGAAGTCCTGGCTCCCAAACATACCATAAGATGAATTAGGAGTATAGACTCCAAACCATATAGTAAGATGATCTTATAAAACTGAGCTGAATTATGAAAACATACTTAGCTTGTATGGGCTTGCCCAAATCTTAAAATCATGCATACTTGAACTAGACTTCATAAGTCAAAATCATAGATTCATACATGGGTAATTTATAAATATTCATTCATGATAGATATCTCATCATACTTGAAATCATAAATTTATAATCAAATTGTGTAAAAAAATCTACCCATAAATTTTAAAACATACTTTGGAACATGAGGGAAATTGACCAATAGACATATCATAAAGAGTTTCATAAAAATTGGGTTAAAATACTATAAGATCATATACTTAAATTAGAACTTTAATTCATGAACTTGAGAAGAAATTGGGCATGAGATTGAAAGGAAATTCTCATTCATAGCTCTACATACCTGGGTAACCTGATTCTCAACTTATCCTTGAAATTTCAAGAGATTTGGGAAAGAATTGAAAGAATTTCTCGATTGATTTTCCAAGAGAATTCAAAACTTTGCATGCATGGGGAGCCTAATAACTTGATATAGGCTAAACCCTCTTAAAACACTGCCAGATGTCATAAGCCATACCATGGGTCATTCCATGAAACGATGGCCCGTGGTTTCCTCCCGTTGCCAGATCGACCTTAATCCCTCATTCTCTGATCTTCAAATGACGGCTAGAAAGAACGAGTCGTTACTCGTCAGAATGACTCATCGCTTCCTCTCGTTGTCACCACTGGCTTCGTGCATAATTTCTGAATCCTCCCAATAAACCCAAGCAATGAATCATACCTTGTGATGACGGGTTGTTGGACCCATCCATTGCTACTGTTTCCAACTCCTCTGCTTTTCTCACGAGTACAACCCACGACTCATTGTTCCCTACAATGAGTCGTACCACGACTAGTACCATCCAACCCTGGTACCCCAGAAATAAACGAAGACTCCAGACCACGACCCGTTACATTAACCAACGGGTTATACCTTTACTCATTGGTCTAGAACCTACCAACCAGGAACTTACCACGACTCTATCCTACGGTCCGTTACTCCTCACCACGACTCACACAACGAGTCATTCTGAGACATTTTTCAAGCTTTTTTTACTGATCACATTTCCAATCCCAGATCAATTCTTAGAAACTTTTGGGGTGTTACATTATCCTCCCCTTGGGAACATTCATCCTTGAATGTGGGTTAAGCATAATGAAAGGCTAGGGAAAGAACTGCAATCCCAAATACTGAACATCTGAAGCTTTAAACTGACGGAGTGACTGACTTCTGACTAATACACAAGACTGACTGAATTCATGAAACATACACACATGCAAAAACATGAAAGGAACTAAGAGACATGAACTTGACATGAAGCTGAATAAAGTACTAAGGAGAAAACTGATACCTTATGCTGAAACTGCGTTAGAGGGGAAAAGATGTAGGTATCTAGCTATTATATTTGCTTCGGCTTTCTATGTAGCTCCCTCAACAAGCTGATTCCTCCACAAAACCTTCACTAAAGCTACCTCCTTATTTCTCAACTTCCGAACTGAAGAACAAGGATCTCAACTCGAACCTCCTAATAGGTAACGCTATCCTTCACACTATGCTCTCCACCGGGACACTAAGGTCGGGTCACCAATGCACTTCTTCAGTAGAGATACATGAAAAATTTGATGTACCAAAGCTAATTCTACTGGTAGATCCAATTTATATGCCACTTTGCCAACTCACCTCAAAATCCTATAACAACCAACATATCGATGACTAAGCTTCCATTTCTTTTCGAACCTCATCACTCCCTTCATAGGAGATACCTTCAAAAATACCCAATCATCAACTTCAAACTCAAGCTCTATGTTTAACATCCGTATAAGACTTCTGACGACTCTGAGTTGTTTCCAGGCTTTTCCTAATAAGATGAACTTTCTCCATGGCCTCATGAACTGAATCTATCCCTATCAACACAACTTCATCTACTTCAAACCATCTGATAGGTAATCTATACCTTCTCCCATAAAGAGCCTCAAGCGAAGCCATCTGAATGCTAGAGTGTTAACTGTTATGGTAAGCAAACTCGATGAGAAGAAAGTGATTATCTCAACTACCCTTGAAGTCAATCGCACATGGTCTCAACATATCCTCAAGATTCTGAATGGTTCACTCGGTCTGACCATCTGTCTGTGGGTGAAAAGCCGTGCTAATTTTGGCTTGAGTACCAAGTTCCTTCTGAAATGATTTTCAAAATTGTGAGGTAAACTGAGTACCTCTCTGAGATGATGGACAAAGGAACTCCGTGAAATCAAACTAACTCCCGATTGTTCAACCTAGCATAATCCTCGGCTGAATCAATAGTCTTGACCGGTAGGAAATGAGATGCTTTAGTCAATATGTCTACAACCACCTATATTGAGTCGTACTGTCGGTGTGTATAAGACAATTCTATAATAAAGTCTATATTGATCTCGTCCCAGTTTCAATTAGGGATACTAATATCCTGAAGCATACCCCCAGGTCTCTAAGGCTTAATCTTCACCTGCTGGCAATTCGGACACTTCACCACAAACTCCTCTATGTTCTTCTTCATGCCATTCCACCAATAAACTTTTTGTAGCTCACAGTTCATCTTGGTGGCAGATGAGGGGATAGAATATCGAGAATAATGAGCCCGGCCAACATCCCTTCTCAAGTCATCAACACTCAGAAACACATAAACGACCCCGATAACGAAGTACACCATTTCCCCCTTGAGAGAAGACCTCCACTTTCTAATTCTGGATAGCTTCCTTTAGCTTTACTAAGATAGGATCTTCATCTTTCCTAGCCTTGACCTCGGTCACCAATGAAGATTCTGACCCATTCTAAATAATGATACCACTATATGTCGAGTCAATAAGGTGAACCCCCAAACGAGCAAGCCTGTGGACATCCTTTGCTAACTCCTTCCTCCCATCCTCTACATGAGACACACTATCCATGTATAGCCTACTAAGGGTATCTGCCACTATATTGGTCTTGCCTGGATGATAAAGGATACTCATGTCATAGTCCTTGAGAAGCTCTAACAACCTTCTTTATCACAAATTCAGGTCCTCCTGAGTGAACACATACTGAAGGCTCTTATGATCTGTGAACACATCCATATGCACCCTATATAGGCAGTGTCTCCAAATCTTTAATGTGAACACCACCGCTGCCAAATCTAGGTCATGCATCGGATAATTCTCTCATGAGTCTTAAGCTGTCAAGAGGCATATGCAATGACCTTACCGTGATGCATCAACACATAACCAAGACCAACCATAAAGGCATCACAATACATGACGAATCCATCTATGTTTTTCGGTAGAGTCAATACTGGTGCTAAAGTGAGTTGATCTTTAACTCTTGAAGACTCTTCTCACAGGCATTCGACCACTGAAATTTGACCTTCTTATGGGTCAAATTAGTCAACGATTCTACAATGGATGAAAATTCCTCAAAAAACCTCCTTAGTAGCCAACTAAACCCAAAAAGCTCCTAATATCTTAAGGACTAACTGGTCTAGGCCAATTCTTCACCGCCTCTATCTTCTGAGAGTCCACCTACACACCCTTGTTAGACACCACATGGCCCAAAAATGCTACTGAGTTCAATCAAAACTCATATTTGATTAACTTAGCAAACAACTGGCGATCCTTGAGAATCTGTAGCATAATCCTGAAATGAGCAACATGCTCCTCCTCGCTCCGAGAGTATATGGGAATAGCGTCTATGAAAACAATCAAAAATATATCAAAATACGGCTTGAATACCCTATTCATCAAATCCATAAAAGTTGCAGGAGCATTCGTTAGTCCAAAAGACATAGCTACGAACTCATAGTGACCATACTGAGTCTTGAAGGCTGTCTTCAGGATGTGACTCTCTCTAACTTTGAGTTGATGATAACAGGATCTAAGGTCTATCTTCGAGAAGCACATAGCACCCTGAAGTTGGTCAAACATTTCATCAATCCTGGGGAGTGACGAGTTGGTAATTTACCAACTCATTAGGCTTTTAAACATGAGCTTTTGCTTAGTTTTCAAGTTATTTGAGAGGATTTTATGCTCTTTCTCTTTAGTTTTTGCAGGTAGTTAATTTAAAGAGAGAAAGCAAGAACTTTGGCAAAAACATGAAATTAAAGAAGAAGACTAAAGCTTTATCGGACGGGACCGGCGCTACACCGATGGAGCAGGCAAAACGCCGGTTGAAACGCAGGAGCTTACTAGCTAAAGTGGATGGTGCACCGGTAGAATGCAAGTCAGCATCTCCGAACCACTGGTGCCAGTGCCGGTTGGACCCAGGTTCCCTGCCCTTGTACTTGCGATGTAGCGTTGTTCCATGGATGGGCATCGGCAGAACACCGGTTACTCGCGAAGTGAAACCGCTTGCTGGAAGGGAAAAATCATCCAACACAGAATTTTCGGATCATTTTGACCTATTTTTATACATTCTTTAAAAAGTACCATATCATTCCTTCCATATTTGTAGAGAGTAGAAAGTTAAAGAGATAGAATATTAAGTAGCTTTTTCTTCTTCTTCTTCAAGGTAACAAACCTCCATTGAATACAATTGTGAGCTTGCATTTAACTCTTGATGATGAATGTTATGATTTTAATTATTTGATTTAATTTTGTATTTCTCATCAATGAGTAGCTAAATCTCTTTGCTAGGAGTGTGTGCATGAATTGGGGTTAAATTGGATTGGGCGTCGTTAGATTAATCTTAGAGTTACTCATTTAATATAAATCTGTTATTTTCTCACAATTTATAATTAAATTACTCATAGTTGCAAATGTGGGTGATTTTTACTTTATTTTTGCTTGAATAAGGGAAATTGAGTATGGGTGAGAAAGCAATGGTGGATAATTGGGTGTTGATTGTGTGGGTTAGACTAGAGATAGCTAAAACCCATAATCATTCACCCATGAGAGATTTGAGGATAGAAATAGCTCAAATCCGACCAAAGTCTTAATGGATATACTGTTTGGGACCTTGGAGTTAGAGAAAACCTGAGGCAAAAGGTACCCTGGCGGTTGAAAAATATCGAGTGCCACCTCATCCATAGCTGGTAATATTTATGAGTAATAATTTGATTGCCTAGTCAATTCCAATTCAATTGAAGCCTCATTCAAAAGCATACTGCTAGCTCTTTCTCACTTTTGTTAATTCAAATTGATTATTTTGTTGATAGATCAATAGTTGGTTTTACATTTTAATTGTAATCTTTTGAACCCCTAAATTTTTTTTTCAATATAATGATGCTTATTAGTTTGACTTGATAGACAACTTTCATGCCATCTAAGTACAGTTCCCTATGGAATTCGACCTCGATACTTATCGGGTATATTTGTTTTACCAACGATCATTTACACTCTCTCTTTAAGAGGATTGAATATAAACATTATTAAAAATGACGTCGTTGCCGGGGAATGGTGTTAGATAGTCCCTAGTTGATTATTGAGTTAAATTGATTTAGCATCTTGTGTTTTATTTTTACAAGTGTTATTGTTTTTGGGTACCTTTATAGGATGAATGATATTGGCCAACAATCTGAAGAAGGTTCCGTAGATGGTCATATGGACCACGAAGATGATGATTCCATGATGCTAGACATTGTAGCTGTCATTTGCCTACCACCCACAGTAGGGAATGCGGTGTTCCATATGACCAGCATAATGTTACACCTGCTACAAATGAAAGGACTCTTTGGAGGTCAGCCAAGTGAAGATGCAAATCGACATCTTCAATTTTTTTTGAGATATGCCAACCTTTCAATATCACAAATATAAGCCAAGAGTCTATCAGATTGAGGCTCTTCCCATTCGCCTTGACTGGGGAAGCGACCATGTGGCTTGAAGAGCTTCCTCTAGGATGCATCACTTCATGTAAAGAGTTGACTAAAGCCTTCATAGATAGGTTCTTCCCTCTATCGAAGATGTTGCATCTACGAGATGATATTACCAACTTCAGAAAAATTCCGGAGAAACCTTTACATGAGGCATGATTGAGGTTCAAAAAGAAAGTGGCCCTATGTCCCAACCATGGGCTTCCAGATGGAGTGCTCCTTCAAAGTTTTTATCGTTCCTTAGGCTCTATTAACAAGTCAATAAAAAATAACATGGTGGGTGGATATCTCATGGACCAGCCCTATGGAATAGCTAGAACTTTGTTGGATTGGATGACTAAAATGAACCGGGTTTGGCACACGAGGGAAACTAAAGTACCTTCAAATGGTGCAGGTTCAAGTCGTGTGATCTCCTGAGATGAGAAGGAGGGATAAGGAGTGAGGTGAGACTTTGGCAAAAATGATGAACCATCTTGACTTGATAACTAAGCACGTCATGAGTACTGGGTCTAAGAGCATCAATGTCGTTGGGACTCAAGGTCCAATGCAGTATTAAGGTGAAGCATCACCACCGAGGTGTGAAGAAGAATGTCGATTCATAGAAATCAAATGGGTGGTTCTTGCCTGGGGTACCAAGGTGCCAATCAAGGCCCTTGGCACCCAAGGGAAGAGAATCAAGGTCGGAGGAACCGTGGCAACCAGGGCTGGGTTAATCATAGTGAAAGATGGGGTAACCGAGATCAAAATCGTGATGAGGAACATTATCACCAAAGATCAAACCCATATGTTCCCCCTCCAAAGGCTGAAAACCCCCAATTACAACTCGATGTGAGCGATGTAGGAAGCTCCAAGATTGAAGAGATGCTATCTAGAGTACTCAGGAGAGTGGAATCCACCGATAATGGAGTCAATAAATTGAAAGGGGAGGTATCGAACCTCGCCCAAACGGTAAACTCCCACTCAGCGTTGATTAAGCACTTGGAAGCGCACATGAATCTTTTGTATTCCCAAATAAATCCCCAAATGAAGGGGATACTTCCTAGTGACATTGTATCCCTCCCAAAGAAGGATAGCCATTATATGGTAATTGTGACTAGAAGTGGAAAAGTGTAGGAAGATGTGGGTGTGAAGCCCAAATATGTCGTTGACCAAAAAACAAGTAGTGATGAAGTAAAGGATGTTGTGCCAAAAGCACTAAATATTGTGAATGATGATGAAGAATTGGACGAGAGAGAAGTTGATGTAACTCTCGTGGATGATGTTGTTGAAAAGGAAACGAGCAAAGAGGCTTTACCCGACATAGGCCAAGAGCCTAGGATTCCACCTCCGTATCCTCAGAGGTTAGCCAAGAAAAAGGAGGACAATTAGTTCCAAAAATTCATTGAGATATTTAGTAAATTATCCATCAATATACCTCTAGTGGATGCTTTGTTTCAAATGCCCGGTTATGCCAATTTTATGAAAGATCTGTTGAAGAAAAATAGGATCATTGCTGCTGGTGTAGGGGAGGTGACACACCATTGTAGTGCCATGATGACAAGCAACCTCGCTCCCAAAAGAGAGGACCCGGGAGCCTTTACTATTCCCTGTATCATTGGGTTTTGCATGTCAAAAAGGCCCTATATGATCTTGGGGAAAGCATACACCTGATGCCTCTCATTATTTTCAAGAAGTTGGGGTTGGGGAATCCTAAACTCACCTCAATAAGGCGGTTGATGGCTGATCAATCCATAAAGAAATCGGTGGGAGTGTTGGAGGACGTCTTGGTTTGGGTCGACAAGTTCAACCTTCCAGTTGAATTTTTCATGCTTGATTATGATTATGGATGTTGAAGTACCTATCATCCTGAGTAGACCATTGCTTGATATTGGTAGAGCTTTGTAGATGTGGAGCTTGGTGAGTTGAAATTTCGAGTGGGAGGTTAGGAAGTCACCTTCAAGGTTTGACAAACCATTGAGCCCTCAGATGATTACAAGGTGATAGAGGTTTTGAATGATTAGGTAGTACAAGGCGAAGGGTGTGTTGATGAGGCTGATTCGGAGGATGACCCTCCGAAAAAATGACAGTTGAGGAAGTACCCGCCGTGCCACAATGTTAAATAAGACGCTTCTTGGGAGGTAACCCAAGTGTTTTTATGTTTTGATGCCTCGATGTTTTGTTGATTTTGTTTTTTACAGGATGATTGGATGAGAGGTAAGGAGAAGGATAACAGGGTAGCCACTAGGCGACACCGGTGAAATACCAGTGGCCAGGCACAAGTCACCACCCTATCGCAAGAGAGAAGCAGAAGATGGGTAAGAAAGAGTGGAAGCTGGTGGCATTTCGCATGCCGCCGGTCTGACATGGGTGTGAACCAGTACACGTAGAGAAATTATGGAAATTTAAGGGTGAACTGCGAATCACCGGCGAAATGCAGGTGGAGACCCATGAAACACCGGTTGAGCGCAGCCTGAACATAGTGAACTAGGCACTGGGGTAGGTCACCGACGTTTGAACCAGTGAAACACCGGTACCCACAGACGGTCGCAGGTCTAGCGCCGGTAGAGGTAGATAAGTGTATTTGTGACTATGGACCGACCCGTTGACTAACCCAACTCGTAACCCTTTAATAATTACCCACACTACTCAAACACACCTTTTTACCTTCCCAAAACCTCCCGTCTCCACCTTTTCACCTTACCGCACCTTTTTCACCTTCCCACCTTCCCTCTATTAAAACCCACCATTAACATCCACCTTTCCATTACCCAATCATATTTCCTATCTTCAACCTACATAAACCCCCATCTTCATTATTTTACTCTCACTTCTACTCACTCAAAATCTCTCTTAGTAATATAAACTTTCACTCTTTGCACCACCATTGTTGGGCAAGCTCCAAGCTTTAACTTCTGTATTTCTTTTCAGTTTCTCAAACTGGTATGTGTCCATTAGCTCTTACATTACTTTAATCTTACTGATTGATTGAGAATGTGAATCATGTTGCATCTGATATTTTCGATACTCTTATTCCCCATTACCTATTTTTTGTGTTTTTCATTGATTGAATATTTCTCAGTTGTGGGTATATTGGGGGTGGTAATAAAATACTAATTATTAATGTGCGCATCTTTTGTGGTAAAATGCTTCATGTATGTGTGCTTGATATACTAATTGAGGGTGAAGTTTGAGTAGCCCCATGTGCTTAGAATGCATGATTTTTACGATGATAGATCGGTAGCATCGTTCTTAAGGGTAAATCGCCATTTTTATTTTTGTCGTGTTTCTTAAGAGAATAAAATCATAATGTGAAATGAGTGAGTGAATCATAAATGTGATGAAATTCTATTTAGGGGGTGAAATTCACAGAATGACATTTAGCGCTAAACCGCGGTCAAACCTGGCGAAATGCCAATTGAAACGCAGGTCAGGGTGCAAGGCTTCAGGCCACTGCCCATACCCGCGTTTCACCTGCACTTCATAGGTCAAGATCGGCGAAACACCAGTGTGGCACCGAATGAGTGATTTTTACCCAGTCTTCTGTGAAGCACCGGCGGCTCGTCGGTGCCTCACGGGTCTCCACCTACGTTTCGCTGGCGTTCCGCCGGTACTGCTAGCAATTGAATTATGAACCCTTCAATTTGTTTGACATCCAATATTTATAATTTCTTTTCTTAGTTTAGAATAGATGTTAATTTTTCTTTCCATTATGAAAAATACAAAAATATAAAAATAAGTATTATTTATATGGGACTAACATGAATTTACAGATTACATCTTCATAAAAACAATCTAGCAAGGAAAAATCCCCGACTACATCCAAAAGTAAGGGAAAAGGGAAAGCCAAGGCAAACCCGCCCTACGAAAACACAAGAGAAGTCATCATATTTTGTGTACTCGACATGAATGGCCACTATGCTATTTGTAAAGGGCGCTCTATCACCATTGAGAAGAGGTTTGACTTGGTGGGGCTGAGGGGCGACTTCCCCAACATCATTTTCCAGTTCGACCACCGCCAATAGCATGTATTTGCTGAGCCACTGCCAGAGTACTACACCAATTTGGTGCCTGAGTTATGCTTCATACCAAGCACGATAGGAGGCCATGAAGCATAGAGGGAAAGTTAATGAATTCCCTTGTCTACCTTAAGTTAGGATTAGGGGTGTGGAGGTATATATCACCCTAGATGCCAAATGCATTATCTTGAGCTGATGAGATTAACACAGGAATAGAGTACACAAAAAAAGTGGCCAACAAGGAAAATTAGTTCAACTGGATAGCTCCGGTCATTAAAAGTGGCCAGCCATTCTAGACTTCTATGTTGGGGGAGGGGGGTGAGATCTATAGGTAGGATTTGAAGTTTGAGGCCAAGTTATGGCTTGATTTCATTTGTGGCTGCATCATGCCCTCAAAGAATGATCAATGGGTCAATTTGGAGGCGGCCATTCTAATTGCTTACATTATGACAGGGGTACCCATAAACTTTAGGGAGATAGTGGCTACGCAAATGAAAAGAAAGATAAGGCAAGTTGGAACTTCAATGACCTATGCTGTGCTCATATCCCATCTTTACCTTACAGTATGATTACCATTATTTCTAAATGAATTTCCCAGCTCCGCTACCGGTGTGATTACTATTGACAGGAATAGAGACGCAGAGGCTCCCTAGAGCAAGCAGAAGAGGATGCAAGCCTTTGAGGCCATTAGAAGTCCATCTACTATGGTAGAGGGAAGACCCCCATTGCCCCCGATCTCAACATGCCACATCCTGAGGCATTTTTGGACCATGCTTTCAGATAAGCACTTGTTTGAGCATACTCACCTCCTCTCACATCTTATCGCATAAGTGGCATACGAAATGATTGCTTCTCATGAGAGCTAGCTGCAAAAGCTAGTCCAATATCTCCGGGGCCTTATCACCAAAACTGTGAAGCGGGAGTTGAAGAATGCTTATGAAAGCCTAACCAAGCTCTTCTACCGAGTGGACGTAGTGGAGGGTGCCCTGACATCTCTTTGGGATGATACACGGGAATGGTGGGAACAACGCCAATGGTAGACTAGGATTTGAGTGCTCTTGACATAGTCATGGCTGCCCCATCCCCAACCTGGGGCCTTATCTATGATCTATTCGAGAGCTTGGGTGAGGAGTAGGAGCCACATGAGGTCGATTTTGATGAGGAGTAGCCATTTCAGGGAGTTCCCACTACCCTTTCTTTTTTTCATACGTACATTGGGGATAATGTATTGTTATAGTTGGGGGTGGGATGAGTGTCTCTCTTCTGGTTATTATTTGTTAAATTTTTGTGCCCTTGTCGGGCTTATTTTTGATATTTGTGTTACCCTTGTCGGGTAAAATTTATGATGTTGTGGATGGTTGGTAGTTTTAATTATTTTTTGGTTATTGCCCTTGTCGGGTATATGATGAATAAATAAAAAAAGTGTTCTTCAATTGTTAGTGCTAATGTTGGGTTATTTTAAATTGCAAAATATTGTTGACCCATGTTTTGATTATTGCCTTTTGTTTATAGTAGTTAGTGAATAAACTCCAAGGATTTTTTTTATATCACGGGTTCTTTCCTTGGGAGCAATTTTCTTTTCTTTTATATTATTGTCGAACCGGGTGACATTTCCCAATGATGGATTGAGAGGAGACTTTCTTAAGAGAAAATTCTGGGTTTAAGTTCTTTTGAGTCAATGATTGAAATAGCTTTCAAGTGGTACCCCAGAAAATTTTCGTAAATGGTATCTGTTGAAAAAAATGAATTTTGAGAAAGAAAGGGGCATTTGAATTTAAGAAGTTGAGTACACTTTTGTCATAAATTACACATTCTTTATTTGTCTTATTGATTCTCATGATATCTTGATTTATGACTCTTGACGTGGTGATGAAAATGGTGTGAAACCCTTGGATGGTGATGCTTTGTGGGAAAGATTGTAGTTTATTTCTCTTCCATGAATGATTGTCTAGAACTTGCCCCAAGTGTGACTCAAGGAGAAATCCTAGATGTGGTTGTACTTGGAAGATGATTTAAGGCTTTCTTTTGGATAGCTAGTTTACCCATATGACCTCCTAGAACATGAATCCTTGTTAGCTAATGTTGAACCTTTAAGCCTTTTCCTTTAAAACCACATTACAAGCCCAATACCCTTTTCGTAATCCCTCTTTGGCACTCATCCTCCCTAGTGCTAGTTATGAGAAGTGATGCAAAAATAATGCTCGAAATTCCAAAAGTGTGGGAATAGAAAAGGGAAAGATGAGGCAAAAGCCTAAGTTTGGGGGTTTCAAGAAGGAAAATGGGAAAAATGATGTGAACTTCAATGTAAGGTAGCACCATATCATGAAAAAAATGAATGAATTGTTTGAGTGAAAAGAATTGAATTGTCAAAAGGCGCTGCCTCTTGCACAAATTAGAGGAAAATGGTTACTAAGGATAGATAAGGAGGACTCTTGTTTCAAAAGTGGAAATGATGTTCAAGAAGAGATAAGGTGAGGGTAATCTAAGAAGAAAATAAAGCATTTAATAAGATTCACAAAAAGGAATTTGGAGGTTCTAGTAACTAGAACTTAAAAGTCATCCTACCTTTACCTCTAGCCTACATCATGACCTCCAAGTCCTAATTTATTTTAAGTGTAGAAACTCTACATTAGTGGTGAGTACACAAAGGGAAAGCCCATGGGTCAAGTTATGTGCATGAGAATTTCTTTTTGAGAGTGAGCGTATTCATTTCATTCTATAATCCCTTGAGTGAGAATTGATTGGTAATGAAATGGGATTCTCTCTTATTGTGAGTAGCATCACCTCCTTGGAGGACATGCTTGCACGTGCCAAAAGATATGATTGAGAGAAGATTGTAGTGAGCTTTAAGGCAAACTTGAATGTGAATTTTAATGACTTAAGATGCTCTATAAGCCTTCTGTAACCATCAAGGCCCCTTGTTTTGAATGAAGAAATCAAATGTGAATCATGCCAAATTGATTGTGGTTATCTCTTGAATTATTTGCATAAAGTGCTGAGTCTCATTTTTTCTTTTGTGTTGGTGAGCGATTTTTGGGTTCTCTAGGTCATAGTGGTGCCTTGTGGATAATCTCATATAACATGTTTATTCCTAAAGTTCAGATGTAAATAATTGCATTACTTGAGGACAAACAATGGTTCAAGTTTGGGAGTTTGATGAGTTAGTAATTTTACCAACTCATTAGGCTTTTAAATATGAGCATTTTCTTAGTTTTCAAGTCATTTGAGAGGATTTTATGCTCTTTCTCTTTAGTTTTTGCAGGTATTTAATTTAAGTATAGAAAGAAAGAACTTGGACAAAAGCATGAAATTAAAGATGAGGATTGTAGCTTGACTGGGCGGGATCGGCGCTCCACCTGATGGAGCCGACGAAACGCAAGGAGCTTACTAGCCAGAGTGGAAGGTGCACCGACAGAACGCAGGTCAACACCTGCGAACCATTGGTGCCAGTCTGGTTAGATCTAGGTTCACTACCCTTGTACCTGCGACGCAATGGTATTTCGCGGATAGGCACCAGCGAAATGCTGGTGACTCACAAGTGGCACCGCCTGCAAAAAGGAAAAATATCACCCAACACGGAATTTTAGGAGCATTTTGATCTATTTCTGTATATTCTTTAAAATAACCATGTCATTCCTTCCGGATCTGTATAGAGTACAAATTTAGAGAGATAGAATATTGAGTAGCTTTTTTTTCTTCTTCTTCTTCTTCAAGGTAACAAACCTCCATTGAGGATAATTGTGAGCTTGAATTTAACTCTTGATGATGAATGTAATGATTTTAGTTGTTGATTTAATTTTGTATTTCTCATCAATGAGTATCTAAATCTCTTTGCTAGGGGTGTGTGCATGAATTGGGGTTAAATTAGATTGTGTTTTGTTAGATTAATCTTAGAGTTACTCAATTAATATAAGTCTGTTGTTTTCTCCCAATTTATAATTAAATTACTCATAGTTGCAAATGTGGGTGATGTGTACTTACTCTATTTTTGCTTGAAAAAAGGAAAATTGAGTATGAGTGAGAAAGCAATGATGGGTAATTGGGTGTTGATTGTGTGGGGTTAGCCTCATTCAGAGCTTGCACCATTTCATACGTTGCACCATCCCCTGACTGACCATGTCCCAGCAATGCTCTTTCCAAGGGATCATTTGGGCCAATAAGCTGAAATGCGGACTCTTGGGCCACAATAGTGATGTCTGTCAGCTCTTCATAAATAGCCACTAGCTTCATGACTTTGTAGACATCAAATACTTCCACCTTATCATGGGCTCTCATGGTTAGCTTCCCAACAGCTACATCGATTAGAGCTCGCCCAGTTGCCAAAAAGGGACGTCCCAAAATAAATGGGACTTCTGAACTAGCTCAAAATCAAGAATTATGAAATCAACCGAAAAAATAAGGGAGCCCACTTGCACTAGTACATCCTCCATAATTCCATCTGGCCTTGCCAATGAACGATCGGCTAGCTGCAAGACTACTGTGGTGGGTCTGGGACTACCTGTTCGGTTGGTTCCTTAGGTATCTAAACCGACACGCAAGTGCACGTGGTTGAACAAGTAGTAAGTGGCTTTAGTAAGCCAAGTATCGATCCCTCAGAGACTTGGATTAAGTGAAGTTTGCTTAAGTATACTATACTATATTTTAATTAACTTCTAAATGTGCTGACAACAACGTAACCAAAAAGTGAATAATTTGTTTTCTAATTCTATACTAAAACTTCTAACAATTATCTACTTTGAATTTGGACTATGGATAAAAGCATGCCGAGGTTAAAGAACATGTAGTGAACTTGATTATCATCATAAATTGATTAATCTTTTCTTCTAGTTGCTAGCCAAGAACATTAGCCAAGAGATTAAAACTCTCGTATTTAATCTCACTTAAGAATCATAAACCATCCGTCTACATTTCTGTGATCAAATGCAATTCATGACCTAGCAATACAATTCCGGTTCCTAAATTGACTAATACGGCTTTCAAGTATATTTCTATCAGGAAAGCACATCAAAACTCAATTTTCCCAAATCAAGTAAAGAACAATATCCTATTAATTCATAACTTTCCAATTTCGTGCTCTCTCGAGTGAAATCGGACTTTTTAGATATACATTAATGTAGGCCACACACCAATGCAGTAAGAACAAGAATTAATAGAACAACATGGAAGAAAAAGATGAAAAACCATATAATTAATAATCAAAATTCATCACAAGTGTTCATAACCTCAGCAAGGAAGGGAATTAGCCACTCATTTGTGGATTAATCATCCTAAAACAAGTGTTAATCATACAAACAATTGAGTTAAAGAAGAAAGAAAGAGAGAAAAAACCCTGAACTTTTCGTCCCTCAACTGCCTGTAACCCACGTCCTTACTCCACCAAGTCTGAATTATGAAAAAATGAACCTAAGTGTTCTATTTATACTAGTGGGAATTTTTCCCGGAATAACAAGCAACGTGTCACGGAGTGCATCGCGGAGCACTGCCTCCGTGACACGCCATGAACGCGGACCCTCACTGGAATTTGGGGGTCTGGGAATAAAGCACCAACGTGGCACGGCGTGCAACGCGGAGGCTAGCCACCGTGCCACGGAGCTGTCGCGAGCCTCCACTGGAATTGATGAATTTTTCACCCTCCAGGCAGAATGCCTCCGCGATGGCAGCGTGACACGGCTCCATCGCGGAGCCCCTTTAATTTGTGCAGTCCAATGCTTTTTCCCTTGCTCGCATCCAAGTCCAACTCCGATATCATCCAACATGCAGATTAGCTTCCCGAAATCACATTTTACCTACAAAACAATGCTAATCATGTTGGTTAGTATAAATTCACATTTTATTACCAATTACATGAAAATGTATACACATTGCTAGATAAACATGGCGAAAATGATACTTTTGAGTATCACTCGGGCATATAAATCTGCCCAAGATCACTTACCCCACACTTAAATCCTTGTTCATCCTCGAACAACAAACATACAATTCATGCAATTTACATTCCAACCTTCACTACTATGGTGCGACAATTTAAGCTACGGTCATACCGATCATTCAATATCGCAAATCATCAAGAAAACATGCATGGTCTCAACAATGCAATAACCTTCAATACATTAAGACTTCCTAGACTTAAAGAATTGATTCTCGATATCGGCAAACTCATGCAAATCAGCTAATCAAGATATCCGACACGAAAATCAGTCTTTTCTCAAGCATGTGCCCTCACAACTCAAGAGAATCTTCCCCTTTTTGCTCATGTGACACACAAACATTCAAGTAGGGGCATGTAAAAAATAATTTCACTCTCTCTCCCAAAAGAATTCACATGCATCATGTCATGACCCATAAGCTTGCCCTTAGTGTATTACTCCACTAATATAAAGAAATGCAATGTAAGATCACGTAGGACTTTAATGGGTTGTAATGGAAGCTGTGGAGCTAGTATATATTGGATTAGCCAATAATAGCCACTAGCATCCTTAAGCGCCTTTGCAACACATTCCCATCAACTCATGGACATTGTTTCTCTCTTTTCTTTTTTTTTCATCATCCCATTCCTGATGATTTACCTTAGTGTGGCCCATTTCATTAAGCACACTTGAAACAATAACAAAGATTATTCATGCACCTTCATTATCGTTTATTTATAACCAGTGCACCTTCAACCTCTTCTTTTCTTTCCTCACTCTGCTTTTCTTTTCTTTTTCACCATTCTCACTCTTTGACACTTTGGGAACCTTATTTTCACTTCTTAAGCGCTTAAGAGTTTTGTATAGACTTTACGGCTAATGAAAAGAAAGAATTAAGCTCAGTATACTTTTTGGACAAAAGAAAGAAATAATAGGCTAAAGGCTCAAAGGGCTGACTAGGGTATGCAATCACATAAAGGGGGAGTATGACAAGAAAAAAATAGAAACTCTCAGTTAAAACAAAGAAATGCCTACATCCTTTCCTACAATACACCTCCTTCATTTCGTTTTGTACACACACCAGGCAAGTTCTAGACACTTCAGAATAGCATGGAATAACAATACCTCACTTCACACCTTATGCACATGCTCGATTCAAGATGTATTCACAGACTCTTCAATCAGCTCATTACATGAATTCAAACATTAAGCCTCAATCACACCGAATCGAACTCTACAGCCTAGGTATCTCAACATATTTACAAGATTGCATGCTTTCATATGAATCACTTTTGCATTTTGAATATCAGGTACAACACGCAGCCAAAAATTCACAACTATATAGTAACTACAGGTTCCAGGATACAATCCACCAAAAAAAAAACTGAAAATAAATTAAAATCACTACTCCTACCGACTACATTTCCCTTAAGACGGTCGTCATCCATCCATCATAGGGAACAGTCACTAACTATGACATTGGTTCAATGGGACTATTCTCGGTAAAAGAACCGAAAACAAACGTCGAGAAACCTAAAAATTAAAAAAAATTGAAAAACTTTTGCAAAACATCGATCATTTCGATAGAAAAATTATTTACAAAATATTTTAAATATGAACAAAATATTTTCGCAAAATTTTAAAAATATCGATCATTTCGATAAGCAAAAATATTTACAAAAATTTTACAGACTCAGCTGGCAACATCAATATTCTACAACACAAATCAATTCCACAAACATGTATAGATACAGAACAATTTAAAAATTCACAACCACAGGGAAACATACATACAAAAATACAGAGGAAAACAAACAAGCAAACCAGCCCAGCCCAGCACCTAACTACTCCCCACCCCACACTTAAACCGAACACTGTCCCCAGTGTTCACAAAAATTAAATAGCACAAAGTCGGGTGGTGGAACTCCCTGATCAGTCAAAGTATTCCACTTCTTCATCAGGTGCTGCTGCCTCATCTCCCATGTCCGAGTCACATCTGTCGTCGTCATTGGACTCCACACGAGTCCTCCCGACGTGTCTCCTCATCCGTGGGGATGTCATCGTCAGTGGGCTCTACAAAGGCTGGCCCCACTGCGCATAGAGCCCTGGCGTTTTCGCCAAATGGGTAATCTAGCTCGAGCTACCATAGCTCCTCCTCCGTGGCTGGTCTCCCACCTATCCTGAGCTGAAGCATTTGCATCCCATACATCCGCGCCATGTACTGGTCATCACGAGCATGTCGCTCGCCAAGTGTCAGCACTGGCCCGTGGGTGGTGTTGGGAGCCTTAGTTTTGATCACGTCCAAGGCCCGCCGCTTCAACTGCGGGATGTAATCCAAAGCCTCCTCCTCGACGTCGAGGCCTCTGAGAAAGGTGGTGAGTAGTCCACCGAACCCATACCTGTGGCCCTGGTGTAGTCGGGCTCTCTTCATGGCCGATATAATGACCGCCCCAACATTAATCTCCAGCCCTTTCATCAGGGCGTACACCAGGCAAACACGGTCCCGGGTCACATCAGTCATGTGTACCCCTGGGATTAGGCACGAGCAGACTATCTTCAGCCAGATTCGGGCTTCCCTGTTCATTTGAGAATAAGGCAGAGTCTGGTGGTAGCCCCTTTCTTTGTGTCTGCTCCATCTAGCTGTAGATCGAGCCCCACACAGTGTGCGTCTGATGTCGGCATACGGTGGGGTAATATTCAGCTGGCGGAGAACGTGGGCGTCTGTGTCCCGCGCTCCTATGATGGCATTTAGCTGTTGGGGTTCCAGAGTGACTATTTGCCCTCTGATCTTGATGGTGTGGCTTCTGATTGCCGGGTTCCAATTAGCATAGAACTCCCGGACCAAGTGTAGGTTGCATTCTTTGGGCTCCTGAAATATGAAACTTAGCCCAGCAGCCTCGATTCATTGAACTATTCTGGGGAACTCCTGTGCTAATGGTTCCCGTGTTATATGCTCCTTGGGGAAATATTTGTTTTCTTTGTGCTTAGCATACCACTTCTTCCCCTCATCAGTCACCCATCTCGTTCCGTATTGGCGGCGTTGGCCGCGTGGAACTGCTGGTGCCGCTGGGACTGTTGTGCCCAGTCTGAGTCTTTTCCTTCTGGTGCCTGAAGTTGATGCACCCTTACCTTTATCTTGCCTGCTTGCAATTTTACCTATCAACATAAGTAAACAAGCTTAATGTCAAGCTAAATGAATATTAACTTCGGCTAAGGTCGGGTTACGCTAAGTTTACCCCACACTTAGTCCTTAGCTACAGTTACGATACTACGACAAGAATAACTTTATTTACACCAAACAACCAACTATACAATCATGCTTAGTGCGTTCAAACGAAAATTCGACGGTATAACTTCTGCGTACTACTCAGAATTCGTACAGCTAATCCCAATCACTACCATCGCTAGCATTTCAACCATCGCACTTAGCAAAGAAAAACAACGAATCAAAACAACAACAAAAATTCTATACATATGAACCTATACAACCAACCCAATTTGAACAAATTTCGACAGTTTCCCCAAAACCCGAGAATTCATCGTCTACTAACATTCAAACACTTCTTGCAACCATTCATCTCATTCAACAAGTACACCCCGGCATAGAATTCATGAATTCAACACATTACCAACTTCAAATTCAACAACAAAGCCCTAGAATTGATTTTCGCAATCAACTTCGAATAATTCATGTAATCGACAAGTTCAAACAATCATTACAACATTCCGAACTTTTATCAATCAATAAATAACTCGAGTTCATGCTTAATTTCGACTTAGGGTGATTTATCTCACCTCCCATGCTTAATTTCGACTGAAATCGAGAAAAACTTGAGAGAGAATCGGAAAACATACCTTGTCGTTGAATAAGCGAAGAAAACTTGGTAATTTGTTGCCTTAAGCCGTGGCACATTGATGGGAGAGGGGTTTTGGGACGTTTGGTCGTGGAGGAAAATGAAATTGAGGAAAAAAAAGGGAGAAATCGGGGTTTAAAAGGTAGAAAACACGCGGGTCACCCGGCAACCCGGTGTGACCCGTCACAATTTATACGACAACGTGTCACGGAGTGCATCGCGGTGCACTGCCTCCGTGACACGGAGCCATCACGATAGCCTTCTGGAAATTTTGAAATTTTAGGATTACACCTCAACGTGTCACGGAGGGTAACGCGGAGGTCCTCCTCCGTGACACGGAGCTATCGCCCCAGCTCACTGTCTTCTACATTTTATTAACTTTTCATACCTTGCCTTTTCCTTCACGATTCCGTGAACATATTTCTCCGTTTGACCTGAAAATCATCTCACTAAACAAAATTGGTTAGAATAATAGGTTTCACCTAACTAAAACAAAAAATACTAACTAAAACGAAAATTTTTTGTACTAAATCAAGAAAAAGAAGAAAGAAAAAAAAAGAAAAATCTATTTACACTTTACAAAATGAAAGAAAAAAATAAATTTTCACGGGTTGCCTCTCGTGCAGTGCCTGGTTTATCGTCGCGGCTCGACGTCATTTAAGCTCAATTGTCCGCTAGGGTGATGGATGATTTCTCACGATCATTGTCCTCCCCCCAGTAGTGCTTACACCTATCCGGTGGTCTTCCCATCAACTCTCGGGAATGCTTCATCTGCTTAGCATTACCATGATCAATTACATTGATCACCGAGAGTTCTTCATGTACCATCGGGAGCCTGGGTGCTTTATACACATCGAACACCTCTACCTTGTCATGTGCTCACATTGTAAGTTGCCCCGCAGCTACATCGATTAATGCTTTCCCGGTTGCCATGAAGGGTCGTCCCAAAATAAATGGGACTTCTGCGTCTGGTTCAAAATCCAAAACAATAAAATCTATCGGAAAAATTAGGGAGCCCACTTGCACTAGAACATCCTCAACAATACCATCCGTCCTAGCTAAGGATCGGTCCGCCAACTGCAAGATTACGGTTGTAGGTCTAGGACTCCCTAAACCCAACTTTTTGAATACCGAAGATGGCATCAGATTTATGCTCGCCCCCAAGTCACACAATCCACGAGCTCGGATGCTTTGCCCAATAGTAAGCTGGATAGTAAAACTTTCAGGGTCTTTTAGCTTTGTGGGCAGTCTGTTTTGGATCCAGGAAGTGCACTCCTCTGTTAAAGCCACCGTAGCATACTCAGTCAAACGACTTTTGTTGGCCACGATGTCCTTTATGTATTTGGCATATTTCGGCACTCCCTGCAAGACATCAACAAGAGGTAAGTTAACATGTACCTATTTAAGCACCTCCATGAATTTCTTGAAACACGCCTCCTCCTTGTGTTTCTTGAGTCGTTGAGGGAACGGGGGTGGAGGTCTTTCTGATTCAGCTTCTTTGGTCTTCCCCCTTTTCGAACTTAGCTCTCCCTCAACTTCTGCTGCTCCCGAATTTTGAGGTGGTCTTTCTGGTTCCACCTCCTTCAGTTGCAAACCACTCCTTGTGGTCACTGCATTTACCTGCTTCGGATTCGGATCCGTGTCGCTCGGTAGTCCTCCTCTGGGCCTTGTATTTTGGGCACTAGCAAATTGCCCAAATTGATACTCAAGAGCCTTGGTCGCTAACTGGTTATTTTTCACTTCGGCTGCCAATTTAACATAGTCAGCCTGCAATTGCTATTGGTTAGCGATCATGGTCTTGAACATCTCCTCAATGCTGGGTGATGGTGGTGGAGGAGGTGCATTGTTATTTCTGAATTGAGATTGGTAGTTCTGTTGCCCTTCTTGATTCCTTTGCATACCCTGACCCGAACTTTGGCCTTGAAGGCTGTTGCTACCCCATGAAAAATTTGGATGATTCCTCCAATTTGAATTGTAGCCACTACCATACTGCTGGTGATTTCTTTGTGCATTTCCCACAAAGTTTACTGAATCAAGATTTGCTCCACAGCACTCAGCTGAGTGCTCACTGCTTCCACACACTTCACACCACAATTGCTGGACTGCATTAACTGGAGCTGACGGCTGGTTCAAAGTCATGTTGCTGAAGTGGTTGTCCAATTGATTTTGCAAGGCAGCTATCTGTGCAGCGATAGCTATAAATCCATCCACTTCAAACACTCCTGCTGCTTTCCTTGTTCCACCTCGTGAAGAATCAGCATTCCATTCTGGATTGCCCTGTGAAATCCGATTTAGAAAGGTATACAGCTCCTCATAAGTCTTTTCCAGCGCTTGCCCTCCAGCTGCTGAATCTAGCAATATTTTGGTGTGGGGTTCCAAACCCACAATAAATGTGTGCACCAACACGTCATTGGACTGATGATGATGAGGACAGTCCCGCAACATGGATTTAAATCTCTCCCAGGCTTGATATAAATTTTCTCCCTCCCTCTGTTTGAAACTTAGAATTTGACTTGTAAGTCTTGCTGTTTGCTAGAGGGAAAAAACCTTATCAAGAACTTTCATGCAAGATCATCCCACGTTGAAATAGAATTTGGTTGCTCAGCTTTCAACCACCTCTTGGCTTTAGCGAGTAATGAGAACGGAAATAATGTAAGTCGAACATAATCAGGTGACACTCTAGCGGGTATATAAGTGTCACTTATCTCCAAAAAGTTTTGGAGATGCTGTTGTGGGTCTTCATGAGGGAGACCAGTAAATTGCCCGCTTGTGTGCAACAGTTGTACCATATTTTGCTTGAGTTCAAATCTCCCTCCAGGCTCTGGTTTGCGGATACTGGATGTAACATTGTTGGCATGTGGGATTTCCACATCGCGAACCGGCCTTGCTGCTGCTTCTTCGGGCACTAACACTGCCCTCACAACCGGTGGAGTTTGTTGCTCCATAATGGTCTGTCTGAGCAACTGCAGCTTCCTTTGTAGAGCTTCTCTCCGTTTACTACGAAATATACGTTAAGGCTCTTTTATATAAGATTCCACCAGCTCTTTGTCTCTTGCCAGTGTTCACAGCAATTAAGTCTGCAAAATACAGTCTAAGACCAAGTTGTCAACACTTAAAGAAAAGAAAATACAAATACAGTAAATTAACACTTAAAACAATTTCACCAATTGCCAAGTCCTCGCCAACGGCGCCAAAAACTTGTTCGGTTGGTTCCTTAGGTATCTAAACCGACACGCAAGTGCACGTGGTTGAACAAGTAGTAAGTGGCTTTAGTAAGCCAAGTATCGATCCCTCAGAGACTTGGATTAAGTGAAGTTTGCTTAAGTATACTATACTATATTTTAATTAACTTCTAAATATGCTGACAACAACGTAACCAAAAAGTGAATAATTTGTTTTCTAATTCTATACTAAAACTTCTAACAATTATCTACTTTGAATTTGGACTATGGATAAAAGCATGCCGAGGTTAAAGAACATGTAATGAACTTGATTATCATCATAAATTGATTAATCTTTTCTTCTAGTTGCTAGCCAAGAACATTAGCCAAGAGATTAAAACTCTCGTATTTAATCTCACTTAAGAATCATAAACCATCCGTCTACATTTCTGTGATCAAATGCAATTCATGACCTAGCAATACAATTCCGGTTCCTAAATTGACTAATACGGCTTTCAAGTATATTTCTATCAGGAAAGCACATCAAAACTCAATTTTCCCAAATCAAGTAAAGAACAATATCCTATTAATTCATAACTTTCCAATTTCGTGCTCTCTCGAGTGAAATCGGACTTTTTAGATATACATTAATGTAGGCCACACACCAATGCAGTAAGAACAAGAATTAATAGAACAACATGGAAGAAAAAGATGAAAAACCATATAATTAATAATCAAAATTCATCACAAGTGTTCATAACCTCAGCAAGGAAGGGAATTAGCCACTCATTTGTGGATTAATCATCCTAAAACAAGTGTTAATCATACAAACAATTGAGTTAAAGAAGAAAGAAAGAGAGAAAAAACCCTGAACTTTTCGTCCCTCAACTGCCTGTAACCCACGTCCTTACTCCACCAAGTCTGAATTATGAAAAAATGAACCTAAGTGTTCTATTTATACTAGTGGGAATTTTTCCCGGAATAACAAGCAACGTGTCACGGAGTTCATCGCGGAGCACTGCCTCCGTGACACGCCATGAACGCGGACCCTCACTGGAATTTGGGGGTCTGGGAATAAAGCACCAACGTGGCACGGCGTGCAACGCGGAGGCTAGCCACCGTGCCACGGAGCTGTCGCGAGCCTCCACTGGAATTGATGAATTTTTCACCCTCCAGGCAGAATGCCTCCGCGATGGCAGCGTGACACGGCTCCATCGTGGAGCCCCTTTAATTTGTGCAGTCCAATGCTTTTTCCCTTACTCGCATCCAAGTCCAACTCCGATATCATCCAACATGCAGATTAGCTTCCCGAAATCACATTTTACCTACAAAACAATGCTAATCATGTTGGTTAGTATAAATTCACATTTTATTACCAATTACATGAAAATGTGTACACATTGCTAGATAAACAAGGCGAAAATGATACTTTTGAGTATCACTCGGGCATATAAATCTGCCCAAGATCACTACCCAACCCAAACTTCTTGAACACAGATGTAGGCATCAAGTTAATGCTCGCTCCCACATCACATAAACCATGAGCTCGAATGGACTGCCTAATAGTGATCTGGATAGTAAAACTTCCCAGATCTTTGAGCTTTGTAGGCAATGTATTCTGTATTCGAGAGGTGCACTCCTCAGTAAGTGCAACTGTGGCATATTCCATCAGTCTGCTCTTTTTTGCCATGATATCCTTTATGTACTTTGCATACTTAGGAATTCCTTGCAGAACATCTACCAAAGGAAGATTAATGTGCACTTGCTTCAATACTTCCATAAATTTCTTGAAGCATGCTTCTTCCTTATACTTCCACAATCTCTGTGGGAATGGGGGGCGGTGGTGGTCTGTCATTATCTGCTGCCTTTCCACTCCCCATCACATGATCATTCTCTTCAGCCTGCTCTGTTGTTTCAGCTTGATGTGGTGGCTTTTCGGGTCCCAACTCCTTCAGTTGTTTTCCACTTCTAATGGTGACAACATTCACCTGCTTGGGATTTGTGTCTGTATCACTTGGCAACCCGCCACATGGTCTAGTATTTTATGCTCCAGCTAACTATCCCAGCTGAATCTCCAAGGCTTTTGTGGCCAACTGTTGGTTTTTCATGTCAGCTGTCAATTTCACTTGGTCAGCCTGCATCTGAGCTTGGTAGCTACACAAGTCCTCAATGTTGCTGGACTGAGTAGGTGCATTATTCCCTCTGAATTGAGGCTGGAAATTTTGATGAGCCCCTTGGTTCCTGTGCAGACCCTGGTTTGAACTTTGCCCCTGGTGACTATTACTGCCCCAGGAAATATTCGGATGGTTCCTCCAATTGGGGTTGTTATTATTGCCATACTGCTGACTGTTGCCCCTTTGCGCATTCCCCAAATAATAAACTGAGTCTGGATTAGCACCACATGCATCATCTGAGTGCTCACTGCTACCACAAACTTCACACCATTCTTGCTGGACTGCATTAACCAGAGCTTGTGACTGCCCTAAGCTTATGCTACTAAAATGAGTGTTGATCTGATTCTGTAATGCAGCTATCCGTGCAGCAATAGCTGTGAGTCCATCTACCTCCAAGACCCCTGCCGCTTTCTTCACGACACCTCGGGTTGTGTCAACATTCTATTCGGGATTACCTTGTGAAATACGATTCAATAGTGTATACAACTCTTCATATGTCTTTTCCAAAGCTTGCCCCCCAGCTGCAGAATCTAACAGGATTTTGGTATGAGGTTCCAAGCCTTCTATAAGAGTACGCACCAACATATCATTTGACTGATGATGGTGAGGACAATCTCTCAATATCGAGTTGAACCTCTCCCAAGATTGGTACAGGTTCTCACCATCTCTCTACTTGAAACTTAGAATCTGACTTCTAAGCCTGGCTATCTTCCCCGGCGGAAAGAACCTAATTAAGAATTTCTTTGCCAGATCATCCCATGTGGTAATAGAATTAGGCGGTTCAACCTTTAACCACCTCTTCGCTTCCCCCAGCAATGAGAATGGAAACAATGTAAGCCTCACATAATCTGATGATACCCCTGTGGGTATGTACGTGTCACTAATCTCTAGAAAATTTTGTAGATGCTGCTGTGGGTCTTCACGAGGAAGACCTGTGAATTTTCCGCTGGTATGCAGTAACTGCACCATGTTCTGTTTCAGCTCAAATCTACTTCCTGGCTCCGGCCTGCAGATGCTAGATGTCACATTATTTGCTTGTGGGATTGCCACCTCGCGTACTAGTCTTGATGCAATCACTTCAGGCACTAATTCTGCCCGTCCAACTGGTGGATGCTGTTGTTGTTCTAGAATTTCCCTCTGTAACAATTGCAACTTCCTTTCTAAAGCTTCCCTCTTTTGTAAGTGAAACTGTCTTTCCAGCTCCAAAAATGGATCCACCAATTCCTTATTTCTTGCCAGCGTTCAAAAACTACTCAGTACCTGCAAGAGTAACAGCTAAGATCAAGTTGTCAATACTTGCACAAAAATTGTAAGAACTAACACTCAAAAATTTCACCAGTCCCCGGCAACGGCGCCAAAAACTTGTTCACGCCCCAATGCACGCAAGTGCACGTGATCGTACAAGTAATATAGTGTCTCTTTCAAGCCAAGTATCGAACCCACAAGGACTGTAGCTCAGAGGTAATTTTTTTTAGTAGTCACAATTTCTTTATGCAAGTATGTGAATAACACAACGAATTAAAAGTTGCCAAAGAGTAATATCTAAAGTACAGTAGTTGAATCAAGAAAATGTGATTTAAACAATAGCACGAACAATCTAAGGTTAAGGCACGACATGTAGACATGTATAATTTATATTATTCTTCAGCTATCCTCTCTCTTAGGTTGATGGTCGGGAAAGATTAAAATATGGCTCTGGTCTTTCAAACCTCTTGCCAATTATTGTGTTATGAGCCCTGCAACTACACATTTTTGTGATGCAATACTCATCGTCAGGCGAGTCAAAATAGTTCCCCTTGATAACCGAATATGACGTGTAGGTATATTTCTATCGTGCACGCGAATCTTACCTCTAATTCACAGCAAAGATAAGGACATATTACCCTATTCCACATCTACCCTAATAATTTTCCTCTTAAAATCAATTTAGGATTCTAATTTTACACAAACATTAAAATAATGAAAATCAAGAATAGGAGAACAACCGTTCATAAAAGAAGAAAATTCAACTGAACTAATATGAAATTACACAATCCTGCAATTACCCTCAACCTCAGAATGAGGTAATTTGGCCATTCATTTGTTGATTAAACATCTTCAAACAAGTTTTAATCATACCAACAATTGAAATTTAGAAGAAAAGATAAGAGAAAGAACCCTAGAATTTTCTTCAGCTCAACTTCCGTTTCCCACGTTCTCCCCAAAATGTCAGATAAAACAAAATAAAAGCCTAACTGTTCTATTTATACAGGTGGAAAGTTTCACAGTGATAAAGTAGCTCCGTGGCACGGAGCTCAACGTGGTGAAATAGCTCCATGACACAGAGATGTCGCGGAGCTTCACTGGAATTGGGGTGAGGTTAGATTTCCTTTCAACGTGGCACAGAGGCTAACGCGGAGCTCTAGCTCCGTGCCACGGAGCCATCGTGCACCTTCACTGTTTTGCGCCTTCCAATTTACCCTAATTTTCTTCCTCCCCCATGTACTGTGGCACGTTGTTCAATGCGGACCATCCTTAGCTTGACTTGGTGGTGAACTTTCAACTTAATGTTTACGCTCTCTAAATATTTTCATACTCCCCCTCGGAGTTTAACTCGCTCCTCCAGCTGACATCTTTGTCTTATCCACCTGCAAATAGTCACAACACAATTATTAATCCGAAAAAGAAAAGCAACCATAATTAACTCAAAACATGCATGAATACATCAATATTATCTTTATCCAGACTCCCGAAGGGTTGAAAATACTGAGTTTGGTCGTATAAATATGCCCAAGATCATATACTATCCCCGACCGTTTAGAATTATTTCCACTCACATTGGTGTGAGAAAAGCATTCATCTTTTCTCTTCTAAATTTCTGATTTTACTTTATTTTATTTCAAAACTTACTTTGTCTTTCTTATGATGTTTGAAGATAATGTTAAGCTCTTTAATTTTCTTTGGTTACACCCTTACTGCATCACAAATTTCTTATATCGTGAATATGTATTGTGTACCAAAAAGTCACAAGTTTAACAATGACACATTTAGTCAAGGTCGCACCTTTAGAAAGGATATGTGTCCTTATTGCTCAAGTCTCCATTATGAATGCCTTAATCAAGTTTTCAGTAGAACGCTTATGTGTTTGAGCCACCTTTACCTTTACTCATAACTTTACCAACCACATATCCTAGGATAACCATCTATAGAGCTGAGGGTGGAGGCATTCCGCCATATAACTTTGAGGAATATGAGGAAAATGTTCCATAGCCGTCGTTCCCCATGGAGAGTGACTCATGAACATAGTGGATGCCCGAAGAACGCATACCAAAACCATTTCCAGTTTTGATCCTATGTTCATAACTCAAAGGAGTAGCTGGAGGAACATTGGACAATACTTGAGCCAATAAAAAACTAGTACCAATAGTGGATAAAGAATCAGCACCTGCAGATGGATTATGATTACTTCTCTACCTTTTATAACATTATCTCCGAGCCTCAATACAATCTATATAAGGGAATCCATCACACTACTAACATCCCTAGCCACCTCAACAAGTTCATCATTTGAATCCGAACATTTGAGCTTCTCGCCTTTTCAGATAAATATATCAGATCTAGTTCTCTTTCAGATTTTATTAACTATTGAACCACCTTTCCCAATAATACATCCAATAATCTTTGATGGAACAAGTAGACAAAAAGTTACAGCATCCTCATCTTCATAATTTATTTTCCCTTGCAGCAATATGTCATGACCCAAACATGAGCCCAGATCGAGAAACGGGACAAGAAACTCCAAGAGACTCCAAGTCGACCCATGACATAAACATACATCTAACTCAATCAATAAAACGGAAAATCAACATAATAATCATAGCGGAAATCTAAGCGTAACATAAAATCTGAACATACAACACGAGTCTGAAGATGAGTACAATCTATGTTTGAAAGGCCTCTACGTCTGATGAGTTGATGGGACAAGACCCCAATTAACTTTCTAAGTCTGAAACTGAAAATGTAAAAACAACTGATAAGGGAGGGTCCCCAGGAGATGAGGACTCACCAACTGAGACTGGATGCTAACTCCGGAAGCTGGCTAGTAATGGGGCTGAGTCTGGATATCGGAGCCTGTATCATGAAACGATACAACATAGAGTATGCGGTCACTATGTGGAATGTAACGAGTGTGCAAGGTAAGTAAAACCGCTTAAGTAAGTAAAATTATTAAATCATGCATATTATAAAAAATAATCAAGATAAGATTATGAGAGTAAGGCTTGCATGCTATTTTCTGAAATCATGATCTGAACATAACTGCATATCATAACTAATTCGAATGACCCAAAGTTGAAAACTATAATCACAAGTAAAAACTGAAAGTTGGGTTAAACCCACTGAAAATATAATATCATGACTGATGTTCATGCATAACTAAAATCATGAGGAACAATGGGAGACTCATCATATAACTGACATTACCACGATAGAGCTTACGTGGTCCCGACTATCACACTCAAGTGGGTTAAGCCATCCCAAGCATGCAGGGATAAGGGCGCTACCATAATATCGATATCAAGATGAAGGGCCCTTAAGGCAGGAGAAAGGTCACAATGGAGGTCCCGAATAATTTGATCATAACCACAATGGCTCGTTGTTCTAAGGCATAGGGTTGATTGACCCTTAGCCTACTCGGTGCTAGACACTACTCCCAAATGCATATGCTCTCCATCATTTTTCAATGAAGCTGACCATTTTCTAGTGACGAAGCAGGATAATCATGTACATGTAAAATCTGAAATCATACATGAGGAGCCTTGGCTCAAACGATACCACAAGCTGAACATAATTGGGATCTAGACTCCAAAACTATGTGGTAAGCTAATTTGACATGAAATCATAAATCATACTTGAATATATGAGATTTCCCAATACTTAAACATTCTTGAAAATTCTTGATTCACTTGAACTCATGCTTTTCATCATAAATATCTCATCATACTTAAATACACATCATAGATCTCAATTTTCATGAATTTTCATGGATGGGCATAATAATTTATAAAACTTTAAAACATGATTTATAATTGAAAACATTGTAAAACTTGCCCATGGATCATAATGTAATAATAGAAACATGCTTAGATCATACCCATGGTAAAAACTTAGGGAATTCATACATTGGGTTAAAACCCCATAGAATCAACATGTAGATTTTTATGAATTAGAGAGAGATTGGGCATGGGTGTGAACATTTTAACCCATTCATAACCCTAAATACCTAAGAGAATCTAATTCTACAATATCCTTGATTGCCCAAAGAAGAATTGAGGGAGAACATGAAAGGAATTAAGCTTGATCACCTCTCTAAACTTCTAAGCTTACATGCATGAATTAGGAATAACTTAGAATGAACTTACCCTTCTTAAAACTCACTATTCGGAGCTTAAAATGACGTAGTTTAGACCTTAGAATCATAGGAATTATGGAAAAGCCCTTAATAACCTTGTAGGAAAAAACTGACTAGCAGTACCAAGGAGTGACTGGACGAGTCGTCGTCCAAGGCCAAGACTCGTGGCCACAAGTCATCAAGTACACTGCCAACCTTTCATATGAAGCGCATCACGGGGTACCCAACGAGTCGTTACTGGTGACCATGACTCATGATCACCTCTCATTACCTTCACTGCCCAAAATTCCTTTTTCTTCAACCATCCTTGACCACGACTAACTTAACGAGTTGTGGGCCTGACCATGACTCGTGGTCATGCCCGTGGTGACCCAAAAACCTAAATTTCCAACTTAAGTCATACCCTCACCATGAGTCACTTAATGACTTATGGTCATCCTGATGGGTCACACGATGACTCGTTCAGTGACCTGGTGCAGAAAATCCTATTTTCTCCATTTCAACTCTCAGGTCTGATGTTAGGGCTTTCAAGGTATAACAATATCTCCTCCTTGGGAACATTCTTCGTCGAATGTTGAAAATCATATAGAAAAGTAGAGAAATGCAATCAACATACTCAATTACTAAACATACATACTGAAAACTAACAGAGTCACTGACTCCGATTTAAACTACATGACTAAACTGAATTCACGAATTATACGTATATGCTTTGACATGAAAGAACTGGGATACATGAACTAAAAATGAAACTGAATAGAGTTTTAGGGAAAAAACTGATACCTCAAGCTGAAACTGAGCCAGAAGTGAATAGATGTGGTTATCTAGCCATCATATCTGTTTTGGCTTCCCACGTAGCTCCCTCAACATGTTGATTCCTCCAAAAAACTTTAGCTAAAGCCACTTCTTTGTTTCTTAGCCTTCAAACCTGACGATTCAATATTTCTACCAGAACCTTTTCATAACTGAGGCTGTCCTTCACACCCACACTCTCCGCCAGAACAACTAGAGCTGGATGATCCAAACACTTCTTAGGAGCGATACATGAAAAACTAGATGGACTGAGGCTAATTCTGAAGGAAACTCCAACTCATATGCTACCTTGCCAACCCATCTGACAATTCAGTATGGGCCAACATAATGGGGACTGAATTTCCCTTTATTTTCAAATCTCATCACTCCCTTCATGGGAGACACCTTTAGAAATATCCAATCATCGAATTTGAACTCAAGTTCCCTCCTTCTCACATCCGCATAGGACTTTTGGTGACTTTGAGCTGTTTTCAATTTGTCCCTTATGAACTAAACTTTTTTCATGGCCTCTTGGACTGAATCCGGTCCAATCATCACAGCTTCACCGATTTCAAACCAACCAATAGGTGATCTACAGCTCCACCCATAGAGAGCCTCAAATGGAGCCATCTGAATGCTAGAATGATAGTTGTTGTTGTACGCAAACTCAATGAGAGAAAAATGATCATGCCAACTACCCTTGAAGTCAATCACACATGCTCTCAACATTTCCTCGAGAGTCTGAATAGCTTGCTCCGCTTGACCATCCATTTGTGGGTGAAATGCTGTACTGAGCTTGACTTGAGTACCAAGTCCCTTTTGAAACGATCTCCAAAACTAGAAGGTAAACTGAGTACCTCTATCTGATATGATGGACAAGGGCACTCCATAAAACCGAACTTGCTCTCGAATGTATAGTTTGGCATAATCCTCTAGTGAATCTGTAGTTTTGACCAATAAAAAATGAGCGGCTTTGGTCAACCTATCCACGACCACCCAAATGGAGTCATACTGTCGACGAGTGAAAGGAAACCTTGTGATGAAGTCCATATTAATTTTCTCCCACTTTCAAGTAGGAATACTGATGTCTTGAAGTACACCTCCCGGTATTTGATGCTCAACCTTCACTTGCTTACAATTTGGACACTTAGCCACAAACTACGCTATGTCCTTCTTAATGCCATTCCACCAATAGACTTCTCGTAGGTCATGGTACATCGTTGTGGCACCTGGATGTATGGAGTATCTGACACCATGAGCCTCGTGCAATATTTGATCTCTCAAATCATCAACATCCGAAACACACAAGTGACCCTGGTATCGAAGCACACCATCTCCCCCTTTGGAAAAGACCTCTACCTTCTGATTTTGAATGGCTTCTTTTGAATTTACCAAAATAGGGTAATCGTCTTGTCTAGCCTTTACATCAGTCACGAAGGATGATTCTGACCCATTCTGAACAACAACACCACCATCGATGGAGTCAACCAAACAAACTCCCAACCGTGCAAGCCGATGCATATCCTTCACCAGCTCCTTCCTGCCCACATCTACTTGGGACACACTCTCCATGGAAAGCCTCCTAAGAGTGTCTGCTACTACATTAGCCTTGACTAGATGGTAAGGACACTCATATCATAATCCTTGAGTAACTCCAACCACCTTCTTTGCCGCATATTTAGGTCCTTCTAGGTAAACACATATTGTAGGCTCTTGTGGTCCGTAAACACGTCTACATGGACCCTGTACTAATAGTGTCTCCATATCTTCAAGGAAAATACCACCACTACCAATTCAAGATTGTGAGTTGGGTAATTCTTTTCATGTACCTTCACCTACTAGAAGTGTATGCTATAACCTTGCCATGCTGCAGCACTACACAACCAAGACCGATCCTCGAAGCATCACAATACACCACAAACCCGTCGGTACCCTCAGGTAGGGTTAACACCGGTGCCAAGGTGAGTCAAGTCTTTAACTCTTGGAATCTCCTCTCACAAGCATCTGGCCATAGGAATTTCAATTTCTTTTGGGTCAAGTTGGTTAATGGTGCTGAAATAGATGAAAGTCCCTCAATAAATCTCAGATAATAACCACCTAAGCCCAAGAAGCTCCTGATATCTACAGGATTCACCGGTCTAGGCTAATTCTTCACTGCTTCTATCTTTTGAGAGTCCACCTTTATACCCTCACTTGACACCACATGACCCAAAAATGCCATCGAATTCAACCAAAACTCGCACTTACTTAATTTAGCATATAATTGATGATCCTTGAGAGTTTGTAGCACCACCTTAAATGAGCGGCATGCTCTTTTTGCTCCGAGAGTATATTAGGATGTCATCAATAAATACGATCACGAACATATCCAAATAGTGCTTGAACACCCTGTTCATCATATCCATAAAAGATGTAGGAGCATTTGTTTGTCTAAAAGACATAACTACAAACTCGTAATGACCATACCGAGTCCTGAAGGCTCTCTTCGGGATGTCACTCTCCCAAACCTTGAGCTGATGATATCCAGATATGAGATCTATCTTCAAAAAGCAGTTAGGAACCTGAACCTGGTCAGAAAAATCATCAATTCTGGGGAGGAGATACCTATTCTTGATGGTGACCTTATTCAGTTGCTGATAATCAATACACATACGAAGAGAACTGGTGCACCTCATGGGGATTTGCTCGGTTTGATGAACCCCTTATCTAAAAGGTCTTTCAACTGCTCCTTCATCTCCTTTAACTTGGATGGGGCTATTCTTTAAAGAGGAATAGATATAGGCTGCGTATCGGGAAAAAGGTCAGTACTAAAATCCATCTCCCACTCGAGAGGGATTCCCGATAGATCATCTAGAAAGACTTCTGGATACTCACATACTATTGGAATGGACTGTATAGTTGGGGTCTTAGACGTAGCATCCTTAACCCTAACTAGATGATACACGCAACCCTTGGAGATTATCTTTCTGTCCATAAGGTAGGAAATGAAACGACCTACAGTCACAGCTAAACTACCTTTCTACTCTAAGGCTGGCTCACCCGGAAATTGGAACTCTACCGCACGGGTTTTACAATTTACTTAGGCATAGCATGCAGACAACCAATCCATGCTGCGGATAACATCAAAGTCGGTCATGGATAACTCTACTAAATCTGCTGAGGTGACTTTCTGAAGGAATGTGACCGCACAATTTCTATACACCCGTCTAGCTACAACTGAATCACCCACTGGAGTAGAGACTGATATGGATTCTGACAAGATTTCGGGACTGACTCCGAAACTACTAGCCACATAGGGCGTCAAAAAGGACAAAGTAGCCTCTGGATATAACAATGCATATACATCAAGGTGGAAAACTCATAACATATCAGTGACTAGATCTGGGGTGACATCCTGCTCCTAGCAGGATGCTAGAGCATAAAACCTATTTTGGCGTTGTCCGTCACCTATGCTAGTAGATGTGCCCTGCCGAGCTGGGTGTGCTGGTGGAGCTACTGAATTGGAAGCTGGGCCTCGGCCCCTATCGTGGCCCTGTCTAGCTGCTGGGCAATCTCTAAGCATATGTCTGGGCTTTCCTCACCGGAAGAAAGCACCTGTACCAATCAAACACTGACCCGTATGTCTTCGGCCACACCACTCGCAAAATGGGATATTGGAATCTACGGCCCGCTACTTTGGCCTCTAGGGCCTGATTTCATCCTCTATGGTTGTGCCTAGATCTGGATGACACACTCATAGACGATGATGCTGGGGCTGACGATCTGTGGTGGGACTGCTGAAGGTGTACACCACCTGGTCTTTACTGAGAGAACCCGTAACTGTTTGTCCTAGTCCTCTTGGCCTCTCTCTCCTTCACATGCACCGCCTCCATCTGCTAGGTGTAATAGACTATCCGAGGAAAATCCATATCTTGATGAAGCATCGCAGTCCGCCAATCCTTATCTAGATAGTCCGCCACCCCATGAACAAACATGCTCACTCGAGCTCTCTGATTAACCACTAACTCTGGTGCGTACTTGGACAGGCGAGTGAACTCTAAGGCATAATCCTGGATTGTCATCTTTTCCTACTTTAGATTCACAAACTTGGCCACCTTCAGCTCCCTCATCTCATGAGGAAAGAACCAATCTAGAAAAGCGACATGAAACTCATCCCAACTGATAGGGCCTGCTTCGACTGCCCTACTATCCTTCTACTGCTTAAACCAAATGTGTGAGACCCCCTTTAATTGATATGAGGCCAGATCGGCACACTTCTCCCCAGTCACCCTCATAACTGTTATAACCCAGAAGCTCAAAGATCGGACCCGAGAATTGAAATGGGAAAAATTTTAAAATTAATGTTGCAGGCACAGGAGGAGTCATGGGACGACTCGTCAAGAGACCTCACGAGTCGTCAAGTGACTTGTGGGCAGGCCTGGAATAAAGGAAGGATCGAGGTCCCCACAAAGGAGATCGCGACTCGTAGCCAGTCCCACGAGTCATCATGTCACTCGTGGGGTGAGGTTGGGGATAAGATAGAAGGAGCTCCCAGTGTACCTAATGGATAGGACCTCACGAGTCGTGACCTGTAGCAGCGAATCGTGAGGTGGGTCATGGGAAAGCCTATGGACTTTTAATGGAGGATGAGGCAGTGTACTTAACGGGCCACACAATGAGTCGTTGCCCGTAGGTTCACCTGGTAGTTATTTTTCTGCGAATTAGTAAGGGACTTCTCGTAATTTCCTAAAATCTTAAGGCCTAAACTATGTCATTTTACGGTCGGAATAGGGTATTTAAGGTGGGTTAAGTCCCTAATGCATACCCATTCCCATGCAAGAGATTTTAGAGAGATTTTAGGGAGATTCAAGGTATTCTCCTCCAAGTTTCCATCACTTTCTTTGTGGGTTTTCTAGGAAATTCGAAATCACCCCATTCCCAGGTATGTATTTCTTTCTCTTTTCTATCGTGACAACTCTTGTTCTCCCACTTTTTAGCATTCTGGGGCCCTACTAGGGTTTTAGAATGGGTGAAATTCTTCCCCACCCATGCCCAAAAATTCAGTTCAAATTATGAATCCTTCTATCCAAGTCTATGGAGTTTTACCCAAATGCATGAAAATGTGATTTCTTTTTATGGGTTTGATTTAGTTGAGTTTTAATTATTGAATTATGAATGATGAGTAGGTTTTGCATTATTTTCCTAAAAGATCATGTTTCAATCTTTTAAATCGAAAATGCCCATTTGATAAAAGTTCACGGAAGTCATGATTTATGATGAATACTCTACATTCTTGAGTTTATTGATGATGGAAAAGCATGATTTCAAACTCCCACATTTACGAGCATATTTTGAAAGAATTGAATATGATGAAGTATTGGGCAATGTACACATGTTGAAGATGATTTATGATTTACGAAGTCAATTACATGATTTATCGATTTATGATATTGGCCGATGAAAAGGGCCTATGATTCTTGGCTAAGAATGTTTTAAAGGGGATCAATGATGATAAATGTTATATTTTAGACAATGAATCTTGATGCATGATGTTATTGATGTATGTATGATCCAATATGCATATTTTTGGGAGCCGTGTCTAGCACCGAGCAGCCCAACGTTCAAAGGACTACGCCAGTGTCTCATAACCACGTGCCACCGTGGGTTTGTAAATGATATGATGTATTGATAATAATCCCCTCAAATGTGATATCATGCCTAATGCACAACCCTCTCCTGGAAAGCCAGGGTCGGCTCTGCCCGCTTGAGCGAGATAGTGGGACATCATGAAAGGCTCTACCATGATGGTGTCGGTCATGACGAGTCCTCCCATTGTTCCGCATGTTTTATGCATTGTTATGTTTATGTTGTTGGCTCAAGTTCTGTTTTGATAAAGTTTACTTACGATTATGAAAATGGATGATTATGAATGATTTGAAAGTCTTGAGCCTTATGTTTTATTACGAAGATTTGATGTAAGCATGATGTCCTTCTCTTATATTTATTTATGAGTTTTATTTACTCTAAAATGTCTGTTTTACTTACCTTGCATACTCAGTACATTCCACGTACTAACCGCATACTTCCTATGCTATATTATTTCACGATACAAGGTCCGGATCTCAAGCTCATCCTCACCCTTAGTCTATCTCAGCTTTCGCGTTCAGTATATTAGTTGATCTTGGGCAGAATTATATGCCCAAGTGATACTCAAATGCTTCATTTCGTCTTGTTTATCCATCGATATTTGTACATTCTCATGTGATTTGTAGTTAAAAGGTGAATTTATACTAACCAACATGATTAGTGTTGTTTTGCAGGAAAAATGTAATTTTAGGAAGCTAAGATGCATGTTGGGAGAAATCGGGAATGGACTCGAAAGCGAGCAGTAGAAAGGCCAATGAAATGCAGCAAATTAAGGGGCTCCGCGATGGAGCCGTGTCACGCTTCCATCGCGGAGGCATTCTGCCCCGGATGATTAAAATAGGCCAAGTTCCAGTGAAGGTTCGCGTTGGAGCCATGGCACGTTGGCCAAGCCCTGCGTTGCACGGCGTGACACGTTGGGCATAATTACTTGGAGGACCAGATTCCAGTGAGGGTCTGCGTTTCTGGCGTGTCACGGAGGCAGTGCTCCGCGATGCACTCCGTGACACGTTGCTTATTATTCTAGGAAAAATTCCCACTAGTATAAATAGCACACTTAGGTTTATTTTTAATTATTCTGACTTGGTTGAGCAAGAACGTGGGTTACAGGCAGTTGAGGAGATGAAAATCTTAGGGTTCTTCTCTAACTCTTTCTCTTTTCTTTCAATTGTTTGTATGATTTACACTCATTTAATGATGTTGAATCCACAAATGAGTGGCTAAACTCACTTCTTGCTGAGGTTAAGAACATTGTAGTGGAATGTAATTATTGATCATCTTGGTTTTTCATCTTTTCTTCTATGGTTGTTCTATTAATTCTTGTTCTTACAGCATTAATGTTTGGCCAATATTAATGTATATCTAAAAAATCCGGTTTGCGCTCAAAAGAGAAAGAAATTGGAAAGTTGTGAATTGGTAGGATATGATCTCTTCTTGGTTTGGGAAAATTGAGAATTGATTTACCTTTAGAATAGAAATATATCTGAAAGTCGTATTAGTCAATTAAGGAATCAGTTTCGTATGGCTAGAACATGAATTTCTTCTTATCACAGAAATGTAGGTGGAAGGTTCATGATTCTTAAGTTGGGTTAAATACGAGAGTTTTAATCCATATGCAATAATTCTTGACTAGCAACCGAAGGAAAGATTAACCGATTTTTATCAATAAATTGCTTCCCTGTATGTTCATTTTACCTCAGCATGCTTATTACTATAGTTCAGACTCAATTTGTACATTTGTTTTAGATTAGTATAAATTAGGAAACAAACTCCCAAAATCTTCTTGAAACTGTTGTCTGCATTATTAGAGTTAGAGTTTATTAACGCTTGATTCGATCATTACCTTGGTCCAGTCCCTGTGGGATCGACACTTGGCTACTCTAGCCATTTTACTACTTGTTCGACCGCGTGCACTTGCGTGTAGGCATTCCAAACCACCAAACAAGTTTTTGGCGCCGTTGCCGGGTACTGGCAATTGGTAAAATTGTTTTCTTAAGTGTTAGTTTACGATTTCTTATTAGTGTTGACAACTTGGTCTTAGCCTGTCTTTTGCAGATATTGAATTCTATTGAACACTGGAAAGAGACAAGGAGCTGGTGGATTCACACTTAGAGCCAGAAAGACAATTCCATCATCAAAGGAGAGAAGCTCTAGAGAGAAAGGTGCAGTTGCTCAGACAAACAATCCTGGAGCAACAATAGAATCCACCAATTGTAAGGGCAGTGTTAGTGCCCGAGGAAATGACAGCTAGGCCGGTTCGCGAAGTAGCAATCCCACATGCTAACAACGTTACATCTAGCATTCGCAAACCTGAGCCAGGAGGGAGGTTCAAGCTTAAACAGAATATGGTGCAATTGCTGCACACCAGCAGGCAATTCACAGGTCTCCCTCACGAGGATCCACAACAACATCTCCAAAACTTTTTGGAGATAAGTGACACTTACATCCCCGCTGGAGTGTCATCCGATTACGTCAGACTTACATTGTTCCCATTTTCACTATTGGGAGAAGCAAAGAGGTGGCTGAAAGTTGAGCCACCTAATTCCATCACTACTTGGGATGATCTTGTAAAGAAATTCTTGATACGGTTCTTTTCATCCGGTAAAACAGTAAGACTTAGAAGTCAAATTTTAATTTTTAAACAAAGAGAGGGGGAGAATCTGTATCAAGCTTGGGAAAGATTCAAATCTATGTTGCGGGATTGTCCTCATCATCACCAATCAAATGATATGCTGGTGCATACTTTCATAGAGGGTTTGGAACCCCACACAAAAATTTTGCTAGACTCAGCAGCTGGGGTACAAGCATTAGAAAAAACTTATGAGGAGTTGTATACTTTGTTAAACCATATTTCGTAGGGAAATCCAGAGTGGAATGCGAACTCTTCTAGAGGAGGAACAAGGAAAGCGACAGGAGTCTTGGAAGTGGATGGTTTTACAGCTATCACTGCACAGATAGCTGCATTACAGAATCAACTCAACACCCACTTCAGCAATATGAGCATGAATCAGTCTCAAGCCCCAGTGAATGTAGTGCAGCAGATTTGGTGTGAAGTGTGCGGTAGTAATGAACACTCAGCTGAGTGTTGTGGTGCGAATCCTGATTCAGTGAACTTTGTTGGTAATGCACAGAGCAATAATCACCAATAGTATGGAAACAACTACAACTCTAATTGGAGGAGTCACCCGAATTTCTCTTGGGGTAGTAACAGCCATCAAGGGCAGAGTTTGAGTCAGGGGGTGCAGAGAAATCAAGGAGGGAAGCAGAACTATCAGTCACAATACAGAAGCAACAATGCACCTCCTCCACCACCATCACCTAGCATCGAGGAAATGTTCAAAACGATGATAGCTAACCAAGCTCAATTGCGGGCTGACTATGTGAAATTGGCAGCCGATGTAAAGAACAATCAGTTAGCTACAATGGCATTGGAGTACCAGTTTGGGCAACTAGCTGGAGCTCAGAACACCAGACCGAGAGGAGGACTTCCGAGTGACACTGACCCCAACCCCAAGCAAGTGAATGCTGTGACCACAAGGAGTGGTTTACAACTCAATGAGGTGGAACCAGAAAGACCACCGCAGCAGTCGGGAGCAGTGGAGAATGAGAGGGAACACAATGATGATAGGGGGAAGGAGAAGGAAGCTGAACCAAAAATACCACCACCCCCGTTCCCTCAAAGATTAAAGAAACACAAGGAGGAAGCATGTTTCAAAAAGTTCATGGAGGTGCTTAAATAGGTACACATTAATTTACCTCTTGTTGATGTTTTGCAGGGAGCGCCGAAGTACGCAAAATATATCAAGGACATTGTGGCGAACAAAAGCAGGTTGACGGAGTATGCTACGGTGGCGCTTACGGAGGAGTGCACTTCCTGGATACAAAATAGGTTGCCCACAAAGCTCAAAGACCCTAGGAGCTTTACAATTCAACTGACAATCAGGCTGAGTATTCGAGCTCGTGGATTATGCGATTTGGGAGCGAGCATTAACTTGATGTCGACATCGGTATTCAAGAAATTGGGGCTAGGCAGTCCTAGACCAACGACAGTGATCTTGCAACTAGCGGATCGTTCTTTGGCCAGACCAGATGGCATTGTGGAGGACGTGCTGGTGCAAGTGGGCTCCCTTATCTTCTCGGTATACTTCGTTGTGCTGGATTTTGAGCCAGATGCGGAAGTCCCATTTATTTTGGGACATCCTTTCTTGGCGACCAGGAAAGTGTTGATTGATGTAGCTGCAGGGCAGCTAACCATGCGGGCACGCGACAAGGTGGAGGTATTTGATGTGTACAAGGCCACGAAGCTTCCGGCCGTGTATGAGGATCTCGCAGTGATCAACGTGCTTGATCAAGCGAATATTGCTCAAAGTGTTGATTCACGAGAGCCAGTGGGAAAACCACCGGTGAAGGACCCCCCAAAACTGGAATCATGGCAAGAAGATCAAAATGCCACGGTCGAAGTTAATGGGCATCAGTGTAAGCAGGACTGGGGTGAGGACGGTAGTCGAGAGAAGACATTTGTCACCCTAGAGGATGACTAAGCTTCAATGACGTCGAGCCGCGACGGTAAACCAGGCGCTGCACGGGAGGCAACCCGTGAAATTGTTGTAATAATTGAGTAGAATTAGTAGAAAAGAAAGAAAAAAAGAGAAAAAATAGAAAAATAAAAATCGAAACAAAAAAATTGTGTTTTATGTTGAAACCTATGAATTCTAACCAATTTCTTGTTGTGAGATGAATTTCAGGTTAAACATAGGGTAAAAATGCAAAGGAAATATCGAGGTGAGAAAAATAATAAAATGTGGCAAAACAGTGAGCCTGCGCGATGGCTCCGTGTGACGGAGGAGGGCCTCCGCGTTACCCTCTGTGACACGTTGAGGTGTAATTCTGGAATTTTCAAAATTCCAGAACACCTCCGCGTTGGCTCCGTATCACGGAGGGGGTGCTCCGCGTTACCCTCCATGACACTTGAGGTGTTAATCGCGACACACGCGAAAATCCTCCTTTTTAACCCCGATTTCCCTCATTTTTCCCTCATTTCTCATCCCCTCCGCGACAAACACCCAAAAATCCCCCCTTCCCCAACGTGACACGGACCTAGGCACAAGTTTTCTTCAACTTTTCTTCGATTTCATCGAATTAAAGGTATGTTCTTTAACTTCATCTCAATTCTTGACCAATTTCTTAGATTTTGAGCATGTGAGGTGAGTAAACCTTGTCCTAATTGTAAGTTGAGCTTGAATTCAATTAAGTTATTGTTGATTGATGTCGTAGTATCATTTTGATTGCATGAACTCGATAAATACATGCTTGATCGAATTTTGGTGAAATATGTAGCTAGGGTTAGAATTTGATTGCGAAGAAACTAAATGTGATCGAAAATGTAAAAATTATGGGTTGGGCATGTTGGGTGAGGTGAATTGTGTTGTTCTTGATGTGAATATGCTAAATAAATGATGGATTTTCGGGAGAATGAACTTGTTGAATTGCATAGAAATTGGTGGATTGCATAGGTTGTGTTGAGAGAAGTTTTTGCTAAGTGCTCTGTGATGAAATGGTATCGATGGTGATATTTTTATTAGCTGTACGAACTCTGAGTAGTACGTAGAATTTATTCCATCGAATTCTCTGAATGCACAACCCATGTTGTTGTTTTTTTTGTAAATTGGAAAATGAGAATTGTCTTGCCGTAATGTCGTAATTGTGGCTAAGGACTAAGTGTGGGGTGGACTAGCTTAACCCAACCTTAGTCGAAGCTAATTTTGATTTGAATAACATTAGGACTGTCTGTTTGATTTCACAGGAACAATGGCAAGCAGGCAAGACAAAGGGAAGGGCGCATCTACATCGGGCACCGGGAGGAAAAGAATTAGACTGGGAACAGCAGTCCCAGCAGCACCAGCGGTTTCGCACGGCCAACGCCGTCAATACGGAACCTGATGGGTGACGGATGAAGGGAAGAAGTGGTACGCAAAGCACAAGGAAAACAAATACTTCCCCGAGGAGCACATTTTAAGGGAGCCGTTGGCACAGGAATTCCCCAGAATTGTACACCGGATTGACGCTGCCGGGATGAACTTCATCATTGAAGAGCCCAAGGAGCACAATCTCCACCTGATTCGGGAGTTCTACGCCAACTGAAACCCGACACTCCGCAGTCACACCGTTAAGATAAGGGGGCAGGTAGTCACCTTTGAGCCCCATCACCTTAATGCCATTTTGGGGGGGGGGGGGGCGGGACACAGACGCCCATGTACTCCGGCAGCTGAACATCACTCCACCATATGCGGATATTAGACGCACTCTGTATGGAGCCCGTTCTACAGCTCGGTGGAGCAGGCATAAGGAGAGGGGCTACCATCAGACGCTGCCCTACTCTCAAATGAATAGGGAAGCCAGAATTTGGCTTAAGATCGTGTGTTCCTGCCTGATCCTGGGGGTGCATATGACAGATGTCACCCAGGATCATGTGTGCTTGGTCTACGCCCTGATGAAATGGCTGGAGATTAATGTTGGGGCGGTGATTATCTCCGCCATGAAGAGAGCCCGTTTGCATCAAGGGCATAGGTACGGGTTTGGTGGCTTGTTGACCACGTTCCTGAGGGGCCTGGATATTGAGGAAGAGGCCCTAGACTACATCCTGCAGATGGATAGGCGTGCCTTGGACGTCACCAAAACTAAGGCACCCGACACCACTCACGGGCCAATTCTCACATTAGCTGAGCGACATGCTCGGGATGATCAATATATGGCCCGCATGTTCGGGATGCAGATGCTGCAGTTGAGAATAGGCGGGAGGCCAGCAACAGAAGATGAGCTGTGGCAACTCGAGCTAGATTACCCCTTTGGCGAAAATGCCAGGGCTCTATGCCGAGTGGGGCCAGCTTTTGTGGAGACCATTGATGATGATGTCCCCACAGATGAGGAGACACGCTACGATGACCCATATGTTGAGTCAGATGAGGATAGCAGGGGTGATTCAGATATGGGGGACGAGGCAACAACACCTGACGAAGAAGTTGAATACTTCGATTGATCAGGGAGTTTCACCACCTATTCTTGTGCTATGCTGAATTTTGTGAACACTGGGGATAGTGTTCGATTTAAGTGTGGGGTGGGAGTAGTTAGGTGCTGGTTGTTTTGTTGTTCTTTATGTTCATGTTTTGTTGTGATGCCTGTGAAAAGAATTGTGACCCTGTTATTTTGGTGTTTATGTTTTGTATTGTAATCTGGTGTTGTAATTAGTGTGAATCTGTTGTGTGCTGTATGGAGTTGTTGTTAGCTGGTTGTGTAAATATTTTTTTGTTTTATCGAAATTATCGATATTTTTAAAATTTTTCATTTGAAATATTTTTATGATTGGGTTTCTCGGTGTTTATTTTCGGTGCTTTTATCGAGAATAGTCCCATTGAACTGAAGTCGTAAATAGTGACCGTTCCCTATGATGGATGGATGACGACCGTCTTAAGGGAAATGTAGTCGATAGGAGTAGATTTTTCGTTCTTTTTAAAATTTTTTTTCCTTTTGTTTGTTTGTATCCCAAACGTGTCTTACTTTATGGTTCGGAATTCTTGTTGCGTGTTGTATATGATATTTAGAATGCAAAGGTGATTCGTACGAAAGCATGCAACTTTGTAAACATGTTGAGATACCTAGACCATAGAGTTTGATTCGGTGTGATTGAGGCTTAATGTTTGAATTCTTGTAATTAGTTGATTGAAGAGTCTGTGAATATGTCTTGAGTTGAGCATGTGCAATAAGTGTGTGGTGAGGTTTTGATTCTTCCATACTATTATGAAGTGTCTAGAACTTGCCTGGTGTGTGTACGAAACGAAATGAAGGATGTGTAGTGTAGGAAAGGATGTAGGCATTTCTTTGATTTAACCGAAAGTTTTTTTCATTATCGTACCTACCTTGAATGTACATCCTAGTTAGCCCATTGAGCCTTTAGCCTATTTTTTTCTTTCGTCGAAAAGGTACAAACCGAGCTTAACCCCTTCTTTTCATTATCTGTGAATTTGATCCAAAACTCTTAAGCGCTCAAGAAAAATAATTTTCCCACAGTGTCAAGGAGTGAAAAGTGTGAAAAAGAAAGGAAAAGCGGAAGTGGTGAAAGTAAAGAAAAGGTCAAAGGTGCACTTGCCGAATTTAATAAAATGAAGATGTATAACTAATATTTGTTATTAAGTCGAGTGTGCTTAAATAAATGGGAACAAAAATAAAGAAAGACTTCAAGAAGGGGAGGATGAAGGAAGAAAAAATGCCCATAATGTGGTGGGATGTATTGAAAAGCGCTTAAGGATGCTAGTTGCTATTATTGGTTAGCCCAGTATTTACTAGTTCCTTAGCTTACATTACAACCCGTTAAGTCCTACGTAATCTTACATCACTCATCCTTATATTAGTGGAGTAATACACTAGAGGCAAGCTTATGGGTCATGACATGATGCATGTGAATTCTTTGGGAGAGAGAGCGAAATCGTGTTCATATGCCCCTGCATGTAATATTTTTGAGAACATATGATTGAAAAGGGGGAAATTCTCTTGTGTTGTGAGGGCACATGCTTGACGAGAGATTGAATTTCGTGTCGTATGGCTTGATCAGCTGATTTGCATGAGTTTGCCGAGATCGAGAGTCGACTCTTGAGTCTAGGAGGTCTTAATGTGTTGAATGTCATTGTATTGATGAGACTATGTATGTTTTTTTGATGATTTGCTATGTTAAATAATCGGTATAATCGTTGTTATACCCCGTAGAATTCCCGGCACCTAGACGACCTATTCGCACGTTGGTTAAGCATATTTGAAGGCCATACGTGCTAGAGAAAGGCCCGGGAAAAGATCGGACGAGAAACCTGTCGAACCATCGCGGAAGGAGCCGAGGCAGAGCCCCTCCGCGATGGCAGCGTGTCACGGAGGAGGGCCTCCGCGTTGGCTCCGTGACACGTTGGCCTTGTCCAGGCCCAAGTATATAAAGCCCCACTTCGGTTTTAAATGATAAAAACTTTTAAAAATTCCAGAGAACAGAGGGCAAACGCAGCGGGAGAAGAAAGGAACAAAGAAATTATATAATTTTCGTCCGATTACGCTGCCAAACGTTGTCCAAATTCAAATTAACTCCAGATACTGAGGTATTTGGCAGCAGAGAGCATTCCTACGGATTCAGTTTCGTAAAATACGACCGACGAATCGTCGAGCCACCGAGCTAAGTTAAGTGGAATTGCTCTAAATTAGTGTCTATGTGTTCCTAACTGTGAAGTGAATATGTCTCCCTTCTGGACCGCTGAAAAATAGCGAGTTTTCGACCGTCTTTCAATAAGCCTAAGTTTAGGCTATAAACTATATCGAAAGTGACGTTGCTCTTTACAATAAAGCTGTATTTAGTATTAATTGACATATTTATGAATGCAGTTGGGAGAAAATAGTTGGAGTACCGGCCGAGTCTCGTCCGAGGGACGAATAGTTCAAGGATAAGGTATGTAAAGTTAGTTTCCTCGGCAAGTTAAGTAATATTGGTACAATACAGTAATTTAAAGGCCAGTAGAATATTCAAAAGTCATGTGTTGCGTTCATTACGAATGTTGATACGATATTAGAAATATCGAATTATAATTTGCGTGAAGCTTACCAGTACGACATAGATCTTAATAGAAGCGTTAGAAACTGCACAACATGCTCAATGCAAGGTAATACGAAATGTTAGGATATTATTGTATTCAGTTAAAACCCCGCAGAGCGATGCAATACCTGTAAGACATCTCAGAAATAGAACGATAAGTAAAAATGAAGTTAGAAAGCATGTTAGGAATAGTAAGTCATGTTACTGTAGAAACTCAGTATACAACATAGTTTCAGCAGAAAGACTATATCATGTTCAGCATTAGCCTCAATACAGTCTGGCAGAAGACTATATTCGTACATACATATATATTATTTCCAGCCTCAGCATGTATTAAGTATGTACATATTTCTATCACTAATTCAGCATATAGTATATACAGATACTTTACCACTATTAGCTTCAGTATGTGAGACACGCAGATAGCATTACTAGTTGAGACCGTTGTATTGTTTGGGGTTGGACTACCTAGCATCCATGACCGCCCCAGGGTTGATAGCTGTATCGACTTGTCCGCCAGAGGACGAGGATACGTGGCTCTACAGAGTGGCATGCCGTCCCACAGGGGACGAAGATGGGATGCCAGTTTTCCCCATATTATGCCTTGGTCGGCTTTACACACCCCTGTCGAGCGGATACGCCCGGGTGTAGATTCAGGAGTCCTCCGGACTCAGATGCAGTTATAGTCAGGGGCTCAGCGAGCCCATGTGCCTACCCAAGGGACCGGCAGGATGCTTACGGGGTTTATAGGAGATGGGATGATCGGGGTAGGGGTGTAGATTCTGTGCTGGTTGTACCTCCCGGCTTATGGGGGCCGGGTAAGGTTTGTGTGTGTCATGTTATGTTATTTCATGTTATGCCCTGTTACGTTAGATACAAGTAGATCAGCAGTAGAGGGATATGTCTCTAGGTATGACTCTTATCCCATCCAGTATAATTGAGAGAAGGTATGATTTACATTATCAGACAAGTTAATCTGTTTCTTCCTACTTCAGTTTTATCAGTTATATTGGTTTTTTCAGATCTTGCTTTCAGTTATTGCCTTACATACTCAGTACCAGCGGTACTGACGCCCGGTGGGGCACTGCATTACTTGCCTGCAGGTACTCATAGACGAGCAGGCGATACTACCTGATTCCTGTCAGTGGATGAGTATTCAGCTCCTGTCATCCGGAGACTGAATTCCAGAGGTGTAGTTCAGTTCCTTTTGTTGTATAGTATGGGTAGGTCGGGGCCCTGTCCCGATCATTTCTATTGCTATTCCTAGAGGCTTGCAGTCTGTATATATCTCCTTATGGTCAGATGAGCCGGTCGTGTGAGGCCGTGCAGTTGTATAGTTGTTAGTACTCTTTCTTTCTTTTATGATGGCCGTATGGGGCCATAGTTTACCAGTAGTGGTGACCTTGTCGGTCACGTAGCTTTCTAATATTCTATGATTAAGTTACAGATAACTAGACAGCATGGTGGCCTTGTCGGCCCGCATAGTCTTCCCTGAATTGATATGTCTCTGGTCAGCTGTTAGTACAGGTACAGGAGGCTATAGGCCAATGGGCCGGGGGCTGTGTTTACAGCCGTTATATAGCCCTTTGTTTCCAGAAATATGAGTTAGAGCCAGCCAGGCACCAGATGTGCCCAGGCTTAGCAGTCCAGCAGTTCAGGTCCCAGTAGGGCACCAGGTGCCAGTCATACCCCCCAAGGCGGGGTGTGACAAACTTGGTATCAGAGCAGGTCGTATCCCAGGGAGTCTGCAAGCCGTGCTAAGTAGAGTCCTGTCCATGGATGTGTTGTGCACCACATACTATGGGTAGGAGGCTGTAAGGCATGATAGGATGGTTGTCTTTTATTCTTATTCAGTCATGCTGTAGAGCGGTACAGTATACGGTTGAGTCCCTAAAAGCTTACTATATTCTTTGGTTACAGATAATGTCAGACCAGCGATATCCTGTCACAGGTCGGAGCTTAGATATTGCAGCAGGGGAAGGCACCAGCAGGATGCCTCCCCCTCGTTTAGAAACAACCCGATCAGAGGGCACTACAGAGGCATCGTCCCAGGCTTCTCAGCAGTCTCCACCACGTCAGGAGCCGCTTGGGGCGACACTACCTTCAGCAGTCCCTATACCGACACCTTCCGACCAGGAGGTTAGGAGTGTTGTAGTTATGTTAGCACAGATGATGGCTGCTCAGCGTCAGCCAATGCCATCTACAGTTGCAGAACCATCAGGAGCGCCCGGTAGTTCGAGGGTCCGAGAGTTCTTAGCCCTGAATCCCCCACAGTTTACAGGTACGGATCGGACAGAGGATCCTCAGGATTTTCTGGATCAAATGCAGAGAATCTTTAGGGTTATGCATGCCACGCCTACCGAATCAGTTGAGTTGGCAGCATTCCGGTTACGGGATATCGCCGTGTTGTGGTATGAAAGCTGGGAAAGGTCCCGAGGGAGAGATGTTTCCCCTCCCACCTGGTCCAGCTTTTCAGGAGCCTTTCTGGATCACTATCTGCCGCGGGAGATTCGATAAGCTTGGGTAGATCAGTTCCTACATCTAGAGCAGGGGGCCATGAGTGTCCGGGAATATTCCTTGCGGTTTGATTCTTTGGCTCGATATGCACCGGCCTTTATTGATACCATGGCATCCAGAGTGCACCGTTTTATTATGGGGTTGAATCCAGAATATGTTGAGACTTGCATTACAGCCACACTGCGAGAGGACATGGACATTGCTCGAGTTCGGGCATTTGCCCAAAATATTGAGGGCATCAGATAGCGGCAGCGGGAGATCAGAAGGGTTAATCAGGAACAGCGTCGCGGGGACATGCCAGTTGAGCTACAGAGGGAGGCCCGGGGAGGACCCAGGCCACGATTGTTAGACAGGCCGCCCAGGCCCCCGCCTCCGCCAAAGTCGCAGGGGGGTAGATTCAGCCGCAGGGGGCAGCCAGAGACTGGTAGAGGCTCGCAGGTGGCAGATTCATCATTACAAAGGAGGGCAGAGCAGAGCAGGTATACCCTACCACTTTGCCCTATATGCAGTCGACACCATCCTGGAGCATGCAGATATGGCTCCACTGCATGTTATATTTGTGGCCAAGAAGGCCATTTGATGAAAGATTGCCCAGCCAGAGGTCGAGAGGACCGGGATAGACAGGATAGGGCATCTGCAGGGTCACGAGTCACGGCATCCTCAGTAGGGCGCAGGCCCTCAGTTTCAGCAGGCAGGGGTCGGGGCAGATCAGAGACTTCCAGTACAGGTGCAGGTCCAAGCCGCACATATGCCTTACCAGGGAGGCAAGATTCAGAAGCGTCGCCTGATGTTGTGACAGGTATGCTAACTATCTGCTCACACCCTGCTTATGTGTTGATTGATCCAGGGTCTAGTTTGTCCTATATTACTCCAGTTGTGGCACAGAAGTTTAGAATTGTACCAGAATCATTGCAGCAGCCTTTCTTAGTATCTACGCCCTTCGGTGACTCTATCACAGCTAGCCGAATCTACCGCGGGTGTACAGTAGAGGTTGCTGACCGTCAGACCACAGTAGATCTGGTTGAGTTAGAGATGATAAACTTCGATGTCATAATGGGTATGGACTAGTTAGTATCGTGTTTTGCCAATGTTGAATGTTGGACCAAGATGGTCCGATTCCACTTCCCAGGAGAAACAGTACGGGAGTGGAAGGGTAGTACCGCTATGCCAAAAGGTAGGTTTATTTCCTACCTTCAGGCGAGAAAGTTGATATCTAAGGGATGTATTTACCATCTGGTCAGAGTCTAGGATGTCCAAGCAGAACCTCCGACACTTCAATCTGTTCCGGTAGTGAATGAATTCCCTGATGTGTTCCCATACGAGTTACCTGGTATTCCCCCAGATAGGGAAATAGACTTTGCTATTGATTTATTACCAGGCACCCAGCCGATATCGATTCCTCCTTATCGCATGGCTCCTGCAGAACTCAGAGAATTAAAGGAGCAGTTGAAAGATTTATTGGATAAAGGTTTTATCAGGCCGAGTACTTCACCGTGGGGTGCGCCAGTTTTATTTGTAAGAAAGAAAGATGGCTCGCTCCGAATGTGTATAGACTATCGGCAGTTAAACAAAGTTACAGTAAAGAACAAGTACCCGCTTCCCAGAATTGATGACTTATTTGATCAGTTGCAGGGAGCCAGATACTTTTCTAAGATTGACTGCGGTCCGGGTATCACCAGGTCTGAGTACGTGAGAGAGATATTCCTAAGACAGCGTTCAGGACCCGATACAGACATTTTGAATTTCTAGTCATGTCCTTCGGGTTAACGAATGCTCCGGCGGTCTTCATGGACCTGATGAACAGTATTTTCAGACCTTTTCTGGACTTGTTCGTGATAGTATTCATTGATGACATTCTGGTGTATTCTCGCTCTGAAGCAGATCACCGGACTCATTTGCGGACAGTGCTGCAGATCCTCAGGGACCGCCAGTTGTATGCTAAATTTTCTAAGTGTGAATTCTGGCTCAGCTCAATGGCCTTTTTAGGACATATCGTCTCAGATGCTGGTATACAAGTTGAGAAACAGAAAATAGAAGCAGTTAAGTCATGGCCTAGGCCTACCACTCCGACCGAAGTTCGTAGCTTTCTGGGATTGGCAGGATATTACAGGAGGTTCGTTGAAGGATTCTCGACTATGCAGCACCTCTAACCAGATTGACACAGAAAGCAGCAAAGTTCCAATGGACGGAGGCGTGTGAGCAGAGCTTCCAGGAACTGAAAGACAGATTAACCTCCGCCCCAGTGTTAGCATTGCCGGAAGGCACAGAAGGTTATTCAGTCTATTGCGACGTGTCAGGTGTCGGGTTAGGTTGTGTGTTGATGCAGCATGGTAGAGTAATTGCATATGCTTCCAGACAGCTGAGGAAGCACGAAAGGAATTACCCTACCCATGACCTTGAATTGGCCGCAGTAATTCATGCCTTAAAGATGTGGAGGCATTACCTGTACGGCGTCCATGTTGATATTTATACAGATCATAAGAGCTTACAGTACATCTTTACCCAGAGGGAGTTGAATTTACGACAACGTCGCTGGTTAGAATTGTTGAAAGATTATGACGTGAATATTCTATATCACCCAGGAAAAGCTAATGTTGTAGAAGACGCCCTGAGCTGTAAGTCAATGGGGAGCTTGGCGTATCTGCGACCTGAGAAATGAGAGTTAGCCAGAGAAATTCATCAGTTAGCTGGTTTAGCTGTTCGGGTAAGGGAAACAGAAAATAACGAGGCGGTAATTCAGAATTCTGCTGTGTCATCATTAGTTACAGAGGTAAAAGAACGACAGTACGAGGATCCTGATTTAGTCCAACTTAGAGATAGAATTCAGACAGGTAAGGAGTCAGATTTGCAAATAACTGAGGATGATGTGCTACGCTGTAAGGGCCGCCTTTGTGTCCCGAATGTTTCAGGGCTTCGCGGGCGGATCATGCATGAGGTACATTACGCTCGCTATTCCCTCCATCCGGGAGCGACGAAGATGTACCATGACATCAGAGACATCTATTGGTGGCCAGGTATGAAAGCTGAGATAGCTGAATTTGTATCTACATGTTCTAATTGTTAGCAGGTGAAAGCAGAGCACTAGAAACCGGGTGGTTTGACGCAAGATATAACGGTGCCTACGTGGAAATGGGAAACGATAAACATGGATTTTGTAATAGGGTTACCCCGTACCAGACGCAGAAATGATTCCATTTGGGTAATAATTGACAGGCTAACAAAATCAGCTCATTTCCTGCCAGTGAAGGCTACCTTCTCAGCTGAGGATTATGCCGAATTATATATCAGAGAAATAGTTAGATTGCATGGAGTGCCAGTATCTATCATTTCAGATAGGGGAGCACAGTTCACGGCTAGATTCTGGCAGTCGTTTTAGAAAGGTTTGGGAACACAGATTAATTTGAGCACAGCATTCCACCCTCAGACGAATGGGCAGGCTGAGCGGACTATCCAAACGCTCGAAGATATGCTGCGAGCGTGTGTGCTAGATTTTGGGGGTAGATGGGATGAGCATCTTTCGTTGATTGAATTTGCTTATAATAATAGTTACCATTCAGCTATCCAGATGGCGCCTTTCAAGGCATTATATGGGCGGAAATGCAGATCGCCGGTGGGCTAGTTTGAAGTGGGGGAATCAACATTGGTTGGCCCAGACATTGTTCTGCAGTCAGAGGAAAAGATAAAGCTTATCCGAGAACGATTGCTGACTGCTCAGAGCCGCCAGAAATCTTATGCAGATATGCGGCACAGAAATCTAGAATTTGCAGTAAATGACTAGGTGTATCTGAAGGTGTCTCCAATGAAAGGGGTAATGAGATTTGGCAAGAGAGGCAAGCTTAGCCCGAGATTTATTGGGCCATATCAGATTCGGCGAAGAATAGGTCGAGTTGCGTATGAATTGAACTTGCCTCCGGAGTTGGCATCTGTTCACCCAGTATTCCATGTCTCTATGTTAAGAAAGTTCGTAGGGGACCCTTCTACAGTAGTTCCAGTTCAGGATGTCCAGGTCACAAAAGGGTTAGCATATGAAGAGGTTCCCGTAGCTATCTTAGACAGACAGATTCGCAGGCTGAGGACTAAAGATGTTGCATTTGTCAAAGTATTGTGGCGTAATAGGAATCACGAGGAAATGACGTGGGAAGCTGAAGAAGATATGAAAGTCAGATACCCTCATCTATTTCAGGCCTAGTCAGGCGACAGGTATGTCCGTATTACTACTTATGCAGTACCTTATGGTTGTATGTCTGTAAATGATAAGGAAAGATTGATATTTAGTTATCCAGTGGATCCTAGAATATTATGTGCAGTGCCTGTGTTGGACTTTTCTGCATTTCAAGTTTTTGCTATAGTCCATATTACAGGGGAAACTCTGCCGAAATTTTTTTGAAAATAAGTAAGTAGTCCTCTAGATAACAGTGTACATTCGAGGGCGAATGTTCTTAAGGGGGGGGGAGAATGTTATACCCCGTAGAATTCCCGGCACCTAGACGACCTATTCGCATGTTGGTTAAGCATATTTGAAGGCCATACGTGCTAGAGAAAGGCCCGGGAAAAGATCGGACGAGAAACCTGTCGAACCATCACGGAAGGAGCCGAGGCAGAGCCCCTCCGCGATGGCAGCGTGTCACGGAGGAGGGGACTCCGCGTTGGCTCCGTGACACATTGGCCTTGTCCAGGCCCAAGTATATAAAGCCCCACTTCAGTTTTAAATGATAAAAACTTTTAAAAATTCCAGAGAACAGAGGGCAAATGCAGAGGGAGAAGAAAGGAACGAAGAAATTATATAATTTTCATCCGATTACGCTGCCAAACATTGTCCAAATTCAAATTAACTCCAGATACTGAGGTATTTGGAAGCAGGGAGCATTCCTACGGATTCAGTTTCGTAAAATACGGCCGACGAATCATCGAGCCACCGAGCTAAGGTAAGTGGAATTGCTCTAAATTAGTGTTTATGTGTTCCTAACTGTGAAGTGAATATTTCTCCCTTCTGGACCGCTGAAAAATAGCGAGTTTTCGACCGTCTTTTGATAAGCCTAAGTTTAGGCTATAAACTATATCGAAAGTGACGTTGCTCTTTACAATAAAGCTGTATTTAGTATTAATTGACATATTTATGAATGCAGTTGGGAGAAAATAGTTAGAGTACCGGCCGAGTCTCGTCCGAGGGACGAATAGTTCAAGGATAAGGTATGTAAAGTTAGTTTCCTCGGCAAGTTAAGTAATATTGGTACAATACAGTAATTTAAAGGCCAGTAGAATATTCAGAAGTCATGTGTTGCGTTCATTACGAATGTTGATACGATATTAGAAATATCGAATTATAATTTGCGTGAAGCTTACCAGCACGACATAGATCTTAATAGAAGCGTTAGAAACTGCACAACATGCTCAATGCAAGGTAATACGAAATGTTAGGATATTATTGTATTCAGTTAAAACCCCGCAGAGCGATGCAATACCTGTAAGACATCTCATAAATAGAACGATAAGTCAAAATGAAGTTAGAAAGCATGTTAGGAATAGTAAGTCATGTTACTATAGAAACTCAGTACACAGTATAGTTTCAGCAGAAAGACTATATCATGTTCAGCATTAGCCTCAATACAGTCTAGGAGAAGACTATATTCGTACATACATATATATTATTTCCAGCCTCAGCATGTATTAAGTTTGTACATATTTCTATCACTAGTTTAGCATATAGTATATACAGATACTTTACCACTATTAGCTTCAGTATGTGAGACACGCAGATAGCATTACTAGTTGAGACCGTTGTATTGTTTGGGGTTGGACTACCTAGCATCCATGACCGCCCCAGGGTTGATAGCTGTATCGACTCGTCCGCCAGAGGACGAGGATACGTGGCTCTACGGAGTGGCATGCCATCCCACAGGGGTCGAAGATGGGATGCCAGTTTTCCCCATATTATGCCTTGGTCGGCTTTACACACCCCTGTCGAGCGGATACGCCCGGGTGTAGATTCAGGAGTCCTCCGGACTCAGATGCAGTTATAGTCAGGGGCTCAGCGAGCCCAAGTGCCTACCCAGGGGACCGGAAGGATGCTTACGGGGTTTATAGGAGATGGGATGACCGGGGTAGGGGTGTAGATTCTGTGCTGGTTGTACCTCCCGGCTTTTGGGGGCCGGGTAAGGTTTGTGTGTGTCAAGTTATGTTATTTCATGTTATGCCCTATTACGTTAGATACGAGTAGATCAGCAGTAGAGGGATATGTCTCCAGGTATGACTCTTATCCCATCCAGTATAATTGAGAGAAGGTATGATTTACATTATCAGACAAGTTAATCTGTTTCTTCCTACTTCAATTTTATCAGTTATATTGTTGTTTTCAGATCTTGCTTTCAGTTATTGCCTTACATACTCAGTACCAGCGGTACTGACGCCCGGTGGGGCACTGCATTACTTGCCTGTAGGTACTCATAGACGAGCAGGCGATACTACATGATTCCTGTCAGCGGACGAGTATTCAGCTCCTGTCATCCGGAGACTGAATTCCAGAGGTGTAGTTCAGTTACTTTTGTTGTATAGTACGGGTAGGTCGGGGCCCTGTCCCGATCATTTCTATTGCTATTCCTAGAGGCTTGCAGTCTGTATATATCTCCTTGTGGTCAGATGAGCCGATCGTGTGAGGCCGTGCAGTTGTATAGCTGTTAGTACTCTTTCTTTCTTTTATGATGGCCGTGTGGGGCCATAGTTTGCCAGTAGTGGTGACCTTGTCGGTCATGTAGCTTTCTAATATTCTATGATTAAGTTACAGATAACTAGACAGCATGGTGGCCTTGTCGGCCCGCATAGGCTTCCCTGAATTGATATGTCTCTGGTCAGCTGTTAGTACAGGTACAGGAGGCTATAGGCCAATGGGCCGGGGGCTGTGTTTACAGCCGTTATATAGCCCTTTGTTTCCAGAAATATGAGTTAGAGTGAGCCAGGCACCAGATGTGCCCAGGCTTAGCAGTCCAGCAGTTCAGGTCCCAGTAGGGCACCAGGTGCCAGTCATACCCCCCAAGGAGGGGTGTGACAATCGTAGCTTGAATTGTCGAGCCAAAGTAGCTATGATTGGGCGTCAATTGCATGAGATGTGAGATTATTGTTCGAGGACGAACAAAGTTTTAAGTGTGGGGTAAGTGATCTTGGGAAGAATTATATGCCCAAGTGATACTCAAATGCTTTATTTCGTCTTGTTTATCCATCGATATTTGTACATTCTTATGTGATTTGTAGTAAAAAGGTGAATTTATACTAACCAACATGATTAGTGTTGTTTTGCAGGAAAAATGTAATTTTTGGAAGCTAAGATGCATGTTGGGAGAAATCGGGAATGGACTCGGAAGCGAGCAATAGAAAGGCTAACGAAATGCAGCAAATTAAGGGGCTGCGCGATGGAGTCGTGCCACGCTGCCATCGCGGAGGCATTCTGCCCCGGATGATTAAAATAGGCCAAGTTCCAGTGAAGGTTCGCATTGGAGTCGTGGCACGTTGCCAAGCCCCACGTTGCACTCCCGTGGCACATTGGGCATAATTACCTGGAGTCTCGGATTCTAGTGAGGGTCCGCGTTTGTGGCGTGTCATGGAGGCAGTGCTCCGCGATGCACTCCGTGACACGTTGCTTATTATTCTAGGAAAAATTCCCACTAGTATAAATAGCACACTTAGGTTTATTTTTAATTATTCTGACTGGGTTGAGCAAGAACGTGGGTTACAGGCAGTTGAGGAGACGAAAATCTTAGTGTTCTTCTCTAACTCTTTCTCTTTTCTTTCAATTGTTTGTATGATTTACACTCATTTAATGATGTTGAATCCACAAATGAGTGGCTAAACTCACTTCTTGCTGAGGTTAAGAACATTTGTAGTGGAATGTAATTATTGATCATCTTGGTTTTTCATCTTTTCTTCTATGGTTGTTCTATTAATTCTTGTTCTTACTGCATTAATGTTTGGCCAATATTAATGTATATCTTAAAAATCCGGTTTGCGCTCGAAAGAGAAAGAAATTGGAAAGTTGTGAATTGGTAGGATATGATCTCTTCTTGGTTTGGGAAAATTGAGAATTGATTTACCTTTAGAATAGAAATATATCTGAAAGTCGTATTAGTCAATTAAGGAATCGGTTTCGTATGGCTAGAACATGAATTTATTCTTATCACAGAAATGTAGGTGGAAGGTTCATGATTCTTAAGTTGGGTTAAATACGAGAGTTTTAATCCATATGCAATAATTCTTGACTAGCATCCGAAGGAAAGATTAACCGATTTGTATCAATAAATTGCTTCCCTGTATGTTCATTTTACCTCAGCATGCTTATTACTATAGTTCAGACTCAATTTGTACATTTGTTTTAGATTAGTATAAATTTGGAAACAAACTACCAAAATCTTCTTGAAACTGTTGTCTGCATTATTAGAGTTAGAGTTTATTAACGCTTGATTCGATCATTACCTTGGTCCAGTCCCTGTGGGATCGATACTTGGCTACTCTAGCCATTTTACTACTTGTTCGACCGCGTGCACTTGCGTGTAGGCATTCCAAACCACCGAACATTTATGAGTCCTCATGTTTCGAGGGCCGTTTGACAGACTTTCATGTTATTTACATTTCAGTATTGGTCGGGTTAGTTGGGGATGTTGTCCTATAAAGCCATTTTATGTAATAGAGGCTTTCAGACAAGTATGTAGTACTCAACTATGTATATTTTCAGTAATTCTTGATGTTATGCTATAATTACGTTCTGCTATGTTTTATGGTTATCCTTCTACTTATTTTAATGAGATTAATTGTATGCATGTGCCATGGGTCGACTTGGGGTCCCTCGGGGTCCCTTGTCTTGTGTCTACGATCCGGGTGTATGTTCGGGTCGTGAATATAACCTGTGTGATCTTTAGAATCTCATCGATAAACTCATGTGGATCCTCGTCCACCATTGACCCAAGAAACTCTAGGGGGTTCATCCTTATTAAATTGCTGACTTGTGTTGCCGCTGCATTCCCACGTTAAGGGACATGTGCTACCGCATGCTGATTGACTTGGATGGTCAAGGAATGTGCTAGCATCTGAATGGCTGCCCTGAATTTAGCGTGGTCAACCGGCTTCGGTGCATGGTGCTCATGGGCTGGTGGGGCCTATTGGTGCCCGTCTCCATTGCCATCCTCGTGGCTATTCCCATTTCCTTTTCTCCTTCTGTTAACACTGCAGGAGGCATGATTCTGCAAACACGTATAGCATGAGTTAGAAGAATAGAGAGACATTTCACCGCACAAAATAGATCATGAAAGAAGGAAACATTTTCTAAACGTCTTGTAGCCTCTTCGTCATAAGTGTTGTGTGCTTCACATCTATGAGAAAGACTCTAATTAACGTGGCTTTTAGATACCCTAGAGCACTTCAAAACCTATTGCTCTGATACCAAGTTTGTCATGACCCTATCATGGGCCTAAATCGAGACACAGCACAAGGAGTCCTAAGAGACTCCAAGTCGACCCATGGCATGAACATATATCTAACTCAATCAATTAAACGAAAGATCAACATAATAATCATATTAGAAATCTAAGCATAACATAAAATCTGAACATACAACATGAGTCTAAAGCTGAATACAATCTATGTCTGAAAAGCCTCTACATCTAATGAGTTGATGGGACAAGACCCCAACTAACTCTCTAAGTCTGAAACTGAAAATGTATAGATAACTGATAAGGGAGGGTCTATGGGAGATGAGGACTCACCAACTGAGACTGGATGCTAACTCCAGAAGCTGGCTAGTGATGGGGCTGAGTCTGGATAGCAGAGCCTGTATCATGAAATGATACAACATAGAGTATACAGTCAGTATGTGGAATGTACCAAGTATGCAAGGTAAGTAAAACCGCTTAAGTAAGTAAAATCAATAAATCATGCATACTATAAAACATAATCAAGATAAGATTTTGAGAGTAAGACTTGCATGCTATTTTCTGAAATCATGATCTGAACATAACTGCATATCATAACTGATTCAAATGATCCATGAAAACTAATACTAATAAGTAAAAAGTGAACGTTGGGTCAAATCTACTGAAAACATAATATCATGACTGATGTACATGCATAACTAAAATCATGAGGAAAAATGGGAGACTCGTCATATAACCGACATTACCACGATAGAATTTATGTGGTCCTGAGTATCACACTCAAGTGGGTAGAGCTTTCCAAAGCCTTTCCAAGGCTAAGGGTGCTACCATGATATCGATATCAAGCTGAAGGCCCCTTGAGGCAGGGGAAAGCTCACAATGGAGGTCCCGAATAATCTAATCATACCTACGTTGGCTCATAGTTCTGAGGCATACGGTTGACTGACCCTTAGCCTACTCGGTGCTAGACACTACTCCTAAAAATATGCATATGCTCTCCATCGTCTAGGGACGAAACTGAATAATCATGTACATGTAAAATCTGAAATCATACATGAGGAGCATTGGCTCAAACCATACCACAAACTGAACTAATTAGAAGTCTAGACTCCAAAACCATGTGGTAAGCTAATTTGACATGAAATCATAAATCATACTTGAACATATGGGCTTGCCCAATACTTAAACAACTTGAAAATACTTTATTCACTTGAAACATGATCATATACATGAGTAACTTGAAAACATTCTTTTCATCTTAAATATCTCATCATACTTGAACATATATCATTGATCTGAATTTTCATGAACTTTCATGGATGGGCATCATAAATTATAAAATTTGAAAACGTGATTTATAATTGAAAACATTGTAAAACATGCCTATGAATCATAATTCAATAATAGAAACATGCTTAGATCATACCCATGGTAGAAACTTAGGAAATTCATGTCACACCCCACCTTGGGAGGCATGACTGGCACCTGGTGCCCTATTGGGATCTGACTGAGCTGACTAAGCCTAAGCACTCATGGTGCAAGGCTAATACTAACTCTGAAATCAATAAAATAACGGGCTATATCTCGGCTATAAACAAAGCCCCAGGCCGACAAGGCCTTATAGCCATCTGTCACAAGAAAATAGCTAACCAGAAACACATAGTAACAGGGAGTCCTATGCGGGCCAATAAGAACACCATGATGTGTAGTTATGACTGTAAAGTAAATTCAGAGCTACACCAACCTATGGCCGACAAGGCCACTAATCTATCAGCTGAACAAGGACCCACATGACCAGCACATAAACTGAAGCACATATAGGCCCCACCCGGCCAATAAAAGCTAACCACAGAAAAATAGATACAATCTGCAAGCCTCTAGGAATAATATGATAGTTGGGACAGGGCCCCGACCTACTCATAAAATCTACAGTCAAAAGGGGTAAACCTTCTATCTACAGGCTCTGGAAGAAAGGAGCTAACTGTTCTGATGATGCTGGTTGAAAGCTACGAGGGACCTGTTGCTCGTTTATCCGTACCTATAGGAAAGTAATGCAGCGCCCTAGAAAGGGCTCCAGACAGGTACTGAATATGTAAGGCGATAACTGTAGATAACTGTGTAGTAAAGATAAAGCTGAAATGACTGAAAGAAAGGAGATAGAAGTCATACCTGAATAACTTGGTTTCTATTCTTCCCCTTTCATCATGCTGGCCTAAGACGCATCTCATGGAGTTTTCCGTGCTTTAGTCTACCAATAACTAAAGAAAACAAGAACCTTACCTGGCCCCCATAAGCCGGAAGGTACAACTAGGACGGAACATCCCACCTGGGGCCCCCATAAGCCCTGGTGAGTACACATCAATCTATATACCCCTATCCAGGTCATAACGGGTCATACTGGTAGCTATAGCCATCCTGCCAGTCCCATGGGTCTGCAACTGAGCCTGCTCGACTCCTAACTATAGCTGTGTCTGAGTCCAGTGGACTCCTGATATCTATACCCCGGGCACCAGGATAGTCGGGGTGTGGTGCTGATACATCGTATATATAATAGTCCAGCCATGGAATGGACTCTATGAGGACCTGGGACCCCATCTTCATCCCTCGCAGATGGCATGCCGCTCTTTCTGTAGCGACGTCATCTCACCCCTGGTGGGGGTCGACACAGCTAATAACCCTGGGGTTGGTCATGGAGGGCTATATAGGCAAATCCCAACACAACGTAGAATACTAGCCTCAACTAATAACAACAACTATTCATGACTACGTACTTCTGATTCTCTTACCAGGATTTAGACTGAGTTACAATACCATAAAAACTAACTTGCCAAAGGAAGCTGCCTTAAGATACCTCAATTGTCGGTTTCTGATTAACTGATAAGTTCCAATCCGTATTCAACAGCTATTCCCAATTGAAATCGTGTTACTGGAAAGATAGGACTAGTTTTAACACTAAATTTGGTAAAAAGGAAAACTTTATAATATTAACTATACTTCAACTTCACACAACACAGTCGAAAACTTGTTATTTCTCAAAAGTCTAGAAGTGGAAAATGCTTACTTTAAGCCTGTGATCGTATTGACATTAGTTTGGAGCAATTCCAATAACTTTAGCTCGGCGAGCTGACAATTCACCAAGGAAATTTTGCGAAACTAACTCCATTGTAATGCTCCTCGCATCTTTATACTTCAATACCCGAAGTTAATTTGAATTTGGGTAGCGATTCGTAGCTTAAACAGAAGATTTCCTATTAGTTGGTTCGTCTTCTCCCTGTGCTGGTCGAAGATACTGTGAAATGAAATAAAATACAAGGAGGGAACATATATATACTTGAGGCGGCGGACAGGGAAATGTGGCACGGACCCCAACGTGTCATTTTACGGGCATGCCACGGGGCCCAACACTGAGGAGCAAGGTCGTGGCACGTTAGCCCTTTGGGTTGCTGGCCCGGCCATCTCCCATGCAGTCCCGTCCCCGTACTTATTTAACCTGTCCTCGGGCCCTACCCCATACGTATTGAATTCTAAAACTCTTAACTAACGTACGAATAGGCCGACTAAATGTTAGAAACTTACGGGGTGTAACATCCTCCCCCTTTAAGAACATTCTTCCTTGAATGTTAACTTCTACTTACCAAAACCTTAACCTTGCAATTACTCATTTTGGAAAAAAATTTGACAGAGTCTCCGCTGTAATATAGACTATCCAAAAATCCTGAAACGCAGAAAAGTCCAGTACAGACACTTCATACAATACTATCACATTTTTTTTTCATAATAAGATCTTAGTCAATTAAGTTGTACACAACACACAAATCATAAAGCCATAACTGAAATACTAAAGGTACCTTAATTGCACGGCTTGAGCTAAGCCTGGAACAAATGGGGATATCTAGATTTCATGTCGTTCTCAGCTTCCCAAGTCATTTCCTCTATGTTCTTGAGCCTCTATAATACGTTAACAGAGGCAACATCTTTAGTTCTTAACCTGCGAACCTGCCGATCTAGTATAGCTACTGGAACCTCTTCATAGGTTAATTCCTTAGTAACTTGGACTTCCTCAACTGGCACAACTTGGGATGGATCCCCTATGCACTTTCGTAGCATCGATACATGGAAAATTAGATGAGTGGATTCTAATTCTACAGGAAAATCTAGCTCGTATGCCACCTGACCTATTCTCCGGAAGATCCGATATGGCCCAATAAATCTCAGGCTGAGCTTACCCTTTTTTCCAAACCTCATCACTCCTTTCATCGGCGAGACTTTAAAAAATACCCAGTCACCTACACTAAACTCCAGGTTTCTACACCGCATGTCAACGTAAGATTTTTGGCGGCTCTGAGCTGTCAGCAGACGTTCTATGATAAGCTTCACTTTATCTTCTGATTGATGAATTATATCTAGCCCAATTAACCCTGATTCTCCCACTTTGAACCAGCCAACTGGGGACCTACATTTTTGCCCGTATAAAGCTTTATAAGGCCCCATTTGAATCGCTGAATGGTAGCTGTTAGTGTAGGCAAACTCAATGAGCGGCAAGTGTTCATCCCAGCTACCTCCAAAATCCAGTACACACGATCGTAACATATCCTCGAGCGCTTGAATGGTACGTTCGGCCTGCCCATCTGTCTGAGGGTGGAATGCTGTACTTAGATTATCCTGGGTTCCCAAACCTTTTTGGAAAGACTGCCAGAATCTAGGTGTGAATTGTGCTCCCCTGTCAGAAATGATAGATACTGGGACACCATGTAATCTGACTATTTCTCTGATATACAATTCAGCGTAATCCTTGGCTGAGAAAGTAGCCCTGACTGACAGAAAATGGGCTGACTTTGTCAACCTATCAATGATGACCTAAATAGAATCAAATTTACGCCTGGTACAAGGTAACCCTATCACAAAATCCATATTAATCGCTTCCCATTTCCACATAGGCACTACTATTTCTTGTGTCAGTCCACCGGGTTTCTGATGTTCAGCTTTCACCTGTTGGCATTAGGACATTGAGCTAGAAATTCTGCTATCTTCTTTTTCATTCCCGGCCACCAGCAAATCTCTTTTATATCATGATACATCTTTGTTGAACTCGGATGAAGAGAGTAACGGGAATAATGCACCTCGCCCATAATTTGCCGGCGAAGTCCTGCTGCGTCTGGAACACAGAGGCGATCCCTATATTTCAAAACTCCTTCTTCGGTTACCAAGAAATCTGTAACTCCCCCTTGCTGAACCTTTTCTTTGAGTTGAACCAGATTAAGGTCATCGTACTGTCGTTCTTTCACTTTCACAGCTAACGACGATATTGCCGTATTCTGAGTTACTGCTCCACTGTTTCTTGAATCTATTATATGGATGGCCAAACTGGCTAACTGATGTAATTCTCGATCTAGTTCTCATTGTCCTATCTTCAGGTGTACTAAACTCCCCATGGATTTACAGCTGAGGGTATCCACTATGACATTGGCTTTCCCTGGGTGGTATAAAATATTGACATCATAGTCATTCAACAACTCCAACTAGCGATGCTGTCATAGAATCAACTCTTTCTGTGTGAAAATATACTAGAGACTCTTATGATCAGTGAAAATGTCTACATGAACGCCATACAGATAGTGCCTCCATATTTTCAAGGCATGAATCACCGCGGCTAATTCCAGGTCATGGGTGGGATAGTTCTTTTCATGCTTCTTCAGTTGTCTGGAAGCATAAGCAATTACTTTACCATGTTGCATCAGAACACATCCCAACCCGACGCTTGAAGCATCGCAGTATACCGCATAACCCTCTGATCCTTCTGATAAGGCTAATACTGGTGCCGAGGTCAGTTTGTTTTTCAATTCCTGAAAACTCTATTCACATGCTTCAGTCCAGTGAAATTTGACTGCTTTCTGAGTTAACTTGGTCAAAGGTGCTGCTAAGGTATAAAATCCTTCCATGAACCTCTTGTAATACCCGACTAACCCCAGGAAACTACGTACCTGGGTCGAGGTGGTAGGTCTAGGCCATGTCTTTACTACTTCAATTTTCTGTGAGTCCACCTAAATGCCGTCATTTGACACAATGTGGACCAAAAAGGCTACTAAATTAAGCCAGAATTCACATTTAGAAAACTTCGCATACAGCTGGCGATTCTTGAGAGTCTGGAGTACTGTCCGTAGGTGATCCCAGTGATCTGCCTCTGAGCGGGAGTGTACCAGAATATCATCAATAAATACTATCACAAACAGGTCCTGATACGGCCTAAAGATGCTATTCATCAAGTCCATGAACACCGCCGGAGCATTCGTCTGTCCAAAAGACATGACTAGGAACTCAAAATGGCCATATCTGGTCTTGAAAGCGGTTTTCGGAATATCCCTCTCATGAACCCGGACCTGATGGCACCCTGACCATAAGTCAATTTTGGATAAATATTTTGCCCCATGTAACTGATCAAACAAATGATCTATTCTGGGAAGCAGGTACTTATTGTTGATAGTGGCTTTATTCAGCTGTCAATGATCTATACACATACGGAGAGAGCCATCCTTCTTTCTCACAAATGGGACTGGTGCTCCCCACGGGGAAGTACTCGGCCTGATGAAGCCTTTATCTAGCAGATCTTTCAACTGTTCATTTAACTCTCTGAGCTTAGCAGGAGCCATTCGGTACGAAGGAATAGATATGGGCTGAGTACCTGGTAATAAATCAATTGCAAAATCGATTTCCCGTTCTAGGGGAATGCAAGGTAGCTGATCTGGAAATACATCTGAAAATTCATTGACTACTGGAATGGACTGAAGAATCGGAGATTCTTCTTGAACATCTTGAAATCTAATAATATGATAAATGCATCCCTTTGCTATCAATTTTATCGCCCGAAGATAGGAAATAAACCTACCTTTCGATGTAGCCGCACTACCCTTCCACTTCCGTACTGCCTCCCCAGGAAAGTGAAATCGGACAATCTTGGTCCAATATTCTACATTGTCATAACATGGAGCTAGCCAATCCATACCCATAATTGCATCAAAATCAACCATCTATAATTCTACCAAATTTTCTAAAGTCTGGCGACCAACGACCTCTACTGTACACCCTCGGTAAACCCTTTTAGCTATAAGGGAATCACCGACGGGAGTAGACACTGAAAAATGTCGCCGAAGAAATTTCGGCGTAATACCGAACTTCTGAGCCACTAATGGGGTAACATAAGATAAAGTGGAACCTAGGTTTGTTAAAGCATATAAAGAATGAGAGCAAATGTCCAGCATACTTGTCACAACATCCGGCGATGACTCTGACTCCTGTCGCCCTGGTAAAGCATATGTACGATCTGGACTGGTACCTGAACTGGAGGCCACTGACCTACCTCGGCCTCTAATGGATGAAGCTGAGGGCCTACCCCCTGCTGGAGATGCTGGGGCGTGTGACCCTACTAAAGGTTTGTCCTGCCGGTCCCGATCAATCTGACCTCGAGCCTGACAGTCCCTCATCTGATGACCCTCTTGTCCACATGCATAACATGCCGTAGAACCATACCTGCATGCCCTAGAATAGCGGTGGCTGCAAACAGGGCAAAGTGGTATAGTAAATCTGCTTTGCTCCGACCCCCTCTACTGTTGTGATCCTGTTGACCGTGAGCTCTAGCCGGGCCCCGGCTGTCCTCGAGAACCAAACCTGCTTCCCCGCTGCTGTTATGGAGGTGGGGTCCTAGGTGGTCTATCTAATAATCATGTTCTGGGTCCACCTTGGGACTCTGTCTGCATATCAATAGGTCTATTCCTGCGGTGCTGCTCCTAACTTTCCCTCTCTATGCCTCGCTGTCGCTGCCAGATCCCCTCAATATTCTTGGCGAATTCCTATACATGAGCAATATCCATGTCCTCTTGCAAAGTAGCTGTGATTCGGTCTCCACATATTCTGAATTCAGCCCCATGATAAACCGATGCACCCTGACTGGCATGGTATCCACAACGGTCGGTGCATATTAGGCTAAGGAATCAAAACCTCATAGAATATTCTCAAACACTCATTGAACCTTGCTCCAAAGGCAAATATTGATCTACCCTGGCCTGGCGAATCTCCCGTGGCAGATAATGGTCTAAGAAGGCCTCGGAGAAACTGGGATAGGTCGGAGGGGGAACATCTCTTCCTCGGGACCTCTCCCAACTTTTGTACCATAGTACTTCAATGTCCCACAACCGAAATACTACTAACTCCACTGATTTTGCGGGGGTGGCATGCATTACCCTAAAAAATTGCTGCAACTGGTCTAGAAAATCCTGAGGGTCTTCATCCTGATCTGTCCCTGTGAATTGCGGGGGACTCAGTGCAAGAAACACTCGGACCATCGAACTACCAGGCCCTCCTGAAGATTCTGCAACGACCGGTACTACGAGCTGATGCTGTGCGGCCATCATCTAAGCTAACATAACTATAGCACTCCTAACCTCCTGATCTGATGGTACTAGTATAGAGACTGCTGGAGGCGGTGCTGTCACATTTTCCACTTCGAGCGGATCCTGACGTGGTGAAGAGTGCTGGGGAGACCGAGATAAAGCCTCCCTGTCACCCTTAGATTGGGATGACTCTGGCTGAGGCACCCTGCTAGTGCCCTCTCCTACTACTACATCTAATCTCCTGCCAGTCGTAAGGTGTCGCAGATCTTCCATTTCTCTGTAGATAAAAGAATATGGTAAGCTTAGGGATTCAACCCTATACCGTACATCTCTATCGCACGACTGGATAAGAAGAAAGAGTAACCATCCTATCATGCCTCGCAGCCTCCTGCCTATAGTATGTGGTGCACAACACATCCATAGATAAGACACTACTTAGCACAGCTTGCAGACTCCCTGGGATACGACCTGCTCTAATACCAAGTTTGTCACACTCCACCTTGGGAGGCATGACTAGCACATGGTGCCCTACTGGGATCTGACTGAGCTGACTGAGCCTAAGCACTCCTAGTGTAGGGATAATACTAACTATGAAATCAAGAAAATAACGAGCTATATCTCGGTTGTAAACACAACCCCTGGCCGACAAGGCCTTATAGCCACCTGTCACAAGAAAATAGCTAACCAGAAACACATAGTAGCAGGGAGTCCTATGCAGGCCAACAAGACCACCATGATGTCTAGTTATGACTGTAAAGTAAATCCAGAGCTACACCAACCTATGGCCGACAAGGCCGCTAATCTATCAGCTGAACAAGGCCCCACATGACCAGCACATAAACTAAAACACATATAGGCCCCACCCAGCCAATAACATCTAACCAAAGGGAAATAGATACAATCTGCAAGCCTCTAGGAATAATATGATGGTCGGGACAGGGTCGACAAGGAGCTAACAGTTCTGATGATGCTGGCTAAAAGCTATGGGGGGCCTGTTCCTCGTCTATCAGTACCTGCAGGCAAGTAATGCAACACCCCAGAAAGGGCGCCAGTACAATAGGTACTGAATATGTAAGGCCATAACTGTTGATAACTGAGTAGTAAAGATAAAGCTGAAATGACTGAAAGAAAGGAGATAGAAGTCCTACCTGAACAGTTGGGTTTCTATTATTTAGTCTAACAATAACTAAAGCAAGCAAGAACCTTATCTGGCCCCCATAAGTCGAAAGGTACAACTAGTACAGAACATCCCACCTTGGGCCCCCAAAAGCCCTGGTGAGTACACGTTAATCTATATACCCCTATCCAGGTCATAACGGGTCATACTGGTAGCTATGGCCATCCGTCCAGTCCCCTGGGTCTGCAACTGAGCCCGCTCGGCTCCTGACTATAGCTGTGTCTGAATCCAGTGGACTCCTGATATCTGCACCCCGGCACCAGGCTCATCGGGGGTGTTGTGCCGATACGGAGTATATATAATAGTCCAGCCATGGAATGGACTCTATGAGGACCTAGGACCCCATCTTCGTCCCTCATGGATGGCATGACGCTCTTTCTGGAGCGATGTCATCTTGCCCCTGGCGGGCGTCGACATAGCTAGTAACTCTGGGGTTGGTCATGGAGGGCTATATAGGCAAATCCCAACACATCGTAGAATACTAGCCTTAGCTAATAAAAACTACTATTCATGATTATGTACTTCTGAATCTCTTACTGGGATTTAGACTGAGTTACAGTACCATAGAAACTAACTTGCCGAAGGAAGCTTCCTTAACATACCTCTATTGTCGGTTTCTGATTTACTGATAAGTTCCAATTCGTATTCAACAGCTCTTCCAAACTGAAATCATGTTACTGGAAAGATAAGACTAGTTTTAACACTAAATTTGGCAAAAAGTAAAATTTTATATATAAATATCAACTATATTTCAACTTCAAGAAACATGGTCGAAAACTCGTTATTTCTCGAAAGTCTAGAAGGGAAAAATGTTTACTTTGAGCCTATGATCGTATTGACATTAGTTTGGAGCAATTCCAATAACTTTAGCTCGGCGGGGCGATGATTCACCAGGCGAATTTCGCGAAACTTACTTCGTAGTAATGCTCCTCAAAGCTTTATACTTCAATACCCGAAGTTAATTTGAATTCGGGTAGTGATTCGTAGCTTAAACGGAAGATTTCCTATTAGTTGGTCCGTCTTTTCCTCTACTGGCCAAAGATATTGTGAAATGAAATAAAATCCAAGGAGGGAACATATATATACTTGAGGCGATGGACAGGGCAATGTGGCACAGACCCCAATGCACTATTTTACAAGGCCCAACATGGAGGAGCAAGGTCCGTGCCATGTTGCCCTTTGGGCAGCTGGCCCGGGCTTCTCCCCCGCAATCCTATCCCCGTACTCATTCAACCTGTCCTCGGGCACTACCTTGTACGTATTGAATTCTAAAACTCTTAACTAACGTACGAATAGGCCGACTAAATGTTAGAAACTTACAGGGTGTAACAATTCATGCATTGGGTTAAAATCCCATAGAATCAACATATAGATTTTGATTAATTAGAGAGGGATTGTGTATGGGTGTGAACAGTTTCACCCATTCACAACCCTACATACTTCAGAGAATCTGATTCTACAATCTCCTTCATTACCCAAAGAAGAATTGAGGAAGAACTTGGAAGGAATTAAGCTTGATCACCTCTCTAGACTTTTAAGCTTGCATGCATGAATTAGGAATAGCTTAGAATGAACTTACCCATCTTAAAAATTTCTATTCAAAGCTTTAAATGACATAGTTTAGGCCTTAGAATCATAGAAAATACGAAAAAGCCCTTAATAAACTAGTAGGGAAAAACTGATTGCCAGTCCCAATAAGGGACTGACGAGTCGTCGTCCATGGCCACGTCTCGTGGCCACAAGTCGTCAAGTACACTGCCAACCTTTCATTTGAGGCTCATCACGGGGGACCCAATGAGTCGTTACTGGTGACCATGACTCGTGGTCACCTCTCATTACCTTCACTGCCCAAAATTCCCCTTTCTTCAACCAATCTTGACCACGACTAACATAACGAGTCGTGGGGCTAACCACGACTCGTGGTCATGCCTGTGGTGACCCAAAAACCTGAATTTCCAACTTAAGTCTTACACCTCACCATGAGTCACTTAACGACTGGTTCTGTGACCGGGTGCAAAAAATCCTATTTTCTCCATTTCAACTTTCCGATCCGATCTTAGGGATTTTGGAGTATAACACAATAGTACAACTTCAACTGCCATGGATTTAAGATCGTCCAGTGACTCAGTGGAAATGACTATGTTAATGCGCTGCTCATGATCAGTTTTGGCATCACTCATATAATCACATTAAAATTGGGTTTATAGGTAATTTAATAAGACATTTTCATCTACAATAAGATGAACTAAACTTGTAAAATAAATGGTAAGACTTGACACTCTTATTTAGAACTAATAACTTCAAATTCATCCTATCAAATGTAAAGAAAAATGAATGTGGATTACCTGTACAAATATCAAGAGTAGCAGTCAAATATTTACATGACCTTAAGCCAAATATTCTAGTTTAAGTTCTTGAGTTTTCTCATTCCACATTAAGAGTTTTTTGCAGATAAAATGCATACTATGTCATATGCGAGCAAATCCAAAAAATATTAGGAGCTAAAGTAATATTCTGGTACCATTTGAGACTCAATGAGATGGGGTCAAACTTTTGATTGTCTCGTATCAACCATCAAATGCATAACAAATCTAGACAAAATATAAGAAATTCTTCACTTAAACATGGTTAGCATAAACTTCCTCGATAACTCACCTCTGCTACCCTAACTCAGGATAAAGTAACCTCTTTTCCTTGTGCAACTTCCACATCCTTTATTTGTTCCTTCCATTTTTCTTGTATGACTTCAGAATGGTAAGTATCAAGTCGATCATGGAAATGTCAGGTTTTGGATGGCTCTGTCCACTTGAGTGTGATAGTTGGGGCATCATTTAAGATTTATTGTGATGGTATCAGTTATGATGAATCTCCAATTATTCCTCATGATTTCAGTTATTCATGTTCATGACTTATGATATTATGTTTTATATCAGGTTTGACCCAATGACTAGTTTATGAGCTTTTACTTATGATTTAAGATATGAAAATTCATATGATTTCTATCTTTTTAGTTCTGTGTAACACCCCAGAAGCTCAAAATTAATATCCGGGACTCAAATTAGAAAATGTCGAAAACTGTAGAAATGTTGCAGAACAACCCACCTAACGAGTTATTTAGGGACCCAACGACTCATTAGGTCAACCGTGAGAAGGATGCCTAAGAAAAAGTCAGTATTCCCAACGGGCGACCTCACGAGTCGTGGTCAGGTCCCACGACTCATTGAGTCACTCGTTGTCAGGCCGGAATCTAGGAACTTAAGAAGTTGGTAATGTACTTGACGGGTGGTCACCACGAGTCATCGTCAGTGTCAACGACTCGTTAGGTGAGCCGTTATCAGTCCCTTTCAATTCTCTAGCCAGTGTACTAGACAAGTGTCACAACGAGTCATCGTCAGTGACAACGATTCGTTAGGTGACCCATTACCAGCCTAGCTTGTAATTATTCAGAAGTGAATAGTGTGGTCCACAATTGGTGACCATGAGTGGTTAGGAGACCTAATGACTCATTAGGTCCCTCTTGGGGACCTACTGTGTATCAGAAAGTAAACCTAATAGGCAGTGACCATGAGTCGTGGTCAACAACCACGACCCGTTAGGTCCCCTGACAGTTTTTCTCAGTGAATTTTTAAGGGCTATTCAGTAATTTTCTACCCTCCTAGACTCTAAAATACGTTGTTTTAAACATATTCTCAGACTTATTAGTGGGGGTAAATGATTCTTTCCCTTATTCCCCACTTAAACCTCCAAGAAGCAGAACGCAGATTCTCCTCTCAGTGCATTTTAGAGCAACAACTAGGGCAGACTTTTCTTCTCAATTTCTCAGGGAAATTCTTCAAGTTTTTCACCAGGTAGGTGGGAATTGAATTGTCCTTCCCTTGTGTCCCTAAAAATCTTTTCATAATTTCCCTATCAGTTTAGCCTTGAGATTTTCGATTGTGTAGAGATTTTCATGTTAATTCTCGTTAATTCCGGTTGGGTTATTATTCATGATTATTACTCATATGATTTTTGTCAATTCGTAAGTAATTGTTGTTGTCATTGTCAAGATGATTTATAGCACTAAAATCTCGAGAAAAGATTATTGCGTATTAAATTCCATCTATTTTTGCAAAGTATGTTTTGGGCTGAATATCCTAAAAAATTATTATTACCTATATATATGTGAGTCATTATTCCATTAAGAAGAATGATTTTACCCATGTTGGATGAAACCCCTTTATATTCTTGAAATTTTGTCTTATTATGAAATTTTCGTGTTGTTGAAATGAGTTGAGTTCTCTATTAGCTGCTTAGTAGTTTAGACCAGTTAGAATGTAGAATCTCTTTAGAATCATTAAACAAATTGTCAACTGATCAGTTTGACTATAGTCTTTTCTCGAGGTGTCAGTGGTGCCTCTCAATTATCAGACTCAGACTCATATTACAATTATTTTGTCCATTAAGTGGTCATGACATTTTAGTTATACAGCTCTGACCAACCCCAGGGCCTCAGTTTAGATTTTAGTTCGTTCTTAGACAGTTACGAAGCTTCCAGATAAGCAGCTTTGACCAATCTAGAACCCAGTTTCAGAATTTGGTCCGATAAGATTCTCAAGGTACTTTCAATTACATGTCCCTGACTAGTCTTGGACCCCAGTTTTGAGCTATCAGCCTAGTAGTTCAGTTTAGATTTTCCAGTGAGAGTAGGACTTAGCACCGAGCGGGTCAGGGTTCTAGTGCACCCAAGTTCCTATAACTACATTGCCAGCGTAGGTTGTAGTTGCAAATTATTGGCCTAATTGGCCCCAGACTTTTGTGATCACTCAGTCATGCCTATATACCCTGGCAAGGTATATTGGGTCCTACCGATGGGGTGTATACATCGGACTCCACGTCTAGCTCATGTGGTTATATGTCGGTTACGAACTCTCCCACTAGTTAGTCCAGTCCAGTTTCAAAATAAGAATCTCAGTCCAGTTTCAGATCTATCAGTTCAGTTCAGTGCAGTGCGGTATTTCAGATTTAGTATTAAAAATTTAGGGCATGTCTTTGACTACTAGATAGGGTCATTTTGACTATCTCAAATATTTCAGATTATTTCAGTTCAGATAATTAGATGGTCATTGAATGTCTTTCCAGTTCAGTCATTTACATCTATCAGTATATTCCTCTCAGATATTCAGTATATTCAAAGTACTGACGCATATTTTACGCTATATCATTTCATGATATAGCTGCGGGTTCCCAGACTCAGCATCGTTAGCCTTTGCAATCTAGATCCTCTTCAACTGCAGCCGAAGTGTGAGTCCTCATCATTTGAGAGCCTTGTTTTATTTTCTTCAGTTGAGTTATTGTTTTAGTTAGACTTAGAGTTAGCTGGGGGCTTGTCCCAGCAACTCCTCAGTAGATGGCTTTCAGACCAGACCTGATTTCAGAGTTATTTTTTAGATAATTTAAAATTCTCTATTTTTAGTCTTTACATTTCCTTAAAAATACTTTGATGTGATTATTTAAAATTTCCACTGTGCATGATTACTCAAAATACCAGTGAATAATAGACCAGGGGTTGACTTGAGGTCACTTGTGGCTTCAAGTACTGTGTTACGTCTAGGGTGTAGGCTCGGGGCATGACAAACTTAGTATCAGAGCCTTAGGTTTAGAGTATCCTCAGAAAGTATGAAATCCGCATCGAGTAGAGTCCTTTACATAGGTGTGAAGCGCGCCACACTTATGACGAGGAGGCTACGAGATGTTATTAGGAAACTTTCCCTTTTGTTCATATTCTTTATCGTGCATTAAAGTCTAATTCGAGAAATGCCCTTTCTAACTCGTGCTTTGTGTCATTTCAATGAACCATGCCTCCTAAACTTGGTAATGGAAGAAGGGCAAGCTATGCCAATTGATCGGCCCTACCAGCCCCAGTAACCCCTCAGGATGACTCAGTGTCCATTGCAGAATTAAGAGCGGCCATCCAGCTGCTCGCTCAAACAGTCACCAATCAAGTGAATCAGCAAGTGGTTCCGGTAGCCACAAATGTGTCCGCTACAGCTGCTCGGGTATGAGATTTTACCCGGATGAATCCTCTAGATTTCCACGAAACAAAGGTTGAAGAGGATCCCCAAGAGTTTGTAGATGAGGTCAGGAAGATTACCCACATTATGGGTGTCAGCTCCTCCAGGAGTGCTGACCTGGATGCCTATCAGCTTAAAGGGGTAGCCCAGGTTTGGTATGAGCAGTGGAAGGAGGGGCGGCAAGCGGGAGAAGGACTGATGGAGTGGGAGGAGTTCCACACGGCTTCCTTGGATAGGTTTTTCCCCTGGGAGCTAAGGGAGGCAAAGATGGCAGAGTTTATGAACCTGTGACAGGGCAACATGACAGTGGAGGAGTATGCTTTGGAGTTTACCAGGTTATCAAAGTATGCCCCAGAGATGGTAGCCGAACCAAGGGATCGCATGCTGAAGTTCGTCAATGGAGTATCTAATCTGGTCCTTAAGGAGTGCAGGACCGCGATGCTTATCAAGGACATGGACCTTTTTTTCGGGTGTTTGCTATATGGGTGAAAAACCGACACGCAAGTGCACGTGGTCAAACAAGTAGTAAAGTGGCTAAGTAAGCCAAGTATCGAACCAAGAAAACTCTGGATAAGTAAAAATTGCTCAAGTATACTATATTCTATCTTACTTCTATATATGCTGACAACAACGTAACCAAAAGTTAAATAATTTTGTTTATAAATTATATACTAAAACTATAATCAAATATCTACTTTGAATTGAAACTATGGATATGAGCATGCCAAGGTTAAGAACAAGTAATGAACTTGATTATAATCATAATTTGGTTAATCTTTTCTTCCTGTTGCTAGCCAAAAACTTTAGCCTAGAGATTAAAACTCTCGTATTTAATCTCACTTAAGAATCATAAACCATCCGTCTACATTTCTGTGATCAAATGCAATTTATGACCTAGCAATACAATTCCGGTTCTTAAATTGACTAATACGGCTTTCAAGTATATTTCTATCAGGAAAGCACATCAAAACCCAATTTTCCCAAATCAAGTTAAGAACAATACCCTATTAATTCACAACTTTCCAATTTCGTGCTCTCTCGAGTGAAATCGGACTTTTTAGATGTACATTAATGTCAGCCACACACCAATGCAGTAGAAACAAGAATTAATAGAACAACATGGAAGAAGAAGATGAAAAACCATATAATTCAATAATCACAATTCATCACCATTGTTCATAACCTCAGCAAGGAAGAGAATTAGCCACTCATTTGTGGATTAATCATCCTAAAACAAGTGTTAATCATACAAACAATTGATTGAAAGAAGAAAGACAGAGAGAAAAACCCTGAGCTTTTTCGTCCCTCAACTGCTTGTAACCCACGTCCTTGCTCCACCAAGTCTGAATTAATTAAAAATAAGCCTAAGTGTTCTATTTATACTAATGGGAATTTTTCCCTGAATAACAAGCAACGTGTCACGGAGCTGTCGCGAGGCTTCACTGGAAATCTGGGGTCCGGGAATAAAGCCTCAATGTGGCACGGCATGCAACGCGGAGGCTTGCCTCCGTGCCACGGAGCTGTCGCGAGGCTTCACTGGAAGTTGACAAATTAATCACCCTCCAGGCAGTGTGCCTCCGCGATGGTAGCGTGGCACGGCTCCATCGCGGAGCCCCTTTACATTGTGCAGTCCAATGTCTTTTTTCGTGCTCGCATCCAAGTCCAACTCCGATATTGTTCCAACATGCATTTTAGCTCCTCAAAATCATATTTTACCTACAAAACAATGCTAATCATGTTGGTTAGTATAAATTCACATTTTATTACCAATTACATGAAAATGTATACACATTGCACCATAAACAAGGCGAAAATGATACGTTTGAGTATCACTTGGGCATATAAATCTGCCCAAGATCACCTTTCTAGCCTGATTGTTTATGCCCAGCAAATTGAGGCTAAAAACTAAAGGATATGGAGAGAAAGAACAAGCAAGAAATAACTGGCCATTCAGATTTTGGCCATCAAAGATCTAGCGGTGGTAGCCTCCCATAGCAGCAACAGCAGAGGGCCCCAGCACCTAGTTCAACTAGCGCCCCAACCTTTTGGCCACGCCAGGACCGGAGGGGTGGGTCATCTAGCACTCAGTCTCAGGATCACAGTATAGGGAACCGATATCTAGCTTGCCCTAAATATAGTAGGAATCACCTAGGGGAATGCCTTCAGGGGCGAGAGGGCTGTTTTGGATGTGGACAACTTGGACACCAACTTAGAGAGTGCCCGTCAACAGGGCGAGGAAGGTCACAATCCACTACCCTAGTAGCTCCAGCAGGCCGACCAACTCAGCAAGCCAACTCATTAGGTATAAATGGCGGTCAGCGTTAGAACCGTTTCTATGTTCTGTCTTTCCGTCAGGATCAAGAGAGCTCCCCTGATGTCATTACTAGTATGTTACGTCTTTTCAATCTAGATGTATATGCCCTCTTATATCCATAAGCTACTCTTTCGTTCGTGACTCTATATATAGCAGTTCAGTTCAATATAAGTCCAGAGGTCCTCTCAGAACCATTCTCAGTCTCCACCCCAGTTGGCGAGTTCGTTAGATCCAGTCGGGTGTATAGGAACTGCCCAGTCTCAGTCCTGAATAAAGTAATTCCAGCTGATCTCATAGAGCTAGACATGGTCGACTTCGACCTTATTCTTGGCAAGGATTGGTTACACTCCTACTATGCCTCAGTTGATTGCAGAACTAGAGTCGTCAAGTTTAAGTTTCCAAATGAGCCCATATTAGAATGGTTGGGTAGCAGCTCAGTGCCTAAGGGTAGGTTTATTTCCTACCTTAAGGCTCAAAACTCATTTCCAAAGGATGTCTCTACCATCTGGTTTGGGTCAAGGATTCCAACTCTGAGACCCCAACCATTTAGTCAGTTCCAATTGTCAGCGAGTTTCCAGATATATTTCCTGAGGACTTTCCCGGAGTTCCCCCTGAACGGGAAATAGACTTCGGAATAGATCTCCTCCCAAACACTCAGCCCATCTCCATACCTCCTTACAGTATGGCTCCAGCTGAGCTTAAGGAGCTGAAGGAGCAGCGAAAGGAACTTCTTGATAAGGGTTTTATCAGACCCAACATCTCTCTCTGGGGTGCTCCAGTGCTTTTCATGCATAAGAAAGATGGTACCCTTAGAATGTGCATTGATTACCGTTAGCTGAACAAGGTCACAGTTAAGAACAAGTACCCTCTACCTAGAATTGACGATCTATTTGACCAACTTCGAGGAGCTAGCTGTTTCTCCGAGATCGATCTCAAGTCAGGGTACCATCAGTTAAGGGTTAGGGAGTGTGACGTACCGAAAACAGCATCTAGAACATGGTATGGTCACTACGAGTTTGTAGTAATGTCCTTTGGGTTAAAGAATGCCCCAGCAACCTTCATGGATTTGATGAATAGGGTCTTCAAGCAGTACCTGGATATGTTCGTTATTGTATTTATCAACGACATTCTAGTGTACTCCAGCAATGAGGAAGAGCATGCTAATCACCTAAGGTTAGCATTACAGACACTCAGAGATCGCCAACTATTCGCCAAGTTCAGCAAATGTGAATTCTGGTTGAAGTCTGTGACCTTCTTGGGTCATGTAGTCTCAGGTGAGGGGATACAGGTAGATCCTCACAAGATTGCAGCAGTGAAAGATTGGCCCAGACCTACCTCTCTCACTGAAATCAGGAGCTTTCTGGGCTTAATAGGTTATTACCGACGGTTTGTAAAAGGTTTCTCCTCCATAGCATCTCCTCTGAACAAGTTAACCCAGAAGAAGGTGAAATTCCAGTGGTTAGATGAGTGTGAGAAGAGTTTCCAGGAGTTAAAGACTCGACTCACTACCTCTCCAATGTTAACCTTGTCGGATGGATCAGATGGGTTAGTTGTTTATTGCGACGCCTCCAGAGTTGGACTCAGTTGCATTCTGATACAGCGGGGCAAAGTGATAGCCTATGCCTCTAGACAGCTCGAAGTTCATGAGAAGAATTATCCAACTCATGACTGGAGTTGGCAGCGGTGCTATTCACATTAAAAATATAAAGACACCACTTGTACGGGGCTTACGTGGATGTGTTCACAGATCACAAGAGCCTTTAGTGTGCGTTCAACCATAAGGACCTAAACCTGCGATAGAGACGATGGTTGGAGATGCTAAAGGATTATGATATGAGTGTGTTGTATCACCTTGGTTAGGCCAATGTGGTGGCTGACGCCCTATGCAGATGGTCTATGGGAAGGGTGGCTCACATCGAGGAAGACAAGAGGGAGCTAGCGAAAGAAGTTCACAGGCTAGCCCAGTTAGGGGTGCAGTTGGTGGATTCAGCTGAAGGTGGCGTGGTAATGCAAAGCGGGTCAGATTCATCCTTAGTAGTTTAAGTCAAATCCAAACAGGATGAGGATCCCGTTTTACTTAAACTTAAGGAAGCAGTCCTCAGAAAAGAGACAGAAGCTTTCTCCCAAGGGGGAGATGGATGCTCCGTTACCAGGGCAGGTTGTGTGTATTGGATTTTGTTAAGTTGAGATAGTAGATATTGGCTGAGGCACATATCTCAAGATACTCTATTCACCCCAGTTCCACAAAAATGTACTGTGACTTGCGGGATATTTATTGGTGGAACAACATGAAAAGGGATATCGCCGAATTTGTAGCATAGTGCCCGAATTGCCAGGAAGTCAAGTAGAACACCAGAGGCCCAGAGGCATGACTCAAGATATCAGTATACCCACGTGGAAGTGGGAAGAAGTAAATATGGACTTCATTACAGGTCTACCCCGTACTCGAAGGCAGCATGACTCAATTTGGGTGGTAGTAGATCGAATGACTAAATCAACTCACTTCCTCCTAGTCAAAACCATAGACTCAGCTGAGGACTATGCTAAACCTTACATCAGAGAGTTATTCAGACTCCACGGGGTGCCCTTGGCACTCATTTCAGACAGGGGAACACAGTTCACCTCACACTTTTGGAAGTCCTTTCAGAAGGGACTAAGCACTCAGGTCAAACTCAACACTACTTTTCATCTGCAGACCGATGGGCAAGCTGAGAGGACTATTAAGACCCTGGAAGATATGCTAAGAGCGTGCGCGATTTATTTTAAGGGTAATTAGGATGACCATTTGCCTCTTATCGAATTTGCGTACAACAACAACTACCATTCCAGTATCCAGATGGCCCCATTTAAAGCATTGTATGGTAGAAAGTGTAGATCTCCTATAGGGTGGTTTGAAGTTGGTGAAACTACCTTGATAGGGCCAGACTTGGTTCATGAGGCAATGCAGAAAGTTCATCTCATCCAAAAAAGATTGAAAACAGCTCAGAGCCATTAGAAATCTTATGCCGATGTGCGAAGAAGGGAGTTGGAGTTTGCAGTTGATGACTGGGTATACCTAAAAATTTCTCCCATGAAAGGGGTGATGAGGTTTGGGAAGAAGGGAAAGATCAGTCCGAGATATGTGGGACCTTATAGAATTTTGTGGTGTATCAGTAATGTGGCCTATGAGCTAGAGTTGCCTTCAGAACTAGCAGTTGTACACCCAGTTTTCCATGTGCCACTTTTAAAGAAGTGCATTAGAGATCCAACCTCTATGGTGCCATTGGACAGTGTGGGAGTCAAGGATAGTCTCACATATGAGGAGGTACCAGTCCAGATCCTTAACGTCAGGTTTGTAAATTGAGGAATAAGAAAATAGCTTCAGTCAAGGTCCTATGGGGAAATCAGTAGGTGGAAGGAGCTATGTGGGAGGCCGAGGCAGACATGATGGCCAAATACACACACTTGTTCTCTATAGACTCTATTGTAGCTTGAAATGTAATTTTTTCTTTAAGACCTGAACTAGTTGTTGAATTCAGTTCATGTGTATAAGTTTTCTTTCTGACTTTTGATGTATATATGAAAAACAAATTCAGTTTAGTTATGTATTTTGAAATGGGGGTAGCATTTCGGTAGTTTTGGACTTAAATGAGCAGTATTTAGAGATTTTGATTGCTATTTTTCTGGTTCCTATGAGTTTTCTAACATTTGAGGACTAATGTTTCCAAGGGGGAGATATTGTAACACCCAGGAAACTCAAACTTAATATCCAGGACTCAAATCAGAAAATCTGAAAAACTGCAGAAATGTTGCAGAACGACCTACCTAACGAGTCGTTAAGGGACCCAACGACTCGTTAGGTCAACCGTGAGAAGGATTCCTACGAAAAAGTTAGTGTTCCCAATGGGCAACCTCACGAGTTGTGGTTAGGTCCCACGACTCCTTGAGTCGTTCGATGTTAGGCCGGAATCCAGAAACTTGAGAAGTTAGCAGTGTACTTGACGGATGGTCACCATGAGTCGTCGTTAGTGACAACGACTCATTAGGTCACCCATTACCAGCCCCTTTCAATTTTCTAGCTAGTATACTTGACGAGTGTCACAACGAGTCATCATCAGTGACAACGACACGTTAGGTGACTCGTTACTAGCCTAGCTTGTCATTATTCAAAAGTGAACAGTGTGGTCCACGACTGGTGACCACGAGTCGTTTGGAGACCTAACAACTCGTTAGGTCCCTCATGGGGACCTACTGTGTATCAAACAGTGAACCTAACGGGCAGTGACCATGAGACGTGGTCAGCCAGCACGACTCATTAGGTCACCTGATAGTTTTTCTCAACAGATTTTTAAGGGCTATTTAGTAATTTCCTACCCTCCTAGACTCTAAACTACATCATTTTAAGCATATTTTCAGACTTATTAGTGGGGGTAAATGGTTCTTTCCCTCATTCCCCACTTAAACCTTCAAGAAGCAGAACGTAGATTCTCCTCTCAGTGCATTTCAGAGCAAGAGCTAGGGCAGACTTTTCTTCTTAATTTCTCAGGGAAATTCTTCGAGTTTTTCACCAGGTATGTGGGAATTCAACAAGGGAATTGTCCTTCCCTTGTTTCCCTAAAAATCTTTCCATAATTTCCCTATCAGTTTAGCCTTGAGATTTTCGATTGTGTAGAGATTTTCATGTTAATTATCGTTAATTCCGGTTGGGTTATTATTCATGATTATTACTCATATGATTTTCATCACTTCGTAAGTAAATTGTTGTTGTCATTGTCAAGATGATTTATATCCCTAAATTCTCAAGAAATGATTATTGCGTATTATATTCCGTCTATTTTTGCAAAGTATGTTTTGGGATGAATATCCTAGAAAATTATTATTACCTATATATATATATATATATATATATATGTACGTCATTATTCCATTGAGAAGAATGATTTTACCCATGTTGGATGAAACCACTTTACATTCTTGAAATTTCGTCTTATTTTGAAATTCCCATGTTGTTGGAATGAGTTGAGTTCTCTATTAGTTGCTTAGTAGTTTAGACCAGTTAGAATGTAGAATCTCTTCAAAATCATTCAGAAAATTGTCAACTGATCAGTTTGACTATAGTCTTTTCCTAAGGTGTCAGTGGTGCCTCTCAGTTATTAGACTCAGACTCAGATTACAGTTATTTGGTCCATTAGGCGGTCATGACATTTTAGTTATATAGCTCTGTCCAGCCTTAGGGCCCCAGTTTAGATTTCAGTTTTTTCTTAGACGGTTACGACACTTCCAGATAAACAGCTCTAACCATTCTAGAACCTAATTTCAGAATCTGGTCCGATAAGACTCTCAGGGTACTTTCAGTTACATGTCCTTGACAAGTCTTGGACCCTGGTATCGAGCTATCAACTTAGTAGTTCAGTTTAGATTTTCCAGTGGGAGTAGGAATTAGCACCAAGTGGGTCGGGGTTCCAGCGCACCCACGTTCCTAGAACTACGTTGCTAGCGTAGGTTGCAGTTGCAGATTATTGGCCTAATTGGCACAGACTTTTGTGATCACTCAGTCATGCCTTTATACCGTAGCAAGGTATATTGGGTCCTACCGATGGGGTGTATACATCGGACTCCATGTCTAGCTCATGTGGTTATATGTCGCTCCCACTAGTCAGTCCAGTCCAGTTTTAGAATAAGAATATCAGTTCAGTTTAGTGCAGTGCAGTATTTCAGATTCAGTATTACAGATTTAGGGCATGTCTTTGACCACTAGATAGGGTCATTTTGACCATCTCAGATATTTTAGATTATTTTAGTTCAAATAATTAGATGGTCATTGAATGTCTTTCCAGTTCATTCATTTACATCTATCAGTATATTCCTCTCACATACTCTATACATTCAATGTACTGACGTATATTTTACGCTATATCGTTTCATGATACAGTTGTTGGTTCCCAGACTCAGCATCATTAGTCATTGCAATCCAGATCCTCTTTAGCTGCAGCCGAAGTGTGAGTCCTCATCATTCGAGGGCCTTGTTTTATTTTCTTCAGTTGAGTTATTGTTTTAGTTAGACTTAAAGTTAGCTGGGGGCTTGTCCCAGCAAATCCTCAGTAGATGGCTTTCAGACCAGACTTGATTTTAGAGTTAATTTTTTAGATAATTTAAAATTCTCTATTTTCAATCTTTACATTTCCTTAAAAATACTTTGATGTGATTATTTTAAATTTTTGTTGTGCATGACTACTCAGAATACTAGTGAATGATAGACCAGGGGTTGACTTGAGGGAACTTGTGGTTTCAAGTACCATGTTACGTCCAGGGTGTAGGCTCGGGGCGTGACACTCTGGGTCATTCTATTTAGACATGATATTTAGATTATGATTATATATGTTTTAGATTCATATTTCAGCATGCAGTTCCAACTCATGATCTATTGAATTATGGTTATGTGCATGATTTCAGTTAACATTTATTTAGCATGTTTTACTTACCTTGCATACTCAGTACATTACAAGTACTGACTGCATACTCTATGCTGTAGCATTTCATGATACAGGTCCAAGTGATCAAACTCAGTTTCATCATTAGTCCAGCTTTCCCTGTAGTTCAGCTCAGTTCCCAACGTTGGTGAGTCCTTATCTTTCGAGGACATTCAGTTTGGCATTTGACTGCTATTTCAGTTTCAGACATTAATGAGCTAGTTGGGGGTGTTGTCCCATCATCTCATCAAACAGTTTAGAGGCTTATCCGGCATTTTGTAGACTATTATCTTTCTTGGGTGTTGAATTTGTTTATGATTTTTATGTTATTTAGACTTCTGCTTATTCATTTTTATGTTACTAGTTTCTTCTTTGATGTATTCTCTTCAGTTGTTATGTTCATGCCATGGGTCGACTTGGACCCATTCGTGGTTCTAGCTCCTGTGTCTTTGTTCGGGGTCCCAGCTCGAGTCGTGACAATCTTGGTATCAGAGAAAATCTTTAAAGTGTACTAGGGTGTTTGAAAGCCATGTAAGTAGAGACTTTTCCATGAGTGGGATGCGCGCCACACTTATGGGTAAGAGGCTACAAGACATTTTAGAAAATTTTCCTTCTTTTACGACTTAAGTCATGCGATAAGTATCTCCCTATCCTTATAACTCGTGCTATACGCATTTGCAAAAATATGCAGCTATGCCGAGTGAATGGAAGAAGGAATGACAATGGAAATGGCGATGAAAGTGGCAATGGAGATGGAAATCAACAGGCCTCGCTAGCACCATAGATCCTATGCCCGAGCAAGTCACTCATGCTGAATTTAGAGTGGTATTTAAGATGTTGGCACAGGCGATTACCGCTCATGTCAATCAGCAGGTAGTGGCTCATGTTCCTCAAAATGGGAACACAATGGCGGCTAGAGTTTAAGACTTTATCAGGATGAATCCACCTGAGTTTCTAGGGTCGAAAGTTGATGAGGACCCGCATGAGTTTATTGAGGAGGTGCAGAATGTCACCCAAATTATGGGGGTGACTGGAGAGAAGAGTGCGGATTTTGCTTCCTATCATCTAAAGATGGTAGAGCAGTAGGAGTGATGAGTTGGTAATTCACTAACTCATTAGGCTTTTAAACATGAGATTTTGCTTAGTTTTAAAATTATTCAAGTGTATTTTGTGCTCTTTCTCATTAGTTTTGTAGGTATTTAATTCAAGGAGAGAAAGCAAGGACTTGGGAAAAAGCATGGAATTTAAGAATAGGACTGAAGCTTGACCAGATGGGACCGACGCTCCACCAAATGGAGCCGACAAAACACCGAATGGAATGCAAAAGCTACTGGACCTGAATGGAATAAGCACTAGTGAAACGCGAGTCAGCACCTGTGAAACATTGATGCTAGTGCTTGTTGGACCCAGGCTCACTGCCTTAGCAACTGCGACGCAGCTGCATTCAATAGTAGTTTTTACATTTTTATAGCAACCTTTTGAACCCCCAAATTTTTATTTGTTTGTTTTAAATACAATGATGCTTCTTAGTTTGACTTGATAGACAACTTTCATGACATCTAAGTACTATTCGCTGTGGGATTCAATCCTGACACTCATCGGGTATATTTTTTTTGCCAACGACCATTTACACTCTTTTTTATGAGGGTTGAATTTGGATGTTATTAAAGATGGCGTCGTTTTCGTGGAATGGTGCTAGATAGCCCCTAGTTAATTATTGATTTAAATTAATTTAGCATCTTGTGTTCTGTTTTTATAATTGTTGTTGTTTTTGGGTACTTTTATAGGATGACTGATATGGGCCAACAATCTCAAGAAGGTTCCATGGATGGTCATATGGACTACAAAGATGATGACCCTATGATGCCAGACATAGCAGGTGCCATTCGCCTACTACCCACGGTAGGGAATGTGGTGTTCCATGTGACTAGTACAATGCTACACCTACTACAGATGAAAGGACTCTTTGGTAGTCAACCAAATGAAGATGCAAATTGACATATTTGAAATTTTCTTAAGATTTGCCAACTATTTAACATCAAAAATATAAGCCAAGAGTTTATTAGATTGAGGCTCTTTCCATTCTCCTTGACTAGGGAAGCGACCATATGGCTTGAGGAGCTCCCTTTACGATGTATGCTTCATGGAAAGAACTAATCGAAGCCTTCTTGGACAGTTTGTTTCCTCCTACGAGGATGTTGCAGCTAAGAGATGATATCACCAAAGTTTTTTATTTTTCTTTGGACTCCATTAGCAAGTCCGTGGCAAACAATTTGGTAGGTGGATCTCTTATGGACTAGGCGTATGGAATAGCTAGAGCTTTGTTGGATCGGATGACTAAAATGAACCGAGATTAGCACACGAGGAAAACTTAAGTACCTTCAAATGGTGGGGGTTCAAGTTTTGTAACCGCTGAGATGAGAAAAAGGGATGAGGAGCAAGATGAAACACTGGCAAAAATGATGACCCTCCTTGAGTTGATGATGAAGCATGTTATAGGGAGTGGGTCTAAGAGTATTAATGTAGTGGGTACTCAAGGTCTAGTCCCATATAAAGGAGAAGCCTCACCACTCAGGTATGAAGAGGAGTGTCGATTCATGGAAAATCAAATGGCGGGTTCTCGCCCAGGGTACCAAGGTGCCAATCAAGCCTCTTGGCGACCAAGGGAGGAGAATCAAGATTGGAGGAACAAAGACAACCAGGGTTGGGTTGATCGCAATGAAGGATGGGGTAATAAAAATTGTGATGGGGACCGCTACCATCGCAACTCAAACCCATACGTTTCCCCTTCAAAGGCTGACAATCCCCAAATACAACCTGGTGTGAGAAATGTGGGAAGCTCAAAGATTGAGGAGATGCTAGCTCGAGTACTCAAGAGAGTGGAATCCACTGATAGTAAATTCAAGGAATTGAAAGGGGAGGTGACGAACCTCGCCCAAACAGTGAACTCCCACTCACCATAGATTAAGCACTTGGAAGCACAAATGGATCATTTGTCTTCCCAAATAAATCCCCGAATGAAGAGGACACTTCCTAGTGACACCGTACCCAACCCGAAGAAGGATGACCATTGTATGTCAATTGTTACTAGAAGTGGCAAAGTGTTGGAAGATGTGGGTGTGAAGCCCAAAAATGTTGCTGAACCAAAACCAAGAGATGATGAGGTGCCAAGAGCACCAAATGTTGTTGATGATATCGATGCACTTGATGACGGGGGAGTTGATGTTGACCCCAATAAGGAAGTTAAGGAGGAAATGATAAAAGAAGTTGTACCCGACTTAGGCCAAGAGCCTCGAATTCCTCCTCCATATTCCCAGAGCCTATCCAAGAAAAAGGAGGACAATCAATTCCAAAAATTCACTGAGATGTTTGGTAAATTATCCATCAATATACCTCTAGTGAATGCTTTGCTTCAAATGTCTGGTTATTCCATGTTTATGAAAGACTTTATGAATAAAAAAAGGATTGTAGATGTTGGTGTAGGAGAGGTGACACACCATTGCAGTGCGATGATTGCACGAAACCTTGTTCCCAAAAGAGAGGACCCGATAGCCTTCACTATTTCCTGCGCCATTGAATTATGTGTGTTCAAAAAGGCCCTATGTGATCTTGGGACAAGCATTAACCTGATGCTTCTTATTATTTTCAAGAATTTGGGGTTGGGGAGTTCCAAACCAACCTCAATGAGGCTGTTGATGGCTGATCGATCCATGAAGAAACTGGTGGAAATATTGGAGGATGTCCTAGTTCGGGTCGGCAAGTTTATCCTTCCAGCTGACTTTGTCATGCCTGATTGTGATATGGATGTTGAAGTACTCATCATTTTTGGGAGACCATTGTTGGCCGTTGGCAGAGCTTTCGTAGATGTGGAGCTTGGTGAGCTAAAATTTCGAGTGGGAGGTGAGGAAGACACCTTCAAATTTTGTCAAACCATTGAGCCCCCAGATGAATGCAAGGTGATAGGTATTTTGAATGATGAAGTAGCACAAGATGAAGGTTGTATTTAAGAGGTTGATTTAGAGGATGATCCTCTAGAGTATTGAGAAGTGAGTTAGTATTTGTCGTGCCACGACATTAAATAAGGCGCTTCTTGGGAGGCAACCCAAGTGTTTTTACTTTGGGCACTTTGATGTTTTTGGTTTTTCAGATTGATTGGATGAACAATACGCGAAAAAGGAAAAACAGGGCAGCCAATGCGCGACACCAGCAAAATTCTGGTGCCTAGGCGCGAATCACCGCCCTATCACCACAGGGAGACATAAGATGGGTACAAAAGAGGGGAAGCCAACGTTCCACCGGTGAAAACCCCATGGCATTCCGTGAGCTATCGGTCTGGCTCGGGTGTGAACTAGTGCACCTGGAGAAATTCTGAAAATTTAAGGGTGAGTTGCGACTCACTAGTGAAATGCAAGTTGAAACCCGTGAAATGCCGGTGGAGCGTCGCCTGAACACAGTGAGCTGGGCTAATGGGCAGGTCACCAGTGTTTGAATTGGTGAAACACCGATACCCATCAACGGTCGCAGGTCTAGCACTGGTGGAGGTAAGAAAGTTTATTTTTGAAGCTTGACTGACGCGTTGACCAAATGACAGGTTTGGTTTTGGTGATTGTCTCTCTTGTGATTGTTATTGTTGATGCTTGTGCGCTTATCGGGTTTGTTGACTGATGTATTGTTTTCTTTGTCAGGTTGATTTAAAAATTTTATTTCTGATGTGGTTGGTTGTTGAGACTTTATCAGACTCATGATGATCGGGCTCGTGATTAATAAAAATAACAAAATTGCTTGTAAATTATTAGTGTCAATAATTGGGTCTTTGTCAAATTGCCGAATGTTTCATGACCCAAATTTCAATTATCACCTTTTGTTTATAGAGTTACTGAATAAACTCCTATGGGTTCTCTTTATATCATGGTTCTTTCTCAAGGAGCGATTTTTTTCTTGTATTTTATTGTAGGGGTGCTTATCGATTGGTTCAGTCTGGCTATGTGTATTACCGATTTGGGTCATCAGTTTTTGATTTGTAAATATCCTAAATCGATAACCAAACCAATAAGATATTCCTTATCGATTTTTGGTTAATCAATTTTGATCATTAACGGTTCGGTTCTCAGTTCAACCGATTAGAAAATGCTCCTCTAATTTTTTCTTTTTTGATTTCTTTTATTTTCATTTGTTCATATATACAATACTTTCGCACATAAAAGTCTACATGAATTACAAGCAGAAACAAATTAACATAAGTTATTTCTAAAATAAAATTGATTTCTTTCTAGTTAAATAAGAAACTTGGATGTAGTAGCAAGGTAGCAATCTCTTAAAAAAAAACAAGGTCAGTTCAAACTAATGGTAGAACTTCATCAAGCCAACTACTTTAAAAAGAGAATAGTGCCACCAAGACCAATAACTATAAAATGCAAAAGAAAATAAAATTTGTATTTAAAATCTAAAGTCACTATTTCATAATTAGGGATAAAAAGATAATTTTTGGTGAATCTTATTGGGTTATCGGCTTAACCATTAATTAAAATCTTAAAACTAGAAACTGAACTGATAGCCCAATTAAAAAAATTTACAAAACCATTTAAAACTATTAACTCAATAACCCAATACGATAAACCAATAACATTTTTATTGGTTCGGTTTATTGGTTAAGCCGATTTTCGCACACCCCTATTTTATTATCGAATCGGGTGGCATTTCCAATGATGGATTAAGAGGAAACTTTATTAAGGAACAATTGAAATGGTTTTGAGAGGTACTACTAGAAAAAATTTCTTATATGGCAGGACTGTTAAGAAAAATGAATTTTGAAAAGAAATGGGCATTTGTTTTTGAGAAGTTGAGAACCTTTTATCATAAATTGCACATTCTTTGTTTGGATTCTTGATTCTCATATGATCTTGTTTTATAACTCTTGATGTTGCAATGAAAATGGTGTGAAACCATCGGAGGGTGTTGCTTTGCGGGAAAGGTTATAGTTTAATTCTCTTGCTTGAGTGATTGTCTAGAACTTGCTCCAAGTGTGACTCAAGGTGAAATCCTAGATGTGGTTGCACTTGGAAGATGATTTTAGGCTTTCTTTTAGATAGCTACTTTACCCATATGACCTCCTTGGACATGAATCCTTGTTAGCCAATGTTGAACCTTTAAGCCTTTTTCTTGGAAAGCACATTACAAGCTCAATACCCTTTTTGTAATCCCGTTTTGGTACCCATCCTCCCTATTTCTAATTGTGAGAAGAAATTCAATAATAATGCTCTAAGTTCCAAAAGTTTGGGAATAGAAAAAGGAAAGATGAGGCAAAATCCTAAGTTGGGGGTTGCAAGAAGGAAAATGGAAAAACAATGTGAATTTCAATGAGAGGTAGTACCACATTAAGAAAAGAATGAATGAATTGCTTGAGTGAAAAGAATTGAGTTGTAAAAAGGTGCTACCTCTTGCTCAAATAAGATAAAACGTGGTTATTAAGGAGAGATAAGGAGGGCTATTATTTAAAAAATGGAAATAATGTTTAGGAGAGACAAGGAGAGGGTAATTTAAGAGAAAAATGGAGCATGTGATAAGATTCACAAAAGGGCATTAGGAAGGTTCTAGTCACTAGAACTTAACAGTCATCCTACCTTTACCCTTAGCCTACATCATGACCTCCAAGTCCTAATTGATTTTAAGTGTAGCAACTCTACGTTAGTAGCGAGTTACATGAAATGCAAGCCTATAGGTTAAGTTGTGTGCATGAGAATTTCTTTGTGAGAGTGAGTGTATTTGTTTCATTCTATAATCCCTTGAGTGTGAATTGCTTGATAACTAAATAGGATTCTCTCTTGTGTGAGTAGCATCACCTCCTTGGGAGACATGCTTGCACGTGCCAAAAGATATGACTGAGACAAGATTATGGTGAGCTTGAAGGAAAATTTTGAATGTAAATTTTTAATGACTTGAGATGCTCAATAAGCTTGATGTGAACTTCAAGGCCCCTTGTTTTGAATGAAGGAATTAAATGTGAATAATGCCAAATTGATTGTGGTCATCTCTTGGAGTATTTGCATAAAAGACCGACTCTCCTTTTCCTTTGTGTTGGTGAGCGATTTTTGGGTTGTCTAGGTCGTAGTGGTCCCTTTTGCATAATCTCATATGACATGCTTATTCCTAAGTTCAGATGTAAGGAATTGCATTACTTGAGGATAAGTAATAGTTCAAGTTTGGGGGTTTGATGAGTTGGTAATTTACCAACTCATTAGATTTTGAAACATGAGCTTTTTCTTAGTTTTTAAATCATTTAAGAGGATTTTATACTCTTCCTTTTTAGTTTTGCATGTATTTAATTCAAAGAGAGAAAGAAAGGACTTGGGCAAAATCATGCAATTTAAGAAGAGGACTAAAGCTTGACCAGATGAGACCAGCGCTCCACTAGATGGAGCCGGCAAAACGCCAGCTGGAACGTAGAAGCTACCCGACTAGAGTGGAATGAGCACCGAAGGAATGCGGGTCAGCACCTTCGAACCGCCGGTGGTAGTGCTGGTTGGACCCAGGCTCACTATCTTAGCACCTGCGACGCAACAACATTCCACGGATAGGCACCTATGGAATGTTGGTGATTTGCAAGTGACACCGCCTGTAGGAAGGGCAAAATCATCCAGTACGTAAATTTATGAGCATTTTGATCTATTTCTGTATATTCTTTTAAAAAGTACCATAACATTCCTTCTAGATTTGTAGAGAGTAGAATGTTAGAGAGAGATAGAATAAATCATAGCTTTTTCCTTCTTCTTCTTCTTCAAGGTAAACAACCTCAATTGAAGACATTTGTGAGCTTAAATTTAACTCTTGATGATGAATTCCATGATTTTAATTGTTGATTTAATGTTGTATTTCTTATCAATGAGTAGCTAAATCTCTTTGCTAGGGCTGTGTGCCTAAATTGGGGATAAATTGGATTGGGTGTTGTTAGATAATCCTAGATATACTCATTTATTAAAAATATGCTATTGTCTCAATTTATAATTAAATTACTCATAGTTGCAAATATGGGTGATGTTTACTTACTCTATTTTTACTTGAAAAAGCAAAATTGAGTATGAGTGATAAAGCAATGGTAGGTAATTGGATGTTGATTGTGTGAGATTAGGCTAGAGATAGCTAATACCCATAATTATTCACCCATGAGATATTTGAGGCTAGAAATAGCTCAAATCTGCCCAAGTCTTATTGGCTACACTATTTAGGACCTTGGCGTTTGAGAAATCCTGAGGTAAAAAGGCACCTTCATGGTTGAGAAACATCGGGTGTCACCTCCTCCATGGTTTATATTTATGAGTAATAATTCAATTGTCTAGTCTATTCCAATCTAATTGACACCCCATTCAAAAGAATATCCCTAGCCGTTTCTCACTTTTGTTAATTCAAGTTTGTTATCTTGTTGATTGATCAATAGTAGTTTTTACATTTTAATAGAAACCTTTTGAACCCCCAAATTTTTATTTTTTTGTTTTAAATACAATGATGCTTCTTAGTTTGACTTGGTAGACAACTTTAGTGCCATCTAAGTACTATTCCCTATGAGATTCGATCCCGTTACTCGTCGGGTATATTTATTTTGCCAATGACCATTTACACTCTCTCTTTTGATAAGTTGGTAATTTACAAACTCATTAGGCTTTTAAACATGAGCTTTTGCTTAGTTTTTCAATCATTTAAGAGGATTTTATACTCTTTATCTTTATTTATATAGGTATTTAATTCAAGGAGAGAGAGCAAGAACTTGGTCAAAAGCATGACATTTAAGAAGAGGACTGAATCTTGACTGAATAGGACCGACGCTCCACTGGTTGGAGTCGGCGAAACGACGAACGAAAGGATGAAGCTACTAGACCAGAGTGGAATGAGCACTAGAAGAATGCGGGTCAACACCTAAGAAGTTGGACCTAGGTTCACTGCCTTAGCACCTGCAACGTAGCGGCGTTCTGCAGATGGGCACACGGAACGCTGGTGACTCGCGAGTGACATCGATTGCAGGAAGGGAAAAATCATCCAGCATGAAAATTTAGGAGCATTATATTCTTCTAAAAAGTACCATAATATACCTTCCAGATTTGCAGAGAGTAGAAAGTTATAGAGATCTAGAATATGCATAGCATTTTTCTTCTTCTTCTTGTTCAAGGCAAATAACCTCCATTGAAGACATTTGTGAGCTTAAATTTAACTCTTGGTATTGAATTTCATGATTTTAGTTGTTGATTTAATATTGTATTTCTCATTAATAAGTAGCTAAATCTCTTTACAAGGGGTGTGTGCATGAATTGGGGTTAAATTGTATTTAGGTGTTGTTTTATTAATCATAGAGTTATTCATTTAATATAAATATGTTTTTTCTCCTAATTTATGATTAAATTACTCATAGTTGCAAATGTGGGTGATGTTTACTTACTCTATTTTTGCTTGAAAAAGAGAAATTGACAATGGGTGAGAAAGCAATGGTAGGTAATAATGTGTTGATTATGTGGGTTTAGGCTAGAGATAACTAATATCCATAGTTATTCACCCATGAGAGATTTGAGGCTAGAAATAGCTCAAATCTGACCCAAGTCTTATTGGCTATATTTTTTGGGACCTTGGGGTTTGAGAAAACCTGAGGTAAAAAGGCACCCTCGTGGTTGAGAAACATCAGGTGCCAGCTCATCCATAGCTATTTATATTTATGAGTAATAATTCAATTTTCTAGTCAATTCGAATCCAATTGACACCCCATTCAAAAGCATTCCCCTTGCCCTTGCTCACTTTTGTTAATTCAAGTTGGTTATCTTGTTGATTGATCAATAGTAGTTTTTGTCACGCCCCGCCTCGGGGGGTATGACTGGCACCTGGTGCCCTACTAGGACCTGAACTACTGGACTGCTAAGCCTAGGCACATCTGGTACCTGGCTGGCTCTAATTCACATTTCTGGAAACAAAGGGCTATATAACGGCTGTAAACACAGCCTCCGGCCCATTGGCCTATAGCCTCCTGTACCTGTAATAACAGCTGACCAGAACAAACAACAATAGGGAAACCTATGCGGGCCGACAAGGCCACCATGCTGTCTAGTTATCTGCATTCAGCGATAAAATACTAGAAGGCTACGTGACCGGCAAGGTCACCACTACTGTCAAACTTATGGCCCCACACGGCCAACATAAAAGAAGCAAGAGTACTAACAGCTAACCACTGCACGGCCTCACACGACCGGCTCAACTGACCACAGGGAAATATACAGACTGCAAGCCTCTAGGAATAGCAATAGAAATGATCGGGACAAGGCCCCGACCTACCCATACTATATAACAACAGAAACTGAAGTACACCTCTGGAATTCAGTCTCCAGATGACAGGAGCTGAATGCTCAACGCTGACAGGAATCACGTGGTGTCACCTGCTCGTCTATGAGTACCTGCAGGCAGGTAATGTAGCGCCCCACCGGGCATCAGTACCGCTGGTACTGAGTATGTAAAGAAATAACTGAGAACAAACTCTAAAAGCAATAATATAACTGATGAAACTGAAGTAGAAGGAATAACTTAACTGTCTGATAATGTAAACCTTACCTTCTCTCAATCTGTACTGGAAGGGATAAGAGTCATACCTGGAAACGTATCGTGCTACTGCTGATCTACTTGTATCTAACTTAACATGGCATAACATGAAATAACATAACATAACACACACAAACCTTACCCGGCCCCCATAAGCCGGGAGGTACAACCAGCACAGAATATATACCCCTACCCCGGTCATCCTATCTCCTATAGTGGCTATAAGCATCCTGCCAGTCCCTGGGTATGCACTTGGCTCGCTGAGCCCCTGACTATAACTGCATCTGAGTCCGGAGGACTCCTGAATCTGCACCCGGGCGTATCCGCTCGACTGGGGTGTGTAAGGGCCGATCAAGGCACAAATATGGGGAAAACTGGCATCCCATCTTCGTCCCCTGGCGGGACGGCATGCCACTCCGTAGAGTGACGTATCCTCGTCCTCTGGCGGACGAGTCGATACAGCTATTAACCCTGGGCGGTCATGGATGCTAGGTAATCCAACCCCAAACAATACAACGGTCTCAACTGGTAATACTATCTGGGTATCTCACATGCTGAGGCTAATAGGGGTAAAGTATCATATATATTACATGCTGAGCTAATGATAGTAATCTGTACGTATTTAATACGTGCTGAGGCAGGTAAGGATGTATAAATATGAATATCGTCTCCTGCCGGGCTGTACTAGGCAAATGCTATATAAGATAATGTTTCTGCTGAAAACTCTGTTGTTTACTAAGTTTCTGTATACACTATATGCTGGACTAGTGATAGAAATAAGTACATACTTAATACATGCTGAGGCGGGAAGTACTATATATGTATGTACGAATATAGTCTTTCTGCTGAACTATGTTGTACACTGATTTTCTATAGTAACATGATTTACTATTTCTGACATGCTTTCTAACTTTATTTTGGTCTATTATTCTAGTTCTGAAATGCCTTACGGATACTGTACTACTTCACGGGGTGTCAACTGGACACAACAATATCTCCACATGACATATTACATCACATACTGAGTATACTGGGCAATCTCTAACACTTACGTTAGAATCTATATCATACTGATAGGTCTCGTACACGTTGCAACCCAAAGCTTCTTACATTGTACCAATATTCATAATAACGCAATACTCGACTTCTGAACATTCTACTGGTCTGTAAATTACTATACTGTCTCAACATTACTTAACTTGCCGAGGGAACTAACTTTACATACCTTATCCTTGAACTATTCGTCTGTCGGACGAAGCTCGGCTGGTACTTTAACTTTTTTCTCCCAACTGCATTCATAAACATATCAATCAATACTAAATACAACTTTATTTCAAAAGGCAACGTCACTTTCGATATAGTTTATATCCTAAACTTAGGCTTATCGAAAGACGGGCAGAAACTCGCTATTTTTCAGAGGTCCAGAAGGGAGAAACATTCACTTCACAGCTAGGGACACATAGACACTAATTTAGAGCAATTCCACTTACCTTGGCTCGGTGGCTCGATGATTTGCCGGCCGTATTTCGCGAAACTGAATCCGTAGGAATGCTCTCTGTCGCTAAATACCCCCGTATCTGGAGTTAATTTGAGTTTGGGCAGCGTTTAGCAGCGTAATCGAGCGATAATATATATTCCCTCTTCGTCCTCCTCTGTTTTGCTGCATTCTCTGGAAATTTTACAAAGTTTTTATCATTTAAAACCGAAGTGAGGCTTTATATACTTGGGCCTGGACAAGGCCAACGTGTCACGGAGCCATCGCGGAGGCCTCTCCTCCGTGACACGCTGCCATCGCGGAGGGGCTCTGCCTTGGCTCCTTCCGCGATGGTTCGACGGGCTTCTCGTCCGATCTTTTCCCTAGCCTTTCTCCAACACGTATGGCCTTCAAATATGCTTAACCAACGTGGGAATAGGTAATCTGAGTGCCGGGAATTCTATGGGGTGTAACATTCTCCCCCCCTTAAGAACATTCGTCCTCGAATGTATACTGTTATCTAAAGGACTGATTACTTTACTTCCTGGAAGAATTTCCACAGAGTTTTCCCTGTAATATGGACTATCGCAAAAACCTAAAATGCAGAAAAGTCCAACACAGGCACTGCACACAATATTCTAAGATCCACTGGATGACTAAATATCAATTTTTCCTTTATCATTTACAGACATAAAACCATAAGATACTGCATAAGTAATAATACGGACATACCTGTCACCTGACTAGGCCTGAAATAGGGTGAGGATATCTGGTCCTTATATCTTCCTCTGTTTCTCAAGTCATCTCCTCTCGGTTCCTGTTACGTCTCAATACCTTGATAGACGCAATATCTTTAGTCCTCAATCTGCGAATCTGTCTGTTTAAGATAGTTATTGGAGCCTCTTCATAGGCCAGCTTTTTGTAACCTGGATATTCTGGACTGGGACTGCTCTGGACGGGTCTCCTATGCATTTCCTCAGCATAGGTACATAGAAGACCGGATGAATGGATTCTAATTCTGGAGGCAAATTCGATTAATGGTAAATGCTCATTTTGGCTATTACTGAAATCTAGCACACACGCTCGCAACATGTCTTCGAGCGTCTGAATTGTGCGCTCAGCCTGCTCATCTGTCTGAGGATAGAACGCTGCGCTTAAATTAATCTGCGCTCACAAACTCTTCTGAAATGATTGCCAAAATCTAGCTGTGAAGTGTGCTCCTCTGTCTGAAATAATGGATACTGGTATTCCATGTAATCTGACTATCTTTCTGATATGCAACTCAGCATAATCTTCGGCCGAGAAAGTAGTTCTTACTAGCAAGAAATGAGCTGATTTTTGTCAATCTGTCACTTATCACTCATATAGAGTCATGTCTGTGTTTTGTACGGGGTAATCTTGCTACAAAATTCATATTCACCGCTTCTCATTTCCAAAGAGGCACAGCTATGTTCTAAATTAACCTGCCTGGTTTCTGATATTCTGCCTTCAACTGTTGGCAGTTAGGACGCTGGGCTACCAGTAGTTCTTTTTATTGTCATGGTACCTCTTTGTCGTATCGGGATGAAGGGAATAGCGAGCGTAATGTACCTCGCTCATAAACTGCTGGCGATGCCCCAAAATATCTGGAGTATAAATGCGGCCTTTATATCGCCACACTTCATCCCCGGGTATCTGAAAATATGTCATCTCTCCTTACTGAATCTTGTGTTCAAGTTAAACCTGGCAAGGGTTTCTATACTGCCGTTCCTTTACTTCCACCTCTAACCGCAATGATGCGATATTCTGTATTATCGTTCTGTTATCCTTTATTTTTGCTATGCGAGCGGCTAGATCGGCTAACTAGTAAAATTCTCGGGTGTATTCACGCTGTTCAGGCGGCAAGCATGCCAACTCCCCGTAGATCTATGGCTAAGGGCATCTACTACCGTATTAGCCCTCCCCGGGTGACACAAAATTCTTGATTTTTCAAGTATAAACTACTGGTCATGGGTAAGACAATTCTTTTCACGTTTCTTCAATTGCCTGAAAGCATAAACTGTTACTTTACCATGCTACATCAACCCTCTGTACCTTCTGGCCATACTAACACTGGGACTGAGGTTAACCTGGCTGTTAACTCCTGGAAGTTCTGCTTACACGCCTCAGTCTACTGGAACTTCGCTGCCTTCTATGCCAACTTAGTCAGAGGTGCTGCTAAGGTGGAAAATCCTTCCACGGACCCTCTGCAGCACCCGGCTAACCGCAGGGATTGCGTACTTCGATCGGAGTGGTAGGTCCAGGCTAGATCCTCATTACTTCGATTTTTCTGTGTATCTATCTGTACACTAGCCTCCGACACCATGTGACCAAAAAGGCTACTAAACTTAGCTAAAATTCACATTTACAAGGAATTGGCATATAACTAATGGTCATACTGGTTTATTATGCCGGAGAATCTAACAAGTAATCTACTGGTATAGACAGAGCTTATCTGGCCTTCTGGCCGTATGCTAAGGCTACTTTTTGCTGGGATAACCTGAACGACTGTCTGCGCACCTTGTGCCTTTATCTGATCAGAGGGTCCTAATACTGACCATGACCTCTAATGATCTGGCTACATAACCTTAATTGACTGAATAGTCGGGTTGAATGACCCGAATGTGACAGTAGTCTAGTAATGCCCTAACTGTACTACTTGAGTACTCATAGTTCGTACATCACCGCCAACTCGTGGGCATCTAATTGCTCTGTTATTTTGCTTAAACCACTGTAAGGTTGGACTTAATCAGCTTACTCCCAGGCGATCAATCTCTGGATCTCCACGGGGAGTGTACTGATCCCCTGGTCTTAATAAACACTATGCTAGCAGGGTACTGGTAATTTCTTACGCCTTGTGTGTATCCACTTGGATTTATACTGCTATTCTGGGGAATTCTCGGTCTTATGAGTTATTCTGTAAATACTGGCCCTCTGCTAGGGCTCTGTATCTAAATACCTTACGAAAACCAGCTGAAATACTAGTCTATCGCTGACTGCTGATGTGGACCCTTCCTTGGGGTACCCACGGGTATTCTGACTGGGACGGCCGGCTGACTTATGAGGTGTTCTACATAACAACTGCTAGGTTGACTAAGGCCGACTGTCGCCCACGAGGCTGGGAAAATGACGTATGACCACTTAACATGCTAGAACAATTCTGGTATTGCTAATCTCTAAATTTGCCTATTCGGTTTCTAATCCTGGTTCTGGCACATGAACTACTGTTACCGATCTTCAGGGATGCCTCCCTGCTGATGCAGGCGACAGCTGGTCGGTAAACTGTCTAACTGCGCCCTTATCATCTAGCCATCTGTCTTAAGTCAATAACTCTGGTAAGCTCCTAGAGCCTAAATCTGACAACAACACATAAGTCTGTTAATCTAATAACTGAAAACTGAGATAGTTTTTATGATTTCATACGTAACTCACACTTAATCCGCCCTTTCTCTTCTTCTTTTCTTTCTTTCTTCTCCCTCTTTCTTCTCTTTTTCTTTTTTTTTTTGGTGCCCCAATGCAATTTGTATAGGCTTTCTATTACTAATCAGCATCTGTGATTGTAGCCCTTATAGGTAGCCACTCACAACCTATCTATTATCTGTATATCTATATATCGCTGGCTACGTACAATATGTACTGATTCCTGCGGTAATTCATAACCTCCGACATGTTCTGCTGAGTCTCACATCGTACATGATACATTTCTTCTATGGCCTAATAATATCTCCTGCCCTGACTTATCATTTCATTGTATTGTCACCCCATTCTGAAAGTAACAAACATAAACATTCTAGTTATTGTCTGCTGTTTAAAATCCCGCCACTCTTGCGATGTGGGGGTCGATGTTCGAATCCTGTAGCCTTACTAGGCATATATTGAGAGCCCATAACTGTCTGCTGGGCCTTATCTCTAGGCTACACTTGATTAGAATTGCTGTATCGGTAACTTCTTAACTTTTCTATAATAGACACCCTGCGGTATTCTGAACCGCAATCTTACTGTCAGCCCGAGGCTTAATCCTTAATACGATACTTTATCGATCCGGGGTAGTTCTAATTTCCCCACAAGATCTGACATTCCTGCTTCTTCCTCTCATCTTACTTAAACTGAACTCTGGGGTTCAAGGTACCTGCCTTTTGTTGCTAATGAGGTTACTGATCAAGCCTCGGCCTATACTTCTTTGGGCGTATACTCAAGCCCATCTGATTCACATGACCTCTATATCTCTCGATGTCACAACTAGATCATAACTATAATCTTACAGGTATGTCTTGCTATCTGTTAGCATATATGGCGGGCTTGGCCTTTTTCTGGCTCAAACTTGACTATTACTAAGCATTTATTACTAATAGGTCTTTTATCCCTGCTTCGGGCAAGCTAAATAATCTTACTTTCTCTACTGGCTTATTGTCATAAGGGTCTGCACAGCTTACGTAATCATAAGGGCTCTTTATACTTTCTAATACTTACTAGGATCAATCAGCCCATCTTTACTTACTGCTTGATCTGGCAACCCCATCTCAAGTCTTATGCCCCTTTACTATACTGGCATCAAAATCAGGAGGTAGGGATAGCCCTTTTCTTATTACAACAAATAAAAGCATTCAACTGTACCATACCCAAAAAGATGTATTCGGGATTCCCGCATTTCCTTCTCTTTTTCGTACTTACCTGGTGGTCTGACCTTATCTGTAATCATAATCAAATCTTATATAACTAATACGTAAATCAACTCATATGAACACTATACTTCTGACTTCCTATTCTGACGTTATCAACGTATACTAGGAGTAATGCCACTAAAGGTATTACGCTGGGAGGTCTCTGACACCCCGCCTCCTGCTGCTATAGTTATCATGTAACTGACTGAGGTTCTCTTCTGTTGCTATCTCTGATCTTTTGCCTGTGATAGGGAAATGCTGATCTACCTTTATATCTGTAATCAAAGAATACGGTAAGTTTTCAGGTACTCAACCCTACACTGTACAGCTCTAAAGCACGACTGACTGAGAAGGAAGGGTAACCATCATATCATGCCTCGCAGCCTCCTGTCTATAGTATGTGGTGCACAACACATCCATAGACAAGACTCTACTTAGCACGGCTTGCAGACTCCCTGGGATACGACCTGCTCTGATACCAAGTTTGTCACGCCCCGCCTCGGGGGGTATGACTGGCACCTGGTGCCCTACTAGGACCTGAACAACTAGACTGCTAAGCCTAGGCATATCTGGTACCTAGCTGGCTCTAATTCACATTTCTGGAAACAAAGGGCTATATAACGGCTGTAAACACAGCCTCCGGCCCATTGGCCTATAGCCTCCTGTACCTGTAATAACAGCTGACCAGAACAAACAACTATAGGGAAACCTATGCGGGCGGACAAGGCCACCATGTTGTCTAGTTATCTGCATTCAGCGATAAAATACTAGAAGGCTACGTGACCGGCAAGGTCACCACTACTGTCAAACTTATGGCCCCACACGGCCAACATAAAAGAAGCAAGAGTAATAACAGCTAACCACTGCACGGCCTCACACGACCGGCTCAACTGACCACAGGGAAATATACAGACTGCAAGCCTCTAGGAATAGCAATAGAAATGATCGGGACAGGGCCCCAACCTACCCATACTATATAACAACAGAAACTGAAGTACACCTCTGGAATTCAGTCTCCGGATGAGAGGAGCTGAATGCTCAATGCTGATAGGAATCACGTGGTGTCACCTGCTCGTCTATGAGTACTTGCAGGCAAGTAATGCAGCGCCCCACCGGGCGTCAGTACCGCTGGTACTAAGTATGTAAAGAAATAACTGAGAACAAACTCTGAAAGCAATAATATAACTGATGAAACTGAAGTAGAAGGAATAACTTAACTGTCTGATAATGTAAACCTTACCTTCTCTCAATCTTTACTGGAAGGGATAAGAGTCATACCTGGAAACGTATCGTGCTACTGCTGATCTACTTGTATCTAACTTAACATGGCATAACATGAAATAACATAACATAGCACACACAAACCTTACCCGGCCCCCATAAGCCGGGAGGTACAACCAGCATAGAATCTATACCCCTACCCCGGTCATCCCATCTCCTATAGTGGCTGTAAGCATCCTGCCGGTCCCTGGGTATGCACTTGGGCTCGCTGAGCCCCTGACTATAACTGCATCTGAGTCCGGAGGACTCCTGAATCTGCACCCGGGCGTATCCGCTCGACTGGGGTGTGTAAGGGACGATCAAGGCACAAATATGGGGAAAACTGGCATCCCATCTTCGTCCCCTGGCGGGACGCATGCCACTCCGTAGAGTGACGTATCCTCGTCCTCTAGCGGACGAGTCGATACAGCTATTAACCCTGGGCGGTCATGGATGCTAGGTAATCCAACCCCAAACAATACAACGGTCTCAACTGGTAATACTATCTGGGTATCTCACATGCTGAGGCTAATAGGGGTAAAGTATCATATATATTACATGCTGAGCTAATGATAGTAATTTGTACGTATTTAATACGTGCTGAGGCAGGTAAGGATGTATAAATATGAATATAGTCTCCTGCCGGGCTGTACTAGGCAAATGCTATATAAGATAATGTTTCTGCTGAAAACTCTGCTGTTTACTAAGTTTCTGTATACACTATATGCTGGACTAGTGATAGAAATAAGTACATACTTAATACATGCTGAGGCGGGAAGTACTATATATGTATGTACGAATATAGTCTTTCTGCTGAACTATGATGTACACTGATTTTCTATAGTAACATGATTTACTATTTCTGACATGCTTTCTAACTTCATTTTGGTCTATTATTCTAGTTCTGAAATGCCTTACGGATACTGTACTACTTCACGGGGTGTCAACTGGACACAACAATATCTCTACATGACATATTACATCACATACTGAGTATACTGGGCAATCTCCAACACTTACGTTAGAATCTATATCATACTGATAGGTCTCGTACACGTTACAACCCAAAGCTTCTTACATTGTACCAATATTCATAATAACGCAATACTCGACTTCTGAACATTCTACTGGTCTGTAAATTACTATACTGTCTCAACATTACTTAACTTGCTGAGGGAACTAACTTTACATACCTTATCCTTGAACTATTCGTCTGTCGGACGAAGCTCGGCCGGTATTTTAACTGTTTTCTCCCAACTGCATTCATAAACATATCAATCAATACTAAATACAACTTTATTTCAAAAGGCAACGTCACTTTCGATATAGTTTATATCCTAAACTTAGGCTTATCGAAAGACGGCCAGAAACTCGCTATTTTTCAGAGGTCCAGAAGAGAGAAACATTCACTTCACAGCTAGGGACACATAGACACTAATTTAGAGCAATTCCACTTACCTTGGCTCGGTGGCTCGACGATTCGCCGGCCGTATTTCGCGAAACTGAATCCGTAGGAATGCTCTCTGTCGCTAAATACCCCCGTATCTGGAGTTAATTTTTGTTTGGGCAGCGTTTACCAGCGTAATCGAGCGATAATATATATTCCCTCTTCGTCCTCCTCTGTTTTGCTGCATTCTCTGGAAATTTTACAAAGTTTTTATCATTTAAAACCGAAGTTAGGCTTTATATACTTGGGCCTGGACAAGGCCAACGTGTCACGGAGCCATCGCGGAGGCCTCTCCTCCGTGACACGCTGCCATCGCGGAGGGGCTCTGCCTCGGCTCCTTCCGTGATGGTTCGACGGGCTTCTCGTCCGATCTTTTCCCGGGCCTTTCTCCAACACGTATGGCCTTCAAATATGCTTAACCAACGTGGGAATAGGTCATCTGAGTGCCGAGAATTCTACGGGGTGTAACAGTTTTTACATTTTAATAACAATCTTTTGAACCCCAAAATTTTTATTGTTTGTTTTAAATACGATAATTCTTCTTAGTTTTTCTTGATAGATATGTTTCGTGCCATCTAAGTACTATTTTCTGTAGGATTGGACCCCGATACTCGTCGGGTACATTTATTTTGCCAATGACCATTTACACTCTCTCTTTTCGAGGAATGAATTGGGACATTATCAAGGAGCAGTTACCATGAATTAGGATGAGTTCGTGACTACCATCTGTGGATAGGTTCTTCCCTAGTGAGTTGAGGGAGGCGAAGGCAGCAGGGTTAGTCAACTTGAAGCAGCACCACAGGACTGTCCAAGAGTATACCTTGGAGTTTACCCGACTTTCTAAGTACGCACCGGAGATAGTTGAGGATAGGAGGCCTCATATGAGCAGGTTTATGAACAGAGTATCAGACTCACTTGTCAAGGAGTGTAGGACTGCTATGCTGAATAGTGATCTTTATTTCTCATGATTGGTTATATACGCCCAACATATAGAGGCGAATCAAATGAAGTAGAATGAGAGAGAGGCCAAGAGGTCCAAGACAAGGAGTTGTGAATAGTTCCAGGAGAGGTCCAGTGGAGGGCATCATTAGCAGTCCCACCAGAGGTCATCAGCCCCAGCGCCATCATCAGTCAGTGTTCCATCCAGACCTAGGCATGATCAGAGGGGTGGGGCATTAGGTTAGGAGAGACCAACATTCCAGTTTGCGGCAGGTGTGGTAGGAGGCATACTAGTGAGTGCCTAGCGGGTTCAAACGCGTGTTACGGGTGTAGGAAGCCCGGAAATCTGCTTAGAGATCGCCCTTTAGCCAGACAGAGTCACAATAGAGGTTGTTACCCAGACACCAGTTTAGCAACTCCACCAGCATGCTCATCTTAGCAGGATGCATCCATAAATGCAGGTGGTAGTCAGCGTCAAAATAGATTTTATGCCCTCTCATCTTATCAGGAGCAGGAGGTCTCTCCAGAAGTGGTCACAATTATGTGACAAGTATTACATATTGATGTGTACGCATTGCTAGATCCAGGGGCTACCTTATATTTGTGACCCCTTACGTTGTTATTATTTTTGGGGTCAGTCTAGAAATCTTAACAGAACCCTTCTCAGTCTCTACTCTAGTCGGTGACTCAACTATAGCTCGACGGGCGTATAGAAATTGCTATCGCAGTCCTTCAAAAAGTCATATAAGTTGACTTAGTAGAGTTATACATAACTGATTTTGATGTTATCTTCGGTATGGATTGGTTGCATGCATGTTATGCCTCATTAAATCGTAGAACCCATACGGTAGAGTTTTGATTTTCAGGTGAGCCAATCCTAGAATAGAATGGTAGTTCAGCTGCACCTGTAGGTTTCTTCGTTTCATACCTCAAGTCTAGGAAGATGATTTCTAAATATTGTGTGTACCATCTAGTTCGAGTTAAGGATGCTATGTCTGATACCTCGACTCTTCAGTCAGTTCATATAGTGTGCGAGTATACGGAGGTGTTTTAAGATGATTTACCAGGAATCCCTCTCGAGCGGGAGATTGACTTTGGTATCGACCTTCTCCTTGATTCGAAACTTATATTCATTCCTCCTTACAAAATGGATCCAGCCGAGGTAAAGGAATTGAAAGAGTAGTTGAAAGATATCGTAAATAAGGGTTTCATCAGGCCTAGTAAATCTCCATGGGGTGCACCAGTTCTCTTTGTTCTGAAGAAGGATGGTTCTCTTAGAATGTGCATTGATTATCGGTAGTTGAACAAGGTCACAATCAAGAATAAGTATTCCCTCCCTAGGCTTGATGACATGTTTGACCAACTTGAGGGTGCTAAGTGCTTCTTAAAGATAGATCTTAGATCCAACTATCATTACCTCAGAGTTAGGAAGAGTGACATTCAGAAGACACCTTCAGGACTCGGTATGGTCACTATGAGATCGTAGTTATGTCTTTTGAACTAATGAACACTCCTACAACTTTTATGGATTTGATTAACTGGGTGTCCAGGCCGTATTTGGATATTTTCATGATTGTCTTCATAGATGATATTCTCATATACTCTTGGAGCGAGGAGAAGAATGCTGCTGATTTGAGGATTGTATTGAAGACTCTCAAGGATCGCTAGCTGTTTGCTAAATTCAGCAAGTGTGAGTTTTGGTTGAACTTAGTAGCATTTTTAGGTCATGTGCTATCAAGCGAGGGTATGCAGGTGGACTCTCAAAAGATAGAGGCAGTAAAGAATTGGCCTAGACCAGTTAGTCCTTCAGACATCAGGAGCTTTTTGGGTTTAGCTAGCTACTACAAGAGGTTTGTTAAGGGATTTTCGTCCATTGTAGCACCGTTGACTAAGTTGACCTAGAAGAAGGTCAAATTTTAGTGGTTGGATGCTTGTGAGAAGAGCTTTCAGGAGTTAAAGACTCGACTTAGTTCAGCCCTACTATTGACCCTACTAAAGGGCAAAGAGGGATTCATTGTGTATTGTGATGCCTCTAGTGTTGGTCTTGGTTGCGTTCTGATGCAGCATGGTAAGGTCATTACATATGCTTCTAGACAACTTAATACACACGAGAAGAATTACCCGAGGTATGACCTTGAGTTGGAAGCGATGGTGTTTGCATTGAAGATTTGAAGGCACTACTTGTATGGGGGTGTATGTGGATGTGTTCACGGGCCACAAGAGCCTTTAGTATGTGTTCACTCAAATGGACCAGAACTTGCATCAAAAAAGGTGGCTAGAGCTTCTCAAGGACTATGACATGAGTGTCCTTTATCGTTTAGGAAAGGCTAATGTGGTGGCGGATGCCCTCAGCAGGATGTCTATGGAGAGCGCGTCTCACATTGAGGAGGGAAGGAAGGAGTTGGTGAAGGATGTGCATCGGCTTTCTCTTTTTGCCTTGTTGGCTCGACAAATGGTGGTGTCATTGTTCAAAAAGGGTCAGAATCTTCATTGATGACTGAGGTCAAGGCTAGGCAAGATGAGGATCCTATCTTGGCAAAGCTAAAGGAAGCTGTCCAGAATCAGAAGGTGGAGGTCTTCTCCCAAGGGTGGAGATTGTGTACTTCATTATTAGGGTCTTTTATGTGTTCCAGGTGTTGATGCCTCTCATCGAGTTTTCTCACAATAATTGTCACGACTCTAGTATTCAAATGGCTCTGCTTGAGGCTCTTTATAGGCGAAGGTGTAGATCGCGTATTAGATGGTTTGAAGTAGGAGAGACTATGTTGATAGGGCCAGATTTAGTTCATGAGGCTATGGAGAAAGTATATCTTATTAGGGAAAGGTTGAAAATAACTCAAATTTGTCAGAAATCTTATACAGATGCTAGGCAAAGAGAGCTTGACTTCGAGGTTGATGATTGGGCATTTCTGAAGGTGTCTCCCATGAAGGGAGTGATGAGGTTGGGGAAGAAAGGGAAGCTTAGTCCTTGATATGTTGTTCGTTATAAAATTCTGAGGTGAGTTGGTAAAGGGGCATATGAGTTGGAGATACTAGTGGAGTTAGCCTCGGTACATACAGTTTTCCATGTATCTTTACTGAAGAAGTGCATTGGTGACCCGATCTTGGTTGTCCCAGTGCGGAGCGTACGAGTGAAGGATAGCCTTACCTATGAGAAGGTTCTGGTTTAGATCCTTAACTGTTAGGTTCAGAATTTGAGAAAAAAAGAAGAAGCTTGAGTGAAGGTTTTGTGGAGAAATCATCTTGTGGAGGGAGCTAGGTAGGAAGCTGAAGCAGATATGATGGCTAGATACCCATATCTTTTCCCTTCCATCTCAGTTCCAGTATGATGTATTAATTTCCTCCTTAGTACTCTATTCAGTTTAATGTCAAGTTCATGTCTCTTAGTTCCTTTCATGTTTTAGCATGTATGTATGATTCATGAATTTTTTCAGTCTAGAGTCAGCCACTCCATCAATTTTCGGCTTCAGATGTTCAGTATTTGGGATTCCAATTCCTTCCCTATCCCTTCAGTATGCTTAATCCATATTCGAGGATGAATGTTCCCAAGGGGGAGATAATATAATACCTCAAAAGTCTCTAAGATCAGACCCGAGGGTTGAATCAGAAGAATCAGAAAAATCTGCACCAGGCCACAGAATGACTCATTAGGTCAGACGGATCGTTTAGTGACCCATTAAAGGGTGCCAAACTTGTGAAGAGTCATTATCAGGGGGTCATCGCGGATGGTTTGATGACTCTTCGCAAATCTGGCACCCCTTATGAAAGGGGGTCACTACGGATGGTGTGATGACTCATTGTGTGATCCAACAAGTCATTAGTAGGCCCGTTGTGTGCTGAGTAAGTTACAGTCCTAGAGACTTAATGGGGGAAGGAATGAGTCGTGGTTTCACTTTATGACTCGTCAAGTGGGTCATAGTCAGGCTGGTTGAGAAAAGAGGATGGAACTTCCACCGGTGTTGACGAGAGGGAATGATGAGTCATACAGTAGGGTAATAAGTCATCCAAATCCCTCATTAGGATTGGCAGAATCACTTTTCCAGGCGAATCATTAAGGGGTTTTCGTAATTCTTAAGCTCCTAAGTCCTAAACTACATTGTTTTAAGCCCTCATAAGAGTGTTTTAGGAGGGTTTTTATTCAATATTAAGTCATTAGACTCTCCCATGCATGCAAAACTTTAAATTCTCTTGGAAGATCAATCTAGAATTCTCTCAATTCTTCTCCAATTCTCTTGGGCTTTCAAAGGCAAGTTAAGAATCAATTTACCCAGGTATGTAGGGCTATGAATGAGAGTTTCCTTTCACTCTCATGCCTGAAAATTTCCCCTCAAGTTCATCAATTGAAGTTCTGACTTAAGTATATGATCTTATAGGGTTTTAACCCAATTTTATGAAATTCTCTATGGTATGCCTATGGGTCAATTCCCCCTCATGTTCCAAAGTATGTTTTCAGATTTATGAGCATATTTTATATACAAATTAATTATAAATTCATGATTTTAAGTTTTAGAAGTTATGCCCTATTATGCAAGTTTTATGAAAAGTCAAGTTTATGATTCATGATTTTAAGTTTGATGACATGTCCAACATGAATGAATATTTATAAATTACCCATTTATGAATCTATGATTTTGACTTATGAAGTCTATTTTATGTATGCATGATTTTATGATTTGACCACGCCCCCACAGATTAAGTATGTTTTCGTGATTTAGCATAGTTTTATAAATCAGCTTACCATATGGTTTGGAGTCAATACTCCTACTTTCATCTTATGGTGTGTTTAGAGCCAGGACTCCCAAATATTTAAATTTCAGACTATGCTTGTAATTATGGCTTTAACTTCATTGAAAAAGTATGGGAGCACCTTGCATGTTTTTGGGAGTAGTGTCTAGCACGGAGTAGGCTAGGGATTCAGGTAAACCCCGAGTCTTCGAACTACGCTCCAACATAGGTATACATTCACATTTGAACCTCCTTTGTGAGTTTTGTCCTTCCCCAAAAGGGGCCTTCAGCTTGATATCAATATCATGATAGCGTCCTTAGCCCTGACAAGGTTTAGGACGGCTTTACCTACTTAAGTGTGATAGTTGGGGCATCACGTAATCTCTATCGTGATGGTGTCGGTTATGAGGAATCTCCCATTATTCCTCATGATTTCAGTTATTCATGTTCATAACTTATGATATTATGTTTTACAACAAGTTTGACTCAATGACAGTTTATGAGCTTTTTACTTACGATTTCAGCTATAACAATTCATATAATTTCTATTTTTTAGCTTTGGGTCATTCTATTCAGACATGATATTCAACTTATGACTATATATGTTTTAGATTCAAATTTCATCATGCAGTCCCTACTCTCATGATCTGATGATTTATGGTTATATGCATGATTTCAATTTACATTTGTTCAGCATGTTTTACTTACCTTGCATACTCAATACATTCCAAGTAATGACCATATACTCTATGTTGTATCATTTTATGATACAGGTCGAGTGATCAGGCTTAGTTTCATCATTGTTCTAGCTTTTCCTGCAGTTCAGCTCAATTCCCATTATTGGTGAGTCCTCATCTTCAGAGGACATTTAGTTTGGCGTTTGATTATTCTATTTCAGTTTTAGACTTTAGCAAGCTAGTTGGGGTTATTGTCCCATCAACTTATTAGATATTTTAGAAGCTTATCAGACATTATGAAGTCTTCTAGCTTTATTGGATGTTGATTTTGTTTATGATTGTTATGTTATTCAGACTTCTGCTTATTCATGTTTAAGTTACAAGTTTTTCGCTTTGATGTATGCTCTTCAGTTGTTATGTTCATGCCATGGGTAGACTTGGATCCATTTCTGATTCTAGGTTTCGTGTCTCGTTTTGGGGTTCCATCTTGGGTCGTGACAATATCTCAATGCAATTGAGGAAATAATGTATCTTGTCAATAATATCCAACCAAATATTTATTTTGTAGTAAGTTTATTGGCAAGATTTAGCTCCTACACAATGAGAAGACATTAAGAGGGTGTTAAGCATATATTCAAATATCTTCGAGGAACCATTGACTTGGGATTATTTTACTCTTATGAATCCAAGCCGCAAATGATTGGTTATGCATATGTGGGATAATTGTCTGATCCACATAAAGTTCGAACTAAGAAGGACTATTTGTTTATATATGGAGGCACAACTATATCTTGGTGTACAATGAAGTAAACAATAACTGCCACTTCTTCAAATGATAATCATCCATGAAGTAAGTCGGGAGTGTGTCCAGTTGAGGTTAATGAGTCAATATATTCAGAAAATCTATGATTTTCCTTTGGAGAAAAATATTCCAGCTACACAATATGAAGACAATGCTGCATGTATAGCTCAATTTAAGGGAGAAAACATTAAAGAAGATGGAAAAAAACACATTTGATCAAAAAAATTTTTTTTACTCATGATCTTGAGAAGAGAGTGAAATAGATGTTTAATAAATTCGCTTGGATGATAATTTAGCAGATCTATTCACTAAAATCTTATCAACTTCAACATTTTAAAAGCTTGTATACATGATTGGAATGGGTCATCTCCTAAAAATTAAATGAGGTTTACATAAGGAGGAGTAAAGTACATATTACACTCTTTTTTTCTTAGCTGAGGTTTTATCCCAATGGATTTTCTTGGTAAGGTTTTTAACGAGGCAACAAATAAGGCGTAATAGAAGATATATGTACTCATTTTCTTTCTCTAGGATTTTTCTCCCATAGAATTTTTTTCTAGTAAGGTTTTAACGAGTACATTATTTATGGACATCCAAGGGGGAGTGTGATGAATACAATGAATTGTGACTATCTATTTAATATGGATACAATCAATTGTGGCTGTCCATTTAATCTTATACATCACATACATGAATAACATGTATTTATATGTATCTATTTAATATGTAACTTCATTCTTTGCCTTTGAGAATGTATATTTGTAACTATAAATACAACACTTTTGGCTCATGAGAAGAATAGACGTGAAAAGTTTTGGAAACACTTGAATAATTGAAGACATGTGAAAAACACTTGGAAGGAATAAGAAAAGTTATATCTTTTCTCCGTTTTCTTGTCTGTGTGTATTTATTATTGCTCTTTATATTTCTTGACTACAACATGTTCCAATTTTCTTCTTCGTCTTACTTAATTTTATAACATTCAAAAGTTACTGTTTTTTTCTCTCTCGTTTAGCCAAATTCTCTAATTATTGGTTTTAATTTCCATCCTTCCTATTTAAGTTTATCAACAAATGACTTTTTTCATTTTAAAATAAATAGTATTTTCGTTTTTTAATTTTATTTTAAAATAAGTGATATTTTATAAAATTAAAAAGATATTAATAATATTTTTTAAATTTTATTCTTATTTAAATAAAGAAGTTTTACCTAGTTAAGACACTACTAAAGAATATTATTTATTAAAGGCAAGTTACCAAAATTTTTCTAGGAGTCCGTAATTCTTTTTAAGGGATATGTGTTGTCTTTTGTAATTCAATTTGGTATTACCAGTTATTTATTTGTCTTCCAAGTGTTCTTAAGATTTTCTTTTGAACTCATGGTATATACTGTAAAAGTTAAGCTCTTGTCTTTTTTTTTTCTCCTTCACTTTCTTCCTATATGTTTATAACTTTAACAAGAAAATAATAAATAATATTAATTGCAAGTAGTGATTACGGAAAAAGCAACAAAAACAAAGCTGAATGAAATAAAAATACATGAAAGTAGTGATTACGGAAAAAAAGGACGAGAATAAAACTTCTTCTGGTGGTAATTTTTTTTTTAATTGCACTTGAAAGCATTAAGAATGCAAATTTTTTTTTGTTACTTTTATATCTTATGTTTTTTCCTTCTGCTTTTTAGTAAGAATATTTTCTCTTACAGTTACTTCATCGTTTATAGCTTTGACTTTTGAATGCAAGATGTGAAGTGTAGAATTTAAGTTTAAAGCGTCTTGGATGTTTTTTTAAAATAATTTTGTTGCATGTCCCATCTTATAACTATTAATAAATTTGTATCCACTTTTTTTAAAGCTATTTACTTCTTTGCATCTATTATTTCTATTTCCATGTAAATTTTTGATGTTTAAGAATTTTTACGTGATATTCCCTTAAGTTTTCTTGATACTAACTGTTATACCCCGTAGAATCCCCGGCACTTAGATGACCTATTCCCACGTTGGTTAAGCATATTTGAAGGCCATACGTGTGGGAGAAAGGCCCGGGGAAAGATCGGACGAGAAGCCTGTCGAACCATCGCGGAAGGAGCCGAGGCAGAGCCCCTCCGCGATGGCAACGTGTCACGGAGGAGGAGCCTCCGCGTTGGCTCCGTGACACGTTGGCCTTGTCCAGGCCCAAGTATATAAAGCCCCACTTCAGTTTTAATTGATAAAAATCCTTTAAATTTCCAGAGAATAGAGGGCAACCGGCAGAGGGAGAAAAGGAACGAAGAAAATTAAATAATTTTCGTCCGATTACACTGCCAAACGCTGCCCAAACTCAAATTAATCCCAGATACCGAAGTATTTAGCAGCAGAGGGCATTCCTACGGATTCAGTTTCGTAAAATACGGCCGACGAATCGTCGAGCCACCAAGCTAAGGTAAGTGGAATTACTCTAAATTAGTGTCTATGTGTTCCTAGCTGAGAAGTGAATATTTCTCCCTTCTGGGCCGCTGAAAAATAGCGAGTTTCTGGCCGTCTTTCGATAAGCCTAAGTTTAGGCTATAAACTATATCGAAAGTGACGTTGCCTTTTGAAATAAAGTTGTATTTTGTGTTAATTGATATGTTTATGAATGCAGTTGGGAGAAAACAGTTGAAGTACCGGCCGAGTTCCGCCCGACAGACAAATAGCTCAGAGATAAGGTATGTAAAGTTAGGTTTCCTCGACAAGTTGAGTAACCTCGAAGCAGTATAGTAATTTACAGACCAGTAGCATGTTTAGAAAGTGATTATCGTGTTATTTTGAATATTGGTGCAATATGAGATGTTTTGGGTTGTAACGTGAACGATACCTATCCGTACGATATAGATTCGGGCGTAAGTGGTTAAGGTTGCCCAGTATATTCAGTATGTGATGTAATATGCCATGTTAAGATATTGTTGTGTTTAGCTGAAACCTCGCAAGGTAGTACAGTATCAGTAAAGCATTCCAGATATAGAATAGTAACTATATATGGTTTAGAAAGCATGTCACAAATAGGAAATTATGTTAACACAGAAACTTAGTAAACAGTATAGTTTCCAGCAGAAACACCTCCTCGTATAACTTTTACCCCAGTACAGTTTGACAGGAGGCTATATTTATATTTATACTTACCTGTCTCAGCATGTATCAGACACTTACAGATTGCTATTATTAGCTCAGTATGTGACTTATACAATACCCTACACCTGATAGTCTTAGCTTATGAGATACACAGACAGCATGATTAGTTGAGACCATTGTATTGATTGGGGTTGGATTACCTAGCATCCCTGACCGCCCAGGGTTAATAGCTGTATCAACTCGTCCGCCAGAGGACGAGGATACGCCGCTCTACGGAGTGATATGCCGTCCCGCAAGGGGACGAAGATGGGATGCCAGTTTCCCCATATTGTGCCTTGGTCGGCCCTTATACACCCCCGTCGAGCGGGTACGCCCGGGGTGTTGATTTAGAGTCCTTCGGACTCAGATACAGTTATAGTCAGGGGCTCAGCGAGCCCAAGTGCATACCCAGGGACCGGCAGGATGCTTACAGCCACTATAGGAGATGGGATGACCGGGGTAGGGGCATAGACTCTGTGTTGATTGTACCTCCCGGCTTATGGGGGCCGGGTAAGGTTTGTGTATGCTGTGTTATGTTATGTATGTTATGTTATATTATGTTAGACGTGAGTAGATTAGTAGTAGAATGATACGCCTCCAGATATGACATCCATTCCTCCCAGTATGATTGAGAACAGGTACGACTTACATCATCAGACAGATAATCTAGTTCTTCCTATTTCAGTTTTGACAGTTATATTATTGATTTCAGATATCTTTTTCAGTCATTGCTTTACATACTCGGTACCAGTGGTACTGACGCCCAGTGGGGCGCTGCATTACTTGCCTGCAGGTACTCTTAGACGAGCAGGCGATTCTACGTGACTCCCTGTCAGCAGTTGAGTATTCAGCTCCAGTCATCCGGAGGCTGAATTTCAGAGGTGTAGTTCAGTTCCTTTTGTTGTATATAGTACGGGTAGGTCGGGGCCCTGTCCCGACCAGTTCTATTACTATTCCTAGAGGCTTGCAGTCTGTATATATTCCCTGTGGTCAGATGAGCCGATCGTGTGGGGCCGTGCAGTTGTATAGTTGCCTTTACTCTTTCTTCCTTTTATGATGGCCGTGTGGGGCCATAGTTGCCAGTAGTGGTGACCTTGCCGGTCACGTAGTTCTTTTCATGCGTTATGATTGAGTTGCAGATATCTAGACAGCATGGTGGCCTTGTCGGCCCGCATAGGTTCCTCTGAATTAGTATGTTTCTGGTCAGCTGCTAGTACAGGTACAGAAGGCTATAGGCCAACGGGCCGGGGGCTGTATTTACAATCGTTATATAGCCCTTTGTTTCCAGAAATATGAGTTAGAGCCAGCCAGGCACCAGATGTGCCCAGGCTTAACAGTCCAGCAGGTCAGGTCCTAGTAGGGCACTAGGTGCCAGTCATACCCCCCAAGGCGGGGTGTGACACTAACGCTTCGTTTGGATTGTGGTTACCCATGTTTTTATAATATACAGTACTATATTATATTGTGTTATATTATACTATATTATAAATATAATATTTGAATAAACTATATTATTTTCTATTGTTTAATAACAGTTTTATTGTTTGATTTGACGGTATCGTAACTAGTAAGTTTACTAAAATGCCTAAAGTATTATATATGTTAAATTTATCAATAATTACTAATAAAATAATTTAAGACAAAACATGCCTATTGCTTATAGAAAATAATCAAGTAAGGCAACAAGCTAATTTATCTCTGATGATGCACAGACCTTGCAGTAATATTCATTTGTTTTGATGAGTGACAAATCTACTGAGGAAACCATGTTCCTTACTTGATAGGTATCAAGTCATTCCTCACAGCTGTACAACAACAACTTTGCAGCTGCCACTACTGTCGCAGCATAATGGCAAAACATCCTCGGTCCATGCTATTATCCAATAGATAAAATCACACATCTCACTCATCTCCCCATATACATTGTATAAGACAAACATTTTTGACAAACGTGGACACTATTCTCTCTTGCAAATTCAATAGCTTCTTGCTTCAAGAAAAGCTACAACAAACCGAAGAACCAAAATCCAAGTGCAATTATCATGTTCTAGGTAGTTCATTCTTTTTCTTAGTATTTTGAACATTGTAAACCTTCTCCTCTTTGAGAAACTTCCATAGGTTGTTTCTGTTTGTAATCAAATCACTTGACAGGCTAGAGTTAGCTATTTTCTTTGTAATAGGATTATTACAAATAACTTATAATAGAGGTATTATAAGGGGGAAGGGATTAATAGTTTAATTCCTAGGTTGCAATAACTTATAATCTAAAACCTTGCCTGGCTGTTAGTAAACCTACTCCTCTTTGAGAAGCTGTAGGACATTATCTTGATGGACCCTTTATACCCATGAAGACACTTGATGAACAGGGTGGTAAAGATATTCTCAAGATGAGGAAGGACTACAATGACACAAACAAGAGAGCTATGGAAAAGAACTTCAAAGGTAACAAGTTCCTTATTTATGGAATCGGTTCGGATGAGTACAATCGTATATCAGCCTATGAAGCTATCAAGAAAATCTGGGAAGCATTGCAGACTGCTCATGAAGGAACGAATCATGTAAAGCAGTCAAATATAGACATGCTCACCACATAATACGAGCTCTTGAAGATAAAGGAAGGAGACTCCACTTTAAGAGATGCATACTAGGTTCACCTCAATTGTTAATGAGCTTCACTGTTTGGTGAGGTTATTAAGTCCAACAAGTTGGTTAGAAAAATTCTTAGTTTGCTACCTGATTCTTGCAAAAGCAAGGTCAATGCTATCTCAGAAGCCAAGGATCTAGAAAATCTCACCATGGACTAACTGATTGGGAATTTCAAGACCTTTGAGCTGAAGAAGCAGTAGGATCTTGACAGAAAAGAGCCAAAAAGGGAGAAAAGTCTAGGACTTAAGGCTACGAAGAGTGACTTCGGTAAAGATGAAACCAACATGGCTTGTCTCACTTGTAGATTTTAAAGGCTAGAGAGGAAGAATGGTAACCTTGCTAAGAAGGGAAATATCAGCAAATATCCAAAAGGAAATGATTGCTTTCATAAGTGTGAAAATCCAAGAAACTTTATTAAAGAGTGTCCTCTTCACTAAAAGGACTAGCATTGAAGAAACAATAAGAAGGTACCAAGGAGGAACCAGGTATGAGACATGTTCAAAAAATGAGATGCTGCAGACATGGTCGTGAGGCAAGCTATGAGATCATGGGGAGATATTTCCATCAAATCTAAGAAAGGAGATGATCAAGAAGACACATCCATATTTGCTCTAGATAATGGACCATCGAACTACGAGTCCATATTTGCACTTATGGAAAAATCTGATGATGAGAACGACGAGGAGGTAAATTTTCTTGACATCCAAAAGAACCTCAAATCCTACTCACAGAAGGAGCTAAGAAAATTTGCCAAAGTATTAATTAGTGTATATCATGGTCTTATTAATAAAAAGGACTTGTTAGCTACCGACCTAGACCAATATGAAATGGAAAATAGCTCCATTGATGTTAAAATTACTATGTTAAAAGAAGATCTTAGAAAATCATTTAGAGAAAACTCCATGCTAAATAATAAGTTTAACAAATGTTTGGAAAGTAAATCTAGAGTAAAGAAGGGATTCAATGAAGTCTAGATCGAGCTGAAAGATGAACTTAATAAAGTCAAACTAAATCTCACGGCTCAGCTCGAGAGAGATGAGAAACTGGAGAGGGACCTGGGAAAACTCAAGGCTGATCTTGACAAGTCACTCCAGTGGACTTGGTCCTCTCAAGCTTGCCTCTGTGAATAAAAGAAACAGTAGTTCTAAAGAAGTAATTGTCTTTCAAATAACAAAGGTTGTCCCTTATCATCCTTACATGAAATATGTGTAAAATATTAACAATTTGGCTTTATGTTCACTGAATCCAAAATGGCTGTTATAAGGACATTTGTTAGGCTAGAATTCTTGCCACTAAAAGGAACATGAAGTTTGTTAAACTAAGTGAAACTAAAAAGGGACCTGGTTCTAAGGAAGAAAATCTGTTTTGCCGGCATGGACTAGGAGGAACCTTGTTCACCCTTTCCACCTGCTGAAGGGACCCAAGCTAATTTAGGTTCCCAGATCTAATCAATGATTTTCTCCTACAGGGTGAGATGAGAGGAGGCATCCAAAAATGATTCATGGGTAGTGATTGCTCAAGGCATATGACCGAAAGAATGAACAATTTCCTCTCACCCTAATCCCTTCAAGGAGGGAGTGTATCCTTTAGATATGGGAAGAAATAATACATCCTTGGTGTAGGAAAGATTGGGAGATTCATTTCTCATGCAATTGAAGATGTATTTTATGTGAATGGGTTGACTACAACCTGTTGAGTGTCTCTCAAATATGTGATAAAGGAAATGAAGTGAGATTTTGATCTTAGGCATATTTACATGCCCAAGTGCTATTTTATGCTGATGATTTAGATTTTTTTTACTCGAATTTAATTATAATCTCATGTATTTTGAGTAATTTGTGGCAATGGACTAACAAAGGTGCTAAGCTCTTTGTGTAGGTGAAAAATGCTTAATTATGAAACTAAATGTGAGGATGAATGATCAAGAAGGCAATAAGGAGAAAAATTCAACTAGGAATGGTTGTCATCACCAACACAATGCATTTCCACGACACAAACATGACAAGCTAGGAGATTAGCATGTTGAAGGCCGTGTCACGCCGGGATGTTATGTGCCATCATGCTACAACAAGGCATGTTCTCTCCAAGCCCCATGCCACACTAAGGAAAGCGTGCGATTGAGGGCCATGTAATGCTAGGTGACCTGCGCCACCAGCGCTGTGTCACGCCAAGGATATGTTGTGCAAAAATTCTTATCCAGTGGACAGGTGTGATCGTTCCATGTTTGTAATTCCCTGGAAACTCAAAGACTAGATCCGGGACTTTAATCAAACAATCCAGAAAATCTGTAGAAATATTTCAGGACGATCCACCTGATGAGTCGTTATGAGACCTACGACTCGTTAGGTTGGTCGTGGGAAGGAGGAAGTGGAAGTGTGAAGTGGGAAGTAGTGTACTTGGCGGATGGTGACCACGAGTCATGGTCACCTTTAACGACTCGTCATGTCCCCCATTATTTGCCCTAGTCAGTTGTTAGGCAGTGTACCTAACGAGTGTCACCACGAGTCGGCATCCATGGCAATGACTCGTTAGGTGACTCGTGGTCAAGCCTAGTATAGAACTTCAGCAGACAGGTAGTGAGTTCCATGACTGGTGACCATGAGTCGTGGTCAGGTAGTGAGTTCCATGACTGGTGACCATGAGTCGTGGTCACTGACCATGACTTGTTAGGTCCCTCGTGGTGACCTACAGGGGAATCCGGGCAGGATACTCAACAGGTGTGACCACGAGTCGTGGTCAGTCACTATGAATCGTTAGTTCACCCGTTAGGGTTACCTGACAGCTGTTCCCAGCGATTTTCTAAGGGCCACTTAGTAATTTACTATTCTCTGAGCTTTAAACCATGTTGTTTTGGACGTAAAATCAGACTTATTAGAGGGTTTGGACGATTCCTCCCATCATTTTCACGTTTATTCTCAGGAAACTTATCGAAAGTTCTCTCAAGAAACTCTCAACCAAGCTTAGGGTTGTCCTCCATTGCAGCAGTTCAAGTCCTCTTCTCTGGGAGAATATTAGTCAGGTATGTAGGAATTCAACAAGGGAATTGTCCTTTCCTTGTGTCCTCCAAAATCTACCCATAATCTCCCTATCAGTTTTAGCCCTGAGATTTCAAATACGAATGAATTTCATGTTATTTTTTGTTAATTTTTTCCTAGAATAGTATCCATGTTGATTGTTCATATCATCTCTATTAGTTCCTAATTAAGTTGTCAATGTTCGTACAAAAGTGAATTTAAGCCCTAACTTTCGAGTAATGTTTTTTGCTTATTAAATTCCATCGAGTGAATGAAGAATGTTTTGGGCTGGATTTCCTAGAAATTCTTATTATATATATGTTGAGCAACTATTCCATTGATAAGGATGATTTTAGCCTTATTGGATGAGATTTCTTTAATTCTTGAATTTTTGTCATAGTATGGAATTCTCACGTTGTTGGAATGAGTTGAGTTCTCTATTAGTTGCTTAGTAATTCAGTTCAGTAGAATGTAGAACCTCTTTAGAACTATTCAAAAATTGTCAATTGAGTAGTTTGACTTCAGTCTTTTCCTGAGGTGTCAGTGGTACCTCCCAGTTGTTAGAATCAAACTCAGATTATAGTTATTTGGTCCATTAGGCGGTCATGACATTCTAGTTATATAGCCCTGACCAGCCCCAAGACCCCAGTTCAGTTACTGTTTGTTTTCAGACGATTACGACGCTTCCAGATAAGCAGCTCTGTCTAGTCTAGAACCCAGGTTTTAGAATCTGGTCCGATAAGACTCTCAGGGTACTTTCAGTTATATTTCCCTGACTAGTCTTGGGCCCCAGTTTCGAGCTATCAACTTAGCAGATCAGTATAGGTTTCTAGTGGGAGTAGGACTTAGCACCGAGAGGGCTGGGGTTTCCAGCGCACCCATGTTCCCAGAACTATGTTGCCAGCGTAGGTTACAGTATTATTTGGCCTGATTGGCCCCTGACTTTTGTGATCACCTAGTTCTTGCCTTTATACCCTGGCAAGGTATATTGGGTCCTACCGGTGGGGTGTATACATCGGACTCCACATCTAGCTCACGTGGTTATATGTCGATTAGAGACGCTTCCACTAGTCAGTTCAGATCAGTTTAGTGTGGTCTCTCAGACTCAGTATTTCAGACTTAGTGTATGCCTATGACTATCAGACAGGGTCATCTTGACCAGTTCAGTTTACTTCAGCAGTTCAATTCAGCTTACCTGTTGGTCATTGCATGTCATTTCAGCTTAGGTTTTATATTTAGATATGTCTTCTCCCACTTACTCAGTATATTCAAAGTACTGACCCATACTTTTATGTTGTATCATTTCATGATATAGCTGGAGGTTCCTAGACTCAACATCGTTAGCCGTTGCGATCCAGATCCTCCTTCACCGCAACCGAAGTGTGAGTCCTCATCATTTGAGGGCCTTGCTTTACTTTCTTTCAGTTGAGTTATTATTTTCAGTTAGACTTAGAGTTAGCTGGGGGCTTGTCCCAGCAACTTATCAGTTAGAAGGCTTTCAGCTTGTAGATGTTCAGATTTCATGTTTTAAGTTTTTTTTTAAATTTCATATAAATGCTTTTATGTTATTATTTCAAAATTTTGTTGTGCATGTTTTACTTAGAATACCAGGGTATGATAGACCAGGGGTTGACTTGGGGTCACTTGTGACTTCAAGTACCGTGTTATGTACAGGGTGTAGTTTCAGGGCGTGACAGTGTCATGGAGGCCAATTAGGGCGTCCATCGGTGTGTCACTGAGGTGGTTTGCCACGACAAAAATTTCAGCAATTACAAATAGCACAATTCAGCTATTATTTGGGGGATCACAACATATTTTTGGGAAAGGAGCGCCTGGATAAAAAAGGGACGAGGACTTCACCACTGTTTGGGTTCTTTTTCTATCCATTTATTTTAACATGAATTATACCATTATTAATTCTTGTAAGACAATGAGTGGTTAAAACGCTCATTCTAGGGTTGAGGCCAAAAACATAATTATTTATTGTTAATTTCATGTTTTTTGGATTATTTATCTATATGGCCTATTCTTGCATTCTTGTTTTATTTTTTTAATGCTTGATGACCATTAAAATACACCTATAACTCTTAGGCAAACCTAAAAGAGTAAACCCTAGGATAGAATATGGAATGCAAGGAGTGTGATCTTGTTCTTGAACTTGATTTGCGTTTAGGATGGAAATATACCTAATATGCCACACTAGGTTAATAAAATGGGATGATAGCTAAAATGTGTTGAATTGGGATGTCATATCACAACTCAATGATGTAGTTGTGAGGTCAATTCGGTGCAAAATAGTTAGATGTTTGAAAGACCATAATCATTTCATTAACTTCATAAATCAACAGTCAAGATAAGTAAATGAACCAATGTAAATTAATTCTAAGCATGAATGTAGGCCTCAACTCTAAAATGTTTTCTCATTATTGTTTACAACTTAGTTTGTGATTAATTTTAGATTTTACAACAACAACAAAATCTTTAAAACCACTACACTCTTGAAAATAAATAGTAGTACTTAATTCAGTTATTCGCTAAAAGTCAAGTCCCTGTGGTTCGACATCCGTCTCGCAAGAGCCACTGTATTACTTGTACGCCTGCGTGCCCTGAGGCGTATCAAATTTTTAACGCCATTGCCAGGGACTTGCAAATTGGTGAATTTTTGGTTTTCACATTATTATTGTATTTTCTAAAGTGCTGACAACTTAGTCGTATTCATCACTTTTTCAGGTATAGGTTGGTCCTTGCAGCAAGCTAGCCAGGGATAGAAAGTTGGTAGAACCGTACTCTGGACCTAAGAGAAGGTTAAGGCAGTCAAGAAGAGAAAGTGCTACTCTTTATCACATCTAGCAGGTTCAATAGGATGAGGTTGTTCCAACAGAGATGTTGGCCAGACCATTTTGTGAAGTGGCAATCCCACTCACGGCAAATTTTACCTCTAGTATCTGCAGATCGAAACATGGTGGAAGATTTGAGCTAAAGAAGAATATGGTGCAATTGTTGCACATGAGTGGATAGTTCATAGGCCTAACCCATGAGGATCCACAATAACACTTGATGATTTTTTTGGAGATTAGTAATACCTTCATTCCCATCAAAGTGTGAACTAATTATGTTTGGTTCATCCTTTTTCCATTCTCACTATTGGGAGAAACAAAGGTGGTTGAAGGAAGAACCATCAAACTCCATCACAACATGGGACGACCTTATAGAGAAGTTCCTCATTAGATTCTTCCTGTCTAGAAAGACTGCAAAATTGAGGAGTGAAATTTTGAGCTTCAAGCAGAGGTCGGATGATAATTTACATCTTGCATGGAAGAGATTCAAATCTCTTCTCAGAGACTACCCCTATCACCAACAAATCAATGAAGTGCTGACATATACTTTCGTGGAAAGCTTTGACCCACACACTAAAATTTTGTTAGATTCTGCAGCAGGGGGTCGAGCACTGGATAAAACATATGAGGAGTTGTACACTTTGCTTAAAAGGATTGCACAGAAAAAGTTAGAGTGGCGCAATGATGCATCAAGGGGAGAAGTCAGAAAAATGGTTGGAATGATAGAGGTGGACAGTGTGAATGTCGTGGCAGCTTAGTTGGTCTCTTTTCAAAACCAAATGATCACTCAGTTTAGAAGGCTGAATTTGGCATAATCATAGGCACATGTACATAAAGTTCAACTAGCTCCAAGCTGGTGTGAAATTTATGGTAGCAGCGGTCATGTGGCAGACTCTTGTGGAGTAAACCTAGATTTAATGAATTTTATAGGTAATGTGTAGAGAGGCAGCCAAAACTATGGAACACCTACAATAGAAATTGGCAGAATCATCCCAACTTCTCTTAGGGTGAAAATCAGGGTTAGACTCACAACTATTAGCAGCAACAACATCAGCAGGGTAATCTAGCTTGTGCCTAGTCAAGCAACATAGAGGAGATAATGCAAAAAATTATGGCTAAATAGCAGCTGACAGAGCCAAAATGATAGCTGAGCTAAAAAATCAGCAGCCAGCCTCAAGGAATTTAGAGAAGCAAATGAGGCAAATAGCTGCAGCTTAGAACACTAGACCTCAAGGAGGTTTGCCAAGAGACACAGATCCAAACCCGAAGTAGGTCATCACTATTATTTTGAGGAATGGACAAGAGCTAGATGATGTACTAGTAAAATAGAAGAAGAATGAGGTGCAAGAAGAATTGACAAGACCAGGACCAAAAATAGACAAGGGTAAAGCTAAGGTAGCTCCAGAGGACAATGTACAGTCTGCAGTGCAGCTAGCAAAAAGATTTCAACCACCATTCCCTCAAATACTTCAGAAAATCAAGGAGGATGTATATTTCAAGAAGTTCTTTGACATCTTCAAAGAACTTCACATAAATTTACCTTTAATTGATATTTTACAGGGAATTCCCAAGTATGCTAAGTACTTGAAAGAGGTAGTGTCCAACAAGAAGAGGTTGGTTGATGTGAAGACAGAGAGACGCACTGAGGAGTGCAGTTCAAGGGTAATGAGCAAGCTGCTAGAAAAGATCAAAGACCCATGGAGTTTACCCCTCCCAATACACACTGGTGGAAGTGAGCTGATGCAGACCTTTTGTGACTTAGAGTCTAGTGTGAACTTGACGCCCCAATATTCATTCAATACACTTGGTTTAGGGAAACCAAGGCCTTCCAGAGTGGTGTTGCAGCTGGCTAATCGGACCAAAGTGGTTCCAAAGGGGATCATCGAGGACTAATCATCAAAGTTGGTAAATTCATAATCCCTATTGACTTTATTATTCTTGACTTTGAAGTTTATGACAGGGTTCCTATCATATTGAGACATCCATTTCTGGCCACTGGAGGAGCATTGATAGATGTCGGGACAGGCAACCTGAAGATGCGGGTCAATGACAAAGAGCAGAACTTTAGAGTGTACAAATTTACTCAGCGCCCTAGCGCACTATAGAGATCTCTGTATGATCACTGCATTAGTAGAGAATTAGTGTGGGGTGGAGGAGTGCAAGCTGGCAATCCCTCATTTGAAGGCTCACATAGAAAGGGAACCTAAGCCTGTAGCCGATCCTGGTGGAGATATGACGGGGAAGAAGAGGGAAAGTGTGGAGCCAATTCCCTCAACAATTAATAAAAGAAGGAGATGGTTCCCAAAAGGGAAAAGGAGGTTGAGGACATCCTAAAAGTGATTTAACTTACATCATGCTGCAATATAAAAATCAGGCGCTGCTTGGGGGCAACCCAAGTTGTATAGCAGGTATATATTTTTCTCTTACTTTATTTTGTTTTTTCACTCTTCTATTTATTTTTGTGTGGTTTAATTTATATGAAGGGGAATTATGAGTACCTAGAGAAGTGAAGCTAAGAAGCATAACAAAGCATGAGTGTGGGGCCATTTCCCTTTGCAATGCAAAAGTTGAATGAACATGTTACTAGCTAGGCCTAGAGGCCTTAGGAAGTATCCCTAACCCTTATTTTGAGTTTAATTGATGCTTTGGGACATATCATATTTTTAAGTGTGGGGTGAGGAAATGTCAAAAATTTTGGTGATTGGATGAGGTTGAAGTGGGTGCTTGGTCCAAAAGTACTTATTTGAAAAGTGTAAGAAGAGCACACTTCAATTACCCTTTGGTTTTTCTTTTTAGTTCTTTTTCGAAGGGGGCCCTTTGAATCAAGAATAAATGTTTGATTTTTTTGTGAAATTTTCTTTTAGTCATATTTAGAGACTTTTTTCGATGATAGATGGATGAAAACCGTCTTGAGAACAATTAGTCTTTAGGATTTTTCTTTAGAACCCCTAAATGATTGAATATCTAGATGTTTTTGTTGAGTGCTATACATGTACGAAAGATGCAAGTGATTCGTAAAGTGAGAAGCATGTGTTGTGAATCGAATTACTTTTTAGAGACACTTACGCTTATGAATTTGACACTTAAATGTTGTATTCTTAATTTTGAATTCATGTTGTGAGATGATTTTAGAGTGAATATGGATCTGTCTTGAGTTAAACATGTGCAGAACATGGATCCATGCTATCATATGATGTCTAGAACTTGCCTGGTGTGTTTGCAAAGTGAAATGAGGGATGTTAGTTATAGGAGATGATATAGGCATTTCTTTTATTAAAACATGTTTCTTTCCTTTAATTTACCTACTCATAATGCATGATTCTAGTTAGTCCTGTTGAGTCTTTAGCCTATTCTTTAATAGCCACACAAGTAGATTAATCCTTTTATTTTAATTGACCTGAATTTGATCCAACTCTCCTAAGCATATATGCGAAAAATGGACAAGAGTATAGGGAGAAAATATTGAAAAGAGGAGATAGTTTTGTGTGGAAGTTGAATAAAAGATTAAGGGTGAAATTATTTAAAAATACATATATATTGGTAGGGAGTAGAAAAGAACAAAAGAAGTGCAAAAGTTTGATACTTGAGTATTCCCTACTAATAGTGTAAATTTGCTTAATGAAATGGGAAAATAAAGGAAAAATGATAGATGATAAGAGTAAGGGAAGAAGTAAAAGAAAATATTGTTCTTAATGAGAAAGCGTTATGTATTATAAGCGCTTAGGGAAGATAGTCACTATTATTAGCCAGAATAGTACCTAACCCTCCCTTAGCCTATATTAGAACACTGAAAGCCCTACTTGATTTTACAGTTCGAATTTTCGATATTAGTGGAGTAATATACTAAGAGAAATCTTATGGTTCATTATATTTTGCATATGGAATTCTTTTCGAGAGTGAGCGTAATTGTTATTCATATACCTATATGTATTATAACTTGTATATTTATGAGTGAGAATGGGTACTTTCTTATTTTGAGGGCACATGATTGTTGAAATATAGTTACACATTTGGTTTATTGATTTATTCACTTGTATGAGTTTTCTATGGTTGTAGAGTCATTTCTGAAGGCCAGGAGGTCTTAACTTAATTTTTTACACTTTAACTATGTTAAAGATATCATGCTGATAAGAACTTGTCATCTAGGTCAGTTGTTGTAGCCTCAACATGAGTGTTCTAGCTTCAACACCATGGAGATACGGTCTAAAGGCAGCCCAAGCCACTGCCAAGACCAACCGACACGACTTCAACAAGAAACGACACAAACACTATAACAAAATTGGCCTAAGGCCACACTAATTCTAGACCACACTTTAAAAACGTTGCCAAAACTATCTAAGGCCATTCTTTTCCTGTGTGATCTTTGTTTAAACCTTTTGGATGCGACATATTAAGCAATGGATGTAAACTGTGTCCTTACATAATATAAATTACGCTCTATCAGTGTTACCAAATCATAAAATAATTAGCAACACTTAATTATATATATGTCTACACTTCTAACAGTGCTATATTTATAATTTTTAAGACAACACTTTATAAGTGTGCCTTAATATTCTCATAAAAGTTTCTATTAAAATTAATATTCCCTCCATATAGTGAAAATTCCCCTTAGATCAATAATTTTGAAAGGGAAAAATCGATTTTCCTTTTCCAAAAGTTTTCTCTCGATTGATTCAGAAAGGTCAGCTCCTCCCTAAAATTTTCCTATCGGTTCTGTGCATTAGGAGGCTATTACGTTTCTCACTTTAGCACTTTAGTGAAATTACTCTCTTGAATTCTCTTCAGGCGGAATCTCCCTTGCCACCATCGCCTAATGTAAGGTTTCTATATCTTCTCATAGCTTTTAACAAAATATTAGGTTTCTGCTCCTTCTCACCCTTATGTGACACAATATGTGTGTAAGAGAGAGGAACATGTATTTCTTAAAAGAATTTGAAAGTTTGACATAAATTTCTGCTGAACTTTTATCATATTTCGCAAGATTTATAAAACTTGGTTCCAACGTTGTGGAGCTGAAACTCAAACGAAGAACTTGTGAATTTTTTTTAAGAAATGGAGAAAATCTTCTAGGAATCAAGGTTAAAATTAGAGGTGTGCATAAAATAAAAACAAATTGAAAAAAATAGATAGAATCAAATTACTTGTTACTTCTGTTTCAGTTCTGTAGAGTTCGGTGTTGATTCAGTATAAATTTTAATAAGAACTTGGTATATAGTATTATTCTCAGTTTTAAGTTGTATTTTGGATTTCTGACTTTTTTGGAAATCTATAGTTTAATTGCAATTTTTTATAATTGTTGCTTTAGTCTTTAAAAGTTACCATTGTAGACTTATAGTTGTTGCCTGCTGCTTGAGCATAGAGCTGTGACTATGTTACTCAAAGACTAAAGTTGCTACTTTAGCAATTAGTTGTACTGCTACTTGATGGATCATTTATACCTTGATTTTCAACATCTTAATATAATATTATATATGTATGTATCATATATGATAATGTAGACCTTGTTGGTTCCTAGAAGTTTGAACTTTCTAATCCATTTTATATTACAGGATGCACATTTAAGAATCACTTGTCAATATAAGAAGTACTTTGGGAAATAAAATTCAGAGGTCCAAAGAGGTATGAGCACTTGACGCTTTATTTGGTTCAATTTATTCACTTTTAAACTCGTACAATGAATAATGATTATTTTTTCTCTAGGGATCGACTTTAGTTAATTATAGTCCTTTTCTGGCAAAATCCAAGATCAAGTTTGTTTTTATTTTTGAATTAGTTTATGTCTTGTGAAGAGGCGAATAAAGATATCTATGATATCATTTATTGGTTAAAGTGTAAGAAAGAGGAAATGGATCTTGTCATGACACTGTTGGGGGAATTTGTTCTGAGATTTACTTTATCATGCCCTACAGAAATTAGTAGATGCTATGTTATGTCTTTGGTAAAACACTAAACAAAATTATACTTTTCTGAAGTTCCTATTCACTATTTTGCAGTTTGCTTAAGTCAAACTAATGTGTTTCTACCGTTAAACAACTTGTATGTATAAGTTGAATTTTCGCATAGAATCATACCTTCAAGAAATATTGTGGAGGCACTGAAGGTGGAAATAGATCTAGGACCAATCTCTCTTACTGACTAGATCTTCTATGCAACTAATACTTTCTTGTCCAGGATTTGGGTGGATATTAATTTGATATAGTCTAAATGTCATGACTCTAATCTTGATGGTTTGAGCTTCAAATGAATAATAAATTTTGCTCATCTTGAATATTGCTTCAACCCAAAGCCTAAATAGAAGTCCTCTGAGCATAATGAATATCTTAATTTCGTGTGAAAGTTCCCCGACATAATGAGACAAGAGTGAGCTTTATCATTTTTGTTAATACATACAAATTCCTTTTGGTTTAGACATGGTTATGAATTCTATAAATCCTACTTTATTTAAAGATTGTTATACAAGCAATGAATGAAGTTCCTAACCACTAGGAGTACTTGAGAGCATTTGTGATAGGAATACCGTTGCTGACAAATCATCAGATATGGTGTATCTAATTGGCTATACATTTTATCTAGGGTTAGCTTGAAACGTTCTTGCATTCCTTTCTGTTCAGACTTGGTTGACAGTAGCAGCTAGCAAAAATTCCAATATACCTGCTCTTGGTTGATTATTATGAACATGATTAGAGAGCCTGTCCACCCTTGAGACACACACCCTTGAGACACTTGATACCTCATCTGGAAAGCCTAACTATCAACAGTGGCTAGTCTATTCTAAATTTCCAATCACATAATGAATTGATGTCTTGGTATGGCTCTTGATGATAGCACCAAATTCTTTCATGTAACTTTGGGATATTTCTCCCATGGTGAACTACATCTCATTTAAATTTTATTCCTTAAAAGATTCTGTTACTCTTTATTCTTCAAAAAATGAATATGATGCAGTACATATGTGGAGGGATGACCAAGCCTCATGTGCCATAGTGTAGAGTGTGGTTATTTCTTAATTACTAATCCTACTTTGACTATATCCTCATGTTGCATCCAATATAAACCATAACCTTCTTTTCCTTTCCCCATCACCTTGACATTAAAAAGACCTTAAAATATGCAAAATTCTAGGTAGAAATTGATTGAGCGACAGAGGTTCTTTATTAATTTTGGCACTAGTAGCAAAATAAACTTAAAGTCTGAAACATACAACACATTCTTAAGAATGATTATTTAGAATGACAATTTCAACTGTATGAGTTATACTACACTTACTTCCAGTAGGGACTTGAACTACATTATTCTTCTAATTGTCAACATTTTGAAGTTCATTTAACACTTTTCTAAGTGGTTCCATATGGTGTGAGGCACCTGAATCTATAATCCATGAACATATCTCTACTTTTGACAATAGAGAACATATATCTGCCATGTTGAAATGGTATTCAACTGTGTGATCTCCTAAAGGCAATGACCTCTGCTTACCCTTCCGACTCAAGTAGTTTTTGTAATGGTTGTTTGAAATATAATGCCCTTTAGATTGTCAAGAACTAAAATCACCATTTTTAATAGTAGTATGATGTGCATGTGGATAGTATTTTCCTTAAAATAATTTAATATTTTAGTCTCCATATTCTATCAATGTGGCCCTTGATTTTTGTCTCAACACTTGCTTATGTATGACATCCCACTTATTTGTGTTAGGAGGTCTCTCTCATTTTGATAAGATCATCATCAATTAGATGTATTTTCAAATTGTCCTGAACTTCTTGTAATTGAACTCTCAAAACTCATATCTTGGACTCCAGTGAGGTCACTTCCTTGTTTAAGTTCTTATCTTGTGTGCAAATGCTTAAAGTTTCTTCCACACAATAGATATAGTATGACATGATCTGTGGAGCCATACCTTGTTTGCTAGGCCTTTGAACTGATTTTGGGGTACCAACATTGAAGTACTGGTCTAATGCAATATTGGTATGTCACCTTATTTATTTACTTATTAGTGTTTATAAAGAAGTATACCACCTTATTTTTATAAATACCAAAAGCATGTTGCATGATAATTGGCATAAGTCATGAAATATTATAACTAGCAGGTAAAACATAAGCATGTTGACAATATTAATAGACAATCAAATTGTACAAATTAAATATGCTCCTTCTCCAAAAAGCATCTTGTATAATGGCATATCACATGTGTGGTAACAAGAAATAAATTTAGGATAAGCTAGACCTTCAAATGCATAGCCCTGTAGGTGAGGCAGAATCTTCAAGAGTCAGGGGTTTCTGAATTATGAATGTCATGCTATCAGAGTTTAGGTCAGCCACCAAGTGTTGTAACTATTTCTTTGGTCTTTACAAACTAAAATTGAACTTCATAAGAAAAAGTAGTGTACTAATCGAGGCCTAGCAAATAAAACAGTCGCCTATATATTTTGATGTTTCCAGGAAAGTTACATTTTACTGTAATACCCCAAAAGTCCTAAGATAAGATCCAAGAGTTGAAATGGAGAAAATAGGAATTTCTGCACTAGGTTACAGGACGAGTCATCCCACGACCCATCAGGAACACCATGAGCCGTTAAGTGACTCATGGAGAAGGACTTGAACTTGGTTGAAAATTTGGAAATTTAAGTGACAACGGGTGTGCCCATGAGTCATGGTCAACACCACGAGTCTTCATGTGAGCTGTGGTCAAGCGTTGGATGAAAGTTGGAAAATTTTGGTAGTGTACCTAACGGATTAATCACCACGACTCGTTGAGTACACCACGAGTCATGGTGACTCTTAGAAGAATTTTGACAGTGCAAGTAACGAATGCAGACCACGAGTTGTGACAAGGGACAACGAGTCGTCCAGTCCTTCGTTGGGACTCGTAGGGTGTTTTTCTCTGCGAATTTAGTAAGGGCTTTTCTGTAATTTCTAAGTTCCTAAAGTCTAAATTACGTTGTTTTAAGCTCAGAATAGAGCGTTTTAAGAAGGGTTAAGTCATTCTAAGCCTATCCTAATATATGCATGCAAGTTTAGAAGTTTGAGAGGTGATCAAGCCTAGTTCTTCTAATTTCTTCTTCAATACTCTATGGGCAATCAAGGAAATGGTGAATTCAGGTGTCTTCAGGTATGTAAGGCTATGAATGGGTGCAATTGTCCACACCATGACCAATTCCCTCTCAATTTATAATGTTCTAATTGATGATTCCATGGGGTTCTTACCCAATGCATAAATTCCTAAGTTTCAATCATGGGTATGATCTAAGTATTTTTTAAATGAAGAATTATGACTAATGGGTAGATTTTAAAACATTTTAAATTATAAATTATTTTTTAACAGTTTTCTAAACTATGATGCCCAGCCATGAAAGTTCATGAAAGTTGAGATCTATGAAGTATGTGTACAAGCATGATGAGATGTTATGAAGAAAGTACAATTTTGAAATACCCATATTTATGTTCATTTTTTCAAAGTGAATCAAGTTGATTTCAAGCATGTTTAAGTATTGGGCAAGCTAATAATATCAAGTATGTCTATGGTTTCATGAATTAGTTTGTCATATGGTTTTGGAGTCAAGAATCCCATTATTTTCAGTTTGTGTTATGATTTGAACCAAGGCTCCTCTTGTTATGATTTCACATTTATGCATGTATGTTTTAATTCAACTTCGTCACTAGATGATGGTTATCTTCGTTGAAAATCGATGGAGAGCATATGCATGTTTTTGGAAGTAGTGTCTAGCACCGAGTAGGCAAGGGTCAATCAACCCTATGCTTCAGAATTACGTGCAAACGTAGGTATGATCAGATTATTTGGGGCCTCCTTTGGAGCTTCCCTTACCCCAAGGGTCCTTGAGCTTGATATCGATGCCATGGTAGTGTCCTTAGCCCTTCCAAATCTTTGGAAGGCTCTGCCCACTTGATTGTGATAGTTGGGATCATGTAAGCTCTATCGTGGTAATATCGGTTATATGACGAGTCTCCCATTGTTCCTCATGATTTCAGTTATGCATGTACAACAATTATGATATTATGTTTTTTATAGGTTTTACCCAATGTTCAGGTTTACTTATGATTATCAATTTTTAGCTTTGGGTCAGTCGATTCAGTTTTGATGTTCAATTCTGCTCAGATCTTGATCTAGAAAATAGCATGCAAGCTATACTCTCAGACTCTTATCTTGATTATGTTTTATATTATGCATGTTCAGTGATTTTACTTACTTACCGATTTTACTTACCTTACATACTGGGTACATTCTATGTACTGACCGCATACTCTATGTTGTACCGTTTCATGATACAGACTCCGATATCCAGACTCAATCCCGCCGATAGCCAGATTTTCTTGGAGTTAGCATTCCTTAGTCTCAATTTGTGAGTCCTTATCTTTCGAGGGCCCTTTTTAACAAGTGTATTTCATCTTTTCAATTTTTAGACTATAGTGAGTTAGTTGGGGTCTTGTCCCATCCAATCATCATTATTAGAAAGCTTTTTCGGACATAGTTTGTATTGGCTTTACATTTATGTATTTATTGAGATGTTATTTTTGTTTAGACTTCTGCTAAGTTATTCATGATGATCTTTCGCTTATCTATGATTGAGTTAGATGTTATGTTTATTCCATGGGTCGACTTGGAGCCTCTCGGGGTTCCTCGTCTTGCGTCTTTATCCGGGCCTATGTTCGAGTCGTGGAAAACTTGGTATCAGAGTATTGGTTTTTAAAGTGTCCTAAGATATCCAAAAGACGCGTTAAGTAGAGTCTTTTTTCATGGGTGTGAAGCGTGCCACACTTACGATGAAGAGGCTATGAGACATTTAGAAAATGTTCCCTTTTTTCATAATCTACGTCACGCGATGAAATGTCTCTCTATCCTTCTAACTCGTGCTATATGCGTTTACATAATCAGGCCTCCCCATAGAGTTAATGGAAGGAGAAATAGAAACGGAAATGGCCACGAGGAAGGCAATGGAGAAGGGAACCAGTAGGGCCCACCAACTCATGTAGAACACGTAGCCGAGCCGGTTGCCCATGCAGAGTTCAGGGCAACCATTCAGATGTTAGCCCAGACCTTGAACGCTCAGGTCAATCAGCAGTCGGTAGCGCATGTTCCCTCAGGACGGGAATGCGGTGGCGGCAAGAGTTAGAGACTTTCTAAGGATGAACCCTCCCAAGTTCCCGGGAACGAAGATGGACAAGGATCCACATGAGTTGATTGAGGAGATTCTGAAGATCACCCAGATTATGGGGGTGACTGGGGAGGAGTGCGCCAATTTAGCCTCCTGGCATTTGAAGGGGGTCGCACAATTTGGTTCAAATAATGGAAGGATAGTAGGGCAGTCGGAGCAGGCCCTATCAGTTGGGATAAGTTTCATGCCACTTTTCTAGATCAACTCTTCCCTTGTGAGATGAGGGAGATTAAAGCAGCTGAATTTGTGAACCTGAGGCAAGGGAAGATGACAGTTCAGGAGTATGCCTCGGAGTCACTCATTTGTCTAAGTATGCACCTGAGGTAGTGGCTGATCAGAGAGCTCGGGTGAGTAGGTTTGTACATGGAGTGGTGGACTACCTGGACAAGTATTGTTGGATCGCCATGCTTCATCGGGATATTGATTTTTCCCAGATAGTCTTGCACTGCGAGTAGATTGAGGCGGTGCATCTGAGAGAGAGGTCAAGAGCCTCAGGACAGATAGTGTTGGGTTCACTTAGTAGAGATTCGATGGTGGTCACCGCCTTAAGTTCCAGCAGAGATCTTCAGCCCCAGCGCCTTCGGCTATGAGGGTGCCATCCAAGTCCAGGCGCAATCACAAGGGACGAGCATCAGGCTCGAGGGGCTAGAGTAGAAAATATGCAGAGATCAGCCCTCCAGAGTGTAGCAGATATGGCCAGAGACATACAGAGCAGTGTTTGGCAGGTACAAGTGCTTGCTTCGAGTGCGGGGAAGCCCGAACACATTCTTAGAGATTGCCTAGCAGCCAGACAGAGTCATGATAGGGGCCAAGTGCTGACCTCCAGTTCAGCAGCTCCACCAGCACACCCAGCTCAGCAGGGCACTTCTACTAGTACAGGTGGTGGACAACGCCAAAATAGATTTTATGCCCTAGCATCCTGTTAGGAACAGGAGGTCTCCCCAGATGTAGTCATTGGAATGTTACGAGTATTTCACCTTGATGTATATGCATTTTTAGATCCTGGGGATACATTATCTTTTATGACGCCCTATGTTGCTAGTAGTTTAAGAGTCAGTCCCATAATCTTATCAGAACCCTTCTTAGTCTCTACTATAGTTGGTGATTTAGTTATAGCTAGACGGGTGTATAAAAATTTCCCTATCACAGTCCTTCAAAAAGTCACTTAGCAGATTTAGTAGATTTAGCCATGACTGATTTTGATGTTATCCTCGGCATGGATTTGCTATTTGCATGCTATGCCTCAGTCAATTGTAGAACCCGTACAGTAGAGTTCAGATTTCTGGGTGAGCCAGTCTTACAGTAGAAGGGTAGTTTAGTTGTGCCTGTAGGTCATTTCATTTCCTACCTTAAGGACAAGAAAGATGATCTCCAAGGGTTGCATGTACCATCTAGTTAGGTTTAAGGATGCTACGTCCGAGACCCCGACTGTCCAGTCAGTTCCAATAGTTTGTGAGTATCCAGAAGTCATCCCAGATGATTTACTGGGAATCCTTCCCGAGTGGGAGATTGAATTTAGTATTGACCTTCTTTCTGATATGTAGCCTATATTTATTTCTCCTTACAGAATGACCCCAGCCGAGTTAGGGGAGTTAAAGGAGAAGCTGAAAGACCTCCTAGAAAAGGGTTTTATCAGACCTAGAAAATCCCCCTAGGGTGCACCGGTCCTCTTTGTTCGGAACAAAGATGGTTCTTTTCGTTTATGCATTGATTATCGGCAATTGAACAAGGTCACCATCAAGAATAGGTATCCTATCCCATTATTGATGATTTGTTTAACTAGTTTCAGGGTGCTAAGTGCTTTTTGAAGATAGATCTCAGATCCGGATACCATCGACTCAAGGTTCGGGAGAGTGACATCCCGTAGATAGCCTTCAGAACTCGGTATGGTCACTATAAGTTTGTATTTATATTGAAATAATGAATGCTCCTATAGCTTTTATGGATTTTATAAACAAGGTGTTCACCGTACTTGGATATGTTCGTAATTGTATTCATAGATAACATCCTGATATACTCTTGGAGCAAGGAGGAGCATGTCGCTCAATTGAAGGTAGAGCTACAGACCTTGAAGGATTGTCAGTTGTATGCTAAATTCAGCAAGTGCAAGTTCTAGTTGAATTCAGTGGCACTTTTGCATCATGTGGTGTCGAGTGAGGGTATTCAGGTGGACTCTCAAAAGATAGAAGCGGTGGAGAATTGGCCCAAACCAGTGAATCGTTCGGATATCAGGAGTTTCTTGGGTTTAGCTGGGTATTATCGGAGATTTGTTGAGGGGTTTTAATCTATTGCAGCCCTTTTGACTAAGTTGACCCAAAAAAAGGTAAAGTTTCAATGGTCAGAGGCTTGTGAGAGGAGCTTTCAAGAGTTGAAGACTCGACTCACCTCAGCACCGGTGTTAACCCTACTTCAGGGTACCGATGGGGTTTTGATATATTCTGATGCTTTGAGGATTGGCCTTGGTTATGTATGGATGCAGCATGGTAAAGTTATAGCATATTCTTCTAGGTAGCTGAAGGTCCATGAAAAGAATTACCCGGCTCATGATCTCGAATTGGCGGCGGTAGTATTTGCCTTGAAGATTTGGAGACACTATTTGTATGGGGTCCATGTAGATATGTTTATGGACCACAAAAGACAACAATATGCGTTTACCTAGAAGGATCTAAATCTACGCCAAAGGAGGTGGTTGGAGTTACTAAAGGATTATGATATGAGTGTCCTTTACCATTCGAGAAAGGCTAATGTGGTAGCAGATGCTCTTAGTAGGCTTTCTATGGAGAGTGTGTCCCATGTAGATGAGGGGAGGAAGGATCTGGTGAAGGATGTGCATCGTCTTGCACGGTTGGGAGTTCATTTAGTTGACTCGATCAATGGTGGTGTCATTGTTCAGAATGGATCAAAATCGTCCTTGGTGACTGATGTAAAATCTAGATAAGACGAGAATCCTATCTTGGTGAAGTTGAAGGAAGCCATTCAGAATCAGAAGGTAGGGGTCTTCTCTAAAGAGGGAGATGGTATGTTTCGATATCAGGGTCGTTTGTGCGTTCCGGATATTGATGATTTGAGAGATTGAATGTTGCATGAGGCTCATGGTTCTAGGTATTCCATACATCTAGGAGCCACCAAGATGTACCGTGACCTACGGGAAGTCTACTGGTGGAATGGCATGAAGAAGGACATAGCAGCATTTGTGGCTAAGTGTCTAAATTGTCAGCAAGTGAAGGTTGAGCATCAAAGCCTGGAAGGTGTGCTTCAAGACATCAGTATTCCTACTTGGAAGTGGGAGGAGATCAATATGGACTTCATCACAGGGTTGCCTCGTACTCATCGACAATTGACTCCATTTGGGTGGTCGTGGACAGGTTGATCAAAGAAGCTCATTTTCTACCAGTCAAAACTACTAACTTAGCGGAGGATTATGTTAAATTATACAATCAAGAACTATTTAAGTTGCATGGAGTTTCCTTGTCCATCATATCTGATAGAGGTACTCAGTTTACTTCTCAGTTTTAGAGATTGTTTCTAAAGGGACTTGGTACCCAGGTCAAGCTCAGAACAACATTTCACCCTCAAATGGATGGTCAGGTGGAGTGGACTATTCAAACTCTCGAGGACATGTTGAGAGCTTGTGTGATTGACTTCAAGGGTAGTTGGGATGACCATTTTCCTCTCTTTGATTTTGCGTATAACAACAACTACCATTCCAGTATTCAGATGGCTCTGTTTGAGGCTCTCCATGGGCGGTAATGTAGATCGCTTATTGGTTGGTTTGAAGTCGGTGAAGCAATGATGATAGGACTAGATTCAGTCCATGAGGCTATGGAGAAAGTTCAGCTTATAAGGGATAGGTGGAAAATAGCTTAGAGTCACCCAAAGTCTTATAAGGATGTGAGGAGGAGAGAACTTGAGTTTGAAGTCGATGATTGGGTGTTTCTAAAGGTATCTCCCATGAAGGTAGTGATGAGGTTCATGAAGAAAGGGAAACTAAATCCCCATTATATTGTCCCGTATCGGATTGTGAAATGGGTTTGTAAGGTTGCATATGAGTTGGAGTTTCCCTCAGAATTAGCTTCAGTCCATCCAGTTTTCTGTGTATTTCTCTTAAAGAGCGTTTGGGTGATCCAATCTAGTTATTCTGGTGGACAGTGTCGGTGTGAAAGATAGTTTTAGTTATGAAGAGATTCCGGTGGAGATACTGGATTGTCAAGTGTGAAAGCTAAGAAACAAATAAGTAGCTTCAGTCAAGGTTTTATGGAGGAATTAGCATGTTGAGGGAGCTATGTGGGAAGCCGAGGCAGATATGATGGCTAAATACCCGCATCTATTCCCTTCCGGCTCAGTTTTAGCTTGAGGTATCAGTTTTTTCCTTAGAACTCTATTCAGTTTCATGTTCAGCTCATGTACCCTAGTTTTTTCAGATAAATTGATGTATGTGTGATTCAGTAATTCAGTTCAGTCATTTAGTTCAAATCGGAGTCTATCACTCCGTCAGTTTTCAGCAGGTATGTTCAGTATTTGTGTATGATAATTGAATTTCTATGCTTTTCTGTATGTTTTCCCATATTCCAGGATGAATGTTCCCAAGGGGGAGATATTATAATACCCCGAAAACCCTAAGATCAGATTCGGGAGTTGAAACAAAGAAAACAGAAATTTTTGCACCAGGTTATAGGATGACTGGTCCCATGACCTATCAGGAACACCACAAGTCGGTAAGTGACTCATGGGGAAGGACTTGAACTTGGTTGAAAATTCGGGAATTTAAGTGACAACGGGTGTGACCACGAGTCGTGGCCAACACCACGAGTCATCATATGAGCCGTGGTCATGGGTTGGACGAAAGTTGGAGAATTTGGGCAGTTTACCTAATGGATTGGTCACCACGACTCATTGGATACACCACAAGTCGTAGTGTCCCTCGTTGTGACTATCAGAAGAATTTTGGCACCGCAAGTAAAAAATGCAGACCACGAGTCCTTCGTTGGGACTGATAGGGTATTTTTCTTTGCGGATTTAGTAAGGGCTTTTTCGTAATTCCTAAGTTCCTAAGGCCTAAACTACATCATTTTAAGCTCAGCATAGAGTGTTTTAAGAAGGGTTAAGTCATTCTAAGCCTATCCTAATTCATGCATGCAAGTTTAGAAGTTTGAGAGGTGATCAAGCCTAGTTCTTCTAAGTTTTTCTTCAATTCTCTTTGGGAAATCAAAAAAATGGTGAATTCAAGTCTCTTCAGGTATGTAAGTCTATGAATGGGTGCAATTTTCCACACCCATACCTAATTTCCTCTCAATTCATGATGTTCTAATTGATGATTCCATGGGGTTTTTACCCAATGCATGAATTCCTAAGTTTCAATCATAGTATGATCTAAGCATGTTTTAAATGATGAATTATGATTAATAGGTAGATGTTACAATGTTTTAAATTATAAATTATGCTTTCAAGTTTCCTAAACTAGGATGCCCATCCATGAAAGTTCATAAAAGTTGAGATCTATGAAGTATGTATACAAGAATGATGAGATATTATGAAGAAAGTATGATTTCGAAATACCCATGTTTATGTTCATGTTTTCAAAGTGAATCAAGTTGATTTCAAGCATGTTTAAGTATTGGGCCAACCCATATGATCAAGTATGTCTTATGATTTCAGGAATTAGCTTGCCACATGGTTTTGGAGTCAAGACTCCCATTATTTTCAGCTTGTGGTATGATTTGAACCAAGGCTCCTCATGTTATGATTTTAGATTCATGCATGTATGACTTCGTCACTATACGATGGTCAGCTTCATTGAAAATCGATGGAGAGCAAATGCATGATTTCGGGAGTAGTGTCTAACACCAAGTAGGCTAAGGGTCAGTCAACCCTATGCCTCAGAACTATGCATCAACATAGGTATGATCAGATTATTTGAAAACTCCTTTGGAGCTTCCCCTGCCCCAAGGGTCCTTGAGCTTGATATCGATATTATGGTAGCGTCCTTAGCCCTAACAAAGCTTTGGACAGCTCTGCCCACTTGAATGTGATAGTCGGGACCACGTAAGCTCTATCGTGGTAATGTCGGTTATATGACGAGTCTTCCATTGTTCCTCATGATTTCAGTTATGCATGTAGAACAATCATGATATTATGTTTTCAACCGGTTTGACCGAATGTTCAGTTTTACTTATGATTATTATTTTTCATCTTTGGGTCATTCGATTCAGTTAGATGTTCAGTTATGTTCAGATCATGATTTCAGAAAATAACATGCAAGCCCTACTTTCAGAATCTTATCTTGATTATGTTTTATATTATGCATGTTCAATGATTTTACTTACTTAGCAGTTTTACTTACCTTACATACTCGGTACATTCCACGTACTGACCGCATACTCTATGTTGTATCATTTCACAATACCGGCTTCGATATCCAGACTCAGTCCCGCTGCTAGCCAGATTCCCGGATTTTGCATTCCTTAGTCTCAATTTGTGAGTCCTCATCTTGCGAAGGCCCTTTTTAATAGTTGTATTTCTTCTTTTCAATTTTCAGACTATAGTGAGTTAGTTGGGGTCTTTTCCTATCAACTCATCAATATTAGAGGCTTTTTCGGACATAGTTTGTATTCAACTTTAGATTGATGTGTGTATTCAAATTTTATGTTTGTTTGGATTTCTGCTAAGTTATTCATGATAATCTTCCGCTTATCTATGATTGAGCTAGATGTTATGTTCATTACATGGGTCTACTTGGAGTCTCTCGGGGTTCCTTGTCCGTATCTTGATTCGTGCCTATCTTCAGATCGTGACATTTACCATTTGGATCTAGAGTGTAGTCATCACAACAATTCCAATCCCCTAGAAACCATATGATTTTATCTACTTTACTCTATTTACTCGTAGGGCTGGTTCATCCCCCTTATTTACTTCTTTAGTGTTTGTACATAACAAATTCACATGAAACTTAAATGCTGAACTTTTAAATGTAAAGAGGCTGCAAGAATGTTGTTGACCCTTAATTTGACATTTATTTAAGATAACATCAATTCATTTGAGTTGAACACATGATAATTGCCTGTATGATTGGTACAGAATTAGCAACTAATGAATTAAAAACAAGAAAGGTTTAGTTTTATATTCAACGATACTGATGGATAGCAGCCTTATTTGAGTTCATGGATACTGATGTTATTTTGATAAAGGTTTACATTTACATTCACCTTGTTCTATTATGAAATGATAAAGTTAATCAATTTTAAAAAGTGATTTCCACATATATGATTCTACAGAAATATAATTATCACTCCACTTCACATTAGTTATAACAGTGAATATTTTTCTATTCGTTTTCTTGAAACTCTATTAACTATTACCATTACCACCAAATACTTTGAACTAAAATGTAGTTATGGTGCTTGAAAAAAGATTCAACAGTTAGGTTTTTGCTGTATTGCTGTTAGTTTTTTGCTGTATTGGAATTATCATCTATTTGAGCTTATATTCCTTGTATTGCAGTTAGTTTTTACTTTTCACTGCAAATGAGGTCAAAAGTTAATGTCCTTTATGCATCTATTTCCATTCCACAATAGCTGAGATGGAGTTGGTTGCTTGTAGGAAGGAGGAACATGATTTATCTGGTTTTAGAAATTAATGTTCATTTTTTATGGTCTAATGAGTTCTTAACCTAAAATATCTGGAGTAAGTCTATTCTCATCCTTATTATAGATCCCATCTGCTTGGTTTGTCTGCACGAAGCTATTTGGAAGACATCATGTTGGAAAATGTCCGCTATAACAATACTTGTAATATTTTACAAAGTATTTTACGTTAGGACTATTGTCGTATCCATTGAAATTGATGTGAGACTCTTGTACAGATGTTTCCATGGCTTGTGTTCTTAGATTTGAAATATATTTATTGTTACATTTTGCATCCTCGTATGAGGGATCTTTGGTTATATGATGTTATTATTCTACAAATGTCTCTAAAGATACTAACAACTTTCAACATTGTGTAATATCCTCTAGTACAAACTGTTATCAACAAGTGGATTATGCTCAACTCTATTAAATATATGTTGATAACGATTTTTTTCTAATTTTTATTTTATTTTTAATGTGTAGGAAAATGCAGGTGATCGAATTTGAATGGAGGTCACAAGTCAACTTGATCTATTGAAGTGAATGATGAAGAGTGTTTGAACTATTATATTGTGATGTTTGAATAAATTTGATTTTGTGGAATTCATTTGTCACGATCCGAACATAGGCCCAGATCGAGAATATGGGAAAACGAGGCCCGAGAGACTCCAAGTCGACCCATGGCATGTACATATATCTAACTCAATCAATATAAGCGGAAGATTTATCACAATAACATAGCGGAAGTCTAAACATAACATAATATCAGAATATATACACGATTTATTTGAATTGAACAACATGTCTGAACTGAATTCATGAATCATATATACATACTTTGACATGAAAGAAATAGAGTTTTAGGGCAAAAACTAATACCTCAAGCTGAAACTGAGCCGAAAGGGAACAGATGTGTGTATCTAGCCATCATATCTGCTTTGACTTCCCACGCAGCTCCCTCAACATGCTGATTCGTCCATAAAACTTTAACTAAAGCTACTTATTTATTCCTTAGCTTACGAACTTACCGATCCAGTCTCTCCACCAGAACCTCTTTATAACTAAGGCTGTCTTTCACACCGACACTGTCCACCGGAACAACTAGAGTTGGGTCACCCAAACACTTCCTTAAGAGCGATACATGAAAAACTGGATGGACTAAAGCTAATTCTGAGGGCAACTCCAACTCATATGCTACCTTGCCAACCCATTTCACAATCCGGTACGGGCCAACATAACGGGGACTGAGTTTTCCTTTCTTTCTGAATCTCATCACTCCCTTCATGGGAGATACCTTCAAAAGCACCCAATCATCGACTTCAAACTTGAGTTCTCTCCTTCTCACATCCGCAGAGGACTTTTCGCGACTCTGAGCTATTTTCAACCTATCCCGTATGAGTTGAACTTTCTCCATAGCTTCATGGACTAAATCTGGTCCTATCATTGCAAATTCACCGTCTTAAAACCATCCAATAGGCGATTTACATCTTCTCCCATAGAGAGCCTCAAATGGAGTCATCTGAATGCTAGAATAGTAGTTGCTGTTATATGCAAACTAAATGAGAGGCAAATGGTCATCCCAACTACCCTTAAAGTCAATCACACACGCTCTCAACATGTCTTCGAGAGTCTGAATAGTTCGCTCCGCCTGACCATTTATTTGCGGGTGAAATGCGGTATTAAGCTTGACTTGAGTACCAAGTCCCTTTTGAAATGATCTCCAAAACTGGGAGGTAAACTGAGTAGCTCTGTCTGATATGATGGTCAATGGCACTCAATTCAACCGAACTAACTCCTAAATGTACAGTTTGGCATAATCCTCTGCTAAATCAGTAATTTTGATTGGTAGAAAATTAGCGGCTTTGGTCAACCTGTCCACCACCACCCAAATGGAGTCGGACTTTTGACGAGTGCATGGTAACCCAGTAATGAGGTCCATGTTGATCTTCTCCCATTTCCAAGTAGGAATACTGATTTCTTGAAGCACTCCTCCTGGTCTCTAGTGCTCAACCTTCACTTGCTGACAATTCGGACACTTAGCCACAAATTCTGCAATGTCCTTCTTCATTCCATTCCACCAATAGACCTCCCGTATGTCGCGGTACATCTTGGTGGTAGCTGGATGTATAGAGTATCTGGAACCATGAGCCTCATGCAATATCCTCTCTCAAATAATCAACATCTGAAACACACAAATTACCCTGATATCGAAGCACACCATCTCCTCCTTTGGAGAGGACCTCTTCCTTCTGATTCTGAATGGCTTCCTTTAACTTTTCCAAAATAGGGTCCTCGTCTTGTCTAGCTTTTACATCAGTAACTGATGTCGCCCAAATTATACCTCGTGAATGCATTATAAAGCGATTGACGTCAAATATAGAACCCAACTAGGGTTGGCGTCGAATCCCACGAGGAATATGACGAGAACTTGAGTTAATGCGTTTAGCTAATACTATCGGCTTACTTATTTCCTTAGGGGAAAAGGTGTGAAACACAAAATAATAAACAAAAGTAAGGAATAGTAGATGATTAAGTCAATTTCGGTTGTATTCGGTCAACAAAGTGACTAGGATTCTGTTCCCCATGACTTCATAACCACAAGGCTTTTATACTAGTGATCTATTCCGGTGTTTAGCATGCAATATTGGTAAGTTAAATTCACCTAAATGGTTGGTACCCTATCTACATGATTATTACCACACAACTTGGTCTGTATATGGGTGTATTCTTAATTAACCCTTACCCTTGGTATCGAATTAGCTATTCTCGGAAAAGGTCAAGCTATTAAATAAGGGTTGATAGACTCAAATTTCCGTTGTTAGTCCCTTTTCCCATTCATTACTCACTTGATCCAGTGAGTAAGAATAAGGCAATTTCCAACATTTATAACCATTAAGAAGCAATTAAAACAAAGGGAAAGACAATACATGCATAAACCCCGTTCAAGATTCACTGAGTATTTTTACCTATGTGTGTTAATTCATCATGGTTTCCACAACCCTAGTTATGGGTTTAGCGACTCATACTTGTATGATCACAATCACAAAATATAGAAGAAATCATAATTGCAACTTACAATGATTTGTAGAAGAAAACTACTTGAATTGAATAAATCACCAAAATCAATGAACAAAACTTCAATGTTGTTTTAATCCTCAAAATCAAGAACAAAATTACAAACTTTGTTTCTTGAACCGAGAATGGTCATTAACAATACCAAAATCCACGTGAAAAGTAGTAAAATAAATTGTACTCCAAAAATAAACCTAAATAATATATTTATAATTCCAAACAAAGCCTTTCCTAACTAAAAACGAAATCTAGGTCGGCAGTGGCAATGGTTCAGGTAACAACTCATTAGGTCTCCTAACGAGTTGTAGCAATCATAACTCAGTCGTCCTCGGCAAACTGCTCATTCACGGTAATGGGTCACCTAACGACTCATCAGGTTAAGGCACGAGTCCTTCGTGGCCATGGATCACAAAATTCTCCAGTGTATATGATAGGTGCTCCTAGCATCTCACGATGAGTCATCACGTCTCCTGACGACTCATTATGTCCTTCGCCACCTCCCTGAGCATTTTTTCCAGTAATTTTCTTTCCAATCTTCACGACTACCATAATGACTCATTACCAAATGTAACGAGTCATGCCTTCAACTTATCAACTATACTGTTTTCTTTGTACTTCAACCTGATCTTCCCCACGACTCCAGGAATGAGCCATCCATTGAGACGATGACTCGTTACCTGGCTATCAGTCCACACTTTGTTCTATTTTTGCCTTATTTTGCCCATTTCAGTTTTCGAACTGTTTTCCTGCAATACTTAACAATAACACATTATATATACATAAACGTGCCCAGAATTTGCATATTTTCTTAGTTTTAAGCGACAAAAGTGTCGTAAAATCACGACACATCAACACCCTCAACACCCTCAACTTAGAACTTTTGCATGTCCTTAGGAAAAACAAATAAAACCACTTCTACGCTTCAATCAAAAGAACTCTAGGAAACCTATGGCAGTCACATCTCTTTATCAAATCAAATTTTCTAACCCCTACCTTATCATAAAAAACCAAATCATAATGCATATGTAAAATTTTCAGCCTAATGGGAATCGAAACATGTTGATATACTGTCACTTTCAACCATGCACATAATCCTATAATAACGACCCCAAAGAGTTTGCAGACGATTTTTTTGAGCAGGTGCTCTCACCACAAAGAAGTCCCACACTCACACATGTGTATATGATCATAACAAATATCTTTCTCTTGGGACTAGGTAAAATTACACTCTCTCTCACAAAGAAATTCTAACTATGTGCATGTAATACCATAAGCTTTCCTTTACTTTCAATACCTCAATTTTCAGACGGGTTAACCAAGATCACTATAGGACTTTTTAAGTTTGTAATGTAGGCTCAGGTTTGGATATGGTACATATGGAAATAATAGCTTAACCCTTCTTGGCACTACACTCACTTTGGCTCCACTCTTAACCTTCCTTTCACATTTTTCCTTTTTTTTTTACACTTTCTCCTTCATTTTTCTTCTTTTTTTCACTTTTGCAAGTACGAGGGAAGTTTTTCTTCTTTCAAGCAACTTCATTTATGTTTTTCTCATATTCCCTTTTTCTTTTTTTTTCTTTTTCTCTTTATCACGAAGTTTCTTTCTTTCATTATTGCACACTGCACCCGCCCTTTTTATTCTCATTACTCAATTTCATTCCACCTACTCTAGATAAATAACCCCTATGATAGCCACCCTTAACTTAGGAGATTTGTCTGAGTTGAGGTTCACAGTGTCTAAGGAAGTACTAGGGCCAAAACAGGTTCATTTGAATCAAAGCAGTATGGTGAATTGGTGTTAACAAAAAGAAGGATCAATTTAAGCTCAAAATTGGGATTAAGGGATATTTGTTTCCATTTGGTAGGTCTTTTAAGGCTAAAGTGGACTCATTCATCAAAAATGGCCTATGATTCTTTCCTAGTTTCCCATCATCTACCTCGGTACGACTGATCGGGCAAGTTCTAGATTGATACACACTGCAGAATTTAGCTATTAAACCTTACTCGCACAATGCACAGGCCAACATCATCACTTCTACTAACTGCTAGTTTAGTTACAGTCACACAATGGTAAACATATTCATAGTATTAATGCCATGCAAAGATTCACAAAGGTCATGCTTGTCTATTTTAACATATACACAGAGAAAAAAATTTAGGAGGGGTCTCACGTTATCTATCCAAATAAATTCAAAAATTAGTGCTATTGACTGCCTTAAGTTCACCTAATTTTCTTTCAACTGACACAAACAAACACAAAAACCTAAATGTGCTGGTTCTACTAGATTAGGAACACCCGAGGGAAAACATATCTGGAAAGAAAAATCCTTAGGTTATGTTCAGCAAAATACATAGGTATCCCTCCCCACCCCCATCAAGAAAAGCATTCATCGTCCTCGATGCATATATAAAAATAAAAACACGAAAATAGGGAACATACCTTTGTGACCTAGGCATCTGCGGCCTGGTCAGTGGAGGGTGTAGATACATCTCCAGTGTCGTCTCCTATACTACCAGCCTGACTCGGTGCATTTTCAAAACCTACTGATCTCATACCTTCTCCATGAGCTCTCGTTGCATCAACTGCGACCCTTTATCGAGCCTCATCTCTGGATAACTATAGCGCTGCCTCTATTTCTCTCCGCTCTCTCTTTTGCTCACGGAGCCGAGCATCATCCTCATCAAGACTTGCCTCCTCGCGAGGCCTCTTGCCTTTATCCTGTGCAATCGGATCCTTAGTGATAAAGTCAACTATCGATGGTAGCTCCTCCTCACTCTCGTCATCAATCACTAGAAGCACAAGTGGAGGGATCGTAGCTACCTATCGAGCAGACAACTCCACAATAACTATAGAGGTATCAACCTGCTAAGCCACACTATGAAGATTTGGAAAAGGGTGGTAGAGCTGAAGGGGAGGAGTGGTGGGATTATTTCTAAGAATCAATTTGAATTCATGTTGAGACACTCGACTATAGAAGTTATTCATCTTATAAAGAGACTAGAAGCACAGTGTAGGAAGAAAAGAAGGAAATAAATATGGTGTTCCATCGATCTAGAAAATGGTTATGACGAAGTACCAAGGGAGGTTCCATGGAGATGCTTGGAGGCTAGAGGTGTACCTATGGAATACACTAGGGCGATTAAGGACATGTATGATGGAGCCAAGACATAGGTAAGGACAGTGAGAGCAGACTTAGAGTAATTTTCGATTTTGATGGGTTACACCAGTGATCAACCCTTAGACATTTTTATTTTTTTGGTTCTAGATGAATTGACATGGTAAATTCAAGGTGAGGTACCATGGTGTATGATTTTTGGATGACATAGACCTGATTGACGAGACTCAATATGGGGTTAATGATAAGTTGAAGGTTTGGAGATAGACTCTAGAGTCTAAAAGGTTCAAGTTGAGTTAGAACAAGACATAATACTTGGAGTGTGAGTTCAGTGATGTGAGGCATGAGAGCGCTGCAGAAGTTAGGCTTGATATAAAAGCCATATAAAAGAGAGAAAGTTTCAAGTATTTTGAATTTATTATTCAAGAAAATGGAGAGATGAACGAAAATGTCACTCACTGTAGTAGTGCATGATGGATGAAATGAAGGATAACATTTAGAGTCTTTTGTGATAAGAATGTGTCACCAAAAGTTAAAGTCAAGTTCCATAAGGTGGTGGTTAGACCAACTATATTGTATGGGGTTGAGTGTTAGCTAGTCAAGAACTCTCACATTTAGAAGATGAAAGTTGTGGGAATGAGGATATTTTCATGGATGTGTAGGCATATTAAGAGAGATAAGATTATAAGTGAGTATATGTGGCACAAAGTGGGAGTGACTTCGGTAGAGAAAAAGATATGGGAAGCAAGATTGAGATAGTTTAAATATATGAAAAGGAGATGCTCAGATGCCCCAATGCAAAGGTGGGAGAGGTTAACGATGGATGGTTTCAAAGAGGTAGAGGTAGGTCGAAGAAATATTAAGAAAAGGTGATTAGACAGGACATGATGTAGTTTTAACTTCTAAGAACATGGACATAGATAGGAAGTTGTAGAGGGCACGAATTAAGGTAGTAGATTAGCAGGTAGTAGATCGCGCAGTTGTTTAGCTAATTCTTTCATACTAGTAGTTGTAGTGTTACTTTTGTAGTGTATTGACCTTATATTTTTGTTACTATCTGTTATTTTGTACTTTGATATACCTAGTTTGTCATGACCCAAATGTAGACCCGGATCATAACACGGGACAAGGAACCTGGAGAGGGCCCCTAGTCGACCCATGGCATAAGCATACATCTACTTCATTCACTAAAGGCAGAATATTAAACATAAGACATAGTAGAAACATAAACCCGATCATAGCATATCGTAATATTTAGAAGTACTAGACATATACAAGCTGAGTTCTACATACTGTCTGAAAACCTCTACTAAATACGATGGGTTGATGGGACAACACCCCAACTAACCCGAACAAATTATGAAACATAAAATAGCATATCATCTGTCAAATGGCCCTCGAAGCATGAGGACTCATCAATAAGCTGAAGGAAAACTCTGAGATGATCTAGATATGAGGATGAGCCTGAGAGCAGAATCCTGTATCATGAAATGATACAACATAGAAAGTATGTGGTTAGTTCGTGGAATGTACCGAGTATACAAGTTAAGTAAAATGGACATTTTAAATATGTAAAGGCTCACAAAAACATCATAAGAGTAGGACATTATGCTCATATCATAAATATAATAACATGACATATCATAAGGCTCAAGGTTTTCAAAGCATTCGTGATACAATCGTAACCATAATCATGATAGAAAAGGCATAATAAACATTACTTAAGCCAACATCTGTAATCATAAACATGCAAAAATCATGAGGAACAGTGATTCTCTTAACCTGCATACCCCATATGAGCACACATAAAGCTCAACTGGTAACCCTAGTAGGGATGGTGTCCATACCTTGCCAATGGTAGGACTATGAAAGTGTGATATCACCATGAAAAGGGCCATTTGGACCGGGGACAGTCACAGATAAGGTCCCAACATACCTACGATGGCACATAGTTTATAAGATTTGGGGCAGAACCTAGGCCCTGTGTCACTACCTATAACTGGGGGGAGGGCGCGACTGGCTCCCCATACCAGACAAACTGGGAAGCCGGCTATATGAAATCTATAAATATAATACTTAGGCCATCCAGGCCACCTGTCACAATCAATTGGAGCACAAACTGGACCCATAATGTCTCAACAATATAGGGTAAACAACTTAAATGCAAACAAGGCTATGAGTATGCCAAACTAAACAAGAAAAAGCCGACAAGTCCATAAACTGAATACCATTGTACACACTAAGTCCACAAAGCATCTAAAGAGTAAACTGACTGATGGTCGGAATAGGGCTCCGACCTACCCATAACTGCATCTCAAAACTCTAACTGAAACAAAACCAGTCTTAGGTACAGAAAGAAAGGAGTATACCAACACATCCGCTAATCTCACGAACTGCTACTGCAACTGACAATCCCGACCTCTACCTGCACTTGCGGCACGAATGTAGGTCCCCAGGCGAAAGGACGTCAGAACGAATGAAATGTACTGGTATGTAAGGAAAAAAACTGTAAACATGTAAGATAGCAATGATAGCTGAGCCAGAAATAAGAAATAGTAACAACCTAGAATCCTGAAAACTGAAACCTGACAATAAGTCAATATTGAAGTGCAAATGCCACCAAGTAATGCATAAGAAAAACTATAACTGTAATATTGGCGGCCAACTGACCATAAAAACCATATAAAAAAGCCTCCAGCCGGTGTACTATATCGGGGTAAAATAAAATATCTCCATCCGGTGTACCATACCGGGGTAAAAATGAAAATATCTCCAGCCGGTGTACCATACCGGGGTAAAAATGAAAATATCTCCAGCCGGTGTACCATACCGGGGTAAAATAAAAATATCTCCAGCCGGTGTGCCATATCGGGGTAAAATAAAAATATCTCCAGTCGTTGTGCAATACCGGGGTAAAATAAAAATATCTCCAGTTGGTGTTCCATACCAGAGTAAAAATAAAAATAATCTCAATCATAATCATGAATGGAGCCTATAAAGCTTATACTGAGTCAATTTAACACATGTAGCATTGAAATGGCAAATTCTTGGTCTGTGGCCGTAAAAGGTCTCTTTCGTAACATATAAATGCAAGTGAGCACATATACCATGTAAAATAAGCAAATATGCACATATATCACGTAAAGCTGTCAAATTATATACAAACATGTCAACTCAGTGACTCGACAGACCTTCAGGAGGTTTAGCCAACATAAGAATTTTAGTAGACTTACAAGCAATGTCCTATAGATAGTCTTACCAATTTAACGTATCGCTTGAGTAGAAGCACGTAGATTCCCATTTCTATACAATCCTTTGACATCTGGGAACTACATATATATACTGCCCACAAGGTGGTTCCTTTACATGTATCGACAACTATACATTGGAATTTGATTGCCAAACTTATCACGTCGATGAGCACATGCAGTTCTCAATTCATTTTCCTTATTTGCAGGAAAACATGGGACTTATAATTAGAAGCTTGGAGTTATTGTCATAACACTTAACATAAATGTAGAGCTGAGAGCTGAATTATAAACATTCAACGTATGAGACTTCTGTATAAAGTATAAACTCGTATTTAGTTAGCTGAGTGACCTCCAGGTGACTTCCTGGGATTAGAAGATCTAAGCTTAACTGATCATTTTCATAGCTTGTGCTTATACTTACTTAGACATTAGGAACATTGGTACATGGGAGAATCTCTCCTCTGGATTTAGGGAATTCAAATGATAACTCAACAAGAGCTAAACATATAGACGCGTCACTTGAATATAACTGAAAAAATTCAACTGTATGTTATAATATGAAAATCATATACACTAAGACTTCTTACTGGAAAGACATATAAAGACTTAAGTTCATAGGCTTGCACGCAACTTCAAATACTTGATCGAGACATTAGCATGATTCTCGGAATATGATCTCTTGAAAACTTCTTAGATTAGCATAACACACTTCAACATAACTTAGGGACTCGAAGACATTACTTAAGAATCTGAGATTTGGATTTGTTCAACTTGAGAATTCATAAGCAACTCTCCAAGTGCTTCCTTATAGGCAAATAAAGACTTATAACCATGATTCGGATGATGCTGGATTGACTTTCACAACTTTGTAATTAACCGAGGAGCTTACGAAAGCTTACATCATTATAAATGGATTAGAATCTCCTAGGACCACCCTTTTCGGTCATGGAAGAAAATTTCAACACTTAGAATTGATAACTTAACATAAACGTTTAGGGGTATAGCAGAGAGCTTCTTTTTAACTTAAGTTACTATTTTACAAACGTTCAACTCAAGATGATTTATACAAGGTCGTCACCTAATATTCACTATATCATTACCACATAACGTATTTATAGCACCTTTTTAATTTAATGCCTTGTCAACTCTCAGGAGGTTCAGATAGCATAAGAGTTACAGTAAATTTACGGCGACACTCTAAAGACAATTCTTGTTTCCCTAGCATGTAACTTGAACGTAGGCATAAGAGTAAATATAAACTTATTTTCGTATAACCTGCTAACACAAAAAAACTGTTTATAACCTGCCCATAAAGATGGTTTCATATAAATATCAATAATTTACACATTTGAGTTCTATCTTTAAATTTCAACGTATCGGTTTGTTCAAAAACTCGTTAGCTAGTCAGTTAGATAAAAGGAGAGAAATCAAGGAATCTCCTCTTGGCCTTAGATACCTTAGAACATGTTCATAAGAGGGTGGATAACTATTGTAAGGAATTTACATTTTGTTCTCATTTACCCTTATTTAGCTTAAAATTATTTTCTAGCGTTAAGTTCGTTCGCGTGACGTCGTCTCGCCTTCTTACCAATTTCAAATAGCAACTAGAATTTTGAACACATTTGATATCACATGCATGAAATAATATAAAGGACCAGCTCACAATGCCCACACTGAGGGGACTTCAGACTTGATTTACAACTACAACAATAATCGTAAACAATACGCCTTCCACTTTATGTTTGTTCACTTTAAGCATATTTAACTCTTCAAGGTTTCTATGAAGTATTTCTAATACTTTGGGCAGAATCATGTATGCCTCAATAGGAACACAAAACATAGGAACATTGGCGTGATCAACAACAAGATTTCGTGCTTGAAAAATAAGAATAGGAACGTCATTACATACCTCACTTCGTCGCGTCTTTTTAGCCAATTTCTTCCGCTTGCTAGAAACTCTGACACCTTCAACTTCCTTACATACACTACATGGAATGAGTGCAGGTTTATGCCAAGTTCCCAGTCACAATTCATGTCCCAAAATGTACAACCAAATAGCCACATCGTAATATAATTTTCAGCAATCCTACATACCTGAGGCGTCTTAAACTTGAGGCTGTTCAAGAGAGTTTCGCTTACGTGCTTTTGGTATTTAACCTCTGGTGTGGTGTATTCCTTCCATCTTTTGGATAAATTCTAGCATCTATATAGCTGTAACAACCTCCCAAAAACGGGTAGAAACCTTAGTAAAATATCACATAAAACACATATTGACTTTATGTCATTTCCTTACTTTAGATTGCGAATTTGAGCGGATAAACCAAGTAGGAACACTTACCTTTCACTTATGTATAACCCCTGCCCATATGGGGTTCCTGTTCAGCTAAATTCTGTTCCAAAAATGTAGCAACTGTGCTGCCAAACCGCAGCAACGACACACACCCAAGCAACACATAAGTTCCAACTTTACTTCCAACATAACTTGTTAATTCATGATAATTTAAAGAGTGAAAACACCTACCTCCTTTTGTACTCAACTCTGACAAATATGGAGGTAGAACTTCACCTACTGCCCAAAAACGCAGCATCTTGGCAGCCAAAAACGCAGCAACTCGACGATAGAAGCTCACGATATAAGAAACCCTTTCCAAGCTTGGCCTATAAGGAAATTTGACCTATCCATACAATTTATTACGTGGGATTTGTTTTCACCATTGGATAGAGATCTTAATTCTGCGAATTTTTTTTAAAAAAAGAGGTGAAACGGAGTAAAAATGAACTTTTTAGCTCAAATTTACTTCATATAGGCGGGCTGAGCGGTGCCTGCATATGGCGCCCGTACAACATGCCCTCGCACACGTGTGCGCCTATTGCCTACCTGTCTCGGCGCCCGCGCGCATGGGCGCTTTTCCGGCCGACAATGCTATCTTCAAACGAGCATAACATTTTACTCCGAACTCCGATTGACGAGCGGTTTTTTCTCTGTAAACTAGACTCAAATACCTTTAATTTTATAGGCTATAGGACCTCTGAATTATTATATATTTGGAGATATGTCCATTTAAAGTTGACCCTTATTTACAAACTTCACATACTCTTCGCTTTTCCCTTTGCACATGTTTTCCTCCTCACCTATAGACAACCTACAACCCATAATTCCCTTAATATTACATATAAACATCAAATAATTATCAAACAAAATAAATAAGATTTTCGGGGTGTAACACCCTGAACCTACTCGGTGTTTGATACTACTCCCAAAACTTATATAGTGCTCATAGTATAACATGCATGAATTTATGGGCTATTTAAATCATGATAATCATAAACATAATCGTACATATGTGAACTAGTCATGACATAAGGCCCGTGAGTCGGCCAAAACATAATTCATGAATCATAGGGTTCATGCATACTTGTAAATCATCAAATCATTATGGGTAATTGAATTAGTCCATATTTTGAATCATAAATCATGCTGGGTTTGTAAATATCAATAATTAAAGAGTAGATCATAAATCGATTCATCATAGATCATGCATAAGTAGGCTTAATTTGGTAGAAACCGAAATCAATAATTTTATAATCAAAATAGATGTGAAATCTAATTAAAATTCACAAAATATAGTTTAAATCACAATTTAAAACAACCCATTGGTAAATCATTAAAATTCCACAATATTTGAATTAAAACCGCATGAGATTTTTGATAGATTTTCATTAATCAATAGAAGATGGGCATGGGTGTGAACGGAAACACCCATTCGTGACCCTACATACCTGATGGAGGATGAACTCTTACTCTCCCTTGAATCCCAAAAAGGAATTGAAAGAAATTGAAGAAAGAAACTTTGAATCACCGTTTGCTCATCTCTCTATCAATCTTCTATTCTCTTGCATACATGAATGAACACTTAGGATAGTTTCCCCCTCTAAAACCCACCTTTCATAGGCTAAAACGACGTAGTTTAGGCTTCAGGAACTTAGAAATTATGAAAATGCCCTTACTAATTCGCAGAAAATTAATTGCCAGGAGGTCCCAATAAGGGACCCAACGATTCATCCTCACTGGCCATGTCTCTTCATGTCGATCGTCAAGTGCACTGCCTTGCTTTGTCTCTTGGACTCTTAACAGGTCACATCACGACTTGTTAGGGGTGACCACAACTCATGGTCACCAGTTGTTAAGTACACTATCTTATTCCAAAACTTTGGACTCCAAACCTGCCAACGAATCACCCCCACAAGTCGCTAAGGCTAACAATGACTCGTGAGGACTCCCATCAGGTACACTGCCTATTCCTCCTTTTCCCAACAATTTTTACTTCCCCACGAGTCACCTGACGACTCGTGGGTTGTCCTCACGAGTCGTGAGATGACTCGTCCTAAGAATGCAATATCAATCCACTTTTTCCCTGTTTCAACTCCTAGGTCTGATATTTGAGCTCCCCGGTTATAACAATATTAGTTTCCTTTGACTCAAAAATTTGTTTTTAAAAGAATCATTAGTTTTACTTTAGTTAGTGCTCACATGCTTTGTTATGCTTTCACATCTATTACTTCTTTTTGTAGATTGCTTTGATTTTTTTTCCAGCCGAGACTCTATAAAAAAAAACCTCTCTACCTTTAAGATATGTATAAAGTCTGCATACACTCTACCATTTTCAAACCATAATTTGTGAGACTATACTGAATATATTAATGTTGTTATTGTTGTGTAATTTTAATATGAGGCCAATATTTTAGGATAGCCTCTCTATATTTTTAAGGATATCATTAGTTATTAATTTCAACAACTATTAACTATGTTTATCATAAATTGCTATGCTTTTTGGCATATGTATACATTATTAACTTAATAACACTAATGATCTATAAAACATCCAAAGAAATATATATGTTAATAGAATTCTTATACAATTTCTACAAATTTTTTTATTCACATCAACTTCTTAATACTGTCATGACCTGAGTCTAAATCTTGAATGTGACGTAGCACTTAAAACCAGAAGAGGTCTGATGAGTTGGTAATTTATCAACTCATTGACTTCTGAGCATGAGTTATTGCTTTGTTTTCACACAATTTGGAAAGGTTTTATGACTTTTTCTTCTTTATGCAAGCATTTAAAGGAAACAAAGATAATGGAGGATTTAAACTTAAAGTAATCTGCTTTGGACATGCTTTTGCATCTACTATAGCGGATTTGCATCTACTAAATGTACGTGTAGAACAGATGGGACTGCCTTGCACCTATTTTTTCTCTGCTATAGCGGATTTGCATTTGCTAAATGCAGGTTTAAGCAGATGGGACTGTCTTGCACCTGCTTTTGCGGATTGGCATCTGCAAACCATAGGTGTAAAACAAGTGACCCATTTTTTTGATTCAACGTAAAAACATCCAGAAAGGCTCCCAAGTACCCAGAAACTTCCAAGAGAAATTTTGGAAAGTTGTACACAAGAAAGTTTCAATTTTTTTCACCCCAAATTATTCATGCTCCAAGTCATAACCAAACACATCATATCTTAGCATTGAATTGTAGAAAGAAGTAGTGAGAGAAAGAGTAGAGTACATTGTTCTTCTTCTCTTTCTTACTATTTTGAGCTATGTACACCATTGTCGCATGTTTAAAAGGTTGAACTTATTCATGATGATGACTATTGATGATTTATCTATTAGTATCATTGATTTATCTTCATTTATAAGTAGCTAATTTGCTAGTTTGGGGTGTGTGCTTGATAAGTGTTTAATATAATTGGGTATTGATCAATTGTGCTTAAGTTTAATCTAAGCACATAGATCTATTGTTTCCTCTGAATTTTAATTGAAAATTAGTGGTTGCAGATACTAGTTTAGTTCATTTATCTTGCTTGAGCTTGAGAAAAAAGAGTGAGATATGGGTGAGGAAACAATAGTGGGAAGAGTTTGGATGTGTGGGGTTGAGCTAGAGATAGTCAAAACCCACATCCCCTCTCCATTAAAGGGTTAAGGCTAGAGATAACTTGACCCTTCCTCAAGCTTGGTGCGGCTGATTTTTGATTGGGACCTTGGGGTTTGAGAAAACCCAAAAGGATGTATTGATATCCATGCTATGTATGCTAGAAATTGAAGTTAAGGCAATTTCATCAATCCCTATCTAGTTGACACTTCATCTAATCCACATCTCTAGCCCTTTCCTATTACTTGTAATAAATCATTTGCTCAATCTAATTTTATAAATTTGGATTCGATATTGTTTTCTCCTTTTTGCCTAAATTTTTATCTTACAAATGTTAACTATGATGCATTCTAGTTTGAGTTAGTTACAAATTGTGAAGTATCGTGCTCAATTTCTTATAGGATTTGACTCCATCACCCATCAAGTATGTTTTGACAATGACTGCTGCCACCTCCATTAACTGGGAGAGATGTATTGAGCGTTATCATGCTATCCATTCTAGAAATTGAAGTTAAGACAATTGAATTAATCCTAGTTTAACTAGCACTTCACCTATTTCACATCCCTAGCCCTTTCTTCTGGCTTGCAATAGTCCTTTGTTTAATTTAGCTTTATAAATTTAGATTCAATACTATTTTTACCTTTTTTTCCCTAATATTTATTATATTTATGTTGAAAATGATGCATTCAAATTTGATTTAATTCACAACTTTTTGGTTTATCAATCTCGATTCCCTGTGGATTCGAGCACGACATTCGTTCAGTATTTTGTTTTTTGACAAAGACCACTGCCACCTCCCTTAATTGGAAGAGATGTATTGAGCATTATCAAAAAATAATGTTGTTGCTGGGGAATTGAGTGGTGATTTCCATTTGTTATTTATTAATTCAAATTAGTTTTGCAACTTGTTTTATTTTTATTTTCATTAGTTTTTATTTATATTATGGCATCTTGGAATAAAAGGAGGTTTGGTGGTCTTAACCCATATCTTGATGACCCATGTCCCTATTGTGGAGCACCCCTAGAAGAGAGGTGTGTGCACGTTCTTTCTTCTATGATGGGTGTAATTGCACTTTATGTGGTGATCATGGTAGACATTGGGATGATTATCCATATGATGTCACTTCTAAATATAGTTTCTATGAGAGAATTGGTAGTTGGGCTCTTGAGTTTGATAGGGATCTGCTTTGGACATGATTTTGCATCAACTATAGTGGATATGCATATGCAAAACATAGGTGTGAAGCATATGGGACTGTCTTGCACCTACTTTTGCATCTGTTGTAGTGGATTTACATCTACTAAAGGTAGGTGTAAAGTCGATGGGACTGCCTTGCACTTGCTTTTGCATCTCCTAAACGCGAGTGTAAAGCAGATGGGACTGCCTTGCACCTTCTTTTTCATCTGCTGTAGTGGATTTGCATCTTTGAACCAAAGGTGTAAAGAAAGTGACCCATTTCACTAATTCAAGGGTGAAAATGTCCATAAAGGCTCCCAAGTACCTAGAAGCTTCTAAGGGAAACCTTGGAATTTCGTACACAGGAAAGTTTTAGATTTTTTTTCACCCCAAATTGTACACACCCAAGTCATAACACAACACATCATATCTTAGCATTGAATTGTAGAAAGAACTAGTGAGAGAAAGAGTAGAGTACATTTGTCTTCTTCTCGTTCTAATTATTTTGAGCTAAGTACACCATTGTTGCAGGTTTAAAAGCTTGAATTTACTATTCATGATGACTATTGATGATTTATCTATAATTATCATTGATTTATCTTTATTTATTAGTAGCTAATTTTCTAGCTAGGGGTGTGTGCTTGATGGATGTTTAATTTAATTGGGTATTGCTTAATTTCGCTTAACTTTAACCTAAATGCGTGGATCTATTGTTTCCTCTAAATTTTAATTGAAAATTAGTGGTTGTAAACACTAGTTTAGTTTACTTATCTTGCTTGAGCTTGAGGAAAAATAGTGAGATATGGGTGAGGAAACAATAGTGGGGATTTAGAGTTTGGATGTGTGGGGTTGAGCTAGAGATAGTCAAAACTCACATCTTCACTCCTTTAAAGGGTTAAGGCTAGAGATAGCTTGACCCTTCCCCAAGCTTGGAATGAATGATTTTTGATTTGGACCTTGGGATTTGAGAAAACCCAAGACAAAAACATCCTTGTGGTTGAAGATAAGGGGATGTGCTTCGATCCACGCTATCAATGCTAGAAATTGAATTTAAGGCAATTGAGTCAATCCTGGTTTAATTAACACTTCATCTATTGTACATCCCTAGTCCTTTCCTCTTGCTTGCAGTATCCCTTTGTTCAATTTAGCTTTATAAATTTAGATTCAATATTGTTTTTCCCTTTTCCCCCTAATCTTTATTTTATTTGTGTTGAAAATGATGCATTTGAATTTGAGTTAGTTCACAACTTTTTGGTGTATCAATCTCGATTTCATGTGAGATTCGACCGGAACACTCGTTTAATTTTTTATTTTTGGCAACGATCGTTGCCACCTCCCTTAATCGGGTGAGATGTACTGAGCGTTATCAAAAAATGGTACCATTGCCTGGAATTGAGTTGTGATTGCCATTTGTTGTTTATTATTTCAAATAAGTTTTGCATCTTATTTTGTTTTTATTTTCATTAGTTTTTACTTGTATTATGGTATCATAAAATGAAATAAGGTTTGGTGTTTACGACCCATATGTTGATGACCCTTATCCGTATTGTGGAGGATCCCATCTTTGGCAAGATTACAAATATGCCCCTAGAAAAGAGATGTGTGCACCTTGTTTCTCCTGTGATGGGTTTAATTGCACTTTATGTGGTGGTCATGGTAGACATTAGGGTGATTTTGCAAATGATTTCACTTCTCACTATAGTTGCTCTGATAGAAAAGCTTGTTGTGCTCTTGAGTTTGATAGGGATCTGCTTTGGAGATTCTTTTGCATCTGCTATAGCGGATTTGCATATGCTAAACATAGGTGTAAAGCAGATGGGACTGCCTTACACCTGCTTTTGCATCTTCTATAGAGGATTTACATCTTCTAGAAGTAGGTGTTAAGAAGATTGGAATGCCTTGAACCTGCTTTTGCATCTGTTTAACGCAGGTGTAAAGCAGATAAGATTGCCTTGCACCTGCTTTTGCATATGTTGTTGAGGATTTGCATCTGCGAACCAAAGGTGTAAAGCTAGTGACCCATTTCGTTGATTCAAGGGTAAAAACATCTAAAAGGCTCCCAAGTACCTAGAAGCTTCCAAGGATAATTTTGGAAAGTTGTACGTAAGAAATTTTTAGATTTTTTTCACCCCAAATTGTACACACCCAATTCATAACACAACACACCTTATCTAGCATTGAGTTGTAGAAAGAAGTAGTGAGAGAAAAAGTAGAGTACATTGTTCTTCTTCTCCTTTTTACCATTTTGAGCTAAGTACACCATTTTTGCAGGTTTTAAAGATTGAATTTACTAATCATGATGATCAATACTGATGGTTTATCTATAATATCATTGATTCATCTTCATTTATGTGTAGCTAATTTTCCAGCTAGAGGTGTGTGCTTGATGGGTGTTTAATTTAATTGGGTATTGATCAATTGTTATATCCCGAATGCCCTAAGATCAGACCCAAGAGTTGAACGAAGGAAAACTAGATTTTCTACACCAGGTCACAGAATGAGTCATCCTGTTACTCGTCAGGTTGACCACGAGTTGTTAAGTGACTCCTGGTGAGGAGTATGGCTTGAGTTGGAATTTGTTGGTTTTGAGTCCCCATAAGCATGACTACGAGTCGTGGTCAGCCCTAGGACTCGTTGAGTCAGCCATGGTTAGGGAGGAGGTGCAGGTCGAAGGACTTGGGCAATGCACTTAACAGGTGAGTCACCACAACTCTTTGGTAAACCACGAGTCGTGGTGTGCCCCGTGGTCAGCCCAGATATGTTTTCGGCAGTAGAATTAACGAGTGGTGACCATGAGTCGTTATCACCAGTAATGAATCATTATGTTTCCCATGGTGAGTTCCAGGTGAAACTTTGGCAGTGTACTTAACAACATCAGATGACAACTTGTGCCCTGTGGTAACGACTCATCCGATCCCTCATTGGGACTGGAAGTTAGTTTTTCCCTGCGAAGTTAATAAGGGCTTACCCATAATTTCTATGATCTTAAGACCTAAACTACGTCATTTTAAGCTATAAATAGTGAATATTAAGTGGGGTAAGTTCATTCTAGGCTATTCCTATTCATGCATGCAAGTTAGAGGTTTTGGAGAGGTGATCAAGCTTAGTCCTTCAAGGTTTTCATCAATTCTTCATTGGGAAATCACGGGAGTAGTAGAATCAGTTCTTCTAAGGTATGTAGGATTATGAATGCGTGAATTTGTTCACACCCATGCCCAATCATTTCCTAATTCATAAAATTCTATTAATAATTCTATAAGTTTTATCCCAATTCTTATGTAATCCTTATGATCTATTTATGGGTTAATCTTCTTCATGTATGAATTCATATTCTATGAATCATGGGAAGATTTTACAACTATGGTCAATTATAAAATTATGGATTTAAATTTTCTACAAACTATGTCCAATTATGCATGTTTCATGATTATTCAAGTTATGATTCTACTTTGATTTTGATATTCATTTACCCATTATGATTTATGACTTATGATATGATTTCTCTTAAATTCTCATCATGAATTTATGAATATCAAGTATATACATTTTTTACAAGTATGCATGAGCTTCATGATTTATGATTTATGATTATGGCCAATTCACGGGCCTTTCATTAGTGGCTAGTTCACGTAGTTCAAGCATGCTTATGATTATCATGAATTTAACTAACCTATGAATCTCATTTCTATTATCCTATGAGCACTATATATGTTTTGGGAGTAGTATTTAACACCGAGTAGAACTGAGCTCCAAGCATACCCCTATTCTCAGAACTAAGCGCCAATGTAGCCACGATGGGATCTCCATGTTACTGTCCCCTTTTCCCAAATGGGCCCTCTTTTATGATATCATACCTCTTTCATGGTTCTACCCTTGGCAAGGTGCAAACCCCTCCCGGCTAGGGGTTTACAGGTCGGGCTCCATGTATGCTCATATGGGGTATGTTGGTTATAAGAATCTCCCCCTGTTCCTCATGATTTATGTATGATTATGATTATATACTTTGGATCAATTCATGTTTAGTAAAGATTTTCTCTCATGAGTATGATTATAAATGATTTACGAATGTTTTGAAAACTTTGAGCCTTATATTTGCATTATGATATTTTTGTTACGATCATGTTGTCCTACTCTTATGATATTTATGTATTTTAAATGCTCATTTCACTTACCTTTCATACACATTACATTCCACTTACTTATCGCATACTCTATGCTATATCATTTCATGATACAGGCTTCGATCTTTAGACTCAGCCTCGTCACTCGCCAGTTCTCCAACATTAGCATTCAACTTCAGTGGTGAGTCCTTATCTCTCTAGGACTACTTATTTACAGTTATCTAGTACTTTTAGTTTTCAAACTTGTCGGGTTTGTTGGGGACATTGTCCCATCAACCCATCAGATATGTTTGAGACTTTTAGACAATATGTAGTAATCAACTTGTCATGTATCAAGTGAATTCCAGTTCTGATGTTATGTTATGATTAGACTTCTTCTATGTTTTTATGTTAAGTTTTCCACTTTATCTAATTGAGTTAGATGTATGTTCATGTCATGGGTCGACTTGGAGTCTCTCGGGGCTTCTTGTCCTGTGTCTCAATTTGGGCCTATGTTCGAGTCGTGACAAACTTGGTGTCAGAGCCATAGATTTGAAGTGTCCTAAGGTGTCTAAAAGCTGCATTAAGTAGAGGTTTTTTCATGGGTGTCAAAACGCGTCACGCTTATGATGAAGAGGCTACAAGATGTCTAGGAAATGTTCCCTTCTTTCATTATTCTATCTCGTGCCATGAGTTCGATTCTCTCCATTTCTCTAACTCGTGCTATACGAAGGTGAAAAAACATGTCTTCTCATAACAACAACGGGAGTCAGCCCACCCCACCAACTCCAATGGGCCCCATACAAGTTATGGATGCAGAGTCTGGGTCGCCCCTAAAGTGTTCATACAAGCCATGATCAACCCATCCTATCCAGCAAACTATCGCACCTGTGAACCCACCAGAGAGGCAACAACTACTAAGGTTTAAGAACTCACGAAGAGGAGCCTGTCTAAATTTGGTGATTCAAATATTGGTGGAGAGCTTAAGGGGGAAGAAATGAGGAACAAGAGGCCCAGGACTGAAAACCTGGAGAGTTCCCAGCAAGGGTCAAGTAGAAGAAGTCTCTCTCAACCCCGTCAGAAGTCTCTAGCTCAAGTTCGGAGATACAAGCCCCGGGTAAGGGAGATTACTTACCCAGTTTGTGAGCGCTTCGAGAAGAACCACTTAGGAAAGTGCTTGGCAGGTTCAAGTGTTTTCTTTTATCGTGGCCAGCTCGGTCATAAACACAAAGATTGCCCTTCAATCAAGCGAGACGACCATAAAGGTCGTGCTCTAGCCACCCTTTTAGCAACCCTATTCAGTTGGCCAGCTTGCCAAAGGTGTGGTAGAAACCACCTGCGAAGGTGTGTTGATTGGCAAGAATGGTTGTTTCGGCTGTAGTAAACTCGAACACAAACTCGGAGATTGCCCTTTCATTAGATCGAGTGACGGTGGAGCCCATGCCCCAATTATCAGGTCTGCATCCTGCCCATCTTAGCAGCACAGGTTACCAAGAGCAAATGGCAGTCAGCCTCATATGTAGTCTCAGGTATGTTATAGGCCTTCCTATCAAAGCTAGCATGATTGCTAGTTCTGAGAACTATTGTACAATGTACAAGACCCCTTTGTGCATTTTAATATGAGATTTATATTTATGGAAGGTAGAGAAATGGAAGCGAAGGACCAAGTCGGGGCACGACCATACATAACATAGAAATCACACTTGGAAAGGGTGGACAATTAGGTAGAGCAGCGGGTGCTGTGAGTTTTCTAGTAAGGAAGTTCTAGAAATAGTATTTGGGGGTAGTAAATCCATCCTCATTTAGATGTTACCTTATGTTTCGCTCGATGCTACGCTCAACTTATGCTTATGTTCAGAACCCTAAGATGATAGGTAACCCCATCAGTCAACAATCCCAATATTACCCATTCAGCTTTATGTCATGACCCTCGTTACGTATGTGAATTCATGTCTCTAAGCACGCTCAGCTCTATGAACTCAGTCCCTAAGATTTTCCCTATTGGCTCATAAGATCGTGTTATATTAGGATATGCCCAGCTTAGAATTCTTAAATAATTCATGCTCATGATTCCCTTACTCTAAACCCTATAGATGTTCCCTATGATGGAGATGATGGTTAAAATGGGTATGTTCAAGGTAACCTCTGTCCCGGCCATAAGTGTTTGGTATGTAGAAGTTCAAGATGCACGGTTAGTAGCTAAGCCTGGGTGTGTAACAACCCACGTGGTTATTTTGTGATTGTAAATCCGTTTTCCTAGGTTGATTTTATATTCATGTTTGGTGAAGGTGGATGACACTTTTCCTGAGATGACCTAATGAAGATTGGGTGAGATTTTTGATTTTTGTAAGGTTTGAAGTTTGAGGGGTTGAATAAAGTCAACATTTTAGGTTATCAAGATCAAATTAGATTCTGAAAGCTCTGTTGGTTTCGGATGGTGATTTATGATTTAGTGGGATAGTTTGAATGGATTTTGAGGTGATTCGGGAGCGTTTTGAAACTTTGATTGAATTTATGAGATTTGAGGAAGCTATGTTTGACCACGGTCAACTTCCAATAAAACAACCTTATATTGGTAATTTGATGATTCCAATCAGTTCGGAATGGGTTCATAATTGAATTGCTTATTTGGGTTGTGACCAGGGGATTTAGGATGAATTTTGGATGGATTTGAATGTTTTGCATATTTGGCATGATCTTAAGCATAAAAGGTGGAAACTCAAAGGTTCGGGACTTCAAAATTCTTATCATGAATTGTAGGAGTTCATCTTGTTGACTCGACGGATGGTGGTGTCGTTATTCAGAATGGATTAGAATCATCCTTGGTGACTGATGTAAAATATAGAAGAGATGAGGGCCTTATCTTGGTAAAGTTGAAAGAATCCACTCAGAATCATAAGGTAGATACTTTCTCCAAAGGGGGAGATGGTGTGTTTCGATATCAAGGTTGCTTGTGTGTTTCAGATGTTGATGATTCGAGAGATTGGATATTGCATGAGGCTCATGGTTCCAGATACTCCATACATCCAGGTGCATTGAATTCTTGTTTTTATTCATTTTAATGCTTGATCAACATTGCAATGCCATGGTTAATAGTAGGAAAAATAAAAACAGAAAAATCTAGGATAAAACTAGGAATGCAAGAAGTGAGTATAGCCTTTAAGGATGATTCACGGTTAGGATAGCAATATACCTAATTCTCCTTGTTTAGTTACAAAACGAGAAGATATCTAGACACCTAATTTGAAATTTTCACATCACCGCTCTTTGATTTGGTTGTGATGCTAAATTAGGTTAAATGGTAAGAGGTTTGAAAGTCCATAATCAAGGGCATTAACCCTATAAACCACTCCACATAGATAATTGCATATGAATTAGGTTGTCACCTACCCCTCAATGAAATAGTTGTGAGGCTAATTCAATTATGTTTAGAGGCTCGAAAGACTATGAATATGACACTTATCTAGTGAGACAACAAAGGAAGTTCATACTTGAATCAATATGAATGTAGCACTACATAAATGCTTGGCCTTGACCCTGGATTCTTCTCATTACTCTTTTCACTTAAATTTGTGATCGTCTTTAGATTTAGAAACAAACAAACTTTAAATCTTGGAAAATTATCACTTTTAAATTTTTGAATTGATACTTGAACTTGTTAATTCACTATAATCTAGTCCCTATGGGTTTGACATCCGGCTTGCAAAGAGTCACTATATTACTTGTACGATAGTGTGCACCGGAGGCGAAGTCATTTTTCCACTTTCATTTGGGATCATTCGATTCTGCAAGCAACAACATTTGTTTATCTCAAACTGATAACTTATCGTAAATTCTCTCCCTTGCAATTATTTTTGGGTCAAAAACCTAATATAACACATCTAAGAATTTTTGGATTAACTATATATGTACATGTTCCACCACCATATTGCACTAAGATGGACCCCAAAAAGAAGATTAGGAATTTATGTTGGGTTTGAATCGCGCTTCATTATTTGATATCTTGAATCTCTAAACGGATAGTTATTCACTACTTGATTTGCAGATTGCCGATTTAGTGAGACATTTTTTCAAAAATTAGGGGGAGAAAATAATAAAATCAAAAGAAAATATTTATGAAATGATCCATCATTGTCTTATCTTAATCCACGTGCTTGTATTTGTGAGCAATAGGTCCAAAAGATTAGTCATTCACCTATAAAAACTATCAAATCAAATTCTAGGGGCATTTGCAAATTTGAAAAGAATTATTAAATCACATATCCCGATTAGGATTAATGTCCATATAGGATCATCTACTGGTGTCATATCTAATGAATCCAAAGCACACCTAAAGTGTGGTAGACCATTGAGTACTAAGGTTCAAAATCCTAAGAAAAAGAAGAAGAAAAAGTCAAGATGTCACTACAAAAGAATGTCATATGGAAATTTAAGATTTGAGCAATCTTGATCATGAAAGAAATCAATGAGCCCGAGACTTAAGAAAATGAGGATTCCATAAATCTAATTGATGTTGGAACTAATTTGAATCAATTGAAAATAGTGGCGGATTATGTATTTATATATAATATTACAAGCGAGGATTATGAACTTCAATCTGTTAAAGAATGTCGACGGAAATGACTGGCCAAAATAGCAAGTAACAATTTAATTAGAGTTGAATTCACTTGTCAAATGTGAATTTTTTGGACTTGTAGTGCAAATACTTAGAAATATTAAATTTGTTGATTATAAATGCATCTTTGTGCGAAAAAAGAAATGAGAAAAATCAAATATAAAGATATAAGGCACGCTTTGTCGCATAAGAATTTTCACAAAGGCTTGGTATCAATTATAAAGAGACATACTCACCAGTTATAAATACAATAAGATTATGTTATCTTATAAGTTTCACTTTCCATGAAAAACTTGAGATGCATTTCATGGATATGGTTACAACCTATCTTTATGGATGCAATAACAATACATTATCTTATTAGTTTCGCGATCCATGAAAAATTTGAGATGCATTTAGTAGATGTGGTTACAACCTATCTTTATGAATTACTTGATAATGATATATACAAAAAATTTGAAAGATTTAAGATGTCTGAAGCATATAGTTCAATGTCTCAAGAAATGTATTCACTCAGATTGTGAAGATCATTATATGATTTAAAGCAGTAATAAATATGGTACAACCGTCTTAATGAGTATTTAATGAAGACAGGTTATACAAATGAAGTCATTCACCAATGTATTTTTATAAAGAGAATAACATCGGAGTTTGTTCTACTTATTCTTTATGTTGATGACATAAACCTAATTGGAACTTCAAAAGAGCCTCATGTCATGCCCCACCTTGGGAAGCATGACTTACACCTAATGCCACACTAGACCTGACTTAACCTGGCTGGGCATATGCACCTCCGGTTCCTGCAAGAAACTCAAAATCAAGAAAAAAAACTACTATATCTCAGCTGTAAATACAGCCTGGGGCCAACAAGACTACATAGCAACCTGTAAAAGAAAACAGCTAGCTCAACAAACACAATAATAAAGGAATCCTATGCGGACCGACAAGACCACCATGCTGTTTAGTCATAACAGAAGGAAAAGAGGCATCATATTCATACTATAACCAACAAAGTTGCTAACTAAATAGCTAAAATAGGCCCTACACGGCCAACACATAAAATATAACATACATAGGCCCTATGCGGCCAACAACAACAAACTAACTGAAGACTGTAGTCTCCAAGCCTCTAAGAGTGAAAATATTGATTGGGACAGGGTCCCGGCCTACCCAAAACTTATGTAACAAAAAATAGGAAAACCTATATAATCTGACAACTCCGAATGAAAGGAGCTGACCAATCTGCCGACTCTGACGAGATGCGAAGAGATCCTGAAATCTATATGTCTGAACCTGTAGGCAAGTATGCAGCGCCCCATAGTTGGGCAGTACAATATGTACCAAATATGTAAGGCAGTAATAAAATCTGAATGGAAGCTGATAAAGAATTGAAAGTAATCAGCGACAAGGGCAGAAGTTAACCTGTAAGATTTCTTATCCATAACCTGCATCTAGTAAACCACTACACGAATAAGAGCTGAAACTGCATGAGTATTATTCATAAGCTATATCTAGCAAGAAAGTATACAAACAAGAACCTAACCTGGCCCCCATAAGCCCTAGCAAGTAAAATTCAATCTATATACCCCTAACAAGGTCATTATGATTCTATATGTAACTCTAGCCAACCCACCTGGTCTTTGGGTCTGTAACTGAGCCCACTGGGCTTCTGTAACTGTGTCTAAGCCCTCTGGGCTCCTGTAACTACACCCTGGGCATACAAGGCTCGATGGAGGATCAGTAATGCCAGTATGGCATAAGAAGAGGTCCATACGTGGATGAACTTAAATATGGCCTTATAGGCTTGAATATAGTCCTTTCAAACATCACATAGCTCCTCTAAGAGATTTATAACCCCGCAAGCGGTGACACAGTTAACAACCCTAAAGTTGGTCAATGGCAGGTTATAAGCTATATTAGGTGGGTTCAATCCTGACTGAAGTACTACCTTTTGGTCTTTATCTAGCCCCTAAAAAGGCATACCAAGCCCCTTAGGCCTAATGAAACCACTATTCGCCCCTGAAATAGTCTATGTAACTGCCAACAGGCACATCCTAGGTGCCTACACTTGACCGGGGGGTCTTGGTAATGTTTGCAAACTCTGATAGACTAGGAGAATAAGGCGAGGTCTGGAGTAGCCTGAGCAATATTCTGAAGGGAATATTAGGAAAACGATAGTTCATAAGCGAACAACAAGGTCGTAGGTGGCCGTCTATGTGATTCCTTCGCTTAGGAAGGCTATAGGGCCGCTATCAACCGGATACGTTCCTAAGCAGTCAGCCCTAACTTTCCACAGGCAACATGCTATAATTCTTAGCCTGATGGTAATGCTATGATACTAAGGTTCTAGTCTCTTAGACATTGACTTGGTCTGTCCAAAGTTTGGATGGCTCCTCTGGGTAGTTCATAGCCTCGTAGGCAGGTATATCTGGACCTAGCCCTTCACTACAACGTGTACCTGGGCATCTACAAGAGTAGCCTGGGGTGTTGGCCCCATGTCTAATCTTAGACAAGATTTCCTCCTTAGGAAGTGCTTAATCTATCAGATTTCCAACATTTGGGGTGGTTTCCTGAGTGACCTATACGACAAGCAATAAGGCGGCTGGGGCTAACATTTACTGACAATAGCCAAGCATGTAGCAAGTTGTCGCTCAGTTTATTAGGCAATCCTGGTGCCATTAACTTGAAGGTAAGATACCCTGGCAAGACTCTAGCCCTGGAGGCAACAAGGTATACCAATAGCCTGTGGGAAAACTTTACTGTCTATATAGGCGTCAAACAGAAAGTTATATCGCCCAACTTCACCCTATGCTACCCGACTTACTGAATTTGGCCCAACGACTAACCACAAGCTTCTAAGGTCTTGGCATGACAGCAAGACATCATAATCTCTCGAAACAGTAAATAGGTGAGTAGAGAAATCTCCACAACACTCCCTGCATTAGTCATACTCAATACACTCTTTCCCAATGAGGGATACTACGATGCAATCTTAATTCATCTTACAACAGCTAACCACAACATATATAATTATTATCATCTACTTGCAGCAGCTAATCATAACATATATATGTTCAACTTACTTACAAAGGTATGGGTCGTATCACTATACGACGAGAATACTTGCCGAAAGAGGTTAGCCTTAACATACCTTGAATGCCAATTCTCGTATCCAAATAATTCCAACCTGTAGCTGGTAATTCCACTCAATTGTAGCCCTATGCTGAGACAATAAGGCTATTTTAAATAATAGGAATGGCTGATAATAATATCTTTCAAAGAATATTTACTACAATTTAACATCGTTCAATTCGGCCGAGAACTCACAAATTCTCAAGAGTCTAGAAGGTAGAAATACTTACCTATCACTTGTGGCAGCCTAGGACTCAATTCGAAGTGATTTCTACAACTTTTACTCGGCAAGACTCTGATAATCCAGGTGAGATTTCAAGAAATAAATCCATAGAGATGTTCTTCGTAGGTCTAAAAATCATTACCTGAAAAGAATTGACGATTTGATGAGATTTAGCATCGTAATTCGACTAAAATATGATGAAATCCTCAATTGGGAAATATTTTAATGAGTAAACATTTCACACTTAACATATATGTAGGGAGGCGGTGTAGGGGAGGTGCGACACACTACCCACATCGCCAAGAGTCAGGCGCGACTCAACGCTAAAGGTGCCGAAACAGAGGCACTCTTTGCGCTATCTCTACTTCGGCCTCCTGCTCGCTTGATGATGCACTAGTGTGCTCCCCTCTTCGGGCCTTTTCCTGCATGCATCATACTCTAAAACTCTTAACATACATACGCACACATCGGTTAAATGATAAGAACATAAGGGGGGTAACCACATCTCCGCTTGGGAACATTCGTCCTCGAATATAATCTTAAACTCAAGAGTCTCAGCTCCTGTAACCATTGCCCAAAAAATTTTGACAGAGTGTCCTCTATAACATGGACTATCTGAAAACCTGAAATGCACAAAAGTCCAACACATGTGCCACACAAGATGCTATTTTCAGCTAATAACACAATAATACCATATATATGAAGCAACTAATAACAAAAGCAACAAAGTCAACTGTATGACATCTAAAACTATCTTTCCTTGAAATTGTCTAAGATGTATACTATCATCCTAGGGCGTGGAATAATGAAAGATATCTATACTTCACATCATTTGTAGCTTTTCAATTCCTTTTACACTCCTATCCCTCCATACGACTTTACTAGACTACATCCTTGGGTCTCAAGGTAGTCCTTGCAGACCTGACGATCTAGTGTACCTGTTGAGGTATCCGTGTGGGATAGATCTTCTGTAACCTTGGCATCCTTGATTGGGATAACCCGTGAAAGGTCCCTTACACGCTGGTGTAGTGTTGATGAACCGATCCCAGCCTCCGAATACAACTCTAACTCATAGGCCACCTGAGGATCTGATATAGCTTAGTGAATTTAGGGCTGAGCTTGCCCTTCTTGCCAAATCTCACAACGCCCTTCTTTGGCAAAATTTCCAAGAATACCCTGTCATTGCCTCAATCACCAACTCCCTACACTGTACATAGGAATCGGATTGCTGACGACCTTGAGATGTCGGTAAATGCTCTCTCATGATCTCAATCTTCTCTTCTGATTGGTGCATCTTGCCAAGTCCCATTAAACCTGATTCCCTTACTTCGGAGCATCTCACACCATCCTGTGTGGGATCTGCACTTCTATCCGTATATAGCCTCATAAGGCATCATCTTGATGTTAAAATAGTGACTGCTATTGTATACAAATCCATAAGAGGTAGATGGTTATCTCAACTTCCTTGAAGTCTAGTATACACGCCTATACCTATCTTCGAGCGTCTCCCTGTAATGACTTCGAAAGTCCAGCTATAAATTGTGCCCCTATGTTAGAGATAATAGACACTTGGACACTATGTTGCTGGATTATCTCTCTGGTATACAACTAGCATAATCTTCAGCTGAAACATAATTCTAACTGGTTTGAAATGAGTTGATCCCACTAGCCTTTCAACAATGACTCAAGTACGGTAAAGTTTACACCTGGTATGTGGTAAATATGTAATTAAATTCATATTAGCTACTTCCAGCTCTCACGCAGGCACATCTATCTCCTGAGTTAGCCTGTCATGATCCTGATGTCCAGCCTTTACTTGCTGGCAATAGGAGCTCTATGCTATAACTCAATCATATCTTTCTTCTTTCCCTGCCATCAGTAAATCTCTTTTATAATCTGAAGCATTTCGTCAAACCTGGGTGGAGGGAATAACATACATGGTGTACCTTTTCCACGGCTTACCAACGAAGCCCTGTCGCATTTTGAACGTGGAGTAGACCTCTGGGCCTCCATACTCCGCCCCCCACTATCTCGAGGGCCGATTACTCCTTCTACTGAGCCTTCTCTCCAGGCTGTACTAGGCTAGGGTCTTCCTACCGTCACTCCTTTCGCCACCACAACTAGTGGTAATATTACAGTATTCTACATTATAATCTCACTACCCTCTAATCGTCAGCCTGATAGCTATATCTTAATATGCACCAGCGGTTCTAAGTTCTTTCAGCCTGTTGCAGCCTAGGAATGGTTTTTTTCTCCTCCAGAACTAAATGCTCATGTATAGCTCATGCTTCTATAGGTTGAAATTTGAGGTTTGTGCCCCATGCACCGTATTAACAAGGATATTACTGGCCAAGTCACTTACCTATATCATCCTGACTCGCACTCAGGTTAGGTCCTATCCTATAACCTCTCTAACCTTTAACAACAAACTGGGGGCCATAGACATTATTCTCCAGGTGTTCACTACTGCCATCAACATACTACGACAGCATTAGCCTATTTCTGGCTCGAGCTTTACTATTGCTGGGAGTCTACTGCTTATAGACTCTCACATGTACTCGGCTGCTCCTAGCAGCCTTACCTTCTATCCTAATTTGTACTATAGTAAAGTTCTAGGTAACTTATTTAAGTACTAGGGTCCTTAACCACTTTTTCTAACACCCCCAAGGAGTCAACGGGTTTTAGCCCTCCTTTACTATTTACTCTTGGCAACATGGCATCAATACTCATGCTCTCTACTATATTGAGAAAGGCCAGGAGTTGGGAATTAACCATATCATACTATAGTAGGGCTAAAGTATGAAACTCAAACTCTAAAGGCTGGAAGTAAGAATCTCGTAATTCCACAATCTCTCGTACCTTTTAGGTAATCTAATACTAACTGCTACCCTTTCTAATGCTGAGTAGCTACTAGGTAAGCCAACATGTATGCTATATTCCTAACATCCTAATTCGAGGTCTAGGAAAAACTGGGAGCAGTACTGGTGTGTCTGTTACCCTATAAAGTTCTTGGTGCCCGGGAGGATGCTGGGGAGATTGAAAAAAAATCCCCATTCGCCTTCAGGCTGGGCTGTCCCCCAACTGTGGCACCTCGCTGGTACCGTCTCCTGCTGCTGTAGCTAACTTGTGGCTGGCTGAAGTCTGTCTCATATCAAATATTATTCTAGATGGACATAACAATGAAAGTTTAGAGATTCAACCCTATACAACTCTACTCTATAGCACGATCTAAGAAGAAGGAGTGGTAACCATACTATAATGCCTCATAGCCTCCTGCATATGAAATGTGGTGCACAACACAATTATAAATAAGACTTTACTAGAAACGACTTGCAGACTCCCTAGGATACGATGTTGTGCTGATACCAAGTTTGTCGAGCCCCACCTTGGGAGGTATGACTGGCACCTAATGCCACATCGGGACTTGGGCTGACTTGGCTAAGTATATGCACCTCCAGTGCCTGCCAGAAACTAAAAATAAAGAAAACAAACTGCTATATCTCGGTTGTAAACATAGAATCGGGTTGACAAGGCCACATAGCAACCTGTAAAAGAAAATAACTAACCCAACAAACACAATAATAAAGGTATCCTATGCGGGCCGACAAGGCCACCATACTGTCTTGTCATAACAGAAGGAAAGGAGGAATCATGTTATACACAGAAAACCATAAGATTAGATGTAGGAGTTGAAACGGAGAAAATAAAATTTTCTACACCAGGTCACGGGACGAGTCGTCAAGTGACCCGTCGAAACCCCATGAGTCGGTAAGTAACTCATGGGGAGAGGCTTGAACTTTGGTTGAAATTTGTGAATTTAAGTGACCACGGGTGTGACCATGTGTCTTGGTCAACACCACAGGTCGTCATCGGAGCCGTGGTCAAGAGCTGGAAGAAAGTTGGAAAATTTGGACGGTGCATTGAACGGGTCATCACCATGACTCATTGGGTACACCATGAGTCCTGGTGTCGCCCGTGGTGACACCCAGTTGGTTTTTGGAAATGAGGACGACGGGAGGTGACCACGAGTTGTGGTCACCGGTAATGGTCCATTAACTCATGGTTGACTATCATCATGTAACTTCTAGTGAAGCCAACAACTGCAGACCACAAGTCGTGGCCATGGATGACGACTCATACAGTCCCTCATTGGGAATGGCATTCTGATTTTCTCTACGAATTTAGTAAGGGCTTTTCCATAATTTCTATGATCCTAAGGCCTAAACTATGTCATTTTAATCTCTTAATAGTGAGTTCTAAGAAGGGTAAGTTCATTCTAAGCCATTCCAAATTCATGCATGCAAGCTTAGAAGTCTAGAGAGGTGATCAAACTTAATTTCTTCCAATTTTATCCTCAATTCTATTTGGGCAATCAAGGAACTGGTAGAATCATATTCTCTCAGGTATGTAGGGTTATGGATGGGTGAAATTGTTCACACCCATGCCCAATCCCTCTCTAATTCATGAAAATCTACATGTTGATTATATGGGTTTTTTTACCCAATGCATGAGTCCCCTAAGTTTCTGATATGAGTATGATCTAAGCATGTTTGTATTGTTGAATTATGTTTTATGGGCAAGTTTTACAATGTTTTCAATTATAAATCATGTTTTCAAGTTTTATAAACTATGATGCCCATCCATGAAATTTCATGAAAGTTGAGATCTATGATGTATGTTCAAGTATGATGAGATATTTATGAGAAAAGCATGCTTTCAAGTTATCCATGTTTATGATCATGTTTTCAAGTGAATCAAGTATTTTCAAGCATCTTTAAGTATTGGGAAAGCCCATATGTTCAAGTATGATTTATGTTTTCATGTCAATTAGCTTACCACATGATTTTGGAGTCAACACTCCCAATTATGTTTAGCTTGTGGTATGGTTTGAGCCAAGGCTCCACATGTATGATTTCAGATTTTATATGTATATGATTATTCAGCTTTGTCACTAGACGACTATCAACTTCATTGAAAAATGATGTAGAACATATACATGGTTTTGGGAGTAGTGTCTAGCACCGAGTAGGCTAAGGGTCACTCAACCCTATGCCTCAGAACTACGAGCCAACGTAGGTATGTTCAGATTATTTAGGACCTCCTTTGTGAGCTTTCCCCTATCCCAAGGGGTCTTCAGCTTGATATCGATATCATGGCAGTGTCAGTAGCGCTGGAAAGGCTTTAGACGGCTCTGCCCATTTTTATGTGATAGTCGAGACCACATAAGCTCTACCGTGGTAATGTCGGTTATATGAAGAGTCTCCCACTATTCCTTATGATTTTAGTTGCATGTTTATCATTCATGATATAAATATATTTTAAGCAGGTTTGACCCAATGTTCAGTTTTACTTATAATTATCAGTTTTCAGCTTTGGGTCATAGTAATCAATTATGATATGAAGTTATGTTCTGATCCTGATTTCAAAAAATAGCATGCGAGCCTTACTCTCATAATCTCATCTTGTTTATGTTTTATGAAATTCATTATTACTAATTTTACTTAAGCAGTTTTACTTACCTTGCATACTCGGTACATTCCACGTACTGATTACATACTCTATGTTGTATCATATCATGATACAGGCATCAATATTTAGAATTAGCCCCGTTATTAGCCAATTTTCCGAAGTGAGCATGCAGTCTCAGTTGGTGAGTTCTCATCTGCCGAGGACCATTCCTTATTAGTTATCTTCACATTTTCAGTTTCAGACTTAGAGAGTTAGTTGGGGTCTTATCCCATCTACTCATTAGAAGTAGAGGCTTTTCAGACATAGAATGTATTTAGCTTCAGACTCGTGCTGTATGTTTTGATATTTATTCTATGTTTAGATTTTCGCTATGTTTATTATGATTGATCTTCCGCTTTTTATTGATTGAGCTAGATATATGTTTATTCCATGGGTCAACTTGAGTCTCTCGGGGCTCTTTGTCCCATGTCACAATCTGAGCCCATGTCTGTGTTGTGACAAACTTGGTATCAGAGCAATAGGTTTTGAAGTTTCCTAGGGTGTTCAAAAGCCGCGTTAAGTAGAGTCTTTTTCATGGGTGTGAAGCGCTCCACACTTAATGATGAAGAAGCTACGAGATATTTAGGAAATATTCCCTTCTTTCATGATCTATATTGTGCGATAAAATGTCTCTCAATCCTTTTAACTCGTGCTATATGCATTTGCAGAATCATGCCTCCTCGCAGAGTTAATGGCAGAAGAAATAGAAACCAAAATGGGGACGAGGATGGAAATGGGGATGGGCACCAACAGACCCCACCAGCCCATGAGAACGATGCACCGAAGCCAGTTGCCCACACTGAATTTAGGTAGCCATTCAAATGCTAGCACAGGCCTTGACCGCCCAGGTCAATCAGCAGGCGGTGATGCATGTCCCTCAGAATGGGAATGTGGCAGTTGTGAGATTCATAGATTTCCTAAGGATGAACCCTCTAGAATTGTCATGACCCGAGAGTAGACCCGGATCATAGACATAGGACAAGGAACCTCGAAATGCTCCAAGTCGACCCATGGCATAATCATAGCATACACTTAACATAAAAGATGACTAACAACATGAATAAGTAGAAACTAATTACAAGAATATAATATAACCCATAATAGAAATTATACAACACTTAAATACAATGTTGAATTTGTTTAAACAAGTCTGAAAGCCTTCTACTAATTGATGAGTTGCTGCGACAAGCCCCCAGCTAACTCCCAAAGTCTGAAACTGATGCGTAATAAAATGAGAAACATAAGACGCATCCTCAGAAGATGAGGACTCAACGCTAGCAGCTGGGAGAGGGAGAAGCATATCTAGTCACGCGGCTACACCTGGAGACCTCAATCTATATCATAAGACGATATAGAACAAGATGCGTGCGGTCAGTACTTGGAATGTACTGAGTATGTAGGAACATAAGTAAACTAACTCATAATATATATACAGGAAGTAGTGTAAAAACACGTTAATGGTGATGCAACTGAATGAGATACGACAACCTTATATGAGATTCACATATTCACATCATCCTAACTACATTACAAGGACATTCCTTATTCTAAGATCGACTGATGCGCATAAGTAATAATCAACGAATAGTATAGAGGTTCGATTCCATGACTCATATCAAGAGGGTCCCTGACTGTCAAAGGAAAACATTCTTACTAGCGAGAATCCCTGACTGCCAAAGGGAGCGAATGCCCTGATACAGAGAATCACTGACTAGCTAGGGATGTTAGTCTCGACTAAATAAGGAGAAACATGCATGGCTAGTAGCTAGGGATGTGAGTCCCGACTGACTAGGGAAATTCTCTTACTAACGAGAATTCTGACTGACTAAGGAAACATTCTTGCTAACGAGAATCCCGAATGACTAGGGAAACATTCTATCTAACGAGAATTCCAATTGACTAGGGAAACATTCTTGCTAACGAGGATCCCGACTAACTAATGCTAATCTAAATTGCAACATCTAATCAGAGACAAGGACATTTACTGATTTTCATCATACAACATTCTTATCAACAGGATGGGGGCTACTATCTAATAACATCAAGCCCAACAATTGCAATATCATTGTCATGCGTTATCTCCATAATTCACCTCATCATGGAGTCCAATTAGTAATTACCTCAAGCATCTTATGCTAACGAGCATTCTATAGATTCACATTGCATATACTGTCATGACATTCCAAATTCTAATTCATCTCACTCAACATGTAACATAGAGTCATGCATGATTAATAGATTCAACACGTACTTCATCAAAGATGCATGGCTTCATTTATTTAGATTTATGAACAACTTGAATATTTAACTCATTCCTCATTATCATCTCACATTTATCACAAATCACTTCTTTCACGAACTTTCCATCCATGGGCATTTTAGATTCCAAGATTTTATAAAACAATTTGAATAAGGAAAAACAATTTATAATCCTCCCAAGCTTCATAATCCATCAATATAAAAACAATCCAATCATACCCAATCAATTAAATCAAAAACGTGATGAGGATGCAAAATTTACTTTCAAATGCTCAAGCCCACAAGCTCCACCTCATACCAACATGGTTATTAATGTCATAATAAGGTCATTAGGGTTAATCATACCATATTTCCACAATTCCATCATGTTCATGAATCACTACGATAATCAAGTAAGACATATACAAAACCGATTCAATACTTAAGCCAATTTATTAAGTGCATGTTACACTCTTGCATTCCCAACATGTAATCCATATTTCAAAGCAACCCATTAATTAATAATCCAATTAATTTAATAATCATAGTAGATATTAGCATTTAAGAGAAATAAAAAAGAGTCTACCCTTTTTACAAACCCTATATCATGCTTTTTTTAGCCTTATCGAAATCAGGTATTTAATAAAAATATTTTTGGGGACACAAGGATGGAAGAGTATCCTTGTTGAAAGACCTGCATACCTGGTAGAAGAAATTCACACTCAAAATCTTCCTTAAAGCCTTGATGAACACCTTGATGAAACCCTTGAATCTTTGAGAAAAAAGAAAGAAGGAGAGTTGAGAGAATGAGGGTTAGGCATGAAAAACCCCTTAAAAACGTGCAAGGTATAACCCAAAAACGTTGTCACATTAAATCTAGAAGCATGGGATTTTATCAAACTACCCCTAAGAAAAATCAGAAAATTTTCCCGAACTGATGCCACGACTCATCTGACAAGTCGTTGTCCCACCCAAAGACTCATTAGGTCTACTCGTCAAGTATACTGGAAATTATTGATCCTTCAGGCCACGACCAACATAACGACTCATCACCACACCCAACGATTCATCTTGCCCTTTCATTAAGTACACTGGAAATTTCCTTAAAACCAAAGCTTCTCCCCCCTAATGACTGACTTGACGAATCATCGCCTCACTTAACGACTCGTCACATCCTTCTGTCAACTACACTGACTTCTTAACTGGTGTCACCACCCGATGAGTCGTTGCCACACCTAACTACTCGTTATATCCATCCGCTATCCACACTGCCTAAGGCTCCATGGCCTCCACCCAACGACCAACCTGACAAGTCATTTCCAAGACAGATGACTCGTCAGGTCGTTTGTTGCCACTAGTCCAGATCACATCCCTTGATTGTTTCCCTATGGGTCAGACCACGATTGAGTCATTCCCTGACTCATTCTGCGGAAAATTTCTGCTAACTTTTTTTGCTGAGCTTCTTCTAACTTCAAGGTCTGATCCCTAGGACTTCCGGGGTGTTACAATATCTCCTCCTTGGGAACATTCATCCTCGAATATTGGCTGAATGTACTGAAAAGATAGAGACGAAGCCGATATCCAAATATCAATCAATCACAACTAAACAATAACAGAGTATCTGACTCCGAACCAACCCTATACAATGAATCTGAAGATTCACATGTCGCATGCATACCATGACTCAAGGGAAGACGAAGAACATGAAACTATCATAGAACTAGGCAAATCACCGAAAAGAATTCTTTCCCCCTTTTGATCTAGCACGGAACTGACAGACTGATTCTTCATTCTCAAATCACTTCTAGCTACTAAGCTAGGATTCACAATATCTAATCTAACTGAAGGTAAGGAATGCATAAGCATGAGTCATTCCCGATATCAAAACTAAGCATATACATGAGATAGCCTAATTCTATTGAGCTTACTAAGCAACTTTTGTAGACTATGTTAGAGTTGACTACACCGAAAAACATGAATTAACATACATAGATGCTTCATAACACGAAAATAAGCAATAAGGACTCATAGGACAAGACTAGCACCACTAACTAAAACGATTACTTCTAAACCTCGAGGATCTTCACAAAGGAATGGACACACATTAACTCTGACTGAATTTACAAGGGAATATTATCTTAACCTCAAAGAGATTTACATACTGCAACCTCTAAGGCTGAACTCCTTTATATGCACTTTCAAGATCCCACTTATTTCACACATTCACTATCTCCCCCTTAGCTTAAAGCTATCATTCTAAGGCTCTCGAATCTTTCTTCAAGTCAGGCTAAATTACTACTTCTTAACTCCTCTTTCACTCCTAACCTTCACCGCGAGCCTTACACTAGCATCTATTTATATCACACACCAACAATCCTTTCCCACAATTACAAATGAGCTTCTTATTCAATATAGAGGTTGATATCACATAAGGACTAACACAAGATTCATAACATACCTGTGGCCACTACCGGCGCCTTGCCCTTATCTTGATGGGCTGTCATGGCATAGGAGTGGTTTTGACGATGTCCACCACCTGGATTAGAGGATGGACCCTGCTGAAACAGGCGGGCTATCGGAGCTGCTGAAGAAGTGGTCGAGGATCTACTCTCGCCCCGCTTAGCTGCCACGCAATCTCGGTGCATATGGCCCGCCTTGCCGCACCAAAAACAAACATCCGAACTGGCCATGCATACTTCCAAGTAGTGCTTTACACATCTCATACACAATGGGTACATAATCTTCCTTACTATGGGCTTATACGGAGTACTGGCTATCGAAGATGCTGGGGCTGTTGATCTCTGATGGTGGGGTGAGATATCCGGTACCCGACCTATGATGGGAGAACTCTAAGTCCCAGTCCTGGCCCTCTTGGCCTCTCTCTCTTTTTCTTTCACCTATTCTACTCCCATTTGTTGAGCAAATATTACCAAGCGGGGAAGTATATGTCCCGATGCAACATGGCAGTCCTGCATTCTTTGACCAAGGAGTCCGACACTCCATTTACAAAGCGGCTCACTCGGGCCCGCTGGTCGGCTACCATTTCCGACGCATACTTAGATAACCGGGTGAAATCCAATGCATACTCCTGGACAGTCATGTTTTTCAAGTTAATGAACTCTGCCGCCTTTGCCTCCCTCAACTCCTGAGAGAAAAACCTATCCAAGAATGCTTCCATAAATTCATCCCAACTTATGGGACCCACTCCAACTCCCTGACTATCTTTCTACTGACATTACCAGATATAAGCGACTCTCTTTAGTTGGTAGGAGGCTAAGTCCATGCTCTCATTTCCTGTTACTCCCATGATGTGAGCAATCTTTTGAATCTCCTCCAAGAACTCATACGGGTCCTCATCCACCTTTGACCCTAAGAATTCGAGTGGGTTCATCCGAAGAAAATCTCTTATCCTTGTCGCAGCTTCGTTTCCATGCTGTGGTGCACGGGCTACCGCCTGCTGATTAATCTGAGCATTCAGGGCCTGCACCAACATGTGGATGGTTGTTCGGAAGTTGGCATAAGTGGTACCTACTGGCGACCGTTACCACATCCTCATCCGTTCGCTCGTCAGAGCGGCATTATCTGCAAGCGCGTAAAGCATGGGTTAGGGGCGGAACTATTTATAGCTTCATACTCTACGCATGATAAGAATCAAGAATAAAGGGAAACATTTCTAAAACATCTCATAGTCTCTTTGTCATAAATGTGGTGTGCTTCACACCCATGAAGAAGACTCTACTTAATGCAGCTTCCAAACACCCTAGGACACTCTAAACCTTTGCTCTGATACCAAGTTTTTCATGACCCGAGAGTAGACCTGGATCATAGACACGGGACAAGGAACCCTGAAAGGCTCCAAGTTGACCCATGGCATAATCACAGCATACAGTTAACATAAAAGACGACTAACAACATGAATAAGCGAAAACTAATTACAAGAATCTAATATAATCCATAATATAAGTTTTACAATACTTAAATAAATGATGAATTTATTTAAACAAGACTGAAAACCTTCTACTAATTGATGAGTTGCTGGGACAAGCCCCCCGCTAACTCCCAAAGTTTGAAACTGAAACATAATATCATGAGAAACATATATTTTGTGATGCCCAATGTTGCTAGTAGTTTCGGAATTAGTATGAAATCTTATCAGAACCCTTCTTAGTCTCTACTCCATTCGGTGATTCAGTTATAGCTCGACGGGTGTATAGAAATTGCCCTGTCACAGTTCTTTAGAAAATCACCTCAGCAGATCTAGTAGTGTTAGCCATGACCGATTTTGATATTATCCTTGGCATGTATTGGTTATATGCATGTTATTCCTTAGTTAATTGTAAAATCCACACAGTAGAGTTCAAATTTCCAGGTGAGCCAGTCTTAGAGTGGAAGGGTATTTCAGCTGTATCTGTAGGTCATTTTATTTCCTACCTCAAGGCCAGAAAGATGATTTCTAAGGGTTGTGTGTACCATGTACTTAGGGTTAAGGATGCTACGTCTGAGCCCCTGACTGTCCAGTCAGTTCTAGTAGTATGTGAGTATCCAGAAGTGTTCCCAGATGATCTACCAGGAATCCCCCTTGAGAGGGAGATTGATTTTGGTATTGACCTTCTTCCCAATACGCAACCTATATCTATTCCTCCTCACAGAATGGCTCCATCCGAGCTAAAGGAGTTGAAGAAGTAGTTGAAGGATCTTTTAGACAAAGGATTCATTAGACCTAGCAAATCCCTATGGGGTGCACTAATTCTCTTAGTCCGCAAGAAAAATGGTTCTCTACGTATGTGTATTGATTATCAGCAATTGAACAAGGTCATCATCAAGAAAAGGTATCCTCTTTCCAGGATTGATGATTTGTTTGACCAGCTTCAGGGTGCTAAGTGCTTTTCAAAGATAGATCTTAGATCTGGATACCATCAGCTCAGGGTTCGGGAGAGTGACATCCCGAAGACAGCCTTCAGGATGCGATATGGTCATTATGAGTTTTTAGTTATGTCTTTTGGACTAAGAATGCTCCTACAACTTTTATGGATTTGATGAATAGGGTGTTCAATCCATACTTGGATATGTTCGTGATTGTGTTCATAGATGACATCCTTATATACTCTCGGAGTGAGGAAGAGCATGCCGCTCACTTGAAGGTAGTGTTACAGACTTTGAAACATCGTCAATTGTATGGTAAGTTCAACAAATTTGAGTTTTGGTTAAACTAAGTGGCATTTTTGGGTCATGTGGTTTCAAGTGAGGGTGTACAGGTTGACTCTCAAAAGATAGAGGCGGTAAAGAATTGGCCCAGACCAGTGAATCAATTAGATATCAGGAGTTTCTTGGGTTTAGCTGGGTATTATCAGAGATTTGTCAAGGGGTTTTCATCTGTTGCAGCACCGTTGACCAAATTGACCTAGAAGAATGTGAAGTTCCAATGGTCAGAGGCTTGTGAGAAGAGCTTCCAAGAGTTGAAGACTCGAGTCGCCTCAACACCGGTGTTAACTCTACTCGAGGGTACTGTTGGGTTTGTGGTATATTCTGATGCTTCGAGGATTAGCCTTGGTTGTGTATTGATGCAACATGATAAGGTTATTGCATATGCTTCAATGCAGCTGAAGGTTCATGAAAAGAATTACCCCACTCATGATTTGGAATTGGCGGCAGTAGTATTTGCCTTGAAGATTTGGTGACACTATTTGTACGGGGTTTATGTGGATGTGTTTACAGACCACAAAAGTCTACAATATGTGTTTTCCTAGAAGGATCTAATCTACATCAAAGAAGGTGGTTGGAGCTAGTCAAGGATTATGATATGAGTGTCCTTTACCATCGTGGTAAGGCTAATGTAGTAGCAGACGCACTTACTAGGCTTTCTATAGAGGGTATGTTTCATGTGGATGAGGGAAGGAAGGAGCTGGTGAAGGATGTGCATTGACTTGCAAGGTTGGGAGTTCATTTGGTTGACTCGACCAATGGTGGTGTTATAGTTCAGAATGGAGTAGAATGATCCCTGGTGACTGATGTAAAAACTAGACAAGATGAAGATCCTATTTTGGTGAAAATAAAAGAAGCCGTTCAGAATTAGAAAGTAGAAGTCTTCTCCATTGGGGGAGATGGAGTGCTCCGGTATCAGGGTCATTTATGTGTTCCAAATGTCAATGATTTGAGGGAGCGAATATTTCTTGAGGCTCATCGTTCCAGATATTTGATACATCCAGGTGCCACCAAGATGTACTGTGACCTACAGGAAGTCTATTGATGGAATGGCATGAAGAAGGACATAAAAGAATTTATGGCTAAGTGTCCCGATTATAAACAGGTGAAGGTTGAGCATCAAAGACCTGGAGGTGTACTTCAAGATATTGGCTTCCAACTTAGAAGTGGGAAGAGATCAATATGGACTTCATTACAGGCTTTCCTCGCACTCGACGACAATATGACTCCATTTGGGTTGTTGTAGACAGATTGACTAAAGCGGCTCATTTCCTACAGGTCAAAACCACCAATTCAGCTGAGGACTATGCTAAGTTGTACATTTGCAAGCTAGTTTGGTTGCATGGAGTGCTATTGTCCATCATATCAGATAGAGGTACTTAGCTTACCTCCTAGTTTTGGAGGTCATTTCGAAAGGGACTTGGTACTAGGTCAAGCTTAGCACAGCGTTTCATTTGCAAATTGATGGTCAGGTGGAGTGGACTATTTAGACTCTCGAGGACATGTTGAGAGCATGTGTGATTGACTTTAAGGGTAGTTGGGATGATAATTTGCCTCTCATTGAGTTCACGTATAACAACAGCTACCATTCAAGCATTCAGATGGCACCCTTTGAGTCTCTCTATGGACGGAGGTGTAGATTGCCTATCGGTTGGTTGGAAGTCGGTGAAGATGCAATGATAGGACCATATTTAGTCCATGAAGCTATGGAGAAAGTTCAGCTCATATAGGACAAGTTAAAAATAGCTCAGAGTCGCCAAAAGTCCTCTGCGGATGTGAGAAGGAGAGAACTTGAGTTTGAAGTCGATGATTGGGTGTTCCTAAAGGTGTCTCCCATGAAGGGAGTTATGAGGTTCGGAAAGAAAGGGAAACTTAGTACCTGTTATGTTGGCACATACCAGATTGTGAAGCGGGTTGTTAAGGTAGCATATGAATTGGAGTTGCCCTCAAAACTAGCTTCAGTCCATCCAGTTTTCCATGTATCACTCATAGAGAAATGTTTGGGTAATCTAGCTCTAGTTGTTCCGATGGACAGTGTCGGTGTGAAAGACAACCTTAGTTATAAAGAGGTTCCGGTGGAATATTGGATCGTTAGGTTTGAAGGCTAAGAAACAAAGAAGTAGCTTTAGTTAAAGTTTTATGCAAGAATCATCATATTGAGGGAAGTCGAAGCAGATATGATGGCTAAATACCCACATCTATTCCCTTCCAGCTTGAGGTATCAGTTTTTTCCCTAAAATTCTATTCATTTTCATTTTTAGTTCATGTTTCCCAGTTTCTTTTATGTCAAAGCATGTAGGTATGATTAATTAATTCAGTTCAGTCATGTAGTTTGAATCTGAGTCAGCCACTCCGTCAATTTTCAGCATGTATGATCAGTATTTGAATATCATGATTGCATTTGTCTGTTTTTCTGTATGATTTTCAACATTCGAGGACGAATGATCCCAAGGGAAACATATTGTTATACCTCAAAAACCCTAAGATCAGACTTGTAAGTTGAAATGGAGAAACTGGGATTTTCTGCACCAAATCACAGGACGAGGAACCCTACGAGTCGTTAAGTGACTCGTGGGGAGATGCTTGAACTTTTGTTAAAATTTGGGAATTTAAGTGACCATGAGTCGTGGTCAACCCCATGAGTTTTCATTGGAGCTGTATTCAAGAGCTAGAAGAAAGTTGGAAAATCGGACAGTGCACCTAATAGGTCATTACCACGACTCGTAGGGTACACCATGAGTCGTGGTGTCGCCCGTGGTGACCCCCAGTTGGTTTTTGGCAGTGAGGACGATGGGAGGTGACCGCGAGTCATGGTCATCGGTAACGGGTTGTTGAGTAACTCGTGGTGACTATCAGGATGCAAACTTCCAGTGAAGCCAACGACTACAGACTACGAGTCGTGGCCATGGACGATGACTCGTCTAGTCCCTCGTTGGGACTAGCAGTCTGATTTCCTCTGCGAATTTATTAAGAAATTTTCTGTGGCCTAAACTACTTCATTTAAAGCTTTGAATAGTGAGTTTTAAGAAGGATAAGTTCGTTCTAAGCCATTCCAAATTCATGCATGCAAGCTTGAAGTCTAGAGAGGTGATCAAGCTTAATTTCTTCCAAGTTCTTTGTCAATTCTCTTTGGGAAGTCAAGGAAGTGGTAGAATAATATTCTCTCATGTATGTAGGGTTATGAATGGGTGAAATTATTCACACTCATGCCCAATCCCTCTCTAATTCTTGAAAATCTACATGTTGATTCTATGGGGTTTTTACCCAATGCATGAATTCACTAAGTTTCCACCATGGGTATGATATAAACATGTTTCTATTGTTGAATTATGATTAATGGGAATGTTTTACAATGTTTTCAATTATAAATCATGTTTCAAGTTTTATAAATTATGATGTCCATCCATGAAAGTTCATGAAATTTGAGATCTATGATGTATGTTCAAGTATGATGAGATATTTAAGAGAAAAGCATGTTTTCAAGTTACCCATGTCTATTATCATGTTTTCAAGGGAATCAAGTATTTTCAAGAATGTTTAAGTATTGGGCAAGCCCATATGTTCAAGTATGATTTATGATTTCATGTCAATTAGCTTACCACATGGTTTTGGAGTCAAGTCTCCCTATTATGTTCAGCTTGTGGTATAGTTTGATCCAAGTCTCCTCATGTTATGATTTCAGATTTTATATGTATATCATTATTCAGCTTCGTCACCAGACGATGGTCAGCTTCATTGAAAAACGATGGAGAGCATATGCATGTCTTTGGGAGTAGTGTCTAGCACCGAGTAGGCTAAGGGTCAGTCAACCCTATGCCTCAGAACTATGAGCTAATGTAGGTATGTTTAAATTATTCAGGACCTCCTTTGTGAGCTTTGCCCTGCCTCAAGGGGCCTTCATCCTCATATTGATATCATGTAGCATCTTTAGCCCTAACAAGGCTTTAGACGACTCTGCCCACTTGAGTGTAATAGTCGAGACCACGTAAGCTCTATCGTGGTAATGTCAGTTATATGACAAGTCTCCCACTATTCCTCATGATTTCATTTATGCATGTTTATCATTCATGATATATAATATATATATATATATATATATATATATATTATATTATATTATATATATTAAAGCATGTTTGATCCAATGTTCAGTTTTACTTATGATTATCAGTTTTCAGCTTTGGGTCATTCGAATTAGTTATGATATGCAGTTATGTTCAGATCATGATTTCAGAAAATAGCATGCGAGGCTTACTCTTAGAATCTCATCTTGTTTATTTTTTATGAAATGCATTATTACTAATTTTATTTACTTAAGAGGTTTTATTTACTATCACGATCCGAATGGAGGTCCAAATCGCAACACAGGACAAGGAGCCCCCTAGAGACCCCATGTCAACCCATGATATAAGCATTCATCTAACTCAATCAATAAAATAGAATAATCAACAAGATAATCATAGCGTAAGTCTAGATTAAACATAACATTAGAATGCACAATCTGAAGCTGAATACAACCATATGTCTGAAAAGCCTCTAAACATGATGAGTTGATGGGACAAGATCCCAACTAACTCAAAAATCTGAAACTGAAAGTAAAAAAGAAAATCTAAATAGTCTAGTCCTCGGGAGATGAGGACTCACCAACAACATGTGTTGCTATCTCAGAAGACTGACAATGATCGGGGTTGAGCCTGAGAACCAGATCCTGTATTATGAAATAATACAGCATAGAGTATGCAGTCAGTAAGTGGAATGTACTGAGTATGCAGGGTAAGTAAAACCGCTTAAGTAAAATCATTTAGAGACATGCGTAATGTAAAAACATAACAATAAGAATATGAAAGTTGGGCTTGCATGCATTCTTTTTGAAATCATGTTCTCATCATAACATAACATATCATCATAACTAAATCGATTGACTCAAAGCAGAAATCTGATATTTATAAGTAAAACTTAATATTGAGTCAAACCTATTTTAGAACTTGTATAGATATAGGAATCTCATGAATGATAAACATGCATAGATGATATCATGAGGTACAATGGGAGACTCTTCTTTTAACCGACATACCACGATAGAGCTTACGTGGTCCCAACTATCATACTCAAGTGGGTAGAGCCATCTAAAGCCTTGCCAGGGCTAGGGACGATACCATGATATCGATATCAATCTCATGGGATAATAGGGTCGGGGATAGCTCACAAGAGAGGTCCCAAAGTAATATATATATATATATATATATATATATATATATATATATATATATATATATATATATATATATAGCAATAAACCTATGTTGGCGCGTAGTTCTGAGGCATAGGGTAATCGACCCTTAGCCTGCTCAGTGCTAGATACTACTCCCAATAACATGCATATTCTCTACATCATTTTTAAACAAAGCTCAACATCATTTATTGACGAAGCTAAATCATAAAATACATCTCAAATATGAAATCATGCATATGAGAAGCTTTAACTCATACCATACCACAAGATGAAAGATAATTGGGAGTCTTCGCTCCAAAACCATGTGGTAAGATTAATTCGAGATATCATAAATCATACTTTGAATATGTGGGCATTTTCCAAAGCTTTATCATACTTGAAATTACTCAATTCATATCGAAAACATGATTATAAATATGGGCAACATGAAAACATGCTTTTCATCATAATATCTCATCATCATACATTCATCACAAATCTCATCGTTCATGAACTTTTCATCAATGGGCTTTTTAATTCATAAAGCTAGAAACATGATTTTTAATTGAAAACATTATAAAACTGGCCTATGCTTCATAATTCAATGGTAGAAACATACTTAAATGATACCCATGTGAAGGATTAGGAACTTCATGCATTAGGTTAAAACCCCATGTATTAGACATAGAACATTTATGATTTAGAGAGGGATTGGGCATGGTTGTGAAAGGAATCACCCATTCATAACCCTACATACATGTTGGTAGCTAATTCTTACACTTCTTTGATATCCCAAGAAGAAATTGAAGAGGAGTTGAAGAATACTAAGCTTGATAACCCTCTCTCTCCTTCTACCTTGCATGCATGAATGTAAATGGCCTAAAATGAACTTAACCCCTTTAAAAGTAATCATTCATAACTCAAAATGATATAGTTTAGTCCTTAGGAACTTAGGAATTACAAAAAAGCCCTTACTAAATTCGCAGAAAATAACTGCTAGATGGTCCCAACAAGGGACCTAACGACTCGTCCTCTATGGCCACGACTCGTTATGTGAAGTACACTGCTCATCAGGTCTCTTGGATCCTAACAGAAGACGTCACGACTCGTTGCTGGGTGACCACGACTCGTGGTCACAACTTGTGATGTACACTACCTCAATACCTAGAATTATCTAGTTAGCTGACCACGACCCTCCCCACAAATTGTGGTTCCTTACCATGAATCATGGGGTCCTCCCATCAAGTAAACTTTCTCTCTTCCTTACTCACCCCACGACTGACCTAACAACTCGTGGGGCTTGACCATGAGTCATGGTCAAGCCCGTGGGGATCCTATTTCCCAAACTGCAAACTCATCATCTGGGCCTCCCAATGAGTCACATCACAATTGTGGGCTACTCTCACGGGTCTCCTCACGACTCGTTCTATGCCTGACGCCAGATTTAGGTTTTTCTCTGTTTTAACTCTCGGGTTTGATCTTTAGGCTTCCAGGGTATAACACTTACCTTGCATACTTGATATATTCCACGTACTGACCGTATACTCTATGTTGTATCATTTCATGATACAATCTTCGATATTCAGACTTAGCCCCATCACTAGCCTATTTTTTGGAGTTAGCATCCAGTCTCAGTTTGTGAGTCCTCATCTCCTAAGGATCATTCCTTACCAGATATCTTTACATATACAGTTTCAGGCTTAGGGAGTTAGTTGGGGTATTTGATCTTGGACAGATTTATATGCCTAAGTGATACTCAAATGTGTCATTTTTCCTTGTTTATCTATCGATGTTTGTACATTCTCATGTGAATTGTAATAAAATGTGAATTTATACTAACCAACATGATTAGCATGGTTTTGCAAGAAAAATATAATTTTACGAAGCTAAGATGAATGTTGGGAGAAATCAGGATTGGACTCGGAAGCTAGCAAGGAAAAAAGCACAAGGAATGCACGAATTAAAGGGGCTCCGCGATGGAGCCGTGTCACGCTGCCATCGCGGATGCATTCTGCCTGGATGCTGAAATTATGCCAAATTCCAGTGAAGGTGTGCGTTGGGGCCGTGGCACGTTGGCCTAGCCCCACGTTCCACGCCGTGCCATGTTGGGTTTTAATACTTGGACGACCGGATTCCAGTGAGGGTCCGCGTTGGTGGCGTGTCACGGAGGCAGTGCTCCGCGATGCACTCCGTGACACATTGCTTGTTATTCCGGGAAAAATTCCCACTAGTATAAATAGAACACTTAGGTTCATTTTTAATTATTCTGACTTGGTGGAGCAAGAACGTGGGTTACAGGCAATTGAGGGGACGAAAATCTAAGGGTTTTTCTCTATCTACTTCTTATTTATTTCAATTGCTTGTATGATTAACACTCATTTAACGATGTTTAATCCACAAATGAGTGGTTAAATTCCCTTCTTGCTGAGGTTAAGAACATTTGTATTGAAATGTGATTATTGATAAATTTGTTCTTCATCTTTTCTTCCATGGTTGTTCTATTGATTCTTGTTCTTACTGCGTTAATGTGTGGCCAACGTTAATGTATATCTAAAAAGTCCAGTTTCACTCGAGAGAGCAAGAAATTGGAAAGTTGTGAATTGATAGGATATGATCTTTTCTTAGTTTGGGAAAATTGATAATTGATTTACCTTCAGGACAGAGATATACCTGAAAGTCGTATTAGTCAATTAAGGAATCGGTTTTGTATGGCTAGAACATGAATTTCTTTTTATCACAGAGATGTAGGTGGAAGGTTCATGATTCTTAAGTTGGGTTAAATACGAGAGTTTTAATCCATAGGCAATAATTCTTGACTAGCAACCGGAGGAAAGATTAATCAAATTGTATCGATAATTTATTTCTCTACATGTTCATTTTAGCCTCAGCATGCTCATACTTATAGTTCAGACTCAAATTGTATATTCGTTTTAGATTTAGTATAAAATTAGGAAACAAAATATCAAAATCTTCTTCACACTATTGTTTGCAGTTTAGAGTTAAAGTTTATTGACACTTGATTAGATTGATACCTTAGTCCAGTCCCTGTGGGATCGATACTTGGCTTACTTGAGCCACTTTACTACTTGTTCGACCACGTGCACTTGCATGTAATTATACTAAACCGATCGAACAAGTTTTTGGCGCCGTTGCCGGGGGCTGGCAATTGGTAAATTTTTGTTAAGTGTTAGTTTACTATTTCTTCTTAGTGTTGACAACTTGGTCTTAGCCTGTATTTTGCAGATACTAATTTCTGTTGAACACTGGCAAGAGACAAGGAGCTGGTGGACTCATCTTTAGAGCCGGAAAGACAATTCCATCGTCAAAGGAGAGTAGCTCTAGAGAAAAAGCTGCAGTTGCTCAGACAAACAATCCTGGAGCAACAACAGAATCCACCAGTTGTAAGGGCAATGTTAGTGCCCGAGGAAATGGCAGCTAGGCCGGTTCGCGAGGTGGCAATCCCACGTGCTAACAATGTCACATCTAGCATCCACAAACCTGAGCCAGGAGGGAGGTTCGAGCTTAAACAGAACATGGTGCAATTGCTGCACACCAGCGGGCAGTTCACAGGTCTCCCTCGTGAGGATCCACAGCAACATCTCCAAAATTTTTTGGAGATAAGTGACACGTACATCCCTGCTGGAGTGTCATCAAAATATGTCAGGCTTACATTGTTCCCATTTTCAATTTTGGGAGAAGCTAAGAGGTGATTGAAAGATGAGCCACCTAATTCCATCACCACGTGGGATGATCTTGCAAAGAAATTCTTGATACAGTTCTTTCCATCCGGTAAAACAGCAAGACTTAGAAGTCAAATTCTAAGTTTTAAACAGAGAGAGGGAGAGAATCTGTATCAGGCCTGGGAGAGATTCAAATCTATGTTGCGGGATTGTCCTCATCATCACCAATCCAATGATGTGCTGGTGCATACTTTCATAGAGGGTTTGTTTGGAACCCCACACAAAAATCTTGCTAGACTCAGCAGCTGGGAGACAAGCATTAGAGAAGACGTATGAGGAGCTGTATACCTTGTTAAATCGTATTTCGCAGGGGAATCCGAAGTGGAATGCGGATTCGTCAAGCTGAGGAACAAGGGAAGCAGCAGGAATCCTAGAAGTGGATGGTTTTACTACTATTGCTGCACAGATAGTTGCGTTACAGAATCAACTCAACACCCACTTCAGTAACATGAGCATGAACCAGTCACAAGCCCCAGTGAATGTAGTGCAGCAGATTTGGTGTGAAGTGTGCGGGAGTAATGAACACTCAGCTGAGTGTTGTGGGGCAAATCCTGATTCGGTGAACTTTGTTGGTAATGTACAGAGAAATAACCACCTACAGTATGGCAACAGCTACAATTCCAACTAGAGGAATCACCCAAATTTCTCTTGGGGTAGCAACAACCATCAAGGGCAAAGTTCGAGTCAGGGGGCGCAGAGAAATCAAGGAGGGCAGTAGAACTACCAGTCGCAATATGGAAGCAACAATGCACCTCCTCCACCACCATCACCCAACATTGAGGAAATGTTCAAGACAATGATAGCTAACCCAGCTCAATTGCAGGCTAATTACGTGAAATTGGCAGCCGATGTAAAGAACAATCAGTTAGCTACAAAGGCGCTGGATTACCAATTTGGGCAATTTGCCGGAGCTCAAAACACCAGGCCGAGAGGAGGACTTCCAAGTGACACTAACCCCAACACCAAGCAAGTAAATGCAGTGACCACGAGGAGTGGTTTGCAACTCAAGGAGGTGGAACTAGAAAGACCACCACAGCAGTCGGGAACAGGTGAAAAGGAGAGGGAGCACAATGATGATAGGGGGAAGGAGAAGGAAGCTGAACTAGAAAGACCACCGCCCCCGTTCCCTCAAAGACTAAGGAAACACAAGGAGGAAGCGTGTTTCAAAAAGTTCATGGAGGTGCTTAAGCAGGTACACATTAATTTACCTCTTGTTGATGTTTTGCAGGGAGTGCTGAAGTACGCAAAATATATCAAGGACATCGTGGCAAACAAAAGCACGTTGACTGAGTATGCTACGGTGGCACTTATGAAGGAGTGCACTTCACGGATACAAAACAGGTTGCCCACAAAGCTCCAGGACCCTGGGAGCTTTACAATTCAAATAACAATTGGGCAGAGTATTCGAGCTCGTGGATTATGTGATTTGGGAGCGAGCATTAACTTGATGTCGACATCGGTATTCAAGAAGTTAGGGCTAGGGAGTCCTAGACCAACAACAGTGATTTTGCAACTGGCGGATCGTTCCTTAGCCAGACCTAATGGCATTGTGGAAGACGTGCTGGTGCAAGTGGGCTCCCTTATCTTCCCGGTAGACTTCGTCGTGCTGGATTTTGAGCCAGACGCGGAAGTCCCATTTATTTTGGGACGTCCTTTCTTGGAGACCAGGTAAGCACTTATTGATGTAGCGGCAGGGCAGCTAACTATGCGGGCCCATGACAAGGTGGAGGTGTTTGAGGTGTACAAGGCTACAAAGCTGTTGGCCGTGTACGAGGAACTCTCAGTGATCAACGTTCTTGATCGAGCGGATAGTGCTCAGAGCGTTGAGTCACGGGAGCCATTGGGGAAACCACAGGAGAATTGTAAGCATGACATGGGTGAGGACGGTAGTCGAGAGAAGACGTCTGTCACCCTAGAGGATGACTGAGCTTAATGACGTCGAGCCGCGACGGTAAACCAGGCGCTGCACGGGAGGCAACCCGTGAAATTTTTGTAATATGTGAATAGATTTCGTAGAAGAGAAAAAAAAAGAAAGAAAAAATGAGAAAAATAAAAATAAAAACAAAAATAATTGTATTTTATGTGAAACCTATAAATTCTAACCAATTTCTTGTTGTGAGATGAATTTCAGGTTGAACGGAGGGTAAAAATGCAAAGGATCGCAAAGGAAAAATCGAGGTAAGAAAAATAATAAAAAGTGGAGAAACAGTGAGCCTGCGTGCTGGCTCCGTGTCACGGAGGGGGTGCTCCACGTTACCCTCCGTGACACGTTGAAGTGTTATTCTGGAATTTTTGAAAAATTCCAGAGTACCTGCGCGATGACTCCGTGTCACGGAGGGCATGCTCCGTATTACCCTCCGTGACACGTTGAAGTGTTATTCGCGATGGGTCACACCGGGTCGCCGGGTGACCCGAGCAAAAAACCTCCCTTTTAACCCCGAAAACACCCAATTTTTCCCATTTTTCACTCCCCTCCGTGACAAACAACCCAAAATCCCCCCCTTCCGCAACGTGACACGGACCTAGGAGCTAAAATTCTTCAACTTTTCTTCAATATCATCGAATTGAAGGTATGTTTGTTAACTTCATCTCATTTCTTGTCTAATATTTCCGATTTTGAGCATAGGAAGTGAGGAAAACTTGCCCTAATTGTAAATTGAGCTTGAATTCATGTAAGCTACTATTAATTGATGTTCGTAGTATCGTTGTGATTATATGAACTCGATAAATACATGGGTGATTGAAATTCTTGTGAAATTGTAGCTAGGGTTAGAATTCGAATATGAAGAAGTTAAAATTGAGTTTAAATGTGAAATTCTTGTTGGTTTGTGCACGTTGAGTGAAGTAAACTATGTTGTGCTTAACGTTAAGATGCTAAAGGCGCGACAGATTGTCGGGATAATGAAATTGTTGAAATTGTATAGAAATTGGGGGAATTGCATCGGTTTTGTTGATAGAAATTTGCGCTAAGTGCTATGTGATGACATGTTATCGATGGTAATAGGAGATTAGCTGTATGAAGTCTGAGTAGTACATAGAATTTATACCATTGAACCCTCTGAATGCACGAGGCATTTTTTGTTATTTTTTTTATTTTATTTTGAAAGTTAGAAAAAGAGGATTGTCTTGCTGTAATGTTGTGATTGTGGCTAAGGACTAAGTGTGGGGTGTCCTAGATTAACCCAACCTTAGTCGAAGCTAATTTTAATTTGAATAACATTGGAATGATTTTTTTGGTTTGACAGAAACAATGGCAAGCAGGCAAGATAAAGGGAGGGGCGCATCTATATCGGGCGCCGGAAGGAAAAGAATCAGACTGGGAACAGTAGTCCTAGCAGCACCAGCGGTTTCGTGCGGCCAACGTCGTTAATACGGAACCCGATGGGTGACAGAGGAAGGGAAGAAATGGTATGCAAAGCATAAGGAAAGCAAATACATCCCCGAGGAGCACATTGCTAGGGAACCGTTGGCACAAGAATTCCGCAGGATTGATGCAGTCGGGCTGAACTTCATCTTTGAAGAGCCCAAGGAGTGCAATCTTCACCTGATTCAGGAGTTCTACGCCCACTGGAACCCGACACTCAGAAGTCACACCATAAAGATAAGGGGACAGGTAGTCACTTTTGAGCCCCATCACCTTAATGCCATCTTTGGGGCGCGGGACACAGACGCCCATGTACTCCGGCAGCTAAATATCACTCCACCATATGCGGACATCAGACGCACTCTGTGTGGAGCTCGGTTTACAGCACGGTGGAGCAGGCATAAGGAGATGGGCTACCATCAGACATTGCCCTACTCACAGATGAACAGGGAAGCCAGGATATGGCTTAAGATTGTTTGTTCCCGCCTGATCCCGGGGGTGCATATACAGATGTAACTCGGGATCGTGTGTGCTTTGTCTATGCCTTGATGAAAGGGCTGGAGATCAATGTTGGGGCGGTGATTATCTCCGCCATGAAGAGAGCTCGTTTGCATCAAGGGCACAGGTACGGGTTTGGTGGCTTACTGAACACGTTCCTGAGGGGCCTGGATATTGAGGAAGAGGCCCTTGACTACATCCCGCAGATAGAGAGGCGGGCCTTAGATGTCACCAAAACTAAGGCACCCGACACCACTCACAGGCCAGTTCTCACACTAGCCGAGCGACATGCTTGGGATGATCAGTACATGGCTCGCATGTTTGGGATGCAGATGCTCCAGCTGCGCGTAGGCGGGAGGTAGGCAACAGAAGATGAGCTGTGGCAGCTCGAGCTAGACTACCCTTTTGGCGAAAATGCCAGTGCTCTATGCCGAGTGGGGCCAACTTTTGTGGAGCCCACTGATGATGATGTCCCCACATATGAGGAGACATGTCATGATGACTCCGATGTTGAGTCATATAATGACGACGGGGGCGATTCAGACATGGGAGACGAGGCAGCGGCACCTGACGAAGAAGTGGAATACTTCGATTGATCAGGGAGTTTCACCACCCACTTTTGTGCTACGCTGAATTTTGTGAACACTGGGGACAGTGTTCGATTTAAGTGTGGGGTGGGAGTAGTTAGGTGTTGGTTGTTGTTGTTATTAATGTCTCTGTTCTGTTGTTGTGCTTGAAAAAACTTGTGACCCTGTGATTTTTGTGTGTATGTCTGTATTGTAATTAATGTGAAGCTGTTGTGTGCTGTTGAATGTTGTTAGCTGGTTTTGTAAATAATTTTTTTAATCAAAATTATTGACATTTTTAAATATTTTCGTGAAATTTTTTATTTTTGGGTTTCTCGGCGTTTGTTTTCGGTTCTTTTACCGAGAATAGTCCTATTAAACCGTAGTCGTAATTTGTGACCGTTCCCTATGATGGATGGATGACGACCGTCTTAAGGGAAATGTAATCGATAGGAGTAGATTTCTTTTGTTCTTTTTAATTTTTTTCTTTTGTTTGTTTGTATCCCGAACATGTCGTTACTTTATGGTTGCGAAATTCTGGTTGCGTGTTGTACATGATATTTAAAATGCAAAGGTGATTCGTATGAAAGCATGCAACTTTGTAAATATGTTGAGATACCTAGGCCATAGAGTTCGATTCAGTGTGATTGAGGCTTAATGTTTGAATTCTTGTAATTAGTTGATTGAAGAGTCTGTGAATATGTCTTGAGTTGAGCATGTACAGTGAGTTTGTGGTGAGGTTTCGTCCCTTCCATGCTATTGTGAAGTGTCTAGAACTTGCCTGGTGTGTGTACGAAACGAAATGAAGGATGTGTATTGTAGGAAAGGATGTAGGCATTTCTTTGCTTTAACCGAAATTTTTTTTTTCATTATCGTACGTACCTTGAATGTACATCCTAGTTAGCCCATTAAGCCTTTAGCCTATATTTTTTTCTTTTGTCAAAAAGGTGTAAACCAAGCTTAACCCCTTCTTTTCATTATCCGTGAATTTGATCCAAAACTCTTAAGCGCTCAAGAAAAAAATAATTTTCCCACAGTGTCAAGGAGTGAGAATGGTGAAAAGAAAAGAAAAAGCAGAGTGATGAAGGGAAAGAAAAGGTCAAAGGTGCACTCGCTATAAATTAAATATTATAAAGACGTATAACAAATCTTTGTTATTAAGTCGAGTGTGCTTAAAGATATGGGGACAAAAATAAAGACAGACTTCAAGAATGGGAGGATGAAGGAAGAAACAATGCCCATAAGGTTGATGGGATATATTGAAAAAGCGCTTAAGGAGGCTAGTTGTTATTATTGGCTAGCCCAGTATTTGCTAGTTCCGTAGCTTACACTACAACCCGTTAAGTCCTACGTGATCTTACATCACGCGTCCTCATATTAGTGGAGTAATACACTAAAGGCAAGCCTATGGTTCATGACATGATGCATGTGAATTCTTTTGGGAGAGAGAGCGAAATCTTGTTTATATGCCCCTGCATGTAATGTCTTTGAGTTCATGTGATTAAAAAGGGGAAAATTCTCTTGTGTTGTGAGGGCACATGCTCGACGAGAGATTGAATTTCGTGTCGAATATCATGATCAGCTGATTTGCATGAGTTTGTCGATATCGAGAGTCGATTCTTGAGTCTAGGAGGTCTTAATGTGTTGAAGGTCATTGTATTGATAAGACTATGCATGTTTTCTTGATGATTTGCTATATTAAATAATCGGTATAACCGTAGCTTGAATTGTCGAGCCAAAGTAGCTAGGATTGGGTGTCAATTGCATGAGGTGTAAGATTATTGTTCGGGTACGAACAAGGATTTAAGTGTGCGGTAAGTGATCTTGGGAAGATTTATATGCCCAAGTGATACTCAAATGTGTCATTTTGCCTTGTTTATCTATCGATGTTTGTACATTCTCATGTGAATTGTAATAAAATATGAATTTATACTAACCAACATGATTAGCATGGTTTTGCAGGAAAAACATAATTTTACGAAGCTAAGATGAATATTGGGAGAAATCGGGATTGGACTCGGAAGCTAGCAAGGAAAAAAGCACAAGGAAAGCACGAATCAAAGGGGCTCCGCGATGGAGCCGTGTCACGCTGCCATCGCGGATGCATTCTTCCTGGATGCTGAAATTATGCCAAATTCCAGTGAAGGTGCGCGTTGGGGCCATGGCACGTTGGCCTAGCCCCGCATTGCACGCCGTGCCACGTTGGGTTTTAATACTTGGCGACCGGATTCCAGTGAGGGTCCGCATTGGTGGCGTGTCATGGAGGCAGTGCTCCGCAATGCACTCCATGACACGTTGCTTGTTATTCCGGGAAAAATTCCCACTAGTATAAATAGAACACTTAGGTTCATTTTTAATTATTCTAACTTGGTGGAGCAAGAACGTGGGTTACAGGCAGTTGAGGGGACGAAAATCTCAGGGTTTTTCTCTATCTCCTTCTTCTTTATTTCAATTGCTTGTATGATTAACACTCATTTAACGATGTTTAATCCACAAATGAGTGGCTAAATTCCCTTCTTGCTGAGGTTAAGAACATTTGTAGTGAAATGTGATTATTGATAAATTGGTTCTTCATCTTTTCTTCCATGGTTGTTCTATTGATTCTTGTTCTTACTGCGTTAATGTGTGGCCAACGTTAATGTATATCTAAAAAGTCCAGTTTCACTCGAGAGAGCAAGAAATTGGAAAGTTGTGAATTGATAGGATATGATCTTTTCTTAGTTTGGGAAAATTGATAATTGATTTACCTTCAGGACAGAGATATACCTGAAAGTCGTATTAGTCAATTAAGGAATCGGTTTTGTATGGCTAGAACATGAATTTCTTTTTATCACAGAGATGTAGGTGGAAGGTTCATGATTCTTAAGTTGGGTTAAATACGAGAGTTTTAATCCATAGGCAATAATTCTTGACTAGCAACCGGAGGAAAGATTAATCAAATTGTATCGATAATTTATTTCTCTACATGTTCATTTTAGCCTCAGCATGCTCATACTTATAGTTCAGACTCAAATTGTATATTCGTTTTAGATTTAGTATAAAATTAGGAAACAAAATATCAAAATCTTCTTCACACTATTGTCTGCAGTTTAGAGTTAAAGTTTGTTGACACTTGATTAGATTGATACCTTAGTCCAGTCCCTGTGGGATCGATACTTGGCTTACTTGAGCCACTTTACTACTTGTTCGACCACGTGCACTTGCATGTAATTATACCAAACAGATCGAACAGTATTTTCCCATCAACTCATCAGAAGTAGAGGCTTTTCAGACATAAAATGTATTTAGCTTCAGACTCATGTTGTATGTTCTGATGTTTATGCTATGTTCAGATTTCCACTATGTTTATTATGATTGATCTTCAGCTTTTTATTGATTGAGTTAGTTGTATGTTCAGGCCATGGGTTGACTTGAAGTCTCTTTGGGTTCCTTGTCCCATGTCTCAATCCAAGCCCATGTCCAGGTCGTGATACATCATATTCATTCTATAGCCAACAAGACTGCTAACTAACTAGCTAAACTAGGCCCCACACAGCCAACACGCAAAATATAACATACATAGGCTCCACATGACCAACAACAACAAACTAACTAAAGATTGTAGTCTGCAAGCCTCTATGAGTGAAAATATTTTTCGGGACAGGGCCTCGACCTACGCAAAACTTATGTAACAAAAAATGGGCAAATCTATATAATCTGGCAACTCTGAATGAAAGGAGCTGACCAATCTGCCGACTCTGACTAGCTACTATGAGATCCCTAAATCTGTCTATCTAAACCTGCAGGCAAGTATGCCTCGACCCATATTTAGGCATCAGTACAATATGTACCGAATATATAAGGTAGCAATAAAAGCTGATAAAGAACTAAAAGTAATCGGCAATAAGGGTAGAAGTTAACCTATAAGCTTTCTTATCCATAACATGTATCTAGTAAGCCACTACACAAATAAGATCTGAAAATGCATGACTATACATTCATAAGCTATAACTAGTAAGAAAGTATATAAACAAGAACCTAACCTAGCCCCCATAAGCCTGGAAGGTGAAAGAAACATAGAAATAACCTACCGGGGCCCCCATAAGCCCTGGCAAGTACAATTCAATCTATATACCCTAACAAGGTCATTATGATTCTACAGGTAACTATAGCCAACCTACTTGGCCTCTAGGTCTGCAATTTAGCCCGCTGGGCTCCTATAACTGTGTCTGAACGCTCTGGGCTCCTGTAACTGCACCCTGGGCACACAAGGCTCGATGGAGGATCAGTAATGCCAATATGGCATAAGAAGAGGTCCATACATGGATGGACTTAAATATGGCTTTATAGGCCTTGATATACTCCTTTCAGACATCATATAGCTTCTATGAGCTACATCACATAGCTCCTTTGAGATTTCTATAGCCCTGTAGGCGACGACACATTTAGCAATCCTAAAGTTAGTCAATGGAAGGCTATATTAGGTGGGGTCAATCCTGACCGAAGTACTACTTTTTGGTCTCAATCTATCCCCTAGAAAGGCATACCTAGCCCCTAAGGCCTAACGCAAGCATCCCAGAGTATGGCAAGTGTTTCCAGAGACACGCGTGCTCGTGTTTAGCCGATTCAGGTGCTTGTTTCGGGTATGGGAATCCTGGACATATGCTCAGAGATTGTCCAATAGACAGATAAGGAAATGACAGGGACCGACACCTAGCCACTAGCTCAGCATCCCCACCAACACGCTCAGCTTAGTAGGGTGCATCCACTAGTGCAGGTAGTGGTCAGCGTGAAAATAGATTCTATGCCCTAGCATCTTGACAGGAGAAGGAGGCCTCCCTAGATGTAGTCATTGATATGTTATGAGTATTCCTCAAATGTTTAGCATTGTTAGATCCAAGGGCTAGTTTATATTTTTTGATGCCTTATGTTGCTACTAGTTTCGGAGTCAGTCTTGAAATCCTATCAGAATACTTCTCAGTCTCTACTCCAGTCAGTGATTCAATTATAGCTCGACGGGTATATAAAAATTGCCCTGTCATAGTCCTTCAGAAAGTCACCTCAGCAGATTTAGTAGAGCTAGCCATGACAGATTTTGATGTTATCTTTGACATGGATTTTCCACATGCATGTCATGCCTCAGTAAATTGTAGAACCCGTGGGTAGAGTTTCGATTTCTGGGTAAGCTAGTCCTAGAGTGGAAGGGTAGTTCAGTTGTGCCTGTAAGTCATTTCATTTCCTACCTTAAGGAAAATAAGATGATCTATAAAGCTTGCATGTACCATCTAGTTAGGGTTAAGGATGCTACGTCTGAAACCCTGACTGTCTAATCAGTTCCTGTAGTGTGCAAATATATAGAAGTGTTTCTAGAAGATTTATCGGGAGTTCCTCCCGAGCGGGAGATTGATTTTGGTATCCCAGTGTGGCTTGAACACCTTGTTCATCAAATACATAAAGGTTGTAGGATCATTCATTATCCCAACAGACATGACTACAAACTCGTAATGACCATACCGAGTCTTGAAGGCTGTCTTCAGGATGTTACTCTCCCAAACCCTGAGATGATGGTATCCGGATCTAAGATCTATCTTCGAAAATCACTTATCACCCTGAATCTAGTAAAACAAATCATCAATTCTGGGGAGTGGATACCTGTTATTGATGGTGACCTTGTTCAATTGCTGATAATCAAAATATATACGAAGAGCACCATCTTTCTTTCGGATAAAAAAATCTGGTGCACCCCATGGGGATTTGCTCAGTCTGATGAATCCCTTGTCTAAAAGGTCTTTCAACTACTCCTTCAACTCCTATAACTTAGCTGGAGCCTTACTGTACTGTAAGGAGGAATAGATATAGGTTGTGTATCGGGAAGAAGGTCAATACCAAAATCAGTCTCCCGCTCGGGAGGGATTCCCGGTAGATCATCTGGGAAGACTTCTGGATACACACATACTACTGGAACTGACTGGTTAGTCGGGGTCTCAGACGTAGCATCCTTAACCCTAACTAGATGGTACATGCAACCCTTAGAGATCGTCTTTCTGGCCTTAAGGTAGGAAACGAAATGACTGAAGGCACAGCTTAACTGCCCTTCCACTCTAAGACTGGCTCAATCAGAAATATGAACTCTACTGCCCAGGTTCTATAATTCACTAAGGCATAGCATGAAAATAGCCAATCCATGCTGAGAATAACATCAAAATCGTTCATGGCTAACTCTACTAGATCTGCTGAGGTGATTTTCTGAAGAAATATGATAGGGCAATTTCTATATACTCGTCGAGTTATAACTAAATCACCGACTGGAGTAAAGACTGAGAAGGGTTCTAATAAGGTTTCGAGGATGACTCCGAAACTACTAGCAGCATATGGTGTCACAAAAGACAAAGTATCCCCAGGATCTAACATACATATCATCAAGATGAATTACTCGTAACGTACCAGTGACTACATCGGGGGAGACCTCCTGCTCCTAGAGAGATGCTAGGGGATAGAATCTATTTTGGCACTGACCGCCACCTGTGCTAATAGATGTCCCCTGCTGCATTGGGTGTGTCGGTAGAGCTGCTAAATCGAAAGTTGGTCCTCGGCCCCTATCATGGCCCTATCTAGCTGCTGCGCAATCTCTGAGCATATGTCCCAGCTTCCCACACCCGAAGCAAACACCTGTACCTGCCAAACATTGGCCTGTGTGCCTACGGCCCCACCTGCTACACTATGGGATGTTGGGCTCTACGGGCCTGCTGCTCTATCCTTTAGACCCAAATGCTCGCCCCCTCTTGTCGCGCCTAGATTGGGGTGGCACACTCATAGCTGACGATGCTGGGGCTGAAGATCTCTAGTGGGACTACTGACGGTGTCCACAACCTGGTCTCTACTGAGAGAACCCATGACTGTCTGTCCTGGCCCTCTTGGCCTCTCCCTCTCTCACATGCACCACCTCCATCTGTTGAGCGTACAAGAATATCCAAGGGAAATCCATATCCTGATGAAGCATCGCAGTTCAGCAATCCTTGTCTAGGTAATCTGTCACTCCATGAACAAACCTGCTCACTCGAGCTCTCTGATTGACCACTAACTCTGGTGCGTACTTGGATAGATGAGTGAACTCTAAGGCATACTCCCGCGTTGTCATCTTTCCTTATCTCAAATTCACAAATTTGGCCGCTTTCAACTCCCTCATCTCACAATGGAAGAAATGATCTAGAAAAGTGACATGAAACTCATCCCAACTGATAGGGCCTGCTCCGACTGCCCTACTATCCTTCCATTGTTTGAACCAAATGTGTGCGACCCCTTTCAACTGATATGTGGCCAAATTGGTACACTCCTCTCTAGTCAACCCCATGACCTGGTTGATCTTTAGATTCTCGTTAATAAATTCATGTGGATCCTTGTCCACCATTGAACCAAGAAACTCTAGAGGGTTCATCCTTAGAAAATCTCTAGCTCATGCTGCCACTGCATTTCTGTTCTAAGGTACATGCACTACCGCCTGCTGATTGACCTAGGCAATCAAGGCCTGTGCTAGTATCTGAATGGCTGCCCTGAATTCAGCACGAGCAACCGGCTCCGGTGCGTGGTTCTCATGAGTTGGTGGGGCCTGTTGGAGCCTGTGTCTATTACCGTCCTCGTGGATGTTTCCATTTCTATTTCTCCTTCCATTAACTCTGTGGGGAAGCATGATTCTACAAACGCGTGTAGCATAAATTAGAAGAATAGAAAGACATTTCACCACATGACATAGATTATGAAAGAAGGGAAATTTCCTAAACATCTCGTAGCCTTTTCGTCATAAGTATGCGTGCTTTACACCCATCAAAAAGACTCTACTGAACGCGACTTTCAGACACCCTAGGACACTTCAAAACCTATTGCTCTGATACACAGTTTGTCACGACCAAACATGGGCCCGGATCAGGACACGGGACAAGGAGCCCTGAGAGACTCCAAGTCGACCCATGGCATGAACATACATCTAACTCAATCAATAAAAGCAGAAGATCAACATAATAAACATAGCGGATGTCTGAATATAACATAACATCAAAACATGCAATACAAGTCTGAAGCTGAATACAATATATGTCTGAAAAGCCTCTATTTCTGATGAGTTGATAGGAAAAGACCGCATAAGCCTGAAATTGAAAATATAAAGATAACTTATAAGGAATGGTCCTCTGGATATGAGGAGTCACTAACTGAGACAGGATACGCTACTCTGAAAGGCTGGCTAGCAACGAGGCTGAGTCTGAATGTCGGAGCCTATATCATGAAATGATACAAAATGGAGTAAGCGTTCAGTACGTGGAATATACCGAGTATGCAAGATAAGTAAAACTTCCTAAGTAAGTAAAATCAATAATAATGCATTTCATAAAAACATAATCAAGATGAGATTCTAAGAGTAGGGCTTGCATGCTATTTTCTGAAATCATGTTCTAAATATAACTGAACATCATAACTGAATCGATGACCCAAAGCTGAAAATTGATAATCATAAGTAAAACTGAACATTTGGGTCAAACCTGTTGAAAGCATATATCATGACTAATGTACATGCATAACTGAAACCATGAGGAACAATGGGATACTTTTCATATAACTGACATTACCACAATAGAGCTTACGTGGTCCCGGCTATCACACTGAAGTGGGCAGAGCTGTCCAAAGCCTTGTCAGGGCTAAAGACGATACCATAATATTGATATCAAGCTCAAGGCCCCTTAGGGGTATGGGAAATCTCCAAAGGATGTCCCAAAGTATATAAGTAAACCTACGTTGGCGCGTAGTTCTGAGGCATCAGGTTGACTGACCCTTATCCTACTCGGTGCTAGAGACTACTCTCAAAAATATATATATGCTCTCCATCATTTTTCAATGATGTTGACCATCATCTAGTGATAAATCTGAATAATATTATACATGCATAATATGAAATCATAACATGAGGAGCCTTGGCTCAAACCATACCATAAACTGTAAATAATGGGAGTCATAACTCCAAAACCATGTAGTAAGCTAATTCATGAAATCATAAAACATACTTGATCATATGGGCTGTCCCAATACTTTAACATGCTTGAAATCAACTTGATTTACTTTGAAAATATGAATATAAACATGGGTATATCAAAATCTTGCGTTATTCATAAGCATCTCATCATACTTGAACTCATAACTCATAGATCTCAACTTTCATGAACATTCATAAATGGGCATCACAATTTAGAAAACTTAAAAACATAATTTATAATTTTAAACATTGTAACATCTTCCCATTCATCATTTAAAATATACTTAGATCATACCCACGAATAAAACTTAAGAATTCATGCATTGGGTAAGAACCCCATGAAATCATCAATTAGAACATCATGAATTGAGTGGGAATTGGGCATGGGTGTTGAAAATTTCACCTATTCATAGCCTTACATACCTGAGGGAATGTGATTCTCACACTTCCTTGATATCCCAAAGAGAATTGAGGAAGAGCTTGTAGAAAACTAGACTTGATCACCTCTTACAAAACCCTAAGCTTGCATACATGAATTATGATAGGTTTAGAATGACATAACCCCTCTTAGAACTCTCTATTTCATGCTTAACACGATGTAGTTTAGGACCCTAGGGCTTAGGAAAGACGAAAATATCCTTAATGAATCTACTGGAAAAACTGCTCTACCAGTGACAACGGGCGTCACAACAGACCGTTACTGACTCCAACGGTCCGTTACACCCCTCGTTGTTTTATCCTTGATTCAAGTCTCAGATCTCCTACCACGACTGGACAACACGAGTCATTACAAGCTTCAACAACTCATTGCTACCAGTTGTTATCACCACTGTCCATCTCCCGAGAATCCTCCCAACGGGTAATAACAATGACTCATTGCTCCCAACGATGAGTCGTCACTTGATTCGTCACTTCCTCCCTGAACCTAACCCACCTCACAACGGCTCATATTCAACAACCCGTTACATCAAACAATGGGTTATTCGTAGGCCCATTACTCCCAAATCCAGACCTGCAGTATCTCATCATGGGCACATCCAATAGGTCGTTGGTCCCACCAACGATTTGTACAATGACCCATTTTGAGAAAATTTTCTAGATTTATGTTACTTTTCATTTTAAAATCTCGGGTATAGTTTAAGGCACTTTTGGGGTATTACAATATCTCCCCCTTGGGAACAGTCGTCCTTAAATGTAGGTAAACATACAGAAAATAGAGAAATGCAATCACCATATTCAAATACTAAACATTCATGTTGAAAACTGACCGAATGACTGACTCCGAATTGAACTACATTACTGAATTAAATTTCCGAATCACACAAACATCCATTTACATGAAGGAAACTGGGATACAAGAGCTGGATATGAAAATGAATAGAGTATTAAGGAGGAAACTGATACCTCATGATGGAACTAAGCTAGAAGGAAATAAATATGGGTATTTAGCCATCATATCTACTTCGGCTTCCACATAGCTCCCTCAACATGATGATTCCTCCATAAAACATTGATTGAAGCTGCTTATTTGTTCCTTAGCTTACAATCCTGGTGATCCAGTATCTCCACTGGAATCTCTTCATAACTAAGGTTGTCTTTCACACCGACACTGTCCACCGGAACAACTAGAGCTGGATTACCAAACACTTCTTTATGAGCGATACATGGAAAACTGGCTGGACTAAGGCAAGTTCTGAGGGAAACTCCAACTCATATGCTACCTTGCCAACCCATTTCATTATCTAATATGGGCCAACATAACAGGGACTGAGTTTCCCCTTCTTTCCAAATCTTATCACCCCCTTCATGGGAGATACCTTTAGAAACACCCAATCGTCGACTTCAAACTTAAGTGTGCTCCTTCTCACATTTGCATAGGACTTTTGGCAACTCTGAGCTGTTTTTAACATGTCCCTTATAAGTTGAACTTTCTCCATGGCCTCATGGACTAAATCTGGCCCTATAATCGCAGCTTCACTGACTTCAAACCAACCAATAGGCGATCTGCATCTCCTCTCATAGAGAGCTTCAAAAGGAGCCATCTGAATGCTGGAATGATAGTTGTTGTTATATGCAAACTCAACGAGAGGTAAATGATCATCCCAAATTCCCTTGAAGTCAATTACACATGCTCTCAACATTTCCTCAAGAGTCTAAATAGTCAGCTCTACCTGGCCATCGATTTGCGGGTGAAAATTGTGCTAAGCTTGACATGAGTATCGAGTCCATTTTGAAACGATCTCCAAAATTGGAAGGTAAATTGAGTACCTCTATCTGATATAATGGAAAAGGGCACTCCATGAAACTGAACTAGCACTCAAACGTATAGTTTAGCATAATCTCTGTCGAATCGGTAGTTTTGACTGGTAAGAAATGAGCAGCTTTGGACAACCTGTTCACAACCACCCAAATGGATTCATACTGTCGACAAGTGCGGGGAAACCCTGTGATGAATCCCATATTGATCTCATCCCATTTCCAAGTAGGAATACTGATGTCTTGAAGCATATCTCATAGTCTCTGGTACTCAACCTTCTCTTGCTAACAATTCGAACACTTAGCACCAATTCTGCAATGTCCTTCTTCATGTCATTCCACCAGTAGACTTCCTGTAGGTCACGGTACATCTTGGTGGCACCTGGATGATGGAGTATCTAGAACCATGAGCCTCGTGCAATATCCGATCTCTCAAATCATTAACATCTAAGACACACAAGTGACCCTGCTATCGAAGCACATCATCTCCCCCTTTGGAGAAGACCTCAACCTTCTGATTCTGGACGGCTTCCTTCAGCTTTACCAAAATAGGATCCTCGTCTTGTCTAGCTTTCACATCAGTCACCAAGGATGATTTTGATTCATTCTGAACAATAACTCCACCATCGGTCGAGTCAACCAGACCAACTCCCAACCGTGCAAGCCGATGCACATCCTTCACCAACTCCTTCCTCCCCTTATCTACATGGGGCACACTCTCCATAGAGAGCCTACTAAGAGCATCTGCTACTACATTAGCCTTTCCCGGATGGTAAAGGACACTCATATCATAATCCTTGAGTAGCTCCAACCACCTTCTTTGGTGTAGATTTATATCCTTTTGGGTAAACACATATTGTAGGCTTTTATGGTCTGTAAACACATCTACATAGACCCTATATAAATAGTGTCTCCATATCTTCAAGGCAAATACCGTTGCCCACTAATTAGAGATCATGGATCGGGTAATTCTTTTCATGAACCTTTAGCTACCTGGAAGCGTATGCTATCACTTTACCCTACTACATCAACACACAACCAAGGCCGATCCTTGAAGCATCACAATATACCACAAACCCCTCGGTAATACTCGGGTAGGGTTAATACCGTTGCTGAGGTGAGTCAAGTCTTTAACTCTTGGAAGACCTCTCACAAGCATCCGACTATTGGAACTTTACCTTTTTTGGGTCAATTTAGTCAATGGTGCTGCAATAGATGAAAACCCCTCAATGAACCTCCAATAATAACCTGCTAAGCCCAAGAAACTCCTGATATCCGAAGGATTCACTGGTCTAGGCAAACTCTTCACCGCTTTTATCTTCTGAGCCCCTTTATACCCTCACTTGACACCACATGGCCCAAAATGCCACTGAGTTCAACCAAAATTTGCACTTGTTGAATTTAGCATATAATTAGCGGTCCTTAAGAGTCTGTAGCACCACTCTCAAATTAGCGGCATACTCCTCCTTGCTCCGGGAGTATATAAGGATGTCATCTATGAACACAATTATGAACATATCGAAGTATGGCTTGAATACCCTGTTAATCAAATCCATAAAGGCTGCAGGAGCATTCGTTAGCCCAAAATACATAACTACAAATTCGTAATGACCATATTGAGTCTTGAAGACTATCTTCAGGATGTCACTCTCCCAAACCCTGAGCTGATGGTATCAGGATCTGAGATCTATCTTCGAAAACATAATACCCCAGAAGTGCTTAAGAATAAACCCGAAAGTTAAAAGTTAAAAACTACAGAAATTGGGAAATATTTCACAAGACAGGCCATGGAACAACTCGTGGTAACAAACCACGAGTCGTTGTATGCAGTCATTGGTTAGGGAAGGCTGGGTGGCAGTGGAGACAACAAATGACAAAATGACTCGTTGTTGGGAACAACGAGTTGTTGTCAGCAGGTGTTGGAAGAGGTTGGGTTCAACAGGTGGCATACAACGGGCTTTCCAATGACTCATTGTGGGTTGTAACGAGTTGTTGTTACCGGTCATTGTTTTGGTGCAAGAAATTCCAGTGTAGATGATGGATCAAGACCATGACTCATTAAAAGCAACCACGAGTCGTGGTGAGGCTCGTGGTAAGAAGGTTTAGGTTGTATGATGAGCAAACAACGGATGATATAACGATACGTTGTTTAAGAAGACGGGTCATCCTTTTCATTCGTTGGTCAGTTCTAGAAGTAAGCTACAACAGTGGTAACGACAATTTACAGAATGGGTTGTCGTTAGCTCTAACAACCCATTGGTTCCGTCCGTTAGTTCAACCCGGCCAGTTTTCAGGGTAGATTCATTAAGGGTATTTTAGACTTTTCCACACTATGAGACCCTAAACTACATCGTTTTAGCTTATGAATGGTGGTTTTTTAGGAGGATGATCTATTCTAAGCCTTCATTCATGCATGCATGAGTTTAGAGGAGTGATTAAGAGGTGATTTAGGGTTTTCTTCCCCAATTCCTTTTGAATTTCTTCTTGGGCATTCAAGGAAGGTTAAGAATCAGTGGTTCCAGGTATGTAAGGCTATCAATGGGTGATTTCTTCCACACCCAAGCCCATACTCTATGATTTTTATGAAAATTTTATTAGAAGCTCATGGGGTTTTGAAGATGTTTTGATAATGGGTTTTGTGATTTTAGAATCTCATCATAATATATGGGTTTTGATCAGTTTTTATTATTTAAATCATTTATAATGTTATCAATTTTGATTTCTATGAAATTAAGCCAAATTATGCATGACTCATGATAAATCGACTTATAATCTACTATTTCCATTGATGATATTTACAAGTCTAGCATGAATTATGATTAAAATTATGGATTTATGATATTACCCATCATGATATTATGAATTTCAACCTAAATGCATGATTTACAAGTATGTATGAACCTTCTGAATCATGAATTATGTTTTGGCTGACTCACGGGCCTTATTTCATGGCTAATTCACATATATACAAGCATGTGTATGATTATAATGATTTAACTAGACCATGAATTCATGCATGTTATACGTAGAGCATTATATATGTTTTGGGAGTAGTATCAATTACCGAGTAGGTTCGGGGCTCAGGTAAAGCCCCGGATCTCATGAACTACGTGTCGCGTAGGTATGTTGGGACCCCATTCATGACTGTCCCCGACCCTAATGGCCCTTTCTTCATGGTGATATCACAATTTCATGGTCCTATCCTTGGAAAAGTACTGGCACCCTCCCGACTAGGCTTACAAGTTGGGCTTCATGTGTGCTCATATTGGGTATGTCGGTTAAGAGAATCTCCGACTGTTCCTCATGATTTATGCATGTTATGATTATGTATTTTGGATCAAATCATGTTAAGTAAAGCTTCTTTCCTTATGATTATGATTATGCTTACATTACGAATGTTTTGAAAACCTTGGACCTTATGACATGTTATGATGATTTATGATACAAGCATGACATCCTACTCTTATGATCATTTATGAGTTTTATATATATATATATTTTCTAAATGTCTATTTTATTTACCTTTCATGCTCAGTACATTCTATGTACTGACCATATACTTTCTATGTTGTATCATTTCATGATACAGGCCCTAGCTCTCAGGCTCACCCTCACCCATAGATTGTCTCAGAGTTTCTTCCAGCGCGGTTGGTGAGACCTCATGTTCGGAGGGCTATTTGATAGATATGTTGCTACTTTCTATTTCTGTGCTTGTTCGGGTTAGTTGGGGGTGTTGTCTCATCAACCCATCGTACGTATTAGAGGCTTTTAGACAAATGTTCAGTAGTCAACTTATATGTCTTAGTGTTTCGGATGTTTTGACATATTACGTTATGCCATGTTTTCAATATGCCTTATGTTCAGTCTTCCACATTTGTGATTGAATTAGATGTATGCTCATGCCATGGGTCGACTTGGGGTCTCTCAAGACTCCTTGTCCCGTGTCTACGATCCAGGTATATGTTCGGGTCATGACAAAAAAACACTTAGCACCCTCAAGATGGTCAAATAAATCATCAATTCTAGGGAATGGATACCTGTTCTTGATGGTGACCTTGTTCAATTGCCGATAATCAATACATATACGAAGAGAACCATATTCCTTTCGGATAAAAAGAACTGGTGCACCCCATGGGGATTTGCTCGATCTGATGAATCCCTTGTCTAAAAGGTCTTTCAACTACTCCTTTGACTCAGCTGGAGCCATTCAATAAGGAGGAATAGATATAGGTTGCGTATCGGAAAGAAGTTCAACACCAAAATCAATCTCCCGCTCAAGAGGAATTCCCGGTAGATCATCAGGGAAGACTTTTGGATACTCGCATACTACTGGAACTAACCGGATAGTCGGGGTCTTGAATGTTGCATCCTTAATCCTAACTAGATGCTACATGCAACCCTTAGAGATCATCTTTCTAGCCTTAAGGTAGGAAACGAAATGACTGAAGGCACAGCTTAACTGCCCTTCCACTCTAAGACTGGCTCAATCGGAAATATGAACTCTACTGCCCAGGTTCTATAATTCACTAAGGCATAGCATGAAAATAGCCAATCCATGCTGAGAATAACATCAAAATCGGTCATGGCTAACTCTACTAGATCTGCTGAGGTGATTTTCTGAAGAAATATGATAGGGCAATTTCTATATACTCATCGAGCTATAACTGAATCACTGACTGGAGAAGAGACTGAGAAGGGTTCTGATTAAGTTTAGGGACTAACTCCAAAACTACAAGCAACATAGAGCATCACAAAAGACAAAGTAGCCCATGGATCTAACAATACATATACATCAAGACGGAATACACATAACATACCAGTGACTACATCCGGGGAGACCCCTGCTCCTGGCGGGATGCTAGGGCATAGAATCTATTTTGGCATTGATCGCCACCTGTGCTAGTAGATGCCCCCTACTGAGCTGGGCATGCTAGTAGAGCTGCTAAACCGGAAGTTGGGCCTTGGACCCTATCATGGCCATGTCTAGCTACTAGGCTATCACTGAGCATATGTCCGGTCTTCCCACACCTGAAGAAAGCACCTGTACCTGCCAAACATTGGCTTGTGGGCCTATGACCACACCTGCTACACTCTGGGATGTTGGACTCTATGGGCCTGCTACTCTGTCCTCTAGCGTTATACTCTGGAAGCCCAAAGATGAGACCCGAGAGTTGAAACGGAGAAAATTTTAAATCTAGCACAAGACATCACGATGGTTCGTGAGGTTTCCCATGAAGAGGAGCCCATGAGTCGTGATGTGACTCGTGGGGAGGCCTAGGGAATGAATTTGAAATTTTGGAAATGGGATCCCACGGACGTGACCATGACTCGCAGTTAGGCCACACGAGTTGTTACGTCAGTAGTTATGTGGATGAGTAAGAAAAGAGAAGGAAGAGAGTCAGTGTACTTGATGAGAGGACCCCATGAGTCATGGTCAGTCCCCATGAGTCGTGGGGTGAGTCGTGACCAAGCAGGGGAAAATATATCTGAGGCCAAGGAAGTGTACATCACGGATGGTGACCACGAGTTGTGGTCACCATTTGTAAAAAGAACCAAATTCTTGTTGGCGATTATTTTATGATCAAAAAAATTAAATTATGAAAAATCCTTTGTCTTTAAGTTTTCCGTGACGAGCCCAAGAGATCTGAAAAGCAGTGTACCCGACGGACGACTCCACGAGTCGTGGCCATGGAGGACAAGTCGTTGGGTCCCTCGTTTGGACCATCTAGCAGTTATTTTCTATGAATTTAGTAAGGGCTTTTTCATAATTTCTAATATCCTAAGGCCTAAACTACGTCATTTTGAGTAATGAATAATGACTTTTAACTGGGTTAAGTTCATTTAGGCCATTTCATATTCATGCATGCAAGAGTGATAGTCTAGAGAGGTGATCAAGGCAATCCTTCAAACACTTTCTTCAATTCCTTCCTCGGTATTCAAGGAAGTGTTCGACTCATCCATAACCAGGTCTGTTGGGTTATGAGTGTGTGTTTTCGTTCACACCTATGCCCAATATCTCCTAATTCATGAAGAGTTGTTCAAAAATCTTATGGGGTTTTATCTTAAATCTTATGGAAATCTAATGATCTATCCATGAGTTATTTTTTTTCATGATTTAAACCATGTTTATGCATTATGATCAGATTCTACAACTAATTCGATCATTAATTTGTTGATTTCAATTTCTATTAAATTATGCCTAATTATGCATATCCTATGATGAATTGAGTTATGATCTCTTCTACTTTCGTTGATATTCATAAACCCATCATGATTTATGACTCGCAATATAAATTTATTCAAATGCCCATTATGAATTTATGAATTACAAAGCCTATGCTTTGATCTATAAGTATGCATGAATATTATGATTTTACTAATTATGCTTTGTCCAACTCATAGGATTTACCATCATGGCTAGTCACGTATTTACAAGAATGCTTATGATTATCATGATTTAACTAGCCCATCAATTTCATTTATGTTATCCTATGAGCACTACATATGTTTTGGGAGTAGTATTGAACACTGAGTAGGTTTGGGGTCCAGGTTTTGCCCCGAATCTCAGAACTATGTGCCACTGTAGAACATGATGGGACATCCTTTGTGACTGTCCCCTTGCCCAAATGGGCCCTTTCATGTGTGATATCATGCCCTTCATGGTTCTACCCGTGGCAAGATACGAACACCCTCCCAACTAGGGATTTACAGGTCGGGCTCCATGTGTTCCCACATGGGGTTTGTCGATTATAAGAATCTCTCATTATTCCTCATGTTTTATGCATTGATACATTTACGTTATTTGGCTCAAGTGATGACTTAATTAAGTTTCTCTCATGACTATGATAATAAATGGTTTACGAACGTATTTAAAACCTTGAGCCTTATGTTATCTTATGGTATTTATGTTACGAGCATGTTGTCCCACTCTTGTGATTGTTTATAAGCTTTTATGTATTTTTAAATATCCATTTTACTTACTTTACATACTCGGTACATTTCACGTACTTACTGCATACTCTATGCTATATCGTTTCATGATACAGGACCCGACTCTCAAGCTCAACCCCATCAGTAGTCCATTTTAGAGTTTAGCATCTAGCCTTTTGGTGAGTCCTCATGCTCTGAGGACCATATGTTTCGGATACTAATTTTCCTTTTTCTTTCAGTTTTTTTAGGTTAATTGGGGGTGTTGTCCCATCAACCCATCTAATATGAAAGAGGCTTTTAGACTAATTGTAGTACTCAACTGTTATGTATTTAGTACATTCCGCTTATCATGCTATGTTATGATATGTTTATGATTTCTCTATATCATCATGTTAAGTATTCTGCTTTATGATATGAATTTAGATGAATGTTCATGCCATGGGTCGACTTGGAGTCTCTCGAGGCTCCTTGTCCAATTTTACGATCCGGGTCTATGTTCGGGTCATGAAAAACAGGGTATCACAGCCATAGGTTTAAAGTGTCCTAGGGTATCTGAAAGCCGTGTTAAGTAGAGTCCTTTTCATGCGTGTGAAGCGCGCCACACTTATGACGAAGAGGCTATGAGATGTTCAAGAAATGTTTTCTTTTTTCATGATCTATGTTGTCCGATGAAATTTCTTCCTATCCTTCTAATTCATGCTATTTGCGATTGCTGAGTCATGGCTCCCCGAAGATTGAATGGTAGGAGGAATGGAAACGGAGACGGCCACGAGGATGGAAATGGGAATGGGCGCCAGCAGGCCTCACCAGTTTAGGAGCATCAGGCATCGGAGCTAGTTGCTCATGCTGAGTTTTGGGTTGCTATTTAGATGCTCGCACAAGCCTTGACTGCTAAGGCCAATCAGCAAGCGTTTGCGCATATTCCACAAAATGGCAATGCAGTAGCAGCTTGAGCTAGGGATTTCTTGAGGATGAACCCACCGGAGTTCCTTGGGTCAAAGGTATATGAGGACCCGCATGAATTCATCGATGAGATTCTGAAAATCACCTAGGTCATGGGGGTGAAAAATGGAGAGTGCGTTGATTTGGCCTCTTATCAGCTGAAAGGGGTGGTGCATCTTTAGTTTAAGTAATGCAGAGACAGTAGGACATTGGGTGCAGGCCCTATAGGTTAGGAAGAGTTTTATGCAGCCTTTCTAGATTTGTTCTTCCCTCGCGAGATGATGGAAATGAAGGCGGACGAGTTTGTAAATCTGAAGAAGGGTGATATGTCGGTTCAGGAGTACACTCTGGAGTTCACCCTCTTATCCAAGTATGCACCAGAGTTAGTGGCAGATCAAAGGGCTTAGGTTAGCTGATTTGTGCATGGAGTGGTGAACTACTTGGATAAGTACTGTAGGACCACCATGCTGCACCGAGATATAGATTTTCCCCGCATCTTGTTGTATGCCTAGTAGATGAAGTCAGTGTATCAGAGGCAGAGAGAGGCTAAGAGGGCCAGGACAGACAATTATGGGATTTCTTAGCCTAGATCGGGGAGTGGACAGCGCCATAAGTCTCATCACAGGTCTTTTGCTCCAGCACCATTATTAGCTAGTACGCCATCTAGATTACGAGGGGATCGAAGGAGCTGGGCTTCAGATTAAAGGTCAGGGTAGCATGCAGATAGAGCGCACTTTCCCAGCTTCTACAAGGTGCCGCAAGAATCACCTATGGAGGTGCCTAGTTAGCTCATACACTTGTTTCGGTTGTGGCAAACCCAGGCATAGACTCAGGGATTGCCCTTTGACTAGATTAGGTGACAGTGGAGCCTGTATGCTAGCCTCTAGTTCTGCTTCTATAGCAGCACATCCCTCCCAGCAGGGTGCCTCAACTAGTTCAGCTAGCGGCTAATGGCAGAATAGGTTCTATGCCCTTGCGACCTATCAGGAGAAGGAGACTTCACCAGATGTGGTTACTGGTATGTTATGAGTGTTTCACCTTGATGCTTATGCTTTGTTAGATCCAGGGGCTACCTTGTCCTTTCCGACACCTTATATTTCTAGTAGCTTTGGAGTCTTTCCTGAAACCTTGTCAGAACCATTATTAGCCTCTACTCCCATTGGTAATTCAATTGTAGCTAGGCGAGTGTATAGAAGTTATCCGATCACAATATTACATAAAGTCACCTCCGCAGACCTTATAGAGTTAACCATGACTGACTTTGATATTATTCTTGGCATAGATTGGCTATTTGCTTGTTACACTTCAGTTAATTATAGAACCCAGGCAGTAGAGTTCAAATATTTGGGTGAGCCAGTCTTAGAATGGAAGGGTAGTTCAGCTGTGCCTGTAGGTCGTTTCACTTCCTACCTTAAGGCAAGAAGATGATTTCTAAGGGTTGTGTGTATCATCTAGTTAGGGTTAAGGATGTTGAGTCCGAGACCCTGACTATTTTAGTTAGTTCCGGTAGTGCGTGAGTATCCAAAAGTGTTCCCTAATGATTTACCAGGTGTTCCTCCTGAGAGGAAAATTGATTTTGGAATTGACCTTCTTTCTGACACGCAACCTATATCTATTACTCCTTACAGAATGGCCCCAGCTGAGCTAAAGGAGTTGAAAGAACAGTTAAAGGACCTGTTAGATAAGGGTTTCATTAGACCGAGCAAGTCTCCATGGGGTGCACTAGTTTTATTCGTCCGAAAGAAGGATGGTTCCCTTCAGATGTACATTGACTATCGGCAATCGAACAAAGTGGACGTTAAGAACAGGTATCCTCTACTCAGGATTAATGACTTATTTGACCATCTTCAGGGTGCCAAGTGCTTCTCAAAGATAGATCTCAGATCTAAGTACCATCAGCTTAGAGTTCGGGAGAGCGATATCCCAAAGAAAACCTTCACGATTCGGTATGGTCATTACAAGTTTGTAGTTATGTCTTTTGGGATAACGAATGCTCCTTCAGGTTTTATGGACTTGATGAACAGGGTGTTCAAGCCATACTTGGATATGTTCGTGATTGTGTTTATTGATGACATCCTGATATACTCTAGGAGCGAGGAGGAACATGTCGCTCACGCGAGAATAGTGCTTCAGACTCTCAGGGATCGCCAATTATATGCCAAATTCAGCAAGTGCGAGTTTTGGTTGAACTCTATAGCATTTTTGGGCCATGTAGTATTAGGTGAGGGCATAAAGGTGGATTCTCAGATAATAGAGGCGGTGAAGAATTGGCCTAGAAGGGTGAATCCTTCATATATTCAGAGTTTCTTAGGTTTAGCTGACTACTATCAGAGATTTGTTGAGTGTTTCTCATCTATTGCAGCACCTTTGACCAAATTGACTCAGAAGAAGGTGAAATTCCAATGGTCGGAGACTGTGAGAAGATCTTCCAAGAGTTGAAGACTCGACTTACTTAGGCACCGGTGTTGACTCTACCGGAGGATACCGATGGGTTTGTGGTGTATTGTGATGCTTCAAGCATTGGACTCGGGTGTGTGTTGATGCAGCACGGGAAGGTTATAGCCTATGCCTCCAGACAGCAAAAAGTTCATGAGAAGAATTACCCGGCACATGATATTGAGTTGGTCGCGGTGGTGTTCGCATTAAAGATATGGTGACATTATTTGTACAGGGTCCACGTTGACGTGTTTACGGACCGTAAGAGTTTAAAATATATGTTTGCTAAGAAAGACCTCAATCTTCGACAGAGGAGGTGGTTGGAGATACTCAAGGACTATGATATGAGTGTGCTTTACCATCTGGGTAAGGCTAATGTAGTAGCGGACGCACTTAGTAGACTCTCCATGGAGAGTGTGTCTCATGTGGATGAAGGGATGAAGGAGCTGGTGAAGGATGTGCATCGACTCGCAAGGTTGGGAGTTAGGTTGGTTGACTCAACCTGGCAGTATTGTTTTTCAAAATTCATCAGAATCATCATTGGTGACTGATGTAAATGCTAGACAAGATGAAGACCCTATTTTGGTAAAGTTAAAGGAAGTCGTTTAGAATCAGAAGGTGGAGGTCTTCTCCAAAAGGGGAGATGGTATGCTTCGAAACCAGGGTCGCTTATGTATTCTTGAAGTTGATGATTTGAGGAGCCGGATGTTGCATGAGGCTAATGGATCCAAGTATTCTATCCATTTGGGTGCCACCAGGATGTACCGTGACTTATGGGAAATCTATTGGTGGAACGACATGAAGAAGGATATCGCAGAATTGTAGCTAAGTGTCTGAACTGTCAGCAAGTAAAGGTTGAGCATCAAAGACCAGGAGGTGATCTTCATGTTATTAGCATTCCTACTTGGAAGTGGAAGTACTTAATATGGATTTCATACAGGTTTACCTCGTACACGTCAACAATATGACTCTATTTGGGTTGTGATAGACAGGTTGACCAAGGCGGCTTATTTTCTACAAGTCAAAACCACATATTCGGCAGAGGATTATGCCAAACTATATATCCAAGAGCTAGTTTGAATGCATGGAGTGCCCTTGTCTATCAAATCAGATAGAGGTACCCAATTTACCTCTCAGTTTTGGAAGTCGTTTCAAAAGGGACTTGGTACTCAGGTTAGGTTCAGCATAGCGTTTCACCCGCAAACGGATTGTCAAGCGGAATGGATAATCCAGACCCTCAAGGACATGTTGAGAGTATGCGTGATTGACTTCAGAGTTAGCTAGGATGAGCACTTGCCTCTTATCGAGTTTGCATACAATAACAACTATCATTTCAGTATCCAGATGGCACCGTTCAAGGCTCTCTATGGGCGGAGGTGTATATCGCCCATTTGATGGTTTGAAGTTGGCGAAGAGGTAATGATAGGACCAGATTCGGTTCATCCGGTGATGGAGAAGGTTTAGTTGAAAAGGGACAAGTTGAGAACTGCTCAGAGTCGCCAAAAGTCGTGTGCTGATGTGAGAAGGAGAGAATTAGAATTTGAAATTAGTGATTGGGTATTTTTGAAGATGTCTCCCATGAAGGGAGTGATGATGTTCGAAAGGAAGGTGAAGCTTAGTCCCCGCTATGTCGGCCCATACAGGATAGTGAGACGTGTTAGCAAGGTGGCCTATGAGTTGGAGTTGTCCTCAAAATTGGCTTCTGTTCATATTGTATTCCATGTATCTCTCTTGAATAAATGTTTGGGTGATCCAACTCTAGCCGTCCCAGTGGACAGTGTTGGTATAAAAGACAACCTTAGTTATGAGAAGGTTCTGGCAGAAATACTGGATTGTCAGGTTCGAAGGCTAAGGAACAAGGAAGTAGCTTCAGTTAAAGTGTTATGGTGGAATCATCATGTTGAGGGAGCTATGTGGGAAGCCTAAGCAAATATGATGTCTAGATACCCACATTTATTCTCTACCAGCTTAGTTCCAGCTTGACGTATCAGTTTTGACCTAAAACTCTATTTAGTTTTCATGTTTAGTTCATGTGCCTAAGTTTCTTTTATGTATGTGGGTGTATGTATGATTTGTAAATTCTGTTTAGCTGTGTAGTTTGAATCGGAGGTAGTCATTCCATCAGTTTTTGGCTTAAATTATCAGTATTTAAATGTGATGATTGCATTTCTCTGCTTTGTTTTTATGTTTTCAAACATTTGAGGACAAATGTTCCCAAGGGGGAGATATTGTTATACTCCGAAAGCCCAAAGATCAGACCCGGGAGTTGAAACGGAAAAAAGTTGAAATCTAGCACCAGGCATCAAGATGGGTCGTGAGGTGACCCATGAGGGGCTCCTATGAGTCATGATATGACTCATGGGGAGGCCCAATGAATGAATTTCAAATTTTCGAAATAGGATCCCACAGATGTGACCCCGACTCGTGGACAAGACCCACGAGTCGTAAGGTCAGTCATGGGGTGGGTGAGTAAGAAAAGAGAAGGAAGAGAGTCATTGTACTTGATGGGAGGACCCCATGAGTTGTGGTTGATAACGCTCAAACCATATCTCCTATTGAAGTATGAAGTGGACGTTGTCAATAAAGAACCCAACTAAGAGGTCGGGGTCAATCTCACAGGGAATACGGAAGGAAATAGAAGAACGCTAGTGCTTAAGTTTTTAGTCAATTATTTCCTAAAAAGGGGATTATAAAAGTAATAGGAAATATTACGGAGAAATTGAGTGTTGACTCCAAATTAATGTAATTAACTAGGGTCAGTGTTCCTCATGGATCCTTAACTATTGCGGGTCTTACACTAGTGATCTATCCCAATACTTTACTTATAGAACCGATAACATATGTTTATCCAAACAACTGGTTCATCCCTATTGGATAACTATACTCAATCACCATGTCAGGTATCATGAGCGATTTCAATTTAACCGTTATCAATTTATTCCAGATATGACTATCCTGCCACCACAACTCAAGTTAATACAATGATTATCAAGACCAAGGCTTTGTTGTAATTCACTTTTTTTAATCCTACCTCTCTAGGCTCAAGCAAGTAAAGAATTCAGGCATGTCCTAACATTGCGCACCATTAAGAAACGTTAAAGATGAAGAGAATACAATACAAGCATTTAGTATTGGTTTAGAATCACTTCGTGCAAACCCTAGTTCGTTAATTCACCATGGTTCCCACAAACCTAGTTGTGGTAGTTTTAGCCTATCATGTTTATAAGTAAATTAATAGAATTCATAAACAAAAACAAAATTAATGCTTACAACAATGATTGGAAGAACCTTCACTTGATTAGTGCAAAAATTCGGCAGAACAATTCAAAAATTGTCTCAAAGTTTAAAAAGTGAGACACAAAAATAGTATCTAAAAACTTGAGACTTGAAACTTCTCTAAAAACATTCAAACTTGGCTATTACATGAAAATAAAAGTGGTATTTATAGTAGTAGATATATGCTTTTGTTGTTCCTTGATGAATTTGACTTGGGACGTAAAGTTCCTTTTCCTAGTTGAAGTGGGAGATCCATTTTTGGGCCATTTTAAACACCTTGTACGTCGCCTCATGCCACTGCCGCATCCAGTGCCGTGTCGCACGCCCCATCGCATGGGTAGAGTGCCGCGTCGCTTGCCTTATTGCGCTGGGACAAGGGCTGCTGTGCGCCTGTTGTAGCGCCTGGGAAGGCCTGCATCGCGCTTGGCATAGTGTTGGACGCCAACGGCTCGCGCCTGGCCTTGCGCCAGTTTGCTGCTGCCTCGCGCAGCTATGTGCCATCCTAGTGCCACACTTTAATCCTTGCATCATTCACTCCAACTTCTTTACATTTGATCAAAAAGCCTTAAATACGTTCAAATCCATCATTTTTAGCCCTAAAAATATCAATCACATACTTTAGCTAATTTCACAAATATATGACATAAACAAATGAAAACACACATAATTTGCTCTCAAAACATAGTAAAGTTCAAGAAAAAATATGTCTATGAAGTGCGTAAATACGGCTTTCATCAGTGGTCAGTCCCCACGATGCATGGGGTGATTCTTGACCAACTAGGGAAAATATATTTGAGGCCAAGACAGTGTACATCACGGATGGTGACCACGAGTCATGGTCACCAGGCAATGAGTCGTTAAGTCTTTTGTGGCAATCCTAGGAGACCTGACAAGCAGTGTACCCGACGGACGACTCCACAAGTCATGGCCATGGAGGACAAGTCGTTGGGTCCCTCATTGGGACCATCTGGAATTTAGTAAGGGTTTTTTCGTAATTCCTAAGATCCTAAGGCCTAAACTACATTTTGAGTTATGAATAATGACTTTTAAATGGGTTAAGTTCATATTAGGCCATTTCATATTCATGCATGCAAGAGTGATAGTCTAGAGAGGTGATCAAGGAAATCCTTCAAAGTCTTTCAATTCCTTCTTGGGCATTCAAGAAGTGTTAGACTCAGCCATAATCAGGTATGTAGGGTTATGGGTGGGTGTTTTTGTTCACACCCATGCCCAATATCTCCTAATTCATGAAGAGTTGTTCAAAAATCTTATGGGGTTTTATCTTAAATTTTGTGGAAATCTAATGACCTATCCATGAGTTATTGTTTTTCATGATTTAAATCATATTTTATGCATTATGATCAGATTCTACAACTAATTCTATTATAAATTTATTGATTTCAATTTCTACTAAATTATGCCTAATTATGCATGTCCTATGATGATTTGAGTTATGATCTCTTCTACTTTCGTTGATATTCATAAACCCATCATAATTTATGACTTGTAATGTAGATTTATTCAAATGCCCCATTATGAATTTATGATTTACAAAGCCTATGCATTGATCTATAAGTATGCATGAACCTCATGATTTTGCTAATTATGTTTTAGCCGACTCACGGGCTTTACCCTCATGGCTAGTCATGTATTTACAAGCATGCTTATGATTACCATGATTTAACTTGCCCATGAATTACATATATGTTATCCTATGAGCACTATATATGTTTTGGGAGTAGTTTGTAACACCGAGTAGGTTTGGGGCCTAGGTTTTACCCCGAACCTTAGAACTACGTGGCATCCGTAGGACATGATGGGACCACCTTTGTAACTGTCCCCTTGCCAAAACGGGCCCTTTCATGTCTGATACCACGCCCTTCATGGTTCGACCCTTGGAAAGGTACGAACACCCTTCCAACTAGGGATTTACAAATCGGTCTCCATATGTGCTTGTTATACCTCGATTATTCAAGAATCGAACCCAGAAGTCAATTAGGAGAAAAACTGAAAAATATTGCAGCAGTTGCAGAACAGGTCACTTAACGACTCGTGAAGAGGCCAAACAAGTCATCAAGTGACTCGTGGGGAAGGCTTGGAATGATGGAGGACTCGAGGTCCTCACAGGCCATGTAACAACTCGTGGTTAGTCACCACGAATCGTCATGTCGGTCGTGGGGTGTTCCTAGAGAAAGACAGTGAAGCTTATCTAGTGTACCTGAAGGGTGGTATCTAACGAGTCGTCGTCAGTCCTAATGACCCGCTAGGAGGGCTGTCACCAAGCCAGTTGAAGTTTCATGAATGATGAGGCAGTGTACTTGACGGGTGAACCAACGGATCGTGTGCCCTAGTAATGACTCGTCAGGTCATTTGTTAAGACCCCATGAAAATTATGTTCAGTGATTTTAGTAAGGGCTTTTTTGTAATTCCTAAGTTCTAAGAGCCGATACTACGTCATTTTAAGCTCGTAATATAGGCTTTTAAGCTGAGAAAGACCCATCTAGGCCATTTTCTTCATGATTGCAAGGGTGGGAGCTTGAAGGGAAGAAAATGAGGAGAATTTCAAGATTTTCAAGGGAAATCTCAGCTGGGTAATTAGGAGGAGTTAAGATTCTTCAATCCCAGGTATGTAAGGCTATGAGTGGGTGCTTTCTTCCACACCCATGCCCATTCCTTATCAATTTGTGATTGGTTTGTGATGATCAAGTATGGACCTCCATTTAATTGCATGATTCTAACATTTGTACTCATAGGTATGATTAAATTGAGTTGATATTGGTGATTTACTGAGCTTGGACGGATTCTATCATAGTTTATTTTATAAAATTGTTTTTCTAAAATTGAATATAAAACGTCCATGTGTGGGTAGTTCATGATAGAAGGTGATGATGATGTAGTAGATGATGAAAAGCATGTTTCCAATCTTACCCATGATTTTTGATGATGTTTTCAAAGAAGATTAAGTAGACCCATGTATGATGAATCTTTGGATAGTGCCAATGTTGAGTATGAGTGATGATTTTCGTGAAATGACGTTATTACTTTGTTTTGGAGTGAAATCTCCCAAATTATAATGTTTCCAAATAAATTGTATGAGTTCAAGCATGATAAGGTTTTGGGAAAGGCCCTTACATTGATGATGATGAAGTCATAATTCTAAGTAGGCTTACCATATGATTTTTGGAGTAAAGTCTCCCATCATTCTTTGAGCTTGTGGTATATAAAGTAGTAGAGCTTCCCATATGCATGAATTCGTAATTGAGATGTATGTTGGCATTAAGCTTCATTTCACATGTGGTTGAATCTAACCATGATTTCATTCTAAGCTTTATCGAGATGAGATTGCTGAGCTTCATATTTATATGATGTTTAGTGTATGTATGTTTTCATAATGAGCTTTGTCAATAGACAATGTTGAGCTTCGTTTCATACGATATTGAGTTTATGCATGATTTCATGTTGATCTTCATCACTAGATAACGTCGAGCTTCATATTTATATGATTAAGAGTATTACATGTTTTGGGAGAAGAGTCTAGCGCCGAGCTGGCTAAGGGTCGACTACCCTATGCCCCAAAACTACGCGCCAACGTAGGTTGATTCTATTATTTTATTGGGACATCTCTTGTGAGCTATCCCCGGCCCGATTGGCCCTTTGAGCTTGATATCAATATCATGGTAGTGTCCCTAACCCTGGCAAGGTTTTGGACGACTTTGCCCACTTGAGTGTAATAGTCGGGACCACGTAAGCTCTATTGTGGTATGTCGGTTAAGTGACGGGTCTAACACTGCCTATATCATTCGAGTTTGCATACCCATTACTCATGATGATTATCTTATGCATGCATGTTTGAAAAGCAAGGTTTGACTCATTGTTCAGCTTTTCATATAAATGCTATGATTTAGCTTTGAGTCATTCGATTTAGTCATGATGTTCTAAAGCCATGCATGACCATGATGTTACATAAGAATGATTTAATAATGAATGCTTGTGATCATTTCTTATCCTTAAGGGCTATCATCTATGTATGACTTGTTTTAAAAGGCTATTATTGCTCAAGCGGTTTTACTTACTTTGCATACTCGGTACATTCCACATACTGACCGCGTACTTTCTATGCTGCATCATTTCATGATGCAGGATTCGGTTCTCAGGTTCAGCCCCATCCATTGCCGCTTATCAGAGTTAGCAACTGCTTATTTTGGTGAGTCCTCATCTTCCGAGGACTAGACTTTTAGTTATCTTGAGCGTATTTTCAGTTTCAGTATTTCTGAGCTAGTTGGGGGTGTTGTCCCATCAGCTCGTCCAGATCAGAGGCTTATCAAAATTTGACATGTATTCAGCTTCAGATGTTCATTATGTTGATATGTTAAGTTAGACTTCCGCTGAGTTTATATTTATGTTTCCTTCATGTTTATAAAATGAGTTAGTGAATGCTTATGCCATGGGTTGACTTGGGGTCTCTCGGGGTCCCTTGTCCCGTGTCTACGATCCGGGTTTACTCTCGGGTCGTGACAAACTTGGTATCAGAGCCTCATGTTTAAAGTGTCCTAGGGAGTCTGAAAGTCGCGTTACGTTGAGTCTTCTTCATGGGTGTGAAGCGCGCCACACTTATGACAAAGAGGCTAAACGTTCTAGGAAATGTTCCCATCTTTCATTATCTATGTTGTGCAATGAAGAGTCTTTCTACCCCTCTAATTCTTGCTATTCGTGATTGTAGAATCATGGCTCCTCAAAGGATGATTGGAAGGAGAAATATAGACGGCGAAGGCCAGGAGGATGGCATGGGTCGTGGGCATCAGCAGGTCCCACCAGTTTAGGAGCCTCAGGCACCAGAGCCAACCGCCCACGCTGAGTTCTGGGCTGCTATCCAAATGCTTGCGCAGACCTTGACTGCTTAGTTCAATCAGTAGGCCGTTGCACATGTTCCGCAGAATGGCAGTGCACCGGCGGCTCGAGTCAGGGGTTTTTTGAGGATGACCCCACCAGAATTTCTAGGGTCCAAGACAGATGAGGACTCACATGAGTTCGTTGATGAGGTCGTCAAGATCACCTAGTTTATGGTGGTGAATAGTGTTGAGGGCGCGGAGTTGGTCTCCTACCAGTTGAAGGGGGTTGCGCCTATCTGGTTCCGTCAATGGAAGGAGCGCAAAGTTGCTACAGCAAGTCTGGTCACTTGGCAAGCGTTCCATGTTGCATACCTTGATCGGTTCGTCCCTCGGGAGATGAGGGAGCTAAAGGCAGCTGAGTTCATAAATCTGAAGCAAGGGAGGATGACGGTACTAGAGTATTCCCTTAAGTTCACTCACCTATCAAAGTATGCTCCTGAGTTAGTGGCTGACCGAGGGCGCGAGTGAGAAGGTTTGTGCATGGGATAGCAGGTTACTTGGATTAGGATGCAGGATTGCTATGTTCCATCAGGATATGGACTTCCCTCGGATGGTGTTACACGCCCAACAGATGGAGGCGACACATTAGATAGAGAGAGGCCAAGAGGGCCTTGACTGAGGACCACAAATTTTCCCAGTAGAGGTCCGGTGGTGGGCACCATTAGCAGAATCACCAGAGATCATCCGCCCCAACTTCATCAGCCTTGAGTGTGCCATCTCAGCCTAGGCATGATTAGAGAGGGCGAGCGTCCGGCTTGAGGGGTCAGAGCAACAGACCCACAGATTCAGGTGTTCCAACTTGTTGTAGGTGTGGCCGAGGGCATACAGGACAATGCTTGGAAGGTTTAGGTGCGTGTTTTGGGTGTGGCAACCCGGACATATGCTTAAAGATTTTCCAGCAATGAGACAGGATCAGGTTGGGGTCGTTGCCCAGCTTCTAGTTTAGCAGCCCCACCCCTCTCGCTCAGCTTATCAAGGGGAATCTACTAGTGCAACTGGTGGTCAACGCCAAAATAGATTTTATGCCCTAGCATCCCGTCAGGAGTAGGAGGTCTCCCAGGATGTGGTTACTGGTATGTTACGGGTCTTCCATGTTGATGTTTATGCATTGTTAGATCCAGGGGCCACCTTGTCCTTTGTGACGCCTTATGTAGCCAGTAGCTTCGGAGTCATTCCCAATGTCTTGTCAGAATCCTTCTCGATTTCTACTCCAGTAGGTGACTCAGTTATAGCTAGATGGGTGTATAGAGATTGCCCGGTCTTGGTTATCCATAAGGTAACCTCAGCAGATCAGATAGATTTAGCCATGACCGATTTCAATGTTATTCTCAGCATAGATTGGTTGTATGCTTCTTATGATTGCATTAATTGCAGGACCCAGTCAATAGAGTTCAAATTCCCAAGTGAGCCAGTCTGAGAATGGAAGGGTAGTTCAGTTGTTGTTGTAAGTCGCTTCGTCTCCTACCTCAACGCCCAGAATATGATTTCTAAGGGTTGCATGTATCACCTAGTTAGGGTTAAGGACATGGATTCTAAAACCCCGACTATCCATTCAGTTCCAGTAGTACGTGAGTATCTATAGGTCTTTCCTGATGATTTGCCAGGTATTCCTCTCGAGCGGTAGATTGATTTCGATATTGACCTGCATCCCGATACACAGTTTATAGTTATTCCACCCTGCAGGATGGCTTTAGCTGAGCTAAAAGAGTTGAAGGATAAGTTAAAGGACTAGCTAGATAAGGGTTTCATTAGACCGAGCCAGTCCCCATGAGTTGCACCAGTATTATTTGTTCGAAAGGAAGATGGTTCCCTTCATATGTGCATTGATTATCAATAGTTGAACAAAGTCACTATCAAAAACAGGTATGCCTTACCCAGGATCGATGATCTGTTTGATCAGCTTCAGGGTTCTAAGTGTTTCTCGAAGACAGATCTCAGATCTAGGTATCATCATCTCAAAGTTCGAGAGAGTGATATTCCGAAGACGACATTCAGAACACGGTATGGTCATTACGAGTTTGTAGTTATGTCTTTGGAACTAACGAATGCTCCTGTAGATTTTATGGACCTGATGAATAGGGTGTTCAATGTCACGCCCCGCCTTGGGGGGTATGATTGGCACCTGGTGCCATATTAGGACCTGGACTGCTAGACTACTGTGCCTAAGCACATCTGGTGCCTGGCTGGCTCTAACTCAGATTCATGGAATCAACGGGCTATATAACGGTTGTAAATACAGTCTCCAGCCGACTGGGCCTATAGCTACCTGTACTGTAACATCAGCTAACCAGAATCATTCTCATATAGGGAAACCTATGCGGGTCGATAAGGCTACCATGCTGTCTAGTTATCTCTAACTCAATACAATGAATATTGAACATCTACGTGACCGGCAAGGTCACCACTACTATCTGAATACGGCACCACACGGCCAACACAATCAACAACACTAAACAGCTAAACAAACGCACGGCCCCACACGATCAGCACAACTAACTACAAGGAGATATATATACACAATCTGCAAGCCTCTAAGAATACAGATAAGATGGTCGGGGACCGTATTATACCACAAAAGAAAATGAAATGCACCTATGAATATCAAGCTCCGGATGACAGGAGCTGATAACTCTATGAGCTAGCTGGAATCACGAGGGATCGGCTCCTCGTCTATGAGTACCTGCAGGCAAGTAATGCAGCGCCCCAAATGGATGTCAGTACCACTGGTACCGAGTATGCAAAGCAAACTAATCATAACTGAATATAAAAACATAACTAGAAACTCTAAACAGTAGAAGATATTTGAAACTGTCTAAACTGATAGAATTTGAAATAGGCTTTTTTTTACTAAGAATAAGGCAGGAGCATACCTGTCGACGTGGCGATCTGCTGTCTATTAGCTAATAAATAACATATATATACATATATATAACAAGCAAAGACAAATACCAGCCCCCATAAGCCAGAAGGTGCCAACCAAAAAACAATCTATATACCCCTACCCGGGTCAAAACCATCCAAAAATAAATCACTCCACTCGTCTACTAACTACGAGCACCTCTACCGGCCCCCTGTGTCTCCAGCTCGGGCTATGGCCTCTGATATGAATAACTGTGTCTGAGCCCGGAGGACTCCTATACTGTAATCTGTAAACTGTAACTGTGTCTGTATTTGTAATATGTCCCCTGGGCACAAGCGCACAACAGGGTAAGCTATACTGTTATGCTGATCAGCCTAATATGGGGAATGCTCCATCCCATCTTCGTCCTACTGCAGACGGCATGCCACTCCTTGGAGTGACGTATCCCCACCCTCACGGTAGGTCGACACAGTTACCAACCCAGGGGCGGTGAGGACGCTCAAAGGGTGCCCTCATAACACAAACAGGTCTCAACAAACAATAATCATATATAGCAAGCATGTTTAAACTGAAAATACTATATGTATTCTGATTTCTCATTCTGAACTCTTTTCTGCATTATACTGATTCTCATACTGAACTATACTGTATCTGAGATGTTATCTGACTATCTGGCTATACTGTATCTGAGATATTATCTGACTGTCTGATATTGCTTTGCTAACTTTTATTCTGAAAATATATATATCATAACATTATAAACATTCTTGCTAAATTCAAAACACGCTTGCTAAACTCATACTGGACTCAATTCTCGACTTCTAAATTCTTTCTTCTACACCTCACACTATTTATTGTACTAGATTACTAACTTGCCAAAGGAAATTAGATTTACATACCTTCGCTTTGAAATTTCCGACTAACTGGCTAGTTTGGCCAGTACTTTTGCTATTTCTCCCAACTGCATTCATATATATATCAATTAGAACTAAATACACTAATATTCTGGAAGAAAACATCACTTTCGATATATATATAGCCCAAACTATGGCTTATCAAAAAACAATTGAAAACTCGCTATTTCTCGAAAGTCCAGAAGGGAGAAATACTCATTTTAAGGCTAGGAGTATATTGACACTAATTTGGAGCAATTCCACTTACCTTAGCTCAGTAGCACGACGATTTGCCGACCAAATTTCACGAAACTAAATCCGTAGGAATGCTCCTTGCTGCTTAATACCTCGGTATCTAGGATTAATTCAAGTTTGGACCGCGTTTGACGGTGTAATCGGACGGAAATTATCAAGAAACCTTCGTTTCTCTTCCTCTCTGATTTTCTCTCTGTTTTCGGTGGAAATTATAAGAATTTTAACATTAAAACCGAAGTTGGGGGCTTATATAGTTGGGACCTATAAGTCGCATTCATGGAATGCAATTTATAAGTCGCATTAATGGAGTCCAATTTATAAGTCGCATTTTGCCTTGCGACCCACCGACTTGGCGCTTGTCCGATCTTTTCCCTGGCCTTTTCTAGCATGTATGGCATTCTAAAACTCTTAACCAACATGCAAATAGGCCATATACATGTCAAAAATATACGGGGTGTAACATTCAAGCCATATTTGGATATGTTCGTGATCACATTCATTGATGACATTTTGGTGTACTGTCAGAGCGAGGAGGAACATGCTGCTCACTTGAGAGTAGTTCTCCAGACCCTAAAGGACGTCCAATTGTATGCAAAGTTTAGCAAGTGTGAGTTATGGTTGGACTCCGGGCATTTTTAGGCCATGTGGTGTCTAGCGAAGGCATAAAAGTAGACTCGCAGAAAATTAAGGCGGTGAAGGATTTGCCTAGACTGGTGAATCCTTTGAAAATTCAGAGTTTCTTGGGCTTAGCTGGCTACTATCGTAGGTTCATTGAGGATTTCTCAATCATTGCAGCGCCTTTGACTAAGTCGACTCAAAAGAAGGCAAAGTTTCAATGGTCGGAGGCTTGTGAGAAAAGCTTCAAAGAGTTGAAGGCTTGACTTACTTCGGCACCAGTGTTGACCCTACCTGAGGGTAACGATGGTTTCATGGTGTATTATTATGCTTCCAGAGTTGGACTTGGGTGTGTGTTGATGCAGCGTTGGAGGGTGATAGCTTATGCCTCTCGACAGTTGAAAGTGCATGAAAAGAACTGTCCGACCCACGATCTTGAATTGGCCGTGGTGGTGTTTGAATTGATGGTAAGGAAGCATTACTTGTATGGGGTCCACGTGGATGTATTTACGGACCACAAGAGCTTACAATATGTGTTCACACAGAAGGATCTAAATCTTTGGTAAAGGAGGTGGTTGGAGTTACTTAAGGATTATGACATGAGTGTCCTTTACCATCTGAGCAAGGCTAATGTGGTTGCAGATGCTCTTACTAGGCTCTCAATGGATAGTGTGTCCTATGTGGATGAGAGGAAGAAGGAATTAGTGAAATATGTTCACCGGCTTGCGAGGCTAAGAGTTAGACTGATCGATTCGACCAATGGCGATGTTGTTGTGCATAACGGGCCGGAATCGTCCTTGGTAGTTGATGTTAAATCTAGACAAGATGAGGATCCAATATCAAGGAAATTGAAGGAGGCAGTGCAGAGTAAGAAGGTAGAGGTTTTCTCCTAAGGGGGAGATAGTGTGCTACAATACCAGGGTCAACTATGTGTTCCGAACGTTGATAATTTGAGAGTTCGGATATTGGATGAGGTACATGGTACCAGATATTCTATTCATCCAGGATCCACGAAAATGTATCGGGATTTGCGAGAAATCTATTGGTGGGATGGTATGAAAAGGGATATTGCAGAGTTCATAGCAAACTGTCCAAACTGTCAGCAAGTAAAAGCCAAGCATCAAGGACCTAGAGGTGTACTTCAGGATATTGCTATTCCCACTTGGAAGTGGGAAGAAATCAATATGGACTTCATTACAGGTCTACCTCGTACTTGTAGGCAATACGACTCCATCTAGGTTGTAGTGGACAGGTTGACCAAGGCTGCACACTTTTTATCGGTCAAGACCATGGATTCGGCAGATGATTATGCTAAGTTGTATATTCGGGAGTTAATTCGGCTTCATGGAGTGTCCTTGTCTATTATTTCGGATCGATGTACTCAGTTTACTTCTCAATTTTGGCGTTCGTTTCAAAAAGGGCTCGGGACTCAGGTTAAGCTAAGCACAACTTTTCACCCTCAGACGGACGGCCAAGCGCAATGAACCATTCAGACTCTTGAGGATATGTTGAGGGCATGTGTTATGGATTTCAAAGGTGGTTGGGATGATCATTTACCTTTGGTCAAGTTTGCTTATAATAACAGTTACCACTCTAGTATCCAAATGGCACCGTTCGAGACTCTCTATGGGCAAAGGTGCAGGTCTCCCATCGGATGGTTCGAGGTTGGTGAGGTAGCTGTGGTAGGACCAGATTCAGTTCATGAGGCGATGGTGAAGATTTAGTTGATAAGGGACCAGTTGAAAACTGCTTAGAGTCATTAGAAATCCTATGCTGATGTGAGAAGAAGAGAACTGGAGTTTGATGTTGACGACTGGGTGTTTCTAAAGGTAAACTCAGTCCTCGATATGTTTGTCCGTGCCAGGTTGTGAGAAGAGTTGGTGCGGTGGCGTATGAGTTGGACTTGCCTTTAGAGTTGGCTCCAGTTCATCTTTTGTTCCATGTATCGCTGTTGAAAAAGTGTTTGGGTGATCCAGCCTTGGTGGTTCCGATAGACAGCATTGGTGTGAAAGATAGCCTCAGTTATGAAGAAATTCCAGTATAAATCTTTGATTGACAAGTTTGAAGGCTGAGGAACAAGGATGTAGCCTCAGTAAAGGTGTTATGAAGGAATCAGCATGTCGAGGGAGCCACGTGGGAGGTCGAAGCGGATATGATAGCTAAATTCCCCCATTTGTTCCCCACCAGCTCAGCTTCAGTTTGAGGTATCAATTTTTTTCCCTAAACATCTATTCATTTTTTCATATTCTATTCATGCGAATAAGTTTGTTTTATGATATGATATGTGTATGTGATGTCTAAAATCTGACCAACTATGTGGTTCTCTTTGGGGGTAGTATTTTTATACCCTGAAAATTCAAGAATCGAACCCGGATGTGAATTAGGAGAAAAACTGGAAAATGTCGCAGCAGTTGCACAATAGGTCACTTAACAATTCGGTCGTTAAGTGACTCGTGGGGAAGGCCTGGGATGATGGAGGACTCGAGGTCCTCACAGGCAATGTAACGACTCGTGGTCAGTCACCATGAATCTTCATGTCAGTTGTGGGGTGTTCCTAGAAAAAGACAGTGAAGCTTATCCATTGTACCTGACGAGTGGTACCTAACGAGTCATCGCCAGTCCTAATGACCCTCTAGGAGGGTCGTCACCAAGCCAGTTGAATTTTCATGAATGATTAGGTAGTGTACTTGATGGGTGAACCAACATATCGTGTGCCCTAGTAACGAGTCGTCAGGTCATCCGTTAGGACCCCCTGACAATTATTTTCAACGATTTTAGTAAGGACTTTTCCATAATTCCTAAGTTCTAAGGGCCTATACTACGTCGTTTTAAGCTCATAATAGAGGATTTTAAGTTGAGAAAGACCCATCTATGCCATTTTCTTCATGCATGCAAGGGTAAGAGCTTGAAGGGAAGAAAATGAGGGGAATTTCAAGGTTTCCAAGGGAAATCTCAGCTGGGTAATTAGGAGGAGTTAAGATACTTCAATCCCAGGTATGTAAGGCTATGAGTGGGTGCTTTCTTCCACACCCATGCCCATTCCCTATCAATTTGTGATTGGTTTGTGATGATCAATTATGGGCCTCCATTTAAGTGCATGATTCTTACATTTCTACTCATAGGTATGATTAAATTGAGTTGATATTGGTGATTCACTGAGCTTGGATGGATTCTATCATAGTTTCTTTTATAAAATTGTTTTTCTAAAATTGAATATAAAACGTCCATGTGTGGGTAGTTCATTATAAAAGGTGATGATGATGGAGTAGATGATGAAAAGCTTGTTTCCAATCTTACCCAATATTTTTGATGATGTTTTCAAAGAAGATTAAATAGACCCATGTATGATGAAGCTTTGGGTAGTGCCCAATGTTGAGTGTGAGTAATGATTTTTGTGAAATGACGTTATTACTTCATTTTGGAATGAAATCTCCTAAATTACAATGTTCCCAAATAAATTATATGAGTTCAAGCATGATAAGGTTTTGGGCAAGGACCTTATATTGATGATGATGAAGTCATAATTCTAAGTAGGCTTACCGCTTGATTTTTGGAGTAAAGTCTCCCATCATTATTTGAGCTTGTGGTATGTTTCATAGTAGAGCTTCCCGTATGCATGAATTCATAAGTAAGATGTATGTTGGCATTAAGCTTCATTTCACATGATGTTGAGTCTAAGCATGATTTCATTCTAAGCTTTGTCGAGACAACAGTGTTGATCTTCATATTTATATGATGTTTAGTGTATTCATGATTTCATAATGATCTTTGTCAATAGACAATGTTGAGCTTTGTTTCATATGATGTTGAGTTTATGCTGATTTCATATGAGCTTCGTCACTAGACGATTTTGAGCTTAGTATTTATATGATGTAGACCATTACATGTTTTGGGAGAAGAGTCTAGCACTGAGCTGGCTAAGGGTGGACTAACCTATGCCCCAGAACTATGCGCCAACATAGGTTAATTCTATTATATTATTGGGACCTCCCTTGTGAGCTATCCCCCACTCGATTGGCCCTTTGAGCTTGATAGCGATATCATGGTAGCGTCCCTAACCCTGGCAAGATTTTGTATGGCTCTGCCCACTTGATTGTAATAGTTCAGACCACGTAAGCTCTATCGCGGTATGTAAGTTAAGTGACGAGTCTCCCACTGTTTATATCATTCGAGTTTGCATACCCATTACTCATGATGATTATCTTATGCATGCATGTTTGAAAAGCAAGGTTTGACTCATTCTTCAGCTTTTCATATAAATGTTATGATTTAGCTTTGAGTCATTCGATTTATTCATGATGTTTTAAAGCCATGCATGACCATGTATTAAATAAGAATGATTTCATAATGAATGCTTGTGATCGTTTCTTACCCTAAAGGGCTATCATCTATGTATGACTTATTTTAAAAGACTATTATTGCTCAAGCAGTTTTACTTACCTTGCATACTCGGTACATGTCACGTACTCAACGTATACTTTCTATGCTGCATCATTTCATGACGCAGGATCAGATTCTCAGGTTCAGCCCCGTCAGTAGCCGCTTATTAGAGCTAGCACCTGCTTATTTTGGTGATTCCTCATCTTCTGAAGACTAGACTTTTAGTTATCTTGAGCTTATTTTGAGTTCAATATTTCTGAGCTAGTTGGGGGTGTTGTCCCATCAGCTCATCTAGGTTAGAGGCTTATCAGACTTAGACATGTATTCAGCTTTACATATTCATTCTGTTGTTTTGTTAAGTTAGACTTCCGCTGAGTTTATATTTATGTTTCCTTCATGTTTATTGAATGAGTTAGTGAATGCTTATGCCATGGGTTGACTTGGGGTCTCTCGGGGTCCCTTGTCCCGTGTCTACAATCCTGGTGTACTCTCGGGTCGTGACAGTGCTCCTATGGGGTATGTCAGTTATAAGAATCTCCCATTGTTACTCATGTTTTATGCATTGATATGTTTACGTTATTTGGCTCAAGTGATGACTTAATTAAGTTTCTCTCATGACTATAATAATAAATGGTTTACGAACGGATTTAAAACCTTGAGCCTTATGTTATCTTATGGTATTTATGTTACGAGCATGTTGTCCCACTCTTATGATTGTTTATAAGCTTTTATGTATTTTTAAATGTCCATTTTACTTACCTTTGCATACTCGGTACATTTCACGTACTGACCGCATACTCTATGTTGTATCGTTTCATGATACAGGACCCGGCTCTCAGGCTCAGCCCCGTCAGTAGTCCATTTCAGAGTTTAACATCCAACCTTTTGGTAAGTCCTCATTATCCGAGGACCATATGTTTCATATATTGATGTTCCTTTTTGCTTTCAGTTTTGCCGGGTTAGTTAGGGGTGTTATCCCATTAACCCATTTGATACGATAGAGGCTTTCAGAGTAATTGTAGTACTCAACTGTTATGTTTTTAATACGTTCCACTTATCATGATATATAATGATATGTTTATGTTTCCGCTATATCGATGTTAAGTATTTCTCTTTATGATATGAAGTTAGGTGAATGTTCATGCCATGGGTCGAGTTGGAGTCTCTCGGGGCTCCTCATCCCATGATACGATCTGGGTCTACGTTCATGTCATGACATCTAGAGTCTGATGCTCGCCCCCTCTGGTCGTGCCTAAATCGGGGTGGCACACTCATTGCCGACGACGCTGGGGCTGAAGATCTCTGGTGGGACTACTGACGTGTCCACCACCTGGTCTCTACTGAGAGAACCCATAACTGTCTGTCCTGGCCCTCTTGGCCTCTCCCTCTCTCACATGCGCCGCCTCCATCTACTGGGCGTACAAGACTATCTGAAGAAAATCTATATCCTGATGAAGCATCACAGTCCGGCAATCCTTGTCTAGGTAGTCCGCCACTCCATGAATAGACTTGATCACTCGAGCTCTCTGATCAACCACTAACTCTGGTGCATACTTGGACAGACGAGTGAATTCTAAGGCATACTCCTGCACTGTCATCTTCCCTTGTCTCAGATTCACAAATTCGGCCTCTTTCAGCTCCCTCATTTTACGAGGGAAGAACCGATCTAGAAAAGCAACATGAAACTCATCCCAACTAATAGGGCCTGCTCTGACTACCCTACTATCCTTCCATTGTTTGAACCAAATGTGTGCGACCCCCTTCAACTGATATGAGGCCGAATCGGCACACTCCTCTCCAGTCACCCCCATGACCTGGGTGATTTTTCGAATCTCGTCGATAAACTCATGTGGATCCTCGTCCACCTTTGACCCAAGAAACTCTAGAGGGTTCATCCTTAGAAAATCTCTGACTCGTGTTGTCACTGCATTCCCGTTCTGAGGGACATACGCTACCGCTTGCTGATTGACTTGGGAAGTCAAGGCCTGTGCTAGCATCTGAAGAGAGTCCAAGTCATGGAGTTATTTTATTTCATAAATGTCACGACCCAAACGTACAACCGAATCGTAGACACGGGAAAAGTAGCTCCGAGAGACCACAAGTAGACCCATTGCATGAGCATATATGTAATTCAATCACATGAGTGGAAGACTTAGCATAGAGAACATAACATGAAATAAAATAGTACGATACTTATAAAATATGGTGGAATACAACTTCTTAGTCTGATAAGCCTCTAAATATGAAAGGCGGATTGATGGGACAATTCCCCAACCTAATCCAACATCCAGAAACTGAAGGAATAACATAGAGTATGAACATGTAGCCCTCGGAACATAAGGACTCACCAAATACACAGAGAGCAAGTCAAATCTATCTACGGGTGAGGATGCGCCTGAGAGCTGGGACCTGTATCATGAGACAATACAGCATAGAAAGTATGTGGTCAGTATGTGGAATGTACTGAGTATGCAAGGTAAGTAACACGGAATTTAAAATATGTATAAAACCCATAAATGATCATAAGAGTAGGATAGCATGCTCATGACGTAATTATCGTAATATAACATAAAGCTCAAGGTTTTCGAAACATTCGTAATGTAAACATAGTCATAATCATAATAGAAGAGCCTTACTTAGCATAACTTGAGCCAACATACATAATCATAAATAAGCATAAATCATGATGAACAGTGGGATATTCTCTTAACCGACATACCCCATATGAGCACACATGAAGACTGACTTGTAACCCTAGTCGGGAGGCTGTTCATACAAAAGGATTGTAAATCTGCTAAAGACATCTTACAAAAGGATGTTAAAAATCTTGTTGCTAAATAGATATTTGCTAGGTGGCAAGCCTTACTTTCCAGCTTTGATTTCCAAATAGATTATATCAAGGGAGAAGAAAATTCTCTCCCAGAGTTTCTAACTCGAGAATTCTTGCAGGGAAAACCATGAGGCCCGGCGTCAGACCCGGAGTAAGAAGCCCCTTTAAGGGAAAAGGGAGAGAAGAAGCAGCTGCCCAGTTTTCGAGGATCTAGTCAGTAATCGTCAGAAAATGTAGCAACAAATAGAAACATTCATAAACAAAGCATAGATACTTACAAACTGAAGATTTATTGCATAGCGGAAGCTTCAGATGTTTACAAAGAGTTTACAAAGTAGAAGGCTCTCAGAAAATTTTATTTTTCGGATGCCTTGTAAGTGAAATTTCCTAATCTATTTATAGATGGGAAACGATAAGAGGGATCTAGCTGATCCTTTTCTAATTGGTTGGAGTGGATTGCCTTATCTTCAGCGGGGCCCGTCTGAGTAAGGAAGATGCCTTTTTTTTTTTTTTTTGAAAAGGCTTGTCGGCCATCTGCTTTATCAAAAGTAGTGGGTGGCTGCATAATTTTCCGAATAAGACAAATATCCTTTCGGTGGCTAGGACCCACTTGGTTTAATCAAGAGAAATTCCGAACTTTGGTATCTTCTCTTTTCCATAGATAATTCCGGTTTTTAATAACCTCTATCTTGGAAACAGTAATTCTGGTTTTTTAATAAACCTCTACTGGATTTAATCATAGGGACCTAAATAGGATTTTGCTAGAGCTTTTGGGTCTAGCATGTCACCATTGTCGTCACTTTGTGAGGAAGCTTCCTCTAGGAGTGCCGATATGGCATGTTCATCTGAGTTACCTTCATCTAGGTCGAATAACGCCTGCTGGAGTTTTTACTTGAGTTCTTCCTTAGGGGAAGATTTTGATCGAATTCCCGAAGGCTTCTGCTTTGGCTTCTTTTCGTCGGGGTCTTTTAGCGCCCATCATTTGACAAAGATTTCTTTAGACAGGTACTTGATCCTGTCAAATTCAAAAACAACAAATTTCCAACTAATAATATAAGAAATTCGTTTAGTAATAAAATATTTACACATTTGAATGTGCTCAGGAAGTGTGGAGATTTCTGTCTCCGTTTGGAATTTGCCAAATTTTTCGACAAATGATTTGGGCATAGAGTGCTTGTTTCCTCCAAACCATGCCCACTACTCATAAAACCATCTGGGGATGATGGACTTGGTAAATTCAGGGCTATACTTGACAAACCAAGTATGCGAAGCTGGCCTTAGGTACAGGAAGTTGAACCAGGCATTTTTGTAGTCATACCAATTATAAGTTTGAGGTCTGAATTCCTCAGTGAAGCTGATAGGCGTATGTAAATGGTCTACTTTCCATTCAAAAGGGGTAAAAATCTTTTTGATAGTAAACCTGGAGAAGGCTATACTATCTGGATTTGTTTTATCCGAAAGATCATGTTCGATTTCGACAGAACTGGTGTTGGATAAGATGAACTCATAGTATCTTCTTGTTTTGAGTGGATTCTCATTTTCCACAAAATTGTCATTTGAGTATAATGGTCCTAGGAGGCCATCTACTGGATATCTTTCGTATTCTTTGTCTAGTGCCAATATTGGGGCAATCTGCAAAGAGACTGGGTGGAAAATTTCTCTTTCCTTTCTAGAGGTAGATGTTTCTAGATTTTTCTTGGGAGTCGCGGCTCCTGGATTGACTGCTTCTGCAAAGCTTTTAGGTGCTTTCATTTTATACATTTCAGCAGTCTGTATTTGCGAGAAAGTTTGCCTTTTCTGAGTGCAGGAGCTGTTTTCTTCGGCTTGTTTAAAGGGCCTGCTCAGGACCACCATGTTTGAGGGCTGCAGAGGTGGAAATGCTGCTGGGTTGATTGGCGGTAGTTGGGCTAACGCCGAATACCTATTTTGGCCAGTAAAATCCAGCCTGAACGGTTTAACCAAGGGGGTAGAAGGGGCAGCTGCTTCTTCTCTCCCTTTTCCCTTAAAGGGGCTTCTTACTCCGGGTCTGATGCCGGGCCTCATGGTTTTCCCTGCAAGAATTCTCGAGTTAGAAAATCTGGGAGAGAATTTTCTTCTCCCTTGATATAATCTATTTGGAAATCAAAGCTGGAAAGTAAGGCTTGCCACCTAGCAAATATCTGTTTAGCAACAAGATTTTTAACATCCTTTTGTAAGATGTCTTTAGCAGATTTACAATCTACCCGAAGCAAGAATTCTTTATTTACTAAATCATCTTGAAATTTCGTAATGCAAAGAACAATAGAGAGAACTTCTTTCTTAACAGTACTATAATTCTTTTGTGCAGAATTCTAGATTCCAGAAGTATAACGAACTAATTGTTCGATGTCTTTGGCGGTTTTCTTTTGTTTGAGAATGCAACCATATCCGATATCTGAGGCGTCAGTTTCCACAATGATGAAGTAATCAGGATTGGGGATGCCTAAACAGGGGAGATTCTTTGCCATTTCTTTAACTCTGATGACGGCATTAGTTTGATCTATGCTCCAAGGGACAAGAGTTTTCTTTAACCTGTCATAAAGAGGTTTACAAACCTGTCTGATTTTTGGGATGAAATCAGCTATATAGTTAAGGCTTCCAAGGAACCTTTGTAACTGGGTTTTGTCCATGATGACATCAGGAAATTTATCTGCAAACTCAATGGCTCTGCAAATGGGTTTATATGTGCCTTGATAAAGATCATGACCCAAAAATCTAATTTTCGTTAAAAGTAATCTTATCTTCTTGGAGCTGACCACAAGACCATTTTGTTTAACGATCTTAAAGAAAACGTTTAAATGTTTAAAGTGAGAATCGATGTCCTCGGAAAATATCAATACATCGTCAATATAAACTATTGAGCAATGGCTGATACAATTGAATAAAGAGTTCATTATATTTTGAAACTCAGAGGGGGCATTTTTTAACCCAAAGGGCATCACATTCCATTCATATTGTCCAAACGGGACATTGAAAGCAGTTTTATATTTGTCCTTTTCGGAAATCTGGATTTGCCAGAAGCCTGACTTCATATCAAACTTACTGTAAATATTGGCTTTAAAAGTTCGTTTTAGTAAATCCCTTTTGTTAGGAATAGGATATCTAATCCACTTTAAAGCGGTGTTCAGGGGCTTATAATTAATAACAAGTCTGGGAGAACCTCTTTCTTTCTCCGCTGCATTGTTAACATAAAAGGCTGAACAGCTCCAAGGTGATTTAGAAGGCCGAATAATTTTATTATTTAAAAGAGTATTTATCTCCTTTTTGCAGATTTCCATTAATTCATGGTTCATTTGAATGGGCCTAGCTTTAGTAGAAATGGCCTGTTCATCGAATCCATCAATGTAGGGGAGATCTACAGTATGGGCTTTCCTGGCCCAAAAGGCATTGGGAAAGTCTGAGCAAATTTCCTTTTCAAAAGTGTTTTGCAAATTGGCAATCTTAGTTACCATTTCTGGGGTTTTTAAAATTTGCTCAATCCTTTTAAGCTTAATATCATTTTTGAGAAAACAAATCTGATTTATTTTGGAAGCAGTTTGTTTATGCAAAAATTTGCTTTCTTCAAGAGAAAGGGTTTTAATAAAAGGAAAGGAAATATTTTTTCCTAAAATCTTTGTGCGAATAGCATCAAAGTCTGAAATATATGGTTTAATTTGATTAATAAAAGGAATTCCCAAAATAATTTCTTCATTAATGTTTTTGGTAATTACAAAATCATTAATAAGACAAATACCATTATTGCAGATATGAGCTTTGTTTAACTTGTAGTTAATAGCGATGCGCTCACCAGTAGCGCTGTATAACCTTGTAGTACCTTTACTAAGATACTTGGTAGGGATTAATCCTTCGGAGATGCAGTTCCTGTCTGCACCACTGTCTAACAAAGCAATCTTATTAAGGACAAGATTATCATTAATAACAAGCTTGATAAGAATATGAGAACTCTGTGGTTTTACCTTCGTGATGGCTAAGATGCCAGCATCGCCTTCGGTTTCTTCGATAGGATTATCAGGCTGCTCATCAGGCTGCTCATCTGATTGTTCATCTTCAGAGTTTCTTATGAAACCACCTTTAGAGGTAGAGGCCTCTTTGTTGATGTCCTTAAGAACCTGTTCTGTAAGAGCATCCACTTCAATTTTGTGAAGTCTGCTCTTGACTTCCCTGATTTCTTCTTTCAGAACCTTGACTTCTTTTCAAAGCTCCTCAATAAAAGGTTCTTCCTTCTTGGCATCAAATCTTCCCATGATTTGTTTCATGCTAAAAGGAGTTACTTTTGGTCTTTCCTCCTTTTGTTGAGTTACTAGCTTTTGTAGCTCGATAAGGTATTTTCTTCGGGCATCATCATCCTGGATATGCTCGATGGTTGAGAAGAGGGTTTCGGTCGTTTTCTCAGAGATGACTTTGATAGTTCCACTATCACAGAGGCAAAATGCCCCATTACAATTGCATTCAGAAATATCATCTTCTGATTCTGAATGTTGAGCGACGTTGAGAAATTCGTCGTCATCGCTTCCTTCTTCTTCAGAAGTGTATTCAGACTCAGATTCTTCTTCCTCGAGAATTGAGTAGAGCTTTTGTTTGAATTCTTCGTCAACTTCAAGAAGGTTTATCTTCTTTTTCTTTTTGTTGTTCCTAGGATATTTGTTAGCTCTGTGGCCCCTTTTGCCACATGTCCAACATAATTCTTCATGAGAAGGTTCTTCTGAAGTTTTTCTTCTTCTGAACTTTCTCTTGGGCTTATCTCTAAACTCTCTTCCCTTTTTAGAAGAAGTTTTCTTGTATTTTCCTGTAGTTCTTTCTCTTTTGCCAGGTTTTCTTGCCGAAGGGGGTTTTAACAAAGGAAACCCAAAATCCTGACAGAAAGTGCCCAATTCTATAGGTGAAGACTTCTGTTCTTCTTTAAGTTGTTTTTTCAACTTAAAATCCGTGCAAAGTTCGATTGCAACGACGTTGACTAGGATTATAAGATCTCCGTAGGAGAGTTGGTCATAAGGGATCTTCCCTTCACACCTATCTCTAATCTTTGATCTAACCTTTTCAGCAAAGTAAGGAGGTAATCCGCTTAAAAAGCGTTCCTTCCAATACTCGTTGTTGCAGTCTGATCGAATCATGACTTTGTTTAGAAACATATCCTTATACCATCTGAAGTCTGTAAGCTTCTTGCAGTATAGATTATTAAGGATCTCAAGACTCCTATCTTGGAAAAGACGTAGTTCTCCCACGAAATGTTTTGCTATACTATACACAAGAGTGGCAGTAGCGTCTTCTGTTGTGATAACCTCAGAGGTTTGGGTACCATTTTCTGTCTTAACAACAGTTTGTGAAATAGCTACATTGAAGATTTCAGCTCGGTTGACTTCAGTGAGATAGTTGTCCCACCAATTTTTTAAGGTTCCTGTGAATCCTGCAGTTATTAGAGTAGCTGCATGTTTATCGCTGGCGCCTTTCATCTTATAGGCGGTTATGCTCATTCCCATTTCTTGGAGCTTATTGTAGATCTGGCCTTCTGCCATTCCATCAATGTTCCATTCTGTTATACCCGTTCCATCAGCGGTGGATTGCGGATGTAGAGTATTTTCTTCAAACTGGACGTCTGGGAAAGAAGGTCTAGGGTAAAAATTTCTCTTGTTTGGATGTCGCTCCAATAAGGTCCTAATCTTACCATCACTTCCTTTGGTGATATTAAGTTTAGACAATTGTTCATTGATCTTTTCAAGAAGATCAGAGGAACTTCCAAATTCCTTGGAGAGATTGGGATATCTTTCTTTGGAAAATTCAGGGATTTTGAAAATAGGGTTAGTTTCAATCTGGGGGCTAACCTTGGAGGTACTTGGTTTGACCAAGGGATTATGACTGGTTTTTCTTTCAATTTCTTTAGAGACAACATGAAGAATTTGGTTGGTATAGTTATTTTGTTCTAGGATTTTGTCGATATCCTCTGTAGAGACGAGGGTGGTAGAATTGGTTTTTCCCTTGAGTTTCTTTAAGGGTGAAGCTGTAAGCATTTCCTTTTTATAAGGAATCGTTAATCCTTCAAGAGGAGGCGTAATGCTTTCAACCACTTGGTCTTTGGTATACCATTTATTAATCAGGACTTGAAGAGAAGACTGGGCGTCGTCTATTTGTCCGGAACATTCAAACCATTTGAAGAATTCAATTTCCGTTTTGAATCTTCTCATGTCTTTAAACCATTTATCTCTGAATGAGATTCTCTGCTCCAAAGAGTAGGTAGCCTTGTACCATTCTACCTTTTTCTGGTGTTTGGGTAGTTTCCACCACTGGTTGATTTTCTTTTTATCGATGACAAATTCGTCATCAGAAGTGAGAACTCCAAGCGAACCTTTGCGATCATGATCAGGTCTCATGTCACTTAAAGTGGGACTAGCAATGGTGTCTTCATAGTAAACTTTTGGGATAGTTTGGTTAAAATCTACACCACGAACTTTCATGTTATGATTTGCATCATCATCATCCTCTGGGGGGTTAAAAGAAGAAGGTTTGGCCGAAGACATTCTTCTACTTGAAGAAGCTTGGCTATAAGAGTTGGATCTTAAAAATTTAAGATTAATAGATCCATCTGGAAATTGAATAACCCTATCGATCTGGGATCTTTCAAGTTGAAAAGGTAAAGGGTTAGTGATAGAGTCGAATTTCCACTCTTCATCCGTAAGGATATCGTTCCAATTAAGGAGACGCGGAACGAAGGTAGTACTGTGCTCTTGGTTTGCTTCCATGAGCATAGTAACTCCTTTAACGCTTGCGGCTATAGCCTTTGGGGCTATAGTGGTCTTCATTAGCTTATAATATACCCGATATATTATAGCTATTTCTCTCGAATCTAGCTTGCTATTCATATTCTTGGTTTTGACGTTGAGTGTCAAGGTATCCATAATGTTAGGATCATGGATATCCACCGAGAAATTAGGGTAGCAATTAAAGTACACCGGGCCATGGGCTAGGTTACTTTCTAAAACTCCTAACAGAGAGTCATCAAAATTCAAAAGTCTATCATCCCTAAGAAGTAGACAAATAGGAATATTTAAACCTTTTCGAAAAAGAGGTTTTACAGCAACTTGAACAAGACCGATATGAAGGAACTTAAACTCCTTCTTATATCTATCTATATCAGCAGCAATCAACAACTTGATAGTTTCAAGAGAATTGTTTATAGCAATAGTAGACTCACAGGTCTTGATATTATATTTTTTGAATATAGAAAAATTACCCATCTGGTAAATTTTTCAAAAGGTTCTTTGGGAATAGACCAATTTTGTAAATCATTTTCTACCTTAGAGATAGACAAATTAACGTTGTTAATAACATGCTGGTTTCTATCCATTGACAGACAAGATGCCCTTGACTATGCTCCTTATATTCTTAAGACTTCAGAAGAAATCTTTTAGCAAAAGAATTTCATAATTATAAAATATGAGTCTTTTCATTCTTATAAGGTTACTGCGGATTTGTGCTAAGGATTTTCCATTAAGAGATCATGGATATTACACGAGTTTCTCAAAAAAAGTACCTTGCAGTCTAAACGCCTGTCCTTTCGGCTAAACGACCGCCTGTCGGCATCGCAACTACTTGAGAATACCTCGAAACCTCCTCTTAACCACCAAGCATAATTCCAAAATTACCAATAAAGATTTAAAAGATCTTGCAGAATAATTATAAGATTCTTAAACTTAAAGATTAACTTATTAAGTCTTAGTGATATAAGTTACACAGTCATGGCATCAAGAATTTAGCCTTTCATGGCTATAAAAGTAGAAATAGCGTTTAACATTAGTAACATGGCTTTGATACCATTTTCTGATCGGTTCTTCCCTCGGGAGATGAGGGAGCTCAAGGTGGTTGAGTTTGTGAATTTGAAGCAGGGCAACATATCAGTCCAGGAGTATGCTTTGGAGTTCACTCGGCTATCTAAATATGCTCCGGAGTTGGTGGCGGATCAGCGTGCTCGGGTGAGCCGCTTTGTGCATGGAGTAGTAGATTACTTGGACAAGGATTGTCGGATGACCATGCTACACTAGGACATCGACTTTCCCCGTATTGTATTGCATTCCCAACAGATGGAGTCGGTCTATAGGAGGCAGAGAGAGGCCAAGAGGGCCAGCACCGACAACTATGGGGTTTCTTAGGCCAGGTCAAGAGGTGGATCAGGTCAGCAGTCTCAGCAGAAGATCACTGCTCCATCTCCATCATCGACTAACACGCCATCCAGGTTCAGGGGAGACTAAAGGAGTAAGGCGCCAGGCTCAAAGGATCATGGTAGCATGCAGGTGGAGTGCACTTTCCCAGCATGTGTGAGATGTTGCAAAAATCATCTCAAGAGGTGCCTGATCGGTGCAGATTCTCGTTTCGAGTGCGGCAAACCCGGGCACAAGATCAGAGATTGCCCTATAGCCAGTTCTACCGCTCCAACAGCACGACCCCCTTAGTAGGGTGCCTCCACTATTTTAATAGGTGGTCAGCGCCGGAACAGGTTTTATGCTCTAGTGCCTCGCCATGAGCAGGAGGCTTCGCCAGATGTGGTCACGGGTATATTGCAAGTCTTCAATATTGATGCTTATACGTTGTTAGATCCAGGAGCTACCTTGTCTTTCGTGACCCCTTACATTGCTTATGGTTTTGGAGTTAGTCCTAAAATTTTGATCGAACCATTCTCTGCATCTACTCAAGTCGGTGAATTAGTGGTAGTTAGGTGGGTGTATAGAGGTTTCCCCATTATGGTGTTGCATAAGGTTACCTCTGCGGACTTAGTCGAATTGGCCATGACTGATTTTTACATCATTTTGGTATGGATTGGTTGTTTTCATGTTATGCTTCGATTAATTGTAGGACCCGTGCAGTGGAATTTCAATTTTCGGGTGAGTCAGTTTTGGAATGGAAGGGTAATTCAGCTGTACCAGTTGGTTGATTTATTTCATATCTGAAGGCTAGGAAAATGATCTCTAAGGGTTGTATGTACCACCTAGTTATGGTTAAGGATGTAGAGTCCGAGCCTCCGACCGTTCAGTCAGTTCTAGTGGGGTGCGAGTATCCGGAGGTGTTTCCCGATGATCTACCAGGTGTTCCTCCAGAAAGAAAATTTGATTTTGAAATTAATCTACTACCTGATATACAGCCTATCTCTATTCCTCACAAAATGGCGCCAGCCAAGCTAAAAGAGTTAAAGGAGCAGTTGAAGGACTTTTTGGATAAGGGTTTAATCAGACCGAACAAGTCTCCATGGGGCGCACCAGTTCTATTTGTTTGGAAGAACGATGGATCCCTTTGAATGTGTATTGATTATCGACAACTTAATAAGGTCACCGTCAAGAACAGGTACCCCTTGCCCAGGATTGATGATTTATTTGACCAGCTCCAGGGTTCCAAGTGTTTCTTGAAGATAGATCTCAAGTCTGGGTATCACCAGCTCAGAGTCTGGGAGAGTGATATCCCAAAAACAGCCTTCAGGACCTGGTATGTCCATTACGATTTTGTTTTTATGTCTTTCGGACTAACCAATTCCCCTGCAACTTTTATGGACCTGATGAATAGGGTGTTCGAGGAATATTTGGACATGTTTGTAATTGTGTTCATTGATGACATCCTTATATATTCGCAGAGCGAGGAGGAGTATGCCGCTCACCTAAGGTTAGTACTTCAGACCCTCAATGATTGGAAGCTATATGCAAAGTTCAGTAAGTGCGAATTTTTGCTGGACTCGATGGCATTTCTAGGCCATGTGGTGTCAAGTAAGGTCATAAGGGTGGATTCTCAGAAAATCGAAGCGATAAAGAATTGGCCTAGATCGGTGAATCCTTCAGAAATTCGGAGTTTCTTGGGCCTAGAGGGGTACTACCGAAGATTTGTTGAGGGTTTCTCATCTATTGCGGCACCTTTGAACAAGTTGACCCAGAAAAAGATAAAGTTCCAATGGTTAGAGGATTGTGAGAAAAGCTTTCAGGAATTGAAGACCCGACTGACTTCAGCACCAGTATTGACTTTACCTGAGGGTACTGATGGCTTTGTTGTGTATTTTGATTCTTTGAGAGTCAGACTGGGATGTGTGTTGATGCAACGGGGAAAGGTGATAGCATACGCCTCACGACAGTTAAAGGTTTACGAAAAGAATTACCCGACCCATGATCTCGAGTTGGCTGCGGTGGTGTTCGCACTGAAGATATGGCGACATTACTTGTATGGGGTCCACGTGGATGTGTTCACGTATTACAAGAGTTTGCAATATGTGTTCACATAGAAAGATCTCAATCATCGACAAAGGAGGTGGTTGGAATTGCTAAAGGACTACGATATGAGAGTTCTTTACCACCTGGGAAAGGCTAATGTGGTTTTGAATGCACTTAGTAGGCTTACTATGGAGAGTGTGTCCCACACAGATGAAGGAAAAAAGGAGTTGGTGAGAGATGTCCACCTACTTGCAAGGTTGGGGGTTAGATTGATCGACTCGACCGATGGCAGCGTTGTTGTGCCGAATGGGTCAGAATCGTCCTTACCAATTGATGTCAAATCTAAACAATATGAAGATCTGGTTTTGAGGAAGTTGAAGGAAGCGGTGCAGAGTCAAAAGATAGAGGTTTCTCCCAAGGGGAAGGTGGTTTTCTAAGATATCAGGGTCGGCTATGTGTCCCGGACGTTGATAACCTGAGGGTTCGGATATTGCGTGAGCCACATGGTACTAGATATTCCATCCATACGGGATCCACGAAGATGTATCGGGACTTGCGAGAAATCTATTGGTGGGATGGTATGAAGAAGGATATTGCGGAGTTCATAGCCAGATGTCCAAATTGCTAGCAAGTGAATGTCGAGCATCAAAGGCCGGGAGGTGTGCTTCAGGCTATTAGCATTCCCTCTTGGAAGTAGGAAGAGATTAATATGGATTTTATTACAAGCCTATCTCATACTCGGCGACACTATGATTCCATTTGGGTGGTGGTGGACAGGTTAACAAAGGCTGCACACTTCCTACCGGTCAAGACCACGAATTCAGCGGATGATTATGACAAGTTGTATATTCGGGAGTTGGTTCGACTTCATGGAGTGCCCTTGTCTATTATTTAAGACCGAGGTACTCAGCTTACCTCTCAGTTTTGGACGTCTTTCCAGAAGGGACTTGGGACTCAAGTCAAGCTCAGCACGGCCTTTCATCTGCAAACAGATGGCCAGCAGAACGAACCATTCAGACCCTTGAGGATATGTTGATGGCATGTGTTATGTATTTCAAAGGTAGTTGGCATGATCATTTTCCCTTGATCGAGTTTGCTTATAATAACAGTTATCACTCTAGTATCCAGATGGAATTGTTCGAGGCCCTCTATGGGCGAAGGTGTAGATCTCCTATCTTATGGTTTGAGGTTGGCGAGGAGGCCTTGATAGGGCCAAATGCAGCTCAGGAGGCGATGGTGAAGTTCCAGTTGATAAGGGACAGGTTGAAAACTGCTCAGAGTCGTCAGAAATCATATGCTGATGTGAGAAGGAGAGATTTGGAGTTTGATGTGGACGAATGGGTATTTCTAAAGGTATCTACCATGAAGGGAGTCATGCGGTTCGAAAAGAAAGGGAAACTCAGTCCCCATTATGTTGGCCCCTACCGAGTTGTTAGAAGAATTTGTAAGGTGGCGTATGAGTTCGACTTGCCCTCGGAGTTATCTTCAGTTCATCCGGTGTTTCATATGTCGCTTTTGAAAAAGTGTTTAGATGATCTAACCTTGGTAGTCCCGGTAGACAACATTGGAGTAAAAGACAACCTTAGTAATGAAGAAATTCCTATTGAAATATTGGATCGTCAGGTTCGGAAGTTGAGGAACAAAGAAGTAGCTTCAATTAAGGTTTTGTGGAGAAATCAGCATGTTGAGGGAGCTACTTGGGAAGCCGATGTGGATATGATGGCGAGATACCCACATTTGTTCTCTATCGGCTCAGTTCCGACTTGAGGTACCAGTTCTACTCTATGATCCCATTTAGTTTTCATGTTCAGTTCATGTGTTCAAGTTTCTTTCATGTGTATGTGAAGCATGAGATCAGTTCAGCTATGTGGTTTGGTTCGGAGGTAGTCATTCCGTGAAAATTTCAGTTAAAATAGTCAGATATTAGAGTATGATAACTATATGTTTCTGTTTGCTGCTTGTTTCCTACATTTTAGGATGAATGTCTCCATGGGGGAGATATTGTAACACCAGGGGAAGGCCTAAGAATAGACCTGGGATTTGAACTTGAAAAGTGTAGAAAACTGGCAAAAACATCACAGAACGGACCATAAAATGACTCGTGGTATGATACCACGAGTCGATGTATGCTGTTGTTAGTTGGGGAGAGGATGGTGGCAGTGGAGACAATGAGAGATATGATGACTCGTTGTGGGATACAACGGGCCGTCCTTTGCAGTCGTGGTTAGGGTCAGGCTGGGCAGTAGTGTAAACAACGGGAGAGCAAACGACCCATTAGTAGTAACCACGGGTCATTGGTTGTGGTCGTTATTGGAGGCTAATAATTTACAGTGGAGTTGACGGGTTGATACCATGACTCGTTGAAAGGAACCATGAGTCGTGGTGAGGCTCGTGGTAAGGGGGTCCAGTTTTGTGATGAGCAGACAACGGACGATATAACGAGTCGTGGGTTGAAGGCATGGGTCTTCCTGTTGATCCGTTGTTTGGATCCGAGACTAGGTCATTCAGCAGTCCAATCAACGAGGGACACGATGGGTCGTTGGTGGTTCCCACGACTCGTTGGTACCACTCGTGGGTTCCATCCAGCCAGTTTTCATTAAGGGTATTTTTGACTTTTTTCATGATATAAGGCCCTAAACTATGTCGTTTTGTCTTGGGAAAGCTGGATTGTTAAGAGAATGACCTATTCTAATCTCCCATTCATGCATGCAAGGTTTTTGACAAGTGATCTAAGGGGAGATATCAAGCTTTTCACCTCAATTCCTTCAATTCCATTCTTGGGCTTTTAAGGAGGGTTAGGAGTTGATAATCCCAGGTATGTAAGGTCTTCAATGGGTGGATTCTTCCACACCCGTGCTCCTTCTATATTAATTACTCAAAATTTATTTGAAAACTCATTGGATTTTATATTTGGCTTGTATAAAATGTAATGATTTAACTATGGGTCTTGTGATTTCGAAACCCTATCATTATCTACTGATTTTGATCATATTTTGAGCTCTAAAATGATATTAGTATGGATGATTTTGAGTTTCTAATCATTTAAACCCGATTATGCATGCCCATAATAAATCAATTTATAATCCATTGATCCATTAGTGGTTTTGATAAGCCCATCATGTATTTTAAATTAAATCATGAATATATTATGTTATCTATTATGCTCTTATGGAAATTTAAACTATATGCATGATCTACAAGTATGTATGTACTTTATTAAGCATGAATTATGTTTTGGCCGACTCACGGGCCTCAAGTCATGCCTAGTTCTTATATGTTCAAGCATGTTTATGGTTATCATGATTTAACTAGCCCATCAACTCATGTATGTATTATTGTGATCACTATATATGTTTTGGGAGTAGTATCAAACACCGAGTAAGTTCGGGGCTCAACTAAGCCCCGGATCTAATGAATTACGTGCCACCATAGGTATGTTGGGACCCTTTCATGTTTGTCCCTAGCCCAAATGACCCTTTTCATGTGTGATCATGCCCTTCATGGTTCCTACCCTTGACAAGGTATGAACAGCCTCCCGACTAGGGTTACAAGTCAGTCTTCATGTGTGCTCATATGGGGTATGTCGGTTAAGAGAATATCCCACTGTTCATCATGATTTATGCTTATTTATGATTATGTATGTTGGCTCAAGTTATGCTAAGTAAGGCTCTTCTATTATGATTATGACTATGTTTACATTACGAATGTTTCGAAAACCATGAGCTTTATGTTATATTACGATAATTACGTCATGAGCATGCTATCCTACTCTTATGATCATTTATGGGTTTTATACATATTTTAAATTCTGTTTTACTTACCTTGCATACTCAGTACATTCCACATACTGACCACATACTTTCTATGTTGTATTGTCTCATGATACAGGTCCCAGCTCTCAGGCGCATCCTCACCCGTAGATAGATTTGACTTGCTCTCTGTGTAATTGGTGAGTCCTTATGTTCCGAGGGCTACATGTTCATACTCTATGTTATTCCTTCAGTTTCTGGACGTTGGATTAGGTTGCGGAATTGTCCCATCAATCCGCCTTTCATATTTAGAGGCTTATCAGACTAAGAAGTTGTATTCCGCCATATTTTATAAGTATCGTACTATTTTATTTCATGTTATGTTATGATTATGTTCTCTATGCTAAGTCTTCCACTCATGTGATTGAATTACATATATGCTCATGCAATGGGTCTACTCGTGGTCTCTCGGAGCTACTTTTCCCGTGTCTACGATTCGGTTGTACGTTTGGGTCGTGACATTTATGAAATAAAATAACTCCATGACTTGGACTCTCTAAATGTAGTAGGCTTCACCAACTGCTGAATGAATGGGAGATCCTAACGGTGTCTATTGTTGATCCAGTCTACCTGACTCATAATAATAAGATGCAGTGCCAAATGACGTCAATACGTGGAACATATGGTATGTAATAAGGCTGCAAAAAATAATAGTTAAGCAAGAGTGTATGAACTGAAAGGAATAAATTGACTGAATAAACATGACTAAAACTGAAGCTCTGAATGATGCATAAAACACAATATGATCAATGTGCAAAATGGTTATGCAATAAAACTGTGCATCAAAACAATAATTGAAAATACATATAAAAATTTAGAACTTTAACTTGGTTGGGAGTGTCTTATAACCAACACCATCATGAATGAGAACATGAGACCCAACTATCTCGCTCTAGTTGGTAGAGCTTCTCAAAGCGTTATTAGGGCAGAGAACAATCACAATATGTGGATCCATAGCTTAAGTCCTTACCAGGTACTATCTTTGAGGAGTCACCCTAACCAACAACATGATCCTATCCCATGTTGGCAACATAGTTCTAGGGTGTACGAGTTATCTAAACTCTTCACCCACTTTGTGCTAAATAATCCTCCAAAACCATGTGTTCATATCCTTATGCCTATTTGAGGCATTTGAAAATATCTCTTGTGAAGAACTTTAGCGATTGATATAATATATATTTTAAAACTCTTGTTAAGACTCTTGCTAAAAAATCTATTTACTTTAATGAAGAGCCTTTTGCTCAAAAAATTCTTTAAAAAACTTGGGAGCTCCTATGCTCCAAACATCTCTTTGGAAACTTGTGAGCTTTTATGATCAAAACATCTCATGAGTTTCAAAACAAAACATCACTTTCGCTTTTAAATATCATGCTCAAAACTATGCTTTCTTTCTCAAAATCTCTTCATGAAAACTCTTTTTAGAATATGCTCAATCTTGATGAAAACAATGCTTTCAAAATCATGACTTTATGCAATAGGATTCTTGGGATAAGAGACATGAACCAACCATCAACAATCAATAACTCAAGAATCAAGAGAATATCATTAATAAATATCAAGAGAATGATAATCAATAACAAGGACATACAATTTAATAGGAATAACTCAACAGTGAGCAATTCAGTAGATAGAATAGAAGACAATTCAAGAATTTGGGAAAAGCCCTAGCTTTAATCTCAATGAATTCTTACATAGATTTAGGGCATAAGAATGAATATAAATCCTTACTTAGGTTATCCTTACATACTCGGAATATTGAACTTAAACTTAAGCTTGAAGAACTCTAGGTTGAAAACGATGGCTTTCTAGCTTCTTGATGAACTTGAGAGCTTAATGATCTTGAATCTTATATTGTAATGAAAGGGAATAAGATTTTAAGCTAATTGAACTCTTAAATATACTCTTTAGGAATCCCAAATCATTTTGGAGAAGGTATTTAAAATATAAGAAGTTACGAAAATACCCCTGAGATCCTGTCTTTGAAATTGAACTCGCCAGTGATGACGACCTACCTAATGACCCGTCACCCCACATGATGACTCGTGGGGTCCTCTTGTCACCCCTTAAACCTAGTCGAACACTCTTTGATTCTTACCTCAAAGTCCTTCAGAATGACTAACTTAAGAAATCATCACTTGTACTAACAAATTGTGACCTAACTCATTAGGTTTAAATATTCCTATTTGTCTACTTCTTAGGGATGATAGACTTTTGAATTTTGATGACTCTCTGTTAGGAGTTTTAGAAAGTAACCTAGCCCATGACCCGGTGTACTTTAATTGCTACCCTAATTTCTCGGTGGATATCCATGATCCTAACATTATGGATACCTTGACACTCAATGTCAAAACAAAGAATATGAATAGCAAGCTAGATTCTAGAGAAATAGCTATAATATATCGGGTATATTATAAGCTAATGAAGACCACTATAGCCCCAAAGGCTATAGCCGCAAGCGTTAAAGGAGTTACTATGCTCATGGAAGCAAACCAAGAGCACAGATTCGCTTGGAGTTCTCATGTCACTTAAAGTGGGACTAGCAATGGTGTCTTCATAGTAAACTTTTGGGATAGTTTGGTTAAAATCTACACCACGAACTTTCATGGTATGATTTGCATCATCATCATCCTCTGGGGGGTTAAAAGAAGAAGGTCTGGCCGAAGACATTCTTCTACTTGAAGAAGCTTGGCTATAAGAGTTGGATCTTAAAAATTTAAGATTAATAGATCCATCTGGAAATTGAATAACCCTGTCGATCTAGGATCTTTCGAGTTGAAAAGGTAAAGGGTGAGTGATAGAGTCGAATTTCCATTCTTCATCCGTAAGGATATCATTCCAATTAAGGAGACGCGGAACGAAGGTAGTACTGTGCTCTTGGTTTGCTTCCATGAGCATAGTAACTCCTTTAACACTTGCGGCTATAGCCTTTGGGGCTATAGTGGTCTTCATTAGCTTATAATATACCCGATATATTATAGCTATTTCTCTAGAATCTAGCTTTCTATTCATATTCTTGGTTTTGACATTGAGTGTCAAGGTATCCATAATGTTAGGATCATGGATATCCACCGAGAAATTAGGGTAGCAATTAAAGTACACCGGGCCATGGGCTAGGTTACTTTCTAAAACTCCTAACAGAGAGTCATCAAAATTCAAAAGTCTATCATCCCTAAGAAGTAGACAAATAGGAATATTTAAACCTTTTCGAAAAAGAGGTTTTACAGCAACTTGAACAAGACCGATATGAAGGAACTTAAACTCCTTCTTATATCTATCTATATCAGCAGCAATCAACAACTTGATAGTTTCAAGAGAATTGTTTATAGCAATAGTAGACTCACAGGTCTTGATATTATATTTTTTGAATATAGAAAAATTACCCATCTGGTAAATTTTTTTCAAAAGGTTCTTTGGGAATAGACCAATTTTGTAAATCATTTTCTACCTTAGAGATAGACAAATTAACGCTGTTAATAACATGCTGGTTTCTATCCATTGACAGAGAAGATGCTCTTGACTATGCTCCTTATATTCTTAAGACTTCAGAAGAAATCTTTTAGCAAAAGAATTTCATAATTATAAAATATGAGTCTTTTCATTCTTATAAGGTTACTGCGAATTTTTGCTAAGGATTTTACATTAAGAGATCATGGATATTACACGAGTTTCTCAAGCAAAGTACCTTGCAGTCTAAACGCCTGTCCTTTCGGCTAAACGACCGCCTGTCGGCATCGCAACTACTTGAGAATACCTCGAAACCTCTCCATAACCACCAAGCATAATTCCAAAATTACCAATAAAGATTTAAAAGATCATGCAGAATAATTATAAGATTCTTAAACTTAAAGTATAACTCATTAAGTCTTAGTGATATATAAGTTACACAGTCATGGCATCAAGAATTTTGCCTTTCATGGCTATAAAAGTAGAAATAGCGTTTAACATTAGTAACATGGCTCTGATACCATTTTCGAGGATCTAGTCAGTAATCGTCAGAAAATGTAGCAACAAATAGCAACATTCATAAACAAAGCGTAGATACTTACAAACTGAAGATTTATTGCATAGCGGAAGCTTCAGATGTTTACAAAGAGTTTACAAAGTAGAAGGCTCTCAGAAAATTTTATTTTTCGGATGCCTTGTAAGTGAAATTTCCTAATCTATTTATAGATGGGAAACGATAAGAGGGATCTAGCTGATCCTTTTCTAATTGGTTGGAGTGGATTGCCTTATCTTCAGCGGGGCCCGTCTGAGTAAGGAAGAGGCCTTTTTTTTTTTGAAAAGGCTTGTCGGCCATCTGCTTTATCAGAAGTAGTGGGTGGCTGCATAATTTTCCGAATAAGACAAATATCCTTTCGATGGCTAGGACCCACTTGATTTAATCAAGAGAAATTTCGACCTTTGGTCTCTTCTCTTTTCCATAGATAATTCCGATTTTTAATAACCTCTATCTTGGAAACAGTAATTCCAGTTTTTTAATAAACCTCTACTGGATTTAATCATAGGGACCTAAATAGGATTTTGCTAGAGCTTTTGGGTCTAGCATGTCACCATTGTCGTCACTTTGTGAGGAAGCTTCCTCTAGGAGTGCCGATATGGCATGTTCATCTGAGTTACCTTCATCTAGGTCGGATAACGCCTGCTGGAGTTTTTTCTTGAGTTTTTCCTTAGGGGAAGATTTTGATCGAATTCCCGAAGGCTTCTGCTTTGGCTTCTTTTCGTCGGGGTCTTTTGGCGCCCATCCTTTGGCAAAGATTTCTTTAGACAGATACTTGATCCTGTCAAATTCAAAAACAACAAATTTCCAACTAATAATATAAGAAATTCGTTTAGTAATAAAATATTTACACATTTGAATGTGCTCAGGAAGTGTGGAGATTTCTGTCTCCATTTGGAATTTGCCAAATTTTTCGACAAATGATTTGGGCATAGAGTGCTTGTTTCCTCCAAACCATGCCCACCACTCATAAAACCATCTGGGGATGATGGACTTGGTAAATTCAGGGCTATACTTGACAAACCAAGTATGCGAAGCTGGCCTTAGGTACAGGAAGTTGAACCAGGCATTTTTGTAGTCATACCAATTATAAGTTTGAGGTCTGAATTCCTCAGTGAAGCTGATAGGCGTATGTAAATGGTCTACTTTCCATTCAAAAGGGGTAAAAATATTTTTGATAGTAAACCTGGAGAAGGCTACACTATCTGGATTTGTTTTATCCGAAAGATCATGTTCGATTTCGACAGAACAGGTGTTGGATAAGATGAACTCATAGTATCTTCTTGTTTTGAGTGGATTCTCATTTTCCACAAAATTGTCATTTGAGTATAATGGTCGTAGGAGGCCATCTACTGGACATCTTTCGTATTCTTTGTCTAGTGCCAATATTGGGGCAATCTGCAAAGAGACTGGGTGGAAAATTTCTCTTTCCTTTCTAGAGGTAGATGTTTCTAGATTTTTCTTGGGAGTCGCGGCTCCTGGATTGACTGCTTCTGCAAAGCTTTCAGGTGCTTTCATTTTATACATTTCAGCAGTCTGTATTTGCGAGAAAGTTTGCATTTTCTGAGTGCAGGAGCTGTTTTCTCCGGCTTGTTTAAAGGGCCTGCTCAGGACCACCATGTTTGAGGGCGGCAGAGGTGGAAATGCTGCTGGGTTGATTGGCGGTAGTTGGGCTAATGCCGAATACCTATTTTGGCCAGTAAAATCCGGCCCGAACGGTTTAACCAAGGGGGTAGAAGTGGCAGCTGCTTCTTCTCTCCCTTTTCCCTTAAAGGGGCTTCTTACTCCGGGTCTGACGCCGGGCCTCATGGTTTTCCCTGCAAGAATTCTCGAGTTAGAAAATCTGGGAGAGAATTTTCTTCTCCCTTGATATAATCTATTTGGAAATCAAAGCTGGAAAGTAAGGCTTGCCACCTAGCAAATATCTGTTTAGCAACAAGATTTTTAACATCTTTTTGTAAGATGTCTTTAGCAGATTTACAATCTACCCGAAGCAAGAATTCTTTATTTACTAAATCATCTTGAAATTTCGTAATGCAAAGAACAATAGAGAGAACTTCTTTCTTAACAGTACTATAATTCTTTTGTGCAGAATTCCAGATTCCAGAAGTATAACGAACTAATTATTTGATGTCTTTGGCGGTTTTCTTTTGTTTGAGAATGCCACCATATCCGATATCTGAGGCGTCAGTTTCCCCAATCATGAAGTAATCAGGATTGGGGATGCCTAAACAGGGGAGATTCTTTGCCATTTCTTTAACTCTGATGACGGCATTAGTTTGATCTATGCTCCAAGGGACAGGAGTTTTCTTTAACCTGTCATAAACAGGTTTACAAACCTGTCTGATTTTTGGGATGAAATAAGCTATATAGTTAAGGCTTCCAAGGAACCTTTGTAACTGGGTTTTGTCGATGATGACATCAGGAAATTTATCTGCAAACTCAATGGCTCTGCAAATGGGTTTATATGTGCCTTGATAAAGATCATGACCCAAAAATCTAATTTTCGTTAAAAATAATCTGATCTTCTTGGCACTGACCACAAGACCATTTTGTTTAACGATCTTAAACAAAATGTTTAAATGTTTAAAGTGAGAATCGATGTCCTCGGAAAATATCAATACATCGTCAATATAAACTATTGAGCAATGGCTGATACAATTGAATAAAGAGTTCATTATATTTTGAAACTCAGAGGGGGCATTTTTTAACCCAAAGGGCATCACATTCCATTCATATTGTCCAAACGGGACATTGAAAGCAGTTTTATATTTGTCCTTTTCAGAAATCTGGATTTGCCAGAAGCCTGACTTCATATCAAACTTACTGTAAATATTGGCTTTAAAAGTTCGTTTTAGTAAATCCCTTTTGTTAGGAATAGGATATCTAATCCACTTTAAAGCGGTGTTCAGGGGCTTATAATTAATAACAAGTCTGGGAGAACCTCTTTCTTTCTCCGCTGCATTGTTAACATAAAAGGCTGAACAGCTCCAAGGTGATTTAGAAGGCCGAATAATTTTATTATTTAAAAGAGTATTTATCTCCTTTTTGCAGATTTCCATTAATTCATGGTTCATTTGAATGGGCCGAGCTTTAGTAGAAATGGCCTGTTCATCGAATCCATCAATGTAGGGGAGATCTACAGTATGGGCTTTCCTGGCCCAAAAGGCATTGGGAAAGTCTGAGCAAATTTCCTTTTCAAAAGTGTTTTGCAAATTGGCAATCTTAGTTACCATTCCCGGGGTTTTTAAAATTTGCTCAATCCTTTTAAGCATTATATCATTTTTGAGAAAACAAATCTGATTTATTTTGAAAGCAGTTTGTTTATGCAAAAATTTGCTTTCTTCAAGAGAAAGGGTTTTAATAAAAGGAAAGGAAATATTTTTTCCTAAAATCTTTGTGCGAATAGCATCAAAGTCTGAAATATATGGTTTAATTTGAGTAATAAAAGGAATTCCCAAAATAATTTCTTCATTAATGTTTTTGGTAATTACAAAATCATTAACAAGACAAATACCATTATTGCAGATATGAGCTTTGTTTAACTTGTAGTTAATAGCGATGCGCTCACCAGTAGCGCTGTATAACCTTGTAGTACCTTTACTAAGATACTTGGTAGGGATTAATCCTTCGGAGATGCAGTTCCTGTCTGCACCACTGTCTAAAAAAGCAATCTTATTAAGGACAAGATTATCATTAATAACAAGCTTGATAAGAATATGAGAACTCTGTGGTTTTACCTTCGTGATGGCTAAGATGCCAGCATCGCCTTCGGTTTCTTCGATAGGATTATCAGGCTGCTCATCAGGCTGCTCATCTGATTGTTCATCTTCAGAGTTTCTTATGAAACCACCTTTAGAGGTAGAGGCCTCTTTGTTGATGTCCTTAAGAACCTGTTCTGTAAGAGCATCCACTTCAATTTTGTGAAGTCTGCTCTTGACTTCCCTGATTTTTTCTTTCAGAACCTTGACTTCTTTTCGAAGCTCCTCAATAGAAGGTTCTTCCTTCTTGGCATCAAATCTTCCCATGATTTGTTTCATGCTAAAAGGAGTTACTTTTGGTCTTTCCTCCTTTTGTTGAGTTACTAGCTTTTGAAGCTCGATAAGGTATTTTCTTCGGGCATCATCATCCTGGATATGCTCGATGGTTGAGAAGAGGGTTTCGGCCGTTTTCTCAGAGATGACTTTGATAGTTCCACTATCACTGAGGCAAAATGCCCCATTACAATTGCATTCAGAAATATCATCTTCTGATTCTGAATGTTGAGCGACGTTGAGAAATTCGTCGTCATCGCTTCCTTCTTCTTCAGAAGTGTATTCAGACTCAGATTCTTCTTCCTCGAGAATTGAGTAGAGCTTTTGTTTGACTTCTTCGTCAACTTCAAGAAGGTTTATCTTCTTTTTCTTTTTGTTGTTCCTAGGATATTTGTTAGCTCTGTGGCCCCTTTTGCCACATGTCCAACATAATTCTTCATGAAAAGGTTCTTCTGAAGTTTTTCTTCTTCTGAACTTTCTCTTGGGCTTATCTCTAAACTCTCTTCTCTTTTTAGAAGAAGTTTTCTTGTATTTTCCCGTAGTTCTTTCTCTTTTGCCAGGTTTTCTTGCCGAAGGGGGTTTTAACAAAGGAAACCCAAAATCCTGACAGAAAGTGCCCAATTCTGTAGGTGAAGACTTCTGTTCTTCTTTAAGTTGTTTTTTCAACTTAAGATCTGTGCAAAGTTCGATTGCAACGACGTTGACTAGGCTTATAAGATCTCCGTAGGAGAGTTGGTCATAAGGGATCTTCCCTTCACACCTATCTCTAATCTTTGGTCTAACCTTTTCAACAAAGTGAGGAGGTAATCCGCTTAAAAAGCGTTCCTTCCAATACTCGTTGTTGCAGTCTGATCGAATCATGACTTTCTTTAGAAACATATCCTTATACCATCTGAAGTCTGTAAGCTTCTTGCAGTATAGATTATTAAGGATCTCAAGACTCCTATCTTGGAAAAGACGTGGTTCTCCCACGAAATATTTTGCTATACTATACACAAGAGTGGCAGTAGCGTCTTCTGTTGTGATAACCTCAGAGATTTGGGTACCATTTTCTGTCTTAACAACAGTTTGTGAAATAGCTACATTGAAGATTTCAGCTCGGTTGACTTCAGTGAGATAGTTGTCCCACCAATTTTTTAAGGTTCCTGTGAATCCTGCAGTTATTAGAGTAGCTGCATGTTTATCGCTGGCGCCTTTCATCTTATAGGCGGTTATGCTCATTCCCATTTCTTGGATCTTATTGTAGATCTGGCCTTCTGCCATTCCATCAATGTTCCATTCTGTTATACCCGTTCCATCAGCGGTGGATTGCGGATGTAGAGTATTTTCTTCAAACTGGACGTCTGGGAAAGAAGGTCTAGGGTAAAAATTTCTCTTGTTTGGATGTCGCTCCAATAAGTCCTAATCTTACCATCACTTCCTTTGGTGATATTAAGTTTTGACAATTGTTCATTGATCTTTTCAAGAAGATCAGAGGAACTTCCAAATTCCTTTCTTTGGAAAATTCAGGGATTTTGAAAATAGGGTTAGTTTCAATCTAGGGGCTAACCTTGGAGGTACTTGGTTTGACCAAGGGATTATGACTGGTTTTTTCTTCAATTTGTTTAGAGACAACATGAAGAATTTTGTTGGTATAGTTATTTTGTTCTAGGATTTTGTCGATATCCTCTGTAGAGACGAGGGTGGTAGAATTGGTTTTTCCCTTGAGTTTCTTGAAGGGTGAAGCTTTAAGCATTTCCTTTTTATAAGGAATCGTTAATCCTTCAAGAGGAGGCGTAATGCTTTCAACCACTTGGTCTTTGGTATACCATTTATTAATCAGGACTTGAAGAGAAGACTGGGCGTCGTCTATTTGTCCGGAACATTCAAACCATTTGAAGAATTCAATTTCCGTTTTGAATCTTCTCATGTCTTTAAACCATTTATCTCTGAATGAGATTCTCTGCTCCAAAGAGTAGGTAGCCTTGTACCATTCTACCTTTTTCTGGCGTTTGGGTAGTTTCCACCACTGGTTGATTTTCTTTTTATCGATGACAAATTCGTCATCAGAAGTGAGAACTCCAAGCGAATCTTTGCGATCATGATCAGGTCTCATGTCACTTAAAGTGGGACTAGCAATGGTGTCTTCATAGTAAACTTTTGGGATAGTTTGGTTAAAATCTACACCACGAACTTTCATGGTATGATTTGCATCATCATCATCCTCTGGGGGGTTCAGTGCGAACACCACCGCAGCCAACTCGAGATCATGGGTCAGGTAATTCTTTTCGTGAACCTTTAACTGTCGTGAGGCGTATGCTATCACCTTTCCCCGTTGCATCAACACACATCCCAGTCTGACTCTCAAAGAATCAAAATACACAACAAAGACATCAGTACCCTTGGGTAAAGTCAATACTGGTGCTGAAGTGAGTCGGGTCTTCAATTCCTGAAAGCTTTTCTCACAATCCTCTAACCATTGGAACTTTATCTTTTTCTGGGTCAACTTGTTCAAAGGTGCCGCAATAGATGAGAAACCCTCAACAAATCACCGGTAGTACCCCGCTAGGCCCAAGAAACTCCGAATTTCTGAAGGATTCACCGATCTAGGCCAATTCTTTATCGCTTCGATTTTCTGAGAATCCACCCTTATGACCTCACTTGACACCACATGGCCTAGAAATGCCATCGAGTCTAGCAAAAATTCGCACTTACTGAACTTTGCATATAGCTTCCAATCATTGAGGGTCTGAAGTACTAACCTTAGGTGAGCGGCATACTCCTCCTCGCTCTGCGAATATATAAGGATGTCATCAATGAACACAATTACGAACATGTCCAAATATTCCTCGAACACCCTATTCATCAGGTCCATAAAAGTTGCAGGGGAATTGGTTAGTCCGAAAGACATAAAAACAAAATCGTAATGGACATACCAGGTCCTAAAGGCTGTTTTTGGGATATCACTCTCCCATACTCTGAGCTGGTGATACCCAGACTTGAGATCTATCTTCAAGAAACACTTGGAACCCTGGAGCTGGTCAAATAAATCATCAATCCTGGGCAAGGGGTACCTGTTCTTGACGGTGACCTTATTAAGTTGTCGATAATCAATACACATTCAAAGGGATCCATCGTTCTTCCAAACAAATAGAACTGGTGCGCCCCATGGAGACTTGTTCGGTCTGATTAAACCCTTATCCAACAAGTCCTTCAACTGCTCCTTTAACTCTTTTAGCTTGGCTGGCGCCATCTTGTGAGGAATAGAGATAAGCTACATATCAGGCAGTAGATTAATTCCAAAATCAAATTTTCTTTCTGGAGGAACACCTGGTAGATCATTGGGAAACACCTCCGGATACTCGCACACCACTAGAACTGACTGAACGGTCGGAGGCTCGGACTCTGCATCCTTAACCATAACTAGGTGGTACATACAACCCTTAGAGATCATTTTCCTAGCCTTCAGATATGAAATAAATCAACCAACTGGTACAGCTGAATTACCCTTCCATTCCAAAACCGACTCACCCGAAAATTGAAATTCCACTACACGGGTCCTACAATTAATCGAAGCATAACATGCAAACAACCAATCCATACCAAAATGATGTAAAAATCAGTCATGGCCAATTCGACTAAGTCCGCAGAGGTAACCTTATGCAACACCATAATGGGGAAACCTCTATACACCCACCTAACTACCACTAATTCACCGACTGGAGTAGATACAGAGAATGGTTCGAACAAAATTTTAGGACTAACTCCAAAACCATAAGCAATGTAAGGGGTCACGAAAGACAAGGTATCTCCTGGATCTAACAACGCATAAGCATCAATATTGAAGACTTGCAATATACCCGTGACCACATCTGGCGAAGCCTCCTGCTCATGGCGAGGCACTAGAGCATAAAACCTGTTCCGGCGCTGACCACCTGTTAAAATAGTGGAGGCACACTACTAAGGGGGTCGTGTTGTTGGAGCGGTAGAACTAGCTATAGGGCAATCTCTGATCTTGTGCCCGGGTTTGCCGCACTCGAAACGAGAATCAGCACCGATCAGGCACCTCTTGAGATGATTTTTGCAACATCTCCCACATGCTGGGAAAGTGCACTCCACCTGCATGCTACCATGATCCTTTGAGCCTGGTGCCTTGCTCCTCTAGTCTCCCCTGAACCTGGATGGCGTGCTAGCCGATGATGGAGCTGGAGCAGTGATCTTCTGCTGAGACTGCTGACCTGATCCACCTCTTGACTTGGCCTAAGAAACCCCATAGTTGTCGGTGCTGGCCCTCTTGGCCTCTCTCTGCCTCCTATAGACCGACTCCATCTGTTGGGAATGCAATACAATACGGGGAAAGTCGATGTCCTAGTGTAGCATGGTCATCCGACAATCCTTGTCCAAGTAATCTACTACTCCATGCACAAAGCGGCTCACCCGAGCTCGCTGATCCGCCACCAACTCCGAAGCATATTTAGATAGCCGAATGAACTCCAAAGCATACTCCTAGACTGATATGTTGCCCTGCTTCAAATTCACAAACTCAACCACCTTGAGCTCCCTCATCTCCCGAGGGAAGAACCGAACCATGAACGCGGTGTGGAACTCATCCCAGCCTATCGGGCCTACACCCACAACCCTAGCACCTCTCCATTGCTTGAACCATATATATGCTACCCCCTTGAGCTGATAGGAGGTCAAATCAACACATTCCCCATTATTCACCCCCATAACTTGGGTGATCTTCAGAATTTCCTCAATAAAGTCATGTGGGTCCTCATCTACCTTCGACCCTGTGAACTCCGAAGGGCTCATCCTTAGAAAGTCCCTCACCCTAGCAGCTGCCGCATTCCCATTTTGCAGATAATGTGTCACAGTCGATTCTGGACCTGAGCTGTCATGGCCTATGACAACATCTGGATCGTCTCCCTAAACTCAGCATGGGCGGTTGGCTCTGGTACGTGTTCCTCATGAACGGGTGGATCTGGCTGATGCTCTCCATCATGGGCACCCTCATGATCACCACCATTACCGTTCCTCCTGGCATTTACACAGCGTGGAGGCTTGATCCTGCAAATGCGAATAGCAAAAACTAGAGGAGTAAAGGACGTTCATCGCACGACATAGATCATGAAAGAAGGGAATATTCCTAAACATCTAGTAGCCTCTTCGTCATAAGTGTGGAGCACTTCACACCCATGAAAAAGACTCTACTTAATGCACCTTTTAGACTCCCTAGTACACATAAACCTATGGCTCTGATACCAAGTTTGTCACGACCCAAACGTACACCCAGATCGTAGACATGGGACAAAGAGCCCCGAGAGACCCCAAGTCGACCCATGGAATGAGCATACATCTAATTCAATCACATGAGCGGAAGACTTAGCACAGAAAACATAATCATAACATAACATGAGAGAAAATAGTACAATACTTTATACAATATGGCGGAATACAACTTCTTATTCTGATAAGCCTCTAAACATGAAAGACGGAATGATAGGACAACTCCCCAACCTAATCCAACCTCTAGAAACTGAAGGAATAACATAGAGTGTGAACATGTAGCCCTTGGAAAATGAGGACTCACCAAATAGGCAGAGAGCAAGTCTGAACCTATCTACGGGTGAGGATGCGCTTAAGAGCTGGGACCTGTATCATGAGACGATACAGCATAGAAAGTATGCGGTCAGTACGTGGAATGTACTGAGTATGCAAGGTAAGTAAAACGGACATCTAAAACATGTATAAAACCCATAAATGATCATAATACTAGGACATCATGCTCATGGCGTAATTATCGTAATATAGCATAAGGCTAAAGGTTTTCAAAACATTCATAACGTAAACATAGTCATAATCATAATAGAAGATCCTTACTTAGCATAACTTGAGCCAACATAAATAATCATAAATAAGCATAAATCATGAGGAATAATGGGAGATTCTCTTAACTGACATACCCCATATGAGCACATGAAGCCTGACTTGTAACCCTAGTCAGGAGGGTGTTAGTACCTTGCTAAGCGTAGGAACCATAAAGGGCGTGATCACACATGAAAAGGGCCATTTGGGTCAGGGACAAACATGAAAGGGTCCCAACGTACCTAAGGTGGCCCGTAGTTCATGAGATTCTGGGCTTAACCTGAGCCACGAACCTACTCGGTGTTTGATACTACTCCCAAAACATATATAGTGATCATAATAATACATACATGAGTTCATGGTCTAGTTAAATCATGATGACTGTAAACATGCTTGAACATATAAGAACTAGCCATGACTTGAGGCCCGTGAGTTGGCCAAAACATAATTCATGCTTAATAAAAATACATACATACTTGTAGATCATGCATATAGTTTAAATTTCCATAAGAGCATAATAGATAACATAATATATTCATGATTTAATTTAAAATACATCTTGGGCTTATAAAAAATATTAATGGATCAATGGATCATAAATCGGTTCATCATGGGCATGCATAATCGGGTTTAAATGATTAGAAACTAGAAATCAACCATAATAATATCAATTTAGAGCTCAAAATATGATCAAAATCAGTAGATAATGATAGGTTTTGAAATCACAAGACTCATAATTAAATCTTTAAATTTTATATAAGTCGAATATAAAACCCCATGAGTTTTCAAATAAATTTTGAGTAATTAATATAGAAGGAGTATGGGTATGGAAGAATCCACCCATGGAAGACCTTACATACCTAGGATTATCAACTCCTAACCCTCCTTAAAAGCCCTAGAATGAAATTTGAAGGAATTGAGGTGTAAAGCTTTAAATATCCACTTAGATCACTTGTCAAAAACCTTGCATGCATGAATGGGAGTTTAGAATAGGTCATTCTCTTTAAAACCTAGCTTTCCCCAAGCCAAATCAATGTAGTTTTGGGCCTTATATCATGAAAAAGTCAAAAATACCCTTAATGAACCTGCCCTGAAAACTGAATGGATGGAACCCACAAGTGGTACCAACGGGTCGTGGGAACCACCAATTACCCGTCGTGTCCCTCGTTGAATGGACTGCTGAATGACCTAGTCTCGTATCCAAACAACAGGTCGATAGGACGACCCATTCCTTCAACCCATGACTAGTTATATCGTCCGTTGTCTGCTCATCACAAAACTGGACCCCCTTACCATGAGCCTCACCACGACTCGTGGTTCCTTTCAACGAGTCATGGTATCAACCCGTCACCTCTACTGGAAATTATTAGCCTCCAACAATGACCACAACCAATGACCCGTGGTTACTACTAACAGTCGTTGGGTCTCCTGCTGTTTACACTACTACCCAGCCAGACCCTAACCACAACTGCAAAGGACAGCCCGTTGTATCCTACAACGGGTCGTCATATCTCTTGTTATCTCCACTGCAACCATCCTCTCCCCAACCAATGACAACATACAATGACTCGTGGTCTGATACCATGAGTAATTTTATGGTCCATTCTGTGATGTTTTTTCCAGTTTTCTGCACTTTTCAAATTCAACTCCCGGGTCTATTCTTAGGCCTTTCCGGGCTATTACAATAAGGCTTGAGGTAGTCGTTGGAGCTATGTCCCAGCACCTATTCTTCAATTATAGAGGCTTCATAGATAGAGTTAGAGTTGAGTCAATAATTTTACTTTATGACATTCTTTTCAGTTACATTTAATAAATCTTACTTTATTATATTGAGCCCATACAGTTAGTACTTCTGCTATATTTTTTTATTTTCTATGCTAGTAGTAAGCTAGACCAAGGGTTCACTTGGATCACCAGGTGTTCTAAGTGCCAACCACGTCCAGGGTGAGCACCATCAAAATGCAAGTTCCCCACAAGTGAGTCTGTGCTGAAAAGGACAAAATTATCCAACTCTGGCACAAAAATATTTTTGAAGCTTCTTAGGTCAAATGGAAATTCATGCACAAGAAAGGAGGAGGTAGACTTTTCCTAATTTGTACGCACCTTGATATTAGGAAAAAAGGAACTTTTTGAATATCAATTTTGTAGAGAGAGAAACATAGAGAGAAGTTAGAGCTTGTCTTCTTCTTTAATTATTTAGGATAAGAACCCAACATTGAAGCATACTTTGAAGCTTAATTTTACTACTCAGTGATGAATGTCAATGAATCTTTTGTTGATATAATCTTCTTTTCCCCGTTCATGAGTAGCTAATTTGATTGCTAGGGGTGTGTGCTTGATAGGGGTTTAGAATGGATTGGGTGTGATTTTTTTAGTCTTAGAATCACTTATTGTGCATGAATTTAATGCTTTCTCTAAGATTTATTTGAAATATTTGTGGTTGCAAATAGAAGTTGTGTTTACTCATCTTGCTTTTGCTTTAAAAAGGGAAGTAGGATAAAGGTAAGAAAGCATTAGTGGAGAATTAAGTTGTGAAAATGCGGGGTTGGGATAGAGATAGCGAAGACCCATTTTCATAACTCATTCAGGGGTTAAGACTAGAAATAACTTAATTCTTCTCCAATTCAATATGGGTAATTTGTTATGTGACCTTGAGGTTCGTGAGGACCCAAATAGAATGTACCCAAGTGGTTGAAATACATCAGGTGCAACTAATCCATGGCTATTCATGCTTGTAGTTGGTTCTTGAGACTTAGAAATTAACCCCAATACTATTGATGCCTTGTCAAAAGCACATCCCTAGTACTTTCACTTATTATTGCTTCAATTTTCATTACCCTATTTTGATATTGCTTTTAGAATCCGATAGTGATCTTATTTTCCCCCAAACATTTACTTTATAAATTGTGAAGCAATGATTCTAGTTAGTTTAGATTGATTTATAACTTTAGTAGCAATCACTCCCCATTCCCTGTGGATTCAACCCTAACTCTTAGTTAGGTAATTTATGTTGCATACAACCATGTACACTCTCTTATTTAAGGAGTGGATTTAGACATTATCAATTTTGGCGTCGTTGCTAGGGAATAGGCATTGATAGCCTAGAGTTGTTTGTTAATTTGAACTAGTTAAGCATCTTGTGTAAATTTACATTAGTTCTTGTTTTTAATACTTTATTAGGTTGAACTTCATGAGCCAAGACTCTCAAGTAGGTTATGTGAATGTCCACATGGACTGGGATGATGATGAGCCGATGTTGCCCCATGTAGCTGGTGCTATTTGCCTACCACCAACGGTAGGAAATGTTATTTTCCATGTGACAAGCACTATGCTCCACTTGTTGCAAATGAATGGGTTATTTGGAGGGAAACCGAGTGATGGTGCCACTAGACACCTCCGCAATTTTCTTGAAATCTGCTGACCCTTTAATATTACCAACATTAGCCAAGAGTTATTCGGCTAAGGCTTTTCCCATTCTCATAATCGGGGTAGCCACTGTTTGGTTAGAAGAGTTTCCCTCGGGGTCAATCACTTCATGGCAGGAGCGGATAGAGGCCTTCTTGGAAAAATTCTTCCCTCCTTTAAGGATTTTTCAATTGAGAAATGAGATTACCAATTTTAGACAACTTCCAAGAGAGCCCATGCATAAGGTTTGGCTCCGCTTCAAAAAGAAGGTTGCAATATGCCCCAACCATGGTTTGTCGGATGGAGTTCTACTCCAAAGAATCTATCATTCCCTTGACCTAGTCAACAAGTCGGTGGCCAAAAACCTTGCTAGTGGGTCTCTTATGGACCAAATGTTTGGATTGGCCAAAGCTCTCCTTGATCATATGACCAAAACAAATAAAGTATGGCACACTAGAGACACCGAGGTGTCCTCAAGTGGTGTCATTACCAAACTTGTGACTGGGGAGATGAGAAGGCGTGATGAGGAAAGAGATGAAATCTTGGAAAAGATGATGACCCACCTTGAAGTAATGAATAATCATGCTATGGCGGCCAGAGCTAAGAGTGTGAATGTTGCAGGGACACAAGGGCATGGTTAATATGAAAGAGATGGTTCGCCTCCTAGATATGAGAAGGAATGTCAATACATGGCGGATCAAATGGGGTGTTATCATCAAGGATACCAAGCTGCCAACCAAGGCCCTTGGCACCCCCGTGATGAGAATCAAAGTAGGAATGATAAAAATGATCGATGGGGGAACTAGGAGCAAAATTGTGAGGGCTATCATAGAAGCTCAAATCCATACATTCCTCCTCCCAAAGAAAATGCGGCCCAAATTCAACCAAGGGTAAGTGATGTTGGCAATTCAAAAATCAAGGAGATGTTGGCTAGGTATTGAAAAGAGTTGAGACCATTTGTAGTGGAATGAAGGAATTAAAAAGGGAGGTGTCTAACCTTGCCCAAACTATGAGCTCCCATTCGGCCTCTATCAAGAATCTAGAGGCTCAAATGAATGATCTCACAACCCAAATGAACCCCGGATGAAAGGAACCCTCCCGAGTGACACTATACCCAATTTGAAGAAGGATTATCATTGCATGGCTATTATCAGGAGAAGCAGAAAAGTTGTGGTTGATGCGGGTGTTAAGGCCAAAAAGGTTGTTGATCCAAACACAAGTGGTAAAGTGAGTGATATGGTGCCAAGAGCACCAATTGGTGTTGACAAGGAGGAAGAACAAGAGGAGAAAGGAGGAGATATTCCGCGGGAGAATATTGATGTTGAGAAAGAGGGTAACGTGCCTCTCAATACAAAAGACCAAGAACCTAGACTTCCACCCCAAAACTCTCATCGATTGGCTAAAAAGGAGGACAACCAATTTCGAAAATTCATTGACATGTTCAGTAAGTTTTCCATAAATATACTACTTGTGGATGCATTACTCCAAATGCCTGGAAATGCCAAATTCATGAAGGAGCTATTAAAAAAGAAGAGGATTGTGGATACGTACACATTGGAGGTGGCACCATTGTGGTGCTGTGATGGCTAGAAATATTGCTCCAAAAAGAGAGGACCCGGGAGAAATCACCATTCCTTGCATGATTGGAGTGTGCATGTTCAACAAAGCGCTATGTGATCTTCGAGCAAGCATCAACCTAATGCCTCTCATAATAATTAAAAAGTTAAGTTTGGGAAGTCCCAAGCCTACAACTGTAGTACCTCGAAAAACCTCAGATTAGACCTGGGAGTTGAGAGAAAATAGGATTTTATGCACTCGGTTACAGGATGAGTCGTCCAGTGACCCGTGGGGTGCACCACGATTCATTGAATGACTCGTGGGGAGGAGCTTGGATTGGGTTGGAATTTTGAGATTTAGGTGACCACGAGTGTGACCACGAGTCATGGTCAGCACCATGATTCGTCAAGTGGTCCATGGTCAAGAGTTTACCGAAGGTATAATATTTGGGTAGTGTGGGTAACGACTTGGTTAGCATGAATCGTTGGGTATACCACGAATCGTGGTGTCCCTCAGAAGGTAGAGATCTAGTGTACACAACGAGAGGTGACCATGAGTTGTGGTTAGGGAAGATGAGTCGTCCAGTCCTTCATTGGGACTGGCAGTATGTTTTTCCCTATGAATTTATTAAGGACTTTTCCATAATTTCTAAGTTTCTAAGGCCTTAACTACATCATTTTAAGCTCAGAATAGAGTGTTTTAATAGGGGTAAGATCATTCTAGGCTTATTCACTACCATGCATGCAAGTCTAAAAGCTCCTAAGGGTGATCAAGCCTAAATTATTCAAAGTTCTTCCCTAAATTCCCATTGGGAAATCAAGAAAGTTGTGAAATCAGATTTCTATAGGTATGTAAGGCTATGAATGTGTTTATCCATCCACACCCATGCCCTATCCCTCTTCAATTTACAAAATTCTAGTTGATGAATCTATGGGGTTTTAACCTAACATGTAAGTTCCCTAAGTTTCAATCATGGGTATGATCTAAGAATGTTTTTAATGTTGAATTATGATTTATGGGCATATTTTATAATGTTTTCAAATATAAATTACGTTTTTCAATCTTTATAAATTATGATGCCCATCCATGAAAGTTCATGAAAGTTGAGATCTATGAAATATGTATTCAAGCATGATGAGATGTTTATAAAGAATGTATGATTTCAAATTACCCATGTCTATGTTCATGTTTTCAAATGATCAAGTCTATATCAAGCATGTTTAAGTATTGGGAAAGCCCATATGATCAAATATGTTTCATGATTTGGCTAAATTTCATGTTATTAGCTTACCACATGGATTTTGGAGTCTAGACTCCCACTATTTTCAACTTGTGGTATGGTTTGAACCCAAGGCTCCTCATGTCATGATTTCAGATTTATGTATGTATGTTATGAGTCAGCTTCGTCATTAGACGATAGTTCAACTTTGTTGAAAACAATGGAGAGCATATATATGTTTTTGAGAGTAGTGTCCAACACCGAGTAGGCTAAGGGTCAGTCAACCCTATGCCTCAGAACTACGCGCCAATGTAGGTATGTTCAAATTATTCGTGACCTCCCTCGTGAGCTTCCCCTGCCTCCAAGGGGCCTTCATCTTGATGTCGATATCATGATAGTGTCCTTATCCTTGGAAAAGCTTTGGACGGCTCTTCCTACTTAAGTATGATAGTCAGGACCACGTAAGCTCTACCGTGATAATATTGGTTATATGATTAGTCTCTCATTGTTCCTCATGATTTCAGTTATGCATGTTCATCAGTCATGATATTATGTTTTTAGCACATTTGAACCAAATGTTCAGTTTTACATATGATTATCATTATTCAGCTTTGGGTCATTCAATTTAGTTATGATGTTCAATTATGTTCAGATCATGATTTCAGTAAATAGCATGCAACCCCTATTCTTATAATCTTATCTTGATTATGTTTTCATGATATGCATGATTTATGATTTTACTTACTTAGCAGTTTTGCTTACCTTGGATACTCGGTACATTCTATATACTGACCATACACTCTATGTTGTATCATTTCATGATACAGGCTCGGACATTTAGACTTAGTTTCATCATTAGTCAAACCTACAACAATGGTACTTATTAGCCAGAGTTTGTGATTCCTCATCTTTCGAGGGCAACTCTTTTTAGTTGTATCTAATATTTTCAGTTTTAGACTTTAGTGAGTTAGTTGGGGTCTTGTTCATCAACTCATCAGTACTATAGGCTTTTCAGACATAACATGTAATCAGCTTCGATTTTGAGTTATGTATTCCGATTCTATGAGACTATCAGACTTCCCCTATATTAAATATGTTGATTATTCACTTATCTATGATTAAGTTAGATGATATGTTCATGCCATGGGTCGACTTGGAGCCACTCGAGGTTCTTTTCCCGTGTCTCGATCTGAGCCTATGTTCGAGTCATGACAAACTTGGTATCAAAGCATTAGGTTTGAAGTGTCCTAGGGTGTCCGAAAGCCGCGTTAAGTAGAGTCTTTTTCATGGGGGTGAAGCACGCCACACTTATGACATAGAGGCTACGAGATGTTTAGGAAATGTTTCCTTCTTTCATGATCTATGTCGTGCGATGAAATGCCTCTCTATCCTTCTAACTCGTGTTATACACGTTTGCAGAATCATGCCTCATCGCTGAGTGAATGGAAGAAGAAATGGGAATGGAGATGGGAACCAGCAGGCCTCACCAGCTTATCAAGAGCATGTACCCGAGCCGGTTGCCCACGCAGAGTTAAGGGCAGCCATCCAGATGCTAGCTCAGGCCTTGACCGCCAATCTCAATCAATAGGAGGTGGCGCATATCCCTCAGAGCAGGAATGCAGTAGCGGCAAGTGTCAGAGGTTAGAGATTTTCTAAGGATAAACCCTCCGGAGTGTCTTGGATTAAAGGTGGATGAGGATCCACATGAGTTTATTGATGAGGTTCTGAAGATTACACAGATCATGGGGGTGACCAAAGAGGAGTGCACTGATCTAGCCTTGTATCAATTAAAAGGGATTGCGCACATCTAGTTTAAGAAATGGAAGGATAGTAGGGCAGTTGGAAAAGGCCCTATTAGTTAGGATGAGTTTCATGTCGCATTTCTGGATCAGTTCTTCCCTCATGAAATGAGGGAGATTAAAGCAGCCGAGTTTGTGAACCTAAAGCAAGGGAAAATGACAGTTCAGGAGTATGTTCGCTTGTCCAAGTATTCACCTGAGATGGTGTCAGATTAGAGAGCCTAAGTGAGTCGATTCATGCATGGCATAACTGACTAATTGGTCAGGGATTGCTGGACCGCGATGCTACTTTAGGACATTGACTTTGCTCGGATTGTCCTATACGCCCAACAGATAGAGGCAGTGAAGATGAATGAGTGGGAGAGAGAGGCCAAGAGGGCCAAGACTGATAGATTCGGATTCTCCCAACAGAGCCCTAGTGGACACGGTCCGCAGTCCCACTAGTGGTCTTCAGCCTCAGCGCCTTCGGCTATGAGTGTGCCATCTAGTTTAAGGGCGATCAGATGGGATGAGTATCAAGCTCTAGAGGATAGAGTAGCAGAACTGCAGAGACCAACACTCCAGAGTGTAGCAGATTGCCCAGAGACTCATGGGTCAGTGCTTAGCAGGTTCAGGTGCTTGTTTCGGGTGGGGGAAGCCCGAACATATGCTTAGGGATTTCCCATTAGCGAGACAGGGTCATAATAGGGGTCGAGGCCAGCCTCCAGTTCAGCAGCTCCACCAGCACGCCCAGCCCATCAGGGGGAATCTACTAGTGCAGGTAGTGGTGAGCATCAAAATGGGTTATATGCCCTAGCATCTCGTCAAGAGCAGGAGGTCTCCACAGATGTAGTCACTAGTATGTTATGAGTATTCCACCTTGATGTATATGCATTGTTAGATCAAGGGGCTACTTTATCTTTCATGACTCCATATGTTGTTAGTAGTTTCAAAGTCAATCCTGGAATCTTGTCAGAACTCTTCTCAGTCTCTACTCCAGTTGGTGATTTAGTTATAGCTCGACAGGTATATAGAAATTTTCCTATCACATAACATCAGAAAGTCACCTCAGCAGATTTAGTAGAATTAGCCATGATCAATTTTGATGTTATTTTCTGCATGGATTAGTTACATGCATGTTATGCCTCAGTCAATTGTAGAACTTGTGCATTAGAGTTCAGATTTTTGGGTGAACCAGTCTTAGAGTGGAAGGGTAGTTCAATTGTGCCTGTAGGTTGCTTTATTTCCTACCTTAAGGACAGAAAGATGATTTCTAAAGGTTGCATGTACCATATAGTTAGGGTTAAGGATGCTACATCCGAAACCCCAACTATCCAATTAGTTCCTGTAGTGTGTGAGCATCCAGAGGTGTTTCCAGATGATTTACCAAGAACTCCTCCCCAGCAGGAGATTGATTTTGGCATTGACCTTATTCCCAATATGTAGCCTATATCTATTCCTCCTTACAGAATGGCTCTAGCTCAGCTAAAGGAGTTGAAGGAGTAGTTGAAGGACCTCTTAGACAAGGGTTTCATTAGACCAAGAGAATCCCCGTAGGGTGCACCAATTATTTTTATCCACAAGAAGGATGGTTATCTTCGTATGTTCATTGATTATCGACAATTGAACAAAGTTACCATCAAGAATAGGTATCTTCTCCCCAGGATTGCTGATTTGTTTGACCAACTTTAGGGTGCTAAGTGCTTTTCTAAGATAGACCTCAGATCTGAATGCCATCAGCTTAGGGTTCGGGAGTGTGACATTCCGAAGACAGCTTTCAGTACTTGGTATCGTCATTATGAGTTTTTAGTTATGTCTTTTGGACTAACGAATTCTCCTGGAGCTTTTATGGATTTGATAAACAGGGTGTTCAAGCCATATTTGGATATGTTCATCATTGTGTTCATAGATTACATCCTTATATACTCTCGGAGCAAGGAGGAGCATGCCGCTCATTTGAGGGTGGTGCTACAGACTCTTAAGGATCGCCAGTTGTATGCTAAATTCAGTAAATGTGAGTTTTGATTGAACTCAATGGCATTTTTAGGTCATGTGGTGTCAAGTGAGGGTGTGCAGGTAGACTCTCAAAAGATAGAAGCGGTGAAGAATTGTCCTAGACCGGTGAATCCTTCAGACATCAGGAGTTTCTTGAGTTTAGCTGGTTATATTAGATGTTTGTTGAGGGATTTTCATCTATTGTAGCATCGTTGACCAAATTAACCCAAAAGAAAGTAAAGTTTCAACGGTCAGAGGCTTGTGAGAAGAGCTTCCAATAGTTGAAGACTCAACTCACCTCAGCACCTGTGTTGACTCTATCTGAGGGTATCGATGGGTTTGTGGTATTTTTTTATGCTTCAGGGATCGACATTGGTTATGTATTGATTCAGCACAATAAGGTTATACCCTATGCTTTTAGGTAGTTGAAGGTCCATGAAAAGAACTACCCGACTCATGATCTTGAATTGACGGCGGTAGTATTTGCCTTGAAGATTTGGAGACACTATCTGTCCGGTGTCCATGTAGATGTGTTTACGGACCACAAAAGCCTACAGTATGTGTTTACCCAAAAGGATTTGAATCGGTGGTTAGAGCTTTTTAAGGATTATGATATGAGTGTTCTCTATCATCTGAGCAAGGCTAATGTGGTGACGGATGCTCTTAGAAGGCTTTCCATAGAAGGTGTTTTCCATATAGATGAGAAAAGGAAAGAGTTAGTGAAGGATGTACATCGGCTTGCACGGCTAGGAGTCCATCTTGTTGACTCGATAGATGGTGATGTCATTATTCAGAATGGGTCAGAATCATCCTTAGTGACCGAAGTTAAAGCTAAACAAGATCAGGATCCTATTTTGGTAAAGTTGAAGGAAGTCGTTCAAAACCAGAAGGTAGAAGTCTTATCCAAAGAGGGAGATGGGGTGCTTCGATATCAGGATCACTTATGTAATTCTGGGTGTCGATGATTTGAGAGTTCGGATGTTGCACGAGGCTCATGGTTCCAAATACTGTATACACCCAGGTGCCACCAAGATGTACTGTGACCTACGGGAAGTATATTGGTGGAGTGGCATGAAGAAGGACATAGCAGAATTTGTGGCTAAGTGTCCGAATTGTCAACAGGTGAAGGTGGAACATCAAAAACCTGGAGGTGTGCTTCAAGACATTAGTATCCCTACTTGAAAGTTGGAGGAGATCAATATGGAATTTATTATAGGGCTGTCTCGCATGCGTCGACAGTATGACTCTATTTGGGTGGTTATAGATAGGTTGACTAAGGTAACTCATTTCCTACCGGTCAAAACTACCGATTCAACGGAGGATTATGCTAAGTTGTACATTCGGGATTTAGTTCAGTTGCATGGAGTGCCATTTTCCAACATATCAGATAGAGATACTCAATTTACCTCCAGTTTTGGAGATCGTTTCAAAAGGGACTCAGTACTCAAGTCAAGCTTAGCACAACATTTCACCAACAAATGGATGGTTAGGTGGAGCGGACCATTCAAACTCTTGAGGATATGTTGATAGCGTGTGATTGATTTCAAGGGTAGTTGGGATGATTATTTGCCTCTCATTGAGTTTGCATATAATAACAGCTACCATTCCAGCATTTAGATTGATCTGTTTCAGGCTCTCTATGGGCGGAGATGTAGATCACCTATTGGGTGGTTTGAAGTCGGTGAAGCTGCGATGATAGGACTGGATTCAGTTCATGAGGCTATGGCGAAAGTTCAGCTTATAAGGGATAGGTTGAAAACAACTAAGAGTCGTCAAAAGTCCTATGCGGATGTGAGGAGGACGGAGGTTGAATTTGAGGTTTATGATTGGGTGTTTCTGAAGGTATCCATTATGAAAGGAGTTATGAGATTTGGAAAGAGAGAAAAACTAAGTCCTTGTTATATTGGTCCATACCGGATTGTGATACGAGTTGGCAAGGTAGCGTATGAGTTGGAGTTGCCCTCAAAATTAGCTTCAATCCATCCAGTTTTCCATGTATCGCTCTTAAAGAAGTGTTTGGATGATCCAGCTTTTGTTGTTCTAGTGGACAGTACCGGTGTGAAAGATAGTCTTAGTTTTGAGGAGGTTTCGGTAGAAATACTTGATCGTCAGGTTAGGAAGCTAAGAAACAAAGAAGTAGCCTCAGTCAAGGTTTTGTGGAGGAACCAACATGTTGAGGGAGCTACATGGGAAGCGGAAGCAGATATGATGGCTAAATACCCACATATTCTCCCCTCCGGCTTAGTTTCAGCTTGAGGTATTAGTTTCCTCCTTAGCATTCTATTCAGCTTCATGTTCAGCTCATGTGCCTAAGTTTCTTTCATGTCAATGAATGTATGAAGAATTCAGGAATTCATTTCAATCATGTAGTTCAAATTCGTAGTCAGTCACTCCATCAGTTTTCAGCACGTATGTTCAGTATTTGAGTATGATGATTTCATTTCTCTTCTTTTCAGTATGTTTTCCACATTTGAGGACAAATGTTCCCAAGGGGGAGATATTGTAATACCTCGAAAACCCTCAGATCAGACCGGGGAGTTGAAATGGAGAAAACAGGATTTTCTGCACTAGGTCACAGGACAAGTCTTCCAGTGACCCGTGGGGTGCACCACAAGTCGTTGAGTGAATCAGGGGGAGGATCTTGGAATGGGTTAGAATTTTCAGATTTAGGTGACCACAGGTCTGACCACGAGTCATGGTCACCACCACAATTCATCAAGTGGTCCATGGTTAAGAGTTGACTGAAGGTCTAATGTTAGGGCAGTGTGGGTAATGACTTGGTCACCATGAGTCATTGGGTACACCATGAGTCTTGGTGTCCCTCGTGGTGACCCTCAAAAGGAAGAGTTCCAATGCAATCAACGAGAGGCGACCATGAATCATGGTCAGGGATGACGGGTCATCCAGTCCCTCGTTGGGACTGGCAGTGTGTTTCTCCCTGCGAATTTATTAAGGAATTTTCTGTAATTCCTAAATTCCTAAGGCCTAAACTACGTCGTTTTAATCTTAGAATAGAGTGTTTTAAGAGGGGTAACTTCATTCTAGGCTTATTCACTTCCATGCATGCAAGTCTAGAAGCTCCTAAGGGTGATCAAGCCTAAATTCTTCAAAGTTCTTCCCCAAATTCTCATTAGGTAATCAAGAAAGTTGTGAAATCAGATTTCTACAGTTATGTAAGGCTATGAATGGGTGTATCTATCCACACCCATGCCCAATCCCTCTTCAATTTACAAAATTCTAGTTGATTAATCTATGGGGTTTTAACCCAACATGTAAATTGTCTAAGTTTCAATCATGGGTATGATCTAAGCATGTTTCTAATATTGAATTATGATTAATGGGAATATTTTACAATATTTTCAATTATAAATTATATTTTTCAAGTTTTATAAATTATGATGTCCATCCATGAAAGTTCATGAAACTTGAGATCTATGAAATATGTATTCAAGCGTGACGAGATGTTTATGAAGAAAGTATAATTTTGAATTACCCATGTCTATGTTCATGTTTTCAAATGATCAAATCTATGTCAAGCATTTTTAAGTATTGGGAACGCCCATATGATCAAGTATGTTTCATGATTTAGCTAAATTTCATGATATTAGCTTACCACATGGATTTTAGAGTCTAGACTCCCACTACTTTCAACTTGTGGTATGGTTTGAGCCCAAGGCTCCACATGTCATGATTTCAGATTTATGTATGTATGTTATGAGTCAGCTTCGTCATTAGACGATGGTTCAGCTTCATTGAAAAATAATGGAGAGCATATGTATATTTTTGAGAGTAGTGTCTAGCATCGAGTAGGCTAAGGGCTAGACAACCCTATGCCTCATAACTATGCGCCAATGTAGGTATGTTAAATTTATTTAGGACCTCCCTTGTGAGCTTCCCCTACCCCCAAGGGGCCTTCATCTAGATATTGATATCATTGTATTGTCCTTAGCCCTGGAAAAGCTTTCGACAGCTCTACCCACTTGAGTGTGATAGTCAAAACCACGTAAGCTCTATCGTGGTAATGTCGGTTATTTGACGAGTCTCTCATTGTTCCTCATGATTTCAGTTATGCATGTTCATCAGTCATGATATTATGTTTTCAGCAAGTTTGAACCAAATTTTCAATTTTACATATGATTATCATTTTTTATCTTTGGGTCATTCGATTCAGTTATGATGTTCAATTATGTTCAGATCATGATTTCAGAAAATAGCATGCAAGCCCTACTCTAAGAATCTTATCTTGAATATGTTTTCATGATTTGCATAATTTATGATTTTATTTACTTAGCGGCTTTACTTACCTTGCATACTTGGTACTTTCCACGTACGGATCACATACTCTGTGTTGTATCATTTCATGATACAGGCTTGGATATTCAGGCTTAGTTTCGTCAATAATAGAACTGCAGCATTAGCACTTATCAGTCAAAGTTAGTGAGTCCTCATCTTTCGAAAGCCCCTTTTTTTAGTTGTATCTAGTATTTTCAGTTTCAGACTTTAGTGAGTTAGTTGGGGTCTTATTCTATCAACTTGTAAGTAGTAGAGGCTTTTCAGACATAGGATGTAATCAGCTTCGGTTTGGAGTTATTTATTCCGATGTTATGAGACTACCAGACTTCTGCTATATTAATTATGTTGATCTTCTGCTATCTATGATTAAGTTAGATGATATGTACATTCCATGGGTTGACATGGAGCCTCTCGGGGTTCTTTGTCCCGTATCTTGATCCAGACCTATATTCAGGTTGTGACAACAGCCATGAGGCCATTAATGGTGGATCGTTCTTTCAAGCGCCCCGCTGGAGTACTTGAGGATGTCTTGGTCTTGGTGGACAAGTTTATTCTACCAGCCGACTTTATTGTGTTGGATTATGATATGGATATTGAGATGCCAATCATTTTGGGGCGACCATTGCTAGCTACAGGGAGATCACTTGTTGATGTAGAGTTTGGGGAGCTAAGTTTAGAGTTGGTGGAGAAAAAGTCACCTTCAATGTGTGGCAACAAATGAAGTCCCTTGATGAATGCAAGGTGATTGTTGTCCTTGATGAAGATGAGGAGCAAGGGAATGATTGTGAGGAGGAAATTGATGAGGAGGATGATCCCTCCGGTTGAGTGATGCTTGGTGATGACTCAGTCGAGCCATGACATTAAATAAGACGCTTCTTGAGAGGCAACCCAAGAATTTTTGCATTCAAGTGTTTTATGTATTTGTTGATTTTGGTTTTGTCGGATGATTTGCTGAAAGACCAAGTGAAAAAAATCTGGGGACAAGTTTCTTAAGACTTGTGAAACGCAGGTGCTGATGCGCAAGAGGCAGTGCAAATGCCAGAAAGGACTAGAAGTAGAAGAAAAATGAATGGTCTATGCCTTACCTGGGAAATGTAGGTGCCAACCCACAAAACATAGGTCAGACGCAGAGCCAAGCCATAATACCTAGCAAAATCTGGATAAAATGGGATGACCTGCACAGGACCTATGAAATACAGGTGTGAAACTATGAAACACAGGTCAAACGCAGTTATATGGCAATGGCTAGGCAAGATAGAGGCCACCTACGCTTGGACTTGCATTTCGCAGGTGCCCTCCTGCGGCCATAGGTTTGTTGCAAGCACAGGTACATAGTGTATTTAAAATTTTAACTGACACATTGACCCAAACCCAACTCATGTCTGACCCTTACCTTTTAAACTTCTCCCACATCACAATAACCTCCATTTTCTTCACCTTTTTCTCTTTCCCATAACCCTTCTCCCAACCACTTCGTCTGGCTTATTAAACCCATTAACTCCCACCTTAAAATCCACCAATACACTCACCTTTCCTCCACCTATAATTTCATCCTCCTTCACTATTTTCTACCATCACTCACTATTCTCTCCCACAAATCATAAGAGTTCAAGTTTTGGATTGGCCATTTGGAAGCAAAAGTTAAATTCGTCAATCACATTTCTTCTATCTTCTCATTTGGTATGTGTGCTTCTTATTTTTATTATCCATGATTATTTATTATTTTAGTTCAAGAGAATGCTTGTTGGTTTGTGAATCCTTCTTAATCCATGTTTTCCCCCATTACCCATTTTGTGTTTTTCATTCTTTTGATAGCTTTGTTGTTGTGAGTATGGAAGGGAAGTTCAAATTGCAAAATGTGGGTAGAAATTGTTGTTGAAAATGTTCTATATCTTTCATACATCTATAGTTTGAAATATTAGTTGGGGGTGAAATCCGAGTAACCCATGTACTAGAATGCTCAATTTTTCCCGATGATAGATAGGTTAATGTTTTTCTTAAGGGAAAATCTCCATTCTTTTTTGTTATGCATCTTATTATGAGAAATGTGATGTTGTGAATGAGTTGTATGAAGTATGAAATTGAGTTGAGATATTGGGTTGGATTGGACACTTGACGTTTCCTGATGATAGACGGGGTAACGTCCATTTTAAGGGAAGGCGTTAAGTGGTCCCAATAGTTTGTGTGTTGTATAATGGGTTGATAAATCTTTCAGGAAAGTTTAAGTACCTGTTAGATGTAATGTGTTCATGCTTAAGAAAGAATTGTAGGATTAGTGCTTCAAAAATCGATGTTGGCCACTCCCGGCCATATGCAAATCATGGATCCCCATCTTGCGAAACACGGTCTGGAGCGTAGGTATGGGATTTAGTGTCAGGCCACTACCCTCTTCCAGGTTCACACCGATGAACCACGGATGACCTCTTGCAAAATGCAGGTGGAACTTAGGAGCCCCGAGTTTTGCTGAAGTTTCTGTCACAAGCCTGTAACACACCTGCTAACCACGAGTCTGACACTGCGAAACGTAGGTGTAGTGCAGGTGCTGCCAGTTCTCACTAATCATGTTTTATTTTGACTAGCATCCAATCTTTCTAATTGTTCTTTTTTTGTATAGCATATTTGATTTCCTTCACTTCTCATAAAGAAAAAATACAAAAAAAGTTTGGTATGTTTATGGCACTAACATTATCTTGCGTAGTTGTGACATCTTCTAGGTAATCAGGAAAAGGAAAGGCCCCTTCCATATCAAAAATAAAAGGTAAGGGCAAAGTGAAAGAAACCCAAGCTCTACCAACACTAGGGATGCCATTATCCTTTGTGTACCAGATATGAAGAAGCACTACCTTGCATGCGCACTGAGGCCAAGCACTATAGCGAAGCGCTTTGACTTGGTAGGCTTGGGGAATGACTTCCTCAAAATCAACACCCAGTTCAATGAATGGAATTGGCATATGTTCATAGAGCATCTACCAAACTACTTTCCAAATCTGGTGCCAGAGTTCTATGCCCTGTATCAAGTAAGGCAACATGACATGAAGCAAAAAGGGAAAGTAGATGATTTTTTTGCTTGCCTTCATTTATTATTCACAGTGTAAAGGTAGACATCATTCCACATTCCATCAATGCCATCTTCAGGGAGGATGAGATTGACTTAGGAATGGAGTTTGCAGTGAGAGTGGCAGCCAAAAAGGATCAGTTCGGCTGGGTGGCAAGCATTATCGCCAATGGTCAGCCCATATAGGCCACCATGGGGTATGAAATTTCAAGGCAGGACCTAAAGTTTGAGACCATACTATGGCTAGAATTTGTATGTTGTTGTATCATGCCGTCCAGAAATGATCAGCGAGTAAACCTAGAGGCGTCCATTCTCATTACTTGCATCATGTCAGGAGTGCCTATAAATGTTGGTGAAGTGGGGAACAGCCAAATGGAGAGAAATGCTAGACACCAAGGCCTCTCCATGCCATACCCAGTGCTCATAAGTCAACTTCGCCAAAAGTGGGAGTCCTTTTATTTCCTGATGAAAAGCCTAGCTCCGTTACAAGTGCGGTTGGTGTAGAATAGAAGAGGGACACTAATGCTCCCAAGAGTAAAAGAAAGAGGCTACTATCTTGGGATGCACCCGAAGACTCCACCTCTCATGATGTAGCTCAAACATCCATGGTTGCTAACCTCAATGAGCCGGACCTTGTGATGTCGGTGCATGCTTTCGGAGAGGCACCACTCCACAGGCCTTCATCTCCTTATTTATTCTTGAAATCAAGTGGAATTCAAAAGCTAGGAGAGATTACAAGATCACATGAAAACCAACTCCAAAGGTTGGCTCATGACTTGTCTGCTCTTATACAAAGTTCAATGAAAAGGTGATAAAAGATGTATTTGAAAGCTTGAACAAATTATGCTCCTGTGTGGATATGGTTGAAGGAGTAGTCTCCTCTCTCCGAGCTGATGTGAGAGAGCTCCAAAATAGGGAACCCATGGCTAACCCTGACATGAGCTTCCTTGACGAGGCCATGGTGCCCCCTCGATAGCCCGAGGACCAATTGATGACTTATTTGCAGGCTTTAAAGAGAAGGATGGGGCTGAGCAAAGAGGAGAGGGTGATGAGAATGGGGAGGATGATGATGATGTTGAAGAGTAGCCGAATCAGGGAGTTCTTACCCATCTTTGTTTTTAATTTGTGCCTTGCGGACAATGTATATTCTTAGTTGGGGTGGGATGCGTCTCTCTTGTTAGCTATTTCTTATCTCTTGAATCTCTTATGCCCTTATCGGGCTTAATTTCTTATTGTGTTTACATTTTTAAATTTTTACTTAGTTGAATGGACGCCCTTGACATTGATGGGTCAATTTTATTTTACCAAATGTTTAATGACCCATGTTTTATATTCGTCTTTGTTCATTGTAGATAGCAATAAACTCCAAGGGTTTGGTTTACCACGGTTCATTCCCAAGGAGAAAATTTTTCTTTATTTTAGTTTGTTGTTGAACTGGGTGGCTTTTCTCGATAATAGATCGAAAGGCGACTTTCTTAAGGGAAAATGCCATGTCTAGCATCTTTTTGAGTCTTTTGTTGCATTTTATTTTGAGAGATACCACCAAATTTTTTCAATTGGCATTGCAAAGGAGTTTTGAGAAAAAAGGGCACTTCAAATTGCAAATTGAGCACTCTTTTTTCATGAGTTGCACATTCCTTAATTAGGTTTTTGAATAATATGCTAGATTATCTAAAGTCATACTCTTTATGCGATTTTGAAAGTATATAAACTCCTTGGATTGTGATGCCTTTTGTGGTGAGGTATTTACCTGAATTCTCATGTGTGCATAATTGTCTAGAACATGCCATAAGTGTGACTCATGGTGAAATTCTAGAGGTGGCTGCACTTAGAACATGATCTTAGGCTTTCTTTGGACAGTCACTTCACCCAAAATGACCTCCTTAAACATCTATCTTTGTTAGCCAATGTTTGAGCCTTTGAACCTTTTTCTTTGGAAACCACATTATAATCCTATTATCTTTTTGTAATCACTCTTGGCACCCATCCCCCTAGTTGCTAATGTTGAAAGAATGAAAAATGGATTTTGAAGCCCAAAATTTGGAGAGAGAAAAGGAAGAAATGAGGCAAAAGGCTAAGTTTGGGGGTGTGAAAAAAAAGGGGGGAATATGAGAGCTTCAATAAAGGGTAGTACTAAATTGTTATGAAAAAAATGAAATGGTTGGTTGAAAGACCTCTACCATTAAAAGAAAAAGGATTCTTGAAAGGGTGCGACCTATTTCTTAAATATGGCTAGTTGTGAAACCAAATGTGTTACAAGAGTGATTCTTGATGAAAAATAAGAATGATGAATAAGGAGAGATAAGGTGGAATGAGTTCATTAAAGTAGTGGGGTATTTAAAAGTGTTCTCAAAAGCCATTCGGGAGATTTTGGTCACTATAGCTAAATATTTATCCTACCCTTACCCCTAGCCTTCACGATAACCCGTAAGTCCTTAGTGATTTTGAGTGTAGCAACTCTACATTATTGGCGAGATACACGAAGGGCAAGCCTATGGTCAATTTATATGCACTTGAATTTTTTGTGAGAATGAGCATATTTGCTTCATTTTATAATCCCTATATGTGAAAAATGAAGGGGATTCTCTCTTTGTGAGAGTGGCATCACTTCCTTGGGGTACATACTTAAATATGTTTTAAATTGAATAGTGTGATTAAGACAAGTGTGTAGTGAACTTTAAGGAAAACTTTGAATATTAATTGTCAATGACTTCAAATGCTACTTGAGCTTGTTTTGATAAACTATGCCCCTTATTTTGAATGAAAAAAATATTTTTGCAATGTGCCAATTGTTTATGGTCATTTCTTGAAGTGAGTGCAACATGTTTGAGTCTAGTGATATGGCATGATTAATTTTGGGGTTGTATTGAGTCGGTGTGCAATTTTGGGGTTGTCCTACATTTTAGAGGTCCTTTGTGCGTAGCTCTAGTGGTATGGCATGCTTAAGTCAATTTCTTAGTTGTGAGGACATGTCTTGCTTGAGAACAAGCAATGATTCAAGTTTGGGGGTTTGTAATATACCAACACATTAAGCTTTTAAGCATGAGCTTTTACTTTGTTTTCAACTCATTTCCGAAGGTTTTATGCCCTTTCTCTTTGATTTTGCAGGCATTGATCTTAAACAGGGAAGGCAGAGGAATTGAACTACAAAGCAAAGTACTGGGAGAAGAAGACCGGTGGTTCATAGATGGAACCTACGAAATGCAGGTCCCATGCAGAATCACACTGGTTGGGAGCTAATGTGCACCTGCGAAACGCAGGTGCAATCGCAGGACATATCTGCCTTCTCTGACCCAGATCTGTGAGAGACTTGCATCTCACGGATGGGCACGCAAGTAAGTCCATGATGCAAGGATAAAATTGTCCACCTCAGGCCCAAGAATATTTTGGAAGCTTCTCAGGGCAAAATGGTAATTCATGCACAATAAAGGAGGAGCAGACCTTTCCTAATTTGTACATACCTTGATTTAAGTGTCACGACCCAAGCATAGACCCTGCATTGTGACACAGGACCTAGAACAATGACTGACTCCAAGCTAACCCATGGCACATGCATAACGAATCCAAGAGCATAATAAAAGCAAAAATTAGAGCAAAAAAAATAATTAAGTGGAAGTCTAACGTATATCAACGATCATAAACGGAGTCATCACTCGATAAAGCTGAAAGTCTACATAATGTCTGATAAGCCTCTAAACTGTCTTATGAGCTAATGGGACAGCACCCCCAACTAGATCGCTAAAGTCAGGAACTGAAATAGCATAAACAAACAACTAAACTGAATGTCCTCGAAAGATGAGGACTCACCAACAGCAAGGACTAAGCTGAACTAAGGTGGGAGCTGGACTAACGACCAGACTGATTCTGAACTCTCAAACCTGTATCATGAAATGATACAGCATAGAGTATGTGGTTAGTACTTGGAATATACTAAATATGAAGGAATTTAAAATGGACAATTAAAATACATAAAACTTTATGAGAGTAGGACATTTCAAGAAAAACATGAAGTAATAATTATAGTTGAAACATGAGGGTTCAAGGTTTTCAAAACTATTCATAATCTTGTCATAATTGTAATCATAAGAGAAACCTTGTAAAACATAGCTTGAGCCAAAGTATCATAATCATAATCATGCATAAATTATAAGAAACAATGGGAGGACTCTTCATACCAGTGCCATCATGATAGCCCCAACTATCTCGCTCAAGTGGGAAGAGCCGTCCTAAGCCTTTCCAGGGCAAAGGACGATGATATGGCATGATAACTGAAGAGACCTCATAGGGTAATAATGAATATCAACCTTTGTTGACACGTAGTTCTGAGACTCGAAGCTTGCCTAAACCCCGGCCTACCCGATGCTAGACACTGCTCTACAAAACATGCACATGGCTCATAATTAATATCATGAAATCATACATGAAGTTCATGGGCTAGTTAAATCATGATATATGTGAACATGCTTCAAATACATGGGCTAGCCATGAAATAAGGCCCTTGATTCGACCAAAAACATAACTGGATAATCATGAAAGTCATATATTCTTGAGAAAATCCTCATACTTGAAATTCTTAAATTCATGAAGGCTTCTTGTAGGAAATCGTGTATCATACATCATAAAAGATAACTTAGGGCTTGAGAGCATTGAAATCATAAGTGGATCATAGAATTTCATAAAAGTAATTTAACCCTAAGAGATCATAATCACACTTGTAATATAAGGGACCATAATTTCATAAGAATTGTAGGAATCATAAAACCCCATGGAAATCATAAAATCATATCAATTCAGCTATACCCATAAGAGAATCATGGAGAAATTTCATAATCCAAAAAAACCCTAGAATTTCGAAAATAAGGCTTGGGGAATGGGTGATCATGAATTTGTTTGAAGAAGAGGGCATGTGGGTAAAAGAATCCATCATTGGTAAGCCCACATACCTGGAATCAACAATCATCAACTAGCCTTGAAACCCCAATTGCACTTAGGGAGAATTTGAGGAAGAACCCTAAAAATTCTTGGGATGTTTTAAGAGACTTGATCTTCTAATTAGGGTGTTAGGAGAGGAATGGATGATCTAGGGTGGATAATACCCTTAAAACACTTTTTTCCAAGATTAAAACGACGTAGTTTAGGACTTAGGAGATTAAAATTTATGAAAATGCCCTTAATAATTTCATAGGAAAAAGTCACTGCCAGATGCCACGACTCGTACCATGGGCCGTCTTTCCATATCACTTGTCACAACCATCCAATTTTCCCCAGTTCTCAGACCCTCATATGAAGACTAGATAGGACAAGTCATTGCCCATCACAATGACTCCTCATTTCCTCTCGTTGTCACCACTGAAATCATGTATGGTTTCTAAATCCTCCCAATGGACACATACTATGGATCGTTACTGGTGACAATGGGCCATTGCACCCTTCCGTTACAACTGGACTAAGCTTCCCAACTTTAGTGCTTCTCACCACGGCCACAACGAGCCTTACCATGACTCGTACTACCCATCCTAGGCACACCAAAATCAAATAATGAATCCTGACAATGGCCTGTTAGAGGGACCTATGAGTCGTACTGTGACTCATCGTCCTAGGCTCTTTCCCTGCAGATACTAACCACAGATCATGACTACAAGTCATCACGTCAACCAATGGGTCGTATCTTGGCTCTTTGGTATAGGACATGTCAACCAGAAGCTCATCATGACTCAACATTATGACTCGTTACTCCACACCATGACTCGTACAATGATTCGTTTTGAGACATTTTTCATACTTTTTCTGCTGATCATATTTCCAATACCGAATCTAGTTTAAAATATCTCCCCTTGGGAACATTCATCCTTGAATGTAGTCTAAACACATTGAAAGGGTAGGGAAGGAACTGCAATCCCAAAACTGAACAATTAAAACTTAAAACTGAAGGAGTGGACTGACCCTGGGCTGAAATACATGATTGAACTGAATTCATGAAACATACATACATACAATGACATGAAAGGAACTTAGAGACGTGAACATGACATGAAACTGAATAGAGTATTAGGGAGGAAATTGATACCTCAAGTTGGAACGGAATTGGAAGGAAATAAATGTAGGTATCTAGCCATCATATCTCTTTCAGCTTCCCATATAGCTCCCTCAACAAGATGATTCCTGCACAAAACCTTCACCAAGGCTACTTCCTTGTTTCTCAACATACAAACCTGACGAATAAGGATCTCGATTGGTACCCCTTTATAGGTAAGGTTGTCCCTCACTCCAATGTTCTCTACTGGAACAACTAGGGATGGATTACTGATGCATTTCTTCAATAAGGACACGTGAAATACCGGATGCACCGAAGCTGACTCCACTAGTAGCTCCAACTCATAGGCCACCTTGTCAACACGTCTCACAATCCTGTATGGCCCAACATAACGGGGACTAAGCTTCCCCTTCTTTTTGAACCTCATAACTGCCTTCATAGGAGACACCTTCAGAAATACCCAATCATCAACCTCAAACTCAAGTTCTCTCCTCCTCACATTCACATAGGATTTCTATCGAATCTGAGCTATTTTCAACCTTTCTCTAATAAGCTGAACCTTCTCCATGTCCTCATGTATTCAATATGGCCCTATCAAGGTAGCTTCACCTATCTCAAAACAACCAATAGGTGATCTACACCTCCGCCCATAGAGAGCCTCAAAAGGAGCCATCTGAATGTTAGAGTTGTAACTGTTATTGTAGGCAAACTCCATAAGAGGCCAATGATAATCCCATCCACCCTTAAAATCAATCACGCACACTCTTAACATATCCCCAAGATTCTGAATGCTCCGCTCCACCTAGCCATCTGTCAGTGGGTGAAAAGACGTGCTAAGCTTCACCTGAGTACCAAGGCCCTTCTGAAATGACCTCCAAAATGGAGAGGTGAACTGAGTACCTCTGTCTAAAATGATGGATAATGGAAATACATGAAATTGGATTAACTTTTGAATGTACAATCTAGCATAATCCTCAACTGAATCAGTAGTTTTGACCCGTAAGAAATGGGTTGCTTTTGTTAACCTGTCCACAACTACCCAAATAAAGTCATGCTGACGGTGGGTACGAAGCAACCCTGTGATGAAGTCCATATTGATCTCTTCCCACTTCCAAGTAAGGATACTAATGTCTTGTAACATACCTCCAAGTCTTTGATGCTCAACTTTCACTTGTTGACAATTTGAACACTTAGCCATAAACTCCGCTATGTCCTTTTTCATGCCATTCCACCAATAGACCTCCCGTAGGTCACAGTACATCTTGGTGGCGCCTAGATGGATAGAATATTGGGAACCATGAGCCTCATGAAACATCCATTCTCTCAAATTATCAACATCTGGAACATATAAACGACCCTGATATCGAAGTACACCATCTCACCCTTGGGAGAAGACCTCCACCTTCTAATTCTGAACCACTTCCTTCAACTTCACTAGGATAGGGTCTTCATCTTTCCTACCCTTGACCTCAGTCACCAATGAAGATTTGGACACATTCTAAACAATGACACCATCATCTGTCAAGTCAACAAGGCGAACCTCCAACCGTGCAAGCCAACACATCCTTCACCATCTCCTTCCTCCCATCCTTAACATGGGACACGCTCTCTATGGACAATCTACTAAGGGCATTCGCCACAACATTGGCCTTGCCCGGATGGTAAAGGACACTCATATCATAATTCTTGAGAGGCTCTAGCCATCTCCTTTATCGCAAGTTCAAGTCCTTTTGAGTGAACACATACTAAAGGCTCTTGTGATTCGTGAACATATCCGTATGTACCCCATACAAATAATGCTTCCATACATTCAAGGGACAAACCACTACCGCCAACTCGAGAACATGAGTTGGATAGTTCTTCTTTTGGGACTTAAGCTAACGAGAAGCATATGCAATAACCTTTCCCCACAGCATCAATACACACCCAAGGCCAATCCTTAAAGCATCACAATACACCACAAAACCATCGGTACACTCAGGTAAAGTCAAAACTGGGTTGAAGTGAGTTGAGTCTTCAACTCCTAAAAGCTCTTCTCACAAGCATCGAACTATTGAAACTTAGCCTTCTTCTGAGTCAACTTGGTCAACGGTGCTGCAATGGAGGAAAAGCCCTCTACAAACCTCTAGTAATAGCGAGCTAAACCAAAAAGCTCCTAATATCCATAGGACTGATAGGTCTATGCCAATTCTTCACCGCGTCTATCTTTTGAGAGTCTACTTGCACATGCTCACCGGACACCACGTGACCCAAGAATGCCATGGAGTCAATCCAAAAAACAGACTTGCTAAACATAGCAAACAACTAATAGTCTTTAAGAGTCTGCAATACAATCCTCAAGTGAGTGACATGCTCCTCCTCGCTCCAAGAGTATACGAGAATATCATCTATAAAGACAATCATGAACATGTCTAAATACTTCTTGAACACCCTACTCATCAAGTCCATAAAAGTTGCAAGGGCATTCGTTAGTCCAAAAGACATAACTACGAACTCATAGTGACCATACTGAGTCCTGAAGGCTGTCTTCGGAATGTCACTCTCCCTAACTCTGAGCTGGTGATAACCGAACCTGAGGTCTATCTTAGAGAAGCACTTAGCACCCTAAATCTGGACAAACAATTCACCAATCCTGGGGATGGGATACTTATTCTTGATTGTGACCTTATTCAACTGCTAATAATCAACGCACATACGAAGAGAACCATCCTTCTTTCGAATAAATAGAACTAGTGCACCCCATGGGGACTTACTAGGCCGGATAAACCCCTTATCTAGGAGATCTCTCAATTGTTTCTTCAACTCCTTTAGCTCACCCGGAGCCGTTCTATAAGGAGGAATACATATAGGCTACGTATCAGAAAGAAGGTCAATACCAAAGTCAATCTTCTACTCGGGAGGGATTCTTGGTTGATTATTTGGAAACACCTCCGGATACTCACACACAACTGGAACTGACTGGAGAGTCGGGGTCTCGGACATAGAATCCTTAATGCAAACTAGATTATAAACATGACCCTTAGAGATCATCTTTCTGGCCTTAAGATAGGAAACAAAGCAGCCTACAAGCATAACTGAACTACCCTTTCACTCTAGGACTGGTCACCCGGAAATCGAAACTCTACCGTCTTTGTTTTACAATTGACTGAGGCATAATATTCATGTAAACAATCCATACTGAATATGATATCAAAATTAGCCATGTCTAACTCTACGAGGTCGGCTGAGGTGATTTTTTGAAGGACTTGTCCGGGTGGTTTGGTATAGGTTAAAACCGACACGCAAGTGCACATGGTCAAACAAGTAATAAAGTGGCTAAGTAAGCCAAGTATCGAACCAAGGAGACTCTGGATAAGTAAAATTGCTTGAGTATACTATATTCTAGCTTACTTCTAATTATGCTGACAACAACGTAACCAAAAGTTAAATAATTTTTGTTTATAAATTATATACTAAAACTATTAACAACTATTTACTGTGAATTGAAACTATGGATATGAGCATGCCAAGGTTAAGAACAAGTAATGAACTTGATTACAATCATAATTTGGTTAATCTTCTCTTCCTGTTGCTAGCCAAGAACATTAGCCTAGAGATTAAAACTCTCGTATTTAATCTCACTTTAGAATCATAAACCATTCGTCTACATTTCTGTGATCAAATGCAATTTATGACCTAGCAATACAATTCCGGTTCCTAAATTGACTAATACGGCTTTCAAGTATATTTCTATCAGGAAAGCACATCAAAACCCAATTTTCCCAAATCAAGCTAAGAACAATACCCTATTAATTCACAACTTTCCAATTTCTTGCTCTCTCGAGTGAAATTGGACTTTTTAGATGTACATTAATGTCAGCCACACACTAATGCAGTAGAAACAAGAATTAATAGAATAACATAGAAGAAGAAGAAGAAAACCATAAAATTAATAATCAAAATTCATCACAAATGTTCATAACCTCAGCAAGGAAGAGAATTAGCCACTCATTTGTGGATTAATCATCCTAAAACAAGTGTTAATCATACATACAATTGATTGAAAGAAGAAAGGAAGAGAGAAAATCCCTTAGCTTCTCGTCCCTCAACTGCCTCTAACCCACGTCCTTGCTCCACCAAGTCTGAATTTTATTAAAAATAAGCCTAAGTGTTCTATTTATACTAGTGGGAATTTTTCCCGGAATAACAAGCAACGTGTCACGGAGGCCAACGCGGAGCACTGCCTCCGTGACACGGTGTGGATGCGGACCCTCACTGGAAATCCAGGGTCCGGGAATATAGCCTCAACGTGGCACGGCATGCAACGCGGAGGCTTGCCTCCGTGCCACGGAGCTGTCGCGAGGCTTCACTGGAAATTGCCAAATTAATTCATCCTCCATGCAGTGTGCCTCCGCGATGGTAGCGTGGCACGGCTCCATCGCGGAGCCCCTTTACATTGTGCATTCCAATATCTTTTCCGTGCTCGCATCCAAGTCCAACTCCGATATTGTTCCAACATGCATTTTTGCTCCTAAAAATCATGTTTTACCTACAAAACAATGCTAATCATGTTGGTTAGTATAAATTCACATTTTATTACCAATTACATGAAAATGTATACACATTGCACAATAAACAAGGCAAAAATGATACGTTTGAGTATCACTTGGGCATATAAATCTGCCCAAGATCACTTACACCACACTTAAATCCTTGTTCGTCCTCGAACAACACATACACAACTCATGCAAATTACATCTCAACCTTTGTCACTATGGTGCGACAATTTATGCTACGGTCATACCGATTATTCAATATTGTAAATCATCAAGAAAACATGGATGGTCTTAACAATGCAATGACCTTTAATATATCAAGACTTCCTAGACTTCAAGAATCGACTCTCGATATCGGCAAACTCATGAAAATTAGCTAATCAAGATATCCGACACGAAAATCAATCTTTCATCAAGCATGTGCCCTCGCAACTCAAGAGAATCTTCCCCTTTATGTTCATGCAACACACCAACATTCAAGTAGGGGCATGTAGAAATTAATTTCACTCTCTCTTCCAAAAGAATTCACATGCATCATGTCATGACCCATAGGCTTGCCCTTAGTGTATTACTCCACTAATATAAGGAAATGCAATGTAAGATCAAGTAGGACTTTAATGGGTTGTAATGGAAGCTATGGAACTAGTATATATTGGATTAGCCAATAATAGTCACTAGCATCCTTAAGCGCCTTTTCAACACATTCCCATAAACTCATGAACATTATTTCTCTCTTTTCTTTTTCATCATCCCATTCATGCTGGTTTACTTTCGTATGGCCCATTTCATCAAACACACTTGACACAACAACAAAGGGTTTTCATGCACCTTCATTATCATTTCATTATACCAAGTGCCTCTTCAACCTCTTCTTTTCTTTCCTCACTCTGCTTTTCTTTTTCTTTTCACCATTCTCACTCTTTGACACTTTGGGAAAATTTTTCTTTTCTTAAGCGCTTAAGAGTTTTGTATAGACTTTACGGCTAATGAAAAGAAAGAATTAAGCTCAGTTTATACAATTTTGGACTAAAGAAAGAAATAATCGGCTAAAGGCTCAACGGGCTGACTAGGGTATACAGTCACATAAAAAGGTAAAGTATGACAAGAAAAAAATATAGAAACTCTCGGTTAAAACAAAGAAATGCCTACATCCTTTCCAACACTACACCTCCTTCATTTCGTTTTGTGCACACACCAGGCAAGTTCTAGACACTTCACAATAACATGGAATAACAATACCTCACGTCACACTTCATGCACATGCTCGATTCAAGATGCATTCACAGACTCTTTAATTAGTCAATTACATGAATTCAAAAATTAAGCCTCAATCACACCGAATCGAATTCTACCGCCTAGGTAACTCAACATATTTACAAAATTGCATGCTTTCAAACGAATCACTTTTACATTTTGAATATTAGTTACAACACGCAACCACAATTTCACAACCATATAGTAACTACAGGTTCCGTGATGCAATCCACCAAAGAAAAAAACTGAAAACAAATTAAAATCACTACTCCTACCGACTACATTTCCCTTAAGACGGTCGTCATCCATCCATCATAGGGAACGGTCACTAACTATGACATCGGTTCAATGGGACTATTCTCGGTAAAAGAATCGAAAAATTTTTGCAAAACATCAATCATTTCGATGGAAAAATATTTACAAAATATTTTAATATGTACAAAATAGTTTTGCAAAATTTTTGCAAAAATATCGATCATTTCGATAACGAAAAAAAATATTTACAAAATTTGTACCAGCTGGCAACCACAACATTTCACAACACACATCAATTACCACAAAAATATGTACCTATACAGATACAAACTAGTTTGCACTCACAACCACAGGGAAACATAAACATACATACAAAACAAAGGAAGAACATACAGCAAATCAGCCCAGCCCCAGCACCTAACTACTTCCCACCCCACACTTAAATCGAACACTGTCCCCAGTGTTCACAAAAATTTCGGGTGGTGGAACTCCCTGATCAGTCGAAATATTTGACTTCTTCATCCGGTGTTGCTGCCTCATCGCCCTTGTCCGAGTCACGTCCATCGTCGTCATCGGACTCCACATCGGAGTCCTCCCGACGTGTCTCCTCATCCGTGGGGACATCATCGTCAGTGGGCTCAATGAAGGCTGGCCCCACTCGGCACAAAGCTCTGGCGTTCTCGCCAAATGGGTAATCCAGCTCCAGCTGCCATAATTCATCCTCCGTGGCTGGTCTCCCACCAATCCAGAGCTGAAGCATTTGCATACCAAACATCCGAGCCATGTATTGATCGTCACGAGCATGTCGCTCGCCCAGTGTCAGCACTGGCTCGTGTGTGGTGTCGGGGGCCTTGGTTTTGGTCACATCAAGGGCCCTCCGCTCCAACTGCGGGATGTAGTCCAAAGCCTCTTCCTCGACGTCGAGGCCCCGGAGGAAGGTGGTGATAAGTCCGCCGAACCCATACCTGTGGCCCTGGTGTAGTCGGGCTCTCTTCATGGCGGATATGATGACCGCCCCAACATTAATCTCTAGCCCTTTCTTCAGGGCATACACCAGGCACACACGGTCCCAGGTCACATCTGTCATGTGCACCCCCGGGATCAGGCACGAACAAACTATTTTCAGCCAAATTCTTGCCTCCCTGTTCATTTGAGAATACGGCAGAGTCTGGTGGTAACCCCTCTCCTTATGTCTGCTCCATCGGGCTGTGGATCGAGCCCCACACAAAGTGCGTCTAATATCGACGTATGGTGGGGTGATGTTCAGCTGGCGGAGAACGTGGGCGTCTGTGTCCCGCGCTCCAATGATGGCATTTAATTTCTGGGGTTCCAGAGTATCTGCCCTCTGATTTTTATTGTGTGGCTTCTGATGGACGGGTTCCGATTTGCATAGAACTCCCGGACTAAATGTAGGTTGAACTCCTTGGGCTCCTGAAATATGAAGTTGAGCCCAGCTGCCTCGATTCTCTGCACAATACAGGGGAACTCCTGTGCTAGTGGTTCCCGTGCAATATGCTCCTCAGGGAAGTACTTATTCTCCTTATGTTTAGCGTACCACTTCTTCCCTTCATCGGTTACCCACCTCGTTCCGTATTGGCGGCGTTGGCCGCGCGGAACAGTTGGTGCAGCTGGGACTGCTGTGCCCAATCTCATTCGTTTTCTCCCGGTGCCTGAAGTAGATGCACCTTTGCCCTTATCCTGCCTACTCGCCATTGTACCTGTCAACATAAATAAACAAGCACAATGTCAAGCTAAATACATGTTAGCTTCGGCTAAGGTCGGGTTAAGCTAAGTTTACCCAACACTTAGTCCTTAGCTACTTTTACGATACTACGGCAAGGATTACTTTATTTACAACCCAAACACAAACAACTATACAATTTATGCTTAGTGCGTTCACAAAAAAAAAATTTCGACAGTATAACTTTTAGCGTACTACTCAGACTTCATACAGCTAATCCCAATCCTACCATCGCTAGCAATTCAACCATCGCACTTAGCAACGAAAACAACAAACTAAAACAACGACACAAATTCTATATACATACGAATCCAAATAACTAAACCAATTTGAACCATTTTTACATTTTCCCCAAAAACAGAGAATTCGTCGTCTATTACCTTCAAACAATATTTACAACGACTTATCTCAATTCACAAACACACCCCGGCATATAATTCACCAATCTACCAAGTTACCCAATTCGATTTTAACAACCCCATCCCTAGAAATCAATTTTACAATCAAATTTGAATCATTCACGCAATCGACAAGTTCAAACGCTAATTACAACATTCCGAACATTTATCAATCAAAGAATAATTCAATTTCATGCTAAATTGCTAATTAGGGTGATTTATCTCACCTCCCATGCTCAAATTCGACTAAAATAGCCAAAAACCTTGAGAGAGACGAGGAAAACATACCTATACGTTGAATAACCGAAGAAACTTGACAAATGTTTTGCTTAGTAGCGTGGCACGTTGGTTGGGAGGGAAATATGGGTGTTTGGTCGCGGAGAAGAGAGAAAATGAGGGGAAAAGGGGTTTTTCGGGGTTTAAAATGAAGAAAAATACGCGGGTCACCCGGCAACCCGGTGTGACCCATAATAAAATATAGGGCAACGTGTCACGGAGGTTAACGCGGAGCCCCTCCTCCGTGACACGGAACTAACGCGATGGCTCTCTGGAATTTTTAAAAAATCCAGTTTTAACCTCAACGTGTCACGGAGGGTAACGCGGAGCCCTTCCTCCGTGACACGGAGCCAACGCCCCAGTGCACTGTCTCTTCATTTTATTCATTTTTTCATACATTGCCTTTTCCTTCCCGATTCCATGCACATTTCTCTCCGTTTGACTTGAAAATCACCTTACTAAACAAAATTGGTTAGATTAATAGATTTCCCTAGCTAAAATGAAAAATACTAACTAAAACGAAAAGTTTGTACCAAATCAAGAAAAAGAAAAATTAAAATAAAAACTATTTACACTTTACTAAACAAAAGAAAAAATATTTTTCACGGGTTGCCTCCCGTGCAGTGCCTGGTTTACCGTCGCGGCTCGACGTCCTTTATGCTCAATTATCCACTAGGGTGATGGACGATTTTTCACGATCATTGTCCTCCCCCCAGTAGTGCTCACCTTTATCTGGTGGTCTTCCCATCAACTCTCGGGAATCACTCATGTGCTTAGCATTCCCATGATCAATTACATTGATCACCGAGAGTTCTTCATTTACAATAGGGAGCTTGGGTGCTTTGTACACATCGAACACCTCTACCTTGTCATGTGCTCGCATTGTAAGTTGACCCGCAGCCACGTCGATTAATGCTTTTTCGGTTGCCAAGAAGGGTCGTCCCAAAATAAATGGGACTTCAGCGTCTGGTTCAAAATCCAGAACAATAAAATCAACCGGAAAAATGAGGGAGCCCACTTGCACAAGCACATCCTCAACAATGCCATCCGGCCTAGCTAAGGATCTGTCTGCTAACTGCAAGATTACGGTTGTAGGTCTAGGACTCCCTAGACCTAACTTTCTGAATATCGAAGATGGCATCAGATTTATGCTCGCCCCCAAATCACATAATCCACGAGCTCGGATACTCTGCCCGATAGTAAGCTGGATAGTAAAACTTCCAGGGTCTTTCAGCTTCGTGGGCAGTCTATTTTGGATCCGGGAAGTGCATTCCTCCGTCAAAGCTACCGTGGCATACTCAGTCAAACGACTTTTGTTGGCCACGATGTCTTTAATATATTTGGCATATTTTGGCACTCCCAGCAAGACATCAACAAGAGGTAAATTAACATGTACCTGTTTAAGCACCTCCATAAATTTCTTGAAACATGCCTCCTCCTTGTGTTTCTTGAGTCGTTGAGGGAACGGGGGTGGAGGCCTTTCTGATTCAGCTTCTTTGGTCTTCCCCTTATCCGCAAGTTGCTCTCCCTCAACATCTGCTGCTCCTGCCTTTTGAGGCGGTTTTTCCGGTTCCACCTCCTTCAACTGCAAACCACTCCTCGTGGTCACTACATTTACCTGCTTCGGCTTAGGATCCGTGTCGCTAGGCAGTCCTCCTCTGTGCCTTGTGTTTTGGGCACTAGCAAATTTCCCAAATTGATACTCAAGAGCCTTGGTCGCTAATTGATTATTTTTCACTTCGGCTGCCAATTTAACATAGTCAGCCTCCAATTGCGCCTGATTAGCAATCATGGTCTTGAACATCTCCTCAATGGTAGGTGATGGTGGTGGAGGAGGGGCATTGTGATTTCTGAATTGGGATTGGTAAGTCTGTTGCCCTCCTTGATTTCTCTGCATACCCTGACCCGAACTTTGGCCTTGTTGGTTGTTGCTACCCCACGAAAAATTTGGATGGTTCCTCCAATTTGAGTTGTAGCCGCTACCAAACTGCTGTTGATTTCTTTGTGCACTGCCCACAAAGTTAACAGAATCTGGGTTTGCTCCACAGCACTCAGCTGAGTGCTTACTGCTACCACACACTTCACAGCACATTTGCTGGACCGCATTGACTGAAGCAGAAGGCTGGTTCAAGTTCATATTGCTGAAGTGGTTGTTTAACTGATTCTGCAAGGCAGCTATCTGTGCAGCGATAGCTGTAAATCCATCCACTTCAAGCACTCCTGCTGCTTTCCTTGCTCCACCTCAAGATGAGTCAGCATTCCATTCTGGATTGCCCTGTGAAATCCGGTTGAGCAAAGTGTACAGCTCCTCATAAGTATTTTCCAGCGCTTGCCCTCCAGCTGCTGAGTCTAACAAAATTTTAGTATGGGGTTCCAAACCCTCAATAAATGTGTGTACCAACACCTCATTGGACTGATGATGATGAGAACAGTCCCGCAACATGGATTTAAATCTTTCCCAGGCTTGATACAAATTTTCTCCCTCCCTCTGTTTAAAACTTAGAATTTGACTTCTAAGTCTGGCTGTTTTACCAGAGGGAAAAAATCTTATCAAAAACTTTCATGCAAGATCATCCCACGTTGATATAGAATTTGGTGGTTCAGCTTTTAACCACCTCTTGGCTTCACCAAGTAAGGAAAACAGAAATAGGGTGAGCCGAACATAATCAGGTGACACTCCAGCGGGTATATAAGTGTCACTTATCTCCAAAAAATTCTGGAGATGTTGTTGTGGGTCTTCATGAGGGAGACCAGTAAATTGCCCGCTTGTGTGCAATAGTTGCACCATGTTCTGCTTTAATTCAAATCTCCCTCCAGGCTCTGCTTTGCGGATACTTGAATGTACATTGTTGGCATGTGGGATTGCCACCTCGCGAACCGGCCTTGCTGCTGCTTCGTCGGGCACTAACACTGCCCTCACAACCGGTGGATTTTGTTGCTCCATAATAGACTGTCTGAGCTACTGCAGCTTTTTTTGTAGAGCTTCTCTGCGTTTACTACGAAATTCACGTTCAGGCTCTGTATAAGATTCCACCAGCTCCTTGTCCTTTGCCAGTGTTCACAGAAATCAAGTCTGCAAAATACAGGCTAAGACCAAGTTGTCAACACTTAAGAAAATAAAACAAAAATACAGTAAATTTACACTTAACACAATTTCACCAATTGCCTAGTCTCCCCGGCAACGGCGCCAAAAACTTGTCCGGGTGGTTTGGTATAGGTTAAAATCGACACGCAAGTGCATGTGGTCAAACAAGTAATAAAGTGGCTAAGTAAGCCAAGTATCGAACCAAGGAGACTCTGGATAAGTAAAATTTCTTGAGTATACTATATTCTAGCTTACTTCTAATTATGCTGACAACAACGTAACCAAAAGTTAAATAATTTTTGTTTATAAATTATATACTAAAACTATTAACAACTATTTACTGTGAATTGAAACTATGGATATGAGCATGCCAAGGTTAAGAACAAGTAATGAACTTGATTACAATCATAATTTGGTTAATCTTCTCTTCCTGTTGCTAGCCAAGAACATTAGCCTAGAGATTAAAACTCTCGTACTTAATCTCACTTAGAATCATAAACCATTCGTCTACATTTCTGTGATCAAATGCAATTTATGACCTAGCAATACAATTCCGGTTCCTAAATTGACTAATACGGCTTTCAAGTATATTTCTATCAGGAAAGCACATCAAAACCCAATTTTCCCAAATCAAGCTAAGAACAATACCCTATTAATTCACAACTTTCCAATTTCTTGCGCTCTCGAGTGAAATTGGACTTTTTAGATGTACATTAATGTCGGCCACACACTAATGCAGTAGAAACAAGAATTAATAGAACAACATAGAAGAAGAAGAAGAAAACCATAAAATTAATAATCAAAATTCATCACAAATGTTCATAACCTCAGCAAGGAAGAGTATTAGCCACTCATTTGTGGATTAATCATCCTAAAACAAGTGTTAATCATACATACAATTGATTGAAAGAAGAAAGGAAGAGAGAAAATCCCTTAGCTTTTTCGTCCCTCAACTGCCTCTAACCCACGTCCTTGCTCCACCAAGTCTGAATTTTATTAAAAATAAGCCTAAGTGTTCTATTTATACTAGTGGGAATTTTTCCCGGAATAACAAGCAACGTGTCACGGAGGCCAACACGGAGCACTGCCTCCGTGACACGGCGTGGACGCGGACCCTCACTGGAAATCCATGGTCCGGGAATATAGCCTCAACGTGGCACGGCATGCAACGCGGAGGCTTGCCTCCGTGCCACGGAGCTGTCGCGAGGCTTCACTGGAAATTGCCAAATTAATTCATCCTCCATGCAGTGTGCCTCCGCGATGGTAGCGTGGCACGGCTCCATCGCGGAGCCCCTTTACATTGTGCATTCCAATGTCTTTTCCATGCTCGCATCCAAGTCCAACTCCGATATTGTTCCAACATGCATTTTAGCTCCTAAAAATCATGTTTTACCTACAAAACAATGCTAATCATGTTGGTTAGTATAAATTCACATTTTATTACCAATTACATGAAAATGTATACACATTGCACAATAAACAAGGCGAAAATGATACGTTTGAGTATCACTTGGGCATATAAATCTGCCCAAGATCAGGACTGAGACCGGGCAATTTTTGTACACCCTTCGAGCTATAACTGAGTCACCGATTGGGGCAGATATTGAGAAGGGTTCTGATAGGGTTTCAGGACTGACACCGAAATGGACGGAAATATAGGGAGTCACAAAGAATAATATGGCTCCAGGATCTAGCAATACATATACATCAAGATAAAATGCTTGTAACATACCAGTAACGACATCGGGTGAAGTCTCCTACTCTTGGAGTGATGGGAGTGTATAAAATTTGTTCTGGCATTGACCGCCAGCTGCACTAGTAGAAGCACCCTACTAGAAAGGACGTCCTACTGGAGCTGCTGAACTTGTGGCTGGAGCACGTCCTTAACTATCACCCTACCTAGATAAAGGACATTCTCTATGTATGTACCCAGGATTTCCACACCCGAAGAAAACATATGATCCAAGCAGGAACTCTCTTATGTGGTTCTTACCATATTTGCTCCAGACTGGGAAAGTGCGCTCTACCAGCATGCTCCTATGTCCTCTATAACCTGATGCCCTGCTCTTTTGATCACCTTGAGGCTTGGATGGAACACTGGATGATGATGGTGCTAGGATCGATGACCTATGGTGGGGCTGGGTATGATGTCCACGAGTGGTCCTTTGTTTGGAAAACTCAAAGTTGTCAGTCCTGGCCCTCTTGGCCTCTCTCTCTTTTTCCCTTACTTTCTCTACCTCTATTTGTTGTACATATATGATCAATCGGGAGAAGTCTATGTCATTGTGCAACATGGAGGTCCTGCAATCCTTGACCAAAGAGTCTATCACCCCATTCACAAACCTGCTCACACGGGCTCTCTGATCGGTTACAATCTCCGATGCATACTTGGACAGCCGGGTAAAATCCAAAGCATACTCTTGGATAGTCATACTATTCTGCCTCAAGGTGATGAACTCTACCGCGTTTGCCTCCCTCAACTCTCTTAGGAAGAACTTATCTAAGAAGGTAGTCACAAACTAGTCCCAGCTCATGGTAACTACTCCCACTGCTCTACCCTCCTTCCATTGGCGGAACCATATGTAGGAAACCCCCTTTAGCTGATAGGAGGCCAAATCTGCACTATCCTCTTGGGTCACCCCCATAATCTGGATGATCTTCTGCACCTCCTCAGTAAACTCAAGCGGGTCCTCATCCACCTTCGACCTAAGAAACTCAGATGGGTTCATCATGAGAAAGTCTCGCACTCTCACAACCGCTGCATTCCTATTTTGGGGAACATAAGCCACCACCTGCTGGTTGACCTGAGCGCTTATAGCCTGTGACAACATATGAAAGGCTACCCTAAACTCGGCATAAGTAACTTGCTCAGGCAAGAGATCTGCTGGAGCTGGTGGGGCCTATTGACGCCCATCTCTATTGCCATTGCCATGGCCATTTCCATTGTCATTTTCTTCTACCATTAACCCAACGAGGAGGCATAATTCTGCAAATGCGTAATGCTAGAGTTATAGAAATAGAGAGAGAGTTGAACTCATAGCACGATATAGAATCATGAAAAAATTGAAGTTTCCTAAAATGCCTTGTAGCCTTTTCCTCATAAGTGTGGCATGCTTCACACCCATAAAATACTCTACTTAACATGGCTTTCAAAAACCCTAAGACACTTCAAAATCTAATGCTCTGATACCATGAGGAAAAAAACTCTACTTAATGTGGCTTTTAGAAATCCTAGGGCACTTCAAAATATAATGCTTTGATACCATGTTAGCCATGACCCAAGCATGGACCCCGGATTGAAACACAGAACTTAGAGCCATGAATGACTCCAAGCTAATACATAGCACATGTATAACAAATCCAATAGCATAGTAAAACTAAAAATTAAAGAAAAACATAATTAAGCAGAAGTCTAACATATATCAATGATCATAAATAGAGCCATCACTTGATAAAGCTAAAACTCTACATAATGTTTGATAAGCCTCTAAACTGTCTGATGAGTTTATGGGACAGCATCCCTAACTAGATCGCTAAGTTAGGGACTGAAATAGCATAAACAAACAACTAAATTGAATATCCTTGGAAGATGAGGATTCAACAACAACAGGGACTGAGCTGGACTGAGGTGGGAGCTGGACTAATGGCGAGGCTGAGTCTGATCGTTCAGACCTATATAATGAAACGATATAGTATAGAGTATGTGGTCAGTACTTGGAACGTACTAAGTATGAAGATAATTAAATTGGACAACTTAAAATACATAAATTTCAAGAGAGTAGGACATTTCAAGAAAAACATGAAGTAATAATCAAAGTTGAAACATGAGGGCTCAAGTTTTTCAAAAGTATTCATAATCTTGTCATAATCGTAATCATGAGAAAAATCTTGTATAACATAAATTGAGCCAAAGTATCATAATCATAATCATGCATAAAACATAAGGAACAATTGGAGGGCTCGTCATAACCGACACCATTATGATAGAGCTTACATGATGCGCCAACTATCTCACTCAAGTGGATAGAGCCGTCCTAAACCTTGCCACGGCAAAGGATGATAACATGGAATGATCACTAAAGACACCCCATAAGGTAATCATGAATATCAACCTACGTTGGCACATAGTTCTAAGACTTGGGGTTTGCGTGAACCCCAGCCTACTCGATGCTAGATACTACTCCCAAAAACATGCACATGGCTCATAACCAATATCATGAAATCATATATGAAGTTAATGGGCTAGTTAAATCATGATATACGTGAACATGCTTGAAATACATGGCTAGCCTGAAAGAAGGCCCTTGGTTCGGCCATAAACATAAACTTCATAATTATGAAAGTCATATAAAATTGAGAAAATCCTCATACTTAAAATTCATAAATTCATTAAGATTCTTGTAAGAAATCATGTATCATACATCATAAATCATAACTTAGGGCTTGAGAGCATTGAAATCATAAGAGGATCATAGAATTTCATAAAAGTGATTTAACCCTAAGAGTTCATAGTCATACTTGTAACATAAGGGACCATAATTTCATGAGAAATTATAGGAATCATAAAACTCCAATCATGGAAATTATAAATTCGTATCAATTCGTCTATACCCATAAGAGAATCATGGAGGAATTTTATAACCCAAAATAAACCCTAGAATTTTTAAAATAGAACTTGGGGAATAGGTGATCACGAACTTGTTTGATGAAGGGGCATGTAGGTGAAAGAACCCATCAATTATAAGCCCAAATATCTAGAATTGACAATCAAGAACTAGCCTTGAAACCGTAGTTGCATTGAGGGTGAATTTGAGGAAACCCTAGAAATTCTTGAGAGGTTTTGAGAGAATTGATCTTCTAATTAGGGGTGTTAGGAGAGGAATGGGTGACCTAAGGTGGATAATACTCTTAAAAACACTCTTTTCCAAGCTTAAAATGATGTAGTTTAGGACTTAAGAGCTTAGAATTTATGAAAATTCCCTTAATAATTTTGCAATAAAAAGTCACTACCAAATGCCACGACCTGTACCACGGGTCGTTCTTCCATATCATGACTCATGGTATCACTCATCACAAGCATCCAATTTTCCCCAATTCTTAGACCCTCAAACAATGACTAGATAGATGAGTCCTTACTCTTCACAACGACTCGTTATTTCCTCTTGTTGTCACCACTGACATTATGCATGGTTTCTAGTATCCTCCTAATGAACACATACTATGGATCGTCCCTGCTGACAACGGGTCATTGCGCCCTTCCGCTGCCACTGGACCAAGCTTCCCAACTTTGCTTCTTCTCACCATGGCCACTTATTACAACTCGTTGTTTCCCGTAATGAATCTTACCATGACTTGTACTATCCAACCTAGGCAAACCCAAAATCAAACAACGACTCCTGACAATGGCCTATTACAAGGACCTACGAGTCGTACTGTGACTCATTGTCCTGGGCTCTTTCCCTGCAGATACTAACCACGGCTCATGACTAAGAGAAGTCAATTTTCAATCGATGAGTCGTGCCTTGGCTCGTTGGTACAGGACCTGTCAACCAAAAGCTTATCATAACTCAATCATCGACCTATTACTCCACACCATGAACCGTACAACGAGCCATTCTGAGACATTTTTCAATCTTTTTTTCTAATAATATTTCCAATCCCGAATCTAGTCTTACGAAATTTTGGGGTGTTACAATTAGGAAAACAAAAACTTTTTGAATATCAATTTTTGTAGAGAAAGAAACATAGAGAGAAGTGAGAGTTTGTCTTGTTCTTCAATTTGTTAGGGTAACAACCCACCATTGAAGCATACTTTTAAGCTTAATTTAACTACTCAATGATGAATGTTAACGAATCTTTTGTTGATATAATCTTCTTATCCTCATTCATAAGTAGCTAATTTGATTGTTAGGAGTGTGTACTTGATAGGGGTTTATAATGGATTGAGTCTGATTCTTTTAGTCTTAGAATCACTTATTGTGTATGAATCTAATGCTTTCTCTAAGTTTTAATTGAAATATTTATGGCTGCAAACACAAATCGTGTTTACTTATCTTGCTTTTGCTTGAAAAAGAAAAGTAGGATTTGGGTGAGAAAGTATTAGTGGGGAATTTAGTTATAAAAGTGGGGGGTTGGTCTAGAAATAGCCAAGACAATTTTCGCAACTCATTCAGGGGTTAAGGCTAAAAGTAGCTTAATTCTTCTCTAAGACAATATGGGTAATTTGTTATGTGACCTTGGGGTTTGAGAGAACCCAATTAGAATGTACCCAAGTGGTTGAAAAACATCGGGTACAACTAATCCATGGTTATTCATGCTTATAGTTGGTTCTTGAGACTTAGCAATTAACCTCAATCCTATTGATGCCCCGTTAATAGCACATACCTAGTACTTGCTCTCATTGTTGCTTCAATTAGCATTACCCTATTTTGATATTGCTTTTAGAATCCGATAGTGATCTTATTTTCCCCCAAATATTTACTTTATAAATTGTGATGCAATGATGCTAGTTAGTTAGATTGATTTACAACTTTAGTAGCAATCACTCCCCATTCCCTATGGATTCTACCACGACTCCTAGTTGGGTAAATTGTATTGTATACGATCGTGTACACTCTCTCATTTGAGGAGTATATTTGGATGTTATCAAAAACTACTAGTGACAAATTCCCAGAGACACCAGTTTCCCAGCCTCCAACCGTTGGTAGTTTAGAGGCAGAGTTCAAAGGGGCTATTCAAATGCTCACCCAGTTGGTGGTTGTATAGTTGGTTTGATCTTGGGCATAATTGCATGCCCAGGTGCTACTTTATAACTCAATTTAGTCTTGTTTATCTAATTATTTATATACATTCTCATGTGATTTTATGTAAATGTGAATATATACTAACCAACATGATTAGTCCTTGTTTTTGAAGGTTAATAATGCATTTGAGGAACTAATTCATGATTTGGTGAAGTGGAGGAATGGAATCAAGAGCAAAACGTGAAAGTCAACAAGAAAAAATGCAAAATTTGTCTTGTGGTGGAACAGCAACGTGTCACGGAGGCAGTGCTCCGCGATACACACCATGTCACGGAGGTAGTGCTCCGCGATACACAACGTGTCACGGAGGCAGTGCTCCACGATACACTCTGTGACACGTTGCTTGTTATTCCGGGAAAAATTCCCACTAGTATAAATAGCACACTTAGGTTTTATTTTAGAATTCTGACTTGGTGGAGCAAGAACGTGGGTTACAGGCAGTTGAGGGGACGAAATTGTCAGGGTTTTTCTCTATCTCCTTCTTCTTTAATTCAATTTCTTGTATGTTTAACACTCATTTAATGATGTTTAATCCACAAATGAGTGGCTAATTCCTCTTCTTGCTGAGGTTAAGAACAATTGTATTGAAATGTAGTTATTGATTAATTGGGTTTTTCATCTTTTCTTCCATGGTTGTTCTATTGATTCTTGTTCTTACTGCATTGATGTGTGGCCAAACATTAATGTATATCTAAAAAGTCTGGTTTCACTCGAGAGAGCAAGAAATTGGAAAGTTGTGAATCAATAGGATATGATCTTTTCTTAGTTTGGGAAAATTGAGAATTGATTTACCTTCAGGATAGAAATATACCTGAAAGTCGTATTAGTCAATTAAGGAATCAGTTTTGTATGGCTAGAACATGAATTTCGTTTAATCACAGAAATGTAAGTGGACGGTTCATGATTCTTAAGTTGGGTTAAATACGAGAGTTTTAATCCATTGGCAATAATTCTTGACTAGCAACCGGAGGAAAGATCAACCAAGAATTGTATCGATAATTAGTTTCTATACATGTTCATTTAGCCTCAGCATGCTCACATTCATAGTTCAAACTCACATTAGATATTTGTTTTTGACTTAGCATACAATTAGAAATAAAAATATCAAACTCTTCTTTGCACTGTTGTCTTCATTTTTAGAGTAAGTATAGTAACACTTAAGTAGTTTGTTACCTTATCCCAGTCCCTGTGGGATCGATACTTGGCTTACTTAAGCCACTTTACTACTTGTTCGACCACGTGCACTTGTGTGTAGTAAATACCCCAGAGTAGACGCGAACAAGTATTTGGCGCCGTTGCCGGGGACTGGCAATTGGTAAAATTATTTTCTTAAGTGTTAGTTTACAAATTCTATATAAGTGCTGACTACTTGGTCTTAGCCTTTCTCTTGCAGGTATAGAATTCTTGTGTTAGTCTTATTTTTGAAAGAAAAATAAAAACAAAAATAAAGATTGTAGATATTTGTTTTAATTCTTTTTGATTTTTTTTCTCGAATACCCTTCTTGACATGACATCATGGAATACAAATGGTTTAAATGGTGGATACTCATATTTTGGCGAATCTTGTCTGAATTGCGGAGGACCTCACTTGTGGCAACACTGTAACACATGCAATATATGTGGTGGTCAAGATGGCCATTGGGATGGCTATCCGAATGAATATTCCCCTCCCCCAAGCCCCTACTATGATCCTTCTGTTGTTTTTGCTGAATATAGGCATGCTGAAAATGAGGACTTGGGATGCCAAGCTCAAATAGAAGACATGCTGAAACAACTCCTGGAGCAATCAGAAGCAATGAAGGAGGCGATGACAGTATTGAGAATTCAGCAAGAAGAGAATGCAGAGGCTCTAGAAAGGATGAGCGTCAAAGTCACGGAGATGATTGCTGAGGCTGAATCTTGTGATAAATTGTAGGTAACAGTTTTAACCGATATTCAAGCGGAACGACAAGAGGAAGACAAGGGTGAATTTTTGGATGAAGCCCAACAATTAGAATCTCTTGAGTGTCCCCGTGATGGGCTCACACTTATGGAAAATCCATTCATGGAAGAAGAGATAGAGTATCCCCCAGTTGACATTTATGGAAAGATAGATGTTGATGCTGAGAAGGTGTATACAATTAAGGAGGTCAAGCACAATGCAGTTTTAGAGTTGAGGTTTATTGGACCACACTCGAAGCATTTTTCGACATTAAGTTTTGTTGACAACATAGAAATAAAGTCTTCCAAGCTTATAGAGAAATGTCTAGAGGAGGACCAAGCCCCGTATATTTTGAAATTTACTAACTCAGAGAGACAAAAGACTTCGCTTACTTAAGGGCCAATAAGTGCAAAAGGCAACATCTACTACTTGGTCCTTACAATTTTTCACCACCACCCCTAGAACATAAGAGGAAATTAGAAAAGAAATTAGGGGTGAGATTCATATCCTCAAGGTGGAGGAAAAAGTGGTGAAACTTGTTACGTCATGCCGGGACGTAAAATCAGGCGCTGCTTGGGAGGCAACCCAAGGGTACCACAGGTACCATTTTAATTTCTTGCATTTGAGTTGATTTTTTTTTATTTTCATCTTGTGTTGTTTTGGTGGAAAGTTAAGCGCAGATGGAGGGGAAGTCTGAGTACCCTTGGAGGAGGAAGCTAGCAAGCACGGAAGAGAAAAAGTGTGGGGTCAAACACCCACTTGTGCAAGTTGAAGAAAAGCATGTTGTAGCTAGGCCTAAAGGCCTCAGGGAGTATTTCTCACCCTCTTTAAATGTTAATTTGATGCTATGAGGACATAGCATGATTCAAGTGTGGGGTGAGGTAAATTTCAAGGGAAATTTCAAATTTTTGTGCTTAACGATTTTTGGTGAATGTAATGCTTGTGAGAAATATTTTTAAAAAAAAATTTTTTTTTTGAGTCAAGCATGACTTCATCACCCGTTGGTTTTTCTTTTCGGTTCTTTTCCGATGGGGGGTCTTTGAATCGAAGAATAAAAATTTTTCTTTGTCTATATATAATGTTTTTAGTTATAGTTAGAGACTGTTTCCGACGATGGATGGATGACGACCGTCTTGAGGAATATTAGTCAATAGGTTTTGGGTTTTGAACCCGTAGCTAATTGATGGCTTGATATTCTTGTTATGTGCTATAAATGATTGTAAGATGCAAGTATATTTAGTGTTGAAGCATGTAAGTGGTATACCTATGTTTGAGACACCTAAGCTCTTGAATTTGACTTGATATGATTGAAGCTTAATGTTTGAATTCTTGTGATTAGCTGAGTTAAAAAAAAAATCTGTTGAGTATGACTTGAATTAAGCGTATGCCATAAGTGTAAGTTTTTTTATTATTCCATGCTATTGTGGAGTGTCTAGAACTTGCCTGGTGTGTATATAAAATGAAATGAAGGATGTGGACTGTAGGAGATGATTTAGGCATTTCTTTGAATGAACCTAATTTTTATCCCTCACTTTACCTACCTTGAATGTTGAATCCTAGTGAGCCCCATTGTGCCTTAAGCCTATTCTTTGATAGCTACAACAGAAGCTTAATCCTTTTTCTTTCATTAGCCTTGAATTTGATCCAAAACTCCTAAGCGCTTAAGTGAAAAAATTCCAAAGAGTGAAGGAGTGAGAAGCGTGAAAAAGAAGGAAAAGTAGAAGTTGTGGAAGTTGAGAAAAGGAAAAATGTGCACTTGTGTAAAAATGGTTGATTATTAGTAGGGAGTAAGAAAATAAATGAATGAAAAAAAAAATTTTTTGCTTAAGTACTCTTTACTACTAAGCTGAGTGTGCTTAAAGAAATGGGAACAAGAAGAGAAAATTCAGGATTGAAAAGAATGAGGAGGAAGTAAGAAAAGAGATGTCCTTAATGAATGTTGGATGTATTAAAAGCGCTTGGGGGAGATAGTCACTATTACTGGCCAGAATAGTACCTACCTGTCCCTTAGCTTACATTACTACCCATTAAGTCCTACTTGATCTTAGTTCAAATATCCTTAAATTAGTGGAGTAAAACACTAAGGGCAAGCCTATGGGTCATTATATGATGCATGTGAATTCTTTGTGAGAGTGAGCGTAATTCTATTCATTTACCCACACATGTTGTGATTTAAAAATTTGCGTGTGAAAATGGGTAACTATCTTGTTGTGAGGGCACATGTTTAATGAAGGATATAATTCGTGTTGGATTTCTTGATCAGTTGATTTGCATGAGTTTGCTAAGATAGAGAGTCAATTCTTGAGGTTAGGAAGTCTTAACATAATTGTATTTCATTTCAATTATTAAATCGTGCATGCTCTATTTTTAGCTTGCTATCTTAAAAAGTCATTGTAGTCGTAGCTTGAATTGTCTTGCTAAAATTAGCTATGTGTAAGTCTTCATGTGCATGAGATGTAAAAGGTTTGTTCGAGGACGAACAAGACTTTAAGTGTGGGGTTGTGATCTTGGGCATAATTGCATGCCCAGGTGCTACTTTATAACTCAATTTAGTCTTATTTATCTAATTATTTATATACATTCTCATGTGATTTTATGTAAATGTGAATATATATTAACCAACATGATTAATCCTTCTTTTTGAAGGTTAATAATGCATTTGAGGAACTAATTCATGATTTGGTGAAGTGGAGGAATGGAATCAAGAGCAAAATGTGAAAGTCAACAAGAAAAAATGCAAAATTTGGCCTGTGGTGGAACAGCAACGTGTCACAGAGGCAGTGCTCCACGATACACAACGTGTCACGGAGGCAGTGCTCCGCGATACACTCCGTGACACGTTGCTTGTTATTCCGGGAAAAATTCCCACTAGTATAAACAGCACACTTAGGTTTTATTTTAGAATTCTGACTTGGTGGAGCAAGAACGTGGGTTACAGGCAGTTGAGGGGACGAAATTGTCAGGGTTTTTGTCTATCTCCTTCTTCTTTAATTCAATTGCTTGTATGTTTAACACTCATTTAACGATGTTTAATCCACATATGAGTGGCTAATTCCTCTTCTTGCTGAGGTTAAGAACAATTGCATTGAAATGTAGTTATTGATTAATTGGGTTTTTCATCTTTTCTTCCATGGTTGTTCTATTGATTCTTGTTCTTACTGCATTGATGTGTGGCCAATGTTAATGTATATCTGAAAAGTCCGGTTTCACTCGAGAGAGAAGGAAATTGGAAAGTTGTGAATCAATAGGATATGATCTTTTCTTAGTTTGGGAAAATTGAGAATTGATTTACCTTCAGGATAGAAATATACCTGAAAGTCGTATTAGTCAATTAAGGAATCGATTTTGTATGGCTAGAACATGAATTTCGTTTAATCACAGAAATGTAGGTGGACGGTTCATGATTCTTAAGTTGGGTTAAATATGAGAGTTTTAATCCATTGGCAATAATTCTTGACTAGCAACCGGAGGAAAGATCAACCAAGAATTGTATCGATAATTAGTTTCTATACATGTTCATTTAGCCTCAGCATGCTCACATTCATAGTTCAAACTCACATTAGATATTTGTTTTAGACTTAGCATACAATTAGAAATCAAAATATCAAACTCTTCTTTGCACTGTTGTCTTCATTTTTAGAGTAAGTATAGTAACACTTAAGTAGTTTGTTACCTTATCCCAGTCCCTGTGGGATCGATACTTGGCTTACTTAAGCCACTTTACTACTTGTTCGACCACGTGCACTTGCGTGTAGTAAATACCCCAGAGCAGATGCGAACATGGTTCATTAGAGCCAGCCCCAGATAGTTTTAGTTCTTATATTTGGTATCATCAAGGATTAGAGAGTTCATAAGGACAAATCCTCCAGTATTCACAGGGACTAAAGTTGATGAGGACCCGCAGAACTTTATTGACGAGATTTCAGAGATTTCGAAAGTAATGCATGCCATAGAGACAGAGAGACATGAGTTTTCTTCTTATTACCTCAAAGATATGGCAAGTGTGTGGTATGAACAATGGGAGCAAGGAAGAGGTGGAACGTAGCTCCAGCCACTTAGGATAGTTTGGAGGAGGCTTTTTTGAACACTTTTTCCCTCAGGAGCTGAAGGAGGAAAAAGTGGAAGAATTTGTTAACTTAAGGGAAGGTACTATGAGCATGAAGGAGTATAGCCTTAAGTTCATTCATTTATCCAGATATGCTTCGTAGATGGTACCATATATGAGAGCTAGGATGAGGAAATTCGTGTTTGGATTGGGCAAGCACATGAAGAAGGAATGCAAAGGCTATTTATTATTCTTTTACATGGATACTTTTAGACTCATGGTATATGCTTAGCAGCTAGAAGAAGATAAGCAGAAGGACTGAAAGGAGCATCACAGTAAGAGAGCTAAGGTAGTAGGTAATTAGACTGCACAACAGAGGAACGGAAATGGAAAGAGGTCTTTCTTCAGAAAGAGGTCCTCTAGACCTACACAGTTAGCTACTAATGCTCCATTCCCAGGTAACAGGAGTGATCAAAGGTCTCAGACATAGGGAAATCCTCGACACCCACCATGTGGCAAGTGTGGTAAGGTCCACTTGGGTGAGTACCATTTAGGTAAAGACATATGTTATGGGTGTATCCAACAGGGCCATTATTTGAGAGATTGTACATCTCGATAGGGAAATGGGGGTAGCAAAACTCAAACTACTCCCTTAGTAGGAAGAGTTTCCCAAAAAGGCACTACTTTAGGGATAGGTGAAGGGCAGAACCGTCTGTATGCTATATCTAGTTGTCAGGATCAGGAGAACTCCCCAAATGTTGTCATTGGTATGTTAAAATTCTTCTTTATTGATGTGTATGCTTTACTTGATCCAAGTGTTACTCTATCTTTTGTGACTCCTTATGTATCTGTTAAGTTTTGAATCTCTCTAGAATAACTCTTAGAGCCTTGCAGTATTTCTACTCTTAGTTAGTGAGTTAGTCCTAGCTAAGAGAATCTACAGAGACCGTACAATTTAAGTCCATCATAAAGATACCACAGCTGACCTGGTTGAGTTAGATATGGTGGATTTTGATGTTATTCTAGGAATGGATTGGTTGTATTCCTGTTATGCCACAATTAACTGTAGTACCTGAGTAGTAGAGTTTTGGTTTCTAGATAAGCCAGTCTTAGTTTGGGAGGGTAGTCCCGTTATGTCTAAGGGTCAATTCATTTCATACCTTAAGGTCGGGAAGTTAATCTCTAAGGTCTGTGTATGTCATTTAATGAGAGGCAAAGACTCTAATACTGAGACAACATCCCTTCAGTTAGTTCCAGTCGTAAATGAGTTTCCAGAGGGTTTTTCAGATGATCTTCCCAGAGTCCTTCCAGATAGGGAAATAGATTTTGGGATCAATGTTCTTCCTGATAATCAACCTATCTCTATTCTTCCATATAGAATGGCTCGAGCTGAGTTAAAAGAGTTAAAAGAGCAGTGAAAAGACCTTCTAGATAAGGGTTTTACTCACCCCAGTACTTCATCTTGGATTTCTCCAGTTCTCTTTGTTCGTAAGAGGGATAGTACTCTTAGAATGTGTATTGATTAGCGGCAACTAAACAAATTTATTATCAAGAATAGGCATCCAACTTGTAGAATTGATGACTTGTTCGCCCAGCTTCAGGGGGCCAAATATTTCTCAAAGATATACCTTAGAATGGGGTATCACAAATTGAAGGTGAGAGAATGTGATATTTCCAAGACAGATTGTAGGACCCTCTATGGTCATTCTGTGTTTATTATAATGTCCTTTGGTTTGACTAAAACTCCTGCAGCATTTATAGACCTCATGAACGGAGTGTTTAAGCCGTGTTTGGACATGTTTTTGTCATTGTGTTCATTGATGACATCTTGATTTACTCTAAGAGTGAGGAGGTGCAAACTAGTTATCTCCAAATAGTCCTGTAGACACTTAAGGATAAGGAGTTATTCGCCACGTCCTCTAAGAGCAAATATTGGCTAAAGTAGCTTTCACGTCTCTAATAAGGGTATTCAAGTTGACTCTTAAAAGATTAAGGCTACAAAGAGTTGGCCTAGAACCACAACCCTAATGGACATTATGAGTTTCTTTGGTTTAGCTAGTTACTACAGGAGGTTTTTTGAAGGATTCTCAACTATTGCCTCTCTATTGACTAAGTTGGCTAGAAGAAGGTCAAATTTCAGTGGTCTGAAGCTTGTGAGAAAAGCTTTCAGGAGTTGAAGACCCATTTGATTACTAATCCAGTATTGACCCTACCAGAGGGTACAGATTGTTTTGTGGTATATGATGATGCATCTCGAGTAGGCATTTGTTGTGTATTGATGCATAATGGTAAAGTTATAGTTTATGCCTCCAGAAAACTTAAGGTTCATGAGAAGATTTATCCGACTCATGACCTCGAGTTGGCAGCTGTAGTATTTGCATTGAAGATTTGATGCCACTGTCTCTATGGTGGGCATGTTGATGTGTTCATAGACCACAAGATCCTACAGTATGTGTTCATCCAAAAAAAATTGAATCTCAAACAGAGAAGGTGGCTTCAGTTGCTCTAGAATTATGACATGAGTATTCTCTACCACCCAAGTAAGGCTAATGTAGTTGTTGATGCTCTTAGCAGGCTATCTATGGGAAGTACAACTCATTTAGAGGAAGAGAAGAAGGAATTGGCTAATGATGTGTATAGACTGTCATGCTTAAGAGTTCATCTTCTAGACTCTGAAGAAGGTAGTGTGCTTGTTCAGAATGAGGCGGAATCATCACTAGTGGCAGAAGTAAAGGAAAAGAAGGACAAATATCCCCTCTTGCTTCAGTTAAAGGAAGATGTTCACAAGAAAAAGGTATTGATTTTCACACAAGGGGGAGATAGTGTCCTGAGGTATCAAGGTAGATTATGTGTCCCAAATGTAGATGGTCTCAAGGAGAGCATCATGGCATAAGTACACAACTCCAGATATTCTGTTCACCCAGGTTCCACTAAGATGTACCATGACTTAATAGAAGTCTATTAAATCATGGTACATCTTCGTGGCTAGGTGCCTAAATTTCCAGCAAGTTAAGGTAGATACCAAAGACCATATGGTATAGTTCAAAATATACAATCCCTGAATGAAAGTGGGAGATGATCAATATAGACTTTATCACTAGTCTACCAAAGTCACATAGACAACATGACTCTATTTAGGTGATTGTAGATCGAATGACCAAGTTAGCTCATTTCTTACCAATCCAAATTGTATATTGGGGGGATAGTCTAACTTTATAGAGTTCCGTTATCTCTCATATCAGACAATTTTGGAAGTAATTTCAAAAAGGTTTGGGTTCGAAGGTGAACTTGAGGCATAACTTTTCATTCATAGACATATGGTCATGCAGAGTGGACTATCAAAATATTGGAGGATATGTTGAGGGCATGTGTTATTGACTTTAAGAGAAATTTTGATGACCATTCACCTCTTATTGAGTTTGCATACAATAATAGTTATCGCTCCAGCATTCGGATGGTTCCTTATAAGGCTCTTTACGAGTAGAGGGGTAGATCCCCAATTGATTGGTTTGAAGTTGGTGAAGCAGAGTTGATAGGACTAGACTTAATACAACAATCCATAAAGAAGGTTAAGATCATTCAAGAAACGTTGAAAGTGGCTCAAAATCGCCAAAAGTCTTATATAGATGTTAGGTGTAGAGAATTCGAGTTTGAGGTAGATGATTGGGTTTACCTGAAGGTTTCACCCATGAAGGGTGTCGTGAGATTTGAAAAGAAAGGGAAGCTTAGTCCCTGCTATATAGGTTCATATTGAATTTCAAGGAGAGTTGGCAAGGTATCTTATGAGTTGGAGTTGCCAACCAAATTAGCATCAGTCCATCCAGTCTTTTATATATCTATGCTTAAGAAGTGTATGGGAGACCCCTCACTCATTGTCCCTTCAGAGAATGTAGCAGTTAAGAACAACCTGTCATATGAGGAAGTACCAGTTGAGATTCTAGATCATCAAGTTCGTAAGCTAAGGAACAAAGAAATTGCTTCGGTGAAGGTGTTATGGAGGAATCAACTAGTTGAGGAAGCTACTTGGAAAGATGAAGAAGATATCATGGCCAAGTATCCTCATCTATCCCTTCCTAGTCAAGATTTATCTTTGTAATACCCCAAAAGTCCCTAATATTAGACCCGAGGGTTGAAATGGAGAAAATAGAAAAATCTGCACCAAATCCCAGAACGAGTCATCCAGTGACTCATGGTGAGACCTAACGGGTCATTATGTGACCCATTAAGTGATGCCCAGTTTGAAGAGGTTCCATTTCTTAGGCAGTGGAAATGGATGAGACAACAAGTCATCATGACTCCCAATGAATCATGGTATGACCCGTCAAGTAGGTTAAGGGTGAGATTTTAATGTTGGTAATGGGTCGAGGGAATGAGTCATCGGTGTCCCTAACGACTCGTTAAGTTGGTCATGGGGATGATAAGGTTGGGAATTGGAAATTTCCCGTGGTGGTGATGAGGGGAGACAACGAGTCGTTAGAGGACCTAATGACTCATTATGTCCCTCGTGGTGAACGGAAATATCATTTTTCCTTTGAATAATTAAGGGTGTTTTCATTAATCCTAAGCTCCTAACTTAAACTATGTCATTTTAAGCCCTGAAAGAAGAGTATTAAGGGATTTTAACCTATTCTAATTCATTCAACCCCCATACATGCAAGTTTAGAGGTTTTCTATTGAAGATCAAGCTTAAATCCTCTAATTTTTTCTTCAAATCTCTTGGGCTTTCAAAGACAAGTGTAGATTCAGCTCAGCTAGGTATGTAGGGCTATGAATGAGAGTTCCTTTCACTCTCATGCTCAAAATTCTCCTCAGTTCTATGAATTCAAGTTCTAGATCAAATACATTCTCTTTTGGGGCTTTAATACAATTTTATGAAATCCTCTATAAATTATTTATGGGTCAATCCCCTATGTTTCAAAGTATGTTTGAAGATTCATGGTAAGATTTTATACCAATTTTGATTATAAATTCGTGATTTCAATTTTAGAAAATTATGCCCAACTGTGCAAGTTCATGAAAAGTCAAGTTTATGATTTATGATTTTAAGTATGATGAGATATCTAGCATGATTCAATGTTTACAAATTACTCATGTATGAATTCATGATTTCATTTATGAATTCTAATTTAAGTATGCGTGATTTTAAGATTTGAGCAAGCCCACACATGTTAAGTATGTTTTCATGATTCAGTTCAGTTTTATAGTATCAGCTTACCATATGGCTTGGAGTGATACTCCCTATTTTTAGCTTATGGTATGTTTGAAGCTAGGACTCCCCATATTTAGATTTTAGACTATGCATGTAATTACATTATCAGCTTCATTCAAAAAAATGATGGTTTCAGCTTCATTGAAAAATGATGGAGAGCTCCTTGCCTGTTTTTAGTAGTCTCTAGTACCGAATAGGCTAGGGGTTTATGTAAACCCCGGGTCTCAGAACTACATGACAATGTAGGTTATATATTTACATTAGGACCTCCCTTGTGAGCTTCCCATACCTCCAAGGGGGCTTCAGCTTAATATCGATATCATGGTAGCGTCCTTAACCCTGAAAAGGTTTTGGACGGCTCTGCCCACTTGAATGTGATAGTTGAGCCATCACATAAGCTCTATCATGATGATGTCGGTTGTGACAACTCTCCCATTATTCCACATGATTTCAGTTATGCATGTTCATGACTTATGATATTATGTTTTCAGCAAGTTTGACCCAATGATCAGTTTGCAAACTTTTATTAATGATTTTAGTTATGGCAAGCCATTATAATACCCCGAAGGTTTCTAAGACTAGAAGAGAGGATTAGAAATGAGTTTAGCAGAAAATCTACATTTTTGCCTCAGTACAACTCAACCTACGAGTCGTAGGTTGGTAGTACAGGTTGTAAGAACACCCATGGACCAGGTTAGAGATTTTTGTTTCCCAGACAATGAGTCCCCAATACGAGTCATAGTTGTTCGGTCTGTTATATGGGTATAAAACTCACACGCAAGTGCACGTGGTCGAACAAGTAGTAAAGTGGCTTAAGTAAGCCAAGTATCGATCCCACAGGGACTGGGATGAAGTGCAATCTGCTCAAGTGTACTATATTTTAGTTCTAACAATGAAGACAACAGTGTAACCAAGAGTTTGATATTTTGATTTATAATTTTTATGCTAAATCTAAAACAACTATCTAATGTGAGTCTGAACTATGAATGAGAGCATGCTGAGGTTAAACGAACATGTAATGAAATTAATTATCAACATAATTTGGTTAAACTTTTCCTCCGGTTGCTAGCCAAGAACATTTGCCAAGAGATTAAAACTCTCGTATTTAACCTCACTTAAGAATCATGAACCATCCACCTACATTTCTGTGATTAAATGCAATTCATGTTCTAGCCATACAAACCCGGTTCCTAAATTGACTAATACGACTTTCAGGTATATTTCTATCCTGAAAGTAAATCAATTCCCAATTTTCCCAAACCAAGAAAAGATCATATCCTATTAATTCACAACTTTCCAATTTCTTGCTCTCTCAAGTGAAATTGGACTTTTTAGATGTACATTAACGTAGGCCACACATTAATGCAGTAAGAACAAGAATTAATAGCACAACCATCGAAGAAAAGATGGAAAACCAATATAATCAATAATCACATTTCACTACAATAGTTCATAACCTCAGCAAGAAGATGAATTAGCCACTCATTTGTGGATTAAACATCGTTAAATGAGTGTTAAACATACAAGCAATTGAATACAAGGAGAAGAAAAGAGAGAAAAACCCTGAGAATTTCGTCCCCTCAACTGCCTGTAACCCACGTTCTTGCTCCACCAAGTCAGAATATTGAAAAATGAACCTAAGTGTTCTATTTATACTAGTGGAAATTTTTCCCGAAATAACGAGCAACGTATCACGGAGTGCATCGCGGAGCACTGCCTCCATGACACGCTACGGACGCGGACCTTCACCGGAACTGGGGCTCCAGGAAATAAATCCCAACGTGGCACGGCGTGCAACACGGAGCCAAGCCACCGTGCCACGGACCCATCGCGTACCCTCTTTGGAATTTAGGCAAAAATTCCCTATCCAGGCAGAAGGCCTCCGCGATGGCAGCGTGACACGGCTCCATCGCGGAGCCCCTTTATTTTATGCCGTCCAATGTCTTGTCCCGTGCTCACGTCCGAGTTCAACCCCGATATCTTCCAACATGCATTTAAGCTTCCCAAAATTACATTTTACCTGCAAAACAATGCTAATCATGTTGGTTAGTATAAATTCACATTTTATTACCCATTACATGAGAATGTATACACATTGATAGATAAACAAGGCTAAAATAACACTTTTGAGTATCAGTTGGGCATATAAATTTGCCCAAGATCACTTACCCCACACTTAAATCCTTGTTCATCCTCGAACAACAATCCCATACCTCATGCAATTTACGTCCCAACCTCGCTACTTTGGTTCGACAATTTAGGCTACGGTCATACCGATTATTCAATACAGCAAATCATCAAGAAAACATGCATGGTCCTATCAATGCAATGACCTTCAATACATCAAGACCTCCTAGACTTAAGAATCGACTCTCGATATTGGCAAACTCATGCAAATCAGCTGATCAAGATATCCGACACGAAAATTAATCTCTCATCAAGCATGTGCCCTCACAACACAAGAGAGTCTTCCCTTTTTTGCTCATATGACTCACAAAATTTCAAGCAGGGGCATGTAAACACAATTTCGCTCTCTCCCAAAAGAATTCACATGCATCATGTCATGACCCATAAGCTTGCCCTTAGTATATTACTACACTAATATAAAGAAGTGTGATGTAAGATCACGTAGGACTTTAACTGGTTGTAATGGAAGCTACGGAACTAGTAAATATTGGGTTAGCCAATAATAGCCACTAGCATCCTTAAGCGCCTTTTCAACACATCCCATCAACTCATGAACATTGTTTCTTCTTTCATCCTCCCATTCTTGATGTTTTTCTTTAGTTTGGCTCATCTTATTAAGCACACTTGACACAAAAACAAAGATTATTCATGCACCTTCATTATAGTTTATTTATAACAAGTGCACCTTCAACCTTTTCTTTTCTTCTATCACTCTGCTTTTCTTTTCTTTTCACCATTCTCACTCTTTGACACTTTGGGAAAATGATTTTCTCTTATTAAGAGTTTTGTATAGACTTTACAGCTAATGAAAAGAAGGGATTAAGCTCGGTTTACACTTTTTGACAAAAGAAAAATAATAGGCTAAAGGCTTAATGGGCTGACTAGGGTATACAATCAAGGTGGGTAAGACAATGAAAAATAGAAACTTTCGGTTAAAACAAAGAAATGCCTACATCCTCTCCTACAATACACCTCCTTCATTTCGTTTTGTACACACACCAGGCAAGTTCTAGACATTTCACAATAGCATGGAATAACAACACCTCACTTCACACTTATTGCACATGCTCAACTCAAGATGTATTCACAGACTCTTCAATCAGCTAATTACAAGAATTCAAACATTAAGCCTCAATCACACTGAATCGACTCTATGGCCTAGGTATCTCAAGATATTTACAAAGTTGCATGCTTTCATACGAATCACCTTTGGATTTTAAATATCATGTACAACACGCAACCAGAATTTTGCAACCATACAGTAACTATAGGTTTTGGGATGCAATCCACCAAAGAAAAAAACAACTGAAAAAATCTACTCCTAACGACTACATTTCCCTTAAGACGGCCGTCATCCATCCATCATAGGGAACGGTCACTAACTAAGACTTCGGTTCAATGGGACCATTCTGGTAAAAGAACCGAAAACAAACGCCGAGAAACCCAAGAAGTAAAAAAAATTTGAAAATATCGATCATTTTGATAGACAAAAATATGTACAAAATCAGCTAGCACATTCAGCAACACACAACAATTTCACATAAATTTACAATATAGAACAGCAACTTAACAATTCACAAATCACAGGGAACAACAAAATTTCACAGGCCCGCCAATAGATTAGAGCATACATACATAACAGCACAACCAGCACCTAACTACTCCCACCCCACACTTAGCTCGAACACTGTCCCCAGTGTTCACAAAAATTAAAATAGCACAAAAATTGGGTGGTGGAACTCCCTGATCAATCAAAGTACTCCACTTCTTCATCAGGTGTTGCTGCTTCATCTCCCATGTCTGAATCACCCCGGTCGTCATCATCGGACTCCACATCGGAGTCCTTCCGACATGTCTCCTCGTCTGTGGGGACATCATCATCTGTGGGCTCTACAAATGCTGGCCCCACTCGGCATAGAGCCCTGGCGTTCTCGACGAAGGGGTAGTCTAGCTCGAGCTGCCATAGCTCCTCCTTTGTCGCCGGCCTCCTGCCTAGCCTAAGCTGGACCATCTGCATCCTGTACATGTGAGCCATGTATTGATGATCACGAGCATGTCGCTCGCCAAGTGTAAGCACTGGTCCGTGGGTGGTGTCGGGTGCCTTAGTTATAGTAACATCTAAGGCCCGCCGCTCCATCTGTGGGATATAATCAAGGGCCTCTTCCTCAATATCTAGGCCCCTGAGGAAGGTGGTGAGGACCACCAAAGCCGTACCTGTGCCCCTGATGCAACCGGGCTCTCTTCATGGCGGAGATAATCACCGCCCCCACATTGATCTCCAGCCCTTTCATCAGGGCGTACACCAGGCATACACGATACCGGGTTACATCTGTCATATGTACCCCCGGGATTAGGCAGGAACAGACAATCTTCAACCAGATTCTAGCTTCCCTATTCATCTGTGAATACGGCAAAGTCTGATGGTAGCCCCTCTCCTTGTGTCTGCTCCATCTAGCTGTCGATCGGGTCCCACACAATGTGCATCTGATGTCCGCATACGGTGGGGTAATGTTCAGCTGTCGTAGCACGTGGGCATCTGTGTCCCGCGCCCCTATGATAGCATTGAGGTGGTGGGGCTCAAGTGTGACTATTTGCCCTCTGATTTTTATGGTGTGACTTCTGAGCGTCGGTTCCAGTTGGCATAAAATTCCCGAATCAGGTGCAGGTTGCATTCCTTGGGCTCTTCAAAGATGAACTTGAGCCCAGCTGCCTCGATCCGGTGTACAATCCTAGGGAACTCCTGTGCCAACGGTTCCCGTGCTATATGCTCCTCGGGGAAGTATTTGTTTTCTTTGTGCTTTGCGTACCACTTTTTCCCCTCATCCGTCACCCATCTAGTTCCGTATTGGCAGCGTTGGCCGTGTGGAACTACTGGGACTGCTGTGCCCAGTCTGATTCACTTCCTTCCGGCGCCAGAAGTTGATGCGCCTTTCCCTTTTTCTTGCCTGCTCGCCATTTTACCTGTCAACCCAAGTAGACAAGATCAATGTTAAGCCAATGGATATTAACTTCGACTAAATTCGGGTTAAGATGAGCTACCCCACACTTAGTCCTTAGCTACAGTTACAACATACCGGCAAGATCATGCTTATTTGCATAAATCAACAACCAACTATACAAACATGCTTAGTGCATCCGAAGAATTCGACGGTATATATTCTATGTACTACTCAGACTTCGTACAGCTAACAACAATCATTACCATCGATAACCTTTTAATCCATCGCACTTAGCAAGGAAAAAAAAAGAAACGAAAACAACAACAAGAATTTATCTACACGAACCTATACAACCAACCCAATTCTTGCAAATTTCAATATTCCTCTAGCTCAAGAATCCGTCGGTCTTTTAACATGATAACAACTAGCACACTAACTCATCTCACTCAACATGTACATCCCGGCATGAATTTCACAAGTTCACTACATTTTCCACTTCAAATTCAAAAACAAGCCCTAGAAATGATAGTATCAAGAAAATTCGATTAAATTATGCAATTAACGAGTTCAAGCAATCATAATGCTACTCCGAACATTCATCAACAACAATTCAATTGAATTCATGATTAATTTCTACTTAGGGCAAACTTAGCTCACCTCACATGCTCAAATCGAAGAAAATCGACAAGAAATGAGATGGAAGCGAATAACATACCTTGAAGTTGAAGAATTGAAGCAAACTTAGTAATTTTCTTGGCCTACTCCGTGTCACGTTGAAGGGGGATGGGTTTTGGGGAGTTTGGTCGCGGAGTGATTGAAAAATAAGGAAAAAGGGAGGGGTTTTCGGGGTTAAAAAGTAGAAAAATTGCGCGGGTCACCCGGCGACCCAGTGTGACCCGTCGCGATATACACAGCAACGTGTCATGGAGTGCATCGCGGTGCACTGCCTCCGTGACACGGAGCTGTCGCGAGCCTGTTCTGGAAATTTTTTTAAAAAATCTGGATTATACCTCAACGTGTCACGGAGGGTAACGCGGAGCTCCACCTCCGTGACACGGAGCTATAGCCCTAGCTCACTGTTTTGCTACTTTTTATTAATTTTCATACCTCGAATTTTTCCTTTGCGATTCCGTGCATATTTTCCTCCGTTTGACCTGAAATTCATCTCACTATACAAAATTGGTTAGAATTATAGGTTTCACTCTAAATAAAAATAAAAACAAAAACTAAAATTTTGTAGTAAATCAAGAAAAAGAAAAAGAAAATTCTATTCACACTTTACAAAGAGAAAAAAAAATTTCACGGGTTGCCTCCCGTGCAGCGCCTGGTTTACCGTCGCAGCTCAACGTCATTAAGCTCGGTTGTCCTCTAGGGTGATGGACGATTTCTCTCGATCACCGTCCTCCCCCCAGTAGTGCTTACACCGTTCTGGTGGTTTTCCCATTAACTCTCGTGAATCCTTAATATGCTCATTATCGCCTTGATCAATCACATTGATCAGTGAGAGTTCTTCGTGCACCATCTGGAGCTTGGGTGCCTTGTACACATCGAACACCTCCACCTTGTCGTGTGCTCGCATTGTTAGCTGCCCCGCAGCTACATCAATTAGTGCTTTCTCGGTCGCCAAGAAAGGACGTCCCAAAATAAATGGGACTTCCGCGTCTAGTTCAAAATCCAGCACGACAAAATCTACCGGGAAAATCAGGGAGCCAACTTGCATCAGAACGTCCTCTACAATGCCATCAGGTCTGGCTAAGGACCGATCCGCCAATTGCAAGATTACTGTTGTGGGTCTAGGACTCCCTAGACCCAGCTTTTTGAATACCGATGACGGCATCAAATTTATGCTCGCTCCCAAATCACAAAATCCATGAGCTCGGATGCTCTGCCCAATAGTAATCTGTATAGTAAAGCTCCCAGGGTCTTTGAGCTTTGTGGGCAGTCGGTTTTGAATCCGGGAAGTGCACTCCTCTGTTAGAGCCACCGTAGCATACTCAGTCAACCGACTTTTGTTTGCCACGATGTCCTTTATATACTTAGCATATTTCGACACTCCCTGCAAAACATCAACAAGAGGTAAGTTAATATGTACCTGTTTCAGCACCTCCATGAATTTCTTGAAACACGCCTCCTCCTTGTGTTTCTTTAATTGTTGAGGGAACGGGGGTGGTGGTCTTTCTTCTTTAGCTTCCTTAGTCTTCCCCCTCTCAGTACTTTGCTCCCTCTCGACTTCTGCTGCTCCCGATTGTTGAGGTGGTCTTTCTGGTTCCTCCTCTTTCAGCTGCAAACCACTCCTTGTGGTCACTGCATTCACCTGCTTGGGATTGGGATCTGTGTCACTCGGAAGTCCTCCTCTAGGCCTTGTGTTTTGGGCTCCAGCAAATTGCCCAAATTGATATTCAAGTGCCTTGGTAGCTAACTGGTTGTTTTTCACTTTGGCTGCCAATTTCACATAGTCAGCCTGCAATTGAGCTTGGTTAGCTATCATGGTCTTGAACATCTCCTCAATGCTGGGTGATGGTGGTGGAGGCGGTGCATTGTTGTTTTTGAATTGTGCTTGATAATTCTGCTGCCCTCCTTGGTTCCTTTGCACACCCTGACCCGAACTTTGCCCCTGATGGTTGTTGCTACCCCAGGAGAAATTCGGGTGATTCCTCCAATTGGAATTGTAGCTATTACCATACTGTTGGTGGTTGTTCCTTTGCACATTTCCCACAAAGTTTACCGAGTCAGGATTGGCTCCACAACGCTCAGCTGAGTGCTCACTGCTTCCACACACTTCACACCACATTCGTTGCACTGCATTAACTGGGACTTGAGGCTGGTTCATTGTCATGTTGCTGAAGTGGGTGTTAAGTTGATTTTGTAATGCAGCTATCTGTGCAGCAATAGCTGTAAACCCATCCACTTCTAGTACTCCTGCTGCTTTCCTTGTCCCGCCTCTTGATGAATCAGCATTCCATTCCGGATTGCCCTGCGAAATACGGTTCAACAAGGTATACAACTCCTCATAAGTTTTCTCCAGCGCTTTTCCTCCAGCTGCTGAGTCTAGCAATATTTTTGTGTGGGGTTCCAAACCCTCTATGAAAGTGTGCACCAGCACATCATTGGACTGATGATGATGAGGACAATCCCGCAACATGGACTTAAATCTCTCCCAGGCTTGATATAGATTCTCTCCCTCTCTCTGTTTGAAACTTAGAATCTGACTTCTAAGTCTTGCTGTTTTACCAGAAGGAAAAAACTATATCAAAAATTTCCTTGCAAGATCATCCCACGTAGAAATAAAATTCGGTGGCTCAGCTTTCAACCACCTCTTGGCTTCTCCCAATAGTTAAAATGGGAACAATGTAAGCCATACATAATCTGATGACACTCCAACAGGGATATAAGTGTCACTTATCTCCAAAAAATTTTGGAGATGCTGCTGTCGATCTTCATGAGGGAGACCGGTAAACTGCCCGCTAGTGTGCAGCAATTGCACTATATTCTGCTTAAGTTCGAAGCTCCCTCCTGGCTCAGGTTTGCGGATGCTAGATGTGACATTAGTAGCATGTGGGATTGCCACCTCGCGAACCAGCCGAGCTGCTACTTCTTCAGGCACTAACACTGCCCGTACTACCGGTGGATTCTGTTGTTGCTCCATGATCGTCTGTCTGAGCAACTGCAGCTTTCTTTGTAGAGCTTCTCTCTGCTTACTGTTCGGGGTGTTATATGGGTATAAAACTCACACGCAAGTGCACGTGGTCGAACAAGTAGTAAAGTGGCTTAAATAAGCCAACTATCGATCCCACAAGGACTGGGATGAAGTGCAATCTGCTCAAGTGTACTATATTTTAGTTCTAACAATGAGGACAACAGTGTAACCAAGAGTTTGATATTTTGATTTATAATTTTTATGCTAAATCTAAAACAACTATCTAATGTGAGTCTGAACTATGAATGAGAGCATGCTGAGGTTAAACGAACATGTAATGAAATTAATTATCGATGTAATTTGGTTAGTCTTTTCCTCCGGTTGCTAGTCAAGAACTATTGCCAAGGGATTAAAACTCTCGTATTTAACCCCACTTAAGAATCATGAACCATCCACCTACATTTCTGTGATTAAATGCAATTCATGTTCTAGCCATACAAACCCGGTTCCTAAATTGACTAATATGACCTTCAGGTATATTTCTATCCTTAAGGTAAATCAATTCTCAATTTTCCCAAACCAAGTAAAGATCATATCCTATTAATTCACAACATTCTAATATCTTGCTCTCTCGAGTGAAACCGGACTTTTTAGATATACATTAAACGTAGGCCACACATTAATGCAGTAAGAACAAGAATTAATAGAACAACCATGGAAGAAAAGATGGAAAACCAATATAATCAATGATCACATTTCATCACAATTGTTCTTAACCTCAGCAAGAAGATGAATTAGCCACTCATTTGTGGATTAAACATCGTTAAATGAGTGTTACACATACAAGCAATTGAATACAAGGAGAAGGAAAGAGAGAAAAACCCGGATAAATTCGTCCCCTCAACTGCCTGTAACCCATGTTCTTGCTCCACCAAGTCAGAATATTGAAAAATGAACCTAAGTGTTCTATTTATACTAGTGGAAATTTTTCCCGGAATAACAAGCAACGTGTCACGGAGTACTGCGTCCGTGACACATTGTGTATCGCGGAGCACTGCCTCCGTGACACGGTGTGTATCGCGGAGCACTGCCTCCGTGACACGTTGTTGTTCCACCACAGGCCAAATTTTGCATTTTTTCCTTGTTGACATCCGAGTCCAACCCCAATCTCTCCCAACACGCATTTTAGCTTCCCAAAATTATATTCCACCTGCAAAACAACGCTAATCATGTTGGTTAGTATAAATTCACATTTTATTATCAATCACATGAGAATGTATAAACATTGATAGATAAACAAGGCTAAAATGACACCTTTGAGTATCACTTGGACATATAAAATTTGCCCAAGATCACTTACCCCACACTTAAAGTCTTGTTCGTCCTTGAACAAACCTTTTACATCTCATGCACATGAAGACTTACACATAGCTAATTTTAGGAAGACAATTCAAGCTACAACTACAATGACTGTTTAAGATAGCAAGCTAAAAATAGAGCATGCACGATTTAATCATTGAAATGGAATACAATTATGTTAAGACTTCCTAACCTCAAGAATTGACTCTCTATCTTAGCAAACTCATGCAAATCAACTGATCAAGAAATCCAACATGAATTATATCCTTCATTAAACATGTGCCCTCACAACAAGAGAGTTACCCAATTTCACATGCAAATTTTTAAATCACAACATGTATGGGTAAATGAATAGAATTACGCTCACTCTCACAAAGAATTCACATGCATCATGTAATGACCCATAAGCTTGCCCTTAGTGTTTTACTCCACTAATTTAAGGATGTTTGAACGTAAGATCAAGTAGGACTTAATGGGTTGTAATGTAAGCTAAGTGACGGGTAGGTACTATTCTGGCCAGTAATAGTGACTATCTTTCCCCAAGCGCTTTTAATAACTTCAATCTTCATTAAGGATATCTCTTCCCTTACTTCACCCTCATTCTTTTCAATCCTGAATTTTCTCTTCTTATTCCCATTTCTTTAAGCACACTCAGCTTAGTAGTAAGGAGTACTTAAGCAAAAAAAAAAATTCATTCATTTATTTTCTTACTCCCTACTAATAATCAACCATTTTTACACAAGTGCACCTTTTGTCCTTTTCTCAACTTTCACAACTTCTACTTCTCCTTCTTTTTCACGCTTCTCACTCCCTCATTCTTTGGAATTTTTTCACTTAAGCGCTTAGGAGTTTTGGATCAAATTCAAGGCTAATGAAAGAAAAAGGATTAAGCTTATGTTGTAGCTATCAAAGAATAGGCTCAAGGCTCAATGGGGCTAACTAGGATTAAATATACAAGGTAGGTAAAGTGAGGGATAACATTTATGTTCATTCAAAGAAATGCCTAAATCATCTCCTACAATTCACATCCTTCATTTCGTTTTATATACACACCAGGCAAGTTCTAGACATTCCACAATAGCACGGAATATTCGAAAAACTTACACTCACAGCACATGCTCAATTTAAGACACATTCCGCAGACTCTTAACTCAGCTAATCACAAGAATTCAAAATTAAGCTTCAATCATATCAAGTCAAAGTCAAGAGCCTAGGTGTCTCAAACATAGGTATACCACTTGCATGCTTCAACACTAAACATACTTGCATATTACAATCATTTATAGCACATAACAAGAATATCAAGACATCAATTAGCTACGGGTTCAAAAACCAACCTACTGACTAATTTTCCTCAAGACGGTCGTCATCCATCCATCGTTGGAACCAGTCTCTAACTATGACTAAAAACATTATATACAGACAAAGAAAAAATTTTATTCTTCGGTTCAAAGACCCACCGTCAGAAAAGAACCGAAAAGAAAAACCAACGGGTGATGAAGTCATGCTTGACTCATAAAAAAAAATTCTTTTTTTTTTTATACAAATATTTCTCACAAGCATTACATTCACCAAAAATCTTTAAGCACAAAAATTTTAAAATTTTCCTCACCCCACACTTCAATCATGCTATGTCCCCATAGCATCAACTTAACATTTAAAGAGGGTGAGAAATACTCCCTGAGGCCTTTAGGCCTAGCTAACAGCATGCCTTTCTTCAACTTTGCACAAGTGGGTGTTCGACCCCACACTTTTTCTCTTCCATGCTTGTTAGCTTCCTCCTCCACGGGTACTCAGACTTCCCCTCTAGCTGTGCTTAACTTTCCACCAAAACAACACAAGATGAAAAATAAATAAAATAAACTTAAATGCAAGAAATTAAAATGGTACCCATGGTACCCTTGGGTTGCCTCCCAAGCAGGGCCTAATTTTTCGTCGCGGCACGACATATCAAGTTTCACCGCTTTTTCCTCCACCTTGAGGATATGAATCTCATCCCTAATTTCTTCTCTAATTTCCTCTTATGCTCCAGGGGTGGTGGTGAAAAATTGTAAGGACCAAGCAGTAGATGTTGCTTTTTGAACTTATTGGCCCTTAAGTAAGCGAAGTCATTTTGTCTCTCCGAGTTAGCAAATATCAAAATATATGGGGCTTGGTCCTCCTCTTGACATTTCTCTATAAGCTTGGAAGACTAAATTTCTATGTTTTCAACCAAACTTAATGTCGAAAAATGCTTCGAGTGTGGTCCAATAAACCTCAACTCTGAAAATGCATTGTGCTTGACCTCCTTACTTGTATACACCTTCTCAGCATCGACATCTATCTCTCTATTAATGTCAACTGGGGGATACTCAATCTCTTCTTCCATGAATGGATTTTCCATAAGTGTGAGCCCATCACAGGGACACTCAAGAGATTCTAATTGTTGGGCTTCATCCAAAAATTCACCCTTGTCTTCCTCTTGTAGTTCCTCTTGAATATCGGCTAAAACTGTCACCTGCAATTTATCACAAGCTTCAGCCTCAGCAATCATCTCCGTGAGTTTGACGCTCATCCTTTCTAGAGCCTCTGCATTCTCTTCTTGCTGAATTCTCAATACTGCCATCGCCTCCTTCATTGCTTCTGATTGCTCCAGGAGTTGTTTCAGCATGTCCTCTATTTGAGCTTGGCGTCCCAAGTCCTCATTTTCAGCATGCTTATACTCAGCAAAAACTACAGAAGGATCATAGTAGGGGCTTAGGGGAGGGGAATATGCATTCGGACAGCCATCCCAATGGCCATCTTGACCACCACATATATTGTACGTGTTACAGTGTTGCCACGAGTGGTGTCCTCTGCAATTCAGACAAGATTCGCTAAAATATGAGTATCCACCATTTATACCATTTGTATTCCACGATGTCATGTCAATAAGGGTATCCGAAAAAGAAAAAAATAAAATGAAAAAGAATTAAAACAAACACTAAGACTAAGTTGTCAGCACTAAGAAAAAAAATATAGTAAATTTACACTTAAGAAAAATTCACCAATTGCCAGTCCCCAGCAACGGCGCCAAAAACTTGTTCGGGGTGTTATATGGGTATAAAACTCACACGCAAGTGCACGTGGTCGAACAAGTAGTAAAGTGGCTTAAATAAGCCAAGTATCGATCCCACAGGGACTGGGATGAAGTGCAATCTGCTCAAGTGTACTATATTTTAGTTCTAACAATGAGGACAACAGTGTAACCAAGAGTTCGATATTTTGATTTATAATTTTTATGCTAAATCTAAAACAACTATCTAATGTGAGTCTGAACTATGAATGAGAGCATGCTGAGGTTAAACGAACATGTAATGAAATTAATTATCGATGTAATTTGGTTAGTCTTTTCCTCCGGTTTCTAGTCAAGAACTATTGCCAAGGGATTAAAACTCTCGTATTTAACCCCACTTAAGAATCATGAACCATCCACCTACATTTCTGTGATTAAATGGAATTCATGTTCTAGCCATAAAAACCCGGTTCCTAAATTGACAAATATGACCTTCAGGTATATTTCTATCCTGAAGGTAAATCAATTCTCAATTTTCCCAACCCAAGTAAAGATCATATCCTATTAATTCACAACTTTCTAATTTCTTGCTCTCTCGAGTGAAACCGGACTTTTTAGATATACATTAACGTAGGCCACATATTAATGCAGTAAGAACAAGAATTAATAGAACAACCATGGAAGAAAAGATGGAAAACCAATATAATCAATGATCACATTTCATCACAATTGTTCTTAACCTCAGCAAGAAGATGAATTAGCCACTCATTTGTGGATTAAACATCGTTAAATGAGTGTTAAACATACAAGCAATTGAATACAAGGAGAAGGAAAGAGAGAGAAAACCCTGATAAATTCGTCCCCTCAACTGCCTGTAACCCACGTTCTTGCTCCACCAAGTCAAAATATTGAAAAATGAACCTAAGTGTTCTATTTATACTAGTGGGAATTTTTCCCGGAATATAACAAGCAACGTGTCACGGAGTACTGCCTCCGTGACACGTTGTGTATCGCGGAGCACTGCCTCCGTGACACGGTGTGTATCGTGGAGCACTGCCTCTATCACACGTTGTTGTTCCACCACAGGCCAAATTTTGCATTTTTTCCTTGTTGACATCCGAGTCCAACCCCAATCTCTCCCAACACGCATTTTAGCTTCCCAAAATTATATTTCACCTGCAAAACAACGCTAATCATGTTGGTTAGTATAAATTCACATTTTATTATCAATCACATGAGAATGTATAAACATTGATAGATAAACAAGGCTAAAATGACACCTTTGAGTATCACTTGGGCATATAAATTTTCCCAAGATCACTTACTATGAAATATTCTTTTTGGCTCTATATACGAGTCCACCAGCTCCTTGTCTCTTACCAGTGTTCAACAGCAATTAAATCTGCAAAATACAGGCTAAGACCAAGTTGTCAACACTAAGAAAACAAAAATATAGTAAATTAACACTTAAAAAAATTTCACCAATTGCCAGTCCCCGGCAACGGCACCAAAAACTTGTTCGGTCTGTTATATGGGTATAAAACTCACACGCAAGTGCACGTAATCGAACAAGTAGTAAAGTGGCTTAAGTAAGCCAAGTATCGATCCCACAGGGACTGGGATGAAGTGCAATCTGCTCAAGTGTACTATATTTTAGTTCTAACAATGAAGACAACAGTGTAACCAAGAGTTTGATATTTTGATTTATAATTTTTATGCTAAATCTAAAACAACTATAAAATGTGAGTCTGAACTATGAATGAGAGCATGCTGAGGTTAAACGAACATGTAATGAAATTAATTATCAACATAATTTGGTTAATCTTTTCCTCCGGTTGCTAGCCAAGAATATTTGCCAAGAGATTAAAACTCTCGTATTTAACCTCACTTAAGAATCATGAACCATCCACCTACATTTTTGTGATTAAATGCAATTCATGTTCTAGCCATACAAACCCGATTCCTAAATTGACTAATACGACTTTCAGGTATATTTCTATCCTGAAAGTAAATCAATTCCCAATTTTCCCAAACCAAGAAAAGATCATATTCTATTAATTCACAACTTTCCAATTTCTTGCTCTCTCGAGTGAAACCGGACTTTTTAGATGTACATTAACGTAGGCCACACATTAATGCAGTAAGAACAAGAATTCATAGCACAACCATGGAAGAAAAGATGGAAAACCAATATAATCAATAATCACATTTCACTACAATTGTTCATAACCTCAGCAAGAAGATGAATTAGCCACTCATTTGTGGATTAAACATTGTTAAATGAGTGTTAAACATACAAGCAATTGAATACAAGGAGAAGAAAAGAGAGAAAAACCCTGAGAATTTCATCCCCTCAACTGCCTGTAACCCACGTTCTTGCTCCACCAAGTCAAAATATTGAAAAATGAACCTAAGTGTTCTATTTATACTAGTGGGAATTTTTTCCGGAATAACGAGCAACGTGTCACGGAGTGCATCGCGGAGCACTGCCTCTGTGACACGCTACGGACACGGACCTTCACTAGAACTGGGGCTCCCGGAAATAAAGCCCAACGTGGCACGGCGTGCAACGCGGAGCCAAGCCACCGTGCCACGGACCCATCGCGTACCCTCTCTGAAATTTGGGCAAAAATTCCCTATCCAGGCAGAAGGCCTCCGCGATGGCAGCGTGACACGGCTCCATCGCGGAGCCCTTTTATTTTATGCTGTCCAATGCCTTGTCCCGTGCTCACATCCGAGTTCAACCCCGATATCTTCCAACATGCATTTAAGCTTCCCAAAAGTACATTTTACCTGCAAAACAATGCTAATCATGTTGGTTAGTATAAATTCACATTTTATTACCCATTACATGAGAATGTATACACATTGATAGATAAACAAGGATAAAATGACACTTTTGAGTATCACTTGGGCATATAAATTTGCCCAAGATCAATAGTACGTGGGTACGACTCGTGATCAGGAGTCGTAGCAAGTCTTTGAAGTTATCCATTAATCAATGGTATGGGTGATGGTACGACTTATAAGATGGTGTTACAGATCGTAGTAAGATTCATGAAAATATTCAGAGGGTTGGAGGTTTTGGACTTGGTCAGTACAGGAGGATACCACAAGTCTTAAGAGGATTGTCCGACACGTGGTACGATTCATGACAGCTGGCAGATTAGTTTTTCCTGCGAATTCATTAAGGGTATTTTCGTAAATTCTAAGCTTCTAAGTCCTAAACTATGTCGTTTTAAGCCCTGAAAGGAGTGTATTAGGGGAGTTTAACCTATTCTAATTCATTCAACTCCCATGCATGCAAGTTTGGAGGGCTCCATTGAATATCAAGCTTAGCTATACCCTAATTCTCCTCCAAATCTCTTGGGCATTCCAAGTCAAGATAAGAATCAATTTACCCAGGTATGTAGGGCTATGAATGAGAGTTTTCTTTCACTCTCATATCCAAATTTTTCCTCAAGTGTTGATTCAAGTGTGATCCTATTGGGTTTTTATCCCAACTTTCATGAAATTCTCTATGATTTATTTATGGATCAATTTCCTTCATGTTTTAAAGTATATATTAAGATCTATGGACAGATTTTATACCTATTTTGGTTATTAATTCATGATTTTAAACTTTAGAAAAAATTATGTCCAATTATATCAAGCTTCATGAAAAATCAAGTTTATGATTCTATTATAATGTTGATTCTCATAAGCCCTAATTTATGATTTATGATTATGATTTCCTACAAGTACTCTACATGAATTTATGAATCTCAAGTATGGTGATCTCCTCAAGCATAAATGTTCTTCATGATTTATGAGTTTATGATTTTGGCCAACTCACGGGCCTTTATTTCATTGCTAATCATGTATTTTAAGTATGAACAATTGTATTATATTTTAAATATCCATGGACTTTATGTATGATTTCATGATTAATATACGAGCCTTCGTGTGTATGTTTTTGGAATCCGTGTCTAGCATTGAGTAGGCCCGGCGTTTAGGTAAACTCTATCATCTCAGAACTACGCGATAACGTAGGATCATATTGATGGACTCTAAGTGGGTCCCTATTAGTGATATCACACCAATTATATCTCTTTCCTGGCAAGTCCGAGACGGCTCTACCCACTTGAGAGAGAAAGTTGGGGCATCATGTAAGCTCTATCATGATAGTGTCGGTTAAGACGAGTCCTCCCATTGTTTCTTATTTTTTATGCATGATAATAATTACGATACTTTTGCTCAAGTTATGTTTTTACAATGTTTCTCTTATGATTATGATTATGACTAGTTTATGAATGGTTCTGAAAACCTTGAGCCCTCATGTTTAAGTTATGATTATTACTTCATGTTTGAAATGCCCTACTCTTATGAACTTTTACATATTTTATTAGTCAATTTTTATTTACCTTGCATACTCAGTACATTCAAATTACTAACTGCATACTCTATGCTATATATTTCATGGTACAGGTCTGACAGATCAGACTTAGTCGCGCCATTAGTCCTACGTCCGTATCAGTCTTGCTAGCCAGTGTTGGTGAGTCCTCATCTTTCGAGGACACTCAGTTTAGTTTGTTGTTTTATTATTTCAGTTACAGACTTTTCTCGAGCTAGTTGGGGATGTTGTCCCATCAGCTCATCAGTTATATTTGAGGCTTTTCAATTAATGTGTAGAAACTCAGGTTGTCAATGTTGACTTTGTTTATGATTATTACATGTGTAGAATTTTGCTTATTCATGTTCAGTTTATCAGTGTTTGATAATTTATATTCTTTAGCCGCTATGTTCAAGCCATGGGCCGATTTTGAGCGATTCATGGTTCTAAATCCTGTGTCTCGGTCCGGGGTCTCACCTTAGATCATGACAACCTTGGTATCAGAGAAAAGGTTCAGAGTATCCTAGGGGGTCTAAGAGCCATGTTAAATAGAGTCTCTTCCATGGGTATGAAGTGCTCCATACTTATGGGGGAGAGGCTACAAGATGTTTTAGAAAATTTCCCTTCTTTCATGATCTATGTCGTGCGATGAAGTATCTCTCTATCCTTATAAATTGTGCTATATGTGTTTGCAAAATCATGCCTCCACGCCGTATGAATGGAAGAAGAAATAGGAACAGAAATGGCCATGAGGATGGCAACAGGAATGAGCATTAGCAAAGCCCCGCCAGCATCAGCAAGTCCTGCCAACACTAGCAGGTCCTTTGCCCGAGTAGGTCTCTCATGCCGAGTTTATGGCAACTTTTCAGTTGTTGGCTCAAGCCTTGACCACTCAGGCTAATCAGCAGACAGTGGCTCATGTTCCCTAGAATGGGAACGCAGCAGCAGCTCAAGTTACGATTTCCTTAGGATGAATCACCATGAGTTTCTTGGGTTGAGAGTGGATAAGAACCCACATGAGTTTCTGGAAGAGATTCAGAAGATCACCCAGATTATGGGTGTGATGGGAGAAAAGAGTGCATACCTAGCCTCCTATCAGCTGAAGGGGGTTGCTTATATTTGGTAATGTTAGTGGAGGGACGGTAGAGCAGTGGGCGCAGTTCCCGTGGGCTGGGAGGAGTTCATGACAGCCTTCTTAGATAGATTCATCCCTAGGGAGTTGAGAGAGGCAAAGGTGACGGAGTTTGTCAATTTGAGGCAAAATGATATGACTATCCAAAAGTACGACTTGGAGTTCTCCCGGATGTCCAAATATGCCAATATATGGTGGTAGATCAAAGAGCTCGGATGAACAAGTTTGTGTATGGGGTGTCAGATTCCCTGGTCAAGGAATGTAGGACAGTAATGTTCAACAGCGATCTTGATTTCTCCTAATTGGTAATATATGTCCAATAGATTGAGGCAGATCAGATGAGGGAAAAGGAGAGTGAGGCCAAGAAGGCTAAGACAGGCAGCTTTGGATTCTCCCAGCAGAGGTCCAGTGGAGGACATCATCAGCAGTCCCACCAGAGGTCATCAGCCGCGGCGCCATCATCGACCAGTATTGTATCCAGACGACAGGGTAATTGAAGGAGTAAGGAATTAGGTTCGAGGGGAGAGAGGGACACACCGATATAGTGCACCTTTCTAGTCTATGAAAAATGTGGTAAGAACCACATAGGAGAGTGCTTAGTCAGATCAGATGTTAAGTTTGGGTATGGGAAATTCGGGCACATGCGTATGGAGACTTTTTTGGTAAGACAGGGTGATAGCAGAGGTCGTGTCCAGAATACTAGCTCAGCAGTAGCTCTAGCAGCACGTCCTTCTCAGCAGGGTGCATCTACTAGTTTAGGTAGTGGATATTGTTAGAACAATTTTTATGCTCTTTCATCACGTCAGGAGCAGGAGGTCTCTCCAGATGTAGTCACTTGTATGTTGCGAGTATTTCCTCATGACGTGTACGCATTGTTAAATCCAGGGAATACTTTATATTTTGAGATTTCTTATGTTTCTATTAGTTTTGGAGTTAGTCCCGAAATCCTATCAGAGCCCTTCTCAGTCTCTACTCCAGTCCATGACTCAGTTATAGCTTAACCGGGTGTACAGAAATTGTCATTTCACAGTCCTTCAAAAAGTCAACTCAGCCAATCTAGTAGAGTTAGACATGACTAATTTTGATGTTATCATTGGTATGGATTGGTTGCATACATGTTATGCCGTAGTGAATTGTAGAACCCGTACGGTGGAGTTTCAGTTCCCGAGTGAGCCAGTCTTAGAATGGAAGGGTAGTTCAGTTGTGCCTATAGGTCTCTTTGTTTCCTACCTTAAGGCCAAGAAGATGATCGCTGAGGGGTATGTTTACCACTTAGTTTGGGTTAAGGATGCTACATTTGAGACCCCGACTCCTCAGTCTATCCCTATTGTATGTGAGTATCCGGAGGTTTTCCCAGATGATCTCCCAAGAGTCCCTCCCGAGCGGGAGATTGACTTTGGTATTGACCGTCTGCCCTATACGCAGCCTATATCTATTCCTCCATACATAATGGCTTATGATTTCTCTTCAAGTACTTTTAATGGATTTATGAATGCCAAGTATATGAATTTTCACAAATATAATTCTTCATGATTTATGAATTTATGGCCGACTCACGAGCCCTTATTCATGGGTAATCATGTATTTCAAGTATGATCAAGTATGTTATGATTTATTTATCCATGAACTTCATGAATGATTTTAGGATTACTATATGACCCCTCATGTGCATGTTTTTGGGAGTAGCGTCTAGCATCGAATAGATCTGACATTCAGGTAAACCCCGTGGTCATAGAACTATGTGCCACCATAGGTATATGTATTCATGAATTCCCCCTTGTGATATCACATCATGCACGTCACTTGCCTGGCAAGCGTGGGACAGCTCTACCCACTTGAGCGAGATAGTTGAGGCATCATGTTAGCTCTATCATGATGGTGTCTGTTAAGATGAGTTCTTCCATTATCCCTCATGATTTATATATTGTCATGTTTATGTTACTTTGGCTCAAGCTATGTTTTTATAAGGTTTATCTTATGATTATGGTTATGACTAAATTATGGATGGTTTGAAAACCTTGAGCCCTTTGTTTACATTATGATATTCACTTCATGTTCATATTGTCCTACTCTTATGAACTCTTATGTATTTTAACTTTTCATTTTTACTTACCTTTTATACTCAGTACATTCAAGAACTGACTGTATACTCTATGTTATATCATTTCATGATATAGGTTTGTGGGATCAGTCTCAGCCGCACCACTAGTCTTACTTTCCCCTCAATCCTGTTTAGCCAGTGGTGGTGAGTCCTCATCCTTTAAGGATATTCAGTTTGATCATTGTTATGTTGTTTCAGTTATTGACTTTTGTCAAGCTAGTTGGGGGTGCTGTCCTATCAGCTCATCAGTTATGTTAGAGGCTTTTCAGACAATATGTAGAAAATCAGCTTGTTAATGTTGACTCTGTTTTAGATTGATCTATACGCAGACTTCCACGATTTAGTATTTAAAAACCTAAAAAAATATAAATTTTATAAAAAATGTATTTTATATATTTAAAAAATTAAAAAGATTGATTTTACTATACATTTTAATTGGAATGTAAAATTTATCTTTCTTATTTCGTACTCCATGATATGTATCCATTAATAATACTCCTAATATAACTACAATATATTTTTTTTCTTGTTCACATATTATTTTTAATTAAAATCAAATGCTAATATAGAGTATCTGATGAGATACAATTAGTAACTGTATAAGATATCTTTGTGAAATGTATATTAAAAGGAATATCTATTATAAAATCTTGTATAACTGACTGCATATTAGCTATTTAGTATTTTAAGCAAGATATTCATAAACTGTGTTTGCCATTTTTGATTGGGTATAATTCTATAGGTTCTCCTCTATACATGTATATCTCTCATAAAACTTATACGGATAAGTGTATATCAATATACTATTTAACATAATTTTACCGTATAAGATGTCCTATGTGAAATGCATGTCAAAAGATACATCTATTATAAAACTTGTATAACTGACTGTATACCAGTTTTTTAATATAATTTTAACCATGATATACATAAGTTGTGTGGATCATTTTTGAATGTATATAACTATGTAAGTTCCTCCATACATGTATATCTCTCGTAAAACTTGCATGGGTAACTGTATATCAGGCATACTATTTAACAAAATTTTGGGCATGATATACATGTTTTTTCACACAATGTATAAACTGAAATGTAAATGCTACAACTAAAATGAAGAATAATTCCATAAAAAATGGTATCAAAAACAGTCCTAGAAATCAAAATTAATAAAAATAGAGAGAAGATATATAGGTTAATTGACAGTTATTACATTTGAGAGGATTGATTTTAGGTAATATTGAATAAAAAAAAAGAATGAAGGATATACAGGAGATAAATACGATTAGTGAGAGAATATGGAGATAAAAAAGAATAGCGTTTTTATAGGAAAAGAATTAATAATATGTGTATTAATTTAATTGATTATTTAAAATATAAATTAAGTAGGTATTTTATATTTGAGCTATTTAATGCCAATAGCTAAAAATTAGGTTGGTTTGTATCAATACTATGCCTTGATTGTATTTTCACAACAATTTTTCTTATTTGTTTTTCTTCAAGGGGGTTTGTGCCTAATATGTTTGCAGATTAGGCCTTTTCTTTTTTGTGTAGATTTTTTGTATGAGAAAAAATATCTAAATATACAAAACAAGAGACAATATTATAAAATATATCAGTATTTTTAATTTTTCAAAATATACCAATAGAATTTTTACAAAATATAACAAAAGAAAAAAAGGACCGTAAAAACTTTTACTCCCTAAATCATGTAAGCAGCATTTCAACTTATCTCTCCGTATATTTCTCTTAAACTATTTCTATCCACCTTTATCATATCAATGGATTCTCTCTCAATTTTTATTTTATAACTATTCAGAAGTAATTCTCACTTACTTAATCTTTGATAATCCTCTAAAACTGAAAAGGGCTGCATTTTTTTTTAGTTTTGAGTATGGACGATGGTGAGATTCATTCTATTTTGCTTCCACACAGAGGTAGATGGGATGTAACAGGTATGTTATTTGTTTATAGCTTATACACATATTAATGTATTTTTCTGATTAATTCTTACTCGACATAATTTTATTAATAAAGATCATGGTTTGTTGTCAAGTCTTGTGTATAAAAGTAGTTGTTTTCTGAGTATTTGGAATGCTGGTTATTATATGTTATTGGTGTTTAGTATTAGATTTAAAACTATGTATATTCGAATAGTAATGATATTTATAAATTATTATCACGTATAAATTTGGTGTTATGATTGGTAGTAGTTTAATACTCGGTAAGTATTTGTGATATTCTCTATGAAAAAGTTGATTAAAGTTGATTATTGTATTTCCATAACCTTAATGTAAGAACAGGTATATATGTAATCTTTATGATCGAGGAAATTCTATATGATTCAAGCACGAACTATATCGGATTGGTTGATACAATTGCTTCACAAGTATGAATAGATACAACAATGCAAGAATTAGAGATTAAATACATTATAAGTGATAGATGCCCGGCTAAGAGCATACATAATGATATGAGTGTTCATGCATATCTAGACCAAAAGAAAGGGAATGTGGATTCTTTCTATAAGTATCCTCTATGTATTTCATTAAAGGAAAAATATATGAATGCAATAGAATATAATAATGTTGTGGAAATGAGTAGTTATTCTTTATAAAATAGTCGTGATGTACAATCATTACACTCAACTAATTCAATTAGATTGATTGTCATTACACCTGATAGAGATTTTGAGGTTGTTGAAGATGAGGGTATTAAAATAATAAGTGACCCTCAAAACCTACATGTTGAGGTTAAACAGGTTTATAAAGATAAGAATACTCTTAAGGTGGTGATAAAACGCTACGCCTTTATCCAATAATTTTGTTTCATCATTAAATATTGGTGTGTTGACAGGTATGATTTAATATTTGTAGTTAAAGTGTTTTTTGATTGTATTGCATCTATTTGAATAATCTATGTTGATTGGTGTTCTGAATATTATACTTGTAAATGCAAAACTATTATATTATTTGTTCTGTAGACAATTGTTCATGGTTCATGAACTCCTCGTTTCTGTATGATTCTGGACTTTTCAAGATTAGAAAATTTTACAATAAACACACATGCTTGTTGAAGAATAGAAAATACTCTAGACGGCAAGCAACTATAGAGGTTGTGGGTGGACGTATAATGGATAAGTATGTAGACCCAAAAACTTTATACATCCCCACAAATATTGCTCATGATATAAGAAAACATCATGGTATATCGTTGTTGTATATGCAAGCTTAGAGTGAAAAGGAAAAGGCAATCAATATGCTGAGAAGTGATCCAATTAAATCTTATAGTAAAATTCTATCATACATATACATTTTGAATAAGACATATTCCAGGTCTGTTTAAACATTTTAAAAAAATAGAGGATGATCGTTTTTTGTATGCATTTATTGCATTGGATATCTGTATCCGAAGATAGGAGTATTGCAGGCTTATAGTTGTGATTGATGGCACACATCTAAAATGTACATTTCAGGGGACTATGTTGATAGCAAGTACATTGGATCCAGGAAGTATGTTTTTTCATAATAAATTTTTAATATTTGTTATATGATTTATGTATAACTTGTGTATGGAATCAGGTAGTATTTTGTCACTTGCTTACGCGATAGTGGATTCAGAAAACAATGTGTCTTGGATATGATTTTTGGAGTGCTTCATAGAAGTATTTGGTGATAGAGAGAATATGTATTTTATGTTAGACAGGCATGATAGCATATGGAATGCTACTGCAACTATGTATCCAGGATAGCATATGGAATGCTACTGCAACTATGTATCTAGGAAGGCCACATTATGCGTGTATTTGACATTTATAGAATAATAATATAATTAAGAAGACATACAAGAATCTCGAGTAGCTAAGAAAATTATTCTTTGGTGTGGCTAAGGCATACACTCTTCAAGAGTTTGAGGAATTGATGGGAAGGGTAAATGGAATAGACAAGAAAGTGTGGGGATACTTATATGGAATTGGGTATCATAAGTGGTCTAGAATACATGCAACTGTCAAGAGAACTTGGAACATTGACATTGAACACTGCAGAATCTATAAACAATGAAAATAGGTATGCAAGAAAATTATCTATGGTTTCATTGTTGTAATTTATGAGGGAAATGATCGAAACATGAAACATAAAGCATAACGAACAGGCAAGAAATACTTTTATAGATCATACTGATAAGTACAATGAAATCATAAAGGAGAATTGAAAATTGTCTCACCATATGCTGTAAGAAATTCCATTAATGCCTTAATTTCTATTTAATTTTTTATTTATAAATATAATGTTAAATATATTTATAATTGTTGTATGATTAGTGTATAAATTTATGTATTTAGAATCTATTTGACAACTGTATTCATGTGGGTTAGGAGAAAAACATTTAATTCTCATGTTGTTTTATATAAAATAAAAGGAAAATAAGACATGCGGAAGAGTACCTGAAAATTCTAAACTCTATGTTATTGCAGGTTAGAGCTTAATTGGAATTTCTGCATACAGTGAACGATTGAGCCAAAAGATTTCTACTATGTATTCGAAGCAGAAAATGTAGTTGCAGATGATTTTGATTGGATGAGATACCATGTGGGCATGTTATAGTTTCTATTGAGTATCGACATCAACATGGAAAGAACTACTGCTCTGAATACTACAACAATAAAAATTTCAAAGACACTTATGCAATACCTATTGTACCTCTTCTTTGCAAAAGTACTTGGAACATACCGAGAGACGTTTTGGAAGATTTGATTTTGCCACCAGATTCTAAAAGACAGCCAGGAAGGCCAAGGGATATGAAAATAAAATCATTTCATGAAGTGAAGTTTAAAAGGACAAAGGTGACACGTAGAGAATGTGGTATCAAGGGGCATAATAGAAAAACCTGTAATAATATTCCTCCAAGGATTTACTTTGATGAACAAAATTCTAATTCTTTTATCACTTTATGGACGAATAATTTTTGAAGTTTCATTTTAATTTAATATCACTAGTTTTGCAACATGGGTTTTACTGAATGAGGTTGAATTATTACAGTGATAATAAATTCTTCAGTTCTTCAAACCTTTTGACTCCTATTCCACTCCCATGTCAAAAATATATTTTATGGTAGATGATATGTCAGAAATTGATTTTGAGTACAGAACAGTTGTTAGAAGGAAGTGATATTTGTTAACAAAGTCCTTGGCAACATGATCAAAACTATTAAAACTAAAATACCATTCAAAATTTAACTGTTTCAGTGATGACTAAATCACTGAAAAACTTGAAAGGGTATTATAATTAAAAGTTAGGGTGAAAAATATTTGGTCACATTTGAGGTTACTTCTGTTGATTAAGCAAATGCCTAGTATGAATATAAGATACCTTAGAAGCATACTATTATATTTAACAAAGAAATGATTTCCTAGTGATTTTATTCTTTCTTAAATCTGTAAAGGAAGTTAAAAGTGATTGTTGGCACAAAGTTTCTTCAATATTTGTCATTTATTTGAGTGAACTAGGGGGTGTAGAATGGCCTTGAAAGAATTAAGGTTGGTCAAGGGTGATTTTGGAGGTTTCACTATCATTAGACACTAAGTGGTCTATTAGAATGCATGTGAGGACTATATTAAAAATTTTGATTTTGGATTACATAGTGTTTTTAGTTTGAAGTGAAGGGTGAATCTCTTCTGAACAAATATATGAAATTTTGTCTCCATGTGAGAAAAAAATGTGTTCTATATGCGTGGAGATGAGCATATAACTCCTCTACTCCTATATGTACAATGATGAAATTTATGAACTTCAAAAACTTGGCTAAAAAATGAAGACCCCAACGGTAAGTGTAATACTCTAAAAGTGCCTAAGGAAAGATTTGGAACTAGAAAAAATCAACAGAAAATTTTTGAAAATATCACAGGACGACTCGTCGTACGAGTCGTGGGAAGGAACGACAAGTCATTGGTGGGAGTCGTGGTAAGCTGCTGGGTGTGAAGATTTGGACTAATGAGCAATGGTATGACTCATTGGTCATTGTAATGGATCGTCATAAGGGTCGTGGTTTCTAGGTATTGAGGTGTTATCACGGATGGTGTCATGACCCGTGGTGGGGAACAACGAGTCGTGGGATGTAACCGTGGGAAGGTTCAGAGAAATGTCAAGGTCTAGCGGCAATGGGTAGTCTCACGACCCGTGGTGCCATGGAACGACTCGTGACAGGTGCCCATGGCATGGTCTTCAGGAATTAGTCCCCAGACTAGTGGTAACAATGAGAGGCGACCATGAGTCATTACTTCACGGTACGACTCATGGTCCCTGGTAGTGTTTAATTTTCAGATCTTTCATTAAGGGTATTTTTGCCAAATTCTAAGCTCTAAGGTCCTAAACTACGTCATTTTAAGCTATGTTGAGAGGATCTTAAGAAGGGTAAACCTATCCTAATTCATTCAATTCCTATGCATGCAAGAGTAGAGATCTCTCTTTGAAAAAAATCAAACCTAAAACTCTCCAATTTATTTGATCTTTCAAGGGAGAGTGTAAGATCAGATTACTCAAGTATGTAGGGGTTGTGAATGAGAGTCCTTCACTCTCATGCCCTATGTTCATGAATTCAAGTATTAAAGTAAATTTGATGATCTTATGGGGTTTTAACCCCAAATTCGTGGGATTCTCTTTGATTTCATTATGGTTCAATTCCCTTTATGTTTTAAATGTTGTTTTAAGACCTATGGGCAGATTTTATACTTAAATTGATTATAATTTTGTGATTTCAAATCTTAGTTAATATATGCCCAATTAAGCAAAGTTTCACAAAAATTCAAGTTATGATTCTATTATGATTTTGATCTTCCTAAGCCTAAATTATGATTTATGATTTATGATATGATTTCTTTCCAAGTACTCTTCATGGATTTATGAATGTCAAATATATGAATTTTCACAACTATGCATGTTCTTAATGATTTATGAATTTATGACTTGTGGCCGACTCATGGGCCCTTATTTATGGCTAATCATGTATTTCAAGTAAGATCAACATGTTATGATTTATTGTCCATGAACTTTATGAATGACTCCACGAATACTATATGAGCCCTCATGTTCATATTTTTGAAAGCAGTGTCTAGTACCAAGTAGACTCGGCATTCAAATAAACCCTGTGGTCTCAGAACTACGTGTCATCGTAGGTATTCATGGATCCCCCCTTTGTGATATCACGTCATGCACGTCCCTTGCTTGGCAAGTCTAGGATGGATTTGCCCACTTGAGCGAGATAGTTGGGGTATCATGTAAGCTCTATCATGATGGTGTCGGTTAAAATGAGTGTTCCCTTTGTTCCTAATGATTTATGCATTGTCATGTTTATGTTATTTTGACTCAAGTTATGTTATTATAAGGTTTATCTTATGATTATGGATATTACTAGATTATGAATGGTTTGAAAACCTTAAACCCTTATATTTATATTATGATATTCACTCATGATTAGACTGTCCTACTCTTATGAACTCCTATGTATTTTTAACTGTCCGTTTTTACTTACCTTGCATACTCGGTACATTTCCACTACTGACCGCATACTCTATGCTGTATCATTTGATGATACAGGTTCGGACGTTCAGGTTCAGTTCTGCTGTTAGCCAGATCCTCAAAGATAGCATTTCCCAGCTTGTTGGTGAGTCCTCATCCTTTAAGGACCTTCTTACCAATTATTTTCAGTTTTAGCTTATTAGTGAATTAGTTGGGGTCTTGTCCCATCAACTCATCAGATTTTAAAGGCTTATCAGACATAGTATGTATTCAACTTCGGATCAGTGTCATGTATTCTGTTGTTCAGATGTTATTGTATTTTCACATTTCCGTTGTTTAAAATTTTAGATTTTCGCATTTATTATGTTGAGCTTTAGTTGTCATGTTCTTGCAATGGGTCGACTTGTAGCCATTTATGATTTTAGATTCCGTGTCTAGATCCGGGCCAATGTTCGAGTCGTGATAAACTTGGTATCAGAGCCTTAGGTTTTGATGTGTCCTAGGGTGTCTAAAAGCCGCGTTAAGTAGAACCTTTTTCATGGGTGTGAGGTGCGCTAGACTTATGATGAAGAGGCTACGAAATGTTTTAGGATATTTCCATTCTTTCATGATCTGTGTCGTGCGATGAAATGTCTCTCTATCCTTCTAACTCATGTTACCCGCATTTGCAAAATCATGCATCCTCACTGAGTTAATGGAAGAAGAAATGAAAATGGAAATTTCCATGAGAATGGCAATGAAGATGGGCCCCAGCAGCCCCCAAGGATCATGTGCTTGAGCAGGTTGCCCATGCGGAGTTTAGGGAAGCCATCTAGATGTTGGTACAGGCATTAACCGCCCAGGTAAACTAGCAGGTGGTAGCAGGTAAACCAGGAAGGCTCGGACATGTCAGACCACTCTCGAATCATGTCTCAACTCGATACCACGGAGGACATCATTCTCAACCCCATAGGTCATTTCACTCCTTGGGCTCAACCCCTCAGCCGAAAACACTCTCGTGTGTCGAGTATCCACAAGCCACAAGGCACCTCGGGCTCGATCCCTAGCCGGAACAACTCTCGTACATCGAGTATCCATAATCCACAAGGCCTCAAATACAACACACACAAAATCAAAACAATCACAATCAACAACAATGATAATACATGCTAAAATAGCCCATAACAAGCTCTCGAACCCCACCAATCAATTATCACAACACAATACTATTCTTTCATATCTATTCATCCATCGACGAGCCATTAATCGAGTAAAGGGTTACCATCCCAATCAGTCTATCTCCAAGCATTACAAAAAACCAAAAGCCATTCTACTTACCACTAACATCAAGGGACATGGCCAAATCAGCCCAAGTGTCACCACAATCGTCATGTGCCATCGACACGGTCAACAGGATCGCCGATTCAAATATAACAAAAGATCGTCGCAATCATTGAACTTAACCACTCTAATCCTTCATTCACTTGTAAATATCATCACCAAATCCTATTCACACTAACAGCCCATAACTTTCTATAAGAACCACATGCTTCACACCCTCTAGATACGAGTCTAATAATTTGCCATAACTACGCTTATCCGCACTCAAGCCCGAGCCATCAACCAAACCAGCACCTTAAACACACCATTATCACCATATAAATAGCAGAACAACAGTTCAATAATAGCAAAAACACAAGCCATCACAAAACAGCCAAAACACAGGTCAACTTCAACACGGACGACGACGACTATGGAATTCATGCCGACAAAGGGAAGGACAAGCCTAACATCCATTAACTTCAAGCATAGCCGAACTTGATCCTTCAAAATCATGAACCTAATGCCTAAAGGCAGTCCAAAATTCTGCCAAAACGCAGCCAACACAGCTCAATAAGAAAACAAGACAAATAAAGCTTACCCAACAAGATTCATAGGAATTCGACGGTAGAAACTTAGAGACAACAACCTCGGCGTTAAAACACATATAAATAACCTTAAAAACTAAGGAGAACAAAATAAATAAGGTTTACCAACAGCTTCACCATGAAACAGCCAACTTACAACCCAGAAAAGACACCAAACCATGGACTACATGCGATTCCAAACTTTCCGACACAAAAATCATGTTAAACCATGGCTTCCTACCTTAGGAACACTTAGAACACTTAAGGGAGAGTTAGAGAGAGGTTTCTCATGAAGAAACTTGCTGGAAATGAATTTGGATGAAGAACAAACGACCAAGGGGCTATTTATAGTTCTCCACCGCCTTAAGACCTTGTGATGTGCCTACTTGCGCGGTCTCGCGAAAACACAAATATCTCTCTACTCCAAAGTCGGATTGGCAAAAGGTTTGATGTGTTGGAAACTAAACTCGTAAATATTTAATCTGATAGGTCGTAAACCCCCTAACTCCTTATAGATTGGGAGAAACACTTCGATATATTTGACCTAAATTTCAAGAAATCTCAAGAAGGAAATTTCGCGATAACTTTTTTCTGAATTTTGTTCCACAACTTGATCGATGTATAATATTAAATATGATCATAGAGTAATTCAAATAACTCAGAAAACATCCTTATTATCATATTAGTTACTCTTAATCTTATCTCGAAAGCACGATTTTATTGCTCAAATTATCCGGGGTGTTACATCCTTCCCCCTTAGAAACATTCGTCCTCGAATGTTGGACCACTTGCATGACTCCAACTCAAGGACTGACACAGCACAACATCGCATGACATAGCCTCACATGAAAAGCATACCACAAACAACTCCAAACAAAAAAACCTTGCACCATGCCGAGGCACGACACACTATAACCATAATCAAAATAAGAATCTTACCTGCCGCCATGTTTAGACACTGGACGGCTATAATTCATCATGTTACAAGCATCCCTGCAAAAGTCAGCAAACGTGAGTCTAGACCCGACTCCGGTGACATCTAACTTCTCGCACGATTTCAATCCAAAAAGAAGGGTAACAATCCTAAATGTCCTATAGCCTCTTGTTTATAAGTACAATGCACAATGCACACATAAACAAGACTCTACTAGACACAGCTCATAGACTCCCTAGGACGAACTGCTCTAATACCAAGTCTGTCACACCCCAAACACGGGGAGGCATGACTGTAACCTGGTGCCACCCCTGATATGAGCATACTCGACGTCAAAATATAAAACAAAGGCCAGAATCGATGAGGTTCAACAACACAACAACTATACAATCAAAATAAGATGATAGACTATAGCGGAAGCAGGCTCACCTGACCAACCAAGAAAAATAAGTACAATATGCCGTCAAGGCCACATAATGGAAGAACAACTATACAACATGGCCCACCTGGCCTATAACAATGACACTACACCCACAACAAATATCTACGAGCCTCTAAAGAATATAATAGAAATCAATTGTCCGAGATAGGGCCCCGAACTACCCATAACTCAAACTCTGGAAACTCTTAAAGTACTGAAGCACACCAACTCAGCTGGAACTCCACTCAACAACCAAGTACCTGATCTAACATCCCACCATCACCTGCAGGAATGAATGCAGCACCCCAATTAGGGCGTCAGTACAATAATGTACCGAGCATGAAAGGCAGAAACAACTGGAAGACTCAGATTAGAGATCAACAGATATACTAGATATCACTGAAGGAGAATTCAACTTAAGTAAACACATAAAACCTACCTGGTCCCCATAATCCTGGCAAGTACAAGCAAACATACAAATAGAATCAACCTGGCCCTCATAAGCCCGGCAAGTCCAAAAAGTAAATAACAATACAATGACACCTAGCTAACCCAGCTCAGTTATCATCACCTCTAGACCTCTCAATGTCCTTAGCAAACACCAGCCAAAGTCTAGCATCCTCTGTTATCAGATAACAAATAACACAAGCAACAACCACAATATGATGCCAAACAAATCACAAGTAAACACCAGTTAATTAACATCATCAATCAGGCACTGCCGGACACTCTCTCGGCAGCGCACAGTTAGCGGAGCTCAATCCATCCGGGAGAACCAATCGCGATCCCAAGAACGCTCGGCAGCGCACAGTTAGCGGAGCTCAATCCATCCGGGAGAACCAATCGCGATCCCAAGAACGCTCAGATATGTCAGACCACTCTCAAATCATGTCTCAACTCGACACTACGGAGGACATCATTCTCAAACCCATAGGTCATTTCACACCTTGGGCTCAACCCTTCACCCGTAAACACTCTCGTGCATCGGGTTTCCACAAGCCACAAGGTACCTCGGGCTCGATCCCTAGCTAGAACAACTCTAATGCATCGGGTATGCACAAGCCACAAGGCCTCAAATACAACACGCACAATCACAACAATCACAATCAACAACAATGATAATACATGCTAAAACAGCCCATAACTAGCTCTCGAACCCCACCAATCAATTGTCACTGCACAGTACTATTCTTTCATGTCTATTCGTCCATCGACGAGCCACTAATCGAGCTAAGGGTTACCATCCCAAAAAGTCTATCCACAAGAGTTAAAAACAACCAAAAGCCACTCTACTTACCACTAACATCAAGGGACAAGGACAAATCCGCCCAAGTGTTACCACAGCCGTAATGTGCCATCGACACGGTCGACAGGATTGCCGATTCGAATATAACAAAATATCATCATAATCATCGGCCTTAACCACTATAATCCCTCATTCACTTGTAAATATCATCACCGAATCTTATTCACACTAACATCCCATAACTTTCTATAAGAACCATACGCTTCACACACGACCTCTCGATACGAGTCTAATAATTTGCCATAACTACGATTCTCCACACTCAAGCCCGAGCCACCAACCAAACCAGCACCTTTAAAACACCATTATCACCATATAAATAGAAGAACAACAGTTCAATAATAGCAAAAACACAAGCCATCACAAAACAACCAACACACATGTCAACTTCAACACGGACGACAACGGCTATGGAATTCATGCCGACAAAGGGAGGGACAAGACTAACATACCTTAGCTTAAAGCCTAGCCAAACTTGAGCCTTCAAAACCATGAACCTACTGCCTAAAGGCATTCCAAAATTCTGCCAAGACGGAGCCAACACAACTCAATACAAAACAAGACAAATGAAGCTTACCCAACAAGATTCATAGGAATTCGATGGTAGAAACTCCGAGAAAACAACCTATCAGAACTAAAACACCTATAAACAACCTTAAAAACTAAGGAGAACAAAATAAAGAAGGCTTACCAACAACTTCACCATGAAACAGCCACCTAACAGCCCGGAAAAGACACCAAATCACGGACTACACACGATTCCCGACTTTTCGACACAAAAATCATGTTAAACCATGGCTTCCTACCTTAGGAACACTTAGAACACTTAAAGGAGAGTTAGATATAGGTTTATCATAAAGAAACTTTCTGGAAATGAATTTGGATGAAGAACAACCGACCAAGGGGTTATTTATAGTTCTCCACCACCTTAAGACCTTGTGATGTGCCTACTTGCGCGGTCTCGCGAAAACACAAATATCTCTCTACTCCAAAGTCAGATTGGCAAAAGGTTTGATGTGTTAGAAACTAAACTCGTATATCTTTAATTTGATAGGTTGTAAACCCCCTAAATCCTTATAGATTGGGAGAAACACTTTGATACATTTGACCTAAATTTCAAGAAATCTCAAGAAGGAAATTTTGCGATAACTTTTTTTTGAATTTTGTTCCACAACTTGATCAATGTATAATATTAAATATGATCATAGAGTAATTCAAATAACTCAGAAAACATCCTTATTATCATATTAGGTACTCTTAATCTTACCTCAAAAGCATAATTTTATTGCTCAAATTATCCGGGGTGTTACATCTTCTCCCAAGGGGGAGATGGTGTAATACGATATCAGAGTCATTTGTGTGTTCAGGGTGTTGATGACTTGAGGGAGCAAATGTTGCATGAGGATCATGGTTCCCGTATTATATACATCCACGTGCAACCAAGATGTACCGTGACCTACAGAAAGTTTATAGGTGGAGTGGTATGAAGAAGGACATAGCAGAGTTTGTGGCTAAGTGTCAGAATTACCAACAAGTAAAAGTTGAGCATCAAAGTCCTAGAGGTGTGCTTCAAGATATTAGTATTCCTACATAGTATTAGGAGGAAATCAAAATGGACTTCATCATAGGGTTGACTCGTACTCGTTGATAGTATGATTCTATTTGGGTGGTTGTAGATAGGTTGACTAAAGCAGCTCATTTTCTATTGGTCAAGACTACCAACTCAGCGTAGGATTATGCCAAATTGTATATTTGGGAGTTTGTTTGGTTGCATGGAGTTCCCTTTTCAATCATATCAGATAGAGGTACTCATTTTACCTCCCAGTTTTGGAGGTCGTTTCAGAAAAGAGTCAGTACTCAGGTCAAGCTTAGCACAACTTTTCACCCGCAGATAGATGGTTTGGCTAAATAGACCATTCAGACTCTTGAGGATATGTTGAGAGCATGTGTGATTGATTCCAAGGGTAGTTAGGATGATCATTTACCTCTCATCGAATTTTCATATAACAATAGTTATAATTCCAACATTCAAATGGCTCCGTTTGAGGCTCTTTATGGGAGGAGGTGTAGATAGCCTATTGGTTGATTCGAAGTCGGTGATGCTATATTGATAGGACCAGATTCAGTTCATGAGGCTATGGAGAAAGTTCAGCTTATAAGGGAAAGGTTGAAAACAGCTCAGAGTCGCCAAAAGTCCTATCGGATGTGAGGAGGAGAGAACTTGAGTTTGAAGTTGATGATTGGGTGTTTTTAAAGGTTTCACCCATGAAGGGAGTGATGAGATTCGGAAAGAAGGGGAAACTTAGTTCCTGTTATGTTAGCCCATACAGGATTGTGAGGCGTGTTGGCAAAGTGGCTTATGAGTTGGACTTGCCCTCAGAATTGGCCTCAGTACATCATGTTTTCCATGTGTCACTTTTAAAGAAGTGCATGGGTGATCGGGCTTTGGTTGTTCCAATGGAGAGCGTAGGTGTGAATGATAGACGTAGCTACGAAGAGGTTCTAGTTGAAATACTTGATCGTCGGGGTCGGAAGCTAAGAAATAAAGAAGTAGCTTCAGTAAAGGTTCTATGGAGAAATCAACATGTTGAGGGAGCTACATGGGAAGTCGAAGTAGATATGATGACTAAATACCCACATCTATTCTTTCCGGTTCAGTCCCAGCTTGAGGTATCAATTTCCTCCTTAGTACTCTATTCAATTTCATGTTCAATTCATGTGTCCCAGTTTCTTTTATGTCAATGCATGTATGTGTGATTCATGAATTCATTTTAGTCATGTATTTCAGTCTGAGGTCAGACACTCCGACAGTTTTCAGCTTTAGATGTTCAGTATTTGGGATGACATGTTTTTCCCCAGTGATTCAGTATGTTTACCCACATTCAAGGAAGAATGTTCCAAAGAAGGAGATATTGTAATACCCCAGAAGTGACTACGGTTAGGTTCGAAATTAGAAAGGAGATCAGCAGAAAATTTTGGGAAATATCACAGGATGACTCGTTGTACAAGTCGTGGGAAGGAACGACGAGTCATTGGTGGGAGTCGTGGTAAGCTGCTAGGAGTGAAGATCTGGACTAACAAGCCATGGTACGACTCATTGGTCATTGTAAAGGATCGTGATAAGGGTCATGGTTTCTGGGTATGGAGGTGTTGTCGTGGATGGTGTCACGACCAGTAGTGGGGAACCACGAGTCGTGGGATGTAATCATGGGAAGGTCCAGGAAATATTGGGTCTAGAGGAAACTGGTAGTCTCACGACCCATGGTGCCATGTAACGGCTTGTGACAGGCACCCATGGTGTGGTCTTCAGGAATCAGTCCCCCAACTAGTGGTAACAACGAGAGGCGACCACGAGTTGTTACTTCATTGTACGACTTGTGGTATGAGTCATGGTCCTTGGTAGAGTTCAATTTTCAGATTTTTCATTAAGAATATTTATGTAAATTCTAAGCTCTAAGGTCCTATACTACGTCGTTTTAAGCTATGTTAGGAGGATCTTAAGAGGGGTAAACCTATCCTAATTCATTCAACTCCCATGCATGCAAGAGTAGAGGTCTCCCTTTGAAAAAAATTAAGCCTAAAACTCTCCAAATTTCTTCTCTAATTCTTTTGGTCTTTAAAGGGAGAGTCTAAGATCAGATTACCCAGGTATGTAGGATTATGAATGAGAGTCCCTCTTCACTCTCATGCCCCAATTTTCCTCCATGTTCATGAATTCAAGTATTAAAGTAAATTTGATGATCTTATGGGGTTTTAACCCCAAATTCATGGGATTCTCTTTAATTTGATTATGAGTCAATTCCCTTTATGTTCTAAATGTTGTTTTAAAGCCTATGGGCAGATTTTATACTTATATTGATTACAATTTTATGATTTCAATTCATAGTCAATCTATGCCCAATTATACAAAGTTTTATAAAAAGTCAAATTATGATTCTATTCTGATTTTAATCTTCCTAAGCCTAAATTATGATTTATGATTTATGATATGATTTCTTTTCAAGTACTCTTCATGGATTTATGAACATCAAGTATATGAATTTTCACATATATGCATGTTTTTCATGATTTATGAATTTATGACTTGTTTCAGACTCACGGACCCTTATTCATGGCTAATCGTGTATTTCAAGTATGATCAACATGTTATGATTTATTGGTTACAAACTTTATGAATAATTTCACGATCACTATATGAGCCCTCACGTGCATTTTTTGGAAGCAGTGTCTAGCATCGAGTGAGCCCGGTATTCAGGTAAATCTTGTGGTCTCAGAACTATGTGCCATCGTAGGTATATATATTCATGAACCCCCTTTTGTTATATCATGTCATGCACGTCCCTTTCCTGTAAATCCTGGGATGGCTCTACCCACTTAAGCGATATAGTTGAGGTATCATGTAAGCTCTATCATGATGGTGTCGGTTAAGACGAGTGCTCCCATTGTTCCTCATGATTTATGCATTTTCATGTTTATCTTACTTTGGCTCAAGTTATGTTATTATAAAGTTTCTCTTATGATTATGGCTATCACTAGATTATGAATGTTTTGAAAACCTTGAGTCCTTATGTTTATATTATGATATTGACTCATAATTAGACTATTCTATTCTTATGAACTCTTATATATTTTTAACTGTCCATTTTTACTTACCTTGCATACTCAGTACATTCTAAGTACTGACCACTACTCTATGTTGTATCATTTTATGATACAGTCTCGGACGTTCAGGTTCAGTCCCGCCGTTAGCCAGATCCTCAAAGTTTGCATTTCCTAGCTTGTTGGTGAGTCCTCATCCTTCAAAGACCTTCTTACCAGTTATTTTCAGTTTCAGTTTATTAATGAGTTATTTGGGGTCTTGTCCCATCAACTCGTCAGATTTTAGAGTCTTATCAGACATAGTATGTATTCAGCTTCGAATTAGTGTCACGTATTCTGTCGTTCGAATGTTATTGTGTTTTCAGAATTCCACTGTTTGAAATGTTAGATTTATGTATTTATTATGTTGAGTATTAGTTGTCATGTTCATGCCATGGGTCAACTTAGAGCCATTTATGGTTCTAGGTTCCTTGTCTAGATCCGGGCCTATGTTTAGGTCGTGACAGTAAGGCTTTTGGTTGATGTTAGCACTACGTGTTACATGATATTTCAGAGTTGTAATTGCTATGGTTCTTTATTGAAGTAAAACAACATTTAATTCACACACGAAAAGGGAAGCAACTATCACAAATCTAATAAAATCAAATTATATACAGTTTTCATTCAACAGTAAAATGCCAAATATCCCCTAAAAAAATTATAAAAAGCCAATTTATATATTATTTTCATTCTACAAAAAACGAAACCAACTATCACAAATCTAAAAAATCAATTTAGATATTGTTATCATTCAACAGTAAGCTGCAAAAACTTAAATTTTAAATAAATTAATAAATATACTATCTTCATTCAACAAAAAAATGAACCAACTATCATAAATCTAAAAAATCAATGTAGATACTATTTTCATTCAACAGTAAGCTGCAAAAAATTACAATTTTAAATAAACCAATAAATATGCTATGTTCGTCCAATAAAAAATTGAACCAATTATTACAAACCTAAAAAAACCAATTTTAGATATTGTTTTTATTCAACAATAAGTTGCCAAAATTCACAAGTTCAAATAAACCAATAAAAGTACTATTTTCATTCAATAAAAAAATAAATCAACTATCACAAATCTAATAAATCAATTTAGATACTGTTTTCATTCAACTCAAAAAAGATCCAAAGATCAAAAATATAAAAAAAAAATAATTTATATACTATTTTCATTCAAATGTAATCTGCCAAAATGTCTCATTTTTGAAAAAATAAATTTATATACTATTTTTATTCAACATAAAAAAAAATCAATTATCTCAAATCTAAGAAAAAAAATAAATTATATACAGTTTTCCTTCAACAAAAAATAAACCAACTATCACAGTTCAATATAAAATCAATTTACATATTGTCTTCATTCAATGGAAAAAAGAACCAACTATCACATACCTAAAAAAAATAATTTACATACTGTGTTCTATCAAAAAAAAAAGAATCAACTATCACAAAAATATAAAACCAATTTATATATTATTTTCATTCAACAAAAAGAGAAACCAAAAATTATAAAGTAAACACAGTCTGATACACTATCACATTACTATTTTTTCGTGTTCCGTCTTTATTTATTGTAGTTCAAAATTGTTTGTCATGAAACTTTGGGTCCATCAAATTTTATCATAACATTGCTAGATACTTCATTCTCACTAATAGCTCCATCATCTTGTTTTCTCCTTTCGTAATCCCAATGAAGTGCACCATACATCCGATAATGAAATTTAGCATCAAAATTTTTCTTTGGCATTTATAATATTCCTTGGCAAGTATATTCAGTCCATGCACATATATAGACTCCACAATCTCTGCAAAATAAATAAAGATAAATTAAATAACGTGACTAATAATAATATGCAATACTATTAGCAAGTGAAAATACGTCCAGTGAATCACATTTTTGTTGGGATAAGTCATCAACCATTACATAATCCAAAGGATCATACATTGACTTTTCAACATCGGTCGGTAACTTCTTCCAGTCAATATCAGCTCTTTTACCATAATCCAGTGCTAATAAAGAAAAGAGGTATCATTGTTGCAAGGGGCTGAATAGCCTCTGCAACTTCAAGATTGTGCATAGTCCCCCCTTTCAATGAATCATAAGCATAAAGGAACCTACTTATGATGGAAAAAACAACCAACACCCAATGAAATGCAACATGGACATTGACTGGTATACATATAAGGTGAACTGTTTCCCAAGAAATATTTGAAAGCAATTTAAATTTTCGATTATATTAGCCCACAACATAATAAGGAGATATCAATTTCACTGCTCATAGATGACCTGAACCCAAGACTTGAAAAAATAATCGATCGTGGTATATCTGGATGTATTACATTGTTCATATTTGGCCCTTTTCCGTAAGTAATACATAATCACATATATTTGCTGTTGAATAAAAAAATATAATTACATAGTCTATACCAATTCGACATCATATCATTTAATTACAAAAATTTTAAAAAATCACGATTGTAAATATCAAAAATTAATTAAAAAAATAAAACATGTTTGAATAAAGAGTGTACTGAATTAATCCAAGGACATTCTGAATCAATCAAAGTATGAAAAAAATTTATTTTATCAACCTTTACTATTCTAAAATCAAATATATTATCTATCCTATTATGGGCTACAGTGTAAGCTGACTTCCTGAAAATATGAAGTAAATATTTTTACAAGAAGCTGAAAATTGATTCTTAAATAAAAATGTATTATATTATACATACTTGCCTTTTGTCTGGGACACTTTTGCATATACCCAATCCTTAAAATGAGTGACCAAATTGTCATCGACATTAAAATTATTGTAATCAACAAATGGGTGTTTGATGTTGAAATAGGTACATAATTTTTCGGAACTGCTTCCTTCTTCACTTAGACCAACGTATGGAGATTTATGAGAAAATTGAGTGAAAGGTAACAAATAAGTCTTGAAATTAAAAATGGTGACGTTGACTTGGTTAACTGTCATTAACTAAAAAAATAGATATAATTAAAGTAATTAAAAACTTTTGAGTGTGAATTAAAATTTTGATAACTCTAAAAAAATTTCCTCCTAAATTTTTAATTTCAAAATTAAAATTTTTCCTCTCTTTTTATCTTTTCATATCACTTTCTTCTTTCTCTTTCTCTTCTCTCTCCAAATTTCTCTCCTCCTCCTCCTCCTCTTCTTCTTCTTCTTCTCCTTCTCTTCTTCTTCTTCTTCTTCTTCTTCTTCTTCTTGTTCCTCCTCCTCCATCTATGTCATTGTTGTTGCCGCCACTACCGCTACCGCCACCATCATCGTCGTTGTGTTCATCTTTTTTATTGTGTTATTCTTATTCTCCTTTTTTTCCTCTTATTTCTACAAGTTTTTCTTTTGCTCTGGTCATGAGCTTGAAAAAGTATATTTTTTTCAAGCCATTGAAAAATTTCTGCATAAAATAGTAAGCTGAAAAATATGCAGCAACTGTTGAAATAATGCAGCAACTGCTAAAAATATGCAACTGTTGAATATGTTTCAGCAGTTGCTGCATCTATTTTAGCACATGCTGCATATGTTTTCAGTAGTCACTAAATCTGTTGTTGCATCTGTTGTTGCAAAATTGAAATCCTAATTATGCAGCGATGGCGACAACACATGAAGCGGAGGAGGAGTTGGTGGAAGTGGTGGTGGTGACAATAGAGAAGGAAGGGTAGCGATAATGGCTGGAGGAGGAGGTGGTTGTGGAGGAAAAGGGGGAGAGGGGAGAGTGAGAGGATGAGGCGGGGGAGGGGGGAGAGTGGGAGGATGAGGCGGGGGAGGGGGGAGAGGAGCGTTGGGTTGTCGTGGGTAGGGAGGGGGTGAATAGGGGTAGGGGTTTTATATAAATAATAAAACTTGAGGGTTTTTAAAATTAGTGTTATTAACACTAATTTTAAAATTGTCACCTCTACTCAATAATTAAGGCTTGTTTCACTTTTTTTTAATTTTGATACTTTTTTGTCACCTTTAATTCACTAGCCCGAGATTTATTGTACTTACCTGGGTTCCTAGAACGTGGTTGTTGTTCTTGCGTGACTTTATCACTAGATCGAGTTTCAACGACTACCATTTGTGTCTCACCAAAGAAGGCAACTCAAAATCATCTAATGTTGGGGTCTTGTTTGAGAAATTTCGAAACTTACAAACCTTATTAGAACCCTCAGACAAAACACTTAATAATAACATGTCTAAAATTATTTGGTTTATTTTTTATGATCTAAATGAAAATGAACTTTAACATTTGGAATCAGAAAGTAAGTTTGAATAGATACCTGAAGCATGACGGAATTTAGACGCTTCGAAAATATCTAAATCTTTGACAGGTGCTTTGTCATCGATTTTATGTGCTCCATCTACGTATTCAACGGCATTATATAAAAATATTATCAAAATAAATATAAATCATTAAAGATATATATTATATATATTTGCGTCATTACCTGATTTAGAATGACCAGATACGCTTTGGGCGTTTATCAAATTGGGTTATTCTTTCAAACCATCATCACAGTTAGGTGATTTTTGTTCAAAATGATCATGTGCATCTAGAGGAGGGTCAACATGGATTTTGCTTGCCGTCATTTTTTCAGAATACACACCATCATTCTCTGAACTCTGTTAATTTTTTTTTTTTTTGTGTATATATATATATATATAAAACTATCCAGCAAGCCAATTTATATTCCACATGTAAATAAATATCAATGTATGTAATATGGTATAATGTATATGGATTCCTACTAGCTGACTTTTTTCTAGACATGCCACTTCAATGGCACTCGTGGGCTAGTACTATAGTGAAAGATAATTAAAAATATTGCATTGAATGGTAGTTGTCAGCTTTCTTTTTATATGTGCTTGCTTCCCAGGTTTGGTTTCACAGTCTTACCTCAAATGTTCGAAGAACCAAAAAATAAAATTTTCTAGTTATTGGCTTCTCATTCTTATTCCCTATTTATTGCAATTCATTATTCAATGTTGATGCTGCCAGAAGCTACTCTTACCAAAAGATAACTTTTTATGTTATAATGCTTCCCTATTCATGAAAGTAGTAAACTACTCATACATTTTATTTTGTTCAAATTTTGTTCACTAACACAAATTAAGATCTTTTTGGTATTGAATCTCTCAGATATTGATTTTATGTACTTATTTATTGAATTGTAAACTGAAGATAGATAAGAAAGATGTTATTTCTTGTCCAGTAGTTCCAAAATATAACCAAAAGGAGGAATAGAAGACTCTGCAGTCAAGTCACACAATTTTTTTCCTATTAATTAACCTGTCATTTGATGCCGTCCAAATTATACCTCCCAATTGAGATATAAAGCGGTGAATGTTAAATATAGAACCAGCAAAGGTTAAGGTCGATCCCACAGGGAATATGAAAAGAACTTGAGTTAATGTGATTAGCTATTACTATCAGATTACTTATTTCCTAGAGGGAAAGAAATAAAATAATAAAAAAGAGTAAAGACTACTAGATGTTTAAATCAATTTTGGTTTGTATTCAATCAACAAATTGACTAGGATTGTGTTCTCCAAGACTTCATAACCACAAGGCTTTTACACTAGTGATCTATTCCGGTGTTTAACATGCAATATCGGTAAGTTAGGTTTACCTAAATGGTTGATCCCCTATCCAGATGATTATCACCACACAACTTGGTTCGTATACGGGTATATGCTTAATTAACCCTTACCCTTAATATCAGAATAGATATCTCCAGACAAGTTCAAGCTATTAGATGAGGGTTGATAGCCTCAAACCTCCGTTGTTAATCCCTTTTCCCATTTACTAACTCCTTGATCCGGTAAGTAAGAATAAGACAAGTTCCAACGATTGCAATCGTTAAGAAATAATTAAAACGAAGGAAAAAACAATACATGCATTAAACCCCATTCAAGAATCACTAAGTGTTTAACCTATGTGTGCTAATTCATCATGGTTCCCACAACCATAGTTATGGGTTTAGCTACTCATGTTTGAAATATCACAATCACAAAGTATAGAATAAATCATAGTTATAACTTACAAAAATTCGTAAAAGAAAACCAAGTGAATTGAATATAACTCCAAAACTAATGAACAAAACTCCAATGTTGATTAATTCTCAAAATCAAGAACAAAATTACAAACTTTATTTCTTGAACCAAGAATGATCGTTCACAACACTAGAATCCATGTGAAAGTAGTAAAAATAAAATATCCCCGAAAAATAAACCAAAAATTACATTTATAGTTCCAAACAGATCTTATCCTAACTAAACATGGATTCCAGGTTGGCAGGAGTAACAGGCTAAGTAACGACTCGTTGGGTCTCCCAAGGAGTCGTGATTAGTGAAAATCATCTGTCCTTGGCAGTAGGCCCACTCGTGGTAACGGGTCACCTAACGACTCATCATGTCAGGGCACGAGTGGTTAGGCCTCTCATGGTCTTGGTTCTCCAGAATTTCAGTGCACATGACGGTTCCTACCAGTGCTCTCCTAATAAGTCATCCCATCATCCGATGACTCGTTACATCTATCATTGCCTTCACTAGATATTTTTTAGAAATCCTATTCCCAGTCTTCACGACTAGCTGGACGACTCATTACCAGACGTAACGAGTCATGCCTTCAACCCGTTAAGTGCATTGCTTCTTCAACATTAAAACGTGATCTTCTCCCCAAAACTCCAGGCACAAGTCGTACTTTGAGACAATGATTCGTGACTTGCCTAGCTTCCTACATTTCGGTCCTTTAATGCTTATTTTGCCTATTTTCCGTTCACGACCTTTTTCCTGCAACATTCAACACAAACGCATCATATCTACATAAACATACCCAGAATGTGCATCGTTTCTTGGTTTTAAGTGTCGAAAGTGCTGTAAAATCACGGCACATAAACAACCTCAACTTCGAACTTTTGCATGTCCTCAGGCAAAAATAAAATAAAATAAACTACTTCGTCGCTTCAATCAAAAGAACTTTAGGAAACTTACAACAGTCACAACTCCTCATCAAGTCAAATTTTCTAACCTCTCCTTTATCATACATACTCAAATCATAATGCATATGCAAAATTTTCAACCATGACATAGAGAAATCGAAACATGGAAAAATGTTGTCACTTGCAACCATGTACAAAAATCTATAACACTGACCTAGACAATTTGCAAAAGATTTTGTTGATCAAATGCTCTCACATCAAAGAAGTCCCACACTCACTCATATGTATATGATTATATCAATGTATTTCTCTTGGAAATCACACTCGCTCTCACAAAGAAATTCTAACTGTGTGCATGTAATACCATAGGCTTGCCTTTACTTTCAATACCTCGAATTTCAGACAGGTAACAAGGATCACTATAGGACTTTTTAACCTTGTAACATAGGCTCAGGTTCGGGTATGGTACATATGGGACTAGTAGCTTAACCCTCCTTGGCACTACACATGTCTTTACTCCACTTTTAACCTTTCTTTCATATTTTCTCCCTTTTTCCTTTACTTTCTTCCTCTTTTATTTTCATTTGCAATTACGAATGTGGTATTCATTGCTTTAACTTTTTTCTTTTTTTTCTTTTTTTGCTCTTTTTCTCTTTAATATTTTTGTTTCTTTCTTTTCTTTCATTACGCACATCGCACCTGCTCTTTCATTTTCATTACCCAATCTCATTCCACCCTACTCTTCTTAATCACCCCTATAATAGCCACCCTTAACTTAGGCAATTTTTCTGAGTTGAGATTCATAGTGTCAAAGAAGGGACCAGGGCCAAAATAGGTTCATTTTTAATCAAAGCAGGAAGGTGAATTGGTGTAAACAAAAAGAAAGGTTAATTTAAGCTCAAAAATTTGGATCAAGGGATATTTATTTTCTTTTGGTCGGTCTTTTAAGGCTAAAGTGGGCTCATTAATTAAAAAATGGCCTATGATCCTATCCTAGTTTCCATCCTCTATCTCGGTACGACTGACCAAGCAAGTTCTAGATTGATACACATAGCCGAATTTAACTATTATATCTCACTCACAAATAGCATAGGTTAACAACATCACTTCTACTAACTGCTAGTTTAGGTACAGCGATACAACGGTAAACATGTTCACAGTTTTAATGTCATGCAATGATTTATAAAGGTCATACTTCTCGATTTTAACACACATAAAAGATTTTAGGAGGGGTATCATATTATCAGTTCAACTAAATTCAAAAATTCATGCTCTTGACTGCCTTATGTTCACCTAACTTTCTTTCAACTGACAAAAACAAACACAAAACATAAAAACCTAAACGTGCTGGTTCTACTAGATAAAGAACACCCGAGGGAAAAGATATCCAACAAAAAAAACCCTCAAATTGTGTTCAGCAAAAATACACAGGTATCCCTTCCCATCCCCATCAAGAAAAGCATGTGTCGTCCTCGGTGCATATATATATAAAATAAAACCATGGAAATAGGGAACATACCTGTGCGACCTAGGTGTCTGCGACCTGGTCGGTGGAGGGTGTAGATACTCCTCCAGTGTCCTCTCCGATACCACCGGCTTGATCCAGTGCATTTTCGAACCCAATTGAGCTTGTACCTTCTCCCCGAGCTCTCGCTGTCTCAACTGCGGCCCTATGTCGAGCCTCCTCTCTGGATAAATGCAACGCTGTCTCCATCTCTCTCCGCTCTCGCTTCTGCTGACGGAGCAGAGAGTCATCCTCCTCAAAACTCGCCTCCTCACGAGGCCTCTTGCCCTTATTTTGTGCCACCGACTACTCAGTAATGAATTCAAATATCGGCAGTAGCTCTTTTTCTCTCTCACCCTCAAATACTGGAAGCACGGGTGGAGGGATCGCAACTACCTTTCATGCGGACAACTCCCGTACTTCCGCTCTGAGCGCTGCTATCTCCACATACCACCTTGCCAGCTTGGGCGCCTGTAACTGTGCAAGGCGCTCATCCATGCGTCTATCAAAAGCATCCAACCGGTCATGCACTGAGCTAGAGAGCGCCTCCAACTCCTTTGTAACCCATGACTAACTTTCTCCATTAACACCTTAACCTGCAGAGCCGTGTGTGCTTGTTGTTTCTCAGCTTTTGTCATCCGTCTAGCCATGTCGGTCAGGAATTCTTTGGAAATAGTGACTAGACCGGCTAAAGGAGAACTTAAGTGTGCAACAGGTGGTTGAGGTGTAGCTACTGTGGCTAATGAATCTAGAATCTCTGCAGGGGCGGGAATGTCAGCTGCATCTGTAGCCTCAGGTTGGCTATCCATCTCTCTGGCCTCCGTGTTCTCTACCGCCATCTTAGTAAATACAGCAGCCTCAGTCTGTATACCACTGCTAAATGCCTCTACCAATATTTTCGCTCCAGCGGATGCGATAGCCTGACTCCTCACTCTCGATACCGGGTTTGTGTCGTCTCCAATCAACCATATATCGGTTATCTTGTGGACCACTATGCACTGATCAACTGATGGAAACTCTGGCACCTTTGACTCCTGACAGAGTCTATCAACAAGGCATGAAAAGGGAATGGTAATGCCACCATTTATCACCCGCTCTCGAATCTCTTCAGCAATATACTGCGGGAAATTTATGGCGTACCCTCCATGATGCTAGCTACTAGTGCAACTCTGTCAGGTGAAAGAACGTTATCATTGGTAGTTGGTACCATATTGTGCCGAACTAGTGACCACCAAAACTTACCTTGAAAATTCAATGTGGCCTTTTCTATCTGGGACTCAGTGCCATGCAACCATTCAACCAACGGACCTCTTGTGGCAATGACCCGTGATAGCCAAGTGTACTGCCTGATTCGCTCCTCACTATTTTAGCTTTTTAGTCTTGAATTTCTTGATCTCGAATAGTCTGTGATCGAACTCAGCTATATTCATTGGGGCATGATAGTCTAGACCATAAAGCAGTCTAGATATGGTCCTCTCATATATGTCTACAGGCGTCTCCTGAACCAACACCTGTGTTAAAGGGGGCCTCTTTTTCCAGTCTTGACCACCCAATGCCAGACACTGTAATGTGGCTCGTAGGCTGCATAAATTCTCTAACCATGCAGGGGCTATAGATTCCCGATGGCTCAGTCAACCACCCCAACCTATTTTTGTCGAACAAATCCTGCAGCTCAAGGAGGTCCTTAGCCCCGTGGTGACCAGTCTAGGCTCCTCGTAGATGCTCCTCTTTGATGTCCTTTGTCATCCGGAGCAATATCCCTATTGTAAATGACCCTCATACCATGAATACACCATCTTCTCATGTGCCTTGGTTGATCATTTGATGTATTCAAAGTCTCGGTCAATTCATCATATGTGCTCCCTTGTTGAGCACGTGACTCATTAGCAACTTCTACGTTTCGCTCAGCTGTGGTGCCCTTGGGAGCAATCAAAACTATGGCCCCAGCATTCTCATCTATTCGTCTTAGTGGGCTCTTGCCAGTGGAGTAGGAGCATCAACCAGGGCTATCGAATTTGTAGATTGTTGATCCCTAGCCCTGGTGGATCGCCTTACCGGCTGCTCTTCTGACACTCTGAATTCCTCCTCTGAGCTACTAAACTCTTCGGAGGAAGAGGGCGCATCCCAAAGTCTGCGATAAGATGGTTGACTCCTCTCCGGCATTTGTTTCTTGGCCGAGCCTTTCTTTGGTGTACCCCTCGAAGCCATTGTACATGTGGAATATCAATTAGTATACAAGATGAGATGAAACATAATCAATTTTTAAACTATGTCTCTGTAGATAGGACAAGTGACTTAGCAAGTCATTGCCACTGGCCACGACTCGTGAGGTCAGTCATTGTCTCTAGGATGTGTTTTTTTCTTTTTGGACCAGTGAACTTAACGACTGGTCACAACGAGTCATTACCTGAGGCGACGACTTGTTAGACCAATCGTGAGATGCACTGGTCACCTAGACCAATTTCCACTCAGGACGAGCTATATGAAGAGTCCTGAGGTGATACCACGACTCATTACATGGCTCGTGCTCAAGAGTTTTACATACAATGGTTCACTTAACTCACACATGTTCATCATCACTTGATATTATCAATCCTATTAGCACGAAAACAACAACATTTTGACAGCATTTCATTCCATTTTTATCTTGATTTAAGTGGAATGCAACCTAGGATTTTCTATCCGTAGGAATCATTAATCAAGCAATGTAAATTTCAAAAAGGCATGGGTCAAGCAAAATTTCTACTCTAAGCATATAGATACTCACAATTTATTAATGAGAATTACACAATGATTGTTGAGCAGAGAGTAGAGTCGTGAGCCGTGAGTGCCTGTGTAAATCGTGAGTGTTGTGTGTTCGATTGTGAATTCTTTCCAGTGTGTGACTATTTTGGGAGGAGAAGAGGAAGGAAACTTGAGTTGATGTATTGATAGCTTGAGATGGTGAGGGGTTTCAGTGGGCAAAGTTCGATGTTTTTATTCGTTTGAAATTAAACATTGTTCCTTATTTAAACGTGGGTCAGGTTGGGTGTTATTTTTCATTTAATACACCACGAGCCACATAACGGACTGTTATATGGTGAAACGACTCGTTAGACTCTTAGTGCATTGGCTTGAGCTTAAGATCTTACCTGGGACCTAACGGCTTGCGTAACGACTCGTGGTGCTACCCAATGAGCCGTGGCATGAGTCGTAGGCCCTGAACTGTGGTAGCTTCCTGACGGGCCATTCTATGAATTGTTTGTTCGCCCAACGATTCTTTAAGTTAGTTGTTATCACCTTTTTTCAGTTTAATTCCATCTTTGATCCAGTAGACTTGATTGAAGACCCCACGATTTTTTGTCACTGTCAACGACTCATTTGGTCAACCGTTGTCTACACTGTTTTATGCAGCAGTGATGACGATCCATTTAACGAATCGTTTGGTCTGATGACGACTCGTTCTGTGCTTTTTGGAACCAGCAACTCAAGTTCAAATTTTCGGTTTTGACTTCGAATTTCCCATCTTAATCACCTACACACATCCACACATGTGAACACTATATTTTTCTCACGTTTACAACTTGGGTTGCCTCCCAAGAAGTGCTTGATTTAACATTGCGGCATGACACGGGTATTTTGACTACTTAGACTTCACCAAAACACCTCCATGGGTTGCCTCCCATGCAGCACCTGATTTAACATCACGGCACGATGCAAATCCCCGAGTTACTCATATTTCACCCAGAGCCTAGAGATCCACCAACTATATTTCTTCGCTTCTCCCAGATATGCTTTCACCATTTGTCCGTTAACTTTAAAGCTCTTTCCTTCATGATTTTCCAGTTCAATTTCCCCATGAGAGAATACTAACTACTCGAAAAGGCCCTAACCATGGACTTCAACTTGCCGAGAAACAAGCGAAGCCTAGAATTGAATAGTAACACCATACCACCAGGGCTGAACTCTCTCTTCTCAATCTTCCGGTCATGCTGAATCTTCATTCTCAATTTATAAATTTCAGAACTCTCATAGTCTTTCAAACAAAATTCATCTAGCTCATTCAACTGATCAAGCCTCAAGTTCGCAGCTTCGCTCCAATCCAAACTCAGCTTCTTGAGCGCCCACATAGCTTTGTACTCAAGTTCCACCATCAGATGACATGATTTTCCATAAACAAGATGATACGGAGACATACCTATAGGAGTCTTGAATGCGGTCCGATAAGCCCATAAAGCATCATCTAGCTTCCTTGCCCAATCTGTCCGGTTAGCATTCACAGTCTTCGCCAAGATGGTCTTTATCTCTCGGTTTGTGACTGTTCGGTCTGCGTTATATGGGTATATAACTACACGCAAGTGCACGTGGTCGAACAAGTAGTAAAGTGGCTTAAGTAAGCCAAGTATCGATCCGACAGGGACTGGGATGAAATGCAATCTGCTCAAGTGTATTATATTTTAATTCCAAAAAATGCAGACAACAGTGTAACCAAGAGTTTGATATTTTGATTTATAATTTTTATGTTAAATCTAAAACAACTATCTAATGTGAGTCTGAACTATGAATGAGAGCATGCTGAGGTTAAACGAACATGTAATGAAATTAATTATTGACATAATTTGGTTAGTCTTTTCCTCCGGTTGCTAGTCAAGAACTATTGCCAAGAGATTAAAACTCTCGTATTCAACCCCACTTAAGAATCATGAACCATCCACCTACATTTCTGTGATTAAATGCAACTCATGTTCTAGCCATACAAACCCGGTTCCTAAATTGACTAATACGACTTTCAGGTATATTTGTATCCTGAAAGTAAATCAATTCTCAATTTTCCCAAACTAAGAAAAGATCATATCCTATTAATTCACAACTTTCCAATTTCTTGGTCTCTCGAGTGAAATCGGACTTTTTAGATTTACATTAACGTAGGCCACACATTAATGCAGTAAGAACAAGAATTAATAGAACAACCATGGAAGAAAAGATGAAAAACCAATATGATTAACAATCACATTTCACTACAATTGTTCATAACCTCAGCAAGAAGAGGAATTAGCCACTCATTCGTGGATTAAACATCGTTAAATGAGTGTTAAACATACAAGCAATTGAATACAAGGAGAAGGAAAGAGAGAAAAACCCTGATAATTTCGTCCCCTCAACTGCCTGTAACCCACGTTCTTGCTCCACCAAGTCAGAATTTCTCAAATAAAACCTAAGTGTGCTATTTATAGTAGTGGGACTTTTTCCCGGAATAACAAGCAACGTGTCACGGAGTGCATCGCAGAGCACTGCCTCCGTGACACGCCACTGACGTGAAAGCTCTCTGGAAATCACCCGAAATTGACCTCGGCAGCACCCTGCCGCGTTGGCAGCGTGTCACGCTGCTTGGGCAGCGCGTTGACACCTCATTGTCGCGCAGCCAACCTGCCGTGGCACGTTGCCAACGTGCAGGTGGGCTGTTGTGATCAGCCTGCCTGCCGTGGCACGTTGCCAACGCGCAGGTGGGCTGTTTTGTGCCTCCTCTTTGCCGACGTTCGCGGGTTAATTCCGTTTCCAAGCCTCTACTTCACCAACTCATGGATTAGTTACTCAAAAGTCATCAAAACCTACAAAACAAAGGCTAATCATGTTGGTTAGCACTTATCCTCGCATTCATATAAAATTACATGAAAATGTATACAATTACTTAGATAAACAAGACTAATTTAAGTCACAAAGCGTATCTCGGGCATGCTATTTTTGCCCGTGATCACAACCCCACACTTAAAGCCTTGTTCGTCCTCGAACAACCTTTTACATATCATGCATATGGAGATTCCCGCATAACTAATTTAGCAAGATAATTCAAGTTACGGCTATAATGATTACGTAAGATAACAAGCTACAAATAGAGCATGCATGATTTGATCATTGAAATGAAGTACAACTATGTTAAGACTTCTTAACCTCTAGAATCGACTCTCAATCTTAGCAAACTCATACAAATCAACTGATCAAGAAATCTAACATGAATTATATCCTTCATTAAACATGTGCCCTCACAACAAGAGAGTTACCCATTTTCACACGCAAATTTTTAAATCACAACATGTATAGGTAAATGAATAGAATTACGCTCACTCTCGCAAAGAATTCACATGCATCATGTAATGACCCATAAGCTTGCCCTTAGTGTTTTACTCCACTAATTTAAGGACGTTTGAACGTAAGATCAAGTAGGACTTAATGGGTTGTAATGTAAGCTAAGGGATGGGTAGGTACTATTCTGGCCAGTAATAGTGACTATCTTCCCCCAAGCGCTTTTAATAACTTCAACCTTCATTAAGGATATCTCTTCCCTTACTTCACCCTCATTCTTTTCAATCCTGAATTTTCTATTCTTGTTCCCATTTCTTTAAGCACACTCAGCTTAGTAGTAAGGAGTACTTAAGCAAATTTTTTTTTCATTCATTTATTTTCTTACTCCCTACTAATAATCAACCATTTTTACACAAGTGCACCTTTGTCCTTTTCTCAACTTTCACAACTTCTACTTTTCCTTCTTTTTCACGCTTCTCACTCCCTCGTTCTTTGGAATTTTTTCACTTAAGCGCTTAGGAGTTTTGGATCAAATTCAAGGCTAATGAAAGAAAAAGGATTAAGCTTATGTTGTAGCTATCAAAGAATAGGCTCAAGGCTCAATGGGGCTAACTAGGATTAAATATTCAAGGTAGGTAAAGTGAGGGATAACATTTATGTTCATTCAAATAAATGCCTAAATCATCTCCTACAATTCACATCCTTCATTTCGTTTTATATACACACCAGGCAAGTTTTAGACATTCCACAATAGCACGGAATATTCGAAAAACTTACACTCACAGCACATGCTCAATTCAAGACACATTTCGCAGACTCTTAACTCAACTAATCACAAGAATTCAAAATTAAGCTTCAATCATATCAAGTCAAATTCAAGAGCCTAGGTGTCTCAAACATAGGTATACCACTTGCATGCTTCAACACTAAACATACTTGCATCTTACAATCATTTATAGCACATAACAAGAATATCAAGCCATCAATTAGCTACAGGTTCAAAAACCAACCTACTGACTAATTTTCCTCAAGACGGTCGTCATCCATCCATCGTTGGAACCAGTCTCTAACTATGACTAAAAACATTATATATAGACAAAGAAAAGAAAAAGAAAATTTTTATTTTTCGGTTCAAAGACCCCCCGTCGGAAAAGAACCGAAAAGGAAAAACCAACGGGTGATGAAGTCATGCTTAATTCACAAAAAAATTTCAAATTTTTCAAATTTCTCACAAGCATTTCATTCACCAAAAATCGTTAAGCACAACAAAATTTTTTTGAAATTTCCCTTAAAATTTCCCTCACCCCACACTTGAATCTTGCTATGTCCTCATAGCATCAAATTAAAATTTAAAAAGGGTGAGAAATACTCCCTGAGGCCTTTAGGCCTAGCTAATAGCATGTCTTCCTTCAACTTTGCACAAGTGGGTGTTCAACCCCACACTTTTTCTCTTCCATGCTTGTTAGCTTCCTCCTCCACGAGTACTCAGACTTCCCCTCCATCTGTGCTTAACTTTCCACCAAAACAACACACGATGAAAAATAAATAAAATCAACTTAAATGCAAGAAATTAAAATGGTACCCATGGTACCCTTGGGTTGCCTCCCAAGCAGCGCCTAATTTTACGTCGCGGCACGACGTATCCAGTTTCACCGCTTTTTCCTCCACCTTGAGGATATGAATCTCACCCCTAATTTCTTTTCTAATTTCCTCTTATGTTCTAGGGGTGGTGGTGAAAAAGTGTAAGGACCAAGTAGTAGATGTTGCCTTTTGCACTTATTGGCCCTTAAGTAAGCGAAGTCATTTTGTCTCTCCGAGTCGGCATATTTCAAAATATATGGGGCTTGGTCCTCCTCTAGACATTTCTCTATAAACTTGGAAGACTCTATTTCTATGTTGTCAACCAAACTTAATGTTGAAAAATGCGTCGAGTGTGGTCCGATACACCTCAACTCTGAAACTCCATTATCCTTGACCTCTTTACTTGTATACACCTTCTCAGCATCGACATCTATCTCTCCATTACTGTCAACTGGCGAATACTCTATCTCTTCCTCCATGAATGGATTTTCCATAAGTGTGAGCCCATCACGGGGACACTCAAGAGATTCTAATTGTTGGGCTTCATCCAAAAATTCACCCTTGTCTTCCTCTTGTAGTTCCTCTTGAATATCGGCTAAAACTGTTACCTGCAATTTATCACAAGCTTCAGCCTCAGCAATCATCTCCGTGAATTTGACGCTCATCCTTTCTAGAGCCTCTGCATTTTCTTTTTGCTGAATTCTCAATACTGCCATCGCCTCCTTCATTGCTTCTGATTGCTCCAGGAGTTGTTTCAACATGTCTTCTATTTGAACTTGGCGTCCCAAGTCCTCATTTTCAGCATGTCTATATTCAGCAAAAACAACAGAAGGATCATAGTAGGGGCTTGGGGGAGGGTAATATGCATTCGGACAGCCATCCCAATGGCCATCTTGACCACCACATATATTGCACGTGTTACAGTGTTGCCACGAGTGGTGTCCTCCGCAATTCAGACAATATTGCTAAAATATGAGTGTCCACCATTTAAACCATTTGTATTCCACGATGTCATGTCAATAAGGGTATTCAAAGAAAGAAAAAAAAATAAAATGAAAAAGAATTAAAACAAACACTAAGACCAAGTTGTCAGCACTAAGAAAAAAAATATAGTAAATTTACACTTAAGAAAAATTCACCAATTGCCAGTCCCCAGCAACGGCGTTAAAAACTTGTTCGGTCTGCGTTATATGGGTATATAACTACACGCAAGTGCACATGGTCGAACAAGTAGTAAAGTGGGTTACGTAAGCCAAGTATCGATCCCACAGGGACTGGGATGAAGTGCAATCTGCTCAAGTGTACTATATTTTAATTCCAAAAAATGCAGACAACAGTGTAACCAAGAGTTTGATATTTTGATTTATAATTTTTATGCTAAATCTAAAACAACTATCTAATGTGAGTCTAAACTATGAATGAGAGCATGCTGAGGTTAAACGAACATGTAACGAAATTAATTATCGACATAATTTGGTTAGTCTTTTCCTCCGGTTGCTAGTCAAGAACTATTGCCAAGATATTAAAACTCTCGTATTCAACCCCACTTAAGAATCATGAACCATCCACCTACATTTCTGTGATTAAATGCAACTCATGTTCTAGCCATACAAACCCGGTTCTTAAATTGACTAATACGACTTTCAGGTATATTTCTATCCTGAAAGTAAATCAATTCTCAATTTTCCCAAACTAAGAAAAGATCATATCCTATTAATTCACAACTTTCCAATTTCTTGCTCTCTCGAGTGAAACCGGACTTTTTAGATTTACATTAACGTAGGCCACACATTAATGCAGTAAGAACAAGAATTAATAGAACAACCATGGAAGAAAAGATGAAAAACCAATATGATTAACAATCACATTTCACTACAATTGTTCATAACCTCAGCAAGAAGAGGAATTAGCCACTCATTTGTGGATTAAACATCGTTAAATGAGTGTTAAACATACAAGCAATTGAATACAAGGAGAAGGAAGAGAGAAAAACCCTGATAATTTTGTCCCCTCAACTGCCTGTAACCCACGTTCTTGCTCCACCAAGTCAGAATATCTCAAATAAAACCTAAGTGTGTTATTTATAGTAGTGGGACTTTTTTCCGGAATAACAAGCAACGTGTCACGGAGTGCATCACGGAGCACTGCCTCCGTGACACGCCACTGACGCGAAAGCTCTCTGGAAATCACTCGAAATTGACCTCGGCAGCACCCTGCCGCGTTGGCAGCGTGTCACGCTGCTTGGGCAGCGCGTTGACACCTCATTGTCGCGCATCCAACCTACCGTGGCACGTTGCCAATGTGCAGGTGGGCTGTTGTGATCAGCCTGCCTGCCGTGGCACGTTGCCGACGCGCAGGTGGGCTGTTTTGTGCCTCCTCTTTGCCGACGTTCGCGGGTTAATTTCGTTTCCAAGCCTCTACTTCACCAACTCATGGATTAGTTACTTAAAAGTCATCAAAACCTACAAAACAAAGGCTAATTATGTTGGTTAGCACTTATCCTCACATTCATATAAAATTACATGAAAATGTATACAATTACTTAGATAAACAAGACTAATTTAAGTCACAAAGCGTATCTCGGACATGCTATTTTTGCCCGTGATCAGTGACTTCAACCTGCCCACTAGACTGCAGATGATAGGGTGTTGTCACCCTATGTTTTACCCCATATTTTCCCAATAAAGAATGAAACAACAGGTTACAGAAGTGTGAACCCCTATCACTAATGATGGCTCTGGGATTACCGAATCTAGAAAATATATTTCGCTTCAAAAATGTTGTGACACTCTTCCCTTCATTATTTGGAAGCACAAATGCCTCCACCCATTTCGAAACGTAGTCCACAACAACAAGTATGTACTTCATCCCGTTTGAGCTCACAAATGGGCCCATGAAATCAATGCCCCACACATCAAATAGCTCAATGACCAGGATGGGAGAAAGAGGAAGCTTATGCCTCCGTGATATGCCTCCTTGCCTTTGGCATGCATCACATGCCTTTGCAAAATCATGTGCATCCTGGTGAATGGTTGGCCAATAATACCCACATTGCAAAATTTTGTGGGCTGTGCAGATCACGCTATGGTGACCACCAACAGGGGATGAGTGGCAGGCTTTCAGTATGCTCAACATCTCTACCTCGGGCACGCATCTTCGAATAACCCCATCAACACATATGCGATATAGGAAGGGCTTATCCCAGAAAAACTTCTGCACGTCAGACATGAACTTCTTCCACTGGTGAAAAGATAAGTGTTTTGGTACAACACCACTCACCAGATAATTAGCAAAGTTCACAAACCATGGGATGAGATCCTGTGAGGCCGCTAAAACTTGTTCGTCTAGGAACGCATCATCTATGTCATGCTCATCTCGAAGTGCTGCATCAGGTTCCAATCTTGATAAGTGATCTGCCACTTGGTTTTCGGTCCCTTCCGGTCTTTTACCTCAAACTCGAACTCTTGTAGTAGAAAAAACCATCGAATCAACCATGGATTGACATCCTTCTTTGCTATCAGATATCTCAAAGTTGCATGGTCTGTATGTACTATCACCTTAGTTCCAAGCAAGTATGCCAGAAATTTCTCAAATGCAAAAACTACAGCCAACAACTCCTGTTCTGTCACGATTTAATTTTTCTGAGCTGCATTAAGAGCCTTGCTAGCATAATAAATAGGATGAAAAATCTTTTCACGCCTCTGACCCAACACAGATCCTAGGGCCACTCCACTAGCATCACACATAACTTCGAATGGTAAAGACCAATCAGGTGCCATTATAATTGGGGTAGTGGTCAATCTCTCTTTAGGCATTCAAACACCTTCAAACATGCCTCATCAAAAACAAACTTCACCTCTTTCTCAAGCAGTATACACAAAGGATGTGCAATCTTTGAAAAGTCCTTGATGAATCTCCTGTAAAACCCTGCATGACCCAAAAAGCTTCGAAGAGCTTTCACAGAAATTGGAGGTGGTAGACTAGCAATTACTTCTATCTTGGCCCAGTCTACCTCAATACCCTTACTCGAAATCTTGTGGCCTAGCATTATTCCTTCTTTGACGATAAAATGGCACTTTTCCCAGTTAAGTACCAAGTTGGTCTCTTCACATCTCTACAACACCTTGCTCAAATGAGCTAAACAATCTTCGAATGAATCACCCACCACCAAAAAGTCATCCATAAAGACTTCAATGATGTCTTCCACCATGTTAAAAAATATGGACATCATGCAATGCTAAAAAGTGGCGGGCGCATTACATAACCCGAACGACATCCTATTAATGCAAATGTACCATATGGATAAGTGAACGTAGCCTTCTCTTGGTCTTCGGGGGATATAGAAATCTGATTGTACCTCGAATAACCATCAAGGAAATAGTACCATCCTCTACCTGCAAGTCGGTCTAACATCTAATCCATGAATGGCATCGGAAAGTGATCTTTCTGATTCCAACAGTTCAACTTCCTGTAGTCCATGCATACTCTCCAACCGGTGACTGGTCTTAATGGAATGAGCTCATTGTTGGCATTTAGGACTACCGTGATTCCTTCCTTTTTCGGTACATACTAAATTGGGCTCACCTGTTTGCTGTCAGCAATAGGATAAACCACACCCGCATCCAACCACTTGATGATTTCCTTCTTGACCACCTCTTGCATAGGTGGATTCAACCTATGCTAATGCTCAATACTCGGAATACAATCTGGCTTTTGCTAGATCTTGTGAGTGCAAATACCAGCTGGGATTCCAATAATGTCTGCAATGGTCCACTCAATGGCTTTTTTATATCTCTTCAAAAATGGAAACCACAACCTCCACTTGCCATTTCTCTAAGTCAGCTGCAACAATGACCGGTAAAGTGTTACCGGTTCCCAAAAATATATACTGTAAGTGAGATGGGAGTGTTTTAAACTCAAATACCAGAGCCTCCTTAATAGATGGCTTGGCTGGTAGGGTTACCCGATTCTTCAAGTCAAGATCAATCTTCTTTGGAGCATAAGTGTATGACCCCATACCAGCAAGTGCATTGACTATCTCCTCACCCCCATGGATCTCCTCAGCACCAACATTCATCAAGACTGCTGCTAAGTCATCCAGAATCAATAATTCCTCCATAGGCATAATTGGGAACTCAAGTTCCGCAACATCAATTACTAAGAACACCATCATGTCATTTACTTGCTTCATGGATCTGCATACATTGAACGTTACTTCCTCATTGTTCAACCCAAATTTCAGTTGTCCAATCTCCATATCTACAAGAGCACATCTAGTGGCAAGGACGCCCAATATAATGGGGACCTCAAAATCAACTTCACAGTCCAGGATGACAAAACCGACCGGAAATATAAAGGACTCCACCTTCACTAGAACATCATAGAGAATTCCCACCGGATTCTTCATCGTACGATCTGCCATCAAAAGAAACATTGTAGTCAGTTTGGGGGCTCCCAAGCCTAACTATCTGAACACTGCTAGCGGCATCAAACTAATACTAGCACCCAGATCACATAATGCCTTAGCAAAATTAAAGGCTCCAATAGTGCATGGTATGGTAAACGCCCCAGGGTCTTCCTTCTTCTGAACAAGAGAACAGGATGCTATTGCACTACAGTGGTGCAAATTATCAGTAGATTTGAAGCTCACAGTCCTCTTTCTAGTGACAAGGTCCTTCATAAATTTAACATAGCCGGGCAACTGCTCAAGTGCCTCGACTAATGGGATGTTCATAGATAATTATTTCAACATGGAGACGAATTTGTGATACTTCCCTTCTTCGATCTTTTTCTTCAACCGCTGTGGAAAAGGGGGAGGAGGTCTAGAAATAGGATTGAACTTTTGCGGTGCCTCCTTCTTTTTCTCATTGCCAAATCCATGTTCCTTTGCATTACTAGGAGCAGTCTTCGCGACAGAATCATCAACAAAAATTGGGTCCTCAAAATCTGCTATCCTATCATCATCAATCAATACGGGCTCTTCTGTCTCATCAATCATAACCGGCCTCGGAGGATCAACTGTCGCCTTCCTGCTCCTAGTAGTGACTGCCATGCAGTGACTATCATTTTTTGGATTTTGCATGATGTTGCTGGGAAGTGTGCCTTTCTGCCTCTAATTCATCGCAACAGACATCTGAAACAGTTGTTGCTCAATTTGCTTAATAGCCAAGGCATGTGATTCCACCTTTTGATTCATACTAGAAATATCAGCGCGGAGCTCCTTGAAATGGCCGTCTGTTGCCTCCATCTGCTAAGTACCTTGGACAACATGTCTTCAACCCTTGAGCCACTAGGCTCTGGCTCATGGTTCCTTGGAGGGACATACAGACCGCTTTTATCATTTTTGTACTCCTCACGCTTCTTCCAGTCTCCATTGTCTCTGTATTGGCCTTGGTTGCAATTATTATTCCTGTAATAGTTCTGACCTTGGTTCCCCTGACCTTGATGCCAAGAGTCTTGGTTAGACCCTTGGGTGTTGGTCCAAAAACCCGCCCCTTGACCATTCAGATAATTAGTTTCCTCCTCAGATTCAGATTTAGATTCGCCTCCATCATTTCTCGAGGCCTTGCCCTAAGAACCCACATCATTCACTTTTTCAGCTCCGGCTCCCCTTAAATTCTTAGAAAGAAGCCCCATTTTGGTCTTTATCTTAGTAATATCCTGATCTCATTCTTTATCTTTTCTTCTCTGTTCTGCAGACATACCTACCGCATAAGAACCAACCGAAATCTCCAACTCTCTTGTGTGCCATGCACGGTTGGTTTTGGTGATTCTGCCATGTAGCTCAGAAGCCTCGGCATAAGTATAACTCATGAATAATATACCAGACACGGTATCATCCACCACCTTGGTGTTAGCATTTAAAGATCTGTAGAAAATTTCCAGCAATGTATCTTTTGGGATCCTGTGGTTGGGCACCCTTTTAAGCTTCTTGTTGAACCTCAACCATGTCTCATGAAGTGCCTCAGAATTTAACTGCCTGAAGTTATATATCTCCTCTTTCAACTGCAATGCTCTGGAAGGTAGGGAAAATCTTTCAAGAAAAGCTCTTTTCAACTCCCTCTATGTAGTGATAGAATTGTTGGGCAGTTCTACCAACCAGAGCGTTGCCTCACTCCCTAATGAAAAGGGAAATAACCTCGCCGAATCACATCTTGACTCACTCCCGATTGTTTATAATCTTTGCAGATGCCCACAAAATTTGTTAAGTGAGTATATGCATAATCAGTTGCATGACCCGCAAATATCCCCTTCATGTTGAGCAGTTGAATCATAGCACTGGTAATATCAAACTTTTCCCCAACAGGCAAAGGGGGAGGAACAATAGCTCCGGTCCCACCGGCTTCGTCAATATCAGCATCATCATCCTCATCGAAATACCAGTGTCTCTACTGTTTTGGACCTCTGTTCCTTCTAGCTCGCTCTGCTTTGGCAACTAGGCATTGCTCTTTAGCAACCCTAGCTAACTCACGATCTCTATCCCGAGCTTGTTCCTCAACCAACATTCTAGTTGTAGCTTGGTCCACTGTCTCTTGTTCTTGTATGTTGGTCATTCTTCTCAGATTTCTCAGTGTTTGCTCAAGTTCGTGATCGATTTGGACCAGGGATTTTTTCTGGCTCCTAGTACTAGGCATGCACAAATCTAAGACCTGTTAAAAATAAAAACAATAAAAGGAAATAAGAACCAACAGTAAAGCAAACACAATTAACAAAAGTCTTAGCCGTATTCCCTGGCAACGACACCAAATTTGATGTCACCTAAATTGCACCTCACAATTAAGATATAAAGCGGTCGATGTCAAATATAGAACCCAACAAAGGTTGAGACCGATCCCACATGAAATATGAAAAGAACTTCAGCTAATGTGATTAGCTATTACTATCGGATTACTTATTTCCTGGGGGGAAAGAAATAAAATAATAAACAAGAGTAAAGACTACCAGATGTTTAAATTTTGTATTCAATCAAAAAATTGACTAGGATTGTGCTCCCCAAGACTTCATAACCATAATACTTTTACACTAGTGATCTATTCCGGTGTTTAACATGCAATATCGGTGAGTTAGGTTTACCTAAATGGTTGATCCCCTATCTAGATGATTATCACCATGCAACTTGGTTCGTATACGGGTGTATGCTTAATTAACCCTTACCCTTAATATCAGATTAGATATCCCCGGATAAGTTCAAGCTATTAGATGAGGGTTGATAGCCTCAAATCTCCGTTGTTAATCCCTTTTCCCATTCACTACCTCCTTGATCTGGTAAGTAAGAATAAGGCAAGTTCCAACATTTGCAACCGTTAAGAAATAATTAAAATGAAGGAAACAATAATATATGTATTAAACCTCATTCAAGAATCATTAAGTGTTTAACCTATATGTGTTATTTCATCATGATTCCCACAATCCTAGTTATGGGTTTAGCTACTCATGTTTGAAATATTACAATAAAAAAATATAGAATAAATCATAATTGTAACTTACAAAAAATTGTAGAAAAAAATCAAGTAAATTGAATATAACTCCAAAATCGATGAACAAAACTCCAATGTTGATTAATTCCCAAAATCAAGAACAACATTACAAACTTTGTTTCTTGAACCAAGATTGATCGTTCACAACACTAGAATCCACATGAAAGTAGTAAAAATAACTGTCCCCAAAAATAAACCTAAAAATTATATTTATAGTTCCAAACAAATCTTATCCTAACTAAACTTGAATTCCAGGTCGGCAGGGGTAACGGGCCAAGTAACGACTCATTGGGTCTCCCAACAAGTCGTGATTAGTGAAAATCATCCGTCCTCGGCAGTAGGCCCAGTCGTGGTAACGGGTCACCTAACGACTCATTGTTTCAAGGCACGAGTCGTTAGGCCTCTCGTGGTCTTGGTTCTCCAGAATTCCAGTGCACATGAAGGTTCCTACCAGTACTCCCCTGATGAGTCGTCCCATCATCTGATGACTCGTTACGTCTATCATTGCCTTCACTGGATATTTTTCAGAAATCCTCTTTCTAGACTTCACGACTGGCTTAACGACTCATTACTAGACGTAACGAGTCGTGTCTTCAACCCCTTAAGTGCACTAATTCTTCAACATTGAAACTTGATCTTCTCCCCATGACTCCAGGCACAAGTCGTGCTTTGAGACAACGATTTGTGACTTGCCTAGCAGCCTGCATTGCAATCCTTTTATGTCTTACTTTGCCTATTTTCCGTTTCGGACCTGTTTTCCTGTAACATTCAACACAAACGCATCATATCTACATAAACATACCCCAAATGTTCATAGTTTCTTGATTTTAAGCGTTGGAAGTGCTGTAAAATCATGACACATCATCATTTCTATAGGCTATTATATTCAAGTTTTACTCAGAACTTAAGTAAAGTACCTAAAAAATAATGAGAAAATGAATCTGATTGTAAGAATTATTGGTTTGCCTCCTCTGAAGGGACTTTATTTCATCTAAAATCAACTTTAACGAACTCTCCATGTGAGAGTGCATGTTAGCAAACTGTTTATCCACCTTCTTCTGCAACATCTTTAGATCTGCTCAAATCTACAAACTACAAAAAATATATTAATAATAATTTTTAAAAACAACATGTTTATTAAAAAATATTACAACAATAATTTCATACTAACCTCACCAACTTATTTTCTTTAGGTCATCAAAGTCAGAATGATTAGTTGAATTGTTGTCATTCTGTGGTGTTGTCACACCCGACAGTTCTTGAATTGCAAGGTTTACCAACTCTTGTTCAGACGGGATTATATTGTTAGATATATACTACAACAGAAAATATTAACATTCAGAATCAATAATTATGTATGAAAAGTGTATTGTTAATGAGTAAAGTTAGTATTTAGAAACTAACAATTTTGCAATTACCTGATTGTCATATATTTTGAACATTCCTTTCTTCAGAAAATAATTATACACTCTTTCTTGAGATGGTTACCAATTGAAAATACGAGGTATATGTTTACCAATATGGGTTGCAACCAAAAGGCCAACCTTCGAGCAACACTCATAAAATCATATTTGCAATGCATATGGAAAACCTCCAAAATAGTAGTATTTTGTATTAGGATCCAATTTGTGGCTAATGAAGCCGAGCAACTCTTGAAAATAAATGTTTCCCCAAGGGTAACTCATGTATTCATCGGTCTCCACTAAATCAAAATGCAATTTGGGAACAAAACTTTTTTTAGGCTACGAGGATGGGAGGAAGGTACTAATAAAGTAAAGAATTGATATCTTTACTATATCAATCTCTTTAACTAGTTCCTTATTCTCAAATACTCCAATCAATTTCTTCTTTGAGACTTTTATTTTGCCAGAAAAATAAAGATCAAGCAATCAATTGGGAGCTTCAGGATCTGACACAAAGTTACTAGGCAAACCATATTTATGACCAATGATAATGAAAAATTCTCTTATGCCGAAATATAACTCACTTCCATTCAACTTGACGATAAACATATCATCCCTATCATTTTCAGTCTTCACATGCAACAAGTTACGAATAAGATAAGGCTGAATCTTGATGTTCGGCAAATTCAGAAAAGTACCAAATAGAGAATCTTTAAAAATTTGAAAATCTCATCATTCTTAATATGGTCCCTAATTTTTTCAAATACTTCAATATTGGTGTATGAACACCAATATGTCTGTTTTGTGTTTTCCTAAATAAGCAAAACAAAACAAAAAAATATGTAATTTAGATATAATAAGAAGAATAAATTAAATTATTTTGTTGTCATACTATATAATGTGAACTAATAGATCAATAAAACAGACCATATTTCTTATCACAATAATACACATGATTTGTAGTTGATAAAAAGTTGGAACTATCATTTATCTAAAAACAACACAAAACAGATCTATCATCAGAAAAAAGACCAACTAACACAGATCTAAAGAAAATCAACTTAGGAACTATTTTTCATTCACCAAAAAGAGAATCAACTATTACAAATGTAAAAAATTAAATTATATACTTTTTTATTAAAAAAAACAAACAAATAACTATTATAAATATAAATAAATCAAATTATATAGCGTTTTCATTTAAAAAAATACCTATCACAAATCTAAATAACCAATTTATGTAGTTTTTATGTATCAATAACCAATTTATAATCATTCTCTACATCATGTTATAAACCATTAAGTATGCATTACCATTAACTAACATTATCTATACATTTAAAGAATAAAAATCACAAAAATTATTTATCACCTAAAACAAGTTCAGTCTGGCAGAAGGTATTAACATTGGTACCGATGCTTTCTTTGCACATTGGTACAGATGCTTTCTTTTTTTCCAATTAAAGTTTCTTTTTTTTCAATATTTTTTTGTGTACAGATGCTTTCTTTGCACAAATAAAAATTTATATGTTGATGAAAACACATTGAGTATTTTGTTAAAGCTTTTAAGAATTGCATTCTATTGTGTTAATATAGACCAATAATATTAAATATTAACATTAAAATAACATTAGGCACAGAACGCTTGGGCTTTAAATATCTGAATTTACCTTTACACTTTTGTTTTTTACCTTCCGAGCTAGTAGCGATAACATCTTTTAAGTGAAGATATGAGCGATTTGCCCTTTCCACCACTCTTCACATATGTTTGCGAAAATGCATGCAACTCAAAACTTAGATGAATTGATGAATTGGGACTATTTGAAGCCTCTAATCTCGGACTTTTTCGAGGGTTAGTGTTAACTATGGAGTTTCTAATCATTTTTTTTAGAATTCTAATAAACCTACTAGATCTACAAAGAATACCAAGATTCTAATCAGAAGCAAAATAGATGAATCTTCTCTCATTGATGAAAATTGAAATTGATAACCTAATTTTGTGAAGTTAAAAAAGGTGCAATTGTTGATTAGAATTGAGAGAAACAGTATGATTGATATGAGGAAAGAATCAGAGATTGCCAGCAAAAAAGATTGCAACTGATCAACTTAGTAGAGAAAAAATATATATTTGATACTAGGAAAAAACACTGTTTACAAGCAAAAGATTTGCATTGATGGACTGTTAGAGAAAAAAAGACTGCACAAAAGGAAGGTGGCGTCTTAGAAAAGGGAAAATAAAGGGCGTTATTACGTGATAACCGATATCTTCCTAAAAAAGTGTAAAAAAGACGCCACACTTTCCACGAATGGTAAAAGATTAATTTTTTCTAATGTGGTATCTTTTGTAATTAATAACTAACTCATGTAAATAGTAAAAAATATTTATATATTTTATAAATATGGATCTTATTTATTTATATATTGTGATTTTTCCTTTTTGTATTATATTCTTTTCTTTTTATTCAATGAATGGCCTTTTGGTCAATCTTTTAATTAGAAAAGTGTCATTTTAAAAAAAAATTAATTTTAAAAAATATGTCATATAAATTATGCGAAATATAACATTTTATAATTTAAATATTAAATAGAGAAAAGATGAATAATTCAGGAAGATTAATTAATATCAACTCATTGGCTAAATGAATGGGGTGTTTATATAATTGCGTTGGACAAGATCCGATGTGATGCACACATGAAAAAGAGTGAATGCATGATTTTGAAAAGAAAACAAAATGGAAATAATTGTTCGCCAATGACCAAAACAACATGTTCTATAAATGGCCCTCTGCCCCTCGCATTATTTGCTCCCCTTCTACCCTCATTTCAAGGAAGTGTGCAAACGTCTGCTCACTTTAGATCCTTCACACAAAAATACCCACGAGGAAAAAGGGAAAAAAAATTAATAGAAAAAGAAAAGGATTACATTAGATCAAGGAAATATCATGGATCAACTAAAATTTGTGGTGGAAGCAGCAGAGGCTGAGTCTATTACCCAGAAACTGGGCCTACCCTCTGTCCGCCACCTCCTCCCTGCCTTGGTTCAACCCGCCCAGACCCTTGCCCGCCCACCCATCTCCAACTACCACGTCGCCGCCGTTGGCCTCGGCTGCGACGGCCGTGTCTTCCTCGGGGTTAACCTCGAATTTCCTGGCCTACCCCTTCACCACTCCGTCCACGCCGAGCAGTTTCTCCTCACCAACCTTGCTGTCCACCGCTGCCCCCGCCTCCTCGCGTTCGCCGTCTCCGCCGCCCCCTGCGGCCACTGCCGACAGTTCCTTCAAGAACTCCGAAACCCTTCCTCTCTCCAAATCCACATAACATCTCAACACCAACACAATCCCGATGTCACATTCGAACCTTTGCGTGAAATCCTGCCCAACCCATTTGGTCCATTCGATCTCCTGGATGATGAAACTCCTTTGCTCCTCGAGCGGCATAACAACGGTTTATCCCTGTCGGATGAGAAACAGTTTGATGGAGATCTCTGCAATGGGTTTTCAGATGACGATTCAAATACCCAATCCAAGATAGTGAATGGCGTTTTGAAATCGGGAAACGGGTTTTACAAAAACAGCGAAACAGAGAGTACCCTTGTAAGGATTGCAGCTTTGGAAGCTGCTAACGATTCACACGCACCTTACAGTGGGTGTCCATCAGGGGTGGCAATCATGGATTGTGAAGGGAAGATTTATAGAGGTTCTTATGTGGAATCTGCTGCTTACAATCCAAGTTTAGGTCCAGTGCAGGCGGCATTGGTGGCTTTTGTGGCTGGAGGAGGGGGTGGATATGAGCGGATTGTGGCGGCGGCTTTGGTGGAGAAGGAGGGCGCAAAGGTAAAGCAAGAGGATACCGCTAGGCTCTTTCTGAAGTTGGTTTCTCCTAAATGTGTGTTGAAGGTTTTCCACTGCTATTTTGCTGAAAATGGGTGTAAAAAGGATTGAAGATTTGATCTCTGAGTTTAACCAATATATTTGTTCATTCTGCAGTTGTATGTTTGCTTGTAAAAATTATCCACTTCAATGAACGAATAAAACATAAATAATCCAATTAATTTGCTTGACACAACTAGTATTATAATTTATTGCTATACGGAGTAGTTGATATGAGTCATGCTTCTTTGTGTCGTGTAACAAATAAAGCTGGCAAATATAAGTTTCTTAATGAAACAGCAACGCAAAATCAATAATTTTGGCATCCTGTTACCTTTCTGTCAATATGTGGGAGTTGGAACTACCAAGTCTCGAATGAGATTCTAATAGCTGGCGTATTCCGTTTGATGGTAATATTTGCTTCAATTAATCCACACTCAATATAAACTCCCAAATCCCACTAGTATATTCTTGATAATTTAAAAATTTTAAGTTATGTTATTTTCCTTAAATATATAAAATTTTATAATTTATGAAAATTATTTAATTTTTATATAATTCTATTAAATGAGAAAATTACAATTTATAAATAATATATTTAAATATCATATGACAATACATTAATGAAGTATATATCTCTCTGTTTTCTTTCATAAATAAATATTTATAATTACATATATAGTACTATAAATTTTTAAATACACATAATTTTACTTTAAAACTTAAAATTCTAAGTCCCAAATCTGATGGCTAAATATATTTACACTTATTAGATTTAACATGTTCCTTCCTTATCATCCTGATTAAGCATTGTCACATACAGTATAAGAATATTTTATTGTGTACTCCTCCGTATGATAAGGTCAACTTGCATCTGTAAAGTGAAGGTCAAATTGTACTTTCCTCTTTTCCGCTGTTTTTTATGTCCTTTTTTTTTTCTTTTTCACTTCTCTTCCCCCTTTTGATTACCCTTTTACTAAAAGAGACATGTTAAAGATTAGTCGTACTTTTGCTGATAGAGCAATCCGACATGGAACTCCGGTTGCCCAGAATTCTTTTTATAGTTCTAACTTCTTGCTTTTGTTGAATCTCAAAATTCATCACCTTTTGATGAAATTCTATCATCAAGTTCATTACCTTATTTAATATTTGATAAACACGACTGACTTTTCAATTTAATCATTTGAAGAGATAGGTATCATCCTTATCATGGTTTCTCCTGAAATGAAGATAGATCAAGATGATTTTTCTATAGAAAAGTATTCTGATATATGTTTGTTTTCAATATAGTTTGAGGTGGAATAAGAAATTATAATTTTGAGATAATTTATGAAATTATCAAAAAATTTGTTTGTGTTTGTGCGATTATAAAATTAGATATTAGAAAAATTTTAAAATAATATTATTTTTGGTACTTTGTGTTATTTAATAAATAGGGTCATCATTTCTTTCATTCCACGAGAGGAATAAAGCAAGAAGACCCATTATTCTCAGCTTTGTTCATATTCCTAGCAGAAGTATTTGCTAGATATCTAAATTTCCTTTTTGATAATAAATTGTATAAAGGATAATGATACGCCTTAATGGAGTACTAATCTGAACTATCTGACTTATGCAAATGACACCATCATTTTTGTTTTAGCAAATATGAAGTCTTTAAAAATGACAATGACAGTACTATAAGAATATGAGAAAGAATTTAGTCAATTGATGAATAAAGAAAAAAACTCTGTGTACATGTTCAGAAATGCAACAATAGGACTTGTTCAGGAGGTAAAACAAATCACTGGTTTTATAAGAGGCAGTTTTCTTTTTAAGTATCTTAGTTGTCTCATTTTCCATGTAAGGAAGAAAAAAGGTATACTATAATGATCTTATAGAAAAGGTGAAGAATAAATTGCAAAAATTGAAAAGGAAAATTGATGCTCTTTGGGGGAAGAACAGTGCTCATCAATAATGTGCTCTAGAGCATTGCCCATTTATTTATTATCTGCGGTTGCTCCTAAAAAGTTCACCATCATAAACTTCATAGAATCTTTCTTCATTAGATTCTTTTAGAATATTAAGAAAAAAGAAAGGAGCAGGTACTGGTCAATATGGATGAAGATATGCATTCGCAAGAAGGAAGGATGACTTGGTTTTAGATCCATATATGATGCGTGCAAAGCTCTATTTGCTAAACTATGCTAGACTAGGTTCTCATGGATTGACTTTTTGTGGAGTAAGTATTACAACAAGATGATTCTAATTATAATACAATGAAGGAGGGGGGGGGGGGGGATCCCAATTTTCAGAAAAAATGCTGGAGGTAAGGGATGAAATAGAGTAGGAGATTTGATGGAAATCCAGGAATGGATGTTCTAGTGTCAAAGTATGAAACTGGACAAAACTAGGGCCTCTCATTGATAATGTGCCCATATACCATCCTATTGGTGAAGTTTAGAAGATGTCAACTACTTTATGGTGGAGGACGTGTGGAATATATCACTACTACAAGAAATTTTTTCACAAGACATTGCAGATCACATCTCCACTAATATTAAGCTAGATGATAGATCAGAATTATGGGATAATGTTAAATCTGTAAGATGTTAGCTGTTAATGTGCGTGCACTTGAATTTGTGACGAGTAATAGAAGCTTGATGCGTGCGGGAAGAGCCTCGAAAGTAGGGTCGGGCGAGGCCAGACCGCGAAGGTCCAGCTCGATGCGCCAGCCAGTCTGTGCACTAGGCAACGCAGTGCGCCAGGCATACTGGTGCCCTGGGAGGCGTGGCCCGGCATGCCTGTGGCGCGTAGACCGACACGAGGCGCCCCTAGGCCATCATCCTTGGCCTATATATTAAGACTCCTTTGTAATTCAAATCATTTTCCAAGTGAGACCTTGGCCAGAATAGAGAGAATACGGAAAGTTCGTCTAATTTTTGTCAAATTACACTACCAAACGCCGTCCAAAAGAAAATTAACTTCGGGTAACAAGTTCTAGGCCTACGGAAAGCATTTCTACGGAGTTGTTTCTTGAAAATTCGCTTGGCATACCGAAACCTCAAGTAAAAGTTGTCAGAATTACTCCAAATTAAATCCTAAACGGCCACATGCATTAGGTAAGCACTTCTCCCTTCTGAACTCTCGAGAAATTGTAGATTTTCGGCTGAGTTATTTAGAGTTGAATTATAGTTAATATTATTATCGAAAGTTATGGTTATTTGCCAAATTTAGTATTAAAATTAACCCTATTTTCTCAGCATAAGGATTGTAGTTGGGTGGAACCGCCTTTTACAAGTTGAAACTAGTTAGTTAAGTGAAAGTCGACGTTCGAGGTATGTTAAGGCTAATTCCTTTGGCAAGTTATTCCTGTCGTATAGTAATACGAGTTATGTCCTTGTAAGAAAGACAGAAGCATGTATGTTGTGATTATTTGCTACCGTTAGTTTGAGATTAGCGTTTCTATTTAGACTGGGACTGATCCTATCCTAAATAACCTTTCATTGTCCAACCTCAAGGTTATTAGCTGTGTCATCGCCTACAGGGCTATATGGATCGCTCCAAGAAGCTATATGTTGTCCCAAGGGACTATACTCAGGCCTAAGGGTCATATTGCAGTCCATTCATGGTTGGAATATTATTTTTATGCCGCATCAGCATCACTGACCCTCGTCGAGCCTATGTGCCTAGGGTGCAGTTACGGGAGTCCACCGGACTCAAACACAACTACAGGAGCCGAGAGGGCTCAGTTGCAGACCCAGAGGACAGGCAGGTTGGTTATAGTTACCTGTTGACTTATTTTGACCTTGATAGGGGTATATAGATTAAAGTGTGCTCGTCAGGGCATATGGGGTCCCCGGGCGGATTATTCTATGCTGGTTGTACCTTTTGGGCTTATGGGGGTCAGGTAAGATTCTTGTTTGCATTATTTATTGTTAATTATACAGGAGGTTGTAGGGCAATGCAGGTTGTATCTCTTATCCTTTCTATTGCATCATTATTAGTATTATTCAGTCATTTTCTTTACTGCCTTACATATTCGGTACATTTGTACTAACACCTATCTTTGAGGTGTTGCATTACTTGCCTGCAGGTGCGGATAGACGCGGTTCAGAACCTCCCTAGTCATTAGCTAGAGTCAGCGGTCTAATCAATTCCTTTACTCCGGGGTTGTTAGTTAGAAGGTTTGTTTTTTTGTTGTACAACTTATGGGTAGGTCGAGGCCCTGTCCCGATCATTATTCCACTCTTAGAGGCTTGCATGCTACAAATTTCCAGTTGTTGGTCATGTGGGGCCTATGTATTTTTATTTTGCATGATGACCGTGTGGGGCCCAGTTTAGCTTTTAATTAGCAGCCTTATCGGCTATAGTATAATTATAACTACCTGTTTTCATTCTACTATAACTAGATAGCATGGTGGTCTTATCGGCTCACATAGGGTCCCTTTGTTGCATGTTGTTGGTTAGTTGTTTTCTCTTTACAGGTGGCTATGTGGACTTGTCGGTTGGAGGCTATGTTTACAACCGAGATATAACTCATTATTTTCTTGATTTAAGGAGCAGGCATGCACTAGAAGTGCATAAGCCCAATAAAGTCAGCTCAGATCCTAGTATGGCACCAGGTGTCAGTCATGCCTCCCAAGGTGGGGCGTGACAAACTTAGTATCAGAGCAGGTCGTATCCTAAGGAGTCTGTAAGCCGTGTCTAGTAGAGTCTTGTCTATGGATGTGTTGTGCACCACATTCAATAGGTAGGAGGCTACGGGGCATAATAGCATGGTTACTCTTCCTTCTTCTTCAGTTGTGATGTAAAGCTATGTTGTATAGGGTTGAGCCCCAAGCTTACCTTATACTGCTTATCTACAGAGAAATGTCGGACACATGAAAAACTATGGCCCGTCGAAAGCTAGATGCTAGGTAGGAGAGGGCACAACAAGGTTCCCCAGTTAGAGCCAGCCCGATCTGAGGGCGATAGGAAGACTTCATCCCAGTCTCCCCAACATTCTCTGCCACACCAAGAGTCTTCTAGGTTGTAGATGTGTCGGCACCACTTCCAGCAGTTCCTATACCTATACCAACGGATCAGGAGGTTAGGAGCACTGTCTATATGTTAGCTCAGATGATGGCCGCTCAGCGCTAGCCCGTGGTACTAGTGGTTGCTGAATCGTCGGGAGGACCTGAAAGTTCGAGGGTCCGAGAGTTCCTAGCCTGAGTCCCCCACAGTTCACAGGGATGGACTGGGGAGAGGACCCTTAGGAATTTTTGGACCAGTTACAACAGATTTTCAGGGTAATGCATTCCACGCCCGCGGAGTTAGTTGAGTTAGCAATATTTCAATTGCGGGACATAGCAGTGTTATGGTACGTGAGTTAGGAAAGGTCCCTAGGCAGAGATGCTCCCCCTTCGACTTGTTCTAGCTTCTCACAGGCCTTTCTGGATCACTACTTGCCACGGGAAATCCGACAGGCTCGGGTGGACCAGTTTCTACACCTGGAGTAGGGCTCGATGAGTTTTTGGGAATATGATATGAGATTTGATTCCTTGGCCAAATATGCGCCAGCTTTTATAAATACCATGCCAGCCAAAGTACATTGGCTTATTATGGGCTGCTTCCAGAATAATTGAATTAATAGGGAACCTATGCGGGCCGACAAGGCCACCATGCTGTCTAGTTACTTCTAAATCAAGAAAATAAGTGTTAAACTGCTACGTGACCGATAAGATCACCACTACCAGCTGAATTAGGCCCCACACGGCCATCATAAACAAACTAAAACATACACATGGCTTCACACGACCGGTACAACTAGCCATGGGGAATATACAATCTGCAAGCCTCTAAGAATACTTATAAGATTGTTAGGACAGGGCCCCGGCCTACCCATACTGTACAATAAAAGAACAGGAATAAAACTCGGGCTGTCTAGCTCCGGATGACAGGAGCTGATGACTCTGTGTGCTGGCTGGGATTACGAGGGATCGGCTCCCTATGTATGAGTACCTGCAGGCAAGTAATGCAGCGCCCCAAAACGGGCGTCAATACCGCTGGTACTGAGAATGCAAAGCAACAACTGGAAAATAACTGAAGACAAGCAATATAACTGATAGAACTGAAATAGAAAGAAATAGACTGTAACTGACTGAAAGTATGAGTTTAAGACTGTCCTCAACTATGCTGAAAGTAGTAGGAGTCGTACCTGGTAACGTGGCATTCTACTGTCGATCTATTCATAACTAATATAACATGACATAATATAGCATAACATATATAACATAGCACACATAAACCTTACCTGGCCCCCATAAGCCGGAAGGTACAACCAACACGCAATTCATAAAAGACAACTATTTCATTTATACACATAATATAAGGCAATTCATAAAACAACAATACTAACGTACCTCTGGCTGATTAAGTCTGAAATAACTGAGGATATCTGACTTTCATATCTTCCTCTGCTTCCCAGTCATTTCCTCTCAGTTCCTTTTACGCCATAACACCTTGACAGAAGCAACATCTTTAGTTCTTAATCTGCGAATCTGCCGGTCTAGTATGGCTACTGGAACCTCTTCATAATCCAGCTCCTCCATAACCGGGACATCCTGAACTGGGACAACTCTGGAGGGATCTCCTATATACTTCCTCAGCATGGACACGTGGAAAACTGGGTGAACAAACTCTAATTATGGAGGTAAATTCAACTCGTAGGCCACTTGGCCTATTCTTCGGAGAATCTGATAAGGCCCAACAAATCTCGGGCTGAGCTTACCTTTCTTGCTGAATCTCCTCACCTCTTTCATAGGAGAAACTTTCAAAACCACCTAGTCATTCACATTAAATTCCAGATTTCTGCGCACATCAGCATACGATTTCTAGCGGCTCTGAGCAGTCAGTAGGCGTTCTCTGATAAGCTTTACCTTTTTTTTGACTGATGAATAATATCCGGCCCAATCAGCGCTGACTCTCCTACTTCAAACCAGCCAACCGGAGATCTGTATTTTCGCCCATACAAAGTCTCAAAGGGCGCCATTTGGATAGCTGAGTGGTAACTATTATTATAAGCAAACTCAATAAGTGGTAAATGCTCATCCCAACTACCTCCAAAGTCCAACACACACGCTCGCAACATATCCTCGAGCGTCTGAATAGTGCATTCTGCCTGCCCATCTGTTTGAGGGTGAAAAGCTGTGCTCAAGTTAATCTGTGTCCCCAGGCCTCTTTGAAATGATTACCAAAATTTAGCTGTGAATTGCGCCCCTCTGCCAGAGATAATGGACACTGGAACACCATTCAGTCTGACTATTACTCTAATATACAACTCAGCATAATCTTCGGCAGAGAAGGTAGCCCTTACTGGTAGAAAATGGGCTGATTTTGTCAGTTTGTCAACAATTACCCAAATTGAGTCATTTCTATGTCTGGTACGGGGTAATCCTGCTACAAAATTCATATTTACTGTTTCCCACTTCCAAAGAGGCACAACTATGTCTTGAGTCAATCCCCCTGGTTTCTGGTGTTCCGCTTTTACTTGCTGGCAGTTAGGACACTGGGCTACGAATTCTTCTATTTCCCTCTTCATACCTGGCGACCAGTAGATTGCTTTAATATCGTGGTACATTTTCGTCGTGCCTGGGTGGAGAGAATAGCGGGCGTAATGTGCCTCGGTCATAATCTACTGGCTAAGCCCTGAAATATCTGGAACACAAAGGCGGTCTTTACATCGCAACACTTCATCCTCAGTTACCTGAAAATCCGGCACTTTTCCTTGTTGAACTCTGTCTTTAAGCTGAACTAGGTCAGGATCTTCATACTGCCGTTCCTTTACCTCCACAACTAATGATGACACTACGGTGTTCTGAATTACTGCTCTGTTGTCCTCTGTTTCTGCTACACGAACGGCTAAGCTGGCTAACTGGTGTATTTCTCAGGCCAACTCCCGCTGCTCGGGCTACAAGTACGCCAAACTCCCCATAGACTTACGGCTAAGGGAATCTGCTACTACGTTGGCTCTGCCTGGGTGATACAAAATATTTACATCATAATCTTTTAACAATTCTAACCAGCGACGCTGCCGTAAGTTCAACTCTCTCTGGGTGAAGATATACTGTAGGCTCTTATGATCAATGAAGGTATCCACATGAACGCCATACAAGTTATGTCTCCATATCTTTAGGGCATGGATCACTGCGGCTAATTCCAGGTCATGGGTAGGTTAATTCTTTTCGTGTTTCCTCAACTATCTGGAAGCAAAAGCAATTACTTTACCATGCTGCATCAACACACATCCTAACTTAATACCCAAAGCGTCACAATAAACTGCATAACCCTCTGTACCTTCTGGCAATGCTAACACTGGGGTGAAGGTCAACTTGTCTTTCAATTCCTGGAAACTCTGATCACATGCCTCCATCCACTGACACTTTACTTCTTTTTGCGTCAGCTTAGTCAGAGGTGCCGCTATGGTGGAGAATCCCTCAACAAATCTTTTGTAGTACCCTACAAGTCCCAGAAAATTGTGTACTTCGGTCAGAGTGGTAGGTCTGGGCCATGTTTTTACTGCTTCTATTTTCTGTGTGTCCACCTGTATACTAGCATCCGACACAATATGCCCCAAGAAAGCTACTGAATTCAGCCAAAATTCACATTTAGAGAACTTGGCATACAGCTGACAGTCCCTGAGAATCTGGAGCACTGTCTGTAAATGAGCCTGGTGGTCTGCCTCTGAGCGAGAATACACCAAAATATCGTCAATAAACACTATCACGAATAGGTCCAGGTATGGCCTGAAGATGCTGTTCATCAGGTCCATAAATACTGCAGGGGCATTCGTCAGCCCAAAGGACATGACTAGGAATTCAAAATGGCCGTATCTGGTCCTAAAGGCAGTCTTTGGAATGTCCCTTTCACGAACTCGAGCCTGATGGTATCCGGACCGTAAGTCAATCTTGGAGAAATATCTGGCCCCCTGTAACTGATCAAACAAATCATCTATTCTGGGAAGCGGATACTTATTCTTGACTGTAACCTTATTCAACTGTCGGTAGTCTATACACATGCGGAGTGAGCCGTTCTTCTTTCTTACAAATAGAACTGGCGCACCCCAAGGTGAAGTACTCAGCCTGGTAAAGCCCTTATCTAACAGATCTTTCAGCTATTCCTTTAATTCTCTGACTTCAGCAGGAGCCATATGATACGGAGGAATTGATATGGGCTGAGTTCCTGGTAGTAAATTAATTGCAAAATCTATTTCCCTTTTTGGGGGAATACTAGGTAGCTCATCTGGGAATACGTCGGGGAATTAATTAACCACTGGAACAGACTAGAGAGTCGGAGGCTCTCGAACATCCTGAACTCTGACAATGTGGTAAATGCACCCCTTAGCTATCAACTTTCTCGCCTGAAGATAGAAAATAAACCTACCTTTTGGCATAATTGTACTGCCCTTCCACTCTCGTACTGCCTCCCCTGGAAAGTAGAATCGGACTGTCTTGGTCCAGCATTCTACATTTGCATAGCACGGAGCCAACCAATCCATACCCATAATGGCATCGAAATAACCATCTATAATTCTACCAGATCTACTGTGGTCTGACGATCAACAACCTCTACTGTACACCCTCGATAGACCCTTCTGGCTATAATGGAGTCACCAACGGGTGTGGATACTAAAAAGGGTTGCTGAAGTAACTCTGGTACAAAACTAAACTTTTGAGCCACAAATGGGGTAACATAGGACAAAGTAGATCCTGGATCAATCAATACATAAGCAGGGTGTGAGCAGATAGTCATCATACCTGTCACAACATCAGGTGACGCTTCTGAATCCTGTCTCCCGAGTAAAACATATGTGCGGCTTGGACCCGCACCTACATTGGAGGCCCCTGATCTGCCCCGACCTCTTCCTACTGAGACTGAGGGCCTACGCCCTGCCGAGGATGCTGAGGCTCGTGACCCTAAGGATGCCCTGTCCTGTCTATCCCAGTCATCCTGACCTCTGGCTGGAAAATTTCTCATCAGATGACCTTATTGGCCACAAATATAACACCCGTTGGAGCCGTATCTGCATGCTCCAAAATGGCGTCGGCTGCATATAGGGCAAAGTGGTAAGGTATACCTACTCTGCTCCACCCTCCTCTGTAGTGGTGAATCTACGGTCTACTAGCCTCCGTAGGTCTCTGACTGCCCCCTACGACTAAATCTGCCCCTCTGTGGCTGTGGTGAAGGCGGGGGTCTGGGCGGCCTATATAACAATCGTGGCCTGGGTCCTCCCCGGACCTCCCTCTGTAACTCGACTGGCCTATCCCTGCGGCGCTGTTCTTGACTGGTCCTACTGATCTCCCGCTGTCGCTGCCTAATTCCCTCAATATTCTAGGCGAATGCTTGAACTCAGACAATATCCATGTCCTCTCGCAGAGTAGCCATAATACAAGTCTCAACATACTCTGGGTTCAACCCCATGATGAAGAGGTGTACTCTGGACGCCAGGTATCAACAAAGGCTGGTGCATACCGGGCAAAAGAATCAAACCGCAAAGCGTATTGTCGAACACTCATGGCTCCCTGCTCCAAATGTAAAACTGATCCACCTGGTCCTGTTGAATCTCCCGAGGTAAATAGTGATCCATAAAAGCTCCTGAGAAGCTGGACCAGGTCGGAGGGGAAACATCTCTCCCTCGGGACCTTTCCCAGCTTTCATACCACAATACGGCGATGTCCCGTAACCGGAACGCTGCCAATTAAATCGATTATGTAGGCGTGGCATGCATAACCCTGAAAATTCTATGCATCTGGTCTAGAAAGTCCTGAGGGTCCTCTGTCCGGTCCATACCTGTAAACTGTGGGGGATTCAGAGCCAAAAATTCTCGGACCCTCGAACTACCAGGCCCTCTTGATGACTCTGCAATTGTAGATGGCATCGGCTGACGCTGAGCAGCCATCATTTGTGCTAACATGACTACTGCACTCCTGACCTCCTGGTCGGAAGGTATCAGTATAGGGACTGCTGGAGGTGGTGTCTCCCCGAGTGGCTCCTGATGTGGTGGAGACTGCTGAGAAGGTTGGGACGATGCCTCTGTATCGCCCTCTGATCGGGCTGATTCTGAACGAGGGTGAGGCATCCTGCTGGTGCCTTCCCCTACTGTAGTGTCCAATCTTCGGCCTGTGGTAGGATGTCACTGGTCTGACATTTTTTATCTGTAACCAAAGAATTTAGTAAGCTCTAGGGACTCAACCCTATATTGTACCGCTCTACAGCATGACTGAATAAGAATAAAAAGCAACCATCCTATTATGCCTTGCAGCCTCCTGCCTATAGTATGTGGTGCACAACACATCCATAGGCAAGACTCTACTTAGCACGGCTTGCAGACTCCCTGGGATACGACCCACTCTGATACAAAGTTTGTCACGCCCCGCCTTGGGAGGCATGGCTGGCACCTGGTGCCCTACTAGGACCTAGATTGCTGGACTAGTTGAGCCTAAGCACTTCTGGTGCCAGGCTGGCTCTAATTTTGGATTCAAGAAAACGACGGGCTATATAACGGCTGTAAAATAGCCTCCGACCGACTAGGCCTAAAGCCACCTGTAAGAAATCAATAGCTACCCAGAATAATTGAATTAATAGGGAACCTATGCGGGCCGACAAGGCCACCATGCTGTCTAGTTACTTATGAATCAAGAAAACAAGTGCTAAACTGCTACGTGACCGACAAGATCACCACTACCAGCTGAATAAGGCCCCACACGACCATCATAAACAAACTAAAACATACACATGGCCTCACACGACTGGTAAACTAGCCACAGGGAATATACAATCTGCAAACCTCTAAGAATACTGATAAGATGGTTGGGACAGGGCCCTGGCCTACCCATGCTGTACAACAAAAGAACAGGAATAAACCTCAGGCTGTCTAGCTCCGGATGACAGGAGCTGATGACTCTGTGTGCTGGCTGGGATTACGAGGGATCGGCTCCCCGTCTATGAGTACCTGCAGGCAAGTAATGCAGCGCCCCAAAACGGGCGTCAGTACCGCTGGTACTGAGTATGCAAAGCAACAACTGGAAAATAACTAATGACAAGCAATATAACTGATAGAACTGAAATAGAAAGAAATAGACTGTAACTGACTGAAAGTATGAGTTTAAGACTGTCCTCAACTATGCTGAAAGGAGTAGGAGTCGTACCTGGTAACGTGGCATTCTACTATCGATCTATTCATAACTAATATAACATGGAATAATATAGCATAACATACATAACATAGCACACATAAACCTTACCTGGCCCCCATAAGCCGGAAGGTACAACCAACACGCAATCTATACCCCTACTCTGGTCATCCCATCTCCCATAGTAAGTATAAGCATCCTGCCGGTCCCCTGGGTATGCACTTGGGCCAGCTGAGCCCCTGACTATAACTGTACCTGAGTCCGGAGGACTCCTGAATCAACACTGCGGGCGTACCCACTTGACGGGGGTGTATAAAAGCCAACCAAGGCAAAATATGGGGAAACTGGCATCCCATCTTCGTCCCCTAGGGAATGGCATGCCACTCCGTAGAGTGACGTATCCTCGCCCTATGGCGGACGAGTCGATACAGCTATTAACCCTGGGGCGGTCATGGATGCTAGGTAATCCAACCCAAAACAATACAGTCAAGTCTCAACTGATAATACTAATTGCATACGATACATGTTGAAACTAATGATAGTAATGTGTATATATATAATGCATGCTGATACTGATAATGGTCTATATATAATTTTTGTCATGCTGTGCTGAATCTGATATTGAAATAAGATATAATATTTCTGCTGAGAATCATGTTGTATAACTAAGTTTCATGGTAAACATGATTTACTATTTCTAACATGCTTTCTAAAATTCATATTAAGCTACTATTCTATTTTTGAAATATTTTACGGGAACTTATATTGCTTTACTAAGTTTTGGCTGAACATGATAATATCCTGACGTACTTTACTAAATTACATACTGGGCATGCTGTACTGTTTCTGAAACCTTCTTCTAGAATTTATACTAGTTGGCTCTACTGGAATTACTAACTTGCCGAAGAAACTAGCTTCACATACCTCAGTTACTGACTTCTTGACTAACTGGCGTAACTCAGCCAATATCCAGCTATTTCTTCCAACTGCGTTCATATTCATATCAATTAGAACTAAATTCATCAATATTCCCGAAGAAAATGCTACTTTGAATATATATATATAGCCCAAACTTTGACTTATCGGAAAACAGTCGAAAACTCATTATTTCTCGGAAGTCCAGAAGGGAAAAATACTCACTTTAGGGATAGGAGTATATTTACACTAATTTGGAGCAATTCCACTTACCTTAGCTTGGTAGGATGATGGTTTGCTGGCCGAATTTCACGAAACTAACTCTGTAGGAATGCTCCCTGCAGCTTAATACTTCACTGTCCAAGATTAATTCCAATTTGGACCGCGTTTAATAGCGTAAATGGAAGGAATTTCATCAACACCTCTCGTGACCTCTGTTTTATGGAAATTATAATATGTATCTAAAAAAAACCGAAGTGGAGGCTTTATATAGTTGAGGCTGAACCTCACCTCCGTGGCATGTTGGCCATTGCGGAGGTGAGCCCTCCGTGACACTTTGTCCATCGCGGAGGGGGTCTGCCCAGCCTCCTCTTGCGATGGTTCGATGCGATGCTTGTCCGATCTTTCCCCGGGCCTTTTTCTAGCATGTGTGGCATCCTAAAACTCTTAACCAACATCCGAATAGGCCATCTGAATGTCAAGAATTTACGGGGTTTGACAAAAATAATTGATTTTGATGCAATTATGGGTATGGATTGGCTAGCGCCATGTTATGCCAATGTAGAGTGTTGGAGCAAAACTGTTCAATTCCACTTTCCAGGGGAGGTATTGCGAGAGTGGAAGGGTAGTGCAGCTACGACAAAAGGTAGGTTCATATCCTATCTTCGGGCGAAAAAGTTGATAGCAAAGGGAAGTATTTATCATATAGTCAGGGTTCAGGATGTGCGAGCAGAATCCTCGACTCTTCAGTCTATTTCAGTGGTTAATGAGTTTCCAGATGAACTTCCTGATATTCCCCCAAAATGGAAAATTGATTTCTCTATCGACTTGCTACCAGGTACTCAACCTATATTCATCCCTCCGTATCGAATGACTCTTGCTGAATTGAGAGAATTGAAAGAACAGTTGAAAGACATGTTAGATAAGGGCTTTATTAGGCCGAATACTTTACCGTGGAGTGCGCCAGTTCTGTTTGTAAGAAATAAAGGTGGTTCCCTCTGTATGTGCATAGATCATCGGCAGTTGAACAAGGTCACTATTAAACAAGGCCAGGGTTCAGGGCAGGGTATGCACAGAAACCAAGGAGGGCAACAAGGCTATCAGAATCAGTTTAGAAATCACAATGCCCCTCCTCCACCACCATCACTGACTATTGAGGAAATGTTCAAGACCATGATTGCCAACCAGGCACAATTGCAGGCTGACTATGTCAAACTGGTGGCCGAAGTAAAGAACAATCAATTGGCAACCAAGGCTCTTGAATATCAGTTTGGGCAATTTGCCAGTGCCCAAAATACTAGACCAAGGGGAGGACTACCTAGCGACATGGATCCCAATCCTAAGCAGGTAAATGCAGTGACCACGAGGAGTGGTTTACAATTAAAGGAGGTGGAACCGGAAAGACCGCCTCAGAAGTCAGGAGCAGCAGATGTTGAGGGAGAACAAACCTCAGATACGGGGAAGACCATAGAAGCTGAACCAACAAGGCCTCCACCCCCGTTCCCTCAACGACTTAAGAAACACAAGGAGGAGGCGTGTTTCCAGAAATTCATGGAGTTACTTAAACAGGTACATGCTAACTTACCTCTTGTTGATGTCTTGCAGGGTGTGCCAAAATATGCAAAGTATATCAAAGACATCGTGGCCAACAAAAGTCGCTTGACCGAGTATGCCACGGTGGCTTTAACGGAGGAATGCACATCCCGTATTCAGAATAGGTTGCCCACTAAACTGAAGGATCCTGGAAGTTTTACTATCCAGCTGACGATTGGGCAAAGTATCCGAGCTCGTGGGTTATGCGACTTGGGGGCAAGTATAAATCTGATGCCATCTTCGGTATTCAGAAAGTTAGGGCTAGGGAGTCCTAGACCTACAACAGTGATCTTGCAGCTAGCAGACAGGTCTTTAGCTAAGCCGGATGGCATTGTGGAGGATGTGCTAGTGCAGGTAGGCTCCCTCATTTTTCCGGTAGATTTCATTGTTCTGGATTTTGAGCCAGATGCAGAAGTCCCATTTATTTTGGGACGACCATTTTTGGCAACCGGAAAGGCATTGATCGATGTAGCTGCGGGTCAACTCACGATGCAAGCACACGACAAGGTTGAGGTGTTTGACGTGTACAAGGCACCTAAGCTTCCGACTGTCTATAAGGAACTCTCGGTGATCAACGTGATTGATCATGGGAATGCAAATGGATTGAGTGATTCCCGAGAGTTACTAGGTAGGCCACCAGACAAGGTTGAGAACTACTGGGGAGATGACCATGATCGGGTCAAATCGTCCATCTCCCTAGTAGAAAATTGAGCGTACAGGCTGTCGAGCCGCGACGTTAAACCAGGCGCTGCACGGGAGGCAACCCGTGAAAAATATTTTTTTTCTTTCTTTTTCCTTAGTGTAAAGTTTTTCTTTTATTTTATTTTCTCTTCTTTTTCTTGACTAGGTTTAAATGTGCATTTTAATTAGTAATTTTTATTCTTTTAGTAGGGAATCTAGTCATTTAACCAATTTTTGTTTAGTGAGGTGATTTTCAGGTATACCGGAGGAAAAATATGTGGAATTGAGAAAACGAGGCGAGGTATGAAAAATAAAATTTGACAGTGAAACAGAGCACTGGCGCGTTGGCGCCGTGTCACGGAGGCAATGCTCCGCGTTGGCCTCCGTGACACGTTGAAGGCAAATCTAGATTTTTTTAAAAATTCCAGTAAGCCAACGCGTTGGCTCCGTGTCACGGAGGAGGGCCTCCGCGTTACCCTCCGTGACACGTTGCCCTTATCCCAGTGCCGGGTCACACCGGGTTTCCGGGTGACCCGCGTGTTTTCTTAATAAAAACCCCCGATTTCACCCCTATTTTCCCCATTCCCTCTTCCCTCCGCGACCAAACACCCATACCCCTACCCCCAAGCTCCGTGCCACGTTAAGAGGCAAGGAAAACGTTAAGTCTTTATCGATTCTTCAATTCCAAGGTATGTTTTCATCGTCTATCTCAAATTTTTGGCGATTTTTGTCAATTTTGAGCATGTGAGGTGAGATATATCACCTTAGGTAGAAATTAAACATGACGTGAATTATTTTGCGATTGATTGTGTTCGGATTGTTGTAGTGATGGGTGAACTTATCGATTGATTGAATAATTCATTGTTGATTGTCGAATTGAGTTCTAGGGCTTAGGGTTGTTGAATTTTTACTTGGGTAACTTGATAGTTTGACGAAATTGATGCCGGGGTGTGTTTATTATTTGAGATAAGTCGTGGTAAATATTGTATAATTGGTGAAAGACGACTAATTCTCGATTTTTAGTGGGACATTGCGTAATATGTGAATTGGTTAAATTGCTTAGATTAGTGTATATAAAATGTTTGTATTGTTGTTTCTATTTTGTTGTTGTTATTGTTGCTAAGTGCCATGGGTGAATAGCTGTCGATGGTAGGATTGGGTTAGCTGTATGAAGTCTGAGTAGTTCGCTAGCCGTTATGCTGTCGAATTTTTGTGAACGCACTAAGCAATATGTTTATAGTGATTGTGTTTGGGGTGTAAATAGATCTATCCTTGCTAACATGTTGTAAATATTGTTAAAGATTAAGTGTGGGGTAAATTTTATTTAACCCGACCTTAGCCAAAACTACCAAGTTTTTAGCTTAACGTTGTGCTTGTCTGTGTCAATTGACAGGTACAATGGCCAGCCGACAAGATAAAGGCAAGGGTGCTTCAACCTCAGGCACCGACAGAAAGAGAATGAGACTGGGCACTGCTGTCCCAGCTGCACCTGCTGTTCCACGCGGTCAACACCGTCGATACGGAACACGATGGGTTACCGATGAAGGGAAGAAGTGGTACGCAAAGCATAAGGAGAACAAGTACTTCCCGGAGGAACATATTGCAAGGGAACCACTTGCACAGGAGTTCCCTCGCATCGTACAGAGGATTGAAGCAGCTGGGCTCAGCTTTATTTTTCAGGAGCCCACGGAGTGCAACCTTCACTTGGTCCGGGAATTTTATGCCAACTGGAACCCGGCCATCATAAGCCACACTATTAAAATCAGAGGGCAGATTGTCACTCTGGAACCCCAGCAGCTGAATGCCATCGTTGGAGCACGGGACACAGACGCCCACGTTCTCCGCCAGCTCAACATCACCCCACCGTACGCTGACATCAGACGTACGTTGTGTGGGGATCGATCCACAACCCGATGGAGTAGACACAAAGAGAGGGGTTACCACCAGACTCTGCCTTATTCGCATATGAACAGGGAGGCCAGAATCTGGCTAAAAATTGTATGCTCGTGTTTGATCCCGGGAGTACATATGACAGACGTGACCCGGGACCGTGTCTGCCTGGTGTATGCCCTTATGAAAGGGCTTGAGATTAATGTGGGGGCGGTTATAATATCCGCCATGAAGAGAGCCAGACTACACCAGGGCCACAGATACGGGTTTGGCGGACTCATCACCACCTTCCTCCGAGGCCTCGACGTTGAGGAAGAAGCCTTGGATTACATTCCGCAGTTGGAGCGGCGGGCCCTTGATGTGACAAAGACCAAGGCCCCCGACACTACACACGGACCTGTGCTGACTCTGGGCGAGCGACATGCTCGTGACGACCAGTATATGGCCCGTATGTTCGGTATGCAGATGCTGCAGCTACGGATAGGTGGGAGACCAGCTACCGAGGATGAATTATGGCAGCTGGAGCTGGACTACCCTTTTGGCGAGAACGCCAGAGCTTTATGCAAGGTGGGGCCAACCTTTGTGGAGCCGACTGACGACGACGTCCCTACTGATGAGGAGAAACGTCGTGAAGACTCTGATGTGGAGTCCGATGATGGCGAGGGAGCTGATTCAGATATGGGCGACGAGGCCGCAGCACCGGATGAGGAAGTCGAATATTTCGACTGAGCAGGGAGTTTCACCACCCAAAATTTTGTTCTTTGTATTTTTGTGAACACTGAGGACAGTGTTCGATTTAAGTGTGGGGTGGGGAGTAGTTAGGTGCTGGGTCATAGGCTCTAAATCTGCTGTATATTCTTCCTTGACGTTTGTGTATGTCTGTGCTTTCCCTGTTGTTGTGAACTGATTTGTGAATGATGTGTATATATTTGTTTGTGGCTAATGATGTGTGTCTTTAAAAAGTTATGGTTGCCTTTGTAAATATTTTGTAAATTTTGTAAATATTTTTTTTTCTCTATCGATATGATCGATATTTTTCAAATTTTTTGCGAAAGGATGTTGCACTTATCAACATATGTTGTAAATATTTTTTTTCATCGAAATGATCGATGTGTTGCAAAAATTTTGAAGTTTTATTTTTGGGTTTCTCAGAGTTTGTTTTCGGTTCTTTTACCGAAAATAGTCCCATTGAACCGATGTCATAGTTAGTGAACATTCCCTATGATGGATGGATGACGACCGTCTTAAGGGAAATGTAGTCGATAGGAGTAGATGATTTGTTTTTAGTTTCTTTGGTGGATTGCATCAATAAACTGTAGTTGCTTATGGTTGCTAAAATTTTGTTGCGTGTGTAATTGATGTTCGAAATGCGAAAGTGATTCGTTTGAAAGCATGTAATTGTGTAAATATGTTGAGTTACCTAGGCTATAGAATTTGGTTCATTATGATTGAGGCTTAATCTTGAATTCATGTACTTGACTAATTAAAGAGTCTGTGAATGCATCTTGATTCGAGCATGTGCATGAAGTGTGAGTGAGGTTTTGCTATTCCATGTCTTTGTGAATTGTCTAGAACTTGCCTGGCGTGTATACAAAGCGAAATGAAGGAGGTGTAGTGTCGGAAAGGATGTAGGAATTTCTTTGTTTTAACCGTTAGTTTCCATTTTTTTCTTGTCAAGTTCTACCTTTTTATATGTTGTACACCCTAGTCAGCCCGTTGAGCCTTTAGCCGATTTCTTTCTTTTGTCCAGAATTGTATGAACTAAGCTTTATTCCTTCTTTTCATTAGCCTTAAAGTCTATAAGAAGCTCTTAAGCGCTTACAAAGAACAAAAAAAATTGTTTCCCAAAGTGTTAAAGAGTGAAAAGAGTGAAAAGAAAAGAAAAGCAAAGTGAGGAAAGAAAAGATGGTGTTGAAGAGGCACTAGTTGTAATTAAATGAAATTGAGGGTACATGAAAACCTTCCGTTTGGGGTCAAGTGTGCCTGATGAAATGGGCTGTATGAAAGTAAACCAGCATGAATGGGAGAAAAAGAGAAAAGAGAGGAACAATGACCATGAGTCGATGGGAATGAGTTGAAAAGGCGCTTAAGGATGCTAGCAACTATTATTGGCTAATCCAATATATATATACTAGATCCATAGCCCAGTTACAACCCATTAAAAGTCCTATTTGATCCTACACTGCATTTCTTTAGATTAGTGGAGTAATACACTAAGGGCAAGCCTATGGGTCATGACATGATGCATGTGAATTCTTTTGGGAGAGAGAGTGAAATTAATTTCTATATGCCCCTACGTGCATGTTTGTGTGCTGCACGAGCATAAAAGGGGAAGTTTCTCTCGAGTTGTGAGGGTACATGCTTGATGAAAGATTGATTTTCATGTCGGATTTCTTGATTAGTTGATTTGCATGAGTTTGCCGATATCAAGAATCAATTCTTAAAAGTCTAGGAAGCCTCGATGTATTAAGGTCATTGTCTTGTACGACCAAGCATGTTTTCTTGATGATTTGCAAAAATAGAATAATCGGTATGACCGTAACGTAAATGGTTGCACCATAGTGACAAAGGTTGAGATGTGATGTGCATGATTTGTGTATGTGTTGTTCGAGGACGAACAAGGATTTAAGTGTGGGGTAAGTGATCTTGGGCAGATTTATATGCCCAAGTGATACTCAAACGTATCATTTTTACCTTGTTTGTTGTGCAATGTGTATATAATATCATGTATTTGGTAATAAAATGCGAATTTATACTAACCAACGTGATTAGCATTTGTTTTGCAGGATAATGTGATTTTTAAGAGCTAAAATGCGTGTTGGAACTATGTCGGAGTTGGACTTGGATGCGAGCGTGGAAAAGACCTCGGATGGCATATTTTGCAGTGGCTCCGCGATGGTGCCGTGCCACGCTACCATCGCGGTAGCACACTGCCTGGGCAGAAATAAAAGTGGCAATTTCCAGTGTGCCTGCGCGTCAGCTCCGTGGCACGGAGACAGGCCTCCGCGATGGCGTCCGTGCCACGTTGAGGCTAATTATCCGGACCATGCAATTTCCAGAGAGGGTCCACGTCCACGCCATGTCACGGAGGCAGTGCTCCGCGTTGGCCTCCGTGACACGTTGCTTGTTATTCCGGGAAAAATTTCCCACTAGTATAAATAGCACACTTAGGTTATTTTTTTAGAAAAGTTTTTTTTAGTTTTAGTTTTTTAGCCTGAGTTCAGAAGTGGGAGCAGGAACGTGGTTTTGTGGCAGTTGAAGAATAGAAAAGATAAGAGTTTTCTTCTCTTCCCTTCTTCTTTCCTTCAATTGTATGCATGATTCACACTAATTCTAGGATGATTAATCCAAGAATGAGTGGCTAATTCCTCTCTTGCTGAGGTTTTGAACTTGTGAAATGAATGTTGGTAATAATTGATATGGTTTCTTCTTCTTCTTGCATGTTGTTCTATTAATTCTTGTGCTTATTACATTCTTGATTGGCCACCGTTAATGTATATCTAAAAAGTCCAATTTCACTCGAGAGAACATGAAATTGGAAAGTTGTGAATTAATAGGGTATTGTTCTTAACTTGATTTGGGAAAATTGGGTTTTCATGTGATTTCCTGATAGAAATATACTTGAAAGCCGTATTAGTCAATTTAGGAACCGGAATTGTAGTGTTAGGTCATAAATTGCATTTGATCACAGAAATGTAGACGAATGGTTTATGAAGCTAAAGTGAAATTGAATACGGAAGTTTTAATTTCTAGGCAAACGTTCTTGGCTAGCAATATGAAGAAGAAGATGACCAAATTATCATGATTATCAAGTTCATTACTCGTTCTTAACCTTGGCATGTGCATATCCATTGTCTAAACTCAACGTAAATAGTAGTTATTAATTTTAGTAGATAATTAGTTTAGAAACAAAACTTACTCAAATCTTGATTGGATTGTTGTTAACATAGTTAGAAATAGAATAGAGATATAGTAAACTAGGCAGTTTTGCATATCTAGAGCAGCCTCCTTGGATCGATACTTGGCTACTTAGCCACTTTATTACTTGTTTGACCACGTACACTTGCGTGTCGGTGTATAATATATACCGAGCAGTAGAGAGCGAACACATAATACAGAGGAGACTCTGCTGAAACTTTTCTAAATATTAGTCAAGAGAGTTAACTCCTTTAAGCCTGGAGATGACATTCAATGACGAATGTTCCCAAGTGGGGGGGGGGGGGGAGGATGTTACACCCCATAAGATGTTAGCGGTTAGTGTGCGTGCGCATGGATTTGTGATGAGTAATAGAAGCTTGACGCGTGCAGGAAGAGCCTCGGAAGCAGGGTTGGGCGAGGCCAGGCCACGAAGGGCCAACGCAACGCGCTAGCCGGCCTGCGCACTAGGCAACACGGCGCGCCAGGCATGCTGGCGCCCTGGGAGGCATGGCGCAGCATGCCTGTGGTGCATTGGCCGGCGCGAGACGCCCCTAGGCCACCACCCTTGGCTTATATATTAAGCCTCCTTTGTAATTCAAATCATTTTCCAAGTGAGACCTCGACCAGAATAGAGAGAATACGGAAAGTTCATCGAATTTTCATCAAATTACGCTACCAAACGCCGTCCAAATGCAAATTAACTTCGGGTAACAAGTTTTAGGCCTACGGGAAGCATTTCTACGGAGCTGTTTCTTGAAATTCGCTCGGCATACCGGAACCCCACCGAGTAAAAGTTGTCAGAATTACTCCAAATTGAATCCTAAACTGCCACAGGTATTAGGTAAGCACTTCTCCCTTCTCAACTCTCGAGAAATTGTAGGTTTACTATCGAGTTATTTTGAGTTGAATTATAGTTGATATTATTATCGAAAGTTAGCGTTACTTGCCGAATTTAGTATTGAAATTATCCCTATTTTCTCAGCATAAGGATTGCAGTTGGGTGGAACCGCCGTTTACAAGTTGAAACTCGCTAGTTAAGCAAAAGTTGGTGTTCGAGGTATGTTAAGGCTAATTCCTTCAGTAAGTTATTCCTGTCATATAGTAATACGAGTTAAGTCCTTATAAGAAAGCAAGAAGCATGTATGTTATAATTAGTTTCTATCGTTAATTTGATATTAGCATTTTCTATTTAGACTGGGACTGACCCTACCCTATATATCCTTTTGTTGTCCAGCGTCCAAGTTACTGGCTGTTTCATCGCCTATGGGGCAATATGGATCACTCCAAGGAGCTATATGTTTTCCTAAGGGACTATACTCAGGTCCAAGGGCCATATTATAGTCTATCCATGGACTGACTATTATTTTTATGTGGTATCAGCATCATTGATCCTTGTTGAGCCTATATGCCTAGGGTGCAGTTACGAGAGTCTACCGGACTCAGACACAGCTACAGGAGCCGTACGGGCTTAGTTAAAGACCCAGGGGAAAAGTGATCACGGGCAAAAATAGCATGCCCGAGATACGCTTTGTGACTTAAATTAGTCTTGTTTATCTAAGTTATTGTATACATTTTCATGTAATTTTATATGAAGTGAAGATATGTGCTAACCAACATGATTAGCCTTTGTTTTGTAGGTTTTGATGACTTTTGAGTAACTAATCCATGAGTTGGTGAAGTAGAGGCTTGGAAACGGAATTAACACGCGAACGTCGGCAAAGAGGAGGCACAAAACAGCCCACCTGCGCGTCGGCAACGTGCCACGACAGGCAGGCTGATCACAACAGCCCACTTGCAGGTTGGCAATGTGCCACGACAGGTTGGCTGCGCGACCAAGAGGTGTCAACGGACTGCCCAAGCAGCGTGACACGCTGCCAACGCGGCAGGGTGCTACCGGGGCCAAGTTCGGGTGATTTCCAGAGAGCTTCCGCATCCGTAGCGTGTCATGGAGGCAAGGCTCCGCGATGCACTCCGTGAAACATTGCTTGTTATTCCAGGAAAAAGTCCTACTACTATAAATAGCACACTTAGGTTTTATTTGACTTATTCAGACTTGGTGGAGCAAGGACGTGGGTTATAGGCAGTTGAGGGACGAAAAGTTCAGGGTTTTTTCTCTCTTTCTTTCTTCTCTAATTCAATTGTTTGTATGATTAACACTCGTTTTATGATGATTAATCCACAAATGAGTGGCTAATTCCCTTCCTTGCTGAGGTTATGAACACTTGTGATGAATTTTGATTATTGATTATATGGTTTTTCATCTTTTTCTTCCATGTTGTTCTATTAATTCTTATCTTACTGCATTGGTGTGTGGCCTACATTAATGTACATCTAAAAAGTCCGATTTCACTCGAGAGAGCACGAAATTGGAAAGTTGTGAATTAATAGGATATTGTTCTTTACTTGATTTGGGAAAATTGAGTTTTGATGTACATTCAGGATAGAAATATACCTGAAAGTCGTATTAGTCAATTTAGGAACCGGAATTGTATGGCTAGAACATGAATTGCATTTGATCACAGAAATGTAGACGGATGGTTTATGATTATTAAGTGAGATTAAATACGAGAATTTTAATCTCTTGGAAAATGTTCTTGGCTAGCAACTGGAAGAAAAGATTAACCAATTTATGATGATAATCATTTTCATTACATGTTCGTTTAACCTCAGCATGCTTTTATCCATAGTCCAAATTCAAAGTAGATAATTGTTCTTAGTTTTAGTATAAAATTTATAAAACAAAATATTAACTTTTCGGTTACGTTGTTGTCAGCATATTTAGAAGTAAAATATAGTATACTAGAGCAAATTGCACTTAACCCAAGTCTCTGTGGGATCGATACTTGGCTTACTAAAGCCACTTACTACTTGTTCGACCACGTGCACTTGTGTGTCGTTTTATATACCCATATAACACACCTGAACAAGTTTTTGGCGCCGTTGCCGGGGACTTGGCAATTGGTGAATTCTTCTTAAGTGTAAATTTACTATATTTTTTTTAGTGCTGACAACTTGGTCTTAGTGTTTGTTTTAATTCTTTATCATTTTATTTTTTTTCGGATACCCTTATTGACATGACATCGTGGAATACAAATGGTTTAAATGGTGGATACTCATATTTTAGTGAATCTTGTCTGAATTGCGGAGGATACCACTCGTGGCAACATTGTAACACGTGCAATATATGTCGTGGCCAAGATGGCCATTGGGATGGCTGTCCGAAGGCATATTTCCCTCCCCCAAGCCCCTACTATGATCCTTCTGTTGCTTTTTCTGAATATAGGCATGTTGAAAATGAGGACTTGGGACCCCAAGCTCGAATAGAAGACATGCTGAAACAACTCTTGGAGCAATCAGAAGCAATGAAGGAGGCGATGGAAGTATTGAGAATTCAGGAAGAAGAGAATGCAGAGGCTTTAGAAAGGATGAGCATCAAATTCATGGAGATGATTGCTGAGGCTGAAGCTTGTGATAATTTGCAGGTGACAGTTTTAGCCGATATTCAAGAGGAACTACAAGAGGAAGACAAGGGTGAATTTTTGGATGAAGCCCAACAATTAGAATCACTTGAGTGTCCCTGTGATGGGCTCACACTTATGGAAAATCCATTCCTAGAAGAAGAGATAGAGTATCCCCCAGTTGACATTAATAGAGATATAGATGTCAATGCTGAGAAGGTGTATACAAGTAAGGAGGTCAAGCACAATGCATTTTCAGAGTTGAGGTTTATTGGACCACACTCGAAGCATTTTTTGACATTAAGTTTGGTTGAAAACATAGAAATAGAGTCTTCCAAGCTTATAGAGAAATGTCTAGAGGAGGACCAAGCCCCGTATATTTTGAAATTTGCTAACTCAGAGAGACATAATGACTTCGCTTACTTAAGGGCCAATAGGTTCAAAAGGCAACATCTACTGCTTGGTCCTTATAATTTTTCACCACCACCCCTGGAGCATAAGAGGAAATTAGAGAAGAAATTAGGGGTGAGATTCATATCCTCAAGGTGGAGGAAAAAGTGGTGAAACTTGGTACATCGTGCCGCGACGTAAAATTAGGCGCTGCTTGGGAGGCAACCCAAGGGTACCATGCGTACCATTTTAATTTCTTGCATTTAAGTTGATTTTATTTATTTTTCATCTTGTGTTGTTTTGGTGGAAAGCTAAGCACAGATGGAGGGGAAGTCTGAGTACCCGTGGAGGAGGAAGCTAACAAGCATGGATGAGAAAAAGTGTGGGGTCGAACACCCACTTGTGCAAAGTTGAAGGAAGGCATGCTATTAGCTAGGCCTAATGTCCTCAGGGAGTATTTCTGACCCTTTTTATATTTTAATTTGATTCTATGAGGACATATCATGATTTAAGTGTGGGGTGAGGGAAATTTCAAATTTTTGTGCTTAACGATTTTTGGTGAATGTAATGTTTGTGAAAAAATTGGATTTTTTTTTTGTGAGTTAAGCATGAATTCATCACCCATTGGTTTTTCTTTTCGGTTCTTTTCCGACTGGGGGTCTTTGAACCGAAGAATAAAAATTTTCTTTTTCTTTCTTTCCTTTGTCTGTATATAGTGTTTTTAGTCATAGTTAGGGACTGTTTCCGACGATGGATGGATGACGACCGTCTTGAGGAAAAAATAGTCGGTAGGTGTTGGGTTTTTGAAACCATAACTAATTGGTGCTTGATGGTCTTTTTATGTGCTATGCATGGTTGTTAGATGCAAGTATGTTCAGTGTGAAGCATGCAAGTGTATAACTTTGTTTGAGACACTTAGGCTCTTGAATTTGACTCAATATGATGGAAGCTTAATTCTGAATTCTTGTGATTAGCTGATTAAGAGTCTACTGATTGTGTCTTGATTTGAGCATGTGCCATGAGTGTAAGGTTTTTGAGTATTCTGTGCTATTATGAAATGTATAGAACTTGCCTGGTGTGTATATAAAACGAAATGAAGGATGTGAATTGTAGGAGATGATTTAGGCATTTCTTTGAATGAACCAAACTTTTATCCCTCATTATACCTACCTTGAAAAATTAATCCTAGTTAACCCCATTGAGCCTTGAGCCTATTCTTTGACAGCTTCAACATAAGCTTAATCCTTTTTCTTTCATTAGCCTTGAAATTGAACCAAAACTCCTAAGCACTTAAAGGAAAAATCCGAAAGAGTAAAGGAGTGAGAAGAATGAAAAAGAAGGGAAAGTAGCAATTGTAAGAGTTGAGAAAGGTAGAGGGTGCACTTGTGTGAAAATGGTTGAGTATTAGTAGGGAGTAAGAAAATAAATAAATGAAAAGTTACTTATAGAACTCCTTACTAATAAGCTAAAAGTGCCTAAAGAAAGGGGGGGGGGGGGACAAAAGAGGAAAAAGAAAGATGAAAAGAGAAAAAGGTGAAGTGAGGGAAGGGAAGTTTGTAATGAAGGCGCGATGTATTAAAAGCGCTTAGGAAAGATAGTCACTATTACTGGCAATAATAGTACTTACCCGCACCTGAGTTACATTACAACCTAAAAAGTCCTATTTGATCTTACATTCATACATCCTGAAATTAGTGGAATAAAATACTAAGAGCAAGCTTATGGGTCAGTACATGATGCATGTGAATTCTTTGTGAGAGTGAGCGTAATTCTATTCATGTACCCACACATGTTGTGTTTTAAAAATTGTTTTTGCATGTGAAGTTGGGTAACTCTCTTTCTGTGAGGGGCACATGTTGAAAGAAGGATATAATTCATGTGGGATTTCTTAATCAGTTGATTTGCATGAGTTTGCTAAGATTGAGAATCGATTCGTGAGGTTAAGAAGTCTTAACATAGTTGTACTTCATTTCAATGATCAAATCATGCATGCTCTATTTTTAGCTTGTATCTTGCGTAATCATTATAGCCGTAACTTGAATTATCTTGCTAAATTAGTTATGCGGGAGTCTCCATATGCATGATATGTAAAAGGTTGTTCAAGGACGAACAAGGCTTTAAGTGTGGGGTTGTGATCATGGGCAAAAATAGCATGCCCGAGATACGCTTTGTGACTTAAATTAGTCTTGTTTATCTATGTTATTGTATACATTTTCATGTAATTTTATATGAAGTGAAGATATGTGCTAACCAACATGATTAGCCTTTGTTTTGTAGGTTTTGATGACTTTTGAGTAACTAATCCATGAGTTGGTGAAGTAGAGGCTTGGAAACGGAATTAACACGCGAACGTCGGCAAAGAGGAGGCACAAAACAGCCCACCTGCGCATCGGCAACGTGCCACGGTAGGTTGGCTGCGCGACCAAGAGGTGTCAATGCACTGCCCAAGCAGCATGACACGCTGCCAACGCGGCAGGGCACTGCCGGGGCCAAGTTCGGGTGATTTCCAGAGAGCTTCCGCGTCCGTAGCGTGTCACGGAGGCAGGGCTCCGCGATGCACTCCGTGACACGTTGCTTGTTATTCCGGGAAAAAGTCCTACTACTCTAAATAGCACACTTAGGTTTTATTTGAGATATTCAGACTTGGTGGAGCAAGGACGTGGGTTACAGACAGTTGAAGGACGAAAAGTTTAGGGTTTTTTCTCTTTTTCTTTCTTCTCTAATTCAATTGTTTGTATGATTAACACTCGTTTTATGATGATTAAACCACAAATGAGTGGCTAATTCCCTTCCTTGCTGAGGTTATGAACACTTGTGATGAATTTTGATTATTGATTATATGGTTTTTCATCTTTTTCTTCCATGTTGTTCTATTAATTCTTGTTCTTACTGCATTGGTGTGTGGCCTACATTAATGTACATCTAAAAAGTCCGATTTCACTCGAGAGAGCACGAAATTGGAAAGTTGTGAATTAATAGGATATTGTTCTTTACTTGATTTGGGAAAATTGAGTTTTAATGTGCATTCAGGATAGAAATATACCTGAAAGTCGTATTAGTCAATTTAGGAACCGGAATTGTATGGCTAGAACATGAATTGCATTTGATCACAGAAATATAGACGGATGGTTCATGATTCTTAAGTGAGATTAAATACGAGAGTTTTAATCTCTTGGCAAATGTTCTTGGCTAGCAACTGGAAGAAAAGATTAACCAATTTATGATGATAATCAGTTTCATTACATGTTCGTTTAACCTCAGCATGCTTTTATCCATAGTCCAAATTCAAAGTAGATAATTGTTCTTAGTTTTAGTATAAAATTTATAAAACAAAATATTAACTTTTTGGTTACGTTGTTGTCAGCATATTTAGAAGTAAAATATATTATACTAGAGCAAATTGCACTTAACCCAAGTCTCTGTGGGATCGATACTTGGCTTACTAAAGCCACTTACTACTTGTTCGACCACGTGCACTTGCGTGTCATTTTGTATACCCATGTAACACACCCGAACAACAAGCAGGTTGGCTACAGTTACCTGTTGACTTATTTTGACCTTGTTAGGGGTATATAGATTGAAGTGTGCTCTCCAGGGCTTATGGGTGGCCCGAGCGGGTTCTTCTATGCTGGTTGTCCTTCCGAGCTTATGGGGGCCAGGTAAGGTTCTTGTTTGTATTATTTATTGTTAGTTATATAGCAGGTTGTAGGGCAATGCAAGTTGTATCTATTATCCTTTCAATTGCATCGTTATTAGTATTATTCAGTCATTTTCATTACTGCCTTACATATTTAGTACATATTGTATCGATGCCCATCTTTGGGACGCTGCATTTCTTGCCTGCAAGTGCGGATAAACACAGTTCAGGACCTCCATACTCATCAGCCAGAGTCAACGGTCTAATCAACTCCTTTTCTCCGGGATTGTTAGTTAGAAGGTTTGTTTTTTTTGTTTTACAGTTTATGGGTAGGTCGAGGCCTTATCCCGACCATTATTCCACTCTTAGAGGCTTACAGGCTACAAATTCCCATATGTTGGTTTTGTTGTTGGCTGTGCGGGGCCTATGTATGTTTATTTTGCATGTTGGCCGTGTGGGGCCAGTTTATCTTTTAGTTAGTAGCCTCGTTGGCTATAGTATAGTTATGAATGGCTGTTTTCATTTTGCTATGACTAGACAACATGATGGTCTTGTCGGCCCACATAGGATCCCTTTATTGCATGTTGTTGGTTAGCTGTTTTCTTTTTACAAGTGCCTATGCGGCCTTGTCGGCTAGAGGCTGTGTTTACAGCCAAGATATAGCTCATTGTTTTCTTGATTTGAAGAGCAGGCATGCACCAGAAGTGCATAAGCCCAGTCAGGTCAACTCAGATCCCAGTATGGCACCAGGTGCCAGTAATGCCTCCCAAGGTGGGCGTGACAGATAGGTTATGGTAGACTGCTAGTGTATCAATACTCATCATCTCTCCTATGGAGAATAGCAGCCTCTTATCTTCCATCTGGGTGTTCACATAGGTGCTTCTTGAGGTGAGGCATCCCTTCTGTAGCCTGAATGAATCACAAGCAAAAGAAGAAAACGTAAACAAGGAAATAACAACTAAAAGTTAAACATAGTAATTACTTTAATCCTAATCCATATTCCCTAGCAACGATGCCACTTTTTAAAAACGCTCAAACTCACACTCCTGATAAAGTATGTAGTGGATGTTTTCAATAAAGAACTCAATAAAGGTTGGGATCGATCCCACATGGAATATGATCAGGATATAGAATAACGCTAGTATTTAATCTTTTAAGTATGTTATCTCCAAAAATGGGGTTGTATAAAAGCAATTATAAGACAAGATTGAGAATTGATTGTTGGTTATAAATATTATGAAATTAACTAGGATAAGTGTTCCCAATGGATTCATAACTTCTTTGGGTTTTACACTTGTAATCTATCTCAATGCTTACTTGTAGAACTGGATAACTAGGGTTCATCCAAATGACTGGTTCGTCCCTGTTGGATTCCTATACTCAATCATCAGGTAAGGTCTCATGAGCGATTTCACTTCAACCGTTATCAATTTTGCCCCAAATTAACTATCTTACAACCGCAACTCAAGTTATACAATGAACCATAAAGATCAAGGCTTTTTTATAATTCTCTTTTCCTAATCTCTGTTTCTCTAGGTTCAAGAAAGTAAAGAATTCGGGCAAGTCCTAACGTTGTACTCCATTAAGAAACATTAAAAATGAAGAGAATGCAATACAAGTATTTAGCATTAGTATAGAATCACTTCGTGCAACCCTAGTTTATTAATTCACCATGGTTCCCTCAATCCCAGTTATGAAGGTTTTAGCCTCTCATGAATGTAAGACAATTATAAGCATTCATAGACAAACGCATAATTTTAATACTTATAGAGATGATTAGAAGAAAACCACTTGATTATTGCAAGAATTTATGAAGAATTATTCAAGAATAATGAAGAAAATCAAAGAAAGAAAATCTCCAAGACTTGAATAGAAAGCTAACAACAATTTTCCTCTCAATATGCTTCGTGTGTTTTTTCAACTCTTCGATTCTCCCGACTGGAAATAACCTAAAAAGTATTTACACAAATATTTAGAACCTTTTTCTAAGTAAACAAGGAAACTGCTTTAACTGCCTCTGACTTCACCTATGACCGGTAACAAAATTGTACTAGTCGTACCTTGACTCGTATGTTGGCTGGCCTCTACTGAATCTAGCTAAGTGTTGTGAATTGGTAGGAATTGTACCATGAACCTACAAGTTGTACAATTAGTCGTGGTTTGATATTGAGAATTCTGGCAATCTTCTAAACTTTATCATGGATGGCTTGGTACAACGCGTACCTAAGTTCTATGACCGATGACTCCTTCTCATATCTTAAGACCTGCCAGTCTTCACTTCTTCTGAACTTTTCTTACGGCTCCTTGATACAGGTCTTAGCTAGACCTCATGATTCAGTTGCTACTTGTACCAAGAGACTCAGCCTGTAACATCTTCTAAAGTTTCCTATGACTGCCATGGTACGGCTCATACCATGAACCATAAGTTGCATTTTCCTCAACACTTCTGGCATGGACATTTCCATGACTCTCAGTACGGCTCGTACCAGGATGGTACGACTTGTACTGAGATCCGTAGTTACCTGTTTTTCTGTAATTTTCTCCATTTTATACACAATTCAACTCAAACATCTATTTTCCCTATTAACAAAGTCAAAGTGCCTCATATCCATATAAACACACCTAAGTCCATGCTTATTTCTCAGTTTTAAGCATCGAAAGTGCTATAACTCACAGAACATCAACTATCTTATAAAATCTTATTTTTTCATGGAGGCTTTTGAAGCTTAAATTACCAGTTGATGATAATCTAGCTAGATGAGACATTTCTATAATTTCTATATGCAGATATTGTAAGCATCCTGAACAATAAACAATGTCCCATATTTTTTTAGCAGGGCCTTATGCTATGGATATTTGGAAACTGTTTACATATGCTGCAGGAATTCAAGGTCCCTTTATACAGGTAAAATAGGAAATCTAGAAGAGGTAGGAAGCAGATTATAGTCCCAAGCTTAAATCTCGATATCAAGAAACCCGCCTACTATCATTCTATAACAATTTTGGAAAAGAAATTTTTTTATCATTTATGGGAGTAATATGACAAGGAGTGAGTGATTTACGAGATCAATCAAAATCTTTATATGTTGGATAGGGTGAGGGTACCATCGGCTTAAAGATATTCCTCCTAATTGGAAGTTTTTTGGTACAATATTTTGAGGGTTATAGACGAAGTTTAGTTAGTAAAATTGTGAGATGGAATTATCCCTTGAAAGGATGGTACAAATGCAATACTAATATGCATTTAGAGAAAACCGAAACCTAATCTCAGTAGCTTTTTACATTAGAAATGAAGATGGAGATTTCATATATGCCAATGCTAGTACTATGCCTGATAGTATAAGTATTTGTGCTGAAGCCTTAGCTTTTCAAAAAGGTTTTGAATATTGTATTAGTAAGAATCTGTTACCTGTTGATCTTGGGCAGAATTGCATGCCCAAGTGATACTCAAACGTTTCATTTCGTCTTGTTTATCACTTGTTATGTGTACATTCTCATGTGATTTTTAGTAGAAATGTGGATTTATACTAACCAACATGATTAGTGTTGTTTTGCAGGTAAAAGGAAATTTTGGAAGCTAAAATACATTTTGGTAAAGATCCGGAATGAACTTGGAAACAAGGAGTGGAAACTTAGTTTAACCCGACCTTAGCCGAAGTTAACATGTATTTAGCTTGACATTGTGCTTGTTTATTTATGTTGACAGGTACAATGGCGAGTAGGCAGGATAAGGGTAAATGTGCATCTACTTTAGGCACCGGGAGAAAATGAATGAGATTGGGCACAGCAGTCCCAGCTGCACCAGCTGTTCCGTGCGGCCAACACCGCCAATAAGGAATGAGGTGGGTAACCGATAAAGGGAAGAAGTGGTACGCTAAACATAAGGAGAATAAGTACTTCCCTGAGGAGCATATTGCACGGGAACCACTAGCACATGAGTTCCCCCGTATTGTGCAGAGAATCGAGGCAACTAGGCTCAGCTTCATATTTCAGGAGCCCAAGGAGTGCAACCCACATTTAGTCCAGGAGTTCTATGCAAATTGGAACCCGGCCATCAGAAGCCACACAATAAAAATCAGAGGGCAGATTATCACTCTGGAACCCCAGAAATTAAATGCCATCATTGGAGCGCGGGACACAGACGCCCACGTTCTTCGCCAGCTGAACATCACCCCACCATACGCCGATATTAGACGTACTTTGTGTGGGGCTCGATCCACAGCCCGATGGAGCAGACATAAGGAGAGGGGTTACCATCAGACTCTGCCGTATTCTCAAATGAACAGGGAGGCAAGAATTTGGCTAAAAATAGTTTGTTCGTGCCTGATCCCGGGGGTGCACATGACGGATGTGACCCAGGACCGTGTGTGCCTGGTGTATGCCCTGATGAAAGGGCTAGAGATTAATGTTGGGGCGGTCATCATATCCGCCATGAAGAGAGCCCGACTACACCAGGGCCACAGGTATGGGTTCGGCAGACTTATCACCACCTTCCTCCGTGGCCTCGACGTAGAGGAAGAGGCTTTGGACTACATCCCGCAGTTGGAGCGGAGGGCCCTTGATGTAACCAAAACCAAGGCCCCTGACACCACACACGGGCCAGTGCTGACACTGGGCGAGCGACATGCTCGCGACGATTAGTACATGGCTCGGATGTTTGGTATGCAAATGCTTCAGCTCCGGATTGGTGGGAGACCAGCCACGGAGGATGAATTATGGCAGCTGGAGCTGGATTACCCATTTGGCAAGAACGCCAGAGCTTTGTGCCGAGTGGGGCCATCCTTCGTTGAGCCCACTGACGATGATGTCTCCACGGACGAGGAGACACGTCGGGAGGACTCCGATGTGGAGTCCGATGACGACGATGGAGGTGACTCGGACATGGGCGAGGAGGCAGCAGCACCGGATGAAGAAGTCAAATATTTCGACTGATCAGGGAGTTTCACCACCCGAAATTTTTGTGATTTTTAATTTTTGAGAACACTGGGGACAGTGTTCGATTTAAGTGTGGGGTGGGAAGTAGTTAGGTGCTGGGGGCTGGGCTGATTTGCTGTATGTTCTTCCTTTGTTTTGTATGTATGTTTATGTTTCCCTGTGGTTGTGAGTGCAAACTGGTTTGTATCTGTATAGGTACATATTTTTGTGGTAATTGATGTGTGTTGTGAAATGTTGTGGTTGCCAGCTGGTACAAATTTTGTAAATTTTGTAAATAATTTTTTTTTTCTTTCTTTATCGAAATGATCGATATTTTTGCAAAAATTTTGCAAAACTATTTTGTACATATTAAAATATTTTGTAAATATTTTTCCATCGAAATGATCGATGTTTTGCAAAAATTTTTCGATTTTTATTTTTTGGGTTTCTCGGAGTTTGTTTTCGGTTCTTTTACCGAGAATAGTCCCATTGAACCGATGTCATAGTTAGTGACCGTTCCCTATGATGGATGGATGACGACCGTCTTAAGGGAAATGTAGTCGGTAGGAGTAGTGATTTTAATTTGTTTTCAATTTTTTTCTTTGGTGGATTGCATCACGGAACCTGTAGTTACTATATGGTTGTGAAATTTTGGTTGCGTGTTGTAACTGATATTCAAAATGTAAAAGTGATTCGTTTGAAAGCATGCAATTTTGTAAATATGTTGAGATACCTAGGCGGTAGAATTCGATTCGGTGTGATTGAGGCTTAATTTTTGAATTCATGTAATTGGCTAATTAAAGAGTCTGTGAATGCATCTTGAATCGAGCATGTGCATGAAGTGTGAAGTGAGGTATTGTTATTCCATGCTATTGTGAAGTGTCTAGAACTTGCCTGGTGTGTGTACAAAATGAAATGAAGGAGGTGTAGTGTTGGAAAGGATGTAGTCATTTCTTTGTTTTAACCAAGAGTTTCTATTATTTTTTTTTCTTGTCATACACTACCTTTTTATGTGATTGTATACCCTAGTCAGCCCGTTGAGCCTTTAGCCTATCATTTCTTTCTTTTGTCCAAAAATATATAAACTAAGCTTTATTCTTTCTTTTCATTAGCCGTAAAGTCTATACAAAATTCTTAAGCGCTTAAGAAAAGAAAAATTTTCCCAAAGTGTCAAAGAGTGAGAATGGTGAAAAGAAAAAGAAAAGCAGAGTGAGGAAAGAAAAGAAGAGGTTGAAGAGGCACTTGGTATAATGAAATGACAATGAAGGTGCATGAAAACCCTTTGTTGTTGTGTCAAGTGTGTTTGATGAAATGGGCCATACGAAAGTAAACCGGCATGAATGGGATGATGAAAAAGAAAAGAGAGAAACAATGTTCATGAGTTTATGGGAATGGGTTGAAAAGGCGCTTAAGGATGCTAGTGACTATTATTGGCTAATCCAATATATACTAGTTCCATAGCTTCCATTACAACCCATTAAAGTCCTACTTGATCTTACATTGCATTTCCTTATATTAGTGGAGTAATACACTAAGGGCAAGCCTATGGGTCATGACATAATGCATGTGAATTCTTTTGGGAGAGAGAGTGAAATTAATTTCTACATGCCCCTACTTGAATGTTTGTGTGTTGCATGAACATAAAGGGGAAGATTCTCTTGAGTTGCGAGGGCACATGCTTGATGAAAGATTGATTTTCGTGTCGGATATCTTGATTAGCTAATTTGCATGAGTTTGCTGATATCGAGAGTCGATTCTTGAAGTCTAGGAAGTCTTGATGTATTAAAGGTCATTGCATTGTTAAGACCATGCATGTTTTCTTGATGATTTACAATATTGAATGATCGGTATGACCGTAGCGTAAATTATCGCACCATAGTGGCGAAGGTTGGGATGTAATTTGCATGAATTGTGTATTTGTTGTTCGAGGACGAACAAGGATTTAAGTGTGGGGTAAGTGATCTTGGGCAGATTGATATGCCCAAGTGATACTCAAACGTATCATTTTCGCCTTGTTTATTGTGCAATGTGTATACATTTTCATGTAATTAGTAATAAAATGTGAATTTATACTAACCAACATGATTAGCATTGTTTTGTAGGTAAAACATGATTTTTAGGAGCTAAAATGCATGTTGGAACAATATCGGAGTTGGACTTGGATGCGAGCACGGAAAAGATATTGGAATGCACAATGTAAAGGGGCTCCGCGATGGAGCCGTGCCACGCTACCATCGCGGAGGCACACTACATGGAGGATGAATTAATTTGGCAATTTCCAGTGAAGCCTCGTGACTGCTCCGTGGCACGGAGGCAAGCCTCCGCGTTGCATGCTGTGCCACGTTGAGGCTATATTCCCGGACCCTGGATTTCCAGTGAGGGTCCGCGTCCACGCCGTGTCACGGAGGCAGTGCTCCGCGTTGGCCTCCGTGACACGTTGCTTGTTATTCCGGGAAAAATTCCCACTAGTATAAATAGATCACTTAGGCTTATTTTTAAAAAATTCAGACTTGGTGGAGCAAGGACGTGGGTTACAGGCAGTTGAGGGACGAAAAAGCTAAGGGTTTTTCTCTCTTTCTTTCTTCTTTCAATCAATTGTTTGTATGATTAACACTTGTTTTAGGATGATTAATCCACAAATGAGTGGCTAATTCTCTTCCTTGCTGAGGTTATGAACATTTGTGATGAATTTTGATTATTAATTTTATGGTTTTCTTCTTCTTCTTCTATGTTGTTCTATTAATTCTTGTTTCTACTGCATTAGTGTGTGGCCGACATTAATGTACATCTAAAAAGTCCAATTTCACTCGAGAGAGCAAGAAATTGGAAAGTTGTGAATTAATAGGGTATTGTTCTTAGCTTGATTTGGGAAAATTGGGTTTTGATGTGCTTTCCTGATAGAAATATACTTGAAAGTCGTATTAGTCAATTTAGGAACCGGAATTGTATTGCTAGGTCATAAATTGCATTTGATCACAGAAATATAGACGAATGGTTTATGATTCTAAAGTGAGATTAAATACGAGAGTTTTAATCTCTAGGCTAATGTTCTTGGCTAGCAACAGGAAGAGAAGATTAACCAAATTATGATTGTAATCAAGTTCATTACTTGTTCATAACCTTGGCATGCTCATATCCATAGAGTATGCAGTCAATACTTTGAATGTACCAAGTATGTAAGGTAAATAAAAATGGAATAATAAAATACATAAGAGTTCATAAGAGTAGGACATTTCAAATATGAAGTGATAATCATAACATAAACATGAGGGCTCAAGGTTTTCAAAATCATTCATAAACTAGTCATAATCATTATCATAAGAGAAACCTTGTAAAGCATAACTTTAGCTAAAGTATCATAATCATGATCATGCATAAAACATAAGGAACAATGGAAGGACTCGTCTTAACTGACACTATTATGATAGAGCTTACATGATGCACCAAATTTCTCGCTCAAATGGGCAGAGCCATCCCGGGCTTGCCAAGCAAGGGACGTAAATGACATGATATCACTAATAGAGACCCACCTAGAGTCCATGAATATAAAACAATATTGGCGTATAGTTCTGAGACCACAGAGTTTACCTGAATGCCGGGCCTACTCGATGCTAGACACGACTCCAAAAAACATACACATGAAGGCTCATATAATAATCGTGAAATCATAAATGAAGTTCATGGATATTTAAATCATAACATATTTGATCATACTTGAAATACATAATTAGCCATGAAATAAGGACCGGTGAGTCGGCCAAAATCATGAACTCATAAATCATGAAGAACATACATGCTTGAGAAGATCACCATACTTGAGATTCATAAATTCAGGAAGAGTACTTTCAGAAAATTATATCATAAATTATAAATCATATATCATACATTAGGGTTTATGAGAATCAACATCAAAATAGAATCATAAACTTGACTTTTCATGAAGCTTGCACAATTGGGCATAATTTTTCTAAAATTAGAAATCATGAATTAATAATGAAAATAGGTATAAAATCTGCCCATAGATCTTAAAATATACTTTGAAACATGAGGAGAATTGACGCATATATAAATCATAGAGAATTTCATGAAATTAGGATAAAACCCCATAGGATCATACACTTTAATTCATTAACTTGAGGAGAAATTTGAGAATGAGAGTGAAAGGAAACTATCATTCATAGACCTATATACCTGGGTAAACTGAGTCTTATTTTGACTTGGAAAGTCCAAGAGATTTGGAGGAGAATTGGAGGATTTCTAAGCTTGATCTTCGATGGAACTCTCTAAACTTCCATGCATAGAAGTTGAATGAATTAGAATAGGTTAAACTCTTCTAATACACTCCTTTTAGGGATTAAAACGACATAGTTTAGGTCTTAGGAGCCATAAAAATAGCCTTAATGAATTCATAGAAAAAACTGATATGTCAGCTGTCACGAATCATACCACGAATCGTACAATGCTCTTAAGACTCGTGGTATCCTCCTGTACTGACCAGGTCCAATACCTCCAACCTTTTGAATATGTCCATGAATTTTACTACGATCTATAACACAATTCTACGAGTAGTACCATCACCTATACCATAAATCACTGGATAACTACGAAGACTTGCTACGACTTATGATCACGAGTCCTACCCATATACTATAACTTATAGTGGGGAGTCATGGTATGGGGAAGAAAAATATATAACCTGGTCCATAGGTCTTCCTACGATCTGTACTACAAACCTACGAAGTAGGTTGAGTCATACTGAGGATAAAATATAGATTTTCTGCTGAACTCATTTCCAGTCCTCTCATCTAGTCTTAGGAACATTGGGGGTATTACAGCTTGACTATTCCTTACTGCCATATTTCTATTGTCATCGGTTAATAGTAAAGTGCATGTAAATTCTTATTTAAATTAACTAATAAAGGTTAAAAGGTGTATTTCTATCCTCAATAGCAAATCAATCACCTTTCCATGTAAGATTCACAAACAAGCTCTACTTCTTATTACCCTCGCAATTTCTTCTTTCCAGTTCAATTAACGAGTCACATATAGTATTTAAAAGGTGATCAAGCTAACAAATGATTAAAATCATGAAGAAATAAATAACCCAATCATGGATTAAATAAGCATATATAAATTTCAAACATCAACCTTCATGTTTGTGCAAAAATCCTAGAACTAAATAGTTTAGCTGCTCATAATTCTCATAAGTATACAAGAATTTGTGAGCTTGCAAGAATTAATTTAAATAAAGAAAGAAAAGAAGTAAACCGAAAGAGGTTCATCCGATGCCCTTTCCTTGGCCTCTTAAAATATCGTCTAACTCTGTTTCTTCAGTCCAAAAATATAATATAGAGCTCTAGGTCATGCAAAAAGTAAAAATAATCAGAACCTAATTGGACTAGGAGACAACAACCTCAAACCACCCTTGCATCATAAGGGGTGGCGTGACAGTGTTATCCAGTTTCAACCATCAAGTTTTGCTCACGCCGACCTTTGCTATGGAATCATCATGACAAAATATCAGCTTTCTATCACCCTCACATCATATGGGGTGGCAGAATAGTATATCTTGGATTTAGAAATCAGGAAGTCTCACGCCACCTTCACTATGGCTCAAGTGTAGCAAAAGTTTCCATATTCATGTCACCCTCGCATCACAAGGAATGGCGCGATAGTGCATTTTTGGTTGTGTCGGTTAATTCTCTTGTGTCACTTTTTTTATGGCTTGTGTGTGTCAAAGTTCATTGTTCTCGTTCCACCCTTGCTGTTGCAAGATGTGGAGAAACTGCTTCGAAGACTTGCCATTTTTTCTTTGTCGTAGGATCTTCTTTCAAACCTTGACGAAGCCAATTGAAATGCTTTCTTTTAATTAAGAAGTTCCTACACACATCACAACCACAATATTAAGCAGATTATAAACAAAGGTGAAAAAAATGGTACAAGGTAATTGATGGCTTAAAATATGTATTTTTGCCCCAACATCAATACCCCACATTTAGAATCTTAATCTTCCTCGAGCAAATACTGACTTAACACCTTACGACTAACTATCTCATCGAGCTATACCAAGTGAATAGGCCTGCTTAGACTAAGAATACGCCGACCAATGGTATGCAATTCCTAAACACATCATGCTTTCACAAAATTCAGAAATATTTTTTCTTTTTTAAGACTCCATAAGAACCTTCACAAGATGACTTAGCCACAAAGACTAACTCTTCGTATAGTCATTGGATAAGCTTTCTATGCTTACCTAACCAAGATTCATACTTCACCAATATTTTCATCAACTATGTACCATTAACAAACAAAAGAAGTGCACAAGATTTACTTAATATGCAACAACAATCATTTATAGGGGCACAAAAATAAAATTACGCTTATGCTTTCAAATAATTTCACATGCAATATGAAATGAACCATAATCTTGCCTTTCATGTAGCCACTCTAATAATACATGAATGCTAGATTAGGATCAAGTAGGTGTTCAATTGTTGTAGTGTAGGCTAAGAGTTGGGTAGGAAATATTTGGATAAATAATGGCTATCCTCCCTTAGCACTTTAATACACACATGTTCTTGATTTGTTTAACAGATTATTTTCTTAGCTTAGTGCTCTTCTCTTCTCCCATATTCCACCACTATATACTTTATTTTTCCCATTTTCCTTAGGCATATTTTTCTTGTGACACTAGCACATAGTAGTTATTATTCTTATCTTTTTTTTTTCTCTCCCTACTATGGCATCTATAATATTTGTTCAACGTATGCACCCTTAATCTTTTTCTTCCTTTTCCACTCTCTATAATTCACTTCAAAAACTTTCAATTCTCTTAAGCACTTACTTATTCATGATTTTAAGTGCTCATAGGAATCATGTGATCAAATTCATGATCAATCAAGCAAAGTGAATTAACTTCAAGTGTGGTCATTAAAAGAATAGCCTAAAGGCTCAATGGGTTAACTCTAGGTATAATGTATGTGTACGTAAGAGAGATGGAAAAAAAGGCTTAATAAAGAAATGCTTCCATTATCACCATATCCTAGATCTTCATTTTGCGTTGCACATTGGAAAAGTTCTATACATTATCATAGAGCATCGAATATTAATTAAAATCACTTCAATCCTGACACATACTTGGCTCAAGAGGGACACATATTACACCTTGGTTAAGAAAATAAATAATCAATATGAGCATTTCTCTTTCAGGCTGACATCCTAAGGTTGACTCACGAAAATGAGCCTAAGTGTCTCAATGAAGCATTTGTTGTTTCTATCAGCATATATTCTCAATCAAAACATGAACTTGCACCTACTTCAAATTCCAACCAATTATTTTAAAGGATATGGTAGGATAAGGGTATTTTCTCTTTCCTCTCTTTGAATTCTCTCTCCAGAAATCAACCTTAATTGCCTTCCCACCGGCCAGCTATGGTTGCACCACATGGAGAATGAACACCCCTAAAGGTTTGTCCTTCTTCACAAAAAAACAAGAAAACAACCACATCAGAGAATTGTGTAGGAGCACTTAAATCAACCACTATGAATTTAAAAAAACAACATGAATCCCTACAAAATTGATAGAATATCTACACGGAAAAGCACAAATTACATGAAAAGCATTAGAGGTCGAACAATTAGTTATACAAGAGGATTTACAAATGAAATTTAATGGAAATTATCTTATGATAAAATAGACATACAGGAATTGAGAAAAGTAAAGCCATAATAATGCAATATGAAGGGTTCTTGTAACATTGGATTACTAGATAGCAAAAACATACTTATCAGATTAACACTATTAGAAGATTAAGTACAGGATATTTACATTTGAATATTGTAATAATTCACTTATTTAAAGTAACTGGTGGTGCCCCGCAAGTGTACGGGTTGTGCAAGTAATATAGTGACCCTTTTTAAGAGCCGGATGTCGAACCCACAGGGACTGGACCAATTCAGCTAACTATCGAGTTCAAGTGTGATATTAAATACCACAAGTGTTGATTATAGAAGTTTTTGATAGAGTTTAATTAAGTCTAAATGTGGTCAATGAAATACTCTGAATTCATTCAAGGAGCAAGATAGAGTTAAAGTCGGATAATTATGCGATACTATGATTTGAAATGCATTAAGTATGAAACTATCAATTGTTGTCTCACATAATTAGAATTGCATGTTCATGGTCTTCCGAACCTCTAAACACGACAAACTAGCCTCACTACTACATTGTGAGCGAGGATGCTAATTCTAGTTCGTGGGCAGTTAACTACGTGGATGTGGTTTATGGGGTTATGCCATTGATTAGGGTACTTTCGTACCTCCAACTATTTAACCAAACATAGCTTCACAACTACTTCTTCGAGTGGTGGAGTGACAAATCTAAGCCGGTGTCTTTCTCTCTTCCCATTTTATCAACCATGCAAGGTATTAGGTATATTTCTATCCTAACCACGAAATCTTATCAAAAGACAAGAACTTGCTTCTTACATTCTTATGTTCTTCCCAAGGTTTGCATTCTCAAGCATTTGCCTAAGTTTAATGTATGTGTTTTCACGGTGATCAATCATAAAAACAACCATAAATATGAATGCAAGACAAAACAACAATTAATAACTGAATTCCAAAGCAAATTCGTAAAAACACACTCATAACTCATGGCTTCAACCCTAGAGGAAGGGTTCTAGCCATTCAAGTTCGTAAAATTACAAGAAAACATTGTTAAAGTAACATACTTACAAGAATTGGTAGATGAGAAGATGAAATTGATGAACCCTAAGTGAGTTCTCCCACTTCTCCCTTCACTCCTAGGTGGTTTTTCAGAATAAAATCGTGACTCCTCAGATTTTAGGAGCTAAGGGACCTATTTATAGTAAATGAGAATTGTACAAAATTATACCTGTCGTGGAATGGCTTCGTTTCACTAAGTGTATCGCGGAGCACTGCCTCCGTGACACGGAGGTAACGCGAATGCACACTGGAAACTCACAAAACCATCGCTAGGCAGCCCCTTGCCGCGTTGGCAGCGTGTCACGCTGCTTGTGCAGTGCGCTAGGTGGCATGTCACGGCCTTGGTCGCTCAGCCTGCCTGTCGTGGCACGTTGCCAACACGCAGGTGGGCTGTTTCACTCATCCTCCTTGCCGACATTCGCGTTTTAATTCCGATTCCATGCCTCCACTTCACCAACTCATGGATTAGTCCCTCAAATTCATTTTGAACCTACAAAAACAAGAACTAATCATGTTGGTTAATACATATATTCACATTTATATAAAATCACATGAAAATGTATATAAATAAGTAGATAAACAAGCCTAAATTAAGTTATAAAGCATCACTCGGGCATGCTATTTTTCCCGAGATCACCTACCCCACACTTAAAGCCTTGTTCGTCCTCGAACAAACCTTTTACATCTCATGCACATGAAGACTCACACATAGCTAATTTAGCAAGACAATTCTAGCTACTACTACAATGACTATTTAAGATAGCAAGCTAAAAATAGAGCATGCACGATTTAATCATTGAAATGAAATACAGCTATGTTAGGACTTCCTAACCTCAAGAATTGACTCTCAATCTAAGCAACTCATGCAAATCAACTGATCAAGAAATCCAACATGAATGCTATCCTTCATTAAACATGTGCCCTCACTGCAAGAGAATTACCCATTTTAACTCATGAATTTTCAAATCACACCATGTATGGGTATATGAATAAAAATTATGCTCGCTCTCACAAAGAATTCACACGCATCATGTACTGACCCATAAGCTTTCCCTTAGTGTTTTACTCCACTAATTTAAGGATGTATTAACGTAAGATCAAGTAGGACTTAATGGGTTGTAATGTAAGCTAAGGGACTTGTAGGTACTATTCTGGCCAGTAATAGTGGCTATCTTTCCCAAGCGCTATTAATACATCCAACATTCATTAAGGACATCTCTTCTCTTACTTCCTCCTCATTCTTTTCAATCCTGAATTTTTTTTTCTTCTTGTCCCCCTTTCTTTAAGCACACTCAGCTTAGTAGTAAGGAGTACTTAAGCAATTTTTTTTCATTCATTTATTTTCTTACTCCCTACTAATAATCAACCATTTTCACACAAGTGCACCTTTGTCCTTTTCTCAACTTTTACAACTTGCTACTTTTCCTCCTTTTTCCCGTTTCTCACTCCTTCACTCTTCCATATTTTTTTTCTTATGCGCTTAAGAGTTTTGGATCAAATTCAAGGCTAATGAAAGAAAAAGGATTAAGCTTATGTTGTAGCTAGCAAATAATAGGCTCAAGGCTCAATGGGGCTAACTAGGATTAAATATTCAAGGTATGTAAAGTGAGGGATAACATTTAGGTTCATTCAAAGAAATGCCTAAATCATCTCCTACAATTCACATCCTTCATTTCATTTTGTATACACACCAGGAAAGTTCTATACATTCCACAACAACATGGAATATTCAGAAACCTTACACTCACAGCACATGCTCAATTCAAGACACATCCAGTAGACTCTTAACTCAGCTAATCACAAGAATTCAAAATTAAGCTTTTAGCACATAGAGTCAAATTCAAGAGCCTAGGTGTCTCAAATAAAGTTATACACTTCTTGCATGCTTCAACACTAACCACACTTGTATCTTACAATCATGTATAGCACATAACAAGAACATCAAGCCATCAATTAGCTATGGGTTCAAAACCAAAACCTATTGACTAATTTTCCTCAAGACGATCGTCATCCATCCATCGTTGGAAACAGTCCCTAACTATGACTAAAAACACTATATACAGACAAAGAAAATTTTTATTCTTCGGTTAAAAAACCCCCCGTCAGAAAAGAACCAAAAATAAAAACCAACGGGTGATGAAGTCATGCTTGACTCACAAAAATTTTTCAAATATTTCTCACAAGCATTACATTCACCAAAAATTTTCCTCACCCCACACTTGAATCATGCTATGTCCTCATAGCATCAAATTAAAATTTAAAGAGGGTGAGAAATACTCTCTGATGCCTCTAGGCCTAGCTAATAACATGCTTTTCTTCAACTTTGCACAAGTGGGTGTTCGACCCCACACTTTTTCTCTTCCATGCTTGTTAGCTTCCTCCTCCACGGGTACTCAGACTTCCCCTTCATCTGTGCTATACTTTCCACCAAAAACAACACAAGATGAAAATAAACAAAATCAACACAAACAAAAATCACAAATTGTACCTGTGGTACCCTTGGGTTGCCTCCCAAGCAGCACCTTATTTTACGTCGCGGCACGACATGGACTATCCTTTTCAGGATATCCTCATACCTCGATTCCCGTTTGAGAACCATCTCCTTTTCTTTTGATTTTTAGAGCAAACAGCCTCCACTTTGTTCCTCTCTTCCTCCAACTTCTTCACACTCTGAAGCCCTTTATCAGACTAGGGCTGAACACTTGTCATTACCTTTGGCCATGGACCTGATGAATCCCCTACCCCACATCATCCTGTGACAACACACTAGCCTTACACAAGTTTCTATAGTGTGTAGATGGGTTCATTTCTTGGTATACTCAGAAGAGTTCTTCTTCATCTTTGACCCTCATTTTCAGGGTCCCTGCTCTCACATCAATTACCGCTCCTCCGATGGCCAAAAATGGCCGTCCCAAGATTAAGGGTACTTGATCATCAACATGAAAATCTAAGATAATAAAATCAGCAGGTATAATAAACTTACCCACTTTGATGAGAAGGTCCTCTATTATTCCATCAGGTGCCACTCGCGACTTATCTTCCAGCTGCAGTATCAACCTTGTTGGCCTCAATTTTCCTAACCCTAAGGTGTTAAATAAAGATAGGGGCATTAGATTAACTGCTGCCCCTAGATCACACAAAGCTCATAGCACCTGAGCTTTACCAATTTGTATGGGGAGGGTAAAACTCCCTGGGTCTTTGAGCTTTTTTGGAATTTTGCTCAATACCCTATAACTGCATTCCTCAGTCAGTGCTACCATCTGGACATCCACCAATCTGACTTTATTGGCCATCATGTCTTTCAAGTATTTAGCATACCTGGGCATTCCCTGCAAAACATCAATAAGAGGCAAATTTATGTGAAGTTCTTTGAAAATCTCAAAGAACTTTTTGAAGCATTCCTCCTCCTTGCTCTTCCTGAATCTTTGAGGGAATGGTGGTGGTGGTCTTTGTGCTGGATGCAATGACGATTGTGCATTTTGTTGCATAGCACTCTGATTTTCTCCCTTGTCATTGGATGATCCTGGTCTAACCAACTCCGGCTGCACCTCATTTCTCTTCTCTTTGGGCACTACATCAGGTAATTTCATACCGCTTCTCGGACTGATGGCATTGACCTACCAGGGGTTAGGATTTGTGTCACTTGGTAGTCCTCCCTGCAGTCTCATGTTTTGAGCAGCTGCTATCTGACCCATCTGCTTCTAGAATGCGGGTGGCCACTTGCTGATTCTTCAAGTCTGCTGCCATCCTCGCCTGATTCTCTGCTAACTAAGTCTGGATCTCCATGATTTTCTGTGAGGTTTCCTCAATGTTGCTGCTCAACTGGCCATCATTCTGCCTATTCTGCTGATACTGCTGCTGTTGAGGTTGCTGATGACTTTGCTTTTGGTTTCCACCCCAAGAAAAATTAGGGTGGCTCTGCTAATTTCTATTGTAGTGGTTTCCAAAATTCTAATTGTTCCGCTGCACGTTCCCAACAAAATTGACTGATTTCGGATTGGCTCCACAAGATTCTGCATTGTGCCCATTATTTCCATAAATTTCACACCAACTTGGAGCTTGTTGAACTGCATTAACCTGGCCCTGTTGTTGGTTCATACTAAGTTTATTGAACTGAGTCATCATCTGATGCTGGAATGAAGCTAACTGTGCCGCCAAGGCATTCATACCATCTACCTCTATCAACCCTGATCTCTTTCCTTCCCCTCTCGATGACTCGCTGTGCTACTTTGGATTTCCTTGAGCAATTCTATTCAACAAAGTGTATAACTCATCATAAGTCTTCTCTAAGGCTTGCCCACACGATGCAGATTCTAGTAAAATTTTAGTGCGTGGGTCTAGACTTTCAACAAAGGTATGAGCCAACACTTCATTCGATTGCTGGTGATGGGGACAGTCTCTCAATAATGACTTGAATCTTTCCCAATCCAAATACAAATTCTCATTAGGCCTCTGCTTGAAACTCAGTATTTCACTTCTCAACTTTGCAGTCTTGCCTGAAGGAAAAAATCTGATAAGGAACTTCTTTGGCAAATCATTCCACAAAGTTATGGAGTTCGGTGGCTCAGATTTCAACCACTTCTTTGACTCTCCCAACAATGAAAATGGGAAGAGGGTGAGTCAGACATAATTTGTGGACACACTGGTGGGGACAAACGTGTCACTAATCTCAAGAAAGTTCTGTAAGTGTTGCTGCGGGCCCTCATGTTCCATCCCAGTGAATTGACCACTAGAATGTAACAGCTGCACCATGTTCTGCTTCAATTCAAAGTTCCCTCCAGGTTCCGGTTTACGGATACTAGAGTTCACAGTAGTCGCTTGTGGGATTGCCACTTCGCGAACTGGTCTGGCTGCCATTGCTTGCGGTGACAATTGTGCTTGTCCTGCGGGTGGTTGTTGTTGTGCCTTATCTTGAAGTCATTTCAGCTTTTTCTCAAGAGCTATTCTCCTTCGCAAATGAATTTGACATTTTGGTTCAAGCAACGGTTCCACAAGCTCTCTATTTTTATCCAGCTCGACAAGACAACCTGTCACTTGCAATAAGTCAGGCTAAGACCAAGTATCTCAACACTTAAGGAAATTTTCGAAAAAATCACACAAAAACAAATAAATTATCTAAACTTCGTCGAGTCCCAGGCAACGACGCCAAAAACTTGGTGGGCCCGCAAGTGTACGGGTTGTGCAAGTAATATAGTGGCCCTTTTTAAGAGCCGAATGTCAAACCCACAGGGACTGGACCAATTCAGCTAACTATCGAGTTCAAGTATGATATTAAATACCACAAGTGTTGATTATAGAAGTTTTCGATAGAGTTTAATTAAGTCTAAATGTGGTCAATGAAATAGTCTGAATTCATTCAAGGAGCAACATAGAGTTAAAGTCGAATAATTATGCGATACTATGATTTGAAATGCATTAAGTATGAAACTATCAATTGTCGTCTCACATAATTAGAATTGTATGTTCATGGTCTTCCGAACCCCTAAACACGACAAACTAGCCTCACTACTACATTGTGAGCGAGGATGCTAATTCTAGTTCGTGGGCAATTAACTACGTGGATGTGGTTTATGGGGTTATGCCATTGATTAGGGTACTTTCGTACCTCCAACTATTTAACCAAACCTATAGCTTCACAACTACTTCTTCGAGTGGTGGAGTGACAAATCTAAGCCGGTGTCTTTCTCTCTTCCCATTTTATCAACCAAGCAAGGTATTAGGTATATTTCTATCCTAATCACAAAATCTTATGAAAAGACAAGAACTTGCTTCTTACATTCTTATGTTCTTCCCTAGGTTTGCTTTCTCAAGCATTTGCCTAAGTTTAACGTATGTGTTTTCACGGTGATCAATCATAAAAACAACCATAAATATGAATGCAAGACAAAACAACAATTAATAACTGAATTCCAAAGCAAATTCATAAAAACACACTCATAACTCATGGCTTCAACCCTAGAGGAAGGGTTCTAGCCATTCAAGTTCGTAAAATTACAAGAAAACATTGTTAAAGTAACATACTTACAAGAATTGGTAGATGAGAAGATGAAATTAATGAACCCTGGGTGAGTTCTCCCACTTCTCCCTTCACTCCTAGGTGGTTTTTCAGAATAAAATCGTGACTCCTCAGATTTTAGGAGCTAAGGGACCTATTTATAGTAAATGAGAATTGTACAAAATTATGCCTATCGTGGAATGGCTCTGTGTCATGGAGTGTATCGTGGAGCACTGCCTCCGTGACACGGAGGTAACGCGAATGCACACTGGAAACTCACAAAACCGTCGCCAAGCAGCCCCTTGCCGCATTGGCAACGTGTCACGCTGCTTGTGCAGCGCACTAGGTGGCATGTCATGGCCTTGGTCACGCAGCCTGCCTGTCGTGGCACATTGCCAACGTGCAGGTGGGCTGTTTTGTGCATCCTCCTTGCCGACGTTCATGGTTTAATTCCGATTCCATGCCTCCACTTCACCAACTCATGGATTAGTCCCTCAAATTCATTTTGAACCTACAAAAACAAGAACTAATCATGTTGGTTAGTACATATATTCACATTTATATAAAATCACATGAAAATGTATATAAATAAGTAGATAAACCAGCCTAAATTAAGTTATAAAGCATCACTCGGGCATGCTATTTTGCCCGAGATCAGTAACAACTTGTTAGATTGAAAGAATATGAGTCAAGTTTATCGCTTTACCATATTCCACAATGAAACAAAAGGAAAGGAAGTCATGTATGTAACCCTGAGTTAAAAGGTGAAGTTACCAAGTATGGGGTAAGGAGATTTCTTTGTAAGGTAGAGGGGCTCATTATGGACCTCGCCTCATAAGGGTGGCTTGTCGGTCTATATGTATATATAAGTCACCCTTGGTTGTTTTTAATCATTTCATAAATTCTCAAGGAACAACAACAACAAACCCTCTCTATATATATATGTATGTGATTGATACAAAAGAAGAGAGAAAGTTAAAGTAAGATCCAGGCTTAGTTCATGGTTGTATTGGCTAGTGTGTGGTTTATAGTCATTCAATTTTAATATAGCTAGTTTGAAAGAGAGATTTTGTATCCTTCTATGACCAAGTTAGGGATCGAATTCTCATAAGATAAGAGTTTTATAACCTTTGATTCTTAATTGTTTCAGAAGTTTGGTGGTTAGTTTTAAGAAAGCTTATCAAAATAGGAATTCACGCTTATTTTTCTTATTTCATATTGCCAAATATATTATGAGTTGTTCTAAGTGGTATGTGGGTGGTAGCTCCATTAGAAGAAGAGTGAAGTCTCATATTACTTCCAAAATTTAAGTGTAAGGTATGCTAAGTCTTTCTTTTACTATTTTATGGAATGAATCTAGAATCAAAACTCTAAGTTGCTGTAAGAAGAAGTTTTGGAACTATGATGTAATACCCTAGAACTCCCTAGGAATAGGCTTTAGATTTAAAACTTGATCATGCAGAAAACTGAGAAAAATAATCACACAGTATGAGCCACAGTATGACTCTTACAATGGAGGTATGAGTTGTACCCATACTTGTAGCAAGAGGGTGGAAGAGATCATTTCAGGTGACTTGAGAAACTGCGACTTCAGGGTAAGACTCGTGCTATCCTGGTACCGATCATACCAACCAGTCGTAGAATAATTTAGAAATATGGTCAGGAAAATTTAGGCTAACCACGAGTCATGGTATGACTCGTGGTATGGCGGTATGACTCGTAGGATGAGTCGTGAGTGAGCTAAAAGGAAGACTCAGGAATGAACAGCGGATCGTAGCATGAGTCTTGGGATAAGGGTACGAGTCGTAGTAAGCATCCACGGAAAACATCAGCGAAATGGTTTGGAGAAGAGTCCCTAATCACGAGTGGTGGTACCGATCATAGTATAATTGTATGACTCAAAGGTTTTGTCATACAATCTGAAGGGCAGAAGTTCTATTAAATGTTGTAGGGGTAGTTTTGTAAAACCCTATCATCTTAACTCCTAAACTACAAAATATTAGGATTATTTAGGAGAAATTTTAGAGGAATAGTCGACCTTTTCCCCGCATTTTCCTTCCAAACTAGTTAGACGAACTACGAACTAAGATAGTTCATCTCAGAGAAAAAGCTAGGGCTTGCAGATTTTCTTGGTAGATTCTCAAGATTTTTTCAAGGAATTTTCCTCTAGGTATGTGGAATTTCAACAAGTGAATTGCTCTTCCCTTGTGCACTAAACTCTTATAAACATCCTATCAACTCTAGTTCTCTAAAGATTAAAGATAGGGTTGTTCTTTAGTTAGATTATGAATCTTCCTTCTTTTCATGATTCTTGTGAAACCCTGAAGGTTATTACTAGATAGGATTAATGTTGATATCTTTTCCATGAAACTTGTGTTTTAGCCCTAATATTCAAATAAAATTGAAAGAGTCTTGCATATTTCCCAGACACAAATGTTTTGATTCTGTTTGTTCTTCTAATCACCATGATAGTATAATTAAGTGAACAATAGTTGGCTTATTTCTTGTTCAATCTTAGTCAGTGCTTAGCTCTGTCAGTGCCTTGCAGAAATGTCATATGATTTGTTTGACTATACTCAATCTCTTGAGGAGTTCAGTAAAACTCCATAGTCTCAATCATTAGTCATCAGGTTGTTCTTTATATGATTGCGATGCTTGAAGATAAAGAATCTTTGTCCAGTCTTAGAGAATTTAGCTTTCAGTTATCAGGTCCTTCAGACACTCAAGGTACTTCTAGATAAGTATTCTTTATTTAAGTATTAGGACATCAGGTTCGAGCTATCAGCCTAGCAGTCATAGTTAGGATTTCCGGTAAGCATCGAGTAGGTTGGGCTTCAGCGCACCTAGGTTCCCAGAACTATGTTGCCACCATAGGTCATTAGCTCGATCAGGCCTCAGACAGTGATCACCTAGTGCAACCATTATACCCTAGCAATGTACAGTGGGCTCTCACCGATGAGGTGTATATGTCCGACTCTACGTCTAGCTCATGTGGTTACATGTCGGTTATAGGCTCTCCCACTTATCATTACAATTCGGTTCAGTATAGTCTTAGTTTCAGTTCAGCTCAGTTTATTTAGATTACAGGATATAGCGATGATCCTAAATCAGTACCTGTGTTACACTGTTACAGTTATATTCAGTATTTATTAGTTCACTTGTGTATACTACTAATTTATTTATATCTCACATACTCAGTACATTCAAAGTACTAATATATATTTTCCATGTTATATCATAATACGATATAGGTGCAGGTCCTCAATCACAACATCGTTAGTAGCCCCTTCCGACAATTTCAGCAGCAGTATCTTTGATGAGTCCTCATATTTCAAGGACGAGAGTTTAGCTCCATTTTAGTTTTTCTTGCTGTCAGATTTTAGAGTTAGTTGGGGATTTGTCCTAATAACTTGTCAGTTCTTAGATGGCTTTCAGATATAATGATGTTCAGTATGTTTTTGCACTTGGGCATAAATTTCAGTATGTTATTAGACATTTCTTACTTTTCAGAAAAGTTATTTAGTTATGTTTCCTTAGCTTCCGCTTCTATTTAATTCGGTATACCAGTGTGATGTTAAGCCATGCGTTAGCTTGGGGTCACTTGTGGCACCAAGTACCATATCGTGTCCAGGGGGTAGACTGGGGTCATGAAAAACTTGGTATCAAAGTACTGGGTTTAGACTATCCTAGGATGTCTGAAAGTTGCATCAAGTAGAGTCCTTTCCATGGCTGTAAGGTGCGCCACACTTATAACGGGGAGGCTACAAGATGTTATTACAAAATTTCCCTTTTGTTCATAATCCTTATTTTGCATTAGGATAGTCTAAAAAATGTTCTCCTAATTCATACTCTACTTTTTTTAGATTACGATGCCTCCAAAACAAGGAAATGGAAAGAGGACCGCACTAACCGGCCAGCTCCACCAGCTCCCACAGCCCCTCAGGATGACCATGTGTCCCCAGTGGAGTTCTAGGTGGCGATTCAAATGCTGGCTCAGTTAGTGACCAATCAGGTTACTAGCAGGTGGTAGTAGCTAACACCAATGGGTCTGCAGCTGCGGCCATGGTCTAGGATTTTATACGGACGAAACCTTCGGCATTCCATGGGTCTAAAGTTCAGAAGGTACCACAGGAGTTTGTTGATGAGGTAAAAAAGATCACCCAAATCATGGGTGTCACCTCTACAGAGAGTGCCGATGTGGCTGCCTACCAGTTGAAAGAGGTGGCTCAGATCTGGTACAAGCAGTGGAAGGAGGGAAGGGCAAATGGAGCAGATCTGGTGGAGTGCGATGAGTTCGCTACGGCATACCTGGACAGGTACTTTCCTCGAGAGTTAAGGGAAGCTAAGGTGGAAGAATACATGAACCTTAGGAAGAATAATATGACCATAGAGGAGTATGCGATGGAGTTCACTCGACTGTCGAGATATGCTCTGGAAATGGTCATTGAGCCGAGGACTGTATGCTTAAATTTGTTAATGGAGTTTCTGATTAGTGCTTAAGGATGCAGAACTGTGAAGCTTATCAAGGACAACGATCTCTCCAGCCATATCATTCATGCACAATAAATAGAGGTGGAGAAGTTGAAGGAGATTGAGAGGGAGAACAAAAGGGCAAGGATAGGCCAGTTTGAGTATAGCCAGCAGAGATTAGGCGGTGGTAGTCGGCCACAACAGCAGTAGCAGAGACCTCCAGCACCCTCATAAGCCAGAGCCCCTTCTTTTTGGTCTCGCAAGGACCTATAGGGTGGATAATCAGGCTCCCAATCCCATAGACACGTCTCCAGCAGCCGCTCATTTCCAACTTGTCCTAAATATGGCAAGATTCATCTAGGTGAGTGCCGCATGGGAAAGGATGGTTACTTTAGATGTGGCCAGTTCGATCAAAAATTCAGAGATTGTCCATCAGTAGGACGGGGGAGAACTCAGTCTACTACCTCATCAGCCCTAGATGGTCATCCAGCTCAGCAGGGTACTACTTTAGGTATAGGTGGCGACCAACGCCAAAACCATTTTTATGCTTTGTCTTCTCATCAGGATCAAGAGAACTCACCTGATGTGGTTACGTGCACGTTGTAGCTTTTCCACATTAATGTGTATGCTTTTCTAGATCTAGGAGCCACACTTTCCTTTTTGACTCCTTACATCATTGTTCAGTTTGATTTTGGTCCAACAGTCCTCTCAGAACCATTCTCAGTTTCTACTCCGGTTGGTGAGTCAGTTAGAGCTAGTCGAGTATATTGTAACTGCCCAGTCTCTGTATTGAATAAAGTTATCCTAGTTGATCTAGTAGAGCTAGACATGGTTGACTTCGACCTTATTCTTGGCATGGATTGGTTACAATCCCGTTATGCCATGGTTGACTGTAGAACTAGAGTCGTTAGGTTTCAGTTTCATAATGAGCCAGTCTTAGAATAGAAGGGTAGTGTTTCAACACTTAAGGGTCGGTTTATTTCCTATCTTAAGGCCAGGAAAATGATCTCAAAGGGTTGCCTCTATAACTTAGTTAGGGTTAGGGATTCTAGCTCCGAGACCCCGACCAGTCAGTTCCAGTTATTAGCGATTTTCTTGATGCCTTTCTCAAATAAATTCCCGAAGTCCCTGCCGAGCAGAAATAGACTTCAAGATAGGTCTTCTCCCAGACACCTAGCCCATCTCTATTCCTCCTTGTGGGATAGCTCAAGCTGAGCTTAAGGAGTTGAAGGAACAATTGAAAGACCTTTTAGATAAGGGCTTTATCAGATCCAGCATCTCTTCATGGGGTGCTCTATTGTTTTTTGTGCAAAAGAAAGATGGTACACCCAAGATGTACATCGACTACTATCAGTTGAACAAGGTCACAGTCAAGAAACAAGTATGCTCTACCCAGGATTGATGACTTGTTCAATCAGATTCAGGGAGCTAGTTGTTTCTCCAAAGTAGATCTCAGATTAGAATACCACCAGCTCAGGGTCAGGGAATGTGACATTTTGAAAACTGTCTTCAGAACTCAGTATGGTCACTACGAATTTATAGTTATGCCATTTGGACTAACCAATTCTCCTGCAACCTTTATGGATTTGATGAACAGGGTATTCAAGCTGTATCTGGACATGTTCGTCATTGTCTTTATCGATGAAATTTTGGTTTATTCTATAATAGAGGAGGAAGATGTCGACTATTTGAGAATAGTTTTACAGACTCTCAGGGATCGTCAGTTATTTTCCAAATTTACCAAGTGTGAATTTTGGTTAAAATTAGTTGCTTTCCACTATCACGTACTCTCAAGAGAGGGTATTCAGGTGGATCCTTAGAAGATAGAAGTAGTCAAGTGATAACATCCAAAATATACTCTTCATACAAGGAGCATAAATGGTCATTGTATCAAAACAAATATCTTGACGGATGTCGGGTCGAATTCCACAGGGAGTAGTGAACGATATGCACAAGTGTCGTTTGAGAAATTGAATTTAGCTTGCATCACTTTAGAATAACATGGAAATAAACATGTCAGGAAAGATTGAAATTTACAATAGAATATAACTTCTAATTTGGCTAACTACGACAGAAAATTTTCCGAGGTTGTTGACAAGAATGTGAAAGACTAGAGGTGTGGTGTAGATGATATGCTAACTAAATAGGGTCATGCTAGGTCATCTCATAAGTTTAATTTGTGTGAATAATCTTAGGAAAGTGGGCATTTAATTCTTTTTAGCCTAATAAATAGCTCTTACTACAGTTTTTTCAAACCCCTAGACACCATTAACTCAGCACAATCAGATTTGGATTAATAGCTGCACTAATTTCTAGCTATTAGCTATTAATTAGGAGTGAGAATGTAATTTTGGAAATTTTCAGCCCAATTTCATAATCTCTCATCCATGTCCACCATTAAATTCTCTCCCAATATTCAATTCTTCTTTTGCAAGAAAAAATCAAGTAAGAACAGTTAGACCCACATCAACAACAGTGGATCTTCAATTATAGATTGAAGAGAATCTATCAGATTTATACTAATTAAGCAATATCAAGATGACTCTAGCAATGCCCACTCTCATTAAGCATTCATCACCACACACCTCTAGTTAATGATTTAGCTACTCATAGTTAAGAAATTCAAAAGCACATTCAACAATAAACTCATTGAATTCAATAATAGGAGTAGCAAACTCAAGTTCAACAAGAAGTCTTCAACAATGGTAGCACCTTGTTATGGAGGAAGAAGAAGAAGAAAAAGAAAACAATTCTCTTTAATTTCCATGAACCAAATTCTTACTTTCTTCTCTGCCAAGAGAATGTTCTAAAAGATAAAAATTGAGATCTCATGGGTACAGAGTACTTCTTTCTAGAATATACCAAAAGTAGGGTATCCAACTATCTGTTTTCTATGCTGGATATTTTTACCCCTGATCAGCGTTCTGGCACTTGCGGGAGTACTGACGATTCACCAGTTACATTTCATGAACCACCGCCTCTAATTTATTTTTCCTCTAGTGAGTTTAGTAGTCTTAGGTGATTCCTTCAGCATTTCACTGGTATCCACATGCGTACCACCGATTCTATTCTCTTCGATCCAGAATTTTCAGGTGTCATTCGACAAAAGGATCGGCAAGTCACCGGTTGAAGTCCGCGTTCGATGATTGATATCATTCATAGAGAAAGTGTTAATCAGCTCTTGGCCAGCGTTTGGCCGGTCTTCTTCGGTGAGGCGCCAATTTTCACCTGATTCCCTTTTTTTTTGCTCCCTTTCTTGCTCGTTTCTCCAAATTAGATATCTACACACAAAAAGGCAAAAAAGGCATAAAATCCATCTAAAAGGCTTTAAAACTAGACTAAAGTTCATGCTTAAGAGTCTAATGAATTGGTAAATTACCAACTCATCAAACTCCCAAACCTGAACCATTGCTTGTCCTTAAGTAATGCACTTATTATCAAGTAAACAACATGCTGCTTCACACAAATGTATGCATTAATGACCACTTGACCTTAGACAATCCAAAAAAAAGGCTCACCGGCTCACTGAAAAAGAGAAGCAAATTCCCCCAAAACAAGAAAGATGGAAACATTTGAAGAGGCCACCACCATTCTAAAGCGTGATTCACAAGAGCTTTCTTTTTGCAAAACAAGGGAATAATTCATCCATGAAGTACACATAGAATCTCAATTCATAATCATTGCACATTCAAAGCTTGCCTTATCAAATTTACCTTTAATGCAACTGTGCCCTCAAAAGGGATGATGCCACTCACCAAAGAGAAAATCCCTATTTTCTTCATGAACTCAATGCATTCACACAAGGTATTGCACAAAGAGAACATTGCACTCACTCTCCCAAAAGAAATTTTCATGCACCAACTCGACCCATAGGCTTTCCCTTCGTGTAATTCTCCATAATGTAGAGCAAATGCACTTATAATCACTTAGGACTTGTAGGTCATAATATAGGCTAGGGCTAAGGGTAGGATAAATGTTCATCTTTAGTGACTAATACCTCCCTAATGCCTTTATAAATACTTGCAACATCCCATTATCTTATTGAGATTACTCCACCTTATTTCTCCTTGTTCATTTTCTTCATCATTTGTGTAACACAAACCACCCTTTTAACACCCATGAATTTCACATTTAGCCTTATATATGCAAGATATAACACCTTTTTACTGTTCTTTTCTCCTCTGATAATTTGAGGTCTTTCAATCCATCGATCCATTCATTTCATCACGATTTTGGTGCTACCTCATGTTAAAGCTTTCATTTCCCCCCTTCTCTTGCAAAACCCCAAACTTAGGCTTTTGCCTCATCTTACACCCTTATCGCTTCCTATTTCATGGGCTTCAAGCCTTATCTTTTTGTTATTTTATCATTAGCAATTAGGGAGGATGGATGCCAAAGAGAAGGATTAAAAATGGTCATTAGGCTTGTAATGTGTTTCCAAAGAAAGGGTCCAAGGCTCAAATGTTGGCTATCAAAGATTAATGTTCAAAGAGGTCATTTTGGGTGAAGTGACTTAACAAAAGACGGCCTAAGATCATGTTCTAAGTGCAACTACCTCTAGGATTTCGCCTTGAGTCAAACTTGGGGAAAGTTCTAGACAAGAAGTTGTGCATGGGATTCACAAAAGTCCTTATCACAAAAGACATCACACCTAAGGAATCCACAAAAGTCATTATCCACACAAAATCTTGAGTTAAGACATCAGAACATGAAAATTGATGAGTCAAGTGAGGAATCTACAAAGTATGACAAAGAATGCTATTTTCTTGATTCAAACATCCGCTCGTTATTTCTTATTTCCATTCCCCATTTTAAAATTTCATTTCAACAAAAAAAAAATTTCTCTGGTGGTGCCTCTCAAAAAAGCTCCATAAAAGACTCAAAAATGACATGACATTTTTCCTTAAGAATGTTGCCACTCAATCTATCATCATGAAAGGCCAACCCTGTTCTACAACACAAAGGAAAACAAAACAAAGACATGCTCTTCGGGAAAGAATCGTGGTATGAAGAAAACCCTTGAAGTTTGATTACTATTCTATTATTTACACGGTGATTAAGCAAAGGACTTGGGTCCTAAAGGTGTAAACAATTCAAGACAAGGACCCAATTCTCATTATTAGTATACTTTAAAAAAAACTTTTGCAAAACATACACACCCCCCACTTAAAAGTTGGTATTGCCCCCCAGGTAACAAAAATGACAGATAATAAGATGAAGGAGGCTTCCTGATTGAATTAGTGGTTGGGAAGAGGGCCCCAAGTATATGTGGCTGCATCAAAGTGCCAAGAAGCCGTTTCTTTAGTAGTCGGTCTCAGTGGATTAGGTGGGATTTCCAATTTCCCAGGTCCAGGCACCACCCATTTGTTTGGCAGAGTGTGAAGCTCATGGTAAGAAGTCGTCATCACTCCATCATGTGTTCAGGATAGATCTACGTCGTACACATAGAGCATTGGAGGCAGTGGCGGTTGGCTATGATATAACTCCTCATCTAGCACTATTTCTGATGCGCTGTCATACCCCACCCACCAATCAACCGGTGGACTCTGGGTGCCTCGGGCTGCGAGGGCACCACTGCAGGTTCAGGAGGGATTGGGTTACTGGTAGATGGAGGTCTGTTGAGTGTAGCCACCTCTTTCCTCAAAGTAATCACTTCGCTTTGAGGACCTCAAAATGTAGTGCATAGGCTTTTCAACTTATCTATAGCAGGTTGCATGGCTTTCTTGATGGCAAGTTATATCATGGATGGGATAGCCTTAGCTAGTTTCAAAAGCTGGCTTTCACGTACTTGGACCTTTGTGCTAATTTGAGCAAATCAGTAGGTGTGTGGGTGGGAACGGCAGCTATATGGAACTGGGCTGCCGATGTGTGAGAAGGCGCCGAAGGCGGTGGTGGAGTCCCATTCTTTGTAGTTTTTGCATGCTTCTAGCTGGGGCATCTTTGTCAGTTTTGGTAGCCAATGTAATTACATTGTCATCCCACACAGTCCTATCCAATGGTCGAAACAAAAGGCATGAATCCCACACACATAACATACTCACTAAGCTAGGATATGACAATGCCATAGCCTGCGGCTTGACCCTTCTTTTGAATTGATCGGCAATAAGCTCCCCAACATTGAAGTGTACATGATCCATGATGTAGAAGATAATAATGGAAACTTCAATTGGGACTTCTGTTGTATTCTGAGAAGGTAGTAACCTCGCACAAACCAAGTTTAACCATATGCGGGCTTCAAATTTCAAGTCACGATGATGAATCAGACCCCCAGAGATGGCCCATTTTGGTTGACCATTTGCAATCATGTTGGCTACCCATTGAAACTGATTTTGCTTTATCTTCCACCTTGTGGAATGTCAAATGTGATTGGATCGACTCAACCCAATAAAAGGAATTAATTACCTCTGGAGTTATGGGCACCTCTTGACCGTGCACCCGTACCGACAGTAGGCACGGTAATGTTTTTGTGCGTCCCTTGTGCTTTAAGAGCCATTGCCTTGCCCTGTATGATGCTTAAAATTCCCACACCAATTCTGGAAAATATGGATCAATCAGTATGGTGAAGGGACCCCAATCGCGCATCCCAATCTGATCGTAGATATCTAAGAAGGCATTTTTGAAAGAGTCTACCTCAAATTGGGCTTCTGCATGGATGGATCGCTTCTTCTTGAAAGTGACATAATACTCCTCCATTATTTCCAACCCAAATCGAACCTGTGCATTGCTAGTGTGCATTGATGATTGGCTTATGTGAGATTGTGGGGAAACAGACATGATGTTGCAAACTAAGGTTAGAATTGTGCATACATTTTTAAACCCAGAGTAAAGCAAGAGGAAAAAACTCAGGTGCGATAATTATTGCTTCAGGTGACACCGGTGAACAGTCGGGGTAAGGCAGATGCAGTTCTTCGAAACATCGATAAAGCGTCAGTGTGAGGCAGTGACTTAGGGGTAAATATCATACTTATTGGCACCCCCACCGGCGAAACTCCGGTCCTAAATCTCGAAGCGCCGGTGGCCTGAACATTTATGCCAACGTGCAGTATTGGGCAAGTCAATCCACGAAATAACCGGCGATTCCCGAAGCACAACCAGCAGTCCACTAGTGGGCGACCTTTATGAAATCAACCCACATGCCACCCCCACATAGATGTACACCAATTTTCACCCAATCCAATAAAATGACAAGTCGCCCTTAAGAAAGGTGTCAATTGATCTATCATTGGGCAACTTGAGAGGGTGTTCCACTCGGGGTTACTCAGACTTCACCCAAATAAAATATGACACCCATGTGAAAAAAATATAAAAAAATCCATCCAAATATAGAAAAGAAAAGCATAAGATAAACACATAAAAGTAAAATATCACCAATAGTACTCAGAACTTTAGAGCATGAGCGACAGAGACCTTATCAAATAGGGGAGTAGCCACAAATGACAGCCTCTGCTTACTGCTGGTATGTTGAGATTATGGTTGACTGAAGGAGATGGGTAAATGAAAGTGGGGAGAGGTATTTAAATGGGAAAGGAGGGAAAGTTGATTGGGTGGAAAGATGGTGGTCATTAATGGAGGATAGGTGGGAAAGTAGGTTTTTAGGAGAATGAAAAATGGTGGGAAAGAAGGAAATGGGAGATGAAAGGTGTGGAGGTCGATCAAACTTTTGAAAAGGGGAATATTCTAGATGGGGACGCTTCGGCGATTCATCAATGTGGCCACTGCTGACATTACTTAAGCGATTTTTTGGAAATCGAATTGGTGACAGACCGCTGTGTTGCAGAATATGTCCGGCGTTTTATCGTGTGAGAAGCTGATGTCAAGGCTACTCCCAGGTACGCTAGTTGAAATCGGAAACTTATCGGCGGTTCGCCAGATGGGTCGCAGACTAGCTTTGGATCCTTCAGTGTACTGGATAAGGTCGGTGACCTATCGGTGGTTTGTGGAGTGTTGTCTATGTTTCACCGGGCTAGCGTTGGCCAGCCTTATCTTTATTCTTCTTGAAGTTCACCAACCTAACCTAAAAAAAATCAAAAACAACAAATCATATAAGAAGAGTTAGAGAATAAAAATGCTTGGGTTGTCTCCCAAGAACTGCCTTAGTTAACGTCGTGGCACGACAAAGGTCTCTCATGACGTATGGTTTATCTAGATATACGACATCTATTCCGCCAACTTCCTCCGACACCCCCAGCTATATTTTTAATCGTTGGCCATTCACCTTGAACTTGCTTCCATTCTCTCCATAGAGTTCTATGGTACCATTTTCATACACTTGAGATACCTTAAAAGGCCCTGACCATTTGGATTTTAACTTCCCGAGGAATAGCCGTAGCAGAACAGCAACACATAGTCCCCTGGAGCAAAACTGCACTTCAAAACTTTTTGGTCATGATAATGTTTCATTCTGGCTTTCTAAATAGCTGCATTCTCTTATGGCCTCATTTTTAATTCATCTAACTCATGCATATTATGAACTCGTCCTTGGGCACCTCTTCCCTATTCAAGATTTAAGCTTTTCAATGCCCATAAGGCTTTGTGTTCTAACTCAAAAAGGAGGTGACATGATATCATTCCCCGAGTTTACACCCTGGACGGGAAATTTAAAGCAAAATTTTAAATACTTGAAAATATTAGAACAAGGCTACATGTCTAGTAAAACCAATTTGAGTCTGAGAAGTAAATCTATATCAGAAAGCCATTATGACTGATGAGCTGCTGGGACAAACCCTCAGCTAACTCTAAATCTAAATAAAAGGAAGAAACGTATAACTGAAGCAATAAATCTCCTTCCTTGAAAGATGAGGACTCACCAACTATAATAGCTAAGATCTTCGGTGAACTGCCGGCTAACGGAGCTGAGACTAAGATCCTACAGCTGTATCTTGAAACGATAAAACATAAAAGTATGCAGCAGTACTTTGAATGTATTGAGTAAGTGAGAGAAACCATACACAATAGAATAAATACAAGAGAAATGCTGAACAGAATGACATGCAATGACCCACTAATGCTAATGACCTGAATATCTGAAATACTAAGGTGGTCTAGAAAACCCTGTGTGATGGTCAAAGCATGTTCTAAGTTTGGAATACTAATCTGAATTGAACTAGACTGAGACTAGACTGAACTTACTAGTGGGAGAGTTTATAACCGACACATAACCATGTGAGCTAGACATGGAGTTTGATGTATACACCCCATCGGTAGGACCAAATACACCTTGCCAGGGTATAAAGGCATGAACTAGGTGATCACAAAAGTCTAGGGCCAATCAGGCCAATAAATATTGTAACCTACGCTGGCAACATAGTGCTGAGAACCAGGGTGCGCTGGAACCCTGGCCTAGTCGGTGCTAAGTCGTACTCCCACTTGCTAAACCTAGACTGAATACTAAGCAGATAGCTTGAAACTGGGGCCCAATACTAGTCGGGGATACATATCTGAAAGTATCCTGAGAGTCTTATCGAACCAGATTCTGAAACTGGGTTATTAAGCTAGTCAGAGCTATATATCTAAAGTGTCATGACCGCCTAGTGGACCAATAAACTGAATTCTGAATCTGATTCTGATAACTGAGAGATAATACTGACACCTCGAGAAATTCTTTAGTCAAATTGATTAGGTGACATTTCTGATAGACATTGAGTATTCTCACATTGTAGCTAAAGCTAGAAAACTATGTATCTTACTGAGAATTTAGCATATAAAATATTATGGGAAATTCACCACACTGATATAATCAAGAAAATTTCAAAGTTAATCACTTTAGCAAGATTCTAGTCTTTTCTGATCTCAATGACTAGGGCTAAACTCAATGTGCAGGGATAAACATCAATACATACACTAACTAGTGGAACTATCCATAATTAATATAACATAATAATTCCACATGGAATAAATGAGGAATTACCAAGAATTTCTTAATATTCGAAAATCTGCAGGGCTAGAAATCACTTTTACAAGAATAATATTAATTTAAATATTAATTGATGGAAATCATATCTAAAATAATCATGAATATCAATCTATGATAGTTCAAGGAATACTGACATACATTCTTTTCACATTCGAAAGCTCGATGTTAAGATTTTGCAGAGAAAATAGAGAAGGGTTTTGGGGAACACAAGGGAAGAACTATCCACTTGTTGAATTCCCACATACCTGATAAAGAAATCCGGCAAAATTCCTTGAGAATTTGAGGAGAAGTAGGTTGCCCTAGTTCTTGCTCTGAGAATCCTTGAGGGAATTCTAAGATCCGTTTTCTGAAGGTTTGAGTGGGGAATGAGGAAAGAAACTGTTTAACCCCACTAATAAGTATGAAATTATGACTAAAACGACGTAGTTTAAAGTTTAGGAGGGTAGGAACTTACTGAAAGACACTTGAAAATTCGCAGAGGAAAACTGAGTGTTAGTGCCCACGGGTGACCTAACGGGTCGTGGTCAGTGACCACGACTCGTGGTCAAAATCGTGGACTAAAGTGCCTGGAGCACATTGAAGGTGACCACGAGGGACCTAACGAGTCATGGTTGGTGACCACGACTTGTTGTCACCTCTCGTGGACCACACTATCTAAAAGCCCTAGAGTCCCTATAGGTGACACCACGCCTCATGGTGTCCAAAACATGTCGTGGTGAGGACGCATTGGGAAAACTGCCTACCTCCTCTACTACCTGACCAAGGCCTGACCATGAGTCACCTAACTGGTTATGGTATCGGACCATGACTCGTGGTGACAACTCGTTAGGTACATTGCCTAACATTTCCTAGTTTCAAATTATCCTTGACCATGGGTCATCTCACGAATCGTGGGGGTTGACCAAAACTCGTGGTTACACCCGTGGTCCCCCAATACACTTAAATTCCACTTAAGTTCCTAGGTCTCACCACTAGTCACTTCACGACTCGTGATCTCTCCCCATGGGTCACAGAACAACTTGTTCTGTGACCTAATGTAGATTTTTCAGTTTTCTCTAGTTTAAGTCCCGGGTCTAAATATCCGGGGCATTAAAATTTTTGGGGCATTATAATATCCCCCTCAGGAATATTCATCCTCGAAGGTTGGAAAACACACAGAAAAAAATTAAATTATAAACACTATATTCAACTACTATCCGTAAAGGTTGGAAACTAACGGAGTGACTACCTCCGAACTGAACTACAAGTCTGAACTGAATTCACCAATTATACACATGATCAATTACATAAAAGAAACTGGAACACACGAATGGAATGGAGTTCTAGGGAGAAAATTGGTACCTTAAACTAAAACTGCGCTGGAAGAGAACAAATATGGGTATCTTGCCACCATATCTGCTTCGGCCTCCCACGTAGCTCCCTCAACCTGCTGGTTTCTTCATAAAACCTTGAATGAAGATACCTCCTTGTTCCTCAGCTTACGAATCTGACAGTCAAGGATATGGACTGGGACCTCCTCATATGAGAGACTATCCTTTATTTCTACACTGTCCAATGGAAATTGAAGTTGGATCACCAATGCATTTCTTCAATAGTGACACATGGAATACTGGGCGCACAGAAGTCAACTTTGAAGGTAATTCCAACTCATAGGCTACTTTGCTAATTTGCCTCAGAATTCTTTAGGGTCCCACATATCTCGGATTGAGATTTCCCTTATTCCCAAAGCTCATCACCCCTTTCGTGGGTGAAATTTTTAGATAGACCAACAAACTCCAATTCTCTTCTCCTCACATCAGCATAAGATTTCTGATGGCTCTAAGCTGTTTTCAATCTTTCTCTGATGAGCTGTACCTTCTGCATAGCTTCATGAATAAAGTTTAGCCCAATTATTGTAGCTTCACCAACCTCAAACCATCCAATATGAGACCTGCATCTTCTACCATACAATGGTTCAAACGGGGCCATCTGGATGCTGGAGTGATAACTATTGTTGTACGCAAACTCGATAAGAGGCAAGTGGTCATCCCAACTGCCCTTGAAATGGATCGCGCACGCTCTCAACATATCTTCTAGGGTCTGAATAGTCTATTCAGCTTGTCTATCTGTCTGCAGGTGAAAAGTTGTGTTGAGCTTGACCTGGGTGCCAAGCCTCTTCTGGAAAGACCTCTAGAAATGTGAGGTGAACTGGGTACCCCTATCAGAGATGATGGATAATGGCACCCCATAAAGTCAGACCAACTCCAATATGTAAAGTCTAGCATAGTCCTCAGCTGAATCTGTGGTTCTAAATGGGAGGAAATGTACTGACTTAGTCATCCGATCTACTACTACCCAGATAGAATCATGTTGCCGACTAGTTTGAGGTAGACTCGTAATAAAGTCCATATTTACTTCTTCCCACTTCCACATGGGTATAATCATATCTTGGGTCATACCTCCCGATCTTTGATGCTCTACCTTGACTTGCTGGCAGTTCGGGTACTTAGCTACGAATTCGGCGATGTCTCTCTTCATTCCATTCCACCAGTAAATATCTCACAAATCACGATACATTTTAGTAGCACTTGGGTGGATGGAGTATCTCAAGTTGTGTACTTCAGCCAATATTTTCTATCTTAAGTAACTAATGTCCGGTACGCACAATCTGCCCTGATAAAGGAGCATACCATCTCCCCCTTTGGAGAAAGCCTCAACCTCCTTCCTGAGAGTCGCTTCCTTGAGTTTAAGTAAAATGGGATCTTCATCCTGTTTGGACTTAACTTAAACAACTAAAGAGGAATCTGACTCTCTTTGCATTACCACTCCACCCTCAGCCGAATCAACCAATAGCACCCTTAACCGAGCTAGTCTATGAATATCCTTTGCCAACTCCTTATTTCCTTCCTCAATATGAGCCACGCTACCTATAGACACTCTGCTTAGGGTATCAGCCACCATATTGGCTATGCCTGAGTGATATAGCACGCTTATGTCATAATCCTTTAGAGGCTCTAACCACCTTCTCTAATGAAGATTCAGGTCCTTCTAACTGAATACATACTAAAGGCTCTTTTGATTAGTGAAAACATCAACATGAGCCCCGTATAGGTAATGTATCCATATTTTCAATGCAAACACTATCACTACCAACTCCAAGTCATGAGTTGGATAATTCTTCTCATGAACCTTGAGCTGTCTAGAGTCGTAGGCTATCACTTTGCTCCGTTGCATCAGAACGCAACCGACTCCAACTCTAGAAGCATCACAATATACTACAAGTCCATTCGATCCTTTTAGTAGAGTCAACGCTGGAGCAGTAGTGACTCGAGTTTTTAACTCCTGAAAACTCTTCTCACACGCATCTGACCACTGAAACTTCACTTTCTTCTAAGTCAGTCTAGTTAGAGGAGATGTTATAGAATAAAAGCCTTCCACAAAGCATCGGTAATAACCGGAAAAACCCAAGAAACTTCTTATCTCATTTGGGGAGGTGGGTCTAGCCCAATCTTTTATTGCTGCTATCTTTTGAGGATCAACCTGAATACCCTCACCCGAGACCACATGACCCAGGAAAGTCACGGACTCCAACCAGAATTCACACTTGCTGAACTTAGCGAATAATTGGCGGTCTTGAGTGTCTGAAGCCCTATCCTCAAGTGATTAACATGCTCTTCCTCATTTCTGGAGTATACCAGAATCTCGTCGATAAATACAATGAAGAACATATCCAGATACTACTTGAAGACTCTCTTCATCAAGTCCATATGATGCAGGGGCATTTTTTATTCCGAAGGAAATGACCTGTTATACCCCGTAAAATTCCCAACACATAGATGGCCTATTCACGTGTTGGTTAAGAGTATTTGAAAGACATACATGCTAGAAAAAGGCCTGGGAAAAGACCAGAAGAGAAACCTATCAAACCGTCACGGAAGGAGCCGGGGCAGAGCCCCTCCGCGATGGCAACGTGTCACGGAGGTGGAGCCTCCGCTTGGCTCCGTGACACGTTGGCCCTGTCCAGGCCCAAGTATATTAAGCCTCCACTTCGGTTCATTTTAGTATTACATCAAATAATTTCCAGAATCCATGAGAAAATAGAGAGGGTGCGAAAGTACTATTAAATTATCGCTCGATTAGGCCGTCAAACGCGGTCCAAACTCAAATTAACTCTAGATACCGAGGTATTAAGCAGTAAGGAGAATTTCTAAGGATTTAGTTTCGCGAAATTCGGCCAGCGAATCATCATGCTACCGAACTAAGGTAAGTGGAATTGCTCCAAACTAGTGCTAATATACTCCTATCCCTAAAGTGAGTAATTCTCCCTTCTGGACTTTCGAGATATAGTGAGTTTTTTACCATCTTTTGATAAGCCAAAGTTTAGGCTATAAATATATCGAAAGTGACGTTTTCTTTCAGAATATTGGTGTATTTGGTTCTAATTGACATGTATATGAATGTAGTTGGGAGAAACAACAGAAGTACCAACGGAAATCACATCGGTCAGTCGAGTACTCAGAAACCAAGTATGTAAAGCTATTCTTTCGGCAAGCCAGGAAGTACAGTCTAGAAAATAAATAGAATAAAGGCTATTAACAGATACCCATCATACAGGAACGATTTTAGTACAATTTCCAGCAAGCATGCTAGTATATCATTACGTATCATGCAATAATCAGAATAACGGATAGTCAGATGATTTTAGATAGTAATGTGGTATCAGCTAATAACTCAGCATGTTCTTACGTAATACCCAGAATGGAAGTTGTAAAAGCAGTATAATGAATTTGCAAGATTACAGATAGTATGTATTACATTTGTTGAGATTGTATCCGGTAATAGATGGCACATTTTATATTATTGAGCTATATCCAGTTATAGGTGGCATGTTCCATGTTATTGAGTTATATCTAGATATAATCAGATCAGTAATCAGATATAGAAATAGCTCCAGATATAGATGTAGCTCCAGAAACAGATATGGCTCTAGAAACTGATATAGCTTCAGATCACAGATAACAATAATCAAATAAACAGACAAAGGCCAGGTAGCAGTTAGCCCAGCAATCAGAGACAGTGCAAAACAGAATATAGCATCAGTTGTTTAATACGGACTGGCCTTGAAAGAAAAGAAGAGAATATCATTAGTATTTTTCATTTGAGCATGCTTGTTGTGTATGTGTTTTGCATGTTGAGACTTCTTATGGCATGTGGGTATCCTTTAGCATCCCCGCCGCCCCTGGGTTATAGCTGTGTCGATACCAGATTCAGATACCGCCCCTAGCTGGGCGATACCATCCGCCTAGAGGACGATGATGGCCGACCACCATAATAATACGGTCCAGATTACCCTGCTTGCAAGGGCAGTTCAGTTTGCTCTGCGCAGAGCCAAATTACCCTGTTTACAGGGGCAGACTACTCTGTGTGCGCTTGTGGTCGGGGGCTATTTCAGATACAGATTTTTATAAAATTACCCTGTTGCATGTTTGCACCCAGGGGCAGTTTCAGTCACAAACACAATAGCAGATTACCCCGTTGAGCGCTTGCGCCCAGAGGCAGGAGTCTTCAGACTCAGACACAGTTCATTGTCAAAGGCCAAGGCCTGAGCTACGTACCCAAGGGGGCTGGTAGGAGGAGCTCACAGTTATCAGATGAGTGGAGTGACTTATTTTTGGTTGGTTTAGACCCGAGTAGGGGTAAATAGATTGTTTTGTTGGTTGGCACCTTCCGGCTTATGGGGGTCGGTCAGGTATTGTGTGTATTTATATGTATATCTATATGTGCTATTAGATACTGATAGACAGTAGGACGACATGTCGTCAGGTACGCCTGTTTAGTTACAGAGTGGGTAAACTCTCCCCAGTTATCCTCAGCCAGATAGACTCAGCTACTTCCTGCTTATATGTCATGTTATTGTTGTTACCCATTTCAGTTGTATATTTCAGTTTGCTTTACATGCTCAGTACCTTTGGTACTGACGCCCATGGGGGCGCTGCATTGCTTGCCTTCAGGTACACATAGATGAGGAGTCGATCCATCGTGATCCAGTCAGCAGAGTTATCAGCTCCTGTCCTCCGGAGCTAGATAGTCGGAGGTTGCTCCTATTTCCTTTTGATTACAGTTTGGGTAGGTCGGGGCCCTGTCCCAACCAATTTATTATCACTTCCTAGAGGCTTGCAGTCTGATTTTTCCCTGTGGTGGTGGAGCCGGTTGTGTGGGGCCGTGCATGTATATATATGTTTAGTTGTTGATGTTGGCTGTGTGGGGCCTTCTTCTGGTTATAGTTAGTGACCTTTTCGGTCACAAATGTGAATAGCAGATGCTTCAGATTATAGTGTCATTGTTCTGGTTAGCCGGGGGCTGTATTTACAGGTGCTATATAGCCGATTCGTTTCTTGAAATAGAGCCAGAGTCAGCCAAAGCACCAGATGTGCTCAGGCTGGACCGTTTAGCAGCCCAGAGTCTAGCAGGCACCAGGTGCCTGTCATACCCCCCAAGGTGGGGTGTGACAAACTTGGTATCAGAGCAGGTCGTGTCCCAGGGAGTCTGCAAGCCGTGCTAAGTAGAGTCCTGTCTATGGATGTGTTGTGCACCACATACTATAGGCAGGAGGCTGCGAGGCATAATAGGATGGTTACCCTTCTTTCATACTCAGTCGTGCCATAGCACAGTACAGTATAGGGTTGGTTCTTTTGAAACTTACCACCCTCTTTGTCTACAGATATGATGGCAGATCAGTAGCACCCTGCTACAGGCAGGAGATTAGATACAGTGGCAAGCGAAGGCACCAGCAGGATGCCTCACTTACAGCCAGATTCATCCCGGTCTGAGGGCGATACGGAGGTGTCATCTCGACCCTCTTAGCAGTCTCCACCTCGCCAGACACCATTTGAGGTAGCACCGCCTCCCACAGCTCCTGTACCCACTTCATCTGATCAGGAGCTACGTAGTGCGGTGGTTATGTTAACCCAGATGCTAGCTACTCAGCGTCAGCCAGTACCACCTGCAGCAGCAGAATCCCTAGGTGGGCCAGGTAGTTCCAGGATTAGAGAATTCTTGGCATTGGGACCCCCTCAGTTTACAGGGTCAGATTCAGCGGAGGACCCTTAGGACTTTCTAGACCAGATGCAGAGAATCTTTAGAGTCATGCACGTAACCCCAGCAGAATTAGTGGAATTAGTAGTGTTCCGGTTGAGGGATATTGTTGTTTTGTGGTATGAAAGTTGGGAGAGATCTCGGGGAAGAGATGCAGCCCCTCCTACTTGGTCCAGCTTCTCAAAGGCCTTCCTGGACCACTACTTACCCCGTGAGGTCAGACAGGCCTGGATGGACCAGTTCTTACACTTAGAGCAGGGGCCAAGAGCGTCCGTGAGTACTCTTTACAGTTTGACTCCTTAGCCCGCTATGCTCCAGCATTTGTGGACACCATGTCGTCCAGAGCCCATCGCTTTATTATGGGCCTGAATTCAGATTACATAGAGACGTGCATGAAGGCTACTTTTAGAGAGGAAATGGACATAGCTAGGGTACAAGCCTTCGCTCAGACAATTGAGGGCCTGAGACAGCGGCAGCGGGACGACAGGCAGGCGACTTCAAAGCAGCGCCGTAGAAACAGACCCATTGAGATTCAGGGGGAAATCCCTGGGGGCCGAGACCACAGTTTTCAGATAGGCCACCCAGATCTGTACCTCCGGTACAGCAGCAGAGAGGCAGATTTGTTCTCCGGAGTCAGTCAGAGTCCGGTAGCAGTTTACGGATAGTAGCATCACCTCAGCAGCGGAGGGCAGAACAGAGTAGATTTGCACCTACCCCTTGTCCTATATGCCACCAACCCCATTCTAGAGCCTGCAGGCAAGGCTTCTCAGGGTGCTATTACTGCGGACAGTAAGGGCATTTAATGAGAGATTGTCCGGCCAGAGGACAAGGTAGCTGGGATAGTCTGGATAGAGCATCAACGGGCCCACGAGCTCCAGCAGTCTCAGCAGGGCGCAGACCCTCAGGTTCAGCAAATAGGGGCCGAGGTAGATCAGGAGCCTCTAGCTCAGGTGCAGGCCCCAACTGTACCTATGCATTACTAGGGAGGCAAGATTCAGAGGCATCTCCCGACGTGGTCACAGGTATATTGATTATCTGCTCATACCCTATTTATGTATTGATTGATCTAGGGTCTACCTTGTCATATATTACACCATTTGTGGCCCGGAAGTTAGGTATCGAACCAGAATTGCTTCAGCAGCCCTTTTTAGTGCTTACACCGGTCGGTGACTCGATTACAACTAAAAGAGTTTACTGAGGGTGTACAGTAGAGGTTGCTGATCGCCAGACCACAGTAGACTTAATAGAACTTGAGATGGTCAACTTCGATGCCATTATGGGTATGGACTGGTTAGTGCCATGCTATGCCAACATAGAATGCTGGACCAAGACGGTCCGATTTCACTTTCCGGGGGAAGCAGTGTGAGAGTGGAAAGGGAGCACAACTACGCCAAAAGGTAGGTTTATTTCCTACCTTCAGATAAGAAAATTAATAGCAAAGGGATGTATTTACCACCTAGTTAGAGTCCAGGACGTTCGGGTGGAACCTCCGACTCTTCAGTATGTTCTAGTGGTCAATGAATTCCCTGACGTATTTCCAAATGAGTTGCCTGGTATCCCTCCCGAAAGGGAGATAGATTTTGTAATTGAATTGTTGCCAGGGACTCAACCTATATCCATTCCCCCGTATCGCATGGCTCCTGCTGAACTCAGAAAATTAAAGGAGCAGTTGAAGGACCTGCTAGATAAGGGTTTTATCAGGCTGAGTACTTCCCCATGGTGTGCGCCAGTTCTGTTTGTAAGAAAGAAAGATGGCTCACTCCGTATGTGTATAGACTACCAGCAGCTGAATAAGGTAACGGTTAAAAACAAATACCCGCTCTCTAAAATAGATGATTTGTTTGACCAGTTGCAGGGGGCCAGATGTTTCTCTAAGATAGATCTAAGGTCCGGATACCACCAGGTCCGAGTTCGTGAGAGGGACATTCCAAAGACTGCTTTCAGGACTAGATATGGTCACTTTGAATTTCTAGTCATGTCTTTTGGGCTGACGAATGCTCCCGCAGTGTTTATGGACCTGATGAACAACATATTCAGACCGTATTTGGATCTGTTCGTGATAGTATTTATTGATGATATTCTGGTATATTCTCGTTCAGAGACAGATCACCAGAACCATTTACGAACAGTACTCCAAACCCTTAAGGACCGTCAGCTGTACGCCCAGTTTTCTAAGTGTGAGTTCTGGATGAACTCGGTTGCCTTTTTGGGGCATATCGTGTCGGATGATGGTATACAGGTGGACACACAGAAAATAGAGGCATTCAAGACATGGCCCAGACCTACTACTCCGACCGAGGTCCGCAGTTTCCTGGGTTTAGCAGGGTATTACCGGAGATTTGTTGAAGGATTCTCCACTATCGCATCACCTCTGACAAAGTTGACACAGAAAGCAGCGAGATTTCAGTGGACGGAGGCCTGTGAGCAGAGTTTTAAAGAATTTAAAGACAGATTGACCTCCGCCCTAGTACTAGCATTGCCAGAGGGAACAAATGGGTATGCGGTGTATTGCGACGCCTCAGGCATTGGACTGGGTTGTGTGCTGATGCAGCATGGAAAGGTAATTGCTTATGCTTCCAGACAGTTGAGGAAGCATGAAAAGAACTATCCGACCCATGACCTGGAACTGGCCGCAGTGATCCACGCTCTAAAAATCTGGAGGCATTATCTGTATGGCGTTCATGTAGACATTTTTACAGATCATAAAAGTTGCAGTACATTTTCACACAAAGGGAGTTAAATCTGCGGAAGCGTCGTTGGTTATAACTGCTGAAAGATTATGACGTAAATATTCTCTACCACCCAGGGAGAGCTAATGTAGTAGCAGATGCCCTCAGTCGTAAGTCAATGGGGAGTTTGGCGTATTTGCGACCCGAGAAGCGGGAGTTAGCTAAGGAAATTCATCAGCTAGCTGGTTTAGCCGTTCAAGTAGTAGAGACAGAAAATAACAAAGCAGTGATTCAGAACTCTGTTGTGCCATCGTTAGTTACAGAGGTAAAAGAACGGCAGTACGAGGACCCTGACTTAGTCCAACTCAGAGATAGAGTTCAGAAAGGTAAGGAGCCAGATTTCCAAGTGACTGAGGATGAAGTGCTGCATTGTAAGGGCCTCCTATGTGTCCCGAATGTTTCAGGGCTTCGCCAGCAGATCATGCGTGAGGTACATTACGCTCGTTATTCCTTCCATCCAGGAGCAACGAAAATGTACCACGAAATCGGAGACATCTACTGGTGGCCAGGTATGAAAGCTGAAATAGCTGAATTTGTATCTAGATGTCCTAACTGCCAGCAGATGAAAGCAGAACACCAGAAACCGGGTGGTCTGACGCAGGATATAGCCGTGCCTTTGTGGAAATGGGAAGCGATAAATATGGATTTTGTAACAGGGTTACCCCGTACTAGATGCAGAAACGATTCTGTTTGGGTAATCGTTGACAGATTAACAAAATCAATCCATTTCCTACCAGTACGAACTACATTCTCTGCTGAGGATTATGCTGAACCATATATCAGAGAGATAGTTAGATTGCACGGTGTTCCGATGTCTATTATCTCAGATAGAGGAGCACAATTTACAGCGAGATTCTGGTAGTCGTTCCAAAGAGGCCTGGGGACACAGATTAACTTAAGTACAACCTTTCATCCTTAGATAGACGGCCAAGCAGAACGAACTATCCAACCGCTCGAAGATATGCTACGAGCGTGTGTACTAGATTTTGGGGGTAGCTGGGATGAGCATTGATCTTGGGCAAATTTATATGCCCAAGTGATACTCAAATGTGTCATCTTGCCTTGTTTATCTGTCGATGTTTGTACATTCTCATGTGAATTGTAATAAAATGTGAATTTATACTAACCAACATGATTAGCATTGTTTTGCAGGAAAAATATAAAGTTATGGAGCTAAGATGCATGTTGGGAGAGATCGGGATTGGACTCAAAAGCTAGCAAGGGAAAAAGCACAAGGAAAGCATGAATTAAAGGGGCTCCACGATGGAGCCATGCCACGCTGCCATCGCGGATGCATTCTTCCTAGATGCGGAAATTTTGCCAAATTCCAGTGAAGGTGCGCGTTGGGGCCGTGGCACATTGGCCTAGCCCCGCATTGCACGCCATGCCACGTTGGGCCTTAATACCTGGACGATCGAATTCCAGTGAGGGTCCTCGTTGGTGGTGTGTCACAGAGGTAGTGCTCCGCGATGCACTCCGTGACACGTTGCTTGTTATTCCGGAAAAAATTCCCACTAGTATAAATAGAACACTTAGGTTTATTTTTAATTATTCTGACTTGGTGGAGCAAGAACTTGGGTTACAGGCAGTTGAGGGGACGAAAATCTCAGGGTTTTTCTCTATCTCCTTCTTCTTTATTTCAATTGCTTGTATGATTAACACTCATTTAACGATGTTTAATCCACAAATGAGTGGCTAAATTCCCTTCTTGCTGAGGTTAAGAACATTGTATTGAAATGTGATTATTGATAAATTGGTTTTCATCTTTTCTTCCATGGTTGTTCTATTGATTCTTGTTCTTACTGTGTTAATGTGTGGCCAACGTTAATGTATATCTAAAAAAGTCCGGTTTCACTCGAGAGAGCAAGAAATTGGAAAGTTGTGAATTGATAGGATATGATCTTTTCATAGTTTGGGAAAATTGAGAATTGATTTACCTTTAGGATAGAAATATACCTGAAAGTCGTATTAGTCAATTAAGGAATCAGTTTTGTATGGCTAGAACATGAATTTCTTTTTACCACAGAGATGTAGGTGGAAGGTTCATGATTCTTAAGTTGGGTAAATACGAGAGTTTTAATCCATAGGCAATAATTCTTGACTAGAAACTGGAGGAAAGATTAATCAAATTGTATTGATAATTTATTTCTCTGCATGTTCATTTTAGCCTCACCATGCTCATACTTATAGTTCAGACTCAAATTGTATATTCGTTTTAGACTTAGTATAAAATTAGGAAACAAAATATCAAAATCTTCGTCACACTGTTGTCTGCATTTTAGAGTTAACGTTCATTGACACTTGATTAGATTAATACCTTAGTCCAGTCCCTGTGGGATCGATACTTGGCTTACTTGAGCCACTTTACTACTTGTTCGACCACGTGCACTTGCGTGTAGTTATACCGAAATCGCCGAACAAGAATCTGCTGTTGATTGAATTTGCTTTTAATAATAGCTATCACTCAGCCATCCAGATGGCGCCCTTTGAAGCCTTGTATGGGCAAAAATGCAGATTGCCGGTTGGCTGGTTTGAAGTGGGAGAATCAGCGTTGATTGGGCCAGACATCATTCAACAGTCAGAGGAGAAGATAAAGCTTATCAGGGAACGCCTACTGACTGCTCAGAGCCGCCAGAAGTCTTATGTAGATATGCGGCGTAGAAATTTGGAATTTGCAGTGGATGAATGGGTATATTTGAAAGTGTCTCCGATGAAATGGGTGATGAGATTTGGCAAGAAAGGTAAGCTTAACCCGAGATTCATTGGGCCATATCAGATTCGGCGGAAAATAGGCCGAGTTGCATACGAGTTGAACTTGCCTCCAGAGTTAGCGTTTGTTCACCCAGTATTCCATGTATCTATGTTGAGGAAGTTCGTAGGAGACCCTTCCACAGTTGTTCCAGTTCAGGATGTCCAGGTCACAGAAGAGTTAGCATATGAAGAGGTTCCAGTAGCTATCTTAAACAGACAGATTCATAGATTGAGAACTAAAGATATTGCGTCTGTCAAGGTATTGTGGCGTAACAGGAACCGAGAGGAGATGACTTGCTAGGCGGAGGAAGATATGAAGACTAGATACCCTCATTTATTTCAAGCCTAGTCAGGCGATAGGTATGTTAATATTATTATCTTATGCAGTACCTTATAGTATACATATAGATGAGAAGGTCTATTTTAATCTGTCATTTAAATACTCTAGTATTGTGTGGAGTACCTGTATGGGACTTTTCTGCATTTCAGGTTTTTGGGATAGTCTATATTACAGGGGAAACTCTGCCGAAATTTTTCTAGGAACAAGTTGAGTAAGTTGAGAAGTCCTCTAGATAGAAGTTTACATTCGAGGACGAATTTTCTTAAGGAGGAAATAACCTGTTATACCCCATAAAATTCCCAACACATAGATGGCCTATTCGCGTGTTGGTTAAGACTATTTGAAATCCATACATGCTAGAAAAAGTCCCGGGAAAAGACCGAACGAGAAACCTGTCGAACCATCGCGGAAGGAGCCGGGCCAGAGCCCCTCCGCGATGGCAACGTGTCACGGAGGTGGAGCCTCCACGTTGGCTCCATGACACGTTGGCCCTATCCAGGCCCAAGTATATTAAGCCTCCACTTTAGTTCATTTCAGTATTACGTCAAATAATTTCCAGAATTCGTGAGAAAACAGAGAAGGTGAAAAAGTACTATTAAATTATAACTTGATTACGCCGTCAAACGCGGTCCAAACTTAAATTAACTCCAGATACCGAGGTATTAAGCAGTAAGGAGCATTCCTGCGAATTTAGTTTCACGAAATTCGACCGGCGAATCATCGTGCTACCGAACTAAGGTAAGTGGAATTGCTCCAAAATAGTGCCAATATACTCATATCCCTAAAGTGAGTAATTCTCCTTTCTGGACTTTCGATAAATAGTGAGTTTTTGACCGTTTTTTGATAAGCCAAAGTTTAGGCTATAAATATATCGAAAGTGACATTTTCTTTCAGAATATTGGTGTATATTTGGTTCTAATTGGCATGTATATGAATGTAGTTGGGAGAAACAACAGAAGTACCGATGAAAATCACATCGGTCAGTCGAGTACTCAGAAACCAAGTATGTAAAGCTATTCTTTCGGCAAGCCAGGAAGTACAGTCTAGAAAATAAATAGAATAAAGGCTATTAACAGATACCCAGCGTACAGGAACGATTTTAGTACAATTTCCAGCAAGCATGCTAGTATATCATTACGTATCATGCAATAATCAGAATAACGGATAGTCAGATGATTTTAGATAGTAATGTGGTATCAGCTAATAACTCAGCATGTTCTTACGTAATACCCAGAATGGAAGTTGTAAAAGCAATATAATGAATTAGCAAGATTACAGATAGTATGTATTACATTTGTTGAGATTGTATCCGGTAATAGATGGCACATTTTATATTATTGAGCTATATCCAGTTATAGGTGGCATGTTCCATGTTATTGAGTTATATCCAGATATAATCAGATCAGTAATCAGATATAGAAATAGCTCCAGATACAGATGCTACTCCAGAAACAGATATGGCTCTAGAAACTGATATAGCTTCAGATCACGGATAACAATAATCAGATAAATAGACAATGGCCAGGTAGCAGTTAGCCCAGCAATTAGAGACATGGCAAAACAGAATATAGCATTAGTTGTTTAATACAGACTGTCCTTGAAAGAAAAGAAGAGAGTATGATTAGTATTTTTCATTTGAGAATGCTTGTTGTATATGTGTTTTGCATGTTGAGACTTGTTATGGCATGTGGGTATCCTTTAGCATCCCCGCCGCCCCTGGGTTATAGCTGTGTCGATACCAGATTCAAATACCGCCCCCAACTGGGCGATGCCGTCCGCCTAGAGGACGATGATGGCCGACCACCATAAAATTACGGTCCAGATTACCCTGCTTGTAGGGGCAGTTCAGTTTGCTCTGCGCAGAGCCAGATTACCCTGTTTACAGGGGCAGACTACTCTGTGTGCACTTGTGGCCGGAGGCAGTTTCAGATACAGATTTTTATAAAATTACCCTATTGCGTGTTTGCACCCAGGGGCAGTTTCAGTCACAAATACAGCAGCAGATTACCCCGTTGAGCACTTGACCACAGAGGCAGGAGTCTTCGGACTCAGAAACAGTTCATTGTCAGAGGCCAAGGCCTGAGCTACGTACCCAAGGGGGACGGTAGGAGGAGCTCACAGTTATCAGATGAGTGGAGTGACTTATTTTTCGTTGGTTTAGACCCAGGTAGGGGTAAATAGATTGTTCTGTTGGTTGGCACCTTCCAGCTTATGGGGTTCGGTCAGGTATTGTGTGTATTTATATGTATATCTATATGTGCTATTAGATACTGATAGACAGTAAGATGACACGTCGTCAGGTACGCCCGTTTAGTTACAGAGTGGGTAAACTCTCCCCAGTTATCCTCAGCCAATAGACTCAGCTACTTCCTGCTTATATGTCATGTTATTGTTGTTACCCATTTCAGTTGTATATTTCAGTTTGCTTTACATGCTCAGTACCTTTGGTACTGACGCCCGTGGGGGCGCTGCATTGCTTGCCTGCAGGTACACATAGATGAGGAGTCGATCCCTCGTGATCTAGTCAGCAGAGTTATTAGCTCCTGTCCTCCGGAGCTAGATAGTCGGAGGTTGCTCCTATTTCCGTTTGATTACAGTTTGGGTAGGTCGGGGCCCTGTCCCGACCAATTTATTATCACTTCCTAGAGGCTTGCAGTCTGATTTTTCCCTGTGGTGGTAGAGCCAGTCGTGTGGGGCCGTGCATGTATATATATGTTTAGTTGTTGATGTTGGCCGTGTGGGGCCTTCTTCTGGTTATAGTTAGTGACCTTTTCGGTCACAAATGTGAATAGCAGATGCTTTGGATTATAGTGTCATTGTTCTGGTTAGCTGTTGTGTGTTCCAGGTGGCTATAGGCCTAACCGGCCGGGGGCTATATTTATAGCCGCTATATAGCCGATTCGTTTCTTGAAATAGAGCCAGAGTCAGCCAAAGCACCAGATGTGCTCAGGCTGGACTGTTTAGCAGCCCAGAGTCTAGCAGGCACCAGGTGCCCGTCATACCCCCCAAGGTGGGGCGTGACATAACCACAAACTCAAAGTGACCATACCGAGTCCTGAAAGTTGTTTTCGATATGTCACACTCTCTGACTCTTAGATGATGATAACTCGACCTGAGATCTATTTTGGAGAAACAGCTGGTTCCCTAAAGTTGGTTGAATAGGTCATCAATTCTGGGTAGGGGATGCATGTTCTTGGCTGTGACCTTGTTCAACTAACGGTAATCGATGCACATTCTGAGGGTACCATCTTTCTTTCGCATGAATAGCACTGGAGTACCCCAGGGAGAGATAGTGGGTTTGATAAAACCCTTATCAAGAAGATCCTTTAGTTGCAACTTCAACTCCTTAAGTTCAACTGGAGCCATTCTATAAGGAGGGATGGAGATGGGCTGAGTATTTGGGATAAGGTCTTTGCCGAAGTCAATTTCCTTTTCAAGAGGAACTTCGGGAAGATCTTCGGAGAACACATCTGGAAACTTGCTAACAACAGGGACTGACTGAATAGTTGGGGTCTCAGAGTCGGAATCCTTGACCCGAACTAGATGGTAAATACATCCCTTAGAAATAAGCTTCCTAGCCTTAAGGTAGGAAATAAACCTACCCTTTGGCACTGAACTACTGCCTGACTTTTCTAGAGCTGGCTCATTAGGGAACTGAAACCTGATGACCCTAATTCTACAGTCGACTGAGGTATAACGGAGTGTAACCAATCCATGCCAAGGATGAGGTCGAAGTCGACCATGTCTAACTCTACAAGGTCAGCTGGAATGACTTTATTGAAGACTGAGATTGGGCAGTTTCTATACACCTGGCTGGCTCTAATTAACTCGCTAATTGGGATGGAGACTGAGAAGGGTTCTGAAAAGACTTCTGGACTGAATATTGGACTGAACTGCTACGTAGGGAGTCAAGAATGATAATGTGGCCCTTGGATCAAGTAGGGCATATACATCTAGATAGAAAAGACGTAACATACCCGTGACCACATCCGATGCGTTCTCCTAATCCTAACAAGATGATAATGCATAAAAACAGTTTTGACATTAACCACCCTTCATACCTATGTGTTATCCTGCTGAGCTGGTCGGCCTGTTGGAGTTGCTGAGGTAGTGGATTGTGATCTCCCCCATCCTGCTGACAGGCATTCCTTAAGCTGATGCGCCAAGTTGTCCACAACCAAAACAACCCTCTTGACCTTGAAAAAACTCTCCTAGGTAGTTCTTGCTACACTTTAGGCAAGATTGATACCTGTTACCAGCACTATAGCTCTGAGCCTAAGAGCCAGATGCTTTACCCCTCCAATCTCGATGGGACCAAAAGGTAGGGCGCTGGCTGAGCTAGGTGTTGGAGCCCTCTACTGCTGCTGCTGTGGGCGGTTGCTACTGCCAGACCTCTGATGGCCATGATCTGACTGGCTAGTCCTTTCCCCCTTATTCTTTCTCTCCATGTCCCTCAGATTTTCAGCCTCAATATACTAGGAATAGGCAATCAGACTGGAGAGGTCGATATCTTTGATCAGCATCGCTATTTTGCACTCTTTGAGGACCGGGTTCGACACCCTGCAAGCCCTTATCTCGGCCACTATCTCTGGAGCGTATTTGGACAACTTGGTGAATTCTAGAGCATACTCTTCTACGGTCCTGTTTCCCTGTCTCAAGTTCATGAACTTTGCAACCTTGGCCTCCCTGAGATCTCGAGGGAAAAATCTATCTAGGAAGGATGTGTTGAACTCCTCTAACTCCATCGGTCCTACTCCCGCTGGACACCCTTCTTTCCACTATTCATACCAAACCTGGGCTACCCCTTTTAGCTGGTAGGCAGCCAGGTAAGCATTTTTAGAGGAGCTGATACCCATTATGCGAGTAATCTGTTTAATCTCGTCCACAAACTCTTGGGAGTCCTCCCCTACCTTGGATCCCTGAAAGAATGGAGGGTTCATTTGTATGAAGTCTCGCACCCTAGCAGGTGCTGCAGACCCGTTTTTGTTCACCGACACCACCTGCTAGCTCACTTGGTTGGTCACCATTTGGGCGAGCAGCTGAATGGCCACCCTGAATTCTGTGGTATATACCCAATCATCCTGAGGGGCTGCCGGGGCTGGTGGGGTAGGCTGCTGGGAATTACCGACCCTCCTTCCATTAGTGCATCATGGAGGCATAATTTACTAAAATGAAGTAGAGCACGAGTTAGGAGAATGATTTGGAACTAAATTGCAACGCAAGATAAGGAGTATGAAATAAAGGGAAGTTTCCTAATGACATCTCATAGCCTCCCTGTCATAAGTCTAGTGCGTTTCACACCCATGAAGAGGACTCTACTCGATGCGGCTTTCAGACATCCAAGGATACTGTGAACCTAATGCTCTAATACCTAGTTTTTCATGCCCCGAGTTTACCCCCTAGACGGGACATGGTACTTGAATCCCCAAGTGACCCTAAGTCAACCCCTAGTTTATCATACACTGGCATTTCGAGTTACATAGAAATACATACAGCGGAAATTTAAACCAAAACTTTAAATACTTGAAAATATTAGAACAAGGCTACATGTCTACTAAAACCAATCTAAGTCTCAGAAACAAATCTACATTTGAAAGCTACTATGACTGATGTGTTGCTGGGACAAACCCCCAGCTTACTCCAAATCTAAATAAAAGGAAGAAAAGTATAACTGAAACAATAAATCTCTATCCTCGAAAGATGAGGACTCACCAACTGGAATAGCTGATATCTTCGGGGAACTGCCCGCTAACGGAGCTGATCTGAGCTGAACTAGACTGATACTAGACTGATACTAGACTGATACTAGACTGATCAGGCTAATAAATATTGTAACCTATACTGGCAACATAGTTCTAGGAACCTGGGTGTGGTTAGCTCGGTGCTAAGTCCTACTCCCATTGGTTAATCCTAAACTAAATGCGAAGCTAATAACTCAAAACTAGGGTTAAAGACTAGTTAGGGATATATATATCTGAAAGTATCCTGAGAGTTTTATCGGACCAGATTCTGAAATGGGTTCTAGACTGGTCAGGGCTGCTTATCTAGAAGCGTCATAACCGTCTAAGAACAAACTGTATTATGAAACTAGGTTCCTACGGATAGTCATAGCTATATATCTAAAGTGTCTTGACCGCCTAGTGGACCAATAAACTGAATTTTGAATTTAATTCTGATAATTGGGAGGTAATACTGACACCTCAGAAAATTCTGTAGTCAAACTGATCAGCTGATATTTCTGACAGACACTGAGTATTCTCACATTGTAGCTAAATCTAGACAACCATGTATCTGACTGATAATTCAACACATAAAATAATATGGTAATTCACCACACTGATATAATCAAGAAAATTTCAAAGTTAATCACTTTTGCAAGATTCTAGTCTTTTCTAATCTCAATGACTAGGGCTAAACTCAATGTATAGGGATAAACATCAATAGTGACCCTAACTGGTGAAAATATCCATAATTAATATAACATAATAATTCCACATGGAGTAAATGCGGCATTACGAAGAATTTCTTAACATTCGAAAATCTGCAGGGCTAGAATTCACTTTTATGGGAATAATATCAATTTAAACATGAACTGATGGAAATCATACCTGAAATAATCATGGATATCATTCTATGAGAGTTCCAAGGAAAACCGATATATATTGTCTTCACATTCAAAAGCTCAGGGCTAAGACTTTATAGGGAAACTAGAGAAGGGTTTTGGGGTACAAAAGGGAAGAACTATCCCCTTGTTGAATTCCCACATACCTGATAAAGAAATCTGACAAAATTCATTGAGAATCTGAGGAGAAGTAGGCTTCCCTAGTTCTTTCTTTGAGAGTCCCTGAGGGAATTCTACGATCTATTTTCTGAAGGTTTGAGTGGGGAATGAGGAAATAAACTGTTTAACCCCACCAATAATTCTGAAATTATGACTAAAAGGACATATTTTAAAGTTTAGAAGGGTAGGAAATTACTGAAAGACCTTTGAAAATTCGCAGGGAAAAACTGAGTGTTAGTCCCCACGGGTGACCTAACATGTCGTGGTCAAACTCGTGGACTACACTGCTTGGAGCACACTAAAGGTGACCACGAGGGACCTAACGAGTCGTGGTTAGTGACCACGACTTGTGGTCACCTCTCATGGACCACACTGTCTAAAATCCCTAGAGTCCTATGGGTGACACCATGACTCGTTGTGTCCCAAATGAGTCGTGGTGAGGACCCGTTAGGTACACTGCCTACCTCCTCTACCACCTGAACAAGGCCTGACCACGAGTCACCTAACGGGTCGTGGTATCGGATCACGACTCGTGGTGAGAACTCGTTAGGTACACTGCCTAACGTTTCCTAGTTTCAAATTATCCTTGACCACGGGTCATCTCATGACTCATGGGGGTTGACCACAACTTATGGTCACACCCGTGGTCTCCCAATACAAAAAATTTCCACTTAAGTTCACAGGTCTCACCACGAGTCACTTAACAAGTTATGGTCTCTCCCCACGGGTCACGGAACGACTCGTTCTGTGACCTAATGCAGATTTTTCAAATTTCTTTATTTTAAGTCCGGGGTCTAGGCTTTGAGTTTCCGGGGCATTACACAAGATTTTCTAATCAAAAGTTGATATGGAGATGTAATACCCCGAAAATGCCTAAGATTAGACCCGGGATCAAAATTTGAAGTTGGCTGAAAAGTTGGGAAACTATCACAGAACGTACGACGTAAAGACTCGTGGTTGGAAACCACGGGTCGAATTATGCAGTCGTGGTTATGGGAGATCGGGTGGCAGTGGATACAGCAGGTGGAGTAATGATTTGTTGCTTGAAACAACGAGCCGTTGTTGGGGATTCTAGGTGAGTGTTGGAGTTAAGCATGGGGATGTAATGAGTCTTTCAATGACTTGTTGTGAGCTATGACGATCCATTGTCACGAATCATTATCTAGGTGGTCAGACTTCCAGTGCATCTAACGGATGTTTATCGCTACTCATTGGAATCAACCACGAGTCATGATGTGGTTCATGGTAAGGAAATTCAGGTTTGTGAAGGGGGCTGGCTACAATCGATTTAGCAACTCATCGTTTGAACTAACGACTCGTCCTATTGAGTTGTGGGAAGAATCTAAAAGTGTAAGGGAAGCAGTGGACCCAACGACTGGATACCACGAGTCATGGTTTCAAGCAACGACTTGTGGGATCAGTCGTTGGTTCTCCCAGTTCATTTTTTCAGGGAAAATCCATTAAGAGTATTTTTGACCTTTCTATACTCTAAGGCCCTAAACTACGTCATCTTATTTATTTTTCTGGGCATGATAAGATATGTTAACTCCCTCTTGCATAAGCCTTTCCCATGCATCCAAATTAAGAGAATTTGAGAGAGATCAAGAATAGCTTCAAGCTCTTCCCTATTAATCCTCCATTGGGCAATCAAGGAACCTTAGAATATGTAGGGTTATGAATGGGTGTTTCCGTTCACACCCATGCCCATTCTCTATCAATTTATAAAAATCTACCAAAAATCTCATGGGGTTTTGAATTCGATTTTCATGAAAATCTAATATTTGGCTAATGGGCTATTATGAATTGTGATTTACATCATATTCCATGGATTTTGATTAGATTTTATAACTATTTTCGATTATAAATTTATTGATTTTGATTTCTACTCAATTAACCCTAATTATGCATGATCTATGATGAATTGATTTATGATCTACACTTCAATTTTTGATATTTACAAACCCAGCATGATCTATGATTTGAAAAATGGATTTATTCAAATATCCAACATGATTTGATGATTTACAAGTTATATGCATGATCTTCAAGTATGCTTGGGCCTTATGATTTATGAACTATTTATGATGAAAAGCATGTTTTCAAGTTACCCATGTTTATAAGCATGTTTTCGAATGAATTGAGTATTGTAAAGCATGGTAAAGTATTGGACATTGTCCACATATTAAAGAATGATTTACAGTTTATGAAACGGATCTCATGATTTATCAATTGATGATGATTGGCCGAATAAAGGGCCTTTGAATCTTGACTAATCATGTTTATTGGGGATCAATGAATGATGAATGTTTATTTTAGCCATGAATTTTAATGAATGATATTATTGATTTATGTATGAGCCCAATATGCATATTTTTGGAAGCCGTGTCTAGCACCGAGCAGCCTAGCATTCAAAGGACTACGTCGGTGACTCATAACAATGTGAAACCATGGGTTTATTATGATACATTACAATGATAACAATCCCCTCTTTCGTGATATCACATAATGCACGTCCCTCACCTGGAAAGCCAAGGGCGACTCTGCCCACTTGAGTGAGATAGTTGGGGCATCACGAAAGGATCTACCATGATGGTGTCGGTTATTACGAGTCCTCCCATTGTTCCGCAGGTGTTATGCATTGTTATGTTTATGTCATTGGCTCAAGTGATGATTTTATAAAGTGTCTCTTATGATTATGAAAATGAATGGTTTACGAATGATTTGAAAACCTTGGGCCTTACGTTATGTCATGATATTTACGATATGAGCATGATGTCCTATTCTTATGATGTTTTATGAGTTTCATGTATTTTAAATGTCCGTTTTACATACCTTGCATACTCAGTATATTCCACGTACTGACCGCATACTTTCTATGTTGTATTGTTTCATGATACAAGGATGGCTCTCAGGCTCATCCTCATCCTTAGTCCATCCCAGGGTCCTCTTTCAGAACTATTGGTGAGTCCTCATGTTTTGGGGCCATTTGTGTAGACATTTATGTTATTCTATGTTTCAATTGTTTGTCAGGTTAGTTAGAGGTGTTGTCCCATCAACCCATCTTACATACTAGAGGCTTTCAGACAGTATGTAGTATTCAACTTATGTATATGTCCAGTGTTTCAGAATGTTATGGCATGTTATGTTATGTTTATGTTTCTGCTATGTTATATGATCAGTCTTCCGCTTAAAGTGAATGAAGTTAGATATGCTTATGCCATGGGTTGACTTGGGGCCTTCCGGCGTTTCTTGTCCCATGTTATGATCCGGGTCTATGTTCGAGTTGTGACAAACTTGGTATCAGAGCCATAGGTTTGATGTGTCCTAGGGTATCTAAAATCCGCGTTAAGTAGTCTTTTTCATAGGTGTGAAGCGTGCCATACATATGAAGAACAGGCTACGAGATGTTTAGGAAATGTTCCCTTCTTTCACGATCTATGTCGTGCGATGAAAAGTCTTTCTATCCTTCTTATTTGTGCTATTCGTGATTGCAGAATCATGGCTCCCGGAAGAATGAACAAAAGAAGAAATGGGAACGATGAAGGCCACAGAGATGCCAATGGTCATGGGCATCAGCAAGCTCCACCTGTTCAGGAGCCCCAGGCTCTAGAGCTAGTTACCCACGCGGAGTTTCGGGCGGCTATCTAGATGTTGGCGTAGGCCTTGACTGCTCAGGTCAACCAACAGAATATTTTGCATATCCCACAGAATGGCAATGCGGCAGCGACTCAGATTAGAGATTTCTTGAGGATGAACCCTCCGAAGTTCCTTGGGTCCAAAGTGGATGAGGACCCGCATGAGTTTATTGATGAGATTGTGAAGATCACCTAGGTTATGGGGGTGAATAGGGTTGAATGTGCAGAATTGGCCTCATATCAGCTGAAAGGGGTCGCACATATCTGGTTCAAGCAATGGAGGGACACTAGGGCCACTGGAGCAGGGCCAGTTAGTTGGGAGGAGTTTCATATGGCGTTCCTAGATCGATTCTTCCCTCGGGAGATGAGGGAGTTAAAGGTAGTAGAATTTGTGAATTTTAAGTAGGGGAGAATAAAGATACAGGAGTATGCTCTCGAGTTCACTTGCTTATTAAAATATTCCCCTGAGTTAGTGGTTTACCAGAGGGCGCGATGAGCTGATTCGTTCATAATGTGGTGGGTTATTTAGATAAGGATTGTAGGACTGCTATTCTTTATCATAATATGGACTTTTCTTGTATCGTGTTGTACACCCAGCAGATGGAGGCGGCTCATGCGAGAGAGGGAGGTAAAGAGGGCTCGGGCGGATAGCCATGGATTTACACATCAGAGATCGGGCAGTGGTCGCCGCTCACAGTTTCAGCAGAGATCACTAGCTCCAACACTATCATCAGCTAGTGTTCCATCCAGACCCTAGGGTGATCAGAAGAGTAGGGCTTCAGAATTAAGGGACCAGAGGGGTACACAGGTGGAGTGTACCTCCCCAGCCTGCGAAAATTGTGGCAAGAGTCATACCGGGGAGTGTTTTCTCGGCTCAGATATTTGCTATGGGTACGGTAGGTCTGGCCATATGTGTTGAGCGTGTCCATTTTCTAGACAAGATGGTGATAGAGGTGGTGCACAAACCACCAGGACAACAGCAGCTCCTGTACATTCAGCTCCACAAGGAGCATCTCCTAATGTGGGTGGCAGATAGCGCCAAAGCAGATTCTATGCCCTCAACTCACATCAGGAGCAGGATAATTTACTGGATGTGGTCACTAGTAGGTTACAAGTTTTCCATATTGATGTTTATGCTTTGCTATATCCGAGGGCTACCTTGTCTTTTGTGACACCTTACATTGCTAGTAGCTTTGGAGTTAGTCCTGACACTCTGTCAGAACCATTTTTAGTTTCTACTCCTGTTTGTGATTCAATTGTAGCTAGGCGGGTGTATAGAGGATGCCCGATCACTATCTTGCATAAATTCACCTTTGTAGACCTTGTAGAGTTAGCCATGACTGACTTTGATATTATTCTTGGAATGGATTGGTTGTGTGAGTGTTACGCTTCTGTAAATTGTAGAACCCGTGTAGTGGAATTCTGTTTTCCCGGTGAGTCGGTCATGGAGTGGAAGGGTAGTTCGGTTGTACCAATAGGTCGATTTATTTCATATCTTAAGGCCAGAAAGATGATTTTCAAGGGTTTCATGTATCATTTACTTAGGGTTAAGGATTTTGAGTCTGAGACCCCGACTATCCAGTCAGTTCTGGAGGTATGTGAGTATCCGAAGGTCTTTCCCGATGACTTTCCAGGTGTTCCTCCCGAGAGGAAAATCGATTTCGGTATTAATCTTCTACCCAAGCACGTAGCCTATCTCTATTTCTCCTTACAAGATGGCTCCAGCCGAGCTAAAGGAGTTGAAGGATCAGTTGAACGACCTGTTAGATAAGGGATTCATTAGACCGAGCAAGTCTCCATGGGGTGCACCAAGTTTATTTGTTCGGAAGAAGGATGGTTCGCTTCAGATGTGCATTGATTATCGGCAATTGAACGAGGTCACTGTTAAGAATAGGTATCCTTTTCCCAGGATTGATGATTTGTTTGACTAGCTTCAGGATGCCAAGTGTTTCTCAAAGATAGATCTCAGGTTCGGGTATCACAAGCTTAGGGTGCGGGAGTGTGATATTTTGAAGACAGCCTTCAGGATGCGGTATGTCATTATGAGTTTGTGGTTATGTCTTTTGGAATAACAAATGCTCCTACAACTTTCATGGACCTAATGAACAGGGTGTTCAAGCCATATTTGGATATGTTCGTGATCGTGTTCATCAATGACATCCTCATATACTCTCGGAGCGAGGAGGAGCATGCCGCTCATTTGAGAGTAGTGCTTCAAACTCTCAAGGATCACCAATTTTATGCAAAGTTCAGCAAGCACGAGTTTTGGTTGAACTCGGTAGCATTTTTGGGTCATATGGTATCAAGAGAAGGCATAAAAGTAGATTCTCAGAAAATCGAGGTGGTGAAGAATTGGGCTAGACCGGTGAATCCTTCGGATATTCGGAGCTTCTTGGGCATAGCAGGCTACTACCGAAGGTTTGTTGAAGGTTTTTCTTCTATTGCAACACCTTTTTCCAAGTTGACTTAGAAAAAGGTGAAGTTTCAATGGTCGGAGGCTTGCGAGAAGAACTTCCAAGAGTTGAAGACTTGACTTACTACCGCATTAGTGTTGACCCTACCCGAGGGCATTGATGGTTTTGAGGTGTATTGTGATGCTTCGAGAATCAAGCTCGGGTGTGTATTGATGAAGAGGGAAAGTGATAGCATATGCCTCTAGACAGTTAAAGACCCATGAGAAGAATTACGTGACCCATGATCTAGAGTTGGCAGCGGTGGTATTCGCATTGAAGATATGTAAACATTACTTGTATGGGGGCCATGTGGATGTGTTTATGAACCACAAGAGCTTACAATATGTGTTCCCACAGAAAGTCCTCTGATCTTGGGCAAATTTATATGCCCAAGTAATACCCAAATGTGTCATTTTAGCCTTGTTTATCTATCAATGTTTATACATTCTCATGTGATTGGTAATAAAATGTGAATTTATACTAACCAACATGATTAGCATTGTTTTGCAGGTAAAATGTGATTTTGGGAAGCTAAAATGCATGTTGGAATAGATCGGGGTTGGACTCGGATGTGAGCAAAGGACAAGGCATTGGAAGGCACAAAATAAAGAGGCTCCGCGATGAAGCCGTGTCACGCTGCCATCGCGGAGGCATTCTGCCTGGATAGGGAATTTTTGCCCAATTTCCAGTAAGGGTTCACGTTGGGTCCGTGGCACGGTGGCCTGGCTCCGCGTTGCACGTCGTGCCACGTTGAGCCTGATTACCTGGACCCCTAACTTCCAGTGAGGGTCCGTGTCGGTAGCGTGTCACGGAGGCAGTGCTCCGCGATGCACTCTGTGACACGTTGCTTGTTATTCCGGGAAAAATTCCCACCAGTATAAATAGAACACTTAGGTTCATGTTTTCAATATTCTGACTTGGTGGAGCAAGAACGTGGGTTACAAGCAGTTGAGGGGACGAAATTATCAGGGTTTTTCTCTCTTTCCTTCTCTTTGAATTCAATTGCTTGTATGTTTAACACTCATTTAATGATGTTTAATCCACAAATGAGTGGCTAATTCCTCTTCTTGCTGAGGTTAAGAACACTTGTAATGAAATGTGATTATTGATTCTTTGGTTTTTCATCTATTCTTCCATGGTTGTTCTATTGATTCTTGTTCTTACTGCATTAATGTGTGGCCTACGTTAATGTATATCTAAAAAGTCCAGTTTCACTCGAGAGAGCAAGAAATTGGAAAGTTGTGAATTAATAGGATATGATCCTTTCTTAGTTTGGGAAAATTGACAATTGATTTACCTTCAGGATAGAAATATACTTGAAAGTCGTATTAGTCAATTTAGGAACCGGGTTTGTATGGCTAGAACATGAATTTTTGTTTAATCACAGAAATGTAGGTGGACGGTTCATGATTCTTAAGTTGGGTTAAATACGAGAGTTTTAATCCATTGGCAGTAGTTCTTGACTAGCAACCGGAGGAAAAGACTAACCAAATGATATTGATAATTGATTTCTTTACATGTTCATTTAACCTCAGCATGCTCACATTCATAGTTCAGACTCACATTAGATAATCGTTTTAGACTTAGCATAAAAATTAGAATCCAAAAATATCAAACTCTTGGTTACACTGTTGTCTTCATTGTTAAACTGAAAATATAGTAACACTTGATTAATTGTTACCTTATCCCAGTACCTGTGGGATCCATACTTGGATTACTTGAGCCACTTTAGTACTTGTTCGACCATGTGCACTTGCGTGTAGTTATATACCCATATAACAAACGACCGAACAAGTTTTTGGCGCCGTTGCTGGGGACTGGCAATTGGTGAAATTTTCTTAAGTGTTAATTTACTAAATTTTTATTTTCCTAAGTGTTGACAACTTGGTCTTAGCCTGTATTTTGCAGATTTAATCTCTGTTGAACACTGGCAAGAGACAAGGAGCTGGTGGACTCGTATTTAGAGCCAGAAAGATTATTTCATCGTCAGCGGAGAGAAGCTCTAGAAAGAAAGTTGCAGTTGCTCAGACAAACACTTATGGAGCAACAACATAATCCACCAGTAGTACGGGCAATGTTAGTGCCCGAGGAAGTAGCAGCTCGGCCGGTTCGCGAGGTGGCAATCCCACATGCTAATAATGTCACATCTAGCATCCGCAAACCTGAGCCAGGAGGGAGGTTCGAGCTTAAACAAAACATGGTGCAATTGCTGCACACTAGCGGGCAGTTTACAGGTCTCCCTCATGAAGATCCACAGCAGCATCTCCAAAATTTTTTGGAGATAAGTGACACTTACATCCCCGCTGGAGTGTCATCAGATTATGTCTGGCTTACATTGTTCCCATTTTCACTATTGGGAGAAGCCAAGAGGTGATTGAAAGCTGAGCCACCTAACTCTATTTCTACGTGGGATGATCTTGTAAGGAAATTCTTGATATGATTTTTTCCCTCCGGTAAAACAGCAAGACTTAGAAGTCAAATTCTAAGTTTCTAACAGAGAGAGGGAGAGAATCTATATCAGGCTTGGGAGATATTCAAGTCCATGTTGCGGGATTGTCCTCATCATCATCAATCCAATGATGTGCTAGTGCACACTTTTATAGAGGGTTTGGAACCCCATACAAAAATATTGCTAGACTCAGCAGCTGGGGGACAAGCGCTGGAGAAAACTTATGAGGAGCTGTATACCTTGTTGAACCGTATTTCGCAGGGCAATCCGGAGTGGAATGCTGATTCATCCAGAGGAGGGACAAGGAAAGCAGCAGGAGTTCTAGAAGTGGATAGTTTCACAGCTATTGCTGCACAAATAGTTGCCTTACAAAATCAACTCAACACTCACTTCAATAACGTGACAATGAACCAGCCTCAAGCCCCAGTGAATGCAGTGCAGCAGATTTGGTGTGAAGTGTGCGGGAGCAGTAAGCACTCAGCTGAGTGTTGTGGAGCAAATCCAGACTCGGTGAACTTTGTGGGAAATATACAAAGAAACAACCACCAACAGTATGGCAACAGCTACAATTCCAATTGGAGGAATCATCCGAATTTCTCCTGGGGTAGCAACAACCATCAGGGGCAAAGTTCGAGTAAGGGTGTGCAAAGGAACCAAGGAGGGCAGCAGAATTATCAAGCATAATTTAGAAACAACAATGCACCTCCTCCACCACCATCACCCAGCATTGAGGAGATGTTCAAGACGATTATAGCTAACCAAGCTCAATTGCAGGCTTACTATGTTAAATTGGCAGCCGAGGTGAAAAACAACCAGTTAGCTACCAAGGCACTTGAATATCAATTTGGGCAATTTGCTGGAGCCCAAAATACCAAGCCTAGAGGAGGACTTCCGAGTGACACAGATCCCAACCCCAAGCAGGTGAATGCGGTGACCACAAGGAGTGGTTTGCAGCTGAAAGAGGTGGAACCAGAAAGACCACCTCAACAATCGGGAGCAGCAAAAGTCGAGAGGGAGCAAGGTGATGAGAGGGGGAAGACTAAGGAAGCTGAATCAAAAAGACCACCACCCCCGTTCCCTCAACGATTAAAGAAACACAAGGAGGAGGCGTGTTTCAAGAAATTCATGGAGGTGCTGAAACAGGTACATATTAACTTACCTCTAGTTGATGTTTTGCAGGGAGTGCCGTCGAAGTATGCCAAGTATATAAAGGACATCGTGGCAAACAAAAGTCGGTTGACTGAGTATGCTACGGTGGCTCTTACGGAGGAGTGCACTTCCCGGATACAAAATCGACTGCCCACAAAGCTCAAAGATCCTGGGAGCTTTACTATACAGATTACTATTGGGCAGAGTATCCGAGCTCATGGGTTATGTGATTTGGGAGCGAGCATTAATTTGATGCCGTCATCGATACTCAAAAAGCTAGGTCTAGGAAGTCCTAGACCCACAACAGTGATCTTGCAATTGGAGGATCGGTCCTTAGCCAGACCTGATGGCATGGTGGAGGACGTTCTGGTGCAAGTTGGCTCCCTGATCTTCCTGGTAGATTTCATCGTGCTGGATTTTGAACCAGACGCGGAAGTCCCATTTAGTTTGGGACGTCCTTTCTTGGCGACCGGGAAAGCGCTGATTGATGTAGCTGCGGGGCAGCTAACCATGTGAGCACGCAACAAGGTGGAAGTGTTTGATGTGTACAAGGCCTCCAAGCTCTCGACTGTGTACGAAGAACTCTCGGAGATCAATGTGATTGATCAAGTTGATAATGCGCGGATAAAGGATTCACGAGAGTTAGTGGGAAAACCACCTGAACTATGTAAGCACTACTGGGGGATGATGGTTTTCGAGAGAAAACATCCATCACCCAAGAGGACAACTGAGCTGAATGACGTCGAGCCGCGACGGTAAACCAGGCGCTGCACGGGAGGCAACCCGTGAAAATTTTTCTTTGAATTGTGAATAGATTTTTTTATTTATTTTTATCCATTTTCTTTTCTTTTCTTGATTAACAACAAAATTTTTAGATTTTATTTTTGCTTTTATTTTTATTTTTATTTTGAGTGAAACCTATAATTCTAACTAATTTCTTGTAGTAGAATGAATTTCAGGTCGAACGGAGGGAAAATATTCAAGGAATCGCAAAGGAAAATTCGAGGTATGAAAATCAAGAAAAAGTGGCAAAACAGTGAGCTAGGGCGATAGCTCCGTGTCACGGAGGAGGGCCTCCGCGTTACCCTCCGTGACACGTTGAGGTATAAATCCGGAATTTTAAAAGAATTCTAGAAGCGATAGCTCCGTGTCACGGAGGCAGTGCTCCGCGATGCACTCCGTGACACGTTGCTGTGTATATCGCGACGGGTCACACCGGGTCGTCGGGTGACCCCCGCGATTTTTCCACTTTTAAACCCCGAATCCCCCTCACGTTTCCTTATTTCTCACACACTCCGCGACCAAACTCCCTAAAACCCCTCCCCCTTCAACGTGACATGGAATAGGCCAAGGATTTCATTGAGTTTTCTTCAATTCTTCAAAGTTAAGGTATGTTCCTAAATTCCTTCTCATTTCCTGTCGATTTTCTTTGATATTGAGCATGTGATGTGAGCTAAACTTGCCCTAAGTAGAAATTAAGCGTAAATTCAATTAAATTGTTGTTGATGGATGTTCGGAGTATCATTGTGATCGCTTGAACTCGTTAATGGCATAATTTAATCGAATTTTTGTTGATACAATCATAGCTAGGGCTTGTTTTTGAATTTGAAGTGGACAAATGTAGTGAACTAGTGAAATTCATGATGGGTTGTACATGTTAAGTGAGATGAGTCGATGTGCTAGTTGTTATTATGCTAAAAGACCGATGAATTCTCGGGTTAGGGGAACATTGAAATTTGCAAGAATTGGGTGAGTTGTATAGGTTCATGTAGATAAATTCTTGTTGTTTTCGTTTCTTTGTTTTTCCTTGCTAAGTGCGATGGGATAAAATGTGATTGATGGTAATGACGGTGGTTAGCTGTACGAAGTCTGAGTAGTACATAGAATACATACCGTCGAATTCTTCAAATGCACTAAGCATGGTTGTATATTTGGTTGTTTGTGTGTGTAAATAGATATGATTTTGCCATAATGTTGTAATTTTAGCTAAGGACTAAGTGTGGGGTAGCCGAGCTTAACCCGACCTTAGTCGAAGCTAATGCTCATTGGCTTAACGTTGATCTTGTCTGTTTGGTTTGACAGGAACAATGGCAAGCAGGCAAGAAAAAGGGAAAGGCGCATCGACATCTGGCGCCGGAAGAAAAAGAATCAGACTGGGCACAGCAGTCCCAGCAGCACCAGCGGTTCCACGCGGCCAACGCTGCCAATACGGAACCAGGTGGGTGACAGAAGAGGGGAAGAAGTGGTATGCCAAGCACAAGGAGAGCAAGTACTTCCCCGAGGAACACATAGCACGGGAACCGTTGGCACAGGAGTTCCCTAGGATTGTCCACAGGATCGAGGCAGCAGGGCTCAACTTCATCTTTGAAGAGCCCAAGGAATGCAACTTGCACCTGATTCGGGAATTCTATGTCAATTGGAACCCGACTCTCAGAGGGCAAATGTCACCTTTGAGCCCCACCAACTCAATGTTATCATAGGGGCGCGGGACACAGACGCCCACGTGCTTCTGATCTTGGGCAAATTTATATGCTCAACTGATACTCAAATGTGGAATTTTAGCCTTGTTTATCTATCAATGTGTATACATTCTCATGTAATTGGTAATAAAAGGTGAATTTATACTAACCAACATGATTAGCATCGTTTTGCAGGAAAAATGTAATTTTGGGAAGCTTAAATGCATGTTGGAAGATATCGGGGTTGGACTCGGACGTGAGCAAGGGACAAGGCAGTGGAAAGAATCAAATAAAGGGGCTCCGCGATGGAGCCGTGTCACGCTGCCATCGCGGAGGCCTTCTTCCTGGATAGGGAATTTTCGCCCACTTTCCAGAGAGGGTCCGCGATGGGTCCGTGGCACAGTGGCTTGGCTCCGCGTTGCACGCCGTGCCACGTTGGGCTTTATTTCCTGGATCCCCAGTTCCAGTGAAGGTCTGCGTCCGTAGCGTGTCACGGAGGCAGTGCTCCGCGATGCACTCCATGACACGTTGCTCGTTATTCCGGGAAAAATTCCCACTAGTATAAATAGAACACTTAGGTTCATTTTTCAATATTCTGACTTGGTGGAGCAAGAACGTGGGTTACAGGCAGTTGAGGGGACAAAATTATCAGGGTTTTTCTCTCTTTCCTTCTCCTTGTATTCAATTGCTTGTATGTTTAACACTCATTTAACGATGTTTAATCCACAAATGAGTGGCTAATTCATCTTCTTGCTGAGGTTATGAACAATTGTAGTGAAATGTAATTGTTGATTCTTTGGTTTTTCATCTTTTCTTCCATGGTTGTTCTATTAATTCTTGTTCTTACTGCATTAATGTATGGCCTACGTTAATGTACATCTAAAAAGTCCGGTTTCACTCGAGAGAGCAAGAAATTGGAATGTTGTGAATTAATAGGATATGATCTTTTCTTAGTTTGGGAAAATTGAGAATTGATTTACTTTCAAGATAGAAATATACCTGAAAGTCGTATTAGTCAATTTAGGAACCGAGTTTGTATGGCTAGAACATGAATTGCATTTAATCACAGAAATGTAGGTGGATGGTTCATGACTCTTAAGTGGGGTTAAATATGAGAGTTTTAATCCCTTGGCAATAGTTATTGACTAGCAACCGAAGGAAAAGACTAACCAAATTATGTCGATAATTAATTTCATTACATGTTCGTTTAACCTCAGCATGCTCACATCCATAGTTCAGACTCACATTAGATAATTTTTTAAGACTTAGCATAATTATTAGAAATTGAAATATCAATTTCTTGGTTACACTGTTGTCTGCATTTTTTTTTAGAATCGAAATATAGTACACTTGAGCAGATTGCATTTCATCCCAATCCCTGTGGGATCGATACTTGGCTTACTTAAGCCACTTTACTACTTGTTCGACCACGTGCACTTGCGTGTAGTTATATACCCATATAACGCAGACCGAACAAGTTTTTGGCGCCGTTGCCGGGGACTGGCAATTGGTGAATTTGTTTTAAGTGTTAATTTACTGTATTCTTGTTTTCTTAGTGTTGACAACTTGGTCTTAGCCTGTACTTTGTTACAGATTTAATTTCTGTTGAACACTGGCAAGAGACAAGGAGCTGGTGGACTCGTATATAGAGCCAGAAAGAATATTTCATAGTAAGCGGAGAGAAGCTCTACAAAGAAAGCTGCAGTTTCTCAGACAGACGATCATGGAGCAACAACAGAATCCACCGGTAGTACGGGCAATGTTAGTGCCCGAAGAAGTAGCAGCTCGGCCGGTTCGCGAGGTGGCAATCCCACATGCTAATAATGTCACATCTAGCATTCGCAAACCTGAGCCAGGAGGGAGGTTTGAACTTAAGCAGAATATGGTGCAATTGCTGCACACTAGCGGGCAGTTTACAGGTCTCCCTCATGAAGATCCACAACAGCATCTCCAAAATTTTTTGGAGATAAGTGACACTTATATCCCCGCTGGAGTGTCATCAGATTATGTCCGGCTTACATTGTTCCCATTTTCACTATTGGGAGAAGCCAAGAGGTGGTTGAAAGCTGAGCCACCGAATTCTATTTCTACATGGGATGATCTTGCGAGGAAATTCTTGATACGGTTTTTTCCCTCCGGTAAAACAGCAAGACTTAGAAGTCAGATTCTAAGTTTCAAACAGAGAGAGGAAGAGAATTTATAATCAGGCTTGGGAGAGATTCAAGTCCATGTTGCGGGATTGTCCTCATCATCATCAGTCCAATGATGTGCTGGTGCACACTTTTATAGAGGGTTTGGAACCCCATACAAAAATATTGCTAGACTCAGCAGCTGGGGGACAAGCGCTGGAGAAAACTTATGAGGAGCTGTATACCTTGTTGAACCGTATTTCGCAGGGCAATCCGGAATGGAATGTTGATTCATCAAGAGGCGGAACAAGGAAAGCAGCAGGAGTGCTAGAAGTGGATGGGTTTATAGCAATTGCTGCGCAGATAGCTGCATTACAAAATCAACTTAACACCCACTTCAGCAACATGACAATGAACCAGCCTCAAGCCCCAGTGAATGCAGTGCAGCAGATTTGGTGTGAAGTGTGCAGAAGCAGTGAGCACTCAGCTGAGTGTTGTGGAGCAAATCCTTACTCGATAAACTTTGTGGGAAATGTACAAAGGAACAACCACCAACAGTATGGTAATAGCTACAATTCCAATTGGAGGAATCACCCGAATTTCTCCTGGGGTAGCAACAAACATCAGGGGCAAAGTTCGGGTCAGGGTGTGCAAAGGAACCAAGGAGGGTAGCAGAATTATCAAGCACAATTCAGAAACAAAAATGTACCTCCTCCACCACCATCACCCAGCATTGAGGAGATGTTCAAGACCATGATAGCTAACCAAGCTCAATTGCAGGCTGACTATGTGAAATTGGCAGCCGAAGTGAAAAACAACCAGTTAGCTACCAAGGCACTTGAATATCAATTTGGGCAATTTGCTGGAGCCCAAAACACAAGGCCTAGAGGAGGACTTCCGAGTGACACAGATCCCAATCCCAAGCAGCTGAATGCAGTGACCACAAGGAGTGGTTTGCAGCTGAAAGAGGTGGAACCAGAAAGACCACCTCAACAATCGGGAGCAGCAGAAGTCGAGAGGGAGCAAAGTACTGAAAGGGGGAAGACTAAGGAAGCTGAATCAGAAAGACCACCACCCCCGTTCCCTCAACGATTAAAGAAACACAAGGAGGAGGCGTGTTTCAAGAAATTCATGGAGGTGCTGAAACAGGTACATATTAACTTACCTCTTGTTGATGTTTTGCAGGGAGTGCCGAAATATGCCAAGTATATAAAGGACATCGTGGCAAACAAAAGTTGGTTGACTGAGTATGCTACGGTGGCTCTAACGGAGGAGTGCACTTCCCGAATTCAAAACAGACTGCCCACAAAGCTCAAAGACCCTAGGAGCTTTACTTTACAGATTATTATTGGGCAGAGCCTCCGAGCTCATGGATTGTGTGATTTGGGAGCGAGCATAAATTTGATGCCGTCATCGGTATTCAAAAAGCTGGGTCTAGGGAGTCCTAGACCCACAACAGTAATCTTGCAATTGGCGGATAGGTCCTTAGCCAGACCTGATGGCATTGTCGAGGACGTTCTGGTGCAAGTTGGCTCCCTGATTTTCCCGGTAGATTTTGTCGTGCTGGATTTTGAACCAGACGTGGAAGTCCCATTTATTTTAGGACGTCCTTTCTATGCGACCGGGAAAGCACTAATTGGCGTAGCTGCGGGGCAGCTAACAATGCAAGCACACGACAAGGTGGAGGTGTTCGAGGTGTACAAGGCACCCAAGCTCCCGATGGTGCACGAAGAACTCTCGGTGATCAATGTGATTGATCAAGGCAATGATGAGAAGATTAAGGATTCACGAGAGTTAATGGGAAAACCACCGGAACGGTGCAAGCACTACTAGGGGGAGGACGGTGATCGAGAGAAATCGTCCATCACCCTAGAGGACAACTGAGCTTAACGACGTCGAGCCGCGACGGTAAACCAGGCGCTGCACGAGAGGCAACCCGTGAAAAAAAAAATTTCTCTCGTTTTAAATTGTGAATAGATTTTTCTTTTTCTTTTTCTTGATTAACAACAAAATTTTTCGTTTTAGTTTTTGTTTTTATTTTTATTTAGAGTGAAACCTATAATTCTAACCCATTTTGTATAGTCAGATGAATTTCAGGTCAAACGGAGGAAAATATGCACGGAATAGCAAGGGAAAATTCGAGGTATGAAAATTAACAAAAAGTGGCAAAACAGTGAGCTAGGGCGATAGCTCTGTGTCATGGAGGTGGACCTCCGTGTTACCCTCTGTGACACGTTGAGGTATAATCCAGAATTTTTAAAAAATTTCCAGAACAGCCTCACGACAGCTCCGTGTCACGGAGGCAGTGCACCGCGATGCACTCCGTGACACGTTGCCGTGTATATCGCGACGGGTCACACCGGGTCGCCGAGTGACCCACGCGATTTTTCTACTTTTTAACCCCGAAACCCCCTCCCTTTTCCTTATTTTTCACTCACTCCGCGACCAAACTCCCCAAAACCCATCCCCCTTCAACGTGACACGGAGTAGGCCAAGAAAATCATTGAGTTTTCTTCAATTCTTCAACTTCAAGGTATGTTCTTCGATTTCATCTCATTTCTTATCGATTTTCTTTGATATTGAGCATGTGAGGTGAGCTAAGTTTGCCCTAAGTAGAAATTAATCATGAATTCAATTGAATTGTTGTTGATGAATGTTCGATATATCATTATGATTGCTTGAACTCGTTAATTACATAATTTAATCGAATTTTCTTGATATCATTATTTCAAGGGCTTGTTTTTGAATTTGAAGTGAAAAATGTAGTGAACTTGTGAAATTCATGCCGGGATGTACATGTTGAATGAGATGAGTCGATGTGCTAATTGTTATGATGTTAATAGAATGACGGATTCTCGGGTTAGGGGAATATTGAAATTTGCAAGAATTGGGTTGGTGGTATAGGTTCGTGTAGATAAATTCTTGTTGTTTTTCGTTTCTTTGTTTTTTCCTTGCTAAGTGCGATGGATTAAAAGGTTATCGATGGTAATGATTGTTGTTAGCTGTACGAAGTTTGAGTAGTACATAGAATATATACCATCGAATTCTTCGTATGCACTAAGCATGTTTGTATAGTTGGTTGTTTATTTGTGTAAATAAAGATGATCTTGCCGGTATGTTGTAACTGTAGCTAAGGACTAAGTGTGGGGTAGCTTAGCTTAACCCGACCTTAGTCGAAGTTAATATCCATTGGCTTAACATCGATCTTGTCTACTTGGGTTGACAGGTAAAATGGCAAGCAGGCAAGAAAAAGGGAAAGGCGCATCAACATCTGGCACCGGAAGAAAGCGAATCAGACTGGGCACAGCAGTCCCAGCAGCACCAGCGGTTCCATGCGGCCAATGCCGCCAATACGGAACCAGATGGGTGATAGATGAGGGGAAGAAGTGGTACGCAAAGCACAAAGAAAACAAGTACTTCCCCGAGGAACATATCGCACGGGAACCATTGGCACAGGAGTTCCCTAGGATTGTCCACCGGATCGAGGCAGCTGGGCTCAACTTCATCTTTGAAGAGCCTAAGGAATGCAACCTGCACCTGATTCGGGAATTTTATGCCAACTGGAACCCCACGCTCAGAAGTCACACCATAAAAATCAGAGGGCAAATAGTCACATTTGAGCCCCACCACCTCAATGCTATCATAGGGGTGCGGGACACAGACGCCCACGTGCTCCGACAGCTGAACATTACCCAACCGTATGCGGACATCAGACGCACATTGTGTGGGACCCGATCGACAGCTAGGTGGAGCAGACACAAAGAGAGGGGCTACCATCAGACTTTGCCCTATTCACAGATGAACAGGGAAGCCAGAATATGGCTAAAGATCATCTGTTCCTGCCTAATCCCAGGGGTACATATGACAGATGTAACCCGGGATCGTGTATGCCTGGTGTACGCCCTGATGAAAGGGCTGGAGATCAACGTGGGGGCGGTGATTATCTCTGCCATGAAGAGAGCTCGGTTGCATCAAGGGCACAGGTACGGCTTTGGTGGACTACTCACCACCTTCCTCAGGGGCCTAGATGTTGAGGAAGAGGCCCTTGATTATATCCCGCAGATGGAGCGGCGGGCCTTAGATGTTACTAAAACTAAGGCACCCGACACCACCCACGGGCCAGTGCTTACACTTGGCGAGCGACATGCTCGTGATGATCAGTATATGGCTCGCATGTATGGGATGCATATGCTCCAGCTGAGGATAGGCGGGAGGCCAGCAACAGAGGAGGAGCTATGGCAGCTCGAGCTAGACATGGGAGATGAAGCAGCAGCACCTGACGAAGAAGTGGAGTACTTTGATTGATCAGGGAGTTCCACCACCCGATTTTTGTGCTATTTTAATTTTTGAGAACACTGGGGACAGTGTTCGAGCTAAGTGTGGGGTGGGAGTAGTTAGGTGCTGGGCTGTGTTGTTATGTATGTATGTCCTAATCTGTTGTCGTGCCTGTGAAATTTTGTTGTTCCCTGTGATTTGTGAATTGTTAAGTTGTTGTTCTGTATTGTAAATTTATGTGTAATTGACGTGTGTTGCTGAATGTTGCTAGCTGATTTTGTACATATTTTTGTTATCGAAATGATCGATATTTTTAAAATATTTTTTTTTCAATTCTTGGGTTTCTCGGTGTTTGTTTTTGGTTCTTTTACCGAGAATGGTCCCATTGAACCGAAGTCATAGTAGTGACCGTTCCCTATGATGGATGGATGACGACCGTCTTAAGGGAAATGTAGTCGTTAAGAGTAGTTTTTTTCAATTATTTTGCAGTTGTTTTCTTTTGTGGGTTGCATCCCAAAACCTGGAGTTACTTTATGGTTGCGAAATTCTGGTTGCGTGTTGTACATGATATTTGAAATGCAAAGGTGATTCATATGAAAGCATGCAACTTTGTAAATATGTTGAGATACCTAGGCCATAGAGTTCGATTCAGTGTGATTGAGGCTTAATGCTTGAATTCCTGTAATTAGCTGATTGAAGAGTCTGTGAATACATCTTGAATTGAGCATGTGCAATAAGTGTGAAGTGAGGTTTGTTATTCCGTGCTATTGTGAAGTGTCTAGAACTTGCCTGGTGTGTGTACAAAATGAAATGAAGGAGGTGTATTGTAGGAGAGGATGTAGGCATTTCTTTGTTTTAACTGAAAGTTTCTATTTTTCATTGTCGTACCCACCTTGATTGTCTACCCTAGTCAGCCCGTTGAGCCTTTAGCCTATTATTTTTTTCTTTTGTCGAAAAGTGAAAACCGACCTTAATCCTTTCTTTTCATTAGCCGTAAAGTCTATACAAAACTCTTAAGCGCTTAAGAAGAGAAAATCATTTTCCCAAAGTGTCAAAGAGTGAGAATGGAGAAAAGAAAAGAAAAGCCGAGTGCTGGAAGAAAAGAAAAGGTTGAAGGTGCACTTGTTATAAATAAACTATAATGAAGGTGCATGAATAATCTTTGTTGTTGTGTCAAGTGTGCTTAATAAGATGGGCTAAACTAAAGAAAAACGACAAGAATGGGAGGATGAAAAAGAGAAAAAAAGAAACAATGTTCATGAGTTGATGGGATGTGTTGAAAAGGTGCTTAAGGATGCTAGTGGCTATTATTGGCTAACCCAATATTTACTAGTTCCGTAGCTTCCATTATAACCAGTTAAAGTCCTACGTGATCTTACATCGCACTTCTTTATATTAGTGGAGTACTACACTATGGGCAAGCTTATGGGTCATGACATGATGCATGTGAATTCTTTTGGGAGAGAGAGCGAAATTGTGTTTACATGCCCCTGGCTAAAATTTTGTGAGTTCATATGAGTAAGAAGGGGAAGACTCTCTTGTGTTGTGAGGGCACATGCCTAATGAGAGATTAATTTTCGTGTCGGATATCTTGATCAGCTGATTTTCATGAGTTTGCCAATATCGAGAGTCGATTCTTAAGTCTAGGAGGTCTTGATGTATTGAAGGTCATTGCATTGATAGAACCATGCATGTTTTCTGGATGATTTATTGTATTGAATAATCAGTATGACCGTAGCCTAAATTGTCGAACCAAATTAGCGAGGTTGGGATGTAAATTGCATGAGGTGTATGATTGTTGTTCGAGCACGAAAAAGGATTTAAGTGTGGGGTAAGTGATCTTGGGCAAATTTATATGCCCAGTGATACTCAAATGTGGAATTTTAGCCTTGTTTATCTATCAATGTGTATACATGCTCATGTAATTGGTAAAAGGTGAATTTATACTAACCAACATGATTAGCATTGTTTTGCAGGTAAAATGTAATTTTGGGAAGCTTAAATGCATGTTGGAAGATATCGGGGTTGGACTCGGACGTGAGCAAGGGACAAGGCAGTGGAAAGCATCAAATAAAGGGGCTCCGCGATGGAGCCGTGTCACACTGCCATCGCGGAGGCCTTCTGCCTAGATAGGGAATTTTCGCCCACTTTCCAGAGAGGGTCCGCGATGGGTCTGTGGCACGGTGGCTTGGTTCCGCGTTGCACGCCGTGCCACATTGGGCTTTATTTCCTGACCCCCAGTTCCAGTGAAGGTCCGCGTTCGTAGCGTGTCACGGAGGCAGTGCTCCGCGATGCACTCCGTGACACGTTGCTCGTTATTCTGGGAAAAATACCCACTAGTATAAATAGAGCACTTAGGTTCATTTTTCAATATTCTGACTTTGTGGAGCAAGAACGTGGGTTACAGGCAGTTGAGGGGACGAAATTATCAGGGTTTTTCTCTCTTTCCTTCTCCTTGTATTCAATTGCTTGTATGTTTAACACTCATTTAACGATGTTTAATCCACAAATGAGTGGCTAATTCATCTTCTTGCTGAGGTTATGAACAATTGTAGTGAAATGTAATTGTTGATTCTTTGGTTTTTCATCTTTTCTTCCATGGTTGTTCTATTAATTCTTGTTCTTACTGCATTAATGTGTGGCCTACGTTAATGTACATCTAAAAAGTCCGGTTTCACTCGAGAGAGCAAGAAATTGGAAAGTTGTGAATTAATAGGATATGATCTTTTCTTAGTTTGGGAAAATTGAGAATTGATTTACTTTCAGGATAGAAATATACCTGAAAGTCGTATTAGTCAATTTAAGAACCTGGTTTGTATGGCTAGAACATGAATTGCATTTAATCACAGAAATGTAGGTGGATGGTTCATGATTCTTAAGTGGGGTTAAATACGAGAGTTTTAATCCCTTGGCAATAGTTCTTCACTAGCAACCGAAGGAAAAGACTAACCAAATTATGTCGATAATTAATTTCATTACATGTTCGTTTAACCTCAGCATGCTCACATCCACAGTTCAGACTCACATTAGATAATTGTTTTAGACTTAGCATAATTATTAGAAATTGAAATATCAACTTCTTGGGTACACTGTTGTCTGCATTTTTTTTAGAATCGAAATATAGTACACTTGAGCAGTTTGTACTTCATCCCAGCCCCTGTGGGATCGATACTTGTCTTACTTAAGCCACTTTACTACTTGTTCGACCACTTGCACTTGCATGTAGTTATATACCCATATAACGCAGAACAAACAGCTTCGACAGTTTAACATCACTCCACCATATGCAGACATCAGACGCACCTTGTGTGGAACCCGATTGACAGCTAGATGGTGCAGACACAAGGAGAGGGGCTACCATCAGACTTTGCCCTATTCACAGATGAACAGGGAAGCCAGGATATGGCTTAAGATCATCTGTTCCTGCCTAATCTCGGGGGTATATATGACAGATGTAACCCGGGATTGTGTATGCCTGGTGTACGCCCTGATGAAAGGGCTGGAGATCAACGTGGGGGCGGTGATTATCTCCGCCATGAAGAGAGCTCGGTTGCATCAGGGGTATAGATACGGATTTGGTGGGCTACTCACCACATTCCTGAGGGGCCTAGATGTTGAGGAAGAGGCCCTTGATTATATCCCGCAGATGGAGCGGCGGGAGTTAGATGTCACCAAAACTAAGGCTCCCGACACCACCCATGGGCCAGTGCTTACACTAGGCGAGCAACATGCTTGGGATGATCAGTACATGGCTCGCATGTACGTGATGCAGATGCTCCTGCTGAGCATAGGCGGGAGGCCGGCAATAGAGGAGGAGCTATGGCAGCTCGAGCTAGACTACCCTTTTGGCGAAAATGCCAGGGCTCTATGCCGAGTGGGGCCAGCATTTGTAGAGCCCACGGATGATGATGTCCCCACAGATGAGGAGACACGTTGGGAGGACTCCGCTGTGGAGTCCGATGATGACGATGGGGGTGATTCAGACATGGGAGACGAAGCAGCAGCACCTGATGAAGAAGTGGAGTACTTTGATTGATCAAGGAGTTCCACCACCCAATTTTTTGTGCTACTTTAATTTTTGTGAACACTGGGGACAGTGTTCGAGATAAGTGTGGGGTGGGAGTAGTTAGGTGCTGGTTGTGCTGTTATGTATGTCCTAATCTGTTGTTGTGCCTGTGAACAAAAATTTTTGACCCTGTGATTTGTGATTGTAAGTTGTTATTCTGTATTGTAAATATATGTGAAACTGTTGTGTGTTGCTGAATGTTGCTAGCTGAATTTGTACATAGGTTTGTTTATCGAAATGATCGATATTTTTAAAAAAAATTTCAATTCTTGGGTTTCTCGGCGTTTGTTTTCAGTTCTTTTACCGAGAATGGTCCCATTAAACCGAAGTCATAGCTAGTGACCGTTCCTTATGATGGATGGATGATGACCGTCTTAAGGGAAATATAGTCGTTAGGAGTAGATTTTTCATTTATTTTTCAGTTGTTTTTCTTTTGTGGATTGCATCCCAAAACTTGTAGTTACTTTATGGTTGCGGAATTCTGGTTACGTGTTGTACATGATATTTAAAATGTAAATGTGATTCGTATGAAAGCATGCAACTTTGTAAATATGTTGAGATACCTAGGCCATAGAGTCGATTCAGTGTGATTGAGGCTTAATGTTTGAATTCCTGTAATTAGCTGATTGGAGAGTCTGTGAAAACATCTTGAATTGAGCACGTGCAATAAGTGTGACGTGAGGTTTTGTTATTCCATGCCATTGTGAAGTGTCTAGAACTTGCCTGGTGTGTGTACAAAATGAAATGAAGGAGGTGTATTGTAGGAAAGGATGTAGGCATTTCTTTGTTTTTAACCGAAAGTTTCTATTTTTCATTATTGTACCCACCTTGATTGTGTACCCTAGTCAGCCCGTTGAGTCTTTAGCCTATTAATTTTTTTCTTTTGTCAAAAAGTGTAAACCGAGCTTAATCCCTTATTTTCATTAGCCACAAATTTGATCCAAAACTCTTAAGCGCTTAAGAAGAGAAAATCATTTTCCCAAAGTGTCAAAGAGTGAGAAGGGTGAAAAGAAAAGAAAAGCAGAGTGATGGAAGAAAAGAAAAGGGTGAAGGTGCACTTGTTATAAATAAACTATAATGAAGGTGCATGAATAATCTTTGTTGTTGTGTCAAGTGTGCTTAATAAGATGGGCCAAACTAAAGAAATACTTCAAGAATGGGAGGATGAAGAAAGAAACAATGCCCATGAGTTTGATGGGATGTATTGAAAAGGCGTTTAAGGATACTAGTGGCTATTATTGGCTAGCCCAATATTTACTAGTTTCATAGCTTCCATTACAACCCGTTAAAGTCCTACGTGATCCTACATCACACTTATTTATATTAGAGGAGTAATACACTAAAGGCAAGCTTATGGGTCATGACATGATGCATGTGAATTCTTTTGGGAGAGAGAGCGAAATTGTGTTTTTATGCCCCTGCGTGAAATTTTGTGAGTTCATATGATCAAAAAGGGGAAAATTCTCTTGTGTTGTGAGGGCACATGCTTGATGAAAGGTTAATTTTCGTGTCGGATGTCTTGATCAGCTGATTTGCATGAGTTCACCAATATTTAGAGTCGATTCTTAAGTCTAGGAGGTCTTGATGTATTGAAGGCCATTGCATTGATAGGACCATGCATGTTTTCTTGATGATTTGTTGTATTGATTAATCGGTATGACCGTAACCTAAATTGTCGAACCAAAGTAGCGAGGTTTGGGTGTAAATTGCATGAGGTGTAAGATTGTTGTTCGAGGACGAACAAGGATTTAAGTGTGGGGTCAGTGATCTTGGGCAAATTTATATGCCCAAGTAATACCCAAATGTGTCATTTTAGCCTTGTTTATCTATCAATGTTTATACATTCTCATGTGATTGATAATAAAATGTGAATTTATACTAACCAACATGATTAGCATTGTTTTGCAGGTAAAATGTGATTTTGGGAAGCTAAAATGCATGTTGGAATAGATCGGGGTTGGACTCGGATGTGAGCAAAGGACAAGGCATTGGAAGGCACAAAATAAAGAGGCTCCGCGATGGAGCCGTGTCACGCTCCCATCGCGGAGGCATTCTGCCTGGATAGGGAGTTTTTGCTTAATTTCCAGTAAGGGTTCGCGTTGGGTCTGTGGCACGGTGGCCTGGCTCCGCGTTGCACGCTGTGCCACGTTAAGCCTGATTACCTGGACCCCCAACTTCCAGTGAGGGTCCGCGTTCGTAGCGTGTCACGGAGGCAGTGCTCCGCGATGCACTCCGTGACACGTTGCTCGTTATTCTGTGAAAAATACCCACTAGTATAAATAGAGCACTTAGGTTCATTTTTCAATATTCTGACTTTGTGGAGCAAGAACGTGGGTTACAGGCAGTTGAGGGGACGAAATTATCAGGGTTTTTCTCTCTTTCCTTCTCCTTGTATTCAATTGCTTGTATGTTTAACACTCATTTAACGATGTTTAATCCACAAATGAGTGGCTAATTCATCTTCTTGCTGAGGTTATGAACAATTGTAGTGAAATGTAATTGTTGATTCTTTGGTTTTTCATCTTTTCTTCCATGGTTGTTCTATTAATTCTTGTTCTTACTGCATTAATGTGTGGCCTACGTTAATGTACATCTAAAAAGTCCGGTTTCACTCGAGAGAGCAAGAAATTGGAAAGTTGTGAATTAATAGGATATGATCTTTTCTTAGTTTGGGAAAATTGAGAATTGATTTACTTTCAGGATAGAAATATACCTGAAAGTCGTATTAGTCAATTTAAGAACCTGGTTTGTATGGCTAGAACATGAATTGCATTTAATCACAGAAATGTAGGTGGATGGTTCATGATTCTTAAGTGGGGTTAAATACGAGAGTTTTAATCCCTTGGCAATAGTTCTTCACTAGCAACCGAAGGAAAAGACTAACCAAATTATGTCGATAATTAATTTCATTACATGTTCATTTAACCTCAGCATGCTCACATCCACAGTTCAGACTCACATTAGATAATTGTTTTAGACTTAGCATAATTATTAGAAATTGAAATATCAACTTCTTGGGTACACTGTTGTCTGCATTTTTTTTAGAATCGAAATATAGTACACTTGAGCAGTTTGTACTTCATCCCAGCCCCTGTGGGATCGATACTTGTCTTACTTAAGCCACTTTACTACTTGTTCGACCACTTGCACTTGCATGTAGTTATATACCCATATAACGCAGAACAAACAGCTTCGACAGTTTAACATCACTCCACCATATGCAGACATCAGACGCACCTTGTGTGGAACCCGATTGACAGCTAGATGGTGCAGACACAAGGAGAGGGGCTACCATCAGACTTTGCCCTATTCACAGATGAACAGGGAAGCCAGGATATGGCTTAAGATCATCTGTTCCTGCCTAATCTCGGGGGTATATATGACAGATGTAACCCGGGATTGTGTATGCCTGGTGTACGCCCTGATGAAAGGGCTGGAGATCAACGTGGGGGCGGTGATTATCTCCGCCATGAAGAGAGCTCGGTTGCATCAGGGGTATAGATACGGATTTGGTGGGCTACTCACCACATTCCTGAGGGGCCTAGATGTTGAGGAAGAGGCCCTTGATTATATCCCGCAGATGGAGCGGCGGGAGTTAGATGTCACCAAAACTAAGGCTCCCGACACCACCCATGGGCCAGTGCTTACACTAGGCGAGCAACATGCTTGGGATGATCAGTACATGGCTCGCATGTACGTGATGCAGATGCTCCTGCTGAGCATAGGCGGGAGGCCGGCAATAGAGGAGGAGCTATGGCAGCTCGAGCTAGACTACCCTTTTGGCGAAAATGCCAGGGCTCTATGCCGAGTGGGGCCAGCATTTGTAGAGCCCACGGATGATGATGTCCCCACAGATGAGGAGACACGTTGGGAGGACTCCGCTGTGGAGTCCGATGATGACGATGGGGGTGATTCAGACATGGGAGACGAAGCAGCAGCACCTGATGAAGAAGTGGAGTACTTTGATTGATCAAGGAGTTCCACCACCCAATTTTTTGTGCTACTTTAATTTTTGTGAACACTGGGGACAGTGTTCGAGATAAGTGTGGGGTGGGAGTAGTTAGGTGCTGGTTGTGCTGTTATGTATGTCCTAATCTGTTGTTGTGCCTGTGAACAAAAATTTTTGACCCTGTGATTTGTGATTGTAAGTTGTTATTCTGTATTGTAAATATATGTGAAACTGTTGTGTGTTGCTGAATGTTGCTAGCTGAGTTTGTACATAGGTTTGTTTATCGAAATGATCGATATTTTTAAAAAAAATTTCAATTCTTGGGTTTCTCGGCGTTTGTTTTCAGTTCTTTTACCGAGAATGGTCCCATTAAACCGAAGTCATAGCTAGTGACCGTTCCTTATGATGGATGGATGATGACCGTCTTAAGGGAAATATAGTCGTTAGGAGTAGATTTTTCATTTATTTTTCAGTTGTTTTTCTTTTGTGGATTGCATCCCAAAACTTGTAGTTACTTTATGGTTGCGGAATTCTGGTTACGTGTTGTACATGATATTTAAAATGTAAATGTGATTCGTATGAAAGCATGCAACTTTGTAAATATGTTGAGATACCTAGGCCATAGAGTCGATTCAGTGTGATTGAGGCTTAATGTTTGAATTCCTGTAATTAGCTGATTGGAGAGTCTGTGAAAACATCTTGAATTGAGCACGTGCAATAAGTGTGACGTGAGGTTTTGTTATTCCATGCCATTGTGAAGTGTCTAGAACTTGCCTGGTGTGTGTACAAAATGAAATGAAGGAGGTGTATTGTAGGAAAGGATGTAGGCATTTCTTTGTTTTTAACCGAAAGTTTCTATTTTTCATTATTGTACCCACCTTGATTGTGTACCCTAGTCAGCCCGTTGAGTCTTTAGCCTATTAATTTTTTTCTTTTGTCAAAAAGTGTAAACCGAGCTTAATCCCTTATTTTCATTAGCCACAAATTTGATCCAAAACTCTTAAGCGCTTAAGAAGAGAAAATCATTTTCCCAAAGTGTCAAAGAGTGAGAAGGGTGAAAAGAAAAGAAAAGCAGAGTGATGGAAGAAAAGAAAAGGGTGAAGGTGCACTTGTTATAAATAAACTATAATGAAGGTGCATGAATAATCTTTGTTGTTGTGTCAAGTGTGCTTAATAAGATGGGCCAAACTAAAGAAATACTTCAAGAATGGGAGGATGAAGAAAGAAACAATGCCCATGAGTTTGATGGGATGTATTGAAAAGGCGTTTAAGGATACTAGTGGCTATTATTGGCTAGCCCAATATTTACTAGTTTCATAGCTTCCATTACAACCCGTTAAAGTCCTACGTGATCCTACATCACACTTATTTATATTAGAGGAGTAATACACTAAAGGCAAGCTTATGGGTCATGACATGATGCATGTGAATTCTTTTGGGAGAGAGAGCGAAATTGTGTTTTTATGCCCCTGCGTGAAATTTTGTGAGTTCATATGATCAAAAAGGGGAAAATTCTCTTGTGTTGTGAGGGCACATGCTTGATGAAAGGTTAATTTTCGTGTCGGATGTCTTGATCAGCTGATTTGCATGAGTTCACCAATATTTAGAGTCGATTCTTAAGTCTAGGAGGTCTTGATGTATTGAAGGCCATTGCATTGATAGGACCATGCATGTTTTCTTGATGATTTGTTGTATTGATTAATCGGTATGACCGTAACCTAAATTGTCGAACCAAAGTAGCGAGGTTTGGGTGTAAATTGCATGAGGTGTAAGATTGTTGTTCGAGGACGAACAAGGATTTAAGTGTGGGGTCAGTGATCTTGGGCAAATTTATATGCCCAAATAATACCCAAATGTGTCATTTTAGCCTTGTTTATCTATCAATGTTTATACATTCTCATGTGATTGATAATAAAATGTGAATTTATACTAACCAACATGATTAGCATTGTTTTGCAGGTAAAATGTGATTTTGGGAAGCTAAAATGCATGTTGGAATAGATCGGGGTTGGACTCGGATGTGAGCAAAGGACAAGGCATTGGAAGGCACAAAATAAAGAGGCTCCGCGATGGAGCCGTGTCACGCTCCCATCGCGGAGGCATTCTGCCTGGATAGGGAGTTTTTGCTTAATTTCCAGTAAGGGTTCGCGTTGGGTCTGTGGCACGGTGGCCTGGCTCCGCGTTGCACGCTGTGCCACGTTAAGCCTGATTACCTGGACCCCCAACTTCCAGTGAGGGTCCGCGTTCGTAGCGTGTCACGGAGGCAGTGCTCCGCGATGCACTCCGTGACACGTTGCTCGTTATTCTGTGAAAAATACCCACTAGTATAAATAGAGCACTTAGGTTCATTTTTCAATATTCTGACTTTGTGGAGCAAGAACGTGGGTTACAGGCAGTTGAGGGGACGAAATTATCAGGGTTTTTCTCTCTTTCCTTCTCCTTGTATTCAATTGCTTGTATGTTTAACACTCATTTAACGATGTTTAATCCACAAATGAGTGGCTAATTCATCTTCTTGCTGAGGTTATGAACAATTGTAGTGAAATGTAATTGTTGATTCTTTGGTTTTTCATCTTTTCTTCCATGGTTGTTCTATTAATTCTTGTTCTTACTGCATTAATGTGTGGCCTACGTTAATGTACATCTAAAAAGTCCGGTTTCACTCGAGAGAGCAAGAAATTGGAAAGTTGTGAATTAATAGGATATGATCTTTTCTTAGTTTGGGAAAATTGAGAATTGATTTACTTTCAGGATAGAAATATACCTGAAAGTCGTATTAGTCAATTTAAGAACCTGGTTTGTATGGCTAGAACATGAATTGCATTTAATCACAGAAATGTAGGTGGATGGTTCATGATTCTTAAGTGGGGTTAAATACGAGAGTTTTAATCCCTTGGCAATAGTTCTTCACTAGCAACCGAAGGAAAAGACTAACCAAATTATGTCGATAATTAATTTCATTACATGTTCATTTAACCTCAGCATGCTCACATCCACAGTTCAGACTCACATTAGATAATTGTTTTAGACTTAGCATAATTATTAGAAATTGAAATATCAACTTCTTGGGTACACTGTTGTCTGCATTTTTTTTAGAATCGAAATATAGTACACTTGAGCAGTTTGTACTTCATCCCAGCCCCTGTGGGATCGATACTTGTCTTACTTAAGCCACTTTACTACTTGTTCGACCACTTGCACTTGCATGTAGTTATATACCCATATAACGCAGAACAAACAGCTTCGACAGTTTAACATCACTCCACCATATGCAGACATCAGACGCACCTTGTGTGGAACCCGATTGACAGCTAGATGGTGCAGACACAAGGAGAGGGGCTACCATCAGACTTTGCCCTATTCACAGATGAACAGGGAAGCCAGGATATGGCTTAAGATCATCTGTTCCTGCCTAATCTCGGGGGTATATATGACAGATGTAACCCAGGATTGTGTATGCCTGGTGTACGCCCTGATGAAAGGGCTGGAGATCAACGTGGGGGCGGTGATTATCTCTGCCATGAAGAGAGCTCGGTTGCATCAGGGGTATAGATACGGATTTGGTGGGCTACTCACCACATTCCTGAGGGGCCTAGATGTTGAGGAAGAGGCCCTTGATTATATCCCGCAGATGGAGCGGCGGGAGTTAGATGTCACCAAAACTAAGGCTCCCGACACCACCCATGGGCCAGTGCTTACACTAGGCGAGCAACATGCTTGGGATGATCAGTACATGGCTCGCATGTACGTGATGCAGATGCTCCTGCTGAGCATAGGCGGGAGGCCGGCAATAGAGGAGGAGCTATGGCAGCTCGAGCTAGACTACCCTTTTGGCGAAAATGCCAGGGCTCTATGCCGAGTGGGGCCAGCATTTGTAGAGCCCACGGATGATGATGTCCCCACAGATGAGGAGACACGTTGGGAGGACTCCGCTGTGGAGTCCGATGATGACGATGGGGGTGATTCAGACATGGGAGACGAAGCAGCAGCACCTGATGAAGAAGTGGAGTACTTTGATTGATCAAGGAGTTCCACCACCCAATTTTTTGTGCTACTTTAATTTTTGTGAACACTGGGGACAGTGTTCGAGATAAGTGTGGGGTGGGAGTAGTTAGGTGCTGGTTGTGCTGTTATGTATGTCCTAATCTGTTGTTGTGCCTGTGAACAAAAATTTTTGACCCTGTGATTTGTGATTGTAAGTTGTTATTCTGTATTGTAAATATATGTGAAACTGTTGTGTGTTGCTGAATGTTGCTAGCTGAGTTTGTACATAGGTTTGTTTATCGAAATGATCGATATTTTTAAAAAAAATTTCAATTCTTGGGTTTCTCGGCGTTTGTTTTCAGTTCTTTTACCGAGAATGGTCCCATTAAACCGAAGTCATAGCTAGTGACCGTTCCTTATGATGGATGGATGATGACCGTCTTAAGGGAAATATAGTCGTTAGGAGTAGATTTTTCATTTATTTTTCAGTTGTTTTTCTTTTGTGGATTGCATCCCAAAACTTGTAGTTACTTTATGGTTGCGGAATTCTGGTTACGTGTTGTACATGATATTTAAAATGTAAATGTGATTCGTATGAAAGCATGCAACTTTGTAAATATGTTGAGATACCTAGGCCATAGAGTCGATTCAGTGTGATTGAGGCTTAATGTTTGAATTCCTGTAATTAGCTGATTGGAGAGTCTGTGAAAACATCTTGAATTGAGCACGTGCAATAAGTGTGACGTGAGGTTTTGTTATTCCATGCCATTGTGAAGTGTCTAGAACTTGCCTGGTGTGTGTACAAAATGAAATGAAGGAGGTGTATTGTAGGAAAGGATGTAGGCATTTCTTTGTTTTTAACCGAAAGTTTCTATTTTTCATTATTGTACCCACCTTGATTGTGTACCCTAGTCAGCCCGTTGAGTCTTTAGCCTATTAATTTTTTTCTTTTGTCAAAAAGTGTAAACCGAGCTTAATCCCTTATTTTCATTAGCCACAAATTTGATCCAAAACTCTTAAGCGCTTAAGAAGAGAAAATCATTTTCCCAAAGTGTCAAAGAGTGAGAAGGGTGAAAAGAAAAGAAAAGCAGAGTGATGGAAGAAAAGAAAAGGGTGAAGGTGCACTTGTTATAAATAAATTATAATGAAGGTGCATGAATAATCTTTGTTGTTGTGTCAAGTGTGCTTAATAAGATGGGCCAAACTAAAGAAATACTTCAAGAATGGGAGGATGAAGAAAGAAACAATGCCCATGAGTTTGATGGGATGTATTGAAAAGGCGTTTAAGGATACTAGTGGCTATTATTGGCTAGCCCAATATTTACTAGTTTCATAGCTTCCATTACAACCCGTTAAAGTCCTACGTGATCCTACATCACACTTATTTATATTAGAGGAGTAATACACTAAAGGCAAGCTTATGGGTCATGACATGATGCATGTGAATTCTTTTGGGAGAGAGAGCGAAATTGTGTTTTTATGCCCCTGCGTGAAATTTTGTGAGTTCATATGATCAAAAAGGGGAAAATTCTCTTGTGTTGTGAGGGCACATGCTTGATGAAAGGTTAATTTTCGTGTCGGATGTCTTGATCAGCTGATTTGCATGAGTTTACCAATATTTAGAGTCGATTCTTAAGTCTAGGAGGTCTTGATGTATTGAAGGCCATTGCATTGATAGGACCATGCATGTTTTCTTGATGATTTGTTGTATTGATTAATCGGTATGACCGTAACCTAAATTGTCGAACCAAAGTAGCGAGGTTTGGGTGTAAATTGCATGAGGTGTAAGATTGTTGTTCGAGGACGAACAAGGATTTAAGTGTGGGGTCAGTGATCTTGGGCAAATTTATATGCCCAAGTAATACCCAAATGTGTCATTTTAGCCTTGTTTATCTATCAATGTTTATACATTCTCATGTGATTGATAATAAAATGTGAATTTATACTAACCAACATGATTAGCATTGTTTTGCAGGTAAAATGTGATTTTGGGAAGCTAAAATGCATGTTGGAATAGATCGGGGTTGGACTCGGATGTGAGCAAAGGACAAGGCATTGGAAGGCACAAAATAAAGAGGCTCCGCGATGGAGCCGTGTCACGCTCCCATCGCGGAGGCATTCTGCCTGGATAGGGAATTTTTGCTTAATTTCCAGTAAGGGTTCGCGTTGGGTCTGTGGCACGGTGGCCTGGCTCCGCGTTGCACGCTGTGCCACGTTAAGCCTGATTACCTGGACCCCCAACTTCCAGTGAGGGTCCGCGTCGGTAGCGTGTCACGGAGGCAGTGCTCCGCGATGCACTCCGTGACACGTTGCTTGTTAGTTCGGGAAACATTCCCACCAGTATAAATAGAACACTTAGGTTCATTTTTTCAATATTCTGACTTGGTGGAGCAAGAACGTGGGTTACAGGCAGTTGAGGGGACAAAATTATCAGGGTTTTTCTCTCTTTCCTTCTCCTTGAATTCAATTGCTTGTATGTTTAACACTCATTTAACGATGTTTAATCCACAAATGAGTGGCTAATTCCTCTTCTTACTGAGGTTAAGAACACTTGTAATGAAATGTGATTATTGATTCTTTGTTTTTTCATCTATTCTTCTATGGTTGTTCTATTGATTCTTGTTCTTACTGCATTAATGTGTGGCCTACGTTAATGTATATCTAAAAAGTACGGTTTCACTCAAGAGAGCAAGAAATTGGAAAGTTGTGAATTAATAGGATATGATCCTTTCTTAGTTTGGGAAAATTGAGAATTGATTTACCTTCAGGATAGAAATATACCTGAAAGTCGTATTAGTCATAGGAACTGGGTTTGTATGGCTAGAACATGAATTTTCGTTTAATCACAGAAATGTAGGTGGACGGTTCATGATTCTTAAGTTGGGTTAAATACGAGAGTTCTAATCCATTGGCAGTAGTTCTTGACTAGCAATCGGAGGAAAAGACTAACCGAATGATATTGATAATTGATTTCTTTACATGTTCATTTAACCTCAGCATGCTCACATTCATAGTTCAGACTCACATTAGATAATCGTTTTAGACTTAGCATAAAAATTAGAATCCAAAAATATCAAACTCTTGGTTACACTGTTGTCTTCATTGTTAAACTGAAAATATAGTAACACTTGATTAATTGTTGCCTTATCCCAGTCCCTGTGGGATCGATACTTGGCTTACTTGAGCCACTTTACTACTTGTTCGACCACGTGCACTTGCGTGTAGTTATATACCCATATAACAAACGACCGAACATCCTCAATCTACGGCAAAGGAGGTGGTTAGAACTACTCAAAGACTATGATATGAGTGTTCTTTACAATCCGGGTAAGGCTAATATGGTGGAGGACACACTTGGTAGGCTCTCGATGAAGAGTCTTTCTCATGTGGATGAAGGAAAGAAAGATTTGGTGAAGGATGTACATCGACTCGCAAGGTTGGGGTTTAGAATAGTGGACTCCACCGATGGAGGCGTCGTTGTTCAAAACGGATCAGAATCGTCTTCAGTGACTAATGTGAAATCTAGACAAGATAAGGAACCAATTTTGGTAAAGTTGAAGGAAGTCGTTCGAAGACATAAGGTGGAGGTTTTCTCCTAAGGGGGGTGTGCTTCGGTAACAGGGTCGCCTATGTGTTCCAGATGTTAATGATTTGAGAAGCTGGATATTGCATGAGGCCCATGAATCCAGGTATTCTATCCATCCGAGTGCCACTAAGATGTATCGTGATTTACGAGAAATCTATTGGTGGGATGGCATGAAGAAGGATATTGCAAAATTTGTAGCCAAGTGCCTGAACTATCAGCAAGAAAAAGTTGAGCATCAAAGGTCAGGAGGGGTACTTCAATATGTCAGTATTCCAACTTGGAAGTGGGAAGAAATTAACATGGATTTCATAACAGGGCTACCTTGTACTCACCGTTTATATGATTACATTTGGGTTGTGGTAGACAGGTTGACCAAGGCTGCACATTTCTATCAGCGAAAACCACAGATTCAATGGAGGATTAAACCAAACTGTATATTCGGGAGTTGGTTCGATTGCATGGAGTGCCCTTGTCCATTATTTCAGACCGAGGTACTCAATTTACCTCCCTATTTTAGCGGTCTTTTCAGAAAGGGCTTGGGACTCAGGTTAAGCTCAACACAACCTTTCATCCGCAAATGGATGGCCAAGCAGAACAAACAATCCAGGCTCTCAAGGACATGTTGAGAGCATGTGTGGTGGACTTCAAAGGTAGTTGGGATGATCACTTGCCACTGATTGAGTTTTCTTACAATAACAGTTATCACTCCAGCATTTAGATGGCACCGTTCGAGGATCTTTATGGGCAGATGTGTAGGTCACCCATCGGATGGCTTGAGGTTGGTGAGGCAGCTATGATAGGGTCAGATTCAGTTCATGAGGCTATTGTGAAGGTTCAGTTGATAAGGGACAGGCTGAAAACCGCTCAGAGTCGTCAAAAGTCATATGCTTATGTGAGGAGGAGAGAGTTGGAGTTCAAGGTGGATGATGTGGTATTTTTAAAGGTATCTCCCATGAAGGGAGTAATGCGGTTTGGGAAGAAAGGAAAACTCAGTCCTTGCTATGTTGGTCCCTACCGAATTGCGAGAAGAGTAGGTAAAGTAGCGTATGAGTTGGAGTTGCCCTCAGAGTTGTCTTCTATGCATCCTATATTTCATGTATTGCTTTCGAAGGAATGTTTGGGAGATCCAGCTCTAGTAATCCCAGTGACAGTGTTGGTGTAAAGGATAGCCTTAGCTATGAGGAGTTTCCGGTGGAAATATTAGATCGTCAGGTTCGGAAGCTAAGGAACAAAGAAGTAGCTTCGATTAAAGTATTATGGAGGAATCAGCATGTTGAAGGGGCTACATGGGAAGCTGAAGTGGATACGATGGCTAAATACCCATATTTATTTCCTACCGGCTCAGTTTCGACTTGAGGTATCAATTTCGCCCTATGACACTATTTAGTATTCATGTTCAAATCATGTGTTCAAGTTTCTTTTATGTATATGGATGTGCATGTGAAGCATGAAATCAATTCAGCTATGTGATATGCATCGGAGGTAGTCATTCCGTTAATTTTCAGTTAAATGATTGGCATTTGGGTGTAATTATTGCATGTCTTTGTTTTCTGCTTGTTTCCTACATTCGATGATGAATGTTCCCAAGGAGGAGGTATTGTAATACCCCAAAAATGCCTAAGATTAGACCAGGGATCAAAATTTGAAATTGGCTGAAAAGCTAAAAAGTGTCACAGAACGGGCGACGTAACGACTCATGGTTGGAAACCACGGGTCATTGTATGCAGCCATGGTTATGGGAGTCTGGGTGGCAGTGGATACAATGGGTGGAGTAATGATCCGTTGCTTGAAACAACAAGTCATTGTTGGTGATCCTGGGTAAGTGCTGGACTTATGCATGGGGGATGTAACGAGTCTTTCAATGACTCTTTGTCACGAATCGTTGTCTAGGTGGTCAGATTTCCAGTGCATCTAACAGATGGTTCCCATGACTCGTGTGAAGCAACCATGAGTCATGGTGAGGTTCATGGTAAGGTTGTTCAGGTTTGTTAAGGTGGCTGGCAACGATCAATCTAACGACCCGCTGTTTGAAGTAACGACTCGTCCTGTCGAGTCGTGGGAAGAATTTGAAACTGTAAGGGAAGCAGTGGACCCAACGATAGGATACCACGGGTTGTGGTATCAAGCAACGACTCATGGGATTAGTCGTTGGTTCAGCAGGTTCAGTTTTGCAGGGAAATTTCATTAAGGGTATTTTCGACCTTTCTATGCTCGAAGGCCCTAAACTACGTCGTTTTATGTATTTTTATGGGCATGATAAGATAAGTTAACTCCCTCTTGCATAACCCTTTCCCATGCATGCAAATTAAGAGAATTTGAGAAAGATCAAGCATAGCTTCAAGCTCTTCCCTATCAATCCTTCATTGGGCAATTAAGGAAACTTGGAATTTGATCTTACCCAGGTATGTAGGGTTACGAATGGGTGTTTCCGTTCACACCCGTGCCCATTCTCTATCAATTTATAAAAATCTACCAAAACTCTCATAGGGTTTTGAATTCGATTTTTGTGAAAATCTAATGTTTCGCTAATGGGCTATTATGAATTTTGATTTACATCATATTCAATGGATTTTGGTCAGATTTTACAACTATTTTCAATTATAAATTTATTGATTTTGATTTCTACTCAATTAAGCCTAATTATGCATGATCTATAATGAATCGATTTATGATTTACACTTCAATTGTTGATATTTACAAACCCAGCATGATCTATGATTTGAAAAATGGATTTATTCAAATACCCAATATGATTTGATGATTTACAAGTTATATGCATGATCTTCTAGTATGAATGGGTCTTATTATTTATGAACTATTGATGATGAAAAGCATGTTTTCAAGTTACCCATGTTTATAAGCATGTTTTCGAATGAATTGAGTATTGTAAAGCATGGTAAAGAATTGGGCAATGCCCACATGTTGAAGAATAATTTACGGTTTATGAAACGGATCTCATGATTTATCAATTTATGATGATTGGCCGACTAAAGGGCCTTTGATTCTTGGCTAATCTTGTTTAATAGGGATCAATGAATGATGAATGTATGAATATTAATGAATGATGTTATTGATTTACGTATAAGCCCAATATGCATGCTTTGGGAGCCCTGTCTAGCACCGAGCAGCCCGCCATTCAAAGGACTACGCCGGTGTCTCATAACCACGTGCCACCATTGGTTTATAATGATACATTACAATTATAATGATCCCTTCTTTCATGATATCACATAATGCAAGTCCCTCGCCTAGCAAGCCAGGGGCGACTCTGCCTACTTGAGTGAGATAGTTGGGGCATCATGAAAGGCTCTACCATGATGGTGTCGGTTATGAAGAGTCCTCCCATTGTTCCACATGTGTTATGCATTGTTATGTTTATGTCATTGGCTCAAGTGATGATTTGATAAAGTTTCTCTTATGATTTTGAAAATGAATGGTTTACGAATGATTTGAAAACCTCGAGCCTTACGTTATGTCATGATATTTACGATATGAGCATGATGTCCTACTCTTATGATGTTTTATGAGTTTCATGTATTTTAGATGTCATTTTTACTTACCTTGCATACTCGGTATATTTCATATACTGACCGCATACTTTCTATATCGTATCGTTTCATGATACAGGGATTGGCTCTCAGGATCATTCTCATCCTTAGTCCATCCCAAGGTTCGCTTTCAGCACTATTGGTGAGTCCTCATGTTCCGAGGGCCGTTTGTCTAGACATTTATGTTTTTCTATGTTTCAGTTGTTGGCCGGGTTAGTTGGGGGTGTTGTTCCATCAACCCCTCTTACATAGTAGAGGCTTTCAGATAGTATGTAGTATTCAAGTTATGTAAATATCCAGTGTTTCCGAAGATTATGGCATGTTATGTTATGATTACATTTTCGCTATGTTATATAATCAGTCTTCCACTTAAAGTGAATGAAGTTAGATATGCTTATGCCATGGGTTGACTTGGGGCCTTTTGGGGTTTCTTGTCCCGTGTTATGATCCGGGTCTACGTTTGTGTGGTGACAGGAGACATCCTTATTGGTGTTTTAAATGCAGTTCGATATGACCACAAGTAGGGGTGGGCATAAAAACCCAAAAACCAAACCAAACCGAACTAATTCGGTTTTTCGGTTTGACTTTGATTTTTTTTCCTAAAATTTCGGTTATTCGGTTCGGTTTTCGGTTTTAGAATTTTGGAATTTCGGTTTTTCGATTTAACCAAAATTTTATGTATGTTTTTTAAAAAATAAAATTATAACTTAATTTCTAAAAAATAAAAATACTATACCCAACCCAAATCTCAAAGCCCATTTACTTATATAATTGACACAATTGCTTAAGTTTCTTTTACAAATAACAAGTTTTATCATAGTTTTAGCATGTTAAGAAAATTCTTACGATTACTAATATACTTTGAAAGAAAGATGAAATATATAATATTTATTTAACAAGATATTAGGGACCATAGATTATTGAAATCTTAAAAGACCCTTAATTTTTTGTTGGGTTTGTAATAAGGATATTAAGCATATGAAAAAATTTATTATCAAATGCTATATACGTACTACTAAATATAAATCAACTGATCTCGCTATTTTCTTTAGTTAAAAAGTTAAAATTAAGCTTAGTTGAATTAAACTTTAGAATTCAAACTTAAAATAATTTATTTTGAATTTAAAAAGATAAAATAACTCATTTTAATTAAAAAAGTAGCTCATTTTGTATGTAAAAAAATAGCCCATTAATTAGGCCCATAACCGAAAAAACCGAATTAGAGAAACTGAACCGAATCGAACCGAACCGAATTAGTTTGATTCATGTTCGGTACACTAAATGAAAAATTGAAAACCAAAAACCAAAAAAACTGAACCAAAAAACCGAATGCCCACCCCTACTCACAAGGTATCATCTAATTTCCGCGCCCAATCCGTTCTATTTACATTGATCGTTTTAGTCAAGATAGATTTTATTTCCAGATTTGAAACTTCTACTTGGCCACTGGTTTGTGGGTGATAAGGGGTGGCTACTTGGTGTTTCACAACATACTTATCTAGCAATGTACTGAATACTCGATTGCGAAAATGTGCTATAGGAGTATCAAATCGAGAGAAAATATGTTCCTTCAAAAAGGTTGCTACACTCCTTCCTTTATTATGGGGTAGTGCAACAGCTTCCACCCATTTGGAGACATAATCAACTGCTACCAAGATGTATGTGTTTCCATAAAAGCTCGCAAAAAGGCCCATGAAATCGATCCCCCATACATCGAACAACTCAATATCTAAGATCGGTGTTAGCGGAAGTTCATGCCTCCATGAAATACTATCTGTCCTTTGACACTGATCGCATTGCTTCACAAAGTCATGGGCATCCTGATGTAGGGTAGTCCAATAAAACCCACATTTAACACCTTTGCTGTTGTCAGCACACTCTCATAATGACCCCCAATAGGTGGAGAATGACAAGCCTCTAGAATTGGGACCATCTCTACTAGAACACACCATCATATTAAACAACCTGTGCAACTCCGAAAGAGGTAAGGTTTGTCCCAATAAAATTTCCATACATCATGCATGAATTTCTTCTTTTGTTGAAAGTTCAAACCTTCGGGTATGATGTTGCTGGCCAAGTAATTAGAAAAATTGGTAAACCACGGTGTTAGATCGTGGGTTGCGGCAAGAATATGTTCATCTGGGAAGGAATCATTGATCTCCTTATGTGCTCCTGGATGACCACTTGTTTCTAGGAGAGATAGATGGTCGGTCACTTGATTCTCACATCCCTTACGATCCTTCACCTCAAAGTCGAATTCCTACAACAACAAAACCCACCTGATCAGTCTCGATTTAATATCTTTCTTGGCCATTAAATACCTAAGTGCTGCATGGTCTGTGTGCACCACCACTTTCATTCCTAACAAGTATGCTCGAAACTTCTCAAACACAAACAAAACAGCGAGTAATTCCTGCTCCATTACTGTGTAGTTTGTTTGTGCGTCAATTAGAGCTTTGCTACCATAGTAGATTGGGTGAAATATCTTGTCTCTCCGATGACCAAGGACTGCCCCTAATGCCACCCCACTCGCATCCGCATGTTCGGGTGTTTGTTGGGGTTATAAAACTGACACGCAAGTGCACGTGGTCGAACAAGTAGTAAGTGGCTTTAGTAAGCCAAGTATCGATCCCACAGAGACTTGGGATAAGTGCAATTTGCTCATGTATACTATATTTTTACTTCTAAATCTGCTGACAACTAAATAACCAAAAATTGAATAATTTGTTTTATAAATTTTATACTAAACTACAAACAATTATCTACTTTGAATTTGGACTATGGATAAAAGCATGCTGAGGGTAAAGAACATGTAATGAAATTGATTATCATCATAAATTGGTTAATCTTTTCTTCCAGTTGCTAGCCAAGAACATCTGCCAAGAGATTAAAACTCTCGTATTTAATCTCACTTAAGAATCATGAACCATCCGTCTACATTTCTGTGATCAAATGCAATTCATGTTCTAGCCATACAATTCTGGTTCCTAAATTGACTAATACGACTTTTAGGTATATTTCTATCCTGATGGTTCATCAAAACTCAATTTTCCCAAATCAAGTTAAGAACAATATCCTATTAATTCACAACTTTCCAATTTCGTGCTCTCTCGAGTGAAATCGGACATTTTATATGTACACTAATGTAGGCCACACACCAATGCAGTAGAAACAAGAATTAATAGAACAACATGGAAGAAAAAGATGAAAAACCATATAATTAATAATCAGAATTCATTACAAGTGTTCATAACCTCAGCAAGGAAGGGAATTAGCCACTCATTCGTGGATTAATCATCATAAAACGAGTGTTAATCATACAAACAATTGAGTTAAAGAAGAAAGAAAGAGAGAAAAAACCCTGAACTTTTCGTCCCTCAACTGCCTGTAACCCACGTCCTTGCTCCACCAAGTCTATATTATGAAAAATACACTTAAGTGTTCTATTTATACTAGTGGGAATTTTTCCCGGAATAATGAGCAACGTGTCACGGAGTGCATTGCGGAGCACTGCCTCCGTGACACGCCGTGAACGCGGACCCTCACTGGAACTGGGGGTCCGGGAATTTAAACACCAACGTGGCACGGCGTGCAACGCGGAGGCTAGCCACCGTGCCACAGAGCAGACGCGAACCTCCACTGGAAATTGGATGAATTTTCACCCTCCAGGCAGAATGCCTCCGCGATGGCAGCGTGACACGGCTCCATCGCGGAGCCCCTTTAATTCGTGCAGTCTTATGCCTTTTTCCTTGCTCGCATCCAAGTCCAACTCCGATATCGTCCAACATGCATGTTAGCTTCTTGAAATCCCATTTTACCTACAAAACAATGCTAATCATGTTGGTTAGTATAAATTCACATTTTATTACCAATTACGTGAAAATGTATACACATTGCTAGATAAACAAGGCGAAAATGATACTTTTGAGTATCACTTGGGCATATAAATCTGCCCAAGATCACTTACCCCACACTTAAATCCTTGTTCGTCCTCGAACAACAAACATACAATTCATGCAATTTACATCCCAACCTTCGCTACTATGGTGCGACAATTTAAGCTACGGTCATACCGATCATTCAATATTGCAAATCATCAAGAAAACATGCATGGTCTTAACAATGCAATGACCTTCAATACATTAAGACTTCCTAGACTTTGAGAATCGACTCTCGATATTGGCAAACTCATGCAAATCAGCTAATCAAGATATCCGACACAAAAATCAGTCTTTCCTCAAGCATGTGCCCTCACAACTCAAGAGAATCTTCCCCTTTTTGCTCATGTGACACACAAACATTCAAGTAGGGGCACGTAAAAACAATTTCACTCTCTCTCCCAAAAGAATTCACATGCATCATGTCATGACCCATAAGCTTGCCCTTAGTGTATTACTCCACTAATATAAATAAATGCAATGTAAGATCACGTAGGACTTTAATGGGTTGTAATGGAAGCTATAGAACTAGTAAATATTGGATTAGCCAATAATAACCACTAGCATCCTTAAGCGCCTTTGCAACACATTCCCATCAACTCATGGACATTGTTTCTCTTTTTTGTCTTTTTTTTCATCATCCCATTCTTGATGATTTGCTTTAGTATGGCCCATTTCATTAAGCACACTTGACACAATAACAAAGGTTATTCATGCACCTTCATTATCGTTTAGTTATAGCAAGTGCACCTTCAACCTTTTCTTTTCTTCCCTCAATCTGCTTTTCTTTTTCTTTTCACCATTCTCACTCTTTGACACTTTGGGAAAATTATTTTCTCTTCTTAAGCGCTTAAGAGTTTTGTATAGACTTTACGGCTAATGAAAAGAAGGAATTAAGCTCGGTTTACACTTTTTGGACAAAAGAAAGAAATAATCGGCTAAAGGCTCAAAGGGCTGACTAGGGTATACAATCACAGAAAGGGGGAGTATGACAAGAAAAATAGAAACTCTCGGTTAAAACAAAGAAATGCCTACATCCTTTCCTAACAATCACCTCCTTCATTTCGTTTTGTACACACACCAGGCAAGTTCTAGACACTTCACAATAGCATGGAATATCAACACCTCACTTCACACTTTATGCACATGCTCGATTCAAGATGTATTCATAGACTCTTCAATCAGCTAATTACATGAATTCAAACATTAAGCCTCAATCACACCGAATCGAACTCTACAGCCCAGGTAGCTCAACATATTTACAAAATTTCATGCTTTCATACGAATCACCTTTGCATTTTGAATATTATGTACAACACGCAACCAAAGATTCGCAACCATATAGTAACTATAGATTTCGGGGTGCAATCCACCAAAGAAAAACTGAAAATAAATTGAAAAAAAAATATCTACTCCTAACGACTACATTTCCCTTAAGACGGTCGTCATCCATCCATCATAGGGAATGGTCACTAACTATGACGTCGGTTCAATGGGACCATTCTCGGTAAAAGAACCGAAAACAAACACCGAGAAACCCAAAATTAAAAAGTTGAAAAATTTGCAAAACATCGATCATTTCGATAGAAAAAATTATTTACAAAATATTTGAAATATGAACCTCAAAAATTTTTTAAAAAAAATATCGATCATTTCGATAATTAAAATATTTACAGAATCAGCTGGCAACATTCAACAACACACATGAATTCCACAAATATTTACACATACAGAACATTTTGAAAATTCACGAACACAGGGAAACACAACATACAAAAATACAGAGAACATACAAACAAACCAGCCCAGCCCAGCACCTAACTATTCCCACCCCACACTTAATCCGAACACTGTCCCCAGTGTTCACAAAAATTAAATAGCTCATAATCGGGTGGTGGAACTCCCTGATCAGTCAAAGTATTCCAATTCTTCATCAGGTGCTGCTGCCTCATCTCCCATGTCCGAGTCGCCTCCGTCATCATCATCGGACTCCACATAGGAGTCCTCCCGACGTGTCTCCTCGTCCGTGGGGATGTCATCATCAGTGGGCTCTACAAAGGCTGGCCCTACTCGGCAAAGAGCCCTGGCGTTTTCGCCAAACGGGTAATCTAGCTCGAGCTGCCATATCTCCTCCTCCGTCGCCGGCCTCCCACCTATCCTGAGCTGGAGCATCTGCATCCCATACATCCGCGCATATACTGGTCCTCACGAGCGTGTTGCTCGCCAAGTGTCAGCACTGGCCCGTGGGTGGTGTCGGGAGCCTTAGTTTTGGTCACATCCAAGGACCGTCGCTCCAACTGCGGGATATAATCGAGGGCCTCCTCCTCAACATCGAGGCCCCGGAGAAAGGTGGTGAGTAGTCCTCCGAACCCATACCTGTGCCCCTGGTGCAGCCGGGCTCTCTTCATGGCGGATATAATAACCGCCCCAACATTTATCTCCAGCCCTTTCATCAGGGCGTACACCAGGCAAACACGATCCCGGGTTACATCAGTCATATGTACCCCCGGGATGAGGCAAGAGCAGACTATCTTCAACCAAATACGGGCTTCCCTGTTCATCTGAGAATATGGTAGAGTCTGATGGTAGCCCCTTTCCTTGTGCCTGCTCCATCTAGCTGTAGATCGGGCCCCACACAATGTGCGTCTGATGTCAGCATACGGTGGGGTAATGTTCAGCTATCGGAGGACGTGGGCGTCTGTGTCCCGCGCTCCTATGATGGCATTAAGTTGGTGGGGCTCCAGAGTGACTATCTGCCCTCTGATTTTGATGGTGTGGCTTCGGATTGACGGGTTCCAGTTGGCATAGAACTCCCGAACCAAGTGCAGGTTGCATTCTTTGGGCTCCTCCAATATGAACTTGAGCCCCACTGCCTCAATCCGGTGAACCATTCTGGGGAACTCCTGTGCCAATGGCTCCCGTGCTATATGCTTTTCGGGGAAATATTTATTCTCTTTATGCTTCGCGTACCACTTTTTCCCCTCGTCCGTCACCCATCTTGTTCCATACTGGCGGCGCTGGCCGCGTGGAACTGCTGGTGCAGCTGGGACTGCTGTGCCCAGTCTGAGTTGCTTTCTTCCGGTGCCTGACGTTGATGCACCCTTCCCTTTATCTTCCCGGCTTGCCATTTTGCCTATCAACACACGTCAACAATCGCAATGTTAAGCTAAATAAATATTAACTTCGGCTAAGGTCGGGTTACGCTAAATTGCCCCACACATAGTCCTTAGTTACAGTTATAACCTATGGCAAGAATAACTTTATTTACACAAAACAACCAGCTATACAATCATGCTTAGTGCGTTTAAAAAGAAAATTCGACGGTATAACTTCTGCGTACTACTCAGACATCGTACAGCTAATCACAATCACTATCATCGCAAACATTTTAACCCTCGCACTTAGCAAAGAAAAACAAAGAAACAAAAATAACAACAAAAATTTATATACATTAACCTATCCAACCAACCAAATACAAACAATTTTCAACATTTCCCCCAAACCCGAGAATTCATCGTCTATTAACATTCTAACACTTTGTACAACGACTCATCTCATTCAACACATACAACCCGACATACAATTCATAATTTCAACCCATTTCCAACTTCAAATTCAACAACAAGCCCTAGAATTGATTTTTGCACTCAAATTCGACTAATTTATGCAATCGACAAGTTCAAACAATCATAACGACATTCCGAACATTTATCAATCAACAAATAACTTGAATTCATGCTTAATTTCGACTTAGGGTGATTTAGTTCACCTCCCATGCTTAAAATCAAAGAAAATCGACAAAAACTTGAGAGGGAATTGGAAAACATACCTTGTAGTTGAAGAATCGAAGAAAACTCGGTAAATTGTTGCCTTAAGTCGTGGCACGTTGATGGGAGAGGGGTTTTGGGATGTTTGGTCGCGGAGGAAATTGAAAATGAGGGGAAAAGGGAAGAATTCGGGGTTTAAAAGGTAGAAAAATGCGCGGGTCACCCGGCAACCCGGTGTGACCCGTTGCGATATACAAGGCAACGTGTCACAGAGTGCATCGCGGTGCACTGCCTCCGTGACACGGAGCCATCGCGACAGCATACTGGAAATTTTTAAAATTTCCGGGTTACACCTCAACGTGTCACGGAGGTTAACGCGGAGGTCCTCCTCCGTGACACGGAGCTATCGCCCCAGCTCACTGTCTTCTACATTTTATTAATTTTTCATACCTCACCTTTTCCTTCACGATTCCGTGCACATTTTTCTCCGTTTGACCTGAAAATCATCTCACTAAATAACATTGGTTAGAATAATAGGTTTCACCTACTAAAAATAAAAATACTAACTACACGAAGAATCTTGTAATCAATCAAGAAAAAGAAAAAGAAGAATCTATTTACACTTTGCAAAATGAAAGAAAAACATTTCCACGGGTTGCCTCCCGTGCAGCGCCTGGTTTACCGTCGCGGCTCGACGTCATTTAAGCTCAATTGTCCGCTAGGGTGATGGACGATTTCTCTCGATCACTGTCCTCCCCCCAGTAGTGCTTACACCTATCCGATGGTCTTCCCATTAACTCTCGGGAATGCTTCATCTGCTTAGCATTACCATGATCAATCACATTGATCACCGAGAGTTCTTCATGCACCATTGGGAGCTTGGGTGCTTTATACACATCGAACACCTCTACCTTGTCGTGTGCTCGCATTGTCAGTTTCCCCACAGCTACGTCGATTAATGCTTTCCCGATTGCCAAGAAGGGTCGTCCCAAAATAAATGGGACTTCCGCGTCTGGTTCAAAATCCAGAACAACAAAATCTACCGGGAAAATTAGGGAGCCAACTTGCACTAGAACATCCTCAACAATGCTATCCGGCCTAGCTAAGGATCGATCCGCCAACTGCAAGATTACGGTTGTAGGTCTAGGACTCCCTAAACCCAACTTTCTGAATACCGAAGATGACATCAGATTTATACTTGCCCCCAAGTCACACAATCCACGAGCTCGGATGCTCTGCCCAATAGTAAGCAGGATGGTAAAACTTCCAGGGTCTTTTAGCTTTGTGGGCAGTCTATTTTGTATCCGGGAAGTGCACTCCTCCGTTAAAGCCACCGTAGCATACTCAGTCAACCGACTTTTGTTGGCCACGATGTCCTTTATGTATTTGACATATTTAGGCACTCCCTGCAAGACATCAACAAGAGGTAAGTTAACATGTACTTGTTTAAGCACCTCCATGAATTTCTTGAAACACGCCTCCTCTTTGTGTTTCTTGAGTCGTTGAGGGAACGGGGGTAGAGGTCTTTCTGATTCAGCTTCATTGGTCTTCCCCCTTTCCGAACTTTGGTCCCCCTCAACTTCTGCTGCTCCCGAGTGTTGAGGTGGTCTTTCTGGTTCCACCTCCTTCAGCTGCAAACCACTCCTTGTGGTCACTGCATTTACCTGCTTGGGATTCGGATCCGTGTCGCTTGGCAGTCCTCCTCTAGGCCTTGTATTTTGGGCACTAGAAAATTGCCCAAATTGATACTCCAGAGCCTTGGTAGCTAACTGATTATTTTTCACTTCGGCTGCCAATTTCACATAGTCAGCCTGCAATTGAGCTTGGTTAGCTATCATGGTCTTGAACATCTCCTCAATGCTGGGTGATGGTGATGGAGGAGGTGCATTGTTGTTTCTGAATTGAGATTGGTAGTTCTGTTGCCCTTCTTGATTCCTTTGCATACCCTGACCCGAACTTTGGCCTTGATGGTTGTTGCTACCCCAAGAGAAGTTAGGATGATTCCTCCAATTTGAATTGTAGCTACTACCATACTGCTGGTGATTTCTTTGTGCATTACCTACAAAGTTTACTGAGTCAGGATTTGCTCCACAGCACTCAGCTGAGTGCTCACTGCTTCCACACACTTCACACCACAATTGCTGGACTGCATTAACTGGAGCTGATGGCTGGTTCAAAGTCATGTTGCTGAAATGGTTGTTCAATTGATTTTGCAAGACAGCTATCTGTGCAGCAATAGATGTAAACCCATCCAGTTCAAGCACTCCTGCTGCTTTCCTTGCCCCACCTCGGGATGAATCAGCATTCCATTCTGGATTGCCCTGTGAAATCCGGTTTAGCAAGGTATACAGCTCCTCATAAGTCTTTTCTAGCGCTTGCCCTCCAGCTGCTGAATCTAGCAATATTTTGGTGTGGGGTTCCAAACCCTCAATAAATGTGTGCACCAACACCTCATTGGACTGATGATGATGAGGACAGTCCCGCAACATGGATTTAAATCTCTCCCAGGCTTGATATAAATTTTCTCCCTCCCTTTGTTTGAAACTTAGAATTTGACTTCTAAGCCTTGCTGTTTTACCAGAGGGAAAAAACCTTATCAAGAACTTCCGTGCAAGATCATCCCACGTTGAAATAGAATTTGGTGGCTCAACTTTCAACCACCTCTTGGCTTCTCCGAGTAATGAGAACGGAAATAATGTAAGCCAAACATAGTCAGGTGACACTCCAGCGGGTATGTAAGTGTCACTTATCTCCAAAAAGTTTTGGAGATGCTGTTGTGGGTCTTCATGAGGGAGACCGGTAAATTGCCCGCTTGTGTGCAACAATTGCACCATATTTTGCTTGAGTTCAAATCTCCCTCCAGGCTCTGGTTTGCGGATACTGGATGTAACATTATTAGCATGTGGGTTTGCCACCTCGCGAACCGGCCTTGCTGCTGCTTCTTCGAGCACTAACACTGCCCTTACAACCGGTGGATTTTGTTGCTCCATAATGGTCTGTCTGAGCAACTGCAGCTTCCTTTGTAGAGCTTCTCTCCGTTTACTGTGAAATATACGTTAAGGCTCTATATAAGATTCCACCAGCTCTTTGTCTCTTGCCAGTGCTCACAGCAATTAAGTCTGCAAAATACAGGCTAAGACCAAGTTGTCAACACTTAAGAAAAATGAAAATACAGTAAAATTAACACTTAAAACAAATTCACCAATTGCCAAGTCCCCGGCAACGGCGCCAAAAACTTGTTCGGGTGTTTGTTGGGGTTATAAAACCGACACGCAAGTGCACGTGGTCGAACAAGTAGCAAGTGGCTTTAGTAAGCCAAGTATCGATCCCACAGAGACTTGGGATAAGCGCAATTTGCTCAAGTATACTATATTTTTACTTCTAAATCTGCTGACAACTAAATAACCAAAAATTGAATAATTTGTTTTATAAATTTTATACTAAACTACAAACAATTATCTACTTTGAATTTGGACTATGGATAAAAGCATGCTGAGGGTAAAGAACATATAATGAAACTGATTATCATCATAAATTGGTTAATCTTTTCTTCCAGTTGCTAGCCAAGAACATCTTCGAAGTGATTAAAACTCTCGTATTTAATCTCACTTAAGAATCATAAACCATCCATCTACATTTCTGTGATCAAATGAAATTCATGTTCTAGCCATACAATTCCGGTTCCTAAATTGACTAATATGACTTTCAGGTATATTTCTATCCTGAAGGTTCATCAAAACTCAATTTTCCCAAATCAAGTTAAGAACAATATCCTATTAATTCACAACTTTCCAATTTCGTGCTCTCTCGAGTGAAATCGGACTTTTTAGATGTACATTAATGTAGGCCACACACCAATGCAGTAGAAACAAGAATTAATAGAACAACATGGAAGAAAAAGATGAAAAACCATATAATTAATAATCAGAATTCATCACAAGTGTTCATAACTTCAGCAAGGAAGGGAATTAGCCACTCATTCGTGGATTAATCATCATAAAACGAGTGTTAATCATACAAACAATTGAGTTAAAGAAGAAAGAAAGAGAGAAAAAACCCTGAACTTTTCGTCCCTCAACTGCCTGTAACCCACGTCCTTGCTCCACCAAGTCTGAATTATGAAAAATACACTTAAGTGTTCTATTTATACTAGTGGGAATTTTTCCCAGAATAATGAGCAACGTGTCACGGAGTGCATCGCGAAGCACTGCCTCCGTGACACGCCATGAACGCGGACCCTCACTGGAACTGGGGGTCCGGGAATTTAAACACCAACGTGGCACGGCGTGCAACGCGGAGGCTAGCCACCGTGCCACGGAGCAGACGCGAACCTCCACTGGGAATTGGATGAATTTTCACCCTCCAGGAAGAATGCCTCCGCGATGGCAACGTGACACGGCTCCATCGCGGAGCCCCTTTAATTCGTGCAGTCTTATGCCTTTTTCCTTGCTCGCATCCAAGTCCAACTCCGATATCGTCTAACATGCATGTTAGCTTCTCGAAATCCCATTTTACCTACAAAACAATGCTAATCATGTTGGTTAGTATAAATTCACATTGTATTACCAATTACATAAAAATGTATACACATTGCTAGATAAACAAGGCGAAAATGATACTTTTGAGTATCACTTGGGCATATAAATCTGCCCAAGATCACCGCACATGAGCTCAAAGGGTTTTAACCAATCAGGTGCTATAATGATTGGAGAGGAAATCAACCTTTCCTTCAACTCCACAAAGGACTTCATGCTCTCCTCATCAAAATTGAATTTTTCTTCTTTCTCCAGTAGCTGAAATAGAGGATGAGCTATCTTAGAGAAATCTTTAATAAACCGGCGGTAAAAACCCATGTGTCTGAGGAAACCCCTAACACCCTTCACGGTTCACGGTGGAGGTAACTGAGCAATGGCGTTGATTTTGTCTGGGTCCTCCTCAATCTCTTTTTCGAAAATCTTGTGTCCCAACACAATCTATTCTTTTACCATAAAATGACATTTTTCCCAATTAAGGATCAAATTTGTTTCTTTGCATCTCTTTAATACCTCCTCTAAGTGTGTCAAATAGTCATCAAATGAGTCCCCTGCTACTGAAAAGTTATCCATGAAGACTTCTATAGTATCTTCCACTATATCTGAAAAGATGGACATCATGCATCTTTGGAAAGTGGCGGGGGCATTGTAAAGGCCAAAAGGAATCCTCTTGATCACGTAAGTGCCATAGGGACATGTAAAAGTGGTTTTTTTCTCGATTCTCGGGTGCAATCGAAATTTGATTGTACCCTGAGTATCCATCCAAGAAACAATAGTACTCCTTTTCAGCCAGCCAATCTAACATTTAGTCAATGAAGGGCACCAGAAATGATCTTTCTTTGTCTAAGAGTTTAACTTACGGTAGCCAATGAAAAATCTCCATCTAGTGACTGGGCGAGTGGCAATTAATTCATTCTTTTCATTTGGGATAACTGTAATGCTCCTTTCTTTGGCACACACTGCACATGGCTTACCCAGCTGTTGTCTGCAATAGGATATACCAGGCCTGCGTCTAGTCATTTAATAGTCTCCTTTTTGACCACCTCTTGTGTAGGTTGGTTCAAACGCCTTTGATGCTCAACTGTTGGGCTGCAATTTTCTTGAAGATCAATCTTGCGAGTGCAAATTCCCGGAGGAATACCGATGATAGATGTTATCGACCACCCTATAGCTTGAATGTGCCTTTTCAATACCATGATGAGTTTTTCTACTTGGGAAGGAGTGAGTTTTGCTGAAATGATGATCGGGAGCGTCTCATTCTCCCCCAGATATGCATATTGCAAGTGAGTGGGTAAGGGTTTGAGCTCCAGCTTCGGAGGTGCCACAATGGATGGCTGTGATGGAGGAGTTGCGTAATTTTTTAAATCGAGGTCAAGCTTCCTTGGTTGGAAGAGATAATTTCTTATCTCCTTATTCACTTGAAGAACCTCCTCAAGTTCTTCACCTTTCAAAAAGAAATCAACAATCGTTTCTCCTACGACCTCTTTCTCCATTTCCCATTCAAATATATCATCGTCCATGGTGGCTTGAGGTGAGGAAGTTCTTGTTTCTTTTGTTTGAGCTGCCACCTGACATGCTAACTCGTTTAGCCTATCCTCCAATTGTTATGTTATTAAGTCATGACTCTTCACGGTGGTTGTAAGTTCCAATAGTTTACTATGCAAGTCTTGAATTCCTGCTTTAGTTGAAAGGACCTTTTCAAGAACCACTTTGAGAGTGCTTTCCATGCGGGATAGGACTGACTCATTGCTCTCCTGGCTACTCATCTCAACTGACCAAACATTGTTCCGACCTTGATTTCAATGTTAAGCATACTCATAGCCGTGGTTGGCTTGGTGGTATCTTACAAGGAAACCCTTCATATAGCTCGTCAACAAACATCTGCTTCATCATGACCAACAACATTGTGTCTTTCTTCCCTTCTCTATGGCACATCTTATCGACTAGTTTGATAGTCTCCACATAAGGCACCGCCTCGGGGTCTTGCAACCACCTTTTAAATATGCTCATGAGTAACTCACCAATTTCTTAATAAAAACAATCGTGGTGTAAAACTAATTCAAATTGACAATCAAAACAAGAGTATCAAGCTCTAGTCCCCGACAACAGCGCTATTAATGATAACGTCCAAAATATTCTCTTCATACAAGGAGCATAAACAGTCGTTGTATCAAAACAAATATCCCGATGGATGTCGAGGCGAATCCCACAGGGACTAGTGAATGAAAAGCATGATTGTCATTTGAGAAATTGAATTTAGCTTGCACCACTCGAGAATAACATGGAAATTAACATGTTGGGGGAGATTGAAATTTATAATGGAACTAGTTAATTTTCTCAAAAATATCAGTGAACTTGCTAAAGTGGTCATTTAATATTAATTAATTCACAAAAAATAATAAATATAAAAAATACTTCAACTAATTTTCATTTATAAATGGCATGTCTAAAGTGTAAACTAATCAAATATATTTTTAAGTAAAATTTGAAAGTTTTATAAAGTAATATCGAATAAAAAAGCTTCAAAAATTATAGTAAATCAACACAAAGTAGACACTTTTCCCATTGCTGCTCCCTCATCAAAATGGTCTCCAAAATAATCTTAAAAAATAAATAAAAAGATACAATAAATCTTGAATTACAAATCCATAAGCATAAAAATAATAGTCTTTACTCTTATTAGGATGGAAAGTATGTACGATATATCATATATGAATAGCAATCTTCTCCATAATATTTATAATATATTTTTAATATTATTATTTTTACGCTGCCATCGATGCACCAAATCTGAAAATATTACTATATATTATCATTAAGAGAAAGTCTGCTAAACAAATAAATACAAATGATAGTGCTGTTAGAAATTCTGAATTTTCTATCCACTTTAAGTAAAACGAGATTTTCTACGAAAGATAGCACCATGTAAAAGAATCACAATAAAATACTTGCTATATTTCACTTTCTATTTTAGAGATATGCAATCCTGAATGATTAGATCAGATAACTTAAATGGATTGCATAACTTTGGTTATGCATCCTTGGATTCATTTTGGTGAGTGAGATGTTCTTACGAGTATCTTTTAACCATTTATGCATGAAAAATGACATTATCATATAAAATTAATAAGCATGCGGATTTACCAATTAAAGTAAATATTTAAACATCTTAATTAGATAAATATAGGATGAAATATCTTGGAAGTTTAAATGTAAAAAAAATTGTTTGATGTAAAGAAGTCATGTGAAGCAGCTCAATATCAACTCAGGACGTTAAGATAATTTCGATATCCCATAAAAAAATCATACATACAACTTTAGATTAATCAATTAATGAAGAGATTATACTTTGACTATTAAATTTTATGTTGGCAAAAAAGTAGAGTTACTTTACAAAGTAAAAATAACTGTACATATATACGAAAGTCATAACTAATTTACAAAAGGACCTATTATCTACTAATTACAAAAAAAATATGCATGCTTGACATGACGATCATTAACTATTACACAAAAAAACAGCTGGATAAACTTTTTACCAGGACTTGCATAGATTTGTAAGAAATAATTACTGAACCAATAAATCTAGCTATATTCTTTTATCTTGATAATATTCTCTTCCAAAAGATATATATTTTTGTAAGAACCAACACGATTGTGATAGCATTTATGGAGGATCTGAGCAATATTAATTATAATCATAAATGAAAAGTGATAGGCACAGTGACTATTCGTATAGCTAACTTAAGTATGTTTAGGATAAGGGTTTATAGTTGTTGTATTGAGACATTATTTATTGAGGTAAAATAATTTATTCTAACATTATCAGGTTAAACTGGGAAGATACAACTAATATATTTCATACTTTACACAAAACAGGAAAATAAAAAGTCATCATATACTTTATTGGGATACAAATTCTTCCAACTTGGATTTTAAAAATGACTCTTGATACAATTATGTCTATTCAAGTTGATAAATGAAACTAATATTTTCTTTGGAAACCAACTTTTAGGAATGATATAAGTAGAAATATTTCATCAATATCTAATTTAAGGAGCATAGTACTTGAAAGGCCCATACCTCCTATATAAGAGCCGTCTTTGTTCCTCTTTTTTGTACTCCTTCCTTCATTTCTATTAGTAGAAGTTCAAATCTTATTGATCACCTTAATTATCATAGTTAATGAGTATATCACTTGACTCCTAAATTTTCTGCAAAAAAAATATCCAAGTAAGATAGTGAATAGATGACCCCTAAGTTGGTTACGTAATAGTAGTATTAGTTCTACATAAAATATTTTCAAACATGTAAGTGCTAAGAATATATAAAAGAGACACGGAGAAAAAATAATGGATAAAATTAATGGCCACGGTTAAAATTATTGGCGATCTACAAGAATTGCAAAAACCACAAGAATAACATACAAAAAGCAAAAGAAGAGAATTATATACATTATCATGCTAAAAAGTGAATACAAAAAGGCCATTTTCATGTCCAAATTTTAAGCAATTTACTAATTTTTGTGGGATTAATACTCTCCATTGTCATTTCGTGTTCCCAATCAAACATTCAAAACTACCATAAAAATAAAATATGATAAAATAAATAATAAAAACATACATGATTCTTCAAATAAGGAGTAATATTATCAATAAATAGGTAACCAAGAAAATTAGAGTCCATCAAGAACACGCGCATCATAAAACAAAGACATAACCTATTATAAAACAAAAAGACAACAACAATTCAACAATAACATTCAATTCTTTTAATGTAACTATCAAAATTTACATCTACTCTTAAGAATATAATTTTGATAAAATACAAAATCAAAAACATTCTCTTGTAGAAAAATATATTATTTTATTGAGATTAAGTAAATCTTTGAATCAACTCATGCATGTCATGAAACAACGTTGCGATAATATTTATTTTCCAATTTCAGAGCAAGTGTTAAAAAAGACTCGCAAAACATAAGAGCAAGAGGAAAATTATATTCAAGATTGGAATGGTTCTCTCTTTTTATCATTTAAATAAAAAGTATTGACATGTATTTCATTTTCACTCAGCATAAGCACCTAAAATATCCACATGTAACTTTAGTGAAGGTGAATATTGCTCACAACAAAATCATAAATCTCCTACTTGTTTAAAGTTTTTTGGCCCTATATACATGTAATTTGAATCTTCTGGCAGAGACACAAAGTTGGATGAAAACTTTATGCAGATATCTTCTTTTTTTCTCATCTTCAAGTCATTCCTCAATCCCAAAATTTATTTTGGCATCCTCAAGTTGTCGTCAATCCATAAATTACTTATATGATTAAAACTTAAAGGTAAATCTAAAAAAACAAAAAGTAAAATGAGTTCATAACAAATAAATTGCAATGATTGACTAATTAGTTCACAAAATTTAAAACCTAACAAATCAAAAAGTAGATTTGATATTTTAAGAGTTGAAATGCCATCTAAAAAATACACAGATATTTGTAAAGATCAAAACACACCTTTCTTATTTGATCCATAAGACATTCTAGTCACATATGAAAAATCTCCCGACTTGTATTATAAACTGACATATATGATTGAAAGAGTTTTTTTTGTTTGTTTCTTTGTTGGGGATATAAAAGCATAAGATTTGGATCATGAGTAACAGATGAAAAGGGCATGAAGTTGATGGTAAATCAATTTAAATCTCCCATTGAAAATAGAGAATACATGTATCTCATAATAAAATCACAAATCTCTTACTTGTGTAAAGTTTTTTAGACCCTATATACATGTAACTTGAAGCTTCTGGTAGAGACATAAAGTTGGATGCAAAAATTATGCAAATATCTTTTTTTCCAACTCCAAGTCATCCCTCAATTTCAAAATCCATTTTGAGATCCTCAAGTTGTCACCAATCTTGAATTTACTTATATGATCAAAATTTAAAGGTAATTCTACAAAATAAATAGTAATAATAAGAAGTCCATCATAATACCACGAACTGCATAACAAAGATATTGTAATGATTGAAAAAATTAGTTCACAAAATTTAAAACCTAACAAAACGAAAAGTAGATTGCTCCTTTAAGAGTTGAAGTGTGATCTAAGAAATATACATAAATCTGCAAAGACCTCAACACCCATTTACTTATCTGATCAAAACTTAAAGGTAATTCTACAAAAAATAGTTAACATAATAAGCCTATCATAATAACATGAACTGTCTAACAAATAAATTGTAGTGATTGACAAATTAATACATAAAATTTAAAATATAACAAATAGAAAAGTAGATTTGATCCTTTCAGAGTTGAAGTGTCATCTAAGAAATAGACAGAAATTTGCAAAGACTCGAACACACCTTTTTCATTTGCTACACAAGACACTCTAGTCATGTATGAAAAATATCTCGACTTCTATTGTAAACTGACATATATGATGGAAAGGGTTTTTTATTTATTTGTTTGTTAGAATATAAAAGCATAAAATTTGGATCATGAGTAATAGATGAAAAGGGCATGAAATTGATGGTAAATCATTTAAAAATCCCCATAGAAAATAGAGAGTACATGTATCTCACAAAAAAATCACAAATCTCTAACTTGTTTGAAGTGTTTTAGGCCCTATATCTTCTGGTATAGACACAAAGTTGGATGAAAAAATTATGCAGATTTTTTTCATCTTCAAGTCATCCCTCAATTCCAAAATCCATTTTGAGATCCTCAAGTAGTCACAAATCCGTAAATGACTTGTATGATCAAAACATAAAAGGTAATTCTACAAAAAATAGTAAAATGAGAAGTCTATCATAACACCACAAACTGCATAACAAATAAATTGCAATGATTGAAAAATTAGTTCACAAAATTTAAAACCTAACAAATCGAAAAGTAGATTTGATCATTAAGAGTTGAAGTATCATCTAAGAAATGGAAATAAATTTGAAAAGACTCAAACACACCTTTAACATTTTCTCCATAATATACTCTACTCATGTATGAAAAATCTCCTGACTTTTATTATAAACTGACATATACGATTGAAAGTTCTTTTAATTGTTTGTTTGTTGGGGATATTAAAATCTGGATCATGAATAATAGATGAAAAGACATGAAGTTGGTGGTAATCATTTAAAAAGTCCCATTGAAAATAGATAATACATGTATTTTCATAGAAAGAGAAAATACCCTCAGAGGAAAAAAATTATAGGGGAAAAAATCTTATAATTGTTGGAAAAGTGCAGAAGATAGAAACGTTATATGGTGTAAAAAATTGGAGTTAATGTAAGTGACTTTTGGTTTTTCAAGAAAGCACCTTATAAGAAAAAATAGAATTAAAACTCCAAAAATTTGAAAAAAATGCAAAAAAAAAATAGGAAAAAAGATAAATAGCTTTTCTGATCAATGAAGCATGCGATGTCGCCGGGTTGTGGTTTCTCCTTTATATCAATATATAGATAAAACTTCTAATTTGGCTAAATACGAAAGCAAAATTACCAAGGTTGTTGACAAGAATGTGAAAGACTAGAGGTGTGGTGTAGATGATATGCTAACTAAATAGAGTCATGCTAGGTCATCTCATAAGTTCAATGTGTGAAAATAATCTCGGAAAAGTGGGCATTTAATGCTTTTTAGCCTTATAATACCTCTTGTTAGAGTTCTTTCAAACCCCTATACACCATTAACTCAACCCGATCAAATTTGAATTAATAGCTGCACTAATTTCTAGCTATTAGCTATTAATTAGGACTGAGAATGTAATTTTGGCTATTTCCAGCCCAAGTTTACAATCTCTCATCCATGTCCACCATTAAATTCTCTCCCAATACTCAATTCTTCTTTTGCAAGCAAAAATCAAGTAAGAATAATTAGACCCATATAAACAACAATGGATCTTCAATTATTGATTGGAGAAAATCTAACAGATTTACTCTAATTAAACAATACTGAGATGACTCTAGAAATACCCACTCTCATTAAGCATTCATCACCACACAACTCTAGTTAATAATTTAGCTACTCATAGTTAAGAAATTCAAAAGCACTTTCAACAATAAACTCATTGAATTCAATAAGAGGAGTAGCAAAATCAAGTTCAACAAGAAGTCTTCAACAATGGTAGTACCTTGCTATGGAGGAAGAAGAAGAAGAAAAAGAAAACAATTCTTTTTAATTTCCACCAATTAAATTCTTACTTTCTTCTCTTCCAAGGGAATGTTCTAAAAGCTAAAAATTGAGATCTCATGAGTACATAGTACTTCTCTCTAGAATATATCCAAAAGTAGGGTATCGAACTATCTCTTTTCTTGTGCTGGACATTTTTACCCCTGATCTGCATTCTGGCACTTGCGGGAGTACCGGTGGTTCACCGGTTACATTCGCACCAAACGTCGGTTCATTTTGGCTCAGGTGAATTTCAGTAGCCTTAGGCGATCCCTTCGGTGTTTCACCGATATCCACCCGTGTGCTGCGATTTTTTTCTCTTCAATCCAGAATTTTCAGGTTTCATTCAGCGAAAGGACCGGTGAGCCACCAGTTGATGTCCATATTCGCCGATTGATATCATTCTCAGAGATAGTGTTCATCATCTCTTGGCCAGCACTTCCCCGATCTTCTCTGGTGAAGCATCAGTTTTCACCTGATTCCCCTCTTTTTTGCTCCCTTTCTTGCTCTTTTCTCCAAATCAAATATCTTCACAAAAAAGGCAAAAAGGGAATAAAATCCATCTAAAAGACTTGAAAACTAGATTAAAGTTCATGCTTAAGAGCTTAATGAGACTGGCCAAGACCCGCCTCTCTGACACACCTTAAGACTTTCCTGGGTCTAGCTGGCTATTACAGACGGTTTGTGGAAGGGTTCTCCTCCATAGCCTCCCCTTTGATCAAATTGACTCAGCAGAAGGTGAAGTTCCAGTAGTCTGATGAATGCGAACAAAGTTTCCAGGAGTTGAATGCTCAACTCACTACAACCCCAATTCTGACCCTGCCGGAAGGTTCAGACGAATTCGTGGTCTATTGTGATGCCTCCAGAATTGGTGTTGAGTATGTTCTGATGCAACTTGGTAAGGTAATAGCTTATGCCTTTAGACAGCTCAAGGTTCATGACAAGAGTTGTTCGACTCATTATCTTTAGTTGGAAGCAGTAGTGTTTGCTTTAAAGATTTGGAGACACTATCTCTATGGAATCCATGAAGATTTTTTCACTGATCACAATTGTCTGCAATATATATTCAGTCAAAAGGATTTGAATGTCCATTAGAGAAGATGGCTTGAATTATTAAAGGACTATGACATGAGTGTGTTATACCGCCCAGGAAAGGCCAATGTGGTGGCTGATGCCCTAAGCAGGATGTCTATGGGGAACATTGCTCATGTTGAAGGGGGCAGAAAAGAGCTGGCAAAGGATATCCACAGGTTAGCTTGATTGGGAGTGCGGTTAGTTCATTCAGCTAAGGGCGGAGTTGTAATCTAGAGTGGGTCAGAATCCTCACTAGTGGAAGAGGTTAAGTCAAAGCACGATGAAGACCTCATGCTACTCAAACTGAAAGAAGCTATCACAACCCAGAATTCTACGCTAATTGGGACCCTACTCTACGCAACCACACAATCAAGATCCGGGGGCAGGTGGTTCCCTTGGAGGTACATCACTTAAATGCCATCTTGGGGACACCTGACACAGACCCACATCCTCTCCGCCAGCTGAACATCACCCCCACCATATGCTGATATCCGACACACATTATACGGACAAAAATCGACAGCCAGGTGGAGGCTCCACAAGGAGAAAGGGCACAACCAAACATTGTCATATTCACAGATGAACAGGGAGGCTATAGTTGGTTGAATATTGTTTGCACTTGCCTCATTCCCGGGGTGCATATAACTGATGTCACCCAAGATAGAGTCTATCTGGTATACACTTTGATAAAAGGCGTGGAGATTAATGTAGAGGCAGTGATCATATCAGCCATGAAAAAGGCAAGGCTGCATCAGGGGGAAAAGTATGGGTTTGGTGGTCTACTCACCACCTACCTCAGAAGCCATGACATTGAAGAAGAAGCTCTATACTACACACCGAGGGTAGAATGACGCACTTTGGATGTGACCAAGACTAAGGCACCAAACACCACATACGGTCATGTGCTCACGTTAGCAGAGCGACACGCTCGAGATGATTGCTATGCAGCCAGGATGTTTGGACTGTAAATGCTACAGTTGTGTATAGGTGGACGGCCAATAGAGGATGAGTTGTGGAAGGTGGACATGGACTACCCGATGAATGAGCATGCTAGAGCCATGTGCAGGATTGGCCCAGCATTTGTAGAGCCAATGAATGATGATGTACCCATCAATGAGGAGAGATGTCAGGATGACTCAGACATTGAGTCAGATAAACATGAGGGAGATGACTCAGACCTTGGTGACAAGGCCTGTGCACTGGATGAAGAAATTGAACCAATTAATTGATCAGGGAGTTTTTACCACCCTAACTCTGTTCTTCCATTGATTTATGCAAGCACTGAGGACAGTGTTCACTTTAAGTGCGGGGTGGAGGTTATCTTATGTTTGTCTATTTGTGTGGTTTTATGACTGTGGTATGTATAAACTGGTTTGTAATAGCATGTAAGCTCTGTCCTAGGGCGCTTTGTTGTGCTTGTGAATATTTTTCATGTTTTGGGTTTCTCAGCTTTTATTTTTGGTGCTTTTCCCGAGGATAGTCCCTTTGAACCGAAGTCATAGATAGAGACTGTTCCCTATGATGGATGGATGATGACCATCTTAAGGGAATTTAGTCACGTTAGGAAATAGAAAATAAACCCATCATTATTGGGCTAAAGTATTTCACTTGGTTAGCTGCTAGACTTCATGGAACATACATTTGGACAAGAAAATGGTTAACTGTAAGTGGATCACATAGGTCATGATGTTTAACTCTAAATTGCCAAATTTTAGGCTTAATTGTGCTTGTCATTCAATATGGATGCAATCATGAAAGGAGTCTAAGCTAACCAAAAGTGACCCTCTGTGCCATGTGTGGTGAGAACTAGTTGTATTTCATGCAAACTAACGTCTAGAATTTGCCTTATGTGTACAAAAAGCCAGAAATGGCATTAAGCTTAGAGGATATGATTAAGGCACTTCTTTGTGAACCGAGATAGTTGACCCATCTCAGTCAGTGTCCCTGGCCTTAATGATTTTCCCTAGTGAGCCCCCTTTGAGCCTTTGAGCCTAATTTTATTGGAACAACCTTACTAAGAAGCCTTACCCCACTTGTTCAAATGGCCTCAATGTCGTTTTGATCCAAAAGTGACCCTCTCTTCCATGTGTGGTGAGAACTAGTTGTATTTCGTGCAAACTAACATCTAGAATTTTCCTTGTGAGTACAAAAATCCGGAAGTGGCATTAAACTTAGAGGATATGATTAAGGCACTTCTTTGTGAACCGAGATAGTTGACCCATCTCATTCAGTGTCCCTGACCTTAATGATTTCCCCTAGTGAGCCCCGTTTGAGCCTTTGAGCCTAATTTTATTGGAACAACCTCACTAAGAAGCCTTACCCCACTTGTTCAAATGGCCTCAATGTCGTTTTGATCCAAATAGATCCCATTGCACTTTACAAAGGCAATATGTTAAAGGAGGAAGTGAAAAAGGGGAAAGAAGGAGTGTGGGTGCCTTATTTGTAATTATAAGCTATATATATACATGTTGAAAAAATAATATATATATATATATGATGCATATACTTAGACACATGTGTATATATAGTCTATTTATGAGTTCAGTCAAGGGTACAAAAATTTGTGCATCTATGAAGACACTTTGAAAGGAGTTAAAGTGAAAGGCGAAAGAAGTAAGTTGCTGAAAAGCAAAATGTGTAATTGTCTTAAAGTGCAGAGGGATAAGAGTAACTACAACCCAAATAATCCTACCAGTCCCTTAGCCGACATTACAACCTGGAAAAAGCCCTTTTGATCCTATAAGTGATGTTATGGTCGGTTGAGTAGTACACTAAATGCAAATACATGATGCATTAGATTTGTTTGGAATAATCTTTGGAGTGTGAGCGATTCAGTACATAATGTGCTTAAGTGTGATTATCTTGATTTCATGGAAATAGAACCGTTGTACATCAGTGAGGGAACACAATGGTGGGCTTTTGGTTAAGCTAATACTTCGCTATTATGATTCAGACATGTTGGCCAGATTTTCATTTGAAAAGTTATTCATTAGGGCTTGTGTGATTCTGCTCATGAAAATGGTGAGTGAATACCATGCTTGATGAAGTAAATGGTACTCCATGATTAAAGTGTTTAGCACAACTAGATGTGAGTTACTTTGGTCCTCTAATGATGGTAAAGTAGTTGAAATCATGTCGAGGATACTAAAAGTTTGTCCGAAGACGGACAAGGGTATAAGTGTGGGGTGGTGATATTGGGCGTATTTATATGACCAAACTCCGTATTTTCAACCCTTCGGGAGTTTGGATAAGGATAATATTGATGTATTCACACATGTTTTGAGTTAATTATGGTTGTTTTTCTTTTTCGTATTAATAATTGTGTTGTGACTATTTGCAGGTGGATAAGACAGAGATGTCAGCTAGAGGAGCGAGTTAAACTCAGAGCAGGAGTATGCAAATATTTGGAGAGCATAAACATTAAGTTGAAATTTCACCACCGTGTCACGCTAAGGATGGTCCGCGTTGAACAACATGCCACAGTACATGGGTGGAGGAAGAAAATTAGGGAAAATTGGAAGGCGCAAAACAGTGAGGGTGCACGATGGCTCCGTGGCACAGAGCTGGAGCTCCGCGTTAGCCTCCGTGCCACATTGAAAGGAAGTATATCCTCGCCCCAATTCCAGTGAAGCTCCGCGACAGCTCCTTGTCACGGAGCTAGTTTATCGCTGGGAAATTTTCCACCTGTATAAATAGAACACTTAGGCTTTTATTTTGTTTTATTTGACATTTTGGAGAACGTGGGAAACAACAGTTGAGCTGAAGAAAATTCTAGAGTTCTTTCTCTTATCTTTTCTTCTAAATTTCAATTTTTGGTGTGATTAAAACTTGTTTGAAGATGTTTAATCAACAAATGAGTGGCTAAACTACCTCGTTCTGAGGTTGAAGCTAATTGCAGGATTGTGTAATTTCATATTAGTTCAGCTAAATTTTCTTCTTTCATGAATGGATGTTCTTATATTCTTGATTTTCATTGTTTTAATGTTTGGCCAGCATTAAGGTAAAATTAGAATCCTAATTTGATTTAGAGAGGAAAATTATTAGGGTAGACTTGGAATAGGGGAATATGTCCTTTCTTTGCTTAGAGTTAAGATTCACGTGCAGGATAGAAATATTCCTGCACGTCATATTCGGTTATCAAGGGAAACTATTTTGACTCGCCCGAGGATGAGTTATTGCATCACATAAATGTGTATTTGCAGGGCTCATAACACAATAATTGGCTAGAGGTTCGAAAGACCAGAGCCATATTCTAATCTTTCCCGACCATCAACCTAAGAGAGAGGGTCGCTGAAGAATAATATAAATTATACATGCCTGCATATCATGCCTTAACCTTAGATTGTTCGTTCTATTGTTTAAATCACATTTTCTTGATTCAATTAGTGTTACTTTAGATATTACTCTTTGGCAATTTTTAATTCGTTGTGTTATTCACATACTTGCATAAAGAAATTGTGACTACTAAAGTAAAAAATTACCTTTGAGCTACAGTCCTTGTGGGTTCGATACCTGGCTTGAAAGAGCCACTATATTACTTGTATGACCACATGCACTTACGTGCATTGGGGCGTGAACAGTATTTACGGACCACAAGAGCTTACAATATGTGTTACACGTAAAAAGATCTCAATCTTCAGCAAAGGAGGTGGTTGGAGCTACTTAAGGACTATGATATGTGTTTCCTTTACCATCTGGGTAAGGCTAATGTGGTAGCAGATGCACTTAGTAGACTCTCTATAAAGAGTGTGTCCCATGTGGATGAGGGGAAGAAAGAACTGCTAAAAGATGTACATCGACTCGCAAGGTTGGGAGTTAGGTTGGTTGAACTCGACCAATGGCGGTGTTATTTTGCAGAATAGATCAGAATTGTCCTTGGTGACTGATGTGAAAGCAAGAAAAGATGAGGACCCAATTTTAGTAAATTTAAAGGAAGTCGTTCAAAGTCAGAAGGTGGAGGTCTTCTCCCAAGGGGAAGATGGTGTGCTTCGATACTAGGGTCACTTATTTGTCCCGGATGTTGATGATTTGAGGAGTCGGATGTTGCTCGAGGCTCATGGATCCAAGTATTCTATCCATCTAGGTTCCACCAAGATGTACCATGACTTACGGGAAATTCATTAGTGGAATGGCATGAAGAGGGATATTGCAGAATTCGTAGCTAAGTGTCCAAACTGTCAGCAAATAAAGGTTGAGCATCAGAGATCGGGAGGTGTACTTCAGGATATCAGTATTCCCACTTGGAAGTGGGAAGAAATTAATATGGATTTCATCACAGGTCTACCACATACTCGTCGACAATATGACTCCATTTGGGTTGTGGTAGACAAATTGACCAAGGCTGCACATTTTCTACCAGTTAAAACCACGTATTCGGTGGAGGACTATGCCAAACTATATATCTAGGAGTTAGTTCGATTGCATGGAGTGCCCTTATCCATGATTTCAGACAGAGGTACTCAATTTACCTCTTAGTTTTAGAGGTCATTTCAGAAAGGACTTGGTACACAGGTTAAACTCACCATAGCGTTCCACCCGCAAACGGATGGTTAAGCGAGCGGATATTTTCATTCTTTTTCTCAAGTAGTTGCAATTTTAAATTTTCTGGATTCCCTTAGATCCTCGAGGACATATTGAGGGCATGCGTGATTTACTTTAAAGGTGTTAGGGATGATCACTTGCCCTTGATCGAGTTTGCCTACAATAATAACAATCATTCTAGTATTCAGATGGCACTGTTTGAGGCACTCTATGGGCGTAGATGTAGATCACCCATCGGATGGTTTGAGATTGGTGAGGAAGCAACGATAGGGCCAGATTCGATTCATGAGTCTATGAAGAAGGTTCAATTGATAAGGGACGGGATGAAAACCGCTCAGAGTCACCAAAAGTCCTATGCCGATGTAAGAAGGAGGGAATTAAAATTTGAGGTGGATGATTGGGTGTTTCTGAAGGTATCTCCCATGAAGGGAGTGATGCGGTTTGAAAGAAAGGGAAACTTAGTCCCTTCTATGTTGACCCCTACCGGATTGTGAGAAGAGTTGGCAAGGTGGCATACAAATTAGAGTTGCCCTAAGAGATATCTTCTATGCATCCTGTGTTTCATGTATCACTTTTGAAGAAGTGTTTGGGTGATCCAGCTCTAGTTGTCCTGGTGGACAGTGTTGGTGTGAAAGAGGACAGCCTTGGCTATGAGGAGGTTCCAATGGAAATATTAGATCGTCAAGTTCGAAGGCTAAGGAACAAGGAAGTAGCATCAGTTAGAGTGTTATGGAGGAATCAGCATGTTGAAGGAGCTACGTAGGAAGCCAAAGTGGATATGATGGCTAGATACCCACATTTATTCTCTATCGGCTCAGTTCCAACTTGAGCTATCAGTTTTGCCCTAAAAACTTTATTTACTTTTCATATTTCGTTCATGTGATTGAGTTTCTTTTATGTATATGGATGGGTCTGTGAATCATGAAATCAGTTCAGCTATGTGGTTTGAACAAGAGATAGTCATTCCATTAGTTTCGATTTAAATGATCAGTATTTGGGTATAATGATTGCATGTCTCTGTTTTCTATATGTTTCCAACATTTGAGGATGAATGTTCCCAAGGGAGATTTATTGTAATACCCCGGAAGTTCCTAAGGTTAGACTTGTGATTTAAAATGTGAAATTTACTAAAAACTGGGAAAACTTTGCAGGATGGATGACCCAACGGATCGTTGGTCCAACCAACAGCCCGTTGGGAGCAATCGTGGGAGGTGTTGGTCTAGTATAAGTGGGTAACAATGGGTGAAGTAACGACCTGTCATGAGAGGTAATGAGTCGTGGTCGCGAGTCGTTGTAGGGGGATAGGTATACTTTCAAATGGACCGAACAGAAGGCAACCACAACTCGTTGGATGAAGTAACAAGTCGTGGGGAGGCTCGTTGGAAGGACCAGTGCAGGATCTGAAGGGGGCAAACAACGGACGATGTGAAAACCCATTGGATGGAAGGATGAGTCGTCCTATCTAGTCATGGTTCAAAACTGAGATCAAGAATTTTGGGCAGTGCAGATAACAGATGGATACCACGAGCCGTGGTATCCTCCAACGATCCGTTAGTCCAGTCGTTGGTTCGCTCAGTACAGATTTTTAGAGTTTTTCATTAAGGGTATTCTCGTCATTCCTACGTTCTAAGGTCCTAAACTACGTCATTTTAAGTTATTTTCTGAGTGTATTAATATAGGTTAAGCCCTTCTAGCCTATTCATTCTCATGCATGCAAAAGTTAGAAAAATTTAGAGGTGATCAAGCTAGTCTTCAAGGTTTCTTCATCAATTTCCTTTAGGCTTTCAAGGAGTGGTGAGAAGTGATTTTTCCCAGGTATGTAGGGTTATGAATAGATGTTTCGTTCACACCCATGCCCAATCTCTCCTAATTCATGATGTTTGATCAAAAATCTTATGGGGTTTTGACTTAAATCTTGTGGAATTCTAGGATCTATTAATGGGTTATTATCTTTCGTGATATACATCATATTTTCTTAATTATGACCAGATTCTACAACTATTTTGATTATAAATTTATTAATTTTGATTTCTACTATTATTAAGCCTAATTATGCATGTTTTATGATGAATTGAGTTGTGATCTTTACTTCAATTGTTGATATTTATAAACCCATCATGATTTATGATTTGAATTATGGAATTATTCAAATGCCCATTATGAATTGATGATTTTCAAAGTATATTTATGATTATAAGTATGCATAAATCCCATGAATTACTAATTATGTTTTTGGCCGACTCACGGGCCTTACCCTCATGGTTAGTTCACGTATTTACAAGCATGTTTATAACTTTCATGGTTTTACTAGCCCATAAATCTCATGCATATTATACTATGAGCACTATATATGTTTTGGGAGTAGTATTTAACACCGAGTAGGTTCAGGGCCCAAGTTATGCTCCGAATCTCAGAACTACGTGCCACCGTAGGACATGATGGGACCTCCCTTGTGACTGTCCCTATGCCCAAATGTGCCCTTTCATGTGTGATATCACGCCCTTCATAGTTCTGCCCTTGGCAAGGTACGAACATCCTCCCGACTAGGGTTACAGGTCAGGCTCCACGTATGCTCATACAGGGTATGTCAGTTATAAGAATCTCCCACTGTTCCTCAAGATTTATGCATGTTTATGACTATGTATATTGGCTCAATTCATGTTCAATAAAGATTTTCTCTTATGATTATGACTACGACTGAATTGCAAATGTTTTGAAAACCTTGAGCCTAATGTTATCGTATGTTATTTATGTTAAGAGCATGTTGTCCTACTCTCATGATCATTTATGAGCTTGTATATATTTTAAATGTCTATTTTACTTACTTTACATACTTGGTACATTCCACATACTGACAGCATACTTTCTATGTTGTATCATTTCATGATATAGGACCCGGCTCTCAGGCTCAGCCCCGTCAGTAGACCATTTCAGAGTTTAGCTACCAGCCTTTTTGGTGAGTCCTCATTTTCCGAGGGCCATATGTTCAGACATTGATGTTCCTTTTGCTTCTATTTTGCCAGGTTAGTTGGGGATGTTGTCCCATCAACCCATCTGATATGATAGAGGCTTTCAGACTAATTGTAGTACTCAGCTATTATGTATTTTTAGTATGTTCCACTTGTCATGCTATGTTATGTTATGTTCATTTATCCGCTATGTCGTATATTCAATATTTATCTCTAAGAGATATGAAGTTAGGTGAATTTTCATGCTATGGGTTGACTTGGAGTCTCTCGGGGCTCCTTGTCCCGCATTACGATCCGGGTCTACACTTGGGTCGTGACAGTTTCCCGTTAGGAATTAATGTTGTAAGGTCTATCTTATAGATTTTATTTCATAGAATGCATGATCATAAACGATGAGTCTTAGATTCTTTTAAAGTCTTTCCACCCAATTAGAGAAATAGCACTCCAAGTACTTCTCGCACTTGAGTGTAGATTAACAAACCCTTATCGAATATTATGGATCAACTTTTTTTGCGAAAGCATTAGGTGAGGGTTAATAACCTCAAATCCCCGCTATTCATAATCTTTCCAAATCTAAGCTTCTTAGTCAAGCAAGTTAATAATAAAGGCACATTTTGATGTTTGCAACCACAAAATATTATTTAAGAGTGAGAAGATGATAGAAATCACACAATACTTACTTATAAAATGCTACATTGAAGACCCGATAACATAACTCCTACATTAGGTATAACTGTAGATGTGGTTTATCCACTTATAATAAAAGTACTTAAACTACTAAACTCAACATAAATAATTGCAGAAAGTCTAACAATTGAAATAGCGGAAGTCTGAAAATCCAATAACCTCTAAACAACAGAAAACATAATACTGATCCGAAGCTGAATACATGCTATGTCTGATAAGCCTCTAAAACCTGACGAGTTGATAGGACAAGGCCCCAACTAATTCACTGAAGACTGAAACTGAAGATACTAAATACAAGCTGATAAAAAGGTCCTCGAAGGATAAGGACTCACTAACCGGCTGAGTATGCTAGAACTCTAAGAATCTAGCTATTAGTGGGACTGTACCTGAATGTCTGAACCTATATCATGCTGATACAACGTAGAGTATACGATCAATACTTGAAATGTACTGACTATGCAAGATAAGTAAAATCTCTAAGTAAGAAAAATTGAAATCATGCATATCATAAAATATATTCAAGATACGATTCTGAGAGTATGGCTTGCAGGCTTTTATCTAAAAACATGATTTAAACATGACTGAGTATCATAACTGATTCGAATGACCCAAAGCTGAAATTCATAATCATAAGTAAAAATAAATATTATGTCAAACTTGCTGAAAACATAAAATCATAACTGATGAACATGCATAGCTGAAATCATGAGGAACGGTGGGAGACTTGTCATATAATCGACATTACCACGATAGAGTTTACATGGTCCCGACTATTACACTCAAGTGGGTAGAGCCGTCCAAAGCCTTGCCAGGGCTAAGGGCGCTACCATGATATAGATATCAAGATGAAAGCGCCTTGGAGGTGGAGGAAGCTCACAAAGAAGGTCCTAAATAATCTAAATATACCTACGTTTGCACGTAGTTCTGAGACACAGGGTTGACTGAACCCTTATCCTACTCGATGCTAGACACTACTCCCAAAAACATGCATATGCTCTCCATCGTTTTTCAAAGAAACTAAACCATTATCTTTCAATGAAGCTAAATCATAACATAATATACATAATATGAAAACATAACATGAGGAGCCTCCGCTTAACCATACCACAAGCTAAAAAGTAGGAGACTAGACTCCAAAATTATCTGGTGAGCTAATAACATGAAATTGAGATAAATCATGAAACATACTTGATTGTATAGGCTTGCCCAAACTTATACATTCTTTGAGTTAGTTTGAATCATGAATATAGACATAGGTGATTCAAAATAATAGTTTCATCATATACATCTTATCATACTTGAAAATATAGATCATAATTTCAACCTTTCATGATCTTTCATAATTGGGCATCATAATTGAGAGACTTTGAAATCATGAATTTCTAATTAAAATCATCATAAAATATGCCCATGAATCTTAAAACAACATTAGAAACATGAATAGATGTTATCGATGATAGATACTTAGAAAATCTCACAAATTAGGTTAAAACCCCATAGATTCATCAACTTAGAATTCCATGAATTAGAAGAGGTTTTGGGCATGGGAGTGAAGGAATAATCCCATTCATAATCCTACGTACCTGGGTACTTTGAATTTCACAACCTCTCTTGAGAACCCAAGTGAATTGATGAAGAACCTAAAGAATCCTCTAGCTTGCTCTTCAATAAACTCCTTGATCTTGCATGCATGGAATAGGGAGGTTTAGAATAGATTAAGCACCCTTGAAACCCTTATAACTGAGTTTAAAATGACGTAGTTAAGGTCTTAGGAGCTTAGGAATTACAAAAACACCCTTACTAAAATGCAGGACAAATACACTCTGCCAGTCACCACGAGGGACACCACGACTCGTGGTGTACCTAACGACTCGTGGTGACTCACTCATGAAGTACACTTACCCAAATTCAACCTTCAAATCCTGCTCCTTACTGCGACCAACTCAACGAGTCTTGGAGTCACTTCACGACTCGTGGCTGCCTCTCGTGGAATCTCCGAAAAATTGAACCTTGAACCATAGACCATCTTGACTACGACTCACTTAACAACTCATTGCCCTGACCATGACTCATTGCTTCTCTCGTGATCACCCTCTAACCACGAGATCCTATCAATTCTCCCTTCACTTCATAAGTCACTTAACAACTCATGAAGTCTCCTCACGGGACACTGGACGACTCATCTTTTGACCTGGTGCAAAATTTTCTATTTTCTCCATTTGAAACCTCGGGTCTGATCTTAAGGCTTTTAGAGTATTACAATATCTCCCCCTTGGGAACATTCATCCTCGAATGTGAATGAACATACTGAAAAGCTGGGGAATGGACTGTCATCCAAAATACTGAACATCTAAGGCTGAAAACTGATGGAGTGACTGACTCTGGACTAGAATACATGACTGAACAGAATTCATGAATCTCACATATATACATTAACATGAAAGAAATTGGAACACATGAACTAAACATGAAACTAAATAGGGTACTAAGGAGGAAACTGATACCTCAAGCTGGAACTGAACCTGACGGGAATAGAAGTAGGTATTCAGGCATTATATATGCTTTAGCTTTCCACGTAGCTCCCTCAACATGATGATTCCTCCATAAAACCTTTACTGAAGCTACTATTTTGTTTCTTAGCTTTCGAACCTGACGATTAAGTATTTCAACCAGAAACTCTTCGTAGCTAAGGCTATCCTTCACACCTACTCTCTCCATAGGAATAACCAAAGCTGGATCACCCATGCACTTCTTTAAAAGAGACACATGGAAAATTGGATGACTGAAGCCAATTCTGAGGGCAAGTCCAACTCATAAGACACCTTGTGAGCACATCTCACAATCCTATACGAGCCAACATATCCGGGACTAAGTTTACCCTTCTTTCCGAACCTCATCACTCCCTTCATGGGAGACACCTTCAAAAACACCCAATCATCAATATCGCACTCAAGTTCTCTCCTCCTCACCTCCGCATAGGACTTTTGGCGACTCTAAGCTGTCTTCAACCTTTCCTTGATAAGATGAACTTTCTCCATAGCCTCATAAACTGAATCTGGTCCAATCAACGTAGATTCACCAACTTTAAACCAACCAATAGGCGATCTACACCTCCGCCCATAAAGAGCCTCAAACGGAGCCATCTGAATGTTGGAATGGTAAATGTTGTAATATGCAAATTCGATAAGAGGTAAATGATCATCCCAAATACCCTTTAAATCAATCACACACGCTCTCAATATATTCTCAAGAGTCTTAATGGTCCGTTCAGCTTGATTGTCTGTTTGCGGGTGAAAAGTTGTACTAAGCTTGACCTGAGTACCAAGTATCTTTTGAAATGATCTCCAAAAGTGGGAGGTAAACTGAGTACCTCTATCTAATATAATGGACAAGGGTACTCCATGCAATCGAACTAACTCCCAAATGTATAATTTGGCATAATTCGTCGCTGAATCGGTAGTTTTGACTGGTAGAAAATAAGCTGCTTTAGTCAACCTATCTATAGTCACCCATATAGAGTCATACTGTCAATGACTACAAGGCAATCCTGTAATGAAATCCATATTGATTTCCTCCCACTTTCAAGTAGGGATACTAATGTCTTGAAGCATACCTCCAGGTCTTTGATGCTCAACTTTCACCTATTGACAATTCGGACACTTTGCCACAAACTCTGCTATGTCCTTCTTCATGCCATTCCACTAATAGACTTCCCGTAGGTCACGGTACATCTTGGTGGCACCTGGATGTATAGAATATCTGGAACCATGAGCCTCATGCAACATCCGCTCCCTCAAGTCATCAACACCCAAAACACAAAAACAACCTTGATATCGTAGTACACCATCTCCCCCTTAGGAGAAAACCTCCACCTTCTAATTCTAAATAGCTTCCTTCAACTTTACCAAAATAGGATCCTCGTCTTGTCTAGATATGACTTTGTTCACCAAGGAAGATTCTGATCCATTCTGAATAATGACACCACCATTTGTCGAGTCAACAAGACGAACTCCTAGTCGTGCAAGATGATGCACATCCTTCACTAACTCTTTCCCCTCCTCATCTACATGGGACACACTCTCCATAGAAAGCCTTCTAGGAGCGTCTGTCATTACATTATCCTTTCTTGGATGATAAAGGAAACTTATATCATAATCTTTAAGAAGTGGAAACCACCTCCTTTGACGTAGATTTAGGTCCTTTTGGGTAAACACGTACTGTAGGCTTTTGTGATCCGTAAACACATCCACATGGATCCCATATAGATAGTGTCTCCAAATCTTCAAGGCAAATACTACCGCCTCCAACTCGAGGTCATGATCGAATAGTTCTTCTCATGGACTTTCAACTACCTAGAATCATAGGCTATAATCTTACTTTGTTGCATTAATACACAACCAAGGCCGATCCTCGAGGCGTCATAATATACCACAAACCCATCAGTACCCTCAGGTAGATTCAACACTAATACTGAGGTGAGTCGAGTCTTCAACTCTTGGAAGCTCTTCTCACAGACCTCCGACCATTGAAACTTTACTTTCTTCTAGGTCAACTTAGTCAATGGTGCTTCAATGGATGAAAATCCTTCCATAAACCTCATGTAGTAGCCAGCCAAGCCCAAGAAACTCCTAATGTCTGAAGGACTAACTGGTCTAGGCCAATTCTTCACAGCTTCTATCTTTTGAGAGTCCACCTATACACCCTCACTTGACACCACATGACCCTAAAATGCTACTGAGTTTAACCAAAACTCACACTTGTTGAATTTAGCATACAGCTGGCGATCATTAAGAGTTTGTAGCACCACCCTCAAATGAGCGACATGCTCCTCCTCACTCGAAGAGTATATGACAATGTCATCTATGAACTCAATCACAACATTTCCAAATACGGCTTGAACACCCTGTTCATCAAATCCATAAAAGTTGTAGGAGCTTTCATTAGTCCTAAAGACATAACTACAAACTCATAGTGACCATACTGAGCCTTGAAGGCTGTCTTTGGGATGTCACTCTCTCTAACCCTGAGCTGATGATATCCGGATCTGAGATCTATCTTTGAAAAACACTTGGTGCAAAACACTTGGCACCCTGAAGTTGGTCAAACAAGTTATCAATTCTAGGGAGGGGATACCTATTATTGACTGTGACCTTGTTCAACTATCGATAGTGAATACATATTCGAAGGGAACCATCCTTCTTTCGAACAAAGAGTACTGGTGCACCCCAAGGGATTTGCTAGGTATGATGAAACCCTTGTCTAAAAGATCCTTCAACTACTCCTTCAACTCTTTTAGCTCAGCTAGATCCATTCTGTAAGGAGGAATAGATATAGGCTGCATATCAGAAGAAGGTTAATACCAAAATCAATCTCCTTCTTAGGAGGAATTCCTGGTAGATCATCTGGAAACACTTCTGGATATTTGCACTCTACAGGGACTAACTGGATAGTCGGGGTTTTGGATGTAGCACCCTTAACCCTAACTAGATGGTATAAGAAACCTTTAGAGTTCATCCTTCTAGACTTAAGGTAGGAAATGAAACAACCTACAGGCACAACAGAACTAACCTTCCACTCTAGGACTGGCTGACCTAGAAACCGAAACTCTACCGCACGGGTTCTACAATTTATTAAGGCATAACATGCATGTAGCCAATCCATGCCAAAGATAACATTGAAATCTATCATGGCTAGCTCTACTAAATCTGTTGAGGTGACTTTCTGAAGGACTGTGATAGGGAAATTTCTATATATCCGTCGAGCAATAACTGAATCACTGACTGGAGTAGAGAATAAGAAGGGTTCTAATAGAATTTCGGGACTAACTCCGAAACTACTATCAACATAGGGCATCACAAAAGATAAAATATCCTCTGGATCTAATAATGCATATACATCAAGGTGGAATACTCGTAACATACCAGTGACTACATCTGGAGATGCCTCCTGCTGCTGACGAGAAGCAAGGGCATAGAATCTGTTCTGACGCTGACCACCACCTGCACTAGTGGATGCACCCTGCTAAGCTGAGCGTGCTAGAGGGGCTGCTAAACTAATGGTTAGGTCTCGGCCTCTACCATGGCCCTGTGTAATAGCTAGACAATCTCTGAGCATATGTATGGGCTTCCCATACATAATACAAGCACCTATACCTACTAGGCACTGACCAGTGTGCCCCCTGCCACACCTATCACACCCTAGAATACTAGGCTCTACAGATTTGCTCCCTTGACCTCGAGAGACTGATGCTCATCCCCTCTAGTTGCACCTAGATCTAGATGGCACACTTGTTGCTGACGGCGATGGGACTGATGTTCTCCGGTAGGACTACTGATGATGTCCACCACCAGGCCTCTACTGAGAGAACCCAAAACTATCGGTCCTGGCCCTCTTGGCCTCTCTTTCCCACTCACTCACCTGTACTTCCTCTATCTACTGGGTGTACAGAACCAACTGCGAGAAGTCCATATCCTGATGGAGCATAGCGATCCTGCAATCCTTGACCAAATAGTCGGTTATCCTCTGCACGAACCGGCTCACTCGAGCCCTCTGATCAGCCACCCTCTCTGGTGCATATTTGGATAGGTGGGTGAACTCTAAAGCCTAGTCCTGGACCGTCATGCTTTTCTGCCTCAGGTTCACAAATTCAGCTGCTTTGATCTCCCTCATCTCTCAGGGAAATTCAGCCAGTGGAACCCGCTCCAACTGCTCTACTATCCTTGTATGAACCAGATATGTGCAACCCCTTTTAATTGATAAGAGGCTAGGTCTTCGCACTCCTCCTCTTTCACCCCCATTATCTGGGTGATCTTCTGAATCTCATCAATAAACTCGTGTGGATCTTCGTTCACCGTCGATCTGAGAAACTCCGAAGGGTTCATCCTAAGGAAGTCCTGGACTCTTGCTGCTGATGCATTCCCATTCTGGGGAACATGTGTTACCGCCTGCTGGTTGAACTGGGTGGTCAGAGCCTGTGCCAGCATCTGAATGGCTGCCCTAAACTCTACATGGCCAACCTTCTCGGACACATGATCCTCGGGGGCTGGTCGGGCCTGCTGGTGCCCATCTTCATTGTTATTCTCGTGGCCATTTCTATTTCTGTTACTTCTTACATTAACTAAGCGAGGAGGCATGATTTTGCAACCGTGTATAGCATGAGTTAGATAGATAGAGAGATATTTCATCACACGACATAGATCATGAAAGAAGGGATATTTCCTAAAACGTTTTGTAGCCTCTTCGTCATAAGTGTGGCGCGCTTCACACCCATGAAAAAGACTCTACTTAATGTGGCTTTTAGACACCCTAGGACACTTCAAAACCTAATACTCTGATACAAAATTTGTCACGTCCTGAACATAGGCCCGGATCAAGACATGGGACAAAGAACCCCGAGAGGCTCACCGTCGACCCATAGCATAAACATAATAACTAAACTCAACATAAATAATTGCATAAAGTCTAATAATTGAAATAGCAGAAGTCTGAAAATCCAATAGCCTCTGAACAACAGAAAAAATAATACTAACCCGAAGCTGAATACATGCTATGTCTGATAAGCCTCTAAAACCTGACGAGTTGATGGAACAAGACCCCAACTAACTCACTAAACACTTAAACTGAATATATTGAATACAAGCTGATAAAAAGGTCCTCAAAGGATGAGCACTCACCAACCGACTGAGTATGCTAGAACTCTGAGAATCTGGCTAGCAACGGGACTGAACTTGAACATTCGAACTTGTATCATGAAATGATACAGCATAGAGTATGCGATCAGTGCTTGGAATATACTAATTATACAAGGTGTTATACCCCGTAGAATTCCCGGCACCTAGATGACCTATTCGCACGTTGGTTAAGCGTGTTTGAAAGCCATACGTGCTGGAGAAAGGCCCGGGAAAAGATCGGACGAGAAACCTGTCGAACCATCGCGGAAGGAGCCGAGGCAGAGCCCCTCCGCAATGGCAGCGTGTCACGGAGGAGGGGCCTCCGCGTTGGCTCCGTGACACGTTGGCCTTGTCCAAGCCCAAGTATATAAAGCCCCACTTCGGTTTTAAATGATAAAAACATTTAAAAATTTCCAGAGAACAGAGGGCAAACGCAGAGGGAGAAAGAGGAACGAAGAAATTATATAATTTTCGTCCGATTACAGTGCTAAACGCTGCCCAAACTCAAATTAACTCCAGATACGGAGGTATTTAGCAGCAGAGAGCATTCCTACGGATTCAGTTTCGTGAAATACGGTCGACGAATCGTCGAGCCACCGAGCTAAGTTAAGTGGAATTGCTCTAAATTAGTGTCTATGTGTTCCTAGCTGCGAAGTGAGTATTCCTCCCTTCTGGACCGCTGAAAAATAGCGAGTTTTCGACCGTCTTTCGATAAGCCTAAGTTTAGGCTATAAACTATATGGAAAGTGACGTTGCTCTTTACAATAAAGTTGTATTTAGTATTGATTGACATATTTATGAATGCAGTTAGGAGAAAATAGTTGAAGTACCGGCCGAGCCTCGTTCGACAGACGAATAGTTCAAGGATAAGGTATGTAAAGCTAGTTTCCTCGGCAAGTTAAGTAATATTGGTACAATACAGTAATTTAAAGGCCAGTAAAATATTCAGAAGTCATGTGTTGCGTTCATTACGAATGTTGATACGATATTAGAAATATCAAATTATAATTTGGGTGAAGCTTACCAGTACGACATAGATCTTAATAGAAGCGTTAGAAACTGCACAACATGCTCAGTACGAGGTAATACGAAATGTTAGGATATTATTGTATTCAGTTAAAACCCCGCAAAGCGATGCAATACCTGTAAGACATCTCAAAAATAGAACGATAAGTGAAAATGAAGTTAGAAAGCATGTTAGGAATAGTAAATCATGTTACTATAGAAACTCAGTATACAGCATAGTTTCAGCAGAAAGACTATATCATGCTCAGCATTAGCCTCAGTACAGTCTGGCAGAAGACTATATTCGTACATACATAGATATTATTTCCAGCCTCAGCATGTATTAAGTACGTACGTATTTCTATCACTAGTTCAGCATATAGTATATACAGATACTTTACCACCATTACCTTCAGTATGTAAGACACGCAGATAGTATTACTAGTTGAGACCGTTGTATTGTTTGGGGTTGGACTACCTAGCATCCATGACCGCCCCAGGGTTGATAGCTGTATCGACTCGTCCGCCAGAGTACGAGGATACGTCGCTCTACGGAGTGGCATGCCGTCCCACAGGGGACGAAGATGGGATGCCAGTTTTCCCCATATTTGTGCCTTGATCGGCCCTTACACACCCCAGTCGAGCGGATACGCCCGGGTGTAGATTCAGGAGTCCTCCGGACTCAGATGCAGTTATAGTCAGGGGCTCAGCGAGCCCAAGTGCATACCCAGGGGACCGGCAGGATGCTTACGGGGTTTATAGGAGATGGGATGACCGGGGTAGGGGTGTAGATTCTGTGCTGGTTGTACCTCCCGGCTTATGGAGGCCGGGTAAGGTTTGTGTATGCCATGTTATGTTATGTATGTTATGCCATATTACATTAGATACGAGTAGATCAGCAGTAGAATGATACGTCTCCAGGTATGACTCCTACTCCCTCCAGTATGATTAAGAACAGGTACGACTTACACCATCAGACAATTAATCTAGTTCTTTCTATTTCAGTTTCGTCAGTTACGTTATTGATTTCAGATATTTCTTTCAGTTATTGCTTTACATACTCAGTACCATCGGTACTGACGCCCAGTGGGGCGCTGCATTACTTGCCTGCAGGTACTCGTAGACGAGCAGGTGATACTACGTGATTCCTGTCAGTGATCGAGTATTTAGCTCCTGTCATCCGGAGACTGAATTTCAGAGGTGTATTTCAGTTCCTTTTGTTGTATAGTACGGGTAGGTCGGGTCCCTGTCCCGATTATTTCTATTGCTATTCCTAGAGGTTTGCAGTCTGTATATGTTTTCCCTGTGGTCAGATGAGCCGGTCGTGTGAGGCCGTGCAGTTGTATAGCTGTAGTACTCTTTCTTTCTTTTATGATGGTCGTGTGGGGCCATAGTTTGCCAGTAGTGGTGACCTTGCCGGTCACGTAGCTTTTTTAGTACTTCATGATTGAGCTGCAGATAACTAGACAGCATGGTGGCCTTGTCGGCCCGCATAGGTTTCCCTGAATTGAGATGTTTCTGGTCAGCTGTTAGTACAGGTATAGAGGACTATAGGCCAATGGGCCGGGAGCTGTGTTTACAGCCGTTATATAGCCCTTTGTTTCCAGAAATGTGGGTTAGAGCCAGCCAGGCACCAGATGTGCCTAGGCTTAGCAGTCCAGTAGTTCAGGTCCTAGTAGGGCACCAGGTGCCAGTCATACCCCCCAAGGCGGGGCGTGACAAACTTGGTATCAGAGCCGGTCATGTCCCAGGGAGTCTGCAAGCCGTGCTAAGTAGAGTCTTGTCTATGGATGTGTTGTGCACCACATATTATAGGCAGGAGGCTGCGAGCCATGATAGGATGGTTACCCTTCCTTCTCAATCAGTCGTGCTTTAGAGCTGTACAGTATAGGGTTGAGTCCCTAAAAACTTACCGTATTCTTTGATTACAGATACAAAGGTAGATCAGCATTACCCTACCACAGGCAGAAGATCAGATATAACAACAGAAGAAGGCATTAGCCAGTTACAAGGTAACTACAGCAGCAGGAGGAGGTAACAGGGACCTCCCAATGTTATCTCTTTTATTGGTACCGTCCCCAGTATATGTCGATAATGTCAGAATAGGAAGTCAGGAATGTAATGTGCATATGAGTTGATTTATTTATTAGCTATATAAGATCTGCTTAAGATTACAGACAACGTCAGACCATCAGGTAAGTATAAGAAAGAGAGGGAAACGCAGGAATCCCAAATACATCTTTTGGATATGGTACCGTTACATGCTTTTACTTGTTGTAATATGAAAAGGGCTATTCCTACCTCTTGATCTTGATGCCAGTATAGTAAAGGGGCATAAGCCTTGAGATGGGGCTGCCAAATCAAGCAGTAAGTAAAGATGGGCTGATTAATCCTAGTAAGTATTGGAAAGTATAAAGAGCCCCTATGATTCCATAAGTTGTGCAGACCCTTATGATAATAAGCCAATGGAGGAAGTAAGACCGTTAGCTTACCCGAAGCAGGGGTAAAAGACCTGTTAGTGATGAATGTCGGGTAATAGCCAATTTTGAGTCAAAAAAAAAAAGCTAAGTCCGCCACATATGCTAACAGATAGCAAGACATACCTGTAAGATTGCGGTTATGATCCAGCTGTGATATCAAAAGGGTGAGGGATCATGTGAATCAGATAGGTCTGACTGCAAGTCAGGGGAAGTATGAACTGATACAGGACCAACAATCTTGTTAACGATGAAGAGCAGGTACTTTGAACCCCAGAGTTCAGCTTAAGTAAGATGAAGGAAAGAAGCACGAATGTCAGATCTTGTGGGGAAATTAGAACTACCCCGGATTGATAAAATATCGTATTAAGGATTAAGCCTCGGGCTGACAATAGGATTGCAGTTCAGAATACCGCAGTATGTCCGCTATGGAAAAGTTAAGAAGTTACCGATACAGCAATTCTAATCTAGTGTAGCCTAGAGATAAGACCCAGCAGACAGTCATGGGCCCTCAATATATGCCTAGTAAGGCTACAAGATTCGAACATCAACCCCACATCGCAAGAGTGGCGAATTTCAAACAGCAGACGATAACTAAAATGTCTATGTTTGTTACTTTCAGAATGGGGTGACAATGCAATGAAATGGTAAGTCAGGGCAGGAGATATTATTAGGCCGTAGAAGCAATATATCATGTACGATATCAGATTCAGCAGAGCATGTCAGAGATTATGTGTTACCGCAGAACTCAGTACATATTGTACGTAGCTATTGATATGTGCATATACAGATAATAGATATGCTGTGAGTGGTTGCCTATAAGGGCTACAATCACAGATGCTGATTAGTAATAGAAAGCATATACAAATTGCATTGCAGGACACCCCCCCTTGCCAAAAAAAAGAGAAGAAAGAGGGAGAAGGAAGAAAGAAAAGAAGAAGAGAAAGGGCGGATTAAGTGTGAATTACGTATGATGTCATAAAAACTATCTCAGTTTTCAGTTATTAGGTTAACAGACTTATGTGTTGTTGTCAGATCTAGGCTCTAGGAGCTTACCAGAGTTATTGGCCTAAAACAAATGGCTAGATGATAAGGGCGCAGTTAGACGGTCTACCGACCAGCTGGCGCCTGCATTAGCAGGGAGGCGTCCCTGAAGATCGGTAATAGTAGTGCATGTGCTAGAACCAGGATTAGAGGCCGAATAGTCAAATTTCAGAGATTAGCAATACCAAAATTGTTCTAGTATGTTAAGTGGTCGTACGTCATCTTCCCAGCCTTGTAGGTGAGAGTCGGCCTTAGCCAATCTAGCAGTTATTATGTGGAACACCCCATAAGTCAGCCGGCCGTCCCAGTCAGAATACCCGTGGGTACCCCAAGGAAGGGTCCACATCAGTAAGTCAGCGACAAACTAGTACTTCAGCTGGTTCTCATAAGATATTTAGATACAGAGCCCTAGCAGAAGGCCAGTATTTACAGAATAGCTCATAAGACCGAGAATTCCCCAGAATAGCAGTATAAATCCAAGTGGATACACACAAGGCGTATGAAATTGATAGTACCCTGCTAGCACAGTGTTTATTAAGACCAGGGGATCAGTAGACTCCCCGTGAAGATCCAGAGATTGATCGCCTGGGAGTAAGTTTGATTAAGCCCAGCCTTACAGTGGTTTAAGCAAAATAACAGAGCAATTAGATGCCCACGAGTCTGCGGTTATGCACGAACTATAAGCACTCAAGTAGAACAGTTAGAGAATTGTTAGACTACTGCCACATTAGGGTCATTCAACCCAACTATTCAGTTATTTAAGGTTATGCAGCCAGATCATTGGAGGTCATGGTCGATATCAGGACCCCCTGATCAGATACGGGCACATGGTGTGCAGACAGTCATTCAAGGTTACCTTAGCAACAAGTAGCCTTAGCATGCGACCAGAAGGCCAGATAAGCTCTAGCTATACTGGTAGATTACTTGTCAGATTCTCCGGTATAATAAACTAGTATGACCGTCAGTTACATGTCAATTTTTGCAAATGTGAATTTTGGTTGAGTTTAGTAGCTTTTTGGTCACATTGTGTCGGAGGCTGATGTACAGATAGATACACAGAAAATTGAAGTAGTGAAGACATAGCCTAGACCTACCACTTCGATCGAAGTACGCAATCTCTGCGGTTAGCCGGGTACTGCAGAGGGTTTGTGGAAGGATTTTCCACCTTAGCAGCACCTCTGACTGAATTGACATAGAAGGCAGCAAAGTTCCAGTAGACTGAGGCATGTGAGCAGAACTTCCAAGAGTTAAAAGTCAGGTTAATAAGTGTTAGTATCGCCAGGAGGTACAGAGGGTTGATGTAGCATGGTAAAGTAATAGCTTATGCTTTTAGGCAGTTGAAGAAACGTGAAGAGAATTATCTTACTCATGACCTGGAGTTAGCTGCAGTAGTTTATGCCTTAAAGAGTGAAAATTTTGTATCACCCAGGAAGGGCTAATATGGTAGCAGATGCCCTTAGCCGTAAATCTATGGGGAGTTGGCATACTTGCCGCCTGAACGGCGAGAATAGATCTGAGAATTACACTAGTTAGCCGGTTTAGCCGTTCACGTAGCGGAAATAAAGGATAACAGAGCGATAATACAGAATGTCGCAGCGTTGTCGTTAGTGGTGGAACTAGAGGAACGGTAATATGGAGACCCTAGCCGGGTTCAACTTGAACACAAGGTTTAGTAAGAAGAGGTGACATATTTTTAGATAACCGGGGATGAACTGTTGCGATATAAAGGCCGCATTTGCTTTCCAGATATTTTGGGGCATCGCCAGTAGCTTATGAGCGAGGTGCATCACGCCCGCTATTCTCTCTACCCAGGCGCGACGAAAATGTGCCATGATATCAAAGAAAACTACTGGTGGTCAAGTATGAAAAGGGAAATTGTTGAATTTGTAGCCCAGGGTCCTAACTGCCAACAGGCGAAAGCAGAACCTCAGAAACCAGGTGGGTTAACTCAGAACGTAGCTGTGCCTCGCTGGAAATGGGAAGTAGTGAATGTGGATTTTGTGGCAGGATTACCCCGTACCAGACACAGACATGATTCCATTTGGGTAATAGTTGACAGGCTGACAAAATCAGCTTATTTCCTGCCAGTGAGGGCTATCTTCTCAGCTGAGGATTATGTCGAATTATATATCAGAGAAATAGTTAGATTGCATGGAGTGCCAGTATCTATCATTTTAGATAGAGGAGCACAATTCACGGCTAGATTCTGGCAATCGTTTCAAAAAGGTTTGGGAACACAGACTAACTTGAGCACAGCATTCCATCCTCAAACAGATGGGCAGGCTGAACGTACAATTCAGACGCTCGAAGATATGCTACGAGCGTGTGTGCTAGATTTTGGGGGTAGCTGGGATGAGCATCTTCCGTTAATTGAATTTGCTTATAATAATAGTTATCATTCAGCTATCCAGATGGCGCCTTTCGAGACATATATGGGCGAAAATGTAGATCGCCGGTGGGCTGGTTTGAAATAGGAGAATCAGTGTTGGTTGGCCCAGACATTGTTCGGCAGTCAGGGGAAAAGATAAAGCTTATCCGAGAACGTTTACTAACTGCTCAGAGCCGCCAAAAGTCCTATGCAGATATGCGGCGCAAAAATCTAGAATTTACAGTAAATGACTGTGTATATCTGAAGGTATCTCCAATGAAAGGGGTATTGAGATTAGGTATGAAAGGCAAGCTTAGCCCGAGATTCATTGGGCCATATCAGATTCGGCAAAGAATAGGCCGAGTTGCATACGAATTGAACTTGCCTCCGGAGTTAGCATCTGTTCACCCAGTATTCCATGTTTCTATGTTAAGAAAGTTCGTAGGGGACCCTTCTACAGTAGTTCCAGTTCAGGATGTCCAGGTCACAGAAGAGTTAGCATATGAAGAGGTTCCCGTAGCTATCTTAGACAGACATATTCGCAGGTTGAGGACTAAAGATGTTGCATCTGTCAAAGTATTGTGGCGTAATGGGAACCATGAGGAAATGACGTGGGAAGCTGAAGAAGATATGAAAGCCAGATACCCTCACTTATGTCAGGCCTAGTAAGGCGACAGGTATGTCCGTATTATTACCTATGCAGTACCTTATGGTTGTATGTCTGTAAATAATAAGGAAAGATTGATATCTAGTTATCCAGTGGATCCTAGAATATTATGTGCAGTGCCTGTGTTGGACTTTTCTGCATTTCAGGTTTTTGCTATAGTCCATATTACAGGGGAAACTCTGCTGAAATTTTTCTAGAAAGTAAGTAAGTAGTCCTCTAGTTAACAGTGTACATTCGAGGACGAATGTTCTTAAGGGGGGGAGAATGTTATACCCCGTAGAATTCCCGGCACCTAGAAGACCTATTCGCATGTTGGTTAAGCGTGTTTGAAGGCCATACGTGCTGGAGAAAGGCCCGGGAAAAGATCGGACGAGAAACCTGTCGAACCATCACGGAAGGAGCCGAGGCAGAGCCCCTCCGCGATGGCAGCGTGTCACGGAGGAGGGGCCTCCGCTTTGGCTCCGTGACACGTTGGCCTTGTCCAGGCCCAAGTATATAAATCCCCACTTTGGTTTTAAATGATAAAAACATTTAAAATTTTCCAGAGAACAGAGGGCAAACGCAGAGGGAGAAAGAGGAACGAAGAAATTATATAGTTTTCGTCCGATTACGCTGCTAAACGCTGCCCAAACTCAAATTAACTCCAGATACGGAGGTATTTAGCAGCAGAGAGCATTCCTACGGATTCAGTTTCGTGAAATACGGCCGACGAATCGTCGAGCCACCGAGTTAAGGTAAGTGGAATTGCTCTAAATTAGTGTCTATGTGTTCCTAGCTGCGAAGTGAGTATTCCTCCCTTCTGGACCGCTGAAAAATAGCGAGTTTTCGACCGTCTTTCGATAAGCCTAAGTTTAGGCTATAAACTATATCGAAAGTGACGTTGCTCTTTACAATAAAGTTGTATCTAGTATTGATTGACATATTTATGAATGCAGTTGGGAGAAAACAGTTGAAGTACCGGCCGAGCCTCGTTCGACAGATGAATAGTTCAAGGATAAGGTATGTAAAGCTAGTTTCCTCGGCAAGTTAAGTAATATTGGTACAATACAGTAATTTAAAGGCCAGTAGAATATTCAGAAGTCATGTGTTGCGTTCATTACGAATGTTGATACGATATTAGAAATATCGAATTATAATTTGCGTGAAGCTTACCAGTACGACATAAATCTTAATAGAAGCGTTGGAAACTGCACAACATGCTCAGTGCGAGGTAATACGAAATGTTAGGATATTATTGTATTCAGTTAAAACCCCGCAAAGCGATGCAATACCTGTAAGACATCTCAGAAATAGAACGATAAGTGAAAATGAAGTTAGAAAGCATGTTAGGAATAGTAAATCATGTTACTATAGAAACTCAGTATACAGCATAGTTTCAGCAGAAAGACTATATCATGCTCAGCATTAGCCTCAGTACAGTCTGGCAGAAGACTATATTCGTACATACATAGATATTATTTCCATCCTCAACATGTATTAAGTACGTACGTATTTCTATCACTAGTTCAGCATATAGTATATACAGATACTTTACCACCATTACCTTCAGTATGTAAGACACGCAGATAGTATTACTAGTTGAGACCGTTGTATTGTTTGGGGTTGGACTACCTAGCATCCATGGCCGCCCCAGGGTTGATAGCTGTATCGACTCGTCCGCCAGAGGACGAGGATACGTCGCTCTACGGAGTGGCATGCCGTCCCACAGGGGACAAAGATGGGATGCCAGTTTTCCCCATATTTGTGCCTTGATCGGCCCTTACACACCCCAGTCGAGCGGATACGCCCGAGTGTAGATTCAGGAGTCCTCCGGACTCAGATGCAGTTATAGTCAGGGGCTCAGCGAGTCCAAGTGCATACCCAGGGGACCGGCAGGATGCTTACGGGGTTTATAGGAGATGGGATGACCGGGGTAGGGGTGTAGATTCTGTGCTGGTTGTACCTCCCGGCTTATGGGGGCCGGGTAAGGTTTGTGTATGCCATGTTATGTTATGTATGTTATGCCATATTACATTAGATACGAGTAGATCAGCAGTAGAACGATACATCTCCAGGTATGACTCCTACTCCCTCCAGTATGATTAAGAACAGGTACGACTTACACCATCAGACAGTTAATCTAATTCTTTATATTTCAGTTTCGTCAGTTACGTTATTGATTTCAGATATTTCTTTCAGTTATTGCTTTACATACTCAGTACCAGCGGTACTGACGCCCGGTGGGGCGCTGCATTACTTGCCTGCAGGTACTCGTAGACGAGCAGGTGATACTACGTGATTCCTGTCAGCGATCGAGTATTCAGCTCCTGTCGTCCGGAGACTGAATTTTAGAGGTGTATTTCAGTTCCTTTTGTTGTATAGTACGGGTAGGTCGGGGCCCTGTCCCGATCATTTCTATTGCTATTCCTAGAGGCTTGCAGTCTGTATATGGTTTCCCTGTGGTCAGATGAGCCGGTCGTGTGAGGCCGTGCAGTTGTATAGCTGTAGTACTCTTTCTTTCTTTTATGATGGCCGTGTGGGGCCATAGTTTGCCAGTAGTGGTGACCTTGCCGATCACGTAGCTTTTTTAGTACTTCATGATTGAGCTGCAGATAACTAGACAGCATGGTGGCCTTGTCGGCCCGCATAGGTTTCCCTGAATTGAGATGTTTCTGGTCAGCTGTTAGTACAGGTACAGAGGACTATAGGTCAATGGGCCGGGAGCTGTGTTTACAGCCGTTATATAGCCCTTTGTTTCCAGATATGTGGGTTAGAGTCAGCCAGGCACCAGATATGCCTAGGCTTAGCAGTCCAGTAGTTCAGGTCCTAGTAGGGCACCAGGTGCCAGTCATACCCCCCAAGGCGGGGCGTGACACAAGGTAAGTAAAACCACTAAGTAAGTAAAACTGAAATCGTGCATATCATAAAATATATTCAAGGTAAGATTCTGAGAGTAAAGGTTTGCATGCTTTTATCTAAAAACTTGATTTAAGCATGACTGAGTATCATAACTGATTCAAATAACCCAAAGTTGAAACTGATAATCATAAGTAAAACCGAACATTAGGTCAAAGCTACTGAAAACATAATATCATAACTGATGAACATGCATAACTAAAATCATGAGGAACAATAGGAGACTCATCATATAACTAAAATTACCATGATAGAGCTTACGTGGTCCCCTCTATTACACTCAAGTAGAAAGAGTCATCTAAAGCCTTGCCAAGCTAAACGCGCTACCATGATATTGATATCAAGATGAAGGCCTCTTGGGGGCAGGGGAAGCTCATAAGGGAGGTCCCAAATAATTTGAACATACCTATGTTGGCACGTCATTCTGAGTCACACGGTTGACTGAACCCTTAGCTTACTGTATGCTAGACACTACTCCCAAAAATATGCATATACTCTCCATCATTTTTCAATGAAGCTGAACCATCGTCTTACAACAATGCTGAATCATAACATAATATACATAATCTAAAAATATAACATGAGGATCCTCGTCTCAACCATACCACAAGCTGAAAAGTGGAAATCCAGACTCCAAAACCATGTGATACGCTAATAACATGAAATTGAGGTAAATCATGAAATATACTTGATCGTATGGGCTTGCCCAAACTTATACATGCTTTGGGTTAGTTAAAATTATGGATATAGACATGGGTGATTCAAAATAATATTTTCATCATATACATCTCATCATACTTGAAAACATAGATCATCATCTCAACCTTTCATGATCTTTCATAATTGGGCACCATAATTGAGAGACTTTGAGATCATGAATTTGTATGTATGGATCATAAATTCAGTTCAGTCATGTATTTCAATCTGGAGTCAGTCACTCTGTCAGTTCTCAGCTTCAGTTGTTCAGTATTTGAAATTTCAGTTCTTTCCCCAGCATTTTAGTATGTTTAACCCACATTAAAGGAAGAATGTTCCTGAGGAGATATTGTAACACCCCAAGGTCTCTAAGACTAGATTCGAGATTGAAAATGTGATCAGTAGAAAAAGTTTGAAAAATGATTCAGAATGACTCATGGTACAAGTCATAGGAAAAAGTAACGAGTCGTAGAACTGCTCATGGTCATAATTTTCAGAAGGATTCCCTGTAGTAATGAGTCAAGGGATGACCGATTGGGTGATATAACAGGTCGTGGTTTGAATTCCTTATTTGTCTCTGAGGTACTAGGGTTGGATGGTATGAGTCGTGGTACGACTCATTATAGGAAACCACGACTTAAGTATGATAAGATATCTAGCATAAATGATTGTTTACAAATTACCCATGTATGAATGTATGATTTTGACTTATGATGTCTATTTCATATATGCATGATTTTAAGATTTTGGGCAAGCCCACACAAGCTAAGTATGTTTTCACGATTTAGCTAAGGCTAATAAGATTAGCTTATAATATGTTTTGGATTCAAGATTCCCACTACAGCTTATGATATGTTTTGGAGTCAAGACTCCCTATGTTCAATTTCAGACTATGCATGTGATTATAATTTCAGCTTCATTGAAAAACGATGGTAGCACTATGCATATTTTTGGGAGTAATGTCTAGTACTGAGTGGGCTTGGGGTTCCAAGGTTTTTCGGTCTCAGAACTACGTGCCAATATAGGTACATTTATATTTTGGACCTCTCAAGAGAGTTTCCCTACCCGCCAGAGGGCCTTTAGCTTGATATCGATATCATGGTAGCGTCCTTAGCCCTGGCAAGGTTTTGGATGTCTCTGCCTACTTTAGTGTGATAGTTGGGGCATCACGTAAGCTCTATCGTGATGGTGTAGACTGTGATGAATCTTCCATTGTTCCTCATGATTTCAATTATGCATGCTCATGACTTATGATATTATGTTTTACAACGGGTTTGACCAATGGTCAGTTTATAAGATTTTACTTATGATTTCATTTATGGAAAGCCATATGATTTTTATCTTCAACTTCGGGTCATTCTATTCAGTTATGATTTTCAGCTGATGACTATACATGATTCTGATTTAGATTTCAGCATGCAGTCCTTACTCCCATGATCTTATGATTTATGTTTATATGCATGACTTCAGTTTATACTTATTCAACATGTTTTACTTACCTTGCATACTCAGTACATTTCAAGTACTGACTGCATACTCTATGTTGTATCATTTCATGATACAGGTTTAGACGATCAAACTCAGTTTCGCCGCTAGCCAGTTTGCTGCAGCTTAGTTCAGTTTCCCATCGTTGGTCAGTCCTCATCCTTCGAGGACCTTTCGTTGGTGGTGAGTTATGTTATTTTCGGTTTCACACTTTAGTGAGCTAGTTGGGGGTGTTGTCCCATGAGCTCTTCGGACATGTTAGAGGCTTATCAGACAATTTTTAGAATTTTCAGCTTTGTCAGTGTTGACTCTGTTATGATTGATATGTATTCAGACTTCCGCTTCTTCATGATTAGTTTATCAGTTCTCCGCTTGATGTATTCTCTTTAGTTGCTATGTTCATGCCATGGGTTTACTTGGAGCCATTCGTGGTTCTAGGTTTCGTGTCTCAATCCGGGGTCTCAGCTCGGGTCATGACAAGAGCAAATGAATACAAGTGATAAAATCTGGTAATAATTGATACATTAAAGCGAATGAATACAACTAAAATTAAAGCGAATGAATACAAATGATATAAGATAGTCATAATTGATACAAGTGATTTCTGATGTTGTAGTTAGATTATAGATGCGTAAATATTAGTGATATTAGAGGGAATGACTACCAGTGATACAAACCAGTAATAATTGATACAAGTGATTTTTTCAAAAAGTTTGTATGACTTAGCATGTAAGCGAACTGATTTTGTATCCCTCCTTTGTCTTTTCTCTTTTAAAGATTACCTGTCACCTCTCACCTGCTACAAGTGCTAGATAACTCTATTTACTCCACCTTCTTTTCTCTTCAAGAGAAGACTTGTCACCTTCCACATGCCACAGGTGCCACGTAACTCTAGCTACTGATGTTAGGGTAGATAGGAAGAAATTTACCTAATATTTTGTCTCTATTGAAGTTTGAACCTGAAGCCTCATAATTCTCAACCATTTCATTCACCACTAAGCCACACACATAGGTGCAATTATCTTCTTCCTTGCCTCCTGTCCTCTGCTTCTTAGCCTTAATTCTTCTTATCCGTGACATTAGGTAGTTGATTTAGGATTTGGCGTATTTGTTTCCCCAACTTGTAACTGATTGCACAAATTCGTTTGATCAATAAAAGTTTCAAATTTAGTTTTAAGTCTCAGGTACATTACACCCACCAGTATATCACTACACCACGACGAGCCCAGATTGAGAGAAGTATCGTAAATGACAGGAAGTAGTGCTTTCTACTAAACTTTCCACACAATGAACAAATTTCCTTTGAATAATCCTATATAAACTGCGAGTAAATTACTATGGCAATGGTCTCCTCAAAAAATGGAATATATAATTACATCATTAACTAGAATGGTGCAAAATGTAGCAACAAAAAAGTGAAAATAACTATATATAGTAACCATCATAAATAGATTAGGTTGTTGCTTGAATGCAAGCTCTTAGTATAGAGGTTGAAACACACAAGCAACTCTACGTAGAAGAAGCTGCAGCAGGTAAATCCTTTGTACCAGAAAGGAGTTCAAGTGTGAGGTCTCCCACTCCTACAGGCGGGCCAATACTGCAGCGATCTGTGTTATGTAATTGAATTGCATCTTTTATCTTCTGGAACTGCATAAAAGATTACCATAATAAGGTTATCCATATGGAGAAGCTATCACGTTGGTTAGCCCTAAAGGACTGTCAATAATTTTTGCCGTGCATCACCAAAGATTTATTAGTAAAAATGGACTCAAAATAATGGTCCTATTCAAATTCTTGAGTAAAAGAGGTTGATTTATACTCCATCCAAAATGAAACAATAAAAGATATTTAAGACAGAAAAATCTCAACATGTTCTTCAACCTTGTCATTCAATTTGTTATCATGATCAAGTGAAACTAGTAAAAGATAGCTAATTATCATACGTCTTACTTTGGCCAGAGAACAAGAGAAGGACTCTAGTTGTCCATCAGCTCCGCGGTAAAAATGGAAATATGGGAGGACTTTTACATTCAAAGCTTTGCACATTGACTTATTTGCATCAAAATTGACTTTCAGAAACACGATTTCAGGGTGCTCCTGCGCAGTTCTGCAGAACTGCAAAGTGAAAAATGTAAAATTCAAATTCTAGAAAATGGAGAGAAACCAATCTTAAAGACCAGTTATCTTCTTAAAATGGTTTAATATACAGATTCAACCATTGTACAACTCAAGTATAATGAAAATCATCAGTAGCACAGGAAACTATATATACAATGCAAAAGACTTGGGTGAGGAGATCAATTAAAATTCTTTGAAAGAAGCTGGATTCAAAAGTCATCATCCTGTTCTTGTAGCTCAACCAAACTGTATAGGGAAATGGACCAGTAGCAAAATTCAAGAAACAGGATAATGTTTCAAATTTATTATGTTTTGGACAATCCATTATATGATATGTATCAAGAAACAATTTCAGTGACATGAAATATGTTCCTTCTAATATTCTGGTGCTATGTTAGAATATGCAAGTTCTCAATAACTAAAATCAGAGACATGCTGGAATAGTCTCTTGTTTTGTTTAGACAATCAATATGGAAATCTAATTCTATGCATATGAAATGATGATTTTGTTTTAGGAGCACAAAATCTGTTGTAGACTTCCAATTTGAGATATTTTGAGAACAAATATAAGACAGAAAGTGAGTGAAGAAAAAATAACCGGTTGCACAGGACACTACAGAAACAGTGCCAAATTTATTTGGATATTGCAATCAATAGACTTTAAATGTACGAAATAGCTTTCCCCAGAATTTTTATACTATAGCAAACAACCAAGTTTAGGCACAAACCCACAAGACAAATACAACTCTATTCAAAATCTGAAGGCAAACTGCACTTTATTGTTTTATTTGTGGTGCAGAATGGATCTTGTAAATGAAGCTGAAACATTTTCAGAGTTGTTATAGTGCCTGCATGTTTAGGAAGGGATATACCTTTGTTTTTTTTCAAACTTATGGTCAATGGAATATTGTACAGAATCTACTAGCACAATCTGCTATACTTAATACAAATCTTACCGTTTGAAGAAAAACAAAACCCACTAGAGAAAACATATAATGTAAATATTTCTTTTCCCTTAATCCCAGAGCATCACAACCGTGTTAATGTTAGGGAATTATATATTCTAAATGAACGTAACAGCAGGTTATAATGATCCCAGCCATATGTGATACAAAAATGGAGCTTGGGTCTAACTCAACCCCAAAAGGTAGCTCATTAGGGGAGGATCGCACAAGACCATATAAAGAGATCAAATAACCCTTGGCCCCACCGATGTAAGACTCCACCCTTCCCTCTCCCTGCACACCTAGGGCTAGACATCTGCAGTGTGGTCAATATAAGACGGGGGTTCAACATTTGAAACAATGAATTAGAATGAGTCTAATTCTAATACCATGATAAGAAATGGACCTTGGGTCTAACTCAACCATAAAAGTTAACTCAAGAGATGAGGATTGGTCAAACCATATAAAGAGAGCACCCACCCCATAATTGACCGGTGTGGGACTTCTTCAACACCCTTCTCACGCTTAGGGTTGGACATCTAGAGCGTTTACAATATTAATATGGGGCCCAATATTGTGAAGGAAAATCGGGATGGATCCTGCTGATACTACGATAAAGAAATGGACCTTGAGTCAACTCAATTCCAAAAGCTAGTTTATCAGGAGAGGATTATCCAAGACAATATAAGGAGACCAAATAGCCCTTGGCCCAAACAATGTGGGACTCGAACAATATGAGTAGACAGCTACCAAAAGATCCTTAAAAGCTGTTGAAACAGAATGAACTATCTTCTTTAAACCTTCTCTTTACATTAGAAATAACAGCGCCGACATAAAATTACAGGCTTTCATAACAGGCACAGCAAGAAGTACTTACCTTGGGAAATAGTGCTTTGCAGGAAGCACACCATGTTCCATAGAATTCTACAATAACAAGTCTATCTCCAGCCTGACTTAGAGCATCCAAGAATTCTTTTGTCGAATGAATGTCAACCATGTTAGGCCCTGCATTTCGCTCCCACCATTTTGGTTCCTCAGTTCGAGTAACATTAGTGTGTGCCTAAAAAGCATTTAACAAAGACAAAAATGTGGAAAGCATACTTTTCGGGATTTAACATGTATGCAGCAAGAAGAAGTCTTCATGAAGATGAAGGCATCTACTTATTCATAAAAAAATACAAAAATAAATACCAATTTCTGTTCAAGACAGTCCAATCAAGCTTAGATGATCAAATTTAGTAGGGATGAGTAATGAACCAAATTTGGTAACTAAATTCTATCTGAACTCTCAAAAGAAAATAGAAACATACTATATCAAAATTACTATAATAAAGAAATGTGTTGTCGCTGTTCTCAATGTGATTAATCTTTAAATCATTTTAAGATGGTCTAGCAAATGAACAAGCTTTTTGGAGCAGAAACGAGAACCTGAATAGTAACCTTAGAGGATGTATTAACTGTCCCCTCGTTCCCACCAGTTAATTTTGAAAACTAAAGACCTATTCAATGTTCATAATGGGAAAGTTGATGGCATAGTCAAATGTAGAAGGATTAGACTTATGAAAGCAAATATCAATTAAAATGTGCCATCACTGTACTGCATGGTCAGAAACCACTCTTTATATCATTAAGGATGCAAATCAGGTTTGGCATCTAAGGCTGCTACCTTTAGCCAATTCATAAGTAGCTTGTTAAGACCAACCAGAACATTTAATGAACTAGGAGAGATGATCTCATGTTCTTCATTTCAAGCTTGGGCACAAGGAAGCCAAGATGTACACCAGTCAAGTCAAGTTTTATCAGTTGGAAGTTAAAAAACAGTGCTTGTAAATACTACAGAGGGTCATAGACAGCATGCCATGGTTACAAGTGCATGCCTTCCATGCATATTATCTAGGCAGACCAATGTCTGAACGACCATCACTCTGAAGAATGAGTTTGATCCTTACAATAGGAGCTTTTCTTCCAACTTACACTTTTCAATTTCCTGCTTTCACCAGTATAATATAAGTTCTTTACTAATTTACTCAAAGTCGATTTCCAATAGTCATTCTAGCTGATCTTATCTGGGAAAAACACTTCAAACCACACCAGTAGAAATTTCATCCCCAGGATCTTCAAGGAATCCAGAATCTAACTTACCTTTCTCCAGATAAAAAGAAGAAGAAGGAACCCAGAACCTATCAGAAGATAGAAGAAGAAATGGCAAAAGAGAGTTATGCATGTGACTTTTGATGGCAGGGGTGCACCCATTGGAGTTATCATAACAACAGCTTTCTCACAATGAAAAGAGACAATGGTTAATGCAGTAAGTCAATGTTATAGTGATGTAGTAACCTATGAAACAAGGACTAGCAGAAAGTCAATTCTGTCATACTAAAATTTGATCCGCTATGAATGTTGATGCTAAATAAGTGGCCCGTCCGTGCCATAACTTTTCTGTATTACTAGCATCCGGTAGAGTGCTCTATTCCCAAAACATATTCAACTTAGTAAACCCTGACCTTTCATTATCCAAGAAACATGAGGTCTTCTACAGAAACATGGTGCAAAATGACATATATGGTGAATTACACAAGTCCCTGATGACTAATACGTCGTTTGGTAGCTGGTTTAAAAGTGAGTTATGTAGATATTAAATTCTGCATAAGTAATACCTTGTTTGGTAGCTAATTAGAAGGTAAGTTATTCATTTACAAAATTAATACGGTGTTTGGTTTGCAATTTAGAAACTCGCATAACTAATACATGTATAAGTTATGAGGGAATCTATGTATTATCTTATGCCAGGTAGAAGGTGGAATAACTTATACATGAATAACTAAATCTTACATAAAGTAATACATAAATTTTCTCATAACTAATTCATGTATTACTAATGCCCACATAACTCTAACCAGTTACGAAACGACCCCTAAGTGATGATTAATCATATGCATGTTCTGATTTAGGATAGCAGCGGTGTCCCCCTTGCATGCAGTATGACTATACCATCCAATACTGGCATCCTCCCACCTGGATAAGTTATCTAAGGAAGCCAATCGGAAGAAATCACTATAATTTTTTTTTTGGCCTCTGCTGGATCTGAAACCTTGTCTTCCATGGTATTTCTTCCAACTTATCGACTAATCCTATGCATCTTGACTGCTAATTTAGTGATTACTAGTATAAATCAGCATAACAAAGATACCAAATTTCATTGTTTCAATACAATTAGGTGTTTCAAGAGAACGAAAAAGACTGTATGATACCCTCCTACAACTGCAAAGTGAACGACTTCCAATGAAATTTGAAGCTTAAAAGACCTCAAAACTCAAATGAGCTAAGCACAACTAGTGTCCACCAGTAAACAATATCCTCAATATAAATGGATATAAGAATACGCTGCCAAAAAGGAAAAATTCAGTAAAAGCTGGATTCTTTACCTTAACAGCAGGAAATCGCTTGTTTGGCCTGAAGGCAATTCTGGAAACAAATTCGACAGAAATTGAAGGATAATCAGAAAGGGAGACACCCCTTTTATGCAACCTTTGATTGGGTGCAAGACCCGTTTGGGTAGAATTCAAAGATGAAGAGAATGAGGTTAACAATGAAGAATTGGGAGAAGAACAAGAAAACCGTAAGGAGTTTAAAGAAAAGCGCATTAAATCAGCCATAGAACAGAACTTCAGAGAAATAAGTAAGATCCTTTAAGATACTTCTTTCTTCCTCTGAATCTTGCTTAGCTTTTTTCTTTTAGGGGAATCTTAGTTCCCTATATAAACAAAAACAAGATTGAGTATAACCCAAGTTACATCAATGGAAACTCAGTGATTGGAAAACGAAAGCCATAAAATTGAAGGGCTAGTTGATCTTTGATTTTTCCTGTCTTCCTATGGAGAGATATTGGCATTACTATGTGAAAATGGTGTATGACTGTTGAACTACTGGAAAAGGCTTGACCACACAACCCATAAACATAAAAGCGAATGCATGTGAACAATTTGTGTGAACCAAATTTTACGAGTAGAACAATCTACATAGATATTTCTTTTCTTTTTCTTTATTTTTTGTTGTGGGGGGGGAGGGGGGTTGTACTTTGAGGGTCATGTAACTCAGAGAATTTTTTATATTGGATTTCCAGAGAAAATGTTCCTAAATTTTCTTCTACAGTTCTTTTGTGATTTGTGTATAGGAAAGACTACCGTGAACACATGGTCACATAGGATCAAGAAGACATCGCATTAGAATAATAATTAAGAATGAGTTGAATAAAGTTATGGGAGGTAAGTCAACTTCAATGAATCACCAACAAAAGCAATCGTAATCATTACGCGTCTGATATCGATCACTTTTATCATAACGTCGTGCCAATCGGAGTTTTTGTTAATAGAAATAGGAAATTCGTAGCCGAAAGTCATATTAAAAGAAAGAAAAAAAGACAGGTCAGCTAGTCCTTACATGATCCTGCAAATCACGACGGTTTTACGGCTAGTGCGCATAAAGGTATGCACAAATTGAGCATTTCTATTAGATGATGTACGGACCAATTTCATTGGCGAATATACTTCATTTATTGTCTATAAATTGCTGAATCATTCACTTGTAATAGGTTGGAATTGGACAATATAATGCATTATATTAATATTTTCTCAACTTCAAGTTTAATTTTCTATTTTCTCGTTTAAGGTAGATTCAAAGAAAACATTCGTACAGGAACCTTTAAAGTTGATTTATTCGTTTTGCAGCTGTCACCGGAACTATAACTGAAGCAACAACACTTTAATTTTACTAATTCATTCGCTTGTTTAATTATATTATCGTTCTTTATACATTCATCAAGCAACATATTTACTTAGTTAATCTCTATGCCAAATCAATTTTGCGTGTCAAATCAATTTGTGTATCTTTAACCTCATAAAAAATTCAACTATGCCGATTTTCGCATAAATAGTTTGGCGCCCACCGTTGCTTCGGGATAATTGTGATATTGATTTGACTCACTACTTTATTTACTAACTTGTGTAGATTCATCTTCTTTTCATAATAATCTCTGAAAATTGTGAACAACAACAATGTTAATGGTTAATCAAAACATGGTGGAGAGGCCAGTTCTCTCTGATAGTGCTTGAGACCGAGTAGGTCATAATGAGGAATACTCTACCGGTGTGACTGCAGTAGAGACTGGTCATGAGACTATAAATTTGATAAATGGGAATGCACGCCGGTAGCTGACAGAGAAGGCCCCTAATGATCTACACGATGAGAAAGAAAATCATCACTAGAACAACGACCGTTCGGATATATAAACCATCAAAGAGATTTTAGAAGTGTTGGCTGCTCAACAAAGGTCCATGTTAGACTGTCTTACTCGTTAGGATCAACAAGTGATGGAGTTAAAGAAAGAACTAACTAATAATGGCTTCTAACTACACCGGGATAGATGGTTTTGCTGGTAACTATAGACGATTTATGTAATGCCTTTCCTCTATTGCTTCTCCTATGTCTAGATTGACTCAGAAGAAAGTCAATTTTCAATGGTCTGATACTTGCAAGAAGAGTTTTTAGGTGTTAAAGACTCGACTCACTTTTGCCCCAATTTTAACTATACTAGAGGGTTCAGATGGGTTCGTGGTTTATTACGATGCTAATGTGTCGGGGAATAGCGACACATATTTTTTTTTTTAAATTTTACATGTCATTTAGAGTGAAATTAAGTTGAAATTAACCTTATTATACTATGTTACAGGATCCCAAGACATTGGATAAAGAAAGGAGCTAAGGCTAGAAAATTACTTAGAAGACGAGGCAAAAGACGGACCGTCAGTCTAAAGAATGGTCTGTCCCTTAGTGCGTCCCTTCCTAGATGCAAATTCCAGAAACCCAGAAAATTGGGTCCGTGCACTACTGTTGAAAGCGCGGTCCACCTTTCCAAAGGATGGTCCGTCAATAGATAGATGGATAGGGATTGGCAGAATGGGATTTCTCTAGTACGAAGTGAAGTACGAACTATCTTTCCAAACGATGGTTCATCTCTCAAAGGATGACATACCCAGGGACAAAAAAAGAAATGTAAAGGACGGTCCGTCCCTGTGCACCTAGCACTCCGATGTTCAAATTTAACGGGCTTTTTGGATCATTTTATAAATAGAATTTTTTGGTAATTTTTGAGAAGTGTTTATTTCTTAGTTCATAGCTAGTATAGAGAGTAGATTTTAGCCCTAACTTTCAAAAATATTATAGATTTAATTTTTGTAATTGAAGATTATCATCAATCAAGTAGAGATCTCAATTCCTATCGGTAAGAATGCCTCAATACTTCTCTTATCTTCTTCTTCTTACCAAGGGAAACCTAGATCTAGGGTTGTGAACCCTAATGATCCCAATTTGTTAAAATTGAGTTTGGACTATTGAATATTTAATTAATTTTTGCTTTGTAGCTTGTGATTGGTGATGAGAATCATCCAATCCTGATAATTACCCTTACGAGGGTTGAAAGAGCAAATTTAGATTGGATTAGCATCAATCAATAATGAATGATCTCGCCCAAGCGCATGCAAACACACGTGGTCGTCAAGTAATATAGGCCTGGAATTCTCGATTATCGATCCGTTATAGACTTGTCAGTTCAATCATATAAGGTTGTTTCTTGTTTCACTATTCTATCAAACAATTGGAATGGGGAATGGTCGTGCCTAGCCACCACTTCAGCAGCTCCAGTAGCTCACCTATATTAATAGGGGCCCTCTTCTAGTGCAGCTGGCAGACAACGCCACAATAGGTTCCATGAACTTTCATCCCATTAGGAGCAGGAGTGCTCATCTGATGTGGTCAGGTATGTTATGAGTTTTTCATCTTGATGTTTATGCATTGCTAGACCCAGGGGCCACATTATCTTTTGTAACTCCTTATATTGCTATTAGTTTCGGTATTAGTCCTGAAATCCTATCAGAACCCTTCTCAGCCTCTACTCCTGTCGATGAGTTAGTTTTAGCTCAATAGATATATAGGAATTGCCCTGTCATGATGCATCAAAAATTCACCTCAGCCGACCTAGTAGAGTTAGACATGAATGATTTCGATGTTATCTTTTGTATGAATTGGTTATATGCATGCTATGCTTTGGTTAATTGCAGAACCTGATCAGTAGAGTTATAATTTTGGGGTGAACCAGTCCCAGAGTGGAAGGGTAGTTCAGCTGTGTCTGTAGGTTGCTTTGTTTCCTACCTTAAGGCCAGGAAGATGATCTCCAAGGGTTGTGTGTACCATCTAGTTCGGGTTAAGGATTATACGTTCGAGACCCCGACACTTCAGTTAGTTTTTGTTGTATGTGAGTATCTGGAGGTGTTTCTAGATGATCTACCAGGAGTCCCTTCTGAGCGAGAGATTGACTTTGGTATTAATCTTCTCCCCAGCAGGCAACCTATATCTATTCCTCCTTATAGAATGGCTACAACCGAACTAAAGGAGTTGAAAGATAAGTTGAAAGATCTCTTGGATAAGGGTTTCATCAGACCTAATAAGTCCTCATGGGGTGCTCTAGTTCTCTTTATTCGAAAGAAGGATTGTTCCCTTAGGATGTGCATTGATTATCGATAGTTGAACAATGTCACAATTAAGAATAAGTATCCCCTTTCCAAGATTGATGACTTGTTTGACTAGCTTCAGGGTGCCAAGTGCTTTTCAAAGATAGACCCAGATACGACTATCACCATCTTAGGGTTAGGGAGAGTGACATTCTAAAGATAGCTTTCAGGACTTAGCATGGTCACTATGAGTTTGTAGTTATGTCTTTTGGACTAATGAATACTCCTGCAACTTTTATGAATTTGATGAACAAGGTGTTCAAGAAATATTTGGATATGTTCATTATTGTCTTCAGAGATGATATCCTTATATACTCTCGGAACGAGAAGGATCATGCTGCTCATTTGAGGATTGTGTTGTAGACTCTAAAGGATTGTCAGCTATTTACTAAATTTAGAAAGTGTGAGTTTTGGTTGGACGCAATGACATTTTTGGGTCATGTGGTGTCTAGTGAGGGTGTGCAGGTAGACTCTCAAAATATTGAGGCGGTGAAGAATTGGCCTAGACCTGTCAGTCCTACTGCTATTTAGGAGCTTTTGGGTTTAGCTGGCTACTACTGGCATTTCATAGAGGGATTTCCATCCATTGCAGCACCTTTGACTAAGTTGACCTAGAAGAGATCAAATTTCAATGGTCCGATGCTTGTGAGAAGAGTTTTCAAGAGTTAAAGACTCGGCTCACTTCAGCCCCAGTACTGGCCCTATCGGAGGGAACAAATAGCTTCATTGTGTATTATGACGCTTTTAGGATTGGCCTTGTTTGTGGGTTGATGCAATATGATAAGGTCATTACTTATGCCTCGAGACAGTTCAAAACTCATGAGAAATATTATCCGATGCATGACCTAAATTTTGCAATGGTGGTGTTTACCTTGAATATTTGGAGGCACTATTTGTATGGGGTGCATGTGGATGTGTTCACAGGTCACAAGAGCCTTAAGTTTGTGTTCACCCAGAAAGATCTAAATTTGTGGTTGAGGAGATGGCTAGAGCTTCTCAAAAACTATGATATAAGTATCCTTTATCATCCGGTTAAGGCCAATGTAGTAGCGGATGCTCTTAGTAGGTTGTCCGTGGAGAGTGTGTCCCATGTTGAGGATGGGAGAAAGAAGTTGGTGAAGGATATCCATAGGCTTGGTTGATTAGGAGTTCGCCTTACGGATTTGACGGATTTTGGTGTTATTGTTCAGAAAGGGTCAGAATCTTCATTGGTGACAGAGGTTAAAGCAAAGAAACATGAGAATCCTATCTTTGTAAAGTTGAAGGAAGTTGTTCAGAATCAGAAGGTGGAGATTTTCTCCTAAGAAGGAGATGGTGTGCTTCAATATTAGTGCCGATTGTGTGTCCCGACTGTGGATGACTTAAGAGAGCGGATGTTAAGCAAGACTCATGGCTCTTGGTACTCTATCCATCTAGGTGCCACCAAGATGTATCATGATCTACGGGAAGTCTATTGGTGGAATGGCATGAAGAAGGACATAACGGAATTTGTGGCTAAGTGTTTGAATTGCCAATAGGTGAAGGTTGAGCATCAGAGACCTGGAGGTATGCTTCAGGACATCAGCATTCCTACTTAGAAGTGGAAAGAGGTCAACATGGACTTCATTAATGTGCCGACAGTATGACTCTTATGGGTGATTGTAGACAGGTTGACCAAATCAACATATTTCCTACTGATCAAAACTATAGATTCAGCTACGGATTATGCCAGACTCTACATTCAGGAGTTAGTTCGGTTTCATAGGGTTCCCTTGTCCATCATCTTAATATGAGTACTCAGTTCACCTCTCAGTTCTGGAGATCGTTTCAAAGGGGCCTTGGTACTCAGGTAAAGCTTAGCAGAGGTTTGCACCCACAGAAAGATGGTCAGGCCGAGTGAACCATTTAGACTCTTGAGGACATGTTGAGAGCATGTGTGGTGGATTTCAAGGGTAGTTGAGATGATCACTTGCCTCTCATTGAGTTTTTCTATAACTATAATTATCACTCCAGTATTTAGATAGATCTATTTGAGGATATTTATAGGCAGAGATGTATCCCTTATCAGATGGTTTGATGTAATACCCTGAAATGTCCCTTAGATCAGACCCGAGACTTATCACAGAAAACAGTAGAAAAATAATACCAGAACAAACAACGAACCTTAGTACAGTTCATTATAGGAATATATGGATCGTTGGTTATGACCGTTGTTGAGTTCTAGTAAGCTATTCAAAATTGCCCTAGAATTGATGAGGGAATTTGTACAGACCGTTGTTTGATTATACGGGCCGTTATCTGTAGTTGTTGAATTAGATTCAGAGAAGTGTTCAACATTTGTTTTAGAGACCACGAGTCTTAGTATGAATCATAGTGAGGTGGTATGAGCTGTAGGTATGAAAATTAGAGAATGACCTATATGGATTGGAAAGTATAAACAACATGTAACCGATCATAGGATCATGGTGCAATTCATACCATCTGTCTATAAGATGAGATATTGTAACACCTCGGGCTTTCATGCTAAGTTTGTGTAACACTCCAAAAGTTCCTAAGATCAACACCAAGGGTTGAACCCGAGAAAAGCAGGAAAATTTCACTAGAGTCACAGGACGAATCAAGGGATGAGTCATTGTAGGGAACAACGACCCGTTGTGTCCCTCGTGGTAAGTCCCCAGTCAGAAATTTTCCTGTAAACAATGGGCCTAGCAATGACTCATTGAAAGATCCAATGGGTTGTCCTGAGTGGCTATTCAATGGGGTTCAGAAAATGCCCAGATCTGAGTTAGTGATGACGAGAGGATATGGAGAACTATTGTTTCAAGTAACGACTCATCCTGTCTGGTCGATGGTTGGAGAATTAGAAGAGTAGAATTAGAAGAGTAACATAATTTCCCTTGGAAACAACAAATGGAGTAATGAGTTATTGTTTCATATGTTGACTTATCTTGAGTGGTCATTGGTTAGAACCTCAGCAGAGTACCAAAAGTGTTTCGGATACAACGGACGATCCAACGGCCTTTGGTATGCTATGATGACTCATAGAGTGGTCGTTATAGCCGGCAGGCAATTTTTTAATGCAATTTCCTAGGGGTATTTTCGTAAATTTCTGAGATCCTAACTTCCTAATGACATCGTTTTAAGATTTAAAAGGAGTGTTTTAAGAGGGTTTAGTCTATTTTAAGTCATTAGACTCGCATGCGTGCAAGATGTTGAGATTCCTTTTCAAGATCAAGCTAGAATTCTCTCTAATTTCTTCCCCAATTCCCTTGGGCTTTCAAGGCTAGTTTGAAGATCAGCTTACCCAGGTATGTAGGAATATGAATAAGGGATTTCTTCCACCATCATGCCCAAACTTCTTTTCAAATTCATGAATTCAAGTTCTTAAACAAGTGTATTAATTTATAAGATTTTAACCCAATTTTATGAAATTACCGATGTTATGTTTATGGGTCTAATCCTCTCATGTTCTAAAGTATGTTTTAGGTCTAATGGGCAGATTTTATACTCAATTTGATTATAAAATTCATGTTTTCAAGTTATTAGAAACTATTCCCTATCATGCATGTTTTGTGAAGATCAAGCATATGATTCTATGATTTCAAGCATGATGAATTGTCAAAGTATGCATGAATATTTATAAATTCTCAACTTACGATTCCGTGATTTTGACTTATGAAGTCTATTTCAAGTATGCATGATTTTATGATTTAGGCAAGCCCATGCAAGTTAAGTATGTTTATTATGATTTTAGCAAAGGCTAACAAGATCAGTTTATGATATGATTTGAAGTCTAGACTCCAAATGCAGTTTATGATATAATTTGGAGTCAACACTCCTAATTTTCAGATTTAACCAAAGTTTTGAGATTACGATTATGTGAGCAATATGCATGTTTAGGGAGTAGTGTCTAGAACCAAGCAGGCCAGGGGTTCCGAGGTTCCTCGGTCTCATAAACTACACGCAAATATAGGTATATATTTTTGACCTCTCAAGAGAGTGTTTCCCCTACCTGAGGGCACATTGTAATGTCACACCTTATTCGTCCTTTGCCCTAGCAAGGCTTATGATGACTATCCTCTACGTGCGAAAGACGTGGGATCATCATGCACTCATACATAGTGGTTGTTAGTTATGACGAGTCTGCTACTGTTCCTCATGCTCTTAGTTACTTATGTTCATATATTATTGTCACAACCTGAACGGAGGCCCGGATCGAGACACGAGACAAGGAACCCCGAGGGACTCCAAGTCGACCCATGGCATGAAAATACATCTAAGTAAATCAAGAAAATGATAGATAAACATGATAAACTTAGGAGAATTTCTGAAATAACATAACATTAGAAATACACACGAATCTGAAGCTAATTATGTTCTATGTCTGAAAAGCCTCTAATACTGATGAGTTGATGGGACAAGACCCCCAACTAACTCTTTAAGTTTGAAACTGAATACATAAAGAAAACTGATAAAGCATGGTCCTCGGGAGATGAGGAATCCCCAACAGTTGTGGGATGCTAACTCTGAAAGGCTGGCTAGGGACGAGGCTGAGTTTGAGTAACGGGGCCTGTATCATAAAACGATACAATATAAAGTATGCTGTCAGTACATGGAACGTACTGAGTATGCAAGGTAGTAAAAATGCTTAAATAAGTAAAACCATTCAAAACATGCATAATGTAAAACATGATCAAGATGAGAATCTGAGAGTAGGACTTGCATGTTATTTTCTGAAATCATGATCTCAACATAACATAACATCACAATGGGATCGAATGACCCAAAGCTTAGACTTGACAATCATAAGTACAACTGACATTGGGTAAAACCTCTCTTAGAACATTTGTGTATATATATTATGAGTAATAAACATGAATAACTGAAATCATGAGGAACAATGGGAGACTCGTCATATGACCGACATACGATGGTAGAGCTTATGCGGTCCCAACTATCACACTCAAGTGGGTAGAGCCGTCTAAAGTCTTGCCAGGGCTAAGAACGATAACATGATATCGATATCAAGCTCGTGGCCCAATGGGGCAGGGGATAGATCACAAAGGAGGTCCCAAAGTACATATATGGATCAACCTACATTAGCGCGTAGTTTTGAGGCATAGGGTGATCGACCCTTAGCCTACTCGTTGCAAAACATTACTCCTAAAAACATGCATATCCTCTCCATCGTTATTTTTAACGAAGCTCACCATCGTATATTAACGAAGCTCAATAATCAAATACATCTCAAATATGAAATTATATATATATATATATGAGAAGCTTTTGTTCAAACCATACCACAAACTGAAAAATAATTGGGAGTCTTCGCTCCAAAACCATGTGGTAAGCTCAATTCGAAAAATCATAAATCATACTTTAACATGTGGGCATTGACCAATACTTCAACATGCTTGAAAATACGCAATTCACTCGAAAATAGGATTATAAACATGGGTAACTCAAAAACATTCTTTTCATCAATAATATCTCATCATACTCGAACATTCATCATAAATCTCAACTTTCATGAATTTCTCATAAATGGGCATTTTGATTTATAAAGCTTGAAACATGATTGTAATTGAAAACAATATAAAACTTGCCTATGATTCATAATTCATTAATAGAGACACATTTATATCATACCCATATAGTAAATTAGAAATCTCATGCATTGGGTTAAAACCCCATAGAATCAATATAGGAATTGGTATGATTTAGAGAGAGATTGGTCATGGATACCTGAAAGGGTTTGATTCCACTAGTTCTCTGATTGCCCAAGGAAGGTTTGAAGAAAAATTCTTGAAGGATTAGTCTTGATCACCTCTCTAGACCCTTACTCTTCCATGCATGAATAGGAATGACTTAGAATGGATTTTCACCCTCTTAAAACCCACTATTCATAGCTTAAAACGACATAGTTTAGTCCTTAGGATAGTAGGAATTACAGAAAAGCCCTTACTAAATTCGTAGAAAATAACTGACTGCCAGTCCCAATGAGGGACTGGACGAGCCGTCGTCCAGGGGAACTAATCGTGGCATCAGTTGTCGAGTGCACTGTCTAACAGTTCATCTGGGGCTCATCACGGTCAACCTTACGAGTCATTAATGGTGACCACGAGTCGTGGTCACCACTCGTCACCCTCACTGCCTGAGGTTCAAATTATCTCTAACCTGCTGACCATGACCTCTCCCACAAATTGTGGTGATTGACCACGACTCGTAGGGACCTTCCCTAGGGTACACTGCCAGGCCCCCTTCACTTTCCTTAATCCCTTGTCCATGGCTAACTCAATTGAGTCGTGGGGACTGGCCACGAGTCGTGGGGACTGACCATGACTCATGGTTAGATCCGTGGGGACCTCAATTCAAAAATTCAACCCAAGCCTTGAACCTCACCACGAGTCACCTCACGATTCGTGGTCTTCTCCACGGGTCACAGAACGTCTCGTTCTATGATCTAGTGCAGAATTTTCAGTTTTCTCCATTTCAACCCCCGGGTCTGATCTTTGGGCTTCGGGGGTATTACAATATCTCCTCCTTAAGAACATTCGTTCTAGAATGTTGAAAATCATACTAAAAGCAAAGAAATGCAGTCATCATATTCAAATACGACCATTTAAGCCGAAAACTAACGAAATGACTAAATCCGATTCAAACTACATGGCTAAACAAAATTCATGAATCATATACACATCCACATATATGAAAGAAGATGGGGCACATGAACTGAACATGAAAACTAGTTAGAGTACTAGGGAAAAACTAATACCTCAAGCTGGAACTAGCTGGTAGGGAATAAATGTGGGTATCTAGCCATCATGTCTGCTTCGGCTTCCCACGTAGCTCTTCAACATGCTGATTCCTCCATAAAACTTTGACTGAAGCTACTCCTTTGTTACTTAGCCTTCGAACCTGATGATCTAGTATCTCCACTGGAACCTCCTCATAACTACACCCTGGCACTGTCCACCGGGACAACTAGAGTTGGAATACCCAAACACTGAGCGATACATGAAAAACAGGATGCACAGAAGCTAATTTTGAGGGCAACTCCAATTCATATGCCACCTTTCCAACCTGTTTCACCATCCGGTAGGGGCCAGCATAATGAGGGCTGAGTGCATCACTCCCTTCACTAGAAACACCTTCAAAAACACCCAATCATCCACTTTGAACTCGAGTTCTCTCCTTCTCACATCGACAATAGGACTTTTGGTGACTTTGAGCTATTTTCAACCTGTCCCGTATGAGCTGAACCTTCTTCATAGCCTCATGAATTGAATCTGGTCCTATTATCGCAACTTCACCAACTTCAAACCAACCAACAGGCGATCTACATCTCCACCCATAGAGAGCCTCAAACAGAGTCACTTGAATACTAGAATGGTAGTTGTTATTGTATGCAACTTGATAAGAGGAAAATGATCATCCCAACTACCTTTGAAGTCAATCACGTATCTCTCAACATGTCCTCGAGAGTCTGGATCATCCGCTCCGCTTGACTATTTGTTTGCGGGTGAAATGTTGTGCTGAGCTTTACCTGAGTACCAAGTCTTTTTTGAAACAACCTCCAAAACTGAGAGTTAAACTGAGTACCTCTGTCTGATATGATGGACAAGGGCACTCCATGCAATCGAACTAGCTCTCGGATGTATAGTTTGGCATAATCCTTCTCCGAATCCGTGGTTTTGACCAGTAGAAAATGAGCGAACTTGGTCAACCTGTCCACAACCACCCAAATGGAGTCGTGTTGTCAACGAGCGTGAGGTAAACCTGTTATTAAGTTGTTATTGAGCTCTTCCCACTTCCAAGTAGGAATACTGATATCCTAGAGCACACTTCTCAGTCTCTGATGCTCGACCTTCACTTGCTGATAGTTTTGACACTTAGCCACAAATTCTGCTATGTCCTTCTTCATGCCATTCCACCAATTGACTTCCCGTAAGTCACGGTACATCCTGGTGGCACATGGGTGGATATAATACATGAATTCATGAGCCTCATGCCACATTTGGTTCCTTAAATCATCAACATCCGAAATACATAAGTGACCCTGGTATTGAAGCACACCATCTCCCCCTTTGGAGAAGACCTCTACCTTCTGACTTTGAACGACTTCCTTTAACTTTACCAAAATAGGGTTTTTGTCTTGCCTAGATTTTACATCAGTCACCAAGGATGATTATGATCCATTCTGAACTGTAACACCACCATCGGTCGAATCAACCAAACAAACTCCTAACCGTGCAAGCCGATGCACATCCTTCACTAGCTCTTTTCTCGCCACATCAACATGGGACACACTTTCCATGGAGAGTCTACTAAGTGCGTCTGCTACTACATTGGCCTTTCCCCGAATAATAAAGGATACTTATATCGTAATCTTTAAGTAGCTCTAACTACCTCCTTTGCCAAAGATTGAGATCATTCTGGGTAAACACATATTGCAAACTCTTGTAATTCGTAAACACATCTACATGTAACCCGTACAAATAATGTCTACATATCTTCAAGGAAAATACCACTGCTGCTAATTCGAGATCATGAGTCGGGTAGGTCTTCTCATGCACTTTCAGCTGTCTAGAAGCGTAAGCTATAACTTTTCCGTGCTGCATAAATACACACCCAAGTCCGATCCTTGAAGCGTCACAATACACCACGAACCCATCGGTGCCCTTGGGTAGAGTTAAGACTGGTGCTGAGGTGATTCGAGCCTTCAACTCTTGGAAGCTCTTCTCAAAAGCCTCCGACCATTGAAACTTTACCTTCTTCTAGGTCATTTTAGTAAATGGTGCTGCAATAGATGAAAACCCCTCAACTAAACCTCTGATAGTAGCAAGCTAGGCCCAAGAACTTCTGATATCTTAAGGATTCATTGGTCTGGGCCAATTCATCACCGCTCCTATCTTCTGCGAGTCTACCTGCGCATCCTCACTAGACACCACATGACCTAAGAATGCCACAGAATTTAACCAAAACTCACATTTGTTGAATTTTGCATACAATTGACGATCCTTCAAAGTTTGAAACACCACCCTCAAATGAGCGGCATGCTCCTCTTCGCTCCGAGAGTATATGAGAATATCGTCAATAAACACAATCACGAACATATTCAAGTATGGCTTGAACACCCTATTCAATAGATCCATAAAAGCTGTAGGAGCAATCGTTAGTCCAAAAGACATAACTACAAACTCATAGTTACCATACCGAGTTTTTAGGATGTTTTTTCAAAATGTCACTCTCTCGAACCCTAAGCTGATGGTACTCGGATCTGAGATCTATCCTTGAGAAGCACTTGGCACCCTGAAGCTGGTCAAACAAATCATCAATCCTGGGTAGAGGATACCTATTCTTGATGGTGACTTTGTTCAATTTTCGATAATCAATACACATAGGAAGAGAACCATCTTTCTTTCGGACAACGAGAATTGGTGCACCCCATGGGGATTTACTCGGTCTAATGAAACCCTTATCCAAAAGGTCTTTTAATTGTTACTTCAACTTTTTTAGTTTGGCTGGGGCCACTCTGTAGGGAGGAATAGATAAGAAACTCAATACCAAAATCAATCTCCCGCTCTGGAGGGATTCCCGATAGATCATCTGGGAAGACTTCTGGATACTCACATACCACTGGAACTAACTGGATAGTCGGGGTCTCAGATGTAGCATCCTTAACCCTAACTAGATTATACACACAACCTTTAGAAATCATCTTTCTGACCCTAATATAAGAAATGAAATGACCTCACAGGTACAACTGAACTACCCTTCCATTCTGAGACTGGCTCACTCAAAAATCTAAATTCTACCTCACGGGTCTTATAATTAATGGAGGCATAACAGGCAAATAGCCAATCCATGCCAAGGATGACATCAAAATTGGTCATGGATAACTCTACCAAATCTACTGAGGTGACTTTCTGAAGGATTATGACCGGGCAACTCCTATACACCTGTCTAGCTACAACTGAATCACCCACTGAAGTAGAGATTCAGAAGGGTTCTCGCAAGATCTCGGTACTGACTTTGAAACTACTAGCCACGTAAGGTGTCACAAAAGACAAGGTAGCCCCTGGATCTAACAAAGCATAAATATCAAGATGGAAAACCCGCAACATACCAGTGACTACATCTGGGGAGACCTCCTACTCCTGGCGCGAGGCTAAGGCATAGAATCTACTTTGGCGTGGGCCGCCACTTGTGCTAGTAGATGCCCCCTGCTATGTTGGGCGTGCGAGTGGAGCTGCTGAACTGGAAGCTGGGCCACAACCCCTATCATGGCCTTATCTAGTTGCTGGGCAATCTCTGAGCATATGCCCAGGCTTTCCGCATCCAAAGCAAACACCCGAACCTGCCAAGCACTAACCTGTGTGCCCCCAACCACACTTGCGGCAAGCTAGGATGCTGGAACCTATGGGCCTGCTGCTCTGACCCATAGAGCATGATGCTCGTCCTCCCTAGTCGTGCCTAGGTCTGAATGGCATACTTAGTGCTGAAGAAGCTGGGGCTGAAGATCTCTGGTGCGTCTGCTGTCAGTGCTCACCATCTCACCTCGGTTGAGAGAACCTATAACTATCCATCCTGGTCCTCTTGGCCTCTCTCTCCCTCATATGTGCCACCTCCATCTGCTGTGCCTACAAGAGAATCCAAGGAAAATCCATATCCTGATGCAGCTTTCAGACACCCTAACACATTTCTAATCTATTGCTCTGATACCAAGTTTGTAACGACCCAAACGGAGGCCCGGATCGAGACACGGGACAAGTAATCCTGAGAGACTCCAAGTCAACCCATGGGATGAACATACATCTAACTAATTCATGAAAATGATAGATAAACATGAAACTTAGTAGAATTTTGAAATAACATAACATTAGAAATACACACGAATCTGAAGCTCATTACATTCTATGTCTGAAAAGCCTCTAATACTGATGAGTTGATGGGATAAGACCCCCAACTAACTCTTTAAGTTTGAAACTGAATACATAAAGAAAACTGATAAAGCATGGTCCAGGGGAGATGAGGAATCCCCAACAGTTGTGGGATGCTAACTCCGAAAGGCTGGCTAGGGATGAGGCTGAGTTTGAGTATCGAGGCCTGTATCATAAAATGATACAACATAGAGTATGCGGTCAGTACGTGGAATGTACCGAGTATGCAAGGTAGTAAAAATGCTCAAATAAGTAAAACCATTCAAAACATGCATAATGTAAAACATGATCAAGATGAGAATCTAAGAGTAGGACTTGCATGTTATTTTCTGAAATCATGATCTCAACATAACATAACATCAAAATGGGATCGAATGACCCAAAGCTTATACTTGACAACAATAAGTAAAACTGACATTGGGTCAAACCTCTCTTACAAAATTTGTGTATATATATTATGAGTAATAAACATGCATGACTGAAATCATGAGAAACAATGGGAGACTCTTCATATAACCGACATACGACAGTAGAGCTTATGTGGTCCCAACTATCACACTCAAGTGGATAGCGCCGTCTAAAGCCTTTCTAGGGCTAAGGATGGTACCATGATATCGATATCAAGCTCTTGGCTTGATGGGACAGGGGATAGCTCACAAAGGATATCTCAAAGTATATATATGGATCAACCTACATTAGTGCGTAGTTTTGCATAGGGTGATCGACCCTTAGCCTACTCGGTGCTAGACATTACTCCCAAAAACATGCGTATGCTCTCCATCGTTATTTTTGACGAAGCTCACCATCGTCTATGATGAAGCTTAATAATCAAATACATCTCAAATCTGAAATTATATATATATGAGAAGCTTTTGTTCAAACCATACCACAAGCTGAAAAATAATTGGGAGTCTTCGTTCCAAAACCATGTGGTAAGCTCAATTCGGAAAATCATAAATCATACTTTAACATGTGGGCATTGCCCAATACTTCAACATGCTTGAAAATATTCAATTCACTCAAAAATAGGATTATAAATATGGGTAACTCGAAAACATGCTTTTCATTAATAATATCTCATCATACTCGAACATTCATCATAAATCTCAACTTTCATGAATTTCTCATAAATGGGCATTTTGATTTTTAAAGCTTGAAACAAGATTGTAATTGAAAACAATGTAAAACTTGCCCATAATTCATAATTCATTAATAGAGACACATCTAAATTATTCCCATGTAGTAAATTAGAAATCTTATACATTGGGTTAAAATCCCATAGAATAAATATAGGAATTGCCATGATTTAGAGAGAGATTAGGCATTGGTGTGAACGGATTAACCCATTCATAACTCTACATACCTAAAAGGGTTTGATTCTACCTGTTCTCTGATTGCCCAAGGAAGGTTTGAAGAAAAATCTTGAAGGATTAGCCTTGATCACCTCTCTAAACCCTTAATCTTGCATGCATGAATAGGAATGACTTAGAATGGATATTCCCCTCTTAAAACCCACTGTTCATAGCTTTAAACAATGTAGTTTAGGCCTTAGGATCGTAGGAATAACAGAAAAGCCCTTACTAAATTCGTAGAAAATAATTGACAGTCAGTCCCAACGAGGGACTAGACGAGTCGTCGTCCAGGGGAATGAAGCGTGGCATCATTCGTCGAGTGCACTATCTAACAGTTTGTCTGGGGCTTGTCATGGGGAACCTCACAAGTCGTCACCACTCGTCACCCTCATTGCCTAAGGTTCAAATTATCTCCAACCTGCTGACCACGACCCCTCCAATGAATTGTGGTGGCTTACCACGACTTGTGGGGACCTTCCGTAGGGTACACTTCCAGGCCCCATTCACTTTCCTTAATCCTTACCTACGACTGACTCAACGAGTCGTAGGGACTGACCAGGACTCGTGGTCAGGTCCGTGGGACCTCAAATTCCAAAATTCAACCCAAGCCTTGAACCTCACCATGATTCACCTCACGACTCGTGGTCTTCCCCATGGGTCACAGAATGACTCGTTCCGTGACCTGGTGCATAATTTTCAGTTTTCTCTGTTTCAACCCCAGGTCTGATCTTTGGGCTTCTGGGGTATTACAATTATGATAGTATATTTTACAGCAGATTTGACCCAATGATCTGTTTATGAGATTTTACTTATGATTTTATCTATGACAAGTCATATGATTTCTATTTCCTAATCTTAGGTCACTATGTTCAGTTATGATAACCAGTTTATGATTATGTATGTCTTAGATATAGTTTTCAGAATGCAGTCCTTACTTTTATGATCTTATGATTTATTAAGCATGTTTTACTTTCCTTACTCAGTACATTCGAAGTACTAACCGTATACTTTATGCTATATCATTTCATGATATAGGTTTGGGTGATCCAGCTCAGTCTCGCCGATAGTTGCTTTCTCTTCAATTCGGTCCAGCCCCTGTTTTGGGTGAGTCCTCATTTTTAGAGGACAGTTTGTAGTTTTTCTTTGCGTCTTACTTTAGTTTGTCTGATTCTAGCGAGTTAGTTAGGGAAGTTATCCCATCAGCTCATCAGATGTTTTAGAGGCTTTTAAGACATTATGTTGATGATTCAACTTTTTGAGTTTTGACTATGTTTTGGCATATGTAGTATTTCAGACTTCCGCTTATTCATGTTTAAGTTTTAAGTTTATGCTTTAATTTATACTCTTGAGTTGCTATGTAAATGTCATGGGTTGACTTGGAGAAATCTTTGGTTCTAGGTCCTGTGTCTCGATTCAGGGTCCCAGCTCGGGTTGTGACAAACTTAGTATCAGTGAAAAGGTTTAGAGTGTCAAAGGGTGTCTTAAAGCCGCTTTAAGTAGTCTTTTTCATGGGTGTGAAGTGTGCCACACTTATGGGGAAGGGGCTACAAGATGTTTTAGAATATTTTTCTTATTTCATGAGATATGTCGTGCGATGAAGTACCTCTCTACTCCTCTAACTCATGCTATACGTATTTGCAGAAATATTCCTCCACGCTAAGTTAATGGTAGATGAAATGGCAATAGAAATGGCCATGAAAATGGCAATGGAGATGGGCATCGGTAAGCCCCATCTGCACCAGTGGATCCTTTGCTTGAGAAGGTCACTCATGCCGAGTTCAGAGCGGAATTATGGCCGCTCAGGTCAACCAGCAGACGGTGGCCCATGTTCCCCAGAATGGGAATGCAGTAGCGTCTAGAGTGCGAGACTTTCTCAGGATGTACCTACCTGAGTTTTTGGGGTCAAAGGTGGATGAGGACCCACATGAGTTTATTGAGGAGGTGCAGAAGATCACCTAGATTATGGAGGTGACTGTCAAGATCCGAACATGGGCCCGGATCGAGACACGGGATAAGGAGCCCCGAGAGACTCCAAGTCGAACCATGTCCTGAACATACATCTAACTCATTCAAATAAAGCAGAAGACTTAACATAATGAATATAAAGGAAGTCTAAACAATATATGACGTCAGAATACATACACGAATCTGAAGCTGATTGTACACTATGTCTGAAAAGCCTCTACTACTGATAAGTTGATGGGACAAGACCCCAACTAACTCTCTAAGTCTGAAACTGAAAATACATAACATAACTGAATAGAAAGGGCCCTCTACAAATGAGGATTCACCACGAGAGACTAGATATGCTACTCTAAAAAGCTGGCTAGCAACGGGGCTGAGTCTGGATATCGGAGCCTGTATCATGAAATGATACAACATAGAGTATGCAGTCAGTACGTGGAATATATCCAGTATACAAGGTAAGTTAAACCGCTTAAATAAGAAAAATCATTTAAAACATGCATAATGTAAAACATAATCAAGATAAGAATCTGAGAGTAGGGCTTGTATGCTATTTCCTGAAATCATGATCTGAACATAACTGAACATCATAACTGAATTGAATGACCCAAAGCTGAAATCTGATAATTATAAGAAAAATTGGATATTGTGTCAAACCTGCTTTAGAACGCACGCGCGCGCGCACACACACACACATATATATTGAATTATAACATGCATAACTAAAATCATGAGGAACAATGGGAGACTTGTCATATAACCGACATTACCACGATAGAGCTTACGTGGTCCCAATTATTAAACTCAAGAGCGAAGAGCCATCCAAAGCTTTCTAGGGCTAAGGACGAAACCATGATATTGATATCAAGATGAAGTCCCCTTGGGGAAGGGGAAAGCTCAAAAGGGAGGTCCCAAAAGTGTCTATATATAACCTGCATTGTCGCGTAGTTCTGAGACACATAGTTTTGAGGCATAGGGTTGACTGACCCTTAGCCTACTCGATGCTAGACACTGCTCCCAAAAACATGCATATGCTCTCCATCAATTTTCAATGCAGCTGACCATTATTTTTCAATGAAGCCTACCATCGTCTAGTGACGAAACTGAATAATAATATATATGCATAATCGAAAATCATAACATGAGGAGCCTTGGCTCAAACTATACCACAAGCTGAAAATAGTGGGAGCCTTGACTCCAAAACCATGTGGTAAGCTAATTAATGAATCATAAAACATACTTGAACATGTGGGCTTTCCCAATACTTTAACATGCTTGAAAATCACTTGATTCACTTGAAAACATGATTATAAATATGGGAAATTGAAAACATGATTTTCTCATAAATATATCATCATGTTTAAATATGATCTCAATTTTTATGAACCGTTATGGATGGGCATCATAGTTTAAAAAACTTGAAAATATAATTTATAATTTAAAACATTGTAAAATCTTCCCATTAATAATAATTCATCATTTAAATATGCTTAGATCATACCCATTGTTAAACTTAGGAAATTCATGCATTAGGTAGAAACCCCATGGAATCATCAACTAGGACATCACGAATTGAGAGGAAATTGAGCATGGGTGTGGACTATTACACCCCTTCATAGCCTTACATACCTGGGTTGATGATCCCTTGACTTGTCTTGAAGATCCAAGAGGAATTAAGAAGTTGGAGGTGATGAATCCTAGATCCTTCTTGAGAGAAAATCAAATCTAAGCATGTTTGAAGAGAGTAAGGATTTAGGCTAGGTTAATACCTTTAATCTGACCTTAAGAAAGCCCAAAACGACGTCATTTAAGAGTTAGAAGTATAGGAGTTTATCAAAATGCCCCAAAACTATCAAAATAAAACCTGTAACTGGCAGTTACTATGATCAACAGTACGGGTCTTAGGTTGATTGTACAACTCGTACTGAGAGTCGTACAATGCCTGTTGTAGCTTTACTAAATAGCTCATAACTTTTTACACTGAAGTTCGATTGAATAAAGTTACGATGCATTGGAAAAAAGAATCAAAGGGATTCAATTTTGTGTACTGAATCATCCAAAAACATTTTGTAAAATGGGAGCTATGATCTTTTGAAGTTGACCCTTATATAAACTAATGCAAAAAATCCAATCGGTAAGAAGGCCCTCAACTCAACTTCATGCTTGAGGTTCCTTATGATCTTAACTTGCATATAATTAACTTATTACACTTTGAGATTAATCTTAACACCTTGTTTCCATAAATTCATCAGGTTTGGGTTTATCCACAAACCTAGAAGGGTTCCCAACTTAGCTTGAAAGTTCGAGGCATTATAATATATCAACTCACGACTGAACCAACAGTCCGCACCATCATATTACGACTCGTACCATGAGTCATACCACTAACCTACAACTCATGGTTTCCTCCAGGGAATAATGAGTCCATCTTTCCCAACTCTCTGAATATTTCCACGACTCATACCATGACTCGTAAATCCATATTATGAGTCATACTATTACCCATGCAATCATTCACCTGATAACTCCAAAGACTTGCTATGACTCCTGGCCACGGGACGTGCCCACATACTATGGCTTGTAGTGGGGACTCGTGGTTTGGAAGCAACTTATCTTATTTGGACCACGAGTCTTCTTACGACCACTACCAACCTACGACTCGTAGTTTGAGTCGTACTGAAATAAATTTTTTTCCAACTTTTCCTGCCGATCACACTTCAAATCTTAGGTCTAGTCTTAGGAACTTTGAGGGTATTAAAATATCTCCCCCTTAGGAACATTCGTCCTCGAATGTGAGTTAAACATACTGGAAGGCTGGGAAAAGAAACTGCAATCCCACATACCGAACATATGAAACTCAAAGCTTCCCACCTAGCTCCCTCAATAAGATGATTTCTGATAATGCTCAAACCACACCTCTTATTGAAGCGAGAAGAAGACGTTGTCAATAAAGAACCCAACTAGAGGTTGGGGTCGATCCCACAGGGAATATGAAAGAACTGGATTATAGCCGATAATTGAACTTGTGAGGTAGTTACTTCAAAATAGGGGGATTCTAAAAAAAATCAATAATAAAAACAAGTATCAAAAATCTGATGTTGAGTCAATATTAAAGGATAACTAGGGTTTGTGTTTCCCATGGCTCCATAACTGCTTTGATATACACTCGTGATTATCACCAATACTTACTTATAGAACTGGTAACTTAAGTTCATTCAGACGACTGACTATTTCCTATTGAATGACTATACTCAATCACTCGACCAAGTCTCATGAGCGGTTTCAAACTATCCGTTATCACTAAGTTCCAATTCTAGCCTTCTGTAGCTTTTCACGACCATCAGTATGACTGTAGATCCTTCCTACGACTCGTACTATGGTCTGTGAATCTGAGCATATTTTGCATCTTTTAGGCTTTTTTTTGCAATTTTTAGGTCCAACACCAATTTATCCTGCAACCAAAGGAAAAGTGCTTATATCCGCATAAACATAGCTAAGTTCATGCTATTTCCTTAGTTTTGAGCATCGAAAGTGTTGTAAATCCACAACATATCAACACCCTCAACTTAAGACTTTTGCATTTCCTCAGGAAAAGAAAAGAAAAACTAAAACATGACGCTCAACTAGAAAATAGACTTAAGATACTACAACCAATACTCAAACAAACTTGCACTTTCTATACAAACTGTATTGACCCTTTCTCAAAGAACAACATCAGCTAATGTATTAAAAACAATCTCAAAACATGATAAATAGGGATCAAAACATGTCATTCATCTATCAACAGAGAATCAAGTCATCACCAATGTTTTCCACACAGACCAATGATAAAAGCAAACATAATCCATGTACACTCACAAAAATGAAGTCCCCACTCAAATATGATATGTCAAATATAATATGGGACTAAACAAGTAAGGCACTCACTCTCACAAAGAAGTTACAAGTATTATGTGTCAGATACTATGGACTTGCCCTTATTTTCTCTTCTTTGGTTTATCAGATGGTCGAGTTAGGATCACTATAGGACTTTATATGTAGGCTTAGGGCTGGACATGGTCAAGATGGAAGGTTTATAAGTGACTATTCCTTCCTTGGCACTACATACATTGACTACACCATTCTCCTCTTTCACCCTTTTATTCTTTCATTCTCTTTTCTTCCTTTTCTCCCCTTTTTATACATATTTGCATGGGTGTGGTGAGTTTTCAACTTTTTTTTTCAGCATTTTAAAATTTCCTTTGGCTTTCATTTTCAAGATTTTCAGCATTTTTCATCTCTTGTTTTCATCATCTCACCACACCTCATTCTTCACCATTTCTTTTTTTCTTTTATTTTCTTTTCCTTTATTCCATTCCCACCATTTATGCGCCCCTACTCTAGCCACCTTCAACTTAAGCATTTTGTTTATGTTGAGGCTCACAATATCCAAGGAAGGACTAGGGCCAAAACAGGTTCTTTGCAAAAAAATGGGTACGATTAATCGGTAAATCAAAGAAGTCATGGTCCATTAAGGCTCAAACTTGGGATCAAGGGATTCATGCAACTTTTGGTAGGGTAATATAGGCTAAAAGTGATCTAAACAAAAAATGGCCTATGATCATATCCTAATCAACCATCCTTAGCCTATGCAAATACCAACTAGGTAAGTTCTAGATCTACAACACAATACCGAACTAACTACTATACCTCACTCGCACATGGTACATACACTATTTTCACCTCACCTTTCTGGTTTATACATGGCTTAACAAAACTACTCATGTTGAAAAACTACATGACATCAAAAGATCCACAACAATCATGCATGTTGTCATAAATACACAGCTAATGCATCAACAAATTTTAAACATGATCGATTTTTTTCAAAAATCAAAACTAGTGCATTTTTATTGGCTGAGTACTCCTAAGCTACTTTCTAATTAAACAAAAATTACAAACTAAAAAAATCCTACACATGCTGGTTCTACTATATAGCATGTCTGAGGAAAAAGAAACATGGAAAGAAAAATCCTCAGATGAACCAAAAATCCAAAAAATCACAAGTACACCCCTCCCCTTTTTGAAAAGTAAGCTTCACTCAGAAGCATCATCTAGAAGAACATAGGGAAGAGAACATACTTGTGGTGCACTAGGCGCTCCTGTCATCCTACAAAGGTAGTACCTCTGTTGTAGTAGTGGCGCTAGCGGTGGCCGGCGTGCTCAATTGTGTGTCAATAGGAGGAGTGGTCCCCCTCAGTAGTTGTGGCCTCTTGGACGGCCTCTGAAATTGTCGGGGTTGAATGTGGCTCTTCCGAAGGGTCATGTCCACGGGCAAACTCGGGCTGAGGTATGGTGGAGCTGCCTGCTCCTCTAGCTCTCTCATGCAACTCAGACATATGTGTTTCATGAGTCCGCATGCTCTCTTTTCTCTCCTTCTTCCTCCTCTTTCTCGAACTTTCCTCACTAGCATCCTCAGTAGCTCTTTTCTTACCTTTATCAATAGATGTGGTCGGCTCCCAATATGCCGCCAAATCAATATCCTCATCAACCTCGGCATCTAGGTCTGAAAGAGTGGGGGCTGCTAAAACTGTTGGTTGTCGTGATGACAACTCAACTACTTGGCTCCAGAGAGCCCCCAACTCCACACAGAGACTGCTGATATCGGTCTGCTCCGCCATCCTCTCATTGAATCTGCTTTCAAAATTATTTAGGTGAGCATGTAGAGCCTGAGCTGTTGCCTCTATCTCTGACTGAACACATGGTTTTACATTGTCCATCATAGCCTGAATTTTTTGCTCTGCCATGGTCAATCATTTTTCTAGCTTTTAGAGGAAGTCCTGTGGAACAAAAGTATACCCTTCTAGTGTCTAAGCTTGCATGCTAGGAAGTGGTGCAACTGAGGTGCTAGGAGCTGACTCTAAATGACCGGCGTCTGTAGCCGGTGTCTCGCTTTGCTCCTATGTAATGTGGACATTCACCTGTGCGTCCCCTGCTGGCTGTGCTGCTGGGATAGCTGTGGGAATCCTGGATCTGCTTACCGGGTTCATCTAATCCCGGATAAGGCCTATATCTACAACCCTTTGGCCTCTAATCAATCGCTCGTCACCCTGTGGAACTTCTACCTCTATAAATAATCTGAAAACAAGACTCAGAAATGGGATATTAGTGCTTACTCCCACCTCCCGGTCTCGTATTTCCTCTACTATAGTCCTCAAAATATGGGGTAACAAGACATGAGGCATGCCTAAAAAGCCGCTCTGTTAGCACTCAGTGTGTTGTCGTTGATCGTAGGTGCTAACCGATGGCGCACTAGTGTCCAGCAGGCTTTTGCAATGAAGTTCAGTGAATTCTTGGTCACATGCTTTCCACCTGTAACCTTTTTAGCTTCATCTTTATTCTAAGCAATCAGCCCTGCTAGCCATTGTAGCTGCCTCTGTCACTCCACCATAGCTATGGATCTAATCTGCTTCATTACCTCCACCCTGTAATCGTACTCTTGTATTGTCCTGGTAGGCACAAACTGTGGTCCGTACAACATTCAAGCGATGGTTTTATCAGATATATCAACCTCTCAACCTCGGACCATGACACTCTGTAGACGTGGCTGATCTTTTACCTTTTGCCCTTCTTTTGCCTTCATCTCCATGGTGGCCAAGTAGTTGACATAAAACTCCTGGACTATCTCTTCTGTGTATTGCGCTGGAGTCTTGGCCATCCACTCAAAACCATAGAAGCTAAAAATCCACTTCATCTCCTCAACTTCATTCAATGTGGTTGTGAAGATCCGCGCTCTTCTTTAATGCTTCTCCATGGCTTATTTTTGGTGGTGAGAGAGATGCCTTGTTCATAAATTTCTTTGGCTCCCGGCACTCTCCACCGAATTATACAGTTTGCTCTGGGTGGGGTCTGCTCTTGTGCAACATCAGGAGCCTCCTCCTCTAACTCTTCACTGCCGCTTTCTTCTTCACTTTGGGTCTCCCCTGAAACTCCTTCAGTATTGGAGTCACTTCCTGACTTTTGTATTTCCTCTCTAACTCCCTCCTCAAACTATGGAGCTTGAGTGGATGTAGCAGTGGTTGCTTCAGCTTGGGCCTTTGCTCTTGCCCTAGTGGTTCGAGTTCTATTAGTGTCTGAAGTGTCTACTTGATACTCTTCAATTGAACCACTAGGTAAGTCTCCTACTTTGTTAGACTCCAACTCAGTTGTTTCATCAATCAGTGTCTGTTGGGCTTTTGTTTTGTCTGCCCGACGTTTGTACGTCATTGTACCAGTAGAGAAAAAAGTTAGCATTCCATTTTTGAAAAAGAAGAATTGGAAAGGAGATGTTCTAAATTTCATCATGGGTCCTCACTACGGGTCGTACCATGAAGGTACGACTTGTGAGAAGTCCCAGAGTTACAACATTTTTCAGTACGACTCGCAAGTAGTACTTGTACCATAATGGTACGATCCGTACTACGAGTCGTCTGATGAAGTCCTGCATTTCTATTTTTCTGAATTTTTCCATGACTCATGGTATGAACCGTAGGTCGTACCTTGCATTGTTGGCTGAATTTTGGTTAAGTGTTGGATCCAGGTACAATTCGTACCTCTATCATACAACCCGTACTGAGCTCCCGTGGTTTGATTCTGAAATTTTGGAATTCTTCTAAAGTTCATCACGACCATCATGGTACGACTCGTACCTTATTCCCACGGGTCGTACTGTCTTTCCGTAGCAGGAATCAGCACCTTATGCAAATTTTCTGGATCTTTTCATGATTTCATCACCACGACTCATACTAGCTTGGTATGACTCATATTGAGACTCGTACATTACATCTCTTCGGTTCTAGCCTTCTGCAGCTTTTCACGACCATCAATACGACTATTAGGTCCTTCCTACGGCTCATATTGTGGTCTACAAATCTGAGCATGTTTTGCATCTTTCGGGCTTTCCTTTGCAATTTTTAGGTCCAACACCAATTTTTCCTGCAACCAAAGGAAAAGTGCCTTATATCCGCATAAACATACCTAAGTTCATGCTATTTCCTTAGTTTTAAGCACCGAAGTGCTGTAAATCCACAACACATCAATTTCTCCACAAAACCTTCACTGAGTTTACTTCATTATTTCTCAACTTATGAACCTGATGATCAAGGACCTCGACTGGTACTTCCTCATAGGTAATGCCCTCTACCGGAACTACTAAATATGGATCTCCAATGCATTTCTTCAACAAGGACACATGAAACATCGAATGCATCGAAGCTAACTCCGCTAGTAGCTCCAACACATAGGTCACCTTTCCTTCATGACTCGTACTGTAGTCATCCGTACCCTGCATCAGCCTTTGTGTAATTTCTCTGAATCTTTCAATGACTTGATGTTACGACTCGTACCATGATAATACGGCTCATATTGTGAGTCATGTATTGCATCTTTCTCAGCTCATGCTTCTGAATATTTTCAGGAGTCTTAGTACGATTTGTACCATCAATGTACGACTCGTACTGAGACTAGCATTTTGGCTCATTTTATGCTCTTTTAAACTTCTTTGCACAATCTTGTTCCAACACCTAAGTTTACCTAAAAACACAAGAAAAGTACCTCATATCCATATAAACATACCTAAGTCCATGCTATTTTCTTTAGTTTTGAGCATCGTAAGTACTGTAAACCCACAACACATCAACACCCTTAACTTAAAATTTTTTCATGTCCTCAGGCAAAGAAAAGAAAAACTAAAATATGACGCTCAACTAAAAAATAAACCCAGGATACTACAACCAACATTTAAACAAAATTTGCACTATTCATACAACAACTTCTGACCCCTTCTCCATGAACTAGCATTATCTAACATACTTCAAGAAACCACAAAACATGCTAAATAGGGATCAAGACATGTCATCTAGATATCAATTGGCAATCAAGTCATCACAAATGCTTTTCACACAAATCAATGGCAAAAACAATCATAATCCATGTACTCTCACAACAAATGAAGTCCCCACTCACAAATATAGTATCAAATATGTATGGGACTATAAAAGTGAACACTCACCCTCATAAAAGAGTTCCAAGTACCATGTATCAGATACCATAGGATTGCCCCTATTTTCTCTACTTCAGTTAGTCGGATGGTGAAATTAGATATACTATAGGACTTGATATGGCTTGTAATGTAGGCTTAGGACTGGAAATCATAAATATGAGAGATTTTTAAGTGACTATCCCTTCCTTGGCACTACATACATTGGCTTCACCTTTCACCTACTTTACCCTTTATTCTTTTCATTCCTTTTCTTACCTTTTCACCCCTTTTGTATACATTTGTATGGGTGTGATGTATTTTCAATTTTTTCAAGCACACTTTTATTTTCTTTTGAATTTGTTTTCAAGATTCTCAACTTTTTCATCTCTTTTATTTTACCACACCACACCTCATTTTCACCTTTTTCTCGCTCCCACCATTTACGCACCCTTACTCTAGCCACCCTGGACTTAGGCATTTTGCCTCTGTTAGGGTTCACAATATCCAAGGAATGACCAGGGCCAAAATAGGTTCATTATAAACAAATGGGTACGGTTCATTAGTTAATCACAGAAAAGATGGGTCTATTAAGGCTCAAAATCGGGATCAAGGGAATTATGACTTTGGTTGGGTTATATAGGCTAAAAGTGAGGTAAACAAAAATGGCCTATGATCATATCCTAACCAACCATCCTCAGCCTATGCAAAGACCAACCAGGAAAGTTCTAGATGTTCTACAAAATACTGAACTAAGTACTTCCCCTCAATCTACTTTAAACATGGCTTAACAAGACTACTCATGCTAATAAACTGAATGACATCAAAAGATCCAGAGAAATCATGCATGCAGTCACAAATACATAGCTAATGCATCAAAAAATTTTTAAACAAGGTCAATTTTTTTTTAAAATCAAAACTTGTGCATTTTTATTGAATCAGTACTCCTAAGTTATTTCCTAATTAAAAAAAATCACAAATTAAAAATAAAAATCCTAAACATGCCGATTCTACTAGATAGCATGTCCGAGGGAAAAGAAACATGGCAAGAAAAACTCTCAGACGTATCAAAAATCCCAAAAATAACAAGTACACCCCCTCTCCTTTTTGAAAATTTAGCTTCGTCCCTGAAGGATGAGATAGAAGAACATAGGGAAGGGAACATACCTGAGGCTACTCAGACTTCGCCCTGTGGAGGAGCTACCTCAGCTGTAATCGTAGAGATAGCGGTGGCCGGTGCACTCCTTGAAGTATCAAAAGAGGGATTGGTTAATCCCTCAGTAGTTTTGGCTGCTTCAATGGCCTTAGTGTGAATCGGGGAAGAATGTGGCTCTCCTAAAGGATCACGGCCATGATCTTGGGCAGAATTGCATGCCCAAGTGATACGCAAATGCTTCATTTCGACCTGTTTATCTATCGTTATGCGTAAATTCTCATGTGATTTTTAGTTAAATGTGAACTTATACTAACAAACATGATTAGTGTTGTTTTGTAGGTAAAAGGAAATTTTGGAAGCTAATATACATGTTGGTGAAAATTGGGAATAGACTTGGAAACAAGGAGTGGAAAATGACAAGGGAGAGCAGCAAAAATAAGGGCTTCGCGATGGAGCCGTGTCACGCTGCCATCACGGAGGAATGTTAGTTTAGTACTAGTTAGTGTAGTTTTACGAACATGAATGGCAAGAACCCTTCCTCTAGGGTTGAAGCCATGAATTATGATTGTGCTTTTATGAATTTGTTTTGGAATTAAGTTATTGATTGTTGTTTTCGTCTTGCATTCTGGATTGTTGGTTGTTTTTATGATTGATCACCATGAAAGCATATTTGTTAGCTTGAGTAATAGCTTGAGAAAGCATTACCTAGGTCAGGACATGAGAATGTAAGGAGCATGTTTGTATCTCGGGAGATATTGTTGTGTCAGGATAGAAATATACCTAACACCGTGCTTGGTTGACACACGGGGGTTATGAAAGACCAACTTGGGATGTCACATCACCACTTGAAGAAGTATTTGTGAGGCTAAGTTGAGTTAAATGGTTAGACGCACGAAAGTCCCTAATCGTTTCCCCGTAAACCACAACATAATTGATTGCCCACGACTAGAAATTAAACTCCTCGCTCACAATGATGCAGTGAGGCTAAATTGCCGTGTTTAGAGGCTCGAAAGACCATAAACATGCAATTCTAATTATGTGAAATAACAATTGATAGTTCCATGCTTAACCCATTGCAAATCGTAGTATCGCATGATTAATTGGTTTTAACTCTATGTTGCTCCTAGAGTAATTTCAGAATACTTTGTTGACCCAAACTTAGACTTAATTAATCTCGATTGAAAATGTCTATAACCAACACTTGAGGTATTTAAGATCACACTAGAAATGGAAAGTTAGAGGAATGGGTCCAGTCCCTGTGGGTTCGACAATCCGGTTCTTAAAAAGAGCTACTATATTACTTGCACGACCCGTACACTTGCGGGCACGTCAAGTTTTTGGCACCGTTGCCGGGGACTCGGCGAAGTTTTGATAATTTATATATTTTTGTGTGATTTTTGAAATTTCCTTAAGTGTTGAAAAACTTGGTCGTAGTCTGTTTATTTGCAGGTGACAGGTTGTCCTGCTGAGCTGGCTAGAAATAGAGAGCTTGTGGAACCGTTGCTAGAACCTGAACGTCAAATCCATTTGCAAAGGAGAGTAGCTCTAGAGAAAAAGCTGAAGAGACTTCAAGAAAAGGTACAACAACAACCACCCGCGGGACAAGAATAATTGTCATCAGAAGCAATGGCAGCTAGAACAGTTCGCGAAGTGGCAATCCCACTAGCGACGAATGTGACCTCTAGCATCCGTAAACAGGAGCCTGGAGGGCACTTTGAGCTTAAACAGAACACAGTGCAGCTGTTACATTCTAGTGGTCAATTCACTGGGATGGCACATGAGGACCCGCAGCAGCACTTACAGAGCTTTTTAGAGATTAGTGACACGTTCGTCCCCACCGGCGTGTCCACAGATTATGTCCGAATGACCCTCTTCCCATTTTCACTGTTGGGAGAGGCGAAAAAGTGGCTGAAGGCTGAGCCACTGAACTCCATAACTTCATGGAATGACTTGGCTAAGAAGTTCCTTATCAGATTCTTCCCCTCAGGCAAAACTGCAAAGTTGAGAAGTGAAATACTCAGTTTCAAGCAGAGGCCTGATGAGAACTTGTATATGGCTTGGGAAAGATTCAAGTCATTGTTGAGAGACTGCCCCCATCATCAACAATCAAATGAAGTGCTGGCTCATACCTTTGTAGAAAGTCTAGACCCACACACAAAAATATTACTAGACTCTGCATCGGGTGGGCAAGCCTTGGATAAGACATATGATGAGTTGTACACTTTGTTGAACAGAATTGCACAAGGAAATCCAGAGTGGCACAGCGAGTCATCGAGAGGGGCAGGAAAGAGACCAGGGTTGATAGAAGTAGATGGTTTGAATGCCTTGGCAGCACAGTTAGCTTCGTTCCAGCATCAAATGATGACTCAGTTCAATAAACTAAGTATGAACCAACACCAGGGCCAGGTTAATGCAGTTCAGCAAGCTCTGAGTTGGTGTGGAATTTGTGGTAATAATGGGCACAATGCAGAATCTTGTGGAGCCAATCCAGAATTAGTCAATTTTGTTGGTAATGCGCATAGGAATCAGAATTTTGGGAACAACTCCAACAGAAATTGGCAGGGCCACCCGAATTCTTCTTGGGGTGGAAACCAAAAGAAGAATTATATGCAACCTCAACAACAACAGTATCAGCAGAATAGGCAGAATGATGGGCAATTGAGTAGCAGCATTGAGGAAACACTGCAGAAAATTTTGGAGACCCAAAATCAGTTAGCGGAAAATCAAGCGAGGATGGCAACAGACTTAATGAATCAGCAAGTAGCCACCCGAAATCTTGAAAAACAAGTGGGTCAGATAGAAGCTGCTCAAAACATGAGATCACAAGGGGGATTACCAAGCGACACAGATCCTAACCCCCGGTAGATCAATGCCATCAGTCTGAGAAGCGGTAAGCAATTAGCTGATGCAGTGCCAAAAGAGCTGAGAAAGGGGTTGCAGCCGGAGTTGGTTAGACCAGAACCATCCATCAACATGGGAGATAATCAGAGTGCTGGGCAAAATAATGCGCAACTTTCATTGCAGCCAGCACAAAGACCACCACCACCATTCCCTCAGAAATTTAGAAAGAGCAAGGAGGAGGAATGCTTCAAAAAGTTCTTTGAGAGCTTTAGAGAACTTCACATAAATTTGCCTCTTCTTGATGTTTTGCAGGGAATGCCCAAGTATGCTAAATACTTGAAGGACGTGATGACAAACAAAGTGAGATTGGTGGATGTCCAGACTGTAGCACTGACTGAGGAGTGTAGTCATAGGGTATTGAGCCAAATGCCAAAGAAGCTCAAAGACCCAGGGAGTTTTACCCTCCCCATACAAATTGGTAAAGCTGAGGTGCTACGAGCTTTGTGTGACTTAGGGGCAGCAGTTAATCTAATGCCCCTATCCGTATTCAACACCCTGGGGTTGGGAAAACCGAGGCCGACAAGGTTGATGCTGCAGCTGGCTGACAAATCGCGAGTGACACCTGATGGAATAATAGAGGACCTTCTCATCAAAGTAGGTAAGTTCATTATACCTGCTGATTTTATTGTCTTGGATTTTCAGGTTGATGACCAGGTACCCCTGATCTTGGGACGGCCATTCTTGGCCACTGGAGGAGCGATGATTGATTTGAAAGCAGGGACCCTGAGAATGAGGGTTGAGGATGAAGAAGAAATCTTTCACGTTTACCAAGAAATGAACCCATCTTCACACTACAGAAACCTTTGTCAGGTTAGTGTGTTGGCAGAGGATAAGTGTGGGGTGGAGGATTCCACAGGTGCAGGGCCAAAGGCAATTACAAGTGTTCAACCCGAGTCTGATAAAGGGCTTCAAATTGAGAAGAAGTTGGAAAAAGAGAGGAACAGAGTGGAGTCTGTTTCCTCTAAACAGCAAAAGAAAAGGAGATGGTTCTCGAAAGAGAACCCAGGTATGAGGATGTCCTGAAAAGGACAGTCCACGTCGTGCCATGACGTAAAATAAGGCGCTGCTTGGGAGGCAACCCAAGGGTACCTCAGGTACACTTTGTTAATTTTGGTTTTGTGTTGATTTTGTTATTTTTATTTTATTTGTGTTTTTGGTGGAAAGTTAAGCACAGATGGCGGAAAGTCTGAGTACCGAGAAGGTGGAAGCTAAAGAGCATGGAATAGAAGAAGTGTGGGGTCAAACACCCATCTCTGGAACTTGAAAGGACAACATGCTTTTAGCTTGGCATAGAGGCTCAGGGAGTATTTCTCATCCTTTGAATGTTAACTTAATGCTATGAGGACATAGCATGATTTAAGTGTGGGGTGAGAAAAATTTCAAAATTTTTGTGCTTAACGATTTTTGGTGAATGTAATGCTTCAAAATTTGAAAAATTTGAAAATTTTTTGTGAATCAAGCATGACTTCATCACCCGTTGGTTTTTCTTGCCGGTTCTTTTCCGACGGGGCGTCTTTGAACCGAAGAATAAAATTTTTTTCTTTTTCTTTCCTTTGTCTGTATATAGTGTTTTAGTCATAGTTAGGGACTGTTTCCGATGATGGATGGATGATGACCGTCTTGAGGGAAAATTAGTCGGCAGGTGATGGGTTTTTGAAACCATAACTACATGGTGCTTGATGTTCTTGTTATGTGCTATACGTGATTGGAAGATGCAAGTATGTTCAATGTGAAGCATGCAATTGTATAACTTTGTTTGAGACACTTAAGCTCTTGAATTTGACTCAATATGATTGAATCTTAATTCTGAATTCTTGTGATTAGCTGAGTAAGAGTCTGATGAATATGTCCTGATTTGAGCATGTGCCATGAGTGTAAGGTTTTTGAGTATTCTGTGCCATTGTGGAATGTCTAGAACTTGCCTGGTGTGTTTATAAAACAAAATGAAGGATGTGAATTGTAGGAAATGATATAGGCATTTCTTTGAATGAGTGTCCTAGCAAACAAAAGCAGATTGACGGAGTATGCTACGGTGGTGCTTACTGAGGAGTGCACTTCCCGAATACAGAACAGGTTGCTAACAAAGCTCAAGGACCCTGGGAGCTTGACCATTCAGATCACAATCGGGCAAAGTATCCGAGCTCGCGGACTATGTGATTTGGGAGCGAGCATAAACTTGATGCCGACATCGGTGTTCAAGAAGTTGGGGCTGGGCAGTCCTAGACCAACTACTGTGATCTTGCAGCTAGCAGTCCGTTCTTTGGCCAGACAAGATGGTATTGTGGAGGACGTGCTAGTGCAAGTGGGCTCCCTCATTTTCCCGGTAGATTTTATTATATTGGATTTTGAGTCGGATGCGGAAGTCCCATTTATTTTGGGACGTTCTTTCTTGGGAACTGGGAGAGCGTTGATTGATGTAGCTGTGGGGCAGCTAACCATCCGATTGCATGATAAAGTGGAGGTGTTTGATGTGTATAAGGCCATGAAGCTTCTGGCCATCTATGAGGAGCTATCAGCAATCAATGTGCTAAACCAGGAAGCAATTCTTCAGATTGTTGATTCTCAAGATCCATTGGAGAGAGCTTTGATGGGCTCCGATCATTTCGGAGACAGGGATACTTATGTGATGGTGCAAATGTTGAACGAACCAAAATGGTTTCTTAGGAAGCAAAAATTTCAGCCATTGATGAGGTCCTTGGAACCATTGCCAAAACCATTATTGAGGAAGCACCAAAACTGGAGTTGAAGACATTGCCTCCACATTTGAAATATGTATATTTGGGGGAAGATGACACCTTGCCTGTCATCATCTCCGCAGAATTGATGAATGCACAGGTAAAGGATGCATTGGTGGTTCTCAAGAGGTGGAAGAAAGCAATGGCCTGGCAAATGTCAGACATAAGGGGAATCAACCCAACTTTTTGTACACACAGAATTTTTATGGAGGAAGGAGCAAAGCCAACTGTACAACATCAACAAAGGTTGAATCCGGTGATGAAGGATGTGGTTAGGAAGGAAGTGATCAAGTGGCTTGATGCAGGTGTGGTCTATCCCATTTCAGATAGTGAATGGGTCAGTCCCGTTCAGTGTGTCCCAAAGAAAGGAGGGATGACTGTGGTCACCAACGAGAAGAATGAGCTGATCCCTACACGCACAGTCACAGGCTGGTGAATTTGCATGGACTACAGAAAGCTCAATCAGGCCACGAGGAAAGATCATTATCCTATCCCATTTATTGATTAGATATTAGACACGTTGGCAGGTCAAGAATACTATTGTTTCCTTGATGGATATTCTGGCTATAACCAAATAGCCATAGCACCGAAGGACCAGGAGAAGACTACTTTCACATGTCCTTATGGGACATATTCTTTTAGGCGGATTCCATTTGGTCTATGCAATGCACCTGCCACATTTCGGAGATGTATGATAGCGATCTTTCACAATATGGTGGAAGATTTCGTCGAGGTATTTATGGATGATTTTTCTGTTTTCGGTAATTCATTTGCTACATGTTTGCAGAATCTTGACAGGGTGCTAGCTCAATGTGAAGACTCCAACCTTGTACTCAACTAGGAGAAATGTCATATTTTAGTCAAGGAGGGTATCGTCCTTGGCCATAAGGTGTCTTGCAAGGGGGTGGAAGTCGATCGTGCAAAGATCGAAGTGATTGAAAAGCTACCACCACCTGTGTCAGTGAAGGGTGTTCGCAGTTTTCTCGGACATGCAGGGTTCTACAGACGGTTCATCAAGAACTTCTCTAAAATTTCTAGACCAATGTGCAGGTTGCTAGAAAAAGAGGTGAAGTTTGAGTTTGATGAGGATTGTGTTAAAGCATTCGAGGAGTTGAAACAGAAGTTGATAGAAGCACCTATTCTCATTTCTCCGGATTGGGAGAAACCGTTTGAATTAATGTGTGATGCAAGCGATGTGGCTGTAGGAGCTGTATTGGGGCAGCGGAGGAATAGAATTTTTCATTCCATTCATTATGCAAGCAAAACACTGGACGCAGCCCAAGTCAATTATATAGTTAGTGAAAAGGAGATGCTAGCATTGGTGTTCGCATTTGATAAATTCAGGTCCTACTTGGTGGGTTCTAAAGTAGTGGTGTATACCGATCATGCAGCGATTTGGTATCTATTTAACAAGAAGGATGCAAAGCCCAAGATGATTAGATGGATCTTGTTGTTACAAGAGTTTGACCTAGAGATTCAGGACAGAAAGGGGAGCGAGAATCAAGTGGCAGATCACCTATCGCGACTGGAAAGCCGGTTGCATGTGAAGGAAGGTGACAACATCAAGGAAAAGTTCCCGGATGAGCAGCTCTTGGCAATAAGGGAAGCTGAAATCCCTTGGTATGCAGACATTGTAAATTTGCTGGTAAGTGGAGTCTATCCATCGGAGGCTACGGCTCAGTAAAGAAAGAAGTTGAGACATGATTGCAGGTATTACATTTGGGATGAGCCGTACTTGTTTAAGCAGGGAACGGATCAGGTGATGAGAAGATGCATTCTAGAGAGCTAGATTGCAGAAGTATTGAGGAGTTGTCACTCGTTATTGTATGGAGGGAACCACGGAGGCGAGCGGACAGCGCACAAGGTGCTACAGTCAGGTTTCTTTTGGCCTACACTATTTAGAGACTCTATGGCATATGTAAAAATGTGCAATAGATGTCAAAGAACAGGCACAATTGGTAGAAGGCAGGAGATGCCACTGCAGCATATATTAGAAATGGAGATCTTTGATGTATGGGGAATAGATTTCATGGGCCTGTTCCCACCGTCATTTGGTAATCGTTACATCTTGGTAGCCGTTGATTATGTATCCAAGTGGGTCGAATCAACAGCTTGTCCCAGAAATGACAATAAGGTGGTAACAAAATTTGTGAAAAAGCATATTTTCACCAGGTTCGGAACACCCTGAGCCATTACCAGTGATGGAGGGGCTCATTTTGTAAATGCAAGTTTCAAGAATTTGCTAGCTAAGTATGGCGTGCGTCACAAGGTAGCAACATCATATCATCCCCAAACTAGTGGGCAAGTGGAGGTGTTGAACAGAGAAATCAAGAAGATTCTACAGAAGACAGTGAATGCACAATGAATTGATTGGTCAAGCAAACTCGACGATGCATTGTGGGCATATAAAATTGCGTACAAGACACCCATTGGGACTTCTCCATACAAATTGGTCTATGGAAAGGTGTGTCATCTGCATGTGGAGCTAGAACATCGAGCTTTTTTGGCCGTGAGGAAATTGAACATGGATCCAGAGCTAGCAGGGAAGAAGAGGCTGATGTAACTCAACGAACTTGATGAGTTTCATTGGCATGCTTATGAAAGTGCCAAATGCTACAAGGAAAACGAAGAAGTGGCAGGATAGGCATATGGTGCATCGGATCATTGAGCCGGGGCAGAAGGTGTTGCTATTTAATTCGAGACTGAAGCTTTTTCCAGGCAAGTTGTGGTCCAAATGGTCAGGGCCGTTTGAAGTGGTGAGAATGACCCCGCACGGGGCAGTGGAGTTGTGGCAAGAAGATAGAAGTGCCACATTTTTGGTAAATGGGCAAAGATGTAAGCATTATTGGGGTGAGGACGTTATTTGAGAGAAGACATCCATCACTCTAGAGGATGGTTGAGAATGAATGACGTCGAGCCGCGATGGTAAATCAGGTGCTGCACGGGAGGCAACCCGTGAATGTGTTGTAATAGATGAGTAGAACTATTTGAAAAATAAAAAAATAAAAAGAGAGAAACAAAGAAAAAGAAGAATAAAATTTTTGCATTGAAACCTATGATATCTAACCAATTTCGTGTGGTGAAATGATTTTCAGGTGGAACGGAGGGAAAAAAGGCAAAGAAATGCAAAGGAAAAAATCGAGGTGAGAAAATAAAAATTGGCAAATTACAGTGAGCCTGCACGATGGCTCCGTGTCACGGAGGAGGTGCTCTGCGTTACCCTCCGTGACACGTTGAGGCTTGTTCCAGATTTTTTAAAAATCTAGAACACTGGCGCGATGGCTCCGTGTCATGGTGGCAGTCCTCCGCGTTGCACTTCGTGACACGTTGAGTGTTATTTTGAGCCGGGTCTCACCGGGTCACCGGGTAACCCGTGTGAAAAACACTTTTAAAACCCCAAATTCCCTCATTTTATTCGTATTTCTTCATTCCCTCCGTGACCCACACCCAAAGACCCCTTCTCCCTCAACGTGACACAGACCTAGGCATCAATTTTCTTCAAGTTTTCTTCAATTTCATCAAATTAAAGGTATGTTCTTGAACTCTACCTCATTTTTGCTCAAATTTTTGATTCTTGAATATGTTTGGTGATTGAACCTTGCCCTAAGTGATAATTAAGCTTGAATTCACTTGAGTTATGATTGAATGAGGTTCATAGTATCATTTTGAATATATGAACTCAATGATTACATGTTTTATTGAATTCTTGCGAAATTGATAGCTAGGGTTGAAAATTGAATAGGAAGAATACTAAATTCTTTGAAATGTGAAAAAATTGGGTTGTGCATGTTGGGTGAAGTGAAATATACTGTGATTGAGGTTGAATATGCTAAGTTAGAAGAAGGATTTTTGGGAAAATGCAATTGGACAATTACATAGGTTGTTGAAAAATTGCTAAGTGCTATGATGTTGAAATTGAATCGATGGAGAAATTTGTAGTTGTTGTACGAAGTCTGAGTAGTACATAGTAATTGTTTCATCGACTCATATGAATGCACTAAGCAGGTTGAATATTAAGAATTGGAAAATCATGAATGTCCTGTCGAATTGTTTGGATTGTGGCTTAAGACTAAGTGTGGGGTGACCCAATTATACCCAACCTTAGTTGTAGCTAATTATGACTTGAATAACATTGGGACTGTCTGTTTGAATGTACAGGAACAATGTCAGGCCGACAAGACAAGGGCAAGGGTGCATCCACATCGGGCGCCAGCAGAAAAAGGGTGAGATTGGGAACAACAGTTCCAGCAGCACCAGCGGTTCCGCGAGGTCAACGCTGACAATACGGAACCCGATGGGTGACTGATGAGGGGAAGAAATGGTATGCGAAACATAAAGAAACCAAATACTTCCCGGAAGAGTAGATAGCACGGGAGCCGTTGGCACAGGAATTCCCGCGGATTGTACACCGGATTGACACTACTGGGCTGAACTTCATCTTCGAAGAGCCCAGGGAGTGAAATCTCCATCTTATTCGGGAGTTCTATGCCAACTGGAACCCGACCCTACGCAGTCACACCGTAAAAATCAGGGGGCAGGTTGTCACTTTTGAGCCCCATCATTTGAATGCAATCCTGGGGGTGCGGGACACATATGCTCATGTCCTTAGGAAGCTGAACATCACTCCACCCTATGCGGACATCAGACGCACCCTATGTGGAGCCCGATCGACAACAAGGTGGAGTAGGCACAAGGAGAGGGGCTACCATCAGACATTGCCCCACTCTCAGATGAACCGGGAGGCTCAGATTTGGCTGAATATTATGTGTTCCTACCTGATCCCGGGGGTGCACATGATAGATGTCACTCGGGATAGAGTGTGCTTGGTGTATTCCCTGATGAAGGGGCTGGAAATCAATATTGGGGCGGTAATCATCTCCGCCATGAAGAGAGCCCGACTGCATCAAGGGCATAGATACGGGTTCAGTGGTTTTGCTTACCATGTTCTTGAGGGGCCATGACATCGAGGAGGAGACCCTAGATTAGATCCCACAAATTGATAGGCATGCCTTGGATGTCACTAAAACCAAGGCACCTGACACTACCTATGGGTCGATGCTCACACTAGCCGAGTGACATGCTCGGGATGACCAATATATGACCCGCATGTACGGGATGCAGATGTTGCAGCTGCGCATTGGCGGGAGGCCGGCAACAGAGGATGAGCTTTGGCAGCTCAAGTTGGATTACCCTTTTGGCGAGAATGCCCGGGCTCTATGTAGAGTGGGGCCCGTATTTGTGGAGCCCGTAGATGATGATGTCCCTACCGATGAGGAGACACGCCGGGAGGACTCAGATGTTGAGTCAGACGAGGACGGCGGGGGCGATTCGGATATGGGAGATGAAGCAACAACACCTGATGAAGAAGTTGAATACTTCGATTGATTAAGGAGTTTCACCACCCAACCTTTGTGATATGTGAAATTATGTGAACACTGGGGACAGTTTTCGGTTTAAGTGTGGGGTGGGAGTAGTTAGGTGCCAGCTGCTTTGTTTATGTTTTGTGTTTTTGTTGTTGTTGTGCCTGTGCAAAATGTGACCTTGTGACTCTGTGTTGTGTGTTCTATAATAAGTTGGTGTTGAAATGAATGTTGAGCTGCTGTGTGTTGTGTTGAGCTACTGTTGGTTGTGTTGTGTAAATATTTTTCAAATTATATTTTTATCTTTTTCTATCAAATTTTTTCGAAATTTTTTTATGTTGGGTTTCTAGGCATTTGTTTTCGGTGCTTTTACCGAGAATAGTCCCATTGAACCGAAGTGGTAGATAGCGACCGGTCCCTATGATGGATGGATGATGACCGTCTTAAGGGAAATGTAGTCGATAGGAGTAGTTTTTTTTCTCTTTTCTTTCTTTTGGGTGTTTCCCAAACGTGTCGCTATTTCATGGTTCGGAGTTCTTGCTACGTGTTGTACATGATATTAAGATGCAAAGGTGATTCGTATGAAAGCATGCAAATGTGTAAACATGTTGAGATACCTAGGCCATAGAGTTCGATTCGGTGTAATCGAGGCTTAATTGTGAATTCTTGTAATTAGCTGATTGAAGAGTCAGTGAATATGTCTTGAGTTGAGCATGTGCAATGAGTGTGAGGTGAGGTTTCAATTATTCCATGCTATTGTGAAGTGTCTAGAACTTGCCTGGTGTGTGTACTAAACGAAATGAAGGATTTGTATTATAGGAAAGGATGTAGGCATTTCTTTGAATAAATCGAAAGTTTCTCCATTATCATACCTACCTTGAATATGCATCCTAGTTAGCCCCATTGAGCCTTTAGACTATTTTTTTCTTAAACCTAGCTTAATCCCTTCTTTTCATTAGCCGTGAATTTGATCCAAAACACTTTAGCCCTGAACCCTGAACCCACAGTGTAAATGAGTGAGAATTGTGAAACGGAAGGAAAGAGGAAGTTGTGGAAGTTAAAGAAAGGTCAAAGGTGCACTTGCTGAAATTAAATAAAATAAAGATGTATAACTAATCTTTGCTAGTAAGTCGAGTGTGCTTAAAGAAATGGGAACAAAAACAAAGAAAAATTTTTCAAGAATGAGAGGATGAAGGAAGAAACAATGCCCGTAATGATGGTGGGATGTATTGAAAAGCGCTTAAGGAAGCTAGTTGCTATTATTGATTAGCCCAATCTTTACTAGTTCCTTAGCTTACATTACAACCCGTTAAGTCCTACGTGATCTTACATCACGCGTCCTTATATTAGTGGAGTAATACACTAGAGCCAAGCCTATGGTTCATGACACGATGCATGTGAATTCTTTGGGAGAGAGAGAGAAATCATATTCATATACCCCTACATGTAGTGCTTTGGAAATCATATGATGGCAATGGGGTAAGTCTCTTGTGTTGTGAGGGCACATGCTTGACGAGAGATTAAATTTCGTGTCGGATGTCTTGATCAGTTGATTTGCAAGAGTTTTCCAAGATCAAGAATTGATTCTTGAGCTTAGGAGATCTTAATGTGGTGTACTTCATTGTATTAATTAGACCATGCATGTTTTCTTGATGATTTGTTATATTAAATAATTGGTATAGCCATAACTTGAATGGTCGAGCCAAAGTAGCTATGCGTGGGTGTTAATTGCATGGGATGTGAGAGTATTGTTCGAGGACGAACAAGGTTTTAAGTGTGGGGTAAGTGATCTTGGGCAGAATTGCATGCCCTAGTGATACTCAAATGCTTCATTTCGACTTGTTTATCTATCGTTATGTGTACATTCTCATGTGATTTTTAGTTAAATGTGAATTTATACTAACTAACATGATTTGTGTTGTTTTGCAGGTAAAAGGAAATTTTGGAAGCTAATATACATGTTGGTGAAAATTGAGAATGGACTTGGAAACAAGGAATGGAAAATGACAAGGGAGAGCAGCAAAAATAAGGGCTCCGCGATGGAGCAGTGTCATGCTACCATCGCGGAGGCATTCTGCCTCGGATGAAATAATTATGGCAATTTCCAGTGGAGGTTCTCGTTACCTCTGTGACACGGAGGCAGTGCTCCGCGATGCACTCCGTGTCATGTTGAGTACAATTACTTGGAACATCAAGTTCCAGTGAGGGTCCGCGATGCCCCCGTGGCACGGAGGGAGTGCTCCACGATACACTCCGTGCCACGTTGCTTGTTATTTCGGGAAAAAATTCTCAAGAGTATAAATATCACACTTAGATTTTATTTTAAACATTCTAACTTGGTTGAGCAAGAACGTGGGTTACAGGCAGTTGAGAGGACGAAAATTCTAGGGTTCTTCTCTATCTCTTTCTCTTTTATCTCAATTGTTTGTATGAATTCTACTTATTTGATGATGTTTAATCCACAAATGAGTGGCTAAATTCACTTCTTGCTGAGGTTAAGAACAGTTGTAGTGGAATGTAATTGTTGGTCATTTCAGTTTTCATCTTTTCTTCAATGGTTGTTCTACCAATTCTTGTTTTTACTGCATTAATGTTTGGCCAATGTTAATGTATATCTAGAATTCCAATTTTGATTTTGAAAAGGAAAGAAATTGGACAAATGTGAATTGGTAGGATATGATCTTTTCTTAGTTTAGAAAATTAAAAATTGATTTACATTCAGAATAGAAATATATCTGAAAGTCTTATTAGTCAATTAAGGAATCAGTTATGTATGGCTAGAGCATGAAATTCTTTTATCACAAAAATGTAGATTAAGGTTCACGATTCTTAAATTGGATAGGAGTCAAAAGATCCAATCCATAGACAATAATTCCTGACTAACAACCGAAGAAATGATTAGCTAAATTGAATCGATAAATTACTTCCATGCATGTTTGTTTTAACCTCAGCTTGCTCATTACTATTGTTCAGACTCAAATTATAATCTTAACTTAGATTTTTTATTACTTAGAAAACTTAACTCTCAAAATATTGTTTAATTAGTTGTCTGCATTCATAAAGACATAGTTCACTAACGCTTAAGTTAATTAGTACCGTAGTTCAGTCCCTGTGGGATCGATACTTGGCTTTAATTAAGCCACTTTTCTACTTGTTCGACCACGTGCACTTGCGTGTAGTCACTACAGCACCGAACGACCACTAGCAATATCGGGCTGAGGCATGGTGGAGCTGTATGCTCCTCTAGCCCGCTCCTGCAAATTTGACATATGTGCATCATGAGTCTTCAGGCTCTCTGCTCTGGCCCTCTTGCGTTCTTTTCTCTCTTTCTTCCTTTTTTTCCTTTGACACTCCTCTTCATTATCCTCAGGAACTCTTTTCTTTCCCTTGTCTCCAGCAACTATCTCTTCATTAAATTCTTCATCTAATTCTGGAAGAGTGGTGGCTGCTATAACTGTCGGTTGTCATGATGAAAACTCGACTACTTGACTCCGAAGAACCCCTAACTCCTCACGGAGACTGTTGGTGTCCATCTACTCTATCATCCGTGCATTAAAACAGCTCTCATATCCATCTAGGCGAGCATGTAGAGCCTGAGGTGCTGCATCTATCTCCACCTTGACCCATGGCTTTACATTTTCCATCATGGCCTAAATCTTTCACTCTGTCATGGTCAACCATTTGGCCATCTTTTAGAGGAAGTCCTGTGTCACCAAAACATGCCCTGCTAGGGTTTGAGTCTGTAAGCTAGGTGGTGGTGTGGCAGATGTGCTAGGAGTTGCCTCCGGAATGACATATATAGCTGGTGTCTCGCTCTACTCCTGTGTAATAGGGGCATTCACTTGTGCACCCTATTGGCTGAGCCAATGGAGCTGCTGTGGGTAGCCGGGCTCGGCTTACCGGGTTCATATCATCCCGGATAAGTCCGATATCTGCAATCCTCTGGTCTCCGATCAGACTCTCCTAACCCCTTTGTACTAGAACCCCTGCCACTATACATAGCTTGAATACAATACTTGGAAATGGGATGGTAGTTCTTACTCCCACCGCCCCCTCTTGTATCTCATCTACAATGATCCTCGGGATGTTGATTGGATAGCGGCACATGAGGCATGCCATCAAAGCTGTCCTGTCAACACTGAGGGTGTTGTCATTAATTGTGGGTGCTAGTCGGTGTTGTACTAGTGTCCAGCAGGCCTTAGCAATAAAATTCAACGAACTCTTGGTAACCTACTTTCCTCCAACAGCCCACTCAACTCCCTCCTTATCCTCAGCAATCACCTCTGCCAGCCATTTCAACTGCCTCTGTCTTTGTTCTAAGCCTAGCTACCTAATCTACTTCATTTCCTCCACCCTGAACTTGTATTCTGGCATCATCCATGTAGGCAGGAACTATGGTCCATACAAAATCTGAGAGATGGTCCGCCCAGATATGTCAACCTCTCGACTTCGAACCACAACACTATCCAGACGAGGCTGGTCTTTTATTTTCTGCCCCTCCTTCGCCTTTAGCTCAGTGGTGGCCAAATAGATGGCGTAGAACTCCCGGACCAATTCGGCTGTATACCGAGCTGAAGTCTTGGCCATCCATTTGAAATCATAAAACTAAATATCCGCTTCATATCGTCAACTTTATTCAGTGAGTTTGTGAGGATGTGCGTCTCTTCCTGGATGCTCCGCCTTGGCTTGTTCTTGGCGGTGCGAGAAATGCCCTGCTCATAAATCTCTCTAGCTCTTGACACTCTCCATTGGACTGTGCGGTTTTCTCTAGGTGGGGTCTGTTCTTATGCAGCACTGGGGCCTCCTCCTCTAATTCATCGCTACCATTTGCTTCACCTTATTAGGTCTCCTCAGACCCTTCTTTTGCATTTTAGTCGTTTCAGACTCCTAGTTATTTCCTCTAGCTCCTTCCTCAGATTGGAGAGCTTAGACAGATATGGCAGTGGCTGCTTCAATTTGTGCTCTTGCTTTCGCTCTAGTGGTTCTAGTTCCATCTGTGTCTGAAGTGTCTACATGGTAATCCTCAAAACGAACCACTAGGGGAGTTTCCTGCTTGCCCAGCCTCGAACTCAGATGTTTCATCAATTAATGTTCTCCTGGTTGTTGCTTTGGATGCCTTTCGCTTCTTTGTCATTGTACCTGTAGAGAAAAGATTTAGAATTCCATATTTGAGAAAGAAGAATTAGAAAAGAAAGTTTTAGATTCTCATCACTAGTCAATAATACGGGTCATACCATGACGGTACGACTCGTATGAAGGCCTAGAAACTCTGTGTGATTACTACGGCTCACAGGTACGACTACCTGGAGGGTACGACCCCTACCTTGATTCGTCTGACGAAGCCCCAACTTTATTATTTATCTGTATTTTTCCACAACTCATGGTACGACTCGTAGGTCGATTCCACAAGTTGTAGGAAGGACTCGTCTGCCTCATCTGGCTTTGCCTTTTTCATATCTTGAGTACGAACGCATAGTACGACTCATGGTGGCAAACCACGATCCATATTGTGGTTCATACCTCATTCTTAACTTGTTTAGTTTTGCAGGGATTCACTTTTTCACAATTTGGGTGCTCAAATTTCCCCCAAGTCTAGGAATATGATTCAATCAATTTAACCCATACTCATTCCTCCCCTTTCTACTCACTACATGCGACTCAAATTTAAAATTTTCATCTTATAGGTGTGTTTCAATCAACTTTCAATGTTTTCCAAGTTCATACACAGTTCAATAATTCTCTGAGCATCGTATTATTAAATTTTTTTCAACAACCAGCGATTTATAGGGGTTTGGCAGCCATGACTTCAAGAAAGTTAATATTTTTGATATTCAAATCTTTTACTTACTTGATGATTCTTTCTTTGACTGGTAATCATGAATGTGGGCTGAGAGGAACGAAATTTGAGCAAGAAATTGCTCAAAGCTTCCTTGCTTTTGAGTCACGGGTGTGAGGGATTCGTTGTTAGGGTTCGTAGGTTTGATTTTTGTTCGTGGGAAGAAGGGTCATATGGGGCTTGACGTTTAAATAGGTGAAGGGAAAATTTTAAAAATCTGGGCCGAGTCGGGTTAAATTGTTTTTGTACCCATCACGACTCATACCATGAGTCATAGGAAGCCCCTATGACTCGTCCCTTGGACCCGTAAGTCAAAATTTTAAAATCTTACCTGGGGACCTATGAGTGCATCTTACGACTCGTACCATGTGGGTACGATTCATATGATGACTCGTAGGTTGTAGCTTTGAATTGCTTCTCTAAACCTCACCATGACTGCTAACGACTCGTAGGATGCTATCACGATTCGTACAGAGAGCCGTAGCAGTTGCTTTTTCAGCAATTTTTTTTCTTACTCCTATTTTTGTTTTCCATGCACACTGAGCACACATTAGTTCAATCACTTGGGTTGCCTCCCAAGAAGCGCTTGATTTAACATCGCGACACGACGCAGGTGGCTCGATTACTCAGACTTCACCAAGCCACCACTTGGGTCGCCCCTCAAGAAGTGCCTAATTTAACATCGTGGCACGAAGCAAGTCTCTTAACTACTCAAAATTCGTCAAGTGACTCATATTCATCCTCTAGTGCTGAGACTACACTGAATTCCTTTGGTTGCTGCATTAACCGACATATGTATAAATTCCAATTGGCCCGCCTCCACATCTACTAGGGCCCTCCTGGTGGAAAGGAATGGTTGCCCCAAAATGATGGGGACCTCATAATCCACCTCACAGTCTAGAATCACGAAGTCTGTTGGGAATATAAATTTGTCTACCTTGACAAGCACATTGATCAGGATCCCCACTGGTTTTTTAATTCTGTCAGCCATTAGTAGCCGCATAGTGATCGGTTTAGGGGCTTCCAAGCCCAATTTCTTGAACACTTCCAAGGGCATCAAATTGCTGCTTGCTCCTAGATCACAAAGTGCCCTTGCAAACTCGACATTCCCAATGGTGCAAGGTATAGTGAAAGCACTTGGGTCTTCCTTCTTCTGAGTTAGGACCCTTGTAGCTATGGAACTACAGTGATGTACATTGTCAACCCGCTCATAGCTCACAGATCTCTTCTTAGTCACCAAGTCCTTCATAAACTTTGCATATCCCGACATTTTGTTCCAATGCCTCAACCAATGGTATTTTCACATATAACTGTTTAAGAATTGAAAGGAATTTTTGAAACTTACCATTTTTCGCGTTTTTATTCATCCTTTGAGGGAATGGTGGAGGTGGTCGCGGGATAGCTTTGTAGATTTGTGTTGCTCCTTGGTCAATGTCGGGTTCTTCTTCACCTATGGGGCCTCAACATGCTCAACACCCTCTATCTCAACACTCTTCTCATTCTCCTCCATTATGATTTCTTTCATCCGTTTAACTACAATCGGAAAAAGGGGGTCAACTGTGGTCTTACCACTCCTAGTCATCACCGCCATGCAATGGGGCCATTGTTTTTTGGATTTTGGATGGTGTTTCTAGGTAGTGTACCTTTTTGTTTTGGGTTCATTGATGCCGACAGTTGCCCATGTTGATGTTCGATTTGCTTGATAGTTGTAGCATGAGACTCCACTTTTTAACCTATACTTGATAAGTCACTTTGGATCTCCTTTAATTGCTCATCAGTGGACCTCACCTTCTTCAGCATCTCAGCCATCATGCTCTCTAGCTCTGATTGCCTAGCCTCCCCCTCTCATGCATTGGGAGGCACATAAACTCCAGCCTGGTCATTGTGGTATACATCATTTCTTCTTCATTCTCCTTCGCCCTCACGACCTCGGCTCCTGTTTCTGAACTCGTTTCTATTGTAGTTGTCTCTATATTGATTCCTAGCTTGGTTTCCAGAACCTTGGCGCCAATTGTCTTGTCCTGACGTTTGGGTGTTGGCTCAGAAACCTGTCACTTGGCTATCCAATTAGTTTGCCTCTTCCTCAGAGTTAGAGTGATCAATTCCCTGCTCCATTCCTTGAGTTTCCACTACATTTACCTTTTTGGATCCGGCACATGATATGCTTTGTCAGTAAGTCCAATGATGTACGCATATGAGCCAACTCCTGGTCGCGTTCTTCTTCTTTCCTTCATTGGTCTGCAATTAAACCAACATCATATGTACCGACCGCTGCATCAGCCTCCCTCACATGCCATTCCCTATTCGTCTTAGTCACCCTGTCAAGGATAGCAGCAGCTTGCTCCCAGGTGTGACTCATCAATGCTCTCCCTGCCATCGTGTCCGCTACAACTTTTGTGCTATTATTCGAGAACCTGTAAAACATTTCCAACAAACTATCATCTAGGATCTTGTGGTTAGACACTTTGTCAACTTTTTGAACCTCAACAAGGTTTAATGAAGTGCCTCTGTCTTAATTTTTCGGAAGTTGTAGATCTCATCTTTTAGCTGAAACATTCTGGATGGGGGAAAGAATCTCTACAAGAAGGCCTGTTTGAGCTCCCTCCAGTTGGTTATGGAGTCTTTGGGCAACTCCGATAACCATAATGTGGCTTCCCCTGATAGAGAGAAGGGGAAAAGTTTGAGCCATATGGCATCCTAGCTTACTCCGGGCAACCTGTTCGCCTTGCATATTCCTACGAAGTTCATCAAGTGCAAGTTGGTGTCATCCACTGCATGACCACTGAACACCCCTTTCATGTTTAGCAATTGAATCATGGTGCTCGTGATATCAAATTTGGGCCCAGCGGGCAATGGTGGTGGCACAATTGCTCCAGTAGACCCAACTTCATCATTTTATGGGTCCTCATCATTGAAGAACTGAGGGGCAAGTCTATAACCTCTATTGCCCCTCTCGTGTCGACCAACATTCAATACTTCTTCTCTAACATCATCCTCATCCTAAAGTGCAGCTTGCCGAGCCAGCTCGGCTTGCATAGCTTGTTCAGCTATGCGTGCATCTCCTTGATCCTGGTTCTCCATCCTATGCAGTTCTCGTTTGATTTTTGGATTCAATGGAATAAGGGGATCTCCGCTACTCTGAGTGCTTGACATTCACCAGAAAACATCTTGTGGGTATCAAGAAAAACAAAAAAAACGTAATTAAAGAAATAACTACCAAGAAGTCAAATACAAGCTAATAATCTAGTCTTAGCTGTATTCCCTGGTAACGGCGCCACTTTTTGATAACTCTCAAACCATACCTCTTACCAAAGTATGAAGCGAACATTGCCAATAAAGAACCCAACTAGGGGTTGAGGTTGAACCCACAGGAAATATGAAAGAACTAGACTACTACCGGTAAGTGAACTTTGTTATGTAGTTACTCCAAAGTGGGGGTTTCAAAAGAAAACAATAATTAAAAGAACAATTAAAATTATGGATGAAATCAAGATTTAAAGATAACTAGGGTTTTGTGTTCCGCATGGGTTCATAACTGCTTGCGGTATACATACGTGATCATCACCAATGCTTACTTGTAGAACTCATAACTAGGGTTTATTCGAACGATCGACCAGTCCCTATTGAATGACTATACTCAATTACCTGACCAGGTCTCAATGAGCGATTGAAATTTAACCGCTATCAATAAGTCCCAAATTTAACTATCCTGCGACTACAGCTCAAGTTAATACCATGATCATCAAGATCAAGGCTTTGTTGTAATTCTCTTTTCCTAATCTCTACCTCTTAGACCTAAGCAAGTAAAGAATTCAGGCAAGTCCTAATGTTGTACACCATTAAGAAACGTTTAAGCATGAAGAGAATACAATACAAGTGTTTTGCATTGGTTTTGAATCACTTTTATGTAACCCTAGCTAGTTAATCCACCATGGTTCCCATAACCCTAGCCATGGAGGTTTTAGCCTCTCATATTTGCGAGATTGTGATTTGTTTGCATAATTAAATACATAAATCAATACTTACAATCGTAGATGAGAGAAAAACTTCATTGATTAAATCTGGAATTTATCAAGAACAATTCACAAAATCAAGAAAAGGTTGATCACAAGTTAATCAACTCAATTATATTTTCTCTCGTGAAAAACTAACTATGTCTAACGTATTTTGGTCATACCCGCCATCCGTAGGTTCTTAGCTTGCTGAAATCCGACCAAGTTTTGGGTCGTGGTACGACGCATACCAATTTCCTACGAGTCATATTGAGCTTCTTTGGTTTGAATCTGAAGACTATGAATTTTTCTGAAGTTTGTAACGAGTGTCTTGGTACGACTCGTACCTTGCCTTCACGACTTGTACTGTAGTCATCCATACCCAGAGTCATCCTTCGTGCAATTTCTCTAAATCTTTCCACGACTTGAAGTTACGACTCGTACCATGATCATACGGCTCGTACTGTGAGTTGTGGATTGCATCTTTCTCATCTCATCCTTCTGAATATTTTCACGAGTCTTAGTACGATTGTACCATCAATGTAAGACTCGTACTGAGACTGTCATCTTGGCTGATTTTCTTCTCTTTTAAACTTCTTTGCAGAATCTTATTCCAACACCTAAGTTTACCTGAAAACACAAGAAAAGTACCTGATATCCATATAAACATATCTAAGTCCATGCTATTTTCTTTAGTTTTGAGCATCGAAAGTGCTGTAAATCCATAGCACATTTAGTCACCTTGCCAGCACGTCTCATAACCTTATATGGCCCAACATACTGGGGACTAAACTTCCCCTTCATTATGTACCTCAAAGAATCAAGAAATCTCTACTTGCCTCAAAATGAAGCTCAAGCATCAAATTACGAATTCGACTTTCCGTTACCCTTCCAAATGATAAAAATCTGGTCAAATACGTATTCTACATAAGAAAATAAAATCATGGACAACCATATCGATATACTTCTATCTTGGGCCCAAAAAGTCAATCCAAAAGTCAACCCCGAGCTGGCAAGGGAAAAACTAGAATTTTATTTGAAAATCAGGTTACCCATAATGTAAAGAACTCAAATATGAAATTTCACCTAAACTGGAGCTCAAATCGACTTTGCATTTATCAAAATATGGTTTCTTAACTTTATACTCAAATCTCAAAATTTTCTCCAATAAATTCATGGATAAAAATGAAAACCAACTGAAGAAATCATGGAGAAATGCCAAAATAAGGATTAGATACTTACTCCCTTGTTAAATAGAGAAGAATTCCGCAAAAATCACTCAATTCCAAACTCTAGAACTCCAAATATACTCAAAATACCAAATAAACACAGTCTGTGCAAAAATATCCTGTTCAGGCATTTATAGGGCTGAACCAACACTTGCACCAACAAATTTAATTTCTTACTAAAATGGCCATAACTTCATCATACAAACTCGAAATGCGACGATTCTTTTTCCTACAATTCCTAAATAATGATAAGGACCTACTCGTCCAATAAAAACTCCATTTAGTGCTCGTTTGCCCAGTCAAAAATCATTTTTGCTCGTTCAAGAATTATTTTATCTTTTGCATAAAACCCCGGTCTTAACTTATTGAAATTGCACCAAACTTTTCCAGATAACTCCTATAATTCATGCTAATAATTTTGAAAGTATCTAAACAATTTTTCAATCTCAAAAAAAAAAAACGAATCTCTGAGTTGCCATATTTTATGCTTAAAATCATGCTAAACACATAAAATGTTCAAATCCACCTAAAACTCATCTGGAATCCTCCATCACAAACCAAACATGCCATTCAATCATAAAACACATTTAGGACCTGTTGGAATCATCAAATCACCGATATGAGGTCGTTTTGATCAAAAGATGACCGTGGTCAAACTTAGCTTCCTCAAAGCTCATAAATTCAACCAAGGGTTCAAATCACTCCCGAACACCTCAGGATCCATGTAAATTATCAAACTTAGTCATAAATCACCATCCAAACCTAACAGAGCTTTCATAATCCAAATTCAAGCTCATTAACATGAAATGTTGACTTTAGTCAAACTTTTCAAACTTCAAACCTTCCAAAAACAAAAAATCTTATCCAATCTTCATCATATCATCTCAGTAATTGTGTCATCCATCTTCGTAAGTCATAAATAACAAAATAAAGACATGAAAAGGTTCAACCCAGGGAAGTGGAACAACAATCATAAAATGACCATGTGGGTTGTTGCACTTCCAGGATTGGATAATAACGGTGCTTCCTAAACTTCTACATACCCGACATCTATGGCAGGGATAGGGAGTTATCCTGAACATACACATTTTAACCATCTCATGGGGGAAACATTCATAGGGCTTAGAGTAAGAAGATTAATGAGCACGAATCATTCAAGAAATCTAAGCTAGCATATACTTGATATAACATGATCTTATGAGCCGATAAGGCAAATCTTAAAGACTGAGTCCATAGAGCTGAGCATGCTAAGAGACATGAGTTTAAATACATAACGAGGGTCATGACATGAAGCTAAGATTATGGAATCATGGAAGAAGACTAGAATCACCATCTGAAGTAGTTACTTCTCATTCTATGAATATGAATACACGTAAGGAGTACTTGGAACTTAGACATGGGCATAACATGTTCACATACAACATGAGTAGAGTATCACATAGAATGAAGTACAGAGGGAAACCCGAATAAGCGTGGATCGATCTCCCATAGCTACTGATCCTGGACATTCACACTTGAAACTCAAGGCATGACTTGGTCCTTTACCTTATAATCTCCCCCTTAGCTTAAAGGTCATCATTCTGAGGATTGGTCCCCTTCTTAAGGCTAGGAAGAAATCACTATCTCTTGACTTCCCATTTGCCTCTAAGGATATCATGGAAGTATGGGTTCCACACTTCTCTAGGCGTACTCCCCCACTCTTTTAGTTCCTTACTTCAAGTTCATGAATTCTTTAGCCTTAGCCTTTCTTAACTCATGCAGGGAGAAATGACTCGAGAGCGCCTCTTATTCTACTGACTAGCGTTATTCTTTGAAGTGTGAATGCACGAGTTATAAGGATAGAAAGATATTTCATCGCACGACATAGATCATGAAAGAATAGCAATTTCCTAAATCATTTCGTAGCACCTTCGTCATAAGTATGGCGTGCTTCACACCCATGAAAAAAGCTCTACTTAATGCGGCTTTCAGACACTCTAGGACACTTTAAAACCTAATGCTCTAATACCAAGTTTGTCATGACTGGAACATGGGCCCGGATCGAGACATGGGAGAAGGAGCCCCGAGAGACTCCAAGTCGACCCATGGCCTGAACATACATCTAACTCATTCAGATAAAGTGGAAGACTTAAAACAACGAATATAATAGAAGTCTAAAGAAAATAGGATATTAGAATACATACACGAATCTGAAGCTGATTGTACACTATGTCTGAAAAGCCTCTAATACTAATGAGTTGATGGGATAAGATCCCAACTAACTCTCTAAGTTTGAAACTGAAAATACATAACATAACTGAATAGAAAGGGCCCTCGATAGATGAGGATTTACCACTAGATACTGGATATGCTACTCTAAAAAGCTGGCTAGCAACAGGGATGAGTCTGGATATCGGAACTTGTATCATGAAACGATACAACATAGAGTATGTAGTCAGTACATGGAATGTACTGAGTATGCAAGATAAGTAAAACCTCTTAAATAAGTAAAATCATTTAAAACATGCATAATGTAAAACATAATCAAGATAAAAATCTGAGAGTAGGGCTTGTATGCTATTTCCTGAAATCATGATCTGAACATAACTGAACATCATAACTGAATTGAATGACCCAAAGTTGAAATTTGATAATCATAAGTAAAACTGAACATTGGGTCAAACCTGCTTTAGAACATATATATATATATATAATGAATAATAACATGCATAACTGAAATCATGAGGAACAATGGGAGACTCATCATTTAACTGACATTACCACGAGAGAGATTACATGGTCCCAACTATTAAACTCAAGAGGGCTGAGCCATCCAAAGCTTTCCAGGGCTAAGGACGAATCCATGATATCGATATCAAGCTGAAGGATCCTTGGGGAAGGGGGAAGCTCACAAGGGAGGTCCCAAAAGTGTGTATATACATAACCTACACTGGCGCGTAGTTTTGAGGCATAGGGTTGACTGACCCTTAGCCTACTCGATGATAGACACTACTCCCAAAAACATGCATATGCTCTCCATCATTTTTCAATGAAGCTAACCATCATTTTTCAATGAAGTTGATCATCGTCTAGTGACAAAGCTGAATAATAATATACATGCATAATCGAAAATCATAACATTAGGAGCCTTGGCTTAAACCATACCACAAGTTGAAAATAGTGGGAGTCATGACTCCAAAGCCATGTGGTAAGCTAATTAATGAATCATAAAACATACTTGAACATGTGGGCTTGCCCAATACTTTAACATTCTTGAAAATCGCTTGATTCACTTGAAAATATGATCATAAATTTGGGAAACTTGAAAACATGCTTTTCTCATAAATATATCATCATGATTAAACATATATCATAGATCTCAATTTTTATGAACCGTTATGGATGGGCATCATAGTTTAGAAAACTTGAAAATATAATTTATAATTTAAAACCTTATAAAATATTCCCATTAATCATAATTCATCATTTAAACATGCTTAGGTCATACCTATGGTTAAAACTTAGGAAATTCATGCATTGGGTAGAAACCCCATGGAATCATCAACTAGGACATCACGAATTGAGAGGAAATTGAGCATGGGTGTGGACTATTGCACCCATTCATAGCCTTACAGACCTAGGTTGATGATCCCTTGACTTGTCTTGAAGATCCAAGAGGAATTTAGAAGTTGGAGGTAATGAACCCTAGTTCCTTCTTGAGAGAAAATCTAATCTAAGCATGTTTGAAGAGAGTAAGGATTTAGGCTAGATTAATCCCTTTAATCTGACATTAAGAAAGTCCAAAACAATGTAACTTTACCTCTTGAACATGCATGCATGAATAGATATCATAAGTGGTAAATATGCAAATTTGAATGATATAGACAGTGGGAGACTCGTCACTTAACTGACATACCACGATAGAGCTAACGTGGTCCCGACTATTACACTCAAGTGGGCAGAGCCATTCAAAAACCTTGCCAGGGCTAAGGACGCTACCATGATATCGATATCAAGCTGAAGGGCCAATCGGATCGGGGATAACTCACAAGGGAGGTCCCAATAATATAATTGTCTCAACCTACGTTGGCGCGTAGTTCTGGGGCATAGGGTTATCAACCCTTAGCCCGCTCAGTTCTAGACTCTTCTCCCAAATCATTGCTCTACATCATATAAATATGAAGCTCAACATCGTCTAGTGATGAAGTTCAACATGAAATCATTAATATGCTCAACATTGTATGAAATAATGCTCAACATTGTCTATTGACAAAGCTCATTATGAAATCATGCTTATAATAAACATCATATTAATATGGAGCTCAACAATGTCATCTCGACAAAGCTTTGAATGAAATCATAGTTAGACTCAACATCATGTGAAATAAAGCTTAACATTGTCCTGACAAAGCTCGACAATAATATACATATCAATTAAGGATTTATGCATATAGAAGGCTTTACTTTGAACATACCACAAGCTAGAATTTAAAATAATATAATTGAGGAAAATTCACTTCAACCCATGTGGTAAACTTATGTCGGGAAGTTCATCACTTTAAATCAACATATGGCATCACCCAAAGCTTTATCCTACTTGAACAAATCAATTCATTTTGAAAACATAAACATAGTCATTGGTAGTTTTAGAATCATTGATTTTTATCATCAACTACATCATCGTCACTCATTTATCAAGAATCTCTTCCTTTGTGAACTTCTCACCCATGGGCATTTTAGATTCAAATTTTAAAGAAAACAATTTTATAAGTGAAAATGAGTTAGAATCCCCCCAAGCTTCATAAATCACCAATATAAATACATTCTAATCCTACAATGTATAGAGATTGAAGAATCATGAAATTGGACAAAAACCCCATACTTGTTCATAGGAAATTTAATCACATTTAGATACGGAATGGGCATGGGTGTGGAAGAAAGCACCCACTCATAGCCTTACATACCTAGGATTGAAGAATTCTAACCCTTCCTAATTGCCCAGCTGAGATTCCCCTTTGAAAACCTTGAGAATTCACCTTGATTCTTCTCGTCAAACCCCCAACCTTGCACACATGAAAGTAATGGCCTAATACAGGTTTTTCTCTACTAAAAACCCTTTATTACGAGCTTAAAATGACGTAGTATAGGCCCTTAGAACATAAGAATTACAAAAATACCCTTACTAAATTCGCTAAAAATAACTGTCAGGGGGTCCTAATGGACGACCCAATGACTCATCACCAGGGCTCATGATCCGTTGGATCACTCGTTAAGTTCACTGGATAACTGGTTTGCTGGGGCTCCTAACGAGTGACATGATAACTCGTCCCAGAAGCGATGACTCGTTGTCACCTCCCGTCAAGTGCACTGGATCAAGTTCCCAATCTTCCTCTTGAACCACCCCACGGCTGACATGACGACTCATGGTGGCTGACCACGAGTCATTACATCACCCATGGGGACCTCGAGTCCCTCATCCTTCCAGGCCTTCCCACGAGTCACCTGACGACTCATGGGGTCTCCTCACAAGTCATTCAGTGACTCATTCTGCAATTGCTGCAACATTTTTATAGTTCTTCTCCAATTCACTTTCGGGTCTGATTATTGAATTCTCGGGGTATAACATATAATGCTAGATACGCTCCTAGATATTCAACTTCTTGGTTCTGACTTTCTTCAGCTCAGATAGCCTGTGATCAAATTCTGCCATGTTCATCGGAGCCTAATAATCCGGCCCATACAGCATCCTGGAGATCGTTCGCTCAGAGATATCAACCGGCATCTCTCTTACCAACACTTGATTCAAAGCGGGCCTCTTCTTCCAATCCTGGCCCCCTAATTCCAACCGCTGCAATGTGGCCGCATACACTACATAAAACTCTCGGACTAAGCATGGGATGTAGCTACCTGATGGCTCGGTCAACCACCAAACTTGTATTTATCAAACACTGCCTGTAGCTCTGGAAGATCTTTAAGCCCTGTAGTGACCAGCCTCGGATCCTTGTATATGCTCCTCTTCGGATTGCCTTTCTCATTGGGAGCAATATCTCTGTTGTATATAGTCCGTATGCGATGGACACACCATCTCCGCACATTTCTTGGTTGCTCATTTGATGTGTCCGAAGTCTCAGTCAACTCATTATCTGAGTCCCCTCATTGGGCATGTGATTCATCAACTCTTTCTGTGTTTAGCTAAGTGGGAGCCTCGAGAACAAGTGCAGCTGCAGCCCTAGCATTCTCATCAGTGCAGCTGGGCGGATCTCTTACAAGTAGAGTGGGAGTATCAACCAAGGCTGTCGGATTTGAAGTTTGTTGATCCCTAGCCCTGGTTGTCCTCCTTACTAGCTACTCCTTTGATACTTCTATTCCTCCTCAGAGCCACTCGACTCTTCAGAGGATGATGGATCATGACGCAGTCTACGGTATGAGGGTTGACTGCGCTCAGGTGCTTGCTTCTTGGTTGGACCCTTCTTTGGTGTACCTTTGGGAGACATTGTACCTGTGGAAATAATGTTAGTGTGTAAGATGAGATGAAATAGAAAACATTTTTGAGCTGGTGCCCAGTGGTCCTGACGAGTGACTAAATGAGTCGTTGCCACTGGCAACGCCTCGTGAGGTCACTCGTCGTCTCAGATTGGACTTCCTTCAAGATGGTCCAGTGTACTTGAAAACTAGGCCCAATGAGTTGTTTCCAAAGGCAACACGTTGTTAGGTTGGTCGTTAGGTACACTACCTTATTAGCTTAATTTTTCCCATTCAAGATGAGCTACACAACGAGTCGCTTGATGATCCAACAACTCGTGATGTAGCTCGTGCTCAAGAGTTCTAGTTCACCCGTTTCAACTTCATATTCTTCCTAATTTTCTACTGCACAAACATAAAATCATCAAATTCCTAAATGAACTCCAGTGTACATACAATTGAAATCATTTGTTTTAAATCTTCCTAGGGTTTATTTGCATCAAGAGGCACATATTGTCACAAGAACAATATTATCCAAAGTAAATTCCATTTCATTCATAACATGGGTCCTAAAAACTTTTTGTTTAAATGTAGCAATACTCAGATTTTAATGGGGAAGATTACTCACACAAATGCTTGAACAATGATGGAGTGCAATTGGGTGTGTGCTTGTGTGACTGGGCGTGCAAGGTCGAAGATATTATCGATAGGGTTTGAGTGAATAAGAAGAAGAAGAGAAGAGGGAAATTTGAAGTTTGTGTGGGTTTAAGTTTAATGGGGAGTATGTAAATGAAATCGGGTTTTATTGATTTAAATTAAAATTTTCCCCAAATTTCAATCCTGGGTCGGGTTAGATATGGTCATTAATTTTTACAACGCCCAGTGTGGCGAGTTTTTAAGTGCTTAAATGACTCATTGAGCCCTTTTTTGTTGCGACTGGAGTTTAGCAAACTTACCTGGGATCTACGACTCAAGTAACGACTCGTGGGGTAACCCAACGAGTCGTGGCCTGAGTCGTGGTCCTTGGGCTATTGTAGCTTTAAGATGGGCCACTTAACAACTCGTTTGGTCTCCCAACGATTCTTTGAGTGAGCCATTATCAACCTTTTCCTTTTAATTTAGACTTTTATCCAGTGTACCTGACGGGGGACATGACGATTCGTTTCTTGAAGACACGAATTGTTAAGTCACCCATTGCTACCTTGTTTTCTGTTGTTTTCCTCACGAGTTGATTGAACGAGTCGTCAGTTTAGATGATGACTCGTTCTGTGACTTTTTTGCACCAAAACTAAAGTTTAAGTTTTTGGTTCCAACTTCAGATTTTCCATCTTATTCACCTGCACCCATAAAAAAATGCAAACGCTAACTATTTCTTATATTTACAACTTGGGTTGCCTCCCAAGAAGCGCCTGATTTAATCTCGCAGCACGACTCAAGTCTCTTGACTACTTAGAATTCGTCAAGTGACTCTTCTCCATCCTCCAATGTTGAAATTATGCTGAATTCCTTTGGCTGTTTTGTAGTCCAACTAATGTTGAAGGTGACCTCTTCTTTGTTCAACCCGAATTTCAACTGCCTGCCTCCACATCTACTAGGGCCCTACCTGTTTCAAGGAATGGTCGCCCCAAAATGATGGGGACCTCAGAACCAACTTTGCAGTCAAGAATCACGAAGTTTGCTGGGAATATGAATTTGTCGACTTTGACTAGTACATTAAATAAAATCCCCACCAGCTTTTTAACTGTTCTATCAGCCATTAGTAGCCGTATAGTAGTTAGTATAGGGGTTCCCAAGCCTAATTTTTTAAACACTGCTAGAGGCATCAAATTTATGCTAGCTTCCAAGTCACAAAGCGCCTCGCAAACTCAACCTCCCCAATGGTGCAAGGTATAGTAAACGCACCTGGATATTCCCTCTTCTAAGCTAGAACCCATGTAGTTATGGCACCACAGTGGTGCAAATTATCAACAGGTTTCAAACTTACCGTCCTTTTTTGGTGATGAGGTCCTTCATGAATTTGGCATATCCGGGCATTTGCTAAAGTGCCTCAACCAATAGGATGTTCACCGACAGTTGCTTAAGCATAGAGATAAACTTTTGATACTTCCCATCTTCATCTTTCTTCTTTAAGCTCTGTGGATAAGGAGGAGGAGGTTGAGGGACAGCTGTCAGTTTTTGTTGTGTCTCCTTCTTCTTCCCATGGACAGCTCCTCGCTCCTTTGCACTACTTGGAGCAGTTTGCACATCTGAGCCCCAACCAAAGTTGGGTTTTCAAAATTTGCTGCACCATCCTCCTTCGTCATGACAGGATTTTCTGACTCCTTAACTAAAAATGGCCTTGGGGGATCAACTGTGGCCGTCGCGAAGCGCCATGCACTGACTGCCATGCAGTGACTGTCATTTTCCGGATTTGGCACAGTGTTGCTGGGAAGTGTGCCTTTCTACCTCTCATTCATTGCAACAAACATCTAACTCATCTGCTGCTCAATCTGCCTGATCGCCACAACATGTGACTCCACTTTTTGATTTAAATCGGAAATATCAATCGAGAGATCCTTAAAGTGGCCATCTATTGTCTCCATCTGCTTGAGTACTTTGGAGAGCATGTCCTCAACCCTTGAACCACTGGACTCTGGTTCACGGTTTCTTGGTGGAACATATAGACCACCTCTATCATTTTTGAACTCCTCGCACTTCTTCTAGTCCCCATTATCTCGGTATTGGCCCTGGTTGTTATTATTATCCTTGTAAAAGTTCTGACCTTGGTTCCCTTGAACTTGACACCAAGAGTCTTGGTTAGACCCCTAGGTGTTGCTCTGGAAACCCGCCCTCTGATCATTCAAATAATTAACTTCTTCTCCAGACTCAGATTCACAACCATCATTTCTCGGAGGCTTTCCCTGAGAACCCACAACATTTACCTTTTCTTCTCTGACTTCCATCAAGTTCATAGCAAGAAACCCCTTGGTGGTCTTTATATCAATGATATCTTGATCACACTCATATTTTCTCCTCTGTTCGGAAGACATTCCAACCCCATAAGAATCAGCCGAAACCTCCAACTCTCTAGTGTGCCAAGCTCAGTTGATTTTGGTGATCCTGTCTAGCAGCTCCGCAGCCTCTGCATAAGTGTGAGTCATAAAAGTTCCTCTGAGACAGTATCAGCCACCACCTTGGTGTTGGATTTTAGAGACCGATAAAAGATCTTCAACAATGTATCAATTGGAATTCTGTGATTTGGCAACCTTTTGAGCTTTTTGTTGAAACACAACTAGGTCTCGTGGAGTGCCTCAGAATTTAGCTGTCTGAAGTTATATATTTCATCCTTCAACTGCAATGCTTTGGATGGTGGGAAGAACCTTTCAAGAAAAGCTCTCTTAAGTTCTCCCCAAGTAGTGATGGAATCATTCGGCAACTCAGCCAACCACATCGTTGCCTCACTCCCTAGAGAGAATGGAAATAACCTCAGTTTGATTGCATGCTGGCTCACCCACGGTTGCTTGTATGCCTTACATATTCCTACAAAATTTGTCAGGTTAGCATGGGCATCATCAGATGCCTGACCCGCAAATATTTCCTTCATCTTAAGCAGTTGGATCATCGCACTGGTAATGTCAAACTTTGCCCCAGCAGGCAAAGGAGGAGGGACTATAGCTCTAGTGGCACCGATTTCATCTATACCCGCATCATTCTCTTCATCAAAATATCGGTGTTTTTGGTGTTTTTGACCTCTGTGTCGTCTAGCTTGCTCTGCTTCTATAGCTATACGTTGATCTTCAGCAACTCTGGCTAACTCACGATCTCTAGCCTGAGCTTGCTCTTCGGCCAACATTCTTTCTGTGGCTTGGTCCATGGTTTCTTGCTCTTGGATGTTGGCCATTCTTCTCAGGTTCCTTAACGTTAGCTCAAGTTCATGATCAATTGGAACAAGGGGATTTTCTTGGCTTCTAGTATCGGGCATGCATAAACCTAAGACCTTTTAAGCAACCAAAACAATAAAAGAAAAATAAAAAAAAGAAACAAGAACCAATAATAGAGTTAACACAATTAACAAAAGCCTTAGCCGTATTCCCCGGCAACAGCGCCAAAAATTGATGTCGCCCAAATTACACCTCTCAATTGAGATATAAATGGTCGATTTTCAAATATAGAACCCAACCAAGGTTGAGATCGATCCCACAGGGAATATGGTAAGAAATTAAGTTAATGAGAATAACTGTTGCTGTTGTGTTACTTATTTCCAAAGGGGAAAAAATATAGAATAATAAACAAAAGTAAAATTACTGACTGCTGAAATCAAATTCAGTTTGTATTCAATTAACGAGTTGGCTAGGATTGTGTTCCCCAAGATTTCATAACCACAAGGCTTATACACTAGTGCTCTATTACGGTGTTTAACATGCAATATTGGTAAGTTAGGTTCACCTCAATGGTTGGTCCCCTATCTAGATGAATATAACCACGCAACTTGGTCAGTATACGGGTGTACTTTAGTTGACCCTTACCCTTAATATTGAATTAGCTATCCCCGGACAAGTTCAAGCTATTAGATGAGGGTTGATAGCCTCAAATCTCCATTGTTAATCCCTTTTCCCATTCATTACCTCCTTGATCCGGTAAGTAAGAACAAGGCAAGTCCTAACGTTTGCAACCGTCAAGAATCAATCAAAACGAAGGGAAAAATAATACATGCATAAAACCCCATTCAAGAATCACTAAGTGTTTTTACCTATGTGTGTTAATTCATCTTGGTTCTCACAAACCTAGTTATGGGTTTAGCTACTCATGCTTGTATTATCGCAATCACAAATATTGAATAAATCATCATTTCAACTTACAAATTATCGTAGAAGAAAAACCAAGTAGATTGAATAAAAACTCCAAATTTTATGAATAATCTCCAATGTTGATTTAGTTTCTTGACTCAAGAACAATTGATCAATATCAAAATTCTAGCTGAAAACTAATAAAATCGGCTCTCTCAATTACTCTATATATGTAAGAAAATCATCCTCCAAAAATAAACCTAAACTGTGTATTTATAGTTCCAAGAAATCCTTTTCCTAATTAAAATTGGAAACCAGGTCAGCAGTGGCAACGGGCTTGGTGAAGATTCGTTTGGCCTTCTTACTAGTCGTGCCTTGCTTAAAATAGTCATCCCCAGCAACGTACCTAGTTGTGGAAATGGGTCACCTAACGACTCGGCGTGCCTGAGCACGAGTCATTAGGTCCCTCGTGGTCTCATTCCACCAAAAGTCCAGTGCACCTTACGGTTGGTCCTAGTGATCTGCCAACGAGTCGTTCCTTCATGTGACGACTCGTTATGTCTGTCGTCAACTACACTGGCTACTTTAACAATGAGTCGTGCGTCCTTCCAACTATTTGTGAAGTGCCTGGCAGCCACCCTTTCAGTTGTTTTCAGCATTAATTCACCCATTTCACTTCTGAACCTGTTTTCCTGCAACATTAAGCACAAAACACATCATACTTATATAAACATACCCGAAATGTGCATAATTTCTTGGTTTTAAGCGTCGAAAGTGCAGTAGAATCACGACACATCAAGTTCTTAAACAAGTGTATTGATTCCTAGGGTTTTAACCCAATTTTATTATATTACCTATGCTATATTTGGATCTAATCCTCTTATGTTCTAAAGTATGTTTTAAGCCCAATGGACAGATTTTATACTCAATTTGATTATAACTTCACGTTTTCAAGTTATTAGAAACTATGCCCTATTATGTATTTTTTATGAAGTTCAAGCTTATGATTCTATGATTTCAAGCATGATGAATTATGAAAGTATGCGTTAATGTTTATAAATTCTCAACTTATGATTTCATGATTTTTTACTTATGAAGTCTATTCCAAGTATGCATGATTTTATGATTTAGGTAAGTCCATGCAAGTTAAGTATGCTTATTATGATTTTAGCCAAGGCTAACAAGATCAGTTTATGATATGATTTAGAGTCAAGAATACCAATGTTCAGATTTAAGCTATGTTTTGAGAATTTGATTACATGAGAAATATGCTTATTTTAGGAGTAGTGTCTAGCACCGAGTAGGACAGGGGTTTTGAGGTTTTCCGATCTCATAAACTATGCGCCAATGTAGGTATATATTTGGGACCTCTCAAGAGAGTGTTTTCCCCGCCCGAGGGCACACCATGATATCACACCTTATTCGTCAATGCTTAGGATGGCTCTCCTCCATGTGGGTAAGACGTGAGATCATCATGTGCTCATACATGGTGGTTTTCGGTTATGACGAGCCTCTCGTTGTTCCTCATGCTTTCAGTTATTTATGTTGATATATTATGATCGTATGTTTTAAAGTAGATTTGACCCAATGATAAGTTTATGAGCTTTTACTTATAATTTCAGTTATGATAATTTATGTGATTTCTATTTTTAAATGTTTGGTCACTATGTTCAGTTATGATAACCAGCTTATGATTATGTATGTCTTAAATACAGTTTTCAGCATGCAAGTCCTTACTCTCATGATCTTTTGATTTATTAAGCATGTTTTACTTTCCTTAAATACTCAGTACATTCCAAGTACTAACTGCATACTCTAATGCTATATTGTATCATGATATAGGCTAGGGTGATCCAACTCAGTCTCATTGATAAGTACTTTTTCTTTAGTCCATTTCAGTCCCTGTTTTGGGTGAGTCCTCATTTTCCAAGGACAGTTAGTAGATTTTTCTTTGCGTGTTACTTCAGTTTGTCAGATTCTAGCGAGTTAGTTGGCGAAGTTGTCCATCAACTCATCAGATGTTTTAGAGGCTATTAAGACATTATGTAGATGATTCATCTTGTTGAGTGTTGACAATGTTTCGGCCTATGTGGTATTTAAGACTTCCGCTTATTCATGTTTAAGTTTTAAGTTTTAATTTATTCTCTTGAGTTGCTACACATATTCCATGGGTTGACTTGGAGCCATCTGTGGTTCTAGGTCCCGTGTCTTGATCCGGAGTTCCAACTCGGGTCGTGACAGTTTGGAAATATTCTAGGCATGTGGATAGAACCAAACTCAATGGATTTTATGGAAAAAATGTGTTAAGATCCATTCTTAATTGTAATAAGTGTATTGGATACAAATTACGATCATAAGGAACCTCTAGTACCAAGTTGAGTTGAGAGCCTTCTTACTGATAGTGTTTTCATATAAGTTCTTACCAGGGTCAACATCAAACGACCACAACTCCCATTTTACAAAGTGTTTTTGGGTTATTCAACATATCAAATTGAAATCCTTTGAGTCTTCTTTCCAATACATCTAACCTTGCATCAATCAAATTTTAGAGGAAAAAATTTATGAACAGTTTAGTGACAGCACCAGGCATTGGACAAACCTCAGTACGGGTCGTCCTATAAACCAATGACCCGTCCCTTTCGTCATTGGTTCTACCAGTTTTAGACTTTTTCTCGATAGTTTGGGGATGTTTTTGGTAAACTCCTATGCTTTTAACTCCTAAATGACGTCGTAGGCTTCCTAAGCGTCAAATTAAAGGGTCTAACTTAGCCTAAATCTTCATTACCTTCAAAGACCGTAAGTGGGATTTTCTCTCAAGAAAGGAGCTAGGGTTCTTCTTCAAGCTCTTCCAAATCTTCCTTGGGCCTTCAAGACAAGTCAAGGGATCATTAACCCAGGTATATAGAGTCATGAATGGGGGAAATTCTTCCACCCTTATGCCTAATTACATCTCTAATTCATGAACTCAAGTCTCCAATCATGTTTTATGAATATCCTAGGGTTAGACCTAACTTCAATGAAATCTCTCATGATATTTTACGAATTCGATTTTCCTATGCATATATCCATGATTTATGATTATGATACATGTTTTCTACTAGAATCTCTCATGAATCTACGTTTTCAAGTTTATGATGATTTTCCCAATTATGCATGATTTATTAATTTCAAGCTTATGAACCTACAATTTTAAGTTATGAAGTTTTATTCAAGTATAATTATGATTTCATGTTTCAGCTAGCCCATGCAAGTTCAAGTATTGTTCCAAGATGATTTTTTCGAGCCATGTGCATATTTTTGAGAGTAGTGTCTAGCATCGAATAGGCTAGGGGATCAAGCAAACCCCGAGTCTCATAACTACGTGCCACCATAGGTATATATTCATGTTCTAAACCCTATGGGGATTCACAAGTGATATCAATCCTTAATCGTTCCTTGGCTTAGCAAGCTTGAAACAACTCTGCCAATGTGAGCAAGATAGTTGGGCATGATGGTGTCGGTTATGGTGAGTCTCCCATCGTTCCTCATGTTTTAAGTTATTCATGTTCATGACTTATGATACTATGTTTTATGGCATCTTTGACCCATTGATTTGTTTATGAGTCTTCACTTATGATTTCAAGTATGGTACATGATATGGTTTCTATTTTCAAAACTTGGGTCATTATGTTTCAGCTTATAATGAATATCTCATGATTATGATTACTTCAGAAATATGATTTTTAGCATGTTTCCCTTACTCTCATGTTCTATCTTGTTTTATACTCATGATTTTCGGCTATCTCCTTACTAGCATGTTTTATTTTCTCTACATACTCAATACATTCAAAGTCCAGATGACATACTTCTATGCTATATTATTTTATGATATATGATTGGATGAATAGTCTTAGCCTCGTCGTTACCGCCACTCCCGCCTTAGTTCAGCTCAGTCCCCGTTTGGGTGAGTCCTCATCTTTCGAGGATGTTTATTAGCTTATGGTGTTATGTTCTTGTCTTTTCATTTCAGACTTAGCGAGCTAGTTGGGGGTGTTTTCCCATCAGCTTATCTTATGAGTAGAGGCTTTCAGCAAATTATTTACTAGATGGCTCAGTGTTGTGACTTATCGTCCTTGTTCATGCTTTATATCTTCAAGACTTCTTCTTATCCATGTTTATGATTCATTTTCACTTTAGTTATGCTCTTATTCATGTTATGGATGTGCCATGGATTAGCTTGGAGCCATTTGTCACTCTAGGTCCCGTGTCGCGGTTCGGGGTCCGAGGTCCATGCTCGAGTTGTGACAAACTTGGTATTAGAGCATTAGGTTTTAAAGTGTCCTAGGGTATCTGAAAGCCACATTAAGTAGAGTCTTTTTCATGGGTATGAAGCGTGCCACACTTATGAGGAAGAGGATATGAAACTTTTTAGGAAACATCCCTTTGTTCATGTCCTATATCGTGCGATAAGTTCAACTCTCTATACTCTTCCAACCCGTGCTATATGTGATCACAGAGAATGCCTCCTATGAGAGAAAGTGGAAGAGAAATCGATGACAGAAATCAGCTAGCCCCACCAACTCTAGTAGGCCCCGTTAGTGGGAAAAATTACTGATGTCGAGCTCAAGGTTGCCTTTAGGACGGTGATGCGCATTAGGGTCGCTCATCTTAACTAGCAGGCAATAGAACCTACTAACACTACTGGATGGATGACTGCTACTAGGATTCAGGACTTCACTGAGAAGGGACTGTCTAAGTCCCACCATTCAAAGTCAGATGGGAGGTTTAGGGAAAGAGGAAAAGGGAACAAGAGAGCCAAGATAGGAAACTGTGAGGTTTTCCAGCAAAGGACAAGTGGTGGACACTGACCACCGCCCCATCACAAGTCATTGGTCCTGGAACCATTGGTAACCAGTGTTTCCTCTAGGCTCGGAGGTGATCCTAGAGATAGAGCGTTAGGCACTAAGGATCAGAGAAGCATGCCACGGGAGCGTACTTATCCAGTTTGAAAGAGCTGCGGAAAGAATCACCTAGGAGAGTGCATTCCTAGTTTGGATGCTTGCTTCTAGTGCAGCAAGCCGAGCCATAAGCTTAAAGATTTTGCAGCAGCCAAACGAGGCAAAAGTAGAGCTATAGTCACCTTTTTAATAGCTCTAACAACTTGCCCACCTCAGTAGGGTGCATCAACTAATGTAGATAGTGGCAGTATCAGGACCGTTGCTATGCTCTATCATCACTCTAGGATCAGGGAGACTTGCCAAAAATAGTCACAAGTATGTTATGCGCCTTCTAGGTTGATGCTCTCATTTTGTTAGGCCGAGGAGCCACAGAGTAAAGTATAAAAACTCCTTTCAAGATTCTAGTATGAGACTTGCCTGGTAGCTGGTGTAAAATGATTATAAGTGTGAAGTCTTCAATGATAGCTTTAGAGGTAAATAGGAAGTTAGGAGCTAGTGATGTTAGCCTAGCCTTAAGAAAGGATCTAAGATCCTTAGAATGATGGCTTTAGACTAAGTGGGAGATGATAAATGAAGGGCCAAGTCAAGTCTTGAGGTATTCCTAGTAAGAAAGTTCCAGAAATAATATCTAGGGGCAGTCGACCCATTCCAATTCAGATGTTTTTCCTTGTGTTTTAGTCGACATTACGCTCTACTCATGCTTATGTTCAGATTCCTAGGATGATAGGTAATCTCTTCGATCAGCAATCTCATTCTTACTCCATGACCTCATAAGACTCAGCTTCATGTCAAAAAACTCATTATGTATGTAAACTCATGTCTCTCAGCATGCCCTGCTCTATGAACTTGGTCTTTAAGATTTGCCTTAGCGACTCATAAGGTCATGCTATATCAGGTATATTCCCTTCTTATGTTTCTTTAATGATTCATGTTCACAATATTCTTATTATAAGCCCTATGTATGTTCCCCCGTGATGGAAATAATGGTAACAATGTGTATGTTTAGGATAACTCTCTATTCCTGCAATAGGTGCCAAGTGTGTAGAAGTTCATGATGTGCAGTTATTAGCCAAGCCTGGGAGATAGGGGAATTCTTGAGTAGCGTTAACTACAAGGAGCAATGGGATAATCATAAGTGATAGGATTTAACGAGGTGGTGAAATATAGGTAGACCATAGTGTGGTATGACTAGTTACTTCTTGATTAGAGCTCGAACTTGTGTGACTTTCTTGTTAAAGGGGAAGTAATGTTCTTAGTGGATAACTCTAGGTTGCCGGAGGTGTGGTCGAGTTAGGCTTGAACATGGTTGAGGTATGCCGTTGCACTCAAACTTTAGTATAAATAAGGGCCCGAGCGAGGAGTGTAGGCTAGAATGGTTGAGCATCACGGGCCGAGAGGTATGCTACAGGGTATCAATATTCCTTCTTGGATGTGGTAGGAGATCAAGGTAGATTTCATTATAGGGTCACCTTTTACACGCTAACAATATTATTCTATTTGGGTGATTGTACACGCCGACGACATGATTCTATATGGGAGCCATTCATGGGTGTGAAACACACCACACTTATGGGGAAGATGATACGAGATGTTTCAGGAAATTTTCCTGCTTTCATGATCTACGTCATGCGATCAACTAACTCTCTATTAGTCATGCCTAAAAACTGGGGAAGGGCGCGACTGGCTCCTTTTACCTGACTGGCTGGGAAGCTGACTATATAGCATCTATAACTGTAACACCTAGGCCTTCTAGGACACCTGTCACAATTGACTGGAGTAAACATTTGGACCCATAAGGTCTTAACTACCAAAAATAAATAACTGAAATGCCGATAAGGCCATGCCTTTGCTAAACCAAGCAACGGAAAGCTGACAAGGCCACAAACTGAATGATACAATATATATTAAATCCACAAAGCCTCTAATGAGTAAACTAAACTAATGGTCAGAACAGGGCTTTGACTTACCCGTAACCATAACTCAAAACTCAAGCTGAAATAAGTAAGACCTAGCTCCAGGAAGAAAGGAGCATAAAAACACATCCGCTGATCTCACGAACTGCTACTGCAATTGGCAATCAGGGCCTCTACCTGCACCTGCAGCATGAATGCAGGTCTCCAGGCGAAGGGACATCAGTACGAATGAAATGTACTGGTATGTAAGGCTAAAAACTGTAAACATATAAGATAGCTATGATAATTGAGCAAGAAATAAAAAGTAGTAACAACCTGGAATCCTGGAAACTAAACCTGACAATAACTCAATACTGAAGTGCAAATATAACCAAGTAATGGACAAGAAAAGCTATAACTGTAATTCCGGTGGCCAGCCAACCATAAAATTCATGTAAAAATACCTCCAATTAGTGTACCACACTGGGTAAACTAAAAATATCTCTAGTCGATGTACCATATTGGGGTAAAATAAAAATATCTCTAGCCGGTGTACTGTATCAGGGTAAAACAAAAATATCTCCAATCGGTGAATCATAACTGGGGTAAAATAAAAATATCTCCAGCTGGTGTATCATATCGGGGTAAAATAAAATATCTCCAGCCAGTATACCATACCGGGGTAAAATAAAAATATCTCCAGCCGGTGTACCATACCGGGGTAAAATAGAAATATCTTTAGTCGGTGTATAATACCGAGGTAAAATAAAAATATCTCCAGCCGGTGTACCATACTGGATTAAAATAGAAATATCTCAATCATAATCATGAATGGAGCCAATAGAGCTTATACTGAATCAATTTAACACATATAGCATTGAAGTGATAAATGCTAAATCTGTGGTCGGAATATGTCTCTTTTGTAACACATAAATGCAAGTGAGCATACATACCATGTAAAGCTAGAAAATATTCACATATATCACGTAAAGCTGTCAAATTATATACAAACATGTCGACTCACTGACTCAAAGGACCTTCAGGAGGTTTAGGCAACATAAAAACTTTAGTAGGTTTACAAGTAATGTCCTATAAATAATCTTACCAATTTAATGTATCTCTTGAATAGAAGTACATAGATTCTCATTTTTATACATCCTGTAACATCTGGAAACTACATATATATATACTGCCCATAAGGTGGTTCCTTTACATGGATCGACAACTATACATTGAAATTCTGTTATCAAACTTATCATATCGATGAGCACATATAGTTCTTAATTTTTTGTCTTATTTGCAGGAAAACATGGAACTTATAACTTGGAACTTGGAATTATTTATTATAATGCTTAACATATATATAAAGTTGAGAGTTGAACTATAGACATACGATGTATGAGACTTTTGTATAACATATAAATTCATATTTGGTTAACTGAGGTGACCTCCAGGAGACGTCCTAGGATTTAAAGGTTATGAGCTTAGCTGATCAATATCATAGCTAGTGTTTATACTTACTTAGATATTAGGAACATTGGTACGTCGGAGAATCTCTCCTCTGAATTTAGGAAATTCAAATGATAACTCAACAAGAGCTAAACATATAGATATATGACTTGAGTATAACTGAAAGAGTTCAACTGTATGTTATAACATGAAAAACGTATACTTTGAGACTTCTTACTAGAAAGACTTATAAAGACTTGAGTTCTTACACTTGTATGCAACTTCAAATACTTGAATGAGACATTAGCATGATTCTCGGAATATCATTTCTTGTAAACTTCTTAGATTAGAATCACACGTTTTAACGTAACTTAGGGATGTGAGACATAACTTAAGAATATGAGATTTGGAGCTGTTCAGCTTGGGAACTCATAACCAACTCTCGAAAGGCTTCCTTATAGGCAAATAAAGACTTATAGCTGTAATTTGGACAACATTAAGATAACTTACACAACCTTGGCGACTAACTAAAGAGCTTGAGAAAGCCTAACATCTACATAAACAACTTCGAAGTTTTGAGGATTAACCTTTTTACGACCTGGAAGATAATCCAATACTTAGGATATTAATTTAACATTATCGATTAGGGGCATAGTGGAAAGCTTCTCTTTAACTTAGGTTACTATTTTATAGACGTTCAACTCTAATTATTTCACAGAAGGTTAACACTTTACTGGCTATTCATCAACTTAACACATACTGAACATAAACAACTTAATTTATAACTCTTTTTCTAAACATCTTTAGAATAGAGTTAATCTTGCTAGTCGTTGCCTAACTTGTTCACAACAGTAACCCTTATCATCTAAGTTAAAAACCTTTATCTCTACTCTCCTTATTCATCTTAACTTCTTTTTCAAACATGATTCACTCTACACTTAAGTCTTTATTCTTGTGTTCACTATTTCATCAATTCTTATACGCACTTACCTTTTTACCTAAACAACAAGCTTATCTCTTAAACCTCATCTTGCTTATATTTTAACATTGTTCAAAGGTTCTTGAAATCAATTACAGATAGAGAGAATATAACTTACATATTACCTTAAATTGTCTAACATTTACTATTATATTTCCTTTTATAACGTCTCAAAAAGATAAACAACTTAGCCGTGCTTTCATCATTAACATTTATCAACATAGCTTATTTGTTATGTGCTGCTTGCTTCACTTTAAGGAGGGGAAACCTATAATCTCCTTTTTAACTTAAGAACCTTAAAACATAAACATATAAATAGGGAATAACAATATTATGAAAATGTCATTTCAATAAGCTCATTTACCCTCAATCAGCTTAGCGTCATCTTCTTAGATTAAGTTTTACCAATTTCACTTAGTGACCAGATCTTAACATATCAACATCACATATACAATCTACTACAAAGGACCAGCACACGGCGCCCGGGTTAAGGGGACTTCAGAATCGATTTAAAACTCCCACAACAATCGTATAGAATCTATGTCTTTCGCTTCACATTTGTTTGTTTCAAACATTCTTAATGATTCAAGCTTAATTCCAAGTACTTCCAACCGTTTGGACAGAATCATACATGCCACATTATGATTTTAAAATCACAGGAATATTAGTCCTTTCAATGACTTAGTTTCATGCCTGAAAAATAAGGAAAGAGATGCCTTTACATACCTTGACATGTCGATTCTAACTTTGCCAAAAATCTTCCTTTCAAGCTTGCACCTTAAGGCTCCTTCCAAGTCCACTTTACAACCACAACAAGCAGAAACTTCATTTCCCCAAAGTTTTGGAAAAATTGAGCAGCAACATGCCACAAGAATCATACAAAAAAACAACACAATAGTACAAAGTTCTCCAAGTTTTAACCTCACCAACTCATAGAAATTAAAGAGGACTTACTTACCCTTTCTTGGAGATGTTATTAGCTAAAGTAGGAGTAGGATCCTAGTCTTTCCTCTTCCTATAACCAGCTCAAAAATGCAGCAACTCCACAATCAACAACAAAACAACAACAAACCATGACTTTCTTCCAGGGTTCTCTTCCCAAATGCTAAAAGAGACAAGAGTGAAGTTTATTACCTAGGATATCATTTCACCATGTTATAGGGCTTTGAATTCTCTAAATTCGGAAAAACAAAATCAAGCAAAATGGAGTAGAAATGATCTTTCTAGCTCAAAATTACTTCATATGGGCGGGCTAGCCAGCCTGGGCTGTGCCCGCGTGTGGCGCCCATGAGACGTGCCCTCGCGCATGCACCTGCTGCCTGCCTGTCTCGTGCCCGCATGCTAAGGTGCTTTCCCTGCCGATAGTGCTGCCTTCAAATTAGCATAATTTTTTACTCTAAACTACGATTGACGAGCATTTATTTATTGAAAACTAGATTCAAATACCTTTCATTTGATAGGTTATAGGACATCTATATCATTGCATATTTGGAGATATGGACATTTAAAGTTGACCCTTACTTATAAACTTCACATACTCTTCGCTTTTCCCTTTGCACAGGTTTGCCTCCTCACCTATGGCCAACATACCCATAATTCCATTAATACGATATATAAACATCAAATAATCACCAATATTTGTTCGGGGTGTAACGTCCTCCCCCCTTAAAATCAGTTGTCCTCGAATGAGGGTTATACCTCAGTAGGTGTAAATTTGGCCATAACATCTTTAACGTTTTGCCTTGTATCATAAACATGCATTCCATATTTCATAAGCACACCCTCTTTCTGTTGCTGCTTCATATCAAACTATACTTAAAGTTCAAGTATCATGGAAAACTCTATGATCCTTTCATGAATATTTCACACATGTCAAATATGATTATTATTACATATTTCGGCTAGCCCATGCAAGTTAAACTATATTTTCGCAATAATGATTATGAGAGATGTACATGTTTTTGGGAGTAGTGTCTAGCATCGAGTAGGCTAGGAGTTTAGGAAAACCCTGAATCTCAGATGTTATGAGCCACAGTAGGTATATATTCATGTTCAAACCCTACGGGGATTCTCAAGTGATATCACGCCTTAATCGTTCCTAGCCTTGGCAAGCTTAGGATGGCTCAGCCAACTTGAGTGAGATAGTTGGGGCATCATGTATGCTTTATCATGATGGTATCGGTTAAGACAAAGTCTCCTTTGTCCTCATGTTTTCAGTTACTCATTTTCATGACTTATGATATTATATTTTATAGAATATTTGACCCATTAACAGTTTATGAGTTTTTACTTATGATTTTAAGAATAGTATGCTATATGATTTCTATTCATAAGCCTTGTGTTATTATATTCATCTTATGATGAATAGCGTATGAATATATTTATTTCAGTAATATGGCTTTTAACATGTTTCCTTCACTCTCATGTTCTATCTTGACTTATAATCATAATTTCATACTATTGGTTCACTAGCATGTTTTGCTTTCTCTACATACTAAGTATAAAGTATTGGCCCCATACTCTATGCCATATCGTCCCATCATATAGGTTCGGCTGATCCATCTTAGTCCCGTCATAAGTTCGCTCCCGCTCGGTCCAGATCTATCACATTTTTGGTGAGTCCTCTTGATCCGAGGACATAAATTTTGATTATGTATATTTTGTGCTTGTCTTTTAGTTTGAGACTTCGTGAGGTAGTTGTGGGTGTTGTCCCATCAGCTCATCAAATTTTTAGAGGCTTTTCAGACAGCTTGAATAAATGTTTCGATGATGTTGGTTCTTGTTTACATTTATGTTGATATGCTATGCAGCCTTCCGCTTATGTCATGTTCAAGCTTTATTTTCACTTAGTAATGCTCTTATTCATGCTATGTTTGTGCCATGGGTTAGCTTGAAGCCATTCGTGGTTCTAGGTTTCGTGTCTCGATTCAAGGTCCCAGCTCGGGTTGTGACAAACTTGGTATTAGAGCATTAGGTTTTAGGTGTATCCTAGGGTGTCTGAAAGATACGTTATGTAGAGCCTTTTCCTCGGGTGTGAAGTGCGACACACTTATGGGGAAGAGGCTATGAGATGTTTTAGGAAACTTCCATTCTTTCAAGATCTATGTCGTGCAATGAAGTACATCTCTCTATTCCAATAGCTCGTGCTATGCACGTTTGCAGAAACATTCCTTCCCACCAAGTTAATGAAAAAAGAAATGGAAATGGTAATGGCCATGGAAATGGCAATGGAGACGAGCATCAGCCAGTTCTACCATCTCCATATGATTCTTTATCGAAGCAGCTTACTCATGCCGAGTCCAGGGCGGCATTTCAATGTCTAGCACAGGCAATTAACACTCAGCTCAATCAGCAGGCTATGGCTCATGTGAACCAAAATGGGAATGAGGCAGCAGCTAGGGTGTGAGACTTCATCAAGATGAACCCACCTGTGTTTCTTGGGACAAAGATGGATGAGGACCTATAGGCTTTATTGAGGAGATCTAGAAGATCACCCGGGTGATTAATGTTTTAGGAGAGGATAGTGTAGACTTGGCGTCTGTCATGCCCCGAGTCTATACCCTGGATGAGACACTATTCTTGGAGTCACAAGTAACCCCAAGTCAACCCATGGTCTATTATAACACTGGCATTCTAAGTAAAAACATAGCGGAAGCTTTAAAACAATAAAAGCATTCATGAAGAAGAACTAAATCACAAGGTTTTAAACAACTGAAACAAAACTAAGATTTGAATCTCTATTTGTGTCTATAAGCCATCTATCTGATGAGTTGTTGGGACAAGCCCCTAGCTAAATCTAAGTCTAACTGAAAGAAAACAACTAAAGGAAGATAATCATCATCCTCGAAAGATGAGGACTCACCACTGGTATGGCGGAAAGCTCCTGGATGCGATTTGTTAACGGGGTTCAGACTGAGAACCTGCAACTGTATCATAAATGCTACAACATAAAAGGTATGCGTAGTACTTTAAATGTACTAAGTAAGTAGGAGAAACCATATCAGGGAGAATAAAATAACTAAACTTTAAAGACATGCAATGACCAACTGAAATGTTGAAATCGAATAAACTGAATATACTGAGATGGTCAAAATGACCCTGTCTAATGGTCAAAGACATGCCCTAAATCTGAGATATTGATCTGAAATACTGCACTAAGCTGATCTGAACTGAGTAATCTGAAACTATTCTGAGCTGAGCTAACTGAGATTGATTTGACTAGTGGGAGTGTCTATAACCAACATATAACCATGTGAACAAGACTTGGAGTCTGATATATACACCCCATCAGTAGGACCTAATATACCTTGCCTGGGTATAAAGGCATGAACTGGGTGATGACAATTCTGGGGCCATGAGGCCAATAAAAATAACCTAAGGTGGCAAGGTAATTATGGGAACCTGTTGCACTGGAACCCTAGTCAGTGCTAAGTCCTACTCCCACATGATAGTCTTAGACTGACTACTAGTCCTACTCCCATTGGATAGTCTTAGATTGACTACTAAGCTGATAGCTCGAAACTAGGGTCCAAGACTAAGTCACGAATACCTATTTGGAAGTACCATGAGAGTCTTATCGGACTGGATTTTGTAATTGGTGTTCTAATACTGGCCAAAGTTGTTTATCTGGAAGCGTCATAATTGTCTACCAAGGTCCTAAGACTGGTTAGAGCTTCTTATATGGAAGTGTCATGACCGCCTAAAGAACCACTAAAATTTAATACTTAGTCTAGTTTTGATAACTGAGAGGCACCACTGACACCTCAAGAATTAACTGTAGTCAAACTAATCAGCTGACATTTCTGGAAAACATTGAGTGTAATAATTTGACTAGACTAGACATGTATATATCTGACTAAAAATTTCACATACACTAACAATATGGGGACCTCAAATCTGTTAGAATCAAGCTACAAGGAAACTAGTCCAACACGCAAGATTCTAAATTCTACTGAACTGAGAACTAGGGCTAAGCCACTAGATACAATCTTCACAAATTTGTAGGTATAGGGAATAATAAGCAGTTAGTAATCATGAGAAATACTCCATTTGAAATCTCAAAGAAATTAGTTTGATTATTATTCTATATTTTGAATCCATGGGGCTGAACTGATAGAGAAAAATAGAGGAGATTTTTGGGACACAAGGGAAGAACTATTCCCTTGTTGAATTCCCATATACATGGATTAGAAATCCCTAAAGTAAAATCTTGAATCTCTAAAACTGATGAGGAGCCCTAGATTCTTCTTGATAGAAGTGACTTGGGTTCTATAATTGATTTCTGAAAGTGTACGTGGGGAATAAGGGGGAAAATCGTTCAATCCATCAAGTAATCTCTAAAATAATACTTAAAACGACATAGTTTAGGGACTGAATAGGTGGAAAATTACAAAAATATCCCCGGAATAAAAATCTGGAAACTGATCGACAGGGACCCAATGGGTCATTCAACGAGTTGCCAGTTGTGACCACAACTCGTTGGGACCTCTCATTGGTCCTACTGCCTTGGGGGTTGAAAACACTGAATCTGGCAATGGGGGACACTTTACCAACGAGTCGTTGGTTCCTCCCGTGGTCACTGAATGAGGAAACCTGGAAAGCTTAACAACGGTTGACACAACGACTCATTTGATTGACCTAAAGGATCGTTGTGTCCATTCGTTATGTTCCTTGGAAGGATTTTCTGAAAATTCTCAAACTTGACATGATGGGTGGTGACCACGACTTATTGGGGGACACAATGACTCGTGTTTCCATTCGTCGTCACTGGAATAGGTTTCTAGGGTTCTCACCCAATGACTCACACAATGGGTCATTGTTTCTGACAATGACTCGTTGGTTGAGTCGTGGGATCCTAGAAAAGATTTCTACACTAGGGAAACAACGAGTGACAGGAAAACTCATTGTTTCTCACAACGGGTCGTCCTTTGACTCATGAGTTCTCGATTGGTCAAGCAGGGCTGACCATGGCGACACAATGAGTCGTTGGAGCTGACCACGACTCATTGTCTCAGTCATTCTGAGGCATTTTTTTCTAGTTTTCTTCTGAAATTCTCTTGCAAGGCCTGAGTTTGGTCTAGGAAAGTTTCAGGGTGTTACAATATCTCCCCCTTGGGATCATTCATCCCCGAATGAAAACAAACTACTGGAAAACTTGGAAAAGAGCTGTAATTCCTAGATTGAGACTGTGAGCTAGTCTCTGAAGGAGTAACTGACTCCGAGTTGACTTAACCATACTAACAGCGCTGATGCAACTAGAATGCACATAGAAAATCTTAATAGAGATGATGAGTATAGAACTGAACAGAGTACTGAGGAGGGATTTAGTACCTGATGCTGGAACTGAACTGGAAGGGAATAAGTGAGGGTATCTGGACATCATGTACACTTCTTCTTCCCAGGTGGCTCCCTCAACTAGCTAGTTCCTCCACAAAACTTTCACTGATGTGACTTCTTTGTTTCTCAGCTTACAAACTTGATTGTCAAGGATCTGAACTGGAACCTCTTCATAAGAGAGACTGTCTATTGTTCCCATGCTATCTAGTGGCACAACTAAAGTTGGATCACCGATGCACTTCTTCAATAGTGACACATAGAAGACTGGATGCACCGATGCTAACTCTGGGGGTAGTTCTAACTTATATACCATACTGCCAATTCGCTTCAGAATTTTGTAGGGTCCCACATTTCTCGGACTGAGTTTCCCTTTCTTTACAAACCTCATCACCCCCTTTATGGGTGAAATTTTTAGGTAAACCCAATCATCTATTTCAAGTTCCAACTCTCTCCTCCTCACATCAACATATGATTTTTGACGACTTTGCACTATTTTCAAGCTCTCCTTGATAAGTTGCACCTTATACATTGCCTCGTGAACTGAGTTTGGCCCTATAATAGTAGCTTCACCAACCTATAACCACCCTATAAGAGATCTACACCTGCTACCATATAATGCCTCAAATAGGGCTATCTGGATACTATAGTGGTAGCCGTTGTTGTAAGCAAACTCGATGAGAGATAGGTGATCATCCCAACTACCCTTGAAATCGATCACACACGCTCTCAGCATATCTTCCAAAGTCTTTATAGTCAACTCAACTTGTCCATCAGTGTGCAGGTGAAAAGTTGTGTTGAGCTTAATCTGTTTACCAAGTCCTTTCTGAAATGACTTCCAGAAATGTGAGGTGAACTGGGTACCTATATCTGAGATAATGGACAACAGCACCCCATGTAGTCTAACCAACTCCTGTATATAAAGCCTAGAATAATCCTCAGTTGAATCTGTAGTTTTGACTGGCAGGCAATATGCTGACTTGGTCATTCGATCTACTATCACCCAGATTGAGTCGTGCTGCCGACAAGTACGAGGTAGACCTGTAATAAAATTCATATTTACTTCTTCCCGCTTCCATGTGGGTATGCTGATATCCTGAGTCATACCTCCCGGTCTATGATGTTCCACCTTAACTTGCTAGTAGTTCGGGAACTTAGCTACAAATTCTGCAATGTCTCTCTTCATGCCGTTCCACCAGTAAATATCCCGTAAATCACGGTACATCTTAGTAGCACCTAGGTAGATAGAGTATCTCAAACTGTGTGCTACACCCAGTATCTTCTATATCAGGTTTTCACGACCCGAGAGTAGACCTGGATCATAGACACGGGACAAGGGACCTCGGGAAACCCCAAGTCGACCCATGGCATAAGCATTCAACTAACTCATTCAATAAACTGAAGAGAATCATCAATATAACTCAGCGGAAGTCTAATTCAACATAACATCAGAATAACATCTGAAGCTAACGCATACATAAGTATGAAAAGCCTCTAGTCTAGATGAGTTGATAGGACAAAACCCCCAACTAACTCAACAATATGGAAACTTAAATATGACATGAAGCTGAAAGTCTAGTCCTCGAAAGATGAGGACTCATCAATCACGCAGGTGCTAACTCTGATAAGCGACTACGAGCGGGGCTGAACCTGAGAACCGGATCCTGCATCATGAAACGATGCAGCATAGAAAGTAAGATGTCAGTACGTGGAATGTACCGAGTATGCAAGGTAAATAAAGCCGCTTAAGCAAATTAAACCTTTTAAAACATTCATATCATATCATATCATAAGCTTTCAAGTATAATTAGAAGGGCTACATGCATTCATTCTGAAATCGAAATCTCATCATGACATGACCATGCTTAGCTTTATAACATCATGAATGACTCGAATAACTCAAAGATGAACGTATAATTTATATTAAAAGTTGAACATTGAGTAAAAGCTTACTTTTAGAACATGCATGCATAAGATAATCATCATGAGTAATGAATATGCAAATATGAATGATATAGATAGTGGGAGACTCGTCACTTAACCAACATACCATGATAGAGCTTACGTGGTCCCAACTATCATACTCAAGTGGGTAGAGCCTTCCATAACCTTCCCAGGGTGATGGAAGATACCAGGATATCGATATCAAGCTTAAGAGCCGATGGGGCTGAGGATAGCTCACGAGGGAGGTCCCAATAATATAATAGTATCAACCTACGTTGGCGCGTAGTTCTAGGGTTAGGGTGATCGACCCTTAACCCGCTCGGTGCTAGACTCTTCTCCCAAAAACATGCAATGCGATACATCATATATAACGAAGCTCAACATTGTCTAGTGATATAGCTCAACATCGTCTAATGATGAAACTCAATATGAAATCATGCATAACTTAACATCGTATGAAAGGAAGCTCAACATTGTCTATTGACAAAGCTCATTAATGAAATCATGCATAGACTCGACATCATATGAAAATGAAGCTCAACATTGTCCTTTTACAAAGCTCAATAATGACACACATCTCAATTGTGAATTCATGCATATGAGAAGCTTTATTTCGAAACATACCACAAGTTCAATCATAGATGGGAGCATCTACTCCAAATCACTTGGTAAGCTACATGTAGAAATATTTAACTCAACATACCACAAGCTAGAATTTATGAAAAATCAGGGAAAACTTCACTTCAAACAATGTGGTAAGCTTATGTCGAGAAAATCATCACTTTAAATCAACATGTGGGCATTGTCCAAAGCTTTATCATACTAGGATCTACTCCTTTCATTTTGAAAGCAACATCATAATCATGGATAGCATTAGAAACATGCTTTTCATCATCAAATCTCAACATCATCATGCATTCATCATCATTCACTACCTTTATGAACTTCTCATCCATGGTCATTTTAGATTCAAGATTTTTTGAAAACAATTTTTTTATTGAGAACAATTTAGAATCTGCCCAAGCTTTACAATTCATCAATATAAATGCAATCTAATCATACCCATGTATAGAAATTGTAGAGTTATGCAATTTGGGTAAAACCCCATACTTGATCATAGAACTTTCATCATATTTTGATAGAAATTGGGCATGGATGTAGAAGGAAGACACCCATTTAAAACCCTACATACCTAGAAGGGATGATTCTACCACCTCACTGATCGCCCAAAGAGAAATTGGAAGAAAACCCCTTAGAAAAGCTCTTGATCACCTCCTAAATTTTATTAAGTTGCATGCATGGAAGGAATACACTTAGAATAGGCTTTCCCTTATTAAAATCCTCCAAAACGAGCCTTAAACGACGTAGTATAGGCCCCTAGAACTTGGGAAATGACAGAAATAACCTTATTGAATTATCAGAAAATTGTTCACTGGGACAAACAAGGGACGACCCAACAGGTCGTTGGAGGATACCACGACCCGTGGTATCTGTCTGTGCTAAGCACTGTCCCAGCCTTCCCTCAAATTCATACCAAGAGTAGATAGGATGCCTCGTCCTTAGATACCACGAGTCGTTCCTTCGATCGTCGTCTCCTCTTCTGAAATTTCTGAATTCCTTCACAATGAGCCTCACCATGACTCGTTGTATCCTAGAAAGGGTCGTGGATTCCATCCATCCATTGTTTCCACTGTAAAAGTTCACTTCCTTACCACAACTTCAGACTCTTACAAGAAATGAGTCGTTATAATTCTCGTTGTTTACACTGCTACCAGGCCTAACCCCTTTCCACGACTGGTCACAACAGCTCGTGGTTACTCACCACGAGTGGTTGTACCTCTCATTCCTCAACTTTTCCCTAACTTTCAGTAGTTTTAAATTTTTAATTCCCCAGTCTACTCTTAGGAACTCTCGGGGTATTACAATATCTTCCACTTGGGAACATTCTTCCTCAAATGTTGGAAACAAGCAGAAAACAGAAACATACAATTTACCATAAACTAATCATTTTAACTGAAACCGACGGAATGAATACCTTCGATTCAAAACACACAGCTGAACCGAATTCACCAATCATCCCCACATACATAAAAGAAACTTGTGTACATAATTTAAACATGAAGACTAAATAGAATCTGAGTGCAAAATAGATACCTCAAGCTGAAACTAAGCCGGTGGAGAACAAATGTGGGTATCTAGCCATTATATCTACCTCGGCTTCCCACATAGCTCCTTCGACAAGCTGATTTCTCCATAATACTTTAACTGAAGCTACTTCTTTGTTCCTTAGCTTACGGACTTGATGATCTAATATTTCAATGGGTACTTCTTCATAACTGAGGCTGTCTTTTACACCAACACTGTCCACCGGGACTACTAAAGCTGGATCACCCAAACACTTTTTCAGAAGCGACACATGAAACACAGGATGAACTGAAGATAACTCCGATGGCAAGTGCAACTCATAAGCCACCTTACCAACTCTCCTCACAACCCGGTAGGGACCAATATCGCGGGGTATGAGTTTCCCTTTCTTTCTGAACCACATGACTCCCTTCATGGGAGATACATTTAGAAATACCCAAACATCCACCTCAAACTCCAAATCTCTTCTCCTCACAATATCATATAATTTCTGACGACTCTGAGCAGTCTTCAGCCTGTCCCTCATCAACTGAAACTTTACCATGGCCTTATGAATCGAATCAGGTCCTATCATGGCTTCCTCACCATCTCAAACCATCCGATGGGTGATCTACACCTCCGCCCATAAAGAGCCTCGAATGTTGCCGTTTGGATATTGGAGTGATAGCTATTATTGTACGAAAACTCTATTAAAGGCAAGTGATCATCCCAACTACCTTTAAAGTCCATCACACAAGCTCTCAACATGTCCTCGAAAGTTTTAATTGTCCGCTCTGCCTGACCATCCATTTGCGGATGAAATGCTATGCTGAGTTTAACCTGAGTCCCAAGCCTTTTTTGGAAAGACAGCCAAAACTGAGAGGTAAACTGAGTACCTCGGTCTGAGATAATAGACAAGGGCACCCCATAAAGTCAAACCAACTCTCGAATATACAATTTGGCATAATCATCCGCTGAATATGTGGTTTTTATTGGTAGAAAGTGTGCAGCTTTGGTCAATTTTTCTACCACCAGCCAAATAGAGTCATATTGTCGGCGAGTACGAGGTAGACCCGTAATGAAATCCATATTAATCTCCTCGCACTTCCAATTGGGTATGCTGGTATCCTGAAGTACGCCTCCCAGCTTTTGATGTTCGACCTTCACTTGCTGACAATTTGGACATTTGGCTACGCACTCTACAATCACCTTCTTCATACCATCCCACCAATAGATTTCTCGCAAGTCCCAATATATCTTCGTGGATCCTGAATGGATAAAATATCTGGTACAATGTGACTCATGCAATATCTGGACTCGCAAATCATCAACTTCTAGGACACATAGACGACCCTGGTACCGGAGCACACCATCTCCCGCTTGGGAGAAGACCTCCACCTTTTGACTCTGTACCGCCTCCTTTAATTTCCTCAAAATCGGATCCTCATCCTACCTAGATTTGACATCAACCACCAAGGATGATTCTAATCCATTTTGCATGACAATACCGCTATTGGTTGAGTCGAAAAATCTAACTCCCAACCTTGCAAGTCGATGGACCTCCTTCACCAACTCCTTCTTTCCCTCATCCATGTGGGACACACTCTCAATAGAGATCCTACTAAGTGCATCCGCAACCATATTAGCCTTGCCCGAGTGGTAAAGGAAACTCATGTCGTAGTCCTTTAGTAACTCCAACCACCTCCTTTGCCGAAGATTGAGATCTTTCTGCGTGAACACATATTGCAAGCTCTTGTGATCCGTGAATACAACCACATGGACCCCATACAAGTAATGCCACCATATCTTCAATGCAAACACCACCGTGGCCAATTCAAGATCATGGGTCGGGTAGTTCTTTTCATGGATTTTTAACTGTCTCGAGGCATAAGCTATCACTTTCCCATGATGCATCAACACACACCCGAGTCTGACGCGTGAAGCATCACAATACACCAAAAAACCATCGGTACCCTCAGGTAGGGTTATCACTGGTGCTGAAGTAAGTCGGGTCTTCAACTCTTGGAAGCTTTTCTCACAAAACTCCGACCATTGAAACTTCACCTTCTTCTAAGTCAACTTAGTCAATGGTGTAGCAATAGTTGAAAAACACTCCACAAGTGTCCAATTGTAACCTGCTAAGCCCAAAAAGCTCCTGATATCTGATGGGCTCCCCGGTCTGGGCCAATTCTTTACCGCCTCGATCTTCTGAGAGTTTAATTTTATGCCCTAACCTGATACCACATGGCTTAGAAATTCCACCGAATCTAACCAAAACTCACATTTGCTGAACTTTGCATACAAGTGATGATCTTTAAGGGTCGGAAGCACTATTCTCAAGTGAGCAACATGCTCCTCCTCGCTTCGAGAGTATATGAGGATGTCATCAATGAACATAATCACGAACATGTCCAAATATGCCTTAAACACCCTGTTCATTAGATCCATAAAAGCTACAGGGGCATTGGTTAGTCCAAAAGACATAACAACAAATTCGTAGTGACCATACCTAGTCTTGAAAGTGGTTTTCGGGATGTCACTCTCCTGAACCCTGAGTTGGTGATACTCGAATCTAAGATAAATCTTGGAGAAACACTTGGAACCCTGAAGCTGGCAAAACTAATCATTGATCCTGTGTAAAGGATATCGATTCTTGACGGTGACCTTGTTCAACTGCCTATAGTCAATGCACATTTGAAGCGAACCATCCTTCTTCCGTACAAATAACACTGGTGCACCCCAGGAAGACTTACTCGGCCTAATAAAGCCCTTATCTAATAGGTCCTTCAACTCCTTTAGCTCAGCTAGAGCCATTCTATAAGGTGGAATAGATATAGGTTGTGTGTTGGGAAGAAGATTTATACTGAAATCTATCTCCCGCTTGAGAGGGACATCTGGCAAATCATCAGGAAAGACCTCTGGATACTCACGTACTACTGGTACGGACTGGATAGTCAGGGTCTCGAACTCCACGTCCTTAACCCAAACTAGATGGTACATGCAACACTTATAAATCATCTTTCTGGACTTAAGGTAGGAAATAAATCAACCTACAGGCACCGATGAACTACCTTCCATTTTAACACTGGCTCACCCAGAAATCAAAGCTCTACTGACCGGGTTCTACAATTAACTGAAGCATAGCATGAAAATAGCTAATCCATGCCGAGAATAATATCGAAATCGGTCATGGCTAACTCTATCAAGTCTGCTGAGGTGACCTTATGAAGAACTGAAACCGGACAATCTTTATACACCTGTCTAGCTATAACTAAGTCACCTACTAGAGTAGAAACTGAGAAGAGCTCTAACAAAACATCGGGCTGACTCTGAAGCTACTAGTTACGTATGGTGTCACAAAAGATAGGGTAGTCACCGGATCTAGCAATGCATAAATATCAACAAGAAAGACTCTCAACATACCGGTGACTACATCTGGTGAGGCCTCCTGCTCCTGACGAGTGGCTAAGGCATAGAACCTGTTCTGGCGTTGCCCGCCAACTATGCTAGTATATGCCCCCTGATGTGTTGTGCGTGGGGGTGGGGCTACTGAACTAGAAGCTGGGCCTCGGCCCCCAACCTGATCGTGTCTCGCAGTGGGACAATCTCTGAGCATATGTCCAGGATGCCCACATCCAAAACACGCTCCTGAACAGTCATCCTTCCTTGATTTAGATTCACGAACTCAGTTGCTTTCAACTCCCTCATCTCTCGAGGTAAGAACCGATCTAGGAATGCAACCTGAAACTCCTCCCAAGTGATCGGACCTGCTCCTGCGACCTTGTTGTCCTTCCACTAGTGGAGCCAAATATGCGCAACCCCCTTTAACTGGTAGGAGGCCAACTTTGTGCACACAACACTACTCACCCCCATAACATGGATGATCTTGAAAATCTCATCAATGAAATCATGTGGGTCCTCATATACCTTGGACTCTAGAAACTCCAATGGGTTAATCCTCAAGAAGTCCCTGAATCGAGCCATCGCCGCATTTCCATTTTGCGGAACATGCGCAACGGCCTGCTTTTGAACTGAGCGATCAAGGCCTGCACAAGCATCTGAATTGCAGCTTGAAACTTAGCATGAGCGGCTGGCTTCGGTGCCTAAGGCTCCTAAACTGGTGGGGTTGGCTGATGCTCATGACCGTTTCTATCCTCATGGCCTTCACCACATCCATTCCTCCTTCCAATCACTCTTTGAGGGGCCATGATTCTGCAATCACGAGTAGCATGAATTAGAATGATAGAAAGGCTTTTTATCGCACGACATAGATTAAGAAAGAAGGGAACATTTCCTAAAATGTCTAGTAGCCTCTTCATCATAAGTGTGGCACGCTTCACTCCCATGAATAAAACTCTACCTAACGCGGCTTTCAGACTCCCTAGGACATATCAAACCTATGACTATGATACCAAGTTTGTCTGAAGTAGACTCAGATCGTAGACACGGGACAAGGGATCTCGAGAGACCCCAAGTCAACCCATGGCATAAGTATTCAACTAACTCAGTCGATAAACTGAACAGAATCATCAATATAACTAAGAGGAAGTCTAATTCAACGTAACATCAGAATAACATCTGAAGCTAACGCATACATAAGACTTAAAAGCCTCTAGTCTAGACGAGTTGAAGGCACAAAACCCCTAACTAACTCAACAATACGGAAACTGAAATATAACGTGAAGCTGAAAGTCTAGTCCTTGAAAGATGAGGACTCACCAATGACGCAGGTGCTAACTCTGATAAGCGACTATGAGTGGCGTTGAACCTGAGAATCGAATCCTGCATCATGAAACAATGCACCATAGAAAGTATGCAAGGTAAGTAAAATCTCTTGAGAAAAGTAAACCTTTTAAAACATTCATATCATACCATATAATAAGCTTTCAAGTATAATTAGAAGGGCTACATGCATTCATTCTGAAAATAAAATCTTATCATGACATGACCATGCTTAGCTTTACAAAATCATGACTGACTCGAATGACTCAAAGCTGAACATAACATTTATATCAAAAGATGAACATTGAGTCAAACCTTACTTTTAGAACATGCATGCATAAGATAATTATCATGAGTAATGAATATGCAAATCTGAATGATATAGATAGTGGGAGACTCGTCACTTAACCAACGTACCACGATAGAGCTTGCGTGGTCCCAACTATCACACTCAAGTGGGTAGAGCCATCCATAACCTTGCCAGGGTGATGAAAGATACCATGATATCGATATCAAGCTTAAGGGCCAATTAAGCTGGGGATAGCTCACAAGGGAGGTCCCAATAATATAATAGTATCAACCTACGTAGGCGCGTAATTCTGGGGTATAGGGTGATCGACTCTTAACCTTCTCGATGCTAGACTCTTCTCCCAAAAACATGAAATGCTCTACATCATATATAACAAAGCTCAACATTGTCTATTTATGAAGCTCAAAATCGTCTAATGACGAAGCTCAATATGAAATCATGCATAACTTAACATCATAGGAAATGAAGCTGAAAATTGTCTATTGAAAAAGCTCATTAATGAAATCATGCATAGACACGACATCATATGAAAATGAAGCTCAACATTTTCCTTTGACAAAGCTCAATAATGACACACATCTCAATTATGAATTATTGCATATCAGAAGCTTTATTTTGAAACGTACCACAAGCTCAATCATAGGTGGGAGCATCTACTGCAAATCATGTGGTAAGCTTCATGTAGAAATATTTAACTTAACATGCCATCAGCTAGAATTTATGAAAAATCGGGGAAAACTTCACTTCAAAAAATGTGGTAAGCTTATGTCGGGAAAATCATCACTTTAAATCAATATGTGGGCATTGCCCAAAGATTTATCATACTAGGATCTACTCATGTCATTATAAAAACAACATCATAATCATGGGTAGCTTTAGAAACATGCCTTTTATCATCAAATCTCAACATCAACATGCATTCATCATCATTCACTACCTTTATGAAATTCTCATCCATGGGCATTTTAGATTTAAGATTTTTGGAAATTTTTTTTTGTATTGAAAACAATTTAGAATCTTCCCAATCTTTACAATTCATCAATATAAATGCAATCTAATCATACCCATGTATAGAAATTGTAGAATTATGCAATTTGGATAAAACCCCATACTTGATCGTAGACATTTCATCATATTTTGATAGAAATTGGGCATAGGTGTGGAAGGAAGACACCTATTTAAAACCCTACATACCTGGAAGAGATGATTCTACCATCGCAGTAATTTCCCAAAGGGAAATTGGAAGAAAACCCCTTAGAAAAGCTCTTGATCACCTCCTAAATATTATAAAATTGCATGCATGGAAGGAATACAATTAGAATAGGTTTTCTCCTACTAAAATCCTCCAAAACGAGCCTTAGACGACGTAGTATAGGCCCCTAGGACTTGGGTAATGAATGAAATAACCTTACTGAATTCGAAGAAAATTGTTCACTAGGCCAAAAACGGACCACCCAACGTGTCGTTGGAGGATACCACGACCCGTGGTATCTTTCTGTGCTAAGCACTGTCCCAGCCTTCTCTCGGATTCATACCATGAGTAAACAGGATGACTCGTCTTAGATACCATGAGTCATTCCTTCGATCATTGTCTTCTCTTCTAAAATTTCTTAATTCCTTCACAACGAGCCTCACCATGATTCATTCTATCCTACAACAGGTCGTGGTTTCCATCCGTCGTTTCCACTGTAAAAGTTCACTTCCTTACCACAAATTCAGACAACGGATCATTCTTACAAGCAATGAGTCATTATAACGCTCGTTGTTTACACTGCCACCAGGCCTAACCCCTTTCCACTACTGCTCACAACAGCTCGTTGTTACTTACCACGAGTCATTGTACCTTTGTTCTGCAAATTTTCCCCAACTTTTAGCAGTATTGAATTTCTAATTCCCGGGTCTACTCTTAGGCACTTGCGGGGCATTACACAGGTTACTCACATCAGGCATACAAAGTCTACCCTGGTAACGGAGTACACCATCTCCCCCTTGGGAGAAAGCCTTAACTTCTTTTCTGAGAACCACCTCCTTCAGCTTAAGTAATATGGAATCTTCATCCTGCCTTGACTTAACTTCAACCCCAATAAGGAATCTGATCCACTCTGCACCACTACTCCACCCTCAGTTGTATCAACCAACTGCACTCCCAACTGAGCTAACCTATGAATATCCTTTGCCAATTCCTTTTTCCCTCTTCAACATGAGCCACACTCTCCATGGACATTCTGCTTAAGGCATCAGCCACTATATTGGCTTTGCCCAGGTGATACAACACACTCATGTCATAGTTCTTCAATAGCTCCAACCATCTTCTCTGACAAAGATTTAGATCTTTCTTTCTGAACACATACTGAAGGCTCTGTGATTGATGAAAACATCCATGTGAGCCCCGTAAATGTAGTGCCTCCATATTTTCAATGCAAACACCACTGCTGCCAACTCCAGGTCATGAGTCAGATAGTTATTCTCATGATCCTTCAGATATCTAGAGGTGTAAGCTATCACCTTACCCCGCTGCATCAGGACATAGTCGAGTCCAACTCTGGAAGCGTCACAATACACTACAAACCCATCTTTTCCTTTCGGCAAGGTTAACACTAGAGCGGTAGTGAGTCGAGTTTTCAACTCTTGGAAACTCTTCACATGCATCTTACTACTAAAATTTCACCTTTTTCTGAGTCAACCTAATTAGAGGGGATGCAATAGAGGAGAAACCTTCCACAAAACATCGGTAGTAACCTGCTAGACCCAAGAAGATTCTTATTTTGATTGGGGAAGTAGGTCTGGGCCAGTCTTTCACCACTGCTATCTTTTGAGGGTCTACATGAATACCCTCACCCAGGACAACGTGACTAATGAAAGTCATAGATTTCAACCAGAATTCGCATTTGCTGAAGTTAGCAAATAATTGGTAGTCTCTGAGTGTCTGTAGCACTATCCTCAGATGGTTAGCATGTTCTTCCTCGCTTTTAGAGTATACCAGAATGCCATCGATAAATACAATGATGGACATATCTAGAAATGGATTGAAAACCCTATTCATCAGGTCCATGAAAGCTGCGGAAGAATTATTCAGTCTGAAGGACATAACCATAAATTTGTAGTGACCATACCGAGTTTTGAAAGTTCTTTTATGTATGTCATACACCATGACTCTTAGCTGATGTACCCCGACCTGAGATCTACCTTGGAGAAATAAATGGCTCCTTGAAGCTGATTGAATAAGTTGTCAATCCTGGGTAGAGGATACCTGTTCTTGATTCTGACCTTATTCAACTGACGGTAGTCGACACACATCCTAAGGGTACTGTCTTTCTTCCGCACGAATAATACTGGAGCACCCCATAGAGAGATGTTGGGCCTGATGAAGCCTTTATCAAGGAGGTTTTTTATATTCTCCTTCAACTCCTTAAGCTCAGTTGGAGCCATTCTGTAAGGAAGGATGGAGATGGGCTGAGTGTCTGGGAGAAGTTCTATGCCGAAGTCTATTTCCCGCTCAGGAAGAACTCTGGGAAGATCCTCATAGAACACGTCAGGGAACTCACTGATAACTGGCTCATTAGGGAAATGAAACTTGACGACCCTAGTTCTACAGTCGACTGAGGCATAACCAGAGTGTAACCAATCCATGCCAAGAATGAGGTTGAAGTAAACCATGTCTAACTCTACAAGATCAGCTGGAATGACCTTATTCAAGATTGAGACTAGGCAGTTTCTATACACCCAGTAGGCTCTAACTGACTCGCCAACTGGGGTGGAGACTGAGAATGGTTATGAGAAGACTTTTGGACTGATATCAAACTGGACAGCTACATAGGGAGTTACGAACAAAAGGGTGGCTCTCGGATCTTATAGGGCTTAAACATCTAGATGGAAAAAGCATAACATTCTCGTGACCACATCAGGTGAGCTCTCCTAATCCTGACAGGAGGACACAGCATAAAAACGATTTTGGCACTGGCCGTCATCTGTACCTGAAGTGTTGTCCTGCAAAGCTGGTCGACCTGCTGGAGCTGCTGAAGTGGTGGATTGTGATCTCCCCCGTCCTGTTGACAGCCATTCTTTGAGTCGATGACCAAGCTGTCCACACCCAAAACAACCCTCTTGCTCTGAAGGCATTCTCCTGGATGGTTCTTGCCACACTTAGAGCAAGCTGGATAGTTGTAGCGATTGCTGGCGCTATGACTCTGGGAGTGTGAGCCAGAGGCTCCACCCCTCCGATCCTCGCAGGACCGTAAGGTTGGGGCGCTGGCTGAAGTGGGTGTTGGAGCCCTCTACTGCTGCTGCTATGGGTGACTACAATCGCCAGATCTCTGGTAGCCATATTCTGTCTGGCCAGTCTTTGCACACTTACTCTCTCACTCCAAGTCTTTTAGTTTTTCTGCCTCAATTTGCTAGGAATGAACTATAAGGCTAGAGATATTGATATCCTTAATAAGCATTGCAGTCCTTCACTCCTTGAGGGCCAAGTTCGATACTCCATTAACGAACTTCATCATGCGAGCCCTTGGCTCGGCTACCATCTCTAGAGAATATTTAGACAACCTTGTGAACTCTAGTGCATTCTCTTCCACCGTCCAATTCCCCTGTTTCAAATTCATGAATTCATCCACCTTAGCCTCCTTGAGCTCCTAGGGGAAGAATCTGTCTAGGAAGGCTGTAGTGAACTCCCCCATTCCACTGGTTCTGCTCCCGCTAGTCTCCCCTCCTTCCACTAGTCGTACCAGATCTGAGCTACCCCTTTCAGCTGGTAGGCAGCCAGGTCGGCACTCTCCAAGGAGCTAATACCCATAATGCGGGTGATCTTCTTGATCTCATCCATGAACTCCTATGGGTCCTCTCCCACCTTAGATCTATGGAAAGCTGGAGGGTTCATCCTAGTGAAGTCTCAAACTCAGGCAGCTGATGCGGACCCATTAGTATTGATTGGAACCACCTGCTGGTTCATCTGGTTCGTGACAGTCTGTGCGAGCAGTTGGATTGCCACTCTAAACTCTATGGAGGAAACTGGGTCATCTGGAGGGGCTGGTGGGGCAGGTTGGTGAGCGTTGTCAGCCCTTCTTCTGTTACCATATTGTGGAGGCATGATTTTCACTGAAACAAAACAGAGCACGAGTTAGGAGAACATTTATGGAATTGAGCTTCAACACACGGCAAAGAGTATGAACAAAAGGGAGTTTTCCTAATAATGTCTCGTAGCCTCCCCATCATAAGTGTGGCAAACTTCACACCCATAAAAAGGACTCTACTCAATGCGGCTTTCAGACATCCTAGGATACTCTAAATCTAGTGCTCTGATACCAAGTTTGTCATTCCCTGAGTCTATACCCTAGATGAGACACTGTACTTGGAGTTACAAGTAACCCCAAGTCAACCCATGGTCTATCATAACACTGGCATTCTGAGTAAAAACATAGTGGAAGCTTTAAAACAATAAAACCATTTATGAAGAAGAACTAAATCACAAGGTTTTAAACAACAAAAACAAAACTAGGAATCTGAATCTCTGTCTGTGTCTGAAAGCCATTTCTGATAAGTTGTTAGGAAAAGCCCCCAGCTAATTGTAAGTCTAACTAAAAGAAAAAAACTGAAGGAAGATAATCATCGTCCTCGAAAGATGAGGACTCACCACTGGTACAACTGAATGCTCCTGGATGCGATCTGCTAATGGGGCTGAGACTGAGAACTTGCAATTGTATCATAAAATGATACAACATAAAAGGTATACGTCAATATTTTGAATGTAGTATGTAAGTAGGAGAAATCATATCACGAAGAATAAAATAATTGAACTGTAAAGACATGCAATGAACAACTAAAATGCGAAAATTGAATAAACTGAATATACTGAGATGGTCGAAATGATCCTGTCTGATGGTCAAAGACACGCCCTAAATTTGAGATACTGATATGAAATACTACATTGAACTGATCTGAACTGAGTAATCTGAAATAGTTCTGAGTTGAGCTAACTGAGACTGATCTAACTAGTGGGAGTGTCTATAACAGACATATAACCACGTGACCCAGATGTAGAGTCTGATGTATACACCCTATAGGTAGGACCCAATATACCTTGCCAGGGTATAAAGGCATGAACTGGGTGATGACAAGTCTGGTGACATGAGGCCAATAAAAATAACCTACGGTGGCAACGTAGTTCTAGGAACTTAGGTGGCTGGAACCCCGGTCCGCTCGGTGCTAAGTCTTACTTCCACTGGATAGAGACTGACTATTAAGCTGATAGCTCGAAACTGGGGCCCAATACTAAGTCAGGAATACCTATCTGGAAATACCAGGAGAGTCTTATTGGATCGTATTCAATAACTCGTGTTCTAAGAATGGTCGGAGCTATTTATCTGGAAGCATCATAACCATCTAAAGAATAAACTATAATATGAAGCTGGGGTCCTAAGGCTGGTTAGAGCTGTGTATCATGAAGTGTCATGACAGCCTAAAGAACCACTAAAATCTGATACAGAGTCTAATTCTAATAATTGAGAGGCACCATTGATACCTCAAGAATTAACTGTAGTCAAACTGATCATCTAACATTTCTGGACAACACTAAGTGTAATAATCTGATTGAGACTGGACATGTATATATCTAACTAAAACTTCCACATACACTAACAATATGGGGATCTCAAATCTATTAGAATCAAACAATAGGGAACTAGTCCAACACGCAAGATTCTAAATTCTACTGAACTGAGAACTAGAGATAATCATTCCATTAGATACAATCTTCACAAATTTCTAGATATATGGAATAATAAGCAGTTAGGAATCATGAGAAATACTCCACTTGAAATCTCAAAGAAATTAGTATGACAATTATTCTATATTTCGAATCCACAGGGCTGAACTAATCAAGAAAAATAGAGGAGATTTTGGGGACACAAGGGAGGAACTATTCCCTTTTTGAATTCCCACATACCTGGATTAGAAATCCATAAAGAAGAAAGCTTGAACTCTGCAACTGATGAGGAACCCTAGATTTTGCTTGAGAGACGTCACTTGGGTTCTACGATTGATTTCTGAAAGGGTATGTGGGGAATGAGGGGGAAAATCATTCAATCCCTCTAATAATCTCTTAAATAATACTTAAAACGACATAGTTTAGGGACTAAATAGGTGGAAAACTACAAAAATATCCCTGGAACAAAAATTTGGAAATGAACCTACAGGGACCCAATGGGTCCTTAACGAGTCATCAATTGTGACCTCTCATTGGACCTACTGCCTGGGGGTTGAAAATAGTGGATCTGACAATGGGGGACACCAATGAGTCGTTGGTTCCTCCCATGGTCACTGAACGAGGAAACATGGAAAGCTTAACAACGGGTGACACAATGATTCGTTGGTGGACCTAAGGGGTCATTGTGTCCAGTCATTATGTTCATGTCATGCCCCACCCTTGGAGGGCTTGACTAGTACCTATTGCCACACTGGGATCTGAACTTACATGACCGGGCTTATGCACTTCTGGTACATGCCTGCAATTTAATTCAAGAAAGCGATGAGCTATATCTCGACTGTACACACAACCTCGGATTGACAAGGTCACATAGCCACCTACAATAGAAAATAGCTAACCAACAACACACAATGAAGGGGATCCTATGCGGGCCGACAAGACCACCATGCTTTCTAGTTATAGCAGAATGAAAACAGGTTGTCATAACTATGCTATAGCCGACAAGGCTACTAACTAAAATCTAAACCAGGCCCCATATGACCATCGCACAAAATAAGCATACATAGTCCCCACACGGCCAATAACAAAAACCAACAACTGAGAATCTGTAGCCTGCAAGCCTCTAAAAGTGGAATAATGGTCGGGACAAGGCCCCAACCTACACATTAACTGTACAACAAAAGAACAAACCTTCTAACTATCAACTCCGGAGTAAAGGAGCTGATTGGACTGCTGACTCGACTGATGACTAGGTAGGTCCTGAACCACATCTATCTGCACCTGCAGGCAAGTAATGCAGCGCCCCAAAGATAGGTGTCAGTACAATATGTACTGAATATGCAAGGCAATAATGAAAATGACTAAAAACTACTGATAATAAAATTGGAAAAGATTCAATATAAAGGATAAGAAATACAACCTGCATTACCCTATAACCTGTTATATAATTAACAATAAGTAATGCAAAAAGGAACATTACTTGGCCCCCATAATCCTGGAAGGTACAACCAGCATGGAATAACCCGCCGAGGCCCCTATAAGCCATGACGAGCGTAGTTCAATCTATATACCCCTAACAAGGTCAAAATGAGTCAACACGTAACTATAGCCAACCTGCCTATCCCCTAGGTCTACAACTGATCCCGCTCGGCTCCTGTAGCTGTGTTAAATCCGATGGACTCCTATAACTGCACCCTGGGTGCATAAGGCTCTACGAGGGTCCATGATGCTGATACGACATAAAAATAGAAGTCCAACCATGGATGGACTGTACTATGGTCCTTGGGACTGAGTATAGTCCCTTGGGACAACATATAACTCCTTGGAGCGATCCATATAGCCCCAAAGGTGATGATATAGCTAGTAACCCTAAGGTTGGTCAACAGAAGGCTATATAGGGTAGGGTCAGTCCCAATCTAAATAAAAAATGCTAATCTCAAACTAATAGTAGAAGCTAACCATAATATATACGCTTCTGGCTTTCCTACAAGAATTTAGATCGTATTACCATACGATAGGAATAACTTTCCGAAGGAATTCGCCTTAACATAATTTGAATGCCCGACTTCCATTTAACTGGTGAGTTTCAACCTGTAATCGGCGGTTCCACTCAACTATAGCCCTTATGCTGCGAGAATAGGGCTAATTTCAATACTAAATTTGCAAAATAACTACATCTTTCGATAATAATATTAATTATAATTCAACTCTTAATAAGTCGAGCAAAAACCCATAATTTCTCAAGAGTTTAGAAGGGAGAAATGCTTACCTAATGCTTGTGGCTGTTTAGTATTCAATTTGGAGTAATTCTGACAACCTTTACTCAGCGGGGTTCTTGTATTCTGATTGAATTTTCAAGAAACAACTCCATAGAAATGCTTCCTGTAGGCCTAGAACTTGTTACCCAAAGTTAATTTGCATTTGAACGACATTTAATAGTGTAATTCGACGAAAATTTAATCAAAGTTGCATGCCTCCTCTGATTTTGGCTGAGGTCTCATATGATGTATGATTTAAATTAAACAAGGACGATTATATATAAGCATAGGCGGTGGTAGGGGGTGGCACTCCGCACTGCCCTATGCGCAGGTTGGCTGGCGCGCCGTGCTGCCCCTTCTACAGGAAGGCTGGCGCGTCGTGCTGACCCTTTGCGCCCTGTCCTCACCCGATCTAGCTAATTCACTTGACGATGTCCACGCTCATCCTATCTTCGAGGCTCTTCCTGTACGCATCAAGCTTCTATTGATCACCACAAACCCACGTGCATGCACACTAGCCGTTAACATCCTACGGGGTGTAACATCCTCCCCCTCTTAGGAACATTCGTTCTCGAATGTAGTCTTCGGGCTTTAAAAGACTCAACTCTTTTAGCGTAATACTAGAAAATTTTCAGCAGTCTTCTCTGTATTATGGACTATTCGAAAACCTGAAACGCAGAAAAGCAACATAGGTGTTGCATAGGATGCTATAAATAGCTACTCCACCACATAGAGATAACCAACTAAATAGTGCCAATAATATAAGCAGGTAAATAACAACTGAACAACAACCTCACCTCACTGCATGTTCTGGGTCAATCTTGGAATAAGTGAGGATACCTAGACTTCATGTCGTCCTCAACTTCCTAAGACATCTCTTCTTTATTTCTTTTCCTCCACAGAACTTTAACGGAGGCCACGTCTTTAGTCCTTAACCTATGAACTTGACGATCTAGTATAGCAACTGGAACCTCTTTGTAGGCTAACTCCTCAGTAACTTGAACGTCCTCAACTAGAACAACCGGGGATGGGTCCCCTATGCACTTTCGGAACATGGACATGTGAAAGACAGGATGAACAAATTTTAGCTCTAGAGGAAATTCTAGCTCATATGCTACTCGGCCTATCCTCTAGAGGATCCAATACGGGCCAATGAACCTAGGGCTAATCTTGCCCTTCGTACCAAACCTCATCACGTCCTTCATCGGCGAAACATTAAGGAATACCCAATCATTAACGTCGAATTCCAAGTCTCTACGCCGCACATCGAAATAGGACTTCTGATGACTCTGGGTTTTTAGCAAACACTTCAATGAGTTTTACCTTCTCCTCTGACTGGTGGATCATATCAGGTCCGATTAACCCTGATTCCCCTGCTTTGAACCATCCGATAGGGGACCTGCATTTTCGTCCATACAAGGCCTCATAAGGGGCCATCTAAATTGCATAATGATAACTGTTATTGTATGAAAATTCGATAAGGGGTAGATGCTTGTCCCAACTTCCTTCTAAGTCTAGCACAAACGCTCGTAACATATCTTCGAGGGTCTGAATGGTGCGCTCGACCTGACCATCTGTCTAAGGATGGAATGCTGTGCTCAGATTAACCTGTATCCCAAGCCTTTTTGAAATAACTGCCAGAATCTAGCTATGAATTGTGCCCCTCTGTCAGAAATAATTGATGTGGGAACACCACGTATATGGACTATCTCCTTGATAGACAACTCAGCATAGTCTTCGGCTGAGAAGGTAGTCCTGACTGGTAAGAAGTGAGCTGACTTTGTTAGTCTGTCGATAATAACCCAAATAAAATTGAATTTATGCCTGGTGCAGGGTAATCATGTCACAACGTCCATATTGAATGCTTCCCATTTCCACATAGGCACTGCTATCTCTTGCGTTAATCCGGCAGGTTTCTAATGTTTGACCTTTACCTGCTGGCAGTTAGGACACTGCGCCACAAATTTAGCTACACCCTTTTTCATTCCAGGCCACCAGTATATCTCCTTTATGTCATGGTAAATCTTTGTCGAGCTTGGATAAAGAGAGTAATGAGAATAATGTACCTTTACCATGATCTGCTGGTGAAGCCCTGCTACATCTGGAATGCAGAGGTGACCTTTAAATCTCAAGACCCTATCTTCCGTCAACTCGAAGGTCGTTAATTTGCCTTGCTGAACCATATCTCTGAGGTGTGCTAGGCCAAGGTCTTCATACTACCATTCTTTCACCTCTAAAACCAGGGAGGATATTGTTGTATTCTGAATCATAGTCCCATTATCTTCTGAGTCTACTATCCGTATGGATAAGCTTTCTAACCAGTGTAATTCCCGAGCCATTTCCCGTTGTTCTAGCCTTAGATGTGCCAAGCTTCCCATAGATCTGCGGCTAAGTGCATCCGCTACAATATTAGCCTTCCCTGGGTTGTACAAAATGTTCACGTTGTAGTCTTTCAGTAATTCTAGCCAATGACGTCGCTGCAAATTCAATTCCTTTTGCGTGAAGATGTAGTGGAGGCTCTTATGATTAGTAAAAATATCCATGTGCACCCCATACATATAATGCCTCCATATTTTCAAGGCATGAACTGCTACAGCTAACTCCAGATCGTGGGTGGGATAGTTCTTTTCATGCTTCCTGAGCTACCTTGAAGCATAAGCAATTACCTTACTATGCTGCATCAGGACGCACACTAACCCAATGCCTGAAGCGTCACAGTATACAACATAACCCTCTAAACCTTCTGGCAAGGCTAGCACTAGTGCCGACTTCAATCTATTTTTCAACTCCTAGAAACTCTGTTCACAGGCCTCGGTCCAGTGGAACTTGGCTGTTTTCTGCGTCAATTTGTTCAAAGGCGCTGATAAGGTAGAAAATACTTCCAACAAACCTTTTGTAATACCCAGCAAATCCCAAGAAACTACGAACCTCAATTTGAGTTATAAGTCTAGGCCATGTCTTTACTGCCTCAATTTTCTGTGAATCAACCTGAATACCAACCTCTAATACAGTATGGCCTAGGAAAGCTATAGAATTCAGCCAGAACTCACATTTAGAAAATTTCACATATAACTGGCGGTCTCTGAGGAACTGGAGTACTATCCGCAAATGATTTATGTGTTCTACTTTTAAGCGGGAATACACTAGAATATCATTGATGAATACTATCACAAATAGCTCTAAATATGGCCTGAAGATGTTGTTCATCAGATCCATGACACTATTGGGGCATTTGTCAACCCGAAGGACATAATTGGAAATTCAAAAGACCATACCTGGTCTTGAAAGTTGTGTTTGGGATATCTTTCTCCTGAACCCACACCTAATAATATCCTGACCTTAAGTCGATCTTGGAGAAATATTTCGCCCTTTGCAACTGATCAAACAATTCATGTATCCTTGGAAGAGGGTATTTATTCTTAATAGTAACCTTGATCAACTGCTGTTAATCTATGCATATGCGGAGGGAACCATCTTTCTTTCTTACAAACAGAACCGGTGCACCCCATGGTGAAGTACTCGGCCTGATAAAGCCTTTATCTGATAGGTCTTTTAGTTGTTCTTTCAATTCTCTCCATTCAGTAGGAGCAATTCGATACGGAGGGACAGATATAGGTTGAGTACCTAGTAGCAAGCTGATAGAGAAATCGATTTCCTATTCTGGGGGAATACCAGGAAGTTCTTTTGGAAACATATCTGGAAACTCATTAACCACTGGAATTGATTGAAGAGTCGGGGATTCTTCTTGCACATCTCGAACCCTGACAATATGATAAATACAATCCTTTTCTATCAACTTTTTCACACAAAGATAGGATATGAACCTACCTTTTGCCGTGGTTGCACTGCTCTTCCACTCTCATACTACCTCCACTAGAAAGTGGAATCGGACAATCTTGGTCCAACACTCCACATTGGCATAACATGGCGCTAGCCAATCCATACCCATAATTGCATCAAAATCAATCATTTGTAGCTCCACTAAATCTGCTAAAGTTTGGCGACTGACAACCTCTACTGTGCAACCCTGGTAAATCCTTTTAGCAATCGTAGAATCACCAACGGGTGTAGACACTGTGAAGGGTTGCTGAAGAAATTCCGATGTTATACCAAACTTTTGGGCCACTAGTGGAGTAACATAGGACAAAGTGGAACCTGAGTCTGTAAAAATATAAACTGAGTGAGAGAAAATGTCCAACATACCTGTCATAACATTCGGCGATGACTCTGACTCCTGTCACCCCGGTAAAGAGTAAGTGTGATCTGGACTGCTGCCCGAACTAGATGCCTCTAATCTGCCTTGGCATCTACCGGCTAGAGCTGAGGGCCTGCACCCTACTGAAAGTGCTGGGGCATGTTACCCTGATGAAGATTTGTCTTGTCGGTCCCCATCACCTGGACCTCTAGCTAGACAATCCCTCATCATACGACCCTTTTTTCCATAGGTATGACAAGCAGTAGAACCATATCTGCATGCCCCAAAATGACGTCGACTACAAATAACACAACGTGGCACCATGGACCTGCTCTAATCTGACCCTTTCTGCTACTGAGATCTTGATGCCCACAAGCTGTTGCTGCGTCTTGACTACCCCCAACGATCTGGTCTACCACCCTGCAGCTATGGAGGTGGAGGTTTTGGTGTCTTTCCTGATATTCGCGGCCTAGGTCTGCCCTAAAATTCTGCCTGCATATCACTAGGCCTAGCCCTCTGGCGCTGCTCTTGATTTGTCTTTTCTATCTTCCATTGTCGTTGCCTGATCCTTTCAATATTCTGAGTGAAATTTTGAATCGGGCAATGTCCATGTCGGCCTGTAAAGTAGTTGTAACACAAGTTTCCACGTACTCTAGAAGTAGCCACATAATAAACTGATGTACTCTAGATGGCATGGTATCTACAAAAGCTGGCCTATATCTGGCCAAGGAGTCAAAACTCATTGCATATTCCTGGACACTCATTGAGCGCTGCTCTAGGTGCAAAAACTGGTCCACCTGGGCCTGTCATATTTCTCGCGACAAGTAGTGATCCAGAAAGGCCAAGTCAGACGGGGAGCATCTTTTCCTCGGGACCTTTCCTAACTCTCGTACCACAACACTGCTATGTCCTGTAATCAAAATACTGCTAACTCAACCAACTCTGAGGGCATAACATGCATCACCTTAAAAATCCGCTGTAACTGGGCCAAAAAGTCTTAAGGATACTCTCCCCCGTTCATCCCTGTGAACTGTGGGGAACTCAGGGCTAGGAATCTCAAATCCTTGAACTTCCAGGTCCTCCCGAAGATTCAACAACCACTGGTACCATGGGTTGGCGTTGAGCGACCATCATCTAAGCTAATATATAGACAACGCTCCTAACCTCCTGATCGGATGGTATAGTTATAAGGACTTCTGGAGGTGGTGTCGACATGTCCGCAACCCTGGAGGATTCCTGGCATGGTAGAGAATGCTGGAGATACCGGGATAAAGTCTCCCCATCGCCCTTAGATCGGGCTGGCTTTGACTGGGGCACCCTGCTAGTGCCCTCTCCTGCTGCTGCATCTAGCTTTCGACCAGTCATAGTCTATTTTGCGTTTGACATTTCCTATGAAAATAAGCAGAATAATGTAAACCTAGGGATTTACCCTATACAACATAGCTTTACAACACATTTGAAGAAGAAGGAAGGGTAACCACACTATTATGCCCCATAGCTTCCTACCTATGGAATGTGGTGCACAACACACTCATAGACAAGACCCTACTAGACACGGCTTGTAGACTCCCTAGGATACGACCTGCTATGATACTAAGTTTGTCATGCCCTACCTTGGGAGGCATGACTGGCACCTAGACCCACACTGGGATCTGAACTGACCTGACTGGATTTATGCACTTCTTGTGCATGCCTGCAACTCAATTCAAGAAAATGATGAGCTATATCTCAGTTGTACACACAGCCTCGGACTGACAAGGCCACATAGCCAACTGTAATAGAAAATAGCTAACCAAAAACACACAATAAAGGGGATTCTATGCGGGCCACAAGACCACCATGTTGTCTAGTTATAGCAGAATGAAAATAGATAGTCATAACTATGTTATAGCCGACAAGGCTGTTAACTAAAATCTAACCTAGGCCCCACACGGCCAACAACAAACACCAATAACTTACAATATGTAGCCTAAAAGCCTCTAAGAGTGGAATAATGGCCGGGACAGGGCCCCGACCTACCCATAAATTGTACAACAAAAGAACAAACCTTCTAACTATCAACTCTATAGAAAGTGATTGGACTGCTGACTTAGCTCATGACTAGGGAGGTCCTGAACCACATCTCTTCGCACCTATAGGAAAGTAATGCAGTGCCACAAAGATAGGCATCAGTACATTATGTACCGAATATGTAAGGAGGTAATGAAAATGACTGAAATGTACTGATAATAAAATTGGAAATGATTCAATAGAAAGGATAAGAAATATAACCTACATTACCTTACAACCTGTTGTATAATTAACAATAAGTAATGCAAACAAGAACCTTATCGGGCCCCCATAAGCCCCGAAGGTACAACCAGCACAGAATAACCCGCTCGGGGCCTCTATAAGACCTAGCGAGCACATTTCAATCTATATACCCCTAACAAGGTCAAAATGAGTTTATAGGTAACTATAGCTAACCTGCCTGTCCCCTGTGTCTTCAATTGAGCCCGCTAGGCTCCTGTAGCTGTGTCTGAGTCTAGTGGACTCCCGTAATTGCACCTTGGGCACACAAGGCTCGATGAGGGTCAGTGATGCCGACATATCATAAAAATAGAAGTCCAGCCATGGATGGACTGTAGTATGGCCCTTGGGCCTGAGTATAGTCCCTTGGGACAACATATAGCTCCTTGGAGCGATCCATATAGCCCCGAAGGCGATGATACAGCTAGTAAACCTAAGATTGGTCAATGAAAGGCTATATAGGGTAGGGGAAATCCCAATATAAATAGAAAGCGCTAATCTCAAACTAATGGTAGCAGATAACCACAATATACATGCTTCTGCCTTTCTTACAAGGATTTAGGTCATATTTTACGATATGATAGGAATAACTTAACGAAGGAATTCGCCTTAACATACCTCGAATGCCAGCTTTCAGTTAACTGGTGAGTATCAACCTGTAATTGGCGGTTCCACTCAACTGCAGCCCTTATGCTGCGAGATAAGGCTAATTTCAATACTAAGTTTAGCAAATAACGATATTTTTGGATAATAATATTAACTATAATTCAACTCTAAAGAAATTTACTAAAAACCCACAATTTCTCGATAGTTCAAAAGGGAGAAATGCTTACCTAATTCCTATTGCTGTTTAGGATTTAATTTGGAGTAATTCTGACAAAATTTACTCGGCAGGGTTCCGACATTACAAGTGAATTTTCAAGAAATAACTCTATATTAATGGTTCCCATAGGCCTATAACTCGTTACACGAAGTTAATTTGCATTTGGATGGTGTTTGATAGCTTAATTTGACGAAAATTTAATCAAAGTTGCGTGCCTCCTCTAATTTTGGCTGAGGTCTCATTTGAAGTATGATTTAAATTAAATAAGGCGGATTATATATAAGCACAAGAAATGACAGAGGGTGGCACACCATGCTGCCCAACGCGCCAAGGGTGCTGGCACTCTGCGCTGCACTGTGTATTGGTAGGCTGGCGTGCCACACTGCCCTTTGCGCAAGCAGGCTGGCGCAACGCGCTGGCCCTTTGCACCCTAGCCTCACCTAATCTGGCTTATTCACTTGACGATGTCAATGCCTGTCCTTCCTCTGAAGCTCTTCCCACACACGTCAAGCTTCTATTGCTCACCACAAGCCCAAGCGCATGCACACTAGCTGTTAACATCCTATGGGGTGTAACATTTTCCCTGGAAGGATTTTCTGAAAATTCTCAAACTTGACGCGATAGGTGGTGACCATGACTCATTTTGGAACACAACGAGTTATTGTTTCCACTCATCCTCACTAGAATAGGTTTCTAGGGTTCTTACCAAATGAATCACACAACAGGTAGTTGTTTCTGACAATGACTTGTTGGTTGAGTCGTGGGATCCTAGAAAGGATTTCTACGCCGGGGAAAACAATGAGTGACAGGACGACTCACTGTTTCTTACAATGGGTCATTCCTTGACTCGTGGGTTCTTGACTGGTCAAGAAGGGCTGACCACGGCTGATATAACGAGTCATTAGTGTTGACCATGACTCATTGTCTCAGTCATTTTGAGGCATTTTTTTTGGTTTTCTTCTGAATTTTTCTTGCAAGGTCGTAGTATGGTCTAGGAAAGTTTTGGGGTGTTACAACCTCCTATCAGCTCAAGGGGGTTGCTCATATTTGGTTCTGCTAGTTAAAGGAGAGTAGGGGAGTTGGTGTAGTACCCATGGGCTGGGACGAGTTTGTTACAACTTTCATGAATAGGTTCTTTCCCCAAGAGTTGAGGTAAGCAAAGGCAGCCAAGTTCGTCAACTTGAAGCAAAATAACATGACTATTAAGAAGTACCCCCTGACGTTTACCCAACTGTCTAAATATGCCTCGAAGATGGTTGATAATTCGAGGGCTTGCATGAGCAAATTCGTGAATGGGGTGGCAGATTCATTAGTTAAGTAGTGCAGGACCGCCATACTGATTAATGATATAGATATCTCCTGACTTATAATATATTCCTAGTAAATAGAGGCTAAGTAGATGAAGAAAAAGAGAGAGAGGCAAAGAGGGCCAGGATATGGAGCTATGGGCATTTCTAGAAGAGATCCGGTAGTGGACATCACCCTTAGTTCTACAAGAGGTCGTTGACCCTAACTCTATCATCAGCTAGCATCCCATCTAGACCTTGAGGTGATAAGAGGAGCAGGGCATCAGGTTCTATGGGCCAGAGTAGCATGCAGTAGAGCGCACTTTTCCAGTTTGCAAGAGATATGGTAAGAACCACCTAGGGGAGTGCTTGGTTGGCTTGGATGTTTTCTTTGAGTTTGGGAAGCTCGGGCACATGCGTAGGGATTGTCCTTTAGATAGGTAGAGTGATACTAGAGGTTGTTCCCCAGCCACCACTTCAGCAGCTCCAACAGCTCGCCCATCTCAGCAGGGCACCTCTTTTAGTGCAGATGGTGGACAATGACAATACAGGTTCTATGCACTTTCATCTCGCTAGGAGCAGGAGTGCTCACCTGATGTAGTCATAGGTATGTTATGAGTTTTCCATCTGGATGTTTATGCATTGTTAGATCTAGGGGCTACATTATGCTTTGTGACTCCTTATGTTGCCATTAGTTTTAAAGTCAGTCCCAAAATTCTGTGAGTCACTTTCTCAATCTCTAGTCGTGTCGGCAAGTCAGTTTTAGCTCGATGAATATACAGAAATTTCCCTGTCACGATTTTTCAGAAAGTCACCTTAGCCGACCTAGTGGAGTTAGATATGACCGACTTAGATATTATCTTTTGTATGGATTGGTTACATGATTGTTATGCCTCAGTCAATAGTATAACCCGTTGGGTAGAGCTCCAACTTCTGGGTGAACCAGTCTTAGAGTGGAAGGGTAGTTTAGCTATGCATGTAGGTAACTTTGTTTCTTATCTCAAGGCCAAGAAAATGATCTCCAAGAGTTGTATGTACCATATAGTTTGGGCCAAGGATGCTACATTTGAAACCCTGACTCTTCAATTAGTTTCTGTAGTATGCGAGTATTCAGAGGTGTTTCTCAAGGATCTACCAGAAGTCCCTCCCAATCGGGAGATTGACTTTGGTATTAACCTTCTCCCTGATATACAACCCATATTTATTACCCCTTAAAGAATGGCTCCATCCGACCTAAAGGAGTTGAACGAGTAATTGAAGGATCTCTTAGATAAGGGTTTCATCAGGCCTAGTAAATCCCCGTGGGATGCTCCAATTCTCTTTGTTCAGAAGAGGGATTGTTCCCTTAGGATGTGTATTGATTATTAGAAGTTGAACAAGGTCATGATCAAGAATAAGAATCTCCTCCCCAAGATTGATGACCTATTTGACCACTTCAAGCTTCTAAGTGCTTTTCAAAGATACACCTCAGGTCTGGCTATCACCAGCTAAGAGTTAGGGAGAGTGACATCCTGAAGATAACCTTTAGGACTCGGTATGGTAACTATGAGTTTGTAGTTATGTCTTTTGTACTAACGAATGCTCTTTCAACTTTTATGTACTTTATGAATAGGATGTTCAAGAATTATTTGGATATGTTTGTGAATGTTTTCATTAATGATATTCTCATATACTTTTTGAGCGAGGAGGAGCATGCTGCTCATTTGAGGATTATGTTGCAAACTCTCAAGGATCGCCAACTGTTTGCTAAATTCAGTAAGTGTGAGTTTTTGCTGAACTCAGTAGCATTCTTAGGTCATGTGGTGTCTAGTAAGGGTGTATAGGTGGACTCTCAAAAGATAGAAACGGGGAAGAATTGGCCTAGACCTGTCAGTACTATAGACATTAGGAGCATTTTGGGTGTAGCTGGCTACTATTAGAGGTTTGTAGAAGGATTTTCATCAATTTCAGCACCATTTACTAAGTTGACCTAGAAGAAGGTCAAATTTCAGTGGTCAAATGCTTGTGAGAACAAATTTTAGGAGTTAAAGACTCTACTCACTTTAGCCCTAATGTTGACCCTACCAGAGGCACAGATGGGTTCGTTGTGTACTTTGATGCCTCTAGGGTTGGTATTGGTTGTGTTTTGATGCAACATGGTAAGGTCATTGAGTATGCCTCTAGACAACTTAAGGCTCATGAGAAGAATTATTTGACGCATGACCTAGAGTAGGTAGTGTGGTTTTAAGATTTGGAGGCACTATTTCTATGGGGTGCATGTAGATGTGTTCATGGACCACAAGAGCCTTCAGTATGTGTTTACTTAGAAGAACCTGAATTTTCGACAAAGGAGATGGATAGAGCTTCTCAAGGACTATTACATGAGTGTCCTTTCTCATCCAGGCAAGGCCAATTTATCGGTGGATGCTCTTAGTAGGCTGTCCATGGAGAGTGTGTCCCATGTCGAGAATGGGAGAAAAGAGTTTATGAAGGATGTCCATTGGCTTGCTCGTTTAGGAGTTCGACTTACTGATTCGTTGAATTATGCTGTTATAGTTCAGAATGGTCAGAATCTTCACTCTTTATGGAGGTTAAAGCAAGGAAAGATGAGGATCCTATCTTAGTGAAGCTAAAGGAAGCTATCTGGAACTAGAAAGTGGAGGTTTTCTGACAAGAAGGAGATGGTGTATGATAACACTCAAACTCACAAAGTATGAAGCGGACGTTGTCAATAAAGAATCCAACAAAGGTTAGGCCGATCCCACAGGGAATATGGAAGGATATAGAAGAATGCTAGTAGTTAAGCTTTTAAGTCAATTATCTCCTAAAAGGGGATTTGTAAATGTAACAAGTAATATTGTTAAGAAATTGAATGTTGATTCCAAATTAATGCAACTAATTAGAGTGAGTGTTCCCCATGGACTCCTAACTACTTTGGGTTTTATACTTGTGATCTATCTCAATACTTTACTTTTAGAACTGATAACTTGGGTTCGTCCAAATGACTGATTCGTCCCTATTGAATGACTATACTCCATTACCGGGTTAGGTCTCATGAGCGATTTCAATTTAACTGTTATCAGCTTTTCCCAAATTTAACTATCCTGTGACCACAACTCAAGCTAATACAATGATCATAAAAATCAAGGCTTTATTGTAATTCTCTTTTCCTAATCTCTACCTCTCTAGGGTCAAGAAAGTACAGAATTCAAGCAAGTCCTAATATTGTGCACCGTTAAGAAATGTTAAAGATGAAGAGAATACAATATAAGCATTTAGTATTGGTTTAGAATCACATCATGCAAACCCTATTTCGTTAATTCACCATCGTTCTTACAACCCTAGTTGTGGAGGTCTTAGCCTCTCATGATTATAAGTAAATTAATAGAATTCATAGACAAACAGATAAATTAATACTTACAAAGATGATAGGACGATACTCACTTAATTATTGCAAAAAAATAAGGAAGAACAATTCAACAACAAGTATCTCAATGTATTTTTAACTCTCAATTCTAAGTTGTAAGTTCTCTAAAAGTTGTCTCTCCATTACATAAAAATAAAGGGTATTTATAATTGTAGATTTATGTCTTTCTTGTTTCTTTACGAATTTGATTTGGGATCCGTAGATCCTTTTCCTAGTTGATGTAGGAATCATTGATTGGTTGTTGAGCATGCATAGGCAAGGGTGTCGCGTTGTGTAGTTGGTTGCACAGGCAGGTAGGCGCCTCGCGCCTCTCATAGCTCAGCAATGATGGCGCCTCGTGCCTCTCCTTGTGCAGCAGGGCCTGCGCACCGCACTACTAGTCGCGCAGGTGTGGCAATGTAGTGCCAAATGCCATGATTTTGCTTTGTTCATTCCAACTTCTTCACCTTCATTCCAAAAGCTCAAATACACCCAAATCTATCATTTTTATCCTTGAAAGCACCTAATCATATGTGTTAGCTCTTTTCACAAATAAGTATCATAAACACATTCCAACACACATATTTTTTTCTCAAAACATAGTGAAGTATGGGCAAAATATGGGTAAGAAGTGCGGAAATATGCCCTTCATCACCACCCCACACTTAAACTATTGTTTGTCCTCGAACAATCTACTACTTCCTTTCTCAAATTAAGGCACAAAATTCATCCTACGAATAGGTCTACTTGCACTTAGGATCATGAGACAAATCAATAAAGCTCCAACAATTCACTCACATGCATATAGGATCAACATTAAAATGTCAAAGTTCGAAATCACTCAAATTTTGCAAACTAACTCATCAAAATATATTTTGGGACAACATGAATGATATGTAATTTAGCAAACCAAAGTCTTACAATTGTGCCTCTCACAATTTTGATGATATGCCCTTTCTCACCCAAGCTATAAATCAACATGAACATGGGCATAAATAAACAATTTCTGCTCACTCTCCCAAAGAACACAACATACATGCAAAAATACGACTCATAGGCTTGCCCTTAGTATAATACTCCACTAATATAGAATTATGAATCAATGATCAATTAGGACTTAATATGATTGTAATGTAGGCTACGGGATGGGCAGGAATATTTGGCCAAGATAGTGACTAATCTCCCTAAGCACTTTAATACTTCACAGCATTTTGATTTTTAGCACTTTCTTCAATTTTTCAATTTTATCCTTATACCTACTTTTATTTAATTTTTCAACCTAGGTGACTAGTGGGGATTTTTTTTCAACATTGAGCTCATTCACAAATTTTTTCATCATTTTCTTTTCTTCGAAGCTCTTTATTCTTTTTGTTTTCCCACTAACATCACCCTTCTTGTTTAGCAAATTTCACCCTTCCTTTTTCTTCTAATTTTCACACTTTTTATCTTTTGCCTTCACCTCTCCACTTATACTCCTTTTATGCAGAAATTACCAATTAAAGTGCTCTAGGAATCATTTGGATAGAATACAAGTCAATAGAATAAAAAGACATTAAGCTTGTAATATGGATATCAAAAGAATAGTCTAAGGCTCAAACATGGCTAACTAGGATAATCACATCAAGAAAGGTAAAATGGGATGAAAACAAGGCTACCAACGGAATACCTATATCACTTCCTAAATCCATCATTCTTGTTTCTGTTTGCACACATACCGAAAAAGTTCTAGACATCAATTTACAAGCATGGAGTATATCAAAAAATTCCTCACACATTGGCACAAAATGGTTTAACGATGGAAATCAAGATTACATAAACACATATATCCATATTGCTTGCATAACATAATTAATCCCATTTTTTTTCAAGTACAAGAGTCAGGTTCCAAAACGCTAAGTATTTTCACCTTTTTCACGCATTTTTTAGTGAATTTCATGAAGTCCCAATGATACCTAAGTGAAGCATCTAGAATTCGTAAGGTCCAAGTTCTTGTTTTTCCTAATGAGTAATTTACTTTTAAGACGGTTGTCAACCATCCATTGTTGGGCAAAGTCATGAATCAATGACTAAAAAATATGATAAGGGATTATCCACCAAAAAAGTACCGAAAACAAAAATTGAAGGAACCCAAACAAAATAAAACTAAAAAAACTACTATAAATCAACAAGTATGTGAGATAAGTCATAAATCCGAAAAAAACTAGCCCTACCATGTGCAAATTTAGAAAATAAGGCATGCATGATAATATGAAGTTCACTTCTCCCACCCCACACTTAATCAACAACACTATCCCCAGTGCTAAAACAATAAAGCATAAGGTAAAAGAGTGAAAGAAAAACTCCTTAGGCCTCTACTCCTCGTCGTCTGTGGTGGCAAGAGTAGCTTCCCCCATATATGCATTTCGTGCTCCAATTTGTAAATTATGACTTAAAACCTGCACACTTGAATAAACACGTAAAAATAAAACAAAAAAATCATCTTGGGTTGCCTCCAAAGTAGCGCCCGATTTAATATTGCGGCACGATGCAGGTATCTTGATTACTCAAACTTCATCAAGATACTTGTTGGGACCGTGGTCACATTTTGGCTTCTTGTTTTACCACGGTAACTTGTGATACGTTAGAAAAAGAAAACAAAAATATAAAATAGGAAATAAAGACTAAAAGTTAAACATAAGCAATTAATCTAATTCTAAGCCATATTCCCCAACAATGGTGCCACTTTTTAATAACGCTCAAACTCACACTTCCTGACAAAGTATGAAATGGAAGTTGTGAATAAAGAACTCAACAATGGTTGGAGTAGATCCCACAGGGAATATGGACAGATATACAAGAATACTAGTATTTAAGCTTTTAAGTGAATTATCTCTTAAAGGGGGGGATTTGTAAATGTAACAAAAAATATTGTTCAGAAATTGAATGTGTTATACCCCGTAAGATTCCCGACACCTACATGGCCTATTCACACGTTGGTTAAGCATATTTGAAAGCCATACGTGCTAAACAAAGGCCCGGGAAAAGATCGGACAAAGTAACCTGTCGAACCATCGTGGAAAGAGCCGGGGCAGAGCCCCTCCGCGATGGCAATGTGTCACGGAAGTGGAGCCTCCGCGTTGGCTCCGTGACACATTGGGCCTGTCCAGGCCCAAGTATATAAAGCCCCAATTCAGTTTTAATTTAAGTTCATTCATTATAATTTCTAGAAAAACGCAGCAAACAGAGAGAGACGAAGAGGGTGAAGATATAATCGTTCGATTACGCTACCAAACGTAGTCTAAACTCAAATTAACCTCAGGTACCGAGGTATTTAGCAGCAGAGAGCATTTCTACGGATCTTGTTTTGCGAAATACGACCGACGAATCATCGTGCTACCGGGCTAAGGTAAGTGGAATTGCTCCAAACTAGTGTCTATGTGTTCCTAGCTGTGAAGTGAATACTTCTCCCTTTTGGACTTCTGAAAAATAGCAAGTTTTCGACCGTCTTTCGATAGGCCTAAGTTTAGGCTATAATTATATCGAAAGTGACGTCATCTTTCATAATAGTGCTGTATTTAGTGCTAATTGAGATGTATACGAATGCAGTTGGGAGAAATAGCGAAAATACTGACCGAGCTACGCCAGTTAGTCGGGAAATCAGAAGCGAAAGTATCTAAAGCTAGTTTCCTCGGCAAGTTAGTAGTCTCGGTATAGTAAAATAGTTCAAAGGCCAGTAGAATGTTTCAGAAGTCGTGTGTTATGTTTAGTACGAATATTAGTACGATATTGGAAGCATCATGTTATGTATAGAGTGAAACTTACTAGCACGATATAAATTCTAATACAAAGTGTTAGGAACTGTACAACATGCCCAGTATGTGATTTAGTAAAGTATGTTAAGATATTATCATGTTCAGTTGAAACTTAGTAAAGCAATATAAGTTCCTGTAAGGTATTTCAAAAATAGAATGGTAGCCTAAAATGAAGTTTAGGAAGCAAGTTAGAAATAGTAAATCGTGTTACTATGAAACTCAGTTATACAACATGATTCCCAGCAGAAAACTATATCTTGTTCAACATTAGACTCAACAGTATGACAGAAGATTATATATATATACCACTATCAGTCCCAGCATGTATTAAATACATACATATCACTATCACTAGTTCAGCATATAGTATGTACAGATACATTATTATCACAAGCTTCAGCATGTGGTATACGCAGTTAGTATTACTAGTTGAGACCACTGTATTGTCTTGGGGATGGATTACCTAGCATTTATGATCGCCCCAGGGTTAATAGTTGTATCGACTCGTCTGCCAGAGGGTGAGGATACGTCACTCTACGGAGTGGCATGCCGTCCCACAGGGGACGAAGATGGGATGCCGGTTTCACCATAATGTGCCTTGGTCGGCCTTTATACACCCCCGTCGAGCGGGTACGCCCGGGGTGTTGATTCAGGAGTCCTCCGGACTCAGGTACAGTTATAGTCAGTGGCTCAGCGAGCCCAAGTGCATACCTAGGGGATCGGCAGGATGCTTATAGTTATTATAGGAGATGGGATGACCGGGGTAGGGGTATAGATTGCGTGTTGATTGTACCTACCGGCTTATGGAGGCCGGATAAGGTTTGCGTGTGCTATGCTATGTTATGTTGTGTTATGCCATGTTACACTAGATACGAGTAGATCCACAGTAGAGCGAAACATCTCCAGGTATGACTCCTACTCCTTCCAGCATAGTTAAGAGTAGGCATAACTTTACATTTTCAGTCAGTTTAGTCTATTCCTTCCTATTTCAGTTCCATCAGTTGTATTGTTGTTTTCAGATATTTCTTTGAGTTATTGTTTTACATACTCAGTACCAGTGGTACTGACGCCCATTGGGGCGCTGCATTACTTGCCTGCAAGTAGTCATAGACGAGTAGGCGATCCCTCGTGATCCTAGCCAGCGCAGAGTCATCAGCTCCTGTCATCTGGAGCTTGATATTTCAGAGGTTTACATCATTTCCTTTTGTTGTACAGTACAGGTAGGTTAGGGCCCTGTCCCGACCATCTTGTCAGTATTCCTAGAGGCTTGCAGACTGTATATATGTCCCTGTGGTCAGTTGAGCTGGTCGTGTGAGGCCGTGCAGTATGTTATATCTGTTTAGCATTTCAGTTTATGTTGCCCGTGTGAGGCCTTATCCAGTCAGTAGTGGTGACCTTGCCGGTCACGTAGTTGTTCAGTATTCCATTGTTGAGTTGCAGATAACTAGACAGCATGGTGGCCTTGTCGGCTCGCATAGGTTCCTTGTTACGAGTGTGTTTCTGGTTAGCTGCTATTACAGGTACAGGTGGCTATAGGCCTAGTCGGCCGGAGGATGTATTTACAGCCGTTATATAGCCCATTGTTACCCTGAATCTGAGTTAGAGCCAGCCAGGCACCAGATGTGCTTTGGCTCAGTAGTCTAGCAGTTCAGGTCCTAGTAGGGCACCAGGTGCCAGTCATACCCCCCCCCCAAGGCGGGGTGTGACAAACTTGGTATCAGAGCAGGTCGTATCCCAAGGAGTCTGCAAGCCGTGCTAAGTAGAGTCCTGCCCATGGATGTGTTGTGCACCACATACTATGGGTAGGAGGCTACAAGGCATGATAGGATGGTTGCTTTTATTCTTATTCGGTCGTGTCGTAGAGCGGTACAGCATAGGGTTGATTCCCTAGAGCTTATTGTATTCTTTGGTTACAGATAATGTCAGACCAGCGACATCCTATCACAGTCCGGAGCTTAGATATTGTAGCAGGGGAAGGCACTAGAAGGATGCCTCACCCTCGTTTAGAAACAGCCCGATCAGATGGCACTACAGAGGCATCGTCCCAGCCTTCTCAGCAGTCTCCACCACATCATGAGCCACTTGGGGCGACACCACCTCCAGCAGTCCCCGTACCGATACCTTCCGACAAGGAGGTTAGGAGTGCAGTAGTCATGTTAGCACGGATGATGGCTGCTCAGCGTCAGCCGATGCCATCTACAATTGTGGAGTCGTCAGGAGGGCTCGGTAGTTCGAGGGTCCGAGAGTTTTTGGCTCTGAATCCCCCACAGTTTACAGGTATGGACCGGACAGAGGACCCTCAGGATTTTCTAGATCAAATGCATAGAATTTTCAGGGTTATGCATGCCACGCCTACAGAATCGGTTGAGTTGGCAGCATTTCGGTTACGGGACATCGTCGTATTATGGTATAAAAGCTGGGAAAGGTCCCGAGGGAGAGATGTTTCCCCGCCGACCTGGTCCACCATCTCAGGAGCTTTTCTGGATCACTATTTTCCATGGGAGATTCGACAGGCCCGGGTGGACCAGTTCCTACATCTAGAGCAGGGGGCCATGAGTGTTCGGGAATACGCCTTGCGGTTTGATTCTTTGGCCCGGTACGCATCGGCCTTTGTTGATAACATGGCATCCAGGGTACACCGCTTTATCATGGGGTTGAATTCAGAATATGTTGAGACTTGTATTACGGCCACACTGCAAGAGGACATGGACATTGCCCGAGTTCAAGCATTTGCCCAGAATATTGAGGGCATCAGGAAGCGGCATCGAGAGATCAGGAGGACCAATCAGGAACAGCGCCGCCGGGACAGGCCAGTTGAGTTAAAGAGGGAGGCTCGGGGAGGACCTAGGCCACGATTGTTAGATAGGCCGCCCAGGCCCCCGCCTCCACCACAGACGTAGAGGGGTAGATCTAGCCGCAGGGGGCAGTCAGAGACCGACAGAGGCTCGCAGATTGCAGATTCACCATTACAGAGGAGGGTGGAGCAGAGTAGGTATACCCTACCACTTTTCCCTATATGCAGCCGACGCCATCCTGGAGCATGCAGGTATGGCTCCATCGGATGTTATATTTGTGGCCAAGAGGGCCATTTGATGAGGTATTGCCCAGCCAGAGGTCAGGAGGATCGGGATAGACAGGACAGGGCATCCACAGGGTCACGAGCTACAGCATCCTCCGTAGGGCGCAGGCCCTCAGTTTCAGCAGGCAGGGGTCGGGGAAGATCAGGGGCCTCCAGTGTAGGTGGGGGTCCAAGCCGCACATATGCTTTACCAGGGAGGCAAGATTCAGAAGCGTCACGTGATGTTGTGACAGGTATGCTAACTATCTGCTCACACCCTGCTTATGTATTGATTGATCCAGGATCTACTTTGTCCTACATTACTCCATTTGTGGCACGAAAGTTAAATATTGCACCAGAATTATTGCAGCAGCCCTTTTCAGTATCCACGCCCGTCGGTGACTCTATTGTAGCTAGCAGAATTTACCGAGGGTGTACAGTAGAGGTTGTTGATCGTCAGACCATAGTAGATCTGGTTGAGTTAGAAATGATAGACTTCGATGCCATAATGGGTATGAATTGGTTAGTGCCGTGCTTTGCCAATGTTGAATGTTGGACCAAGATGGTCCGATTCCACTTTCCAGGAGAAGCAGTGCGGGAGTGGAAGGGCAGCACCGCTACGCTAAAAGGTAGGTTTATTTCCTACCTTCAGGCGAGGAAATTGATATCTAAGGGATGTATTTACCATCTGGTCAGAGTTCAGGATGTCCGAGCAGAATCTCCGACACTCCAGTCTGTTCTGGTGGTGAACGAGTTCCCTGATGTGTTTCCAGATGAGCTACCTGGTATTCCCCCAGAGAGGGAAATAGATTTCGCTATTGATTAATTACCAGGCACTCAGCCTATTTCAATTCCTCCTTATCGTATGGCTCCTGCAGAACTCAGAGAATTAAAGGAGCAACTGAAGGATTTGTTGGATAAAGGATTTATTAGGCCGAGTACTTCACCATGGGGTGCACCAGTTCTGTTTGTGAAAAAGATAGATGGCTCACTTCGTATATGCATAGATTATCGGCAATTGAACAAAGTTATAGTGAAGAACAAGTACCCGCTTCCCAGAATTGATGACTTATTTGATCAATTGCAGGGAGCTAGATACTTTTCTAAGATTGACTTGCGGTCCGAATATCACCAGGTTCGAGTACGTGAAAGAGATATTCCTAAAACGGCGTTCAGGACCCGATATAGACACTTCAAATTTTTAGTTGTGTCCTTTGGGTTAACGAATGCCCCAGCAATATTCATGGACCTGATGAACAGTATTTTTAGACCTTTCCTGGACTTGTTCGTAATAGTATTTATTGATGACATTCTGGTATATTCTCGCTCTGAAGCAGATCACCGAACTCATTTGCGGACAGTGCTCCAGATCCTCAGGGACCGCCAGTTATATGCTAAATTTTCTAAGTGTGAATTCTGGCTTAACTCAGTAGCCTTCCTAGGGCACATTGTGTTGGATGCTGGTATACAGGTTGACACGCAGAAGATAGCAGCAGTCAAATCATGGCCTAGGCCTACCACTCCGACTGAGGTCCGTAATTTTCTGGGGTTAGCGGGATATTACAGGAGATTTGTCGAGGGATTCTCTACTATAGCGGCACCTCTAACCAAACTGACCTAGAAAGCAGCAAAGTTTTAGTGGACAGAGGCATGCGAGCAGAGCTTCCAGGAACTAAAAGACAGATTAACCTCCGCCCCAGTGTTAGCATTGCCGGAAGGTACAGAAGGTTATTCGGTGTATTACGATGCATCAGGCGTCGGGTTAGGTTGTGTGTTGATGCAGCATGGTAAGGTGATTGCATATGCCTCCAGACAGCTAAGGAAACACGAAAAGAATTACCCTACCCACGACTTGGAATTAGCCGCAGTGATCCACGCCTTGAAAATGTGGAGGCATTACCTGTATGGCATCCATGTTGATATTTTTACAAATCACAAGAGCCTACAATATATCTTCACTTAGAGGGAGTTGAATCTACGGCAACATCGCTGGCTGGAGCTGTTAAAGGATTATGACATGAATATTCTGTACCACCCGGGGAATGCCAATGTTGTAGCAGATGCTCTCAGTCGTAAGTCCATGGGGAGTTTGGTGAATTTGCAGCCCGAGCAGCGGGAATTGGTCAGGGAGATACATCAGTTAACTAGCCTAGCCGTTCATGTAGCAGAAACAGAGGATGGTAGTCCAGTAATACAAAACACCGTCGTGTCATCATTAGTTGTGGAAGTGAAAGAACGGAAATACGAGGATCCTGACCTGATCCAGCTCAAAGACAGAATCCAGCAGGGTAAAGCGCCAGATTTTTAGGTAACTTAGGAAGAAGTGCTGTTATGTAAAGGTCGCCTATGTGTTCCAGATGTTTCAGGGCTCCGCCAGCAGATTATAAACGAGGTACATTACGCCCGTTATTCTTTTCACCCCGGTGTGACAAAAATGTACCACGATATCAAAGAAAACTACTGGTGGCTAGGTATGAAAAGAGAAATTGCTGAATTTGTAGCTCAGTGTCCTAACTGCCAACAGGTGAAAGCAGAACATCAGAAACCAGGCAGTTTGACTCAGGATATAGCTGTACCTCTCTGGAAATGGGAAGCAGTGAATATGAATTTTGTACCAGGATTACCCCGTACTAAACACAGACATGACTCTGCATGGGTGATAGTTGACAGATTGACAAAATCAGCTCATTTCCTACCGGTAGGAACTACCTTCTCAGCCGAAGATTATGCGGAGTTGTATATCCGAGAAATAGTCAGGTTGCATGGGGTACCAGTATCCATTATTTCAGATAGAGGAGCACAGTTTACGGCTAGATTTTGGCAATCGTTTCAAAAGGGTCTGGGGACGCAGATTAATTTGAGTACAGCATTCCACCCTCAGACAGACGGACAGGCTGAACGCACTATTCCGATGCTCGAAGACATGTTGCGAGCGTGTGTGCTAGATTTTGGTGGTAGCTGGGACGAGCATTTGCCGTTAATTGAATTTGCTTATAATAGCAGCTATCACTCAGCTATCCAAATGGCGCCTTTCGAGGCTTTATATGGGCGAAAATGCAGATCTTCGATTGGCTGGTTCGAAATAGGAGAATCAGCGTTGGTTGGGCCAGATATCATTCGACAGTCAAAGGAAAAGGTAAAGCTTATCCGAGTATGCTTACTGACTGCACAGAGCCGCCAGAAATCATATGCAAATATGCAGCGCAGAGACTTGGAATTTGATGTAAATGACTGGGTATTCCTGAAAGTATCTCTGATGAAAGGGGTGATGAGATTCGGCAAGAAAGGTAAGCTCAGCCTGAGGTTTGTTGGGCCTTATCAGATTCGTCGAAGGATAGGCTGAGTGGCATATGAGTTGAACTTGCCTCCAGAGCTAGGATCCGTTCATCCGGTCTTTCATGTATCTATGCTGAGGAAATGCATAGGAGACCCATCTAGAGTAGTCTCAGTCCAGGATATCCAGGTTACAGAAGAGCTGGCCTATGAAGAGGTTCCAGTAGCTATCCTAGACAGACAGTTTCACAGATTGAGAGCTAAAGATATTGCGTCTGTCAAGGTATTGTGGTGTAACAGGAACCGAGAGGGGATGACTTGGGAGGCGGAGGAAGATATAAAGACTAGATATCCTCACTTATTCCAGGCCTAGTCAGGCGACAGGTATGTCCGTATTATTATTTATGCCGTACCTTATGGTTATGTACGTATAAATGAGAAAGATTGATGTTTAGCTATCCAGTGAATCTTAAAGTATTGTGTGCAGTACCTGTATTGAACTTTTCTGCATTTTAGGTTTTCGGGATAGTCCATATTACAGGGGAAACTCTACCGGAATTTTCTTAGAAACAAGTTGAGTAAGTTGAGAAGACCTCTAAATAGAAGTTTACATTCGAGGACGAATGTTCTTAAGGGGGGAGAATGTTATACCCCGTAAGATTTTCGACACCTAGATGGCCTATTCGCACATTGTTTAAGCATAATTGAAAGCCATACGTGCTAAACAAAGGCCTGGGAAAAGATCGGACAAAGTAACCTGTCGAACCATCGCGGAAGGAGCCGGGGTAGAGCCCCTCCGCGATGGCAACGTGTCACAGAGGTGGAGCCTCCGCGTTGGCTCCGTGACACGTTGGGCCTGTCCAGGCCCAAGTATATAAAGCCCCACTTCGGTTTTAATTTAAGTTCATTCATTATAATTTCTAGAAAAACGCAGCAAACAGAGAGAGACGAAGAGGGTGAAGACATAATCGTTCGATTACGCTGCCAAATGTAGTCTAAACTCAAATTAACCTCAGGTACCGAGGTATTTAGCAGCAGAGAGCATTCCTACGGATCTTGTTTTGCGAAATACGACCGACGAATCGTCGTGCTACCGGGCTAAGGTAAGTGGAATTGCTCCAAACTAGTGTCTATGTGTTCCTAGTTGTGAAGTGAATACTTCTCCCTTCTGGACTTCTGAAAAATAACAAGTTTTCGACCGTCTTTCGATAGGCCTAAGTTTAGGCTATAATTGTATCAAAAGTGACGTCGTCTTTCATAATAGTGTTGTATTTAGTGCTAATTGACATGTATACGAATGCAGTTGGGAGAAATAGCGAAAATACTGACCGAGCTACGCCAGTTAGTCGGGAAATCAGAAGCGAAGGTATGTAAAGCTAGTTTCCTCGGCAAGTTAGTAGTCTCGGTATAGTAAAATAGTTCAAAGGCCAGTAGAATGTTTCAGAAGTCGTGTGTTATGTTTAGTACGAATATTAGTACGATATTGGAAGCATCATGTTATGTATCGCGTGAAACTTACTAGCACGATATAAATTCTAATACAAAGTGTTAGGAACTATACAGCATGCCCAGTATATTATTTAGTAAAGTATGTTAGGATATTATCATGTTCAGTTGAAACTTAGTAAAGCAATATAAGTTCCTGTAAGGTATTTCAGAAATAGAATGGTAGCCTAAAATGAAGTTTAGGAAGCAAGTTAGAAATAGTAAATCATGTTACTATGAAACTCAGTTATACAGCATGATTCCCAGCAGAAAACTATATCTTGTTCAATATTAGACTCAGCAGTATGACAGAAGATTATATATATATACCAGTATCAGTCCCAGCATGTATTAAATACATACATATCACTATCACTAGTTCAACATATAGTATGTACAGATACATTATTATCACTAGCATCAGCATGTGGTATACGCAGTTAGTATTACTAGTTGAGACCACTATATTGTCTTGGGGATGGATTACCTAGCATTTATGACCGCCCCAGGGTTAATAGCTGTATCGACTCATCCGCCAGAGGGCGAGGATACATCACTCTACGGAGTGGCATGCCGTCCTACAGGGGACGAAGATGGGATGCCGGTTTCCCAATATTTTGCCTTGGTCGGCCTTTATACACCCCCATCGAGCGGGTACGCCCGGGGTGTTGATTCAGGAGTCCTCCGGACTCAGGTACAGTTATAGTCAGGGGCTCAGCGAGCCCAAGTGCATACTCAGGGGATCGGCAGGATGCTTATAGTTATTATAGGAGATGGGATGACCGGGGTAGGGGTATAGATTGTGTGTTGATTGTACCTCCCGGCTTATGGGGGCCGGATAAGGTTTGTGTGTGCTATGCTATGTTATGTTGTGTTATGCCATGTTACACTAGCTATGAGTAGATCGACAGTAGAGCGAAACATCTCCAGGTATGACTCCTACTCCTTCCAGCATAGTTAAGAGTAGGCATAGCTTTACATTTTCAGTCAGTTTAGTCTATTCCTTCCTATTTCAGTTCCATCAGTTGTATTGTTGTTTTCAGATATTTCTTTCAGTTATTGTTTTACATACTCAGTACCAGTGGTACTGACGCCCAGTGGGGCGCTGCATTACTTGCCTGCAGGTACTCATAGACGAGGAGGCGATCCTTCGTGATCCTAGCCAGCGCAGAGTCATCAACTCCTGTCATCCGGAGCTTGATATTTCAGAGGTTTACATCATTTCCTTTTGTTGTACAGTACGGGTAGGTCGGGGCCCTGTCCCGACCATCTTGTCAGTATTCCTAGAGGCTTGCAGACTGTATATATGTCCCTGTGGTCAGTTGAGCCGGTCGTGTGAGGCCGTGCAGTATGTTATATCTGTTTAGCATTTCAGTTTATGTTGGTCGTGTGAGGCCTTATCCAGTCAGTAGTGGTGACCTTGCCGGTCACGTAGTTGTTCAGTATTCCATTGTTGAGTTGCAGATAACTAGACAGCATAGTGGCCTTGTCGGCCCGCATAGGTTCCTTGTTACGAGTGTGTTTCTGGTTAGCTGCTATTACAGGTACAGGTGGCTATAGGCCTAGTCAGCCGGAGGCTGTATTTACAGCCGTTATATAGCCCGTTGTTTCCCTGAATTTGAGTTAGAGCCAGCCAGGCACCAAATGTGCTTAGGCTCAGTAGACTAGCAGTTCAGGTCCTAGTAGGGCACCAGGTGCCAGTCATACCCCCCCCAATGCGGGGTGTGACAGAATGTTGGTTCCAAATTAATGCAACTAACTAGGGTGAGTGTTCTCCATGAGTTCCTAACTACTTCGGGTTTTACACTTGTGATCTATCCCAATACTTTACTTTAAGAACTGATAACTATGGTTCATCCTAATGACTAATTCATCCCTATTAGATGACTATACTCAATTACTGGGTTAGGTCTCACGAGCGATTTCAATTTAACCATTATCAATTTATCCCAAATTTAACTATCCTGCAACCATAGCTCAAGTTAGTACAATGATAACAAAAATCAAGGCTTCATTATAATTCTCTTATCCTAATCTCTACCACTCTAGGCTCAAGCAGGTAGAGAATTAAGGCAAGTCCTAACGGTGCACACCGTTAAGAAACATTAAAGATGAAGAGGATACAAATACAAGCATTTAATATTGGTTTAGAATCACATCGTGCAAACCCTATTCCCTTAATTCACCATAGTTCCCACAACCGTAGTTGTGAAAGTTTTAGCCTCTCATGATTTTTATTTAATTAATAGCATTCTAAGAAAACACATAAATTAATACTTACAAAGATGATAGGATGAAACTCACTTGATTATTGCAAAAATATAAGGAAGAACAATTCAACAAGTATCTCAATGTATTTTTAACTCTCAATTCTAAGTTGTAAGTTCTCTAAAAGTTGTCTCTCCCTTAATAAAAATAAAGGGTATTTATAATGGTAGATTTATGTCTTTCTTTTTCCTTAACGAATGTGATTTGAGATTTGTAGCTCATTTTCCTAGATAATTTAGGAATCACTGATTGGCTGTTGGACATGCTTGGCACGCCGTGCATGGTGTCGCACAATAAAGGGTGTCGTGTTGTGTGGCTAGTTGCGCGGGAAGGCAGGTGCCCAAGATAACTTACCCCATTAAATCCTTGTTCGTCCTCGAACAACATATACACAATTCATGCAAATTACATCCCAACCTTCGCCACTATGGTGCGACAATTTAAGCTATGGTCATACCGATCATTCAATATTGTAAATCATCAAGAAAACATGCATGGTCTTAACAATGCAATGACCTTTAATACATCAAGACTTCCTAGACTTCAAGAATCGACTCTCGATATCGGCAAACTCATGCAACTCAGCTAATCAAGATATCCGACACGAACATCAATCTTTCATCAAGCATGTGCCCTCACAACTCAAGAGAATCTTCCCCTTTTATGTTCATGCGAGACACAAACATTCAAGTAGGGGCATGTTAAAATTAATTTCACTCTCTCTCCCAAAAGAATTCACATGCATCATGTCATGACCCATAGGCTTGCCCTTAGTGTATTGCTCCACTAACATAAAGAAATGCAATGTAAGATCACGTAGGACTTTAATGGGTTGTAATGGAAGCTATGGAACTAGTACATATTGGATTAGCCAATAATAGCCACTAGCCTCATTAAGCCCCTTTTCAACACATTCCCATCAACTCATTAACATTGTTTCTCTCTTTTCTCTTTTTTTTGTCATCATCCCATTCATGCTGGTTTACTTTCATATGGCCCATTTCATCCAACACACTTGACACAATACAAAGGGTTTTCATGTACCCTCAATATCATTTAATTATGATGAGTGCACCCTCCACCTTTTTCTTTTCTTTCCTCACTCTGCTTTTCTTTTTCTTTTCACCCTTCTCACTCTTTGACACTTTGGGAAAAAATTTTCTGTTCTTCTTAAGCGCTTAAGAGTTTTGTATAGACTTTACGGCTAATGAAAAGAAAGAATAAAGCTTAGTTTAAACATTTTTGGACAAAAGAAAGAAAGAATCGGCTAAAGGCTCAACGGGCTGACTAGGGTATACAATCACATAAAAAGGTAGTGTATGACAAGAAAAAAAATAGAAACTCTCGGTTAAAACAAAGAAATGCCTACATCCTTTCCAACACTACACCTCCTTCATTTGGTTTTGTACACACACCAGGCAAGTTCTAGACACTTCACAATAACATGGAATAACAATACCTCACTTCACACTTTATGCACATGCTCGATTCAAGATGCATTCACAGACTCTTTAATTAACCAATTACATGAATTCAAAAATTAAGCCTCAATCACACCGAATCGAATTCTACAGCCAAGGTAACTCAACATATTTACAAAATTGCATGCTTTCATATGAATCACTTTTACATTTTGAATATCAGTTACAACACGCAACCAAAATTTCACAACCATATAGTAACTATAGGTTCCGTGATGCAATCCACCAAAGAAAAAAACTAAAAACAAATTAAAATCACTACTCCTACCGACTACATTTCCCTTAAGAGGGTCGTCATCCATCCATCATAGGGAACGGTCACTAACTATGACATCGGTTCAATGGGACTATTCTTGGTAAAAGAACTGAAAACAAACTCCGAGAAACCCAAAAATAAAAATTGGAAAATTTTTGCAAAACATCGATCATTTCGATGGAAAAATATTTACAAAATATTTTAATATGTACAAAATATTTTCGCAAAAATTTTAAAAATATCGATCATTTCGATAGAGAAAAAAATATATTTACAAAAATTTTTCTACAGACTTAGCTGGCAAACCACAACATTTAACACAACACACATCAATTACCACAAATATGTACATATACAGATACAAACCAGTTTGCACTCACAACCACAGGGAAACATAAACATACAGAACAAAACAAAGGAAGAACATACAACAAATTAGCCCAGCCCCCAGCACCTAACTACTGTCCACCCCACACTTAAATCGAACACTGTCCCCAGTGTTCACAAAAATTAAAAATCACAAAATTTCGGGTGGTGGAACTCCCTGATCAGTCGAAATATTCGACTTCTTCATCCGGTGCTGCTGCCTCATCGCCCATGTCCGAGTCACCTCCATCGTCGTCATCGGACTCCACATCGGAGTCCTCCCGACGTGTCTCCTCGTCCATGGGGACATCATCATCAGTGGGCTCAACGAAGGCTGGCCCCACTCGGCACAAAGCTCTGGCGTTTTCGCCAAATGGGTAATCCAGCTCCAGCTGCCATAGCTCATCCTCCGTGGCTGGTCTCCCACCAATCCGAAGCTGAAGCATTTGCATACCAAACATTCGTGCCATGTACTGATCGTCACGAGCATGTCGCTCACCCAGTGTCAGCACTGGCCCGTGTGTGGTGTCGGGGGCCTTAGATTTGGTCACATCAAGGGCCCTCCGCTCCAACTGCGGGATGTAGTCCAAAGCCTCTTCCTCGACATCGATGCCTCGGAGAAAGGTGGTGAGAAGTCCACCGAACCCATACCTGTGGCCCTGGTGTAGTCGGGCTCTCTTCATGGCGGATATGATGACCACCCCAACATTAATCTCTAGCCCTTTCATCAGGGCATACACCATGCACACACGGTCCCAGGTCACATCCGTCATGTGCACCCCCGGGATCAGGCACGAACAAACTATCTTCAGCCATATTCTAGCCTCCCTGTTCATTTGAGAATACGACAAAGTCTGGTGGTAACCCCTCTTCTTATGTCTGCTCCATGTGGCTGTCGATCGAGCCCCACACAAAGTGCGTCTAATATCGGCGTATGGTGGGGTGATATTCAGCTGGCGGAGAACGTGGGCGTCTGTGTCCCGCGCTCCAATAATGGCATTTAATTGTTGGGGTTCCAGAGTGACAATCTACCCTCTGATTTTTATTGTGTGGCTTCTGATGGCCGGGTTCCAATTTGCATACAACTCCCGGACTAGATGTAGGTTGCATTCCCTTGGCTCCTGAAATATGAAGCTGAGCCCAGCTGCCTCGATCCTTTGCACAATACGGGGGAACTCCTGTGCTAGTGGTTCCTGTGCAATATGCTCCTCAGGGAAGTATTTGTTTTCCTTGTGTTTAGCGTACCACTTCTTCCCTTCATCGGTTACCCACCTCGTTCCGTATTGGCGGCGTTGGCCGCGCGGAACAGCTGATGCAGCTGGGACTGCTGTGCCCAGTCTAAGTCATTTTCTCCCGGTGCCTGAAGTAGATGCACCTTTACCCTTATCCTGCCTACTTGCCATTGTACCTGTCAATACAAATAAACAAGCACAATGTCACGCTAAATGCATATTATCTTCGGCTAAGGTCGGGTTAAGCTAAGTTTACCCCACACTTAGTCCTTAGCTACGGTTACGATACTACGGCAAGGAAAACTTTATTTACACCAAAAACAAACAACTATACAATTTATGCTTAGTGCGTTCGCAAAGAAGATTTTGACAGTATAACTTTTAGCATACTACTCAGACTTCATACAGCTAATCCCAATCCTACCATCGCTAGCAATTCAACCACCGCACTTAGCAAAGAAAACAACAAACAAAAACAACAACAAAAATTCTATTTACATATGAATCTAAATAATCAACCAATTCGAACAATTTTCACATTTTTCCCACAAACCCAAGAATTCGTCGTCTATTACATTCAAACAATATTTACAACGACTTATCTCAATTTACAAGCACACCCCGGCATATAATTCACACATTTACCAAGTTACCCATTTCAATTTCAACAACCCAAGCCCTAGGATTGAGTTTCACAATCAAATTCGAATCATTCATGCAATCGACAAGTTCAAACGCGTATTACAACATCTCGAACATTTATCAATCAAAGAATAACTCAATTTCATGCTAAATTTCGACTTAGGGTGATATATCTCACCTCCCATGCTCAAATTCGACTAAAATTGACAAAAACTTGTGAGAGAAGAGGAAAACATACCTTTAAGTTGAATAATCAAAGAAACTCGGTAATTTCTTTGCTTAATACCGTGGCACGTTGGTTTGGGTTGGAAATTTGGGTGTTTGGTCGCGGAAAAGAGAGAAAATGAGGAAAAGGGGCCTAAAATCGGGGTTTAAAATGAAGGAAAACACGCGGGTCACCCGGCAACCCGGTGTGACCCGTCACAAAATATAGGGCAAGGTGTCACGGAGGGTAACACGGAGCCCCTCCTCCATGACACGGAGCCATCGCGATGGTCCTCTGGAATTTTTTAAAAAATTCAGATTTAACCTCAACGTGTCACGGAGGGTAACGCGGAGCCCCTCCTCCGTGACACGGAGCCATCGCCCCAGCTCACTGTCTCTTCATTTTATTCATTTTTTCATACCTTGCCTTTTCCTTCCCGATTCCGTGCATATTTTTCTCCGTTTGACCTGAAAATCACCTTACTAAACAAAATTGGTTAGATTAATAGATTTCCCTAATTAAAATGAAAAATACTAACTAAAACGAAAAATTTGTACTAAATCAAGAAAAAGAAAAATTAAAATAAAACTATTTACACTTTACAGAATAAAAGAAAAAAAATATTTTTCACGGGTTGCCTCCCGTGCAGCGCCTGGTTTACCTTCGCGGCTCGACGTCCTTTATGCTCAATTATCCGCTAGGGTGATGGACGATTTTTCACGATCATTGTCCTCCCCCCAGTAGTGCTCACCCTTATCTGGTGGTCTTCCTATCAACTCTCGGGAATCATTCATTTGTTTAGCATTCCCATGATCAATTACATTGATCACCGAGAGTTCTTCATTTACCATCGGGAGCTTGGGTGCTTTGTACACATCGAACACCTCTACCTTGTCATGTGCTCGCATTGTAAGTTGACCCGCAGCCACGTCGATTAATGCTTTCCCGGTTGCCAAGAAGGGTCGTCCCAAAATAAATGGGACTTCAGCGTCTGGTTCAAAATCCAGAACAATAAAATCAACCGGAAAAATGAGGGATCCCACTTGCACAAGCACATCCTCAACAATGCCATCTGGCCTAGCTAAGGATCTGTCTGCTAACTGCAAGATTACGGTTGTAGGTCTAGGACTCCCTAACCTAACTTTCTGAATACCGAAGATGGCATCAGATTTATGCTCGCCCCCAAGTCACACAATCCACAAGCTCAGATACTCTGCCCAATAGTAAGCTGGATAGTAAAACTTCCAGGGTCTTTTAGCTTCGTAGGCAGTCTATTCTAGATCCGGGAAGTGCATTCCTCCGTCAAAGCTACCGTGGCATACTCAGTCAGAAGACTTTTGTTGGCCACGATGTCTTTAATATATTTGGCATATTTTGGCACTCCCTGCAAGACATCAACAAGAGGTAAATTAACATGTACCTGTTTAAGCACCTCCATAAATTTCTTGAAACACGCCTCCTCCTTGTGTTTCTTGAGTCGTTGAGGGAGCGGGGGTGGAGGTCTTTCTGATTCTGCTTCTTTGGTCTTCCCCCTATCCGAACTTTGTTCTTCCTCAACATCTGCTGCTCCTGACTTTTGAGGTGGTCTCTCTGGTTCCACCTCCTTTAGCTGCAAACCACTCCATGTGGTCACTGCGTTTACCTGCTTCGGATTAGGATCCGTGTCGCTAGGCAGTCCTCCTCTAGGCCTTGTGTTTTGGGCACTAGCAAATTGCCCAAATTGATACTCAAGAGCCTTGGTTGCTAATTGATTGTTTTTCACTTCGGCTGCCAATTTAACATAGTTAGCCTGCAATTGCGCCTGATTAGCGATCATGGTCTTGAACATCTCCTCAATGGTAGGTGATGGTGGTGGAGGAGGGGCATTGTGATTTCTGAATTTAGATTGGTAGTTCTGTTGCCCTCCTTGATTCCTGTGCATACCCTGACCCGAACTTTGGCCTTGTTGGTTGTTGCTACCCCACGAAAAATTTGGATGGTTCCTCCAATTTGAGTTGTAGCCGCTACCAAACTGCTGCTAATTTCTTTGTGCATTGCCCACAAAGTTAACAAAATCTGGGTTTGCTCCACAGCACTCAGCTGAGTGCTCACTGCTTCCACACACTTCACACCACATTTGCTGGACCGCATTGACTGAAGTTGAAGGCTGGTTCAAGTTCATATTGCTGAAGTGGTTGTTCAATTGATTCTGCAAGGCAACTATCTGTGCAGCGATAGCTATAAATCCATCCACTTCAAGCACTCCTGCTGCTTTCCTTGCTCCACCTCGAGATGAATCAGCATTCCATTCTGGATTGCCCTGTGAAATCCGGTTGAGCAAAGTGTACAGCTCCTCATAAGTCTTTTCCAGCGCTTGCCATCCAGCTGCTGAATCTAGCAAAATTTTGGTATGGGGTTCCAAACCCTCAATAAATGTGTGCACCAACACCTCATTGGACTGATGATGGTGAGGACAGTCCAGCAACATGGATTTAAATCTCTCCCAGGCTTGATATAAATTTTCTCCCTCCCTCTGTTTGAAACTTAGAATTTGACTTCTAAGTCTGGCTGTTTTACCAGAGGGAAAAAATCTTATCAAAAACTTTCGTGCAAGATCATCCCACGTTGATATAGAATTTGGTGGTTCAGCTTTTAACCACCTCTTGGCTTCACCAAGTAAGGAAAACGAAAATAGTGTGAGCCGAACATAATCAGGTGACACTCCAGCGGGTATATAAGTGTCACTTATCTCCAAAAAATTCTGCAGATGTTGTTGTGGGTCTTCATGAGGGAGACCGGTAAATTGCCCGCTTGTGTGCAATAGTTGCACCATGTCTGCTTTAATTCAATTCTCCCTCCAGGCTCTGGTTTGTGGATACTTGAATGTACATTGTTGGCATATGGGATTGCCACCTCGCAAACTGGCCTTGCTGCTACTTCGTCGGGCACTAACACTGCCCTCACAACCGGTGGATTTTGTTGCTCCATAATAGACTGTCTGAGCAACTGCAGCTTCTTTTGTAGAGCTTCTCTGCGTTTACTATGAAATTCACGTTCAGGCGCTATATAAGATTCCACCAGCTCTTTGTCCTTTGCCAGTGTTCACAGAAATCAAGTCTGCAAAATACAGGCTAAGACCAAGTTGTCAACACTTAAGAAAATAAAACAAAAATACAGTAAATTTACACTTAACACAATTTCACCAATTGCCTAGTCTCCCCGGCAACGACGCCAAAAACTTGTTCGGGTGTTTGGTATAGGGTATAAACCGACACGCAAGTGCACGTGGTCAAACAAGTAATAAAGTGGCTAAGTAAGCCAAGTATCGATCCAAGGAGATTCTGGATAAGTAAAATTGCTCAAGTATACTATACTCTATCTTACTTCTATATATGCTAACAACAACGTAACCAAGAGTTAAATAATTTTGTTTATAAATTATATACTAAAATTATTAACAAATATCTACTTTGAATTTAAACTATGGATATGAGCATGCCAAGGTTAAGAACAAGTAATGAACTTGATTATAATCACAATTTGGTTATTCTTCTCTTCCTGTTGCTAGCCAAGAACATTAGCCTAGAGATTAAAACTCTCGTATTTAATCTCACTTAAGAATCATAAACCATCCGTCTACATTTCTCTGATCAAATGCAATTTATGACCTAGCAATACAATTCCGGTTCCTAAATTGACTAATACGGCTTTCAAGTATATTTCTATCAGGAAAGCACATCAAAACCCAATTTTCCCAAATCAAGTTAAGAACAATACCCTATTAATTCACAACATTCCAATTTCTTGCTCTCTTGAGTGAAATCGGACTTTTTAGATGTACATTAATGTCGGCCACACACCAATGCAGTAGAACAAAGAATTAATAGAACAACATAGAAGAAGAAGATGAAAAACCATATAATTTAATAATCAAAATTCATCACCATTGTTCACAACCTCAGCAAGGAAGAGAATTAGCCACTCATTTGTGGATTAATCATCCTAAAACAAGTGTTAATCATACAAACAATTGATTGAAAGAAGAAAGGAAGAGAGAAAAACCCTGATCTTTTTCGTCCCTCAACTGCCTGTAACCCACGTCCTTGCTCCACCAAGTCTGAATTAATTAAAAATAAGCCCAAGTGTTCTATTTATACTATTGGGAATTTTTCCCGGAATAACAAGCAACGTGTCACGGAGGCCACCGCGGAGCACTGCCTCCGTGACACGGCGTGGACGCGGACCCTCACTGGAAATATAGGGTCCGGGAATATAGCCTCAACGTGGCACGGCATGCAACGCGGAGGCTTGCCTCCGTGCCACGGAGCTATCGCGAGGCTTCAATGGAAATTGCCAAATTAAATCATCCTCCATGCAGTGTGCCTCCGCGATGGTAGTGTGGCACGGCTCCATCGCGGAGCTCCTTTGCATTGTGCAGTCCAATGTCTTTTTCGTGCTCGCATCCAAGTCCAACTCCGATATTGTTCCAACATGCATTTTAGCTCCTCAAAATCATGTTTTACCTACAAAACAATGCTAATCATGTTGGTTAGTATAAATTCACATTTTATTACCAATTACATGAAAATGTATACACATTGCAAAATAAACAAGACGAAAATGATACGTTTGAGTATCACTTGGGCATATAAATCTGCCCAAGATCACTTACCCCACACTTAAATCCTTGTTCGTCCTCGAACAACATATACACAATTCATGCAAATTACATCCCAACCTTCGCCACTATGGTGCGACAATTTAAGCTATGGTCATACCGATCATTCAATATTGTAAATCATCAAGAAAACATGCATGGTCTTAACAATGCAATGACCTTTAATACATCAAGACTTCCTAGACTTCAAGAATCGACTCTCGATATCGGCAAACTCATGCAACTCAGCTAATCAAGATATCCGACACGAACATCAATCTTTCATCAAGCATGTGCCCTCACAACTCAAGAGAATCTTCCCCTTTTATGTTCATGCGAGACACAAACATTCAAGTAGGGGCATGTAAAAATTAATTTCACTCTCTCTCCCAAAAGAATTCACATGCATCATGTCATGACCCATAGGCTTGCCCTTAGTGTATTACTCCACTAATATAAAGAAATGCAATGTAAGATCACGTAGGACTTTAATGGGTTGTAATGGAAGCTATGGAACTAGTACATATTGGATTAGCCAATAATAGCCACTAGCCTCATTAAGCGCCTTTTCAACACATTCCCATCAACTCATTAACATTGTTTCTCTCTTTTCTCTTTTTTTTTTCATCATCCCATTCATGCTGGTTTACTTTCGTATGGCCCATTTCATCCAACACACTTGACACAATACAAAGGGTTTTCATGTACCCTCAATATCATTTAATTATGATGAGTGCACCCTCCACCTTTTTCTTTTCTTTCCTCACTCTGCTTTTCTTTTTCTTTTCACCCTTCTCACTCTTTGACACTTTGGAAAAAATTTTCTGTTCTTCTTAAGCGCTTAAGAGTTTTGTATAGACTTTACGGCTAATGAAAAGAAAGAATAAAGCTTAGTTTAAACATTTTTGGACAAAAGAAAGAAAGAATCGGCTAAAGGCTCAACGGGCTGACTAGGGTATACAATCACATAAAAAGGTAGTGTATGACAAGAAAAAAAATAGAAACTCTCGGTTAAAACAAAGAAATGCCTACATCCTTTCCAACACTACACCTCCTTCATTTCATTTTGTACACACACCAGGCAAGTTCTAGACACTTCACAATAGCATGGAATAACAATACCTCACTTCACACTTTATGCACATGCTCGATTCAAGATGCATTCACAGACTCTTTAATTAACCAATTACATGAATTCAAAAATTAAGCCTCAATCACACCGAATCGAATTCTACAGCCAAGGTAACTCAACATATTTACAAAATTGCATGCTTTCATACGAATCACTTTTACATTTTGAATATCAGTTACAACACGCAACCAAAATTTCACAACCATATAGTAACTACAGGTTCCGTGATGAAATCCACCAAAGAAAACAACTGAAAACAAATTAAAATCACTACTCCTACCGACTACATTTCCCTTAAGACGGTTGTCATCCATCCATCATAGGGAACGGTCACTAACTATGACATCGGTTCAATGGGACTATTCTCGGTAAAAGAACCGAAAACAAACTCCGAGAAACCCAAAAATTAAAATCCAAAAATTTTTGCAAAACATCGATCATTTCGATGGAAAAATATTTACAAAATATTTTAATATGTACAAAATATTTTCGCAAAAATTTTTAAAATATCGATCATTTCGATAGAGAAAAAAAAATATTTACAAAAATTTTTCTACAGACTTAGCTGGCAAACCACAACATTTCACACAACACACATCAATTACCACAAATATGTACATATACAGATACAAACCAGTTTGCACTCACAACCACAGGGAAACATAAACATACAGAACAAAACAAAGGAAGAACATACAGCAAATCAGCCCAGCCCCCAGCACCTAATACGGCTTCAAGTATATTTCTATCAGGAAAGCACATCAAAACCCAATTTTCCCAAATCAAGTTAAGAACAATACCCTATTAATTCACAACTTTCCAATTTCTTGATCTCTCGAGTGAAATCGGACTTTTTAGATGTACATTAATGTCGGCCACACACCAATGCAGTAGAAACAAGAATTAATAGAACAACATAGAAGAAGAAGATGAAAAACCATATAATTTAATAATCAAAATTCATCACCATTGTTCACAACCTCAGCAAGGAAGAGAATTAGCAGCTCATTTGTGGATTAATCATCCTAAAACAAGTGTTAATCATACAAACAATTGATTGAAAGAAGAAAGGAGGAGAGAAAAACCCTGATCTTTTTCGTCCCTCAACTGCCTGTAACCCACGTCCTTGCTCCACCAAGTCTGAATTAATTAAAAATAAGCCTAAGTGTTCTATTTATACTATTGGGAATTTTTCCTGGAATAACAAGCAACGTGTCACGGACGCCAACGCGGAGCACTGCCTCCGTGACACGGCGTGGACGCGGACCCTCACTGGAAATATAGAGTCCGGGAATATAGCCTCAACGTGGCACGGCATGCAACGCGGAGGCTTGCCTCCTGCCACGGAGCTGTCGTGAGGCTTCACTGGAAATTGCCAAATTAAATCATCCTCCATGCAGTGTGCCTCCGCGATGGTAGCGTGGCACGGCTCCATCGCGGAGCTCCTTTGCATTGTGCAGTCCAATGTCTTTTTCGTGCTCGCATCCAAGTCCAACTCCGATATTGTTCCAACATGCATTTTAGCTCCTCAAAATCATGTTTTACCTACAAAACAATGCTAATCATGTTGGTTAGTATAAATTCACATTTTATTACCAATTACATGAAAATGTATACACATTGCACAATAAACAAGACGAAAATGATACGTTTGAGTATCACTTGGGCATATAAATCTGCCCAAGATCAGCAGGCGCCTCGCACCTCTCATAACACAGTAGTGCTGGCACCTCGCGCCTCTCCTCATGCAGCAAGGCCTGCAGGCCACTACTGGTCACGCAGGTGTGGCAGTGTAGTGCCAAATCCATGATTTTTCTTTGTTCATTCCAACTTCTTCACCTTCATTCCAAAAGACTCAAATACACCAAAATCTATCATTTTTAGGCCTGAAAGTTTCTAATCATATGCATTATCTCTTTTCAGAAATATATATCATAAACATATGCAAACACACATAATTTATTCTCAAAACATAGTAAAGTATGGGAAAAATATGGCTAAGAAGTGCGTAAATACGCCCTTTATCAGTGTACTCTGATGTTAGGGTCGATTGTGTGTTCCTGCGGTGGATGACTTAACCGAGTGTAGTTGAGCGAGGCTCACAGCTCTCAGTACTCTATCCATCCAGATGCCACCAAAATGTACCGTGATGTACGAGAAGTCTATTGGTGGAATAGTATGAAGAAGTACATAGCAGAATTTGTGGCAAAGTGTCCAAATTGCCAACTGGTGAAGGTTAAGCATCAGAGACCTGGAGGTATGCTTTAGGGCATCAGCATTTCAACATGAAAGTTGGAAGAGATCAATATATATTCCATTATAGGGTCTCCTCATACACGACGATAGTATGACTCTATATGGGTGATTGTGGACAGGTTGGCCAAATGAACATATTTCCTGTCAGTTAAAACTACAGATTTAGCCGAGGATTATGCTAGACTCTATGTTTGGTGGTTGGTTCAATTGATGGAGTCCCTTTCATCATCTCAGATAGGGGTACTTAGTTCGCCTCTCAGTTTTGGAGGTCATTTCAAAAGGGACTTGGTATGTAGTTGAAGCTTAGCCCATCTTTTCACTGAAAGATGGTCAGGTTGACCAGACCATTCAAACACTTGAGGACATGCTGAGAGCATGTGTAATTGATTTCAATGGCAGTTTTGATGATCACTTTCCTCTCATCGATTTTGCTTATATTAGCAGTTACCTCTCCAGTATTCAGATGACCCTATTTGAGGCTCTTTATGGGAAAAAAATATAGGTTACCTATTAGATGGTTCGAGCTAGGTGAGGCTACGTTGATAGGCTAGATTTAGTTCATGAGGTGGTGGAAAGAGTTCAGCTCATTAGGGAGAGGATGAAGACAACTCAGAGTCAACAAAAATCATATACAGATGTTAGGAGGAGAGAGCTTTAGTTTAAGGTCGATGATTGAGTGTTTCTGAAGGTGTCTCACATAAAGGGAGTTATGGTATTCAGTAAGAAACTGAAGCTTAGTCCCTGATATATTGGTCTTTATAGGATTCTAAGGTGGGTTGGTAAGGTGGTATATGAGTTGGAGTTACCAGCGGAGCTAGATTTGGTGCATCCTATTTTCCATGTATACCAATTGAAGAATGCATTGGTGATCTAGCCTTACTTGTTCTGATAGAGAGTACTGGTGAGAAGGATAGCCTTACTTATAAAGCGGTTCCAGTTGAGATCCTTGATTGTTAGGTTTGGAAGTTGGGAAGTAGCTTTAGTGAATGTTTTGTGGAGAAATCAGCTTGTTGATGGAGCTATGTGGGATGTCTAAGATGATATGATGGAAAAATACCCGCATCTTTCCCTTCCGACTCAGTTCCAGCATGAGCTACAAGTTTCCCCCTTAATATTTATTCATTTTAATGTCAAGTTCATGTCTCCAAGAAAAATAGCAGGCATGCAAATTTCATGGATTCAGTTTTGTCATGTATTTCAGTCCGAAATCAGTCGCTCCGTCAATTTTCAGCTGTTGTTGTTCGATTTTGGGATTGTAGTTCCTTCCCTAGCCCTGTAGTATGCTTAAGTCAATATTTGAGCATGAATGTTCCCGAGGGGGAGATATTATAACACCTCGTGCGTCGAAAATGGCTCCATAAAGGAAAAAGAACTGAAGCTGCAGGTCTGGTGCAGGTTGACCATGGGAAAATGGCCCATCAAGTGGGAGATGGACCATCGCCCGTGGCATCGTGCTCTGATGGAAAGGATTATGACCATCAACCTAGCGACGAACTGTCACCTGTGGTGTCGTGTTTAGACGTTGGTGCCCTCTAAGTAATAGAGGACTTGACGGACCGTCAAGGGAGTGACGACCCATCACTTCTACCATTGGCAAGGGTAGTTTGGACCCCTTTTCTAGTTAAGGTTGATAGTAAAGGCGACGGACCATCGGGCGATTGACAGCCCATCATGGCCATAGTCAGAATGTTTAGTGGTTCAGTCCAACTCGATTTCTAGTGTCAGTTTTGTAAATTCCTAAGTTACTAATCACTTGGTGACATCATTTTGGGTATCCTTAAGGGTGTATTTGAGGGTTTTACTTATCTTATTCCTCACTCCTCTCATACACCAAGGTTGGGAATGATCAAGCTCTCAACAAAGAAAGGATTTCTTAATTTATTCTTCTCCAATCTCTCCTGGGCATCAAACCCTAGGAAAGATCTTATCTAGACCAGTTATGTAGGGTTATGAATGGGGGAATTCTTCCATTCTCATACCCAATTTCATCCCTAATCAATGATTTTAAGTCTCCATTCATGTCATGTTGATATTTTAGGGTTTTACCCAATTCTATGAAATCTCCCATGCTATCTTTATGGGTTCAATTCTCTCATGTGTCAATTGATAATTTATGGCTTTTAGGGAAGATTTGGCTCTTAATTGACTTACTAATTTATGATTTCAAGTTTATGAAGATTATGCCCTATTATGCATCATTTATGAACATTTCACGCATGTCAAATATGATTATGGTTACATGTTTTGGCTAGCCCATACAAGTTCAAGTATATATTCACGATAACAATTATGAGTCATGTGCATATTTTTGAGAGTAGTGTCCAACACCAAGTAGGCTAGGGGTTCAAGAAAAACTTGAGTCTCAAGAACTATGAGCCATCATAGGTATATATTCATCTTTAAACCCTACGGGAATTCTCAAGTGATATCACACCTTTATTGTTCCTAGCTTTGGCAAGCTTGGGACGTCTCTACCACTTAAGCGAGATAGTTGGGGCATCATGTAAGCTCTATCATGATGGCGTCGGTTAAGAAAAAATATCCCATTGTTCCTCGAATTTTCAGTTAGTCATGTTTACAACTTATGATATTATGTTTTATAGTATATTTGGCCCATTAACCAGTTTATAAGTTTTTACTTATGATTTTAAGAATCGTATGCTATATGATTTCTATTCCTCTACCTTGGGTCATTATGTTCATCTTATGATCAATAGCTTATGATTATGTTTATTTTAGTAATATGGCTTTTAGCATGTTACCTTTACTTTCATGTTCTATCTTGATTTATATTCATTATTTTAGACTATCATTTTACTAGCATGTTTTACTTTCTCTACATACTCAGTATATTCAAAGTTCTGACCACATACTTTATGCTATATCATCTCATGATATAGGTTCAGGTGATCCATCTCAGTTCCGCCGTTAGCTCACGCCCGCTCTGTCCAACTCTATCATAGTTTTGGTGTTTCCTCATGATCCAAGGACATCAGTTTTGATTATGTCTCTTTTGTTCTTATCTTTTAGTTTCAGACTTAGCGAGCTAGTTAGGGGTGTTGTCCCATTAGCTCTCCATTGGCCATCCTTGTCTCTCCATTGGCCTTTACAGTCTCTCCAACCTTGATTCCCATCTCGGGGACGCCAAGAGACCTGGTTGGCACCTTGGTACCCTGAATGAGAACCCACCATTTGGTTCGAAATATATTGAAACTCTTTATCTAATCTAGCACACAGAGCATCATTCTCAAAAAAGTTGTTTCCTTGGGCTCCAATAGCAACCACATCTTGGTTCTGGAGCCTATCGCGTGCTTAGCAAGCAACTCCATTTGAGTCATAATTCTTGCCAAGGACTCATCCCTTTCTTCATCCCTTCTCCTCATCTAACTTTTCATCAAGTTGGGAGCACTTGGGGATGCCTCGGTCTCCCTTGTGTGCCAAGCTCAATTCATCTTGTTCATCCTATGCAAAAAGGCCTTTGTAAGTCCAAAAGTTTGTTCCATGATTGAACCACTAGCTACATTGTTTGCCACGTACTTGTTAATGGAACTCAAGTGATTGGTAGAAGATTTTGTAAGAGCACTCCATCTGGCAACCAATAGTTGGGACACATGACCACTTTCTTTTTGAATCTCAACTACACCTAAGTAATGGTTCTCTCGGAAGTTGTCGAAAGATTATGATCTCATCATTCAATTGAAACATCCTTAAGGGTGGGAATAACCAATCTAGTAATGCTTCAGTCAACTCATTCCATGATGTTATAGACCCTTGAGGTAGCTGCTCCAACCACTATATAGCATGAATACTAGCTGAATGGATTCTTGGCTGATGTTCGTTATATTGTATGGCTAGTACATTTCAAAAAATTTCTTTGATGTCAGTTGGCTTCCTCATTAGCAAGGTCACCAAACAATCCATTCATTTGGATTAGGTGTAACATGGTGATGAAATACTGCATTCCCTAATGTTGGAGGTAGGCAAATTTCACCAGACACATCATGAGCTATCGGTTCATCCTAAATATCCATGAATCCATCTTCACTACCGATATCACAAGCGTGGCTCATACTTTATCCTATTCATACAACAAAAACAACAAAACAACGTAAAAGAAAACAAGACGCAACCTAAATTTCAAAGAACATATAACAAAGGGAAATCAAATTCCAATCGCCAACAATGATTGTAATACCTCAAAAACCCTAAGATCAGATCTAGGAGTTGAAATGGAGAAAATAGGAATTTCTACACCAAGTCACAGGACGAGACGTCCCATGACCCATTAGGAACACCATGAGTCATTAAGTGACTCGTGGCAAAGGACTTGAACTTGGTTGAAAATTTAGGAATTTAAGTGACCACGGGTGTGACACGATTCTTCATGTGAGCCGTGGTCAAGGGTTGGATGAAAGTTGGAAAATTTGGGTTAGTGTACCTAATGGATTGGTCACCATGACTCGTCGGGTACACCACGAGTTGTGGTGTCCCTCGTAGTGACTCTCAAAATAATTTTGGCAGTGAAAGTAATTAATGCAAACCACGAGTCGATACCAGGGACGACGAGTCGTCCAGTCCTTTGTTGGGACTGGCAGGGTGTTTTTCTCTGTGAATTTAGTAAGGGATTTTTCATAATTTCTAAGTTTCTAAGCCCTGAACTACGTCGTTTTAAGCTCAGAATAGAGTGTTTTAAGAAGGGTTAAATCATTCTAAGCCTATCCTAATTCATGCATGCAAGTTTAGAAGTTTGAGAGGTGATCAAGCCTAGTTCTTCTTAATTCTTCTTCAATTATCTTTGGGTAATCAAGGAAGTGGTGAATTCAGGTCTCTTCAGGTATGTAAGCCTATGAATGAGTGCAATTGTCCACACCTATGTCTAATTCCCTCTCAATTCATGATGTTCTAATTAATGATTCCATGGGGTTTTTTACCGAAAGCATGAATTCATTACTTTTAATCATGTGTATGATCTATACATGTTTTAAATGATAAATTATGATTAATAGGCAGATTTTACAATGTTTTAAATTATAAATTATGTTTGCAAGTTTTCTAAACTATGATGCCTATCCATGAATGTTCATGAAAGTTGAGATCTATGAGATATGTGTTCGGGTGTGATGAGTTTTTTATGAAGAAAGCATGATTTAGAAACACCCATGTCTATGTTCATGTTTTCAAAGTGAATCAAGTTGATTTCAAGCACGTTTAAGCATTGGGCAAGCCCATATGATCAAGTATGTATTATGATTTCATGAATTATCTTACCACATGGTTTTGGAGTCTAGACTCCCAATTATGTTCAGCTTGTGGTATATTTTGAGCCAAGGCTCCTTATGTTACGATTTCAGATTTATGTATGTATGTTATGAGTTAGCTTCGTCACTAGATGACGGTCAGCTTCATTGAAAAATGATGGAGAGCATATGCATATTTTTGGGAGTAGTGTCTAGCACTAGGTAGGCTAAGGGTCAGTCAACCCTATGCCTTAGAACTACGCACCAATATAGGTATATTCAAATTATCTGGGACCTCCCTTGTGAGCTCCCCCTGCCCCCAACGGGCCTTCAGCTTGATATCAATATCATGGTAGCATCCTTAGCCCTGACGAAGCTTTGGACGGCTCTGCCTACTTGAGTGTGATAGTCGAGACCACATAAGCTCTATCGTGGTAATATCGATTATATGACGAGTCTCCCATTGTTCCTTATGATTTCAGTTATGCATGTATATCAGTCATATTATTATGTTTTCAGCAGGTTTGACCCAATGTCCAATTTTACTTATTATTATCAGTTTTCAGCTTTGCATCATTTGATTAAGTTATGATGTTCAGTTATGTTCAAATCATGATTTCAGAAAATAACATGCAAGCCCTACTCTCAGCACCTTATCTTGATTATGTTTTATTATATGCATGATTTATGATTTTATTTACTTAGCGATTTTACTTACCTTGCATACTTGGTACATTCCACGTACTGACCGCATACTCTATGCTGTATCGTTTCATGATATAGGATCCGATATCCAGGCTCAGTCCCGCTGCTAGTCAGATTCTCAGAGTTAGCTTTTCTCAGCCTCAATTAGTGATTCCTTATCTTGCGAGGGCCTTTCTTATCAGTTGTGTTTTGTCTTTTCAGTTTTCAAACCATAGTGAGTTAGTTGGGGTCTTGTCCCATCAACTCGTTAGTGTTAGAGGCTTTTCGGACATAGTTTGTATTAAGCTTTCGATTCATGTATGTATCCAGATGTTACGATTGTTTAGAATTCCGCTATGTTATCTATGATGATCTTTCACTTATCTATGGTTGAGTTAGATGTATGTTCATGCCACGGGTCGACTTGGAGCGTCTCAGAGTTTCTTGTCCCGTGTCTCGATCTGGGCCTTTGTTCGAGTCATGAAAATGATGCCATTTTTTGTAACGTCCAAAACAGCTCTTCCTCTAGGGAGGTGGCAACGGTCGTTTGCAAAACAAGTACCCAACAAAGAGCCGAGGTCATATCCTACAAGGATTACAAGTGAGATTCACCAAGTTTTGGAAATTAGTTCACACAAGCATGCTTCATGTCTAAACGTAATGTAAATATTGGGGAGTTAGCTTGAACTAAGATCAAATGATAATGTAAAATCAAAACAAGGGAAAAATAATTGTTGCTAGCAAGATGAGATACTGGAGATGTACATTTGATGACGCATCGACTTGATAGGTATTAACAAAGAGCCTTAGATTTAATTAGTGAATGGATAGCCCTGACTTTGGCTACACTCTAAGTTTCTCAACGAAAAGAGTATGTATACTTTGGCTTTTCTCAAACCCCAAGCCAAAATCTACTAAACAACCAAACAATGCTTAAGGAGGGGTTTAGACTATTTCTAGATCTAACCTATTAATGAAATTTGAATTGGGTGTAGACTATCTCTAGCTCCAACCCATAGATCAAAACTCCAAATCCTCACTATTGAAGTCTTACCCAACTTCACTTTCCTTTCTCAAGCAAAAGGAAAGTTAGAGAACTCAATTAATTTTTGCAACCATTAATTATCATATTATAACTTGAAGAACTCAACATATCCATGCAATCTAATCTAATCCACTATCAATTAGTCAATACCCACTTAGATTTAAACCTCCATCATCCACACACACCCCTAGAAGGGAAATTAGCTGCTCATAATTAAGGGAAGAAAATACCAATAGAGTATTTGTCAAAACCAATAATATTAAGTAATTAGGATCACTTCCATCTTAGAATCTGTAACAATGGTGTTTTCTCACAATGAAGATGAAGAAGAAAGTATAAAATTGTACTATATTTATCACTATCTCTCCTCTTCAATATTCTCTATAATGTAATGTCCTACTCCTCTCACAAATGTGGTAAAAAAATATGTGTAAATGCCTTGCACAAATCCCTAAATTTCCCTTGGAAGCTTCTCAAGTGCATGCTTTCCTTCTTGGACGATTTTTCCCTTCGGAGGAGACGTGGCTCACTTGTGCTGGTACCTACGTTTCGTAGGTGCGGATATGTGGCTCGCTGATGCATCAAAAACTCTAGGCAGTCTTTGTCCAACTCCTTCTACATGGCATCTACAGATCGTAGGTGTCGACTTGTGGCACACAGGTCCTTTACCAGCAAGCTTCTATTTCCTCCTATGTTGTACCTGCGAGATGTGGGTATTAACTTATGGCATGCATGTCACCTGTTTTTCCTTCGGGAGATTACTTCAAGTCCATTTGATTCTTCATCTTTGTTTCAACTAAGTGCTTGCACAAAAGAGAAGAAAAGGCATAAAACCCTTCTAAATTGTGTTAAAACAAAGCAATAACTCATGCATAAGAGCCAAATGATTTGGTAAATTACTAACTCATCAATGTACAAGGAAGTGCTGAAAGACTGCTTTCTTTTTTCCATGGGGTGTATATTGCTACAAGGTTATGCTATTCAAATTGAAGAATACTAGATCTACTTACATGAGGGCCATGACCACTATCTTTTATGAAATGATTCATAAGGAGATTGAGGTTTATGTGGGTGATGTCATCATCAAATTAAAGAATAGTTCAGATCATTGGCTGACTCCAAAATATTTTTGATAAATTTCAAAAGTATAATTTGAAGTTGAATCTATCAAAAAGTACCTTTGGTGTTCCTACGGGGAAAGTATTGGGGTTTATTTTTAGCCGTCGATGTATTATGTTGGATCCGACCAAGGTCAAAGCCATCTAAGAACTCTCACTGCCAAAGAAGGAAATGATGAGTTTTTTGAGATGACTCAACTACATCAACCGCTTTATCGATGAATTAACAATCATCTGTGAGCTAATTTTCAAGTTGTTGAAGAAGGATATCTCTATAGAGTGGATGCCCGAACGTCAACAAGCTTTTGACAAGATAAAGGATTATTTATCTAGGTATCTTATATTAGTTCCACCGGAGTAGGGAATACCTTTGTTTTTCTATTTTTCCGTGCTAAATAATGCTTTTGGTTATGTTTTGGGATAATTCGATGAAATAAAAAGGAAAGAGAAAGCATTATACTATGTAAGAAAGAAATTTTACTCTATATGAAGCGCGATATACCTTATTTGAATGAACATGCTACACTTTGACTTGGGTGGCTCAAAAGTTGAGACGCTATCTCTCAACATACACTACCTATTTGATATCCATAATGGAACGACTGAAGTACATTTTTTAGAAGCCTATGCCAATAGGAAAATTAACCAAATGTCAAATACTATTGAGAGAGTTTGACATTATCTATATCATGCGAAAAGTGATTAAAGGGCCAACATTAGTAGATCATTTAACAGAAAATCTCGAGGACAATGAGTATGAACCTTTAATGACATATTTTCCAATGAGGAGGTGGTATTCATAGGTAAGAACATCACTAAAAATATAATGATTTGAGATTATTTTTTGATGGAGCTACCAATTCTAAAGGAGTAGGTAATGGAGTTGTGTTGTGTTAGAGACTGTACGACAATATCCTGTATCAGCCAAACTGAGCTTACCCTGCACTAATAACATGGCCAAATATGAAGCTTGCATCTTGGGAATTAGATTAGCAATCAACATGAACATATAAGCAATATTGGTGATTGGTGATTCAGATTTATTGATTCGTCAGGTACAAGGAGAATAGGCTACATAAAACACAAAGATCTTGCCATATTTACACTGCAAAAGTTTGTCAAGATAGAGTTCAGACATGTTTATAGTATTTACACAAAGATTTCAGATGCTTTAGCCACATTGTCCTCGATGATCCAACTCCCAAAAGAGAACTACTGTCATGACCCAACTAGCATGATTACCACCCATACTAACCCTCTAGTAGGAGAACCATAACTTACCAACTATCCATCCTTAAAAGGATTCATTCAACCAAATAGACCATTCAAGAGTTAAATAATAAAGATAAATTAAGTGTAAAATCATTCAACAAAATCTAACTATTACGATTCCCAAAACCAAAAAGTCATTGTTCAAGGACTCTAACTAGAATGTCTAGAATAATAAGAGAAGGTAGATGATGTGAATGTATAAATGGAATAGACATCCATATAAAAAATGATTTGCGGTAGCCTAAAGAGAACAACACACCCTCAAATTAGTCAAATGGATACTCTAAATGTGAGGTCACAAATAGGGCTCTGAAACATAGTAAGAACTCAAAGAAAAGTGCAAAAGTAGCATCAGTACAAACACTATGTACTGGTAGGCATTAAAGGCCAACTCAGATTACAAACAAGTATATATCACAAATCAATACAACCATAACAAGATCAAAACACATGTAACTAGCATCGCAAGGAATAAAATAGTAAACCACAGCCAATCAATATATCAATCCTGGATTAATAGTGCCAATCAATCACAGAAGATATAAGTCTTTTTATCAGACATCAAAAGACATCAAAAGAACTTGCAATTATAATGTAATCTAATAAAATCATGGGATCATGTTCACATTGAATCATAGTTGTTTAGACTCTATATCTCATTAGTCTCACTCTATAGCATGTTTGGATCACACATCTATCACTCATTTGTACTCATATGCCAATAGGTCTTATGTTTTCCCATCTAATCATGGCTTGCAAGGGACCTTAGGTGTTCATGTATCGTATAAGCATGGTACTTGTTCCCACTCATCAGCACATTTGTTGGCTCATACCTGACTCGATCCACTCATCAATTATATAATGGCTCATCCGTCATCTTATATCAGACTCAAGTTACACATCCTTACTGATATAATAATCGTTCAATCACACAACATCCGACTCGAGCCATTCATGACATAATAACGGTATATTATTCAACTTTGATAAATTAACCTATTTCACATAGAATTGTCAAGCCATAATTTTAATCACAATCCATGTTCGAAGATCAATCAAGCATGCTTTATAAATTCATAATACTTACAAGAGGCTAATTAAAGTCTAACTCCAAATAAACTGTAACAAACCTCAAATTGAGAATTTGAATAAGCAAGCTACTCCATGGGAGCTTTTTATTTCCTCAATGTCTTGGAATGCTCAAAGTCTAAAAATAAATACTATAAAAGTATTTAATTACCTACTCCTCAAATAATGACCTTCGAAATTCAAACACACCCAATTCTACCTGTTATTAAGATCCAATTCAATACACATAGGTTAATTTTCAATATTCTAGTTCCACAATAATCACATCACCCTAGTTAGTGGAGTTTCTACTCCATTAACCCACTTTAAACTAGTTTTTATGCTAAAGGTGTCATCTTTATTGAATTCTGATCTCAAATTATCACAATTATGAACTATAACATTCCTTTTCATTCTAGGAAGTGTCATTTAATAACTTAGAAGCCTAGGAAATAATAGTTATCAACACCCATTCAATTTACCATAACTTTCACAAGTTCTAGGGTTCTAGCCCTTCATGTGCTGAGATTTTATGAAACATTTACACTTCTTTTTTGGAATTATGCATGCCTTTAAGTACTAATATAAGTTAAAACTAACACTATTTTGCTAAGTTTCAAGAATCCAATGAGTTGATAAAAGGAGGCATGTAAGTCATTGAAGTCTGGTAGAAAGATGAACAGCACATCCAAGATACGGTCTGCATTCTCAAATGTCATCTAATATATAGAACACCACCAAGTAATATGCATAGGATGACTCAAGATATGGTCCGTCTTCTTAAAAGATGGACTCTCAATTAGTCCTTTTTGTCCAACCCAATTTCATGATGGAGCAATTGACAGATGAAAAAAATGAATCATCTTTCTAAAAGATGGTTCATTAATCATAAGACGGAAGAAGGCTAGGTAGAACAAAACTAACGGTTCAAGATGCGGATCGTCTCGCTAAAAAATAGTCCGTTGCTGCAACTTGGCACCCTTCGGATTTGAATTTAATTGGGGTTTTAGGCTTAGTATAAATAGATCTTTTTCATATTTTTGGACAAGTTTTAAGGTAGTTAGAACCTTTTAGCAAAGTTTTAGAGAGTTTTTATAGCTTTGGACTTGTAATTGAAGTTATCCATTTGAATATTGAAGATCAAACTTCTCAATTCAAGTTTCTCTTCTCCAATTATTACTTTGGAAGTGAATATCTCTAATTACTTGTTTTTCTCTTCTTCTTTAGATATGGGTAACTAATGTCAGTTCTAGGATTGTGAACCCAATATAGTTTTGAATCATAATGATCTCAATTGGGTGAAATTGAGCATATGCTTGAGAATATTTAATTGGTCTATGCTTTCTAAAGTGAGATTTGTGGTGAAAATCATCTAATCATGTCAAATTGCCTCAATTATGCTTGAGAAAGACAATTGAGGTTTGTGTAGCATCGATCAACAATGACCCAAAGATTTAAACCTTATTTAATGGATTCACCTAGAAATAGGATTAAATCTAATTGGAAACTTACAATCGGGTAGAATAGAGTTTTTATCAATTTGAGAAAAATAATATAGATTGACACCATTGGTATTGTTCAAAGACAACTAATGGTTGCCTAAGTTGATTTCTTGCATATTCACCATAAGCCCATTCTCAGTGCTCCCATTTGAGTGATTTAGGAGAATCAACCCAAGAAGGGAATACTTGCCTAGTATTTATCCATATTGAATTTGTAATTACCCATTCGATCATTATAGAACCTTGATGATGTTGGCATAAAAGTTAAAAAATTTTCCCCTAATTTGGTCTTATATTTTGGGAAGGAAGTGCATGATAATGAGACTTCAAATGGAGTGACTTAAAATTAAATGGGTCCAGGCGGCTGGACCGCTAGAGCAGGTATCTCCTCACCATAGATGGACCATTGCAGTGAATAAGCTGATGCTGCAATGGACGATACAAACCAGGATTTTGTGTTTTAGTATATTTTAAAACTCAGTTCCTATTCTAATAGGGTTTAGTTTTTAAAAATGTCCTAGGGTAAAATTTTGGGTGTTCTAACCAAGAAAGGGAGAAGGTGGCTAAAGGAAAGCTAGATTCTACCATCCTCCCTGATGATTCTCTCCAAGAACTCAAGGGCTCCAAGAAAGAATGCAAACCCATCATTTCTTAGCAGCTGCATGACGCCCAGGTAGGTTATGGCTAACCTTTATGTTAGACCTTGATTAGTAATATGTATACATGTGTACAATTGATGTACAATTAATGGGTGAATACAAATAGAGAATGTTGAAGATGACTTATATAAAATCATAATGAAATAATTGTTAAAGACGGGGAAAATAACCTTAATAACAAGAAAAGAAAGAGGTCATGAATACTATGTTGTAATTACTAAACATAGGTAGATTCATGATGGTAGATTGTTAATTTTATATTTTGGGTAGCATGTTCAAGACCATTTATCCATAATTACATATTCGTGATTGTGTTTTCCTAATTATATATTATTAATTACTGTAAGAGGAAAGATGGGTACTAGAATGGAATTATAGTAACAAATTGTCGAATTATAAATGATGTTGGAATAACTTGAATATTGTATGACTATGATATTGTTAACGAAATAATAACTACAACAAAGATGGAGAATTAATTATAAGGAGTTGCATCCCAAAATTGGGGTGGCATGACAGTTGGAATATTCATGATGAATACATTCCCTGAATAGCGAAGTCTCATGAGATTAAACTAGTCAATAATTGAGAGCAGGCTATGATATGTGTATAGGTAAATATAAATATAAATATATCAATATCTTTATGTTTCTACACATGTATATCTAATTATCTACACCTCCATTTAATTTAATATGGAATTATGGAAAATTAGATTATGAATAATGTCTTACATGAATTGAGAACTCATGAATATGCTTGAATGGTCATCTGATAATGATTGTGATATAAAGTATGGTGGTATAAATATGTTTCTTGAGTGAACTCTAAATTTATCAAATTGTGAATATTATTCATGAATTAAAAAGCACAGTTGTGATAGTTAATGTGTACTTGTAATCTATCCTATGAGATAATTGATTTAGAGAATGACAAAATATGTTGATAAATGATGTGTAATACATCATTACCCTGACGTGAGAGGCTCGTGTCTGAGGGAAGCATCCAGAGAAGAGATTGAGTGTGATTGAGTATATGTATCAATACTTGGATATGGCTCGTGCCCGAGGTGAGCATCCGGGTGAGCGATTTTATGAGGGGATTATGTTTGAGGTGTGCACTCGAACAAGAAGATGAGTAGGAGCAGGTACCATGCTGGTACAATACGTGGATCCTTAGAATCCCCTACGTGTCATGACTGGAAGGGCATAAATAAGACACTCTAGCATTTATGTACAAATTTATAGATGTGTGATAGATGTGTGTGTGTATGTATACAAATGTTTGTGTGATATACCAACATGATTCAGATATGATATAAGAGATACAGATGTGATATGAGATATACTGATATGATATATGTATGATACGAGATGATATGGATATGGTGCGGTTGTGTGCAGAATGAGACTAATGAAGTAGAAATATATACAAGTATTAGTGTCTCAAGTGTGGACATGGGTCCATTGATATGAATTATTGTTTTACAATTAATAATTTACTTGTGTCTCTTAATGATAGTTTTTCATGATTTGACCGAGCATGAATTAACATATCTAAGTTTATCTTGTTATTAGTCCCATGTAATGAGTATTCATGATAATATTACTCGTGCTAGGTTAATCCTTGATAACGTCCAAAATATATCCTTCATGCAAAGAATATACATGGTCGAAGTATCAAAACAAGTAACCCGACGAGTGTCGGGGTCAATCCCACAAAGAGTAGAGAATGATAGTTACAAGTATCGGTTGAGAAATTGAAGTTAGCTTGCACCACCTAGAGTTAACATAAAAACAAATAAATTGGGGGAACTGAAATTTGTAGTGAATTGTATTTGGTAATTTAGTGGAATAAAATAGAAAGATCAGCAATGTTGTCAACAAGAGTGTGAAATACTAGAGGTGTGGTGTAGATGATATACTAAGTAGATCGGGACATGAAAGGTCATCTTATAAGTTCAACAAGTGTAAATAATCTCAGGAAATTGATAATTACAACTTTTCCGCCTTATAAGTACCTCTTCTAGAGTTTTATCAAACATCTAGCAACGATTTAGCTCAACCCGATTAGATTTGGATTAGTAGCTGCACTAATTTCTAACTATTAGCTACTAATGAGGAATGAGACTGCGATTTTAGCTATTTCTAACCCAATTTCACAATCTCTCATCCATACTCATTATTAAATTCTCTTCCAATACTTAATTATTCTTTTATAAGAAACAATCAAGCAAGAATAAAAAGACCCATATCATAATCAATGGATCTTCCTTTATATATTGAAGAGAATCTAATAGATTTATACTTATTTAAACAATATGCAGATAACTCTAGCAATACCCACTCTAATTGAGTATTCATCATCACACACCTCTAGTTAATGATTTAGCTACTTATGATTAATAAATTCAAAAGCACATTCATCAATAACTTCATTGAATTTAATAGCAAGAGTAGTAAATCAAATTCACAAAATAGTCTCTAACAATGGATGTAACTTACTATTGAAAAGAAGAAGTAGAGAAGAGTACTTTTTCAAAGTTTACCAATCAAAATCTCCCTATCTTTTCCGATAGAATGCTCTAAAGTTGAAATGGGAAAAAATGATATGATATGCTCTTCTCTCTCTCTCTCTCTATCCCACCCAGTAGACAGTACTTTATTTGATATTTATATCCTGGAAAATAGGGCATCTTTTATCTCTTTTCCCGTGATGAACGATTATACCCCTGAGCACCATTTTGAAATCGGCAGAGACACTGGTGATATGCCAGTCCCAATTCATGAACCGCTGGGTTCTTATCTGAGCCATCACTTAACTCTAGTGAGCATCGGTGGTTCATCCATCATTTAGCCGATACCAATCTGTGAACCGCCGGATCTTTATGCTTCTTTTTGGAGAATTGGGTGTCTTTCAGTGACTGGACCGGCGAGTCGCCATTGGCAACTCGCGATTCACAGGTGGAATTTTTCCTCAGGGGCAGTGATAATCGGCCTATGGCAGGCGTTTCGCCAGTTTGCATCGGTGGACCATCAATGTGCTCTCACTTCCTTCTTTTTGCTCCATTTTTTCTCTTTTCTACACATTTAGGCATCTGCACACCACCAAAGAAAAAAGGGAATAAAATCCATATAATCAACTCAAAAACTAAGTAAAAACTCAAGCTTAAGAGCCTAATGAGTTGGTAAATTACCAACTCATCAGTCCTAACAGTGGGAGTATTTCTGTTAATAAAGAATGGAGTTAACATTGTAATTAGAGGATATAGGATATTGGTGACTTATGATGGCTAAATAAATAAATTACCAGTTTCAATAAGATATTATTGGGTCAATGAATAAATCTCAGTTGATGGGAACGAGATTAATTATTGGTAATGGATTTACTTGTAATACGTTGGAGAGGACCTAAGAATAGACCCGGGAGTTGAGGTTGGAAGTTGCAGAAAAACCTAAAATTTTTCACCAGAACGACTCGATCTACAAGTCGCGGTGAGGACCTACGACTCGTGACTCTAGTCGTGATAAAGTTAGGGAGTCTAAGGTCATATCATGAGCATTCCTATGAATCATGATGCATAGGTACAACTTGTGGTTAGGAGTCGTGATGAAATTCTCAGTGGTGCTAGAATGAGTCATCACAGGTCATGGTACAAATCGTAGGATGTAGCAACGAGTCGTGATGAGGAGTCGTGGGTAGGTCGTAGTTGGTATGGGTGGATGATACCACGACTGACAGTACGACCCGAAGGATGGTAGTACGAGTCGTAGGATGCGATTCATTTCCAGTTTCAGAAGATTGAAGAAAATAGTGAGGTGAACACGAGAGGTGAACACGAGTCCTGACTTCGTGGTACGAGTCGTGGTCGGGGACAGATATGTTTTTCAAGGAAATTTCTTTAAGGGAAAATTCGACTTTTCTATGCTTTTGGACCCTAAACCATGTCATTTTAGCCTCAGGTTTAGAGAGTTTAAATGGTTTTCTCCCCTCATTCTCACGTTTACTCCCAGAATTTCAACAGCAGTTCTCTCAAGAAACCCTCTAGTAGGCTTAGGGTCATTCAATCATCATAGAAGTCTAGGTCCTCTTCTCCAGGGAATTCTTTACCAGGTATGTGTGATTTTAGCGAGGGGATTGTCCTTCCCTTGTGTCCCCAAATTCCTCCTCAATTTATTCTATTAATTTTAAGCCTTGAGCTTTCGAGTATGAGAAGCATTCATGTTATTTTCATTGAATTCACTTCGAATGTTGTTTATATTTATTGTTATCAAATTGTCGGTGTTATCACAAAGGTGAATTTAAGCCCTAATTTTCGAATAATGATTTTATTTGTTCAGTTCTCTCTAGTGTATGAAGGATGCTTTGAGTTGAAAGTTTCTAGAATTTCCTACATACATACATATGTTGAGAAAATATTCCATAAACAAAAATGACTTTGCACTGTTGAATGAAATTCCTATAATTTTTTAAATTTTTCCTTATATTATGAAATTGTCCGTGTTGTTGGCACAAATGGGCTCTCTACTAGCTGTTTTAATCAGTTAGAACAGATAACTCTATCAGTCTAGTCTCAGTCAGAACCATATCAGTCTAGCTTCAAACAATTTTAGCAACATCATTGTTGTCTAGAAAATGTCAACTGATCAGTTTGACTCCAACTTATTTTCGAGGTGTCAGTGGTGCCTCCCAGTTTCTAGACTCAGATTCAATTTTCAGATATTTGGTCCATTAAGCGGTCATGATATTCATTCATAGCTCTGACCAACCCTAGGACCCTTGTTTAGCTATCAGTTGGTTCTCTAGAAGGTTACAACGCTTCCAAATAAGCAGCTCTGACCAGTATTAGAACTCAGTTTCCAAATCTAGTCCTATAGATCTCAGGGAACTCTCTGACAGTATTCCTGGGTTAGTATAGTCTTGGACCCCAGTATCGAGCTATCCGCTTATCAGTAGTAGCAGTAATAAGATTATCTAGTGGGAGTAGGATTTAGCACCGAAAGGGCTGGGGCTCCAGCACACCCAAGTTTCAGAACTACGTCGCCACCGTAGGTTTTATTTACTTGGACTAACAGCCCCCTTTTTTACAGTGATTTCACAGTCTATGCCTTTATACCCTGGCAAGGTATATTGTGTCCTATCGGTGGGGTGTATACATCGAACTCCATATCTAGCTCATGTGGTTAAATGTCAGTTATAGACCCTCCCACTAGTCATTCTAGTCCAGTATCAGATTAAGCAACTCAGTTCGGTACAACATCATAGATTTAGTGTTTTAGACTTAGGGCATGTCCTTGACCATCAGACAGGGTCATCTTGACCCTTTTTAGATTATATCAGTAGTTCAGTTCAGCTTACTTGTTGGTGATGGCATGTCATTTTAGTTCTGACTTTATATTCTGTATGTTTCTCCCACTTACACAGTACATTCAAAGTACTAACGCATGCTTTTCATGTTGTGTCGTTTCATGATACAGCTGCAGGTTCTCAAATTCAGCACAAATAGTTACTTCAGTTTTAGAGCATTCCATTTCAGTAGATCAGAGTGCGAGTCCTCCTCATTCGAGGGCTTTATTTATTTACTTTAGTTGGATATGGTTTTTTTTATACTTAGAGTTAGCTGGGACCTGTCCTAGCAACTCCTCAGTAGTTGGCTTTTAGACCAGACTTGTCTTTCAGAATTGGATTTCAGATATAATATTTCTTTCTCTACTTTCAGTCTTCACATTTTCCTAAAATGATAAATCTATTATATAAAACTTCTGTTGTGCTTGTTTACTCAAAACACCAGTATATTATAGACCAGGGGTTGACTTGGGGTCACTCATGACTTCAAGTACCGTGTTATGTCCAGGGTGTAGGATCAGGGCATGACAAGCTTAGTATCATAGAACTAGGTTTATAGTATCCTTGGAAAGCTTGAAAGCGTCATCGAGTAGAGTCCTTTTCTTGGGTGTGAAGCGCGCCACACTTATGACAAGGAGGCTACGAGATGTTATTAGGAAAATTCCCCTTTTTATCATGCTCTTTATCGTGCTTTAAAGTCCAATTTCAAAGGCGTATTTCTAAATTGTGTCCTCTTTCCTTTCATTGAACAATGCCTCCTCAACGCAGAAATGGACGTAGAGCCGGAAATGCCAACCGACCCGCTCCACCAGCTGCGACAGTTCCTTAGGACGACTTTGTGTCTACTGCCGAATTCAGGGCGGCCAATCAATTGCTTGCTTAGACCATCACCAATCAAGTGAATCAGTAGGTGGTTCTAGTAGCCACAAATGGGTTTGCTACTGCTGCCAGGGTGTGGGATTTCACCCGGATGAAGCCTCTAGACTTTCACGAAACAAAGGTGGGAGAGGACCCACAAGGCTTTGTAGATGAGGTCAGAAATATTACCCGAATCATGGGTGTCAGCTCCTCCGAGAGTGCTGACCTGGATACCTACAAGCTAAAAAGGGTAGCCTAGGTTTGGCTCGAGCAGTGGAAGGAGGGGTGGTCAGCAGGAGCAGGACTGGTGGAGTGGGAGGAGTTCCATACAGCTTTCCTGGATAGGCTTTTCCCTCGGGAGCTGAGGGAGGCTAAGATGGCAGAGTTTATGAACATGCGATAGGGCAACAGGACAGTGGAGGAGTATGCTCTGGAGTTTACTAGACTATCAAAGTATGCCCCAGAGATGGTGGCCGAGCCGAGGGCTTGCATGCTGAAGTTCGTTAATGGAGAGTCTAATCTAGTCCTCAAGGACTGCAGGACCGCGATGCTGATCAAAGACATGGATTTTTCCAGCCTAATTATTTATGCTCAACAGATTGAGGCCGAGAAGCTGAAAAATATGGGGCAAAAGAACAACAGGGAAAGAATAGGACAATCAGATTTTGTCTACCAGAGATTTGGCGTTAGTAGTCGCCCACAACAGCAGCAGCAACAACAGCACAAGGCCCCAGCACCCAGCTCAGCCAGCGCACGAACCTTTCGATCCCGTTAGGATTGGGGGGGTGGGTCATTTGGCACTCAGTCTCAGGCCCAAATTTTAAGAAACAAGTATCCAGTGTGCCCCAAGTGTGGCAGAGACCATCCTGGAGAGTGTTTACAGGGTAGAGAGGGTTGTTTCGGTTGTGGACAACTCGGGCATCGACTGAGAGAGTGCCCGTCAGCAGGGTGGGGAAGATCCCAATCTACTACCTTAGCAGCTCCAGTAGACTGACCAGCTCGGTAGGCCAACCCATCAAGTATAGATGGCGGTCAACGCTAGAATTGTTTTTATGCTCTCTCTTCTCATCAAGATCAAGAAATCTCACCTGACGTGGTTATTGGTATGTTACATCTCTTCCACCTAGACGTATATGCCCTCTTAAATCCATGAGCTACTCTTTCATTTGTAAATCCATGAGCTACTCTTTCATTTGTAAATCCATATGTAGCAGTCTAGTTTAGCATCAGACCATAGGTCCTATCAGAACCCTTTTCAGTCTCCACCCCAGTTAGCGAGTCAGTTAGAGCCAGCCGGGTGTATAGAATGTTCCCAGTCTCAGTATTGAATAAAATCATTCCAGTTGATCTTGTAGAGCTAGACATGGTCGAATTCGATCTTATTCTAGGCATGGATTGGTTACGCTCCTGCTATGCCTCAGTTGACTGCAAAACTAGGGTTTTCAAGTTCCAGTTTCTAAATGAGCCTATGTTAGAATGGTCAGCCAGCAGCTCAGCACCTAAGCGTAGGTTTATTTCCTACCTTAAGGCTCAAAAACTCATTTCCAAAGGATGCTTATACTATTTGGTTCGGGTCAAAGATTCCAACTATGAGACCCCAGCCATTCAGTCAGCTCCAGTTGTCAGCGAGTTTCTAGATGTCTTTCCTGAAGATCTTCCTGGAGTTCCCCCTGAATGGGAAACAGACTTCAGAATAGATCTCCTTCCAGACACTCAGCCCATCTCCATTCCTCCTTATAGAATGGCTCCAGCTAAGCTTAAGGAGTTGAAGGAGCAGCTAAAAGATCTTCTTGACAAGGGTTTTATCAAACCCAGCATCTCTCTCTGGGGTTCTCTAGTGCTATTCGTGCGTAAAAAGGACGATACCCTTAGAATGTGCATAGACTACCGTCAACTGAACAAGGTCACAGTTAAGAACATATACCCTTTACCCAGAATTGACGATCTATTTGACCAGCTTTAGGGAGCCAGTTGCTTTTCCAAGATTGACCTCAGATCGGGGTACCATCAGCTAAGGGTTAGAGAGAGTTACATACCGAAAATAGCATTCACAACTCGAAATGGTCATTACAAGTTTGTGGTGATGCCCTTTGGGTTAACAAATTCTCCAGCAGCCTTCATGGACTTAATGAACATGGTTTTCAAACCATACATAGATATGTTCGTCATCTTATTTATTGATGACATTCCGGTATAGTCCATAAATGAGGAAGAGCATGCAGATCACCTGAGGATATTGCTACAAACACTCAGGGTCTCCAGTTGTTTGCCAAGTTCAGTAAGTGTGAATTGTGGTTGAAGTCTGTGACATTCTTGGGTCATGTGGTTATAGGTGAAGTGATATAAGTAGATCCTCATAAGATAGCAGCAGTGAAGGATTGGCCCAGACCTACCTCTCCTACTGAAATAAGGAGTTTCCTGGGCTTAGTAGGCTATTACCGACGATTTGTGGAAGGTTTCTCCTCCATAGCATCTGACCAAGTCAACCCAGAAGAAGGTGAAATTTCAGTGGTCGGATGAGTGTGAGAAGAGTTTCTAGGAGTTGAAGACTCGACTCACTACCGCTCAAGTGTTAACGTTACAGGAAGGATTAAATGGGTTAGTTGTGTATTGTGATGCCTCCAGAGTTGGACTTGGTTGCGTTCTGATGTAGCGGGGCAAAGTGATAGCCTATGCCTCCAGGCAGCTTAAAGTTCATGAGAAGAATTATGCAGCTCATGGCTTGTAGTTGGCAGCAGTGGTATTTGCATTAAAAATATGGAGACACTACTTGTACGGGGCTCACGTGGATGTGTTCACAGATCACAAGAGCCTTCAATATGTGTTCAGCCAGAAGGACCTAAACCTGCGTCAAACATGGTGGTTGGAATTGCTAAAGGATTATGACATTAGTGTACTATATCACTCGAGCAAAGCCAATGTGGTGGCTGACACCCTAAGCAGGAGGTCTATGGGAAGTGTAGCTCACATTGAGGAAGGCAATAGGGAGCTAGGGAAGGAAGTTCACAGGTTAGCCCGGTTAGGGGTGCAGTTCGTGGATTCAGCTGAAGGTGGTGTGGTAATGTAAAGCGGGTCAGATTCCTCTTTAGTTGTGGAGGTTAAGTCCAGATAAGATGAAGCCATCCTACTTAAGATGAAGGAAGCAGTTCTCAGGAAAGAAATAGAAGCTTTCTCCAAAGGGGGAGATAGTGTGCTCCGTTACCAGGGTAGATTATGTGTATCGGATGTCGGTGAGTTGAGACGTAGATATTGGTTGAAGCGCATAGTTCTAGATATTCCATTCACCCTGGGGCTACTAAGATGTACTGTGATTTATGGGATATTTACTGGTGGAACGACATGAAAAGAGATATTGCTAAATTTGTAGCTAAGTGCCCAAACTGCCAGCAAGTAGAGGTAGAACACCAGAGACTGGGAGGTATGACTCAGGATATCAGTATACCCACATGGAAGTGGGATGAAATAAACACGGACTTCATTACGGGTCTACCTCGGACTCATCGGCAACATGACTCTATTTGAGTGGTAGTAGACCGGATGACTAAGTCAGCACACTTCCTCCCAGTCAAAACCACAGATTCAGCTGATGACTATGCTAGACTTTATATTCAAGAACTAGTCAGACTGCATGGGGTGCCTTTGTCCATTATTTCAGATAGAGGTACCCAATTCACCTCTCACTTCTAGAAATCTTTTCAAAAAGGACTAGGTACCCAGGTCAAGCTCAGTACAGCTTTTCACCCTCAGACAGATGGACAAGCTGAGCAGACAATTCAGACCTTAAAAGTTATGCTAAGAGCGTGTGCGATTGATTTTAGGGGTAATTGGGATGACCATTTGCCTCTTATCAAATTTGCGTACAACAATAACTACTATCCCAACATTCAAATGGCCCCGTTTGAGTCATTGAATAGTAGAAGGTGTAGATCTCCTTAGGATGGTTTGAAGTCGGAGAAGCTACTTTGATTGGGCCAGATATGGTTCATGAGGCAATGCAGAAAGTTCAGCTCATCCGAGAAAGGTTAAAAACAGCTCAAAGCCGCCAAAAATCTTATGCTGATGTGCGGAAGAAGAGAGTTGGAGTTTGCAGTTGATGATTGGGTGTACCTTAAAATTTCACCCATGAAAGGGGTGATGAGGTTTGGAAAGAAGGGGAAACTCAGTCCAAGGTATATGGGACCTTATAGAATTTTGAGGCATATCGGCAAGGTATCCTATGAGCTAGAGTTACCTTCAAAACTAGCAGTTGTACATCAAGTTTTCCATGTATCACTTTTGAAAAAGTGTATTGGAGATCCAACCTCTGTGGTGCCATTAGATAATGTGGCAGTCAAGGATAGCCTCACCTATTAGGAGGTAGTAGTCCAAATGCTAGACCGTCAGGTTCGTAGATTGAGGAATAAGGAAATAGCTTTAGTCAAGGTTTTATGGAGGAATCAACAAGTTGAAGGAGCTACGTGGGAGGACGAATAAGATATGAGGGCTAAATATCCACACTTGTTCTCTACCGACTCTGTTGCAGTTTGATATGTGAATTTTGTTTTTAGACCTGAACTAGTTGATAAATTTAGTTCATGTAACTAAATTTTCTTTCTAACTTTGATTGTGTTTGTGAAAAGTAAAAGTTCAGTTCGGTTATATTCTCAGAAATGGATGTAGTCATTTCGGTCGTTTTGAAGTTGTATGAGTAGTACCTAAATACCTTGATTGTTATTTTCCTAGTTGCTATGAGTTTTCTAACATTCGAGGACAAATTTTTCCAAGGGGGAGATATTGTATTACCCCGGAGAGGGCCTTCGAATAGACCCGGGAGTTGAAGTTGGAAGCTCCAAAAAAACCTGTAATTTTTCACTAGAACGACTCGAGGTACGAGTTATGCTTAGGACCTATGACTCGTGACTCGAGTCGTGATGAAGTTTGGGAGCCTGAGGTCATATCACGAGCGGTCCTACGAATCGTGACGCGTAGGTACAACTTGTGGTTAGGAGTCGTGGTGAAATTCTAAGTGGTGCCAGACTCGTAGGATGTAGCAACGAGTCGTGAAGATGAGTCATGGGTAGGTCGTAGTTGGTATGGGTGGATGATACCACGACTGACAGTATAACCCGTAGGATGGTACTATGAGTCATAGGATGCGAGTCATGGCCAATTTCAGAAGATTGAAGAAAATGGTGAGGTGACCACGAGTTGTGACTTCGTGGTACGAGTCGTGGTCGGGGACAGATCTATTTTTCAAGGAAATTTCATTAAGGGAAAATTTGACTTTCCTATGCTTTTAGACCCTAAACCATGTCATTTTAGCCTCAATTTTAAACGTGTTAGAGAGTTTAAATGGTTTTCTCCCCTCATTCTCACATTTACTCCAAGAATTTCATCGATAGTTCTCTCAAGAAACCCTCTAGCAGGCTTAGGGTCATTCAATCATCACAGCAGTCCAGTTCCTCTTCTCTAGGTAATTCTTCACCAGGTATGTGGGATTTTAGCGAGGGGATTGTCCTTTCTCTACTTTCACTCTTTACATTTCCCAAAACTGATAAATTTGTTATTTAAAACTTCCGCTGTGATGTTTACTCAGAACGTCAGCGTATGATAGACCAAGGGTTGACTTGGGGTCACTCGTGACTTCAAGTACCATGTTACATGAAACAAAAAATTTTCAAGAAAATAATATAAAACCTACCCATCATTCATAAATCAATAATTAAAACTCAATATTAAATCAAACCCATAGAGAGAAATCACATTTTCATGCATTTGGGTAAAACCCCATGGAATTGAATAGGAGGATTCATGATTAAATTTGAAATTTGGGCATGGGTGTGAAAGGATTCACCCATTCTAAAATCCTACATACCTGGTATGGACTGATGTCACTCTCCCTTGAATGCCCCCAAGGAATTGATGGAACCTTGGAGAAGAAGACCTTGAATCTCTCTAAAACCTCTCTAAAAACTATTGCATTGGAATGGGTATGCATTAGGAACTTAACCCATCTTATCATACTCAGAAAAATACAAAAAACGATGTAGTTTAGGGCCTCAAATAATGAAAAAGTCAAAAATGCCCTTAATAAATTTCCCTGAAAAACTGATCTGTACGGTCTAACGACCGACCCCATGGGTCGTTGCATGATATCACGACTCGTGTTATCGAGTCATTGAGTCCACTACTTCACTTCATGCTTCAGGTTCTTCCCACGACTCGACAGGATGAGTCGTTGTATCAATGACAGGTCGTTGGATCAACCGTTGTCAGTTCCTTGAAAATTCTAAACTTCCCTTACTACGAGCCTCACCACGACTCATGGTTTCCTCCAAAGATTCGTGGTCTCCATCTGTTATATGCATTGGAAATTCATTTCCCCCTACTACAACTTCAAGCAATGGGTCATTGTAACTAACGATGAGTCGTTGGTTGACCTGTTACTTCCCAAACTTGCTCAGGTCAATGCTTCGCACGAGTACAAACAATGACTAGTTATTTCAAGAAATGAGTCGTCACTTCGCTCGTTACATCCACTGCCTCCCTAGCCCTTGACACCACGACTGGCTCCAACGGACCATTGGTTGAACCCATGATCTGTTGGGTCGTCCGTTCTGTGGTGTTTCTTCCAGTTTTCTACAGTTTTAACTTCCAAAATCCCGTGTATATTCTTGGTCCTTCCCAGGGTATTACATTATGATTTCAAATTATGCATGTATATTATGATTCAACTTCGTCACTAGACGATGGCCAGCTTTATTGAAAAACGTTGGATAGAATATGCAATTTTTTGGGAGTAGTGTCTAACACCAAGTAGGCTAAGGGTCAGTCAACCCTATGCCTTAGAGCTACAGGACAATGTAGGTATGTTCACATTATTTGGGACCTCTCTAGTGAGCATCCCCTGGCCCCAATGGGCCTTCTACTTAATATCGATCATCGTAGCTTCTTTAGCCCCGGCAAAGCTCTAGATGACTTTGCCCACTTGAGTGTAATAGTCGGGACCACATAAGCTTTATCGTGGTAATGTCGGTTATGTGACGAGTCTCCTATTGTTCCTCATGATTTCCATTATGCATGTTCATCAGTAATGATATTATGTTTTCAGCAGGTTTGAACCAATGTTCAGTTTTACTTATGATTATCAGTTTTTAGCTTTGGATCATTCGATTCAATTACGATATTCAGTTATGATCAATCATGGCTTCAGATAATAGCATGCAAGCCCTACTCTCAGACTCTTGTGATGAAATAGTTATGATATGCATCATCTCTGATTTTACTTAGTTAGCAGTTTTACTTACCTTACATACTTGATACATTTCACGTACTCACCGCATACTTTACATTGTATCATTTCATGATACAGGCTCAGATATTCGGCTCAGACCCACCGTTTGCCAGATCCTCAGTGATAGCACTTTCTAGCCAGGGTTGGTGAGTCCTCATCATTCGAGAGCCCTTCTTTTTAGTTGTATTTTTAGTATTTTCAGTTTCAGACTTTATTGAGTTAGTTGGGGTTTTGTCCCATCAACTTGTCAATAGTAGAGGCTTATCAGACATAGTATGTATTTCAGCTTTAGACTTGTGTATGTATTCAGATATTCGTGTTATCAGATTTTCATACTTTCATTATGTTATATATGTTAGATTTCCTCATTTCAGCATGTTGAGCTTAGATGTCATGGGTCGACTTCGAGCCTTTCGGGATCGATCCAGGCCTATGTTCGGTCATGACACTTGGCAGTCGCTTTTGCGTTTTGCCCGCATTTCGCCCTTATGGATCTGCATTTTACCCGCATGTCCTTGCACCTATTCTTGAGTTAAAATCTTCCATTTTCTTTGGCTCCTCTCCTTCATATGCTAACTCATCAATTTCCATCTCAAATTTTATGTGTTTTGCTCGATTTCCTGCTTTTTCCACTCACGTGAAGTACCCACAAAAAATTAAGGAGAATGGGCATAAAATCCACATAAATGACTTCAAAATTAGACAAAAACTCATGCTTAAGAGCCTAATGAGTTAGTAAATATCCAACTCATCAAACCCCCAAACTTGAACCATTGCTTGTCCTTAAGTAATGCAGTTCTTTACAGTTGAGCAAATGAACAACATGCTATATATATGAGTTTTTCCATCAAGGGCCAATCAAGACATTCTTTCACAAGAGGACATTGCTAAATTCTCCCTATTTATGAACACTTGTAACATCCCATCATCTTATTGAGATAACTCCATTTTATTTCTCCTTGTTCATCATCTTTATCTTTTGTATAACACAAGGCACCCTTATAACACTTATGAAATTCATATTTAGCCTTATATATGCAAGAGATAGCACCTTTTTACTATTCTTTCTCTTTTGATGATTTGAGGTCTTTCAACCCATCGATTCATTCATTTCATCACAATTTTGATGCTACCTCACATTGAAGCTCTCATTTTTCCCCTATTCTTGGAAACCCCCAAACTTAGGCTTTTGCCTCATTTCGCATTCCTTTCCTTATCGCTCCCCATTTCATGGGCTTCAAGCCCCATTATTCATTGTTTTATTACTAGCAATTAGGTAGGATAGGTGCCAAAGAGAAGGATTAAATATGGTCATTAGGCTTGTAATTTAGTTTCCAAGAAAAGGTCCAAGGCCCAAATGTTGTCTATCAAAGATTAATGTTCAAGGAGGTCATTTGGAGTGAAGTGACAAATAAAATAGGGCCTAAGATCATGTTCTAAGTGAGCCCCATCTATCATTTCTCTTTGAATCATACTTAGGGCAAGTTCTAGACAATCATGCATACATAAGAATTAAGCCAAAAGCCTCACCACACAAGGCATCACAATCTAAGGAGTTCACGCACTTCTTTCATCACATTAAAGAGAATGACTTTCGACAAGCTAGTTACAAATCAAAAGCCAAGAAAGGAATTTATAATTCATGAGAAGAGAGTGCTCACTTCCACTTTTTGATGCCCCTCTTTTCTTTTCAACTCTCATTCACAATGGCAAGCAAAAATTATTGGTGGTACCTCGTAAAACAAGTGCACAAAAGACTCAACAAGACTCTAAACATGATATTTTACCTTAATAAATTCGCCTCTCAATATATCATCGGGAAGTGCCAACTCGGTTCGACAATAAAAAAAAAAAGATAGAGAAATTGTTCCTTGGAAAAGAATCATAGTATAAAGGAAAACCTTGAAGTTTATTCAAAGACTTCTTTCTAAATAGGAGATACTACAAATAAGTAATGACGAATTAACCTAAAGAATGGTGTCACACAATCTATCATAGGGCCATATCGTGCATCACTTAACAAGTGGGTTATTTAGACTTCACCCCCCAACAAGAACAATGCGTTGTCCTCGATGCCTAAGGTTAAACAAAATGAGGTAGGAATGGGTGAGAAAACTCCCTGGTACGATGGAGGCATCCATTTTACATGCATTTTCCGTGCTCTCCTTTTTGTTTTTCTTCTTTCACTATTTTTCATGTTCCACACCTGTTCCACCCATGCACAATCAAAGAGAACACACACGTAAAGTAAAACAAAATTAAAGGAAAAAGTAAAAATATAAAGTAAAAGCACTTGGGTTGCCTCCCAAGAATCACCTTAGTTAACATCTTGGATCGACAACTTCAACTTCACCAATTTTCTCTCTACTTTGAGCTTTTGAATCGTACCCCTAGTTGCTTTTCCATTCTCCTATTTCGCTTGAAGGGTGGTGGTGTAAGCATCAAGGTGCCAAGAAATGGATGTTGCATCTTGTATTTCTTTCCCTTAAAGGAGGAATGTGCTTTGACCTTTTTGACATGGCATACTCTAAGATGAAGCCACCTTGATCGTCCTCCTCAGCTTCTTCCGTTAACTTGGTTTCCTCAGTCTCCATTTTGTCAACCAAGTTTAATGTTGAAAAATGATAAGAGGGAAGTTTAAATCGCTCCCCTTTCAAGCATGCTTCTTTCTTGACATCCGCCTTTTTAATTGCACTGGAGTCTTTAAGCATGATTTGTTGGATTTCATTTGGAGACTCTAGTGGCACTTCTTTATCCTTGAAATCTTGCATTTTTGCAATGTTGGTTGGTTGGCACACCTTTATGACTTCTTCAAAATTCACCTTGACTCTTTCTTAATCATCATTTTGAGCTTCCTCCCATGAGTCAAGTTGATTTATGCCCCATTATTCACTTCTTCTTGTTATGCTCCTTAATGTCTCCACTGCTTCTTCTTGTAGAGATTTACCGCTTTCTTCTTGAGGAGTTGATGACTCCATGGGCATGGAGGGGTTGCCATTCTTTTCCGCATTGGACTCCCGCTCCAAAAAGGCTTGGAGCATGGCTTCCATGTGCCCACATGTATTTCTCTTTCCCTCACTTGCCATGGTTTCATTCCTATCAAGCTTAGGAGCACAACTTCTATCATAGCCACTATAACGAGAAGTGACCCCAATTGGGAATCCATCCCTATGTCTCTCATGACTACCACATAATGAGCATCTATACCTATCATAGGAAGAAGAAGGTGCACTCATCTCCCTTATAGGGGCATATTTACAATCTTACCAATAGTGTGGTCCTCCACAAGAGGAACATGGGTCATTATGATAAGGGTTGCAACCAACAAACAGCCTTTCATTGCATGAAGCCATCATACAATTACAAACAAGCAAAAACAATAACAAAAATAAAAAACAAAACAAGATGAAAACCAAAAATGCAAAACTAGTTCGGATTATTGGATCCCTGTGATATCACCATACTGCATGTTGCTTTCCTGGCAAGATTGGGATAGCTTTACCCTCGTGAGCGAGATAGTTGGGGCATCATGTAAGCTCTTTTATGATGGTTTCAGTTATTACGAGTCCTCCCATTGTTCCTCATGATTTATGCATTGTCATGTTATGTTATTTTGGCTCAAGTTATGTTTTTATAAGGTTTCTCTTATGATATGATTACAAATAAATTATGAATGTTTTGAAAACCTTAAGACCTCTTTCTATGTTATGATATTTACTTTACGTTCATGCTGTCCTACTCTTATGAACTCTTATGTGTTTAAAAGAAAAGGTTGAAGGTGCACTTGTTATAAATAAACGATAATGAAGGTGCATGAATAATCTTTGTTGTTGTGTCAAGTGTGCTTAATGAAATGGGTCATACTAAAGAAAATCATCAAGAATGGGATGATGAAAAAAAAAGAGAAACAAATGTCCATGAGTGATGGGATGTGTTGAAAAGGCGCTTAAGGATGCTAGTGGCTATTATTGGCTAATCTAATATTTACTAGTTCCATAGCTTACATTACAACCCATTAAAGTCCTACGTGATCTTACATTGCATTTCTTTATATTAGTGGAGTAGTACACTAAGGGCAAGCTTATGGGTCATGACATGATGCATGTGAATTCTTTTGGGAGAGAGAGTGAAATTGTGTGTACATGCCCCTGCTTGAATGTTTGTGAGTCGTATGAGCAAAAAGGAGAAGATTCTCTTGAGTTGTGAGGGCACATGCTTGATGAAAGATTGATTTTCGTGTTGGATATCTTGATTAGCTGATTTGCATGAGTTTGCCGTTATCGAGAGTCGATTCTTAAAGTCTAGGAAGTCTTAATGTATTGAAGGTCATTGCATTGATAAGACAATGCATGTTTTCTTAATGATTTGCTGTATTGAGTAATCGGTATGACCATAGCTTAAATTGTCGTACCATAATAGCGAGGTTGGGATGTAAATTGCATGAATTGTATGTTTGTTGTTCGAGGACGAATAAGGATTTAAGTGTGGGGTAAGTGATCTTGGGCAGATTTATATGCCCAAGTGATACTCAAAAGTATCATTTTCGCCTTGTTTATCTATCAATGTGTATACATTTTCATGTAATAGGCAATAAAATGTGAACTTATACTAACCAACATGATTAGCATTGTTTTGCAGGTAAAATGTGATTTCAGGAAGCTAAAATGCATGTTGGATGATATCGGAGTTGGACTTGGATGCGAGCAAGGGAAAAGGCATTGGACAGCATAAATTAAAGGGGCTCCGCGATGGAGCCGTGTCACGCTGCCATTGCGGAGGCATTCTGTCTAGATGGGAAAATTCACCCAATTTCCAGTGGAGGTCAGCGTTTGCTCCGTGGCACGGAGCCAGTGCTCCGCGATGCACGCCGTGCCACGTTGAGCTTGAATTCCCGGACCCCCAGTTCCAGTGAGGGTCCGCGTTCATGGCGTGTCACTGAGGCAGTGCTCCGCGATGCACTCCGTGACACGTTGCTCATTATTCCGGGAAAAATTCCCAGCAGTATAAATAGAACACTTAAGTTCATTTTTCATAATTCAGACTTGGTGGAGCAAGGACGTGGGTTACAGGCAGTTGAGGGACGAAAAGTTCAGGGTTTTTTCTCTCTTTCTTTCTTCTTTAATTCAATTGCTTGTATGATTAACACTCGTTTTATGATGATTAATCCACAAATGAGTGGCTAATTCCCTTCCTTGCTGAGATTATGAACAATTGTGATGAAATTTGATTATTGATTATCTGGTTTTTCATCTTTTCTTCCATGTTGTTCTATTAATTCTTGATTCTACTGCATTGGTGTGTGGCCTACATTAATGTACATCTAAAAAGTCCGATTTCACTCGAGAGAGCACGAAATTGGAAAGTTGTGAATTAATAAGATATTGTTCTTTACTCGGTTTGGGAAAATTGAGTTTTGATTAGCTTTTAGGATAGAAATATACCTGAAAGTTGTATTAGTCAACTTAGGAACCGGAATTGTATGGCTAGAACATGAATTGCATTTGATCACAGAAATGTAGACGGATGGTTCATGATTCTTAAGTGAGATTAAATATGAGAGTTTTAATCTCTTGGCAAATGTTCTTGGCTAGCAACAGGAAGAAAAGATTAACCAATTTATGATGATAATCAATTTCATTACATGTTCGTTTAACCTCAGCATGCTCTTATCCATAGTTCAGATTCAAAGTAGATAATTGTTCTTAGTTTTAGTATAAAATTTATCAACAAACTATCAACTTTTTGGTTACGTTGTTGTCAGCATATTTAGAAGTAAAAATATAGTATACTTGAGCAAATTGCACTTAACCCAAGTCTCTGTGGGATCGATACTTGGCTTACTAAAGCCACTTACTACTTGTTCGACCACTGCACTTGCGTGTCGGTTTTATAACCCATATAACACCCCGAACAAGTTTTTGGCGCCGTTGCCGGGGACTTGGAAATTGGTTAATTTGTTTTAAGTGTTAATTTACTGTATTTTTATTTTTCTTAAGTGTTGACAACTTGGTCTTAGCCTGTATTTTGCAGACTTAATTGTTGTGAACACTGGCAAGAGACAAGGAGCTGATTGAATCTTATATAGAGCCAGAACGTATATTTCACAGTAAACGGAGAGAAGCTCTACAAAGAAAGCTGCAGTTGCTCAGACAGACGATCATGGAGCAACAACAGAATCCACCGGTAGTAAGGGCAGTGTTAGTGCCCGAAGAAGCAGCAGCACAGCCGGTTCGCGAGGTGGCAATCCCACATGCCAATAATGTTACATCAAGTATCCGCAGACCAGAGCCTGGAGGGAGATTTGAACTTAAACAAAATATGGTGCAGTTGTTGCACACAAGCGGGCAATTTACCGGTCTCCCTCATGAATATTTACAACAGCATCTTCAAAATTTTTTGGAGATAAGTGACACTTACATACCCGCTGGAGTGTCACCAGATTATGTCCGGCTTACATTATTTCCATTCTCATTGCTAGGAGAAGCCAAGAGGTGGTTGAAAGCTGAGCCACCAAATTCTATCTCAACATGGGATGATCTTGCACGGAAGTTCTTGATAAGGTTTTTTCCCTCTGGTAAAACAGCAAGACTTAGAAGTCAAATTCTAAGTGTCAAATAGAGAGAGGGAGAAAATTTATATCAAGCCTGGGAGAGATTTAAATCCATGTTGCGGGACTGTCCTCATCATCATCAGTCCAATGAGGTGTTGGTGCACACATTTATTGAGGGTTTGGAACCCCATACCAAAATATTGCTAGATTCAGCAGCTGGAGGGCAAGCGCTGGAAAAGACTTATGAGGAGCTGTATACCTTGTTGAACCGGATTTCACAGGGCAATCCAGAATGGAATGCTGATTCATCACGAGGTGGGACAAGGAAAGCAGCAGGAGTGCTTGAAGTGGATGGGTTTACAACTATCGCTGCACAGATAACTACATTGAAAAATCAATTGAACAACCATTTCAGCAACATGACTTTGAACCAGCCTCAAGCTCCAGTTAATGCAGTTCAGAAATTGTGGTGTGAAGTGTGTGGAAGCAGTGAGCACTCAGTTGAGTGTTGTGGAGCCAATCCTGACTCGGTAAACTTTGTGGGTAATGCACAAAGAAATCACCAGCAGTATGGTAGTAGCTATAATTCAAATTGGAGGAATCATCCTAACTTCTCATGGGGTAGCAACAACCATCAAGGCCAAAGTTCGGGTCAGGGTGTGCAAAGGAATCAAGGAGGGCAATAGAACTACCAAGCTCAATTCAGAAACAACAATGCACCTCCTCCACCACCATCACCCAACATTGAGGAGATGTTCAAGACCATGATAGCTAACCAAGCTGAATTGCAGGCTGACTATGTGAAATTGGCAGCCGAAGTGAAAAACAATCAGTTAGCTACCAAGGCTCTTGAGTATCAATTTGGGCAATTTGCTAGTGCCCAAAATACAAGGCCTAGAGGAGGACTGCCAAGCGACACGGATCCGAATCCCAAGTAGGTAAATGCAGTGACCATAAGGAGTGGTTTGCAGCTGAAGGAGGTGGAACCAGAAAGACCACCTCAACATTCGGGAGCAGCAGAAGTTGAGGGGGAGCAAAGTTCGGAAAAGGGGAAGACCAAAGAAGCTGAATCAGAGAGACCTACACCCCCGTTCCCTCAACGACTCAAGAAACACAAGGAGGAGGCGTGTTTCCAAAAATTCATGGAGGTGCTTAAACAGGTACATGTTAATTTACCTCTTGTTGATGTCTTGCAGGGAGTGCCTAAATATGCCAAGTACATAAAGGACATCGTGGCCAACAAAAGTCGGTTGACTGAGTATGCTACGGTGGCTTTAACGGAGGAGTGCACTTCCCGGATCCAAAATAGACTGCCCACAAAGTTAAAAGACCCTGAAAGTTTTACTATCCAGCTTACTATTGGGCAGAGCATCCAAGCTCGTGGATTGTGTGACTTGGGGGCGAGCATAAATTTGATGCCTTCATCGGTATTCAGAAAGTTGGGTCTAGGAAGTCCTAGACCCATAACGGTAATCTTGCAGTTGGTGGATCGATCCTTAGCTAGGCCGGATGGCATTGTAGAGGACGTTCTAGTGCAAGTTGGCTCCCTAATTTTTCCGGTAGATTTTGTCGTTCTGGATTTTGAACCAGACGCGGAAGTCCCATTTATTTTGGGACATCCCTTCTTAGCAACCGGGAAAGCATTAATCGACGTAGCTGCAGGGCAACTGACAATGCTAGCACATGACAAGGTAGAGGTGTTCGATGTGTACAAAACACCCAAGCTCCCGATGGTGCATGAAGAACTCTCGGTGATCAATGTGTTTGATCATGGTGATGACAAGCAGATGAAGGATTCCTGAGAGTTAATGGGAAGACCACCGGATAGGTGTAAGCACTACTGGGGGGAGGACGGTGATCGAGAGAAATCGTCCATCACCCTAGCGGACAATTGAGATTAAATGACGTCGAGCCGCGACGGTAAACCAGGCGCTGCACGGGAGGCAACCCGTGAAAAAATTTTTCTTTCATTTTGTAAAGTGTAAATAGATTTTGCTTTTTCTTTTTCTTGATTTATTACAAAATTTTTCATTTTAGTTATTGTTTTTTATTTTAGTTAGGTGAAACCTATAATTCTAACCAATTTTGTATAGTGAGATGATTTCCAGGTCAAACGGAGGAAAATGTGCACGAAATCGTGAAGGAAAAGTCGAGGTAAGAAAAATTAATAAAAAGTAGACAACAGTGAGCTGGGGCAATAGCTCCGTGTCACGGAGGAGGACCTCCACGTTACCCTCTGTGACACGTTGAGGTATAACCCGAAAATTTTAAAATTTCCAGAATGCTATCGCGATGGCTACGTGTCACGGAGGCAGTGCACCGTGATGCACTCCGTGACACGTTGTCGTGTATATCGCGACGGGTCACACCGGGTCGCCGGGTGACCCGCGTATTTTTCTACCTTTTTAACCCCGAAACCTCCCCTTTTCCCCTCATTTTCTAATTCCTCCACGACCAAACATCCCAAAACCCCTCCCCCATCAACGTGCCACGGCTTAAGGCAACAAATTACCGAGTTTTCTTTGATTCTTCAACTTCAAGGTATGTTTTCTGATTCCCTCTCAAGTGTTTGTCGCTTTTCTTCGAAATTATGCATGGGAGGTGAGCTAAATTGACCTATATAGTAATTAAGCATGAATTCGAGTTATTTGTTGATTGATAAATGTTCGGAATGTCGTTATGATTGTTTGAACATGTCGATTGTATAAATTATTCGAATTTGATTGATAAAATCAATTCTAGGGCTTGTTGTTGAATTTGAAGTTGGAAATGTGTTGAAATCGTGAATTTTATGTCGGGGTGTATGTTTTGAATGAGATAAGTCGATGTACAAAGTGTTTGGATGTTAATAGACGACGGATTCTCGGGTTTGGGTAAATGTTTAAATTTGTTCGAATTTGGTTGGTTAGATAGGTTCATGTATATAAGTTTTTGTTGTTATTTTTGTTTCTTTGTTTTTCTTGGCTAAGTGCGATAGTTAAAATGCTAGCGATGGTAGTGATTGTGATTAGCTGTACGAAGTCTGAGTAGTATGCCAAAGTTATACTGTCGAATTTTCTTTCGAACGCACTAAGCATGATTGTATAGTTGGTTGTTTTGTGTAAATAGAGTTATTCTTACCGTAGTGTTGTAACTGTAGCTAAGGACTAAGCGTGGGGTAACTTAGCGTAACCCGACCTTAGCCGAAGTTAATAACCGTGAGCTTAACATTGAGCTTGTTTACTTGGGTTGACAGGTAAAATGGCAAGCCGGCAAGAGAAAGGGAAAGGTGCAACAACTTCAGGCACCGGAAGGAAGCGACTCAGACTGGGCACAGCAGTCCCAGCAGCACCAGCAGTTCCACGCGGCCAACGCCGCTAATATGGAACAAGATGGGTGACCGACAAGGGGAAAAAGTGGTACGCAAAGCACAAAGAGAATAAATATTTCCCCGAGGAGCATATAGCACGGGAGCCATTCGCACAGGAGTTCCCCAGGATGGTTCACCGAATCAAGGTAGCTGGGCTCAATTTCATATTTGAGGAGCCAAGGAATGCAATTTGCACCTGGTTCGGGAGTTCTATGCCAATTTGAACCTGTCAATTAGAAGCCACACCATCAAGATCAGAGGGCAGATAGTCACACTGGAGCCCCACCAACTCAATGCCATCATAGGAGCGTGGGACACAGACACCCACGTTCTCCGACAGCTGAACATTACCCCACCTTATGCAGACATCAGACGTACATTGTGTGGGGCTCGATCTACAGCTAGATGGAGCAGGCACAAAGAAAGGGGCTACCACCAGACTCTGCCATATTCACAAATGAACAGGGAAGCCCGAATCTGGCTGAAGATAGTTTTCTCATGCCTCATCCCGGGGGTACATATGACTGATGTAACCCAGGATCGTGTTTTCCTGGTGTACGCCCTGATGAAAGGGCTGGAGATCAATGTCGGGGCGGTTATTATATTCTCCATGAAGAGAGCCCGGTTGCACCAGGGGCACAGGTATGATTTTGGTGGACTACTCACCACCTTTCTCAAGGGCCTTGATGTTGAGGAGGAGGCCCTTGACTATATCCCGCAGTTGGAGCGGCGGGCCTTAGATGTTACTAAAACTAAGGCTCCCAACACCACCCACGGGCCAGTGCTTACACTTGGTGAGCGATATGCTCGTGATGACCAGTACATGTCACGGATGTATCGGATGCAGATGCTCCAGCTAAGGATAGGTGGGAGGCCAGCGACGGAGGAGGAGCTATGGCAGCTCAAGCTAGATTACCCCTTCGGCGAAAACGCCAGGGCTTTATGCCGAGTAGGGCCAGCATTTGTAGAGCCCATGGATGATGACGTCCCCACAGATGAGGAGACGCGTCGGGAGGACTCCGATGTGGAGTCCGATGATGACGATGGAGGCGACTCGGATATGGGAGATGAAGCAGCAGCACCCGATGAAGAAGTGGAATACTTTGACTTATCAGGGAGTTCCACCACCCGATTTTGTGCTATTTGACTTTTTGTGAACACTGGGGACAGTGTTCGGACTAAGTGTAGGGTGGGAGTAGTTAGGTGCTGGGCTGGGCTGTTTTGTTTGTATGTTCTCCTCTGTTATTGTGTATGTTGTTTGTCCCTGTGATTTGTGAATTGTTTAAGTGTCGTTCTGTATTTGTAAATTGATGTGAAATTGATGTGTGTTGCTGAATGTTGCCAGCTGATCCTGTAAATATTTTTGTTTATCGAAATGATCGATATTTTTAAAAATTTCTTTAAAATATTGTGTACATAATTTTTTTTTCTTTTTCTATCGAAATGATCGATATTTTGCAAATTTTTGAACTTTTTAATTTTGGGTTTCTCAGCGTTTGTTTTTGATTCTTTTATCGAGAATGGTCCCATTGAACCGAAGTCATAGCTAGTGACTGTTCCCTATGATGGATGGATGACGACCGTCTTAAGGGAAATGTAGTCGTTAGGAGTAGATTTATTTTGTTTTTTTTAATTATTTTTCAGTTTTTTTCTTTGGTGGATTGCATCCCGAAACCTGTAGTTACTATATGGTTACGAGAGTTTGGTTGCGTGTTGTACATGATATTCAAAATGCAAAGGTGATTTGTATGAAAGCATGCAATTTTGTAAATATGTTGAGATACCTAGGCTGTAGAGTTTGATTCAGTGTGATTGAGGCTTAATGTTTGAATTCCTGTAATTAGCTGATTGAAGAGTCTGTGAATACATCTTGAATCGAGCATGTGCATAAAGTGTGAAGTGAGGTGTTCATATTCCATGCTATTGTGAAGTGTCTAGAACTTGCCTGGTGTGTGTACAAAACGAAATGAAGGAGGTGTATTGTAGGAAAGGATGTAGGCATTTCTTTTTTTTAACCGAGAGTTTCTATTTTTTTCCTTGTCATACCCCCCTTTCTGTGATTGTATACCCTAGTCAGCCCTTTGAGCCTTTAGCCGATTATTTCTTTCTTTTGTCCAAAAAGTGTAAACCGAGCTTAATTCCTTCTTTTCATTAGCCGTAAAGTCTATACAAAACTCTTAAGTGCTTAAGAAGAGAAAATCATTTTCCCAAAGTGTCAAAGAGTGAGAAAGGTGAAAAGAAAAAGAAAAGCAGAGTGAGGAAAGGAAAAGAAAAGGTTGAAGGTGCACTTGTTATAAATAAACGATAATGAAGGTGCATGAATAATCTTTGTTGTTGTGTCAAGTGTGCTTAATGAAATGGGTCATACTAAAGAAAATCATCAAGAATGGGATGATGAAAAAAAAAAGAGAGAAACAAATGTCCATGAGTGATGGGATGTGTTGAAAAGGCGCTTAAGGATGCTAGTGGCTATTATTGGCTAATCCAATATTTACTAGTTCCATAGCTTACATTACAACCCATTAAAGTCCTACGTGATCTTACATTGCATTTCTTTATATTAGTGGAGTAGTACACTAAGGGAAAGCTTATGGGTCATGACATGATGCATGTGAATTCTTTTGGGAGAGAGAGTGAAATTGTGTGTACATGCCCCTTCTTGAATGTTTGTGAGTCGTATGAGCAAAAAGGGGAAGATTCTCTTGAGTTGTGAGGGCACTGATCACGGGCAAAAATATATGCCCGAGATACGCTTTACGACTTAAATTAGTCTTGTTTATCTAAGATTATTGTATACATTTTCATGTAATTTTAGATAAAGTAAAGATATGTGTTAACCAACATGATTAGCCTTTGTTTTGTAGGTTTTGATGACTTTTGAGCAACTAATCCATGAGTTGGTGATGTAGAGGCTTGGAAACGGAATCAACACGCGAACGTCGGCAAAGAGGAGGCACAAAACAGCCCACCGGCGCGTCGACAAGGTGCCACGGCAGGCAGGCCGCTCACAACAGCCCACCTGCGCGTTGGCAACGTGCCACGGCAGGTGGCCTCCACGACCAAGGGCTACCAACGCGCTGCCCAAGCAGCGTGACACGCTGCCAACGCGGCAGGGTGCTGCCCGGGCCAATTTCGGGTGATTTCCAGAGGGCTTCCGCGTCCATAGCATGTCACGGAGGCCGGGCTCCGCGATGCACTCCGTGACACGTTGCTTGTTATTCCGGAAAAGAGTCTTACTACTATAAATAGCACACTTAGGTTTATTTTTCATAATTCAGACTTGGTGGAGCAAGGACGTGGGTTACAGGCAGTTGAGGGACGAAAAAGCTCAGGGTTTTTCTCTCTTTCTTTCTTCTTTCAATCAATTGTTTGTATGATCAACACTTGTTTTAGGATGATTAATCCACAAATGAGTGGCTAATTCTCTTCCTTGCTGAGGTTATGAACAATGGTGATGAATTTTGATTATTGAATTATATGGTTTTTCATCTTCTTCTTCTATGTTGTTCTATTAATTCTTGTTTCTACTACATTGGTGTGTGGCCGACATTAATGTACATCTAAAAAGTCTGATTTCACTCGAGAGAGCACGAAATTGGAAAGTTGTGAATTAATAGGGTATTGTTCTTAACTTGATTTGGGAAAATTGAGTTTTGATGTGCTTTCCTGATAGAAATATACTTGAAAGCCGTATTAGTCAATTTAGGAACCGGAATTGTATTGCTAGGTCATAAATTGCATTTGATCACAGAAATGTAGACGGATGGTTTATGATTCTTAAGTGAGATTAAATACGAGAGTTTTAATCTCTAGGCTAATGTTCTTGGCTAGCAACTTGAAGAGAAGAATAACCGAATTATGATTATAATCAAGTTCATTACTTGTTCTTAACCTTGGCATGCTCATATCCATAGTTTCAATTCAAAGTTGATATTTGTTAATAGTTTTAGTACATAATTTATAAACAAAAATTATTTAACTTTTGGTTATGTTGTTGTCAGCATATATAGAAGTAAGATAGAATATAGTATACTTGAGCAATTTTTACTTATCCAGAGTCTCCTTGGTTCGATACTTGGCTTACTTAGCCACTTTATTACTTGTTTGACCACGTGCACTTGCGTGTCGGTTTTTAACCCCTATAGCAAATACCCGAACAAGTTTTTGGCGCCGTTGCCGGGGAGACTTGGCAATTGGTGAATTTTTCTTAAGTGTAAATTTACTATATTTTTTTCTTAAGTGCTGACAATTTGGTCTTAGTGTTTGTTTTAATTCTTTTTTTCATTTTATTTTATTTTATTTTTCTGCTTGTTCGTATACCCTTATTAACATGACATCGTGGAATACAAATGGTTTAAATGGTGGATACTCATATTTTGGTGAATCTTGTCTGAATTGCGGAGGACCCCACTTGTGGCAACACTGTAACATGTGCAATATATGTGGTGGTCAAGATGGCCATTGGGATGGCTGTCCGAATGCATATTCCCATCCCCCAAGCCCCTACTATGATCCTTTTGTTGTTTTTTCTGAGTATAGGCATGCTGAAAATGAGGACTTGGGACGCCAAGCTCGAATAGAAGACATGCTAAAACAACTCTTGGAGCAATCAGGAGCAATGAAGGAGGCGATGGCAGTATTGAGAATTCAGCAAGAAGAGAATGCAGAGGCTCTAGAAAGGATGAGCATCAAATTCACGGAGATGATTGCTGAAGCCGAAGCGTGTGATAAATTGCAGGTAACAGTTTTAGCCGATATTCAAGAGGAACTACAAAAGGAACACAAAGGTGAATTTTTGGATGAAGCCCAACAATTAGAATCTCTTGAGTGTCCCCGTGATGGGCTCACACTTATGGAAAATCTATTCGTGGAAGAAGAGATAGAGTATCCCCTAGTTGACATTAATGGAGAGATAGATGTCGATGCTGAGAAGGAGTATACAAGTAAGGAGGTCAAGCACAATGCAGTTTCAGAGTTGAGGTGTATTGGACCACACTCTACTCATTTTTCGACATTAAGTTTGGTGGACAACATAGAAAGAGAGTCTTCCAAGCTTATAGATAAATGTCTAGAGGAGGACCAAGCACCATATATTTTGAAATTTGCCAATGCGGAGAGGCAAAATGACTTCGCTTACTTGAGGGCCAATAAGTTAAAAAGGCAACACCTACTGTTTGGTCCTTACAATTTTTCACCACCACCCCTGGAGCATAAGAGGAAATTTGAAAAGAAATTAGGGGTGAGATTCATATCCTCAAGGTGGAGGAAAAAGTGGTGAAACTTGGTACGTCGTGCCGCGACGTAAAATTAGGCGCTGCTTGGGACGCAACCCAAGGGTACCACAGGTACCATTTTAATTTCTTGCAAGTGAGTTAATTTTTGTTTATTTTCATATTTTGTTGTTTTGGTGGAAAGTTAAGCGCAGATGGAGGGGAAGTCTGAGTACCCGTGGAGGAGGAAGCTAACAAGCATGGAAGAGAAAAAGTGTGGGGTTGAACACCCACTTGTGCAAAGTCGAAGAAACGCATGCTGTTAGCTAAGCCTAAAGGCCCCAGGGAGTATTTCTCACCCTTTGTAAATTTTAATTTGATGCTATGAGGACATAGCATGATTTAAGTGTGGGGTGAGGGAAATTTCAAGGGAAATTTCAAAAATTTATGTGCTTAACGATTTTGATGAATGTAATCCTTGTGCAAAAGTTGGTGAGAAATTTGAAAAATTTGAAAAATCTTTGTGAATTAAGCATGACTTCATCACCCGTTGGTTTTTCTTTTCGGTTCTTTTCCGACGGGGGGTCTTTGAACCGAAGAATGAAATTTTTTTTCTTTGTCTGTATATAATGTTTTTAGTCATAGTTAGAGACTGTTTCCAACGATGGATGGATGACGACCGTCTTGAGGAAAATTAGTCAGTAGGATGGTTTTTGAATCCGTAACTAATTGGTGCTTGATGTTCTTGTTATGTGCTATAAATGTTTGTAAGAGGAAAGTATGTTCAGTGTGAAGCATGCAAGTGTATAACTTTGTTTGAGACACTTAGGCTCTTGAATTTGACTCAATATGTTTGAAGCTTAATTCTGAATTCTTGTGATTAGCTGAGTAAGAGTCTACTTATTGTGTCTTGATTTGAGCATGTGCCATGAGTGTAAGGTTTTTGAGTATTCTGTGCTATTATGAAATGTCTAGAACTTGCCTGGTGTGTATATAAAACGAAATGAAGGATGTGAATTGTAGGAGATGATTTAGGCATTTCTTTGAATGAACCAAACTTTTATCCCTCATTATACCTACCTTGAAAAGTTAATCCTAGTTAACCCCATTGAGCCTTGAGCCTATTCTTTGACAACTGCAACATAAGCTTAATCCTTTTTCCTTCATTAGCCTTGAAATTGAACCAAAACTCCTAAGCGCTTAAAGGAAAAATACGAAAGAGTAAAGGAGTGAGAAGAATGAAAAAGACGGGAAAGTAGCAATTGTAAGAGTTGAGAAAGGTCGAGGGTGCACTTGTTTGAATATGGGTGAGTATTAGTAGGGAGTAAGAAAATAAATAAATGAAAAGTTACTTATAGAACTCCTTACTAAAAAGCTAAAAGTGCCTAAAGAAAGGGGGGAACAAAAGAGGAAAAAGAAAGATGAAAAGAGAAAAAGGTGAAGTGAGGGAAAGGAAGTCCGTAATGAAGGCGTGATGTATTAAAAGCGCTTAGGAAAGATAGTCACTATTACTGATCATAATAGTACCTACCCGCACCTGAGTTACATTACAACCTAAAAAGTCCTACTTGATCTTACATTCATACATCCTTAAATTAGTGGAATAAAACACTAAGGGCAAGCTTATGGGTCATTACATGATGCATGTGAATTCTTTGTGAGAGTAAGTGTAATTCTATGCATGTACCCACACATGTTGGGATATAAAAATTGTTTTTGCGTGTGAAAATGGGTAACTCTCTTTCCGTGAGGGGCACATGTTGAATGAAGGATATAATTCATGTGGGATTTCTTAATCAGTTGATTTGCATGAGTTTGCTAAGATTGAGAGTCGATTCTTGAGGTTAAGAAGTCTTAACATAGTTGTACTTCATTTCAATGATCAAATCAGGCATGCTCTATTTTTAGCTTGTATCTTACGTAATCATTATAGCCGTAACTTGAATTCTCTTACTAAATTAGTTATGTGGGAGTCTCCATATGCATGATATGTAAAAGATTGTTCGAGGACGAACAAGGCTTTAAGTGTGGGGTTGTGATCACGGGCAAAAATATATGCCCGAGATACGCTTTACGACTTAAATTAGTCTTGTTTATCTAAGATTATTGTATACATTTTCATGCAATTTTAGATAAAGTAAAGATATGTGTTAACCAACATGATTAGCCTTTGTTTTGTAGGTTTTGATGACTTTTGAGCAACTAATCCATGAGTTGGTGAGGTAGAGGCTTGGAAACGGAATCAACACGCGAACGTCGGCAAAGAGGAGGCACAAAAAAGCCCACCGGCACGTCGACAAGGTGCCACGGCAGGCAGGCCGCTCACAACAGCCCACCTGCGCGTTGGCAACATGCCACGGCAGGTGGCCTCCGCGACCAAGGGTTGCCAACGCGCTGCCCAAGCAGCGTGACACGCTGCCAATGCGGCAGGGTGCTGCCCGGGCCAATTTCGGGTGATTTCCAGAGGGCTTCCGCGTCCATAGCGTGTCACGGAGGCCGGGATCTGCGATGCACTCCGTGACACGTTGCTTGTTATTCCGGAAAAGAGTCTTACTACTATAAATAGCACACTTAGGTTTATTTTTCATAATTCAGACTTGGTGGAGCAAGGACGTGGGTTACAGGTAGTTGAGGGACGAAAAAGCTCAGGGTTTTTCTCTCTTTCTTTCTTCTTTCAATCAATTGTTTGTATGATTAACACTTGTTTTAGGATGATTAATCCACAAATGAGTGGCTAATTCTCTTCCTTGCTGAGGTTATGAACAATGGTGATGAATTTTCATTATTGAATTATATGGTTTTTCATCTTCTTCTTCTATGTTGTTCTATTAATTCTTGTTTCTACTGCATTGGTGTGTGGCCGACATTAATGTACATCTAAAAACTCCGATTTCACTCGAGAGAGCACGAAATTGGAAAGTTGTGAATTAATAGGGTATTGTTCTTAACTTTATTTGGGAAAATTGAGTTTTGATGTGCTTTCCTGATAGAAATATACTTGAAAGCCGTATTAGTCAATTTAGGAACCGGAATTGTATTGCTAGGTCATAAATTGCATTTGATCACAGAAATGTAGACGGATGGTTTATGATTCTTAAGTGAGATTAAATACAAGAGTTTTAATCTCTAGGCTAATGTTCTTGGCTAGCAACTGGAAGAGAAGAATAACCGAATTATGATTATAATCAAGTTCATTACTTGTTCTTAACCTTGGCATGCTCATATCCATAGTTTCAATTCAAAGTAGATATTTGTTAATAGTTTTAGTACATAATTTATAAACAAAAATTATTTAACTTTTGGTTACGTTGTTGTTATCATATATAGAAGTAAGATAGAATATAGTATACTTGAGCAATTTTTACTTATCCAGAGTCTCTTTGGTTCGATACTTGGCTTACTTAGCCACTTTATTACTTGTTTGACCACGTGCACTTGCATGTCGTTTTTTAACCCCTATAGAAAATACCCGAACAGGCACATGCTTGATGAAAGATTGATTTTCGTGTCGGATATCTTGATTAGCTGATTTGCATGAGTTTGCCATTATCGAGAGTCGATTCTTAAAGTCTAGGAAGTCTTAATGTATTGAAGGTCATTGCATTGATAAGACAATGCATGTTTTCTTGATGATTTGCTGTATTGAGTAATCGGTATGACCATAGCTTAAATTGTCGTACAATAGTAGCGCGGTTGGGATGTAAATTGCAGGAATTGTATGTTTGTTGTTCGAGGACGAACAAGGATTTAAGTGTGGGGTAAGTGATCTTGGGTAGATTTATAAGCCCAAGTGATACTCAAAAGTATCATTTTCGCCTTGTTTATCTATCAATGTGTATACATTTTCATGTAATAGGCAATAAAATGTGAATTTATACTAACCAACATGATTAGCATTGTTTTGCAGGTAAAATGTGATTTCAGGAAGCTAAAATGCATGTTGGATGATATCGGAGTTGGACTTGGATGCGAGAAAGGGAAAAGGCATTGGACAACATGAATTAAAGGGGCTCCGCGATGGAGCCGTGTCACGCTGCCATTGCGGAGGCATTCTGCCTGGATGGGAAAATTCACCCAATTTCCAGTGGAGGTCCGCGTTTGCTCCGTGGCACGGAGCCAGTGCTTCGCGATGCACGCTGTGCCACGTTGAGCTTGAATTCCCGTACCCCCAGTTCCAGTGAGGGTCCGCGTTCATGGCGTGTCACAGAGGCAGTGCTCCGCGATGCACTCCGTGACACGTTGCTCATTATTCCGGGAAAAATTCCCAGCAGTATAAATAGAACACTTAAGTTCATTTTTCATAATTCAGACTTGGTGGAGCAAGGACGTGGGTTACAGGCAGTTGAGGGACGAAAAGTTCAGGGTTTTTTCTCTCTTTCTTTGCTCTTTAATTCAATTGCTTGTATGATTAACACTCATTTTATGATGATTAATCCACAAATGAGTGGCTAATTCCCTTCCTTGCTGAGATTATGAACAATTGTGATGAAATTTGATTATTGATTATCTGGTTTTTCATCTTTTCTTCCATGTTGTTCTATTAATTCTTGTTTCTACTGCATTGGTGTGTGGCCTACATTAATGTACATCTAAAAAGTCCGATTTCACTCGAGAGAGCACGAAATTGGAAAGTTGTGAATTAATAGGATATTGTTCTTTACTCGGTTTGGGAAAATTGAGTTTTCATTAGCTTTCAGGATAGAAATATACCTGAAAGTCGTATTAGTCAACTTAGGAACCGAAATTGTATGGCTAGAACATGAATTACATTTGATCACAGAAATGTAGACGGATGGTTCATGATTCTTAAGTGAGATTAAATACGAGAGTTTTAATCTCTTGGCAAATGTTCTTGGCTAGCAACAGGTAGAAAATATTAACCAATTTATGATGATAATCAATTTCATTACATGTTCGTTTAACCTCAGCATGCTCTTATCCATAGTTCAGATTCAAAGTAGATAATTGTTCTTAGTTTTAGTATAAAATTTATCAACAAACTATCAATTTTTTGGTTACGTTGTTGTCAGCATATTTAGAAGTAAAAATATAGTATACATGAGCAAATTGCACTTAACCCAAGTCTCTGTGGGATCGATACTTGGCTTACTAAAGCCAGTTACTACTTATTCGACCACGTGCACTTGCGTGTCAGTTTTATAACCCATATAACACCCTGAACACCACCTCAGTTTTAGGGATAGAGAAGAGACCAAGGACCAGCTCCATCTAACTTTTGACGATAGGAGCAGGCGGGGAAGAGGCGACCACCATTACTGCCTTGTCCCTAGTGTGGGAAATCTCATTCAGGTCAGTGTCGTCAGCGGTAGAATGTCAGTGTCGTCAATGCATCCAGGGCACTTTATGAGGCATTGTTCAGATAGGGTCGAGGTGGATCAGGCGCGATCAGCGGTTGCTTCGTCATCCTTCGTTCGACCTCCCAGGCCTGATCCTCACTAGAAACAGGTTGTGGCATAGGTAGAGGGAGAGAGAGGCTTCTAGTTCTGGGGCAACCCAGAATAAATTTTATGATTTGGGCGGTCGACAAGATAAGGAGGCCTCACTTGATGTTGTTACATGTACTTTGATTATTTATTCTCGTGCAGTATATGTGTTACTTGATCCTGGTTCTACACTCTTTTATGTCACACCATTGTTTACCAGTTAGTTTGAGATAGTCCCTGAGTTATTATCTATACCATTTGTTGTTTCTACGCCAATTGGCGAATCTATGTTAGCTAGACGAGTTTACTGAAACTGCATAGTATTGGTATGTGATGGATCAACCTTCGATGATCTAGTTGATCATGAAATGGTTGATTTTGATGTCATTTTGGGTATGGATTGGTTGCTGGCATGTTATGCTATTGTTGATTGAGGAGCGAAGGTTTTCAGATTCAATTTTCCCAGCGAGACAGTCCAGGATGGCAAGGTAACGCCGCTACGCCTAAACATAAGTTTATTTCATACCTTAAGTCTCAGAAGTTGATATACAAAGGTTGTATTTCTCACTTGGTTTGGGTAAGAAACTTTGAATGTGAGCCTACGACTTTCCAGTCAATTCCTATTGTAAATGAGTTCCCTGAGGTCTTTCCAGAGGATTTTCCTGGAATTTCTCCTGAAAGGGAGATAGATTTTGCTATTGATCTACTTCCAGGTACTCAACCTATATCGATCCCTCCTTACAGAATTGCTCCAGCAGAGCTAAGGGAATTAAAGTAGCAGTTGAGAGATCTTCTCGAGAAGGGATTCATTCGACTTAGTGTATCGCCTTGGGGTGCACCCGTGCTCTTTGTGCGAAAGAAAGACGTGTCGTTAAGAATGTGTATCGACTATAGGCAGCTAAATAAGGTTACAATTAAGAATAAGTACCCACTTTCCAGGATTGATGACCTTTTTGATCAGTTACATGGTGCCAGATGCTTCTCAAAGATTGATTTGAGATCTAGGTACCATCAGTTACGTGTTAGGGAAGTTGATATCCCCAAGACTGCCTTCAAGACTAGATATAGCCATTATGAGTTCTTAGTGATGTCATTTGGGCTTACTAATGCCCCAGTAGCTTTTATGGACCTGATGAATCAGGTGTTTAGGCCTTTTCTTGATGTATTTGTGATCGTCTTCATTGATGATATTCTGATTTACTCGTATTCCAAGGCCGAGCATGCAGGTCATTTGATAGCAGTATTAGAGACTCTATATGAGCACAGGTTATATGCTAAATTTTCTAAATGTGAATTTTGGCTAACATCTGTGGCTTTCTTTGGTCATGTAATTACAGCTGAAGGTATAAGAGTGGATAGTCTAAAGATAGAGGCAGTAAAGACTTGGCTTAAACCCTTGAATCCTATAGAGGTTCATAGCTTTCTGGGGTTAGCTGGTTATTATTGTCGATTTATGGAAGGTTTCTCTACTATCGCTGCACCATTGACAAAGTTGACTCATAAAGCAGCTAATTTTTAGTGGACATAGGCATGTGAGTGAAGTTTTCAGGAATTGAAGGATAGGCTGACTTTAGCACCTGTCCTGACTCTTTTAGAGGGTGTCGAGGGTTATGTGGTCTATTGTGATGCTTCCAGAGTTGGGCTAGGTTGTGTTCTGATGCAACACGGCAAGGTCATTGCTTATGCCTCTAGATAGTTGAGGAAGCACGAACAAAATTATCCTACCCATGATCTTGAGTTGGCCGTAATGGTATTTGCATTGAAGATTTGGCGCCACTACTTAAACGGGGTACATGTTGATATCTTCATATATCATAAGAGCCTCCAGTATTTGTTTTAGTAGAAGGATTTACACCAGAGAAGGTGGTTAGAATTGCTGAAAGATTATGATGTTAGCATTTTGTATCATCCGGGCAAGGAAAATGTTGTAGCTGATGCGCTAAGTCGCAAGTCTATTTGTAGCTTCAGTCATATTTAGGTTGATAGGATTGAAATGATGAAGGCTCTACGGTAGTTGGCTGACTTACAGATTCGGTTACTGGATGCCGATGATGGGGGTGTTATTGTCAAAAACACAGCTGAATCGTCCTTGGTAGCAGAAGTTAAGCAACGACAATATGATGATGCAGAGTTAGTCTTACTGAGAGACAGTATACCATAACAGAAGCAGAGCCTATTTGATTGTGGACCCAATGGAGTTCTTAGATACCAAGGCCATTGATGTGTACCTAATGTGGGTGAACTACATGAATAAATTATGAATGAAGCTCATTATTCTCGATATTCAGTACACCCAAGTTCCACAAAGATGTATCGTGACCTGAAGTAGCTATATTGGTGGAATGGCATGAAAAAGGACATAACCGATCTTGTGACTCAGTGTCCCAATTGCCAATAGGTGAGGGTTGAGCACCAGAGGCCTAGAGGTTTGGTGTAGGATATAGAAATTCCATCCTTGAAGTGGGAGGTGATTAATATGGAGTTTATTATAGGATTGCCTAGAACGAGCAGGAAGAATGATTCTATCTGGGTAATAGTTGATAGATTAACTAAATCAGCCCACTTCTTGCCAGTTAAGACCACATATGCTGCAGAGGATTATGCTAGGCTTTATATACGAGAGATTGTTCGCCTATATGGCGTCCCCTTGTCCATTATTTCTGACAAGGGTGCTCAGTTCACAGAAAACTTCTAGACGTCTTTCCAAAAAGGCCTGGGCACTCAGGTAAGCCTCAGTACCGCATTTCATCCTCAGACAGATGGACAGGCTGAACGCACCATTCAAACGCTTGAAGATATGTTGCCTGCCTGTGTTTTAGATTTTGGCGGAAGATGGGATGAACATGTTTCCTTGATTGAGTTTGCCTATAATAATAACTACTAGGAAAGTATTCAGATGGCTCCATATGAAGCTTTATATGGGTGAAAATGCAGGTCACCAGTGGGCTGGTTTGAACTCAATGAGGAAGAGTTATTGGGGCCAGACTTAGTGCAGCAAGCTATTGACAAGGTGAAACTTATTATAGATCGACTTCAGACAGCCCAGAGCAGGCAGAAGTCTTAAGCATATGTATGTCGTCGAGCATTGGAGTTTGTTGTTAATGATTAGGTCTTCCTGGAAGTATCCCCTATGAAAGGCGTTATGCGATTTGGTCGAAAAGGCAAGCTGAGTCCTAGATATGTTGGGCCCGACAAAGTTATCCGCAGGATAGGAAAAGTGGCCTGTGAGTTGGAGTTTCCACCAGAGTTAGCTGCAGTCCACCCAGTATTTCATGTATCGATGTTGCGGAAGTGTATAGGAGACCCAACCCGTGTTATGCCTATCGATGATGTTCGAATTTCTGAGGATATGACCTACACTGAGGTTCCAGTTTCTATTCTTGACCGGCAAGTCAGGAAACTTCAAACCAAAGAAGTCACCTCAGTTAAAGTATTATGGCAAAGTAATAATATCGAGGAAGTGACTTGGGAGGCTGAGGAGGAAATGAAGAGTAAATATCCTCACCTATTTACGATGTCGACATGATGTTAAGGTATGTGTTTGATACTTAAGTCACCGAGTATCTATTTTGAAGCATATTAAGTGAAATTAATTTCCATTCGCGGACGAATATTACTAAGGGGGGGGAGAATATAACACCATAGAATATTTTGGGTGATTATTTGATGTTTTTATGCTAGGTTAAGGAAAGTACGAGTTGTATATTGGTCGTAGATGACAAGGGAAATGTGTACGATAAAAAAACCAAAGAGTATGTGAAGTTCATAAGTGAGGTTCAATTTAAACGTTCATATCTCCCAATATATAATGTATTAGAATCCACACGACCTATTGATCACGGGCAAAATAGCATGCCCGTGATACGCTTTATACCTTAATATAGTCTTGTTTATCTAAGTTATTTTACATAATCTCATGTGATTTTATATAAATGTGAATATATGTGCTAACCAACATGATTAGTCCTTGTTTTGTAGGTTAATAATGCATTTGAGGAACTAATTCACAAGTTGGTGAAAGGAAGGAATGAAGTGGAAGCAAGTGGCGAAAAGTCGACAAGGGGCATGCGTTGGCAAGGCTGGCCGCGCCAGGCAGCGTGCCACGCTGTGCGTGTGCCGCGCCCAGCGCCGTGCCACGCCCTTGCCAAGCGCACGAGGAAAGGCAGCAGCAGGCAGCAGGAGGCAGAGAACCAGCGCGGCAGCGCTGTGTCACGCTAGGCAGCCTGCGCGACAGCAGCTTGCCAACGCTCTGCATGGCCAGCGTGCCACGTTGGCCAGCGCGGCAACCCTCGGCAACTTGGTTTCCTGAGGCAATTTCCAGAGAGCTTTCGCGTTGTCTCCGTGTCACGGAGGCAGTGCTCCGCGATGCACTCCGTGACACGGAGCCGTTCCCTCTCAGGCTAAATTATGCACGTTTTCCATTTACTATAAATAGGACCCTTAGCTCCTAAAACCAGGGGTCACGATTTTATTCTGAAAAACCACCTAGGAGTGAAGGGAGAAGTGGGAGAACTCATCTAGGGTTTATCAAATTCCCTTCTCATCTACCAAATTCATGTAAGTATGTTAGTTTAGTATTAGTTAATTGTAGTTTTACGAACATGAATGGCAAGAACCCTTCCTCTAGGGTTGAAGCCATGAATTATGATTGTGCTTTTATGAATTTATTTTGGAATTAAGTTATTGATTGTTGTTTTCGTCTTGTATTCTGGATTGTTGGTTGTTTTTATGATTGATCACCATGAAAGCATATTTGTTAGCTTGAGTAATAGCTTGAGAAAGCATTACCTAGGTCAGGACATGAGAATGTAAGGAGCATGTTTGTATCTCGGGAGAGATTTTTGTGTCAGGATAGAAATATACCTCACACCTTGCTTGGTTGAGACACAGGGGTTATGAAAGACCAACTTGGGATGTCACATCACCACTCGAAGAAGTAGTTGTGAGGCTAAGTTGAGTTAAATGGTTAGACGCACGAAAGTCCCTAATCGTTTCCCCGTAAACCACAACATTATTGATTGCCCGCGACTAGAAAATTAAACTCCTCGCTCACAATGATGCAGTGAGGCTAGATTGCCGTGTTTAGAGGCTCGAAAGACCATAAACATGCAATTCTAATTATGTGAAATAAGAATTGTTAGTTCCATGCTTAACCCATTGCAAATCGTAGGATCACATGATTAATTGGTTTTAACTCTATGTTGCTCCTAGAGAGATTTGAGAATATTTCTTTGACCCAAACTTAGACTTAATTAATCTCAATCGAAAATGTCTATAACCAACACTTGAGGTATTTAAGATCACAATAGAAATGGATAGTTAGAGGAATGGGTCCAGTCCCTGTGGGTTCGACAATCCGGTTCTTAAAAAGAGCCACTATATTACTTGCACGACCCGTACACTTGCGGACGCGCGAATCGGGCACGTCAAGTTTTTGGCGCCGTTGCCGGGGAACTCGGCGAAGTTTTGATAATTTATCTATTTTTTGTGTGATTTTTAAATTTCTCTTAAGTGTTGAAAAACTTGGTCTTAGTCTGTTTGTTTGCAGGTGACAGGTTGTCCTGCCGAGCTGGCTAGAAATAGAGAGCTTGTGGAACCGTTGCTTGAACCTGAACGTCATTTCCATTTGCAAAGGAGAATAGCTCTAGAGCATAAGCTGAAGAGACTTCAAGAAAAGGTACAACAACAACCACCCGCGGGACAAGCACAATTGTCATCCGAAGAAATGGAAGCAAGACCAGTTCGCGAAGTGGCTATCCCACTAGCGACAAATGTGACCTCAAGCATTCTTAAATAGGAGCCTGGAGGGCACTTTGAGCTTAAACGGAACATGGTGCAGCTGTTACATTCTAGTGGTCAATTCACTGGGATGGCACATGAGGACCCGCAGCAGCACCTACAGAGTTTTTTAGAGATTAGTGACACGTTTGTCCCCACCGGCGTGTCCATAGATTATGTCCGAATGACCCTCTTCCCATTTTCACTGTTGGGAGAGGCGAAGAAGTGGCTGAAGGCTGAGCCACCGAACTCCATAACTTCATGGAATGACTTGGCTAAGAAATTCCTTATCATATTCTTCCCATCAGGCAAAACTGCAAGGTTGAGAAGTGAAATACTCAGTTTTAAGCAGAGGCCTGATGAGAACCTATATATGGCTTGGGAAAGATTCAAGTCATTGTTGAGAGATTGCCCCCATCACCAGCAATCAAATGAAGTGTTGGCTCATACCTTTGTAGAAAGTCTAGACCCACACACAAAAATATTGCTAGACTCTGCATCGGGTGGGCAAGCCTTGGATAAGACATATGATGAGTTGTACAATTTGTTGAACAGAATTGCACAAGGAAATCCAGAGTGGCACAGTGAGTCATCGAGAGGGGCAGGAAAGAGACCAGGGTTGATGGAAGTAGATGGTTTGAATGCTTTGGCAGCACAGTTAGCTTCGTTCCAGCATCAAATGATGACTCAGTTTAATAAACTGAGTATGAACCAACGCCAGGGCCAGGTTAATGCAGTTCAGCAAGCTCCGAGTTGGTGTGAAATTTGTGGTAATAATGGGCACCAAACAGAATCTTGTGGAGCCAATCCGGAGGCAGTCAATTTTTTTAGTAATGTGCAGCGCAACAATTAGAATTTTGAAACCAGTTACAACAGAAATTGGCAGGGCCACCCGAATTTTTCTTGGGGTGGAAACCAAAAGCAGAATTTTATGCAACCTCAACAGCAGCAGTATCAGCAGAATAGGCAGAATGATGGGCAATTGAGTAGCAACATTCAGGAAACATTGCAGAAAATTATGGAGACCCAGACTCAGCTAGTGGAAAATCAGGCGAGGATGGCAACAGACTTAATGAATCAGCAAGTAGCCACCCGAAATCTTGAAAAACAAGTGGGTCAGATAGAAGCTGCTCAAAACACGAGATCGCAAGGGGGATTACCAAGCGACACAGATCCTAACCCCCGGCAGATCAATGCCATCAGTCTGAGAAGCAGTAGGCAATTAGCTGATGCAGTGCCAAAAGAGCTAAGCAAAGAGGTGCAGCCGGAGTTGGTTAGACCAGGACCATCCATCAACATGGGAGATAATCAGAGTGTTGGGCAACAAAATTCACGACTTCCATTGCAGCAAGCACAATGACCACCACCACCATTCCCTCAGAAATTCAGAAAGAGCAAGGAAGAGGAATGCTTCAAAAAGTTCTTTGAGAGCTTCAGAGAACTTCACATAAATTTGCCTCTTCTTGATGTTTTGCAGGGAATGCCCAAGTATGCTAAATACTTGAAGGACGTGATGGCGAACAAAGTGAGATTGGTGGATGTCCAAACGGTAGCACTGACTGAGGAGTGTAGTTACAGGGTATTGAGCAAAATGCCAAAGAAACTCAAAGACCCAGGGAGTGTTACCCTCCCCATACAAATTGGTAAAGCTGAGGTGCTACGAGCTTTATGTGACTTGGGGGCGGCAGTTAATCTAATGCCCCTATCCTTATTCAACAACTTGGGGTTGGGACAACCAAGGCCAACAAGGTTGATGCTGCAGCTGGCTGACAAGTCGCGAGTGACACCTGATGGAATAATAGAGGACCTTCTCATCAAAGTAGGTAAGTTCATTATACCTGCTGATTTTATTGTCTTAGATTTTCAGGTTGATGACCAGGTACCCCTGATCTTGGGACGGCCATTTTTGGCCACTAGAGGAGCGGTGATTGATTTGAAAGCAGGGACCCTGAAAATGAGGGTTGAGGATGAAGAAGAAATCTTCCGCGTGTACCAAGAAATGAACCCATCTACACACTATAGAAACCTTTGTCAGGTTAGTGTGTTGGCAGAGGATAAGTGTGGGATGGGGGATTCCACAGGTGTAGGGCCGAAGGCTATAACAAATGTTCAGCCCGAGTCTGATAAAGGACTTCAAACTGAAAAGAAGTTGGAGAAAGAGAGGAGCAGAGTGGAGGCTGTTTCCTCTAAACAGCAAAAGAAAAGGAGATGGTTCTCGAAAGAGAACCCAGGTATGAGGATGTCCTGAAAAGGATAGTCCACGTCAGGCCACGACGTAAAATAAGGCGCTACTTGGGAGGCAACCCAAGGGTACCACAGGTACCATTTTAATTTCTGGCATTTGTGTTGATTTTATTTATTTTTCATCTTGTGTTGTTTCTGGTGGAAAGTTAAGCACAGATGGAGGGGAAGTCTGAGTACCCGTGGAAGAGGAAGCTAACAAGCATGGAAGAGAAAAAGTGTGGGGTTGAACACCCACTTGTGCAAGTTGAAGAGAGGCATGTTGTTAGCTAAGCCTAAAGGCCTCAGGGAGTATTTCTCACCCTTTGTAAATTTTAATTTGATGCTATGAGGACATAGCATGATTTAAGTGTGGGGTGAGGGAAATTTCAAGGGAAATTTCAAAAATTTTTGTTGTGCTTAACGATTTTTGGTGAATGTAATGCTTGAAAAATTTGAAAATTTTTGTGAAGTAAGCATGACTTCATCACCCGTTGGTTTTTCTTTTCGGTTCTTTTCCGACGGGGGGTATTTGAACCGAAGAATAAAAATTTTCTTTTTCTTTCTTTTCTTTGTCTGTATATAGTGTTTTAGTCATAGTTAGGCACTGTTTTCGACGATGGATGGATGACGACCGTCTTGAGGAAAAATTAGTCGGTAGGTGTTGGGTTTTGAAACCATAACTAATTGATGGCTTGATGTTCTTGTTATGTGCTATGCGTGAGTGTAAGATGCAAGTATGTTTAGTGTGAAGCATGCAGGTGTATAACTTTGTGTGAGACGCTTAGGCTCTTGAATTTGACTCAATATGATTGAAGCTTAATTCTGAATTCTTGTGATTAGCTGAGTAAGAGTCTGATGAATATGTCTTGATTTGAGCATGTGCCATGAGTGTAAGGTTTTTGAGTATTCTGTGCTATTGTGGATTGTCTAGAACTTTCTTGGTGTGTTTATTAAACGAAATGAAGGATGTGAATTGTAGGAGATGATTTAGGCATTTCTTTGAATGAACCAATTGTTATCCCTCGTTTTACCTACCTTGAGAAATTAATCCTAGTTAGCCCTGTTGAGCCTTGAGCCTATTCTTTGATAGCTGCAACATAAGCTTAATCCTTTTTCTTTCATTAGCCTTGAACTTGATCCAAAATTCCTAATCGCTTGAGTGAAAAAATCTGAAGGAGTAAAGGAGTGAGAAGAATGAAAAGAAAGGAAAAGTAGCAAGTTGTAGAAGTGAGAAAAGGACAAAGGTGCACTTGTGTGAAAATGGTTGATTATTAGTAAGGAGCAAGAAAACAAATTAATGAAAAATTATTTATAGAACTCCTTACTAATAAGTTAAAAGTGCCTAAAGAAATGGGGGAACATAAGAGGAACAAGAAAGATGAAAGGAGAAAAAGGTAAAGTAAGGGAAGGGAAGTTCGTAAGGAGGGCGTAATGTATTAAAAGCGTTTAGGAAAGATAGTCACTATTACTGGCCATAATAGTACCTACCTGTCCCTTAGCCTACATTACAACCCATTAAGTCCTACTTGATCTTACATTCACACATCCTTAAATGAGTGGAATAAAACACTAAGGGCAAGCTTATGGGTCATTACATGATGCATGTGAATTCTTTGTGAGAGTGAGTGTAATTCTATTTATTTACCCACACATGTTGTGATGTAAAAATGATTTTTGCGTGTGATTGGGTAACTCTCCTTCCGTGAGGGCACATGTTGAAGGAAGGATATAATTCATGTGGGATTTCTTACTCAGTTGATGTGCATGAGTTTGCTAAGATCGAGGGTCGATTCTTGAGGTTAAGAAGTCTTAGCATTGTTGTATTTCATCTCGGTGATTAAATTGTGTATGCTCTACCTTTAGCTTGTTATCTTATGGAATCATTATAGCCGTAGCTTGAATTATCTTGCCAAATTAGTTATGTGGGAGTCTCCATATGTATGATTTGTAAAATGTTGTTCGAGGACGAACAAGGCTTTAAGTGTGGGGTTGTGATCACGGGCAAAATAGCATGCCCGTGATACGCTTTATACCTTAATATAGTCTTGTTTATCTAAGTTATTTTACATAATCTCATGTGATTTTATATAAATGTGAATATATGTGCTAACCAACATGATTAGTCCTTGTTTTGTAGGTTAATAATGCATTTGAGGAACTAATTCGCAAGTTGGTGAAAGGAAGGAATGAAGTGGAAGCAAGTGGCAAAAAGTCGACAAGGGGCATGCGTTGGCAAGGCTGGCCGCGCCAGGCAGCGTGCCACGCTGTGCGTGTGCCGCGCCCAGCGCCGTGCCACGCCCTTGCCAAGCGCACGAGGAAAGGCAGCAGCAGGCAGCAGGAGGCAGAGAACCAGCACGGCAGCACCGTGTCACGCTAGGCAGCCTGCGCGACAGCAGCTTGCCAACGCGCTGCATGGGCAGCGTGCCACGTTGGCCAGCGCGGCAAACCTCGACAACTTGGTTTCCTGAGGCAATTTCCAGAGAGCTTTCGCGTTGTCTCCGTGTCACGGAGGCAGTGCTCCATGATGTGCTCCATGATGCACTCCATGACACGGAGCCGTTCCCTCTCAGGCTAAATTATGCACGTTTTCCATTTACTATAAATAGGACCCTTAGCTCCTAAAACCAGGGGTCACGATTTTATTCTGAAAAACCACCTAGGAGTGAAGGGAGAAGTGGGAGAACTCATCTAGGGTTTATCAAATTCCCTTCTCATCTACCAATTTCATGTAAGTATGTTAGTTTAGTATTAGTTAATTGTAGTTTTACGAACATGAATGGCAAGAACCCTTCCTCTAGGGTTGAAGCCATGAATTATGATTGTGCTTTTATGAATTTATTTTGGAATTAAGTTATTGATTGTTGTTTTCGTCTTGCATTCTGGATTGTTGGTTGTTTTTATGATTGATCACCATGAAAGCATATTTGTTAGCTTGAGTAATAGCTTGAGAAAGCATTACCTAGGTCAGGACATGAGAATGTAAGGAGCATGTTTGTATCTCGGGAGAGATTTTTGTGTCAGGATAGAAATATACCTAACACCATGCTTGGTTGAGACACGGGGGTTATGAAAGACCAACTTGGGATGCACATCACCACTCGAAGAAGTAGTTGTGAGGCTAAGTTGAGTTAAATGGTTAGACGCACGAAAGTCCCTAATCTTCCCCGTAAACCACAACATTATTGATTGCCCGCGACTAGAAAATTAAACTCCTCGATCAAAATGATGCAGTGAGGCTAGATTGCCGTGTTTAGAGGCTCGAAAGACCATAAACATGCAATTCTAATTATGTGAAATAACAATTGATAGTTCCATGCTTAACCCATTGCAAATCGTAGGATCGCATGATTAATTGGTTTTAACTCTATGTTGCTCCTAGAGTGATTTGAGAATATTTCGTTGACCCTAACTTAGACTTTATTAATCTCAATCGAAAATGTCTATAACCAACACTTTAGGTATTTAAGATCACAATAGAAATGGATAGTTAGAGTAATGGGTCCAGTCCCTGTGGGTTCGACAATCCGGTTCTTAAAAAGAGCCACTATATTACTTGCACGACCCGTACACTTGCGGACGCGCGAATCGGGCACGTCACCTATCAAATTAAAGGTCTTTGAGTCTAGTTTTCATAACATCAAACCTCTTGTCAATCAGAATTCGGAGTATGAAGTTTTGGGCATTTTACCGAAGTATCGCGAGCAGTGACACGAGTATGACGCCCTAGCGCCTCCACCGCCCTAGTTACTTAAAATCTGATTTTTCACTTGTAGAAAACATTTTTAGCTAAATATAAATTGACCAGCTTGCTAAGGATTACATTTATCTCTCAATTCCATCAGCTAGGACAAAGAAAATCAAGGAGGAACATCAAGCAAAGTTCAAGAAAATCACAAGATAAGTTGAGATTACTTTGCCAAGTGTGTTAGGGGCTATTTTGGAGCTCGTTTTGGAAAGGTTTTGAAGAAGTTTTTCTGCGTTTCAAAACCTATTTGGACTTCCTATATATCCATCTTTCATTAGGTGTTGAAATTAGGAGAAAAAGTAAGGATTTTGCCCCTTTTAAACCTATCAAATTACAAAGCGAAAATCTGGAAATTGGCAGCTAAGTGAGCTGCCAATGGACAGTTTGTGAGCTGAGTTTTGCTCGTTTTCCTTAGACGTTTTGGCTGTTTCTATTTATGTAATTATACTTCATATTGAGGGGTAGAATTACATAAAAACTAAGGTAAAGTTTCCTCTTGTTTCTCCCTCAAAAGTTAGTGAAAACTAGTTGAGAAAGTGGATAAATGTTGTTGATGTTGCCATGTGTTGTTGTTGCTATTGTTACTGCCTCTGGTTAGTTATTTTGGCTTCATTTCTTTAGTATAGATTAAGCTTTTCATTTTCCTGTAAAACAACTAGATTAAGGAGGTATAAGGCTGATCATTGAGATAGGAAATCGGCTAGAGAAAAGTTCATCGGAGAAAGGTATGTCAGGCGCCCCGTCTATCGTTCTTTTAACACGATTCTTGTGTTGTGAATCGAATGAGACAGCAACCAATTTAAAATTCTTAAGGCAGTATGTTAAGATTCTTTTAAGCTTTAAATTTCCATGTTTTATTGAGGATAAATGTTAAGATTATGCCTAGCCGAAGTGAGACATCTAAATTGTGATATTGTGTTGAATGTTGTCGTAGTTGTACATTGAGTTCGAGACCCCTCAGCGCGGGCATTGTTATCTGGTCCTTACTGTATTTCATGTGTATATATAGGTGATGTTAAATGTGTTTAAATGTCTTATTGATAACTTAAATTGGTGAAAGAGCCAAGATGAGGACGTGTAAACGATTTTAAGCCACGTAAAGACGTTGCAAGCTATTAAGGGTAAACGAGCTTATAGAATTAGGATTACCTGATTATGGTTGTCCTTTATCTTATGTGTATGTTATGAAATATGTCAACACGATCTATAAATTTTGTTGAAACTCTTAGGTCATCCGTAGTTCCTTATGATTTATACAAGTTTACAATACATGCATTTAAGTTCTATTTTCTAGCTTTACATGTTATATGTACTCAGTTCTAGTTATGCATTACGAAGGAGGCCTATGCAGGCCATATGTTTAGTATTCGTCATTTCTATGTTGTACGTATTGAGCTGGTCCAGTATAAAACATATCGGCACCATTTATGATTTTGTCTAAGATTTATTTATTTTACCCCGGTGTGGTACACTGGCTGGAGGTCTTGTTATTTTACCCCGTTGTGGTACACCGGCTGGACGAATTTTACCCCGCTATGGTACACCGGCTGGAGGAATTTTTATTTTTACCCCAGTGTGGTACACTAGCCGGATGAATTGTATATAGATTTTAGGGTCGACTGTCTACTAGCATTTCAGTTATAGTCTTTGTTCTGCATTAGATGATTGCATTTACACTTCAATAATGAGTTATTATCAGGTTTCTATTTTCAGGATTTCGGGTTGTTACTACTCCTTATTTCCGGCCTAGTTATCATTTTTATCTTACATGTTTAAAGTTTTCAGCCTTACATACTAGTACATTTTATTCTTATTGACGTCCCTTCATCATGGGACCCTTCCTACAATCATGCTGCAAGTACAGGCCGAGGCTTAGATCATCAAACGTAGTAGGAGCCAGATTTCAGCAGAATAGTGGTACTGCTCCTCTCTTCCAGGAGCCATGTCCTAGTTTTGACTATTTTCAGTTTTGTGTACAGCATGGGTAGGCCGGGGCCCTATCCTGTGTATTTCAGTTTGTTTACTCTATAGAGGCTGATGTGGACTAGTTTGTATAGTAGTGTGGGTTGTGTAGTCCTATTGGTTTTTCATTTCTTTGCTTAGCTTTATTATAGCCTTGTCGGCTTTCCAGGTTGCATATCTATAATTGTCAAGGAATTATTGGCCTAGTATTTATCTTGGTTGGCCTAGTTAAAATACATAAAAGTTCATAAGAGTAGGACAACATGATCATCATGTAGATATCATAATGTAAACATAAGGCTCAAGGATTTCAAAATATTCGTAATTCATTCATAATCATAATCATAAGACAAAGCTTTATCAAACATTACTTGAGCCAAAATATATAATCATAACCATAAATAAATCACGAGGAACAGTGGAGGACTCGTCATAACCGATACCATTATGGTAGAGCCTTACAACATGCCCCAACTATCTCACTCAAGTGGGTAGAGTCGTCCTAGGCTTGCCTAGCAAGGGACGAGCAGTATGTGATTACGAAGAGGGGATCCCTTAACATTGGAATATATATAAATAAACCACGGTGGCACATAGTTATGAGACACCGGCATAGTCCTTTGAATGTTTGGCTACTCGATCCTAGACACTGCTCCCAAAAATATGCACATTAGGCTCATATAGTAACTATAACATCATTCATGAAATTCATGGACAAATAAATAACATCATCATTGATCCCCATTTAAAATACATGTTTAGCCATGAATAAGAGCTCATGAATTGGCGAAAGTCATAAATCCACAAATCATGACACCCATGCATACTTATAAAACATGTATATACTTGATATCTCATAAATCCATGGTAAGTATTTCAGAGAAATCATGTCATAAGCCAGAAATCCTAATGGTTTAATGAACATCAAAAATCAAAATGGAATCATAACTTGAACTTTCATAAAACATACGTAATTGGGCATAGTTTGTAGAGATTTAAAATCCATAAGTTTATAATTTGAAATAGTCATAAAATCTTCCCATGATTTATAAAACATGAATTTATACATGAGAGGAATACCCATAGATAGATCATAAGGATCTCATAAGAATTGGGATAGAACCCCATAGAATTATCAATAGAATATCTTGAATTAGAGAGGAGTAGAGCATTGGTGTGAATAATTTAGCCCACTCATAGCCCTACAGGCCTAAGAGAATCTGATTCTACAACTGCTCTGATTTCCCAAGGAAGAATTGAGAAGAACTTGGAAGATATTGATCTTGATCACCTCTCTAGACTTCGACACTTGCATGCATGGATAAGAATAGCTTAGAATGAACTTACCCCTCTTAAACTCACTATTCATAGCTTAAAATGACGTAGTTTAGGCCTTAGGAGCATAGAAATTATGGATAAGCCCTTATTGAATTCGCAGGAAAAAACTGACTGCTAGTCCCAATGAGGGACAGAACGAGTCATTGTCCATGGCCACGACTCATGGCCACCATCTGTCCTGTACACTGCCACAAACTAAGCATCGGTCACCACGGGTCACATGACGATTCGTTACTAATGACCACGAGTTATTGGTGACCAGGACTAGTGGTCACCTCCTGTCATCCTTACTATCGAAAACCAACCGGGGTTCATCACGGGCGACACCATGACTCGTAGTGCTTCCCAACGAGTCATGGTGAGGACCCGTTGAGTGCACTGCCCCATACATCCTTTTCCTTCGGCCATCCCTGACCACGAGTGACGTAATGACTGGTGGGGCTGACCATGACTCGTGGTCACCCCAACGTGAAAATTTCCAAACATGTCAACACTCCTCACCACGAGTCAGTTAATGACTCGTGGTCCACCTGATGGGTCACAGTACAACTCGTTCTGTGACCTGGTGCAAAAAATCCTGCTTTCTTCGTTCCGACTCCCAGGTCTGATCTTAGGGATTCTAAGGCATTACAATATCTCCCCCTTGGGAACATTCATCCTCAAATATTGAAAAACATATAAAAAAGCAGAGAAATGCAATCATCATACTCAAATACTGATCATATAAGTTGAATACTGAAGGAATGACTGACTCCGATTTGAACTACATGATCGCATTGAATTCATGAATCATACATACATCCATTTACATGAAAGAAACTGAGGTACATGAGATGAACATGAAACTAAATAGAGTTTTAGGGTAAAAATTGATACCTCAAGTTGAAATTGATTTGGAAGGGAATAAATGTGGGTATCTAGCCATCATATCTACTCAACGTCCCACGTAACTCCCTCAACATGTTGATTCCTCCATAAAACTTTAACTGAAGCTACTTATTTATTTATTAGCCTTTGAACCTAATGATCCAGTATTTCCACAGGGACTTCCTCATAACTAAGGTTGTCTTTCACACCTATACTCTCCACCGGAACAACTAGAGCTGGATTCCCCAAACACTTCTTTAAGAGTGATGCATGAAAAACAGGATGAACGGGAGCTAATTTTGAGGGCAACTCCAATTTATATGCCACCTTGCCAACCCATTTCACAATCCGGTACGAGTCAACATAACGGGGACTAAGTTTTCCTCTCTTTCTGAACCTCATCACTCCCTTCATGGGAGACACCTTTAGAAACACCCAATCATCAACTTCAAACTCAAGCTCTCTCTTCCTCACGTCAGCATAGGACTTTTGGCGACTTTGAGTTGTTTTCAACCTGTCCCATATGAGTTGAACTTTCTCCATGGCCTCATGGACTGAATCTGGTCCTATCAACATAGCTTCACCAACTTCAAACCAACCAATAGGCAAGCTATACCTCTGCCCATAGAAAGCCTCAAACAAAGCCATCTGAATGTTGGAATGGTGGTTGTTATTTTATGAAAACTCATTAAGAGGCAAATGATCATCCCAACTACCCTTAAAGTCAATTACACACGCTCTCAACAAGTCCTCGAGAGACTAAATATTCCACTCTACCTGACAATCAGTTTGAAGATGAAATGTTGTACTGAGATTAACATAAGTACCAAGTCCCTTTTGAAACGATCTCCAAAACTAAGACGTAAACTTGGTACCTCTGTCTGATATGATGGACAAGAGCACTCCATACAAATGAACAAGCTCTCAGATGTATAGTTTGGCATAATCCTCCGCTGAATCAGTAGTTTTGACCAGTGGAAAATGAGTGGCTTTGGTCAACCTGTCTACGACCACCCAAATGGAGTCGTACTATCGACAAGTGCGAGGAAACCCTGTGATGAAGCCCATATTGATCTCCTCTCATTTCCACGTTGGGATGCTAATGTCTTGAAGCACAGCTCTCAGTCTTTGATGCTCCACTTTCACCTGTTGACAGTTTGGACACTTAGCCGCAATTTCTACGATGTCCTTATTCATGCCATTCCACCAATAGAATTTTCGTAGGTCACGGTACATCTTGGTGGCACCTGGATGTATTGAATATCTGGAACCATGAGCCTCATGCAATATCCAATTTCTCAAATCATCAGCGTCTAGGACACAAAAGTGACCTTGATATCGAATCACACCATCTCCCCCTTTGGAGAAGACATCTACCTTCTGATTCTGAACGACTTCCTTTAGTTTTACCAAAATAGGGTCCTCGTCTTGTCTAGCTATTACATCAATCACCAAGGATGATTCTGACCTGTTCTGAACTATAACACCACCATCGGTCGAGTCAACCAAAGGAACTCTCAACCATGCAACCCGATGCACATCTTTCACCAGCTCTTTCCTTCCCTCATCTACATGGGACACACTCTCCATAGAAAGCCTACTAAGAGTGTTTGCTACCATGTTAGCCTTGCTCGGATGGTAAAGGAGATTCATATCATAATCCTTGAGTAGCTCTAACCACCTCCGTTGGCGGATATTTAGGTCCTTCTGGGTAAACACATATTGTAGGCTCTTGTGGTCTGTAAACACATCTACATGGACCCCGTACAAATAGTGTACCCAAATTATCAAGGAAAGTACCACCGCCGCCAATTCAAGATCATGGGTCGGGTAATTCTTCTCATGAACCGTCAGCTATCTAGAAGCATATGCTATAACCTTGCCATGTTGCATCACTACACAACCCAGGCCGATCCTCGAAGCATCACAATACACCACAAACCCATCTATACCCTTGGTAGGGTTAACACCGGTGCTGAAGTGAGTTGAGCCTTCAACTCATGGAAGCTCCTCTCACAGGCATCCGACCATTTGAATTTTACTTTCTTTTGAGTCAATCTGGTCAATGGCACTGCAGTAGATGAAAATCCCTCAACAAATCTCTGATAATAACCTTCTACGCCCAAGAAGCTCCTGATATCTGAAGGATTGACCGGTCTAGGCCAATTCTTTACCGCTTTTATCCTTTGAGAGTCCACCTTTATACCCTCACTCGACACCACATGGCCCAAAAATGCCACTGAGTTCAACCAAAACTTGCACTTGCTGAATTTGGCATATAATTGGCGATCCTTGAGAGTACATAGCACCACCCTCAAATGAGCGGCATGCTCTTCTTCACTCCTAGAGTATATCAGGATGTCGTCGATAAACACGATCACGGACATATTCAAATATGGCTTGAACACCCTGTTCATCAAATCCATAAAAGTTGCAAGAGCATTCGCTAGTCCAAAAGACATAACCACAAATAGGGGTGGGCAAAAAAACCGAAAACCGAAAAACCGAACCGAACCGAATTAATTCGGTTTTTCGGTTTCGGTTTTTTCGGTTTTTCGGTTCGGTTTCGTTTTTTTTTTTTTTTAAATTTCGGTTTTTCGGTTCGGTTCGGTTTTCATATTTCGGTTTTTCGGTTTTTCGGTTTAACCGATTTTTTTTTTTTTTTTTTTTTTTACTTAATTTCAAAAAAATAAAAATATGACACCCAACCCCAATCTCAAAGCACATTTACATTTAGAGAATTATTTATATAATTGATACAATTGCTTAAGTTTTTTTTACAAATAACAAGTTTTATAATAGTTTTAGCATGTTAAGAAAATTCTTACTATTATTAATATGCTTTGAAAGAAAAATGAAATATATAATATTTATTTAACAAGAAATTAGGGACCATAGATTATTAAAATCCTAAAAGACCCTTAACTTTTTATTGGTTTTGTTATAAGGATATTAAGCATATGAGAAAATTTATTATCAAAAAGTCAAATGTTATGTATGTACTACTAAATGTAAATCAATTGATCTCACTATTTTCTTTATTTAAAAAGTTAAAATTAAGCTTAGTTGAATTAAACTTTAGAATTCAAACTTAAAATAATTTATTTTGAATTTAAAAAGACAAAACAACTAATTTTTAATTTAAAAAGTAGCTCATTTTGTAAGTTAAAAAATAGCCCATTAATTAGGCCCATAACCGAAAAAACCGAATTAGAAAAACCGAAAAAACCGAACCGAATTTGAAAAAAACCGAACCGAACCGAATTAGTTTGGTTCGGTGTTCGGTGCACTATATGAAAAACCGAAAACCGAAAAAACCGAACCGAAATTTTAAAAAACCGAACCGAAAAACCGAATGCCCACCCCTAACCACAAACTCATAATGACCATACCGCATCCTAAAAACTGTATTGGGGATATCACTCTCCCGAACCCTGAGCTGATGGTATCCAGATCTGAGATCTATCTTCAAAAAGCACTTGGTACACTGAAGCTGGTACAAAAAATCATCAATTCTAGGGAATGGATACCTGTTCTTGATGGTGACCTTATTCAGTTGTCGATAATCAATACACATACAAAAAGAAGCATCCTTCTTGCGGACAAATAGAACTGGTGCACCCCATGGGAATTTGCTCTATCTGATGAATCCCTTGTCTAATAGGTCTTTCCACTGCTCTTTCAACTCCTTTAACTCGGCTAGATCCATTCTATAAGGAGGAATAGATATAGGCTGCATATCGGGAAGAAGGTCAATACCAAAATCAATCCCCCGCTTGGGAGGGATTCCCAGTAGATCATCTAGGAAGACCTCTGGATACTCACATACTACTAGAACAAATTGGATAGTCGGGGTCTTGGACCTAGAATCCTTAACCCTAACTAAATGGTACATGCAACCCTTGGAGATCATCCTTCCAGCTTTAAGGTAGGAAATGAAACGACCTGCAGGCACAACTGAACTAACCTTCCATTATAATACTGGCTCACCCAGAAATCGGAACTCTACCGCACAGGTTCTATAATTAACTGAGGCATAGCATGAAAATAGCCAATCCATGCTGAGAATAACATCAAAATTGGTCATGGATAACTCTACTAGATCTACTGAGGTGACTTCCCCAAGGACTATGACTGGGCAATTTCTATACACCCGTCTAGCTACAACTGAATCACCCACTAGAGTAGAGATTGAGAAGGATTCTGACAAGATTTCGGGACTGACTCTGAAACCATTGGCAACGTAAGGTGTCAAAAAAGACAAAGTATCCCCTGGATCTAACAAAGCATATACATCAAGGTGAAATACTCGTAACATATTGGTAACCACATCTAGTGAAGTCTCCTGCTCCTGGCGGGAGGCAAGCGCATAAAACCTATTCTGATGCTGGCCGCCACCTCCACTGGTAGATGTACCCTGCTGGGCTAGGCGTGCTGGTGCTGCTGCTAATCTGGTAATTTGAGCACGACCTCTACCATCCCTCTGTCTATCCAAGGGACACTCTCAGTGCATGTGGCCGGATCTACCACACCCGTAACAGATATCTCATCTCAACAAGAACTCTCTTGTGTGACTCTTGCCACACTTCCTGTAGGCCAGAAAGGTGCGCTCTATCTACATGCTCCTCTGGTCCCTCGAACCTGAGGCCCTACTCCTATGGTCACCTGTGGGTCTGGATGGGACACTAACTGATGATTGCACTAAAGATAATGATCTATGATGCAACTATTGTTGATGTCCACCTCCTAACCTCTACTAAGAGAACCCATAATTGTCTGTCCTAGCCCTCTTGGCCTGTCACTCTCTTAGATACCGCCTCTATCTACTAGCATGCAAAACTATCTGGGAAAAGTCAATTTCCCAATGAAGCATGGCGATCCTACAATCCTTGTCTAGGTAGTCCGCCACTCCATGAACAAATCTGCTCACTTGAGTCCTCTGATCAACCACTAGCTCTGGGGCATACCTGGACAAATGGGTGAACTCCAAAGCATACTCCTGGATAGTCATTTTCCCTTGCTTCAAATTCACTAAATCCGCTTCTTTGATCTCCCTTATCTCACGAGGGAAGAACCAATCCAGAAATTCAATGTGAAACTCCTCCCAACCGACGGGACCTGCTCCCACCACCCTACTATCCTTCCACTATTTGAACCAAATATGTGCAACCCCGTCAACTGATACGAGGCCAAATCAGCAAACTCCTCCCCAGTCACCCCCATAATCTAGGTGATCTTCAAAATCTCGTCAATGAACTCATATGGATCCTTCCTTCAATCCGAGGAACTCAGGAGGGTTTATCCTCAAAAAGTCTCTAACCCTCACTGTCCCTGCATTCCTATTCTGAGGGATATGCGCCACCGCCTACTGATTGACCTGGGCGGTCAAGGCTTGCGCTATCATCTGGATGGATGCCCTGAACTCTGTGTGGGAAACCGGCTCGGTTATGTGCACCACATGTACTGGTGGGTCCACTTGGTTCTCGTCCCCATTGCCACCCTCGTGGCCATTTCTGTTTCTATTTCTTCTGTCATTGACTCTGCAGGGAGGCATGATTCTGCAAACGCATTTAGCATGACTTTGAAGAATAGAGAGACATTTCACTACACAACATAGATCATGAAAGAAGAGGACATTTCCTAAACGTCTAGTAGCCTCTTCGTCATAAGTGTGGTGCGTATCACACCCATGAAAAATACTCTACTGAACGTGGCTTTCAAACAACCTAGGATACTTCAAAACATATTGCTTTGATACCATATTTGTCATGACCCTAGAATAGGCTTGGATCGAGACATGGGATAAGGAGTCCTGAGAGACTCCAAGTCAACCCATGGCATGAACATACATCTAACTCAGTCCATAAAAAATGGAAGACTTAACATAATAAGCATAACGGAAGTCTAAACATAACATAACATCAGAACTATAGTTTGCATCATACATGACAAGCTGATTACTACGCAAAGTCTAAAAGCCTCTAACATATCTGATGGGTTGATTGGAAAACATCCCCAACTAACCCGACAAGTCTGAAACTGAAGGGTAATTTAACAACTACGGATACTGAATGTCCTCGGAGGATGAGGACACACCAATGCTAACTAGACAGGTCGGATTGGGGAAGTAGGGACTAAGGATGCTGTTGAGAAGGATCCCTCGAACCTGTATCATGAGACGATACAACATAAAGTATGTGGTCAGTACGTGGAATGTACCGAGTATGCAAGGTAAGTAAAAAGACTAGTTAAAATATATAAAAGTTCATAAGAGTAGAACAACATGATCATCATGTAGATATCATAATGCAAACATAAGGCTCAAGGTTTTCAAAACATTCATAATTTATTCATAATCGTAATCATAAGAGAAAAGCTTTATTAAACATTACTTGAGCCAAAATATATAATCATAACCATACATAAATCATGAGCAATAGTGGGAGGACTCCTCATAACTGAAACCATCATGGTAGAGTCTTACATGATGCCCCAACTATCTCAGTCAAGTGGGCAGAGTTTTCCCAAGCTTGTCAGGCAAGGGACGTGCAGTATGTGATAACACGAAGAGGGGATCCATTAATATTGGAATATATATAAATAAAACTACGGTGGCACATAGTTCTTAGACACCGACATAGTCCTTTGAATGCCGGGCTACTCGGTGCTAGAAACTGCTCCCAAAAACATGCACATTAGGCTCATATATCAACCATAACATCATTCATGAAATTCAAGGCCAAATAAAAATAACATCATCATTGATCCCCATTTAAGATACATGTTTAGCCATGAACAAGGGCCCACGAATTGGCCAAAGTTATCAATCCATAAACCATAAAACCCATACATACTTATAAAACAAGTATATACTTGAGATCTCATTAATCCATGGTAAGTACTTGAGAGAAATCATGTCATAAGCCAAAAGTCATAATGGGGTAATGAACATCAAAAATCAAAATGGAATCATAACTTGATGTTTTATAAAACATGCGTAATTGGGCATAGTTTGTAAAGATAGAAAATCCATAAGTTTATAATTATAAATAGTCATAAAATCTACCCATGATTTATAAAACATGAATTTATACATAAGAGGGATTAACCCATAGATAGATCATAAGGATTTCATAAGAATTGGGATAAAACCCCATAGAATTATCAATAGAATTTCTTGAATTAGAGAGGAGTTGGGCATGGGTGTGAACAATTTCACCCATTCATAACCCTTCATACTTGAGAGAATATGATTCTACTACTACTCTGATTTCCCAAGGAAGAATTGAGAAGAACTTGGAAGAAATTGAGCTTGATCACCTCTCTAGACTACTACACTTGCATGCATGAATAGGAATAGCTTTGAATGAACTTACCTCTCTTAACTCACTATTAATAGCTTAAACCGACATAGTTTAGGCCTTAGGAGCATAGGAATTACGGATAATCCCTTACTAAATACGCAGGGAAAAACTGAATGTCAGTCCCAATGAGGGACTAGATGAGTCATCGTCCAAGGCCACGACTTGTGGCCACCATCCGTCCTGTACACTGCCATAAACTCAACACCGGTCACCACGGGGCACATAACGATTCTTTACTGGTGACCACGACTCATGGTCACCTCCCGTCATCCTCACCATCGAAAACCAACTAGGGGTCGTCACGGGAGACACCAAGAATTGTGGTGCTTCCCAACGAGTCGCGGTGAGGACCCCTTGAGTGCACTACCCCATACTTACTTTTTCTTAAACCACCCCTTCCATGGGTGACCTAAAGGCTTATCGGGCTGACCACAACTCGTGGTCACACCCATGGTCACCATAACTTGAAAATTTCCAAACAAGTCAACACTTCTCACCACCAGTCACTTAACGACTCGTGGTCCACCTGGGGTCACAGGACGACTCGTTCTGTAACCTGGTGCTGAAAATTCTCTTTTCTCCCTTTCGACTCCTGGGTCTGATCTTAGGGCTTCCGAGGCATTACAGTTTAGCTCTTTCTAAATCTCTCCTCTACGTGCATGCAAGACTAGAAGGTTCCTAGGGGTGATCAAGTCTAAAATCCATCAATTCTCCTTCAATTTCCTTTGGACATTCAAGGAAGAGTGGAGATCAACTTACCCAGGTATGTGAGGCTATGAATGAGAGTTTCTTTCACTCTTATGCTCAAAATTCTTCTCTATTCCATAAATCTCAATTGTATATTTAAGTTTCATGAACTTATGGAATTTATCCCAATTTTGTGAAAATTATCTATGATCTATCCATGGGTCAATTCCCTTCACGTATCAAATCATGTTTTATGATATATGGGCAAATTTTATAACTATTTTTTAATATTAATCTATAGTTTCAAATTTAATTGAGTTATGGCCAATTATTCATGCTTCATGAAAAGTCAAGTTAAGATTCTATTATGATTTGATCTTATCAAGTCTAAATTATGATTTATGATTTATGTTATGAATTCTCTTCAAGTACTCATCATGGGTTTTTGAATATCAAGTATATACATATTTTACAAGTATGCATGGATTTCATTATTTATGAATTTATGACACTTGGCCAACTAATGGGCCCCTATATATGGAAAATCATGTATTTAAAGTATGATCAAGTGTGTTATGATGTAATTGGCTATGAACTTCAGGATTGATTTATGATTATGATATGAGCCTCATGTGCATGTTTTTGGGAGGAGTGTCTAGCGCCGAGTAGACCCGACGTTCAGGTAAACCCCGTGGTCTCAGAACTATGTGCCACCATAGGTATATACATTCATTATTACATTCCTGTGATATCACCACACTACACGTCCCTTTCCTAGAAAGCTTGGGGCGTCTCTGCCCACTTGAGCGAGATTGTTAGGACATCATGTAAGCTCTATCATGATGGTGTCAGTAATGACGAGTCCTCCCATTATTCCTCATGATTTATGCATTGTCATGTTATGTTATTTTGGCTCAAGTTATTTTTTTATAAGGTTTCTCTTATTATTATGATTACAAAATAAATAATAAATATTTTGAAAACCTTGAGCCCTCTCTCTATGTTATGATATTTACATTATGCTCATGATGTCCTACTCATATGAACTCTTACGTTTTTTAACTATCCATTTTACTTAACTTGGATACACGATGTCATGCCCCACCTTGGGAGGCATGACTAGCACCTGTTGCCCTACTAGGATCTGAACTTGCCTGACTGAGCTTACGCATCTCTAGTGCACGATTAACAATAAATCTCAAATTAAGTAAACAACGGGCTATATCTCGGCTATAAACATAGCCCCCAGCTGGCAAGGCCTTAAAGCCACCTGTAAGAGAAAATAGCTAACCAGAAATAAATGATAATAGGGAATCCTATATGGGCCGACAAGAACACCATGATGTCTAGCTATAACGGTAAAGTAAATCCAGTACTAAACTAAGTTATGGCCAACAAGGCTGCGAACTAACAGCTACAGAAGGCCCCACACGTCCAACAACAACTAACCACGGGGAATCAGAAACAATCTGCAAGCCTCTATGAATAATATACTGGTCGAGACAGGGCCCCGACCTAGCTGTAAATTATACAGACAAAAAGAGAGCAAACCTTCTAACTATGAGCTCCAAAGGAAAGGAGCCGATTGCGCTGCTAATCTGGTTGAAAACTAGGAAGGTCCTGATCTGCTTCTATCTGCATCTGCAGGCAAGTAATGCATCGCCCCAAGAAGGGCATCAACACAATATGTACCAAATATGTAAGGCAGTAACTATAAATAATTGAATGAACTAAAATGAAACTGAAAGTAACTGAAAAGAAAGGATAGAAATACTACCTTTTGTCTAATCTACCAATAACTGGTGCAAACAAGAAACTTACTTGGCCTCCATAAGCCGAAAGGTACAACTAGCACAAAATAAACCACCCGGGGCCCCCATAAGCCCTAGTGGATACCCTTCAATCTATATACCCCTAACAAGGTTATACTAAATCATCTAATAACTATAGTTGTCCTACCAATCCCCTGGGGCTGTAACTGAGCCTGCTCGGCCCCTGATCTGTAGCTGTGTCTGAGTCCAGTGGACTCTTGATATCTGGTATCTGCACCCCAGGCACCAGGCTCGACAAGGGGTGTGGTGTAGTTTCGATCGGTATAAAAAATAGTACAACCATGGAATGGAATATATGAGGACCTTGGACCTCATCTTCGTCCCTTGCGGATGGCATACCGCTCCTTGGAACGACGTCATCTCGCCCCTGGCGGGCGTCGACACAATTATTGACCCTGGGGTTGGTTATGGAGGGCTATACGGGGCAAAGCCAATCCCAAGCTATACATAGGATATTGACCTCAACTAAGAACAATTGCTAATCTCAAAAGATATATGTCTAGCTTTCTTACTAGGATTCAAACTGAATTATAATACTGAAGAACTAACTTGTCAACGGAATATGCCTTAACATACCTAGATCGCCGGTTCCTGATTAGCTGGTGAGTTTCAATCTGTATTCAATAGTTTTTTCTAATTGTAATTGTATTACTGAGAGAATGAGACTAGTTTCAGTACCAAATTTGGCAAAAATGATAACTTTATATATAAATATTAACTATAATTCAACTTAACGGAACATGATCGAAAATGTATAATTTCCCGAGAGCTCAAAAGGGAGAAATGCTTACTTGAAGCCTGTGATCGTATAGAAATTGGTTTGGAGAAATTCTGACAACTTCTACTTAGTGGGGCTATGATTTGTCGAGCTATTCTAGAGAAACTAACTTCGTAGCAATGCTCCCTGCAGTCTTATAATTCAATAGCTGAAGTTAATTTGGATTTGGACGACATTTGGCAGTGTAAACGGAGGAAAATTAACTTAAAATGGCGTGTATCTCTTCTCTAACCTTGGGTCTATAAATTTGGAACAAAACAAATGAAAACATTGAACCTTATATGAAACTTGGGCGGTGGACATCGGTTCCGTGGCACGGACCCTATCACGGCACTTCAAGGTCGTGTCATGGCGCCCAACGCGTAGGAAGGGGTCTGTGACACGTTGCCCCTTGTGGCAGCCTGTCCGGCCTTCTTCCTCGCTCTCTTGATTTTGTGCTCGTTCGACCTTTCCCCAGGCCTTTTCTCGTACGTGTTGTACTATAAAACTCTTGACCAACGTACGAATAGACTGACTAAACGTTAGGAACTTACGGGGTGTAACATCCTCCCCCCCCCCCTTAGGAGTATTCATCCTCGAATGTCACTTTAGCTTATGGGGATTTAATTCTTCTAACTACTATTCTGGAAAGAAATTTTGACAGAGCCTCCCTTGTAACATGGACTATCTGAAAACCCTGAAATGCAAAAAAGTCAAACACAGGCTTTTCATATGACACTATAACAATTATTTTGCAACAAGATTGTAGCTAACTGAGTAGTATACGTAATATATATCATGAAACAACAACTGAATCAAAAACTTTACCTTGACTATATAATCCAGACTAAGCCTAGAACAAATGAGGATATCGGGATCTCATGTCGTCCTCAGCATCCCAGGTCATCTCTTCTTTATTCTTGTTTCTCCCAAGTACCATAACAGTGGCGACATCTTTAGTTCTCAACCTACGAACCTATCGATCTAATATGGCTATCGAAACTTCTTTATAGGCTAACTCCTCAGTAACCTGGATGTCCTCCACTGATACAACTTGGGTCAAATCCCCGATACACTTCCTTAACATTGATACATGAAAGACTGGGTGAACAGATTCCAACTCTGAAGGCAGATCTATCTCATATGCCACCTGGCCTATTCTCCGAAGGATTTAATACGATCCAATAAACCTCGAGCTAAGCTTTCCCTTTTTAGCAAACCTTAACTCGCCCTTCATTGGCAAAATTTTCATAAATACCCAGTCACCTACATCGAACTCTAGGTTTCTAGGTTGTACATCAGCGTAAGATTTCTGGTAGCTTTGAGCTGTCAGTAGGCGTTCTCTAATAAGTTTCACTTTCTCTTCTGACTAATGGATTATGTTTCGTCCAATTAACCCTGATTCTCCTACCTCGAACCAACCAACTGGGGACCTGCATTTCCGCCCATATAAGGCCTCATAAGGTGCCATCTGGATTGTTGAATGATAACTTTTATTGTAAGAGAACTTGATAAGGGGTAAATACTCATCCCAAATGCCTCCAAAATCAAACACACATGCCCATAACATATCCTCAAGCGCCTGGATGGTATGTTCTGCCTGCCTGTCTATTTGAGGATGGAAGGCTGTAATCATATTAGCTTATGTCCCCAAGACTCTCTAGAAAGACTGCCAGAATTTAGCTGTGAACTGCGTTCCTCTTTCAGAAATGATATATATGGGAACACCATGTAATTGAACTATTTCTCTAATATACAATTCAACATAGTCCTCAGCTGAGAAGGTAGCCCTGACTGGTAAAAAATGAGCCAACTTCGTCAATCTGTCGACAATCACCCATATAGAGTCGAATCTGTGTTTGGTATAGGGTAATCCTTTCACAAAATCCATATTGATCGCCTCTCATTTCCACATAGGCACTACTATTTCCAGTGTCAATCCGCCAGGTTTTTGATGTTCAGCCTTTACCTGTTGGCAGTTAGGGCATTGTGCTACAAATTTTGCTACCTCCTTCTTCATTCCCGGCCATTAGTAAATCTCTTTTATGTCATGATACATCTTTGTCGAACGTGGTGAAGAGAATAATGGGAATAATATACCTCTACCATGATCTGCTGGTGGAGTCCTACCACATCTAGAACACAGAGGCGACCCCTATATCTCAAGACCCCGTCTGCAATTACCTCAAAAGCTGATACTTCCCTTCACTGAAATTTATCTCTAAGCTGAACCAAGTTAGGATTTTCATACTTCCATTCTTTCACCTTTACAACCAAGGATTATATTGTAGTATTCTGGATCACTGCTCCACTATCTCCTGAGTATACGCTCCGGACAGCTAAATTGGCTAACTGGTGCAATTCTCGGGCCAGCACTCACCGTTCGGGTTTTAAATATGCCAAGCTTCCCATGGATTTGTGGCTAAGGACATCTTCTACAACGTTGGCCTTCCCTGGATGATATAAAATATTCAGGTCGTAGTCCTTCAATAATTCTAACTAGCGGTGCTATCGCATATTCAACTCTTTCTGTGTAAAGATGTACTGGAGGCTCTTATGATCAGTAAAAATATCTACATGCACTCCATACAGGTAGTGTCTCCAGAAATTTAAGGCGTGAACTACTGCATCTAATTCTAGATCATGGGTAGGGTAGTTCTTTTTATGCTTCCTCAACTGTCTTGAAGCATAAGCAATTACCTTACCATGTTGTATCAGAACACATCCTAACTCGATGCCTGAAGCATCACAGTACACTGCATAACCCTCTGATCCTTTTGGCAAAGCTAATACTGGTGCTGATGTCAACCTGTTTTTCAACTACTAAAAACTCTGTTCACACACTTTAGTCCAGTGAAATTTAGCTGCTTTCTAAGTTAACTTGGTCAAGGGCGCTGATAGAGTAGAAAACCCCTCTACGAACCTTCTGTAATATCCGACTAACCCTAAGAAACTACGAACCTCAGTCGGAGTTGTAGGTCTGGTCCATGTCTTTACTACCTCAATCTTCTATGAATCTACCTGAATGTCGGCTTCTGAACAATGTGACCCAAAAAGGCCACTGAATTCAGCCAAAACGCACATTTAGAAATTTCGCATACGATTGGAAATCTCTAAGAATTTGGAGCACTGTTCGTAAATGATCACGATCTTCTGCTTCGAAATGGGAATACACCAGAATATCATCAATAAAAACTATCACAAACAGGTGCAGATACGGCCTGAAGATGTTGTTCATCAGATCCATGAACACTGTAGGAGCATTCATCAGTCCGAAGGACATGACTATGAATTCAAAATGGTCATACCTAGTCCTAAAGGCAGTTTTTGGAATGTCCCTTTCTCGGACCCGAACCTGATGGTATCCAAATCTTAAGTCAATTCTTGAAAAGTACTTTGCTCCCTGTAACTGGTCGAAGAAGTCATCTATTCTGGGAAGTGGGTATTTGTTCTTGATGGTGACTTTATTTAGCTGTCGGTAGTCTATATACATACAGAGAGAGCCATCCTTCTTTCTCACAAATAGAACTGGCGCACCCCATGGTGAAGTACTCGGCCTGATGAAGCCCTTATCTAACAGATCTTTCAATTGTTCCTTCAATTCTCTAAGCTCGGTAGGAGCCATTGGGTACGGAGGGATGGATATAGGCTGAGTACCTGGTAATAAGTCAATTGCAAAATCGATCTCCCATTCTAGGGAGATACCAGGAAGTTCAAAAATATTTCTGGAAATTCATTGACTACTGGAATGGACTGGAGAGTCAAAGATTATGCCTGAACATCCTAAACCCTAATAATACAATAAATACATCCCTTCGCTATCAATTTTCTCGCCCAAGATAGGAAATAAACCTACCTTTTGGCGTGGTTGCATTACCTTTCCACTCCTATACTACCTCCCCTGGGAAGTGGAATCGGACAGTCTTGTTCCAACATTCTACATTGGCATAATATGGCGCTAACCAATCCATATCCATAATTGCATCAAAGTCAATCATTTCTAGTCCCACAAAATCTCCTAAAGTCTGGATACCAACAACCTCTACTGTACAATCTTGGTAGACTCTCTTGGCTATGATGGAGTCACTGACGGATGTAGATATTGAGAAAGGTCGTTGAAGAAATTCTGGTGTGAGACCGAACTTATGGGCCACTAATGGTGTAACATAAGACAAAGTGGAGCCTGGGTCTATCAAGACATACACGGAATGAGAGTAGATGTCTAGCATACCTGTCACCACATCCGGTGATGACTTTGATTCCTGTCATCCCGGTAATGCATAAGTGCGATCTGGACCGATGCCTAAGCTAGATGCCCCTGATATGCCTCGGACTCTGCTGGCTAAAGCTGAGGGCCTATGCCCTGCTGGAGATGCTGGGGCACGTGACCCTACTGAAGATCAATCCTGACGGTCCTGATCACTTTGACCCCTGGCTAGATAGTCCCTCATCAAGTGATCCTTTTGCCCATAGATGTAACATGCAGAAGAATCATACCTACATACCCCCGGGTGACAGCGACTACAAATAGGGAAAAGTGGCACGATAAATCTACTCTACTCTAGCCCCCTCTACTGATGCGAGGCTGATGGTCGTGAACTGTCGCCAGGTCCTAACTGCCCCCGACAGCCTAATCTACCACCCTGCTGCTGCTGTGGAGGTGGAGGTCTAGGTGGGGTGCCTGATAGTCGTGGCTTGGGTCCGCCCTGAAATTCTTCCTGTGCATCACTCTATCTATCCTTGCGGCGCTGCTCCTGATTTATCTTTTCTATCTCTCGTTGCCATTGTCTGATTCCCTCAATATTTTAAGCAAATGCCTAGATACGGGCAATATCCATGTCCTCTCACAGAGTAGCTGTAATACAAGTCTCTACATATTCTGGATTCAATCTCATGATAAATTGGTGAACCCTTGTTGGCATGGTATCTACAAAAGCCGGAGCATATCGGGCCAAGGAGTAAAATCTCATAGCATACTCCCAAACACTCATCAAGCCCTGCTCTAGATGCAAAAATTGATCTACCCTAGCCTGTCGGATCTCCTGTGGCAAATAATGGTCCAAGAAGGCCTCTAAAAAGATGGACCAAGTCGGAGGGGGACCATTTCTACCTCAGGACCTTTCCCAACTCTCGTACCATAATATTTCTATGTCCCATAGTCGAAATACTGCTACTCAACTGATTTTGTAGGTGTAGCATGTATTACTCTAAAGATCCGCTGCAGCTAGTCCAAAAAGTCCTGAGGGTCCTCATCCCGATCCATCCCCGTAAACTGCGTGGGACTCAGAGAAAGGAACTCTCGAACCCTCGAACTACCTGGTCCTCCCGATGACTCCGCAACTACGAGTGTCACTGTCTTATGTTGTGCAGCCATCATCTGGGCAATCATTAAAACAACACTCCTGACCTCTTGATCTGATGGAATTGGTATAGAGACTGTTGGAGGCGGTACCGACACATATGCCACTCTGGATGGCTCCTGGGGTGGCGGATAGTGCTCGGGAGACCGAGACATAGTCTTGCTATCGCCCTCCGATTGGGCCGACTATGACTGGGGCACCCTGCTAGTGCCTTCTCCTGTTGTAACATCTAACTTCCTGCAAGTCATAGTCTGTCGCGTGTCCGACATTTCTCTGTAGACAAGCAGAATATAGTAAGCTTAGGGACTCAACCCTATACATCACAGCTCCATAGCACGATTGGAAGAGAAAAAAGAGTAACCACCCTAACATGTCTTGCAGCCTCCTGTCTATAGTATGTGGTGCACAACACATCCATAGGCAAGACTATACTTAGCACGGTTTGCAGACTCCCTGGGATACGACCTGCTCTGATACCAAGTTTGTCAGGCCCCACCTTGGGAGGCATGACTGGCACCTAGTGCCCTACTAGGATCTGAACTGTCCTGACTGAGCTTACGCATTTCTAGTGCATGACTAACACTAAATCTAAAAATAAGAAAACAATGGGATATATTTCGGCTGTAAACACAGACCACGGCCAACAAGGCCCTATAGCCACCTGTAAGAGAAAACAGCTAACCAGAAACAAATAATAATAGGGAATCCTTGCGGGTCGACAAGAACACCATGATGTCTAGTTATAACTGTATAGTAAATCCAGTACTAAACTAAGTTATGGCCGACAAGGCTGCTAACTAATAGCTAAAGAAGGCCCCACATGGCCAGCACACAAGATAAAACATATATGGGTCCCACATGGCCAGCACACAAGATAAAACATATATGGGCCCCACATGGCCAACAACAAATAAATATAGGGAATTAGAAACAATCTGCAAGCCTCTAGAAATGATATACTGGTCGAGACAGGGCCCCGACCTACTCATAAACTATACAAACAAATATACAGTCAATCTTCTGACTGTGAGCTCTGGAGTAAAGGAGCTGACTGCACTACTAATCTACCTAAAAACTAGGAAGGTCCTGATCTGCGTCTATCCGCACCGGCAGGCAAGTAATGTAGCGCCTCAAGAAGGGCGTCAGTATAGTATGTACCAAATATGTAAGGCGGTAACTATAAATAACTGAATGATCTGAAATGAAACTGAAAGTAACTGAAAAGAAAGGATAGAAATACTACCTTTTGTCTAATCTACCTGTAACTGGTGCAAACAAGAAACTTACCTGGCCCCCATAAGTCAGAAGGTACAACCAGCATAGAATAACCCACCAGGGATCCCCATAAGCCCTGGTGAGTACACTTCAATCTATATACCCCTAACAAGGTTATACTAAGTCATCTAATAACTATATCCATCCTACAAGTCCCCTAGTTCTATAACTGAGCCCGCTCGGCCCCTTATCTATAGTTGTGTCTGAGTCTAGTGGACTCCTGATATCTGATATCTGCTCCCCGGGCACCAGGCTCGACAGGGGGTGTGGTGTAGTGCCAATCAACATAAAAAAATAGTACAGCCATGGAATGGACTGTATGAGGACCTTGGACCTCATCTTCGTCCCTTGCGGACGGCATACCTCTCTTTGGAGCAACGTCATCTCACCCTTGGCGGGCGTCGACACAACTATTAACCCTGGGGTTAGTTATAGAGAGCTATACGGGGCAAAGTCAATCCCAAGCTATACATAGGATACTATCTTCAGCTAATAACAACTGCTAATCTCAAAAGATATACGTCTGGCTTTCTTACTAGGATTCAAACTGAATTATAATACTGAAGAACTAACTTGCCGATGGAATTTTCCTTACCATACCTGGATCAACAGTTCCTAATTAGCTGGCGAGTTTCAATCTATATTCAACAGCTTTTTCTAACTGTAATCGTATTACTGAGAGAATTTAGCCACTCATTTGTGGATTTAACATCATCAAATAAGTAGAATTTATACAAACAATTGAGATAAAAGAGAAAGAGATAGAGAAGAACCCTAGTTTTTGTCCCCTCAACTGCCTGTAACCCACGTTCTTGCTCAACCAAGTTAGAATGTTTAAAAATAAACCTAAGTGTGCTATTTATACTAGTGGAAATTTTTCCCGGAATAACAAGCAACGTGGCACGGAGTGTATCGCGGAGCACTCCCTCCGTGCCACGGGGGTATCGCGGACCCTCTATGGAATTTGGCTCCTCAAAAATTTCACCTTTGCGTGCCACGGCTTGCATCGCAGAGCCTGGCCAATGTGCCACGGTGCTATCGCGCACCTACACTGGAAATTGATGTCCCAGAAAATTGTACTCAACGTGCCACGGCATGCATCGCGTGGCATTGCCTCCGTGTCACGGAGGTAACGTGAGGCTTCACTAGAAATGGCCAAAACTAAATCACCCGAGGAAGAATGCCTCCACGATGGCAGCGTGACACGGCTCCATCGTGGAGCCCTTATTTTTACTGCTCTTCCTTGACCTTTTCCACTCCTTGCTTCCAAATCCATTCCCAATTTTTACCAACATGTATCTTAGCTTCCCAAAATTCCATTTTACCTGCAAAACAACACTAATCATTTTGGTTAGTATAAATTCACATTTTAACTACAAATCACACGAGAATGCACAAATAACGATAGATAACAAGGACGAAACGAAGCATTTGAGTATCACTTGGGCATATAATTCTTCCCAAGATCACTTACCCCACACTTAAAACCTTGTTCATCCTCGAACAATACTCTTACATCTCATGCAATTGACACCCACGCATAGCTTCTTTGGCTCGACAATTTAAGCTACGGCTATACAGATTATTTCATCTAGCAAATCATCAAGAAAACATGCATGGTCTTATCAACACAATGACATACCCCACATTAAGAACTCCTAGACTCAAGAATCGACTCTCGATCTCGGCAAACTCATGAAAATCAACTGATCAAGACATCCGACACGAAATTTAATCTCTCGTCAAGCATGTGCCCTCACAACACAAGAAAATCTCCCCATTTGCAATCATACAATTTCCAAAGCATTACATGTAGGGGTATATGAACACAATTTCTCTCTTTCTCCCAAAGAATTCACATGCATCATGTCATGAACCATAAGCTTGCCTCTAGTGTACTACTCCACTAATATAAGGACGCGTGATGTAAGATCACGTAGGACTTAACGGGTTGTAATGTAAGCTAAGGAACTAGTAAATACTGGGATAACCAATAATAGCAACTAGCTTCCTTAAGCGCTTTTCAATACATCCCACCATCATTATGGGCATTGTTTCTTCCTTCATCTTCTCATTCTTGAAATTTTTCTTTGTTTTTGTTTCCATTTCTTTAAGCACACTCGACGTAATAACCAAGATTAGTTATACATCTTTATTTTATTTAATTTCAGCAGTGCACCTTTGACCTTTTCTTTAACTTTCACCACTTCCGCTTTTCCTTTCTTTTCACAATTCTCACTCCTTTACACTGTGTGAAAATTGTTTTTCTTGAGCGCTTAAGAGTTTTGGATCAAATTCAAGGCTAATGAAAAGAAGGGATTAAGCTCGGTTTGCACCTCCTCAAAGAAAGAAAAAAATAGGCTAAAGGCTCAATGGGGTTTAATCAAAGAAATGCCTACATCCTTTCCGACAATACACATCCTTCATTTTGTTTCGTACACACACCAGACAAGTTCTAGACACTTCACAATAGCATGGAATAATCGAAAACTCACCTCACACTCATTGCACATGCTCAACTCAAGACATATTCACAGACTCTTCAATCAGCTAATTACAAGAACTCAATATTAAGCCTCGATCACACTGAATCGAACTCTATGGCCTAGGTATCTCAACGTGTTTATTAATTTGCATGCTTTCATATGAATCACCTTTGCAACATAATATCATGTACAACACATAATGAGAATTCCGAACCATGAAGTAGCGACACGTTTGGGAAACAAACAAAAGAAAGAAAATAAAGAGAAACTACTCCTATCGACTACATTTCCCTTAAGACGGTCGTCATCCATCCATCATAGGGAACGGTCACTAATTACGACTTCGATTCAATGGGACTATTCTAGGTAAAAGCACCGAAAACAAAGGTCGAGAAACCCAAAATAAAAGAAATTTAATGAAAAATTTTAAATTTTTTTAAAAATTTTGATAATTTCGATAGAAAACAAAAATATTTACACAACAACCATTCAACAACAGCTCACACAACACACAACAGCGTAACATTCATTACAACACCACTTAATTACAAAACATATCACAAAGAGTCACAGGGTCACATTTTTCACAAGCACAACAACACAACACATCCACATAAACAAAAACAACAACGAAACAGCTAGCACCTAACTACTCCCAGCCCATACTTAAACCGAACACTGTCCCCAGTGTTCACAAAATTCAACATATCACAATGGTGGGTGGTGAAACTCCCTGATCAATCGAAGTATTCCACTTCTTCATTGGGTGCCGTTGCCTCATCTCCCATATCTGAATCGCCCCCACTGTCCTCATCTGACTCAACATCTGAGTCCTCACAGCGGGTCTCCTCATCAGTGGGTACATCATCATCTACTGGCTCCACAAAAGCTAGCCCCACTCGGCATAGAGCCCGAGCATTTTCGCCGAAATCCAAGTCGAGCTGCCAAAGCTCATCTTCTGTTGCTGGCCTCCCGCCAATGCGCAACTGCAGCATCTGCATCCCGTACATGCGGGCCATATACTGATCATCCCGAGCATGTTGCTCAGCTAGTGTGAGAACTGGCCCATGAGTAGTGTCAGGTGCCTTGGTTTTTGTGACATCCAGGGAATGCCTGTCAATCTGTGGGATGTAATCTAGGGCCTCCTCCTAAATATCATGGCCCCTCAGGAACATGGTGAGCAGACCACCGAACCCGTACCTGTGCCCTTGATGTAAGCGGGCTCTCTTCATGGCGGAAATGATTACCGCCCCAACATTTATCTCAAGCCCTTTCATCAGGGCATACACCAAGCACACTCGATCCCGGGTGACATCTGTCATGTGCACCCCCGGGATCAGGTAGGAACACATAATTTTCAGCCAAATCCTGGCTTCCCTGTTCATCTGAGAGTAAGGCAGTGTCTGATGGTAGCCCCTCTCTTTGTGCCTGCTCCACCGTGCTGTTGAACGGGCTACACATAGAGTGCGTCTGATGTCCGCATAAGGTGGATCTATGTTCAGCTGTCGGAGTACATGAGCGTCTGTGTCCCGCGCCCCTAATAAAGCATTGAAGTGATGGGGCTCAAACCTGACAACCTGTCCTCTTATCTTGACAGTGTCACTGCGGAGGGTCGGGTTCCAGTTGGCATAGAACTCCCGAATCAGATGGAGATTCCACTCCTTGGGATCTTCGAAGATGAAGTTCAGCCCGGCGGTGTCAATCCGGTGTACAATCCTTGGAAATTCCTGTACCAGCGGCTCCCTTGCTATATGCTCTTCCGGGAAGTATTTGGTTTCTTTGTGTTTTGCATACCATTTCTTACCTTCATCAGTCACCCATCGGGTTCCGTATTGTCGGCGTTGGCCTCTCGGAACCGCTGGTGCTGCTGGGACTACTGTTCCCAATCTAATTCTTTTTCTATCGGCGCTTGATGTGGATGCGCCCTTTCCTTTATCTTGTCTGCCCGACATTGTTCCTGCACATATAACCATACAATCCCAATGTTATTCAAATCATAACTAGATACGACTAAGGTTGGGTTTAATTGAATCACCCCACACTTAGTCTTTAGCCGCAATTGAAACAATTCGGCAAGACATTCATGATTTCACAATCTTTACAGTCAATATTCTTAGTGCCTTCATATAATTCAATGGAATAGTTACTATGTACTACTTATACTTCGTACAGCGAATAACAATATTGCCATCGATTCCCTTATATCATCATAGCACTTAGCCAAATTTTTTTTCTCAACAACCTATGCAATTAACCAATTTCATTTTTCCGAAATTCCCTTGTCTACTTAGTATATTCAATCATTAATCATGACATAATTCACATCACCCAACATGCACAACCCAATTTTTTTCACATTTCAAACAAGTTTAGTTTTCTTCCTATTCAAATTCCAACTCCAGCTACCAATTTCGCAAAAATTCATTAAAACATGCATTCATCAAGTTCATATACTCACAACGATATTATGAACATCAATCAATCATAACTTAAATGAATTCAAGCTCAATTTTCACTTACGACAAGTTTCAATCACTACCCATGCTCAAAAATCAAAATTTCAAGCAAAAATGAGGTAAAGTTCAAGAACATACCTTTAATCCGATGAAATTGAAGAAAACTTGAAGTAATCTTGTGCCTAGGTCCGTGTCACATTGGGGGAGGAGGGTATTCGAGGTTTTGGTCGTGGAGGAATTGAAAGAATAGGAAAAAATGAAGGAATTTGGGGTTAAAAAGGAGGTTTTTCACGTTACCCGGTGACCCGGTGTGACCCAGCGCGAAAAGACCCTCAATGTGTCACGGAGGGTAATGCGCAGCACCTCCTCCGTGACACGGAGCCATCGCGTATGTGTTCTGGAAATTTTAAAAAGAATCTAGAATACCTTCAACGTGTCACGGAGGGTAACACGGAGCCAACGCGTAGGCTCACTGTCATGCCATTTTTATTTTTCTCACCTCGATTTTTTTTCCTTTGCGCTTTTTTTTTGCATTTTTTCCCTCCGTCCCACCTGAAAATCATTTCACAACAAGAAATTGGTTAGAATTCATAGGTTTCAATGCAACCATAATTTTTTTTCTATTTATTTTTTTTTCTTTTTCTCTTTTTTCTTTTTTTCTCTTTTTTTTCCAACTAATTCTACTCATCTATTACAACAATTTCACGGGTTGCCTCCCGTGCAGCGCCTGGTTTACCGTCGCGGTTCGATGTCATTTACGCTCAATCATCCTCTAGAGTGATGGACGTCTTCTCTCGAATAACGTCCTCACCCCAGTATTGCTTACAACGCTGCCTATTAACCAAGAACGTGGCACTTCAATCTTCTTGCCACAACTCCACTGCCCCGTGCGGGGTCATTCTCACTACCTCAAACGGCCCTGACCATTTGGACCGCAATTTTCCTGGAAACAGCCTCAATCTTGAATTGAAAAGTAACACTTTCTGCCTCAGCTCGAATATCCGATGCACCATATGCTTATCGTGCCACCTCTTTGTTTTCTCTTTGTAGCACTTGGCACTTTCATAAGCATGCCAACGAAACTCATCAAGTTCGCTGAGTTGCATCAGCCTCTTCTTACCCTCTAGCTCTAGATCCATGTTCAATTTCCTCATGGCCCAAAAAGCTCGGTGTTCTAGCTCCACCGGTAGATGACACGCCTTTCCATAGACCAATCTATACGGAGAAGTCCCAATAGGTGTCTTGTAAGTAGTTCTATAAGCCCACAATGCATTGTCGAGTGTTCGGTGTATTTTACAACTACACGCAAGTGCACGTGGTCAAACAAGTAGTAAAATGGCTAAAGTAAGCCAAGTATCGATCCCACAGGGACTGAACCAAGGTAATAATCGAATTAAGTGTTAATGAACTTTAACTCTAAAAATGCAAACAACAATTTAAAGGAGATTTTGAAGAGTTTGTTTCCTAATTTATACTAATCTAAAACAAAATTATAAAGTGAGTCTGAACTATAGTAATGAGCAAGTTGAGGCTAAAACGAACATGCAGGGAAGTAATTTATCGATACAATTTGGTTAATCTTTCCTTCAATTGCTAGTCAAGAATTATTGCCTATGGAGAGAAACTTTCGTATTCTACCCAACTTAAGAATCATGAATCTTCAACCTACATTTCTGTGATAAAAGAATTTCATGTTCTAGCCATACGAAACTGATTCCTTAATTGACTAATACGACTTTCAGATATATTTCTATTCTAAAGGTAAATCAATTCTCAATTTTCCCAAACTAAGAAGAGATCATATCCTACCAATTCACAACTTTCCAATTTCTTTCTCTTTCAAGATAAAATTGGATTTTTTAGATATACATTAACATTGGCCAGACACTAATGCAGTAAGAACAAGAATTGATAGAACAACCACGGAAGAAAAGATGAAAAACCAAAATGATCAACAATTACATTCCACTACAAATGTTCTTAACCTTAGCAAGAAGTGAATTTAGCCACTCATTTGTGGATTAAACATCATCAAATGAGTATAAATCATACAAACAATTGAAACAAAGGAGAAAGAGTTAGAGAAGAACCCTAAGAATTTCATCTCCTCAACTGCCTGTAACCGACTTTCTTGCTCAACTAAGTCAGAAAAATTAAAAATAAACCTAAGTGTGCTATTTATACTAGTGGGAATTTTTCCCAAAATAACAAGCAACGTGTCACGGAGTGCATCGCGGAGCACTGCCTCCGTGACACGGTGCAAACGCAGACCCTCACTGGAATTTCATGTTCCAGGTAAATATGGCCAACGTGCCACGACATGCAATGCGGGGCTTGGCCAACGTGCCATGGCCCGACATGGACCTTCACTGGAATTTGTCCAAGTAACCCACCCGAGGCAGACTGCCTCCGTGATGGCAGCATGACATGGCTCCATCGCGGAGCCCCTTTATTTGCTGCTTGTCCTTAACCTTTTCCACTGCTCGCTTCCGAGTCCATTCCCGATTTTCACCAACATGCAACTTAGCTTCCTAAAATTACATTTTTCGTGCAAAACAACACTAATCATGTTGGTTAGTATAAATTCACATTTTAACTACAAATCACATGAGAATGTACAAATAATGATAGATAAACAAGACGAAATAAAGCATTTGAGCATCACTTGGGCATATAATTCTGCCCAAGATCACTTACCCCACACTCAAAACCTTGTTCGTCCTCAAATAATAATCTCATATCTCATGCAATTGACACCCACGTATAGCTACTTTGGCTCGACAATTCAAGCTACGGTTATACCGATTATTTAATATAGCAAATCCTCAAGAAAACATGCTTATTCTCATAAACACAATGACATTCACCACATTAAGACCTCCTAGATTCAAGAATCGACTCTCGATCTCGGCAAACTCATGCAAATCAGCTGACCAAGACATCCGACACGAAATTCAATCTCTCGTCAAGCATGTGCCCTCACAACAAACAGAATTACCCCTTTTCCAGTCATATGATTTCCAAAGCACTACATGAAGGGGTATATAAACACGATTTCGCACTCTCTCCCAAAGAATTCACATGCATCATGTCATGAACCATAGGCTTGCCTCTAGTGTATTACTCCACTAATATAAGGAAGCGTGATGTAAGATCACGTAGGACTTAACGGGCTGTAATGTAAGCTAAGGAACTAGTAAATACTAGGCTAACCAATAATAGCAACTAGTCTCCTTAAGCGCTTTTCAATACATCCCACCATCATTATGGGCATTGTTTCTTCCTTCATCCTTCCCTCCTTGAAGTCTTTCTTTATTTTTGTTCCCATTTCTTTAAGCACACTCAACTCAATAACAAAGATTAGTTATACATCTTCATTTTATTTATATTCGGCAAGTGCACCCTTGACCTTATCTTCACTTTCACCACTTCCGCTTTTCCTTTCTTTTTCACACTTTTCACTCCTTGACACTGTGGGAAAATTATTTTTTTCTTGAGCGCTTAGGAGTTTTGGATCAAATTCACGGCTAATGAAAAGAAGGGATTAAGCTCAGTTTCTACCTCTTCAGTGAAAGATAAAAAAATAGGTTGAAGGCTCAATAGGCTAACTAGGATGTACATTCAAGGTAGGTATGATAAGAAAAAAAACTTTCGGTGAAATCAAAGAAATGTCTACATCCTTTCCTACACTACACATCCTTCATTTCGTTTCGTACACACACCAGGCAAGTTCTAGACACTTCACAATAGCATGGAAGAATTGAAAGCTCACCTCACACTCATTGCACATGCTCAACTCAAGACTTATTCACAGACTCTTCAATCAACTAATTACAAGAATTCAATATTAAGCCTCAATCACACCGAATCGAACTCTATGGCCTAGGTATCTCAACATGTTTCACATTTGCATGCTTTCATACGAATCACCTTTGCATCTTTAATATCATGTACAACACGCAACAAGAATTCCAAACCATGGAGTAGCGACACGTTTGGGAAATAACCAAAAGAAAAAAAATAAAAGAAAGAAAAAAAAACTACTCCTATCGACTACATTTCCCTTAAGACGGTCTTCATCCATCCATCATAGGGAACGGTCAGTATTTACGACTTCGGTTCAATGGGACTATTCTCGGTAAAAGCACTGAAAACAAAGGCCGAGAAACCCAATCATAAAAAAAATTCAACAAATTTTTTTTTTAAAATATCGATAATTTCAATAGGAAAATTAAAATATTTTCACAACTAGCTAACAACAACTCAACACAGCACACAATAGCTTAACATTCATTACACACCGAATTATAATACACAACATACTCACAAAATCACAGGGTCACAATATTTTCACAGGCACATCAACAAGACATGAACATAAGAACAACAAAACAAATGGAACCTAACTACTCCCATCCCACACATAAACCGAACACTGTCCCCAGTGTTCATCAAATTCAACATAGCACAGAAGTAGGTGGTGAAACTCCCTGATCAATCGAAGTATTCAACTTCTTCGTCAGGTGTCGTTGCCTCGTCCCCCATATCTGAATCGCCCCCGCTATCCTCATCTGACTCAACATCTGAGTCATCGCGGCGTGTCTCCTCATCTGTGGGGACATCATCATCAACAGGCTCCACAAAAGCAGGCCCCACTCGGCATAGAGCCCTGGCATATTCGCCGAAGGGGTAATCTAGCTCGAGCTGCCATAGCTCATCTTCTGTTGCTGGCCTCCCACCTATGCGCAACTGTAGCATCTACATCCCGTACATGCGGGCCATATACTGATCATCCCGAGCATGTTGCTCGGCTAGTGTGAGAATTGGCCCGTGAGTGGTGTCGAGTGCCTTGGTTTTGGTGACGTCTAAGGCACGCCTATCCATCTGCGGGATATCGTCTAGGGCCTCCTCCTCGATGTCAAGGCCCCTCAGAAATATGGTCAACAAACCACCAAACCCGTACCTATGCCCTTGATGCAAACGGGCTCTCTTCATGGCGGAGATGATCACCGCCCCAACATTAATCTCCAACCCTTTCATCAGGGCATAAACCAATCACACACAATCCCGGGTGACATCTATCATGTGCACCCCCAGGATCAGGCAGGAACACACGATCTTAAGCCTAATCCTGGCTTCCCTGTTCATTTGAGAGTAAGGCAGAATATGATGATAGCCCCTCTCCTTGTGCCTGCTCCACCGTGCTGTCGAACGGGCTCCACACAAGTGCGTCTGATATCCGCATAGGGTGGAGTTATGTTCAGCTGCCGGAGTACATGGGCGTCTTTGTCCCGCGCCCCCAATATGGCATTCAGGTGATGAGGCTCAAAGGTGACAACTTGCCCCCTTATCTTGACGGTGTGACTGCGGAGTGTCGGGCTCCAGTTTGCATAGAACTCCCAAATTAAATGGAGATTTCACTCCTTGGGCTCTTCGAAGATGATGTTCATCCATGCATCGTCAATCCGGTGTACTATTCTGGGGAATTCCTGAGCAAGTGGCTCCCTTGCAATGTGCTCCTCAGGGAAGTATTTGGTCTCCTTATGTTTGGCATACCATTTCTTCCCTTCGTCCGTCACCCATCGGGTTCCGTATTGACGGCGTTGGCCGTGTGGGACAGATGGTGCTGCTGGGACTGCCGTTCCCAGTCTAATTCTTTTTCTCCCGGCGCTTGATATAGATGCGCCCTTTCCTTTGTCTTGCCTGCTTGCCATCGTTCCTGTCAAATCAAAGAGACAGTCCCAATGTTATTCAATTCAAAAGTTTACTTCGATTAAGGTTGGGTTGAGTTAGGCCACCCCACACTTAATCTTTAGCCACAATGAAAACAATTCGGCAAGTCTATCATTCGTTTCCAATTTTTATCAATCAACATGCCTCGTGCATTCAGATAAGTCGATGGAATAATGACTAAGTACTACTCAAACTTCGTACAACTAATCACAATTTCACCATCGATTTCATTACATCACATAGCACTTAGCCCAAATTTTTTCTCAACAACAACAACCTATACAATCCACCAATTTCATTTTCCAAAAAATTCCCTTGTTTATTTAGCATATTTATCCATATTCACAACATAATTTACATCACCCAACATGCACAACCCAATCATTTTCAAATTTTCAACCAAATTTAGGTTCTTCCTATTCAAATTCCAACCCTAGCTACCAATTTCACACAAATTCAATCAAACATGTATTTATCAAGTTCATACAATCATAACGATACTACGAACATCAATCAACAATAACTTAAATGAACTCATGCTCAATTTACACTTAGGGCAAGCTTTAGTTACCTCACATGCTCAAAAATTGAAAATTTGGGCAAAAATTGAGGTTAAGTTCAAGAACGTACCTTTAATTCAATGAACTTGAAGAAAAGTTGAAGAAAATTTGATCCTAGGTCTGTGTCACATTGGGGGACGGGGGATTTTGGGGAGTTTGTCGCAGAGGGGAGTGAGAGATGGGAAAAATTGGGTGTTTTCGGGGTTAAAAAGAAGGTTTTTCGCGCGGGTCACCCGGCGACCCAGTGTGACCCATCACGAATAACACTTCAACGTGTCACGGAGGGTAACGCAGAGCACCCCCTCCGTGACACGGAGCCATCGCGCAGGGGTTCTGGAATTTATAAAAAATTCCAAAACACCTTCAACGTTTCACGGAGGGTAACACAGAGGCCCTCCTCCGTGACACGGAGCCATCGTGCAGGCTCGCTGTTTTGCCACTTTTAATTTTTACTCACCTCGATTTTTTTCCTTTGCGATCCTTTGCATTTTTTCCCTCCGTTACACCTGAAAATCATCTCAGAATAAGAAATTGGTTAGAATTTATAGGTTTCAAACACTAAATGAATTTTTTTTTTGTTTTTGTTTTTATTTTATTTTCTTTTCTTTTTTTTTCTTTTTCTAAACTAATTATACTCATCTATTACAACAATTTCACAGGTTGCCTCCCGTGCAGCGCCTGGTTTACCGTCGCGGCTCGACGTCATTAAAGCTCAATCATCCATTAGAGTAACGGACGTTTTCTCTTGAATAACGTCCTCACCCCAATAATGCTTACACCGCTACCCATTAACCACGAACGTGGCACTTCGATCCTCTTGCCACAACTCCACTGCCCCGTGCGGGGTGTCCTCAATAGGTGGTTTTCCCAATGGATCTCGAGAATCAACAATCTGAACAATATCTGCTTTATCAAGCATGTTGATTGCTGGAAGCTCCTCATATACGGTCGGAAGCTTCGTGGCTTTCTACACTTCAAATACCTCCACCTTGTCATGCGCCCGCATGGTTAGCTGCCCTGCGGCTACATCAATCAAAGATTTCTCGGTTGCCAAGAAAGGATGTCCCAAAATAAATGGGACTTTCACATCCGGCTCAAAATCCAGCAAAACAAAATCTACCGGGAAGATAAGGGAGCCCACTTGCACCAGCACGTCCTCCACAATGCCATCTGGTCTGGCCAAAGAACGATCCGCTAACTGTAAGATCAATGTAGTTGGTCTAGGACTGCCCAGCCCCAACTTCTTGAATACCGATGTTGGCATCAAGTTAATGCTCGCTCTCAAATCACATAGCCCACGAGCTTGGATACTTTGCCCAATTGTGATTTGGATTGTAAAGCTCCCAGGATCCTTGAGCTTTGTTGGCAACCTGTTCTGTATCCGGGAAGTGCACTCCTCCGTAAGCGCCACCGTAGCATACTCTGTCAATCTACTTTTGTTCGCCACGATGTCCTTGATATATTTCGCATACTTCGGCACTCCCTGCAAAACATCAATAAGAGAAAAATTAATGTGTACCTGTTTAAGCACCTCCATGAACTTTTTGAAACGCGCTTCCTCCTTGTATTTCTTTAATCTTTGAGGGAACGGGGGTGGTGGTCTTTCTGGTTCAGCTTCCTTTTTCTTCACCCTCTCATCATCGTGTTCCCTTTCTTTCTCAACTGCTCCCGACTGCTGAGGTGGTCTTTTTGGTTCCACCTCCTTGAGTTGTAAACCACTCCTTGTGGTCACTGCATTTACTTGCTTGGGATTCGAGTCAGTGTCACTCGGTAGTCCTCCTCTAGGCCTGGTGTTTTGAGCTCCAGCTAGTTGTCCAAACTGGTACTCCAACGCCTTTGTAGCTAACTGATTGTTCTTTACATCTGCTGCCAATTTTACATAGTCAGCCTGCAATTGAGCTTGGTTAGCTATCATTGTTTTAAACATTTCCTGAATGCTGGGTGGTGGTGGTGAAGGAGGTGCATTGTTGCTTCTGTATTGAGTCTGATAGTTCTGCTACCCTCCTTGACTTCTCTGTGCACCGTGATTCGAACTCTGCCCTTGATGGCTGTTACTACCCGAGGAAAAATTCGGATGATTCCTCCAATTAGAGTTGTAGTTGTTTCCATACTGTTGGTGAGTATTTCTTTGTACATTACCAACAAACTTCACTGAATCTAGATTTGCACCACAACACTCAGCTGAGTGTTCATTACTACCGCGTACTTCACACCAAATCTGCTGCACTACATTAATTGAGGCTTGAGATTGATTTAAGCTCATGTTGCTGAAGTGGGTGTTGAGTTGATTTTGCAATGCAGCTATCTGTGCAGCGATAGCTGTAAACCCATCCACTTCCAAGACTCTTGCCGCTTTCCTTGTTCCTCCTCTAGAAGAGTCCGCATTCCACTCTGGATTTCCCTGCGAAATACGATTTAACAAATTATACAGCTCCTCATAAGTCTTTTCCAATGCTTGTCCCCCAGCTGCTGAGTCTAGCAAAATTTTTGTGTGGGGTTCCAAACCCTCTATAAATGTATGCACCAGCACATCATTGGACTGGTGATAGTGAGGACAATCTCGTAACAGTTTTTGTGTGGGGTTCCAATGCTTGTCCCCCAGCTGCTGAATCTAATAGAATTTTAGTATGTGGTTCTAAACCCTCAATAAATGTGTGCACCAACACATCATTAAATTGGTGATGATGAGGACAGTCCCTTAGCATAGAATTGAACCTCTCCCAGGCTTGATACAGATTCTCCTCCTCTCTTTGTTTAAAACTTAAAATTTGACTTCTAAGTCTTTCTGTTTTCCCGGATGGAAAGAACCGTATCAAGAATTTCCTTGCAAGATCATCCCAAGTGGTGATGGAATTAGGTGGCTCAACTTTCAACCACCTCTTTGCTTCTCCCAATAGTGAAAATGGGAACAATGTAAGCCTTACGTAATCAAATGATACTCCAGCGGGGATATAAGTGTCACTTATCTCCAAAAAGTTTGGGAGATGTTGTTGTGGATCCTCGTGAGGGAGACCTGTGAATTGCCCACTGGTGTGCAGCAATTGCACCATATTCTGTTTCATCTCAAACCTCCCTCCTGTCACAGGGTTGTGAATGCTTGATGTAACATTGTTAGCATGTGAGATTGCCACTTCGCGAACCGGCCTAGCTGCCATTTCCTCGAGCACGAACACTGCCCTTACAAGTGGTGGATTCTGTTGTTGCTCCAGGATTGTTTGTCCGAGCAACTGAAGCTTCCGCTCTAGAGCTTCTCTCCTTTGACGATGAAATTGTCTTTCCAGCTCTAAGTATGAATCCACCAGCTCCTTGTCTCTTGCCAGTGTTCAACAGAAGTCAATATCTACAAAAGACAGGCTAAGATCAAGTTGTCAGCACAATATAGAAATAGTAAACTAACACTTAAGAAAACAATTTTACCAATTGCCAGTCCCCGAAAATGGCGCCAAAAACCTGTTCGGTGTATTTCACAACTACACGCAAGTGCACGTGGTCAAACAAGTAGTAAAATGGCTAAAGTAAGCCAAATATCGATCCCACAGGGACTGAACCAAGGTAATAATCGAATTAAGTGTTAATGAACTCTAAGTCTAAAAATGCAGACAACAATTTAAAGGAGATTTTGAAGAGTTTGTTTCCTAATTTATACTAATCTAAAACAAAATTATAAAGTGAGTCTAAACTATAGTAATGAGCAAGTTGAGGCTAAAACGAACATGCAGGGAAGTAATTTATCGATACAATTTGGTTAATCTTTCCTTCGGTTGCTAGTCAAGAATTATTGCCTATGGAGAGAAACTTTCGTATTCTACCCAACTTAAGAATCATGACCTTCAACCTACATTTCTGTGATAAAAGAATTTCATGTTCTAGCCATACAAAACTGATTCCTTAATTGCCTAATACGTCTTTCAAATATATTTCTATTCTGAAGGTAAATCAATTCTCAATTTTCCCAAAATAAGAAGAGATCATATCCGACCAATCAACTTTCCAATTTCTTTCTCTTTCAAGATAAAATTGGATTTTTTAGATATACATTAACATCGCCAGACATTAATGCAGTAAGAACAAGAATTGATAGAACAACCATGGAAGAAAAGATGAAAAACCAAAATGATCAATAATTACATTCCACTACAAATGTTCTTAACCTTAGCAAGAAGTGAATTTAGCCACTCATTTGTGGATTAAACATCATCAAATGAGTATAAATCATACAAACAATTGAAACAAAGGAGAAAGAGTTAGAGAAGAACCCTAAGAATTTCGTCTCCTCAACCGCCTGTAACCCACGTTCTTGCTCAACTAAGTCAGAATAATTAAAAATAAACCTAAGTGTGCTATTTATACTAGTGGGAATTTTTCCCGAAATAACAAGCAACGTGTCACGGAGTGCATCGCGGAGCACTGCCTCCATGATACGGTGCAAACGCGGACCCTCACTGGAATTTCATGTTCCAGGTAAATATGGCCAACGTGCCACGGCTCAACGTGGGGCTTGGCCAACGTGCCACGGCCCCAACGCGGACCTTCACTGGAATTTGTCCAAGTAACCCACCCGAGGCAGATTGCCACTGGATGGCAGCGTGACACGGCTCCATCACGGAGCCCCTTTATTTGCTGCCTGTCCTTGACCTTTTCCACTGATCACTTCCGAGTCCATTCCCGATTTTTACCAACATGCAACTTAGCTTCCTAAAATTACATGTTTCTTGCAAAACAACACTAATCATGTTGGTTAGTGTAAATTCACATTTTAACTACAAATCACATGAGAATGTACCAATAACGATAGATAAACAAGATGAAATAGAGCATTTGAGCATCACTTGGGCATATAATTCTGCCCAAGATCATCGAGTTTGCTTGACCAATCACTAAGTTGTGCATTCACTGTTTTCTGGAGAATCTGCTTCACTTCTCTGTTCGACACCTCCACTTGCCCACTAGTTTAGGGATGATATGTTGTTGCCACCTTGTGGCGCACCCCATACTTAGCTAGCAAATTCTTGAAACTTGCATTTACAAAATGAGCACCTCCATCACTGATAATGGCTCGGGGTGTCCCGAACCTTGTGAAAATGTGCTTTTTCACAAATTTCGTTACCACCTTGTTGTGATTCCTGGGGCAAGCTATTGCTTTAACCCACTTTCATACATAATCAACGGCCACCAAGATGTAACGATTACCAAATGACGGTGGGAACGGGCCCATGAAATCAATACCCCATATATCAAAGATCTCCACTTCTAATATATGCTGCAGCGGCATCTCTTGCCTCCTACCAATTGTGCCTGTCCTTTGACATCTATCACACATTTTTACGTATGCCATAGAGTATCTAAACAGTGTAGGCCAAAAGAAACCTGACTGTAGCACCTTGTGCGCTGTCCACTCACCTCCGTGGTGCCCTCCATACAATGAAGACTGACAACTCCTCAAAACTTATGCAATCTGGCTCTCTGGGATGCATCTTCTCATAACCTGATCCGGTCCCTGCTTAAACAAGTACGACTCATCCCAAATAAAATACCGGCAATCATGCCTCAATTTTTTTCTCTGCTGAGCCATAGCCTCCGGTGGATAGACTCCACTCACTAGCAAATTCACTATGTCTGCATACCAAGGGATCTCAGCTTCCCTTATTGTCAAGAGCTGCTCATCCGAGAACTCCTCTTTGATGTTGTCACCTTCCTTCACATGCGACCGGCTTTCCAATCGTGATAGGTAATCTGCCACTTGATTCTCGCTCCCCTCTCTGTCCTTAATCTCTAGGTCAAACTCTTACAACAACAAGATCCATCTGATCAGCCTGGGCTTTGCATCCTTCTTGTTAAACAGATACCGAATCGCTGCATGATTGGTATACACCACTACTCTAGAACCCACCAAATAGGACCTGAATTTGTCAAACGCAAATACCAATGCTAGCATCTCCTTTTCTGTGACTGTATAATTAACTTGGGCAGCGTCCAGTGTTTTGCTTGCATAATGAATAGAATGAAAAATTCTATTCCTCCGCTGCCCCAATACAGCTCCCACAGCCACATGGCTTGCATCACACATCAGTTCAAACGGTTGTTCCCAATCTGGAGAAATAAGGATAGGTGCTTCTATCAATTTCTACTTCAACTCCTCGAATTCTTTGACACAATCTTCATCAAACTCGAACTTCACCTCTTTTTCTAGCAACCTGCATATTGGTCTAGAAATTTGAGAGAAGTTCTTAATGAACCGTCTGTAGAACCCTGCATGCCCGAGAAAACTGTGAACACCCTTCACTGACACAGGTGGTGGTAGCTTTTCAATAACTTCTATCTTAGCACGATCGACCTCCAACCCCTTGCAAGACACTTTATGGCCAAGGACGATACCCTCCTTGACTAAGAAATGACATTTCTCCCAGTTGAGTACAAGGTTGGATTCTTCACAGCGAGCTAGCACCCTGTCAAGATTCTGCAAACAAGAAGCAAACGAATTACCGAAAATAGAAAAATCATCCATAAATACCTCCACGAAATCTTCCACCATGTCGTGAAAGATCGCTATCATGCATCTCTTGAATGTGGCGGGTGCATTGCATAAACCAAATGGCATCCGCCTAAAAGCATATGTCCCATAAGGACATGTGAAAGGAGTCTTCTCCTGGTCCTCCGGTGCTATGGCTATTTGGTTATAGCCAGAGTACCCATCAAGGAAACAATAATATTCTTGTCCAGCCAATCTATCCAATATCTGATCAATGAATGGGATAGGATAGTGATCTTTTCTTGTGGCTTCATTTAGCTTTCTGTAGTCCATGCAAATCCGCCAGCTTGTGACGGTGCGTGTAGGGATCAGCTCATTTTTCTCATTGGTGACCACGGTCATCCCTCCCTTCTTTGGGACACACTAAACGGGGCTGACCCATTCGCTATTCGAAATAAGATAAACCACAGCTGCATCAAGCCACTTAATTACTTCTTTCCTAACCACATCATTCATCATCGGATTCAACCTTTGCTGAGGCTGTACAATTGGCTTTGCTCCTTCCTCCATGAAAATTCTATGTGTGCAAAAAGCTGGATTGATACCCCGAATATTTGACATTTGCCAGCCCACCACCAATGCTTCTTTTGAGAACCACCAATGCTTCCTTTACCTGTGCCTCCATCAATTCTGCGGATATGATGACTGGCAAAGTGTCATCTTCCCCCAAAAAGATATATTTTAAATGGGGAGGCAATGTTTTCAACTCCAGTTTTGGTGCTTCCTCAATAGATGGTTTCGGCAATGGTTCCAAGGACCTCATTAAAAGCTGAGAGTCATGCTTCCTGAGATAACACTTTGGTTCATTCAACATTTGCACCATTTCATAAGTATCTCTATCTCCGAAATGATCAAAGCTCATCAACGCTCTTTCCAATGGATCTAGAGAATCAACAATCTGAAGAATTTTTGCTTGGTCTAGCACATTGATTGCTGAAAGCTCCTCATATATGGTCGGAAGCTTCATGGCCTTATATACATCAAATACCTCCACTTTGTCATGCGCTCGCATCGTTAGCTACCCTGCAGCTACATCAATCAAAGCTCTCCCGGTTGCCAAGAAAGGACGTCGCAAAATAAATAGGACTTCTACATCTAGCTCAAAATCTAAGACAATGAAATCTATCGGGAAGATAAGGGAGCCCACTTGCACCAGCACGTCCTCCACAATGCCATCTGGTATGGCCAAAGAATGTCCGCTAACTACAAGATTACTGTAGTTGGTCTAGGACTACCCAGCCCCAACTTCTTGAGCACCGATGTCGACATCAAGTTAATGCTCGCTCCCAAATCGCATAATCCATGAGCTCGGATACTTTGCCCAATTGTTATCTGAATCGTAAAGCTCCCAGGGTCCTTGAGCTTTGTTGGCAACCTGTTATGTATCCGGGAAGTGCACTCCTCAGTAAGCACCACCGTAGCATACTCCGTCAATCTGCTTTTGTTAGCTACGATGTCCTTGATATACTTTGCATATTTAGGCACTTCTTGCAAAACATCAACCAAAGGTTAATTAATGTGTACCTGTTTAAGCACCTCCATGAACTTTTTGAAACAAGCTTCCTCCTTATGTTTCTTTAATCTTTGAGGGAACGGGGGTGGTGGTCTTTCTGCTTCAGCAACCTTCTCCTTCCCCCTCTCATCATCATGTTCCCTATCTTTCTCCACTGGTCCTGACTGCTGAGGTGATCTTTCTGGTTCCACCTCCTTGAGTTGTAAACCACTCCTTGTGGTCACTGCATTAACCTACTTGGGATTCAGGTCAGTGTCACTTGGTATTCCTCCTCTTAGCATGGTGTTTTGAGCTCTAGCTAGTTGTCCAAACTGGTACTCCAACGCCTTTGTAGCTAACTGGTTGTTTTTTATGTCTGCTGCCAATTTCACATAATCAGGCTGCATTTGAGCTTGGTTAGCTAACATTGTTTTAAACATTTCCTCAATGTTGGTGGGTGGTGGTGGAGGTGCATTGTTTCCTCTGTATTGAGATTGATAATTCTACTACCCTCCTTGATTTCTCTGCGCACCCTAATTCGAACTCTACCCTTGATGGTTGTTACTACCCAAAGTGAAATTCGGATGATTCCTCCAATTCGAGTTGTAGTTGTTTCCATACTGCTGGTGATTATTTCTCTGTACATTCCCAACAAAGTTCACTGAATCTGGATTTGAACCACAACACTCAGCTGAGTGTTCATTACTACCGCATACTTCACACCAAATCTGCTGCACTACATTAACTGGGGCTTGAGGTTGATTCAAGCTCATATTGCTGAAGTGGGTGTTGAGTTAATTTTGCAATGCAGCTATCTGTGCAGCGATCGCTGTAAAACCATCCACTTCAAAGACTCCTGCCACTTCCCTTGTTCCTCCTCTAGAAGAGTTCGCAGTCCACTCTAGATTTCCCCACAAAATATGATTTAACAAAGTATACAGCTCCTCATAAGTCTTTTCTAATGCTTGTCCCCCAGCTGCTGAGTCTAGCAAAATTTTTGTGTGGGGTTCCAAACCCTCTATGAAAGTATGCACCAACACATCATTGTACTGGTGATGGTGAGGACAATCCCTTAGCAATGATTTGAACCTTTCCCAAGCTTGATACAGATTCTCCCCCTCTCTTTGTTTAAAACTTAGAATCTGACTTCTAAGTCTTGCTGTTTTCCCGGATGGAAAGAACCGTATCAGAATTTTTCTAGCAAGATCATCCCACGTGGTGATAGAGTTAGGTGGTTCAGCTTTCAACCACTTCTTTGCTTCCCCCAATAATGAAAATGGGAATAATGTAAGCCTCACGTAGTCGGATGATACTCTAGCAGGGATGTAAGTGTCACTTATCTCCAAAAAGTTTTGGAGATGTTGTGGATCTTCGTGAGGGAGACCTGTGAATTACCTGCTGGTGTGCAGCAATTGCACCATGTTCTGTTTAAGCTCAAACCTCCCTCCTGGCTCTGGTCTGCGAATACTTGATGTAACATTGTTAGCATGTGGGATTGCCACTTCGCGAACTGGCCTAGCAGCCATTTCCTTGGGCACTAATACTGCCCTCACAAGTGGTGGATTCTGTTGTTGCTCCAGGATTGTCTGTCTGAGCAACTGTAGCTTTTTCTCTAGAGCTTCCCTTCTTTGACGATGAAATTGTCTTTCCGGGTCTATGTATGAATCCACCAACTCCTTGTCTCTTACCAGTGTTCAACAGAATTCAATATCTGCAAAAGACAGGCTAAGATCAAGTTGTCAGCACTTATATAGAAATTTTAAACTAACACTTAAGAAAACAATTTTACCAATTGCCAGTCCCCAGCAACAGCGCCAAAAACTTATTCGGCTTCTGCGGTGACTACACGCAAGTGCACGTGGTCGAACAAGTAGTAAAGTGGCTTAAGTAAGCCAAGTATCGATCCCACAGGGACTGAACTACGGTAATAATTAACTTAAGTGTTAATGAATTATATCTTTAAGAATGCAGACAACCAAATAAATAATATTTTGAGAGTTTGAGTTTACTAATTAATACGAATCTAAGGCAAAATTATAAAGTGAGTCTAAACAATAGTAATGAGCAAGCTGAGGTTAAAACGAACATGCAGGGAATTAATTTATCGATACAATTCAGTTAATCTTTCCTTCGGTTGCTAGTCAAGAATTATTGCCTATGGATTGGAACTTTCGTCTCCTATCCAACCTAAGAATCATGAACCTTCAATCTACATTTCTGTGATAAAAGAATTTCATGTTCTAGCCATACAAAATTGATTCCTTAATTGACTAATAAGACTTTCAGATATATTTCTATTCTGAATGTAAATCAATTCTCTATTTTCCCAAACTAAGAAGAGATCATATCCTACCAATTCACATCTTTCCAATTTCTTTCCTTTTCAAAATCAAAATTGGATTTTTTAGATATACATTAACATTGGCCAAACATTAATGCAGTAAGAATAAGAATTGATAGAACAACCATTGAAGAAAAGATGAAAACTGAAATGATTAACAATTACATTCCACTACAATTGTTCTTAACCTCAGCAAGAAGTGAATTTAGCCACTCATTTGTGGATTTAACATCATCAAATAAGTAGAATTTATACAAGCAATTGAGATAAAAGAGAAAGAGATAGAGAAGAACCCTAGAATATTCGTCCCCTCAACTGCCTATAACCCACGTTCTTGCTCAACCAAGTCATAATGTTTAAATATAAACCTAAGTGTGCTATTTATACTAGTGGGAATTTTTTCCGGAATAGCAAGCAACGTGGCACGGAGTGTATCGTGAAGTACTCCCTCCGTGCCACGGGGGTATCGCGGACCCTCTATGGAATTTGGCTCCTCAGAAATTTCACCTTGGCATGCCACGGCTTGCATCGCGGAGCCTGGCCAATGTGCCACGTTGCTATCACGCACCTACACTGGAAATTGATGTCCCAGGTAATTGTACTCAATGTGCCACGGCTTGCATCGCATGGCATTGCCTCCATGCCACGGAGGTAACGCGAGGCTTCACTGGAAATGGCCAAAATTAAATCACCCAAGGTAGAATGCCTCCGCGATGGCAGTGTGACGCGGCTCCATCGTGGAGTCCTTATTTTTGCTACTCTTCCTTGACCTTTTCCACTCCTTGCTTCCAAGTCCATTCCCAATTTTTACCAACATGTATCTTAGCTTCCCAAAATTCCATTTTACCTACAAAACAACACTAATCATGTTGGTTAGTATAAATTCACATTTTAACTACAAATCATATGAGAATGCACAAATAACGATAGATAACAAAGACGAAATGAAGCATTTGAGTATCACTTGGGCATATAATTCTGCCCAAGATCAGTGGACCTATGATTTTTCAGACGAATAACTCCGTTGTAATGCTCCCTGCAGGCTTAGAATTCAATACCTAAAGTTAATTTGGATTTGGACAACGTTTGTTAGTGTAAACGGAGGAAAATTAACTAAAAATGGCGTGTTTCCATTCTCTAACCGTGGGTCTATTAATTTGGAAAAAACAGATGAAAACATTGAACCTTATATAAAACTTGGGAGGTGGACACGGGGCCGGTGGCACAGATCCTATCACGGCGCTTCAAGGTCGTGTCATGGCCCAACGCACAGGAAGGTGTCCGTGACACGTTGCCCATTGTGGTAGCCTGTCCAGCCTTCTTCCTCACTCCCTCGATTTCGTGCTCGTTGGACGCCCTTTATTGTACATGTTCTACTATAAAATCTTGACCAACACACAAATAGGATGACTAAACATTAGGAACTTACAGGGTGTAACACTCGGTAAATTCCAAGTACTGACCGCATACTCTATATTGTATCGTTTAATGATACAGGTCCGAGAGATCATCCTCAACTGCACCATTAGTCTCGCTTTCCTCTCATACCTGTGTTAGTCGGGATTGGTGAGTCTTCATCCTTTGATGACTTTTAGTTATCTATAGTCATGTTATTTCAATTACAAACTCTCTTTTGTCGAGCTGGGGATGTTGTCCCATCAGCTCATCTGTTATATTAGAGGCTATTCAGACATTATGTAGAAATTAGCTTGTCATTACTTAGTCTGTTTTAGATTGATATGTATGTAGACTTCCACTTAGGTATGCTTTATTATTAAATCAGTATTTGCTTATGTTAATCTCTTAGTTGTTATGTTTAGACCATGGATCGACTTGGAGCCTGTCGGGGTTTCTTGTCCCGTGTCTCTATCCGGGCCTATGTTTGGGTCATGACAAACTTAATGGAAAGGGAATTGATGTTGACCCCAAGAAGGCTGTTAAGGAGGAAACAAGCAAGGAGTCTTTAACCAAAATTGGCCAAGAGCCTAGGATTCCACTTCCTTATCCTCAAAGGTTAGCAAAGAAGGAGGACAATAAGTTTCAAAAATTCATTGAGATGTTCAGCAAATTGTCCATAAATATACCTTTGGTGGATGCATTGTCCAAATGCCAGGCTATTTGAAATTCATGAATGAATTAATGAAGAAAAAGAAGGTTGTTGATGCTGGTGTAGGGGATGTAACACACCATTGTAGTGAAACGATAGCAAGCAATCTTACTCCCAAAAGAGAGGATCCTGGAGCTTTCACTATCCCCTGAACCATTAGGCTATGTGTTTGAAAAAATGCCTTATGTGACCTTGGTGGCAGCATAAACATGATGCCTCTTGTAATTTTTTAGAAGTTCGGTGTGGGAAATCCTAAGCCTACTACTATGAGGCTATTGATGAAGGATAGGTCTATCAAGAAACCCGTGGGAGTGCTAGAAGATGTTTTGGTCCGAGTGGACAAATTTATACTTCCAACTGACTTTGTGGTTTGGATTGTGAAATGGATGTTGAGGTGCCTATCATCTTGGGGTGCCCACTACTATCTACAGGAAGAGCACTGGTAGACGTGGAGTTAGGGGAGTTGAAGTTTAGAGTAGGTAGTTTGATGAAGTCACCTTTAATGTATGTCAAACGACTAAGCCCCCAGATGAGTCAAGGTGATAGGGGTCTTTAATGATGAGGTAGAACAAGACAAATTTTTAGATTTTAAGGCTGATTCGAAGGATGACCCTCCGGAGTATTGACAATTGAAGAGGTATCCGTCATGCCACGATGTTAAATAAGGCGCTTCTTGGGAGGCAACCCAAGTGTTTGTTTTATGTTGATGCTTTGATATTTTTGTTGATTTTGTTTTCCAGGATGGATAAGATGAAGAAATAGGTGGAATAAAAATAGGGCACCTATGACGTAAGACCTGCGAAATGTAGATACTCAAGCGCAAATTGTCGCATCAATGCAAGAGATTAGCAGAAAGTTAGGAGTAAAGAGAGGGAACCGGCACTTCACCGGTGAAACGCTGGTGACAAACCGCGAATCGCCGATTCAATGCTGACATAAGCCAGTGCACCTGGAAGTTGAGGAGTAAACTGTGACTCACCAGTGGAGCGCAAGAGGTAACCTGTGAACCTCCCGTCAAATGCAACCTGCACAACAGTGAACTAGGCATTGGCGGAGGTCACCTATGCTTGAAGCAGACAAATTTCGGTACCTACCGGCGGCCGTAGGTTCAGCGCAGGTAGGGTACGTATATTATTTAAAATCTTGACCAATCCAACCTACAACTCTTTAAAATCCGGCCAAACCCTTTTACTCTCTCCGCCCTTTGATCTCCCCCATAACACTTTCCATTCCCCAATACCCCATACCCCACAAATCCACCTTCCCAACTCCCCACCATTAAACCTATCCTGAAAAACCCATTTTCACCAACCAATCACTCTACTTCACTTCACCCTATAAAATCCCCATTCCAATCTCTTTGTTTCACCTTACCTCACACAACTCTCTCTTAGCAAATGAATATCTTACTCTTTTGAAGAAACCATTGTTTTTCAAGACACAAAGCTCTGATCTAGTTACTTTTTTCTCACTACTCAATCAGTATGTACATCTTTCCTTTTATCATGCTTGTTGTTGAGAATGTGAGTAGACAAAAATTGATCATGCTAGATTCAAAAATTTCCATACCCATGTTCCCCATTTTCCAAATTGTACATTTCTATTGACTGAATGATTTTCATCATGTGGATATTTAATTGCATATTATTGGATATGTTGAGGGTGGTGTTAATTAGATAATACTGGTGTAGGTGCTCATTTTGGTTGAATTTCTATATGAATTTTGTGTTTGATCTGATGGTTGTGCGTAAAGTATGAGTAACCCTGTGTACTTAAAATGCACTATTGCCGGATGATAGATCGGGTGACGTTGTTCTTAATGGCCAATTATCACTTTCATTGTGTTGTGCTATTTGAGTGGGAAAATCATAATGTGGGGGGTATGTTGAATAAGGTGTGTATTTAGGATGTTTGTTTCTCTAATTTGGGTGAGAACTGTTGAGTGGCGCTCACCTGCAAGTCGTTGGTCAGGCTTGGTGAAATGCAAGCTGAGGCGTAGGTGCGGGTTTGAGGATTCAGGCCACTACCCACTACCTGCATTTCACTTGTGCTTCATGATTCATGGTCGGTGAAATTCCAGTGTAGCGCCAGTAAGTCAAAACTCTACCCAGATGTCTGCCTAGGCCTGCGGCTCAGCGGCAACTCATGAGTCTCAATCGACATTTCATAGTTGTGTCGCTGGTATTGCTGACATCTAATTTTAATGTTTCACCTTGTTGACATCAAATTATTACATTTTTATCTAGCTTAGTTTAGATGTTTCTTGTACTTTCATATTATCCAAAAAAACAAAAATAATAGTGTGTGGCACTAACATTTCTCTTGCAGCATAACAACTTCATCCAGGCAAGGAGAAAAGGGAAAGACACCCTCCACATCCAAAATTAAAGGAAAAGGGAAGGCTAAGGCAACCCCATCCCCCACCAACACCATAGAGGCTATCAATTTCTGTGTGCCTGGCATGAGGGCACATTATGTTATTTTTGAAGGAAGGCCAATCACCACGGAGAAATGATTTGATCTAATGGTGCTGAGGAATTACTTTCCAAATATCACTACTCAATTCAACCACCGACAAAGGCATATGTTTGCTGAACCTCTCTCGGAATACTATACCAACCTCGTGCCAGAGATTTACGCTTCTTACCAGGCATGCTAGAAGGCAATGAAGCATAAGTCGAGGTGGATGTGTTCCCTTGGATTCTCTTAGTCAGGATCATAGGTGTGGAAGTAGATATTACTCTTGTCTCTATTAATGCGCTATTTTGGGCGGATCAGATTGATCTAGGGACAAAGTATGCAGATAGAGCGGCCACCAAAAAAAGTCAGTTCTGGTGGATAGCTCCCATCATTGCCAATAGGCAGCCCTTATGGGCATCTATGAGGGGTTAAATCTTGAGGCATGTGATCTTGGGCAGAATTGCATGCCCAAGTGATACTCAAATGCTTTATTTCTACTTGTTTATCTATTGTTATGTGTACATTCTCATGTGATTTTTAGTTAAATGTGAATTTATACCAACCAACATGATTAGTGTTGTTTTGTAGGTAAAAGGAAATTTTAGAAGCTAATATATATTTTGGTGAAGTGCGGGAATGGACTTGGAAACCAGGAGTGGAAGTTGACAAGGGAAAGCAGCAAAAATAAGGGCTCCGCGATGGCGCCGTGTCACGCTACCATCACGGAGGCATTCTGCTTCGGTTAAATTAATTATGTCAAAATCCAGTGGAGTTTCCCATTACCTCCGTGGCACAGAGGCAGTGCTTCGCGATGCACTCTGTGTCACGTTGAGTGTGATTACCTGGAACCTCAAGTTCCAGTGAAAGTGCGCGATAGCACCGTTGGATGGAGGCAAGGCTCCACGATGCAAGTCGTGCCACGTTGAGGTGCAATTACCTGGGAGCCGACTTCTAGTGAGGGTCCGCGATATCCCCGTGGCATGGAGGGAGTGCTCTGCGATACACTCCGTGCCACGTTTCTTGTTATTCCGGGAAAAATTCTCAATTGTATAAATAGCACACTTAGGTTTTATTTTAAACATTCTGACTTGGTTGAGCAAGAACATGGGTTACAGGCAGTTGAGAGGACGAAAATTCTAGGGTTATTCTCTTCCTTTTTCTCTTTAATTTCAATTGCTTGTATGAATTCTACTTATTTGAAGATGTTTAATCCACAAATGAGTGGCTAATTCACTTCTTGCTAAGGTTAAGGATAATTGTAGAGGAATGTAATTATCGATCATTTCAGTTTTCATCTCTTCTTCAATGGTTGTTCTATCAATTCTTATTTTACTGCATTAATGTTTGGCCAATGTTAATGTATATCTTAGAAACCCAATTTTGATTTTGAAAAGGAAAGAAATTGGACAGATGTGAATTGGTAGGATATGATCTTTTCTTCGTTGAGAAAATTGAGAATTGATTTATGTTCAAAATAGAAATATATCTAAAAGTCTTATTAGTCATTTATGGAATAGGTTATGTATGGATAGAGCATAAGATTCTTAAATCACAGAAATGTAGAATAAGGTTTCATTATTCTTTAATTGGATAGGAGTCGAAAGATCCAATCCATTGGCAATTAATTCTTGACTAGCAACCGAAGAGAAGATTGACTGAAATGAATTAAGAAATTACATCCCTGCATGCCTGCCTTAACCTCAGCTTGTCCATTGCTATTGTTCAGACTCAAATTATAATCTAGACTTAGATTCTTATTAATTAGTGATCTTAACTCATAAAACATTATTTATTTGGTTGTCTGCATTCATAGAGATATCGTTCACTAACACTTAAGTTAATTAATACCGTAGTTCAGTCCCTGTGGGATCGATACTTGGCTTGAAATAAGCCATTTTACTACTTGTACGACCTCGTGCACTTGCGTGTAGTTTTGGAGTCGAGCAAGTTTTTGGCGCTGTTGCCGGGGACTGGCAATTGGTAAATTTAAATTCCTAGTGTTAGTTTACAATTTTAATATAAGTGCTAACAACTTGATCTTAGTCTTTCTCTTGCAGGTATTGAAATTCTTTTCTGAACACTGGCAAGAGATAAGGGGTTGGTGGATTCATTTATAGAGCCGGAGAGACAATTCATCGCCAAAGAAGGAAAGCTTTAGAGAAGAAGCTGCAGTTGCTAAGACAGGCAATTCTGGAGCAACAACAGAATCCACCACTTGTGAGGGCAGTTTTAATGCCCGAGGAGATGGCAGCAAGGCCGGTCCGCGAAGTGGCAATCCCATATGCAAACAATGTTACATCTAGTATTCGCAGTCCAGAGCCAGGAGGGAGGTTCGAGCTTAAATAGAACATGGTGCAGTTGTTGCACATCAGCAGGCAATTCACAGGTCTCCCTCATGAAGATCCACAACAACATCTCCAAAATTTTTTGGAGATAAGTGACACTTACATTCCCGCTGGAGTATCATCCGACTATGTGCGGCTTACATTATTTCCATTCTCATTATTGGGGGAAGCAAAGAGGTGGTTGAAAGATGAACCACCTGATTCTATCACCACTTAGGATGATCTTGCAAGAAAGTTTTTGATACGATTCTTTCCATCTGGGAAGACAGCCCGACTTAGAAGTCAGATTATAAGTTTTAAACAAAGAGAAGGGGAGAATTTGTATCAAGCTTGGGAGAGCTTCAATTCTATGCTAAGGGACTGTCCTCATCATCATCAATCTAATGATGTGTTGGTGCACACATTTATTGAGGGTTTAGAACCACATACTAAAATTCTATTAGATTCAGTAGCTGGTGGGCAGGTATTGGAGAAGACTTATGAGGAGCTCTACAGTTTGTTAAACCGTATTTCACAGGTAAATCCAGAATGGAATGCGGATTCAACTCGAGGAGGAACGAGGAAAGCTGCAGGAGTTTTTGAGGTGGATGGTTTTACAGCTATTGCTGCACAGATAGTTGCATTGAAAAATCAACTCAACACCCACTTCAGCAGTATGAACTTGAATCAAGCACAAGCACAAGTCAATGCAGTTCTTCAGGTATGGTGTGAAGTATGTGGGAGTAGTGAACACTCAGCTGAGTGTTGTGGTGCAAATCCAGACTCGGTGAATTTTGTTGGGAACGCCTAGAGGAACAATAATCAATAATATGGCAACACTTACAACTCAAATTGGAGGAATCATCCAAATTTCTCTTGGGGGAGTAATAGTCATCAAGGTCAGAGTTCGAATCAGGGCGTACAGAGAAATCAAGGGGGGCATCAGAATTTTCAGTCTCAATACAGAGGAAACAATGCACCTCCTCCACCACCCAACAACATTGAGGATATGTGCAAAACAATTATAGCTAACCAAGCACAAATGCAGGCTGATTATGTGAAATTAGCGGCTGACATGAAAAATCAGTAGTTAGCTACAAAGGCATTGGAGTACCAGTTTGGACAATTAGCTGGAGCTCAAAACACCAGGCCCAGAGGAGGACTACCAAGTGATACTGACCCAAATCCCAAGCACGTCAATGCAGTGACCACAAGGAGTGGACTACAACTTAAGGAGGTGGAACCAGAAAGACCACCTCAGCAATCTGGAGCAGTGGAAAAAGATGAGGAACATGATGATGTGAGGGGGAAGGAAAAGGCAGCTGAGACAGAAAGACCACCACCCCCATTCCCTCAAAGATTAAAGAAGCACAAGGAAGAAGCTTGCTTTAAGAAGTTCATAGAGGTGCTGAAACAGGTACACATTAATTTACCTTTGGTTTATGTTTTGCAGGGAGTGCCGAAATATGCAAAGTATATCAAGGACATCGTAGAAAACAAAAGCAGATTGACGGAGTATGCTACGGTGGCGCTTACTAAGGAGTGAACTTTCCGGATACAGAACAGGTTGCCAACAAAGCTCAAAGATCCTGGGAGCTTTACCATTCAGATTACAATCAGGCAAAGTATTCGAGCTCGCGGATTATGTGATTTGGGAGCAAGCATAAACTTGATGCCGACATCGGTGTTCAAGAAGTTGGGGCTAGGCAGCCCTAGACCAACTACTGTGATCTTGCAGCTAGCTGACCGTTCTTTGGCCAGACCAGATGGTATTGTGGAGGATGTGCTAGTGCAAGTGGGCTCCCTCATTTTCCCGGTGGATTTTATTATCTTGGATTTCGAGCTGGATGTGGAAGTCCCATTTATTTTAGGACGTCCTTTCTTGGCAACCGGGCGAGCTTTGATTGATGTGGCTGCTAGGCAGCTAACCATGCAAGCATATGACAAAGTAGAGGTGTTTGATGTGTATAAGGCCATGAAGCTACCGTCCATTTATGAGGAGCTGTCAGCGATCAATGTGCTAAATCAGGAAGAAATTCTGCAGATTGTTGACTCTCAGGACCCATTGGAGAGAGCCTTGATATGCTCCGATCATTTTGGAGACTGTGCTACATACGAGATGGAGCAGACACTGAACAAGCCAAAATGGTTTCCCAGGAAGCGAGACTTTGAGCCGTTGATGAGATCCTTGGAACCATTGCCAAAACCATCAATTGAGGAGGCACCAAAATTGTAGTTGAAGACGTTGCCTCCACATCTGAAGTATGTATTTATGGGGGAAGATGACACCTTACCAGTCATCATTTCTGCAGAACTGACAGAGGCACAAGTGAGTGAGGCATTGGTGGTCCTCAAGAGGCGGAAGAAAGCAATGGGGTGGAAAATGTCGGACATCAGAGGAATTAATCCAGCTTTTTGCACACACAGGATTTTTATGAAAGAAGGATCAAAGCCAACTGTACAACATTAGCGGAGGTTGAATCCGGTGATGAAGGATTTAGTTAGGAAGGAAGTGATTAAGTGGCTTGATGCAAGTGTGGTATATCCCATTTCAGACAGTGAATGGGTCAGTCCCGTTCAGTGTGTCCCAAAGAAAGGAGGGATGACCGTGGTCACCAACGAAAAGAATGAGTTGATTCCTACACGCACAATCACAGGATGGAGAATTTGCATGGATTACAGAAAGCTCAAGGAGGCCACGAGGAAAGATCATTATCCTATCCCATTTATTGATCAGATATTGGACAGGTTGGCAGGTCAAGAATATTATTGTTTCCTTGATGGATATTCTGGCTATAACCAAATAGCCATAGCACCGGAGGACCAGGAGAAAACCACTTTTACATGTCCTTATGGGACATATGCTTTCAGGCGGATGCCATTTGGTCTATGCAATGCACCAGCGACATTCCATAGATGCATGATGGCGATCTTTCACGATATGGTGGAAGATTTTGTCAAGGTATTTATGGATGATTTTTCTATTTTCGATAATTCGTTTGCTACATGTTTGCACAATCTTGACAAGGTGCTAGCTCGATGTGAAGACTCTAACCTTGTGCTCAACTGGGAAAAATGTCATTTTTTAGTCAAGGAGGGTATCGTCCTTGGCCATAAGGTGTCATGCAAGGGGTTGGAAGTCGATCGTGCAAAGATCGAAGTGATCGAAAAGCTACCACCACCAGTATCACTGAAGAGTGTTCACAGTTTTCCCAGACATGCAGGGTTCTACAGACGGTTCAGCAAGAACTTCTATAAAATTTCTAGACCGATATGTAGGTTGCTAGAAAAAGAGGTGAAGTTCGAGTTTGACGAGTATTGCGTTAAAGCATTCGAGGAGTTAAAATAGAAGCTGGTAGAAGCACCTATTCTCATTTCTCTGGATTGGGGGCAACCGTTTGAATTAATGTGTGATGCAAGTGACATGGCTGTAGGAGTTGTATTGGGGTAGCAGAGGAATCGAATTTTTCATTCGATTCATTATGCAAGCAAAACACTTGACGCAGCCCAAGTCAATTATACAGTCACGGAAAAGGAGATGCTAGCCTTGGTGTTCGCATTTGATAAATTTAGGTCCTACTTGGTGGGTTCTAAAGTAGTGGTGTATACCAATCATGCAGCAATTCGGTATCTGTTTAACAAGAAGGATGCAAAGCCCATATTAATCAGATGGATATTGTTGTTACAAGAGTTTGACCTAGAGATTCGGGATAGAAAGGGGAGCGAGAATCAAGTGGAAGATCACCTATTGCGATTGGAAAGCCGGTTGCATATAAAGGAAGGTGATATTATCAAAGAAGAGTTCCCAGATGAGCATCTTTTAGCAATAAGGGCAGCTGAAATCCCTTGGTATGCAGACATTGTGAATTTGCTGGTAAGTGGAGTCTACCCACTGGAGGCTACGGCTCAGCAAAGAAAGAAGTTGAGACATGATGGCAGGTATTACATATGGGATGAGCTGTATCTGTTTAAGCAGGGACCAGACCAAGTAATGAGATGACGCATCCCAGAGAGCCAGAATGTAGAAGTTTTGAGGAGTTGTCACTCATCGTTGTATGGAGGGCACCACGGAGGCGAGCGGACAGCTCACAAGGTGTTACAGTCAGGTTTCTTTTGGCCTACACTATTTAGAGATTCTATAACATACGTAAAAATGTGTGATAGATGTCAAAGAACAGGCACAATTAGTAGAAGATAGGAGATGCCACTGCAACAGATATTAGAGGTTGAGATTTTTGATGTGTGGGGAATAGACTTCATGGGCCCGTTTCCACCGTCATTTGGTAATCGTTACATCTTGGTAGCGGTTGACTATGTATATAAATGGGTCGAGGCAACAACTTGTCCCAAGAATGACAACAAGGTGGTGATGAAATTTGTGAAAAAGCATATTTTCACGAGGTTCGGGACACCCCGAGCTATTATCAGTGATAGAGGGGCTCATTTTGTGAATGTGGGTTTCGAGAATTTGCTAGCTAAGTATGGGGTGCGGCACAAGGTAGCAACAGCGTATCATCCCCAAACTAGTGGGCAAGTGGAGGTGTCAAACAGAGAGATAAAGCAGATTCTACAGAAGACAGTGAATGCACAACGAATTGATTGGTCAAGAAAACTTGACGATGCGTTGTGGGCTTATAGAACTGCATACAAGACACCCATTGGAACATCTCCGTACATATTGGTCTATGGAAAGGCATGTCATTTGCCTGTGAAGCTGGAACATCGAGCTTTTTGGGCCGTGAGAAAGTTGAACATGGATCTGGAGCTAGCAGGGAAGAAAAGATTGATGCAACTCAGTGAACTAGATGAGTTTCGATGGCATGCTTATGAAAGTGCCAAATTCTACAAGGAGAGAACAAAAAGATGGCACGACAGGCATATGGTGCATCGGATCTTTGATCCAGGGAAGAAAGTGTTGTTATTTATTTCAAGGTTGAAGCTTTTTCCAGGTAAATTGCGGTCCAAATGGTCAGGGCCGTTCGAAGTGGTGAGAATGGCCCCACACGGGGCAGTGAAGTTGTGGCAAGAAGATAGAAGTGCCACATTTTTGGTGAATGGGCAACGATGTAAGCATTATTGGGGTGAGGACGTTATTCGAGAGAAGACGTATATCACTCTAGAGGATGATTGAGCATGAATAGCGTCGAGCCGCGATGGTAAATCAGGCACTGCACGGGAGGCAACCCGTGAATGTGTTGTAATAGAAGAGTAGAATTATTTGGAAAAAAAAAGAAAAAATACAAAGGAAAAGAAAAATAAAAATTTTTGCATTGAAACCTATGATTTCTAACCAATTTCTTGTGGTGAAATGATTTTCAGGTGGAACGGAGGGCAAAAATACAAAAAAAATGCAAAGGAAAAAATCGAGGTAAGAAAATAAAAATAGGCACATTCCAGTGAGCCTGCACGATGGCTCCATGTCACGAAGGAGGGCCTCCGTGTTACCCTCCATGACACATTGAGGCTTATTTCGGATTTTTAAAAATCCAGAATGTCTGCGCGATGGCTCCGTGTCACGGAGGCAGTGCTTCGCGTTGCACTCCGTGACACGTTGAGGTGAATTTCGCGCCGGGTCACCTCGGGTCACCGGGTAACCCGCGCGAGAAAACCTAAATTTAACCCCAATTCCTTCATTTTTTTCCTATTCTCTCATTTCCTCCGCGACCCACACCCAAAATCCTCTTCTCCCCCAACGTGACACGGACTTAGTGATCAACTTTCTTCATGTTTTATTCAATTTCATCGAAGAAAAGGTATGTTCTTGAATTTTTCCTTATTATTGCTCAAATTATTGATTCTTGAACATGTTTTATGATTAAACCTTGCCCTAAGTAGGAAATAAGCTTGAAATCACTTGAGTTATGATTGAATAATGTTCATAGTATCGTTGTTAGTAGATGAACTCAATGATTGCATGTTTTATTGAAATTCTTGCGAAATTGATAGCTAGGGTTGAGGATTGAATAGGAAGAAGACTAAATGCTTTAAAAATGTTGATAAATTGGGTTGTGCATGTTGGGTGAAGTGAAATGTAGTGTGATTGATGTTGAATATGCTAAGTTAGACGAGGGATTTTGGGGAGAATGCAATTGGAGAATTACATAGGTTGTTGAAAAAAAATTTGCAAAGTGCTAATGATGATGTAATTGAATTGACGGAGAAATTTTTATTCATTGTACAAAGTCTGAGTAGTACAAAGTAATTATCCCATCGAATTATATGAATGCACTAAACATGTTGAATGCTAAGAATGGCATGATCAGGAATGTCTTGTCGAATTGTGTTGATTGTGGTTAAAGACTAAGTGTGGGTTGATCCAATTAAACGCAACCTTAGTTGTAGCTAAATATGACTTGCATAACATTGGGACTATATGTTTGAATGTACAGGAACAATGTCAGGCCGACAGGATAAGGGCAAGGGCGCATCCACATTGGGCGCTAGTAGAAAGAGGGTAAGATTGGAAACAGCAGTTCCAGCAGCACCAGCGGTTCCCAGAGGTCAACACCAAAAATACGGAACTAGATGGGTGACCGATGAGGGGAAGAAGTGGTATGCCAAACATAAAGAAACCAAATACTTCCCTGAGGAGCAGATAGCACGGGAACCGCTGGCACAGGAATTCCCGCAGACTGTACATCGGATTGACACCACTGGGCTAAACTTCATTTTCAAAGAGCCCAGAGAGTGTAATCTTCATCATATCCGGGAGTTCTATGCAAATTGGAACCCGACCTTACGCAGCCACACCATAAAAATCAGAGGGCAGGTTGTCACTTTTGAACCCCACCATCTGAATACAATCCTAGGGGCGCGAGACACAGATGCTCATGTCCTCCGTCAGCTGAACATCACTCCACCCTATGCGGACATCAGACGCACCTTATGTGGAGCCCGATCGACAGCGAGGTGGGGTAGGCACAAGGATAGGGGCTACCATCAGACATTACCCTACTCTCATATGAACCGGGAGGCTCGGATTTGGTTGAAGATTGTGTGTTCATGCCTAATCCCAGGGGTGCACATGACAGATGTCACCCGGGGTAGAGTTTTTCTGGTGTATGCCTTGATGAAAGGGCTAGAAATCAATATTGGGGCGGTAATCATCTCCTCCATGAAGAGAGCCCGACTGCATCAGGGGCGTAGATACGGGTTCGGTGGTCTGCTTACCACGTTCCTGAGGGGCCACAATATTGAGGAGGAGGCCCTAGATTACATCCCATAGATCGACAAGAGTGCCTTGGATGTCACTAAAACCAAGGAACCTGACACTACTTTTGGGTCGGTGCTCACACTAGCCGAGCGACATGCTCGGGATGATCAATACATGGCTCGCATGTACGGGATGCAGATGTTGCAGCTACGCATCGGAGGACAGCCCGCAATGGAGGATGAGCTGTGGCAGCTCGAGTTGGATTACCCATTCAACGAGAATGCCCGAGCTTTATGTAGAGTGGGGCCCGCATTTATGGAGCCCGTGGATGATGATGTCCTTACCGATGAGGAGACACACCTGGAGGACTCAGATGTTGAGTCGGACGAGGACGGTGGGGGCAATTCTGACATGGGCGACGAAGCACTAGCACCTGATGAAGAAGTTGAATACTTTGATTGATCAAGGAGTTTCACCACCCAACCTTTGTGATATTTTCAAATTATGTGAACACTAGGGACAGTGTTCGGCTTAAGTGTGGGGTGGGAGTAGTTAGGTGCTAGCTGTTTTGTTTATGTTTTGTTTATGTTTGTTGTGCTTGTGCTAAATGTGACCTTGTGACCCTGTGTTTCATGTTCTATAATTAATGTTGGTGTTATAATGAATCTTGAGCTGTTGTTGTGTTGCTGTTATGTATGATGTGTAAATATTTTTCAAATTATGTTTTTATCTTTTTCTATCAATTTTTTTTGTTGAAATTTTTTTGTTTTGGGTTTTTCGGCTTTTGTTTTCGGTGCTTTTACCGAGAATAGTCCCATTGAACTGACGTCGTAGATAGCGACTGTTCCCTATGATGGATGGACGACGACCGTCTTAAGGGAAATGTAGTCGATAGGAGTAGTTTTTTTTCATTTTCTTCTTTCTTTTGTTTGTTTCCCAAACGTATTGCTAATTAATGTTTAGGAATTCTTGTTACGTGTTGTACATGATATTAAGATGCAAAGGTGATTCGTATGAAAGCATGCAAATGTGATAAACATGTTGAGATACCTAGGCCATAGAGTTCGATTCAGTGTGATCGAGGCTTAATAGTGAATTCTTGTAATTAGCTGATCGAAGAGTCTGTGAATATGTCTTGAGTTGAGTATGTGTAATGAGTGTGAGGTGAGGTTTCGACTATTCCATGCTATTGTGAAGTGTCTAGAACTTGCCTGGTGTGTGTACTAAACGAAATGAAGGATGTGGATTGTAGGAAAGGATGTAGGCATTTCTTTGAATAAACCAAAAGTTTCTCCCTTATCATACCTACCTTGACTGTTACATCCTAGTTAGCCCCATTGAGCCTTTAGCCTATTCTTTGAGAGGTACAAACCGAGCTTAATCCCTTCTTTTCATTAGCCGTGAATTTGATCCAAAACCCTTAAGCGCTTAAGAAAAACAATTTTCCCAAAGTGTAAAGGAGTGAGAAGTGTGAAACAGAAGGAAAGCGGTAGTTGTGAAAGCTAAAGAAAAGGTCAAAGGTGCACTTGTTGAAATTGGTTAATTAATAGTAGAGAGTAAGAAAATCAATGAATGAGAGAAAAAATAAAGATGCATAAATACTCTGTGCTAGTGAGTCGAGTGTGCTTAATGAAATAGGAAAAAAAACAAAGAGAAAAATTCAAGAATGAGAGGATGGAGGAGGAAGCAATGTCGTAATGAAGGTGGGATGTATTGAAAAGCACTTAAGGAAGCTAGTTGCTATTATTGGTTAGCCCAGTATTGACTAGTTCCTCAGCTTATATTACAACCCATTAAGTCCTACGTGGTCTTACATCACGCGTCCTTAGATTAGTGGAGTAAAACACTAGAGGCAAGCTTATGGTTCATAACATGATGCATGTGAATTCTTTGGGAGAGCAAGTGAAATTGTAATTGTATACCCCTACATGTAGTGGTTTGGAAATCTTATGATGGCAAATGGGGTAATTCTCTCATGTTGTGAGGGCACATGCTTGACGAGAGATAAGATTTCGTGTCGGATATCTTGATGAGTTAATTTGCATGAGTTTGCCAAGATCGAGAATCGATTCTTGAGGTTAGGAGGTCTTAATGTGGGGTACTTCATTGTATTGATGATACCATGCATGTCTTCTTGATGATTTGCTATCCTAAATAATCTGTATATCTGTAGCTTGAATGGTCGAGCCAAATTAGTTATGCATGGGTTTCAATTGCATGAGATGTGAAAGTATTGTTCGAGGACGAACAAGGTTTTAAGTGTGGGGTAAGTGATCTTGGGCAGAATTGCATGCCCAAGTGATACTCAAATGCTTCATTTCTACTTGTTTATCTATTGTTATGTGTACATTCTCATGTGATTTTTAGTTAAATGTGAATTTATACTAACCAACATGATTAGTGTTATTTTGCAGGTAAAAGGAAATTTTAGAAGCTAATATATATGTTGGTGAAGTGCGAGAATGGACTTGGAAACAAGGAGTGGAAGTTGACTAGGGAAAGCAGCAAAAATAAGGGCTCCGCAATGGCGCCGTATCACGCTACCATCGCGGAGGCATTCTGCTTCGGATGAATTAATTATGTCAAAATCCAGTGGAGGTTCGCATTACCTCCGTGGCACGGAGGCAGTGCTCCACGATGCACTCTGTGTCACATTGAGTGTGATTACCTGGAACCTCAAGTTCCAGTGAAGATGCGCGATAGCACCATGGCACAGAGGCAAGGCTCCGCGATGCAAGCCATGCCACATTGAGGTGCAATTACCTGGGAGCCGACTTCCAGTGAGGGTTCGTGATATCCCCGAGGCACGGAGGGAGTGCTCCGCGATACACTCTGTGCCATGTTGCTTGTTATTCCGGGAAAAATTCTCAATAGTATAAATAGCACACTTAGTTTTTATTTTAAACATTCTGACTTGGTTGAGCAAGAACGTGGGTTACAGGCAGTTGAGAGGACGAAAATTCTAGGGTTATTCTCTTCCTTTTTCTCTTTAATTTCAATTGCTTGTATGAATTCTACTTATTTGAAGATGTTTAATCCACAAATGAGTGGCTAATTCACTTCTTGCTGAGGTTAAGGATAATTGTAGAAGAATGTAATTATCAATCATTTCAGTTTTCATCTCTTCTTCAATGGTTGTTCTATCAATTCTTGTTTTACTGCATTAATGTTTGGCCAATGTTAATGTATATATTTGAAATCCAATTTTGATTTTGAAAAGGAAAGAAATTGGACAGATGTGAATTGGTAGGATATGATCTTTTCTTAGTTGAGAAAATTCAGAATTGATTTACGTTCAGAATAGAAATATATCTGAAAGTCTTATTAGTCATTTATGGAATCGGTTATGTATGGCTAGAGCATGAGATTCTTAAATAATAGAAATGTAGAATAAGGTTTCATGATTCTTTAATTGGATAGGAGTCGAAATATCCAATCCATTGGCAATTAATTCCGAACAAGCAACCGAAGAGAAGATTGACTGAAGTGAATTAAGAAATTACATCCTTGCATGCCTTCCTTAACCTCAGCTTGTTCATTGCTATTGTTCAGACTCAAATTATAATCTAGACTTAGATTCTTATTAATTAGTGATCTTAACTCATAAAACATTATTTATTTGGTTGTCTGCATTCATAGAGATATCGTTCACTGACACTTAAGTTAATTAATACCGTAGTTCAGTCCCTGTGGGATCGATAATTGGCTTGAAATAAGCCATTTTACTACTTGTACGACCACATGCACTTGCGTGTAATTTTGGAGTTGAGCAGCATGATCTCAACTTTGAGGCCAAGCTATGGCTGGAGTTCATTTGCGGCCAAATTACGCCCTCGAATAATGACCAAAGTGTGAACTTGGAGGCTGCCATACTCATTGCTTACATCATGACAGAGGTGTCCATCAACTTTAGGGAAATATTTGCCATCCAAATGAAATGTAAGGCCAGGCAGTAGGGAATGTCCATGCCATATACTATGCTTATTTCTTAGCTATGCCTCAATGTAGAGGTGCCATTATTCCCAGACGAGTCCCCCAGCTCTACCACCGGTGTCATCATTGTGGAGAGAAAGAGGGATGCTGAGGCACCCAAGGTGAAAAGAAAGAGGTTGGAAGAGCTTGAGAATCTCGAGGGCTCCGCCTCTCATGACATAGACAATATCCCCATTGCTCCCGACCTCAATATTCCACACCCCAAGGCATCAGAGCATGCATCTGGAGAAGCATCATTTAGGGGGTCTTCACCTCCTCCCTCATCCTCTCACCCAAATGGAATATAGAGGCTAGCTGAGATGACACAATCTCATGAAAACAAACTTCAAAAGTTGGCCCAAAATCTCTCAGCTTTTATCGCCAGAACAGTGAATAGCGAGATGAAAAATGTGTTTGATAGCTTGACCGAGCTTTGATCTCAAGTAGATGTGGTTGAAGGAGCTGTCTCTTCTCTTTGAGCGGAGGTGCCAGATTTTAGGGATCGGGCACCAATGGCAGACTCGAACTTGAGTATCCTTGATACAGCCATGGCTTCCCCTTCTACAACGTGAGGCCCCATTGATGATCTATTCGAGGGCTTAGGTGGGGATGATGAGCCACATTTGGTTGCAGTTGTCCTTTATGAGGATGAATTGGCAAACGATGATGAGGATGAATAGCCATTTTAGGGAGTTTCCACCACCATTTGTTCTTCATGTTTACATTGGGGACAATGTACAATCATTGTTGGGGGTGCGTTGTGTGGTCTTGTGTTGGTCTTTTTTTTCCCTTTTCAGGCGAAATTTCTTATGCTCTAGTTGATTGTTAGTTTTTAATTATGACTAAATGCCCTTGTCGGACTTTTTGTTAAAAGAATTGTTGTTTGTTGAATTGTTAGTGCCAATGATGGGTTATTTTGAATTGCAAAATGTTGTTGACCCATGTTTCGATTATCGCCCTTATTCATAGTAGATAGTAACTAAAGTCCAAGGGTTTTCTTTATGCCATGGTTCTTTCCCTAGGAGTGTTTTTCTTTTCTTTTCTTTTATTGTCAAACCAGGTAGCATTTCCCAATGATGGATTAAGAGGTCACTTTCTTAAGGAAAACTTCTGAGTTTAGAGTTTTTTTAGTCGGTTATTGTGATGGCTTTTGAGAGGTACCACCAAATAAAAATTTCTGAAATTGCATTGAAAAGAAAGATGAATTTTGAGGAAAATGGGACATATTGGATTTTAAAAGTTGAGTACTCTTTTGTCATAAATTGAACATTCCTTGTTTGTGTTATACCCCGTAGAATTCCCGGCACCTAGACGACCTATTCGCACGTTGGTTAAGCATATTTAGGCCATACGTGCTAGAGAAAGGCCCGGGAAAAGATCGAACGAGAAAGCTGTCGAACCATCACGGAAGGAGCCGAGGCAGAGCCCCTCCGCGATGGCAGCGTGTCACGGAGGAGAGGCCTCCGCGTTGGCTCCGTGACACGTTGGCCTTGTCCAGGCCCAAGTATATAAAGCCCCACTTCGGTTTTAAATGATAAAAACCTTTAAAAAATTTCCAGAGAACAGAGGCAAACGCAGAGGGAGAAGAAAGGAACGAAGAAATTATATAATTTTCGTCCGATTACGCTGCTAAACGTTGTCCAAATTCAAATTAACTCCAGATACTGAGGTATTTAGCAGCAGAGAGCATTCCTAAGGATTCAGTTTCGTAAAATACGGCCGATGAATCGTTGAGCCACCGAGCTAAGGTAAGTGGAATTGCTCTAAATTAGTGTCTATGTGTTCCTAACTGTGAAGTGAATGTTTCTCCCTTCTGGACCGCTGAAAAATAGCGAGTTTTCGACCGTCTTTCAATAAGCCTAAGTTTAGGCTATAAACTATATCGAAAGTGACGTTGCTCCTTACAATAAAGCTGTATTTAGTATTAATTGGCATATTTATGAATGCAGTTGGGAGAAAATAGCTGAAGTGCTGGCCGAGCCTCGTCCGACAGACGAGTAATTCAAGAATAAGGTATGTAAAGCTAGTTCCCTCGGCAAGTTAGGTAATATCAGTACAGTGTTGTAATTTATGGACCAGTAGAATGTTCAGAAGTCGAGGTTACATTTATTGTGAATGTTGATCCGATATGAGAAGCATCGAGTTGTAACTTGCGTGAAACTTACTAGTACGACATAGATTCTGACACAAGTGTTAGAAACTGCCCAGTATGCTCAGTATGTGATGTAATTTGAAATGTTAAGATATTATTGTATTTAGTTGAAACCCCGTAAAGTGATGCAATATCCGTAAAGCACTTCAGAAATAGAATGGCAGGCTAAAATAAAGTTTAGAACGCATGTTAGGAATAGTAAATCATGTTAATACAGAAACTCAGTAAACAGCATAGTTTTCAGCAGAAACACTATCTTATATAGCATTTGCCCCAGTACAGCCCGGCAGGAGACTATATTCATATTTATATATATTTACCAGTTTCAGTACGTATTAATTACGTACAGATTACTATCATCAGTTCAGCATGTAAAATATATATATGATACTTTACCCTTATTAGCCTCAGTATGTGAGATATACAGACAGTATTACTAGTTGAGACCATTGTATTGTTTGGGGTTGGACTACCTAGCATTCATGACCGCCCCAGGGTTGATAGCTGTATCGACTCGTTCGCCAGAGGACGAGGATACGTCGCTCTATGGAGTGGCATGCCGTCCCACAGGGGACGAAGATGGGATGCCAGTTGCCCCATATTTTGCCTTGGTCGGCTTTTATACACCCCCGTCGAGCGAGTACGCCCGGGGTGTTGATTCAGGAGTCCTTCGGGCTCAGATGCAGTTATAGTCAGGGGCTCAGCGAGCCCAAGTGCATACCCAGGGGACCGGCAGGATGCTTACGGGGTTTATAGGAGATGGGATGACCGGGGTAGGGGTATAGATTCCGTGCTGGTTGTACCTCCCGGCTTATGGGGGCCGGGTAAGGTTTATGTATGCTATGTATGTTATGATATGTTGTGCTATGTTATAGTAGATACGAGTAGATCGACAGTAGAACAGTAAATCCTCAAGTATGACTCTCGCTCCTTCCAGTATAATTGAAAGAAGGTATGACTTACATTGTCAGACAGTTAATCTATTCCTTCCTATTTCAGTTTTATCAGTTACACTGTTGTCTTCAGATTTTGCTTTCAGATATTGCTTTACATACTCAGTACCAGCGGTACTGATGCCCGGTGAGGCGCTGTATTACTTGCCTGCAGGTACTCATAGACGAGCAGGCGATACCACGTGATTCCTGTCAGCGATCGGGTATTCAGCTCCTGTCATCCGGAGACTGAACCCCAGAGGTGTATTTCATTTTCTTTTGTTGTATAGTACGGGTAGGTCGGGGCCCTGTCCCGATCATTTCTATTGCTATTCTTAGAGGCTTGCAGTCTGTATATGCTTTCCCTGTGGTCAGATGAGCCGGTCGTGTGAGGCCGTGCAGTTGTATAGCTGTTAGTACTCTTTCTTTCTTTTATGATGGCCGTGTGGGGCCATAGTTTGCCAGTATTGGTGACCTTGCCGGTCACGTAGCTTTTAATACTTCATGATTGAGTTGCAGATAACTAGACAGCATGGTGGCCATGGTGGCCGTGTCGGCCCACATAGGTCTCCCTGTATTGGTATTTTTCTGGTCAGCCGTTAGAATAGGTACAGAAGGCTATAGGCCAATGGGCCGGGGGCTGTGTTTACAGCCGTTATATAGCCCTTTGTTTCCAGAAATATGAGTTAGAGCCAGCCAGGCACCAGATGTGCCTAGGCTTAGCAGTCCAGCAGTTCAGGTCCTAGCAGGGCACCAGGTGCCAGTCATACCCCCCAAGGTGGGGTGTGACAAACTTGGTATCAGAGCAGGTCGTATCCCAGGGAGTCTGCAAGCCGTGCTAAGTAGAGTCCTGTCCATGGATGTGTTGTGCACCACATACTATGGGCAGGAGGCTGCAAGGCATGATAGGATGGTTGTCTTTTATTCTTATTCAGTCGTGTTGTAGAGTGGTACAGTATAGGGTTGAGTCCCTAAAAGCTTACTATATTATTTGGTTACAGATAATGTCAGACCAGCGACATCCTATCACGGGTCGGAGCTTAGATGTTGCAGCAGGGGAAGGCACCAGCAGGATGCCTCCCCCTCGTCTAGAAACAGCCCGGTCAGAGGGCACTACAGAGGCATCGTCCCAGCCTTATCAACAGTCTCCACCACATCACGAGCCGCTTGGGGCGACACTACCTTCAGCAGTCCCTATACTGACACCCTCCGACCAGGAGGTTAGGAGTGCTGTGGTTATGTTAGCACAGATGATGGTTGCTCAGCGTCATCCAATGCCATCTACAGTTGCAGAATCATCAGGAGGGCCCGGTAGTTCGAGGGTCCGAGAGTTCTTGGCTTTGAATCCCCCACAGTTTACAGGTTCGAACCGGACAGAGGACCCTCAAGATTTTCTGGATAAAATGCAGAGAATCTTCAGGGTTATGCATGCCACGCCTACCGAATCAGTTGAATTGGCAGCATTCCGGTTACGGGATATCGCTGTGCTATGGTATGAAAGTTGGGAAAGGTCTTGAGGGAGAGATGTTTCCCCTCCCACCTGGTCCAGCTTTTCAGGAGCCTTTCTGGATCACTATTTTCCGCGGGAGATTCGACAGGCCCAGGTAGACCAGTTCCTACATCTAGAGCAGGGGGCCATGAGTGTTCGGGAATATTCCTTGCGGTTTGATTCTTTGGCTCGATATGCACCGGCCTTTGTTGATACCATGGCATCCAGAGCGCACCGTTTTATTATGGGGCTGAATCCAGAATATGTTGAGACTTGTATTACAGCTACACTGCGAGAGGACATGGACATTGCTCGAGTTCAGGCATTTGCCCAAAATATTGAGGGCATCAGACAGCGACAACGGGAGATCAGAAGGGTCGGTCAGGAGCAGCGTCGCCAGGACAGGCCAGTTGAGTTACAGAGGGAGGCCCGGGGAGGACCTAGGCCACGGTTGTCAGACAGGCCGCCCAGGCCCCCGCCTCCGCCACAGTCACAGGGGGGTACATTCGGCCGCAGGGGGCAGTCAGAGAATGGTAGAGGCTTGCAGATGGCAGACTCACCGCTACAGAGGAGGGTGGAGCAGAGTAGGTATACCCTACCACTTTGCCCTATATGCAGTCGACGCCATCCTGGAGCATGCAGATATGGCTCCATCGCATGTTATATTTGTGTCCAAGAAGGCCATTTGATGAGAGATTGCCCGGCCAGAGGCCGAGAGGGCCGAGATAGACAAGATAGGCCATCTGCAGGGTCACGAGCCACGGCATCCTCGGTAAGGCGCAGGCCCTCAATTTCAGCAGGCAGATCTCGGGGCAGATCAGAGACCTCCAGTACAGGTGCGGGTCGAAGCCGCATATATGCCTTACCAGGAAGGAAAGATTCAGAAGCATCACCTAATGTTGTGACAGGTATGCTAACTATCTGCTCACACCCTGCTTATGTGTTAATTGATCCAGGGTCTACTTTGTCCTACATTACTCCCTTTGTGGCACGAAAGTTTAGTATTGCGCCAGAATTATTGAAGCAGCCCTTCTTAGTATCCACACCCGTCGGTGACTCTATCACAGCTAGCCGAATCTACCGCGGGTGTACAGTAGAGATTGCTGACCGTCAGACCACAGCAGATCTGGTCAAGTTAGAAATGATAGATTTCGATGCCATAATAGGTATGGACTGGTTGGTACCATGTTTTGCAAATGTTGAATGTTGGACCAAGACGGTCTGATTCCACTTCCCAGAAGAAGCAGTGCGAAGTGGAAGGGTAGTACCGCTACGCCAAAAGGTAGGTTTATTTCCTACCTTCAGGCGAGAAAGTTGATATCTAAGGGATGTATTTACCATCTGGTCAGAGTCCAGGATGTCCAAGCAGAATCTCCGACACTCCAGTCTGTTCCGGTAGTGAATGAATTCGCTGATGTGTTCCCAGACGAGTTACCTGGTATTCCCCCAGAAAGGGAAATAGACTTTGCTATTGATTTATTACCAGGCACTCAGCCGATATCAATACCTCCCTACCGTATGGCTCCTGCAGAACTCAGAGAATTAAAGGAGCAGTTGAAAGATTTATTGGATAAAGGTTTTATTAGGCCGAGTACTTCACCGTGGGGTGCGCCAGTTTTATTTGTGAGAAAGAAAGATGGCTCGCTCCGAATGTGTATAGATTATCGGCAGTTAAACAAAGTTACAGTAAAGAACAAATACCCGCTTCCCAGAATTGATGACTTATTTGATCAGTTACAGGGAGCCAGATACTTTTCTAAGATTGATTTGCGGTCCGGATATCACCAGGTCCGAGTACGTGAGAGAGATATTCCTAAGACAGCGTTTAGGACCCGATATGGACATTTTGAATTTCTAGTTATGTCCTTCGGGTTAACGAATGCCCCAGCAGTCTTCATGGACCTGATGAACAGTATTTTCAGACCTTTCCTGGACTTGTTCGTGATAGTATTCATTGATGATATTCTGGTGTATTCACGCTCTGAAGCAGATCACCGGACTCATTTGCGGACAGTGCTCCAAATTCTCAGGGACCGCCAATTGTATGCTAAATTTTCGAAATGTGAATTCTGGCTTAACTCAGTGGCCTTTTTGGGGCATATCGTCTCAGACGCTGGTATACAGGTAGACAAGCAGAAAATAGAAGCAGTTAAGTCATGGCCTAGGCCTACCACTCCGACGGAAGTTTGTAGCTTTCTGGGATTGGCAGGGTATTACAGGAGGTTCGTTGAAGGGTTCTCGACCATTGCGGCACCTCTGACCAAGTTGACACAGAAAGCAGCAAAGTTCCAATGGACAGAGGCATGTGAGCAGAGCTTCCAGGAACTGAAAGACAGATTAACCTCCGCCCCAGTGTTAGCATTATCGGAAGGCACAGAAGGTTATTCAGTCTATTGCGACGCGTCAGGTGTCGGGTTGGGCTGTGTGTTGATGCAGCATGGTAGAGTAATTGCATATGCTTCCAGACAGCTGAGGAACCACGAAAAGAATTACCCTACCCACGATCTAGAATTGGCCGCAGTAATTCACGCCTTAAAAATGTGGAGACATTACTTGTACGGCATCCATGTTGATATTTATACAGATCATAAGAGCTTACAGTACATCTTTACCCAGAGGGAGTTGAATTTACGACAACGTCGCTGCTTAGAATTGTTGAAAGATTATGACGTGAATATTCTATATCACCCAGGAAAAGCTAATGTTGTAGCAGACGCCCTGAGCCGTAAGTCAATGGGGAGCTTGGCGTATCTGCGACCTGAGAAACGAGAGTTAGCCAGAGAAATTCATCAGTTAGTTGATTTAGCTGTTCGGGTAATGGAAACAAGAAATAACGAGGCGGTAATTCAGAATTCTGCTGTGGCATCATTAGTTACAGAGGTAAAAGAACGACAGTACGAGGATCCTGATTTGGTCCAACTCAGAGATAGAATTCAGAGAGGTAAGGAGTCAGACTTTCAGATAGCCGAGGATGATGTGTTACGTTGTAAGGGCCGCCTTTGTGTCCCGAATGTTTCAGGGCTTTGCGGGCGGATCATGCATGAGGTACATTACGCTCGCTATTCCCTCCATCCGGGAGCGACAAAAATGTACCACGACATCAGAGACATTTACTGGTGGCCAGGTATGAAAGCTGAGATAGCTGAATTTGTATCTAGATGTTCTAACTGTCAGCAGGTGAAAGCAGAACACCAGAAACCGGGTGGTTTGACACAAGATATAACGGTGCCTACGTGGAAATGGGAAACAATAAACATGGATTTTGTAACAGGGTTACCCCGTACCAGACGCAGAAATGATTCCATTTGGGTAATAGTTGACAGGCTGATAAAATCAGCTCATTTCCTGCCAGTGAAGGCTACCTTCTCAGCTGAGGATTATGCCGAATTATATATCAGAGAAATAGTTAGATTACATGGAGTGCCGGTATCCATCATTTCAGATAGAGGAGCACAGTTTACAGCTAGATTCTGGCAGTCGTTTCAGAAAGGTTTGGGGACGCAGATTAATTTGAGCACAGCATTCCACCCTCAGACAGATGGGCAGGCTGAGCGGACTATCCAAACGCTCGAAGATATGTTGCGAGCGTGTGTTCTAGATTTTGGGGGTAGCTGGGATGAACATCTCTCATTGATTGAATTTGCTTATAATAACAGCTACCATTCAGCTATTCAGATGGCGCCTTTCGAGGCATTATACGAGCGAAAATGTAGATCACCAGTGGGCTGGTTTGAAGCGGGGGAATCAGCATTGGTGGGCCTAGACATTATCCGACAGTCAGAGGAAAAGATAAAGCTTATCCGAGAATGATTACTGACTGCTCAGAGCCGCTAGAAGTCTTATGCAGATACGCGGCGCAGGAACCTAGAATTTGCAGTAAATGACTGGGTGTATCTGAAGGTATCTCCAATGAAAGGGGTAATGAGATTTGGCAAGAAAGGCAAGCTTAGCCCGAGGTTCATTGGGCCATATCAGATTCGGCGAAGAATAGGCCGAGTTGCATACGAATTGAATTTGCCTCCGGAGTTGGCATCTGTTCACCCAGTGTTCCATGTTTCTACGTTAAGAAAGTTTGTAGGGGATCCTTCTACAGTAGTTCCAATTCAGGATGTTCAGGTCACAGAAGAGTTGGCATATGAAGAGGTTCCTGTAGCTATCTTAGACAGACAGATCCGCAGGTTGAGGACTAAAGATGTTGCGTCTGTGAAAGTATTGTGGCATAACAGGAATCGTGAGGAAATGACGTGGGATGCTGAAGAAGATATGAAAACCAGATACCCTCATCTATTTCAGGCCTAGTCAGGCGACAGGTATGTCCGTATTATTACTTATGCAGTGCCTTATAGTTGTATGTGTGTGAATGAGAAAGACTGATACTTAGCTATCCAGTGGATCCTAGAATATTATGTGCAGTACCTGTATTGGACTTTTCTGCATTTCAGGTTTTCGCTATAGTCCATATTACAGGGGAAACTCTGCTGAAAATTTTCTAGAAAATAAATAAGTAGTCCTCTAGATAACAGTGTACATTCGAGGATGAATGTTATACCCCGTAGAATTCCCGGCACCTAGACGACCTATTCGCACGTTGGTTAAGCATATTTGAAGGCCATACGTGCTAGAGAAAGGCCCGGGAAAAGATCGGACGAGAAACCTGTCGAACCATTGCGGAAGGAGCCAAGGCAGAGCCCCTCCGCGATGGCAGCGTGTCATTGAGGAGAGGCCTCCGCGTTGGCTCCGTGACACGTTGGCCTTGTCCAGGCCCAAGTATATAAAGCCCCACTTCGGTTTTAAATGATAAAAACCTTTAAAAAATTTCCAGAGAACAGAGGCAAACGCAGAGGGAGAAGAAAGGAACGAAGAAATTATATAATTTTCGTCCGATTACGCTGCTAAACGTTGTCCAAATTCAAATTAACTCCAGATACTGAGGTATTTAGCAGCAGAGAGCATTCCTACGGATTCAGTTTCGTAAAATACGGCCGACGAATCGTCGAGCCACCGAGCAAAGGTAAGTGGAATTGCTCTAAATTAGTGTCTATGTGTTCCTAACTGTGAAGTGAATGTTTCTCCCTTCTGGACCGCTGAAAAATAGCGAGTTTTCGACTGTCTTTCGATAAGCCTAAGTTTAGGCTATAAACTATATCGAAAGTGACATTGCTCCTTACAATAAAGCTGTATTTAGTATTAATTGGCATATTTATGAATGTAGTTGGGAGAAAATAGCTGAAGTGCTGGCCGAGCCTCGTCCAACAGACGAGTAATTCAAGAATAAGGTATGTAAAGCTAGTTCCCTCGGCAAGTTAGGTAATATCGGTACAGTGTAGTAATTTACAGACCAGTAGAATGTTCAGAAGTCGAGGTTACATTTATTGTGAATGTTGATCCGATATGAGAAGCATCGAGTTGTAACTTACGTGAAACTTACTAGTACGACATAGATTCTGACACAAGTGTTAGAAACTGCCCAGTATGCTCAGTATGTGATGTAATTTGAAATGTTAAGATATTATTGTATTTAGTTGAAACCCCGTAAAGTGATGCAATATCCGTAAAGCACTTCAGAAATAGAATGGCAGGCTAAAATAAAGTTTAGAACGTATGTTAGGAATAGTAAATCATGTTAATATAGAAACTCAGTAAATAGCATAGTTTTCAGCAAAAACACTATCTTATATAGCATTTGCCCCAGTACAGCCTGGCAGGAGACTATATTCATATTTATATATATTTACCAGTTTCAGTACGTATTAATTACGTACAGATTACTATCATCAGTTCAGCATGTAATATATATATGATACTTTACCCTTATTAGCCTCAGTATGTGAGATATACAGACAGTATTACTAGTTGAGACCATTGTATTGTTTGGGGTTGGACTACCTAGCATTCATGACCGCCCTAGGGTTGATAGCTGTATCGACTCATCCGCCAGAGGATGAGGATACGTCGCTCTACGGAGTGGCATGCCGTCCCACAGGGGACGAAGATGGGATGCCAGTTTCCCCATATTTTGCCTTGGTCGGCTTTTATACACCCCCGTCGAGCGAGTACGCCCGGGGTGTTGATTCAGGAGTCCTTCGGGCTCAGATGCAGTTATAGTCAGGGGCTCAGCAAGCCCAAGTGCATACCTAGGGGACCGGCAGGATGCTTACGGGGTTTATAGGAGATGGGATGACCGGGGTAGGTGTATAGATTCCGTGCTGGTTGTACCTCCCGGCTTATGGGGGCTGGGTAAGGTTTATGTATGTTATGATATGTTGTGCTATGTTATAGTAGATACGAGTAGATCGACAGTAGAACAGTAAATCCTCAGGTATGACTCTCGCTCCTTCCAGTATAATTGAAAGAAGGTATGACTTACATTGTCAGACAGTTAATCTATTCCTTCCTATTTCAGTTTTATCAGTTACACTGTTGTCTTCAGATTTTGCTTTCAGATATTGCTTTACATACTCAGTACCAGCGGTACTGACGCCCGGTGAGGCGCTGTATTACTTGCCTGTAGGTACTCATAGACGAGCAGGCGATACCACGTGATTCCTGTCAGCGATCGGGTATTCAGCTCCTGTCATCCGGAGACTGAACCCCAGAGGTGTATTTCATTTTCTTTTGTTGTATAGTACGGGTAGGTCGGGGCCCTGTCCCGATCATTTCTATTGCTATTCCTAGAGGCTTGCAGTCTGTATATGCTTTCCCTGTGGTCAGATGAGCCGATCGTGTGAGGCCGTGCAGTTGTATAGCTGTTAGTACTCTTTCTTTCTTTTATGATGGTCGTGTGGGGCCATAGTTTGCCAGTAGTGGTGACCTTGTCGGTCACGTAGCTTTTAATACTTCATGATTGAGTTGCAGATAACTAGACAGCATGGTGGCCTTGTCGGCCCGCATAGGTCTCCCTATATTGGTATGTTTCTGGTCAGCCGTTAGAACAGGTACAGAAGGCTATAGGCCAATGGGCCGGGGGCTGTGTTTACAGCCGTTATATAGCCCTTTGTTTCCAGAAATATGAGTTAGAGCCAGCCAGGCACCAGATGTGCCCAGGCTTAGCAGTCCAGCAGTTCAGGTCCTAGCAGGGCACCAGGTGTGACAGTTTGGCTTTTGATTCACATGCTATCATGTTTTAATTCATACTCTTGTTGTGGTTATGAAAATTGTGTGAACCCCTTGGAGGACGATGCTTTGTGAGGTGAGGTTTTAGCTGAATTTTCATGCATAAATGATTGTTAGAACTTTTTCCAAGTGTGAATCAAGGCAAAATCCTTGATGTAGCTGTACTTACAACATGGCTTTAGGTTTTCTTTTGATAGCTACTTCACTTATATGACCTCCTTGGACATGAACCCTTACTAGACAATGTTGAGCCTTTAAACCTTTTCCTTGAGAATCACATTACAATCCTATGACCCTTTTGTAATCCCTCTTTTGCACCCATCCTCCCTAGTGCTAGCTATGAAAAGAAATGCAAAAAATGATGCTAGAGGCCCAAAAGTGTGGGAATAGAAAGGGAGAAAGGAGGCAAAAGCCTAAGTTTGGGGGTTGCAAAAAGGAAAATGAAAAAATTGATGTGGCTACAATGTGAGGTAGCACAGAATTATGAGGAAATGAATAAATTGGTTAGTTGAAAAGAACCTTTGACCCTTAGAAGAAAAGAGAATTGTTAAAAGGTGTTACCTGTTGCTTTGATAAGATCAAACATGGAAACTAAGGATCTATAAGGTTGGCTCTTCTTACAAAAGTGAAAATGATGATCAAGGAGAGATAAGTTAAGGGTGATCTCAAGAGAAAATGGAGTATACAAAATTGGTCACAAAAAGAGCATTAGGGAGGTTCTAGTCACTAGAACTAAAAGGTCATCCTACCATTACTCCTAACCTTCATTATGAACTCCAAGTCCTAATTGATTTTTAGTATAGCAACTCAACATTAGTGGCGAGTTACACGAAGGGCAAGCCTATGGGTCAAGTTCTGTGCATGAGAATTACTTTGTGAGAGTGAGCATATCTGTTTCATTCTATAATCCCTTTGAGAGTGAATTTCTTGAAAATTACATTGGATTCTCTCTTGATGTGAGTGACATCATTTTCCTTGGGGAACATGCTTGCACATACCAAAAGAGGTGATTGAGAAAAGAATGCAAAGATCTTTAAGGAAAACACTAAATGTGAATTTTTAATGACGTAAGATGTTATATAAGCTTGGTTTTTGATCAACCATGCCCCTTGTTTTGAATGAAGGAGTCAACTGTGAATCATGCCAATTGATTGTGGTCATTTCTTGAAGCATTTGTTTAAATTATTGAGTCTCTTATTTTGATTGAGTTGGTGAATGATTTTGGGATTGTCTAGTCCTAGTGGTCCCTTGTGCAAAATGTCATGTAGTATGACATGCTTACTTCCATTATCCAGCTATAAAGCAATGTCTTTCTTGAGGACAAGCAATGGTTCAAGTTTGGGGGTTTGATGTGTTGGTATTTTACCAACTCATTAGGGTTTTAAAAATAAGGTTTTGCTTAGTTTTCGAGCTAATTGGTAAGATTTTATGCCCTTTGTTGCTTAAATATGTTTGCAGGTTTTCAATTTAAACAATAAAGAAAATAATTGGAAAAAAAATGCATGATTTGGGTTGAAATAGGAGGACCGACACTTTGCCGAATCGACATCAGTGAAACGTGGCCAAGAACAAGAGGACACTATGAGGAGATGGAAGAAACACTGGCGGAACGTGAATCAACACCTTCAAACCACCGATGCCAATGCTGAACTATGGTAGGGGTCACTGACCCTCAGTTGCATTGGAGCAGCGCCTCGTGGATGGGCATCGCTGGTGTCTCGCAAGTGAGACCGTCAGCAGAAGGGCAAAATCATCTAGAACAGGAAAAGAAGTGCAGATTAACCTACTTTTATACATTCTTTAAAACGTACTAAACATTTCATTCCTCCTCATTAGTATATTCAATTGTATTAAATTGAATAGTTTTAAATTTTCTAGAGAGAGAAAGAAGAGAGTTTGATTTTCTTCACCTTATTCTTCTTCTTTGTCAAGGTAAAAACCTTCATTGAAGAAAAATTTGAGCTTTTAATTTACTCTTAATGATGAATTCTATAAATTTATTTTGCAATATGATTTTGTATTTTACATCTATGAGCGGCTAAATATTTTCCTAGGGGTGTAGGGATGGCAATAGAGAGGGTTAGGGCGGGTGTCACGCCCCGCCCTGGGAGGCATGGCTGGCACCTGGTGCCCTACTAGGATCTGAACTACTGAGCTGACTGAGCCCAAGCACCTCTGGTGCAGGGCTGACTTTAACTCTGGAATCAAGAAAATGACAGGCTATATAGCGGCTGTAAATACAACCCTCGACCGACAAGGCCTATGCCACCTATGAAAGTAAACAGCTAACCAGAGACAAGCAAATATGGGGAATCCTATGCGGGCCGACAAGGCCACCATGATATCTAGTTATAAATGGAAGAAGAAATCAGGTACTAAATTGAAACATGACCGACAAGGTCATCAATCAACAGCTAAACAAGGCCCACATGGCCAACACACATAATCTAAAGCACATATGGCCCCACACAGCCGATATTAACTAACCACAGGGAATAATACAATCTGCAAGCCTCTATGAGTAATAAGATGGTCGGGACAGGGCCCCGGCCTACCTATACTGTACAACAAAAAGAAAGTAAACCTCAAACACTCAAGCTACAGAAGATAGGAGCTGAAGGCTCTGTATCACTGACTGGGACTACGAGGGATCCGCTCCTCATCTGTGAGTACCTGCAGGCAAGTAATGCAGTGCCCTAAAAGAGGGCGTCAGTACCACAGGTACTGAGTATGTAAAGAAATAACTGTAAATGACTAAAAGTAAGTAATAGAGCTGACAATATCTTAAGTAAAGGGAACAGACTGAAACTGACCGAAATAATGGAATCAGAACTAGACATAACTATAAAAGAAGAGTAGGAGTCATACCTGACAACGAGGCATCCTACTGCCTAACTATCAGTAACTAAAGCAACGTACATACCTTACCTGGCCCCCATAAGCCAGAAAGTATCATCAGCACAACACAACCCACTTGGGCCCCCATTAGCCCGAGTGAGTACATCTCAATCTATATACCCCTATCCAGGTCATGCCACATCACCTAGTTGCTATAAGCATCTTGTCGGTCCCTTGGGTATGCAACTTGGGCCCATTGGGCCCTTGACTATAGTTGTGCCTAAGTCCGGAGGACTCTTAAAATCTACACCCCAGGCGCAAGCGCTAAACAGGGGTGTGTATAGGCCAACCACGGCAAAATATGAGGAGATGGCTCCCCATCTTCGTCCCTTGCGGACGGCATGCTGCTCCTTAGAGCGATGTATCCTCGCCCTCTGGCGGACGAGTCGACACAGCTATTAACCCTGGGGCGGTCACGGAAGCTATACAGGTAATCCAGCCCAAAATAATACAAATACAGGTCTCAACTGATAACAACAACTATACATGATAACATACTGAACATGATAAAATATTCCTGAAATACTTTATTGGGATTCACATTCGATTACTATGTTGAAGAAACTAACTTGCCGAGAGAGACTGTCTTAACATACCTCGTTCGCTATTTACCGATTAACTGGCGAGGTTCGGCTGGTATTCTGTTGTTCATCCCAATTGTAATCACATTAACAAAAGAATAGAGCTAACTTCATTACTATATTAGAATAAAACAATAACTTATGTGTATATACACTGACTATTCTTCAACTTATCGAAAGACGATAGAAAACTCATAATTTCTCGGGAATCTAGAAGGGAGAAATACTTACTTTAAGCCTGGGATCGTATTGGCACTAGTTTGGAGCAATTCCAACAACTTTGGCTCGGCGGGACGACGATCACCGGGCAAATTTCATGAAACTAACTCCGTAGAAATGCTCCCTGCAGCCTTATACTTCTATACCCGAAGTTAATTTGAATTTGGACAGCATTTGGCGGCGTAATCAGATGAAAATTATATATTCTCTTCGTCCTCCCTCTATTCTGATTGTTAAGTATATGGAAAACGATATAAATCTAAGGGTGAGACCTATATATATTTGAAGCCAGATGCAAGGAAACATGGCACGTTGGCCAACGTGTCATTTTGGCTCCATGCCACATTGGCTAACGCGGAGGTTAGGGCTCCTTGCCACTTTGCCCCTCTGGCAGCTTGATTCAGCCTCTTCTCGCGAAATCCCAACTTGGCACTCATTCGTCCTTTCCTTGGGCCCTTTCCTCGCACGTATGGCACTCTAAAACTCTCAACCAAAATGTGAATAGGCGAACTAAATACTAGAAACTTACGGGGTGTAACATCCTCCCCCTCTTAAGAACATTCGTCCTCGAATGTTAGCTTCTGCTTGCAAGAACTTTAACTTGCAATTACTTATTTTGGAAATATTTTGGTAGAGTCTCCCCTGTAATATGGACTATCCAAGAATCCTAAAACGTAGAAAAGTCCAATACAGGTACTCCACACAATACTTATGGCATTCATTTCACAATAAACTGAAGTCAACTACTCCACATATACATGTATATAATGCAATTTATGAAACAACAACAATGACATACCTCCAATCTGATTATGTCTGAAATAACTGAGGATATTTGTTTTTCATATCGTCTTCTTCCTCTCAGGTCATCTCTTCTCGGTTCTTATTTCGCCATAATACCTTAACATAAGAAACATCTTTAGTTCTCAGTCTACGAATCTGACAGTCTAGTATGGCTACTGGCGCTTCTTCATAAGCTAACTCCTCAGTGATTTGGACATCTTTGACTGGAACAACCCAGGAGGGATCTCCTATGCACTTCCTCAGCATTGATACGTGAAAAACTGGGTGAACAGATTCTTCTGGAGGTAAATCCAATTCATAAGCCACCTGGCCTATCCTTTGGCGAATCTGATAAGGCGCAATAAACCTTGGGCTAAGCTTTCCTTTCTTACCAAATCTCATCACACCCTTCATCGGTGAAACATCCAGAAATACCCAATCACCCACATTAAATTCTAGGTTTCTTCACCGCACATCAGCATAAGATTTCTGGCGGCTCTAAGCAGACAGCAGACTTTCCCTGATAAGCTTTACTTTCTCTTCTGACTGAAGAATAATATTTGGCCCAATCAATGTTGATTCTCCTACCTCAAACCAACTAGTTGAAGATCTATACTTCCGCCCATACAACGCTTCATACGGTGCCATCTGAATTGCTGAATGATAACTGTTATTATAGGCAAATTCAATAAGCGGTAGATGTTCATCCCAGCTACCTCCAAAATCTAACACACACGCTTGTAACATATCCTCGAGCATCTGGATTGTACATTCTGCCTACCCGTCTTTCTGAGGATGGAAGGCGGTTCTCAGGTTAACCTGTGTCCCCAGCCCCCTCTGAAATGATTGCCAAAACTTAACTGTAAACTGCGCCCCTCTGTCATAGATAATTGACAACGGAACACCATGCAATCTAACTATTTCTTTTATATACATCTCAGCATAGTCTTTGGCTGAAAAAGTAGCCCTTACTGGCAGAAAGTGAGCCGATATTGTCAACCTGTCGATAATTACCTAGATAGAATCATATTTACGCATGGTACGAGGTAACCCTACTACAAAATACATGTTAACTGCCTCCCATTTTCATTAAGGCATGGCTATATCCTGGGTTAGTCCACCTGGTTTCTGATGTTCAGCTTTCACCTGTTGGCAATTGGGACATTGAGCTACGAATTCTGCTATCCCCTTTTTCATTCCCGGCCACCAGTAAATCTCTTTTACATCAAGGTACATCTTTGTCGAGCCTGGATGGAGAGATTAAAGGGCATAGTGTACTTCACCCATAATTTGCTAGCGAAGCCTTGCAACGTCTGGAACGCAGAGGCGATCCTTATATCTCAAGACTCCGTCTTCGGTTACCTGGAAATCTGTCACTTCCCCTCACTGGGCCCTATTTTTGAGACGAACCAAGCTAGGATATTTATACTGCTATTCTTTCACTTCCACAACCAATGATGACACTGTGGTATTCTGGATTACCACTCCATTATCTCCTGATTCTACTATATGAATGGCCAAACTAGCTAACTGATGCAATTCTCGAGCCAATTCCTGCTGCTCGGGTTGCAAATATGCCAAACTCCCCATGGATTTACGGCTAAGGGCATCTGCTACAACATTGGCCCTTCCTGGGTGATATAAAATATTCACATCATAATCCTTTAACAGCTCTAACCAGCAACGCTTCCGCAAATTCAACTGTTTCTGGGTGAAAATATACTGCAAGCTTTTGTGATCAATGAAGATATCTACGTGGACGCCATACAAGTAGTGTCTCCATATTTTCAAGGCATGAATTACTACGGCTAACTCCAGGTCATGGGTAGGTTAGTTCTTCTCATACTTCCTCAGTTGCCTGGAAGCATAGGCAATCACCTTAACATGCTGCATCAACACACATCCTAACCCAACACCCGAAGCATCACAATAAACTGCATAGCCCTCTGTTCCTTCTGGAAATGCTAGCACCGGTGCCGATGTCAATCTATCTTTCAGTTCCTGAAAGCTCTATTCACATGCCTCAGTCCACTGGAATTTAGCTGCCTTCTGCGTCAGTTTGGTTAAGGGTGCTGCTAAAGTGGAAAATCCTTCCATGAACCTTCTGTAGTACCCGGCTACCCCCAGGAAACTACGTACTTCGGTCAGAGTGGTAGGTCTAGGCCATGTTTACACTGCCTCTATCTTCTGCGTATCCATCTGTATACCAGCATTTGACATAATATGACCCAAGAAGGCTACTGAATTAAGCCAAAATTCACGTTTAGAAAATTTTGCATATAGCTGGCGATCTCTAAGAATCTGGAGCACTATCCATAGATGATCCTGGTGGTCTGCCTCTATGCGGGAATATACCAGAATATCATCAATAAATACTATTATGAACAAGTCCGGGTATGGTCTGAAAATGTTGTTCATCAGGTCCTTAAACACTACTGGGGCATTTGTCAGTCCGAATGACATGACTAGGAATTCAAAGTTGTCATATCTGGTCCTGAAGGCAGTCTTTGGAATATCCCTTTCACAAACCTGAACCTGATGATATCCTGATATTAAGTCAATCTTTGAAAAATACCTCTCTCCTTGTAGCTGATCAAACAAATCATTTATTCTGGGAAGCAGGTACTTATTCTTGATAGTGACTTTATTCAGCTTCCGATAATCTATACACATACGGAGGGAGCCGTCCTTCTTCCTTACAAACAAGACTGGCGCACCCCATGGTGAGATACTCAGCCTGATAAAGCCCTTATCCAGCAAATCCTTCAATTGTTCCTTTAATTCTCTTAGTTCAGCAGGAGCCATCCGATACGGGGGAACATATATAGGCTAAGTGCCTGGTAAGAGATCAATTGCAAAATCAATTTCCCTTTCTAGGGGAATACTAGGAAGCTCATCTGGGAATACATAAGGAAATTCATTAACCACTGGAATAGACTGAAGGGTCGGAGGCTCTGACCGAACATCCTGAACTCTGACGATATGATAAATGCACCCTTTTGCTATCAATTTTCTCGCCCGAAGATAGGAAATAACCAACCTTTTGGTGTGGCTGTACTACCTTTCCACTCCCATACTGCCTCCTCTTGAAAGTGGAATTGGACAGTCTTGGTCCAACACTCGACATTGGCATAACATGGAGCTAACCAATCCATACACATAATAGCATCAAAATCGACCATCTCTAGTTCTATCAAGTCTGCTGTAGTCTGACGACTGGCAATCTCTACTGTACACCCTCGATAGACCCTTATGGCTATGATAGAGTCACCAACGTTTGTAGACACTGAGAAAGGTCGCCGAAGCAATTCTGGCATAATACTAAACTTTTGAGCCACTAGCGGTGTAACATAGGACAAGGTGGATCATCAAATGAGAGATTGTCCAGCTAGGGGTCAGCGTGACCGAGATCAATAGGATAGATCATCAGCAGGGTCACGAGCTCTAGCATCCCCAGCAGGGCACAGGCCCTCAGTTTCAGCAGGTAGAGGCCGAGACAGTTCAGGGGCCTCCAGTTCAGGTGCAGGCCCAGACCGTACCTATGCATTACCGGGGAGATAGGATTCAGAGTCGTCACCAGATGTTGTGACAGGTATGCTGACTATTTGCTCTTACCCTGCTTATGTGTTGATAGATCCGGGATCCACCTTGTCCTATGTTACACCATTAGTGGCTCGGAAGTTCAGTATTGTGCCGGAATTGCTTTAGCGACCTTTTTCAGTGTCCACACCCGTTGGTGACTCTATTATAGCCAGAAGGGTCTATAGGGGGTGTACAGTAGAGGCTACCAGCCGTCAGACTACAGCAGATTTTGTAGAGCTAGAGATGGTTGATTTTGATGCCATCATGGGTATGGATTGGTTAGCTCCATGCTATGCCAATGTTGAGTGCTGGATCAAGATGGTCTGATTCCACTTTCTAGGGGAGGCAGATGGGAGTGGAAAGGTAGTACAGTTACGCCAAAAGGTAGGTATTTCCTATCTTCGGGCGAGAAAGTTGATAGCAAAGGGGTGTATTTACCACATTGTCAGAGTTCAGGATGTTCGGGCAGAGCCTCTGACTCTTTAGTCTGTTCCAGTGGTTAATGAGTTTCCCGATGTATTTCCATATGAGCTTCCTAGTATTCCCCTAGAAAGGGAAATTGATTTTGCAATCGATCTATTACCAGGCACTCAGCCTATATCCATTCCCCCTTATTGAATGGCTCCTGCTGAACTCAGAGAATTAAAGGAACAATTGAAAGATTTTCTAGATAAGGGCTTTATCAGGCCGAGTACCTCACCATGGGGTGCGCCAGTTCTATTCGTGAGAAAGAAGGATGACTCCCTCCATATGTGTATAGACTATCGGCAACTGAATAAAGTTATTGTCAAGAATAAGTACCCGCTTCCCAGAATAGATGATTTATTTGACCAGCTACAGGGAGCAAGGTATTTTTCCAAGATTGACTTAAGATCCGGATATCATCAAGTTCGGGTTCGTGAAAGGGATATTCCAAAGACTTCTTTCAGGACCCAATACGACCACTTTGAATTCTTAGTTTTGTCCTTCGGACTGACAAATGCCCCAGCAGTGTTTATGGACCTGATGAACGGTATCTTCAGATCATATCTGGACTTGTTGGTGATAGTATTTATCAATGATATTCTGGTGTATTCTCGCTCAGAGGCAGACCACGAGGATCATCTGCGGACAGTGCTCCAGATTCTCAGAGACCGCCAGCTATATGCGAAATTTTCTAAATGTGAATTTTGGATGAATTAAGTAGCCTTCTTGGGCCATATTGTGTCATACGCTGGTATACAGGTAGATACACAGAAGATAGAGGCAGTGAAAATATGTCCTAGACCTACCACTCCGACCAAGGTATGCAGTTTCCTGGGATTAGTCGGGTACTACAGAAGGTTTGTGGAAGGATTTTCCACTTTAGTAGCACCTTTAACTAAAATGACGCAGAAGGAAGCAAAATTCCATTGGACTGAGGCATGTGAGCAGAGCTTTCATGAAATGAAAGACTGACTGACATCAGCACCAGTGTTAGTATTGCCAGAAGGAACAGAGGGTTATGTAGTTTCTTGTGACGCTTCGGGTGTTGGGTTAGGATGTGTTTTGATGCAGCATGGTAAAGTGATTGCTTATGCTTCCAGGCAGCTGAGGAAGCATGAGAAGAACTATCCTACCCATGACCTGGAATTAGCTGCGGTAATTCATGCCTTGAAGATATGGAGACACTACTTGTATGGCATCCACGTGGATATTTTCACTTATCACAAAAGCCTACAGTATATATTCACCCAGAAAGAATTGAATTTGCGGCAGCGTTGCTGGTTAGGGCTTTTGAAAGATTATGATGTGAATATCTTTTATCAGCCAGGAAGGGCCAATGTGGTAGCAGATGCCCTTAGCCGTAAATCTATGGGAAGTTTGGCATACTTACAGCCCGAGCAGCGGGAATTGGCCCAAGAATTGCATCAGTTAGCTAATTTAGTCGTTTGTATAGCAGAAACAGGAGACAATAGAGCAGTAATCCATAACACCGCAGTATCGTCTTTGGTTGTGGAAGTGAAGGAATGGCAGTATGAAGACCCTAGCTTGGTTCAGCTCAGAAACAAAGTTCATCAAGGAGAGGTGACAGATTTTTAGGTAACCGAGGATGGAGTGTTGAGATATAAAGATCGCCTTTGTGTTCCAGACATTGCAGGGCTTCGCCAGCAGACTATGGGTGAGGTACACTATGCCCATTATTCTCTCCATCAAGGTTCAAAGAAAATGTACCACGATGTAAAAGAAATCTACTGGTGGCCAGGAATGAAGAAGGGGATAGCAGAATTTGTAGCACGATGTCCCAATTGCCAATAGGTAAAAGCTGAACATCAAAAACCAAGCGGACTAACCTAGGATATAGTTGTGCCTCTATGAAAATGGGAAGCAGTTAACATGGACTTTGTAGCAGGATTACCTCACACCAGGCATAAATATGATTTGATCTGGGTAATTGTTGACAGGTTGACAAAATCAGCTCATTTTCTGCCAATAAGGGCTACCTTTTCAGCCGAAGATTATGCTGAGTTGTATATAAAAGAAATAGTCAGGATTCATGGTGTTCCATTGTCAATTATTTCTGACAGAGGGGTGTAGTTTACATCTAGGTTTTGGCAATCGCTTCAGAAAGGCTTGGGGATGCAGGTTAACCTAGCACAGCTTTTCATCCTCAGAAAAATGGGCAGGCAAAATGTACCATTCAGACGCTCGAGGATATGTTACGAGCATGTGTGTTAGATTTTGGAGGTAGCTGGGATGAACACCTACCTCTTATTGAGTTTGCCTATAATAACAGTTACCATTCAACAATTCAGATGGCACCTTATGAAGTGTTGTATGGGTGAAAGTGTAGATCTCCAGCTGGTTGGTTTGAAGTAGGATTATCAGCATTGATTGGGCTAGATATCATTCATCAGTCAGAGGAAAAAGTAAAGCTTATCATAGAACGTTTACTGACTGCTCAGAGCCGCCAGAATCGTATGCTGATGTACGGCGCAGAAACTTCGAATTTAATGTGAATGACTGGGTATTCTTGAAAGTTTCACCGATGAAGAGTGTAATGAGGTTTGGTAAGAGAGGCAAGCTTAGACCGAGGTTTGTTGGGCCTTATCATATTCGCTGAAGAATAGGCTAGGTGGCATATAAATATAGATCTACCTCCAGAATTAGAATCTATCTACCCAGTTTTCCACGTATCAAATGCTGAGAAAGTGCATAGGAGATCTCTCCAGAATTGTCCCAGTCCAAGATGTTCAAGTTACAGAAGAGTTAGCCTATGAAGAAGTTCTAGTAGCCATACTAGACCGGCAGATCCATAGATTAAGAACTAAAGATGTTGCTTCTGTCAAGGTATTATGGCGGAATAAGAACCGAGAGGAGATGACCTGGGAAGCAGAAGATGATATGAAAGTCAGATATCCTCAGTTATTCCAGACTTAGTCAGATTATGCAGCTAGAGGTATGTTGTTATTATTGTTTCATGAGTTGCTTTATATTCATGTAAATGTGGAATAGCTGACTCTAGTTTATTTTGAAATGAATATTATAGTATCGTGTGGAGTACCTGTATTGGACTTTTATGTGTTTCATGATTTTCGGATAGTCCATATTACAGGGGAGACTCTGCCAAAAATTTTCCAAAATAAATAGTGGCAAGTTAAGTTTCTTGCAAGCAGAAGTTAACATTCGAGGAAGAATGTTCTTAGGGGGGGAGGATGTTACACCCCATAAGTTTCTAGCACTTAGTTGGCCTATTCGCATGTTGGTTGAGAGTTTTAAAAATGTCATACGTGCGAGAAAAGGGCCGGGGGAAAGGCCGAACGAGTGCCAAGTCAGATTTTCGTAAGAGGAGGCCGAACCGTGCTGCCCAGAGGAGCAACGTGGCACGGAGGCCCCTCCTCCGCGATGGCCAACGTGGCACGGAGCTAGATTGGGTCGATGGCCAGCATGCCACGTTGCCATGCTTCGGGCTCCAAGTATATAAAGGCCTCACTCTTCATTTTCATGATATTTTATAAGTTAAACAACCAGAAAATAGAGAGGACGAAGGGTTAACATAAATTTCCATTTGATTACGCCGTCAAACGCCGTCCAAAGTCAAATTAACTTTGGGTATCAAAGTATAAGGCTACAGGGAGCATTTCTACGAAGTTAGTTTCATGAAATTCACCCAGTGAATCATCATCCCGCCGAGTCAAAGTGATTGGAATTGATCCAAACTAGTGTTAATACACTCACAGCATTAAAGTGAGTATTTCTCTCTTCTAGACTTCTGAGAAATTTCGAATTTTCGGTCGTTCTTCGATAACCCGAAGAATAGCCAGTAGATATATACACAATATTGTTTTCTTCCAAAATAATGATGAAATTAGTTCTATTCTATTGTGAAAATGATTACAGTTGGGGAATAGCTGAATATTAGCCGAGCTACGCCAGTTAATCAGAAAGTCGGCAGTCGAGGTATGTAAAGCCAGTTTCTTTCGGCAAGTTAGTTGTCCCAGTATAATAAAATAGTATATATTCCAGTAGAGTATTTCAGAAACAGTATAGTGTACTCAGTATGAAATTTAGTAAAGCATGTCAAAAATATTATATCGTGTTTAGCATGAAACTTAGTAAAACAACATAAGTCCCAACAGATTATTTCTAAAATGTTATATCATGCTTTAGTATGAGATTCAGTACAACATGTCAGAGATTATATTATTATTATCAGATTCAGTATGTATTATATGAAGTCATTTCTATCAGTTGAGACTTGATTGTATTGTTTTGGCTGGATTACCTAGCTTCCGTGACCGCCCCAGGGTTAATAGTTGTATCGACTTGTCCGCAGAGGGCGAGGATACATTGCTCTACGGAGTGGCATACCGTCCGCTAGGGATGAAGATGGGATGCCAGTTTCCCCATATTTTTCCGTGGTTGGCCTTTATACACCCCCGTTGAGCGCTTGCGCCTGGTATGTTGATTTAAGGAGTCCTCCGAACTCAGGTACAGTTATAGTTAAGGGCCTAGTGGGCCCAAGTTGCATACCCAGGGGATCGGCAGGTTGCTTATAGTTACTAGGTGATGTGGTATGACCTGGGTAGGGGTAAATAGATTGTGATGATTGTATCTTTCGGCTTATGGGGGCCAGGTAAGGTTTATGTTGTGTTATGTTATGTCATGTTATTTTAGTTATGGTTAGATAGACATTAGAATGCCACATTACCAAGTACGACTCCTACTCATTTCAAAATAGTTAAGGCTAGTCCTGAACCCACTATTCCAGTCAGTTTTAGTGTGTCTTTCTTATTGCTCCAGTTACTATCAGTTTGATTATTTACTTTCAGTTATTTTCAGTTGTTGCTTTGCATACTCAGTACCAATGGTACTGACGCCCGTTTTGGGGCGCTGCATTACTTGCCTGCAGGTACACATAGATGAGGATCAGATCCCTCGTAGTTCCAGTTAGCAATACAGAGCCTTCAGCTCCTTTCATCCGGAGCTTGGAAGATAGAGGTTTACTTTATTCTCTTCTGTACAGTATGGGTAGGCCGGGACCTTGTCCTGACCATCTTATTATTCTTAGAGGCTTGCAGATTGTATCATATTCCTTGTGGTCAAATTGTATATTTTTCCCTGTAGGTAGTTGTATAGGCTGTGTGGGGCCTTATTCAGTTTTTAGTTGGTGGCCTTGTCGGTCACAGATCAGTTTAGTGCTCGATCTCATTTCTCACATATAACTAGATAGCATGGTGGTGGCGTGGGTCTAGGCAGCGTATCTGATAGCCGGGGCATAGGTCCTCCCCGGGCCTCCCCTTGAAAATCATCTGGCCTGTCTCTGCGGTGTTGTTCCTGACTGGTTCTCCTGATCTCCCGTTGCCGTTGTCTAATGCCCTCAATATTTTGGGAAAATGCCTGTACTCGGGCAATATCCATGTCCTCTTGCAGAGTAGCCGTAATAAAAGTCTCAACATATTCTTGATTTATCCCCATAAAGAAATGGTGTACTCTGGATGGCATGGTATCCACAAATCCTGGCGTATATCGGGCCAACGAATCAAACTGCAGGGCATATTCTCGAACACTCATCGCCCCCTGCTCCAGGTGTAAAAACTTATCAACCCGAGACTGTCGAATCTCCCATGGTAGATAATGATCCAGAAAAGCCTCTGAGAAGCTGGACCAGGTCAGAGGGGAAACATCTCTCCCTCGGGACCTCTCCCAACTCTCATACCATAGTACAGCGATGTCCCGTAGCCGGAATACTGCCAATTCAACTGGCTCTGTGGGTGTAGCATGCATTACCATGAAAATCCTCTACATTTGATCTAGGAAATCCTGGGGATCCTCTATCTAATCTGTCCCTGTAAACTACGGGGGACTTAATGCCAGGAATTCTCGGACCCTCGAACTACCGGGCCCTCCTGATGATTCTACAGCTGTAGATGGCATCGACTGACGGTGAGCAGCCATTATTTGTGCTAACATGACTACTGCACTCCTGACCTCCTGGTCAGATGGTATAGGTATAGGAACTGCCGGAGGTTGTGTTGTCACACTGGCCATCCCAAGCACATCCTGACGTAATGGCGATTGTTGCGAAGGTCGGGATGATGCCTCCATATCGCCCTCAGATCGGGCTGATTCTAATCGAGGCTGAGGCATCCTGCTGGTGCCCTCTCCTGCTGCCACATCCAATCTCCTGCCTGTCGTAGGATGTTGCTGGTCTGACATTTTATTTGTAAACAAAGAGTATAATAAGCTTAGGGACTCCACCCTATATTGTACCGCTCTTTAGCATGACTGAATAAGAAGAAAAGTAACCATCCTATTATGCCTTGCAGCCTCCTGCTTATAGTATATGGTGCACAACACATCCATAGTCAAGACTCTACTTTGCACTGCTTGCAGACTCCCTGGGATACAACCTGCTCTGATACCAAGTTTGTCACGCCCCGCCTTGGGAGGGATGACTGGCACCTAGTGCCCTACTAGGACCTGGACTGCTGAATTAACTGAGCCTAAGTACTTCTGGTGCAAGGCTGGCTCTAACTCTGGAATCAAGAAAACGACGGGCTATATAACGGCTGTAAACACAGTCTTCGGCAGAAAAGGCCTATAGCCACCTGTAAGGTATAAGCAGCTAACCAAAACAACTAACTACAAGGGATCCTATGCAGGCCGACAAGGCCACCATGCTGTCTAGTTATATCTGAGAAATGAGATCGAGCGCTAAACTGATCTGTGACCGACAAGGCCACCAATTAACTTTGATGTTACACCCCGTAAGTTTCTAGTATTTAGTTTGCCTATTCGCTTATTGGTTGAGAGTTTTAGAGTTCCATACGTGCGAGGAAAGGGCCTGGGGAAAGGCCGAAAGAGTGCCAAGTTGGGATTTCGCGAGAAGAGGCCGAATCAAGTTGCCAGAGGGGCAAAGTGGCACGGAGTCCTGACCTCCACGTTAGCCAATGTGGCACAGAGCCAAAATGGCGCATTGGACAATGTGCCACGTTGCCTTGCATCCGTATTCAAGTATATATAGGCCTCACCCTTAGATTTATATCATTTTCCATATACTTAACGATAAGAACAGAGGGAGGACGAAGAGAATATATAATTTTCATCTGATTACGCTGCCAAACGTTGTCCAAATTCAAATTTACTTCGAGTATCGAAGTATAAGGCTGCAGGGAGAATTTCTACGGAGTTAGTTTCATGAAATTCGCCTGGCGAATCGTCGTCCCGCCGAGCCAAAGTTATTGGAATTTCTCCAAACTAGTGCCAATACGATCCCAGGCTTAAAGTATTTCTCCCTTCTAGATTCCCAAGAAATTATGAGTTTTCGATCGTCTTCCGATAAGTTAAAGAATAGTCAGTATATATACACATAAGTTATTGTTAGTTTGACACGCCCCGCCCTGGGAGGCATGGCTAGCACCTGGTGCCCTACTAGGATTTGAACTACTGAGCTGACTGAGCCCAAGCACCTCTGGTGCAGGGCTGACTCTAACTCTAGAATCAAGAAAATGACGGGCTATATAGCGGCTGTAAATACAACTCCTGACCGACAAGGCCTATAGCCACCTGTGAAAGTAAACAGCTAACCAGAGGCAAGCAAATATAGCAAATCCTATGCGGGTCGACAAGGCCACCATGATATCTAGTTATAGCTGGAAGACGAAATCAGGTACTAAACTGAAACATGACCATCAAGGTCATCAATCAAAATCTAAAAAAGACCCCACACGGCCAACACACATAATCTAAAGCACATATGGCCCCACACGGCCGATATTAACTAACCACAGGGAATAATACAATCTGCAAGCCTCTAGGAGTAATAAGATGGTCGAGACAGGGCCCCGGCCTACCCATACTGTACAATAAAAAGAAAGTAAACCTCAAACACTCAAGCTCCGAAAGATAGGAGTTGAAGGCTCTGTACTGCTAACTAGGACTACGAGGGATCCGCTACTCGTGTGTGAGTACGTGCAGGCAAGTAATGCAGCGTCCCAAAAGAGGGCGTCAGTACCACAGGTACTAAGTATGTAAAGAAATAACTGTAAATGACTGAAAGTAAGTAATAGACCTAACAATATCTGAAGTAAAGAGAACGGACTAAAACTGACTGAAATAATGGAATCAGAACTAGACATAACTATAAAAGAAGAGTAGGAGTCATACCTGACAACGAGACGTCCTACTGTCTAACTATCAGTAACTAAAGCAAAGTACATACCTTACCTGGCCCCCATAAGCCGGAAAGTATCATCAGCACAGCACAACCCACTTGGGCCCCCATTAGCCTTAGTGAGTACATCTCAATCTATATGCCCCTATCCAGGTCATGCCACGTCACCTAGTAGCTATAAGCATCCTGCCGATCCCCTGGGTATGCAACTTGGGCTCGCTGGGCCCCTGACTGTAGTTGTGCCTGAGTCTGAAGTACTCCTGAAATCTTCACATCGAGCGTAAACGCTCAGCGAGGGTGTGTATAGGCCAACCACGGCAAAATATAAGGAGCTGGCTCCCCATTTTCATCCATTGCGGATGGCATGGCACTCCATAGAGCGACATATCCTCGCCCTCTGGCGGACGAGTCGACACAGCTATTAACCCTGGGGCGGTCACGGAAGCTATACAGGTAATCTAGCCCAAAACAATACAAATACAGGTCTCAACTGATAACAACAACTATACATGATAACATACTGAACATGATAAAATATTCCTGAAATACTTTACTGGGATTCATATTGGATTACTATACTGAAGAAACTAACTTGCCGAGAGAGACTGTCTTAACATACCTCGTTCGCTATTTACCGATTAACTGGCGAGGTTCGGCTGGTATTCAGCTGTTCTTCCCAACTGTAATCACATTAACAGAAGAATAGAGCTAACTTCATTACTATATTGGAAGAAAACAATAACTTATGTGTATATATACTAACTATTCTTCAACTTATCGAAAGATAATTGAAAACTCATAATTTTTTGGGAATCTAGAAGGGGGAAATACTTACTTTAAGCCTGGGGTCATATTGGCACTAGTTTGGAGCGATTCCAACAACTTTGGCTCGGCGGAATGATGATTCGCCGGGCGAATTTCACGAAACTAACTTCGTAGAAATGCTCCCTATATCCTTATACTTCGATACCCGAAGTTAATTTGAATTTGGACAGCGTTTGGCGGCATAATCAGATGAAAATTATATATTCTCTTCGTCCTCCCTCTGTTCTGATCGTTAAGTATATGGAAAATGATATAAATCTAAGGGTGAGGCCTATATATACTTGAAGTCGGATGCAAGGCAATGTGGCACATTGGCCAACGCATCGTTTTGGCTCCGTGCCACGTTGGCTAATGCAGAGGTCAGGGCTCCGTGCCACTTTGCCCCTCTGGCAGCTTGATTTGGCCTCTTCTCGTGAAATCCCAACTTGGTACTCGTTCGGCCTTTCCCCGGGCCCTTTCCTCGCATGTATGGCACTCTAAAACTCTCAACCAACATGCGAATGGGACAACTAAATACTAGAAACTTACAGGGTGTAACAGCGGGGCAAGCTTTGGCCTATTTAAATTTTAATCTGCCCTGCCCTACCCTATTTAGCATTTTCAAAAAAATTGCCCCGCCCTGCCCCGCCCTGCTAATCTCTGCCATGCCTCGCCCCATTTATGTGATATTTCTTTTTTTTTTCAATTTTGCAACATGAATATTTTTTAATCTACAACAAAATTTCAGTTTATGTACTGCTTACCACTAAATTGATATCTTAATATCAATTCCAGAATGCTAGAGGAAATAAAAGAAAAATCCTTCTGAAACAAAAGAAAAACAAAGTAATCAAGGTCTATCACGATGCTTTTTTTGTTTAATTTTTTTAATTTTTTTATCATCTATAAATGAAAGTTAATTGGATAAATATTTTATTGCGATGTCTCACTTTTCATCCTTCAACTTGGCAAAAATAAATTATTCTAATTTTGTAAGTAAAATTTACTCTTCGTTATAATTTATTTGGCTTGGTTCGGAATATGAAGGTTAAACTAACTAATGTTCGATGTGAATATGAATATAAATTATTACCAGTAATCTCAATTTTTTTTAAAACTTGAGTCTTACACTGTCCTACCCTAACCCATTAAAAAATTAGAAATTATATTTTTTCCTGCCCTGCCCTACCTCGCCCTATTTAAATTTTTCTCTGCCCTGCCCCGCCCTATTTAAATTTTTCCCTGCCCTACCCCATTAAGGATTTGTCCTACCTCGCTCCGCCCAGCCACAATTGCCACCCCTATAGGATAGTATGCATGATTGGGCCTAAATTCAATTGGATATTGCTAGATTGATCATTTAATTAATCATTTAGTATAAATCTATTGTGTTCTCCCAAATTAAAATTGAATTATCCATTGTTGCAAACGTGGGTTATGTTTACTTATCCTATGTTTGCTTGAAAAAGTGGAATAGAATATGGATGAGAAAACAATTGTACGTATTTGGGTCTTGATTATGTGAGGTTGGGCTAGAGATAGCCAAAACCCATTTTCATTCACCCATTAAAGAGTTGAGGCTAGAAATAATTCAATTCTTAGTCAAACCATAATGGATGAATTATTTGGGACCATGGGGTTTGAGAAAATCCGAGGATAAAGGCACCCAAGTAGTTGAAAAACATCGAGTGCCACCTTGTCCATGGTTATTTATGTTTGTGAGTAATAATTTGATTTTCTAGTTAATTCAATTCTAATTGATGCCTAATGATGGGCATATTTCTCTGCCCATTTATCATATTTTTTCCCATATTTCATTGGTGATTTGGTAATTTACCAACTCATTAGGTTCTAAAACTTGAGTTTTTGCTTCGTTCTTGAGTTGATTATCTGGATTTTACGCCCTTTTTTCTTTTGTTGTGTGTAGATAATTAAATGTGAAGAAAAGAACAAAAGTGGAGCTAAAAGAAGGGAGTGAGTGTAAATCAGTGATCCACAGATGAAAACTGGCAAAATGCCAGCCAAAGGCTGAACATCACTGCCTCTAAGGATTAATGCCACCAGCGGTTCATGAATTGCCAGCGGTAATTCACCGGTCCAGTCGCCTAAGGACACCCAAAGTTTTGTAAAATAGCTTGAAGATATGGTGGTCCACTGATTTGCATCGGTGAAACGCAAGGTGAATCGCCGATGTTCACTGGAATTGAGTAAGGACCCAGAAAAGATATCCGATGGTTCACGAATTGGACAGGCGAACTGTCGGTGTCTCCATCAATTCCAGAATGGTGCTCAGGGGTATAATCATCCAACATGGAAAAAGAGATAAAAAGTGTCTTACTTTTTAGGATATAAAGGAAACAAAAAGTACTTTGTAAAAGAGATGTAGAAGGATAGATAGAAATAGAGATATTGAGAGAGAGAGAGAGAGAGAAAAGCATACATCACATCATTGTTTTCCTTTTTAGCTGCAGAACATTCTCTTAGTTGAAGTAGGAGATTTTAATTGGTAAATTTGTAGAAAGTACTCTGCTCGATTTCTTTTTTGTACTAGTAAGTTTCAGCTCTTGTTGGAAATTATCTTGTGAAGTTGATTTTTCTACTCTTGCTATTAAATTTAATGAAGCTATTGATGAATGTGTGTCTGAATTTCTTAATCATAAGTAACTAAATTATTAACTAGAGGCGTGTGATGACGAATATTGAATTAGATTGGGTATTGCTAGAGTCATCTTCATATTGTTCAAATAAGTGTAAATCTATTAGATTCTCTCCAATCTATAAAGGAAGATCCTTTGGTTATGATATGGGTCTATCTATTCTTGCTTTATTGTTTCTTGTAAAAGAATAATTAAGTATTGGAAGAGAATTTGATAGTGGGTATCTATAAGAGATTGTGAAATTGGGCTAGAAATAGCTGAAATTGGATTCTCATTCCTTATTAGCAGCTAATAGCTAGAAATTAGTGCAGTTGCTAATCCAAATCAAATTGGTTTAAGCTAAATCGTGACTAGAGGTTTGACAAAACTCTAGTAAGAGGTAATTAGAAGGCTGAAAAGTTGTAATTACCCACTTTCCGAGATTATTTACACTTGTTGAACTCATAAGATGACCTGGCATGTCCCGGTCTAGTTAGTATTTCATCTACACCGCACCTCTAGTCTTTCACACTCTTGTTGACAACTTAGCTAACCTTGATGTTTTATTTCACTAAATCACCCAATACAATTCTCTGTAAATTGTAATTCCCCCAATTTTATTTGTTTTTAATTGAATCTATGTGGTGCAATCTAACATCAATTTCTCTACCGACACTTATAACTATTATTCCCTAGTCCTCATGTGATTCGACCCCGGCACTCGTCAGACTACTTGTTTTGATACTTCGGCTGTGTATATTCTTTGCATGAAGGATATTTTTGGATGTTATCAAAAATGGCGTCGTTGCGAAGGACTAGCGCTTGATATTCTCGTGTTGATTGTTAAGTTGAATTAGTTCTACACCACAGTGGTCGTTACTAATCAATTGTGCGTGGCTCATGAGCAGTTTTAGAGGATGGTCACGAGATCCAGAGGGGGTGCCTTTTGTGGAGACCATCAAGCTATTAGAAAAAATGTGGCGTAGAGAGGGGTAGAAAGACATAATGTTGTTAGTCATGATGAAGTAGATGGAGTTGTCGACGAACTATATCAAGGGTTTCCACGCTAGATATAGCAAAACCAACCATGACTATGATTATTTCTATTATGGAAACCATGGTTGGAACTATGCTCGTTCAGTCGATACGAGTAGTCAAGAGAGTAATGAGTCAGTCCCACCTCATATGGAAAGTACTCTAGAAGTGGTGCTTGAAAAGGTTCTTGCGACTGAAGAGGGAATTCAACATTTATGGAGTAAACCTCTTGGACCTAACAACCATTGTAAAGAGACATTATGTCATCATTCAATAATTGGAGGAGCGGATGAATGAGTTAGCATCTCAGATGGCAGCTCAAACAATAGAAAATAACACAGCTCCAGTGCATGACATTGTAGAGAATGATATATTCGAGTGCAAAATTGAGGAAGAGGTTGTTGGAGAACTTATTGGTGATGTTTTCTTGAAAGGTGAAGAACTCAAGGAGCTTCATCGTGTGCGTAAGGAGATAAGAGATTATCCATTCCCACCAAGAAAACTGAACCTTGATTTGAAGAATCGTACTACCCCTCCGTCACAGCCATCTATTGTGACCCCACAAAAGGTTGAGCTCAAACCCTTGCCCACTCACCTACAATATGCATACCTGGGAGAGAATGATATGCACCCGATTATCATTTCAGCAAAGCTCACTGCATTGCAGGTAGATAAACTCATTGAGGTGTGTAAAAGGCATATCCGAGCTATAGGATGGTTAATAGCGGATATCATTGGTATCCCTCTGGGATTTGCACTCACAAAATCAATCTTCAAGAAAATTGCATCCCATAGGTTGAACATCAAAGAAGGTTGAATCCACCTATGCAAGAGGTGGTCAAGAAGGAGATTCTTAAATGGCTAGATGCAGGAGTGGTGTATCCCATCACAGACGGTAGTTGGGTAAGTCTGGTACAGTGCGTGCCCAAGAAAGGAGGCATCACAGTTATTCTGAATGAAAAAAATGAATTGATAGCTACTCGTCCAATCATGGGATAGAGAGTTTGCATGGATTACTGTAAGTTAAACTCCTGTACAAAGAAGGATCATTTCCTAGTGCCATTCATTGACCAAATGTTAGACCGACTGGCTTGTAAAGAGTACTATTGTTCCTTAGATGGATACTCGGGATACAATTAGATCTCAATCGAACCCGAGGATCAAGAAAAAACCACATTTACATGTCCCTATGGCACTTTCGCATTCAAGCGAATGCCTTTTGGACTTTGTAATGCCCCACCCACATTCCAGAGATGCATGATGTCCATCTTTTTTGACATGGTGGAAGATACTATGGAAGTCTTCATGGATGGCTTCTCAGTTGTGGGGAACTCATTTGATGACTACTTGACACATTAAATGAGGTATTAAAGAGATGCATGGAGATGAATTTGGTCCTAAATTGGAAAAAGTGTCATTTCATGGTCAAAGAAGGGATTGTATTGGGACACGAAATTTTTGAAAAAGGGATTGAAGTGGATCAAGACAAAGTGGATGCCATTTCTTAGTTACCTCTAGCATGTACCATGAAGGGTGTTAGGAGTTTCCTCGGACATGCGGGTTTCTACCGCCGATTTTTTAAAGATTTATCTAAGATAGCTCATCCCCTATTTCGGCTGTTCGAGAAAGAGGCTAAATTCAATTTTGATGATTGTTTGAGGGCTTTTGTGGAATTGAATTAAAGATTGATTTCCTCTCCAATCATTGTAGCACCTGATTGGTCAAAATCCTTTGAGCTCATGTGCGATGCAAGTGGGATAGAATTAGGAGCGGTCCTTGGTTAGCGAAGAGACAAGATCTTTCATACAATCTACTATGCTAGTAAAGCTCTAAACACTGCACAAAAAAACTACATAGTAACAGAACAGGAGCTATTAGCTGTTGTATTTGCATTTGAAAAATTTCAGGCGTACTTGCTAGGAACTAAAGTGTCACACCCCACCTTGGGGGGTATGACGGGCACTTGGTGCCTGCTAGACTCTGACTCTATTTCAAGAAATGAACCGGCAATATAGCGGCTGTAAATACATCCCCCGGCCGATTAGGCCTATAGCCACCTGCAAAGCACAACAGCTAACCAGAACAATGACACTATAATCTGAAGCAACTACTATTCACATTTGTGACCGACAAGGTCACTAACTATAACCGGAAGAAGGCCCCACACAGCCAACATCAACAACTAAACACATATATACATGCACGGCCCCACGCGACTGGCTCCACTACCACAGGGAAACATCAAACTGCAAGCCTCTAGGGAGTAATAATAGAATGGTCGGGACAGGGCCCCGACCTACCCAAACTGTAATCAAAAAGGAAATAGGAGCAACCTCCGACTGTCTAACTCCATAGGATAGGAGCTGACAACTCTGCTGACTAGATCACGAGGGATCGACTCCTCGTCTGTGTGTACCTGCAGTCAAGCAATGCAGCGCCCCCATGGGCGTCAGTACCACAGGTATTGACCATGTAAAGCAAACTGAAATATACAACTGAAATGGGTAACAACAACAACATGAAATACAAGCAGGAAGTAGCTGAGTCTATCTAGCTGACGATAACTGGGGAGAGTTTATTTATTTTGTAACTAAACTGAGCGTACCTGATGACGTGTCATCCTAGTGTCTATCAATAGCTAATAGCACATATAGATATACATATAAATACACACAATACCTGACCGACCCCCATAAGCCGAAAGGTGCCAACCAACAGAACAATCTATTTACCCCTACCCGGGTCTAAACCAACCCAAAACAAGTCACTCCACTCATCTGATAACTGTGAGCTCCTCCTACCGGCCCCCTTGGGTACGTAGCTCAGGCCTTGGCCTCTAACAATAAACTGTGTCTGAGTCCGAAGACTCCTGCCTCTGGGCGCAAGTGCTCACAGGGTAATCTGTTGTTGTATCTGTGACTGAAACTACCTCTGGGTGCAAGCACGCAATAGGGTAATTTTATAAAAATCTGTATCTGAAACTACCCCCGGCAATAAGCTCACACAGAGTAATCTGCCCCTGTAAACAGGGTAATCTAGCTCTGCGCAGAGCGAACTGAATTGCCCCTGCAAGCAGGGTAATCTGGACTGTATTATCATGGTGGTCGGCCATCATCGTCCTCTAGGCGGACCGCATCGCCCAGCTGGTGGCGGTATCTGAATCTGGTATCGACACAGCTATAACCCAAGGGCGGTGGGCATACTAAAGGTGCCCACATGCCATAACAAGTCTCAACATGCAAAACACATACACAGCAAGCATGCTCAAATGACTAATACTAATCATATTCTCTTCTTTTATTTCAAGGCCAGTCCGTATTAAACAACTGATGTTATATTCTGTTTTACATTGTTTCTGATTGTCGGGCTAACTGCTACCTAGCCTTTATCTGTTTCTGGAGCTATATCTGTATCAGGAGCTATTTCTATATCTGATTACTGATCTGATTATATCTGGATATAACTCAATAACATATAACATGTTATCTATAACTGGATATAGCTCAATAACATAAAATGTGCCATCTGTTATCGGATACAGTCTCAACAAATGTAATACATACTGTCTGTAATCTTGCTAATTCATTATACTACTTTTACAACTTCCATTATGGGTATTACGTAAGAACATGCTGAGCTACTAGCTGATACCACATTACTATCTAAAAATCATCTGACAACCCGTTATTCTGATTATCGCATGATACGTAATGATATACTAGCATGCTTACTGGAAATAGTACTAAAATCATTCCTGTACGCTGGGTATCTGTTAATATCCTTTATTCTATTTATTTTCTAGACTGTACTTCCTGACTTGCCGAAAGAATAACTTTACATACCTGGTTTCTGAGTACCCAACTGACCGATGTGATTTCCGTCAGTACTTCTGCTGTTTCTCCCAACTACATTCATATACATATCAATTAGAACTAAATACATTAATATCCGGGAGAAATTATCACTTTTGATATATATTTATCCCAAACTTCGACCTTTTGGAAAACGGTCGAAAACTCGTTATTTCTCGATAGTCCAGAAGGGATAAATGCTCACTGCAAGGCTAGGAACACATTGGTACTAATTTAAAGCAATTCTATTTACTTTACCTTGGTAGCACAACGTTTTGCCGGCCAAATTTCACGAAACCAACTCCGTAGGATTGCTCTCTGCAGCTTTATACCTCGGTATCTAAGCCGGAATGGAGTTTAGACCCCATTTCGCAGCGTAATTAGAAGGAATTATATATATAATATGGGTTTGCCTTAATATTGGCTTAACCCTTTGATTACTGGAAATTATGCTATATCAAAGAGGAAAACCGACTTTGACTCCTTTTTTTTTTTTGCTTGCCTTCTAAATCCCTTAACCAACATGCCATTAGACTATTTATTCATTTAAAATTTACGGAGTGTAACATAAAGTGGTGGTGCACACGAACCATGCAACACTCAGGTATTTAATGGCCAAGAAGGATGCTAAACCAAGATTGATTAGGTTGGTGTTGTTGTTGTAGGAATTCGACTTTGAGGTGAAAGACCCTAGGGGATGTGAGAATCAAGTGGTCGACCATTTATCGTGCCTAGAAACAAATGGGCAGCTAGTAACACAAGAGGAGATCAATGATGTCTTTTCGAATGAGGGAATCTTAGCTGCAACCCACGACCTGACACCGTGGTTTGCTAATTTTGCTAATTACCTAGCATGCAACATTGTACCCAAAGGATTAAATTTTCAACAAAAGAAGAAATTCATGTATGTCCGGAAATTCTTTTTGGATGAACCTTACCTCTTTCGAAGTTGTGAAAATGGGTTAATACGAAGGTGTGTTTCGAAAGTAGATATGGTCCTAATTATAGAGGCTTGTCACGCTTCCCATGTGGGAGGTCATTATGGGAGTGCGAATAGTGGCCAAGGTGTTGCAATGTGGGATTTTATTAGCCTACATTACATCAATATGCACATGAATTTGTGAAGCAATGTGATCAGGGAGTATTTCAAGGCGGCATAAACTTCCGCTAACACCAATCTTAGAGGTTGAGTCATTCGATGTATGGGGGATCGACATTATCGGTCCTTTTATAAGCTGTTATGGGAACAAATACATCTTAGTGGTGGTGGATTATGTTTCCAAATGGGTGGAAGTTGTTGCATTACCAAACAATGAAGCTAGGAGTGTAACAATTGTTTTAAAGAAACATATCTTCTCACGGTTCGGTACCCCTAGAGCTATCATTAGCGATGGAGGCTCTCATTTTTGCAACCTGGTGTTCAGCACACTACTAGCTAAATATGGTGTGAAGCATAAAGTAGCCACCCCGTATCACCCGTAGACCAGCAAACAAATTGATGTTTCAAATCGGGAAATAAGGTCCATCTTGACTTAAATAATTAATGTTAACAGAACGGATTGGGTGCGAAAGTTAGATGATGCATTGTGGCCATATCAGACTGCTAGTTGGTTTTTGGTAAAGCATGTCACCTCCCGGTGGAGCTAAAACACAAAGCTTTGTGGGCATTAAAAAGTTTAAACATGGAATGCGGAAGAGCTATTCAAGGTCGAATCCATAATTTACATGAGATGGATGAATTTAGAATGAAGGCATATAAGAATTCAGTAATTTACAAAGCCAAAATGAAATACTATGATGAACAAAAGTGTTGCAATGTAATTGTTTTCCGGGGATTGGGTGTTGCTGTTCAATTCCCGACTACGGCTATTTTTGGGAAAGCTAAAGTCTAAATGGTCAGGGCCTTTTAAGGTGTCTCAGGTGTATGAGAACGGAGCGGTCGAACTATATAATGAGAATGGGAATAAGTTCAAAGTAAATGGTCAATGGGTTAAAAGATATTTGGGAGTGTTGGAAAAAGTTGGTTGAATAGAGATGGTGTATCTGGATGAAACATAGGCCTGGAGGAACTTTCATCGGGCCACGACGTTAAATAAGGCGCTCCTTGGGAGGCAACCCAAGAATATTTCATTTTTATTCTTATATGTTTTTGTTGTTTTTGATTTTTCTTAGGATGGAAGGCTGCACTTCAGGAAGAGTAACAGACTGGGTTACAATGGGAGAAATGTCGATTGAATTTCGTGAAGCACAGTTCAAGTGTCGACCTTCCCAATGCACTGGAGGATTCAACTCAAAGCGGTGACCCAAACCAGTGAACCGTCCATGGTACTTCGTGAAGCGCCACTGGGGCGCCGATCCTATCCAGCAAATTGAAGGTTCCAAGGAAAACCGGCAGCCCAATATGTGAAGCGCCATGCCAAAGTGTGGACCACCGTTTTGTCGCCTCTATCAACCAGAGTACCTGGAAATGGATCACACATCGGCTCCTCACCAGCGAATCTCCGAAAGTAGTTCATGAAACGTCGGTCAACTGCTGAACTTGCACCTAGAGTTGCGTATAGGTAATGTTAGCGTCGAACACATCGGCGAACCACCGGCTCATTTCGATGACCATCAATGTGTCCCACAAGGGAATGGCCCTATCTCAAAAATCCTCAAAAACTTTTCCATTTCCTATTTTCTTTCATCTCCTCCCCAGATCACCCTTTCCCCAAAATAACCATTACTTCCCACCTAACACTTATTAATAACTACCACCCCAAACACCCATTCAGCTTCCCCACCTTCTCAATTTAAAACCCCACAATTTCCTTCATCTTCTTCATTCCTCCACAAAGCTTCACAAGCACAATGCATTGGAGGTAAGAATTCTGTCGCTCATGCTTGAAAAATTCCTAACTACATTGGTACTACTTTGATCTTGTCATGTATATCATATTTTGTTTTGTTCCTCTACTATATGTGAATGAATGTGGTTTTATTGTGTTCACTAAGTTTCTAAGTATAATCTACGCATCCGGGTGAATTTCCCAATGATAGATTGATTGACACCTTTCTTAAGGTAAATTTGTCATTTTTGCGGAGATATGAAAGTGATTGGTTTGCATTTACATGGAGGTGATTGGTGGGTGAATAGACCCAGAACGGCAGCTAGCAGACCACTAATGGTGGCTCACTGGTGAAACGCCGACGTGCCCAAGGTGCCTATCGGTGAGTCATCGGCGACTAGCGAAATGCAACTGCCTCTCGCCGATGGTCCGCCGGTGGCATCTGAACTTGTTAAAGTCTTACTTTATTTCTTCTGTTTTCCTTATTCTTGAGTTCCAAATAATGGCGCACTACTAACCTGCATTTGCAGCATCATGTCTATCTCCCCGCACTCTCATAAAGGTCACACATCAGTGCACACCAATACCCCCCACGTTAGGTTCTGGCTAGAAGGAATGGAGGAGTTTTATGTTGCTTTTAAGGAGAAGCATGTCATCCATGCAAAAGCCTAGTTTGATGCAGAATCTTTCAAGACTACATGCCCAGATATCTATCAGATTGGGACGCACGATTGGGGCCCATTTACCATACCAGTTGACCCATATCTTCTAGAGCTAGTGTGGGAATTCTATGAATCATATAGGGCAAGGCAACAGCTACTAAAGTGTAGGGATCACACTAAAGAATTTCCGTTCCTAACATCGATATGGGTGCGAGGGCAAGAGGTTCATGTAACTCCAGAAGCAATCAATTCGATTTATTGGGATGAGCCGATACCATCTCACCCAATATTTCACAATAAAGTGGAGGACAAAGCAAACCAATTCCAATGGGTAGCCAACTTGATTGCAAAAGGTAGAACACAATGGGCTATTTCTAAGGGCCTCATTCATCGGCGTGATTTAAAATTTGAAGCCCGTATGTGGTAAGATCTGGTTTGTTCAAGGCTAATACTCTCTCAGAATACATCGGAAGTTCCAATTGAAGTTTCCATTCTCCTTGATTGCATAATGGATCATGTACACATCAATGTGGGGGAGATTATTGTCGATTAGTTCAAACGAAAGCCAAGCAATAAGCCACAGCATTGCCATTCCCAACCTAGTAAGTATGTTATGTATGCGGGCGGCTTGTCCTGTGTTTCGGCCATTGGATAAGACTGTGCAGGCCAACAGTGTGATTACATTGGCCACCAAAATTGACAAAGAGGATCCAGTTATGAAGTGGGCAAATTATACAAGGAACGTGACTCCACCATCACCTTCGGCATCCATTCACACAACAACCGCCCCACTCCATACAACCAAGTCCCACAATTCTCCACCTCCTGATTTGCTCAACATTGCACAAAGGGACAAAATGCATGAGAACCAGCTGCTGTGGTTAGCCAAGGCTATTCCCTCCATAACACAGAGTGGTAACACCCTAAAAATCCCTATGACTAGACCCTATATTTGAAGTTCAACCATGCAAAGAAAATTTAAAAATGTCCTTAGAACGAGCCTCAGTACGACTTGTAAGAGGATTGTATGAGTTGTACCAAGGACTCGTAGTGTGGTCCAGAGAGATCAACAAAATCTGATTGAGAAGTCATGGAAGGCTCTCACGAATCGTACCAAGTCAATACGAGTCATACCAAGGTTTCATGGTATGATTCAGAGAGTTTAGCATGAAGTGACAAGGAAACCACGATTGGATCCTACGATCCGTATCAGAATGGTATGAGTCATAGTGAAGGATCATAGATAGGAGGTTCAGATAATTTGCAAGGAAGGATCAGTAGCTACAAAGACTCAGTACGAGTTGTAAAATGATGATACAAATCATCATTTCAGTCGTGAGTTGAGATGTTGTACACCTTGGACTTTTGGCTAAGTTTGGAACTGTTTGAGGTAGGTGGATACACCCGTACCCGATGAATATCAGGAAACAAGGTGTTAACATCAATTCTTAGGTGTAAGAAGTGCATTGGATACAATTTAAGGTTATATGGAACCTCTAGCATGAAGTTAAATTGAGAGTCTTCCTACCGATTGGGTTTTTCATGAAAGTTCTTATAAGGGCCAACTTTAGATGACCATAACTCCTATTATACGAATTCTTTTTGGGTGATCCAGCATATCAAATTAAATCCCTTTGAGTATTCTTTCCAATGCATCTAACCTTACATCAATCAGAGTTCAAAGTAAAAGGTTATGGCCAGTTTAGTAAAACACTGTCAGGTTCGACGGACTGGTGCAGCCCTGTTACCACGAGTCTTGGTACGACTCGTGGTATGAAGCTACGACTTGTACCAGGTACTCGTACCAGGGGTTTTACAAATATTTTTAAGGCTCCTAGAAGTCACAAATAGCATACCACGACCCGTAGGAAGTCACCACGAGCCATGATACGACCCGTAGCACTAGACAGACATATTTTTGAGAACTTTTTCCCAGGTGTATTTTTATAATTTTCTATGCTTCTAACTCTTAAACTAGGTAGTTTTAGGGTTATTTTGGGATGAATTAAAGGAGTTTTCCTAGTCTAACCCCTCACTCTTCTCACAACTACCGTAAAGTTCTTCTTCTCCCTTCTTCTCTCAAGGCTCAAGAACTAGGGCTCCTCTCCAAGGTGCAGCAGCTTCAAGATATTTAGAGAGATACTTCAACAAGGTATGTGGGACTTTAACAAGGGTATCCTTTCACCCTTGTGTCCCAAAGTTTCCAGCAAACCCTAGCTTTATAGTACTTCTAAAGATCATGATTTAGGGATTTTCTTTGACTGTGAAATTTCTCCACTTCCTCAATATTGTTAAACTACCATGACTAGAATTCTTACATGCGTGTGATAGTATTTTCAGTTATTAAAGAATTCCTTAAATTCGATTATTTTCTTTAGTTTACATGAGTATTTCCTAACTAAAATTCATGCTCTAATTCTATTGATTCAATTTGCTTTCCTTAGTCTTGATCTTGATAATAAATTCGGGTAAAACTTGCATGATTTAGACTCAAACAGAAAGTTTATGGTTATATGGTAAATGTTACTCGATTTACGAATGATTAGCATAGATACTTGAATAGAAGTTAATATCTTGGTATATTCACTTTTAGAGTCTCAATCAACACTCAGAACACTTAGTGTTTTACAGAAATGTCAGCTAATTAGTTTGACTATAGTCATTTCTTGAGGTGTCAGTGGTGCCTCCCAGTTATCAGTTATTAGACTCAAATATCAGTTATCATATTTTAGTGGTGCTTTAGATGGTTATGACACTTCCAGATAAGTAGCTTTGACCAGTCTTAGAACCACCAGCTTCAGCCTCATTTTATTTTTAGATGGTTACAATGCTTCCAGATAAGCAGCTCTTACCAGTCTTAGAACGCCAGTTTTCAGATCCAGTGCGATAAGACTCTTAGGGTACTTCCAGATAAGTATCTTTGACTTTGTCTTGAGCCCCAGCTTCAAGCTATCAGCTTGGTAGAAGTAGTCATGTTAGAACTATCCAGTGGGAGTAGGACTTAGAACCGATAGGGCCGGGGTTCCAGTGCACTCAGGTTCCCAAAACTATGTTGCCACCGTAGGTTATTTTTGTTAGCCTTATGGCCCCAGAAAGTGATCTCACAGTCCATGCCTTTACACCCTAGCAAGGTATATTGGGTCCTACCAATGCGGCATGTACATCAGACTCTACATCTAGGTAACGTGGTTATATATCAGTTATAGACTCTCCCACTAGTCAGTACAGTCTTAGTTTAGTTCAGTTTAGTTTAGATCAGTTTAGCTTAGTTTAGTATCTTAGATCCAGGACATGTCTATGACCATCATCCAGGGTCATTATTGACCATATCTGTTATATTCCAGTTGTATCAGTTTTAAGTATTTCAATTGGTCATTTCATGTCATTTCGGTTCAGTTACTAGTTATTTCATGTTATTTATATATCTCACTTACTCATTACATTCAAAGTACTGACACATACTTTTTATGTTGTATCGTTTTATGATACAGCTGCAGGTTCTTAGTCCTAGTACTATTAGCAGATTGCATTCAAGAGTTTTCAGTTGTATCCAATGGTGAGTCCTTATCTTTCGAGGATGATGATTATTTTCTTTAGTTGTTTTTCTTTCAGTTAGACTTAGAGTAAGCTGGGGGCTTGTCCCAGCAACTCATCAGATAGATGGCTTTCAAACATAAACACATATTCAGATTTTTAACTTTGTTCAGTTGTTTTAAACTTTGTGAGTTAGTTTTTCTTCATGAATGGTTTTAATATTTTTAAATCTTCCGGTATATTTTTACTCAGAATGCCAGTGTTATGATAGACCATGGGTTGACTTAGGGTTACTTATGACTCCAGGTATCATGTTTCGTCCAAGGTATAGACTCGGGGAATGACAAACTTGGTATCAGAGCATTAGGTTTAGAGTATCCTAGGATCTGAAAGCCGCGTCAAGTAAGTCCTTTTCATGGGTGTGAAGCGTGCCACACTTATGGAAAGGAGGCTACAAGACATTTTAGGAATATTCCCTTGTTTTACTATTCTTATCGTGCGATATAGTGCAAACTCTAAGGTTTCTCTTATAATTCATGTGTTACGCATTCGCAGACAATCCCTTCCCGAAGCAATAGTGGAAGAGGAAACAGTAATGGGAATCCACCAACCGCACCAGCTTCAGTAGGCCCCCTTAGTGCGCATGTGATGGATGCAGAGCTCGAGGCAGCCCTCAAAGTGTTAATACGGGTCACGACCAATCAGGTTAACCAGCAGGCAGTCACACCTGCAGATCCTACTGAAGAGATAATAGCTACCAAGGTTCAAAACATCATAAGAAGGAACCCATCTGAGTTTTATGGTCCGAAAGCGGAAGGAAGGATCAAGGGAGAAGAAAAGGGGATAAAGAGAGCAAGGACAAGGGACATATGGTATTCCCAATAGAGGATGACTGGTAGACCTCATTTCCAGTCTCGTCAGAGATCATCAGCCTCAGCACCATCGATAGCCAGTGCTCCTAGAAAACCCAGAGTAAGGGAGATTATATACCCAGCTTGTAAGAACTGTGGGAAGAACCATTTGGAAGAATGTATGGCTGGCTTAAGCAGTTGCTTTTGGTGTGGCAAGTCAGGCCATAAACTCAGAGATTGCCCAGCAGCCAGACGAGGCAAAGGTAGAGCCCCATCTATCACTTCTGCAGCCCTGTCAGGTCGCGCAACTTGTGAGAACTATAGAAGGAGCCACCTTGTTAATTTTTTGCCCGGTAGGGAAGGATGTTTTGGATGTGGTCAATCGAGTCATAAAATAAAGAATTGCCCACTAACGGGACGTGGGAAGACTCAGTCCACCATTCCAGCAGGGCACAACATCTAGTACAGGTGACAGACAACTCTAAATATAGTTGCAGGTATGTTATGAGCTTCTCATTTGATCCTCGCATATTGTAGGACCAAGAGACACAGTATAAGGTATGAGATGCCGTTTAGCATGCTAGTATGAGAATTATCCCATGACTAGTATGAAATGGATATAAGTATGAAGCATTCAGTGATAAATTATCGAGGCGAATGAGAAGTCAAGATTTACTGATGTTTTCCTACCCTTAAGAAAGGATCTAAGAGCCTGAGAATGATGACTTAAAGCTAAAGGTGAGATGATAAGTTAAAAAGGCCAAGTCAAGTCCTAAGTGTTCTTGTAGAAGGCTCCAAACATTGCAGTTTTGGGATGTCAAACCTTCCTCTCCAAATGTTTTCTCTTGTGTTTCAGTTGACACTACATTCTACTCATGCTTATGTTCAGACTCCTAGAATTATAGATAATCGCTTCAAACTGCGATCCCAGTCTTACTCCTTGATTCCATAAATCTTAGCTTCACGTCATGAAACTCGTCATGTACATGGACTCATGTGTCACAGTATGCTCAGCTCCATAAACTCAATCCTTTAGATTCTCCTTAACAACTCATAAGATCATGCGGCATCATGCATATGCTCAGTTCAGATTTCGTGGATGATTTGTGCTTACGATTTCCTTATTCTAAGCCCTGTGTATGTTCTCTCATGATAAAGATGATGGTTGCAATAGGTAGTCATACTAGGGAGATGGAGAAATCATGGGATGGTATGTGCTATAGAGGATTCGTAAGATGATTTTAGTGATAGGTTGGAATTGTGTGGTGGTATTCAGGGAAATTGGTGCAGCTAGTAAGGTGTCTCTTAAAGTTTCACCCATGAAGGGGGTGATGAGATGTTGGTGAGGATGACAGTCTCTTTTAAAATGAGGTTCCAGTTGAGATTCTTGACCGTCAAGATCGTAAGTTGGGGGAAATAATGAAGTGGTTTCAGATAAGGTTTTAAGGAACAATCAGCTAGTAGGAGGAACTACTTCGAAAACAGTTTCTCCTTAGTACCCTACTTAGTTTCACGTCAGCTTCATGTCCTTCAGTTCTTCTCATATATTAGCATGCATGTATGATTCATAAACTTAGTTCGGATATGTAGTTCATCTCGGAGTCAGCTACTCCATTGGCATTCAGCTTTAATATTGAGTTCTCGGGATTATAGCTCTTTCCCTAGCCTTTCAACTCAGTCACCCCATCAGTTCTCAATTTCGGATGTTCAGTATCTGGGATTTCAGTTTCGCCATCCTTTCAGTATTTTTAGCCTACATTATAGGAAGAATGTTCCCAAGGGGGAGATTTTGTAACACCTCAAAAATCCCTATGACTAGACCCTAGATTTGAAGTTCGACCATGCAGAGAAAACTGGAAAATGTCCTTAGAACAAGCCTCAATATGACTCGTAGGAGGATTGTATGAGTCATACCAAGGACTCGTAGTGTGGTCCAGAGAGCTTAGCAAAATCTGATTGAGAAGTCATGGAAGGCTCTCACGGCTCGTACCAAGTCAATACGAATCGTACCAAGGTTTCATGGTATGATTCAGAGAGTTTAGTAGGAAGTGGCAAGGAAACTCCGATTGGATCCTACGATCCGTACCAGGGTATGAGTCGTAGTAAAGGATCATAGATAGGAGGTTCAGAGAATTTTCAAGGAAGGATCTATAGCTACAAAGACATAGTATGAGTCGTAAGATGATGATACGAATCATCATTTCAATCGTGAGTTGGGATGTTGTACACCTTGGACTTTCTGGAACTGTTCGAGGTAGGTGGATAGACCCAAACCTTATATTTAAATAAAAAAGGTTTTAACATCAATTCTTAGGTGTAATAAGTGCATTGATGCAAGTTAAGCATATAATGAACATCTAGCATGAAGTTGAGTTGAGAGTCTTCCTACCGATTGGGTTTTTCATGAAAGTTCTTATAAGGGCCGAATTTAAACAATCATAACTCCTACTATATGAATTGTTTTTGGGTGATCCAGCATATTAAATTAAATCCCTTTGAGTCTTCTTTCCAACGCATCCAACCTTACATCAATCGGAGTTCAAAGGAAAAAGTTATGGCCAATTTAGTAAAGCACTGTCAGGTTTAGCGGATAGTACCAGCCTTGTTACCACGAGTCTTGGTATGACTCGTTGTATGAAGCTATGACTCGTACCAGGCACTCGTACCAGGGGTTTCAGCAATCTTTTTAAGGCTCCCAAAAGCCTTGAATGGCATACCACGACCCGTAGAAAGTTACCACGAGTCATGGTACGACCCGTAGCACTAGACAGACGATTTTTGAGAACTTTTTCCCAGGGGTAATTTTTGTATTTTTCTATGCTTCTAACTCTTAAACTAGGTCATTTTAGGATTCTTTTGGGTAAAATTAAAGGAGTTTTTCTAGTATAACCCATCACTCTTCTCATAACCACCGTAAAGTTCTTCTTCTCCTTTCTTCTCTCAAGGTTCAAGAACTAGGGTTCCTCTCCAAGTGCAGCAGCTTCAAGATCTTTAGAGAGATCCTTCAACGAGGTTTGTGGTGACTTTAACTAGGGTATCCTTTCACCCTTGTCCCAAAGTTTCCAGAAAACCCTAGATTTATAGTACTTCTAGAGATCATGATTTAGGGATTTTCTTTGATTGTGAAATTTCTCTAATTCCTCATTAGTGTTGAACTACCATGACTAGAATTCTTACATGCATGTGATAGTATTTTCAGTTATTGAAGAATTCCTTAAATTCTATTATTTTATTTAGTTTACATGAGTATTTCGTAACTAAAATTCATGCTCTAATTCTATTGATTCAGTTTTCTTTCCTTAGTCTTGATCTTGATCAAAAATTCGGGTAAAACTTGCATGATTTCGACTCACAAAAAATTTATGTTGATATGGTAGATGTTACTCGATTTATGAATGATTAGCATTGATACTTGAATAGAAGTTAATATCTTGGTATATTCTGTTTTAGAGTCTCAATCAACACTCAGAACACTTAGAGTTTTACATAAATGTCAGCTGATCAGTTTGACTGTAGTCGTTTCTTAAGGTATCAGTGGTGCCTCCCAGTTATCAGTTATTAGACTCAGATATCAGTTATCAGACTTTAGTGGTTCTTTAGATGGTTATGAAACTTCCAGATAAGAAGCTCTGACCAGTCTTAAAACCACTAGCTTCAGCCTCAGTTTGTTCTTTAGACGGTTACGACGCTTCCATATAAGTAGATCTGACCAGTCTTAGAACACCAGTTTAAAGATCCGATCTGATAAGACTCTCAGGGTACTTGTAGATAAGTATCTCTGACTTAGTCTTGGGCCCTAGCTTCGAGCTATTAGCTTGGCAGAAGTAGTCATGATAGAACTACCCAGTGGGAGTAGGACTTAGCACCGAGAGGGTCGGGGTTCCAGCGCACCCAGGTTCCCAAAACTACAATGCCACCATAGGTTATTTTTATTGGACTTATGGCCCTAGAAAGTGATCTCACAGTCCATGCCTTTATACCCTAGAAAGGTATATTCGGTCTTATCGATGAGGTGTGTACATCGGACTCCACGTCTAGCTCATATGGGTATATGTCGGTTATAGACTCTCCCACTAGTCAGTACAGACTCAGCTCAGTTCAGTTTAGTTCAGATTAGTTTAGCTCAGTTCAGTATCTCAGATCCAGGACATGTCTATGACCATCGGCCAAGGTCATTATTAACCATATCAGTTATATTCCCGTTATATCAGTTTTTTGTATTTTAGTTGGTCATTTCATGTCATTTTAATTCAGTTACTAGTTCTTTCATGTTATTTATATCTCTCACTTATTCAATACATTCAAAGTACTAACGCATACCTTTTATGCTGCATCATTTTATGATACAGCTGTAGGTTCTCAGACCCAGTACCGTTAGCAGATCATATTCAGGAGTTTTCAGCTGTATCCAATGGTGAGTCCTCATCTTTCAAGGACGATGATTGTTTTCTTCAGTTGTTCTTCTTTCAGTTAGACTTAGAGTAAGCTGGGGGCTTGTCCCAGCAACTGATCAGATAGATGGCTTTCGGACACAAACATAGATTCAGATTTTCAGCTTTGTTCAGTTGTTTTAAACTTTGTGCTTTAGTTCTTCTTCATGAATAGTTTTATTATTTTTAAAGCTCTCAGTATGTTTTTACACAGAATGTCAATGTTATGATAGACCATGGGTTGACTTGGGTTTACTTGTGACTTCAAGTATCGTGTCTCGTCTAGGGTATAGACTCGGGGGGTGACAGAGTGCCATCAAGAAAGAATTACAGCCTTCTAAAGACAAATTGGCTAGCTTATGCTCTAGAGTTGGTGTCCTTGAAAGTGAAGTGGGTACTCCGAAACAAGAGGTGGCTGCTCTCACTACACCTCCAGCTACTAGCCAACCAAACCATTGTGAACCTGAGGCGCTGCACGAAGCACCTAGAAGCCCACCGGATGATTGGTAGGTAGTTTATGAATGAGTCAAAATTAGTTTCAAACGAGGAACCCTATCATAGCAGCCCTCCTCCACCTCCAATGCGCTCGATGTATGATGTCGATCCTTCATGGACACCAGGTGGAGTGGCAACAACGTCTTACCATGAGCTTCATATTTTGTCGGACAATTGAGTGGTGCAAGGCCCTGAGCAACCTCTAGCACTCCCACCTGATCCATAGCAGCCTATGGCAGAAGAGACAGCTTCTTGTCATTTTGATGCTGCCACATATACTTGGAAGACGCGCCCAATCACTAACTCAATCAGGAAGCCTCTTTTACTTTCTTATCTTTTCCTTGGATACATTGGGGGCAATGTATGTTTTAAGTTTAGAGGTGGGATGATTCTTGCTCTTTGGATGTTGAAATTTTTGGGGTGCTAAAAGTGCTCTTGATGGTTGATGATTACTGACCAAATAGGGTCTTTATTTTGAATTGCAAAATCTAGAATGAAATGATCCAAAGTCTTGTTCATTTTTCTCCACTGTAAATAGTAGTGTAGAAATTAAAACTCCGAGGTTTTCTTTTAACCAAGGTTCTTTCCCGAGGAGCATTCTTTTGTTTTTGTTCATTTTTGGTTGTCGAACTGGCTTGGTATTTCCCAATGATAGATTGGGTGGTGACATTCTTAAGGGAAAATGCCATGTTATTTTGAGTCTTTTGTGAAGTTGTTTGGAGAGGCATCACCGGCACCACCGAGAAAAAAAATTGTTGAAATGGAATTTTAAAAAAATGGCATGAAAATGAAAACAATGAGTAAGGGTTGACACTATAGCATAACATTTTTTGTCATACGTTGTAAATTCTTTTCTTAACTTATGATGTTTGCCTACTTTGATGTCCTAATTTGATATCTTGTGTTGAGAATGACTCTTGTAGACCCTTTAGGGGTGATGCCTTGTGTAGTGATGAAATTTTGATGAATCTCATGCATTACATCTTGTCTAGAACTTTTCCCAAATGTGATTCAAGGCGAAATCCTAGATGTAGTTCCACCAAGAACATGAGTTTAGGCTTTCCTTTGTCTAGTCACTTCACCCATATGCCCTCCATGAGCATTGATCCTTGTTAGCTAATGTTTATCCTTAGACCCTTTCTTTGGCAACCACATTACAAGCCTTAAGACCGTCCTTAATACCTCGCTTTGGCACCCATTCTCCCTAAATGCTAGTGACAAGATAAGTGATGAAATGAGGATTAAAGCCTAAGAAAGAGGGAGTGCTAAAAAATGAGAAATGAGACAAAAGCCTAAGTTTAGGGGTGTGCAAAAAGGGGGAAGATAAGAATTATTGTGTGAGGGGGATACCACGTTGTTTCAAAATGCACCAAAGGATAAATCAAAAAGAAAAAGACAATTTGTGTGAACCGGTGTTTCCTATTGAGGTGATATGGTTAGTTGTGAAAGACAAAAGGGTTATAAAGAGGGTTGTTAAAGAAAGAAAAATTAGAAGCAAGGAAAGAAGTGAAACAAGGTGAAGTGAGTGGAAGGAGTTGATGTAAGGTAGGTTCACAAAAAGCATTAGGGAGGATCTAGTCACTATTGATAAATTTTTATCCTACTCTTACCCCGAGCCTACATCATACCCCACAAGCCCTAAATGATTCTAGGTGCATCTACTCTATATTAGTGGCGAATTACATGAAGGGCAATCCTATGGGTCAAGTGTATGCATGAAGATTTCTTTTGGGAGAGTGAGTGTGAGTATCTCTTCCAAACAATCCCTTTGTGTGCATCCAAATTATCATATGACCAAAAGAATAGGGATTATTATTTTGGTGAGTGGCATCATTCCTTTTTGGGGACACAAGAGCATTCAGAGTTAATGTGGGAATAGAGCACAAGGAGTGTAAACTCTAAGGCAAGCTTTGAATGTGCACTGATTATAACTTGAGATGCTATGTGAGTTTCATGATTGAGCAATGCCCTTGTTTTACTAAATGAATCCTTATATAAGCTTTGTTTGGTGGAAAGGGGTAGCCTATTTGAAACATCTTCATTGTTTTGGTCTCTTGGGGTATCTTCTTCTCTTTCTCGGTGAGCATTGATCGGGGGCTAAAATAGCATGTCTGAGTGATGCTTTATACCTTAATGTAGTCTTGTTTATCTAAATTATTTTATACATTTTAATGTAATTTTATATAAATGTGAATATATGTGCTAACCAACATGATTAGTCCTTGTTTTGTAGGTTTCAATGATTTGGAGGAACTAATTTATAGGTTGGTGAAGGAAAGGAATGGAGTCAGAAGCAATCGGCGGAAGTCGGCAAGGAGTAGGCATGGCAAGCGAGCAGATGCGGCAGCAACGTGCCACGGCAGGCCAGCCCCGAGCCAGCGCCGTGCCATGCCAGGCCAGCTACGCGCCAGCAGCATGCCATCGCGCTGCCAAAGCAGCATGCCACGCCGGGCATCGCGGCAAGGGGCTACCTAGAGTCGATATTTGTTGATTTCCAGTGTGCCTCCCTGTTACCTCCATGTCACGGAGGCAGTGCTCCGCGATACACTCCGTGACACGGAGCCATTCCACGACAGGCTAAATTATGCACATTTTCTCATTTATTATAAATAGGTCCCTTAGCTCCTAATTCCATTTTGTCACGATTTTATTCTGGAAAACTACCTAGGAGTGAAGGGAGAAGTGGGAGAACTCATCTAGGGTTTGGCAAATTCCCTTCTCATCCACCAAATTCATGTAAGTATGTTAGTTTAGTAGTAGTTAGTTGTAGTTTTACGAACATGAATGGCAAGAACCCTTCCTCTAGGGTTGAAGCCATGAATTATGATTGTTATTTTATGATATTGTTTTGGAATTAAGTTATTGACTGTTGTTTTCGTCTTGCATTCTGGATTGTTAGTTGTTTTTATGATTGATCACCATGAAAACATATATGTTAGCTTGGGCAATTGCTTAGGAAAGAATTACCTAGGTCAGGACATGAGAATGTAAGGAGCATGTTTGTATCTCACGATATAATTTCGTGTTAGGATAGAAATATACCTAACACCTTGCTTGGTTGATAGACGGGGGTTATTAAGAGACCAACTTAGGATTATCACATCACCACTTGAAGAAGTAGTTGTGATGCTAAGTTGAGTTAAATGGTTAGACGTACGAAAGTTCCTAATCATTTTCCTGTAAACCGCAACATAATTAATTGCCCGCGAACTAGAAAGTAGCATCCTCGCTCACAATGATGCAGTGAGGCTAGTTTGCCGTGTTTAGAGGCTTGAAAGACCATGAACATGCAATTCTAATTATGTGAAACAACAATCGATAGTTTCATGCTTAACCCATTGCAAATCGTAGTATCGCATGATTATCTGGCTTTAACTCTATGTTGCTCCTAGAGTAAATTCAGGATATTTCGTTGACCAAAACTAGACTTAATTAAATCTCCCTCAAAAACTTATATAACCAACACTGGCAAAAGTTAAGATCACACTAGAAATGGATAGTTAGAGGAATGGGTCCAGTCCTTGTGGGTTCGACATTCCGGTTCTCTAAAAGAGCCACTATATTACTTGCACGACCCGTACACATGCGGACGCGCGAATAGGGGCACGAACAAGTTTTTGGCACCGTTACCGGGGACTCGGCGAAGTTTTGATAATTTATCTATTTTTGTGTGATTTTTGAAATTTCCTGAAGTGTTGAGAAACTTGGTCTTACTCTGTTTATTTGCAGGTGACAGGTTGTCCTGCCGAGCTAGCTAGAAGTAGAGAGCTTGTGGAACTGTTGCTGGAACCTGAACGTCAAATCCATTTGCGAAGGAGAGTAGCTCTAGAGAAAAAGCTGAAGAGACTTCAAGAATAGCTACAACAACAACCACCCGCGGGACAAGCACAATTGTCATCAGAAGCAATGGCAGCAAGACCAGTTCGCGAAGTGGCAATCCCACTAGCGACGAATGTGACTTCTAGCATTCGTAAACCGGAGCCTGGAGGGCACTTTGAGCTTAAACAGAACATGGTGCAGCTGTTACATTCTAGTGGTCAATTCACTGGGATGGCACATGAGGACCCGCAGCAGCACCTACAGAGCTTTTTAGGGATTAGTGACACGTTTGTCCCCACCGGCGTGTCCACAGATTATGTCCGACTGACCCTCTTCCCATTTTCATTGTTGGGAGAGGCAAAAAAGTGGCTGAAGGCTGAGCCACCGAACTCCATAACTTCATGGAATGACTTGGCTAAGAAGTTCCTCATCAGATTCTTCCCTTCAGGAAAAACTGCAAAGTTGAGAAGTGAAATACTCAGTTTCAAGCAGAGGCCTGATGAAAACTTATATATGGCTTGGGAAAGATTCAAGTCATTGTTGAGGGACTGCCCCCATCACCAGCAATCAAATGAAGTGTTGGCTCATACCTTTGTAGAAAGTCTATACCCACACACAAAAATATTACTAGACTCTGCATCGGGTGGGCAAGCCTTGGATAAAACATATGATGAGTTGTACACTTTGTTGAACAGAATTGCACAAGGAAATCCAGAGTGGCACAGCGAGTCATCGAGGGGGGCAGGAAAGAGATCGGGGTTGATAGAAGTAGATGGTTTGAATGCTTTATCAACCCCGAATCAGATGATGACTCAGTTCAATAAACTGAGTATGAACCAACACCAGGGCCAGGTTAACGCAGTTCAGCAAGCTCCGAGTTGGTGCGAAATTTGTTGTAATATTGGGCACAATGCAGAATCTTGTGGAGCGAATCCGGAATCAGTCAATTTTGTTGGTAATGTGCATAGGAATCAGAATTTTGGGAACAACTCCAACAGAAATTGGCAGGGCGACCCGAATTTTTCTCGGGGTGGAAACCAAAAGCAGAATTATATGCAACCTCAACAACAGCAGTATCAGCAGAATAGGCAGAATGAGGGGAAATTGAGTAGCAGCATTGAGGAAACACTGCAGAAAATTTTGGAGACCCAGAATCAGTTAGCGGAAAATTAGGCGAGGATGGCAACAGACTTAATGAATCAGCAAGTAGCCACCCGCAATCTTGAAAAACAAGTGGGTCAGATAGCAGCTGCTCAAAACATGAGATCACAAGGGGGATTACCAAGCGACACAGATCCTAACCCCCAGCAGATCAATGTCATCAGTCTGAGAAGCGGTAAGCAATTAGCTGATGCAGTGCCGAAAGAGCTGAGAAAGGGGGTGCAGCCGGAGTTGGTTAGACCAGAACCATCCATCAACATGGGAGATAATCAGAGTGCTGGACAACAAAATGCGCAACTTTCATTGCAGCCAGCACAAAGACCACTACTACCATTCCCTCAGAAATTCAGAAAAAGCAAGGAGGAGGAATGCTTCAAAAAGTTCTTTGAGAGCTTCAAAGAACTTCACATAAATTTGCCTCTTATTGATGTCTTGCAGGGAATGCCCAAGTATGATAAATACTTGAAGGACGTGATGGCGAACAAAGTTAGATTGGTGGATGTCCAAACTGTAGCACTGATTAAGGAGTGCAGTCACAAGGTATTGAGCAAAATGCCAAAGAAGCTCAAAGACCCAGGGAGTTTTACCCTCCCCATACAAATTGGTAAAGGTGAGGTGCTACGAGCTTTGTGTGACTTAGGGGCAGCAGTTAATCTAATTCCCCTATCCTTATTCCACACCCTGGGGTTGGGAGAACCGAGGCCGACAAGGTTGATGCTGCAGCTGGCTGACAAGTCGCGAGTGACACCTGATGGAATAATAGAGGACCTTCTCATCAAAGTAGGTAAGTTTATTATACCTGCTGATTTTATTGTTCTAGATTTTCAGGTTGATGACCAGGTACCCTTAATCTTGGGACGGCCATTCTTGGCCACCGGTGGAGCGGTAATTGATCTGAGAGCAGGGACCCTGAAAATGAGGGTCGAAGATGAAGAAGAACTCTTTCACGTTTACCAAGAAATGAACCCATCCGCACACTACACTATCCTTTGTCAGGTTAGTGTGTTGGCAGAGGATGAGTGTGGGGTGGAGGATTCCACAGGTGCACGGCCAAAGGAAAGGTCAAGTGTTCAGCCCGAGTCTTATAGAAGACTTCAAATTGAGAAGAAGTTGGAGAAAGAGAGGAACAGAGTGGAGGCTTTTTTCTCTAAACAACAAAAGAAAAGGAGATGGTTCTCGAAAGAGAACCCAGGTATGAGGATGTCTTGAAAAGGACAGTCCACGTCGTGCCACGACGTAAAATAAGGTGCTGCTTGGGAGGCAACCCAAGGGTACCTCAGGTACAATTTGTAATTTTGATTTTTGTTTTGATTTTCTTATTTTCATTTTGTTTGTGTTTTTGGTGGAAAGTTAAGCACAGATGGAGGGAAGTCTGAGTACCGAGAAGGTGGAAGCTAAAGAGCATGGAATAGAAGAAGTGTGGGGTCGAACACCCACTTCTTAAAACTTGAAAGGAAAGCATGCTTTTAGCTTGGCATAGAGGCTCAGTGAGTATTTCTCATCCTTTAAATGTTAATTTGATGTTATGAGGACATAGCATGATTTAAGTGTGGGGTGAGGGAAATTTCAAGAAAATTTCAATTTTTTTTTGTGCTTAACGATTTTTGGTGAATGTAATGCTTGTGAGAAGAATTTTGAAAATTGTTTTATGAGTCAAGCATGACTTCATCACCCGTTGGTTTTTCTTTTCGGTTCTTTTCCGACGGGGGGTATTTGAACCGAAGAATAAAAAATTTTCTTTTTCTTTCCTTTTTCTGTATATAATGTTTTAGTCATAGTTAGGGATTGTTTCCGACGATGGATGGATGACGACCATCTTGAGGAAAAATTAGTCGATAGGTTTTGGGTTTTTGATAACATAACTAATTTGTGTTTGATGTTCTTGTTATGTGTTATACGTGATTGTAAGATGCAAGTATATTCAGTGTGAAGCATGCAGGTGTATAACTTTGTGTGAGACACTTAGGCTCTTGAATTTGACTCAATATGATTGAACCTTAATTCTGAATTCTTGTGATTAGCTGAGTAAGAGTCTACTGAATGTGTCTTGATTTGAGTATGTGCCATGAGTGTAAGGTTTTTGAGTATTCTGTGCTATTGTGGATTGTCTAGAACTTGTCTGGTGTGTTTATAAAACGAAATGAAGGATGTGAATTGTAGGAGATGATATAGGCATTTCTTTGAATGAACCAAATTTTTATCCCTCATTTTACCTACCTTGAAAAATTAATCCTAGTTAGCCCCATTGAGCCTTGAGCCTATTCTTTGACAGTTGTAACATAAGCTTAGTCCTTTTTCTTTTATTAGCCTTGAATTTGATCCAAAACTCCTAAGCGCTTAAGAGAAATATATGAAAGAGTAAAGGAGTGAGAAGAAGGAAAAGAAAGGAAAAGTAGCAAGTTGTAGAAGTGGAGAAAAGGACAAAGGTGCACTTGTGTAAAAATGGTTGATTATTAGTAGGGAGTAAGAAAATAAATGAATGAAAGAAAAATTTTTGCTTAAGTACTCCTTACTACTAAGCTGAGTGTGCTTAAAGCAATGGCAACAAGAAGAAAAAAATTCAAGATTGAAAAGAATGAGGAGGAAGTAAGAAAAGAGATGTCCTTAATGAATGTTTGATGTATTAAAAGCGCTTGGGGGAGATAGTTACTATTACTGGCCAGAATAGTACCTACCTGTCCCTTAGCTTATATTACATTCATTAAGTCCTACTTGATCTTACATTCACACATCCTTAAATTAGTGGAATAAAACACTAAGGGCAAGCTTATGGGTCATTACATGATGCATGTGAATTCTTTGTGAAAGTGAGCGTAATTCTATTCATGTACCCACACATGTTGTGATTTAAAAATGGTTTTTGCGTGTGAAAATGGGTAACTCTCTTTCCGTGAGGGCACATGTTGAATGAAGGATATAATTCATGTAGGATTTCTTAATCAGTTGATTTGCATGAGTTTTCTAAGATTGAGAGTCGATTCTTGAGGTTAAGAAGTCTTAACATAGTTGTACTTTATTTCGATGATCAAATCATGCATGCTCTATTTTTAGCTTGTTATCTTACGTAATCATTGTAGACGTAGCTTGAATATTTTTTCTAAATGAGTTATGGGTGAGTCTCCATATGCATGAGATGTAAAAGGTTGTTCAAAGATGAACAAGACTTTAAGTGTGGGGTAGGTGATCGGGGGCTAAAATAGCATGCCCGAGTGATGCTTTATACCTTAATGTAGTCTTGTTTATCTAAATTATTTTATACATTTTCATGTAATTTTATATAAATGTGAATATATGTGCTAACCAACAAGATTAGTCCTTGTTTTGTAGGTTTCAATGATTTGGAGGAACTAATTTATAAGTTGGTGAAGGAAAGGAATGGAGTCGGAAGCAATCGGCGGAAGTCGGCAAGGAGTAGGCATGGCAAGCGAGCAGATGCGGCAGCAACGTGCCACGGCAGGCCAGCCCCGCGCCAGCGCCGTGCCACGCCAGGCCAGCTGTGCGCCAGCAGCATGCCATCGCGCTACCAAAGCAGCGTGCCACGCCGGGCATCGCGGCAAGGGGCTGCCTAGAGTCGATATTTATTGATTTTCAGTGTGGCTCTGCGTTACCTCCGTGTCACAGAGGCAGTGCTCCGCGATACACTCTGTGACACGGAGCCATTCCACTACAGGCTAAATTATGCACGTTTCTCATTTATTATAAATAGGTCCCTTAGCTCCTAATTCCATTTTGTCACGATTTTATTCTGGAAAACTACCTAGGAGTGAAGGGAGAAGTGGGAGAACTCATCTAGGGTTTGGCAAATTCCCTTCTCATCTACTAAATTCATGTAAGTATGTTAGTTTAGTAGTAGTTAGTTGTAGTTTTACAAACATGAATGGCAAGAACCCTTCCTCTAGGGTTGAAGCCATGAATTATGATTGTTATTTTATGATATTGTTTTGGAATTAGGTTATTGACTGTTGTTTTCGTCTTGCATTCTGTATTGTTAGTTGTTTTATGATTGATCACCATGAAAACATATATGTTAGCTTGGGCAATTGCTTGAGAAAGAATTACCTAGGTCAGGACATGAGAATGTAAGGAGTATGTTTGTATCTCACGATATAATTTCGTGTTAGGATAGAAATATACCTAACACCTTGCTTGGTTGATAGACGGGGGTTGTTAAGAGACCAACTTAGGATTATCACATCACCACTCGAAGAAGTAGTTGTGAGGCTAAGTTGAGTTAAATGGTTAGACATACGAAAGTCCCAAATCATTTCCCTGTAAACTACAACGTAATTAATTGCCCGCGAACTAGAAAGTAGCATCCTTGCTCACAATGATGCAGTGAGGCTAGTTTGCCGTGTTTAGAGGCTCGAAAGACCATGAACATGCAATTCTAATTATGTGAAACAACAATCAATAGTTTCATGCTTAACCCATTGCAAATCGTAGTATCGCATGATTATCTGGCTTTAACTCTATGTTGCTCCTAGAGTAAATTCAGGATATTTCATTGACCAAAACTAGACTTAATTAAATCTCCCTCGAAAACTTATATAACCAACACTGGCGAAAGTTAAGATCACACTAGAAATGGATAGTTAGAGGAATGGGTCCAGTCCCTGTGGGTTCGACATTTCGGTTCTCTAAAAGAGCCACTATATTACTTGCACGACCGGTACACTTGCGGACGCGCGAATAGGGGCACGAACAAGCATGGTGAGCATATTTTTGGGTTGTCAAAGTTCAGGTAATTGGCAAGATAAAAATGTGAATAGAGGTGGCATATCTCTCAATGTATTGCATCACTTGAGGACAAACAATGATTTAAGTTTGGTGGTTTGATTAGTTGGTAATTTACCAACTCATTAGGTTCTAAAACTTGAGTTTTTGCTTAGTTCTTGAGTTGATTATCCATATTTTTTGCTCTCTTTGCTTTGGTTGTGTGCAAATGACTAGATGTGAAGAAAAGAGCAAAAATGGAGCAAAAAGAAAGGAGTGAGAGTAAATAGGCAATCCATAGATGAAAACTGGTGAAACGTTAGCCAAAGGCCGAACATCACAACCTCTGAGGATTAATGCCACCGGTGGTTCGCTAATTGCCAGCGGCGATTCGCCAGTCCAGTTGTTGAAAGACACCCAAATTTCTAGAAAATAGCTTGAAGATCCGGAGGTCCACGGATCAGCATCGGCGAAAATTCAGGTGAATCGCCGATGTTTATTGGAATTGAGTAAGGGACGAGAAAAGATACCCAGCAGTTCATGGATTGTAACTGGCGAACCGCCGGTGTCTTCACTGATTGTAGAACGGTGCTCTAGGGTATAATCATCCAACACCGGAAAAGACATAAAAAGTGCCCTCATTTTCAGGATATAAAGGGAAGAAAAAGTACTTTGTAAAAGAGATGTAGAAGGAGAGATAGAAATAGAGATATTGAGAGAGAGAGCAAAGCATATATCATATCATTGTTTCCCTTTTTAGCTGCAGAACATTCTCTTAGTTGAAGTATGGAGATTTTGATTGGTAAATTTGTAGAAAGTACCCTGCTCTATTTCTTCTTTGTACTAGTAAGTTTCAGCTCTTATTGGAAATTATCTTGTGAATTTGATTTTCCTACTCTTGCTATTTAATTCAATGAAGTTATTGATGAATGTATTTCTAAATTTCTTAATCATGAGTAGCTAAATCATTAACTAGAGGTGTGTGATGATGAATACTTAATTAGATTGGGTATTGCTAGAGTCATCTTCATATTGTTCAAATAAGTGTAAATCTATTAGATTCTCTTCAATATACAAAGGAAGATTCATTGATTATAATATGGGTCTATTTATTCTTGCTTGATTGTTGTTGTAAAAGAATAATTAAGTATGGCAAGAGAATTTGATAGTGGGTATGGATAAGAGATTGTGAAATTGGGCTAGAAATAGCTGAAATATCATTCTCATTCCTTATTAGCAGCTAATACGTAGAAATTAATCCAAATCAAATCGGGTTAAGCTAAATTGTGACTAGAGGTTTGACAAAACTATAGTAAGAGGTAATTAGAAGGCTGAAAAGTGGTAGTTACCCACTTCCCGAGATTATTTATGCTTGTTAAACTCATAAGATGACCTGGCATATCCCAATCTAGTTAGTATTTCATCTACACTGCACCTCTAGTCTTTCACACTCTTGTTGACAACTTAGCTGACGTTGTTGTTTTATTTCACTAAATCACCCAATACAATTCTCTGCAAATTGTAATTCCCTCAATTTTATTTGTTTTTATATTGAATCTATGTGGTGCAAGCTCACGTCAATTTCTCAACTGACACTTGTAACTATTATTCCCTAGTCCTCATGGGATTCGACCCCGATACTCGTCGGGTTACTTGTTTTGATACTTCGGTCGTGTATATTCTTTGCATGAAGGATATATTTTGGACATTGTCATTCACCATGTTTTGAGTTAATAATCCTTATGTAAGGCATAAATTCATTATGTTTATGTGTTTTGTATGTTAACAAATAATTTTAGGTGATTTGAGCAGAAAATAGGGAAAAAGTCCCAAAATAAACAAAGGTTAGAGGTCCGAGAAGCTAAGTGAAGAATCTGGTGAAACGGCTAGTGCCCCTCAACATGTCCAAAACTTCAGAAGAAAATCTACTCAACACCTTGGCAAGATAAGAGGCGCGAAGCCCCATCTATAGCACTAAATATTTTGGTGATATGGTCTGTGTGGAGCCCCATCCATAGCACCAGAGAATTCCAGACTTAGAAAAATCTAAAAAAATCTGGTGAGATAGAGGGGGTGGTGCATCAAGTCCTAAACTTTAGAGAATCTTGAGCCAAACATGGTGAGATAGATGGGGCTGGGTGCTAGAGAACTACTACAGCAAGGAAAATTCACTAAGTCATTGGTGAGATAGGTGGGGCAGCGCACCAGACCCATTCCGGAGCTAAAATTGCTGAAAATTTGACTAACTCTATAGTGATGATTGAAATTGATGATTTTAAACTCAGGTATTGGAGGGCAGAAACGTCATTTGAAGGCTCAATTATAAATATATCCTCTAGGGAATTTGTTAGACATGTTCTAACATCTTTTTCATCTTTGATCAATTTTTAGATTTTGTAATTCGTTATGGAGGCTTGTAAGCCATTTGGAAGGAAGACAAAGTTCTACACTAGGTTTTTCTTTTCTTTACTTGTAGTTTCGTATGATGATGACTAAGTATTCATTTTTCTGCTTGTCTATGAGTGGCTAAACTTATATTCTAGAGTTTTGTCCATGATGGATGGTTGAATGTTTGAAAGACTAATTAAATCTAGTTTTGATTCTTCAATTATGGTTATTTGTATTTATTTATGTTAATTTATTATTTATGAGATTGATCACCTTGTTAGTAATCCATTGGCTTTCGATTGGATTTGGAAAAGGGAATCGAAAGGGTTAAAAATAAATACAGAATGGGAATTCAAAGACCTCTAAATCCATTGGTGAGAGGATAGAAGTTGTTGTTGAGGATAGGGATATACCTTTCAATCCCAATTAGCTGAAATACAAGTATGCATAATCATCGTTTCATTGTTTTCCTGTGACCATAGGGATATAGGTGTTAGGATTCATGAAATTTTTCAAGGATGCTAAGGATAGAGGCAAGAAATCAGATAGTAACTTACAGCTAACAACTATAGGAAGAATCATACTAGTGTAATTACGTCTTGAAAACTCAACTTGAAACCAACTAAGTTCCATTTCCCTAGACATTCATCATCATCGAAATACAATCAAGCTCATAATCTTTTTTATTTAATTTTATATTTAAAGTTTTTATAGTTTAATTTCTCAAACCCATATTTATTTTAACTGTTTTGTAGATTAGTGAAATTAAAGTGACAACCTTAAAACGATTAAATTGACAAGTCTTTGTGAGCACAATATCTGGACTTAACAATCCTATATAACTTGACGACCACATGCGCTTGGGCGATATCAAGTTTTTAGCGTCGTTGCTAGGGACTTGAATATTGTTTAATTTGTAGGTTTGAATTTTATTTCAATAATCTATATTTTACGTTTGTTTCTTGTTTTTGTTGAAGTTCACAGAGTTGTTTGCCTCAGTGTATGCCAAGTACGAGAAGTCAGGGACAACTTTTGGCTTCTCTTGATCCTGAAATAGAGAGAACATTTCAAAGATTAGCTATGGAAAATAGAGGGCAGGCAACAAGTGAAGATAATGAGAGAGTTCCAGTGATGCATTTTGCTAGGCCTAATTTGGAGAACACTTCTAGAGCGATCGTCAAACCGACCATCACTGGAAACTTTGAGCTAAAGGAAGGGACCATGCGGTTGGTCCAAAACATGTGCCAATATCAGGGCAAGCCGCACGATTATCCCCATAGGCATCTGATGATGTTCATGGAGCTGAGCGAAAATTTTCATTACCAGAACGTGTCAGATTAATATGTCAAGCTAACTCTTTCTCCGTTCTCACTGATTGGGGATGCAAAGAAGTGGCTTCAAAATGAGCTTCCAGGTTCCATCACTACTTGGGAGATCCTCTCTAATAAGTTAATCAAAATTCCCAAGGCCCCAAAACACTTATCAAAGGCTACAAGGCCAGCAGCAAAGCAGCTCTCTTGAGGAGACAATGAAGCAATGGATGGTGTAACATACTTGGTGGTTAATGAGATGCAGAAGTCGATCCATGAGCTTGAGAGGTAATGCGGCAATTGGCTCTACAGCAGAACAATAGAACACAGGGGGCAATCCTGGGTAACACCAAGAAGAATCCCAAGGAAAACGTGAGCGCAATTTTCTTGCACATTGGTAAGGAGCTAGGTGAGGTGATCCCCAGAAAAGAAAAAGCCAATGAGGAACAGGCTGTGAGTTCCAATACTGAGGTGGGTGAGTCTAGCAACCCATAACCAAAGATTATAGTAGCTAGGACACCTCCCCCAAGGCTGAAGAAAAAGACAGAGGACATAGCTTGTAGTAAATTTCTTGAGTTGTTAATGCAGGTTCACATGAATATTCCATTGGAGGAGCTTTTGCAGGAAGTTTCAAAGTGTACCCGGTATCTCTAGGATATCATGGCCAATAAGAGGATGCATACACAGTTTGGAACTATGGCTCTTATAGAAGAGTGCAGTTCCTGGATCAAGAACAAAATTCCCAAGAAACTAAAGGATCCTAGGAACTTCACTATCCGTATTTCTATTAGGAGCAAGGAAGTTGGTTCAGACTAATGTAATTTGGGGGCGATCATCTATCTAATCCCTGCATCCCTGTTCAGAACTCTTGGACTTGGAGCACCACGTCCTACCACAGTGACATTATAGGTTATGGATCAATCTTTGGCCTATCCTGAAGGAATAATTGAAGATGTCTTGATAAAGGTGGGACTTTTCATCCTACCAATGGACTTTATAATCTTAGACTATGAGGAAGATGCAACAGTTCCCCTCATTTTGGGGAGAGGATTTTTAGCCATCACCAATACTGTCATACAAGTTAAGTCGAGCAAAATGTCTATGAGGGTAGATGGCTAGGAGGCTGTGTTTGAAGTGTTCAGAGCAACAAAAATGCAACCTCATTATGAGGACTACACAGTAAAGCCGGCCGGAGAATTTGAGATTGTAATCACGTTGTTGAGCAGCATGTGCTGCATGAGAGTTTAACAGATCATTGGTATGGTCACAAGTCCACTCAAATGAAGGAATGATGGGAACCATAGTTGTGTTGCAACATTAAATCAGGCGCTGCATGGGACGCAACCCATGAGTGTCGTGCCACAACAATTACTAAGGCACTTGGTGGGAGGCAACCCATCCTTCTAACATTTTCTTATATTTTTCTTTGTTTTTTAGAGACGAACAGGGCGTAAGAGGCAAGAATAAGCTGGGACATTAAGCTAAAAAAGTGTAATTCTGGGGTGAGATTCCTGGCATGGGGCATCAGGAGTTAAATCCTAGAAGAAAATAAAATTGTCAGGTGAGGCTATAGGTGGTGTACCGCACCAGCCTCCTGTCTGTAAAGAAAATTTCTTTTTCTAAGTTTAGTGAGACAGAGGGGCCAGTGGACCAAGGGCTATCTGGAAGATAATTTTTGGTCAAATTGAGTTAGTGTTGACTCAAAAGACCTTAAAATTACATAAAATCCATACCCCACCTCTTTTTTTAAATTCCTATTCATCATTTTCCCTAAAAAAGTTGAAAAACAAAAAGCAAAATCTCTCTCTCTCTCTCTCTTAAGTTGTAGCTTCCTCTTCCCCTCTCCCTTCCATTGTTTTCTTCTCGAAAGCTTTGATGAAACTCCCATTTCAACTCAAGTACGTATATTTCTTCTCTATTGGTTATAAATGATGAAATCATGCTCCCACGCCCTTCTCCCCCAAAGATTTAGAACCCAAATCACCATTGTTGGTGAAAAAGCTTGAATTTCATGTTTTGGATTTTATGAGCTTAATGTCTTGAATTCTTCCATGATAGCATCTATTTTTGTTACATAGCTTAATTCTTGGATGAATATGGAGATTTGAACTTGTGGGGATGATGGGGGTTGGTGAATTAATGTCTTGAATAGTGGTGGGTAAAAGCATTAATTGTAGGGAGAGAAAATATATGAGTCTTAAATTCTGGAATGTGGATAATGCTTGAGTTGTTGAAATTCTAGATTAGTTCATGTTGGATGGTAGTACATTGATTATTGCTTGAAGGCGTGACTAGCACCTTGTTCCATACCTAATCGAGCACGTATTGCCACCAATCTAACTATAATAAGCCAGAACCGACAATGCTTGGTATCACAACACAATCTAAATAAGAGTAAACGAAAAAAATCATAGTAAATGACAAACGAAATTGGAAGCTGGCTCACAAACCAGCCAATTGATACGCAATAAGTCAAGTCCACAAAATGGAAAAAACCTATACAGTAAGGCCCACCAGGCCTTCAATAACATTATAACACCACAATAATGTCTACGAGCCTCAATGAATACAATAGTAATTAGATGATTAGGACAGGGCTCCAAATTACCCTTAACTCAAACATCTGGCGACTTTGAAATACCTGGAGCGCACCAACTCAATTGGAACTCCACTGAGCACTCAAGAACTCCATCTACTAGCCCACCATCACCTACAGGCATGAAAGCAGTGCCCCGACTAGAGTGTCAATACAATAATATACCGAGTATGAAAGGCAGAAATAACTATAAGACTCAGATTAGACATCAACAAATATACTGAACATCGCAGAAGGAGAAACTCACTTTAAGTAAATATATAGAACCTACCTGGTCCCTATAAGCCAGTCAAGTACAAGAAAACATACAAAGAGAACCTACCTAGCCCCCATAATCCTAGCAAGTCCAAAAGTAAACAACAACAAGTGACACCTAGCCAATACAGCTCACCTATCATCACCTCTAGACCTCTCCATAGCCTCAGCTAACACCAGCCAACATCTAGCATCCACTGCTATCAGATAACAGATAACACGTGCAGCAATCATAATATAATCCCAAGAATATTAAAAGTAAACACCAGCCAATAAACATCATCAAACAAGCACTGTCGGACCCTCTCTCGACTGTGCACAGTTAGCAGAGCTCAATCCATCTGGGAGAACTAATTGCGATCCTAGGAAGGCTCAGACATGTCAGAACACTCTCGAATTATTTCTCCACTCAACACTATGGAGGACATCATCCTCAACCTCGTAGGTCAATCACCCATTGGACTCAACCCCTCGGCTGAAAACACTCTCGTGCATCGGGTATCCATGAGCCCCAAGGCCTTAAATAGCACACAATCATGATAAAAAGCATTCTAATGTACAAACACAATACATATAACCACATATTCAAAATAGCCCATAGCAAGCTTTCAAACCCTATCAACCGACTACCACCATGTAGTACTAACTTGACGTATCTAGCCATCCACTGAAGTGCCACAAACCAAACTAAGGATGATATAATTACCAAATCTATTCCCATGACATATAAGAAATAAAAGAACTATCATATATGACACAATCCTCCATCAACCCTAACCAACCCTGTCCTCAATTTCACAATAGCCAACATGACTACCCGAGCATTACCAAAGTCACTATGGGCCTACTAACTCGCCCTTTCACCAATCATCCCATCATCCTCAAATATAGCATGTAACTAGATCAAAACAGCCCCCAAAACTGCCCTCAACTCAGCCCAAAAGGTTCATGATTTACCTGGCAACACTAGCCAAACTCAACGCATTCTATCGCCCCTCCAACTCAAGACGAACGACCAATTTTAATGGCCAATTACATGGCCTCAGTTATTGAGGGAAAGATCACAATCAAGCTTCCCCAAAACATTAAGATTTAAAACACAAAATTTCCAACCACAAATAGTCAATTTGCACGATGACAATAGGAGTTCGATTCAATGAAAATCATGCCAAAAAGGAGCGTCAAAATCCTTAACATACCTCAACTCCGAAAAGCCCCAAACTAATCTGACTTCAAGATACTATCAACATGAATATACTGACATAGAGAAGCCCCTACTAATGCCAAAACGCAGCCACAATAGTTCAACAAGAAAATAATGTAATCAGAACTTAATCGATACGATTTCTACGGATTCAACGATAGAAACTCTGTAACAATGATTTACCAAGATCCATGGATTCACTACTACACTATATAAATAATAATCAAGAAGAATAGAAGATTACCAAGCTTTTTAGGACGAGACAGTCACCAAAAGGAACGAAAACACCGCCACAATACAAGTGCACACGACGTATTCACAATCTATGCTCGGAAATTGGTTTGGAATCTTCCAATCAACATCAAAATTGCTTAGAACCTATGGGGAGCTGCTAGGGAGAGCTTTCGACTACCTCCCAGCTCTAGAAAAAGAATTATGGGTGTTAGAACCGACCAAGGGGCTTTATATAGCCCTCCACCGCCTTAGCCCACTATTGACGTGCCTGCTTGCCTGGTCTCGTAAAAATGTGAATATCTGTTTATTTCGAAGTCGGATTGGCAAACAGTTTAATGCTTTGGAAACTAGACTCATAGATCTTTAATCTGATAGGTCGCACACCCCCTAAATCCTTATACATTGGGAGAAAAGCGTCAAGAAATTTTACCTAAATTTCAAGGAATAAATTTTGCGATAACTTTGCCGAATTTAATTCTACAACTTGATCGACGTCCCATATTAAATACGTTCATAGAGTGACTAAATGACTCATAACTTTCTTCTTAACCTATTAAGCACTCTTAGTTCTACCTCGAAAGTACAGATTTATTGCTCAAATGACCTGGGGTGTTACATCCTTCCCCCCTTAGAAACATTCATCCTTGAATGTTGGATTACATGCGCGAATCCAACTCAAGGACCGACACTGCATGACATCGCACCACAAAACCTCACACGACAAGCTTACCATAGAAAACTCCAAACAACAAAGCATAGCACCATCTTGAGGCGCGACACAAGCATTACCATAGTGAAAATAACAATCTTACCTGCCGCCATGTCTAGCCACTGGCCCACTATAATTCATCAGGTTACAAGCATTTCCTGCACAAGCCAACAAACACGAGACTATACTCGGCCCCTATGATAACTGACTTCTCGCATAATTTTGATCCAGAAAGAAGGGTAACGATTCTAAATATCTTGTCGCCTCATGTTTATAAGTACACTGTGCAATGCACACATAAATAAGACTCTACTAGACACGGCTCATAACTCCCTATGATGAACTGCTCTGACACCAAGTCTGTCAAACCCCAAACCCAGGGAGGCATGACCGATACCTTATGCCACACCTGATTGATCATATCCTGCCACCAATCTAACTATAATAAGCCAGAATCAACATGGTTTGGTATCACAACGCAATCTAAATAAGAGTAAATGACAAACTAAAATGGAAGCTAGCTCACAGACCAACCAATCGATACGCAATAGGTCGTCAAGGCCACAGAATGGAAAACAACTATACAGTCAGGCCACCTGGCCTTCAACAATAGAATAACACCACAACGATGTCTACGAGCCTCTATGAATACAATAGTAATCAGATGATCGGGACAGGGCCCCGAACTACTCTTAACTCAAACATCTAGCGACTGTGATAGACCTCGAGCGTACCAACTTAGCTGGAACTCCACTCAGCACCTAAGAACTCGATCTAACAGCCCATAATCAGCTGCAGAGATAATTATAGCTCCCCGACTAGGGCGTTAGTACAATAATGTAGCGAATATGAAAGGCAAAAATAAAAATAAGAATCAGATTGAAGATCAACAGATATACTGAATATCGCATGAGGAGAAACTCAATTTAAGTAACCATATAGAACCTACCTAGTCCCTATAAACCTATAAAGTAAACGCAAACATACAAACAAGAACTACCTGGGTCGCATAAGCCTGGCAAGTCCGAAAGTAAACAACAACAAGCAACACCTAGCCAATACAGCTCACCTGTCATCGCCTCTAGATCTCTCAAGATCCTCAACTAACACCAGCCAACATCTAGCATCTACTTCCATCAGATAACAGATAACACGTGTAGCAATCACAATATAATGCCAAGAATATTAAAAGTGAGCACCAGCCAGTAAACATCATCAAACAAGCACTGTCGGACCCTCTCTCGGTTGTGCATAGTTAGTAGAGCTCAATCCATCGGGGAGAAGTAATTGTGATCCCAGAAAGGCTCTGACATGTCAGACCACTCTCGAATCATGTCTCATCTCGACACAATGGAGGACATCATTCTCAACCCCATAGGTCGTTCACCCATTGGGATCAACCCCTCAGCCAGAAACCCTCTTATTACGGGTATCCACAAGTCCTAAGGCCTTAAACAGCGCACACAATCATGATCAAACCACGACTGATACAACGACTCGTTACTCCTTCTCACGACTAGTTCTACTGATCACATTTCAAGTCCCAAATCTAGTCTTAGGAAACTTTGGGGTATAACAATATCTCCCCCTTAAGAACATTCTTCCTCGAATATGGGTAAACATACTGAATAGTTGGGTAAAGGAATTTCCATACTAAATACTAAATATCTGAAGCTGAGAACTAAGGAGTGACTGACTCTGGACTAAGATACATGACTAAACTGAATTCATGAATCACATATACACAAGCACTGACATAAATGAAACTGGGAGACATGAACTAAACATGAAACTAAATAGATTACTATGGATGAAACTGGTGCCTCAAGCTGGAACTGTGACGAAAGGGAAAAGATGTAGGTATTCAGCAATCATATCTACTTCGACTTCCCGCGTAGCTCTCTCGACTTCTCCACGGAACCTTTACCGAAGCTACTTCTTTGTTCCTCAACTTTCGAACCTGATGATCAAGGCTTTCAATCGAAATCTCATTATAGCTAAGGCTATTCTTTACACCAATGCTCTCTACTGGAACAACCAATGCAGGATCACAAATGCACTTTTTCAAGAGTGATACATGGAAAACTAGGTGTGCTGAAGCTATCTCCATGGGAAACTCCAACTCATAGGCCACCTTGCCAACACCTCTCACAATCCTGTAACGGGCCAATATATTAGGGACTAAGCCTCCCTTTCTTTCTGAATCTCATCATTCCCTTCGTGAGAGACACTTTCAGAAACACCCAATCATCAACATCAAATTCGAGTTCTCTCCTTCTCATATTTGGATAGGACTTTTGACAACTCTGAGTTGTTTTTAGCCTTTTCCTTATAAATTGAACTTCTCCATAGCCTCATGAACTGCATCTAGCCCTATCAATGTAGCTTCAGCTACTTTAAACCACCTAATAGGTGATCTACATCTCCGCCCATAAAGAGCCTAAAATGGATCCGTTTGAATGTTTGAGTGATAGCTGTGGTTATATGAAAACTCGATAAGAGGCAAATGATCATGCCAACTACCTTTAAAGTAAATCACACATGATCTCAACATATCCTCAAGAGTCTGAATAGTGCACTCGACCTAACCATTTGTCTGCTAGTGAAAGGTTGTGCTAAGCTTAACCTGAGAACCAAGTCCCTTCTGAAACAACTTCCAAAATTGTGAAGTGAATTAAGTACCTCTATCTGATATGATAGACAAGGGACTCCATGCAATTGAACTAACTCCCAAATGTACAATTTAGCATAATCCTCCACTGATTCGGTAGTTTTGACTAGTATAAAATGAGCTGCTTTAGTCAACCAGTCCACAACTACCCAAATAGAGTCATACTGTCGACATGTATGAGGCAACTTCTATGATGAAGTCCATGTTGATCTTTTCCCACTTCCAAGTGGGTATACTGATGTTTTGTAGCATATCTCCTAGTCTTTAATGCTCCACTTTCACTTGTTAATAGCTCAAACACGTAGCCACAAACTCCACTATGTCCTTCTTCATGCCATTCCACCAATAGGCTTCCCATAGGTCACGGTACATCTTGGAGACATCTAGATGTATAGAATATCGGGAACCATGAGCCTCTTGCAACATTTTCTCCGTAAAATCATCAACGCCTAGAATACACGATCAACCCTGATATCAAAGTATACCATCTCCCTCTTGGGAGAAGACCTCTACCTTTTGATTTTGAACTGATTCCTTCAACTTTACTAAAATAAGATCCTCGTCTTGCCTAGCCTTGACCTTGGTCACCAAGGATGATTCTAAGCCATTTTCAAAATGGATACCCCCATTCGTCGAATCAACAAGGCTAACCCCTAATCGAGCAAGCCTATGGATATCCTTCACTAACTCCTTCCTTCCATCTTCCACATTAGAAATACTCTCCATGCATAGCCTTCTAAGAGCATCCGCCACTACATTAGCCCTGCCAGGATGATAAAGGACACTCATGTCATAGTCCTTTAGAAGCTGTAACCAGCTCCTTTGTTGCAAATTCAGGTCCTTTTGAGTAAACACATACTAAAGACTCTTGTGGTTCATAAACACATCCTCAACGACCCCATACAAATTGTGTCTCCAAATCTTTATTGCAAATACTACCACTGCCAACTCAAAGTCATGGGTTGGGTAATTCCTATCATGAGGCTTAAGCTATCTAGAGGCATATGCGATGACCTTGTAATGCCGCATCAATACAGAATCAAGACCAAGCCTGGAGGTATCCTATACACCACAAATCCATTTGTATCCTCAGGTAGGGTCAATACTGGGGCTGAAGTGAGACTGGTCTTTAGCTCTTGAAAACTCTTCCCACAGGCATCCGACCACTGAAATTTGACTTTCTTCTGGGTCAACTTAGTCAAAGGTGCTGCAATGGATGAAAATCCTTCAACAAACCTTTTGTAGTAGCCAACTAAACCCAAAAAATTCCTCATATCCGAAGGACTAACTGGTCTAGGCCAATTCTTCACAGTTTCTATCTTTTGGGAGTCCACTTGTACACCCTCACTTGACACCACATGGCCCAAAATGCTACTGAGTTCAACCAAAATTCACACTTACTGGATTTAGCAAATAGTTGGAGATCCATAAGAGGCTTTAGCACAATCCTCAAATGAGCAACATGCTCCTTCTCGCTCCGAGAATATATGAGAATGTCATCTATGAACACAATCATGTACATGTCCAAATATGGCTTGAAAACCCTATTCATCAAATACATAAAAGATCTAGGGGCATTTATTAGTCTAAAAGACATAACTACAAACTCATAGTGATCATATCGAGTCTTGAAAATTATCTTCGAGATGGCACTCTTCCAAACCCTGAGCTGGTGATAATCGAACCTAAGGTCTATCTTTAAGAAGCACTTAGCACCCCAGAGTTGGTCAAAAGAGACATCAGTTCTTGGAAGGGGATACTTGTTCTTGATTGTGACCTTGTTCAGTTGTCGATAGTCAATGCACATCGAAGAAAACCATCCTACTTTCGAACAAAGAGAACTGGTGCACCCTATGAGGATTTGCTAAGTCTGGTGAATCCTTTATTTAGAATATCCTTCAATTTCTCCTTTAACTCCTTTATCTTAGCTGGATCTATTCTGTAAGGAGAAATAGATATAGGCTGTTTATGGGGAAGAAGGTCAGTGCCAAAGTCAATCTCCTTCTTGGGAGGAACTCCTAGTATATCATCTGGGAAAACCTCTAGATACTCACACACTATAGGAAGTGGTTGGAGAGTCAGGGTCTCGGATGTAGCACCCTTAACCCAAACTAGATGGTAAACACAGCCCTTAGAAATCATCTTTCTAGCCTTAAGGTAGGAAATGAAGAGACCTACAGGCATAGCTGAACTACCCTTCCATTCTAGAACTAGCTCACCCAAAAATTGAAACTCAATCGCATGAGTTTTGCAATTCACTGAGGCATAACATGCATGTAACCAATCCGTACCAAATATAACATCCAAATTAATCATGTCTAACTCTACTAGATTGGCTGAGGTGGCTTTTTGAAGAACTATGACAGGGCAATTTTTGTATACTCGTCGAGCTATAACTGAGTCACCAAATAGAGTAGAGACTGACAAGGGTTATGATAGGATTTCGGGATAGATTCTGAAACTACTAGCAACATAGGGAATCACAAAAGATAAGATAGCCCCTGGATCTTACAATGCATAAACATCAGGATGAAATACTCGTAACATACCAGTGACCAAATCTAGAGAGACTTCTTTCTCCTGACAAGACAAGAGGGCATAAAACCTGTTCTGATGCTGACTACCACTTGCACTAGTGGATGCTTGCTACTAAGCTAGGCATGCTGGTGGAGTTGTTCAACTGGTGGCTGGGTCTAGACCTCTACCATGGCCCTGCTTAGCTGATGGGCAGTCTCTAAGCCTGTGACTAGGCTTCCCGCACCCAAAACATGCCCCTAAACCTGTTAATTGACTGGTGTGCCTCTTACCACACCTATCACAAATTGGAATGCTGGGCTCCACTGACTGGCGCCCCTAACCTTGAAAGGCTTTGCCCATCCCCTCTAATCACGCCTAGACCTGGATGGCACGCTGGCTGATGACGGCTTTTGAGCTGATGACCTCTGGTGGGACTTCTCGTGATGTCCACCACCAAACCTATGCTGGGAGAACCCAAAACTATTTGTCCGGACCCTCTTGGCCTCTCTCTTCCTCTCCTTCATCTACACCATCTCCATATGGTGGGAATACAAGACCAATTGGGAGAAGTCAATTTCTCTATGTAGAATAGCGGTCCTACAATCCTTGAACAAGTAATCTGCCACCCCATTCACAAATCTGCTCACTCGAGCCCTCTGATCGGCCACCATCTCTGGCGCATACTTGGACAATCGGGTGAACTCTAGAGCATACTCCTGGATGGTCATATTGTTCTATCTCAAATTAATGAACTCAGCTGCCTTGATTTCCCTCATCTCCCGGGGAAAGAATCGGTGTGGGAATATGGCGAGAAACTCATCCCAACCAATAGGACCCGCTCTGACTCCCCGTCTATCCTTCCACTTCCTATACCAAATATGAGCAAACCCTTTCAACTGATAAGAGGCTAGTTCTACACACTCCTTTCCAGTCACTCCTAAAATCTGGGTGATCTTCTGGATCTGCTTAATGAACTCATATGGTTCCTCATCCACTCTCGACCCAAGAAACTTAGGGAGATTCATCATGAGGAAATCCCTGACGCTAGCCACCGCTGCGTTCCTATTCTGGGGAATATGAGCCCTGCTTGTTGATTGACCTGAGTAGTCAATGCCTGTGCAACCATCTGAATAGCTTCCCTAAACTCAGCATAGGCAACCTGCTCAGGCAAATGATCCACTGCGGATGGTGGGGCTTAATGGTGCACATCTCCATTGCCATCCTCGTGGATATTTCCATGTTTGTTGTTGTTCATTCTTTCGTTAACTCAACAAGGAGGAATAATTCTGCAAGCACGTATAGAACGATTAAGAAGGATGGAGATATACTTCATAGCATGACATAGATTATGCAAGAAGGGAAATTACCTAAAATGTTTTGTAGCCTCTTTGTCGTATGTATGGCGCGCTTCGCACCCATGAAGATGACTCTACTTAACGCGGCTTTCTGACATCCTAGGACACCCTAAATCTTTGCTCTGATACCAAGTTTGCACGACCCAAACATAGGCTCGGATCTAGACACGAAACCTATAAACATAAATGGCCCCAAGTCAACCCATAGAATGAACATGAAAACTAAAGCTCAACATAAACAAAATGGAAAAACTAAATTCCTAAATAGAAGAAGTCAGATGATAAAACATCTAACCATCGAAAATATCAAAGCACTAAATTTGAAGCTGAATATACATCTTTATGTCTGAAAAGCCTCTAACACGCTGATGAGTTGATGGGACAACACCCCCAACTAGCTCACTAGAACTCTGAAATGAAAAATGACAACAAAACAACTAACTGAAGGTCCTCAAAGGATGAGGAGTCACCAACAATGTTGTCCGAGCTAAACTCTAGAAACTGGCTAGTGACGGTACTAAGTCTAAGCGTCTAAGCTTGTATCATGAAACAATGTAGGATAGAGTATGCGGTCAGTACTTGAAATGTACTAAGTATGCAAGGTAAATAAAATAAGCTAAGTAAGTATAAGTTGAAAACATGCATAACATATATCATATCATTATAAGATTATGAGAGTAAGAACTATATACTGATATCCAAAAACATGACTAGACATGTGTTGAATTTCTTAAGTGAATTAAATGACCCAAAGCTGAAACTATTATTCATAAGTAAAACTGATAAACTGCTCATTAGGTCAAAGCTGCTGCAAATATTATATCATAACTGATAAACATGCATGACTGAAAGCATGAGGAACAATGGGAGATTCTCCATATAACCGACGAGCTTACGTGATCCCAACTATTACACTCAAGTGGGTAGAGTTGTCCAAAGCCTTTCTAGGGATAAGGAAGTTACCATGATATCGATATCAAGCTGAAGGCCCATTCGGTGTAGGGGAAGCTCACAATTGAGGTCCCAAAGTAACTGAATAATCCTACGTTGGTACGTAGTTTTAACACTTGGGTTTTTCCTAAACCCCTAGCCTACTTGGTGCTATAAATTGATCCCAAAAACATACAAATGCTCTCTATCATGTTTTAACGAAGTTAAATCCATCATTTTTTCAATGAAGCTGATAATGTAATAATGTATAGTCTAAAATCTGAATATGGGAAGCCTTGGCTCAAAACATATCACAAGCCTAAAGTGGGAGTATATACACAAAAATTATGTGGTAAGCTAATATTATAAAACTTAACTTAATCATGAAAATATACTTAAATTATATAGGCTTGCCCAAAACATTAACATATTCAAAATAGACTTGATTGTGAAAAGCATGGATTCATACATGGGAAATCATAAACATTCTTTCATGCTAGATAGGTCATCATACTTGAAATATAGATCATAAACATGACTTTTTCATGAAACATTCATAATTGGGAAAAAATTTTCTAAAACTTGAAATCACGAATTTGTAATCAATTTGTACATAAAAACTACCCATGAATCTTAGAACATAATTTGATACATGAAGGGGATTGACCCATGAATTAAACATAGAGAATTTCATAAATTGGTTAAAACCCCATAGAATCATACACTTGAATTCATGAACATGAGATGGGATTTGGGCATGACAGTGAAGGGAAACTCTCATTCATGACCCTACATACCTAGGTAAGTTAATTCTACACCATTCTTTGAAAGCCTATGAGATTTTGGGAAGAACTTGAAGAATTCTAGGCTTGATCTCCTTTGGGATCCTCTAAAATTAAATGCATGGGGAGGTAATAGGTTAAAAATAGGCTAAACCCTCTTAACACCCTCCTAACTGAGCTTAAAACGACGAAGTTTAGTGCTTAGGAGCTTAAGAATTATGGAAATTCCCTTACTTAAATTGCAAAAAATTTTACTCTGCCAGATGTCACGACTCACACCACTAGTCGTACCTCCAAACCACGACTCGTGGTTACTATCCGTAGTCACCACTTATTTCTCTAACTTCTCTAAAGTTTTCCACCTCGTACCACCATCCTATGAGTTGTTAGGTCCACCCGTGGACAACGCTTCTAAGATCCTTAATTCCTCCTCAGTGTTTCACCCTACGAGTCGTACCCTAACTCGTTCCCTCCAAATGGATGCACAAAATATCCTTTACGACTTCTGACCACGACGCATCCTACAACTCGTGACATGTTCCGTACCTTGACTCATTATTAGAAGGCCTCTTGCTGCAAATTTTGACCACGAGTGATACCATGACTCATTACTCCTTCCAACGACTAGTACCACGATTCATTCTGAGTTATTTTTCAATATTTTCTATTGATCACATTTAAAATTCCAAGTATAGTCTTAGGAACATTTGGGGTATTACTATCTTGCTCCAAAATGTGAAGATCCTAGAGCATTCACCATTTCGTGCACAATTGGATTGTGCATGTTCAATAAGTCTCTTTATAACCTCGATGCTTGTATCAATCTAGCGCCTCTAATGATCTTTAAGAAACTCGGGTTAGGGAGTCTTAAACCTACCTCTATGAGGTTTTTGATGGTAGATAGGACGATTAAATGACCTGTTAGAGTGCTAGTTGATGTCCTTGTGAAGGTGGACAAATACATACTCCCAGCTGATTTCGTTGTGTTGGATTGTGAGATGGACATCGAGGTGCCAATTATCTTGGGGTGACCTCTACTATCAATGGAAAGGGCTTTTAGTTGATGTGGAGCTTGGGGAGGTTAAGTTCTGATTAGGTGTTGACGAGGTCTCCTTCAGTGTATGTCAGTCTATCAAGCCCCTGGATGAGTGTAAGGTTATGGAAATGCTCTATGGTAAAGAAGAGCATTATGAATATGTTGATATTGAGAGTGAATCGGAGGACGATCCTGCAAAATTCTAGAAATTAGAAAGGTACCCGTCGTGCCACGACGTTAACTAAGTTGCTTCTTGGGAGGCAACCCAAGCATTTTTACCTTGAGCATTTTGATATTTTGTTATTTTTGATTTCATAGGAAGATTGGATGCACAAATAAGGAGAAGAAGAATAGGGCAGGCAAGGTGCTAGATCGGTGAAACACCGATGCAAAATGTGAGGCACTGCCCTGTAGCATGTGAAAAGCAGAAAAGTGGGGAATGAGAGAGGAAACCAGTGACTGACCGGTGGAATGCCAGTGACAACCTGCGAACCGTCGATAAAGCACCGATTCAAAACAATATACTTGGGAATTCCTATAACATTGGTGACCCAACCAGTGGAATGCCAATGACAACTTGCGAACCATCAGACGGCCACCAACCATGAAATAGTGAACTGAGCAAAATTTTGGTCACTTGCAGTAAGGCGGTGAACTGCCAGTCAAGCACAGGTATAGGTAAGTGCATCTTTTAAAATGTTGACTGCCCCTTGGACCAAACCCGACCCAGGTATTTAAAAATATTGGTCAAAACCCTTCTAAATTCCTATAAACTCTTTCTTCCACCTTCCTATTTCCACATTACACCTTTTTAACATCCCCATAGACTACCTTTCTACCTTCCCACCATTAAATCCACCTTTTCACCAACCAATCCATTCCATTTCTTCTCTCCTATAAATCCCACACTTTACTCCCCTCATTTCATCACTATTCACTCATCTCTTCACTACACTAAGGGAAGAAACTTTTTTTGTGGAACTCCATTTTCAAGCTTGGATTTCTCCTCTCTTTGTTCTCAAATCCATTTCATATGTGACTCTTACTCTACTTTTGATTATTATTCAAAGATATGTATTATTTTGAGCATGTGAAAGTCAAAGTTTTCTTACTGATGTGTCCCCATTAACCCCATGATTTTGCTTGTTAGTGCTTTTGTATTATTCATATTGTGGGTATGTGGGGATATGATATATTGTTGAATGACAATGTGGGTCTTGTTATGGCAAAATGCTTGCTTCATTGTAGGTTTGATTTTAGTTGCGGGTGAAGTCTGAGTAGCACCATGCATGCTTAAAATGCCTAATTTGCCAGATGATAGATGGAGTGAGAATCTTTCTTAAGGGTAAATTGTAACTTTTACTTGTTTGGCTATTTTTATGTTAAGTGAGAGGTCGAATTTGAATGTTTTGTGATTTCACTGAGTTTGGAATGAATTTCACTGACAGGTGTTCGTCGGTGAATTACCTGTCAGGCCCGACAAAACGCCGGATGAAACACAGGTCCGGGTTTAGGGCTTAAGGCCACTTCCCCAGCCCTATGTTACACCGGCATTTCTCAAGTCAAGACAAGCAAAATTATGGTGTGACGCCAGTTGAACCCTGTGTCCCTAGCATTCTGTGTATGTCTGGCGGTTAACTGGCAGTCCGTGGATCTTCATTTGCTTTTCACAGGTGTCCCGTCGGTACTTCCAGTATTTAATATCTGAACACTTCAACTTGTTTCATCCAACTGTTATAATTTATTACCTTAGTTTATGATAGATGTTAGTTTTTATTTTTCTTGAACAAATGAAAACAATAAGAAAATATTGTTGTATGGAACTAAAATGGTTTTGCAGAGTATGTCTTCATCTAGGAAATCGAGCAAGGGCAAGGCCCAAGCCCCCATAAAAGGCAAGGTAAAATGGCCTGCAAGGGTGACCCTAGCCCCTAACACCCAATAGGCTATTATATTCTGTGTGCCCGACATAGAGAGGCATTATGCCATTTGCAAAGGACGTTCTACCACTATAGAAAAGTGGTTCATTCTGGAAAGGCTGTAGGGTGATTTCTCTAACATCACAACACAATTCACAGACCGCCAAGGGCATGTTTTGCCAACCCTCTGCCCAACTTTTACTACAACCTAGTGCCCAAATTTTACGCCTTATACCAGGCGAGGCAAGAGAGCATGCAACACAGAGGCAAGGTTGATCAATTCCCCTTCTTTCCTTCTATCATGGTGAGGGGTGTAGAAGTGGACATAACCCAGCGTCCATCAATTCCTTATTCTGGGAGGATGACATTGACACCAGTTTTGATAATGCTGCTAGAATTGCTGACAAAGAGAACCAGTTAAGGTGGATAGCTCCAGTCATTGCCTCAGACACTCCTTTTGTGCCTCGATGGGTGGTGAGATCTCCCAACATGATCTTAAGTTTGAAGCCAAAGTTGTGGGTATATTTCATTTGTGGTCGGATTATGCCTTCAAAGAATGAGAAGAGGGTAAGTTTAGAAGTGGACATCCTCATCACATGCATCATAATAGAGGTCCTCATAAATTTTGGGAAAATAGTAGCCATTTAGATGAAGAGGAAAGCGAGGCAAGCTAGCACCTCAATGCCTTACGTTGTGCTTATATATCAGCTATGCCTTCAAGATGGAGTGCCACTCTTCCCCAATGATGCCCCTAGCTCCATTACAGATGTCATTACTGTGGAAGAAAAAGGAACGCAGATGCTCCCAAGAGCAAGAGGAAGCGGTTGCAGACCTTCAAAGCCCCCAAGGAGTCCTTCTCTCATAGGTCAGAGAAAGCCCCAATGGCCCCCCATTTCAACATGTCACATCCTGAGGCATCGGATCAAGCTTCAGCAGAAGCACATACCATGGGAGCTCACCTCTTCCCAGATCATACCAACCAAGTAGCCTCCATAAACTAGCAGAAATGACACACTCCCATGAGAGCCAACTTCATAAATTGGCTAAGAGTCTCCCTGCCTTGATTTTCAAGATGGTGAAAAAGGAGATGAAGTCAATATATGATAGCTTGACCGAGCTATGCTCGCGTTTGGATGTCATGGAGGGGTTAATCACCTCTCTGTGGGCTGAGGTAAGGTAGTGGAAAGGTCGAATATCAATGGAGGTGCCCGATATGAGCACACTTAATACAGTGAAGGTTGCCCCTTCTACAGTCCAAGGCTCCATTTATGACCTATTCGAGGGCTTGGGGAATGAGGAGGAGGACCTAGGAGATAAAGGCCAGGATGTGGAGACTAAAGCTGAAGATGATGAGGATGATGATGAGTGACCATTTCAGGGAGTTCTCACCCTCTTTGTTTTGTATGCATACATTGGGGACAATGTATTATTTGAGTAAGGGGTGGGATGAGTGTTTCTTTTGTGGTGGTAATTTGTTTTATTTATTAATTGATGTGGCCCTTGTCAGGCTTTTGTTTTTGAGTTGTGATGATTTGTGAGCCTTTGTCGGGCTCATTTTGACAATGTTTGATGTTACCCTTGTTGGGCTATTTTTTTAGATTGGTGAATGGTTGTTGAGCATTTTTTAGGGCTCCAAACAGATGAAATGAAAAAAATTGCATGAGATTGTTAGTGCTAATGAGTGGGTCTTTGGTTTTATTGCAAAAAGATTGTGATGCACATTTGATTCTCGCCTTTGTAAATAGTAAATAATGAATAAATTTCAAGGAGCAATTTCTTTTTCTTTTTTTGTTGTCGAACCGGGTGACATTTCGCAATGATAGATTGTGAGGAGACTTTCTAAAGGGAAAATGTCATTTTTTTAGTCTTTTGTGAAAGTTCTTTTAAGAGGTACCACCAAAATGTTTTGTGTGGAATGAATAATAAATTTTGAAGAAATGGAAATTTGAAATGGGAAATGTAGCACTCTCTTCTTATACATTGCATATTCCCTATTTGGCTTGTGGATTCGCATACTCTATTATCTTGAATCAAGATCTTGTGATGATAATGAATTGCGTGAACTCTTTGGGTGTGATGCCTTGTTCGGTAAGGTCGTTTGAATGAGTCTCATGCATCTATACTTGTATAGAACTTTCCCTAAGTATGAATCAATGTGAAATCCTAGATGTAGCTGCACTTAGAATATGATTTTACGCTTTTTATTATTAGTCACATCACCCAAAATGACCTCCGAAAACATCTTTCATTTCTAGCCAACATTGAGCCTTTGGGCTGTTTATTCTTGGAAACCACATTAAAAGCCCAATGTCCCTTTGTAATCCTCTTCTTTGGCACCCATTCACCATAACTGCTAGTGATGAATGAATGAAAATAATGGAGGCTTGAAGCCCAAGACATAGGAGAGATAAGGAAATCAATAAAGCCTATGTTTGGGGGTTTACAAGAAGGGGAGAAGTGTGATAAGCTTAAATGTGAGGTAGCACCACATTGTGATCAAAATGAATGAAATTATGAGGTGAGAAACCTCGAATCATTAAAAGAGAAAAAGAGTAGTGAAACAGTGTTATCTCTTCCTTAGAGGAGGCTAAATGTGAGATCCAAAGGAGTTATAAGGAGGGCTCTTAAGAAATAAATGATAAAGATGATGAAAAAGGAGAAGTAAGGCGGAGTGATCTAAAGAGTTTTATGGGAGGTTAAAAGTGTTCACAAAAAGGCATTAGAGAGGTTCTAGTCACTAGAGCTAAACGTTTGTCCTACCCTTACCCCTTGCCTTCATTATGACCTACAAGTCCTAATTGATTTTCAGTGTAGTTGCTCTATATTAGTGGTGAGTTACACGAAGGACAAGTCTATGGGTCAAGTTGTGTGCATGGAGAATTCTTTTGTGAGAGTGAATGTGATCGTCTTATTCTATAATCCCTTGTGTGTGCATTACTTAATGATAAACAAAGGGGATTCTCTCTTGTAGTGAGTGGCATCACTCTCTTTGAGGATATGATTGAGGCATGAGCAGTGTGAGCTTCATGGAAAGCTTTGAATGTGAAATGATTATGATTTGAGATGTTATGTGTGTTTGATTGGATAAACCATTGCCTTGTTTTGAAAAATGAAAGCAGTTGTTAAGCATGCCTGTTCATTGTGGTTACCTCTTGAAACTTTCTCACATTTTAGGGGGAGTTGTTTCTCTTTTTGCTTGAGTTGGCGAGCATTATTGGTTTTCTTAGGCTCATTGGTCTTTGATGCATAGATTCACATTTGATGTGTTGTACATTTGCTCAGATGAAAAGAATTGCATTACTTGAGGATAAGTAATGGTTCAAGTTTGGGGGTTTGATGAGTTGGTAATTTATCAACTCACTAGGCTCATAAACATGAGTTTTTGCCTAGTTTTCAAGTCAACAAGGTGGATTTTATGCATTTTCCTAAATCTTTGCAGGTACTTAACTTAAATGGAGAAAAGTATGAATTGAGCAAAAAGAATGAAAATAGAGATGAGGATGGGCTCTCCACCGGAGGACACTAGCAAAATGTCGATCAACCGCAGTTGTCTACTGTGCTGAGGAAGGATGGAGACTGGCAGACGTAGCTATTGGTATGTTACGTCTCTTCTATCTAGACGTGTATGCCCTCTTAGATCCAGGAGCCACTCTTTTGTTCGTGACTCCCTATATAGTAGTCCAATTCAACATCAGTCTAGAGGTCCTCTTAGAACCATTCTCAGTCTCCACCCCAGTTGGCGAGTCAGTTAGAGCCAGCCGGGTGTATAGGAACTGCCCAGTCTCAGTCCTGAGTAAAGTTATTCTAGCCGATATTATAGAGTTAGACATGCTCGACTTTGACCTTATTCTCGGCATGGATTGGTTACACTCCTGCTATGCCTCAATCGATTGCAGAACTAGAGTTGTCAAGTTTTAGTTTCCCAATGAGCCAGTGTTAGAATGGACGGGAAGCAGTTCAGCACCTAAGGGTAGGTTTATTTCCTACCTTAAGGCCCAGAAACTCATCTTCAAAGGATGTCTATTGTTCGGTGGGTTTGTTGTATGGTTAAAAACCGACACGCAAGTGCACGTGGTCAAACAAGTAGTAAGCGGCTTAAGTAAGCCAAGTATCGAACCAAGGAGACTCTGGATAAGTAGAAATTGCTCAAGTATACTGTATTCTATCTTACGTCTAAATATGCTGACAACAAAGTAACCAAAAGTTAAATAATTTGTTTATAAATTATATACTAAAACTATTAACAACTATCTACTTTGAATTGAAACTATGGATATGAGCATGCCAAGGTTAAGAACAAGTAATGAACGTGATTATAATCACAATTTGGTTAATCTTCTCTTCCTGTTGCTAGCCCAGAATATTAGCCTAGAGATTAAAACTCTCGTATTTAATCTCACTTAAGAATCATAAACCATCCGTCTACATTTCTATGATCAAATGCAATTTATGACCTAGCAATACAATTCCGGTTCCTAAATTGACTAATACGGCTTTCAAGTATATTTCTATCAGGAAAGCACATCAAAACTCAATTTTCCCAAATCAAGTTAAGAACAATACCCTATTAATTCACAACTTTCCAATTTCGTGCTCTCTCGAGTGAAATCGGACTTTTTAGATGTACATTAATGTCGGCCACACACCAATGCAGTAGAAACAAGAATTAATAGAACAACATGGAAGAAGAAGATGAAAAACCATATAATTCAATAATCAAAATTCATCACCATTGTTCATAACCTCAGCAAGGAAGAGAATTAGCCACTCATTTGTGGATTAATCATCCTAAAACAAGTGTTAATCATACAAACAATTGATTGAAAGAAGAAAGAAAGAGAGAAAAACCCTGAGCTTTTTCGTCCCTCAACTGCCTGTAACCCATGTCCTTGCTCCACCAAGTCTGAATTAATTATAAATAAGCCTAAGTGTTCTATTTATACTAATGAAAATTTTTCCCGGAATAACAAGCAACGTGTCACGGAGTGCATCGCGGAGCACTGCCTCCGTGACACGGCGTGGACGCGGACCCTTTCTGAAAATTTAGGGTCCAGGAATAAAGCTTCAACGTGGCACGGCGTGCAACGCGGAGGCTTGCCTCCGTGCCACGGAGTTGTCGCGAGGCTCCACTAGAAATTGACAAATTATTCACCCTCCAGGCAGAATGCCTCCGCGATGGTAGCGTGACACGGCTCCATCGCGGAGCCCCTTTATATTGTGCAGTCCAATGCCTTTTTCATGCTCGAATCCAAGTCCAACTCTGATATTGTTCCAACATGCATTTTAGCTCCTCGAAATCACATTTTTCCTACAAAACAATGCTAATCATGTTGGTTAGTATAAATTCACATTTTATTACCAATTACATGAAAATGTATACACATTGCACAATAAACAAGGCGAAAATGATACGTTTGAGTATCACTTGGGCATATAAATCTGCCCAAGATCACTTACCCCACACATAAATCCTTGTTCGTCCTCGAACAACAAATACACAATTCATGCAAATTACATCCCAACCTTCGCTACTATGGTGCGACAATTTACGCTACGGTCATACCGATCATTCAATATTGTAAATCATCAAGAAAACATGCATGGTCTTAACAATGCAATGACCTTTAATACATCAAGACTTCCTAGACTTTAAGAATCGACTCTCGATATTGGCAAACTCATGCAAATCAGCGAATCAAGATATCCGACACGAAAACCAATCTTTCATCAAGCATGTGCCCTCACAACTCAAGAGAATCTTCCCCTTTATGTTCATGTGACACACAAACATTCAAGTAGGGGCATGTAAAAATTAATTTCACTCTCTCTCCCAAAAGAATTCACATGCATCATGTCATGACCCATAGGCTTGCCCTTAGTGTATTACTCCACTAATATAAAGAAATGCAATGTAGGATCACATAGGACTTTAATGGGTTGTAATGGAAGCTATGGAACTAGTATATATTGGATTAGCCAATAATAGTCACTAGCATCCTTAAGCGCCTTTTCAACACATTCCCATCAACTCATGGACATTGTTTCTCTCTTTTCTTTCTTTTTTTTCATCATCCCATTCATGATGATTTACTTTAGTACGGCCCATTTCATCAAGCACACTTGACACAAAAGCAAAGGTTTTTCATGCACCTTCATTATCATTTAATTCTAACAAGTGCACCCTCAACCTTTTTCTTTTCTTTCCTCACTCTGCTTTTCTTTTTCTTTTCACCATTCTCACTCTTTGACACTTTGGGAACATTTTTGTTCTTCTTAAGCGCTTAAGAGCTTTGTATAGACTTTACAGCTAATGAAACGAAAGAATTAAGCTCAGTTTATACATTTTTGGACAAAAGAAAGAAATAATAGGCTAAAGGCTCAACGGGCTGACTAGGGTATACAATCACATAAAAAGGTAGAGTATGACAAGAAAAAAATAGAAACTCTCGGTAAAGAAAGAAATGCCTACATCCTTTCCAACACTACACCTCCTTCATTTCATTTTGTACACACACCAGGAAAGTTCTAGACACTTCACAATAGCATGGAATACAATACCTCACTTCACACTTTATGCACATGCTCGATTCAAGATGCATTCACAGACTCTTTAATTAGCCAATTACATGAATTCAAAAATTAAGCCTCAATCACACCGAATCGAATTCTACAGCCTAGGTATCTCAACATATTTACAAAATTGCATGCTTTCATACGAATCACTTTTACATTTTGAATATCAGTTACAACACGCAACCAAAATTTCACAACCATATAGTAACTACAGGTTCCGTGATGCAATCCACCAAAGAAAAAAAACTGAAAACAAATTAAAATCACTACTCCTACCGACTACATTTCCCTTAAGACGGTCGTCATCCATCCATCATAGGGAACAGTCACTGACTATGACGTCGGTTCAATGGGACTATTCTCGGTAAAAGAACCGAAAACAAACTCTGAGAAACCAAAAAATAAAAATTGAAAAATTTTGCAAAACATCGATCATTTCGATGGGAAAATATTTACAAAATATTTTAATATGTACAAAATATTTTCACAAAATTTTAAAAATATCGATCATTTCGATAGAAAAAAAATTAAATGAAGAAAATATTTACAAAAATTTTTACAGACTTAGCTGGCAACCACAACATTTCACAACACACATCAATTACCACAAATATGTACAGATACAAACCAATTTGCAATTCACAAACAAAGGGAAACATACATACAAAACAAAACAGAGGAAAGCATAGAAGCACACCAGCCCAGCCCCAGCACCTAACTACTCCCCACCCCACACTCAAATCGAACACTGTCCCCAGTGTTCACAAAAATTTAAAATCACACAATTTGGGTGGTGGAACTCTCTGACCAGTCAAAATATTCGACTTCTTCATCCGGTGCTGCTGCCTCATCGCCCATGTCCGAGTCACCTCCATCGTCGTCATCAGACTCCACATCGGAGTCCTCCCGATGTGTCTCCTCGTCCGTGGGGACATCATCGTCAGTGGGCTCTACAAAGGCTGGCCCCACTCGGCATAGAGCCCTGGAATTTTCGCCAAATGGGTAATCCAGCTCAAGCTGCCATAACTCCTCCTCCGTGGGTGGTCTCCCACCGATCCGAAGCTGGAGAATTTGCATACCAAACATCCGTGCCATCTACTGGTCATCACGAGCATGTCGCTCGCCAAGTGTCAGCCCTGGCCCATGTGTGGTGTCGGGGGCCTTAGTTTTGGTCACGTCAAGGGCCCTCCGCTCCAACTGCGGGATGTAGTCCAAAGCCTCTTCCTCGACGTCAAGGCCCCGGAGAAAGGTGGTGATAAGTCCTCCGAACCCATACCTGTGGCCCTGGTGTAGTCGGGCTCTCTTCATGGCGGATATGATGACCGCCCCAACATTAATCTACAGCCCTTTCATCAGGGCATACACCAGGCAGACACGGTCCCGGGTCACATCAGTCATGTGCACCCCCGGGATTAGGCACGAACAGACTATCTTCAGCCAGATTCTGGCCTCCCTGTTCATTTGAGAATACGGCAGAGTCTGGTGGTAACCACTTTCCTTATGTCTGCTCCATCTGGCTGTGGATCGAGCCCCACACAATGTGCGTCTGATATCGGCATATGGTGGGGTGATGTTCAGCTGGCAGAGAACATGGGCATCTGTGTCCCGCGCTCCAATGATGGCATTTAATTGCTGGGGTTCCAGAGTGACAATTTTCCCTCTGATCTTGATTATGTGGCTTCTGATTGCCGGGTTCCAATTAGCATAGAACTCCCGGACTAGATGTAGGTTGCATTCCTTGGGCTCCTGAAATATGAAGTTGAGCCCAGCTGCCTCGATCCTTTGCACTATGCAGGGGAACTCCTGTGCTAGTGGTTCCCATGCAATATGCTCCTCGGGGAAGTATTTATTCTCCTTGTGTTTGGTGTACCACTTCTTCCCCTCATCGGTTACCCACCTCGTTCTGTATTGGCGGCGTTGGCCACGCGGAACTGCTGGTGCAGCTAGGACTGTTGTGTCCAGTCTAAGTCGTTTTCTCCCGGTGCCGGAAGTAGATGCACCCTTACCCTTATCCTACCTACTTGCCATTGTACCTGTCAACACAAATAAACAAGCGCAATGTCAAGCTATATGAATGTTAACTTCGGCTAAGGTCGGGTTAAGCTAAGTTTACCCCACACTTAGACCTTAGCTACAGTTACGATACTACGGCAAGGATCACTTTATTTACACAAAAAACAAACAACTATACAATTTATGCTTAGTGCGTTCGCAAAGAAAAATTCGACGGTATAACTTTAGCGTACTACTCAGACTTCATACAGCTAATCCCAATCACTACCATCTTAAGCAATTCAACCATCGCACTTAGCAAAGAGAACAACAAAATAAAAACAACAAAAAAAATTCTATATACATATGAACCTATATAATCAACCCAATTCGAACAATTTTCCACTTTTCCCAAAATCCCGAGAATTCGTCGTCTATTACATGCAAACAATATTCTACAACGACTTATCTCATTCAATACATATAACCCGGCATATAATTCACAAATTTACCAAGTTACCAATTTCGAATTCAACAACCAAGCCCTAGAATTTAATTTCGCAATCAAATTCGAATCATTCACGCAATCGACAAGTTCAAACGCTCATTACAAAATTCCGAACATTTATCAATCAAGGAATAACTCAATTTCATGCTAAATTTCGACTTAGGGTGATTTATCTCACCTCCCATGCTTAAATTCAAATGAAATCGAAAAAAACGTGAGAGAGAGTAGGAAAACATACCTCGTAGTTGAAGAACCGAAGAAAACTCGATAATTTCTTTGCTTTATACCATGGCACGTTGGTGGGAGAGGGAAATTGGGTGTTTGGTCGCGGAGAAGTGTAAAAATGACGGGAAAAGGGGGGTTTTCGGGGTTTAAAATGAAGAAAAACACGCGGGTCACCCGGCAACCCGGTGTGACCCATCACAAATTATAGGGCAACGTGTCACGGAGTGCATCGCGGTGCACTGCCTCCGTGACACGGAGCCATCGCGATGGCTCACTGGAATTTTTAAAAATTCCAGATTAAACCTCAACGTGTCACGGAGGGTAACGCGGAGGTCCTCCTCTGTGACACGGAGCCATCGCCCCAGCTCACTGTCTCTGCATTTTATTAATTTTTTTATACCTCGCCTTTTCCTTCACGATTCCGTGCACATTTTTCTCCATTTGACTTGAAAATCACCTCACTAAACAAAATTGGTTAGATTAATAAGTTTCACTAACTAAAATGAAAAAAATACTACTAAAACGAAAAATTTGTACTAAATCAAGAAAAAGAAAATTAAAATAAAATCTATCTACGCTTTTCAAAATAAAAGAAAAAAATATTTTTCCACGGGTTGCCTCCCGTACAGCGCCTGGTTTACCGTCGCGGCTCGACGTCCTTTATGCTCAATTGTCCACTAGGGTGATGGACGATTTCTCATGATCATTGTCCTCCCCCCAGTAGTGCTCACCCTTATCCGGTGGTCTTCCCATCAACTCTCGGGAATTATCCATTTGTTTAGCATTCCCATGATCAATTACATTGATCACCAAGAGTTCTTCATTCACCATCGGGAGCTTGGGTGCTTTGTACACATCGAACACCTCTACCTTGTCATGTGCTCGCATTGTAAGTTGACCCGCAGCCACGTCAATTAATGCTTTCCCAGTTGCCAAAAAGGGTCGTCCCAAAATAAATGGGACTTCCGCATCTGGTTCAAAATCCAGAACAATAAAATCTACCGGGAAAATGAGGGATCCCACTTGCACAAGCACATCCTCAACAATGCCATCTGGCCTAGCTAAGGATCTGTCTGCTAACTGCAAGATTACGGTTGTAGGTCTAGGACTCCCTAGACCCAACTTTCGGAATACCGAAGATGGCATCAGATTTATGCTCGCCCCCAAGTCACACAATCCACGAGCTCGGATACTCTGCCCAATAGTAAGCTGGATAGTAAAACTTCCAGGGTCTTTTAGATTCATAGGCAGTCTATTTTGGATCCGAGAAGTGCATTCCTCCGTCAAAGCTACCGTGGCATACTCAGTCAAACGACTTTTGTTGGCCACGATGTCTTTAATATATTTGGCATATTTTGGCACTCCCTGCAAGACATCAACAAGAGGTAAATTAACATGTACCTGTTTAAGCACCTCCATAAATTTCTTGAAACACGCCTCCTCCTTGTGTTTCTTGAGTCGTTGAGGGAACGGGGGTGGAGGTCTTTCTGATTCTGCTTCTTTGGTCTTCCCCCTATCCGAAGTTTGCTCTTCCTCAACATCTGCTGCTCCTGACTTTTGAGGTGGTCTTTCTGGTTCCACCTCCTTCAGCTGCAAACCACTCCTTGTGGTCACTGCATTTACCTGCTTTGGATTTGGATCCGTGTCGCTAGGCAGTCCTCCTCTGGGCCTTGTGTTTTGGGCACTAGCAAATTGCCCAAATTGATACTCAAGAACCTTGGTCGCTAATTGATTATTTTTCACTTCGGCTGCCAATTTAACATAGTCAGCCTGCAATTGCGCCTGATTAGCGATCATGGTCTTGAACATCTCCTCAATGCTAGGTGATAGTGGTGGAGGAGGGGCATTGTGATTTCTGAATTGAGATTGGTAGTTATGTTGCCCTCCTTGATTCCTTTGCATACCCTGACCCGAACTTTGGCCTTGTTGGTTGTTGCTACCCCACGAAAAATTTGGATGGTTCCTCCAATTTGAGTTGTAGCCGCTACCAAACTGCTGCTGATTTCTCTGTGCATTGCCCACAAAGTTAACAGAATCAGGATTTGCTCCACAACACTCAGCTGAGTGCTCACTGCTTCCACACACTTCACACCACATTTGCTGGACCGCATTGACTGAAGTTGAAGGCTGGTTCAAATTCATGTTGCTGAAGTGGTTGTTCAATTGATTTTGCAAGGCAGCTATCTGTGCAGCGATAGCTGTAAATCCATCCACTTCAAGCACTCCTGCTGCTTTCCTTTCTCCACCTCGTGATGAATCAGCATTCCATTCTGGATTGCCCTGTGAAATCCGGTTTAGCAAAGTGTACAGCTCCTCATAAGTCTTTTCCAGCGCTTTCCCTCCAGCTGCTGAATCTAGCAAAATTTTAGTATGGGGTTCCAAACCCTCAATAAATGTGTGTACCAACACCTCATTGGACTGATGATGATGAGGACAGTCCCGCAACATGGATTTGAATCTTTCCCAGGCTTGATACAAATTTTCCCCCTCCCTCTGTTTGAAACTTAGAATTTGACTTCTAAGTTTGGCTGTTTTACCAGAGGGAAAAAATCTTATCAAGAACCTCCGTACTAGATCATCCCACGCTGAGATAGAATTTGGTGGCTCAGCTTTTAACCACCTCTTGGCTTCACCAAGTAATGAGAACTGAAATAGTGTGAGCCGAACATAATCAGGTGACACTCCAGCGGGTATATAAGTGTCACTTATCTCCAAAAAGTTTTGGAGATGTTGTTGTGGGTCTTCATGAGGGAGACCGGTAAATTGCCCGCTTGTGTGCAATAGTTGCACCATATTCTACTTGAGTTCAAATCTCCCTCCAGGCTCTGGTTTGAGGATACTTGAATGTACATTGTTGGCATGTGGGATTGCCACCTCGCGAACCGGCCTTGCTGCTGCTTCTTCAGGCACTAACACTGCCCTCACAACCGGTGGATTTTGTTGCTCCATAATAGTCTGTCTAAACAACTGCAGCTTCTTTTGTAGAGCTTCTCTGCGTTTACTATGAAATATACGTTCAGGCTCTATATAAGATTCCACCAGCTCTTTGTCTCTTGCCAGTGTTCACAGAAATCAAGTCTACAAAATACAGGCTAAGACCAAGTTGTCAACACTTAAGAAAATAAAATACAAATATAGTAAATTTACACTTAACACAATTTCACCAATTGCCTAGTCTCCCCGGCAACGGAGCCAAAAACTTGTTCGGTGGGTTTGTTGTATGGTTAAAAACCAACACGCAAGTGCACGTGGTCAAACAAGTAGTAAGTGGCTTAAGTAAGCCAAGTATCGAACCAAGGAGACTCTGGATAAGTAGAAATTGCTCAAGTATACTGTATTCTATCTTACGTCTAAATATGCTGACAACAAAGTAACCAAAAGTTAAATAATTTGTTTATAAATTATATACTAAAACTATTAACAACTATCTACTTTGAATTGAAACTATGGATATGAGCATGCCAAGGTTAAGAACAAGTAATGAACGTGATTATAATCACAATTTGGTTAATCTTCTCTTCATGTTGCTAGCCAAGAACATTAGCCTAGAGATTAAAACTCTTGTATTTAATCTCACTTAAGAATCATAAACCATCTGTCTACATTTCTGTGATCAAATGCAATTTATGACCTAGCAATACAATCCAGTTCCTAAATTGACTAATACGGCTTTCAAGTATATTTCTATCAGGAAAGCACATCAAAACTCAATTTTCCCAAATCAAGTTAAGAACAATACCCTATTAATTCACAACTTTCCAATTTCGTGCTCTCTCGAGTGAAATCGGACTTTTTAGATGTACATTAATGTCGGCCACACACTGTTCGGTGCTGATTCGGTTAGTATTAAATATTATCAACCGACACGCAAGTGCACGTGGTCAAACAAGTAATAAAGTGGCTAAGTAGCCAAGTATCGATCCAAGGAGGCTGCTCTAGATATGTAAAACTGCCTAGTTTACTATATCTCTATTCTATTCCTAACTATGTTAACAACAATCCAACCAAGAGTTGAGTGAGTTTTTGTTTCTAAACTATTTATATACTACAATTAATAACAACTATTTACTTTTGAATTTAGACAATGGATATGCACATGCCAAGGTTAAGAACGAGTAATGAACTTGATAATCATGATAATTTGGTCATCCTCTTCTTCATGTTGCTAGCCAAGAACGTTTGCCTAGAAATTAAAACTTTCGTATTTAATTTCACTTTAGAATCATAAACCATCCGTCTACATTTCTGTGATCAAATGCAATTTATGACCTAGCACTACAATTCCGGTTCCTAAATTGACTAATACGGCTTTCAAGTATATTTCTATCAAGAAAGCACATCAAAACCCAATTTTCCCAAATCAAGTTAAGAACAATACCCTATTAATTCACAACTTTCCAATTTCGTGCTCTCTCAAGAGAAATTGGACTTTTTAGATATACATTAATGGTGGCCAATCAATAATGTAGTAAGAACAAGAATTAATAGAACAACATGCAAGAAGAAGAAGAAACCATATCAATTATCACCAAAATTCATTACACAAGTTCAAAACCTCAGCAAAGAAGGGAATTAGCCACTCATTCTTGGATTGATCATCCTAAAATGAGTGTAAATCATGCATACAATTGAAGGAAAGAAGAAAGGAAGAGAAGAAAACTCTTAGCTTTTCTATTCTTCAACTGCCACAAACCCACGTTCCTGCTCTCCACTTCTGAACTCTCTCTAAAAACTAAAAAACTAATTAAAAATACACCTAAGTGTGCTATTTATACTAGTGGGAAATTTTTCCCGGAATAACAAGCAACGTGTCACGGAGGCCAACGCGAAGCACTGCCTCCGTGACACGGCGTGGACGCGGACCCTCTCTGGAAATTGCAGGGTCCGGATAATTGGCCTCAACGTGGCACGGAGGCCATCGCGGAGGCCTATCTCCGTGCCGCGTAACTGACGCGCAGGCACACTAGAAATTGCCTAATTAATTCCTGCCCAGGCAGTGTGCTACCGCGATGGCAGCGTGGCACGGCTCCATCGTGGAGCCAGTGTAAAATGTGCCATCCAAGGTCTTTTCCACGCTCGCATCCAAGTCCAACTCCGACATAGTTCCAACACGCATTTTAGCTCCTAAAAATCACATTATCCTGCAAAACAAATGCTAATCATGTTGGTTAGTATAAATTCGCATTTTATTACCAAATACATGATATTATATACACATTGCACAACAAACAAGGTAAAAATGATACGTTTGAGTATCACTTGGGCATATAAATCTGCCCAAGATCACTTACCCCACACTTAAATCCTTGTTCGTCCTCGAACAACACATACACAACTCATGCAAATTACATCCCAACCTTCGTCCCTATGGTGCAACATTTTACGCTATGGTCATACCGATTATTCAATTCTTGCAAATCATCAAGAAAACATGCTTGGTCGTACAAGACAATGACCTTAATACATCGAGGCTTCCTAAACTTTTAAGAATTGATTCTTGATATCGGCAAACTCATGCAAATCAACTAATCAAGAAATCCAACACGAAAATCAATCTTTCATCAAGCATGTACCCTCACTACTCGAGAGAAACTTCCCCTTTTATGTTCGTGCAGCACACAAACATGCAAGTAGGGGCATATAAAAATTAATTTCACTCTCTCTCCCAAAAGAATTCACATGCATCATGTCATGACCCATAGGCTTGCCCTTAGTGTATTACTCCACTAATATAAAGAAATGCAATGTAGGATCAAATAGGACTTTTAATGGGTTGTAACTGGGCTATGGATCTAGTATATATATATTGGATTAGCCAATAATAGTCGCTAGCATCCTTAAGCGCCTTTTCAACTCATTCCCATCGACTCATGGACATTGTTCCTCTCTTTTCTCTTTTTCTCCCATTCATGCTGGTTTACTTTCATACAGCCCATTTCATCAGGCACACTTGACACAAAACAGAGGGTTTTCATGTACCCTCACTATCATTTAATTACAACTAGTGCCTCTTCAACATCATCTTTTCTTTCCTCACTTTGCTTTTCTTTTCTTTTCACTCTTTTCACTCTTTAACACTTTGGGAAACATTTTCTGTTCTTCGTAAGCGCTTAAGAGCTTCTTATAGACTTTAAGGCTAATGAAAAGAAGGAATAAAGCTTAGTTCATACAATTCTGGACAAAAGAAAGAAATCGTCTAAAGGCTCAACGGGCTGACTAGGGTATACAACATATAAAAAGGTAGAATTTGACAAGAAAAAAATGGAAACTAACGGTTAAAACAAAGAAATGCCTACATCCTTTCCGACACTACACCTCCTTCATTTCGTTTTGTATACTCGCCAGGCAAGTTCTAGACAATTCACAATGACATGGAATAGCAAAACCTCACTCACACTTCATGCACATGCTCGAATCAAGATGCATTCACAGACTCTTTAATTAGTCAATTACATGAATTCAAGATTAAGCCTCAATCATAATGAACCAAATTCTATAGCCTAGGTAACTCAACATATTTACAAAATTGCATGCTTTCAAACGAATCATTTTCACATTTTGAACATCAATTACAACACGCAACGAAATTTTAGCAACCATAAGCAACTACAGTTTATTGATGCAATCCACCAAAGAAACTAAGAACAAAACATCTACTCCTATCGACAACATTTCCCTTAAGACGGTCGTAATCCATCCATCATAGGGAACGGTCACTAACTATGACATCAGTTCAATGGGACTATTCTCGGTAAAAGAACCGAAAACAAACTCCGAGAAACCCAAAAATAAAACTTCAAAAATTTTTGCAACACATCGATCATTTCGATAGAAAATATTTACAAAATATTTTGATAAGTGCAAAATCTTTTCGCAAAAATTTTGAAAAATATCGATCATATCGATAAAGAAAAAAAAAATATTTACAAAATTTACAAAATATTTACAAAGGCAACCATAACTTTCAAAAACACACATCATTAGCCACAAATAAATATATACACATAAATCACAAATCAATTCACAACAACAGGGAAAGCACAGACATACATAAACGTCAAGGAAAAATTATACACCAAATTTAGAGCCTATGACCCAGCACCTAACTACTCCCCACCCCACACTTAAATCGAACACTGTCCCCAGTGTTCACAACAATACAAAGCACAACATATGGGTGGTGGAACTCCCTGCTCAGTCGAAATATTCGACTTCCTCATCCGGTGTTGCGGCCTCGTCGCCCATATCTGAATCAGCTCCATCGTCGTCATCGGACTCCACATCGGAGTCCTCACGATGTGTCTCCTCATCAGTAGGGACATCGTCATCAGTCGGCTCCACGAAGGCTGGCCCCACCTTTCATAAGGCTCTGGCGTTCTCGCCAAAGGGGTAGTCCAGCTCCAGCTGCCATAATTCATCCTCGGTGGCTGGTCTCCCACCTATCCGTAGCTGCAGCATCTGCATGCCGAACATACGGGCCATATACTGGTCGTCACGAGCATGTCGCTCGCCCAGAGTCAGCACAGGTCCGTGTGTAGTGTCGGGGGCCTTGGTCTTTGTCACATCGAGGGCCCTCCGCTCCAACTGCGGAATGTAATCCAAGGCTTCTTCCTCAACATCGAGGCCTCGGAGGAAGGTGGTGATGAGTCCGCCAAACCCGTATCTGTGGCCCTGGTGTAGTCTGGCTCTCTTCATGGCGGATATTATGACCGCTCCCACATTAATCTCAAGCCCTTTCATAAGGGCATACACCAAGCAGACACGGTCCCGGGTCACGTCTGTCATATGAACTCCCGGGATCAAACACAAACATACAAGTTTTAGCTAGATTCTGGCCTCCCTGTTCATCTGCGAATAAGGCAGAGTCTGGTGGTAACCCCTCTCTTTGTGTCTACTCCATCGGGCTGTGGATCGAGCCCCACACAACGTACGTCTGATGTCGGCGTACGGTGGGGTGATGTTTAGCTGGCGGAGGACGTGGGCGTCTGTGTCCCGCGCTCCCACAATGGCATTAAACTGCTGGGGTTCCAGAGTGACAATCTGCCCTCTGATTTTAATAGTATGGCTCCTGATGGCCGGGTTCCAGTTGGCGTAGAATTCCCGGACCAAGTGAAGGTTGCACTCCTTGGGCTCCTGAAAGATAAAGTTGAGCCCAGCTGCCTCAATCCTCTGTACGATGCGAGGGAACTCCTGTGCAAGTGGTTCCCTTGTAATATGTTCCTCCGGGAAGTATTTGTTCTCCTTATGCTTTGCGTACCACTTCTTCCCTTCCTCGGTAACCCATCGTGTTCCGTATTGGCGGTGTTGACCACGTGGAACAGCAGGTGCAGCTGGGACAGCCGTGCCCAGTCTCATTCTCTTTCTGCCGGTGCCTGAGGTTGAAGCACCCTTGCCTTTATCTTGTCGGCTGGCCATTGTACCTGTCAATTTACACAAACAAGCACAACGTTAAGCTAAAAACTTGTTAGCTTCGGCTAAGGTCGGGTTAAACAAAATTTACCCCACCCTTAGTCTTTAACAATATTTACAACATTTTAGCAAGGATAGCTCTATTTACACCCCAAACACAATCAACTATAAACATATTGCTTAGTGCGTTCACAGAAATTCGACAGCATAACAGCTAGCGAACTACTCAGACTTCATACAGCTAACCCAATCCTACTATCGACAGCTATTCACCCATAGCACTTAGCAACAATAACAACAACAAAATAGAAACAACAATACAAACATTTTATATACAACTAATCTAAGCAATTCAACCAATTCACATATTACGCAATTTCCCACAAAAATTCGAGAATTAGTCATCTTTCAACAATTATACAATATTTACCACGACTTATCTCAAATAATAAACACACCCCGGCATCAATTTCGTCAAACTATCAAGTTACCCAAGTTAAAATTCAACAACCCCAAGCCCTAGAATACAATTCGACAATCAAAATCGAATTATTCAATCAATCGATAAGTTCAAACGTCAACTACAACAATCCGAACATAATCAATCACAAAATAATTCACATCATGTTTAATTTCTACCTAGGGTGATATATCTCACCTCACATACTCAAAATTGACAAAAATCGCCAAAAATTTGAGATAGACGATGAAAACATACCTTGGATTTGAAGAATCGACGAAAACTTGACGTTTTCCTTGCCTATTAACATGGCACGGAGCTTGGGGGTAGGGGAATGGGTGTTTGGTCGCGGAGGGAAGAGGGAATGGGGAAAATAAGGACAAAATCGGGGGTTTTTATTAAGAAAACACGCGGGTCACCCGGAAACCCGGTGTGACCCGGCACTGGGTAAAGGCAATGTGTCACGGAGGGTAACGCGGAGCCCCTCCTCCGTGACACGGAGCCAACGTGTTGGCTTACTGGAACTTTGAAAAATCCAGATTTGCCTTCAACGTGTCACGGAGGCCAACGCGGAGCATTGCCTCCGTGACACGGTGCCAACGCGGAGCATTGCCTCCGTGACACGGTGCCAACGCGCCAGTGCTCTGTTTCACCATCAAATTTTATTTTTCATACCTCGCCTCGTTTCCTCGATTCCAAGTATTTTTCCTCCAGTATACCTGAAAATCACCTCACTAAACAAAAATTGGTTAAATTAATAAATTCCCTACTAAAAATAAAAAAAAATTACTAAATTACTAAATAAAAAATTACTAAATAAAATGCAAATCTAAGCCTAGTCACGAAAAAGAAAAGAAAATAAAATAAAAGAAAAATTTTACACTAAAGAAAGAAAAAAATATTTTTCACGGGTTGTCTCCCGTGCAGCGCCTGGTTTAACGTCGCGGCTCGACAGCCTTTATGCTCACGTGTCTACTAGGGAGATGGACGATTTGTCCCGATCCTGGTCATCTCCCCAGTAGTTCTCAACCTTGTCTGGTGGCCTACCTAGTAACTCTCGGGAATCACTCAATCCATTCGCATTCCCATGATCAATCACGTTGATCACCGAGAGTTCCTTATAGACAGTCGGGAGCTTAGGTGCCTTGTACACGTCGAACACCTCAACCTTGTCGTGTGCTCGCATTGTGAGTTGACCCGCAGCTACATCGATCAATGCTTTTCCGGTTGCCAAAAAGGGTCGTCCCAAAATAAATGGGACTTCCGCATCTGGTTCAAAATCCAGAACAATGAAATCTACCGGAAAAATGAGGGAGCCTACCTGCACTAGCACATCCTCAACAATGCCATCCGGCTTAGCTAAAGACCTGTCTGCTAGCTGCAAGATCACTGTTGTAGGTCTAGGACTCCCTATTCCTAACTTTCTGAATACCGAAGATGGCATCAAATTTATACTTGCCCCCAAGTCGCATAACCCACGAGCTCGGATACTTTGCCCAATCGTCAACTGGATAGTAAAACTTCCAGGATCCTTCAGTTTAGTGGGCAACCTGTTCTGAATACGGGATGTGCATTCCTCCGTTAAAGCCACCGTGGCATACTCAGTCAAGCGACTTTTGTTGGCCACGATGTCTTTGATATACTTCGCATATTTTGGCACACCCTGCAAGACATCAACAAGAGGTAAGTTAACATGTACCTGTTTAAGTACCTCCATGAATTTCTGGAAACACGCCTCCTCCTTGTGTTTCTTAAGTCGTTGAGGGAACGGGGGTGGAGGCCTTGCTGGTTCAGCTTCTTTGGTCTTCCCCGTATCTGAGGTTTGTTCTCCCTCAACATCTGCTGCTCCTGACTTCTGAGGCGGTCTTTCTGGTTCCACCTCCTTTAATTGTAAACCACTCCTCGTGGTCACTGCATTCACCTGCTTAGGATTGGGATCCGTGTCGCTAGGTAGTCCTCCCCTTGGTCTAGTATTTTGGGCACTAGCAAATTGCCCAAACTGATATTCAAGAGCCTTGGTTGCCAATTGATTGTTCTTTACTTCGGCTGCCAATTTGACATAGTCAGCCTGCAATTGTGCCTGGTTGGCAATCATGGTCTTGAACATTTCCTCAATAGTCGGTGATGGTGGTGGAGGAGGGGCATTGTGATTTCTGAACTGATTCTGATAGCCTTGTTGCCCTCCTTGGTTTCTGTGCATACCCTGCCCTGAACCTTGGCCTTGTTGATTGTTGCTACCCCACGAAAAATTCGGATGATTCCTCCAATTCGAGTTGTAGCCACCACCAAACTGCTGTTGATTCCTCTGTGCATTGCCTACAAAGTTGACAGAATCAGGATTTGCACCACAGCATTCAGCTGAATGCTCACTACTACCACACACTTCACACCACATCTGTTGGACTGCATTGACGGAGGCTGAAGGCTGGTTCAAATTCATATTGCTGAAGTGAGTGTTTAACTGATTTTGCAAAACAGCTATCTGTGCAGCGATAGCTGTGAATCCATCCACTTCAAGCACTCCCGCCGCTTTCCTTGCTCCACCTCTTGAAGAATCTGCATTCCATTCCGGATTGCCTTGTGAAATTCGGTTGAGCAAAGTGTACAGCTCCTCATAAGTCTTCTCCAGCGCTTTCCCTCCAGCTGCTGAGTCTAACAAAATTTTAGTGTGGGGTTCCAAACCCTCAATAAAAGTGTGTACCAACACCTCATTTGACTGATGATGATGAGGACAGTCCCGCAACATGGACTTGAATCTTTCCCAGGCTTGATAAAGATTTTCTCCTTCCCTCTGTTTAAAACTTAGAATCTGACTTCTAAGTTTAGCTGTTTTACCTGAAGGGAAAAATCTGATCAAAAACTTCCTTGCAAGATCATCCCACGTTGATATAGAGTTGGGTGGTTCAGCTTTTAACCACCTCTTGGCTTCACCAAGTAAGGAAAATGGAAATAAAGTGAGCCGAACATAATCAGGTGACACTCCAGCGGGTATGTAAGTGTCACTTATCTCCAAAAAGTTCTGGAGATGTTGTTGCGGATCTTCGTGAGGGAGACCGGTAAACTGTCCACTAGTGTGCAAAAGTTGCACCATATTTTGCTTTAACTCAAATCTCCCTCCAGGCTCTGGTTTGCGGATGCTGGAATGTACATTATTAGCGTGTGGGATTGCCACCTAGCGAACCGGCCTGGTTGCTACTTCCTCGGGCACTAACACTGCCCGCACAACTGGTGGATTTGGTTGCTCCGTCATAGACTGTTTAAGCAACTGCAGCTTCTTCCAAAGAGCTTCTCTACGTTGACTGTGCAATTCACGTTCTGGCTCTAAGTAAGATTCCACCAGCTCCTTGTCCCTTGCCAGTGTTCACAGAAATAAAAATCTGCAAAATACAGGCTAAGACCAAGTTGTTAACACTTAAGAAAATAAAAATACAAATACAGTAAATTTACACTAAACAAAATTTTACAAATCGCCTAGCCTCCCCGGCAACGGCACCAAAAACTTGTTCGGTGCTGATTCGGTTAGTATTAAATATTATCAACCGACACACAAGTGCACGTGGTCAAACAAGTAATAAAGTGGCTAAGTAGCCAAGTATCGATCCAAGGAGGCTGCTCTAGATATGTAAAACTGCCTAGTTTACTATATCTCTATTTTATTCCTAACTATGTTAACAACAATCCAACCAAGAGTTGAGTGAGTTTTTGTTTCTAAACTATTTATATACTACAATTAATAACAACTATTTACTTTTGAATTTAGACAATGGATATGCACATGCCAAGGTTAAGAACGAGTAATGAACTTGATAATCATGATAATTTGGTCATCCTCTTCTTCATGTTGCTAGCCAAGAACGTTTGCCTAGAAATTAAAACTTTCGTATTTAATTTCACTTTAGAATCATAAACCATTCGTCTACATTTCTGTGATCAAATGCAATTTATGACCTAGCACTACAATTCCAATTCCTAAATTGACTAATACGGCTTTCAAGTATATTTCTATCAAGAAAGCACATCAAAACCCAATTTTCCCAAATCAAGTTAAGAACAATACCCTATTAATTCACAACTTTCCAATTTCGTGCTCTCTCGAGTGAAATTGGACCTTTTAGATATACATTAATGGTGGCCAATCAATAATGTAGTAAGCACAAGAATTAATAGAACAACATGCAAGAAGAAGAAGAAACCATATCAATTATCACCAAAATTCATTACACAAGTTCAAAACCTCAGAAAAGAAGAGAATTAGCCACTCATTCTTGGATTGATCATCCTAAAATGAGCGTAAATCATGCATACAATTGAAGGAAAGAAGAAAGGAAGAGAAGAAAACTCTTAGCTTTTCTATTCTTCAGCTGCCACAAACCCACGTTCCTGCTCTCCACTTCTGAACTCTCTCTAAAAACTAAAAAACTAATTAAAAATAAACCTAAGTGTGCTATTTATACTAGTGGGAAATTTTTCCCGGAATAACAAGCAACGTGTCATGGAGGCCAACGCGGAGCACTGCCTCCGTGACACGGCGTGGACGCGGACCCTCTCTGGAAATTGCAGGGTTCGGATAATTGGCCTCAACGTGGCACGGAGGCCATCGCGGAGGCCTATCTCCGTGCCACGGAACTGACGCGCAGGCACACTGGAAATTGCCTAACTAATTCCTGCCCAGGCAGTGTGCTACCGCGATGGCAGCGTGGCACGGCTCCATCGCGGAGCCAGTGTAAAATGTGCCATCCAAGGTCTTTTCCACGCTCGCATCCAAGTCCAACTCCGACATAGTTCCAACACGCATTTTAGCTCCTAAAAATCACATTATCCTGCAAAACAAATGCTAATCATGTTGGTTAGTATAAATTCACATTTTATTACCAAATACATGATATTATATACACATTGCACAACAAACAAGGTAAAAATGATACGTTTGAGTATCACCTGGGCATATAAATCTGCCCAAGATCACACACCAATGCAGTAGAAACAAGAATTAATAGAACAACATGGAAGAAGAAGATGAAAAACCATATAATTCAATAATCAAAATTCATCACCATTGTTCATAACCTCAGCAAGGAAGAGAATTAGTCACTTATTTGTGGATTAATCATCCTAAAACAAGTGTTAATCATACAAACAATTGATTGAAAGAAGAAAGAAAGAGAGAAAACCCCTGAGCTTTTTTGTCCCTCAACTGCCTGTAACCCACGTCCTTGCTCCACTAAGTCTGAATTAATTAAAAATATGCCTAAGTGTTCTATTTATACTAATGGGAATTTTTCCCGAAATAACAAGCAATGTGTCACGGAGTGCATCGCGGAGCACTGCCTCCGTGACACGGCGTGGACGCGGACCCTTTCTGAAAATTTAGGGTCCAGGAATAAAGCTTCAACGTGGCACGGCGTGCAACGCGGAGGCTTGCCTCCGTGCCACGGAGCAGTCGCGAGGCTCCACTGGAAATTGACAAATTATTCACCCACCAGGCAGAATGCCTCCGCGATGGTAGCGTGACACGGCTCCATCACGGAGCCCCTTTATATTGTGCAGTCCAATGCCTTTTTCGTGCTCGAATCCAAGTCCAACTCCGATATTGTTCCAACATGCATTTTAGCTCCTCGAAATCACATTTTTCCTACAAAACAATGCTAATCATGTTGGTTAGTATAAATTCACATTTTATTACCAATTACATGAAAATGTATACACATTGCACAATAAACAAGGCGAAAATGATACGTTTGAGTATCACTTGGGCATATAAATCTGCCCAAGATCATCTATATCATCTAGTTCGGGTCAAGGATTCTACCTCTAAGACCCCAACCATCAAGTCAATTCCAGTAGTCAGTGAGTTCCCAGATTTTCCTGAGGATCTTTCAGGAGTTCCCCCTAAACAGGAAATAGACTTCAGAAAAGATCTCCTCCCAGATACTCAGCTTATCTCCATCCCTCCTAACAGAATGGCTCCAGCTGAGCTTAAGGAGTTAAAGGAGCAGTTAAAAGATCTTCTTGACAAGGGTTTTATCAGACCCAACATCTCTCCCTGGGGTGCTCCAGTTTTATTCGTGCGAAAGAAAGACAGTACTCTCATAATGTGCATAGATTACTGTCAGCTGAACAAAGTCATAGTCAAGAACAGATATCCCCTACCTAGAATTGATGACCTGTTTGACCAACTTCGGGGATCCAGTTGTTTCTCCAAGATCAATCTTAGGTCAGGATATCACCAGCTAAGGGTCAGAGAGTGTGATATACCGAAAACGGCATTCAAAACTCAGTATGGTCACTATGATTTTGTGGTGATGTCTTTTGCACTCACAAACGCCCCTGCAGCCTTTATGGACCTGATGAACAGAGTCATCAAGAAGTATCTAGATGTGTTCATTATTGTATTTATCAATGACATTCTGGTATACTCGAGAAATGAGGAAGAGCATGAAGATCACCTGAGGATAGAACTGCAGACACTCAGAGACCGCCAGTTATTCGCCAAGTTCATCAAATGCGAATTTTGGTTAAAATCCGTGACTTTCTTGGGTCATGTGGTCTCCGATGAAGGGATACAAGTAGATCCTCATAAGATAGCAGCAGTGAAGGATTGGCCCAGACCTGCCTCTCCTACTGAAATCAGGAGTTTTCTGGGTTTAGCGGGTTATTACTGATGGTTTGTGGAAAGTTTTTCCTCCCTAGCATCTCCTCTGACCAAGTTAACCCGGAAAAAGGTGAAATTCCAGTGGTCGGACGAGTGTGAAAAGAGTTTCCAGGAGTTGAAGACTCGAATCACTACCGCTCTAGTGCTAACCTTGCCGGAAGGATCAGATGGGTTGGTTGTTTATTGTGACGCTTCCAGAGTTGGACTTGGTTGCGTTCTGATGCAGCAGGACAAAGTGATAGCCTACGCCTCCAGGCAGCTCAAAGTTCGTGAGAAGAATTATCCAACTCATGACTTGGAGTTGGCAGTGGTGGTTTTTGCACTAAAAATATTGAGAAATTACTTATATGGAGTTCACGTAGATGTATTCATAGATCACAAGAGCCTTCAGTATGTGTTCAGCCAAAAGGACCTAAACTTGCATCATAGACGGTGGTTGGAGTTGTTAAAGGATTATGACATGAGTGTGTTGTATCACCCTGATAAGGCCAATGTGGTGGTTGGCGCCCTAAGCAGACGGTCTATAGGAAGTGTGGCTCACATTGAGGAAGACAAGAGGGAGTTAGCGAAACAGGTTCACAGCTAGCCCGATTAGGGGTGCAGTTGGTGGATTCAGCTGAAGGTTGTGTGATAATGCAAAGCGGGTCAGATTCATCCTTGGTAGTTAAAGTAAAATTCAGATAGGATGAGGATCCCATTTTACTTAAACTTAAAGAAGCAGTTCTCAGAAAGGAGGTTGAGGCTTTTTCCAAAGGGGGAGATGGTGTACTCCGTTACCAGGGAAGATTGTGTGTATCGAATTTGGGTAAGTTGAGATAGCAGATACTAGCTGAGGCACACAGCTCGAGATACACCATTCACCCCGATGCTACCAAAATGTACTGCGATTTGTGGGATATTTACTGGTGGAACGGCATGAAAAAAGACATTTTTGAATTCGTAGCCAAGTGCTTGAACTGCCAGCAAGTCAAGGTAGAGCATCAAAGGCCAGGAGGCATGACCCAAGATATCAGTATACCCATGTGGAAGTGGGAAGAAGTGAATATCCATTTCATTATGGGTCTACCTAGGACTCACCGACAGCATCACTCAATCTGGGTGGTAGTAGATCGAATGACTAAGTCAGTTCATTTCCTCCCTGTTAAAACCACAGACTCAACTGAGGACTATGCCAAACTTTACATCCAAGAGTTAGTCAGACTTCATGGGGTGCCTTTGGCTATCATTTCAGACAGGGGAACGCAGTTCACCTCACACTTCTGGAAATCCTTTCAAAATGGACTAGGTACTCAGATCAAGCTCAGCACAACTTTCCACCCACAGACTGATGGGCAAGCTAAGCGAACTATTTAGACTCTAGAAGATATGTTGAGAGCATGTGCCATAGATTTTAGGGGGAACTGGGACGACCATTTGCCTCTTATCGAGTTTGCATACAACAACAGTTACCACTCTAGCATCCAGATAGCCCCATTTGAAGCATTGTATGGCAGAAGGTGTAGATATCCTATAGGTTGGTTTGAAGTTGGTGAAGCTACCTTAATAGGGCTAGATTCAGTTCATGAGGCAATGCAGAAAGTTCAGCTCATCCGAGAAAGGTTGAAAACAACTCAGAGCAGCCAAAAATCTTATGCCGATGTGCGGAGAAGAGAGTGGAGTTTGCAGTTGTTGACTGGGTATACCTGAAAATATCTTCCATGAAAGGGGTGATGAGGTTTAGAAAGAAGGGGAAGCTCAGTCCGAGGTATGTGGGACCTTATAGCATTTTGAGGCATATCGATAATGGTGCCTATGAGCTGGTGTTACCTTCAGAACTAGCAGCTGTACATCTAGTTTTCCATGTGTCACTTCTGAAGAAGTGCATCGGAGATCCAACCTCAGTCGTGCCATTGGACAACGTGTGAATAAAGGATAGTCTCTCATATGAGAAGATACCAGTCCATATCCTTGACCGTCAGGTTTGTAAGCTAAGAAACAAGGAGATAGCTTCAGTCAAGGTTTTATGGAAAAATCAGCAAGTTAAAGGAGCTACGTGGGAGGCCGAAGCAGATATGATGGCCAAATACCCGTATTTATTCTCTACCGGCTCTAGCACAGTTTGAGATATTAGTTTTGACCCTAGAACTCAATTTTATTTTCATGACTCAGTTCAGGTGTTCAAGTCTCTTTTATGTTTTTGAATGTATGTGTGAAAAGAGAATTTAGTTCAGTTATGTATTCTGGAACAGCGGTAGTTCTTCCGTCAGTTTTGGAGTTAAATGAATAGTATCTAGAACTTTGATTGTTATTCTATACTTTTCTGTGTGATTTTTAACATTTGAGGACGAATGTTTCCACCGGGGAGATACTGTAATGCCCCGGAAACTCAAAATCAACATTCGGGACTTAAATCAGAAAATCTAAAAAACTGCAGAAATGTTGCAGGACAGACCACCTGACGAGTCGTTAGGTAACCTCATGACTCGTTAGGTGAGCCGTGAGGAGGAGGCTGGATAATGTAAAGGAGGGAGGCAGTGTACCTATCGAGGGACTTCACGAGTCGTGGTCAAACCTAAGTTGAGAAAATATTGTGTTGTCCAGTGTACTTGACGAATGAGGGCAACGAGTCGTGGTCCCCAGTAACGACTCGTTATGTCCCCTGTTACCAGCCCCAGTTAATTTTAGCTAATGTACCTGACGGGCGTGACCGCGAGTCGTGGTCAGTCACCACGACCCGTTAGGGTCACCTGGCAGTTTTTCCCACCTGGCAGTATTACTTGGCCTGATTGGCCCCAGACTTTTGTGATCACCCAGTTCATGCCTTTATACCCTGGCAAGGTATATTGGGCCCTATCGGTGGGGTGTATACATCGGACTCCACGCCTAGCTCACATGGTTAAATGTCGGTTATAGACTCTCCCACTAGTTAGTTAGTCCACTCTCATATTTCTCAATTCAGATCAGTTCAGTGCAGTATCTTAGACTCAGTATCTCAGACTTGGGACATGTTTATGACCATCAGTCAGGATCATTCTTGACCATATCAGTTCTACATTAGTTGTATCAGTTTTCAGCCTATCAGTTGGTTATTTCAGGTTGTATTAGTTCAGTTACTAGTTCTGTCATATTATTCATGCTTCTCTCACTTACGCAGTATATTCGAAGTACTGATGCATACTTTTATGTTGTATCATTTCATGATACAACTGCAGGTTTTCAGACTCAGCACCGCTAGCCACCGCAGTTTAGATTCTCCACCTCAGCAGTGAAGTATGAGTCCTCATCATCCGAGGGCATTATTTCTTTCTTTCAGTCATTTATTAGTTTTAGTTAGACTTTGAGTTAGATGGGGGCTTGTCTCAGCAACTCCTCATTTAGATGGCTTTCAGACAGACATGACTTTCAGATTTATCAGTATTATTCAAATGTTTTGAACTTTATACTTTCAGACTTATCTTTCACAAATGTTTTATGATATTATTTTAAATTTTCGCTGGGTATGATTACTCATAATACCAGTGCATGATAGACCAGGGGGTTGACTTGGGGTCACTTGTGGCTTCAAGTACCGTATTACGTCCAGGGTGTAGGCTCGGGGCGTGACAATATCACTAATTTTGGTGTGAAAATCTTATATTTTCTTAAATTGTAAATATGACTTTTTTGTTTGTTATTATGCCCTGATGTGAGTTATTTTATGTTGACGTTGTGATGAAGGAATTAAGAAAGCATGTATAGGCTTCATTTTAGGGTCAATCAAGGATCCTATTGAGTTCTCATGTTCATCTTACTCACTCTTGTTTTTCTGCATTTTTGTGCAGGTGCTAAGCTCGATACATGTATTAGTGATTCATTGTAATAGATCAGAGTCTAAGTCTTTGAGGTAGCTGTTCGGCTGTTCTGCAGCATTCCAGACTTCTTATTTTATTTTTACTATCTATCTTGATGTATTCTAGATAGTGTATCTTCTCATATTCCACACTTGAGATTCTTAGAAGCTTGTATTCATGTCACCAAATTTTGGGTACTGTTGTCAGATTTTCCGCTTTCTTTACTTGATTCTATGAGAAGAACGGATAATGTCTTGCTTTCACTTGATTATTCTCATTTGCGCGTATATTGGTTGATTAGTGCATTGAGGGGTTGACTTGACTATTGGTGGGATTGGAACAGGTGCCATCACCGTCCCAATATGATATTTCACCAATAGATTTCCTTGACAGATTATAGTAATTGGTTTAGGGATTGAAACAACAGTCACATAACTTGATTCTTGTGGAATTCCTTCCATAGTATTGTAGCCCTAGCTTGGGGTTTAGGTATTCTACCAGCCTGCTCTGGTGATGCTCCTTTTTAATTGTTAGCGTTCACCAAATTTTGTAGGGATAAAAAAAAGGAGCCGTTACGAAAAGATTTTATGTTGTCAACTAAATCTAGATTATGAAGAATGTTGATACACATATTGAAAAACAATTGTTGAGATTCATTCAGTCAAAGATCGGAAGAAGACAGATTAGATAAATACATTTTACTCTCCACTTGTACATATGGTCAATCCATCTTTCCTCTGTTGAGCATTGATTAGTCACTCAATATTTTTGATTCATGAAATATGAGTGAATTGTGTTATGATACTCTTTTTCAATTTATTTTCAATGCATCCAAGTTGGAGCAAACCCGCCAATTTATCCACATTAGAGACTAGTACAAGAACTACCTCATATACTTTTGATACACTCGGGCGAATTTATGTATAAATTTTAAGTTATGTGAATTTGTGGTCTCTTCATAAAATTAGATATTTTATGTATATATTTTTTAAAATTAGTATAATATTATTATTGGAATTCAAGCATACGCAGGGGAAGCAAATAATTCAGAATCATACTTGCATGTAATATAGACAACACATTAATATAAATTTTAATCATGCATAAAATTGATACTTATCTCTTGAAGCGTAACCGCAAATGAATCCTCTTGAAGCTATTGCACAAATGGTCCAATACGTTCTCCAAGGCTGTGATCTTCTGCTATAGCGTAAAAATTCTCCGATTATGAATACTTGTATGGGCAAGTACTTCTTCTCAAAAAGTCAAAAGCTCTCCCTCATATTTCATGGAGGAAGAGAATCCTATTTATAACCATATTTTGGGGTATAAAACCCTAGTCCCATAACGTATAGGAATCTTTCCTATTTATAACCATGTTTTGGGATATAAAACCCTAGTCCCAAAATGTATAAGAATCTTTCTCTCCAAGTAATAGAAGAACTTTCCTTCTATAAGATCAGTTTATTTTTACTAAAATCTTGTAGGATTTTACTGCTTCTAGAAAACTGATTTCTTGCTTTCCAAGTTTATTAATTAATCAGGTATAGCAGGGACTAATGATTTAATTAATGAGGCTTCCAATTATGATAATAATTCTCAAAATGAATGAATTACATATTATTCCACTAAAAATCCATAATTGCACTCCTCGATGTAATTTCAAAAGCGTTTGTTGAATCTTATTTAACTCTCCATGTTAAGATTACAAATACCAATTAATCGAATTAAATTTCTAACTATTTAATTCATTGATTAATTTAATTATTTATTCAAACGCTTAACTTATTTCATGTGACGGATACTAAACCACCTGCAGGGTTTTCACATGAAAACTTATAAGCAGTCATAAAGGAGTATCCTCAATCTCAAGGTTGAGACATAGATTCCATCAACTAATTATTATTTAATAACTGTCACTTTTCATAATCTAACCTATCGGGAACATTTTAACTCATGAAAGATCAAGTTTCACCCTTTGATAAATCAAAACAACAAATAAATTACATTGATCATAATAATTATATCAAGATTAAGAGTATAAATACATTTAATGATCTAGAGAATTTATTTTATTAAGTCAGATAAAATATTTATCTCTACTTGGTCCGTTCAATACATACAAAGCATACTAACACAAGAAGTTGGAATTATACTTTTCTAATAATCAAGATAAATTATATTGTGCTACAATCGTACCGATGAATTTCTCCAATTTTCATTTTAGAGTGTGAACATATATAAATTTTATACTTATAATAAACGATAATTTAATCTTCCGTGTATAAGCTAAACTCTATATACTAAATCATCTACTATATAAGTAAATGACACATCGACTAATAAATGATCTATTCAAACTTTTACTAAAATTGAATAAGCAATTGTTCTATAACAAATTATATCTAAATACATGGTTAATAGTATATATCCCATTGTTAATAGTATATATCTCAACAATCTCCCACTTAGTTTTAACCATTGTAATTGTTAGATTATACATATCTAAATGGCATGGTTAATGGTATATACCCCAACAATCTCCCACTTAGACTCTTAACCATGTATCTAACTTTTATAGGCATACTTTTTACACGACTATCAAAAAGTTTTAGTCAATAAACTCTTTGCAAAAGGAACTTGCCAAGTTATTTTCTAATGCAACTTCATCTAATAGTAATTCATCGTAACTGACCGGTTCTGTAGTAATGTCCTCGGGGACTCTATCACGAAACTCTCCCAAGAGTATATACTATACCAATCTATATTATCATTCTCCCACTATGAATAAGTATTCTCACTACTATTGTCACACTATAATGTTCCTGAGTCTTAATATTTTCTTCATTACTTTTCAGTATTGAAATATTAACGAGTTCATATATTATTATTTGCTCAACATCACATCCACTACTTTGAAGTAGTGAATTTTCTTACATTTATTAATGTTACTCCCACAACATAAATGCAATGGAACGTCAACTCTGACTTCTCGATTAGATGTTCTTGAACTTATGAATTTTTAGATAACTATTTGTTATTTTTTTGCTTAGTTCCCCTAAAACAAGTTTACTTCTGGGAATATAGTTTATTAAGTAGTCCTTTTCTAGAAATCTGGCATTTGTATTGACAATTACCTTATCTTCTTTATGAAAATAAAATAAACCTCCTTTCATTTTCTTTGGATATCCAAAACCACTCACACATTTGTTTTTGTTTCCAACTTATCTGTCTTCCCTTTCAGCACATGTGCTAGACAACTCCATATACAAACATGTCACAGACTAGACTTATGTCTAATCTACAGTTTTATAAGTGTCAAAGGTACTAACTTAGAAGGAATTAAATTAAGAATGTAATTTGAGTTTTTTAAAAAATATCCTCAGACAAAAAAAGCAAAATGAATAAGTCAAAAATTAATATTACCATATCTATAAAAGTCTTAGTTTTTTTCTTCTTCTACAACAACCCATTGTAGGATACTTGATGTAGATAATTGAATCTCAATCCCTTTATCTGATAAGTGATTAATGAACTCTCCAAAGAGGTACTTTCCACTATGATCATATCGTAGCGACTTAATATATTTTTTCATGATGCTTTTTATCCATTGTAAATACCTTAACTAATTCAGAGCATTCAAACTTATAGAACATCAAATGAATATATTCTTATCCAGAGTAATCTTCTGCGAGTGACACGGAATACTCAAAATTACTTCTTGCCTAGATACTCATTAGAATACACAAATCGGAACGGATTAATTCAAACTCATCACTAGCTTTATTTCCTTTGAAGGAAATATATTTTAGTTCATTTTTTTCTTCTAAACAGGACCTAAAATTTGGTAGTGTCTTCACTTTTATTGAACCTTTAAGTCCATCATTTAATTAACCTCGAAGTCCTATCTAGAATAAATGACTTAAAAGCTAGCAGACTAGATAAGTTTCATTCAATATTAAAGAATATTTTCTCTTATGGGACAGATTAGTATTACTCAGTTCAAGAGAGACATTAATAAAAAAAAGTCCATACATTTATGTATCACAAGAGATAAAAAGTTTATCAAGTTTAATAACACAAAAGTTATAATAAGAATAAATTGAATATCCATCTCTTAATTGTTTAGATACTGAAATTAAATTCTTTCTAAAAAAAGGTACATATACATGCATTCTTTAAATTAATGTCTTATCTTTGAAAAAAATATATATTCTTGAATAGTACTAAATGGACCAGATAAAGTCTATTGGAAATTAATAGATTATAATAAGTCGGTAAGCCAAATAACTAAATACAGTCCACATTCACCAATATATATATATATATACATACATGTATCTGAATAGTAAATTTCGATGGGAAAAATACTACTCATGCAGTGTATATAAATTATGCAAGATTAATACAATTCAAATAAAAAAGAAACCAACTCGTTGGAGAGTAAATTGTTACTTTTAGTCAATTATATATAATTATTGAACACTAGTTCTATTGATCCAACATTTAACTTAGTTGGAGAGTTAATACAAGTTATCAATAGCTAGTAACGAAAAAAACAGCAATTGGATGTAATGAGTCTATCCAATGGGGAAAGAAGACCAATGTTAACATATAAACTCATTACTGTCATCAATAACTAGTGGTTTTACCTAGTGACAATCCATAATAAATTTATCTGATATGGAAGAGGACCTAAAATCAACATGTAAATTTATTATCTAACTTGGCACATGAATTAATATTGATCACCACTTTACATGTCTGTTTTAAAATTTTAACACTAATCCGACATATAAACTAAGATGGAGAGTTAACACATGCTATCAATTACTAGAAATTTTATTAAGTGAACTTGTAATAAATTTATCCGTTATGGAGGAAGACCTAAAGTCAACACATAAATTATTATCTCACTTGTAATTAATAGTGGAGACCATAGAAATAGCTTCTATTACCACTTGATCATGACAATTATACATGCATCGAGAATATCAATGACTTAATCAAATGAACCGCTTGATGCAATCTCTTTGTTAATCAAATTCTCAATCCATGCACAATATAGTTTCACATGAATAAAATAAGAATCTTTAATGATCCCTAATAAATAGACCACTTTAGCAGAAACTATTCATTAATCATGAATTCTTATTCAAATAATATAACATGCATGTGAAATAAATTAAAATAATATATCATCGAATATATCCATGCATCTTGAATAGTAAATTTCGATGAGAAAAGAACTACTCATGCAATACACATATGTGATGTTAGATTATTCACTCTAATAAATTAAAATAAAGTTAACTCAGATGGAGAGTATATTATTAATTTAAGTCAAGTGAATATCATTATTATCATCCATATTTCCATTGATCCAATATGTAACTCAAATGGAGAGTTAAGACAAATTATCAATAACTAGAGACTAAAAACACAGTAATTAATCGTTAAGTCTATCCGATGGGAAAAGAAGACCAATGTCAACATGTAAACTCATTACAATACTGTTATATATCAATGGAGACCATAGATATTAAACTCTACCACCACTGGTTAAAAGAAAATAATTCTCTTAATTTTTAATTTTTTAAAAAATAGAAGAATATCCAAAAACCCATCAAAATGACTCCGAATGGCCAAAAAATGATGTTAATCACTGCAAAGCAGTGTTTATTGTTCTATGAGCCATTTCCAATGAACCTACCAAATTTCAGATCAATCAAAATTTGTAAAATTATCAATTTTCAAATCTATGACCAAATTTGAAAAACGGTCGATTCAGGAGATTTAAGGGAAAAAATAATTATATCTATATTTTTATCATATATAAATTCATAGTAAATCATCATGTGTAAGCATGTTCTAGATTTAACATAAATAAAACCAATATAAAGAATTAGTGTTTTCAAATTTCATCAAATTTTAATCCAACAAACTACCTAAAACCCATCTAAACGTACAACCTTAGAATGATGAATACAACATTGATACTACAAAGTCGTGAGCATCGTTCACCAGGTCATTTTCAACAGGCTCATCTAATTTCAGGTCAATCGACAATTATGAAATTCATGAATGTCAAACTATGGCCAACTCTAAAATAATCATTTTGGGAAAAGTTAAGGATTAAAATAGCTTGATTTAAGTTTTCATTCTCATAATTATCCATGAGCACAAGGTATACAATGTGTGTTTTCTTCCAGTAAGATACACAATATCACCTTACAACAAATTGTCCTCTCGATTAATACACATGAGAATCCAAGATATTATGTTTCTCACTTTTGAGTGAAAACCTCAATATCTCTTCTCATGAATTAATTATTACTAGTATCCAAGGTAAATCTCCTTTCGGTAGATAAAACTTTATTACTAGCATACACTTACCCATGACAATTTACACATCATACATTAAAAATATTCTAATGACTCAAATAAGTAGACCTCCTTAATGAATCCTATTTAATAATCATAACTTTCAATTCATGTATTAATATCATCTCACATGTATAAAACATTAAGGGATCGTTTGTTTCTGGATAAGGGTCAAAATAATACATGAATAACCAAGTTATTCATGTATTAATTTTATGCATTGTTTATCAAATAGAATAAAAGTTATTCATATATTAATTTTATATAATGTTTGGTTAGTAGGTTTCAAATGTTGTATAAAAATTATCATATATTAATGTTATACAATGTTTGGTTGTATTTTTAGTAATTCTACATAATTAAAACTTACATAACTTATGAGAAAATCTATGTATAATTATGTGGGGTAGAAGGTGGAATAAGTTATATAGGTATTAGTTATACATAGATTAAAATTATAAAATTACACATTTACCCCCTTTTAAAATCTTTTTTAATTTGGTACATTTTTAAAAATTGTACTTTATTCCGTGTATATTTACCCAAAATTAGTTATTACTCCTTTATTTGCTATATTTTTTTTGGATAATATATATATATATATATACACACACACATACATACACCTCCATTTTCTTCTTTTAAAAAAAATAATTATACAATAATTTTATACTATCAGTTTACTTATTTATTTATAAATAATATTTATTAATTTACAAAAAATTAAATACTCAATAATCAATAATTCATGTATTGTAATCTCTACATAACTAAAACCTACATAATTAATACCTACATAACTAATACCTACATAACTAATACCTACATAACTAATACATGAATAACTAATCCCTGCATAACTAATTTCTGCATAAAATAATACATATATTCCTTCATACCTAATTCATGTATTAATAATACCTACGTAACTCTAACTTGTAACTAAACGGTCCCTGAGAACTTTTTAATGATTTCACATAAATAATTCACTGTAATAATAATTAATTATTAATCATAAATTCTTAACTTATACAATATTACATGCATATGAGAAAATTAATGTCCATATAATAAAATCAATGCCCAAATAATAACAATTGATTTTCTGTCAATCAAAAAGAATGAGCCCGCGAAATTAAACTGTACAATTTTGGTCAAAAATAAAACCATTCGCTTAGCCAAAATTAGTATTACAATTTACCATGAAAACAGAGGATACACTAGGTACCGCCGGGGTCAACATGTACCATGTTCAATTCTTTTAATTTTAGCAATCACCAAAACAAAGTCTTTGAATAAATAATTCTATAGCTAAATATACAAGGAATCTTAATTCCAATTAGTGTAGAAAACTTTTACCGCCAGCCCTAACAAGAACGTCCGAGGATTTCACTGCGACACAAATTCTGAGGCTAGAAAATTAGTCTCACGTAATTCCCATTCTTTTCTTTAATGTTTATTTCAATCATGTCTTCCGAGCATTAAAAACGATTACCGGAAAATTGTGTGATTATATATAATCGCACGTATTTAATTCTAGATTATCTATTTAGACACAAGTACTCTCTCATATCAATTGTTGGAATTCAGGCATACCCAGCGGAAGCAAGCAATTCAGGATCATACTTGCATGTAATATAGACAACACATAAACATAGATTTTAATCAAGCATAAAATCGATATTTATCTCTTGAAGTGTGACCGTGAATCAATCCTCTTGAAGCTATTGCACAAATCGTCCAATGCGTTTTTCAAGTCTGTGATCTTCTGTTATAGTCTAAAAATTCTCTGAGTAGGAATACTTGTGTGGGCAAATACTGCTTCTCAAAAAGGTAAAAATTCTCCCTCATATTTCATGAAGGAAGAAAATTCTATTTATAATGACGTTTTACGGTATAAAATCCTAGTACTAAAATGTATAGGAATCTTTCTCTCCAAGTAATACAAGAACTTTCCTTCTAGCGGCTCAAAATCCAGCACAACGAAGTCTACCGGGAAGATAAGGGAGCCCACTTGCACCAGCACAACCTCCACAATGCCATCTGGTCTGGTCAAAGAACGATCCGCTAGTTGCAAGATCACTATTGTTGTTATAGGACTGCCTAGCCCCAATTTCTTGAATACCGATGTCGGCATCAAGTTAATGCTCGCTCCCAAATCGCATAATCCACGAGCTCGGATACTCTGCTCGATTGTCAGTTGAATTGTAAAGCTCCCAGGGTCTTTGAGCTTTGTGGGCAACCTATTTTGTATCCGGGAAGTGCACTCCTCCATAAGCGCCACCGTAGCGTACTCCGTCAACCTGCTTTTGTTTGCCACGATGTCCTTGATATATTTTGCATACTTCGGCACTCCCTGCAAAACATTAACAAGAGGTAAATTAATGTGTACCTGTTTAAGCACCTCTATGAACTTTTTGAAACACGCTTCCTCCTTGTGTTTCTTTAATCTTTGAGGGAACGGGGATGGTGGTCTTTCTAGTTCAGCTTCCTTCTCCTTCCTCCTATCATCATTGTGTTCCCTCTCATTCTCCACTGCTCTCGACTGCTGCGGTGGTCTTTCTGGTTCTACCTCTTTGAGTTGTAAATCACTCCTTGTGGTCACTGCATTTACTTGCTTGGGGTTGGGGTCAGTGTCACTCGGAAGTCCTCCTCTCGGCCTGGTGTTCTGAGCTCCAGCTAGTTGCCCAAACTGGTACTCCAATGCCTTTGTAGCTAACTGATTGTTCTTTACATCGGCTGCCAATTTCACATAGTCAGCCTGCAATTGAGCTTGGTTAGCTATCATTGTTTTAAACATTTCCTCAATGCTGGGTGATGGTGGTGGAGGAGGTGCATTGTTGCTTCTGTATTGCGACTGATAGTTCTTCTGCCCTCCTTGATTTCTCTGCGCCCCCTAACTTGAACTCTGCCCTTGATGGTTGTTACTACTCCAAGAGAAATTTGGATGACTCCTCCAATTAAAGTTGTAGTTGTTGTCATACTGTTGGTGATTATTTCTCTGTACATTACCAATAAAGTTCACTGAATCAGGATTCGCACCACAACACTCAGCTGAGTGTTCATTACTGCCGCACACTTCACACCAAATTTGTTGCACTACATTCACTGGGGCTTGAGACTGATTCATGCTCATATTGCTGAAGTGGGTGTTGAGTTGATTCTGTAACGCAGCTATTTGTGCAGCGATAGCTGTAAAACCATCCACTTCCAAGACTCCTGCCGTTTTCCTTGTTCCTCCTCTAGAAGAGTCCGCATTCCACATAGGATTTCCCTACGAAATACGGTTTAACAAAGTATACAGCTCCTCATAAGTTTTTTCTAATGTTTGTCCCCCAGCTGCTGAGTCTAGCAAAATTTTTGTGTGGGGTTCCAAACCCTCTATGAAAGTATGCACCAGCACATCATTGGATTGGTGATGATGAGGACAATCCCGCAACATAGATTTGAATCTTTCCCAAGCTTGATACAAATTCTCCCCCTCTCTTTGTTTAAAACTTAGAATTTGACTTCTAAGTCTTGCTATTTTACCGGATGGAAAGAACCCTATCAAGAATTTCTTTGCAAGATCATCCCAAGTAGTGATGGAATTAGGTGGCTCAGCTTTCAGCCACCTCTTTGCTTCTCCCAATAGTGAAAATGGGAACAATGTAAGCCTGACGTAATCGGATGACACTCCAGTGGGGATGTAAGTGTCACTTATCTCCAAAAAGTTTTTTAGATGTTATTGTGGATCCTCGTGAGGGAGACCTGTGAATTGCCCGCTGGTGTGTAGCAATTGCACCATATTCTGTTTAAGCTCGAACCTCCCTCCTGGCTCAGGTTTGCGAATGCTAGATGTAACATTGTTAGCATGTGGGATTGCCACTTCGCGAACCGGCCTAGCTGCCATTTCCTCGGGCACTAACACTGCCCTTACAATTGGTGGATTCTGTTGTTGCTCCAGGATTGTTTGTCTGAGCAACTGCAGCTTTCTCTCTAGAGCTTCTCTCCTTTGACGATGGAATTGTCTTTCCGGCTTTAAGTGTGAATCCACCAGCTCCTTGTCTCTTGCTAGTGTTCAACAAAATTCAATATCTGCAAAAGACAGGCTAAGACCAAGTTGTCAACACTAATAAGAAATCGTAAACTAACACTTAAGAAAACTATTTTACCAATTGTCAGTCCCCGGAAATGGAGCCAAAAACTTGTTCAGTGGTTTTAAATGCCTACACGCAAGTGCACGTGGTCGAACAAGTAGTAAAATGGAGAGAGTAGCCAAGTATTGATCCCACAGGGACTGGACCAAGGTAATAATCGAATCAAGCGTTAATAAACTCTAACTCTAATAATGCAGACAACAATTTCAAGAAGATTTTGGGAGTTTCCTAATTTATACTAATCTAAAACAAATGTACAAATTGAGTCTGAACTATAGTAATGAGCATGCTAAGGCTATAATGAACATGCAGGGAAGCAATTTATTGATACAAATCAGTTAATCTTTCCTTCGGTTGCTAGTCAAGAATTATTGCCTATGGATTAAAACTCTCGTATTTAACCCAACTTAAGAATCATGAACCTTCCACCTACATTTCTGTGATAAGAAGAAATTCATGTTCTAGCCATACGAAACCGATTCCTTAATTGACTAATGATATATTTCTATTCTTAAGGTAAATCAATTCTCAATTTTCCCAAACCAAGAAGAGATCATATCCTACCAATTCACAACTTTCCAATTTCTTTCTCTTTCGAGCGTAAACCGGATTTTTTAGATATACATTAATATTGGCCAAACATTAATGCAGTAAGAACAAGAATTAATAGAACAACCATAGAAGAAAAGATGAAAAACCAAGATGATCAATAATTACATTCCACTACAAATGTTCTTAACCTCGGCAAGAAGTGAGTTTAGCCACTCATTTGTGGATTAAACATAATTAAATGAGTGTAAATCATACAAACAATTGAAATAAAGGAGGAAGAGATAGAGAAGAACCCTAAGATTTTCGTCCCCTCAACTGCCTGTAACCCACGTTCTTGCTCAACCAAGTCAGAATAATTAAAAATAAACCTAAGTGTACTATTTATACTAGTGGGAATTTTTCCCGAAATAACAAGCAACGTGTCACGGAGTGCATCGCGGAGCACTGCCTCTGTGACACGCCACAAATGCGGACCCTAACTGGAATCCGGTCCTCCAGGTAATTATGCCCAACGTGCCACGGCGTGCAACGCTGGGCTTGGCAACGTGCCATGGCTCGAACGCGAACCTTCACTGGAACTTGGCCTATTTTAATCAGCCAGGGCAGAATGCCTCCGCGATGGCAGCGTGACACGTCTCCATCGCGGAGCCCCTTAATTTGCTGCATTTCCTTGGCCTTTCTACTGCTCGCTTCCGAGTCCATTCCCGATTTCTCCCAACATGCATCTTAGCTTCCTAAAATTACATTTTTCCTGCAAAACAATACTAATCATGTTGGTTAGTATAAATTCACCTTTTAACTACAAATCACGTGAGAATGTACAAATATCGATGGATAAACAAGACGAAATGAAACATTTGAGTATCACTTGGGCATATAATTCTGCTCAAGATCACCCGGATTGAGACACGGGACAAAGAACCCAGAGAGGCTCCAAGTCGACCCATGGCATGAACATATCATCTAACTCAATCATATAAAGCAAATGATAAACATAATTAATATAGCAGAAGTCAGAATATAAGATAACATTTGAATACATGACATAAGTCTAAAGATGAATACATACTTTTGTCTGAAAAGCCTCTAATACAAACGAATTGATGGGACAAGACCCCAACTAACTCACTATAGTATGAAACTGAGAATACGGAACATAACTAATAAGAAAGGCCCTTGAAGATGAGGACTCACCAACTGATCAAGAAGTACTAATGCTGGGAATCTGGCTAGCGGCGGGACTGAGTCTAGATATCGGAGCTTGTATCATGAAATGATACAGCATAGAGTTGTGGTTAGTATGTGGAATGTACCGAGTATGCAAGGTAAGTAAAACCTCTAAGTAAGTAAAATCATAAATCATGAATATATATAAAAAATAATCAAGATAAGATCTGAAGGCTTGCATGCTATTTTATGAAATCATGATCTGAACATAACTGAATATCATAACTAAATCAAATGATCCAAAGCTAAAAGCTGATAATCATGAGTAAAATTAAACATTGGGTCAAACCTGTTGAAAACATAATATCATGACTGATGAACATGCATAACTAAAATCATGAGGAACAATGGGAGACTCTTCATATAACCGACATTACTATGATAGAGCTTACGTGGTCCTGAATATCACACTCAAGTGGGTAGAGCCGTTCAAAGCTTTTTCAGGGCTAAGGACGCTATCATGATATCGATATCAAGCTGAAGTCCCTTGGGGCAGGGAAATCTCACAAGGGAGGTCCCAATAAATTAAACATACCTACATTGGCGCGTAGTTTTGAGTCATAGAGTTGACTGACCCTTAGCCTACTCGGTGCTAGACACTACTCCCCAAAACATACATATGCTCTCCATCATTTTTCAATGAAACTGAACCATCATCTAGTGATGAAGCTGACTCATAACATACATACAAAAACCTAAAATCATAACATGAGGAGCCTTACCTCAAACCATACCACAAGCTGAACATAATTGGGAGTCTAGACTCCAAAACCATGTGGTAAGCTAATTAACATGAAATCATAAAACATACTTGATCATATGGGCTTGCCCAATACTTAAACATGCTTGACATAGACTTGATCATTCAAAAACATAAACATATACATGGGTATTTCGAAATCATACTTGCTTCATAAACATCTCATCATACTTGAACACACGTTTCATGGATATCAGCTTTCATGAACTTTCATGGATGGGAATCATAATTTTTAAAACTTGAAAAACATAATTTATAATTTAAAACATTGAAAATCTGCCCATTAATCATAATTCAACATTGGAAACAACATTAGATCATGCCCATGATTGATACTTAGGAAATTCACATGTTGGGTAAAACCCCCATAGATTCATTAATTAGAATTTCATGAATTGAGAGAATTGGGCATGGGTGCTGACTATTGCACCCATTCATAGCCTTACATACCTAAAGAGATCTTATTTCACAACTTCCTTGATTGCCCAATGAGAATTAACGAAGAACTTTCAAGAGACTAGGCTTGATCACCTCTTAAACCTCTAAGCTTGCATACATGAATTAGAATAGGCTTAGAATGACTTAACCCCTCTTAAAACACATTATTCTGAACTTAAAACAGCGTAGTTTAGGACTTAGCAACTTAGGAATTACGAAAAAGCCCTTAACATATTTGCAAAAAAATACATACTGCCAGTCCCAACGAGGGACTGGATGACCCCTCGTCCTTGACTGTGGTCACCTTTCGTGATCAGCACTAGAAACTTGCCATCTTTGGTCACCATGGGGGACCACGACTCTTGGTGTACCCGACGATTCGTGGTGATGACCTGTTAGGTACACTGCCTTTTTCCTTCATCCTTTAAACCACCTTTGACCACAGTTGACCTAACGAATCGTGGGGCTGACCACGAATCATGGTCACACCTATGATCACCCCAAAATATAAAATTTCCAATCATGGCCAAACCCCTCCCTATGAGTCACTTAACGACTATTGGTGTTCCTGAGGGTCACTGGACGACTCATCCTGTGACCTGGTGCAGAAAATTCTATTTTCGCCGTTTCAACTCTCGAGTTTGATCTTAAGATTTTCAGGGTATTACAGCAGCCCATGTCCTAGTGTGGCATTAGGTTCCAGTCATGCCCCTAAAGGTGGGGCATGAAAAACTTAGTAGCAGAGCAACGTCGTATCTGAGGGAGTTTGCATGTCGTGCCTAGTAGAGTCTTGTCTGTGGGTGTGTGTGCACCACATTCTATAGGCAGGAGGCTACAAGGGATGATAGCGTGGTTACCCTCTTTTCTTCTCCAATTGTGCTATAGAGCTATGTTGTATAGGGTTGAGTCCCTAAGCTTACGTTATTCTTCTTATCTACAGGGAAAATGTCCGATGCACGACAGACTACAGCTGGTCGAGATTTGGATACTAATGCAGGAGAGGGCACTAGCATAGTGCCACCACCAGAGCTAGCCCAAACTGAGGATGAGAAAGAGGTATTATCATGATCTCCACGGCGTTCTACGTCACATCAGGAGCCCCCAGGGCAGCAGATATGTCAACACCACCCCCAGCAATCCCTATACCTATACCTTTAGATCAGGAGGTTAGGAGCAGTGTTTATATGCTGGCTCAAATGAGGCTGCTCAGCACCAGCCAGTGGCACTAGTTGTTACTGAATCTACTGGAGGACCCTTAAGTTTAAGGGTTTGAGAGTCTCTTGCCATGAGTCTTCCACAGTTCATAGTGATAGACCGTGATGAGGATCCTCGAGACTTTCTTGATAAATTATAGAGGATATTTAGGGTGATGCATGCTATGCCCGCAGAGCCAGTTGAGTTGGTAGTATTCCGACTATGAGATATAGTGGTGTTATGGTACGAGAGTTGAAAAAGGTCCTGAGGTAGAGACGTAACCCCCCAACTTGGTTTGGTTTTTCGGAGGCCTTCATAGATCACTATTATCCTCGAGAGATCTGGCAGGCTCGGGTGAATCAGTTCCTGCACCTGGAGCAAGGTACGATGAGTGTTCAAGAATACGCAATGAGATTTGATTCTTTGGCAAGATATGTGCCAGCATTTGTTGACACCATGTCAGCTAAGGTGCATAGGTTCATCATGGGGCTTCTTCTAGAATATATAGAAACTTGTGTCACAACTACATTACGGGAGGATATGGACATTGTGCGCATTCAGAGTTTTTCACAAAACATCAAAGGGATTAGGCGGCATCAGCATATGGTAGAAAGAGCAATTAGGAGCAGCGCTGAGGGGTAAGCCCACTAATATGCAGGTAGAATTTCAGGGCGGACCCAGGCCGCCAAATCAGGTAGGCCACCTAGACCTTCACCTCAGCAACAACAGAATGGTAGATAAAATCATTGCGGACAGTCAGGTCCTACCGAGAGCTCATGAGCATCAGGTTCCCAGCAGTAGAGGAGATCAAATCAGAGCAGGCTCGTTGTACCGCATTGTAACATTTGCGGTCGATGGCATTTTGGGAGGTGTAGATTCGGCTCTACTGCTTGTTATACTTGTGGGAAAGAGGGCCATGTGATGAGGGATTTTTCAGCCATAGATTAGGGTGACCAGGACCAGCAGAACAGGTCCTCAGTAGGATCACATGTTCCAGCACCTTCGGCATGGCGCAGACCCTCAACTCCATCCAGTAGTGGTAGAGGCAGAGGTAAATCAGGGGCATCCAATTCTGCCAGTAGTCCTCATCGCACTTATTCCTTACCAGGGCGACAGAAGTTAAAGTCGTCACCATATGTTGTGACAGGTACGCTAAATGTTTGCTCTCCCCCAGTTTATGCTTTAATAGATCCAGGTTCTAGTTTGACTTATATTACTCCGTCAGTGGAACAAAAGTTTGGTATAATGCCAGAATTACTCCAGCGACTGTTCTCGGTGTCTACACTCGTCGGTGACTCTATTATTGCTAAGAGAATTCACCGGGGTTGCACAATATAGATTGTCGGTCTCCAGACCTAAGCCGATTTGGTGGAGTTAGAAATGGTTATTTTCTATGTAAATATGGGTATGGATTGGCTAGCGCCATTTTATACCAATGTGGAGTGTTGGACTAGGACCATTTGATTTAACTTTCTAGGGGAGGTAGTTCGAGAATGGAAAGGCAATGAATCTACGCCAAATGGTAGGTTCATATCCTATCTTCAGGCGAGGAAGTTGATAGAAAAGGGTTGTATTTACCATATAGTGTTTGGGATATGCAGGTAGAATCCCCGACTCTTCAGTCCATTCCTGTGGTTAGTGAGTTTACAAATGTGTTTCCATATGAGCTTCTTGGTATTCCCCTAGAGCATGAGATAAATTTCTCTATCGACATGCTGCCAGGTACGCAACCTATATCCATCCCTTCGTACCGAATGGCTCTTGAAATTGAAAGAATAGTTGAAATATTTGCTAGATAAAGACTTTATTAGGTCGAGTACTTCATCGTGGGGTGCGCCAGTTTTGTTTGTGAGGAAGAAAAATGCTCTCTACGAATATGTATAGATTATCAGCAGCTGAATAAAGTTACTATTAAGAATAAATATCCCCTTCCAAGGATACATGTTTTGTTTGATCAGTTGCAGGAGGCGAAATATTTCTCTAAGATTGACTTAAGGTCAGGGTATCATCAGGTGTGATTCCGGGAGAAAGATATTCCGAAGACAACCTTCACGACCAGGTATGGTCATTTTGAGTTCTTGGTTATGTCCTTCAAATTGATGAATTCCCTAACAGTTTTTATGGATTGATGAACAACATCTTCTGGCCATATTTAGATCGGTTTGTGATAGTGTTTATTGATGATACACTCATAAGATTAGCACAAAGACCATTTCCAAACGGTACTCCAGATCCACAGAGATCGCCAATTATATGTGAAGTTCTCGAAATGTGAGTTCTGGTTGAATTCGTAGCTTTCTTAGGCCATATTTTATCTGATACATGTATCCAGGTTGACTCATAGAAAATCAAGGCAGTAAAGACATGGACTAGACCCACGACTCCAATCAAGGTTCATAGTTTCCTGGGGTTAGCAAGGTATTACAGAAGGTTCGTCGAAGGATTCTCTGCCTTATCAGCACCATTGACAAGGTTGACTCAAAAAGCAACTAAATTCCACTAGACTGAGGCTTGTGAGAAGAATTTCCAGTAGTTGAGAAATAGATTGGCATCTGCACTAGTAAAAGCCTTACCAGAAGGTTGAGAGGGCTACATTGTGTACTGTCACACTTTAGGCATTGGGTCAGGGTGTTTTCTGATGCAACATGGCAAGGTAATTGCCTATGCTTTGAGGCAGCCAAGGAAACACGAAAAGAACCACCTCCACCCATGATTTAGAGTTAGCCGTAGCAAAGCATGCTTTGAAAATATTGAGGCATAACTTTATGGTGTGCATGTGGACATCATTACTAATTATAAAAGCCTCCAGTATATTTTCACAAAGAAAAATATTGAATTTGCGCAACATCATTAGCTAGAGTTGCGGAAAGACTACGATGTGAATATCTTATATCATCCAGGAAAAGATAATATTGTAATCGATGCCTTAGCTGCTGATCCAAGGGTAGCATAGCATATTTGAGGCCAGAACAATGAAAAATGGCTCGAGAACTACACCAGTTAGCCAATTTAGCAGTTCGAATAGTGGATTCAGAGGATAATGGGGTTGTAATCCGGAATACTATAGTATCATCTCTAGTTGTAGAGGTAAAGGGGCGACAGTAAGAGGACCCTAGTCTAGTATAGCTCAGAGACAAGGTTCAGCGGGGTGAACTATCGGCCTTTGAGTTAACAGGAGATGGTGTCTTGAGATTCAGAGGTCGACTCTGTGTTCTAGATGTAGCAAGGCTTCACTAGCAGATCATAGCAAAGGTACATTATTCTCATTACTCTCTTCACCCAAGTTTGATGAAGATGTACCATGATATAAAGGAGCTATAGTGGCGGCCTGGAATGAAGAAAGGTGTAGCTGAATTCGTAGCATAGTGTCCTAATTGTCCACAGGTAAAAGCTGACCACCAAAAACCTAGCAAACTTACTCAGGAGATAGCTATACCTATATGTAAATGGGAAGCAGCGCCGTAGAAACAGACCCGCTGAGATTCAGGGGGAAATCCCTAGGGGACCAAGACCACGGTTTTCAGATAGGCCACCCAGATCTTTACCTCCGGTACAGCAGCAGAGAGGCAGATTTGTTCGCTTGAGTCAGTCAGAGTCCGGTAGCAGTTTACGGACAGTAGCATCACCTCAGCAGCGGAGGGCAGAACAGAGTAGATTTGCACCTACCCCTTGTCTTATATGCCACCGACCCCATTCTGGAGCCTGCAGGCAAGGCTTCTCAGGGTGTTATCACTGCGGACAGAAAGGGCATTTAATGAGAGATTGTCCGACCAGAGGACAGGGTAGCCGGGATAGTCTGGATAAAGCATCAGCGGTACCACGAGCTCCAGCAGCCTCAGCAGGGCGCAGACCCTCAGGTTCAGCAAATAGGGGATGAGGTAGATCAGGAGCCTATGGCTCAGGTGCAGGCCCCAGCCGTACCTATGCATTACCAGGGAGGCAGGATTCAGAGGCATCTCCCAACGTGGTCACAGGTATATTGATTATCTGCTCATGCCCTGTTTATGTATTGATTGATCCAGGGTCTACCTTGTCGTATATTACACCATTTGTGGCCCGAAAGTTGGGTATCAAACTAGAATTGCTTCAGCAGCCCTTTTCAGTGCTTACACCGGTCGGTGACTCGATTACAGCTAAAAGAGTTTACCGAGGGTGTATGGTAGAGGTTGCTGATCGCTAGACCACAGTAGACTTAATAGAACTTGAGATGGTCGACTTTGATGCCATTATGGGTATGGACTGGTTAGTGCCATGCTATGCCAACTTAGAATGCTGAACCAAGACGGTCCGATTTCACTTTCCGGGGGAAGCAGTGCGAGAATGGAAAGGGAGCACAGTTACGCCAAAAGGTAGGTTTATTTCCTACCTTCAGGCGAGAAAATTAATAGCAAAGGGATGTATTTACCACCTAGTTAGAGTCCAGGACGTTCGGGTGGAACCTCCGACTCTTCAGTCTGTTCCAGTGGTCAATGAATTCCCTGACGTATTTCTAGATGAGTTGCCTGGTATCCCTCCCGAAAGGGAGATAGATTTCGCAATTGACTTGTTGCCAGGGACTCAACCTATATCCATTCCCCCGTATCGCATGGCACCAGCTGAGCTTAGAGAGTTGAAAGAGCAGTTAAAAGATTTGCTCAACAAAGGCTTTATCAGGCCTAGTACTTCCCCATGGGGTGCGCCAGTTCTGTTTGTAAGAAAGAAAGATGGCTCACTCTGTATGTGTATAGACTACCGACAGCTGAATAAGGTAACGGTTAAAAACAAATTCCCGCTCCCTAGAATAGATGATTTGTTTGACCAGTTGCAGGGGGCCAGATGTTTCTCTAAGATAGATCTGAGGTCCAGATACCACCAGGTCCGGGTTCGTGAGAGGGACATTCCAAAGACTGCTTTCAGGACCAGGTATGGTCACTTTGAATTTCTAGTCATGTCTTTTGGGCTGACGAATGCTCCTGCAGTTTTTATGGACCTGATGAACAGCATATTCAGACCGTATTTGGATCTGTTCGTGATAGTATTTATCGATGATATTCTGGTATATTCTCGTTCAGAGACAGATCACCAGAACCATCTGCGAACAGTACTCCAGATCCTTAGAGACCGTCAGCTGTATGCCAAGTTTTCTAAGTGTGAGTTCTGGCTGAACTCAGTTGCCTTTCTGGGGCATATTGTGTCGGATGCTGGTATACAGGTGGACACACAGAAAATAGAGGCGGTCAAGACATGGCCCAAACCTACCACTCCGACCGAGGTTCGCAGTTTCCTGGGTTTAGCAGGGTATTACCAGAGATTTGTTGAAGGATTCTCCACTATAGCAGCACCTCTGACAAAGCTGACACAGAAAGCAACGAAATTTCAGTGGACGGAGGCATGTGAGCAGAGTTTTCAAGAATTGAAAGACAGATTGACCTCCGCCCCAGTACTAGCATTGCCAGAGGGAACAGATGGGTATGCGGTGTATTGCGACGCTTTAGGCTTTGGACTGGATTGTGTGCTGATGCAGCATGGAAAGGTAATTGCTTATGCTTCCAGACAGCTGAGGAAGCACGAAAAGAACTATCCGACTCATGACCTGGAACTGGCCGCAGTGATCCACGCTCTGAAAAACTGGAGGCATTATCTGTATGGCGTTCATGTAGATATTTTTACAGATCATAAAAGCCTGCAGTATTTTTTCACACAGAGGGAGTTAAATCTGCGGCAGCGTCGCTGGTTAGAATTGCTGAAAGATTATGACGTAAATATTCTCTACCACCCAGGGAAAGCTAATGTAGTAGCAGATGCCCTGAGCCGTAAGTCAATGGGGAGTTTGGCGTATTTGCGACCCGAGAAGCGGGAGTTAGCCAAGGAAATTCATCAGCTAGCTGGTTTAGCCGTTCGAGTAGTAGAAACAGAAAATAACAGAGCAGTGATTCAGAATTCTACTGTGTCATCATTAGTTACAGAGGTAAAAGAACGGCAGTACAAGGACCCTGACTTAGTCCAGCTCAGAGATAGAGTTCAGAAAGGTAAGGGGCCAGAATTCCAAGTGACTGAGGATGAAGTTCTACATTGTAAGGGCCGCCTATGTGTTCCGAATATTTCAGGGCTTCGCCAGCAGATCATGCATGAGGTACATTACGCTCGTTATTCCCTCCATCCAGGAGCGACGAAAATGTACCACGACATCAGAGACATCTACTGGTGTCCAGGTATGAAAGCTGAAATAGCTGAATTTGTATCTAGATGTCCTAACTGCCAGCAGGTGAAAGCAGAACACCAGAAACCAGGCGGTCTGACGCAGGATATAGTTGTGCCTTTGTGGAAATGGGAAGCGATAAATATGGATATTGTAACAGGGTTACCCCGCACCAGACGCAGAAACGATTCTATTTGGGTAATAGTTGACAGGCTGACAAAATCAGCTCATTTCCTGCCAGCGAAGCTACCTTCTCGGCCGAGGATTATGCCGAATTATATATCAGAGAAATAGTTAGATTACATAGAGTGCCGGTATCTATTATTTCAGACAGGGGAGCACAGTTTACAGCTAGATTTTGGCAGTCGTTCCAGAGAGGCCTGGGGACACAGATTAACTTAAGTACAGCCTTTCATCCTCAGACAGACTGGCAAGCAGAATGAACTATCCAAATGCTCGAAGATATGCTATGAGCGTGTGTACTAGATTTTGGGGGTAGCTGGGATGAGCATCTGCCGTTGATTGAATTTGCCTATAATAACAGTTATCATTCAGCTATCCAGATGGCACCCTTTGCAGCATTATACGGGCGGAAATGTAGATCACCCGTTGGCTGGTTTGAAGCGGGGGAGACAGCGCTGATTGGGCCGGATGTTATTCGTCAGTCAGAAGAGGTGGTGAAGCTTATCAGAGAACGCCTACTGACTGCTCAGAGCCGCCAGAAGTCTTATGCAGATATGCGGCGCAGAAATCTAGAATTTGCAGTAGATGATTGGGTATATCTGAAAGTTCTCCGATGAAAGGGGTGATGAGATTTGGCAAGAAAGGCAAGCTTAGCCCGAGGTTCATTGGGCCATATCAGATTCGGCGGAGAATAAGCTGAGTTGCATACGAATTGAACTTGCCTCCAGAGTTAGCGTCTGTTCACCCAGTATTCCATGTATCTATGTTGAGGAAGTTCGTAGGAGACCCTTCCATAGTTGTTCCAGTTCAGGATGTCCAGGTCACAGAAGAGTTAGCATATGAAGAGGTTCTAGTAGCTATCTTAGACAGACAGGTTCGTAGATTGAGAACTAAGGATGTTGCGTCTGTTAAGGTATTATGGCGTAACAAGAACCGAGAAGAAATGACCTGGGAAGCCGAGGAGGACATGAAAGCCAGATATCCCCACTTATTCCAGACATAGGCAAACAGGAGGTATGTTAGAACTGTTTTTCCTTATGAATGCTTATATTTCATATATGAATGTTATTATATCGTGTGGAGTACCTGTATTGGGTTTTTCTGTTTTTCAGGAATTTTGAGATAGTCCATAATATAGGGAAAACTCTGCCGAAATTTTTCTAGAAACAAGTTAAGTTGAGAAGTCCTCCAGACAGAATGTCATTCGAGGACGAATGTTCTTAAGGGGGGGAGGATGTTACACCCCGTAAATTTTAAAGGAATAAATAGCCTAATGGCATGTTGGTTAAGGGATTTAGAAGGCAAGCAAAAAAAAATTAATTAAATAAAAGGTCGATTTTTCCATTCAAATGAATGAATTTCCAGCAAAAAACAGGGGAAATAAGTGAGAAGAAGGAACCCGCGACAAATATATATAATTTCCTTCCGATTACGCTACGAAACGCGGTCTAAACTCCGTTCTGACTTAGATACAGAGGTATAAAGCTGCAAAGAGCAATCCTACGGAGTTGGTTTCGTGAAATTTGGCCGGCGAAACGTCGTGCTACCGAGGTAAAGTAAATAGAATTGCTTTAAATTAGTACCAATGTGTTCCTAGCCTTGCAGTGAGCATTTATCCCTTCAGGACTATCGAGAAATAACGAGTTTTCGACCGTTTTTTGAAAGGTTGAAGTTTGGGATAAATATATATCAAAAGTGATAATTTCTCCCGGATATTAATGTATTTAGTTCTAATTGATATGTATATGAATGTAGTTGGGAGAAACAGCAGAAGTACCGACGGAAATCACATCGGTCAGTCGGGTACTCAGAAACCAAGTATGTAAAGTTATTCTTTCGGCAAGCCAGGAAGTACAGTCTAAAAAATAAATAGAATAGAGGCTATTAACAGATACCCAGCATACAGGAACGATTTCAGTACAATTTCCAACAAGCATGCTAGTATATCATTACGTATCATGCGATAATCAGAATAACGGGTAGTTAGATGATTTCAGATAGTATGTATCACATTTTGTGGAGACTGTATCCGGTAATAGATGGCACATTTTATACTATTGAGCTATATCCAGTTATAGATGGTATGTTCTATGTTATTGAGTTATATCTACATATAATCAGATCAGTAATCAGATATAGAAATAGCTCCAGACACCGATATAACTCCAGAAACAGATATGGCTCTAGAAATCGATATAGCTTCAGATCATAGATAACAATAATTAGATAAAAAGATAAAGGCCAGGTAGCAGTTAGCCCAGCAATCAGAAACAGTGTAAAATAGAATATAGCATCAGTTGTTTAGTACGGACTGGCCTTGAAATAAAAGAAGAGATTATGATTAGTATTTTCATTTGAGCATGCTTATTGTGTATGAGTTTGCATGTTGAGACTTGTTGTGGCATGTGGACACCCTTTAGCATCCCCACCGCCCCTGGGTTATAGCTGTGTCGATACCAGATTCAGATACCGCCACCAGCTGGGCGATGTCGTTCGCCTAGAGGACGATGATGGCTGACTACCATGATAATACGGTCCAGATAACCCTGCTTGCAGGAGCAGTTCAGTTCGCTCTGCGCAGAGCCAGATTACCCTGTTTACAGGGGCAGATTACTCTGTGTGCGCTTGTGGCCGGGGCCAGTTTCAGATACAGTTTTTTATAAAATTACCCTGTTGCGTGCTTTCACCCAGGGGCAGTTTCAGTCACAGATACAGCAGCAGATTACCCCGTTGCGCACTTGCGCCCAGAGGCAGGAGTCTTCGGACTTAGACACAGTTTATTGTCAGAGGCCAAGGCCTGAGCTACATACCCAAGGGGGCTGGTAGGAGGAGCTCACAGTTATCGGATGAGTGGAGTGACTTATTTTTGGTTGGTTTAGACCCGGGTAGGGGTATATAGATTGTTCTGTTGATTGGCACCTTCCGGCTTATGGGGGTCGGTCAGGTATTGTGTGTATTTATATGTATATATATGTGCTGTTAGATACTGATAGACAATAGGATGACACATCGTCAGGTACGCCCAGTTTAGTTTCAGAATAGGTAAACTCTCCCCAGTTAGCCTCAGCCAGATAGACTTAGCTACTTCCTGCTTATATGTCATGTTATTGTTGTTACCCATTTCAGTTGTGTATTTCAGTTTGCTTTACATGCTCGGTACCTGTGGTACTGACGCCCGTGGGGCGCTGCATTGCTTGCCTGCAGGTACTCATAGATGAGGAGTCGATGCCTCGTGATCCTAGCCAGCGCAGAGTTATCAACTCCTGTCATCCGGAGCTTGATATTCAGAGGTGTATTTCATTTTCTTTTGTTGTATAGTACGGGTAGGTCGGGGCCCTGTCCCGACCATTCTATTATTACTTCCTAGAGGCTTGCAGTCTGATGTTTCCTGTGGTGGTGGAGCCGGTCGTGTGGGGCCGTGCATGTATATATGTGTTTAGTTGTTGATGTTGGCCGTGTGGGGCCTTCTTCTGGTTATAGTTAGTGACCTTGTCGGTCACAAAGGTGAATAGTAGTTGTTTCAGATTATAGTGTCATTGTTCTGGTTAGCTGTTGTGCTTTGCAGGTGGCTATAGGCCTAATCGGCCGGGGGCTGTATTTACAGCCGCTATATAGCCGATTCGTTTCTTGAAATAGAGCCAGAGTCTAGCAGGCACCAAGTGCCCATCATACCCCCCCAAGGTGGGGTGTGACATAATTCATATTGATTAATTTAATCGCTTATTCAAACGCCTAACTTATTTCATGTGACGGATACTAAATCCACCTGCAGTGTTTTCACATGAAAACTTATAAGCAATCATAAAGGGGTATCATCAATCTCGAGGTCGAACATGGATTCCACCAACTAATTATTATTTCACAAATGTCATTTATCGGCATCTAACCTATAGGGAACATTTTAACTCATGAAAGATCGAGTTTCACCCTTTGATAAATCAAAACAACAAACAAATTACATTGATCATAATAATTATATCAAGATTAAGAGTATAAGTACTTCTAATGATCTAAAGAATTTATTTTACTAAGTTACATTAAATACTTATCTCTACTTGGTCTGTTCAATACATACAAAACATACTAGCACAAGAAGTTGGAATTACACCATTCCCATAATCAAGATAAATTATATTTAATCTTGTGTTAAGAATTTGTCCAATTTTCATCTTAGATGGTGAATATATAGAAACTTCATACTTAAAAGAACGGATGATTTAATCTTTCGTGTATAAGCTAAATTCTATATACTAAATCATCTACTATATAAGTAAAGGACACATCGACTAATATATGATCTATTTAAATATTTATTAAAATTGAATAAACAATTATTCTATAATAAATACTATCTAAATACATGGTTAATAGTGTATATCCCATAATTAATTGTATATATCTCAACAATTATATGCTGACACCCATATTACAAGAAGGCTAAGTGGTCCACTTGATTAAATATTGAGTTGCTAATTTGAATAGTTGACATCAATTCCCACTAAAAATATTTTGTTCTTTCTTTTTTTCTTAATAATGTACCCATGTTCTAAAAATTTAGATGCGCCTCTCCCTCCAAGAATCATAATGTTTTCTATCTCGATCGTGTTTCCTCTTTGTTTTCTTTGTCTTATCATTCTACAAGAAAAAATAGCTAAATTAGAGTTCACCACTATTCCCCAGAATGCCCAAGTGAAAATCATAGCACCTCCTCTTATCTACCCACAACAGGGAAGATAGATCCACCAAAATATATTCTAATCACTCATTCTTTGTCACTTGAATATATATAAGACGTATTTTAACAAGCTAAATGTTCTCTCAAGTCTTATACATGCAATCTAAGAATTGCCTTTTCTAGGTTCCGGGCCTGCGAATTGTGGCCTGTGAAACGCTAAAAAATTGTGGACAAATTTTTCTCTCTCACGCGCACACACATATACATATATATTACTCGATATTATAAAATATATTAAGATTTTTCAGTTTACTAAATATCAGTTTTTTAAAAATAAAATTCTCTCAAATTTCCACTCAAAATTTTGTGTATAAAAACAATAAAAAATGTGTATATCTTGCTTAAAACTTTATGCATAAAAACTGTATAAAATCATTATAAAATGTGTATTTCTCGCTCAAGACTTAAAAGATTCGCTCAAATCTGGTATGAAATTTGGAGGGGGGGGGGGGGGGATACCCGTTGGTACTGGATTCAAAGGATTAGTGTACCCTTCAAAACAACATAACAACATTCCTTTGGAAACAAAAAGAAAATGCCCATGTTGTGGCAATTCCACCCAGAAGGTAATGGGTTACTCCTACAGCACAAAAATTTATATAAAAATTCATATTATATTTTTGAAAATTTAATACATCTATAACAAATATTGTATACAACTTTCAAACAAATTTAATACTATCACAATAACATAAACTTAAATTCATACAATTTTATTCAAACTCACATCAAATCTACACTAAATCATCTTGTTTAAGATATAAGCTTCCCAAGGTGTTCTCCAATTTTTGAAACCACTCATTTCGAAATTATTTTAATTTTCCAAACTCAAGTTTCAACTTTGAAACTTCAACCATCATCCGTGGTGGAATTCGAGATCGAATCTGAAATTTTATTCAAAACCACATCAAATCTACACCAAATCATCCTAAATTTGAGATATAAACTCTCTAAGATGTTCTCAAATTTTTGAAACCACACCCGATTCAAAATTATTTTAATTTTTCAAAATCAAATTTCAACTTTGAAGCTTCAAAAAATCATCAATAATGAAATTCGAGATTTTAATTTACAAAGAAAAATTAGATAAATTGAAGGAATAAAGAAAACGAAATAAATAAAGAAGAAGGAAGAAACAAAGGAGGAGAAAAAAAAAATGTTAAAGTTCATCAATGGTTACATTCGAGATTTTAATTTACAAAGAAATGAAAAAATAAAAAAGAAGAAATAAAAGGGAGGGGGAGGCGGGGGAGGAGTGAAATAGTTCTTTCTAAAAAAAAGTTATGTTTTATAATATATTTGTTATATTTTGCAAATAAGAAAAAATATTGTTATACTTAATAATTTAAAGTATTAACTAGTCGTGGGAGATAAATTCCTCAACAATTATTCATTTAATTACTCATCTTAAAAATATATAAAAGAAATTATAGCTACTGGCCAAATAAGAAATTACACATTTTTATGTTTTATGAAGAGGTTCCTGTTACGCCACAATACTTTGACAAATGCAACATCTTTAGTCCTCAACCTGTGAATCTATCTGTCTAAAATAGCTACGGGAACCTCTTCATATGCTAACTCTTCTGTGACCTGGACATCCTGAACCTTTGAAAACTTTTTAATCTTTTCATTCTCATTTTTTTATTTGTTGGGATCCACTTGATATAAATTTCGTTCTTTTATAAGGATGGACAAAACAAAAACATTTATGAAACTCTCACCACACTTATTTAGTGTTATAATTTTGTTCTTTGTATTTATTTGATCTGCATAACAAAAGTTTTGTTTAATATTTTATATTCCGTATACTGTCGCAAATAACTTCAATAAGTTGGGGACAGTGGAAGTAGCACTAAATGAACCAGCCAGCCTTGCATTCTCAAATGCTTGCGTTAAATTTGTGATCCTTCCTTCGTTGAAAAATAATTAGACAGTTGGTATAAAAGCTACTTTTAAATCAATCCGAATTAGCTTATTTTAGATGCTCAGAGAACACTACATCTCAACAGACATTTAAGCACCGGCACAAAAACATAAGTTAAAAATTTTCCAACTTATAATTTTTGGCTTATTTTGACTTAAAAATAAATATTTAAAAATATTTTGTTATTTACCTAAACATGGAAAAAGTACTTAAAAAGCTATTTTGACTTAAAATAAGTCAATCCAAATAACTAGTTAGAAATTCTAACTTTTAGCTTTTAACTTATAAATTATAAGCTATAAATTAAATCAAATCAAATTGTCAGGAGACACAGCTAGTTTGAATGAGAGTTATATCCCATAAGTTCTAAAACCACAACCGCCCATTGAAATGTAGTATTATTATCTATGCTAAATTCATTCCCATCACCCACTGCCCCTGGTTTCTTCAAAACAACGAATTGCAATATAGAACGAAATACCAACTACCGTACGTTACCAAAAGAACATAAACAAGTCCTAGTTGACCATTAGTATAATACAGAGAAGTCCACATGCATGCAAGGAACTTTAATTTTATGTGGCATGGAAGCATTCTCTCAGGAAAGTTCTTACCTAAATTAATAAAGCTATAACTTGTTAGACACAAATCGGCTATAGATTTGTCAGAACGTAAAATAACAGGGTGGGTTTTGATGTGAAGTGAATTTGGACACACTACTATTCCTTTCTCATCCCAATAATTTCTCCTTCAAATGAGGTAATTAGGTTCCAAGTGCAGCTACCGGTTATTTAAATCTAACTTCGTTCTTTTTAATTAGCCCCACCAGGTGAAAAAAATATTCCACTCCTACGACTATATATAGTCTGGCCGAGAACCTTCATTTCATTCATACTACCTTCCTTTCCTTCATACTGAACTAGAAAAAACAGAAGAAGATGGAGATTCCGGTAATCGACTTCAGTAAGCTTGAAGGTGAGGAGAGAAGTGCAACCATGTCACTTCTCCATCAAGCTTGTGAGAAATGGGGCTTCTTTATGGTAATGAATGAATGCATAATTCTATTTCTAAGTAGTAGTAATCACTTCTGATATGATACTGATATTGACAGGAAATTTTCAATTTATGCAGATAGAGAACCATGGAATTGACACTTACTTGATGGACAATCTGAAGCAGCTGGTCAATCAGCACTATGAAGTCAACATGAAGAAACGGTTCTATGAATCAGAGCTACCTATGAGCTTGGAGAAGAAAGGAAACATCAGCAACGCAGACTGGGAAAGCACATTCTTTGTTTGGCATCGTCCAAGTTCCAACATCTATGACATTCAAGGTCTCTCAAAGGAACTTTGGTAAGTCAACGACACCAGAGCATAAAGCTTCAACAGTTCAACAAATATGCTAGAATTAATGAGCTGAGCACACACGTACAACCTATCTATGTCATGCACTAAGAATACTTCATTGATAATCTATTCACGAAACAAAATCTTTTCTTCACATTATTGAATTTCACATTTGAACTATGTCGGGTGCAGCAAAGCAGTCGATGACTACATTGATCAGCTGATCAAACTTGCTGAAAATCTTTCAGAACTAATGTGTGAGAACCTTGGCCTAGAGAAGAGTTACATCAAAGAAGCATTTTCAGGGAGCAAGGGCACTTCTGTTGGAACAAAATTGGCAATATATCCTCAATGTCCTCGCCCTGATTTAGTCAGGGGATTGCGCGAGCACACAGATGCTGGTGGTATCATTCTCTTACTTCAAGACGAAAAAGTTCCTGGCCTGGAATTCTTCAAAGACGGCGGACATTGGGTGAATATACCACCTTCCAAGAACAACAGACTTTTTGTTAACATTGGTGATCAAATCGAAATTCTGAGCAATGGGATGTATAAGAGTATTCAACACCGAGTGATGGCTGAAAAGGATGGGAATAGACTTTCCATTGCCACCTTTTACAACCCTGCTGGTGAGGCCATCATTTCTCCAGCACCAAAGCTCTTGTATCCCTGTCACCTCCGCTTTCAAGATTATCTGAATCTTTATTCCAAAACCAAATTTTCCGAAAAAGGCCCCAGATTTGAGTCTGCTAAAACATTGGCCAATGGGCATTGAAGACTTCACCTTGAAAAAGAAGGATTATTCTTTCCAGGTTTATGTATTTTTTACTTATCCTTTGAGTGATCTCTTTTCCCCTTTTTTCCCTTTTTCATTTTGGGCATTCTGTGTGTTAAAGTTCAAGAGAAGCTCATGTATATAAGCTTCCTTTATCATGTAAGCTTGCATTAAAAGTATAAGGTCAAAGTTAAGATTGCTTTGAAAAGCTGTTACACATGGACCAATGATTCTATAGAGAGGAGCACAATAAGTTGATCAATGTTTTGGTTGTATCAATTAAAGAAAACTAACTCCACATAGCATGTCTTGGTAGTGGCTGATTGATGATTATCCACTACCTAATGCTGTGAGGATAACAATCACGAAAAATAAATATGTATACTCCAAATTCTCTGAATTTGATTATCTAGTAAGAGTGAGACAGCATCATATGCAGACTCAAAGACAAATTCCTCCTGAAGACCCATTGCCAAATCGGAATATTTTAAATTACTTATGTTTAGTCTATGTACACCTCGACTTTCCTGAAATAGATTGAACACATTATCAAATAAATAGATTAAGGAACACAAAATGGGAATGAGAGAGAGAGAGAGAGGGAAAGGATTTCTACAACTCTTTAGCGTGTCCTCCTTATGTTTGTCCACCTTAATGTTCAACATCCATCCTCAGTTTTTCCAAACAAACCCAATACAAGTGAAGAGTATTTCTCTTTTATTGCATGACACAAGGGTATTAATATCATAATATTACTATTGAAAAATAACATCTAGAGCTTTGGTTTAGTAGCAAGGCGAAGAGGGTGAGGTATGGGTGAGGCACACAGTCATGGGTTTGAACCCTCCTACAGATAAAAGTCTGATATTTAAGTGAAAAGGGTAGAGTGGTGAGCCCATTATTCACCAACTTTGGGAATGAGAGAGAGAGAGAGAGGGAAAGGATTTCTACAACTCTTTAGCGTGTCCTCCTTATGTTTGTCCACCTTAATGTTCAACATCCATCCTCAGTTTTTCCAAACAAACCCAATACAAGTGAAGAGTATTTCTCTTTTATTGCATGACACAAGGGTATTAATATCATAATATTACTATTGAAAAATAACATCTAGAGCTTTGGTTTAGTAGCAAGGCAAAGAGGGTGAGGTATGGGTGAGGCACACAGTCACGGGTTTGAACCCTCCTACAGATAAAAGTCTGATATTTAAGTGAAAAGGGTAGAGTGGTGAGCCCATTATTCACCAACTTTCGAAACACTACTGGCCGTGGGGGGTTTTGGGTTGTCAAAAAGAATTACTATGGACAAATACAGCGTTCTAATTCAGTAAAAACTATTAAGAAATACCATCTGTATAAATAACCAGGTTAATTCCTAGTCAAACCTGTTTGAAAATTGTTATAGCAGCTTCCTAAAGAAACTAGGTCCAAAAAGATGGTCCGATTTAAAGAACAATAATGTATTTACATAGCGCTTTGTTTAACAAGGTATAGGAGCCACTTACAAACTAGACAATTTTGACAACACAGATTTGGTCACCAGAGTATTAGTATGCTGAGTGGCTTCTGTGAGTAAGGACTTTCGGGACTTCAACATAGGAGAACATTTGGTGACAAAACATAATAAAAAGTTTCCAAATTTCAAAGACTTTGAAAACCTGTCAGCAGATTCCCAAGCATGCTGAACAAGTCTATCAACTGAGTCTTGAGTCAAATGAATGTTATGATTTAGGATATTTTGCATCAAATTGAATAATGATTCTGTCCATACCAATTTACTGCCAATTAAGCATTGATGACAGGGAAGGCAGATGAATTTCTTCAGATCGTCCTCGTCACTGAGAAGTTTCTGGCACAAGGCAGAAACATGGCCTGGGTGCAAAGATTCTCTAACTATCCTTGTTATTACATCACAGAGAGGGCTATTTATGCCTTCCGTTCTAAACATCAGCGGCAATAGCATAGCATACTCTGCAGCTCTCTGATGAACCTTAGAGTACTCCACTGCTGCTGTTAGTAATACACGAGAAGCTGGTTCTTTCAAAACCAACAACTTGGGAAGAATAACAGAGGAAAGAACATGACTGGGCCAACCACGTTCATCTTCATTTCCGTCTAGAAGATTGGAAACTAGGACTGCAGCTGTCTCATCATCAGCTCTCCAAGGTTCAATGATACCCAAAATAGCCAAAGACTGACCTCCTCCTTTACATAGCTGCTGAATTTCCCCAGCCAATTCCAAAGCCTTAGCAGTAGACTGAAGAGACAACAACCGGTATTTCAAGTGCTCCGCCATTTCCACAACTTGAGGGTTCAAGTATTCATCTACCTCCTTAATCACTTCATCAACCTCCCCAACGGATTCATCCACAATTTCTTGCTTACCCTCTTCAAATTCAATCATAGGATTATCATTTTCTCCAGCACAATTGAATTGCATTGCAAAGTTGAACTGTTTCTGTGATATAGGCAGCCAGGGAAGTATCAAATCAGTGTCAATGACTTCATCCTTAAGCCAACCTGGCAATGACCTAAACTCATCCTCCACTTGTTCTTCTTCAGAATCCAAGTTCAAGCAAGACAACCGTTCGTGGTTTGACCTAGATACAACATCAAGCAGCTGATGTGCAGCCCGCTTTACCCAAAAATCAAGTTCTTTGCCCTCCTTCAACATAGTTTCCGCAAGCTGACACAAGTCTGTTTCACAAAATCTCCGGCAATCATAAAGAAGAAATGACAAAATGCGAGCTTGAACAGCATTCGGTAGAGTGTATATCCACATAACCCTGTCAATCAAGCAAAATTCCAAATTTTACATCATGTAAGTAGAGCTACAGAAAGTAAAAAATATAAACCCAATTAATCCATGTTCAATTTACATGAAGTTAAACTGGTAAACAAGTATACCTCAATTTTAAGCTCTTAAGGTAAAATCAAGTAAAGATAAGCCAATACGAATTCAGTTTTACCGTTTTGTGTGAGATGGAAAAGATGAACCGGTGATGGTGATCTCGGTGGGTCTGGTGAGCAGTGAAAGGAATGAGCTTGTTGAAATGGCGGTGGCCCCGGGCTGGTTGAAAGACTGTTGTAACCATAGAGATGCTTCGGTTTCTGGACAAGGGGAGTTCAAGAATATCTGAAACAATGGTACCCAACATTCCATTTGCTGAAATACAGCGGAGGGAGCCGCGCACACACGGAGATTTCTCGCACAGGGAGCTCTTTCTTTAAACCCAACTCGCAAGGGATGTCTGACCCAAAACCAAATTTTACGCCAAATCTTATTTTGGTGTAAATTTTGATGTTTTCCATCTTCAATTCAATGATAAGTTTCATATTATTCTAAGGAAAAATTACACTATAGATATGTTTGGAAAGCCATTGAGCTAACTATTAGGTTAATGATTACTAGCCTAGTAATTACGGGACTACATAATTTAATAATTATGCAGTATAATAATTACAATAGTTTATTTATTTATCATGATGTAATTACAATATAATTATAAGTGTATTGTTTGGTTGGATATGTTAGTAGGTTAAAGTCCCACATTGGTTGGGGAATGGACTGATGGTTTGTTTATATGGACTTGGGCAATCCTCCCCTCATGAGCTAGCTTTTGAGGTTGAGTTAGGCCCAGGTGCCATATCTTTACAGTATAAATGTAATTACATAGTTTGCTTAAAATTTTTAAATAAAAATTAATTATCAAAAATTAATATTTGACAAATATGTGTCTTTATAAATGATATTAAATTAAGAATTTAAAATACACATTGGCTCTCAAAAATATATTAATTAATAAATATATATTTTTAATAAATATTATAAAAAATATATTTCAAAATTAATAATATTTTAATTTAATAAATTATAAAAACTAAAAATCATATTTATTACGAATATCATGAAATGCATGTTTGATAAAAATATTAATATTATAAATATAATGTCATAAAATTATTCAAATATTTGACAAAAAATAATATATTAATTCTAACTAAAAAATGAATAGCATGCAATGGAAATAACAAGTTAATACTACTAAAGCATATAAATTAGAACCGAAAATATAACATAAATTCAAAATGAAAGAAAAAAGTTAACATAATACTCTTATGTCAAATTCAAACATAACTTAAAATAAGTTGCAATATAACTTAAGTTAATATAATCCAAAAGAAAAGGAAAACATAAGTCTATAACATCATTCAACAATGAAATTATACTTTAATTTAAAAACTAGAATAATAATGCATTTATGGTAAATAAATAAAATTCAAGCAATTACATGGAATCACAAGAAGTAAAGGTTGAGAAATGAGAAGAAAGGAAATAAAAGACAAATAATATAAAATAAAAAAATATTTTAAAAATAAAAAATTAATATTTTTAATATAATAGAAATAAAAAATAAAATAAAAATAAAAACATAGAAACTAAAAAGTGACCTTGTAATTATATCATGTAATTATCTCCAATTCTCAGCTCTCCCTAGGAATTGGAGAGTGTAATTATTTCCTTTCCAATTACATTCAATTCTCTGTTGACCATGTAATTATCTAGCCAAACAAACAGGTCAAACTGTATAATTACACCTAATTACATCCAAATCCAATTAGCAAGTAACTTTCCAAACAGGCCATATATTAATAGGAAACTTACATAGTTGCCCATAAAAAATAAAATATTTACATGAGCATGTTCCTTTACTTTTAATACCCTCCAAAATAATTACATAAAATACCCCATTTAATTTATTTTTTTCAGGCTGACATCAGCACTGTACCTTTTTCTTTTTGTCTCATATGTCACTATCATGATATTAATTTATTTCTTTTCTCTCTCTTTCTTTATTTATTCCTTTTTAAATTAATTTAAGTTTTTGTTACTATTTTTTAATTTTTTTTTTATTTCTTATTTTACTTTTTTTTTTAAAAATAATACAGTAGCTAACTATATTTAGACTACCAAAAATATAAAAAGATTAAATAATTTAATTACAACAAGAAGTAATTTACAAAAACTACTAAAATCACTAGCTTATTTATTAAAATTACAATTAATAAAAAATATATTTTAAAAAAAAAATTCAAATTATTATTCTTATTTTTTTTCACCATAATTTAATTTCATGCTCAAATTTGGCTCCTTTTTTTCATTATTCAATTTTTTATTTTTCTACTCCTTTTTTCTTGTTTTTCTGTATTCTTTATCTTTTTCTCTTATTTTGTTAATTTTTTATTTTATTTTTTCATCTTATTTTTTTATTTTTTATTTTATCTATTTTTTTATTTTTTTCATAATCTAATTTCATTTTTTTTCTTTTTTTTATTCTTCTTTTAAATTTTTTTGATACCATTGAAGTATCCTCTAGTCCTCCAATACACACTATTCAGTCCTCCATGATACCATCACAATATATCTATATACTAGTGTGGTGTCATTGAGGGGTACTTCAATCCTTCAGTAAGACTCCTCAGTCCTCCATGATACCATCACAATATATCTATATATCCTCATGACATTATTGAGGTCTGCTTTAGTTCTTCAATAAGACACTTCTCAGCCCTCTATGGTACCATCACAATATATCTATATAATATTGTGGTATCATTGAGGTCTTTTTCAGTCCTTCAGCGAGACACTACTCAGTCCTCCATGATACCATCATAGTATACCTATATATTAGCATGATATCATTAAGGTGTGCTTCAGTCTTTTAGTGAGAAACTCTATAGTCTTTAATGATACCATCACGGTATGTCTATATACTATCATGGTATCATTGAGGTCTATTTTAATCCTCACTTATACTATCATAATATATTTATATGTTGTCATGGTATCACTGAAGCTTGCTTCAATCCTTCGGTGAGACACTCCTCAATCCTCTATGATACTATCGCAATATACCTATATAAAATCATGGTATCATTCAAGTCTGCTTCAGTCCTTAATAATACCATCACAATATATCTATATACTGTCATAGTATCATTGAGGTCTTCTTTTGTCCTTCAGTGAGACACTCATCTGTCCTTCATGATACCATCATAATATACTATATAGTAGCATGATATCATTAAGGTTTTTTTTGGGCCTTTTACTGAGGAACTTATCAGTCTTCAATGATACCATCACAATATATTTATATACTGTCATTGTATCATTGAGGTTTTCTTCAATCCTTTAGTGAAACACTTCTCAGTCCTCTATGATACCATCACAACATATTTATATACCAGTATGTTATCATTGAGGTTTGCTTCAATCCTTCAAGATAAAATAATAGTATATCTATATACTACCATGGTATCATTGAGGTCTGCTTCAGTTCTTCAATGAGACACTCCCCAACCCTCCATGATACCATCACAATATAACTATATAATATTGTGGTATCAATGAGGCATTTTTTAGTCTTTCAGTAAGACACTCGTCAGTCCTCCAAGATACCTTCATAGTATATCTATATACTAGTATGAAATCATTAAAGGAAATCCTCAATTCTCAATGATGCCATCACAATATTTCTATAAATTGTCATAGAATCATTGAGGTCTACTTCAGTCATCAATGATACCATCATAATATATTTATATACCAGTGTGGTATCATTGAAGTCTGCTTCGTCCTTCAATGAAACTCTTCAGTCCTCCTTGATACCATCACAACATATCTACATACCGACATGGTGTCGTCGAGGTATGCTTCTGTTCTTCAATCAGACACTTCTCAGTCCTCTATGATACCAACATAGTATATCTATATACTGTCATGGTATCATTTAGATCTGCTTCGATCCATCAGTGAGACACTTCTCTGTCCTCTATGATACCTACATGGTATATATCATATACTGACATTGTATCATAGAATTTACGCTTAATTTGATATTTTAATTTCTATATCATTTTCAGTAAGTTAATTTTTATAAAAAGTAATTACAAAAAATAGAGTCATATTTTAGATATAAGTTTCTGTCTTCATTTGCAAAAACAAAAAAAAATTATAAAAATAAGTTCTTTATTACTTTATATTTTAATAAATAAACTAGTGGACTTTAATATTTTTTAGTTATTTTTTATTGTAGTCTAGTTATATTTTTTATTTTTATTAATATAGAATAATTAGTTCTTTTTTATTTTTGTATTTTATTTTTTATTTTTTAAAAAAATACAAAAATATAGAAAGGAAAAAAATTAAAAAAAGATAACCTAACAAAAGAAAAAAAAGATCGAGAGAAAAAAACAGAAAAAATAAAGAAAATAAAATAAAATAAAAAATAAGGAACAAACTATAAAAATATTATCAAATGATATCTCTAATAAAGAATAAAAAAAGAAAAAAAAAATAATAAATAAAAAAGGACAAAACAATAAATGAATGGATAAAAAAGATAAATGAAAGGACAAAACAATAAATGCAAGGACAAAACAATAAATGCAAGGAACAAAAAAAAGAGAAAGAAACACTCTTCAACGTGCAAAGTGAAGGGGTATTTGGGGGTAAATATTTTGACCCAAATTGTTATTAAATGAAATTTGTATGAAAAGGGGCAAATTAGGGTAATTAGTTTACTTTAATGGGGTATTTTGTGTACTATTCCTTATATTAATTGGAGTAACATTATAACCAATTTGGGCCTATATTTTAAGTTCTTTTAAGATATGACCCAACTTCTTAAACCTATAATTAGTTTTCAATCAATAGCCCATACCTTAAAAAGTCAAGCTTTTAGCTTCCTTAAGCTTGGACCAGAGCTTTAAATCAAAAAGAAAATTGCTAACAGAGAACCTCATCCGGAAAGGTCAACCCGCTTCTCATTTTTTGTAGTATTCATGATGTTGTCAGATTTTTTTGTGCCATTGAAAAAGTTTTGGAGCTTGAGATTTTGTTGCGGAAAACTCAAATTCCATTAAATGAGCTTTAGAGCTTGAAGTTTTATTGTCCGAAGACTCAGACTCCATTGAAAGAGCTCCGGAGCTCTAAGTTTTATTGCGGGAAGTTTTAGACTTTATTGAAGGAGTTTCGAAGCTCAAAGTTCAACTCAGATCTAGAAAATCTTACTCTAAAATAATTGAGTGATTTAAAAATCGTCGAAGAAGCTTGTAGTAACTTGAATCTAGAATTCTGGGTTGATTGAATTTGATAATTGTTGGTCTTGAAAATCATAACAGTTGAGAAACAAAGTTGAAGATGAACTCTAGTTTCAGTATACAATATTATACATCATTATACAATATTATACACAATTATAATAAGTGTAAAATATTGTATATTGGATGTGAAAATAATGTTATAAAATATTTTTTTTTCTCTTCTTCTTCTTTTTCTTATTTTTTCAATATATATAATTACACATTTCATATACATATTTATATAAAGTTATACATCATTATAAATGTACTGCACATTTAAAGTTAAAAAGGATTCCTCAATGGAAGCATGCAGAGGTCGCTGGAAATGCTGCCAGATTTGTTAGCAAATGGCCAAAACAATCCCTAATACAGAAGAAAATGTCAAAAAAATAAAAATAAATAACCAAATGGCCGAAATGAAGCCAAAATAAGCTCACGGTTGGACTCATTATTCATTGCTGATGGCAAAGTTATTTTCTTATCGAAGATGGGCTTTTACTATTTTTGGGTCAAAATTTTGCAATGTAAATTATGGACTATATTTTTATAATGTAAGTTTGAGAATTATACTTTTTTGAAGTTATCCCTAATTCTAATAAGGGAATAGTGTTACAATTTCATATTATTATAATATGGGAATAGTATTACACACTATGACACTATTCATCGATACTAATTATATTTTTAATTATTTTGTTATTATTATTATTATTATTAAATAATATTTTTAATTTATAATATTATAAATTATATATTTTAATTAAATTTCTAATATATTAATTATTTTTAATGTAATATTTTTATAATATTAATTTTAAATTTTAATTTTGATGTATAAATTTTTAAAATTAATTTTCGTATTTACTATGTAACAAAAATTCTCATTATGAACTTCGTAATGCATTAATAGAGCATTTTTGGGAGCAACATATTAATTTGAAAAGTTGAATATTTACATAGAAATTAAAATAACTTTTACCATAATGTAATATCTATTTAATTATATTTATCATAATTTTACTTTTATTTGAATTATCTATTAATATCTATAACATATAATATTTTCTTGTAATTTATATTATTTAAAAATTTATGATATAAAATAATTTTATATTAAATAATTATATAAGAAAATAAAATCAATTATATAGGGTGAAGATTTAAAAAAAGAAAAAAAGAAAAGAAGAATAAAGAATTTATTTTATGAAATAAAATTGTTACACCCAGTAAGTTTCTCGCGTTTAGTCGGCCTATTCACATTTTGGTTGAGAGTTTTAGAGTGTCATACGTGAAAGAGCCCGGGAAAAGGCCGAACGAGTGTCAAGTTGGGATTTCGCGAGAGGAGGCCGAACCAAGCTGCCCAGAGAGGCAAAGTGGCACGGAGCTGCTCCTCCGCGTTAGCCAATGTGGCACGGAGCAGAATTGGCGCGTAGGCCAGCGTGCCACGTTGCCTTGTATCCTGCTTCAAGTATATATAGGCCTCACCCTTAGAATTCATGATATTTCTCAAATATATCCTGACCAGCAAAGGATAGAGACGAAGGAAAACATTTAAATTTCATCCGATTATGCCACTAAAAGCCGTCCAAATTCAAATTAACTTCGGGTATCGAAGTATAAGGCTGCAGGGAGCATTTCTATGGAGTTAGTTTCGTGAAATTCGCCCGACGAATCGTCGTCCCGCTGAGCCAAAGTTGTTGGAATTGCTCCAAACTAGTGTCAATACGATCCCAGACTTAAAGTAAGTATTTCTTCTTTCTAGACCTTCGAGAAATAATGAGGTTTCGACCGTGTTCTGTAAAATAGAAATATAGTTAATATTTATATATAAAGTTTTCCTTTTTGCCGAATTTAGTGTTAAAACTAGTCCTATCTTTTCAGTAACACGATTTCAGTTGAGAAGGACAGTTGAACACGAGCTGAAACTCGCCAGTTAATCGGTAGACAATGATCGAGGTATGTTAAGGCATTTTCTTTCGGCAAGTTAGTTTCTTCAGCATAGTAATCCAGTATGAATTCCAGTAAAGTATGTCAGGAGTACGTTATCATGTTTAGTTGTTGTTATCAATTGAGACTCATAAATTGTATTGTTTTGGGTTGGATTATACCTGTATAGCTTTCGTGACCGCCCCAGGGTTAATAGCTATGTCGACTCGCCCGCCAGAGGCGAGGATATGTCGCTCTACGGAGCGGCATGCCGTCCGCAAGGGACAAAGATGGGGATCCAGATCCTCATATTAGTCGTGGTTGGCCTTATACACACCCCCGCCGAGCGCTTACGCCCGGGGTGTAGATATCAGGAGTCCTCCGGACTCAGGCACAACTATAGTCAGGGCCGAGCGGGCCCAGTTGTAGACCCAGGGGATCGTCCAGGACGCTTATAGCTGGTAGTTGACTCAGTATGACTTGGATAGGGGTATATAGATTGAGGTGTACTCACTAGGGCTAATGGGTGCCCAGGTGGGTTATTTTGTGCTAATTGCACCTTCTGGCTTATGGGAGCCAGGTAAGGTTTATGATTGCTTTAGTCGTTGATAGTTAGACAGTAAGACGCCTCGCTTGTCAAGTAAGAACCCTACCCTCCTCATTACAGTTATGTTTAGTCTTGATTTCACTACTTCAGTCATTTTCAGTCCGTTTTTTTTACTTCAGTCATTGTCAGTTCTATATCCTTACTTTCAGTTATTTAAAGTTACTACTTTACATATTCAGTACCTGTGGTACTAACGCCCCCTTTTGGGGCACTGCATTACTTGCCTGCAGGTGCAGATAGATGAGGAGCAGATCCCTCATAGTTCCAGTCAGCCGTACAGAGCCATCAGCTCCTTTCTTCCAGAGGTTGTGTGATAGAGGTTTATTTCTTTTGTTTGTACAGTATGGGTAGGTCGGGGCCCTATCCCGACCATCTTATCACTCCTAAAGGCTTGCAGATTGCATTACTTCCCTCTGGTTAGATGATATCAGTCGTGTGGAGCCCATATGTGTTTTTGATTATGTGTGTTGGTCGTGTGGGGCCCTATTTAGCTGTTGACTAGTGGCCTTGTCGGTCATAGCTCAGTTTGGCATCGACTTTTACTTTTCAGTTATAACTAGATATCATGGTGGCCTTGTCAGCCCGCATAGGACTCCCTATGTTTGTTTGTCTCTGGTTAGCTGTTTATTTTTCACAGATGGCTATAGGCCTTGTTGGCCGGGGGTTGTATTTACAGCCACTATATGCCCCATTGTTTTCTTGATTCTAGAGTTAGAGTCAGTCTTGCACCAGAGGTGCTTAGGCTCAGTCAGCTCAGCAGTTCAAGTCCTAATAGGGCACCAGGTGCCAGTCATGCCTCCTAAGGGGGGGCGTGATAAACTTGGTACCAGAGCAGGTCGTATCCCAGGGAGTCTGCAAGCCGTGCTAAGTAGAGTCTTGTCTATGGATGTGTTGTGCACCACATACTATAGGCGGTTGCAAGACATGATAGGATGGTTACTCTTTCTTCTTATTCAGTCGTGCTATAGAGCGGTACAGTATAGGGTTAAATCCCTAAGCTCATTAAATTCTTTTGTTTACAGAGGAATGTCGCATCAGCGACACCCTTCGACAGACAGGAGGTTAGATGTAGCAGTGGTAGAGGGCACCAGCAGGGTGCCTCAGCCTCGGTCAGAATCGACCCGATCTGAGGATGATACGGAGGTATCATCTCGACCTCCCCAGCAGTCTACACCACGTCAGGAGCCGCTTGGGATGGCCGATGTGACGACACCACCTCTGGCAGTTTCTATACCTGTACCCATCTGACTAGGAGGTCAGGAGCGCGGTGGTTATGCTAGCACAGATGATGGCTGCTCAGCGCCAGCCAGTGTCACCTACAATTGCATAATCTTTAGGAGGGCCTGGTAGTTCGAGGATCCAAGAGTTCCTAGCACTAAGTCCCCCGCAATTCACAGGGACAGATCGGACCGAGGACCCTCAGGACTTCTTAGACCAGATGTAGAGGATTTTCAGGGTGATGCATGCTACACCCACAGAGTCAGTTGAGTTGGCGGTATTCCAGTTACGGGACATCGCCGTACTTTGGTATGAGAGTTGGGAGAGGTCCCGAGGGAGAGATGTTTCTCCTCCGACCTGGTCCAGCTTTTCGGAGGCTTTCTTGGATCATTACCTATCGTGGGAGATTCGACAGGCCTGGGTTGATCAGTTCCTACACTTAGAGCAGGGGTCGATGAGTGTTCGGGAATATGCCATGTGGTTTGATTACTTGGCTCGATATGCGCCAACCTTTGTGGATACAATGCCAGCCAGGGTACACTACTTTATCATGGGGCTGAACCCGGAATATGATGAGACCTGCATCACAGCCACACTGTGAGAGGATATGGATATCGCCCGTGTACAGGCTTTTGCTCAGAATATTGAGGGTATCAGACAGCGGCAACGGGATATTAGGAGGACAAGTCAGTAGCAGCGCCGCAAGGACAGACCGGATGAATTATAGGAGGAGTCCCGGGGAGGACCTAGGCCAAGGTTATCAAATAGGCCGCCTAGACCCCCGCCTCCACCGCAGCGGAAGAGGAGCAGGTCTAGTCGCCGAGGGCAGCCAGAGCTCGGCGAAGGGTCGCAAGCAGTAGGTTCACAGCAGTAGAGGAGGGTGGAGCAGAGTGTGTTTAAAATACCACTTTTCCCTATTTGCAGTCGACGCCACTCTGGAGCATGCAAGTATAGCTCCAAAGCATGCTACATTTGTGGACAAGAGGGTCATCAGATGAGAAATTATCCAGCTAGGGGTCAGGGTGACCGGGATCGACAGGATAGGTCCTCGGTTGGGTCACAAGCTCCAGCATCCCCGGCAGGGCGTAGGCCCTCAATTTCAGCTGGTAGAGGCTGAGGCAGATCAGGGGCCTCCAGTTCAGGTGCCAACCCAGACCGTACTTATGCACTACCGGGGCGACAGGAGTCAGAGTCGTCACCAGATGTTGTGACAGGTATATTGAACATCTACTCTTATCCTGCTTATGTGCTGATAGATCCATGATCCACTTTGTCCTATGTTACACCGTTAGTGGCTCGGAAGTTATAGTATTATACTGGAATTGCTTCGGCGACCTTTCTTAGTGTCTACACTCGTTGGCGACTCTATTATAGCCAGAAGGGTCTATCGGGGGTGTACAGTAGAGATTGCCGGTTGTCAGACTACAGCAGACTTGATAGAACTAAAAATGGTTGATTTTAATGCTATTATGGATATGGATTGGCTAGCTCCACGCTATGCCAATATCGAATGTTGGACCAAGATTGTCTGATTCCACTTTCCATGAGAGGCAGTACGGGAGTGGAAAGGTAGTATAGAAATGTCAAAAGGTAGGTTTATTTCCTACCTTCAAGCGAGAAAATTAATAGCAAAAAGGTGCATTTATCATATTGTCAGAGTTCAGGATGTTCGGGCAGAGCCTTCGACCCTTCAGTCTATCCCAGTGGTTAATGAATTTCCCGACGTATTTTCAGATGAGCTTCCTGGTATTCCCCCAGAAAGGGAAATTGATTTTGCAATCGATCTGTTACCAGGCACTCAGCCTATATCTACTCCTCCATATCAGATGGCTCCTGCTGAACTCAGAGAACTAAAGGAACAATAGAAGGATTTTCTAGACAAAGGCTTTATCAGTCCGAGTACCTCACCATGGGGTGCGCCAGCTCTGTTCGTGAGGAAGGACGGCTCCCTCCGTATGTGTATAGATTATCGACAATTGAATAAAGTCACTATCAAAAATAAGTACCCGCTTCCCAGAATAGATGATTTGTTTGATCAGTTACAAGGAGCGAAGTATTTTTCAAAGATTGACTTAAGGTCAGGATATCATCAGGTCCGGGTTCGTGAAAGAGATATTCCAAAGACTGCCTTCAGGACCAGATATGGCCACTTTGAATTTCTAGTCATGTCCTTCGGACTGACAAATGCCCCAGTAGTGTTCATGGACCTGATGAATAACATTTTCAGACCATACTTGGACTTGTTTGTGATAGTATTTATCGATGATATTCTAGTGTATTCTCGCTCAGAGGCAGATCACCAGGATCATCTACGGACAATGCTCCAGATTCTCAAAGATCACCAGCTATATGCAAAATTTTCTAAATGTGAATTTTGGTTGAATTCAGTAGCCTTCTTGGGTCATATGGTGTCATATGCTGGTATACAGGTAGATACGCGGAAGATAGAGACAGTGAAAACATAGCCTAAACCTACCACTCCGATCGAGGTACGTAGTTTCCTGGGGTTAGCCGGGTATTATAGAAGGTTCGTAGAAGGATTTTCCACTTTAGCAGCACCTTTAACCAAATTGACGCAGAAGGCAGCAAATTCCATTGGACTAAGGCATGTGAGCAGAGCTTTCAGGAACTGAAAGACAGATTGACATCGACACCGGTGCTAGCGCTGCCAGAAGGAACAGAGAGTTATGCAGTCTATTGTGACACTTCGGGTGTTGGGTTAGGATGTGTTTTGATGCAACATGGTAAGATGATTGCCTATACTTCTAGGCAGCTGAGGAAGCATGAGAAGAACTACCCTACCCATGACCTGGAATTGGCCACAGTGATTCATGCCTTGAAAATATGGAGACACTACCTATATGGCATCCACGTAGATATTTTCACTGATCATAAAAGCTTGCAGTATATTTTCACCCAGAAAGAGTTGAATTTGCAGCAACGTCGCTGGTTGGAGTTGTTAAAGGATTGTGATGTGAATATTTTATACCACCCAGGAAGGGACAATGTTGTAGCAGATGCCCTTAGCCACAAATCCATGGGAATCCTGGCATATTTACAGCTCGAGCAGCAGGAATTGGCCCGAGAATTGCATCAGCTAGCCAATTTAGCAGTTCGTGTAGTAGAATCAGGAGACAATGGAGCGGTAATCTAGAATACCGCAGTGTCATCATTGGTTGCGGAAGTGAAAGAATGACAGTATGAAGATCCTAGCCTGGTTCAACTTAGAAATAGGGTCCAACAAGGGGAAGTGATAGATTTCCAAGTAATCGAGGACGGAGTTTTGAGATATAGGGATCGCGTCTGTGTTCCAGACGTGGTAGGGCTTGGCCAGCGATTATGGGCGAGGTACACTATGCCCGTTACTCTCTCTATCCAGGTTCGACAAAGATGTACCATGATGTAAAAGAGATTTACTGGTGGCCAGGAATGAAAAAGGGGATAGCAGAATTCGTAGCTCAATGTCCCAATTGCTAATAGGGGAAAGCTGACCATCAGAAATCAGGCGGACTGAACAGGATATAGTCGTGCCTTTATGGTAATGGGAGGCAGCTAATATGGATTTCGTAGTAGGGTTACCTTGTACCAGGCGTAAATATGATTCTATCCGGGTAATAGTTGACAGGTTGACAAAATTAGCTCACTTTTTGCCAGTAAGGGCTACCTTTTCAGCCGAAGACTATGCCGAGCTGTATATTAGAGAAATAGTCCAGTTGCATGGTGTTCCGCTGTCAATTATCTCTGACAGAGGGGCGCAGTTTACAACTAAGTTTTGGCAATCTTTTCAGAGGGGCCTGGGGACGCAAGTTAACCTGAGCACAACCTTCCATCCTAAGACAGACGGGCAGGCAGAACGTACAATCCAGACGCTTGAGAATATGTTACGATCATGTGTGCTAGATTTTGGAGGCAGCTGGGACGAACATCTACCGCTTATTGAATTTGCCTATAATAACAGTTATCATTCAACAATTCAGATGGCGCCTTATGAAGAGTAATGGGCGGAAGTGCAGATCTCCAGCTGGTTGGTTTGAGGTAGGAGAATCAACATTGATTGGGCCAAATATTATTCATCAGTCAGAAGAGAAAGTAAAGCTTATCTGGGAACGTCTGCTGACTGCTCAGAGCCGCCAGAAATCTTATGCTGATGTGCTACGAAGAAACTTAGAATTTAATGTGGATGACTAGGTGTACCTGAAGGTTTCACCGATGAAGGGTGTGATGAGATTTGGTAAAAAAGGCAAGCTCAGCCCGAGGTTTATTGGGCCTTATCAAATTTGTCGAAAAATAGGCCGGGTGGCTTATGAATTAGATCTACCTCAAGAATTAGAATCCGTTCAACCAATTTTTCACCTATCAATGCTGAGGAAGTGCATAGGAGATCCCTCCTGGATTGTTCCAGTCAAAGACGTCCAAATCACTGAGGAGTTAGCTTATGAAGAAGCTCCAGTAGCCATACTAGATCGGCAAATCTGCAGACTAAGAACTAAAGATATTGCTTCTGTTAAAGTGTTATGGCAAAATAAGAACTGAGAGGAGATGACCTGGGAGGCAGAAGACGATATGAAAACTAGATATCCTCAGTTATTTCAGACTTAGTCAGATTATGCAGCCACAGGTATGTTGTTATTGTTGTTTCATAAGTTGCATTATATACATGTATATGTGGAGTAGTTAACTTCAGTCTATTGTGAAATGAATTCCATAATCTTTTGTGGAGTACCTGTATTGGACTTTTCTGCGTTTCAGGATTTTTGGATAGTCCATGTTACAAGGGAGACTCTGCCGAAATTTCTCCAGAATAAGTAATTGCAAGTTAAGATTCTTGCAGGTAAAAGTTAACATTCGAGGAAAAATATTCTTAAGGGGGGGAGGATGTTACACCCCGTAAGTTTCTAGCATTTAGTCGGCCTATTCACATGTTGGTTGAGAGTTTTAGAGTTCCATACATATGAGAAAAGAGCCCGGGGAAAGGCCGAACGAGTGCCAAGTTGGGATTTCACGAGAGGAGGTCGAACCAAGCTGCCCAGAGGGGAAAAGTGGCACGGAGCTGCTTCTCCGTGTTAGCCAATGTGGCACAGACCAGAATTGGTGCGTTTGCCAGTGTGCCACATTGCCTTGTATCCTGCTTCAAGTATATATAGGCCTCACCCTTAGAATTCATGATATTTCTCAAATATATCCCGACCAGCAAAGGATAGAGACGAAGGAAAACATTTAAATTTCATCTGATTACGCCGCTAAATGTTGTTCAAATTCAAATTAACTTCGGGTATCGAAGTATAAGGCTGCAGGGAGCATTTCTATGGAGTTAGTTTCGTGAAATTCGCCCGACGAATCGTCGTCCCACTGAGCCAAAGTTGTTGGAATTGCTCCAAACTAGTGTCAATACGATCCCAGACTTAAAGTAAGTATTTCTTCTTTCTAGACCTTCGAGAAATAATGAGGTTTCGACCGTGTTCTGTGAAATAGAAATATAGTTAACATTTATATATAAAGTTTTCCTTTTTGTCGAATTTAGTGTTAAAACTAGTCCTACCTTTTCAGTAACACGATTTCAACTGAGAAGGGCAGTTGAACACGAGCCGAAACTCGCCAGTTAATCGGTAGACAGCGATCGAGGTATGTTAAATTTTCTTTCGGCAAGTTAGTTTCTTCAGCATATTAATCCAGTATGAATCCCAGTAAAGTATGTCAGGATACGTTATCATGTTTAGTTGTTGTTATCAGTTGAGACTCGTAAATTGTATTGTTTTGGGCTAGATTATGCTTGTATAGCTTCCGTGACCACCCCAGGGTTAATAGCTGTGTCGACTCGCCCGCCAGGGGCGAGGATACGTCGCTCTACGGAGCGGCATGCCATCCGCAAGGGACGAAGATGGGGATCCAGATCCTCATATTTGCCGTGGTTGGCCTTATACACACCCCCTCCAAGCGCTTACACCCGGGTTGTAGATATCAGGAGTCCTCCAAACTCAGGCACAGCTATAGTCAGGGGCCGAGCAGGCCCAATTGCAGACCCAGGGGATCGGCAGGACGCTTATAGCTGGTAGTTGACTCAGTATGACCTGGATAGGGGTATATAGATTGAGGTGTACTCACTAGGGCTAATGGGGGCCTACGTGGGTTATTCTGTGCTGATTGCACCTTCCGGCTTATGGGAGCCTGGTAAGGTTTATTATTGCTTTAGTCATTGATAGTTAGACAGTAAGACGCCTTGCTTGTCAGTTAAGAAACCTACCCTCCTCATTACAGTTATGTTTAGTCCTTATTTCACTGCTTCAATCATTTTCAGTACGTTTTCTTTACTTTAGTCATTGTCAGTTCTATATCCTTACTTTCAGTTATTTAAAGTTACTACTTTACATACTCAGTACCTGTGGTACTGACGCCCTCTTCTGGGGCGCTGCATTACTTGCCTGCAGGTGTAGATAGACGAAGAGCAGGTCCCTCGTAGTTCTAGTCAGCCGTACAGAGCCATCAACTCTTTTCTTCCGGAGCTTGTGTTATAGAGGTTTATTTCTTTTGTTTGTACAGTATGGGTAGGTCGGGGCCCTGTCCCGACCATCTTATCACTCCTTAAGGCTTTCAAATTGCATTACTTCCCTGTGGTTAGATTATATCGATCGTGTGGGGCCCATATGTATTTTAGATTATGTGTGTTGGCCGTGTGGGGCCCTATTTAGCTGTTGGCTAGTGGCCTTGTCGGTCATAGCTCAGTTTGGCATCGACTTTTACTTTCCAGTTATAACTAGATTTCATGGTGGCCTTGTCGGTCCGCATAGGACTCTCTATGTTTGTTTGTCTCTAGTTAGCTGTTTATTTTTCACAGATGGCTATAGGCTTTGTCGGCCGGGGGTTGTATTTACAACTGTTATATAGCCCATCGTTTTCTTGATTCTAGAGTTAGAGTCAGTCCTGCACCAGAGGTGCTTAGGCTCAGTCAGCTCAGCAGTTCAGGTCCTAGTAGGGCACCAGGTGCTAGTCATGCCTACCAAGGCGGGGCGTGACTAAAATAAATAAGTATAATAAAAAATAATAATATAATAGTAAAGAGAGAAAAGAATATATAAGAATATTCTTTTTTAGTGTAAAATTTACTATAATAAATTAAAATTAATTTACACTAAAATGATATTGGCACAATTTTATCATAAAATTTTATGCTATCGTTGGAATCGCCTGCTCTGTAAGTTCTATACCTGTGCAACTCAAGTTCACGATTACAAAGACTTGATTTTAATTGTGTGTTGGGACTTGGGACAACACACCGAGAATCATGAACTTCATGTTGGGTCTTAGATTTTTTTTCTCTTGCTATGTGGATAAATAAAAACTCAATTTGGACCAGCACACATTCGCCCATAAGCCCACTATCAGGGTGCATCTGTAAGACTTCTTAGCCATATAGAGAGGAAAATAATAGATTTTCGCACAGAAAATTTCAGGCTTAGCAGTTCGTTTGAAATTGCGAATCCCACTTCGTTTCTTGTGCGATTGAGCTGATTTTTTGATATGTATTTGTATCATCTTAATCTTTGATTAAGAACTGATAGGAGTGGATTTGGAGTCCTGTAGCTCCATATTTTTTCCCATGAACAATAGTTGAATTTTTGGGTGATTTTGCTCCTTTTCTTCTTTGACACTTGTTTGGTGGCCACTTTGGAGAACATTCTTGCTACTCTTGTTGATTATAGTGGAGTTTTTTGGTCCATTTATTTTTTACTCTTCATACTAAAGAGGTTTTTTCACGTAAATTTAGTGTCTTGTGTGGTTGGTTTATTTTGCCTTGTGATAGTCATATTTGTTGGTAATTAGCTACTGCCTAGACCTATTTAAAATTGCATTTGAGGTCTCCTCTTGGTTCAAAAATATAGAAAAAATTTAGACTTGGGTATTCTTTTCCATTACTACCCAGTCATGCACTTTTATTTGTGCTTTATTTTTTTCAACTAAATGGTATCAGAGCTTGTGCTTATTGTTGATTGTTCATTTGAATGATGAAGGAAAATATGAGTAAGATGGTGCATTTGAATGGTCATATTTGGAAAGGCAAGATGAAAGATCTTCTATTTGTCAATAAAATGCATTTACCTGTGTTTGCTTCTAACAAATTCGAATCTATAAATGATGATGATTGGAAATTGGAGCACCTACACGTTTGTGTCTATATTAGACAGGGTTGAAGATAATGTTAGAAATTGTATTGTGAACGAGACACATTCTAGAAGTTTATGGAATAAACTCAAGACACTTTATGCTTCACAGACTGGCAATAACAAGTTATTCCTACTGAAACACTTGATGAATATCATATACAAAGAGGACAATCCTATTTTTTATCATATAAATGATTTTTAGGGTGTTCTTGACCAGCTTCTCGGAATGAGTGTAAAGTTTGATGAAAAAATATAGGGACTTTGGCTTCTTAATATTTGCCAAACTCTTGGGAAACCCTTCGAGTTTCTTTGACTAATTTTGCTCCCAGTGGTGTTGTAATTATAGAATATGCAAAGAGTGATGTCTTAAATAAAGAGATGAGAAGAAGATCTTAGGTCTCATCTTCTTTAGTTTCACACTCTGATGTTTTGGTTACTGAAGATAGGGGGAGAAGCAAGTTCAGGGTTCAGAATTACAGAGATAAAAGTAGAAGCAAGTCAAAGTCTAAGTACAAGAACTTTATATGTGACTATTGCAACAAGAAAGGGCATATCAAGAAATATTGTCACAGGAACAAGAGAGATATGAGACAACAAAAGAAAAATGACAATAATGAAAATCATGTTGCTATTGTTGCTAAAGATGATTTTCTTGTTGCATGTGGTGAAAATGCCATTAATTTTGTTTGTGGTGAGTCTAGTTGGTTTATGAATTCTGGTGCTACTCCTCATGTCACCCCAAAGAAGGAATTAGTTTCTTCCTATACTCCAGGTAATTTTGGAATGTTAAAAATGAAAAACAATGATGAGGTGACAAGGTGCTGGCTCGCTGTGAGGAATCCAACCTTGTACTGATCTGGGAGAAATGTCACTTCTTAGTCAAGGAGGGTATTGTCCTTGGCCACAAAGTGTCTAAAAAGGGGTTGGAAGTCGATCGTGCTAAGATCGAGGTTATCGAGAAGTTGCCACCACCTGTGTCAGTGAAAGGTGTTCACAGTTTTCTTGGGCATGCAAGATTCTAAAGACGGTTCATCAGAAACTTTTCCAAAATTTCTAGACCACTATGCAGATTGCTAGAAAAAGAGGTAAAGTTTGAGTTAAATGATGAGTGTGTGGTAGCATTCGAGGAATTGAAGCAGAAATTGATAGAAGCACCTATCCTTACTTCTCCGGATTGGGAACAACCATTTGAGTTGATGTGTGATGCAAGTGATGTGGCTGTGGGAGCTGTCTTGGGGAAAAGGAAAAATAAAATCTTCCATTCTATTTATTATGCAAGCAAAATGCTGAATACGACCCAAAGCAATTACACAGTCACAGAGAAAGAAATGCTAGCATTGGTGTTTGCATTTGACAAATTCAGATCCTATTTGGTGGGTTCAAAAGTAGTGGTGTACACAGATCATGCAGCGATTCGGTACCTATTTAACAAGAAGGATGCTAAGCCCAGACTAATCAGATGGATCCTGTTGTTGCAAGAGTTCGATCTTGAGATCAAGGACAGAAAGGGGAGCAAGAATCAGGTGGCAGATCACTTATCGCGATTGGAGAGCCGTTCGCATATGATGGAAAGTGACACCATCAATGAGAAGTTCCCGGATGAGCAACTCTTGGCAGTAGGGGAAGCTGAAGTTCCTTGGTACGCAGATATAGTTAATTTGCTAGTGAGTGGAGTCTACCCACCTGAGGCAACAGACCAACAGAGAAGGAAATTGAGGCATGATTGCCGGCATTTTGTTTGGGATGAACCATACTTATTTAAACAGGGACCGGATCAGGTGATGAGAAGATGTATCCCGGAGAGTCAGATTGCAGAGGTGTTGAGGAGCTGTCACTCTTCGTTGTATGGGGGTCACCATGGAGGCGAGCGAACAACACATAAGATTCTACAGTCAGGATTCTTTTGGCCTACATTGTTCAGAGACTCTATGGCATACGTCAAAATGTGTGACAGATGTCAGCGTACAGGAACAATTGGTAGAAGACAAGAGATGCCGCTGCAGAATATACTGGAAGTAGAGACCTTTGATGTATGGGGCATTGATTTTATGGGCCCGTTTCCACCATCATTTGGTAATCGTTACATCTTGGTGACTGTAGACTATGTATCAAAATGGGTGGAAGCAATAGCTTGCCCCAGGAATGACAACAAGGTGGTAACAAAATTTGTGAAAAAACATATTCTTACTAGGTTTGGGACACCCCGAGCCATTATCAGTGATGGAGGGGCTCATTTTGTCAACGCAAGTTTCAAGAAACTACTAGCCAAGTATGGGGTGCGCCACAAGGTGGCAACAACATACCACCCCCAAACTAGTGGGCAAGTAGAGGTGTCAAATAGAGAAGTGAAGCATATTCTTCAGAAAACGGTAAATACACAACGGAATGATTGGTCAAGCAAACTTGATGATGCGTTGTGAGCATACAGAACTGCTTAGAAGACATCGATTGGAACCTCACCATATCGATTGGTCTATGGAAAAGCGTGTCATCTGCCAGTGGAGCTAGAGCACCGAGCCTTCTGGGCAGTGAGGAAATTGAATATGGATTTGGAGCTAGCGGACAAGAAGAGATTAATGCAACTCAGTGAACTTGAAGAGTTCCGCTGGCATGCTTATGAGAGCGCTAAGTACTACAAGGAAAGAACAAAAAGGTGGCATGACAAGCATGTGGTGCACCGTATTTTTGAACCAGGACAGAAGGTATTGCTTTTCAATTCAAGATTGAAGTTGTTTCTGGGAAAGCTGAGGTCCAAATGGTCGGGGCCATTTGAAGTGGTGAGAATGACCCCGCATGGAGCAGTAGAGTTGTGGCAAGAAGATCGGAGTGCCACGTTCTAAGTCAATGGATAGAGGTGTAAGCACTACTGGGGGGAGGACAGTTTTCGAGAGAAAACGTCCATCACCCTAGGGGAAAACTAAGCTGAATGACGTCGAGCCGCGACGGTAAACCAGGCGCTGCACGGGAGGCAACCTGTGAAATTTTTCTTTGTAAATTGTGAATAGATTTTTCTTTTTCTTTTTCTTAATTAACAACAAAATGTTTAGTTTTAATTTTTGTTTTTATTTTTATTTAGAGTGAAACCTATAATTCTAACCAATTTCTTGTAGTAGAATGAATTTCAGGTCGAACGGAGGGAAAATATGCAAGGAATCGCAAAGGAAAATTCGAGGTATGAAAATCAAGAAAAAGTGGCAAAACAGTGAGCTAGTGCGATAGCTCCGTGTCACGGAGGAGGACCTCCGCGTTACCCTCCGTGACACGTTGAGGTATAAATCCGGAATTTTAAAAAAAAAAATTTAGAGTACTCTCGCGACAGCTCCGTGTCACGGAGGCAGTGCTCCGCGATGCACTCCGTGACACGTTGCTGTGTATAGCGCGACGGGTCACACCGGGTCGCCGAGTGACCCGCGCGATTTTGCCACTTTTAAACCCCGAATCCCCCTCAAATTTTCTTTATTCTCACACACTCCGCGACCAATCCCCCCAAAACCCCTCCCCCTTCAACGTGACACGGAATAGGCCAAGAATTTCATCGAGTTTTCTTTAATTCTTCGAATTCAAGGTATGTTCTTCAATTCCATCTCATTTCTCGTCGATTTTCTTCGATATTGAACATGTGATATGAGATAAACTTGCCCTAAGTAGAAATTAAGCGTAAATTCAATTAAATTATTGTTGATGGATGTTCAGAGTATCATTGTGATTGCTTGAACTCGTTAATTGCATAATTTAATCGAATTTTGTTGATACAATTATATTTAGGGCCTATATTTGAAGTTGAAGTGGAAAATTTATTGAACTTGTGAAATTCATGCCGGGTTGTACATGTTGAGTGATATTAGTCGATGAGCTAATTGCTATGATGTTAAAAAAAACAAAAACCGACGAATTCTCGGGTTAGGGGAATAGTGAAATTTGCAAGAATTGGGTGAGTTGTATAGGTTCGTGTAGATAAATTCTTGTTGTTTCGTTTCTTTGTTTTTCCGTGCTAAGTGCGATGGAATAAAATGTTATCGAGGGTAATGATTGTTGTTAGCTGTACGAAGTCTGAGTAGTACATAGAATATATACTGTCGAATTCTTCGAATGCACTAAGCATGGTTGTATAGTTGGTTGTTGGTTTGTGTAAATAAGCATGTTCTTGCCGTAATGTTGTCACTTTAGCTAAGGCCTAAGTGTGGGGTGTTCGGTGGTTTGCTTATAGGTTAAAACCGACACGCAAGTGCACGTGGTCAAACAAGTAATAAAGTGGCTAAGTAAGCCAAGTATCGAACCAAGGAGACTCTGGATAAGTAAAGTTGCTTAAGTATACTATATTCTAGCTTACCTCTAATTATGCTGACAACAACGTAACCAAAAGTTAAATAATTTTTGTTTATAAATTATATACTAAACTATTAACAAATATCTACTGTGAATTGAAACTATGGATATGAGCATGCCAAGGTTAAGAACAAGTAATGAACTTGATTATAATCATAATTTGGTTATTCTTCTCTTCATGTTGCTAGCCAAGAACATTAGCCTAGAGATTAAAACTCTCGTATTTAATCTCACTTTAGAATCATAAACCATTCGTCTACATTTCTGTGATCAAATGCAATTTATGACCTAGCAATACAATTCCGGTTCCTAAATTGACTAATACGGCTTTCAAGTATATTTCTATCAGGAAAGCACATCAAAACCCAATTTTCCCAAATCAAGTTAAGAACAATACCCTATTAATTCACAACTTTCCAATTTCTTGCTCTCTCGAGTGAAATTAGACTTTTTAGATGTACATTAATGTCGGCCACACACTAATGCAGTAGAAACAAGAATTAATAGAACAACATGGAAGAAGAAGAAGAAAACCATATAATTAACAATCAAAATTCATCACCATTGTTCATAACCTCAGCAAGGAAGAGAATTAGCCACTCATTTGTGGATTAATCATCCTACAACAAGTGTTAATCATACATACAATTGATTGAAAGAAGAAAGGAAGAGAGAAAATCCCTTAGCTTTTTCGTTCCTCAACTGTCTCTAACCCACGTCCTTGCTCCACCAAGTCTGAATTTATTAAAAATAAGCCTAAGTGTTCTATTTATACTATTGGGAATTTTTCCCGGAGTAACAAGTAACGTGTCACGGAGGCCAACATGGAGCACTGCCTCCGTGACACGGCGTGGACGCAGACCCTCACTGGAAATCCAGGGTCCGGGAATATAGCCTCAACGTGGCACGGAGGCCAACGCGGAGGCTTATCTCCGTGCCACGGAGCTGTCGCGAGGCTTCACTGGAAATTGCCAATTAAATCACCCTCCAGACAGTGTGCCTCCGCGATGGTAGCGTGGCACGGCTCCATCGCAGATCCCCTTTACATTGTGCATTCCAATGTCTTTTCCGTGCTCGCATCCAAGTCCAACTCCGATATCGTTCCAACATGCATTTTAGCTCCTAAAAATCATATTTTACCTGCAAAATAATGCTAATCATGTTGGTTAGTATAAATTCACATTTTATTACCAATTACATGAAAATGTATACACATTGCACAACAAACAAGGCGAAAATGATACGTTTGAGTATCACTTGGGCATATAAATCTGCCCAAGATCATGGGGTAGCCTAGCTTAACCCGACCTTAGTCGGAGTAAATATTCATTGGCTTAACATTGATCTTGTCTACTTGGATTGACAGGTAAAATGGCAAGCAGGCAAGAAAAAGGGAAAGGCGCATCAACATCGGGCGCCGGAAGAAAGCGAATCAGATTAGGCATAGCAGTCCCAGCAGCACCAGCAGTTCCATGTGGCCAACACCGCCAATACGGAACCAGGTGGGTGACAGAAGAGGGGAAGAAGTGGTATGCCAAGCACAAAGAGAGTAAGTACTTCCCCGAGGAACACATAGCACGGGAACCGTTGGCACAAGAGTTCCCTAGGATTGTACACTGGATCGAGGCAGCTGGGCTCAAATTCATTTTTGAAGAGCCTAAGGAATGCAACTTGCACCTGATTCAGGAATTCTATGCCAATTGGGACCCGACTCTCAGAAGTCACACCATCAAAATCAGAGGGCAAATAGTCACCTTCGAGCCCCACCACCTCAATGCTATCCTAGGGGCGCGGGACATAGACGCCCACGTGCTTCGACAGCTGAACATCACTCCACCATATGCGGACATCAGACGCACTTTGTGTGGAACCCGATCGATAGCTAGATGGAGCAGACACAAAGAGAGGGGCTACCATCAGACTTTGCCCAATTCACAGATGAACAGGGAAGCTAGAATATGGCTAAAGATCATCTGTTCCCGCCTAATCCCGGGGGTACATATGACAAATATAACCCAGGATCGTGTATGCCTGGTGTACGCCCTGATGAAAGGGCTGGAGATCAACGTGGGGGCGGTGATCATCTCCGCCATGAAGAGAGCCTGGTTGCATCAGGGGCACAAATACGGATTTGGTGGGCTACTCACCACCTTCGTGAGGGGCCTGGATGTCGAGGAAGAGGCCCTTGATTATATCCCGCAGATGGAGCGGCGGGCCTTAGATGTCACTGAAACTAAGGCTCCCGACACCACCCACGGGCCAGTGCTTACACTAGGCGAGCGACATGCTCGTGATGATTAGTACATGGCTCACATGTATGGGATGCAGATGCTCCAGCTGAGGATAGGCGGGAGGCCAGCAACAGAGGAGGAGTTATGGCAACTCGAGCTAGACTACCCTTTCGGCGAAAACGCCAGGGCTCTATGCCGAGTGGGGCCAACATTTGTAGAGCCCACGGATGATGATGTCCCCACGGACGAGGAGACACGTTGGGAGGACTCTGATGTGGAGTCCGAGGATGACGATGGGGGTGATTCAGACATGGGAGATGAAGCAGCAGCACCTGATGAAGAAGTGGAGTACTTTGATTGATCAGGGAGTTCCACCACCCGATTTTTGTGCTATTTTAATTTTTTTGTAAACAATGGGGACAGTGTTCGAGATAAGTGTGGGGTGGGAGTAGTTAGGTGCTGGTTATGCTGTTTTGTATGTCCTAATCTGTTGTTGTGTTGTGAACAAAATCTTCTTACCTGTGGTTTGTGATTGTAAGTTATTGTTCGGTATTGTAAATATATGTGAAACTGTTGTGTGCTGCTGAATGTTGCTAGCTGAGTTTGTCCATATTTTTGTTTATCAAAATGATCGATATTTTTAAAATTTTTCTTTTTTTTCAACTCTTGGGTTTCTCGGGTTTGTTTTCGGTTCTTTTACCGAGAAGGTTCCCATTGAACCAAAGTCCTAGTTAATGAACGTTCCCTATGATGGATGGATGATGACCGTCTTAAGGGAAATGTAGTCGTTAGGAGTAGATTTTTCAATTATTTTTCAGTTGTTTTTCTTTTGTGGGTTGCATCCCAAAACTTGTAGTTGCTTTCTGGTTGCGGAATTATGGTTGCGTGTTGTACATGATATTTAAAATGCAAATGTGATTCATATGAAAGCATGAAACTTTGTAAATGTGTTGAGATACCTAGGCCATAGAGTTTGATTCAGTGTGATTGAGGCTTAATGTTTGAATTCCTGTAATTAGCTGATTGAAGAGTCTGTGAATACATCTTGAATTGAGCATGTGCAATAAGTGTGAAGTGAGGTTTTGTTATTCCATGCTATTGTGAAATGTCTAGAACTTGCCTGGTGTGTGTACAAAACGAAATGAAGGAGGTGTGTTGTAGGAAAGGATGTAGGCATTTCTTTGTTTTTAACCGAAAGTTTCTATTTTTCATGATCATACCCACCTTGATTGTGTACCCTAGTCAGCCCGTTGAGCCTTTAACCTATTATAATTTTTTCTTTTTTTCAAAAAGTGTAAACCGAGCTTAATCCCTTCTTTTCGTTAGCCGTAAAGCCGATCCAAAACTCTTAAGCGCTTAAGAAGAGAAAATAATTTTTCCCAAAGTGTCAAAAGAGTGAGAATGGTGAAAAGAAAAGTAAAGCAGAGAGATGGAAGGAAAGAAAAGGTTGAAGGTGCAATTGTTATAAGTAAACTATAATGAAGGTGCATGAATAATCTTTGTAGTGGTGAAAAGTGTGCTTAATAAGATGGGCCAAACTAAAGAACAACTTCAAAAATGGGAGGATGAAGAAAGAAACAATGTCCATGAGTTTGATGGGATGTGTTGAAAAAGCGCTTAAGGATGCTAGTGGCTATTATTGGCTAGCCCAATATTTACTAGTTCCGTAGCTTCCATTACAACCCATTAAAGTCCTACGTGATCTTACATCACATTTCTTTATATTAGTGAAGTAGTACACTAAAGGCAAGCTTATGGGTCATGGCATGATGCATGTGAATTCTGTTGGGAGAGAGAGCGAAATTGTGTTTATATGCCCCTGCTTGAAATGTTGTGAGTTCATATGATCAAAAAGGGGAAAATTCTCTTGTATTGTGAGGGCACATGCTTGATGAGAGATTAATCTTCGTGTCGGATGTCTTGATCAGCTGATTTGCAGGAGTTTGCCAATATCAAGAGTTGATTCTTAAGTCTAGGAGGTCTTGATGTATTGAAGGTCATTGAATTGATCGGACCATGCATGTTTTCTTGATGATTTGCTGTATTGAATAATCGGTATAACCGTAACCTAAATTGTCGAACCAAAGTAGCGAGGTTCGGATGTAAATTGCATGAGGTGTAAGATTGTTGTTCGAGGACAAACAAGGATTTAAGTGTGGGGTAAGTGATCTTGGGCAAATTTATATGCCCAAGTGATACTCAAAGGTGTCATTTTAGCCTTGTTTATCTATCAATGTTTATACATTCTCATGTAATTGGTAATAAAATGTGAATTTATACTAAACAACATGATTAGCATTGTTTTTGCAGGAAAAATGTAATTTCGGGAAGCTAAAATGCATGTTGGAAGATATCGGGGTTGGACTCGGATGTGAGCAAGGGACAAGGCATTGGAAAGCACAAAATAAAGGGGCTCCGTGATGGAGCCGTGTCACGCTGCCATCGTGGAGGCCTTCTGCCTGGATAGGGAATATTCGCCCAATTTCCAGAGAGGGTTCGCGATGGGTCCGTGGCACGGTGGCCTGGCTCCGCGTTGCACGCCGTGCCACGTTGGGCCTTATTTCCTGGACCCCCAGTTTCCAGTGAGGGTCCGCGTCGGTAGCGTGTCACGGAGGCAGTGCTCAGCGATGCACTCCGTGACACGTTGCTTGTTATTCTGGGAAAAATTCCCACTAGTATAAATAGAACACTTAGGTTCATTTTTCAATATTCTGACTTGGTGGAGCAAGAACGTGGGTTACAGGCAGTTGAGGGGACGAAATTATCAGGGTTTTTCTCTCTTTCCTTCTTCTTGTATTCAATTGCTTGTATGTTTAACACTCATTTAACAATGTTTAATCCACAAATGAGTGGCTAATTCATCTTCTTGCTGAGGTTAAGAACAATTGTAATGAAATGTGATTATTGATTCTTTGGTTTTTCATCTTTTCTTCCATGGTTGTTCTATTGATTCTTGTTCTTACTGCATTAATGTGTGGCCTATGTTAATGTATATCTAAAAAGTCCGGTTTCACTCGAGAGAGAAAGAAATTGGAAAGTTGTGAATTAATAGGATATGATCTTTTCTTAGTTCGGAAAAATTGAGAATTGATTTACCTTCAGGATAGAAATATACCTGAAAGTCGTATTAGTCAATTTAGGAATCGGTTTTGTATGGCTAGAACATGAATTGCATTTAATCACAGAAATGTAGGTGGATAGTTCATGATTCTTAAGTGGGGTTAAATACGAGAGTTTTAATCCCTTGGCAATAATTCTTGACTAGCAACCGGAGGAAAAGGCTAACCAAATTATATCGACAATTAATTTCATTACATGTTCGTTTAACCTCAGCATGCTCACATTCATAGTTCAGACTCACATTAGATAATTGTTTTAGACTTAGCATAATTATTAGAAATCAAAAATATCAAACTCTTGGTTACACTGTTGTCTGCATTTTTAGAATTGAAATATAGTACACTTGAGCAGATTGCACTTCATCCCAGTTCCTGTGGGATCGATACTTGGCTTACTTAAGCCACTTTACTACTTGTTCGACCACGTGCACTTGTGTGTAGTTTTATACCCATATAACAAACAGACCGAACAGGAGCTAGGTCCTATATCATGAAATGATACAACATAGAAAGTATGCGGTCAGTACGTGAAATGTACTGAGTATGCAAGGTAAGTAAAACCGCTTAGTAAAGTAAATCATTTAAAACATTTCATAACATATCATAAGCTTTCAAATCTGAGAGGAAGGACTACATGCATTCATTCCGAAATCATAACCTTTTCATAATATGACCATGCATAGATTCATAACATCATAACTGACTCGAATGACTGAAAACTGAAATATGACATTTATAACAAAGCTGAACAATGAGTCAAACCTTGCTTTTGGAACATGCATGCTAAGATAACTTTCATGTGTAATGAATATGCAAATCTGAATCATATAGACAGTGTGAGACTCGTCACTTAACCGACATACCACGACAGAGCTTACGTGGTCCCAACTATCACACTCAAGTGGGTAGAGCCATCCATAACCTTTCCAGGGCTATTGAAGATACCATGATATCTATATCAAGCTCATGGGCCATTAGGGCCGGGGATAGCTCACAATGGAGGTACCAATAATATAATAGTATCAACCTACGTTGGCGCGTTGTTCTAGGGCATAGGGTGATCGACCCTTAACCCGCTTGGTGCTAGACTCTTCTCCTAAAAACATGCAATGCTCTACATCATATATAACGAAGCTCAACATCGTCTGGACGAAGCTCGAAATGAAATCGTGCATAACTCAACATCATATGAAACGAAACTCAACATTGTCCTTTGACAAAGCTCAATAATGAAATCATGCATAGACTCGACATCATATGAAAATGAAGCTCAACATTAGCATACATCTCAATTATGAATTTATGCATATGAGAAGCTCTATTTCGAACATACCACAAACTCAAATATAAGTGGGAGAATCTACTCCAAATCACGTGGTAAGCTATATGTAGAATATTTAACTCAACATACCACAAGCTAATAATATGAAATTTAGGAGACTTCGCTCCAAACAATGTGGTAAGCTAATATCGGAAAAACTCATCATTTTAAATCAACATGGTGGGCATTTCCAAAAGCTATATCATACTTGGATCTACTCAATTCATTTTGGAGACAACATCATAATCATGGGTAGCTTTAGAAATATGCTTTTCATCATCAAATCTCATCATCATCATACATTCATCATCATTCTCTTCTTTCATGAACTTCTCATCCATGGGCATTCAATTTCATAATTTAGAAAACATAATTTGGATTGAAAATAATCTAAAATCTGCCCAAGATTCATAATTCATCAATATAAATAGAATCTAATCATACCCATGTATAGAGATTGAAGAATTATGCAATTAGGTAAAAACCCCATACTTGATCATAGGAGTTTCTCATACTTATCTAGAGATTTGGGCATGGGAATGGAAGGAAATACCCACTCATAACCCTACATACCTAGAAGGGATGATTTAACCACTTTCCTAACTGTCCAAGATGAGATGCCAATGGAAACCTTCAAAACTTGCTCTAAATCCTCTCTTCAAACTCGCAAGTTTGCATACTTGGAATGAACTAGCTTAGAATAGGTTTTCCCCTCTTAAAACCCTACAAAACAAGCCTTAAACAACGTAGTATAGGCCCCTAGGACTTAGGAATTATGAAAAAGTCCTTACTAAAATCGCAGGATTTGGCTGACTTCCAGTCCCCACGAGGGACTGGACGACTCGTGCTCACAGGTCACGACTCATGCTCATGAGTCGTCTGGTCCACTGCCCAAAAACAACTACTGGACCTCGGGGGAGACACTACGACTCGTGATGGGTGACCACAACTCGTGGTCACCATCCGTGGCTTCTATTGCTCACTGCCTCTTTTCCAATCAACCAGTCTAGGCCACGAGAGACTTCACGAGTCATGAGGCCTGACCACGACTCGTGGTCATGCCCGTGGTCTTATCTCCACACCCTAAAAACCCTGCTAGACCACGAGTCACTTCACGACTCGTGGTCACTCCTCATGATCCTCCTCACAATTAGTTCTTTGACCTGGTGCAAAATTTCAATTTTTCACCGTTTTGACTCCCGGGTCTGATCCTTGGGTTCCAGGGTATGACAATATCTCCCCCTTAGAAACATTCATCCTTGAATGTTAGAAACATACAAAAAATGTAGAAACATGAAATCCTCATATGCAAACACTGATCATTTAAATCGAAAACTGACGGAATTACTACCCCCGAAAGAACTACATGGCTGAACTGAATTCAGACATCACATACATGTATCATAACATAAATCAAACTTGTGCATATGAACTGAACATGGAAACTAATTAGAGAATTAGGGCCAAGCCTTATACCTCAAACTAAAACTGAGCCTTTAGGGAACAGGTGAGGGTATTTAGCCATCATAGCCGCTTCGGATTCCCACTAGCTCCCTCAACATGCTGAGTTCTCCATAACACCTTCACTGAAGCTACTTCTTTGTTCCTCAGCCTCCGAACCTGACGATCCAGATTGCAACAGGAATTTCCTCATAACCGAGGCTATCTCCCACACCAACGCTTTCCACCGAGATAACTAAAGCTGGATCATCCAAACACTTTTTCGAGAGCGATACATGAAAGACGGGATGAACTGAAGATAACTCTGATGGCAAGTCCAACTCATACATTACCTTACAACTCTTCTCATAACCCGGTAGGGACCAACATTGCGGGGACTGTGTTTTCCTTTCCTTCCGAACCTCATGACTCCCTTCATGGGAGACACCTTCAGAAATACCAATCGTCCACCTTGGACTCCAACTCTCTCCTCCTCACATCAGAATATGACTTTTGATGACTTTGAGCGGTTTTCAGCCTGTTCCTTATCAACTGAACTTTTACCATAGCCTCGTGAACTGAATCCGATCCTATCATAGCTGCCTCACCAACCTCAAACCATCTAATGGGCGATCTATACCTACCTCCGCCCATAAATAGCCTCGAACGGTGCCATCTAGATGTTGGAGTGGTAGCTGTTATTGTAAGCAAACTCGATCAAGGGCAAGTGATCATCCTAACTACCTTTAAAGTCCATCACACAAGCTCTCAACATGTACTTGAGAGTATGGATTGTCTGCTTCGCCTGACCATCCGTTTGTGGATGAAATGCTATGCTGAACTTAACCTGAGTCCTAAGCCCTTTTTGGAAAGACCACCAAAACTGAGAGGTAAACTGAGTATCTCGGTTTGAGATAATAGACAAGGGAACTCCATGTAATTGCACCAACTCCCGGATATACAGTTTGGCATAATCATCCGCTGAATCTATGGTTTTGACCGGTAGAAAGTGTGCAGCCTCGGTTAACCTGTCTACCACCACCCAAATAGAGTCGTAGTGTCAGTGAGTACTAAGTAGGCCTATAATGAAATCCATATTAATCTCTTCCCACTTCCAAGTAGGAATGCTAATATCTGAAGTACGCCTCCCGGCCTTTGATGCTCGACTTTCACTTGCTGACAGTTCGGGCACTTGGCTATGAATTCTGCAATATTCTTTCTTCATGTCGTTCCACCAATATATTTCACGCAAATCATGATACATCTTGGTGGCACCCGGATGGATAGAATACCTGGATCCATGGGCCTCATGCAATATCCGACCCCTAAAATTGTCAACATCTGGAACACATAGATGACCCTAGTACCGCAGCACACCATCTCCCCCTTGGGAGAAGATCTCCACCTTCTGACTTCCAATGACTTCCTTTAGCTATACCAAAATCGGATCCTTATCTTGTCTGGCCTTCACATCCATCACCAAGGATGATTCTAATCCGTTTTGCACAACAACGCCGCCATTGGTCGAGTCGACCAATCTAACTCCCAACCTCGCAAGTCGATGGACATCTTTCATCGATTCCTTCTTTCCCTCATCCACGTGGGACACACTATCCATAGAGAGCCTACTAAGTGCGTTCGCTACCACATTAGCCTTACTCGAGTGGTAAAGTACACTCATGTGGTAGTCCTTTAGTAGCTCCAACCACCTCCTTTGCCGAAGATTGAGATCTTTCTGTGTGAACATATATTGAAAGCTCTTGTGATCCGTGAACACATCCACGTGGACCCCATACAAGTAATTCCACCATATCTTTAATGCAAACACCACCGCGACCAACTCAAGATCATGGGTCGGGTAATTCCTCTCATGGACTTTCAACTGTCTTGAGGCATATGCTATCACTTTCCCATGCTGCATCAATACACACCCAAGTCTGATTCTCAAAGCATCACAATACACCACAAAACCATCGGTACCCTCGAGTAGGGTCAACATTGGTGCTGAAATGAGTCGAGTCTTCAACTCTCGGAAGCTTTTCTCACAAGCCTCCGACCATTGGAACTTTACCTTCTTCTGAGTCAACTTGGTTAAAGGTGCTGCAATAGATGAAAAGCCCTCAACAAATCTCTCATAGTAACCCGCTAAGCCCAAATAGCTCCTAATATATGATGGGTTCACCAGTCTGGGCCAATTTTTCACCGCCTCGATTTTTTGAGAATCTACCTTTATGCCGTCACTCGTTACCACATGGCCCAGAAATGCCATGGAGTCCAACGAAAACTCACATTTGCTGAACTTTGCATACAACTGACGATCCTTGAGGGTCTGAAGCACTACTCTCAAGTGAGCGGTATGCTCTTCCTCGCTCCAAGAGTATATAAGGATGTCATCAATGAACACAATCATGAACATGTCCAATATTCCTTGAACAACTTGTTCATTAGATCCATAAAATATGTAGGTCCATTGGTTAGTCCAAAAGACATAACAACAAATTCGTAGTGACCTACCGAGTCCTGAAGGCGGTTTTCAGAATGTCACTCTCCCGAACCCTGAGCTGATGATACCCGGATCTGAGATCAATCTTGGAGAAACACTTGGCACCCTGAAGTTGGTCAAGCAAATAATCGATCCTGTGTATGGGATACCTATTCTTAACAGTGACCTTATTCAACTGCCGATAGTCAATGAACATCCGAAGCGAACCATCCTTCATTCGGAAATATAACACTGATGCACCCCATGGAGACTTACTCGGCTTGATAAATCCCTTATCTCATAGGTCCTTAAATTGATCCTTCAACTCTTTTAGATTGGATGGAGCCATTCTGTAGGGAGGAATAGTATAGGCCGCGTATTGGGAAGAAGATCTATACCGAAATAAATCTCCCGCTCAGGAGGAACACCTGGAAAATCATCAGGAAAGACCTTTGGATACTCACGTACTACTGGAACTTGGGGTTTTGGACTCGACATCCTTAACCCTAACTAGATGGTACATGCAACCCTTAGAAATCATATTTATGGCCTTAAGGTAGGAAATGCATCGACCTACAGGCACAACTGAACTACCCTTCCATTCTAGACTGGCTCACCCAGAAATCTGAACTCTACTGCCTGGGTTCTACAATTAACCGAAGCATAACATGCAAATAGCCAATCCATGCCAAAAATAACATCGAAATCGATCATGGATATATTTATCAAGTCTGTTGAGGTGACCTTATGAAGGACTGAGACTGGGCAACCTCTATACACCTGTCTAGCTATAACTGAGTCACCTACTGGTGTGGAAACTGAGAAGGGTTCTGACAAGACATCGAGATTGACTCTGAAGCTACTGGCTATATAAGGTGTCACAAAAGACAAGATGGTCCCTGGATCTAGCAAAGCATAAACATTAATATGGAAGACTCTCAACATACCAGTAACCAAATCCGAGGATACCTCCTGCTCCTGACGCTAAGCTAAAGCATAGAATTTGTTCTGGCGCTAACCGCCAGCTATGCTAGTAGATGCCCCCTAATGTGCTGAGCGTAGGGGAGGGGCTACTGAATTAGAAGCTGGGCCTTGGCCCCCAACTTGATCTTGCCTCGTAGCTGGACAATCTCAAAGCATGTGTCCGGGCTACCCACACCCGAAACAAGCACCTGAACCTGCCAAACACTAGCCTGTGTGCCCCCGACCACATTTGCAACAAACTGGGATGCTAGAATCTACGAGTCTGCTGCTCTGACCCCTCGAGCCTGACGCCCGCCCTCTCTTGTCATGTTTGGGCCTGGATGGCATACTCAATGCCAAAGATGCCGAGCTGACGATATCTGGTGAGTCTACTGTCGGTGCCCACCACCGAACCTCTGCTTAGCGAATCTGTGATCCTCAATCCTGGCCCTCTTGGCCTCCCTTTCTCTCGAATGTGCCACCTCCATTTGCTGGGCGTACAACACCATGTGAGGAGTCCATATCCTAGTGAAGCATCGAAATCTTTCACTCCTTGTCCAAATACCCTACTATACCATGCACAAATCTTCTCACCCGCGCCCTCTGGTCAACCACTAACTCCAGGGCATATTTCGATAGGCGAGTGAACTCAGGAGAATACACCTGCACTGTCATTCTTCCATGCTTCAAGTTTACAAACTCGTCTGCCTTCATCTCCCTCATCTCCCGAGGGAAGAACTGGTCTAGGAATGCAACCTGAAACTCCTCCCACGTGATCGGACCTGCTCCTGCGACCCTACTATCCTTCCATTGGCTAAACCAGATATGCGCAACCCCATCCAACTTGTAGGAAGCCAACTCTGCGCACTCAACACTACTCACCCCCATGACTTGGATGATCTTGACAATCTCATCAATGAAATCATGAAGGTCCTCATCTACCTTGGACCCCAAGAACTCCGGCGGGTTTATCCTCAAGAAGTCTCTGACTTAAGCCGCCGCTGCATTGCCATTTTGTGGAACATATACAATGGCCTACTGATTGACCTGAGCGGTCAAGGCCTATGCAAGCATCCAAATAGCGGCCCGGAACTCAGCATGAGCAGTTGGCTCCGATGCCTGAGGCTCCTGAGCTAGTGGGGCTGGCCGATGCCTATAATCATTTCCATCCTTATGGCCTTCACCACCTCCATTACTCCTTCCATTCATTCTTCGAGGAGCCATGATTCTACAATTGTGAATAGCATGAATTAGAAGGATAGAAAGACTTTTCATTGCACGACATAGATTATGAAAGAAGGGAACATTTCCTAAATGTTTCGTAGCCTCTTTTTCATAAGTGTGGCGCGCTTTACACCCATGACAAAAACTCTAATTAATGTAGCTTTCAGACACCCTAGGACACTTCAAACCTATGGATTTGATACCAAGTTTTTTACGACCCGAACGGAGGCCCGGACCGTAGACACGGGGGACAAGGGACCCTGAGAGACCCCAAGTCAACCCATGACATAAGCATACAACTAACTCATTCAATAAACTGAAGAAAACATCAATATGACTCTGCGAAAGTCTAACTTGACATGACATCAGAATAAGCATCAGAAGCTAAGGCATACATAAGTCTGAAAATCCTCTAATCTGGACGAGTTGATGGGACAAGACTCCAACTAACTCAATAGTATTGAAAATACATAAAGAAACTGAAAGTCTAGCCCTCGAAGGATCAGGACTAACTAACCAAGTAGGAGCTGACTCTGACAATAGACTTCGAGTGGGTCTGAGCTTGGGAGCTAGGTCCTGTATCATGATACGATACAACATAGAAAGTATGCGGTCAGTACGTGAAATATACCGAGTATGCAAGGTAAGTAAAACTGCTTAAGTAAAGTTAATCATTTAAAACATTTCATAACATATCATAAGCTTTCAAATCTGACAGGAAGGGCTACATGCATTCATTCTGAAATCGTAACCTTTTCATAATATGACCATGCATAGCTTCATAACATCATAACTGACTCGAATGACTCAAAGATGAAATATGACATTTATAGAAAAGCTGAACAATGAGTTAAACCTTGCTTTTAGAACATGCATGCATAAGATAACTTCCATGAGTAATGAATATGCAAATCTGAATCATATAGACAGTGGGAGACTCGTCACTTTACCAACATACCATGATAGAGCTTACGTAGTCCCAACTATCACATTCAAGTGGGTAGAGCCGTCCATAATCTTGCCAGGGCTATGGACGATACCATGATATGATATCAAGCTCATGGTCCATTAGGGCCGGGGATAGCTCACAAGAGAGGTCCTAATAACATTTTTACTTTCTTAAAATATTTATTCTAATTAAATATAAAAAAAATTATATATCTAATATAACAAATAGTATCAACTTACATTGGCGTGTAGTTCCAGGGCATCTGGTGATCGACCCTTAACCCGCTCGGTGCTAGACTCTTCTCCCAAAAACATGCAATGCTCTACATCGTATATAACGAAGCTAAACATCGTCTATTGACGAAGCTCGAAATGAAATCATGCATAACTCGACATAATATAAAACGAAGCTCAACATTGTCCTTTGACAAAGCTCAATAATGAAATCAAGTATAGACTCGACATCATATGAAAATAAAGCTCAACACTAACATACATCTCAATTATGAATTTATGCATATGAGAAGCTCTATTTCGAAAATACTACAAGCTCAAATATAAGTGGGAGCATCTACTCCAAATCATGTGGTAAGCTATATATAGGAATATTTAACTCAACATACCATAAGCTAATAATATGAAATTTGGGAGACTTTGCTCAAAACAATGTGGTAAGCTCATTTCGGGAAAACTCATCATTTTAAATCAGCATATGGGCATTGCCCAAAGTTTTATCACACTTGGACCTACTCAATTAATTTTGTAGACAACATCATAATCATGGGTAACTTTAGAAACATGCTTTTCATCATCAAATCTCATCATCATCATACATTCATCATCATTCTCTTCTTTCATGAACTTCTCATCCATGGGCATTCAATTTCATAATTTAGAAAACATAATTTGGATTGAAAACAATCTAAAATCTGCCCAAGCTTCACAATTCATCAATATAAATAGAATCTAATCATACCCATGTATAGAGTTTGAAGAATTATGCAATTGGGTAAAAACCCCATACTTGATTTTAGGAATTTCTCATACTTAGCTAGAGATTTGGGCATGGGTGAGGAAGGAAGCACCCACTTATAACCCTACATACCTGGAAGGGATGATTTAACCACTTTCCTAAATGCCCAAGATGAGATCCCAAACCTTCAAAACTTGCTCTAAATCCTCTCTTCAATCTCTCAAGTTTGCATGCATGGAATGAACTAACTTAGAATAAACTTTTCCCTCTTAAAACCCTACAAAATGAGCCTTAAACGATGTAGTATAGGTCCTTAGGACTTAGGAATTACGGAAAAGCCCTTACAATAATCACAGGATTTGGCTGACTGCCAGTCCCCACGAGGGACTGGACAACTCGTGCTCACAGGCCACGACTCGTTGCTAGTAGTCGTCTAGTCCACTGCCCAAAAACAACTAGGGGACCTCACGGGAGAAACCACGACTCATGGTGGGTGATATCCGTGGCTTCTACTGCGCACTGCCTCTTTACCAATCAACCTGTCTAGGACACGGGAGACCTCATGAGTCGTGAGGCCTGACCACGACTCGTGGTCATGCCCGTGGTCTTCTCTCCAAACCCTACCAACCCTGCTGGACCACAGGTTACTTCACGACTCGTGGTCACTCCTCACGAGCCTCCTCATGATTCGTTCTGTGACCTGGTGCGAAATTTTGATTTTTCACCATTTTGACTCCCGGGTCTGATCCTTGGATTCCTGGGATATAAAATAACAAGACAGAGAGAGCTCGTGGATAAAATGTTGCAGAGTTCTCTACAAACTAGAAGCATTAAAGAAATCAAGTATTTCTCTACAAGTTTTAGAGATCAAGACAAAGATTCAAGAACAAGCTTCAAGCTTTTGAATTTAAATACAAATCAAGATCAAGACCACCAGATTCAAGATCAAGCTCAAAAGTCGTTGAATTCAAGTACAAGTCAAGATCAAATCCATCAAATTCAAGATCAAGATCAAAGCCCTTGGATTTATATTTGAAAGGAAGAATTAGAGGATTAATAGAGATTGTAACACTCATATTTGAAATAAAAATATTACGATTGTTGTGATATTTTCCATCCTGATTACTATTTTTTGACGCGAAATTTTATTATCTACAAATTCTGGCATAATTTCTACCTCTCATCTCATTGTTTCAATCTTTAAAGATCAAGAACATCAAAATGGCTTCCAAGAATATCAACTCCAATTCAACTTCCCCCAAGGCTACTGACTCCAAGTTCTCCGCTGAGGAGGAATATCCTCAGTGTTACTTTCGAAAGTGTTGGACTGCTCACGAGAAGCAAAACAAGCATGCTAGGACAAAAAACACTCCAACTTCCATCTACATCAACTCCAATGTTTAGATCTTCATCTTGATCAAGATCCTCTAACTATGCATCAGAAGAAGGAAGCAGTGTTCCTGAAAAACTCAAGAAAACTCTGGCTCTACTTGACCTCTCTTGATCCAAGAACTTTGCTGCTGCTACGCCCCATGAGGTTCTATCATTTAACTGACTCGTGCGTATGTATGTTGAGAGTTTTTGGGTACGAAACATGCAAGAAAAGGCTCAGGGGATGGGTATATGAACATGGCATCAAGCAAGCAAGAGGCAGCGATCGGAGGCTAGGCGTACTGGGCGTTGCGCCACGCTTGCCAACCCGGCACCATGGACGCCTCCTTCCTGGTGAGATGGGCGGCGCGCCGCACCCCTAGGCCACCCCCCACTTATATAAATATTATAAGTTCAAAGTTCAGGTCATAAAAATTATTTCCCAAATCAGAACTCGGCCCTACGACTTTTCTCTCTACTATTTCATCCATTTTTCGCCAATTTACACTGTTAAACTCCATCCAAATGCATATTCACCTTGGATAACGAGTTCCAAGCCTACAAGGAATGTCCCTGTGGAGTTATTTCTTCAAAATTCGCTTGGAATACCGTAACCCCGTAGAGTAAAAGTTGTCAAAATCACTTCTAATTGAGTCCTAAGAAACTGCTAGTGATAGGTAAGCATTTCTACCTTATAAACTCTCGAGAATTTGTGAGTTTTCGGCCGAATTAAATAGAGTTGAATTATAGTTAATATTATTGAAAGATATCAATAATTGCCTAGTTATAGTATTGAAAATAGCTTTATTCTCTCAGCGTAGAAGCTGGAATTGGGTGGAATTGCCAGCTACAGGGTGGAACTAATTGGATAACCGAAAATCGACATTCGAGGTATGTTAAGGTTTATTCCTTTCGGCAAGTTATTCCTGTCGCTTAATTGATGTGACTGAAACCGTGTAGTAGCTTATGCCTATCATGTTGTTGTTAGCTGCTACTAGATGAACTAAGGTTATAACATAGTATCCCTTGTTGGGTTGTTGTAGTTAGTTTTGGTTATCGCTAGAGGCGACAAGGGGATTCACTGTTAAGTTATCTACCTTTTGAAGAGATCAGTAATGTGTTGCTGCCACGTAAAGGCCAAAGGGGCCTAAAATTAGTGGTTAACACCCTTCATTAGTTAGGCAGCATACAACATCGTTCGGTGATATAGTGTTCTATTCTCTCTCTATATATATACAACAAGTTTGCCTGTAAACCATTGGTGTGTCTTGATGCCTACAAGACTAGAATCATGATAGAACGACCTTACTTCCCAGTTAGGGGCACTAGGGTTGCCGAATAGACCGGGTGATAGCTTTTCAAGTGAACTACCTAATGTTAGCAACCGAATAGCTGCTTTCCACGCAGATATAGTTATAGGAGCCCAGATGGCTCAGATACAGTTACAGGGTCCCAGACGGCTCAGATACAATTACAGGAGCCCAGATGACTCAAATACTGTTACAAGAGCCCAAATGGCTCAGATATAGTTACAGGAGCCCAGATGGCTCCAATACGGTTACAGGTGCCCAGACAACTCAAACACAGTCACAGGAGCCCAGAAGGCTTAATTACAGCTTCAAAATACAAGTATACCATATTTATCGTCTGCCTATGGGCCTACAGTGACATAGTTAGTGAGAGTATAATTATTTGCACTTACCCCAGGCTTATGGGGGCCCAGGTAGGTTTCTTAGTTGTTTGTACCTTTCAGGATTTTGGGGGCAAGGTTAGGTTCTTGTTTGTATAATACTTGGTAGTTATAGTCTATATTATGAGATTTTGCAGGTTAACTTCTATCCCTTATTACTGATTACCTCAAATTCTTTATCAGCTTTAATTCAGTCATTATTTACTGCCTTACATATTTGGTGCATATTGTACTGATGCCCACGTGTGGAGCGCTGCATATTTGCCTGCAGGTGCGGATAGACATGGCTCAGGACCTTCTTAGCTAGCAGCCAGATTTAGTAGCTCAGTCAGCTCCTTTCCTCTAGGGTTGATAGTTAGAAAGGTTTGCTCTTTTTGTTGTATAATTTTGGGTAGGTCGGGGCCTGTCCCGATCATTATTCCATTCCTAAAGGCTTGCAGACTATAGTTTTTCAGTTGTTGGTTGTTATTGGCCATGTGGGGCCTATAATATGTTATACTTTGCGTGTTGGATATGTGGGGCCTAGTTTAGATAGTTAGTTAGCAGCCTTGTCGTCTATAGTGTGAATATGACCACCCGTTTTCTTTCTGTTATGACTAGACAACATGGTGGTCTTTTCGTCCTGCATAGGATCTCTTTATTGTTACATTGTTGGGTTAGTTGGTTTCTTTTACAGGTTTACTGTGTGGCCTTGTCGGCCCGAGGCTGTATTTGTAGCCGAGATATAGCTGGTTGTTTTCTTGATCTTGAGTTGCTGACAGGCACCAGTGGTGCATATGCCCAGCCAGGTCAGCCCAGGTTCCAGTGTGGCATTAGGTGACAGTCATGCCTCCCAAGGAAGGGCATGATAGATGGGAAGGAAGATGATAGTACTTCAAGCAGTGGGTCATCTCCACGTAAACCATATAATGTGAGCTTGTCAAAGATCATTTTATGTGATAATCCATGCTATTCTCCAATATTCCCAACAATCATGCAAGCAATGGTAATCGATGCTTCATCTATAGAGGAGAAACTAGCGAACTTGACCATGGTAGTCGAATGCTTGACCAAATATGTGAATCAAGATGCTCGGATTGAGAAGTTGATGAACAAAGTGGACGACCTAGTGGAAGGAGAGTGTAGTTGTGCACCTGGAAAGGCTCTAGAGTTTAAGAGACTGAAGCTCCCGCAAATCATGCATCGCCCACCAAGGAAATTCAAGTTGCTCTTGAAGGGATGATTCCACTTGACCAGTTGAAGGAGTTCATTGAGGGGAATATCAAGAATAAATATGAAGTTACTTCCAAGTCCTCTCTCATGTATGCAAAGCCGTACACCACAAGAATTGATAGCCTCAAGATTCCAGCTAGTTATCTGCCTCCCAAGTTTCAGCAATTTGAAAGCAAAGGTAACCAAAAGCAGTATATTGCACATTTTATCGAAACATGTAACAATGCGGGAACCTATAGGGATTACCTTGTTAAGTAGTTTGTCCACTCTCTCAAAGGGAACACTTTTGATTGGTACACAGATCTTGAGCCTTATTCTATGGATAGTTAGGGGCAATTGGAGCAGGAGTTCCTTAATTGCTTCTATAACACAAGGTGTACTATGAGCATGGTGGAACTCGCAAATACCTGCCAGAGGAAGGATGAACTGATTATCGATTTTATCAATCGATGGAGAAATGAAAGTCTAAACTTCAAAGGTAGACTTAGTGAAACTTCTGGAATAGAGATGTATATCCAAGGAATGCAATTGGGACTTCTCTACATCTTGCAAGGAATAAAGCCAAGGTCTTTTGAAGAGATGGCTACTCGTGCTCATGATATGGAGTTAAGCATGTCTTCTGCTGGAAATGTACTGATGCCCATTTTTGACCCTCGTAAAGGGAAGGACAAGCTAGATCCAAGAGATGGAGCAAATATGTACCCAAGAGTGACAAAAAAGAATCCATGAATGCTGCTGTATCGCCCGTGAAGTTTACTACAAAATTAAGCAAGAAGCAGAGTGTGAGAACAACTTCCTCTTGAGGTAACCGAAATAAAAAATTAGCCTTGAAGGAAATGAAATAAAGGGAATACCCCTTCCTCGATTCTGATGTCCATGAAATTTTTGATGAACTACTTGAGTTAAAATTCATTAAATTTCCAAAGATGAAGCGACCTAATGAGGATGGAAGAACAAAAGATCCAAATTACTGCAAGTGTCATCATATTGTGGGTCACCCTCTTGAGAAGTGTTTTATTTTCAAGGACAAAATTATGCAGCTGGCTGACAAGAAGAAACTCGTGCTTGAGGATGATAAGGCAAGTTTTAATCAAATATCTATCACCTTTGGCTTTCTCGTTCCAGTCCAAATATGCAACAAGAGCATGAAGAAGAAAGACCATTAGATCAAGGTAAGACCCAAGTTGATGAAGCTGATGATGAGGGTTGGATTCTGGTGACTAGGAGGAGACGCTGCAAAGTGAGTCCATGAAAGAAATCATATAAACAACCAACAAGAAATAAGATAGTGAGAAGACTAAGAAAGCAAAAACATGTTGAATAGTCAAAGAAGCCAGAAGTAGAGGTGTGGTACCACCAGAAACCACGACATCTTGTGACTTTGGAGGAATTCTTACCAAGTGGGTTTTACATGAAGTTGCTCAAAACAACATCAACGCATTATTCTTCAATACCGATGAAGAAGTGAAAAATGAAAGTCTATCAATATTGTCTTCATCATTGCTGATAAAGCTTTCTGAGCCCTCTCTTAACGAAGCTCACGCATGTGATACAAATGTTACACCCCGTAAGTTTCTAGCGTTTAGTCGGCCTATCTGTATGTTGGTTGAGAGTTTTAGAGTGTTATACATATGAGAAAAGGGCCCCGGGAAAGGGCGAACGAGTGCCAAGTTGGGATTTCACGAGAGGAGGCCGAACCAAGCTTCCCAGAGGGGCAAAGTGGCACGGAGCTGCTCCTCCGCGTTAGCCAACGTGGCACGGAGCAGAATCAGCGCGTTGGGCAGCGTTCCACGTTGCTTTGTATGCTGCTTCAAGTATATATAGGCCTCACCCTTAGATTTCATGTTATTTCTCAAGTAAACCACGATCAGCAGAGGTGAGGACGACGGAGAACATTTAATTTTCATCCGATTACGATGCTAAACGCTGTCCAAATCCAAATTAACTTCGGGTATCAAAGTATAAGGCTGCAGGGAGCATTTCTACAGAGTTAGTTTTGTGAAATTCGCCCGGCAAATCATCGTCCCGCCGAGCCAAAGTTGTTGGAATTGCTCCAAACTAGTGTTAATATGATCCCAGGCTTAAAGTAAGTATTTCTTGCTTTTAGATTCCCAAGAAATTATGAGTTTTTGATCGTCTTTCAATAAGTTGAAGTATAGTCAGTATATACATATAAAGTTATTTTTTTCTTCGAATTCAGTAACGAAGTTGGCCCTATTCTTCCATTAATATGACTACAGTTGAGAAGGGTAGTTGAATATGAGCTGTTACTCATCAGTTAGTCAGAAAATGGCGAACGAGGTATGTAAGGCTTAACTCTCGGCAAGTATCCTTGTCGTATAGTGTTACGACTTATGTTCTCAAATAGAAATAACGATCTCAGACGCTGCAGATGGTTGCTACTATTAGATTGTAATTCTATATGTTGTAACTAGTTATTATTGACATACATATAAAAATATAAGATATGTTGAGAGTAACTGCTAATAGGTATTACAGTTACATAAATTCTGGTTAGCTACTAGAAAACATATACAGATCGTACTGCAGGACCCCTCGCTAAAAAGGAGCAGGTTAAATGTGATTCACGTATGATGCTATAGAAACTCTTTTAGTTCTTAGTTTATTGTGATGGTAGACTTATATGTTTGTTGCCAGGCCTAGACTTCAGAAGCTCGTAAGAGTTATTGGCCTGAATTAGTTGGTTAAATAGTATGGGCACAGTTAGGCGGTCTAACAACCAGTTGGCGCCTGTAATGGCAAGAAAGCATCCCTAGAGGTCATTGACGTTATCAAACATTTCAGAACCAGAAATAGAGACAGAATAGGCATATTCTAGAGTTGGTGACACCAGGGTTGTCCAGTGTATTGAGTGATCATTTCCCATCCCTTTATCCTTATCAATGATTGTCAGTCTTAGTCGACCTAAAAGTTATCATGTAGGACACCAGCAAGCCAGCCTAGTCATCCGAATCAGATAAACCTGTGGGTACCCCAAGGAGGGTTCCACATCAGTATTCAGTGACGGGCTAGCACCCTAGCCAGTTCTTGTAAGGTATTCAGGTACAGAGTGCCAGGAGAGGGCCAGTCTATATAGAATTGCCTATAAGATTGGGAATTGCCCAGAATAGTAATACAGATCCGAGTGGATCAAAATAAGGCTTAGGGAGTCAATAGTACTTTGTTAGTACAGTGTTAGCCACAAGTTAAGGAGATCGGTAAGCTCCCTATGACGGACCAGGGTGCCGATCGCGTAGAAGCAAGTTTGACCGAGCCCAGCCCTATAGTTGTTTAATTAAAAGAATAAAGTAGTTAGCTATCCGCAACCCCATAGTTATTCATGAGTTATAGATGTCCGAGTAGGAAATTCAAAGTATTGTTAGGCCACTTCAGACCTCGCCCTATTCATCCAAGACTATTAGAGATCATGGTCACTATCAGGATCCTCTGATCAAATACGGGCGCATGGCGTGCCAGCAGACAACCATAAAGATTATCCCAGAAGCGAGTAGCATTAGCATTAGGCCCAGAAGGATAGATACGCTCTCTTTATACAAATAGATTGATGTGTCAGTATATCACCTGGGTTGGGGTTGCCCTCAGTTAGAAGCCTTCCATGATCGCTCAAGGGTTAATAGCTGTGTCAGCTCGCCCGCCAGGGGCGAGGATACGTCACTCTACGGAGCGGCATGCCGTCCGCAAGGGACGAAGATGGGGATCCAGATCCTCATATTGCCGTGGTTGGCCTTATACACACCCCCGTCGAGCGTTTACGCCCGAGGTGTAGATATCAGGAGTCCTCTGAACTTAGACTCAGATACAGCTACAGTTTAGGGGCCAAGCGGGCCCAGTGGTAGACCCATGGGACCGGTAGTTGGATACAGTACCAGTAGAGTTGTAGACACCTGAGTAGGGGTATATAGATTTAGATGTGCTCGCTAGAACTTATGGGGGCCTGAGCGAGTTATTCTGTGCTGATTGTACCTCCCGGCTTATGGGGGCCAGGTGGGGTTCTTGTATGAACTCTTGTCTGCTAGCTTTAGTGTACAAATGTGTGAGTATGCAGTTTTAGCTTATGTACATGTAGTGTCAGTTAGATGCAGATTATGAATCAACAGGCGCACAAGTTAATATTTCGGCTCTTTTTTATTTACTTCTAGTCCTATTTAGCTTATCTATTGCCTTACATATTCAGTACATATTGTACTAGCGCCCTTCCCGGGGTGCTGCATTACTTGCCTACAGGTGCAGATAGACGAGGAGCAGGTCCCTCATAGTTCCACTCAGCCGTACAGAGCCTTCAGCTCCCTTCTTCCGAAGCTTGTATGATAGAGGTTTATTTCTTTCGTTTGTACAGTATGGGTAGTCGGGGCCCTGTCCCGACCATCTTATTACTCCTAGAGGCTTGCAGATTATGTTACTTCCCGGTGGTTAGATGATATCGACTGTGTGGGGACCATATGTGTTTTAGATTATATATGTTGGCCGTGTGGGGCCTTGTTTAGCTGTTGATTGGTGGCCTTGTCGTTCATAGCTCAGTTTAGCATCTGATCTTACTTTTCTGTTATAACTAGATATCATGGGGGCCTTGTCGGCCTGCATAGAACCCCCTATGATTGTTTGTCTCTGGTTTGCTGTATATTATTCACAAGTGGCTATAGGCCTTGTCGTCCCGGGGTTGTATTTTCAACTGCTATATAGCCCGTTGTTTTCTTGATTCTAGAGTTAGAGTCAGCCCAGCACCAGAGGTGCTGGGGCTCAGACAGCTCAGTAGTTCAGGTCCTAGTAGGGCACCAGGTGCCAGTCATGCCTCCCAAGGCGGGGTGTGACAAAAAAAATCACATTTACAAATGACGATCTTCTGCTTGGAAAAATGTTGCACAATCGTCCTTTGTATATGGTGGGTCACATGCTTGAGAAGAGGATAAATAGAATCATAATAGATGATGGATCTGGAGTTAACATTTTGCCTATTCGCACCATGAAGGAGCCTGGCATCTCAACTGAAGAACTTTCTGAGAGTTGCTTGATGATTCAAGGATTCAGTCAACGGGGCAAAGGGCCATGGATGCTATCAAGCTAGATATTTACATTGAAGATTTACGATCAAGAGCATGGATGCATGTAATCAACGTAAAGACTTCATACAATATGTTGCTTGGAAGGTCTTGGATACACGAGAACAAAATTGTTCCATCCTCATACTATCAATATTTAAAGTATATGGAAGGTGGAGTCGAGAAGAAGATAGTTGCTGACGATAAGACATTTGCAGAAGCTGAGTCACAGTTTGCCGATGCAAAGTTTTACTTAAAAAAACTACATTGTGAAGGAGGTAAAGGTCGACCATGACTCAATGGCCAAGATTGATGAGCTTGCAACTAAAAGAGTCGATATGACTTTGGAAAAAGCTAAAGTTGGCATTAAAGAGCCACACTCCATTTCAAACAAAGGGAATATTGTGTTTTTTAAAAAAAGATAACCCATGTGCTTTGCTATATGGCGAAAGTGAAGAAATAGGAAGGTCAATTGTCTAACACCCAAGCAAATGTACCAAGGGGCTAACCTTCCTTATTATACGGATCAAAAAGATTAACTTATCCTCAAAACTACTTGGAGAGTTCTTGGTTCAAAAGCCTCCGCAAAATGTGGCACTCCCTACAAAAAAATACAAATGAAGGTTTTGATCCAAACTCCTACAAGTTATTTCCAAAGTCTGGGTACAACCCCAATAAACATCGAAGTTAGGAAAACTCCCATTACAACCTTCCATCAGGCAATCACACGAGGGTTTGGGGTATAAGAAACCACCTCCAATTCGCATCTCCATAAGAAGAGCAACTACCAATTACATCACTATAGAAGACGAGTCTGGTGCGCCTAACAAAAGACCTCTGTCTTTGACCGATTGGGAAAATCAACTGCGAGAACTTCTGTATTCAAAAGGTTGGGCCCATTGAAGAAGAAGAACACGTTCCAGAGAAACTATTAGAGTGTGAAAATGCCCACTTCATTTAAAAACCAGAAAGATTTTTAAAGCTTGATTCCTTTTAGAATGAGGCGACAAATGAAATTTGTTGTTTTATGTGGGAGGTGCTAAAGGAAAAGAATCACACTATGGTTTACACCAAAGAACATGAAGAAGATGAAGAAAGTGTAGGATCTTCATGTCATATCATTACACAAAGTGAGCATGATACCTCATCTCAAATGGAGGTTAACGAGAAGCTAGAAGATGTTATCTGGTGTTATCACATAGCGGTCAATGATAGTGATCCTCAGGAGGATGAAGATGTTGAAGATGCTCCTTTAGAACTTGAAAAAGGAGTGAAGGCCACAGTAGACTCTTTGAAGGATGTTAATCATGGCACCGATGAAGATTCAAGGCCAACCGAACTAAGTGTTTCCCTCACAGTCGATGAAGAAATTGCTTACAGGATATACTCAGAGAATATAAGGATGTATTTGTTTAGAGTTATAGGGATATTCCTAGATTATAACCCGAAGTAGCGGTCCACTAGTTTTCAGTCAAGAACGGTGCTCGTCCTATTAAGCAAGCTCAAAGACGCTTCAGACCAGAATTGGTTCCATTAATTCAAAATGAAGTTAACAAACTCATGAAGCTAGATTTGTTCATGAAGTTACATACCCCACATGGATTACAAGTATCGTTCCTATAAGGAAGAAGAATGGCCAAATTCGAGTCTGCGTTGACTTTAGGGATCTCAATAATGCATGGCCTAAGGATGAGTTTACGATCCCTATCCCAGAGATGATAATTGATGTTACCACTGGTTAAGAGGTATATCCTTCATGTATGGTTCATCAAGCTATAACTAAATCCACATGGCACCAAAGGATGAGGAACTCACTGCATTTCGTACACCCATGGGCATTTATTGCTGCAAAATAATGCTTTTTGGTTTGAAGAATGCTGGTTCCACATATCAAAGGGATACAGATAATATCTTTGATGACTTGCTCCATAAAAATATTGAATGTTATGTTGATGATTTGGTGGTGAAGTCAAGAAAGAGAAATGACCACTTGCAAGACTTGAGATGGTGTTAGAGCTGCTTTGAAGATATCAACTCAGAGTGAACCTGTTGAAATGTGCCTTTGGAGGTACTTTTGGAAAGTTTCTTGGTTTCATTATGCGATATCAGGGAATTGAAATTGATCAAGCTAAAGTTGATGCAATATTAAAGATTCCTGTACCTCGAAATATCCATGAATTAAAAAGCCTTCAAGAAAAGCTAGCGTATCTTAGGAGATTCATCTTGAACCTAGTTTAAAGATACCAACCATTTAGTCATCTCATGAAGAAGGGTGATCTTTTCAAGTGGGACCAAGCTTGTGCTAATTACTTTAGGAGCATCAAATCATATTTAATGAAGCCTCCAGTTCTAGCGGCTCCAATACCTAGAAAGCTGATGATATTATACATTTTAGCACAATAAAGGTCCGTTGGAGTGATACTAGCCCAAGAGAATAATAAAGGGAAAGAAAACTCCCTTTATTACTTAAGTAGAATGATGACGCCAAACGAGTTGAATTATTTGCCAATTGAGAAGTTGTGCTTGGCATTAGTCTTCTCAATCCAAAAATTGAAGCACTACTTTCAAGCTTACGTTGTTCACCTCATTTCTAAAGCAAATCCCATCAAGTTTGTGATGTTAAAATCAGTCCTCAGTGATTGATTAGCAAGGTGGTACCTCTAGTTTCAACAATTGAGATTGTGTACATCCCTCAAGAAGCTGTAGGCACAAGCATTAGTAGAATTCCTGGCACATCACCTGATACCTGATGATTGGAAGCTAACCGATGAACTTCCTGATGAAGATGCAATGGTTGTAGAAATTCAGCCTCCATTGAAGATGTTCTTTGATGGTGCTGCACATCATTGGGGGGGCTGGTGCTGGTGTGGTGTTTGTCACTTCGCAAGGAGAGGTTATACCATACTCATTTATTTTGATGCAATGTTGCTCCAACAATGTCGCTGAATATTAGGCATTAATACTTGGGCTTGAAATGGCTATCGACATGAAGCAATTGCAATTGAAAGTCTTTGGTGACTCTCAGTTAGTAATTAATCAATTCTTGGAAAACTATGAGGTGAAGAAACCCAAACTATGCCCGTATTATGGCTATGCTCAGAAGTTGATAATATGGCTTGGGGATATGGCCCTCCAACATGTACTGTAGAAGGAAAATAAGAAATTCGATGCGTTGGCTGCTCTAGCTTCAACATTGACTCTACTGGAGCAATCACAAACTACTATCTGCCAAAAATGGGTAGTACTGCTGCCAAGTGATGATGAATATGCAAAAAATAAGCTTGAGTAGCTCATCGTTGTTTCTAAAGTTATGAAGGAGGACTGGCAATAATTCGTTATTGACTACTTGTGTTATGGAATTCTGCTAGAAAATCCAAGAAGAAGAATTGAAATCAGCCGTTGTGCACCCTGCTTCCTTTACTACAAAGATACATTGTACAGAAGATCATCTGAGGAAGTACTCTTACGATATTTGTGGGAGGAAGAAGCAGCCCAATCTTTACAAGAAGCACATTCAGGAGTATGTGAATCACATCGATTTGGACCGAAGCTCCACTTTCACATAAAAAGGATGGGATATTATTGGCCGAAAATGGTGAAAGATTGTTTGGACTATGCCCGAAGGTGTAAGGCTTGCTAGTTTCATGCAAATTTCATACATCAGTCGCTCGAAGTATTACACCCGACCATCGCATCTTGGATATTTGATGCATGGGGATTGGATGTTATTGGTCCGTTGCCGAAATCTTTTGGTGGACACTTGTACATCTTGGCTGCAATAGATTACTTCTCCAAATGGGCTGAAGTTGTCGCTCTTAAAGAGGTAAAGAAAGAGAATGTTTTGAATTTCATCCAAGTCAATATCATCTACCATTTTGGCATTCCTTGTTATATATAACAGACAATGGCAAGCGGTTTGATAACAAGTTGATGAATAAAATTCGTGAGCCGTTTAGTTTCGAGAAGCATAATTCTTTTATGTATCATGCTGCTGCCAATGGTCTAGCTAAAGCATTCAATAAGACTTTGTGTAACTTTTTGAATAAGGTCATCTCTAATTCCAAATGGGATTGACATGAATGGATAAAAGAAGCTTTGTGGGCATATTGGACAACTCACCACACACCGACACAAGCGACGCCATACTCGCTTGCTTATGGAGTTGAAGCGATCCTATCACTTGAGCGCCAAATATCTTTTTTAAGGCTTGATATTCAAGAAGGGATCATTGAAGAAGAAAATGCTCAATTATGGCCTTGCAGAGTTAGAAGCACTTGATGAGAAGAGACTGGAGTCTCAACAAAATTTGGAATGCTATCAAGCTCGTCTGTCTCGTGCTTTCAACAAAAAGGTTTTCTTGAGATTCTTCCAAGTAGGAGATCAAGTCCTGGCAGTAAGAAGGCCTATCATCACTTCTTATAAGTCGGGGGACAAATTCACCTCAAAGTGGAATGGACCATAATCATACAAGAAGCATATCCAAGTGGCGCTTATAAGCTTGTTAATGCAGATGGCGTGAGGATTGGTCCTATTTATGCAAAGTTCTTGAAAAGATACCATCCTTGAAGCGAGATGACACTCCTTGACACATGAGAATAAACTACATGTCACTCCTGGCCTGCAAAAGTATAAATTGTGCACGGCTCAATAAAAAAAACTCACTCTTTATGAACTACGGAATGACTTGATCCTCTTCACTGAGGTACGTAAGCAGCTTGGAGTTTTATTCTAAGATCAATCTCATGAGTTTAAAAATATATATCACTCCAAGGGATGTTCAAGAAAAAGGTAAGAAGATAAAGTTCATCTGACCAACATATGGAGATTATATATAAAGGGGTTCTTTTATTTGATCTTTGGACCTTCATCAAACCTTGATGGTTCAATATAATGGGGGGCAAACCTCCATGGAAAATTAGTTTCCTCAACAAGACAACTATATTTTTCAGCAAATTTTCAAATCTGCAAGTCAGAGTCTTTAAATTGGTAAAGCCTTTAAGTTTGAAGTTCAAATTTACTGTGTAGGCACTCCAGAGCTGTCATCTCGACAATATTCAACATCGATTTAAAAAAAAACACCATCCAACTCAAAGATGCAAGAATGAATATAGAGATTATGACAGATAAGTTCATAACCAAAATCCTAAAGCGCCAACGAAATCCATCCTGTACTATGCCTTAGGCTCAGTTTCTCTAAAAGAAATAACCAAAATCCTAAAGTGCAGATGAAATCCATCCTGTACTAAGCCTTAGGCTAGTTTTCTTCAAGAGAATGACTAAAATCCTAAAGCATGGATGAAATCCATCCTATACTATTGTACTATGCGTTAGACCGGTTTCTTCAAAAGAATAATCAAAATCCTAAAGTGCGGATGAAGTCCATCCTATACTACGCCTTAGGTTGATTTATTCAAGAGAATGACCAAAATCCTAATGTGCGGATGAAATCCATCCTGTTCTATACCTTAGGCCGGTTTCTTCAAAAGAATAACCAAAATCCTAAAGCGCGGATGAAATCTATTCTATACTATGCCTTAAGCTCGATTTCTTCAAGAGAATGACCAAAATCCTAAAGCACAAATGAAATCTATCCTGTACTATGCCTTAGGATGATTTCTTCAAAAGAATAACCAAAATCCTAAAGCGCAGATGAAATTCATCCTGTACTACGCCTTAAGTCTAATCTCTTTAAAGGGAAAATATGAAACTCTATCAGTAATGGATATTCCACCAATATTAATCCGCATTGAGCTAGAACATGTTATTTGTATCTATAGAAGAAAAAGGCGAGAAGAAAAAGACAAAAAAGGAAAGAAAACACAAGTATAAGAAAGACTATTACCTATCAAGACATTTCAAATTTGAAAGTCGAGTTTAAAATGGAGCCTAGACTAACTCGAATAGATTTGAGACAAGATTTTTGGTAAGAATGAATCTCTTGAAGTCTGGTTTCTAGAAATCAAAATGTTTTTCAATTTCGACATTCCTAGATCAAGATATAGTAGTTTTAGGGGAACCTCACAAATCTGAAATTTTCAATATGACATAATTTTAAGATAATTTCAAAAATTTATATAGAATAATATTGAAGGAATTTAATTCTGAAATTTGACTATATTGTAGATCTCGAAGTTTAGTTTCTGAAATATAAAACGGATCATGATTTTGATATTTCTAAAATAAGGTATGAATTTTCTATCAAAAACATGCTAAGCTGTAAAAAGGTGACTCTAGGACGTGACAGAATATTAAGTCGAATTCAACAAATTATACAGAATAATAATGAAGGAGTTTATTTATGAAATTTGGATATATTTTTGATCTTGAACATAAAAATGGATCATAATTTCGATATTCCTACAATAAGATATGAATTTTCTACCGCAGACATGCTGAGCTATAAAAAGGTGACGCACGGACATGACAAAATTTTAAGTCAACTTCAAAAACTTATACAGAATAATATTGAAGGATTTTAATTCTTAAATTTGGTTATATTTTATATGTAGAAGTCTAGTTTTTGAAATATCAAATGGATCATCATTTCGATATTTCTACAATAAGAGATGAATTTTCTACCACACATGTACCAGGCTGTGAAAAAAGTGATGAAAATTAAAAGGAGAGGAGAAGAAAATTACTATGTATTATGGTCCCTCGTTGTGACTTGTGGCTGATGCAAAATACTGAAGAGCATATCTCTGTATGTTAGCTGCCAAAATGAGCTTCAGAACAACCCCCTCACACTTTGCACACTTTGAGAACAGCTAGCTCACTTTATCTTGTATTTTGGTTGAACATCGCTTGAAGTTTCCTTCTTGATATTCCTTAGTAGGTGTCTGGAAACTAGAGAGAATTTAATAGTATAATGTCATGGACTTAGACGTCGACTAGCACATTGTGCGACACTAGACAACTCACTCACGGATCTTTCATGATCTTGCAAGCTTAAGTAAGCTCTTTCAACTCTAGATTGCTAAGAGAATGTTGGATAAAGAAGAGAAGATAAATTTGCTTAGAGAAGCTTTTAGTAATGTAGAGAATTTGATTGATTTTTCTTGATGATTTTACAAATGAATGGTCTCCTATTTATACTACTCACTTAGAGGCTAATATATAAATAATAATTATTATACAAGTCCCTACGTATTTACAAACAAGTCCCTTTTTAGAATTCTCTACATGTCTAGAATACTCAAAGGACTTTCTTAGCAATTCCATAAGACTCTAAGGTCTTCCATGGGAATTCTCTACAGGTTTTTAGAATACTCCACCAAGTGTAGAATTTTTGCTAGTAAGCCTCCACATGGAAAACATATATGCCAAATGGATCCTACGTGGCATGACGATGTGGAGAGTCCTCACACTCTCCTCCACCTGGTGTTGTGACGACCGCAACTGCTGCATAAACTCTCGGATCTTATCCTTGAATTGCCATAAGACTTTATATCAGTCCCACGTGGCTTTCTCTGGTGATTGTCCTTTCTAGTGGATGAGGAACATGGCAGTAGCCTTGCCCTTGTTTTTGCCTGGCTCGCTAGTCAATGATAGCCTCAATCTCCCGATCATTCAAGGTGGTGATGGTAATCGGTGCCCTACTTGATTGATCGTATAATGACCATAGGAGGAACAAGACTCGTTGGTTTATACAACGAGTCGTGGTATCCCCTGTTGCCAAATACAGTGTTTTCAACCCCCAGGTAGTAGGACCAACGAGTGGTCCCAACGAGTCGTGGTCTCAACCAATGACTCATTGAGTGACCCATTGGTCCCTATCGGGCAGTTTTTAGATTTTTATTTTAGGGATATTTTTGTAATTTCCAATCTATTTAGTTCCTAAACTTGTAACACCCCAAAGTTTCTAAGATTTAGAAACCAGAGTTTGAAAATATGCCGAGTAGAAAATTTTAGCAGAGCCTCAGACGACTCGTACAATAAGTCGTTGGTCGCTCTAACGGGTCGAGGAAGCAGTAGTGGTGAGATTTCAGGCTGGGCTACTAGGAAGGAACGAGTCAAGAAATGACTCCTTGGTGTCTTTGACAGGTCATTGTAAGTGGCCGTGTGTTGGGTCTTAGAGGTTCCAGGTGGTAGCAAAGGATGGAAACAATGAGTCGTTTGAAGGAGCAACGATCTGTTGTGTCGATTGTTGGAAGGAAAGTAAAGGATGGACCAGTTTGTCATGACCCGAACATAGATCCAGATCGTGAAACGGGAAAAGGAGCCCCGAGATACCTCAAGTCGACCCATGGAAATGAGTATACATCTAATTCATTCACATAAGCGGAAGACTTAATATATGCATATCGGGAACATATCGAATCATGACATATCATACCGACAGAATCACGTAGACTTACATAAGCTAAATTCTATACTTTGTCTGAAAACCTCTACTACAATGATGGGTTCATAGGACAACACCCCCAACTAACCCGAACATGTACTAAAACATAAAGTAGCAACATGTCTAGCAATAGCCCCCGGAACATGAGGACTCACCAATACACTGAAAGCAAACTCTGAGACGATCTAGGGATGTGGGTGAGCCTGAGAGCTGGGTCCTGTATCATGAAATGATACAACATAAAAAGTATGTATTCAGTACATGAAATGTACTGAGTATAAAAGGTAAGTAAAACGGACATTTAAAATTTTTAAAAGTCATAAATTATCAAAAGAGTAAGGCATCATGCTCATATCATAAACATCGTAACATAACACAAGGCTCAAGGTTTTCAAAACATTCGTAATACAACATAATTGTAATCATAGGGGAAAAGCTTAACTTAACATGACTTGAGCCAAAACACACAATCATAAGCATTCATAAATCATGAGGAACAGTGGGAGATTCTCTTAACCGACATACCCCATATGAGTACACATGAAGTTCGATCTATAAACCTAGTCGGGAGGCCGTTCGTACCTTGCAAAGGGTAGAACCATGAAAGGGCATGATATCACCATGAAAAGGGCCAATTGAGTCGGGGACAGTCACAAAGGAGGTCCCAACATACCTACGGTGGCACGTAGTTTATGAGATCCGGGGCTTAACCTGAGCCCCAAACCTACTCGGTGTTCGATACTACTCCCAAAACATATATAGTGCTCATAGTATAACATACATGAATTCATGGGCTAGTTAAATCATGACAATCATAAACATACTTGTACATACGTGAACTAGCCATGACATAGGGCCCGTGAGTCGGTCAAAACATAATTCATGAATCATAAGGTTCATACATACTTGTAGATCATGCATATAGATTGAAATTCATAAAATCATGATAGCTAGTTAATAAAATCCATGTTTTAAATCATAATTCATGCTGGGCTTGTAAATATCATTAATGGAAAAGTAGATCATAAATCGATTGATCATGAGTCATGCATAATTAGGCTAAATTCAATAGAAACCGAAATCAATAATATTATAAATAATTTAAATCATAAAAGTTGATCAAAAACCCTTAGAATATGATAAGATTCAAAAATCACAAAGCCCATTACTAATCATTAGAGTTTTATATAAATCTACTTCAAAACCCCATAAATTTTGATAGAATTTTCATGAAATCGTAGGGAATTGGCGGGGGTGTGAAAGGAAACACCCATTGATAGCCCTACATACCTGAAAACAACTGATTCTTAACCTCCCTTGAATGCCCAAGAAGGAATTGGAAGGATTTGAAGAGAGGATCCTTGAATCACCCTATGATCACCTCTCTATACTCTCAAATTTGCATGCATGTAATGAATGACTTAGAATAGGTTTCCCCCCCCTCTTATAACGCACTAAAATGAGCCTTAAATGACGTAATATAGGCCCCTAGGACTTAGGAATTATGAAAAAGCCCTTACTAAAATCGCAGAAAATAACTGTCAGGTTGTCCTAACGGACGAGCTGACGGTTCGTCACTGGGGCCAATGACTCGTGATGTTGCCAGTCGAGGACACTGTCTAGCCTAACATCTTGGCTCGCAACGACTGATATAAGGACTCTTGGTCACTAATCGTCAAGTGCAATGCCTCAATTACATCACTTCACACTCATAACACCCCACGACTCACACCACGACTCGTTACCACACCCAATGAGTCGTGGTCAGTTTCCGTTAAGTGCACTGTCTTGCCTTCCTCTATTTTCCTTCTCCCTTACCCCACGGCTGACCTAACTACTCGTGGTGTCTAACCATGAATCATTCCCACACCCTTGGGGACTCCTTTTCCTCCAAATTTCCCAACTCTTTCCTAGCCTCCCCACGAGTTAGCTGGCGGTTCATGGGTTGTCCTCACGAGTTATCCAACGACTTGTTCTGTGCCTGCAACACCAGTTTTACATTTTCCCCGTTTTGACTCCAGGGTCTGATCCTTAGGTTCCTGGGGTATTACAGTATCTCCCCCTTGGAAAAATTCATCCTCGAATGTTAGAAATGCACAGAAAATGCAGAAACATGCAATCATCATATGCAAATATTGATCATTTAAACTGAAAACTGATGGAATGACTACCTCCGAAAAGAACTACATAGCTGAACTAAATTTAGACATCACATGCATCCATCATAACATAAATCAAACTTGCGCACATGAACTGAACATGGAAACTGATTAGAGAATTAGGGCAAAAACTGATACCTCAAACTGAAACTAAGCTGGTAGGGAACAAATGAGGGTATTTAGCCATCATATCCGCTTCGGCTTCCCACATAGCTCGTTCAACATGCTGATTCCTCCATAACACTTTAGCTGAAGCTACCTCTTTGTTCCGTAACCTTCGAACCTGATGATCCAAGATTGCAACTGGAATTTCCTCATAACTGAGGCTATCTCTCACACCAACACTTTCCACTGGGACAACTAAAGCTGGATCACCCAATTACTTCTTCAAGAGAGATACATGAAAGACGATATGGACTGAAGATAACTCTGATGGAAATTTCAACTCATACACTATCTTACCAACTCCTCTCATAACCCGGTAGGGACCAACATAGCATTGACTGAGTTTTCCTTTCTTTCTGAACCACATGACTCCCTTCATGGGAGACACCTTCAGAATACCCAAACGTCCACCTCGAACTCCAACTCTCTCCTCCTTACATCAGCATATGACTTTTGACGACTCTGAGTGGTTTTCAGCCTATCCCTTATCAACTGAACCTTCACCATAGCCTCATGAAACGAATTAGGTCCTATCATAGCTGCCTCACCAACCTCAAACCATCCGATGGGTGATTTACATCTTTACCCATAGAGAGCCTCAAACAGTTCCATTTGGATACTGGGGTGATAGCTGTTATTGCAAGAGAAGTCGATTAGGGGCAAGTGATCATCCCAACTACCTTTGAAGTCCATCACACATGCTCTCAACATGTACTCGAGAGTTTGAATTGTCTGCTCCGCCTGACCATACATTTGCGGATAAAATGCTGTGAGTACCTTGGTCTGAGATAATAGAAAAGGGCACCCCATGTAATCGCACCAACTCCTAGATATACAGTTTGGCATAATCATTCGCTAAACTTGTGGTTTTAACTGGTAGGAAATGTGCAGCCTTGGTCAACCTGTCAACCACCATCCAAATAGAATTGTAGTGTCGGCGAGTAAGAGGTAGGCCTGTAATGAAATCCATATTAATCTCTTCCCACTTCCAAGTGGGAATGCTAATATCCTGAAGTACGCCTCCCAGCCTTTGATGTTCGACCTTATCTTGCTGACAGTTCGGGCACTTGGCTATAAATTCCGCAATATCCTTCTTCATGCCGTTCCACCAATATATTTCCCGCAAATCATGATACATCCTGGTGGCACCCGGATGGATAGAGTACCTGGACCCATGTTCCTCATGCAATATCCGACCGCTCAAATCATCAGCGTCTGGAACACACAGACGACCATGGTGCAGCAACACACCATCTCCCCCTTGGGATAAGACCTCCACCGTCTAACTTTGAACGTCTTCTTTCAGATTTACTAAAATCGAATCCTCATCTTGTCTAGCTTTCACATCATGGACGATTTGGATCCGTTTTGCACAATAACACTGCCATCGGTCGAGTCGACCAATCTAATCCCAAACCTTGCAAGTCGATGGACATCTTTCACCAACTCCTTCTTTCCCTCATCCACGTGGGACACACTCTCCATAGAGAGTCTACTAAGTGCATCAGCTACCACATTAGCCTTACCTGGGTGGTAAAGGACACTCATGTCATAGTCCTTGAGTAGTTCCAACCACCTCCTTTGCCGAAGATTGAGATCTTTCTGCGTGAATACATATTGCAAGCTCTTATGGTCCATAAATACATCCTTGTAGACCCCATACAATTAATTCCGCCATATCTTCAATGCGAACACCACAACGTCCAACTCAAGATTATGGGTCAGGTAATTCTTCTCATGGACTTTCAACTGTCTTGAGGCATCTGCTTTCACTTTCCCATGCTGCATCAACACACACCCAAGTCCAATTCTTGAAGCATCACAATACACCACAAAACCATCGGTACCCTCGGGTAGGGTCAACATTGGTGCTGAAGTGAGTCGAGTCTTCAACTCTTGGAAGCTTTTCTCACAAGCCTCCAACCATTGGAACTTTACCTTCTTCTGAGTCAACTTGGTCAAAGGTGCCGCAATTGATGAAAAACCCTCTACGAATCTCCGTTAGTAGCCTGCTAGGCCCAAGAAACTCTAAATTTCTAAAGGATTCACCAGTCTAGGATAATTCTTTACCGCTTCAATTTTTTGAGAATCTACCTTTATGCCCTCACCCGATACTACATGGCCTAGAATGGCACAGAGTCCTACCAAAATTCACACTTGCTGAACTTTGCATACAACTGACGAGGGTTTGAAGCACTACTCTTAAGTGACCAGCATGCTCCTCCTCACTCCGAGAGTATATAAGGATGTAATCAATGAACACAATCACGAATATGTCCAAATATGCCTTGAACACCCTATTCATTAGTCCATAAAAGCTGCAGGGGCATTGGTTATTCCAAAAGACATAACAATAAATTCTTAGTGACCATATCGATTCCCGAAAGTAGTTTTCGGGATGTCACTTTCCTGAACACTGAGCTGGTGATACCTGGACCTGAGATCAATCTTGGAGAACACTTGGCACCCTGAAGTTGGTCAAACAAATCATCGATCCTGGGTAAAGGATACCTATTCTTAACAGTGACCTTGTTCAACTGCCTATAGTCAATGCACATCCGAAGTGACCTATCCTTCTTATGGACAAATAACACCGATGCACCCCATGAAGACTTGCTCGTTATGATAAAGCCCTTATCTAAAAAGTCCTTGAACTAATCCTTCAACTCTTTTAGCTTGGATAGAGCCATCCTGGAAGGAGGAATAGAGATAGTCTGCGTATCGGGTAAGAGGCCAATGCCGAAATCAATTTCCCTCTCTGAAGGAACCCCTAGCGAATCATCCGGAAACACCTCCAGATACTTACACACCACCAGAACTGACTGGATAGTCGGTGTCTCGGACTCAACATCCTTAACCCTAACTAGATGATACATGCAGCCCTTAGAAATCAGTTTTGTGGCTTTAAGATATGAAATAAATCGATTGGCTAGTACAACTGAATTACCCTTCCACTCCAAAATTGACTCACTCGGAAATCAAAATTCCACCGCATAGGTCCTACAATTAATCGAAGCATAGAATGCAAACAACTAATCCATGCCCAAAATGATGTCAAAGTCAGTCATAGCTAACTCTACTAAGTCTGCGGAGGTGACCTTATGCAATATTGTAATGGGGAAACCTCTATACACCCGCCTAGATACAACTGAATCACCAACTGGAGTATAGACTGAGAATGGTTCTGACAGGATTTTAGGGCTAACTCCAAAACTACTAGCAATATAAGGGGTCATAAAAGACAAAGTATCTCCTGGATCTAACAAGGCATAAGCATCCATATAGAAGACTTGCAACATACCAGTGACCACATCTGGTGAAGCCTCCTGCTCTTGGCGGGATACTAAAGCATAAAACCTATTTTGGTGCTGACCGCCTGCTGCACTAGTTGAGGCAGCATGCTGAGGAGGACGTGCTGCTGGAGCGACAAAACTAGCTGCTGTCACACGAGCTCCACTGACCCTTGATCTGGCTGAGGGGAAATCCTTAAGTCTATGTCCGAGTTTGCCACACCCGAAGCAAGCATCCGAGCCAACTAAGAACCTCCCGGGGTGATTCTTGCCACACCCCGCACAAACTGGGAAAGAGCGCTCCCTTTGCATGCTACCCTGGCCTCTCGACTCTGAAGCTCTGCTCCTCCGATCTCCTCTGAATCTAGATGGCGTGCTGACTGATGATGGAGCTGGAGTGATAGACTTGTGCTGGTACTGTTAATGCTGTCCACACCCTATCCTAACTTGAGAAGCCGCGTAGCTGTCGGTCCTAACCCTCTTGGCCTCCCTCTGCCTCCTGCAGACCAACTCCATCTGCTGAGCATGTAACACAATGTAGGGAAAGTCGATATACCTATGTAGCATGGCGATCTTGCAATGGTTATCCAAATAATCTGTCACTCCATGAACAAAATGACTCACCCGAGCCCTCTGGTCCGTCACCAACTCAGGAGCATATTTGAATAGTTGGGTGAACTCTAATGCGTACTCCTGAACGGACATGTTACCTTTTCTCAAATCAAAAAACTCGGCTGCCTCGAGTTCCCTCATCTCCCAAGGGAAGAATCGATCCGAAAATGCTGTGTGGAACTCTTCCCAATCTATCGGTCCTACACCCACTACCCTGGCATCTCTCCGCTGCTTGAACCATATGTGAGCCACCCCCTTAAGCTGATAGGAGGTCAAGTCAACACACTCCCCATTGTTCACCCCCATAACCTAGGTGATCTTCAGAATCTCCTCAATGAAATCGTGTGGATCCTCGCCCACCTTCGGGCCTGTGAACTCAGGAGGGCTCATCCTCAAGAAATCCCTCACCCTAGATGCCGCCGCATTCCCAATAATAGGTAATGCGCCACTGTCTGATTATGAACCTGGGCATCCATGGCTTGTGCCAGCATCTGAATCACTGCCCTAAACTCAGCGTGGGCAGCTGGCTCTGGTACGTGCTCCTTGTGAACGGGTGGGGCTAGCTGATGCTCATCACCATTGGCACCCTCATGATCATTGCCGTTACCATTTCTTCTGGCGTTCACTCTGCATGGAGGCATGATTCCAAAAACACGAATAGCACGGATTAGAAGGGCAAAGGACTTTCATCGCACGACATAGATCATGAAAGAAGGGAACATTTCCTAAACATTTCGTAGCCTCTACTTCATAAGTGTGGCGCGCTTTACACCCATCAAAAAGACTCAACTTAACGCAGCTTTTAGACACCCTAGGACACTTCAAAACTATGGCCCTAATACCAAGTTTGTCATGACCCGAACGTAGACCAAGATCGTAAATGGGACAAGAAGTCCCGAGAGACCCCAAGTGGACCCATGGCATGAGCATACATCTAATTCATTCACATAAGCGGAATACTTAACATAAGGAATATCGAGAACATATCAAATCATGATATATCATACCAGCAGAATCACTTAGACATATATAAGCTGAATTCTATACTTTGTCTAAAAGCCTCTACTACTATGATGGGTTGATGGGATAAAACACCCAACTAACCCGAGCATTTATTGAAACACAAAGTAGCAACATGTCTTGCAATAGCCCTCAGAACATGAGGACTCACCAATACATTGAAAGAAAACTCTGAGACGATCTAGCGATACGGATGAGCCTGAGAGCTGGGTCCTGTATCGTGAAACAATACAACATAGAAAGTAAGCGGTCAGTACTAGAATGTATCGAGTACGCAAGGTAAGTAAAATGAATATTTAAAATATTTAAAACTCATAAATGATCACAAGAGTAAGGCATCATGCTCTTATCGTAAACATCATAACATAACACAAGGCTCAAGGTTTTCAAAACATTTGTAATACAACATAATCGTAATCATAGGGGAAAATATTAACTTAACATGACTTGTGCCAAAACACATAATCATAAGCATTCATAAATCATGAGGAACAGTGGGAGATTCTCTTAATCGACATACCTCATATGAGCACACATGAAGTCCGACTAGTAAACCTAGTGGGGAGGCCATTCGTACCTTGACAAGGGTAGAACCACAAAAGGGCGTGATATCACCATGAAAAGGGCCAATTGGTCCGGGGACAGTCACAAAGGAGGTCCCAACATACCTATGGTGGCACGTAGTATATGAGATCCGGGGCTTAACCTGAACCCCGAACCTACTCGGTGTTCAATACTACTCCCAAAATGTATATAGTGCTCATAGTATAAAATACATGAATTCATGGGCTATATAAATCATGATAATCATAAACATACTTATACATACGTGAACTAGCCATGACATAGGGCCCGTGAGCCGGCCAAAACATAATTCATGAATCATAAGGTTCATACATACTTGTAGATCATGCATATAGCTTGACATTCATAAAATCATGATGGGTAATTGATAAAATCCATGTTTTAAATCATAATTCATGCTGGGCTTGTAAATATTATTAATGGAAAAGTAGATCATAAATCGATTCATCATGAGTCATGCTTAATTAGACTAAGTTCAATAGACATTGAAATCAATAATATTATAAATAATTTAAATCATAAAAGTTGATCAAAAATCCCTAGAATATGATAAGATTCAAAAATCACAAAGCCCATTTCTAATCATTAGATTTTTATATAAATCTACTTCAAAACCCCATAAATTTTTGATAGATTTTTCATGAAATCGTAGAGAATTGGAATGGGTGTGAAAGGTAACATCCATTGATAACCTTACATACCTGAAAATAACTTATTCTTAACCTCCCTAAAATGACCAAGAAGGAATTGGAAGGATTTGAAGAGAGGGCCTTGAATCACCTTATGATCACCTCTCTATACTCTCAAACTTGCATGCATGTAATGAATGACTTAGAATAGTTTTTCCCCTCTTAAAACCCACTAAAATGAGACTTAAACGATGTAGTATAGGCCCCTAGGACTTAGGAATTATGAAAAAGCCCTTACTAAAATCACAGAAAATAACTATCAGTTTGTCCTAACGGATGACCTGACGATTCGTCACTGGGCCAATGACTCATCATGTTGCCCGTCGAGTACATTCTCTAGACTGATGTCCTGGCTCACAACGACTGACATAACTACTCGTTAGGGGTGACCACAACTCGTGGTCACCAATCGTCAAGTGCACTACCTCAATTACATCACTTCGCACTCATTAACACCCAACGACTCACACACGACTCGTTACCACACCTAACGAGTCGTGGTCAGCTTCCGTTAAGTGCACTATCTTACCTTCCTCTATTTTCCTTCTCCCTTACCCCACGACTAACCTAACGACTCGTGGTGTCTGACCACACGTCATTCCCATACCCGTGGGACCCTTTTTCCTCCAAACTTCCTAACTCTTTCCTGGCCTCCCCACGAGTCACCTGATGAGTCATGGGCTATCCTCACGAGTCATCCAATGACTCTTTTTGTGAATGCAACACCAATTTTACATTTTCCCAGTTTTGACTACCAGGTCTGATCCTCGGGCTCCAGGGGTATTACACTAGTGGTGGCAATGGAAGGTTGTAACGGGCTGTTGGTGCTAGCAACGACCCGTGGTGTCAATCATTGGAAGGGGCATAAGGGTTGGTCCAGTGCAACCAAATGAAGGTTATGATAGGTCATTGGAGGTAACAATGACCCGTCCTGTCGATCGTTGTTTGGAGAAGTTGAAACTTCGAGGAATTCCAGTGCATCTAACGGGTACAGACGACGAGTTGTTGGAAAGGACAACAACTCATCCTGAGGGTCGTTGGTCTCAGTTAGGGAAATTTTCAAGTTTTTCTCAGGGGTAGTTTGGTAAAATTCCATGCTTCCATCATTGAAGTGACGTCTTTTTGAGTATTATTTGGGACGTTTTAAAGGTTTTTTAAGCTTAATCCCTTATTCCCTCAAGATATTCTCTCAAACCCTTCTTCCTACTCTCGTACAATATTCAAGGATTCTTCAAGAGTTTTCTTCAAGGGCTTTAAGGTGCAATTCGAGTGGGATTTCGCCCACCAGGTATGCTGGTCATCAACAAGGATATTCTTCCATTCTTGTGCCCCAAAATGTTTGTATTACAAAACCAATTTCAATTAATCTAGAAAAGCATGACCGAGGGTTTGTGTTGTGGGTAAATTCTTCTATATTTTCTTAAATGCTAAAATCTATTGTGATTATGAATTTAATTGGCATATAAATGTTGTCTTGATTGTGGATTAGATGATGGAAATGCATGGGTGTGGAATTTTCTTCATAAATTGGCTTGAGAATTGAATGGGATTTGGTTATAGTTCACTTAATTATCATAGTAACTCATGTCCATGCTTAAATTGTGTAAAACTCATATGATTGTTCCTAATAACCCAATTATGCCATTGATGATTATGTTGATATGAGTTTGGAGTTTATGGGCTTGAACAATTGAAAGTAAATTATGGATTATCACAATGTTTTTGATTAAATTGATTTGGAAGGAGGTGAATTTATGATATTGGATAAATTATTGCATCTTTCTCATGAATTGAAGTAAATTGAGAAATGGGTCTAAGGAAATGAACATGTATGCTTCTCCCATGAATTTGTTGTAAATGTTGAGGTATGAACTGAATGTATGAGCTTTCCGTAAACCTAAATGAATGAAGAAATGTATCTATGATAAAGAATGAATTGAAACTATGGACCATGCATGACCCTTTGTTACACGTTGAATGAGATGAATTCAGAATTGGAAAGTGATCTTGGGCAGATTTATATGCTCAAGTGATACTCAAACGTATCAATTTTACCTTGTTTGTTGTGCAATGTGTATATAATATCATGTAATTGGTAATAAAATGCGAATTTATACTAACCAACATGATTAGCATTTGTTTTGCAGGTAAATGTGATTTTTAGGAGCTAAAATGCATGTTGGAACTATGTCGGAGTTGGACTTGGATGCGAGCGTGGAAAAGACATTGGAATGCACATTTTATAGCGGCTCCGTGATGGAACCGTGCCACGCTACCATCGCGATAGCACACTGCCTGAACAGGAATTAAAATGGCAATTTCCAGTGTGCCTTCGCGTCAGCTCCGTGGCACGGAGAGAGGCCTCCGCCTTGGCCTCCGTGCCACATTGAGGCTAATTTACCGGACCGTGAAATTCCAGTGAAGGTCCGCATCCACGCCGTGTCACGGAGGCAGTGCTCCGCGTTGGCCTCCGTGACATGTTGCTTGTTATTCCGGGAAAAATTTCCCACTAGTATAAATAGCACACTTAGGTTTATTTTAAGCAGTTTTTAGTTTTTAGACTGAGTTCAGAAGTGGAGAGCAAGGACGTGGGTTAGGAGCAGTTGAGGAACGAAAAAGCTAAGGGATTTCTTCTCTTCTTTTCTTCTTTCTATCAATTGTATGTATGATTTACACTCATTTTAGGATGATCAATCCACAAATGAGTGGCTAATTCTCTTCCTTGCTGAGGTTGTGAACATGTATAATGAATTTTGATTATAATTGATATGGTTTTCTTCTTATTCTTTCATGTTGTTCTATTAATTCTTGTTCTTACTGCATTAGTTCTTGGCCAACATTAATGTACATCTAAAAAGTCCAATTTCACTCGAGAGAGCAAGAAATTGGAAAGTTGTGAATTAATAGGGTATTGTTCTTAACTTGATTTGGGAAAATTGGGTTTTGATGTGCTTTCCTGATAGAAATATACTTGAAAGCCGTATTAGTCAATTTAGGAACCGGAATTGTAGTGCTAGGTCATAAATTGCATTTGATCACAGAAATATAGACGGATGGTTTATGATTCTAAAGTGAAATTAAATACGAAAGTTTTAATTTCTAGGCAAATGTTCTTGGCTAGCAACATGAAGAAGAGATTAACCAAATTATCATGATTATCAAGTTCATTACTTGTTCTTAACCTTGGCATGCTCATAACCATAGTTTAAATTCACAGTAAATAATTGTTAATAGTTTTAGTATATATATTTTATAAACAAAAACTTATTTAACGGTTGGTTACACTGTTGTTAGCATAATTATAAGTAAGATAAGAATATAGTGTACTTAGGCAATTTTACTTATCCTGAGTCTCCTTGGATCGATACTTGGCTTACTTAGCCACTTTATTACTTGTTTGACCACGTGCACTTGCGTGTCGGTTTTTAACCTATACCGGAACACCCGAACAAGTTTTTGGCGCCGTTGCCGGGGAGGCTAGGCAATTGGTGAAATGGTGTTAAGTGTAAATTTACTGTATTTTTGTTTTATTTTCTTAAGTGTTGACAACTTGGTCTTAGTATTTGTTTTAATTCGTTGTTCATTTTAATTTTTCTCTCTTTCGGATACCCTCATTGACATGACATCTTGGAATATAAATGGTGGATACGCATATTTCGGCGAATCTTGCATGAATTACGGAGGACCCCACTTGTGGCAAAACTGTAACACGTGCAATATATGTGGGTGTCAATATGGCCATTGGGGTGATTGTCCAAAGGCATATTCCCCTCCCCCAAGCCCCTGCTATGATCATTCTGTTGTTTTTGCTGAATATAGGCATGTTGAAATTGAGGACTTGGGACGCCAAGTTCAAATAGAGGACATGATGAAACAACTCTTGGAGCAATCAGAAGCAATGAAGGAGTCGGTGGCAGAATTGATAATTCAGCAAAAGGAGAATGCAGAGGCTGTAAGCAGGATGAGTGTAAAACTCACGGAGATGTGTGCTGAGGCTGAAGCTTGTGATAATTTGCAGGTGACAGTTTTAGTCGATATTCAAGAAGAACTACAAGAGGAATACAAGGGTGAATTTTTGGATGAAGCCCAACAATTAGAATCTCTTGAGTGTCCCCGTGATCGGCTCATACCTATAGAAAATCCATTCATGGAAGAAGAGAAAGAATATCTCCCATTTGACCTTAATGGAGAAATAGATGTCGATGTTGAAAAGGTGTACACAAGTAAGGAAGTAAAGCACAATGCAATTTCAGAGTTGAGGTTGATTGGACCACACTCGAAGCATTTTTCGACATTAAATTTGGTCGACAACATAGAAATAGAGTCTTCCAAGATTATAGAGAAATGTCTAGAGGAGGACCAAACCCCGTATATTCTGAAATTTGCTAACTCGAAGCAACGAAATGACTTCACTTACTCAAGGGCCAATAAGTTCAAAAGAAAATATCTACTGCTTGGTCCTTACAATTTTTCACCACCACCCCAGGAACATAAGAGGACATTAGAGAAGAAATTAGGGGTGAGATTCATATCCTCAAGGTGGAGGAAAAAGTGGTGAAACTTGGTACGTCGAGCCGCGACGGTAAACCAGGCGCTGCACGGGAGGCAACCCGTGAAAAATATTTTCTTTCTTTTTTTAGTGTAAATAATTTTTATTTTTATTTTTCTTTTCTTGATTTGGTATATATTTTTGTTTTAGTTAATATTTTTCATTTTAGTTAGGGAAATCTATTAATCTAACCAATTTTGTTTAGTGAGGTGATTTTTCAGGTCTAACGGAGAAAAATATACATGGAATCGGGAAGGAAAAGGCAAGGTATGAAAAAATAATTTAATTGAAGAAACAGTGCACTGGCGCGTTGGCTCCGTCTCACGGAGGAAGGGCTCTGCGTCACCCTCCGTGACACGTTGAAGGAAAAATCCGGATTTTTAAAATTTCCAGTAAGCCAACGCGTTGGCTCCGTGTCACGGAGGAGGGGCTCCGCGTTACCCTCCGTGACACGTTGCCTTATATTTGGTGCCGGGTCACACCGGGTTGCCGGGTGACCCGCGTGTTTTTCTTTAATTAAACCCCGATTTTTGTCCAATTTTTCTCCATTCCTTCTCCTTTCCGCGACCAAACACCCAAATCCCCCTCCCCAACCAACGTGCCACGCTACTAGGCAAAGAAATCGTCAAGTTTCTTCGGTTCTTCAACTCAAAGGTATGTTTTCCTCGTTTCTCTCAAATTTTTGGCGATTTTAGTCGAATTTGGGCATGTGAGGTGAGATATATCACCCTAAGTAGAAATTTAACATGATGTTGAGTAATTTGTGATTGATATATGTTCGGATTGTTGTAATTAGCGTTTGAACTTGTAGATTATCTAAATAATTCGAATTTGATTGTAAAATTGTATTCTAGGGCATGGGTTGTTGAAATTGAATTGGGTTATTTGATAAGTTGATGAATTAGATGCCGGGGTGTGGTTGTAAATTGAGCTAAGTCGTGTAAATATTGTGTGAATGTTAACAAACGACGAATTCTCGAATTGTTGGGGAAAATGCGAAAATTGTGCAAATTGGTTTGATTATTTGGATTCGATTGTATATAGAATGTTTTGTCTTTGTTTTTTTATTTGTTGTTTTTGTTGCTAAGTGCGATGGTTGAATCGTTAGCGATAGTAGGATTGGGATTAGCTGTATGAAGTCTGATTAGTACGCTAACCGTTATGCTGTCGAAATTTTTTGAACGCACTAAGCATAAATTGTATAGTTGATTGTTTTGGTGTAAATTGAGTTATCCTTGCCATAGTTTGTAAAAGTAGCTAAGGACTAAGTGTGGGGTAAACGTTGTGTAACCCGACCCTAGCTGAAGTTAACATGTATTTAGCTTGACATTGTGCTTGTTTATGTATATTGACAGGTACAATGGCGAGTAGGCAGGATAACGGCAAAGGTGCTTCTCCTTCAGGCACCGGAAGAAAAAGAATGAGATTGGGCACCTCAGTCCCAGCTGCACCAGCTGTTCCGCGTGGCCAACGCCGCCAATACGGAACAAGGTGGGTAACCGAGGAAGGGAAGAAGTGGTATGCTAAGCATAAGGAAAGCAAATACTTCCCGGAGGAACATATTGCACGGGAACCACTAGCACAAGAGTTCCCTCGTATTGTGCAGAGGATTGAAGCAGCTGGGCTCAGCTTTATATTCCAGGAGCCCAAGGAGTCCAACCTACATTTGGTCCGGGAGTTCTACGCAAATTGGAACCCGGCCATCAGAAGCCACACAATAAAAATCAGAGGGCAGATTGTCACTCTAGAACCCCAGCAATTTAATGCCATCGTTGGAGCGTGGGACATAGACGCCCACGTTCTCCGCCAGTTAAACATCACCCCACCGTACGCCGACATCAGACGTACGTTGTGTGGGGCTCGATCCACAGCCCGATAGAGTAGACATAAGGAGAGGGGTTACCACCAGACTCTGCCTTATTCGCAGATGAACAGGGAGGCCAGAATATGGCTGAAGATTGTGTGTTCGTGTTTGATCCCGGGAGTTCATATGACGGATGTGACCCGGGACCGTGTCTGCTTGGTGTATGCCCTTATGAAAGGGCTTGAGATTAATGTTGGGGCGGTAATAATATCCACCATGAAGAGAGCCAGACTGCACCAGGGCCACAGATACGGATTTGGCGGACTCATCACCACCTTCCTCCGAGGCCTCGACATTGAGGAAGAAGCCTTGGACTACATTCCGCAGTTGGAGCGGAGGGCCCTTGATGTGACAAAGACTAAGTCCCCCGACACTACACACGGACCAGTATTGACTTTGGGCGAGCGACATGCTCGTGATGATTAGTACATGGCCCGTATGTTTGGCATGCAGATGCTTCAGCTACGGATTGGTGGGAGACCAGCCACCGAGGAAGAATTATGGCAGCTGGAGCTGGACTACCCCTTTGGCGAGAACGCCAGAGCCTTATGTCGGGTGGGACCAGCCTTCGTGGAGCCTACAGATGACGATGTCCCTACTGATGAGGAGACACGTCGTGAGGACTCTGATGTGGAGTCCGATGACGACGATGGAGCTGATTCAGACATGGGCGACGAGGCCGCAGCATCGGATGAAGAAGTCGAATATTTCGACTGAGCAGGGAGTTCCACCACCCAAAGTTTTGTGCTTTGTATTGTTGTGAACACTGGGGACAGTGTTTGATTTAAGTGTGGGGTGGGGAGTAGCTAGGTGCTGGGACTTGGGCTCTAATTTGCTGTATGTTTTTCCTTGATTTGTATGAATGTTTGTGCTTTCCCTGTTGTGAACTGATTTGTGGTGTATTGGTATATATTTGTTTTTGTGGCTAATGATGTGTGTTATGAATAGTTATGGTTGCCAGTGTAAATATTTTGTAAATTTTGTAAATATTTTTTTCCTATCGACATGATCGATATTTTTCAAAATTTGCGAAAATATTTTGCACTTGTAAATATGTTTCTATCGAAATGATCGATGTGTTGCAAAATTTTTCGATTTTTATTTTTTTTGGGTTTCTCAGAGTTTGTTTTCGGTTCTTTTATCGAGAATAGTCCCATTGAACTGATGTCATAGTTAGTGACCGTTCCCTATGATGGATGGATGACGACCGTCTTAAGGGAAATGTAGTCGGTAGGAGTAGGATTTTTATTTATTTTTAGTTTTTCTTTGGTAGATTGCATCAATGAACTGTAGTTGCTTATGGTTGCTAAAATTTCGTTGCGTGTGTAACTGATGTTCAAAATGTGAAAATGATTCGTTTGAAAGCATGCAATTATGTAAATACGTTGAGTTACCTAGGCTATAGAATTTGATTCAGTATGATTGAGGCTTAATCTTGAATTCATGTAATTGACTAATTAAAGAGTCTGTGAATGCATCTTGATTCGAGCATGTGCATGAAGTGTGAAGTGAGGTTTTGGTATTCCATGTCATTGTGAATTGTCTAGAACTTGCCTGGTGTGTGTACAAAACGAAATGAAGGAAGTGTAGTGTTGGAAAGGATGTAGGCATTTCTTTGTTTTAACCGATAGTTTCCATGTTTTTTTTTGTCAAATTCTACCTTTCTATATGTTGTATACCCTAGTTAGCCCGTTGAGCCTTTAGCCGATTTTTTTCTTTCTTTTGTCCAAAATTATATAAACTAAGCTTTATTCCTTCTTTTCATTAGCCTTAAAAGCTATACGAAACTCTTAAGCGCTTACAAAGAAAAAACAATGTTTCCCAAAGTGTTAAAGAGTGAAAAGAGTGAAAAGAAAAAGAAAAGCAGAGTGAGGAAAGAAAAGATGATGTTGAAGAGGCACTTGCTATAATTAAATGATATTGAGGGTACTTGAAAACCCTTTGTTTTGTGTCAAGTGTGTTTGATGAAATGGGTTGTACGAAAGTAAACCTGCATGAGTGGGAGAAAAAGAGAAAAGAGAGGAACAATGTCCATAAGTCGATGGGAATGAGTTGGAAAGGCGCTTAAGGATGCTAGCGACTATTATTGGCTAATCCAATATATATATACTTGATCCATAGCCCCGTTACAACCCATTAAAGTCCTACGTGATCTTACATTGCATTTCTTTATATTAGTGGAGTAATACACTAAGGGCAAGCTTATGGGTCATGACATGAGGCATGAGAATTCTTTTGGGAGAGAGAGTGAAATTAATTTTTATATGCCCCTACTTGCATGTTTGTGTGTTGCATGAACAAAAAGGGGAAGATTCTCTCGAGTTGTGAGGGCACATGCTTGATGAAAGATTGATTTTCGTGTCGGATTTCTTGATTAGCTGATTTGCATGAGTTTGCCGATATCAAGAATCAATTCTTAAAGTCTAGGAAGACTTGATGTATTAAAGGTCATTGTATTGTAAGACCAAGCATGTTTTCGTGATGATTTGCAAAAATTGAATACTCGGTATGACCGTAGCGTAAATTGTTGCACCATAGTGACGAAGGTTGGGATGTAATTTGCATGATTTGTGTATGTGTTGTTCGAGGACGAACAAGGATTTAAGTGTGGGGTAAGTGATCTTGGGAAGATTTATATGCCCAAGTGATACTCAAACGTATCAATTTTACCTTGTTTGTTGTGCAATGTGTATATAATATCATGTAATTGGTAATAAAATGCGAATTTATACTAACCAACATGATTAGCATTTGTTTTGCAGGTAAATGTGATTTTTAGGAGCTAAAATGCATGTTGGAACTATGTCGGAGTTGGACTTGGATGCGAGCGTGGAAAAGACATTGGAATGCACATTTTATAGGGGCTCCGCGATGGAGCCGTGCCACGCTACCATCGCGGTAGCACACTGCCTGAACAGGAATTAAAATGGCAATTTCCAGTGTGCCTTCGCGTCAGCTCCGTGGCACGGAGAGAGGCCTCCGCGTTGGCCTCCGTGCCACGTTGAGGCTAATTTACCGGACCCTGAAATTCCAGTGAAGGTCCGCGTCCACACCGTGTCACGGAGGCAGTGCTCCGCGTTGGCCTCCGTGACATGTTGCTTGTTATTCCGGGAAAAATTTCCCACTAGTATAAATAGCACACTTAGGTTTATTTTAAGAAGTTTTTAGTTTTTAGACTGAGTTCAGAAGTGGAGAGCAAGGACGTGGGTTAGGAGCAGTTGAGGAACGAAAAAGCTAAGGGATTTCTTCTCTTCTTTTCTTCTTTCTATCAATTGTATGTATGATTTACACTCATTTTAGGATGATCAATCCACAAATGAGTGGCTAATTCTCTTCCTTGCTGAGGTTGTGAACATGTGTAATGAATTTTGATTATAATTGATATGGTTTTCTTCTTATTCTTTCATGTTGTTCTATTAATTCTTGTTCTTACTGCATTAGTGCTTGGCCAACATTAATGTACATCTAAAAAGTCCAATTTCACTCGAGAGAGCAAGAAATTGGAAAGTTGTGAATTAATAGGGTATTGTTCTTAACTTGATTTGGGAAAATTGGGTTTTGATGTGCTTTCCTGATAGAAATATACTTGAAAGCCGTATTAGTCAATTTAGGAACCGGAATTGTAGTGCTAGGTCATAAATTGCATTTGATCACAGAAATGTAGACGGATGGTTTATGATTCTAAAGTGAAATTAAATACGAAAGTTTTAATTTCTAGGCGAATGTTCTTGGCTAGCAACATGAAGAAGAGATTAACCAAATTATCATGATTATCAAGTTCATTACTTGTTCTTAACCTTGGCATGCTCATAACCATAGTTTAAATTCACAGTAAATAATTGTTAATAGTTTTAGTATATATATTTTATAAACAAAAATTTATTTAACGGTTGGTTACACTGTTGTTAGCATAATTAGAAGTAAGATAAGAATATAGTGTACTTAGGCAATTTTACTTATCCTGAGTCTCCTTGGATCGATACTTGGCTTACTTAGCAACTTTATTACTTGTTTGACCACGTGCACTTGCGTGTCGGTTTTTAACCTATATCGGAACACCCGAACAGAAAGTTGTGGAAGTGTAATGCATAATGTGAATCTATAGAAGGCTCAAACGTGTAAGATGTTTAAGGCAATATTAAATTGGCTTCGTGATGATATAAATTATGATGATAAAGTATGTGAATGATATGTCATATTGTTGAGCATGCGTGTATCAAAAGGTAGTTTTAATCCTCTCAAAATGAATATTGCAGGATGGAAGAGGTGAATGCGCTTGTCTCTGATTAGCTTTAGTAATTTAGACTAGCCCTAGTTTGTCGGGACTCACATCCCTAGTAACCAGCTGAGAACGTTTTTCTTTAGTCAGTCGGGACTCACATCCTTAGTCACCAGTTGAGCATGTTTTCCCTTAGCCAGTCGGAACTTACATCCCTAGTCAGTCAGTGACTCTATATATATCAGAGCATCCTCTCCCTTAGACAGTCAGTGATTTCCTCTAGCCGAGACACATCCCTTCGACAGTCAGGGACTCTCCCTTTGAAAGTCAGGGACTCTCTTTGATATCAGTCACAACATCGTACTTCTGTATTATTTCCCTTTATTATATTTTTGCGCATAAGTTGCTCTTATGTTAATGAATGTCCTTATAAAGTGATAATGTTAACATGTATATGTAAATCTCATGAAAGGTTGTTGTATATTCTTTTAGTTATATTACTATTAATGCGTGTTCAATTTACTTCCTTCTGTAAAATGCGTGTTTTAGTTTATTTACGCTTCCCACACGCTCAGTACATTCCAAGTACTGACCGCACGCCTTCTTGTGCTATATCATTTCATGATATAGATTCAGGTCTCCAAACTCAGCCCCGTGACTAGATACGCTTCGCCCTCTCTCAGCTGCTAGTGGTGAGTCCTCATCTTCCGAGAATGTGGTTTAAATTTATATCTTCTTATGTTTCAGTTTTCAGATTTTAGGAGTTAGCTGGGGGCTTGTCCCAACAACTTATCAGTTTATTAGAAGACTTTTAGACTTGTATAGACATGTTCGCCTTGTATCTAAGTGTTGCTAAAATTGCTCTTATGGGTTATATTAGATTCTTGTTATTAGCTTTCGCTTATTCATGTTGTTAGTCACGCGGGTCTCCACCTGCGACACACAGGTGTTTCGCAGATGCAACCAGATAGAATCATGCTGCTTGTCCCTTTTTGCATTCCAATTCTTTTCATTTTCTTAGTTCTTGTAGCTATTTTCTTTTGTTTTATAATGGAAAATACAAAAAAGAGTTTGGTTTTATTTCAGTGGTACTCACATCGTTTTGCAGGATTATGCCATCATCCAAACGACAGGATAAAGGGAGGGCTCCATGGTGGTGGATACATCCCAGGAGTATGTCTAGATGAGGAAAGGAGGATTGACAACTCCGATTTGGTCTTGAGGGAATGAAGGCTTATCATCTCTTATTCCCGGAGAAGCGACCAATTATAGAAGAGGCCAAATTTGATGTAGATTCTTTCACAGTTGACTTCCCCAACATTCAAAAGAAATTCTAAATATGGAACTGAGCCCCATCAATAAAAGTCTCGGGCTTTTATTTTTTGGAGTTGGTGCATGAATTTTATGCCTCTTATTGGGCTCGGCAAGACATTATGAAGCACAAGGGCCATGTGGACAAGATGCCATTCTTATCATATGTGATGGTGAGGGGAAAAGAAGTAGACATCAGCCCTAAAACAATCAACTCCATTTATTAGGCTGAGCCAATACCTCCTGACACGGGGTTTGCAAGGCGTTTGGTAGCTAGAGATCAATATGCATGGGTGGCTGGTATCATTGCTGAGGTTCAGCCATTTTGGGTTGTTATGAAAGGCGATATTTCTTTCAAAAATATCAAGTTTGAAACTCGAATGTGGCTTGACCTGGTGTGCATCACCTCATTCCCTTTAAGAACACCACACATGTCTCTATTGAGGTAGCAATTCTCATAGCCTACATCATGACTAGTACTCATATTAATGTGGGAGAAATTTTAGTAGAGCAATTGAAGAGGAAGACTAGATAGCAGGCCACATCTATTCCCTTACTAACCCTTATCAGTTTGCTATGTGTTCGGGCTGGGTGCCCTTATTTCCTACTGCTGGACAAAATGCAGCGAGTAGATGGAGTGTTTGATTTGGCTACAAAGAGGGATAAAGATGCTCCAACCATAAAAAAGAAGACTTCTACTTCGGGATTGAGTGACTCTCCAATCCCCGAAGTGTTGGAGGATGCCTCTATCCCACCTTTGTCTTCTAGACCCATCTCTTTAATGTCGAGTGGAATTATCAAATTTACACAAATGGCCCGTGATCACAATGCTCAATTAGTCAAGATAGTCAAGGCCATTCCTCCCATGATACAACATGCCATCAAAGTGACTATGAAGCCAGTGGTTGAGAAGTTGGGAAGCCTTTTTGCTCAGGTGGATGTGCTCGAAGGTGAGGTGGCTGCTTTGAGGGAGAAAATGGACAGATGAAAGGCAAAGAAAAGCAGCCTCGTGGTGAGGTGACCCATATGATAGATGCTACCCACTAAGTCGGCCCATGGAGGGAGCCCCAAAGTATTCTTTGCAAGAGTCAAGCACACTCCCTGACAGATGGAAAGTTGTTGCCCCATACAATCCTCTTTAGTCTCCGCCAGACCCCTTGATGCCGTTCGTTGCTGAGATTTCTTCAGAGCATTTGTTATGATGGTCCTATTCTTTCCTTCACTCATATAGGGAGTTCTCCTACTCTTTATTATTCTTAGTATTCCTTGGGAATAATGCATTATTATTGTTGGGGGAGGATGCCCTTGTTAGGCTTGTTTTGTAATGATTTTAACTTTTGAGCCTTGCTTGGCTTAATTTTCTTATTGTGTGACGTAAGTTGCCAGAATGTCGGGTCGGTCCTACACGCCAATTGTTCACTATCCATGCATCTCCATTGTATTTATAGATAGTAGTTAGTAAATAAACTCCGAGAATTTTCTTCATATAACGGTTCTTTTTCAAGGAGCAAAATTTTTTTATCTTAATTTTTGTATCGAACCAGGTGACATTTCCTAATGATGGATTGAGAGGCAAATTTCTTAAGGGAAAATGCCATGTTTTAGTTTTCGTTTGAGTCTTTGTGCACTAATCTTGAGAGGCACCACAAATTTTGTTTTCTCTTGGCAAAGAAATTTAATTTTTGAGAAAAAAAGGGGTAAATGAACTTATAAAGCATTCTCTTAACATGATGCCTTCATTATTTGTTTGGATTTTTGATTGACAAATAAGTTGGGTGAAACTCAGAATAACTTGTCAAAATTCATACTTTTCAATTGATTTTGAGAATAAGTAGGCTCCTTGAAATTGTGATGCCTTGTGTGGTAAGGTTATTATTTAATTCTTTTATATGGATATCATCTAGAACTTCCCTCCAATGTGATTCAAGGCGGAATCGTAGATGTGACTGAGCTTGGGAAATGACCTTAGGCCATTTCTGGATAGTCACTTCACCGAAAATAAGGCCTCATTTATCATTGATCTTAGTTAATCATTCTTGATCCTTAAACCTTTTTCTTGGAAACCACATTACAAGCCTTGACCCCTTTTTGAATCCTCTATTTTGGCATCCATTCCTCCCTAATTTATAGTGATAAAAAAAATGGGGGCTAAAAGCCTAAGATTTGGGGGAGAATGAGAAATGAAATATTATGTAGGAAAAATCCTAAGCTTGAGGGTGTGCATAAATGAGAAAAGTGGAATGAGTTTCAAGGTGAGGTAGCACCGACTGCTTAATGTAAAATAAAATGGTTGTTTGAACCCTTTTATCAAAGGAAGAAAGAAAAGATTTGAATGGTGCTATCTCTTATGTGATGGATGCTTAATGTAGAAATCAAAGGTGTTTAGAAGGGTGGCTCTTTGGGAAAACTTGGATTGTATAAAGGAGAGATATGGTGGAGTTGACTCTATGATGTGAGCGGGATATTTGATTTATGTCACAAAAGCGTTAGGGAGGTTCTAGTCACTTGAACTACATGATGTCCTACCCTTACCACTAGCCTGCATTATGACCCGCAAGTCCTTAGTGATTCCAAGCTTGGAAACTCTACATTAGTGGCGATTTACATGAAGGGAAAGCCTATGGGTCAATGTGTGTACACTTAAATATCTCTGAAGAGCGAGGTTTAATTAGATCATCTTATAATCCCTATTGTGTGAATTGCATAATTGTGAGTGACATTATATCCTTCGAGTAAATGTTAAAGTCTTGATCTCAATTGAGAGGTATGAATGCGACAAGTTGTGTAGTGAACTTTTAGGCAAACCTTGACAGTTGGATGTCAATGATTTGAGATGCTTGTTGATTTTGTTTGAAATGAAAATTCCCCTGATCTGGATTGAGAGAATGATGGTGATATTTGTCGAGTACTTGTGGAGGTACCAATTGAAATTTGTGTACTTGTTTGAGTCTTTTTATTTGTTTTGAGTCTTTTTGTGATTTTAGGGTTATTTTGAGTCTTAGTGGTTCTGTATGCAGCCCTCATGATGTGATAAGCTTATGTTAATTCCATCTGTGAGTGAATGCTTTACTGAGGACAAGCAACAGTTCAAGCTTGGGGGTTTGATGAGTTGGTAATTTCCCAACTCATTTGGATCTTAAGCATGAGTTATTGTTTTGTTTTAACGCAATTTGAAGGATTTTATGCCTTTTCTCCTCTATTGTGCAGGCATTTAATTGAAACAAATAAGATAAAGGAATTGAATTGGAAGCAATCTGCTAGAGAGAAAACAAAGACGTGAGCGCCACAAGTTTGCACCTGCATTCAGCAGGTGCCACGCAAAAGAATTTTGGATATTGGAATCAGACTTGTGTACTGCAAGTTGGCATATGTGGACCGCGAATGCCAAAGCAGAAGGCCTTAAGGGAGCACTGTTTGAGCCTATTAAAGCATCTGCGAGCCGCACATCTGCACCTACGAAACATAGGTGCTAGCACAAGTAAGCCGCGTCTCCTCTTAAGGGAAAAATTGTCCAAGAAGGCAAGCATGTACATGAGAAGCTTTCAAGGGAATTTTTGGGTAGCTGTGCAGGAAATTAATACTGATTTTTACCCCATTTGTAGACACAACACATTAGAGAAGATTGCAGAAGAGTGATAAAAATAGTGCAGATACACTTTCTTCTTCATCTTCTTAGTGAAAAACACAATTGTTGAAGGCTCAAAAATATAGAATTGATTTTATTTGCTAATAATGAATGAAATTTGATGAGTTGGTAATTTACCAACTCATTAGGCTTTTAAACATGAGCTTTTGCTTGATTTTCAAGTCATTTGGGAGGATTTTATGCTCGTTCTCGTTTGTTTTTTGCATGCATTTAACTTAAAGAGAGAAGACAAGAAATTGGACAAAAAGATGAAATTAAAAAAGAGGATTGGAGCTTTACCGGATGGGACCAGCACTCCACCGGATGGGACCAGTGAATCACCAACTGAAACGCAGGAGCATATGATGAGTTGGTAATTTACCAAATCACTAGGTTCTTAAACATGAGTGTTTGCTTAATTTTTAGGTTGGATTTTATACCATTTTTCCTTGATCTTTGTAGGTACTTAACTTAAATAGGAAAAGCATGGAATTGTGTAAAACAAATATGGAAAAAAGGAGATAAGGACTGCGCTGCACCGGCAAAATGCCAGTTGATCACAGTTCTCTATTGTGTTATTGAAGAACAGATACTGGCGAGCTGCGGATTAGCACCGATGAACTGCCGGTGCCAATGCCAAAGTTCTCTACTCATTAACCATCAACCAAAACCAACTGGCGGACTGCGGATGATTACCGGCGAACCGAGGTGAATCGTAAGTGACGCCTGCCAACAAAAGGGTAAAAATGTCCATCTCAGAGAAAGTGGAGAAAGAATGTACCCTATTCTTATACATCTCAAAAAGAAACTGGACATTCCATTATTCCCTATCAATTTTCATTATTCTATTGGCTTTGTATTGGATTAGAAGGAGAAAAAGAGAGAAATCGAGAGAAAAGCACTCATCTTCTTCTTCCTTGAAAAGGTAGAAAACTTCATTGGAGATCAAACCTTTGAGCTTGAATTTTTCTTACTCATTTTATTGAATGGATGTTGAATTGTTATTGAATGCATTGTCTTCTTCTACTTACATGAGTAGCTAAATTCCTTGCTAGGGGTGTGCGGATGATTAGGGTTGATTTGGATTGGGTATTTTTCAATTGATCTTAGATTTACTCATTTAGTATAATTTTAATGTTTCATTTAAGTTTTAATTTAAATACTCATAGTTGCAAATATGAGTTATTTTACTTACTCTAATTTTTCTGGAAAAAGAAATTTAGAGTATAAGTGATGAAACATTAGTGGGTAATTGAGTGCTGATCATGTGTGATTGGGCTAGAAATAGCTAAAACCCATTGTCAAACACCCATTGATAATCAAAGCTAGAAATAGTTGATTCTTACCCAAGTTGATGTGGCTGTTGTGAAAAAAAGCTTTGGAATTTGTGAAAACGCGAGGTGTAAGGTATCTAATTGGTTGAAAAACGTAGGATGTCATCTTGTCCACAACTGATTATACTATTGAGTAAGGCTAGAACATGTTTAATAATCCCAATCCAATGATTCCTCGATAATTTCACACCCCTAGTAGTCTCTCCCTTGGTATTTTCTATACTTTTCCCTGTTTTTATGAGCAAATTTTGTAGTTCAATTGTCAAGTAGTGAGTCCCCAAGTTTTACTTTATTGTTGTCGATACATTGATGCAAATTACTTCAACTTGATAGACAACTCTTGCGTGATCAACTAATATTTCCTATTGGATTCAACCCCGACACCCTTCAAAAATATTTATTTTGTCAACGATCATTTAAACTACATTATAATGAGGTGTGAATTTGGACATTATCAAAAATAGCATCGTTGCAGGGGAATATAGTTTGATAGCCTTTAGTTGATTATTGGGTTGTGTTGAGATGCTTCTTAATTTAGCATCTCATGTGCTGTTCTCACATTGTTGAATTGTTGTTTTTATGATAATGGGTCCCTTTAAAAGGCTACTGAGGAATCCCGATGGGACATATTACATTGAAACCCTCCAATTGATGGATGAGATGTGGAGGAGGGAAGAGAGAAAAGACATGGTATTGATGGTGATGATAAAGCAAGTAGAGCTGCTAGCGAATTATATGATGGGTTTTCGTATGAGGTACCAACAAGCCAACCAGGGCTATTAATATCCTTATAATGAAATTCAAGGTCAGAACTTTGTATATACAGTTGAAACGAGTAGCCAGGGAAGTGACGAGTCCTCCTTATCCCACATTGATAGCATGCTCGAGGTTGTGCTTGAGTGGGTCGTTTCGACTGATTTAGGGATTCAGGAAATGCGAAGTGACCTCTTGTACCTCACTCAAAAGGTGAAGGACCATGAAGTGTCTATCCGATAGTTAGAGGACAAAATGAATTCGTTAGCATCTCAAATGACAACCCAACTGGTGATAAAGGAGGAAGAGGCTCCACCACTACCAACCATGGTTTAGGAAGAAGCTGTGGAATGGGAGATGGGAGAAGAAATTTTAAAAGAAACATTTGAAAGTATTCTCTTGAACAATGGAGGTTTGGAAGAGGTATGTCATGTGAGTAAAGGGTTGGGTACCTATTCTTTTCAACCGAAGAAACTTGATCTTGACCTCAAGAATCAAACAACCCCACAATCATAACCATCAATCATTTCACCACTGGTCTTAGAGCTCAAACCATTACCTTCCCATCTACAGTATGTATATTTAGGGAAAAACGAGACACTCCCGGTGATTATCTCAGCTAAGCTAGATAACCAATAAGTAGAAGCACTTCGAGCTGTATTGAGGAGGCATATCCGAGCAATGAGATGGTCTATAGATGATATCATTGGTAAACCACCAGGTATTTGCATTCACAAGATCAACCTTTAGGAAAATTGTAGCCCATCAGTTGAGCATCAAAGACACCTGAACCGATGCAAGAGGTAGTTAAGAAAAAAAATTATCAAATGGTTAGATGCAGGAGTTGTGTATCCTATAGCTGATAGCAGTTGGGTAAGCCCTATCCAATGTGTGGCGAAGAAAGGAGGGATTACAGTGGTAGCGAATGAAAAGAATGATTTGATTGCAATGCGTCCAGTCACCGGATGGAGGGTGTGTATGGATTATTGCATGTTGAACTCATCGACTAAGAAGGATCACTTTCCAGCTCCGTTCATTGACCAAATGCTAGATCTCTTGGTTGGGAAAAAATACTATTGTTTCTTGGATGGATACTCAGGTTACAATCAGATTTCTATCACTCCCGAGGATCAAGAAAAAACCACATTTACACGTCCTTATGGAGTTTTTGCATTTAAGAGGATGCCCTTCGGGCTTTGCAATTCCCCAACCACCTTCTAGAGGTGTATGATGTCAATCATTTCGGATATGGTAGAGGATACAATGGAAGTCTTCATGGATGACTTCTCAGTTGTGGGAAATTCATTTGAAGACTTTTTGGTTCACCTAGAAGAGGTGTTGAAGAGATGCGAAGAGAAGAACTTGGTACTTAATTAGGAAAAGTGTCACTTGATGGTAAAAGAAGGAATTGTTTTGGGACACAAGATTTCTGAGAAAGGGATTGAGGTAGACCAAGCTAAATTAGTGTTGGGCAGTTATCTCCACCAAAATAGTGAAGGGTATTAGGAGTTTTCTGGGACATGCGGGATTTTATCATCATTTTATCAAAGACTTCTATAAGATAGCACCATCCGTTGTTTCGATTGTTCGAAAAAGATACAAAGTTCAATTTTGATGAGGATTATATGAGGGCTTTTCTGGAATTGAAAGAGAAGCTTGTATCCGCTATAATTATCACTGCACCAGATTAGTCAAAGCCCTTTGAACTAATATGTGATGCCAGCGGCGTAGCGTTAGGGGCAGTGCTTGGTCAGAGGAAGAAAAAGATTTTTCACCCCATTTACTATGTCAGCAAAGCCCTGAATGATGTACAAGAAAACTACACAGTGATAGAACAAGAGTTGCTCGCCTTAGTGTTTTCATTTGAAAAATTTCAGGCATACCTGCTAGGGAAAAAGGTTGTGGTGCACATGGATCATGATGAACTTATATATTTAATGACCAAGAAAGATGCTAATCCTAGGACTATTAGGTGGGTTGCTTTGTTAAAAGAAGTCAATTTTGAAGTAAAGGATCGGAAAGGATGTGAAAATCAAGTGGCTGACCATCTGTCTCACTTGGAAATAAATGGTAAGGCGAGGGCACATGAGGAGATTAATGATGAATTTCCTAACAAGAGGATTTTGGTTGCAACGCATGACTTAACATCGTGGTTTGAAGATTTTTCTAACTACTTGGCAAGCAATATCACTCCCGCAGGGTTGACCTTTCATCAAAAGAGAAAATTCATGCATGGTGTTCGAAATTTCTATTGGGACAATCCGTACCTTTTCCGTAGTTGTGTTGAAGGTATAATTCGTAGGTGTGTTCCAGAGGTTGAAATGGTGCCAATCCTCGAGGCTTGTCATTTTTCACTAGGGGGGCCATTATGGGAGTATTAGGACAGCAACAAAGGTGCTACAGTGTGGATTTTATTGGCCTACTCTTCATCAGGATGCCCATGACTTTTAAGCAATGTGATCAGTGTCAACGAACAGGAAGTATTTCGAGCCGACATGAGCTTCCTTTGACACCATCTTAGAGGTAGAAGTGTTTGATGTATGGGTAATTGATGTTATGGGCCCTTTTGTGAGTTTTTATGGAGACACATACATATTGGTGGTTGTTGATTATGTCTCAAAATGCGTGGAAGCTGTGGCGTTGCCCAATAATGAGGGGAAGAGTGTAACAACCTTTTTGAAAAGGCACATTTTCTCACAATTTGGCACCCCTAGGGCTATCATCAGTGATGGGGGATCCCATTTTTGTAATTTGTTCAGCACCTTGCTAACCAGGTATGGTGTGAAGCATAAAGTGGCTATCCCTTATCATCCTCAGACCAATGGCCAAGTAGAATTCTCCAATCAGGAAATCAAGTCCATCTTGACTAAAATAGTAATCATGAACAGAATATATTGGGCTCGGAAACTAAATGACACCTTGTGGGCGTATCGGACTGCCTGTAAAAGACCAATTGGAATGTCACCCTACCAGCTTGTTTTTGGCAAAGCTTGTCACTTTCCAGTTAAGCTAGAGCATAAGGACCTGTGGGCACTGAAATATTTGAACCTTGATTAGGGGAAAGCCATCCAAGGGCGAGTGGAAAATATGCATAAGCTGGACAAATTTAGAATGAGGGCATATGAGAATGCTGCCATCTATAAGGCCCGCATGAAGCATTACCACGATTAGAAAATCCTGCATCCAAATTTTGCCCTGGGAGAATGGGTGTTGTTGTTACACTCAAGACTAAGATTATTCCCAGGAAAGCTCAAATCTAAATAGTTAGGCCCATTTAAGATGTCCCAAGTTTTTGGGAAAGATGCTGTTGAACTTGAGGGAGAAAAAGGGTCAAAAGTCAAGGTGAATGGGCAAAGGGTGAAGAAGTATTTGGGGACATTGGAGGAGGTTGGCCAAGTGGAGGTCATGTATCTAGACAGACCATAGCAGACAAGGTGCATCCATCGAGCCACGATGTTAACTAAGGCGCTTCTTGGGAGGCAACCCAAGCATTTTTACTTTGAGCACTTTTATGTTTTTTTGGTTGTTTTTGTTTTGTAGGTAGGCTGGATGTTAAACATGGCAGAGAAGAATAGGGCAGGCACTTTGCTAGATCGGCAAAACGCTGGTGCACAAGTGCGAGGCACCACTTTGTAACAGGTGGAAAGTAGAAAAGTGGAGAAAATGAGAGGAAACCAACGACTCACCAGTGTTATGCCGGTGACAATACACGAACCAACGGATGGACGCTGACTCAAACCAGTACACCGAGGAGTTGGGGTATCACCAATGATACAACCGGCAAAATGTTGGTGTAAAATTGCAAATCATCGGTCTAACCTCGATTGCAGGACAGTGAACTGAAAGGATGATGGTCACCGGCAGTTAAAATTGGCATTCACCGGTGATCGCCGGTTAAGCACAGGTCAAGGTACGAACTTCATTTAAAGTGTTGATCGACACGTTGACTGACCTGATTCAGGGATTTTCAGTCACATTTTTCCAACTACCAAATAAAAACCCTTCTCTCTATCTTTTTATCAAAACTCCCACCACTTTTTAACTTTCTAAAACCCACCTTCTCAACCTAATACCATTAACACCCACCTTCTTCCTACCCAATCACCTCTCCTATCTCAACCTTTTAAACCTCTCCTCCTTTATTCCTTTCATTTCATCTTATCTCCCATCTCTGTGAAGGCACAACAGCTGGGGCGAGGTACCAATCTTCTAACCCCTTATTCACTCTCACTTCTTAACTTGGTATGTGTCTACTAGTTTTGAAGTGCTTATTTATGATTATGAATCTGAATTCAAGCATGCTAGAATATATATTAGCCACATCCATGTTCCCCATCTTCCATTTTGTGATTTTCATCGATTGAATCTTTTTCATATTGTGGGTATGTTGGTGGTGATGCTTAAATGTTTAAATATTGATGTTGGTATTTTCTTTGGTGAATATGCTTCATGATTTAGTTGGGGGTGAAGTCTGAGTAACCCCCAAGGCTTAAAATGTACCATTCACCCGATGATAGATAAGGTGACGTTGTTTTTAAGGGCAAAATTGGTAGCGTATGTTGTTGCCGGTGATCCATCAATGTAGCCAGCATAAACATTTTGTTCTCGCAAGTTGTTTAACATCCAATCCTTAGAATTTTGGTTTCGTAATTTCGATAGGTTCGTGTTTCCTTTTACACTCTTTGTATGGAACAAACATTATCTTGCAAAATCATGTCCATTTCTAGACAACAAAGCAAAGGGAAAGCACCAATGACAACCACCAATTGTCAAAAGTTAGATACTGATGAGGCCGAATGAATTTCACAACTTCGTTTTGGGATGGATAATTGGAGGGGTATTATTTGTCATTCAAGAAGACCTGGTCAATCACCGCCGAGACTCAATTTGAGGTGTAATGTTTCAATAATGACTTTCCAGACATTTACAGTCATATTGGCATTCGTGATTGGGGTCCATTCATCATACCCATGGACCTTTACTTTCCTGAGTTGGTGCGGGAATTCTAGACCTCCTATAGGGAAAGGAAAACCATCTTAAAGCACAAAGTCCGAATCGACACAATGCCTTGCCTTCCATCTGTGCTAGTACGGGGTCAAAAAGTGAGCATTACCCCAGAGGTAATCAACTCCATCTATTGGGCTAAACCGATTTAGCCAAATTCAAAGTTTAAAAAGAAGGTGGAAGATAAAGAGAATCAGTTTAAGTGGGTGGCAGAAATAATTGCAATAAGTCAACCACAGTGGGATACATCAAAAGGAATAATTCATCGCCATGATCTAAAATTTGAAGCTCGTATGTGGCTGGATTTGATATGTGCCTGGATTATCCCTTCCAAGAATACAACACATGTCCCCATTGAGGTGGCAATTCTTGTGGCCTGCATCATGGATCGGAAGCACATCAACGTGGGGAAAGACATTGCAGAACAATTCAAAAGGAAAGCCAAGCAATAGACAACTTCTTTACCTTATTCCAGCCTCATTAGTATGTTATGCCTGTGGGCCACATGCCTTATATTCAGATCAGTGTATAGAACAGTGACGACCGACAAAGTGATTACTCTAGACACCAAAACTGATAAGTATGCTCCAACTTCAAAGTGACCCAAGGTGATGGTGGCCCGAAATAGCCCTATCTTCCATGCTCTCTAGCACAATCCTAGGATCACCACAAGCCGATAGAGTCAACTCCTCTCTGCCAACCGCCCTTTTGAAAATGACACAAATGGCTTGTGCTCATAATAGTTAGTTGCTGAAGTTAGCTAAAGCAATACCACTCATGATCCATAAAGCCATCAAGAAGGCCATGTAACCAATGGTTGAAAAATTGGGGGGACTCTATGCTAAATTTGAAGTTTTAGAAAAGGAAGTGACTACTTTGAGAAGTGAAGTGGCGGGACACAAGGAAATGCTTTCACCTAAAAATATTAAAATGAACGAACCACCAACCACTAATGCACAGCCTGAGGGAAGAAGGAGTCCACCAGATGATTGGTGCGTGGGGTATGATAGCCCTTTGAAAATCATTTTCGATGAAGAAATATATCACAGTCACCTACCACCCTATTGGATGCTCACTGTTAATGAAATAGATCCATTATGGAGACTCGGTGGGGCGGGGTTATACCATGGAAGCCCAAATATCAGACTTCGGGAGTTGAAACGAAGAGAAGTTTAAAACTGGCATCAGACACAGAATAGGTCATGAGGTGACTAGTGGGAGCAGCCCACAAGTCGTGATGTGATTCGTGATGAAGCTCAGGAGATGAGTTTGAAATTTGGGAACTGAGATCCCTACGAATGTGACCAAGAGTCGTGGTCAGATGATGAAAGTTATTTGAAAATCTTAGGCGGTCTACAGGATGAGTGGTGACCATGAGTCGTGGTCACCCAGTGATGAATCGTGAAGTCTCCCGTTGTGAGCCCCAGACGACTGTTAGACAGTGTACTTGATGGATGATGCCACGAGTTGTGGCCAAGAGTGACGAGTTGTTGGGCCCCTCGTTGGGACTAACTAATAGTTATTTTCTACAAATTTAGTAAGGGTTTTTCTATAATTCCTAATATCCTAAGGCCTAAACTACGTCGTTTTAAGTTATGCATGATGAATTTTAAGAGGGTGAAGTTCATTTTAGGCCATATTCATTAATGCATGCAAATTTAAAAGGTTAAAGGGGGTGATCAAGCTTATTCTTCTTCAAATTCTTTTCAATTCCTCTTGGTCAATCAGAGAAGTGTAAGAATCAGCCTTAATCAGGTATGAAGGGTTATGAAAGGGTGAATCCTTTCACACCCATGCCTAATCCCTCTCTAAATCATGAGATTCATATGTCTAACCTATGGGTTTTAACCAATGCATGAATTTCCTAATTCTCTACATAGGTATGATTTAAATATGTTTCTACTATTGAATTATGAAGCATGGGCAAGTTTTATAATGTTTTCAATTTATATCATGTTTCTAATTTTATAAATTAAAAAGCCCATTGATGAGAAGTTCATGAAAAATGAGATTTGAGATGAATGTATGAGTAAGATGAGATATTATGATGAAGAACATATTTTTAAGCTAACCATGTTTATAATGATGTTTTTCATGTGAATTGAGTATTTTAAAGCATGTTAAGTATTGTGCAATACCCACATGTTCAAGTATGATTTATGATTTTCCGAATTAAGCTTACCACATGGTTTTGGAGCGAAGACTCCCAATTATCTTTCAGCTTGTGGTATGTTTTGAGTTAAAGCTTCTCATATGCATGATTTCAGATTTGAGATGTATTTGAGTATTGAGCTTCGTCAATAGATGATGTTGAGCTTCATTGAAAAACGATGGAGAGCATATGCATGTCTTTGGGAGTAGAGTCTAGCACCGAGTAGGCTAAGGGTCGATCACCCTATGCCTCAGAACTACGCACCAATGTAGGTTTACACTTATATATATATTACTTCGGGACCTCCCTTGTGAGCTATCCCCTTCTCTATTGGGCCACAAGATTGATATCGATATCATGGTATCGTCCCTAGCCCTGGCAAGGCTTTGAACGACTCTACCCACTTGAGTGTGATAGTTGGGACCACGTAAGCTTTATCGTGGTATGTTGGTTAAAAGACGAGTCTCCCATTGTTCCTCTTGATTTCAGTTATGCATGTTCATCATTCATGAGATTTATACATTTATATATATGTTCTAAAGCAGGTTTGACTCAATGTTTAATTTTACTCATGACTATCAGATTTCATCTTTGAGTCAATCGATTCAGTTATAATGTTATGTTATGTTATGATGAGATCATGATTTCTGAAAGAATGCATGCAAGGCCTATTCTCAGATTCTTATTGTTTATGTTTTACATTATGCATATCTTTAAATGATTTTACTTATTTAAGCGGTTTTACTTATCTTGCTACTCTGTACATTCCATGTACTGACTGCATACTCTATGTTGTATCATTTCATGATACAAGACTCGACACTCAGACTCAACCCCATTCTTAGCCAGTCTTCAAAGTTAGCATCTTATGCTTGTTGGTGAGTCCTCATCCCCCGAGGACTAGACTTATTTAGATTTCCACTATGTACTTTCAGTTTCAGCTTTGTTGAGTTAGTTGGGGGTCTTGTCCCATTAACTCGTCATGTTTAGAGGCTTTTCAGACAAAAGAATGTAGTCAGCTTCAGATTGTGTATTCTGATGTTATGTCTATCTCAGACATCCGCTAAGCTTATCATGTTATTTCTTCTATTTTATTAATTGAGTTAGATATATGTTTATGTCATGGGTCGACTCGGAATCTCTTAGGGCTCCTTGTCCCGTGTTACGATTCGGGCCTCCGTTTGGGTCATGACAAACTTGGTATTAGAGAAATAGGTTTGAAGTGTCCTAGGGTGTCCGAAAGCCACGTTAAGTAGAGTCTTTTTCATGGGTTTGAAGCACCCCACACTTACGATGAAGAGGCTATGAGATGTTTAGAAAATGTTCCCTTCTTTCATGATCTATGTCGTGCGATAAAATGTCTCCCTATCCTTCTAATTCGTGCTATTCGTGATTGCAGAATCATGGTTCCCCAAAGAGTAAATGGTAGAAGGAATGAAAATGGAGACGACCATGAGGATGGAAATGGAAACGGGCACCGGCAACCTCCACCAGTCCAGGAGCACCATGCATCGGAGCCGGTTGACCATGTTGAGTTTCAGGAAGCTAATCAGATGCTCGCGCAGGCCTTGATCACTCAGGTCAATCAGAAGGCAGTTGTGCATGTCCCCCAAAATAGAAATACAGCAGCGACTCGAGTCAGAGATTTCTTTAGAATGAACATGCCAGAGTTCCTCGAGTCAAAGGTAGATGAGGACCTGCATGAGTTCATTGATGAGATTGTGAAAATCACCCAAGTCATAGGAGTGAATAGAGTTGAGTGTGCAGATTTGGCCTCATATTAGCTAAAAGGGGCCACGCACATCTGGTTTCGTCAATGGAAAGATAGTAGGGGCCGTCAGAGTAGGTCTTGTCACTTGGGAGGAATTCCATGTTGCATTCTTAGATCGGTTCTTCCCTCATGAGATGAGGGAGCTAAAGGCAGCCGAGTTTGTGAATCTTAAGCAAGGGAGAATAACAGTGTAGTAGTATTCCCTTGAGTTCACTCGCCTATCGAAGCACGCCCCAGAGTTAGTAGCTGATCAGAGGGCGCGGGTGAGCAGGTTTGTTCATGGCGTGGCGGACTATTTGGACAAAGATTGTAGGACCACTATGCTCCATCAGGATATGGATTTTCCTTGGATAGTCTTGTGCGCCCAGCAGATGGAGGCGACACATATGAGGGAGAGAGAGAGACCAAGAGTGCCAGGACTGATAGTTATGGATTTTCTTAGCCGAGGTCAGGTGGTGGGCACTTATAGCAGATCCACCAGAGATCTTCAACCCTAGAATCTTCAGCATTGAGTGTGCCATCCAGGACTAGGCACGATCAGACTGCGCGAGCATCAGGCTCTAGGGGTCAGAGAAGCAGACCCGTAGATTTTAGTATCCTAGCTTGCCGCAGGTGTGGTCGGGGGCACACAGGTCAGTTCTTAGAAAGTACAAGTGCTTGTTTCGGGCGTGGGAAGCTTGGACACATGCTTAGAGATCGCCTAGCAGAGAGACAAGACCAGGATGGGGGCCGAGGCCCAGCTTCTTGTTCATCAGCCCCACCCGCACACTCAGCACCTCAGGGGGCATCTACCAGCACAGGTGGCGGTCAGTGCCGAAATAGATTCTATGCATTAGCATCCCGCCAGGAGTAGGAGGTCTTCTCGGATATGGTCACTGGTATTATAAGAGTTTTCCATCTTGATGTATATTCTTTGTTAGACCCGAGGGCTACTTTGTCTTTTGTGACACCTTATGTGGCCAGTAGCTTTCAGAGTCAGTCCCAAAGTCTTTTCAAAACCCTTCTTAGTTTCTACTCTAATAGGTGATTCAGTTATAGCTAGACGGGTGTATAGAATTTACCCGGTTCCAGTCCTTTAGAAGGTCATCTCTACAGATTTGATAGAGTTATCCATGATCGATTTCAATGTTATCCTCGACATGGATTGGCTATTTGCATGTTATGCCTCAGTTAATTGTAGGACCCGGGCAGTAGAGTTCAGATCTCTGGCAAGCCAGTCTTAGAATGGAAGGATAGTTCAGTTGTGCCTATAGGTCGTTTCATTTCCTACCTTAAGGCTAGAAAGATGATCTCCAAAGGTTGTGTGTACCATCTAGTTAGGGTTAAGGATGCGATGTTCAAGACCCCGACTATCTAGTCTGTCCTAGTAGTATGTGAGTATCTAGAGGTCTTTCTTGATGATCTACCGGGAATCCCTCCCAAGCGGGAGATTGATTTTGGTATTGACCTTCTTCTCGACATGCAACCTATATCTATTCCTCCCTACAAAATTGCTCTAGCCGAGCTAAAGGAGTTGAAAGAACAGTTGAAGGACCTATTAGATAAAGGTTTCATCAGACCCATCAAGTCTCCATGGAGTGCACCGGTTTTATTTATCCGAAAGAAGGATGGTTCCCTTTAGATGTGCATTGATTATCGACAATTGAACAAATTCACCGTCAAGAATTGGTATCCTTTACTCAGGATTGATGATTTATTTGACCAGCTTTAGGGTGCCAAGTTCTTTTCAAAGATATATCTCAAATCCGGGTACTATCAGCTCAGAATTCGGGACCGCGACATCCTGAAGATAGCCTTCAGGACGCGGTATAGTCACTATGAGTTTTTAGTTATGTATTTTGTACTAATGAATGCTCCTGTAGCTTTTATGGACTTGATGAGCAGGGTGTTCAAGACATACCTTGATATGTTCGTGATTGTGTTTATTGATGATATCTTGATATACTCTCGGAGCGAGGAGGAACATGCCGCTCATTTGAGAAAAGTGCTTCAGATTCGCAAGGATCACCAACTATATGCCAAATTCAGCAAGTGTGAGTTTTAGTTGAATTCTGTAGCATTTTTGAACCATGTGGTATCAAGTGAGGGTATAATGGTGCACTCTCAAAAGATAGAAGCGGTGAAGAACTGGCCTAGACCGGTGAATGCTTCAGATATTCAGAGCTTCTTGGGTTTAGCCGGCTACTATCGAAGGTTTGTTAAAGGTTTCTCATCTATTGCAGCACCTTTGACCAAATTGACCCAGAAGAAGGTAAAATTTCAATGGTCGGAGGCTTGTGAGAAGAGCTTCCAAGAGTTGAAGACCCGACTTATTTCAGCACCGGTGTTAACTCTACCAGATGGTATTGATGGATTCGTGGTGTATTGTGATGCTTCAAGAATCAAACTTGGGTGTGTATTGATCCAGTGCAAGAAAGTTATAACATATGCCTCTAGACAACTTAAAGTTCACGAGAAAAATTACCTGACCCATGATCTTGAATTGGCCACGGTGGTATTCACCTTGAAGATTTGGAGACATTATTTGTACGAGGTTCATGTGGATGTGTTTACGGACCATAAGAGTTTACAATATCTGTTTACCTAGAAGGATCTCAATATTTGGTAAAGGAGGTGGTTGGAACTACTCAAGGATTACTATACGAGTGTGCTTTACCATCCGGGTAAGGCCAATGTAGTAGCGGACACACTTAGTAGCCTCTCTATGGAGAGTGTGCCCCATGTGGATGAGGGGAAGAAGGAGCTAGTGAAAGATTTTCATCAACTCACATGGTTGGGACTTTGGTTGGTTGACTCAACCGATGGCGGTGTTGTTGTTCAAAATGGATCAGCATCGTCATTGGTGATTGATGTAAAAGCTAGACAAGATGAGGACCCAATTTTGGTGAAGTTAAAGGAAGCCGTTCAAAATCAAAAGGTAGAGGTATTCTCCAAAGGGGTAGATGGTGTGCTTCGATACCAGGGTCGCTTATGTGTTCCAGATGTTGATAATTTGAGGAGTCGGATGTTGCACGAGGCACATGGATCCAGGTATTCAATCCATCCAGGTGCCACCAAGATGTACCGTGACTTATGGGAAGTCTATTGGTGGAATAGCATGAAGAAGGATATCGCATTCGTAGCTAAGTGTCCGAACTATCAGCAAGTAAAGGTTGAGCATCAGAGACCGGGAGGCGTGCTTCAGGATATCAGTATTCCTACTTGGAAGTGGGAAGAAATCAATATGGACTTGGTTTGCCTTGCACTCGCCGGTAATATGACTCCATTTGGGTTGTGGTAGATAGGTTGACCAAGGTCGCCTATTTTCTATCGATCAAAACCACGGATTCAGCAGAGAAATATGCCAAACTATATATCCGGGAGCTAGTTCGATTGCATGGGGTGCCCTTATCCATCATTTCAGATAGAGGCACCCAATTTACCTCTCAGTTTTGGAGGTCATTTCTAAAAGGACTTGGTACTCAGGTTAAGCTCTGCACAACATTTCACCTGCTAGTGAATGGTCAAGCGGAGCCGACAATTTAGAATCTCAAAGACATGTTGAGAGCATGCGTGATTGACTTCAAAGGTAGTTCGGATGATGATTTGCCTCTTATCGAGTTCGCATACAATAACAACTATCATTCCAGCATCCAAATGGCTCTATTTGAGGCTCTCTATGCGCGGAGATGTAGGTCACATATTGGTTGGTTTGAAGTTGGTGAAGCTGCGATGATAGGGCTAGATTCGATCCATGAGGCTATGGAGAAGGTTAGCTCATACGAGACAGGTTGAAAATAGCTCAAAGTCGCCAAAAGTCCTATGCCGATGTGAGAAGGAGGGAATTGGAATTCAAGGTGGATGATTGGGTGTTTCTTAGGGTATCTCCCATGAAGGAAGTGATGTGGTTTTGAAAGAAAGGAAAACTCATCCCTCGTTATATTTGCCCTTATCGAATTGTAAAATGGGTTGGCAAGGTAGCATACGAATTGGAGTTGCCCTCAGAATTAGCTTCTGTGCATCCTGTTTTCCATATATCGCTCTTAAAGAAGTGTTTGGGTGATCCAGCTCTATTTGTCCCAGTGGACAGTGTTGGTGTGAAAGACAACCTTAGTTATGAGGAGGTTTCGATAGAAATACTAGATCATCAAGTTCGAAGGCTAAGGAATAAGGACGTAGCTTCAGTTAAAGTATTATGGAGGAATCAACATGTTGAGGGAGCTATGTGGGAAGACGAAGCGGATATGATGGCTAAATACCCATATTTATTCTCTATTGGCTCAATTCCAGTTTGAGGTATCAGTTTTTCCATAAAACTCTATATAGTTTTCATGTTTCGTTCATATGCTCAAGTTTCGTTTATGTATATGGATGTATGTATGATTCATGAATTCAGTTTAGCTATGTAGTTCGAATTGGAGATAGTCATTCCGTTAGTTTTCGGTTTAAATGATTAGTATTGAATATGATGATTGCATTTCTCTGCTTTTTGTTATGTTTTCCAAAATTTAAGGACAGATGTTCCCAAGGGGGAGATATTGTTATACCCCGGATGCCCAAAGTCAGACCGGGAGTTAAAATGGAGAGAAGTTTAAAACTGGCATCAGGCACAAAACAGGTCATGAAGTGACCAGTGGAAGAAGCCCACCAGTCGTGATGTGACTCGTGGTAAGGCCAAGGAGATGAGTTTGAAATTTGGAAAATGTGATCCCCATGGATGTGACCATGAGTCGTAATCAGGCCCCACGACTCGTTAGGTCAGTTGTGGGGAGTTGTGATTGAGAAAAGAGAAGGAATAAGGCAGTGTACCTAACGGAAGGACCCCATGAGTCGTGGTCAGGCCTCACGAATTGTGGGATGAGTCATGGTTAGCTAATGGAAGTTATTTGAAAATCTTAGGAAGTCTACAGGATGAGTGATGACCACGAGTCGTGGTCACCCAGTGACGAATCATGAAGTCTCTCGTTGCGAGCCCCAGATGACTGCTAGACAGTGTACTTGATGGATGATGCCTCGAGTTATGGCCAAGGGTGATGAGTCGTTAGGTCCCTCGTGGGGACTAACTGGCAGTTATTTTCTGCGAATTTAGTAAGGGTTTTTTCATAATTCCTAAGATCCTAAGGCCTAAACTACATCGTTTTGAGTTATGAATGATGACTTTTAAGAGGGTTAAGTTCATTTTAGGCCATATTCATTCATGCATGCAAAGATAGAAGGTTAGAGGGGGTGATCAAGCTTATTCTTCTTCAAATTCTTTTCAATTCCTCTTGGGTAATCAGAGAAGTGTAAGAATCAGCCTTAATCATGTATGTAGGGTTATGAATGGGTGAATCCTTTCACACCCATACCCAATCTCTCTCTAAATCATGAGATTTCTATGTCTAATCTATGGGGTATTAAGCAATGCATGAATTTTCTAATTCTCTACATGGGTATGATTTAAATATGTTTCTATTATTGAATTATGAAGCATGGGCAAGTTTTATAACGTTTTCAATTAAAATCATGTTTCTAGTTTTATGAATTAAAAAGCTCATTGATGAGAAGTTCATGAAAGATGAGATTCGAGATGAATGTATGAGTATGATGAGATATTATCAAGTGGCTGGATGCTCTTGGTGCTGTTTTAGGCCAAAGGAGAGAAAACATCTTTCATACAATCTATTACGCCAGCAACACACTCAATACAACCTAGAAAAATTATACAGTCACAGAGTAGGAACTACTGGTAGTGGTCTTTGCATTTGAAAAATTTTGAGCATATTTGCTTGGAACCAGGATGATCATTCATAAGACCATGTTGCGTTGAGGTACCTGATGTCTAAAAAGGATGCCAAGCCCATATTGATTCGGTGGGTGCTCTTTCTCCAAGAATTTGAGTTTGAGATGAAGGATCAGAAGGGAACAAAAAATCAGGTGGCAAATCATCTATCCAGGCTTGAGTTTGAAGCGAGGGAGAGGATGGAGATTGATAACAATGATGCCTTCCTAGACAAACAGGTACTAGCTGCATCACAGGATTTGATTCCCTGGTTTGCCGATTTTACAAATTACTTGGTTAGCGATGTGATGCCAGTAGACCCAACTCCTCAGCAGAAGAAGTTCTTATCCGATGTCCGAAGATATTACTAGGATGAGCCATATTTATTCCCCATTTGTACAGATGGGATCATTTGTAGGTGTGTCCCAGAAGTAGAGATGCTGAGCATTCTTGAGACATGTCACTCATCTCCTGTTGGGGGTCATCGTAGTGGTATTAGAACGACACATAAGATTTTTCAATGCGGATATTTCTGGTCATCTATTCACCAAGATGCATATGAATTCACCAAGTCTTGTGATCAATGCCAAAGGCAGGGCAATATTACCGGTAGACATGAGTTGCCACTAACCGCCATCTTAGAAGTAGAGTTGTTTGATGTGTGGGGGATTGATTTCATGGGCTCATTCATTAGCTCATATGGAATGAAGTATATTCTGGTGGCTGTGGATTATGTCTCCAAATGGGTGCAGGCAATTGCCCTACCAAACAATGAAGGGAAGAGTGTTACAACATTCCTTTGGAAACAAATCTTTTCCAGGTTTGGCACTCCCAGAGCTATTATCAGTGATGGTGGATCTCACTTCTGCAATCGCCTCTTCAAAACCTTGTTGGAAAAATATGGTGTCAAGCATAAGGTGGCCACACCCTACCACCCTCAGTCGAGTGGACAAGTAGACGTTTTGAACAGGGAAATCAAAACCATCCTGGCCAAGACAGTGAATACTAGTGAGACCGATTGGTCAAGGAAGCTCGATAACACACTATGGGCTTACCAAACAGCTTATAAGACTCCCATTGGTTCATCTCCGTACCAGCTTGTTTGTGGAAAACCGTGCCACTTACCAGTTAAATTAGAGCATAAGGAATTATGGGCTCTGAAAAGGCTGAACATGAACTGGAACAAAGCTACCAAGCTAAGACTTAACCAACTTAATGAGTTGGATGAATTCCGACTTAAGGCTTATGAGAGTGCAGCCATCTATAAAGAAAGAATGAAGATCTGTCATGAAAAAAAGATTGAAAGAAGGGAGTTTAGCCCAGGTGATTTGGTCCTACTGTTTAACTCAAGACTTAGGCTGCATCTTGGGAAGTTGAAATCTGGATGGATGGGACCATACAGAGTAGTACAAGTGTCTCTGTATGGTGCAGTGGAACTTGAGAACAAAGAAGGAAAAAGATTTAAAGTAAATGGGAAAATAATAAAAGTGTATCTGGGAGATGAGGAAGAATTGAAAAGAATAGAGGAAGTATACCTTGATGATGCTTGAGGAGTCACAAAAGTCTCGTCGTGCCGCGACATTAAATCAGGCGCTGCATGGGAGGCAACCCATGGAAGGTGAAGTCTCAGTAGCCCCAGGTATGTTCTCTTCCCTATGTTCTTATAGTTTATGCTTCGGGGACGAAGCTTACTTTTCAAAAAAAGGAGGGGGTTTACTTGTGATTTTGGGATTTTTGAATCACTTGAGGGTTTTCCTTACTGTGTTTCTTTTTCCTCAGGCATGATATCTAGTACAACCGGCATGTGTAGGATTTTTATTTTTTTAGCTTTTGATTTTTGTTTAATTAGAAAGTAACTTAGGGACTCAGCCAATAAAAATGCACTAGTTTTGGTTTTTGAAAAAAATTGACCCTGTTTAAAATTTTTTTGATGCATTAGCTATGTATTTGTGACAACATGCATGATTTCTATGGATCTTTTGATGTCAGTTAGTTTATTAATATGATTTTTCTTATTAAGCCATGTATAAAATAGACATCTGAGGTGAAAATAGTTCATGTACCATGTCTGAGTGAGGTATAGTATTCAGTTCGGTATTGTGTTGAAGATCTAGAACTTGCCTGGTTGGTCTTTGCATAGGCTAAGGATGGTTGGTTAGGATATGACCATAGGCCATTTTTTAGCTCACTTTTATCCTATAATACCCTACCAAAGTTGCATGAATCCCTTGATCCCAAGTTTGAGCCTTAATAGATTATGTTTCTTTGATTTACCGATTAACGTACTCATTTGTTTACAATGAACCTATTTTGGCCCTGGTCCTTCCTTGGATATTCTGAACCTCAACATAAGAAAAATTCTTAAGTTGAGGGTGGCTAGAGTAGGGGTTGGTAAATGGCAGGAACGGAAGAAAGGAAAAGAAAAGAGAAAAGATATGGTGAAAAATGAGGTGTGATGAGATGAAAAGAAAAAAGATGAAAATGCTGAGAATCTTGAAAAAGAAAACTCAAAAGAAAATGAAAATGCTAAAAAAGTTGAAAACTCACCAAACCCATGCAAATGTGTATAAAAAAGGGTGAAAAGGGAAGAAAAGAGAATGAAAGAATAAAGGGTGAAATAGGTGAATGGTGTAGCCAATGTACGTAGTGCCAAGGAAGGGATAGTCACTTATAAAATCTTCCATATTTATCATGTCCAGCCCTAAGTCTACATTACAAGCCATACTAAGTCCTATAGTGATCCTAACTCGACCATCTGATAAACCAAAGTAGAGAAAATAAGGGCAAGCCTATGGTATCTGACATTAATACTTGTAACTTCTTTGTGAGAGTGAGTGCCTTACTTGTTTAGTCCCATGCTATGCTTGACATTTCATATATGAGTGGGGACTTCATTTGTGTGAGGGTACATGGATTATGTTTTCTTTTACCATTGGTCTTTGTGAAAAACATTGGTGATTACTTGATTGCCTATTGATAGCTAGATGACATGTCTTGATCCCTGTTTATGATGTTTTGAGGTTGCTTGTAATGCATTAGCTGATGTTGTTCCATGAGAAAGGGTCAGTAGAGTTTGTATAGAAACTGCAAGTTTTGTTGGAGTATTGGCTGTAGTATCTTAAGTCTATTTTCTAGTTGAGCCGTTGTGTTTAGTTTTTCTTTTCTTTACCTGAGGACATGCAAAAGTCTTAAGTCGAGGGTGTTGATATGCTATGGATTTACAACACTTTTGACGCTCAAAACTAAGAAAATCACATGGACTTAGGTGTATTTATGTGGATATAAGACACTTTTCCTTTGGTTACAGGATAAATTGGTGTTGGAGCTAAAAGATGCAAAAGATAGCCTGAAGTGTGCAAAATAGGCTCAAATTGCAGTCCATAGTACGAGCTGTAGGAAGGTCCTACGAGCCGTACTGGTGTCCGTGTAAAGCTGCAGAAGGATAATATTGAAGAGATGAAGTATATGAGTCTCAGTACGAGTAGTACCAAGCTTGTACGAGTCTTGGTGATGAAGTCGTGAAAAGATTTAGAAGATTTACATAAGAGGCTGACTCTTGCTATGGAAAGGAAGTAGGAACCGTGGAATGAAGGTATGAGTCATACCATGGCGGTTGTGATGAACTTCAGAAATATTTCAAAGTCTTAGAGTCAAGCCACGGGAGCTCGGTACGGATCGTAAGATGGAGGTACGAGTCGGTCCAGGATCCAACACTTAGCCAAAATCCAGCTAGTCATGCAATGTACGAAAGGATGCTATGGACCATAGGATCTTGCTACGGATCGTAGGTTGACTCGTGACGTGGGTGGAACCAGATATGGAAATTCACACTGTTGGCCTAGGAAAAGGATTCTTGTGCCCGTATAAATACGTTTTTGTTTTATTTTTCAGGAGATTTTTATCAGAGTAGATTTTTACGAGAGACATTATTGGAGACAACATTAGACAATTGAGAGAAAGAGAGAATTGAGTTGATTTTGCTTGTGATCAACTTTTTCTTAAATCCTTCTTGTTCTTGGTATTTGTTCTTCAAGATTTTGCTGATTAATTAAAGGAAGTGTTTTTCTCATTCATACTTGTAAGTACTGATTTATGTTTTTAATCATGAATGCAACTCATAACCTTGCAACTATGAGTGGCTAAAACCTCCATAGCTAGGTTTGTGGGAACCATGGTGGATTAACAAGCTAGGGTTGCACAAAGTGATTCTAAAACCAATATAAACACTTATATTGTATTCTCTTCATGCTTAAACATTTCTTAATGGTGCGCAACGTTAGGACATGCCTGAATTCTTTACTTTCTTAGGTCTAAGAGGTAGAGATTAGGAAAAGAGAATTACAAAGGAGCCTTGATCTTGATGATCATTGTATTAACTTGAGCTGTGGTCGTAGGATAGTTAAATCTAGAACTTAGTGATAATGGATAGTTTGAAACCGCTCATGAGAGTTGGTTGAGTAATTGAGTATAGTCATTCAATAGGGATTGGTCGGTCGTTTGAATGAACCAAAGTTATCAGTTCTATAAGTAAGTATTGGTGATGATCACGAGCGTATACCCAAAGTAGTTATGAACCCATGGGGAACACAAACCCTAGTTATCCTTTAATATTGATTCAAAATTGAATTTTTGATAATTGTTTTTATTATTAATTTTCTTTAGAATCCGCCGATTTTGAAGTAACTACCTCACAAGTTCACTTACCGGCCGTAATCTAGCTCTTTCATATTCCCTGTGGGATTGAACCCAATCTCTAGTTGGGTTCTTTATTGACAACGTCCGCTTCATACTTCAGTAAGAGGTGTGGTTAGAGCATTATCAATATTGCACATTTCTTATTTGACTTGTTGATTCACATGCTCACTTGTCATAAAATCATAATCTAGTTGTGGTGATGTATTATGTGAACTCCTTGGAGTGTGATGCCTTATGTGATGAGGCTGATTGAATGATTCCCATGCATATACATTTGTCTAGAACTTTTCTTAAATGTGATTCAAGGCGAAATCCTAGAGATAGTTGCACTTAAAACATGATTTTAAGCTTCTATTGCTAGTTACTTCACCCAAAATGACCTCCTTAAACATCTCCTTTGCAAGACAATGTTGAGCCTTTGACCCTTTTTATTGGAAACCACATTACAAGCCAATGTCCTCTTGTAATTCTATCTTTTAGCACCCATCCTCCCTAATTGCTTCTTTTTGTGTTGAACGGATGCAAAATGGGGATTAAAGCCCCAAAAAATGGGGAGAGATAACGAAATCAATGGAAACTAAGCAAAAAGACTATGTTTTGGGTTTGCAAGAAGGAGATAAATGTGATAAGCTTCAATGTGAGGTAGCACCAAATTATGATCAAAACGAATAAAAAGATGGGTTGAGAAATCTAGAATCATCAAAAGAGAAATAATAGTGAAAAGTGTTACCTCTTGCTTATATACGGCTAAATGTGAAACCCGTCGAAGTTATAAGGGTGGCTCGTGATTAACAAAAGATGAAGATGAAGAAAAGGGAGAGATAAGGAGGAGTGAACTAAAGAGTGTGAAGGGATGTTACAAGTGTTCAAAAAGGTCCATTAGGGAGGTTCTAGTTACTATAGCTAAATAATTGTCCTACCCTTACCCCTAGCCTTCATTATGACCCCCAAGTCCTAATTGATTCTGAGTGTAGCAACTCTACATTAGTGGCGAGTTACACGAAGGACAAGCGTATGGGTCAAGTTGTGTGCATGGAGAATTTCTTTGTGAGAGTGAGCATTATTGTCCTATTCTATAATCCCTTGTGTGTGCATTGTTTGATGATAAAAAAATGGGATTCTCTCTTCATGTGAGCGGCATCACCCCCTTGGAGAACATGCTTGCATTGGTAGAAGAAGTGATTGGGACATTAGTGTTGTGAGCTTCAAGGAAAGCTTTGAATGTGAATTTGTAATGATTTGAGATGCTATGTGTGCTATTTGTGATAGGCTATCCCCTGATTTTGAAGACTGAAAACATTTGTGAATCATGCCTATTCATTATGGTTACCCCTTAAAACTTTTTCATATTTTGGGGAGTCTTTTCTCTTTTTCTCTTGAGTTGGTGAGCATTTTTGGGTTGTCTTAGGTTCATTGGTCCTTAGTGCATAGATTCATAGATTTCATGTTGTTTTATTTTCTCAAATGTAAAGAATTGCATTACTTGAGGACAAGCAATGGTTTAAGTTTAGGGGTTTGATGAGTTGTTAATTTACAACTCACTAGGCTCTTAAACATGAGCTTTTACTTAGTTTTCATGTCATTTAGGTGGACTTTATGCCCTTTTTTCTTGCTCTTTTCATGTAATTAACTTAAATATAAAAATCATGAAATTGAGCAAAACGCATGGAATAAAGGAGATAGGGGACGACGCTCCACTGGAGGACACTGGTGAAACGTCGGTTGATTGCAGTTCCCTTCTATGCTGTTGAAGAACAGATACTGGTGAACTACTGGTGCCAATGCTGAAGTGCTGTGGAACTCACTGACCATCAGCCAAAACCAACCGACAGACCGCGGATGATTACTAGTGAACCGCTGGTGAATCGCAAGTGACGCCCGTCAGCAAAAGGGTAAAAATGTCCTGATTAGGAAAAAAGGAGAAAGAATGTACCCTATTTTTGTACATTTCAAAAAGAAACTGAAAATTCAATTATTACATGTCAATTTTTATTATTATATCGGCTTATAAGGAATTAGAGGGAGAAAGAGAGAGAGAAGTAGAGAGAGAAGCACTAATCTTCTTCTTCCTTGAAAAGGTAGAAAACTCCATTGGAGATCATACTTTTGAGCTTGAATTTTTCTTACTCATTTTGTTGAATGGATATTGAATTTGTAATACCCAGAAATCCCTAAGATCAGACCCTGAAGTTGAAATGGAGAAAACAAAAATTTCTGCACCAGGTCATAGGACGAGTCGTCCAGTGACCTATCAGGAACCCTACGAGTCGTTAAGTGACTCGTGGGGAGAGGCTTGAACTTGGTTGAAAATTTGGTAATTTAAGTGACCACGAGTAGTCATCTAAGCTGTGGTCAAGGGTTGGACGAAAGTTGGAAAATTTGGGCAATGTACCTAACGGATTGGTCACCACGACTCGTTGGTACACCACGAGTCGTGGTGTTCCTCATGGTGACTCTCAAAAGAATTTTGGAAGTGCAAGTAATGAATGCAGACCACGAGTCATTTCCAGGAACGACGAATCATCCAGGCCCTCCTTGGGACTGGCAGTCTATTTTTCCCTGCGAGTTTATCAAGGGCTTTTTCATAATTCCTAAGTTCCTAAGGCCTAAACTATGTCGTTTTAAGCTCATAATGGAGTGTTTTAATAAGGGTTAAGTCATTCTAAGCTCATCCTAATTCATGCATGCAAGCTTAGAGTTTTGAGAGGTGACCAAGGCTAGTTCTTAAAAGTTTTTCCTTAATTCTCTTTAGGCAATCAAAAAAGTTGTGAAATCATATCCTCTCAGGTATGTAAGGATATGAATGGGTGCAATAGTCCACACCCATGCCCAATTCCCTCTCAAATTCATGATGTTCTAATTGATGATTCCATGGGGTTTTTACCCAATACATGAATTCCTAAGTTTCAATCATGGGTACAATCTAAGCATGTTTTAAATGATGAACTATGATTAATGGGAAAATTTAACAATGTTTTAAATTATAAATTATGTTTTCAAGTTTTCTAAACTATGATGCCTACCCATGAATGTTCATGAAAGTTGAGATCTATGAGATATATGTTCAAGCATGATGAGATGTTTATGAAGAAAGTATGATTTCAAAATAGCCATGTTTATGTTCATGTTTTCAAACTAAATCAAGTTGATTCAAGCATGTTTAAGTATTGGGCAAGCCCATGTAATCAAGTAAGTCTTATGATTTCATGAATTAGCTTACCACATGGTTTTGAAGTCAAGATTCCCATTATTTTCAGCTTGTGGTATTGTTTGAGCCAAGGATCCTCATGTTATGATTTTAGATTTATGTGTGTATGTTATTATTCAGCTTCGGCCCTAGACAATGATCAGCTTTGTTGAAAAAAGATAGAGAGCATATGCATGTTTTTGGGAGTAGTGTCTAACACCGAGTAGGCTATGGGTGAGTCGAACCTGTGACTTAGAACTACACGCCAACGTAGGTATCTTCAGATTATTTGGGACCTCCCTTGTGAGATTCCCATGCCCCCTAGGGGCCTTCAACTTGATATCAATATCATGGTAGCGTCCTTAGCCCTGGCAAAGCTTTGGACGGCTCTGCCCACTTGAATGTGATAGTTGTTTACCAGGACAACTCTGCCCACTTGAGTGTGATAGTCAGGACCATGTAAGCTCTATTGTGGTAATGTCGATTATTTGATGAGTCTCCTATTGTTCCTCATGATTTCAGTCATGGTATTATGTTTTCAGCAGGTTTGACCTAATGTTCAGTTTTACGTATGATTATGAGTTTTTAGCTGTGGTTCAGTTGATTCAGTTATGATGTTCAGTTATGTTCAGATCATGATTTCAGAAAGTAGCATGCAAGCCCTACTCTCAGAATCTTATCTTGATTATGTTTTATATTATGCTTGTTTAATGATTTTACTTCCTTAGCGATTTTACTTACTTTGTATACTCGGTACATTCCATGTACTCAGGGCATACTCTATGCTATATCGTTTTATGATACAAGCTTCAATATCCAGACTCTGTCTCGCCGATAGCCAGATTCACAGCTTTAGTACTTCTCACTCAGAGTTAGTGAGTCCTCATCTTGAGAGGGCCCTTTTATTCATTTATGTTCTATATTTTCAGTTTTCAAACTATAGTGAGTTAGTTGAGGTCTTGTCCCATCAACTCATCAGTTTAGGGGCTTGTTGGACATAGTGTGAATTCAGCGTTGGACTCATGTATGTATTCAGATGTTAAATTTTGTTTAAACTTCCTCTATGTTATTTACGATGATCTTCCGCTTATCTAAGATTGAGTTAGATATATGTTCATGCCATGGGTTGACTTGGAGCCTCTCGGGGTTTCTTGTCCCGTGTGTCAATTCGAGCCTATGTTTGGGTCATAACAAATTTGGTATCAGAGCATTAGATTTTGAAGTGTCCCAGGGTGTCCGAAAGCCAAGTTAAGTAGAGTCTTTTTCCTGGGTATGAAGCGCGCCACACTTATGACGAAGAGGCTACAAAACATTTAGGAAATGTACCCTTCTTTCATGATATAAGTCGTACGATGAAATGTCTCTCTATCCTTCTAACTCGTGCTCTACATATTTGCAGAATCATGCCTCCCCACTGAGTAAATGAAAGGAGAAAGGGAAATGGAAATGACCATGAGAATGACAATAGAAACGGGCACCAGCAGGCCCCACTAGCCCACGATGAGTTTATACCTGAGCCAGTTGTCCATGCAGAGTTCAAGGAAGCCATTTAGATATTAGCCTAGGACTTGACCACCCAGGTCAATCAGCAGGCAATAGCGCATGTCCCTCAAAACGGGAATGCAACGATGGCAAGAGTTAGATACTTTTTGAGGATGAACCCTCCTGAGTTCCTTGGATTGAAGGTGGACGAGGATCCACATGAGTTCATTGAGGAGATTCTAAAGATCACCCAGATTATGGGGGGTGACTGGGGAGGAGTGCGCCGATTTAGCTTCATACCAGTTGAATGGGGTCGCACACATTTGGTTCAAACAATGGAAGGATAGTAGGGCAGTTAGAGCAAGCCCTATCAGTTGGGATGAGTTTCATGCAGCTTTTCTAGATCGGTTCTTCCCTCAGGAGATGAGAGAGATCAAAGTAGCCGAGTTTGTGAATCTAAAGCAAGGAAAAATGACAGTTCAGGAGTATCATTAGAGTTCACTCATTTGTCCAAGTATGCACCAGAGCTAGTAGTTGATCAGAGAGCTTGAGTGAGCAGGTTTTTACATGGAGTGGCAGACTACCTGGACAAGCATTGTAGAATCGCCATGCTCCATTATGATATTAATTTTCCTCAGATAGTTTTGCATGCCCAACAGATGGAGATGGTGCATCTGAGAAAGAGAGAGGCCAAGAGGGCCAGGACAGATAGTTATGGGTTCTATCAACAGAGACCAGGTGGTGGACACCGTTAACAGTCCCACTAGATATCCTCAGCCCCAGCATCGTTGGCTATGAGTGTGTCATCTAGGTCTAGGAACGACCAGAGAGGACAAGCATCAAGCTCTAGAGGTCAAAGCAATAGACCCGCAGAGTCAAGTCTCCCAGGTTGTGACAAGTCTGGCCGGAGGCACACGCATCACTGTTTGGCGAGAACTGGTGCTTGTTTTGGGTGTGGGAAGCCTGGACATATGCTTAGAGATTTCCCAGCAGCTAGATAGGGACATGATAGGGGCCAAGGTCGAGCTTCCAGTTCAATAGCCTCACCTGCACGCCCAACTTAGCAGGGGGCATCTACTAGTACAGGTGGTGGACAACACCAAAACAGATTTTATGCCCTAGCATCATGTCAGGAGCAGGAGGTCTCCCCAGATGTGGTCACTGGTATGTTACGAGTATCCCACCTTGAGTGTATATGCATTGTTAGATCCAGGGGCTACTTTATCTCCATTGACGCCCTATGTTTCTAGTAGTTTCAGAGTCAGTCTCGAAATCTTATTAGAACCCTTCTCAGTCTCTACTCCAGTCGGTGATTTAGTTATAGCTAGACGAGTATATAGAAATTGCCCTATCACAGTCCTTCAGAAAATCACCTTAGCAGATTTAGTAGAGTTAGCCATGATCGATTTTGATTATTCTCGGCATGAATAGGTTATTTGCATGTTTGTCATGCCCCACCTTGGGAGGCATGACTAGCACCTGGTGCCCCTACTAGGATCTGAACTGACTTAACTAAGCCTGTGCCCTCCTGGTGCAGGCTTATTCTTCAAATCAAGAAAACAATGGGCTATATTTTTGCTATAAATACAACCTCCGATCGACAAGGCCCTCTTGCCACCAGTAAAAGAAAACAGCTAACCAGAAATAGGTGATAATGGGTAATCCTATGCGGGCCAAAAAGTTCATTATAATGTCTAGTTATGACTGAAACATAAATCATGCAACTATAACTATTCTACAGCTAACAAGGCCACTAAATAACAGCTAAACAAGGCCCCACATGACCATCACTCGAAATAAAACATATATAGGCCCCACATGGCCAACTACAAGCTAACCACAGGGAATCTGAAACAATCTGTTAGCCTCTAGGAATGAAACTGTACAAACAAAAGGAGATTCAACCTTCTAACTATGAGCTTCGGAGGAAGGAGCCGACTGCACTGCTAATCTGGCTGAAAACTAGAAAGGTCCTGGTCCGTGTCTATCGGTACCTGCAGGTAAGTAACGCAACGCCCCAAGAAGGGTGTCAGTACAATAGATACCGAATATGTAAGGCAGTAACTGTAAATGACTGAATGAATTGAAATGAAACTGAAACTAACTTAGAAGAGAGGATAGAAATACTACCTGCGTAGCTGAACCCCCTGTTGGCTAATCCATTAGTAACTAATGCAAACAAGAACCTTACTTGACCCCCATAAGTCGAAAGGTACAACCAGCACAGAATAACCCACTCGGGGCCCTCATAAGCCTTGGTGAGTACACTTCAATCTATATAGCCCTAAAAAGGTCATACTGAGTCATCTAATAACTATAGACGTCCTACCAGTCCCCTGGGTCTGCAACTGAGCCTGCTCGGCCCCTGAACTGTACCTGTGTCTGTGTCTGGTGGACTCTTGATATCTAATATATGCACCCCGATCAGTAGGCTCGACAGGGGGTGTGGTATAGTGCCGATCGGCATAAAAATAGTCCAGACATGGAATGGACTGTATGAGGACCTTGGACCCCATCTTCGTCCCTTGCGGACGACATACAGCTCCTTGGAGCCACGTCATCTCGCCCCTGGTGGGCGTCTACACAACTATTAACCCTGGGGTTGGTTATGGAAGGCTATACAGGCGTAGTCAATCCCAAACTAAACATGGAATACTGATCTCACCTAATAACAACGGCTAGTTGTTATGACTGCGCCCAAGCACACACACAAGTGTACGTGGTCTTACAAGTAATACAGTAGCCCTTTTTAAGAGCCGAATGTCGAACCCACAGGGACTAGACCAATTTAGCTAATTATCAAGTTCAAGTGTGATATTAAATTTCACAAGTGTTGATATAGACTTTCTCGATAAAGTTTAATTAAGTCTAGGGGTGGTCACAGAAATACTCTGAAGTAATTCAAGGAGCAACTAGAGCTAAGGCTAGATAATCACGCGATACTACGCTTTGTAATGGTTTAAGTATGGAATTATCAATTTTCATCTCACATAATTACAATTGCATGTTCATGGTCTTTCGAGCTTCTAAACATGACAAACTAGCCTAACAACGACATCGTTGAGCGGGGATGTGACATTCTAGTTCGTGGACAATTCAATTACGTGGATGTGGTTTGCGGGATTTATGCCCTTGATTAGGGAGTCTCATACCTATAATAATTTAACTCAACTTAGCTTCACAACTACTTCTACAAGTGGTGGAGTGACAATTCTAAGTCGGTGTCTTACTCTATTCCCATTTTATCAACCAAGCAAGGCAAATTAGGTATAATTTCTTATCCTAACCGCGAATTATATAGTAAGATACAAACTTGCTCCCTACATTCTTTGTTCTTGCCTAGGTTTTTTCTCAAGCTTTTATCTAGGTGTAACGTGTGTGTTTTCATGGTGATCAATCATAAAAACAACCATAATTAAGAATGTAAGACAAAACAACAATTAATAACTTAAAACCAAAACAAATTCACATAGTCACAATCATATCTTGTGGCCTCAACCCTAGAGAAAGGGTTCTAGCCACTCAAGTTCGTATAATTACAAGAAAACATAATTAAAGTAACATACTTACAAGAGTTGGTAGAAGTGAAGATGAAATTTAAGAACCCTAGGTGAGTTCTCCCACTTCTCCCTTCACTCCTTGGTAGTTTTTCAGAAATATTACGTGACAAAATGTTTTTAGGAGCTAAGAGACCTATTTATAGTAAATGATAGGTTTATAAAATTATGCCCGGCATGGAATAGCTCCAGACACGGAGGTGGGCGCGCCAATTTACCTCCGTGACACGGAGGAATCGCGGAAGCAATCTGGATTTTGCATCAAACACACGCCAAGCAGCCCCTTGCCGCATTGGCAGCGTGTCACGCTGCTTGTGCAGCGCGTTTGGGGCTGTGACATGCCCTTGTCGTGCAGCCTGGCCTGCCTTGGCACATTGCTGTCGCGCAGGTGGGCTGCTTCGCATGTCCTCCTTGCCGACTTTCGCGTTTCGCTTCCGATTCCATTCCTCCACTTCACCAACTCATAGATTAGTTCCTCAAATTCATTTCAAACCTACAAAAACAAGACTAATCATGTTGGTTAGTATATATATATATATTCACATTTACATAAAATTACCTGAGAATATATATAAATAAGTAGATAAACAAGATGAAAACTAAGTTATAAAGTATCACTCGGGCATGCCATTTTGCCCAAGATCACCTACCCCACACTTAAAGACTTGTTCGTCCTGGAACAACCCTTTTACATATCATGTAAATGAACACTCACACATAACTAATTTAGCAAGACAATTCAAGCTACAGCTACAATGATTGTTTGAGATAGCAAGTTAAAAATAGAGCATGCACGATTTAATCAATGAAATGATATACAACTACGTTAAGACTTCCTAACCTCAAGAATCGACTCTCAATCTTAGCAAACTCATGCAAATCAACCGATCAAGAAATCCGTCATGAATGTTATCTCTCGTTAAACATGTGCCCTCACAACAAGAGAGTTACCCATTTTTACTCGCAAGTTTTTTTCAAACACAACATATATGGGTATATGAATAGAATTACGCTCACTCTCTCAAAGAATTCACATGCTTCATGTAGTGAACCATAAGCTTGCCCTTAGTGTGTTACTCCACTAATTTAAGGATGTATTAACGTAATGTCAAGTAGGACTTAATGGGGTGTAATGTAAGCCAAGAGACGGGTAGGTACTATTATGGATAATAACAGTGGCTATCTTCCCCAAGCGCTTTTAATACATCCAACTTTCATTAAGGACATCTCTTTTCTTACTTCCCCCTCATTATTTTCAATCTTAAATTTTCTCTTCTTGTTCCCGTTTCTTTAAGCACACTCAGCTTATTAGTAAGGAGTACTTAAACAACTTTTTCATTCATTTATTTTCCTACTCCCTACCAATACCCGAGCATTTTCAAACAAGTGCACCTTTGACCTTTTCTCAACTCTTACAACCGCTACTTTTCCTTCTTTTCCATGCTTCTCACTCCTTCACTCTTTGGAATTTTTCACTTTAGCGCTTAGGAGTATTGGATCAAATTCAAGGCTAATGAAAGAACAAGGATTAAGCTTATGTTGTAGCTATCAAAGAATACACTTAAGGCTCAATGGGGCTCACTAGGATTCAACATTCAAGGTAGGTAAAGTGAGGGATAACAATTAGGTTCATTCAAAGAAATGCCTAAATCATCTCCGACAATCCACATCCTTCATTTCGTTTTATATACACACCAGGCAAGTTCTAGACACTCCATAGTAACATGGAATATTCAAAAACCTTTCACTCACAGCACATGCTCAATTCAAGACATATTCAGCAGACTCTTCCTCAACTAATCACAAGAATTCAAAATTAAGCTTCAATCACATTGAGTCAAATTCAAGAGCCTAAGTGTCTTAAAATAAGTTATACACTTCTTACATGCTTCAACACTAACCACACTTGTATCTTACAATCATGTATAACACATAACAAGAACATCAAGCCACCAATTAGCTACCGGTTCAAAAACCAAAACCTATTGACTAATTTTTCTCAAGACGGTCATCATCCATCCATCATCGGAAATGTCTCTAACTATGACTAAAAACATTATATACAGACAAAGAAATTTTTTTTATTATTCGGTTCAAAGACCCCCCATCGGAAAAGAACCAAAAAGAAAAACCAATGGGTGATGAAGTCATGCTTAATTTAAAAATTTTGTTCCAATATTTCTCCCAAGCACTAATTCACCAAAAAATCATTAAGCACAAAAACTTTTTAAATTTTCCTCACCCCACACTTGAATCATGCTATGTCCCCATAGCATCAAATTAAAATTAAACAGGATGAGAAATACTCCCTGAGGCCTCTAGGCCTAGCTAATAGCATGCTTTTCTTCAAATTTGCACAAGTGGGTGTTTGACCCCATACTTTTTCTCTTCCATGCTTGTAGCTTCCTCCTCCAGGGATACTTAGACTTTCCCTCCATCTGTGCTTAAATATCCACCAAAAACAACACAAGTTGACAATAAACAAAATCAACACAAACAACAATTACAAATTGTACCTGTGGTAACCTTGAGTTTCCTCCTAAGCAGCGCCTAATTTTACGTCGCGGAACGACATGAACTATCCTTTTTAGGACATCCTCATACCTAGGTTCCCTTTTGAGAACCATCTTCTTTTATTTTGATTTTTAAAGGAAACAACCTTCACTCTGTTCCTCTCTTCCTCCAACTTCTTATCCAACCGAAGCCCTTTATCGGACTCGGGCTGAATACTTATCATTCCCTTTGGCCGTGGACCTATGGAATCACCCACCCCACACTTATCCTCTAACAACACACTAACCTTACAAAGGTTTCTGTAGTGTGTGGGTAGGTTAATCTCTTGGTATACTCAGAAGAGTTCTTCTTCATCCTCGACCCTCATTTTTAGGGTCCCTGCTCTTAAGTCAATTACCGCTCCTCCAGTGGCCAAGAATGGCCGTCCCAAGATTAAGGGTACCTGGTCATCGACATGAAAATCTAAGATAATAAAATCAGCAGGTATAATAAACTTACCCACTTTGATGAGAAGGTCCCTATGATTTCATCTGGTGCCACTCGCGACTTATCCGCCAACTGCAGCATCAACCTTGTTAGCCTCGGTTTTCCTAACCCCAGGGTGTTAAATAAAGATAGGGGCATTAGATTAGCTGCTGCCCCTAAATCACATAGGGCTCGTAGCACTTCAACTTTACCAATTTGTATGGGGAGGGTAAAACTCCCTGGGTCTTTGAGCTTCTTAGGAATTTTTCTCAATACCCTGTGACTGCACTCCTCAGTAAGTGCTACTGTCTGGACATCCACCAATCTGACTTTGTTGGCCATCACATCTTTCAAGTATTTAGCATACATGGGCGTTCCCTGCAAAACATCAAGCAAAGGCAAATTTATGTGAAGTTCTTTGAAAATCTCGAAGAACTTTTTGAAGCATTCCTCCTCCTTGCTCTTTCTGAATCTCTGCGGAAATGGTGGTGGTGGTCTCTATGCTGGCTGCAATGATGATTGTGCATTTTGTAGCACAACACTCTGATTCTCTCCCTTGTCAGTGGATGATCCTTTCCTAACCAACTCCGGCTGCACCTCATTTCTTTTCTCTTTTGGAACTGCATCAGCTACTTGTTTGCCGCTTCTCAGACTGATGGCGTTGACCTGACGGGGGTTAGGATCTGTGTCACTTTGTAGTCCTCCCTGCAGTCTCATATTTTAAGCAGTTGCTATCTGACCCATCTGCTTTTCTAGATTGCCGGTGGCCAATTGCTGATTCTTCAAGTATGATGCCATCCTCGCCTGATTTTCTGCTAATTGAGTCTGGGTCTCCATGATTTTCTGCAACGTTTCCTCAATGTTGCTGCTCAATTGGCCATCATTCTGCCTATTCTGCTGATACGGCTGCTGTTGAGGTTGTTGATAACTTTGCTTTTGATTTCCACCGTAAGAAAAATTCGGGTGGCTCTACCAATTTTTGTTGTAGTTGTTTCAAAAATTCTGAGTGTTCCTCTATACATTCCCAACAAAATTGTCTGATTCTGAATTGGCTCCACAAGATTCTGCATTGTGCCCATTATTCCCACAAATTTCACACCAACTTGGAGCTTGCTGAACTACATTAACCTGACCCTGCTGTTGGTTCATACTCAGTTTATTGAACTGAGTCATAATCTAATGCTGGAATGAAGCTAGCTGTGCCGCCAAGGCATTCATACCATCTACCTCTATCAACCCTGCTCTCTTTCCTACCCCCCTCGATGATACACTATTCCATTCTGGATTTCCTTGAGCGATTCTATTCAACAGCGTGTATAGCTCATCATACGTCTTTTCTAAGGCTTGCCCACCCGATGTAGAGTCTAGAAAAAAATTGGTGTGTGGGTCTAGACTTTCTACAAAGGTATGGGCCAGCACTTCATTGGATTACTGGTGATGGGGACAGTCTCTTAATAATGACTTGAATCTTTCCCAAGCCAAATATAAATTCTCATCAGGCCTCTGCTTGAAACTTAGTATTTCACTTCTCAATTTTGCAGTCTTTCCTGAAGGAAAGAATTTGATCAAGAACTTCTTCGCCAAATCATCCCAAGAAGTTATGGAGTTTGGTGGCTCAGCTTTCAACCACCTTTTTGCCTCTCCCAACAACGAAAATGGAAGAGGGTAAGTCGGACATAGTCTGTGGACACTCTGGTGGGGACGAAAGTGTCACTAATCTCAAAAAAGTTCTGTAGGTGCTGCTGCGGGTCCTCATGTGCCATCCCGGTGAACTGACCACTAGAATGTAACAACTTCACCATGTTCTGTTTCAATTCAAAGATCCCTCCAGGTTCTGGTTTACGGATACTAGAGTTCACATTCGTCGCTTGTGGGATTGACACTTCGCGAACTAGTCTGGCTGCCATTGCTTTCGGTGACAATTGTGCTTGTCTTGCGGGTGGTTGTTGTTGTACCTTTTCTTGAAGTCTTTTCAGCTTTTTCTCAAGAGCTACTCTCCTTTGCAAATGAATTTGACGTTCTGGTTCAAGCAACGGTTCCACAAGCTCTCTATTCCTAGCTAGCTCGGCAAGACAACCTGTCACCTACAATAAGTCAGACTAAGACCAAGTTTCTCAACACTTAAGGAAATTAAAAATCACACAAAAACAGACAAATTTACTGAACTTCACTGAGTCCCCGGCAACGGCGCCAAAAACTTGTTGTGATTGCGCCCAAGCGCACACGCAAGTGTACGTGGTCTTACAAGTAATACAGTGGCCCTTTTTAAGAGCCGGATGTCGAACCCACAGGGACTGGAACAATTTAGCTAATTATCAAGTTCAAGTGTGATATTAACTTTTGCAAGTGTTGATATAGACTTTCTCGATAAAGTTTAATTTAGTCTAGGGGTGGTCACAGAAATACTCTGAAGTAATTCAAGGAGCAACTAGTGCTAAGGCCAGATAATCATGCGATACTACACTTTATAATGGTTTAAGTATGGAATTATCAATTTTCGTCTCACATAATTACAATTGCATGTTCATCGTCTTTCGATCCTCTAAACACGACAAACTAGCCTCACAACTACATCGTTGAGCGGGGATGTGACATTCTAGTTCGTGGGAAATTCAATTACGTGGATGTGGTTTGCGGGATTTATGCCCTTGATTAGGGACTTTCATACCTCTAATCATTTAACTCAAATTAGCTTCACAACTACTTCTATGAGTGGTGGAGTGACAATTCTAAGTCGGTGTCTTACTCTATTCCCATTTTATCAACCAAGCAAGGCAAATTAGGTATAATTTCTTAACCTAACCGCGAATTATATAGTAAGATACAAACTTGCTTCCTACATTCTTTGTTCTTTCCTAGGTTTACTTTCTCAAGCTTTTATCTAGGTGTAACGTGTGTATTTTCATGGTGATCAATCATAAAAACAACCATAATTAAGAATGTAAGACAAAACAACAATTCATAACTTAAAACCAAAACAAATTCACGTAGTCACAATTACAAGCTACTAAAGTTCGTATAATTACAAGAAAACATAATTAAAGTAAAATACTTACAAGAGTTGGTAGAAGAGAAGATGAAATTTAAGAATCCTAGGTGAGTTCTCCCACTTCTCCCTTCACTCCTTGGTAGTTTTTCAGAAATATTACGTGACAAAATATTTTTATGAGTAAGGGACCTATTTATAGTAAATGAGAGGTGTATAAAATTATACCCGACATGGAATAGCTCCGTGAAACGGAGGTGGGGGCGCCAATTTACCTTCGTGACACGGAGGAATCGCGAAAGCAATCTGGAATTTGCATCAAACACACGCCAAGCAGCCCCTTGCCGCGTTGGCAGCATGTCACGCTGCTTGTGCAGCGTGTTTGGGGCTGTGACATGCCCTTGTCACGCAGCCTGGCCTGCCTTGGCACGTTGCGGTCGCGCAGGTGGGCTGCTTCACATGTCCTCCTTGCCGACTTCCGCGTTTCGCTTCCGATTCCATTCCTCCACTTCACCAACTCATAGATTAGTTCCTCAAATTCATTTCAAACCTACAAAAACAAGACTAATCATGTTGGTTAGCATATATATATATTCACATTTACATAAAATTACATGAGAATATATATAAATAAGTAGATAAACAAGACAATAACTAAGTTATAAAGTATCACTTGGGCATGCCATTTTGCCAAGATCACTATTCACAATAGATATTCTTTTGATCTTCTTATTGGGATTTAGACTGAGTTATAATACTAAAAAAACTAACTTGCTGAAGGAATTTTCCTTTGCATACTTAGATCGCCGATTTTTGATTAACTGGCGAGTTTTAAATCATACTCAAGAACTCTTTCCAACTGTAATCGTAACACTGGGAGAATAAATCTAGTTTCAGTACTAAATTCAGCAAAAATGATAAATTTTTATATAAGTATTAACTATATTTCAACTTAACGGAACACGGTCGAAAACGTATAATTCCCCGAGAGTTCATAAGGGAAAAATACTTACTTGAAGCCTATGATCGTATAGAAATCAATTTGAAACAATTCTGACAACTTATACTCGGTGGAGTTCCAATTTGCTGGGAAAATTTCGTGAAACTAACTCCGTAGTAATGCTCCTGCAGGCTTGTAATTCAATACCTAAAGTTAATTTGAGTTTGGGCGGTGTTTGACAGCATAAATGGAAGAAAAATGTTTGATTCCTTCGTATCTCTCCCTCTTTGCCATGAATTTAATTAGGGAATGAAATGAAATGAAGTCAAGGGCTATGACACCCCAGGGAGGGGTCTATGACACGTTGCCCTTTTGGGTAGCTGGTCCGGCCTTCTCCCTTGCAAGCTTGACTCGATGCTCATTTGACCCTTTCCTGGGCCCTTTCTCGTACGCGTCGTATTTTAAAATTCGTAACTAACATAAGAATATGCCAACTAAATGTTAAGAACTTATGGGGTGTAACAGACTCCCCATAGGAACATTTATCCCCAAATGTCACTTACAGGAGTTTAACTTTTTCAACTATTATTCTGAAAAATTTTTAGTAGAGTCTCTGCTGTAATATGGACTATCTGAAAACCATAAAACGCATAAAAGTACAATACAAGTATTTCACATAACACTATAACAACTATTTTACAACAAGATTGTACTCAACTGAGTAATATATGTAATACAAATCATGAATGACAACTGAATCAATAATTTATCTCTACTGCATAGTCTGGACTAAGCCTGGAAAATGAGGATATCTACATTTCATATTGTACTCAGCTTCCCATGTCATCTCTTTTCTATTCTTGTTTCTCCACAGTACCTTAACAGAGGCGATGTCTTTAGTTCTCAACCTACGAACCTGCCGGTCCAATATGACTACTGGAATCTCTTCATAAGCTAATTCTTCGGTAACCTGAACGTCCTTAACTGGCATAATTCGGGATGGATCTCCTATGCACTTTCATAACTTCAACACATGAAAGAACGGGTGTACAGATTCCAACTCTGAAGGCAGATCTAGTTCATATGCCACCTGGCCTATTCTTCGGAGGATTCAATATGGTCCAATAAATCTCGGGCTAAGCTTTCCCTTTTTACCAAATATCATCATGCCCTTCATTAGTGAAACTTTATGAAATACCCAGTCACCTACATCAAACTCCAAGTCTCTACATCATACATTAGCGTAAGATTTCTGGAGGCTCTGAGCTGTCAGAAGGTATTCGCTGATAAGCTTCACCTTCTCTTCTGACTAGTGGATTATGTCTTGTCCAATTAAGCATGATTCTCCTACTTCGAACCAGCCAACTGGGGACCTGCATTTCCTCCCATATAAGGCCTCATAAGGTGCCATCTAGATTGCTGAATGATAACTGTTATTGTAAGAAAATTCAATAAGGGGTAAATGTTTATCCCAGCTGCCCCCGAAGTCTAACACGCATGCTCGTAACATATCCTCGAGCGTCTGAATTGTACATTCTGCCTACCCGTCTGTTGAGGATGAAAGGCCGTACTTAGGTTAACCTGTGTCCCCAGACCCTTCTGGAAGGATTACCATAATTTAGCTATGAACTGCTCCCCTCTTTCAGAAATAATTGATGCCGGAACACCATGAAATCGAACTATCTCTTTTTGATATACAGTTCGTCATAGTTCTCAGCTGAGAAGGTAGCTCTGACTGGTAGAAAATGGGCCGACTTTGTCAATTTGTCGACAATCACCTAGATAGAATCAAATTTGCATCTGATATAGGGTAATTCGGTCACAAAATCCATATTGATTACTTCCCATTTCCACATAGGCACTGCTATCTCATGGGTCAATCCACCAGGCTTTTGATGTTCAGCCTTCACCTGCTGAAAATTAGGACATTGTGCTACAAATTCTACTACCTCCTTCTTCATTCCCGGCCACTAGTAAATCTCTTTTATGTCATGATACATCTTTATTGAACCTGGTGAAGAGAATAACGGGAATAATGTACCTCTTCCATGATCTGCTGGCGAAGTTTTGCCACATCTAGAACACAGAGGCGACCTCTATATCTCAAGACCCCGTCTTTAGTTACCTCGAAAGCTGATACTCCCCCTTGCTGAAATTTATCTCTGAGCTGCACCAGGTTAGGATCTTCATACTGCTGTTCTTTCACTTCTACAACCAGATATGATACTGCAGTATTCAGGATCACTGCTCCACTATCTCCTGAGTCTATTATTCGGACGGCCAAACTGGCTAACTGATGCAATTCTCGAGCTAGTCCCCACTGTTTGGGTTTCAAATATGCCAAACTTTCCATGCATTTGTGGCTGAGGGCAACTGATACAACGTTGGCCTTTCTTGGGTGATATAAAATGTTCACATCATAATCCTTCAACAGTTCTAACTAGCGACGCTGCTGCAGATTCAATTCCTTTTATATTAAAATGTGCTGGAGGCTCTTATGATCAGTAAAAATATCTACGTGAATGCCATATAAATAGTGCCTCCATATTTTCAAGGCATGAATTACTGCAGCCAATTCCAAATCATGGGTGGGGTAGTTCTTTTCATGCTTCCTCATCTGTCTTGAAGCATAAGCAATTACCTTACCATGTTGCATCAGAACACATCCTAACCCCACTCCCAAAGCATCACAGTATACTTAATAACCCTCTGATCCTTTTGGAAAAGCTAACACTGGTGCTGATGTCAACCTATTCTTCAACTCCTAAAAACTCTGTTCAGACGCTTCAGTCCAGTGAAATTTAGCTGCTTTCTGAGTTAACTTGGTCAAGGGCGCCGATAGAGTAGAAAATCCCTCTACAAACCTTCTGTAAATATCTAGCTAACCCCAGGAAATTGTGTACCTCATTTGGAGTTGTGGGTCTAGGCCATGTCTTTACTGCCTCAATCTTCTGTGAATCTACCTAAATACCAACTTCTGACACAATGTGACCCAAAAGGCTACTGAATTTAGCCAAAACTCATATTTAGAAAATTTCACGTACAACTGACGATCCTTGAGAATCTGGAGCACTGTTTGTAGATGAGCCCCATGCTATGCTTCTAAACGGGAATATACTAGAATATCATCAATAAAAACTATCACAAACAAGTCCAGATATGGCCTGAAGATGCTGCTCATCAGATCCATGAACAAAGACGGAGCATTCGTCAGTCCGAAGGACATGACTAGGAATTCAAAAATGGGCATACCTGGTCCTGAAAGCAGTCTTTGGAATATCTTTCTCTCAAACTTGAACCTGATGATACCCAAATCTTAAATCAATTTTTGAGAAATAGTTTGCTCCCTATAACTGGTCAAACAAATCATCTATTCTGGGAAGTAGGAATTTGTTCTTGATGGTGACTTTATTTAGCTGCCAGTAGTCTATACACATGCGGAGGGAGCCATCCTTCTTTCTCGCAAACAGAACTAGCGCACCCTATGGTGAAGTACTTGTCCTGATGAAGCCCTTATCTAATAGATCTTTCAACTGTTCCTTCTAATTCGGCAGGAGCCATTCGGTACGTAGGGATGGATATAGGCTGAGTACCTGGCAATAAGTAGATTGAAAAATCAATCTCCCTTTCTGGGGGAATACCAGGAAGTTCATATGGAAATACATCTGAAAATTCATTGACTACTGGAATGGACTGGAGGGTCGGAGATTCTTCTTGCACATTCTGAACCCTGACAATATGATAGATGCAACCCTTTGCTATTAACTTTCTCTCCCGAAGATAAGAAATAAACCTACCTTTTGGCGTGGTTACATTACCTCTCCACTCCCGCACTACCTCCCTTGGAAAGTGGAATCAGACAGTCTTGGTCCAACATTCTACATTGGCATAACATGGTGCTAGCCAATTCATACCCATAATTGCTGTCAAAGTCAATCATTTCTAGTTCTACCAAATCTACGAAAGTTTGGTGACCAACAACCTCTACTATACAATCCTGGTAGAATTTCTTGGCTACGATGGAGTCATTGACAGGTGTAGACACTGAAAAAGTTCACTAAAGTAATTTTGGCGTGATACCAAATTTCTGGGCTACTAATGGCGTAACATAAGACAAAGCAGAACCTGAGTCCATTAATACATACACGGAATGAGAACAGATGTCCAGCATACCTATCATAACATCTGCCGACGACTCTAACTCCTATCATCTCGGTAAAACATAAGTGCGATCTAGACCGGTGCCTGAGCTAGATGCCTTTAATCTACCTCGTCCTCTACTGGCTGAAGCTGAGGGCCTATGCCCTACTAGAGATGTTGGGGCACGTGACCCTATTGAAGATCTATCCTGCCGGTCCCGATCACTCTGGCCCCTGGCTAGACAGTCCCTCATCAGGTGACCCTCCTGATCACAGATGTAACATGCAGAAGAACCATACCTACATGCCCCAGGATGACGGCAACTGCAAATAGGGAAAAGTGGCATGGTAAATCTACTCTTCTGACCCCATCTGCTGCTACAAGCCTGATGGTCGTGAACTCTCGTCGGGTCCTAATTTCCCCCGATGGCCTGATGTACTACCCTGCTGCTGCTCTGGAGGTGGGGGTCTGGGTGGTCTACCTGATAGTCTTGGCCTGGGTCTGACCTGAAATTCTGCCTGCACATCACTCGGTCTAGCCTTGCGACGTTGCTCCTGATTTATTCTTTCTATCTCTCGTTGCCGCTGTCTGATTCCCTCAATATTTTGAGCAAATGCCTGAACACAGGAAATATCCATTTCCTATCATAGCTGTAATAAAAGTCTCCACATATTCTGGGTTCAGCCCCATGATAAACCGGTGCACCCTGGCTGGCATGGTATCCACAAAAGCCGGTGCATATCGAGCCAAGGAGTCGAATCTCATAGTGTACTCCCGAACACTCATCGGTGCCTACTCCAGGTGCAGAAACTGATCAACCTGAGCTTGTCAAATTTCTCATGGCAAATAATGATCCAGGAAGGCTTCCGAAAAACTGGGCCAATTCGGAGGGGGGACATCTCTACCTCGGGACCTCTCCCAACTCTCATAGCATAACACTACTATGTCCCATAGCCAAAATACCGCTAACTCAAATGATTCTGCAGGTGTAGCATACATTACTCTAAAGATCCACTGCAGCTGGTCCAAAAAGTCCTGAGGGTCCTCTTCTCGGCCCGTCCCCTTAAACTATGGGGGACTCAGAGCAAGGAACTCTTGAACCCTTGAACTACCTGGTCCTCTTGAAGACTCCACAACTATGGGTGCCACTGGCTGACGCAGCGCAACCATCATCTGAGCTATCATAAAAATAGCACTCCTGACCTTCTGATCTGATGACATCGGTATAGAGATTGCTGGAGGCAGTGCCAACACATCTGCCACTCTTGACGGCTCATGGCGTGGCGGAGAATGCTGGGGAGATTGAGATGTAGTCTCCCAGTTGCCCTCAAATCGGGCCGATTCTGACTAGGGCACCCTTCTAGTGCCTTCTCCTACTGCAACATCTGATTTCCTACCAGTCGTGGTCTGTCACGCATCCAACATTTCTCTATAGAAAAGTAGATTACTGTAAGCTTAGGGACTCATCCCTATACAGTACAACTCTATAGCACGATTTGAAGAGAAAGAAGAGTAACTATCCTAACATGCCTCGCAGCCTCTTGTTTATAGTATGTGGTGCACAACACATCCATAGGCAATACTCTACTTAGCACGACTTGCAGACTCCCTAGGATACGACCTGCTCTAATACCAAGTTTGTCATGCCCCATCTTGGGAGGCGTGACTGGCACCTGGTTCCTTACTAGGATCTGAACTAACTTAACTAAGCCTATGCCCTCCTGGTGTAGGCTTATTCCTCAAATCAAGAAAACAACGAGCTATATTTCGGTTCTAAATACAACCTCCGGTTGACAAGGCCTTATAGATACCTGTAAAAAAAAACAGCTAACTAGAAACAATTGATAACGTGGAATCCTATGCGGGCTAACAAGGCCACCATGATGTCTAGTTATGACTGAAACATAAATCATGCAGCTATAACTATTCTATAGCTGACAATGACACTATATGACAACTAAATAAGGCCCCGCACGACCATCACATGAAATAAAACTTATATAGGCCAGACACGGCCAACTACAAGCTAACCACAGGGAATTTGAAACAATCTGCAAGCCTCTAGGAATGATAAACTAGTCGAGACAGGGCCCCGACCTACCCATAAACTATACAAACAAAAGGAGATTCAATCTTCTAACTATGAGCTCCAGAGGAAATGAGCCGACTGCACTGCTAATCTGTCTTAAAACTAGAAAGGTCCTGGTCCGTGTCTATCAGTTCCTGCAGGCGAGTAACGCAGCGCCCCAAGAAGGGCGTCAGTACAATAGATATCGAATATGTAAAGCAGTAACTGTAAATGACTGAATGAACTGAAATAAAACTGAAAGTAACTTAGAAGAGAGGATAGAAATACTACTTGCATAGCTGAACCCCCTGTTGGCTAATCTATTAGTAACTAATGCAAACAAGAACCTTACCTGGCCCCCATAAGTCGGAAGGACAACCAGCACAGAATAACCCACTCGGGGCCCCCCAGAAGCCTTGGTGAGTAGATTTCCATCTATATAGCCCTAACAAGGTCATATTGAGTCATCTAATAACTATAGTCGTCCTACTAGTCCCCTAGGTCTGCAACTAAGCCCCCTCGGCCCCTGAACTATAGTTGTGTCTGAGTCCGATGGACTTCTGATATCTGATATCTGATATTTGCACCCCGGGCCCCAGGCTCGACATAGGGTGTGGTATAGTGATGATTGGCATAAAAATAGTCCAGCCATGGAATGGACTGTATGAGGACATTGGACCACATCTTCGTCCCTTACGGACGACAGTCAATTGTAGAACTCGTGCAGTAGAGTTCAGATTTTCGGGAGAGCCAGTCGTAGAGTGGAAGGGTAGTTCAGCTGTGCCGCTAGGTCATTTCATTTCCTACCTTAAGGCCAGAAATATGATCTCCAAGGGTTGCGTGTACCATTTAGTTAGGGTTAAGGACGCTACGTTTGAGACTCGAACTATCCTGTCAGTTCCAATAGTATGTGAGTCTCCAGAAGTCTTCCCAGATGATTTACCAAGAATCCCTCCCGAGCGGGAGATTAATTTTGGTATTGACCTTCTTCTCGATACGTAGCCTATATATATTCCTCCTTATACAATGGCCCCAGCCGAGTTAAAGGAGTTGAAGAAGCAGTTGAAAGACCTCCTAGACAAGGGTTTTGTCAGAACTAGCAAATCCCCGTGGGGTGCATTAGTCCTCTTTATCCAAAAGAAAGATGGTTCTCTTCGTATATGCATTGATTATCGGCAATTGAACAAGGTCACCATCAAGAACAGGTATCCTCTCCCCAGGATTGATGATTTATTTGACCAGCTTCGGGGAGCTAAGTGCTTTTCGAAGATAGATCTCAGATCCAGATACCATCGGCTCAGGGTTCGGGAGAGTGATATCCCGAAGACAGCCTTTAGGACTCGGTATGGTCACTATGAGTTTGTAGTTATGTATTTTAGACTAATGAATGCTTCTGAAACTTTTATGGATTTGATGAACAGGGTGTTCAAGCCATACTTGGATATGTTCGTGATTGTGTTCATAGATGACATCCTGATATACTCTCGGAGCGAGGAGGAGCATGCCGTTAATTTGAGGGTGGTGCTACAAACCTTGAAAGATCGTCAGTTGTATGCTAAATTCAGCTAGTGCGAGTTCTAGTTGAATTCAATGGTATTTTGGGTCATGTGGTGTTGAGTAAGGGGATTCAGGTGGACTTTCAAAAGATACAAGCAGTGAAGAATTGGTCTAGATCTGTGAATCCTTCGGATATCAGGAGTTTCTTGGGTTTAGCTGGTTATTATTGGAGATTTGTTGAGGGGTTTTCATCTATTGTAGCCCCGTTGACTAAGTTGACCCAGAAGAAGGTAAAGTTTCAATGGTCAGAGGCTTGTAAGAGGAGCTTCCAGGAGTTGAAGACTCGACTTGCATCAGCACCGGTGTTAACCCTACTTGAGGGTATCAGTGGGTTTATGGTATATTATGATGCTTTGAGGATCGGCCTTGGTTGTGTATTGATGCAGCATGTTAAGGTTATAGCATATGCTTCCAAGCAGCTGAAGGTCGATGAGAAGAATTACCTGACTCATGATCTCAAATTGACGGCGGTAGTATTTGCCTTGAAGATTTGGAGACACTATTTGTATAGGGTCCATGTAGATGTGTTTATAGACCACAAAAGCCTATAATATGTGTTTACCCAGAAAGATCTAAATCTACGCCAAAGGAAGTGGTTGGAGATACTCAAAGATTACGATATGAATGTCGTTTACCATCGGGGCAAGGCTAATGCGGTAGAAAACGCTCTTAGTAGGCTTTGTATGAAAAGTGTGTCCCATGTAGATGAGGGGAGGAAGGAGCTGGTGAAGGATGTGCATCGGCTTGCACGGTTGGGAGTTCATTTGGTTGACTCGACCGATGGTGGTGTCATTGTTCAGAACAGATTAAAATCATCCTTGGAGACTGATGTAAAAGCTAGAGAAGATGAGGAACCTATTTTGGTAAAGTTGAAGGAAGCCATTCAGAATCAGAAGGTAGAGGTCTTCTTCAAAGGGGGAGATGGAGTACTTCGATATTAGAGTCGTTTGTGTGTTTCGGATGTAGATAACTTGAGAGATCGGATGTTGCACGGTGCTCATGGTTCCAGATACTCTATACATTCAGGTTCCACCAATATGTATCATGACCTCTGGGAAGTCTATTGGTGGAATGGCATGAATAAGGACATTGTAGAATTTGTGGCTAAGTGTCCGAATTGTCAACAGGTGAAAGTGGATCATCAAAGACTAGGCGGTGTGCTTCAGGACATCAGTATTCCTACTTGGAAGTGGGAGGAGATTAATATGGACTTCATCACAGGGTTGCGTTGCACTCGTTGACAGTATGACTCCATTTGGGTGGTTTTGGACAGGTTGACCAAAGCAGCTCATTTACTACCGGTCAAAACTACCAATTCAGTGGAGGATTATGCTAAATTATACATTCGGGAGTTAGTTCGGTTGCATGGAAAGCCCTTGTCCATCATATCAGATCGAGGTACTAATTTACTTCCTAGTTTTGGAAGTCATTTCAAAAGGGACTTGGTACTCAGGTCAAGCTCAGTACAACGATTCACCCACAAATGGATGGTTAGGCGGGGCGGACTATTAGACTCTCGAGGACATGTTGAGATCATGTGTGATTGACTTTAAGGATAGTTGGGATGACCATTTTCCTCTCTTTGAGTTTGCGTATAACAACAACTACCATTCCAGCATTCAAATGCCTCAGTTTGAGACTTTCTATGGGCGGAGATGTAGATCGCCCATTGGTTGGTTTGAAGTCTGTGAAGCTGTAATGATAGGACCAAATTCAGTCCATGAGGCTATGGAGAAAGTTCAGCTTATAAGGGACAGGTTGAAAACAGTCCAAAATCGCCAAAAGTCCTATGTGTATGTGAGGAGGAGAGAACTTGAGTTTGAAGTCGATGATTGGGTATTTCTAAAGATGTCCCCCATGAAGGGAGTGATGAGGTTCGAAAAGAAAGGGAAACTCAGTCCTCGTTATATTGGCCCATATCGAATTGTAAAACAGGTTGGCAAGGTAGCATACAAGTTGGAGTTGCCCTCAAAATTAGCTTCAGTTCACCCAGTTTTCCATGTATCCTCTTAAAGAAGTGTTGGGCGATCCAACTTTAGTTGTTCTGGTGGACAGTGTTGGTGTAAAGGACAGTCTTAGTTATGAGGAGGTTTTGGTGGAAATACTAGATCCTCAGGTTTGTAAGCTAAGGAACAAGAAAGTAGCCTCAGTTAATGTTTTATGGAGTAATCAACATGTAGTGGGAGCTACGTAGGAAGCCGAAGCAAATATGATGGCAAAATACCCACATTTATTTTCTTCTGGATCAATTTTTAGCTTGAGGTATCAGTTTCCTCCTTAATACTCTATTCAGTTTCATGTTCATCTAATGTACCCAAGTTTCTTTTATGTACATGGATGTATGTGTTATTCGGGAATTCACTTCAGTCATGTAGTTCAAATCGGAGTCAGTCACTCCATCAGTTTTCAGCATGTATGTTCAGTATTTATGTATGATGATTGCATTTCTCTACTTTTCAGTATGATTTTCGAAATTCAAGGATGAATCTAGCCAAGGGGGAGATATTGTAATAACCCGAAAGCCCTAAGATCAGACCCGAGAGTTGAAACGGAGAAAAGAGGAATTTATGCACCAGGTCACAGGATGAGTCATCCAGTGACCTGTCGGGAACCCCATGAGTCATTAAATGACTCATGGGGAGAGGCTTGAACTTGGTTGAAAATTTAGGAATTTAAGTGACCACGGGTGTGACCACGAGTCATCATGTGAGCCGTGGTCAAGGATTGGATGAAAGTTGGAAAATTTGGGCAGTGTACCTAACAGATTGGTCACCACGACTCGTCGGGTACACCATGAGTCGTGGTGTCCCTCGTGGTGAACTACAGAATTTTGGCAGTGCAAGTAACGAATGCAGACCACGAGTCATGGCTAGGGATGACGAGTCATCCAGTCCCTCGTTGGGACTGGTAGTCTGTTTTTCCCAGCGAGTTTATTAAGGGATTTTCCGTAATTCCTAAGTTCCTAAGGCTAAAATTACGTTGTTTTAAGCTTAGAATGGAGTGTTTTAAGAAGTGGTAAGTCATTCTAAGCCCATCCTAATTCATTCATGCAAGCTTAGAGGTTTAAAAGGTGATCCAGGCTAGTTCTTCAAAGTTTTTCCTCAATTCTCTTTGGGCAATCAAAGAATTTGTGAAATCAAATCCTCTAAGGTATGTAAGGCTATGATTGGGTGCAATAGTCCACACCCATGCCCAATTCCCTCTAAATTCATGATGTTCTAATTGATGATTCCATGGAGTTTTTATCCAATGCATGAATTCCTAAGTTTCAATTATGGGTATGATTTAAGCATGTTTTAAATGATGAATTATGATTAATGTCCAGATTTTACAATGTTTTAAATTATAAATTATGTTTTCAAGTTTTCTAAACTATGATGCCCATCCAGGAATGTTCATGAAAGTTGAGATCTATGAGATATGTGTTCAAGCATGATGAGATGTTTATGATGAAAGTATGATTTCCAAATACCCAGTTTATGTTCATGTTTTCAAAGTAAATCAAGTTGATTCAAGCATGTTTAAGTATTGGGCAAGCCCATGTAATCAAGTATGTCTTATAATTTCATGAATTCCCTCTCAATTCATGATGTTCTAATTGATGATTCCATGGGATTTTTATCCAATACATGAATTACTAAGTTTCAAACATGAGTATGATCTAAGTATGTTTTAAATGATGAATTATGATTAATGGGCAGATTTTACAATGTTTTAAATTATAAATTATGTTTTCAAGTTTTCTAAACTATGATGCTCATCCATGAATGTTCATGAAAGTTGAGATCTATGAGATATGTGTTCAAGCATGATGAGATGTTTATGAAGAAAGTATGATTTCGAAATACCCATGTTTATGTTCATGTTTTCAAAGTAAATCAAGTTGATTCAAGCATGTTTAAGTATTGGGAAAGCCCATGTAATCAAGTATGTCTTATGATTTCATGAATTATCTTACCACATGGTTTTGGAGTCAATATTCCCATTATTTTCAGCTTGTGGTATGGTTTGAGCCAAGGCTCCTCATGTTATGATTTCAGATTTATGTATGTATGTTATTATTCAGCTTCGGCCCTAGACAATGGTCAGCTTTGTTGAAAAAAGATAGAGAGCATGTGCATGTTTTTGGGAGTAGTGTCTAACACCGAGTAGGCTATGGGTGAGTCGAACCTGTGACTTAGAACTACACACCAACGTAGGTATCTTCAGATTATTTGGGACCTCCCTTGTGAGCTTCCCCTGCCCCCAAGAGGCCTTCAGCTTGATATCGATATCATGGTAGCATTCTTATCCCTGACAAAGCTTTGGACTGCTCTACCCACTTGAGTGTGATAGTCGGGACCACGTAAGCTCTATCATGGTAATATCAGTTATATGACGAGTCTCCCATTATTCCTCATTTTTTCAGTTATGCATGTATATCAGTCATAGTATTATGTTATCAGCAGGTTTGACCCAATTTTCAGCTTTATGTACGATTATCAGTTTTCAGCTTTAGGTCATTCGATTCAGTTATGATGTTCAGTTATGTTCAGATCATGATTTTAGAAAATAGCATGCAAGCCTACACTCGGAATCTTATCTTGATTATGTTTCATATAATGCATGTTTAATGATTTTACTAACTTAGTGGTTTTACTTACCATGCATACTCAGTACATTCCATATACTGACCGCATACTCTATGCTGTATCTTTTTATGGTACAAGCTAAGAAGACAAACTTTGTTTCACCGATTGCCAAATTCACAGCTTTAGTACTCCCGCTCAGAGTTGGTGAATCCTTATCTTGCGAGGGCCCTTTTATTCATTTATGTTATGTATTTTCAGTTTTCAGGCTATAGTAAGTTAGTTGGGTCTTTTTCCATCAACTTGTCAGTTTAGAGGCTTTTCGGACATAGTGTGTATTCAACATTGGACTCATGTATGTATTCAGATGTTAAGTTTTATTTAGACTTCAGCTAAGTTATTTACAATGATCTTCCATTTATCTATGATTGAGTTAGATGTATGTTCATTCCATGGGCCAACTTGGAGCCTCTCGGGATTTCTTATCCCGTGTCTCGATCCGGGCCTATGTTCGGTCTTGATAGAATTGTTATTGAATGCAATGTATTCTTCTACTTATATAAGTAGCTAAATCCCTTTTTAGGGGTGTGAGGATGATTGGGGTTGATTTGTATTGGGTATTATTCAATTGATCTTAGATTTACTCAATTAGTATAATTCTAATATTTCATCTAAATTTTATTCTAAATACTCATAGTTGCAAATTGGGTTGTTTTTACTTACTCTAATTTTGATTGAAAAAGGAATATATAGTATGAGTGATGAAACATTAGTGGGTCATTGGGTGTTGATAGATGTGGGGTTGGGCTAGAAATAGACAAAACCCATTGTCAAACACCCATTGAGAATCAAAGCTAGAAATAGTTGATTCCTACTCAAGTTGATGTGGCTGTTGTGAAAAAAACTTTGGGCTTTGAGAAAACCTGAGGTATAAGGCATCTAATTAGTTGAAAAACGTAGGATGCCATCTTGTCCACAACTGATTATACTATTGAGTAAGGCTAGGAGATGTTAATAATCCCTTTCCAATGATGCCCGATAATTTTACACCCCTAGCACTGTCTCCCTTGGTATTTTCTATATTTTGTCCCTGTTTTCGTGAACAAATTTTGTAGTTCAATTGTCAAGTGGATTCCCCAACTTTTACTTTATTGTTGTTGATACTTTGATGTAAATTACTTTAACTTGATAGATAACTCTTGCGTGATCAACTAATATTCCCTGTGGGATTCAACCCCAATACCTATCGGGTATATTTATTTTATCAATGATCATTTACACTCCATCCTAGTAAGGAGTGAATTTGGACATTATCAGCATATTGGCAATAAGTGGAAGGTGCACTGGCAGAACACCTATCAACACCTATGAACTGTCGGTGCCAATACCGGTCAGATCCCCAAAGTTTCTAACCCCACCTATGACAAAGCGGCGTCCTGCGGATGGGCACTGGTGGAACACTAGTCATCGCAAGTAAGGCTATTTTCAGGAAGGACAAATCATCCAACATGGGATTTGAGGAACATTTTAACCTATTTTTGTACATTCTCTAAAAAGTACTGAATATTCCGTTCCAGATTTGTAGAGTTAGAGAGAAATGTTGAATAGCTTTTCTTCTTTTTCTTCCTCAAGGTACAAACCACCATTGAAGACAATTTGAACTTGCTATTTAATGTTAATGATGAATTTTATGAATTTGTTTATCAATATACTTTTATATTATTCATCTATGAGTAGCTAAATATTTTGCTAGGAGTGTGTGCATGATTGGGGATAGATTGGATTGGGTATGGCTATATTAATCTTGTAATCACTCTCTTCCCTCGTCAAACGAATAATAAAAAGAAGGTTGGCTTTTTTCCATGCTCCTTTTTTTTCAGTTATAGAGCGAAGAGAGGGAGGCAACTGAAACTTTTAGAGTCGAGTTTACGCTCTTTCCTCCTCTTTGATTTAGTACAACTATGTTGTTTTCTCCCAAATTATAACTGAATTACCCATAGTTGTAAATGTGGGTTATGTCTACTTATTCCATTGTTTCTTGAAAAAGGAAAATTGAATATGGGTGAGAAAGCAATGGTAGGCAATTAGATCTTGAGTTTATGGGGTTGGGCTAGAGATAGCCAAAACCCATAGTTATACACCCATTAGAGATTTGATGTCACACCTCATAAAATGTTAACGGTTAGTAGGCGTACGCGTGGATTTGTGATGAGTAAGGAGAGTTTGATGCATGTGGGAAAAGCCTCGGAAGTAGGGTCGGGTGAGGCCAAACCGCGAGGGACTAGCGCGATGCACCAGCCTACCTGCGTGATGGGCAGTTCAGCACGCCAGGTAGACCAGCTCATTGAGGGGCGCGACACAGCAAGGTGTTTGGCGCAGTAGACAACGCGGGGTGCCACCCCTAGCACCGCCTATGTATATATATATATATATAAATCCATTGCTCATTTCATTTCATTCTAAATATATTCCCACGACTAAAGTAGAGGGAGCAGGCAACTTTTACTATATTTTCATTTGATTACGCTACCAAATGTCGTCCAAAAGCAAATTAACTTCGGGTAACGAGTTCTAGGCCTACGAGAAGCATTACTACAGAGTTATTTCTCGAAAATTCACTCGGCATACCAGAACTCTGTCGAGTAAAAGTTGTCAGAATGACTCCAAATTGAATCCTAAATGGCCACAGGTATTAGGTAAGCACTTCTCCCTTCTGGATTCTCCGGAAATTGTAGGTTTTTAGCCGAGTTATTTGAAGTTGAATTATAGTTGATATTATTATCGAAAGTTATCATTATTTGCTGAATTTAGTATTGAAATTAGCCCTATTCTCTCAGTATCAGGGCTGCAGTTGGATAGAATCACCGATTACAAGTTGAAACTCACCAGTTAAATGAAAGTCGGCACTCGAGGTATCTAAGGCTATACTTTTTGGCAAGTTACGTTCGCCGTAAAGTTAGTTCAACTTGTGTATCTATTGTACTTCAAAGTAAATATATTGTGGTTAGCTGTTATGAATTGGATTGAGATGATAGCGATGATATAGTAACTCTCGTCAGAGTTAACCCTAGACAGCTTATTGTTGTATGCTATATTCGGGGTTTGGATGTAATTTCCTACAGGGTTATGCTTGCAGGGTCGGTATGATGTCCAGACGGACCAGACTGAGGTCGTGAGGGTCGTATCTAGTTTTCAGAGCTTCTATTATGACCTATAGTCGAGCCAAGGCTCGGGGTCCAGCTATGTTATGACCCATAGACGAGTAAAGGCTCAGGGTCCAGCTACAATAGTTACATTATGGCCCATAGTCCAGCCAAGGATCGGAGCCCAGACACAACAGGTACAGTATGATCCATAGTCGAGCCAAGGCTCGAGATCTAGTTATAGCAGTCACATGATGACCCACAGTTGAGCCAAGGCTCGAGGTCCAGTTATATAGCCTAGATGGCTCAGACACAAACACAGCTACAGGAGCTTATCATGCTCAGATACAACTTTAGAGAATGAGCAAATCCTGAGTTACAGTATGCTTACGAACCTTTAGTAGCCAGATAGCAGGAGAGTGCATTATTTGTACTTGCCGGGGCTTGTGGGGGCCTAGGTAGGTTATTCTATGTTGTTTGTATCTTCCAGGCTTATAAGGGCTGAGTTTGGTTCTTGTTTGAATTTATATACTTGTAGTTAGATATTTCAGATGGTAAGGTTACTCAGGTTAAATTCTTACCCTCCTTCTTGATTACTTTAGTTTTATCAGTTTTCAGTCAATTATTATTTTACTGCCTTACATATTCGGTACATATTGTACTGACGCCTATCCTTGGGGCACTTTATTACTTGCCTGTAGGTGTGGATAGACGCGGTTTCAGACTATCTTTGTCATCAGCTGGAGCTAGCAGTACATTCAAATCCTTTCTTCCGGAGTTGATAGTTAGGGAAGGTGTATTCTTTTGTTGTACAGTTTACGAGTAGGTCGGGGAACTGTCTCGACCATTATTCCACTCTTAGGGGCTTGCAGGCTACATATTTCCAGTGATTAGCTTTTGTTGTTGGCCATTTAGGGCCTATGTATGTTTTATTTCATGTGATGGCCGTGTGAGGCCTTGTTTAGATGTCAGTTAGCATCCTTGTCGGCTATAGCATAGTTTTAGTTGCCTGATTTCATTCAGTTATAACTAGACAACATGGTGGTCTTGTTGGCCTGCATAGGATCCCTATTATAGCATTGTTGTTAGTTAGCTATCTTCTTTTATAAGTGGCCTTGTCGGTTAGAGGTTGTATTTACAGTCGAGATATAGCTTGTCGATTTCTTGAATTAAGTTATAAGCGTGCACCAGAAGTGCACCAGGCCAGTCAGGTTAGTCTAGATCACAGTGTGGCACTAGATGCCAGTCATGCCTCCCAAGGTGGGGCATGACAATCTTGGTATTAGAGCCAGGTTGTATCCCAGGGATTCTGCAAGCTGTGTCAAGTAGAGTCTTGTCTATGGGTGTGTTGCACACCACATTCTATAGATAGGAGGCTATGAGGCATAATAGTGTGGTTACTCTTCTTTTTCCTCTAGTCGTGCTATAGAGATGTGCTGTATAGTGTAACTCCCTAAACTTATGTTATTATACTTATTTACAGAGAAATGTTTGACACACAACAGACCGCGACTGGTCGAGAATTGGATGTGGCAGCAGGAGAGGGCACTAGTAGGGGGCCCCAGGCATAGTCAGCCCGATCTGAGGGTGACAGGGAGACATTACCTCGATCTCCACAACACTTAACACTACACTCAGAGCCCGCTAGGGTAGCAAATATACCAGTACCACCCCTAGCCATTCCTGTGCCATCAGATCAGGAGCTTAGGGGCGCATTCTATATGTTAGTTCAGATGATAGCTGCCCAACGTCAGCCTCAACCAATAGTACCAGCTGTCATTGAGTCCACTGAGGGGCCCGGTAGTTTGAGAGTCCATGAGTTCCTTGCTTTGAGTCCCCCACAATTTACAAGGACAGATCATAGAGAGGACGCCCAGAATTTCATAGATCAACTGTAGAGAATATTCAGGGTTATGCATGCCTCGTCCATAGAATCAGTTGAGTTAGTAGTATTCCGATTGCGAGATGTAGCAGTCCTATGGTACGAGAGCTCGAAAATATCCCGAGGCAGAGATATACCTCCACCTACGTGGCCTAGCTTCTCTGAGGCTTTCATAGACCATTATTTGCCTCGAGAGGTCCAACAGGCCAGAGTAGAGTAGTTTTTGCATCTGGAGTAGGGCAGAATGAGTGTAAGAGAATATGCATTTAGATTTAATTCCTAAACCAGATATGCACCCTCGTTTGTTGACACTATGCCGACCAGGGTGCACCGATTTATTATGGGACTTGCACTAGAATATGTGGAGTATTGCATTACAAATACACTGCAAGAGGATATGGATATTTCCCAGATCCAGGCCTTTGCTCAGAATATAGAGGAGCTCAGATAGCGTCAGTATGCCATGGAAAGGGCAGGTCAGGAGTAGCGTCGGAGGGCTAGAACCACAGATTTTCAGGGTGGGCTTAGGCCCTATTTATCAGGTAGGACACCTAGGCCCCCTTTATAGCAGCAGGGAAGTAGATCAGATCATCGTGGGCAGTCAAGTCCCGATGAGAGTTCACGAGCATCAGGCTCGCAGCAGTAGAGGGGGCCAGACCAGATGCGACCAGCAGTACCACGTTGTAGTACTGTCATAGGTTGCATTCTAGAGATGCAGGTATGGTTCCACCACCTGTTATTCCTTTGGACAGGAGGGACACATAATGAAAGATTGCCCAACTAGATACTAGGGCTGGTCAGGACCAGCCGAACAGATCCTCAGTAGGTTCATATGCCCCAACACCTTCTACAGGGCACAGGCCCTTAGCTCCAGCCGGTAGAGGATGAGGTAGGTCAGGGGGATCCAGTTTAGGTAGCGGCCAGGATCGCACGTATGCACTATTAGGGCGATAGGAATCAGAGTTGCCGCCAGATGTTGTGACAGGTGTACTAGATGTTTGCTCTCACTCGGTTTATACTTTGATAGATCTGGGCTCCACTTTGTCATATTTTACTCCATTAGCAGCCCGAAAGTTTGATATAGTGCCAGAATTGCTTCAATGACCCTTCTTAGTGTATACACTTGTCGATGACTCTATTATTGCAAAAAGAATTTATTAGGGTTGTACAGTAGAGATTGTTGGTCATCATAACCTAGTAGATCTAGTAGAACTAGAGATGATTGATTTTGATGTAATTATGGGTATGGATTGGTTGGCACCATGTTATGCCATTGTAGAGTGTTGGACCAGAATTGTCCGATTTTATTTCTCGAGAGTGGTAGTGCGAGAATGGAGAGGTAATAAAGCTACGCCAGAAGTGTAAGTTCATATCCTATCTATGAGCGAAAAAGTTGATAGCAAAAGTTTGTATCTACCATATTGTTAGGGTTCGGGATACGCAAGCAGAATCCCTGACTCTCTAGTCTATTCCAATGGTTAATGAGTTCCCAGATGTGTTCCTAGATGAACTTCCTGGTATTCTTCCAGAGTGGGAAATAGATTTCTCTATAGACTTGCTACCAGATACTCAGCCTATTTCCATTTCTCCGTATCGAATGGCCCCTGCTGAGTTAAAATAATTGAAAGAGCAGTTGAAAGATTTGTTAGATAAACGTTTCATCAGGCCGAGTACCTCACTATGGGGTGCACCAGTTCTATTTGTAAGGAAGAAAGATGGTTCCCTACATATGTGTATAGATTATCGGCAGTTGAATAAAGTCACTATGAAGAATAAATACCCTCTTCCAAGAATAGATGATTTGTTCGATCAGCTGCAAGGGGCGAAATATTTTTCAAAAATTGACTTGAGATCCAGGTACCACCAAGTTTGAGTTCGGGAGAAGGATATCCCGAAGACTTCTTTACCAGGTATGGTCATTTCAAGTTTCTAGTTATGTCCTTCGGGCTGACCAATGCACCAGCAGTGTTTATGGACTTACTGAATAGTTTCTTCAGGACATACATAGATCTGTTTGTGATAGTGTTCATTGACGATATTCTAGTACACTCCCATTCAGAAGAACACAGAGATCATTTGTGAATAGTACTTCAGATCCTCAGATATCGCCATCTATATGCAAAGTTTTCTAAATGTGAGTTCTGGTTAAATTCTGTAGCTTTCATGGACCACATTATATCAGAGGCTGGTATTCAGGTTGATTCACAGAAAATTGAGGCAGTAAAGACATGGACTAGGCCTACAACTCCGACAGAGGTTTGCAGTTTCCTGGGATTAGTCGGGTATTACAGAAGGTTTGTGGAAGGATTTTCTACCCTATCAGTGCCTTTGACTAAATTAACTCAGAAAGCAGCTAAGTTTCAGTGGACCGAGGCCTGTGAGCAGAGTTTCCAGGAATTGAAAAACAGATTAACATCAGCACCAGTGTTAGCTTTGCGGAAGGTTCAGAAGGTTATGCTGTATATTGCGACACTTCAAGCGTTGGGTTAGGGTGTGTTTTGATGCAACACGAGAAGGTAATTATGTATGCTTCAAGGCAATTGAGAAAACATGAAAAGAATTATCCCACCCATGATCTGGAGGTAGTTGCAGTGGTTCACGCCTTAAAAATATGGAGGCATTACTTGTATGGTGTACATGCGGATATTTTTACTAATCATAAAAGCCTCCCGTATATTTTCACGCAGAAAGAGCTAAATTTACGATAGTGTCGTTGGCTAGAGTTGTTTAAAGACTATGATGTGAACATTTTGTATCACCCATGGAAGGCCAATATCGTAGCTGATGCCCTCAGCCACAGATCCATGGGAAATTTAGCACATCTAAGAGCAAAACAGCGGGAAATGGCTCGAAAATTGAACCGACTAGCCAGTTTAGCAGTTCGGGTAGTGGATTCAGAGGATAATATGGCTATAATTCATAATACAGTAGTATCTTTTATGGTGGTAGAGGTAAAAGAGTGGTAGTATGAGGATTCTCATTTAGCACAGCTCAGAGATAAGGTTCAGCAAGGTGAATTATCAGTTTTTGAGGTAATCAGAGATGGGGTTTTGAGGTACAGAGGTCGCCTCTGAGTTCCAGATGTAGCTGGGCTCCGCCAGCAGATTATGGCGGAGGTACACTACTCTCGTTACTCTCTTCATCTAGGTTCAACGAAGATGTACCATGACATAAAATAGATATACTGGTGGGCTGGAATGAAGAAAGGTGTAGCCAAACTCGTAGCGCAGTGTCCTAATTGCCAACAGGTGAAAACTAAACATCAGAAACCTGGCAGCCTAACTCAGGAGATGGCTATACTTATGTGGAAATAGGAGGCAGTTAATATGGACTTTATGACAAGACTACCCCGTATCAAATGCAAATTCGACTCTATTTGGGATATCATTGATAGGTTGATGAAATCAGCTCATTTTCTGCTAGTCTGGACTAAGTTCTCAGCCAAAGATTATGCCGAGCTGTATATTAAAGAGATAGTCTGTTTGCATGGTGTCCCAGCATCTATCATCTCAAATAGAGGGGCACAATTTACAGCTAGATTTTGGCAATCATTTCAGAAAGATTTGGGGACAAAAGTTAATTTGAGTACAGCCTTCCACCCCCAGACAGATGGCCAGGCAGAGCGCACCATTCAGATGCTTGAAGATATGTTACGAGCATGTGTGCTAGATTTTGGAGGAAGCTAGAATGAGCATTTACCCCTTATTGAATTTGCATATAATAACAACTATCATTCTTCAATACAGATGGCACCTTATGAGGCATTATATGGTTGGGAATGCAGGTCACCCATCAAATGGTTCAAGGTAGGAGAGGCAGAGTGAATCAGACCAGATATGATTCATCAGTCAGAAGAGAAAGTGAAACTTATCATAAAGTGGTTACTGATAGCCTAGATTCATCAAAAAGTCCTACTCCGATGTGCGGCGTAGAGACTTGGAATTTAATTTTAACAATTAGGTATTCCTTAAAGTGTCGTCCATGAAGGGCGTGATGAGATTTAGCAAGAAAGGAAACCTTAGCCCTAGATTTATTGGACCATATCAGATCCTCCAAAGGTTAGGCCGAGTGGAATATGAATTAGAGCTTCCTCCAAAATTAGAGTTTGTTCACCCAGTCTTTTATGTGTCATTGTTGCAAAAGTGCATAGGAGACCCGTCCCGAGTTGTGCCAGTTTAGGACGTTCAAATCACGGAGGAGTTAGCCTATTAAGAGGTCCTAGTTGCCATACTAGATCGACAAGTTCGTATACTGAGAACTAAAGATGTAGCCTCTATTAAAGTGCTGTGGAGGAACAGAAATAAAGAAAAGATGACTTGGGAAGCTGAGGACGATATGAGATCTAGATACCTCACTTATTCCAAAATTGACCCAGAATATGTAGTTGAGGTGAAATCGTTATTCAGATGTTACTTTATTATTTATGTTGCTAGTGTTGTTCAGACATCTACTTCTATATTGTGGACTAGTTGATTGTAGCATCCTCTGAGATGCCTATGTTGGACTTTTCTGTGTTTCAGGTTTTCGGATAGTCCATATTATAGAGGAGACTCTGTTGAAATTTTTCTAAGTGCTAGTTAAAAGAGTTAACTCCTTTAAGCCTGAAGATGACATTCGAGGATGAATGTTCCAAAATGGGGGAGGATGTTACACCCTGTAAAATGTTAACGGTTAGTAGGCGTATGCATGGATTTTGACGAGTAAGGAGAGTTTGACGCGTGTGAGAAAAGCCTCGGAAGCGGGTTCGGGCGAGGCTAGGCTGCGAGGGACTAGCGTGACGCGCCATGCCGGCAACGCATTGAGGGCACGGCGCGACAGGGTGTTTGGTGCGATGGCTGGTGCGGGGCGCCACCCCTACCACCGCCCATATATATATATATATCCTTTTCTCATTTCATTACATTCTTAATATATTCCCATGACTAAAGTGGAGAGAACACGCAACTTTTACTATATTTTCATCCGATTATGCTACCAAACGTCATCCAAATGCATATTAACTTCGTGTAACGAGTTTTAGGCCTACGGGAAGCATTACTACGGAGTTATTTCTCGGAAATTCGCTCAGCATACTGGAACTCTATCCAGTAAAAGTTGTCAGAATGACTCCAAATTGAATCCTAAACGGCCACATGAATTAGGTAAGCACTTCTCCCTTCTGGATACTCGGGAAATTGTAGGTTTTCGTCCGAGTTATTCGAAGTTGAATTATAGTTGATATTATTATCAAAATTTATCATTATTTTCCGAATTTAGTATTGAAATTAGCCCTATTCTCTCAGATCAGGGTTGCAGTTGGATAGAATCATCAGTTACAAGCTGAAACTCGCTAGTTAAATGAAAGTTGGCACTCGAGGTATGTAAGGGCTATTCTTTTTGGCAAGTTATGTTCTTCGTGAAGTTAGTACAACTTGTGTATCTATAGTACTTCAGAGTAAATCTATTGTGATTAGTTGTTATGAATTAGATTTAGACGATAGAGATGACATAGTAACCCTTGTCAGCGTTAACCCTAGCCAACTTGATTGTTGTATATGATATTTTAGGTTTGGATGTTATTGCCTACATGGTTATGCTTGCAGGATCGGTATGATTTCTGGAGGGACCAGAGTGAGGCCATGAGGGCCGTATCTAGTTTTCAGAGCTTCTATTATGACCCATACTTGAGCCAAAGCTCGGGGTCTAGCTACAACAATTATGTTATGACCCATAGTCGAGCCAAGGCTCGGGGTACAACTACAACAGTTACATTATGGCCCATAGTCGAGCCAAGGCTCGGGGCACATACATAACAACTACAGTATGATCCATAGTCAAGCCAAGGCTTGGGATCTAGTTGCAGCAGTCACACGATGACCCACAGTCTAGCCAAGGCTCGGGGTCCAGAACTATATAGCCCAGATGGCTCATACACAGACACAACTACAAGAGCCTATCAGGCTCAGATACAGCTTTAGAGAACGAGCAAATCTTGAGTTACAGTATGCTTACGAACCTTTAGTAGCAAGATAGTAGGAGAGTGCATTATTTGTACTTGTCGGGGCTTGTGGGGGGCCAGGTAGGTTATTCTATGTTGTTTGTATCTTCCAGGCTTATGAGGGCCCGGTTTGGTTCTTGTTTGAATTTATATACTTGTTAGTTAGATATTTCATATGGTAAGGTTACTTAGGTTAAATTCTTACCCTCCTTCTTCATTACTTTAGTTTTATCAATTTTTAGTCAGTTATTATTTTACTGCCTTACATATTCGGTACATATTGTACTGACGCCCATCCTTGGGGCACTGTATTACTTGCCTGCAGATGTGGATAGATGCGGTTTCAGACTATCTTTGCCTTCAGTGGGAGCTATTACTACATTTAGCTCCTTTCTTCCGGAATAGTTAGAGAAGGTTTGTTCTTTTGTTGTACAGTTTACGGGTAGGTCGGGGCCCTTTCTCAACCATTATTCAACTCTTAGAGGCTTGCAGGCTACATAGTTTAAGTGATTAGCTTTTGGTGTTGGCCGTGTGGGGCCTATGTATGTTTTATTTCATGTGATGGCCATGTGGGACCTTGTTTAGCTGTCAGTTAGCAGCCTTATCGACTATAATGTAGTTTTAGTTTCCCGATTTCATTCAGTTATAACTAGACAGCATGGTGGTCTTGTCAGCCCTTATAGGATCCTTGTTATAGCATTGTTGTTGGTTACCTATCTTCTTTTACAGGTTGCCTTGTCGCCTAGAGGCTATATTTATAGCGGAGATATAGCTCGTCGATTTCTTGAATTAAGTTACAGGCAGTCAGGCTAGTCCAGATCCCAGTGTGACATTAAGTGCTAGTTATTTATGCTTTAAGGCTAGAGATAGCTCAAATCTTTCCTAAGCTACGGTGCATTAATTAATTGAGGCCTTGGGCTTTGAGAAAACACAAGGAATAGAGCACCCAATTGGTTGAAAAACATCAGGTGTCACTTTATCCACTGTTATTTATGCTTATGAGTAATAATTTAATTTTCTAGTTAATCCCAATCCAATCGAACTCCCATCAATATCACACCCCTAGCCCTTGCTCATAATTGTTCATTCAATTTGGTTACCTTGTTTTCTTGATAATTGATTTTAGTTCAAATTGTGATCTTGTTTGTTCCCCCCCACCCCCAACATTTTTATTTTTATTTTCAAATGCATGGATGTAATTTTAGTTCAAGTCAATAGAAAACTTTTGTGTTATTCAATTGTTATTCCATATGGATTCGAACCTGACTCTTGGTTGAGTAATTGCGACGATCATTTACACTTCCTAGTTGATTTGAATTACTTTAGCATCTGTCACTTTATTTTTACAATCATAGTTGTTTTTGGGTGTCTCTTAGCATGATTGATATTAGCCAACATTCGCTAGAAGGTTTAGTGGATGGTCATATGGACCACGAGGATGATGACCTCATGATGCCAGACATAGTAGGTGCCATTCGCCTAGCATCCACGGTAGGGGATGGGGTGTTCCATGTGACGAGCATAATGTTACACCTACTACAAATGAAAGGACTCTTCGGAGGTCAGCTGAGTGAAGATGCAAATCAACATCTTCAAAATTTCCTTGAGATATGCCAACCTTTCAACATCAAAAATATAAGTCAAGAGTCAATTATATTGAGGCTCTTCATATTTTCTTTGACTGGGGAAGCAATAATGTGGCTAGAGGAACTCCCTCTAGGATGTATCACTTCATGGATAGAGTTGATCGAAGATTTCTTGGATAGGTTCTTCCCTCCATCGAGGATGTTGCAGTTGAGAGATGATATTACTAACTTTAGGCAAATACCGAGTGAAACTATTCAAGAAGAAAGTGGCCCTTTGTCTAGACCACGGGCTACTAGATGGAGTGCTCCTTCAAAGTTCTTATCATTCCTTGAATTCCATCAACAAGCTCGTGGCCAATAGCTTAGCTGGAGGATTCCTCATGGACCAGACCTATGGTATAGCCAGAGCTCTTTTAGATAGAATAACCAAAGCAAATCGAGCTTGGCGTACGAGGGACACTGAAGTACCCTCAAATGGTTCTAGTCAAAGTGTTGCGATTGTTGAGATGTAGAGAAAAGATGAAGAAAGGGACGAGACCCTAGAAAAGATGATGACCCAACTCGAATTGATGACAAAGAATGTTTCGGTAACTGGGTCAAAGAATGTCAATGCTGTGGGGACTGAAAATATGAGAATGAAGCTTCACCGTCCGGGTATGAAGAAGAGTGCCAATTCATGGAAAATTAAATATGGGGTTCTCGATTGGGTTACCAAGGTGCCAATCAAGACCCTTGGTGCCCACATGAAGAGAATCAAGGTTGGAGAAACCGCGACAACCAGGGTTGGGTTGATAGAAATGACAGATGGGGTAATCGTGATAAAAATCGTGATGGGGAATGTTATCACCGAAGCTCAAGCTCATATGTTCCCTATCCAAAGGTTGAGAATCCCCATTTACAACCTGGTGTGAGTGATATGGAAAGTTCTAAGATTGAAGAGATGCTGGCTAGAGTGCTAAAATGGGTGGAATCAACAGATAGCAGGGTGAAGGAGCTAAAAGGAGAGGTGTCTAACCTCGCCAAAATAGTAAATTCACATTCAGCTTTTATTAAACACTTAGAAGCTTAAATGAATAACTTGCCCAAGAAAATGAACCCCGAATGAAAGGGACCCTCCTTAGTGATACTATGTCTAACCCCAAGAAGGACAATCATTGCATGGCTACTGTCACGAGGAGCGACAAGGTGTTGGCTGATGGGGGTGGTAAGCCCAAAAAGTTGTTGACCCAAAAGCAAGAAATGATGTGAATGATAAGGTGAAAAAGAACCAAATATTATGATATAGCAAAGAACTTGATGAAAGGGGAGTTGATGTTGACCCGAGAAGGGTGTTGAGGAGGCTTTACCCAAATAGGCCAAGAGCCTAGGATTCTACCTCCTTATCCTCAGATGTTCGCAAAGAACAAGGAGGACAATCAGTTTTAAAAATTCATTGAGAAGTTCAACAAATTGTCCATAAATATACATTTGGTGGATGCATTTCTCCAAATGTCGGGTTATGCAAAATTCATGAAAGAATTACTAAAGAAAAAGAAGGTGGTTGATGCTGGTTTAGGAGAAGTAACTCACCATTGCAGTGCTATGATGGCGAGCAGTCTTGCTCCTAAAAGAGAGGATCTCGGTGCCTTCACCATCCCCTGCACCATTTGTTTTCCAAAAGGCCTTGTGTGACTTTGGTGCGAGCATTAACTTGATGCCTTTTGTCATTTTTAAGAAGCTAGGTGTGGGAAATCCCAAGCCTACAACTATGAGGCTCTTGATGGCAGACAGGTCTATCAAAAAACCCGTGGGAGTGCTAGAAGATGTTTTGAACTGAGCGGACAATTCATCCTTCTAGCCGACTTTGTGGTATTGGATTATGAAATGGATGTTGAGGTGCCTATCATTTTGGGGCACCCACTACTATCCATAGGAAGAGCTAGTGGATGTGGAGTTAAGGGAGTTAAAGTTCAGAGTAGGTGGTGATGAAGTCACCTTTAATGTATTTCAAACCACCAAGTCCCTGGATGAGTGTAATAAATCTTAGACTCGCACTTCCTAGTAAAATATGAAGCGACGTTGTCAATAAAGAACCCAACAAAGAGGTTGGGGTCGAACCCATAGGGAATAAGGTAAGAACTATACTAATGTCGGTACTTAAACTTGTTAGTAATTTATCTCCAAATTGGGGGGTTTAAAGAAAAACAATAAAAAAAAGATTGCAATTGTGGTTTTTATCAAGATTCGCAAATAACTAGGGTAAGTGTTCCCCATGAATTCATAACTACTTCGGGTATACACACGTGATCTATCCCAATGCTTACTTGTAGAACTGCTAACTAGGGTTTATCCAAATAACTGTTTCATCCCTAGTGAATGACTTGTATTCAATCATCGGGTTAGGTTTCACGAGTGATTTCAAACTGACGTTATCAATACATTTCAAATTAACTTTCCTGCGACCGCAACTCAAGTCATACAATGATCATAAAAATCAAGGCTTTATTGTAATTCTATTTTCCTAATCTCTACTTCTCTAGGTTCAAGAAAGTAGCAAATTCGGGAAAGTCCTAATGTTGCGCATCGTTAAGAAACGTTTAAAGATGGAGAGAATACAATACAAGTGTTTAGCATTGATTTTGAATCACTTTGTGTAACCCTTGTTCATTAATTCACCATGGTTCCCACAATCCTAGTTGTGGAGGTTTTAGCCTCTCATGATTGTAAGATTGTAATTAGTATTCATAGACAAACACAAAATTAAATACTTACAACAATAATTGAAAGAAAACCTTCTTTGAATATTGATGAACAAAATCAAGAATAATTGAGAAAACCAAGTGTTGATCTCAAGAATTGCTCTCCAAAATGTGATAATAATTCATAAAACGATTAACTAAAAATTTTTTCTCAATGTAATCACATGTCTTCTCTGCTCTCTTCACTAAAAAAACATAAAAGGTATTTATACATACATCAGAAACCTTTTCCTAAGCTAACAGAGAAATTTTCATATCTGGCGCCGACTCGTCCTACGACTGGTTATACGACCCGTAACAAGATTGTATGGGTTGTACCTTGCTCTCGTATATTCTTTGGCTACTACAGGATTGACTAAGTGTTGGAAACTGCTAAGACTCGTACCATGGTCCTACGAGTCATACAATCGAACCGTGGCTTGGCTTTGAGAACTTTGACATTATCTGAAGTTTTCTACTTGTGTTGTGGTACACCTCGTACCTTGCTCCTACGACTCATAATTGCTTGTTGCATCTGGAGTTCTGCAAAGTCTTTAAGAATCATTGAAGTGATCTTGGGCAGATTTATATGCCCAAGGGATACTCAAACGTATCATTTTTACCTTGTTTGTTGTGCAATGTGTATATAATATCATGTATTTGGTAATAAAATGCGAATTTATACTAACCAACATGATTAGCATTTGTTTTGCAGGATAATGTGATTTTTAGGAGCTAAAATGCGTGTTGGAACTATGTCGGAGTTGGACTTGGATGCGAGCATGGAAAAGACCTTGGATGGCACATTTTACACTGGCTCCGCGATGGAGCCGTGCCACGCTGCCATCGCGGTAGCACACTGCCTGGGCAGGAATTAATTAGGCAATTTCCAGTGTGCCTGCGCGTCAGTTCCGTGGCACGGAGATAGGCCTCCGTGATGGCCTCCGTGCCACGTTGAGGCCAATTATCCGGACCCTGCAATTTCCAGAGAGGGTCCGCGTCCACGCCGTGTCACGGAGGCAGTGCTCCGCGTTGGCCTCCGTGACACATTGCTTGTTATTCCGGGAAAAATTTCCCACTAGTATAAATAGCACACTTAGGTTTATTTTTAATGAGTTTTTAGTTTTTAGACTGAGTTCAGAAGTGGAGAGCAGGAACGTGGGTTTGTGGCAGTTGAAGAATAGAAAAGCTAAGAGTTTTCTTCTCTTCCTTTCTTCTTTCCTTCAATTGTATGCATGATTTACACTCATTTTAGGATGATTAATCCAAGAATGAGTGGCTAATTCCCTTCTTTGCTGAGGTTTTGAACTTGTGTAATGAATTTTGGTGATAATTGATATGGTTTCTTCTTCTTCTTGCATGTTGTTCTATTAATTCTTGTGCTTACTACATTATTGATTGGCCACCATTAATGTATATCTAAAAAGTCCAATTTCACTCGAGAGAGCACGAAATTGGAAAGTTGTGAATTAATAGGGTATTGTTCTTAACTTGATTTGGGAAAATTGGGTTTTGATGTGCTTTCTTGATAGAAATATACTTGAAAGCCGTATTAGTCAATTTAGGAACCGGAATTGTAGTGCTAGGTCATAAATTGCATTTGATCACAGAAATGTAGACGGATGGTTTATGATTCTAAAGTGAAATTAAATACGAAAGTTTTAATTTCTAGGCAAACGTTCTTGTCTAGCAACATGAAGAAGAGGATGACCAAATTATCATGATTATCAAGTTCATTACTCGTTCTTAACCTTGGCATGTGCATATCCATTGTCTAAATTCAAAAGTAAATAGTTGTTATTAATTGTAGTATATAAATAGTTTAGAAACAAAAACTCACTCAACTCTTGGTTGGATTGTTGTTAACATAGTTAGGAATAGAATAGAGATATAGTAAACTAGGCAGTTTTACATATCTAGAGCAGCCTCCTTGGATCGATACTTGGCTACTTAGCCACTTTATTACTTGTTTGACCACGTGCACTTGCGTGTCGGTTGATAATATTTAATACTAACCGAAGCAGACCGAACAAGTTTTTGGCGCCGTTGCCGGGGAGGCTAGGCGATTTGTAAAATTTTGTTTAGTGTAAATTTACTGTATTTGTATTTTTATTTTCTTAAGTGTTAACAACTTGGTCTTAGCCTGTATTTTGCAGATTTTTATTTCTGTGAACACTGGCAAGGGACAAGGAGCTGGTGGAATCTTACGTAGAGCCAGAACGTGAATTGCACAGTCAACGTAGAAAAGCTCTTCGGAAGAAGCTGCAGTTGCTTAAACAGTCTATGATGGAGCAACCAAATCCACCAGTTGTGCGCGCAGTGTTAGTGCCCGAGGAAGTAGCAGCCAGGCCGGTTCGCGAGGTGGCAATCCCACACGCTAATAATGTACATTCCAGCATCCGCAAACCAGAGCCTGGAGGGAGATTTGAGTTAAAGCAAAATATGGTGCAACTTTTGCACACTAGCGGGCAGTTTACCGGTCTCCCTCACTAAGATCTGCAACAACATCTCCAGAACTTTTTGGAGATAAGTGACACTTACATACCCGCTGGAGTGTCACCTGATTATGTTCGGCTCACCTTATTTCCATTTTCCTTACTTGGTGAAGCCAAGAGGTGGTTAAAAGCTGAACCACCCAACTCTATATCAACGTGGGATGATCTTGCAAGGAAGTTTTTGATCAGATTTTTCCCTTCAGGTAAAACAGCTAAACTTAGAAGTCAGATTCTAAGTTTTAAATAGAGGGAAGGAGAAAATCTTTATCAAGCCTGGGAAAGATTCAAGTCCATGTTGCGGGACTGTCCTCATCATCATCAGTCAAATGAGGTGTTGGTACACACTTTTATTGAGGGTTTGGAACCCCACACTAAAATTTTGTTAGACTCAGCAGCTGGAGGGCAAGCGCTGGAGAAGACTTATGAGGAGCTGTACACTTTGCTCAACCGAATTTCACAAGGCAATCCGGAATGGAATGCAGATTCTTCAAGAGGTGGAGCAAGGAAAGCAGCGGGAGTGCTTGAAGTGGATGGATTCACAGCTATCGCTGCACAGATAGCTGCTTTGCAAAATTAGTTAAACACTCACTTCAGCAATATGAATTTGAACCAGCCTTCAGCCTCCGTCAATGCAGTCCAACAGATGTGGTGTGAAGTGTGTGGTAGTAGTGAGCATTCAGCTGAATGCTGTGGTGCAAATCCTGATTCTGTCAACTTTGTGGGAAATGCACAGAGGAATCAACAGCATTTTGGTGGTGGCTACAACTCGAATTGGAGGAATCATCCGAATTTTTCGTGGGGTAGCAAAAATCAACAAGGCCAAGGTTCAGGGCAGGGTATGCACAGAAACCAAGGAGGGCAACAAGGCTATCAGAATCAGTTCAGAAATCACAATGCCCCTCCTCCACCACCATCACCGACTATTGAGGAAATGTTCAAGACCATGATTGCCAACCAGGCACAATTGCAGGCTGACTATGTCAAATTGGCAGCCGAAGTAAAGAACAATCAATTGGCAACCAAGGCTCTTGAATATCAGTTTGGGCAATTTGCTAGTGCCCAAAATACTAGACCAAGGGGAGGACTACCTAGCGACACGGATCCCAATCCTAAGCAGGTGAATGCAGTGACCACGAGGAGTGGTTTACAATTAAAGTAGGTGGAACCGGAAAGACCGCCTCAGAAGTCAGGAGCAGCAGATGTTGAAGGAGAACAAACCTCAGATACGGGGAAGACCAAAGAAGCTGAACCAGCAAGGCCTCCACCCCCGTTCCCTCAACGACTTAAGAAACACAAGGAGGAGGCGTGTTTCCAGAAATTCATGGAGGTACTTAAACAGGTACATGTTAACTTACCTCTTATTGATGTCTTGCAGGGTGTGCCAAAATATGCAAAGTATATCAAAGACATCGTGGCCAACAAAAGTCGCTTGACTGAGTATGCCACGGTGGCTTTAACGGAGGAATGCACATCCCGTATTCAGAACAGGTTGCCCACTAAACTGAAGGATCCTGGAAGTTTTACTATCCAGCTGACGATTGGGCAAAGTATCTGAGCTCGTGGGTTATGCGACTTGGGGGCAAGTATAAATCTGATGCCATCTTCGGTATTCAGAAAGTTAGGACTAGGGAGTCCTAGACCTACAACAGTGATCTTGCAGCTAGCAGACAGGTCTTTAGCTAAGCCGGATGGCATTGTTGAGGATGTGCTAGTGCAGGTAGGCTCCCTCATTTTTCCGGTAGATTTCATTGTTCTGGATTTTGAACCAGATGCGGAAGTCCCATTTATTTTGGGACGACCCTTTTTTGCAACCGGAAAGGCATTGATCGATGTAGCTGCGGGTCAACTCACAATGCGAGCACACGACAAGGTTGAGGTGTTCGACGTGTACAAGGCACCTAAGCTCCCGACTGTCTATAAGGAACTCTCGGTGATCAACGTGATTGATCATGGGAATGCGAATGGATTGAGTGATTCCCGAGAGTTACTAGGTAGGCCACCAGACAAGGTTGAGAACTACTGGGGAGATGACCAGGATTGGGACAAATCGTCCATCTCCCTAGTAGACACGTGAGCATAAAGGCTATCGAGCCGCGACGTTAAACCAGGCGCTGCACGGGAGGCAACCCGTGAAAAATATTTTTTTCTTTCTTTAGTGTAAAGTTTTTCTTTTATTTTATTTTCTTTTATTTTTCATGACTAGGCTTAGATTTGCATTTTATTTAGTAATTTTTTATTTAGTAATTTAGTAATTTTTTTATTATTTTTAGTAGGAAATTTATTAATTTAACCAATTTTTGTTTAGTGAGGTGATTTTCAGGTATACTGGAGGAAAAATACTTGGAATCGAGGAAACGAGGCGAGGTATGAAAAATAAAATTTGATGGTGAAACAGAGCACTGGCGCGTTGGCGCCGTGTCACGGAGGCAATGCTCCGCATTGGCCTCCGTGACACGTTGAAGGCAAATCTGGATTTTTCAAAATTCCAGTAAGCCAACGCGTTGGCTCCGTGTCACGGAGGAGGGGCTCCGCGTTACCCTCCGTGACACGTTGCCTTTATCCAGTGCCGGGTCACACCGGGTTTCCGGGTGATCCGCGTGTTTTCTTAATAAAAACCCCCGATTTCGCCCCTATTTTCCCCATTCCCTCTTCCCTCCGCGACCAAACACCCATTCCCCTACCCCCAAGCTCTGTGCCACATTAATAGGCAAGGAAAACGTCAAGTTTTCGTCGATTCTTCAAATCCAAGGTATGTTTTCATCGTCTATCTCAAATTTTTGGCGATTTTTGTCAATTTTGAGCATGTGAAGTGAGATATATCACCCTAGGTAGAAATTAAACATGATGTGAATTATTTTGTGATTGATTATGTTCGGATTGTTGTAGTTGACATTTCAACTTATCGATTGATTGAATAATTCGATTTTGATTGTCGAATTGTATTCTAGGGCTTGGGGTTGTTGAATTTTAACTTGGGTAACTTGATAGTTTGACGAAATTAATGCCGGGGTGTGTTTATTATTCGAGATAAGTCGTGGTAAATATTGTATAATTGTTGAAAGATGACTAATTCTCGAATTTTTGTGGGAAATTGCGTAATATGTGAATTGGTTGAATTGCTTAGATTAGTTGTATATAAAATGTTTGTATTGTTGTTTCTATTTTGTTGTTGTTATTGTTGCTAAGTGCTATGGGTGAATAGCTGTCGATAGTAGGATTGGGTTAGCTGTATGAAGTCTGAGTAGTTCGCTAGCCGTTATGCTGTCGAATTTCTGTGAACGCACTAAGCAATATGTTTATAGTTGATTGTGTTTGGGGTGTAAATAGAGCTATCCTTGCTAAAATGTTGTAAATATTGTTAAAGACTAAGGGTGGGGTAAATTTTGTTTAACCCGACCTTAGCCGAAGCTAACAAGTTTTTAGCTTAACGTTGTGCTTGTTTGTGTAAATTGACAGGTACAATGGCCAGCCGACAAGATAAAGGCAAGGGTGCTTCAACCTCAGGCACCGGCAGAAAGAGAATGAGACTGGGCACGGCTGTCCCAGCTGCACCTGATGTTCCACGCGGTCAACACCGCCGATACGGAACACGATGGGTTACCGAGGAAGGGAAGAAGTGGTACGCAAAGCATAAGGAGAACAAATACTTCCCTGAGGAACATATTGCAAGGGAACCACTTGCACAGGAGTTCCCTCGCATCGTACAGAGGATTGAGGCAGCTGGGCTCAGCTTTATCTTTCAGGAGCCCAAGGAGTGCAACCTTCACTTGGTCCGGGAATTCTACGCCAACTGGAACCCGGCCATCAGGAGCCATACTATTAAAATCAGAGGGCATATTGTCACTCTGGAACCCCAGCAGTTTAATGCCATCGTGGGAGCGCGGGACACAGACGCCCACGTCCTCCGCCAGCTAAACATCACCCCACCGTACGCCGACATCAGACGTACGTTGTGTGGGGCTCGATCCACAACTCGATGGAGTAGACACAAAGAGAGGGGTTACCACCAGACTCTGCCTTATTCGCAGATGAACAGGGAGGCCAGAATCTGGCTAAAAATTGTATGTTCGTGTTTGATCCCGGGAGTTCATATGACAGACGTGACCCGGGACCGTGTCTGCTTGGTGTATGCCCTTATGAAAGGGCTTGAGATTAATGTGGGGGCGGTCATAATATCCGCCATGAAGAGAGCCAGACTACACCAGGGCCACAGATACGGGTTTGGCAGACTCATCACCACCTTCCTCCGAGGCCTCGACGTTGAGGAAGAAGCCTTGGATTACATTCCGCAGTTGGAGTGGAGGGCCCTCGATGTGACAAAGACCAAGGCCCCCGACACTACACACGGACCTGTACTGACTCTGGACACACGGACGGCATGCAGATGCTGCAGCTACGGATAGGTGGGAGACCAGCCACCGAGGATGAATTATGGCAGCTGGAGCTGGACTACCCCTTTGGCGAGAACGCCAGAGCCTTATGCAAGGTGGTGCCAGCCTTCGTGGAGCCAACTGATGATGATGTCCCTACTGATGAGGAGACACGTCGTGAGGACTCCGATGTGGAGTCCTATGACGACGATGGAGCTGATTCAGATATGGGCGACGAGGCCGCAGCACCGGATGAGGAAGTCGAATATTTCGACTGAGCAGGGAGTTCCATTACCCATATGTTGTGCTTTGTATTGTTGTGAACACTGGGGACAATGTTCGATTTAAGTGTGGTGTGGGGAGTAGTTAGGTGCTGGGTCATAGGCTCTAAATTTGCTGTATAATTTTTCCTTGACGTTTATGTATGTCTGTGCTTTCCCTGTTGTTGTGAACTGATTTGTGATTTATGTGTATATATTTGTTTGTGGCTAATGATGTGTGTTTTTGAAAGTTATGGTTGCCTTTGTAAATATTTTGTAAATTTTGTAAATATTTTTTTTTCTTTATCGATATGATCGATATTTTTCAAAATTTTTGTGAAAAGATTTTGCACTTATCAAAATATTTTGTAAATATTTTCTATCGAAATGATCGATGTGTTGCAAAAATTTTTGAAGTTTTATTTTTGGGTTTCTCGGAGTTTGTTTTCGGTTCTTTTACCGAGAATAGTCCCATTGAACCGATGTCATAGTTAGTGACCGTTCCCTATGATGGATGGATTACGACCGTCTTAAGGGAAATGTAGTCGATAGGAGTAGATGTTTTGTTTTTAGTTTCTTTGGTGGATTGCATCAATAAACTGTAGTTGCTTATGGTTGCTAAAATTTCGTTGCATGTTGTAATTGATGTTCAAAATGTGAAAATGATTCGTTTGAAAGCATGCAATTTTGTAAATATGATGAGTTACCTAGGCTATAGAATTTGGTTCATTATGATTGAGGCTTAATCTTGAATTCATGTAATTGACTAATTAAAGAGTCTGTGAATGCATCTTGATTCGAGCATGTGCATGAAGTGTGAGTGAGGTTTTGCTATTCCATGTCATTGTGAATTGTCTAGAACTTGCCTGGCGTGTATACAAAACGAAATGAAGGAGGTGTAGTGTCGGAAAGGATGTAGGCATTTCTTTGTTTTAACCGTTAGTTTCCATTTTTCTTGTCAAATTCTACCTTTTTATATGTTGTATACCCTAGTCAGCCCGTTGAGCCTTTAGCCGATTTCTTTCTTTTGTCCAGAATTGTATGAACTAAGCTTTATTCCTTCTTTTCATTAGTCTTAAAGTCTATAAGAAGCTCTTAAGCGCTTACAAAGAACAGAAAATGTTTCCCAAAGTGTTAAAGAGTGAAAAGAGTGAAAAGAAAAGAAAAGCAAAGTGAGGAAAGAAAAGATGATGTTGAAGAGGCACTAGTTGTAATTAAATGATAGTGAGGGTACATGAAAACCCTCTGTTTTGTGTCAAGTGTGCCTGATGAAATGGGTTGTATGAGAGTAAACCAGCATGAATGGGAGAAAAAGAGAAAAGAGAGGAACAATGTCCATGAGTCGATGGGAATGAGTTGAAAAGGCGCTTAAGGATGCTAGCGACTATTATTGGCTAATCCAATATATATATATACTAGATCCATAGCTCAGTTACAACCCATTAAAAGTCCTAATTGATCCTACATTGCATTTCTTTATATTAGTGGAGTAATACACTAAGGGCAAGCCTATGGGTCATGACATGATGCATGTGAATTCTTTTGGGAGAGAGAGTGAAATTAATTTTTATATGCCCCTACTTGCATGTTTGTGTGCTGCACGAACATAAAAGGGGAAGTTTCTCTCGAGTAGTGAGGGTACATGCTTGATGAAAGATTGATTTTCGTGTCGGATTTCTTGATTAGTTGATTTGCATGAGTTTGCCGATATCAAGAATCAATTCTTAAAAGTTTAGGAAGCCTCGATGTATTAAGGTCATTGTCTTATACGACCAAGCATGTTTTCTTGATGATTTGCAAGAATTGAATAATCGGTATGACCGTAGCGTAAAATGTTGCACCATAGGGACGAAGGTTGGGATGTAATTTGCATGAGTTGTGTATGTGTTGTTCGAGGACGAACAAGGATTTAAGTGTGGGGTAAGTGATCTTGGGCAGATTTATATGCCCAAGGGATACTCAAACGTATCATTTTTACCTTGTTTGTTGTGCAATGTGTATATAATATCATGTATTTTGTAATAAAATGCGAATTTATACTAACCAACATGATTAGCATTTGTTTTGCAGGATAATGTGATTTTTAGGAGCTAAAATGCGTGTTGGAACTATGTCGGAGTTGGACTTGGATGCGAGCGTGGAAAAGACCTTGGATGGCACATTTTACACTGGCTCCGCGATGGAGCCGTGCCACGCTGCCATCGCGGTAGCACACTGCCTGGGCAGGAATTAATTAGGCAATTTCCAGTGTGCCTGCGCGTCAGTTTCGTGGCACGGAGATAGGCCTCCGCGATGGCCTCCGTGCCACGTTGAGGCCAATTATCCGGACCCTGCAATTTCCAGAGAGGGTCCGCGTCCACGCCGTGTCACGGAGGCAGTGCTCCGCGTTGGCCTCCGTGACACGTTGCTTGTTATTCCGGGAAAAATTTCCCACTACTATAAATAGCACACTTAGGTTTATTTTTAATGAGTTTTTAGTTTTTAGACTGAGTTCAGAAGTGGAGAGCAGGAACGTGGGTTTGTGGCAGTTGAAGAATAGAAAAGCTAACAGTTTTCTTCTCTTCCTTTCTTCTTTCCTTCAATTGTAGGCATGATTTACACTCATTTTAGGATGATTAATCCAAGAATGAGTGGCTAATTCCCTTCTTTGCTGAGGTTTTGAACTTGTGTAATGAATTTTGGTGATAATTGATATGGTTTCTTCTTCTTCTTGCATGTTGTTCTATTAATTCTTGTGCTTACTACATTATTGATTGGCCACCATTAATGTATATCTAAAAAGTCCAATTTCACTCGAGAGAGCACGAAATTGGAAAGTTGTGAATTAATAGGGTATTGTTCTTAACTTGATTTGGGAAAATTGGGTTTTGATGTGCTTTCTTGATAGAAATATACTTGAAAGCCGTATTAGTCAATTTAGGAACCGGAATTGTAGTGCTAGGTCATAAATTGCATTTGATCACAGAAATGTAGACGGATGGTTTATGATTCTAAAGTGAAATTAAATACGAAAGTTTTAATTTCTAGGCAAACGTTCTTGGCTAGCAACATGAAGAAGAGGATGACCAAATTATCATGATTATCAAGTTCATTACTCGTTCTTAACCTTGGCATGTGCATATCCATTGTCTAAATTCAAAAGTAAATAGTTGTTATTAATTGTAGTATATAAATAGTTTAGAAACAAAAACTCACTCAACTCTTGGTTGGATTGTTGTTAACATAGTTAGGAATAGAATAGAGATATAGTAAACTAGGCAGTTTTACATATCTAGAGCAGCCTCCTTGGATCGATACTTGGCTACTTAGCCACTTTATTACTTGTTTGACCACGTGCACTTGCGTGTCGGTTGATAATATTTTATACTAACCGAAGCAGACCGAACATGAAGCTCCCCACAACTCATGGTATGAGATGTAAGTAGATGTTATGGTCCGTGGGTTCCACCCGTACCAAGAGACTGCTTGTGCAAATTTTCTCTGAAGTTTTCCATGACTCTAGTTACAGCTCGTACCATCTTGGCACGACTCGTACTGAGAGTTGTACTTTTCCTTCACATTGTTTCAGCATTCTGAGTTTCTCTAAGAGTCTCAATACGACTCATACAATCTAGGTATGGCTCATACTAAGATTGGCAGTCGGTTGATTTTCTACACTTTTATGCATCTTTTGCTCATTTTTTCTCCAACACCAATTTTCCCTAAAAACAAAGTAAAAGAATCTTATATCCATATAAATATACCTAAGTCCATGATATTTTCTCAATTTTAAGCATCGAAAGTGCTATAAACTCACAGCACATCAACACCCTCAACTTAAGACTTTTGCATATCCTCAGGCAAAGAAAACAAAAAACTAAAAATGACACTTAACTAGAAAATAAACCTAGGATACTATAGCCATCATCAATCAAAATTTGCACCATAAACTCAAATAACTTTTTGACCCTTTTTTCGATAAACCAAATCAGCATATGCATATCAAGTAACCACAAACCATGATAAACAGGGGTCAAGTTATGTTATCTAGCTATTAGTAGATAGTCAAGTCATCACCAATGCTTTTCACACGGACAACTGGCAGAATAAAACACAAACCAAGTACCCTCACATCAAATGAAGTCCCTCACTCGTAGATATATAAAAATATGTAACATGAGACTGAAAAAGTAAGACTCTCACAAGGAAGTCCCAAATACTGCACATCGGATACCATAGGCTTGCCCGTATTTTCTCTACTTCCGCTCTTCGGATGGTCAAGCTAGGATCACTGTAGGACTTTATTCGACTTGTAACGTAGGATTTCGGGCTGGGTATGATAGATATGGAATATTTTTAGTGACTAAACCCTCCTTGGCCCTACATAAATGTGGCTCCACTTTTCACTTTTTTCACCTTTTTCACCATTTTTATGCAATTTTATGGGTGTGATGTACTTTCAAATTTTTATTCATTTTTCTCTTTTTGTATCTTCTTTTCAATTTTTTCTTTTTCTTCTTTGGTCTTGTCATACCACACCTCATTTTTAACCCTTTTTATTTTCTCTTCCTTTCTCACCTCCCCAAGATCTATGAGCCCCTACTCTAGCCACCCTCAACTTAGGCATTTTGCCTATGTTGAGGTTCACAATGTCCAAGGAGGGATCAACGCCAAAAAAGTTTCATTATTAAAAATGGATACGGTTAATCAAAGAAAAATGGTTCATTTAAGGTCCAAAATCAGGATCAATAGAATCATATTATTCTGGTTGGATACTTTAAGCTAAAATGGGCTAAACAAAAATGGCCTATGATCCTTTCCTAACCAACCATCCTAAAACCTATGTAAACACCAACCGGCCAAGGTCTACATCCTCTAGGCGGTATTGAACTAGGTATAGACCTCACTAACTCAGGGTATATGTTTTTCATTCATTCTACCTGTCCGATTTATACATGGCTAACTAGAACTACTCATGCTAATACACTAAATGACACAAAAAGACAGAAATCATGCTTTGCAATCAACGAGTACATAGCTAACCATCAAAATTTTTAAACAGGGTCAATTTTTTAAAACATCAAAACTAGTGCAATTTCTTGGTTGAGTAATCCTAAGCTACTTTCTAATTATACAATAACATCCTAAACATGCCGGTTTTACTAGATAGTATGCTCGAGGGAAAAGAAATAAAGCAAGAAAAACCCTCGAACGAATCCAAAAATCTCAAAAATACAAGTGCACCCCCTCCCCTTTTAAAAAGAATGCTTTGTCCCTGAAGCATAGAATATGAAACTGAAGGAAGGGAACATACCTGTGGTGCACTAAGCGCTTCTATCATCCTACAAATGTAGTACCTCTTTTGCAATCGTGGAGCTGGCGGTGGCTGGCACACTCATTGGGGTATCAGTAGGGGGAATGGCTACCCCCTCAGTAGTAGCGGTCGCCTCTACAAACCCTGGAATCAGTAGGGCTAAATATGGCTCGCCCAAAGGGTACTACCACCCGCAAGCTCTGCATGGGCAGTGGTGGAGCTACCCGCTCCTCTTGCTCTCTCAAATAGCTCTGATCGATGCTCGTCGTGAGTCTGCTAGCTCTCCAATCTCGCCCGCTTGCGCTCTTTCTTTTCTTTCTTTCTCTTTTTTTAGGGTCTCATCTCCAACATCCTTAGAGACCCTTTTTTTTCATTTTTCTCTCTCAGCTCCTGTCGGTTCCCAATATGCTGCCAAATCAAGCTCCTCATCTATACCAATGTCAAGGTCAGGAAAAGTGGGGGCTGCTAGAATTGCAGGCTATCGTGATGACAACTTGGCCACTTGGCTCCAAAGAGCCTCCAACTCCTCACGGAGGCTGATAGTGTCAGTCTGCTTGGCAATGTGATCATTGAAGCGACTCTCAAAGATATCTATCCTAGCGATGAGGACCTGTGCAACCACCTCAATCTCTGCCTTTACCCAAGGATTCACATTCTCCATCATGGATTGTACCTTCTTCTCAGCTACGGTCAGTCTCTTGGCCATCTTCTGGAGAAATTACTGAGGCACTAGCACGTATCCAATTGGAGTTTGACTCGGAAGGCTAATAAGTGGTGCAGTGAAGGTGTTGGGAGCTGCTTCTAAATGACCACCATCTGTAGCCAGTGTATCATCTTGCTCCTGTGAGGTGGGAGCATTCACCTGCTCGCCCTCAATTGTCTATGGTACTGGGACTGCGGTAGAAAGTCGTGGTTGGCTTATCAAGTTTATTTCATCTCGAATTAAGCTAATATATTCTATTCACTATCCTCCGATTAATCGTTCCTCACCACAATGCATTTTGATACCTACCTTGTGCACAGCCTGAATATGAGACTCGAGAATGGGATGGTAGTGCTCAATCCCATAGTTCAATCTCAGATCTCCTCCACAATGACCCTCAGGATGTTCATGGGGTATCTGGACTGATACACGCCACCAATGCTGCTCTATCTGCGCTGAGGGTATTTTCATTCACGGTCGAGGTCAACCGATGGAGAACTGACGTCCAACAGGCTTTTACTATGAAGTTTTATGAATTCTTAGTGACCTACTTTTCTCTAGTGACCCATTCTTCTTACTCCTTGTCCTCAGCAATAACCCAGACAACTACTGAATCTACCTTCGCTGCTCAGCAATGCCTAAATGCTCGATCTTTTTCATGGCGTCCACCTTGTAGTCATACTTCGATGTAGTGTGTGGTGGTGGTTGTTCGGCTTCTGTGGTGACTACATGCAAGTGCACGTGGTCGAACAAGTAGTAAAGTGGCTTAAGTAAAGCCAAGTATCAATCCCGCAGGGACTGAGTTACAGTACTAATTAACTTAAGTGTTAATGAACTATATCTTTAAGAATGCAGACAACCAAATAAATAATATTTTGAGAGTTTGAGTTTACTAATTAATAAGAATCTAAGGCAAAATTATAAAGTGAGTCTGAAAACAGTAATGAGCAAGCTGAGGTTAAAACGAACATGCAGGGAATTAATTTATCAATACAATTTAGTTAATCTTTTCTTCGGTTGCTAGTCAAGAATTATTGCCTATGGATTGGAACTTTCGACTCCTATCGAACTTAAGAAGCATGAGTCTTAATCTACATTTCTGTGATAAAAGAATTTCATGTTCTAGCCATACATTCCCGATTCCTTAATTGACTAATAAGACTTTCAGATATATTTCTATTCTGAATGTAAATCAATTCTCAATTTTCCAAACTAAGAAGAGATCATATCCTACAAATTCACATCTTTCCAATTTCTTTCCTTTTCAAAATCAAAATTGGATTTTTTAGATATACATTAACATTGGCCAAACATTAATGCAGTAAGAACAAGAATTGATAGAACAACCATTGAAGAAAAGATGAAAACTGAAATGATTAACAATTACCTTCCACTACAATTGTTCTTAACCTCAGCAAGAAGTGAATTTAGCCACTCATTTGTGGATTAAACATTATCAAATAGGTGTAATTCATACAAATAATTGAGATAAGAGAGAAGAGATAGAGAAGAACCCTAAAATTTTCGTCCCCTCAACTGCCTGTAACCCACGTTCTTGCTCAACCAAGTCAGAATGTTTAAAATAAAACCTAAGTGTGCTATTTATACTATTGAGAATTTTTCTCGGAATAACAAGCAACGTGGCATGGAGTGTATCGCGGAGCACTCCCTCCATGCCACGGAGGTATTGCGAACCTTCACTGGAAGTCGGCCCCCCAGGAAATTTAACCTCAACGTGCCACGACATGCATTGTGGAGCCTGGCCAACGTGACACGGTGCTATCGCGCACCTCCATTGGAAATTGACAAATTTATTTCCTATGAGGCAGAGTGCCTCCGCGATGGTAACTTGACACGGCTCCATCGCGGAGCCCTTGTTTTTGCTGAACTTCCATGTCCTTTTTCACTCCTTGTTTCCAAGTCCATTCCCGATTTTACCAACATGTATCTTAGCTTCGCAAAATTCCATTTTTACCAGCAAAACAACACTAATCATGTTGGTTAGTATAAATTCACATTTAACTACAAATCACATGAGAATGTACACAATAATGATAGACAAACAAGTCGAAATGAAGCATTTGAGTATCACTTGGGCATGAAATTCTGCCCAAGATCACTTACCCCACACTTAAACTCTTGTTCATCCTCAAACAATATTCTCACATCTCATGCAATTGACACTCACGAATAGCTACTTTGGCTCAACAATTCAAGCTACAGCTATACCGATTATTTAATATAGCAAATCATCAAGAAAACATGCATAGTCTCATCAATACAATGAAGTACATCACATTAAGACCTCCTAAGCTCAAGAATCAATTCTCGATCTTGGCAAACTCGTGCAAATCAACTGATCAAGAATCCGACACGATATTAATCTCTTGTCAAGCATGTGCCCTCACAAAATAAGAAAACCACCCCCTTTGCTATCATATGATTTCCAAAGCACTACATGTAGGGGTATATGAATACAATTTCACTCTCTCTCCCAAGGAATTCACATGCATCATGTCATGAACCATAGGCTTTCCTCTAGTGTATTACTCCACTAATACAAGGACGAGTGATGTAGGATCACGTAGGACTTAACGGGTTGTAATGTAAGCTAAGGAACTAGCAAATACTGGGCTAACCAATAATAGCAACTAGCTTCCTTAAGCGCCTTTCAATACATCCCACCATCATTACGGTCATTTTTTTTCTTCCTTCATCCTCCCATTCTTGAAGAATTTTTTATTTGTTCTTGTTCCCATTTCTTTAAGCACACTTACTAGCAAAGATTAGTTATAGATCTTTAGTTTATTTAATTTCAGCAAGTGCACCTTTGACCTTTTCTTTAACTTTCACCACTTCCGCTTTTCTTTCCTTTTCACAATTCTCACTCCTTTACTCTGTGGGAAAATTATTTTTCTTGAGCGCTTAAGAGTTTTGGATCAAATTCATGGCTAATGGAAAGAAGGGATTAAGCTCGGTTTGTACCTCTTCAAAGAAAGAAAAAAAATAGGCTAAAGGCTCAATGGGGTTAACTAGGATGTACATTCAAGGTAGGTATGATAATGGAGAAACTTTCGGTTTAATCAAAGAAACGCCTACATCCTTTCCTACAATACACATCCTTCATTTCGTTTCGTTCACATACCAGGCAAGTTATGGACACTTCACAATAGAATGGAATAACCAAACCCTCACCTCACACTCAATGCACATGCTCAACTCAAGACATATTCACAGACTCTTCAATCAGCTAATTACAAGTATTCACTATTAAGCCTCGATCACACCGAATCGAACTCTATGGCCTAGGTATCTCAACATGTTTACACATTTGCATGCTTTCACACCTATCACCTTTGCAACTTAATATCATGTACAACACGTAATAAGAATTCCGAACAATGAAGTAGCGACACATTTAGGACACAAACAAAAGAAAGAAACGAAAGAAAAAAAAACTACTCCTATCGACTACATTTCCCTTAAGACGGTCGTCATCCATCCATCATAGAGAACGGTCACTATCTACGACTTCAGTTCAATGGGACTATTCTCGGCAAAAGCACCAAAAACAAAAGCCGAGAAACCAAACATAAAAGAAATTTAACAAAAAATTTTAAAAATTTTGATAATTTTGATAGAAAACAAAAATATTAACACAACAACCAATAGCTCAACATAGCATACAACAGCTTAACATTCATTACAACACCACTTAATTACAGAACACCTAACACAAAGTCATAGGGTCATATTTTTAACAGGCACAACAACAAAACATAAACATAAACAAAAATGAAGTAGCTGGCACCTAACTACTCCCACCCCACACTTAAACCGAACACTCTCCCCAATGTTCACAAAATTCAACATATCACAAAGATGGGTGGTGAAACTCCCTGATCAATCGAAGTATTCAACTTCTTCATCAGGTGTCGTTGCCTCGTCTCCCATATCAGAATCGCCCCCGCTGTCCTCATCTGACTCAACATCTAAGTCCTCCCGTCGTGTCTCCTCATCGGTGGGGACGTCAGCATCTACAGGCTCCACAAATGCGGGCCCCACTCTGCATAGATCTCGGGCATTCTCGCCGAATGGGTAATCCATCTCGAGCTGCCATAGCTCATCCTCCGTTGCAGGCCTCCTGCCAATGCACAACTGCAACATATGCATCTCGTACATGCGGGCCATATACTGATCATCCCAAGCATGTCACTCGGCTAGTGTGAGCACCGGCCCATGAGTAGTGTTAGGTGCCTTGGTTTTGGTGACATCCAAGGCACGCCTGTCAATCTGTGGGATGTAATCCAAGTCCTCCTCCTCGATATCATAGCCCCTCAGGAACGTGGTAAGCAAACCACCGAACCCGTATTTGTGCCCCTGATGTAGTTGGGCTCTCTTCATGGCAGAGATGATCACCGCCCCAACATTTATTTCAAGCCCCTTCATCAGGGCATATACCAAGCAGACTCGGTCCCGGGTGACATCTGTCATGTGCACCCCCGGGATCAAGCATGAGCACAAAATTTTAAGCCAGATCCTGGCTTCCCTATTCATCTGCAAGTAGGGCAGTGTCTGGTGGTAGCCCCTCTCCTTGTGCCTGCTCCTCCTTGCTGTCGAACGGGCTCCACATAGAGTACGCCTGATGTATGCATAAGGTGGAGTGATGTTCAGCTGCCGAAGGACATGGGCGTCTGTGTCCCATGCCCCCAAGATAGCATTCAGGTGATGGGGCTCAAAAGTGACAACCTGCCCCCTGATCTTGACAGTGTGACTGCAGAGGGTCGGGTTCCAGTTGGCATAGAACTCTCGAATGAGATGGAGATTGCACTCCCTAGGCTCTTCAAAGATGAAGTTCAGTGCAGCGGTGTCAATTTGGTGTACGATCTGCGAGAATTCCTGTGCCAACGACTCCCTTGATATATGCTCTTCTGGGAAGTATTTGGTTTCTTTGTGTTTTGCATGCCATTTCTTCCCTTCGTCAGTCACCCATCGAGTTTCGTATTGTCAGCGTAGGCCTCTCGGAACTGCTGGTGCTGCTGGAACTACTGTTCCCAATCTTATTCTTTTTCTGCCGGCGCCCGATGTGGATGCGCCCTTTCCCTTGTCTTGCCTGCCTGACATTGTTCCTGTACAATCGAACATACAATCCCAATGTTATTCAAGTCACAATTAGCTTCAACTAAGGTTGGGTTTAATTAGGTCACCCCACACTTAGTCTTTAGCCACAATCAAAACAATTTGACAAGACATTCATGATTTTTCTCATTCTTAACATTCAACCGGCTTAGTGCATTCATATAAATGGATGGAACAATTACTATGTACTACTCCGACTTCGTACAATGAATAAAATTATCGCCAACGATTCACTTCCACCATCATAGCACTTAGCCAAATTTTTGTTCTCAACACCCTATGCAATTCACCAATTTCATTCTCCCGAAAACCCCTTGTCTACGTAGCATATTCAACATTAATCACAACATAATGCAATTCACCCAACATGCAAAACACACTTTTTTTCAACATTTCAAACAATTTTAGTCTTCTTCATATTAAAATTCCAACCCTAGCTAACAATTTCGCAAAAATTCAATAACACATGCATTCATCGAGTTGATATACTCACAACAATACTATGAACATAAATCAATCATAACTTAAATGAATTCAAGCTTAATTTTCAATTAGGGCAAGTTTCAATCACTACACATGTTCAACAATCAAAAATTCAAGCAAAAATGAGGTAAAGTTCAAGAAATACCTTTAATCCGATGAAATTGAAGAAAACTTGAAGAAAATGATGCTTAAGTCCGTGTCACATTGGGGGAGAAGGGAATTTGGGGTGTTGGTCTGGGAGGAAAGGGAAAATAATGAAGAAATTGAGGGAAATTGGGGTTTTAAAGTGATATTTCACGCGGATTACCCAGCGACCCGGTGTGACCCGACGCGAAATAACACTCAACGTGTCACGGAGGGTAACGTGGAGCACCCCCTCCATGACACGGAGCCATCGCTCCAGTGTCTGGAAATTTAAAAAATCAGGAACACTCTTCAACGTGTCACGGAGGGTAACGCGGAGCACCCCCTCCGTGACACGGAGCCATTGCGTAGGCTCACTGTAATGTGTCAATTTTTATTTTTCTCACCTCGATTTTTCCTTTGCATTTCTTTGCATTTTTGCCCTCCATTTCTCCTGAAAATCACTTCACCACAAGAAATTGGTTAGAATTCGTAGGTTTCAACGCAAACAAAATTTTTATTATATTTTTTCTTTTTCTCTTTTTCTTTTATTTTTCAAATATTTCTACTTATCTATTACAACAATTTCACGGGTTGCCTCCCATGCAACACCTGATTTATCGTCGCGGCTCGACGTCATTCAATGCTCAATCATCCTCTAGAGTGACGGACGTATTTTCTCGAATAACGTCCTCACCCCAATAATGCTTACATCGCTGCCCATTTACTAAGACCGTGACACTTCTATCTTCTTGCCACAACTCCACCGCCCCGTGCGGGATCATTCTTACCACCTTAAACGGCCCTGACCATTTGGACCGCAATTTTCCTGGAAAAAGCCTCAATCTTGAATTGAATAGCAATACTTTTTGCCCCGGCTCAAAGATCAGATGCACCATATGCTTATCGTGCCACCTCTTTGTTTTTTCTTTGTAGCACTTGGCACTTTCATAAGCATGCCAACGGAACTCATCAAGTTCGCTGAGTTGCATCAGCCTCTTCTTACCAGCTAGCTCTAGATCCATGTTCAATTTCCTCACGGCCCAGATTTCTCGGTGTTCTAGCTCCATAGGCAGATGACACGCCTTTCCATAGACCAATCTATATGGAGAAGTCCCAATTGGTGTCTTGTACGCAGTTCTATAAGCCTACAACGCATCGTCGAGTTTGCTTGACCAATCACTACGTTGTGCATTCACTGTCTTCTGTAGAATCTGCTTTACTTCTCTGTTCGACACCTCCACTTGCTCACTAGTTTTGGGATGATATGCTGTTGCTACCTTGTGGCGCACCCCATACTTAGCTAGAAAATTCTTGAAACTTGCATTTACGAAATGAGCCCCTCCATCACTGATAATGGCTCGGGGTGTCCCGAACCTGGTGAAAATGTGCTTTTTCACAAATTTTTTTACTAGCTTGTTGTCATTCTTGGGGCAAGCTGTTGCTTTAACCCACTTTGATACATAATCAATGGCCACCAAGATGTAACGATTACCAAATGACGGTGGGAACTGGCCCATGAAATCTATACCCCATACATCAAAGATCTCCACTTCTAATATCTGCTGCAGCGGCATTTCTTGCCTTCTACCAATTGCGCCTGTTCTTTGACATCTATCACACTTTTTTACGTATGCCATAGAGTCTCTGAACAGTGTAGGCCAAAAGAAACCTGATTGTAGCACCTTGTACGCTGTCCGCTCGCCTCCATGGTGCCCTCCATACAATGAAGAGTGACAACTCCTCAACACTTCTGCAATCTAGCTCTCCGGAATGCATCTTCTCATCACCTGATCTGGTCCCTGCTTAAACAAGTACGGCTGATCCCAAATATAATACCTGCAATCATGTCGCAACTTCTTTCTCTGCTGAATCGTAGCCTCCGGTGGATAGACTCCACTCACTAGCAAATTCACAATGTCTGCATACCAAGGGATTTCGGCTTCCCTTATTGCCAAGAGCTGCTCATCTGGGAACTCTTCTTATATGCTATCACCTTCCTTCACATGTGACCGGCTTTCCAATCGCGATAGGTGATCTGCCACTTGATTCTCGCTCCCTTTTCTGTCTCGAATCTCTAGGTCAAACTCTTGTAACAACAACATCCATCTGATCAACCTGCGCTTTGCATCCTTCTTGTTAAACAGATACCAAATTGCTGCATGATCGGTATACACCACTACTCTAGAACCCACCAAATAGGACCTGAATTTATCAAACGCGAACACCAATGCTAGCATCTCCTTTTTTGTGACTATATAATTGACTTGGGTTGCGTCCAGTGTTTTGCTTGCATAATGAATAGAATGAAAAATTCTATTTCTCCGCTGCCCCGATACATCTCCTACCGCCACATCGCTTGCATCACACATTAATTCAAATGGTTGCTCCCAATCTGGAGAAATGAGAATAGGTGCTTCTATCAACTTCTATTTCAACTCCTCGAATGCTTTGACACAATCCTCATCAAACTCGAACTTCACCTCTTTTTCTAGCAACCTGCATATTGGTCTAGAAATTTTATAGAAGTTCTTGATGAACCGTCTGTAGAACCCTACATGTCCGAGAAAACTGCAAACACCCTTCACTGACACAGGTGGTGGTAGCTTTTCAATAACCTCGATCTTTGCATGATCGACTTCCAACCCCTTGCAAGACACTTTATGGCCAAGGACGATACCCTCCTTGACTAAGAAATGACATTTCTCCCAGTTAAGTACAAGGTTGGATTCTTCACAACGAGCTAGCACCCTGTCAAGATTCTGCAAACAAGTAGCAAACAAATTACCGAAAACGGAAAAATCATCCATAAACACCTTGACGAAATCTTCCACCATATCGTGGAAGATCGTTATCATGCATCTCTGGAATGTGGCGGGTGCATTGCATAAACCAAATGGCATCCGCCGGAAAGCATATGTCCCACAAGGACATGTGAAAGTAGTCTTCTCCTGGTCCTCTGGTGCTATGGCTATCTGGTTATAGCCAGAATAGCCATCAAGGAAACAATAATATTCTTGACCAGACAATCTATCCAATATTTGATCAATAAACGGGATAGGATAGTGATCTTTCCTTGTGGCCTCATTGAGCTTTCTGTAGTCCATGAAAATCCGCCAGCCTGTGACTGTGCGTGTAGGGATCAGCTCATTTTTATCATTGGTGACCACGGTCATCCCTCCTTTCTTTGGAACACACTAAACAGGGCTGACCCATTCGCTGTCTGAAATAGGATAGACTACACCTGCATCAAGCCATTTAATCACTTCCTTCCTAACCACATCCTTCATCATCAGATTCAACCTCCACTGATGTTGTACAGTTGGCTTTGCTCCTTTCTCCATGAAAATTCTGTGTGTGCAAAAGCTGGATTGATACCCCGAATGTCTGACATTAGCCAGTCCATTGCTTTCTTCCTCCTCTTGAGAACCACCAATGCATCCTTTACCTGTGCCTCTGTCAATTCTGCGGAGATGATGACTGGCAAGGTGTCATCTTCCCCCAAAAAGACATATTTCAGTTGTGGAGGCAATGTCTTCAACTCCAGTTTTGGTGCTTCCTCAATAGATAGTTTTTGCAATGGTTCCAGGGACCTCATCAACGGCTGAAAGTCTTGCTTCCTAAGATACCATTTTGATTCATTCAACATTTGCACCATCTCATAAGTATCTCTATCTCAGAAATGATCGGAGCTCATCAACGCTCTCTCCAATGGATCTTGAGAATCAACAATCTGAAGAATTTCATCTTGGTTTAGCACATTGATTGCTGAAAGCTCCTCATAGATGGCCTGAAGCTTCATGGCCTTATACACATCAAATACCTCCACTTTGTCATGCGCTCGCATGGTTAGCTGGCCTGCAGCTACATCAATCAAAGCTCTCCCGGTTTCCAAGAAAGGACGTCCCAAAATAAATGGGACTTCTGCATTCGGCTCAAAATCTTAGACAATAAAATCTACCAGGAAGATGAGGGAGCCCACTTGCACCAGCACGTCCTCCACAATGCCATCTGGTCTGTCCAAAGAACGATCCGCTAACTGCAAGATCACTGTAGTTGGTCTAGGACTGCCCAGCCCCAACTTCTTGAACACCGATGTCGGCATCAAGTTTATGCTTGCTCCCAAATCACATAGTCCGCGAGCTCAGATACATTGCCCGATTGTGATCTGAATTGTAAAGCTCCCAGGGTCCTTGAGCTTTGTTGGCAACCTGTTTTGAATCCGGGAAGTGCACTCCTCAGTAAGCGCCACCGTAGCATACTCTGTCAATCTGCTTTTGTTAGCTACGATGTCCTTGATATACTTTGCATATTTAGGCACTCCCTGCAAAACATCAACCAAAGGTAAATTAATGTGTACCTGTTTAAGCACCTCCAAGAACTTTTTAAAACAAGCTTCCTCCTTGTATTTCTTTAATCTTTGAGGGAACGGGGGTGGTGGTCTTTTTGCTTCAGCTGCCTTCTCCTTCCCCCTCTCATCATCATGTTCCCTATCTTTTTCCACTGCTCCTGATTGCTGAGGTGATCTCTCTGGTTCCACCTTCTTGAGTTGTAAATCACTCCTTGTGGTCACTGCATTGACCTACTTGGGATTCGGGTCAGTGTCACTCGGTAGTCCTCCTCCGGGCCTGGTGTTTTGAGCTCCATCTGTTGTCCAAACTGGTACTCCAACGCCTTTATAGCTAACTAGTTGTTTTTTAAGTATGCCGCTAATTTCACATAATCAGCCTGCATTTGAGCTTGGTTAGCTATCATTGTTTTGAACATTTCCTCAATGTTGTTGGTTGGTGGAGGAGGTGCATTGTTTCCTCTATACTGAGACTAATAATTCTGCTGCCCCCCTTGATTTCTCTGCATACCCTGATTCGAACTCTGCCCTTGATGGCTGTTACTACCCCAAGAGAAATTCGGATGATTCCTCCAATTTGAGTTGTAATTATTGCCATACTGCTGCTGGTGATTATTTCTCTAGATGTTCCCAACAAAGTTCACAGAATCTAGATTTGCACCACAACACTCAGCTGAGTGTTCATTACTACCGCATACTTCACACAAAACCTACTACACTACATTAACTGGGGCTTGTGGTTGATTCAAGCTCATACTGCTGAAGTGGGTGTTGAGTTGATTTTGCAATACAACTATTTGTGCAGCGATAGCTGTAAAACCATCCACCTCAAAGACTCCTTCCGCTTTCCTTGTTCCTCCTCTTGAAGAGTCCGCATTCCACTCTGGATTTCCCTGTGAAATACGATTTAACAAAGTATACAGCTCCTTATAAGTCTTTTCTAATGCTTGTCCCCCAACTGCTGAGTCTAGCAAAATTTTTGTGTGGGGTTCCAAACCCTCTATGAAAGTATACACCAGCACATCATTGGACTAGTGATGGTGAGGACAATCCCTTAGCAATGATTTAAACCTTTCCCAAGCTTGATACAGATTCTCCTCCTCTCTTTGTTTAAAACTTAGAATCTGACTTCTAAGTCTTGCTATTTCCCGGATGGAAAGAATCTTATCAAAAACATTCTTGCAAGATCATCCCAAGTGGTGATAGAGTTAGGTGGTTCAGCTTTTAACCACCTCTTTACTTCCCCTAATAATGAAAATGGGAATAATGTAAGCCTCACGTAGTCGTATGATACTCCAGCAGGAATGTAAGTGTCACTTATCTCCAAAAGGTTTTGGAGATGTTGTTGTGGATCTTCATGAGGGAGACCTGTGAATTGCCTGCTGGTGTGCAACAATTGCACCATGTTCTGTTTAAGCTCAAACCTCCCTCCTAGATTTGGTCTGCGAATACTTGAAGTAACATTATTAGCATATGGGATTGCCACTTCGCGAACCGACCTAGCTGTCGTTTCCTTGGGCACTAACACTGCCCTCACTAGTGGTGGGTTTTGTTGTTTCTCCAGAATTGCCTGTCTGAGCAACTGTAGCTTTTTCTCTAGAGCTTTCCTTCTTTGACGATGAAATTGTCTTTCCGGCTCTATGTATGAATCCACCAACTCCTTCTCTCTTGCCAGTGTTCAGAAGAATTCAATATCTGCAAGAGAAAGGCTAAGATCAAGTTGTTAGCACTTAAATAGAATTTGTAAACTAACACTAAGAAAATAATTTTACCAATTGCCACTCCCCGGCAACGGCGCCAAAAACTTGTTCGGCTTCTGTGGTGACTACATGTAAGTGCACGTGGTCGAACAAGTAGTAAAGTGGCTTAAGTAAAGCCAAGTATCGATCCCACAGAGACTGAGCTATGGTACTAATTAACTCAAGTGTTAATGAACTATATCTTTAAGAATGCAGACAGCCCAATAAATAATATTTTGAGAGTTTGAGTTTACTAATTAATAAGAATCTAAGGCAAAACTATAAAGTGAGTCTAAACAATAGTAATGAGCAAGCTGAGGTTAAAACAAACATGCAGGGAATTAATTTATCAATACAATTCAGTTAATCTTTCCTTCGGTTGCTAGTCAAGAATTATTGCCTATGGATTGGAACTTTCGACTCCTATCGAACTTAAGAAGCATGAGTCTTAATCTACATTTCTGTGATAAAAGAATTTCATGTTCTAGCCATACATTCCCGATTCCTTAATTGACTAATAAGACTTTCAGATATATTTCTATTCTGAATGTAAATCAATTCTCAATTTTCCAAACTAAGAAGAGATCATATCCTACCAATTCACATCTTTCCAACTTCTTTCCTTTTCAAAATCAAAATTGGATTTTTTAGATATACATTAACATTGGCCAAACATTAATGCAGTAAGAACAAGAATTGATAGAACAACCATTGAAGAAAAGATGAAAACTGAAATGATTAACAATTACCTTCCACTACAATTGTTCTTAACCTCAGCAAGAAGTGATTTATCCACTCATTTGTGGATTAAACATCATCAAATAGGTGTAATTCATACAAACAATTGAGATAAGAGAGAAAGAGATAGAGAAGAACCCTAAAATTTTCGTCCCCTCAACTGCCTGTAACCCACGTTCTTGCTCAACTAAGTCAGAATGTTTAAAATAAAACCTAAGTGTGCTATTTATACTATTGAGAATTTTTCCCGGAATAACAAGCAACGTGGCACGGAGTGTATCGCGGAGAACTACCTTCATGCCACGGAGTTATCACGAACCTTCACTGGAAGTCGGCCCCCTAGGCAATTTAACCTCAACATGCCACGACATGCATCGCGGAGCTTGGCCAACGTGACACGGTGCTATCGCGCACCTCCACTGGAAATTGCCAAATTTTTTTCCTCTGAGGCAGAGTGCCTCCGCGATGGCAACGTGACATGGCTCCATCGTGGAGCCCTTGTTTTTGCTGATCTTCCATGTCCTTTTTCACTCCTTGTTTCCAAGTCCATTCCCGATTTTACCAACATGTATCTTAGCTTCCCAAAATTCCATTTTACCTACAAAACAACACTAATCATGTTGGTTAGTATAAATTCACATTTAACTACAAATCACATGAGAATGTACACAATAATGATAGACAAACAAGTCGAAATGAAGCATTTGAGTATCACTTGGGCATGAAATTTTGCCCAAGATCAGTGGTATGAATTGTGGCCCATATAACACCCGAGCAATAGTGCGCTCGGATATATCAACAGTGCGTCCTTGTACCATGACGCTCTCCAATTTGGGATGGTCTTTCATCTTTTTCCCTTCCTTTGCTTTCTTCTCCATGGTGACCAAATAACATAGAAATCCTAGACGATCTCTGAAGTGTATCGATTCGGGGTTCTAGCCATCCGATTGAACCTATAATAGCTGAATATCCGCTTCATCTCCTCCACCTCATTTAGTGCATCGGCAAGGATCTGCGGCTCTTCTTGAATACTCCACTTGGGTTTGTTCTTGGCGGTGAGAGCAAGATCCTATTCACAGATCACCTGTGCTCCTGGTACTCTCTACCGAATAGTAAAGTTCTCCTAAGGTGCATGCTCTTGCTCGGCACTGACTGCCTGCTCCTTAGATCCAAACTCACTGTCTCCATCGCCGGATTGGGCCTCCTCGGACCCTTCATCATCAATAGAGCTACTTTTGGACTCTTGGGCTCTTTTCTCAGCCCCCTTCTTAGACTAGGGAGCACCAGCGGATGTGACGGTGGCCACATCGGACTGGGCTTTAGCTTTTGCCCTAGTGGTTCAGGTCCCATCAGTGTTAGATGTATCGACCCTGTATTCCTCTAATAAACCACTAGGTATGTTGCCTGCATGATTAGATTCAGAGGTTTCATGTATCAATGCCCTCCGAGAAGTTGCTTTGGATGCTTTTCTCTTCTTAGTCATTGTACCTGTGGAGAGAAAAGGTTAGAATTCCAAATCTGAAAAAGAAGAAAGTAAGGAAAAAATCCTTCGTAATTTTTAACGGGTCTACAGTACGAGTCGTCCCTTAGAGGTACGATCCATATTGAGACTCGTAATGTCTCAGATCAAAGTTATGACTCTGAGGTACGATCCGTAGCACGAGTCATATGAGGATGCCCCTTGAAAACAAATGTTCTGTCTTTTTCCACGACATATGGTACGACTCGTAAGTTGATTCCATGAGTCATAGGAAAGATTGTACTGTCACTATTGGACTTAACCCTTTTCAGACTCCTAGTAATATTACTACGTACGACTCATAGTAGGATAGTATGGGCTGTACTAGGTTTTGTACCTCTTAATTTTTACATATTTGTCTTGGGACAGTCCCCACAAGCCATCCTACGAGTCGTAGTGTGGAACCACGAGTCGTTGGAAGGCTTGTCAAGCCTGTCCTTGCCTTATTTTGATGTCAGTTTGCAGGTGAATTCATTTTTGTATTGGGTAATCAGAATTCCCCAAGTCTAGGCATGCATTATTCACATTTGTACAACTACCCATTCCTCCCCTTTTTATTCACAACTCGTAACTCAATTTATAGAAGTTCATATTCAATTTTTAACATGTTCGAATCCTACCCAGTCACACACTTAATTTGCACATCACTGGTCATTGTCTTTCTCTATTTTACATGCATTTTGAGGACTCCCAATTAGTAAAAAAGTTTGCACAAACACAAAGGTCTCTTTACCTAATTCAAAGCATAATAACTTACTTGAATGATGCAAAATCTTGCTCACTTCGTGAGTGTTTAGTGACTAGGGTTTGGTACCAACTTTAGCAATTTTAATCGAGCAAAAATCTTGCTCAATTAATTTTGTTATTGAGTTACAATATAATAACAAAGTCATAGGAGTTCTCGTGGGTTCAAGTTTTAGTGCGTGGGAGAAGGGTCCGACAATTTTGGAGTTTAAATAGTTTTAGGGAAGATCTAAAAAATCTAGGCCGAATTGGGTTATTTTAAGCAATTTGACCCATCACAACTTGTACCATGAGTCGTAGGAAGGACCTACGACTCATCCCTAGGACTCCTAATAGAGATGTTAAGAAAACTTACTTGTGGACCTACAAGCACATCCTATGACTCGTACCACAAAGGTACGACCGTACCATGACTCATAGGTCACTCTTAATTGGAGGTCCATGCATTGCATAGTTCATAACTACAGTGAGTACTACGACCCATACTATGAAGTTATGAGTCGTAGGACCAACCGTACCCTGAACTTATGCAGTAAGATACATCTTTGCTTCTCACCATGACTCGTACTACGACCCATACAATCCTTTTTAGGAGTCGTACTGAGACCCGTAGCACCAATCAGTTCTGCAATTTTTCTGCCACCTATTTTTGTTTCTCATGCACACTACACACAAGTCAATAAACTTGGGTTGCCTCCCAAGAAGCACTTGATTTAACCTCGCGGCACAACACAGGTGGTTCGGTTACTAAGAATTCACCAAACCACTTCATGGGTTGCCTCCCAAAAAGCGCCTGATTTAACGTCGCGACACGATGCAAGTCTCTTGACTACTCAGACTTCATCAAGGAACTCATACTCATCCTCGATTGCTGAGACCACTCTATACTCCTTTGGTTGCTTCATTGACCGACAGATATTGAAGGTGACCTCTTCTTTATTGAGTCTGAATTTTAACTGGCCAGCCTCCACATCTACTAAAACCCTCCCAGTCGCAAGGAATGATCACCCCATAATGATGAGGACCTCAATATCAACCTCACAATCAAGGATCACGAAGTCCGCTAGGAATATGAATCTGTCCACTTTAACAAGCACATCAAATAGGATACCCACAAGCTTTTTCACTGTTCGGTCGGCCATCAGTAGCCACATAGTAGTCGGTGTGGAGGCTCCCAAGCCCAGCTGCTTAAACACAGCTAAAGGCATCAAATTAATGCTTGCTCCCAAGTCGTAGAGTACCCTCGTGAACTCAACATCACCAACAGTATATGATATGGTGAAGGCACCTTGATCCTCCTTTTTCTGGGCAAGGATCCGTGAGGCTATAGCGCTACAATGATGCACGTTATCCACAGGCTCATAGTTAACGGACCTTTTCCTAGTAACAGGTCCTTCATAAACTTGGCGTATCCCGATATATATTCGAATACCTCGACCAATGGTATATTTATAGATAATTGTTTTAGCATTGATAGGAATTTCTAAAACTTACCATTCTCTACCTTATTCTTCATTCTTTGAGGGAACGGTGGCTGTGGTCGTGGAATAGCCTCATAAATTTGTGTGGCCCCTTGTTTCTCTCCTTGTTCAGCCTCAGGCTCCTTCTTAACAACTGGAGCCTCAGTCAACTCAACATCCTCATCATGCTCATGCTCAGCAACCTCTTCCTCATCATCAATTATGCTTTCTTTCTTCCTTTGATGCTCAAATACAACCGACAGAGGGGAATCAACCATGGTCTTTCCACTCCTAGTTATCACAGTAATGCAATGGCCATCATTCTTAAGATTTTTGACTTTGTTGCTAGTTAGTGACCCTTTTGCCTAGGGTTCATAGACGCTGACAATTGACCCAGCTGTTGTTCAATCTGTTTGATAGTAGTGGCTAGATATATCTCCACGGATGTTTTTCAGTTGATCATCTCAGGATCTAACCTTCTTTAGCATCTCAGTCATCATGCTCTCCAACTTTGACTATCAGCCTCCCCCTCATGTGCATTTGGAGGCATGTACAATCCTTCTCAATCGTTGCGGTAACCATCATTCCTTCTCCATTCTCCCTCTCGCTCATGACCTCGGCTTCTGTCTCTGTAGTCGTTCCGGTTGTAACTGTTTCTGTATTGGTTCCGACCTTGGTTTCCAAAACCTTGGCGCCAAGTGGCTTTCCCAAACCCTTGGATGTTGGATCAGAAACCTGCCACCTAGTTTGTCTAAGAAGTTTGCTTGCTCCTCGGAATTTGAGTGTTCAGGCCTTGGTTCCTGTCCCTGTGTTTCCACTGCATTAACTTTTCTTGCTCCAACGCCCATGATATGCTTCATGAGCAGGTCCAATGATGTGTGCATATGGTCCAATTCCTGGTCATGTTCTTCCTCCGTCCTTCACTGTTTTGCAGTCAAACCAACAATATATGTACCTGCAACTGCTTCTGCTTCCTGAGTATGCCATGCTTTATTTGTTTTCATTTCTCTATCTAGAATAGTGGCAGCTTGCTCCCAGGTGAGTCTCATCAGTGCTCCTCCTGCTATTGTGTCTTCTATAGCTTTAGTACTGTTATTCAGTGATCTATAGGAAATATCCAACAAACTGTCATCAGAAATTTTATGGTATGCGCATTTGGTGAACTTCTTCTTGAATCTCACCAAGTTTCATGAAGTGCTTATGTCTTCAGTTGTCAAAAATTTTATATGTCATCCTTAAGCTGCAGTATCCTGGATGGTGGAAAGAATCTCTCTAGAAAATCTTGTTTGAGCTACCTTCTGTTGGTAATGGAGTGGTTGGACAACTCCGATAACCATAAAGTGTCTTCCCCAGACAGAGAGAATGGGAAGATTCTTAGCCTTATTGCATCCTAGCTAACACCGGGCAACCTGTACACCTTGCATATTCCAACAAAGTTCATTAAGTGCGAGTTAGCATCATCAACTGCGTGACCACTAAACACCCCTTCATGTTCAACAATTGAATCATGGTGCTAGTGATGTCAAATTTTGCCCCAACCGGCAAAGGCGGTGGTACAATTGCTCTGGTTTACCCGACTACATCAATGTCTGGGTCATCCTCATCAAATAATTGAGGGGCATATCTTTGGCCTTTGTTTCCCCTTCCATGAAGACCAACGTTGACAACCTCATCTTGAGCATCATCGGCTTCCTGAAGTGCAGTTTGCCGAGTTAGCTCGGCTTGCCTAGCTTCTTCATCAAGATGAGCATCTCTCTGTTCTTAGTTCTCCATCCTTCACATCATTTTTTTCAAGTTATAGATCCAAAGGAATCAGGGGATTTCCACTTCGTCGAGTACTTGGCATTCACCAACCTGTGGGTGTCCAAAAACAAAAAGAAAACGTAATTAAGGAAATAATAACCAAAAGTTTAAATACAAGCAATTAAGCTAATCTTAGCCGTATTCCCCAGTAATGGTGCCACTTTTTGGTAACGCTCAAACTCACACTTCCTGGAAAAGCATGATGCGGAGGTTGTCAATAAAGAACCAAACAAAGAGGTTGGGGTCGAACTCACAGGGAATAAGGTAAGAACTAGACTAATGCCGGTACTTAAACTTGTTTTTAAGTTATCTCCAAATTCGGGGGTTTAAAGAAAAATAATAATAAAACAAGATCGCAATTGTGGTGGTTATCAAGATTCGCAAATAAATACGATAAGTGTTCCCCATGGATTCATAACCACTTCGGGTATACACACGTGATCAATTCCAATGCTTACTTGTAGAACTGATAACTTGGATTCATCCCTATTGGATGACTATACTCAATCACCGGGTCAGGGCTCATGAACGATTTCAAACTAACCGTTATCAATATGTTCAAAATTAACTTTCCTTTGACTACAGCTCAAGTCGTACAATGATCATAAAAATCAAGGCTTTATTGTAATTCTTTTTTTTAAATCTCTACTTATCTATGTTCAAGCAAGTAAAGAATTTGGGAAGTCCTAATGTTGCACAGCGTTAAGAAATATTTAAAGATGAAGAGAATACAATACAAGAGTTTAGCATTGGTTTTGAATCACTTTGTGTAACCCTAGTTCATTAATTCACCATGGTTCCCACAACCCTAGTTGTGGAGATTTTAGCCTCTCATGATTGTAAGATCGTAACTACTATTCATAGACAAACACATAATTAAAATACTTACAATAATAATTGGAAGAAAACCTACTTTGAATATTGATGAACAAAATCAAGAACAATTGAGAAAACCAAGTGTAGATCTCAAGAGTTGCTCTCCAAAACTTGATAATAATTCACAAACAATTAATTAAAAGTCTTCTCTCAATGTAATCACATGTCTTCTCTCCTCTCTTCACTAAAAAAAGGTATTTATACAGATATCAGAATTCCTTTCCTAAGCTAATAGTGAAATTTCCATATCTAGCGCGACTCATCCTACGACTGGTTATACGACCTATAACAAGATTGTACGGGTTGTACCTTTCTCTCAGTACATTTCCTGGCTGCTGCAAGATTGACCAAGTGTTGGCAACTAGTATGACTCGTACCATGGTCCTACGAGTCGTACAATCCATCTGTGGCTTGGTTTTGAGAACTTTGACATCTTCTGAAGTTTTCTACGAGTGTTGTGGTATGCCTCGTACCTTGCTCCTACGACTCGTAATTGCTTATTGCATCTGGAGTTCTGCCAAGTCTTTAAGAATCATTGAAGCTCCCCACAGCTCATGGTATGAGATGTAAGTAGATGTTATGATATGTGGGTTCCACCCGTACCAAGAGACTGCTTGTGCAAATTTTCTCTAAAGTTTTCCATGACTCCAGTTACGGCTCGTACCATCTTGGTACGGCTTGTACTGAGGGTCGTACTTTGCCTTCACATTATTTCATCCTTCGGAGTTTTTCCATGAGTCTCAGTACAACTTGTATAATCTAGGTATGGCTCATACTGAGATTGGTACTTGGCTGATTTTTTTCACTTTTATGCATCATTTGCACATTTTTGGTCCAACACCTATTTTTTTTGAAAACAAAGTCTGTATAAAGATACCTAAGTCCATGCTATTTTCTTAGTTTTAAGCATCGAAAGTGTTCTAAACACACAACATATCAGAGTGCAAGGTGATAGGGGTCCTTAATGATGAAGGAGAGAAAATGGAAATTGGTGTTGTGTAATGCCCCGGAAGCCCTATGATCAGACTCGGGAGTTGAAATGGAGAAAACTGAAAAATTTGCACCAAGTCACAGAACGGGTCATTACTGGACTCGTGGGGTTGACCACGAGTCGTTAGGTGACTCGTGGTGAGGTTCTGGTCTTAAATTTTGGAAATGGTGATTGGAAGCCACCACTCGTGGACAATCCCACGACTCATTGAGTCAGTCGTGGTCAAGGGATATGGAAAGGAGAAGAAAATCTTGGAAATGTACCATACGGTTGGTCACGACAACTCGTGGTCAGACACCACGATTTGTGGGATGGGTCGTGGTCAGCCAATTGCTTATGGTTTGAGAATTGGGCAGTGCGGATGAAGAGTGGTGACCACAAGTCGTGGTCACCAGTAATGACTCGTAGGGTCCCCCGTGGTGAGCCCCACATGAATTATTGGACAAAGCACTCGACGATTGATGCCACGAGTCGTGGTGTTGCGTAACGACTCGTCCAGTCCCTCGTTGGGACTGACAGTCAGTTTTTAACTACGAATTTATTAAGGGTATTAACATCATTCCTAAGCCCTAGGGTCCTATACTACATCGTTTTAAGTTATTTTCATGGTGTATTAAGATAGGTTAATTCATTATAGCATATTTAAAAATCATGCATACAAAGTTCTAGGGAATAGATTGTGATCAAGCATAAAACCCCAAGGTTCTTCATCAATTGTTCTTCAATTCCTCTTGGGCAAGTAAGGGAGTGATAGAATCCAAGTCTCTCAGGTATGTAGGGTTATGAGTGGGTGAATTCGTTCACACTCATGCCCAATCTCTCCTAATTCATAAAATTCTATTTGAAAATCTTATGGGGTTTTATCCCAAATTCTCATGAAATCCTAATGATATATCTATGGGTTAGTATCTCTTATGTATCACATCATATTTTACGAATCATGGGCAGATTTTACAACTAAATCGATTATAAATTTATTGATTTAAATTTCTATAAAATTATGCCCAATCAAGCATGTTCTATGATAAATAGAGTTATGATTTTACCTTGATTTTGATGTTCTTTAACCCATCATGATTTATGATTTATGATATGGATTTACTCAAATGCTCATCATGGATTTATTATTACTAAGTATATAAATGTTTTACAATTATGCATGGACTTCATAATTGATCGATTATGACGTTGGCTGATTCATGGGTCCTTGATTGATGGCTAAACATGTATTTAAATGGGGGTCAACGATGTTAGTGTTTATTTGGTCATGAATGTCACGACTGAACGGAGGCTCGAATCGTAACATGAGACAAGGAGCCCCGAGAGACCCCAAGTCGACCCATGGCATAAGCATACATCTAATTCAATTAAGAACTGAATAACCATCAATACAATCACAGCGGAATACTAACTTGAATATAACATCAAAATGTAAAATTTGAAGTTGAATACATACATATGTATGAATAGCCTCTAATCACGACGAATTGATGGGACAAGATTCTAACTAACTCAACAAGCTGAAACTGAAATACATAAAGAAAAGATGAATAGTCTAGTCCTCGGAAGATGAGGACTCAACAATAAAGCAACGCTAACTCCAATAAGCTGACTAAGAGCAAGGCTGAAGCTGAGAGCAGGATCTTGTATCATGAAATGATACAGCATAGAAGTATGCGGTCAGTACGTGGAATGTACCGAGTATGCAAGGTAAGTAAACCCACTAATGTAAGTAAAATCATTTAAAGACAATGTATTAATTAAAACATAACATCAGAAAACTGAGAGCAGGACTTGCATGCATTCTTTCTGAAATCATGACCTCTTCATAACATGATATAACATGCTTCATAACATTATAACTGACTCGACTGACTCAAAGTTTAATTCTGACATTTATAAGTAAAAGTTGAACATTGAGTCAAACCTGCTTTAGAACATGCATTTACATAAATCTCACAAGTAATGAATATGCATATCTGAAATCATGAGGAACAATGGGAGACTCGTCTTTTAACCGACATACCACGATAGAGCTTACGTGGTCCCGACTATTACACTCAAGTGGGCATATCCATCCAAAACCTTGTCAGGTCTAAGGACGCAACCATGATATTGATATCAAGCTCATGGGCCATTAGGGTTGTGGATAGCTCATGAGCGAGGTCCCAATAATATATAATAGTATCAACCTACGTTGGCACGTAGTTCTGAAGCATAGGGTGATCGACCCTTAGCCTACTCGGTGCTAGACACTACTCCCAAAAATATGCATATGCTCTACATCATATATCACGAAGCTCAACATCGTCTATTGATGAAGCTCAATGATCAAATACATCTCAAATATGAAATCATGCATATGAGAAGCTTTAGTTCAAAACATACCACAAGCTGAAAACATACTTGAGAGCCTTTGCTCCAAAAACATGTGGTAAGCTATGCATAGGAAGACTTTACTCAAAATATACCACAAGCTAGAATATAATTGGGAGTCTTCGCTCCAAAACAATGTGGTAAGCTTAGTTCGAGAAAATCATCATTTAAACTTAACATGTGGGCATTGCCCAAAGCTTTATCATACTTAGAAATACTCAATTCTCATCGAAAACATAATTATAAACATGGGTAGCTTCAAATCGTGATTTTCATCATAATATCTCATCACTATCACATATACTTCACAAATCTCACTTTTCATGATCATTTCGTCAATGGGCTTCAACATTCATAAGTGTAGAAACTTAATTTTAATTGAAATCATTATAAACTTAGCCGATGTTTCACAATTCGATAATAAAATCATAATCAATTCATACCTATGTGTAGAAATAGATAATTAATGCATTTGGGTAAAAACCCCATAGATCAGTCATAAAATTTCATACTTTTTAGAGAGGGATTGGGAATGGGTGTGGAAGAAACCACCCATTCATATCCCTACATACTTGATGAAGACTGAATCATACTCTCCCTTGAATGCCCAAAAAGGAATTGAAAGAAATTGAAGAAAACCTTGAATCACCCTTTGATCACCTCTCTATCACTCTTCTATTATCTTGCATGCATGAATGAAGAATTTAGGATAGTTTCCCCCTCTAAAACACACATTTCATAGGCTAAAATGATGTAGTTTAGCTTTTAGGAACTTAGAAATTACGGAAAAACCCTTACTTAAATCGCAGAATTTTGCTGACTGTCAGTCCCCACGAGGGACTGGACGACTCGTCACCAGTGCCCACGACTCGTGGCCTTGAGTCGTGAGGTGCACTACCAAAAAATCACCATGAGATCCCACGGAGGACACCACAAATCATGGTGAGTGACCACCACTTGTGGTCACTATTCGTAGCCTTCACTGCCCAATCTCCCTTGCCAAGCATCCAGTCCAGGCCATGGGTGACCTCACAAATCGTGTGGCCTGACCATGACTCAGGGTCATGCCCGTGGTGTCCCCCAGACCAGTCCACCTCCCTTCTTGGCCACGAATCACTTCACAACTCATGGTCCCTCCTCGCGGTTCACCTAACGATCCGTTCTGTGACCTGGTGCAGAATTTTAGTTTTCCTCCTTTTCAACTCCCGGGTCTGATCCTTGGGTTTTTAGGGTATAACAATATCTCCCCCTTGAAAACATTCGTCCTCAAATGTTAGAAACACACAGAAAAAGTAGAAACATGCAATCATTATAGGCAAATACTGATCATTTAAGTTGAAAACTAACGGAATGACTACCTTCGAAAAGAACTACATAGATGAACTGAATTCTCAAATCATACATACATCCACATACATAAAAGAAACTTGGGAACATGAACTGAACATGAAACTAAGTAGAGTTTTAGGTCAAAACTGATACCTCATGCTGACATTGAGTCGGTAGAGAATAAATGTGGGTATCTAGCCATCAAATCCGCTTCGGCTTCCCATGTAGCTCCTTTAACATGTTGATTCCTCCATAACACTTTAACTGAAGCTAATTATTTGTTCCTTAGCCTTCCAACCTGTCGATCCAGTATTTCCATCAGAACCTCCTCATAGCTAATATTCTCCTTTACACCAATACTGTCCACAAGGATAACTAAAGCTGGATCACCCAAACACTTCTTCAAAAGCGATATGTGAAACACAGGATGCACGGAAGATAACTCAGAGGGAAACTCCAACTCGTATGCCACCTTACCAACCTGTTTAACAATCCGGTAGGGGCCAACATAACGAGGGCTGAATTTTCCTTTCTTTCCAAACCACATCACTCCCTTCATGGGAGATATCTTCAGAAACACCAAGTCATCGACTTCAAATTCTAATTCTCTTCTTCTCACGTCCGCATAGGACTTCTGACGACTCTGGGAAGTTTTCAACCTATCTCTTATCAACTGAACCTTCTCCATTGCATGATGAATCGAGTTTGGCCCTATCATTTCTACATCACCAACTTGAACCATCCGATGGGCGACCTACATCTCCACCCGTAGAGAGCCTCGAATGGCGCCATCTGAATACTAGCGTCATAGCTGTTATTTCAGGAAAACTTGATCAAGGGCAAGTGATCATCCCAACCACCTTTGAAGTTAATCACACATGCCCTCAATATGTCCTCGAGGGTTTTAATTGTCCGCTCTGCTTGACCATCCGTTTGTGGATGTTGTGCTGAGTTTAGCCTGTGTACAAAGCCCTTTTTGGAACGACCTCCAAAACTGAGAGGTAAATTGAGTACCTCGATCTAAAATGATAGACAAGGGCACTGCATGAAACAGAACCAACTCTCGGATATACAACTTGACATAATCCTCCACCGATGTTTTGACCGGTAGAAAATGTGCAACCTTTGTCAACCTGTCTACCACAACCCAAATAGAATCATAGTGTCGACGAGTACGAAGTAGGCCTGTGATAAAATCCATATTAATCTCTTCCCACTTCGAAGTTGGAATGTTAATATTCTGAAGTACGCTCCCGGCCTTTGATGCTTGACCTTTACTTGTTGGTAGTTTGGGCACTTGGCTACGAATTCTGCAATATCCTTCTTCATGCCATTCCACCAATATATATTTCACAAATCAGGATATATCTTGGTGGCGCCTGGATGAATAGAGTATAGGGATCCTAGAGCCTCATGCAATATCTGACTCCTCAAATCATCGATATCTGGAACACATAGGTGACCCTGGCACCGCAGCACACTATCTCCCCCTTGGGAGAAGACCTCTACCTTCTGACATCAAACGGCTTCTTTCAGCTTTACCAACATCGGATCCTCATCTTTTATAGCTTTCACATCAGTCACCAAGGATGATTTTGATCCGTTTTGCACAACAACACCGCCATCAGTCGAGTCGACCAACCTAACTCCCAACCTTGCAAGTCGATGGACATCTCTCACTAGCTCCTTCTTTCACTCATCCACATGGGATACACTCTTCATAGAGAGCCTACTAAATGCGTCCACTACCACATTAGCCTTCCCTGGATGGTAAATAACAATCATATCATAGTCTTTGAGTAGCTCTAACCACCTCTTTTACTGTAGATTGAGGTATTTCTATGTGAATACATACTGTAAACTCTTGTGATCTGTAAATACATCCGCGTGGCCCTTGATCTTGGGCAGAATTATATGCCCAAGTGATGCTCAAATGATCTATTTCATCTTGTTTATCTATCGTTATTTGGAATTCTCATGTGATTTGTAGTTAAAATGTGAATTTATACTAACCAACATGATTAGTGTTGTTTTGCAGGAAAAATGTAATTTTAGGATGCTAAGTTGCATGTTGGTGAAAATCGAGAATGGACTCGGAAGAGAGCAGTGGAAAAGGTCAAGGAAAAGCAGCAAATAAAGAGGCTCCGCGATGGAGCTGTGTCACGCCGCAATCGCGGAGGCAATCTGCCTCGGATGAGTTATTTTGGCAAATTTCCAGTGAAGGTTCGCGACGGCGCCGTGGCACGTTGGCCAAGCCCCACGTTACATGTCGTGGCACGTTGCCTATATTTACCTGGAACATAAAATTCCAGTGAGGGTCATCGTTTGCACCGTGTCACGAAGGCAGTGCTCCGCGATGCACTCCTTGACACGTTGCTTGTTATTCTGAGAAAAATTCCCACTAGTATAAATAGCACACTTAGGTTTATTTTTAATGATTCTGCCTTAGTTGAGCAAGAACATGGGTTACAGGCAGTTGAGGAGACGAAAATCTTGGGGTTCTTCTCTAACTATTTCTCCTTTATTTCAATTGTTTGTATGATTTATACTCATTTGATGATGTTTAATCCACAATTGAGTGGCTAAATTCACTTCTGATGAGGTTAAGAACATTTGTAGTGGAATGTAATTGTTGATCATTTTGGTTTTTCATCTTTTCTTCCATGGTTGTTCTATCAATTCTTGTTCTTACTGCATTAATGTCTGGACAATGTTAATGTATATCTAAAAAAATCCAATTTTATCTTGAAAAGGAAAGAAATTGGAAAGTTGTGAATTGGTAGGATATGATCTCTTCTTAGTTTGGGAAAATTGAGAATTGATTTACCTTCAGACTAGAAATATATCTGAAAGTCGTATTAGTTAATTAAGGAATCGGTTTCGTATGGATAGAACATGAAATTCTTTTATCACAGAAATGTAGGTTGAAGGTTCATGATTCTTAAGTTGGGTAGAATACGAAAGTTTCTCTCCATATGCAATAAATCTTGACTAGCAACCGAAGGAAAGATTAACCGAATTGTATCGATAAATTACTTCCCTGCATGTTTATTTTAGCCTCAGCTTGCTCACTACTAAAGTTCAGACTCACTCTATAACTTTGTTTTAGATTAGTATAAATTAGGAAACCAACTCTCAAAATCTTCTTTAAATTGTTGTCTGCATTTTTTAGAGTTAGAGTTCATTAACACTTAATTTGGTTATTACCTTGGTTTAGTCCCTGTGGGATCGATACTTGGCTTACTTTAGCCATTTTACTACTTCTTCGACCACGTGCACTTGCGTGTAGTTGTGAAACACCCCGAACAAGTTTTTGGCGCCGTTGTCGGGGACTGGCAATTGGTAAAATTATTTTCTTAAGTGTTAGTTTACGATTTCTATATTGTGCTGACAACTTGATCTTGGCGTGTCTTTTGCAGATATTGAATTCTGTTGAACACTGGCAAGAGACAAGGAGCTGGTGGACTCATACTTAGAGCAGAAAAGACAATTTCATCGTCAAAGGAGAGAAGCTCTAGAGCGAAAGCTGCAGTTGCTCAGACAAACAATCCTGGAGCAACAACAGAATCCACCACTTGTAAGGGCAATATTAGTGCCCGAGGAAATGGCAGTTAGGCCGGTTCGCGAAGTGGCAATCCCACATGCTAACAATGTTACATCAAGCATTTGCAAACTCGAGCCAGGAGGGAGGTTTGAGATGAAACAGAATATGGTGTAATTGCTGCACACCAGCGGGCAATTCATAGGTCTCCCTCACGAGGATCCACAACAACATCTCCAAAACTTTTTGGAGATAAGTGACACTTACATCCCCGCTGGAGTATCATCTGATTACGTAAGGCTTACATTGTTCCCATTTTCACTATTGGGAGAAGCAAAGAGGTGGTTGAAAGCTGAGCCACCTAATTCCATCACCACTTGGGATGATCTTGCAAGGAAATTCTTGATACGGTTCTTTCCATCAGGGATAACAGCAAGACTTAGAAGTCAGATTCTAAGTTTTAAACAAAGAGAGGGGGAGAATCTGTATCGAGCTTGGGAAAGATTCAAATCCATGTTACGGGATTGTCCACACCATCACCAGTCCAATGATGTGCTGGTGCATACTTTCATAGAGGGTTTGGAACCCTACACAAAAATTTTGCTAGACTCAACAGCTAGGGGACAAGCATTAGAAAAGAATTATGAGGAGCTGTATACTTTGTTAAATCGTATTTCACAGGGAAATCCAGAGTGGAATGCGGACTTGTCTAGAGGAGGAACAAGGAAAGCGGCAGGAGTCTTGGAAGTGGATGGGTTTATAGCTATCATTGCACAGATAGCTGCGCTGCAAAATCAACTCAACACCCACTTCAGCAACATGAGGTTAAATCAATCTCAAGCCCCAGTTAATGTAGTGCAGCAGATTTGGTGTGAAGTATGCGGTAGTAATGAACACTCAGCTGAGTGTTGTGGTGCAAATCTAGATTCAGTGAACTTTGTTGGTAATGTACAGACAAATAATCACCAACAGTATGGAAACAACTACAACTCTAATTGGAGGAATCATCTGAATTTCTCCTGGGGTAGTAACAGTCATCAAGGGCAGAGTTCGAATCAGGGTGCACAGAGAAATCAAGGAGGGTAGCAGAACTATCAGACTCAATACAAAAGCAATAATGCACCTCCTCCACCACCACCACCCAGCATTGAGGAAATGTTTAAAACAATGATAGCTAACCAAGCTCAATTGCAGGCTGACTATGTGAAGTTGGTGGCAGATGTAAAGAACAATCAGTTAGCTACAAAGGCGTTGGAGTACCAGTTTGGGTAACTAGCTGGAGCTTAAAACACCAGGCCAAGAGGAGGACTACCGAGTGACACTGACCCGAATCCAAAGCAAGTAAATACAGTGACCAAAAGGAGTGGTTTACAACTCAAGGAGGTGGAACCAGAAAGACCACCTCAGCAGTCAGGAGCAATGGATAAAGAAAGGGAACACGATGATGAGAGGGGGAAGAAAAAGGAAGCTGAACTAGAAAGACCACCACCCCCGTTCCCTCAAAGATTAAAGAAACACAAGGAGGAAGCGTGTTTCAAAAAGTTCATGGAGGTGCTTAAACAGGTACACATTAATTTACCTCTTGTTGATGCTTTGTAGGGAGTGCCGAAGTATGCAAAATATATCAAGGACATTGTGGCGAACAAAAGCAGATGGACTGAGTATGCTACGGTGGCGCTTACGTAGGAGTGCACTTCCCGGATACAGAACAGGTTGCCAACAAAGCTCAAGGACCCTGGGAGCTTGACAATTCAAATCACAATTGGGCAAAGTATCCAAGATCGTGGACTATGCAATTTGGGAGTGAGCATTAACTTGATGCCGACATCGGTATTCAAGAAGTTGGGGCTGGGCAGTCCTAGACCAACTACAGTGATATTGCAGTTAGCGGATCGTTCTTTGGCCAGACTAGATGTCATTGTGGAGGACGTGCTGGTGCAAATGGTCTCCCTTATCTTCCTGGTAGATTTTGTTGTGTTGGATTTTGAGCTGGATGCGGAAGTCCCTTTTATTTTGGGACGTCCTTTCTTGGTAACCGGGAAAGCTTTGATTGATGTAGTTGCAGGGTAGCTAACCATGCGGGCGCATGACAATGTGGAGGTATTTGACATGTACAAGGCCACGAAGCTTCTGACCGTATATAAGGAGCTTTCAGCAATCAACGTGCTTGTCAAGCAGATATTGTTCAGATTGTTGATTCTAGAGATCCAGTGGGAAAACCACCGATTGAGGATACCCCGCATGGGGCAGTAGAGTTGTGGCAAGAAGATCGAAGTGCCACATTCTTGGTTAATGGGCAGTGGTGTAAGCATTATTGGGGTGAGGACGTTATTCGAGAGAAAACGTCCGTCATTCTAGTGGATGATTGAGTTTTAATGACGTCGAGCCGCAATGGTAAACCAGGCGCTGCACGGGAGGCAACCCATGAAATTGTTGTTATAGATGAGTAGAAGTAGTTAAAAAGAAAAAAGAAAAGAAAAGAAAAATAAAAATAAAAATAAAAATAAAAATAATTCATTTGTGTTTGAAACCTATAAATTCTAACCAATTTCTTGTTGTGAGATGATTTTCAGGTGTAACGGAGGGCAAAAATGCAAAGGATCACAAAGGAAAAAAAATCAAGGTGAGAAAAAATTAAAGTGGAAAAACAGTGAGCCTGCGCGATGGCTCCGCGTCACGGAGGAGGGCCTCCACGTCACGGAGGAGGGCCTCCGCTTTACCCTCCATGACACGTTGAAGGTGTTTTGGAATTTTTACAAATTCCAGAACCCCTACGCGATGGCTCCGTGTCATGGAGGGGGTGCTCCGAGTTACCCTCCGTGACACGTTGAAGTGTTATCGCGACGGGTCATACCGGGTCGCCAGGTGACCCGCGCGAAAAATCCTCTTTTTAACCCCGAAAACACCTCATTTTTCCCATTTCTCACTCCCCTCCGCGACAAACTCCCTAAAATCCCCCCTCCCCTAATGTGACACGGACCTAGGATCAAATTTTGTTCACCTTTTCTTCAAGTTCATCGAATTAAAGGTATGTTCTTGAACTTAACCTCAATTTTTGCCGAAATTTTCAATTTTTGAGCATGTGAGGTGACTAAAGCTTGCCCTAAGTGTAAATTGAGCATGAATTCATTTAAGTTATTGTTGATTGATGTTCGTAGTATCGTTATGATTATATGAACTCGATAAATACATGTTTGATTGAATTTGTGCGAAATTGGTAGCTAGGGTTGGAATTTGAATAGGAAGAAACTAAATTTGGTTGAAAATTCGAAAATAATTGGGTTATGCATGTTGGTTGATGTAAATGATGTTGTGAATATGGATGAATATGCTAAATAAACAAGGGAATTTTCGGGAAAATGAAATTGGTGAATCGCATAGGTTGTTGTTGTTGAGAAAACTTTTGGCTAAGTGCTATGTGATGTAATGGAATCGATGGTGAAATTGTGATTAGTTGTACGAAATCTGAGTAGTACTTAGTCATTATTCCCTCGACTTATTTGAATGCACGAGGCATGTTGATTGATAAAACTTGGAAAAGAATGATTGTTTTGCCGAATTGTTTTCATTGTGGCTAAAGATTAAGTGTGGGGTGGCCTAACTCAACCCAACCTTAATCGAAGCAAATTTTCGACTTGAATAACATTGGGACTGTCTGTTTGATTTGACAGGAACGATGTCAAGCAGGAAAGACAAAGGAAAGGGTGCATCTACATCAGGATCCAGGAGAAAAAGGATTAGATTGGGAACGGTAGTCCCAGCAGCACCAGCGGTTCCACACGGCCAACGCCGTCAATACGGAACCCGATGGGTGACGGATGAAGGGAAGAAATGGTATGCAAAGCACAAGGAGACCAAATACTTCCCTGAGGAGCATATTGCAAGGGATCCACTTGCATAGGAATTCCCCAGAATCGTACACAGGATTGACGCCGCCGGGCCGAACTTCATCTTCGAAGAGCCCAAGGAGTGCAATCTCCATTTGATTCGGGAGTTCTACGCAAATTGGAACCCGACAGTCCGCAGTCACACCGTCAAGATAAGGGGGCAGGTTGTCACCTTTGAGCCCCATCACCTGAATGCCATATTGGGGGTGTGGGACATAGACACCCATGTACTCCAGCAGCTGAACATAACTCCACCCTATGCAGATATCAGACGCACTCTGTGTGGAGCCCGTTCGACAGCACGGTGGAGCAGGCACAAGGAGAGGGGCTATCATCAGACGCTGCCTTACTCTCAAATGAACAGGGAAGCCAGGATTTGGCTTAAAATTGTGTGTTCTTGCCTGATCCCGAGGGTGCACATGATAGATGTCACCGGGGATCGAGTGTGCTTGGTTTATGCCCTGATGAAAGGGATGGAGATTAATGTTGGGGCGGTGATCATCTCTGCCATGAAAAGAGCCTGTTTGCATCAAGGGCACAGGTACGGGTTTAGTGGTTTGCTGACCACGTTTCTGAGGGGCCTTGACATCGAGGAGGAGGCCCTAGACTACATCCCGCAAATGGATAGGCGTTCCTTGGATATCACCAAAACCAAGGCACCCGACACCACTCACGGGCCAGTTCTCACACTAGCAGAGTGACATGCTCGGGATGATCAGTATATTGCCCACATGTACGGGATGCAGATGCTGCAGTTGCGAATAGGTGGGAGGCCAACAACAGAAGATGAGTTATGGTAGCTCGAGCTAGATTACCCCTTTGGCGAAAATTCTCGGGCTCTATACCGAGTGGGGCCAGCTTTTGTGGAGCCTGTAGACGATGATGTCCCCACTGATGAGGAGACACGCCGCGATGACTCAGATGCTGAGTCAGATGAGGACAGTGGGGGCGATTCAGATATGGCGGACGTGGCAACGGCACCTGATGAAGAAGTTGAATACTTCGATTGATCAGGGAGTTTCACCACCCACCTTTATGATAAATTGAATTTTGTGAACACTGGGGACAGTGTTCGGTTTAAGTGTGGGGTGGGAGTAGTTAGGTGCCAGTTGTTTTGTTGTTGTTTATGTTCATGTCTTGTTGTTGTGCCTGTGAAAAATTTGTGACCCTGTGATTTTGTGCGTATGTTTTGTATTGTAATTCGGTGTGTAATGAATGTTAAGTTGTTGTGTGTTGTGTTGAGTTGTTGTTAGCTGGTTGTGTAGATATTGTTTTTTGTTTTCTATTGAAATTATCGATATTTTTAAAAAAAATATTGTTGAATTTTTTATGATTGGGTTTCTCGACCTTTATTTTCGGTGCTTTTACCGAGAATAGTCCCATTGAACCGAAGTCGTAAATATTGACCGTTCCCTATGATGGATAGATGATGACCGTCTTAAGGGAAATGTAGTCGATAGGAGTAGTTTTTCTTATATTTTATTTTCTTTCTTTTGTTTGGTTCCCAGACGTGTCGCTACTTCATGGTTCGGAATTCTTGTTGCGTGTTGTACATGATATTGAGATGCAAAGATGATTCATATGAAAGCATGCAAATGTGAAAGATGTTGAGATACCTAGGCCCTAGAGTTCGATTCGGTGTGATTGAGGCTTAATATTGAATTCTTTTAATTAGCTGATTGAAGAGTCTGTGAATAAGTCTTGAGTTGAGCATGTGCAATGAGTGTGAGGTGAGGTTTCGATTCTTCCATGCTATTGTGAAGTGTCTAGAACTTTTCTGGTGTGTGTACGAAATGAAATGAAGGATGTGTAGTGTAGGAAAGGATGTAGGCATTTCTTTGATTAAACCGAAAGTTTTTTTTTCCTTATCATACCTACCTTGAATGTACATCCTAGTTAGCTCCATTGAGCCTTTAGCCTATCTTTTTTCTTCTTTCATTGAAGAGATAGAAATTGAGCTTAATCCCTTCTTTTCATTAGCCATGAATTTGATCCAAAACTCTTAAGCGCTCAAGAAAAAATAATTTTCCCACAGAGTCAAGGAGTGAAAAGTGTGAAAAAGAAAGGAAAAGCGGAAGTGGTGAAAGTAAAGATAAGGTCAAAGGTGCACTTGCCGAATTTAAATAAAATGAAGATGTATACCTAATCTTTGTTATTAAGTCGAGTGCGCTTAAAGAAATGGGAACAAAAATAAAGAAACACTTCAAGAATGGGAGGATGAAGGAAGAAACAATGCCCATAATGATGGTGGGATGTATTGAAAAGTGCTTAAGGAGGCTAGATGAGATTATTGGTTATTTTAGTATTTACTAGTTCCTTATCTTACATTACAACCCGTTAAGTCCTACGTGATCTTACATCATGCGTCCTTATATTAGTGAAGTAATACACTAGAGGCAAGCCTATGGTTCATGAAATGATGCATGTGAATTCTTTGGGAGAGAGAGCGAAATCGTGTTCATATACCCCTACATGTAATGCTTTGGAAATCATATCGTTGAAAAAGGGGTAATTCTCTTGTGTTGTGAGGAAACATGCTTGACGAGAGATTGAATTTCGTGTCGGATGTCATTGATCAGCTAATTTGCATGAGTTTGCCGAGATCGAGAGTCGATTCTTGAGTCTAGGAGGTCTTAATGTGGTAAATATCATTATGTTTATGAGACTATGCATGTTTTCTTGATGATTTGCTATATTAAATAATCGGTATAACCGTAGCTTGAATTGTCGAGCCAAAGTAGCTATACGTGGGTGTCAATTGCATGAGATATGAGAGTATTGTTCGAGGACGAACAAGGTTTTAAGTGTGGGGTAAGTGATCTTGGGCAGATTTATATGCCCAAGTGATGCTCAACTGATCTATTTCGTCTTGTTTATCTATCATTATTTGGACATTCTCATGTGATTTGTAGTTAAAATGTGAATTCATACTAACCAACATGATTAGTGTTGTTTTGCAGGAAAAATGTAATTTTAGGAAGCTAAGTTGCATGTTGGTGAAAATCGGGAATGGACTCGGAAGTGAGCAGTGGAAAAGGTCAAGGAAAAGCAACAAATAAAGGGGCTCCGCGATGGAGTCGTGTCACGCTGCCATCGCGGAGGCAGTCTGCCTCGGATGAGTTATTTTGGCAAATTTCCATTGAAGGTTCGCGACGGCGCCGTGGCAAGTTGGCCAAGCCCCGCATTACATGTCGTGGCACGTTGCCTATATTTAACTGGAACATAAAATTCTAGTGAGGGTCCGCATTTGCACCGTGTCACGGAGGCAGTGCTCCGCGATGCACTCCGTGACACGTTGCTTGTTATTCCAGGAAAAATTCCCACTAGTATAAATAGCACACTTAGGTTTATTTTTAATGATTCTGACTTAATTGAGCAAGAACGTGGGTTACAGGCAGTTGCGGAGACGAGAATCTTAGGGTTCTTCTCTAACTCTTTCTCCTTTATTTCAATTGTTTGTATGATTTATACTCATTTGATGATGTTTAATCCACAAATGAGTGGCTAAATTCACTTCTTGCTGAGGTTAAGAACATTTGTAGTGGAATGTAATTGTTGATCATTTTGGTTTTTCATCTTTTCTTCCATGGTTGTTCTATCAATTCTTGTTCTTTCTGCATTAATGTCTGGCCAATGTTAATATATATCTAAAAAAATCCAATTTTATCTTGAAAAGAAAAGAAATTGGAAAGTTGTGAATTGGTAGGATATGATCTCTTCTTAGTTTGGGAAAATTGAGAATTGATTTACCTTCAGAATAGAAATATATCTGAAAGTCGTATTAGTTAATTAAGGAATCAGTTTCGTATGGCTAGAACATGAAATTCTTTTATCACAGAAATGTAGGTTGAAGGTTCATGATTCTTAAGTTGGGTAGAATACGAAAGTTTCTCTCCATAGGCAATAATTCTTGACTAGCAACCGAAGGAAAGATTAACCTAATTGTATCGATAAATTACTTCCCTACATGTTTGTTTTAGCCTCAACTTGCTCACTACTAAAGTTCAGACTCACTTTATAACTTTGTTTTAGATTAGTATAAATTAGGAAACCAACTCTCAAAATCTTCTTTAAATTGATGTCTGCATTTTTTAGAGTTAGAGTTCATTAACACTTAATTCGATTATTACCTTGGTTCAGTCCCTGTGGGATTGATACTTGACTTACTTTAGCCATTTTACTACTTCTTCGACCACGTGCACTTGGGTGTAGTTGCGAAACACCCTGAACAGCCCTCATACAAATAATGTCACCATATCTTCAGTGTGAACACCACCACGACTAATTCAAGATCGTGGGTCAGGTAATTCTTCTCATGGACTTTCAACTGTCTAGAGGCATATGTTATCACTTTTCCTTGCTACATCAACACACACCTGAGTTCGATTCTTGAAGCATCACAATACACCACAAAACCATCGGTACCCTCGGGTAGGGTCAACACCGGTGCGGTAGTAAGTCGAGTCTTAAACTCTTGGAAGCTCTTCTCACAAGCCCCAACCATTGGAACTTTACCTTTTTTTTGAGTCAACGTGGTAAAAGGTGCTGCAATAGAAGAAAAACCTTCAACAAATTTTTGGTAATAGCCTGCTAGTCCCAAGAAACTCCGAATATTCGAAGGATTCACCGGTCTGGGCCAATTCTTCACCACCTCGATTTTCTGAGAATCTACCTTTATGCCCTCACTCGATACCACGTGGCCCAAAAATGCCACAGAGTCCAACCAAAACTCACACTTGCTGAACTTCGCATACAATTGGCGATCTTTGAGAGTCTAAAGTACTACTCTTAAGTGAGCGGCATGCTCCTCCTCACTCTGAGAGTATATATCGATTTCATCAATGAACACGATCGTGAACATGTCTAGATATTGCTTGAATACCTGGTTCATCAAGTCCATGAAAGTTGTAGGAGCATTTGTTATTCCAAAAGACATAACTACAAACTCATAATGTCCATACCGCGTCCTGAAGGCTTTATTCGGGACATCACTCCCCCAAACTTTGAGCTGATGATATTCGGACTTGAGATCTATCTTTAAGAAACACTTGGCACCCTAAAACTAGTCAAACAAATCATCGATCTTGGGTAAAGGTTACCTGTTCTTGATGGTGACTTTGTTTAATTGCCTATAGTCAATGCACATTCGAAGCGAACCATCCTTCCTCCGGACAAATAACACTTGTGCACCCCATGGTAACTTGCTCGGTCTAATGAAGACCTTATCTAGAAGGTCCTTCAACAGCTCTTTTAACTGTTTTAGCTCGGCTGGAGCCATCCTATAGGGAGAAATAGATATGGGTTGCGTGTTGGAAAGAAGGTCAATACCGAAATTAATCTCCCGCTCAAGAGGAACACCTGGAAAATCATCAAGAAAGACCTCTAGATACTCAAGTACTACTGGAACTGACTGGATATTCAGGGTCTCGGTCTTGACATCCTTAACCCTAATTAGATGGTACATAAAACCCTTAAAAATCATCTTCCTGCCTTAAGGTAAGAAATGAAATGACCTACATGAACAGCTGAACTACCTTTCCATTCTAAGACTGGCTCACCCAGAAATTTGAACTCTACTACCCATATTCTACAATTTACTGAAGCATAGCATGAAAAAAGCCAATCCATACTGAGAATAACATCAAAATCGGTCATGGATAACTCTATCAAATCTACTGAGCTGACCTTATGAAGGACTAAGACTGGGAAACCTCTATACACCCGTCTAGCTATAACGGAGTCACCTATTGGAGTGGAAATTGAGAAAGGTTCTGACAAGACTTCAGGACTAACTCCAAAGCTACTGGCCACATACGATGTCACAAAAGATAAAGTAGCCCCCCGATCTAGCAAATCATAAACATCACTATGGAAAACTCACAACATACTAGTGACCACATCCGGGGAGACCTCCTGCTCCTGATGGGATGCTAAATCATAGAATCTATTTTGACGTTGACCGCTAGCTATGCTAATAGATGCCCCTGATGTGTTGTGTGTTTGGGAGGGCATATTGAACTAGAAGCTGGGCCTCGGCCCCCAACTTGATCCTATCTCGCAGCTAGACAATCTCTAAGCATGTGTCCAGGCTTCCCACATCCGAAACAAGCACCGAAACCCACCAAACACTGGCCTATGTGCCCTCGACCACACCTACGACAAGCTGGGATGCCGGAATCTGCGGGTCGACTGCTATGACCCCTCGAGCCTGATGCTCGCCCTCTCTGATCATGTTTGGGCCTGGATGGCACACTCAATGCTGAAGATGCTGGGCCTGATGATCTCTGGTGGGTCTACTGTCAGTTCCCACCACCGAACCTTTGCTGAGAGAATCTAGGTCCTCAATCCTGGCCTTCTTGGCCTCCCTCTCTCTTGAATGTGTCGCCTCCATATGCTAGGCATACAACACTATTTGTGGGAAATTCATGTCCATATGGAGCATAGCGGTCCTACAGTCCTTGTCCAAATAGCTCGCTACCCCATGGACGAATCTACTCACCCACATCCTCTGATCGGCTACAAACTCTGGGGCATATTTTGATAGGCGAGTGAACTCAAGGGCATACTCTTGTACAGTCATTCTCTTGCTTCAAATTCATGAACTCAGCTGTCTTCAACTCCCTCATCTCCCAAGGGAAGAATCGGTCTAGAAATGCAACATGGAACTCTTCCTAAGGAACGAACCTGCTCCTGCGACCCTGCTATCCTTCCATTGGAGAAACCAGATATGCGCGACCCCTTTTAAATGATAAGAGGCCAACTCAGTGCACTCAACCCCATTCACCCCCATGACATAAGTGATCTGGACAATCTCATCTACAAACTCATATGGGTCCTCATCTAACTTGGACCAAAGGAACTCCGACTGGTTCATCCTCAAGAAGTCTCTAACTCGATCCCTTGCTGCATTGCCATTTTGTGGAACATGCGTAACGGCCTGCTGATTGACCTAAGCTGCGCAAGCATCTGAATAGCGGCCTAGAACTCAGCATGGGCTACTGGATTTGGTGTTTGTGGCTCCTGAACTGGTGGGGCTGGCTGATGCCCATGACCATTGCCATCCTCGTGGCCTTCACCGTCTCCATTCCTCCTCCCATTCATTCTCTGAGGAGCCATGATTCTGCAATTGTGAATAGCACGAATTAGAAGAATAGAAAGACTTTTCATCGCATGATATAGATCATAAAAGAAGGGAACATTTCCTAGACGTCTAGTAGCCTCTTCATCATAGGTGTGTCGCACTTCACACCCATGAAAAAGACTCTAATTAACGCGGATTTCATATGCCCTAAGAAACTTCAGACCTATTGCTCTGATACCAAGTTTGTCACGACCCGAACGGAGGCCCGAATAGCAACACGAGACAAGGAGGTCTGAGAGACCTTAAGTCGGCCAGTAGCATAAGCATACATCTAACTCAATCAAGAACTGAATAACCATCAATACAATCACAGTGGAAGTCTAACTTGAATATAACATTAGAATATAAAATCCGAAGCTAAATACAGACATATGTCTGAATAGCCTCTAATCATGACAAGTTGATGGAACAAGACCCCAACTAATTCAACAAGATACAACTAAAATACATAAAGAAAAGATGGATAGTCTAGTCCTCAGAAGATGAGGACTCACCAATAAAGCAATGCTAACTCCAATAAGCTAACTAAGAGCGAGGCTAAAGATGAGTGTCGGGTCCTTTATCATAAATGATACATCATAGAAGTGTGTGATTAATGCGTGGAATTTACTGAGTATGCGAGGTAAGTAAAATTGCTAATGTGAGTAAAATCATTTAAAGACAATGCATTAATTAAAATATAACATCAGAAAACTGAGAGTAGTACTTGCATGCATTCTTTTGAAATCATGACCTCTTCATAACATGGTATAACATGCTTCATAACATCATAACTGAATCGATTGACTCAAAGCTGAATTCTGACATTTATAAGTAAAAGCTGAACATTGAGTCAATCCTTCTTTAGAAAACACATTTACATAAATCTCACAACTAATGAATATGAATATCTGAAATCATGAGATATAATAGGAGACTTGTCTTTTACCAACATACCACGATAGAGCTTACGGGGTCCCGACGATTACACTCAAGTGGGCAGAGCTGTCCAAAACCTTGCCAGGGCTAAGGACGCTACCATGATATCAATATCAAGCTCATGGACCATTAGGGTCGGGGATAGCTCATGAGGGAGATCCCAATAATATATAATAGTATCAACCTATGTTGGCGCGTAGTTCTGAGGCATATGGTGATTGACCCTTTGCCTACTGGGTGCTAGACACTACTCCCAAAATCATGCATATGTTGTACATCGTATATAACAAAGCTCAACATCGTTGACAATCCCATGTATGTAAGGTCTTCAATGGGTGGATTCTTCCACACCCATGTTCCTACTCTGATTTCACTCAAAATTTATTTAAAAACTCATGGGGTTTCATATTCGATTTGTATAAAATGTGATGATTTAATTATGGGTTTTGTGATTTTGCAATATTATTATAAACTACTGATTTTGATCATTTTCTGAGTTTTAAATTGTTATTAATATTGTTGATTTTTAATTTCCAAACAATTAGGTATGATTATGCATGCCCTATGATGAATCAATTTATGAGCTATTAACCCATCGATGTTCTTTACAAGCCCATCATGAATTATGTTTTAAATTATGAATCCATTATGTTACCCATTATGATTTTATGAAATTCAAGCTATATGCATGATCTACAAGTATGTATGAATCTTATTAATCATGATATGTTTTGGCCGACTCACGGGCCTCATGTCATGGCTAGCTCACATATGTTCAAGCATGTTTACTATTATCACGATTTAACTAGCCCATAAATTTAGGTATGTATTATTATGAGCACTATATATGTTTTGAGAGTAGTATCGAACACTGAATAGGTTCGGGGCTCAAGTCAAGCCCCGGATCTCATGAGCTACGTGCCATCGTAGGTATGTCGGGACCCTTTCATGTTAGTCCCTGGCCCAAATATTCCTTTTCATGGTGATATCACACTTTCATGGTTCTACCCTTGGCAAGGTACGAACACCCTCCCCACTAGGGTTACAAGTCGGGCTTCATGTGTGCTCATATGGGGTATGTTGGTTAAGAGAATCTCCCACTGTTCCTCATGATTTATGCATGTTATGATTTTGTAGGATTGGCTCAAGTTATGTTAAGTAAGGTTATTTTATTATAATTATGACTATGTTTATGTTATTAATGTTTTGAAACCTTGAGTTGTATGATATATTATAACGATTTAAGCTACGAGCATGTCATTCAACTCTTATGATCTTTTATGGACTTTATTTATGTTTTAAATGTCCATTTTACTTACCTTGCATACTCAGTATATTTCATGTACTGACCGCATACTTTCTATGTTGTATCATTTCATGATACGGGTCCCAGTTCTCTGGCTCATTCTCACCCGTAGATAGTTCGACCTTAATCTCAGCGCACTTGGTGAGTCCTCATGTTTCAAGGGCTACATGTCCATACTCTTTGTTATTCCTTTCAGTTTTCGAATGATGGATTAGTTAGGGAGTTGTCCCATCAATTCGCTTTTCATGATTAGAGGCTTATCAGACTATCAGATATATTCCGCCGTATTGTATAAGTCTAGTATTGTTTTCCTTTATTCTATGTTATAATTACATTCTTCAAGTTAAGTCTTCCGCTCATGTGATTGATTTAGATGTATGATCATGTCATGGGTCGACTTGGGGTCTCTCGGGGCTCCTTGTCTCGTGTCTACTATTTAGATGTACGTTTGGGTCGTGACAAACTTGGTGTCAGAGCCATAGTTTTTCAAGTGTCCTAGGGAGTCTGAAAGCCACGTTAAGTAGAGTCTTTTTCATGGGTGTGAAGCACGCCACACTTATGATGAAGAGGCTACCAGACATTTAGAAAATGTTCCCTTTTTTCATGATCTATGTCATGCGATGAACGTCCTTTACTCTTCTAATTCATGCTATTTGCATTTGCAGAATCATGCCTCCACGTCGAGTGAATGTCAGGAGGAACAGAAATGGTAACGATCATGAGGGTGCCTATGATGGTGAGCATCAGCCTGCTCCAACCATTCATGAGGAGCGTACACCAGAGCTAGTCGCCCATGCTGAGTTTAGGGCAGCGATTCAGATGCTGGCATAGGCTATGACAACACAAGTCCAGAATCAGACAGTGGCACATTTCCCTCAGAATGGGAATGCGCCAGCAGCTAGGGTGAGGGATTTCTTAAGGATGAGCCCTCCAGCGTTCATGGGGTCAAAGGTAGATGAGTAAGGAAAATCTGAAGATCACCCAGGTTATGGAGGAGGAGCATGCTACTTACTTGTGTATAGTGCTTCAGGTCCTTAAGGATCGTCAGTTATATGAAAAGTTCAGCAAATATGAGTTTGGTTGGACATGGTGGCATTTCTAGGCCATGTGGTTTCAGGAGAGGGCATAAGGTAGATTCCCAGAAAAATAAAGCGGTGAAGAATTGGCCCAGACCGGTGAATCCTTTAGAAATTTGGAGTTTCTTGGGCTTAGTAGGCTACTACCGAAGATTTATTGAGGGTTTTTCATCAATTGCATCCCCATTGACCAGGGTGACTCAGAAAAAGATAAAGTTCCAATGGTCAGAGGATTGTGAGAAAAGCTTCTAGGAATTGAAGACCCGACTCACTTCAACACTAGTGTTGACATTACCCGAGGGTACTGATGGCTTTGTTGTATATTGTGATGCTTCGAGAGTCATACTGGGATGTGTGTTGTTGCAACGTGGGAAGGTGATAGCATATGCCTCTCGACAGTTAAAGGTTCACGAAAAGAATTACCCAACCCATGATCTTGAGTTGGTCGCGGTGGTGTTTGCACTGAAGATATGGCGACATTACTTGTATGGAGTTTCATGTGGATGTATTCATGGATCAGAAGAGCTTGAAATATGCGTTCACGTAGAAAGATCTCAATCTTCGACAAAGGAGGTAGTTGGAGTTGCTAAAGGACTACGATATGAGTGTTCTATACCACCTGGGAAAGGCTAATATAGTTGCGGATGCACTTAGTAGGCTCTTTATGGAGGGTGTGTTCCATGTGGATGAGGGGAGGAAGGAGTTGGTGAAAGATGTCCACCAACTTACAAGGTTGAGAGTTAGATAGATCGACTCGATGGATGGCGGCGTTGTTGTGCAGAATGGGTCAGAATCGTCCCTGGTGCTTGATGTCAAATCCAGGAAAGATGAGGATCCAATTTGATGAAGCTGAAGGAAGTAGTGCGGAGTCAAAATATAGGGGTTTTTTCCCAAGGGGGAGATGGTGTTCTAAGATATCAGCGTCGGCTATGTGTCCTAGACGTTGATAATTTGAGGGTCCAGATATTGCATGAGGCACATGGAACCAGATTTTCCATCCATACGAGATCCACGAAGATGTATTGGGACTTACGAGAAATCTATTGGTGGGATGGTATGAATAAGGATATTGCGGAGTTCATAGCCAGATGTCCAAACTTTCAGCAAGTGAAGGTCGAGCACCAAAGGTCGGGAGGTGTACTTCAGGATATTAGCATTCCCACTTGAAAGTGGGAAGAGACTAATATGGATTTTATTACAGGCCTACCTCATACTCTCCGACACTATGATTCCATTTGGGTGGTGGTAGACAGTTTAACCAAGGATGCACACTTTCTACCAGTCAAGACCACAGATTCAGCGGATGATTATGCCAAATTATATATTCGGGAGTTGGTTCGACTTCATAGAGTTCCCGTCTCTATTATTTCAGACCGAGGTACTCAGTTTACCTCCCAGTTCTGGTGGTCTTTTCAAAAGGGACTTGGGACTCAAGTCAAGCTCAGCACAGCCTTTCATCCGCAGACGGATGGCCAAGCCGAACGAATGATCCAGACTCTTGAAGACATGTTAAGGGAATGTGTTATGGATTTTAAAGGTAGTTGGGATGATCATTTTCCCTTGATAGAGTTTGCTTATAATAAAAGTTATCACTCTAGTATCCAGATGGCACCGTTCTAGGCTCTGTACGGGTGAAGGTGTAGATCGCCTATCAGATGGTTTGAGGTTGGTGAGGAAGCCATGATAGGACCTAATTCAGTTCATGAGGCCATGGTAAAGGTCCAATTTATGAGGGACCGGTTGAAAACGCTCAGAGTCGTCAGAAATTGTATGCAGATGTGAGGAGGAGAGATTTGGAGTTTGATGTAGACGACTGGGTATTTCTCAAAGTATCTCCCATGAAGGGAGTCATGCAGTTTGAAAGGAAAGGGAAACTCAGTCCCCGATATATTGGCCCCTATCAAGTGGTGAGAAGAGTTGGTAAGGTGGCGTATGAGTTAGATTTACTCTCAGAGTTATCTTCAGTACATTCAATGTTTCATGTGTCACTTTTGAAGAAGTGTTTGGGAGATATAGCTTTAGTGATTCCGGTTGACAGTATTGGTGTAAGAGACAACCTCAGTTACGAAGAAGTTTCGGTGGAAATATTAGATCATCAAGTCCGTAAGCTAAGGAACAAGGAAGTAGCCTCAGTTAAGGTTTTATGGAGAAATCAGCATGTTGAGGGAGCTACGTGGGAAGCTGAAGTGGATATGATGGCTAAATACCCACATTTATTCTTTACCAGCTCAATTCCGACTTGAGGTACCAATTTTACCCTACGACTCTTCCTAGTTTTCATATTCATTTCATGTGTGCAAGTTTCTTTTGTGTGTATGAATCTGTATGTGACGTATGAGATCAGTTTAGCTATGTGGTTTTATTCGGAGGTAGTCATTCCATGAAAATTTCGGTTAAAATAGTAAAAATTTGAGTATGACAATTGTATGTCTCTAATTTCTTCTTGTTTCTAACATTCGAGGAAGAATGTTCCCAAGGGGAGATATTGTAATACCCCAGAAGTGCGTAGGAGTAGACCCGGAAGTGAAAAATTAAAAACTGCAGAAAATTGGGAAAAATGTCTCAAGACAGGTCAAGGTACGACTCGTGCTGACATACCACCGGTCGTTGTAACGAGTTGTGGTTGGGGAAAGGCTGGGTGATAGTGAAAACCACGGGAGATATGACGACTCGTTGTGGGAAACAATGAGTCATCGTTAGCAGTCGTGGGAAGGAGTTGGGTGCATCAGGTGACATACAACGGCAGACCCAACGACCCGTTAGGAGAAGCCAGGGGTCGTTGGTTGTGGTTGTGGTTTGAGGATTAAGTTTTCCAGTAGGCTTGATGGGCGAAAACAACGATCCATTTTTTGTGGTGACGGGTTGTAGTGTGACCTGTTAAAAGATGAGATGCCAAGGTTCAGGGGACTAACCACGGACGATGTAACGAGTCGTGGGTTGGAGGCATGGGTCGTCCTGTCGACCCATTGTTTGGTTCCGAGATTGGGTCATCAGTAGTTCATTCCACGAGAGACATGACGGGCCGTTGGTAGTTCCCACGATCCATTGGTACCACCCGCGGGTTCCATCCGGCCAGTTTTCAAGAAAGGTTCATTAAGGGTATTTTCGACTTTTTCATGACATAAGGCCCTAAACTACATCGTTTTTTCTTAGGAAAGCTGGAGTTTTAAGAAAATAAACCTTCCTAAACTCTCATTCATGCATGCAAGGATTTTGACAAGTGATCTAAGGGGAGATTTCAAGCTTTTCACCTCAATTCCTTCAATTTCATTCTTGGGATAGGAGGGTTAGAAGTTGATAATCCCAGGTATGTAAGGTCTTCAATGGGTAGATTCTTCCACACCTATGTTCCTACTCAATGATTTCACTCAAAATTTATTTAAAAACTCATGGGGTTTTATATTCGATTTGTATAAAATTTGATGATCTAATTATGGGTTTCGTGATTTTGCAATATTATTATAAACTACTAATTTTGATCATCTTTTGAGTTTTGAATTGATATTAATATTGTTGATTTTGAATTTTCAAACAATTAAGTATGATTATGCATGCCCCATGATGAATCGATTTATGAGCTATTATCCCATCGATGTTCTTTGCAAGCCCATCATGAATTATGTTTTAAACTATGAATCCATTATGTTACCCATTATGATTTTATAAAATTCAAGCTATATGCATGATCTACAAGTATGTATGAATATTATTAATCATGAATTATATTTTGGCCGACTCACGGGTCTCATGTCATGGCTAGTTCACATATGTTCAATCATGTTTACTATTATAAAGATTTAACTAGCCCATGAATTCATGTATGTATTATTATGAGCACTATATATGTTTTAAGAGTAGTATCAAACACCGAGTAGGTTCGCGCTCAAGTCAAGCCCCGTATCTCATCAACTATGTGCCACCGTAGGTATGTTGGGACCCTTTCATGTTAGTCCCTGGTCCAAATGTCCCTTTTCATGGTGATATCACACTTCCATGGTTCTACCCTTAGCAAGGTATGAACATCCTACCGACAAGGGTTACAAGTCGGGCTGCATGTATGCTCATATAGGGTATGTCGGTTAAGAGAATCTCCCACTATTCCTCATGGTTTATGCATGTTATGATTATGTAGGATTGGCTCAATTTATGTTAAGCAAGGTTCTTTTATTATGATTATGACTATGTTTATGTTGTGAATGTTTTGAAACCTTGAGCCGTATGATATGTTATAACGATTTATGATACGAGCATATTGTTCTACTTTTATGATCTTTTATGGACTTTATTTATGTTTTGAATGTCCATTTTACTTACCTTGCATACTCAGTACATTCCATATACTGACCGCATACTTTCTATGTTGTATCGTTTCATGATACTAGTCCCAATTCTCAGGCTCATCCTCACTCGTAGATAGTTCGGCCTTGATCTCAGCGCACTTGGTGAATCCTCTTGTTCCGAGGGCTACATGTTCATACTCTTTGTTATTCCTTTCAGTTTTCGAATGATTGATTAGTTGGGGAGTTGTCCCATCAATCCGCCCTTCATAATTAGAGGCTTGTCAGACTATCAAATGTATTCTGATGTATTGTATAAGTCTAGTATTGTTTTTCCTTTATGCTATGTTGTAATTACGTTCTTCAAGTTAAGTCTTTTGCTCATGTGATTGATTTAGATGTATGATTATGTCATGGTTCGACTTAGGGTCTCTCGAGGCTCCTTGTCCCATGTCTACGATCTAGGTGTATGTTTCATCGTGACAAAAACGCACCATTTATAGGCTAAAACGACGTAGTTTAGGCTTTAGAAACTTAAAAATTATGAAAAACTCCTTACATAAATCGTAGAATTTTGCTGACTGCCAATCCCCACGAGGGACTGGACGACTAGTCACCAGGGCCCATGACACTTGGCCTTGATTCATGAGGTACACTACCAAAAAATCACCATGAGACCCCACGAATCGTGGTGAGTGACCATCACTCGTGGTCACTATCCATAGCATTCGTGGTCCAATCTTCCTTACCAAGCATCCAGTCTAGGCCACAAGTGACCTCACGAGTCGTGTGGCCTGACCACGACTCGTGGTCATGCCCGTGGTGTCCCCCAGACCAGTCCACCTCCCTTCTTGACCACGAGTCACTTCACGACTCGTGGTCCCTCCTTACGGGTCACCTAACAACCCTTTTTGTGACCTGGTGTAGAATTTCAATTTTTCTCCATTTCAACTCCCGGGTCTAATCCTTGGGTTTCCGGGGTATAATAATGAATCTCATGAATGATGTTTATGATTTACATACGAGCCTACTGTGCATGTTTTTGGGAGTAGTGTCTAGCACCGAGTAGCCCGATGTTCAAAGGACTACGTCGGTGTCTCATAACTACATGCCACAATAGGTTCATATTGATACATTAGAATGTTAATGGATCCCCTTTTCGTTCTATCACATACTGCACGTCCCTTTCCTTGTAAGCCTAAGAAGACTCTGCCCACTTGACTGATATAGTTGGGGCATCATGTAAGGCTCTACCATGATGGTGTTGGTTATGACGAGTCCTCCCATTTTTTTCTCATTATTTATGCATGGTTATGTTCATATTATTTTGTCTCAAGTCACGTTTAATGAAGTTTTTCTCCTATTATTATGATTATGACTGATTTACGAATGTTTTGAAAACCTTGCACTTTATGTTACATTATGACATTTATGTTATGAGCAAGTTGTCCTACTCTTATGAACTTTTATGTATTTAAAATGTTCGTTTTACTTAACTTGCATACTCGATACATTTCACGTACTGACCGCATACTTTATGCTGTATCGTTTTATGATACAGGCTCCGACCTTCAAACCCAGCATTTTCATTAGTTCGTTTCTCAGAGTTAGCATCCAATTAAGTGGTGAGTCCTCATCTCCTGAGGACCAGTTGATATTAGTTATCCTTTATGTTCAGTTCTCCAGACTTGTTGGGTTAGTTGGGGTGTTGTCCCATCAACCCATCAGATATGCTAGAGGCTTTAAGTCTATATACAATATTCAGCTATGATGTATGAAGTGCATTTCACTTTCTATGTTATGTCATGATTATGCATCCGCTATGTTATTATGTTGAGTGTTCCGCTTTATTTGATTGAGTTAGATGTATGTTCATCCCATGGGTCGACTTGGAGCCTCTCGGGGCTCCTTGTCCCGTGTTGTGATTCGGGTCTATGTTCGGGTAATGACAAACTTGATATTAGAGCCATAGATTTAGAGTGTCCTAGGGTGTCTGAAAGCCACGTCAAGTCGAGTCTCTTTTTCATGGGTGTGAACGGCGCCACACTTATGATGAAGAGGCTACGAGACGTTTAGGAAATGTTCCCTTCTTTCATACTCTATGTCGTGCGATGAAATGTCTCCCTATCCTTCTAACTCGTGCTATTCATGACTGCAGAATCATGGCTTTCTTCAGAGTTAATGGTAGAAGGAATGGGAATGGAAACGACCACGAGGATGGCAACAGAGACGGGCACCAACAAGCCCCACCAGTCCAGGAGCACCATGAACCGGAGCTGGTTGTCCATGCTAAATTTCGAGCAGCCATTCAGATGCTAGCACAGGCCTTGACCGCTCAGGTCAACCAGCAGGCAGTGGTGCATGTCCCAAAAAATAGAAATGTGGCGGCAGCACGGGTCAAAGATTTCTTAAGGATGAGCCCTCCTGAATTCCTTGGATCTAAGGTGGACGAGGATCCATATGAGTTTATCGATGAGATTATGAAGATCACCCAGAAAATGGGGGTGACTGGGAAGGAGTGTGCTGATTTGGCCTCATATCAGTTGAAAGGGTCGCGCACATCTGGTTTAAGCAATGGAAGGATAGTAGGGCCATGGGAGCAGGTCGTATTGGTTGGGAGGAGTTTCACATTTCTTTTCTGGATCGATTCTTCCCTTGGGAATTGAGGGAGATTAAATCAGCAAAGTTCATGAATCTGAAGCAAGGGAAGATGATGGTTCAAGAGTATGCTTTGGAGTTTATCCATTTGTCTAGATACGCCCTAGAGTTAGTGGCTAACTAGAGGGCTCGGGTGAGCAAGTTCGTACATGGAGTGGCGGACTATTTGGACAAGTATTGTAGGATTGCCATGATTCATAAGGATATTGACTTTCCCTGGATAGTGTTTCATGCCTAGCAGATGGAGGCGGTACATCTGAGTGAGAGAGGCTAAGAGGCCCCAGACAGACAACTATGGGTTCACTCAGTAGAGATCCGGCGGTGGTCACCGCCCTCAGATTCAGCAAAGGTCATTAGCTCCAATACCATCATCAGCTAGTGTTCTATCTATACCCAAGGGTGATTAGAGGAGTAGGGCATCAGGTTCAATGGACCAGAGGGGCATGCAGGCACAGTGCACATTTTCGGCCTGCAGGAAGTGTGGCAAGAGTCATGCAGGGAAGTGTTTGCTTAGCTCAGATATTTGTTATGTGCGCGGTAGATCCAGCCACATGCGTCGGGCGTGTCCATTGTCTAGATAGGGTGATGATAGAGGTCGTGCTCAAACTACCAGGTCAGCAGCAGCTCTAGCACGTTCAACTCTGCAGGGGGCATCCACTAGTGGGGGTGGCGGGCAGCGCCATAACAAATTCTATGCCCTTGCCTGGCGTCAGGAATAGGAGACTTCACCGGATGTGGTTACTAGTATGTTATGAGTGTTTCGCCTTGATTCTTATACTTTGTTAGATCCAGGGGCTACCTTGTCTTTTGTGAAACCTGATATTGCTTATAGCATTGGAGTCATTCCTCAAATTCTGTCAGAACCATTCTCAGTCTCTACTCCCGTTGCTGATTGATGTGCCATGATTTTACGGCACTTTCGATGCTTAAAACCAAGAAATTATGCACATTCCAGGTATGTTTATATAGCTATGATGTGTTTTGTGCTTAATGATTACAGGAAAACAGGTTCGGGAGTGAACTGGTTGAATTAATGCTGAAATTAACTGAAAAGGTGACTGCCAGGCACTTCACAGTTGTTGGCAGGAGGCACGACCCGTTTTTTAAGGCGTGGGCAAAAGATGGATTTGAAAGATGCAAGGCAGTGTACTTGACGATTTGGAGGAACGACTCGTTACACATAGTAACAAGTCGTGAGGTCAATTGTTAGGACTGAAAGAGAAAATTTAAACAAAGTGGCTAGTGAAGTTGACGATAGACATAACGAGTCGTCATGAGGTGAAACGACTCGTTGGCAGGCCACTGGAACCATCCGTGAAGTACACTGGACTTTCTGAGGAACTAGACCATGAGGGAACTAATGACTCGTGCTCAGGCATGGCGAGTCAGTAGGTGACCCGTTGTCACGACCGGGTATGTTGCCGAGGATGACTGTTTTAAGCAAGGAACGACTCGTTAGAGGGCCAAACGAATTTTCACTAAGCCCGTTGCCAGTGCCGACCTGGTCTCCAGTTTTAATTAGGAAAAGGATTTCTTGGAACTATAAATACACAGTTTAGGTTTATTTTTGGAGAATGATTTTTCTGACAATTACAGAGTAATTGAGAGAACCGATTTATTTGGTTTTCAACTAGAGTTTTGGTATTGATCAATTGTTCTTGATTCAAGAAACAAAAGCAACATTGGAGTTTTATTCAATCTACGTGGTTTTTATTCTACGATAATTTGTAAGTTGCAATTATCATTTATTCAATAATTTGTGATTGTGATAATATAAACATGAGAAGCTAAACCCATAAACTAGGTTTGTGGGAACCAAGATGAATTAACACACATAGGTAAAAACACATAGTGATTCTTTAACGGGGTTTTATGCATGTATTGTTTTTCCCTTTGTTTTGATTGATTCTTGATGGTTGCATAGGACTTGCCTTATTCCTACTTACCTTATCCTCCTCCTTATCCCCAGCGCTTGAACAAGAAAGCTGAAGATAGGAAATATTAAAAGTTTATCTCTATGCTCAAGCAGCTGTCGGTGAACATCCCATTGGTTGAGGCACTTGAGAAAATGCCCGGATATGCTAAATTCATGAAGGACCTCGTCAACAGAAAAAGGACGGTAAGTTTGAAACCCACCGATAATTTGCACCACTTTGGTGCCATCACTACACGGGTCCTAGCACAGAAAAGGAAGACCCAGGTGCGTTTACTATACCTTGCACCATTGGGAAGGTTGAGTTTTCAAGGGAGCTTTGTGATTTGGGAGATAGCATAAATCTGATGCCACTAGCAGTGTTTAAAAAGTTAGGCTTGGGAACCCCCATGCTGACTACTATGCAGCTACTGATGGCTGATAGAATGGTTAAAAAGGCGGTGGGGATTTTGGTTGATGTACTGGTCAAAGTGGACAAATTCATATTCCCAGCAAACTTTATGATTCTGGACTACGAAGTCGATTCTGAGGTCCTTATCATTTTGGGGCGACCATTCCTTGAAACAAGTAGGGCCTTAGTAGATGTAGAGGTAGTCTAGTTAAAATTTAGGTTGAACAAAGAAGAGGTCACCTTCAACATTATCCGGACCATGAAACAGCCAAAGGAATTCAGTATAATTTCTGCATTGGAGGATGGAGGAGAGTCACTTGATGAATTCTGAGTAGTCAAGTTACTTGCGTCGTGCCGCGACGTTAAATCAGGCGTTGCATGGGAAGCAACCCATGGAGGTGTTTTGGTGAAGTCTGAGTAGCCAAAACACCCACGTCGTGTCGCGACGTTAAATCAAGCGCTTCTTGGGAGGCAACCCAAGTTGTAAATGTAAGAAAAAGTTAGTGTTAACGTTTGTTGATGGGTGCAGGTGAATAATATGGAAAATCTGAAATTGGAACCAAAAACTAGAACTTTAGTTCTGGTGCAGAAAAATCACAGAACGAGTCAGCGTTTGACCAAACGACTCATTCAATTAACTCGTGAGGAGAACTGCAGAAAATAGGGGAGCAACAGGTGACTTCACAAGTTGTTTCTTAAAGGAACGAATCGTCTTGTCCCCCATAAGGTACACTGGATCTAAGACTGAATTAAAACAATAAGGGTGATAATAGCTCACTTAACGAATCGTTGGTAGACCAAACGAGTCGTTAAGTGACCCGTCTTGAAGTTACAATAGGCCAAGGACCACGACTCAGGAAATGACTCATTGGGTAACACCACGAGTTGTTATTTGACTCGTTAGGTCCCAGGTAAGTAACCTAACCCGACCCATGACTGTAATTTGGGAAAATTCTAATTTAAATCAACAAAGACCCAATTCCATTATCATGCTCCCCAGAAAACTTAAAACTTCAAAATTCCCTCTTCTTCTCTACTTCTTCTTCTTCGCTCAAATCCCATTGACAAAAATTTTCAACTTTGCACACCCAGTCTTCAAGCACACACACGATTGCACACTCTATCTCTGATCAAAGAACATTGTGAGTAATCTTCCCCGTGAAATTTCGAATATTATTGCATTTAAAACAGGAATTTTTGAGGACCCATGTGTGAATGAGCTTGAATTTCTTTCGATAATATTGTGTTTATATGAGCCTCTTGATGTAACTACACCCTAGGAAGAGTTAAAAAATGATTTCGATCATATGTTCACCAGGGTTGATTTTAGATTGTGAGGTCTGTGTTTATGGAATTAAAAAATCGGGAAGAAGATGAAGATAAACAGGAACTCTTGAGCACGAGCCACATCCCGAGTCGTTGGATCACCAAACGACTCATTATGTAGCTCGTCCTGAGTGGAAAAATTAAACTGATGAAGTAGTGTACTTAACGAGTGACCTAACGACTCGTTGTCTTTGGTAATGGATCATTGGGACCAATCGTCAAGTACACTATACCTACTTGAAAAATGTCCAGCCTGAAGTAACGAGTGACCTAACGAATCGTTGCCAGTGGCAACGACTCGTTTAGTCACCCATCAGGACCACTAGGCACCATCCTAGAAATATTTTTTTCTTTATCTCATCTTGCACACTAACATCGTTTCCACAGGTATAATGGCTCCCAGAGGTACACCAAAGAAGGGTCCAACCAAGAAGTAAGCACCTGAGCCCAATTAACCCTCATACCGTAGACTGCGTGATGATCCATCATCCTTTGAAGAGTCGAGTGGCTCTGAGGAGGAATATGAAGTAGCGGAGGAGCAGCTAGTGAGGAGCACAACCAGGGCTAGGGCTCAACAAACTTCAAACCCGACAGCCCTAGTTGATACTCCCACTCCACTTGTAAGAGATCCGCCCAGCCACACTGATGAGAGTGTTAGGGCTGCAGCTGCACTAGTTCCCGAGGCTCCCATAGCTAGGAACAACACAGAGAGAGTTGATGAATCACATGCCCAGCAAGGGGACTCTGATAATGAGTTGACGGAGACCTCGGACACATCAAATGAGCAACCGAGAAATGTATGGAGATGGTGTGTCTATGGCATGCGGGCTATATACAATCAAGATATTGCTCCCAATGAAAAAGGCAATCCGAAGAGGAGCATATATGAGGATCCAAGGCTGGTAACCATAGGGCTTAAAGATCTTCCAGAGCTACAGGCAATTTTTGATAAATACAAGTTTGGGTGATTGACCGATCCTTCAGGCAGCTACATCCCGTGTTTAGTGCGAGAATTCTATGCAGCATATGCAGCCACCTTGCAGTGGTTGGCATTAGGGGGCCAGGATTGGAAGAAGAGGCCCACATTGACTCAGGTACTAGTGAGAGAGACCCTAGTTGACATTTTTGAGCGGACGATCTCCAGAATATTGTACGGTCCGGATTATCAGGCTCTGTTAAAAACAGCAGAATTTGATCAAAGGCTATCTAAGCTGAAGAAGGTCAAAACAAAGAAGTTAAATAGCCAGGAGCGCATCCAGCAGTACACTTGGTTGTCTCGGATTATTGCTACGAGAGGTCCACTGGTAGAATGGTTGCATGGTACAGAGTTGTAGATAAAGAAGGCCACATTGAATTTTTAGGCAAAGTTTTGGTGGTCACTAGTGCGGCATAGGCTGGTACCAACCAAAAATGACAATATCCTTTCACCTGTCAGAGTAGATTTGGTAGCTAGCATAATGGAGGGGTATGCCATCAACTTCCCGTGATATATTGCAGAGGAGATTCGAGAGCAGGCAATAAATGACGGCACTACCATTCCATTTTCATGTTTGATTGATAGACTCTATCAGGAGTCCAAGGTACCAGTATTTCCATTAGTGGACCAAAGAGTATTGGTTCAAAAGATTATCGATTTCCGGTTGATTTGAGATGATACAAACCCAGTATCGAGGGCGAGGACTCAGGTAGCTGCATCCGCGGGAGCGAAAATATTAGCAGAGGCATATGGAAGCAGGATGCAGACTGATGTATCACAGTGCACTGAGTTGGCAACTGAGCCTATGGAGGGTAGAAAGATAGGTAGCCAGGCTGAGGCTACAGATGCAGCGGATACCTCCACACCTGTCGATGTTCTCAAGTCTTCATCTACTGCAGCAGCCCTGAGACCACCAGTTGCGCCTCCACAAGCCACCACAGCCAGTCTAGCACAGTTTCACAGGTGTTTTTTATTGATATGGCTAGGCGGCTAGCTAAGGCCGAGAAGCAACAAGCACACACGGCTCTACAGGTCGAAGTCTTGATGGAGCAGGTTAAGTCATGGGTGTCAAAGGAGTTGGAGACACTGTCCAGTTCAGTGCATGGGCGAATAGATGCTTTTGAGAGAAGGATATATGAGCGCCTTGCACAGTTACAAGCGCTAGAGTTATTTAGATGGTACGTAGAGCTAGGAGCGCTACGATCTGAGGTACGGGACTTGGCTGCACGACAAGTAGCTGCGGTACCTCCACCGGTACTTCCCATGATAGATTATGAATTTGAAGAGGAATTGCCACCTATTTTCTATTTTATCACGGAGGATCCGGTGGCACAAGATAAGGGGAAGAGGCCTTTGAGGAGGAAAGTGTAGATGATGATGCTTCTCTGCTCCGTCAGAAAAAACAGGAGTGAAGTGAGATGGAGAGAGCGCTGCACGAATCAAGAGAGGATGCTCGATAGAGAGTCGAGACTGAGGCAGCGAGAGTTCATGGAGAAGGCACGAGCTCTATTGGGTCTAAAAATGCACCAATTCAAGTCGGTAATATTAGAGATGACATTGGAGGTGTATTTACACCCTCCACCGACCAGGTAGCTGACACCTAGGCCGCATAGGTATGTTCCCTATTTTCTTAGTTTTTGTTTGGTATATAGATGCTTCAAGGACGACACATGCTTTTTTTGATGGGGGTGGGGAGGGATACCTGTGCATTCTGTTTTGCTGAACATAACGAGAGGGTTTTTCTTGCTGGATATATTTTCCCTCGGGTGTTTCATATCTAGTAGAACCGGCATGTTTAGGATTTTATTTTATGTTTCTTGTGTCAGTTGGAAGAAAGTAGTAAAATTGAAAGCAGTTAAGAGCTGAAATTGTTAAAAATAACTATTGTTTGATAATTTCAGACCCTTCCAAAAAATTTGTATATGTGTATGTGAAAGTTCATTAATATGACCTTTGTGAATCTTTGTGTGGCATTGAAACTGTGAACTTAAATTGTTAAAAATAACTATTGTTTGATAATTTGAGACGCTTCCAAAAAATTTGTGTATGTGTATGTGAAAGTTCATTAATATGACCTTTGTGAATCTTTGTGTGGCATTGAAACTGTGAACTTGTTTATCATTGTATGGTTGTACCTGAACTAGCGATTGGTGGAAGTGATGATGTTGACCTATGTTATGTGTGAGTGAGGTTTAATAGCTAAACTCGGTTGTGTGTGTCAATCTAGAACTTGCCTGGTCAATCATACCGAGATAGAGGATAGGAAACTAGGAAAGGATCATAGATTGTTTTTGATTTATTTATCCACTTTATCCTTAAAGACCTACCAAAAGTGAATAAAATCCCTTGATCCAAATGTTTGAGCTTAAATTGACCCTTCTTTTTGTTTACACCAATTCACCTGCCTGATTTTATTATGAATGAAACTATTTTGGCCCTGGTCCCTCCTTGGACATTGTGAACCTCAACTCAGGAAAATGGCCTAAGTTCAAGGTGGCTATTATAGGGGTGATTAAGAAGAGTCGGGTGGAGAGAAAATTGGGTAATGAAAAAGGGAAAGATCGGGTGCGGTATGCATGATGAAAAGAAAAATAAAAATTGTTTTCAAAAAGCAAGAAAAGAAAAGAGAAATAATGTGTGACATCAATGAGTGTTGAATAAAGAGAAACTGCATCCGTATTTGCAGAAGCAAAGAAAAAGAATCAGTTAAAGGAAAAAAGGGAGAAAATAGAAATAAAGGTGAAAAGTGGAGTCAAGAGGTGTAGTGCCAAGGAGGGTTGAGATACTAATTCTATATGTACCATACCTAAGCCTGAGCCAACGTTACAAGCCTAGAAAGTCCTACAGTGGTCCTAACTACTTGTTCAAAAATCGAGGTATTAAAAGTAAAGGCAAGCCTATGGTATTGTATGCACATAGTTCGAATTTCTTTGTGAGAGTGAGTGAATCTTACCTAGTCCAAAGAGGAACTTATTGACATAATCATATACATATGTGTGAGTATGGGACTTCTTTGAGGTGAGAGCATTTGGTCAACAAAATCGTTTTGCAAATTGTCTAGGGAAGTGTTATAGATTTATGTATGTGGTTGCAGGTGATAGTATTTTTCCATGTTTCGATTCCTCTGTGTTATGGTTGGAAATTTCGCATATGCATAGTGTTTTGAGTTGATACGATGAGAGAGGGGTTGAAAATTTTGATTTTGATGTGTAAGTGTGACTGCTGTAAGTTTCCTAGAGTTCTTTCGATTGAAGCGTCGAAGTAGTTTAGTTTGTTTTGTTTTATTTTTTTTGCCTAAGGACATGCAAAAGTTCTAAGTTGAGGGTGTTCATGTGCCATGATAAATTTCAACGCTTAAAACCAAGAAATTATGCACATTCTAGGTATGTTTCTATAGGTATGATGTGTTTTGTGCTTAATGATTATAGGAAAATAGGTTCGGGAGTGAACTGGTTGAATTAATGCTGAAATTAACTGAAAAGGTGACTGCCAGGCACTTCACTAGTCGTTGGAAGGAGGCACGACCCATTGCTTAAGTCGTGGGAAAAAGATGGATTTGGAAGATGCAAGGCAGTGTACTTGATGAGTTGGAGGAATGATTCGTTACACCTGGTAACGAGTCGTGAGGTCAATCGTTAGGACTAGAAGAGAAAATTTCAACAAAGTGGCTAGTGAAGTTGACGACAGACATAATGAGTCGTGATGAGGTGAAATGACTCATTGGCAGGCCATTGGAACCATCCGTGAAGTACACTGGACTTTTTGAGGAACTAGACCACGAGGGAACTAACGACTTGTGCTCAGGCACGACGAGTCGTTAGGTGACCCATTGTCACGACTGGGTACATTGCCAAGGATGACTGTTTTAAGCAAGGAACGACTCATCAGAGGGCCGAACAAATCTTCACCAAGCTCGTTGCCAGTGCCGACCTGGTTTTCCAGTTTTAATTAGGAAAAGGATTTCTTTGAACTATAAATATACAGTTTAGGTTTATTTTTGGAGAATGATTTTTCTGAGAATTAGAGAGTAATTGAGAGAGCCGATTTATTTAGTTTTCAACTAGAATTTTGGTATTGATTAACTGTTCTTGATTCAAGAAACGAAAGAAACATTGGAGTTTTATTTAGTCTACGTGGTTTTTTATTCTACGATAATTTGTAAGTTGCAATTATGATTTATTCAATAATTTGTGATTGTGATAATACAAACATGAGTAGCTAAACCCATAAACTAGATTTGTGGGAACCAAGATGAATTAGCATACATAGGTAAAACCACTTAGTGATTCTTGAACGAGGTTTTATGCATGTATTGTTTTTCCCTTCATTTTGATTGATTCTTGACAGTTGCAAATATTAGGACTTGCCTTATTCTTACTTATCAGACCAAGGAGATAATGAATGGGAAAAGGGATTAACAAAGGAGATTTGAGGCTATCAACCCTCATCTAATAGCTTGAACTTGTCGGGGGATAGCTAATCCGATATTAAGGGTAAGGGTCAATCCGACCAAGTTGCATGGTGAAAGTCCTCTAGATAGGGACCAACCATTTAGGTGAACCTAACTTACCGATATTGCATGTTGAACACCGGAATAGATCACTAGTGTATAAGCTTTTTAGTTATGAAATCTTGGGGAACACAATCCTAGTCAAATCGTTAATTGAATACAAACTAAATTTGATTTTAGCATTCAACAATTTTACTTTGTTAATTATTTTATATTTTTCCCCTTTTGGAAATAAGTAACTCAATAGTAGTAGTTATTCACATTAACTTAAGTTCTTACAATATTCCCTGTGGGATCGACCTCAACCTTTGTTGGGTTCTATATTTAACAATCGACCGCTTATATCTCAATTGCGAGGTGTAATTTTGGCGACATCAGTGAATAGTGGTAGCTAGGCGAGTGTATAGAAGTTGTCCGATCACAGTATTGCAAAAAGTCACCTCCGTGGACCTAGTAGAGTTAGCCATGACTGGCTTTGATATTATTCTCGACATGGATTGGTTGTATGCATGTTAAGCTTCTGTTAATTGTAGAACCCGTGCGGTAGAGTTCCGTTTTCCGGGTGAGTCAGTTTTAGAGTGGAAGGGCAGTTCAGTCGTGCCTGTAGGTCATTTTATTTCTTATCTTCAGACCAGGAAGATGATTTATAAGGGTTGTGTATACCATCTAGTTAGGGTTAAGGATGTTGAGTCCGAGACCCCGACTATTCAATCAGTCCCGATAGTAGGTGAGTTCCCAGAGGTCTTTCAAGATTATTTGCCAAGAGTTCCGAGCGAGCAAGAGATTGAATTGGGTATCGACCTTCTCCCTATACACAACTGATCTTGGGCATAATTACGTGCCCAAGTGCTATTTTATAACTTGATTAAGTCATGTTTGTCAATTAAATAAATTATATTCTCATGTGATTTCTATTAATTAGGTGTATAAACTAACCAACATGATTAGTCCTTGTTTTGTAGGTGTAAAATTCATGTGAGGGACTAACATATGATGGTTGAAGTGAAGGACTAGAGTTAGGGTTAGATTGCAAAAGATTGAAAGATGACATGTCAAAGTGAAGGCTGGCGCGCTAGGCAGCATGCAACGCTGTGCGTGTGCTTCGCCCAGCGCCATGCCACGCCCAGGAATGCACACGAGAAGACATGTCATAGCAGGAGGCCTACGCGACAAAGCCGTGCCACGCCCGTCCATCATCGCGACCAGCGTCGTGCCATGTTGGGCGACGTGCACCAGTCCAGCACGAGGACCTGCCGAGGGACACAATCCAGTGGGCATCCGTGCTTGCTCTGTGCCACGGAGGTAAATTGGGATATCCAGCTCCACGCCATGGAGGCAGTCCATGCACGGCCAAATCTTGCAAGTTTTTCACTTAGTATAAATTAAAACCTTAGCTTCTGAAATCATTTATAATGAAATATTTTTGGGAAACTGTAAAGGAGCGAAGGGAGAACGGAAGAACTCTACCTAGGGTTCCTTATTTTTCTTTCTCTTTTAATTAATCTTATAAGTACTCAACTTGAATCATGTTTTTGAGTATTTGTACGAACATGAGTGGCTAAAACCCTTCCTCTATCGTTGAGGCTACGTAATATGATTGTAAATGCATGAATTCTTCTTGGTTTGAGTTTCGGTTATTGTTTTGTCTTACATTCTCTATTATTGTTGTTTTTATGCTTGATCACCATGAAAACAAATGCGTTAAGCTTGGGTAAAAGCTTGAAAGAGTAACCCTAGGCTAGATCATGGGAATGTAGGGAGCAAGTTCTTACCTTTATGATAGGATTCGCAACTAGTATAGAAATTATACCTAAATTGTCTTGCTTGGTTATTAAAACAGGATGAGCTAAACACCGACTTTAAATTATCGCAACACCACTCGTAGAAGTAGTTGTGTAACGAAGTTTGGTTAAATGATTAGAGGTACTAAAGTCCTTAATCAAGGGTACAAACTCCATAAACCACATCCATATAATTAAATTGCTCACGAATTAGGATGTCACATCCCCGCTCAACGATGTAGGTGTGAGACTAGTTTGTCGTGTTTAGAGGCTCGAAAGACCATGAACATAGTATTTTATTTATGTGAGACAATAACTAAAGTTTTCATACTCGAACCATTGAGAATTATAGCATTGCATGATTATTAGGCCTTAACTCTAGTTGCTTCTTATATTGTTTCTCAAGCATTTTGTGATCACCCCTAGACTTAATTAGAATTTACCAAAAATTTCTATAATCAACACTTGTGAAGGTTAATTTTACATTTGAACTTGAATATTTTCCAAATTGATCCATTCCCTGTGGGTTTGACATCCGGCTCTAAAAAAGGGTCACTGTATTACTTTTATGACTGCATATGCTTGCAAGTGCGCTGGAGCGTAAACAAGTTTTTGGCGCCGATGCCGGAGACTGGATAAGTTTAGTGAATTTTTCTAATTTTTGTGATTTTTAATATCCTTAAGTGTTAAAAAACCTGGTCTTAGTCTGCTACATTGCAGGTGATAGGTTGTCCTTGTAGAGCTGGGAAGGAATAGAGAGCTGGTGGAACCATTGTTGGAACCTGAACGACAATTGCATTTGCTCCAGAGGGAAGCCTTAGAGAGAAATTTGAAAATATTACAAGAGCAGTTGCAAAAACATCCACCAGCAGGTCAAGCAGAGTTGTTACCTGATCAAATGGCAGTCCAACCAGTTCGCGAAGTGGCAATCCCACTAGCAACAAATGTGATGTCTCATATCCGCAAACCGGAGCCCGAAGGGAACTTTGAATTGAAACAGAATATGGTGTAGTTGTTACATTCTAGTGGCCAGTTCACTGGGATTACTCATGAGGACCCACAGCAGCACTTACAGAACTTCTTGGAGATCAGTGATACTTTTGTCCCCACCGGAGTGTTAACTGATTATGTCCGACTTACACTCTTCCCATTTTCATTATTGGGAGAGGCGAAGAGATGGTTGAAGGCTGAGCCACCTAATTCTTCTTCTTGGAATGACTTAGCGAAGAAATTCCTCATCAGATTCTTTCCTTCAGGCAAGACTGCTAAACTTAGGAGTGAAATATTAAGCTTCAAGGAGAGGCCGAAGGAGAACTTGTATTTGGCTTGGGAGAGATTCAAGTCATTATTGAGAGACTTCCCCCATCACTAGCAGTCCAATGAAGTGCTAGTCCATACCTTTGTGGAGAATCTAGACCCACAAACCAAAATTTTACTAGACTCTGCATAGGGTGGGCAAGCATTTGAGAAGACCTATGATGAGCTGTACACTTTGTTGAACAGGATTACTCAGGGAAATCTAGAGTGGCATAGCGATTCATCGATAGGGGTAGGAAAAAGAACAGCAGGGTTGACAGCGGTGGATGGTGTAAATGCCTTGGCGGCACAACTAGCATCAGTTCAACATCAAATGATGACTCAATTCAATAAACTGAGTATGAACCAATAGCAGGGATAGGTGAATGCAGTTCAGTAGGCTCCTAGTTGGTGTGAAATTTGTGGTAATAATGGGCACAATGCAGAATCTTATGGGGCCAATCCTGAATTGATCAATTTTGTTGGGAACGTTCAGAGGAACAATCAGAATTTTGGGAACAACTACAACAAGAATTGGCAGAGCCACCCAAATTTTTCTTGGGGTGGAAATCAGAGTCAGAGCTACCAGCAACCTCAGCAACAACAGTATCAGTAGCAGAACAGGCAGAATAGTGACCAGTCAAGTAGCAGCAACATTGAGGAGATGTTGCAGAAAATAATGGCTATTCAGACCCAATTGGCAGATAATCAGGCGAGGATGGCATCAAATTTGAAAAATCAGCAGTTGGCCACTCGCAATCTAGAGAAATAGATGGGTCAAATAGCAGCTGCTCAGCACACCAGACCTTAGGGAGGGTTACCCAGTGACACAGATACAAACCCCTGATAGGTCAATGCCATCAGTTTGAGGAGTGGCAAGCAGTTGGCTGATGCACCACCGAAAGAGAAGAGAAATGAGGTACAGCCAAAGCTGGTTAGAAAGGGACCACTGACAGACAAGGGTGATAATCAGAGTGTTGTGCAACAAAATTCACAATCATCATTGCAGCCAGCACAGAGACCAACACCACCATTCTCGCAAAGACTCAAAAAGAGCAAGGAGGAGGAATGCTTTAAAAAGTTCTTTGATATCTTCAAAGAACTTCACATAAATTTGCCTTTGCTTGATGTTTTACAGGGAATGCCCAAGTATGCTAAGTACTTGAAAGATGTGGTGCCTAACAAAGTCAGATTGGTGGATGTTCAGACAGTGGCACTGACTAAGGAGTGAAGCCACAGGGTAATGAGCAAGATACTAAAAAAGCTCAAAGACCCAGGGTGTTTTACCCTCCCCATACAAATTGGTAAAGTTGAGATGATAAGAGCTCTATGTGATTTAGGGGCAGCAGTTAATCTAATGCCCCTATCTTTGATTAACACCTTGGGGTTGGGTCAATCGAGGCCAACACAAATGATGTTGCAGCTTGCAGACAAGTCTCAAGTGGCACCAGATGGAATAATCGAGGACCTTCTCATCAAAGTGGGTAAGTTCATTATACCCGCTGATTTCATCATACTTGATTTTAAAGTTGATGACAAGGTACCTCTGATCTTAGGATGGCCATTTTTGGCCACTAGAGGAGAAATTATTAATGTAAGAGCAAGGACCCTGAAAATAAAGGTCGAAGATGAAGAAGAACTCTTTTGGGTCTACCAAGAGATCAACCCACCCACACACTACAGAGACCTTTGTAAGGTCAGTGTGTTGTCAGAGGCTAAGTGTGGGGTGGCAGATTCCATAGGTCCACGGCCGCAGGAGATGATCACTTTTCAGCCCGAATTTGATGAAGGGCTTCAGTTAGAGAAGGAGTTGGAATAATAGAGGGGCAGAGTGGAGGTTGTTCCCTCGAAAAATAAAAAGAGAAGAAGATGGTTCTTGAAAGGGAACACTAGTTTGAGGATGTCTTGAGAAGTATAGTCCATGTCGTATGGCGACGTAAAATTAGGCGCTGCTTGGAAGGAAACCCAAGGGTACCACAGGTATAATTTTTATTTTTAATTTGTGTTGACTTTGTTTATTTTCACCTTGTTGTTGTTTTGGTGAATTAAGCACGGATGGAGGGGAAGTGTGAGTACCCTTGAAAGAGGAAGTTAAGAAGCATGAAAGAGAAAAAGTGTGGGGTCGATAACACATTTGTGCAAAAATAAAAGAAAATATGTTGTCCGCTAGGCCTAGAGGCCTCAGGGAGTATTATTCACCCTGTTTGTATTTTAATGTGATGCTTTTGGGACAAAACATATTTTAAGTTTGGGTGAGGAAAATTTCAAAATTTTGTGTTTAATGATTTTGAGTAAATTTAGTGTTTGATATGGTATTGGTTGATGAAAAATTTTTGAGTTGAGCATGATTCACCCACCCGTTGGTTTTTCTTTTCAGTTCTTTTCCGACGGGGGGGGGGGGGGGGGCACTTTGAACCGAAAATACAATTCTTCTGTGTCTGTACAGAGCTGTTGTAGTCATAGTTAGGGATTGTTCCGGACGGTGGATGAATGACAACCGTCTTGAAGAAAAATTAGTCAATAGGTTTTTACTTGTGAACCTGTAGTTGATTGATGGGTTGATGTTCTTGTTATGTGCTATATATGATTGTGAGAGGCAAGTGTTGTAAATTTTGAAGCATGTGAGCAGTTGTATAACTCTGTTTGAGACACCTAAGCTCTTGGATGTGACTCTATGTGTTTAAAGCTAAATTTTGCATTCTTGTGATTAGCTGAGTTAAGATTCTGCTGAATTTGTCTTGAATTTAGCATGTGCTGTGTGTAAGGTTTTTAATATTCCATGCTATTGTGTAGTGTCTAGAACTTGCCTGGTGTGTATACAAAGCGAAATGAAGGATGTATAATGTAGGAGATGATTTAGGCATTTCTTGAAAGAGCCTAATTTTTATCCCTCGCCTTACCTACCTCAAATGTCTGATCCTAGTTAGCCCCATTGAGCCTTCAGCCTATTCTTTGCTAGCCACAAAATGAGCTTAATCCTTTCTTTTCATTAGCCTTAAATTTTATCCAAAACTCCTAAGTGCTTATGTGAAATTACAAAAGAAGTTAAGGAGTGAGAAGTGAAAGAAGAAGGAAAATAATAGTTGTGGGAGTTGAAGAGAAGACTAGAAAAGAATAAAAGAGTTAGTAGGGAGTAGAAGAAGAAAAGAGCAAAAAAGAAAATTTAAGAAAATTGCTCAAGTACTCCTTACTAACAACTTGAGTGTACCTAATGAAATGAGGAAACAAAAGAGGAAAATGGGGGAGAAAAGAATAAAGGTGAAGTAAGACGATGGAAATTCTCAATGGAAGGTGTGATGTATTAAAAGAGCTTAGGAAGATAGTCACTATTACTGCCCATAATAGTACCTACCCGCCCTTAGCTTACATTACAACCCGATAAGTCCTACTTGGTCTTACATTCAAACATTCCTAAATTAGCAGAGTAATACACTAAAGGCAAGCTTATGGGTCAGTACATGATGCATGTGAATTCTTTATGAGAGTGAGTGTAATTGTATTCATATACCCATACATGTTATACTTTGCAAACATGTGAGTAAAAATGGTATCTCTCTTGTTGTGAGGGCACATGTTTAATGAAAGATAAAATTCATGTTGGATTTCTTAATTGGTTAATTTGCATGAGTTTGTTAAGATTGAGAGTCGATTATTGAGGCTAGAAAGTCTTTACGTAGTTATATTGGATTTTAATGGTTAAATCTTGCATGCTCTATTTTTAACTTGCTATCTAAAACAATTATTGTAGCCTTAGCTTGAATTGTCTTGCTTCAATTAGCTATTTTTGAGTCTTCATGTGCATGAGATATAAAAGAGTTATTCGAGGATGAACAAGGCTTTAAGTGTGGGGTAGTGATCTTGGGTATAATTACATTCCCAAGTGCTATTTTATAACTTGATTAAGTCATGTTTGTCAATTAAATTAATTATATTCTCATGCAATTTCTATTAATTATGCTTATAAACTAACCAACATGATTAGTCCTTGTTTTGTAGGTGTAAAATGCATGTGAGGGACTAAAATATAATGGTTGAAGTGAAGGAATGGAGTTCGAGTTAGATTGCAAAAGATTGCAAGATGGCATGTCAAAGTGAAGGATAGTCGTGCCACGCTGTGTGTATGCCGCGCCCAGCGCCGTACCACGCCCAGGCATGTGTGCGAGAAGATATGTCACGGCAGGAGTCCTACGCGACAAAGCCGTGCCACGCCCGTCCATCAGCGTAACCAGCGCCGTGCCACGCTGGGCGACGGGCACCAGTCCAGCACGAGGACCTGCCGAGGGACACAATCCAGTGGGCATCCGTGCTTGCTCTGTGCCACGGAGGTAAATTGGGGTGTCCAGCTCCATGCCATGGAGGTAGTCCATGCACGGCCAAATCTTGCAAGTTTTCACTTAGTATAAATTAAAACCTTAGCTTCTAAAATCATTTATCATGAAATATTTTTGGGAAACCGTAAAGGAGCGAAGAGAGAACGGAAGAACTCTACCTAGGGTTCCTTATTTTTCTTTCTCTTTTAATTATTCTTGTAAGTACTCTACTTGAATCATGTGTTTGAGTGTTTGTACGAACATGAGTGGCTAAAACCCTTCCTCTAGGGTTGAGGCTACGTAATATGATTGTAAATGCATGAATTCTTCTTGGTTTGAGTTTTGGTTGTTCTTTTGTGTTACATTCTCTATTATTGTTGTTTTTATGCTTCATCACCATGAAAACAAATGTGTTAAGCTTGGGTAAAAGATTGAAAGAGTAACCCTAGGTTAGATCATGGGAATGTAGGGAGCAAGTTCTTACCTTTATGATAGGATTCATAATTAGGATAGAAATTATACCTAAATTGCCTTGCTTGGTTATTAAAACGGGATGAGCTAGACACCGACTTTGAATTATCGCAACACCACTCATAGAAGTAGTTATGAAACTAAGTTTAGTTAAATGATTAGAGGCACGAAAGTCCTTAATCAAGGGTGCAAACTCCGTAAACCACATCCATGTAATTAAATTGCTCACGGATTAGGACATCACATTCCCGCTCAACGATGTAGGTGTGAGACTAGTTTGTCATGTTTAGAGGCTTGAAAGACCATGAACATAGTATTTTAATTATGTGAGACCACAACTAAAGTTTTCATACTCGAACAATTGAGAATTGCATTTCATGATTATTAGGCCTTAACTCTTGTTGCTTTTTATATTGTTTCTCAAGTATTTTTTGATCACCCCTAGACTTAATTAGAATTTACCAAAAGTTTCTATAATCAACACTTGTGAAGGTTAATTTTACACTTGAACTTGAATATTCGCTAAATTGGTCCATTCTCTATGGATTCGACATCCGGCTCCGAAAAAGGGCCACTGTATTACTTGTATGACCGCGTACGCTTGTGAGTGCGTTGGAGCGCAAACAGCAGCCTATATCTATTCCTTCTTACAGAATGACTCCAGCTGAGCTAAAGGAGTTGAAGGATCAGTTGAAGGACCTACTAGACAAGGGTTTCATTAGACCTAGCAACTCTCCATGGGGTGCACCAGTTCTATTTGTCCAAAAGAAGGATGGTGCCCTTCGGATGTGCATTGACTATTGGCAATTGAACAAAGTCACCATCAAGAACAAGTATCCTCTACTTAGGATTGATGATTTTTTTGACCAGCTTTAGGGTGCCAAGTGCTTTTCGAAGATAGATCTCAAGTCTGGATACCATCAGCTCAGGATTCGGGAGAGTGACATTCCGAAAACAGCCTTTAGAACTCGGTATGGTCATTATGAGTTTGTAGTTATGTCTTTTGGAATAACGAATGCTCCTGCAACTTTTATGGACTTGATGAATAGGGTGTTCAATCCATATTTAGACATATTCATGATTGTATTCATAGATGACATTCTCATATATGCTCAGAGCAAGGAGGAGCATGTCGCTTATCTAAGGGTGGTGTTGCAGACTCTGAAGGATCATTAATTGTATGCAAAATTCAGCAAGTGTGAGTTTTGGTTGAATTTTGTGGCGTTCTTAGGTCATGTGGTGTCTAGTGAGGGTGTGCAAGTAGACTCACAGAAGATAGAGGCGGTGAAGAATTGGCCCAGACCGGTGAATCCTTTAGATATTAGAAGTTTCTTGGGCTTAGTTGGCTACTATCGGAGGTTTCTTGAGGGGTTTTCATCTATTACGGCACCATTAACTAAATTGACCCAGAAGAAGGTAAAGTTCCAATGGTCGGAGGCTTGTGAGAAGAGCTTCCAAGAGTTGAAGGCTCGATTCACCTCAGCACTAGTGTTGACCCTACTCCAGGGTACCGATAGGTTCGTGGTGTATTGTGATGCTTCAAGGATTAGACTTGGGTGTGTATTGATGCAGCACAGAAAAGTTATAGCTTATGCTTCTAGACAGCTGAAAGTGCATGAAAAGAACTACCCGACCCATGATCTTGAATTGGCGACGGTGGTATTCACCTTGAAGATATGGAGGCATTATTTGTACAGGGTCCATGTAGATGTGTTTATGGACCATAAGAGTTTACAATATGTGTTTACCCAGAAGGATCTCAATTTACGACAAAGGAGGTGGTTAGAGCTACTTAAGGACTATGACATGAGTGTCCTTTACCATTCAGGCAAGGCTAATGTAGTAGCCGACACACTTAGTAGAATCTCTATTGAGAGTGTTTCCTATGTGGATAATGGGAGAAAGGAGCTAGTGGAGGACGTGCATCGACTTGCAAGGTTGGGGATTCATTTGGTTGACTCGACCGATGGCGGTGTTATAGTTGAGAACGGATCAAAATCATCCTTGGTGATTGATGTAAAAGCTAGACAAGATGAGGACCCTATTTTCATAAAACTAAAGGAATTCATTCAGAATCAGAAGGTAGAAGTCTTCTCCGAAGGGGGAGATGGTGTGCTCCGATACCAGGGTCACTTGTGTGTTTCGGACGTTGATGATTTGAGAAATCGGATGTTGCATGAGGCTCACGATTTTAGATATCCGATACATTCAGGTGCCACAAAGATGTACCGTGACCTATGGGAAGTCTATTGGTGGAATGGCATAAAGAAGGACATAGCAGAATTTGTGGCTAAGTGCCCAAACTGTCAGTAAGTGAAAGTTCAGCATCAGAGACCGAGAGGTGTGCTTTAGGATATCAGTATTCCTACTTGGAAGTGGGAAGAAATGAATATAGATTTCATCACAAGGTTGCCTTGCACTCGTAGGCAATATGACTCTATTTGGTTTGTTGTAGATAGGTTAACCAAAGCCGCTCTTTTTCTACCGGTCAAAACCACTGATTCCGTGGAGGATTATGGCAAACTATACATCTGAGAGTTGGTTCGATTGCATGGAGTGCCCTTGTCCATCATATCTGACAGAGGTACTCAGTTTACCTCTCAGTTTTGGAGGTCTTTCAAAAAGGACTGAGTACTCAGGTTAAGCTCAGCACAGCATTACACCCGCAAACAGATGAGCAAGCGGAGCGAACAATTCAGACTCTCGAAGACATGTTGAGAGCATATGTAATTAACTTCAAAGGTAGTTAGGATGATCATTTTCCTCTTATCAAGTTTTAATACAATAACAGCTATCACTCCATCATTTAGATGGCTCCGTTTGAGGCTCTCTATGGGCGGAGATGTAGATCGCCTATTGGATGGTTTAAGGTAGGTGAAGCTACAAAATAGGGCCAGATTCATTTCATGAGGCCATGGAGAAAGTTCAACTCATACGGGACAGGTTGAGAACAGCTCAAAGTCGCCAAAAGTCTTATGCCGATATGAGAAAGAGGGAACTTAAGTTCGAAGTTAATGATTGAGTTTTCCTAAAGGTATCTCCGGTGAAGGGTGTGATAAGGTTTGGAAAGAAAGAAAAACCCAGTCCGCATAATGTTGGTCCCTACCGGATTGTGAAGCGGATTGGCAAGGTGGCATATGAATTGGAGTTGCTTTCAGAATTAGCTTCCGTGCATCCTATTTTTCATGTATCGCTCTTAAAGAAGTGTTTAGGTGATCCAGCTCTAGTTTTCCTGGCAGATAGTGTTGGTGTGAAAGAAAGCCTTAGTTATGAGGAGGTTTCAGTGGAAATACTGGATCACCAGGTTCGCAGGCTAAGAAACAAGGAAGTAGCTTTAGTCAAGGTTTTATGGAGGAATCAACATGGTTAGGGAGTTATGTGGGAAGCGAAGCAGACATGATGGCTAGATACCCACATTTATTCTCTACCGGCTTAGTTCCAGCTTGAGGTATTAGTTTGTTCCCTAAAACTCTATTCAGTCATGTGTCTCGGTTTCTTTCATGTATATGGATCATGAATTCAATTCAGTCATGTAGCTCAGTTCGGAGGTTGTCCTTCCGTCAGTTTTCAGCTTAAATGATCCGTGTTTGAATATGATGATTGCATTTCTCTTCTTTTCTCTATGTTTTCCATCATTTGAGGATGAATGTTTCCAAGGGGGAGATATTGTAATACCCCGAAAGCCTAAGATCAGACTGGGGAGTTGAAACGGAGAAAACTGAAAAATCTGCACCAGGTCACAGAATGGGTCGTTACTAGACCCGTAAGTTAACCAAGAGTCATTAGATGACTCGTGGTGAGGTTCTAGTCTTAAGTTTTGGAAATGGTTATTGGAATCCACCACGAGCTTAACCACGACTCATGCTTAGAACCCATGACTCATTGAGTCAGTCGCGGTCAAGGGCTATAGGAAGGAGAAGAAAATCTTGGCAGTGTACCCTACGGTTGGTCACCATAAGTCGTGGTCAGACACCACGATTTGTGGGATGGGTCATGGTCAGCCAGCTGCTTATGGTTTGAGAATTTGGTCAGTGAGGATGACGAGTGGTGACCACGATAGTAACGACTCGTAGGGTCCCCCGTGGTGAGCTCTAGATGAATTATTGGACAGTGCACTTGACAACTGATGCCACAAGTTGTGATCTTGGGTAATAACTCGTCCAGTCCCTCATTGAGACTGAAAGTCAGTTTTTAACTACGAATTTATTAAGGGTATTAACGTTATTCCTAAGCCTTAGGTTCAATACTACGTCGTTTTAAGTTATTTTCAGGGTGTATTAAGATAGGTTAAGTCATTCTAGCCTATTCAAAACTCATGCATGCAAAGTTCTAGGGTATAGAGGGTGATCAAGCATAAAACCCCAAGGTTCTTCATCAATTGTTCTTCAATTCCTCTTGGGCAAGTAAGGGAGTGATAGAATCCAAGTCTCTCAGGTATGTAGGGTTATGAATGGGTGAATTCGTTCACCCACCCATGCCTAATCTCTCCTAGTTCATGAAATTCTATTTGAAAATCTTATGGGGTTTTATCCAAATTCTCATGAAATCTTAATGATCTATCTATGGGTTAATATCTCTCACGTATCACATCATATTTTATGGATCATGGGAAGATGTTACAACTAAATCAATTATAAATTTATTGATTTAAATTTCTATAAAATTGCGCTCAATCATGCATGTTCTATGATAAATCGAGTTATGATTTTACCTTGATTTTGATGTTCTTTAATCCATCATGATATATGATTTATAATATGAATTTACTCAAATGCTCATCATGGATTTATGATTACTAAGTATATACATGTTTTACAAGTATGCATGGACTTCATGATTGATCGATTTATGATGTTGACTAATTCATGGGCCCTTGATTCACGGATTAACATGTATTTAAATGGGGGTCAACGATGTTAATATTTATTTGGGCATGAATCTCATGAATGATGTTTATGACTTACATACGAGTCTAATGTGCATGTTTTTGGGAGCAGTGTGTAGCACTGAGTAGCCCTACGTTCAAAGGACTACGCCGGTGTCTCATAACTACGCGCCACCATAGGTTCATATTGATACATTACAATGTTAATGGATCCCCTTTTCGTGATATCATATACTGCACGTCCCTTGCCTGGCAAGCCTGGGACGACTCTGCCCACTTGAGTGAGATAGTTGGGGTATCATGTAAGGCTCTACCATGATGGTGTTGGTTATGATGAGTCCTCCCATTGTTCCACATGATTTATGTATGGTTATGTTCATATTATTTTGGCTCAAGTCACGTTTAATGAAGCTTTCTCCTATTATTATGATTATGACTGATTTACGAATGTTTTGAAAACCTTGAGCCTTATGTTACATTATGACATTTATGTTTCCGTTTTACTTACCTTGTATACTTGGTATATTCCACGTACTGACGGCATACTTTATGCTGTATTGTTTTATGATACAGGCTCTGACCTTCAGACCCAACACTATCATTAGTTCATTTCCCAGAGTTAGCATCCAATTCAGTAGTGAGTCCTCATCTCCCGAGGACCAGTTGATATTAGTTATCCTTTATGTTCAGTTCTCCAGACTTGTCGGGTTAGTTGGGGTGTTGTCCCATCAACTCATCAGATATGAGGCTTTCAGACTATATGTAGTATTCAGCTGTCATGTATGAAGTGCATTTCATTTTCTATGTTGTGTCATGATTATACTTCCACTATGTTATTATGTTGAGTATTCCGCTTTATTTGATTGAGTTAGATGTATGTTCATGCCATGGGTGGACTTGGAGTCTCTCGGGGCTCCTTATCCCGTGTTACAATTTGGGTCTACATTTGGGTCATGACATGTTGATGAGTCTGACTTGGAGGATTACACTTTGAAATACTAACAACTGAGGAGGTATCTGTCGTGCCACAACGTTAAATAAGACGCTTCTTGGGAGGTAACCCAAGTGTTATTATGTTTGATACTTTAATATTTTGTTGATGTTTGTTTTGTAGGAAAATTGGATGAGAAACAAGGAGATGAAAATTAGGGTAGCCACTATGTGGGACTAGCGAAGCGCCGTTTCTCAAGCACAAGTAGCCAACCTATCGCACAAAAGAAGCAGAAGTTGGATAAAAAAAGAGAGGAAGACGGCATCCTATCGACAAAGTGCCTGTGGCATTCCGCGGCATGCCAGTCTGGCGCGGGTGTGAACCAATACACCTGGAGGGAATCTAAAAATAAAAAGGTGAGTTGCGACTCACCGGTGAAGTACAGATATAAAACTCCAGTCAGTCGTAGTCATAAAGCAGTGAACTGGGCATACAAGAGGTAACCTGTGCTAGAACCAGCAAAACGTTGGTACCCACCGGCGGTCATAGGTCTAGCATGGGTGGAGGTAAGTAATTGTATTTTGAATCTTGACTGACTCGATGACTAACCCGATCTGTAGAACTTTAAAAAATAACAAAAATCGGTCAAAATAACCTTTTTACCTTTCTAACACACTCTCTCTCCAATTTTTCACCTAACCATAACACTTTTCACTTTCCCAACTTCCCTCTATTAAACCCACCATTAACACCTATATTTTCACTACCCAATCACACTCCCTCTCTTCAACCTATAAAACCCCATTCTCCTTCTCTTCTTCTCACTACTACTAACTCAAAATATCTTAGCAAAAGAAGCTCTCACTCTTTGGTACACCATTGTTGGTCAAGACACAAGCTCTCTTCAAGTTATTTTTCTTTCTCAACTACTCCATTGGTATGTACATCCTAGCTTTAATCTTGCTATGGTTGAAAATGTGAATCAAAAAAAATGAAGCATGCTACATCTGATACTTTCAATATCCATTTCCTCATTTCCCATTTTTTGAGTTTCTTGTGTTGAATGATTTTTATGATGTAGGTATGTTGGGGGTTTGAATACTTGAATAATGTTGGGGTAGTTACTTATTTTGTGGAAATGTTTATGAAAATGGTGTGCTTGATATAATGATTGAAGGTGGAGTTTGAGTAACCCCGAGTGCTTCAAATGCATGATTTTCCCAATAATAGATTCGGTAACGTCGTTCTTAAGGGCAAATTGTCATTTTTATTTTTGTTGTATTGCTTGAGGGAATAAATCATAATATAAAGTGAGCGAGTCAGTCATGAAATTTAGGGGATTTTGTTAGCTGAGTTGGGAGTGAAAATCACTAAGCAGCGTCTGCCAGCGAATCGCCAGTCAGACTCGGTGAAATGTCGACTGAAACACAGGTCTGGGTGTAGTGCTTCAGGCCACTTGCAGAACACGCATTTCACATGCGCATCACGGGTCGAATCGGTGAAATGCCGATGAGGTGCCGGAAGAGAGAAATTTTACCAGCTTGCTGCCAAGAGCCGACGGCTTAGCGGCAACTTGCGATCTCCACCTGTGTTTTGCCGTTGTATTGTCGGTACTACCAGCACTTAATTTTGATCCTGCAAATTATTGGTCATGCAATCATTAGAATTTTTTTCTTTGCATAGGGTAGTTGTTGCGTTTTCTTTTCAATTATGAAACATACAAAAAAATGTTGTTTTGTTGCGTCACTAACATAGCTTTGCAGAATTATGACTTCATCCAGGCATCCAGTAAAAAGGCAAGGCACCCTCCACACCAAAAATCAAGAGAAAAAGGAGTTCCAAGAAAACCCATCCCCCACCAACACCAGGGAGGCAATCATTTTTTATGTGCCCAACATGAAGGCACATTATGCCATCTGTGAAGGTAGATCAATCATAAGTGAGAAAAGATTTGATCTAGTAGGGCTGAGGAATGACTTCCCCAATATCATTTTCCAATTCAACCACCGCCAATGACACATATTTGCTAAGCCTCTTCTGGAGTATCACACCAAGGGAAGATCCGGACATGAGCGCACTTGATGCAGCCATACCTGGTCCACCTATAGCTCGAGGCCCATTAATTATTTGTTTAAGGGATAGGTTATGTTGAAGAGACCTGGAGAGACGAGGGACATGATGTAGATGACGTGGCCAATATTGATGATAAGGAGTAGCCACTTCAGGGAGTTCCCACCACCCTTTCTGTTTTTCATGCATACATTGGGGATAGTGTATTGTTATAATTGGGGGTGGGTTGAGCTCTCTTTTTCTCTCTTGCGGTTATTATTGAATTGTTGTGCCATTGTTGGGCTTGTTATTGATATTTTGTTGCCCTTGTCGGGTTGATTTGATTTATTTTTTATGTAGCTTTAATTTTTGGTTGTTTCCCTTGTCGGGCCTGTGATGAATGAAAATTGTTGTTATGTTTTTAGTGCTATTAATTGGGTCTGTATTCAATTGCCAAATATTTCTTTACCCAAGTCTCAATTATATCCTTTTATTTACAGTAGTTAGTGAATAAACTCCAAGAGTTTTTTTATCCCACGGTTCTTTCCCAAGGAGCGATTTTCTTTTCTCTTCTTTTATTGTTGAACCGGGCGGTATTTTCCAATTGTGGATTGAGAGGTGACTTTCTTAAGGGAAAATACCGAGTTTAAATTCTTTTTGAGTCAATGATTGCAATGGCTTCCGAGAGGTACCACCAGAAAAATTTCTTAAATGGCATGGTTGTTTAAAAAAAAATTTGAGAAGGAAAGGGGTAGTTGAATTTAAAAGCTAAGTACTCTTTTGTCATAAGTTACACATTCTTTGTTTGGCTTCTTGATTCACATGATATTTTGTTTTATGACTCTTGATGTGGTGATGAAAATGGTTTGAACTCCTTGGAGGGTGATGCTTTGTGGGAAAGGTTTTAGTTTAATTCTCTTGCATGAATGATTGTCCAGAACTTGCCACAAGTGTGATTCAAGGCGAAATCCTAGATGTAGTTGCACTTGAAAGTTGATTTTAGGCTTTCTTTTGATAACAACTATACCCATATGACCTCCTTGAGCATGAATCCTTGCTAGCCAATGTTGAGCCTTTAAGCCTTTTCCTTAAAAACCACATTACAATCCTATTACCTCTTTTGTAATCCCTCTTTGCCACCCATCCTCCTAAGTGCTAGTTGTGAGATTAAATGCAAAAATGATGCTTGAAGTCCCAAAAGTGTGGTAATAGAAAAAGTGAAAAATGAGGTAAAAGCCTAAGTTTGGGTGTTGCAAAAAGGAAAATGGAAAAAATGATGTGAATTTTAATGTAAGTTAGCACCATATTATGAAAAGGATGAGTGAATTATTTGGGTGAAAAGAAACGAATTGTGGAATAATGTTGCCTCTTGCTTAAATGAAATAAAGAATGGTAACTAAGGAGAGATAAGCAGGGTTTTTGTTTTAAAAGTGAAAATGTTGTTCAAGGAGAGATAAGGTGAAGATGATCTCAAAAGAAAATAGAATATGCAATAAGATTCACAAAAAGGGTATTAGGGAGGTTCTAGTCACTAGAACTTAAAAGTCATCCTACCTTTACCCCTATCCTTCATCATGACCTCCAAGCCCTAATTGATTTTAAGTGTAGCAACTCTACATTAGTGGCAAGTTACACGAAGGGCAAGCCTATGGGTCAAGTTATGTGCATGAGAATTTCTTTGTGAGAGTGAGCGTATTTGTTTCATTCTATAATCCCTTGAGTGTGAATTGCTTGATAATTAAATGGGATTCTCTCTTGATATGAATAGCATCACTTACTTGAGGAACATGCTTGCACGTGCTGAAAGATATGATTGAGACAAGAATATAGTGAGCTTAAAGGAAAACTTTGAATGTGATTTTTTAATGACTTAGGAAGATATATAAGCTTGTTGTGATCAACCATGCCTCTTGTTTCGAATAAAGGAATCAAATGTGAGTCATGCCAATTGATAGTGGTCATCTCTTGAAGCATTTGCATAAAGTGTTGAGTCTCCTCTTTTCCTTTGAGTTGGTGAGCGATCTTTGGGTTGTTTGGGTCATAGTGGTCCCTTGTGCATAATCTCATGTAGAATGACATGCTTACTCCTATAGTTTAGCTATAAAGAATTACCTTGCTTGAGGACAAGCAATGGTTCAAGTTTGGGGGTTTGATGAGTTGGTAATTTACCAACTCATTAGGCTTTTAACCATGAGTTTTTGCTTGATTTTAAGTCATTTGGGAGGATTTTATACTCTTTTTCTTTTGTTTTTGCAGGCATTCAACTTAAAGAAAGAAGGCAATGAATTGGACAAAAGCATGGAATTAAAGAAGAGGACCGGAGCTCTACCGGATGGGACCGGCACTCCACCGAATGGGACCGATGAAATGTCGGATGAAACGCAGGAGCATACTGGTGATAAGTAGAAGGTGCACCGGCGGAACGCGAGTCAGCGCCTGCGAACCGCCGGCGCCAATGCCAATCAAATCCCTAAAGTCACTGACCCTACTTGCAACAAAGCGGCGTCCCACGGATAGGTACCGACAGAACATCGGTGACTCGCAAGTGAGACCATTTTCAGGAGGGCAAAATCATCCAACATAGGATCTGAGGAGCTTTTTTTAACCTATTTCTGTACATTCTCTAAAAAGTACTGAATATTCCATTCTAGATTTGTAGAGTTAGAGAGAGAAATATTGAAGTCAATTTTGAGATTGCTATTTATTCTTAATGATGAATTTTATGAATTTATTTGTCAATATGCTTTTGTATTATTCATCTATGAGTAGCTAAATATTTTTCTAGGGGTATGTGCATGATTGGGGATAGATTGGATTGAGTATGCCTATATTAATCTTGTAATTACTAATTTAGTATAAATATGTTGTTTTCTCCAAAATTATAATTAAACTACCCATAGTTGCTAATGTGGGTTATGTCTACTTATTCTATTTTTTCTTGAAAAAGGGAACTTGAATATAGGTGAGAAAGCAATGATAGGCAATTGGGTCTTGAGTGTGTGGGGTTGGGTTAGAGATAACCAAAACCCATAGTTATACACCAATTAGAGATTTGAGGCTAGAGATAGCACAAATCTTGCCTAAGTTGCAGTGGATTAATTAATTGAGGCCTTGGGGTTTGAGAAAACTCACGGAACAGAGAACCCAATTGGTTGAAAAACATCGGGTGTCACTATATCCACAGTTATTTATGCTTATGAGTAATAATTTGATTTTATAGTTAATCCCAATACACAATCGAACCCCCATCAATATTACACCCCTGACCTTTTCTTATAATTGTTTATTCAATTTGGTTGCATTGTTCTCTTGATAGTTGATTTTAATTCAAATTGTAATCTCGTACATTTTCCCCCCAATATTTTTATTTGTATTTTCAATGCATGGATGCAATTTTAGTTAAAGAATTAGTCATCTTTTGTGTTATTCAATTGCTATTCCCTGTGGATTCGATCGCTCTTAGTTGGGTATTTATATTGTTGCGATCATTTAATAATTCCTCCTCGTGAGGAGTAGATTTGAACGTCATCAGAATTGCAGAATTTTCCTTTAGTACAATTTCTCTTTCCTTAATTACTAGTAGCTAAATTCCCTTCTAGATGTGTGTGTGGATGATGAGTGTTTATATTGAAGTGAGTACTGACTAATTGATCTTAGATTTGAGTAGAAAGCATGGATCTATTGACTTCTTCAAGTTTTAATTTGATAATTAGTGGTTGCAAACATTAATTGATCTCTCTAACTTTATTTTTGCTTGAGAAAGGAAAGTGAAGTTAGGTAACACTTCAATAGTGAGGATTTGGAGTTTCGATTTATGGGTTAGAGCTAGAGATAGTCTAAATCTTTCCTCAAGTATTGTTGGTTGTTTAGTAGATTTTGGCTTTGGGGTTTGAGAAAACCCAAAGTAGACATACTCTTTTGGTTGAGAAACTTAGAATGTAACTCAAAGCCAAGGCAATCCATGCTCTAATCAAATCTAACACTCTTAGTTAATACCTATCAAGATGATGCCCCATCAAATGCATACCCCTAGTCTCTCATATTTCTAGCAACAATCATTTTCCTTTGCTTTGATTTTATATTTTCAATTGATACTTGCTCACACTTTCTTCCCCCAAATTTTACTTTATGTTTAGACATGTTGCATACTTGTGTGAACTAATTTACAACATTCGGTGATCTAGCCCTAGTTCTTGTGCGATTCGGCCTCGACTCTTGTTGGGTATTTATTTTGTAACAATCGTAGCCACCTCCCTAACGGGAGAGTTGTTTTGAACGTTATCAAGGTGCACGCTATGGAGGACTTTTTTTGCATGACTTCATTATTCTGCTGGCTGACAACATCACTAGCAGACTTGCCTGCCTTGCAAAGTGAGGAAGTTACCCTCCTTCTGTTTTGTGTACTTCAACTTTTTTACTTCAATCTCATGCTAATTCATTCCTTTTTATCTCCTTTTCCTCCAACACACTTCCTATGCACATAACATATATAATAATCTCAAAGTAACCTAGTAATACATAAAACTACACAATTATAATCAAGATATGAGGTGATAATGTACTTTAAATATAGACTTTTTAGCCGAATATCACTAACGCCTGGAGAGGCAAGAATTGACTATAGGACACAAATTCAAAATTCTTAAATGTTTTGCCCAACTTATGCCTGAACAAGTAAAATCTAAAGACAAGCACAAATTTAGAAAAATGAATGTTGCACACTTATGCCTGAAAAGGGCAAGAATTGACTATAGGACACAATTTCAAATTCTAAAATATTTATTGAAAGTATGCCTGAACCGATATAATTTAACTATAATGCACAATTTTAGAAATCTAAATGTTGCACGCTTACGCTTGCAGGGGCAAAAATTGACTATAGAGAACAATTTCAAAATTTTAAAATATTTACCCAATTTATGCCTGAACCGATAAAATTTGGTCATATAACATAATTTTAATATTATAATGTCGCATACTTACGCCTGAAGGGACAAGCATTGCTATAGGGCAAAAATTCAAAGATCTAAAAATGCTACAACGCAAAATTTGGCTATAGACACAATTTTAAAAATCTAAAAGTTACACGAACTTATGCTTAAAGAAACAAAATTTGACCATAGGCGTAATTTCAAAAAATTCACATATTGCAAACTTATGCTTGAGTGGGCAAAATTTAACTACAGGACATACTTCAAAAAATCAATAACTATTACATAACTTATGCCTGAAGAGGTAAAAATTTGACTATGCGCACAATTTTAAAAAATTCACATATTGCACAGCTTATGCCTGAATGGGCATAATTTGACTACAGACATTTTTAAAAAAAATCAATAACTGTTACATAACTTATACTTGAAGAGACAAAATTTAACTATAGACACAATATAAAATATAAAAATGTTAAACATCTTACACTCTGAAATGACAAAATTTGACTATAGACACAATTTTAAAATTATAAAACGTTTACACAATTTATGCCTAAACGTCTAATATATGAACAATTTTAAAACAATAGAAATTTTACACAACGTATGCCTCAAAGGCAAAAATTATTTAACTATATATTATAGAATATGACAGTATATATACTATTAGTTCAAACGAATTTAGAAATCAAATAACGTAAAATAGACAGAAAAATACCTAAATTTCACAATAATAAATTTAAAAGAAGCGGAAAAATGAGCTACGGTTGATCAATAAGCAAACTCAAAAATCGAGAGCAGAGAGAGATAGATAGAGAGAAAGATGGTGACGACAAATAAAGAGAAGCAAATAGAAGTCTCCGAAGGATTTAACATAAACAAAGATATTTTCGTTCATGAAATATCGTTAAATACATTTTAGGGGTAAAATTTTAAAACAACATATATATATATATATATATATATATATATATATATATATATAAGACAAAAATTAAAAATCAATCACTTTAAAGGATAATCCATGTAAAAACTTGAAAATGATTGCCAAAAAATGACAAAATCCGACGGGGCGAGCTAAGAAATCTAGAGGAAAAATCAGAATCCATTGGAAGACTCTTTTAAGCGGTTAAGAAGACAGAGAGAGGAAATTGAGGGAAATTTTTAATAAACAAATATAAAATACAATTGACAAATTACACTGGACCTAGAGGCTTGAGCCGTCGTCGTCGGTATTCGCTAAAAGAGTTGTCGAAAAAATAATATAATATATCAAAAAGAAAATAATCTATCTTTCAATACAATTCAATGACTGCTTTATTACATTTTAATATTGAGAAGTTTTCATTTTTTTATATCCTCTTTATTATTATTATTAATCTTTTTTATAGCCATTAATATTTGTAATTCGTGACATGTTATGAGAATTAATTTGTCATTAATATTCTTTGATCAAAGAGTTCATATTATTCTCCCTGTATATGATAGTCTTCTTCCTTGAGAAATAGAAGACGAGAGAAAGAAATATTATTCCTATTTTCTGAGTTGTTGGCTTTTCTACCAAAGAAATAATTTCTTCCTACTTTTTGAGTTGTTGGGTTTTCTATCAATATAAAACCTTTGTTAGATTCTGGCTCCTAGTTTTATACTTGAATAGCTTGTTGAATCCTGAGGATACACCTATACCGGGTGAAATATCCTTAAGAACTATGTCTTTAATACGCCTCAAGCTATGAAGTGATTTACAATATTTTTCCAACAAAGAGTTAGATTATCATTTTAGGCCTAGGCTTTCCCAAAGATAAAATTGCTACCGTTTCAATTATTAAATCCAATGCAAATGAACTAGACAGCTTCAATATATAGGTAATTAATTCTGTTAGTAGAAGCCCAAGACATTGGACAATTTACAAGAATATCATTTAAACCTAAAGAATATACATTTCATAATGGTATACGTTTTGAATAAGATAGCAGTGTACATGTTCAAGAAAAACACCATCTTAAAATGATCCAATTGTACAATTGCAGGCTTTTGTGTATGTCATCCTGATGGAAAAGAGGCTTCAATCCGGTATACATTTTGAATTCAAGAGCTTCCCTTAATAGACTAAATTGGAAGTTCGTTAATTTCAGGCCACCATTCTACATGAATTCACAAAACCATACGTTCCTATCTGCACTTGACACTGCTTGTCTAACATCAATAAAGCTTTCACCTTGAATCCACAAGTATGTGGAAGCATTATTGATTTAGTTGCCACACTTATGCTTCCAGCAAAAGACGCGCATCTGTTCAGCACTATTTGGCTTCTTTTATTGACAGTGCTCAACTCTTTTTGGTTGGTTACTTGCTTAAGGCTTGAGAGAGAACCATTTGCTATCTCTTTAGGATAAACTCGTTCAAAGTTGTCCACTGGTTGCTTATCCTCTAGAACATTCAAGATTGCCCTACCATCATTTTCCACATCATCTGAGATTTTCTTGGCCTCATTAAGGAAACCAATTGCTCGCCATGCATCTGCAACAAGTTGAAGAGTATTCTTCGTGGGAGATACTCCCATCTCGTCCATAATTTGGAGGAACTCTTCAGCCTTCAATGGTTGTTTTGCTTCTCCATAACCCCATATGAGGGTCTCGAAGGTTTTCAAGTTAGGAGATACATCCATTTGGCACATCCTTTCAAATACCCTCAGAGCATACTCCATTTGTCCAGCACTGCACCATCCACTGATGATTGTTGTGAACATAACGACATTTGGATGTACACCTGATGAAGCCATAACTTTCAACAGGGCTTCAGCTTTGTCAGGTTCTCCAGCACGCACATAGCCTTTAGCAAGAATGCTGAATGCGTGGCTATCAGGTTCTATACCGGCCTTAATCATGTCATCAAATATCTCTTGGCATTTATCCATAAGTCCAGCTGAACACCATGCATTCATGATAGTACTAAATGTTATCACATCTGGTTTCACCCCAAACTCTTCCATTGATGTAAGTGTCTGCACATTTAACCGATGAATAAGAAACATGTCATGCTCAGAATTGATGCAACACTCTTTCTTTTTCTCCTTTTGTTTCTCCAGAAGGCTTGAAGCTACACTAAATAACACTACAGTGACTTCCACCCTTTTAAAATATTCTTGGTATCACCGGGCATTTATTTGCTATTTATATGTGAAACTGATACTAATACATGCAACAATTAAAATATCTCCATTACCAATTTGCACATGAAAAGGAATATTGAAAAATGGTTTCCCAGTAGAAGTTCCTAAAGTTACACAACTTAATGATCAGTAAATTACAATAACAGTAACATATCCAATGGAATCCCATGAATGGGGTTTGAGGAGGGTGGTGTGTATGCAGCCTTACCCTTACCTTGTGAAGGTAGAGATGTTGTTTCCTATAGACCTTCAGTTCAAGTAAAGCATATCAAAACAGCTATAAGAGAAATCCAGCAGAGAAAAAGCCAAGTTGAAAATAATGGAGAAAAAGACAGTAGCAATAACTTAATGATCAGTAAAATGCTGATATAAAAACAATACAGATGCATACCTCATCAACACCATTAGTATCAGTGACATCAAGAAAGCCTTTGATGAGAGAGTTGAATATTACTAGATTAGGAAGTACACCAAGATCCTTCATCCTGTAAACAAACCTCATTGCTTCTGTCATATTTCCCTCTTTGCAGTATCCATCCACGATAATACCACATGTTCGATGATTTGGTGCCACTTTGTGATTTTGCATTTGAAAAATCATTGCGTCAGCTCTACCAGTCTCCTTATTTTGAGCATAAGCCTTTGCTATAGTATTGTAAGTAACAATATCAGGTTTTACACCAGCTGCAACCATTCTGTGAACCACATTCCAGGCTTCGGCAATTTTGTTCTTGTTACACCAAGCTCGGACCAGAATATTAAATGTTCTGTCATTAGGTTTCACATTCTCTTCAAGAGACATAATCTCCAACAGTTTCAGAGATTGTTCAGGCTTACCAATGATTCCAAAACCTTTAATTAATGTATTAAAAGTGCTGATTGTGGGCTTGCATCCTTCCTCCCTCATTTTCTGAAACACTTTCATTGCCTCCTTAAGATTTCCAGATTCTGAAAAAGCATTTATCATGGCATTGAAGAATATGGAGTCTGGTTTTAGTCCATCTTTCTCCAATTTGGAAAGAAGCAACGGAATTGACTTGAAACGTTTCTGGAGAGTCAACGCAGCCAAAACAGTTGTATATGTCACAAGAGTTGGCCGATGTCCTTCTTCTGTAAGACCTTTAAAAATTGAGTGGACCTCTTGTAGTTTTTTCCTCTTAATCAAAATATTTATCAGTTTTGTTCTTGAACGAACAATTTGGCAACTTGTACTTTCCCAGCAGGTAGTGCAGCGAGATTGGCGTGGAGAATTCGCCGTAGCTGAAATAAGATGAGCTTGGTTTTGATGTAGATGAGACTCCTGCAGAAGTTATCACTAACTGGTAACTGAACAGAGAGCTTAAAACATATATTCAAGAATAAACTAGAAGCATAACTAAGATGTCATCAAAATCCATTAAGCTGTGTGCCAATACCATGGTGGAAGATGCAGAAATCTTCGACTTGCTCGAACTTGTTCCATTCTTTTTCTTCTCAAAAATAATAGACTTGGCTACATCATTTCCAAATTCTCCCATACTCTGCTTATCCAATTCTTAATTGTCCTGCTGCTTATGATGATAGCAGTATTAATTGCGTTTATTTATCTATCTCACAGAAGCTTACTGCTGCCCCAAGGACATTTTCCTTGCAAGATGGAGACTTATTAAGATAGTGATGAACATAAAAGCAAAGAACGCTGAGAAACAAGCAAGAGTGAGCTGGAAGAAGTTTATGATACCAAGCCTTTTAACAAGGACTTTTCTACACCAGAAGTATCAACAAGGCAGAGTATAGGCTTCAAAAGAATTCCAATTCTCAGAGCAATAGAAAGCCATTAAAGTAAACACGTCAGTGTTGCAGTGCTAGAGCAAGGAGAGTGGAGGGATTGGGAGGCAACGTATACAGTAACAATAAGAAAGGAACCCTCAAAAAATTAGGGATGGTAGTGCGGGGGTGAGGGAAATAGTATATTTTAGAAGAAATTTTAAGTTCTTTCAATAAGTGAAAAATTGAACAGTCAGAAAGGGCAGAAAAATAAAACTTGAAAAGCTAAATGGAGCCCAAACTCCGCCTAGCTCTATCCTTTTTTTTCCCTTGGCCATTGTGATATATTGAAAATTTAAAGTATCGCTAGGACTAGTGCAATTGGATTTTAGGGATAAAGGTATCCAGTGTGATCCAGTTAAGCCACAATATTTTTTCAGTATTCAAAGGTAAAGACAAAATCAAGTTTTAAATGCAGTCATTAGGAAAAGAAAGGCAGCTGCCCTTGTGCCAAGATTTCAATACGAAAATTAAGCGCAATGTTACTTTATTCTACTACTCATGCTAGACACTGAAGTAATTAGGTAATCCCCAGACAAGTAATTTGCACAGTTATCTTGAAAGCAATAAATATCCACTTGATAGGTAGTTAGCAGCTTGTAACAGACTTAGCTGAAAATGCCAAACAATTGGGATACCAAGTAAAATCATCAGCCTATTGATAAGAAAGGTTCACAAGAGAGATTGCACTCATCACAAATAAAAGTGTCAGGAGAACCACTCTAGGGTGCTGTCAAGCTGATATCCGAGCATGTCCCAAAAATCCAGAGGCGGATCCTTGAACTTTACGAGTGTGTACGGATTCTATTAATTTACTGGATGCAAACTCTATTATTTGTTGATTTTTTTAGCACATTATGAAGGGTCTGAGACAAAACTACTGCTTTTGGATGAAACAAACTACATCTGCCACAACCCAGGGTGTCAAGAGCTGCTATCTGAGAGTATACAAACTCAAATATCATATTAGAGGCATATAAATGAACATAAACTGGATAATTGTAAACAAACCCAACAACTTCTAGTACTTACTCTACTGAATTTTCCATAAAACTAAAACAGAGAAAGGACAGATAATCCATGAATTTAGCAACAAACTGAGATTCCTCGCTCATCAAACAAGTTTCAAACGGCTATAACTTCTAGTTCTGTATTCACTTTTCTTATTGTTATTATAAGCAAGTAAACAAGATGATAAAAGAACAAAAAATCACCATTCAGCTAATTCAGTAGCAGTAAAATCAGAAAATTCAGAAGGGGGTAGAGGTTGGTTGGGGGTTAGGGGTGGGATGTGTGGTACCTGTTGAGTATGAGAAGAGGAGAAGAGAAGAGAAGAACAGTTGCATGGTGGCAGAGTTAGAATCTGCATGTAAGACCTGGTATTGTTGGGTAATGCCATTTAATGGTGCGATCTTATCCGCAAATTCTATCAGAAATCACAAAGGGAAGCCGCAGATTTCTTCTCTATTGAATCTTGAGGCTGCCACTTTAATGAACATCTAAATTTTTTAACTCTAATATTTGTGGCTCTCTATTTTGCCACGTCTTTTCACTTCAGTTTCTTCTCGTTAGGCCACTCTTGAAACCAAAGTTTGAGAAAGGACCAAAAATCACCCCTATTTAATTAGCTGGAGCACTTCAAGTCCAAGCCAACCATTTGCCATCCATCACAATTCACATGCCTGTTTTGTGAAATCAAAAGACGCCTCAAATCTGGGCTTTTTCCCCCTCCCAATCAAGAAGAACCGATATAATATCAAAGAATAGCACGAATTAATTAGGCAATTTCACTTGTTCTCCACACTATCGACTCTTCCTCCCTTTCCCGCGGCTAGCGTTGATGGTTCTTACTTTTATTCAGTCTTACTGCTTAGTATTTGGTCATTTGTGTCATCTTTTATCTCTCTCTGTTTTATATTTTGGTATACCATAATAGGTTTTGATTATTGCAAATAATGCATATGAATAATGAAATTCAGAGTTATTATTTCACTTTCTCTAACTGGGTTTTGTTGGATTGCTAAGACATGTTTAAATTTGACTAGTACTTTTCATGTATAATATCAAATAAGATAGAACGTGAAACCTAAATAACCACAAAAAAAGAAGAAGATAAAATTAATCAAAATAATAGGTAACACTAGATTAATGAAATTTAACTATAACGTACTAATTTAGTGTGCTATGAAATATCTATTAACGAACCACAAGTAACGGGTGTTAAGGTCAATGAAGCCATATAGCGCATTACATTAGTGCATTATATAACTCTCAAAATATTACTCCAACACTTAATTATTTTTGTACATAATTCCGAAAATATTAATTCAACACTTGGTTATTTTTTGTATATAACTCCCAAAATATTACTCCAACACTTGGTTATTTTTTGTATGTAATTAACAAAATATTACTCCTAACACTTGGTTATTTTTTGTAGGGTTTAAGTTTTTTAGTGTTTCATTTTATAGGGTTTAAGGTTACTTAGCGGGTAGTTTATTCATCCATCCTATTTTATGTTGATTACTTAACAAGATCATCATTAGTTAGTTGTTTTAAACAATATAACTATGAACTTGTTAAATGTTCCAAGTTAATGCATAATTTTATTTCGAATATGTGAAGATCTTCATTTTTTGACTATTAATATAGGATGTCACACAAGTTAGTAAAAAATAAAAATAAATATAAAGATTAAGATAATGTTTATTATTAAGAAAGATTTAGGCAAAGATATAATATTTACTCAAGGTATACAAAATAATTGCATATATACATTATTTGGTCCACAAGTTGTATGTCTTAGCTTATTTGCGGGCCTAACGATCACCCCCTCCCCCCCCCCCCAACACGCTTTCCCTTACCTACATTACATCTTTATTCCTCTCTTTTCTCCTCTTAATAGGAGGATGCTCCACCTCATGATTGTCTACTCTGTCATGGCTCTTTCCTTTTTCCTCCCTTTATTGTTGCATTAATAAGGATGGATTTTTCATGAATATTTTATGAATGATTAATATAGTATACTCGGGCTTAATCACATCCTCAATTACCTTATCTGGATATAAGTTCGTAGGTGTCGAAGTATGAATATGAAAAACATATAAAATGAGTACTAATTTAAACTAATATTAATGAATTAGTTATTATTAAAAAAAATTAACTTGTATTTCGACGGGATCCTTAGTAGGCTTTTGAGATGGAGTCTGGTGTAGGGTCTGAAGATATCTCATGAGCGGGATCCTGGATAGTTGGCTATTGGGTAGTCCTCTGGGTTGCTGGCTCCTGAACGAGATTCTGGAAGGAAGGCTCAAAGGTGATGGCTGATGGACCATTAAAAAACATTAATAAGCAATAAATATAAAATAGTAAATATATTTTTGTATAAAATAGTCATATATTTAAAACAAGTATTTTAATTTTTAAATACTCGCCGACATATTGGCTAGAAGATCATCTATGTCGAGCATCATTGAAACTTAGACGTCTAACTCCTTGCAAATCTCATGGAGTTTGGCCTTTTAGGTATCTGCGGAGAGCCATCCACTCAATGACATCACCCATAAGCTTCCTGACTTGGCTGAGGAAGACTGAGGTGTATCTAAAAATGGGTGTGCTGTTGTCGAAGGTTCTGGATCAGGAGCTGGAAATATAGCTGTAGTTGGAGATGGAGTTGGAGATGGATGTGGAGCTGGAGAAACAGGCTCTTCATCAGGCCTATCTACTAGGTGCATTCCACCTCCTCAGCCACCTGATCTGAGATCTATATACATATATCTTAGTAGTTATTTACCTCATATTTTTGTAATTTAAGAGTCTTTTGAGTATTGTTTATATTATGTGTCTAATAATATATTTTTCATTCAGGAACAAAGCATTGTGAAATTAAAGAGATTTAGATCAAAAATGGATAAATAACGGAAATTACACAAGAAAATTAAACAAGCAGCTAGAACTTCATTCAGTGACCAAGAGCTCAATCTACCTACCGATCAACACTTGCAGGTATGAATGTAGCGTCCCCAACTAGGGCATCAGTACAGAAATGTACCTAGTATGTAAGGCAGAAACGACAACAAGATTTAGATTTTAAATCAACAGATATATAGGATATCAACAGGAACTCAAGGGCATCAATAACAACATATTCAAATAATCAAAGGAGACAAATAGAATCTATCTCGCCCCTATAAGCTTGGCAAGTTCAACATACCCCTATTTCCAAACAAGTAGACCAATAATCGACGCATAACCGGTATGTCTTACCTGTGACCTCCTATACCAGACAGGGTCCATCCAACTATCTTACCTGATTCAACTCTAGACCCCTCAATAACCTCAACCATCACGGAGTCACGTCTAGCATCTACAACTATCAGGTAAATATGATACAACGCAAGCAACATGACACATATATCAATTTACAATCACAGCCTTTTTAGAAACTATCATGGCCTTATAGACATCCACAATCGCAAGTATGACCTTGCCAGAAATAGTCACAGCCTTATAGGTCTTCACGAGCCTCGGGCTTAACCTAGCCAAAAATTGTCACGGACTTATAGGTTATCATAAAGCCTCATAAGACACCATACAATTCACAAGATCATAACAACAATAATAATATACACAAACACAAGTTCGAATAGCCCACAAACGACGATCAGTCCCCACTAATTGATTACCATAATGTATCACTGGTTTCACATATCTAGCCATCAACTGGCGTATCTCGTGGCAACCAAAAGATTACAACTTAACAACTCTATCTCAAACCTTATTCCCAACCCAAGAACTACAATATATATCACATCCCTTCATCAAAACTAACCAACACTAACCTCAATTTCACAACAATCAAACATGACTACCCGAGGACAACCAAAGCCGCTACAAGCTCACTAACTCATCTTTTACTAATCAATCCAACCAGCCTCGCATACAATTTACAACTACATCAAAACAACCCCCAAAATATAGCCGAAACAGCCCCTAACTTAACCTAAAAGGGTAAAAAATCACAATACAACACAAGCCAATTTTAACGCTGTTATACCCCGTAGAATTTCCGGCACCTAGATGACCTATTCGCACGTTGGTTAAGCATATTTGAAGGCCATACGTTCTAGGGAAAGGCCCGGGAAAAGATCGGACGAGAAACCTGTCGAACCATCGCGGAAGGAGCCGAGGCAGAGCCCCTCCGCGATGGCAGCGTGTCACGGAGGTGAGGCCTCCGCGTTGGCTCCGTGACACGTTGCCCTTGTCTAGGCTCAAGTATATAAAGCCCCACTTCGGTTTAATATCATTTAACTCATTATAATTTTCAGAAAACGCAGCAAAACAGAGGAAGACATGGGAGGGATTATAATTTTTGACCAATTACGCTGCTAAACGCTGCCCAAACTCAAATTAATCCCAGATACCGAAGTATTTAGCAGCAGAGAGCATTCCTGCGGAATTAGTTTCGTGAAATACGGCCGACGAATCGGTGAGCCACCGAACTAAGGTAAGTAGAATTGCTCTAAATAAATGTCTATGTGTTCCTAGCTGAGAAGTGAATATTTCTCCCTTCTGGACCGCTGAAAAATAGCGAGTTTTCGACCGTCTTTCGATAAGCCTAAGTTTAGGCTATAAACTATATCGAAAGTAGCGTTGTTCTTTATGATAAAGCTGTATTTAGTATTAATTAAAGTTTTTATGAATGCAGTTGGGAGAAAACAGTTGAAGTACCGGCCGAGCCTCGTCCGACGGACGAATAATTCAAGAATAAGGTATGTAAAGCTAGTTCCCTTGGCAAGTTAAGTAACATCGGTGCAGTACCGTAATTTAAAGGCCAGTTGATTGTCCAGAAGTCATGTGTTACGTTTGTTACGACTGTTGGTACGATATTCAGAGTATCGAGTTACAACTTGCGTGAAATTTGCTAGTACGATATAGATTCTAATATAAGCATTAGAAACTGCACAGTATGCTCAGTATGCGATGTAACACAGAATTTTAGTATATCATTGTATTCAATCGAAACCCAGTAGAACAAAGTAGTATCTGTAAGGCAGCTCAGAAATAGAATGATAAGTTGAAATGAAGTAGAAAGCATGTTAGGAATAGTAAATCATGTTACTATAGAAAATCAGTATACAACACAGTTTTCAGCAAAAACACTATCGTATATAGCATTTGCCCCAGTACAGCCCGGCAGGACACTATATTCATATTTATATATATTTACCAGTCTCAGTACGTATTAATTACGCATAGATTACTATTATCAGTTCAGCATGTAAGATATATGATACTTTACCTTATTAGCCTCAGTATGCGAGATATACAGACAGTATTACTAGTTGGGACCGTTGTATTATTTGGGGTTGGACTACCTAGCATTCATGACCGCCCCAGGGTTGATATCTGTATCGACTCGTCCGCCAGAGGACGAGGATACGTCGCTCTACGGAGTGGCATGCCGTCCCACAGGGGACGAAGATGGGATGCCATTTTCCCCATATTTTGCCTTGGTCGACTTTTATAAACCCCCGTCGAGCGGGTACACCTGGGGTGTTGATTCAGGAGTCCTCCGGACTCAGATGCAGTTATAGTCAGGGGCTCAGCGAGCCCAAGTGCCTACCCAGGGAACCGGCAGGATGCTTACGGGGTTGATAGGAGATGGGTTGACCAGGGTAGGGGCATAGATTCCGTGCTGGTTGTACCTCCCGGCTTATGGGGGCCGGGTAAGGTTTATGTATGTTATATATGTTATGTATGTCATGATATGTTGTGCCATGTTGTAGTAGATACGAGTAGTTCGACAATAGGACGATAAATCCTCAGGTATGACTTCCGCTCCTTCCAGTATAATTGCAAGAAGGTATGACTTACATTGTCAGACAGTTAATCTAATCCTCCTTATTACAGTTTTATCAGTTACACTGTTGTCTTCAGATTTTGCTTCCAGTTGTTGCTTTACATACTCAGTACCAGCGGTACTGACGCCCGGTGGGGCGCTGCATTACTTGCCTGCAGGTACTCATAGACGAGCAGGCGACACCACGTGATTCCTGTCAGCGTTCGAGTATTCAGCTCCTGTCATCCGGAGACTGAATTCCAGAGGTGCAGTCCATTTTCTTTTGTTGTATAGTATGGGTAGGTCGGGGCCCTGTCCCGATCATTTCTATTGCTATTCCTAGAGGCTTGCAGTCTGTATATGCTTTCCCTGTGGTCAGATGAGCCGGTCGTGTGAGGCCGTGCAGTTGTATAGCTGTTAGTACTCTTTCTTTCTTTTATGATGGCCGTGTGGGGCCATAGTTTGCCAGTAGTGGTGACCTTGTCGGTCACGTAGCTTTTAATACTTCATGATTGAGTTGCAGATAACTAGACAACATGGTGGCCTTGTCGGCCCGCATAGGTTTCCCTGAATTGGTTAGTTTCTGGTCAGCTGTTAGAACAAGTACAGAAGGCTATAGGCCAATGGGCCGGGGGCTGTGTTTACAGCCGTTATATAGCCCTTTGTTTCCAGAAATATGAGTTAGAGCCAGCCAGGCACCAGATGTGCCCAGGCTTAGCAGTCCAGCAGTTCAGGTCCTAGCAGGGCACCAGGTGCCAGTCATACCCCCCAAGGCGGGGTGTGACAAACTTGGTATCAGAGCAGGTCGTATCCCAGGGAGTCTGCAAGCCGTGCTAAGTAGAGTCCTGTCCATGGATGTGTTGTGCACCACATACTATGGGTAGGAGGCTGCAAGGCATGATAGGATGGTTGTCTTTTATTCTTATTCAGTCGTGCTGTAGAGCGGTACAGTATAGGGTTGAGTCCCTAAAAGCTTACTATATTCTTTGGATACAGATAATGTCAGACCAGCGACATCCTATCGCGGGTCGGAGCTTAGATGTTGCAGCAGGGGAAGGCACCAGCAGGATGCCTCCCCCTCGTTTAGAAACAGCCCGATCAGAGGGCACTACAGAGGCATCGTCCCAGCCTTCTCAGCAGTCTCCACCACGTCAGGAGTCGCTTGGGGCGACACTACCTTCAGCAGTCCCTATACCGACACCCTCCGACCAGGAGGTTAGGAGTGCTGTGGTTATGTTAGCACAGATGATGGCTGCTCAGCGTCAGCCAATGCCATCTACAGTTGCAGAATTATCAGGAGGGCCCAGTAGTTCGAGGGTCCGAGAGTTCTTAGCTTTGAACCCCCCACAGTTTACAGGTTCGGACCGGACAAAGGACCCTCAGGATTTTCTGGATCAAATGCAGAGAATCTTCGGGGTTATGCATGCCACGCCTACTGAATTAGTTGAATTGGCAGCATTCCGGTTACGGGATATCGCTGTGCTATGGTATGAAAGCTGGGAAAGGTCTCGAGGGAGAGATGTTTCCCCTCCCACCTGGTCCAGCTTTTCAGCAGCTTTTCTGGATCACTACTTGCCACGGGAGATTCGACAGGCTCGGGTAGACCAGTTCCTACATTTAGAGCAGGGGGCCATGAGTGTTCGGGAATATTCCTTGCTGTTTGATTCTTTGGCTCGATATGCACCGGCCTTTGTTGATACCATGGCATCTAGAGTGCACCATTTTATTATGGGGCTGAATTCAGAATATGTTGAGACTTGTATTACAGCTACACTGCGAGAGGATATGGACATTGCTCGAGTTCAGGCATTTGCCCAAAATATTGAGGGCATCAGACAGCGACAACGGGAGATCAGAAGGGTCGGTCAGGAGCAGCGTCGCCGGGACAGGCCAGTTGAGTTACAGAGGGAGGCCCGGGGAGGACCCAGGCCACGGTTGTCAGACAGGCCGCCCAGGCCCCCGCCTCCGCCACAGTCACAGGGGGGTAGATTCAGCCGCAGGGGGTAGTCAGAGACTGGTAGAGGCTTGCAGATGATAGATTCACCATTACAGAGGAGGGCGGAGCAGAGTAGGTATATCTTGCCTCTTTGCCCTATATGCAGTCGACGTCATCCTGGAGCATGCAGATATGGCTCTACCGCATGTTATATTTGTGGCCAAGAAGGCCATTTGATGAGAGATTGCCCGGCCAGAGGCCGAGAGGACCGAGATAGACAAGATAGGGCATCTGCAGGGTCACGAGCCACAGTATCCTCGACTGGGCGCAGGCCCTCAGTTTCAGCAGGCAGGGGTCGAGGCAGATCAGGGACCTCCAGTACAGGCGCGGGCCCAAGCCGCACATATGCTTTACCAGGGAGGCAAGATTCAGAAGCGTCGCCTGATGTTGTGACAGGTATGCTAACTATCTGCTCACACCCTGTGTATGTGTTGATTGATCCAGGGTCTACCTTGTCCTATATTACTCCTTTTGTGGCGCGAAAGTTTAGTATTGCACCAGAATTGTTGCAGCAGCCCTTTTTAGTATCCACGCCCGTCGGTGACTCTATCACAGCTAGCCGAATCTACCGCGGGTGTACAGTAGAGGTTGCAGACCGTCAGACCACTGTAGATCTGGTCGAGTTAGAGATGATAGACTTCGACGCCATAATGGGTATGGACTGGTTAGTATCGGGTTTTGCCAACGTTGAATGTTGGACCAAGATGGTCCGATTCCACTTCCCAGGATAAACAGTGCGAGAGTGGAAGGGTAGTACCGTTACGCCAAAAGGTAGGTTTATTTCCTACCTTCAGGCGAGAAAGTTGATATCTAAGGGATGTATTTATCATCTGGTCAGATTTCAGGATGTCCAAGCAGAACTTCCGACACTTCAATCTGTTCCGGTAGTGAATGAATTCCCTGATGTGTTCCCAGACGAGTTACCTGGTATTCCCCCAGAAAGGGAAATAGACTTTGCTATTGATTTATTACCAGGCACTCAGCCGATATCGATTCCTCCTTATCGCATGGCTCCTGCGGAACTCAGAGAATTGAAGGAGAAGTTGAAAGATTTATTGGATAAAGGTTTTATCAGGCCAAGTACTTCACCGTGGGGTGCGCCAGTTTTATTTGTAAGGAAGAAAGATGGCTCGCTCCGAATGTGCATAGATTATCGGCAGTTAAACAAGGTTACAATAAAGAACAAGTACCCGCTCCCCAGAATTGATGACTTATTTGATCAGTTGCAGGGAGCTAAATACTTTTCTAAGATTGACTTGCGGTCTGGATATCACCAGGTCCGAGTGCGTGAGAGAGATATTCCTAAGACAATTTTCAGGACCCGGTACGGGCATTTTGAATTTCTAGTTATGTCCTTCGGGTTAACGAATGCCCCGGCAGTCTTCATGGACCTGATGAACAGTATTTTCAGACCTTTTCTGGACTTGTTCGTGATAGTATTCATTGATGACATTCTGGTGTATTCTCGCTCTGAAGCAGATCACCGGACTCATTTGCGGACAGTGCTCCAGATCCTCAGGGACCGCCAGTTGTATGCTAAATTTTCTAAATGTGAATTTTGGCTTAACTCAGTGGCCTTTTTAGGGCATATTGTCTCAGATGCTGGTATACAAGTTGATAAACAGAAAATAGAAGCAGTTAAGTCATGGCCTAGGCCTACCACTCCGACTAAAGTCCGTAGCTTTTTGGGGTTGGTAGGATATTACAGGAGATTTGTTGAAGGGTTCTCGACCATTGCAGCACCTCTAACCAAATTGACGCAGAAAGCAGCAAAATTTCAGTGGACAGAGGCATGCGAGCAGAGCTTCCAGGAACTGAAAGACAGATTAACCTCCGCCCCAATATTAGCATTGCCGGAAGGCACAAAAGGTTACTCAGTCTATTGCGATGCGTCAGGTGTCGGATTGGGCTGTGTGTTGATGCAGCATGGTAGAGTAATTGCATATGCTTCCAGACAGCTGAGGAAACACGAAAAGAATTACCCTACCCACGATCTAGAATTGGCCACAGTAATTCACGCCTTAAAAATGTGGAGACATTACCTGTACGGTGTCCATGTTGATATTTATACAGATCATAAGAGCTTACAGTACATCTTCACTCAGAGGGAGTTGAATTTACGGCAGCGTCGCTGGTTAGAGTTGTTGAAAGATTATGACGTGAATATTTTATATCACCCAGGAAAAGCTAATGTTGTAGCAGACGCCCTGAGTCGTAAGTCAATGGGGAGCTTGGCGTACCTGCGACCTGAGAAACGAGAGTTAGCCAGAGAAATTCATCAGTTAGCTGGTTTAGCTGTTCGAGTAATGGAAACAGAAAACAACAAGGCAGTAATTCAGAATTCTGCTGTGTCATCATTAGTTACAGAGGTAAAAGAACGACAGTACGAGGATCCTGATTTAGTCCAACTCAGAGATAGAATTCAGAGGGGTAAGGAGTTAGATTTTCAGATAGCCGAGGATGATGTGTTACGTTGTAAGGGCCGCCTTTGTGTCCCGAATGTTTCAGGGCTTCGTTGGCGGATCATGCATGAGGTACATTACACTCGCTATTCCCTCCATCCGGGAGCGACGAAGATGTACCACGATATCAGAGACCTCTACTGGTGGCCAGGTATGAAAGCTGAGATAGCCGAATTTGTATCTAGATGTTCTAACTGTCAGCAGGTGAAAGCAGAGCACCGGAGACCGGGTGGTTTGACGCAAGATATAACGGTGCCTACGTGGAAATGGGAAATGATAAACATGGATTTTGTAACAGGGTTACCCCGTACCAGACGCAGAAATGATTCCATTTGGGTAATAATTGACAGGCTGACAAAATCAGCTCATTTCCTACCAGTGAAGGCTACCTTCTCAGCTGAGGATTATGCCGAATTATATATCAGAGAAATAGTTAGATTGCATGGAGTACCAGTATCTATCATTTCAGATAGAGGAGCACAATTCACAGCTAGATTCTGGCAGTCATTTCAGAAAGTTTTGGGAACACAGATTAACTTGAGCACAGCATTTCATCCTCAAACAGATGGGCAAGCTGAACGTACAATTCAGACACTCGAAGATATGCTACGAGCATGTGTGTTAGATTTTGGGGGTAGCTGGGATGAGCATCTTTCGTTGATTGAATTTGCTTATAATAACAGTTACCATTCAGCTATCCAGATGGCGCCTTTCGAGGCATTATATGGGCGGAAATGCAGATCGCCGGTGGGCTGGTTTGAAGTGGGGGAATCAGCATTGGTTGGCCCAGACATTATCCGACAGTCAGAGGAAAAGATAAAGCTTATCCGAGAACGATTACTGACTGCTCAGAGCCGCCAGAAGTCTTATGCAGATACGCGGCGCAGGGACCTAGAATTTGCAATAAATGACTGGGTGTATCTGAAGGTGTCTCCAATGAAAGGGGTAATGAGATTTGGCAAGAAAGGCAAGCTTAGCCCGAGGTTTATTGGGCCATATCAGATTCGGCGAAGAATAGGCCGAGTTGCATATGAATTGAACTTGCCTCAGGAGTTGGCATCTGTTCACCCAGTGTTTCATGTTTCTATGTTAAGAAAGTTCGTAGGGGATCCTTCTACAGTAGTCCCAGTTCAGGATGTCCAGGTCACGGAAGAGTTAGCATATGAAGAGGTTCCTGTAGCTATCTTAGACAGACAGATTCGCAGGTTGAGGACTAAAGACGTTGCATCTGTCAAAGTGTTGTGGCGTAACAGGAATCGTGAAGAAATGACGTGGGAAGCTGAAGAAGATATGAAAGTTAGATACCCTCACCTATTTCAGGCCTAGTCAGGCGACAGGTATGTCCGTATTACTACTTATGCAGTACCTTATGGTTTTATGCCTATAAATGAGAAAGATTGATATTTAGTTATCCAGTGGATGTTAAATATTACGTGCAGTGCCTGTGTTGGACTTTTTTGCATTTCAGGTTTTTGGCTATAGTCCATATTACAGGGGAAACTCTGCCAAAAGTTTTCTAAGAAATAAGTAAGTAGTCCTCTAGATGACAGTGTACATTCGAGGACGAATGTTCTTAAGGGGGGGAGAATGTTATACCCCGTAGAATTCCCGGCACCTAGATGACCTATTTGCACGTTGGTTAAGCATATTTGAAGGCCATACGTGCTAGGGAAAGGCCCGGGAAAAGATCGAACGAGAAACCTGTCGAACCATCGCGGAAGGAGCCGAGGCAGAGCCCCTCCGCGATGGCAGCGTGTCACGGAGGTGAGGCCTCCGCGTTGGCTCCGTGACACGTTGCCCTTGTCTAGGCTCAAGTATATAAAGCCCCACTTCGGTTTAATATCATTTAACTCATTATAATTTTCAGAAAATGCAGCAAAACAGAGGAAGACGAAGGAGGGATTATAATTTTTGACCAATTACGCTGCTAAACGCTGCCCAAACTCAAATTAATCCCAGATACCGAAGTATTTAGCAGCAGAGAGCATTCCTGCGGAATTAGTTTCGTGAAATACGGCCGACGAATCGGCGAGCCACCGAACTAAGGTAAGTAGAATTGCTCTAAATTAATGTCTATGTGTTCCTAGCTGAGAAGTGAATATTTCTCCCTTCTAGACCGCTGAAAAATAGCGAGTTTTCGACCGTCTTTCGATAATCCTAAGTTTAGGCTATAAACTATATCGAAAGTAGCGTTGTTCTTTATGATAAAACTGTATTTAGTATTAATTGACGTATTTATGAATGCAGTTGGGAGAAAACAGTTGAAGTACCGGCCGAGCCTCGTCCGACGGATGAATAATTCAAGAATAAGGTATGTAAAGCTAGTTCCCTCGGCAAGTTAAGTAACATCGGTGCAGTACCATAATTTAAAGGCCAGTCGATTGTCCAGAAGTCATGTGTTACATTTGTTACGACTGTTGGTACGATATTGAGAGTATCGAGTTACAACTTGCGTGAAATTTGCTAGTACGATATAGATTCTAATATAAGGATTAGAAACTGCACAGTATGCTCAGTATGCGATGTAACACAGAACGTTAGTATATCATTGTATTCAATCGAAACCCAGTAGAACAAAGTAGTATATGTAAGGCAGCTCAGAAATAGAATGATAAGTTGAAATGAAGTAGAAAGCATGTTAGGAATAGTAAATCATGTTACTATAGAAAATCAGTATACAACACAGTTTTCAGCAGAAACACTATCGTATATAGCATTTGCCCCAGTACAGCCCGGCAGGAGACTATATTCATATTTATATATATTTACCAGTCTCAGTACATATTAATTACGCACAGATTACTATTATCAGTTCAGCATGTAAGATATATGATACTTTACCTTATTAGCCTCAGTATGCGAGATATACAGACAGCATTACTAGTTGGGACCGTTGTATTGTTTGGGGTTGGACTACCTAGCATTCATGACCGCCCCAGGGTTGATAGCTGTATCGACTCGTCCGCCAGAGGACGAGTATACGTCGCTCTACGGAGTGGCATGCCGTCCCACAGGGGACGAAGATGGGATGCCAGTTTCCCCATATTTTGCCTTGGTCGACTTTTATACACCCCCGTCGAGCGGGTACGCCTGGGGTGTTGATTTAGGAGTCCTCCGGACTCAGATGCAGTTATAGTCAGGGGCTCAGCGAGCCCAAGTGCCTACCCAGGGAACCGGCAGGATGCTTACGTGGTTGATAGGAGATGGGTTGACCGGGGTAGGGGCATAGATTCCATGCTGGTTGTACCTCGCAGCTTATGGGGGCCGAGTAAGGTTTATGTATGTTATATATGTTATGTATGTCATGATATGTTGTGCCATATTGTAGTAGATACGAGTAGTTCGACAATAGGACGATAAATCCTCAGGTATGACTTCCGCTCCTTCCAGTATAATTGCAAGAAGGTATGACTTACATTGTCAGACAGTTAATCTAATCCTCCTTATTACAGTTTTATCAGTTACACTGTTGTCTTCAGATTTTGCTTTCAGTTGTTGCTTTACATACTCAGTACCAGTGGTACTGACGCCCGGTGGGGCGCTGCATTACTTGCCTGCAGGTACTCATAGACGAGCAGGCGACACCACGTGATTCCTGTCAGCGTTCGAGTATTCAGCTCCTGTCATCCGGAGACTGAATTCCAGAGGTGCAGTCCATTTTCTTTTGTTGTATAGTATGGGTAGGTCGGGGCCCTGTCCCAATCATTTCTATTGCTATTCCTAGAGGCTTGCAGTCTGTATATGCTTTCCCTGTGGTCAGATGAGCCGGTCGTGTGAGGCCGTGCAGTTGTATAGCTGTTAGTACTCTTTCTTTCTTTTATGATGGCCGTGTGGGGCCATAGTTTGCCAGTAGTGGTGACCTTGTCGGTCACGTAGCTTTTAATACTTCATGATTGAGTTGCAGATAACTAGACAGCATGGTGGCCTTGTCGGCCCGCATAGGTTTCCCTGAATTGGTAAGTTTCTGGTCAGCTGTTAGAACAAGTACAGAAGGCTATAGGCCAATGGGCCGGGGCTGTGTTTACAGCCGTTATATAGCCCTTTGTTTCCAGAAATATGAGTTAGAGCCAGCCAGGCACCAGATGTGCCTAGGCTTAGCAGTCCAGCAGTTTAGGTCCTAGCAGGGCACCAGGTGCCAGTCATACCCCCAAGGCGGGGTGTGACAAACGCGTTCTATCGCCTTTCCAACTCACAGCAAACGATTAATTTTAATACCCAAATACATGACCTCAATTAATGAGGGAAAGATCACAACCTACATCCCAAGCAACAAGATTATAAATATCAATTTTCATTCATGAAATAGCAACTTTGCATGACAATAACGAGTATTCGAATACAATAAAAAATCATACCGGAAAGAGGAGAAGGAAAGACTTAACATACCTTGAATCCAACAAAGGCCAACCTAGCTAAATCCTAAGATATCCACACCAACAAATATATTCCTAAAAGCAACCCAAGTTGCTGCCAAAATGCAGCCAACACAACTCAACAAAGAAACAACACAAACGAGGCTTATCCGATAAGATTTCTACGAATTCAACTGTGGAATTTCCAAAATGACAACCTACTGATGCTAACAAACCCATGATAAAGCCAAGAATATATCAAGAGTTAAAGATTCTTACCAAAATTTTCATTAGGAAGCAGCCACCAACGACTTCGAAAGAGCCACAAAAACACAATCTACAAGTAATTTTCGAGTTCCAGACATCAAGAATCACCTTGGAAAATGTTTTCTACCCTTAAGATCAATAAATACCTAATAATGATGGCTTGAAAAGGTTTCCATCATGAAGGATTTCCATAAACTAAAGTTCTAACATCAACAACTGACCAAGCTAACATATATAAAAGGTTGCATTGACAGAGGGGCTCTATGGCATGCCGCCCATTGTGGAGGAGTAGCTCCGTTCCATGCTGCCCATCATGGAGGAGGAAAGGCATGGCACAATGCTCAATGCGGTCTGCCTCCAGTCCTCTTCGCCCGCTCACTTGATCACTCATTCGCGCATTCATCCTTCGACCTTCACTAGACATACAACATATAGCCACAAAACTAGGCTCGTACATCCGAAACCTATCAATAAGATCGCTCTAAGCCCATGAGGTGTTACCTCCTTCTTCCCTTAGAAACATTAGTCCTCAAATGTTGGACGACACATATGATTCCAATATAAATACTATCACAACACTAGACCTTCACAAAATTTTTGGGCCTACCATAGACAACTCCAAATGAGACAACCATGCACCATGTCTAGGTGCGACACGACTATAACCATAATCAAAGTAAAAGATATTACCTGCCACCACGTCTAGCCATTGGCTGGCTATAATCCATTATATCACAAATATTCCTACAAAAGTCAACAAATACAGAACTCCTATGACATCTGACTTCTCTCACAATTTCGATGCAGAAAGAAGGGTAAAAATCCTGAATGTCCTATAGCCTCCTCTTTATAAGTGAAGTGTGCTACGCACATATAAACAAGACTCTACTAGACATGGCTCATAGACTCCCTAGGATATGATCTGCTCTGATACCAAGTTTGTCATATCCCAAAGACAAAGAGTGTCATGACCAAACATAGGACCATATTGATACACGGGACAAGAAACCATGAAAGGCTCCATGATATACCCTGAAAGCCCAAACATTAGACCAGGAGTTAAAACGGAGAAAAATTTAAAACTGACATCAGGCATAGAATGGATCATGAGATGAGCCATGAGAGAAGCCCATGAGTCGTGATGTGACTCATGGTGAGGCTTAGGGGTTGGGTTGAAATTTGAGAAATGGGACCCCCAAGGACGTGACCATGAGTCGTGGTCAGGCCCCATGACTCATTAGGTCAGTCGTGGAGAGTGGTGAGTTAGAAAATAGAAAAAGGAAGACAGTGTACCTAACGGAAGGACCCCACAATTTGTGGTCAGTCACCACGATTCGTGGGGAGATTCGTGAGCAGTAGGATGAAGCAAGGTAAATATGAGAGGCAGTATACAGGACGAGTGGTGACCATGACCAGTGAAAAATCGTTAAGTCACCCGTGAGGATCCCTGAAGACCTGATGATCAGGGTACTCGACGGATCATGCCACGAGTCATGGCCAAAGGTGATGAGTCATTAGGTCCCTCGTGGGGACTACCTAGCAATTATTATCTGCGATTTTAGTAAGGGCTTTTTCGTCATTCCTAAGATCCTAAGGCCTAAACTTCGTCATTTTAAGTTATGAATGATGTCTTTTAAGAGGGTTAAGTTCATTTTAGGCCATATTCATTCATGCAAAGATAGAAGGTTAGAGGGGGTGATAAAGTTTATTCTTCTTCAAATTCTTTTCAATTCCTCTTGGGCAATCAGAGAAGTGTAAGAATTAGCCTCAATTAGGTATGCAGGGTTATGATGGGTGATTCCATTCATACCCATTCCCAATCCCTCTCTAAATCATGAAATTTCCATGTCTAATCTATGGGGTTTTAACCCAATGCATGATATTTCTAGTTTCTCTACATGGTTATGATTTAAATATGTAAATACTTTTTAATTAAAAATCATGTTTCTAGTTTTATGAATTAAAGAGCCCATTAATGAGAAGTTCATGAAATATGAGATTTGAGATGAATATATGATTATAATGAGATATTATGATGAAAAACATGTTTTCAAGATACCCATATTTATAATCATGTTTCTGATGTGAATTGAGTATTTTCAAGCATGAGAAAGTATTGGGCAATGCCTACTTGTTTAATTATGATGTATGATTTCTCAAATTAAGCTTACCACATGATTTTTGAGCGAAGACTCCCAATTATCTTTCAGCTTGTGTTATGGTTTGAGTTAAAGCTTCTCATATGCATGATTTCATATTTGAGATGTATTTGATTATTGAGCTTCATCAATTGATGATGGTAAGCTTTGTTGAAAACAATGGAGAGCATATGCATGTGTTTGGGAGTAGTGTCTAACACCGAGTAGACTAAGGGTCAATCACCCTATGCCTCAGAACTACGCGCCAATGTAGGTTTATACTCTTATATATATATTACTTCGGAACCTCCCTTGTGAGCTATCCCCTGTCCTATTTGGGCCATGAGCTTGATATTGATATTATGATATCGTCCTTAGCCCTGGGAAGGATTTGGACGGCTCTATCCACTTGAGTGTGATAGCTCGGACCACGTAAGCTCATCATGGTATGTCGGTTAAAAGACGAGTCTCCCATTATTCCTCATGATTTCATTTATGGATGTTCATTATTCATGAGATTTATATATATCTACATATGTTCTAAAGTAGGTTTGACTCAATGTTTAGTTCTACTCATGACTATCAGATTTCAGCTTTGAGTCAATCGAATCAGTTATGATGTTATGTTATCTTATGATGAGATCATGATTCCATAAAGAATGCATGCAAGCCCTACTCTCAGATTCTTATTGTTTATGAATTTGTTAAAATGATTTTACTTACTTAAGTGGTTTTACTTACCTTGCATAGTCGGTACATTCCATGTACTGACCACATACTTTATGTTGTATCGTTTCATGATACAGGACCAAGCTCTTAGGCTCAGCCCCGTTCATAGTCAGTATTCAGAGCTAGCATCTTACATTGCTGGTGAGTACTCATCTCCCGGACTAGACTTATTCGTATTTCCTTTATGTATTTCTAGTTTTAGCTTTCTTGAGTTAGTTGGGGTCTTGTCTCATCAACTCGTCATGTTTAGAGGCTTTTCAAACAAAGGATATATTTAGCTTCAGATTCTGTACTCTGAGGTTATGTTTAATTTAGACTTCTGCTATGATTATCTTGTGGATTCTTCAGTTTTATTAGTTGAGTTAGATGTATGTTCATGCCATGGGTCGACTTGGAGTCTCTTAGGGCTCCTTGTCCCGTGTTGCGATCTGGGCCTCCGTTCGGGTCGTGACAAACATGGTATTAGAGCAATAGGTTTGAAGTGTCCTGATCTTGGGAAGAATTGCATGCCCAAGTGATACTCAAATGTTTCATTTCAACTTGTTTATCTATCATTATGTGTACATTCGCATGTGATTTTTAGTTAAATGTGAATTTATACTAACCAACATGATTAGTGTTGTTTTGCAGGTAAAAGAAAATTTTGGAAGCTAATATACATGTTGGTGAAGATCGGGAATGAACTTGGAAATAAGGAGTGGAAAATGACAAGGGAGAGCAGCAAAAATAGGGGCTCTGTGATGGAGCCGTGTCACGCTGCCATCGCGGAGGCGTTCTGCCTGGAGGAATTAATTTTGTCAATTTCCAGTGGAGGCTCGCGTTACCGCCGTGACACGGAGGCAGTGCTCCACGATGCACTCCGTGTCACATTGAGTACAATTATCTGGAATCTCATGTTCCAGTGAAGGTCCGCGATACCCCCGTGGCACGGAGGGAGTGCTCCGCGATACACTCCGTGCCACATTGCTTGTTATTCCGGGAAAAATTCTCAAGAGTATAAATAGCACACTTAGGTTTTATTTTAAACATTCTGACTTGGTTGAGCAAGAACGTGGGTTACAGGCAGTTGAGAGGACAAAAATTCTAGGGTTCTTCTCTTTCTCTTTCTATTTAATCTCAATTGTTTGTATGAATTCTACTTATTTGATGATGTTTAATCCACAAATGAGTGGCTAATTCACTTCTTGCTGAGGTTAAGAACAATTGTAGTGGAATGTAATTGTTGATCATTTCAGTTTTCATATTTTCTTCTATGGTTGTTCTATCAATTCTTGTTTTTACTGCATTAATGTTTGACCAATGTTAATGTATATCTAGAAATACAATTTTGATTTTTAAAAGGAAAGAAATTGGACTGATGTGAATTGGTAGGATATGATCTCTTCTTAGTTTAGAAAATTGAGAATTGATTTACATTCAGAATAGAAATATATCTGAAAGTCTTATTAGTCAATTAAGGAATCAGTTATGTATGGCTAGAGCATGAAATTCTTTTATCAGAGAAATGTAGATTAAGGTTCATGATTCTTAAATTGGATAGTATTCGAAAGATCCAATCCATGGGCAATAATTCTTGACTAGCAACCGAAGGAAAGATTAGCTGAATTAAATTGATAAATTACTTCCCTGCATGTTTGTTTTAACCTCAGCTTGCTCATTGCTATTGTTCGGACTCAAATTATAATCTTGACTTAGATTTTTAATACTTAGTAAACTTTTATTCTCAAAATATTAATTATTTGGTTGTCTGCATTCATAAAGATAGAGTTCACTGATGCTTAAGTTAATTAGTACCGTAGTTCAGTCTCTGTGGGATCGATACTTGGCTTTAATTAAGCCGCTTTACTACTTGTTCGACCACGTGCACTTGCTTGTAGTCACCACAGCACCGAACAAGTTTTTGGCGCCGTTGTCAGGGACTGGCAATTGGTAAAATTATTTTCTTAGTGTTAGTTTATAAATTCTATATAAGTGCTGACAACTTGATCTTAGGCTTTCTCTTGCAGGTATTGAATTCTTCTGAACGCTGGCAAGAGATAAGGAGTTGGTGGATTCATATATAGAGCCGGCAAGACAATTTCATCGCCAAAGAAGGGAAGCTATAGAGAAGAAGCTACAGTTGCTAAGACAGGCAGTTCTGGAGCAACAATAGAATCCACCACTTGTGAGGGCAGTTTTAGTGCCCGAGGAAATGGCAGCAAGGCTGGTTCGCGAAGTGGCAATCCCACATGCTAACAATGTTACATCTAGTATTCGCAGACCAGAGCCAGGAGGGAGGTTTGTGGTTAACAGAACATGGTGCAGTTGTTGCACACCAGCGGGCAATTCACAGGTCTCCCTCATGAAGATCCACAACAACATCTCCAAAACTTTTTGGAGATAAGTGATACTTACATTCCCGCTGGAGTATCATCCGACTATGTGAGGCTTACATTATTTCCATTTTCATTATTGGGGGAAGCAAAGAGGTGGTTGAAAGCTAAACCACCTAACTCTATTTAATACTTGGGATGATCTTGCAAGAAAGTTTTTGATACGATTCTTTCCATCTAGGAAAACAACAAGACTTAGAAGTCAGATTCTAAGTTTTAAACAAAGAGAGGGTGAGAATCTGTATCAAGCTTGGAAAAGGTTCAAATCAATGTTAAGGGATTGTCCTCACCATCACCAGTCCAATGATGTGTTGGCGCATACTTTCAATGAGGGTTTGGAACCACATACAAAAATTTTGCTAGACTCAGCATCTGGGTGACAGGCATTAGAAAAGACTTATGAGGAGCTTTATACTTTGTTAAATCGTATTTCACAGAGAAATCCAGAGTGGAATGCGGACTCATCACGAGGAGGAACAAGGAAAGCGGCAGGAGTCTTTGAGGTGGATGGTTTTACAGCTATCGCTGCACAGATAGCTGCATTGCAAAATCAACTCAACACCCACTTCAGCAGTATGAGCTTGAATCAAGCACAAGCCCCAGTCAATGTAGTGCAGCAGGTATGGTGTGAAGTATGTGGGAGTAATGAACACTCAACTGAGTGTTGTGGTGCAAATCCAGATTCAGTAAACTTTGTTGGGAACGTCCAGAGGAATAATAACCAATAGTATGGCAACAATTACAACTCAAATTGGAGGAATCATTCGAATTTATCTTGGGGTAGTAATAGCCATCAAGGGCAGAGTTCGAATCAGGGTATGCAGAGAAATCAAGCGGGGCATCAGAATTTTCAGTCGCAATATAGAGGAAACAATGCACCTCCTCCACCAACCAACAACATTGAGGATATGTTTAAAATAATGATAGCTAACCAAGCACAAATGCAGGCTGATTATGTGAAATTAGCGGTAGACATGAAAAATCAGCAGTTAGCTACAAAGGCGTTGGAGTACCAGTTGGGACAACTAACTGGAGCTCAAAACACCAGGCCTAGAGGAGGACTACCGAGTGACACTGACCCAAATCCCAAGCAGGTTAATGCAGTGACCGCAAGGAGTGGATTACAACTCAAGGAGGTGGAACCAGAAAGACCACCTCAGCAATCAGGAGCATTGGAAAAAGATGGGGAACATGATGATGAGAGGGGGAAAGAGAACGCAACCGAGGCAGAAAGACCACCACCCCCATTCCCTCAAAGATTAAAGAAGCACAAGGAGGAAGCTTGTTTTAAAAAGTTCATAGAGGTGCTGAAACAGGTACACATTAAGTTACCTTTGGTTGATATTTTGCAGGGAGTGCCGAAATATGCAAAGTATATCAAGGACATCGTAGCAAACAAAATTAGATTGACGGAGTATGCTACGGTGGCGCTTACCGAGGAGTGCACTTCCCGGATACAGAACAGGTTGCCAACTAAGTCAAGGACCCTAGGAGCTTTACCATTCAGATCACAATCGGGCAAAGTATCCGAGCTCGCAGACTATGTGATTTGGGAGCAAGCATAAACTTAATGCCGACATCGGTGTTCAAGAAGTTGTGGCTGCGCAGTCCTAGACCAACTACTGTGATCTTGCAGCTAGCAGACCGTTCTTTGGCCAGACCAGATGGTATTGTGGAGGATGTTCTAGTGCAAGTGGGCTCCCTCATTTTCCCGGTAGATTTTATTATATTGGATTTTGAGCCGGATGCGGAAGTCCCATTTATTTTAGGACGTCCTTTCTTGGCAACCAGGCGAGCGTTGATTGATGTAGCTGCGGGGCAGCTAACCATGAGAGCGCATGATAAAGTGGAGGTGTTTGATGTGTATAAGGCCATGAAGCTTCCGACCATTTATGAGGAGCTATCAACAATCAATGTGCTAAACCAGGAAGCAATTCTTCAGATTGTTGATTCTCAAGATCCATTGGAGAGATCTTTGATGAGCTCCGATCATTTCAGAGATAGGGATACTTATGAGATGGTGCAAATGTTGAATGAACCAAAATGGTTTCTCAGGAAGCAAGAATTTCATCCATTGATGAGGTCCTTAGAACCATTACCAAAACCATCTATTGAGGAGCACCAAAACTGGAGTTGAAGACATTGCCTCCATATTTGAAATATGTATTTTTGGGGGAAGATGACACCTTCCAGTCATCATCCCCGCAGAACTGACAGAGGCACAGGTAAAGGATGCATTGGTGGTTCTCAAGAGGTGGAAGAAAGCAATGGGCTGGCAAATGTCAGACATTAGGGGAATCAACCTAGCCTTTTGTGCACACAGAATTTTTATGGAAGAAGGAGCAAAGCCAACTGTACAACATCAGTAGAGGTTGAATCCGGTGATGAAGGATGTGGTTAAGAAGGAAGTGATCAAGTGGCTTGATGCAGGTGTGGTCTATCCCATTTCAGACAGTGAATGGGTCAGTCCCGTTTAGTGTGTCCCAAAGAAAGGAGGGATGACCATGGTCACCAACGAGAAGAATGAGCTGATCCCTACACGCACAGTCACAGGCTGGCGAATTTGCATGGACTATAGAAAGCTTAATGAGGCCACAAGGAAAGATCATTATCCTATCCCATTTATTGATCAGATATTGGACAGGTTAGCAGGTCAAGAATATTATTGTTTCCTTGATGGATATTCTGGCTATCACCAAATAGCCATAGCACCGGAGGACCAGGAGAAGACCACTTTCACATGTCCTTATGGGACATATGTTTTCAGGCGAATGCCATTTGGTCTATGCAATGCACCCGCCACAATCCAGAGATGCATGATAGCGATCTTTCATGTTATGGTGGAAGATTTCGTTGAGGTATTTATGGATGATTTTTCTATTTTCAGTAATTCATTTGCTACATGTTTGCAAAATCTTGACAGGGTGCTAGCTCGATGTGAAGACTCCAACCTTGTACTCAACTGGGAGAAATGTCATTTTTTAGTCAAGGAGGGTATTGTCCTTGGCCATAAGGTGTCTTGCAAGGGGTTGGAAGTCGATCATGCAAAGATCGAAGTGATTGAAAAGCTACCACCACTTGTGTCAGTGAAGGGTGTTCGCAGTTTTCTCGGACGTGTAGGGTTGTACAGATGGTTCATCAAGAACTTCTCTAAAATTTCTAGACCAATATGCAGGTTGCTAGAAAAAGAGGTGAAGTTCGAGTTTGATGAGGATTGTGTTAAAGCATTCGAGGAGTTTAAACAGAAGTTGATAGAAGCACCTATTCTCATTTCTCCAGATTGGGAGCAACCGTTTGAATTAATGTGTGATGCAAGCGATGTGGCTGTAGGAGCTGTATTGGGGCAGCAGAGGAATAGAATTTTTCATTCCATTCATTATGAAAGAAAAACACTGGACACAGCCCAAGTCAATTATACAGTGACTGAAAAGAAGATGCTAGCATTGGTGTTCGCGTTTGATAAATTCAGGTCCTACTTGGTGGGTTCTAAAGTAGTGGTGTATACCGATCATGCAGCGATTCGGTATCTGTTTAACAAGAAGGATGCAAAGCCCAGGCTGATTATATGGATCTTGTTGTTACAAGAGTTTGACCTAGATATTCGGGAAAGAAAGGGAAGCGAGAATCAAGTGCCAGATCACCTATTGCGACTGGAAAGCCTGTTGCATGTGAAGGAAGGTGACAACATCAAGGAAGAGTTCCCGGATGAGCAGCTCTTGGCAATAAGGGAAGCTGAAATCCCTTGGTATGCAGACATTGTGAATTTGCTGGTAAGTGGAGTTTATCCACCGGAGGCTACGACTCAGCAAAGAAAGAAGTTGAGACATGATTGCAGGTATTACATTTGGGATGAGCCATACTTGTTTAAGCAGGGACCGGATCAGGTGATGAGAAGATGCATTACAGAGAGCCAGATTGCAGAAGTATTGAGAAGTTGTCACTCATCATTGTATAGAGGGCACCACGGAGGCGAGCGGACAGCACACAAGGTGCTACAGTCAGGTTTCTTTTGGCCTACACTGTTTAGAGACTCTATGGCATATGTAAAAATGTGTGATAGATGTCAAAGAACAGGCACAATTGGTAGAAGGCAGGAGATGCCACTACAACAGATATTAGAAGTGGCGATCTTTGATGTATGGGGAATAGATTGCATGGGCCCATTCCCACCGTCTTTTGGTAATCGTTACATCTTGGTAGCCGTTGATTATGTATCCAAGTGGGTTGAAGCAACAACTTGCCCCAGGAATAACGACAAGGTGGTAACAAAATTTGTGAAAAAGCATATTTTCACCAGGTTCGGGACACCCCGAGCCATTATCAGTGATGGAGGGGCTCATTTTGTAAATGCAAGTTTTAAGAATTTGCTAGCTAAGTATGGGGTGCTCCACAAGGTAGCAAAAATGTATCATCCTCAAACTAGTGGGCAAGTGGAGGTGTCTGATCTTAGGCAAATTTATATGCCCAAATGATACTCTAAGGTGTCATTTTAGCCTTGTTTATCTATCAATATTTATACATTCTCATGTGATTGATAATAAAATGTGAATTTATACTAACCAACATGATTAGCGTTGTTTTGCAGGTGAAATATAATTTTGGGAAGCTAAAATGCGTGTTGGGAGAGATTGGGGTTGGACTCGGATGTTAGCAAGGGGAAAAGCATTTGAAGGCACAAATTAAAGGGGCTTCGCGATGGAGCCGTGTCACGCTGCCATCACGGATGCCTTCTGCCTGGATAGGGATTTTTTTTGGCCAAAATCCAGTGAGGGTGTGCGTTGGGGCCGTGGCACGTTGGCCTAGCCCCGCGTTGCACACCGTGCCACGTTGGGCCTTATTACCTGGACACTCAATTTCCAGTAAGGGTTCGCATCAGTGGCGTGTCACGGAGGCAGTGCCGCGATGCACTCCGTGACACGTTGCTTGTTATTCCGGGAAAAAATCCCACTAGTATAAATAGAACACTTAGGTTCATTTTTAATTATTCTGACTTGGTGGAGCAAGAACGTGGGTTACAGGCAGTTGAGGGGACGAAATTGTCAGGGTTTTTCTCTATCTCCTTCTTCTTTAATTCAATTGCTTGTATGTTTAACACTCATTTAACGATGTTTAATCCACAAATGAGTGGCTAATTCCTCTTCTTGCTGAGGTTAAGAACAATTGTATTGAAATGTAGTTATTGATCAATTGGGTTTTTCATCTTTTCTTCCATGGTTGTTCTATTGATTCTTGTTCTTACTGCATTGATGTGTGGTCAACGTTAATGTATATCTAAAAAGTCCGGTTTCACTCGAGAGAGAAAGAAATTGGAAAGTTGTGAATCAATAGGATATGATCTTTTCTTAGTTTGGGAAAATTGAGAATTGATTTACCTTCAGGATAGAAATATACCTGAAAGTCGTATTAGTCAATTAAGGAATCGGTTTTGTATGGCTAGAACATGAATTTCGTTTGATCACAGAAATGTAGGTGGACGGTTCATGATTCTTAAGTTGGGTTAAATATGAGAGTTTTAATCCATTGGCAATAATTCTTGACTAGCAACCGGAGGAAAGATCAACCAAGAATTGTATCGATAATTAGTTTCTATACATGTTCATTTAGCCTCAGCATGCTCACATTCATAGTTCAGACTCACATTAGATATTCGTTTTAGACTTAGCATACAATTAGAAATCAAAATATCAAACTCTTCTTAGGACTGTTGTCTTCATTTATAGAGTAAGTATAGTAACACTTAAGTAGTTTGTTACCTTATCCCAGTCCTTGTGGGATCGATACTTGGCTTACTTAAGACACTTTACTACTTGTTCGACCACGTGCACTTGCGTGTAGTAAATACCCTAGAGCAGACGCGAACAAGTTTTTGGCGCCGTTGCCGGGGACGGGCAATTGGTGAATTTTTCTATAGGGTAAATTTACTATATTTTTTTTCTAAGTGTTGGCAACTTGGTCTTAGCCTGTATTTCGCAGATATAATCTCTGTTAAACACTGGCAAGACACAAGGTGCTGGTGGACTCATATTTAGAGCCTGAAAGACAATTTCATCGTCAGTGGAGAGAAGCTCTAGAGAAAAAGCTGCAGTTGCTCAGACAAACAATCATGGAGCAACAACAGAATCCACCAGTAGTAAGGGCAATGCTAGTGCCTGAGGAAATGGCAGCTAGGCCGGTTCGCGAGGTGGCAATCCCACATGCTAACAATGTCACATCTAGCATCCGCAAACCTTAGCCAGGAGGGAGGTTCGAGCTCAAACAAAACATGGTGCAATTGCTGCACACCAGCGGGCAGTTCACAGGTCTCCTTAATGAGGATCCACAGCAGCATCTCCAAAATTTTTTGGAGATCAGTGACACTTACATCCCCGCTGGAGTGTCATCAGATTATGTCAGGCTTACATTGTTCCCATTTTCACTATTGGGAGAAGCCAAGAGGTGGTTGAAAGCTGAGCCACCTAATTCTATTACTACGTGGGATGATCTTGCAAGGAAATTCTTGATACGATTTTTTCCATCCGGTAAAACAGCAAGACTTAGAAGTCAAATTCTAAGTTTCAAACAGAGAGAGGGGGAGAATCTACATCAGGCTTGGGAGAGATTCAAGTCCATGTTGCAGGATTGTCCACATCATCATCAATCCAATGATGTGCTGGTGCAAACTTTTATAGAGGGCTTGGAACCCCACACAAAAATATTGCTAGACTCAGCAGCTGGGGGACAAGCATTAGAGAAAACTTATGAGGAGCTGTATACCTTGTTAAATCGTATTTTGCAGGGAAATCCGGAGTGGAATGCTTATTCGTCAAGAAGAGGAACAAGGAAAGCAACAGGAGGTCTAGAAGTGGATGGTTTTACAGCTATTGCTGCACAAATAGCTGCTTTACAGAATCAACTCAACACCCACTTCAACAATATGACAATGAACGAGACTCAAGCCCCAGTGAATGTAGTACAGCAAATTTGGTGTGAAGTGTGTGGGAGTAGTGAGCACTCAGCTGAGTGTTGTGGAGCAAATCCTGACTCGGTGAACTTTGTGGGGAATGTACAGAGGAACAACCATCAACAGTATGGCAACAACTATAATTCCAACTGGAGAAATCACCCGAATTTCTCTTGGGGTAGCAACAACCATCAAGGGCAAAGTTCGAGTCAGAAGGTGCAGAGGAATCAAGGAGGGTAGCAGAACTATCAAGCACAATATAGAAACAACAATGCGCCTCCTCCCCCACCATCACCCATCATTGAGGAGATGTTCAAGACAATGATAGCTAACCAAGCTCAATTGCAGGCTGACTATGTGAAATTGGCAGCTGAGGTGAAGAACAACCAGTTAGCTACTAAGGCACTTGAATATCAATTTGGGCAATTTGCTGGAGCCCAAAACACCAGGCCTAGAGGAGGACTTCCGAGCGACACAGATCCCAACCCCAAGCAGGTGAATGCGGTGACCACAAGGAGTGGTTTGCAACTTAAAGAGGTGGAACCAGAAAGACCACCTCAACAATCGGGAGCAGCAGAAGTTGAGAGGGAGCAAAGTAAAGAGAGGGGGAAGAAAAAGGAAGCTGAATCAGAAAGACCACCACCCCCGTTCCCTCAAAGATTAAAGAAACACAAGGAGGAGGCGTGTTTCAAGAAATTCATGGAGGTGCTGAAACAGGTACATATTAACTTACCTCTTGTTGATGTTTTGCAGGGAGTGCCGAAGTATGCAAAGTACATTAAGGACATCGTGGCGAACAAATGTCGGTTGACTGAGTATGCTACGGTAGCTCTCACGGAGGAGTGCACTTCCCGGATACAAAACCGATTGCCCACAAAGCTCAAAGATCCTGGGAGCTTTACTACACAAATTACAATTGGGCAGAGTATCTGAGCTCACGGATTATGTGATTTGGGAGCGAGCATTAATTTGATGCCGTCATCGGTATTCAAGAAGTTGGGTCTAGGGAGTCCTAGACCAACAACAGTGATCTTGCAACTAGCGGATCGGTCCTTAGCCAGACCTGATGGCATTGTGGAGGATGTGCTGGTGCAAGTGGGCTCCCTTATCTTCCCGGTAGATTTCGTCGTGCTAGATTTTGAGCCAGACGCGGAAGTCCCATTTATTTTGGGACGTCCCTTCTTGGCGACGGGGAAAGCGCTGATTGATGTAGCTGCAGGGCAGCTAACCATGCGAGCACATGACAAGGTGGAAGTGTTTGATGTATACAAGGCCACCAAGCTCCCGACTGTGTACGAGGAACTCTCGGTGATCAACGTGCTTGATCGAGCTGATGATGCTCAGATAGTTGAATCACGAGAGTTAATGGGAAAACCATTGGAGCGATGTAAACACTACTGGGGTGAGGATGATGGTCGAGAGAAAGCGTCTGTCACCCTAGAAGATGACTGAGCTGAATGATGTCGAGCCGCGACGGTAAACCAGGCGTTGCACGGGAGGCAACCCATGAAATTTTTCTTTGTAAAACGTGAATAGATTTCTTTTTCTTTTTCTTTTTTTTTGATTAACAACAAAATTGTTAGTTTTATTTTTATTCTTATTTTTATTTTGAGTGAATCCGATAATTCTAACCAATTTCTTGTCATAAGATGAATTTCAGGTTGAACGGAGGGTAAACATGCAAGGAATCACAAAGGAAAATCCAAGGTATGAAAAATAAGGAAAAGTGACAAAACAGTGAGCTAGGGCGATGGCTCCGTGTCACGGAGGAGGACCTCTGCGTTACCCTCCGTGACACGTTGAAGGTAATTCTGGAATTTTTACAAATTCCAGAAAACCTACGCGATGGCTCCGTGTCACGGAGGGCATGCTCCGCGTTACCCTCCATGACACGTTGAGGTGTATATCGTGACGGGTCACACCGGGTCGCCGGGTGACCCGCGCGAAATTCCCACTTTTTAACCCTGATCCCCCCTCATTTTTCCTCATTTTTCATACTCTCCGTGACCAACATCCCAAAAACCCCTTCCCCCTCAACGTGACACGGACTTAGGCCCATAATTTCATCAAGTTTTCATCATTTCTTTGAATTCAAGGTATGTTCTTCAACTCTATCTCAATTCTTGTCGAATTTTTTCGATGTTGAACATGTGACATGAGCAAAACTTGCCCTAAGTAGAAATTAAGCTTAAATTCAATTGAATTATTGTTGATTGATGTTCGGAGTAACAATATGATTGCTTGAACTCGATAATTACATAGCTTAATCGAATTTTTGATAAAATCATAGCTAGGGCTTGACTTTGAGTTTGAAATGGAAAAATTGAGTTGAACTAGTGAAATTCATGCTGGGTTGTACATGTTGGGTGAGATGAGTCGATTGTGCTAACTGTAACTATGCTAAAAGACCGACGGATTCTCGGGTTAGGAAAATATGGAAATTGCAAGAAATGGGTGAATTGTATAGGATCATGTAGTTAAAAATTTTCTTTTGTTGCTCCTTGCTAAGTGCTATGGGATAAAATGTTATCAATAGGTAAGGATTGTGGTTAGCTGTACGAAGTCTGAGTAGTACATGGAATAGATACCGTCGAATTCTCCCAAGGCACTAAGCATATTTGTTATGTTTTGTTGTTTGTTTGTGTAAATAAGTACGATCTTGCCTCAATGTTGTAATTTTGGCTAGGGACTAAGTGTGGGGTAGCCTAGCTTAACCCAACCTTAGTTGAAGCTAATTTTAATTGACTTAACATTGAACTTGTCTGTTTGTTTTGACAGGAACAATGGCAAGCAGGCAAGACAAGGGAAAAGGCGCATCAACATCTGGCGCCGGAAGAAAAAGAATCAGACTGGGCACAACGGTCCCAGTAGCACCAGCGGTTCCACGCGGCCAATGCCGTCAATACGGAACCAGGTGGGTGACAGAGGAGGGGAAGAAATGGTACGCAAAGAACAAGGAGAGCAAGTACTTCCCCGAGGAACACATAGCAAGGGAACCGTTGGCACAGGAGTTCCCTAGGATTGTCTAGAGGATCGAGGCAGCTGGGCTAAACTTCATCTTTGAAGAGCCCAAGGAATGCAACTTGCACTTGATTCGGGAATTCTACGCCAACTGGAACCGGACTCTCAGAAGTCACACCATCAAAATAAGGGGGCAAATAGTCACTTTTGAGCCCCACCACCTCAACGCTATCCTAGGGGCGCGGGACACAGACGCCCATGTGCTTCGATAGCTGAATATCACTCCACCATATGCGGACATCAGATGCACTTTGTGTGGAACCCGATCAATAGCTCGGTGGAGCAGACACAAGGAGAGGAGCTACAATCAGACCTTGCCTTACTCACAGATGAACAGGGAAGCCAGGATATGGCTGAAGATTGTTTGTTCTTGCCTAATCCTGGGGGTGCATATGACGGATGTAACCTGGGATCGTGTATGCTTGGTGTACGCCCTGATGAAAGGGCTGGAGATTAATGTGGGGGCGGTGATTATCTCCGCCATGAAGAGAGCCCGTTTGCATCAAGGGCACAGATACGGATTTGGTGGACTACTCACCACGTTCCTGAGGGGCTTGGATATTGAGGAAGAGGCCCTGGACTACATCCCGTAGATGGAGCGGCGGGCCTTAGATGTCACTAAAACTAAGGCACCCGACACCACCCATGGGCCAGTTCTTACACTAGCCGAGCGACATGCCCGGGATGATCAGTACATGGCTCGCATGTACGGGATGCAGATGCTCCAGCTGCGAATAGGCGGGAGGCTGGCAACAGAAGAGGAGTTGTGGCAGCTCGAGCTAGACTACACTTTTGGCGAAAATGCCAGGGCTCTATGCCGAGTGGGGCCAACTTTTGTATAGCCCAGGGATGATGATGTCCCCAAAGATGAGGAGACACGTCGTGAGGACTCCGATGTGGAGTCCGATGATGACGATGGGGGCGATTCAGACATGGGAGACGAGGCAGTAGCACCTAATGAAGAAGTGGAGTATTTTGATTGATCAGGGAGTTCCGCCACCCAATTTTTGTGCTATGTTAATTTTTGTGAACACTGGGGACAGTGTTCGATATAAGTGTGGGGTGGGAGTAGTTAGGTGCTGGTTGTGTTGTTGTTTATGTTTCTGTTCTATTGTTTTGCCTGTGGAAAAATTTTGTGACCCTGTGATTATGATGTTTCTGTTCTGTATTGTAATTAAATGTGAAGCTGTTGTGTGGTGCGGAATGTTGCTAGCTGATTTTGTACATATTTTTGTTTTATCGAAATGATCGATATTTTTAATTTTTTTTTCAATTCTTGGGTTTCTCGGCGTTTGTTTTCGGTTCTTTTATCGAGATTGGTCCCATTGAACCGAAGTCTTAGTTAGTGACCGTTCCCTATGATGGATGGATGACGACGGTCTTAAGGGAAATGTAGTCGTTAGGAGTAGATTTTTTTTTCATTTATTTTTCAGTTGTTTTCTTTTGTGGGTTGCATCCCAAAACCTGTAGTTACTTTATGGTTGCGGAATTCTGGTTGCGTGTTGTACATGATATTTGAAATGCAAAGGTGATTCGTATGAAAGCTGTTCGGCTATTTGTTATATGGATATATAACTACACGCAAGTGCACGTGGTCGAACAAGTAGTAAAGTGGCTTAAGTAAGCCAAGTATCGATCCCACAGGGACTGGGATGAAGTGCAATCTGCTCAAGTGTACTTTATTTCAATTCTAACAATGCAGACAATAGTGTAACCAAGAGTTTGATATTTTTGATTTCTAATAATTATGCTAAGTCTAAACAATTATCTAATGTGAGTCTGAACTATGAATGTGAGCATGCTGAGGTTAAACGAACATGTAATGAAATTAATTGTCGATATAATTTGGTTAGCCTTTTCCTCCAGTTGCTAGTCAAGAATTATTGCCAAGGGATTAAAACTGTCGTATTTAACCCCACTTAAGAATCATGAACCATCCACCTACATTTCTGTGATTAAATGCAATTCATGTTCTAGCCATACAAAACCGATTCCTAAATTGACTAATACGACTTTCAGGTATATTTCTATCCTGAAGGTAAATCAATTCTCAATTTTCCCAAACTAAGAAAAGATCATATCCTATTAATTCACAACTTTCCAATTTCTTGCTCTCTCGAGTGAAACCGGACTTTTTAGATGTACATTAACGTAGGCCACACATTAATGCAGTAAGAACAAGAATTAATAGAACAACCATGGAAGAAAAGATGAAAAACCAAAGAATCAATAATCACATTTCATTTCAAGTGTTCTTAACCTCAGCAAGAAGATGAATTAGCCACTCATTTGTGGATTAAACATCGTTAAATGAGTGTTAAACATACAAGCAATTGAATTCAAGGAGGAAGAAAGAGAGAAAAACCCTGATAATTTCGTCCCCTCAACTGCCTGTAACCCACGTTCTTGCTCCACCAAGTCAGAATATTGAAAAATGAACCTAAGTGTTCTATTTATACTGGTGGGAATTTTTCCCGGAATAACAAGCAACGTGTCACGGAGTGCATCGCGGAGCACTGCCTCTGTGACACGCTACCGATGCAGAGCTTCAATGGAAACTGGGGGTCCAGGGAATAAGGCCCAACGTGGAACGGCGTGCAACGCGGAGCCATGCTACCGTGCCACGGACCTATCGCGTACCCTCACTGGAATTAGGCTGAAAATTCCCTCTCCAGGCAGAAGGCCTCTGCGATGGCAGCGTGACACGGCTCCATCGCGGTGCCCCTTTATTTTGTGCTTTCCAATGCCTTGTCCCTTGCTCGCATCCGAGTCCAAACCCGATCTCTTCCAACATGCATTTTAGCTTCCCGAAATTACATTTTTCCTGCAAAACAATGCTAATCATGTTGGTTAGTATAAATTCACATTTTATTACCAATCACATGAGAATATATAAACATTGATAGATAAACAAGGCTAAAATGACACCTTTGAGTATCACTTGGGCATATAAATTTGCCCAAGATGACTTACCCCACACTTAAATCCTTGTTCGTCTTCGAACAACAATCTTACACCTCATGCAATTTACATCCCACCCTCGCTACTTTGGTTCGAAAATTTAGGTTACGGTCATACCGATTATTCAATACAGCAAATCATCAAGAAAACATGCATGGTCCTATCAATGCAATGACCTTCAATACATCAAGACCTCCTAGACTTAAGAATCAACTCTCGATATTGGCAAAATAATGCAAATCAGCTGATCAAGACATCCGACACGAAAGTTAATCTCTCATCAAGCATGTGCCCTCACAACACAAGAGAATTTTCCCCTTTTTGATTATATGAACTCACAAAATTTCAAGCAGGGGCATATAAACACAATCTCGCTCTCTCTCCCAAAAGACTTCACATGCATCATGTCATGACCCATAAGCTTGCCTTTAGTGTACTACTTCACTAATATAAAGAAGTGTGATGTAAGATCACGTAGGACTTTAACGGGTTGTAATGGAAGCTACGGAACTAGTAAGTATTGGGCTAACCAATAATAGCCACTAGCATCCTTAAGCGCCTTTTCAACACATCCCATCAAACTCATGGACATTGTTTCTTTCTTTATCCTCCCATTCTTGAAGTATTTCTTTAGTTTGGCCCATCTTATTAAGCACACTTGACACAACACAAAGATTATTCATGCACCTTCATTATAGTTTATTTATAACAAGTGCACCTTCAACATTTTCTTTTCCTCCATCACTCTGCTTTTCTTTTCTTTTCACCATTCTCACTCTTTGACACTTTGGGAAAATGATTTTCTCTTCTTAAGGGCTTAAGAGTTTTGGATCAAACTTACGGCTAATGAAAAGAAGGGATTAAGCTCAGTTTACACTTTTTGACGACAGAAAAAAATTAATAGGCTAATGGCTCAACGGGCTGACTAGGGTACACAATCCAGGTGGGTATGATAATGAAAAATAGAAACTTTCGGTTAAAACAAAGAAATGCCTACATCCTTTCCTACAATACACCTCCTTCATTTCATTTTGTACACACACCAGGCAAGTTCTAGACACTTCACAATAGCATGGAATAACAAAACCTCACTTCACACTTATTACACATGCTCAATTCAAGATATATTCACAGACTCTTCAATCAACTAATTATAGGAATTCAAATTAAGCCTCAATCACACTGAATCGAACTCTATGGCCTAGGTATCTCAACATATTTACAAAGTTGCATGCTTTCATATGAATCACCTTTGCATTTCACATATCACGTAGGACACACAACCATAATTCCGCAACCATAAAGTAACTACTGGTTTTGGGATGCAACCCAAAAAAAAAGAAAAATAATTGAAAAATCTACTCCTAACGACTACATTTCCCTTAAGACGGTCGTCATCCATCCATCATAGGGAACAATCACTAACTATGACTTCGGTTCAATGGGACCATCCTCGGTAAAAAAACCGAAAACAAACGCCGAGAAACCCAAGAATTGAAATAATTTTAAAAATATCGATCATTTCGATTAACAAAAATATCGATCAATTCGATAACAAAAATATGTACAAAATCAGCTAGCAACATTCAGCAACACACAATAGGTTCACATATATTTGCAATATAGAACAACAACTTACAATCACAAATCACAGGGTCAGAAAAATTTGTTCACAGGCACAACAACAGATTAGGACATACATACATAACAGCACACCCAGCACCTAACTACTCCCACCCCACACTTAGCTCGAACACTGTCCCCAGTGTTCACAAAAATTAAAATAGCACAAAAATCGGGTGGTGAAACTCCCTGATCAATCAAAGTACTCCACTTCTTCATCAGGTGCTGCTGCTTCATCTCCCATGTCTGAATCACCCCCGTCGTCATCATCGGACTCCACATCGGAGTCCTCTCGACTTGTCTCCTCGTTTGTGGGGACATCATCATCCGTGGGCTCTACAAATGCTGGCCCCACTCAGCATAGAGCCCTGGCATTTTCGCCAAAAGGGTAGTCTAGCTCGAGCTGCCATAGCTCCTTCTCTGTTGCCGGCCTCCCGCCTATCCTCAGCTGGAGCATTTGCATCCCATACATGCGAGCCATATACTAATCATCACGAGCATGTCGCTCGCCAAGTGTAAGCACTGGCCCGTGGGTGGTGTCGGGTGCCTTAGTTTTAGTGACATCTAAGGCCCGCCACTCCATCTGCGGGATATAGTCAAGGGCCTCTTCCTCAAAATCTAGGCCCCTCAGGAGTGTGGTGAGTAGCCCACCAAATCCGTATCTGTGCCCCTGATGCAACCGGGCTCTCTTCATGGCGGAGATAATCACCGCCCCCACATTGATCTCCAGCCCTTTCATCAGGGCGTACACCAGGCATACATGATCCTAGGTTATATCTGTCATATGTACCCCCGGGATTAGGCAAGAACAGACAATCTTAAGCCATATTCTGGCTTCCCTGTTCATCTGTGAATAAGGAAAAGTCTGATGGTAGCCCCTCTCCTTGTGCCTGCTCCATCTAGCTGTCGATCGGGTCCCACACAATGTGCGTCTGATGTCCGCATAAGGTGGAGTGATGTTCAAATGTCGAAGCACGTGGGCGTCTGTATCCGCATAGGGGCTCAAATGTGACTATTTTCCCTCTGATTTTTATGGTGTGACTTCTTAGAGTCGAGTTCCAATTAGTATAGAATTCCCGAATCAGGTGCAAGTTGCATTCCTTGGGCTCTTCAAAGATGAAGTTGAGCCCAGCTGCCTCGATCCGGTGGACAATCCTAGGGAACTCCTGTGCCAATGGTTCCTGTGCTATGTGTTCCTCGGGGAAGTACTTGTTTTCCTTGTGCTTGGCATACCACTTCTTCCCCTCATCCGTCACCCACCTGGTTCCGTATTGGCAGCATTGGCCGTGTGGAACCGCTGGTGCTGCTGGGACTGTTGTTGCCAGTCTGATTCGCTTTCTTCCGGCGCCAGATGTTGATGCGCCTTTCCCTTTTTCTTGCCTGCTTGCCATCTTACCTGTCAACCCAAGTAGACAAGATCAATGTTAAGCCAATGAATATTAACTTCGACTAAGGTCGGGTTAAGCTAGGCTACCCCACACTTAGTCCTTAGCCAAATTTACAACATTCCAGCAAGATCATCTTTATTTACACAAATAAACAACCAACTATACAAACATGCTTAGTGCATATGAAGAATTCGACGGTATATATTCTATGTACTACTCAGACTTCGTACAGCTAACCACCATCATTACCATCGATCACATTTTATCCCATCGCACTTAGCAAGGAAAAACAAAGGAATGAAAACAACAAGAATTTATCTACACGAACCTATACAATTCACCCAATTCTTGCAGATTTCAATATTCCCCTAACTCGAGAATTCGTTGGTCTTTTAACATCATAACAATTAGCACATCCACTCATCTCACTCAACATGTACAACCCGGCATGAATTTCACAAGTTCACTACCTTTTTCCACTTCAAATTCAAAAACAAGCCCTAAATATGATTGTATCAACAAAATTCGATTAAATTATGCAATTAACGAGTTCAAGCAATCACAATGATATTCCGAACATTCATCAATACTAATTCAATTGAATTTACATTTAATTTCTACTTAGGGCGACCTTAGCTCACATCACATGCTCAATATCAAAGTAAATCGATAAGAAATGAGATGGAATTGAAGAACATACCTTGAGATTGAAGAATTGAAGAAAACTCGATGAATTTCTTGCCCTATTCCGTGTCACGTTGTAGGGGGAGGGGTTTTAGGGGGTTTGGTCGCGGAGTGTGTGAGAAATAAGGAAATATTGAGGGGGAATCAAGGTTTAAAAGTGGAAAAATCACGCGGGTCACCCGGCAACCTGGTGTGACCCGTCGCGATATACATAGCAACGTGTCATGGAGTGCATCGCGGAGCACTGCCTCCGTGACACGGAGCTGTCGCGAGGGCGTTCTGGAATTTAAAATTCCGGATTTATACCTCAACGTGTCACGGAGGGTAATGCGGAGGTCCTCCTCCGTGACACGGAGCTATCGCCCTAGCTCACTGTTTTGCCACTTTTTATTGATTTTCATACCTCGAATTTTCCTTTGCGATTCCTTGCATAATTTCCCTCCGTTTGACCTGAAATTCATTCTACTCAAAGAAATTGGTTAGAATTATAGGTTTCACTCAAAATAAAAATAAAACAAAACTAAATATTTTGTTGTTAAACAAGAAAAAGAAAAAGAAAAATCTATTCACAATTTACAAAGAAAAAACTTTTTCATGGGTTGCCTCCCGTGCAGCGCCTGGTTTACCGTCTCGGCTCGATGTCATTCAGCTCAGTTGTCCTCAAGGGTGATGGATGTTTTCTCTCGAAAACCGTCCTCCCCCTAGTAGTGCTTACACCATTCCGGTGGTTTTCCAATAACTCTCGTGAATCCTTAAACTGCTCATCATCGACTTGATCAATCATATTGATCACTGAGAGTTCTTCATACACCGTCGGGAGCTTGGGTGCCTTGTACACATCGAATACTTCTACCTTGTCGTGTGCTCGCATTGTTAGCTGCCCCGCAGCTACATCAATCAGCGCTTTCCCGGTCGCCAAGAAAGGACGTCCCAAAATAAATGGGACTTCCGCATCTGGTTCAAAATCCAGCACGACAAAATCTACCGGGAAGATCAGGGAGCCAACTTGCACCAGAACGTCCTCCACAATGCCATCAAGTCTGGCTAAGGACCGATCTGCCAATTGCAAGATCACTATTGTGGGTCTAGGACTCCCTAGACCCAGCTTTTTGAATATCGATGACGCCATCAAATTAATGCTCGCTCCTAAATCACATAACCCACGAGCTCGGATACTTTGCCCAATAGTGATTTGTATAGTAAAGCTCCCTGGATCTTTGAGCTTTGTGGGTAGTCTGTTTTGTGTCCGGGAAGTGCACTCCTCCGTGAGAGCCACCGTAGCATACTCAGTCAACCGACTTTTGTTTGCCACGATGTCCTTTATATACTTAGCATATTTCGGCACTCCCTGCAAAACATCAACAAGAGGTAAGTTAATATGTACCTGTTTTAGCACCTCCATGAATTTCTTGAAACACGCCTCCTCCTTGCGTTTCTTTAATCATTGAGGGAACGGGGGTGGTGGTGTTTCTGATTCTGCTTCCTTAGTCTTCCCCCTCTCATCACTTTGCTCCCTCTCGACTTCTGCTGCTCCCGATTATTGAGGTGGTCTTTCTGGTTCCACCTCTTTCAGCTGCAAACTACTCCTTGTGGTCACTGCATTCACCTGCTTGGGGTTGGGATCTGTGTCGCTCGGAAGTCCTCCTCTAGGTCTAGTGTTTTGGGCTCCAGCAAATTGCCCAAATTGATATTCAAGTGCCTTGGTAGCTAACTGGTTGTTTTTCACCTCGGCTGCCAGTTTCACATAGTCAGCCTGCAATTGAGCTTGATTAGCTATCATAGTCTTGAACATCTCCTCAATGCTGGGTGATGGTGGTGGAGGAGGTGCATTGTTGTTTCTAAATTATGCTTGATAATTCTGCTGCCCTCCTTGGTTCCTTTGCACACCCTGACTTGAACTCTGCCCCTGATGGTTGTTGCTACCCCAGGAGAAATTCGGGTGAATCCTCCAATTGGAATTGTAGCTGTTGCCATACTGTTGGTGGTTGTTCCTTTGTACATTTCCCACAAAGTTTACCGAGTCAGGATTTTCTCCACAACACTCAGCTGAGTGCTCACTGCTTCCGCACACTTCACACCAAATCTGCTACACTACATTCACTGGGGCTTGAGGCTGGTTAATTGTCATGTTACTGAAGTGGGTGTTGAGTTGATTCTGTAAAGCAGCTATCTGTGCAGCAATAGCTGTAAACCCATCCTCTTCTAGAACTCATGCTGCTTTCCTTGTTCCGCCTCTTGACGAATCAGCATTCCATTCCGGATTGCCCTGCGAAATACGGTTCAACAAGGTATACAGCTCCTCATAAGTTTTCTCCAGCGCTTGTCCCTCAGCTGCTGAGTCTAGCAATATTTTTGTATGGGGTTCCAAACCCTCTATAAAAGTGTGCACCAACACATCATTGGATTAATGATGATGAGGACAATCCCGCAACATGGACTTGAATCTCTCCCAAGCTTGATATAGATTCTCTCCCTCTCTCTTTTTGAAACTTAGAATCTGACTTCTAAGTCTTGCTGTTTTACTAGAGGGAAAAAATCGTATCAAGAACTTCCTTGCAAGATCATCCCACGTAGAAATAGAATTAGGTGGCTCAGCCTTCAACCACCTCTTGGCTTCTCCAAATAGTGAGAATGGGAACAATGTAAGCCGGACATAATCTGATGACACTCCAGCGGGGATATAAGTGTCACTTATCTCCAAAAAATTTTGGAGATGCTGCTGTGGATCTTCATGAGGGAGACCTGTAAACTGCCCGCTCGTGTGCAGCAATTGCACCATGTTCTGCTTAAGTTCAAACCTCCCTCCTGGCTCAGGTTTGAGGATGCTAGATGTGACATTATTAGCATGTGGGATTGCCACCTCGCGAACCGGCTGAGCTGCTACTTCTTCGGGCACTAACATTGCCCGTACTACCTGTAGATTCTGTTGTTGCTCTATGATTGTCTGTCTGAGCAACTGCAGCTTTCTTTCCAGAGCTTCTCTCCGCTGTCGATGAAATAATCTTTCTGGCTCCAAATTCGAGTCTACCAGCTCCTTGTCTCTGGCCAGTGTTCAACAGAGATTAAATCTGCAAAATACAGGCTAAGACCAAGTTGTCAACTCTAAGAAAATAAAAATATAGTAAATTAACACTTAAAACAAATTCACCAATTGCCAGTCCCCGGCAACGGCGCCAAAAACTTGTTCGGCTGTTTGTTATATGGATATAATTACATGCAAGTGCACGTGGTCGAACAAGTAGTAAAGTGGCTTAAGTAAGCCAAGTATCGATCCTACAGGGACTGGGATGAAGTGCAATCTGCTCAAGTGTACTATATTTCAATTCTAACAATGCAGACAAAAGTGTAACCAAGAGTTTGATATTTTTGATTTCTAATAATTTTGCAAAGTCTAAACAATTATCTAATGTGAGTCTGAACTATGAATGTGAGCATGCTGAGGTTAAACGAACATGTAATGAAATTAATTGTCGATATAATTTGGTTAGCCTTTTCCTCTGGTTGCTAGTTAAGAATTATTGCCAAGGGATTAAAACTGTCGTATTTAACCCCATTTAAGAATCATGAACCATCCACCTACATTTTTGTGATTAAATGCAATTCATGTTCTAGACATACAAAACCGATTCCTAAATTAACTAATACGACTTTCAGGTATATTTCTATCCTGAAGGTAAATCAATTCTCAATTTTCCCAAACTAAGAAAAGATCATATCCTATTAATTCACAACTTTCCAATTTCTTGCTCTCTCGAGTGAAACCAGACTTTTTAGATGTACATTAACGTAGGCCACACATTAATGCAATAAGAATAAGAATTAATAGAACAACCATGCAAGAAAAGATGAAAAACCAAAGAATTAATAATCACATTTCATTACAAGTGTTCTTAACCTCAACAAGAAGATGAATTATCCACTCATTTGTGGATTAAACATCGTTAAATGAGTGTTAAACATACAAGTAATTGAATTCAAGGAGGAAGAAAGAGAGAAAAACCCTGATAATTTCGTCCCCTCAACTGCCTGTAACCCACGTTCTTGCTCCACCAAGTCAAAATATTGAAAAATGAACCTAAGTGTTCTATTTATACTGGTGGGAATTTTTTCCGGAATAACAAACAACGTGTCACGGAGTGCATCGTGGAGCACTGCCTCCTTGACACGCTACCGACGCGGAGCTTCATTGGAAACTGGGGGTCCAGGGAATAAGGCCCAACGTGGCACGACGTGCAACGCGGAGCCATTCTACCGTGCCACGGACCTATCGCATACCCTCACTGGAATTAGGCTGAAAATTCCATCTCCAGGCAGAAGGCCTCCGCGAAGGCAGTGTGACACGGCTCCATCGCGGTGCCCCTTTATTTGCTGCTTTCCAATGCCTTGTCCCTTGCTCGCATCCGAGTCCAAACCCGATCTCTTCCAACATGCATTTTAGCTTCCCGAAATTACATTTTTCCTGCAAAACAATGCTAATCATGTTGGTTAGTATAAATTCACATTTTATTACCAATCACATGAGAATATATAAACATTGATAGATAAACAAGGCTAAAATGACACCTTTGAGTATCACTTTGGCATATAAATTTGCCCAAGATCAAAAGCATGCAACTCTGTAAATATGTTGAGATACCTAGGCCATAGAGTCGATTCAGTGTGATTGAGGCTTAATTTTTAATTCTTGTAATTAGCTGATTGAAGAGTCTATGAATATGTCTTGAATTGAGCATGTGCAATAAGTGTGGGTTGAGGTTTTGTTTATTCCATGCTATTATGAAATGTCTAGAACTTGCCTGGTGTGTGCACGAAATGAAATGAAGGACGTGTATTCTAGGAAAGGATGTAGGCATTTCTTTTTTTTTCAACCGAAAGTTTCTCTTTTTCATTATCGTACCCACCTTGATTGTACACCCTAGTTAGCCCGTTGAGCCTTTAGCCTATTATTTTTTTCTTTGGTCACAAATGTGTAAACCGAGCTTAACCCTTTCTTTTCATTAGCTGTAAATTTGATCCAAAACTCTTAAGCGCTTAAGAAGAGGAAATAATTTTTCCAAAGTGTCAAAGAGTGAGAATGGTGAAAAGAAAAGAAAAGCAGAGTGATGAAAGGAAGAAAAGGTTGAAGGTGCACTTGTTATAAATAAAATATAATGAAGATGTATGAATACTCTTTGTGATTGAGTCAAGTGTGCTAAATGAGATGGGTCAAAATAAAGACGGACTTCAAGAATGGGAGGATGAAGGAAGAAACAATGCCCATGATCTTGATGGGATGTATTGAAAAAGCGCTTAAGGATGCTAGTGGATATCATTGGCTAGCCCAGTATTTACTAGTTCCGTAGCTTACATTACAACCCGTTAAAGTCCTATGTGATCTTACATCACACTTCCTTATATTGGTGGAGTAATACACTAAAGGCAAGCCTATGGTTTGTGGCATGATGCATGTGAATTCTTTTGGGAGAGAGAGCGAAATTGTTTCTATATGCCCCTGCATGTAATCGTTTGAGTTCATGAGATTAAAAAGGGGAAAATTCTCTTGTGTTGTGAGGGCACATGCTTGATGAGAGATTAAATTTCGTGTTGGATATCTTGATCAGATGATTTGCAGGAGTTTGCCAATATCGAGAGTCGATTCTTAAGTCTAGGAGGTCTTGATGTGTTGAAGGTCATTGCATTGATAGGACCATGCATGTTTTCTTGATGATTTGCTGTATTAAATAATCGGTATGACCGTAGCCTGAATTGTCGAACCAAAGTAGCCAGGATGGGGTGTAAAGTGCATGAGGTGTAAGATTGTTGTTCAGGGACGAACAAGGATTTAAGTGTGGGGTAAGTGATCTTGGGCAAATTTATATGCCCAAGTGATACTCTAAGGTGTCATTTTAGCCTTGTTTATCTATCAATGTTTATACATTCTCATGTGATTGATAATAAAATGTGAATTTATACTAACCAACATGATTAGCGTTGTTTTGCAGGTGAAATATAATTTTGGGAAGCTAAAATGCGTGTTGGAAGAGATTGGGGTTGGACTCGGATGTTAGCAAGGGGAAAAGCATTTGAAGGCACAAATTAAAGGGGCTCCATGATGGAGCCGTGTCACGCTGCCATCGCGTATGCCTTCTGCCTGGATAGGGATTTTTTTTGGCCAAAATCCAGTGAGGGTGTGCGTTGGGGCCGTGGCACGTTGGCCTAGCCCCGCGTTGCACGCCGTGCCACATTGGGCCTTATTACCTGGACACTCAATTTCCAGTAAGGGTCCGCGTCAGTGGCGTGTCACGGAGGCAGTGCTCCGCGATGCACTCCGTGACACGTTGCTTGTTATTCCGGGAAAAATTCCCGCTAGTATAAATAGAAAACTTAGGTTCATTTTTAATTATTCTGACTTGGTGGAGCAAGAACGTGGGTTACAGGCAGTTGAGGGGACGAAATTGTCAGAGTTTTTCTCTATCTCCTTCTTCTTTAATTCAATTGCTTGTATGTTTAACACTCATTTAACGATGTTTAATCCACAAATGAGTGGCTAATTCTTCTTCTTGCTGAGGTTAAGAACAATTGTATTGAAATGTAGTAATTGATCAATTGGGTTTTTCATCTTTTCTTCCATGGTTGTTCTATTGATTCTTGTTCTTACTAGATTGATGTGTGGCCAACGTTAATGTATATCTAAAAAGTCCGGTTTCACTCAAGAGAGCAAGAAATTGGAAAGTTGTGAATCAATAGGATATGATCTTTTCTTAGTTTGGGAAAATTGAGAATTGATTTACCTTCAGGATAGAAATATACCTGAAAGTCGTATTAGTCAATTAAGGAATCGGTTTGGTATGGCTAGAACATGAATTTCGTTTAATCACAGAAATGTAGGTGGACGGTTCATGATTCTTAAGTTGGGTTAAATACGAGAATTTTAATCCATTGGCAATAATTCTTGACTAGCAACCGGAGGAAAGATCAACCAAGAATTGTATCGATAATTAGTTTCTATACATGTTCATTTAACCTCAGCATGCTCACATTCATAGTTCAGACTCACATTACATATTCGTTTTAGACTTAGCATACAATTAGAAATCAAAATATCAAACTCTTCTTAGCACTGTTGTCTTCATTTATAGAGTAAGTATAGTAACACTTAAGTAGTTTGTTACCTTATCCCAGTCTCTGTGGGATCGATACTTGGCTTACTTAAGCCACTTTAGTACTTGTTCGACCATGTGCGCTTGCGTGTAGTAAATACCCCAGAGCAGATGCGAACAGTGTCGAATAGAGAGATAAAGCAGATTCTACAGAAGACAGTGAATGCACAACGAATTGATTGGTCAAGCAAACTCGACGATGCGTTGTGGGCTTATAGAACTGCGTACAAGACACCCATTGGGACTTCTCCATACAGATTGGTCTATGGAAAGGCGTGTCATCTGCCTGTGGAGCTAGAACATCATGCTTTTTGGGTCGTGAGAAAGTTGAAGATGGACCTGGAGCTAGCAGGGAAGAAGAGGCTAATGCAACTCAGCGAACTTGATGAGTTTCGATGACATGCTTATGAAAGTGCCAAATGCTACAAGGAGAAAACGAAGAAGTGGCCCGATAGGCATATGGTGCATCGGATCTTTGAGCCAGGGCAGAAGGTGTTGCTATTTAATTCGAGACTAAAGCTTTTTCCAGGCAAATTGCGGTCCAAATGGTCAGGGCCGTTTGAAGTGGTGAGAATGACCCCACTCGGGGTAGTGGAGTTGTGGCAAGAAGATAGAAGTGCCACATTTTTGGTGAATGGGAAAAGATGTAAGCATTATTGGGGTGAGCACATTATTCGAGAGAAGACGTCTATCACTCTAGAGGATGATTGAGAATGAATGACGTCGAGCTGCGACGGTAAATCAGGTGCTGCACGGGAGGCAACCCGTGAATGTGTTGTAACAGATGAGTAGAACTATTTGAATAAATAAATAAATAAATAAATAAAAAAAGAGAAAAACAAAGAAAAAGAAAAATAAAAGTTCTTTTGTGTTGCAACCTATGAGGACTAACCAATTTTTTTATGGTGAAATGATTTTCAGGTGGAACGGAGGGCAAAAATGCAAAGAAACGCAAAGGAAAAAAATCGAGGTGAGAAAATAAAAATTTGGCACATTACAGTGAGTCTGCGCGATGGCTCCGTGTCACGGAGGAGGTGCTCCGCGCTACCCTCCGTGACACGTTGATGGTTGTTCCGGATTTTTTTAAAAATCCAGAACACTGGTGCGATGGCTCTGCGTCACGGAGGCATTGCTCCGCGTTGCACTCCGTGACACGTTGAGTGTTATTTCGCGACGGGTCACACCGGGTCACCGGGTAACCCGCGCGAAAAATACCTTTTAAAAGCCCAAATCCCCTCATTTTCTTCCTATTTCTTCATTCCCTCCGTGACCCACACCCAAAATCCCCTTCTCCCCCAACGTGACACGGACCTAGGCATCAATTTTCTTCAAGTTTTATTCGATTTCATCAAATCAAAGGTATGTTCTTGAATTCTTCCTTGTTTTTTCTCAAGTTTTCGATTCTTGAACATGTTTGGTGATTGAACCTTGCCCTAAGTGAGAAATGAGCTTGAATTTACTTGAGTTATGATTGAATGAGGTTCATAGTATCGTTGTGAATATTTGAACTCAATGATTGCATGTTTTATTGAATTCTTGCGAAATTGATAGCTAGGGTTGAAAATTGAATAGGAAGAAGACTGAATTCTTTAAAATGTGAAAAAATTGGGTTGTGCATGTTGGGTGAAGTGAAATATACTGTGATTGATGTTGAATATGCTAAGTTAGAAGAAGGATTTTTGGGAGAATGCAATTGAAAAATTACATAGGTTATTGAAAAATTGCTAAGTGCTATGATGATGTAATTGAATCGATGGAGAAATTTGTATTCATTGTACGAAGTCTGAGTAGTACATAGTAATTGTTCCATCGACTTATATGAATGCACTAAACATGTTGAAAGTTAAGAATTAGAAAAATTATGAATGTCTTGTCGAATTGTTTGGATTGTGGCTTAAGACTAAGTGTGGGGTGCCCCAATTCCACCCAACCTTAGTTGTAGCTAATTATGACTTGAATAATATTGGGACTGTCTGTTTGATTGTATAGGAAAAATTTTAGGAAGACAAGACAAGGGGAAGGGCGCATCCACATCGGGCGCCAGCAGAAAAAGGGTCAGATTGGGAACAGCAGTTCCAGCAGCACCAGTGGTTCCTAGAGGTCAACGCAGACAATACGGAACCCGATGGGTGACTGATGAGGGGAAGAAGTGGTATGCTAAACAGAAAGAAACCAAATACTTCCCGGAAGAGCAGATAGAACGGGAGCTGCTGGCACAGGAATTCCCACGGGCAGTACACAGGATTGACACCGCTGGGCTTAACTTCATCTTTGAAGAGCCCAAGGAGTGCAATCTCCATCTTATTCGGGAGTTCTATGCCAACTGGAACCCGACCCTACGTAGTCACACCGTCAAAATCAGGGGGCAGGTTGTCACTTTTGAGCCCCATCATTTAAATGCAATCCTGGGGGCGCGGGACACAGACGCTCATGTCCTTAGGCAGCTGAACATCACTCCACCCTATGCGGACATTAGACGCACCCTATGTGGAGCCCGATCGACAGCCAGGTAGGGCAAGCACAAGGAGAGGGGCTACCATCAGACATTGCCCTACTCTCAGATGAATCGGGAAGCCCGGATTTGGTTGAAGATTTGTGTGTTCCTGTTTGATCCCGGGGTGCACATGACAGATGTCACCAGGAATAGAGTGTGCTTGGTGTATGCCCTGATGAAGGGGATAGAAATCAATGTTGGGGCAGTAATCATCTCCGCCATGAAGAGAGCCCGACTGCATCAGGGGCAAAGATATGGGTTCGATGGTTTGCTTACTACGTTCCTGAGGGGCCATGATATTGAGGAGGAGGCCTTGTATTGCATCCCACAGATCGACAGGCATGCCTTGGATGTCACCAAAACCAAGGCACCTGACACTACTTATGGGCCGGTGCTCACACTAGCCGAGCGACATGCTCGGGATGACCAGTATATGGCCCGCATGTATGGGATGCAGATGTTGCAGCTGCGCATAGGCGGGAGGCCGACAACGGAGGATGAGCTATGGCAGCTTGAGTAAGATTACCCATTCAACGAGAATGCCCGAGCTCTATGCAGAGTGGGGCCCGCATTTGTGGAGCCCGTAGATGATGATGTCCCTACTGATGAGGAGACACGCCGGGAGGACTCAGATGTTGAGTCAGATGAGGACGGCGGGGGTGATTCTGATATGGGAGACGAAGCAACGGCACCGGATGAAGAAGTTGAATACTTCTATTGATCAGGGAGTTTCACCACCCAACCTTTGTGATATGTTGAATTTTTGTGAACACTGGGGACAGTGTTCGGGTTAAGTGTGGGGGGGAAGTAGTTAGGTGCCAGTTGCTTTGTTTATTTTTGGTTTTTTTGTTGTTGTTGTGCCTGTGCAAAATGTGACCTTGTGACTCTGTGTTGTGTGTTCTGTAATTAACTTGGTGTTGAAAGGAATGTTGAGCTGCTGTTGGTTGTGTTGTGTAAATATTGTTCATATTAAAATTTTTATCTTTTTCTATCGATTTTTTTCAAAATTTTTTTATGTTGGGTTTCTCGGCCTTTGGTTTCAGTGCTCTTACCGAGAATAGTCCCATTGAACCGAAGTCGTAGATAGAGACCGTTCCCTATGATGGATGGATGACGACCGTCTTAAGGGAAATGTAGTTGATAGGAGTAGTTTTTTTTCTCTCTTTTCTTTCTTTTGTGTGTTTTCCAAACGTGTTGCTACTTCATGGTACGAAGTTCTTGCTACGTGTTGTACATGATATTAAGATGCAAAGGTTATTCTTATGAAAGCATTCAAATGTGTAAACATGTTGAGATACCTAGGCCAGAGAGTTTGATTCGGTGTGATCGAGGCTTAATAGTGAATTCTTGTAATTAGCTGATTGAAGAGAATGTGAATATGTCTTGAGTTGAGCATGTGCAATGAGTGTGAGGTGAGATTTTGATTATTCCATTCTATTGTGAAGTGTCTAGAACTTGCCTGGTGTGTGTACTAAACGAAATGAAGGATGTGTATTGTAGGAAAGGATGTAGGCATTTCTTTGAATAAACCAAAAGTTTCTCCATTATCATACCTACCTTGAATGTGCATCCTAGTCAGCCCCATTGAGCCTTTAGCCTTTTTTTTTTCTTTCTTTGAAGAGGTACAAACCGAGCTTAATCCCTTCTTTTCATTAGCCGTGAATTTGATCCAAAACTCTTAAGCGCTCAAAAAAAACAATTTTCCCACAGTGTAAAGGAGTGAGAATTGTGAAACGGAAGGAAAACCGAAAGTTGTGAAAGTTAAAGAAAGGTCAAAGGTGCACTTGCTAACATTAAATAAAATAAAGATGTATAACTAATATTTCCTAGTAAGTCGAGTTTTCTTAAAGAAATGGGAACAAAAACAAAGAAAAAAATTTCAAGAATGAGAGGATGAAGGAAGAAATAATGCCCATAATGATGGTGGGATGTATTGGAAAGCGCTTAAGGAAGCTAGTTGCTATTATTGGTTAGCCCAGTATTTACTAGTTCCTTAGCTTACATTATAACCCGTTAAGTCCTACGTGATCTTACATCACACGTCCTTATATTAGTGGAGTAATACACTAGAGGTAAGCCTAAGGTTCATGCCATGATGCATGTGAATTCTTTGGGAGAGAGAGCGACATCGTATTCATACACCCCTACATGTAGTGCTTTGGAAATCATATGATGGCAAATGGGGTAATTCTCTTGTGTTGTGAGGGCACATGCTTGATGAGAGATTAAATTTCGTGTTGGATGTCTTGATCAGTTGATTTGCACTAGTTTTCCAAGATCGAGAGTCGATTCTTGAGTTTAGGAGATCTTAATGTGATGTACTTCATTGTATTGATTAGACCATGCATGTTTTCTTAATGATTTGCTATATTAAATAATCGGTATAGCCATAGCTTGAATTGTCGAGCCAAATTAGCTATGCGTGGGTGTCAATTGCATGAGATGTGAGAGTATTGTTCGAGGACTAACAAGATTTTAAGTGTGGGGTAAGTGATTTTGGGTAGAATTGCTTGCCCAAGTGATACTCAAATGTTTCATTTCGACTTGTTTATCTATTGTTATGTGTATATTCACATGTGATTTTTAGTTAAATGTGAATTTATACTAACCAACATGATTAGTGTTGTTTTGTAGGTAAAAGGAAATTTTGGAGGCTAATATATATGTTGGTGAAGATCGGGAATGAACTTGAAAATAAGGAGTGGAAAAATGACAAGGGAGAGCAACAAAAATAGGGGCTCCGTGATGGAGCCATGTCACGCTGCCATCGCAGAGGCGTTCTGCCTGGAGGAATTAATTTTGTCAATTTCCTGTGGAGGCTCGCGTTACCTCCGTGACACGGAGGCAATGCTCCGCGATGCACTCTGTGTCACGTTGAGTACAATTATCTAGAATCTCAAGTTCCAGTGAAGGTCCGCCGATACCCCCGTGGCACGGAGGGAGTGCTCCGGATACACTCCGTGCCACGTTTCTTGTTATTCTGGAAAAAATTCTCAAGAGTATAAATAGCACACTTAGGTTTTATTTTAAACATTCTGACTTGGTTGAGCAAGAACGTGGGTTACAAGCAGTTGAGAGGACAAAAATTCTAGGGTTCTTCTCTTTCTCTTTCTCTTTCTCTTTAATCTCAATTGTTTGTATGAATTCTACTTATTTGATGATGTTTAATCCACAAATGAGTGGCTAATTCACTTCTTGCTGAGGTTAAGAACAATTGTAGTGGAATGTAATTGTTGATCATTTCAGTTTTCATCTTTTCTTCTATGGTTGTTCTATCAATTCTTGTTTTTACTGCATTAATGTTTGGCCAATGTTAATGTATATCTAGAAATCCAATTTTGATTTTGAAAAGGAACGAAATTGGACTGATGTAAAATTGGTAGGATATGATCTCTTCTTAGTTTAGAAAATTGAGAGTTGATTTACATTCAGAATAGCAATATATCTGAAAGTCTTATTAGTCAATTAAGGAATTGGTTATGTATGGCTAGAGCATGAAATTCTTTTATCACAGAAATGTAGATTAACGTTCATGATTCTTAAATTGGATAGGAGTCGAAAGATCCAATCCATGGGCAATAATTCTTGACTAGCAACCGAAGGAAAGATTAGCTGAATTAAATTGATAAATTACTTCCCTGCATGTTTGTTTTAACCTCAGCTTGCTCATTGCTATTGTTCAGACTCAAATTATAATCTTGACTTAGATTCTTGATACTTAGTAAACTTTTACTCTCAAAATATTAATTATTTGGTTGTCTGCATTCATAAAGATAGAGTTCACTGACGCTTAAGTTAATTAGTACTGTAGTTCAGTCCCTGTGGGATCGATACTTGGCTTTAATTAAGCCACTTTACTACTTGTTCGACCACGTGCACTTGCGTGTCGTCACCACAACACTGAACATGTCCTAGGGTGTCTGAAAGCCACGTTAAATAGAGTCTTTTTCATGAGTGTGAAGCACCCCACACTTATGACGAAGAGGCTGTGAGACGTTTAGAAAATGTTCCCTTCTTTCATGATTTATGTTGTGCGATACAATGTCTCCCTATCCTTATAATTCGTGCTATTTGCGATTGCAGAATCATGGCTCCCCGAAGAGTAAATGGTAGAAGGAATGGAATTGGAGACGTCCACGAGGATGGTAATGGAAAGACGTCCACCAGCAAGCCCCACCAGTCCAGGAGCACCATGCACTGAAGCCAAATGCCCATGCTGAGTTTAGAGCAACTATTCAAATGCTCGCATAGGCCTTAACGACCCAAGTCAATCAGTAGGCAGTTGCGCATGTCCCGCAAAATGGTAATGCAGTGGCAGCTCAAGTCAAGGATTTCTTGAGAATGAGACCACCAGAGTTCCTCGAATCAAAAGTAGACGAGGACTCGTACGAGTTCATAGATGAGGTTGTGAAGATTACCCAAGTCATGGGGGTGAATGGAGTTGAGTGTACGGAGTTTGTCACGTATCAGCTGAAAAGGGTCGCAGACATCTGGTTTTGTCAATGGAAAGATAGTAGGGCCGTGGAGCAGGTCTTGTCACTTGGAAGGAGTTTCATGTTACATTGTTAGATCGGTTCGTCCTTCTTGAGATGAGGGAGCTGAAGGCAGCTGAGTTCATAATTCTGAAGTAAGGGAGGATGATGGTCCAGGAGTATGCCCTTGAGTTTACCCGCCTATCAAAGTACGCTCTAGAGTTAGTGGCTTATTAGAGGGCGCGGGTGAGCAGGTTCGTTCATGGAGTAGCGGGCTATTTGGACAAGGATTGTAGGACTGTTATGCTCCATCAAGACATGGACTTCCCTCAGATAGTTTTGTACACCCAGTAGATAGAGGCAGCGCATTTGAGAGAGAGGGAGGCCAAGAGGGCCAGGACTGATAGTCACAAATTCTCACAGCTAAGGTCAGGTGGTGGACACCGATAGTAGACCCACTAGAGGTCATCAGCCCCAGTATCTTTAGCATTGAGTGTGCCATCCAGGTCTAGGCAGGATCAGAGGGGGCGAGCATCAGGCTCGAAGGGTCAGAGCAGCAGACCCCCAGATTCTAGCATCCTAGCTTGCCCCAAGTGTGGTCAGGGGCATATGGGCCATCTCTTGGCAAGTACAGGTACTTATTTTGGGTGTGGGAGGCCCATACACATGCTTAGAGATTGCCCTGCAATGGGATAGGATCATGATGGGGGCTGAGGCCTAGCTTCTAGTTCAGCAGCCCCACCCGTACGCTCAGAACACAAGGGGGCATCTACCAGCATAGGTGGCGATCAGCGCCAAAACAGATTTTATGGCTTAGCATCTAGTCAAGAGAAGGAGGTCTCCCGGATGTGGTCACTGGTATGTTACGAGTTTTCCACCTTGATTATTATGCTTTGTTATATCCGGGGGCTACCTTGTCTTTTGTGATACCTTATGTGGCCAGTAGCTTTGGAGTCAGCCCCGAAGTCTTGTTAGAACTCTTCTTAGTTTCTATTCCAATAGGTGATTCAATTATAACTAGACGGGTGTATAGAAGTTGCTCGATCTCAGTCATTTAGAAAGTCTCATTAGTAGATTTGATAGAGTTAGCCATGACCAATTTCGATATTATCCTTGGCATGGAATGGCTATTTGCATGTTATGCCTCAATTAATTATAGAATCCGGGAAGTAGAGTATCTATTCCTCCTTACAGAATGGCTCCAACTGAGCTAAAGGAGTTGAAAGAACAGTTGAAGGACCTGTTAGATAAGGGTTTCATTAGACCGAGAAAGTCCCCATGGGGTGCACCAGTTCTCTTTGTCCAAAAGAAATATGGTTCTCTTCAAATGAGTATTGACTATCGGCAATTGAGCAATGTCATGTAAAGAACAGGTATCCTCTACCTAGGATTGATGATTTATTTGACCAGCTTTGGGTTGTCATGTGTTTCTCAAAGATAGATCTCAGTTCTGGGTACCATCAGCTCAGAGTTCGGGAGAGCGATATCCCGAAGACAGCCTTCAGGATGCGGTATGGTCATTATGAGTTTGTAGTTATTTCTTTAGGACTAACGAATTCTCCTACAACTTTTATGGACTTGATGAAGAGGGTGTTCAAGCCATACTTGGATATGTTCGTGGTTGTGTTTATTGATGACATCCTGATATACTCTCGGAGCGAGGAGGAGCATACCGCTCATTTGAGAGTAATGCTGTAGACTCTCAAGGATCGCCAATTATAAGCAAAATTTATCAAGTGTGTGTTTTGGTTGAACTTAGAGGCATTTTGGGCCATGTAGTATCAAGTAAAGGCATAAGGGTGGACTCTCAGAAAATAGAAGCGGTGAAAAATTAGCCTAGACCAGTGAATCCTTCGGATATTTGGAGCTTTTTGGGTTTAGCTGGCTACTATTAAAGATTTGTGGAAGGTTTCTCATCGATTGCAGCACCTTTGACCAAATTGACCCAAAAGAAGGTGAAATTCTAATGGTCGGAGGCTTGTGAGAAGAGTTTCTAGGAGTTGAAAACTCGACTTACTTCAGCACCGGTGTTAACTTTACCGGAGGGTACCAATGGGTTCGTGGTGTATTTTGATGCTTCAAGGATCGGACTAGGGTGTGTATTAATGCAACACGAGAAAGTTATAGCATATGCCTCTAGACAGCTAAAGGTTCACGAGAAGAATGACCCGACCCATGATCTTGAGTTGGCCGTTGTGGATTCACCTTGAAGGTATGACAAAATTATTTGTATGGGGTCCACGTGATTGTGTTTATGGACCATAAGAGTTTACAATATGTGTTCACGCAGAAAGATCTCAATCTCGGCAAAGGAGGTGGTTGGAGCTGCTCAAGGATTATAATATGAGTGTGCTTTACCATCTGGGTAAGGCCAATGTAATAGAGGACGCGCTTAGTAGACTCTCTATGGAGAGTGTGTCCCATATGGATGAGGGGAAAAAGGAGTTGGTGAAGGATGTGCATCAACTCGAAAGGTCGGGAGTTAGGTTGGTTGACTCGGCCGATGGCGGTGTTGTTGTTCAGAACGGATCAGAATTGTCATTAGTGACTGATGTAAAGGCTAGACAAGATGAGGACCCAATTTTAGTAAAGTTAAAGGAAGCCGTTTACAATAAAAAGGTAGAGGTCTTCTCCAAAGGGGGAGATAGTGTACTTCGGTACCAGGGTCACCTATGTGTTCTGAATGTTGATGATTTGAGGAGCCAGATGTTGCACGAGGCTCACGGATCTAGGTATTCTATCCATCCAGGTGCCTCCAAGATGTACCGTGGCTTATGGGAAGTTTATTGGTGGAATGGCATGAAGAAGGATATTGCAGAGTTCGCAGTTAAGTGTCTGAACTGTCAGCAAGTAAAGGTTGAGCATAAGAAACCAAGACGCGTGCTTTAGGATATCAGTATTCCTACTTGGAAGTGGGAAGAAATAAATATGGACTTCGTCAAAGGGTTGCCTCGTACTCGTCGACAATATGACTCCATCTGGGTTGTGGTAGACAGGTTGACCAAGGCCGCTCATTTTCTACTGGTCAAAACCACAGATTTGGCGGAGGATTATGCCAAACTATATATCCGGGAGATAGTTCTATTGAATGGAGTGCCCTTGTCCATCATATCAGATACAGGTACTCAATTTACCTCTCAGCTTTGGAGGTCGTTTCAAAAAGGACTTGGTACTCATGTTAAGCTCAGCACAACATTTCACCCGCAAACGGATGGTCAAGCAGAGTAGATAATTCAGATTCTCGAAGACATGTTGAGAGCATGCGTGATTGACTTCAAGGGTAATTGGGATGAGCATTTGCCTCTTATCGAGTTTTACAATAACAAATATCATTCCAGTATTCAGATGGCACCGTTTGAGGCTCTCTACGGGCGGAGATGTAGCTCTATGGGTGGAGATGTCGATCGCCCATTGGTTGGTTTGAATTTGGTGAAGCGGCAATGATAGGACCAGATTCGGTTCATGAGGCTATGGAGAAGTTTCAATTTATAAGGGATAGGTTAAAAGCTATTCGTAGTGGCCAAAAGTCCTATGCCAATGTGAGCAGGAGAGAATTAGAATTTGAAGTTGATGATTGGGTATTTCTGAAGGTATCTCCCATGAAGGGAGTGATAAGGTTCCAAAAGAAGGGGGAAACTTAGTTCCCTCTATGTTGGCCTGTATAAGATAGTGATACGTGTTGGCAAGGTGGCTTATGAATTGGAGTTACCTTAAGAATTAGCTTCTGTGCATCCTATATTCCATGTGTCGCCCTTAAAGAAGTGTTTGGGTGATCCAGCTCTAGTTGTTCCGGTGGACAACGTTGGTGTGAAAGACAACCTTAGTTATGAGGAGGTTCCGGTAGAAATACTGGATCGTCATATTCGAAGGATAAGGAACAAGAATGTAGCTTTAGTCAAAGTCTTGTGGAGGAATCAGCAGGTTAAGGGAGCAATGTGGGAAGCCGAAGCGGATATGATGGCTAGATACCCACATTTATTCTCTACCGGCTCAGTTCTAGCTTGAGGTATCAATTTTTCCCTAAAAACCTATTTAGTTTTCATGTTCAGTTCATGTGTCCAAGTTTCTTTTAGGTATATAGATGTATGTATGATTCGTGAATTCCGTTCAGCTATATAGTTTGAATCAGAGATAGTCATTCCGTCAGTTTCCAACTTAAATGATCAATATTTGAATGTGATGATTGCACTTCTCTCCTTTTTTTTATGGTTTTCAACATTCAAGGAAGAATTTTCCCATGGGGGAGATATTCTTATACCTTGAAAGCCCAAAGATCAGACCGGGATTAAAATGGAGAAAAATTTAAAATTGGCATCAAGCACAAAACGGATCGTGAGGTGACCCGTGAGAGTAGCCTGATAGTCGTATGTGACTAGTGGTGAGGCTTAGGGGTCAGGTTAAAATTTGAGAAATGGGACCCCCAAGGACGTGACAACGAGTTGTGGTCAGGCCCTACGACTCGTTAGGTCAGTCGTGGGGAGTGGTGAGTGAGAAAAGAGAAAAAGGAAGATAGTGTACCTAACGAAAGGACCCCACGAGTCGTGGTCAGTCACCATGATTCGTGGGGAGAGTCATGAGCAGCAGGATGAAGCAAGGTAAAAATTAGAGGAAGTGTACAGGACGAGTAGTGACCACGAGTCGTGGTCACCCTGTGACGAATCTTTAAGTCAGCCATGAGGAGCCCGGAAGACCTGATGAGAAGTGTACTCGATGGATCATTCCACGAGTCGTGGCCAAGGGTGACGAGTCGTTAGGTCCCTCGTGGGGACTACTTGGCAGTTATTCTCTGTGATTTTTGTAAGGGCTTTTCTGTCATTCCTAAGATCCTAAAGCCTAAACTACGTCGTTTGAAGTTAAGAATGATGTATTTTAAGAGGGTTAAGTTCATTTTAGGCCATATTCATTCATGCATGCAACGATAGAAGGTTAGAGGGGGTAATCAAGTTTATTCTTCTTCAAATTCTTTTCAATTCCTCTTGGGCAATCAGAGAAGTGTAAGAATCAACCTAAATTAGGTATGCAGGGTTATGAATGGGCGATTCCTTTCATACCCATGCCCAATCCCTCTCTAAATCATGAAATTTCCATGTCAAATCTATGGGGTTTTAACCCAATGCATGATATTTCTAATTTCTCTACATGGGTATGATTTAAATATGTAAATACTTTTGAATTATGAAGCATGGGAAAGTATTATAATGTTTTCAATTAAAGATGTTGTTACTAGTTTTATGAATTAAAGAGCCCATTGATGAGAAGTTCATGAAAGATGAGATTTGAGATGAATATATGATTATGATGAGATATTATGATGAAAAGCATGTTTTCAAGCTACCCATGTTTATAATCACGTTTCCGATGTGAATTGGGTATTCTCAATCATGAGGAAGTATTGGGCATTGTCCACATGCTTAAGTATGATTTATGATCTCCCGAGTTAAGCTTACCACATGGATTTGGAGCGAAGACTCCCAATTATCTTTCATCTTGTGGTATGATTTGAGTTAAAGCTTCTCATATGCATGATTTCATATTTGATATGTATTTGATTTGAGCTTCGTCAAGTGACGATGGTAAGCTTCATTTAAAAATAATATAGAGCATATGCACGTTTTTGGGAGTAGTGTCTAGCACTGAGTAGGCTAAGGTCGATCACCCTATCCCTCAGAATTACGCGCCAACATAGGTTTATACTTATATATATTACTTCGGGACCTCGCTTGTGAGCTATCCCCTTTCCTATTGGGCCATGAGCTTGATATCGATATCATGGTATCGTCCCTAGGCCTGGCAAGGATTTGGACGGATCTACCCACTTGAGTGTGACAGTTGGGACCACGTAAGCTCTATCGTGGTATGTCGGTTAAAAGACGAGTCTCCCATTGTTCCTCATGATTTAAGTTATGCATGTTCATTATTCATGAAATTTATATATATATATATATGTGTATATATATATATATATATGTTCTAAAGTAGGTTTGACTCAATGTTCAGTTTTACTCTTGACTATCAGATTTCAGTTTTGAGTCAATCGAATAAGTTATGTTGTTATGTTATATTATTATGAGATCACGATTCCAGAAAGAATGCATGCAAGCACTACTCGTAGATTCTTATTGTTTATGATTTACATTATGCATGTCTTAAAATGATTTTACTTATGTGGTTTTACTTACCTTGCATACTCGGTACATTCCACGTACTAACCACATACTCTATGTTGTATTATTTCATGATACAGGACCTGACTCTCAGGCTCAGCCGCGTTCATAGTCTGTCTTCAGAGTTAGCATCTTACGTTGTTGGTGAGTCCTCATCTCCTGAGGACCAGACTTATTTGGATTTCCTTTATGTATTTCTAGTTTCATCTTTATTGAGTTAGTTGGGGTCCCATCAACTTGTCATGTTTAGAGGCTTTTCAAACAAAGGATGTATTCAACTTTAAATTGTGTATTCTTATGTTATGTTTAATTTAGACTTCCGCTATGATTATCTTGTGGATTCTTTAGTTTTATCAGTTGAGTTAGATGTATATTAATGTCGTGGGTCGACTTGGAGTCTCTCTAGGCTCCTTGTCCCGTGTTGTGATCCAGGCCTCCATTCGGGCCGGGACACTCCAAGTCGATCCATGGAATGAGCAAGCGATTGGTCGCTTGGACTTAGAATTGGTCTTTGAAGGAAGCAAAAAAAGGAGAGACTGGTAGAGCTCTTCTTTGTCAGCGGCATTCACCCTTCTATCTATCTGAATTATGGAACTTTCTCCCTGAGCTGCGGAACTAACAAGTCTATTAGAAAGTCGAATTAGCAACTTTTACATCTAACTCAAACATATTAAAGCGGAAGATCATCATGAATAACGTAGAGGATGTCTAAATATAACATCACATCAGAGTACATACATAATTCTAAAGCTGAATGCAAACTATGTCCGAGCCTCTAAACTAACGAGTTGATAGGACAAGAGTCCAACTAACTCATTATAGTCTGAAAACTGAAAATATTGAACATATCTGAATAAAAAGGCCATTGAAAGATGATGATTCACCAACTCCGATCGGGAGTACTAAAGTTGGGAATTTGGCTAGCGGCTGGACTGAGTTTGGATATCGGAGCATGTATCATGAAACGATACAACATAGAGTATGCGGTTAGTACGTGGAATGTACCGAGTATTCAAGGTAAGTAAAATCGCCAAGTAAGTAAAATCATAAATCATGCATATTATAAAACATATCAAGATAAGATTTTGAGAGTAGGGCTTTCATGCTATGTTCTGAAATCATGATCTGAACATAACTGAACATCATAACTGAACCGAATGACCCAAAGCTGAAAACTGATAATCAAAAGTAAGACTTAACATTGGGTCAAACATGCTGAAAACATGATATCATGACTGATGAACATGCAAAACTGAAATCATGATGAACAATGGGAGACTAGTCATATAACTGACATTACCACGATAGAGCTTACGTGGTCCCGACTATCACACTCAAGTGCGCAGAGCCGTCCAAAGCTTTGCTAGGGCTAAAGACGCTACCATGATATCGATATTAAGTTGAAGGCCCCTTGGAGCAGGGGAAGCTCACAAGGGGGGTCCCAAATAATCTAATCATACCTACGTTGGCGCATAGTTCTGAGGAATAGGATTGATTGATCCTTAGCCTACTTGATGCTAGACACTACTCCTAAAAACATGCATATGCTCTCCATCATTTTCAATGAAGTTGAACCATTGTCTAGTGAAAAATCTGACTCATAACATATATACATAAATCTGAAATCATAACATGAGGAGCCTTTGCTCAAACCATACCACAAGCTGAAAATAATGGGAGTCTAGACTCCAAAACAATGTGGTAAGCTAATTAACATAAATTCATAAAACATAATTAATCATGTGGGCTTGCCCAATTCTTACACATGCTTGAAATCAACTTGATTCTCTTGAAAACATGATCATATACATGGGTAACTTGAAAACATGCTTTTCTCATATACATCTTATCCGAATTGAACATACATATAATAATCTCAACTTGCCATGAACTTCCATGAATAGGTATAAAAATTATAAAACTTGAAAATGTAAATTTGTAATTTAAAATACTGTAAAACTTTCCCATAAATCATAAGTCAACATTTGGAACATGCTTAGATCATACCCATGATAGAACTTGGAGAATTTACATATTTAGGTTAAAACCCCATAGATTCATCAATAAGGATTTCATGAAATAGAGAGGGATTGGGCATGGGTGTGGACTATTTCACCCATTCATAGCCTTACATACCTGAAGAATTCTGATTTCATAACTTCCTTGATTGCCTAAGGAGAATTGAGGAAGAACTTTGAAGAACTAGACTTGATCACCTCAAACCCTTCTAAGCTTGCATGCATGAATTACGATAGGCTTAGAATGACTTAACCCTTCTTAAAACACTCTATTTTGAGCTTAAAATGACATAGTTTAGGCCTTAGGAATTATGGTAAAACCCTTAATAAATTCGCAGCATCACCTTCATTGGAGAAAAACTCAACATTGGTCATCACAGGGGACGCCACGACTCGTGGTGTACCCAACGACTCGTGGTGAACAAGTTGTTACCCATACTGCCCAGATATCAACTCTTTAGTCAATTGTTTTGACCACAACCAACCCAACGACTCGTGGTCCTGGCCACGAGTTGTGCCTTCTCCCGTGGTCAACCCCCAGACCATCATCTGTAACAAAATTTCTCCTCCACACCACGAGTCACTTAACGACTCGTGGCACACCCAAGGGGTCATGGACGACTCGTCCTGTTACCTAGTGTAGAAAATCCTGTTTTCTCCATTTCAACTCCCACGTCTGATCTTAGGGTTTTTGAGGTATTACAATATCTCCCTCTTGGGAACATTCATCCTCGAATGTGGAAAAACATACTAAAAAGCAGAGAAATGCAATTATCATACTCAAATCCTAAATGTATATGCTGAAAACTGACTGAGTGACTGACTCCGATTTGAACTACATGGGTAAATTTAATTCCCAAATCACACATACATTCATTTACATGAAAGAAACTACGGTACACGAGCTGAAAATGAAATTGAATAGAGTACTAAGGAGGGAACTGATACCTCAAGCTGAAACTGAGCCGAAAGAGAATAAATGCGAGTATTTAGCCATCATATCTGCTTCGGTTTCGCACGTAGCTCCCTCAACATGCTTCCTCCATAAAACCTTGATTGAAGCTACTTCTTTGTTTCATAGCTTTCGAACCTGATGATCCAATATTTCCACTAGAACCTCCTCAAAACTAAGGTTGTCTTTCACACCTACGCTCTCCATTGGAACAACTAGAGCCGGTTTACCCAAGCACTTATTTAAGAGCGATACATGGAATACTGAATGGATTGAAGCTAATTCTAAGGGCAACTCTAATTCTGTCATGATCAGAACATATACCCGGATTATAGACAAGGGACAAGGAGGCCCGAGGATTGCCAAGTCAATCCATGGCATGAGCATACATCTAATACCATCACATAAGCGGAAGACTTAACATGAGAAAACATAAACTTGTCATAAATACGGAGAAAGGACAATACATAATCCATACACGATGGCTGAATACAACTGATAGTCTGAAAATCCTCTAATCATGAAAGACGGGTTTATGGGACAACTCCACAACTAACCCAACATTTTTGAAATTGAAAGAAAAGCATAGAGTCTAAGCATATGGCCCTCATAACATGAGGATTCACCAAGTGCGCTGATGGAAATCTCTGAAACACTACTGAGGAGGGTGAGCCTGAGAGCCGGGTCCTGTATCATGAAATGATACATCATAGAAAGTATGCGGTCAATACTTGGAATGTTTTGAGTATGCAAGGTAAGTAAAACGGACATTTAAAATATATAAAATCTCATAAATTATCAAAAGAGTAGGACCTCATACTCGTATCATAAACATCGTAACATAACATAAGGCTCAAGGTTTACAAAACATTCGTAATACAATCATAATCATAATCATAAGAGAAAAGCTTTATTTAACATGACTTGGGCCAATATACATAATCATAAACATGCATAAATCATTAGGAATAGTGGGAGATTCTCTTAACCGACATACCCCATATGAGCACACATGAAGCCCGACTTGTAACCCTAGTCGGGAGAGTGTCAATGAAAGTGTGATATCACCATGAAAAGGGCCAATTAGCCAGGGACAGTCCATAGGAGGTCCCAACATATCTACGGTGGCACGTAGTTTATGAGATTTGGGGCAGAACCTAGGCCCTGAACCTACTCAGTGTTCGATACTACTCGCAAAACAGATATAATGCTCATAGTATAACATGCATGAATTCATGGGCTAGTTAAATAATGAAAATCATAAACATACTTGTACATACATGAACTAGCTATGACATAAGGCCCGTGAGTAAGCCAAGACATAATTCATGGTTCATAAGGATCATGCATACTCATAAATCATGCATAGAGCTTGAATTTCATAAAATCATAATGGGTAACATAATAAATTCATGATTTAGATTATAATTCATGCTAGACTTATAAATATCATCAATAGGTAATTAGATCATAAACCAATCCATCATGGGGCATGCATAATTAGGCTTAAATACATAGAACTTCCAAACCAATAGTATTATAATTAATTTAAATCAAAAAAGCTGATTAAAACCCATATATTATGATAAGATTTTAAATTTACAAAACCCATAACCAAATCATTAGATTTTAAGTAAATCAATTTCAAAACCCCATGAGTTTTCAATGAAACTTTTGTAAAAATCATAGAGGAGGGGCATGGGTGTGGAAGAAATCACCCATTGACAACCTTACATACCTGGAAATAACTAGTTCTTAACCTCTCTTGATAACCCAAGAAGAAATTGCAATGAATTGATTAGTTCTAAGCTTGAAACATTCTCTCGATTCCCCTACCTTGCATGCATGAATGAATGAAGTGAAAACTGAACTTAACCCCTTTAAATTTCTCTATTCATAATCCAAAACTTCGTAGTTTAGGCCTTAGAGTCTTAGAAATTTACGAAAAAAGCCCTTACTAATTTTCATAAAAATAACTGCCTGGGGGTCCCAACGACTCGTCATGCGGTGCCACGACTCATGGCCTGAGTCGTGAGGCACAATGCCAAAATTTCACCCTGGGACCCCACGAAGGACACCACGAATTGTGGTGAGGGACCACGACTCCTGGTCACCATCCGTGGTCAACACTGCCCAAAAATCCTAGCCTAGCATCCAGTCTAGGCCACAGGTGACTTCACGAGTCGTGAGGCCTGGCCACGACTCGTGGTCATGCCCGTGGTCTCCTCTACGAATCCTGCCAACCCTGCTGGACCATGAGTCACCTCACGACTCGTGGTCACTCCTCACGGTTCGTCCTGTGACCTGGTGTGAAATTTTAGTTTTTCACTGTTTTGACTCCCGGGTCTGATCCTTGGGTTCCCGGGGTATAACAAATTCATATGCTACCTTGCCAACCCGTTACATAATCTGGTATGGGCCAACATAACGGGGACTGTATATCCGTTTCTTTTCAAACCTCATCACTCTCTTCATAGGAGATACCTTCAGAAACACCTAATCATCAACTTCAAACTCAAGATATCTCCTCCTCACATCCACATAGGACTTTTGGCATTTTCAACTTGTCCCTTATAAGATGAACTTTCTCCATAGCCTCATGGACTAAATCTGGACCTATCAATGTAGCTTCACCTATCTCAAACCAACCAATAGGAGATTTACATCTCCACCTATAGAGAGTCTCAAACGGAGTCATCTGAATGCTGGAATGGTAGTTATTGTTAATGCAAACTCAATGAGAGGCAAATGATCATCCCAGCTATGCTTGAAATTAATTACACATTCTCTCAACATATCCTTAAGAGTTTGAATAGTCCGCTCGACCTGACCATCTATTTGCGGGTGAAATGTTATGCTAAGCTTGACCTGAGTATCGAGTCCCATTTGAAATGTCTTCGAAAACTGAAAGGTAAATTGAGTACCTCAATTTGATATGATGGACAAGGGCACTCCATGCAACCGAACTAGCTCCCGAATGTACAACTTAGCATAATCCTCTACTGAATCGGTCGTTTTGATCGGTAGAAAATGAGCTTCCTCAGTCAAGTTATCCACAACCACCCAAATGGAGTCTTACTACCAATACGTACTACGAAACCTTGTGATGAAGTCCATATTGATCTCCTCCCACTTCCAAGTAGGAATACTGATGTCTTGAAGTACACCTCCTGGTCACTGGTGCTCAACTTTCACCTATTGACAATTCAGGCACTTAGCCACAAATTCTACAATGTCCTTCTTCACGCTATTCCACCAATAGGCTTCTTGTAGGTCACAGTACATCTTGGTGGCACCTGGATGTATAGAGTATCTAGAACCATGAGCCTCGTGCAACATTCGATCTCTTAAATCATCAACATCCGGTACACACAAATGACCCTAATATCAGAGTACACCATCTCCCCCTTTGGAGAAGACTTCCACCTTCTGATGCTGAAAAGCTTCCTTTAATTTTACCAAGATAGGATCCTCATCTTGCCTAGTCTTAACATCGGTCACCAAGGATGATTCTGACCCATTTTGCACAATAACACCACCATCGATCGAGTCAACCAAACGAACTCCCAAACGTGCAAGACGATGCACATCCTTCAGCAACTCATTCCTCCCTTCATCTACATGTGACACACTCTCCATAGAAAGCCCACTAAGAGCATCTCTACCACACTAGCCTTGCCCGGATGGTAAAGGACACTCATATCATAATCCTTGAGTAGCTCCAACCACCTTCTTTGATGTAGATTTAGATTCTTCTGTGTAAACACATATTGTAGGCTTTTGTGGTCCGAAAACATATCTACATGGACCCCGCACAAATAGTGTCTCCAAATCTTCAAGGCAAATACTACTGCCGCTAATTCAAATCACGAGTCAGATAATTCTTTTTGTAGACTTTTAGCTGCCTGGAAGAATAGGCTATAACTTTATCGTGCTGCATGAGTACACAACCAAGGCCGATTCTTGAAGCATCATAATACACCACAAACCTATTGGTACCCTCAGTTTAGGGTTAACACTGGTGCTGAGGTGAGTCGAGTCTTTAACTCTTGGAAGCTCTTCTCCCAAGCCTTCGACCATTGAAACTTCACTTTCTTCTGGGTTAACTTAGTCAACGGGGCCGCAATGGATGAAAATCCATAAGCAAATCTTTGATAGTAACCATCTAAACCAAAGAAACTCATAATGTCCAAAGGATTCACCGGTCTAGGCCAATTCTTCACCGCTTCTACCTTTTGAGAGTTTACCTGTACGCCCTCGCTTGACACCACATGACCCAAAAATGCCACTGAGTTCAACCAAAACTCACATTTACTGAATTTAGCATATAATTGATGATCCTTAAGAGTCTGTAGCACCACCCTTAAATGAGCGGCATGCTCCTCCTCACTCCGAGAGTATATGAGAATATCATCTATGAACACAATCACGAACATATCCAAGTATGGCTTGAACACCCTATTTATCAAATCCATAAAAGTTGCAGGAGCATTCATTAGTCCAAAATACATAACTACAAACTCATAACAACCATACCGAGTCTTGAAGGCTGTCTTCGAGATGTCACTCTCTCGAACCCTGAGCTGATGATATCTTGATCTGAGATCTATCTTTGAAAAGCACTTCCCACCTTGAAGCTAGTCCAACAAATTATCAATCATGGGAAGAGGATACCTGTTCTTGATAGTAACTTTGTTCAATTGCCGATAATCAATGCACATACAAAGAGAACCATCTTTCTTGCGGATAAAGACAACTGGTGCATCCCATGGGGATTTTCTCGGTCTGATGAAACCCTTGTCTAAAAGGTCTTTCGACTGCTCCTTCAACTCCTTTAGCTCAGATGGAGCCATTCTGTTAGGAGGGACAGATATAGGCTACGTATCGGGAAGAAGGTCAATACCAAATCGATCTCCCACTGAGGAGGGACTCCCGTTAGATCATTGGGGAACACTTCTGGATACTCACATACTACTGGAACTAACTCGATAGTTGAGGTCTCAGATGTAGCATCCTTAACCCGAACTAGATGGTATATGCAAACCTTAGAAATCATCTTTCTGGCCTTCAGGTAGGAAATGAAACAACTTACAGACACAACTAAATTACCCTTCCACTCTAGGATTGGCTCACCCAAAAATCTAAACTCTACTGCACGGGTTCTACAATTGACTGAGGCACAACATGCATATAATCAATCCATGCCCAGGATAACATCAAAATAGGTCATTGATAACTCTACTAAATCTGCTGAGATGACTTTCTGAAGGACTGTGATCGAGCAATTTCTATATACCCGTCAAGCTGTAACAGAATCACTAAGTGGAGTAGAGACTGAGAAGGTTCTGATAAGATTTTGGGACTGACTCTGAAACTACTAGCAACATAGGGCATCACAAAAGACAAGGTCGCCCCTAGATCTAACAACGCATATACATCAAGGTGGAATACTCGTAACATACCAGTGACTACATCTAGGGAGACCTCCTGCTCCTGACAGGATGCTAGGTCATAGAACCTATTTTGATTTTGACCACCACCTGCACTAGTGGATGCCCCCTACTGAGCTGGGCGTGCTGGTAGAGCTACTAAACTGGAAGTTGGGCCTCGACCCCTATCATGACCCTGTCTAGCTGTGGGGTGATCTCTAATCATATGTCCAGGCTTTCCGCACCCGAAACAAGCACCTGAACCTGCTAGGCACTGACCCACATGTCTTTGACAATATCTACTACGCTAAGGAAGGCTAGTCTGTACGGGTCTGCTACTCTGGCCTCTAGAGCCTGATGCTTGTCCCCTCTGATCGCGCCTAGACCTGGATGGAACACTCATAGCCGAAGGTGCTGGGGCTGAAGATCTCTGGTGGGACTGCTGACGGCGCCCACTAGGTCCCTGTTGGGAGAATCCGAAGCTACCGGTCCTGGCCCTCTTGGCCTCTCTCTCCCACTCATTCATCTGCACTGCCTCCATCTGGTGGGTCTATAGGACTATTCGAGTAAAGTCAATGTTCTGAAGAAGAATCATGGTCTGGCAATCCCTGACCAAGTAGTCTGCTATCCCATGTACAAACCTGCTCACTCGAGCTCTTTGATCCACCACCATCTCAGGTGCATACTTGGATAGATGAGTGAACTCTTAGGCATACTCCTGAACTATCATCTTCCCTTGCTTTAGAGTCGCAAACTCGTCTGCTTTGATCTCCCTCATCTCCCGAGGGAAGAACCGATCCAGAAAAGAGGCATGAAACTCATCCCAACTAATAAGACCTGCTCCGACCGTCCTACTATCCTTCCATTGCTTGAACCAAATATGCACAACCTCTTTCAACTGATACGAGGCTAGATCGGCGCACTCCTCTCCGGTCACCCCCATGATCTGGGTGATCTTCAGAACCTCCTCTATGAACTCATGTGGATCCTCGCCCACCTTCGATCAAAGAAACTCCAAAGGGTTCATCCTCAGAAATCCCTAACTCTTGCCACCTTCGCATTCCTCTTATGAGGGACATGCGCTGCCACCTGCTGATTGACCTAGGCGGTTAAGGCCTGGGCTATCATTTGAATGGCTGCCCTGAACTCCGCGTGGGCAACCAGCTCGGGTATATGTTCCTCATGGGAAGGTGGGGCCTGCTGGTGCCCGTCTCCATTACCATTCTCATGGCTATTCCCATTTCCGTTTCTTCTTCCATTAACTCTGCAGGGAGGCATGATTCTAAAAAATGCGTATAACAGGATTAGAAGGACAGAGAGACATTTCATCGCACGACTTAGATCATGAAATAAGGGAACATTTCATAAACATTTCGTAGCCTCTTCTTCAAAGTGTGGCACGCTTCACACTCATGAAACAGACTCTACTTGACGCAACTTTCAGACACTCTAGGACACTTCAAAACCTAATGCTCTGATACCAAGTTTGTCAAGACCCGAACATATGCCCGAATGGAGACACGGGACAAGGAACCCTAAGAGGATCCAAGTCGACCCATGGAATGAACATAACATCTAACTAAAACATATTAAAGTGGAAGATCATCATAAATAACATAGAGGAAGTCTGAAAATAACATCACATTAGAGTACATACATGTCACGACCCGAACATAGGCCCGAATCGAGACATAGGACAAGGAGTCCCAAAAGACTCCAAGTTGACCCATGGAATGAGTATATATATAACTCAATCAATATAAATAGAAGATCAATCATAATAAACATAGAGGAACTTCAAACATAGCATAACATCATAATACAACACGAGTCTGAAGTTGAATACAATATATGTCTGAAAACCCTCTAATTCTGATGAGTTGATGGAACAAGACCCCAACTAACTCTCTAAGTCTGAAATTTAAAATGTAAAGTTAATTGGTAAGGAATGGTCCTTGGGAGATGAGGACTCACCACTGAAGCTGGATGCTAACTCCGAAACTGGCTTGTGACGGGACTGAGTCTGGAGATCAGAGCTTGTATCATAAAATGATACAGTATATAATATGCGGTTAGTACATGAAATGTACCGAGTATGCAAGGTAAGTAAAATCGCTTAAGTAAGTAAAATCATTAAAACATGAATAATATAATACATAATCAAGATAACAATATGAGAGTAGGGCTTGCATGCTATTTTCTGAAATCATGATCTAAACATAATTGCATATCATAACTGATTCGAGTGACCCAAAGTTGAAAACTCATAATCATTAGTAAAACTAAACATTGGGTCGAACATGCTTAAAAATACATACATACACACACACACACACATACATATATATATATATATATATATATATATATATATCATGAATAATAAACATGCATAACTGAAATCATGAGGAACAATGGGAGACTCGTCATATAACCGACATTACCATGATAGAGCTTATGCAGTCCCAGCTATCATACTCAAGTGGGCAGCGCCGTCCAAAGCTTTGCTAGAGCTAAGGACGCTATATCGATATCAAGATGAAGGTCCCTTGGAGCAGGGGAAAGCTCACAAAGGAGGTTCCAAATAATCTGATCATACCTACATTGGCTTGTAGTTCTGAGGCATAGGGTTGACTGATCCTTAGCCTACTCGGTGCTAGACACTACTCTCAAAGACATGCACATGCTCTCCATTATTTTTTAACAAAGGTGACCATCATCTAGTGACGAAGCTGAACAGTCATATATATATATAATCTGAAACTATACATGAGTAGCCTTGGCTCAAACCATGCCACAAGCTCAACATAATTGGGAGTCTTGAATCCAAAACCATGTGGTGAGCTAATTGACATGAAATAATTTCATACTTGAACATATGGGCTTGCCCAATACTTAAACATGCTTGGAAATACTTGATTCTCTTGAAAACAGGATCTTAGACATGGGTAACTTGAAAACATGCTTTTCCCATAAATATCTCATCATACTTGAACATACATCGTAGATCTCAACTTTCATAAACTTTCATGGATGGGCATCATATTTTATAAAACTTTGGGAACATGATTTAAAATTGAAAACATCGTAAAACTTGCCCATCAATTATAATTCAACTATAGAAACATGCTAAGATCATATCCATGGTAGAAACTTAGAAAATTCATGCATTGGGTTAAAACCCCATAGGATCAACACATAGATTTTCATGAATTAGAGAGGCATTGGCCATGGGTATGAACAAATTCACCCATTCAAAATCTTATATACCTGAGAGAATTTGATTTTACAACTTCTCTAATTCCCCGGGGAATAATTGAGGAAGAACCTTGAGAGATTGAGCTTGATCATTCCTCTAAGACTTTTAAACTTGCATGCATGAATTAGGAGTAGCTTAAAATGAACTTACCCCTATTAAAACTCACTATACATAGCTTAAAACGACATAGTTTAGGGATAAGGATAATAGGAATTACAGAAAAGCTCTTACTAAATTCGCAGGGAAAAATAGATTGCATGTTCTAACAAGGGGCTGGATGAGTCGTCGCACTGGCCACGGCTCGTGGCCTAGTGTGGTCAAGTGCACTGCCTAAATTCCAGTAGGGCTCATCACGAGGGACTTAACGAGTTGTTACTGGTCACTGCGACTTGTGGTCACCTCCCGTTGCCTTTACTGGCCAAAATTTTCTTTCCTTCCACCAACCTTGACCACGACTCACTCAACGAGTCATGGTGTGGTCATGTCCGTGGTGACCCAAAAACTTGAATTTCCAACTTAAGTCAAACTCCTCACCATGAGTCACTTGATGACTCGTGGTCATCCTGACAGGTCACAGGATGAATCGTTTTGTGACCTAGTGTAGAAAATCCTATTTTCTCTATTTCAACTCCCGAATCTGATTTTAGGGCTTTTGAGGTATAACAATATCTCCCCCTTGGGAATATTCATCCTCAAATGTTGAAAAACATACAAAAAAATAGAGAAATACCATCAGCATATTCAAATACTGATCATATAAGCTGAACACTAACAGAATGATTGCCTCTGAACTGAACTACATGACTGAACTAAAATCATGAATCATACCTACATACTTTGACATGAAAGAAACTGGGGCACATGAACTGAACATGAAATTGAATAGAGTATTAAGGATAAAACTAATACCTCAAACTAAAACTGAGCCAGATGGGAAAAGATGTGGGTATCTAGCCATCATATCTGCTTCGGCTACCCATGTAGCTCTCTCAACATGCTGATTCCTCCATAAAATCTTGGCTGAAGCTACTACCTTGTTGCTTAGATTTCGAACCTGATGATCTAGTATTTCCTTTGGAACCTTTTCATAGATAAGGATGTTTTTCACACCGAAACTATCCATTGGAACAACTAGAGCTGGATCACCCAAACACTTCTTTAAGAGCGATACATGAAAAACGGGATGAACGGAACTAACTCTGAGGGTAACTCCAACTCATAGGCCACCGTGCCAACACATCTCACAATCCGGTTCGGACCAACATAACGGGGATTGAGTTTCCCTTTCTTTTCGAACCTCATAACTCCCTTCATGGGAGGTACCTTCAGAAACACCCAATCATCCACCTCAAACTCAAGTTCTCTCCTTCTCATATCCGCATAGGACTTTTGGTGACTCTAGGCTATTTTCAACCTCTCCCCCAATAAGCTGAACTTTCTTCAGAGCCTCATATACTGAATCTAGTCGTATCATTATAACTTCACCGACTTCAAACCATCCAATAGGCAATCTACATCTTCGCCCATAGAGAGCCTCAAATGGAGCCATTTGAATGTTGGAATGGTAGCTGCTATTACACGCAAACTCAATGAGAGGCAAATGGTCATCCTAACTACCCTTGAAGTCAGTCACACACACTCTCAACATGTCCTTGAGAGTCTGAATAGTCCACTCCACTTGGCCATTGGTTTGCAGATGAAACGCTGTGCTAAGCTTGACCTGAGCACCAAGTCCCTTTTGAAACAATCTCCATAACTGGGAGGTAAACTAAGTACCTCTGTTTGATATGATGGAAAATTAAAATCCATGGAACCGAAACAACTCCCGAATATACAACTTAGCATAATCCTCCACTGAATCGATAGTTTTGACTGGCAGGAATTGAGCTACTTTGGTCAACCTGTCCACCACCACCCAAATGTAGTCGTACTGTTGATGAGTGCGAGGCAACCCTGTGATGAAGTCCATATTGATCTCCTCCCACTTCCAAGTAGGAATACTGATATCTTGAAGCACACCTCCTGATCTTTGATGCTCAACCTTCACCTGTTGACCATTGGGACACCTTGCCACAAATTCTTCTATGTCCTTCTTCATGACATTCCACCAATGGACTTCCCGTAGGTCACAATACATCTTGGTGGCACCTAGATGTTTCAAATATCTGGAACCAGGAGCCTCATGCAACATCCACTCCTTCAAAGTATCGACATAGGAAATACACAAGTGACCTTGATATCGATGCACACCCTCTCCCCCTTTGGAGAAGACTTCTACCTTCTGATTCTAAATGGCTTTCTTCAGCTTTACCAAAATAGGATCCTCGTCATGTCTAGCTTTTACATTAGTCACCAAGAATGATTCTAATCCATTCCGAACAATAACACTATCATTGGTCGAGTCAACCAAATGAACTCCCAACCGTGTAAGTCGATGCACATCCTTCACTAGCTCCTTCCTCCCCCCATCCACATGGACATTGTACAAGTAGTGTCTCCAAATCTTCAAGGCAAATACTACTACCGCCAATTCCAGGTCATGAGTCGGGTAATTTTTTTCATGAACCTTCAGCCGCCTGGAAGCATATGCAATAACCTTACCATGCTGCATCAAAATGCAACCAAGGCAGATCCTCAAAGCATCACAATATACCATAAACCCATCGGTACCCTCGGGTAGGATTAACACTAGTGTTGAGGTGAGTCGAGTCTTCAACTCTTGGAAGCTTTTCTCAAAAGCCTCCGACCATTGGAACTTCACTTTCTTTTTGGGTCAATTTGGTCAATGGAGCTGCAATATATGAAAACCCCTCAACAAACCTCAAATAATAACCAGCTAATCCCAAGAAACTCCTAATATCCGAAGGATTCACTAGTCTAGGCCAATTCTTCACCGCTTTTATCTTTTGAGAGTCTAACTGTACACCCTCATTTGAGTCCACATGACCCGTAAATTCCACTAAGTTTAACCAAACCTCACATTTGCTAAACTTAGCATACAACTGACAATCCTTCAAAGTTTGTAACACTACCCTCATGTGAGAGGCATGCTATGAGAGATATAAGGATGTCATCTATGAACACAATCACAAACATATCCAACTATGGCTTGAACACACTGTTCATCAAATCCATAAAAGTTGCCAGAGCATCCGATAGTCAAAAAGACGTAACTACAAACTCATAATGACCATGCTGCACCCTGAAGGCTAACTTTGGAATGTCACTCTCCCGTATCCTGAGCTGATGGTATCCGGATATGAGATCTATCATTGAAAAGCACTTAGCACCCTGAAGCTGGTCAAAAAAATCATCAATCCTAGGAAGAGGATACCTATTCTTGATGGTGACCTTGTTCAATTGCTGATAATCAATACACATACGAAGAGAACCATCCTTCTTTTGGACAAAGAGAACTGGTGCACCCCATGGGGATTTGCTCGATATGATGAAACCTTTGTATAGAAGGTCCTTCAATTCCTTTAGCTCAGCTAGAGCTATTCTTTAGGAAGGAATAAATATAGGCTGTGTATCGAGAAGAAAGTGAATACCAAAATCGATTTCCCTCTTGGGAGGGATTCCCGGTAGATCGTCGGGAAATACTTCTGGATACTCACATACTACTGGAACTGACTGGATAGTTAGGGTCTCATATGTAGCATCCTTAACCCGAACTAGATGGTACACGCAACCCTTAGAGATCATCTTTCTGGCCTTAAGGTAGGAAATGAAATGACCTATAGGCATAGCTGAACTACCCTTCCATTCTAAGGCTGGCTCACCCGGAAATGGAACTCTACCGCATGGGTTCTACAATTAACTGAGGCATAGCATGCAAATAGCCAATCCATGCTGAGGATAACATCAAAATCAGTCATGGATAACTCTACTAGATCTGCTGAGGTGACTTTCTGAAGAATTGTGAAAGGGAAATTTCTACACACCTATCGAGCTATAACTGAATCACTGACTGGAGTAGAGACTGAGAAGGGTTCTGATAGAATTTTGGGACTGGATCCAAAACTACTAGCAACGTAGGGCATCACAAAAGACAAAGTAGCCCCTGGATCAAACAAAGCATATACATAAAGGTTGAAAACTCGTAACATACCAATGACTACGTCTGGGGAGACCTCCTGCTCCTGGCGGGTTGCTAGGGCATAGAATCTATTTTGGTACTTCCCGCCACCTGTGCTAGTGGATGTGCCCTTCTGAGCCGGACGTGCTGGTGGAGATGCTGAATTGGAAGCTGGGCCTCGGCCCCTATCATGGCCCTGTCTATCTATTGGTCAATCTCTAAGCATATGTATGGGATTCCCACACCTGAAGCAAGCACCTGTACCCACCAAACACTGACCCATGTGTCTTTGGCCACATCTGTCACAAACTTGGATTGTGGAATCTGTGGGCCTGCTGCTCTGGCCTCTAGAGCCTGATGCTCATCCTCTCTGGTCGTGCCTAGATCTGGATAGCACACTCATAGATGATGATGCCGGGGCTGATGATCTCTAGTGGAATAGTTGATGATGCCCACCACCTGGTCTCTGTTGAGATAACCCATAGCTGTCTGTCCTGGCCCTCTTGGCCTCTCTGTCTCTCACATGCACCACCTCTATCTACTGGGTATACAAGACTATCCGGGGAAATACATATCCTGATGAAGCATCGCAGTCTGGCAATCCTTGTCCAGGTAGTCCGCCACTCCATAAACAAACCTGCTCACTCGAGCTCTCTAATCAACCACTAACTCGGGTGCGTACTTGGAAAGATGAGTGAACTCTAAGGCATAGTCATGCACTGTCATCTTTCCTTACTTTAGATTCACAAACTCAACCACTTTCAGCTCCCTCATCTTACGAGGGAAGAACTGATATAGGAAAGCGGCATGGAACTTATCCCAACTGATAGGGCTTGCTCCAACTGCCCTTCTATCCTTCCATTATTTAAACCAAATGTGCGCAACCCCCTTCAACTGATATGAGGCTAAGTCAGGGCACTCTTCTTCGGTCACCCCCATGACCTGGGTGATCTTTAGAATCTCATTGATAAACTCATGTGGATCCTCGTCCACCTTTGACCTAATGAATTCTGGAGGGTTCATCCTTAGGAAATCTTTGACTAGTGTTGGCGCTGCATTCCAGTTCTGATGGACATGCACTATTGCCTGCTGACTGACTTGGGCGGTCAAGGCTTATGCTAGCATCTGAATGGATGCCATCAATTCAACGTGAGCAACGGGCTCCGGTGCATGGTTCTCATGGGCTGGTGGGGCCTATTGGTGCCCGTATCCATGCCATCCTCGTCGCCATTTCCATTTCCATTTCTTCTGTCGTTAAGTCTGTGGAGGCAAAATTCTACAAACGTGTATAGCACGAGTTAGAAGGATAGAGAGACATTTCATCGCACGACTTAGATCATGAAGGAAGGGAACATTTCCTAAATGTTTCATAGCCTCTTCATCATAAGTGTGGCGCGCTTCACACCCGTGAAAAAGACTCTACTTAGCGCGACTTTCAAACACCCTAGGACACTTCAAAACTTATTGCTCTAATACCAAGTTTGTCACAACTTGAGCATAGCCCTGATCGAGACACGGGACAAGAAGCCCCAAGAGGCTCTAAGTTGACCCATGGCATGAACATATTTCTAACTCAATCAATATAAATGGAAGATCAATCAAAATAAAAATATAGCAGAAGTCTAAACATAACATAACATCAGAATACAAAATGAGTCTGAAGCTGAATACAATCTATGTCTGAAAAGCCTCTAATTCTGATGAGTTGATAGGACAAGACCCCAACTAACTCTCTAAGTCTGAAATTGAAAATGTAAAGTTAACTAGTAAAGGATGGTCCTTGGGAGATAAGGACTCACCACTGAAGCTGGATGCTAACTCCGAAATTGGCTAGTGACGGTACTGAGTCTGGAGATTAGAGCCCGTATCATAAAATAATACATCATAGAGTATGTAGTCAGTACGTGGAATGTACCCAGTATGCAAGGTAAATAAACTGCTTAAGTAAAATCATTAGAACATTCATAATAAAAAACATAATCAAGATAGGAATTTGAGAGTAGGGCTTGCATGCTATTTTCTGAAATCATGATATGAACATAATTGCATATCATAACTGGTTCAAATGACCCAAAGTTGAAAACTGATAATCATTAGTAAAACAAAACATTGTGTCAAACCTGCTTAAAAATACATACATACATACATATATATATATATATATATATATATATATATATATATATATTTATACACATATCATGAATGATAAACATGCATAACTAAAATCATAAGCAAAAATGGGATACTCGTCATATAATCGACATTACCATGATAGAGCTTATGTGGTCCCAACTATCACACCCAAGTGGGCAGAGCCGTCCAAAACTTTGCTAGGGCTAAGGATGCTACTCTGATATTGATATCAAGCTGAAGGCCCCTTGGGGCAGGTGAAATCTCATAAAGGAGGTCCCAAATCTGATCATACCTACGTTGGCTCGTAGTTCCGAGGAATAAGGTTGACTGACCCTTAGTCTACTCAGTGCTAGACACTACTCCCAAAAATATGCATATGTTCTCCATCATTTTTCAACGAAGTTGAATAATCATATACATATAAAATCTAAAATCATACGTGAGGAGCCATGGCTAAAACCATATCACAAGCCGAACATAATTGGGAGTTTTGACTCCAAAACCATGTGGTAAGATAATTGACATGAAATCATAAATCATACTTGAACATATAGGCTTTCCCAATACTTAAACATGCTTGAAAATACTTGATTCTCTTGAAAACTTGAACATAGATATGGGTAACTTGAAAACATGCTTTTCTCATAAATATCTCATCATACTTGAACATACATAGTAGATCTCAACTTTCATAAACTTTCATGGATGGGCATCATAATTTGTAAAACTTTGGGAACATGATTTATAATTGAAAACATCATAAAACTTGCCCATCAATCATAATTCAATGATAGAAACATGCTTAGATCATACCCATGGTTGAAACTTAGGAAATTCATGCATTGGGTTAAAACCCCCATAGGATCAACATGTAGATTTTCACGAATTAGAGAGGGATTGGGCATGGGTGTGAACAATTTCATCCATTCAAAACCTTATATACTTGAGAGAATCTAATTCTATAACTTCTCTGATTGCCCAAGGAATAATTGAGGAAGAACCTTGAGGGATTGAGCTTGATCACCCCTCTAGACTTCTAAACTTGCATGCATGAATTAGGAATAGCTTAGAATGAACTTATCCCTCATAAAACTCACTATACATAGCTGAAAACGATGTAGTTTAGGCCTTAGGATCATAGGAATTACAGAAAAACTCTTACTAAATTCGCAGGGAAATACAGACTGCCAGTCCCAATGAGGGACTAGACGAGTCGTCGTCACTGGCCACGACTCGTGTCTAGGAGTCATTAAGTGCACTGCCAAAATTCCACTGGGGCTCATCACCGGGGACTTAATGAGTCATTACTGGTGACCACAACTCGTGGTCACCTCCTGTTTCCTTTACTGCCCAAAATTCTCTTTCCTTCCACCAACCATGACCACGACTGAGTCAACAAGTTGTGGTGCTGACCACGACTCGTGGTCATGGCCTTGGTGACCCGAAAACTTGAATTTCCAACTTAAGTCAAACTCCTCATCATGAGTCACTTGACGACTCGTGGTCACCCTGACCGGTCGCTGGATAACTCATTCTGTGACCTGGTACAAAAAATCCTATTTTATCTGTTACAACTCCTGGGTATGATCTTAGGGCTTTCGGGGTATAACAATATCTCCCCCTTGGGAAAATTCATCGAATATTGAAAATCATACAGAAAAGCAGACAAATGCAATCATCATATTCAAATACTGATCATATAAGTTGAAAATTGACAGAATGACTGCCTCCGATCTAAACTACATGACTGAACTGAATTCATGAATCATACCTACATACTTTGACATAAATAGGGCACATGAACTAAATATGAAATTTAATAGAGTATTATGGAGAAAACTGATATCTGAAACTAAAACTGAGTTGGAAAGGAAAAGATGTGGGCATCTAGCCATCATATCTATTTCGGCTTCCCACGTAGCGCCCTCAACATATTGATTCCTCCATAAAACCTTGACTGAAGCTACTTCCTTGTTCCTTAGCTTTCGAACCTAACGATCCAGTATTTTCACTGGAATCTCTTCATAACTAAGGTTGTCTTTCCCACTGACACTATTCACTAGAACAACTAGAGCTGGATCACCCAAACACTTCTTTAAAAGAGATACATGGAAAATGGGATGAACGGAAGCTAACTCTAAGGGTAACTCCAACTCATAGGACATCTTGACAACACATCTCACAATTCGGTACGGGACAACGTAACTAAGACTGAGTTTCCCTTTCTTTTCGAACCTCATAACTCCCTTCATGGGAGATACCTTTAGAAACACCCAATCATCCACCTGAAACTCAAGTTCTCTCCTTCTCACATCCGCATAGGACTTTTGGCAACTCTAGGCTATTTTAAAACTTTCCTGTATAAGCTAAACTTTCTTCATAGCCTTATGGACTGAATCTGGTCCTATAATCGCAGCTTCACTGACTTTAAACCATCCAATAGGCGATCTACATCTTCATCCATAGAGAGCCTCAAATAGAGCCACCTAAATGCTGGAACGGTAGATGTTATTATACGCAAACTCAATAAGAGGTAAATGGTCATCCCAACTACCCTTGAAGTCAATCACACATACTCTCAACATGTCCTCGAGAGTTTGAATAGTCTGATTCGCCTGACCATCGGTTTGAAGATGAAACACTGTGCTATGCTTGACCTGAGTACCAAGTCCCTTTTGAAACGATCTCCCAAACTAGGAGGTAAACTGAGTACCTCTGTCTGATATGATGGACAATGGAACTCCATTCAACCGAACCAACACCCGAATGTACAACTTAGCATAATTCTCCTGTCACGCCCCACCTTAGGAGGAATGACTAGCACCTAGTTCCATACTGGGATCTGACTGACATAGTTGGTATTATGCACGTCTGCTGCATGCCTGCAACTCAATTTAAGAAAACAGCGAGCTATATCTCGGCTGTAAACACAGCCTCTGGCCGATAAGGCCATATAGCCACCTGTAAATAATAACAACTAACCAACAACAGGCAACAAACGGGATCCTATGCGGGCTGACAAGACCACCATGTTGTTTAGTTAAATTAGAAATGAGAACAAGCTACTATACTAGGCCCCACACGGCCAAAAATAGCTAACCAACTAGATACTGTAGTCTGCAAGCCTCTAAGAATACAAATAGTGGTCGGGACAGGGCCCCGACCTACCCAAATGCTATACAAAGGAAAGACTGTAATCTCTACAACCTAGAAACTCTGAATGAAAGGAGCTGGCCAAATTGTTGAGTCTGGATAACTGCTATTGAAGATCCTAAACTTTGTCTGTCTAAACCTGCAGGCAAGTAATGCAACGCCCAGGGATGGGTGTCAATACAATATGTACTAAATATGTAAGGAAATCATAAAAGCTGAGTAGAAGCTGCTAAAGACTGAAAGTAAGTAGGAAGAAGGGGCATAAAGATTAACTTGTAAGCTTCCTTATTTGTAAAATGCATCTAGAAAAACACTACAGGGACATGAGCTAAGACTTGTGATTACACATTCATAAGTTATAACTAGCAGGCTAGAATACAAATAAGAACCTAACCTGGCCCCCATAAGCCTGGAAGGTACAAGAAACACAGAAATAACCTTTCGGGACCCCCATAAGCCCTAGCGCGTACACCTCAATCTATATACCCCTATCCAGGTTTCTATGGCTCCTGATCCGTAGTATTATCTGAGTTCGGTAGACTCCTAATAACTACACCAGGGCACCAGGCTCGACGAGGGTGTGATGCCGATACGGTAGAAGGTAATAGTCCAGCCATGAAATGGACTGTAATATTGCCCTTGGGGCTCTGCAACGTCCCTTGGGATGACATATCGCTCCTTAGATCAATGTCATATAGCCCTTTACGGCCGACGACACAACTAGTAACCCTGGAGTGGTCACGGGAGGCTCCTAAGTGAGGGAAACCGCACTCGAGGTGCTATACTAAAGTCTCAACTCTAGCCACTCAAAAGGCGTATCTGACCTTCTGGGCATAATGCAACTACTGCTCATTCCTAGAATAACCTGTATGGCTCTGCTAGCAGGCATACCCCTTGCACCTGTATCAGATCAGAGGATCCTAGTAGTGATCATAATCTCTATCAGTCTACACCAGACAGGGCAAGATTTGGAGTGGCCTAAAAATACTCTGAATGTCCCATTCGGACAACTATAACTCATAAGCAACTATAGGGTCACAGATGACCAATTACTTAGTTTATTTACTTAGAAAAACTATAGGGCTTCTACTAACCGAACATTCTTTTGGGCGGTCAGTCTCTGATCCTTAAAAGGTAGTCTATTGAAATTCTTAGCATGAGGGTAATACTATGCTAATATGGTTCTAGTCCTCTAGACCTTAACTTGGTCTACTCAGATCTTATATGATTCTTCTGGATGATTCCTAACCTTGTAGGTAAATTTACATAGACTTAGCCACTCACGGCAACCTGTACCTGAGCATCGTATAGGAGCAGGCTGGGGCGTTGGCCCTGACTCTATTTGCTAATGAGGTTCCCTTCCTTAGGGTACCCATGGGTCTATCTGACCTGAACAACTAGGATGGCTTCCTAAGAGACCTGTATGACGAGTACTAAGTCTACTGGAACTAACAGTCACTAGTAGTAGCTAACTAGATGGAAGTCTGTCACTCAGTTCACTAGACAACCCTAGTGCCGCTGACTTTAAAGTATATCTATCCTATAAATATTTCTGGCCCTAGGGCGTGAGGGTACGCCAATGGACTCTAGGCATACTTCACTGACGATATAGGTGCCAAACTGATAGCTATATCCCTAGCGGCACCTATGCTGCAGAAATCACTAACTCAGGCCCAATGACTATCCACGAACTTCTAAAGTCTAGGATTGACAGTAAAGCATCCAATTCTACTAACACAATAGACTGAAGAATAGAGGAATTCCTATGATACTTCTAGCATGTGTCACACTTAACATGTTCTTTCCCCGATGAGGGATACTATGATGTAATCTTTATACATTTTCTAGTAGCTCACCACAATATATGTAACCGTAACCTACTGATAGCAGCTAATCATGACACATCTGATCCATATGCACTAGCAACAACTAATTACAACATATAGAATTATTATCTATGTTCAAGACATAGGTCTTATCACTGTATGATGAAAATAACTTGCTAAAGGAATAAGCCCTAACATACCTCAAATGCCGACTTTCATTATTTTATGCAACTTTTTCACCTGAAGCCAGTAATTTCATTTAGTTGCTGCCTTTACTCTAAAAGAATACAACTATTTTCAACAACAAGAATGGCCGATAACAATATCTTTTCAATAGAATTAACTATGTTTTCAACTCCATTTCATTCGATCAAAAACTTATATTTTCTCGAGGGTTTAGAAGGGAGAAATACTTACCTAATGTCTATGGCCATTTAGGATCCAATTTGAAGTAATTCTAACAACTTTTACTCCGCGGAGTTCCGATTTGCCGAGCAAAATTTTGAGAAATAACTCCATAGTAATGCTTCCCATAGGCTTATGACTCATTACCCGAAGTTAATTTGAGATTGTACGAAGTTTGATAGAGTAATCGAACGAAAATCGATTGATATTTGCGTGAGACCTTAGTCCCTGGCCGTTAAGATCATTTGTAAAATGATTCAAGTGAGAGAGAAGTATTTATATATATTTAGGGTGGTGGTAGGGGGTGCGGCGCACCATCGGTAGTGTTGAAACAAAGGCGCGACACGCCACCCATCGCGCTGAGGTAGAGGCGTGATACGCCAACCATAGCACCAAGTTGCCTGGCGGGGCTCGGTACCCAGTGCACTGGGCCTCCAATCCCTGCCTCTTACTCGCTCACTATCATGTTCGTATACTCAACCCCCGAGCCCTTTTTCCACACACATCGTACTCCAAAACTCTCAACATACATATGCACATGACCGTTAAATGGTAGAAACTTATGGGGTGTGACATCCTCCCCCCTTAGGAACATTCGTCCTCGAATGTAATCTTTAGGCTTAAAAGGCTCAACCCTTTTTAACTCTCGCCAAGAGAAATTTTGGTAGAGTCTCCTCTGTATTGTGAACTATCCAAAAATTTGATACACAGAAAAGTCCAACATAGGCGCCTCACAGGACACCATAAATAGCTATTTCCCAACAAAGAGGTAGCCAACTATACAGTACTGATAACATAAGAGGCAAAGTAACAGCTAAACAACAACCTCACCGTAACTGCACAATCTGAGTCAATCTTGGAACAAGTGAGGATATCTAGATCTCATGTCATCCTCAACTTCCCAGGTCATATCATTCTTTATTTCTGTTCGTCTGTAAGACCTTACTAGACTGCAATTTTGATTCTTAAAATGGCCCCTTATGGACTTGTCCATCTAATATAACCTTTGTAGCCTCCTTATAAGGTAACTCTTCAGTAGCCTGAATATTTCCAACTGGGTCAACTTGAGAGAAAATCTCCTATGCACTTGCATAGTATTAACGAATAGATCCTAACCCAAAGGTAACTCTATCTCATAGGACACTTGGCCAACCTCTCAAAGGGTCTAGTACGGTTTAGTGAGTCTTGGGCTAGGCTTTCTTTTCTTTCAGATTCCATGACGCCCTTCCTTAGTGAAGTTTCCAGGAATACCTAGTTGTCGCTTTCAATCTTTAACTTCGAATTCTATACAATAACCTTGAGCAACCGATATATCCTTCCTGAAAGGTTTAACTTTCTTTGTTTGGCTGATGTACTAGTATGCCGGCTCAACTGCCCTTAATTTATCTTCTTCCAGTCATCATTTTGGAGGCCTCCACTTCCATTCATAGCAGATCTCCGGGAGTCTGAATTGGGTGCTCTGCTTGGCTTTTTATTTTGGGACGAGAAGCCGTACTCAACATAACATGCATCCTAATCTGTTCTGAAAGCCTTTCTAAAACCTAGCTGTGAATCCCTTTATTAGAAGTTAATAGATGCTGAAGCGCCATATAGCTGGAATGTTTCTTTAGTATCAATTCAACATAGTCTTTTAATTGAAACATGATTCTGTTCGGCAATAAATAAGTTAATCTCATTAGCCTTTCAACAACGATCTAATGGGGTCACATCTATGCCTGGTATGAAGTAACCTTGTGACTATATTTGGGCTGACTCCTTTCTGCTTTTTCTCAGGCACGGCTATCTCCTGAATTAGTCTACCCCGTTCCTACTGCTCAGCCTTCCCTGGCTAGTCATTGGAGCTTTACGCTATGACTCAACAATATCTTCCCTCTTCCTAGGCCATTAATAGGTCTCTCTTATAACCTGACGCGTTTTCATTGAACTCTGGGTGGAGGAAGTAACAGACACGATACACCTTGGCTATAGTATGCTAACGAAATTCTGCCACCTTTGGGAAGCAGAGTCATCCTCTGGTCTTATGACTCTGTCCCTTATTTTCTCAAAGGCCAATAACTTCCTATCGGGCCTTGTCTCTAGGTTGTACTAGATTAGAATCTCTGTGTCGCCCCTCCTTTACCTCCACAACTGGTGATAATATTGCAGCTTTCCAGTTCACAAACTTACTATATCTTAACTGTTAGCCCGATGCTTATTTCTCGACATTCAGTGGTGGTCCCATGCTCTGTCAATTTACTTTTATCCTGGAGGTGATTCTGTTCCCCACAAAGTTAGATACTTGTACCTTTTCCCTTTCTCCCTTAGACTGAGATTTGAGGTTCTTGCCCTCTGTATCCTTCTGAACCGCACTCAGGACTATTTCGTCCATATGATCTTTCTGTCCTTCGACATGACAAACTAGGACCATAGCCACTATTCCACAGGTATATCCTATCGTCATTAGCACGTTGTGGCAGAATCAGCCTATTTCATGATTTGAGCTTTACTATTGCTGGGGGTTTATCGCTGATGGACTCTCTCACACACCCTTAAGTGTTATTCGCAATATTTATCCTCCCTCCTGATCTTTTATTGTAAAGGTCTAGATAACTTATTTAAACACTAGGGGTCTCAACCACCTGCTAACATTTTCTAGGAGTCAACGGATCTAGCCCTCTTTTACTATTTACTCTGGGCAACATCGCCTCAACACTTACACTCTTTGTTAGATTGAATACAAAACTGGGAAGTGGAACATAGCCGTTTCTTACTACAATAGAACTGAGGTATGGAACTGTACAACATCCGAAGAGTTGGAGGTAAGACTCCCGCAATTCCCCCTTCTCTCGTACCCTCCAGGTAATCCAACGTAAACTATCTCCCCTATCTAATCCCATATATCTAGTAGGTAAGTCAACTCATATATATGCTATACTCTTGACCTCCTACTCTGAGGCTGTAGAAATAACTGGGGACAGTGCTGACATATCTAGTACCTTCTGAGATTCTTGGTGCCCCCAGGAAAATACTGGGAAAATTAAAAGACATCCTCCTTCATCCTCAAATGGGATGTCCCCAACTATGGCATCGCACAAGTGCGTCCTCCTGCTGCTGTAGTTATCTTGCAACTGGTTGGAGTCTATCTTATATCACATATTACTCTAGGCAGACATAGCAATGAAAACATAGGGACTCGACCCTATACGAGAATAGAAATGAGAACAAGCTATTATACTAGGCCCCACATGGCCAACAACAGCTAACCAACTGGAAACTACAGTCTGCAAGCCTCTAAGAATACAAATAATGGTTGGGACAGGGCCCCGACCTACCCAAATACTATACAAATGAAATATTGTAATATCTACAACCTGGAAACTCCAAATGAAAGGAGCTGGCCCAACTTTGACTCTGGACAACTGCTACTGCAGATCCTGAACTTTGTCTGTCAAAACCTGCAGGCAAGTAATGTAGCGCCCAGGGATGGGTGTCAGTATAATATGTACTGAATATGTAAGGCAATCATAAAAGCTGAGTAAAAGCTGCTAAAGACTAAAAGTAAGTAGGAAGAAGGGGCAGAAAGATTAACCTGTAAGATTGCTTATTCGTAAAACGCATCTAGCAAAATGCTACACGTATATGAGCTAAGACTTTTGATTACACATACATAAGTTATAACTAGCAGACAAGGATACACGCAAGAACCTAACCTAGCCCCCATAAGCCTGGAAGGTACAAGCAACATAGATATAACCTACCGGGACCCCTATAAGCCCTGACGAGTACACCTCAATCTATATACCCCTATCTAGGTTTCTATAACTCTACTAGTGCTATAGACAACCTACCTGTCTCCTTGGGTCTGCAACTGAACCTGCTTGGTTCCTGATCTGTAGCTGTGTCAGAGTCCAGTGGACTCCTGATAACTGCACCCTTAGCACCAGGCTCGATGAGGGTGTGATGCCAATACGGTAGAAGATAATAGTCCATCCATGGAATGGACTGTAATATGGCCTTTGGGCCTTTGCATCGTCCCTTGGGATGGCATATTGCTCCTTGGAGTAACATCATATAGCCCCTTGTATGCGGCGACCCAGCTAGTAACCTTGGGTTGGTCATGGGAGGCTCCTAAATTTGGGAAACCCCACCCGAGGTGCTATATTGAAGTCTCAATCTAGCCACTCAATAGGCTTATTTGGCCTTCTGGGCCTAACGCAACCGCTGATCTCCCCTAGAATAATCTATATGGCTGCTAGCAGGCACACCCCGTGCACCTGTATCTGATTAGAGGATCCTGGTATGATCATAATCTCGAATAGTCTAGACCAGACAGGGTGAGATCTAGAGTGGCCTAACAATACTGTAAATGTCCTAGTCAGACAACTATAACTCATAAGCAATTGTAGGGTCGCAGACGACTAAGTACTTAGTTCTTTTACTTATAACGATTGTAGGGCTGCTACTGACCAAACATGTTTTTGGGCAGTCAACCCCTAATCCTCAATAGGTAGTCTACTGAAATTCTTAGCCTAAGGGTAATACTATGCTAATATGGTTCTAGCCCTCTAGACCTTAACTTGGTATGTTTAGATCTTATGACTCTTTTGGACGATTCCTAACCTTGTAGGTAAATTAACATGGACTTAACCACTCACGACAATATGTACCTGAGCATCCTATAGGAGCAGGTTGGGGCGTTGGCACTCACTCTATCTGCTAATGAGGTCCCCTTCCTTAGGGTACCCATGGGTCTATCTGACCTAAACAACTGGGATGGCTTCCTGAGCGACCTGTATGACAAGTACTAAGTCAACTGGAACTAACAGTCACTGGTAGTAGCTAACTAGACAGCAGACTGTCACTCAGTTCACTGGACAACCCTAGTGCCGCTGACTCTAAAGTATAACCATCCTATCTAAATTTCTAGCCTTGGGGTGTGAGGGTACGCCAATGGCCTCTGGGCGTACTTCACTGACAATACAGACGCCAAACATGTAGCTGTATCACCTAGCGGTGCCTATGCTGCTCAACTCACTAAATCAAGCCCAATAACTATCCACGAACTTCTAAAGTCCAGGCTTGACAATAAAGCATCCAATTCTACTAACATAATGGACTGAAGAACAGAGGAATTCCTACCATACTTCTAGCGTGTGTCACACTTAACATGTTCATTCCTAGATGAGGGATACTACGGTGTAATCTTTATACATTTTCTAGTAGCTAACCACAACATATGTAATCGTAACCTACTGATAGCAGCTAATCGTGACACATCTGATTCATATACACTAGCAATAGCTAATTACAAAATATAGGATTATTATCTACATTCAAGACATAGGTCATATCATTGTACGACAAAAATAAATTGCCGAAGGAATAAGCCCTAACATACCTCGAATGCCGACTTTCATTTGTTTAGGCAACTTTTCCACCTGAAGCTAGTAATTTCATTTAGTTTCTACCTTTACTCTGAAAGAATACAACTATTTTCAGCACAAGAATGGCCAATAACAATATCTTTTCAATAGAATTAACTATGACTTCAACTCTATTTCATTCGGTCGAAAACATATAATTTCTCGAGGGTTTCAAAGGGAAAAATACTTACCTATTGTCTGTGGCCGTTTAGGATCCAATTTGAAGTAATTCTAACAACTTTTACTCGGCAGAGTTCCAATTTGCCGAGCGAATTTTTGAGAAATAACTCCATAGTAAAGCTTCTTGTAGGCCTAGGACTCATTACCCAAAGTTAATTTGAGATTGGAAGGCGTTTGGTAGCATAATCAAATAAGAAATGATTGATATTTCCGTGAGACCTTAGTCCCTGGCCATGAAGATCATTTGTGAAATGATTCAAGTAAGAGAGAAGTATTTATATATATTTAGGGCGGTGGCAGGGGGCGCGGCGTGCAGAAACACAGGCGCGACATGCCACCCATTGTGCTGAGGCAGAGGCGCGACACGCCGATTGTAGCACCAGGCTGCCTGGCGCGGCACGAAACCTTGTACGCTGGGCCTCCGGTCCCCGCCTCCTACTCACTTGCTATCGTTTTTGTACATTCAACCCCCAGATCCTTTTTCCACACGTGTCGTACTCCAAAACTCTCAACATCCATACGCACATGACTCTTAAATGATAGAAACTTATGGGGTGTAACACCTCCGCTAAATTGGTAGTTTTGACTGGTAGGAAATGAGCTACTTTGGTCAACCTGTCCACCACCACCCAAATGGAGTCGTACTATCGACGAGTGCGAGCCAACCTGTGATGAAGTCCATATTGATCTCCTCCCACTTCCTAGTAGGAATACTGATATCTTGAAGCACGCCTCCCGGTTGTTGATGCTCAACCTTCACCTGTTGACAATTGGGACACTTAGCTAAAAATTCTACTATGTCCTTTTTCATGCCATTCCACCAATAGACTTCCTGTAGGTCATGGTACATCTTGGTGTCACCTGGATGTATCGAATATCTAGAACCATGAGCCTCATGCAACATCTGCTCCCTCAAATTATCAACGTTCGGAACACACAAGCGACCTTGATATCGAAACACACCATCTCCCCCTTTGGAGAAGACCTCTACCTTCTGATTTTGAACGACTTTCTTAAACTTTACCAAAATAGGATCCTCGTCTTGTCTAGATTTTATGTCAGTCACCAAGGATGATTATGATCCGTTCTGAACAATAACACCGCCGTCAACCGAGTCAACCAAATGATTTACCAACCATGCAGGTCAATGCAAATCCTTCACCAACTCCTTCTTCCCCTCATCTACATGGGACACACTTTCCATAGAGAGCCTACTAAGTGCATCTGCTACTACATTAGCCTTAATTGGATGGTAAAGGACACTCATATCATAATTCTTGAGTAGCTCCAACCACCTCCTTTGGCGTAGATTTAGATCCTTTTGGGTAAACACATATTGTAGGATTTTGTGGTCCGTAAACATATCCACATGGACCCTGTACAACTAGTGTCTCCAAATCATCAAGGCAAATACTACTGCTGCCAACTCCAGATCATGAGTCGGTTAATTCTTTTCATGAACCTTTAGCTGCCTGGAAGCATATGCTATAATCTTACCATGCTGTATCAAAACGCGACCAAGGAGGATCTTCAAAGCATCACAATATACCACAAACCCATTGGTACCCTCGAGTAGGGTTAACACTGGTGCTCTTCTAAGGTGAATCGAGTCTTCAACTCTTAGAAGATCTTCTCAAAAGCCTCCGACCATTGGAACTTCACTTCCTTTTGGATCAATTTGATCAATGGCACTACATTAGATGAAAACTCCTCAACAAACCTCCGATAATAACCAGCTAAGCCTAAGAAACTCCTGATATCCAAAGGATTCACCGATCTAGGCCAATTCTTCACCGCTTCTATCCTTTGAGAGTCTACCTGTACACCCTCATTTGACACCACATGACTCAAAAATGCCATCGATTAACCAAAACTCATATTTTCTAAACTTAGCATACAACTGATAATCCTTCAAAGTTTGTAACACCAACCTCAAGTGAGCGACATGCTCCTCCTTGCTCCAAGAGTATATAAGGACGTCATCTATGAACACAATCACGAACATATCTAAGTACGGCTTGAACACCCTGTTAATCAAATCCATAAAAGCTGCAGGAGCATTTGTTAGTCCAAAAGACATAACTACAAACTCATAATGACCATACCGCTTCTTGAAGGCTGTCTTGGGAACATCACTCTCCTAAACCCTGAGTTGATGATATCTAGATCTGAGATCTATCTTTGAAAAGCACTTCGCACCCGCACCCTGAAGCTGGTCAAATAAATCATCAGTCCTAGGAAGATGATACATTTTCTTGATGGTGACCTTGTTGAACTGCCAATAATTAATACACATACAAAGAGAACCATCCTTCTTTCGGACAAAGAGAACTGGTGCACCCCATGGGGATTTTCTTGGTCAGATGAAAACCTTGTTTAGAAGCTCCTCCAACTGATCTTTCAACTCCTTTATCTCAGCTGGAGCCATTATATAGGGAGGAATAAATATAGGCTATGTTTTGGGAAGAAGGTCAATACAAAAATCGATTTCCCTCTCGGGTGGGATTCCTGGTCGATCGTCGGGGAACACTTATGGATACTCACATACTACTGGAACTAACTAGATAGTCAGGGTCTCAGACATAGAATTCTGAACCCTAAATAGATGGTACACGCAACCCTTAGAGATCATCTTTCTGGCCTTAAGGTAGGGAATAAAACGACCTACATGCACAATTGAACTACCCTTCCATTATAAGGCTGGCTCACCTGAAAATCGGAACTTTACCGCATGGGTTGTACAATTAACCGAGTGGTAGCATGAAAATACCCAATCCATGCCGAGGATAACATCAAAATAAGTCATGGCTAACTCTACTAGATCTGCTGAGATGATTTTTTGAAGAATTGTGATAGGGCAATTTCTATAGACCTATCGAGCTATAACTAAATCATCGACTAGAGTAGAGATTGAGAAGGGTTCTAATAGGATTTAGGGACTGACTCTGAAACTTCTAGCAACGTAGGGCGTCATAAAAGACAAAGTATCCCCTGGATCCAACAAAGCATATACATCAAGGTGGAAAACTCGTAACATACCAGTGACTATATCTAGGGAGACCTCCTGCTCCTGGCGGGATGCTAGGGCATGGAATCTTTTTTGGCACTGCCTTTCACCTATGCTAGTGGGTGTGCCCTACTGAGCTGGGCGTGCTGGTGAAGCTGCTACACTAGAAGTTGGAGCCGACCCCTATCATGGCCCTGTCTAGCTATTGGGCAATCTCTAAGCATATGTCCGGGCTTCCCACACCTGAAGCAAGCACCTGTACCCACCAAACATTGGCCCCTATGTCTTGGGGAACACTAGTCGCAAATTGGGATACTTGAATCTGTGGGCCTGCTGCTCTAACCTCTAGAGCCTGATGCTAATCCTCTCTAGTCGTGCGTAGATCTGTATGACACACTCATAGCCGACGATCTCTGGTGGGATTGCTGACGATGCCCACCACTTGGTCTCTCCTGAGAGAACCCATAACTCTCTGTCCTGGCCCTCTTGGCCTCTCTATCTCTCATATGCATTGCCTCCATCTTTTGGGTGTACAAGACTATCTAGGGAAAATCCATATCCTGATGAAGCATCGCAGTCCAACAATCCTTGTCCAGGTAGTCCGCCATGCCATGAACAAACCTGCTCACTTGAGCTCTCTGATCAACCACTAACTCTAGTGCGTACTTGGATAGACGAGTGAACTCTAAGGAATACTCCTACCGTATCATATTTCCTTGATTTAGATTCACAAACTCGATCTCTTTTAGCTCCCTCATCTCATGAGGGAAGAACTGATCTAGAAAAGTGGCATGGATCTCATCCCAACTGATAGGGCCTGCTCAAACTGCCCTACTATCCTTCCATTGTTTAAACCAAATGTGTGCAACCCCCTTCAACTAATATGAGGCTAAGTCGGCGCACTCTTTTCCGGTCACCCCTATGACCTGGGTGATCTTTAGAATCTCATCGATAAACTCATGTGGATCCTCGTCCACCTTTGACCTACGAAATTTCAGAGGGTTCATCCTTAGGAAATCTTTGATTTGTGTTGCTGTCACATTCCCGTTCTGATGGACATATGATACTGCCTGCTGATTGACCTGGGTGGTCAAGGCCTGTGCTAGAATCTAAATGGCTGCCCTAAATTCAGCGTGGGCAATCGGCTCCAGTGCATGGTTCTCATGGGCTGGTGGGGCCTGTTGGTGCCCGTCTCCATTGTAGTCCTCGTGGCCATTTCTGTTTCCATTTCTTCTATCGTTAACTTTGCAGGGAGGCATGATTATTCAAATGTGTATAGCACGAGTTAGAAGGATAGAGAGATATTTCATCGTACGACTTAGATCATGAAGGAATGGAACATTTCCTAAACATTTCATCGCCTCTTCATCATAAGTGTGGCACGCTTCACACCCATGAAAAAGACTCTACTTAATGCAGCTTTCAGACACCCTAGGACACTTCAAAACCTATGGCTCTGATACCAAGTTTGTCATAACCCGACCATAGTCCCAGATTGAGACACGGGACAAGGAGCCCCGAGAGACTCCAAGTCGACTCATGGCATGAACATTTATCTAACTCAATCAATATAAACGGAAGATCAATCATAATAAACATAACGGAAGTCTAAACATAACATAACATCAGAATACAACATGAGTCTGAAACTGAATATAATCTATGTCTGAAAAGCCTCTAATTCTGATGAGTTTATAGGACAAGACCCCAACTAAATATCTAAGTATGAAATTGAAAATGTAAAGTTAACTGGTAAGGAATGGTGCTCGGGAGATGAGGACTCACCATTGAAGCTGGATGCTAACACTGAAACTGGCTAGTGACGGGACTAAGTCTAGAGATCGGAGCTTGTATCATAAAAAAATATAGCATAGTGTATGCGGTCAGTACGTGGAGTGTACCAAGTGTGCAAGGTAAGTAAAACCGCTTTAGTAAGTAAAATCATTAAAACATGCATAATATAAAATATAATCAAAATAAGAATCTGAGAGTAGGGCTTACATGCTATTTTCTGAAATCATGATCTGAACATAACTACATATTATAACTGATTCGATTGACCTAAAGCTGAAAACTGATAATCAGAAGTAAAACTGAACATTGGGTCAAACCTACTTAAAAATACATATATAATATCAAGAATGATAAACATGCATAACTGAAATCATGAGGAAAAATGGGAGAACCGTCATATAACCGACATTACCATGATAGAGCTTACGTGGTCCCGACTATCACACTTAAGTGGGTAGAGCCATCCAAAACTTTGCCAGGGCTAAGGATGCTACCTTGATATCGATATCAAGCTGAAGGCCCCTTGGGGCAGGGGAAATCGCACAAAGGAGGTCCCAAATCTGATCATACCTATGTTAGCTCGTAGTTCTGAGGAATAGGGTTGACTGGTCCTTAGCCTACTCAGTGTTAGACACTACTCCCAAAAACATGCATATGCTCTCCATGTTTTTCAATGAGGCTGACCATCGTCTAGTGATGAAGCTTAATAATCATATACATATGAAATTTGAAATCACACATGAGGAGTCTTGGCTCAAACCATAGCACAAGCTGAACATAATTGGGGAATCTTGACTCCAAAATCATGTGGTAAGATAATTGACATGAAATCATAAATCATACTTGAACATATGGGCTTGCCCAATACTTAAACATACTTGAAAATACTTGGTTCTTTTGAAAACATGATCATAGACATGGGTAACTTGAAAACATGATTTTCTCAAAAATATCTCATCATACTTGAACATAAATCGTAGATCTCAACTTTCATAAACCTTCATGGATGGGCATCATAATTTATAAAACTTTGGGAACATGATTTATAATTGAAAACATTGTAAAACTTACCCATCAATCATAATTAAATGATAGAAACATGCTTAGATCATACTCATGGTAGAAACTTCAGAAATTCATGCATTGGGTCAAAACCCCATAGGATCAACATGTAGATTTTCACGTATTAGAGAGAGATTGGGCATGGGTTTGAACAATTTCACCCATTCAAAACCTTACATACCTGAGAGAATCTGATTCTACAACTTCTCTGATTGCCCAAGGAATAATTGAGGAAGAACCTTGAGAGACTGAGCTTGATCACCCCTCTAAACTTCTAAACTCGCATGCATGAATTAGGAATAAATTAGAATGAACTTACCCCTCTTAAAACTCACTATACATAGCTTAAAACGATGTAGTTTGGGCCTTTTGATCATAGGAATTACAGAAAATCCCTTACTAAATTCGCAGGGAAAAATAGACTGCCAGTCCCAACGAGGGTTTGGACGTCGTCACTGGCCACGACTCATGGCCTAGAGCACTGGGGCTCATCACGGGGGACTTAACGAGTCGTTACTGGTGATCACGACTCATGGTGACTTCCCGTTGCCTTTACTGCCCAAAATTCTCTTTCCTTCCACCAACCTTGACCACGACTGACTCAACGAGTGTTGGTGCTGACCCAAAGCTTAAATTTTCAATTTAAGTCAAACTCCTCACCATGAGTCACTTGACAACTCGTGGTCATCTTGATGGGTCACAGGATGACTCGTTCTGTGACCTGGTGTAGAAAATTCTATTTTCTCCATTTCAACTCCCGGGTATGATCTTAGGGCTTTGGGGATATAACAATACATAATTCTAAAGCTGAATATAAACTATTTCTAAAAAGCTTCTAATACTGACGAGTTGATGGGACAACACCCCAGCTAACTCACTATAGTTTGCAAACTAAAAATACTGAACATATCTGAATAGAAAGGCCATTGAAAGATGAGGACTCACCAACTCTGATATGAAAGTACTAAAGCTAGAAATTTGGGTAGTGGCAGGACTGAGTCTGGATATCGGAGCCTGAATCATGAAATGATTCAACATAGAGTATGCTGTCAGTACGTGGAATATACCGAGTATGCAAGGTATGTAAAACTGCCGAGTAAGTAAAATCATAAATCATGTAAATTATAAAACATATCAAGATAAGATTCCGAGAGTAGCGCTTGCATGCTATTTTCTAAAATCATGATCTGAGAATAACTGAACATCATAACTGAATCGAATGACCCAATGCTAAAAATTGATATTCATAAGTAAGACTGAACATTGGGTCAAACCTGTTGAAAACATAATATCATGACTGATGAACATGCAAAACTGAAATTATGAGGAACAATGGGAGACTAGTCATATAACCGGCATTACCACAATAGAGCTTATGTGGTCTCAACTATCACACTCAAGTGGGCAGAGCCATTTAAATCTTTGCCAGGGCTAAGGATGCTATCATGATATCGTTATCAAGCTGAAGGGCCCTTGGGGCAAGGGAAGCTCACAAGGGAGGTCCCAAATAATCTGATCATACCTATATTGGCACGTAGTTTTGAGGCATAGGGTTGACTGACCCTTAGCCTAATCGATACTAGACACTACTCCCAAAAAAATATGTATGCTCTCTATCGTTTTTCAATTAAGCTGAACCATCATGTAGTGAGGAAGCTGACTCATAACATATATACATAAATCTGGAATCATAACATAAGGAGCCTTGGCTCAAACAATACCACAAACTAAAAATAATGGGAGGCTAGACTATAAAACCATGTGGTAAGCTAATTAACATGAATTCATAAAACATAATCATATGGGCTTGCCCAATTCTTACACATTCTTGAAATCAACTTGATTCTCTTGAAAACATGATCATAGACATGGGTAACTTCAAAATATGCTTTTCTCATATATATATATATATATATATATATATATATCATCATAATTGAACATACATATCATAATCTCAACTTTCCATGAACATCCATAAATGGGAAATATAAATGTAAAACTTGAAAATATAAATTTGTAATTTAAAACATTGTAAGACTTGCCCATGAATCATAATTCATCATTTGGAGCATGCTTACATCATATCCATGATGGAACTTAGAGAATTTACATATTTAGGTTAAAACCCCATAGATTCATCAATAAGGATTTCATGAAACAGAGAGAGATTGGGCATGGGTGTGGACTATTTCACCATTCATAGCCTTACATACCTGAAGAATTCTGGTTTCACAACTTCCTTGATTTCCCAAAGAGAATTGAGGAAGAACTTTGGAGAACCAGATTTGATCACCTCTCAACCCTTCTAAACTTGCATGCATGAATTATGATAGGCTTAGAATGACTTAAGCCTTCTTAAAACACTTTATTCTGAGCTTAAAACGATGTAGTTTAGGCCTTAGGAACTTAAGAATTACAGAACAGCCCTTAATAAATTTGCAAGGAAAAACACACTGCCAGTCCCAACGAGGGACTGGATGGATCGTTGTTAGTGACCATGACTCGTGCTCACCTCCCGTTACCTTCACTGGAGAAAAACACAACACTGGTCACCACGGGGGACACCACGACTCGTGGTGTACCCAACGATTCGTGGTGACACAGTCGTTACCCATACAACCCGGATATCAACTCTTCTATCAATCCTTTGACCACGACCGACCCAACGACTCATGGTCCTGACCATGAGTCGTGTCTTCTCCCATGGTAAATCCCCACCATCATCCATAACCAAATTTATCCTCCACACCAAGAGTCACTTAACGACTCTTGGCACACCCAATGGGTCACTGATGACTCATCTTGTGACCTGGTGCAGAAAATCCTATTTTGGTTCATTTCAACTCCCAGTTCTGATCATAGGATTTTCGGGGTATTACAGAGAGGCATAATCAACACCAGATTCCACACTTGACCAAGTGAACCCTGCAACTATTCTAACTAACATAGGCCAGAATTGATGAGGTTTGGCACCACAATGACTAAGAAATCGGCATAAGAAATATTATAGTGAATACTGGCCTACAAACTAACTCAAAAGATAAATAAATTGGGCCACCAAGGCCACAAAATGGAATAAAACTATACAATAGGGCCTCCCACGCCTACAATAGAAAAACTTAAACCACAACGACCTCTACTAGCCTCTATGAATACAACAGTAATCGACTGTCCGAGACAGGGGCTGGACTACCTATAATCATAACAATTTGGTAATAATGGAAGACTTGAGCTTAACAACTTAGCTGGAACTCCACTCAATGATCAAGAACATAATCTACCTACTGATCTTGGGCATAATTACGTGCCCTAGTGCTATTTTATATCTTATTTTAGTCATGTTTGTTAAATTAATTAATTACATTCTCATGTGATTTTTGTATAATTTGGTGCAAAAACTAACCAACATGAATAGCCCATGTTTTGCAAGTGAATTAAGCTTAGGAGGGACTAAAAATGATGTTTAATGCACAAAAGGAAAGCATGGAAGTGAGTGCAAAGAAGTCGCATGAATAAAGCACAAGAGGTAGGCTGCCAGCCCATGCCAGTGTGCCACGCCAGACAAGCAGAACGCTAGGTGTTGTGCCACGCAGTGAGTGCGCGTGCATGAAGACATGCCATGGAAGGAGGCTACGCGTCAAGACCGTGCCATGCCCTTCCATTAGCCCGGCTAGTGCCTTGCCACGCTAGGCAACGCGCACTAGTCCAGTGCGAGGACCTACCAAGGGACACATTCCAGTGTTGCTGTGTGTTTGCTCCATGTCATAGAGGCAAATTGGCGCAGACAACTCTGTGACACGGAGGAAGTCCATGGCCGGCCAAAAAGTGCAATTTTTCATTTAGTATAAATTAAAACCTTAGCTCCTAAAATCATTTATCATGAAATATCTTTGGGAAACCGTAAAGGAAGAAAGGGAGAAGTGAAGAACTATACCTAGGGTTCATAGTTTTGCCTTCTCTTTTGATTATTCTTGTAAGTACGTTATTCTAATTATGTTTTTGAGTATTTGTACGAACATGAGTGGCTAAAACCCTTCCTCTAGGGTTGATGCTACTTAATATGATTGCAATTGCATGAATTCATTATTGGTTTGAGTTTTAGTTGTTGTTTTGTCTTAAATTCATCATTATTGTTGTTTTTATGCTTGATCACCATGAAAACAAATGCGTTAAGCTTTGGTAAAAGCTCGAAAGAGTAAACCTAGGCTAGAACATGATAATGTAGGGAGCAAGCTTTTACCTTTACGATAGGATTTGCGATTAGATAGAAATTATACCTAATTTTCCTTGCTTGGTTATTAAAATGGGATGAGCTAGACACCGACTTAGACTTATCACATCACCACTCGAAGAAGTAGGTTCGAATCTAAGTCCGGGTAAACGATTAGAGGTACGAAAGTCCATAATAAAGGGAACAAACTCAGAAAATCGCATCCAGGTATTTAAATTGCTCACTAATTAGGACATCACACCCCCGCTTAACGATGGAGGTGTAAGACTAGTTTGTCATGTTTAGAGGCTCGAAAGACCATGAACATAGCGATTTAATTATGTGAGACAACAACTAAAGATTTCATACTCGAACCATTATGAATTGTAGCATTGCATATTATTAGGCTTGAATTCTAGTTGCTTCTTATATCGTTTCCCGAGTATTTTGTGATCACCCCTAGACTTAATTAGAATTTTACCAAAAATTTCTATAATCAACACTTGCGAAGTTAATTTTAATACTTGAACTTGACAATTTGCTAAATTGGTCCAGTCCCTATGGGTTTGACATCGGCAGTTAAAAAGGGCCACTGTATTACTTGTACGACCGCGTACGGTTGCGCGTGAATTGGAGCACAACAAGTTTTTGGTGCCGTTGCGGGGGACTGGCGCAGTTAGTGAATTTTTTCTGTTTTTATGTGAATTTTAATTTCCTTAATTGTTGAAAAACTTGGTCATAGTATGCTAAATTGTAGGTAACAGGTTGTCCATGCAGAGCTGGCAAGGAATAGGGAGTTGGTCAAACCATTGTTGGAACCTGAACGCCAACTGCATTTGCTCAGGAGGGAAGCTCTAGAGCAAAAGCTGAAAATATTACAAGAGCAGTTGCAACAACATCCACTAGTTGGGCAAGCAGAGTTGTTACCTAATCAAATAGCAGCCAACCAGTTCGCGAAGTGGCAATCCCACTAGAGACAAATGTGATCTCCAATATCCGCAAACCGAAGCCCCAAGGGAACTTTAAGCTTAAACAGAACATGGTGCAGTTGTTACATTCAAATGGCCAGTTCACTGGGATGATTCATGGGGACCCACAGCAGCACTTACAGAACTTCTTGGAAATCAGTGACACTTTTGTCCCCACCGAAGTATCAACTGATTATGTTCAACTCACACTCTTCCCATTTTCATTACTACAAAGAGGAAAAGAGGTGGTTGAAGGCTGAGCCACCTAATTCCATTACTTCTTGGGATGACTTAGCAAAGAAATCTGTGGTATGAAATCTGTGGTATGCAATTCAGCAGGCTCCTAGTTGGTATGAAATCTGTGGAAATAATAGGCACACTGCAGAATCTTGCGGGGCCAATCCTGAATCGGTTAATTTTGTTGGAAATGTTCAGAGTAACAATCAAAATTTTGGGAACAACTATAACATGAATTAGCAAAGCCACCCAAATTTTTCTTGTGGTGGAAATCAGAGTCAGAGCTACCAGCAACCTCAAAAGTAGCAGTAGTATCAGCAACAGAACAGGAAGAATGGTGGCCATTCGAGCAGAAACAACATTAAAGAGATATTGCAGAAAATTATGGCTATGCAGACCCAATTGGTAGAGAATCAGGCGAGGATGGCATCCGATTTGAAAAATCAACAGTTGGCCACCCGCAATCTAGAGAAGCATATAGGTCAATTAGCAACTTCTCAGCACACCATACCTCAGGGAGGGTTACCCAGTGACACAAAAACAAACCCCCGACAGGTCAATGCCATCAGTTTGAGGAGTGGCAGGCAATTGGCTGATGCACCACCGAAAGAAAAGAGAAATGAGGTGCAGCCAGAGCTGATCAGAAAGAGACAACCTACTGACAAGGGTGATAATTAGAGTGTCGTTCAACAAAATACACAATCATCATTGCAGCCAACATAGAGACCACCACCACCATTCCCACAAAGACTCAAGAAGAGCAAGGAGGAGGAATGCTTTAAAAGGTTTTTTGATATTTTCAATGAACAACACATAAATTTGCCTTTCCTTGATATTTTGCATGGAATCCCCAAGTATGCTAAGTACTTGAAAGATGTGGTGGCCAACACAATCAGATTGGTGGATGTTCAAACTGTGGCACTGACTAAGGAGTGCAGTTACAGGGTAATGAGTAAGATACCTAAAAAGCTCAAGGACCCAAGGAGTTTTACCATCCCCATACAAATTGGTAAAGCTGGAGTGATAAGAGCTTTGTGTGACTTAGGGGAAGCAATAAATCTAATTCCCCTATCTTTGTTTAACACCTTGGGGTTGGGTCAGCCGAGACCAACACGAGTGATGCTGCAATTGGCAGACAAGTCTCAAGTGGCACCAGAGGGAATAATTGAGGACCTTCTCATCAAAGTGGGTAAGTTCATTATACCCACTTATTTAATCATTCTTGATTTTAAAGTTGATGATAAGGTACCCCTGATCTTGGGAAGGCCATTCTTGGCCACTGGGGGAACAATCATAAATGTAAGAGCAGGGACCCTTAAAATGAGGGTCGATGATGAAGAAGAGCTTTTTTGGGTTTACCAAGAGATTAACCCACCCATACACTATAGAGACCTTTGTAAGGTCAATGTGTTATCAGAGGTTAAGTGTGGGGTAGCAGATTCCATAGGCCCATGACAACAGGAGATGATCACATTTCAGCCTGAATCTGATGGAGGGCATAAGTTAGAGAAGAAGGTGGAAGCAGAGAGTGACAGAGTGGAGGCTGTTCCCTAGAAAAAAAAGAGAAGAAGATACTTCTCAAAAGGGAACACTGGTTTGAGGATGTCCTGAGAAGGATAGTCCACGTCGTTCTGTGATGTAAAATCAGGCGATGCTTGGGAGGCAACCCAAGGGTATCACATGTATTATTTTATTTTCCTTTTGTTTTAATTTTTTTTTTAATTTTTGTTGTTTCTAGTGGTGAATTGAGCACAGATTAGGGGGAAGTCTGAGTACCCTACGAAGAGGAAGCTAAGGAGCAAGGAAGAAGATGAGTGTGGGGTTGATAACCTAGTTGTGCAAAAATAAAATAATGCTGTTAGCTAGGCCTAGAGGCCTCAGGGAGTATTTCTCACCCTTTTTGTAATTTAATTTGATGATTTGGGGACATAACATATTTTAAGTGTGGGGTGAGGGATGTTTCAAAATTTTGTACTAACGATTTTTGGTGGAGTTAGTGCTTGATTTGGTAGTGATTGATGAAAAATTTGAGTTGAGCATGATTCACCCACCCGTTAGTTTTTCTTTTTGGTTCTTTTCTGACGGGGGGCATTTTGAACCGAGAAATAAAATTCTTCTGTGTCTGTGCATAGCTATTTTTAGTCATTGTTAGGGACTTTTCCTGACAATTGATAGATGACGACCATCTTGAGGGAAAATTAGTCATTGGTTTGTGTGTTGAACCCTTTGCTGATTAATGGCTTCACGTTCTTGTTATGTTCTATATATGATTGTGAGATGCAAGTGTTGTAAATTTTGAAGCATGTGAGTAGTGTATAACTCTATTTCATACACCTAAGCTCTTGAATGTGACTCAATGTGCTTAAAGCTGAATTTTTCATTCTTGTGATTAGTTAAGAGTCTGCTGAATTTGTCTTGAATTGAGCATGTGCTGAGAGTGTAAGCTTTTTGAATATTTCATGCTATTGTGTAGTGCCTAGAACTTTCCTGGTGTGTATACAAAGAGAAATGAGGAATGTAGATTGTAAGAGATGATTTAGGCATTTCTTTGAATGAGCCTAATTTTTATCCCTTGCTTTACCTACCTTGAATGTCTGATCCTAGTTAGCCCTATTGCGCCTTTAGCCTATTCTTTGCTAGCCAAAAATGAGCTTAATCCTTTATTTTCATTAGCCTTGAATTTGATCCAAAACTCTTAAGCGCTTAAGTGAAGATGCAAAAGAGAGTTAAGGAGTGAGGAGTTGGAAGAAGAGAAAAGAGTAGTTGCGGGAGTTAAAGAAAAGACTAGAGGTGCACTTGTTTAAAAAAATGAATAAGAGTTAGTAGGGAGTAAAAGAAGAAATGAGTGAAAAAGAAAATTGCTCAAGTACTCCTCACTAACAGCTTAAGTGTGCCTAATGAAATGGGGAAGTAAAAGATGAAAATGGGAGAGAAAAGAATAAAGGTGAAGTAAGAGGAGGAAAATTTCTAAGGAAAATGTGATGTATTAAAAGCTCTTAGGGAAGATAATCACTATTACCGGCCATAATAGTACCTACCTATCCCTTTGCTTACATTACAACCCATTAGTCCTACTTGATCTTACTTTCAGACATTCCTAAATTAGTGGAGTAAAACACTAAAGGCAAGCTTATGGGTCAATACATGTGGCATGTGGATTCTTTGTGAGATTATTTCTTATTCATACACCCATGCCTATTATAATTTTAAAACATTTGAGCAAAAATGGGTAACTCTCTTGTGTGAGGGCACATGTTTGATGAAGGATAAAATTCATGTCGGATTTCTTGATTGGTTAATTTGCATGAGTTTGTTGAGGTTGAGAGTCAATTCTTGAGGCTAGGAAATCTTAACGTAGTATATGTGCTTTTAGTGGTTATATCTTGTATGCTCGATCTTTAACTTGCTATCTAAAACAATCATTGTAGCCTTGCTTGAATAGTCTTGATTCAATTAGCTCTATGTGAGTCTACATGTGCATGAGATATAAAAGAGTTGTTCGAGGACAAACAAGGCTTTAAGTGTGGGGTAGTGATCTTGGGCATAATTACGTGCCCAAGTGCTATTTTATATCTTATTTTAGTCGTGTTTGTGAAATTAATAAATTAAATTCTCATGTGATTTTTGTATAATTTCGTGCATAAAGTAACCAACATGATTAGCCCATGTTTTGTAGGTGAATTAAGCTTAGGAGGGACTGAAAATGATGTTTAAGGCACAAAAGGAAAGCATGGAAGTGAGTGCAAAGAAGTCGCATGAATAAAGCAGAAGGGTTAGGCTACCGGCCCATGCTAGCGTGCCACACTAGGCAAGCAGCGTGCTAGGTGCCATGCCACGCCTTGTGCGCGTGAAGACATACCATGGAAAGAGGCTGCGCATCAAGGTCGTGCCTTGGCCGTCCATCAGCACGACTAGCGCCATGCCACGTTGGGCGACGCGCACCCGTCCAGCGCGAGGACCTGCCGAGGGACACATTCCAGTGTTGCTGCACGTTTGCTTCATGTCACGAAGGCAAATTGGCCCCACCAGCTCCGTGAAACGGAGGCAGTCCGTGGCCGGCCAAAATGTGCAATTTTTCATTTATTATAAATTAAAACCTTAGCTCCTAAAATCATTTATCACCGAAATATCTTTGGGAAACCGTAAAGGAGCAAAGGGAGAAGTGAAGAACTCTACCTAGGGTTCATTGTTTTGCCTTCTCTTCTAATTATTCTTGTAAGTACGTCACTTTAATTATGTTTTTGAGTATTTGTATGAACATGAGTGGCTGAAACCCTTCCTCTAGGGTTGAAGCTACTTAATATGATTGTAATTGCACGAATTCTTCATTGGGTTGAGTTTTAGTTGTTGTTTTGTATTACATTCTACATTATTGTTGTTTTAATACTTGATCACCATGAAAACAAATCCGTTAAGCTTTGGTAAAAGCTCAAAAGAGTAACCCTAGGCTAGAACATGAGAATGTAGGGAGCAAGTTCTTACCTTTACGATAGGATTCACGAGTAGGATAGAAATTATAGCTAATTTCCTTTCTTGGTTATTAAAATGGGATGAGCTAGACACCGACTTAGAATTATCACATCACCACTCGTAGAAGTAGTTGTGAAGCTAAGTTCGGGTAAATGATTAGAGGTACGAAAGTTCATAATGAAGGGCACAAACTCCGTAAACCGCATCCATATATTTAAATTGCTCACGAATTAGGACATCACACCCTCGGTCAAGACTAGTTTGTTGTGAGAATAATTTGTCGTGTTTAGAGGCTCGAAAGACCATGAACATAGAAATTTAATTATGTGAGACAACAATTGAAGTTTTCATAATCGAACCATTCTGAATTGTAGAATTCCATGTTTATTAGGCCTTAACTCTAGTTGCTTCTTATATCATTTCTCGAGTATTTTGTGATCAGCCCTAGACTTAATTAGAATTTACCAAAAATTTCTATAATCAACACTTGTGAAGTTAATTTTAACACTTGAACTTGATAATTCATTGAATTGGTCTAGTCCCTGTGGATTCGACATCCGGTTGTTAAAAAGGGCCACTGTTTTACTTGTACGACTGCATATGCTTGCGCGTGCGCTGAAGTGCAACACCTACCGATCAGACCTGCAGGTATGAATGCAGTGCTCCAACTAGGGCCTCAGTATGGAAATGTATCGATATTTAAGGTGAAAACAACAATAAGATTCAAATTTTAAATCAACATATATATATATATATATACATATATATATATATATATAGGATATTCAGTAGGAACTCAAGGGAATCAATAGTAGCATATTCAAATAATCAAAGGAGGCAAATAGAACCTACTTGGGCCCTACAAGCCTGGCAAGTCCAACACACCATCGTTCTAAATAAGTAGACTAATAATCGATACTTAACCTATATGTCTTACCTGCGACCTCTTGTACCACACAGGGTCCATCTAACTGTATTACCTGATTCAACTCTAGGTCCCTCAACGACCTTATCTATCACTGAGTCACATCTAGCTTCCATAATTATTAGGCAAATATAATACAAGGCAAGCGACACAAAACATATATTAATTTACAATCACATCCTTACTAGAAAAGGTCACAGCCTTATAAGCATCCACAATCGCGAGTATAACCTTACCGAGAAGTCACAACCTTACAGGTTTTCACAAGCCTTGGGCTCAACCTAGCCGAAAATCGACATGGACTTATAGGTTATTGCAGAGCCTCCTAAGGCACCGAACAATTCACAAGATCATAACATCAACAATAATATACACAAACACAAGTTTGAATATCCCAAAACTAGTTATCAATCCCCACTAACCGACTATCACAATGTAGCACTAGTTTCACATATCTAGCCATCCACCAGCGTAATCTTGTGGCATTCAAAAGATCGCAACTTAAAAACTCTACCCACAAACCTTATTCTCAACCTAAGGACTAAAATATATAACAAAACTATTCATCAAAACTAACCAGGTATCCTCAATTTCACATCAATCGAACACGACTACCTGAGGACAACCAAAACCGCTATGAGCTAACTAACTCATCTCTTACAAATCCTTCCAACCAGCCTCACATACAATTTAAAAATAAATCAAAAAAGCCCCCAAAATATAGCCAAAGCAGCCCCTAAATCAACCCAAAAGGGTCACGAATCACACAGACAATACAAGCTAATTTTGATGTGTTTTATTTCCCCATCAACTCACGACAAATGATCAATTTTAATGCCTGAATACGTGACCTCAATTAATAAAGGAAATATCATAATCCAGAATCCAAAACAAAAAGATTATAAATACCTATTTCCATCCATAAAATAACAACTTTTCATGACAACAGCGAATGTTCAAATTCAATAAAAATCATGGTGGAAAGAGGAGAATCAAAATCCTTAACATACCTTGAATCCAATGAACTCCAACCTAGCTGAATTCCAAGATATCCACACCAAGAAAAAGATGCCTAAAATTAGCCCAAGTTGCTACCAAAATGTAGCCAACGCAACTCAATAAAGAAAAATGCGAACGAGGCTTATCTGATAAGATTTCTATGAATTCAACGATAGGATTTCCAAAATGACAACCTACCAATGCTAAAGAACCCATGACTAAGACAAGAAGATAAAAGTTAAGAGTTAAATATTCTGACCAAACTGTTCAATAGGAAGCATCCACCAATGACTCCAAAAGAGCTACAAAACATGAGCTACACGTAATTTCCAACTTCATGAGATCAAGAATCACCTTGGAAAATGTTTTCTACCCTTAAGATCAATAAGAACCTAAAGATGATGGATTGAGAGGGTTTCCATCATGAAAAATTTCCAAAAAATAGACTTATAAAATCAAGAACTAACAAAGCTAACATATATAAAGGCTGGACTGACGTAGGGGCTCCGTGATATGCTTCCCATTGCAGAGGAGTAGCTCCGTGCTGTGCAGCCCATCGAGGAGGGGTGTGGCATTCTGTTCAATGTGGTCTACCTCTAGTACCCTTCACCCACTTACTTGATCACTCATTAATACATTCTTCCCTCGACTTCACTAGACGTACAACACATAACCACAAAACTAGGCTCGTAAGTTGAAACGTATCAACAAGACTACTCTAACTCATAATGTGTTACACCCCATAATTAATTCCTACTATCATTCGTCAGCTCTTACCAGGTTGTAATACCCCAAAGGGCCTAAGATCAGACCCGAGGGTTCAAGCAGAGGAAATAGTAAATTTTGCACCAGGTAACAGGACGAGTCATCCAGTGACTCGTGAAGTACCCCATGAGTCTTCGAGTGACTCATGAGGGTGAGGGAAGAGTTGTAGGAACTTGTTATTCAGGGGTGACCATGAGAGAAGCAACGACTCGTGGTCAGGGCGATGAGTCATAAGGTTGGTCGTGGTCGGGGGTTGATATGGATGTTAAATTTTTGGCAATGCTCCCAATGACTGGGTCACCACGAGTTGTTAGGTACACCACGAGTTGTGGTGTCTCTCATGGTGACTGGCAGAATAAGGTTTTCCAGTGCAAACAACGGGAGAGGGCAATAGGTCGTGGTTAGTGGTAACGACTCATTCAGTCCCTCGTTGGGAAGTGTGATTTTTCTTGCAAATTTATTAAGGGTTTTTTTAGAAGTTCTAAGTTTATAAATCCTAAACTACATTATTTTAATCTCAGTTAGGATTATTTTATAAGGTTTTAACTCATTTTAAACCAATCCCTCTCCATGCATGCAAGACTAGGAAGTTCCTATGGGTGATCAAGTCTAGGATTCATCAATTCTCGTCAAATTCTATTGGGCATTCAAGAAGGGTGTGAAATCAGAAGTACCCAGGTATGTAGGGTTATGAATGGGAGTATTCCTTCACTCCAATGCCCAAATTCTCTCCTAAATTCATGTGAATCTAAGTGGATGATTCTATCGGGTTTTAACCCAATTTGTGAAATCTCTAAGTATCTATCATGGGTAAATTCCCTTCATGTTTCTAATGTTGTTTTCAGATTCACGGGCATGTTTATAATTCTTTCAAAGTCTTAAAATTATAATTCCCAATTATGAAAGTTCATGACAAATTGAGATTATGATCTATGTTTTCAAGTATGATGAGATGTATATGATGAAAGTATGGTTTCGAATTACCCATGTTTATATCCATGATTTTGACTATCTAATGTATGTATAAGTTTGGGAAAGCCTATATGATAAAGTATGTTCATGATTTACTTCAATTTCATGTTATTAGCTTACCACATGGTTTTGGAGTCTAAACTCCCACATTTTAGCTTGTGGTATGGTTTGCGCCAAGGCTCCTCATGATAAGTCTTCAGATTATGCATGTATTATTATGATTCAGCTTTGTCGCAAGACGATGGTTTGGCTTTGTTGAAAAACGATGGAGAGCATATGCTTGTTTTTGGGAGTAGTGTTTAGCACCGAATGGGCTAAGGGTTCAGCCAACCTTGTGCCTTAGAACTACGTGCCAACATAGGTATGTTTAGATTATTTGGGACCTCCCTCATGAGCTTTCCTTGCCCCCAAGGTACCTTCAACTTGATATCGATATCATGGTAGAGTCCTTTGCCCTGGAAAGGCTTTGGACGGCTCTTCCCACTTGAGTGATAGTCGGGACCACGTAAGCTGTATCGTGGTAATATTGGTTATATGACTATTCTCCCATTGTTCCTCATGATTTCAGTTATCCATGTTTATCAGTCATGATACTATGTTTTTAGTAGGGTTGACCCAATGTCTAGTTTTACTTATGATTATCAGTTTTAGCTTTGGGTCATTCGATTCAGTTATGATATTCAGTTATGTTTAAATCATGTTTTCAGATAATAACATGCAACCCTTACTCTCAAAATCTTATGATGAAATGTTTTGTGATATGCATGATTTATTATTTAACTTAGCAGTTTTACTTACCTTGCATACTCGGTACATTCCACATACTGACCGCATACTCTATACTGTATCATTTTATAATATAGGCACGGAAGTTCAGGTTCAATCCCGCTGTTAGCCAGATCCTTAGAGTTAGCATCTCTCAGTCTGTTGGTGAGTCCTCACCTTCAAGGACCTTTTATCAGCTTGTTATCAGTACTTTCAGTTTCAGTTTCTAGTGAGTTAGTTTGGGTTTTGTCCCATCAACTCATCAGTATATAGAGGCTTATCAGACATAGTATGTATTCATCTTCAGATTAGCATTATGTATTCAGATGTTAAGATGTTATTTGATTTTTAGACGTGTGCTATTTCAAATATTAGACTTTCTGCATTTCTTCATGTTGAGTATAGTTATCATGTTTATGCTATGTCGACTTGGAGCCTCTTGGGGTTCTTTGTCACGTGTCTCAATCTGGGCCTATGTTCGGGTCATCACAAATTTGGATAAGAGCATTAGGTTTTGAAATGTCCTACGGTTTCTGAAAGCCGCGTTAAGTAGAGTTTTATTCATGGGTGTGAAGCGCGACACACTTATGACTTAGAGGCTATGAAGCATTTTAGAAAATGTTCCTTCTTTCATAATCTAAGTCTTGCGGTGAAATGTCTCTCTATCCTTCTAAGTCGTGATAATCGCATTTTCAAAATCATGTCTCCTCTTCTTATTAATGAAAGAAGAAATGAAAATGGAAATGACCACGAGAGTGGCAATGGGGATGGGCACCAACAGGCCCCACTAGTCCCCGAGGATCATGTGCCCGAGAAAGTTACCCACGTAGACTTTGGGGCAGCCATTTAGATGTTAGCTCAAGCTTTGACTGCCTAGGTCAACCAACAGGCGGTAACACATATTCCCTAGAATAGGAATACGGTGGCAGCAAGAGTCAGAGATTTTGTTAGGATGAACCCTCTAGAGTTCCTTGGATCAAAGGTGGATGAGGATCCACATGAGTTTATTGATGAGATCTAGAAGATCACCCAGATTATGGGGGTGACAGGGGAGAAGTGCATATATCTAGCCTCTATCTAGCCTCTTACTAACTGAAAGAGGTTACGCATATCTGGTTCAGGCAATGGAAGGATAACAGAACAATTGGAGTAGGTCCCATTGGTTGGGACGAGTTCCACACCGCATTTTTTGGTCAGTTCTTTCCTCGAGAGATGAGGGAGTTCAAATCAGCTGAATTTGTGAACTTGAGGTAGAACAACATGAAAATCCAGCAGTATGCTTTAGAGTTCACCCGCTTGTCCAAGTATGCACCTGAGATAGTGGTAGATTAGAGAGCTCGAGTTAGTTGGTTCGTGCATGGGATAACATACTATTTGGTCAAAGATTACTGGACCATGATACTTCATTAGGATATCAATTTCTCCTGATTGGTTCTATACGCCCAGCAGATAGAGGCAGTACATTTGATTGAGAGAGAGGCCAAGAGGGCCAGGACTATTAGCTTTGGATTCTCCCAGTAGAGGCCTGGTGGTGGGCATCATCAGTAGTTCCACCAGAGATCATCAGCCCTCGAATCATCGACAATGAGTGTGCCATCCAGATATAGGCGCGACCAGAGGGGACGAGCATCAGGCTCACAGAGCCCGCATACCAGGGTACGACAAGTGTGGTCGGAGACACACTGGTCAACGCTTAGAAGGTTCAGGTGCTTGTTTCGGGTGTGGGTAGGCCAGACATATGCTTTGAGAATTTTTAGCAGTTAGACAGGGCCGTGATAGAGGTCGAGATCTAGTCACTAGCTTAGCAGCCCCACCAGCATTCTCTGCTCAGCAGGACGCATCCACTAGTGCAGGTGGTGGTCAATGCTAGAACAGATTCTATGCCCTCGCATCTCGTCAGGAATAGGAGGTCTCTCCAGATGTAGTCACTGGTATGTTATGAGTATTCCACCTTGATGTATATGCATTGTTAGATCCAGGGGCTGCTTTATCTTTTGTGACACTCTATGTTGCTAGTACTTTCAGATTTAGTCCCAAAATCCTGCCAGAGCCCTTCTCAGTCTCTAGTCCAATTGGTGATTCAGTTATAGCTCAACGGGTATACAGAAATTGCCCTGTTATAGTCCTTCAGAAAGTCACTTCAACAGATTTAGTAGAGCTAGCCATGATAGATTTTGATGTTATATTCGGCATGGATTGGCTACATGCATGTTACACTTCAGTAAATTGTAGAACTCGTGCAGTAGAGTTTCAGTTTCAGGGTAATCCAGTCCTAGAGTGGAAGGGTAGTTCAGTTGTGCCTGTAGGTCGCTTTTCCTATCCTACCTTAAGGCTAGAAACATGATTTATAAGGGTTGCGTGTAACACCTAGTTAGGGTTAAGGATGCTACATCCGAAACCCCGAATTTATAGTCAGTTTCTGTTGTGTACGCATATCTAGAAGTGTTTCTAAATGATTTACCGGGAATTCCTCCTGAGCGGGAGTTCAATTTTGGTATTGACCTTCCCCATATGCAGCCTATATCTATTCCTCCTTACAGAATGGCTCCAGCTAAGCTAAAGGAGTTAAAGGAGCAGATGAAGGATCTTTTAGACAAGGGTTTCATCAAACCTAGTGTATCCCCATCGGGTGCACCAATTCTCTTTGTCTGGAAGAAGGATGGATCCCTCTGAATGTGCACTGATTATCGACAATTGAACAAGGTCACAGTCAAGAATAGGTATCCTCTCCCCGAAATTGATGACTTGTTTGACCAACTTTAGGGTGCCGAGTGGTTTTCAAAGATAGAGCTCAGATTTGGATATCATCTGCTCAGGATTAGAGAGAGTGACATCCCGAAGACAGCGTTCAGGACTCAGTGTGGTCACTATGAGTTTGTAGTTATGTCTTTTGGACTAACGAATGCTCCTGCAGCTTTTATGGATTTGATGAATAAGAGTGTTTAATCCATACCTAGACATGTTCGTGATATTGTTCATAGATGACATTCTCATATATTCTCAGAGCGAGGAGGAGTATGCCGCTCATTTGAGGGTAGTGCAACAAACTATTAAAGATTGTCATTTATATGCTAAATTCAGCAAGTGTGAGTTTTGGTTAAACTCGATAGCGATTTTGGTTCATGAGGTGTAAAGTGAGGGTATGCAGGTGGACTCTCAAAAGATAGAAGCTGTGAAGAATTGGCCTAGACTAGTTAGTTCCTCAGATATCAGGAGTTTCTTGGGCTTAGTTGGTTATACAGGAGGTTTGTGGAAGGATTTTCATCCATTGCAGCACCGTTGACTAAGTTGACCTAGAAAAAAGTGAAGTTTCAATAGTCGGAGGCCTATGAGAAGAGCTTTCAAGAGTTGAAGACTCGACTCATCTCAGCACCAGTATTGACTCTACCTGAGGGTACCGATGGATTTGTGGTATATTGTGATGCCTCAAGGACTGGCCTTGGTTGTGTATTAATGCAGCATGGTAAGGTTAAGCCTCTGCTTTTAGGCAACTGAAAGTCCATGAAAAGAACTACCTGACTCACGACCTTGGGTTGGCGGCAATAGTATTTTCCTTGAAGATTTGGAGACACTATCCATATGGGGTCCATGTGGATATGTTTACGAAACATAAAAGCCTACAGTACGTGTTCACTCAAAAAGATCTAAACCTATGTCAAAGGAGGTGGTTAGAGCTTCTTAAGGATTACGATATGAGTCTCCTGTACCATCCGGGCAAGGCCAATATAGTGGAAGATGCTTTTAGCAGGCTCTCTATGGAGAGTGTGTCCCATATAGATGAGGAGAAGAAAGAATTAGTGAAGGATGTGCATCTTCTGGCACAACTAGGAGTTCATATTGTTGACTCGGTAGATGGCGGTGTCATTATTCAGAATGGATCAGAATCTTCCTTGGTGAACGGAATCAAGGCTAGGCAAGATGAGGATCCTATTTTGGTAAAGTTGAAAGAAGTTGTTTAGAATCAGGAGGTGGAGGTCTTTCCCCAAGGGGGAGATGGTGTACTACAATATCATGGTCATTTGTGTGTACCCACCCGACTTAAAATAAGGGCCCTGAACTGTTCTAGAAGGGTCTAGGGCGTTCTTGAGTATACTTGAGTCATCTAGCATGACCTAGAACATTCTAGGAAATACTAGGAAGCATAAAAATGCCCCAACACTCCCTAGAACCTTCTAGGCTAGTCTAGGACACTCTAAGCAAGTCTAAGCATCTCTAGAACATGCCATCTTGTAAATATCTAGCTATGTTCTAGGATGTTCCATAGAGTAGTATAAATAGGAGGGATGGCATTATTTGCAACCATCCACAAGCAAGCAAACAAAGTCCTTCACTTGTAAAGCATTCTTTGTGATATAAAGAGTTCTTTGGCATTTGCCACCAATCCTCTATTCTTACAAATCTTCCATACTTGAGTTTGTGTGAATAGCCAAGCATAAACGGTTCTTAGCTATCAAAGCTAAGTGTTAGAGCTGAACCCTTTCAAGGCGAAGTCAAGGCAACAATTGGGTGCTCTGCGTGGTCTAGAAATTTGACCCAACTATTGATGACTTAAGGGAGAGGATGTTGCATGAGACTCACGGTTCCAGATATTCTATACATCCAGGTGCCACTAAGATGTACTGTGACCTACGGGAAGTCTATTAGTGGAATGGCATGAAGAAGGACATAGCAGAGTTTGTGGCTAAGTGTCTGAATTGTCAACAGGTGAAAGTGGAACATCAAAGACCTGGAGGTGTGCTTCAAGATATTAGTGTCCCTACTTGGAAGTGGGAGGAAATCAATATGGACTCATTACAGGGTTGACTCATATGCGTCAAAAGTATGACTCTATATGTGTGGTCGTAGATAGGCTGACTAAACCAACTCATTTTTTACCGGTCAAAACTACTAATTTAGCGGAGGATTATGCCACATTGTACATTTGGGAGCTAGTTCGGTTCCATGTATTGTCCTTGTCGATCATATTAGATATAGATACTCAGTTTACCTCCTAGTTTTGGAGATCGTTTCAAAAGGGACTTGCTACTCAGATCAAGCTTAGCACAACATTTCACCTGCAAACAGATGGTTAGGCTGAGTGGACCATTCAGACTCTTGAGGATATGTTGAGAGCGTGTGTTATTGATTTCAAGGGTAGTTGGGATGATCATTTCCCTCTCATCGAGTTTGCATATAATATTAGTTACCATTCCAGCATTCAGATGGCTCCATTTGAGGCTCTTTACGGACGGAGATGTAGATTGCCTGTTTGTTGGTTTGAAGTCGGTGAAGCTACATTGATAGGATCAAATTCAGTTCATAGGCTATGGAGAGGGTTTAGTTCATAAGGGAAAGGTTCAAAATTGCTCAGAGTCATCAAAAGTCCCATACGGATGTGAGGAGAAGAGAACATGAGTTTGAAGTTGATGTTTGGGTATTTCTGAAGGTGTCTCCCATGAAGGGACTGATGAGGTTCAGAAAGAAGGGGAAACATAGCCCTCGTTATGTTTGCCCGCACGGAATTGTAATACGTGTTGGTAAGGTAGCCTATGAGTTGGAGTTTCCCTCACAATCAGTTTCGGTACATCCAGTTTTCCATATATTGTTCTTGAAGAAGTGTCTGGGTGACCCAACTTTGGTTGTTCTAGTGGAGAGTGTGGGTGTGAAGGATAGTCTTAGCTATGAGGAGGTTCCAGTGGAAATACTTGATTGTTAGGTTCGAAAGCTGAGAAACAAAGAAGTAGCTTCACTAAAGGTGTTGTGGAGGAATCAACATGTTGAGGGAGCTACGTGGGAAGCCGAAGCAGATATGATGGCTAAATACTCACATCTATTCCCTTCCATCTCAGTTCCAGCTTGAGGTATCAGTTTGCTTCTTAGTACTCTATTAAGTTTCATGATTCGTTTCATGCATTCTAGTTTCTTTATGTCAATGCATGTATGCGTGATTCATGAATTTAGTTCAGTCATGTATTTTGGTCCGTAGTCAGTCACACCGTTAGTTTTCAGCTTTAGATGTTTAGTATATGAGATGTCAGTTCTATTCCCCAACTTTTCAGTATTTTCATTAACATTTGAGGATGGATGTTCCCAAGGGGAGATATTGTAATATCCCAAAAGGCCCTAAGATCAGACTCGAGGGTTCAAGCAGAGGAAATAGAAAATTCTACACCAGATCATAGGACGAGTCATCCATTGACCCATGAAGTACCCCATGACTCATGGAGTGACTCGTGAAGTGGAGGGAAGAGTGGAAGGAACTCGTGGTTCAGGGGTGACCATGAGAGAAGCAACGACTCATGGTCTGGTCAACGAGTTGTTAGGTTGGTCATAGTTGGGGGTTGATATGGATGTTAAAGTTTTGGCAGTGCTCCCAACTACTGGGTCACCATGAGTTGTTAGGTAAACCATGAGATGCGGTGCCCTCATGGTGACTGGCAGAATAAGGTTTTCCAGTGCAACAATGGGAGAGGGCAACGGGCCGTGGTTAGTGGTAATGACTCGTCTAGTCCCTCGTTGGGACTGGCAGTGTAATTTTTTCTATGAATTTATTAAGGGCTTTTCCATAATTCCTAAGTTTCTAAGTCCTAAACTGCGTCGTTTTAAGATCAATTAGGATTACTTTATGAGGGTTTAACTCATTCTAAACCAATCCCTCTCCATGCATGCAAGACTAGGAAGCTCCTAAGGGTGATCAAGTCTAGGATTCATCAATTCTCCTCAAATTCTTTTGTACATTGAAGAAGGGTGTGAAATCAGAAGTACCCAGGTATGTAGGGTTATGAATGGGAGTATTCCTTCACTCACATGTCCAAATTCTCTCCTAAATTCATGGATTCTAAGTTGATGATTCTATAGGGTTTTAACCCAATGCGTGAAATCTCTAAGTATATATCATGGGTAAATTCCCTTCATGTTTCTAATGTTGTTTCCGGATTCATGGGCATATTTTAAAATGTTTTCAGTTACAAATTTATGTTTTCAAAGTCTTACAATTATAATGTCCAATTATGAAAGTTCATGGAAGGTTGAAATTATGATCTATGTTTTCAAGTATGATGAGATGTCTACGATGAAAGTATGATTTTGAATTACCCATATTTATATCCATGATTTTGACTATCTAAAGTATGTATAAGTTTGGGAAAGCCCATATGATCAAGTATGTTCATAATTTACTTTAATTTCATGTTATTAGCTTTCCACATGATATTGGAATCTAAACTCCCACTTTTCAACTTATGGTATGGTTTGAGCCAAGGCTCCTCATGATATGTCTTCAAATGATGCATGTATATTTATGATTCAGCTTCGTCGCAAGATGATGGTTCAGCTTTGTTGAAAAACGATTGAGAGCATATGCATATTTTTGGGAGTAGTGTCTAGCACCGAGTAGGTTATGGGATCAGGCAACCCTGTGCCTCAAAACTACGTTCCAACATAGATATGTTCAGATTATTTGGGACCTCCCTCATGAGTTTTCCCTACCCCCAAGGGGTCTTCAGCGTGATATCGATATCATGGTAGCACCCTTAGCCCTGGAAAGACTTTGTACAGTTCTTCCCACTTGAGTATAATAGTTGGGACCACATAAGCTTTATCCCGGTAATATCGGTTATATGACGAGTCTCCTATTGTTCCTCATGATTTCAGTTATGCATGTTCATCTGTCATGATATTATGTTTTCAGCAGGTTTGACCCAATGTCCAGTTTTACTTATGATTATTAGTTTCAGCTTTGGGTCATTCAATTCAGTTATGATATTCAGTTATGTTTAAATCATGTTTTCAGATAATAGCATGCAAGCCTTACTCTCAGAATCTTATGATGAAATGTTTTATGATATGCATGATTTATGATTTCACTTACTTTAGCGGTTTTACTTACCTTGCGTACTCGGCACATTCCACGTACTGACCGCATACTCTATGCTATATCATTTTATGATATAGGCTTGAATGTTCAGGTTCAGTCCCACTGTTAGCCAGATCCTTAGAGTTAGCATCTCTCAGCCTGTTGGTGAGTCCTCATCCTTGGAGGACCTTTTGTCAGCTTGTTATCAGTACTTTCAGTTTTAGTTTCTAGTGAGTTAGTTGGGGTTTTGTCCCATCAACTCGTCAGTGTATAGAGACTTATCAGACATAGTATGTATTCAACTTCAGATTAGCGTTATGTATTCAGATGTTCAGATGTTATTTGATTTTCAGACTTCCGCCATTTCAAATATTAGACTTTCCACATTTATTAATGTTGAGTTTAGTTATCACGTTCATGCCATGGGTCGACTTGGAGCCTCTCGGGGTTCTTTGTCCCGTGTTTCGATTTGGACCTATGTTTGGGTCGTGACACAGGTCATCATGGTGTGACATCCATCACAATTAAAGTTGTTGTGGTGGGTCCCGCGTTATGACAGGAAGGAGATTATACACCTAACAAATTAGCAAACAAGGGAAAATGACCTGGACACCGTGACGCAAGGGCCATAGAGGTTAGATTTTCCACGATGAGCAAGGTGTCTCTATGAAAGATGGAGGCGTCTAGAATTTATCTCCCCTTTTCCTTTTTTTTTCTTTTCTGCTCCTCACATGACCCCTTTACAACTATGTGCTTGCAATCATTGGATACTCAAACTTTTTCTAATAAGATATGGTTCTTTATACGGGTATGCCACACTTAGTTTCAAATATGTGGCTGGCTTTCAAAGAGGTCCAGTGATTTTTCTCCCATGCTTATATTCTTACAAAAACAAAAGTAAAACTACAAAAATAATATAAAAGAAATAAAGCAATAAAATTAAATTGCCTCGCAACAAGCACCTGATTTAATGCCGCGACACGATGCCATCACTTTCACCTCTTTTTCCTCCACTCTGAGGATATGAATTGTACCTCTAATTTAGCATTAAATTTTTTGCTAGGCTCTAGGGGATGCGGTCTTAAAAGAAAAGAACTAAACAATTGATATTGCATCTTGCACTTCTTGGACCATAAGCGAAGAATGTCGTGTTATCTTCTAAGTGTGATAAATTTTTAAATATATGGGCCTTGTTCGTCTTGCACAAAACCTGGGAAGGCATGAATGGCACCTGGTGCCTTATTTGGTCGAGCATGCCACTAAAACTCCTACAACTCGAATAGCAATTGGGCCAACCAAGCCTCCCTAACAACATGACTACAGTATAAGTATGAATAAACTAACAACTTCAAAACATGCATAAATAAGACTAACAAGCTTCAAGTACCTCAGGGACTTAACAACAAGCTGACAAGTCTATGAACATGCTTCATACTTAGCCGAATTTGTGGCTAAGTGTTCAAATTGCCAATAGGGAAGTATAACTCACGATATCAGTATTCCTAATTGGAAGTGGGAAGATATAAATATGGACTTTATTACAGGTTTACCTTATACACACCGACAACATGATTTGATATGTGTGATTGTAGACCGCACAATGAAGTCAACATATTTCTTGCCAGTTAAGACTACAAATTTAGCCAAGGATTATGCTAGGGTTTACATTTGGGAGTTAGTCAAATTGTATAGAATCCATCTGTCCATCATCTTTGATAGGGGTACTCGGTTCACCTCATAGTTTTGAAAGTCATTTCGGAAAAGTCTTGGTACTCAAGTTTATTTTAGCATAAATTTTCACCCAATGACCGATGGTCAGGCCGAGTGGATCTGTCACGACCCGAACATAGGTCCAGACCGAGACACGGAACCTAGAACTACGAATGGCTCCAAGTTGACCCATGGCATGAACCTGATAACTAAAGCACATACTTCAAGAGATAGCTGATAACTGAAAACATGGATAAGCAGAAGTCTGAATACATATCAACCATAGAGTCAATATCAACCATATAGAGTCAACACTGACAAAGATACAATTCTACATATTGTCTAAAAAAGCCTCTAACATAACTAAAGAGTTGATGGCACAACATCCCCAACTAGCTCACTAAAGTATGAAACTAAATATAACATGACCCAACACTAACTAAATGTTCTCAAAGGATGAGGATTCACCAATAAGAGAGACTGAACTAAGCTGCGGGGACTAGCTAATGGCGGAACTAAGTCAGATCGTCTGAACTTATATAATGAAACAATACAACATACAGTATGCGGTCAGTACTTCAAATGTACTGAGTATGCAAGGTAAGTAAAACATTCTAAATAAGTATAAACTAAAATCAAGCATATCAACATAAATCAAAAGATCATGAGAGTAAGGACTACATGCTAATACCTGAAAATACGTATAGTCATAAACTGAATTTCATATCTGAATAAAATGACCCAAAGCTAGAAATAAAATCATATCGCTTTCCATAGCAGAAATCATAAGTAAAAGCTAATAAACTGATCATTGGGTGAAACCTGTCGAAAAAATAATATCATAAGTCATAAACATGCATAATTGAAATCATGAGGAACAATGGGAGGACTCATCTTAACCGAAAACCGCCATGTATGAGCGCATGATGATCCCACATCTTGCCCACATGGAGGAGGGACATCCTAAGCCTTGCCAAGATAAAGGATAAGTAAGGTGTGATATCATTGTATGCCCTTGGGCGAGGGAAATTCTCTCGTGAGAGGCCCTAAAATATATCTACGTTGGCGCATAGTTTTTGAGACCGGGGAACCATGGAACTCCTAGCCTACTCAGTGCTAGACGCTACTCCCAAAGCATGTATAATGCTCATATAATCATATTCTAGAACATAACTGAATCTATACATTTGAGGAGTCTTGACTCCAAAATATATATCTATCATTTGATCTTATTATCCTTGGCTAAATCATAAAACATAATTGTGTTGTGTGGGCTTGCCCAAATCTCAAAATCATGCATACTTGAAATAGACTTCATTGTTCAAAATTATGGATTCTGATATGCCATGATTTTACGGCACTTTCAACTCTTAAAACCAAGAAAATATGCACATTCCGGGTATGTTTGTGTAGATATGATGTGTTTGTGTTACATTTTGCAGGAAAACTGGTGTAGAACGTGAAATGGGCAAAGTAAGGCAAAAATAAAGCAAAAGTGAAGGCTGCTAGTCAAGGCACGAGTCGTCGTCCCAATGAACGACTCGTTCTTAAAGTCATGGAGAAGAGAAGGTATTTTATAAAAGAGAACCAGTGCACCTAATTATTTGAAGGCACGATTTGTTATGACAGTCGTGGAGACTAGGAGGAAATTTCTGAAGAATGCCCAGTGAAGACAACGAGAGACATAACGAATCGTTAGGTGAAGTCACGACTCGTCATCAGATACTATGAGCATCCGTCAAGTGCACAGGAAGATTTGGTGATCCATGGCCAAGAGGGACCTAATGACTCGTGCCCAGGACTAACGAGTCGTTAGGTGACCCGTCACCAGAACTAGAGAAATTGCCGAGGACGACTCAAATTCACTGTCCACGACTCGTTGGGAGACCCAAGGAGTCATTACTTGGCCCGTTACCACTGCCAACCTGGAGTCCATTTTTAATAAGGAAAAGTTTTGTTTGGAATTATAAATACATTATTTAGGTTTATATTTTGAATACAGTTTATTTTACCACTTTTTATGAAAATTTTAGTGTTGTTAACGATCATTCTTGGTTCAAGAAATGAAGTTTGTAATTTTGTTCTTGATTTGGAGAATCAAACAACATTGAAGTTTTTCTCATCGGTATTGGTGTTTTATTCAATTCACGTGGTTTTTCTTTTACGAATCTTTGTAAGTTACAATTATGATTTCTTCGATATTTTGTGATTTTGATCATTCAAATATGAGTAGCTAAAACCCAAAATTAGGGTTGTGAGAACCATGATGAATTAACACATATAGGTATAAATACTTAGTGATTCTTGAACGGAGTTTATGCATCTATTATTTTTCCCTTCGTTTAATTATTTTGTAACGATTGCAAATGTTAGAATTTGCCTTATTCTTACTTACCGGATCAAGGGGAGATGAATGGAAAGAAGGGATCAACAACGGTGATATGAGGCTATCAACCCTCATCTAATAGCTTAACCTTGTATGGAAAGAGCTAATCCGATATTAAGGATAAGGGTCAATTAAGCATACACCCATATACGGACCATGTTACGTTGTGATAATCAACTAGATAGGGGACCAACCATTTAGGTGAATTTAACTTATCAATATTGCATGCTAAACATTAGAATAAATCACTAGAGTAAAATCCTTGTGTTATGAAGTCATGGGGAACAAAATCCTAGTAACTTTATTGATTGAAAACAACTGAAATTGATTTAAACATTTATGTTACACACCATAAAATGCCATCGGTTAGTAGGCGTACGCGTGGATATGTGACGAATAAAGAGAGCGTGACGCATGTAGAAAAAGCCTTGAAAGCAGGGTCAGACGGGACCAGTGCGACGCGCCAGCCAACAGCGCACTAGCTAGCGCAGTGTGCCAGGCCTACTGGCACCTTAAGGGGCAAGGCGCAGCTCTGGGTTGCCGCGATGGCCGGCGCGAGGTGCCCCAAGTCCACCACCTAGGCAAGTATATATAGGGTCCTTCACTTTATTGAATCATTTTTTCAAAACATATTCCGCCAGAGAGAGTATAACACGAAGATTTCAATCGTTTTTTTCCGATTACGCTACCAAACACCGTCCAATCTCAAATTAACTTCTGGTAACGAGTTCTAGGCCTACAGGATGCATTGCTATGGAGTTATTTTCTAAAAATGTGCTCAGCAAATTTGGACTCCACCGAGTAGAATTTCTCAAAATTGCTCCAAATTGATTCGTAAACGACCTTAGGCTTTAGGTAAGCATTTCTCCCTTCTGAACTCTCGGGAAATTATAGGTTTTCAGTAGTATTTCATAAAGTTGAATTATAGTTGCTATTAGTAACAAAATTTAGCATTTTTGCCTAATTTAGTATTGAAATTATACTCATTCTTTCAGTATTAAAAAGTTACAGTTGGAAAGAGCTGACAAATACAAGCTGAAACTCATCAATTACTTGGGAAACGAAAATCGAGGATATGTTAAGGCAAATTCCTTCAGCAAATTACTTCTTATTGTATTGTGATATAACTTGAGCCTCGTAAGAAAGTCAGAAGTATGTTTATTGTGACTAGCTGCTATTGTTATTTTAGATTAGTACTTTATGTTTAGTTTGGGATTGAGTCTGCCCTGTATAGCCTTCCGTGACCAACACCAGGGTTACTAGCTGCGTTGTTGCCCGCTAGGGGTTATATGACATTGCTCCAAGGAGTGATATGCTGTCCCAAGGGACGGTGCAGAGGCCCAAGGGCCATATTACAATCTATTCCATGGCTGGACTATTATCTTTATGCCATATCGGCATCACACCCTCGTCGAGCCTGGTGCCTTGGGAACAGTTAGCAGGAGTCTACCGGACTCAAACGCAGCTACAGATCAGGAGCCAAGCGGGCTTAGTGGCAGACCTATGGGATCGGTAGTATGGCTATAGTTACCTATTGACTCAGTTGACCTAATTAGGGGTATATAGATTGAAGTGAACTCGCTAGGGCTTCTGGGGGCCCCGGTCGGGTTATTCTATGCTGGATGTACCTTTCGAGCTTATGGGGGCTTGGTAAGGTTCTTGTTTGTACTATTTAATGTTCGTTGTACAGCAGGTTATAAAATTATATCTGGTTAACTCCCTATCCCTCCTATTACATTATTCAGTTTCATTATTAGTATTATTTAGTCATTTTCTTTTACTATCTTACATATTCGGTACATATTGTACTAACACCCATCCTTGGGGAGCTACATTACTTGCCTGCAGGTGTGGATAGACACGGATCAGGACCTTCTTAGCTTTCAGCAAGAGTCAGAGGTACAGTTAGCTCACTTCCTCCAAAGCTAATAGTTAGAAGGTTTGCTCTTTTGATTGTATAGTTTTTGGGTAGGTCAGGGCCTTGTCTCAACCATTATTCCACTCCTACAGGGTTGCAGATTATAGATTTCTAGTTGTTCATTTTGTTGTTGGCTGTGTGGGGCCTATATATGTTTTATTTCATGTGATGGTCGTGTGGGGCCTTGTTTAGATGTTAAATATTGGCCTTGTTTGCTATAGTATAGTTGTAGTTTCCTAATTTTCATTTTGCTAAAACTAGACAACATGGTGGTCTTATCGGCCCACATAGGATTCCCTTTTGTTGCTTGTTGTTTGTCAACTGTTTTCATTTAAAGGTGGCTATACAGCCTTGTTAGCTGGAGGCTATAATTATATCCGAGATATAGCTCGTTTTTTTCTTGAATTAAGTTGCAGGCATGCACTAGACATGCATCAGCCTAACCAGGTCTGTCTGATTCCAGTGTGGCACTAAGTGCCAGTCATGCCTCCCAAGGTGGGGCGTGAAAAACTTGGTATCAAAGTAGGTCGTATCTCAGGGAGTCTGCAAGGTGTGTCAAGTTGAGTCTTGTCTATGGATGTGTTGTGCACCACATTCTATACACAGGAGGCTACGAGGAATGATAGGGTGGTTACTCTTCTTTCTCTTCTAGTTGTGTTATAGAGCTGTGCTGTATAGGGTTGACTCCCTAAGTTTACTATATTTTGTTTGTCTACAAAGAAATGTCGGACACGAGACAGACTACAATCGACCGGAAGTTAGATACAATAGAGGGAGAAGGCACTAGCTGGGTGACTAAGTCAGAGCCATCCCGACCTAAGGGAAATAGGGAGACTTCATCTCGATCTTCCCAGCATTCTTCGCCACGCCAGGAGCCTTCTAGAGCGGAAGATGTGTTGGCACCACCTCCAGTAGTTCCTATACCGATACCATCAGATTAGGAGGTTAGGAATGCTGTCTTCATCTAGCTCAGATGATAGTTGTGCAGTGTCAGCCAGTGGCACCTATGGTTGCTATGTCTTCGAGAGGACCTGGTAGTTCGAGTGTCTAAGAGTTCCTCGCTTTGAGTCCCCCGCAGTTCATAGGGACGGACTGAGATGAGGACCCTCAGGACTTCTTGGACCAACTGCAGTGAATTTTCAGGGTAATGCATGCCACGCCTGTGGAGTCGATTGAGTTAGTGGTATTTTGACTACGGGACATAGCAGTGTTATGGTATGAGAATTGGGAAAGGTCCTGAGGTAGAGATGTTCCCCCTCCGACTTGGTCCAGCTTTTCAGAGGCCTTCCTAGATCATTATTTGCTGCGGGAAATCCGACAGGCCTGGGTAGATCAATTTTTGCATTTAGAGCAGGGCTCGATGAGTATTCGGGAGTATTCCATGAGATTTGATTCTTTGTCCCGATATGCACCGCCTTTCATAGGCACTATGCCAGCTAGAGTGCACAAGTTTATTATGGGGTTTCTTCTAGAGTACGTGGAGAATTGTGTTACGGCTATGCTGCGAGAGGACATGGATATCACTTGTACTCAGGAAGTTTCTTAGAGTATTGAGGGGATCAGACATCGACAACAAGAGATAGAGAGGGTAAATCAGGAGCAGCGTCGTAGGGATAGACCTAATGGCACCCAGGTAGAGTTTCAGGGCAGACCTAGGCCACGACTATCAGGTAGACCACCTAGACCCCCACCTCCATAGCAGCAACAGGGTGGTAGATTAGACCGCCAGGGGCAGGCAGGACCCGGTGAGGGCTCACGAGCATCGGGTTCGCAGCAGCAGAGAGGGTCAGAGCAGAGCAGACCCACCATTCCATGTTGTCCTATGTACAACTGATGTTATCTTGGGGTATGCAGGTATGGTTCTACTACTTGTTACACCGTGACCAAGAGGATCACATGATGAGAGACTGTCCAGCTAGAGTCCAGGGTGATCAGACCGATAGAATAGATCTTCAGTAGCGTCATGTGCCCCAACACCTCCAGCAGGGTGCAGGCCCTCAACTCCAGCCAGCAGAGGCCGAGGTAGGTCAAGGGAATCTACTTAAGGCACCGGTCCGGATCACACATATGCTTTACCAGGGCGACAGGAGTCGGAGTCGTCGCCTGATGTTGTGACACGTATGCTGGACATATGTTCTTATTCAATTTATGTTTTGATAGACCTAGGTTCCACTTTGTCTTAAGTTACACCATTAGTGTCCCGGAAGTTCGGTATAATGCCATAATTGCTTCACCAACCCTTTTCAGTGTCTATGCCTCTCGGTGATTCTATTATAACTAAATGGATCTACCGTGCAGCACGGTAGAGTTTTGTTGTTCGCCAGACTTTAGAAGATTTAGTGGAACTAGAAATGATTGATTTTGATGCAATTATGGGTATGGATTGTCTAGCGACATGTTATGCCAATGTAGAATGTTGGACCAAGACTGTTCGATTCCACTTTCCAGGGGAGGTAGTGCGAGAGTGGAAAGGCGGTGCAACCATGCAAAAAGGTACGTTTATATCCTATCTTCGGGTAAGAAAGTTAATAGACAAGTGTTGCATCTATCATAATGTCAGGGTTCAGGATGTCTAAGAAGAATCCCCGACTCTCCAGTCCATTCCAATAGTCAATGAATTTCCAGATGTGTTCCTAGATAAACTTCCTGGTATTCCCCAGAGTGAGAAATTGATTTCTCTATTAACTTGTTACCAGGTACTCAGCCTATATCCATCCCGCCGTACCGATTGGCTCTGGATGAATTGAGACAACTAAAGGAACAACTGAAAGATTTGATAGATAAGGGCTTTATCAGGCTGAGTACTTCACCATAGGGTGCTTGAGTTTTGTTTGTAAGAAAGAATGATGGCTCCCTCAGCATATGTACAGATTATAGACAGTTAAATAAAGTCACCATAAAAAATAAATACCCACTTCCCAGGATAGATGACTTGTTTGATCAACTAGAAGGGGTGAAGTACTTTTCCAAGATTGATTTAAGGTCAGTATATCACCAGGGGTGAATCATGAGTCTTAATCTATATTTCTGTGATAAAAGAATTTCATGTTCTAGCCATACATTCCCGATTCCTTAATTGACTAATAAGACTTTCAGATATATTTCTATTCTGAATGTAAATCAATTATCAACTTTCTAAACTAAGAAGAGATCATATCCTACCAATTCACATCTTCCCAATTTCTTTCCTTTTCAAAATCAAAATTGGATTTTTTAGATATACATCAACATTGGCCAAACATTTATGCAGTAAGAACAAGAATTGATAGAACAAGCAGTGAAGAAAAGATGAAAACTGAAATGATTAACAATTACATTCCACTACAATTGTTCTTAACCTCAGCAAGAAGTGAATTTAGCCACTCATTTGTGGATTTAACATCATCAAATAAGTAGAATTTATACAAACAATTGAGATAAAAGAGAAAGAGATAGAGAAAAACCCTAGAAATTTTTTTCCCCTCAACTGCCTGTAACCCTTGTTCTTGCTCAACCAAGTCAGAATATTTAAAATAAAACCTCAGTATGCTATTTATACTATTGAGAATTTTTTCCAGAATAACAAGCAACGTGGCACGGAGTGTATCGTGGAGCACTCCCTCCGTGCCACGGAGGTAGCACGAACCTTCACTGGAAGTCAGCCCCCCAGGAAATTTAACCTCAACGTGCCACGGCCTGCATCGTGGAGCTTGGCCAACGTGACACGGTGCTATCGCACACCTTCACTGGAAATTGCCAAATTTATTTCCTCTGAGGCAGAGTGCCTCCGTGATGGCAACGTGACACGGCTCCATCGCAGAGCCCTCATTTTTGCTGATCTTCCATGTCCCTTTTCACTCCTTGTTTCCAAGTCCATTCCCGATTTTACCAACATGTATCTTAGCTTCCCAAAATTCCATTTTACCTGCAAAACAACACTAATCATGTTGGTTAGTATAAATTCACATTTAACTACAAATCACATGAGAATATACACAATAATGATATACAAACAAGTCAAAATGAAGCATTTGAGTATCACTTGGGCATGAAATTCTGCCCAAGATCACTTACCCCACACTTAAACTCTTGTTCGTCCTCGAACAATATTCTCACATCTCATGCAATTGACACTCACGCATAGCTACTTTGACTCAACAATTCAAGGTATGGCTATACCGATTATTTAATATAGCAATTCATCAAGAAAACATGCATAGTCTCATCAATACAATGAAGTACCTCACATTAAGACCTCCTAAGCTCAAGAATCAATTCTCGATCTTGGAAAGCTCGTGCAAATCAACTTATCAAGACATCCGACACGAAATTAATCTCTCGTCAAGCATGTGCCCTCACAAAACAAGAAAACTACCCCCTTTGCTATCATATGATTTCCAAAGCACTACATGTCGGGGTATATGAATACAATTTCGCTCTCTCTCCCAAGGAATTCACATGCATCATGTCATGAACCATAGGCTTGCCTCTAGTGTATTACTCCACTAATATAAGGACGAGTGATGTAAGATCATGTAGGACTTAACGGGTTGTAATGTAAGCTAAGGAACTAGAAAATACTGGGCTAACCAATAATAGCAACTAGCTTCCTTAAGCGCTTATCAATACATCCCACCATCATTACGGTCATTTTTTTTCTTCCTTCATCCTCCCATTCTTGAAGAATTTTTTCTTTGTTCTTGTTCCCATTTATTTAAGCACACTCGACTTACTAGCAAAGATTAGTTATACATCTTTAGTTTATTTAATTTCAGCAAGTGCACCTTTGACCTTTTCATTAACTTTCACCACTTCCGCTTTTCTTTCCTTTTCACAATTCTCACTCCTTTACTCTGTGGGAAAATTATTTTTCTTGAGTGCTTAAGAGTTTTGGATCAAATTCATGGCTAATGGAAAGAAGAGATTAAGCTCGGTTTGTACCTCTTCAAAGAAATAAAAAAAAAAGGCTAAAGGCTCAATGGGGCTAACTAGGATGTACATTCAAGGTAAGTATGATAATGGAGAAACTTTTGGTTTAATCAAAGAAACGCCTACATCCTTTCCTACAATACACATCCTTCATTTCGTTTCGTACACACACCAGGCAAGTTCTAGACACTTCACAATAACATGGAATAATCGAACCCTCACCTCACACTCAATGCACATGCTCAACTCAAGACATATTCACAGACTCTTCAATCAGCTAATTACAAGAATTCACTATTAAGCCTCAATCACACCGAATCAAACTCTATGGCCTAGGTATCTCTACATGTTTACACATTTGCATGCTTTCATACGAATCACCTTTGCATCTTAATATCATGTACAACACGTAACAAGAATTCCGAACTATGAAGTAGTGACACATTTAGGACACAAACAAAAGAAACAACTAAATAAAAAAAACTACTCCTATCGACTACATTTCCCTTAAGACGGTCTTCATCCATCCATCATAGGGAACGGTCACTATCTATGACTTCGGTTCAATGGGACTATTCTCGGTAAAAGCACTGAAAACAAAGGCCGAGAAACCCAACATAAAAGAAATTTAACAAAAAGAATTTTAAAAATTTTGATAATTTCGATAGAAAAAAAATATTTACACAACAACCAACAGCTCAACACAGCACACAACAGCTTAACATTCATTTTGTTCGGTTGGTTCCTTAGGTATCTAAACTGACACGCAAGTGCACGTGGTCGAACAAGTAGTAAGTGGCTTTAGTAAGCCAAGTATCGATCCCTCAGAGACTCGGATTAAGTGAAGTTTGCCTAAGTATACTATACTATATTTTAATTAACTTCTAAATATGCTGACAACAATGTAACCAAAAAGTGAATAATTTGTTTTCTAATTCTATACAAAAACTTCTAACAGTTATCTACTTTGAATTTGGACTATGGATAAAAGCATGCCGAGGTTAAAGAACATGTAATGAACTTGATTATCATCATAAATTGATTAATCTTTTCTTCCAGTTGCTAGCCAAGAACATTAGCCAAGAGATTAAAACTCTCGTATTTAATCTCACTTAAGAATCATAAACCACCCGTCTACATTTCTGTGATCAAATGCAATTCATGACCTAGCAATACAATTCCGGTTCCTAAATTGACTAATACGACTTTCAAGTATATTTCTATCAGGAAAGCACATCAAAACTCAATTTTCCCAAATCAAGTAAAGAACAATATCCTATTAATTCACAACTTTCCAATTTCGTTCTCTCTCGAGTGAAATCGCACTTTTTAGATATACATTAATGTAGGCCACACACCAATGCAGTAAGAACAAGAATTAATAGAACAACATGGAAGAAAAAGATGAAAAACCATGTAATTAATAATCAAAATTCAGCACAAGTGTTCATAACCTCAGCAAGGAAGGGAATTAGCCCCTCATTTGTGGATTAATCATCCTAAAACAAGTGTTAATCATACAAATAATTGAGTTAAAGAAGAAAGAAAGAGAGAAAAAACCCTGAACTTTTCATCCCTCAACTTCCTGTAACCCACGTCCTTACTCCACCAAGTCTGAATTCTGAAAAATAAACCTAAGTGTGCTATTTATAGTAGTAGGACTCTTTCCCAGAATAACAAGCAACGTGTCACGGAGTGCATCGCGGAGCACGGCCTCGGTGACATGCTACAGACGCGGAAGCCCTCTGGAAAATCACCTGAAACTGGCCCGGGCAGCACCCTGCCGCGTTGGCAGCGTGTCACGCTGCTTGGGCAGCGCGTTGGAAGCCCTTGGTCGCCGAGGCCACCTGCCGTGGCACGTTGCCAACGCGCAGGTGGGCTGTTGTGAGCGGCCTGCCTGCCGTGGCACCTTGTCGACGCGCCGGTGGGCTGTTTTGTGCCTCCTCTTTGCCGACGTTCGCGTGTTGATTCCTTTTCCAAGCCTCTACTTCTCCAACTCATGGATTAGTTACTCAAAAGTCATCAAAATCTACAAAACAAAGGCTAATCATGTTGGTTAGCACATATCTTTAATTTATCTAAAATTACATGAAAATGTATACAACAATCTTAGATAAACAAGACTAATTTAAGTTGTAAAGCGTATCTCGAGCATATATTTTTGCCCGTGATCACAACCCTACACTTAAAGCCTTGTTCGTCCTCGAACAACCTTTTACATATCATGCATATGGAGACTCCCACATAACTAATTTAGCAAGAGAATCAAGTTACGGCTATAATGATTACGTAAGATACAAGCTAAAAATAGAGCATGCCTGATTTGATCATTGAAATGAAGTACAACTATGTTAAGACTTCTTAACCTCAAGAATCGACTCTCAATTTTAGCAAACTCATGCAAATCAACTGACTAAGAAATCTGACATGATTTATCCTTCATTCAACATGTGCCCCTCACGGAAAGAGAGTTACCCATTTTCACATGCAAAAACATTTTTATATCACAACATGTGTGGGTACATGCATAGAATTACACTCACTCTCACAAAGAATTCACATGCATCATGTAATGACCCATAAGCTTGCCCTTTGTGTTTTATTCCACTAATTTTAAGGATGTATGAATGTAAGATCAAGTAGGACTTTTTAGGCTGTAATGTAACTCAGGTGCGGGTAAGTACTATTATGATCAGTAATAGTGACTATCTTTCCTAAGCGCTTTTAATACATCACGCCTTCATTACAAACTTCCCTTCTCTCACTTCACCTTTTTCTCTTTTCATCTTTCTTTTTCCTCTTTTGTTCCCCCCTTTCTTTAGGCACTTTTAGCTTATTAGTAAGGAGTTCTATAAGTAACTTTTCATTTTATTTAGTTTCTTACTCCCTACTAATACTCACCCGTATTCCAACAAGTGCACCCTCGCCCTTTCTCAACTTTTACAATTGCTACTTTCCCTTCTTTTTCATTCTTCTCACTCCTTTACTCTTTCGGATTTTTCCTTTAAGCGCTTAGGATTTTTGGTTCAATTTCAAGGCTAATGAAAGAAAAAGGATTAAGCTTATGTTGCAGCTGTCAAAGAATAGGCTCAAGGCTCAATGGGGCTAACTAGGATTAATTTTTCAAGGTAGGTATAATGAGGGATAAAAGTTTGGTTCATTCAAAGAAATGCCTAAATCATCTCCTACAATTCACATCCTTCATTTCGTTTTATATACACACCAGGCAAGTTCTAGACATTTCATAATAGCACAGAATACTCAAAAACCTTACACTCATGGCACATGCTCAAATCAAGACACCATCAGTAGACTCTTACTCAACTAATCACAAGAATTCAGAATTAAGCTTCAAACATATTGAGTCAAATTCAAGAGCCTAAGTGTCTCAAACAAAGTTATACATCTGCATGCTTCACACTGAACATACTTGCATCTTACAATAACGTATAGCACATAACAAGAACATCAAGCCCAAATTAGCTACGGGTTCACAAACCCACAACCTATCGACTAATTTTTCCTCAAGACAGTCGTCATCCATCCATCGTCGGAAATAGTCACTAACTATGACTAAAAACATTATATACAGACAAAGGAAAGGAAGAAAAAGAAAATTTTTATTCTTCGATTCAAATACCCCCCGTCGGAAAAGAACCGAAAAGAAAAACCAACGGGTGATGAAGTCATGCTTAATTCACAATAAATTTTCAAATTTTTCAAATTTCTCACCAACTTTCGCACAAGCATTACATTCACCAAAAATCGTTAAGCACAGAAAATTTTGAAATTTTCAAGAAATTTCCCTCACCCCACACTTAAATCATGCTATGTCCTCATAGCATCAAATTAAAATTTTACAAAGGGTGAGAAATACTCCCTGAGGCCTTTAGGCCTAGCTAACAACATGCCTTCCTTCACTTTGCACAAGTGGGTGTTCAACCCTACGCTTTTTCTCTTCCATGCTTGTTAGCTTCCTCCTCCACGGGTACTCAGACTTCCCCTCCATCTGCGCTTAACTTTCCACCAAAACCACACAAGATGAAAATAAACAAAAATTAACTCAATTGCAAGAAATTAAAATGGTACCTGTGGTACCCTTGGGTTGCCTCCCAAGCAGCGCCTAATTTTACATCGCGGCACGACGTACCAAGTTTGACCACTTTTTCCTCCACCTTGAGGATATGAATCTCACCCCTAATTTCTTTTCTAATTTCCTCTTATGCTCCAGGGGTGGTGGTGAAAAATTGTAAGGACCAAACAGTAGGTGTTGCCTTTTTAACTTATTGGCCCTCAAGTAAGCGAAGTAATTTTGTCTGTCCGCGTTGGCAAATTTCAAAATATATGGTGTTTGGTCCTCCTCTAGACATTTCTCTATAAGCTTGGAAGACTCTATTTCTATGTTGTCAACCAAACTTAATGTCGAAAAATGCTTCAAGTGTGGTCCAATACATCTCAACTCTGATACTGCATTTTGCTTGACCTCCTTACTTGTATACTCCTTCTCAGCATCGACATCTATCTCTTCATTAATGTCAAATGGGGTGTACTCTATCTCTTCTTCCATGAATGGATTTTCTATAAGTGTGAGCCCGTCACGGGGACACTCAAGAGATTCTAATTGTTGGGCTTCATCCAAAAATTCACCCTTGTCGTCCTCTGGTATTTCCTCTTGAATATCGGCTAAAATTGTCACCTACAATTTATCACAAGCTTCAGCCTCAGCAATCATGTCCGTGAGTTTGACGCTCATCCTTTCTAGAGCCTCTGCATTCTCTTCTTGCTGAATTCTCAATACTGCCATCGCCTCCTTCATCGCTTCTGATTGCTCCAAGAGTTGTTTCAGCATGTCTTCTATTGGAGCTTGGCATCCCAAGTCCTCATTTTCAGCATGCCTATATTCAGAAAAACAACAGAAGGATCATAGTAGGGGCTTGGGGGAGGGGAATATGCATTCGGACAGCCATCCCAATGGCCATCTTGACCACCACATATATTACATGTGTTACAGTGTTGCCACAAGTGGGGTCCTCTGCAATTCATACAAGATTCACCAAAATATGAGTATCCACCATTTGAAACATTTGTGTTCCACGATGTCATGTAAATAAGGGTATACAAACAAGCAGAAAAATAAAATAAAATAAAGAAGAATTAAAACAAACACTAAGACCAAGTTGTCAGCACTTAGAAAACAAAAATATAGTAAATTAACACTTAAAACAAATTCACCAATTGCCAAGTCCCCGACAACGGCGCCAAAAACTTGTTCGGTTGGTTCCTTAGGTATCTAAACTGACACCCAAGTGCACGTGGTCGAACAAGTAGTAAGTGGCTTTAGTAAGCCAAGTATCGATCCCTCAGAGACTCAGATTAAGTGAAGTTTGCTTAAGTATACTATACTATATTTTAATTAACTTCTAAATATGCTGACAACAACGTAACCAAAAAGTGAATAATTTGTTTTCTAATTCTATACTAAAACTTCTAACAATTATCTACTTTGAATTTGGACTATGGATAAAAGCATGCCGAGGTTAAAGAACATGTAATGAACTTGATTATCATCATAAATTGATTAATCTTTTCTTCCAGTTTCCAGCCAAGAACATTAGCCAAGAGATTAAAACTCTCGTATTTAATCTCACTTAAGAATCATAAACCATCCGTCTACATTTCTGTGATCAAATGCAATTCATGACCTAGCAATACAATTCCGGTTCCTAAATTGACTAATACGGCTTTCAAGTATATTTCTCTCAGGAAAGCACATCAAAACTCAATTTTCCCAAATCAAGTAAAGAACAATATCCTATTAATTCACACCTTTCCAATTTCGTGCTCTCTCGAGTGAAATCGGACTTTTTAGATATACATTAATGTAGGCCACACACCAATGCAGTAAGAACAAGAATTAATAGAACAACATGGAAGAAAAAGATGAAAAACCATATAATTAATAATCAAAATTCAGCACAAGTGTTCATAACCTCAGCAAGGAAGGGAATTAGCCACTCATTTGTGGATTAATCATCCTAAAACAAGTGTTAATCATACAAACAATTGAGTTAAAGAACAAAGAAAGAGAGAAAAAACCCTGAACTTTTCGTCCCTCAACTGCCTGTAACCCACGTCCTTACTCCACCAAGTCTGAATTCTGAAAAATAAACCTAAGTGTGCTATTTATAGTAGTAGGACTCTTTCCCGGAATAACAAGCAACGTGTCACGGAGTGCATCGCGGAGCACGGCCTCCGTGACATGCTACGGACGCGGAAGCCCTCTGGAAAATCACCCGAAACTAGCCCGGGCAGCACCCTGCCGCGTTGGCAGTGTGTCACGCTGCTTGTGCAGTGCATTGGCAGCCCTTGGTCATGGAGGCCACCTGCCGTGGCACGTTGCCAACGCGCAGGTGGGCTGTTGTGAGCGGCCTACCTGCCGTGGCACCTTGTCGACGCGCCGGTGGGCTGTTTTGTGCCTCCTCTTTGCCGACGTTCGCGTGTTGATTCCTTTTCCAAGCCTCTACTTCTCCAACTCATGGATTAGTTACACAAAAGTCATCAAAACCTACAAAACAAAGGCTAATCATGTTGGTTAGCACATATCTTTACTTTATCTAAAATTACATGAAAATGTATACAACAATCTTAGATAAACAAGACTAATTTAAGTTGTAAAGCGTATCTCGAGCATATATTTTTTCCCGTGATCACATTACAACACCACTTAATTACAGAACACATAACACATAGTCACAGGGTCACATTTTTCACAGGCACAACAACAAAACATAAACATAAACAAAAACGAAGCAGCTTGCACCTAACTACTCCCACCCCACACTTAAACTGAACACTATCCCTAGTGTTCACAAAATTCAACATATCACAAAGGTGGGTGGTGAAACTCCCTGATCAATTGAAGTATTCAACTTCTTCATTAGGTGTCGTTGCCTTGTCTCCCATATCAGAATCGCCCCCGCTGTCCTCATCTGACAACATCTGAGTCCTCCTGTCGTGTCTCCTCATCGGTGGGGATGTCATCATCTACAGGCTCCACAAATGCGGGCCCCACTCTTCATAGAGCTTGGGCATTCTTACTGAATGGGTAATCCAGCTCGAGCTGCCATAACTCATCCTCCGTTGCAGGCCTCCCGCCAATGCGCAGCTGCAACATCTGCATCTCGTACATACGAGCCATATACTGATCATCCCGAGTATGTCGCTCGGCTAGTGTGAGCACCGGCCCATGAGTAGTGTCAGGTGCCTTGATTTTGGTGACATCTAGGGCATGCCTGTCAATCTGTGGGATGTAATCCAGGGCCTCCTCCTCGATATCATGGCCCCTCAGGAACGTGGTAAGCAAACCACCGAACCCGTATCTGTGCCCCTGATGCAGTCGGGCTCTCTTTATGGAGGAGATGATCACCGCCCCAACATTTATTTCAAGCCCCTTCATTAGGGCATACACCAAGCAGACTCGGTCCCGGGTGACATCTGTCATGTGCACCCCCGGGATCAAGCATGAGCACACAATTTTAAGCCAAATCCTAGTTTCCCTGTTCATCTGCAAGTAGGGAAGTGTCTGATGGTAGCCCCTCTCCTTGTGCCTGCTCCACCTTGCTATCGAACGGGCTCCGCATAGAGTGCGTCTGATGTCCGCATAAGGTGGAGTGATGTTAAGCTGGCGAAGGACATGGGCGTCTGTGTCCCGCGCCCCCAAGATAGCATTCAGGTGATGGGGCTCAAAACTGACAACCTGCCCCCTGATCTTGACAGTGTGACTGCGGAGGGTCGGGTTTCAATTGGCATAGAGCTCTTGAATGAGATGGAGATTGCACTCCCTGGGCTCTTCGAAGATGAAGTTCAACCCAGCGGTGTCAATCCAGTGTACGATCCGCGGGAATTCCTGTGCCAGCGGCTCCCTTAAAATATGCTCTTCCGGGAAGTATTTGGTTTCTTTGTGTTTTGCATACCATTTCTTCCCTTCGCCAGTCACCTATCGGGTTTCGTATTGTCAGCGTTGGCCTCTCGAAACCGCTGGTGCTGCTGGAACTACTGTTCCCAATCTTATTCTTTTTCTGCCGACACCCGATGTGGATGCGCCCTTTCCCTTGTCTTGCCTGCCTGACATTGTTCCTGTACAATCGAACATACAATCCCAATGTTATTCAAGTCACAATTAGCTTCAACTAAGGTTGAGTTTAATTAGGTCACCCCACACTTAGTCTTTAGCCATAATCAAAATTATTTCGACAAGATATTCATGATTTTTCTCATTCTTAATATTCAACCGACTTAGTGCATTCATATAAATGGATGGAACAATTACTATGTACTACTCAGACTTCGTACAATGAATAAAATTATCTCCAACGATTCACTTCCACCATCATAGCACTTAGCCAAATTTTTGTTCGCAACACCCTATGCAATTCACCAATTTCATTCTCCCGAAAACCCCTTGTCTACGTAGCATATTCAACATTAATCACAACATAATTCAATTCACCCAACATGCACAACCCAATTTTATTCAACATTTCAAATAATTTTAGTCTTCTTCATATTCAAATTCCAACCCTACCTAACAATTTCGCAAAAATTCAATAATACATGCATTCATCGAGTTTATATACTCACAACAATACCATGAACATCAATCAATCATAACTTAAATGAATTTAAGCTTAATTTTCACTTAGGGAATGTTTCGATCACTACACATGTTCAGGAATCGAAAATTCAAGCAAAAATGAGGTAAAGTTCAAGAACATACCTTTAATCCAATGAAATCAAAGAAGACTCGAAGAAAACTTATGCCTAGGTCCGTGTCCCATTGGGGGAGAAGGGAATTTGGGGTTTTGGTCGTGGAGGGAATGGAAAATAAGGAAGAAATGGGGGAAATCGGGGTTTTAAAAGTGTTTTTCGCGTGGGTTACCCAGTGACCCGGTGCGACCCGACGCAAAAAGACACTCAACGTGTCACTGAGGGTAACGCGGAGCACCCCCTCCGTGACACGGAGCCATCGCGCCCATGTTCTGGAATTCCTTAAAAATTCCGGAATAGGCTGCAACGTGTCATAGAGGGTAACGTGGAGCACCTCCTCTGTGACACGGAGCCATCGACGTAGGCTCACTGTAATGCCAATTTTTATTTATCTCACCTCAATTTTTTTTTCTTTTCTTCTTTGCATTTTTGCCCTCCGTTCCACCTAAAAATCATTTCACCACAATAAATTGGTTAGAATTCATAGGTTTCAACGCAACAATAATTTGTTTCTATTATTTTTTTCTTTTTCTCTTTTTCTGTTGTTTTTAATTTTTTTTAAATATTTCTACTCATCTATTACAACAATTTCACGGGTTGCCTCCCGTGCAGCGCCTGGTTTACTGTCACGGCTCGACGTCATTCACGTTCAATCATCCTCTAGAGTGATGGATGTCTTCTCTCGAATAACGTACTCACCCCAATAATGCTTACACCGCTGCCCATTTACCAAGAACGTGGCACTTCTATCTTCTTGCCACAACTCCACTGCCCCGTGCGGATCATTCTTACTACCTCAAACAGCCCTGACCATTTGGACCGCAATTTTCATGGAAACAGCCTCAATCTTGAATTGAATAGCAATACTTTCTGCCCTGACTCAAAGATCTGATGCACCATATGCTTATCGTGCCACCTCTTTGTTTTCTCTTTGTAGCACTTGGCACTTTCATCAGCATGCCAATGAAACTCATCAAGTTCGCTGAGTTGCATCAGCCTCTTCTTACCAGCTAGCTCTAGATCCATGTTCAATTTCCTCACAGCCCAGAAAGCTCGGTGTTCTAGATCCACAGGCAGATGACACACCTTCCCATAGACCAATCTATATGGAGAAATGCCAATTGGTGTCTTGTACGCAGTTCTATAAGACCACAACGCATCATCAAGTTTGCTTGACCAATCACTACATTGTGCATTCACTGTCTTCTGTAGAATCTGCTTTACTTCTCTATTCGACACCTCCACTTGCCCACTAGTTTGGGGATGATATAATGTTGCTACCTTGTGGCGCACCCCATACTTAGCTAGCAAATTCTTGAAACTTGCATTTACAAAATGAGCCCCTCCATCACTGATAATGGCTCGGGGTGTCCCGAACCTGGTGAAAATGTACTTTTTCACAAATTTTGTTACCACCGTGTTGTCATTCCTGGGGCAAGCTGTTGCTTCAACCCACCTTCTGTGTGTGCTATGTATGTTATGATATGTTGTGCCGTGTTATAGTAGATACGAGTAGATCGACAGTAGAACGATAAATCCTTAGGTATGACTCCTACTCCTTCCAGTATAATTAAGAGAAGGTATGACTTACATTATCAGACAGTTAATCTATTCCTTCCTACTTTAGTTTCATCAGTTATATTGTTGTTTTCAGATATTTCTTTTAGTAATTGCTTTACATACTCAGTACCAGCGGTACTGATGCCCGGTGGGGCGCTGCATTACTTGCCTGCAGGTACTCATAGACGAGCAGGCGATACCACGTGATTCCTGTCAGCGATCGAGTATTCAGCTCCTGTCATCCGGAGACTGAATTCCAGAGGTGTATTTCGTTTTCTTTTGTTGTATAGTATGGGTAGGTCGAGGCCCTGTCCCGATCATTTTTATGGTTATTCCTAGAGGCTTGCAGTCTATATATATTTCCCTATGGTCAGATGAGCCGGTCGTGTGAGGCCGTGCAGTTGTACAACTGTTAGTACTTGTGTTTCCTTTATGTTGGCCGTGTGGGGCCATAGTTCGACAGTAGTGGTGACCTTGCCGGTCACGTAGCTATCCAGTACTTCATGGTTAAGTTATAGATAACTGGACAGTATGGTGGCCTTGTCGGCCCGCATAGGTTTCCCTATATTGATATGTTTCTGGTCAACTGTTAGTACAGGTACAGGGGGCTATAGGCCAATGGGCCGGGGGCTGTGTTTACAGCCGTTATATAGCCCTTTGTTTCCAGAAATGTGAGTTAGAGCCAGCCAGGCACCAGATGTGCCCAGGCTTAGCAGTCCGGTAGTTCAGGTCCTAGTAGGGCACCAGGTGGCAGTCATACCCCCCAAGGCGGGGTGTGACAAACTTGGTATCAGAGCAGGTCATATCCCAGGGAGTCTGCAAGCCGTGCTAAGTAGAGTCCTGTCCATGGATGTGTTGTGCACCACATACTATGGGTAGGAGGCTGCAAGGCATGATAGGATGGTTGTCTTTTATTCTTATTCTGTCGTGCTGTAGAGCAGTACAATATAGGGTTGAGTCCCTAAAAGCTTACTATATTGTTTGGTTAAAGATAATGTCAGACCAGCGACATCCTATCACAGGTCGGAGCTTAGATATTGCAGCAGGGGAAGGCACCAGCAGGATGCCTCACCCTCGTTTAGAAATAGCCCGATCAGAGGGCACTACAGAGGCATCATCCCAGCCTTCTCAGCAGTCTCCACGACATCAGGAGCCGCTTGGGGCGACACTATCTTCAGCAGTCCCTATACCGACACCCTCCGACCAGGAGGTTAGGAGTGCTGTAGTTATGTTAGCACAGATGATGGCTGCTCAGTGTCAGCCAATGCCGTCTATAGTTGCAGAGTCATCAGGAGGGCCCGGTAGTTCGAGGGTCCGAGAGTTCTTAGCTCTGAATCCCCCACAGTTTACAGGGACGGACCGGACAGAGGACCCTCAGGATTTTCTGGATCAAATGCAGAGAATCTGCTCACACCCTGCTTATGTGTTGATTGATCCAGGGTCTACTTTGTCCTACATTACTCCATTTGTGGCACGAAAGTTTAGTATTGCACCAGAATTATTGCAGCAGCCCTTTTTAGTATCCACGCCCATCGGTGACTCTATCACAGCTAGTCGAATCTACCGCGGGTGTACAGTAGAGGTTGCTGACCGTCAGACCACAGTAGATCTGGTCGAGTTAGAAATGATAGACTTTGATGCCATAATGGGTATGGATTGGTTAGTACCGTGTTTTGCCAACGTTGAATGTTGGACCAAGACGGTCCAATTCCACTTCCCAGGAGAAGCAGTGCGGGAGTGGAAGGGCAGCACCGCTACGCCAAAAGGTAGGTTTATTTCCTACCTTCAGGCGAGAAAGTTGATATCTAAGGGATGTATGTACCATCTGGTCAGAGTCCAGGATGTCCAAGAAGAATTTCCGACGCTCCAGTCTATTCCAGTGGTGAACGAATTCCCTGATGTGTTCCCAGATGAGTTACCTGGTATTCCCCCAGAAAGGGAAATAGACTTTGCTATTGACTTGTTACCAGGCACTCAGCCGATATCAATTCCTCCCTATCGTATGGCTCCTGCAGAACTCAGAGAATTAAAAGAGCAGTTGAAGATTTACTGGATAAAGGTTTCATCAGGCCGAGTACTTCACCGTGGGGTGCGCCAGTTTTATTTGTGAGGAAGAAAGATGGCTCGCTCCGGATGTGCATAGATTATCGGCAATTAAACAAAGTTACAGTAAAGTACAAGTACCGGCTCCCTAGAATTGATGACTTATTTGATCAGTTGCAGGGAGCCAGATACTTTTCTAAGATTGACTTGCGGTCCGGATATCACCAGGTCCGGGTATGTGAGAGAGATATTCCTACGACAACGTTCAGGACCCGATATGGACATTTTGAATTTCTAGTCATGTCCTTCGGGTTAACGAAAGCCCCGGCAGTCTTCATGGACCTGATGAACAGTATTTTCAGACCTTTCCTGGACTTGTTCGTGATAGTATTCATTGATGACATTCTGGTGTATTCTCGCTCTGAAGCAGATCACCGGACTCATTTGCGGACAGTGCTCCAGATTCTCAGGGACCGTCAGCTGTATGCTAAATTTTCTAAGTGTGAATTCTGGCTTAACTCAGTGGCCTTTTTAGGGCATATCATGTCGGATGCTGGTATATTGGTAGACAAGCAGAAAATAGAAGCAGTTAAGTCATGGCCTAAGCCTACCACTCCGACTGAAGTTCGTAGCTTTCTGGGGTTGGCAGGATATTATAGGAGGTTCGTTGAAGGGTTCTCGACCATTGCAGCACCTCTAACTAAATTGAAACAGAAAGCAGCAAAGTTTCAATGGACAGAGGCATGCGAGCAGAGCTTCCAGGAACTGAAAGACAGATTAACCTCCGCCCCAGTATTAGCATTGCCGGAAGGCACAGAAGGTTATTCAGTCTATTGCGATGCGTCAGGTGTCGGGTTAGGTTGTGTGTTGATGCAGCATGGTAGAGTAATTGCATATGCTTCCAGACAGCTGAGGAAACACGAAAAGAATTACCCTACCCATGACTTGGAATAGGCCGCAATAATCCACGCCTTAAAGATGTGGAGGCATTACCTGTACGGCGTCCATGTTGATATTTACACAGATCATAAGAGCCTACAGTACATCTTCACTCAGAGGGAGTTGAATCTACGGCAACGCCGCTGGTTGGAGTTGTTAAAAGATTATGATGTGAATATTCTATACCACCCCGGAAAAGCTAATGTTGTAGCAGATGCCCTGAGCCGTAAGTCAATGGGGAGTTTGGCGTATTTACGACCTGAGAAGCGGAAGTTAGCCAAAGAAATTCATCAGTTAGCTGGTTTAGCCATTCGAGTAATGGAAACAGAAAATAATAGAGCAGTAATTCAGAATTCTGCTGTGTCATCATTAGTTACAAAGGTAAAAGAACGACAGTACGAGGACCCTGATTTAGTCCAGCTCAGAGATAGAATTCAGAAAGGTAAGGAGTCAGATTTCCAAATGACCGAGGATGATGTGCTACGCTGTAAGGGCCGCCTCTGTGTCGCGAATGTTTCAGGGCTTCGCGGGCGGATCATGCATGAGGTACATTATGCTCGCTATTCCCTTCATCCAGGAGCGACAAAGATGTACCACGACATCAGAGACATCTACTGGTGGCCAGGTATGAAAGCTGAGATCGCTGAATTTGTATCTAGATGTTCTAACTGTCAGCAGGTGAAAGCGGAGCACCAGAAGCCGGGCAGTTTGACACAAGATATAACGGTGCCTACGTGGAAATGGAAAACGATAAACATGGATTTTGTAACAGGGTTACCCCGTACCAGACGCAGAAATGATTCCATTTGGGTAATAGTTGACAGGCTGACAAAATCAGCTTATTTCCTGCCAGTGAAGGCTACCTTCTCAACTGAGGATTATGCCGAATTATATATCAGAGAAATAGTTTAATTACATGGAGTGCCGGTATCCATCATTTCAGATAGGGGAGCACAGTTTACAGCTAGATTCTGGCAGTCGTTCTAGAGGGGTTTGGGAACACAGATCAATTTGAGCACAGCATTCCACCCTCAGATAGATGGGCAGGCTGAGCGGACTATCCAAACGCTCGAAGATATGTTGCGAGCGTGTGTACTAGATTTTGGGGGTAATTGGGATGAGCATCTTTCGTTGATTGAATTTGCCTACAACAATAGCTATCATTCAGCCATCCAGATGGCGCCTTTCGAGGCATTATACGGGCGAAAATGTAGATCGCCGGTGGGCTGGTTTGAAGTGGGGAAATCAGCATTGGTTGGCCCAGACATTGTTCGGCAGTCAGAGGAAAAGATAAAGCTTATCCGAGAACGTTTACTGACTGCTCAGAGCCGCCAGAAGTCTTATGCAGATATGCGGCGCAGAAATCTAGAATTTGTGGTAAATGACTAGGTATATTTGAAGATGTCTCCAATGAAAGGGGTGATGAGATTTGGCAAGAAAGGCAAGCTTAGCCCGAGGTTCATTGGGCCATATCAGATTCGGCGAAGAATAGGCCGAGTTGCATACGAATTGAACTTGCTTCCGGAGTTAACATCTGTTCACCCAGTACTCCATGTCTCTATGTTGAGGAAGTTCGTAGGGGACCCTTCTACAGTAGTTCCAGTTCAGGATGTCCAGGTCATAGAAGAGTTAGCATATGAAGAGGTTCCTGTAGCTATTTTAGACAGACAGATTCGCAGGTTGAGGACTAAAGATGTTGCGTCTGTCAAAGTATTGTGGCGTAACAGGAATCATGAGGAAATGACATGGGAAGCTGAAGAAGATATGAAAGCCAGATACCCTCACCTATTTCAGGCCTAGTCAGTCAACAGGTATGTCCGTATTATTACTTATGCAGTACCTTATAGTTGTATGTGTGTGAATGAGAAAGATTGATACTTCGTTATCCAGTGGATCTTAAAATATTGCGTGCAGTACCTGTGTTGGACTTTTCTGCATTTCAGGTTTTTGCTATAGTCCATATTATAGGGTAGACTCTGGCGAAATTTTTCTAAATAAGTAAGTTAAGTAGTCCTCTAGATAGCAGTATACATTCGAGGACGAATGTTCTTAAGGGGGGGAGAATGTTATACCCCGTAGGATTCCTGGCACCTAGATGACCTATTCGCACGTTCGTTAAGCATATTTGAAGGCCGTACGTGCTAGAGAAAGGCCCGGGAAAAGATCGGACGAGAAACCTGTCGAACCATCGCGGAAGGAGCCGAGGCAGAGCCCCTCTGCGATGGCAGCGTGTCACGGAGGTGAAGCCTCCGCGTTGGCTCCGTAACACGTTGGCCTTGTCCAGTCCCAAGTATATAAAGCCCCACTTCGGTTTATTTTGGAATTAAATCATAAAAATTCCAGAAACAGAGAGGAAACAACAGAGAAGGAAAAAAAGAACGAAGAGGTAATATAATTTTCGTCCGATTACGCTGCTAAACGTTGTCCAAACTCAAATTAACCTCAGATACCAAGGTATTTAGCAGCAGAGAGCATTCCTACGGATTTAGTTTCGTGAAATACGGCCGACGAATCATCGAGCTACCGAGCTAAGGTAAGTGGAATTGCTCTAAACTAGTGTCTATGTGTTCCTAGCTATGAAGTGAATATTTCTCCCTTCTGGACCTCTGAAAAATAGCGAGTTTTCGATCGTCTTTCGATAAGCCTAAGTTTAGGCTATAAACTATATCGAAAGTGACGTTGATCTTTAAAATAAAGCTGTATTTAGTATTAATTGACATATTTATGAATGCAGTTGGGAGAAAATAGTTGAAGTACCGGCCGAGCCTCGTTCGACAGACGGATAGTTCGAGGATAAGGTATGTAAAGCTAGTTTCCTCGGCAAGTTAAGTAATCTCGGTACAGTACAGTAATTTAAAGGCCAGTAGAATGTTCAGAAGTCATGTGTTATGTTTATTACGAATGTTGGTATGATATTAGAAGAGTCGAGTTATAACTTGCGTGAAACTTTCTAGCACGATATAGATTCTAATACAAGTGTTAGAAACTGCACAGCATGCTCAGTACGTGATGTGACACAGAATGTTAGGATATCATTGTATTCAGTTGAAACCCAGTAAGGCAATGTAATATCTGTAAGACATCTCAGAAATAGAATGATAAGTTAAAATGAAGTTAGAAAGCATATTAGGAATAGTAAATCATGTTACTATAGAAACTCAGTATACAACATAGTTTTCAGCAGAAATACTATATCTTGTTCAGCATTAGCCCCAGTACAGTCTGGCAGAAGACTATATTTATACATATATACTATTACCAGCCTCAGCATGTATTAAGTACGTACATATTACTATCGCTAGCTCAGCATATAGTATATACAAATACTTTACCACTATTAGCTTTAGTATGTGGGACATGTAGATAGTATTACTAGTTGAGATCGTTGTATTGTTTTGGGGTTGGATTACCTAGCATCCATGAACGCCCCAGGGTTGATAGCTGTATCGACTCGTCCGCCAGAGAACGAGGATACGTCACTCCACGGAGTGGTATGCCGTCCCACAGGGGACGAAGATGGGATGCCAGTTTTTCCCCATATTGTGCCTTGATCGGCCCTTACACACACCTGTCGAGCGGATACGCCCGGGTGTTGATTCAGGAGTCCTCCGGACTCAGATGCAGTTATAGTCAGGGGCTCAGCGAGCCCAAGTGCATACCCAGGGGACCGGCGGGATGCTTATAGCTATTATAGGAGATGGGATGACCGGGGTAGGGGTATAGATTCTGTGCTGGTTGTACCCCCCGGCTTATGGGGGCTGGGTAAGGTCTGTGTGTGCTATGTATGTTATGATATGTTGTGTTGTGTTATAGAAGATACGAGTAGATCGACAGTAGAACGATAAATCCTCAGGTATGACTGCTGCTCCTTCCAGTATAATTAAGGGAAGGTATGACTTACATTATCAAACAGTTAATCTATTCCTTCCTACTTTAGTTTCATCAGTTATATTGTTGTTTTCAGATATTTCTTTTAGTTATTGCTTTACATACTCAGTACTAGCGGTACTGACGCCCGATGGGGCGCTGCATTACTTGCCTGCAGGTACTCATAAAAGAGCAGGCGATACCACGTGATTCCTGTCAGCGATCGAGTATTCAGCTCATGTCATCCGGAGACTGAATTCCAGAGGTGTATTTCATTTTCTTTTGTTATATAGTATGGGTAGGTCGGGGCCCTATCCCGATCATTTTTATGGTTATTCCTAGAGGCTTGCAGTCTGTATATATTTCCCTGTGGTCAGATGAGCCGGTCGTGTGAGGCCGTGCAGTTGTACAACTGTTAGTACTTGTGTTTCCTTTATGTTGGTCGTGTGGGGCCATAGTTCGACAGTAGTGGTGACCTTGCCAGTCACGTAGCTATCCAGTACTTCATGGTTAAGTTATAGATAACTAGACAGCATGGTGGCCTTGTCGGCCCGCATAGGTTTCCCTATATTGATATGTTTCTGGTCAACTGTTAGTACAGGTACAGGGGGCTATAGGCCAATGGGCCGGGGGCTGTGTTTACAACCGTTATATAGCCCTTTGTTTCCATAAATGTGAGTTAGAGCCAGCCAGGCACCAGATGTGCCCAGGCTTAGCATTCCAGTAGTTCAGGTCCTAGTAGGGCACCAGGTGCCAGTCATACCTCCCAAGGCGGGGTGTGACACTTTCCTTCGTGACTCCTTATATTGTAGTGCAGTTTGATATTAGTTTATAAATCCTCTTAGAGACTTTTTTTGTCTCCATTCTGGTTGGTGTTTCCGTTAGAGCCAGCTGGGTATACAAAATTTGTCCAATCACAATGTTATATAAAGTTACCTCAATTGATCTAGTAGAGTTAGATATGGTCGATTTTAACCTCATTCTTGGCATGGAATGGTTACATTCTTGTTATGCCTAAAGTTTATTGTAAGACCTGAGTGGTTAAGTTCCAGTTTCCTAATGAACCAGTCCTAGAGTGGAAGGATAGTACTTCAGTGCCTAAGAGTCGGTTTATCTCATACCTTAAGGCTAGGAAAATGATCTCAAAGGGGTACATTTATCACTTAGTTAGGGTCAAGGATTCTAGTTTTGAAACCCTATCTCTTCCATCAATTCTAGTCATAAATGAGTTCCCAAATGTGTTTCCCAAAGATCTTTTCCCTACCGAGCAGGAAATAAACATCAGCATAGACCTTGTTTCTAATACCTAGCCTATCTCAATTGATCCTTAAAAAATGGATCCAGTTGAGCTTAAAGAGTTAAAAGAATAGCTGAAGGACCTTCTAGATAAGGGTTTCATCATATGTAGTATCTCTCCATGGGGTGCCCCAGTCCTATTTGTGCAAGAGAGGACAGTGCACTCAGAATGTGCATCAATTACCGTTAGCTAAATAAGGTCACATTCACGAATAGGTATCTGCTAACCATGATTGATGACTTGTTCAACCAACTCTAGGGAGCTAACTATTTTTCCAAGGTAGACCTCAGATCGCGCTATCATCAGCTCCTAGTCAGAAAATGTGACATTCCGAAGGTAGCCTTCAGAGTTTGGTATGGTCATTATGAATTCATAGTTATGTCTTTTGGACTAACAAATGCTCCTGCAGCTTTTCTGGACTTGATGAACAGGGTATTCAAGTAGTACCTGGAGATGTTCATTATTCACTTGATGAACACAGTGACAGGACATTATGAAATACAAACTTATCAATACTATGTAACAGGAATATTAAACCAACGAAAATACTTAATAAAAATAGATACAGGACAAAATGAAAGCTATGTTACAAGAGAATTAATAAGAGAAGAGGAAATCAGTAAAAACGAAAATATAAACACAGAATTACCAGGAATATTGACAAACATGGAACGAACTACAGAACAAGAATTAATTATTGGAGGAATACCAATAAAAATAAAATTCAAAATATATCAAGGAGAAATTAGCACTACTTGGTGAAATAGGTTCTTTTAGAATCAATTTCAAACCATCTGCTAGAGGTTGTAACAATCCAAACGATCCCACTACATCAGGACCCTTTCGACGTTGCACAAAAGCCATTACTTTACGTTCAGCTAGCACTAAAAAGGCTACTCCTAGTAGAAGTGGTAGAATTATTCCAAGTATTTCAGCTGGAACACCTGCCTGCAATCCGGTGAAACTGTTAGACGAAGAGGACTCGTCTTTCATGCGGAAAGCGACCCACGGAAGTCTTCTCACTTGGAATAGAGCTCACCAGAAAAAAGACAGGTTCAAGTACGAAGGCTATTCCGTGAGTTTAGACGGAAGCAAATCTTAAAACAAAATTAAAAATCGGAAAAATGATTCATTCCCCTTTCTAAGAGGAGTAGGATCTTTGGTTGATCTGTCCCTCCCCCTCCTTTCTTCGTAGATTATTAGCCCCGGGACACCTATACCAAAAGCTCAGTGTGCAATTTGCCTGAAATCCATTTTTCCCCTTCAAACTAGTAAGTGAGGTTCCATAAATCCGTAGCCAGAAAAATAAATTGTTTTTTTTTGTTTTTTCTGGAGAGTATTTTCTTATATTCAATTTTGTATTGGACAAGAAAGGAATTCCCTTTGTGACTACACTTCGACACAAGAAAAGAGGACCGGGCGCTTTGTATCTTCGGGATAGGGGTTGGCGGTCTTCTTTAAGAGAACTTCAATCTAATACTCATTATGGATCAACTCATGTTTCCACTCTATTTTCATTACGAGGATGTATCACGTCAGGATCCGTTGCTCAAACCGAATCACGCCAACATTATGGAAGTTCCTGGATCGTGTAACATAATAGTAGTACCAAAGACAGCACCTTCTATCAAAAATGGAAAATTGGCTATGGAGATTCCGTGCGGTCAGAAATTAATACAGACACAAAGGGCTTCAACGGGAAAGTCGTTTCGATCCAATCCATTCTTGGGGTCAAATAAAGACAAAAAAGGATATGTCAGTGACCTAGCACGACAAAGCACTCTCCGAGGGCAACCCAATGTCCCCAGGGCGAATTTACGGCACTTGAGGGCTTGGTTGACACGAGCACAACAATCGGCGGAGTGCGATGGGAGGGGAAACATGAGTATAAAAAAGAAGATTTCTTCCATAATTGAAGGATATTTCAAGTAGAAGAGCTGACGTATTGTTTCACATTTGAATTTCTCATACATTCTACGTTCCCGAAATGGATCCTATCAAATATTTCACATTTTCTATGATTATCTCTATTTCAGGTATTCGGGGAATCCTCCTTAATAGAAGAAATATTCCTATTATGTCGCCTTCGCGCCAAGCAAGACCGCCCCTGTCCCTTTCCTTTCTCCATTCCACCTCCTTCTTTGCTTTGTTCCAATAGAGTCTAAGGCAAAGTGGTTCGTATGCCTACTTTACCTACTTGACGAAAGGGAACGAACAACGTTTCATTTCCGGGTTTATGGATTGGATTCAGTCAGCCTCACGACATAATCAGAGTTGGGGTTGCGGAATTGAGAGAGAATAGAGAGAATTGAGGAATGTGGATCGGCTTGCCTTTGGCTTCCGTCCTGATTTCTATTTATAGACAAATTTACAATGACCTTTACTATTCATGACTTTTACTATTCATGAATAGTAACTGACCTCTACTATTTACATAGTATCTGACTCTTACTATTTATGAATAGTGTTTGCCTTTTACTGTTTGCACAGTATTCGACTTTTACTATTTATAAATAGTAACTGACTTTTACTATTTACTACTATTTACTTTACGACTTTTTACATAAAAACATTAAACTTTGCGACTTCTTTACTAAAGTAGCCGCCTTCTTTAGACAATTGAATTGAATAGACAGAGAAGTCCGGTAAGCCTATCGATTCAAGCAAGTCCGTGGTAGGCCTGCGCCGGGGGAGCATACCATAGGGAGGAAAGGGAGCCCGGACGGTGGAAGAGCCAGGGGAGGCCGGGTCATTTGACGGAAATGGATGTCTTAGTCTGGGCATACGTATTCATAACTTACTAAACACGTACATAGCAAACTTAATTAGGCATTCATAAAAATGATATAACAAGAAGATATTAACAAATAATACTTAGCAGATTATCAGGAATATAGCAGTTTAGTTATTCATAATTATGAATTTCCATACCTTAGTTTGTAGTTTTGCATCACTGCTAGATTTTTCCATAGATGGATATTTTTAATATAGATTGTTTTTATATTTGGTTTTTTCTAGCTCTGATACCAATATGGGGTTGGGGTTGCGGAATTGAGAGAGAATAGAGAGAATTGAGGAATGTGGATCGGCTTGCCTTTGGTGGTTTTAAGTCTAGAGCCCTATTCTGGTTACAGAGTGCGGGTAGCCGACAAGTAGGTTAGCAAACTGGTGAATCAATAGGCTTTGCTCCTGCCTTCGCTTCCAGGAGGAATTCTATCATCCATGGCGAAGATATCGTATAATAAGAAAAGGCTTACTTTTCAGAGTGATCTTTCTCGATTTCAGAATGGAAAGGCTTGGTTGAAGGCAAAATTCGGTGTAATTAGAAATTTTGGGGAAGAGTGAGAGGGGGGGCTACGAGCCCTCTCTCGTTGTTGTTCCCGGACCACCCATCTCTTCCTTCCCCTTCGCCCGGCCCGGTGAGATCAGATTTCTAGAACGAAGTGAAGTGATAGGAAGAGAAGGCCCGATTTTTATTTCCGTCCCCGCGGGAGACATCGTAAATAGTTAAATGTTTGATTCCCCTATTGAATTGAATTAGGAATCGATTGAATGGGACTTGCCTATCCCCTATTCATATCCGATTTTTCTCTCTTTCTTTTCTTCTCTCTCTAGGTTCTATTTCTTTGATCTTCTCTGCTTTTTTTTGAAATGTATGGGTTCTTTGATCGGAGGTCTCATATATCTTCTTTTCTTCAGTGCCTTCTCACTTAATGCTAACCGAGCAATAACGCTCATCAAGGTGGTTTGCTTGCTGTACATCTGGTATCTGGCTTCTTTCTTCACCATGGCATTTTGTGCAATGGTGGTCTGGATATTTTTGACCGATAGTTTTACAGTATCTTGTTAACAAAGCTGTAGAGATGAAATTTTTTCTTATAGCTCTGGTGGTTGGTGGTTGCTCTGGTTTTAACAAACTTACTATCCATTGCCTTAACTCCTCCATATCTGCTTCTTTGTATTCTTTTGAGTTGGCATAGATGATTGTGTTATCTCTTGAGTAATAATTCCATACTGAATTTCCATTCAGATAGTTGTTTGCTAGTTCGTTTAGTATAGTTGCAAGTCCTATTATCCTCTTGTTAGAGTAGAACTCAGGTATCTCTTCGTGTGTTATCTCGTCCTTTTGTTCGATTTTTTCTGGAATAATCATTTCCTTTGTAAGTCCAATTTTTACTACTTGTATTATTGGTTTTATCTCGTCCAATAGTATCTCCGCGGGTGCTGAGTATATCTTTATGTAGAAAAATGTACCTTTGGTAATTCTCTTATAGGTGGTGAATGCCTTATATATTTCTGGTATCATAGCTGTATCTCCGCGGTTGCCGTATACACGGTGTTAAGTAATCCGTAGTCATAGCATGTCCTTACCAGATTGGCACTAGTTTTTGGTTGTGCGATTAATTTGTTGTATCCCTGTAGATGTTGGGTTACATAATCTTCTTCGGGTTTTGTTGTAGTGGCAGATCTTGGGTTTTTATTTAGGAAAGTTTGGATTTTATGTATGTTTTGTATATATTTGGTAGTGATATGGTTGTAGGTTTGTTTGTTTTGGTTCAAACTTTCTCTGTAGGTAGTTGTTTGTGGTGGTGGAGTAGGTGGTATGTTTTTCTTAGGTGTAAAAGGTTTATCAAATAACTGTTTTCTGATTATATCTCTCCTTTCTTTAGGTCCTGAAGTACCTGCAACTGAAATAGATGGATTGTTAGCTTGGGTTTTAAGGAGTTTCCCATCGTCTCCTTTTAGCTCTGGAAGTTTTTCGTCTTCCGATCGACGTAGCTCCGCATTTTTTAAGTCATGCTGCTGACTAATAGCTTTGCTTTTTAGCTTTTGTATCTCTTCCTCCATGTTTTCCACTTTTTTGCAAAGTGTACTCAGGAGTCCGAGTATCTGATCCATTTTTCCTTCATCAGTCTTTGTTTCTTGAGATGTAATCTGCAATTGTATTCTTTTCAGTCTTGATAACTTCAATTGTAAATGAAAAATTTAATATATTTAATACCAATCTTCTTATTTCCTTTGTTGTTACAGAATCTTGTACTTTTTTAGTTATCCACCATTTTACTTGTGTATTATCTGTTCTAACAATAAATTTGTTATAAACAATATATGGTCCAAATGCAAGTAAACATTTATATAATGCAAATAGTTCTTTTCTGTTTATTTCCCACTTAATTTGTGGTTCTGTGTATGATCCTGAGTGGTATCTACAATGATGTTCTATTTTCTCGTTTCCATATTTATATTTTAATACTCCTCCATAGCTATGATTACTTGAGTCTGATTCTACTATGTAGGTGAATTGTTTATTTTCATCTGGGAAATATAATTTTGGTAGTTTCTTACACATTTCTTTTATCCTTTTTATGTAGTTTTTGTCCTTTTCATCAAAATAATATTCTACATCCTTTTTTAATTTTCTTTGTAATGGTTTTAGATTTTCTGCTAATTTTGGAACATATTCTCTTATTTGGTTAACTAGTCCTAAGAAGGATTGTAATTTTTTCTTAGTGTCTAATAATTCTTCAGAGTCAATTATCTTTTGTGCTATATGTGTTTGCATTTTTATTCCGTTTTTATCTATCTGTATACCTAGAAATTCTACTTGGTTTTTTAGTATTTCAGCTTTCTTTTTGCTTAAACTTATTCCTGATATTTCTATAATGTGTATGAATTTTTCTAATAGCCTTATATGTTCTTCTTTTGTCCTTGAATAAAGTAATATGTCATCTATGTATACTATACAGTTTTCTAGTTGGTTAAAATAATTATCCATAAAGTGTTGGTATCTTCCTAGTGCATTTTTGTATCCAAAAGGTAATACGTTCCATTCGTAGAATCCTTGTGGTACAGTAAATGCTGTTAATTGTTTTGATTCTTCTTCTAGCTTTAGGTGGTAAAATCCTGACTTACAGTCAAATTTACTGAAGTAATTATATCCTTGTATTTGTCTTATTTTTAGTATCTTATTTGGAATTGGGTAATTATATGTTTTAGTTTTTGCATTTAGATTTCTGTAATCTATTACCATTCTGCTTTTTCCTCTTTTTTGTTCATTGTGTTTATTTACTATAAATGCCGGACTGTTATGTTTACTATTACTTTCTTGTATATAATTATTTTCCAGTAGTTCTTTTATATGCATCTGAAATTCTTTTTGATCTTCAAAATTATATCTTAGTGGTTTTTGTGTTATTATACTATTTTCATCTATTAGTTCGATTTTTACTTTCGTTTTATGTTTTTCCCATCTTTGTAGTGGGTTTTCATTATAAAATGTTTCTAACTTATCTTGTAATATTTGTACCTTATCTATTGTAAATATTATCATTTCAATTTTTTGGTCGTTGGTTATTATATTTTCTAATTTTTGAGTAATTTTTCGCTTCCTTTAATCCATGGCGTATTTTTTCTTATTCTGTTATTTACTCTTTTTGCTCCTATTTTCTTATTACATGGGGTAGTAAACCACCAATGTGTTTTTGTTATAGTATGTGGGTATAACTTTTCTAAAAATGGCATTCCTAATAGTATATCTCTATTAGTGAATTCATAACTATACATTTCTTCTATTATTAATATTTTATCCCATATTTGTACTTTTATATTTTTAGTTTTGTGTGTTATCATGCTTCCTTCATTGTTAAAGCCAGTGACTATAAGTGGTGTTTTTAGTTTTTCCCATTTTTCTTCTGGTAAGCAATTATGTTTACACATATTTGCTCCTGCTCCCGTATCTACCATAGGTGTGTAATATCTGTTGTAATAGCCTTCTACTATTATTTTCATTAGTATATATATTTTTGTCATTCTTTCATATTAAAGTTCTTTTAATGATTATCTTTTTATTCTCGTAATGTATTGTTAGTTTCTTTTCATCTATATTATAAGGTTTTACTGTTTCCAGCCATTTTATTCCTAGAGTAATATTATCTTTTCCTTGATATATTTTGAATTTTATTTTTATTGGTATTCCTCCAATAATTAATTCTTGTTCTGTAGTTTGTTCCATGTTTGTCAATATTCCTGGTAATTCTGTGTTTATATTTTCGTTTTTACTGATTTCCTCTTCTCTTATTAATTCTCTTGTAACATAGCTTTCATTTTGTCCTGTATCTATTTTTATTAAGTATTTTCGTTGGTTTAATATTCCTGTTATATAGTATTGATAAGTTTGTATTTCATCCATTCTTTGTTCTAATAATCTTGGTTGTATTTCGTATTCTATCCTTTTTGAGGTACTATTTCTAGATGATGATGGTGTATCATAATTTATTCTTTTTGATGTACTTAATCTTTCTCTTACTATTTCTAAATCTTCTTCAATATCCATTTCTTTGTAACTGTAGTCATTATTATCAATGACGGTAACTATTTTATCAAAAGGATTTTCTATTTTAATTCTTTGAATTTTATTTTTGGCTACTATTTTATGTTTTGTTGTTAATACATATAAGTTTTTACATCTAGCTGTAAATATTTTACTACCTGGTGCCAGCTCTATTCCTGACATTTTCCAGTATAGTACTAGTGATTTGTCTATATTTCTATCATCTATTGCTACTGAGTAGTTTGCACTTATTATAAACTTAAATTTTTGATATATTAAGTTTCCCTTAACTACACTTATTACGCTTTTTTCTATTGGGTGGACTATTCTGTCATCTGCTAAATATAGTTCAATTGGTGTATCTATTCCTTCCCTAAATCATGCTTTTATAAGTATCTCTGTTGCTCCTAAGTGTACATATTTTATTGGATTTTTTGCTTTTATTTCTTGGATTTCTTTGTTTGTTATCTTTTTATTTATTATAGGTATTTTAGCTCTTCCTTGGGCATATTTGCAATCTATTATGTGTTCTTTTTGGCTTACTACATAATACTCTTCTTGTCTTAATTTAAAGAAATTTCTTAATTTGGGTACTTCTAGTATTTTTTCTATGCTTAAATCTAATTCTTTTCCTTTTATTTGTTCAAACATATTATTACCAAATATTAATTTTTGTTCTGAACTTTCGTTATCTTGATATTCTTCTTTACTTATAATTTTTATATCTGTTTCAGTCATTATCTGTTTCATATTCTTCTATCTCGTTTTCATTATCTGTTTTTTCATATTCTGTTAATTCGTATATACTATCTTCATCATTTAAATCATAGTCTATGTAATCTATTTGTTTGTATTGTTCATTTTCGATTATTATTTCTACTTCTGATATTTGTTTTTTATTCATATTTCTAGGTACCTTACAGTCTCTAGCTAAATGTCCTAATTTACCACAATTGTAGCATTTGCATTCTGATATATTTTTCTTAGCTCTGTGAGGTCTTTTTTGTTTATAATTTTTTATATAGTATCTTTTTCTTGGTTTTTTATATTTGTATTTGGTTCTGAATGGCCTGTATTTTTTAATTCTTTTCTTATATTTATGTTTATTTGTGCATCCAAATTGTGGTGTTGTTCTAGTTGTGCAACATGCTAAGTTTTTTACTAATATTTTTTCCATTTTCATATCTTCTTTATGTTTTTCGCATAATTTTGTAAACCATTTTTGTAAAAATTTTATTCTAGATCCTAGTGTATCTATCATCCTGACTCTTGCCATTCTTTAGTTACTTTTGAACTAAATGGTTCTGGTAGTTTTGTATAGTATAATTTTCTTATTTCTCTACTTTCTTCATTCGTGTATAGTCCTTTATAGTAGTATTCTTTAAATGCACATGTGTATTCATCCATATAGCTCATTTTACATATACTTAATTTATTCATTAGATTTCTATTTAATTCTTTATCTTTTTGCCGTTCATCTATTTCTGTAGTCATACTACTAAATTCCTTTCTTATTGCCATTTCGTATTTATTTAGTATATCTATAGATGTTGTTGCTGGTTCATTATTAATTTTCTTATTATTTCTTAATGTTTCTAAACTTTCTGGTGATAAATTTTGTAACCATATTTTAGTTGTTCCTATTAGTGTTCTTTCTATATATCCAGGGGCATCTGTTATTAATATTTTATTGTCTATTAATTGATTTGAAATATATCCTATCCATAATTGGATTGTTTTATTTGTGTCTGCTACACAATCTATGTCTAAGAAATTATATTGTTCTATATTTTGTTTAGGTGTCCATTTTTTATTTAATCTCTTATCCCATAGTGTTCTACTTCTATTTTCTCTTTCATAGGTATAATAAGTTGGTGTAGTATTTAATCTTTTCGGACTTCTAGTTCCTGACGTACTAGGTTTTTCATGTATATCTTCTACATTGATTTCTATGTTGTTTTCCTTTTCTATTAGGTTAGTATAGGTTTCTGAGGTTTCTGAATATTGATCTAAGTTTTCTTCATCATCTTGTTCACTTATGTCGTCTATTCCTATTTTAGGTTGATTTTCTATTGTTCCTGATTTTCTAACTCCTTTAGCTCTGTTGGAGATACTCTTTAAGGGGGAATAAATATAGGCTACGTATCGGAAAGAAGGTCAATACCAAAATCAATCTCCCGCTCAGGAGGGATTCTTAGTAAATCATATGGAAAATTTTTTGGATAATCACACACTACAAGAACTAACAGGATAATCAGGGTTTCGGACATAGCATCTTTAACCCTAACTAGATAATACACGCAACCCTTAGAAATCATTCTGATGGACTTAAGGTAAGAAATGAAGCGACATACAGGGAAAACTGGACTATCCTTCCACTCTTAGAATTGTTCACCCGAAAATCTAAACTCTGCTGCATAGGTTCTACAATTGACTAAGGCATAATATGCATATAACCAATCCATGTCGAGGATAACATCAAAATCGGTCATGGCTAACTCTACTAAATCTACTGAGATGGCTTTATGAAGGACTGTGATAGGGAAATTTCGATATATCCGTCTAGCTATAACTGCATCACCGACTGGAGTAGATTTTGAGAAGAGTTCTAAAAAGATTTCGGGACTGACTCCAAAACTACTAGAAACATAAGGCATCACAAAAGACAAAGTAGCCATTGGATCTAACAATGCATATATATATCAAGGTGGAATACTCGTTACTACATCTGGGGAGACCTCCTGCTCCCAACGGGATGCTAGGGCATAGAATCTATTTTGATGCTAACCACCACACGCACTAATAGAAGCCCCCTTCTAGGATGGGCGCGCTGGTGGAGCTTCCATACTGGAGGCTGGACCTCGACCCCTATCATGATCCTTTTTGGCTGTTGGGCAATCTCTAAGAATATTTCTGGACTTCCCGCTACCGAAACAAGAACCTGAACCTGCTAAGAACTGACCCACATGTCTCCACCCACATCTGCTACACTTTAGAGGGCTAGTATCTGTGGGTCTGCAACTCTGACCTCTTGAGCCTGATGCTCGTCCCTTCTAATCATTCCTGGATCTAGATGGAACACTCATAGCCGAAGGCACTGGGGCTGAAGATCTTTGGTGGGACTACTGACGGTGCCCACTAGGTCTACGCTGGGAGAATCCAAAGCTATCAGTCCTAGCCCTCTTGGCCTCTCTTTCCTGCTCACTCATCTGTACCACCTCCATTTGCTAGGCGTATAGGACCATCCGAGCAAATTTAATTTAGTGTCCTGATGAAGCATCGTGTTTCGATAATCCTTGACTAGGTAGTCTACTACCCTATGAACGAACCGGCTCACTTAGGCTCTCTGATTCTCCACCATCTCAGGTGCATACTTAGACAGACAAGTGAACTCCAAGGCATACTCTTGAACTGTCATCTTCCCTTGCTTTAGGTTCACAACCTCGACTGCTTTGATATTGTAATACCCCAGGAAGGCCTAAGAATAGACCCGGGAGTTGAATTTGGAAAGTGCAGAAAACTGACAAAAATATCACAGGATGGGTGACTCAACGGCTCATGGTTGGATACCATGAGTCATCGGAAGCAATCGTGGTATGGGGGTTTAGGGAAGCAGTGGTGACAACGGATGGTGTAACGACTCATTGTCAGGATTAATGAGTTGTTACCGATAGTAGGAAGGGCTGAACTTAGGCTGATGCAAAACCCACGAGGCATCCCACGATTCATGGTAAGATTTGACAGCCCATTATTTCTAATCTTTACATTTGGGTTAAGAATTCCAACGCATACAACGGATTGAGACCACGACTCGTTGGAAGCCACCACGTATCCCATGATTGATGATAAGATGTAACGACCCGTTGTTTCTAGTCGTTACTTGTGGGTTGAGAATACCAATGCATACAACAAATTAAGATCACGACTCATTGGAAGCCACCACGAGTTGTGGTGAGGCTCGTGGTAAGGGAAGTTCAGATTGATTAAGTAGTTGCTGAAGGTCGATCCAACAACCCCTTGATTGAAGCAACGACTCGTCCTGACGAGTCGTGGGAAGAACATAAGGTTTGTCATGAGGCAGTGGACCCGACGAATCGATACCATGAGTCGTGTTATCATGCAATGACCCATTGAATCAGTCGTTGGTCCGTTCGAAGCAGTTTTCAGGGGAAATTTCATTAAGGGAAATTTTGACTTTCCCATGCTTTGATACCCTAAACTACGTTGTATTGTGTTTTTCTGAATGTGATAAGATGGGTAAAGTTCCTAATGCGTACCCATTCCCATGCAAGAGCTTTAAGAAGGGTTTTCGGGAGATTCAAGGTCTTTTTCTCCAAAATTTGATCAATTTTTTTGCAGGTATTCAAGGAACATTGAAATCAGTCCATTTACAGGTATGTAGGGTTTAGAATGGGTGAAACACTTTCACACCCATTCCCAAATTTCGATTAAATCATGAATTCTCCTATTCAAGTTCTATGGTGTTTTACCCAAATGCATGAAAATATTATTTCTCTTTATGGGTATGATTTAATTGAGTTTTAATTATTGAATTATGAATGATGGGAATGTTTTATATTATTTTCTTTGAAATCATGTTTCAAACTTTTAAATCTAAAATGCCCATTGATGAAGGTTTATGAAAGTTATGATTTATGACGAATATTCAATATTTTGAGATTATTGATGATTGGAAAGCATGATTTAAAGTTCCCATGTTTATGAGCATATTTTGAAAGAATTGAGTATGTTGAAGTATTGGGAAATGCCCACCTGTTGAATGATTTATGATTTATGAAATGAATTACATGATTTATCGATTTATATTGTCGGCCGATAAAAAGGGACTTGATTCTTGGCTAAGCATGTTTTAAAGGGGAACAGTGATGATAAATGTTATATTTTAGTCAATTAATCTTAATGCATGATGTTATTGATTATGTATGAGCCTATATCCATGTTTTTGGGAGCAATGTGTAGCACCGAGTATCCCGGCGTTCAAAGGACTACGCCGGTGTCTCATAACCAAGTGCCACCGTGGGTTTCTAATGATATATTATTTTGATAATGAGCCCCTCAAATGTTATATCATGCCTAATGCACGACCCTCGCCTGGCAAGCCAGGGCCAACTCTACCCACTTGAGTGAGATAGTTAGGCCATCATGAAAGGCTCTACCATGATGGTGTTAGTTATGATGAGTCCTCCCATTGTTCCGCATGTTTTATGAATTCTAATGTTTATGTTATTGTCTCAAGTTATGTTTTGATAAATTTTTCTTACGATTATGATTATGAATGCTTTATGAATGATTTGAAAGCCTTGAGCCTTATATTTTCTTATGGAGTTTATTATATATGAATGATGTCCTTCTCCTACATTTACTTATGAGTTTTATTTTACTTTTAAATGTCTATTTTACTTACCTTGCATACTTTGTACATTCCATGTACCAACCGCATACTTTCTATGCTATATCATTTCATGATACAGGGTTCGGATCTCAGGCTCATCCTCATCCTTAGTCCATCTTAGCTTACGCTCTCAGATTATTGGTGATTCCTTATTTTTTGATGGCTGTTGACAAACTTTTATGTTATCTTATGTTTCAGTATTGGTCGGGTTAGTTGGGGATGTTGCCCATCAACCCATCTTATGTAGTAGAGGTTTTCATACAAGATGTAGAACTCAGCTTATGTATATGCCCAGTACTTCCGGTTGTTACACTATGATTACGTGTATTTTATGTCTTATGATAAGTATTCTATTTTATTAAATGAGATTAGATGTATGCATGTGTCATGGGTCAACTTGAGGTCTCTCGGGGTCCCTTGTCCCTTGTCTACGATCTAGGTGTACATTTGGGTCGTGACAAACTTTGTATCAAAGAAATAGGTTTGGAGTGTTCTAGGGTGTCTGAAAGATGCGTTAAGTAGAGTCTTTTTCATGAGTGTGAAGTGCGCCACACCTATGATGAAGAGGCTACTAGACGTTTTGGAAATGTTCCCTTCTTTCTTGTTCTATATCGTCCGATGAAAAGTCTCTCCATCCTTCTAATTCGTGTGATTCGTGATTGTAAAATTATGGTTCCTAGAAGAATGAATGGAAGGAGGAATGGAAATGATAAAGGCCGTGGGAGTGGCAATGACCATGGGCATCAACAAGCTCCACTTGTTTAGGAGCCCCAGGCACTTAAGCCAATTGCCCATGTTGAGTTTCGGGCGGCTATTCAGATGTTGGCGCAGTCCTTGACCGCCCAGGTCAACCAGCAGGCTGTTGCCCAGGTCCCATAAAATGGAAATGCAGCGGCAGCTCCAATTAGAGACTTCTTGAGGATGAACTCTCCTGAGTTTACGGGATCAAAGATGGACGAGGATCCACACGAGTTCATTAAAGGGATCTTGAAGGTCACTCAGATTATGGTGGTGACAAATGGGGAATGTGTCGACTTGGCCTCTTATCAGCTAAAAGAGGTCACTCATATTTGGTACAAGCAATGGAAGGACAGCAGGACAGCGGGAGCAGGCCCTATCAGCTGGGATGAGTTCCACATGGCTTTTCTCGACAGGTTCTTCTCTCGGGAGATGAGGGAGTTGAAAGCAGCGGAGTTGTGAACCTCAAGTAGGGAAAGATGATAGTTCTGGAGTATTCTCTTGAGTTCACTCGTTTGTCAAAGTATGCCCAGAGTTAGTGATGGATCAGAGGCGCGGGTGAGCCCATTCATTCATGGTGTGGCTGGTTATTTAGACAAGGATTGCAGGACTTCCATGCTCCACCAGTATATGGACTTTCCTCGCATAGTGTTTTATGCCCAACAGATGGAGGCGGCTCATGCAAGGGAGAGGGAGGCAAAGAGGGCTCGAATAGATAGCCATGGGTTTTCACATTAGAGGTTTGATGGTATCTACCGTCCACAGTTTTAGAAGAGATCACTAGCCCCATCACCATCAGCAACTAGTATTTCATCAAGACCCAGGAGTGATTAGTGGAGCAGGGCTTCAGGGTCGAGCGATTAGAGGGGCACCCAATTAGAGTATACCTCTCTAGCCTACGAGAAGTGTGGCAAGAATCATGTCGGGGAATGCCTGCTCAGTTCAGTTGTTTGTTATGGGTGTCGTAGGTTTGGGCACATGTGTTGAGCATGCCCATATGCTAAACAGGGTGATGATAGGGGTTGTGCATAGACAACCAGGTCAACAGCAGCTCCAGACCGTTTCGCTCCGCAGGGAGCATCGACTAGTGGAGGTGGCGAACAGCGCCAAAACCGATTATATTCCCTTGCCTCGCGCCAGGAGCAGGATACCTTGCCATACATGGTCACTAGTATGTTGTGTGTCTTTCATATTGATGTTTATGCCTTGCTAGATCCGGGAACTACCTTGTTTTTCGTGACTCCTTACATTGCTAGTAGCCTTGGAGTTAGTACAAAGACATTGTCAGAACCGTTTTCAGTTTCAACCCCTTTTGGTGATTCGGTCATAGCAAGACCAGTATATTCGGATACCATCAGCTCACAGTTCGGGAGAGTGATATCCCGAAAATAGCCTTCAGGAATTGATATGGTCACTATGAGTTTGTATTTATGTATTTTGGACTAACGAATGCTCTTGTAGCTTTTATGGATTTGATGAACAGGGTTTTCAAGCCATCTTTAGATATGTTCGTGATTGTGTTCATAGATGACATCCTTATATACTCTCGGAGCGAGGAGGAGCATGCTGCTACTTTTAAGGTGGTGCTACAGACTCTGAAGAATCGTAATTTATATGCTAAATTCAGTAAATGTGAGTTGTGGTTGAACTTGGTGGCATTTTTGGGTCATGTCGTATCGAGTGAGGGTGTACAGGTGGACTCTCAAAAGATAGAACTGGTGAAAAATTCGCCTAGACCAGTGAGTCCTTCGAACATCAGGAGTTTCTTGGGTTAAGCTAGTTATTACCAAATATTTGTTGAGGGGTTTTCATCCATTGTAGCACGTTGACAAAATTGACCCAAAAGAAAGTGAAGTTTCAATGGTTTGAGGCTTGTGAGAAGAGCTTCCAAGAGTTGAAGACTCGACTCACCTCAGCACCAGTATTGACCCTACCTGAGGGTATCGATGGGTTTGTGATATATTATGACACCTCAAGGATCGGCCTTGGTTGTGTATTCATGATGGTAAGGTCATAGTCTTTGCTTCCAGGCAACTAAGGTCTATGAAAAGAACTACCCGAATCATGATCTCGAATTGGCGGTGGTAGTATTCGCCTTGACAATTTGGAGATACTATTTGCACGGGGTCCATGTATATGTGTTTACGGACCACAAAATCCTACAGTATGTGTTTAGCCAAAAGGATTTGAACCTACATAAGAGAAGGTGGTTGGAGCTTTTAAAGGATTATGATTTGAGCGTTCTCTACAATCCGGGAAAGGCTCATGTAGTGGCAAATGCTCTTAGTAGACTTTCCATGGAGAGTGTGTCCCATATATATTAGGAAAGGAAGGAGTTAGTGAAGGATGTACATCATCTTGCACGACTAGGAGTCCATCTTATTGACTCAACCGATGGTGGTGTCATTGTTCAGTATGGGTCGAAATCATCCTTAGTTACCAAAGTTAAAGCTAGACAAGATGAGGATCCTATTTTGGTAAAGATAAAGAAAGTCATTTAGAATTAGAAGGTAGAAGTCTTTTCCAAAGGGGGAGATGGGGTGATTCGATATCAGGGTCACTTATGCATTCCAGGTGTTGATGATTTGAGAGATCGAATGTTGCACGAGGCTCATGGTTCCAGATATTCTATCCATCCAGGTGCCACCAAGATGTACCATGACCTATAGGAAGTCTATTGGTGGAGTGGCATGAAGAAGGAGATAGTAGAGTTTGTGGCTAAGTGTCCGAATTGTCAATAGGTGAACACTGAGCATCAAAGACCTGGAGGTGTACTTAAAGACATTACTATCCCTACTTTGAAGTGGGAGGAGATCAATATGGACTTCATTACAAGGTTGCCTCGCACTAATTGGTAGTATGACTCTATTTGGGTGGTTGTGGATAGGTTGACTAAGGAACCTCATTTCTTACCGGTCAAAACTACTAAATCAGTGAAGGATTATGATAAGTTATACATTTGGGAGTTATGTCAGTTGAATGGAGTGCCCTTCTCCATCATATCACATAGAGGTACTCAGTTTACCTCCTAGTTTTGTTGATCGTTTCAAAAGGGACTTGGTACTCAGGTCAAGCTTAGCAAAGTCTTTTACTCGCAAACAGGTGGTCAAGCCCAGCGGATCATACAAACCTTGAGGATATGTTGAGAGAATGTGTGATTGATTTCAAGGGTAGTTGGGATGATCATTTTCCTCTCATTTAGTTTGCATATAACAAAAACTACCATTCCAGCATTCAGATGGCCCCATTTGAGGCTCTTTATAGGTGGATGTGTAGATCACCTATTGGTTAGTTTGAGGTTGGTGAAGCTACATTGATAGGTCTAGATTTAGTCCATTAGGCTATGGTGAAAGTTCATCTCATAAGGGATAGGTTGAAACAACTCAGAGTCGCCAAAAGTCCTATACAGATGTGAGGAGGAGAGAACTTGAGTTTGAAGCCAGTGATTGGGTGTTTCTAAAGGTGTCTCTCGTGAAGGGAGTGATGAGGTTCAGAAAGAAAGGGAAAATCAGTCCCCATTATGTTGGTTCATACCGAATTGTGAAACGGACCCTCAAAACATCAGTCCATCTAGTTTTCCATGTATCGCTCTTAAAGTAGTGTTTGGGTGATCCAGCTCTGGTTGTTCCGGTGACAGTGTCGGTGTGAAAGATAGCCTCAGTTATGAGGAGGTTCCATTAGAGATAGTTGATTGTCAGGTTCATAAGATAACAAACAAAGAAGTATCCTCAATGAAGGTTTTGTGGGAGAATCAGCATGTTGAGGGAACTACGTGGTAAGTAGAAGCAGATATGATGTCTAAATACCAAAATCTATTCCCTTCCGGCTCAGTTACAGCTTGAGGTATCAGTTTCTTCCTTAATACCCTATTTAGTTTCATGTTCAGCTCATTTGCCCCAGTTTCTTTCATGTCAATGAATGTATGTGCCTTTCATGAATTCAGTTCAGTCATGTAGTTTAGTTCGGAGTCAGTCACTCCGTCAGCTTTCAGCATGTATGTTTAGTATTTGAGTATGACAATTGCATTTCTGTTCTTTTCAACATGTTTTCCCATATTTGAGGATCAATGTTCCCAAGGTGGAGATATTGTAATACCCCGAAAATCCTAATATTAGACCCGGGAGTTGAAATGGAGAAAATAAGATTTCCTATACCATGTCACAGGACGAGTCGTCCAGTGACCCATAGGGTGCACCATGAGTCATTGAGTGACTCGTGAGGAAGAGCTTGGATTGGGTTGGAATTTTTAGCTTTGAGGTGACCACGGGTGTGACCATCATGGTCAGCAGCATGATTAGATGAGTGATCCGTGGTGAAGAGTTGACTGGAGATTTAATGATTGGGTAGTGTGGGTAACGACTTGGTCATCACGAGTCGTTGGGTACACCACGACTGGTGGTGTCCCTCATGGTGACCCTTAGAAGGGGGATGTTCGGTGGTGGATACTACATGCAAGTGCACGTGGTTGAACAAGTAGTAAAGCGGCTTATTTCAAGCCATGTATCGATCCCACAAGGACTAAACTACGGTATTAATTAACTTAGGCGTCAGTGAACTATATCTCTATGAATGCAAACAACCAAATAAATAATATTTTAAGAGTTAAAGTTTACCATGTAATGAAAATCTAAGTCAATATTAGAATTTGAGTCTGAACAATAGCAATGAAAAAGTTGAGGTTAAGACAAACATGTAGGGATGTAATTTATTAATTCAATTCAACGAATTTTCTCTTCGGTTGCTAGTCAGGAATTTATTGCCGATGGATTGGATCTGTCGACTCCTATCCAATTTAAGAATCATGAGACCTTAATCTACATTTCTGTGATAAAAGAATTTCATGCCCTAGCCATACATAACCGATTCCTTAATTGACTAATAAGACTTTAAGATATATTTCTATTCTGAATGTAAATCTTTTGTCAATTTTTACAGCTAAGAAAAGATCATATCCTACCAATTCACATCTGTCCAATTTCTTTCCTTTTCAAAATCAAAATTGGATATCTAGATATACATTAACATTGGCCAAACATTGCAGTAAAAACAAGAATTGATAGAACAACCATTGAAGAAAAGATGAACACTAAAATGACCAACAATTACATTCCTCTACAATTATTCTTAACCTCAGCAAGAAGTGAATTAGCCACTCATTTGTGGATTAAACATCTTCAAATAAGTAGAATTCATACAAGCAATTGGAATTAAAGAGAAAGAGAAAGAGAAGAACCCTAGAATTTTCGTCCTCTCAACTGCCTATAACCCACGTTCTTGCTCAACCAAGTCAGAATGTTTAAAATAAAACCTAAGTGTGCTATTTATACAATTGAGAATTTTTCCAGGAATAACAAGCAACGTGGCAGGGAGTGTATCACGGAGCACTCCCTCCGTGCCACGGGGGTATCGCGGACCCTAACTGGAACTTGAGGTTCCAGGTAATTACACTCAACGTGACATGGAGTGCATCATGGAGCACTGCCTCTGTGTCACGGAGGTAGCGCGAACCTCCACTGGAATTTGTCAAAATTAATTCAACCGAGGCAGAATGCCTCCACGATGGCAGCGTGACACAGCTCCATCGCGGAGCCCTTATTTTTGCTGCTTTCCCTTGTCAACTACCACTCCTTGTTTCCAAGTCCATCCCCGCACTTCACCAACATATATATTAGCTTCCAAAATTTCCTTTTATCTACAAAACAACACTAATCATGTTGGTTAGTATAAATTCACATTTAACCAAGAATTACATGAGAATGTACACATAACAATAGATAAACAAGTAGAACTGAAGCATTTGAGTATCACTTGGGCATGCAATTCTACCCAAGATCACTTACCCCACACTTAAAACCTTGTTCGTCCTCGAACAATACACTCACATCTCATGCAATTGACACCCACGCATAGCTAATTTGGCTCGACCATTCAAGCTACGGCTATACAGATTATTTAAGATAGCAAATCATCAAGAAAACATGCATGGTCTCATCAATACAATGAAGTACACCACATTAAGACCTCCTAAACTCCAGAATCGATTCTCGATCTTGGCAAACTCGTACAAATCAACTGATCAAGACATCCGACACGAAATTTAATCTCTCTTCAAGCATGTGCCCTCAAAACCTAAGAGAATTACCCCATTTGCCCTCATATGATTTCCAAAGCACTACATGTAGGGGTATATGAATACGATTTCGCTTTCTCTCCCAAAGAATTCACATGCATCATGTCATGCACCATAGGCTTGCCTCTAGTGTATTACTCCACTAATATAAGGATGCGCGATGTAAGATTACGTAGGACTTAATGGGTTGTAATGTAAGCTAAGGAACTAGTAAATACTGGGCTAACCAATAATAGCAACCAGCTTCCTTAAGCATTTTTCAATACATCCCACCTTCATTACAGGCATTGTTTCTTCCTCCATCCTCTCATTCTTGAAATTTTTTTCTTTGTTTTTGTTCCCATTTCTTTAAGAACACTCGACTTACTAGCAAAGAGTAGTTATACATCTTTATTTTTTTTAAATTTCAACAAGTGCACCTTTGACCTTTTCACGGCTAAGAGTTTTGGATCAAATTCACGTCTAATGAAAAGAAGGGATTAAGCTTGGTTTGTACCTCTTCAAAGAAAGAAAAAAATAGGCTAAAGGCTCAATGGGGCTAACTAGGATGTACAATCAAGGTAGGTATGATAGGTGAGAACTTTCAGTTTTTTCAAAGAAATGCCTACATCCTTTCCTACAATCCACATCCTTCATTTCGTTTAGCACACAAATCAGGAAAGTTCTAGACACTTCACAATAGCATGGAATAGTCGAAACCTCACCTCACACTCATTGCACATGCTCAACTCAAGACATATTCACAGACTCTTCAATCAGCTAATTACAAGAATTCACTATTAAGCCTTGATCACACCGAATTGAACACTATGGCCTAGGTATCTCAACATGTTTAACTCATTTGCATGCTTTCATACGTATCACACTTGCATCATTATATCACGTACAACACGTAACAAGACTTCCGAACAATGAATTAGCAATACGTTTGGGACACAAACAAAAGAAAGAAGAAAAAGAAAAAAACTACTCCTATCAACTACTTTTCCCTTAAGACGGTCCTCATCCATCCATCATAGGGAACAGTCGCTATCTACAACGTCGGTTCAATGGGACTATTCTTGGTAAAAACACTGAAAACAAAAGCCGAGAAACACAACAAAAAAATTTAAACAAAAAATTCGATAGAAAAAGATAAAAATATAATTTGAAAAATATTTACACAACACAACCAACAGCAGCTCAACACAACACACAGCAGCTCCACATTCATTACAACACCAAATTAATTACAGAACACCAAACACAGAGTCACAAGGACACATTTATCACAAGCACAACAAACAAAAACAAAACATAAACAAAGAAGCTGGCACCTAACTACTTCCACCCCACACTTAAACCGAACACTGTCCCCAGTGTTCACATAATTTCAAAATATCACAAAGGTTGGGTGGTGAAACGCCCTGATCAATCAAAGTATTCAACTTCTTCACCAGGTGCTAGTGCTTCATCGCCCTTGTTCGAATCGCCCCCGCCATCCTCTTCCGACTCAACATCTGAGTCCTCCCGGCGTGTCTCCTCATCAGTAGGGACATCATCATCCACGGGCCCCACTCTGCATAAATCTTGGGCATTCTGGTTGAATGGGTAATCCAACTCGAGCTTCCATAGCTCATCCTCCATTGCCGGCCTCCCGCCGATGTGCAGCTGCAACATCTACATCCTGTACATACGGGCCATGTACTGATCATCCCTAGCATGTCGCTTGGCTAGTGTGAGCATCGACCCAAAAGTAGTGTCAGGTGCCTTGGTTTTGGTGACATCCAAGGCACGCCTGTCGATCTGTGGGATGTAATCTAGGGCCTCCTCCTCAATATCGTGGCCCCTCAGGAACGTGGTAAGTAGACCACCGAACCCGTATCTGTGCCCCTAATGCAGTCGGGCTCTCTTCATGGCGGAGATGATCACCGCCCCCACATTGATATCCAACCACTTCATCAGGGCATACACTAGACAAACTCTATCCCGGGTGACATCTGTCATGTGCACCCCTGGGATCAGGCCTGAACACAAAATTTTCAACCTAATTCGGGCCTCCCGATTCATTTGAGAGTAGGGAAATGTCTGATGGTAGCCCCTCTCCTTGTGCCTACCCCACCTGGCTATCGATCGGGCTCCACATAAGGTGCGCCTGATGTCCGCATAGGGTGGAGTGATGTTCAGCTAACGGAGGACATGCGCGTCTATGTCCCGCGCCCCAAGGATTGCATTCAAGTGGTGGGGCTCAAATGTGACAACCTGTCCTCTGATTTTTATGGTGTGGATGTGTAAGGTCGGGTTCAAATTTGCATAGAACTCCCGGATAAGATGAAGATTGCACTCCCTGGGCTCTTTGAAAATGAAGTTTAGCCCAGCGGTGTCAATCCGATGTACAATCCGCGGGAATTCCTGTGCCGGTGGTTCTCGTGCTATCTGCTCTTCCGGGAAGTATTTAGTTTCTTTATGTTTACATACCACTTTTTCCCTTCATCGCTCACCCATCGGGTTCCGTATTGTCTGCGTTGACCTCTAGGAACCGCTGGTGCTACTGGAACTGTTGTTCCCAATCATACCCTTTTTCTGGTGGCGCCCGATGTGGATGCGCCCTTGCCCTTGTCTTTTCGGCCTGACATTGCTCCTGTACATTCAAATATGCAGTCCCAATGTTATACAATAATTAGCTACAACTAAGGTTGGGTTTAATTGGATCACCCTCACTTAGTCTTTAGCCGCAATCAACACAATTCGACAAGACATTCATGATTTTGCTATTCTTAGCATTCAACAGGCTTAGTGCATTCATATAAGTTGATGGAACCATTACTATGTACTACTCAGACTTCATACAATGAACACAACTTTCTCCATCGATTCAATTACATCATCATGGCACTTAGCAATTTTTCAACAACCTATGTAATTCTCCCATTGCGTTCTCCCGAAAATCCCTCCTCTAATTTAGCATATTCCACCTTAATAACGATACATTTTACTTCACCCAACATTCACAACCCAATTCATCAACATTTCAAAGCATATTATCTTCTTCCTATTCGATCCTCAATCCTAGCTATCCATTTCGCAAGAATTTTAACAAAACATGCAATCATTGAGTTCATATACTCACAACGATACTATGAACATCATTCAATTATAACTCAAGTGAATTCAAGCTTATTTTTCACTTAGGGCAAGGTTTTAATCACCAAACATGTTCATGAATCGAAAATTTGAGCAAAAGTAAGGAAAAATTCAAGAACATACCTTTACATTGATGAAATCGAAGAAAACTCGAAGAAATCTGATCCCTAGGTCCGCGTCACGTTGGGGGAGAAGGGGATTTTGGGTGTGGGTCACGGAGGAAATGAAAAAGTAGGAAGAAAATGAAGGAAATTGGGGTTTGAAAGGGGTTTTTTGCGCGGGTTACCTGGTGACCCGAGGTGACCCGACGCGAAATAACCCTCAACGTGTCACGGAGTGCAATGCGGAGCATTGCCTCCGTGACACGAAGCCATCGTGAAGGCATTCTGGATTTTTAAAAAAATCCGGACTAAGCTTCAATGTGTCACGGAGGGTAACACGGAGGCCCTCCTCCGTGACACGGAGCCATCACGCAGGCGCACTGTAATGTGCCAATTTTTATTTTCTCACCTCGATCTTTTTCCATTGCGCTTTTTTGTATCTTTGCCCTCCGTTCCACCTGAAAATCATTTCCACAAGAAATTTGTTAGAAATCATAGGTTTCAGCGCAAAACTTTTTATTTTTCCTTTTCTTTTTTTTTCTTTTTTTTTCTTTTTTTTTCAAATAATTCTGCTCTTCTATTACAACACATTCACGGGTTGCCTCCCGTGTAGTGCCTGATTTACCGTCGCGGCTCGACGCCATTCACGCTCAATCATCCTCTAGAGTGATGGACGTCTTCTCTCGAATAACGTCCTCACCCCAATAATGCTTACATCATTGCCCATTCACCAAAAATGTGGCACTTGTATCTTCTTGTCACAACTCCACTGCCTGTATGGGGTCATTCTCACCACTTCAAATGGCCCTGACCATTTGGACCGCAATTTACCTAGAAAAAGCTTCAGTCTCGAATTAAATAACAACACTTTCTGCCCCGGCTCAAAGATCCAATGCACCATATGCCTATCGTGCCACTTCTTCATTTTCTCCTTGTAGCATTTGGCACTTTTATAAGCATGCCATAAAAAATAATCAAGTTTGCTGAGTTGCATAAGCCTCTTCTTCCCTGCTAGCTCCGGATCCATTTTCAACTTTCTTACGGCCCAAAAATCTCGATGTTCCAGCTCCATAGGCAAATGACATGCCTTTCCATAGACCAATATGTACGGAGAAGTCCCAATGGGTGTCTTGTACGCAGTTCTATAATCCCACAACGCATCGTCGAGTTTGCTTGACCAATCAATTCGTTGTGCATTCACTGTCTTCTATAGAATCTGCTTTATCTCTCTGTTTGATACCTCCACTTGCCCACTAGTTTGGGGATGATATGATATTGCTACCTTGTGCTGCACCCCATACTTAGTTTGCAAATTCTTGAAACTCGCATTCACAAAATGATCCCTTCCATCACTGATAATAGCTCAGGGTGTCCCAAACCTGGTGACAATATGCTTTTTCACAAATTTTTTCACCACCTTGTTGTCATTCCTGGGGCAAGCTATTGCCTCAACCCACTTAGATATATAATCAGCGGCTACTAAGATGTAACAATTACCAAATGATGGTGGGAATGGGCCCATGAAATCTATTCCCCATACATCGAAGATCTCCACTTCTAATATCTGCTACAATGGCATCTCCTGCCTTCTGCCAATTGTGCCTGTTCTTTGACATCTATCGCACATTTTTACATATGCCATAGAGTCTCTAAACAGTGTAGGCCAAAAGAAACCTGACTATATCACTTTGTGAGCTGTCCGCTCGCCTCTGTGGTGCCCTCCATACAATGATGAGTGACAACTCCTCAATACTTCTGCAATCCGGCTCTCTGTAATGCATCTTCTCATCACCTGATCCGGTCCCTGCTTAAACAGATACGGCTCATCCCACATGTAATACCTGCAATCATGTCTCAACTTCTTTCTTTGCTGAGTCGTAGCTTCCGGTTGGTAGACTCCACTTACCAGCAAATTCGCAATGTCTGCATACCAAGGGATTTCAACTTCCCTTATTGCCAAGAGCTGCTCATCCGGGAACTCTTCTTTGATGCTGTCACCTTCCTTCACATGCAACCAACTTTCCAATCGCGATAGGTGATCTGCCCCTTGATTCTCGCTCCTCTTTCTGTCTCGAATCTCTAGGTCAAACTCTTGTAGCAACAATATCCATCTGATTAGTCTGGGCTTTGCATCCTTCTTGTTAACCAAATACCGAATTGCTGCATGATCGGTATACACCACTACTTTAGAACCCACCAGGTAGGACCAGAATTTATAAATGCAAACACCAATGCTAGCATCTCCTTTTCCGTGACTGTATAATTGACTTGGGTTGCGTCCAGTGTTTTGCTTGCATAATGAATGGAATTAAAAATTCTATTCCTCCGCTGCCCCAATACAGCTCCTACAGACACGGTTGCTCCCAATTCGGAGAAATGAGAATAGGTGCTTCTACCAGCTTCTGTTTCAACTCCTCGAATGCTTTAACACAATCTTCGTCAAACTCGAACTTCACCTCTTTTTCTAGCAATAGGCATATCGGTCTAGAAAGTTTTGAGAAGTTCTTGATGAACCGTCTGTAGAACCCTGCATGTCCGAGAAAACTACGAACACCCTTCACTGACACTGGTGGTGGTAGCTTTTCGACCACTTCGATCTTTGCACGATCAACATCCAGCCCCTTGCATGACACCTTATGTCCAAGGACGATACCCTCCTTGACTAAAAAATGACATTTCTCCCAGTTGAGTACAAGGTTGGAGTCTTCATATCGAGCTAGCACCCTGTCATGATTCTGCAAACATGTAGCAAACGAATTACCGAAAACAGAAAAATCATCCATAAATACCTTGAAATAATCTTCCACCATATCATGAAAGATCGCTATCATGCATCTCTGGAATATGGAGGGTGGATTGCATAGACCAAATGGCATCCGCCTGAAGGCATATGTCCCAGGACATGTAAAAATGGTCTTCTCCTGGTCCTCCGGTTCTATGGCTATTTGGTTATAGCCAGAATATCCGTCAAGGTAACAATAGTATTCTTGACCTGCCAACCTATCCAATATCTGATCAATAAATGGGATAGGATAATGATCTTTCCTCGTGGCCTCATTGAGCTTCCTGTAATCCATACAAATTGGCCAGCCTGTGACTGTGCGTGTAGGAATCAGCTCATTCTTCTCGTTGGTGACCACGGTCATCCCTCCTTTCTTTGGGACACACTGAACGGGACTGACCCATTCACTGTCTGAAATGGGATAGACCACACCTGCATCAAGCCACTTGATCACTTCCTTCCTAACTACATCCTTCATCACCGGATTCAACCTCCGCTGATGTTGTACAGTTGGCTTTGCTCCTTCTTCCATAAAAATCTTGTGTGTGCAAAAAGTTGGATTAATTCCCCTAATGTCTGACATTTGCCACCTCATTGCTTTCTTCTGCCTCTTGAGAACCACTAATGCATCCTTCACCTGTGCCTCTGTCAGTTCCGCGGAGATGATGACTGGCAAGGTGTCATCTTCCCCCAAAAATACATACTTCAGATGTGGAAGCAATATCTTCAACTCTAATTTTAGTGCTTCCTCAATTGATGGTTTTGGCAATGGTTCCAAGGACCTCATCAGTGGCTGAAAGTCTTGCTTCCTTGGAAACCATTTTGGTTCGTTCAACATCTGCACCATCTCATACATAGCCCTATCTCTGAAATGATCGGAGCCCATCAAAGCACTCTCCAATGGATCCTGAGAATCAACAATCTGAAGAATTGCTTCCTGATTTAGCACATTGATTGTTGATAGCTCCTCATAAATGGTCGGTAGCTTCATGGACTTATACACATAAAAAACCTCCACCTTATCATGTGCTCGCATGGTTAGCTGCCCCGCAGCCACATCAATCAGCGCTCGCCCAGTTTCCAAGAAAGGACGTCCCAAAATAAATGGGACTTCCGCATCCAGCTCAAAATCCAAGATAATAAAATCCACTGGGAAAATGAGGGAGCCCACTTGCACTAGCACATCCTCCACAATACCATCTGGTCTAGCCAAAGAACGGTCAGCTAGCTGCAAGATCGCAGTAGTTGGTCTAGGGCTGCCCAAACCCAACTTCTTGAACACCGATGTCGGCATCAAGTTTATGCTTGCTCCCAATTCACATAATCCGCAAGCTCAAATACTTTTCCCGATTGTGATCTGAATGGTAAAGCTCCCAGGATCCTTGAGCTTTGTCGGCAACCTGTTCTGTAACCGGGAAGTGCACTCCTCCGTAAGCGCCACCGTAGCATACTCCGTCAATCTGATTTTGCTTGCTACAATGTCCTTGATATACATTGCATATTTCGGCACTCCCTCCAAAACATCAACCAAAGGTAAATTAATGTGTACCTATTTCAGCACCTCCATGAACTTCTTAAAGCAAGCTTCTTCCTTGTGCTTCTTTAATCTTTGAGGGAACGGGAGTGGTGGTCTTTCTACCTCAGCTGCCTTTTCCTTCCCCCTCTCATCATCATGTTCTCCATCTTTCTCCACTGCTCCAGATTGCTAAGGTGGTCTTTCTGGTTCCACCTCCTTAAGTTATAGTCCACTCCTTGTGGTCACTGCATTGACTTTCTTTGGGTTTGGGTCAGTATCACTCGGTAGTCCTCCTCTGGGCCTAGTGTTTTGATCTCCAGCTAACTGTCCAAACTGGTACTCCAACGCCTTTATAGCTAACTGCTGATTTTTTCATGTCAGCCGCTAATTTTACATAATCAGCCTGTATTTGCGCTTGGTTTGCTATAATTGTTTTGAGCATGTCCTCAATGTTGTTGGGTGGTGGAGGAGGTGCATTGTTTCCTCTTTATTGAGACTGAAAATTCTAATGCCCCCTTGGTTTCTCTGCACGCCCTGATTGGAACTCTTTCCTTGATGGCTATTACTACCCCAAGAGAAATTTGGATGATTCCTCCAATTTGAGTTGTAACTGTTACCATTCTATTGATTATTATTCCTCTGGACGTTCCCAATAAAGTTTACCGAATCTGGATTTGCACCACAACACTCAGCTGAGTGTTTATTACTCCCACATACTTCACACCATACCTGCTGAACTGCATTGACTGGGGCTTGTGCTTGATTCAAGCTCATACTGCTGAAGTGGGTGTTGAGTTGATTTTGTAACTCCGCTATCTGTGCAGTGATAGCTGTAAAACCATCCACCTCAAAGACTCCTGCTATTTTCCTTGTTCCTCCTCTTGATGAGTCCGCATTCCATTCTGGATTTCCCTGTGAAATACGATTCAACAAAGTATAAAATTCCTCATAAGTCTTTTCCAATGCCTTCCCACCAGCTGCTGAGTCTAGAAAAATTTTTGTATGTGGTTCCAGACCCTCAATGAATGTATGCACCAACACATCATTAGACTGGTGATGGTGAGGACAATCCCTTAACATTGAATTGAACCTCTCCCAATCTTGATACAAATTCTCACCCTCTCTTTGTTTAAAACTTAGAATCTGGTTTCTAAGTCTGGCTGTCTTCCTGGATGGAAAGAATCGTATTAAAAACTTTCTTGCTAGATCATCCCAAGTAGTGATAGAGTTAGATGGTTCAGCTTTCAACCACCTCTTTGCTTCCCCCAATAATGAGAATGGGAATAATGTAAGCCTCACGTAGTCGGATGATACTCCAGCGGGAACGTAAGTGTCACTTATCTCCAAAACGTTTTGGAGATGTTGTTGTGGATCTTCATGAGGGAGACCTGTGAATTTCCCGTTGGTGTGCAACAACTGCACCATGTTCTGTTTAAGCTCAAACCTCCCTCCTGGCTTTGGGAGATGCAACATTGTTTGCAAGTGGGATTGGCACTTCGCGAACCGGCCTTGCTGCCATCTCCTCAGGCACTAAAACCGCCCTCACAAGTGGTGGATTCTGTTGTTGCTCCAGAATTTTCTGTCTTAGCAGCTGCAGCTTTTTCTCTAGAGCTTCCCTTCTTTGACGATGAAATTGTCTCTCCGACTCTATAAATGAATCCACCAACTCCTTATCTCTTGCCAGCGTTTAGAAGAATTCAATATCTGCAAGAGAAAGGAAAAGATCAAGTTGTCAGCACTTATATAGAATTTGTAAACTAAAACTAAGAAAATAAATTTACCAATTGCCAGTCCCCAGCAACGGTGCCAAAAACTTGTTCGGTGGTGGATACTACACGCAAGTGCACGTGGTCGAACAAGTAGTAAAGTGGCTTATTTCAAGCCAAGTATCGATCCCACAGGGACTGAACTATGGTATTAATTAACTTAGGCGTCAGTGAACTATATCTCTATGAATGCAGAAAACCAAATAAATAATATTTTAAGAGTTAAAGTTTACTACGTAATGAAAATCTAAGTCAAGATTAGAATTTGAGTTTGAACAATATCAATGAACAAGCTGAGGTTAAGAAAAACATGCAGGGATGTAATTTATTAATTCAATTCAGCGAATCTTCTCTTCGGTTCCTAGTCAGGAATTTATTGCCTATGGATTGGATCTTTCGACTCCTATACAATTTAAGAATCATGAGACCTTAGTCTACATTTTTGTGATAAAAGAATTTCATGCTCTAGCCATACATAACTGATTCCTTAATTGACTAATAAGACTTTCAGATATATTTCTTTTCTCAATTTTTACAGCTAAGAAAAGATCATATCCTACCAATTCACATCTGTCCAATTTCTTTCCTTTTCAAAATCAAAATTGGATTTATAGATATACATTAACATTGGCCAAACATTAATGCAGTAAAAACAAGAATTGATAGAACAACCATTGAAGAAAAGATGAAAACTAAAATGACCAACAATTATATTCCTCTACAATAATTCTTAACCTCAACAAGAAGTGAATTAGCCACTCATTTGTGGATTAAACATCTTCCAATAAGTAGAATTCATACAAGTAATTGGAATTAAAGAGAAAGAGAAAGAGAAGAACGCTAGAATTTTCATCCTCTCAACTGCTTGTAACCCACGTTCTTTCTCAACCAAGTCAGAATGTTTAAAATAAAACCTAAGTGTGCTATTTATACTATTGAGAATTTTTCCCGGAATAACGAGCAACGTGGCACGAAGTGTATCGCGGAGCACTCCCTCCGTGCCACGGGGGTATCGCGGACCCTCACTGGAACTTGAGATTCCAGGTAATTACACTCAATGTGACACGGAGTGCATCGCGGAGCACTGCCTCTGTGTCACCGAGGTAACACGAACCTCCACTAGAATTTTTCAAAATTAATTCATCTGAGGCAGAATGCCTCCGCGATGGCAGCGTGACACGGCTCTATCGCGGAGCCCTTATTTTTGCTGCTTTCCCTTGTCAACTTCCACTCCTTGTTTCAAAGTCCATCCGCGCACTTCACCAACATATATATTAGCTTCCAAAATTTCCTTTTACCTACAAAACAACACTAATCATGTTGGTTAGTATAAATTTACATTTAACCAAGAATTACATGAGAATGTACACATAACGATAGATAAACAAGTAGAACTAAAGCATTTGAGTATCACTTGGGCATGCAATTCTGCCCAACATTAGCGGAGTCCAGTGCAGGCAATGGGAAGTGACCACGAGTCGTCCAGTCCCTCGTGGGGACTAGCAGTGTGTTTTTCCCTGTGGATTTATTAAGGGCTCTTCCTTAATTCCTAAGTTCCTAAGGCCTAAACTACATCTTTTGAAGCTCATAATAGAGTGTTTAAAGAGGGGTAAGTTCATTCTTGTCTTATTCACTTCCATTCATGCATATCTAGAAGCTCCTAAGGGTGATCACGCCTAAATTCCTCAAGTTCTTCCCCAAATTCCAATTGGGCAATCAAGGAAGTTGTGAAATCTGATTTCTTCAGGTATGTAGGGTTATGAATGGGTGTAATTGTCCACACCCATGTCCAATCCCCTCTCAATTCATGAAAATTCTAATTGATGAATCTATGGGGTTTTTAACCAACATGTGAATTCTCTAAGTTTTAATCATGGGTATGATCTAAGCATGTTTCTAACGTTGAATTATGATTAATGGGTATATTTTACAATGTTTTCAATTATAAATTATGTTTTCAAGTTTTATAAATTATGATACCCAGCCATGAAAGTTCATGAAAGTTGAGATCTATGAAATATGTGTTCAATCTTAATGAGATATATATCAAGAAAGAATGATTTTGAATTACCCATGTCTATGTTCATATTTTTCGAATGATCAAGCCTATGTTAAGCATGTTTAAGTATTGGGAAAGCCCATATGATCAAGTATGTTTCATGAATTTGTCTAAACTACATGTATTAGCTTGCTACATGGATTTTAGAGTCTAGACTCCCACTATTTTTAGCTTGTGGTATGGTTTGAGAAAAGACTTCTCATGTTATGATTTAAGATTTATGTATGAATGTTATGTGTAATCTTCGTCACTAGACGATGGTTCAGCTTCGTTGAAAACTGATGGAGAGCATATGCATGTTTTTGGGAGTAATGTCTAGCACTGAGTAGCCTAAGGGTCAATCAACCCTATGCCTCTGAACTACGCGTCAACATAGGTATGTTCAGATTATTTGGGACCTCCCTTGTGAGCTTCCCCTACCCCCAAGGGGTCTTCATCTAGATATCAATATCATTGTAGTGTCCTTAGCCCTTTAAAGGCTTTGGACGTCTCTGCCTACTTGAGTGTGATAGTCGAGACCACATAAGCTCTATCGTGGTAATGTCGGTTATATGACGAGTCTCCCATTGTTCCTCATGATTTTAGTTATGCATGTTCATCAGTCATGATATTATGTTTTCAACAGGTTTGACCCAATGTTCAGTTTTACTTATGATTAACAGTTTTTATCTTTGGGTCATTCGATTCAGTTAGGGTATTCAATTATGTTAAGATCATGATTTTAGAAAATAGCATGCAAGCCCTACTCTCAGAATCTTATCTTGGTTATGTTTTATAATATGCATAATTTATGATTTTACTTACTTAGTTGTTTTACTTACATTACATACTCGATACATTCCACATATTGACTACATACTCTATGCTATATTGTTTCATGATACAGGCTTGGATATTTAGGCTTAGTATTATCATTAGCCAGATATGCAACATTTGCACCTAGCAGCCAAAGTTGATTAGTCCTCATCATTCGAGGGCCCTTCTTTTTAGTTGTATCTAGTACTTTCAGTTTCAGACTTCAGGGAGTTAGGCGGAGTGTTGTCCCATTAACTCATCAGTAGTATAGACTTTTTAGACATAGCATGTAATCATCTTCGATTTTGAGTTATGTATTTCGATGTTATGAGACTATCAGACTTCCACTATATTAATTATGTTGATCTTCCATTTTATTAAGATTAAATTAGATATCATGTTCATGCCATGGGTCGACTTGGAGCCTCTCGGGGTTCTTTTTCCCGTGTCTCAATCCTGGCCTATGTTCGGGTCGTGACATCCTCACTAATATCTTCTAACCCAATTCTCATATTTCTCTCTCAAGCAAAAGCAAGAAATGTAAAGCACAATTTATGTTTGCAAATCATCACTTTTAGCAATTAAAATTTGGGGGAAGATAGTAGATCTATACTTGCAATAAGAATCCTAGAGCAATTTATCAAAATCCAATCAAATTAACAAACCCACCATGAATATAATCTAGCTAGAAAATTAGTCAAGCATATTTAAAGATAGAGAGAAGATACCAAGAGGGTTCCTCTTACATTCATCACATTAGCTTCACAAGATCTTACAACAATGGTGGAATTCCTCCAAAATGGGTTAAAGAAAAAGAAGAAGAAAAGTACTATCTAACTCTACAATTCAATGGAGAAAGGATTCTACCAAATATTCTATGAAAAAGATGAAATCTAGATCAATGTATGAGTGGTGTACAATGAAAGTTATGTAAATATATGTAATTTCTTGTGTACAATTTTCCCCAAATGCCCTTGTGGCTTTTAGATGCCTTGGAGACCTTTCTAGACATTCTTACCCTTCACTAGATGGTCTCAGTTGCGAAGCACCGACGTTTAGCCGGTGCAAATCGGCAGAGCACCGGATGTCTGCCGCAAAAAAACAATCAACTAGTAGTGACCACCAGCGGTTGAACTAGCGTTTCGCCGTTGCCAAGACGCTAACTGCCGGTGAGTCGTTTGTCTGGGTAGTAGCTTCGGCATTTTGCCCTTCTGGATCCACATTTAGCCGATTCAAAACATGTCCTTACACCTTTTTTTGAGCTCAAATCTTCTATTATATTTGGCTCCTCTCCTTCATATGCCAACTCATCAAATTTTATATCAAACTTCTTATGTTTTGCTGGATTTCATGATTTCTCTACTCACGTGAAGTCCCTAAAAAGAATCAAAGAGAAAGGGCATAAAATCCATATAAAAGACTTTAAAACTAGGCAAAAACTCATGCTTAGGAGCCTAATGAGTTGGTAAATTTCCAACTCATCAATAACTGAAAATATGAATAAGCGGAAATATGAATATATATCAACCGTACAGAGTCAACACTAACATAGTTGAAGTTCTACATCTATCTGAAGAGCTGATGGTATAACACCCCTAATTAGCTCACTAAAGTCTGAAAACCGAAATAACCTAATGCAACATGAAACTGAAGATGCTTGGTGGATGAGGACTCACCAACAAGAGAGACAGGACTAAGTTATGGGGACTAGCTAATGACAAAACTGAGTCTGATTATCTACACCTGTATTATGAAATGATACAGCCTAAAGTATGCGGTCAGTGCTTGAAATGTACTTATTATGTAAGGTAATTAAAACAAGCTGAGTAAGTATAACTAAAATCATGCACATAACATAAATCATAAGATCATGAGAGAAAGGATTGCACGTTAATATATGAAAATATGTATAATCATAACTGAATCTCATATCTGAATATAATGACCCAAAGCTATAAATAAAATATATGGATTGCCACAGCTGAAATCATAAGGAAAAACTTATAAACTAATCATTGGGTCAAACTTGCTGAAACGTAATTTCATAAGTCATAAACATGTATAAATGAAATCATGAGGAACAATGGGAGGACTCGTCTTAAATGACACCATCGTGATAGAGCTTACATGATTCCCCAACTATCTCGCTCAAGTGGATAGAGCCGTCCCATGCTTGCCAAGAAAAGGAACGATACTTGGCGTGATATCACTAATAAGGACCCCGTAGGGTTAGTCATAAATATATACCTTTGGTGGCACGTAGTTTTGAGACCTTAGAGTGTACATGAACACCGGGCCTACTTAGTGCTAGACACTACTCCCAAAAATATGCACATGAGGTCTCATATAATTATCGTGATATCATACATGATGTTCATGGGATAGTTAAATCATAACATACATGATCTTACTTGAAATACATGACTAGTCATGAAATAAGAGCCCATGAGTCGGCCAATATCATAAACTCATAAATCATGAAGAACATACATGCTTGAGAAAATCACCATACTTGAAATTCATAAATTCATGAAGAGTACTTCTAGGAAATCATACCATAAATCATAAACCATAAATTAGGACTTAGGAGAATCTAAATCATAATACAATCATAAACTTGACTTTTCATGAAACTTGCATAATTGGGAATAATTTTCTAAAAACTTGAAATCATGAATTTATAATAAAAATAAGTATAAAATCTTCTCATAAATCTTAAAACGTGCTTTGAAACATGAAGGGAATTGACCCATAAATAAATCACAGAGAATTTCATAAAATTAGGATAAAATCTCATAAGATCATGAACTTGATCTAGAACTTAAATTCATGAAATTGAGGGGAATATTGAGCATGAGAGTGAAAAGAACTCTCATTCATATCCCTACATACCTAGCTAAACTGAAACTACACTTTTCATTGGAAGCCCAAGAGATTTGGAGAAGAAATTGGATAATTCTATGCTTGATCTTCAATGGGAAATTCTTAATCTTTCATACATGGGAGGGGAATGATTTAGAATAGGTTAAACTCCCTTAAAACTCTCTTTTCAGAGCTTAAAATGACATACCTTAAGGCATAGGATCTTAGGATTTATGAAAATACCATTAATAAGTTCACAGGAAAACTGATTCTGTCAGCTGTCACGACCAGTACCATGAGTCGTACAATCCTTCTATGACTCATGGTTTCCTCCCGTACTGACAAGTCCAAAACCTCCAATCATCTGAATATTTCCACTAGTCATACTATGATCCATAACACAACCCTACAAACCGTACCATCACCCATATAATCAACATATGAAAAATCCCAAGTACTTGTTATTATCCATACCATAAGTCGTACCCACACACTACGACTCGCACTGAGGACTTGTGGTTTGTGGAAAGAAATATCTAAACTCAACCACTGGTCTTTTTACTACCTGTACCACTAACCTACAACTCATAGCTTGAGTCTTACTAAAGCAATTCTCCAACTTTTCCGGCTGATCACCTTTCAAATCTCTGGTCTAGTCTTAGGAACATTCGGGGTATTAGAATATCTTACCATGGGAACATTCATCCTCGAATGTGGGGTAAACATACTGAAAGGCTAGGGAAAGGAACTGCAATCCCAAATACTGAACAATTGAAGGTGAAATCTGATAAAGGGACTGACTCTGGATTGAAATACATAACTGAACTGAATTTATGATTCATACATGCATGCTAGAACATGAAAGGAACTCAGATACATGAGCTTGACATGAAACTGAATAGAGCATTAGTGAGGAAACTAATACCTCATGTTGGAGCAGGACTGAAAGGAAATAAATATTGGTATCGAGCCATCATATCTACTTCGACTTCCCACGTAGCTCCCTCAACAAGCTGATTCCTCCACAAGACTTTCACTGAAGCTACTTCTTTCTTCATCAACTTCTAAACCTGATGATCAAGGATCTCAATGGGTACCTCCTCATAGATAAGGCTATCCTTCATGCATATGCTCTCCACTGGAACAACCAAAGTCGGGTCACCAATGCACTTCTTCAACAACGATACATCTAAAACTGGACGCACCGACGCTAGCTTCGCTGGTAGCTCCAACTCATAGGTCACCTTGCCAACACATCCCAAAATCCTGTATGGGCCAACATATCAGGGACTAAGCTTCCCTTTCTTTTTGAACCTTATCACTCCCTTCATGGGGGACACTTTCAAGATCACCGAATCATCAACATCAAACTCAAGTTCTCTCCACCTAATATCTGCGTATAACTTCTGGTGACTCTAGGCTGTTTTTAGCCTTTGCCTAATAAGCTGAACTTTCTCCATGGTCTCATGAAAAGAATCTAGCCCAATAAACATAACTTCACCTACTTCAAACCAATCAATAAGCGATCTATACCTCCGCCTATAGAGACCCTCAAATGGAGCCATCTGAATGCTAGAGTGGTAACTATTATTATAAGCAAACTCGATAAGAGGTAAATGATCATCCCAATTGCCTTTGAATTCAATCCTCAAGATTCTAAGAGCATCTCAACATATCCTTAAGATTCTAAATGGTCCGTTCGGCCTAATCGTCTGTCTGTGGGTGAAAAGTTGTGCTAAGCTTGACCTGAATATCGAGTCCCTTATGAAATGATCTCTAAAACTGTGAGGTAAACTAAGTACCTCTATCTGAAATGATGGACAAAGGAATCTCTTTCAACCAAACCAACTCTCAAATGTATAATCTAGCATAGTCCTCAGCTGAATCGATAGTTTTGATCAGTAAGAAATGAGTTGCTTTGGTCAACCTGCCTACCACCACCCAAATAGAGTCTTACTGTCGGCGAGTGCGAGACAACCCTGTGATGAAGTCCATATTGATTTCCTCCAACTTTAAAGTGGGGATACTGATGTTTTGTAGCACACCTCCAGGTCTTGGATGTTCAACTTTCACCAGTTAACAATTCGGACACTTAGCTACAAACTCTGCTATGTCCCTCTTCATGCTACTCCACCAATAGATTTCCTAGGTCATGGTATATCTGGTGGCACCAGGATGTATAGAATATTGAGAACCATGAGCATTATGAAACATTCGTTCTTCCAAATCATCGATGATCTTGGGCAGATTTATATGCCCAAATGATACTCAAACGTATTATTTTCGCCTTGTTTGTGTGCAATGTGTATATATTCTCATGTAATTGGTAATAAAATGTGAATTTATACTAACCAACATGATTAGCATTTGTTTTGCAGGTAAATATGATTTTTAGGAGCTAAAATGCATGTTGGAACTATATCGGAGTTGGACTTGGATACGAGCGTGGAAAAGACATTGGAATGCACAAATTATAGGGGCTCCGCGATGGAGCCGTGCCACGCTACCATCGCAGAGGCACACTGCCTGGAGAGGGAATTAAATGGCAAATTCCAGTGAGGCCTCGCGATAGCTCCGTGGCACAGAGATAGGCCTCCGCGTTGGCCTCCGTGCCACGTTGAGGCTAATTTACCGGACCCTGGATTTCCAGTGAAGGTCCGCGTCCACGCCGTGTCACGGAGGCAGTGCTCCGCGTTGACCTCCGTGACGTGTTGCTTGTTATTCCGGGAAAGATTTCCCTCTAGTATAAATAGCACACTTAGGTTTATTTTAATTAGTTCAGTTTTAGTTCAGACTTGGTGGAGCTAGGACGTGGGTTAGTAGCAGTTGAGGGACGAAAAAGCTAAGAGATTTCTTCTCTTCCTTTCTTCTTTCAATCAATTATATGTATGATTTACACTTGTTTTAGGATGATCAATCCACAAATGACTGGCTAATTCTCTTCCTTGCTAAGGTTTTGAACATGTGTAGTGAATTTTGATTGTAAATGATATGGTTTTCTTCTTCTTCTTTCATGTTGTTCTATTAATTCTTGTTCTTACTGCATTAGTGCTTGGCCAACATTAATGTACATCTAAAAAGTCCAATTTCACTCGAGAGAGCAAGAAATTAGAAAGTTGTGAATTAATAGGGTATTGTTCTTAACTTGATTTGGGAAAATTGGGTTTTGATGTGCTTTCCTGATAGAAATATACTTGAAAGCCATATTAGTCAATTGAGGAACCGGAATTGTATTGCTAGGTCGTAAATTGCATTTGATCACAGAAATGTAGACGAATGGTTTATGATTCTTAAGTGAAATTAAATACGAGAGTTTTAATTTCTAGGCTAATGTTCTTGGCTAGCAACATGAAGAAGAGATTAACCGAATTATTATTACAATCGAATTCATTACTTGTTCTTAACCTTGGCATGCTCATATCCATAGTTTAAATTCATAGTAAATAATTGTTAATAGTTTTAGTATATATTTTATAAACAAAAACTCAATTAACTGTTGGTTACGTTGTTGTTAGCATAGTTAGAAGTAAAATAAGAATATAGTATACTTAGGCAATTTTTACATACCCTGAGCCTCCTTGGATCGATACTTGGCTTACTTAGCCACTTTATTACTTGTTTGACCACGTGCACTTGCGTGTCGGTTTTATAACCCCAACAACGCACCGAACAATCGACACCCAAAACACATAAACAACCCTAATATCGAAGCACACTATCTCCTTGGGAGAAGACCTCCACCTTCTAATTTTGAACTGCTTCTTTCAACTTCACTAAGATAGGATCCTCATATTAGTAGCCTTGACCTCAGTCACCAAAGAAGATTCTGAACCATTCTGCAATGACACCACCATCTGTCAAATCCACGAGGTGAACTCCTAATCATGCAAGCCGATGGACATGCTTCACTAACTCTTTCCTTCCATCTTCCACATAAGAAACGCTCTCCATGGATAGTCTACTAAGGGCATCCGCCACTATATTGGCCTTGCCCGAATGATAAAGTACACTCATGTCATTGTCTTTGAGCAGCTCTAACTATTTCCTTTGTCACAAATTCAAGTCCTTCTGGGTGAACACATACTGGTTAAAGAATCTCTTTCTAGTTTCTATGGAACAATTAGGAGGTTCTCTAGAAGAAATACACTTTTTATTTTGTGGAATGAACCATTTCCTTTCTTTTCGTGGAAAGAAATTATGTTCAAGTAAGCAAATATGTCATAGTTCCAGGAGTTTATCTATTGCGTATTTTTTTTAACCTGGAACTTTTCTATATTTTCTACTTTCCTCGAACTAAATTCTTGTAACTAAACCGTTCTATACTCAATTAAGGAATAGAGTTGAAAAACCATATTTTGACTACGCTTTTGCTATATCAACTATACTTGAACTGTTAGATAATCATAGATGATGATAACATCACTGTTCCCATCGCTACAAGAAGGAACTAGATAGATTAGATAGAAGAAAAGAACAGATGATAAAAATGATAATCATAAATAAATAAAGAAATTTTGGATGCTATAGTAGAAGTGTGTTAAATCAAGAACAGACAGTAAACACGTTTATTATGGACACTTTATTCTGTCTCCACTTTGATATATTTCTTGATGGATGTACCCATGATCCCATTGATAACGAGTGGGCCCAAATAATTCAATTGTGAAGAAGAAATGAAGAGGAACGTCGTTTGATGCCCCTCTTTTGCAATCAGTTTTGCTACAACACTATTTTTTAGGCTTCTTTCAGTATCTTAGTAAGATGAGTTACTCTTATGTATTATAGTTTGAATTACTATAGTTTTTATTTCCAATATGAATCTCGGTATCTATTGAAAGAATCAAATCTAGGAAGCGGCATCCGTTGATGAATGGTTATACATCGGTGGTCCTTATGAACTAACTCTTCACCGTTTCTATCTTTTAAGAGTCCACCTACACACCCTCGCTTGAAACCACATGGCCAAAAATACTACTGAGTCCAACAAAAACTCACACTTGCTGAATTTAGAAAACAGCGGAGGATGCTTGACAGAATGTAGCATAATCCTTAAATGAGCGACATGCTCCTTCTCACTGCGAGAGTATATGAGAAGGTTGTCCAGGAAGACAATCACAAACATGTCCAAATATGGCTTGAATACCCTGTTCATCAAATCCATAAAAGTTGCAGGAGCATTTATTAGTCCAAAATACATAACTACAAACTCATAGTGACCATACCGAGTCCTGAAGGCTATCTTCGGAATGTCACTCTCCCTAACTCTAAGCTGGTGATAACCGGATCTGAGGTCTATCTTTGAGAAGCACTTAGCACCCTGAAGTTGGTCAAACAAATTATCAATCATGAGGAGGGATATTTATTCTTGATTGTGACCTTATTGAACATCCAATAGTCAATGCACATACAAAGAGACCCATCGTTCTTTCAAACAAAGAGATTTGGTGCACCCCACGGGAATTTTCTAGGCTTGATGAAGCCCTTATCTAACATATCCTTCAATTGTTCTTTCAACTCATTTAGCTTCGTTGGAGCCATTTTGTAAGGAGGAATAGATATAGGTTGCGTATAGGGAAGAAGATCAATACCAAAGTCAATCTCCTGCTCGAGAGGGACTCATGGTAGATCATCTAGGAAAACCTCCGGATACTCACACACCATAGGGACAAACTGAAGAGTCGGGGTCTTGGACATGGCATTCTTAACCCAAACTAGATGGTACACTCAACCTTGGGAATCATCTTTCTAGCCTTAAGGTACAAAGCAAAGCAACCTAAAGCACAACTGAACTACCCTTCCATTCTAGGACTGGCTCACCTAGAAACCGAAACTCTACTGTATGGGTTCTACATCTCACTGAGGAATAATATGCATGCAACCAATCCATACCAAAGATAACATCAAAATCATTCATGTCTAACTCTACCAAATAAGCTGAGGTGACCTTCTAAAGGACTATGATAGGGCAATTTCTGTATACTCATCGAGCCATAACTGAGTCACTAACTAGAGTAGAGATTGAGAAGGGGTCTGCTAGGATTTCAGGATTGACTCTGAAATTATTTGGAATATAAGGATTCACAAAAGATAAAGTATCCCCTGGATCTAAAAATGCATACACATCAATATACAATAATCATAACATACCAGTGACCATATCTGGAGTATTATACCCCGAGAACCCAAGGATCAGACCCAGGGTCAAAACTGTGAAAAACTAAAATTTCCCACCAGGTCACAGAACGAATTGTGAATAGGCTCTTGAGGAGTGACTTCGAGTCGTGAAGTGACTTGAGGTCCAGAAGGGGTGGAAGGATTTGCAGAGGAGAACATAGGCGTGACCAAGAGTCGTGGTAAGACCTCACAACTTGTGAAGTCACCCGTGGCCTAGACTGGAAGATGGGCAAGGATTTTTGGGCAATGTTGACCACGGATGATGACCATGAGTGGTGGTCACCCAACACGATTTGTGGTGTCCCAGGGTGATATTTTGGCAGTGTACCTCACGACTCAAGCCACGAGTCATGGCCTCTTAGGACGAGTCATTGGGTCCCTTGTTGGGACCCCCTGGTAGTTATTTTCTACAAATTAGTAAGGGATTTTTCATAAATTCCTACGATCCTAAGGCCTAAACAACGACATTTTGGGTTATGAATAGGGAAATTTAAAGGGGTTAAGTTCAGTTTTCACTTCATGCATTCATGCATGCAAGTAGGGGAATTGAATGAGTGATTCAAGCTTAGCATTCATCAATTCATTGCAATTTCTTCTTGGGTTATCAAGAGAGGTTAAGAACTAGTTATTCCCAGATATGTAAGGTTCTCAATAGGTGGTTTCTTTCACATCCATGCCCCTCCTCTACGATTTTACTAAAAATTCCAATAAAAACTCATGGTGTTTTGAAGCTGATTTACTTAAAATCTAATGATTTGGTTATGGATTTTGTGAATTTAAAATCTTACCATAATCTATGGGTTTTAATATGCTTTTGTGATTTAAATTTATTATAATAATATTGATTTCGAATATCTATTTATTTAAGCCTAATTATGCATGCCCCATGATGAATTGGTTTATGATCTAATTACCCATTGATGATATTTATAAGCCCAACATGAATTATAATTTGGATCATGAATTTATTATGTTACCCATTATGATTTTATGAAATTCAAGTTATATGCATGATTTATGAGTATGTATGAGCCAGATAAATTATGAATATGTCTTGGCTGACTCATGGGCCTTATGTCATGGATAGTTCATATATGTACAAGTATGTTTATGATTTTCATGATTTAACTAAACCATGAATTCATGCATTTTATATTATGAGCACTATATACATTTTGGGAGCAGTATTGAACACCGAGTAGGTTCGGGGCCTAGGTTTTGCCTCGGATCTCATGAACTACGTGTCACCGTAGGTATGTTGGGACCTCTTATGGAATGTCCCCAGCCCAAATGGCCTTTTCATAGTGATATCACACTTTCATGGTTCTACCCTTGCAAGGTATGAACACCCTCCCGGCTAGGGTTACAAGTCGGGCTTCACGTGTGCTCTTATGGTGTATGTATGTTAAGAGAATCTCCTGCTATTCCTCATGATTTATGCATGTTTATGATTATTTATATCATCTCAATTAATTTTAAATAAAGTTTTTCTCTTATGATTACGATTATGGTTGTGTTATGAATGTTTTGAAAGCCTTGAGCCTTAGGTTATGTTACGATATTTACGTCATGAACATGTTGTCCTAATCTTAAGATCATTTATGATATTTTATATATTTTAAATATCTATTTTAATTACCTTTCATACTCAGTACATTCAAGTACTGACCGCATACTTTTATGTTGTATCGTTTCATGATACAGGACCCGGCTCTTAGGCTCACCCTACTCAGTAGTGTTTCAGATATTGCCATCAGTGTACTTGGTGAGTCCTCATGTTTCGAGGACCATATGCTTAGAACTCTATGTTGTACTTTTAGTTTTAGAAACTTTGGGTTAGTTGGGGAGTTGTCTCATCAACCCGTCTTTCATGATTAGAGGCTTTTCAGTATATAAGTTGTATTCAGCCGCCATGTATGGATTGTGTACTATCCACTCTTCGTATTTATGTCATTTTTACATTTTCTTATGTTAAGTATTCCACTTATGTGACTCTATTAAATGTATGCTCATTCCATGGGTTGACTTGGGGTCTCTAGGGCTCCTTGTCCTGTGTCTACGATCCGAGTGTACATTCAGATCGTGACAAACTTGGTATCAGAGCCATAGGTTTGAAGTCTCCTAGGGTGTCTAAAAGTTGTGTTAAGTAGAGTCTTTTTCATGTATGTGAAGCGTGCCATATCTATGAAGATAAGGCTACTAGACGTTTAGGAAATGTTCCCTTTTTTCAATATCTATGTCATGCGATGAATGTCCTCTACCCTTCTAATTCGTGATATTCATGTTTTCAGAATCATGCCTCCATGCAGAGTGAACTCCAGAAGAAATGGTAACGGTAATGATCATGAGGGTGCCAATGGTGAGTTTAGGGCAGCGATTCAGATGCTGGCATAGGCCATGACGTCCCAAGTTCAAAATTAGACAGTGGAACATTACCCTCAAAATGGGAATGCAGGGGCAGCTAGGGTGAGGGATTTCTTGAGGATGAGCCCTCCTTAGTTCGCGAGGTCAAGGTGGACGAGGATCCACATGATTTTATCAAGGAGATCCTAAAGATCACCTAGGTTATGGGGGTGAACATTGGAGAGTGTGTCGACTTGACCTCGTATCAGCTCAAGGGGGTGGCTCATATTTGGTATAAGGAGTGGAGAGATGCCAGGGCAGTGGGTGTAGGCCTGATTAGGTGGGAAGAGTTTCATGTGACATTTTAGGATCATTTCTTTCCCTTGGATATGAGGGAGCTCAAAGACACCGAGTTTGTTAATTTGAAGTAGGGAAATATGTTCGTTTAGGAGTACGTATTAGAGTTCACTCGATTATCCAAGTATGCTCTAGAGTTGGTGGCAGATCAGAGGGCTCGGGTGAGTCATTTAATGCATGGGGTGGCGGATTACTTGGAAAAGGATTGCAGGATCGCCATGCTTCATTGAGACATTGATGTTCCCCGTATTGTGTTACATGCATAGCATATGGAGTCGATCTAATGAAGGTAGAGGGAGGCCATGTGGGTTAGGACCGACGGCTGTGGGGTTTCTCATGTCAGATCAGGGGGTGGACAGTACCAGAAGTCCCAGCACAGGTCTATCGCTCCAGGTCTATCATCGGTCAGCACGCCATCTAGGTTCCGAGGAGATCGGAGGAGTAGGGCTTCATGCTCGAGGGATCAGGGTAGCATGCAGGTGGAGTGCACTTTCCAGCTTGTGAGAAGTGCGGCGAGAATCATCCCAGGAGGTTCTTAGTTGGCTAAGATGCATTTTTCGGGTATGGCCAACCCGGGCACAAACTTAGGGACTGCCCCTCAGCCAGATCAGGGGCTGGTGGGAACTGTGTGACAACATCTAGTTCTATCACACCAGTAGTACGCCCCCCTCAGTAGGGTCCCTCTATTAGTTCAGCCAGTGGTCAGCGCAAAAATAGGATTTATGCTTTAGTACCCTTCCAGGAACAGGAGGCTTCGCCAGATGTGGTCACTGGTATGTTACGAGTCTTCAATATTGATTCTTATGCCTTGTTAGATCCAGGAGCTACCTTATCTTTTGTGACACCATATATTGCTAGTAGTTTTGGAGTTAGCCCTGAAATCCTGTCAGAATCATTCTCAGTCTCTACTCATGTCGGTGATTCGGTTGTAGCTAGGCGGGTGTATAGAGGTTGCCCCATCACAGTGTTGCATAAAGTTACCTCCGCGGACTTAGTAAAGTTAGATATGACTAACTTTTACCTCATTTTTTGAATCGATTGGTTGTTTACATGTTATGCTTTGATTAATTTTAGAACCCGATCAACAGAGTTCAGGTTTCCGGATGAGCCGGTCTTTGAGTAGAAGGGTAAGTCAGTTGTACCAGCCGGTCAATTTATTTCATATCTTAATGCCAAAAAATGATTGCTAGGGGCTGCATGTATCACCTAGTTAGGGTTAACGATGTTGAGTCCGAGAGCCCGACTATCCAGTCAGTTCCAGTGGTGTGTGAGTCTTCGTAGTTTTTTCCCGATGATTTGCCAGGTGTTCCTCCGAAGAGGGAAATTGATTTCAGCATCGATCTCTTACCCGATACATAACCCATCTATATTCCTCCCTACAGGATGGCTCCAGCAAAGATAAAGGAGTTGAAGGATCAATTGAAGGACTTACTAGATAAGGGCTTTATTAGAACAAGCAACTCCCCATGGGGTGCACCGGTGTTATTTGTCCGGAAGAAGGATGGTTTCCTTCGCATGCGTATAGATTACCAGAAATTGAATAAGGTCACCATCAAGAATAGGTACCCCTTATCCATGATGGATGACTTGTTTGACCAACTTCAGGGTTCTAGATGCTTCTTTAAGATAGATCTCAGGTCCGGGTATCACCAGCTCAGGGTTTGGGAGAGTAACATCCCGAAAATAGCTTTCAAGACTCGGTATGGTCACTATAAATTAGTTGTTATGTCTTTCTTGGACTAACCAATGCCCCTACAACTTTCATGGATTTGATGAACAGGGTATTCAAGAAATATCTAGTCATGTTCGTGATCGTGTTCATCGATGATATCCTTATATACTCTCGGAGCGAGGAGGAGCATGCCGCTCACTTGAGAATAGTGCTTCAAACCCTCAAGGATCATCACTTGTATGCAAAGTTCAGTAAGTGCAAGTTTTGGTTAGACTCGGTTGCATTTTTGGGCCATGTGGTATCGAGTGAGGGCATAAAGGTAGATTCTCAGAAAATTGAGGCGGTTAAGAATTAGCCCAGACTGGTGAATCCTTTAGAAATTCGGAGTTTCTTGGGCCTAGCAAGCTACTACCAGAAATTCATAGGGAGTTTTTCATCAATTGCAGCACCATTGACCAAGTTGACTCAGAAAAAAGTAAAGTTCCAATAGTCGGAGGCTTGTGAGAAAAACTTTCAAGAGTTGAAGACTCAACTCACTTCAGCACTAGTGTTGACCCTACCCGAGGGTACCGATAGTTTTGTAGTATATTGCGATGCTTCGACAATCGGACTTGGGTGTGTGTTAATGCAGAAGGGGAAAGTGATATTTTATGCCTCAAGACAGAGCGAAATCCATGAGAAGAATTACCCGACCCATGATCTTGAGTTGGCTGTGGTGGTGTTCGCTTTGAAGATATGGCGGCATTACTTGTATAGGGTCCACGCGGATGTGTTTATGGAGCACAAGAGCTTGCAGTATGTGTTCACGCAGAAAGATCTTAATCTTTGATAGAGGAGGTGGTTGGAGCTACTTAAGGACTACAATATGAGTGTTTTTTATCACCCAAGTAAGGCTAATGTGGTGGCAAACACACTTAGTAGGCTCTCTATGGAGAGTGTGTCCCACGTGGATGAGGGAAATAAGGCGTTGGTGAAAGATGTCCATCAACTGGCACGGTTGGGAGTTAGGTTGGTAGAATCGACCGATGGCGGCATTGTTGTGCAAAATGGGTTAGAATCGTTCTTGGTAGTGGATGTCAAAGCTAGGCAAGATGATGATTCGATGTTGGTAATGCTGAAGGAAGCCATTCAGAGTCAAAAGGTGGAGGTCTTCTCCCAAGGAGGAGATGGGGTGTTGCGGTACGAGGGTCGTCTATGTATCCAAGATGTTGATAATTTGAGGGACCAAATATTGCATGAGGAACATGGATCTAGGTATTCTATCCATCAGGGTGCCACCAAGATGTATCATGATTTGTGGGAAATATATTGGTGGAACGGCATGAGGAAGGATATTATAGAATTTGTAGTCAAGTGCCTGAACTATCAGGAAGTGAAGGTCGAACATCAAAGGTTGGGAGGCGTACTTCAGGATATTAGCATTCCTACTTGGAAGTGGGAAGAGATTAATATGGATTTCATTACAAGCCTACATCGTACTCGCCGACAATATGATTCTATTTGGAAGGTGGTAGATAGGTTGACCAAGCTGCACATTTTCTACCGGTCAAAACCATAGATTCAACGGATGATTATGCAAAATTGTATATTAGGGAGTTGGTTCGACTTCATGGAGTGCCCTTGTCTATTATTTCAGACCGAGGTACTCAGTTTACCTCCCAGTTCTGGCGAGCTTTTCAGAAAGGGCTTGGTACTCGAGTTAAGCTCAGCATAGTTTTTCATCCGCAAATGGATGGCCAAGCCGCACAAAAATAATCCAAACACTCGAGGATATGTTGAGAGCATGTGTAATGGATTTCAAAGGTAGCTAGGATGATCATTTGCCCTTGATCGAGTTTTCTTATAATAACAGCTATCACTCTAGTATCCAAATGGCACCGTTCAAGGCTCTTTACAGGCGGAGGTGTAAATTTCCCATCGGATAGTTTGAGGTTGGTGAGACAGCTATGATAGGACCTGATTCGGTTCATGAGTCCATGGTGAAAATTCAGATGATAAGGGATAGGTTGAAAACCGCTCAGAGTCGTCAAAGGTCACATGCGTATGTGAGGAGAAGAGACTTGGAGTTTGAGGTAGACGATTGGGTATTTCTAAAGGTATCCCCCATGAAGGGAGTCATGCGGTTCTGAAAGAAAGGAAAAGTCATTTCCCACTATATTGCTCCCTACCGAATTATGAGAAGACTAGGTAAGGTAGCGTATGAGTTGGACCTGCCCTCAAAGTTATCTTTTGTGCATCCTGTGTTTCATGTGTCACTTTTGAAGAAATGCTTAGGAGATCCAGCTCTAGTAGTCCCAGTGGACAACGTCGGTGTAAGGGATAGCCTTAGCTATGAAGAAGTTCTTGTAGAAATATTAGACCGTCAAGTTTGAAGACTAAGGAACAAAGAAGTAGCTTCAGTTAAAGTACTATGGAGAAATAAGCATGTCGAATGAGCTACATGGGAAGTTGAACAGAATATGATGGCTGGATACCCGCATTTATTCTCTACCGGCTCAGTTCCAATTTGAGGTATCAGTTTTTTCCCTAGTTCCCTAATCAATTTCCATGTTCAGTTCCTATGCGCAAGTTTGATTTATGTTATGATGGATGTATGTGATGCCTTAATTCAGTTCAATTATGTGGTGATTTTCGGAGGTAGTTATTTCGTCAGTTTTCAGTTTAAATGATCAGTATTTGCATAGGATGAAAGTTCGATTATGAGTTTCTGTGTGTTTCTAACATTCGAGGATGAATGTCTCCAAGGAGGAGATATTGTTATACCTGGGAACCCGAGGATCAGATTCGGTATTCAAAACGGTGAAAAACTAAAATTTCGCACCAGGTCACAGAGCGAACCATGAGGAGGCTTGTGAGGAGTGACCACGAGTCATGAGGTGACTCATGGTATAGCAGGGTTGGCAGTATTTTTGCAGAGGAACCACGGGCGTGACCACGAGTCTGGTCAGACCTCACGACTTGTGAAGTCACCCGTGGCCTAAACTGGAAGCTGGGCAAGGATTTTTGGGCAATGTTGACCACGGATGGTGACCACGAGTCGAGGTCACCCCCCATGATTCGTGGTGTTCCCTGTGGGGTCCCATGGTGATATTTTGGCAGTGTACCTCACGACTCAGGCCACGAGTCCTGGCCCCTCAGGATGAGTAATTGGGTCCCTCGTCTGGACCCCCTGGAAGTTATTTTCTGCGAATTAGTAAGGGATTTTTCATAAATTTCTAAGATTCTAAGGCCTAAACTACGACAGTTTGGGTTATGAATAGGGAAATTTAAAGGAGTTAAGTTCAGTTTTCACCCCATTCATTCATGCATGCAAGTAGGGGAATTGAAGGAGTGACTCAAGCCTAGCATTCATCAATTCATTGCAATTTCTTCTTGGGTTATCAAGAGAGGATAAGAACTAGTTATTCCCAGGTATGTAAGGTTCTCAATGGTTGGTTTCTTCCACACCCATACCCCTCCTCTACAATTTTACTAAAATTTCAATAAGAACTCATGGGGTTTTGAAGTTGATTTTCTTAAAATCTAATGATTTGGCTATGGGTTTTGTCAATTTAAAATCTTATCATAATCTGTCGGTTTTAATCAGTTTTTGTGATTTAAATTAATTATAATACTATTGATTTGGAAGTTCTACATATTTAAGCATAATTATGCATGCCCATGATGAGTTATTTTATGATCTAATTACCCATTGATGATATGTATTAGCCTAACATGAATTATGAATTAAATCGTGAATATATTATGTTACTGTAATATCTCAGAAAGGCCTAAGAATAGACTCGGGAGTTAAATTTGAAAAGTGTAGAAAAACTGGCAAAACATCATAGAATGGACAAAAGAATGACTCGTGGTATCAAACCACGAGTCGTTGTGTGCTGTCGTTGGTTGGGGAAAGGATGGTAGCAGTGGAGACCACGGGAGATGTGATGACTCGTTGTGGGAAACAACGGTTCATTGTTAGTAGTCGTAGGAAGGAGATAGGCTGTTCAGATGACTTTCAACAGGCATCCCAACGACCTATTAGTACGGACCACGAGTCATTGGTTGCGGCATTGTTTGAGTTTTAGTTTTTCCAGTGGACTCTACGGGGGATAACAATGGTCCGTTGTTTCTTGTGATGGGTCATGGTGTGACCCGTCAGGAGATGAGATGCCAAGGTTTAGGGGGTTAACCACGGACGATGTGAAGATTCATTGGTTGAAGGTATGGGTCATCTTGACGGTCTGTTGTTTGGGTTCTGAGAATGGGCTACCAGCAGTGGCTTCAACGAGAGATGGGACGGGTCGTCGTTGGTTCAAACGACCCGTTAGTCCCACCCGTGGGATCAATCTGGCCAGTTTTCAGGGAAGGTTCATTAAGGGTATTTTTTACTTTTTCATGTTATAAGGCCCTAAACTACGTCATTTTGGGCTTGGGAAAAGTTGGGTTTTAAGAGGATGACCTATTCTAAACTCCCATCCATGCATGCAAGAACTTTGAAAACGGATTCAAGGGGAGATTTCAGGCTTTTCACCTCAATTCCTTCAATCTCATTCTTGGGATTTTAAGAAGAGTTAGGAGTTGATAATTCCAAGTATGTAAGGTCTTCAATGGGTGGATTCTTCCACACCCATGGTCCTACTCAATGATTTTACTTATAAATTATCAAAAACTCATGAGTATTGTATTTGATTTGTATAAAATATAAATGATTTAATTATGGGTCTTGTGATTTTTTAATCTTATCATAACCTACTAATTTTGATCATATTTTGAGATTTAAATTTATTATAATATTATTGATTTTGATTTTCTAAACAATTAAGCTTGATTATGCATGCCCCATGATGAATCGATTTATGATCCATTGATCCATTGGTGTTTTTGATAAGGATGAATTATGAATTTATTGTGTTATCTATTATGAACTTATGAATTTCAAGCCATACGCATGATCTACAAGTATGTATGAATTTTATCAATCATGAAATATGCTTTTTGGTCGACCCACGGGCCTCAAGTCATGGCTAGCTCTTATATGTTCAAGAATATTTACGATTATAATGATTTAACTAGCCCATTAAATCATGTATGTAATATTATGAGCACTATATATGTATTGGGAGTAGTATCGAACACCGAGTAGGTTTGGGCCCATGATTAGCCCTGGATCTCATGAACTACGTGCCACCATAGGTATGTTAGGACCGTTTCATGTTTGTCCCTGGCCCAATTAACCCTTTTCATGTGTGATCACGCCCTTCATGGTTCCTACCCTTGGCAAGGTACGAACACCCTCCCGAAAAGGTCTACAAGTCGGGCTTCATCTGTGCTCATATGGGGTATGTCAGTTAAGAGAATCTCCCACTATTCCTCATGATGTATGCATGTTTATGAGTATGAATGTTGGCTCAAGTTATGTTAAGAAAGGATCTTTTATCATGATTATGATTATGTTTACGTTATGAATGTTTTAAAACCTTGAGCCTTATGTCATACTACGATAATTATGTTATGAGCATTTTTTCCTATTCCTATGATCACTTATGAGCTTTATATATGTTTTAAATGTCCATTTTACCTACCTTGCATATTCAGTACTTTCCACTTACTGACTGCATACTTTCTATGATGTATCATTTTATGATACAGGACCTGGCTCTCAGGCTCACCCTCCTCAGTAGCTCCTCAGACTTTGCTATTAGCTTATTTGGTGAGTCCTCATGTTCTGAGGGCCATATGTTCAAACTCTATTGTTTCTCTTTCAGTTTCAGTATCATAGTGTTAGTTGGGGTGTTGTCCCATCAACCCGTTTTCCATGATTAGAGGCTCTTCAGACTATAAGTTGTATTCAACCATCATGTATGGATCATGTATGGTATTTTCTCCGTTATTATGACATGTTCACATTTTTTTATGTTAAGTCTTCCACTTATGTGAATGAAATAGATGCATGTTTATGCCATGGGTCGACTTGGGGTCTTGCGGGGCTCCTTGTCCCGTGTCTACGACTCGGATGTACGTGCGGGTCGTGACAAACTTGGTATCAGAGTCATAGGTTCGAAGTGTCCTAGGGTGCCTGAAAGCCACGTTAAGAAGAGTCTTTTTCATGGGTGTGAAGCGCACCACACTTATGACTAAAAAGCTACTGGACGTTTAGGAATAATTCCTTCTTTCATGATCTATGTCGTGCGAATAACGTCCTTTACTCCTCTAACTAGTGCCATTCATGTTTTTCGAATCATGCCTCTACGCCGAGTAAATTCCAGGAGGAACAGTAATGGTGATGATCATGAGGGTGCCCATGATGGAGAGCATCAGCCAGCTCCACCCGTCTATGAGGAGCACATACCAAAGCCAGCTGCCCACGTTCAGTTTAGGGCGGTGATCCAGATGTTGGCACAAACCATGACAGCCCAGGTCTAGAATTAGACGGTGGCCCATTATTCGCAAAATGGGAATGCGGTAGCTACTAGGGTGAGGGACTTTCCGAGGATGAGCCCTCTGGAGTTCACAGGGTCAAAGGTAGATGAGGACCCACATGACTTTATTGAGGAAATTCTAATGATCACCCATGTTATGGGGGTGAATAATGGGGAGTGTATTGATTTGACCTCTATCATCTCAAGGTGGTAGCACATATATGGTTCAAGCAATGGAGAGGTTCTAGGGCAGCGGGTGCAGGTCCAATAGGTTTGGATGAGTTCCACCCAGCGTTCATGGATCGATTCTTCCCTCGGTAGATGAGGGAGCTCAAGGAGGCTGAGATTGAGAACATGAAACAAGGCAACATGTCATTCTAGGAGTATGCCTTGGAGTTCACTCGACTATCTAAATATGCTCCGGAGTTGGTGGCAGATCAGCGGGCTCGGGTGAGCCGCTTTGTGCATGGAGTAGTAGATTACTTGGATAAGGATTGCCGGATTGCCATGCTACACCGGCACATCGACTTTCCTCATGTTGTATTGCATGCCTAATAGATGGAGTCAGTCTATAGGAGGCAGGGAGAGGCCAACAAGGAAAGGACTAACAGCTACGGTGTTCCTCAAACTAGGTCAGGAGGTGGATCACGACAGCAGTCTCAGCACAGGATCACTGCTTCAGCTCTATCATCAGCTAGCACGCCGTCTAGGTTTAGGGGAGACTAGAGGAGCAGGGCGCCAGGCTCGAAGGATCATGGTAGCATGCAGGTGGAGCACACTTTAATAGCGTGTGCGAGATATGGCAAAAATCATCCGGGGAGGTGTCTGATCGGTGCGGATGCTTGTTTCACGTGTGGAAAACCGGGGCATAGGATGAGAGATTGTCCTGCCGCCAGTTTTACCGCTCCAGCAGCACGACCCCCTCAGCAGGGAGCCTCCACTAGTTCAGCAGGTGGTTGGTGCCGGAACAGGTTTTATGCTCTAGTGCCTCGCTAGAAGCAGGAGGCTTCGCCGAATGTGGTCACGGGTATGTTGCAAGTCTTCCATATTAATACTTATGTTGTTAGGTCCAAGAGCTACCTTTTCTTTTGTGACCCCTTACATTGCTAGTAGTTTGGGAGTTGTCCTAAAATTTTGTCAGAACCATTCTCCGTGTATACTCTAGTCGGTGAATCAGTTGTAGCTAGGAGGGTATATAGAGGTTGCCCCATTACGGTGTTGCATAAGGTTACCTCTAGTAGAATTGGCCATGAATGATTTTGAAATCATTTTGGGTATGGATTGGTTGTTTCCATGTTATGCTTCGATTAATTATAGGACCTGTGCAGTGAAATTTCGATTCCATGGGGAGTTAGTTTTGGAGTGGAAGGGTAATTCAGTTGTAGCAGCCAGTATGTTTATTTCATATCTTAAGGCTAGAAAAATGATCTCTAAGGGTTGTACGTACCACTTAGTTAGGGTTAAGGATATGGAGTCCAAGGCCCTAACTATTCAGTCAGTTCCAGTGGTGTGCGAGTATCTGGAGGTTTTTCCAGATGATTTACCAGGTGTTCCTCTGGAAAAGGAGATTGATTTTAGAATTGACCTACTGCCCGATACGCAATATATATATATTCCTCCTTATAGAATGTCTCCATATGAGCTAAAAGAGTTAAAGGAACATTTGAAGGACTTGTTGGATAAGGGTTTCATTAGACCGAGCAAGTCCCCATAGGGCGCACCGGTTCTATTTGTTCGGAAGAAGGATGGATCCCTTCGGATGTGTATTGATTATTGACTACTTAATAAGGTCACCGTCAAGAACAGGTACCCCTTTCCCAAGATTGATGATTTATTTGACCAGTTTCAGGGTGCCAGGACTTTCTCAAAGATAGATCTCAAGTCTGGGTATCACCAGTTTAGTGTCCGAGAGAATGATATCCGAAAGAAAGCCTTAAGGACCCGGTATGGCCATTATGTGTTTATAGTTATGTCTTTTGGACTAACCAATACTCATGCAGCTTTTATGGACCTGATGAACAGGGTATTCAAGGCATATTTGGACATGTTCGTGATTGTGTTTATTGATGACATCCTTATATACTCGCGGACTGAGGAGGAGCATGTCGCTCACCTGAAGGTAGTACTTCAAACCCTCAAGGATCGTCATCTATATGCAAAGCTTAGAAAGTGTGAATTTTGGCTGGACTCGGTGGCATTTCAGGGCCATGTAGTGTCGATTGAGGCCATAAGGGTGGATTCTCAAAAAATCTAAGCGGTGAAGAATTGGCCTAGACTGGTGAAATTTTCAAAAATTCGGAGTTTTCTTGGGCATAGCAGGCTACTACCAGATGTTTGTTGAGGGTTTCTCATCTAATGTAGAACCTTTGACCGAGTTGACTCAGAAAAAGGTGAAGTTCCAATTGTCAGAGGATTGTGAGAAGAGCTTCTAGGAATTGAAGACGCGACTCACTTCAGCACCAGTGTTGACTTTACCCGAGGGTACTGATGGCTTTGTTGTATATTGCAATTCTTCGAGAGTCAGACTGGGATGTGTGTTGATGAAGCATGGGAAAGTGATAGCATATGCCTCTCGATAGTTAAAGGTTCACGAAAAGAATTACTCGACCCATGATCTTTAGTTAGCTGCTGTGGTGTTTGCATTGAAGATATGGCGGCATTACTTGTATGGGTTCCACGTGGACGTATTTACGGATCACAAGAGCTTGCAATATGTGTTCACACAGAAGGATCTAAATCCTCGGCAAAGGAGGTGGTTGAAGTTGCTAAAGGACTACGATATTGGTGTCCTTTACCACCCGGGCAAGGCTAATGTGGTTTCAGATGCATTTAATAGGCTCTGTATGGAGAGTGTGTCCCATTCGGATGATGGAAGGAAGGAGTTGGTGAGAGATATCCACCGACTTGCAAGACTGGGAGTTAGATTGATAGACTCGACCGATGGCGGGGTTCTTGTACATAACGGGCCAGAATCTTCCTTTGTGGTTGAGGTTAAATCTAGCAAAGATGAGGATCCAATATTGAGGAAGCTAAAGGAAGAAGTGCGGAGTCAAAAGGTGAAGTTTTTCTCCCAATGGGAGATGGTGTGCTACGATACTAGGGTCGACTATGTGTTCCGGACGTTGATAATCTGTGGATTCGAATACTGCATGAGGCACATGGTACGAGATATTCCATCCATCAGGGATCCACAAAGATGTAACGGGACTTGCGGGAAATCTATTGGTGGGACTATATGAAGAAAGATGTTGTAGAGTTTGTAGTAAAATGTCCAAATTACCAGCAAGTGAAGGTTGAGCACCAAAGGCCGAGAGGCATACTTAAGGATATTAGCATCCCCACTTGGAAGTGGGAAGAAATTAATATGGACTTCGTTACAGGTCTACCCCATACTCACTGACAATACGACTCCATTTGGGTGGTGGTCGACAAGTTAACGAAGGCGACATACTTCCTACTGGTCAAGACCACAGATTCAGTGGATGATTATGTTAAGTTGTATATTCGGGAGCTGGTTCAACTTCATGGAGTTCCCTTGTCTATTATTTCAGACCGAGGTACTCAGTTGTCCTCCCAGTTTTGGCGGTCTTTTCAGAAGGGACTTGGGACTTAGGTTAAGCTCAAGAAAACATTCCATCTGCAAACGGATGGCCAGGTAGAACGACCAATCTAGACTCGTTAGGATATGTTGAGGGCATATGTTATGGATTTTAAAGGTAGTTGGGACGATCATTTTCCCTTAATCGAATTTGCTTAGAATAACAACTATCACTCTAGTATTCAGATGGCACCATTTAAGGCCCTATATGGGCGGAGGTGTAGATCTCCCGTCGTATGGTTTTAGATTGGTGAGGTAGTTATGATAGGGCAAGATGTGGTTCACGAGGCGATAGTGAAGGTTCAAATTATAAGGGACCGGTTAAAAACCGCTCAGAATCATCAGAAATCTTATGCTGATGTAAGGAGAAGAGATTTGGAGTTTGATGTGGACGACTGGGTATTTCTAATGGTATCTCCTATTAAGGGAGTCATGCGGTTCGGAAAGAAATGGAAACTCCGTCCCCGCTATGTTGGTCCCTACCGGGTTTTGAGAAGAGTTGGTATGGTGCCAAATGAGTTAGACTTTCCCTCGAAGTTATCTTCAATTCATACAGTGTTTCATGTGTCTCTTTTGAGAAAGTGTTTGGGTGATCCATCCTTGGTAGTTCCAGTAGACAACATTAGGGTAAAGGACAACCTCAGTTATGAAGAAATCCCCGTCGAAATCTTGTATCATCAAGTCCGTAAGCTAAGGAACAAAGAAGTAATTTCAACGAAAGTATTATAGAGGAATCAACATGTTGAGGGGGCCACGTGGGAAGCCGAAGCAGATATAATGGCTAGATATCAATAGTTGTTCTCTACCGGCTCAGTTCCGACATGAGGTATCAGGTTTTCACTATGACCCCATTTAGTTTTCATGTTTAGTTTATGTGTGCAAGTTTTTTTTATGTGTATGAATGCATATGTGAAGCATGAGATCAGTTCAGCTATGTCATTTGATTCGGAGGTAATCATTTCATGAAAATTTCGGTTAAAATGATCAGTATATAGCTATGACAAATTGTATGTTTCTGTTTGCTGCTTCTTTCCTACATTTGAAGACGAATGTTTCCAAGGGGGAGATATTTTAATACCCCATAAAGGCCTAAGAATATACCCAGGAGTTAAATTTGAAAAGTGTAGAAAAACAGGCAAAACATCATAGAACAGACCACAGAACGACTCGTGGTATAAAACCACGAGGCGTTGTATGTTGTCGTTGGTTGGGGAAAGGAAGGTGGTAATGGAGACCACGGCAGATGTGACAAGTCGTCTTTAGCAGTCGTAGGAAGGGAATATGACCTATAAGAACAAATCATGAGTCGTTGGTTGTGGTCGTTCTTTGAGTTTTAGTTTTTTCAATGGACTCTACAGGGGATAACAACAACCCGTTGTTTCTTGTGATGGTTCGTGGTGTGAACCGTTAGGAGATGAGATGCCAACGTTCAGGGGGTTAACCACGGGTGATGTGACGAGTCATTGGTTGAAGGTATGGGTCATCCTGACGATCCGTTCTTTGGGTTCTGAGAATGGGCTACCAGTAGTGGCTTCAACGAGGGATTGGACGGGTCATCGTTGGTTCCAACAACCCGTTAGTCCCACTCGTGGGATCAATTTGGCCAGTTTTCAGGGTAGGTTCATTAAGGGTATTTTTGAATTTTTCACCATATAAGGGCCTAAACTACGTCGTTTTGGTCTTGGGAAAAGCTGGGTTTTAAGAGGATGACCTATTCTAAACTCCCATTCTTGCATGCAAGAATTTTGAGAGGGGATTCAAGAGGAGATTTCAAGCTTTTCACCTCAATTCCTTCAATCTCATTCTTGGGATTTTAAGGAGGGTTAGGAGTTGATAATTCCAAGTATGTAAGGTCATCAATGGGTGGATTCATCCACACCCATGGTCCTACTCAATGATTTTACTTATAAATTATCAAAAACTCATGAGGTTTTGTATTTGATTTGTATAAAAATAAATGATTTAACTATGGGTGTTGTGATTTTGAAATCTTATCATAACCTACTGATTTTGATCGTCTATTGAGATTTAAATTGATTATAATATTATTGATTTTGAATTTCTGAACAATTAAGCTTGATTATGCATGCCCCATGATGAATAGATTTATGATCCATTGATCCATTGATTGGATATTTTGGTAAGTGCAGCATGAATTATGAATTTATTATATTATCTATTATGAACTTATGAATTTCAAGCTATATGCATGATCAACAAGTATTTATGAATTTTATCAATTATGAATTATGTTTTTGGCCGACCCACGGGCCTCAATTCATGGTTAGCTCTTATATGTTCCAGCATGTTTAGGACTATTATGATTTAACTAGCCCATGAACTATTGTATGTATTTTTATGAGCACTATATATGTTTTGGGAGTAGTATCGAACACTGAGTAGGTTCAGGTCCTATGATTAAGCCCCGAATCTCATGAACTACGTGTCACGGTAGGTATGTTGGGACCCTTTCATGTTTGTCCCTAGCCCAATTGGCCCTTTTCATGTGTGATCATGCCCTTCATGGTTCCTACCCTTGTCGAGATACGAACACACTCACGACTAGGGCTACAAGTCAAGCTTAATGTGTGCTCATATGGGGTATGTCGGTCAAGAGAATCTCCGATTGTTCCTTATAATTTATGCATGTTTATGATTATGCATGTTGTCTCAAGTTATGTTAATAAAGGCTCTTTTATTATGATTATGTATGTTTACATTACGAATGTTTCAAAAACCTTGAGCCTTATGTCATATTACAATAATTATGTTATAGGCATGTTTTCCTATTCCTATGATCACTTATGAGTTTTATATATGTTTTAAATGTCTATTTTACCTACCTTGCATATTTAGTACATTCCACGTACTGACCGCATACTTTCTATGTTGTATAGTTTCATGATACCGGACCTCGCTCTCAGGCTCACCCTCCTCAGTAGCTCCTTCGAGTTCGCTATTAGCTTATTTGGTGAGTCCTCATGTTCCGAACACTATATGCTCAGAATCTATTGTTTGTCTTTCAGTTTCAGTATCATAGGGATAGTTGGGGTGTTGTCCCATCAACCCTTCTTCCATGATTAGAGGCTCTTCAGACTATAAGTTGTGTTCAGCTGTCATGTATGGATCATGTATTGTATTTTCTCTGTTATTATAACATGTTCACATTTTCTTATGTTAAGTCTTCCGCTTATGTGAATGAAATAGATGTTTGCTCATGCCATGGGTCGACTTGGGGTCTTTGGGGGCTCCTTGTCTCATGTCTATGTCTCGGGTGTACGTGCATACGTGACAGTTACCCATTATTATGTTATGAAATTCAAGCTATATGCATAATTTACGAGTATGTATGAGCCTTATGAATCATGAATTATGTATTGGCCGACTAACTGGTCTTATGTCATGGCTAGTTCATGTATGTGAAAGTATGTTTATGATTTTCATGATTTAACTAGCCCATGAATTCATGCCTGTTATATTATGATCACTATATACGTTTTGGTAGTAGTACCGAACACCAGTAGGTATGAGGCCTAGGTTCTGCCATGGATCTCACGAACTACATTCCACCGTAGTTATGTTGGCACCTCCTATGGACTATCCCCGGCCCAAACGACATTTTCATGGTGATATCACACTTTCATGGTTGTACCCTTGGCAAGGTACAAACAACCTCCTGACTAGGGATACAAGTCGGGCTTCATGTGTGCTCATATGGGGTATGTCGGTTAAGAGAATTGTTCGGCTTCTATGGTGACTACACGCAAGTGCACGTGGTCGAACAAGTAGTAAAGTGGCTTAAGTAAAGCCAAGTATTGATCTCACATGGACTGAACTAAGGTAATAATTACCTTAAGTGTTAATGAACTATAACTTTAAGTATGTAGACAACCAATTAAACAATATTTGGAGAGTTTGAGTTTCCTAATTTCTACGAATCTAAGATAGAATTCTAAAGTGAGTCTGAACAATAGTAACGAGCATGCTGAGGTTAAAACGAACATGCAGGGAAGTAATTTATCGATACAATTCAGTTAATCTTTCCTTCGGTTGCTAGTCAAGAATTATTACCTATGGATTGAAACTTACGTATCCTACCCAACTTAAGAATCATGAACCTTCAACCTATACTTCTGTGATAAAAGAATTTCATGTTCTAGCCATACAAAACTGATTCCTTAATTGACTAATAAGACTTTCAGATATATTTCTATTCTAAATGTAAATCAATTCTCAATTTTCCCAAACTAAGAAGAGATCATATCCTACCAATTCATAACTTTCCAATTTCTTTTCTTTTCAAAATCAAAATTGAATTTTTTAGATATACATGAACATTGGCCAAACATTAATGCAGTAAGAACAAGAATTGATAGAACAACCATTGAAGAAAAGATGAAAACTAAATTGATGAACAATTACATTCCATTACAATTGTTCTTAACCTCAGCAAGAAGTGAATTTAACCACTCATTTGTGAATTAACCATCATCAAATAAGTGTATTTCATACAAACAATTGAGATAAAAGAGGAAGAGATAGAGAAGAACCCTAGAATTTTCGTCCCCTCAACTGCTTGTAACCCACGTTCTTGCTCAACCAAGTCAGAATGTTTAAAAATAAACGTAAGTGTGTTATTTATACTAGTGAGAATTTTTCCCAGAATAACAAGCAACGTGGTACGGAGTGTATCGCGGAGCACTCCCTCCGTGCCACGGGGAAAACGCGGACCCTCACTGGAATCAGGTTCCTCAGCAATTTCTCCTTGGCGTGCCACGGCCTGCAACGCGGAGCCAGGCCGATATGTCACCGCGCAATCGCAAACCTTCATAGAATTTGCCAAAATAAATCACCCGAGGCAGAATCCCTCCGCGATGGCAACGTGGTACGGCTCCATCGTGGAGCCCTTATTTTTGCTGCTCTTCCTTGACCTTTTCCACTCCTTGCTTCCAAGTCCATTCCCGATTTTTACCAACATGTATCTTAGCTTCCCAAAAAATTACATATTACCTGCAAAACAACAGTAATCATGTTGGTTAGTATAAATTCACATTTTAACTACAAATCACATGAGAATGGACACATAATGATATATAAACAAGACGAAATGAAGCATTTGAGTATCACTTGGGCATATAATTCTGCCCAAGATCACTTACCCCACACTTAAAACCTTGTTCGTCCTCAAACAATACTCTCACATCTCATGCAATTGACACCCACGCATAGCTAATTTGGCTCGACAATTCAAGCTACGACTATACCGATTATTTAATATAGAAAATCATCAAGAAAACATGCATGGTCTCATCCATTTAATGACATACACCACATTAAGACCTCCTAAACTCAAGAATCGACACTCGATCTTGGCAAACTCATGAAAATTAACTGATCAAGACATCTGACACGAAATTCAATCTCTTGTCAAGCATGTGCCCTCACAACACAAGAGAAATTCCCCCCTTTTCAATCATATGATTTCCAAAGCATTATATGTAGGGGTATATAAACACGATTTCGCTCTCTCTCCCAAAGAATTCACATGCATCATGTCATGAACCATAGGCTTGCCTCTAGTGTATTACTCCACTAATATAAGCACGCGTGATGTAAGATCACGTAGGACTTAACGGGTTGTAATGTAAGCTAAGGAACTAGTAAATACTGGGCTAACCAATAATAGCAACTAGCTTCCTTAAGTGCTTTTCAATACATCCCACCATCATTAAGCTAAGGCTCATAAGTACAGTTTTAAAGAGATGTTTTGGAGTCAAGACTCCGCAACATAGTTTTAAGACAAGGCTCATAAGTGGAGTTTAATCATATTTTGAGAGAAAAGCTCCACAAATGATTTTAAAACATTCATTATATGATATAGCCAATGTGATTTATGATGATGTTTTTCAGTTATTCCTCACTAATGGCCATGTTATATGAGCATATGTTTTGGGAGAATTAACTAGCACTGAGTTGGGTGAACAGGTTCAGACAACCCCTAAGCGCCAAATCTATGTAGCTAGCATGAAATAAGATCACAACATCGGTTCAAATACTCCATAGGAAAGTCACTAGTAAGAACTTCAGTTGTGGATCCACAGTTCTGTAATGCCCCGGAAACTCAAATCTAATTCTGTGACTTAAATCAGGAAATATGGAAAGGTTGCAGAAAAGCTTCAAGAAGACCCACCTAACAAGTTGTTAAGTGACCTCATGACTCATCAGGTGAGCCGTGAGATGATGGCTTAATAATTTAAAGAGGGGAGGCAGTGTACGCAACGAGTTACATCACGAGTCGTTGTCACTGACCACGACCCGTTAAGTAACTTGTGGTCAGGCTTGAGTTAGGAATGTAGCTAGTTGACCAGTGTACTTGACTAGTGGGTGCAATGAGTCGTCATCTGTGCCAACAACTCGTTAGTTGACTCGTTACCGTACTTAGCATTAAATCTCCAGAATGACACAATGTGGTCCACGATTGGTGACCACGAGTCGTGGTCATTGACCATGACTCGGTAGGTCCCTCACGGTGACATACTGAGGGTCCTAGGCAGTGTACCTGACGGGAATGACCACGAGTTGTGGTCAATCACCACGATCCATTGGGTCACCCTTTAAGGGCACCTGACAGTTTTTTCCAGCGAATTTCTAAGGGCTATTTAGTAATTTTGTATTCTCCTAAGCTTTAAACCACATTGTTTTGGAAAAAAAATTAGACTTATTATAGAGTTTGGATGGTTCCTCCCCTCATTCTCACGTTTATTCTCAAGAAACTTATCGAAAGTTCTCTCAAGAAACTCTCAAGCAAGCTTAGGGTTGTTCTCCATTTCAGCAGTTCATGTCCTCTACTCCAAGAGAATTTTAGTCAGGTATGTGGGAATTCAACAAGGGAATTGTCCTTCCCTTGTGTCCCCTAAAATCCTCCCATAACTCCCTTATCAGTTTTAACCTTGAGCTTTCGAATACAAATGAATTTCATATTATTATTTTTTGTTAATTTAGCCTGGAATAATATCCATGTTGATTGTTCATATTGTCTTTATCAGTTCCTAATTAAATTGTCAATGTTCATATAAAAGTGAATTTAAGCCCTAACTCTCGAGTAATGATTTTTGCTTATAAAATTCCATCTAGGGAATGAAGAATGTTTTGGGTTGAATTTCCTAGAAATTTATATTATATATATATGTTGAGTAAATATTTCATTTATAAGAATGATTTTAGCCTTGTCGGATGAGATTTCTTTAATTCTTGAATTCTGCCATATTATGGAATTCCCGTGTTGTTGGAATGAATTTAGTTCTCTATTAGCTGCTTAATAATTCAGATTAGTCAGAACATAGAACCTCTTCAGAACTATTCGGAACGTGTCAACTAATCAGTATGACTTCATTCTTCTTCCGAGGTGTCAGTGGTACCTCTCAGTTATCAAAATTAGACTCAGAATTTAGTTATATGTTCCATTAGGCGGTCATGATATCCTAGTTATATAGCTCTGACCATCCCAGGACCCCAGTTCAGATTGCAGTTGTTCTTAGACGGTTATGACGCTTCCAGATAAGCAGCTCTGACCAGTCTACAACCTGGTTCAGAATCTGGTCCGTTAAGACTCTCATGGTACTTTCAGTTATATGTCCCTAACTAGTCTTGGGCCCCAGTTTTAAGCTATCAGCCTAGTAGTTCAATTTAGGTTTTCCAGTGGGAGTAGGACTTAGCACAGAGCGGGCTGGAGTTCCAGCGCACCTAGGTTGCCAGTGTAGGTTACAGTATTACTTAGCCTGATTTGGCCCCAGATATTTGTGATCACCCAGTTCATGCCTTTATACCCTAGCAAGGTATATTGGGTCCTACCGGTGGAGTGTATACATCGAACTCCACGTCTAGATCACATGATTAAATATCGGTTAGACTCTCCCACTTGTCAGTTCAGTTTAGTGTGGTCTCTCATACTGAGTATTTCAGACTTAGGGTATGTTTATGTTCATTAGTAAGGGTCTTTGTTGACAATTTTAGCTATATTCCAGTTGTATCAGTTTTCAATATTTTCAGTTGGTTATTTCATGTCATTTCAGTTTATCTACTAGTTCTTTCATACTATTTACATCTCTCCCTTACTCAGTACATTCAAAGTACTGACGCATACTTTTATGTTGTATTGTTTCATGATACAGCTGCAGGTTCTCATACTCAGCACCGTTAGTCACTGCGGTTCAGATCCTCTCCCTCAGTAGTTGAAGTGTGAGTCCTCATCATTCGAGGACCTTATTTTACTTCTTTTAGTTAGTTTATTATTTTAGCTAGACTTAGAGTTAGCTGGGGGCATGTCCCAGCAACTCATCAGTTAGGGGGCTTTTAGACACAAAATTAATTTCAGACTTCAGGTGTTCTTAAACTTTATATTTTCAGTTTTATTTTTCATAAATGCTTTTATTCTACCATTTTAAAGCTTCCGCTACATTTTTTTTACTCAGAATACCAATGTATGATAGACTAGGGGTTGACTTGGGGTCACTTGTGGCTTCAAGTACCGTGTTCCGTCCAGGGTGTAAACTCGGGGTGTGATAAGTTTAGTTTTGTCCTTAGCCATGGTAAGGGTTTGGATAGCCCTCCTTAACATGGGCCAGACGTGGGATCATCATAGGCTCTGTTATGATGGTTTTCAGTTATGAGAAACTCCCAATTTAAAGATATACATTATTTGTATAAGTATTTATAGATATCATTATGATGCGTGAGTTTTATTGCATAAACTATTTTGCACATTGATAATTTTATCATATTGTGTCTTATGCATTATTTAAAGCTTCAGTTTCAATCATATATTTTTGTCACCTTACTTGAGTAAATTATTTGTTTCAGTTTCAGATATTCTTACTTAATTGTTGTTTCATTCAATCATATTACATACCATACATTCCATGTATTGACGTCCTTTTTAGCGCTGCATCATATTATGATGTAGATTCATGTAGATAGGATTAGCTGCAAATGTTTCATTAGAATCTCACTTCATTTAGCATTTGGCAAGATTTTCTAGTTTCAAAGAGTCCCAAGTTTAGTAAACTTTTTCCTTTAGTACAGCTTAAGGCAGTCGTGGGAGCTTAATTCCGGCACCAGTCTTCGGTTATAGATGCTTTAGACATAGAGTAAGAGTTGAGTCAATAATGTTACTTTTTAACATTGATTTTAGTTCAGTTAATAAATCTTACCTTATTATATTTAGCCCATTATATTGCTAGTTCGTGTTACTTTATTGTGTTCTCAGCTAGCAGTAAGTCAGGCCAAGGGTTAGGTTGGATCACTAGGTGGTCTGAATGTCTGTCGCGCTCAGGGTGTAGGATCTAGGCATGACAAACATGGTATCAATGATTTAGGTTTGAAGAGTCCTAGGGTGTCCATGAAGTCATGTCAGAAGGATCTCGTTTATTGTAGTGAGGGCCCCACTTCTATAAATGAGGGATTACGGTCATTTATAAAATATTTTCCACTCTTTCATGCTCTAGATCGTTCCTTAGAGTTTTTCCATAAGAAACTTATGCAGATTCGTTCTTTGATCCAATTTCGTTGACTACTCCCTATCTTCGAGGTTATAGAAACAGCAAAGCTCAAATTTCTATCCGTGAAGTGCTCTCAGATAGAGTCAGCAGAAAGTTAAAGGAATGCACAAGGGCTTAAGAGGAGCCCATTATTGAAGTTAAGTCTAATGCATCACAAGAATGCAATCTTGTTATCATAAATCATGCGTTGAGCCTACGATAAGATATGCTCTTAGACCGCTCCCCTTTTTGGATCTTTGATGTAGATGACATCCTTAATGGGAGGGTATGTCTCTAAGTTCATTGGTAGTATTGACACCTAAAGATAGTGTGATTTGGGTTTTATGATACATGATTAGTAGAATGAACCTAGAGCCAGAAATATGAAGATAGAAGTGTGGGAGAAAAAAGTGGAGATAGTGATTAAGGGAAGTATGTAGTCTTTGTCATGTATCTATAAGGTATGTAATGGGATGGTAAGTCCCTTGGAGTTGATTGAAGAGTAATAAGTTTTGTGTGGATTCCATGGTAGTATTTAGAGGAAGAGTTGTTCGTAAAAATGACTTAGAGCATATTTGAACTAGAGTAGAAGATCATAAGGGCATGTCACTACGTTTGAAAAATATTAAGTAGAGGTGATTAAAGGCTAAGTATATTGTTGAAGTAGATCCGAAAATGTTAAAAAGAAAGATGTGCACGAAGGTGGAATATAGTTACACTAGATTCTAAGCTCCTAATGTTCTATGTGTGCATAGTTAAGTATTCTTGAGTTGAGAAGTGTGAAGAATAGTAGGTATATACCATATGGTGTCCAAAAGAGCCGAGGCTAGAGAAATTTAAATACGGTAGATGATTTTGAGCCTCTTAGTATAATCCCTAACTTTTTATTGGGTGCATAGAGGATTAGATGTATCAAGTTGATATGACAAAAAGAGTATGAATCCTACAATGATAGAATTAGAGGTAAAAGGAAAGTTAGGAGCTATCTAAGAAAGAAATCGTAGCATAAATTTTAGTACCTACAGATATAGTCATTGAGAGAGAGTTTAGCCTCTCTGTATATAGTAATAGTCGGACCCACAAGAGTTATTTGATTATAGCCTAGTCTAGAGAAGTGGTCCAAAGACTTAGAACATTGACTCTTGAGCTAAGGGGGAGATGATAAGCTTAAGAACCAAGTCAAGTCTTGAGATTTGAATTGTGAAAGAGTGTTGGAGCAGTAACTGTGGGATGTCGATCCATTCTTAATCAGTTGTGTTCCTTGCACCTTTAATCAAGATTATACTCTACTCATGTTGTATGTATTCATGCCATGACCACATCTAAGGTCCAAGTACTCTATGCATACCCATGCCCATACTCAGATTGCAAGAATGAGAAGAAACCACTTTAGACTGCAATCCCATTCTTACTCCATAATTCCATGAACCCCAACTTTATATTATGAGACTCGTTATATATATATATAAACTCATGTCTCACAGTATGCTCAATTCGAACTTAGTCCTCAAGATACACTTTAATGGCTAATAAAATTATGCTACATCATGTGTATGCTCAGACTAGATTTCTTGAATGATTTGTTCTTCCGACTTGCTTAATCTAAGCCCTATGTACGTTCTCCCATAATTGTAATGGTGGTTGTAACGTGTATGCTCATAATAACCCCTCTATTCATGCCTTATATGCACAGTATGTGATGTACTCATGCCTATGCACTTGATTCATTAAACCTCATCTCAAGTGACCAAGTCACACTAAGTATAATTCATGATTGAGTTGTATCCCTCATATTCCTAATTCTTATATTCTATTCTTTTAGTGATCCTCCTTTTGACTTGATAGGTAGTAAAAGAAGCTAGTTAAGGTAAGGATGGAATAAAGTAGATACTTCTTTGATGACTATTGCAGTGCACTAGTTCCATCTTAGGTTATAAGTGTGGATAAAGTGCGATCTAAGGATTGGTCATGTGTAGTAGTTAGAAGAAATTCTTGATGACATTCTTTGTAGAAGATCATGAATTTGCGGTTATTAGATATGCTAGGGAAGATGGGAGAATTCTTAGATAATGTAAGCTATAGAGGATCCATAAAATGATTATAGTGATAGGCTTGAATGTTGTGATAATATACATGTGGACCATTGCATTGTGTGACTAGAGCTCGAGGTTAGGTGATTTTCATGATAAGAAGAAGAAGTAGTATCTTGGGGGATAAATTGAGATGCAAGAGATTTAGTCGAGTTAGGCTTGATAATGGTGAAAGCGTGCTATTTTACTCAGACAATAGTATCAGTATGAGCACAAGTGAGAATTATAAGTTGTAAATAATAAGTTTGGCATTCAAAGAAGTTAGTGTAGTTAAAACGCTATTTCTAAGCTTAAGGGCTATCAGTCGTGTCACTTTAGGAAAAGAAGTCCTATCCTTACTCCTTGATATAAGAGGCCAACAGGGAAAAAATCCACCATGCTGTTCTTTAGGTCTTTTCACCTTTCAATGTCTGTTGAGTCTCATTATAGTGTTCCTAATCTGCTGAAAGCAGTCTAGTGATTGAGTTAGTCCTACCAATGAAGGAACTCTTCCAAAATATTTAAATAAGTTTCAGAGTTAGATCCTATCTATGTCCATGACTTTCATTCAAGGATGAATGATCCCAAGAGGGAGATACTGTAATGCCTCGAACTTTCCAGCTAAGTTTAAAATCATTCTAGGTATGTGGATAGACCCAAACCTGATGAGCTTTATGAAAAATAACTGTTAAGATCAATTCATCAGTGTGAGAAATGCATTGGATACCAATTAAGGTCATAAGGAACCTCTAGCACAAAGTTAAGTTGAGTGCCTTCTTACTAATTGAGTTTACAAATAAGTTCTTATAAGGGTCAACTTCAAACGATCGTAACTCCTAATTTATGAAGTACTTTTTGGTGATTCAATCCATAAAATTGAATCCATTTGAGTATTCTTTCAAAAGCATTTGACCTCGCGTCAATCAGAGTTCAGAGTAAAAGATTATGAGCATTTTAGTGAAGCACTATCAAGTGACACGTCGTCACTTGATGGGTCAAATTTGCAGACAGAATTCCAGGGTTATTTAGTAATTTCCTATGTTTTAAGAACCTAATACAAAAATTTTGGGATTCCTAGAGATCATATTTAAGGGTTTAATTAGTCTATACTCTTATTCCATTCATTACAACTTGAATTCAAGATCATTAGCTCTCAAGTTCGTCAAGCAAGCTAGAAGGCCATCTTCTTTAACCTACAGTCTCTTCAAGATTGAGTCTAAGTACAACTTCCTAGGTATGTAAGGTAACCTAAGTGAGGAATTCTAATCATCCTCATGCCCTATATCTATGCAACAATTCATTTATATCAAGCTAAGGTTTTTACCCAATTCTTGAATTGACTTTTTCTCTATCTATGTATGTCGAATTTCCATTACTAAATTCTTCATATTGAGTTGCTTATTAAAGCCTCTTGATTGTTATCCTACTCTATTGATTTCTTATCATACTATCTTTATTCTTGATCCTTGTTCCTCGATCCTTGATTCTTTATTCTTGATCCTTAATCCTTGATTCTTGATTCTTGGTTGTTGAGGTTGGTTCATATCTCTTATCCAATGAACCCTAGTTGTATGAAAGCATGATTTTTAAAAGGAATGATTTTGAAAGCATGTATTTTGAAAGTAAATACATTGTTTTCATAAAGGTTGAGTATATTTTCAAGAGAGTATGCATAGTAAAATTTTAGCATAAATATATGATTTTTAAAAGCTTAAGTAATGTCTTATTTTTGAAATACATTAGATGATTTTGAGCTAAGGTTCACAAGTATAGTTCTAAAGAGATGTTTTGAAGTCAAGACTCCCCAACATAATTTTAAGCCAAGGCTCGTAAGTAAAGTTTAATATATTTTGAGTGAAAGGCTCCACAGATGACTTTAAAACATTCATTATATGATATATCTAAAGTGATTTATAATGATGTTTTCAGTTATTCCTCACTAACGGCCCTATTATATGAGCATATGTTTTTGGAGAATTATCTAGCACTGAGTTAGGTGAACGGGTTCAGACAACCCCTAAATTGTAGAATTATGTAGCTAGTGTGAAATAGGATCTACTCCTTGTTCAGGCATCTCCCTAGGCATCTCCTTAGGTAAGTCCCTGGTAAGGACTTCAGTTGTGGATCCACAATTCAGTTTTGTCCTTAGCCCTAGCAAGGCTTTGGATAGCCCTCCTAATGTGGGCCAAACGTGGGATCATTATGTGCTCAGTCATGATGTTTGTTGATTATAAGAAACTCCCAATTTAAAGATATACATTATTTGCAAATGTATTTAGAGATATAATTATGATGCATCAGTTTTATTATATAAATTGTTTTGCACATTGAACATTTTATCATATTGTATCCTATGCATTATTTAGAGTTTCAGTTTTAGTTATATTATTTCAGTCATCTTACTTCAGTTCATTATTTCACTCGGTTCAGATACTCTTTCTTAATTATTGTTTCACTCAGTCATATTACATATCGTACGTTCCATGTACTGACGTCCTTTTTGGCGATGCATTTTATTATGATGCAAATTTAGGTAGACAGGATCAGCAGCGGACATTTCATTAGTATCTCACTTCATTCAACATTTGGTGAGACTTCCTACTTTTGGAGAGTCCCAGTCTTATTAAAATCTTTTATTTTACTACAGCTTAAGGTAGCTATGGAAGCTTTGTCCCATCATCGGTGCAACTTTATTATATTGAGTCAATAAAGTTACTTTATAATATTGATTTTAGTTCATTTAGTAAATCATACCTTATTATATTGATCCCAGTACAGCTTTAGCTTCCGCGTTATTTTATTTTTTTCTTAGGTAGTAGTAAGCTAGGTCAAGGGTTCAGTTTGATCACTAGGTGGTCTGAGTGCCGGTCGCGACTAGGGTGTAGGCTTTGGGCATGACACCTCAACATTCGAGGACGATAGTTTTGATTTATGTCTTTCCTTAGTCATTTAATTATCAGATACTGCAGAGCTAGTTGAGGACCTATTCCTTCAACTCGTCATATGTTTTAGAGGCTTTCAGACTATCATATTTAGATATTTAGCGGATTGACTCATGTTGTCACAATCTTACTTTTTATGATATCTCAGGCTTATTCCGATTATGTGTAACAACCCAAAATCCCACAAGATTAGACCCGAGGACTGAAATGGAGAATAAAGGAAAACCTACAACAGGTTATAGAACAAGTTGTCAAGTGACCCATTAAGTGACTTGAAAGATCGTTAAGTGAGTCATTAGGTGCATAAAATGGTGAAAATCTGAGTTTTAGAGAGTCTTAAGGGGTGATGAAGTGATATGTTAATATCATGACCCAAGTCTACACCCTAGATGCGATACAGTACTTAGGATCACAAGTGACCAAAGTAATCCCATGGATTAGCATAATTCTATAATGACTTAAATACTATAAAAGTATATTAAGCAGAAGGTATTATTAAACAGACAAGCAAATACTTATAAACAGAGAACAACTGAGAAGTTACTGAAATTTAATCAAAACACTGAACTCAAGCTGAAAATAACATAATCTATCTGAAAGCCTTCTAAAAAAAACTAATGAGTTGCTGGAAAAAACCCCCAGTTAACTCTAATGTCTGAAACTACAATTGAGAATGACAAGTACTAGAAATGAAGACTCCAGTCCTCAGAAGATGAGGGCTCACTAATAGAACTCTGCTGTAATAAGTCTAAAGGAGAGCTAACCATGCTCCTGAGCCTGAGAGCCTGAGCCTATATTATAAAATAATATGGCACAACAATATGCGGTCATTACTTTGAATGTATTGAGTATATGAGATATGCAACTGGAATACAATTAGAACATGTTGATGGTCTATAAAGTTGTGCTAGAATGCACTGATGAGTTGGTAATTTACCAACTCATTAGCTTTTAAACATGAACTTTTTCTTGATTATCAAGTCATTTAGGAGGATTTTATGCTCTTTCTCTTTTGTATTTGTTGGCATTCAATTTAAAGGAAGAAAGCAAGAAATTGAATAAAAGCATGAAGTCTAAAAAAGTGGGTCCACTGGATGGGACCCGTGAAATGTCGGTCAAATGCAGAGCACACTGCGGTGAAGTGGAATGTGCACCGGTGGAATATGGGTCAGCACCTGCGAACCGCCGATGCCAACGCCGGCCAGATCCCAAAGTCACTGGCCTCGGCTGCGGTAGAGCGACCTCCTGCAAATTTTCACCCGCAGAACACCGGTAACCCGTAAGTGAGGCCATCTTCAAGAGGGAAAAATCCTCTAGCATTGGATTTGAGGAGCATTTTAACCAATTTTTGTACATTCTCTAGAAAGTACTGAATTTTCCATTCCAGATTTGTAGAGTTAGAGAGAGACATATTGAATAGTTTTTATTCTTCTTCTTTCTCAAGCTACAAACCACCTTGAAGACAATTTGGATCTTTCTATTTACTCTTAATGATGAATTTTATGAATTTGTTTGTTGATATGCTTCAGTATTATTTATCTATGCATAGCCAGATATTTTGCTAGGGGTGTGTGCATTATTAGGGATAGATTGGATTGGGTATTGCTATAATAATCTTGTAATTACTCATTTAGTATAAATCTGTTGTTTCCTCCCATGTTATAATTGAATTACCCATAGTTGCAAATGTTGATTATGTCTACTTATTCCATTTTTGCTTGAAAAAGGAAAATTGAATATGGATGAGAAAGCAATAGTAGGTAATTGGATCTTGAGTGTGTAGGGTTGGGCTAGAAATAGCCAAAACCAATAATCATACACCCATTAGAGATTTGAGGCTAGAGATAGCTCTAATCTTCCTTGAGCTATAGTAGATGAATTAATTGAGGCGTTGGGGTTTGAGAAAACACAAGAAAAAGAGCACCCAAATGGTTGTAAAGCACCGGGTGTTACTTTATCCACGATTATTTATGCTTATGAGTAATGATTTTATTTTCTAGTTAAATCCCAATCTAATTGAACCCTCATCAATACCATACCCTGGCCCTTGCTCATAATTGTTTATTCAATTTGGTTTCGTAATTCTCTTGATAGTTGATTTTAATAAAAATTGTGATCTCATTTTCTTCCCCAACATTTATTTTTTCTATTTTCAATGGATGGATGCAATTTTAGTTCAAGTCAATAGACAACTTTTGTGTTATTCAATCGCTATTCCCTATGGATTCAACCTCGACTCTTAGTTGGAAATTTATATTGCGATGATCGTTTACACTTCCTCCTCGTGAGGAGTAGATTTGAACATCATTATTTTGGTGCCGTTGCCAGGGAATATGATTAGATAGCTCCTAGTTGAATATTGATTTGAATTACTTTAGCATCTTGTGTTTTGTTTTTATAATTGTAGTTGTTTCTAGGTGTCTCTCAGGATGACTGATGTTAGCCAACACTCTCAAGAAGGTTTAGTGCATGGTCATATGCACCACGAGGATGATGATCCCATGAAGCCAGATGTAGCAGGTACCATTCGCCTACCAGCCATGTTAGGAAGCGGTGTTTCACATGACCAGTACAATGTTACACCTGCTATAAATTAAAGGACTCTTCGAAGGTCAGTCGAGTGAAGATGCAAATCAACATCTTCAAAATTTCCTTGTGATATGTCAACCTTTCAACATCACAATTATAAGCCAAGGGTTGGATTAGATTGAGGCTCTTCCCATTTTCTTTGAATGGGGAAGATACCATGTGGCTAGAGGCACTTCCTCCGGGATGTATCACTTCATGGCAAGAGTTGACTAAAGCTTTTTTAGATAGGTTCTTCCTTCTGTCTAGAATGTTGTAGCTAAGATATCATATTACCAACTTTAGGCAAATATCGGGTGAACCTTTACATGAAGCATGGCTTCGGTTTAAGAAGAAACTGGCCCTATGTCCAAACCACGAGCTATTAGATGGAGTGCTCCTTCAGAGTTCTTATTGATCCTTGGATTCCATTAACAAGTCCACGACTAATGACTTAGCTGGAGGATCCCTCAGTGACCAGCCCTATGGTATAGCTAGAGCTCTTTTGGATAGAATGGCCAAAACAAATCGAGCTTGGTATACGAGGGACACTAAAGTACCCTCATGTCACGACCTGTACATAGACCTGGAATGAGACACAGGACCTAGAACCCAATAGTGGCTCCAAGTTGACCCATGGAATGAACATAAAATCTAAGGCATACATAAAGTGGAAACTAGAATTGTACATATACATAAGCGGAAATCTAGATCCAATCCATCCATACATAGATAATATAGAAAAGCTGAGATTCTACACATTGTCTGAAAAGCCTTTAACATTACTGATGAGTTGATGAGACAACATCCCCAACTAGCTCTCTAGAAGTACGAAACTAAAAATAACATAATTCAACTAACTGAAGGTCCTCAAAGGATGAGGACTCACAAACAATAGCACTGGACTATGCTCTGGAGACTGGCTAACGGTGGGACTGAGTCTGAACGTCTGAACCTGTATCATGAAATGATACAACATAGAGTATACGGTCAGTACTTGGAATGTACTGAGTATTCAAGGTAAGTAAAACAGGCTAAGTAAGTGTAACTAAAAACATGTATAATAATATAAGTTCATAACATCATGAGAGTAAGGACTAGATGCTGATATTGAAACCATGAATATTCATAACTGAATCTCATATCTAGATCAAATAACCCCAAAGATGAAAATAAATGCATGTCTTTCCATATTCAAAATCATAGGTAAAAGCTCATAAACTGATCCCTAGATCAAACCTGCTGAAAACATGATATGATATCTTATAGTATATGCATTACTGAAATCATGAGAAACAATGGGAGACTCATCTTAATCGACAACCACCATATATGAGCGCAAGATTATCCCACGTCTTGCCCACGTGGAGGAGGACCATCCTAAGCGTTGTCAGGGTGAAGGATTAAGTAAGGTGTGATATCGCTATATACCCTTGGGCCGAGGAAACGCTCTCTTGAGAGGTCCCAAAGTAAACCTACATTGGCACGTAGTTTATGAGACTGGAGAACCTTCGAAACCCTAGCCTCCTCAGTGCTAAACACTACTCCCAAAGCATATATAATGCTCATGAAATCATATATCAAAACATAACTTAAATCTTAACATATGGGGAGTCTTGACTCCAAAACTTGAGATAACTAGACTTATTAGCCTTGGCTAAATCATGAAATCATGCTTAACTTGAGTGGGCTTGCCCAAATATTAACATAAGGATTGCATGAACTATACATCATAAGTAAAATTATAAATACATGCATGGGTAATTTGTAAACATCCATACATACTAGATATTTCATCATACTTGAAACCATAATTCATAAACTATACTTTTTCATAAACATGCATAATTGGGAAAAATCTTCTAAAACATGAAATCATGAATTTGTAATCAAAACATGCATAAAATTTGCCCATTAATCATCAAACATACTTTAAAACACGGAGGGAATCAACCCATAAAAAATTTGTAAGTCTATGAGATTAGATTGAAATCACTTTAACATCATGCTTTGAATTGAGACTTGCTTCATGAAATTGAGAAGAATTATGAGCATGAGGGTGGAAGAAATCCTCATTCATGGCCTCACATACCTGGAATAATCAAACTACACTTTCCCTAGAAATCTCAAAGAAATTTGAAGGGAAATTGAGAAATTCTAGGTTTGATCTTCAATGGAGGAGTCTAGGCTTGCATGCATGGGAGGGGAATGGTTAGAATAGGCTTAACCCCTACTTATGAGTCGGGTATAGAACCAATGGGAAATGCTTGGTTACAATTTTGAATCTGTTACTATATGTTTGCTCTAATTTTTGTTGTTTTTGATGTTGAAACGGTTTTTCTTTATCCATGGGCAATGAGTTTCGACATATTTGGTGTATCTGTATTTATAGCTGCTTAGCCTATAGTAGGTATCTGGTTTACCACTTCAGGTATTAGCACTATGACTTTCAACCTAAATGGTTTCAATTTCAACCAATCTGTAGTTGACAGTCAAGGTCGTGTAATTAACACTTAGGATGATATCATTAACCGTTCTAACCTTTGTATGGAAGTTATGCATGAACGTAATGCTCATAACTTATTTTGATCGAATTTTCTATTTCATATATTTTATTTTACTTTTATAAAAAATGGGAATTTTTTGTTGTTGCTTGAATATTAACTATTAAATTAAAATGAAATATTACAACTATAATAGGCATTTTGGTTTTCAAATTCAAATTCGTTGGAGCAAAAGAGGCCCGCCTAGGTACTGACCAGACCAGGCTATGAGAATAAGAGGGTCCTTTCGAACAAAATCAAGACAAAGAAAAGAGGTCTTAGCATCTTTTTCAACCTACCCGAGGTAAGGAAGTAAAGCAACCAATAGCCTTTTTACCTACTATGCCTTTCATCAGGTGAGCAAAAAGTAGTTACCTTTAGCCTGGTCTTCCTTATTAATTATTGACAAGGCATAGGGGAAGCATCATCCTTATGTGGAGTTTGGTTGAAGATGATGTGATACAAGTGAACGTCTATGAAAAAGCTATCAGTCATATACAAGTTTTGATTGGATAGGTACGAGGTTGACGATAAGAGTGTAAGACTTTATGCGAGAGGGTAGAGCCCCCCCTCTTAAATCTCTCCTAACAGAGCTTAAAATGATGTAGTTAAGGGCTTAGGGGCTTAGGATTTACGAAAACACCCTTACTAAATTCACAGAAAAAGTGACACTATCAGTCACCCCGAGGGATTTAACGAGTCGTTTGGTCTACTAAAGACTCGTGGTCCTCTCTCGTCATCTTCCCTAGAAAAATCCTCATTTACTTAACTTCCTTGACCCATGGATCACTTGACGAGTCGTTAGGTGCATGATGGCTCTTTCCTTAATCCATTACCAACACTACCAAAACCCTCCCTTGCACATTTCATGAGGGACACCACAACTCATGGCTGACACGATGACTCATTACTTCCTTTCATCCTAATCACTGGTAATCCTGATACTGAGCCACCTGACAAGTGGTGAAGTGACACCACAACTCGTTTGTTAATCCATTAGATCTCCTGGTCTGCAACTTTCTTTGCGCACTTAACAACCACACTAACGACTCATTGAGTCACATGATGAGTCATTCCTCCACCCATCACCATTGGAAAAACTCCTTAAAAATTGGGCTACTCCTAAAGGGTCATTTAATGACCTATTTAGGTCACACCATGAGTCACTAGACGACTCATTTTGTGACCTGTGCTAGTTTTCTTGTTTTCTTTGATTCAACTCTCGAGTCTGAGCTTAGGGACTTTCGGGACATTACAATATCTCCCCCTTTGGAACATTCATCCTCGAATGTGGGTAAACATATTGACTAGCTAGGGAAAATAATTGCAACCTCAAATACTGAACATCTAAGGTTGAAAATTAACAAAGTGACTGACTCTGGACTAATATACATGACTGAACCGAATTCATGAATCACACACACATGCAGTAGCATAAAGGAAACTGAGAGACATGAGCTAGATATGAAACTAAATAGAGTACTAAAGAGTAAAATGATAACTCATGTTGGGACTGAGTCGGAAGGGAATAATTGCGGGTATCTAGCCATCATATTTGATTTGGCCTCCTACGTAGCTCCTTCAACAAGCCGATTCCTTCACAAGACTTTCACCAATGCTACTTCTTTGTTCCTCAACTTTTGAACCTGAAGATAAAGGATCTCAACTGGTACCTCCTCATATCTAACGTTATCCTTCACACCTACGCTCTCCACCGGAAAAACCAAAGTTAGATCACCAATGCACTTCTTTAACAATGATACATAGAAAATTGGATATACTGAAGCCAACTCTGCTGGTTGCTCCAACTCATAGACTACCTTGACAACACGTCTCATAATCCTATAGGGACCAACATATCAGGGACTAAGTTTCCCCTTCTTTTTTAATACTCATCACCCCTTTCATGGGAGACACCGGTTAAAACACCCAATCATTAACTTCGTACTCGAGTTCTCTCCTCCTCACATCAGCATAGGACTTTTGATGGCTCTGAGCTATTTTCCGCCTTTCCCTTATGAGCTGAACTTTCTCCATGGCTTGATAAGCTAAATCTAAACCTATCAATGTATCCTTACCTACCTTAAACCAACCAATGGCGATCTACACCTCTTCCTATAAAGAGCCTTAAATGGAGCCATCTGAATGTTGGAGTGCTAGCTGTTTTGTAAGAAAACACAAAAAGAGATAAATGATCATCCCAACTACCTTTGAAGTCAATTAGACATGCTCTCAACATATCCTCGATATTCTGAATGGTCCGTTCATCCTGACCATCTATCTACAAGTGAAAAGTTGTGCTATGCTTGACTTGAGTATCTCAAAAACTGTGAGGTAAACTGAGTACCTCTTTATGAAATTATGGATAAAGGCACTTCAAGAAACCAAACTAACTCTCGAATGTACAATCTAGCATAGTCCTTCGCTGAATCGGTATTTTTGAATGGTAGAAAATGGGTTGCTTTAGTCAAACTGTCTACAATCACCCAAATAGAGTCATCCTGTCTACGTGTATGAGGTAACCCTGTGATGAAGTCTATATTGATCTCTTCCCACTTCCATATAGGGGTACTATTGTCATGTAACACTCCCCCCGCTCTTTGATGCTCCACCTTCACTTGTTGATAATTCGGACACTTAGCCAAAAAACTCCGCTATATCCTTCTTCATGCCATTTCACCAGCAGACTTTCCGTAGATCATGGTACATCTTGGTCGAACCTGGGAGTATAGAATACCGCAAACCATAAGCCTCATGAAACATTCATTCTCTCAGATCGTTGACATTCGGAACACATAAACAACCCTGATATCTAGGTACACCATCTCCCATTTGGGAGAAGACCTCTACCTTTTGATTCTGAACCGCTTCCTTCAATTTATCCAAATAGGATCCTCATCTTGTCTAGCTTTGGCCTTAGTCGCCAAGGAAGATGCTGAATTATTCTGAACAATGACACCACCATCTGTCGAATTAATAAGATAAACTCCTAATCATGCAAGCCGATGTACATCCTTCACCAACTCTTTCCTTGCCTCTTCGACATGAGAAAAACTCTCCATAGACAGTCTGATAAGGGCATCTGCCACTATATTGGACTTGCTCATAAGCTAAAGCACATTCATGTCATAGTCCTTGAGAGCAGCTCTAACCATCTTTTTTTATCATAAATTCAAATCCTTCTGGTGAACACATACTATAGGCTCTGTGGTCAGTAAACACATCCACATGGACCCCATAATAATAGTGCCTCCAAAGCTTCAATGTGAACACTACTGCTATCAATTCCAGGTCATAAGTAGGATAAGTCTTCTCATGAGTCTAAAAATGTCCAGAGGCATACCCAATGTCCTTACGATGCTGCATAAACATACACCCAAGACCAACCTTAGAGGCACCACAATACACAACGAATCCATCTATAGCCTCAAGTAGGGTCAACACTGGGGCATAAATGAGTGGGGTCTTTAACTCGTAAAAGCTCTTCTCATATGCATTTGACCATTTAAATTTGACTTTCTTCTGGGTCAGCTTAGTCAATGGTACAATAATGGATGAAAATTCTTCAACAAACCTCCTGTAATAGCCAGGTAAACCCAAGAAACTCTTCATATCCGAAGGACTAACTGGTCTAGGTCAATCCCTTACAACTTCTATCATTTGGGAGTCCACCTGTACACCCTCACTTGACACCACGTGGACCAAAAATGCTCCTGAGTACATCAAAACTCACACTTGCTAAATTTTACAAACAACTGGCGATCCTTCAGAGTCTATAGCATAACTTAAATGAGTGACATGTCCCTCCTCACTCCTAGAGTATATGAGAATATTGTCTATGAAGACAATCAAGAACATACCTAAGTATGGCTTGAACACCCTATTCATCAAATCTATAAAAGCTATAGGAGCATTCTTTAGTCCAAAAGACATAATTACATACTCATAGAGACCATACCGAGTCTTGAAGGCTGTCTTCGGAATGTCATGCTGCCTAACTCTAAGTTGGTGATAATCGAACCTGAGGTATATCTTTGAAAAGCACTTAGCACCCTGAAGTTGGTCAAACAAGTCATTAATTCTGAGGAGGGGATACTTGTTCTTGATTGTAACCTTATTCAACTGTCGATAGTCAATGCACATAAGAGGAGAACCATTCTTCTTTCGAACAAAGAGAACTGGTGCACCCCAAGGGGACTTTCTAAGCTTGATGAATACCTTATCTAGAAGATCCTTCAACTCTTCTTTCAACTCCTTTAGCTCATATGGAGCCATTCAATATGGAGGAATAGATGTAGGCTACGTATCAAGAAGAAGGTCAATAGCAAAGTGACTCCCGCTCAGGAGGTACTCCTAGTAGATCATTTGGGAAAACCTCTAGATACTCACACACTATAGGAACTAACTAGAGAGTTAGGGTTTCAGATGTTTCATCCTTAACCCATACTAGATGGTAAATGCAACCTTTGGAAATCATCTTTCTGACCTTAAGGTAGGAAATGAAGGGACCTATAGGCAGCTAACTCGATGTGATGTCAATAGCGGGAATGCCAAAAGCAAGACCTGGACCTGGTTCACGCAGTCAAGCAGCAAAGACCTCTTACAGCTAAACTACCCCTCCATTCTAAGACTGGCTCATCGGGAAACTTGAACTCTACCATACGGGTTCTATAATTTACTGAGGCATAACATGCATTCAACCAATCCATACCAAAGGTAACATCACAATCAGTCATATCCAGCTCTACTAGATCTGTTGAGGTGACTTTTTAAATGATTGTGATAGGGTAATTTCTGTACACCCATCAAGATATAACTGAGTCATCAATGGGAGTAGAGACTAAGAAGGGTTTGGATAGGACTTCAGGACTAACTCCAAAACTAATAGAAACATAACGAATCACAAATGTTAAAGTAGCCCCTGGATATAAAAATGCATATACATCAAGATGGAATACTACTAACATGCCAGTGACCACATCTGGGTAGGCCTCCTGCTCCTGACGTGATGATAGGGCATAAAACGTATTCTGACACTGACCACCACCTGCATTAGTGGATGCATCCAGCTGAACTGAGTGTACTGCTGGAGCTGCTAAACTAGAAACTGGGTCACAACCTCTACCATGGCTCAGTCTGGCCACTGGACAATCTCTGAGCCATTGTCTGGGCTTCTCACACCCATAACATGCACCTAAGCTCACTATGCACTCTTCGAGGTTCTTCCTACCACACTTGCCGCAAAATGGAATGCTAGACTCTCCTGACCTGCTCCCCAGAACTCTGGAGCTTGATGTCGTTCCCCTCTATCCACGCTGAGATCTAGATGGTACACTAGTTGATAACGGCGCTAGAGCAGATGGTCTTTGATGAGACTACTGATGGTGTCCGCCACTGGGCCTCTATTGGGAAAACCTAATACTACTGTTCCTTTCCCTCTTGGCCTCTCTCTCCTTATCCTTCATTTGATCCTCCTCCATCTTCTGGTCGTATATGACCAATCAAGAGAAGTCTAGGTCACTGTTCAGCATCACCATCCTACATTCCTTGACTAGCGAGTTGGACACTCCATACCCAAATTTGTTCATATGGGCCCTCTGGTCTGCCACCATCTCCGGCACATACTTAGATAGTCGGATGAAATCCAAGGCATACTCTTGCACATTCATATCATTTTGCTTCAAATTGATGAACTCCACTGTCTTTGCCTCCCTCAACTCCCTAGGGAAGAATCTATCTAAGAACACTATCATGAACTCATCCCAGTTCGCGGGAACTGTGGCCACTGCTCTACCGTCCATCCACTGATGGTACCAAATATAAGGAAGTCTCTTTAGCGAATAGGAGGCTAAGTCTTTGCTCTCTTCTCCTGTCACCCCTATAATCTGGGTGATCTTCTGTATCTCCTCTAGAAACTCATGTGGGTCTTCATCCACTCTTGACCCAAGGAACTCAAGGGGATTCATCCAGAGGAAATCCCGAACTCAAGCTGTCACTGCGCTCCCATTCTATGGGACACGGGCCACTGCCTGCTTGTTGACTTGAGTAGTCAAAGCCTAGGCCAACATCAGAAAAGCTGCCCTAAACTTAGAATGAGAGACCTACTCAAGCAAAGGACTTGTTGGGGATGGTGGGGCTTGCTGGTACCCATCTCCATTACCATCTTCATGGCTATTTCCATTCCCGTTCCTTCTTCTATTTACTCAGCGTGGAGGCATGATTCTGCAAACACATATAGCACAAGTTTGAAGGATAGAGAGATACTTCTTCACATGACATAAATCATGAAAGAAGGGAAATTTACTAAAACATTTCGTAGCCTCATCGTCATAAGTGTGGTGTGCTTCACAACCATAAAAAAAGCTTTACTTAATGCGGCTTTCAGATACCCTAGGATACTTCAAAATCTAATGCTTTACTACCAAGTGTAATACCCCAAAAGCACCTAAGATTAGACTCGGGATCAAAATTTGAAGTTGGCTGAAAAGCTGGGAAAATGTCACAGAACGAGCGACGTAACGACTCGTGGTTGGAAACCAAGGGTCGTTGTATGCTGTCATGGTCATAGGAGACTTGATGGAAGTGGATACAACGGGTGGAGTAATGGCTCATTTCTTGAAACAATGAGTCCTTTTTTGGGATCGTGGGTGAGTACTGGACTTAAACCTGAGGGATGTAACGAGTCTTTCAACGACTCATTGTGAGCTACGACGATCCGTTGTCACCAATAATTGTCTAGGTGGTCAGATCTCCAGTGAACTTCACAAATTGATACCACAACTCTTTGGAAGCAACCACGAGTCATGGTGAGGCTCGTGGTAAGGGAAGTTCAGGTTTGTGAAGGAGCTGGCAATGGTCGACCTAATGACCTATCATTTGTATTAACGAATCATCCTGTAGAGTAGTGGGAACAATCTGAAATTATGGATTAAAGCTGTGGTTTCAACGACTCGATACCATGAGTTGTGGTACCATGCAATGACTCATGGGATCGCTCGTGGGTTCGCCCAGACCAGTTTTTCAGGGAATTTTCATTAAGGGTATTTTCAACCTTCCTATACTCAAAGGCCCTAAACTATGTCGTTTTATGTATTTTTCTGGGCATGATAGGATAGGTTAAGTCCCTCTTGCATAAGCCATTCCATTGCATGCAAGTTAACAGGATTTTAGAGAGATTAAACATAGTTTCAAGTTTTTCCCAATCGATTCTCCATTGGGAATTCAAGGAACTCTAGAATCTAATCTTACCCAGGTATGTAGGGTAACGAATGGGTGTTTCCATTCACACCCATGTCCAATCTCTATCAATTATGAAAATCTATCAAAAATCTCATGTGGTTTTGAATCCAATTTTTGTGAAAATCTAATGATTTACTAATGGGTTGTTATAATTTGAGAATTACATCATATTTTATGAATTTTTATCAGATTTTACAACTATTTTGCTTAAAAAAATTATTGATTTCAATTTCTACTAAATTAAGCCTATTTAAGCATGATCTATGATGAATCGATTTATGATCTTCTCTTCAATTGATATTATTTTCAAGCCCGGCATGATTTATGATTTTAAATATGGATTTATCCAATTACCCAACACGATTTGATGATTTACAAGTTATATGTATGATCTACAAGTATGCATGAAACCTATGATTCATGAATTATGTTTTGGCCGACTCACGGGCCTTATGTCAAGGCTAGTGCACGTATGTACAAATATTTTTATTATTATCATGATTTAACTATCCCATAAATTCATTCATTTTATACTATGAGCACTTTATATGTTTTGGGAGTAGTATCGAACACCGAGTAGGTTCGGGGCCTTTGTTCTGCCTCGGATCTCATAAACTACGTGCCACCGTAGGTATGTTGGGACCTCCTTTGTGACTATCCCAGACCAAATGGCCCTTCTCATGGTGATATCACACTTTCATGTTTCTACCCTTGGCAAGGTACAAACACCTTCCCGACTAGGGTTACAAGTCGGGCTTCATGTGTGCTCTAGGTATGTCGATTAAGAGAATCTCCCACTATTCCTCATGATTTATGGATATTTATGATTATGTATTTTGGCTCAAGTCATGTTAAATAGAGCTTTTCTCTTATGATCATGAATACAATTATATTACAAATGTTTGAAAACCTTGAGCCTTATGTTATGTTACGATATTTATGATATGAGCACGATGTCCTACTTTATGATCATTTATGAGTTTTATATATTTTAAATGTCCTTTTTACTTACCTTGCATACTCGGTACATTCCATGTACTGATCGCATACTTTCTCTGTTGTATCATTTTATAATACAAGACTCGGCTCTCGGGCTCATCCTCATCTTTAATCCATCCCAGAGTTCGCTTTCAGCTTTGTTAGTGAGTCCTCATGTTTCAATGGATGTTTTACTAAGAATGTATGATGTTCTATGTTTTAGTATTTGGCCGGGTTAGTTGGGGCTATTTTCCTGTCAACCCATCTTGCATGTTAGAGGCTTTCAGACAATATGTAGTACTCCGCTTCTATATATGTCTAGTGCTTCTGAATGTTAGGACATGCTATGTTACATTTACGTTCTATTATGCCTTATTTTTAGTCTTCCACTTAAATTGAATGAAATTAGATGTACGCTTATGCCATAGGTCGACTTGGGGACTCTCGGGGTTCCTTGTCCCGTGTTATGAACCGGGTTTACATTCGGGTCGTGAAAAACTTGTTATCAGAGCCATAGGTTTTGAAGTTTCCTAGTGTGTCTAAAATCTGCGTTTAGTAGAGTCTGTTTCATGGGTGTAAAATGCACCACACTTATGATGAAGAGGCTACGAGACGTTTAATAAATGTTCCCTTCTTTCATGATCCATATCGTGCGTTGAAAAGTCTTTCTATCCTTCTCATTTGTGTTATTCGCGATTGCAGAATCATGGGTCATAGAAGACTGAACGGAAGGAGAAATAGAAACAGTTAAGTCCATGGAGATGGCAATGATCATGGGCATCAACAAGCCCCACTTGTTCAGGAGCCCCAGGCGCCAGAGCTAGTTGCCCACGTGGAGTTTGGGGGGCTATTCAAATGTTGGCGCAGGCCTTGACCGCTCGGGTCAACCAGCAGGTTGTTATGCATATCCCGCAGAATGGCAATGCGGCAGCGGCATGGATTAGAGATTTCTTGAGGATGAACCCTCTGGAGTTCCTTGGGTCAAAGGTGGATGAAGATCCGCACGACTTTATCGAGGAAATTCTAAATATCACCCAGGTTATGGGGGTGACCAATGGAGATTGTATTGATTTGGTATCCTATCAGCTAAAGGGGGTGGCACACATGTGGTTCAAATAATGGAAAGATGCTAGGGCTGTGGGTGCAGGCCCTATAGGCTGGGAAGAGTTCCATACAACATTCTTTGATCGGTTCTTCCCTTGGGAGATGAGGGTGCAAAAGGTGGATGAAATTGTTAATTTGAACTAGGGTGACATGTCGGTTCAGGAGTACGCTTTGGAGTTCACCCGACTATCTAAATATGCGCCAGAGTTGGTGGCAGACTAGAGGGCTCGAGTGAGCTGATTTTTGCATAGGCTGGCGGACTACTTGGAAAAGGATTGTAGAATCGCCATGTTGCATCGGGATATAGATTTTCCCCACATTGTGTTGCATGCCCAGCAGATGGAGTTTGTGTATTGGAGGCGGAGAGAGGCCAAGAGGTCTAGTACAGAATTATAGGACATCTCAGGTTAGATCAGGGAGTGGCAGCGCCAGCAGCCTCAGCACAGGTCTATTGCTCAAGCACCATCATCGGCCCGTATGCCATCTAGATTTTGAAGGGATCGAAGGAGCAGGCCTCCAGATTCGAGAGGCCCGGGTAGCATGCAGATAGAGCGCACTTTCCCAACTTGTGCGAAGTGCAACAAGAATCACTCAGGGAGGTGCCTAGTTGGCTTGGATGCTTTTTTCAGGTGTGGAAAACCTAGATATAGACTCAGGGATTTCCCTTCATCCAGATTAGGAGGTGGTGGAGTCCATATGCCAGCAGCCAGTTCAGATGCTCCTGCCGCACGTCCCCCTCAGCAAGACGCCTCGACTAGTTTAGCCAGCGGTCAGTGCCAAAATAGGTTCTACGCTTTAGCACCCCGCCACGAGCAGGACGTCTCCCCAAATGTGGTCGCTGGTAGGTTGTGAGTTTTTCATATTGATGTTTATGCTTTGTTAGATCCGGGGGCTACCTTGTCTTTGTGACTCCTTATATTCCTAGTAGATTTGGAGTTAGTCCCGAGACTCTGTTAGAACCATTTTAAATTTCTACTCCTGTTGATCATTCGATTGTGGCTAGGCGGGTGTATAGAGGATGCCCGACCACTATATTGCATAAAATCACCTCCACAGACCTTGTAGACTCATTTATGACTAACATCGACATTATTCTTGGCATAGATTGGCTGTATGAGTGTTATGCTTCTGTAAATTATAGAACCCATCCAGTGGAGTTCCATTTTTTAGGTGAGCTAGTCTTGGAATGGAAGGGTAGTTTGCGGTACCTGTAGGTCATTTCATTTCCTATTTTAAGGCCAGAAAGATGATTTCTAAGGGTTGCATGTATCATCTAGTTAACTTAAGGATGTCGAGTCTGAGATCCCGACTCTCTAGTCAGTTCCGATGGTGCGTGAGTATCGAGAGGTCTTTCCTGATGATTTGCCAGGTGTTCCTCCCGAACGGGAGATTGAGTTTTGTATTGACCTTCTACTCGACAAGAAGCCTATATCTATCCCTCCTTACAGGATGGCTCTAGCTGAGCTAAAGGAATTGAAGGATATTTTGAAGGACTTGTTAGATAAGGGTTTCATTAGATAGAGCAAGTCTACATGGGGTGCACCAGTCTTATTTGTTCGGAAGAAGGATGGTTCACTTCACATGTGCATTGACTATCGGCAATTGAACAAGGTCACCGTTAAGAATAGGTATCCTTTACCTAGGATTGATGATTTGCTTGACCAACTTCATGGTGCCAAGTGTTTCTCATATGTAGATCTCAGGTCCGGGTATCATTAGCTAAGAGTTCGTGAGTGTGATTGTCACTACCCGAATGTATACCCGGATCATAACACGGGACAAGGAGCCCTGAGAGACTCCAAGTCGACCCATGGCATGAACATTCATCTAACTTCATATCAATAAAATGGAATACTTAACATATCAACATATCGGAAGCATGAACATGTCATCACATAGCATGATAATCGATACAGGCTAAATACATAATAGCGGAGTACTACATGTGGTCTGAAAGCCTCTAATGTAATAGATGGGTTGATGGGACAACATCCCCAACTAACCCGACAACTGAAACTAAAAGAAAACATCAAAGTCTGAATCAAATGGTCCTCGGAGAATGAGGATTCACCAACAAGCTGGATGCAAAACTCCATAACAAGCTAATGACAATGTTGGATCTGAAGGTCGGAGCCTGTATCATAAAATGATACAGCATAGAGTATGTGGTCAATACGTGGAATGTACCGAGTATGCAAGCTAAGTAAAACAGACATTTAAAATATATAAAAGCTCATAAATGATCATAAGAGTGGGACAACATTCTCATAACATAAATATCATAATATAACATACGGCTCAAGATTTTCAAAACATTCACAATACCATCAGAATCATAATCATAATCATAAGAGAAACGTTTTATCGAACATGACTTGAGAAAATATACAGAATCATAAAGATACATAAATAATGAGGAACAGTGGGAGATTCTCTTGACGGACTTACCCCATATGAGCACATATGAAGCCCGACTTATAACCCTAGTCAGAAGGGTGTTCGTACCTTTCCAAGGGTAGAACCATGAATGGTGTGATCACACATGAAAAGGGCCATTTGGGCCAGGATCAGTCACAAGGGAGGTCCCAACATACCTACGGTGGTACGTAATTTATGAGATCCGGTGCAGAACCTAGGCCCCGAACCTACTTGGTGTTTGATACTACTACCAAAATATATATAGTGCGCATAGGATAATATGAATGAATTCATGGGCTAGTTAAACCATAATAATCATAATCATACTTTTACATACGTGAACTATCCATGACATAAGGCCCGTGAGTCGGCCAAAACAAAATTCATGAATAATAGGTTTTATATGTACTTGCAGATCATGCATATAACTTGAGAATCATTAAATCATGATGGTTAATGGAATAAATTCATATTTCAAATCGTAAATCAGGTTGGGCTTGTAAATATTATCAATTGAAGGGTCATAAATCGATTTATCATAGATCATGCTTAGACAGACTCAATTTAATTTAAATTGAAATCAACAATTAAATAATCAAAATAATTATTACATCTATTCTAATTTCATAAAATATAATGTAAATCACACTTTAGAATCACCCACTTGTAAATTATTAGTTTTTTTTAATAAAAATTGGATTAAAACCCCAATAGATTTGTAGAAAATTTTCATAGAATACTAAGGGATGGGCATGGGTGTGAACGAAAAATACCCGTTCATAATCCTATATACCTGGGTTGATGATCTCTTGACTTGTTTTGAAGATCCAAGAGGAATTGAGAAGTTGGAGGTGATGAGCCCTAACTTCTTCTTGAGAGAAATATCAATCTATGAATGTTTGTAGAGGGTGAGGATTTAGGCTAGGCTAATCCCTTTAATCTAACCTTAAGAAAGCCCAAAATGATGTCATTTAGGAGTTTGAAGTATAGGAGTTTACTAAAATACCCCCAAACTGCCAAATAAAGGTCTCCAATTGGCAGTTCCAATGACCAACAGGACGGGTCGTTGGTTGCTACAACGGCCCGTTCTGAGGTCCGTTGTTAACTGCTACTGCTGGACTAAACTGCTCATAACTTTTTACTCTTAACTCCGATTTATGCAAGGTTGGATGTGTTGGAAAGAATACTTCACGGTCTTCAATTTGAGATGCTTAATTACTCAAAAACATTTTGTAAAATGAGATATATGGTTGTTTGAATTTGACCCTTGTGAGAACTTATACGAACACTCAAGCGGTAAAGGGACTCTCAACTCAACTCTGTGCTAGAGATTCTTTATGACCATAATTTTCTTGTAATGCACTTCTTATACTTAGGAATTGATCTTAACACCTTACTTCCATAAATTCACCGGCTCGGGTCTATCCATATACCTGGAATGGTTCCGAACTTAGCCCGAGATTTTCAACAAACTAGTAGAACCAACGACCCATCCAATGGGCCTTGGTAACAAGCAATGGACCGTCGGTCCATCTATTGGTTTCCCCATTATTCCTTTGAAAATCTCTTCATCTGCTTCAACGACCACAAATAATGACCAATTCAATCAAGCCACGGTCTATACAATCTCCTCATGGGTTTTGGGAAAAATTTTCACGGCTCTCTAGTAATGAGTCTTCCAACGACCCATTGGACCCTAAAATGAACCGTAATAAGGTTCATTATTTGGTTCTGGTATAGTTTTGTTGATGTTTTCTAGTGTAAGCCTTAGGTCTAACCTAGGGAACTTTTGGGGTGTTTCAGTGATATTCTAAAGACAGGTTTCAAGATGCAGTACAATCATTATGAATTTGTAGTTATGTCATTTGGGCTAACAAATGCTCCTGCAGCTTTTATGGACCTGATGAATAGGGTGTTCAAAAAATATTTGGATATGTTCGTGAACGTTTTCATTGATGATATCCTTATATACTCTCGAAGAGAGGAGGAGCATGCCGCTCGTTTGAGAGTAGTGCTTTAGACTCTCAAGGATCGCCAATTGTATGCCAAGTTCAGCAAGTGTGAGTTTTGGTTGAACTCCGTAGCATTTTTGGGCCATGTGGTATCAAGAGAGGGAATAAAGGTAGATTCTCAGAAAATCGAGGCGGTGAAGAATTGGCATAGACCGGTGAATCCTTCAGATATTCAGAGTTTCTTGGGCCTAGTTGGTTATTGTCGAATAATTGTTGAAGGTTTTTCATCGATTGCAGCAACTTTTACCAAGTTGACTCAAAAGAAGGTAAAGTTTCAATGGTCGGAGGCTGGTGAGTAGAGCTTTCAAGAGTTGAAGACTCGACTCAGTACCACACTGGTGTTGACCCTACCCGAGGGTAAGGATGGTTTTGTGGTGTATTGTGATGCTTCGAGAATCGGACTCGGTTGTGTATAGATGCAACGAGGGAAGGTGATATCATATGCCTCTAGAAAGTTGAAGATCCATGAGAAGAATTACCAGACCCATGATCTAGAGTTGGCCGCGGTAGTATTTGCATTGATGATATGGCGATATTACTTGTGCAGGGTCTATCTGGATGTGTTTATGGACCACAATATCTTACAGTACGTGTTCACACAGAAAGACCTTAATCTACGGCAAAGAAGGTGGTTAGAGCTACTCAAAGATTACCATATAAGTGTTCTTTACCATCCGGGTATGGATAATGTGGTGGAGGACGCACTTAGTAGACTCTCGATGGAGAGTGTGTCCCATGTGGATGAAGGAATGAAAGAGATGGTGAGAGATGTGCATGGTCTCACCAGGTTAGGAGTTAGGTTGGTTGACTCCACCAAAGGCGGTGTTGTTGTTCAAAGCGGATCTGAATAGTCCTTGGTAACTGATGTGAAATCTAGGTAAGACGAGGACTCGATTTTGGAAAGTTGAAGGAAGTTGTTCGTAGTCAAAAGGTGGAGGTCTTCTCCCAAGAGGGAGATAGTGTGATTCGGTACCAAGGTCGCCTATGCGTTCCAAATGTTGATGATTTGAGGAGCCAGATATTGCATAAGGCCCATAGATCCAGGTATTCTATCCATCTGGGTGACACAAAGATGTATCGTGATTTACGAGAAATCTATTGGTGGGATGGCATGAAGAAGGATATTGCAGAATTTGTAGCCAAGTGTCCGAACTGTCGGCAAGTAAAGGTTGAGCATCAAAGGCTGGAAGTACTTCATGATATTAGCATTCCCACTTGAAAGTGGGAAGAGATTAACATGGATCTTATAAAAGGGCTACCTCATACTCGCCAACAATATGATTCTATTTGGGTTGTGGTAGACTGGTTGACCAAAAACTTGCTCGGTGCTTTGGTAGGGGTTAAAAACCGACACGCAAGTGCACGTGGTCAAACAAGTAATAAAGTGGCTAAGTAAGCCAAGTATCGATCCAAGGAGACTCTGGATAAGTAAAATTGCTTAAGTATACTATATTCTAGTTTACTTCTAATTATGTTGACAACAATGTAACCAAAAGTTAAATAATTTTGTTTATAAACTATATACTAAAACTATTAACAAATATTTACTTGAATTGAAACTATGGATAAGAGAATGCCAAGGTTAAGAACAAGTAATGAATTCGATAGTAATCATAATTCGGTTATCCTTCTCTTCATGTTGCTAGCCAAGAACATTAGCCTAGAGATTAAAACTCTCGTATTTAATCTCACTTTAGAATCATAAACCATTCGTCTACATTTCTGTGATCAAATGCAATTTATGACCTAGCAATACAATTCCGGTTCCTAAATTGACTAATACGGCTTTCAAGTATATTTCTATCAGGAAAGCACATCAAAACCCAATTTTCCCAAATCAAGTTAAGAACAATACCCTATTAATTCACAACTTTCCAATTTCTTGCTCTCTCGAGTGAAATTGGACTTTTTAGATGTACATTAATGTTGGCCACACACTAATGCAGTAAGAACAAGAATTAATAGAACAACATGAAAGAAGAAGATGAAAAACCATATAATTCACAATCAAAATTCAATACACATGTTCAAAACCTTAGCAAGGAAGAGAATTAGCCACTCATTTGTGGATTGATCATCCTCAAATGAGTGTAAATCATACGTACAATTGATTGAAAGAAGAAAGAAAGAGAGAAAAACCCTTAGCTTTTTCGTCCCTCAACTGCTGCTAACCAACGTCCTAGCTCCACCAAGTCTCCATTCTGAAAAATAAACCTAAGTGTGCTATTTATATTAGTAGGAATCTTTCCCGGATTAACAAGCAAAGTGTCACGGAGTGCATCGCGGAGCACGGCCTCCGTGACACGCTACGGACACGGAGGCTTTCTGGAAAATCACCCGAAATCGGCCCAGGCAGCACCTTGCCGCGTTGGCAACGTGTCACGCTGCCTGGGCAGCGCGTTACAGCCCCATGGTCGCGGGGTCCACCTGCCGTGGTACGTTGCCAACGCGTAGGTGGGCTGTTTTGAGCGGCCTGCCTGCCGTGGCACCTTGTCGACGCGCCGGTGGGCTGTTTTGTGCCTCTTCCTTGCCGACGTTCGCGTGTTAATTCCATTTCCAAGCTTCTACTTCAACAACTCATGGATTAGTTACTCAAACATCATCAAAACCTACAAAACAAAGGCTAATCATGTTGGTTAGCACATATCTCCACATTATATAAAATTACATGAAAATGTATACAATAACTTAGATGAACAAGACTAATTGAAGTAATAAAGAGTATCTCGGGCATATATTTTTGCCCGTTATCACAACCCCACACTTAAAGCCTTGTTCGTCCTCGAACAACCTTTTACATAACATGCAAATGGAGACTCCTACATAACTAATTTAGCAAGATAATTCAGGTTATGGCTATAATGATTACGTAAGATACAAGCTAAAATAGAGCATGCCTGATTTGATCATTGAAATGAAGTACAACCATGTTAAGACTTCTTAACCTCAAGAATCGACTCTCAATTTTAGCAAACTCATGCAAATCAACTGATCAAGAAATCCCACATGAATTATATCCTTCATTCAACATGTGCCCCTCACGGAAAGAGAGTTACCCAATTTCACACGCAAAAACAATTTTTATATCACAACATGTGTGGGTACATGTATAGAGTTACACTCACTCTCACAAAGAATTCACATGCATCATGTAATGACCCATAAGCTTGCCCTTAGTGTTTTATTCCACTAATATAAGGATGTATGAATGTAAGATCAAGTAGGACTTTTTAGGTTGTAATGTAACTCAGGTGCGGGTAGGTACTATTATGATCAGTAATAGTGATTATCTTTCCTAAGCGCTTTTAATACATCACGCCTTCATTACAAACTTCCCTTCCCTCACTTCACCTTTTTCTCTTTTCATCTTTCTTTTTCCTCTTTTGTTCCCCCATTTCTTTCGGCATTTTTAGCTTATTAGTAAGGAGTACTTAAGCAATATGTTTCATTCATTCCTTTTCTTACTCCCTACTAATAACCAACCATTTTCACACAAATGCACCTTTTTCCTTTTCTCAACTATTACAATTGCTACTTTCCCTTCTTTTTCATTCTTCTCACTCCTTTACTCTTTCGGATTTTTTTTCTTTAAGCGCTTCGGAGTTTTGGATCAAATTCAAGGCTAATGAAAGAAAAAGGATTAAGCTTATGTTGCAGCTGTCAAAGAATAGGCTCAAGGCTCAATGGGGTTAACTAGGATTAATTTTTCTAGGTAGGTATAATGAGGGATAAAAGTTTGGTTCATTCAAAGAAATGCCTAACTCATCTCCTACAATTCACATCCTTCATTTCGTTTTATAAACACACCAGGCAAGTTCTAGACAATCCACAATAGCACGGAATACTCAAAAACCTTACACTCATGGCACATGCTCAAATCAAGACACATTCAGTAGACTCTTACTCAGCTAATCACAAGAATTCAGAATTAAGCTTCCATCATATTGAGTCAAATTCAAGAGCCTAAGTGTCTCAAACAAAGTTATACACTTGCATGCTTCACACTGAACATACTTGCTTCTTACAAACATTTATAGCACATAACAAGAACATCCAGCACCAATTAGTTATGGTTTCAAAACCCAAAACCTATCGACTAATTTTCCTCAAGACGGTCGTCATCCATCCATCGTCGGAAATAGTCCCTAGCTATGACTAAAAAAACTTTATATACAGACCAAGGAAAGAAAGAAAAAAGAAGAGAAAAAAAAAATTTTATTCTTCGGTTCAAATACCCCCCGTCGGAAAAGAACCGAAAAGAAAAACCAACGGGTGATGAAGTCATGCTTAATTCACAAAAATTTTTCAAATTTTTCAAATTTTCAAATTTCTCACCAACTTTTGTACAAGCATTACATTCACCAAAAATCATTAAGCACAGAAATTTTGAAATTTCCTAGAAATTTCCCTCACCCCACACTTAAATCATGCTATTCCGCATAGCATCAAACTAAAGGTTACAAAGGGTGAGAAATACTCCCTGAGGCCTTTAGGCCTAGCTGACAGCATGGTTTTCTTCAACTACGGACAAGTGGGTGTCTTGCTTGTTAGCTTCCTCCTCCACGGGTACTCAGACTTCCCCTCCATCTGTGCTTAACTTTCCACCAAAACAATACAAGATGAAAAATAAATAAAATAAACATAAATGCAAGAAATTAAAATGGTACCCATGGTACCCTTGGGTTGCCTCCCAAGCAGCGCCTAATTTTACGTCGCGGCACGACGTACCAAGTTTCACCACTTTTTCCTCCACCTTGAGGATATGAATCTCACTCCTAATTTCTTCTCTAATTTCCTCTTATGCTCCAGGGGTGGTGGTGAAAAATTGTAAGGACAAACAGTAGATGTTGCCTTTTGCATTTATTGGTCCTTAAGTAAGCGAAGTCATTTTGTCTTTCTGAGTTAGCAAATTTCAAAATATATGGTGCTTGGTCCTCCTCTATACATTTCTCTACAAACTTGGAAGACTCTATTTCTATGTTGTCAACCAAATTTAATGTTGAAAAATGCGTAGAGTGTGGTCCAATACACCTCAACTCTAAAACTGCATTGTGCTTGACCTCCTTACTTGTATACACCTTCTCTACATTGTCATCTATCTCTCCATTGATGTCAAATGGGGGATATTCTTTCTCTTCTTCCATGAATGGATTTTCTATAGATATGAGCCAATCACGGGGACACTCAAGAGATTCTAATTGTTGGGCTTCATCCAAGAATTCACCCTTGTATTCCTCTTGTAGTTCCTCTTGAATATCGGCTAAAACTGTCACCTGCGAATTATCATAAGCTTAAGCCTCAGCACACATCTCCATGAGTTTGACGCTCATCCTGCTTACAGCCTCGGCATTCTCCTTTTGCTAAATTATCTATTCTGCCACCGACTCCTGCATTGCTTCTGATTGCTCCAGGAGTTGTTTCATCATGTCCTCTATTTGAACTTGGCGTCCCAAGTCCTCATTTTCAACATGCCTATATTCAGCAAAAACAACAGAAGGATCATAGTAGGGGCTTGGGGGAGGGGAATATGCCTTTAGACAATCACCCCAATGGCCATATTGACACCCACATATATTGCACGTATTACAGTTTTGCCACAAGTGGGGTCCTCCACAGTTCAGACAAGATTCACTAAAATATGAGTATCCACCATTGAAACCATTTATATTCCACGATGTCATGTCAATAAGGGTATACGAACAAGCAGAAAAATAAAATAAAATAAAGAAGAATTAAAACAAACACTAGACCAAGTTGTCAACACTTAAGAAAATAAAACAAAAATACAGTAAATTTATACTTAAAACAATTTCACCAATTGCCAAGTCTCCCCAGCAACGGCGCCAAAAACTTGCTCGGTGCTTTAGTAGGGGTTAAAAACCGACACGCAAGTGCACGTGGTCAAACAAGTAATAAAGTGGCTAAGTAAGCCAAGTATCGATCCAAGGAGACTCTGGATAAGTAAAATTGCTTAAGTATACTATATTCTAGTTTACTTCTAATTATGTTGACAACAATGTAACCAAAAGTTAAATAATTTTGTTTATAAACTATATACTAAAACTATTAACAAATATTTACTTGAATTGAAACTATGGATAAGAGCATGCGAAGGTTAAGAACAAGTAATTAATTCGATAGTAATCATAATTCAGTTATCCTTCTCTTCATGTTGCTAGCCAAGAACATTAGCCTAGAGATTAAAACTCTCGTATTTAATCTCACTTTAGAATCATAAACCATTCGTCTACATTTCTGTGATCAAATGCAATTTATGACCTAGAAATACAATTCCGGTTCCTAAATTGACTAATACGGCTTTCAAGTATATTTCTATCAGGAAAGCACATCAAAACCCAATTTTCCCAAATCAAGTTAAGAACAATACCCTATTAATTCACAACTTTCCAATTTCTTGCTCTCTCGAGTGAAATTGGACTTTTTAGATGTACATTAATGTTGGCCACACACTAATGCAGTAAGAACAAGAATTAATAGAACAACATGAAAGAAGAAGATGAAAAACCATATAATTCACAATCAAAATTCAATACACATGTTCAAAACCTTAGCAAGGATGAGAATTAGCCACTCATTTGTGGATTGATCATCCTTAAATGAGTGTAAATCATACGTACAATTGATTGAAAGAAGAAAGAAAGAGAGAAAAACCCTTAGCTTTTTCGTCCCTCAACTGCTGCTAACCCACGTCCTAGGTCCACCAAGTCTCCATTCTGAAAAATAAACCTAAGTGTGCTATTTATATTAGTAGGAATTTTTCCCGGATTAACAAGCAACGGGTCACGGAGTGCATCGCGGAGCACGGCCTCCGTGACACGCTACGGACGCGGAGGCTTTCTGGAAAATCACCCGAAATCGGCCCAGGCAGCACCTTACCGCGTTGGCAACGTGTCACGCTGCCTGGGCAGCGCGTTACAGCCCCATGGTCGCGGAGTCCACCTGCCGTGGCACGTTGCCAACGCGCAGGTGGGCTGTTTTGAGCGGCCTGCCTGCCGTGGCACCTTGTCGATGCGCCGGTGGGCTGTTTTGTGCCTCTTCCTTGCCGACGTTCGCGTGTTAATTCCATTTCCAAGCTTCTACTTCACCAACTCATGGATTAGTTACTCAAACATCATCAAAACCTACAAAACAAAGGCTAATCATGTTGGTTAGCACATATCTCCGCATTATATAAAATTACATGAAAATGTATACAATAACTTAGATGAACAAGACTAATTGAAGTAATAAAGAGTATCTCGGGCATATATTTTTGCCCGTTATCACAAGGCTGCACATTTTCTATCGGTGAAAACCATAGACTCAAAGGAGGATTACACCAAGCTATATATTCGGGAGTTGGTTCGATCGCATTGAGTTCCCTTGTCCATTATTTCAGACCGAGGTACTCAATTTATCTCTCAGTTTTTGCAGTCATTCCAGAAAGGGCTTGGGACTCCGGTTAAGCTCAGCACAACATTTCACTCGCAAATGGATGGTCAAGCAGAGCGGACAATCCTGACTTTCGAGGACATGCTAAGAGCATGTGTGATAGACTTCAAAGGAAGTTGGGATGATCACTTGCCCCTGATTGACTTTGCTTATAATAACATCTATCACTCCAACATCTAGATGGCACCGTTCGAGGCTCTTTGTGGACGGAGATGTAGATCGCCCATCGGATGGTTTGAGGTTGGTGAGGCAGCTATGATAGGACCAGATTCGATTCATGAGGCTATGGTGAAGGTTCAGTTGATAAGGGACGGGCTAAAAACTGCTCAGAGTCGTCAAAATTCCGATGTGGACGTGATAAGAAGAGAATTAGAATTTGCAGTTGATGACTGGGTGTTTTTGAAGATATCTCCCATGGAGGGAGTGATGCGGTTTGTAAGGAAAGGAAAACTCAATTCCTGCTATGTTGGTCCCTACCGGATAGTGAGAAGAGTTGGTAAGGTAGCGTATGAGTTGGAGTTGCCCTCAGTGTTGTCCTCTGTGCATCCTCTGTTTATGTATAACTTTTGAAGAAATGTTTGGGAGATCCAACTCTAGTTATCCCGGTGGACAACATTGGTGTAAAAGATAGCCTTAGCTATGATGAGGTTCCGGCAGAAATATTAGACCGTCAGGTTCATAGGCTAAGGAACAAAGAGGTATCTTTAGTTAAAGTATTATGGAGGAATCAGCATGTTGAAGGATTTACGTGGGAAGCTGAAGCAGATGGATGGCTAAATACCTATACTTATTCTCTACCGGCTCAGTTCTGACTTGAGGTATCAGTCTTGCCCTATCACTCTATTTAGTATTCATGCTCAAATCATGTGTTCAAGTTTCTTTTATGTATATGGATGTGTATGTGAAACATGAAATCAGTTTAGCTATGTGATATGCATCGGAGGTAGTCATTCCGTTAAATTTCGGGTTAAATGATCAGTATTGGGGTGTAATGACTGCATGTCTTTGTTTTCTTCATGTTTCCAACATTCAAGGACAAATTTTCCTAAGGGGAGATATTGTAATACCCCGAAAGATCCTAAAATTATACCGGGGATAAAAATTTGAAGTTGGCTAAAAAGCTAGGAAAATGTCACTGAACGGGCGACGTAACAACTCGTGGTTGGAACCACAGGTCGTTTGTTATACCCCGTAAATTCTTGACATGTAGATGGCCTATTTGCATGTTGGCTAAGAGTTTTAGAATGTCATACATGCTAGGAAAAGGCCCGGGGGAAGACAAGACGAACATCACATCGAACCATCGCTGGAGGAGCCGGGGCAGGACCCCTCCGCGATGGCGCCGCGCCACGGAGGGAAGGCCTATGTGATGGCGCCGTGCCACAAAGGCCCTGTCCAGGCCCCACTATATAAACCCCCACTTCGTTTATCTCATGAAAGTTTTCATAATTTCCAGTAAGAAACAGAGGGAAAACTAGAGAGAGGGAAACACGAAAAAAATCTACCATTTTCCTTCCGATTACACCGTCAAACGCGGTCCAAACTCAGATTAAACCTAGATACCAAAGTATAAAGCTACAAAGAGCATTTGTACGGGTTTAGTTTCATGAAATTCGGCCGGCGTACTGTCATGCTACCAAGCTACGGTAAGTGGAATTGCTCCAAATTAGTGCCAACATACTCCTAGCCCTAAAGTGAGTATTTCTCCTTTTTGGGCTTCCGGGAAATAGCGAGTTTTCAGCCGTTTTTTTATAAGCCAAAGTTTGGGCTATATATATATATATATATTAAAGTGATATTTTCTTCTAGAATGTTGATGAATTTAGTTCTAATGGCTGTAATTATGAATGCAGCTGGGAGAAATAGCTAGATACTGGCCAAGTTACGCCGGTTAGCCAACAAATTAGAGATCGAGGTCTGTAAAGACAGTTCCTTCGGCAAGTTAGTAATCCTAGTATAGCAAATAGAGTGAATTCTAAAAGAAAGAATCCAGAAGTTGAGTAATGAGTCCAGTATGAACCCAACAAGCATGTTTTATGTTATTATGCTATATTCAGAATAAAAATCAATAAGTCAGTATCAGACAGCTAGATATTATTTCAGATACAGTTACCATAGTAACAGAATCTGTTTAATGTAGAAAAAAGATTCAGAATAGAATATCAAAACATGGATAGTATTTTCAGATCGAACATGCTTTCTATATGTGGTTATTGTTTGTCTAGACTTGTTTGTGATATGTGGGCACCCTTAGAGCTTTCTTGCCACCCCAGGATTAATAGCTGTGTCGACTCGCCCGCCCGAGGGTAAGGATACATCACTCCAAGGAGTGGCATGCCGTCCGCAATAGGACAAATATGGGATGCATCATTCCCTATGTCAGGCTGATCAACATAGCATTATAGCTTACCCTGTCGAGCGCTTGTGCCCAGGGGGCAGATTGCAGATACAGATACAGATACAGATTATAGTTTACAGTTACAGGAGTCCTCCAGACTCAGATACAGTTATAGTCAGGGGCCCAAAGAGCCCAAGCTGCATATCCAGGGGGCTGGTAGAGATGCTCGTAGTTAGTAGGCGAGTGGAGTGATTTATTTTTTGATGGTTTTGACCCGGGTAGGGGTATATAGATTGTGTGTTGGTTGGCACCTTCTGGCTTATGGGGGATGGTATAGGTCCTTGTATGCTATATACATATATGTATGTTGTTTACTAGATTAATAAATAGCAGGACGCCGCAATAACAGGTATGACTTTCATCTGATTTTCAGTACAGATAAGCTTATTTCAGATCCCGTCAACCTAGACAGTTTCAGCTACTTTCTGCTATTCAGAACTACTAGTGTTATTGCTTATATTCAGTTATGATCAATTTGCTTTACATACTCGGTACTAGTGGTACTGACGCCTGATTAGGGCGCTGCATTACTTGCCTACAGGTACTCATAGACGAGGAGCCGATACCTCGTGATTCCAGCTAGCACATAGAGTCATCAGCTACTGTCATCCGGAGCTAGACAACTAGAGATTTATTTCTTTTCTTTTGTTGTAAAGGATGGGTAGGCCGGGGCCCTATCCTGACCATCTTATCGGTATTCTTTGAGGCTTGCAGAATATATATATTCCCTGTGGTTAGATTTACCGATCATGTGAGGCCGTGTGTATGTTTTAGCTTGTTTATGATGGTTGTGTGGGGCCTTATTCAGTTGGTAGTGGTGACCTTGTCGGTCACGTAGCAGTTTAGCACCTGTTTTCTTGATTCGGAAGTAACTAGACAGCATGGTGGCCTTGTCGGCCCACATAGGTTCCCCTATATTGATGAAATTATGGTTGGTTGTTGTCGTTGTACAGGTGCCTATAGGCCTAGTCAGCCAGGGGCTGTATTTATAGTCGTTATATAGCCCGTTGGTTTCGTAAATCAGATTTAGAGCCAGCTTGGCACCAGGAGTGCTTAAGTTCAGCAGTATAGCAGTTCAGGTCCTAGTAGAGCACCAGGTGCCAGTCATACCCCCAAGGCGGGGCATGACAAACTTGGTATCAGAGCAGGTCATGTCCCAGAGAGTCTGCAAGCCGTGCTAAGTAGAGTCTTGTCTATAGGTGTGTTGCGCACCACATACTCTAGGCAGGAGGCTGCAAGGCATAATAGGATGATTACTCTTTCTTCATATTCAGTCGTGCCATAGAGTAGTACAGTATAGGGTTGAGTTCCTAAAACTTATCATACTCTTTGTTTACAGATTAAAATGGAAGACCCACGACACCCTGCCACCGGAAGAAGACTGGATACCGCAGCAGGTGAAGGCACTAGCAGGATGCCTCAGTTACATTTAGAATCAGCCCAATCTGAGGGCAATACAGAGGCATCATCACAGCCTTCTAAACAGTCCCCACCTCACCAGGAGCCATCCGGAATGACACCGCCTCCGACAGCTCCTGTACCTATGCCATCCGACCAGGTAATTCGAAGTTCAGTGTTATGTTGGCACAAATGATGGCTACTCAGCGCCAGTCAGTGCCACCTATAACAGCAGAGCCATCCAGTGGGTATGGCAGTTCGATAGTCCGAGAATTTTTGGCATTAGGTCCCCAGCAGTTCACAGGGTCAGATCAGGCAGAGGAGCCCTAGGATTTCCTAGACCAGATGTAGAGAATCTTCCGGGTCATGCATGTAACACCTACAGAATCAGTTGAGTTAGCAGTATTTCGGCCGCAGGATATTGTTGTGCTATGGTACGAGAGCTGGGAAAGGTCCCGTGGGAAAGATGTTCCCCCAGCCGACCTGGTCCAGCTTTTCAGAGGCTTTCCTGGATAGTTATTTGCCAAGGGAGATCCGGTAGGCCCGAATGGACCAGTTCTTGCATTTGGAGCAGGGGGCGAGGAGCGTACAAGAATATGCCCTACAGTTTGATTCCTTAGCCCGCTATGCTCCAGCTTTCGTGGAAACCATGTCATCTAGATTCCACCGATTTATTATGGGTCTGGACCCAGAATATATTGAGGCATGCATGATGGCCACGTTGCAGGAAGATATGGACATTGCGTGGGACAGGATTTTTCCCAGACAATTGATGGCCTTAGACAGCGGCAACAGGATAGAAGACGAATAAATGAAGAACAGTGTTGTAGAGATAGATCAAATGAGATTCAGGGGGAGATCCGTAGAGGGCCTAGGACATGGTTATCACATAGGCCACCTAGACCCCCCAACTCTATTTTAGTAGCAGAGGGGTAGATTCATCCGCCGGGGACAGTAAGAGTCTGGCGGCAGTTCCCGAACGGTAGATTCACCTCGGCAAAGGAGGATAGAGTAGAGTAGATACACACCCCGACCCTGCCCTATTTGCAGCCGGCCTCACACTGGAGCTTGAAGATATGGCTCCACAAGGTGTTACATATGCGGGCAGGAGGGGCACATGATGAAAGACTGTCCAGCCAAGGGACAAGGTAACCGAGATAGCCAGGACAGGGCATCAGTAGGGCCGCGAGCTCTAGAAGCCTCGGTAAGGCGTAGGCCCTCAGGTCCAGGAGGTAAAGGTCGAGGTAGATCAGGAGCCTCTAGTTCAGGTACGGGCCCAAGTCGTACCTATGCATTGGTAGGAAGACAGGACTCACAGGCATCTCCAGATGTGGTAACAGGTATGATGACTATTTGCTCATACCCTGCTTATGTATTGATTGATCTAGGGTCTACTCTGTCCTACGTTACCCTATTTGTGGCTTGAAAGTTTAGTGTTGCACCAGAATTGCTTTAGCAGCCCTTTTAAGTATCTACACCTGTCGGTGACTTCATTATAGCCAGAAGGGTTTATCGAGGGTGTACAGTAGAGGTTGCTGATTGTCATACCACAGTAGATTTGGTAGAATTAGAGATGATTGATTTCGATGACGTTATGGGTATGGATTGGTTGGTGTCGTGCTATGCCAACGTAGAATGCTGGACCAAGACGGTCCGATTCCACTTTCCAGGGGAGGTAGTACGAGAATGGAAGGGCAGCACAGCTACGCCAAAAGTTAGGTTTATTTCCTACCTTTAGGCGAGGAAGTTGATAGCTAAGGGATGCATTTACCACCTAGTTATAGTCCAGGATGTTCGAATAGAGCCTCCGACTCTCCTTTCTGTTCCAGTGGTTAATGAATTCCCTTACGTATTTCCAGATGAGCTACCTGGTATTCCCCCAGAAAGAGAAATAAATTTTGCAATTGATTTGCTACCAGGAACTCAGCCCATATCAATTCCTCCATAACTTATGGCTCTTGCTGAACTCATAGAATTAAAGGAGCAACTGAAAGATCTGTTAGATAAGGGCTTTATCAGGCCGAGTACTTCCCCTTGGGGTGCGCCAGTTCTATTTGTAAGAAAGAAGGATGGCTCACTCCGTATGTGTATAGATTATCGGCAGCTGAATAAGGTTATAGTTAAGAATAAGTATCTGCTTCCCAGAATAGATGATTTTTTTTGATCAGTTACAGGGGGCCAGATATTTCTCCAAGATTGTTTTGAGGTCCGGATACCATCAGGTTCGAGTTCGTGAAAGGGACATTCCGAAGACAGCCTTTAGGACCAGATACGGCCACTTTGAATTCCTAGTTATGTCTTTTGGGCTGACGAATGCTCCCGTAATATTTATGGACCTGATGAACAACATCTTCAGACCGTACCTAGACCTGTTCGTGATAGTGTTCATTGATGACATTCTGGTATATTCTCGCTCAGAGGCTGGGATGCATCATTCCCCATGTCAGGCTGATCAGTATAGCATTATAGCGTACCCTGTCGAGCGCTTACGCCAAGGGGGCAGATTACTAATACAGATACAGATACAAATTATAGTTTACAATTACAGGAGTCCTCCGGACTCAGATACAGTTATAGTCAGGGGCCCATAGAGCCCAAGCTGCATACCCAGGGGGCCAGTAGAGATGCTCGTAGTTAGTAGGTGAGTGGAGTGATTTTTTTTGATGGTTTTGACCCGGGTAGGGGCATATAGATTGTGTGTTGGTTGGCACCTTCCGGCTTATGGGGGCTGGTATAGGTCCTTGTATGCTATATATATATATATATATGTATGTTGATTACTAGATTAATAAATAGCAGAATGCCACAGCAACAGGTATGACTTTCATCTGCTTTTCAATACAGATAAGCTTATTTCAGATCCCGTCAGCCCAGAAAGTTTCAGCTACTTTCTGCTATTCAGAACTACCAGTATTATTGCTTATATTCAGTTATGTTCAGTTTTCTTTACATACTCGGTACCAGTGGTACTGACGCCCGATTGGGGCGCTGCATTACTTTCCTACAGGTACTCATAGACAAGGAGCCGATACCTCGTGATTCCAGCCAGCACATAGAGTCATCAGCTCCTATCATCCGGAGCTAGACAACTAGAGGTTTATTTCTTTTCTTTTATTGTACAGGACGGGTAGGCCGGGGCCCTATCCCGAAAATCTTATCGGTGTTCTTAGAGGCTTGCAGAATATATATATTCCCTGTGGTTAGCTGTACTAGTCATGTGAGGCCATGTGTATGTCTTAGCAATTTAGCACCTGTTTTCTTGATTCAGAAGTAACTAGACAGCATGGTGGCCTTTTCATTCCGCATAGGTTCCCCTATATTAATGAAATTCTGGTTGGTTGTTGTCGTTGTAAAGGTGGCTATAGGCCTAGTCAATCGGGGGCTGTATTTACAGCCGTTATATAGCCCGTTGATTTCATAAATAAGAGTTAGAGCTAGCCAGGCACCAGGAGTACTTAGGCTCAGCAGTCTAGCAGTTCAGGTCCTAGTAGGGCACCAGGTGCTAGTCATACCTCCCAAGGCGGGGCGTGACATCGTTGTATGCAGTCGTGGTCATGGGAGACCTGGTGGCAGTGGATACAATGGGTGGAGTAACGACTCGTTGCTTGAAACAACAAGTCATTGATTGGGATTGTGGGTAAGTACTGGACTTAAGCATAGGGGATGTAACGAGTCTTTCAACGACTCAATGTGAGCTACAACGATCTGTTGTCACCAACCATTGTCTAGGTGGTGTGATTGCCAGTGGACTTAAAAAATTGATGGCACGAGTCGTGGTGAGGCTCGTGGTAAGGGAAGTTCAGGTTTGTGAAAAGGCTGGCAACGATTGACCTAATGACCCATCGTTTTTATCAACAATTCATCCTATCAGTTCGTGGGATGAATCTGAAAGTATTGATTGAGGCAATGGATCCAATGACTCAATACCACAAGTCTTGGAATCACATAACGACTCGTGGGATCGCTCGTGGGTTCGCCCAGACCATTTTTTTAGTGAATTTTCATTAAGAGTATTTTCAACCTTTCTGTACTCTAAGACCCTAAAGTACGTCATTTTATGTATTTTTCTAGGCATAATAAGATAGGTTAAGTCCCTCTTGTAAAAACCATTCCCATGCATGCTATTTAAGAGGATTTTAGAGAGATAAAGCATAGTTTCAAGCTTTTCCCTATCCAATTCTCCATTGGGCATTCAAGGAACTCTAGAATCTGATCTTTCCCATGTATGTAGGGTTATTATTGGGTGTTTACGTTCATACCCATGCCCATTCTCTATTAATTTATGGAAATATATCAGAAATCTCATGGGGTTTTAAATCCAATTTTTGTGAAAATCTAATGATTTACTAATGGGTTGTTATGATTTGCGAATTACATCATATATTATTAATTTTGATAAGATTTTACAACTATTTTTGCTTATAAAATTATTGATTTCAACTACTAATAAATTAAGCCTATTTAAGCATGATCTATGATGAATCGATTTATGATCTTCCCTTCAATTGATGTTATTTACAAGCACAACATGATTTATGATTTTAAATATGGATTTATCCAATTACCCATCATGATTTGATGATTTACAAGTTATATGTATGATCTACAAGTATACATGAAACCTATGATTCATGAAATTATATTTTAGCCGACTAACGGGCCTTATGTCATGGATAATTTACGTATGTACAAGAATGTTTATGATTTTATCATGATTTAACTAGCCCATGAATTCATGCATGTTATACTATGAGCACTATATATGTTTTGGGAGTAGTATCGAACACCGAGTAAGTTTAGGGCCTAGGTTCTGCCCCGGATCTCATAAACTAAGTGCCACCGTAGGTATGTTGGGACCTCCTTTGTGACTGTCCCCAGCCCAAATGACCCTTCTCATGGTGATGTCACACTTTCATGGTTCTACCCTTGGAAAGGTATGGACACCCTCCCGACTAGGGTTACAAGTCAGGCTTCGTGTGTGCTCATATGAGGTATGTTGGTTAAGAGAATCTCTCACTGTTCCTCATTATTTATGCATGTTTATGATTATTTATATTGGCTCAACTCATTTTAAATAAAGATTTTCTCTTATGATCATGAGTACGATTGTATTACGAATGTTTGAAAACCTTCGGCCTTATGTTATGTTACGATATTTATGATATGAGCATGACGTCCTACTCTTATGATCATTTATGAGTTTTATATAATTTAGATGTCCATTTTAGTTACCTTTCATACTCCGTACATTTCACATACTGACTGCATACTTTCTATATTGTGTCGTTTCATGATACAGGACTCTGCTCTCAGGCTCATCCTCATCCTTAGTCCATCCCAGAGTTCGCTTTAAACTTTGTTGGTGAGTCCTCATGTTTCGAGGGCTATTTGATTAAGCATGTATGATGTTTTATGTGTCAGTATTTCACAGGGTTAGATTGGGGTGTTGTCCCATCAACCATCTTGCATGTTCGAGGCTTTCACACAGTATGTAGTACTCAGCTTCTATATGTCTAGTACTTCCAAATGTTATGATATGCTATGTTACGTTTACGTTCAGTTATGCCTTATTTTTTGTCTTTTGCTTAAAAGTGAATGAAATTAGATTTACGCTTATGCCATGGGTCGACTTGGGGCCTCTCGGGGTTTCTTGTCCGGTGTTACGATCTGGGTCTACGTTTGGGTCGTGACACCCATTTTGACACGACCCAATCATAGGCTCTGATCAAGACACAGGACCTAGAACCAACAAGTGGCTCCGCGTCGATCCATGACATGAATATAATGGCTAAGGGCATACATCAAGCGGAAACTGGAATTATATACATACATAAGCAAAAATCTGGATACGTTCCATCCATACATAAATGATATCGACAAGTTGAGATTCTATACATTGTCTGAAAAGCCTCTAACATAACTGACGAGCTAATGTGACAACATCCCCAACTAGCTCACTAGAAGTCTAAAATTGAAAATAACATAACTCAACTAATCAAAGGTCCTCCAAGGATGAGGACTCACAAAAAATAGCACTGGACTATGCTCTGGAGACTGGCTAACGGCGGGAATGAGTCTGAATATCTGAACCTGTATCATGAAACAATACAACATAGAGTATGCGATCAGTACTTGAAATGTATCGTGTATGCAAGGAAAGTAAAACAGACTGAGTAAGTGTAATTAAAATCATGTATAATAACATAATCCATAACATCACGATAGTAAGGACCATATGTTGATATCCAAAACCATGAATAGTCATAAACTGAATCTCATAATCTGGATGAAATAACCCCAAAGCTGAAAATAAATGCATATGGCTTGCCATATCTGAAATAATATGTAAAAGCTCAGAAACTAATCCTTGGATCAAACCTTCTAAAAACATGATATAATATCTTATAATATATGCATTATTGAAATCATGAGGAACAATGAGAGACTCGTCTTAACCGACAACCACCATGTATGGGCGCATGATGATCCCACGTCATGCTCACGTGGAGAAGGGCCATCCTAAGACTTGCCAGGGCGAAGGATTAATTAAGGTGTGATATCACGGTGTGCCTTTGGGCCAGGGAAACGCTCTCTTGAGAGGCGCCAAAGTATACCTACATTGGCATGTAGTTTATGAGACTGGGAAACCTTGGAACCCCAAGCCTACTCGGTGCTAGACACTACTCCCAAAACATATATAATGTTCATGTTATCATATAATAAAACATAACTTAGATCTTAACATTTGGGGAGTCTTGACTCCAAAACATTAGATGACTGAACTTATTAGCCTTGGCCGAATCATGAAATCATGCTTAACTTGAGTGGGCTTTCCCAAATCTTAATGTCATGCTTGCATGAAATACACATCATAAGTAAAATCATAAATACATAAATGGGTAATTTGTAAACATTCATACATGCTATATATTTCATCATAATTGAAACCATCAATCATAAACTATACTTTTTCATAAACCTGCATAATTGGGAAAACTATTCTAAAATTTGAACTCAAGAATTTGCATTGAAAACATGCATAAAATCTGCCCATTAATCATCAAACACACTTTAAAACACAGAGGGAATAAACTTATAAACAATTTATAAGAAGTCTATGAAATTGGATTGAAATCACTTCAAAATCATGCTTATAATTGAGAATTGCTTCATTAAATTGAGAAGAATTATGAGCATGAGGATAGAAGAAATCCTCATTCATGGCCGCACATACCTGGAAGAATAAAATCTACACTTCCCCTAGAAAGCCCAAAGGAATTTGAAGGGAAATTGGGAAATACTAGGTTTGATCTTCGATAGAGGGATCTAGGCTTGCATGCCTGGGAGGGGAATGGTTAGAATAAGCTTAACTCCTCTTAAAACCCTCCTAATAGAGCTTAAAATGATGTAGTTAAAGGCTTGGCGTCTTAAGATTTACGAAAACACCATTACTAAATTCGTAGGAAAAGTGACACTACTAGTCGACATGAGGGACTTAACGAGTCATTGAGTCTACTAACGATTTGTGGTCCTCTATTGTCATATTCTCTAGGAAAATACTCATTTACTAAACTTTCTCACCCCACAGGTCATTTGACGAATCATTAGGTACGATGACTAGTCCCTTAATTCGTTTCCAACACTGCTAAACCTTCCCTTGTACACTTCATGATGGACACCACGACTCGTGGGTGACACGAGGACTTGTTACTTCCTTTCATCTTGATCACCGGGAATCCTAATAGCGAGCCACCTAACGATTAGTGAAGTGATACCTCAACTCATTCCTTAACCCGTTAGATCTCCTGGTCTGTAACTTACTCTGCGCAGTTAATAACCACACTAATGACTCGTTGCGTCACATGATGAGTCATTCCTCGACCCGTCGCCACTGGTAAAACTCCTTCAAAACTGGGCTTCTCCTAACGGGTCACTTAACAACCCGTTAGGTCACACCATGAGTCACTAGACGACTCATTCTGTGACCTGGTGTGTTATACCCCGAAAGTTCTAAGATCAGACGCAGGAGTTAAAATGGATAAAATAGGATTTTCTGCATCAGGTCATAGAACGAGTCATCCTGTGACCCATCAGGATTACCACGCGTCATCAAGTGACTCGTGGTGAGGAGTTGGACTTAGTTGGAAATTTTAAGTTTTGAGTGGCCAACGGATGTGACCAAAAGTCATGGTCAGCTGATCTTGGGCAAATTTATATGCCCAAGGTGTTCGGGTGTTTGTGGGTATACAAAACAACACGCAAGTGCACGTGGTCGAACAAGTAGTAAGTGGCTTTAGTAAGCCAAGTATCGATCCCACAGAGACTTGGATTAAGTGCAATTTGCTCAAGTATACTATAATTTACTTCTGAAAATGCAAACAACAATGTAACCAAAAAGTTGATAGTTTGTTTTATAAATTTTTATACTAAAACTAAGAACAATTATCTACTTTGAATCTGAACTATGAATAAGAGCATGCTGAGGTTAAACGAACATGTAATTAAATTGATTATCATCATAAATTGGTTAATCTTTACTTCCTGTTGCTAGCCAAGAACATTTTCCAAGAGATTAAAACTCTCGTATTTAACCTCACTTAAGAATCATGAACCATCTGTCTACATTTCTGTGATCAAATGCAATTCATGTCCTAGCCATACGATTCCGGTTCCTAAATTGACTAATACGACTTTCAGGTATATTTCTATCCTGAAAGCAAATCAAGACCAAATTTTCCCAAATCAAGTAAAGAACCTATCCTATTAATTCACAACTTTCCAATTTCGTGCTCTCTCGAGTGAAACCGGACTTTTTAGATGTACATTAATGTAGGCCACACACTAATGCAGTAGAAACAAGAATTAATAGAACAACATGGAAGAAAAGATGAAAAACCATAGAATCAATAATCAAATTTCATCACAATTGTTCATAACCTCAGTAAGGAGAGGAATTAGCCACTCATTTGTGGATTAATCATCATAAAATGAGTGTTAATCATACAAGCAATTGAATTAAAGAAGAAAGAAAGAGAGAAAAAACCCTGAACTTTTCGTCCCTCAACTGCCTGTAACCGACGTCCTTGCTCCACCAAGTCAGAATTCCGAAAAATGAACTTAAGTGTTCTATTTATACTGCTGGGAATTTTTCCCGGAATAATGAGCAACGTGTCACGGAGTGCATCGCGGAGCACTGCCTCCGTGACACGCCATGAACGCGGACCCTCACTGGAACTGGGGGTCCGGGAATTCAGGCTCAATGTTGCACGGCGTGCATCGCGGAGCACTGGCTCCATGCCACAGAGCAAACGCGGACCTCCACTGGAATATGGGTGAATTTTCCCCATCCAGTGAGAATGCCTCCGCGATGGCAGCGTGACACGGCTCCATCACGGAGCCCCTTTATTTCATGTTGTCCAATGCCTTTTCCCTTAATCTCATCCAAGTCCAACTCCGATATCATCCAACATGCATTTTAGCTTCCCGAAATCATATTTTACCTGCAAAACAATGCTAATCATGTTGGTTAGTATAAATTCACATTTTATTGCCAATCACATGAAAATGTATACACATTGATAGATAAACAAGCCGAAAATGATACTTTTGAGTATCACTTGGGCATATAAATCTGCCCAAGATCACTAGGGATACTCAAATGTGTCATTTTAGCCTTGTTTATCTATCAATGTTTATACATTCTCATGTGATTGATAATAAAATGTGAATTTATACTAACCAACATGATTAGCATTATTTTGCAGGTGAAATATAATTTTGGGAAGCTAAAATGCGTGTTGGGAGAGATCGGGGTTAAGCTACAGTTATACCGATTATTCAATACAGCAAATCATCAAGAAAACATGCATGGTCTTATCAATGCAATGACCTTCAATACATTTAGACCTCCTAGACTTTAAGAATCGACTCTCGATATCGGCAAACTCATGCAAATCAGCTGATCAAGATATCTGACACAAAATCAATCTTTAATCAAGCATGTGCCCTCACAACTCAAGAGAATCTTCCCTTTTTGCTCATATGACTCATAAACATTCAAACAGGGGCATGTACACACAATTTCACTCTCTCTCCCAAAAGAATTCACAGGCATCATGTCATGACCCATAAGCTTGCCCTTAGTGTATTATTCCACTAATACAAAGAAGTGTGATGTATGATCACGTAGGACTTTAATGGGTTGTAATGGAAGCTATGGAACTAGTAAATATTGGATTAGCCAATAATAGCCACTAGCATCCTTAAGTGCCTTTTCAACACATCCCATCAACTCATGGACATTATTTCTCTTTTTTTTTTCATCATCCCATTCTTGATGATTTACTTTAGTATGGCCCATTTCATTAAGCACACTTGAAACATCAACAAAGATTATTCATGCACCTTCATTATCGTTTATTTCTAACACGTGCACCTTCACCCTTTTCTTTTCTTCCCTCACTCTGCTTTTCTTTTTCTTTTCACCATTCTCGCTCTTTGACACTTTGGGAAGATGATTTTCTCTTCTTAAGCGCTTAAGAGTTTTGTATAGACTTTACGGCTAATGAAAAGAAGGAATTAAGCTCGGTTTACACTTTTTGGACAAAAGAAAGAAATAATAGGCTAAAGGCTCAAAGGGCTAACTAGGGTATACAATTACAGAAAAGGGGGGTATGCCAAGGAAAAAAATAGAAACTCTCGGTTAAAACAAAGAAATGCCTACATCCTTTCCTACAATACACCTCCTTCATTTCGTTTTGTACACACACCAGGCAAGTTCTAGACACTTCACAATAGCATGGAATATCAACACCTCACTTCACACTCTTTGCACATGCTCGATTCAAGATGTATTCACAGACTCTTCAATCAGCTAATTACAGGAATTCAAACATTAAGCCTCAATCACACTGAATCGAACTCTACAGCCTAGGTATCTCAACATACTTACAAATTTGCATGCTTTCATACAAATCACCTTTGCATTTTGATTATCATGTACAACACACAACCAAAATTTCACAACCATAGTGTAACTACAGGTTCCGGGATGCAATCCACCAAAGAAAAATGAAAAATAATTGAAAAAAAACTACTCCTAAAGACTACATTTCCCTTAAGACGGTCGTCATCCATCCATCATAGGGAACAGTCACTACTTAAGACATCGGTTCAATGGGACCATTCTCGGTAAAAGAACCAAAAACAAACACCGAGAAACCCAACATTAAAAATGTTGAAAATATCGATCATTTCGATAGAAAAATTATTTACAAAATATTTTAAAATTTTTTAAAAAGATCGATCATTTCGATAACAAAATAACAAAAATATGAACAGAATCAGAATCATCTAGCAACCATTCAGCAACACACATCAATTTCACAAATATTTATAAATACAGAACAATTTGAAAATTCACACTCAAAGGGACACACAACATACATGCTAACAGAAGAGAGCATACAAACAAAACAACCCAGCCCAGCATCTAACTACTCCCACCACACACTCAGCTCGAACACTGTCCCCAGTGTTCACAAAAATTCAATTAGCACAAAATCGGGTGGTGGAACTCCCTAATCAGTCAAAGTATTCCACTTCTTCGTCGGGTGCTGCTGCTTCATCTCCCATGTTCGAGTCGCCTCCGTCGTCATCATCGGACTCCACATCGGATGCGTCTCCTTGTCTGTGGGGACGTCATCATCTGTGGGCTCTACAAATGCTGGCCCCACTCGGCATAGAGCCCTAGCGTTTTCGCCAAAAGTGTATCTAGCTCGAGCTGCCATAGCTCCTCCTCCGTCGCCGGCCTCCCACCTATCCTTAGCTGGAGCATCTGCATCCCATACATCTGTGCCATGTACTGGTCATGGCGAGCGTGTCGCTCGCCAAGTGTAAGCACTGGCCCGTGGGTGGTGTCGGGAGCCTTAGTTTTGGTAACATGTAAGGCCCGCTGCTCCAACTGCGGGATATAATCGAGGGCCTCCTCCTCAACATTGAGGCCCCTGAGAAAGGTGGCCAGTAGTCCACCAAAACCATACCTGTGCCCCTGGTGCAATCGGGCTCTCTTCATGGCGGATATAATAACCGCCCCGACATTGATCTCCAGCCCTTTCATCAGGGCATACACCAGGCATACACGATCTCGGGTCACATCAGTCATGTGTACCCCCAGGATGAGGCATGAGCAGACTATCTTCAGCCAGATTCGAGCTTCCCTGTTCATCTGTGAATAGGGAAACGTCTGGTGGTAGCCTCTCTCTTTGTGTCTGCTCCATCTAGATGTTGATCGGGTCCCACACAATGTGCGTCTGATGTCCGCATACGGTGGGGTAATGTTCAGCTGTCGAAGCACGTGGGCGTCTGTGTCCCGCGCTCCTATGATGGCATTGAGATGGTGGGGCTCCAGAGTGACTATTTGCCCTCTGATCTTGATGGTGTGACTCCTGATCGTCGGGTTCCAGTTGGCATAGAACTCCCGAACCAAGTGCAGATTGCATTCTTTGGGCTCTTCAAAGATGAACTTGAGCCCCGCTGCCTCGATCTGGTGAACCATTCTGGGGAACTCCTGTGCCAATGGTTCCCGTGCTATGTGCTCCTCGGGGAAATATTTGCTTTCTTTGTGCTTGATGTACCACTTTTTCCCCTCATCGGTCACCCATCTTGTTCCATATTGGCGGCGTTGGCCGCGTGGAACTGCTGGTGCAGTTGGGACTGCTGTGCCCAGTCTGATTCGTTTCCTTCCGGCGCCTGAAGTTAACGCGCCTTTTCCTTTATCTTGCCGGCTTGCCTTTTCACCTATCAACCCAAGAAAACAAGATCAATGTTAAGCTTACAGATATTAACTTCGGCTAAGGTCCGGTTACGCTAGGTTACCCCACACTTAGTCCTTAGCTACAGTTACAACAATACGGCAAGAATATCTTTATTTACACAAAACAACCAACTATACAATCATGCTTAGTGCGTTCGAAAAATTCGACGATATAACTTCTGCGTACTACTCAGACTTCGTACAGCTATTCGCAATCACTACCATCGCTAGCATTTTAACCATCACACTTAGCAAAGAAAAACGAAGAAACAAAAACAACAACAAAAACTTATACACATGAACCTATCCAACCAACCAAATTCGAACAAATTTCAACATTTCCCCCAAACCCCAGAATCCGTCGTCTATTAACATCCCGACAATTTGTACATCGACTCATCTCATTCAACACATAAACCCCGGCATAAAATTCACGATTTCAACACATTTCCAACTTCAAATTCAACAACAAGCCCTAGAATTGATTTTATCAATCAAATTCGAATAATTTATGCAATCGACAAGTTCAAATAATCATAACGACATTTCGAATATTTATCAACAACAAATAACTCAAATTCATGCTTAATTACTACATAGGGCGATTTAGCTCACCTCCCGTGCTTAATTTCGAAGAAAATCGACAAGAAATTGAGAGGGAATCGGAAAACATACCTTGAAATTGAAGAATCGAAGAACGGTCGGTGAATTTCTTGCCTTACTCCGTGTCACGTTGATAGGGGATTATTTTTGGGGGGTTTGGTCGCGGAGTGAGTAGAAAATGAGTGGAAAAGGGAGGTTTTCGGGGTTAAAAAGGTAGAAAAATACGCGGGTCACCCGGCGACCCGGTGTGACCCATCGCGATATACACGGCAACGTGTCACGGAGTGCATCGCGGTGCACTGCCTCCGTGACACGGAGCCATCGCGATACCATTTTGGAAATTTTAAAATTTTCGGGTTATACCTCAACGTGTCACGGAGGGTAACGCGGAGGTCCTCCTCCGTGACACGGAGCTATCGCCCCAGGTCACTGTTTTTAACTTTATTCTTAATTTTTCATACCTCGACTTTTCCTTCGCGATTCCGTGCACGTGTTCCTCCGTTTGACCTGAAATTCAGCTCACTATTCAAAATTGGTTAGAATTATAGGTTTCACCTAACTAAAAAAAAACACTAACTAAAATGAAAAATTTTGTAGTCAATCACGAAAAAGAAAAATCTATTTACACTTTACAAAAAAAAAGAAAAATTTTTCACGGGTTGCCTCCCGTGCAGTGCCTGGTTTACCATCGCGGATCGATGTCATTTAAGCTCAATTGTCCGCTAGGGTGATGGACGATTTCTCTCGATCACCGTCCTCCCCCAGTAGTGCTTACACCTTTTCGGTGGTTTTCCCATTAACTCTCGGGAATCCTTCATCTGCTTGTCATCACCATGATCAATCACATTGATTACCGAGAGTTCTTCATGCACCGTCGAGAGCTTGGGTGCTTTATAAACATCGAACACCTCTACCTTGTCATGTGCTCGCATTGTGAGTTGCCCCGTAGCTACGTCGATTAGTGCTTTCCCAGTTGCCAAGAAGTGACGCCACAAAATAAATGGGACTTCCGCGTCTGGTTCAAAGTCCAGCATGACAAAATCTACCTGGAAAATTAGGGAGCCAACTTGCACTAGAACGTCCTCAACAATGCCATCCGGTCTGGCTAAGGATCGATCCGCCAACTGCAAGATTACCGTTGTGGGTCTAGGACTCCCTAGACCCAACTTTCTGAATACCGAAGACGGCATCAGATTTATGCTCGCTCCCAAGTCACACAATCCACAAGCTCGGATGCTCTGCCCAATTGTAAGCTGGATAGTAAAACTCCCAGGGTCTTTTAGCTTTTTGGGCAGTCTGTTTTGAATCCGGGAAGTGCACTCCTCCGTTAGAGCCACCGTAGCATACTCAGTCAACTGACTTTTTTTGGCCACGATGTCCTTTATGTACTTGGCATATTTAGGCACTCCCTGCAAGACATCAACAAGAGGTAAATTAACATGTACCTGTTTAAGCACCTCCATGAATTTCTTAAAACACGTCGCCTCCTTGTGTTTCTTAAGTCGTTGAGGGAATGAGGGTGGAGGTCTTTCTGATTCAGCTTCTTTGGTTTTCCCCCTTTCAGAACTTTGTTCCCTCTCGACTTCTGCTGCTCCCGAATGTTGAGGTGGTCTTTCTGGTTCCACCTCTTTTAGCTGCAAACCACTCCTGCTGGTCACTACATTTACCTGCTTGGGATTGGGATCCGTGTCGCTCGGCAGTCCTCCTCTAGGCCTTGTATTTTGGGCACTACCAAATTGCCCAAATTGATACTCAAGTGCCTTGGTAGCTAACTGATTGTTTTTCACTTCAGCTGCCAATTTCACATAGTCAACCTGCAATTGAGCTTGGTTAGCTATCATGGTCTTGAACATCTTCTCAATGCTGGGTGATGGTGGTGGAGGAGGTGCATTGTTTTTTCTGAATTGAGCTTGGTAGTTCTGTTGCCCTCCTTGGTTCCTTTGCACACCCTGACACAAACTTTGGCCTTGATGGTTGTTGCTACCCCATGAGAAATTAGGATGATTCCTCCAATTTGAATTGTAGCTACTACCATACGGCTGGTGATTTCTTTGTGCATTACCCACAAAGTTTACCGAGTCAGGATTGGCTCCACAACACTCAGCTGAGTGCTCACTGCTTCCACACACTTCACACCACATCTGCTGTACTGCATTAACTGGGGCTGGAGACTGATTCAAAATCATGTTGCTGAAGTGGTTGTTCAATTGATTTTGCAATGCAACTATCTGTGCAGCGATAGCTGTAAACCCATCCACTTCAAGAACTCCTGCTGCTTTCCTTGTCCCACCTCATGATGAATCAGCATTCCATTCTAGATTGCCCTGTGAAATCCGGTTCAACAAGGTATTCAGCTCCTCATAAGTCTTCTCCAGCGCTTGCCCTCCAACTGCTGAGTCTAGCAATATTTTGGTGTGGGGTTCCAAACCCTCAATAAATGTGTGCACCAGCACATCGTTGGACTGATGATGATGAGGACAGTCCCGCAACATGGATTTAAATCTCTCCCAGGCTTGATATAAATTTTCTCCCTCCCTCTGTTTGAAACTTAGAATTTGACTTCTAAGTCTTGCTGTTTTACCAAAGGGAAAAAACCTTATCTAGAATTTCCGTGCAAGATCATCCCACGTAGAAATAGAATTTGGTGGCTCAGCTTTCAACCACCTCTTGGATTCTCCTAGTAATGAGAATGGAAATAATGTAAGCCAGACATAGTCTGGTGACACTCCAGCGGGTATGTAAGTGTCACTTATCTCCAAAAAATTTTGGAGATGCTGTTGTGGATCTTCATGAGGGAGACCGGTCAATTGCCCTCTTGTGTGCAACAACTGCACCATATTTTGTTTGAGTTCAAATCTCCCTCCAGGCTCTGGTTTGCGGATACTTGATGTAACATTATTGGCATGTGGGATTGCCACCTCGCGAACAGGCCGTGCTGCTGCTTCTTCGGGCACTAACACTGCCCTTACTACCGGTGGATTCTGTTGTTGCTCCATGATCGTCTGTCTGAGCAACTACAGCTTTCTTTGTAGAGCTTCTCTTCGTTTACTGTAAAATATTCTTTCGGGCTCCATATAAGATTCCACCAGCTCCTTGTCTCTTGCCAGTGTTCACAGCAATTAAGTCTGCAAAATACAGGCTAAGACCAAGTTGTCAACACTTAAGAAAAATAAAAAAATACAGTAAATTAACACTTAAAACAAATTCACCAATTCCCAAGTCCCCGGCAACGGCGCCAAAAACTTGTTCGGGTGTTTGTGGGTATACAAAACAACACGCAAGTGCACGTGGTCGAACAAGTAGTAAGTGGCTTTAGTAAGCCAAGTATCGATCCCACAGAGACTTGGATTAAGTGCAATTTGCTCAAGTATACTATAATTTACTTTTGAAAATGCAGACAACAATGTAACCAAAAAGTTGATAGTTTGTTTTATAAATTTTTATACTAAAACTAAGAACAATTATCTACTTTGAATCTGAACTATGAATAAGAGCATGCTGAGGTTAAACGAACATGTAATGAAATTGATTATCATCATAAATTGGTTAATCTTTTCTTCCTGTTGCTAGCCAAGAACATTTGCCAAGAGATTAAAACTCTCGTATTTAACCTCACTTAAGAATCATGAACCATCCGTCTACATTTTTATGATCAAATGCAATTCATGTCCTAGCCATACGATTCCGGTTCCTAAATTGACTAATACGACTTTCAGGTATATTTCTATCCTGAAAGCAAATCAAGACCCAATTTTCCCAAATCAAGTAAAGAACATATCCTATTAATTCACAGCTTTCTAATTTCGTGCTCTCTCGAGTGAAACCGGACTTTTTAGATGTATATTAATGTAGGCCACACTCTAATGCAGTAGAAACAAGAATTAATAGAACAACATGGAAGAAAAGATGAAAAACCATAGAATCAATAATCAAATTTCATCATAATTGTTCATAACCTCAGCAAGGAGAGGAAGTAGCCACTCATTTGTGGATTAATAATCATAAAATGAGTGTTAATCATACAAGCAATTGAATTAAAGAAGAAAGAAAGAGAGAAAAAACCCTGAACTTTTCATCCCTCAACTGCCTGTAACCCACGTCCTTGCCCACCAAGTCAGAATTCCGAAAAATGAACTTAAGTGTTCTATTTATACTGCCGGGAATTTTTCCCGGAATAATGAGCAACGTGTCATGGAGTGCATCGTGGAGCACTGCCTCCGTGACACGCCATGAACGCGGACCCTCACTAGAACTGGGGGTCCGGGAATTCAGGCTCAACGTGGCACGACGTGCATCGCGGAGCACTGGCTCCGTGACACGGAGCAAACGCGAACCTCCACTAGAATTTGGGTGAATTTTCCCCATCCAGGCAGAATGCCTCCGCGATGGCAGCGTGACACGGCTCAATCGCAGAGCCCCTTTATTTCATGTTGTCCAATGCCTTTTTGCCTTGCTCGCATCCAAGTCCAACTCCGATATCATCCAACATGCATTTTAGCTTCCCGAAATCACATTTTACCTGCAAAACAATGCTAATCATGTTGGTTAGTATAAATTCACATTTTATTGCCAATCACATGGAAATGTATACACATTGATAGATAAACAAGGCGAAAATGATACTTTTGAGTATCACTTAGGCATATAAATCATCCCAAGATCACTAGGGATACTCAAATGTGTCATTTTAGCCTTGTTTATCTATCAATGTTTATACATTCTCATGTGATTGATAATAAAATGTGAATTTATACTAACCAACATGATTAGCATTATTTTGCAGGTGAAATATAATTTTGGCAAGCTAAAATGCTTGTTGGGAGAGATCGGGGTTGGGCTCGGATGTTAGCAAGGGAAAAAGCAATGGAAGGCACAATTTAAAGGGGCTCCGCGATGGAGCTGTGTCACGCTGCCATCGCGGATGCCTTCTGCCTGGATAGGGAATTTTCGCCCAATTCTACTGAAGGTGCGCGTTGGGGTCGTGGCACGTTGGCCTAGCCCCGCATTGCACGTCGTGCCACGTTGGGCCTTATTACCTGGACAATCAATTTCCAGTAAGGCTCCACGTCAGTGGCGTGTCACGGAGGCAGTGCTCCGCGATGCACTCCGTGACACGTTGCTTGTTACTTTGGGAAAAAATCCCACTAGTATAAATAGAACACTTAGGTTCTTTTTTAATAATTCTGACTTGGTGGAGCAAGAACGTGGGTTACAGGCAGTTGAGGGGACGAAAATCTCAGGGTTTTCTCTATCTCCTTCTTCTTTATTTCAATTGCTTGTATGTTTAACACTCATTTAACGATGTTTAATCCACAAATGAGTGGCTAAATCCTCTTCTTGCTGAGGTTAAGAACAATTGTATTGAAATGTGATTATTGATTATTTGGTTTTTCATCTTTTCTTCCATGGTTGTTCTATTGATTCTTGTTCTTACTGCATTAATGTGTGGTCAACGTTAATGTACATCTAAAAAGTCCGGTTTCACTCGAGAGAGAAAGAAATTGGAAAGTTGTGAATCAATTGGATATGATCTCTTCTTAGCTTGGGAAAATTGGGAATTGATTTACCTTCAGGATAGAAATATACCTGAAAGTCGTATTAGTCAATTAAGGAATCGGTTTAGTATGGCTAGAACATGAATTTTGTTTAATCACAGAAATGTAGGTGGACGGTTCATGATTCTTAAGTTGGGTTAAATACGAGAGTTTTAATCCATTGGCAATAATTCTTGACTAGCAACCGGAGGAAAGATTAACCAACAATTGTATCGATAATTAGTTTCTATACATGTTCATTTAACCTCAGCATGCTCATATTCATAGTTCAGACTCAAATTGTATATTCGTTTATAATTAGCATAAAATTAGAAGCCAAAGTACCAAACTCTTTTTCACACAGTTGTCTGCATTTTTAGAGTTAAAGTATAGTGACACTTGAGTAGATTGTACCCTGGCCCAGTCCCTGTGGGATCGATACTTTGCTTACTTAAGCCACTTTACTACTTGTTCGACCACGTGCACTTGCGTGTAGCTATATACCCAAAAGCATCCGATCAAGTTTTTGGCGCCGTTGTCGGGGATTAGCAATTGGTGGAATTTTTCTTAAGTGTAAATCTACTATATTTTTTTTCTAAGTGTTGACAACTTGGTCTTAGCCTGTATTTTGCAGATACTAATCTCTGTTGAACACTGGCAAGAGACAAGGAGCTGGTGGACTCATATTTAGAGCCTGAAAGACAATTTCATCGTCAACGGAGAGAAGCTCTAGAGAAAAAGCTGCTGTTGCTCAGACAAACAATCATGGAGCAACAACAGAATCCACCACTGGTAAGGCCAATGTTAGTGCCCGAGGAAATGGCAGCTAGGCCGGTTCGCGAGGCGGCAATCCCACATGCTAACAATGTCACATCTAGCATCCGCAAACCTGAGCCAGGAGGGAGGTTTGAGCTCAAACAAAACATGGTGCAATTGCTGCGCACCAGCGGGCAGTTCACAGGTCTCCCTCATGAGGATCCATAGCAGCATCTCCAAAATGTTTTGGAGATAAGTGACACTTACATCCCCGCTGGAGTGTCATCAGATTATGTCAGGCTTACATTGTTCCCATTTTCACTATTGGGAGAAGCCAAGAGGTGGTTGAAAGCTGAGCCACCAAATTTTATTACTACGTGGGATGATCTTGCAAGGAAATTCTTGATACGATTTTTTCCATCCGGTAAAACAGCAAGACTTAGAAGTCAAATTCTAAGTTTCAAACAGAGAGATGGGGAGAATCTATATCAGGCTTGGGAAAGATTCAAGTCCATGTTGCGGGATTGTCCACATCATCATCAATCCAATGAGGTGCTGGTGCACACTTTTATAGAGGGATTGGAACCCCACACAAAAATCTTGCTAGACTCAGCTGCTGCGGGACAGGCACTGGAGAAAACTTATAAGGAGTTGTATACCTTGTTAAATCGTATTTCGCAGGGAAATCCGGAGTGGAATGCTGATTTGTCAAGAGGAGGAACAAGGAAAGCAGCAGGAGTTCTAGAAGTGGATGGTTTTACAGCTATTGCTGCACAGATAGTTGCTTTACATAATCAACTCAACACCCACTTCAGTAACATGACAATGAACCAGACTCAAGCCCCAATGAATGTAGTGCAGCAAATATTGTGTGAAGTGTGCGGGAGTAATGAGCACTCCGCTGAGTGTTGTGGAGCAAATCCTGACTCGGTGAACTTTGTGGGAAATGTACAGCGGAACAACCACCAACAGTATCGCAACAGCTACAATTCCAACTGGAGGAATCACACGAATTTCTCTTGGGGTAGCAACAACCATCAAGGGCAAAGTTCGAGTCAGGGGGCGGAGAGGAATCAAGGAGGGCAGCAGAACTACCAAGAACAATATAGAAACAACAATGCACCTCCTCCCCCACCATCACCCAGCATTGAGGAGATGTTCTAGACGATGATAGCTAACCAAGCTCAATTATAGGCTGACTATGTGAAATTGGCAGCCGAGGTGAAGAACAACCAGTTAGATACTAAGGCACTTGAATATCAATTTGGGCAATTTGCTGGAGCCCAAAACACCAGGCCTAGAGGAGGACTTCCGAGCGACACGGATCCCAACCCCAAGCAGGTGAATGCGGTGACCACAAGGAATGGTTTGCAGCTTAAAGAGGTGGAACCAGAAAGACCACCTCAACAATCGGGAGTAGCAGAAGTTGTGAGGGAGCAAAGTGATGAGAGGGGGAAGAAAAAGGAAGCTGGATCAGAAAGACCACCACCCCCGTTCCCTCAAAGATTAAAGAAACACAAGGAGGAGGCGTGTTTCAAGAAATTCATAGAGATGCTGAAACAGGTACATATTAACTTACCTTTTGTTGATGTTTTGTAGGGAGTGCCGAAATATGCAAAGTACATTAAGGACATCGTGGCAAACAAAAGTCGGTTGACTGAGTATGCTACGGTAGCTCTCACAGAGGAGTGCACTTCCCAGATACAAAACCGACTGCCCACAAAGCTCAAAGATCCTAGGAGCTTTACTATACAAATTACAATTGGGCAGAGTATCTGAGCTGGCGGATTATGTGATTTGGGAGCGAGCATTAATTTGATGCCGTCATCGATATTAGAGAAGTTGGGTCTAGGGAGTCCTAGACCAACAACAGTGATCCTTCAACTAGCGGATACTTCCTTAGCCAGACCTGATGGAATTGTGGAGGATGTGCTGGTGCAAGTGGGCTCCCTTATCTTCCCGGTAGATTTCGTCGTGCTGGATTTTGAGCCAGACGAGGAAGTCCCATTTATTTTGGGACGTCCCTTCTTGGTGACCGGGAAAGCGCTGATTGATGTAGCTGCAGAACATCTAACAATGCAAGCACATGACAAGGTGGAAGTGTTTGATGTATACAAGGCCACCAAGCTCCCTACTGTGTACGAGGAACTCTCGGTGATCAACGTGATTGATCGAGTTGATGATGCGCAGATAGTTGAATCACGAGAGTTATTGGGAAAACCACTGGAGCGATGTAAGCACTACTGGGGTGAGGACGGTGGTTGAGAGAAAATGTCCATCACCCTAGAAGATGATTGAGCTGAATGACGTCGAGCCGCGATGGTAAACCAGGCGCTGCACGGGAGGCAACTCGTGAAATGTTTATTTATAAAATTGAATAGATTTCTTTTTCTTTTTCTTTCTTTTCATTAACAACAAAATTATTAGTTTTTATTTTTATTCTTATTTTTTATTTTGAGTGAATCCTATAATTCTAACCAATTTCTTATCGTAAGATAAATTTCAAGTTGAACGGAGGATAAATGCGCAAGGAATCGCAAAGGAAAATCCGAGGTATGAAAATCAATAAAAAGTGGCAAAACAGTGAGCTAGGGCGATGGCTCCATGTCATGGAGGAGGGCCTCCGCGTTACCCTCCATGACACGTTGAGGTGTAAATCTGAAATTTTTAAAATTCTAGAACACCCACGTGATAGCTCCGTGTCACGGAGGGCGTGCTCCGCGTTACCCTCCGTGACACGTTGAGGTGTATATCGCGATGGGTCACACCGGGTCACCGGGTGACCCGCGTGAATTTCCCACTTTTTAACCCTGATTCCCCCTCTATTTTCCTCATTTCTCATACTCTCTGTGACCAACCTCCAAAAAACCCCTTCCCCCTCGACGTGACACGGACTTAGGCCAGTACTTTCATCAAGTTTTCATCACTTCTTCGAATTGAAGGTATGTTCTTCAACTCTATCTCAATTCTTGTCGAAATTTTTTGATTTTGAACATGTGAGATGAGCAACACTTGCCCTAAGTATAAATTAAGCTTAAATTCAATTGAATTATTATTGATTGATGTTCGGAGTAACGGTGTGTTTTCTTGAACTCGATAATTACATAGCTTAATCGAATTTTTGGTAAAATCATAGCTAGGGCTTGCCTTTGAGTTTGTAATGGAAAAATTGATATGAACTAGTGAAATTCATGCTGGGTTGTACATATTGGGGGAGATGAGTCGATTGTGCTAACTGTGATTATGCTAAAAGACCGACGGATTCTCTGGTTAAGAAAATATTGGAAATTGCAAGAACTGGGTGAATTGTATAGGATCATGTAGTTAAAATTTTTCTTTTGTTTTTCCTTACTATGTGCTATGGGATAAATTGTTATCGATAGGTAAGGATTGTGGTTAGCTGTATGAAGTCTGAGTAGTACATGGAATACATACCGTCGAATTCTCCCAAGGCACTAAGCATATTTGTTATATTTTGTTGTTTGTTTGTATAAATAAGTACGATCTTGCCTTAATGTTGTAAATTTGGCTAAAGACTAAGTGTGGGGTAGCCGAGCTTAACCCAACCTTAGTCGAAGCTAACTTTAATTGGCTTAACATTGAACTTGTCTATTTGGTTTGACAGGAACAATGGCAAGCAGGCAAGACAAGGGAAAAGGCGCATCAACATCTGGCGCCAGAAGAAAAAGAATCAGACTGGGCACAGCTGTCCCAGCAGCACCAGCGGTTCGACGTGGCCAACGCCGTCAATACGGAACCAGGTGGGTGACAGAGGAGGGGAAGAAATGGTATGCGAAGCACAAGGAGAGCAAGTACTTCCCCGAGGAACACATAGCAAGGGAACCGTTGGCACAAGAGTTCCCCAGGATTGTCCAGAGGATCGAGGCAGCTGGGCTAAACTTCATTTTTGAAGAGCCCAAGGAATGCAACTTGAACTTGATTCGGGAATTCTACGCTAACTGAACCCGACTCTCAGAAGTCACACCATCAAAATAAGAGGGCAAATAGTCACTTTTGAGCCCCACCACCTCAATGCTATCCTAGGGGCGCGGGACACAGATGCCCATGTGCTTCGACAGCTGAATATCCCTCCACCATATGCATACATCAGACGCACTTTGTGTGGAACCCAATCAACAGCTCGGTGGAGCAAACATAAGGAGAGGGGATACCATCAGACCTTGCCTTACTCACAGATGAACAGGGAAGCCAGGATATGGCGGAAGATTGTTTGTTCCTGCCTAATCCAAGGGGTGCATATGATGGATGTAACCCGGGATCGTGTATGCTTGGTGTACGCCCTGATGAAAGGGCTGGAGATCAATGTGGGGGCGGTGATTATCTCCGCCATGAAGAGAGCCCGGTTGCATCAAGGGCACCGATACGGATTTGGTGGACTACTCACCACATTCTTGAGGGGCCTGGATATTGAGGAAGAGGCCCTTGACTACGTCCCGTAGATGGAGCGGCGGGCCTTAGATGTCACTAAAACTAAGGCACCCGACACCACCCACGGGCCCGTTCTTACACTAGCCGAGCGACATGCTCAGGATGATTAGTACATGGCTCGCATGTACGGGATGCAGATGCTCTAGCTGCGGATAGGCGGGAGGCCAGCGACAGAAGAGGAGCTATGGCAGCTCGAGCTAGACTACCCTTTTGGCAAAAATGCCAGGGCTCTATGCCGAGTGGGGCCAGCTTTTGTAGAGCCCACGGATGATGATGTCCCCACAGATGAGGAGACACGTCGTGAGGACTCTGATGTGGAGTCTGATGATGACGATGGGGGCGATTCATACATGGGAGACGAGGCAGCAGCACCTGATGAAGAAGTGGAGTATTTTGATTGATCAGGGAGTTCCACCACCCATTTTTTATGCTATGTTAATTTTTGTGAACACTGGGGACAGTGTTCGATATAAGTGTGTAGTAGGAGTAGTTAGGTGCTGGTTGTGTTGTTGTTTATGTTTCTGTTATGTTTTTGTGCCTGTGAAATGTGAAGCTGTTGTGTGCTGCTGAATGTTGCTAGCTGATTTTGTACATATTTTTGTTTTATCGAAATGATCGATATGTTTCAAATTTTTAAATTTTTTTTTCAATTCTTGGGTTTCTCGACGTTTGTTTTTGGTTCTTTTACCAAGAATAGTCCCATTGAACCAAAGTCTTAGTTAGTGATCGTTCCTTATGATGGATGGATGACGACCGTATTAAGGGAAATGTAGTCTTTAGGAGTAGATTTTTTTTTCATTTATTCTTCAGTTGTTTCCTTTTGTGGGGTGCAACCTAGAACCTGTAGTTACTTTATGGTTACGGAATTCTTGTTGTGTGTTGTACATGATATTAGAAATGCAAAGGTGATTTGTATGAAAGCATGCAACTTTGTAAATATGTTGAGATACCTAGGCCATATAGTCGATTCAGTGTGATTGAGGCTTAATTCTGAATTCTTGTAATTAGCTTATTGAAGAATCTGTGAATATGTCTTGAATTGAGCATGTGCAATAAGTGTGGGGTGAGGTTTTGTTTATTCCATGCTATTATGAAATGTCTAGAACTTGCCTGGTGTGTGTATGAAACGAAATGAAGGACGTGTATTGTAGGAAAGGATGTAGGCATTTCTTTGTCTTCAACCGAAAATTTCTCTTTTTCAATATTGTACCCACCTTGATTGTACACCCTAGTTAGCCCGTTGAGCCTTTAGCCTATTAATTTTTTTCTTTTGTCAAAAATGTGTAAATCGGAGCTTAACCCCTTCTTTTCATTAGCCGTAAATTTGATCCAAAACTCTTAAGCGCTTAAGAAGAGAAAATAATTTTCCCAAAGTGTCAAAGAGTGAGAATGGTGAAAAGAAAAGAAAAGCAGAGTAATGAAAGAAAAGAAAAGGTTGAAGGTGCACTTGTTATAAATTAAATATAATGAAGGTGTATGAATAATCTTTGTTATTGAGTCAAGTGTGCTTAATGAGATGGGTCACAATAAAGACAGACTTCAAGAATGGGAGGATGAAGGAAGAAACACTGCCCATGAGTTCGATGGGATGTATTGAAAAAGCGCTTGAGGATGCTAGTGGCTATTATTGGCTAGCCCAATATTTGCTAGTTCCGTAGCTTACATTACAACCCATTAAAGTCCTACGTGATCTTACATCACATTTCCTTATATTAGTGGAGTAATACACTAAAGGCAAGCCTATGGTTCATGGCATGATGCATGTGAATTCTTTTGGGAGAGAGTGAAATTGTTTCTATATGCCCCCGCACGTAATCGTTTGAGTTCATGTGATCAAAAAGGGGAAAATTCTCTTGTGTTATGAGGGCACATGCTTGATGAGAGATTAAAGTTCGTGTCGGATAGCATGATCAGCTGATTTGCATGAGTTTGCCAATATCGAGAGTCGATTCTTAATTCTAGGAGGTCTTGATGTGTTGAAGGTCATTGCATTGATAGGACCATGCGTGTTTTCTTGATGATTTGCTGTATTAAATAATCGGTACGACCGTGGCCTTAACTGTCGAACCAAAGTAGCCAGGATGGGGAGTAAAGTGCATGAGGTGTAAGATTGTTGTTCGGGGATGAACAAGGATTTAAGTGTGGGGTAAGTGATCTTGGGCAAATTTATATGCCCAAGGGATACTCAAATGTGTCATTTTAGCCATGTTTATCTATCAATGTTTATACATTCTCATGTGTTTGATAATAAAATGTGAATTTATACTAACCAACATGATTAGCATTGTTTTGCAGGTGAAATATAATTTTGGGAAGCTAAAATGCGTGTTGGGAGAGATCAGGGTTGGAATCGGATGTTAGCAAGGGAAAAAGCATTGGAAGGCACAATTTAATGGGGCTCCGTGATGGAGCCGTGTCACGCTGCCATCGCAGATGCCTTCTGCCTGGAGAGGGAATTTTCGCCAAATTCCAGTGAAGGTGCGCGTTGGGGCCGTGGCACGTTGGCCTAGCCCTGCGTTGCACGCCGTGCCACGTTGGGCCTTATTACCTGGACAATAAATTTCAAGTAAGGCTCCTCGTACGTGGCGTGTCACGGAGGCAGTGCTCCGCGATGCACTCCGTGACACGTTGCTTGTTATTCCGAGAAAAATTCCCACTAGTATAAATAGAACACTTAGGTTCATTTTTAATAATTCTGACTTGGTGGAGCAAGAGCGTGGGTTACAGGCAGTTGAGGGGACGAAAATCTCAGGGTTTTTCTCTATCTCCTTCTTCTTTGTTTCAATTGCTTGTATGTTTAACACTCATTTAACGATGTTTAATCCACAAATGAGTGGCTAAATCCTCTTCTTGCTGAGGTTAAAAACAATTGTATTGAAATGTGATTATTGATTATTTGGTTTTTCATCTTTTCTTCCATGGTTGTTCTATTGATTCTTGTTCTTACTGCATTAATGTATGGCCAATGTTAATGTACATCTAAAAAGTCCGGTTTCACTCGAGAGAGAAAGAAATTGGAAAGTTGTGAATCAATTGGATATGATCTCTTCTTAGTTTGGAAAAATTGGGAATTGATTTACCTTCAGGATAGAAATATAGCTAAAAGTCGTATTAGTCAATTAAGGAATCGGTTTTGTATGGCTAGAACATGAATTTCGTTTAATCACAGAAATGTAGTTGGACGGTTCATGATTCTTAAGTTGGGTTAAATACGAGAGTTTTAATCCATTGGCAATAATTCTTGACTAGCAACCGGAGGAAACATTAACCAACAATTGTATCGATAATTAGTTTCTATACATGTTCATTTAACCTCAACATGCTCATATTCATAGTTCAGACTCTAATTGTATATTCGTTTATAATTAGCATAAAATTAGAAACCAAAGTACCAGACTCTTTTTCACACTGTTGTCTACATTTTTAGAGTTAAAGTATGGTGACACTTGAGTAGACTGTACCCTAGCCCAGTCCTTGTGGGATCGATACTTGGCTTACTTAAGCCATTTTACTAGTTGTTCGACCACGTGCACTTACGTGTAGCTATATACCCAAAAGCATCCGAAAATCAGCATCACAACTCGTCAGGTCAGTCGTGGACAAGGGTTGTTGAAAGATGAAAAACCTTAGACAGTGCACTTGACGGGTCCTCACCACGACTCATTGGGAGCACCACGCGTCGTGGTGTCACCCCAAGTAAATTATCAGCAGTGAGGGTGATAGAAGGTGACCACGAGTCATGGTCACCAATAACGAGTCATTAAGGGAATGATGGTGGCAGTCTTGAGGAAGTTTCAAGTGAAGACAACGGATGGAAGGCCACGACCTGTGGCCATGGACGACCACTCGTCCAGTCCCTCGTTGGGACTGGTAGTCTATTTTTCCCTTCGAGTTTATTAAGGGCTTTTCTGTAATTTCTATGATCCTAAGGCTTAAACTACGTTGTTTTAAGATATGTATAGTGTGTTTTAAGAAGGGTAAGTTCATTCTAAGATATTCCTAATTCATGCATGCAAGTTAAGAAGTCTAGAAGGGTGATTGATCTTGGGCAGATTTATATTCCCAAGTGATACTCAAATGTGTCATTTTGTCTTGTTTATCTATCGATGTTTGTACATTCTCATGTGAATTGTAATAAAATGTGAATTTATACAAATCAACATAATTAGCGTGGTTTTGCAGGAAAAATATAATTTTACAAAGCTAAGATGCATGTTGGGAGAAATCGGGATTGGACTCGGAAGCTAGCAAGGAAAAATCACAAGGAAAGCACGAATTAAAGGGGCTCCGCGATGGAGCCAAGTCACGCTGCCATCGCGGATGCATTCTGCCTGGATGCTGAAAATATGCCAAATTCCAGTGAAGGTGCGTGTTGGGGCCGTGACACGTTGGCCTAGCCCCGCGTTGCATGCCGTGCCCCGTTGGGCTTTAATACTTTGACGACCGGATTCCAGTGAGGGTCCGCGTTGGTGGCGTGTCACGGAGGCAGTGCTCCGCGATGCACTCCGTGACACATTGCTTGTTATTCCGGGAAAAATTCCCACTAGTATATATAGAACACTTAGGTTCATATTTAGTTATTCTGACTTGGTGGAGCAAGAACGTGGGTTACAGGCAGTTGAGGGGACGAAAATCTCAGGGTTTTTCTCTATCTCCTTCTTCTTTATTTCAATTGCTTGTATGATTAACACTAATTTAACGATCTTTAATCTACAAATGAGTGGCTAAATTCACTTCTTGCTGAGGTTAAGAACATTTGTATTGAAATGTAATTATTGATAAATTGGTTTTTCATCTTTTCTTCTATGGTTGTTCTATTGATTCTTGTTATTACTGTGTTAATGTGTGGCCAACGTTAAAGTATATCTAAAAAGTCCGGTTTCACTCGAGAGAGCAAGAAATTGGAAAGTTGTGAATTTATACGATATGATCTTTTCTTAGTTTGGAAAAATTGAGAATTGATTTACCTTCAGGATAGAGATATACCTGAAAGTCGTATTAGTCAATTAAGGAATCGGTTTTGTATGGCTAGAACATGAATTTCTTTTTATCACAGAGATATAGGTGGAAGGTTCATGATTCTTAAGTTGGGGTAAATACGAGAGTTTTAATCCATAAGAAATAATTCTTGACTAGAAACTGGAGGAAAGATTAATCAAATTGTATCGATAATTTATTTCTCTACATGTTCATTTTAGCCTCAGCATGCTCACACTTATAGTTCAGACTCAAATTGTATATTCATTTCAGACTTAGTATAAAATTAGGAAACAAAATATCAAAATCTTTTTCACACTATTGTCTGCAATTTAGAGTTAAAGTTTATTGACACTTGATTAGATTGCTACCTTAGTCCAGTCCCTGTGGGATCGATACTTGGCTTACTTGAGCCACTTTACAACTTGTTCGACCACGTGCACTTGCGTGTAGTTATTCCAAACAGACCAAACAAGTTTTTGGCGTCATTGCCGGGGACTGGCAATTTGTAAAATTTTTCTTAAGTGTTAGTTTACTATTTCTTCTTAGTGTTGACAACTTGGTCTTAGCCTGTATTTTGCAGATACTAATTTCTGTTGAACACTTGCTAGAGACAAGGAGCTAGTGGACTCCTCTTTAGAGCCGGAAAGACAATTCCATCGTCAAAGGAGAGAAGCTCTAGAGAAAAAGCTGCAGTTGCTCAGACAAACAATCCTGGAGAACCAACTGAATCCACCAGTTGTAAGGGCAATGTTAGTGTCCGAGGAAATGGCAGCTAGGCCGGTTCACGAGGTGGCAATCCCACATGCTAACAATGTCACATCTAGCATCCGCAAACCTGAGCTAGGAGGGAGGTTCGAGCTTAAACAGAACATGGTGCAATTGCTGCACACCAGCGAGCAGTTCACAGGTCTCCCTCATGAGGATCCACAGCAACATCTCCAAAATTTTTTGGATATAAGTGACACTTACATCCCCGCTGGAGTGTCATCAGATTATTTCAGGATTACATTGTCCCCAGTTTTACTTTTGGGAGAAGCTAAGAGGTGGTTGAAAGCTGAGCCACCTAATTCCATCACCACGTGGGATGATCTTGCAAAGAAATTCTTGATACGGTTCTTTCCATCAGGTAAAACAGCAAGACTTAGAAGTCAAATTCTATGTTTTAAACAGAGAGAGGGAGAGAATCTGTATTAGGCCTGGGAGAGATTCAAATCTATGTTGTGGGATTGTCCTCATCATCACCAATCCAATGATGTGCTGGTGCATACTTTCATAGAGGGTTTGGAACCCCACACAAAAATCTTACTACACTCAGCAGCTGGGGAACAAGCATTAGAGAAGACTTATGAGGAGTTGTACACCTTGTTAAATCGTATTTCACAGGGGAATCTGGAGTGGAATGCGAACTCGTCAAGAGGAGGAACAAGGAAAGCAGCAGGAGTCTTAGAAGTGGATGGTTTGACAGCTATTGCTGCACAGATAGTTCCGTTACAGAATCAACTCAACACCCACTTCAGTAACATGAGCATGAACCAGTCTCAAGCCCCAGTGAATGTAGTGCAGCAGATTTGGTGTGAAGTGTATGAGAGTAATGAACACTCAGCTGAGTGTTGCGGAGCAAATCCTGATTCAGTGAACTTTGTTGGTAATGTATAGAGAAATAACCACCTACAGTATGGCAACAGCTACAATTCCAACTAGAGGAATCACCCGAATTTCTCTTGGGGTAGCAACAACCATCAAGGGCAAAGTTCGAGTCAGGGGGCGCAGAGACATCAAGGAGGGCAGCAGAACTATCAGTCGCAATACAGAAGAAACAATGCACCTCCTCCACCACCACCACCCAGCATTGAGGAGATGTTCAAGACAATGATAGCTAACCAAGCTAAATTGCAGGCTGATTATGTGAAATTGGCAGCCGATGTAAAGAACAACCAGTTAGCTACAAAGGCGATGGAGTACCAGTTTGGGCAATTTGCTGGAGCTCACAACACCAGGCCGAGAGGAGGACTTCCGAGTGACTGATCTGAACCCCAAACAGGTAAATGCAGTGACCACAAGGAGTGGTTTGCAACTCAAGAGGGTGGAACCGGAAAGATTACCACAGCAGTCAAAAGAGGAGAAGGAGAGGGAGCATAATGATGATAGGGGGAAAGAGAAGGAAGCTGAACCAGAGAGACCACCACCCCCATTCCCTCAAAGACTAAGGAAACACAAGGAGAAAACGTGTTTCAAAAAGTTCATGGAGGTGATTAAGCAGGTACACATTAATTTACCTCTTGTTGATGTTTTGCAGGGAGTGCCGAAGTACGCAAAATATATCAAGGACATTGTGGCAAACAAAAGCAGGTTGACTGAGTACGCTACGGTGGCGCTTACGGAGCAGTGCACTTCAAGGATACAAAATAGGTTTCCCACAAAGCTGAAGGACCCTGGGAGCTTTACAATTCAAATTACAATTGGGCAGAGTATTCGAGCTCGCGGATTATGTGATTTGGGAGCAAGCATTAACTTGATGCCGACATCGGTATTTAAGAAGTTGGGGATAGGGAGTCCTAGACCAACAACAGTGATCTTGCAACTAGCGGATCATTCCTTAGCCAGACTTGATGGCATTGTGGAAGATGTGCTGGTGCAAGTGGGCTGCCTTATCTTCCCGGTAGACTTCGTCGTGCTGGATTTTGAGCCAGACGCGGAAGTCGCATTTATTTTGGGACATCCTTTATTGGAGACCAGGAAAGAACTTATTGATGTAGCGGCAGGGCAGCTAAATATGCGGGCCCATGACAAGGTGGAGGTATTTTATGTGTACAAGGCTACAAAGCTGTCGGCCGTGTACGAGGAACTCTCAGTGATCAAAGTGCTTGATCGAGCGGATAGTGCTCAAAGCGTTGAGTCACGGGAGCCATTGGGGAAAGCACCGGAGAAGTGTAAGCATGATATGGGTGAGGACGATAGTCGAGAGAAAACATCCATCACCCTAGAGGATGATTGAGCTTAATGACGTCGAGCCGCGACGGTAAACCAGGCGCTGCACAGGAGGCAACCCGTGAAATTTTTGTAATATGTGAATAGATTGCGTAGAAGAGAAAATAAAAGAAAAAAATGAGAAAAATAAAAATAAAAACAAAAAAAATTGTATTTTATGTGAAACCTATAAATTCTAACCAATTTCTTGTTGTGAGATGAATTTCAGGTTGAACGGAGGGTAAAAATGCAAAGGATCGCAAAGGAAAAATTGAGGTAAGAAAAATAATAAAAAGTGGCAAAACAGTGAGCCTGCGCGATGGCTCCGTGTCACGGAGGGAGTGCTCCGCATTACCCTCCGTGACACGTTGAAGTATAATCTGGAATTTTTGAAAAATTCCAGAGTACCTGCGCGATGGCTCCGTGTCACGGAGGGTGTGCTCCGCATTACCCTCCGTGACACGTTGAAGTGTAATTCGCGACGGGTCACACCGGGTCGCCGGGTGACCCGTGCGAAAAACCTTCTTTTTAACCCGAAAACACCCCATTTTTCCCATATTTCACTCCCCTCCGCGACAAACAACCCAAAATCCCCCCTTCCCCAACGTGACACAGACCTAGGAGCTAAAATTCTTCAACTTTTCTTCGATATCATCGAATTGAAGGTATGTTCCTTAACTTCATCTCATTTCTTTTCTAATTTTTTCGATTTTGAGCATGGGAAGTGAGGAAAACTTGCCCTAACTGCAACTTGAGCTTGAATTCATGTAAGTTATTGTTAATTGAGGTTCGTAGTATCGTTGTGATTATATGAACTCGATAAATACATGGGTGATTGAAATTCTTGTGAAATGTTAGCTAGGGTTAGAATTTGAATATGAAGAAGTTAAAATTGACTTAAATGTGAAATTCTAGTTGGTTTGTGCATGTTGAGGGAGGTAAATTATGTTGTGCTTAATGTTAATATGCTAAAGGCCCGATGGATTTTCGGGATAATGAAATTGTTGAAATTGCATAGAAATTGGGGGAATTGCATCGGTTTTGTTGATAGAAATTTTCGCTAAGTGCTATGTGATAAAATGTTATCGATGCTAATAGTGGATTAGATGTACGAAGTCTGAGTAGTACATAGAATTTATACCGTCGAACACTCTGAATGCACGAGGCATTTTTGTTATTGTTGTTTTTTTATTTTATTTTGAAAGTTAGAAAAAGAGGATTGTCTTGCTGTAATGTTGTGATTGTGGCTAAAGACTAAGTGTGGGGTGGTCTAGCTTCACCCAACCTTAGTCGAAGCTAATTTTAATTTGAATAACATTGGAACTGTCTGTTTGGTCTGACAGAAACAATGGCAATCAGGCAAGATAAAGGGAAGGGCGCATCTACATCGGGCACCGGAAGGAAAAGAATCAGTCTGGGAACAGCAGTCCCAGCAGCACCAGTAGTTCCGCGCGGCCAACGTCATCAATACGGAACCCGATGGGTGACAGAGGAAGGGAAGAAATGGTACGCAAAGCATAAGGAAAACAAATACTTCCCCGAGGAGCACATTACTAGGGAACGGTTGGCACAAGAATTCCCCAGAATTGTCCACAGGATTGATGCAGCCGGGCTAAACTTCATCTTTGAAAATCCCAAGGAGTGCAATATTCACCTGATTCGGGAGTTCTACACCAACTGGAACCTGACACTCAGAAGTCACACCATAAAGATAAGGGGGCAGGTAGTCACTTTTGAGCCACATCACCTTAATGCCATCTTGGGGGCGCGGGACATAGACGCGCATGTACTCCAGCAGCTGAATATCACTCCACCATATGTGGACATCACACGCACTCTATGTGGAGCCCGGTCTACAGCACGGTGGAGCAGACATAAGGAGAGGGGCTACCATCAGACATTGCCCTACTCACAGATGAACAGGGAAGCCAGGATATGGCTTAAGATTGTTTGTTCCTGCCTGATCCCGGGGGTGCATATGATAGATGTCACCTGGGATCGTATGTGCTTGGTCTATGCCTTGATGAAAGGGCTGGAGATCAATGTTGGGGCGGTGATTATCTCTGCCATGAAGAGAGCCCATTTGCATCAAGGGCACATGTACGGGTTTGGTGGTTTACTGACCACGTTCCTGAGGGACCTAGATATTGAGGAAGAGGCCCTTGACTACATCCCGCAGATGGAGAGGCGGGCCTTAGATGTCACCAAAACTAAGGCACCCGACACCACTCATGAGCCAGTTCTTACACTAGCCGAGCAACATGCTCGGGATGATCAGTACATGGCTTGCATGTTCGGGATGCAGATGCTTCAGCTGCGCATAGGCAGGAGGCCGGCAACAGAAGATGAGCTGTGGCAGCTCGAGCTAGACTACCCTTTTGGCGAAAATGCCAGGGCTCTATGCCTAGTGGGGCCAGCTTTTTTAGAGCCTACTGATGATGATGTCCCCACAGATGAGGATACACGTTGCGACGACTCCGATGTTGAGTCAGAGGAGGACGACGGGGGCGATTCAAACATGGGAGACGAGGAAGCGGCACCTAACGAAGAAGTGGAATACTTCGATTGATCAGGGAGTTTCACCACCCACTTTTGTGCTATGCTGAATTTTGTGAACACTTGGGACGGTGTTCGATTTAAGTGTGGGGTGGGAGTAGTTAGGTGCTGGTTGTTGCTGTTATTAATGTCTCTGTTCTGTTGTTGTGGTTGGAAAAACTTGTGACCTTGTGATTTTTGTGTGTATGTCTGTATTGTAATTAATGTGAACCTGTTGTGTGCTGTTGAATGTTGTTAGCTGGTTTTGTAAATATTTTTGTTTTATCGAAATTATCAATATTTTTAAAAATTTTCTTGAATTTTTTATTTTTGGGTTTCTCGGCATTTGTTTTCGGTTCTTTTACCGAGAATAGTCCCATTAAACCGAAGTCGTAATTAGTGATCGTTCCCTATGATGGATGGATGATGACTGTCTTAAGGGAAATGTAGTCGATAGGAGTAGATTTCTTTTGTTCATTTTTTAGTTTTTTTCTTTTGTTGTTTGTATTCCAAACATGTCGTACTTTATGGTTGCGAAATTCTAGTTGCGTGTTGTACATGATATTTAAAATGCAAAGGTGATTCGTATGAAAGCATGCAACTTTGTAAATATGTTGAGATACCTAGGCCATAGAGTTCGATTCAGTGTGATTGAGGCTTAATGTTTGAATTCTTGTAATTAGCTGATTGAAGAGTCTGTGAATATGTCTTGAGTTGAGCATGTAAAATGAATGTGTGGTGAGGTTTCGTATCTTCCATGCTATTGTGAAGTCTCTAGAACTTTCCTGGTGTGTGTACGAAACGAAATGAAGGATGTGTATTGTAGGAAAGGATGTAGGCATTTCTTTGCTTTAACCGAAAGTTTTTTTCATTATCGTACCTACCTTGAATGTACATCCTAGTTAGCCCATTGAGCTTTTAGCCTATTTTTTTTTTGTCAAAAAGGTGTAAACCGAGCTTAACCCCTTCTTTTCATTATCTGTGAATTTGATCCAAAACTCTTAAGCGCTCAAGAAAAAAAAATAATTTTCCTACACTGTCAAGGAGTGAGAATGGTGGAAAGAAAAGAAAAAGCAGAGTGATGAATGGAAAGAAAAGGTCAAAGGTGCACTCGCTATAAATTAAATATAATGAAGACGTATAACAAATCTTTGTTATTAAGTCGAGTGTGCTTAAAGATATGTGAACAAAAATAAAGACAGACTTCAAGAATGGGAGGATGAAGGAAGAAACAATGCCCATAAGGTTGATGGGATGGATTGAAAAAGCGCTTAAGGAGGCTAGTTGTTATTATTGGTTAGCCCAGTATTTTCTAGTTCCGTAGCTTACACTACAACCCATTAAGTCCTATGTGATCTTACATCACGGGTCCTTATATTAGTGGAGTAATACACTAAAGGCAAGCCTATGGTTCATGACATGATGCATGTGAATTATTTTGGGAGAGAGAGCGAAATCGTGTTAAGATGCCCCTGCATGTAATGTGTTTGAGTTCATGTGATTAAAAAGGGGAAAATTCTCTTGTGTTGTGAGGGCACATGCTCTACGAGAGATTGAATTTCGTGTCGGATATTTTGATCAACTGATTTGCATGAGTTTGCCGATATCGAGAGTTGATTCTTGAGTCTAGGAGGTCTTAACGTGTTGAAGGTCATTGTATTGATAATACTATGCATGTTTTCTTGATGATTTGCTATATTAAATAATAGGTATAAACGTAGATTGAATTGTCGAGCCAAAGTAGCTAGGATTGGGTGTCAATCGCATGTGGTGTAAGATTATTGTTCGGGGACGAACAAGGATTTAAGTGTGGGGTATGTGATCTTGGGCAGATTTATATGCCCAAGTGATACTCAAATGTGTCATTTTGTCTTGTTTATCTATCGATGTTTGTACATTCTCATGTGAATTGTAATAAAATGTGAATTTATACTAATCAACATGATTAGCGAGGTTTTGCAGGAAAAATATAATTTTACGAAGCTAAGATGCATGTTGGGAGAAATCGGGATTGGACTCGGAAGCTAGCAAGGAAAAAAGCACAAGGAAAGCACGAATTAAAGGGGCTCCGCGATGGAGCCGTGTCACGCTGCCATCGCGGATGCATTCTTCCTGGATGCTGAAAATATGCCAAATTCTAGTGAAGGTGCGCATTGGGGTCGTGGCATGTTGCCCTAGCCCCGCGTTGCATGCCGTGGCACGTTGGGCTTTAATACATGGATGACCGGATTCCAGTGAGGATCTGTGTTGGTGGCGTGTCACGGAGGCAGTGCTCCGCGATGCACTCCGTAACACGTTGCTTGTTATTCCAGGAAAAATTCCCACTAGTATAAATAGAAAACTTAGGTTCATTTTTAATTATTCTGACTTGGTGGAGCAAGAACGTGGGTTACAGGCAGTTGAGGGGACGAAAATCTCAGGGTTTTTCTCTATCTCCTTCTTCTTTATTTCAATTGCTTGTATGATTAACACTCATTTAATGATGTTTAATCCACAAATGAGTGGCTAAATTCACTTCCTGCTGAGGTTAAGAACATTTGTATTGAAATGTAATTATTGATAAATTGGTTTTTCATCTTTTCTTCCATGGTTGTTTTATTGATTCTTGTTCTTACTGTGTTAATGTGTGGCCAACGTTAATGTATATCTAAAAAGTCTGGTTTCACTCGAGAGAGCAAGAAATTGGAAAGTTGTGAATCAATAGGATATGATCTCTTCTTAGTTTGGGAAAATTGGGAATTGATTTACCTTCAGGATAGAGATATACCTGAAAGTCATATTAGTCAATTAAGGAATCGGTTTTGTATGGCTAGAACATGAATTTCTTTTTATCACAGAGATCTAGGTGGAAGGTTCATGATTCTTAAGTTGGGTTAAATATGAGAGTTTTAATCCATAGGCAATAATTCTTGACTAGCAATCGGAGGAAAGATTAATCAAATTGTATCGATAATTTATTTCTCTACATGTTCATTTTAGCCTCAGCATGCTCACACTTATAGTTCAGACTCAAATTCTATATTCATTTTAGACTTAGTATAAAATTAGGAAACAAAATATCAAAATCTTCTTCACACTGTTGTCTGCAATTTAGAGTTAAAGTTTAGTGACACTTGATTAGATTGCTACCTTAGTCTAGTCCCTGTGGGATCGATACTTGGCTTACTCGATCCACTTTACTACTTGTTCGATCACGTGCACTTGCGTGTAGTTATTCCAAACAGACCAAACAGTGATCAAGCTCAATCTCTCAAGGTTCTTCCACAATTATTCCATGGAGAATAATAAAAGTTGTAGAATTACATTCTCTCAGGTATGTAATGTTATGAATGGGTGAAATTGTTCACACCCACGCTTAATACCTCTCTAATTCATGAAAATATACATGTTGGTTCTGTTGGATTTTAAACCAATGCATGAATTCCCTAAGTTTCAACCATGGGTATGTTCTAAGCATGTTTCTATTGTTTAATTATGATTCATGGGTAAGTTTTACAATGTTTTCAATTTTAAATCGCATTTTCAAGTTTTATAAATTATGATGCCCATCCATGAAAATTCATGAAAGCTCATGAAAGTTTATAAAAGTTGAGATCTATGATGTATATTCAAGTTTGATGAGATATTTATGAGAAAAGCATGTTTTCAAGGTACCCATGTCTATGATCATATTTTCAAGTGAATCGAGTATTTTTCAAACTTGTTTAAGTATTGGGCAAGCCCATTTGTTCAAGTATAATTCATGATTTTATGTCAATTAGCTTACCACATTGTTTTGGAGTCAAGACTCTAAATTTTGTTTAGCTTATGGTATGGTTTGAGAGAAGGCTCCTCATATATGATTTCATATTTTATATGTACATGATTATTCAGCTTCATTAATAAATGATGATCAGCTTCGCTGAAAAATAATGGACAGAATACGCATGTTTTTGGGAGTAGTGTCTAGCACCGAGTAGGCTAAGGGTCAATCAACCCTATGCCTTAGAACTACGCACCAGTGAAGGTATGATCAGATGATTTGGGATCTCCTTTGGAGCTTTCCCCTGCCCCAAGGGGCCTTCAACTTGATTTGATATCATGGTAGCATCCTTAACACTGGCAAGACTTTGGACGGCTCTGGCCACATGAGTATGATAGTGGGGACCACATAAGCTCTATCGTGGTAATGTCAATTATATGACGAGTCTCCCATTGTTCCTCGTGAATTTAGTTATGCATGTTTATCATTCATGATACACATATATATGCGGGTTTGACCCAATATTCATTTTACTTGTGATTATTGGTTTTCAGCTTTGGGTCATTCGAATTAGTCATGATTTGCAGTTATGTTCAGATCATGAATTAAAAAAGTAGCATGCAAGTCTTACTCTCAGAATCTTATCTTGATTATGTTTTATATTATGCATGTTCAATGATTTTACTTACTTAAGCGGTTTTACATACCTTGCATACTCGGTACATTCCATGTACTGACCGCATACTCTATGTTGTATCATTTCATGATACAGGCTCCGATCTTTTGACTTAGCCCTGTCATTAGCCAGTTTCCTGAAGTTAACATCCAGTCTTAGTTGGTGAATCCTGATCTCCCAAGGACCAATTCCTTATCAGTTATCTTTACATTTTCAGTTTCAGACTTAGAGAGTTAGCTGGGGTATTATCTCGTCAACTCACCAGAAATAGAGGCTTTTGTGACATAGATTGTATTTAGCTTTAGGCTCGTGTTGTATTCTGATGTTATGTTATGTTTTGATTTCCACTATGGTTATTATGGATTTTTTTTGCTTTTATTGATTGAGTTAGATGTATGTTCATGCCATGGGTCGACTTGGAGTCTCTTGGGGCTCCTTGTCCCGTGTATCGATCCGGGCCTATGTTTGGGTCATGACAAACTTGGTATCTGAGAATTAGGTTTTGAAGTGTCCTAGGGTTTCTGGAAGCTATGTTAAGTGGAGTCTTTTTCATGGGTGTGAAGTGCGCCACACTTATGAAGAAGAGGCTACAAAACATTTAGGAAATATTTCCTTCATTCATGATCTATGCCATGCGGTGAAATGTCTCTCTATCCTTCTAACTCATGCTATACACGTTTGTAGAATCATGCCTCCCCGCAGAGTTAATGGAAGGAGAAACGAAAATGGAAATGGCCAAGAGGGTGGAAATGGAGACGAACATCAGCAGGCCCCACTAGCCCATACGGAGCACATACTTGAGCTAGTTTCCCAGGTGGAGTTCAGGTCAGCTATTCAGATGTTAGCCCAGGCCTTGACCACCCAGGCCAATTAGCAGGTGGTGTCACATGTCCCTCATAACGGGAATACGACAATGGTGAGAGTCAATGATTTCCTAAGGATAAACCCTCTAGAGTTTCTTCAGTCAAAGGTGGATGAGGATCCACATGAGTTTATTGATGAGATTCTTAAGATCATCCAAGTCATGGGGGTGACCGGAGAGAAGTGCGCCGACTTAGCCTCATATCAATTGAAGGAGGTTGTGCACATTTGGTTTAAACAATGGAAAGACAGCAGGGCAGTTGGAGTAGGCCCTATCAGTAGGAATAAGTTTCATGCCCTTTTCTAGATCAGTTCTTCCCTCGTGAAATGAGGGAGCTGAGAGAAGCCGAGTTTGTGAAACTAAAGCAAGGAAAGATGACAGTGCATGAGTATGCCTTAGAGTTCACTCGTCTGTCCAAGTACGCACCAGAGTTAGTGGTTGATCAGAGTGCTCGAGTGAGAAGGTTTGTACATGGAGTGGTGGACTAGCTAGACAAGGATTGCAAGACCGCCATGCTTCATCAAGATATGGATTTTCCTCAAATAGTCTTGTATGCCCAGCAGATGGAGGCGTTGTATGTGAGAGAGAGAGAGAGAGAGAGGCCATGACGGCCAGGACAGACATTTATGGGTTCTCTCAGCAGATACCACGTGGTGGACACCGTCTGAAGTCTCACCTGAGATCGTCAGCGCTGGCGTCGTCGGATTTGAGTGCACCATTAACATCTACGCACAACTAGAGAGGACGAGCATCAGGCTCTAGGGGCCAAAGCAGCAGGCCCAAAGATTCAAGTATCCCTGTTTGTGATAGGTGTGGCCGTACAGACATGGGTCAGTGTTTGGCAGGTACAGGTGCTTGCTTCAGTTGCGGGAAGCCCGGACACATGCTTAGGGATTGTCCAGTAGCCAGACAGGGTTATGATAGATGCCGAGGCCCAGCTTCTAATTCAGCATCCCCACCAGCATGCCCAGCTCAACATGGGGCATCTACTAGCATAGGTGGCGGATAGCAAAAATAGATTATATGCCCCAGCATCCCGCAAGGAGCTGGAGGTCTCCCTAGATGTAGTTGCTGGTACATTACGAGTTTTCCACCTTGATGTATATGCTATGTTAGTTCTAGGGGTTTCTTTTTCTTTTCTAACGCCTTATATTGCTAGTAGTTTCAGAGTTAGCCCTGAAATCCAATCACAACCCCTCTAAGTCTCTACTCTAGTCGGTGGTTCAATTATATCTTGATTTTTGTATTGTTCTTCTTCATGATATGTATCCTATAGCTATTAATCCTTACAGAATTGCTCTAGCCTAGCTAAAGGAGTTGAAGGAGCAGTTGAAATAACTTTTAGATAAAGGAATCATCATACAAAGAAAATCCCCGTGGGGTGCACCAGTTCTCTTTGTCTAAAAGAAAGATGGTTCTCTTTGGGTTTAGTCGGGTATTATCGGAGATTTGTTGAGGGGTTTTCCTCCATTACTTCCTTGTTGACCAAATTGACCTAGAAGAAGGTGAAGTTCCAATGGTGGGAGGCATGTGAGAAGAGCTTCCAAGAGTTGAAGACTCGACTGACCTCAGCACCAGTTAACCCTACCTGGGGGTACCGATTGGTTTGTGGTATATTTTGATGCTTCGAGGATCGGCCTTGGTTGCATTTTGATGCGGCATGGTAAGGTTATAGCGTGTGCTTCCAGGCAGCTGAAGGTTAATGAAAAATATTACCTGACTCATGATTTGTAATTGGGCGCGGTAGTATTTTCCTTGAAGATTTGGAGACACTACTTGTACGAGGTCCATATGGATGTGTTTATGGACCACAAAAGCCTAGAATATGTGTGTCACGCCCCACCTTGGGAGGCATGACTGGCAGTTATTACCCTACTGGGATCTAAACTGACTAAGTTAAGTTGTGCACTCCTGGTGCAGGCTCACTTCTAAATTTAAGAAAACAACGAGCTGTATCTCGGGTGTAAATACAATCTCTGGTCGACAAGGCCTTATACCCACCTGTAAGGAAAACAACGAACTAAAAGCAGGCAAAAACAGAGAAACCTATGCGGGCCGACAAGGCCAACATGATGTCTAGTTATGACTGCAAAGTAAATCCAGTACTAAGCTAAACTATGGCTAACGAGGCCACTAATCTGTCAGCTAAACAAGGACCCAAACGACCAACATGTAAACTAAAACACAAATGGGCCCCACACGGACAACATATAAACTAAAGCATGTATAGACCCCACACAACCAATGACAACTAACCATAGGGAAAAAGAACAATCTGCAAGCCGCTAGGAGTAATATGATGGTCAGGACAGGGCCCCGACCTACCCATGAACTGTACAATCAAAAGAAGTAGACCTTCTATCTACAAGCTCCGGAAGAAAGGAGCTAACTGCTCTGGTGACACAGGCTGAAAGCTACGAGGGACCTACTCCTCATCTAACCGAACCTGCAGGCAAGAAATGCAGCGCCCTAGAAAGGGCATCGTACAATACGTACTGAATATGTAAAGAGATAAATATAAATGACGGAAATAAAGATGTAAAGTTAAGAGTAACTGAAATGAGGGGATAAAGATCATACCTGAGTAATAGAACATCTTACCGTCTAATTATCAATAACTAAAGCAAACATAAACCTTTCCTGGCCCCCATAAGCTAGAAGGTACAACCAGCACGGAATAACCCACTTGGGGCCCCCATAAGCCTGGTGAGTACACCTCAGTCTATATCCCCTTATCCAAGGTCACACTAGTCAACTAATAGTTATAGCCGTTCTACCAATCCCCTGCGTTTGAAACTAAGACCGCTCGGCCCATGACTGTAACTGTGTCTGAGTCCAGTGGCCTCCTAATATCTACACCTCGGGCACCTGGCTCAATGGGGGTGTATAAAGCCAACCATTTCATATGAGGACTTGGGACCTCATCTTCGTCCCTGGCGGACGGCATACCACTCCATAGAGGGATGACATCTCGCCCCTGGTGGGCTTCGACACAGCTAATAACCCTGGGGTTGGTCATGAAAGCTATATAGGCATACTCAATCCCAAAGTAATATGGAATACTAGTCTCAGCTAATTACAACAACTAATCATAATAGACATGCTGCTGGTACTCTCATTGGGATTCAACTGAGTTATCATGCTAAGAAAACTAACTTGCCGAAGGAAACTGCCTTAACATACCTCATTCGCCTATTACTGATTAAATGGGAAGTTTTAGCTCGTATTCAACTGCTCGTCTCAACTGCAATCTTATTATTAGAAGAATGAGGCTAATGCCAATACTAAATTCGATGAAAACGATAACTTTATATACAAATATTAACTATATTTCAACTTAATGGAACAAGGTCGAAAACTTGCAATTTCTCGAGAATCTAGAATGGAGAAATGCTTACTTTAAGCCTATGATCATATTGACACTAGTTTGGAGCAATCCCAACAACTTTAGCTCGGTAGGGTTACGATTTGCCGGGCGAATTTTGTGAAAATAACACCATAGCAATGCTTCCTGCAGCCTTAAACTTCAATACCCAAAGTTAATTTGAATTCAACCAGTGTTTTATAACATAAACAAAAGAAAATTATTGATTTCCTTCGTATTCTCACTGGTCTGGCCATATGTATAAATAAAGTTTAACTAAATATCAATGGATGTGATATATATATACTTGAGGCGGTGGACAGGGGTTCGTGGCACGGACTCTGTCGCACCAATCTTGGGCCGTGTCATGGAGCCTATCGCGCCCATGCTTGGTCGTTCCACGTTCGCTCTTTGCGCAACTGGTCCGGCCTTCTCCTACACAGTCCCAACTCCGTGTTCGTCCGACCTTTCCCCGAGCCCTTTCTTGTACATATTATACTCTAGAACTCTTAACCAACATGCGAATAGGCCATCTAAACATTAGAAACTTACGGGGTGTAACAATGTATTACCTAAAAGGATCTAAATCTGCGCCAGAGGAGGTGGTTGGAGCTACTCAAGGATTATGATATGAGTGTCCTTTACCATTCGATAGGTCTAATGTAGTAGCAGACACACTTCGTAGGCTCTCTATGGGGAGTGTGTCTCATGTAGTTGAGGGGAGGAAGGAGTTGGTGAAGGATGTGCATCGACTTGCATGGTTGGGAGTTCATTTGGTTGACTCGACCGATTGTGGTGTTATTGTTCAGAATGGATTAGAATCATCCTTCGTGACTGACATAAAAGCTAGGTTAGATGAGGATCCTATCTTGGTGAAGTTAAAGGAATCCGTTAAGAACCAGAAGGTAGAGGTCTTCTCCAAAAGGGTAAATGGTGTGCTTCGATACCAGGGTCATTTGTGTGTTCCATATATTGATGATTTGAGAGATCAGATGTTGCAAGAGGCTCATGGTTCAATATATCCCATACATCCAGGTGCCATCTAGATGTACCCTGACCTACGAGAATTCTATTGGTGGAATTGCATGAAGGAGGACATTGCAGAATTTGTGGCTAAGTGTCCAAACTGTAAACTGGTGAAAGTGGAGCATCAAGGATCGAAAGGCGTGCTTCAAGATATCAATATTCCTTCTTTTAAGTGGGAGAGATCAATATAGACTTCATCACAGGGTTACCTCACACTCGTCGATAGTACGACTACATATGGGTGGTGGTGGATAGGTTGAACAAAGCCGCTCACTTTCTACCGGTCAAAACTACTCAGTTCAAGCTCAGTATAGCATTTCACCTATAGATGGATGGTCAAGAAGAGGAGACCATCCAGATTCTCGAGGACAAGTTGAGAGCATTTGTTGTTGATTTCAAGGAAAGTTGGGAAGATCATTTGCCTCTCATTGAGTTTTCGTATAACAACAACTACCATTCCATCATGCAGATGGTTCTATTTGAGGCTATTTATGGGAAAAAATTTATACCACCTATTTGTTGGTTTGAAGTCAGTAAAACCGCATTGATAGGAAAGGATTCAGTCCATGAGGCTATGGAGAATGTTCAACTCATATGGGACAGGTTGAAAATAGCTCAGAGTCGCCAAAAGTACTTTGCAGATGTGAGAAGGAGGGAACTTGAGTTTGAAGTCAATGATTGGGTGTTTTTTAAGGTATCTCCCATGAAGGGAGTGATGAGGTTCGAAAAGAAAGGAAAAATCAGTCCCCGTTATGTTAGCCCTTAGTTATGAAGAGGTTCCGGTGGAAATATTGGATCGTCAGGTTCGAATGCTATGAAACAAATAAGGGTCTTTTGTTAAAGTTTTATGGAGGAATTAGCATGTTGAGGGAGCTACATGTGAAGTTGTAGTAGATATGATGGCTAGATACCCGCATCTGTTCCCTTCCGACTCAGTTTCAGCTTGAGGTATCAGTTTATTCCCTAAAACTCTATTTAGTCTCATGTTCCATTCATGTGTTCCAGTTTCTTTCATGTCAAAGTATGTGTATGATTCATGAATTCATTTCAGACATGTATTTCAGTTCGGAGATAGTCGTCCGATTATTTTTCTGTTACACCCCAGAAAATTTTTTGCAATTATTTAATGTTTGTATGCTATGCTAAGGGAAGTACGGGTTGTATATTTATTGTAGATGACAAGGGAAATGTGTACAAATGGAAAAAACAAAGAGTATGTAAAGTTTATAAATTAGGGTCAACTTTAAATGACCATATCTCACAATATATAATGAATTAGAAGCCCCACGACTTATGAAATTAAAGGTCTTTGAGTCTAGTTTTCAGAACATCAAACGGCTCATCAATCGGAGTTCAGAATAAAATGTTATAGGCCACCGCCCTATAAATGGCCACTGCCCAAACACCTTTATATTTTATGTTTTTGGTTATGAAATCATTTCCAAATTTTCCAGGTTTGAGGTGCTTTATTACCCTTGGAAATCCTCTCTATTTTCCAGTATCAAAGCCCTAGAAACCAAGAGGAAATCCCTCAAGAAAACACCATCAAAACACAAGCAAAAGTTGATGGAAGTGAAGGCAACATTGTGGTGAAGTTGTTGCTGCCTTGTAGCTTCGTTTTGGCAGTGCTTTTGCTGCGTGTTCGGGACTATTTTGAACTAATGTTATACTCCATATTAGTATGAATTGTTCCTAATAAATAGTAAGTCACTTCCCTCTTTTGAAATCTCTAATAAGTGTATGAATTTTTGAAGGAAAACAAGAAGAAAGTTATGGTTTGTATGTGGACTTGTTGTAGTTGTTGTGCTGTTATTTTGCTGCCTTTTGGGCAGCAAGATTTCTGCATTATTGGGAAGTGATTTTGAGGAAAATACTCCTATTATATCCAACAATATTCTCATGCCAAGGGTAAGTGTTTCTAATTTCTTAACTTGTCTAACAATCCTAGCTAAAGCTAGAAGTTGGAGGTTATGTTGGGCTGCCGTTGTTGGTATGTAGTTATTGAAGTTCTGCTCGTTTTTTACGGTTGGAATAGCTGTGTTTTGATGAGAATATACTCTATATTTGTGGGAGTTTTTCATGAGAAAAGTGAGGTAATTTCCTACCTCTTTTTTCCCCTAAAGTTGTAGAATTGAAATAAAAAATGCTAAGTGTTGCCTTATTTATTTGTGTTGTGACTGCCTATTGATGTAACATTTTGGCTGGATAAATTGGATTGAAACAGCCTTGTCACTTGGTGATAAACTCAATTAATTTAAGGGGATAAAGTTCTTGTTGTTTAAAGAAAGAAACGACATAAGAATGCTCGCCAGAAGAAAAGGTATGTGAGGCGTTCATTATCTCTTGATTTTCAAGCACGAATTCATGCCGAGGATTAATCCTTCATTCCCCTATAGTTGAGCTTCTATAGTAGCATATTATGGTTCCTCCCAATTTTTATGATTACTTGGTATTAAGGTGTATATTTGATAAAGAGTTCGAACACATGAATGTGAAGCAGAGAGGGCAATTGCCTTCTATTATGGTCATAGTTGTAAATTGAGTTTGAAGTCCCCTCGGCGTGGGCTCTGTGAGCTGGTCCTTTACATTATGTTATGTATTTATGTTGTCAAATTTGTTTCACATTATGGTTTCTAAGAAATTTTGTAAGCATGGCAAGACGACGACGCGCAGACAAACCTAATAATTGAAATCGGGTTTTAACTCAATAAGGGCTAACGAGGGTAGATGTGTAATGAAATTAACCTAAGTGTAAAAGTTGAGGCGCTAGTAGCAAAGGAGAGATAAGAGTAAATGTTAGATCTTTTAAGGTAATATGTGAGGTATATGCCTTCTGTCCGTAGATGATTTCAAGAACCTTTGAGCGACGTTAAAATATGAGCAAGACGAGTTTAAGAGACAAGGTTGGAAATTAGGTAAGAAGCTAAGTGCGTACAAGAATTGCTGGAATAGTGAACACGAGAGTAAATAATTAGGTAGGGAATGACAAATCCTATTTGGAAAAGAATTTAAGATGAATATGAAAACTAGAGCTAAAGGTTGTTAAATTTGATGATAAGTGTTATAATTGTTAATGAATTAGGCAAATAGCTAGCCAGATTTACCCTGTTCTAAAGATGTTTAGCAAAAGAGTTATAAATATAGTTGTTTATGTTTAGTTGTGTTAAGCTAATGAAAGTCTAGTAAAGTGCTAACTCCTTAAGAAAAAATTAGGATCAAATATTTTGAGATAGTGACTCAAGTTAAAGAGAAGTTCTTCATTGTACTTTTAAACAATTATCTTTGATAATTTGTTCTAAGAGTTGGATTAACTTTTTCATGTTTTAAAGGATTTTATTTCTCTCCGAAGTTTCTAAATTGTTTATAATGCTGCTAAGCTTTTCTAAGCTCCACCAATATTGCAATGTTTCACATGATCTTTTCCTACGTTGTCTGAAGCACGACTATAAGTGTTTATTTATTTTAAGGCAGCCCCTAGACAGTTGCCTAGAATTTGTTGATTAAAGAGCTCCAGGATTGAGATACACAAGTTATGTCTTCCTGTTCATAAGTTACCTACTGTTTGCGTGATTGTGGGTATATAAAACGACACGCAAGTGCACGTGGTCGAACAAGTAGTAAGTGGCTTTAGTAAGCCAAGTATCGATCCCACAGAGACTTGGATGAAGTGCAATTTGCTCAAGTGTACTATATTTTACCTCTAAAAATGCAGACAACAGTGTAACCAAAAGTTTGATAGTTTGTTTTATAATTTTTTATACTAAAGCTAAAAACAATTATCTACTTTGAATCTGAACTATGAATGAGAGCATGCTGAGGTTAAACGAACATGTAATAAAATTAATTATCACCATAATTTGGTTAATATTTTCCTCCAGTTGCTAGCTAAGAACATTTGCTAAGAGATTAAAACTCTCGTATTTAACCTCACTTAAGAATCATGAACCATCCATCTACATTTCTGCGACCAAATGCAATTTATGTTCTAGCCATACAATTCCGGTTCCTAAATTGACTAATACAACTTTCAGGTATATTTCTATCCTACAAGCAAATCAAAACTCAATTTTACCAAACCAAGTAAAGAACATATTCTATTAATTCACAACTTTCCAATTTCTTGCTCTCTCGAGTGAAACCAGACTTTTTAGATGTACATTAACGTAGGCCACACATTAATGCAGCAAGAACAAGATTTAATAGAACAACATGGAAGAAAAGATGAAAAACCAAATAATTAATGATCAAAGTTCATCACAATTGTTCATAACCTCAGCAAGGAGAGGAATTAGCCACTCATTTGTGGATTAAATATCTTAAAATGAGTGTTAATCATACAAGCAATTGAATTAAAGAAGAAAGAAAGAGAGAAAAAACCCTGATATATTCGTCCCTCAACTGCCTGTAACCCACGTCCTCGCTCCACCAAGTCAGAATATCTCAAATAAAACCTAAGTGTGCTATTTATAGTAGTAGGACTTTTTCCCGGAATAACGAGCAACGTGTCACGGAGTGCATCGCCGAGCACTGCCTCCTTGACACGCTACGAACGCGGACCCTCACTAGAATTTGGGGTCCGGGAATTAAGGCTCAACGTGGCACGGCGTGCATCGCCGGAGCCAGGCCTCCGTGCCATGGAGCAAACGCGGACCCTCTCTGGAATTTGGGCAAATTTTCCCTATCCATGCATAATGCCTCCGCGATGGCAGCGTGACACGGCTCCATCGCGGAGCCCCTTTATTCCATGCTGTCCACTGCCTTTTCCCTTGCTTGCATCCAAGTCCAACTCCGATATCATCCAACATGCATTTAAGCTTCCCGAAATCATATTTTACCTGCAAAACAATGCTAATCATGTTGGTTAGTATAAATTCACATTTTATTACTTATGGTACTTTTGAGTATCACTTGGGCATATAAATTTTCCCAAGATCACTTACCCCACACTTAAATCCTTGTTCGTCCTCGAACAACAATCCTACACTTCATGCAATTTACATCCCAACCTCGCTACTTCGGTTCGACAATTTAGGCTACGGTCATACCGATTATTCAATACAGCAAATAATCAAGAAACATGCATGGTCTTATCAATGCAATGACCTTCAATACATTAATACCTCCTAGACTTTAAGAATCGACTCTCGATATTGGCAAACTCATGCAAATTAGCTGATCAAGATATCCGACACGAAAATTAATCTTTCATCAAGCATGTGCCCTCACAATACAAGAGAATCTTCCCCTTTTTGCTCATATGACTCACAAAATTTTAAGCAGGGGCATGTAAACACAATTTCGCTCTCTCTCCCAAAAGAATTCACATGCATCATGTCATGACCCATAAGCTTGCCCTTAGTGTATTACTCCACTAATATAAAGAAGTGCGATATAAGATCACGTAGGACTTTACTGGTTATAATGGAAGCTACGGAACTAGTAAATATTGGGTTAGCCAATAATAGCCACTAGCATCCTTAAGCGCCTTTTCAACACATCCCATCAACTCATGGACATTGTTTCTTTTTTTTTTCATCATCCCATTCTTGATGTTTTTCTTTAGTTTGGCCCATCATATTAAGCACACTTGACACAACAACAAAGATTATTCGTGCACCTTCATTATCGTTTATTTATAGCAAGTGCACCTTCAACCTTTTGTTTTCTTCTATCACTCTGCTTTTCTTTTTCTTTTCACCATTCTCACTCTTTGACACTTTTGGGAAAATGATTTTCTCTTCCTAAGCGCTTAAGAGTTTTGTATAGACTACACGGCTAATGAAAAGAAGGAATTAAGCTCGATTTACACTTTTTGACAAAAGAAAAAAATAGGCTAAAGGCTCAACGGGCTGACTAGGGTATACAATCAAGGTGTGTACGACAAGGAAAAATAGAAACTCTCGGTTAAAACAAAGAAATGCCTACATCCTTTCCTACAATACACCTCTTTCATTTCGTTTTGTACACACACCGGGCAAGTTCTAGACACTTCACAATAGCATGGAATATGAACACCTCACTTCACACTTTTTGAACATGCTCGATTCAAGATGTATTCACAGACTCTTCAATCTGCTAATTACAGGAATTCAAACATTAAGCCTCAATCACACTGAATCGAACTCTACAGCCTAGGTATCTCAACATATTTACAAAGTTACATGCTTTCATACGAATCACCTTTGAATTTTAAATATCATGTACAACACGCAACCAGAATTTTGAAACCATCCAGTAACTACAGGTTCCGGGATGCAATCCACCAAAGAAAAAAACTGAAAAATTGAAAAATAATTGAAAAAATCTACTCCTAACGACTACGTTTCCCTTAAGACGGTCGTCATCCATCCATCATAGGGAACGGTCACTAACTATGACTTCGGTTCAATGGGACCATTCTTGGTAAAAGAACCAAAACTAAACGCCGAGAAACCCAAGAAGTAAAAAAAAATGTTGAAAATATCGATCATTTCGATAGAAAAATTATTTACAAAATATTTTTTAAAATTTTTTTTTTAAAAATATCGATCATTTCGATAACAAAAATATGTACATAATCAGAATCAGCTAGCAACATTCAGCAACACACATCAATTTAACAAACATTTACAAATACAGAACAACTTAACAATTCACACTCACAGGGACAAACAACATACATGACAACAGAAGACAGCATACAAACTAAACAGCCCAGCCCAACACCTAACTACTCCCACCCCACACTTAGTTCGAACACTGCCCCCAGTGTTCACAAAAATTAAAATAGCACAAAATCGGGTGGTGGAACTCCCTGATCAGTCAAAGTATTCCACTCCTTCGTCGGGTGCTGCTGCTTCATCTCCCATGTCCGAGTCGCCTCCGTCGTCATCATCGGACTACACATCGGAGTCCTCCCGACGTGTCTCCTCGTCTGTGGGGACATCATCTTCTGTGGGCTCTACAAATGCTGGCCCCACTCGGCATAGAGCCCTGGCGTTTTCGCCGAAGGGGTAGTCTAGCTCGAGCTGCCATAGCTCCTCCTCTGTCGCCGGCCTCCCGCCTATCCTCAGCTGGAGCATCGGCATCGCATACATCCGAGCCATATACTGGTCGTCACGAGCATGTCGCTCGCCAAGTGTAAGCACTGGCCCGTGGGTGGTGTCGGGAGCCTTAGTTTTAGTAACATCTAAGGCCCGCCGCTCCATCTGCGGGATATAGTCAGGGGCCTCCTCCTCGACATCTAGGCCCCTGAGGAAGGTGGTGAGTAGTCCACCAAAGCCATACCTGTGCCCCTGATGCAACCGGGCTCTCTTCATGGCGGAGATAATCACCGCCCCCACGTTGATCTCCAGTTCTTTCATCAGGGCGTACACTAGGCATACACGATCCTGGGTTACATCTGTCATATGTACCCCTGGGATTAGGCAGGAACAGATGATCTTTAGCCATATTCTGGCTTCCCTGTTCATCTGTGGATAGGGCAAAGTCTGATGGTAGCCCCTCTCTTTGTGTCTGCTCCATCTAGCTTTTGATCAAGTCCTACACAATGTGCGTCTGATGTCCGCATATGGTGGGGTAATGTTCAGCTGTCGGAGTACGTGGGCGTCTGTGTCCCGCGCTCCTATGATGGCATTGAGGTGGTGGGGCTCCAAAGTGACTATTTTTCCTCTGATTTTGATGGTGTGACTTCTGATCGTCGGGTTCCAGTTGGCATAGAATTCCCGAACCAAGTGCAAGTTACATTCCTTAGGCTCTTCAAAGATGAAATTGAGCCCAGCTGCCTCGATTCGGTGTACCATCCTAGGGAACTCCTGTGCCAATGGTTCCCGTGCTATATGCTCCTCGGGGAAGTATTTGTTTTCTTTGTGCTTTTCGTACCACTTTTTCCCCTCATCCGTCACCCATCTCGTTCCATATTGGTGGCGTTGGCCGCGTGGAACTGCTGGTGCTGCTGGGACTGCTGTGCCCAGTCTGATTCGCTTCCTTCTGGTGCCTGAAGTTGATGCGCCTTTCCCTTTCTCTTGCCTTCTTGCCATTTTACCTGTCAACACAAGTAGACAAGATCAATGTTCAGCTAATGGATATCAACTTCGGCTAAGGTCGGGTAAAGCTAGGTTACCCCACACTTAGTCCTTAGCTACAGTTACAACAATACGACAAGATCATCTTTATTTACACACCATAACCAACTATACAATCATGCTTAGTGCGTTCGAAATATTCGACGGTATATGTTCTGCGTACTACTCAGACTTCATACAGCTAATCACAATCACTACCATCGCTAACATTTTACCCATCGCACTTAGCAAGGAAAAACAAAGAAACGAAAACAACAACAAAAATTTATCTACATGAACCTCTACAACCAACCAAATTCTTACAAATTTCGATATTCCTCTAACCCGAGAATTCGTCGTTCTATTAACATCCTAACAATTAGTACATCGACTCATCTCATTCAACATGTACATCCCGGCATGAAATTCACAAGTTCACTACATTTTCAACTTCAAATTCAAAAACAAGCCTTAGAAATGATATTATCAAGCAAATTCGATTAAATTATTTAATTAACGAGTTCAAGCAATCATAACGACATTCCGAACATTCATCAACAACAATTAAATTGAATTCATGATTAATTTCTACTTAGGGCAATTTAGCTCACCTCACATGCTCAATATTGAAGAAATTCAACAATAATTGAGGTGGAATCGAAGAACATACCTTGAATTTGAAGCATTTACGCAAATTTGATGATTTTCTTAGCCTACTCCATGTCACTTTGAAGGGGGACGGGTTTTGGGGGGTTTTGGTCGCTGAGTGATTGAAAAATAAGGGAAAGAAAGGGTTTTTCGGGGTTAAAAAGTAGTAAAATCGCGCGGGTCACCCGGCAATCCGGTGTGACCCGTCGCGATATACACGGCAACGTGTCACGGAGTGCATCGCGGTGCACTGCCTCCGTGACACGGAGCCATCGCGAGCCTGTTCTGGAAATTTTAAAAACTCCGGATTATACCTCAACGTGTCACGGAGGGAAACGCGTAGGTCCACCTCCATGACACGGAGCTATCGCCCCAGCTCACTGTTTTGCCACTTTTTGTTAATTTTCATACCTCGACTTTTCCTTTGCGATTCCGTGCATATTTTCCTCCTTTTGACCTGAAATTCATCACACTATACAAAATTGGTTAGAATTATAGGTTTCACTCTAAATAAAAATAAAAAAAACAAAAACTAAAAATTTTGTAGTAAATCAAGAAAAAGAAAAAGAAAAATCTATTTAAACTTTACAAAAAGAAAGAAAAAATTTTCACGGGTTGCCTCCCGTGCAGCGCCTGGTTTACCGTCACGGCTCGACGTATCAGGTTTCACCGCTTTTTCCTCCACCTTGAGGATATGAATCTCACCCCTAATTTCTTCTCTAATTTCCTCTTATGCTCCAGGGATGGTGGTTAAAAATTGTAAGGACCAAGCAGTAGATGTTGCCTTTTGAACTTATTGGCCCTTAAGTAAGCGAAGTCATTTTGTCTCTCCGAGTTAGCAAATTTCAAAATATACGGGGCTTGATCCTCCTCTAGACATTTCTCTATAAGCTTGGAAGACTCTATTTCTATGTTTTCAACCAAACTTAATGTCGAAAAATGCTTCGAGTGTGGTCCAATAAACCTCAACTCTGAAAATTCATTGTGCTTGACCTCCTTACTTGGAGACACCTTCTCAGCATCGACATCTATCTCCCCATTAATGTCAACTGGGGGATACTCTATCTCTTCTTCCATGAATGGATTTTCCATAAGTGTGAGCCCATCACAGGGACACTCAAGAGATTCTAATTGTTGGGCTTCATCCAAAAATTCACCCTTGTCTTCCTCTTGTAGTTCCTCTTGAATATCGGCTAAAACTGTCACCTGCAATTTATCACAAGCTTCAGCCTCAGCAATCATCTCCGTGAGTTTGACGCTCATCCTTTCTAGGGCCTTTGCATTCTCTTCTTGCTGAATTCTCAATACTGCCATCGCCTCCTTCATTGCTTCTGATTGCTCCAGGAGTTGTTTCAGCATGTCCTCTATTTGAGCTTGGCGTCCCAAGTCCTCATTTTCAGCATGCCTATATTCAGCAAAAACAATAGAAGGATCATAGTAGGGGCTTGGGGGAGGGGAATATGCATTCGGACAGCCATCCCAATGGACATCTTGACCACCACATATATTGCACGTGTTACAGTGTTGCCACGAGTGGTGTCCTCCGCAATTCAGACAAGATTCGCTAAAATATGAGTATCCACCATTTATACCATTTGTATTCCATGATGTCATGTCAATAAGGGTATCCGAAAAAGAAAAAAAATAAAATGAAAAAGAATTAAAACAAACACTAAGACTAAGTTGTCAGCACTAAGAAAAAAAAAATATAGTAAATTTACAGTTAAGAAAAATTCACCAATTGCCAAGTCCCCGGCAACGGCGCCAAAAACTTGTTCGCGTGATTGTGGGTATATAAAACGACACGCAAGTGCACGTGGTCGAACAAGTAGTAAGTGGCTTTAGTAAGCCAAGTATTGATCCCACAGAGACTTGGATGAAGTGCAATTTTCTCAAGTGTACTATATTTTACCTCTAAAAATGCAGACAACAGTGTAACCAAAAGTTTGATAGTTTGTTTTATAATTTTTTATACTAAAGCTAAAAACAATTATCTACTTTGAATCTGAACTATGAATGAGAGCATGCTGAGGTTAAACGAACATGTAATGAAATTAATTATCACCATAATTTGGTTAATATTTTCCTCCAGTTGCTAGCCAAGAACATTTGCCAAGAGATTAAAACTCTCGTATTTAACCTCACTTAAGAATCATGAACCATCCGTCTACATTTCTATGATCAAATGCAATTCATGTTCTAGCCATACAATTTCGGTTCCTAAATTGACTACTATGACTTTCAGGTATATTTCTATCCTGAAAGGAAATCAAAACTCAATTTTTCCAAACCAAGTAAAGAAATATCCTATTAATTCACAACTTTCCAATTTCTTGCTCTCTCGAGTGAAACCGGAATTTTTAGATGTACATTAACATAGGCCACACATTAATGCAGTAAGAACAAGAATTAATAGAACAACATGGAAGAAAAGATGAAAAACCAAATAATTAATGATCAAAGTTCATCACAATTGTTCATAACCTCAGCAAGGAGAGGAATTAGCCACTCATTTGTGGATTAAACATCTTAAAATGAGTGTTAATCATACAAGCAATTGAATTAAAGAAGAAAGAAAGAGAGAAAAAACCCTGATATATTCGTCCCTCAACTGCCTGTAACCCACGTCCTCGCTCCACCAAGTCAGAATATCTCAAATAAAACCTAAGTGTGCTATTTATAGTAGTAGGACTTTTTCCCGGAATAACGAGCAACGTGTCACGGAGTGCATCGCCGAGCACTGCCTCCGTGACATGCTACGAACGCGGACCCTCACTGGAATTGGGGGTTCGGGAATTAAGGCTCAACGTGGCACGGCGTGCATCGTGGAGCCAGGCCTTCGTGCCACGGAGCAAATGCGGACCCTCTCTGGAATTTGGGCGAATTTTCCCTATCCATGCAGAATGCCTCCGCGATGGCAGCGTGACACGGCTCCATCGCGGAGCCCCTTTATTTCATGCTGTCCACTGCCTTTTCCCTTGCTCGTATCCAAGTCCAACTCCGATATCATCCAACATGCATTTAAGCTTCAGAAATCACATTTTACCTGCAAAACAATTCTAATCATGTTTGTTAGTATAAATTCACATTTTATTACTAATTACATGAGAATGTATACACATTGATAGATAAACAAGGCTAAAATGGTACTTTTGAGTATCACTTGGGCATATAAATTTGCCCAAGATCACCTACAGATGTGATATGATGTGCTATGAATGAGGTATGCTCACAATTCTTGATATGAAAGTATGAAAGTCAAATGAGTATAAGCACGAAATGAATGCTAAGATTGTTAATAGAAAATGTTAGGTTAAGTGATTCCTCTCTGCTCCGCGTGTTAGAATTGCTAGGACATGTTTAAAATCATGAATGTGAGTCTGTACATGTCTTTATGATATTCCAATTCTAGGAACTTCCCTAGAATTCATTCACAACATATATATGTATTTAAATGCTAAATGAAAGACCTATATGTGTATGGAATAATTGTAGTATTAGGGGTCGTGGTAAGATCCTACACATGTTGTCATGCCCTGCCTAGGGAGGCATGACTTGCACCTGGTGCCCTACTAGGACCCAAGCTGTTGAGCTGACTTAGCCTTAGCACCTCTGGTGCAGGACTGGCTCTAACTCTAGAATCAAGAGAACACCGGGCTTACAACCCCCTGCGAACAAGGCCTATAGCCACCTATAAAAATAAACAACTAACCAGAGACGAATGTAGGGAGTCTTATCCGGGCCGACAAGGCCAGCATGGTATCTAGTTATAACTGGAAAGTAAAATCAGATGCTAAACAAAACTATGACAGACAAGGCTGCCAATCAACCGCTAAACAGGGCCCCACACATCCAATGCACATAATATTAAACACATATAGGCCCCACACGGCCGATATCATCTAACCACAGGGAAGTAACGCAATCTGCAAGCCTCTAGAAGTAATAAGATGGTCAGGATGGGACCCCGACCTACCCATACTGTACAAACAAAAGAAGTAAACCTCTATCACACAAGCTCCGGAAGAAGGGAGCTGACGGCTATGTACGGCTGACTGGAACTACGAGAGACCTGCTCCTCGTCTATCTACACCTGCAGGCAAGTGGTGCAGTGCCCCAGAAGAGGGCGTCCGTACCACAGGTACTGAATATGTAAGGCGGTAACTTTAAATAACTGAAAGTAAGGAAATAGAAATGATGATAACTAAAGTAAAAAAAGGGACTGAAGATGACTGAAGTAGTGAAATCAGGGCTAAACATAACTCTAATAAGGAGGGTAGGGGTCATACCTAACAAATGAGGCATCTTACTGTCTAACTATCAGTAACTAAAGCAAACATAAAACTTACCTGGCCCCCATAAGCCGGAAGGTACAATCAGCACAAAATAACCCACCTGAGACTGCTGATGGTGTCCGCCACTGGGCCTCTACTGGGAAAACCTAATACTACTCTTCCTGGCCCTCTTGGCCTCTCTCTCCTTATCCTTCATTTGATCCTCCTCCATCTTCTAGTCGTATATGACCAATCGAGATAAGTCTAGGTCACTGTTCAGAATCACCATCCTACATTCCTTGACCAGCGAGTTCGACACTCCATACCCAAATCTGTTCATATGGGCCCTCTGGTCTTCCACCATCTCCAGAACAAACTTAGATAGCCGGATGAACTCCAAGGCATACTCTTGCACATTCATATCATTTTTCTTCAAATTGATAAACTCCACTGCCTTTGCCTCTCTCAACTCCCCAGGGAAGAATCTATCTAAGAACACTATCATGAACTCATCCCAGCTCACGGGAACTATGGCAACTTCTCTACCGTCCATCCACTGATGGTACCAAATATAAGGAACTCTCTTTAGTGAATAGGGGGTTAAGTCTGTGCTCTCTTCTCCCGTCACCCCTATAATCTGGGTGACCTTCTGTATCTCTTCTAGAAACTCATGTGGGTCTTCATCCACTCTTGACCCAAGGAACTCAAGGGGATTCATCCAGAGGAAATCCCGAACTCGAGCTGCCGCTGTGCTCCCATTCTATGGGACACAGGCCCCCGCCTGCTAGTTGACTTGAGCAGTTAAAGCCTAGGCCAGCATCAGAAAAGCTTCCCTAAACTAAGAATGAGAGGCCTACTCGAGCAAAGGACTTGCTGGGGATGGTGGGGCTTGCTGGTACCTATCTCCATTGCCGTCTTCATGGCTATTTCCATTCCCGTTCATTCTTCTATTTACTCAGCATAGAGGCATGATTCTGCAAACACATATAGCACGAGTTTGAAGGATAGAGAGATACTTCTTCACATGACATAAATCATGAAAGAAGGGAAATTTTCTAAAACATTTCATAGCCTCATCGTCATAAGTTTGGTGCACTTCACAACCATAAAAAAGACTTTAGTTAATGCGGATTTCAGATACCCTAGGATACCTCAAAACCTAATGCTCCACTACCAAGTGTAATACCCCAAAAGTGCCTAAGATTAGACTTAGGATCAAAATTTGAAGTTGGCTGAAAAGCTGGGAAAATGTCACAGAACGAGCGACGTAACAACTTGTGGTTGGAAACCAAGGGTCGTTGTATGCAGTCATGGTCATGGGAGACTTGGTGGAAGTGGATACGAGTGGAGTAATGGCTCGTTTCTTGAAACAATGAGACCTTTTTTGGGATCGTGGGTGAGTACTGGACTTAAACATGAGGGATGTAACGAGTCTTGCAATGACTCATTGTGAGCTACGATGATCTGTTGTCACCAATCATTGTCTAGGTGGTCAGATCTCCAGTGGACTTCACAAATTGATACCACAACTCGTTGGAAGCAACCATGAGTCATGGTGAGGCTCGTGGTAAGGGAAGTTCAGGTTTGTGAAGGGGCTGGCAATGGTCGACCTAATGACCCATCATTTGTATTAGTGAATCATCCTGTCAAGTCATGGGAACAATCTGAAAGTATGGATTGAAGCAGTGGTTTCAATGACTCGATACCATGAGTCGTGGTACCATGCAACGACTCGTGGGATCGCTTGTGGGTTCGCCCAGACCAGTTTTACAGGGAATTTTTCATTAAGGGTATTTTCAACCTTCCTATGCTCAAAGGCCCTAAACTATGTCATTTTATGTATTTTTCTGGGCATGATAGGATAGGTTAAGTCCCTCTTGCATAAGCCATTCCAATGCATGCAAGTTAAGAGGATTCTAGAGAGATTAAACATAGTTTCAAGTTTTTCCCAATCGATTCTCCATTGGGCATTCAAGGAACTCTAGAATCTAATCTTACCCAGGTATGTATGGTTACGAATGGGTGTTTCCATTCACACCCATGTCCAATCTCTATCAATTATGGAAATCTATCAAAAATCTCATGTGGTTTTGAATCCAATTTTTGTGAAAACTAATGATTTACTAATGGGTTGTTATGATTTGAGAATTACATCATATTTTATGATTTTTGATCAGATTTTACAACTACTTTTCTTAAAAAAATTATTGATTTCAATTTCTACTAAATTAAGCCTATTTAAGCATGATCTATGATGTATCGATTTTTGATCTTCTCTTCAATTGATATTATTTTCAAGCCCGGCATGATTTAGGATTTTAAATATGGATTTATCTAATTACCCATCATGATTTGATGATTTACAAGTTATATGTATGATCTACAAGTACGCATGAAATCTATTATTCATGAATTATGTTTTGGCCGACTCACGGGCCTTATGTGAAGGCTAGTGCATGTATGTACAAATATTTTTATGATTATCATGATTTAACTAGCCCATGAATTCATGCATGTTATACTATGAGCACTTTATATGTTTTGGGAGTAGTATCGAACACCGAGTAGGTTCGGGGCCTTTATTCTGCCTCGGATCTCATAAACTACGTGCCACCGTAGGTATGTTGGGACCTCCTTTGTGACCATCCCAGACCAAATGTCCCTTCTCATGGTGATATCACACTTTCATAGTTCTACCCTTGGCAAGGTACGAACACCTTCCCGACTAGGGTTACAAGTCGGGCTTCATGTGTGCTCTAGGTATGTCGGTTAAGAGAATATCCCACTATTCCTCATGATTTATGCATATTTATGATTATGTATTTTGGCTCAAGTCATGTTAAATAGAACTTTTCTCATATGATCATGAGTACAATTATATTACAAATGTTTGAAAACCTTGAGCCTTATGTTATGTGACGATATTTATGATATGAGCACGATGTTCTACTCTTATGATCATTTATGAGTTTTATATATTTTAAATGTCCTTTTTACTTACCATGCATACTCGGTACATTCCACTTAATGATCACATACTTTCTCTGTTGTATCGTTTCATGATACAAGACTCGGCTCTTGGGCTCATCCTCATCTTTAATCCATCCTAGAGTTCGCTTTCAGCTTTGTTAGTGAGTCCTCATGTTTTGAGGGCCGTTTGATGAAGCATGTATGATTTTCTATGTTTTATTATTTGGCCGAGTTAGTTGGGGCTATTTTCCCGTCAACCCATCTTGCATGTTAGAGGCTTTCAGACAGTACGTAGTACTCCGCTTCTATATATATCTAGTACTTCTGAATGTTATGATATGCTATATTACATTTACGTTCTATTATGCCTTATTTTTAGTCTCCCACTTAAATTGAATGAAATTAGATGTACGCTTATGCCATAGGTCTACTTGGAGACTCTCGGGGTTCCTTGTCCTGTGTTACCATCCAGGTCTACGTTCGGGTCGTGAAAAGTTTTGTATCAGAGCCATAGGTTTTGAAGTGTCCTAGTGTGTCTGAAATCTGCATTAAGTAGAGTCTTTTTCATGGGTGTAAAGCGCACCACACTTATGACAAACAGGCTACGAGACGTTTAGGAAATGTTCCCTTTTTTCATGATCCATATCGTGCGATGAAAAGTCTTTCTATCCTTCTAATTTGTGCTATTCACGATTGCAGAATCATGGGTCCTAGATGAATGAACGGAAGGAGAAATAGAAACAGTGAAAGCCATGGAGATGGCAATGATCATGGGCATCAACAAGCCCCACTTGTTCAGGAGCCCCAAGCACCAGAGCCAGTTGCCCATGTGGAGTTTGGGGCGGCTATTCAAATGTTGGCTCAGGCCTTGACCGCTCAGGTCAACCAGCTGGCTGTTATGCATATCCCGCAGAATGGAAATGCGGCAGCGGCCTGGATTAGAGATTTCTTGAGGATGAACCCTCTGGATTTCCTTGGGTCAAAGGTGGATGAAGATCCGCACGACTTTATTGAGGAAATTCTAAAGATCACCCAGGTTATGGGGGTGACCAATGGATATTATGTTGATTTGGTATCCTATCAGCTAAAGGGGGTGGCACACATATGGTTCAAATAATGGAAAGATGTTAGGGCTGTGGGTGCAGGCCCTATAGGCTGGGAAGAGTTCCACACAACATTCTTTGATCGGTTCTTCCCTTGGGAGATGAGGGAGCAAAAGGCGGATGAGATTGTAAATTTGAACTAGGGGGACATGTCGGTTCAGGAGTACGCTTTGGAGTTCACCCGACTATCTAAATATGCACCAGAGTTGGTGGCAGACTAGAGGGCTCGAGTGAGCTGATTTTTGCATGGGCTGGCGGACTACTTGGATAAGAATTTTAGAATCGCCATGTTGCATCGGGATATAGATTTTCCTCGCATTGTGTTGCATGCCCAGCAGATGGAGTTTATGTATCGGAGGTGGAGAGAGGCCAAGAGGTCCAGTATAGAATTATAGGACTTCTCAGGTTAGATTAGGGAGTGGCAGTGCCAGCAGCCTCAGCACAGGTCTATTGCTCCAACATAACCATCGTCCAGTATGCCATCTAGATTTTGAGGGGATCGAAGGAGCAGGCCTCCAGATTCGAGAGGCCAGGGTAGCATTCAGATAGAGCGCACTTTCCCAGCTTGTGCGAAGTGCAACAAGAATCACTCAGGGAGGTGCCTAATTGGCTTGGATTCTTTTTTCGGGTGTGGAAAACCCAGACATAGACTCAGGGATTTCCCTTCATCCAGATTAAGGGTTGGTGGAGTCCATATGCCAGAAGCCATTTCAGATGCTCCCGCCGCATGTCCCCCTCAGCAGGACGCCTCGACTAGTTTAGCCAGTGGACAGCGCCAAAATAGGTTCTATTATTTAGCACCCTGCCATGAGCAGGAGGTCTCCCCAAATGTGGTCGCTGGTAGGTTGTGAGTTTTTCATATTGATGTTTATGCTTTGTTAGATTCGGGGGCTACCTTGTCTTTTGTGACTCCTTATATTGCTAGTAGATTTGGAGTTAGTCCCGAGACTCTGTTAGAACCATTTTAAATTTCTACTCCTGTTGATCATTCGATTGTAGCTAGGCGGGTGTATAGAGGATGCCCGACCACTTTATTGCATAAAATCACCTCCACAAACCTTGTAGACTCAGCTATGACTAACATTGACATTATTCTTGGCATGGATTGGTTGTATGAGTGTTATGCTTCTGTAAATTGTAGAACCCGTGCAGTGGAGTTCCATTTTTTGGGTGAGCCAGTCTTGGAATGGAAGGGTAGTTTGCGGTACCTGTACGTCATTTCATTTCCTATCTTAAGGCCAGAAAGATGATTTCTAAGGGTTGCATGTATCATCTAGTTAGACTTAAGGATGTCGAGTCCGAGACCTCGACTCTCTAGTCAGTTCCGATGGTGCGTGAGTATTGAGAGGCATTTCCCGATGATTTGCCAGGTGTTCCTCCCGAACGGGAGATTGATTTTGGTATTGACCTTCTACTCGACAAGAAGCCTATATCTATCCCTCCTTACAAGATGGCTCCAGCTGAGCTAAAGTAATTGAAGGATTAGTTGAAGGACCTGTTAGATAAGGGTTTCATTAGACAGAGCAAGTCTCCATGGGGTGCACCAGTCTTATTTGTTTGGAAGAAGGATGGTTCGCTTCGCATGTGCATTGACTATCGGCAATTGAACAAGGTCACCGTTAAGAATAGGTATCCTTTACCCAGGATTGATGATTTCTTTGACTAGCTTCACGGTGCCAAGTGTTTCTCAAATGTAGATCTCAGGTCTGGGTATCATTAGCTAAGAGTTCGGGAGTGTGATTGTCACTACCCAAATGTAGACCCGGATAATAACACGGGACAAGGAGCCCCGACAGACTCCAAGTCGACCCATGGCATGAACATTCATCTAACTTCATATCAACAAAATGGAATACTTAACATATCAACATATCAGAAGCATGAACATGACATCACATAGCATGATAATCGATACAGGCTAAATACATAACAGCGGAGTACTACATGTGGTCTGAAAGCCTCTAATGTAATAGATGGGTTGATGGGACAACATCCTCAACTAACACGACAACTGAAACTAAAAGAAAATATCAAGGTCTGAATCAAATGGTCCTCAGAGAATGAGGACTCACCAACAAGCTGGATGCGAAACTCCATAACAAGCTAATGACAATGCTGGATCTGAAGGTCGGAGCCTGTATGATAAAATGATACAACATAGAGTATGCGGTCAGTACATGGAATGTACCGATTATGCAAGGTAGGTAAAACAGACATTTATAATATATAAAATCTCATAAATGATCATAAGAGTGAGACAACATGCTCATAACATAAATATCATAATATAACATAAGGCTCAAGATTTTCAAAACATTGATAATACCATCGAAATCATAATCATAAGAGAAAAGTTTTATTGAACATGACTTGAGAAAATACACAGAATCATAAAGATGCATAAATCATGAGGAACAGTGGTAGATTCTCTTGACCGACTTACCCCATATGAGCACATATGAAGCCTGACTTATAACCCTAATCGAGAGGGTGTTCGTACCTTTCCAAGGGTAGAACCATGAAAGGCATGATCACACATGAAAAGGGCCATTTGGGCTAGGAACAGTCACAAGGGAGGTCCCAACATACCTACGGTAGCACGTAGTTTATGAGATCCGGGACAGAACCTAGGCCCCGAACCTACTCGGTGTTTGATACTACTCCCAAAATATATATAGGGCTCATAGTATAATATGAATGAATTCATGGGCTAGTTAAACCATAATAATCATAATCATACTTGTACATACGTGAACTAGCCAAGACATAAGGCCCGTGAGTCGGCCAAAACATAGTTCATGAATCATATGTTTTATATGTACTTGTAGATCATGCATATAACTTGAGAATAATTAAATCATGATGGGTAATGGAATAAATTCATATTTCAAACCGTAAATCAGGTTGGGCTTGTAAATATTATCAATTGAAGGGTCATAAATTGACTTATCATAGATCATGCATAGACAGACTCAATTTAATTGAACTTGAAATCAACAATTAAATAATCAAAATAATTATAAGATCTACTCTAATTTCATAAAATATAATGTAAATCACACTTTAGAATCACCCACTTGTAAATGATTAGTTTTTTTTATAAAAATTGGATTAAAACCCCAATAGATTTGTAGTAAATTTTCATAGAATACTAAGGGATGGGCATGGGTGTGAACGAAAATACCCGTTCGTAATCCTATATACCTGGGTTGATGATCTCTTGACTTGTTTTGAAGATCCAAGAGGAATTGAGAAGTTGGAGGTGATGAGCCGTAACTTCTTCTTGAGAGAAAGATCAATCTATGGATGTTTGAAGAGGGTGAGGATTTAGGCTAGGCTAATCCCTTTAATCTGACCTTAAGAAAGCCCAAAATGATGTCATTTAGGAGTTTGAAGTATAGGAGTTTACCAAAATACCCCCAAACTGCCAAAAAAAGACCTGCAACTGGCAGTTCCAATAACCAGCAGGACGGGTCGTTGGTTGCTACAACGGCCTGTTGTGAGGTCCGTTGTTACCTGCTACTACTGGATTAAACTGTTCAAAACCTTTTACTCTAAACTCCGATTTATGCAAGGTTGGATGGGTTGGAAAGAATACTTCACGGTCTTCAATTTGAGGTCCTGAATCATTCAAAAACATTTTGTATAATGAGATATATGGTTGTTTGAATTTGACCCTTGTGAGAACTTATACGAACACTCAAGTGGTAAAGGGGCTCTCAACTCAACTTTGTGCTAGAGATTCTTTATGACCATAATTTTATTGTAATGCACTTCTTATACTTAGGAATTGATCTTAAAACCTTGCTTCCATAAATTCACTGGCTCGGGTCTATCCATATACCTGGAATGGTTCCGAACTTAGCCCGAGATTTTCAACAAACTAGCAGAACCAACAACCCATCCAATGGGCGTTGGTAACAAACAATGGACCATTGGTCCGTCCGTTGGTTTCCCCCATTATTCCTTTGAAATTCTCTTCATCTTCTTCAACGACCACAAATAACGACCAATTCAATCAAGCCACGGTCCGTACAACACTTTCCCAGCTTGTGCGAAGTGCAACAAGAATCACTCAGGGAGGTGCCTAGTTGGCTTGGATGCTTTTTTCGGGTGTGGAAAACCCAGACATAGACTCAGGGATTTCCCTTCATCAAGATTAGGGGGTGGTGGAGTCCATATGCTAGTATCCAGTTCAGATGCTCCCGCCGTATGTCCCCCTCAGCTGGACGCCTCGACTAGTTTAGCTAGAGGTCAGCGCCATAATAGGTTCTATGCTTTAGCACCCCGCCACGAGCAGGAGGTCTCCCCAAATGTGGCCGTTGGTAGGTTGTGAGTTTTTCATATTGATGTTTATGCTTTGTTAGATCTGAGGGCTACCTTATCTTTTGTGACTCCTTATATTGCTAGTAGCTTTTGAGTTAGTCCCGAGACTCTGTTAGAACCATTTTAAATTTCTACTCCTGTTGATCATTTGATTGTAGCTAGGCAGGTGTATAGAGGATGCCCAACCACTATATTGCATAAAATCACCTCCACAAACCTTGTAGACTCAGCTATGACTAACATCAACATTATTCTTGGCATGGATTGGTTGTATGCGTGTTATGCTTCTGTAAATTGTTGAACCCGTGAAGTGGAGTTCCATTTTTTGGGTGAACCAGTTTTGGAATGGAAGGGTAGTTTGCGGTACCTGTAGGTTGTTTCATTTCCTATCTTAAGGCTAGAAAGATGATTTCTAAGGCTTGCATGTATCATCTAGTTAGACTTAAGGATGTCAAGTCCGAGACCCCGACTCTCTAGTCAGTTCCGATGGTATGTGAGTATCGAGAGGTGTTCACGGTCTGCTCGGTATATATTATAAACTGACACGCAAGTGCACGTGGTCAAACAAGTAATAAAGTGGCTAAGTAAGCCAAGTATCGATCCAAGGAGGCTCAGGGTATGTAAAAATTGCCTAAGTATACTATATTCTTATTTTACTTCTAACTATGCTAACAACAACGTAACCAACAGTTAATTGAGTTTTTGTTTCTAAACTATAAATACTACAATTAATAACAACTATTTACTTGTGAATTTAAACTATGGATATGAGCATGCCAAGGTTAAGAACAAGTAATGAATTCGATTGTAATAATAATCCGGTTAATCTCTTCCTCATGTTGCAAGCCAAGAACAGTAGCCTAGAAATTAAAACTCTCGTATTTAATTTCACTTTAGAATCGTAAACCATTCGTCTACATTTCTGTGATCAAATGCAATTTACGACCTAGCAATACAATTCCGGTTCCTAAGTTGACTAATACGGCTTTCAAGTATATTTCTATCAGGAAAGCACATCAAAACCCAATTTTCCCAAATCAAGTTAAGAACAATACCCTATTAATTCACAACTTTCCAATTTCTTGCTCTCTCGAGTGAAATTGGACTTTTTAGATGTACATTAATGTTGGCCACACACTAATGCAGTAAGAACAAGAATTAATAGAACAACATGAAAGAAGAAGAAGAAAACCATATCATTTACAATCAAAATTCACTACACATGTTCAAAACCTTAGCAAGGAAGAGAATTAGCCACTCATTTGTGGATTGACCATCCTAAAACGAGTGTAAATCATACGTACAATTGATAGAAAGAAGAAAGGAAGAGAAGAAATCTCTTAGCTTTTTCGTCCCTCAACTGCTGCTAACCCACGTCCTAGCTCCACCAAGTCTGAATTATGAAAAATAAACCTAAGTGTGCTATTTATATTAGTAGGAATCTTTCCCGGATTAACAAGCAACGTGTCACGGAGTGCATCGTGGAGCACGGCCTCCGTGACACGCTACGAACACTGAGGCTCTCTGGAAAATCACCCGAAATTGGCCCAGGCAGCACCCTGCCGCGTTGGCAGCGTGTCACGCTGCCTGGGCAGCGCGTTGCAGCCCCTTGGTCGCAGAGGCCACCTACCGAGGCACGTTGCCAACGCGCAGGTGGGCTGTTTCGAGCGGCCTGCCTGCCGTGGCACCTTGTCGACGTGCCGGTGGGCTGTTTTGTGCCGCTTCCTTGCCGACGTTCGCGTGTTAATTCCGTTTCCAAGCTTCTACTTCACCAGCTCATGGATTAGTTACTCAAACATCATCAAAACCTACAAAACAAAGGCTAATCATGTTGGTTAGCACATATCTCCACATTATATAAAATTACATGAAAATGTATACAATAACTTAGATAAACAAGACTAATTTAAGTAATAAAGAGTATCTCGGGCATATATTTTTGCCCGTGATCACAACCCCACACTTAAAGCCTTGTTCGTCCTCGAACAACCTTTTACATATCATGCATATGGAGACTCCCACATAACTAATTTAGCAAGATAATTCAAGTTACGGCTATAATGATTACGTAAGATACAAGCTCTACTCGGTATGTGTTAAAAACCGACACGCAAGTGTACGTGGTCAAACAAGTAATAAAGTGGCTAAGTAGCCAAGTATCGATCCAAGGAGGCTGCTCTGGATATGCAAAATTTCCTAGTTCACTATATTTCTATTCAATTTCTAACTATGCTAACAACTATCCAATCAAGAATTTAGGGAGTTTTGTTTCTAAACTAATTATATACTAAACTTAACAACTATTATTTACGTTGAATTCAGACAATGGATATGCTCATGCCAAGGTTAAGAACGAGTAATGGAGTTGATAATTATGATAATTTGGTCATCCTCTTCTTCATATTGCTAGTCAAGAACGTTTGCCTAGAAATTAAAACTCTCGTATTTAATTTCACTTTAGAATCATAAACCATTCGTCTACATTTCTGTGATCAAATGAAATTTATGACCTAACACTACAATGCCGGTTCCTAAATTGACTAATACGGCTTTCAAGTATATTTCTATCAAGAAAGCACATCAAAACCCAATTTTCCCAAATCAAGTTAAGAACAATACCCTATTAATTCACAACTTTCCAATTTCATGCTCTCTCGAGTGAAATTGGACTTTTTAGATATACATTAATGGTGGCCAATCAAGAATGTACTAAGCACAAGAATTAATAGAACAATATGCAAGAAGAAGAAGAAACCATATCAATTATTACCAATAATCATTACACAAGTTCAAAACCTCAGCAAGAAAGGAATTAGCCACTCATTCTTGGATTAATCGTCCTAGAATGAGTGTAAATCATGCATACAATTGAAGGAAAAGAAGAAGGGAAGAGAAGAAAACTCTTATCTTTTCTATTCTTCAACTGCCACAAAACCACGTTCCTCTCTCCACTCCTGAACTCTGCTAAAAAAACTAGAACTAAAAGAAGACTCTTTAAAAATAACCTAAGTGTGCTATTTATACTAGTGGGAAATTTTTCCCGGAATAACAAGCAACGTGTCACGGAGGCCAACGCGGAGCACTGCCTCCGTGACACGGCGTGGACACGGACCCTCTCTGGAAATTGCAGGGTCCGGATAATTGGTTTCAACGTGGCATGGAGGCCATCGCGGAGGCCTATCTCCGTGCCACGGAACTGACGCGCAGGCACACTGGAAATTGCCTAATTAATTCCTGCCCAGGCAGTGTGCTACCACGATGGCAGCGTGGCACAGCTCCATCGCGGAGCCAGTGTAAAATGTGCCATCCAAGGTCTTTTCCACGCTCGCATCCAAGTCCAACTCCGACATAGTTCCAACACGCATTTTAGCTCCTAAAAACCACATTATCCTGCAAAACAAATGCTAATCATGTTGGTTAGTATAAATTCGCATTTTATTACCAAATACATGATATTATATACACGTTGCACAACAAACAAGGTAAAAATGATACGTTTGAGTATCACTTGGGCATATAAATTTGCCCAAGATCACTTACCCCACACTTAAATCCTTGTTCGTCCTCGAACAACACATACACAACTCATGCAAATTACATCCCAACCTTCATCACTATGGTGCAACATTTTACGCTACGGTCATACCGATTATTCAATTCTTGCAAATCATCAAGAAAACATGCTTGGTCGTACAAGACAATGACCTTAATACATCGAGGCTTCCTAAACTTTTAAGAATTGATTCTTGATATCGGCAAACTCATGCAAATCAACTAATCAAGAGATCCGACACGAAAATCAATCTTTCATCAAGCATGTACCCTCACAACTCGAGAGAAACTTCCCCTTTTATGTTCGTGCAGCACACAAACATGCAAGTAGGGGCATATAAAAATTAATTTCACTCTCTCTCCCAAAAAAATTCGCATGCATCATGTCATGACCCATAAGCTTGCCCTTAGTGTATTACTCCACTAATATAAAGAAATGCAATGTAGGATCAAATAGGACTTTTAATGGGTTGTAACTGGGCTATGGATCTAGTATATATATATTGGATTAGCCAATAATAGTCGCTAGCATCCTTAAGCGCCTTTTCAACTCATTCCCATCGACTCATGGACATTGTTCCTCTCTTTTCTCTTTTTCTCCCATTCATGCTGGTTTACTTTCATACAGCCCATTTCATCGGCACACTTGACACAAAACAGAGGGTTTTCATGTACCCTCACTATCATTTAATTACAACTAGTGCCTCTTCAACATCATCTTTTGTTTCCTTACTTTGCTTTTCTTTTCTTTTCACTCTTTTCACTCTTTAACACTTTGGGAAACATTTTCTGTTCTTTGTAAGCGCTTAAGAGCTTCTTATAAACTTTAAGGCTAATGAAAAGAAGGAATAAAGCTTAGTTCATACAATTCTGGACAAAAGAAAGAAATCGGCTAAAGGCTCAACGGGCTGACTAGGGTACACAACATATAAAAAGGTAGAATTTGACAAGAAAAAAATGGAAACTAACGGTTAAAACAAAGAAATGCCTACATCCTTTCCGACGCTACACCTCCTTCATTTCGTTTTGTATACACACCAGGCAAGTTCTAGACAATTCACAATGACATGGAATAGCAAAACCTCACTCACACTTTATGCACATGCTCGAATCAAGATGCATTCACAGACTCTTTAATTAGTCAACTACATGAATTCAAGATTAAGCCTCAATCATAATGAACCAAATTCTCTAGCCTAGGTAACTCAACATATTTACAAAATTGCATGCTTTCAAACGAATCATTTTCACGTTTTGAACATCAATTACAACACGCAACGAAATTTTAGCAACCATAAGCAACTACAGTTTATTGATGCAATCCACCAAAGAAACTAAAAACAAAACATCTACTCCTATCGACTACATTTCCCTTAAGACGGTCTTCATCCATCCATCATAGGGAATGGTCACTAACTATGACATCGGTTCAATGGGACTATTCTCGGTAAAAGAACCGAAAACAAACTCCGAGAAACCCAAAATTAAAACTTCAAAATTTTTGCAACACATCGATCATTTCGATAGAAAATATTTGCAAACTATGTTGATAAATGCAAAATCTTTTCGCAAAAAATTTGAAAAATATCGATCATATCGATAGAAAAAGAAAAAAAAAATTACAAAATTTACAAAATATTTACAAAGGCAACCATAACTTTTTAAAGACACACCTCATTAGCCACAAACAAATATATACACATCATTCACAAATCAGTTCACAAGAATAGGGAAAGCACAGACATACATAAACGTCAAGGAAGAATATACAGCAGATTTAGAGCCTATGACCCAGCACCTAACTACTCCCCACCCCACACTTAAATCGAACACTGTCCCCAGTGTTCACAAAAATACAAAGCACAAAATTTTGGGTGGTGGAACTCCCTGCTTAGTCGAAATATTCGACTTCCTCATCCGGTGCTGCGGCCTCGTCGCCCATATCCGAATCAGCTCCATCGCCGTCATCGGACTCTACATCAGAGTCCTCACGACATGTCTCCTCATCAGTAGGGACGTCGTCGTCAGTCGGCTCCACAAAGGCTGGCCCCACCTTGCATAAAGCTCTGGCGTTCTCGCCGAAGGGGTAGTCCAGCTCCAGCTGCCATAATTCATCCTCGGTGGCTGGTCTCCCACCTATCCGTAGCTGCAGCATCTGCATGCCGAACATACGGGCCATATACTGGTCGTCACGAGCATGTCGCTCGCCCAGAGTCAGCACAGGTCCGTGTGTAGTGTCAGGGGCCTTGGTTTTTGTCACATCAAGGGCCCTCCGCTCCAACTGCGGAATGTAATCCAAGGCTTCTTCCTCGATGTCAAGGCCTCGGAGGAAGGTGGTGATGAGTCCGCCAAACCTGTATCTGTGGCCCTGGTGTAGTCTGGCTCTCTTCATGGAGGATATTATAACCGCCCCCACATTAATCTCAAGCCCTTTCATAAGGGCATACACCAGGCAGACACGGTCCCGGGTCACGTCTGTCATATGCACTCCCGGGATCAAACACGAACATACTATTTTTAGCCAGATTCTGGCCTCCTTGTTCATCTGCGAATAAGGCAGAGTCTGGTGGTAACCCCTCTCTTTGTGTCTCCTCCATCGGGCTGTGGATCGAGCCCCACACAACGTACGTCTGATGTCGGCGTACGGTGGGGTGATATTGAGCTGGCGGAGAACGTGGGCGTCTGTGTCCCGCGCTCCAACGATGGCATTCAGCTGTTGGGGTTCCAGAATGACAATCTGCCCTCTGATTTTAATAGTATGGCTCCTGATGGCCGGGTTCCAGTTGGCGTAGAATTCCCGGACCAAGTGAAGGTTGCACTCCTTGGGCTCCTGAAAGATAAAACTGAGCCCAGCTGCCTCAATCCTCTGCACCATGCGAGGGAACTCCTGTGCAAGTGGTTCCCTTGCAATATATTCCTCCGGGAAGTATTTGCTTTCCTTGTACTTATTATACCATTTCTTCCCTTCGTCGATGACCCATCGTGTTCCGTATCGGCGGTGTTGACCGCGTGGAACAGCAGGTGCAGCTGGGACAGCAGCGCCCAGTCTCATTCTCTTTCAGCCGGTGCCTGAGGTTGAGGCACCCTTGCCTTTATCTTGTCGGCTAGCCATTGTACCTGTCAATTTACACAGACAAGCACAATATTAAGCTAAAAACTTGTTAGCTTCGGCTAAGGTCGGGTTAAACAAAATTTACCCCACACTTAGTCTTTAACAAAATTTACAACATTTTAGCAAGGATAACTCTATTTACACCCCCAAACACAATCAACTAAAAACATGTTGCTTAGTGCGTTCACAAAATTTCGACAGCATGACGGCTAGCGAATTACTCAGACTTCATACAGCTGACCCAATCCTCCTATCGACAGCTATTCACCCACAGCACTTAGCAACAATAACCACAACAGAAATAAGAACAACAATACAAACCTATTATATACAACTAATCTAAGCAATTCAACCAATTCACACATTATGCATTTCCCCACAGAAATTTGAGAATTAGTCGTCTTTCCACAATTAAACAATAGTTACCACGACTTATCTCAACTACTAAACACACCCAGGCACCAATTTCATCAAACTATCAAGTTACCCACGTTCAAATCCAACAACCCAAGCCCTAGAACTCAATTCGACAATCAATATTGAATTATTTAATCAATCGATAAGTTCAAACGTCAACTACAATAATCCGAACATAATCAATCACAAAATAATTCACATCATGTTTAATTTTTTTACCTAGGGTGATATATCTCACCTCACATGCTCAAAAGTGACAAAACTCGCCAGAAATTTGAGATAGAAGATGAAAACAAACCTTGGATTTGAAGAACCGAAAAAAAAACTGACGTTTTCCTTGCCTATCAACGTGGCACGGAGCTTGGGGGTAGGGGAATGGGTGTTTGGTCGCGGAGGGTAGAAGGAATGGGGAAATTTGGGCGAAAATCGGGGGTTTATTTAAAAGAAACATGCCCGTTCCGGGAAACCCGGTGTGACCCGGCACTGGAATAAGGGCAACGTGTCACGGAGGGTAACGCGGAGCCCCTCCTCCGTGACACGGAGCCAACGCGTTGGCTTACTGGAATTTTAAAAAATTCCAGATTTGCCTTCAACGTGTCACGGAGGTCAACGCGGAGCATTGCCTCCGTGACACGGCGCCAACGTGCCAGTGCTCTGCTTCACCATCAAATTTTATTTTTCATACCTCGCCTCGTTTCCTCTATTCCAAGTATTTTTCCTCCGGTATACCTGAAAATCACCTCACTAAACAAAAATTGGTTCAATTCATAGATTCCCTACTAAAAAAATAAATAAAATAAAAATTACTAATTAAAATGCAAATCTAAGCCTAGTAAAGAAAAAGGAAAGAAAATAGAATAAAAGAAAAACTTTACACTAAGGAAAGAAAGAAAAAAAAAATATTTTTCACGGGTTGCCTCCCGTACAGCGCCTGGTTTAACGTCGCGGCTCGACAGCCTTTATGCTCACGTGTCTACTAGGGAGATGGACGATTTGTCCCGATCATGGTCATCTCCCCAGTAGTGCTTGCATCTTTGCCCATTTACCAAGAACGTAGCACTCCTGTCTTCTTGCCACAGTTCTACCGCCCCATGAGGGGTCATTCTCACTACTTCAAACGGTCCAGACCATTTAGACCTCAGCTTACCAGGAAACAATTTCAATCTTGAATTAAAAAGCAAAACTTTCTGTCCTGGTTCGAAAATGCGATGCACCACATGCTTGTCGTGCCATCTTTTGGTTCTTTCCTTGTAGTACTTCGCACTTTCATAGGCATGCCAGCGGAATTCGTCAAGCTCGCTGAGCTGCATCAATCTCTTTTTACCCGCCAGCTCTAAATCCATATTTAGCTTTCTGATAGCCCAGAAAGCTCGATGCTCAAGTTCAACCGGGAGATGACATGCTTTGCCATAGACCAATCGGTATGGTGACGTTCCGATCGGTGTCTTATAAGCTGTTCGGTAGGCCCACAACGCATCATCAAGTTTACCAGACCAATCATTCCGTTGTGTGTTCACCGTTTTCTGAAGAATCTATTTTACCTCCCTATTTGACACCTCCACTTGCCCACTAGTTTGAGGGTGGTATGCCATGGCCAACTTATGGCGCACCCCATACTTAGCCAATAATTTCTTGAAGCTTGCATTGACAAAATGAGCTCCTCCGTCACTGATAATTGCTCGGGGTGTCCCAAACCTTGTGAGAATGTGTTTCTTCACAAACTTCGTTACTACCTTGTTATCATTCCTGGGGCAAGCTATTGTTTCCACCCATTTTGATACATAATCTACATCTACCAAGATGTAACGATTTCCAAATGACGGTGGGAATGGACCCATGAAATCAATACCCCATACATCAAAGGGCTCAACTTCCAGTATGTTCTGCAAAGGCATCTCTTGTCTTCTGCCAATTGTTCCTGTCCTCTAACATCTATCACACATTTTGACATACTCCATAGAATCTCTGAACAGGGTCGGCCAAAAGAAACCTGACTGAAGAACCTTATGTGTTGTTCTCTCACCTCCATGATGCCCTCCATACAATGAAGAATGGCAGCCCCTTAGCACCTCTGCTATCTGACTCTTTGGGATGCATCTTCTCATCACCTGGTCTGGTCCCTGCTTGAACAAATATGGTTCGTCCCATACATAATATCGGCTGTCATGCCTCAATTTTCTTCTTTGCTGGTCTGTTGCTTCAGGGGGGTAAACTCCGCTCACTAGCAAGTTGACTATGTTAGCATACCAGGGAACTTCTGCTTCTCCCACTGCCAATAGTTGCTCATCTGGGAAGTCCTCATTAATGTCATCACTTTCCATCACATGCGACCGACTCTCCAGTCGTGATAGGTGATCTGCTACCTGATTTTCACTCCCCTTTCTGTCTCTAATCTCAAGGTCAAACTCTTGTAGCAATAAGATCCATCTGATCAATCTGGGCTTAGCATCTTTCTTGTTGAATAGGTATCGAATAGCTGCATGATCAGTGTACACCACCACTTTTGTACCCACCAAATACGACCGGAACTTGTCGAATGCAAACACCAGAGCTAGCATTTCTTTTTTTGTGACTGTGTAATTGCTCTGAGCCGCATTCAGCGTCTTGCTTGCATAATAAATAGAACGAAAAACTCTATTCTTCCTTTGTCCCAAAACAGCTCCCACAGCCACATCACTGGCATCACACATCAACTCAAATGGTTGTTCCCAGTCAGGAGAAGTAAGTATGGGTGCTTCTATCAACTTCTGCTTCAACTTTTCGAATGCTACAACACACTCATCATTTAATTCAAACTTGACCTCCTTTTCTAGCAGCCTGCATAGCGGTCTAGAAATGTTGGAAAAGTTTTTTATGAATCGTCTGTAGAATCCTGCATGTCCCAGAAAACTTCGTACACCTTTCACGGATACTGGTGGTGGCAATTTCTCCATCACCTCTATTTTAGCACGATCGACTTCCAACCCCTTTTTAGACACCTTGTGGCCTAGGACAATCCCCTCCTTTACTAAGAAGTGGCATTTCTCCCAATTTAACACCAGGTTGGATTCTTCACATCGAGCCAGTACCCTGTCAAGATTCTGCAAGCAAGTAGCAAACGAATTACCAAAAACAGAAAAATCATCCATAAATACCTCAACAAAATCTTCAACCATGTCATGGAATATAGCCATCATGCATCTCTGAAATGTGGCGGGTGCATTGCATAACCCAAACGGCATTCGCCTGAAAGCATATGTCCCATAAGGACAGGTGAACGTCGTCTTCTCTTGATCCTCAGGAGCGATGGCTATTTGGTTATAGCCGGAGTACCCATCAAGAAAGCAGTAATATTCCTGCCCTGCCAACCTGTCAAGTATTTGGTCAATAAAAGGAATGGGGTAATGGTCTTTCCTCGTGGCTTCATTCAGCTTTCGGTAGTCCATACAAATTCGCCATCCTGTGACGGTTCGTGTGGGGATTAACTCATTTTTCTCATTGGTGATTACAGTCATCCCCCCTTTCTTAGGAACACATTGAACGGGACTGACCCACTCACTGTCTAAAATTATTTCCTTTCTTACTACATCTTTCATTGCTGGATTAAGTCTCCTCTGTGGCTGAACTGTAGGCTTGGCTCCTGTCTCCATAAATATCCTGTGCGTGCAGAAAGATGGATTTATACCTTGAATGTCGGACATTTGCCAACCCATTGCTTTCTTTCTCTTCCTTAAGACCCCCAAAGCTGCCTGTTCCTGTTCCTCTGTCAAGTCTGCAGAGATAATAACTGGTAAAGTCTCTCCCTCCCCCAAAAAGATATATTTTAAATGGGGAGGCAATTCTTTCAGCTCCAATTTCGGTGCCTTCTCCACAGACGGTTTCGGCAATGGCTCTAGTGATCTCATCAAGGACTGAAATTCCTGTCTTCTCGGGTATTGAGGTGCTCCATCTAATAATTGAACCATTCCACAAGCTTCTCCATCCCCAAAATGATCAGAGTGCGTAAGCGCTCTCTCCAAGGGGTCTTGAGCTTCAACAGCCTGCTTACTTCCTACATGTTCAACCATGTTGATTTCCGAAAGCTCCTCATGTATAGCCGGCAGCTTCATGGATTTTAACACATCAAATACCTCTACCTTGTCATGTGCTTGCATTGTAAGTTTACCCGCAGCTACATCGATCAATGCCTTTCCGGTTGCCAAAAATGGTCGTCCCAAAATAAATGGGACTTCTGCATCTGGTTCAAAATCCAGAACAATGAAATCTACCAGAAAAATGAGGGAGCCTACCTGCACTAGCACATCCTCGACAATGCCATCCGGCTTAGCTAAGGACCTGTCTGCTAGCTGCAAGATCACTGTTGTGGGTCTAGGACTCCCTAGCCCTAACTTTCTGAATACCGAAGATGGCATCAGATTTATACTTGCCCCCAAGTCGCATAACCCACGAGCTCGGATACTTTGCCCAATCGTCAGCTGGATAGTAAAACTTCCAGGATCCTTTAGTTTAGTGGGCAACCTGTTCTGAATACGGGATGTGCATTCCTCTGTTAAAGCCACCGTGGCGTACTCAGTCAAGCGACTTTTGTTGGCCACGATGTCTTTGATATACTTTGCATATTTCGGCACACCCTGCAAGACATCAACAAGAGGTAAGTTAACATGTACCTGTTTGAGTACCTCCAAGAATTTCTGGAAACACGCCTCCTCCTTGTGTTTCTTAAGTCGTTGAGGGAACGGGGGTGGAGGCCTTGCTGGTTCAGCTTCTTTGGTCTTCCCCGTATCTGAAGTTTGTTCTCCCTCAACATCTACTGCTCCTGACTTCTAAGGCGGTCTTTCAGGTTCCACCTCCTTTAATTGTAAACCACTCCTCGTGGTCACTACATTTACCTGCTTAGGATTTGGATCCGTGTCGCTAGGTAGTCCTCCCCTGGGTCTAGTATTTTGGGCACTAGCAAATTGCCCAAACTGATATTCAAGAGCCTTGGTTGCCAATTGATTGTTCTTTACTTCGGCTGCCAGTTTGATGTAGTCAGCCTGAAATTGTGCCTGGTTGGCAATCATGGTCTTGAACATTTCCTCAATAGTCGGTGATGGTGGTGGAGGAGGGGCATTGTGATTTCTGAACTGATTCTGATAGCCTTGTTGCCCTCCTTGGTTTCTGTGCATACCCTGCCCTGAACCTTGGCCTTGTTAATTGTTGCTACCCCACGAAAAATTCGGATGATTCCTCCAATTCGAGTTGTAGCTACCACCAAACTGCTGTTGATTCCTCTGTGCATTGCCCACAAAGTTGACAGAATTAGGATTTGCACCACAGCACTCAACTAAATGCTCACTACTACCACACACTTCACACCACATCTGTTGGACTGCATTAACTGAGGCTGAAGACTGGTTCAAATTCATAGTGCTGAAGTGAGTGTTTAACTGATTTTGCAAAGCAGCTATCTGTGCAGCGATAGCTGTGAATCCATCCACTTCGAACACTCCCGCTGCTTTCCTTGCTCCACCCCTTGAAGAATCTGCATTCCATTCCGGATTGCCTTGTGAGATTCGGTTGAGCAAAGTGTACAACTCTTCATAAGTCTTCTCCAGCGCTTGCCCTCTAGCTGCTGAGTCTAACAAAATTTTAGTGTGGGGTTCCAAACCCTCAATAAAAGTGTGTACCAACACCTCATTTGACTGATGATGATGAGGACAGTCCCGCAACATGGACTTGAATCTTTCCCAGGCTTGATAAAGATTTTCTCCTTCCCTCTGTTTAAAGCTTAGAATCTGACTTCTAAGTTTAGCTGTTTTACCTGAAGGGAAAAATCTGATCAAGAAATTCTTTGCAAGATCATCCCACGTTGATATAGAGTTGGGTGGTTCAGCTTTTAACCACCTCTTGGCTTCACCCAATAAGGAAAATGGAAATAAGGTGAGCCGAACATAATCAGGTGACACTCCAGCGGGTATGTACGTGTCACTTATCTCCAAAAAGTTCTGGAGATGTTGTTGCGGATCTTCGTGAGGGAGACCGGTAAACTGCCCGCTATTGTGTGCAAAAGTTGCACCATATTTTGCTTTAACTCAAATCTCCCCCCAGGCTCTGGTTTGCGGATGCTGGAATGTACATTATTAGCGTGTGGGATTGCCACCTCGCGAACCGGCCTGGCTGCTACTTCCTCGGGCACTAACACTGCCCGTACAACTGGTGAATTGGGTTGCTCCATCGTAGACTGTTTGAGCAACTGCAGCTTCTTTCGAAGAGCTTCTCTACATTGACTATGCAATTCACGTTCTGGCTCTAAGTAAGATTCCACCAACTCCTTGTCCCTTGCCAGTGTTCACAGAAATAAAAATCTGCAAAATACAGGCTAAGACCAAGTTGTTAACACTTAAGAAAATAAAATACAAATACAGTAAATTTACACTAAACAAAATTTTACAAATCGCCTAGCCTCCCCGGCAACGGCGCCAAAAACTTGTTCGCGCTCTGCTGCTCGGTATGTGTTAAAAACTGACACGCAAGTGTACGTGGTCAAACAAGTAATAAAGTGGCTAAGTAGCCAAGTATCGATCCAAGGAGGCTGCTCTGGATATGCAAAATTTCCTAGTTCACTATATTTCTATTCAATTTCTAACTATGCTAACAACTATCCAATCAAGAATTTAGGGAGTTTTGTTTCTAAACTAATTATATACTAAACTTAACAACTATTATTTACGTTGAATTCAGACAATGGATATGCTCATGCCAAGGTTAAGAACGAGTAATGGAGTTGATAATTATGATAATTTGGTCATCCTCTTCTTCATATTGCTAGTCAAGAACGTTTGCCTAGAAATTAAAACTCTCGTATTTAATTTCACTTTAGAATCATAAACCATTCGTCTACATTTCTGTGATCAAATGAAATTTATGACCTAACACTACAATGCCGGTTCCTAAATTGACTAATACGGCTTTCAAGTATATTTCTATCAAGAAAGCACATCAAAACCCAATTTTCCCAAATCAAGTTAAGAACAATACCCTATTAATTCACAACTTTCCAATTTCATGCTCTCTCGAGTGAAATTGGACTTTTTAGATATACATTAATGGTGGCCAATCAAGAATGTACTAAGCACAAAAATTAATAGAACAATATGCAAGAAGAAGAAGAAACCATATCAATTATTACCAATAATCATTACACAAGTTCAAAACCTCAGCAAGAAAGGAATTAGCCACTCATTCTTGGATTAATCGTCCTAGAATGAGTGTAAATCATGCATACAATTGAAGGAAAAGAAGAAGGGAAGAGAAGAAAACTCTTATCTTTTCTATTCTTCAACTGCCACAAAACCACGTTCCTCTCTCCACTCCTGAACTCTGCTAAAAAAACTAGAACTAAAAGAAGACTCTTTAAAAATAACCTAAGTGTGCTATTTATACTAGTGGGAAATTTTTCCCGGAATAACAAGCAACGTGTCACGGAGGCCAACGCGGAGAACTGCCTCCGTGACACGGCGTGGACGTGGACCATCTCTGGAAATTGCAAGGTCCGGATAATTGGTCTCAACGTGGCACGGAGGCCATCGCGGAGGCCTATCTCCGTGCCACGGAACTGACGCGCAGGCACACTGGAAATTGCCTAATTAATTCCTGCCCAGGCAGTGTGCTACCGCGATGGCTGCGTGGCACGGCTCCATCGCGGAGCCAGTGTAAAATGTGCCATCCAAGGTCTTTTCCACGCTCGCATCCAAGTCCAACTCCGACATAGTTCCAACACGCATTTTAGCTCCTAAAAATCACATTATCCTGCAAAACAAATGCTAATCATGTTGGTTAGTATAAATTCGCATTTTATTACCAAATACATGATATTATATACACGTTGCACAACAAACAAGGTAAAAATGATACGTTTGAGTATCACTTGGGCATATAAATTTGCCCAAGATCAAGCATGCCTGATTTGATCATTGAAATGAAGTACAACTATGTTAAGACTTCTTAACCTCAAGAGTCGACTCTCAATATTAGCAAACTCATGTAAATTAACTGATTAAGACATTCCACATGAATTTTATCCTTCATTAAACATGTGCCCCTCACGGAAAGAAAGTTACCCATTTTCACACGCGAAAACAATTTTTATATCACAACATGTGTGGGTATATGAATAGAATTACGCTCACTCTCACAAAGAATTCACATGCATTATGTAATGACCCATAAGCTTGCCCTTAGTGTTTTATTCCACTAATTTAAGGATGTATGAATGTAAGATCAAGTAGGACTTTTTAGGTTGTAATGTAACTCAGGTGCAGGTAGGTACTATTGTGATCAGTAATAGTGACTATCTTTCCTAAGCGCTTTTAATACATCACGCCTTCATTACGAACTTCCCTTCCCTCACTTCACCTTTTTCACTTTTCATCTTTCTTTTTCCTCTTTTGTTCCCCCATTTCTTTAGGCACTTTTAGCTTATTAGTAAGGAGTTCTATAAGTAACTTTTCATTTATTTGTTTTCTTACTCCCTACTACTACTCACTCATATTCAAAAAAGTGCACCCTCGCCCTTTCTCCACTTTTACAATTGCTACTTTCCCTTCTTTTTCATCCTTCTCACTCCTTTACTCTTTCGGAGTTTTCCTTTAAGCGCTTAGGAGTTTTGGATCAAATTCAAGGCTAATGAAAGAAAAAGGATTAAGCTTATGTTGCAGCTGTCAAAGAATAGGCTCAAGGCTCAATGGGGTTAACTAGGATTAATTTTTCAAGGTAGGTATAATGAGGGATAAAAATTGGTTCATTCAAAGAAATGCCTAAATCATCTCCTACAATTCACATCCTTCATTTCGTTTTATATACACACCAGGCAAGTTCTAGACATTCCACAATAGCATAGAATACTCAAAAACCTTACACTCATGGCACATGCTCAAATCAAGACACACTCAGTAGACTCTTACTCAGCTAATCACCAGAATTCAGAATTAAGCTTCCATCATATTGAGTCAAATTCAAGAGCCTAAGTGTCTCGAACAAAGTTATACACTTGCATGCTTCCCACTGAACATACTTGCATCTTACAACCATGTATAGCACATAAAAAGAACATCAAGCACCAATTAGTTATGGTTTCAAAAACCCAAAACCTATCGACTAATTTTTCCTCAAGACGGTCGTCATCCATCCATCGTCGGAAACAGTCCCTAACTATGACTAAAAACACTATATACAGACAACGGAAAGAAAGAAAAAGAAAATTTTTATTCTTCGGTTCAAAGACCCCCCGTCGGAAAAGAACCGAAAAGAAAAACCAACGGGTGATGAAGTCATGCTTAATTCACAAAAAATATTTCAAATTTTTCAAATTTTTCACAAGCATTACATTCACCAAAAATCGTTAAGCACAACAAAAATTTTTGAAATTTCCCTTGAAATTTCCATCACCCCACACTTAAATCATGCTATGTCCTCATAGCATCAAATTAAAATCTAAAAAGGGTGAGAAATACTCCCTGAGGCCTTTAGGCCTAGCCAACAACATGCCTTTCTTCAACTTTGCACAAGTGGGTGTTCGACCCCACACTTTTTCTTTTCCATGCTTGTTAGCTTCCTCCTCCACGGGTACTCAGACTTCCCCTCCATCTGTGCTTAACTTTCCACCAAAAAAACACAAGGTGAAAATAAACAAAAATTAACTCAATTGCAAGAAATTAAAATGGTACCTGTGGTACCCTTGGGTTGCCTCCCAAGCAGCGCCTAATTTTACGTCGCGGCACGACGTACCAACTTTCACCACTTTTTCCTCCACCTTGAGGATATGAATCTCACCCCTAATTTCTTTTCTAATTTCCTCTTATGCTCTAGGGGTGGTGGTGGAAAATTGTAAGGACCAAGCAGTAGATGTTTTCTTTTGAACCTATTGGCCCTTATGTAAGGGAAGTCATTTTGTCTGTCTGAGTTAGCAAATTTCAGAATATATGGGGCTTGGTCCTCCTCTAGACATTTCTGTATAAACTTGGAAGACTCTATTTCTATGTTGTCAACCAAACTTAATGTCGAAAAATGCGTAGAGTTTGGTCCAATACACCTCAACTCTGAAATTGCTTTGTGCTTGACTTCCTTACTTGTGTACACCTTTTTAACATCGACATCTATTTCTCCATTAAGGTCAAATGGGAGATATTATTTTTCTTCTTCCATGAATGGAATTTCTATAGGTATGAGCCGATCACGGAGACACTCAAGAGATTCTAATTGTGGGGATTCATCCAATAATTCACCCTTGTATTCCTCTTGTAGTTCCTCTTGAATATCGGCTAAAACTGTCACCTGCAAATTATCACAAGCTTCAGCCTCAGCACACATCTCTGTGAGTTTGACGCTCATCCTGCTTACAACCTCTGCATTCTCCTTTTGCCGAATTATCAATTCTGCCACCGACTCCTTCATTTCTTCTGATTGCTCCAGGAGTTGTTTCATCATGTCCTCTATTTGAACTTGGCGTCCCAAGTCCTCATTTTCAACATGCCTATATTCAGCAAAAACAACAAAAGGATCATAGTAGGGGCTTGGGGGAGGGGAATATGCCTTTGGACAATCACCCCAATGGCCATATTGACACCCACATATATTGCACGTGTTACAGTTTTTCCACAAGTGGGGTCCTCCGCAATTCATGCAAGATTCGCCGAAATATGAGTATCCACCATTTATATTCCAAGATGTCATGTCAATGAGGGTATCCGAAAGAGAGAAAAATTAAAATGAACAAAGAATTAAAACAAATACTAAGATCAAGTTGTCAACACTTAAGAAAATAAAACAAAAATACAGTAAATTTACACTTAACACAATTTCACAAACCGCCTAGCCTCCCCGGCAACGGCGCCAAAAACTTGTTCACGGTCTGCTCGGTATATATTATAAACTGACACGCAAGTGCACGTGGTCAAACAAGTAATAAAGTGGCTAAGTAAGCCAAGTATCGATCCAAGGAGGCTCAGGGTATGTAAAAATTGCCTAAGTATACTATATTCTTATTTTACTTCTAACTATGCTAACAACAACGTAACCAACAGTTAATTGAGTTTTTGTTTCTAAACTATATATACTACAATTAATAACAACTATTTACTTGTGAATTTAAACTATGGATATGAGCATGCCAAGGTTAAGAACAAGTAATGAATTCGATGGTAATAATAATCCGGTTAATCTCTTCCTCATGTTGCAAGCCAAGAACAGTAGCCTAGAAATTAAAACTCTCGTATTTAATTTCACTTTAGAATTGTAAATCATTCGTCTACATTTCTGTGATCAAATACAATTTACGACCTAGCAATACAATTCCGGTTCCTAAGTTGACTAATACGGCTTTCAAGTATATTTCTATCAGGAAAGCACATCAAAACCCAATTTTCCCAAATCAAGTTAAGAACAATACCCTATTAATTCACAACTTTCCAATTTCTTGCTCTCTCGAGTGAAATTGGACTTTTTAGATGTACATTAATGTTGGCCACACACTAATGCAGTAAGAACAAGATTTAATAGAACAACATGAAAGAAGAAGAAGAAAACCATATCATTTACAATCAAAATTCACTACACATGTTCAAAACCTTAGCAAGGAAGAGAATTAGCCACTCATTTGTGGATTGATCATCCTAAAACGAGTGTAAATCATACGTACAATTGATAGAAAGAAGAAAGGAAGAGAAGAAATCTCTTAGCTTTTTCGTCCCTCAAATGCTGCTAACCCACGTCCTAGCTCCACCAAGTTTGAATTATGAAAAATAAACCTAAGTGTGCTATTTATATTAGTAGGAATCTTTCCCGCATTAACAAGCAACGTGTCACGGAGTGCATCGCGGAGCACGGCCTCCGTGACACGCTACGAACGCGGAGGCTCTCTGGAAAATCACCCGAAATTGGCCCAGGCAGCATCCTGCCGCGTTGGCAGCGTGTCACGCTGCCTGGGCAGCGCGTTACAGCCCCTTGGTCGCAGAGGCCACCTGCCGTGGCACGTTTCCAACGCGCAGGTAGGCTGTTTCGAGCGGCCTGCCTGCCGTGGCACCTTGTCGACGCGCCGGTGGGCTGTTTTGTGCCTTTTCCTTGCCGACGTTCGCGTGTTAATTCCGTTTCCAAGCTTCTACTTCACCAACTCATGGATTAGTTACTCAAACATCATCAAAACCTACAAAACAAAGGCTAATCATGTTGGTTAGCACATATCTCCACATTATATAAAAGTACATGAAAATGTATACAATAACTTAGATAAACAAGACTAATTTAAGTAATAAAGAGTATCTCGGGCATATATTTTTGCCTGTGATCAAGAGGTCTTTCCCGATGATTTGCTAGGTGGTCTTCCCGAATGGGAGATTGATTTTGGTATTGACCTTTTACTCGACAAGAAGCTTATATCTATCCCTCCTTATAAGATGGCTCCAGTTGAGCTAAAGGAATTGAAGGCTCAGTTGAAGGACCTGTTAGATAAGGGTTTCATTAGACACAGCAAGTCTCCATGGGGTGCACTAGTCTTATTTGTTCGGAAGAAGGATGGTTCGCCTCGCATGTGCATTGACTATTGGCAATTGAACAAGGTCACCATTAAGAACAGGTATCCTTTACCCAATATTGTTGATTTGTTTGACCAGCTTCATGGTGCCAGGTGTTTCTCAAATGTATATCTCAGGTCCGGGTATCATTATCTAAGAGTTCAGGAGTGTGATTGTTACTACCAGAATGTAGACCCGGATCATAACACAGGAAAAGGAGCCCCGAGAGACTCCAAGTCGACCCATGGCATGAAAATTCATCTAACTTCATATCAACAAAATGGAATACTTAACATATCAACATATTGGAAGAATGAACATGACATCACATAGCATGATAATTGATACAGGCTAAATACATAACAACGGAGTATTATATGTGGTCTGAAAGCCTCTAATGTAATAGATGGGAATACGTATGTTGATTCATATCAATTAATTAGAAATTAATTCTAGGGAAGAGAGACCCATACAAATTAATCATGTGCCAGGATCCAGATTTGAACTGGTGACACGAGGTTGATGGGACAACATCCCCAACTAACCCGAAAACTGAAACTAAACGAAAACATCAAGGTCTGAATCAAATGGTCCTCGGAGAATGAGGACTCACCAACAAGCTGGATGCGAAACTCCATAACAAGCTAATGACAATGATGGATCTGAAGGTTGGAGCCTGTATGATAAAATGATACAACATAGAGTATGCGGTCAGTACGTGGAATGTACCAAGTATGCAAGGTAAGTAAAACAGACATTTATAATATATAAAATCTCATAAATGATCATAAGAGTGGGACAACATGCTCATAACATAAATATCATAATATAACATAAGGCTCAAGATTTTCAAAACATTCATTATACCATCGGAATCATAATCATAATAGAAAAGTTTTATTGAACATGACTTGAGAAAATACACAGAATCATAAAGATGCATAAATCATGAGGAACAGTGGGAGATTCTCTTGACCGACTTACCCCATAAGAGCATATATGAAGCCCGACTTATAACCCTAGTCAGGAGGGCGTTCATGCCTTGCCAAGGGTAGAACCATGAAAGGCATGATCACACATGAAAAGTGCCATTTGGGCTAGGAACAGTCACAAGGGAGGTCCCAACATACCTACGGTGGCACGTAGTTTATGAGATCCAGGGCAGAACCTAGGCCCCGAACCTAATCGGTGTTTGATACCACTCCCAAAATATATATAGTGCTCATAGTATAATATGAATGAATTCATGGGCTCATTAAACCATAATAATCATAATCATACTTGTACATACGTGAACTAGCCATGACATAAGGCCCGTGAGCCGGCCAAAACATAATTCATGAATCATAGGTTTTATATGTACTTGTAGATCATGCATATAACTTGAGACTCATTCAATCATGATGGGTAATGGAATAAATTCATATTTCAAATCGTAAATTAGGTTGGGCTTTAAATATTATCAATTGAAGGGTCATAAATCGATTTATCATAGATCATGCTTAGACAGACTCAATTTAATTGAAATTGAAATCAACAATTAAATAATCAAAATAATTATAAGATCTACTCTAATTTTATAAAATATATTGTAAATCACACTTTAGAATCACCCACTTGTAAATGATTAGTTTTTTTATAAAAACTGGATTAAAACCCCAATAGATTTATAGTAAATTTTCATAGAATACTAAGGGATGGGCATGGGTGTGAACGAAAATACCCGTTCATTATCGTATATACCTGGGTTGATGATCTATTGACTTGTTTTGAAGATCCAAGAGGAATTGAGAAGTTGGAGATGATGAGCCGTAACTTCTTCTTGAGAGAAAGATCAATCTATGGATGTTTGAAGAGGGTGAGGATTTAGGCCAGGGTAATCCCTTTAATCTGACCTTAAGAAAGCCCAAAATGATTTCATTTAGGAGTTTGAAGTATAGGAGTTTACCAAAATACCCCCAAACTGCCAAAAAAAGACCTGCAACTGGTAGTTCCATCGACCAACAGGACGGGTCGTTGGTTTCTACAACGGCCCGTGGTGAGGTCCATTGTTACCTGCTACTGCTGGACTAAACTGCTCATAACTTTTTACGCTGAACTCTGATTTATACAAGGTTGGATGCGTTGGAAAGAATACTTCGCGGTCTTCAATGTGAAGTGCTGAATTATTCAAAAACATTTTGTAAAATGAGATATATGGTTGTTTGAATTTGACCCTTGTGAGAACTTATACGAACACTCAAGCGGTAAAGGGGCTCTCAACTCAACTTTGTGCTAGAGATTCTTTATGACCATAATTTTATTGTAATGCACTTCTTATACTTAGGAATTGATCTTAAAACCTTGCTTCCATAAATTCACCGGCTTGGGTCTATCCATATACCTGGAATGGTTCCGAACTTAGCCCGAGATTTTAAACAAACTAGCAGAACCAACGACCCATCCAATGGGCCTTGGTAACAAACAATGGACCATTAGTCCGTCCGTCGGTTTCCCCCATTATTCCTTTGAAATTCTCTTTATCTACTTCAACGATCACAAAGAACAACCAATTCAATCAAGCCACGGTCCGTACAATCCCCTCGTGGGTTTTGGGAAAAATTTTCACGGCTCTCTAGTAATGAGTACTTCCAACGACCCATTGGACTCTAAAATAAACAGTAATGAGGTTCATTATTTGGTTCTGGTATAGTTTTGTTGTTGTTTTATATTGTAAGACTTGGGTCTAATCTAGGGAACTTTTGGGGTGTTACCGTGATATTCCAAAGACAGCCTTCAAGATGTGGTACAGTCATTATGAGTTTGTAGTTATGTCATTTGGGCTAACAAATGCTCCTGCAGCTTTTATGGACCGGATGAATAGGGTGTTCAAACAATATTTGGATATGTTCGTGATCATTTTCATTGATGATATCTTTATATACTCTCGAAGAGAGGAGGAGCATGCCGCTCATTTGAGAGTAGTGCTTCAGACTCTCAAGGATCGCCAAGTGTGAGTTTTGGTTGAACTCCGTAGCATTTTTGGGCCATGTGGTATCAAGCGAAGGCATAAAGGTAGATTTTCAGAAAATCGAGGCAGTGAAGAATTGGCCTAGACCGGTGAATCCTTCAGATATTCGGAGTTTCTTGGGCCTAGTTGTTTATTGTCGAATATTTGTTGAAGGGTTTTCATCAATTGCAACACCTTTTACCAAGTTGACTCAAAAGAAGGTAAAGTTCCAATGGTCTGAGGCTTGTGAGAAGAGCTTTTAAGAGTTGAAGACTCGACTCAGTACCACACCGGTGTTGACCCTACCCGAGGGTACGTATGGTTTCATGGTGTATTGTGATGCTTCAAGAATCAGACTCGGTTGTGTATTGATGCAACGAGGGAAGGTGATATCATATGCCTCTAGACAGTTGAAGATCCATGAGAAGAATTACCCGACCCATGATTTAGAGTTGGCCTCGGTAGTATTTGCATTGATGATATGGTGATATTACTTGTGTGGGGTCTATGTGGATGTGTTTATGGACCACAATAGCTTACAGTACGTGTTCACACAGAAAGACCTTAATCTACAAAAAAGAAGGTGGTTAGAGCTACTCAAAGATTACGATATAAGTGTTCTTTACCATCCGGGTAAAGATAATGTTGTGGAGGACGCACTTAGTAGACTCTCGATGGAGAGTGTGTCCCATTTGGATGAAGGAATGAAAGAGATGGTGAAAGATGTGCACGGTCTCGCAAGGTTAGGAGTTAGGTTGGTTGACTCCACCAAAGGCGGTGTTGTTGTTCAAAGCGGATCCGAATCGTCCTTGGCGACTGATGTGAAATCTAGGTAAGATGAGGACTCGATTTTGGTAAGTTAAAGGAAGTTGTTCGTAGTAAAAAGGTGGAGGTCTTCTCCCAAGGGGGAGATAGTGTGATTCGGTACCAAGGTCGCCTATGCGTTCCAAATGTTGATGATTTAAGGAGCTAGATATTGCATGAGGCCCATGGATCCAGGTATTCTATCCATCTTGGTGCCACCAAGATGTATCGTGATTTACGAGAAATCTATTGGTGGGATGGCATGAAGAAGGATATTGCAGAATTTGTAGCCAAGTGTCCGAACTGTCAGCAAGTAAAGGTTGAGCATCAAAGGGTGGGAGTACTTTAGGATATTAGCATTCCCACTTGGAAGTGGGAAGAGATTAACATGGATTTTATAACAGGGCTACCTCATACTCGCCAACAATATGATTCTATTTGGGTTGTGGTTGACAGGTTGACCAAGGCTGCACATTTTCTACCGGTGAAAACCACGGACTCAAAGGAGGATTACACCAAGCTATATATTCAGGAGTTGGTTCGATTGCATTGAGTTCCCTTGTCCATTATTTCAGACCGAGGTACTCAATTTACCTCTTAGTTTTTACGTTCATTTTAGAAAGGGCTTGGGACTCATGTTAAGCTCAGCACAACATTTCATCCACAAATGGATGGTCAACTGGAGCAGACAATCCAAACATTCGAGGACATGCTAAGGGCATGTGTGATAGACTTCAAAGGCAGTTAGGATGATCACTTGCCCCTGATTGAGTTTGCTTATAATAACAGCTATCACTCCAGTATCTAGATGGCACCGTTCGAGGCTTTTTATGGACGGAGATGTATATCGCCCATCGGATGGTTTGAGGTTGGTGAGGCAGCTATGATAGGACAAGATTCGATTCATGAGGCTATGGTGAAGGTTCAGTTGATAAGGGACGGGCTAAAAATAGCTCAGAGTCATCAAAATTCCTATGTGGACGTGATAAGAAGAGAATTAGAATTTGCAGTCGACGACTGGGTGTTTCTGAAGGTATCTCCCATGAAGGGAGTGATGCGGTTTGTAAGGAAAGGAAAACTCAGTTCCTGCTATGTTGGTCCCTATTGGATAGTGAGAAGAGTTGGTAAGGTAGCGTATGAGTTGGAGTTGCCCTCAGAGTTTTCCTCTATGCATCCTCTGTTTCATGTATCGCTTTTGAAGAAATGTTTGGGAGATCCAACTCTAGTTATCCCGGTGGACAACATTGGTGTACAAGATATCCTTAGCTATGATGAGGTTCCGGCGGAAATATTAGACCGTCAGGTTCGTAGGAAAAGGAATAAGGAGGTATCTTTAGTTAAAGTATTATGGAGGAATCAGCATGTTGAAGGATCTGCGGGGGAAGCCGAAGCGGATGTGATGGCTAAATACCTATACTTATTCTCTACCGGCTCAGTTCTGACTTGAGGTATTAGTCTTGCCCTATCACTCTATTTGGTATACATTCTAAAATCATGTTTCAAGTTTCTTTTATGTATATGGATGTGTATGTTAAACTTGAAATGTGTTTAGCTATGTGATATGCATCGGAGGTAGTCATTCCGTTAAATTTCGGGTTAAATGATCAGTATTGGGGTGTAATGACTGCATGTCTTTGTTTTGTTCTTGTTTCCAACATTCAAGGATGAACGTTCCTAAGGGGAGATATTGTAATACCCCGAAAGAGCCTAAAATTAGACCGGGGATCAAAATTTGAAGTTGGCTAAAAAGCTAGGAAAATGTCATAGAATGGGCGACGTAACAACTCGTGGTTGGAAACCACAGGTCGTTGTATGCAGTCGTGGTCATGGGAGACTATGTGGCAGTGGATACAATTGGTGGAATAAAGACTCATTCCTTGAAACAAAAAGTCATTGTTTGGGATTGTGGGTAAGTACTGGACTTAAGCATAGGGGATGTAACGAGTCTTTCAACAACTCAATGTGAGCTATGACGATCCATTGTCACCAACCATTGTCTAGGTGGTGTGATCGCCAGTGGACTTAACAAATTGATAGCACGAGTCATGGTGCGGCTCGTGGTAAGGGAAGTGATCTTGGGCAAATTTATATGCCCAAGTGATACTCAAAAGTACCATTTTCGCCTTGTTTATCTATCAATGTGTATACATTCTCATGTAATTGGTAACAAAATGTTAATTTATACTAACCAACATGATTAGCATTGTTTTGCAGGTAAAATGTGATTTCGGGAAGCCAAAATGCATGTTGGATGATATCGGAGTTGGACTGGGATGCGAGCAAGGGAAAAGGCATTGGACAGCATGAATTAAAGGGGCTCTGCGATGGAGCCGTGTCACGCTGCCATCGCGGAGGCATTCTGCCTGGATGGGAAAATTCGCCCAAATTTCAGAGAGGGTCCACGTTTGCTCCGCGATGCACGTCGTGCCACGTTGATCCTAAATTCCTGGACCCCCAATTCCAGTGAGGGTCCGTGTTCGTAGCGTGTCACGGAGGCAGTGCTCCACGATGCACTCCGTGACACATTGCTCGTTATTCCGGGAAAAATTCCCAGCAGTATAAATAGAACACTTAGGTTCATTTTTTAATATTCTGACTTGGTGGAACGAGGACGTGAGTTACAGGCAGTTGAGGGACGAAAATATCAGGGTTTTTTCTCTCTTTCTTTCTTCTTTGATTCAATTGCTTGTATAACTAACACTCATTTTATGATGTTTAATCCACAAATGAGTGGCTAATTCCTCTCCTTGCTGAGGTTGTGAACAATTGTAATGAAATTTGATCATTGATTCTTTGGTTTTTCATCTTTTCTTCCTTGTTGTTCTATTAATTCTTGTTTTTACTGCATTAGTGTGTGGCCTACATTAATGTACATCTAAAAAGTCCGGTTTCACTCGAGAGAGCAAGAAATTGGAAAGTTGTGAATTAATAGGATATGTTCATTACTTGGTTTGGGAAAATTGAGTCTTGATTTGCTTTCAGGTTAGAAATATACCTGAAAGTTGTATTAGTCAATTTAGGAACTAGAATTGTATGGCTAGGACATGAATTGCATTTGATCACAGAAATGTAGACGGATGGTTCATGATTCTTAAGTGAGGTTAAATACGAGAGTTTTAATCTCTTAGCAAATGTTCTTGACTAGCAACAGGAGGAAAAGATTAACCAATTTATGATGATAATCAATTTCATTACATGTTCGTTTAACCTCAACATGCTTTCATTCATAATTCAGATTCAAAGTAGATAATTGTTCTTAGTTTTAGTATAAAATTTATAAAACAAACTATCAACTTTTTGGTTACACTGTTGTCTGCATTTTGAGAAGTAAAATATAGTACACTTGACCAAATTGCACTTCATCCAAGTCTCTGTGGCATCGATACTTGGCTTACTAAAGCCACTTACTACTTGTTCGACCACGTGCACTTGCGTGTCATTTTATATACCCACAATCACGCGAACAAGTTTTTGGCGCCGTTGCCGGGGATTTGGCAATTGGTGAATTTGTTTTAAGTGTTAATTTATGGTATTTTTATTTTCTTAAGTGTTGACAACTTGGTCTTAGCCTGTATTTTGCAGACTTAATTGTTGTTGAACACTGGAAAGAGACAAGGAGCTGGTGGAATTGTATATAGAGCCAGAAAGAATATTTCACAGTAAACGAAGAGAAGCTCTACAAAGAAAGTTGCAGTTGCTCAGAAAGACGATCATGGAGAAACAACAGAATCCACCGGTAGTACGGGCAGTGTTAGTGCCCGAAGAAGCAGCAGCTCGGCCGGTTCGCGAGGTGGCAATCCCATATGCCAATAATGTTACATCTAGTATCCGCAAACCAGAGCCCGGAGGGAGATTTGAACTTAAACAGAAAATGGTGCAGTTGTTGCACACTAGCGGGCAATTTACCGATCTCCCTCATGAAGATCCACAGCAGCATCTCCAAAATTTTTTGGAGATAAGTGACACTTACATACCCGCTGGAGTGTCATCAGACTATGTCCGGCTTACATTGTTCCCTTTCTAATTATTGGGAGAAGCCAAGAGGTGGTTGAAAGCTGAGCCACTGAATTCTATTTCTACGTGGGATGATCTTGCACGGAAGTTCTTGATAAGGTTTTTTCCCTATGGTAAAACAGCAAGACTTAGAAGTCAAATTCTATGTTTCAAACAGAGGGAGGGAGAAAATTTATATCAGGCCTGGGAAAGATTTAAATCCATGTTACGGGATTGTCCTCATCATCATCAGTCCAATGATGTGCTGGTGCACACATTTATTGAGGGTTTGGAACCCCACACCAAAATATTGCTAGACTCAGCAGCTGGAGGGCAAGCGTTGGAGAAGACTTATGAGGAGCTGTATACCTTGTTGAACCATATTTCATAGGGCAATCCCGAATGGAATGCTGATTCATCAAGAGGTGGGACAAGGAAAGTAGCAGGAGTGCTTGAAGTGGATGGGTTCACAGCTATCGCTTCACAGATAGCTGCATTGCAAAATCAACTTAACACCCACTTCAGCAACATGACATTGAACCAGCCTCAAGCCCCAGTTAATGTCGTACAGCAGATGTGGTGTGAAGTGTGTGGAAGCAGTGAGCACTCAGCTGAGTGTTGTGGAGCCAATCCTGACTCAGTAAACTTTGTGGGTAATGCACAGAGGAACCACCAGCAGTATAGTAGTAGCTACAACTCCAATTGGAGGAATCATCCTAATTTCTCATGGGGTAGCAACAACCATCAGGGCCAAAGTTCGGGTCAGGGTGTGCAAAGGAACCAAGGAGGGCAGCAGAATTATCAAGCTCAATTCAGGAACAACAATGCACCTCCTCCACCACCATCACCCAGCACTGAGGAGATGTTCAAGACCATATAGCTAACCAAGCTCAATTGTAGGCTGACTATGTGAAATTGGCAGCCGAAGTGAAAAACAACCAGTTAGCTACCAAGGAACTTGAATATCAGTTTGGGCAATTTGCTAGTGCCCAAAATACAAGGCCTAGAGGAGGACTGCCAAGCGACACGGATCCCAATCCCAAGCAGGTAAATGCAGTGACCACAAGGAGTGGTTTGCAGCTGAAAGAGGTGGAACCAGAAAGACCACCTCAACAGTCGGCAGCAGCAGAAGTTGAGAGGGAGCATAGTTCCGAAAGGGGGAAGACTAAAGAAGCTGAATCAGAAAGACCTCCACCCCCGTTCCCTCAACGACTAAAGAAACACAAGGAGGAGGCATGTTTCAAGAAATTCATGGAGGTGCTGAAACAGGTACATGTTAACTTACCTCTTGTTGATGTCTTGCAGGGAGTGCCGAAATATGCTAAGTATATAAAGGACATCGTGGCAAACAAAAGTCGGTTGACTGAGTATGCTACGGTGGCTCTAACGGAGGAGTGCACTTCCCGGATTCAAAATAGACTGCCCACAAAGCTAAAAGACCCTGGGAGTTTTACTATCCAGATTACTATTGCGCAGAGCATCCGAGCTCGTGGATTGTGTGAGTTGGGAGCGAGCATAAATTTAATGCCGTCTTCGGTATTCAGAAAGTTGGGCCTAGGGAGTCCTAGACGCACAACGGTAATCTTGCAGTTGGCGGATCGATCCTTAGCCAGGCCGGATGGCATTGTTGAGGACGTTCTGGTGCAAGTTGGCTCCCTAATTTTCTCGGTAGATTTTGTCGTGTTGGATTTTGAACCAGACGCGGAAGTCCCATTTATTTTGGGACGTCCCTTCCTGGCAACCGGGAAAGCACTAATCGACGTAGCTGCGGGGCAGCTAACAATGTGAGCACATGACAAGGTAGAGGTTTTCGATGTGTACAAGGCACCCAAGCTCCCGACGGTGCATGAAGAACTCTCGATGATCAATGTGATTGATCAAGGTGATGATAAGCAGATGGAGGATTCCCGAGAGTTAATGGAAAAACCACCGGAAAGGTGTAAGCACTACTGGGGGAAGGACGGTGATCGAGAGAAAGCGTCCATCACCCTAGCGGACAATTGAGCTTAAACAACGTGGAGCCGCAACGGTAAACCAGGCGCTGCACGGGAGGCAACCCGTGAAAAAAAATTTTCTTTCATTTTGTAAAGTGTAAATAGATTTTTCTTTTTCCTTTTTCTTAATTTACTACAAAATTTTTCGTTTTAGTTTTTGTTTTATTTGTATTTAGAGTGAAACTCATAATTCTAATCAATTTTGTATAGTGAGATGAATTTCAGGTCAAATAGAGAAAAATACACACGGAATCGCGAAGGAAAAGTCGAGGTATGAAAAATTAATAAAAAGTGAAAAACAGTGAGCAGGGGCGATAGCTCCATGTCACGGAGGTGGACCTCTGCGTTACCCTCCATGACACGTTGAGGTATAACCCGGAAATTCTAAAAATTTCCAGAATGGTCTCACTATGGCTCCGTGTCACGGAGGCAGTGCACCGCGATGCACTCCGTGACACGTTGCCTTGCATATCGCGACGGGTCACACCGGGTCGCCAGGTGACCCGCGCGATATTCTTACTTTTTAACCCCGAAACTCTTCCCTTTTCCCTCATTTTCTAATCCCTCCGCGACCAAACCCCCCAAAACCCATCCCCCATCAACGTGACACGGAGTAAGGCAAGAAATTCACCGAGTTTTCTTCGATTCTTCAAAGTCAAGGTATGTTTTTTCGATTCCCTCTCAAATTCTTGTCGATTTTCCTCGATTTTGAGCATGGGAGGTGAGCTAAATTGCCCTACATAGTAATTAAGCATGAATTCGAGTTAATTGTTGTTGATGAATGTTCGAAATGTCGTTATGATTACTTGAACTTGTCGATTGCATAACTTATTCGAATTTGATTGATAATCTCAATTCTAGGGCTTGTTTGTTGAATTTGAAGTTGAAAGTGTGTTGAAATTGTGAATTTTATGTCGGGATGTACATGTTGAATGAGATGAGTCGATGTACAAATTGTTAGGATGTTAATAGAACGACGGATTCTCGGGTTTGGGAAATGTTGAAATTTGTAAGAATTTGGTTGGTTGTATAGGTTCATGTAGATAAATTTTTGTTGTTGTTTTTGTTTCTTTGTTTTTCTTTGCTAAGTGTGATGGGTTAAAATGTTAGCGATGGTAGTGATTGTGATTAGCTGTACGAAGTCTGAGTAGTACGCAGAAGTTATACCGTCGAATTTTTTGAACGCACTAAGTATGATTGTATAGTTGTCTACTGTGTGTAAATAATGATAATCTTGTCGTAGTGTTGTAACTGTAGCTAAGGACTAAGTGTGGGGTAACCTAGCATAACCCGACCTTAGCCGAAGTTAATATCCGTTGGCTTAACATTGATCTTGTTTACTTGGGTTGACAGGTAAAATGGCAAGCCGGCAAGATAAAGGAAAAGGCGCGTCAACTTCAGGCGCCAGAAGGAAACGAATCAGACTGGGCACAGCAGTCCCAGCTGCACCAGCAGTTCCACGCGGCCAGCGCCACCAGTACGGAACAAGATGGGTGACCGATGAGGGGAAAAAGTGGTACGCCAAGCACAAAGAAAACAAATATTTCTCCGAGGAGCATATAGCATGGGAATCATTGGCACAGGAGTTCCCTAGAATGGTCCACCAGATTGAGGCAGCTGGGCTCAAGTTCATCTTTTAAGAGCCCAAGGAATGCAATCTGCACTTGGTTTGGGAGTTCTATGCCAATTGGAACCCGACGATCAGGAGTCAAACAATCAAGATCAGAGGGCAAATAGTCACTCTGGAGCCTCACCACCTCAATGCCATCATAGGAGCGCGGGACACAGACGCCCACGTACTCCGACAGCTGAACATTACCCCACCATATGCGGACATCAGACGCACATTGTGTGGGCCCCAATCAACAGCTAGATGGAGCAGACACAAAGAGAGGGGCTACCACCAAACGTTGCCCTATTCACAGATGAACAGGGAAGCCCGAATCTGGCTGAAGATAGTCTGCTCATGCCTAATCCCGGGGGTACATATGGCAGATGTAACCCGGGATCGTGTATGCCTGGTGTACGCCCTGATGAAAGGGCTGGAGATCAATGTCGGGGCGGTTATTATATCCGCCATGAAGAGAGCCCGATTGCACCAGGGGCACAGGTATGGCTTTGGTGGACTACTGACCACCTTCCTCAGGGGCCTCGATGTTGAGGCCCTTGACTATATCCCGCAGTTGGAGCGGCGGGCCTTAGACGTTACTAAAACTAAGGCTCCCGACACCACCCACTGGCCAGTGCTTACACTTGGTGAGCGACATGCTCGTGATGACCAGTATATGGCTCGGATATATGGGATGCAGATGCTACAGTTGAGGATAGGTGGGAGGCCGGCGACAGAGGAGGAGCTATGGCAGCTCGAGCTAGACTACCCTTTTGGTGAAAACGCTAGGGCCAGCATTTGTAGAGCCCACAGATGATGATGTCCCCATAGACGAGGAGACACGTCGGGAGGACTCCGATGTGGAGTCCGATGATGACGACGGAGGCGACTCAGATATGGGATATGAAGCAGCAGCACCCGACGAAGAAGTGAAATACTTTGACTGATCAGGGAGTTCCACCACCCGAATTTGTGCTATTTGAATTTTTGTGAACACTGGGGACAGTGTTCGAACTATGTGTGGGGTGGAAGTAGTTAGGTGCTGGGCTGCACTATTTTGTTTGTATGCTCTCTTCTGTTGTCATGTATGTTGTTTGTCCCTGTGAGTGTGAATTGTTAAGTTGTTCTGTATTTGTAAACATTTGTTAAATTGATGTGTGTTGCTGAATGTTGCTAGCTGATTCTGATTCTGTACATATTTTCGTTATCAAAATGATCGATATTTTAAAATTTTTTTTAAAATAGTTTGTAAATTTTAAAATATTTTGTAAATAATTTTTCTATCGAAATGATCGATATTTTCGACATTTTTCTAATTTTGGGTTTCTCGGCATTTGTTTTCGGTTCTTTTACCGAGAATAGTCCCATTGAACCGACGTCTTAAGTAGTGACCGTTCCCCATGATGGATGGATGACGACCGTCTTAAGGGAAATGTAGTCGTTAGGAGTAGATTTTTTTCAATTATTTTTCAAATTTTCAGTTTTTCTTTGGTGGATTGCATCCCGAAACCTGTAGTTACTCTCTGGTTGCGAAATTCTAGTTGCGTGTTGTGCATGATATTCAAAATGCAAAGGTGATTCATATGAAATCATGCAAATTTGTAAATATGTTGAGATACCTAGGCTGTAGAGTTTGATTCAGTGTGATTGAGGCTTAATTTTGAATTCCTGTAATTAGCTAATTAAAGAGTCTGTGAATACATATTGAATCGAGCATGTGCAAAAAGTGTGAAGTGAGGTGTTGATATTCCATGCTATTGTGAAGTGTCTAGAACTTGCCTGGTGTGTGTACAAAACGAAATGAAGGAGGTGTATTGTAGGAAAGGATGTAGGCATTTCTTTGTTTTAACCGAGAGTTTCTATTTTTTTTTCTCCTTGTCATACCCCCCTGTGATTGTATACCCTAGTCAGCCCGTTGAACCTTTAGCCTATTATTTTTTTCTTTTGTCCAAAAAGTGTAAACCGAGCATAATTCCTTCTTTTAATTAGCCATAAAGTCTATACAAAACTCTTAATCACTTAAGAAGAGATAATAATTTTCCAAAAGTGTCAAAGAGTGAGAATGGTGAAAAGAAAAAGAAAAGCAGAGTGATAGAAGAAAAGAAAAGGTTGAAGGTGCACTTGCTATAAATAAACGATAATGAAGGTGCGTGAACAATCTTTGTTGTTGTGTCAAGTGTGCTTAATGCAATGGGCCATACTAAAGAAAATCATCAAGAATGGGATGATGAAAAAAATAAAAAGAAACAATGTCCATGAGTTGATGGGATGTGTTGAAAAGGCGCTTAAGGAAGCTAGTGGCTATTATTGGCTAATCCAATATTTACTAGTTCCGTAGCTTCCATTACAACCCGTTAAAGTCCTACGTGATCTTACATCGCACTTCTTTATATTAGTGGAGTAATACACTAAGGGCAAGCTTATGGGTCATGACATGATGCATGTGAATTCTTTTGGGAGAGAGAGTGAAATTGTGTGTACATGCCCTTGTTTGAATGTTTGTGAGTCATATGAGCAAAAAGGGGAAGATTCTCTTGAGTTGTAAGGGCACATGCTTGATGAAAGATTAATTTTCGTGTTAGATATCTTGATCAACTGATTTGCATGAGTTTGCCGATATCGAGAGTCGATTCTTAAAGTCTAGGAGGTCTTAATGTATTGAAGGTCATTGCATTGATAAGACCATGCATGTTTTCTTGATGATTTGCTGTATTGAATAATCGGTATAACCGTAGCTTAAATTGTCGAACCAAAGTAGCGAGGTTGGGATGTAAATTGCATGAATTGTATGTTTGTTGTTCAAGGACGAACAAGGATTTAAGTGTGGGGTAAGTGATCTTGGGCACATTTATATGCCCAAGTGATACTCAAAAGTACCATTTTCGCCTTGTTAATCTATCAATGTGTATACATTCTTGTCACACCCCACCTTGGGGGGTATGACTGGTACCTGGTGCCCTACTGGGACCTGAACTACTGAACTGCTAAGCCTGGGCACATCTGGCACCTGGCTGGCTGTAACTCATATTTCTGGAAACAAAGGGCTATATAACGGCTGTAAACACAGCCCCCGACCCATTGGCCTATAGCCTCCTGTACCTGTACTAGCAGCTGACCAGAAACATACCAATTCAGGGAAACCTATGCGGGCCGACAAGGCCACCATGCTGTCCAGTTATCTGGAACTCAATCATGGAGTACTAGAAAGCTACGTGACCGGCAAGGTCACCACTGCTGGCAAACTATGGCCCCACACGGCCAACACAAAAGAAAGAAAGAGTACGAACAGCTATACAACTGCACGGTCTCACACGACCGGCTCATCTGACCACAGGGAGATTTATACAGACTGCAAGCCTCTAGGAATAACAATAGAAATGATCGGGACAGGGCCCCGACCTACCCGTACTATACAACAAAAGAAATGGAAATACACCTCTGGAATTCAATCTCCGGATGACAGGAGCTGAATACTCGGTCGCTGACAGGAATCACGTAGTATCGCCTGCTCATCTCTGAGTACCTGCAGGCAAGAAATGCAGCGCCCCACCGGGCGTCAGTACCGCTGGTACTGAGTATGTAAAGCAATAACTGAAAGCCAAATCTGAAAACAACAATGTAACTGATGAAACTGAAGTAGGGAGAAACAGATTAATTTGTCTGATAATATAAGTCATACCTTCTCTCCATTATATTGGATGGGATAGGAGTCATACCTGAAGACATATCCCTCTACTGCTGATCTACTCGTATCTAATGTAACATGACATAACATGAAATAACATAGCATGGCACACACAAACCTTACCCGGCCCCCATAAGTCGGGAGGTACAACCAACACAGAATCTACACCCCTACCCTGGTCATCCCATCTCCTATAACCCTGTAAGCAACCTGCCGGTCCCCTGGGTATGCACTTGGGCTCGCTAAGCCCCTGACTATAACTGTATCTGAGTCCGGAGGACTCCAGAATCAACACCCCGGGCGTATCCGCTCGACGGGTGTGTATAAGGGCCGACCAAGGCACAATATGGGGAAAACTGGCATCCCATCTTCGTCTCCTGTGGGACGGCATGCCACTCCGTAGAGAGACGTATCCTCGTCCTCTGGCGGATGAGTCGATACAGCTACTAACCCTGGGCGATCATGGATGCTAGGTAATCCAACACCAAACAACACAACGGTCTCAACTAGTAATACTGTCTGCGTATCTCACATGCTGAGGCTAATAGGGGTAAGGTATCGTATATATTACATGCTAAACCAATGATAATAATCTGTACGTATTTAATACGTGCTGAGGCTGGTAAAGATGTATATATGAATATAGTCTCCTGCCAGACTGTACTGGGGCAAATGCTATACAAAATATAGTATTTCTGCTGCAACCTATGTTGTATACTGAGTTTCTTATTAACATGATTTACTATTCCTAACATGCATTCTAAACTTTATTTTAGCCTGCCATTCTATTTCTGAGGTGCTTTAGGGATATTGCATCCCTTTACGGGGTTTCAACTGAATACAATAATATCTTAACATTTCATATTACATCACATACTGAGCATGCTGGCAGTTTCTAACACTTGTGTTAGAATCTATGTCGTACTAGCAAGTTTCGTGCTAATTATAACTTAATGCTTCTAATATCGTACCAACATTTGTAACAAACATAATACATGACTTCTGAACATTCTACCGGCCTTTAAATTACTTTACTATACCGAGATTACTAACTTGCCGAGGAAACTAGCTTTACATACCGTATTCTTGAACTATTCGCCCGTCGAACGAGACTCGGCCGGTACTTCAACTATCTTCTCCCAACTGCATTCATAAATATGTCAATTAATACTAAATACAGCTTTATTGTAATGAGCAACGTTACTTTCGATATAGTTTATAGCCTAAACCTAGGCTTATCGAAAGACGGCCAAAAACTCGCTATTTTTCAGAGGTCCAGAAGGGAGAAATATTGACTTCACAGCTAGGAACACATAGACACTAATTTAGAGCAATTCCACTTACCTTAGCTCGGTGGCTCGACGATCCGTCGACCGTATTTTATGAAACTGAATCCGTAGGAATGCTCTCTGCTGCTAAATACCTCTGTATCTGGAGTTAATTTGAGTTTGGGCAACGTTTAGCAGCGTAATCGGACGAAAATTATATAATTTCTTCGTTCTTACCTTCTCTCTACCGCTCACCCTCTGTTTTCTGGAAGTAATTATGTGATTAAATGATTTAAAACCGAAGTGGCCTTTATATACTTAGGCCTGGACAAGGCCAACGTGTCACGGATCCAACGCGGAGGCCCCTCCTCCGTGACACGCTGCCATCGCGGAGGGGCTCTGCCTCGGCTCCTTCCGCGATGGTTCGACAGGTTTCTCGTCTAATCTTTTCCCAGGCCTTTCTCCAGCACGTATGGCCTTCAAATATTCTTAACCAACGTGCGAATAGGTCGTCTAGGTGCCGGGAATTCTACGGGGTAAAACATTCTCCCCCCGTTAAGAACAATCTTCCTCGAATGTACACTGTTATCTAGAGGACTACTTACTTACTTTCTAGAAAAATTTCGGCAGAGTTTTCTCTGTAATATGGACTATAGCGAAAACCTGAAATGCAGAAAAGTCCAACACAGGCACTGCATGTAATATTTTAGGATCCACTGAATAACTAAGTATCAATCTTTTTCATTCACACACATACAACTATAAGGTACTGCATAAGTAATAATACGGACATACCTGTCGCCTGACTAAGCCTGAAATAGGTGAGGGTATCTGGCTTTCATATCTTCTTCATCTTCCCACGTCATTTCCTCACGATTCCTATTACGCCACAATACTTTGACAGATGCAACATCTTTAGTCCTCAACCTGCGAATCTGTCTGTCTAAGATAGCTACGGGAACCTCTTCATATGCTAACTCCTCTGTGACCTGGACATCCTAAACTGGAACTACTGTAGAAGGGTCCCCTACGAACTTCCTTAACATAGAGACATGGAATACTGGGTGAACAGATGCTAACTCTGGAGGCAAGTTTAATTCGTATGCAACTTGGCCTATTCTTCGCCGAATCTGATATGGGGCAATGAACCTCGGGCTAAGCTTGCCTTTCTTTCCGAATCTCATTACCCCTTTCATCGGAGATACTTTCAGATATACCCAGTCATTTACCGCAAATTCTAGATTTCTGCGCCGCATATCTGCATAGGACTTCTGGCGGCTCTGAGCAGTTAGTAAACGTTCTCGGATAAGCTTTATCTTTTCCTCTGACTGCCGAACAATGTCTGGGCCAACCAATGCTGATTCTCCTATTTCAAACCAGCCCACCGGCGATCTACATTTTCGCCCATATAATGCCTCAAAAGGCGCCAACTGGATAGCTGAATGATAACTGTTATTATAAGCAAATTCAATTAATGAAAGATGCTCATCCCAGCTACCCCCAAAATCTAGCACACACGCTCGTAGCATATCTTCGAGCGTCTGAATTGTACGTTCAGCCTGCCCATCTGTTTGAGGATGGAATGCTGTGCTCAAGTTAATCTGTGTTCCCAAGCCTTTCTGAAACGACTACCAGAATCTAGGTGTGAATTGTGCTCCTCTATCTGAAATGATGGATACTGGCACTCGATGCAATCTAACTATTTCTCTGATATATAATTCGGCATAATCCTCAGCTGAGAAGGTAGCCCTCACTGGTAGGAAATGAGCTGATTTTGTCAGCCTGTCAACTATTACCCAAATGGAATCATTTCTGCGTCTAGTACGGGGTAACCCTGTTACAAAATCCATGTTTATCGCTTCCCATTTCCACATAGGTACCGTTATATCTTGCGTCAAACCACCCGGTTTCTGGTGCTCGGCTTTCACCTGCTGACAATTAGAACATCTAGATACAAATTCAGCTATCTCAGCTTTCATGCCTGGCCACCAGTAGATGTCTCTGATGTCGTGGTACATTTTCATCGCTCCTGGATGAAGGGAATAGCGAGCGTAGTGTACCTCGTGCATGATCCGCCCACGAAGCCCTGAAACATTCGGGACACAGAGGCGGGTGGCCCTTACAACGTACCACCTCATCCTCGGTTATCTGAAAATCTGACTCCTTACCTGCCTGAATTCTATCTCTGAGCTGGACTAAATCAGGATCCTCGTACTGTCGTTCTTTTACCTCTGTAACTAATGATGACACAGCCGAATTCTGAATTACTGCTCTATTATTTTCTGTTTCCATTACTCGAATGGCTAGACCAGCTAACTGATGAATTTCTTTGGCTACCTTCTGTTTCTCAGGTCGCAAATACGCCAAACTCCCCATTGACTTATGGCTCAGGGCATCTGCTACAACATTAGCTTTTCCGGGGTTATATAGACTATTCACATCATAATCTTTTAACAGCTCGAACCAGTGGCGTTGCCGTAGATTCAATTCCCTCTGAGTGAAAATGTACTGTAAGCTCTTATGATCTGTGTAAATATCAACATGGACACCGTACAGGTAATGCCTCCACATCTTTAAGGCGTGGATTACTGCAGCCAATTCCAGGTCGTGTGTAGGGTAATTCTTTTCGTGTTTCCTCAGCTGTCTTGAAGCATATGCAATTACTCTACCATGCTGCATCAACACACAACCTAACCCGATACCTGACGCATCACAATAGATTGAATAACCTTCTGTGCCTTCCGGCAATGCTAACACTGGGGCGGAGGTCAATCTGTCTTTCAGTTCCTAGAAGCTCTGCTCGCATGCCTCTGTCCATTGGAACTTTGCTGCTTTCTGTGTCAATTTGGTCAGAGGTGCCGCAATGGTCGAGAACCTTTCAACGAACCTCCTGTAATATCCTGCCAATCCCAGAAAGCTATGAACTTCAGTCGGGGTGGTAGGCCTAGGCCATGACTTAACTGCTTCTATTTTCTGCTTGTCTACCTGTATACCAGCGTCTGAGACGATATGCCCCAAAAAGGCCACTGAGTTAATCCAGAATTCACACTTAGAAAATTTAGCATACAACTGGCGGTCCCTGAGAATCTGGAGCACTGTCCGCAAATGAGTCCGGTGATCTGCTTCAGAGCGAGAATACACCAGAATGTCATAAATGAATACAATCACGAAAAAGTCCAGGAAAGGTCTAAAAATACTGTTCATCAGGTCCATGAAGACTGTTGGGGCATTCGTTAACCCGAAGGACATAACTAGAAATTCAAAATGTCCATATCGGGTCCTGAACGCTGTCTTAGGTATATCTCTCTCACGTACTCGGACCTGGTGATATTCGGACCGCAAATCAATCTTAGAAAAGTATCTGGCTCCCTGTAACTGATCAAATAAGTCATCAATTCTGGGGAGCGGGTACTTGTTCTTTACTGTAACTTTGTTTAATTGCCGATAGTCTATGCACATTCGAAGCGAGCCATCTTTCTTCCTTACAAATAAAACTGGCCCACCCCACGGTGAAGTACTCGGCCTGATAAAACCTTTATCCAATAAATCTTTTAACTGCTCCTTTAATTCTCTGAGTTCTGCAGGAGCCATACGATAGGGAGGTATTGATATTGGCTGAGTGCCTGGTAACAAGTCGATAGCAAAGTCTATTTCCCTTTCTGGAGGAATACCAGGTAACTCATCAGGAAACACATCTGGGAATTCATTCACCACTGGAACAGACTGGAGTGTCGGAGATTCTGCTTGGACATCCTGAACTCTGACCAGATGGTAAATACACCCCTTAGATATCAACTTTCTCGCCTGAAGGTAGGAAATAAACCTACCTTTTGGCGTAGCGGTGCTTCCCTTCCATTCCCCCACTGCTTCTCCTGGGAAGTGGAATCGGACCGTCTTGGTCCAACATTCAACGTTGGCAAAGCATGGTACTAACCAATCCGTACCCATTATGGCATCGAAGTCTATCATTTCTAACTCGACCAGATCTACTTTGGTCGGACGGTCAGCAACCTCTACTGTACACCCGTGGTAGATTCGGCTAGCTGTGATAGAGTCACCGACGGGCGTGGATACTAAGAAGGGCTGCTGCAATGATTCTGATGTAATACTAAACTTTCGTGCCACAAATGGAGTAATGTAGGACAGAGTAGACCCTGGATCAATTAACACATAAGCAGGGTGTGAGCAGATAGTTAGCATACCTGTCACAACATCAGGCGACGCTTCTGAATCTTGCCTCCCAGGTAAGGCATATGTGCGGCTTGGACCCGCACCTGTACTGGAGGCCCCTGATCTGTCCCGACCCCTGCCTGCTGAAACTGAGGGCCTACGCCCTGTCAAGGATGTTGTGGCTCGTGACACTGCAGATGCCCTATCCTATCTATCTCGGTCCCCTCGACCTCTGGCTGGGCAATCTTTCATCAAATGGCCTTCTTAGCCACAAATATAACATGCGGTGGAGCCATACCTGCATGCTCCAGGATGGCATCAACTGCATATAGGGTAAAGTGGTAGGGTATACCTACTCTGCTCCGACCTCCTCTACAATGGTGAATCTGCCATCTGCGAGCCTCTACCAGTCTTTGACTGCCCCCTGCGGCTGAATCTACCCCCCTGTGACTGTGGCGGAGGCGGGGGCCTGGGCGGCCTGTCTGACAATCGTGGCCTGGGTCCTCCCCGGGCCTCCCTCTGTAACTCAACTGGCCTGTCCCGGCGACGCTGCTCCTGATTGACCCTTCTGATCTCCCTATGCCACTGTCTGATGCTCTCAATATTCTGGGCAAATGCCTGAATTCGAGCAATGTCTATGTCCTCTCGCAATGTGGCCGTAATACAAGTCTCAACATATTTTGGATTCAACCCCATAATAAAATGGTGCACTCTAGATGCCGTGGTATCAACAAAGGCTGGTGCATATCGAGCCAAAGGATCAAACCGCAAGGAATATTCCCGGACACTCATGGCCCCCTGCTCTAGATGTAGGAACTGATCTACCCGAGCCTGTCGAATCTCCCGCGGCAAATAATGATCCAGAAAGGCTCTTGAAAAGTTGGACCAGGTGGGAGGGGAAACATCTCTCCCTCGGGACCTTTCCCAGCTTTCATACCATAACACAGTGATATCCCGTAACCGGAATGCTGCCAACTCAACTGATTCGATAGGCGTGGCATGCATAACCCTAAACATTCTCTGCATTTGATCCAGAAAATCCTGAGGGTCCTCTGTCCGGTCCGTACCTGTAAACTGTGGGGGATTCAAAGCTAAGAACTCTCGGACCCTCAAATTACCGGGCCCTCCTGATGACTCCGCAACTGTAGACGGCATGGGTTGACGTTGAGCAGCCATCATCTGTGCTAACATCACTACAGCACTCCTAACCTCCTGGTCGGAAGGTGTCGGTATAGGGACTGTTGAAGGTAATGTCGCCCCAAGTGGCTCCTGGCGTGGTGGAGACTGCTGAGGAGGCTGGGACGATGCCTCTGTAGTGCCCTCTGAACGGGCTATTTCTAAACGAGGGGGAGGCATCCTGCTGGTGCCTTCCCTTGCTGCAATATCTAAGCTCCGACCTGTGATAGGATGGCGCTAGTCTGACATTATCTGTAACCAAAGAATATGGTAAGCTTTTAGGGACTCAACCCTATACTATACCGCTCTACAGCACGACTGAATAAGAATAAAAGACAACCATCCTATCATGCCTTGCAGCCTCCTACCCATAGTATGTGGTGCACAACACATCCATGGACAGGACTCTACTTAGCACGGCTTGTAGACTCCCTGGGATATGACCTGCTCTGATACCAAGTTTGTCACACCCCACCTTGGGGGGTATGACTGGCACCTGGTGCCCTACTGGGACCTGACCTGCTGAACTGCTAAGCCTGGGCACATCTGGCGCCTGGCTGGCTCTAACTCATATTTTTGGAAACAAAGGGCTATATAACGGCTGTAAACACAGCCCCCGGCCCATTGGCCTATAGCCTCCTGTACCTGTACTAGCAGCTGACCAGAAACATACCAATTCAGGGAAACCTATGCGGGCCGACAAGGCCACCATGCTGTCTAGTTATGTGTAACTCAATCATGGAGTACTAGAAAGCTACGTTACCAGCAAGGTCACCACTACTGGCAAACTATGGCCCCACACGACCAACATAAAAGAAAGAAGGGTGTACTAACAGCTATACAACTGCACGGCCTCACACGACCGGCTCATCTGACCACAGGGAGATATATACAGACTGCAAGCCTCTAGGAATAACAATATAAATGATCGGGATAGGGCCCCGACCTACCCGTACTATACAAAAAAAGAAACGGAAATACACCTCTGGAATTCAGTCTCCGGATGACAGGAGTTGAATACTCGGTCGCTGACAGGAATCACGTAGTATCGCCTGTTCGTCTCTGAGTACCTACAGGCAAGTAATGCAGCGCCCCACCGGGCGTCAGTACCGCTGGTACTGAGTATATAAAGCAATAACTAAAAGCCAAATCTGAAAACAACAATGTAACTGATGAAACTGAAGTAGGGAGAAACAGATTAATTTGTCTGATAATATAAGTCATACCTTCTCTCCATTATACTGGATGGGATAGGAGTCATACCTGGAGACATATCCCTCTACTACTGATCTACTCGTATCTAACGTAACATGACATAACATGAAATAACATATCCAATTACCCATCATGATTTAATGATTTACAAGTTATATATATGATCTACATGTATACATGAAACCTATGATTCTTCAAATTATATTTTGGCTGACTAACCGGCCTTATGTCATGGATAGTTTACGTATGTACAAGAATTTTTATGATTTTATCATGATTTAACTAGCCCATGAATTCATGCATGTTATACTATGAGCACTATATATGTTTTGAGAGTAGTATCGAACACCGAGTAGGTTTAGGGCCTAGGTTCTGCCCCAGATCTCATATACTAAGTGCCACCGTAGGTATGTTGGGACCTCGTTTGTTACTGTCCCCAGTCCAAATGGCCCTTCTCATGGTGATATCACACTTTCATGGTTCTACCCTTGGCAAGGTATGGACACCCTCCTGACTAGGGTTACAAGTCAGGCTTCGTGTGTGCTCATATGAGGTACGTCGGTTAAGAGAATCTCCCACTGATCCTCATGATTTATGCATGTTTATGATTATGTATTTTGGCTCAAGTCATGTTAAATAAAGATTTTCTCTTATGATCATGAGTACGATTGTATTACGAATGTTTGAAAACCTTGGGTCTTATGTTATGTTACATTTATGATATGAGTATGATGTCCTACTCTTATGAACATTTATGAGTTTTATATATTTTAAATGTCCATTTTAATTACCTTTCATACTCCGTACATTTCACATACTGACTGCATACTTTCTATATTGTGTCGTTTCATGATACAGGACTCTGCTCTCAGGCTTATCCTCATCCTTAGTCCATCCCAGAGTTCGCTTTCAACTTTGTTGGTGAGTCCTCATGTTTCGAGGGCTGTTTGATTAAGCAAGTATGATGTTCTATGTTTCAGTATTTGGCCAGGTTAGTTGGGGGTGTTGTCCCATCAACCCATCTTGCATGTTCGAGGCTTTGACACAGTATGTATTACTCAACATCTATATATGTCTAGTACTTCCAAATGTTATGATATGCTATGTTACGTTTATGTTCAGTTATGCCTTATTTTCTATCTTCCACTTAAAAGTGAATGAAATTAGATTTACTCTTATGCCGTGGGTCGACTTGGGGCCTCTCGGGGTTTCTTGTCCGGTGTTACGATATGGGTCTACGTTTGGGTCGTGACACCAAGTTTGACACGACCCAATCATAGGCTCGGATCAAGACACAGGACCTAGAACCAACAAGTGGCTCCAAGTTGATCCATGACATGAATATAATGGCTAAGGGCATACGTTAAGCGGAAACTGGAATTATATACATACATAAGCAGAAATCTGGATACGTTCCATCCATACATAAATGATATCGACAAGTTGAGATTCTATACAATGTCTGAAAAGCCTCTAACATAACTGACGAGCTAATGTGACAACATCCCCAACTAGCTCACTAGAAGTCTAAAATTGCAAATAACATAACTCAACTAATCAAAGGTCCTCCAAGGATGAGGACTCACAAAAAATAGCACTGGACTATGCTCTGGAGACTGGCTAACGGCGGGACTGAGTATGAATGTTTGAACCTGTATCATGAAACAATACAACATAGAGTATGCGATCAGTACTTGAAATGTATCATGTATGCAAGGAATGTAAAACAGGCTGAGTAAGTGTAATTAAAATCATGTATAATTACATAATCCATAACATCATGATAGTAAGTGATCTTGGGCATAATTACATGCCAAAGTGATACTTTATAACTTAGTTTTGTCTTGTTTATGTATTTAATTATGTACATTTTCATGCCTTTTTATATAAATGAGAAGAAATACTAACCAACATGATTGCTCTTTTTTTTTGAAGGAAATAATGCATTGGAGGACCCAATCTATGATTTGGTGAAGTGGAGGAATGATATCGGGAGCGAAACACCAAAGTTGGAATAAATTGGGCGATTTCCAGAGGGCTTCCGTGATACCTCCATGACACGTTGGCAATGCTCCGCGATACACTCCATGACACGTTGGCAGTGCTCCGCGATACACACCGTGTCACGGAGGCAGTGCTCTGCGATACACTCCGTGACACGTTTCTTGCTATTTCGGGAAAAATTCCCACTAGTATAAATAGAACACTTAGGTTTTATTTTTATTCATTCTGACTTGGGTTGATCAAGAACGTGGGTTACATGCAGTTGAGGGGACGAAAATCTCAGGGTTTTTCTCTATCTCCTTCTTCTTTATTTCAATTGCTTGTATGATTAACACTCATTTAATGATGTTTAATCCACAAATGAGTGGCTAAATTCCCTTCTTGCTGAGGTTAAGAACATTGTATTGAAATTTTATTATTGATAAATTGGTTTTCATCTTTTCTTCCATGGTTGTTCTATTGATTCTTGTTCTTACTGCATTAATGTGTGGCCAACGTTAATGTATATCTAAAAAGTCTAGTTTCACTCGAGAGAGCAAGAAATTGGAAAGTTGTGAATTGATAGGATATGATCTTTTCTTAGTTTGGGAAAATTGAAAATTGATTTACCTTCAGGATAGAGACATACCTGAAAGTTGTATTAGTCAATTAAGGAATCGGTTTTGTATGGCTAGAACATGAATTTCTTTTTACCACAGAGATGTAGGTGGAAGGTTCATGATTCTTAAGTTGGGTTAAATACGAGAGTTTTAATCAATAGGCAATAATTCTTGACTAGCAACCGGAGGAAAGATTAATCAAATTGTATCGATAATTTATTTCTCTGCATGTTCATTTTAGCCTCAGCATGCTCATACTTATTGTTCAGACTCAAATTGTATATATTCGTTTTAGACTTAGTGTAAAATTAGGAAACAAAATATCAAAATCTTCTTCGCACTGTTGTCTGCATTTTAGAGTTAATGTGCATTGACACTTAATTAGATTAATACCTTAGTCCAGTCTCTATGGGATCGATACTTGGCTTGCTTGAGCCACTTTACTACTTGTTCGACAACGTGCACTTGCGTGTAGTTATACCAAATAGAGCGAACAGTACGGACCATATACTGATATCCAAAACCATGAATAGTCATAAACTGAATCTCATAATCTGGATGAAATAACCCCAAAGCTGAAAATAAATGCATATGGCTGCCATATATGAAATAATAGGTAAAAGCTCAGAAACTAATCTTTGGATCAAACATTCAAAAAGCATGATATAATATCTTATAATATATGCATTATTGAAATCATGAGGAACAATGAGAGACTCATCTTAACCTACAACCACCATGTATGGGCGCATGATGATCCCACGTCATGCTCACGTGGAGAAGGGCCATCCTAAGACTTGCCAAGGCGAAGGATTAATTAAGGTGTGATATCACGGTGTGCCTTTGGGCTAGGGAAACGCTCTCTTGAGTGGCCCCAAAGTATACCTACATTGGCTTGTAGTTTATGAGACTGGGGAACCTTGGAACCCCAAGCCTACTCGGTGCTAGACACTACTCCCAAAACATATATAATGCTCATGTGATCATATAATAAAACATAACTTAGATCTTAACATATGGGGAGTCTTGACTCCAAAACATTAGATGACTGAACTTATTAGCCCTGGCCAAATCATGAAATCATGCTTAACTTGAGTGGGCTTTCCCAAATCTTAACGTCACGCTTGCATGAAATAGATATCATAAGTAAAATCATAAATACATAAATGGGTAATTTGTAAACATTCATACATGCTAGATATTTCATCATAATTGAAACCATCAATCATAAACTATACTTTTTCATAAACCTGCATAATTGGGCAAAATATTCTAAAATTTGAACTCAGTAATTTGCAATCAAAACATGCATAAAATCTGCCCATTAATCATCAAACACACTTTAAAACACAGAGGGAATCAACTTATAAACAATATATAAGAAGTCTATGAAATTAGATTGAAATCACTTCAAAATCATGCTTAGAATTGAGAATTGCGTCATGAAATTGAGAAGAATTATGAGCATGAGGGTAGAAGAAATCCTCATTCATGGCCTCACGTACCTGGAAGAATCAAATCTACACTTCCCCTAGAAAGCCCAAAGGAATTTGAAGGGAAATTGGGAAATTCTAGGTTTGATCTTCGATAGAGGGATCTAGGCTTGCATGCATGGGAGGGGAATGGTTAGAATAAGCTTAACTCCTCTTAAAACCCTCCTAATAGAGCTTAAAATGATGTAGCTAAAGGCTTAGGGTCTTAAGATTTACGAAAACACCATTACTATTCGCAGGAAAAGTGACACTACTAGTCACCACGAGGGACTTAACGAGTTGTTGAGTCTACTAATGATCCGTGGTCCTCTATTGTCATATTCTCTAGAAAAATACTCATTTACTAAACTTTCTAACCCCACAGGTCACTTGACGAATCATTAGGTGCGATGACTAGTCCCTTAATTCGTCGCCAACACTGCTAAACCTTCCCTTGCACACTTCATGAGGGACACCACGACTCGTGGGTGACACGATGACTTGTTACTTCCTTCATCTTGATCATTGGGAATCCTAATAGCGATCCACCTAAAGATTAGTGAAGTGATACCACAAATCATTCCTTAACACGTTAGATCTCCTGGTCTATAACTTACTCTGCGCAGTTAATGACCACACTAATGACTCGTTGTGTCACATGATGAGTCGTTCCTCGACCCGTCGCCACCAGTAAAACTCCTTCAAAACTGGGCTTCTCCTAACGGGTCACTTAACAACCCATTATGTCACACCATGAGTCACTGGACGACCCATTTTGTGTCCTGGTGTGTTATACCCCGAAAGCTCTAAGATCAGACCCAGGAATTAAAATGGATAAAATAGGATTTTCTACACCAGGTCATAGAACGAGTCATCCTATGACCCATCAAGATGTCCACGCATCATCACGTGACTCGTTGTGAGGAGTTGGACTTAGTTGGAAATTTTAAGTTTTGAGTGGCCAACTGATGTGACCAAAAGTCATGGTCAGCATCACAACTCGTCAGATAAGCCGTGGAAAAGGGTTATTGAAAGATGAAAAAGCTTAGAAAGTGCATTTGACGGGTCCTCACCATGACTCATTGGGAGCACCACGAGTCGTGGTGTCACCTGTGGTGACACCCAAGTAAATTATCAACAGTGAGGGTGATGGAAGGTGACCACGAGTCATGGTCACCGGTAACGGGTCATTAAGGGAATCATGGTGGCAGTCTTGAGGAAGTTTCTAGTGAAGACAATGGATGGAAGGCCACGACCTGTGGCCATGGACGACAACTCGTCCAGTCCCGCGTTGGGACTGGTAGTCTGTTTTTCCCTTCGAGTTTATTAAGGGCTTTTTTGTAATTTCTATGATCCTAAGGCTTAAACTACGTCGTTTTAAGCTATGTATAGTGATTTTTAAGAAGGGTAAGTTCATTCTAAGATATTTCTAATTCATGCATGCAAGTTAAGAAGTCTAGAAGGGTGATCAAGCTCAATCTCCCATGGTTCTTCCTCAATTATTCCGTGGAGAATTAGAAAAGTTGTAGAAATAGATTCTCTCAGGTGTGTAATGTTATGAATGGGTGAAATTGTTCAAACCCACGCTTAATACCTCTATAATTCATGAAAATCTACATGTTGGTTCTATTGGATTTTAAACCAATGCATGAATTCCCTAAGTTTCAACCATGGGTATGTTCTAAGCATGTTTCTATTGTTTAATTATGATTCATGGGTAAGATTTACAATGTTTTCAATTTTAAATCATGTTTTCAAGTTTTATAAAGTATGATGCCCATCCAGGAAAATTCATGAAAGTTTATAAAAGTTGAGATCTATGATGTATGTTCAAGTATGATGAGATATTTATGAGAAAAGCATGTTTTCAAGGTACCCATGTCTATGATCATGTTTTCAAGTGAATCGAGTATTTTTCAAACTTGTTTAAGTATTGGGCAAGCCCATTTGTTCAAGTATAATTCATGATTTTATGTCAATTAGCTTACCACATAGTTTTGGAGTCAAGACTTTAAATTTTGTTTAGCTTATGTTATGGTTTGAGACAAGGCTCCTCATGTATGATTTCATATTTTATATGTACATGATTATTCATCTTCATTAATAGATGATGGTCAGCTTCGCTGAAAAATAATGGACAGAATACGCATGTTTTTGGGAGTAGTGTCTAGCACTGAGTAGGCTAAGGGTCAGTCAACCCTATGCCTTAGAACTACGCGCCAGAGAAGGTATGATCAGATGATTTGGGACCTCCTTTGGAGCTTTACCCTGCCCCAAGGGGCCTTCAAGTTGATTTGATATCATGGTAGTGTCCTTAACCTTGGCAAGGATTTGGACGGCTCTGGCCACATGAGTATGATAGTGGGACCACATAAGCTCTATCGTGGTAATGTCGGTTATATGACGAGTCTCCCATTGTTCCTCATTAATTTAGTTATGCATCTTTATCATTCATGATACATATATATATGTGGGTTTGACCCAATATCAATTTTACTTATGATTATCAGTTTTTAGCTTTGGGTCATTCGAATTAGTTATGATTTGCAGTTATGTTCAGCTCATGAATTCAAAAAATAGCATGCAAGTCTTACTCTCAGAATCTGATCTTGATTATGTTTTATATTATGCATGTTCAATGATTTTACTTACTTAAGCGATTTTACATACCTTGCATACTCGGTACATTCCACGTACTGACAGCATACTCTATGCTGTATTATTTCATGATATAGGCTCCGATCTGTAGACTTAGCCCCGTTACTAGCCAGTTTCCCGGAGTTAGAATCCAGTCTCAGTTGGTGAATCCTCATCTCCCAAGGACCATTCCTTATCAGTTATCTTTACATTTTCAGTTTCAGACTTAGAGAGTTAGTTGGGGTCTTATCCCGTCAACTCATAAGAAATAGAGGCTTTTGTGACATAGATTGTATTCAGCTTTAGGCTCGTGTTTTATTCTGATGTTATGTTATGTTTTGACTTCCACTATGGTTATTATGGATTTTGTCGCTTTTATTGATTGAGTTAGATGTATGTTCATGCCATGGGTCAACTTGGAGTCTCTTGGGGCTCCTTGTCCCGTGTCTCGATCCAGGCCTATGTTCAGGTCATGACAAACTTGGTATCTGAGAATTAGGTTTTGAAGTGTCCTAGGGTGTCTAAAAGCCAGGTTAAGTAGAGTCTTTTTTATGGGTGTGAAGTGCGCCACACTTCTGAAGAAGAGGCTACAAAACATTTTTGAAATATTTCCTTCATTCATGATCTATGTCATGCGGTGAAATGTCTCTCTATCCTTCTAACTCATGCTATACACGTTTGTAGAATCATGCCTCCCCGCAGAGTTAATGGAAGGAGAAATGAAAATGGAAATGGCCACAAGGATGGCAATGGAGATGGGCATCAGCAGGCCCCACTAGCCCATACGGAGCACATACTTGAGCTAGTTGCCCACGTGGAATTCAGGTCAGCTATTCAAATGTTAGCCCAGGCCTTGAACACCCAGGTCAAGCAGCAGGTGGTGGCACATGTCCCTCATAATAGGAATACGGCAGTGGTGAGAGTAAATGATTTCCTAAGGATAAATCCTCTAGAGTTTCTTCAGTCAAAGGTGGATGAGGATCCGCATGATTTTATTGATGACATTCTTAAGATCACCCAAGTCATGGGGGTGACCGGAGAGAAGTGCGCCGACTTAGCCTCATATCAATTGAAGGAGGTTGTGCACATTTGATTTAAACAATGGAAGGACAACATGGCAGTTAGAGATGGCCCTATCAGTAGGAATGAGTTTCATGCCCTTTTCTAGATCAGTTCTTCCCTCTTGAAATGAGGGAGCTGAAAGCAGCTGAGTTTGTGAAACTAAAGCAAGGAAAGATGACAGTGCATGACTATTCCTTAGAGTTCACTCATCTTTCCAAGTACGCACCAGAGTTAGTGGTTGATCAGAGTGCTCAAGTGAGCAAGTTTGTACATGGAGTGGTGGACTAGCTAGACAAGGATTGGAAGACCGCCATGCTTCACCGGGATATGGATTTTCCTTGAATAGTATTGTATGCCCAGCAGACGGAGGCGATGTATGTGTGAGAGAGAGAGAGGCCAAGAGGGCCAGGACAGACATTTATGGGTTCTCTCAGCAGAGACCATGTGGTGGACATCGTTAGAAGTCTCACCTGAGATCGTCAGCCCTGGCGTTGTTGTCTTTGTGTGCACCATTAAGATCTACGCATAACCAGAGAGGACAAGCATCAAGCTCTAGAGGCCAAAGTAGCAGGCCCACAAATTCAAGTATCACTGTTTGTGATAGGTGTGGCCGTAGAGACAGGGGTCAGTGTTTTGCAGGTACAGGTGCTTGCTTCAGTTGCGGGAAGCCCGGACACATGCTTAGGGATTGTCCAGCAGCTAGACAGGGTCATGATAGAGGCCGAGGCCCAGCTTCTAATTCAGCAGCCCCACCAGCACGCCCTGCTCGACAGGGGGCTTCTACTAGCACAGGTGGCAGATAGCACCAAAACTGATTATATGCCCCAGCATCCCGCAAGGAGCAGGAGGTCTCCCCGAATGTAGTCGCTGGTACGTTACGAGTTTTCAACCTTGATGTATATGCTATGTTAGATCCAGGGGTTGCTTTGTCTTTTCTAACGCCTTATATTTCTAGTATCTTCAAAGTCATCCCCGAAATCCTATCAGAACCCCTCTAAGTCTCTACTCTAGTCGGTGGTTCAATTATAGCTTGATTTTGTTGTTGTTCTTCTTCCTGATATGTAGCCTATAGCTATTAATCCTTACAGAATTTCTGTAGCTTAGCTAAAGGAGTTGAAGGAGCAGTTGAAATACCTTTTAGATAAAGGAATCATCATACCAAGAAAATCCCCGTGGGGTGCACCAGTTCTCTTTGTCTAAAAGAAAGATGGTTCTCTTTGTATGTGTATTGATTATCGGCAATTGAACTAGGTCACCATCAAGAACTAGTATCCACTCCCCAAAATTGATGATTTCGTTGACCAGCCTTAAGGTGCTAAGTGCTTTTCGATGATAGACCTCAAATCCGGATACCATCAGCTCAGGGTTCGGGAGAGTGACATCCCGAAGACATCCTTCAAAACATGGTATGATCACTATGAGTTTGTAGTTATGTCTTTTGGACTACCAAATGCTCCGATAGATTTTATGGATTTGATGAAAAAGGGTGTTCAAGCCATAATTGGATATATTCATGATTGTGTTTATAGATGACATCCTTATATACTCTAGGAGTGAGGAGGAGCATCCCTCTCATTTGAGGGTGGTGCTACAGACTCTCAAGGAAAGCCAATTATATGTTAAATTCAGCAAGTGCGAATTTTGGTTGAACTCAGTGGCATTTCTGGGCCATGTGGTGTCAAGGGAAGGTATAAATGTGGACTCTCAAAATATAGAAGCAGTGAAGAATTGGCCCAGACTGATAAATCCTACGAATATTAGGAGTTTCTTGGGTTTAGTCAGGTATTATCGGAGATTTGTTGAGGGGTTATCCTCCATTACTTCCCCGTTGACCAAATTGACCTAGAAGAAGGTGAAGTTCCAATGGTCGGAGGCATGTGAGAAGAGCTTCCAGTAGTTGAAGACTCGACTCACCTCAGCACCAGTTAACCCTACCTGGGGGTACCGATTGGTTTGTGGTATATTTTGATGCTTCGAGGATCGGCCTTGGTTGCATTTTGATGCGGCATGGTAAGGTTATAGCGTGTGCTTGCAGGCAGCTGAAGGTTAATGAAAAATATTACCTGACTCATGATCTGTAATTGGGCGCGGTAGTATTTTCCTTGAAGATTTGGAGACACTACTTGTACGAGGTGCATATGGATGTTTTATGGACCACAAAAGCCTAGAATATGTGTGTCACGCCCCACCTTGGGAGGCATGACTGGCACTTTGTGCCCTACTAGGATCTGAACTGACTAAGCTAAGTTGTGCACTCCTGGTGCAGGGTCACTTCTCAATTTAAGAAAACAACGGGCTATATCTCGGCTGTAAATACAACCTCTGGCCGACAAGGTCTTATACCCACCTGTATGGAAAACAGCTAACAAGAACTAGGGAATAATAGAGAAACCTATGCGGGTCGACAAGGACACCATGATGTCTTGTTATGACTGCAAAGTAAATCCAGTACTAAGCTAAACTATGGTCGACAAGGCCACTAACCTGTCGGCTAAACAAGGACCCACACGACCAACATGTAAACTAAAACACATATGGTCCCCACATGGCCAACACTTAAAGTAAAGCACATATACACCCCACACAGCTAATGACAACTAACCACAGGGAAAAAGAACAATCTGCAAGTCCCTAGGAGTAATATGATGGTCGGGACAGGGCCCCGACCTACCCATGAACTGTACAATCAAAAGAAGTAAACCTTCTATCTACAAGCTCCGGAAGAAAGGAGCTAACTGCTCTGGTGACACTAGTTGAAAGCTACGAGGGACCTACTCCTCGTCTAACCGCACCTACAGGCAAGAAATGCAGCTCCCCAGAAAGGGCGTCAGTACAATATGTACTGAATATGTATAGAGATAAATATAAATGACTGAAAGAAAGAAGTAAAGCTGAGAGTAACTGAAATGAGGGGATAGAGATCATACCAGAGTAATAGAACATCTCACCGTCTAATTATCAATAACTAAAGCAAACATAAACCTTTCCTGGCCCCCTTAAGCCAGAAGGTACAACCAGCACGGAATAACCCACTTGGGGCCCCCATAAGCCTGGTGAGTACGCCTTAGTCTATATCCCCCTATCCAAGGTCACACTGGTCGACTAAAGCTATAGTCGTCCTACCAATCCCCTGCGTTCGAAAATGAGACCGCTCAGCCCATGACTATAACTGTGTTTGAGTCTAGTGGATTCCTGATATCTGCACCTTGGGCACCAGGCTCAATGGGGTGTATAAAGCCAACCATGGCATATGAGGACCTGGGACCTCATCTTCATCCCTGGTGGATGACATACCACTCTATAGAGCGACGTCATCTCGCCCCTGGCGGGCTTCGACACAACCAATAACCCTGGGGTTGGTCATGAAGGCTATATAGGCATACTCAATCCCAAACTAATATGGAATACTGGTCTCAGCTAATGACAAAAACTAATCATAATAGACATGCTGCTGGTACTCTCATTGGGATTCAACTAAGTTATCATGCTAAGAAAACTAACCTGCCGAAGGAAACTGCCTTAACATACCTCGTTCGCCTATTACTGATTAAATGGCAAGTTTCATCTCGTATTCAACTGCTCATCTCAACTGCAATTGTATTATTAGAAGAATGAGGCTGATTCCAATACTAAATTCGATGAAAACGATAACTTATAGATAAATATTAACTATATTTAAACTTAATGGAACAAGGTCAAAAACTCGTAATTTCTCGAGAATCTAGAATGGAGAAATGCTTACTTTAAGCCTATGATCATATTGACACTAGTTTGGAGCAATCCCAACAACTTTAGCTCGATGGGGTTACGATTCGCCGGGCGAATTTTGTGAAAATAACTCTGTAGCAATGCTCCCTGCAGCCTTAAACTTCAATACCTAAAGTTAATTTGAATTCGGGCATCGTTTTATAACATAAATGAAAGAAAATTATTGATTTCCTTCGTATTCTCACAAGTCTGGTCATACGTATAAATAAAGTTAAACTTAAAATCAAATGATGCGATATATATATACTTGAGGCGGTGGACAGGGGTCCGTGGTACGGACTCTGTTGCACCAATCCTGGGTCGTGCCACGGAGCCTATCGCGCCCATGCTGGGTCTTCCACGTTGCCTCTTTGCTCAAATCGTCTGACCTTCTCCTGCACGGTCCTGACTCTGTGTTTGTCCGACCTTTCCCCGGGCCCTTTCTTGTACATATTATACTCTAAAACTATTAACCAACATACGAATAGGCTGTCCAAACATTAGAAACTTACGGGGTGTAACAATGTATTACCTAAAAGGATCTAAATCTGCGCCAGAGGAGGTGGTTGGAGCTACTCAAGGATTATGATATGAGTGTTCTTCACAATTTGATAAGTCTAATGTAGTAGCAGACACACTTCGTAGGCTCTCTTTGGGGAGTGTGTCTCAAGTAGTTGAGGGGAGGAAGGAGCTGGTGAAGGATGTGCATCGACTTGCATGGTTGGGAGTTAATTTGGTTGACTCGACCGATTGCGGTGTTATTGTTCAGAATTGATTAGAATCATCCTTGGTGACTGACGTAAAAGCTAGATAGGATAAGGATCCTATCTTGGTGAAGTTAAAGGTATCCGTTAAGAACCAGAAGGTAGAGGTCTTCTCCAAAGGGGGAAATGGTGTGCTTCGATACCAAGGTCATTTGTGTGTTCCATATGTTGATGATTTGAGAGATCGGATGTTGCAAGAGGCTCATGGTTCCATATATTCCATACATCCAGGTGCCATCTAGATGTACCCTGACCTACGAGAATTCTATTGGTGGAATGGCATGAAGGAGGACATTACAGAATTTGTGGTTAAGTGTCCAAACTGTCAACTAGTGAAAGTGGAGCATCAAAGACCGAAAGGCGTGCTTCAAGATATCAGTATTCCTACTTTTAAGTGGGAGAGATCAATATAGACTTCATCATAGGGTTACCTCACACTCGTCGACAGTACGACTCCATTTGGGTGGGGTGGATAGGTTGAACAAAGCCTCTCACTTTCTACCGGTCAAAACTACTGATTTAGCAGGTGTATTACGCCAAATTGTACATTTTGGAGTTAGTTTGGTTTCACGGAGTGCCCTTTTCCATCATATCAGACAGAAGTACTTAGTTTACCTCCCAGTTTTGGAGATCGTTTAAAAAGAGACTTGGTACTCAGTTCAAGCTCAGTATACCATTTCACCCATAGATGGATGGTCAGGAAGAGGAGACCATCCAGATTCTCAAGGACATGTTGAGAGCATTTGTTGTTGATTTCAAGGAAAGTTGGGATGATCATTTGCCTCTCATTGAGTTTTCGTACAACAGAAACTACCATTCCATCATGCAGATGGTTCCGTTTGATGCTATTTATGGGCAAAAATTTATACCACCTATTTGTTGGTTTGAAGTCGGTAAAACCGCGTTCATAGGAAAGGATTCAGTACATGAGAATACGGAGAAAGTTCAACTCATTGGGATAGGTTGAAAATAGCTCAGAGTCACCAAAACTCCTATGCGGATGTGAGAAGGAGGGAACTTGAGTTTGAAGTCGATGATTGGGTGTTTTTTAAGGTATCTCCCATGAAGGGAGTGATGAGGTTCGAAAAGAAAGAAAAACTCAGTCCCCGTTATGTTAGCCCGTACCGGATTGAGAAACGTGTTGGAGAGGTGGCCTATGAGTTGGAGTTACCCTCAAAATTAGCTTCAGTCCATCCAGTTTTCCATGTATTGCTCTTAAAGAATGTTTGGGTGATCTAGCTTTATTTTTTCCGATGAACAGCATCGGTGTGAAAAACACCCTTAGTTATGAAGAGGTTTTAGTGGAAATATTGGATCGTCAGGTTCGAAGGCCAAGAAACAAAGAACTGTCTTTAGTTAAAGTTTTATGGAGGAATCAACATGTTTAGGGAGCTACGTGTGAAGATGTAGTAGATATGATGGCTAGATACCCACATCTATTAACTTCCGGCTCAGTTTCAGCTTGAGGTATCAGTTTTTTCCCTAAAACTCTGTTTAGTCTCATGTTCCATTCATGTGTTCCAGTTTCTTTCATGTCAAAGTATGTGTATGATTCATGAATTCATTTAAGACATGTATTTCAGTTCGGAGATAGTCGTCCCATTAGTTTTCTGTTACACCATGAAAATTTTTTTGAAATTATTTGATGTTTGTATGCTATGTTAAGAGAAGTACGGGTTGTATATTGAGTGTAGATGACACGGGAAATGTGTACGAATGGAAAAAAACAAAGAGTACGTAAAGTTTATAAATTAGGGTCAACATTAAATGACCATATCTCCCAATATACAATGAATTAGAAGCCCCACGACCTATGATATTAAAGGTCTTTGAGTCTAGTTTTCAGAACATCAAACGGCTCGTCAATCAAAGGTCGGAATAAAACTTTATAGGTGTTTTACAATAGCACTATTTGGCAGTGACATGCACACCGCCCTAAAAAGGGCCACTGCCCAAACACCTTTATATTTTATGTTTTTTGTTATGAAATAATTTTCAAATTTTCCAGGTTTTAGGTGCTTTATTACCCTCTGAAATCCTCTCTCTTTTCCAGTATCAAAGCCCTAGAAACCAAGAGGAAATCCCTCAAGAAAACACCATCAAAACACAAGCAAAAGTTGATGGAAGTGAAGGCAACATTGTGGTGAAGTTGTTGCTGCCTTGTAGCTTCGTTTTTGCAGTGTTGTTGCTGCATGTTCGGGACTATTTTGAACTAATATTATACTCCATATTATTATGAATTGTTCCAAAGAAATAGTAAGTCACTTCCCTCTTTTGAAATCTCTAATAAGTGTATGAATTTTTGAAGGAAAACTAGAAGAAAGTTATAGTTTGTATGTGGACTTGTTGTAGTTGTTGTGCTGTTATTTTGCTGCGTTTTGGGCAGAAAGATTTCTGCATTATTGGGAAGTGATTTGGAGAAAAATACTCCTATTATATCCAACAGTATTCTCATGCCAAGGGTAAGTGTTTCTAATTTCCTAACTTGTCTAACAATCCTAGCTAAAGCTAGAAGTTGGAGGGTATGTTGGGCTGCCGTTGTTGGTATGTAGTTATTGATGTTCTGCTCGTTTTTGAAGGTTGGAATAGCTGTGTTTTTCTGAGAATAAACTCAATATTTGTGAGAGTATTTCATGAGAAAAGTGAGGTAATTTCCTACGTCTATTTTCCCCCAAAGTTGTAGAAACAAGTTTAAATAAGAAATGCTAAGTGTTGCCTTATTTGTTTGTGTTGTGACTGCCTATTGATGTAACATTTTGGCTGGATAAATTGGCTTGAAACATCTTTGTCACTTGGTGATAAACTCAATTGATTTAAGCGGCTAATGTTCTGGTTGTTCAAAGAAAGAAACGACATAAGAAAGCTCGCCAGAAGAAAAGGTATGTGAGGCGTTCATTATCTCTTGATTTTCAAGCACGAATTCATGCCGAGGATTAATCCGGCATTCCCCTGTACTTGAGCTTCTATATTAGCATATTATGGTTCCTCCCAATTTTTATGATTACCTTGTATTAAGGTGTGTATTTGCTAAAGAGTTGGAACTCATGAATGTGAAGCAGAGACGACAATTGCCTTCTATTATGGTCATAGTTGTAAATTGAGTTTGAAGTCCCCTCGGCGTGGGCACTGTGATCTGGTCCTTTACATTATGTTATGTATTTGTGGTGTCAAATTTGTTTCACATTATGGTTGCTAAGAAATTTGGTAAGCATGGCAAGACGACGACGCGCAGATAAATCTAATAATTGAAATCGAGTTTTAACTCAATAAGGGCTAACGTGGGTAACGAAATGAAATTTCCTTATGACAGTTACCCTACCCTCTCATATTCATGTTTTTAGGTACCTAGGGCCATGAGGTGATTCCCCGATACCTCTTCCTTAAGCTAAGATACTAATTAATACGTTTCTTAATAAACCGATACGTTAAACTTGGAAGATAGAATCCGAATGGCTAAACTATTGATATTTCCATGGGACCATCTTTATTGGCAGGTTATGCACAATATCTTGATGTTAACATGTTAGACGAAAATCATACTATATATATATATATATATATATGTTTATGCTTACATTCAAATTACGCGCTAAAGAGGCAAGGATTGCCTTTAGAAAGTCGCTATATGCTTATTAGAGCTCTTGAGTTATCTAGACCTCCTGAAAATTGCTTAAGGCTTTAAGAAGACATGTCGCATGTTCTTTGAAAGTTGTAGATGTGTAATGAAATTAATCTAAGTGTAAAAGTTGAGGCGCTAGTTGCGAAGGAGAGATAAGAGTAAATATTTGACCTTTTAAGGTAATATGTGAGATATATGCCTTCTGTCCGTAGTTGATTTCAAGAACCTTTGAGCGACATTAAAATATGAGCAAGACGAGTTTAAGAGACAAGGTTGGAAATTAGGTAAGAAGCTAAGTGCGTACAAGAATTGATGGAATAGTGAACAGGAGAGTAAATAATTAGGTAGAGAATGACAAGTCCTATTTGGAAAAGAATTTAAGATGAATACGAAAAGTAGAGCTAAAGGTTGTTAAATTTGATGATAAGTGTTACGATTGTTAATGAATTAGGCAAATAGGTAGCTAGATTTACCCTGTTCTAAAGACCTTTAGCAAAAGAGTTATAAATGTAGTTGTTTATGTTCAGTTGTGTTAAGCTAATGAAAGGCTAGTAAAGTGTTAACTCCTTAATAAATAATTAGGATCGAATATTTTGAGATATGACTCAAGTTAAAGAGAAGTTCTTCATTGTACTTTTAAACAATTATCTTTAATTATTTTTTCTAAGATTTGGATTAACTTTTTGAAGTTTTAAAGGATTTTATTTCTCTCGGAAGTTTCTAAACTATTTATAATGCTGCTAAGCTTTTCTAAGATCCACATATATTGCAATGTTTCAGATGAGCTTTTCCTATGCTATCTGAAGCACGACTATAAATCTTTATTTATTTTAAGGCAGCCCCTAGACAGTTGCCTAGAATTTGTAGATTAAAGATCTCTAGGATTAAGATACACAAGTTATGTCTTCCTGTTCATAAGTTACCTAGAGATGTGATATGATGTGCAATGAATGAGGTATGCTCACAATTCTTGATATGAAAGTATGAAAGTCAAATGAGTATAAGCACGAAATGAATGCTAAGATTGTTAATAGAAAATGTTAGGTTAAGTGATTCCTCTCTGCTCCTCGTGTTAGAATTGCTAGGACATGTTTAAAATCATGAAAGTGAGTCTACACATATCTTTATGATATTCCAGTTCTAGGAACTTCCATAGAATTCATTCACAGCATATGTATGTATTTAAATGCTAAATGAAAGACCTATATGTGTATTGAATAATTGTAGTATTAGGGGTCATAGTAAGATCCTACACATGTTGTCACGCCCTGCCTAGAGAGGCATGACTGGCACCTGATGCCCTACTAGGACCTAAGCTGCTGAGCTGACTGAGCCTAAGCACCTCTGGTGCAGGACTGGCTCTAACTCTAGAATCACGAAAACAACGGGCTTACAACCCCCCGCCGACAAGGCCTATAGCCACCTATGAAAATAAACAACTAACCAGAGACGAACGAACATAGGGAGTCCTATGCGGGCAACCAAGGCCACCATGGTATCTAGTTATAACTGGAAAGTAAAATCAGATGCTAAATGAAACTATGACCGACAAGGCCGCCAATCAACCGCTAAACAGGGCCACACACGTCCAACACACATAATATAAAATACATATGGGCCCCACACGGCTGATATCATCTAACCACAGGGAAGTAACACAATCCGCAAGAATATAGAAGTAATAAGATGGTTAGGATAGGACCCTGACCTACCCATATCGTACAAACAAAAGAAGTAAACCTCTATCACACAAGCTCCGGAAAAAGGGAGCTGACGGCTCTGTACGACTGACTGGAACTACGAGGGACCTGTTCTCGTCCATCTGCACCTGCAGGCAATTAATGCAGCACCCCAGAAGAGGGCGTCAGTACCATAGGTACTGAATATGTAAGGCGGTAACTTTAAATAACTGAAAGTAAGGAAATAGAAATGATGATAATTGAAGTAAAAAAATGGACTGAAGATGACTGAAGTAGTGAAATCAGGGCTAAACACAATTTCACCTGTTGGCAATTGGGACATTGAGCTACGAATTCTGCTATCCCCTTTTTCATTCCCGGCCACCAACAAATCTCTTTTACGTCATGGTACATTTTTCTCGAACCTGGATGGAGAGAGTAACGACATAGTGTACCTAGCCCATAATTTGCTGGCGATGCCCTGCCACGTCTGAAACGCAGAGGCGATCCCTATATCTAAAAACTCTGTCCTTGGTTACCTGGAAATCTGTCACTTCCCCTCACTTGACCCTATTTCTGAGCTAAACCAGGCTAGGATCTTCCTATTGTCGTTCTTTCAATTCCACCACTAATGATGACACTGTGATAATCAAGATTACCGCTCCATTGTCTCTTGATTCTACTATACAAACGGCTAAACTGGCTAACTGATGCAATTCTCAGGCCAATTCCTGCTGCTCGGGCTGTAAATATGTCAGGTTTCCCATGGATTTACGGCTAAGGGCATCTGCTACAACATTGGCCATTCCTGGGTGATATAAAATATTCACATCATTATCCTTTAGCAGCTCCAACCAGCGACGCTGCCGCAGATTTAACTCTTTCTGGGTGAAAATATACTGCAGGCTTTTGTGATCAATCAAAATATCTACATGGACACCATACAAATAGTGTCTCCATAATTTCAAGGCATGAATCATCGCGGCTAACTCCAGGTCATAGGTAGGGTAGTTCTTCTCATGTTTCCTCAGCTGCCTGGAAGCATAGGCAATCACCTTACCTTGTTGCATCAAAACACATCCTAACCTAATGCCCGAAGCATCACAATAGACTGCATAACCCTCTGTTCATTCTGGTCATGCTAGCACCGGTGCTAATGTTAATCTTTCTTTCAATTCCTGAAAGCTCTGCTCACATGCCTCAGTCCAATGGAATTTTGCTGCCTTCTGCATCAATTTGGTTAAAGGTGCTGCTAAAGTGGAAAATCCTTCCACGAACCTTCTGTAATACCCGTCTAACCCAAGGAAACTACATACCTCGGTCGGAGTGGTAGGTCTAGGCCATGTTTTCACTGCCTCTATCTTCTGCGTATCAACCTGTATACCAGCATCTAACACAGTATGGCCCAAGAAGGCTACTGAATTCAGCCAAATTTCACATTTAGAAAATTTTGCATATAGCTGGCGATCTCTGAGAATCTGGAGTACTGTCTGTAGATGATCCTGGTGATCTGCCTCTGAGCAGGAATACACTAGAATATCATCAATAAATACTATCATGGACAAGTCCAGGTATGGTCTGAAAATGTTGTTCATCAGGTCCATGAACACTACTGGGGCTCTTATCAGTCCGAAGGACATGACTAGAAATTCAAAGTGGTCATATCTGGTCCGGAAAGCAGTCTTTGGAATATCTCTTTCATGAACCCTGACCTTAAGTCAATCTTTGAAAAATACCTCACTCCCTGTAGCTGATCAAACAAATCGTCTATTTTGGGAAGCGGGTACTTATTCTTGATTGTGATTTATTCAGCTTCTGACAATCTACACACATACGGAGGGAGTCGTTCTGTTTCCTCACGAACAAAATTGGCGCACCCCGTGGTGAGGTACTCGGCTTGATTAAGCCCTTGTCTAGCAAATCCTTCAATTGTTCCTTTAGTTCTTTGAGTTCAGCAGGAGCCATTCGATATGGAGGAATAGATATAGGCTGAGTGCCTGGTAATAGATTGATTGTAAAATCAATTTCCCTTTCTGGGGGAATACCAGGAAGCTCATCTGAAAATACATTGGGAAATTCATTAACCACTGGGATAGACTGAAGGGTCGGAGGCTCTGCTCTAACATACTCAACTCTGACAATATGATAAATGCACCCTTTTGCTATCAATTTTCTCGCCCGAAGATAGGAAATAAATATACCTTTTGGCGTGGCTGTACTACCTTTCCACTCCCGTACTGCCTCCCTGGAAAGTGGAATCAGACAATCTTGGTCCAACATTCGACATTGGTATAGAATGGAGCTAGCCTATCCATACCCATAATGGCATCAAAATCAACCATTTCTAGTTCTATCAAGTCTGTTGTACTCTGACAATCGGCAATCTCTACAGTACACCCCCGATAGACCTTTCTGGTTATAATAGAATCACCAACGGGTGTTGACACTGAGAAAGGTCACCGAATCAATTCCGGCATAATACTAAACTTTCGAGCCACCAACGGTGTAACATAGGACAAAGTGGATCTTGGATCTATCAACACATAAGCAGGATGACAACAAATGTTAAGCCAAATGGCACAACATCTAGTGACGACTCTGACTCCTTCTCCCCGATAGTGCATAAGTACGGTCTGGGCCGACACCTGAACTGGAGGCCCCTGATCTGCCTTGGCCTCTACCGGATGAAACTGAGGACCCATGCCCTGCCGGGGATGCTGGAGCTCGTGATCCTGCCGAGGACCTATCCTATCGATCCCGGTCACCCTAACCCTTAGCTGGCTAATTCCTCATCTGGTGACCCTCCTATCAACAAATGTAGCATGCTGTGGAACCATACCTGCATGGTCCAGAGTGGTGTAGACTGCAAAAATAGGGCAAAGTGGTATTATAAACCCACTCTGCTCCACTCCCCTCTACTTCTGTGAACCTACTGCTCGTGAAGCTTCACCGGGCTCTGGCTGCCTTTGGTGACTAGACCTACTCCTCTGCCATTGTGGTGGAGTCGAGGGTCTAGGTGGCGTATCTGATAACTGCGACCTAGGTCCTCCCCGAGACTCCTCCTATAATTCACCCGGTCCATCCCTGGGATGCTACTCCTGACTTGTCCTCCTAATCTTTCGTTGTCGCTGTCTGATACCCTCAATATTCTGAGCAAAAGCATACACATGAGCGATATCCATATCCTCTCGCAGTGTGCCTCTGATGCAGGTCCCAACATATTCTGGGCTCAGCCCCATAATAAAGCAGTGTACCCTGGCTGGCATTGTGTCTGCAAAAGCTGGCGCATATCGAGCCAAGGAATCATACCGCATGGCATATTCCCGGACATTCATCGACCCTTGTTCCAAGTGTAGGAACTGATCAACTTGGGCCTGTTGAATCTCCCGTGGTAGGAAATGATCCAAGAAAGCCTCTGAGAAGTTGGGCCAGGTCGGAGGGGAAACATCCCTCCCTCGAGACCTTTCCCAACTCTCATACCACAGCACGACGATGCCCCGTAGCCGGAATACCGCCAACTCAACCGACTTTGTGGTTGTAGCATGCATCACCTAGAAAATCCTCTGCATCTGGTCTACGAAGTCCTGAAGGTCCTCGGTCCGATCTGTCCCTGTGAATTGCAGGGGACTTATTGCTAGGAACTCCCGGACCCTCGAGCTACCAGGCCCTCCTAACGATTCTGCAACTATAGGTGGCACTGGCTGGCGCTGAGCAGCCATTATCTGGGCTAACATAACCACCACACTCCTAACCTCCTAGTCAGATGGTATGGGTATAGAAACTGCCAGAGGGGGTGCCGTCACACCGGCCATCCCAAAAGGCTCCTGACATGGTGGAGACTGCTGGGGAGGTCGAGATGATACCTATGTATTGTCTTCAGATTGGGCCGATTCTGACCGAGGCTGAGGGACCCTGCTGGTGCCCTCTCCCGCTGCTACATCTAATCTCCTGCCTATCGTAGGGTGTCGTTGATCCGACATTCCTCTATAAACAAAAGAATATAATGAGCTTAGGGACACAACCCTATACTGTACCGCTCTATAGCACGACTGAATAAGAAGAATGAGTACCATTCTATCATGCCTTGTAGCCTCCTTCCTATTGTACGTGGTGCACAACACACCCATAGACAAGACTCTACTTAGCACGGCTTGCAAACTCCCTGGGATACAACCTGCTTTGATACCAAGTTTGTCACGCCCCACCTTGGGAGGCATGACCGACACCTGGTGCCCTACAAGGACCTGAGCTGCTGAGCTGTCTGAGCTTAAGCACCTCTGGTGCAGGATTGGCTCTAACTCTAGAATTAAGAAAACAACGGGCTATATAGCGGCGGTAAATACAACCCCCGACCGACAAGGCCTATAGCCACCTGTGAAAATAAACAACTAACCAGAGACGAACGAACATAGGGAGTCCTATGCGGGCCGACAAGGCCACCATGCTATCTAGTTATAACTGGAAAGTAAAATCAGATGCAAAACTAAACTATGACCGACAAGGCCACCAATCAACCGCTAAACAGGGCCACACACGTCCAACACACATAATATAAAATACATATGGGCCCCACACGGCTGATATCATCTAACCACAGGGAAGTAACACAATCCGCAAGAATATAGAAGTAATAAGATGGTCAGGATAGGACCTTGACCTACCCATATCGTACAAACAAAAGAAGTAAACCTCTATCACACAAGCTCCGGAAGAAGGGAGCTGACGGCTCTGTACGACTGACTGGAACTACGAGGGACCTGTTCTCGTCCATCTGCACCTGCAGGCAATTAATGCAGTGCCCCAGAAGAGGGCGTCAGTAACATAGGTACTGAATATGTAAGGAGGTAACTTTAAGTTACTAAAAGTAAGGAAATAGAAATGATGATAACTGAAGTAAAAAAAACGGACTGAATATGACTGAAGTAGTGAAATCAGGGCTAAACACAATTGTAATAAGGAGGGTAGGGGTCATACCTAACAAACGAGGTGTCTTACTGTCTAAATATCATTAACTAAAGTAAACATAAACCTTACCTAGCCCCCATAAGCCGAATGGTACAATCAGCACAGAATAACCCACCTGGGCCCCCATTAGCCCTAGTGGGTACACCTTAATCTATACACTCCTATCCAGGTCAATATGAGTCAACTAACAGCTATAAGCATCCTGCCGATCCCCCGGGTCTACAACTGGGCCCGGTCGTCCTCTGACTATAGTTGTGCCTGAGTCCGGAGGACTCCTGATATCTACACCATTGGTGTAAGCGCTCGGCGGGGATGTGTATAAGGCCAACCACGACAAATATGAGGATCTAGATCCCCATCTTCGTCCCTTGCAAACGGAATGCCGCTCCATAGAGCGATGTATCCTCGCCCCTGGCGGGCGGCGACACAACTACTAACCCTGGGGCATTCACGGAAGCTATACAGGTATAATCTAGCCCAAAACAATACAATCTACAGGTCTCAACTTACAACGACAACTAAACATGATAACTTACTCTTGATATACTTTACTAGGATTCATACTGGATTACTATGCTGAAGAAACTAACTTGCCGAAAGAAAATGCCTTAACATACCTCAATGGCTATTTACCGATTAACTGGCAAGTTTCGACTCGTGTTCAACTGCCCTTCTCAACTGAAATCGTGTTACTGAAAAGATAGGACTAGTTTTAACACTAAATTCGGCAACAAGAAAACTTTATATATAACTATTAACTATATTCCAATTTTATAGAACACAGTCGAAACCTCGTTATTTCTTAAAAGTCTAGAAGGGAGAAATACTTAGTTTAGGCACGTGATCGTATTGACACTAGTTTGAAATAATTCCACCAACTTAGGCTCGGCGGGAGGACAATTCGCCGGGCGTATTTTATGAAAATAACTCCTCAGTGATGCTCTCTGTAGCCTTATAATTCACTACCTGGATTTAATTTAGATTTGGATGGCGTTTAGCACCGTAATCGGATGATTTTCAATAGTTCTCCTCGCTTTCCCTCTATTCTGGCCGAGAATATATGAATAATGATCTAACTTCTAAGTGTGAGGCCTTTAAACACTTGAGGCGGCAGACAAGGCAACGTGGCACTCTGTCGGTCGTGCCAATTTACGGACGTGCCACTTTGGGTAACGCAGAGGGGGCTGCTCCATGCCACTTTGGCCTTCTGGGCAACTTGGTTCGGCCTCCTCCCGTGAAATCCCAACTTGGCACCCGTTCGGCCTTTCCTCGGGCCCTTTTCTGGTACGTATGACACTCTTAAACTCTCAACCAACATACAAATAGGCCGACTAAATGTTAGAAACTTATGGGGTGTAACACATCTTATAGTTACTGATCAGTATATTTTGTGGTTTCCAGTATTCAGATAATTTGTATGAGCTCTGTCAGCTCCATTTATGATGGTGATTAAGATTTATTTTTATTTTACCCCAGTATGGTACACCAGCTGGAGATCTTTTTATTTTACCTCGGTGTGGTACATCGGATGGAGGTATTTTCATTTTACCCTAGTGTGGTACATCGACTGGAGATATTTTTATTTTACCCCGATGTGGTACACCAACTAGAGATCTTTTTATTTTACCCCGATGTGGTACATCGACTGGAGATATTTTTATTTTACGCCGGTGTGGTACACCGGCAGGACGAATTTTATATATGGATTTATGGTTGGCTGGTCGCTGGCATTACAGTTATAGTTTCTTTCTTGTGCATTTCTTAATTGCATTTTCATCTCTTTATAGAGTTATTATCAGGTTTCAGTTTCCAGGATTCCAGGTTGTTACCATTCCTTATTCCTGGTTCAGTTATGTTATAGTAAGTTGTTATCAAGTACAGGTTGCAGAGTTCAAGGTTATATTTATCCTCTATATGCTTATGTGCTAAGTCAGTTATTACAAGATTGTTATCTCATGCTTACAGTTTCAGCCTTACATACCAGTACATTTCATTCATACTAACGTCCCCTTGCTTGGGGACTTGCGTTCGTGCCGCAGGTGCAGGTAGAGGTCAGGATGGCCAGTTGAGTAGCAGTTCGTGAGATCAACAGATGGTTGGTATGCTCCTTTCTTCCTGGAGCTAGGGCTTAGTTATTTATGTTTGTGTTTTATGATGCAGGTATGGGTAGGTTGGTGCCCTGTTCTGACCATCAATTAGTCTACTCTTTAGAGGCTTTGTGGACTTAGTGTGTACAGTGTTATTCAATTTTTGGGCTCGTCGGCTTATTGTTGCTTGGTTAGCACACTAATTGCCTTGATTGCATTTCGGTTATTTACCCCATATTGTTGAGACCTTATGGGTCCAGTTTATTCTTCAGTTGATTGTGACAGGTGGCTTGGATGGCCTAAGTGTTACAGTTACATATGTCATATAGCCGAATTCTCGATAAATCATGAATCGATTGTCAGTTGCACCCTACCCCCTTTTTGGGGCGTGTCAAACTTGGTATCTGAGCGAAGTCATATCCTAGGGAGTCCACAAGTTGTGTCTAGTATAGTCTTACTTATGAGTATGTTGTGCACCATACTTATAATCAGGATGCTATAGGGCATTTAAGGGTTGTTTCACTTTGTTCATTAATAGATCGTTCTAGAGAGCAAAGATGTAAGGGCTGTTTGAAGTCTAAATCGTGCTTATGTTTTAGAATTCACCTGAAGTAAGGCAGATGGTTATGAGATTCTTGAAAGGGTCCTAGTCACCCCTCCTGTCAATCCGAGAAATAGATTATATGCTCGAAGTGAGTTTTTTACTCCCCGTGTTATAGTTCCTCTAGTTCTAATTAGAGCTATCGTGAGAAGGGATTCAGCCCCTCATGATGTCCCAGTTTCAGTAGAGTCAGGAGGAGGTAGAGTTTTTTTTCCTCCAGCACCTTTAGATATATCAAAGGGATGAGATTTTGAGGAAGCATTTCATATGTTAACCCAAATAGTGATGTTTCAAGAATCAGCTGCTGAAATTAATGGCAGGTTCTAGGGAAATACTTCTGAGAGCTTTAGTGCCTGTGGATTTTGAGCCTAAATCCCCTAGCCTTTACGAATTATTGCTTACCACGGGAACTTCAATGAGTTCGAGTTAGTATATTTTTGTACCTAAAGCACGACAACATGAGTGTTCATGAATATAGTCTCTGGTTTAATTCTTTGGCCAATATGCTTCGGATAAAGTGCGAAATATTATGGGATATATAAACTGTATTAGGTTTGATAGAGGATCTGATTCACCATCTTCAAGTACCGACATAAAAGTAGAATAGAGTAGAGGATACCAGGTCAACAGTATTATTTAAGGCTCCTTGTAGTGTTTCAAGGCACTAGGTGGCCAGACATTTCGTTTCTCTTAAAGACTTAGTCCCTATTTGTCTTCCTAGATTACGCTTTAGTTTCAGTTATCAGGACCGCCAATAATGGGTTGTGGTAAAAGCAAAGGTAAAAGCATAGCTTCAAATTTAACATTGATCTTGCATCTTAAGTAGTGAATGGTAAGTGGTATTGGAGTTAACTATATGTCGTAGTAGTGTATAAATTTGCTTATGGTTAGAAAAGTTCATCGATTATGTAGTGTTAAGGCACGTCTGCCTTATGCTATGTAAATAGAATGAGTTAAATAAAAATAGTTTGATATGAAGCAACGACTGGAAAGAATATGTTTATGAATATATGGAATGTATGTTTATGATGGAAGACAAGGATGAGTTAAAGGTGTTATGACATTCAAGGACGAATGTTTCTAAGGGGGGGAGGATGTTACACCCTGGAAAATCTTTGGAAATTATTTGATGTTCGTATGCTATGTTAAGGGAAGTACGGGTTGTATATTGATTGTAGATGACAAGGGAAATGGGTACGAATGGAAAAAACAAAGAGTATGTGAAGTTTATAAATTAGGGTCAACTTTAAATGACCATATCTCCCAATATATAATGAAGTAGAAGCCCCAACACCTATCAAATTAAAGGTCTTTGAGTCTAGTTTTCAGAATCTTAAATGCCTCGTGAATTCGAGTTTGGAATTAAGAATTTATAGGTGTTTTAAGGTAGAACTATCGGGCAGAGACATGGCCACCGCCCTAAAAACGGCCACCGCCCAAACACCTTTATATTTAATGTTTTTGGTATGAAATCATTTTCAAATTTTCCAGGTTTGAGCTACTTGCTTACCCTCTGAAATCCTCTCTCTTTTCCAGTAGAAAATCCTTAGAAACCAAGAGGAAATCCCTCAAGAAAACACCATTAAAACAAAAGCAAAAGTTGATGGAAGTGAAGGCAACATTGTGGTGAAGTTCTTGCTGCCTTGTAGCTTCGTTTTGGCAGTGTTTTTGCTGCGTGTTTGGGACAATTTTGAGCTAATGTTATACTCCATCTTAGTAGGAATTTTTCCTAAGAAATAGTAAGTCGCTTCCCTCTTTTTAAATCTCTCATAAATATATGAATTTTTGAAGGAAAATTAGAAGAAAGTTATGGTTTGTATGTTCACTTGTTGTAGTTGTTGTGCTGTTATTTTGCTGCATTTTGGGCAGCAAGATTTCTGAATTATTGGGAAGTGATTTGGAGGAAAATACTGCTATTATATCCAACAATATTCTCATGCCAAGGGTAAGTGTTTCTAATTTCTTAACTTATCTAACAATCCTAGCTAAAGCTAGAAGTTGGATGTTATGTTGTGCTGCCGTTGTTGGTATGTTGTTGTTGAAGTTCCACTCGTTTTTAAAGGTTGGAATAGCTGTGTTTTTCTGAGAATATACTCTATATTTGTGGGAGTTTTTCATGAGAAAAGTGAGGTAATTTCCTACCTCTATTTTCCCCCAAAGTTTTATAGACAAGTTGAAATAAGAAATGCTAAGTGTTGCCTTATTTGTTTGTGTTGTGACTGCCTATTGATGTAACCTTTTGGCTGGCTAAATTGGTTTGAAACAGCCTTATCACTTGGTGATAAACACAATTAATTTAAGGGGCTAAAGTTCTGGTTGTTGAAAGAAATAGATGACATAAGAAAGCTCACCGGAAAAAAAGGTATGTGAGGCGTTCTTTGTCTCTTGATATTAAAGCACGAATTCATGCCGAGGATTAATATGACATTCCCATGTACCTGAGCTTCTGTAGTAGCATATTATGGTTTCTTACAATTTTTATGATTACTTGGTATTAAGGTGTGTATTTGCTAAAGATTTGGAACGCATGAATGTGAAGTTGAGAGAGCAATTGTCTTCTATTATAGTCATAGTTGTAAATTGAGTCTGAAGTCCACTCGGTGTGGGAACTGTGAGCTGGTACTTTACATTATGTTATGTATTTGTGGTTTCAAAGTTGTTCATATTATGGTTGCTAATAAATTTATTAAGCATGGCAAGATGATGACACGCAGATAAACCTAATAATTGAAATCGGGTTTTAACTCAATAAGGGCTAACGAGGGTAACGAAATGGAATTTCCTTATGAAATTTACCTACCCTCTCATGTTCATGTTTTAAGGTACCTAGGGCCATGAGGTGATTCCCCGATCCCTCTTTCTTAAGATAAGAGACTAATAAATACGTTTCTTAATTAACCAATACGTTAAACTTGGAAGATAGAACCCGAATAGGTAAACTATTGATATTTCTATGGGATCATCTTTATTGGCAGGTTATGAAAAATATATTGATGTTAACATGTTAGACGAAAATCATAATATATATATATATATATATATATGATTACATTCAAATTACGCGCTAAAGCGGCAAGGATTGCTTTTAGAAAGTCTCTATATGTTTATTAGAGCTCTTGAGTTATCTAGACTTCCTGAGAATTGCTTAAAGCTTTAAGTAGACACGTTGAATGTTCTTTGAAAGTTGTAGATGTGTAAGGAAATTAACCTAAGTGTAAAGGTTGAGGCGCTAGTAGCAAAGGAAAGATAAGACTAAATGTTAGACCTTTTAATGCAATATGTGAGGTATATGCCTTCTGTCAGTAGTTGATTTTAAGAACCTTTGATCGACATTAAAATATGAGCAAGACGAGTTTAAGAGACAAGGTTGAAAATTAGGTCGGAAGGTAAGTGCGTACAAGAATTGCTGGAATAGTGAACACGAGAGTAAATAATTAGGTAGGGAATGACGAATCCTGTTTGGAAAAGAATTTATGATGAATACGAAATGTAGAGCTAAAGGTTGTTAAATTTGATGATAAGTGTTACGATTGTTAATGAATTAGGCAAATAGCTAGCAAGATTTACCCTGTTCTAAAGACGTTTAGCAAAAGAGTTATAAATTAAGTTGTTTATCTTTAGTTGTGTTAAGCTAATGAAAGGCCAGTAAGGTGTTAACTCCTTAAGAAATAATTAAGATCGAATATTTTGAGATAGTGACTCAAGTTAAAGAGAAGTTCTTCATTGTACTTTTAAACAATTATCTTTCATTATTTCTTCTAAGAGTTGGATTAACTTTTTCAAGTTTTAAAGGATTTTATTTTTCTTGGAAGTTTCTAAACTATTTATAATGCTGCTAAGCTTTTCTAAGCTCCACATATATTGTAATGTTTCACATGAGCTTTTTCTATGCTGTCTAAAGAACGACTATAAGTCTTTATTTATTTTAAGGCAGCCCCTAGACAGTTGCCTAGAATTTGCATATTAAAGAGCTCTAGGTTTGAGATACACAAGTTATGTCTTCCTGTTCATAAGTTACCTCGAGATGTGATATGATGTCCAATGAATGAGGTATGCTCATAATTCTTGATATAAAAGTATGAAAGTCAAATGAGTATAAGCACGAAATGAATGCTAAGATTGTTAATAGAAAATGTTAGGTTAAGTGATTCCTCTCTGCTCCTCGTGTTAGAATTGCTAGGACATGTTTAAAATCATGAAAGTGAGTCTACACATATCTTTATGATATTCCAGTTCTAGGAACTTCCATAGAATTCATTCACAACATATGTATGTATTTAAATGCTAAATGAAAGACCTATATGTGTATGGAATAATTGTAGTATTAGGGGTCGTGGTAAGATCCTACACATGTTATAGTTACTGATCAGTATTGTTACACCCTGCAAGTTTCTAGCACTTAGTTGGCCTATTCGCTTGTTGGTTGAGAGTTTTAGAATATCATACGTGCGAGAAAAGGGCCTGGGGAAAGGCCGAACGAGTGCAAGTTGAATTTTCGTAAGAGGAGGACGAACCGCGCTGCCCAGAGCGGCAATATGGAACGGAGGCCCCTCTTCCGCGATGGCCTACGTGGCACGAAGCTAGATTGGCGCGATGGCCAGTGTGCCATGTTTCCATGCTTCGGACTCCAAGTATATAAAGGCCTCACTCTTCATTTTCATGATATTTTATAAGTTAAATGACCAGAAAACAGAGAGGACGAAGGGTTAACATAAATTTCCGTTTGATTACGCCATCAAACGCTGTCCAAAGTCAAATTAACTTCGGGTGTCGAAGTATAAGGCTGCAGGGAGCATTTCTACAGAGTTAGTTTCCCGAAAATTGTCCGGCGAATTTTCGTCCCGCCGAGTCAAAGTGATTGGAATTGCTCCAAACTAATGTTAATACACTCCCATGCTTAAAGTGAATATTTCTCCCTTATAGACTCCCGAGAAATTATGAGTTTTCGATCGTTCTTCGATAAATCGAAGTATAGTCTGTATATAGACTTAAAGTATTTTCTTCTTCCTGTATAATAATGAAGTTAGTTATATTCCTTCATGGATATGATTACAGTTGGGGAGAATAGCTGAATACTAACCGAACCTCGCCAGATAATCGATAAACCGGCAGTCAAGGTATGTAAAGCCAGTGTCTTTCGGCAAGTTAGTTTCTCCAGTATAGTAAAATAGTATGAATTCCAGTAAGATATTGCAGAAACAGTATATCATGCTCAGTATGAAATTTAATAAAGCACGTCAGAAGTATTATATCATGTTCAGTATGAGACTCAGTACAACATGTTAGAGATTATATTATTATCTTATTCAGTGTGCATTATCTATAGTTATTTCTATCAGTTGAGACTTGATTGTATTATTTGGGGCTAGATTACCCATATAGCTTCCGTGACCCCCCCAGGGTTAATGGCTACATCGACTCGTCCACCAGAGGGAGAGGATATGTCGCTCTACGGAGTGGCATGTTATCCGCTAGGGACAAAGATGGGATGCCAGTTCCCCATATTTTGTCGTGGTTGGCCTTATCACACCCCCGTCGAGCGCTTGTGCCCGGGGTGTTGATTTCAGGAGTCCTCCGGACTCAGGTATAGCTATAGTTAGGGGCCAGCGGGCCCAAGATGCATACCTAGGGGACCGGCAGGATGCTTATAGCTACTAGGTGATGTGGTATGACCTAGGTAGGGGTAAATAGATTGTGATGATTTAACCTTCCGGATTATGGGGGACAAGTAAGGTTTATGTTATGTTGTTTTAGTTATTAATAGATAGACAGTAGAACGCCACATTATCAGGTATGACTCTTATTCTTATCGGTATAGATATGTTAGCCCTGATTCCTCCATCTCAGTCAGTTTCAGTCTGTTTCCTATTACTTTAGTTACTGTCAGCTTTATTACTTACTTTCAGTTCATTTCAGTTTTTACTTTACATACTCGGTAACTGTGGTACTGACGCCCGTTTGGGGCATTGCATTACTTGCCTGCAGGTGCGCATAGATGAGGAGCAGATCCCTAGTAGTTCCAATAAGCGATACAGAGCTTTCAGCTCCTTTCACCCGTAGCTTGAAAGACAGAGGTTTACTGTCCTTTTGATTATAAAGTATGGGTAGGCCGGGGCCCTATCCCGACCATCTTATTATTCTTAGAGGCTTGCAGATTATATCATATTCCCTGTGGTCAGATTGTATGTGATAACCATGTGGGGCCTTGTTTAGTTGTTAGTTAGTGACCTTGTCGGTCACAGATCAGTTTAGCGCCTGATTTCGTTTTCTTCAGCTATAACTAGATATCATGCTGGCCCTGTCGGCCAGCATAGGACTCCTTATATTTAGTTGTTTCTGGTTAGTTGTTTGCTTTTAACAGGTGGCTATAGGCCTTGTCGGTCGAAGGCTGTATTTACAGCTGCTATATAGCCCGTCGTTTTCTTTAATCCAGAGTTAGAGCTAGCCTTGCACCAGAGGGGCTTAGGCTTAGTTCAGCCGTCCAGATCCTAGTAGGGCACCAGGTGCCAGTCATGCCTCCAAAGGTGGGGCGTGACAAACTTGGTATCAGAGCAAGTCATATCCCATGGAGTGTACAAGTCGTGCTAAGTAGAGTCTTGTCTATGGATGTGTTGTGCACCACATACTATAGGCAGGAGGCTGCAAGGCATGATAGGATGGTTACTCTTTCTTCTTATTCAATCGTGCTATAGAGCGGTACAGTATAGGGTTGAGTCCCTGAGCTTATCGTACTCTTTGTTTATAGATAAAATGTCGGACAAGCGACATCCTACAACAGGCAGGAGGTTGGATATAGCAGCAGGAGAGGGCACCAGTAGGATGCCTTAGCTTCGATTAGAATGAGCCCGATCTGAGGGCGACACGGAGGCATCATCCCGACCTTCCAAGCAGACTCCATTACGTCAGGAGCCGCTTGGGACGACAGGTGTGACGACACCACCTCCGGCAGTTCCTATACCGATACCATCTGACCAGGAGATTAGGAGTGTGGTGGTTATGTAAGCGAAGATGATGACTGCTCAGCGCCAGTCAATACCACGTACCGCTGCAAAAGCATCAGGAGGACCTGGTAGTTCGAGGGTCTAAGAATTCATGGCATTAAGTCCCCTGTAGTTTACAGGGACAGATCGGACAGAGGATTCCCAGGATTTCCTAGATCAGATGTAGAGGATTTTCAGGGTAATGCATGCTACACCCACAGAGTCAGTTGAATTGGTGGTATTCCAGCTACGGGACATCACTGTACTGGGGTATAAGAGTTGGGAGAGGTCTCGAGGGAGAGATGTTTCCCCTTCGACCTTGACCAGCTTTTCAGAGGCTATGCTGGATCATTATCTACCACGGGAGGTTTGATAGGGCCGAGGTGATCAGTTCCTACCCTTGGAGTAGGAGTCGATAAGTGTTCGAGAATATGCCCTGCGGTTCGATTCCTTGGCCCGATATGCGCCAGCTTTTATGGATACAATGCCATCTAGAGTACACCGTTTCATTATGGGCTGAACCCAGAATATGTTGACACTTGTATCACAGCTACTCTACGAGAGGATATGGATATTGCCCGAGTAAAGGCTTTTGATCATAATATTGAGGGCATCAGGCAGCGGCAACAGGAGATCAGGAGAACAAGTTAGGAATAGCGCCGCAGGGACAGGCCAGATGATTTATAGGAGGAGGCCTGGGGAGGACCTAGGCAATGGTTATCAGATAGGCCGCCTAGACCCCCGCCTCCATCACAGTGGTAGAGTAGCAGGGTTAGTCGCCGAGGGCAGTTAGAGCCCGGCGGAGGTTCGCAAATGGTAGATTCACTGCAGCAGAGGAGGGCGGAGCAAAGTAGGTATACAATACCACATTTCCCTATTTGCAGCCGATGCCACCTTGGAGCGTGTAGATATGGCTCCACGGGATGATTTATTTGTGGACACGAGGGTCATCAGATGAGAGATTGTCCAGCTAGGTGTCAAGGTGTCCAGGATCGACAGGATAGGTCATCAGCAGGGTTGCCAGCTCCAGCATCCCCGGCAAGGCGCAGGCCCTCAGTTTCAGCAAGTAGAGGCCGAGGCAGATCAGGGGCCTCCAGTTCAGGTGCAGGCCCAGACTATACCTATGCATTACCGGGGAGACAGGATTCAGAGTCGTCACCAAATATTGTGACGGGTATGCTGAATATTTGCTCTCATCCTGCTTATGTGTTGATAGATCCGGGATCCACCTTGTCCTATGTTACACAGTTAGCGGCTCGGATGTTTAGTATTGTGCCAAAATTGCTTTGATGACCTTTTTCAGTATCTACACCCGTTGGTGACTCTATCATAGCCAGAAGGGTCTATCGAGGGTGTACAGTAGAGGTTGCCAGTCGTCAGACTAAAACAGATTTAATAGAGCTAGAGATGGTTGATTTTGATGCCATTATGTGTATGGATTGGTTAGCTCAATGTTATGCCAATGTTGAGTGCTGGACCAAGACTGTCTGATTCCACTTTCCAGGGGAGGCAGTATAGGAGTGGAAAGGTAGTACAGTTATGCCAAAATGTAGGTTTATTTCCTATCATCGGGCGAGGAAGTTGATAGCAAAGAGTTGCATTTATCACATTGTCAGAGTCCAGGATGTTCGGGCTGACCTCCGACCCTTCAGTCTGTTCTAGTGGTTAAGGAGTTCCTCGATGTATTTCCAGATGAGCTTCCTAGTATTCCCCCAGAAAGGGAAGTTGATTTTGCAATTGATCTATTACCAGGCACTCAGCCCATATCTACTCCCCCTTATCGGATGGCTCCTGCTGAACTCAAAGAGTTAAAGCAACAATTGAAAGATTTGCTAGATAAGGGCTTTATCAAGCCGAGTACCTCACCATGGGGTGTGCCAGTTCTGTTTGTGAGAAAGAAGGATGGCTCCCTCCGTATGTGTATAGATTATCGACAACTGAATAAAGTTACTGTCAAGAATAAGTAGCTTCCCAGAATAGATGATTTATTTGACTAGCTACAGGGCGCAAGATATTTTTCCAAGATTGGCTTATGGTCCAGATATCATCAGGTTCAGGTTCGTGAAAGGGATATTCCAAAGACTGCCTTCAGAACCAGATATGGGCACTTTGAATTCCTAGTCATGTCCTTCGGACTAACAAATGCCCCAGCAGTGTTTATGGACCTAATGAACACTAACTTCAGACCATACCTGGACTTGTTCGTGATAATGTTTATCAATGATATTTTGGTATATTCTCGCTCAGAGGCAGACCACCAGGATCATCTGCGGACAGTGCTCTAGATTCTCAGAGACTGCCAACTATACGCGAAATTTTCTAAATGTGAATTTTGGCTGAATTTAGTAGCCTTGTTGGGCCATATTGTGTCAGATGCGGGTATACAAATAGATACACAAAAGATAGAAGTAGTGAAACATGGCCTAGACCTACCACTCCTACCGAGGTACGCATTTTCCTGGGATTAGTTGGGTATTACAGGAGGTTCGTGGAAGGATTTTCCACTTTAGCAGCACCCTTAACTAAACTGACACAGAAGATAGCAAATTTCACTGGACTGAGGCGTGTGAGCAGAACTTTCAGGAACTGAAAGACAGACTGACATCAGCACCAGTGTTAGCATTGCTATAAGGAATAGAGGGTTATGTAGTTTATTGTGACGCTTCGGGTGTTGGGTTAGGATGTGTTTTGATGCAGCATGGTAAAGTGATTGCTTACACTTCCAGGCAGCTGAGGAAGCGTGATAAGAACTATCCTACCCATGACCTGGAATTAGCTGCGGTAATTCATGCATTGAAGATATAGAGACACTGCTTGTATTGCGTCCACGTGGATATTTTCACTGATCACAAAAGCCTACAGTATATCCTCATCCAGAAAGAATTGAATTTGCGGCAGCGTCGCTGGTTAGAGCTGTTGAAAGATTATGATGTGAATATTTTATATCACCCAGGAAGGGCCAATGTGGTAGCAGATGCCCTTAGTCGTAAATTTATGGGAAGTTTGGCATACTTACAGCCTAAGTAGAGGGAGTTGGCTCGAGAATTGCATAAGTTAGCCAATTTAGACATTCGTATAGCAAAAAGAGGAGACAATAGAGTAGTAATCCAGAAAACCGCAGTGTCGTCTTTGGTTGTGGAAGTGAAGGAACGACAATATGAAGATCCTAGCCTAGTTCAGCTCAGAAATAGGGTTTAGCAAGGGGAAGTGACAGATTTTCAGGTAACCGAGGATGGAGTTTTGAAATATAGGGATCGCCTCTGTATTTTAGATGTCGCAAGACTTCGCCAGCAAATTATAGGCAAGGTACACCATGCCTATTATTCTCTCCATCCAGGTTCGACAAAGTTGTACCAGGATGTAAAAGAGATTTACTGGTGGCCCGGAATAAAAAAGGGGATAGCAGAATTTGTAGCTTAGTATCCCAATGGGAAACAGGTAAAAGTTGAACATCAAAAACCAGGCGGACTGACTCAGGATATAGCCATTCCTCTATGGAAATAGAAAGAAGTTAATATGGATTTCGTAGAAGGATTACCTCGCACCAGGTGTAAATATGATTCGATCTGGGTAATTGTTGATAGGTTGACAAAATCAGCCCACTTTCTACCAGTAAGGACTACCTTTTTAGCCGAAGATTATGCTGAGCTGTATATTAAAGAAATAGTCAGAATGCATGGTGTTCCATTGTCAATTATCTCTGACAGAGGGGCACAATTTATAGCTAAGTTTTGGCAATCATTTCAGAGAGGCTTGGGGATGTAGGTTAATCTGAGCACAGCCTTCCATCCTCAGACAAACGGGCAGGCAGAACGTACGATCCAGACGCTCGAGGACATGTTACGAGCATGTGTTTTAGATTTTGTAGGTAGTTGGGATGAGCATCTACCGCTTATTGAGTTCGCCTATAATAAAATTTATCATTTAGCAATTCAGATGGCGCCTTATGAAGCATTGTATGGACGGAAGTGCAGATCTCCAGCTGGTTGGTTTGAGGTAGGATAATTAGCATTGATTGGGCCAGATATAATTCATCAGTCAGAGAAGAAAGTAAAGCTTATCAAGGAACGTCTACTGACTACTCAGAGCCGCCAGAAATCTTATACTGACGTGCGGCGTAGAAACTTGGAATTTAATGTGGGTGACTGGGTATTCCTGAAAGTTTCACCGATTAAGGGTGTGATGAGATTTTGAAAGAAAAGCAAGCTTAGCCCGAGGTTTGTTGGGCCTTATCAGATTCGCCGAAGGATAGGCCAGGTGGCATATGAATTGGATTTACCTCTAGAGTTAGAATTTGTTCACCTAGTTTCCACATATCAATGCTGAGGAAGTGCGTAGGAGATCCCTCCCGAATTGTCCCAGTCCAAGAAGTTCAGGTCACAGAAGAGTTAGATTATGAGGAAGTTCCAGTAGCCATACTAGATCGGCAGATCCGTAGGTTAAGAACTAAAGATGTTGCTTCTGTCAAGGTGTTATGGCGTAATAGGACCAGAGAGGAAATGACTTGGGAAGCAGAAGATGATATGAAAGTCAAATATCTTCAGTTATTCCAGACTTAGTCAGATTATGCAGCTAGAGGTATGTTGTTATTGTTGTTTCATGAGTTGCCTTATATTCATGTAAATGTGGAATATCTGACTCCAGTTTATTGTGAAATGAATACTATAGTATCGTGTCGAGCACATGTATTGGACTTTTCTGCGTTTCAGGATTTTTGGATAGTCCATATTACTGGGGAGACTCTGTCAAAATTTTTCCAGAATAAATAGTGGAAAGTTAAGATTCTTGCAAGAAGAAGTTAACATTCGAGGAAGAATGTTCTTAAGGGGGGAAGGATGTTACACCCCGTAAGTTTCTAGAACTTAGTCGGCCTATTCGCATGTTGATTGAGAGTTTTAGAATGCCATATATGCGAGAAAAGGGCTCGGGAAAAGGCCGAACGAGTGCCAAGTTGGATTTTCATAAGAGGAGGTCAAACTGTGCTGCCTAGAGGGGCAACGTGCCATGGAGGCCCCCCTTCTGTGATGGCCAACGTGGCACGAAGCTAGATTGGCGTGATGGCCAGCGTGCCAAGTTGCCATGCTTCGGGCTCCAAGTATATAAAGGTCTCGCTCTTCATTTTCATGATATTTTATAAGTTAAGCGACCAGAAAATAGAGAGGACTAAGGGTTAACATAAATTTCCATTTGATTACGCCATCAAACACTATCCAAAGTCAAATTAACTTCAGGTATCAAAGTATAAGGCTGCAGGGAGCATTTCTACGAAGTTAGTTTCACAAAAATCGCCTGGTGAATCATCATCCCGCCGTGTAAAAGTGATTGGAATTGCTTCAAAGTAGTGTTAATACACTCCCATGCTTAAAGTAAATATTTCTCCCTTATAGACTCCCGAGAAATTATGAGTTTTCAACCATTCTTCGATAAATCTAAGAATAGTCAGTATATAGACTTAAAGTATTGTCTTCTTCCAAGATATTAATGAAGTTAGTTTTATTCTTTCATGGATATGATTACAGTTGGGTAGAATAGTTGAATACAAGAAAAACCTCGCCAGATAATCCGTAAAACGACAGTCGAGGTATATAAAGCCAATCTCTTTCGGCAAGTTAGTTTCTCCAGTACAGTAAAATAGTATGAATCCCAGTAAGATATTTCAAAAATAGTATATCATGCTCAGTATGAAATTTAATAAAGCACGTCAAAAGTATTATATCATGTTCAGTATGAGACTCAGTACAACATGTTAGAGATTATATTATTATATTATTCAGTGTGTATTATATGTAGTTATTTCAATCAGTTGAGACTTGATTATATTGTTTGGGGCTAGATTACCCATATAGCTTTCGTGACCGCCCTAGGGTTAATGGCTGTATCGACTCGTCCGCCAAAGGGCGATGATACTTTGCTCTACGGAGTGGCATGTTGTCCACCAGGGATGAAGATGGGATGTCAGTTCCCCATATTTTGCGGTTGTTGGCCTTATTACACCCCCGTTCAGTGCTTGTGCCCGGGGTGTTGATTTCAGGAGTCCTCTGGACTCAGGTAGAGCTATAGCCACGGGCCAGCGGGCCCAAGCTGCATACCCAGAGGACCGGTAGGATCCTTATAGCTACTAGGTGATGTGGTATGACCTGGGTAGGGGTAAATAGATTGTGATGATTTAACCTTCCAGCTTATGGGGGCCAAGTAAGGTTTATGTTATGTTGTTTTAGTTATTGATAGATAGATAGTAGAACGCCCTGTTATCAGGTATGACTCTTACTCTTCTAAGTATAGCTATGATAGCCCTAATTCCTCTATCTCAGTCAGTTTCAGTCCGTTTCCTATTACTTCAGTTATTGTCAGCTTTATTACTTACTTTTAGTTGGTTTCAATTTTTTCTTTACATACTCGGTACTTGTGGTACTGACGCCCGTTTAGGGCGCTGCATTACTTTCTTGCAGGTGCGCATAGACGAGGAGCAGATCCCTCGTAGTTCTAGTCAGTGATACAGAGCCTTCAGCTACTTTCATTTGGAGCTTGAAAGACAGAGGTTTACTCTCCTTTTTATTGTACGGTATGGGTAGGTGGGGGCCCTGTCCCGACCGTCTTATTATTTTTAGAGGCTTGTAGATTGTATCATATTCCCTATGGTGAGAATGTATGTGATGGTCGTGTGGGGCCTTGTTTAGTTTTTAGTTGGTGACCTTGTTGGTAATAGATCAGTTTAGCGCCTGATTTTGTTTTCTTCAGCTATAACTAGATATCATGGTGGCGGCCCGCATTGGACTCCTTATATTTAGTTGCTTCTGGTTAGTTTTTTTCTTTTAACAAGTGGCTATAAACCTTGTCGGTCATGGGCTGTATTTACAGCCGCTATACAGTCCGTCATTTTCTTGAATCTAGAGTTAGAGCCAGCCTTGCACCAGAGGGGCCTAGGCTAAGTTAGTTCAGCCATCCAGATCCTAGTAGGGCACCAGGTGCCAGTCATGCCTCTCAAGGTGGGGCGTGACAAGTATACTTTATGGTTTCCAATATTCAGATAATTTATATGAGCTATGTCAGCTCCATTTATGATGGTTATTAAGATTTATTTTTATTTTACCACGGTGTGGTACACCGACAGTAGATCTTTTTATTTTACCACGGTGTGGTACATCGGCTAGAGATATTTTTATTTTACCCCGGTGTGGTACACCTTCTGGAGAACTTTTTTATTTTACCCACACATATTTTTATTTACCCCGGTGTAGTACACTGGCTGGACGAATTTTATATATGGATTTAGGGTTAGCTGGTCGCTGGCATTACAGTTATAGTTTCTTTCTTGTTCATTTCTTAATTGCATTTTCATCTCTTTATAGAGTTATTATCAGGTTTCAGTTTCCAGGATTCCAGGTTGTTACCATTCCTTATTCCTAGTTTAGTTATCTTGAGTTCAGTTATTTTATAGTAAGTTGTTATCAATTACAGGTTGCAGAGTTCCAGGTTATATTTATCCTCTATATGCTTATGTGCTAAGTCAGTTATTTCAGGATTGTTATCTCATGGTTACAGTTTCAACCTTACATACCAGTACATTTAATTCGTACTAACGTCCCCTTTCTTGGGGATCTGCGTTCATGTCGCAGATGCAAGTAGAGGTCAGGATGGCCAGTTGAGTAGCAGTTCGTGAGATCAATAGATGGTTGGTATGCTCCTTTCTTCCTAGAGCTAGGGCTTAGTTATTTATGCTTGAGTTTTGAGATGCAGGTATGGCAAGTCGGAGCCTTGTTCCAACCATCAGTTAGTTTACTCTTTAGAGGCTTTGTGGACTTAGTGTGTATAGTGTTATTCAGTTTTTGGCCTCGTTGGCTTATTGTTGCTTGGTTAGCACACTAATTGCCTTGATTGCATTTCGATTGTTTACCCCGTATTGTTGAGACCTTATGGGTCCAGTTTATTCTTCATTTTATTGTGATAGGTGGCCTGGATGGCCTATGTGTTACAGTTACAGATGTCACATAGTCGTCTTCTAGATCAATCATGAATCGAATGTCAGTTGTGCCCTACCCCAATTTTGGGGCGTGACATTTTCAGCTTATATGATCAGTATTTGAGTATGATGAATGCATTTCTCTGCTTTTCTGTATGATTATCAACATTCGAGGACGAATGTTCCCAAGGGGGAGATATTTCTATATTCTGAAAGTCCTAAGATCAAACACGGGAGTCGAAATGGAGAAATTAAGATATTTTGCACCAGGTCACAAAATGAGTCATCCTATGACCGTCAGGATGACCACGAGTCATCAGGTGACTCGTGTTGAGGAGTTGGACTTACTTGGAAATTTTATGTTTTGAGGGGCCAATGGATGTGACCACAAGACGTGGTCAGCATCACGACTGTCAGGTCAGCCTTGGCTAAGGGTTGTTTGAAGATGAAGAAGCTTAGATAGTGCACCTGACGAGTCCTCAAAAAAACTCTTCGGAGCACCACGAGTGGTGGTGTCCCCCATGGTTACACCCAGGTAAATTTTTGACAGTGAGGGTGACGGAAGGTGACCAGTCAAGGTCACCATTAATGGTTCATTATATGCCTCGTGGTTGCAGTCTTGATGAAGTTTCCAGTGAAGACGATGGATGGAGGCCACGACCTATGGCCATGGACGACGACTCGTCTAGTCACTCATTGGGACTGGCAGTCTATTTTTCCCTTTGAGTTTATTAAGGAGTTTTCCGTAATTCCTATGATCTTAAGGCCTAAACTGTGTCGTTTTAAGCTATATATAGTGAGTTTTAAGAGGGGTAAGTTCATTCTAAGAAATTCCTAATTTATGCATGCAAACTTTAAAAGTCTAGAAGGGGTGATCAAGCTCAATCTCTCATGGTTCTTCCTCAATTATTCCTTGGGGAATCAGAAAAGTTGTAGAATCAGATTCTCTCAGGTATGGAAGGTTATGAATGGGTGAAATTGTTCATATTCATGCCCAATACCTCTCTAATTCATGAAAATCTACATGTTGATTCTATGGGGTTTTAACCCAATGCATGAATTCCCTAAGTTTGTACCATGGGTATTCTATAAGCATGTTCCTATTGTTGAATTATGATTCATGGTCAAGTTTTTTACAATGTTTTGAATTAAAAATCATGTTTTCAAGTTCTATAAATTATGATGCCCATTCATGAAAGTTCATGAAAGTTGAGATCTATGTTGTATGTTCAAGTGTGATGGGATATTTATGAGAAAAACATGTTTTCATGTTACCCATGTCTATGATCATGTTTTCAAGTGAATCGATTATTTTTCAAGCATGTTTAAGTATTAGGCAAGCCCATATGTTCATTTATGATTTATGATTTCATGTCAATTATCTTACCACATGGTTTTGGAGTCAAGAATCCCAATTTTGTTCATCTTATTAGTTGGCTCAGCCCACATAAGTGTGATAGTCGGGACCATGTAAGCTCTATCGTGGTAATGTCGGATATATGACGAATCTCCCATTTTTCTACATGATTTTAGTTATGCATTTTTATCATTCACGATAACATATATATATATATATACATATATATATATATATAATCAGGTTCGACCCAATGTTCAATTTTACTTATGATTATTAGTTTTCAGCTTTGGGTCAATTGAATGAGTTATGATTTGCAGTTTTGTTCAGATCATGATTTCAGAAAATAGCATGCAAGACTTACTCTCAGAATCTTATCCTGATTATTTCTGATATTATGCATGTTTAATGATTTTACTTACATAAGCAGTTTTACATACCTTGCATACTCGGTACATTCCACATACTGACCTCATACTCTATGTTGTATCATTTCATGATACAGGCTTCGATTTTCAAACTCAGCCCAGCCACTAGCCAATTTCCCGGAGTTAGCATCCAGTCTCAGCTGGTGAGTCCTCATCTCCCGAGTACCATAACTTATCAGTAATCTTTACATTTTCAGTTTCAAACTTACAGAGTTAGTTGGGGTCTTGTCCCATCAACTCATCAGAAATAGAGGCTTTTCAGACATAGATTGTATTCAGCTTCACATTCATGTTGTATTCTAATTTTATGTTATGTTTAGACTTCCACTATGGTTATTATGGCTGATTTTTGTTTTTATTGATTGAGTTAGATGCATGTTCATGTCATGGGTCGACTTGGAGTCTCTGGGGCTCCTTGTCCCACCTCTTGATCCGGGCCTACATTCGGGTCGTGACAAACTTGGTATCTGAGGATTAGGTTATGAAGTGTCCTAGGGTGTCTGAAATCCAAGTTAAGTAGAGTCTTTTTCATGGGTGTGAAGTGCGCCAAACTTAAGACAAAGAGGGTACAAAATGTTTAGGAAATATTCCATTCATTCATGTCACGACGCGGACGTACACCGGATTGTAGACATGGTACAAGGGACCTCAAGAGATCCCATGTCGACCCATGGCACATGCATACAGCTAGTCTCATTTAAATAAGTGGAATATTGAGCATAAAACTTAGCGGAAACGTAACCATGGTATAACATCAGAAAATACTAGATGTACACATAAGCTGAGTACTACATACTGTCTGAAACCCTCTACTACATATGATGGGTTGATGGGACAACATCCCCAACTAACCTGAACAATACTGAAACACAAAATAACATAAAAGTCTGTCAAATGGCCCTCGGATCATGAGGACTCACCAATAAACTGAGGACGTAAGCTGAGATGGACTAAGGATGAGGATAAGCCTGAGATTCGGAACCTGAATCATGAAATGATACAATATAGAAAGTATGTTATCAGTACATGGAATGTACTGAGTATGCAAGGTAATTAAAACGAACGTTAAAAGTGAAATAAACTCATAAATAAACATAAGAGAAGGACATCATGCTTGTATCATAAACTTCATAAGAAAACATAAGGCTCAAGGCTTTAAAATCATTCATAAAACGTTGATAATCATAATCCTAGGTAAATTTTATCAAAACATAACTTGAGCCAATAATATAAACATAACAATGCATAAGACATGAGAAACAATGGGAGGACTTTTCATAACTGACACCATCATGGTAGAGCCTTTCATGATTCCCCAACTATCTCGCTCAAGTGGGCAGAGCCGACCCTGGCTTGCCCGGAGAGGGTCGTGCATTAGACGTGATATTACATTTGAGGGGATCATTATTAATACAATATATCATTAGAAACATGGGTAACTTGAATTCATGCTTTTCCATCATAATAAATCTCAAAATATTGAATATTTATCATAAATCACAACATTCATGAACTTTCATCAATGGACATTTTAGATTTAAAAAGCTTGAAATATGATTTTAAAGAAAATAATATAAAACCCACCCATCATTCATAATTAATTAAAGCTCAATTAAATCATACTCATAAAGATAAAATCACATTTTCATGCATTTGGGTAAAACCCCATAGAACTTGAATAGGAGAATTCATGATTTAAACCGAAATTTGGGCATGGGTGTGAAAGGATTCACCCATTCGAAACCCTACATACCTGGAAATGGATTGATTTCAATGTTCCTTGAATACCCACAAAGAAACTGATGGAAACTTGGAGAAGAAGGCCTTGAATCTCCCTAAAACCTCTCTAAAGCTCTTGCATGGGAATGGGCATGCATTAGGGACTTAACCCATCTTAACACACTCAGAAAAATACACAAAACGACGTACTTTAGGGCCTTATATCGTGAAAAATCAAAAATATCCTTAATGAACCTGCCCTGAAAATTGGCCAGATTGATACCACGGGTGGTACTAACGGGCCATTTGAACCAACGACGACCCGTCCCATCCCTCGTTGAAGCCACTGCTAATAGCCCATTGTCGGAACGAAACAATGGATCGTCAAGACAACCCGTACATTCAACCAACGACTAGTCACATTGCACGTGGTTATCCCCCTGAACCTTGGCATCTCATTTCCTAACGGGTCACATCACGACTCTTCACCACAACCAATAGACCATTGTTTTCCTCCATAGAGTCCACTGGAAAAACTAAAACTCAAATAACGACCACAACCAACGACTCGTGGTCTATTCTAATGGGTCATTGGAACGCCCATTGAAAGTCACTTGAAAAACCTAACTCCTTCCCACGACTACAAATGATGACTCGTTGTTTCCCACAATGTCATATCTCCCGTGGTTTGCACTGTCACCCAGCCTTTCCTCAACTATGACTCGTTACAACGACCTGTGGTATGTCACCATGAGTCATACCTTGACCCTTCCTGAGACATTTTTTCCAATTTTTGGGATATTACAATATCTCCTCCTTGGAAACATTCGTCCTCAAATGTTAAAAACAAGAATCAATAAGATACATACAATTATCATACTCAATTTCTGACTATTTTAACCGAAATTTTAACTAAATGACTACCTCTGAATAAAACCACATAGCTAAACTGATCTCATACTTCACATACACATTCATACACATAAAAGAAACTTGTAAACATGAACTGAACATGAAAACTAGGTAGAGTTATAGGGAAAAAACTGGTACCTCAAGTCAGAGCTGTGCCGATAGAGAACAAATATAGGTATCTAGCCATCATATCCGCTTCGGCTTCCCATGTAGCTCCCTCAACGTGCTGATTTCTATCCAAAACCTTAACTGAAGCTACTTCTTTGTTTCTCAACTTTCGAACCTGACGATCCAAGATTTCAACGGGAATATCTTCATAATGGAGGTTGTCTTTTACCCCAATGTTGTCTACCGAGACTACCAAGGCTGGATCACCCAAACAATTTTTCAAAATAGACAAATGAAAGACGGGATGAACTAAAGATAACTCCGATAGCAAGTCCAAATCATATGCCACCTTACTAACTCTTCTCACAACCCAGTAAGGACCAACATAGTGGGGACTGAGTTTCCCTTTCTTTCCGAACCGCATGACTTCCTTCATGGGAGATACCTTTAGAAATACCTATTCATCCACATCAAACCCCAAATCTCTCCTCCTCACATCTGCATATAATTTCTGAAGACTCTGAGCGATTTTCAATCAGTCCCTTATCAACTGGACCTTTACCACAGCCTCATGAACCGAATCAAGTTCTATTATGGCTACCTCACCAACCTCAAATCATTCGATGCGCTATCTACACCTTCCTCCGTAAAGAACCTTGAACGGTGCCATTTGGATACTGGAGTGATAACTCTTATTATAGGCAAATTCGATTAAGGGGCAATGATCATCCCAACCACCTTTGAAATCCATAACACACGCCCTCAACATATCCTCAAGATTCTAAATCGTTCATTCGACCTTTCCATCCGTTTGCGGATGAAAGGCTGTGCTGAGCTTGACTTGAGTCCCAAGTCCCGATTGAAAAGACCGCCAGAATTGGGAGGTAAACTGAGTACCTAGGTCTGAAATAATAGACAAGGGCACTCCATGAAGTCGAACCGACTCCTAAATATATAATTTGGCATAATCATCCGATGAATCCACGATCTTGACTGGTAGAAAGCATGCAGCCTTGGTTAACCTGTCTACCACCATCCAAATGGAATCATAGTGTCGGCGAGTACGAGGTAGGCCTGTAATAAAATCCATATTAAACTCTCGGCCTTTGGTGCTCGACCTTCACTTGCTGAGAGTTTGGACATGTGGCTACGAACTTCACAATATCCTTCTTCATACCATCCTACCAATAGATTTCTCCCAAGTCCCGATATATTTTCGTGGATGCTGGATGGATAGAATCTCTGGTACCATGTGCTTCATGAAATATCCGAACCTTGAAATTAATCAACGTCTGAAACACATAGTCGACCCTGGTATCGTAGCACCCCATCTCCCCCTTGGGAGAAAACCTCCACCTTTTGACTCCGCACTACTTCCTTCAAGTTCTTTAAAATCGGATCTTCATCTTGCTTATAATTGACATCAACCACCAAGGAAGATTCTGACACATTCTGCACAACAACGCCGCCATCGGTCAAGCCGATCAATCTAACCCCCAACCTTGTATGTCGGTGGACCTCTTTCACCAACTCCTTCTTTTCCTCATCCATGTGGGACACACTCTCCATAGAGAGCCTACTAAGTGCATCCACAACCACATTGGCCTTGCCCAGGTGGTAAAGGACACTCATATCGTAGTCCTTTAGTGACTCCAACCACCTCCTTTTCCCAAGATTTAGGTCTTTCTACGTGAACACATATAGCAAGCTCTTGTGATTCGTGAATACGTCCAAGTGGAACCCATACAAGTAATGCCGCCATATCTTCAATGCAAACACTATCGTGGCCAACTTAAGATCATGGGTCGGATATTATTCTTTTCGTGAACCTTCAGCGTTCGTGAGGCATATGCTATCACTTTCCCATGCTACATCAATACACACCCCAGTCCGACTCTCGAGGCATCACAATATACAACAAAGCCACTGATCTTGGGCAGATTTATATGCCCAAGTGATACTCAAACGTATCATTTTTACCTTGTTTGTTGTGCAATGTGTATATAATATCATGTAATTGGTAATAAAATGCGAATTTATACTAACCAACATGATTAGCATTTGTTTTGCAGGTAAATGTGATTTTTAGGAGCTAAAATGCATGTTGGAACTATATCGGAGTTGGACTTGGATGCGAGCGTGGAAAAGACATTGGAATGCACATTTTATAGGGGATCCGCGATGGAGCCGTGCCACGCTACCATCGCGGTAGTACACTGCCTGAACAGGAATTAAAATGGCAATTTCCAGTGTGCCATCGCGTCAGCTCCGTGGCACGGAGAGAGGCCTCCGCGTTGGCCTCCGTGCCACGTTGAGGCTAATTTACCGGACCCTGAAATTCCAGTGAAGGTCCGCGTCCACGCCGTGTCACGGAGGCAGTGCTCCGCGTTGGCCTCCGTGACACGTTGCTTGTTATTCCGGGAAAAAATTCCCACTAGTATAAATAGCACACTTAGGTTTATTTTAAGAAGTTTTTAGTTTTTAGACTGAGTTCAGAAGTGGAGAGCAAGGACGTGGGTTAGGAGCAGTTGAGGAACGAAAAAGGTAAGGGATTTCTTCTCTTCTTTTCTTCTTTCTATCAATTGTACGTATGATTTACACTCATTTTAGGATGATCAATCCACAAATGAGTGGCTAATTCTCTTCCTTGCTGAGGTTTTTGTTCGCGGTCTGCTGCTCGGTATATATTATAAACCGACACGCAAGTGTACGTGGTCAAACAAGTAATAAAGTGGCTAAGTAGCCAAGTATCGATCCAAGGAGGCTGCTCTAGATATGCAAAATTTCCTAGTTCACTATATTTCTATTCTATTTCTAACTATGCTAACAACTATCCAATCAAGATTTGAGGGAGTTTTGTTTCTAGACTAATTATATACTAAAATTAATAACTACTATTTACGTTGAGTTTAGACAATGGATATGCACATGCCAAGGTTAAGAACGAGTAATGAACTTGATAATCATGATAATTTGGTCATCTTCTTCTTTATATTGCTAGCCAAGAACGTTTGCCTAGAAATTAAAACTTCCGTATTTAATTTCACTTTAGCTTCATAAACCATTCGTCTACATTTCTGTGATCAAATGCAATTTATGACCTAACACTACAATTCCGGTTCCTAAATTGACTAATACGGCTTTCAAGTATATTTCTATCAAGAAAGCACATCAAAACCCAATTTTCCCAAATCAAGTTAAGAACAATACCCCATTAATTCACAACTTTTCAATTTCATGCTCTCTCGAGTGAAATTGGACTTTTTAGATATACATTAATGGTGGCCAATCAAGAATGTAATAAGCACAAGAATTAATAGAACAACATGCAAGAAGAAGAAGAAACCATATCAATTATTACCAAGAATCATTACACAAGTTCAAAACCTCAGCAAGAAAGGAATTAGCCACTCATTCTTGGATTAATCATCCTAGAATGAGTGTAAATCATGCATACAATTGAAGGAAAAGAAGAAGGGAAGAGAAGAAAACTCTTATCTTTTCTATTCTTCAACTTCCACAAAACCACGTTCCTCTCTCCACTTCTGAACTCCACTAAAAAAACTAAAACTAAAAAAAAGACTCTTTTAAAAATAACCTAAGTGTGCTATTTATACTAGTGGGAAATTTTTCCCGGAATAACAAGCAACGTGTCACGGAGTCCAACGCGGAGCACTGCCTCCGTGACACGGCGTGGACGCGAACCCTCTCTAGAAATTTCAGGGTCCGGATAATTGGCTTCAACGTGGCACGGAGGCCATCGCGGAGCCCTGTCTCCGTGCCACGGAGCTGTCGCGATGCCTCACTGGAATCTGCCAATTAATTTCCTCTCCAGGCAGTGTGCTACCGCGATGGCAGCGTGGCACGGCGCCATCGCGGAGCCAGTGTAAAATGTGCCATCCGAGGTCTTTTCCACGCTCGCATCCAAGTCCAACTCCGACATAAGTCCAACACGCATTTTTGCTCCTAAAAATCACATTATCCTGCAAAACAAATGCTAATCATGTTGGTTAGTATAAATTCGCATTTTATTGCCAAATACATGATATTATATACACATTGCACAACAAACAAGGTAAAAATGGTACGTTTGAGTATCACTTGGGCATATAAATCTGCCCAAGATCACTTACCCCACACTTAAATCCTTGTTCGTCCTCGAACAACACATACACAAATCATGCACATCACATCTCAACCTTTGTCACTATGGTGCAACCATTTACGTTACGGTCATACCGATTATTCGATTTGTTTTGCAAATCATCAAGAAAACATGCTTGGTCGTACAAGACAATGACCTTAATACATCGAGGCTTCCTAGACTTTTAAGAATTGATTCTTGATATCGGCAAACTCATGCAAATCAACTAATCAAGAAATCCGACCCGAAAATCAATCTTTAATCAAGCATGTACCCTCACAACTCGAGAGAAACTTCCCCTTTTATGCTCGTGCAGCACACAAACATGCACGTAGGGGCATATAGAAATTAATTTCACTCTCTCTCCCAAAAGAATTCACATGCATCATGTCATGACCCATAAGCTTGCCCTTAGTGTATTACTCCACTAATATAAAGAAATGCAGTGTAGGATCAAATAGGACTTTTAATGGGTTGTAACTGGGCTATGGATCTAGTATATATATATTTGATTAGCCAATAATAGTTGCTAGCATCCTTAAGCGCCTTTTCAACTCATTCCCATCGACTCATGGACATTGTTCCTCTCTTTTCTCTTTTTCTCCCCTTCATGCTGGTTTACTTTCATACAGCCCATTTCATCAGGCACACTTGACACAAAACAGAGGGTTTTCATGTACCCTCAATTTCATTTAATTACAACTAGTGCCTCTTCAACATCATCTTTTCTTTCTTCACTCTGCTTTTCTTTTTCTTTTCACTCTTTTCACTCTTTAACACTTTGGGAAACAATTTTCTGTTCTTTATAAGCGCTTAAGAGTTTCTTATAGACTTCAAGGCTAATGAAAAGAAGGAATAAAGCTTAGTTCATACAATTCTGGACAAAAGAAAGAAATCGGCTAAAGGCTCAATGGGCTGACTAGGGTATACAACATATAGAAAGGTAGAATTTAACAAGAAAAAAATGGAAACTAGCGGTTAAAACAAAGAAATGCCTACATCCTTTCCAACACTACCCCTCCTTCATTTCGCTTTGTATACACGCCAGGCAAGTTCTAGACAATTCACAATGACATGGAATAGCAAAACCTCACTCACACTTCATGCACATGCTCGAATCAAGATGCATTCACAGACTCTTTAATTAGTCAAGTACATGAATTCAAGATTAAGCCTCAATCATAATGAACCAAATTCTATAGCCTAGGTAACTCAACATATTTACATAATTACATGCTTTCAAACGAATCACTTTCGCATTTCGAACATCAATTACACACGCAATAAAATTTTAGCAACCATAAGCAACTACAGTTTATTGATGCAATCCACCAAAGAAACTAAAAACAAATCATCTACTCCTATCGACTACATTTCCCTTAAGACGGTCGTCATCCATCCATCATAGGGAATGTTCACTAACTATGACATCGGTTCAATGGGACTATTCTCGGTAAAAGAACCGAAAACAAACTCCGAGAAACCCAAAAATAAAACTTCAAAATTTTTGCAACACATCGATCATTTCGATGAAAAGAATATTTACAAAATATGTTGATAAGTGCAACATCCTTTCGCAAAAATTTTGAAAAATATCGATCATATCGATAGAGAAAAAAATATTTACAAAATTTACAAAATATTTACAACGGTAACAATAACTTTTTAAAGACACACATCATTAGCCACAAACAAATATATACACATCATTCACAAATCAGTTCACAACAACAGGGAAAGCACATACATACACAAACGTCAAGGAAGAATATACAACAGATTTAGAGCCTATGACCCAGCACCTAACTACTCCCCACCCCACACTTAAATTGAACACTGTCCTTAGTGTTCACAAAAATACAAAGCACAAAATTTTGGGTGGTGAAACTCCCTGCTCAGTCGAAATATTCGACTTCCTCATCCGGTGCTGCGGCCTCGTTGCCCATATCTGAATCAGCTCCCTCGCCGTCATCGGACTCCACATCAGAGTCCTCACGACGTGTCTCTTCATCAGTAGGGACGTCGTCATCAGTCGGCTCCACAAAGGCTGGCCCCACCTTGCATAAAGCTCTAGCGTTCTCGCCAAAAGGGTAGTCCAGCTCTAGCTGCCATAATTCATCCTCGGTGGCTGGTCTCCCACCTATCCGTAGCTGCAGCATCTGCATACCGAACATACGGGCCATATACTGGTCGTCACGAGCATGTCGCTCGCCCAGAGTCAGCACAGGTCCGTCTGTAGTGTCGGGGGCCTTGGTCTTTGTCACATCAAGGGCCCGCCGCTCCAACTGCGGAATGTAATCCAAGGCTTCTTCCTCAACGTCGAGGCCTCGGAGGAAGGTGGTGATGAGTCCGCCAAACCCGTATCTGTGGCCCTGGTGTAGTCTGGCTCTCTTCATGGCAGATATTATAACCGCCCCCACATTAATCTCAAGCCCTTTCATAAGGGCATACACCAGGCAGACACGGTCCCGGGTCACGTCTGTCATATGTACTCCCGGGATCAAACACGAACATACAATTTTTAGCCAGATTCTGGCCTCCCTGTTCATCTGCGAATAAGGCAGAGTCTGGTGGTAACCCCTCTCTTTGTGTCTACTCTATCGGGCTGCGGATCGAGCCCCGCACAACGTACGTCTGATGTCGGCGTACGGTGGGGTGATGTTGAGTTGGCGGAGAACGTGGGCGTCTGTGTCCCGCGCTCCAATGATGGCATTCAGCTACTGGGGTTCCAGAGTGACAATCTGCCCTCTGATTTTAATAGTGTGGCTTCTGATGGCCGGGTTCCAGTTGGCATAAAATTCCCGGACCAAGTGAAGGTTGCACTCCGTGGGCTCCTGAAAAATAAAGCTGAGCCCAACTACTTCAATTCTCTGTACGATGCGAGGGAACTCCTGTGCAAGTGGTTCCCTTGCAATATGTTCCTCCGGGAAGTACTTGTTCTCCTTATGCTTTGCGTACCACTTCTTCCCTTCATCGGTCACCCATCGTGTTCCGTATCGGCGGTTTTGACCGCGTGGAACAGCAGGTGCAGCTGGGATAGCAGTGCCCAGTCTCATTCTCTTTCTGCCGGTGCCTGAGGTTGAAGCACCCTTGCCTTTATCTTGTCGGCTGGCCATTGTACTTGTCAATTTACACAGACAAGCACAACGTTAAGCTAAAAACTTGTTAGTTTTGGCTAAGGTCGGGTTAAACAAAATTTACCCCACACTTAGTCTTTAACAATATTTACAACATGTTAGCAAGGATAGATCTATTTACACCCCAAACACAATCACTATAAACATATTGCTTAGTGCGTTCACAAAAATTCGACAGTATACCGGCTAGCGAACTACTCAGACTTCATACAGCTAACCCAATCCTACCATCGACAGCTATTCACCCATGGCACTTAGCAACAATAACAACAACCAAATAGAAACAACAATACAAACATTTTATATACACTAATCTAATCAATTCAACCAATTCACATATTACGCAATGTCCCACTAAAAAACGAGAATTAGTCGTCTTTCACCAATTATACAATATTGACCACGACTTATCTCAACTAATAAACACACCCCGACATCAATTTCATCAAACTATCAAGTTACCCAAGTTAAAATTCGACAACCCCAAGCCCTAGAACTCAATTCGACAATCAACAACGAATTATTCAATCAATCGATAAGTTCACCCGTCAACTACAACAATCCGAACACAATCAATCGCAAAATAATTCACGTCATGTTTAATTTCTACCTAGGGTGATATATCTCACCTCACATGCTCAAAATCGACAAAAATCGCCAAAAATTTGAGATAGACGATGAAAACATACCTTGGAATTGAAGAATCGATAAAGACTTGACGTTTTCCTTGCCTCTTAACGTGGCATGGAGCTTGGGGGTAGGGGAATGGGTGTTTGGTCGCGGAGGGAAGAGGGAATGGGGAAAATAGGGGCGAAATCGGGGGTTTTTATTAAGAAAACACGCGGGTCACCCGGAAACCCGGTGTGACCCGGCACTGGGATAAGGGCAACGTGTCACGGAGGTTAACGCGGAGGCCCTCCTCCGTGACACGGAGCCAACGCGTTGGCTTACTGGAATTTTAAAAAATTCCAGATTTGCCTTCAACGTGTCACGGAGGCCAACGCGGAGCATTGCCTCCGTGACACGGCGCCAATGCGCCAGTGCTCTGTTTCACTATCAAATTTTATTTTTCATACCTCATCTCGTTTTCTCGATTCCACGTATTTTTCCTCCGGTATACCTGAAAATCACCTCACTAAACAAAAATTGGTTAAATTCATAGATTTCCATACTAAAAATTAAAAATTACTAATTAAAATGCAAATCTAAACCTAGTCAAGAAAAAAGAAAAGATAATAAAATAGAAGAAAAACTTTACACTAAGAAAAAAAAAAGAAAAGAAAGAGAGAAAAAAAATATTTTTCACGGGTTGCCTCCCGTGCAGCGCCTGGTTTAACGTCGCGGCTCGACAGCCTTTACGCTCAATTTTCTACTAGGGAGATGGACGATTTGACCCGATCATGGTCATCTCCCCAGTAGTTCTCAACCTTGTCTGGTGGCCTACCTAGTAACTCTCGGGAATCACTCAATCCATTTGCATTCCCATGATCAATCACGTTGATCACCGAGAGTTCCTTATAGACAGTCGGAAGCTTAGGTGCCTTGTACACGTCGAACACCTCAACCTTGTCATGTGCTCGCATCGTGAGTTGACCCGCAGCTACATCGATCAATGCCTTTCCGGTTGCCAAAAATGGTCGTCCCAAAATAAATGGGACTTCTGCATCTGGCTCAAAATCCAGAACAATGAAATCTACCGGAAAAATGAGGGAACCTACCTGCACTAGCACATCCTCCACAATGCCATCCGGCTTAGCTAAAGACCTGTCTGCTAGCTGCAAGATCACTGTTGTAGGTCTAGGACTCCCTAGCCCTAACTTTCTGAATACCGAAGATGGCATCAGATTTATACTTGCCCCCAAGTCGCATAACCCACGAGCTCGGATACTTTGCCCAATCGTCAGCTGGATAGTAAAACTTCCAGGATCCTTCAGTTTAGTGGGCAACCTGTTCTGAATACGGGATGTGCATTCCTCCGTTAAAGCCACCGTGGCATACTCGGTCAAGCGACTTTTGTTGGCCACGATGTCTTTGATATACTTTGCATATTTTGGCACACCCTGCAAGACATCAACAAGAGGTAAGTTAACATGTACCTATTTAAGTACCTCCATGAATTTCTGGAAACACGCCTCCTCCTTGTGTTTCTTAAGTCGTTGAGGGAACGGGGGTGGAGGCCTTGTTGGTTCAGCTTCTTTGGTCTTCCCCGTATCTGAGGTTTGTTCTCCCTCAACATCTGCTGCTCCTGACTTCTGAGGCGGTCTTTCCGGTTCCACCTCCTTTAATTGTAAACCACTCCTCGTGGTCACTGCATTTACCTGCTTAGGATTGGGATCCGTGTTGCTAGGTAGTCTTCCCCTTGGTATAGTATTTTGGGCACTAGCAAATTGCCCAAACTGATATTCAAGAGCCTTGGTTGCCAATTGATTGTTCTTTACTTCAGCTGCCAATTTGACATAGTCAGCCTGCAATTGTGCCTGGTTGGCAATCATGGTCTTGAACATTTCCTCAATAGTCGGTGATGGTGGTGGAGGAGGGGCATTGTGATTTCTCAACTGATTCTGATAGCCTTGTTGCCCTCCTTGGTTTCTGTGCATACCCTGCCCTGAACCTTGGCCTTGTTGATTGTTGCTACCCCAAGAAAAATTCGGATGATTCCTCCAATTCGAGTTGTAGCCACCACCAAACTGCTGTTGATTCCTCTGTGCATTGCCCACAAAGTTGACAGAATCAGGATTTGCACCACAGCATTCAGCTGAATGCTCACTACTACCACACACTTCACACCACATCTGTTGGACTGCATTAACTGAGGCTGAAGGCTGGTTCAAATTCATAGTGCTGAAGTGAGTGTTTAACTGATTTTGCAAAGCAGCTATCTGTGCAGCGATAGCTGTGAATCCATCCACTTCGAACACTCCCGCTGCTTTCCTTGCTCCACCCCTTGAAGAATCTGCATTCCATTCCGGATTGCCTTGTGAGATTCGGTTGAGCAAAGTGTACAGCTCCTCATAAGTCTTCTCCAGCGCTTGCCCTCCAGCTGCTGAGTCTAACAAAATTTTAGTGTGGGGTTCCAAACCCTCAATAAAAGTGTGGACCAACACCTCGTTTGACTGATGATGATGGGGACAGTCCTGCAACATGGACTTGAATCTTTCCCAGGCTTGATAAAGATTTTCTCCTTCCCTCTGTTTAAAACTTAGAATCTGACTTCTAAGTTTAGCTGTTTTACCTGAAGGGAAAAATCTGATCAAAAACATCCTTGCAAGATCATCCCACGTTGATATAGAGTTGGGTGGTTCAGCTTTTAACCACCTCTTGGCTTCACCAAGTAAGGAAAATGGAAATAAGATGAGCCGAACATAATCAGGTGACACTCCAGCGGGTATGTACGTGTCACTTATCTCCAAAAAGTTCTGGAGATATTGTTGTGGATCTTCGTGAGGGAGACCGGTAAACTGCCCGCTCGTGTGCAAAAGTTGCACCATATTTTGCTTTAACTCAAATCTCCCCCCAGGCTCTGGTTTGCGGATGCTGGAATGTACATTATTAGCGTGTGGGATTGCCACCTCGCGAACCGGCTCGGCTGCTACTTCCTCGGGCACTAACACTGCCCGCACAACTGGTGGATTGGGTTGCTCCATCATAGACTGTTTGAGCAACTGCAGCTTCTTCCGAAGAGCTTCTCTACGTTGACTATGCAATTCACGTTCTGGCTCTAAGTAAGATTCCACCAGCTCCTTGTCCCTTGCCAGTGTTCACAGAAATAAAAATCTGCAAAATACAGGCTAAGACCAAGTTGTTAACACTTAAGAAGATAAAAATACAAATACAGTAAATTTACACTAAACAAAATTTTACAAATCGCCTAGCCTCCCCGGCAACGGCGCCAAAAACTTGTTCGCGGTCTGCTGCTCGGTATATATTATAAACTGACACGCAAGTGTACGTGGTCAAACAAGTAATAAAGTGGCTAAGTAGCCAAGCATCGATCCAAGGAGGCTGCTCTAGATATGCAAAATTTCCTAGTTCACTATATTTCTATTCTATTTCTAAATATGCTAACAACTATCCAATCAAGATTTGAGGGAGTTTTGTTTATAGACTAATTATATACTAAAATTAATAACTACTATTTACGTTGAGTTTAGACAATGGATATGCACATGCCAAGGTTAAGAACGAGTAATGAACTTGATAATCATGATAATTTGGTCATCTTCTTCTTTATATTGCTAGCCAAGAACGTTTGCCTAGAAATTAAAACTTCCGTATTTAATTTCACTTTAGCTTCATAAACCATTCGTCTACATTTCTGTGATCAAATGCAATTTATGACCTAACACTACAATTCCGGTTCCTAAATTGACTAATACGGCTTTCAAGTATATTTCTATCAAGAAAGCACATCAAAACCCAATTTTCCCAAATCAAGTTAAGAACAATACCCTATTAATTCACAACTTTCCAATTTCATGCTCTCTCGAGTGAAATTGGACTTTTTAGATATACATTAATGGTGGCCAATCAAGAATGTAATAAGCACAAGAATTAATAGAACAACATGCAAGAAGAAGAAGAAACCATATCAATTATTACCAAGAATCATTACACAAGTTCAAAACCTCAGCAAGAAAGGAATTAGCCACTCATTCTTGGATTAATCATCCTAGAATGAGTGTAAATCATGCATACAATTGAAGGAAAAGAAGAAGGGAAGAGAAGAAAACTCTTATCTTTTCTATTCTTCAACTGCCACAAAACCACGTTCCTCTCTCCACTTCTGAACTCCACTAAAAAAACTAAAACTAATAAAAAGACTCTTTTAAAAATAACCTAAGTGTGCTATTTATACTAGTGGGAAATTTTTCCCGGAATAACAAGCAACGTGTCACGGAGTCCAACGCGGAGCACTGCCTCCGTGACACGGCGTGGACGCGGACCCTCTCTGGAAATTTCAGGGTCCGGATAATTGGCTTCAACGTGGCACGGAGGCCATCGCGGAGCCCTGTCTCCGTGCCACGGAGCTGTCGTGATGCCTCACTGGAATCTGCCAATTAATTTCCTCTCCAGGCAGTGTGCTACCGCGATGGCAACGTGGCACGGCGCCATCGCGGAGCCAGTGTAAAATGTGCCATCCGAGGTCTTTTCCACGCTCGCATCCAAGTCCAACTCCGACATAAGTCCAACACGCATTTTTGCTCCTAAAAATCACATTATCCTGCAAAACAAATGCTAATCATGTTGGTTAGTATAAATTCGCATTTTATTGCCAAATACATGATATTATATACACATTGCACATCAAACAAGGTAAAAATGGTACGTTTGAGTATCACTTGGGCATATAAATCTGCCCAAGATCAGTTTTGTCACTTGTAATGAATTTTGATTATAATTGATATGGTTTTCTTCTTATTCTTCCATGTTGTTCTATTAATTCTTGTTCTTACTGCATTAGTGTGTGGTCGACATTAATGTACATCTAAAAAGTCCAATTTCACTCGAAAGAGCAAGAAATTGGAAAGTTGTGAATTAATAGGGTATTGTTCTTAACTTGATTTGGGAAAATTGGGTTTTGATGTGCTTTCCTGATAGAAATATACTTGAAAGCCGTATTAGTCAATTTAGGAACCGGAATTGTATTGCTAGGTCGTAAATTGCATTTGATCACAGAAATGTAGACGGATGGTTTATGATTCTAAAGTGAAATTAAATACGAGAGTTTTAATTTCTAGACGAATGTTCTTGGCTAGCAACATGAAGAAGAGATTAACCAAATTATCATGATTATCAAGTTCATTACTTGTTCTTAACCTTGGCATGTTCATATCCATTGTCTAAATTCACAGCAAATAGTTGTTATTAATTTCAGTATATATAGTTTAGAAACAAAAATTGAAGTAACTGTTGGTTACATTGTTGTTAGCATAATTAGAAGTGAAATAGGAATATAGTAAACTAGGCAACTTTACATATCTTGAGCCTCCTTGGATCGATACTTGGCTACTTAGCCACTTTATTACTTGTTTGACCACGTGCACTTGCGTGTCGGTTTTTAACCCCTACAGGAACACCCGAACAAGTTTTTGGCGTCGTTGCCGGGGAGGCTAGGTGATTTGTGAAATTGTGTTTAGTGTAAATTTACTGTATTTTTATTTTTATTTTCTTAAGTGTTAACAACTTGGTCTTAGCCTGTATTTTGCAGATTTTGTTTCTGTGAACACTGGCAAGGGACAAGGAGCTGGTGGAATCTTACTTAGAGCCTGAACATGAATTTCATAGTCAACGTAGAGAAGCTCTACAAAAGAAGCTGCAGTTGTTCCGACAATCTATTATGGAGCAACAAAATCCACAAGTTGTGAGGGCAGTGTTAGTGCCCGATGAAGCAGCAGCAAGGCCGGTTCGCGAGGTGGCAATCCCACACGCCAACAATATACATTCTAGTATCCGCAAACCAGAGCCTGGAGGGAGGTTTGATTTAAAGCAGAATATGGTGCAACTTTTGCACACAAGCGGGCAATTTACCGGTCTCCCTCATGAAGATCCACAACAACATCTCCAAAACTTTTTGGAGATAAGTGACACTTATATACCCGCTGGAGTGTCACCTGATTATGTTCGGCTCACCTTATTTCCGTTTTCCTTACTTGGTGAAGCCAAGAGGTGGTTAAAAGCTGAACCACCCAATTCTATATCAACGTGGGATGATCTTGCATGGAAGTTTTTGATTAGATTTTTCCCTTCAGGTAAAACAGCCAGACTTAGAAGTCAAATTCTAAGTTTTAAATAGAGGGAGGGAGAAAATCTATATCAAGCCTGGGAAAGATTTAAATCCATGTTGCGGGACTGTCCTCATCATCATCAGTCCAATGAGGTGTTGGTACACACATTTATTGAGGGTTTGGAACCCCATACTAAAATTCTGTTAGATTCAGCAGCTGGAGGGCAAGCGCTGGAAAAGACTTACGAGGAGCTGTACACTTTGCTCAACCGAATTTCACAAGGCAATCCATAATGGAATGCAGATTCTTCAAGAGGTGGAGCAAGGAAAGCAGCGGGAGTGCTTGAAGTGGATGGGTTTACAGCTATCACTGCACAGATAGCCACTTTGCAAAATCAGTTAGACACTCACTTCAGCAATATGAATTTGAACCAGCCTTCAGCTTCAGTCAATGCAGTTCAACAGATGTGGTGTGAAGTGTGTGGTAGTAGTGAGCATTCAGTTGAATGCTGTGGTGAAAATCCTGATTCTGTTAACTTTGTGGGCAATGGACAGAGAAATCAGCAGCAGTTTGGTAGTGGCTACAACTCAAATTGGAGAAACCATCTGAATTTTTCGTGGGGTAGCAACAAACAACAAGGCCAAAGTTCTGGTCAGGGTATGCAGAGAAATCAAGGAGGGCAACAAAATTATCAAGCTTAATTCAGAAATCACAATGCCCCTCCTCCACCACCATCACCTACCATTGAGGAGATGTTCAAAACCATGATCGCTAATCAGGCACAATTGCAGGCTGACTATGTTAAATTGGCAGACGAAGTGAAGAATAATCAATTGGCGACCAAGGCTCTTGAATATCAGTTTCGGCAATTTGCTAGTGCCCAAAATACGAGACCCATAGGAGGACTACCTAGCGACATGGATCCTAATCCGAAGCAGGTAAATGCAGTGACCACGAGGAGTGGTTTGCAGTTAAAGGAGGTGGAACCGGAAAGACCGCCTCAAAAGTCAGGAGCAGCAAATGTTGAGGGAGAGCAAATCTCAGATAAGGGGAAGACTAAAGAAGCTGAACCAGATAGGCCTCCACCCCCGTTCCCTCAACGACTGAAGAAACACAAGGAGAAGGCGTGTTTCCAGAAATTCATGGAGGTACTTAAACAGGTACATGTTAACTTACCTCTTGTTGATGTCTTGCAGGGAGTGCCAAAATATGCGAAATATATTAAAGACATCGTGGCTAACAAAAGTCGTTTGACTGAGTATGCCACGGTAGCTTTAACGGAGGAATGCACTTCCCGTATTCAGAATAGGTTGCCCACAAAACTGAAAGACCCTGGAAGTTTTACTATCCAGCTTATGATTGGGCAAAGTATCCGAGCTCGTGGATTATGCAACTTGGGGGCAAGCATAAATCTGATGCCATCTTCGGTATTCAGAAAGTTAGGTCTAGGGAGTCCTAGACCTACAACGGTAATCTTGCAGCTAGCAGACAGGTCTTTAGCTAAGCCGGATGGCATTGTTGAGGATGTGTTAGTGCAAGTAGGCTCCCTCATTTTTCCGGTCGATTTTATTATTCTGGATTTTGAACCAGATGCTGAAGTCCCATTTATTTTGGGACGACCCTTTTTGGCAACCGGGAAAGCATTAATTGATGTAGCTGTGGGTCAACTTACAATGCGAGCACATGACAAGGTAGAGGTATTTGATGTGATAAAAGCCATGAAGCTGCCGGCTATACATGAGGAGCTTTCGAAAATCAGTGTGGTTGAACACGGAGAAAGTAGGCAGGTTGTTGAATCTCAAGACCCATTGGAAAGAGCGTTGATGCATTCTGATCATTTTGGGGATAGAGAAGCTTTTGGAATGGTTCAATTGTTGGATGGAGCACCTAATCATCCGAGGAGACAGGAATTTCAGTCATTGATGAGATCACTAGAGCCGTTGCCGAAACCGTCTGTTGAGGAGGCACTGAAATTGGAGCTGAAAGAATTGCCTCCCCATCTAAAATATATCTTTTTGGGGGAGGGAGAGACGTTACCAGTTATCATCTCTGCAGACTTGACAGAGGAACAGGAAAAGGCAGCTTTGGGGGTCTTAAGGAAGAGGAAGAAAGCAATGGGTTGGCAAATGTCTGACATTCAGGGTATAAATCCAGCTTTCTGCACATACAGGATATTCATGGAGACAGGAGCCAAGCCAACTGTTCAGCCGCAGAGGAGACTTAATCCAGCAATGAAAGATGTGGTAAGGAAGGAAATAATCAAGTGGCTTGATGCAGGTGTAGTCTACCCAATTTCAGACAGTGAGTGGGTCAGTCCCGTTCAATGTGTTCCTAAGAAAGGGGGGATGACTGTAGTCACCAATGAGAAAAATGAGTTGATCCCTACACGAACTGTCACAGGCTGGCGGATTTGTATGGACTACAAAAAGCTAAATGAAGCCACAAGGAAAGATCATTACCCCATTCCTTTTATTGATCAAATACTTGATAGATTTGCTGGGCAGGAGTATTATTGCTTCCTTGATGGGTACTCTGGCTATAACCAGATAGCCATCGCTCCTGAGGATCAAGAGAAGACTACTTTCACCTGTCCCTATGGGACCTATGCTTTCAGGCGGATGCCGTTTGGGTTATGCAACGCACCCGCCACATTCCAGAGATGCATGATGGCTATTTTCCATGACATGGTTGAGGATTTTGTTGAGGTATTTATGGATGATTTTTCTGTTTTCGGTAATTCATTTGCTACTTGTTTGCAGAATCTTGACAGGGTGCTGGGTCGATGTGAAGAATCCAACCTTGTGCTAAACTGGGAGAAATGCCACTTCTTAGTGAAGGAGGGGATTGTCCTGGGCCACAAAGTGTCTAAAAATGGGTTGGAAGTCGATCGTGCTAAGATCGAGGTTACTGAAAAATTGCCACCACCAGTGTTAGTGAAAGGTGTGCGCAGTTTTCTGGGGCATGCAGGATTCTACAGACGGTTCATTAAAAACTTTTCCAACATTTCTAGACCACTATGCAGACTATTAGAAAAGGAGGTAAAGTTTGAGTTGGACGATGAGTGTGTTGCAACATTTGAAAAATTGAAGCAAAAATTGATAGAAGCACCTATACTTACTTCTCCTGATTGGGAACAACCATTTGAGCTGATGTGTGACGCCAGCGATGTGGCTGTGGGAGCTGTATTGGGACAACGAAAAAATAGAATTTTTCATTCTATTTACTATGCAAGCAATACACTGAATCCGGCCCAGAGTAATTACACAGTCACAGAAAAGGAAATGCTAGCTCTGGTGTTTGCATTTGACAAGTTCCGGTCTTATTTGGTGGGTTCAAAAGTGGTGGTGTACACTGATCATGCAGCTATTCGGTACCTATTCAACAAGAAAGATGCTAAGCCCAGATTGATCAGATGGATCTTATTGCTACAGGAGTTTGACCTTGAGATTAGAGACAGAAAGGGGAGTGAAAATCAAGTAGCAGATCACCTATCACGACTGGAAAGTCGGTCGCATATGATGGAAAGTGATGACATTAATGAGGACTTTCCAGATGAGCAACTCTTGGCAGTGGGAGAAGCTGAAGTTCCCTGGTATGCTAACATAGTCAACTTGCTAGTGAGCGGAGTTTACCCACCTGAAACAACAGACCAGCAAAGAAGGAAATTGAGGCATGAAAGCCGACATTATGTATGGGATGAGCCATATTTGTTCAAGCAGGGACCAGACCAGGTGATGAGAAGATGCATCCCAGAGAGTCAGATAGTAGAAGTGTTAAGGGGCTGCCATTCTTCGTTGTATGGAGGGCATCACGGAGGTGAGAGAACAGCACATAAGGTTCTTCAGTCGGGTTTCTTTTGGCCAACATTGTTAAAAGACTCTATGGCGTATGTCAAAATGTGTGACAGATGTCTGCGGACAGGATCAATTGGCAGAAGACAAGAGATGCCTTTGCAGAACATACTGGAAGTTGAGCCCTTTGATGTATGGGGAATTGATTTCATGGGTCCATTCCCACCGTCATTTGGAAATCGTTACATCTTGGTGGCTGTAGATTATGTATCAAAATGGGTGGAAGCAATAGCTTGCCCCAGGAATGATAACAAGGTAGTAACGAAATTTGTGAACACACAACGGAATGATTGGTCTAGTAAACTTGATGATGCGTTGTGGGCATACCGAACTGCTTATAAGACACCGATTGGAATGTCACCATACCGATTGGTCTATGGCAAAGCATGTCATCTCCCGGTTGAACTTGAGCATCGAGCTTTCTGGGATGTCAGAAAGCTAAATATGGACTCAGAGCTAGCGGGTAAAAAGAGACTGATGCAGCTCAGTGAACTTGATGAATTTCGCTGGCATGCCTATGAGAGTGCGAAGTACTACAAGGAAAGAACCAAAAGATGGCATGGCAAGCATGTGGTGCATCGTATTTTCGAACCAGGACAGAATGTTTTGCTTTTTAATTCAAGATTGAAATTGTTTCCTGGTAAGCTGAGGTCTAAATGGTCTGGACCGTTTGAAGTGGTGAGAATGACCCCTCACGGGGCGGTAGAACTGTGGCAAGAAGATAGGAGTGCTACGTTCTTGGTAAATGGGCAGAGATGCAAGCACTACTGGGGGGATGACCATGATCGGGACAAATCGTCCATCACCCTAGTAGACAAGTGACCATAAAGGACGTCGAGCCGCGACGGTAAACCAGGCGCTGCACGGGAGGCAACCCGTGAGAAAAATATTTTATTTTTCTTCTTTTTGCATAGTGTAGTTAATTTTTATCTTTATTTTTGTTTTTATTTTTTATTTCCAATTGTTATTTTTCTTTTTCTTTTCTTGATTAGGTTTAGATTTTCATTTTAGTTAGTATTTTTTATTTTAGTTAGGGAAATCTATTAATCTAACCAATTTTTATTTAGTGAGGTGATTTTCAGGTATAACGGAGGAAATATACATGGAATCGAGAAAATGAGGCAAGGTATGAAAAATTAAATTAATTGAAGAAACAGTGCACTGGCGTGTTGGCGCCGTGTCACGGAGGTAGGGCTCTGCGTTACCCTCCGTGACACGTTGAAGGCAAAATCCGGATTTTTCAAAAATTCCAGTAAGCCAACGCATTGGCTCCGTGTCATGGAGGAGGGTCTCCGCGTTACCCTCCGTGACACGTTGCCGTGTATTTGGTGCCGGGTCACACCGGGTTGCCGGGTGACCCGCGTGTTTTCTTAAATTAAAACCCCCGATTTCGCCCCATTCCTTCCCATTCCCTCTTCCCTCCGCGACCAAAACACCTATTTCCCCCTCCCCAAGCACCGTGCCACGTTCCTAGGCAAGGAATACGTCAAGTTTCTTCGGTTTCTCAATTCAAAGGTATGTTTTCATCGTCTATCTCAATATTTTGGCGATTTTAGTCAAATTTGGGCATGTGAGGTGAGATATATCACCCTAGGTAGAAATTAAACATGAATGTTGGATTATTTGTGATTGATATATGTTTGGATTGTTGTATTTAGCATTTGAACTTATCGATTGCGTAAATAATTCGAATTTGATTATAGAATTGTATTCTAGGGCATGAGTTGTTGAATTTAACTTGAGTGACTTGATAAGTTGGCAAATTAGATGTCGGGGTGTGTTTGTAATTTCAGAGAAGTCGTGGTAAATATTGTGTAAATGTTAAAAGACGACAAATTCTCGAATTTTTTGGGAAAATGCAAAAAGTGTGTAAATTGGTTAGATTGTTTGGATTAGATTGTATATAGAATGTTTTTATTGTTGTTTTTATTTTGTTGTTGTTTTTTTTGCGAAGTGCGATGTGTGAATTGTTAGCGATAGCAGGATTGGGATTAGCTGTATGAAGTCTGAGTAGTACGCTAACCGTTATGCTGTCGAAATTTTTTTGTGAACGCACTAAGCATGAAGTGTATAGTGTTGTCTGTGGTGTAATTAGAGTTATCCTTGCCGTAATTCGTAGAAGTAGCTAAGGCCTAAGTGTGGGGTAAATGTTGTGTAACCCGACCTTAGCCGAAGTTAACAAGTTTTTAGCTTAAATTTGTTCTTGTTTGTGTAAATTGACAGGTACAATGGCGAGCACACAAGATAAAGGCAAGGGTGCTTCTACCTCAGACACCGGTAGGAAAAGGATGAGACTGGGCACCGCAGTCCCAGCTGCACCCGCTGTTCCGCGCGGCCAACGCCGCCAATACGGAACAAGATGGGTAACTGAGGAAGGAAAGAAATGGTATAATAAGCATAAGGAGAGCAAGTACTTCCCGGAAGAACATATTGCACGGGAACCACTCGCACAGGAGTTCCCTCGCATTGTACAGAGAATTGAAGCAGCTGGGCTCAGCTTTATCTTTCAGGATCCCAAGGAGTGCAACCTTCACTTGGTCCGAGAGTTCTACGCAAATTGGAACCCGGCCATCAGAAGCCACACAGTGAAAATCAGAGGGCAGATTGTCACTCTGGAACCCCAGCAGCTGAATGCCATCGTTGCAGCGCGGGACACAGACGCCCACGTTCTCCGCCAGCTAAACATCACCCCACCGTACGCCGACATCAGACGTACGTTGTGTGGGGCTCGATCCACAGCCCGATGGAGTAGACATAAGGAGAGGGGTTACCACCAGACGCTGCCTTATTCGCAGATGAACAGGGAGGCCAGAATATGGCTGAAGATTGTGTGTTCGTGTTTGATCCAGGGAGTTCATATGACGGACGTGACCCGGGACCGTGTCTGCTTGGTGTATGCCCTTATGAAAGGGCTTGAGATTAATGTTGGGGCAGTAATAATATCCGCCGTGAAGAGAGCCAGACTGCACCAGGGCCACAGATACGGGTTTGGAGGACTCATCACCACCTTCCTCCGAGGCCTCGACATTGAGGAAGAAGCCTTGGACTACATTCCGCAGTTGGAGTGGAGGGCCCTCGATGTGACAAAGACTAAGGCCCCCGACACTACACACAGACCAGTACTGACTTTGGGCGAGCGACATGCTCGTGACGATCAGTACATGGCCCGTATATTTGGCATGCACATGCTACAACTACGGATTGGTGGGAGACCAGCCACCGAGGAAGAATTATGGCAGCTAGAGCTGGACTACCCCTTTGGCGAGAACGCCAGAGCCTTATGTCGGGTGGGACCAGCCTTCGTGGAGCCGACGGATGACGATGTCCCTACTGATGAGGAGACACGTCGGGAGGACTCCGATGTGGAGTCCGATGACGACGATGGAGCTGACTCAGACTAGGGCGACGAGGCCGCAGCACCGGATGAAGAAGTCGAATATTTCGACTAATCAGGGAGTTCCACCACCCGAATTTTTTGTGTTGTAATTTTTGTGAACACTGGGGACAGTGTTCGATTTAAGTGTGGGGTGGGGAGTAGCTAGGTGCTGGGACTTGGGCTCTAATTTGCTGTATGTTTTTCCTTGGTTTGGATGAATGTTTGTGCTTTCCCTATTGGGAACTATTTGGTGATGTATCTGTATATATTTGTTTTGTGGCTACTGATGTGTGTTATGAAAAGTTATGGTTGTCAGTGTAAATATTTTATAAATAGTTTGTAAATATTTTTTTCTATCGAGATGATTGATATTTTTCACAAATTTGCGCGAAAATATTTTGCACTTGTAAATATTTTCTTTCTATCGAAATGATCGATGTGTTGCAAAATTTTTCGATTTTTATTTTTTTGGGTTTCTCGGAGTGTGTTTTCGGTTCTTTTACTGAGAATAGTCCCATTGAACCGATGTCATAGTTAGTGACCGTTCCCTATGATGGATGGATGACGACCGTCTTAAGGGAAATGTAGTCGGTAGGAGTAGGATTTTTATTTGTTTTTAGTTTTTCTTTGGTGGATTGCATCAATAAACTGTAGCTGCTTATGGTTGCTAAAATTTCATTGCGTGTGTAACTGATGTTCAAAATGTGAAAATGATTCGTTTGAAAGCATGCAATTTGATAAATATGTTGAGTTACCTAGGCTATAGAATTTGATTCAGTATGATTGAGGCTTAATTTTGAATTTATGTGATTGGTTAATTAGAGAGTCTGTGAATGCATCTTGATTCGAGCATGTGCACGAAGTGTGAAGTGAGGTATTGTTATTCCATGCCATTGTGAATTGTCTAGAACTTGCCTGGTGTGTATACAAAACGAAATGAAGGAGGTGTTGTGTTGGAAAGGATGTAGGCATTTCTTTGTTTTAACCGATAGATTCCATTTTTTTTCTTGTCAAATTCTACCTTTTTATATGTTGTATACCCTAGTCAGCCCGTTGAGCCTTTAGCCGATTTATTTCTTTCTTTTGTCCAAACTTGTATAAACTAAGCTTTATTCCTTCTTTTCATTAGCCTTAAAGTCTATACGAAACTCTTAAGTGCTTACAAAGAAAAGACAATGTTTCCCAAAGTGTTAAAGAGTGAAAAGAAAAAGAAAAGCAGAGTGAAGAAAGAAAAGATGATGTTGAAGAGGCACTTGCTATAATTAAATGATAGTGAGGGTACATGAAAACCCTTTGTTTTGTGTCAAGTGTGTTTGATGAAATGGGCTGTACGAAAGGAAACCAACATGAATGGGAGAAAAAGAGGAAAGAGAGGAACAATGTCCATAAGTCGATGGGAATGAGTTGAAAAGGCGCTTAAGGATGCTAGCGACTATTATTGGCTAATCCAATATATATATACTAGATCCATAGCCCCGTTACAACCCATTAAAGTCCTACGTGATCTTACATTGCATTTCTTTATATTAGTGGAGTAATACACTAAGGGCAAGCTTATGGGTCATGACATGAGGCATGTGAATTCTTTTGGGAGAGTGAGTGAAATTAATTTTTGTATGCCCCTACTTGAATGTTTGTGTGCTGCATGAACATAAAGGGGAAGATTCTCTCGAGTTGTGAGGGCAATTGATTTTCGTGTCGGATTTCTTGATTAGCTGATTTGCATGAGTTTGCCGATATCAAGAATCAATTCTTAAAGGTCTAGGAAGTCTTGATGTATTAAAGGTCATTGTATTGTAAGACCAAGCATGTTTTCATGATGATTTGCAAAAATTGAATAATCGGTATGACCGTAGCGTAAATGGTCGCACCATAGTGACGAAGGTTGGGATGTAATTTGCATGATTTGTGTATATGTTGTTCGAGGACGAACAAGAATTTAAGTGTGGGGTAAGTGATCTTGGGCAGATTTATATGCCCAAGTGATACTCAAACGTATCATTTTTACCTTGTTTGTTGTGCAATGTGTATATAATATCATGTAATTGGTAATAAAATGCGAATTTATACTAACCAACATGATTAGCATTTGTTTTGCAGGTAAATGTAATTTTTAGGAGCTAAAATGCATGTTGGAACTATATCGGAGTTGGACTTGGATGCGAGCGTGGAAAAGACATTGGAATGCACATTTTATAGGGGCTCCGCGATGGAGCCGTGCCACGCTACCATAGCGGTAGCACACTGCCTGAACAGGAATTAAAATGGCAATTTCCAGTGTGCCATCGCGTCAGCTCCGTGGCACGGAGAGAGGCCTCCGCGTTGGCCTCCGTGCCACGTTGAGGCTAATTTACCGGACCCTGAAATTCCAGTGAAGGTCCGCATCCACGCCGTGTCACGGAGGAAGTGCTCCGCGTTGGCCTCCGTGACACGTTGCTTGTTATTCCAGGAAAAATTTTCCACTAGTATAAATTGCACACTTAGGTTTATTTTAAGAAGTTTTTAGTTTTTAAACTGAGTTCAGAAGTGGAGAGCAAGGACGTGGGTTAGGAGCAGTTGAGGAACGAAAAAGGTAAGGGATTTCTTCTCTTCTTTTCTTCTTTCTATCAATTGTACGTATGATTTACACTCATTTTAGGATGATCAATCCACAAATGAGTGGCTAATTCTCTTCCTTGCTGAGGTTTTGTCACTTGTAATGAATTTTGATTATAATTGATATGGTTTTCTTCTTATTCTTCCACGTTGTTCTATTAATTCTTGTTCTTACTGCATTAGTGTGTGGCCGACATTAATGTACATCTAAAAAGTCCAATTTCACTCGAAAGAGCAAGAAATTGGAAAGTTGTGAATTAATAGGGTATTGTTCTTAACTTGATTTGGGAAAATTGGGTTTTGATGTGCTTTCCTGATAGAAATATACTTGAAAGTCGTATTAGTCAATTTAGGAACCGGAATTGTATTGCTAGGTCATAAATTGCATTTGATCACAGAAATGTAGACGGATGGTTTATGATTCTAAAGTGAAATTAAATACGAGAGTTTTAATTTCTAGGCGAATGTTCTTGGCTAGCAACATGAAGAAGAGATTAACCAAATTATCATGATTATCAAGTTCATTACTTGTTCTTAACCTTGGCATGTTCATATCCATTGTCTAAATTCACAGCAAATAGTTGTTATTAATTTTAGTGTATATAGTTTAGAAATAAAAACTCAAGTAACTGTTGGTTACATTGTTGTTAGCATAATTAGAAGTGAAATAGGAATATAGTAAACTAGGCAACTTTACATATCTTGAGCCTCCTTGGATCGATACTTGGCTACTTAGCCACTTTATTACTTGTTTGACCACGTGCACTTGCGTGTCGGTTTTTAACCCCTACCGGAACACCCGAACAGCCATCAGTACCCTCGGGTAAAGTCAACACTGGTGCTGAAGTGAGTCGGGTCTTCAACTCTTGGAAGCTTTTCTCACAAGCATCCGACCAGTGAACTTTACCTTTTTCTGAGTCAACCTGATCAATGGGGATGCAATTGATGAAAAACCCTGAAAAAATCTTTGTAATAGCCTGTTAAGCCCAAGAAACTTCGAATTTCTGAAGGATTCACCAGCCTGGGCCAATTCTTTACTGCCTCAATCTTCTGGGAATCTACCCTTATGCCTTCGCTTGATGCCACATGACCAAGAAATGCCATCGAGTTCAACCAAAACTCATATTTGCTAAACTTTGCATATAACTGATGATCCTTGAGGACTTGAAGCACTATACGCAAGTGAGTAGCATGCTCCTTCTCACTCCGGGAGTATATAAGGATGTCATCGATGAACACTATTACGAAGATGTCCATGTACTGCTTGAACACCCTGTTCACCAGGTCCATAGGATGCAGGATCATTGGTTAGTCCAAATGACATAACTACAAACTCAAAATGGCCATACGTGGTTCTGAAGGCTGCCTTTGGAATATCACACTCTTGAACTCTGAGCTGGTGATATCTGGACCTGAGATCTATCTTCGAGAAGTAATTGGCACCCTGGAGATGGTCAAATAAATCATCAATCCTAGGTAAGGGGTACCTGTTCTTCATGGTAACCTTATTAAGCTGTCGATAATCAATACACATTCGAAGGGACCCTTCCTTCTTTCGAAAAAAGAGAACTGGTGCACTCCATGGAGACTTGCTCAGTTTAATGAAATCCTTATCCAACAAGTCGTTCAACTGTTCTTTTAGCTCCTTTAGCTCGGCTGGAGCCATCCTGTAAGGAGGAATAGATATAGACTGTGTATTGGGCAATAGATCAATCCCGAAATCAATTTCCCTTTCCGGAGGAACACTTATAACATCATCGGGGAAAACCTCTGAATACTCCCACACCACAGGAACTGACTGAATAGTCGAGGTCCCGGAGTCTACATCCTTAACCCTAACTAGGTGGTACATGCAACCCTTAGAGATCATTTTCTTAGCCTTAAGGTATGAAATAAACCAACCGGTTGGTACAATGGAATTACCCTTCCATTCCAAAATTGACTCACCCGAAAATCAAAATTCTACTACATGGGTCTTACAGTTAATCAAAGCATAGCATGCAAACAACCAATCCATACCCAAGATGATGTCAAAGTCAGTCATGGCCAACTCCACTAGGTCCACGAAGGTAACCTTATGCAATACTGTGATGGGGAAACCTCTATATACTTTCCTAGCTACCACTAATTCACCTACCGGAGTGGATACGGAGATCGGTTCTGACAAAATTTCAGTACTAACTCCAAAATTACTAAACAATGTAAGGGGTCACAAAAGATGAGGGAGCTCCCAGATCTAGCAAGGAATAAACATCAATATGAAATACACAAAATGTACCAGTGACCACGTCTAGCGAATTCTCCTACTCCTAGCGTGAGGAAAGGGCATAGAATTGGTTTTGGCCTTGTCCGCCAACTCCACTAGTCGATGCTTCGTGCGGAGAGGAATAGGTTGGAGTTGTTGCTGTCCTGGTGGTCTGTGCATGACCCCTATTATCACCCTGTCTAGCATATGGGCACACTTGGCGCATGTGCCTAGATCTACCACACCCATAGCAAACTTCTAAACCGAGCAGGCACTCCCCCACATGACTCTTCCCGCACTTTTCGTAGGCTGGAGAGGTATACTCTAACTGGGTGCACGTTTGATCCATCGACCCTAAAGCCCTACTCCTCTGATCACTCTTGGGTCTGGATGGAACACTGGCTGATGATGGTGCTGGGGCTAGAGATTTCTGCTGAAACTGTGGACGGTAACCACTGTCGGACCTATGTTGTGAAAACCCATGGCTATCCGTCCGAGCCGTCTTTACCTCTCTCTCCCTCGCATGAGCCGCCTCCATCCGCTGGGAGTAAAACACTATGCGATGAAAGTCCATATCTTGGTGGAGCATAGTAGTCCCGCAATCCTTGTCTAAACAACCAGCCACACCATGAACGAATCGGCTCACCCACACCTTCTGATCCATCACTAACTCTGGGTCGTACTTTGACAAACGAGTGAACTCAAGTGAATATTCCATCACTATCATCTTTCCCTGCTTGAGGTTCACAAACTCCGCTGCTTTCAACTCCCTCATCTCTCAAGGGAAGAACCTTTCGAGAAAAGCCATGAGGAACTCATCCCAGCTAATAGGACCCACTCCCGTGGCCCTGCTGTCCTTCCATTACTTGTACCAAATATGAGCGACCTCCTTTAGATGATAAGAGGCTAAGTACACACACTCCCCATTTGTCACCCCCATAATTGAAGTGACATTCAAGTCCTTCAATGAACTAGTGTGGATCCTCATCCACCATTGATCTTTTAAACTCAATGTTATGCCAATGTTGAGTGCTGGACCAAGACTGTCTGATTCCTCTTTTCAGGGGAGGCAGTACAGGAGTGGAAAGGTAGTACAGTTATGCCAAAATGTAGGTTTATTTCCTATCATTGGGCGAGGAAGTTGATAGCAAAGAGGTGCATTTATCACATTTTCAGAGTCCAGGATGTTCGGGCAGACCTCCGACCCTTCAGTCTGTTCCAGTGGTTAAGGAGTTCCCCGATGTATTTCCAGATGAGCTTCCTAGTATTCCCCCAGAAAGGGAAGTTGATTTTGCAATTGATCTATTACCAGGCACTCAGCCCATATCTATTCCCCCTTATCAGATGGCTCCTGCTGAACTCAAAGAGTTAAAGCAACAATTGAAAGATTTGCTAGATAAGGGATTTATCAACCCGAGTACCTCACCATGGGGTGCGCCAGTTCTGTTCGTGAGAAAGAAGGATGGCTCCCTCCGTATTTGCATAGATTATCGACAACTGAATAAAGTTACTGTCAAGAATAAGTAGCTTCCCAGAATAGATGATTTATTTGACTAGCTACAGGGCGCAAGATATTTTTCCAAGATTGGCTTAAGGTCCAGATATCATCAGGTTCAGGTTTGTGAAAGGGATATTCCAAAGACTGCCTTCAGAACCAGATATGGGCACTTTGAATTCCTAGTCATGTCCTTCGGACTAACAAATGCCCCAGCAGTGTTTATGGACCTAATGAACACTATCTTCAGACCATACCTGGACTTGTTCGTGATAGTGTTTATCGATGATATTTTGGTATATTCTCGCTCAGAGGCAGACCACCAGGATCATCTGCGGACAGTGCTCCAGATTCTCAAAGACCGCCAACTATACGCGAAATTTTCTAAATGTGAATTTTGGCTGAATTTAGTAGCCTTGTTGGGCCATATTGTGATAGATGCGGGTATACAAATAGATACAAAAAAGATAAAAGCAGTGAAACATGGCCTAGACCTACCACTCCTACCGAGGTACGCAGTTTCCTGGGATTAGTTGGGTATTACAGGAGGTTCGTGGAAGGATTTCCCACTTTAGCAGCACCCTTAACAAAATTGACAAAGAAGACAGCAAAATTTCACTGGACTGAGGCGTGTGAGCAGAGCTTTAAGGAACTGAAAGACAGACTGACTTCAGCACCAGTGTTAGCATTGCTATAAGGAACAAAGGGTTATGTAGTTTATTGTGACGCTTCGGGTGTTGGATTAGGATGTGTTTTGATGCAGCATGGTAAAGTGATTGCTTACACTTCCAGGCAGCTGAGGAAGCGTGAGAAGAACTATCCTACCCATGACCTGGAGTTAGCTGCGGTAATTCATGCCTTGAAGATATAGAGACACTGCTTGTATTGCGTCCACGTGGATATTTTCACTGATCACAAAAGCCTACAGTATATCCTCATCCAGAAAGAATTGAATTTGCGGCAGCGTCGCTGGTTAGAGCTATTGAAAGATTATGATGTGAATATTTTATATCACCCAGGAAGGGCCAATGTGGTAGCAGATGCCCTTAGTCGTAAATCTATGGGAAGTTTGGCATACTTACAGCCTGAGCAGCGGGAGTTGGCTCGAGAATTGCATAAGTTAGCCAATTTAGCCATTCGTATAGCAGAAAGAGGAGACAATAGAGTAGTAATCCAGAAAACCGCAGTGTCGTCTTTGGTTGTGGAAGTGAAGGAACGACAATATGAAGATCCTATCCTAGTTCAGCTCAGAAATAGGGTTTAGCAAGGGGAAGTGACAGATTTTCAGGTAACCAAGGATGGAGTTTTGAAATATAGGGATCGCCTCTGTGTTTTAGATATCGCAAGACTTCACCAGCAAATTATGGGCAAGGTACACCATGCCCGTTATTCTCTCCATCTAGGTTCGACAAAGATGTACCAGGATGTAAAAGAGATTTACTGGTGGCCCGGAATAAAAAAGGGGATAGCAGAATTTGTAGCTCAGTGTCCCAATAAGCAACAGGTAAAAGTTGAACATCAGAAACCAGGCGGACTGACTCAGGATATAGCCATTCCTCTATGGAAATAGGAAGAAGTTAATATGGATTTCGTAGAAGGATTACCTCACACCAGGTGTAAATATGATTCGATCTGGGTAATTGTTGATAGGTTGACAAAATCAGCCCACTTTCTACCAGTAAGGACTACCTTTTTAGCCGAAGATTATGCTGAGCTGTATATTAAAGAAATAGTCAGAATGCATGGTGTTCCATTGTCAATTATCTCTGATAGAGGGGCACAATTTACAGCTAAGTTTTGTCAATCATTTCAGATAGGCTTGGGGACGTAGGTTAATCTGAGCACAGCCTTCCATCCTCAGACAAACGGGCAGGCAGAACGTATGATCCAGACGCTCGAGGACATGTTACGAGCATGTGTTTTAGATTTTGGAGGTAGTTGGGATGAGCATCTACCGCTTATTGAGTTCGCCTATAATAAAAGTTATCATTTAGCAATTCAGATGGCGCCTTATGAAGCATTGTATGGACGGAAGTGCAGATCTCCAGCTGGTTGGTTTGAGGTAGGAGAATCAGCATTGATTGGGCCAGATATTATTCATCAGTCAGAGAAGAAAGTAAAGCTTATCAAGGAACGTCTACTGACTGCTCAGAGCCGCCAGAAATCTTATGCTGACGTGCGGCACAGAAACTTGGAATTTAATGTGGGTGACTGGGTATTCCTGAAAGTTTCACCGATTAAGGGTGTGATGAGATTTTGCAAGAAAACCAAGCTTAGCCCGAGGTTTGTTGGGCCTTATCAGATCCGCCGAAGGATAGGCCAGGTGGCATGTGAATTGGATTTACCTCTAGAGTTAGAATTTGTTCACCTAGTTTCCACGTATCAATGCTGAGGAAGTGCATAAAAGATCCCTCCCGAATTGTCCCAGTCCAAGATGTTCAGGTCACAGAAGAGTTAGCTTATGAGGAAGTTCCAGTAGCCATACTAGATCGGCAGATCCGTAGGTTAAGAACTAAAGATGTTGCTTCTGTGAAGGTGTTATGGCGTAATACGACCGGAGAGGAAATGACTTGGGAAGCAGAAGATGATATGAAAGTCAAATATCTTCAGTTATTCCAGACTTAGTCAGATTATGCAGCCAGAGGTATGTTGTTATTGTTGTTTCATGAGTTGCCTTATATTCATGTAAATGTGGAATAGCTGACTCCAGTTTATTGTGAAATGAATACTATAGTATCGTGTCGAGCACATGTATTGGACTTTTCTGCGTTTCAGGATTTTTGGATAGTCCATATTACAGGGGAGACTCTGCCAAAATTTTTCCAGAATAAATAGTGGAAAGTTAAGATTCTTGCAAGAAGAAGTTAACATTCGAGGAAGAATGTTCTTAAGGGGGGAAGGATGTTACACCCCGTAAGTTTCTATAACTTAGTTGGCCTATTCGCATGTTGGTTGAGAGTTTTAGAATGCCATACATGCGAGAAAAGGGCACGGGGAAAGGCCGAACCAGTGCCAAGTTGGATTTTCGTAAGAGGAGGTCAAATTGTGCTGCCTAGAGGGGCAACGTGGCATGGAGGCCCCCCTTCAGTGATGGCCAACGTGGCACGAAGCTAGATTGGTGTGATGGCCAGCGTGCCACGTTGCCATGCTTCGGGCTCCAAGTATATAAAGGTCTCGCTCTTCATTTTCATGATATTTTATAAGTTAAACGACCAGAAAATAGAGAGGACAAAGGGTTAACATAAATTTCCATTTGATTACGCCATTAAACGCTATCCAAAGTCAAATTAACTTTAGGTATCAAAGTATAAGGCTGCAGGGAGCATTTCTACGAAGTTAGTTTCACGAAAATCGCCTGGTGAATCATCATCCCGCCGAGTAAAAGTGATTGGAATTGCTTCAAAGTAGTGTTAACACACTCCCATGCTTAAAGTGAGTATTTCTCCCTTATAGACTCCCGAGAATTTAATAGTTTTCCACCGTTCTTCGATAAATCTAAGAATATATAGACTTAAAGTATTGTCTTCTTCCAAGATATTAATGAAGTTAGTTTTATTCTTTCATGGATATGATTACAGTTGGGGAGAATACTTGAATACTAGGAAAACCTTGCCAGATAATCCGTAAACCGACAGTCGAGGTATATAAAGCCAATCTCTTTCGGCAAGTTAGTTTCTCCAGTACAGTAAAATAGTATGAATCCCAGTAAGATATTTCAAAAATAGTATATCATGCTCAGTATGAAATTTAATAAAGCACGTCAAAAGTATTATATCATGTTCAGTATGAGACTCAGTACAGCATGTTAGAGATTATATTATTATATTATTCAGTGTGTATTATATGTAGTTATTTCTATCAGTTGAGACTTGATTATATTGTTTGGGGCTAGATTACCCGTATAGCTTTCGTGACCGCCCTAGGGTTAATGGCTGTATCAACTCGTCCGCCAGAGGGCGAGGATACTTTGCTCTACGGAGTGGCATGCTGTCCGCCAGGGATGAAGATGGGATGTCAGTTCCCCATAGTTTGCGGTTGTTGGCCTTATTACACCCCCATTCAGCGCTTGTGCCCAGGGTGTTGATTACAGGAGTCCTCTAGACTCAGGTAGAACTATAGCCAGGGGCCAGCGGGCCCAAGCTACATACCCAGGGGACCGGTAGGATCCTTATAGCTACTAGGTGATGTGGTATGACCTGGGTAGGGGTAAATAGATTGTGATGATTTAACCTTCCGGCTTGTGGGGGCCAAGTAAGGTTTATGTTATGTTGTTTTAGTTATTGATAGATAGATAGTAGAACGCCATGTTATCAGGTATGACTCTTACTCTTCTCAGTATAGCTATGATGGCCCTAATTCCTCTATCTCAGTCAGTTTCAGTCTGTTTCCTATTACTTTAGTTATTGTCAGCTTTATTACTTACTTTTAGTTGGTTTCAATTTTTTCTTTACATACTCGGTACTTGTGGTACTGACGCCCGTTTAGGGCGCTGCATTACTTTCTTGCAGGTGCGCATAGACGAGGAGCAGATCCCTCGTAGTTCTAGTCAGTGATACAGAGCCTTCAGCTCCTTTCATCTAGAGCTTGAAAGACAGAGGTTTACTCTCATTTTGATTGTACGGTATGGGTAGGTGGGGGCCCTGTCCTGACCATCTTATTATTCTTAGAGGCTTGTAGATTGTATCATATTCCCTATGGTGAGAATGTATGTGATGGTCGTGTGGGGCCTTGTTCAGGTTTTAGTTGGTGACCTTGTTGGTAACAGATCAGTTTAGCGCCTGATTTTGTTTTCTTCAGCTATAACTAGATATCATGGTGGAGGCCCGCATTGGACTCCTTATATTTAGTTGCTTCTGGTTAGTTTTATTCTTTTAACAAGTGGCTATAGACCTTGTCGGTCATGGGCTGTATTTACAGCCGCTATATAGCCCATCATTTTCTTGAATCTAGAGTTAGAGCCAGCCTTGCACCAGAGGGGCCTAGGCTAAGTTAGTTCAGCCGTCCAGATCCTAGTAGGGCACCAGGTGCCAGTCATGCCTCTCAAGGTGGGGCGTGACAAGTATACTTTATGGTTTCCAATATTCAGATAATTTATATGAGTTATGTCAGCTCCATTTATGATGGTGATTAAGATTTATTTTTATTTTACCCCGGTATGGTAGACCGGCTGTAGATCTTTTTATTTTACCGCGGTGTGGTACATCGGCTGGCGATATTTTTATTTTACCCTAGTGTGGTACATCGGCTAGAGATATTTTTATTTTACCCCGGTGTGGTACACCGGCTGGAGAACTTTTTTGTTTTACCCACACATATTTTTATTTACCCCGGTGTAGTACACTGGCTGGACGAATTTTATATATGGATTTAGTGTTAGCTGGTCGCTGGCATTACAGTTATAGTTTCTTTCTTGTTCATTTCTTAATTGCATTTTCATCTCTTTATAGAGTTATTATCAGGTTTCAGTTTCTAGGATTCCAGGTTGTTACCATTCCTTATTCCTGGTTTAGTTATCTTGAGTTCAGTTATGTTATAGTAAGTTGTTATCAATTACAGGTTGCAGAGTTCCAGGTTATATTTATCCTCTATATTCTTATGTGCTAAGTAGATTATTTTAGGATTGTTATCTCATGGTTACAGTTTCAACCTTACATACCTGTACATTTCATTCGTACTGACGTCCCCTTTCTTGGGGATCTGCGTTCATGTCGCAGATGTAAGTAGAGGTCAGGATGGCCAGTTGAGTAGCAGTTCGTGAGATCAATAGATGGTTGGTATGCTCCTTTCTTCCTGGAGCTAGGGCTTAGTTATTTATGCTTGAGTTTTGAGATGCAGGTATGGGCAAGTCGGAGCCTTGTTCCAACCATCAGTTAGTTTACTCTTTGGAGGCTTTGTGGACTTAGTGTGTATAGTGTTATTCAGTTTTTGGCCTCGTTGGCTTATTATTGCTTGGTTAGCACACTAATTGCCTTGATTGCATTTCGATTGTTTACCCCGTATTGTTGAGACCTTATGGGTACAGTTTATTCATCATTTTATTGTGATAGGTGGCCTGGATGGCCTAAGTGTTACAGTTACAGATGTCACATAGTCGTCTTCTAGATCAATCATGAATCGAATGTCAGTTGTGCCCTACCCCAGTTTTGGGGCGTGACATTTTCAACTTATATGATCAGTATTTGAGTATGATGAATGCATTTCTCTGCTTTTCTGTATGATTATAAACATTTGAGGACGAATGTTCCCAAGGGGGAGATATTGCTTTATTCTGAAAGTCCTAAGATCAAACACGGGAGTCGAAATGGAGAAATTAAGATATTTTGCACCAGGTCACAAAATGAGTCATCCTATGACCGTCAGGATGACCACGAGTCGTCAGGTGACTTGTGTTGAGGAGTTGGACTTACTTGGAAATTTTATGTTTTGAGGGGCCAATGGATGTGACCACAAGACGTGGGCAGAGCCGACCCTGGCTTGCCAGGAGAGGGTCGTGCATTAGACGTGATATTACATTTGAGGGGATCTTTATTAATACAATATATCATTAGAAACATGGGTAACTTGAATTCATGCTTTTCCATCATAATAAATCTCAAAATGTTGAATATTTATCATAAATCACAACATTCAGGAACTTTCATCAATGGGCATTTTAGATTTAAAAAGCTTGAAACATGATTTTAAAGAAAATAATATAAAACCCACCCATCATTCATAATTAATTAAAACTCAATTAAATCATAATCATAAAGATAAAACCACATTTTCATGCATTTGGGTAAAACCCCATAGAACTTGAATAGGAGAATTCATGATTTAAAACGAAATTTGGGCATGGGTGTGAAAGGATTCACCCATTCGAAACCCTACATACCTGGAAATGGATTGATTTCAATGTTCCTTGAATACCCACAAAGAATTTGATGGAAACTTGGAGAAGAAGGCCTTGAATCTCCCTAAAACCTCTCTAAAGCTCTTTCATGGGAATGGGCATGCATTAGGGACTTAACCCATCTTAACACACTCAGAAAAATACACAAAACGACGTATTTTAGGGCCTTATATCGTGAAAAATCAAAAATATCCTTAATGAACCTGCCCTGAAAATTGGCCAGATTGATCCCACAGGTGGTACTAATGGGCCATTTGAACCAACGACGACCCGTCCCATCCCTCGTTGAAGCCACTGCTAATAGCCCATTGTCGGAACCAAACAATGGATCGTCAACACAACCCGTACATTCAACCAACGACTAGTCACATTGCCCGTGGTTAGCCCCCTGAACCTTGGCATCTCATTTCCTAACGGGTCACATCACGACTCTTCACCACAAACAACAGACCATTGTTTTCCCCCATAGAGTCCACTGGAAAAACTAAAACTCAAATAACGACCACAACCAACGACTCGTGGTCTATTCTAATGGGTCATTGGAACGCCCATTGAAAGTCACCTGAAAAACCTAACTCCTTCCCACGACTATAAATGATGACTCGTTGTTTCCCACAATGTCATATCTCCCGTGGTTTGCACTGTCACCCAGCCTTTCCTCAACTATGACTCGTTACAACGACCTGTGGTATGTCACCATGAGTCATACCTTGACCCTTCCTGAGACATTTTTTCCAATTTTCGGGGTATTACAATATCTCCTCCTTGGAAACATTCGTCTTCAAATGTTAGAAACAAGAATCAATAAGATACATACAATTATCATACTCAATTTCTGACTATTTTAACCGAAATTTTAACTAAATGACTACCTCTGAATAAAACCACATAGCTAAACTGATCTCATACTTCACATACACATTCATACACATAAATGAAACTTGTAAACATGAACTGAACATGAAAACTAGGTAGAGTTATAGGGAAAAAACTGGTACCTCAAGTCAGAGCTGCGCCGATAGAGAACAAATATAGGTATCTAGCCATCATATCCGCTTCGGCTTCCCATGTGGCTCCCTCAAGGTGCTGATTTCTATCCAAAAAATTAACTGAAGCTACTTCTTTGTTTCTTAACTTTAGAACCTGACGATCCAAGATTTCAACGGGAATATCTTCATAATGGAGGTTGTCTTTTACCCCAATGTTGTCTACCGAGACTACCAAGGCTGGATCACCCAAACACTTTTTCAAAAGAGACACATGAAAGACGGGATGAACTAAAGATAACTCCGATAGCAAGTCCAAATCATATGCCACCTTACTAACTCTTCTCACAACCCGGTAAGGACCAACATAGTGGGGACTGAGTTTCCCTTTCTTTCCGAACCGCATGACTTCCTTCATGGGAGATACCTTTAGAAATACCTAGTCATCCACATCAAACTCCAAATCTCTCCTCCTCACATCTGCATACGATTTCTGAAGACTCTGAGCGATTTTCAACCGGTCCCTTATCAACTGGACCTTTACCACGGCCTCATGAACCGAATCAGGTCCTATTATGGCTACCTCACCAACCTCAAATCATTCGATGCGCTATCTACACCTTCCTCCATAAAGAACCTTGAACGGTGCCATTTGGATACTGGAGTGATAACTCTTCTTATAGGCAAATTCGATCAAGGGGCAATGATCATCCCAACTACCTTTGAAATTCATAACACATGCCCTCGACATATCCTCAAGATTCTAAATCGTTCATTCGACCTTTCCATCTGTTTGCGGATGAAAGGCTGTGCTAAGCTTGACTTGAGTCCCAAGTCCCGTTTGAAAAGACCGCCAGAACTGGGAGGTAAACTGAGTACCTAGGTCTAAAATAATAGACAAGGGCACTCTATGAAGTCGAACCGACTCCTAAATATATAATTTGGCATAATCATCCGATGAATCCACGATCTTGACTGGTAAAAAGCATGCATCCTTGGTTAACTTGTCTACCACCATCCAAATGGAATCATAGTGTCGGCGAGTACGAGGTAGGCCTGTAATAAAATCCATATTAAACTCCCGGCCTTTGGTGCTCGACCTTCACTTGCTGATAGTTTGGACATGTGGCTACGAACTCCGCAATATCCTTCTTCATACCATCCTACCAATAGATTTCTCCCAAGTCCCGATATATTTTCGTGGATGCTGGATGGATTGAATCTCTGGTACCATGTGATTCATGAAATATCCGAACCCTGAAATTAATCAACGTCTGAAACACATAGTCGACCCTGGTATCGTAGCACCCCATCTCCCCCTTGGGAGAAAACCTCCACCTTTTGACTCCGCACTACTTCCTTCAAGTTCCTTAAAATCGGATCTTCATCTTGCTTATAATTGACATCAACCACCAAGGAAGATTCTGACCCATTCTGCACAACAACGCCGCCATCCGTTAAGCCGATCAATCTAACCCCCAACCTTGTATGTCGGTGGACCTCTTTCACCAACTCCTTCTTTTCCTCATCCATGTGGGACACACTCTCCATAGAGAGCCTACTAAGTGCATCCACAACCACATTGGCCTTGCCCAGGTGGTAAAGCACACTCATATCGTAGTCCTTTAGTAACTCCAACCACCTCATTTGCCCAAGATTTAGGTCTTTCTACGTGAACACATATAGCAATCTCTTGTGATTCCTGAATACGTCCAAGTGGAACCCATACAAGTAATGTCGCCATATCTTCAATGCAAACACTATCGTGGCCAACTTAAGATCATGGGTCGGGTATTATTCTTTTCGTGAACCTTCAGCGTTCGTGAGGCATATGCTATCACTTTCCCATGCTACATCAATACACACCCCAGTTCGACTCTCGAGGCATCACAATATACAACAAAGCCATCAGTACCCTCGGGTAAAGTCAACACTGGTGCTGAAGTGAGTTGGGTCTTCAACTCTTGGAAGCTTTTCTCACAAGCATCCGACTATTGGAACTTTACCTTTTTCTGATTCAACCTGATCAATGGGGATGCAATTGAGGAAAAACCCTAAAAAAATCTTTGTAATAGCCTGTTAAGCCCAAGAAACTTCGAATTTCTGAAGGATTCACCAGCCTGGGCCAATTCTTTACTGCCTCAATCTTCTGGGAATCTACCCTTATGCCTTCGCTTGATGCCACATGACCTAGAAATGCCACCGACTTCAACCAAAACTCACATTTGCTAAACTTTGCATATAACTGATGATCCTTGAGGACTTGAAGCACTATACGCAAGTGAGTAGCATGCTCCTTCTCGCTCTGGGAGTATATAAGGATGTCATCGATGAACACTATTACGAACATGTCCATGTAGTGCTTGAACACCCTGTTCACCAGGTCTATAGGATGCAGGATCATTGGTTAGTCCAAATTACATAACTACAAACTCAAAATGGCCATACGTGGTTCTGAAGGCTGCCTTTGGAATATCACACTCTTGAACTCTGAGCTGGTGATATCCGGACCTGAGATCTATCTTCGAGAAGCAATTGGCACCCTGGAGCTGGTCAAATAAATCATCAATCCTGGGTAAGGGGTACCTGTTCTTGATGGTAACCATATTAAGCTGCCGATAATCAATACACATTCTAAGGGACCCTTCCTTCATTCGAAAAAAGAGAACTGGTGCACTCCTTGGAGACTTGCTCAGTTTAATGAAATCCTTATCCAACAAGTCGTTCAACTGTTCTTTTAGCTCCTTTAGCTTGGCTGGAGCCATCCTATAAGGAGGAATAGATATAGACTGTGTATTGGGCAATAGATCAATCCCGAAATCAATTTCCCTTTCCGGAGGAACACCTATAACATCATCGGGGAAAACCTCCGAATACTCCCACACCACAGGAACTGACTGAATAGTCGAGGTCCCGGAGTCTACATCCTTAACCCTAACTAGGTGGTACATGCAACCCTTAGAGATCATTTTCTTAGCCTTAAGGTATGAAATAAACCAATCGGTTAGTACAATGGAATTACCCTTCCATTCCAAAATTGACTCACCCGAAAATCAAAATTCTACTACATGGGTCTTACAGTTAATCGAAGCATAGCATGCAAACAACCAATCCATACCCAAGATGATGTCAAAGTCAGTCATGGCCAACTCCACTAGGTCCACGAAGGTAACCTTATGCAACACTGTGATGGGGAAACCTCTATATACTTTCCTAGCTACCACTAATTCACCTACCGGAGTGGATACGGAGATCGGTTCTGAAAAAATTTCAGTACTAACTCCAAAATTACTAAACAATGTAAGGGGTCACCAAAGACAAGGTAGCTCCCAGATCTAGGAAAGAATAAACATCAATATGAAATACACAAAACATACCAATGACCACGTCTAGCAAATTCTCCTACTCCTGGCGTGAGGAAAGGACATAGAATCGGTTTTGGCCTTGTTCGCCAACTCCACTAGTCGATGCTTCGTGCGGAGAGGAATAGGCTGGAGCTGTTGCTGTCCTGGTGGTCTGTGCACGACCCCTATTTTCACCCTGTCTAGCATATGGGCACACTTGGTGCATGTGCCTAGATCTACCAAACCCATAGCAAACTTCTAAACCGAGCAGGCACTCCCCCACATGACTCTTCCCGCACTTTCCGTAGGGTTGAGAGGTATACTCTAACTGGGTGCCCGTTTGATCCCTCGACCCTAAAGCCCTACTCCTCTGATCACTCTTGGGTCTGGATGGAACACTAGCTGATGATGGTGCTGGGGCTAGAGATTTCTGCTGAAACTGTGGATGGTAACCACTGTCGGACCTATGTTGTGAAAACCCATGGCTATCCGTCCGAGCCGTCTTTACCTCTCTCTCCCTCGCATGAGCCGCCTCTATCCGCTGGGAGTAAAACACTATGCGATGAAAGTCCATATCTTGGTGGAGCATAGTAGTCCCGCAATCCTTGTCTAAACAACCAGCCACACCATGAACGAATCGACTCACCCACGCCTTCTGATCTATCACTAACTCTGGGTCGTACTTTGACAAACGAGTGAACTCAAGTGAATATTCCATCACTGTCATCTTTCCCTGCTTGAGGTTCACAAACTCCGCTGCTTTCAACTCCCTCATCTCTCAAGGGAAGAACCTTTCAAGAAAAGCCATGTGGAACTCATCCTAGCTGATAGGACCCACTCCCGTGGCCCTGTTGTCCTTCCATTACTTGTACCAAATATGAGCGACCTCCTTTAGATGATAAGAGGCTATGTACACACACTCCCCATTTGTGACCCCCATAATTGGAGTGACATTCAAGGCCTTCAATGAACTAGTGTGGATCCTCATCCACCATTGATCTTGTAAACTCAGTAGGGTTCATCCTCAAGAAGTCTCTAATCCAATCCACCACTGCTATCCATTCCGTGGGACCTGTGCAACATCCTGCTGGTTGACCTGAGCGATCAAGGCCTGCACCAACATCTGAATAGCCGCCCGAAACTCTGCGTGGGAAGCTGGCTCTAGTGATTGGGGCTCCTGAACTAGTGGGGCTTACTGATGTCCACAGTCATTGCCACCCTCGTGGCCTTCATCATTTCCATAACTGTAACACCCCAAAAGTTCCCAAGATTTAAAATTCAGAACTTGGAATGTGCTTAGCAGAAACATCTGCAACATTGCCTTAGTACGACCCAATATACCATTCATAGGTCGATCGTACGAGTCGTAGAAAGACCCGTGGTTCAGATCAGATAAGTCTTTTCCCAACCACGAGTCCCCACCACGAGCCGTACTACGTGGTATGACCCGTGGCCAGAAGTCGTTGTTCGGTGGTTTTCTGCTTTGGGTATAAAGCTACACGCAAGTGCACGTGGTCGAACAAGTAGTAAAGTGGCTTAAGTAAGCCAAGTATCGATCCCACAGGGACTGGGATAAGGTAACAATCTACTCAAGTGTACTATATTTTAACTCTAACAATGAAGACAACAGTGCAAAGAAGCGTTTGATATTTTGATTTCTAATTTTTATGCTAAGTCTAAAACGAATATCTAATGTGAGTCTGAACTATGAATGTGAGCATGCTGAGGTTAAATGAACATGTAAAGAAATAAATTATCAATATAATGTGGTTAATCTTTCCTTCGGTTCCTAGTCAAGAACTATTGCCAATGGATTAAAACTCTCGTATTTAACCCAACTTAAGAATCATAAACCGTCCACCTACATTTCTGTGATTAAACGAAATTCATGTTTTAGCCATACAAAAATGGTTCCTTAATTGACTAATACGACATTCAGGTATATTTCTATCCTGAAGGTAAATCAATTCTCAATTTTCCCAAACTAAGAAAAGATCATATTCTATTGATGCACAACTTTCCACTTTCTTGCTCTATCGAGTGAAACCGGACTTTTTAGATATACATTAACATCGGCCTCACATTAATGCAGTAAGAACAAGAATCAGTAGAACAACCATGGAAGAAAAGATGAAAAACCAACTTAATCAACAATCACATTTCAATACCATTGTTCTTAACCTCAGCAAGAAGAGGAATTAGCCACTCCTTCGTGGATTAAACATCGTCAAATGAGTGTTAAACATACAAGCAATTGAATTAAAGAAGAAGGAGATAGAGAAAAACCCTGAGATTTTCGTCCCCTCAACTGCCTGTAACCCACGTTCTTGCTCCACCAAGTCAGAATAATTAAAAATGAACCTAAGTGTTCTATTTATACTAGTTGGAATTTATCCTGGAATAACAAGCAACGTGTCACGGAGTGCATCGCGGAGCACTCCCTCTGTGACACGCCACTGACGCGGAGCCTCACTAGAAATTGAATGTCCAGGTAATAAGGCCCAACGTGGCACGGCGTGCAACGCGGGGCTAGGTCAATGTGCCACGGCCCCAATGCGCACCTACACTGGAATTTGGCCAAAAGTTCCCTATCCAGGCAGAAGTCCTCCACGATGGCAGCGTGACACGGCTCCATCATAGAGCCCCTTTAATTTGTGCCTTCCAATGCTTTGTCCTTTGCTAACATCCGAGTCCAACCCCAAACTCTCCCAACACGCATTTTAGCTTCACAAAATTATATTTCACCTGCAAAACAACGCTAATCATGTTGGTTAGTATAAATTCACATTTTATTATAAATCACATGAGAATGTATAAACATTGATAGATAAACAAGGATAAAATGACACATTTGAGTATCACTTGGGCATATAAATTTGCCCAAGATCACTTACCCCACACTTAAATCCTAGTTCGTCCCCGAACAACAATCTTACACCTCATGCACTTTACACCCCATACTGGCTACTTTGGTTCGACAATTCAGGCTACGGCCATACTGATTATTCAACACAGCAAATCATCAAGAAAACACGCATGGTCCTACTAATGCAATGACCTTCAACACATCAAGACCGCCTAGACTTAATAATCGACTCTCGATATTGGCAAACTCATGCAAATCAGCTGATCAAGATATCCAACACGAAAATTAATCTCTCATCAAGCATGTGCCCTCACAATGCAAGAGAATTTTCCCTTTTTAATCACATGAACTCTAACGGTTACATGCAGGGGCATATAAACACAATTTCACTCTCTCTCCTAAAAGAATTCACATGCATCATGTCATGAACCATAGGCTCGCCCTTAGTGTATTACTCCACTAATATAAAGAAGTGTGATGTAAGATCACGTAGGACTTTAACGGGTTGTAATATAAGCTACAGAACTAGTAAATATTGGGCTAGCCAATAATAGCCACTAGCATCCTTAAGCGCCTTATCAATACATCCCATCAAACTCATGGGCATTGTTTCTTCCCTCATCCTCCCATTCTTGAAGTCTGTCTTTAGTTTGGCCCATCTTATTAAGCAGACTTGACGCAATAACAAAGATTATTCAGACACCTTCATTATATTTTATTTATAACAAGTGCACCTTCAACCTTTTCTTTCCTTTCATCACTCTACTTTTCTTTTCTTTTCACCATTCTCACTCTTTGACACTTTGGGAAAATTATTTTCTCTTCTTAAACTCTTAAGAGTTTTGGATCAAATTTACGGCTAATGAAAAGAATGGATTAAGCTCGGTTTACAACTTTTTGACAAAATAAAATATATAATAGGCTAAAGGCTCAACGGGCTGACTAGGGTGTACAATCAAGGTGGGTACGATAATGAAAAAGAGAAACTTTCGGTTAAAAACAAAGAAATGCCTACATCCTTTCCTACAATACACCTCCTTCATTTCGTTTCGAACACATACCAGGCAAGTTCTAGACACTTCACAATAGCATGGAATTACAAAACCTCACTTCACACTTATTGCACATGCTCAATTCAAGATGTATTCACAGACTCTTCAATCAGCTAATTACAAGAATTCAAACATTAAGCCTCAATCACACTGAATCGACTCCATGGCCTAGGTATCTCAACATATTTACAAAGTTGCATGCTTTCATCTGAATCACCTTTGCATTCCAAATATCATGTACAACACGCAACCAAGATTCCGCAACCATAAAGTAACTACAGGTTTTGGGGATGCAACCCACAAAAGAAAACAACTGAAAAATAAATGAAAAAAATCTACTCCTAACGAATACATTTTCCTTAAGACGGTCGTCATCCATCCATCATAGGGAACGGTCACTAACTAAGACTTCGGTTCAATGGGACCATTCTCGGTAAAAGAACCAAAAACAAATCCCGAGAAACCCAAGAATTGAAGAAAATTTTAAAAATATCTATCATTTTGATGAAACAAAAATATGTACAAAATCAGCTAGCAACATTCAGCAACACACAACAGTTTCACATTTAAGTACAATACGGAACAAAACTTCACAATCACAAATCACAGGGTCACAAAATTTTTCCACAGGCACAACAACATAACAGAACATACACAACAACACAACCAGCACCTAACTACTCCTACCCCACACTTATATCAAACACTGTGCCCAGTGTTCACAGAAATTAAAATAGCACAAAAAATTGGGTGGCGGAACTCCCTGATCAATCAAAATACTCCACTTCTTCATCAGGTGTTGCTGCCTCATCTCCCATGTCTGAATCACCCCCATCGTCATCATCTGAATCCACATCGAAGTCCTCACGACGTGTCTCCTCATCTGTGGGGACATCATCATCCGTGGGCTCTACAAATGCTGGCCCCACTCGGCATAGAGCCCTAGCATTTTTGCCAAAAGGGTAGTCTAGCTCGAGCTGCCATAGATCCTCTTCTGTTGCCGGCCTCCCGCCTATCCGCAACTAGAGCATCTGCATCCCGTACATGCGAGCCATGTACTGATCATCCCGAGCATGTCGCTCGGCAAGTGTAAGAACGGGCCCGTGGGTGGTGTCGGGTGCCTTAGTTTTGGTGACATCTAAGGCCCGCCGCTCCATCTGCGGGATGTAGTCAAGGGCCTCTTCCTCAATATCCAGGCCCCTCAGGAATGTGAGTAATCCACCAAATCCGTATCTGTGCCCCTGCTGCAACCGGGCTCTTCATGGCGGAGATAATCACCGCCCCCACATTGATCTGCAGCCCTTTCATCGGGGCGTACACTAAGCATACACGATCCCGGGTTACATCTGTCATATGCACCCCCGGGATTAGGCAGGAACACATGATCTTCAGCCATATCCTGGCCTCCCTGTTCATCTGTGAGTAGGGCAAAGTCTGATGGTAGCCCCTCTCCTTATGTTTGCTCCACCTAGCCGTCGATCGGGTTCCACACAAAGTGCGTCTGATGTCCACATATGGTGGAGTGATATTCAGCTGTCGAAGCACGTGGGCGTCTGTGTCCCGCGCCCCTAAGATACAATTGAGGTGGTGGGGCTCAAAAGTGACTATTTTCCCCCTTATTTTGATGGTGTGACTTCTGAGAGTCAGGTTCCAATTGGCATAGAATTCCCGAATCAAGTGCAAGTTGCATTCTTTGGGCTCTTCAAAGATAAAGTTCAGCCCAGCTGCCTCGATCCTCTGGACAATCCTGGGGAACTGTTGTGCCAACGGTTCCCTTGCTATGTGTTCCTCGAGGAAGTACTTGCTCTCCTTGTGCTTTGCGTACCACTTCTTCCCCTCCTCTGTCACCCACCCGGTTCCGTATTGATGGCGTTGGCCGCGTGGAACCGCTGGTGCTGCTGGGACCGCTGTGCCCAGTCTGATTATTTTTCTTCCGGCGCCAGATGTTGATGCGCCTTTTCCCTTGTCTTGCCCGCTTGCCATTTTTCCTGTCAACCCAAATAGACAAGATCAATGTTAAGCCAATTAAAATTTGCTTCGACTAAGGTTGGGTTAAGCTAGGCTACCCCACACTTAGTCCTTAGCCAAAATTACAACATTAAGGCAAGATCGTGCTTACTTACACAAACAAACAACAAAACATAACAAATATGCTTAGTGCATTTGGAGAATTCGACGGTATATATTCTATGTACTACTCAGACTTCGTACAGCTAGCCACAATCATTACCATCGATAACATTTTATCCCATAGCACTTAGCAAGGAGAAAAAAAAAGAAAAATTTAACTACATGATCCTCTACAATTCACCCAATTCTTGCAAATTTCAATATTTCCTTCACCCGAGAATCCATCGGTCTTTTAGCATAGTAACAGTTAGCACATCGACTCATCTCACTTAACATGTACAACCCAGCATGAATTTCACTAGTTCAACTAAATTTTTCCATTTCAAACTCAAAGGCAAGCCCTAGCTATGATTTTATCAAAAATTCGATTAAACTATGTAATTAACGGGTTCAAGCAATCACAATGATACTCCGAACATCAATCAACAATAATTCAGTTGAATTTAAGCTTAATTTCTAGTTAGGGCTAGTTTATCTCATATCACATGTTCAATCTCGAAGAAAATCGACAAGAAATGAGATAGAATTGAAGAACATACCTTGAATTCAAAGAATTGATGAAAACTCGATGAAATTCTTGGCCTAAGTCCATGTCACGTTGAGGGGGAAGGAGTTTTGGGGAGGTTGGTCGCGGAGGATATGAAAAATGAGGTAAATGGAGGGGGAATCGGGGTTTAAAAGTGGGAAATTCGCGCGGGTCACCCGGAGACCCGGTGTGACCCGTCGCGATATACACTTCAACGTGTCATGGAGGGTAACGCGGAGCATGCCCTCCGTGACACGGAGCTGTCGCGTGGGTGTTTTGGAATTTTAAAAATTCCAGATTTACACCTCAACGTGTCACGGAGGGTAACGCGGAGGCCCTCCTCCGTGACACGGAGCCATCGCCCTAGCTCACTGTTTTGCCACTTTTTATTATTTTTCATACCTCGAATTTTCCTTTGCGATCCCTTGCACATTAATCCTCCGTTCAACCTGAAATTCATCTTACGATAAGAAATTGGTTAGAATTATAGGTTTCACTCAAAATAAAATATAAAAGCAAAAATAAAAACTAATAATTTTGTTGTTAATCAAGAAAAAAAAAGAAATAAAGAAATCTATTCACAATTTACAAAGAAAAATTTCTTGCCTCCCGTGTAGCGCCTGGTTTACTGTCGCGGCTCGACGTCATTCAGCTCAGTCATCTTCAAGGGTGATGGACGTTTTCTCTCGACCACCATCCTCACCCCAGTAGTGCTTACATCGTTGCCCATTTACTAAGAACGTGGCACTCCGATCTTCTTGCCACAACTCTACTGCCCCGTGTGGGGTCATTCTCACCACTTCAAATGGTCCCGACCATTTATACCTCAGCTTTCCTAGAAACAACTTCAATCTTGAATTGAAGAGCAATACTTTCTGCCCTGCTCGAAAATGAGATGCACCACATGCTTGTCATGCCACCTTTTCATTTTTTGGTTGTAGTACTTGGCACTCTCATAGGCATGCCAGCGGAACTCTTCAAGTTGACTGAGTTGCATTAGTCTCTTCTTGCCCGCTAGCTCTAAGTCCATATTCAACTTCCTCACGGCCCAGAAGGCTCGGTGCTCTAGTTCCACCGGCAGATGACACGCTTTACCATAGACCAATCGGTATGGTGAGGTTCGAATTGGTGTCTTGTAAGTAGTTCTGTACGCCCACAACGCATCATCAAGTTTGCTTGACCAATCATTCCATTGTGTATTTACCGTTTTCTGGAGAATCTGCTTCATTTCTCTATTCGACACCTCTACTTGCCCACTAGTTTGGGGGTGGTATGCTATTGCCACTTTGTGGTGCACCCGATACTTGGATAGTAGTTTCTTGAAACTTGCATTGACAAAATGAGCCCCTCCATCACTGATAATGGCTCGGGGTGTCCCGAACCTGGTGAGAATGTATTTTTTCACAAATTTCGTTACTACCTTGTTGTCATTCCTGGGGCAAGCTATTGCTTCCACCCAATTTGATACATAGTCTACGGCCACCAAGATGTAACGATTACCAAATGATGGTGGGAATGGGCCCATGAAATCAATGCCCCATACATCAAAGGTCTCTACTTCCAGTATATTCTGCAGCGGCATCTCTTGTCTTCTACCAATTGTTCCTGTACGCTGACATCTATCACACATTTTGACGTATGCCATAGAGTCTCTGAACAGCGTAGGCCAAAAGAACCCTGACTGTAGAACCTTATGTGTTGTTCGCTCGCCTCCATGGTGACCCCCATACAATGAAGAGTGACAGCTCCTCAACACCTATGCAATCTGACTCTCTGGGATGCATCTTCTCATTACCTGATCCGGTCCCTGTTTAAATAAGTATGGTTCATCCCAAACAAAGTGTCGGCAATAATGCCTCAATTTCCTTCTCTGTTGGACTGTTGCCTCAGGTGGGTAGACTCCGCTCACTAGCAAGTTGACTATGTCTGCGTACCAGGGAACTTCAGCTTTCCCTACTACCAAGAGCTGCTCATCTGAGAACTCTTCATTGATGTTATCACCTTCCATCACATGCGATCGGCTCTCCAATCGCGATAAGTGATCTGCCACCTGATTCTCGCACCCCTTTCTGTCCTTGATCTCAAGGTCGAACTCTTGCAACAACAGGATCCATCTGATCAGTCTGGGCTTAGCATCCTTCTTGTTAAATAGGTACAGAATCGCTGCATGATTGGTATACACCACTACTTTTGAACCCACCAAATAGGACATGAATTTGTCAAATGCAAACACCAATGCTAGCATTTCCTTCTCTGTGACTGTGTAATTGCTTTGGGCCGTATTCAGCGTTTTACTTGCACAATGAATAGAATGAAAGATTCTATTTCTATCAATTTCTGCTTTAACTCCTCGAATGCTTTAACACACTCATCATTCAACTCAAACTTTACCTCTTTTTCTAACAATCTGCATAATGGTCTAGAAATTTTGGAAAAGTTTCTGATGAACCGTCTGTAGAATCCTACATGCCCAAGAAAACTGCGAACACCTTTCACCGACACAGGTGCTGGCAACTTTTCAATAACCTCGATATTAGCACGATCGACTTCCAACCCCTTGCGAGACACTTTGTGGCCAAGGAAAATACCCTCCTTAATGAAGAAGTTGCATTTCTCCCAGTTTAGTACAAGGTTGGATTCCTCGCAGCGAGCCAGCACCCTGTCAAGATTCTGCAAACAAGTAGCAAACGAATTACCAAAAACAGAAAAATCATCCATAAATACCTCAACAAAATCCTCCACCATGTTGTGGAAAATAGCCATCATGAATCTCTGTAATATGGTGGGTGCATTGCATAACCCGAATGGCATCCGCCTAAAAGCATATGTCCCATAAGGACAGGTAAAAGTAGTCTTCTCTTGGTCCTCCGGAGCTATGGCTATTTGGTTATAACCAGAGTACCCATCAAGGAAACAATAATATTCCTGTCCAGCCAACCTATCTAGTACTTGATCAATGAACGGGATAGGATAATGACCTTTCCTTGTGGCTTCATTAAGCTTTCTATAGTCCATGCAAATCTGCCAGCCTGTGACGGTTCGTGTAGGAATCAACTCATTTTCTCATTGGTGACCACGGTCATCCCTCCTTTCTTTGGAACGCACTGAACGGGGCTGACCCATTCACTGTATGAAATCGGGTAGACCACACCTGTATCGAGCCACTTGATTATTTATTTCCTCACTACATCCTTCATTGCTGGATTTAGCCTTCGTTGTGGCTGAATGGTTGGTTTTGCTCCTGTCTCCATGAAAATCCAGTGTGTGCAAAAAGATGGATTGATACCCTGAATATCTGACATTTGCCAACCCATTACTTTCTTCCTTTTTTTGAGGACACCCAATGCTTCCTTCTCCTGTGCCTCTGTCAATTCTGCGGAGATGATGACTGGTAACATCTCATCTTCCCCCCAAAAGACATATTTTAAATGGGGAGGCAATTCTTTCAATTCCAGCTTTGGTGCCTTCTCAATGGATGGTTTCGGCAACGGTTCTAGGGACCTCATCAAGGATTGAAATTCCTGTCTCCTCGGATGCCTTTGTGACTCATTCAATATTTGGACCACCTCATAAGCATCTCTATCTCCAAAACTATCGGAGTGCATCAACAATCTTTCCAGTGGGTCCTGAGATTCAACAATCTGACGAATTTCTTCATGTTCTACCACACTGATTGCTGAAAGCTCCTCATGTATGGATGGCAGCTTCATGGCTTTAAACACATCAAATACCTCAATCTTTGTGTGTGCTCGCATGGTTAGCTGTCCTGTAGCTACATCAATCAGCGCTTTCCCGGTCACCAAGAAAGGACGTCCCAAAATAAATGGGACTTCCGCGTCTGGCTCAAAATCCAGCACGACGAAATCCACCGGGAAGATAAGGGAGCCCACTTGCACCAGCACATCCTCCACAATGCCATCAGGTCTGGCTAAGGACCGATCCACTAGTTGCAAGATCACTGTTGTTGGTCTAGGACTCCCTAGACCCAACTTCTTGAATACCGATGACGGCATCAAATTAATGCTCGCTCCCTAATCACATAATCCGCGAGCTCGGATACTCTGCCCAATTGTAATTTGTATGGTAAAGCTCCCAGGATCTTTGAGCTTTGTAGGAAAACAGTTTTGTATCCGGGAAGTGCACTCCTCTGTGAGGGCTACCGTAGAATACTCAGTCAACTGACTTTTGTTTGCCACGATGTCCTTAATGTACTTTGCATATTTCGGCACTCCCTGCAAAACATCAACAAGAGGTAAGTTAATATGTACCTGTTTCAGCACCTCCATGAATTTCTTGAAACACGCCTCCTCCTTGTATTTCTTTAATCTTTGATAGAACGGGGGTGGTGGTCTTTCTGATTCAGCTTCCTTTTTCTTCCCCTTCTCAGCACTTTGCTCCCTCTCAACTTCTACCGCTCCCGATTGTTGAGGTGGTCTTTCTGGTTCCACCTCTTTAAGCTGCAAACCACTCCTTGTGGTCACCGCATTCACTTGCTTGGGGTTGGGATCTGTGTCGCTCGGAAGTTCTCCTCTAGGCCTAGTGTTTTGGGCTCCATCAAATTGCCCAAATTGATATTCAAGTGCCTTAGTAGCTAACTGGTTGTTCTTCACCTCAGCTGCCAATTTCACATAGTCAACCTGCAATTGAGCTTGGTTAGCTATCATCGTCTTGAACATCTCCTCAATACTGGGTGATGGTGGTGGAGGAGGTGCATTGTTGTTTCTATATTATGCCTGATAGTTCTGCTTCCCTCCATGATTCCTTTGCGCCCCCTGACTCGAACTTTGCCCTTGATGGTTGTTGCTACCCCAAGAGAAATTTGGGTGATTCCTCCAGTTGGAATTGTAGTTGTTGCCATACTGTTGGTGGTTGTTCCTCTGTACATTTCCCACAAAGTTCACCGAGTCAAGATTTGCTCCACAACACTCAGCTGAGTGCTCACTAGTCCCGCACACTTCACACCAAATCTGCTGCACTACATTCACCGGGGCTTGAGTCTGGTTCATTGTCATGTTACTGAAGTGGGTGTTGAGTTGATTTTGTAAAGCAGCTATCTGTGCAGCAATAGCTGTAAAACCATCCACTTCTAGAACTCCTGCTGCTTTCCTTGTTCCTCCTCTTGACGAATCAGCATTTAACTCCGAATTGCCTTGCGAAATACGGTTTAACAAGGTATACAGCTCCTCATAAGTTTTCTCCAATGCTTGTCCCCCAGCTGCTGAGTCTAGAAAGATTTTTGTGTGGGGTTCCAAACCCTCTATAAAAGTGTGCACCAGCACATCATTGGATTGATGATGATGTGGACAATCCCGCAACATGGACTTGAATCTCTCCCTTGCTTGATATAGATTCTCTCCCTCTCTCTATTTAAAACTTAGAATTTGACTTCTAAGTCTTGCTGTTTTACCGGATGGAAAAATCGTATCAAGAATTTCCTTGCAAGATCATCCCAAGTAGTAATAGAATTTGGTGGCTCAGCTTTCAACCACCTCTTGGCTTCTCCCAATAGTGAAAATGGGAACAATGTAAGCCTGACATAATCTGATGACACTCCAGCGGGGATGCAAAATGTCACTTATCTCCAAAAAATTTTGGAGATACTGCTGTGGATCCTCATGAGGGAGACCTGTGAACTGCCCGCTGGAGTGCAGCAATTGCACCATGTTTTTCTTGAGCTAAAACCGCCCTCCTGGCTTAGGTTTGCGGATGCTAGATGTGACATTGTTAGCATGTGGGATTGCCACCTCGCGAACCGGCCTAGCTGCTACTTCCTCGGGCACTAACATTGCCCGTACTACTGATGGATTCTGTTGTTGCTCCATAATTGTTTTTCTGAGCAACTGCAGCTTTCTCTCTAGAGCTACTCTCCGCTGACGATGAAATAGTCTTTCAGGCTCTAAATATGAGTCCACCAGCTCCTTGTCTCTTGCCAGTGTTCAACAGAGATTATATCTGCAAAATACAGGCTAAGACCAAGTTGTCAACACTAAGAAAGAAAAAAAGAAAAAAAAATATAGTAAATTTACACTTAAGAAAAATTCACCAATTGCCATTCCCCGGCAACGGCGCCAAAAACTTGTTCGGTGGTTTTCTGCTTTGGGTATAAAGCTACACGCAAGTGCACGTGGTCGAACAAGTAGTAAAGTGGCTTAAGTAAGCCAAGTATCGATCCCACAGGGACTGGGATAAGGTAACAATCTACTCAAGTGTACAATATTTTAACTCTAACAATGAAGACAACAGTGCAAAGAAGAGTTTGATATTTTGATTTCTAATTTTTATGCTAAGTCTAAAACGAATATCTAATGTGAGTCTGAACTATGAATGTGAGCATGCTGAGGTTAAATGAACATGTAAAGAAATAAATTATCAATATAATGTGGTTAATCTTTCCTCCGGTTGCTAGTCAAGAACTATTGCCAATGGATTAAAACTCTCGTATTTAACCCAACTTAGGAATCATAAACCGTCCACCTACATTTTTGTGATTAAACGAAATTCATGTTCTAGCCATACAAAACCGGTTCCTTAATTGACTAATACAACTTTCAGGTATATTTCTATCCTGAAGGTAAATCAATTCTCAATTTCCCCAAACTAAGAAAAAATCATATCCTATTGATGCACAACTTTCCAATTTCTTGCTCTCTCGAGTGAAACCGGACTTTTTAGATATACATTAACATCGGCCACACATTAATGCAATAACAACAAGAATCGATAGAACAACCATGGAAGAAAAGATGAAAAATCAACTTAATCAACAATCACATTTCAATACTATTGTTCTTAACCTCAGCAAGAAGAGGAATTAGCCACTCATTCGTGGATTAAACATCATTAAATGAGTGTTAAACATACAAGCAATTGAATTAAAGAAGAAGGAGATAGAGAAAAACCCTAAGATTTTCGTCCCCTCAACTGCCTGTAACCCACGTTCTTGCTCCACCAAGTCAGAATAATTAAATAATGAACCTAAGTGTTCTATTTATACTGTGGGAACTTTTCCCGGAATAACAAGCAACGTGTCACGGATTGCATCGCGGAGCACTGCCTCCGTGACACACCACTGAAGCGGAGCCTCACTGGAAATTGACTGTCCAGGTAATAAGGCCTAACGTGGAACGGCGTGCAACGCGGGGCTAGGTCAACGTGCCACGGCCCCAACGCGCACCCATACTGGAATTTGGCCAAAAATTCCCTATCCAGGCAGAAGGCCTCCGCGATGGCAGCGTGACACGGCTCCATCGCGGAGCCCCTTTATTTTGTTCCTTCCAATGCTTTGTCTTGTGCTAACATCCGAGTCCAACCCCGAACTCTCCCAACACGCATTTTAGCTTCACAAAATTATATTTCACCTGCAAAACAACGCTAATCATGTTGGTTAGTATAAATTCACATTTTATTATAAATCACATGAGAATGTATAAACATTGATAGATAAACAAGGCTAAAATGACACATTTGAGAATCACTTGGGCATATAAATTTGCCCAAGATCAGTCGTGACAAGTCTTTCGGGTTATCATGTGAATGATTGTATGGGTAATAGTACGACTAGTAGGTCGGAGTTACGTGTCATGGTAGGACTCGTAGGTTGTAGCAACGAATCATGATGAGTAGTTGTGGTTATAACATAATTGGTGAGGGTGGATGATACAACAACTGTCAGTACGACCCGTAGAAGGTCACTATGAGTCGTGGTCAGCGAGTCATGGCTAGATTAAGAGGATTTGAGAAGTGGTGACTACGAGAGGTGAGCACGAGTCCTTACTTCATGGTGCGACTCATGGTATGAGTCGAGGTCGGGGGCAGAGCAGTTTTTCAGGGTTTTTCATTAATGGCATTTTTGTAATTCGTAAGCCCTAGATTCCTAAACTACATCGTTTTGGGTTCTACCTTGCACGATTTTAAGGGATTTTCATGCCTAAACCCCCATTCTCTCAACTTTGCTTATTCATCCTTTCTTCTCCAAATTTTAGGGTTTCATTAAGGTGTTCTTCTATTTTCAAGGAGGATTATCAAGTGGGATTTTCGTCTATCATCCGGGGCTTCAACAAGGATATTTTTCCATCCTTGTGCCCAAACTATTTTCAATAAAAATCCAATTTTAAGTTATTTAGAATATCATGATCTAGGGTTTGAGTAATGGGTAATTTCTTCTTTATTCCCTTTCTGAAATGCTAATATTTACTGCGATCATGGAATTAATTGGAATGTTAATTGATGGGTTGCTTTGAAATATGGATCATATGTCGAGATTTCATGATGGTAGCTTGTTCTTCACAAATTTGCTTGAGTAATGAATGGGTTTTGCTTATTGTTCACTTGAGTTTCATAAGTCATGCATGAATATGATGAAATTGTGAAAAAGTTATATCATTAACCCTATTGACCCGATGATATCATTAATAACTAGTTGGATGAATTGGAATTATAGTTTGGGTAATTGAAGGTAAATCATGTATTCTCACCATATTCTAGATTTAATTTATTGGGAATGATAATATTGCATCTACATTGTTGAACTATGAAGCTTGGGAGGATTCTATATTGTTTTCCTTACTAAAATTGTTTTTATAAAAATCTTGGAATCTAAAATGACCGTGGCTAAAGAGTTCACAAACGAGTGATTATGACAAGTGTGTGGAAGGTTGTAGACCTAAATAAACGAAGTCATGTATCTTTATAGAGTATGAGTTGTATTTATAAACCATGTATGATCTCGTATTACATGTTGAATTAGATGAACTTGGAATTTGGAATGTCATGATAGCATATGCATCATGTGACTCTGTAGGATGCTCGTTAACGTAAGATGCTTGAGATAGCTATTGATTGGAATCCATGATGAGGTGAATTATGATTATAACACATGAAAATGATATTTCAACTATTAGGCTTGATGTTATTAGAAAGTAGCCCCCATAATATTGATGAGAATGTTGTATGAGAAAAAATCAGTAAATGTCCTTGTCTCTAATTACTTGTTGCAATTTAGATTACCCTTAGTCAGTCGAGATTCTCGTTATCAAGAATGATCCCTAGACAGTTGGGATTCTCGTTAGCAAGAATGTTTCCCTAGTCAGTCGGGATTCTCGTTAGCAAGAATGTTTCCCTAGTCAGTCGGGATTCTCGTTAGCAAGAGTATTTCCCTAGTCTGTGGGGACTCACATCCCTAGATACTAGCCATGCATGTTTCTTCTCCTTTATTTGAGACTAACATCCCTAGCTAGTTAGTGACTCACTATATCAGATCCTTCGCTCCCTTAGATAGTCAGGGACCCTCATGTTATCAGTCACGACATCCCATCTCTGTATCATTATGATTACTATTTTTATGCATTATTGAACTTATAATAATGCATGTCCTTATAATATGATTATGTTTATATGAATATGTGGATCTCATACCAGGTTGTTGTATCGTATTTCGGTTACGTTACTGATCCTGTGATTTATAGTACTCCCTGTTTGTATACTTATACTTATGAGCTATTTATTTACATTGCACACTCAGTACATTCCAAATACTGACCACATTCCTCTTGTGCTATATCGTTTTATGATATAGATTCAGGTCACCTGATCCAGCCACGTGACTAGATACGCTTCCCTCTCTTACAGCTGCTAGCAGTGAGTCCTTTTGAGGACATGGCTAATATTCTTATTTAATTATGTTTTAGTTTTTAGACCTTTGGAGTTAGCTGGGGGCTTATCCCAGCAACTCATCAGTTAGTAGAAAGCTTTCAAACTTGTTTAGATAGATTTTCGCGTTGTATAAGTATTGTTAAGATTTCTATATTATGGGTTATATTAGATTTTGTTATGAGTTCTGCTTATCCATATTATTAGTTGTCTTTTATGTTAAGTGTATGCTATGATTATTCCATGGGTCGACTTGGAGCCTCTCGGGATTCCTTGTCATGTGTCTATGATCCGGGTCTACTCTCAGGTCGTGACAATTCCTCCTTCCATTCATTCTTATAAGAGCCATAATTTTGCAATCGCGAATCGCATGAATTAGAAGGATGGAGAGACTTTTCATCACAAGACATAGAACATGAAAGAAGGGAACATTTCCTAGACATCTAGTAGCCTCTTCGTCATAAGTGTGGCATGCTTTACACCCATGAAAAGGACTCTACTTAACGCGGCTTTCAGACACCCTAGGACACTTCAAACCTATTGCTCTGATACCAAGTTTGTCACAACCCGTACACACACCCGAATTGTAGACATAGGACAAGGGACCCCGGGAGACCCCAAGTCGACCTATGGCACATGCATACAGCTAATCTCATTTAAGTAAGCGTAATATTGAGCATAAAACTTAGCGTGAATGTAACCATAGAATAACATCAAAAAATATTAGACGTGCACATAAGTTGAGTACTACATACTGTCTGAAAGCCTCTACTACATATGATGGGTTGATGGGACAACATCCCCAACTAACCCGAGCAATACTGAAACACAAAATAACATAAAAGTCTTCAAACTACCCTTGAACATGAGGACCCACCAATAAATTGAGAGCGTAAGCTGAGATGTACTAAGGATGAGGATGAGCCTCAGATCCGGACCCTGTATCATGAAATGATACAACATAGAAAGTATGCGATCAGTACGTAGAATGTATCCAGTATGCAAGGTAAGTAAGACAAACGTTAAAAGTAAAATAAACTAATAAATAAACATAAGAGATGGACATCATGCTTGTATCATAAAATTCGTACGAAAACATTAGGTTCAAGGCTTTCAAATCATTCATAAAATGTTCATAATCATAATCACAAGTAAAATTTATCAAAGCATAACTTGACCCAATAACATAAACATAACAATGCATTAAACATGCAGAACAATGGGAGGACTCATCATAACCGCACCATCATGGTAGAGCCTTTCAAGATGCCCAAACTATCTCGCTCAAGTGGGCAGAGCTGACCCTAGCTTGTAAGGCGAGGGTCGTGCATTAGACGTGATATCACATTTGAGGGGATCATTATCAATAAAATATATCATTAGAAATCCACGGTGTCACATGGTTATGAGACACCGGTGTAGTCCTTTGAACGTCGGGCTGCTCGGTGCTAGACACGACTCCCAAAACTATGCATATAGGCTCATACGTGAATCAATAAAATCATGCATTAAGATTCATTGGCTAAAATATAACATTTATCATCATTGATCCCCTATAAAACTTTCTTAGCCAAGAATCAAAGGCCTTTTCCATTGGCCGACATCATAACTCAATAAATCATGTAATTCGTTTCATAAATCATAAATCGTTTCTCAGCATGTGGGCATTGCCCAATACATTAACATACTCATTTCTTTCAAAATATGATCATAAACATGGGTAACTTGAATTCATGCTTTTTCTTCATAATAAATCTCAAAATATTGAATATAAATAATAAATCACAATTTTCATGAACTTTTATCAATAGGCATTTTAGATTTAAAAAGGTTGAAACTTTAAAGAAAATAATATAAAACCTGCCCATCATTCATAATTCAATAGTTAAAACTCAATTAAATCATACTCATAAAGAGAAATCACATTTTCATGCATTTTGGTAAAACCCCATAGAACATGAATAGGGGAATTCATGATTTAAAATGACATTTGGGCATGGGTGTGAAAGGATTCACCTATTCTAAACCTACATACCTCGAAATGGCCTGATTTCAATGTTCCTTGAATACCCACGAAGAAATTGATGGAAACTTGGAGAAGAAGTCCTTGAATCTCCCTAAAACCTCTCTAAAGCTCTTTCATAGGAATGGGACGGCATTAAGGACTTAACCCATCTTAACACACTCAGAAAAATACACAAAACGACGTAGTTTAGGGCCTTATATCATGAAAAAGTTGAAAATACCCTTAATGAACCTGTCCTGAAAACTGACCAGATTGATCCCACGGGTGGGACTAACGGGTCGTTGGAACTAACAACAACCCGCCACATCCATTGTTAAAACCACTACTGATAGCCCAATTCTCTAAACGAAACAATGGATTATCAGGATGATCCATACCTTAAACCATCGACTCGTCACATCGCCCGTGGTTAGCCCCCTGAACCTTGGCATCTCATTTCCTAATAGGTCACACCACAACCTATCACCACAAACAATGGACCATTGTTTTACCCCGTAGAGTCCACTAGAAAAAATAAAACTCAAACAATGACCATAACCAATGACTCGTGGTCTATTCTAACGGGTCATTGGGACGCCCATTGAAATCACCTGAAAAACCTAACTCTTTCCCACGACTGCTAACGATGACTCATTGTTTCCCACAACGAGTCGTCATATCTCCCATGGTTTGCACTATCACCTAGCCTTTCCCCAACCACGACTCATTACAACGACCCGTGGTATGTCACCACGAGTTTTACCTTGACCCGTCCTGAGACATTTTTCCCAATTTTCTGCAGTTTTCAATTTTTCACTTCTAGGTCAACTCCTACGCATTTTCGAGGTATTACAATTCATGATCTATTTCATGCAGTGAAATGTCTTTCCATCCTTCTAACTCATTTTATACACATTTTTAGAATCATGCCTCCCCGCAGAGTTAACAGAAAGAGAAATAGAAATGGAAATGGAAATGGCCACGAAGATGGCAATGGAGATAGGCATCAGCAGGCCCAACCAGTCCATACGTAACACATACCCGAACCAGTTGCCCATGTGGACTTCAGGGCAGCTATTAAGATGTTAGCCCAGGCCCTGACTGCCCAGCTCAATCAGTAGGCGGTGGCGCATGTCCCTCAAAATGGCAATGCAGTGGTGGCGAGAATCAGATTTCCTAAGGATGAACCCTCCAGAGTTTCTTGGGTCAAAGGTTGACGATGATCCATAAGAGTTTATTAATGAGATTCTTAAGATCACCCAGGTCATAGGGTGACCGAAGAGGAGTGCGCTGACATAGCCTTATATCAGTTGAAGGGGGTTGCACACATTTGGTTTAAACAGTGTAAGGATAGTAGGGCAATTGGAGTAGGCCCTATCAGTTGGGATGAGTTCCATGTCGCTTTTCTATATCGGTTCTTCCCTCGTGAGATATGGGAGCTGAAAGCGGCTGAGTTTGTGAATCTAATGCAAGGAAAGATGACAGTGCAAGAGTATGCCTTAGAGTCCACTCGTTTATCCAAGTACGCACTAGAGGTAGTGGTTGATTGGAGAGCTCGAGTGAGCAAGTTTATATCTGGAGCGGCGGACTACCTAGAAAAGGACTGTAGGACGCCATGCTTCATCAGGATATGGATTTTCCTCGGATAGTCTTGCATGCCTAGCATATGGAGGCGGTGCATATGAGAGAGACTGAGGCCAAGAGGGCCAGGATAGATAGTTATGGATTCTCTCGGCAGAGACCAGGTGGTGGACAACGTCAGTAGTCTCACCATAGATCGTTAGCCCCAAAATCATTAGTTTTGTGTGTTCCATTTAGATCTACGCACGACCAAAGAGGATGAGCATCAGGCTCTAGGGGCCAAAGCAGTAGGCCCACAGATTCCAGTATCCCAGTTTGTGACAAGTGTGGCCGTAGATGCACGGGTCAGTGTTTGGATGGTACAGGTGCTTGCTTCTGGTGTCAGAAGCCCGAACACATGCTTAGGGATTGTCCAGTAGCCAGACAAGGTCATGATTGAGGTCAATGCCCGACTTTTAATTCAGCAGCCCCACCAGCATGCCCAGCTCAGCAGGGACCATCTACTAGCCAGGTGACGGACAATGCCAAAGAAGATTCTATGCCCTAGCATCCCGCAAGGAGCAGGAGGTCTCCCTATATATAGTCACTGGTATGTTAAGAGTTTTCCACCTTGATGGATATGCTTTGTTAGATCCATGGTCTACTTTGTCTTTTGTGACGCCCTATGTTGCTAGTTGCTTCGGAGTTAGTCCAGAAATCCTATCAAAACCCTTCTAAGTCTCTATTCTAGTTCGGTAATTCAGTTATAGCCCGATGGGTGTATAGAAATTGCCTTGTCACAGTTTTCAGAAAATCACCTCAGCAGATCTAGTAGAGTTAGCCATGACCGATTTTGATGTTATCGTCAGGATGGATTGGCTATATGCATGATATGTTGTTCATGCCCCAATGCGTTCATGTGCATGTGATTGTACAAGTAATATAGTGGCTCTTTCAAGCCAGGTATCAAACAAACAAGGACTGTAGCTTAGAGGTAATAATTTTTTTTGTACTTTAGTAGTCACAATTTCTTTATGCAAGTATATGAATAACACACCAAATTAAAAGTTGTCAAAGAGTAATATTTAATGTAACTCTAATTAAAATAAGAAAATGTGATTTAAACAATAGCACGAACAATCTAAGGTTAAGGCGTAACATGCAGGCATGTATGATTTATATTATTTTTCAGCTAACCTCTCTCTTAGGTTGATGGTCGGGAAAAAGTAAACTATGGCTTTGGTCTTTCGAACCTCTATCTAATTACTAAGTTATGAGCTCTACGCTACACCTTTCTGTGATGCAATAACTCATCTTCTAGCGAATCAAAATAGTTTCCCTAGATAATCGAATATGATGTTGCAGGTATATTTCTATCCTGCATGCGAATCTTACCTTTAATTCACAACAAAGTTAAGAACATATTCCCCTGTTCCAAGTCTACCCTAATAATTTTCCTCTCAAAATTAAATTATGATTCAAATTTTACCTTTATGCTGGCCAAACATTAAAACAATGAAAATCAAGAATAGCAGAACAACCTTTCATGAAAAAAGAGAATTCAGCTGAATTGATATAAAATTACACAATCCTGCAATTAGCCTCAACCTCAGAATGAGGTAATTTAGCCACTCATTTGTTGATTAAACATATTCAAACAAGTTGTAATCATACCAACAATTGTAATTTTGAAGAAAAGAGAAGAGAAATAACTCTAGAATTTTCTTCAGCTCAACTGTCCTCCTCCCATATTCCTGGAAAATATCAGATATCCAAAAATAAAATCCTAAGTGTTCTATTTATACAAGTGGAAACTTTCCCAGAAGTAAACTAGCAACGTGGCACAGAGCTCAACGTGGTGAAATAGCTTTGTGCCACGGAGCCATTGCGGAGCTTCACTGGAATTTGGGGCAAGGTTGGAATTTCCTTTAACGTGGCACGGAGGCCATCGTGGAGCTCAAGCTCCGTGCCGCGGAGCCATCGCGTTCCTTCACTATTTTGCGCCTTCCAATTTTTCATAATTTTCTTCCTCCACCCATGTACTGTGGCACGTTGTTCAGCGCGGACCATCCTTAGCGTGACACGATGGGGAACTTTCAACTCACTGTTTACGCCCTCCAAATATTAGCCTATTCCCCCTCGGAGTTTAACTTGCTCCTCCAGCTGACATCTCTGTCTTCTCCACCTGCAAATAGTCACCACACAATTATTAATCCAAAAAAGAAAAACTACCTTAATTAACTCAAAACATGCATGAATACCTTAATATTCTCCCTATCCAGACTCACAAAGGGTTGAAAATACAGAGTTTTGGTCGTATAAATACACCCAAGATCACCACCCCATACTTATACCCTTGTCCATCCATAGACAAACTTTTAGTATCCTCGACATGATTTCAACTACTTTACCATCATTATAGGACCAAAGTAACTCACATCTAGTTGTGCTAAACATTTTAATCATGGAGTACCATTGACTTCATCAAGCTTGGTATTCATTCACTATTCTCATGAGCAGAATCACACAAGCCCTAATGAATAACTCTTTAACTGAAAATCTGGCCAACATGTCTCTATCATAATAACAAAATATTAGCTTAACCAAAAGTCCCCCAGCGTGTGCCCTCACTGATGTACAATGATTCTATTTCCGTGAAACCAAGATAATCATACTTAAGCACATTATGCACTGAATTTATCACACACCAAATATTATTCCAGGCGAATCTAATGCATCATGAATTTGCCTTTAGTGTACTACTCAACCGACCATAGCATCACTTATAGGATCAAAAGGGCTTTTTCCAGGTTGTAATATCGGCAAAAGGACTCGTAGGATTATTTGGGTTGTAGTGACTCTTATCCCTCTGCACTATAGGACAATTACACATTTTAATTTTTAGCAACTTACTTCTTTCGCCATTCACTTTAACCCTTTTCAAGGTGTCTTCCTAGATGTACAGAATTTGTACCCTTGACTGAAATCATCAACAGACTATATATACACATGTGTCTAAATATATACATCATAAATTTTATTTTATATTTTTTAGAAAGAAGAACATGTATATATATAGCTTATGATTACAAATGGGGCACCCCCACTCCTTCTTTCCCCTTTTTCATGTTTCCTTCATAAAGTGCAATGGGATCCATTAGGATCAAAAGGACATTGAGGCTATTTGAACAAATGGGGTAAGGTTTCTTAGTGAGGTCATTTCAATCAAATTAGGCTCAAAAGCTCAAACTGGGCTCACTAGGGAAAATCATTAAGGTCAAGGATACTGAATGAAATGGGTCAACTATCTTGGTTCATAAAGAAGTGCCTTAATCATATCCTCTAAGCTTAATTCCATTTCCGACTTTTTGTACACACAAGGCAAATTCTAGACGTTAGTTTGCATGAAATATAACTAGTTCTCACCACACATGGCACAGAGGGTCACTTCTGGTTAGCTTAGACTCCTTTCATGACTGCATCCATATTGAGTGACAAGCACAGTTAAGCCTAAAATTCAGCAATTTAGAGTTAAACATCAATACCTATGTGATCCGCTTAGAGTTAACCATTTGCTTATCCAAATGCATGTTCCATGAAGTCTAGCATCTAACTGAGTGAAATGCTTTAGCCCAATAATGATGGGTTTATTGTCTATTTCCTAACGCGACTAAATTTCCTTAAGAAGGTGGTCATCCATACATCATAGGGAATAGACTCTACCTATGACTTCTGTTCAAAGGGACTATCCTCGGGAAAGGCACCGAAAATAAAAATTGAGAAACCCAAAACATAAAAAAAAAGAAAAAGATAAAAAAAAAATCTTCACAAGCACAGCAACGCGCCCTAGGACAGAGCTTACTAGCTATTACAAACCATTTTATACATGCCACAGTCATACAACTACACAAATAAACAAACATAAGATAACAATAACCTCCACCCCAAACTTAAAGTGAACACTGTCCTCTGTGTTCGCACAAATCAATTAAAGAACAGAGTTAGGGTGGTAAAAACTCCCTGATCAATTAATTGGTTCAATTTCATCATCTGGTGCACATGCTTCATCACCGAGGTCTGAGTCATCTCCCTCATCTTCATCTGACTCAATGTCTGAGTCATCACGACGTCTCTCCTCATCGGTGGGTACATCATCGTCCACCGACTCTACAAATGTCAGGACAATCCTGCACATTCCCCGAGCATGCTCATTCATCGGGTAATCCATGTCCACCTGCCATAACTCATCCTCTGTTGCGGGCCGTCCACCTATATGCAGCTGTAGCATTTGCAGTCCAAACATCTTGGCGGCATAGCAATCATCTCGAGCCTGTCGCTTTACTAACGTGAGCACAGGACCATATGTGGTAGCTGGTGCCTTAGTCTTAGTCACGTCCAAAGCACGATGATCTAACCTCAGTTTTTAGTCTAGAACCTCTTCTTCAATGTCATGGCTTCTGAGGTGAGTGGTGAGTAGACCACAAAAGCCATACATGTGCCCCTGATGCAGTCTGGCCTTTTTCATGGTTGATATGATCACTGCCCCAACATTAATCTCCATGCCTTTCATCAAGGCGTATACCAGACAGACTCCGTCGCGGGTGACATCAGTCATATGCACCCCAGGAATGAGGTAAGTGCAAACAATCTTCAACCATACTCTGGCCTCCCTGTTCATTTGTGTGAATATGGCAATATTTGTTGGTAACCTTTCTCCTTGTGACTCCTCCACCTGGCTGTTGGTTTTTGTCCGCATAATGTGTGTCGGATATCAGCATATTAGGGTGATGTTCAGTTGGCAGAGAGGATGTAGGTCTATTTCAGGTGTCCCCAAGATGGCATTTAAGTGATGTGCTTCCAAGGGAACCACCTGCCCCTAGATCTTGATTGTATGGCTGTGTAGAGTAGGGTCCCAATTCGCGTAGAATTCCCACACCATGTGTAAATTACACTCCCTGGGTGCATTAAACATGAATTCCATACCCATGGCGTGTATCCTGTGAAGTATCCGGTGGAACTCTTGTGCTAAATGGTCCCGCTCAATTTGCTCTTCGGGGAAGTATTTTGACTCCTTATGCTTTCCATACCACTTTTTACCTTCATCCACCACCCATCTAGTGCGGAACTACCTTCTATGGCCCCTGGGAACTGCTGGGGCTGCTGGAACAGCTGAGCCCATTCTGTACCTTTTTCTGCCCATGCCAGAAGTTGAGACACCTTTTCCCTTATCCTGTCGAGCCGACATCGTACCTGTTCAGCCAAAATCATACATTCACATTGTCAGTAACAACCATGGCTAGCCAATATGAAGGCCAAGCTTTGGTTGGTCACCCCACACTTAGTTGCTAGTGTGGTTTCACGAGTCGTAGTTAGTCGGGTACTCAGAATTCCCCTTCTTTACACTTCCATGACTAGCTACTCCCAAAATTAACCCGAATCACCACTTTGACAAGATAAAGCAAACACAACATTATACAACATCTTCCAATAGGGTGCATTACATCTGAAACATTAGATGGAGCAATTTTCTTGTACTACTCAAACTTCGTAGAATTAAATTTCTCCTGTTCATTAGTATAGAAATTTCATGAAGTAATATTGCTTGACTCAGCCTTAAAGCCGTTGGAAACTTACACTAAGGAACACTAGCCTTTTGGATTTTAGATGCCCGCATTTACAGAGACTATCATTTTCCACAATAGAGATTATGCAAAATGATATATGTCAGAATGTGCACATTAACTGCAGAATTTAGGCATGACTTCCCTCTCTTTATTTGTTTTTTCCTATCCCTTGGTCATCTTTCTCCCAACCTTTCAAACACCCCATAATTAATTTCTATTGCCAATTCTAAGAACACAAGAATTAATGGCCCAATTTTCTGTTTTTCCCTCTTTTTCCTCTTCTTTCAACTCATCAAGCAACCCCAACAAGTAGATTAATCTTGGGCATAATTGCATGCCCAAGTGCTACCTTATAACTGAAATTTAGTCTTGTTTATCTAATTATTTATATACATTCTCATGTGATTTTATGTAAATGTGAATATATATGAACCAACATGATTAGTCCTTGTTTTTGAAGGTTAATAATGCATTTGAAGAACTAATTCATGATTTGGTGAAGTGGAGGAATGGAATCAAGAGAAAAACGTGAAAGTCAACAAGAAAACATGCAATAACTGGCACCCTGCGCGATAGGGGCCGTGGCACGCTGCCAACGCGGCAACACTTGGACTAAAATTGCATTTTTTGGCACATTCCAGTGAGGGTACGTGTTACCTCCGTGTCACGGAGGTCAATTAGGGCGTTCACCTCCGTGGCACGTTGCTGTTCCACCACAGGCCAAAATTTTCATTTTTTCAGCATAGTATAAATTGAACCCTTAGCTTCTAAAATCAGGGAACACGGGATTTTCTAGAAAAATCGAAGGAGGCACGAAGGAGACTTGAAGAACTCCTATTGCATTCATATTTTCTTGGTTTCTATTCAACTATTCTTGTAAGTATATTACTCTAAACATGTTTTCGTGTAATTATATGAACATGAGTGGCTAGAACCCTTCCTCTAGGGTTGAAGCCACAAGATATGATTGTGATTTTGCGGTTTGTTTTGGAATTAAGTTATTGATTGTTGTTTTTGTCTTGCATTCTGGATTGTTGGTTGTTTTAATGATTGATCACCATGAAAACATACACGTTAGCTTAGGCATATGCTTGAGAAAGTATTTATCTAGGTCAGAACATGAGAATGTAAGGAGCATGTTTGTATCTTATGATATAATTTTGTGTTAGGATAGAAATATACCTAATGCCTTGCTTGGTTGATAAAACGGGGGTATTTAGAGACCAACTTAGGTTTATCACATCACCACTCGAAGAAGTAGTTGTGAGGATAAGTTGAGTTCAATGATTAGGTGCACGAAAGTCCCTAATCATTTCCATGTAAACCACAACATAATTGATTGCCCACGAACTAGAATTAGCATCCTCGCTCACAATGATGCAGTGAAGCTAGTTTGTCGTGTTTAGAGGCTCGAGAGACCATGAACATGTAATTCTAATTATGTGAGATGACAATCGATAGGTTCATACTTAAACCATTGCAAATCGTAGTATCGCATGATTATCTGGTTTTAACTTTATGTTGCTCCTAGAGTGAATTCAGAATATTTCGTTGACCATATTTACACTTAATTAAACCTTCTCAAAAACCTCTAGAATCAACACTTGCGAAAGTTAATATCACGCTTGAACTTGATAGTTAGCTGAATTGGTCCAGTCCCTGTGGGTTCGACATTCTGGTTCTTAAAAAGAGCCACTATATTACTTGAACGACCCGTACACTTGCGGGCACGAACAAGTTTTTGGCGCCGTTGCAGGGGACTCGACTAAGTTTAGTGAATTTGTCTGTTTTTGTGTGATTTTTAAATTTCCTTAGGTGTTGAAAAAAAAAATTTCTTCATTAATTTTAGATTTATTTTATTTTTAGTTTTTAATCTGACACCCTTCTTAACATGACATCGTGGAATATAAATGGGTTAAATGGTGGATACTCTTACTTTGATGAGTCTTGTCTGAATTATGGAGGACCCCTCTTGTGGCAACACTGTAACACGTGCAATATATGTGGTGGTCAAGATGGCCATTAGGATTGCTGTCCGAATGCATACTCCCATCCCCCAAGCCCCTACTATGATCCTTCTGTTGTTTTTGCTGAATATAGGCATGATGAATATGAGGAATTGGGATGCCAAGCTCGAATAGAAGACATGCTAATGCAGATGCTTGAGCAAACAGAAGCAACGAAGGAGGTGATTGAAGCAATGAGAATTAAGCTAGCAGAGAATGGAGAAGCTCTAGAAAGGATGAGCATAAAAGTCACGAAGATGATAGTTGAGGCTGAAGCTTGTGGTAAACTGCAGGTAACGGTTTTAGGCGATACTCAAGAGGAACTACAAGAAAAAGACAGGGGTGTATTTTTGGATGAAGCCCAACAATTAGAATCTCTTGAGAGTCCCCGTGATGGGCTCACACTTATGGAAAATCCATTCATGGAAGAAGAGATAGAGTATCCCCCAGTTGACATTAATGGAGAGATAGATGTTGATGCTGAGAAGGTGTATACAAGTAAGGAGGTCAAGCACAATGCAGTTCCAGAGTTGAGGTGTATTGTACCCCACTCGAATCATTTTTCGACATTGAGTTTGGCTGACAACATAGAAATAGAGTCTTCCAAGCTTGTGGAGAAAGATCTTGAGGAGGAACAAGCCTCATATATTCTGAAATTTGCTGAGCCCAATAGACAAAATGACTTCGCTTATTTAAGGGCCAATAAATGCAAAAGGCAACATCTACTACTTGGTCCTTATAATTTTTCACCACCACCCCTAGAAAATAAGAGGAAATTAGAAAAGAAATTAGGGGTGAGATTCATATCCTCAAGGTGGAGAAAAAAGTGCTGAAACTTGTTACGTTGTGTCGGGACGTAAAATCAGGCGTTGCTTGGGAGGCAACCCAAGGGTACCACAGGTACCATTTTAATTTCTTGCATTTGAGTTGATTTTTGTTTATTTTCAGCTTGTGTTGTTTTGGTGGAATGTTAAGCACAGATGGAGGGGAAGTCTGAATACCCTTGGAGGAGGAAGCTAGAAAGCATGGAAGAGAAAAAGTGTGGGGTCAAACACCCACTTGTGCAAGTTGAAGAAAAGCATGTTATAGCTAGGCCTAAAGGCCTCAGGGAGTATTTCTCACCCTCTTTAAATGTTAATTTGATGCTATGAGGACATAGCATGATTCAAGTGTGGGGTGAGGTAAATTTCAATGGAAATTTCAAATTTTTGTGCTTAATGATTTTTGGTGAATGTAATGCTTGTGAGAAAATTGAAAACTTTTTGTGAGTTAAGCATGACTTCATCACCCATTGGTTTTTCTTTTTGATTCTTTTCCGACGGGGGGTCTTTGAACGGAAGAATAAAAAAAATTTCTTTGTGTGTATATAATGTTTTTAGTCATAGTTAGGAACTGTTTCCGACGATGGATGGATGACGACCGTCTTGAGGAAATATTAGTCAATAGGTTTTGATTTTTGAACCCATAGATAATTGATGGCTTGATATTCTTGTTATGTGCTATAAATTATTGTAAGATGCAAGTATGTTTAGTGTTGAAGCATGCAAGTGGTATACCTATGTTTGAGACACCTAGGCTCTTGAATTTAACTTGATATGATTGAAGCTTAATGTTTGAATTCTTGTGATTAGCTGAGTTAAATAAAATCTGTTGAGTATGTCTTGAATTGAGCATGTGCCATGAGTGTAAGGTTTTTGATTATTCCATGCTATTGTGGAGTGTCTAGAACTTGCCTGCTGTGTATATAAAACGAAATGAAGGATGTGGACTGTAGGAGATGATTTAGGCATTTCTTTGAATGAACTAATTTTTATCCCTCACTTTACCTACCTTGAATGTTGAATCCTAGTAAGCCCCATTGTGCCTTAAGCCTATTCTTTGATAGCTACAACAGAAGCTTAATCCCTTTTCTTTCATTAGCCTTGAATTTGATCCAAAACTCCTAAGCGCTTAAGTGAAAAAATTCCAAAGGGTGAAGGAGTGAGAAGCGTGAAAAAGAAGGAAAAGTAGAAGTTGTGAAAGTTGAGAAAAGGACAAAGGTGCACTTGTGTAAAAATGGTTGATTATTAGTAGGGAGTAAGAAAATAAATGAATGAAAAATTTTTTTTCTTAAGTACTCCTTACTACTAAGCTGAGTGTGCTTAAAGAAATGGGAACAAGAAGAGAAAATTCAAGATTGAAAAGAATGAGGAGGAAGTAAGAAAAGAGATGTCCTTAATGAATGTTGGATGTATTAAAAGCGCTTGGGGGAGATAGTCACTATTACTGGCAAGAATAGTACCTACCCGTCCCTTAGCTTACATTACAACCCATTAAGTCCTACTTGATCTTACGTTCAAACATCCTTAAATTAGTGGAGTAAAACACTAAGGACAAGATTATGGGTCATTACATGATGCATGTGAATTCTTTGTTAGAGTGAGCGTAATTCTATTCATTTACCCATACATGTTGTGATTTAAAAATTTGCGTGTGAAAATGGGTAACTATCTTGTTGTGAGGGCACATGTTTAATGATGGATATAATTCATGTTGGATTTATTGATTAGTTGATTTGCATGAGTTTGCTAAGATAGAGAGTCAATTCTTGATGTTAGGAAGTCTTAATATAGTTGTATTTCATTTCAATGATTAAATCGTGCATGCTCTATTTTTAGCTTGCTATCTTAAACAGTCATTGTAGCCGTAGCTTGAATTGTCTTGCTAAAATTAGCTATGTGTAAGTCTTCATGTGCATGAGATGAAGGTTTGTTCAAGGACGAACAAGACTTTAAGTGTGGGGTTGTGATCCTGGGCATAATTGCATGCCCAAGTGCTACGTTATAACTCAATTTAGTCTTGTTTATCTAATTATTTATATACATTCTCATGTGATTTTATGTAAATGTGAATATATACTAACCAACATGATTAGTCCTTGTTTTTGAAGGTTAATAATGTATTTGAGGAACTAATTCATGATTTGGTGAAGTGGAGGAATGGAATCAAGAGCAAAACGTGAAAGTCAACAAGAAAACATGCAATAACTGGCACCCTGCGCGATAGGGGCTGTGGCACGCTGCCAACGCGAAAACACTTGGACAAAAATTGCATTTTTTGGCACATTCCAGTGAGGGTACGTGTTACCTCCGTGTCACGGAGGTCAATTAGGGTGTTCACCTCCGTGGCACGTTGCTGTTCCACCACAGGCCAAAATTTTCATTTTTTCAGCATAGTATAAATTGAACCCTTAGCTTCTAAAATCAGGGAACACGAGATTTTCTAGAAAAATCGAAGGAGGCACGAAGGAGACTTGAAGAACTCCTATTGCATTCATATTTTCTTGGTTTCTTTTCATCTATTCTTGTAAGTATATTACTCTAAACATGTTTTCGTGTAATTATACGAACATGAGTGGCTAGAACCCTTCCTCTAGGGTTGAAGCCACAAGATATGACTGTGATTTTGCGGTTTGTTTTGGAATTAAGTTATTGATTGTTGTTTTTGTCTTGCATTCTTGATTGTTGGTTGTTTTCATGATTGATCACCATGAAAACATACACGTTAGCTTAGGCATATGCTTGAGAAAGTATTTATCTAGGTCAGAACATGAGAATGTAAGGAGCATGTTTGTATCTCACGATATAATTTTATGTTAGGATAGAAATATACCGAATGCCCTGCTTGGTTGATAAAACGGGGGTATTTCGAGACCAACTTAGGCTTATCACATCACCACTCGAAGAAGTAGTTGTGAGGCAAAGTTGAGTTAAATGATTAGGTGCACGAAAGTCCCTAATCATTTCCACGTAAACCACAATATAATTGATTGCCCACGAACTAAAATTAGCATCCTCGCTCACAATAATGCAGTGAAGCTAGTTTGTCATGTTTAGAGGCTCGAGAGACCATGAACATGCAATTCTAATTATGTGAGACGACAATCGATAGGTTCATACTTAAACCATTGCAAATCATAGTATCGCATGATTATCTGGTTTAAACTCTATGTTGCTCCTAGAGTGAATTTAGAATGTTTCATTGACCATATTTAGACTTAATTAAACCTTCTCAAAAACCTCTAGAATCAACACTTGTGAAAGTTAATATCACGCTTGAACTTGATAGTTAGCTGAATTGGTCCAGTCCCTGTGGGTTCGACATTCCGGTTCTTGAAAAGACCCACTATATTACTTGCACGACCCGTACACTTGCAGGCATGAATATAGATAACATATGAAGTGCAAAAATATTCATGTCATTATTGAGTGTATAGAGTAACTGCCCTAACTACATTATTTACTATAAAAACATGATTCCATCAAGTTCCCATGACTTAAGGTGTAATTTTAACTTACCATGTGTTCATGCTAATAAATTTGCATAAAAATGGAAGAAGAACACTCAAACATACCTATTACTCTTAGGTGTAAAGAAGATGTGAGGATTTGTTGATGATCCGGCGTGGCACGCTCAAGGGCGAAAGGGGAATGGGGGTTTTGTCGCGGAGGATATGAGAAAAATGAAGCCAATGGGCAGATTTTAGGGTTAAAAGGAAGGGGTTTTGGCCGGGTCAACCCTGGTTTTTTAGTGAACCCGTCTCCCCTATAACCTCAACGTGGCACGGAGGCCATCGCGGAGATAAAGCTCCATGCCACGGACCCATCGCAGAGGCTTACTGGAAATTGAGAAAAAGGGCACATCTGCATAACCTCAAGGTGGCCGGAGGCCATCGCGGAGGCCTTCTGTCCCTTGTCCTTATTCTTCTAAAACCTTACCTTGGCTCACACTTCCAAAAATTTTGTTTGTGCTCCGTACATCCTGAAAATCATCTAAAAACACCAATTAATTAGAAAATAGTGGGTTGCCTCCCACCTAATGCCATAGTTTTAGTAATGGCATGAGTTTTTTCCGGTAATTCCAAACTATTACATTAAATTACATTCACGGGTTGCCTCCCGTGCAGCGCCTTATTTACCATTGCGGCATGATGCCTCACACATTCATTCATCCGCTAAGGTGATAGACATCTTCTCTCGATTCACGCCCTCACCCCAGTAGTGCTTACACCTCTGACCATTTACTAAAATTGTGGCACTTTTATCTTCTTGCCACAATTCAACTGCCCCGTACGGGGTCATCCTCACTACCTTAAATGGTCTAGACAACTTAGATCTCAGTTTTCCCGGGAATAACTTCAACCTGGAGTTTAATAGCAACACCATCTGGCCAGGCTCAAATTTTCAATGCACTATATGCTTGTCATGCCACCTCTTCATTTTTCCCTTGTACAATTTAGCACTATCATATGCATGCCATCGAAACTCATCTAACTCACACAATTGCAACAACCGCTTTTTCAACTAAATCGGGATCCATGTTCAACTTCTGCATAGCCCAATAGGCCTGATGTTCAAGATCTACAGGTAGATGACATGCCATCCCGTAAATTAACCAATACGGTGAAGTCCCAATTGGCATCTTATAAGAAGTTCTATATGCCCACAAAGCATCATATAATTTTCTTTCCCAATCCTTATGTTGAGCATTCACAATTTTCTGAAAAAAATCTGGTTGACTTCTTTGTTTGACACTTCTACCTGCCTGCTAGTTTGAGGATTATATGTTGTAGCCATTTTATGCCAACCTCATTCACATGTGACCTGTCCTCTAGTCGTGACAGGTGATCTGCGACTTGATTTTCACTGCCCTTCCTATCTCGGATTTCCAAGTAAAACTCTTGTAGCAATAATATCCACCTAATTAACCTGGGTTTTGAATCTTTCTTGTTGAATGAGTACTGAATTGCAGCATGATCCGTCTGTACCACCACATTTGTCCCAACCAGATAGGACCTGAACTTGTCAAATGCATAAACAAGTGCCAACATCTCCTTCTCGGTGATGTTGTAGTTCACCTATGCGGCATCTAGCATTTTGCTTGCATAGTTGATGGAGTGAAAAATCTTTTCCCTCCTCTGTCCCAATACTGCCCCCACAAAAACATCACTGGCATCACACATCAGCTCGAAGGGGTGTTCCCAGTCAGGAGCAATGAGAATGGGAGCTTCCACCAGCTTTTTCTTCATCTCCTCAAATGCTTTCACACATTCTGTGTCAAACTCAAACTTCACATCTTTTTTTTAATAGTCGGCACATTGGTCTAGAAATCTTTGAGAAATCCCGAATGAACCGTCTATAAAAGCCAGCATGTCCCAAGAAACTGCGGACACCCCTAACTGATACTGGTGGTGGTAGCTTCTCAATCACCTCAACCTTTGCACGATCAACCTCCAAACCTCTGTGAAACACCTTGTGGCAAAGAACAATACTCTCCTTGACTAAAAAGTGACACTTCTCCCAATTGAGCACCAGGTTTTAGTCTTCACACCTTGCCAAAACCCTGTCTAAATTTTGCAAACATAAGGCAAACGAGTTACCAAAAATAGAAAAATCATCCATAAATACCTCAACATAGTCTTCCACCATATCATGAAATATTGCCATCATGCATTGCTGGAAGGTGGCCGGTGCATTGCATAACCAAAAGCGCATACGCTTGAAGGCATATGTCCCATAAGGACAGGTGAATGTGGTCTTCTCCTGATCTTCTGGGGCTATAACTATTTGATTATAGCCAGAATAGCCGTCTAGAAAGCAATAATACTCCTGCCCTGCAAGTCTATCCAACATTTGGTTGATAAATGGTATGGGATAGTGATCCTTACGAGTGGCCTCATTTAGTTTCCTATAATCCATGCAAATCCTCCAACCTATGACTGTTCGAGTGGGAATCAACTCGTTCTTCTCGTTAGTGACAACTGTCATACCCCCTTTCTTTGGGACACATTGAACCGAGCTGACCCACTCACTGTCAGATATTGAATACACCACTCCTGCATCTAGCCACTTAATCACCTCCTTCCTGACTACATCTTTCATCACCAGGTTTAGCCTCCTTTGATGTTGTACAGTTGTCTTAGATCCTTCCTCCATCAATATTTTGTGCATGCAGAAAGCTAGACTGATTCCCCGGATGTCCGACATCTGTCATCCCATAGCTCTTTTTTGCCTTCTCAGAACCACTAACGCTTCTTGAACCTGTTAATTTGTTAGTTTTGCTGAAATAATGACCGGCAATGTGTCATATTCTCAAAAAAATACACACTACAGGTGTGGAGGCAATGGTTTTAGCTCTAATTTGTGTGCCTCCTTTATTGATGGCTTTGGTGGTGGTTCTAAGGACCGCTGTAAGGGCTCAAACTCTTGCTTCCGGAAGAACATTTTAGCCTCATTCAGAGCTTGAACCATCTCATATGTTGCACCATCCCCTGACTGGCCATGTCCTACCAATGCTCTTTCAAAGGGATCCTTTGGGTCAATAATCTGAAGAGCGGACGCTTGGTCCACAATAGTGATGGCTGAAAACTCTTCATAAATAGCCGGTGACTTTATAGCCTCGTAGGCATCAAATACTTCCACCTTATCATGAGCTCTCAAGGTTAGCTTCCCAGCAGCTACATCTATTAGAGCTCGCCCAGTTGCCAAAAAGGGACGTCCCAAAATAAATGGAACTTCCGAATCTGGCTCAAAATCAAGAATTAATCCATAGGGAAAATAAGGGAGCCCACTTGCACTAGTACATCCTTAACAATTCCATTTGGCCTTGCTAATGAACGAACCGCTAGCTGCAAGATTACTATAGTGGGTCTAGGACTACCCAACCCCAACTTCTTGAATACAGATGTAGGCATTAAGTTAATACTTGCTCCCAGATCACACAAACCATGAGCTCGAATGGACTGCCCAGTAGTAATATGGATAGTAAAACTTCCCGGATCTTTGAGCTTTGTAGGTAATCTATTCTGTATTCAAGAGGTGCACTGTACAATGAGTGCAACTGTGGCATATCTGTCAGTCTGCTCTTGTTTGCCACGATATCCTTTATGTACTTTGCATTCTTAGGAATTCCTTGCAAAACATCTACCAAAGGAAGATTAATATGCACCTTTTTCAATATTTCCATAAATTTCTTGAAACATGCTTCCTCCTTATACTTTCGCAATGTCTGTGGGAAAGGGGGTGGTGGTCTTTCATTATCTGCTGCCTTTTCTCTCCCCATCACATTACCATTTTCTTCATCCTGTTATATTGTTTTAGATTGCTATGGTGGCTTTTCGGGTCCCAATTCCTTCAGTTTCTTTCCACTTCTAGTGGTGACAGCATTCACCTATTTGGGATTTGTGTTTGCATCACTTGGCAACCCGCCCCGTGGTCTAGTATTCTGCACTCCAACTAACTATCCCAACTGAATCTCCAATGCCTTTGTGGCCAACTGTTGGCTTTTCATGTTAGCTGTCAATTTTACTTGGTCAGCCAGCATCTGAGCTTGGTTAGCTATAATGGTCTTAAACATGTCCTCGATGTTGCTAGACTGAGGATGTGCATTACTCCCTCTGAATTGAGGTTGGAAATTCTGATGAGCCCCTTGGTTCCTGTGCAAGCCCTGATTTGAACTTTGCCCCTGATGACTATTACTACCCCAGGAAAAATTCGGATTATTCCTCCAATTAGGGTTGTAATTGTTGTCGTAATGCTGAGTGTTTCCCTTTTGCGCATTCCCAACAAAATAAACTAAGTCTGGATTAGCACCACATACATCAGTTGAGTGCTCACTCTACCACAAACTTCACACCATACCTGCGGGACTATATTGACCCGAGGTTGTGACTGCCCCAAGCTCATGCTACTAAAATGAGTGTTGATTGTTCGGTCTGCGTTATATGGGTATATAAAACAACATGCAAGTGCATGTGGTCGAACAAGTAGTAAGTGGCTTTATTAAGCCAAGTTTCGATCCCACAGAGACTTGGGTTAAGTGCAATTTGCTCAAGTATACTATATTTTACTTCTAAATATGCTGACAACAACGTAACCAAAAAGTTGATAGTTTGTTTGATAAATTTTATACTAAAACTAAGAACAATTATCTACTTTGAATCTGAACTATGGATAAGAGCATGCTGAGGTTAAACGAACATGTAATGAAATTGATTATCATCATAAATTGGTTAATCTTTTCTTCCTGTTGCTAGTCAAGAACATTTGCCAAGAGATTAAAACTCTCGTATCTAATCTCACTTAAGAATCATGAACCATCCGTCTACATTTCTGTGATCAAATGCAATTCATGTTCTAGCCATACAATTCCGGTTCCTAAATTGACTAATACGACTTTCAGGTATATTTCTATCCTGAACGCTAATCAAAACTCAATTTTCCCAAACAAAGTAAAGAACAATATCCTATTAATTCACAACTTTCCAATTTCGTGCTCTCTCGAGTGAAATCGGACTTTTTAGATGTACATTAATGTAGGCCACACACCAATGTAGTAAGAACAAGAATTAATAGAACAACATGGAAGAAAAGATGAAAAACCAGATAATCAATAATCAAATTTCATCACGATTGTTCATAACCTCAGCAAGGAGAGGAATTAGCCACTCATTTGTGGATTAATCATCATAAAACGAGTGTTAATCATACAAGCAATTGAATTAAAGAAGAAAGAAAGAGAGAAAAAAACCCTAAACTTTTCGTCCCTCAACTGCCTGTAACCCACGTCCTTGCTCCACCAAGTCTGCATTCTGAAAAATAAACCTAAGTGTGCTATTTATAGTAGTGGGACTTTTTCCCGGAATAACAAGCAACGTGTCACGGAGTGCATCGCGGAGCACTACCTCCGTGACACGCTACGGACGCGGAAGCTCTCTGGAAATCACCCGAATTTGGCCCCAGCAGCACCCTGACGCGTTGGTAGCGTGTCACGCTGCTTGGGCAGCGCGTTGGCACCTCTTGGTCGCGCAGCCAACCTGCCGTGGCACATTGCCAATGCGCAGGTGGGCTGTTGTGATCAGCCTGCCTGCCGTGGCACGTTGCGGACGCGCAGGTGGGCTGTTTTGTGCCTCCTCTTTGCCGACGTTCGCGTGTTAATTCCATTTCCAAGCTTCTACTTCACCAACTCATGGATTAGTTACTCAAAAGTCATCAAAACCTACAAAACAAAGGCTAATCATGTTGGTTAGCACATATCTTCACTTCATATAAAATTACATGAAAATGTATACAATAACTTAGATAAACAAGACTAATTTAAGTCATAAAGCGTATCTCGGGCATGCTATTTTTGCCCGTGATCACAACCCCACACTTAAAGCCTTGTTCGTCCTCGAAGAACCTTTTACATATCATGCATATGGAGACTCCCACATAACTAGTTTAGCAAGATAATTCAAGTTACGGCTATGATGATTATGTAAGATACAAGCTAAAAATAGTGCATGCCTGATTTGATCATTGAAATGAAGTACAACTATGTTAAGACTTCTTAACCTCAAGAATCGACTCTCAATCTTAGCAAACTCATGCAAATCAACTGATTAAGAAATCTCACACGAATTATATCCTTCATTCAACATGTGCCCCTCATGGAAAGAGATTTACCCAATTTCACACGCAAAAATAATTTTTATATCACAACATGTGTGGGTACATGCATAGAATTACACTCACTCTCACAAAGAATTCAGATGCATCATGTAATGACCCATAAGCTTGCCCTTAGTGTTTTATTCCACTAATTTAAGGATGTATGAATGTAAGATCAAGTAGGACTTTTTTAGGTTGTAATGTAACTCAGGTGCGGGTAAGTACTATTATTGCCAGTAATAGGGACTATCTTTCCTAAGCGCTTTTAATACATCACGCCTTCATTACAAACTTCCCTTCCCTCACTTCACCTTTTTCTCTTTTCATCTTTCTTTTTCCTCTTTTGTTCTCCCCTTTCTTCGGGCACTTTTAGCTTATTAGTACGGAGTTCTATAAATAATTTTTCATTAATTTGTTTTCTTCCTCCTTACTAATAATCAACAATTTTCACACAAGTGCACCCTCGCCCTTTCTCAACTTTTACAATTGCTACTTTTCCTTCTTTTTCATTCTTCTCACTCCTTTGCTCTTTCAGATTTTTCCTTTAAGCGCTTAGGAGTTTTGGTTCAATTTCAAAGCTAATGAAAGAAAAAGGATTAAGCTTATGTTGCAACTGTCAAAAAATAGGCTCAAGGCTCAATGGGGTTAACTAGGATTAATTTTTCAAGGTAGGTATAATGAGGGATAAAAGTTTGGTTCATTCAAAGAAATGACTAAATCATCTCCTACAATTCACATCCTTCATTTTGTTTTATATACACACCAGGCAAGTTCTAGACATTTCATAATAGCACAGAATACTCAAAAACCTTACACTCATGGCACATGCTCAAATCAAGACACAATCAGTAGACTCTTACTCAGCTAATCACAAGAATTCAGAATTAAGCTTCCATCATATTGAGTTGAATTCAAGAGCCTAAGTGTCTCAAACAAAGTTATACACTTGCATGCTTCACACTAAACATACTTGCATCTTACAACCATGTACAACACATAAAAATAACATCAAGCACCAATTAGTTATTGTTCCAAAAACCCAACACCTATCGACTAATTTTTCCTCAAGACGGTCGTCATCCATCCATTGTCGGAAATAGTCACTAACTATGACTAAAAACATTATATACAAACCAAGGAAAGAAAAAGAAAAATTTTTATCTTTCGGTTCAAAGACCCCCCGTCGGAAAAGAACCGAAAAGAAAAACCAACGGGTGATGAATTCATGCTTGACTCCCAACAATTTTCAATTTTCTCACAAATTGCACACAAGCATTACATCCACCAAACACTCGTTAAGCACAAAACTTTTGAAATTTTCCAGAAATTTCCCTCACCCCACACTTAAATCATGCTATGTCCTCATAGAATCAAATTAAAATCTAAAAAGGGTGAGAAATACTCCCTGAAGCCTTTAGGCCTAGCTACTAGCATGCCTTCCTTCAACTTTGCACAAGTGGGTGTTCGACCCCACACTTTTTCTCTTCCATGCTTGTTAGCTTCCTTCTCCACGGGTACTCAGACTTCCCCTCCATCTGTGCTTAACTTTCCACCAAAACACACAAGATGAAAATAAACAAAAATCAACTCAATGCAAGAAATTAAAATGGTACCTGTGGTACCCTTGGGTTGCCTCCCAAGCAGCGCCTAATTTTACGTCGCGGCACGACGTATCCAGTTTCACCGCTTTTTCTTCCACCTTGAGGATATGAATCTCACCCCTAATTTCTTCTCTAATTTCCTCTTATGCTCCAGGGGTGGTGGTGAAAAATTGTAAGGACCAAGCAGTAGATGTTGCCTTTTGCATTTATTGGTCCTTAAGTAAGCGAAGTCATTTTTTCTCTCCGAGTTAGAAAATTTCAAAATATACGGGGCTTGGTCCTCCTCTAGACATTTCTCTATAAGCTTGGAAGACTCTATTTCTATGTTGTCAACTAAACTTAATGTCGAAAAATGCTTCGAGTGTGGTCCAATAAACCTCAACTCTGAAATTGCATTGTGCTTGACCTCCTTACTTGTAAACACCTTCTCAGCATCGACATCTATCTCTCCATTAATGTCAAATGGGGGATACTCTATCTCTTCTTCCATGAATGGATTTTCCATAAGTGTGAGCCCATCACGGGGACACTCAAGAGATTCTAATTGTTGGGCTTCATCCAAAAATTTACCCTTGTCTTCCTCTTGTAGTTCCTCTTGAATATCGGCTAAAACTGTCACCTGCAATTTATCACAAGCTTCAGCCTCAGCAATCATCTCCGTGAATTTGACGCTCATCCTTTCTAGAGCCTCTGCATTCTCTTCTTGCTGAATTCTCAATACTGCCATCGCCTCCTTCATTGCATCTGATTGCTCCAAGAGTTGTTTCAGCATGTCTTCTATTTGAGCTTGGAGTCCCAAGTCCTCATTTTCAGCATGCCTATATTCAGAAAAAACGATAGTAGGATCATAGTAGGGGCTTGGGGGAGGGGAATATGCATTCGGACAGCCATCCCAATGGCCATCTTGACCACCACATATATTGCGCGTGTTACAGTGTTGCCACGAGTGATGTCCTCCGCAATTCAGACAAGATTCACTAAAATATGAGTAGCCACCATTTATACCATTTGTATTCCAAGATGTCATGTCAATAAGGGTATCCGAAAAAGAAGAAAAAATAAAAATAAAAATAAAAAAATAAAAATAAACACTAAGACCAAGTTGTCAACACTTAAGAAAAAAATATAGTAAATTTACACCTAAAACAATTTCACCAATTGCCAAGTCCCCGGCAACGGCGCCAAAAACTTGTTCGGTCTGCGTTATATAGGTATTTAAAACAACACGCAAGTGCACGTGTTCGAACAAGTAGTAATTGGCTTTAGTAAGCCAAGTATCGATCCGACAGAGACTTGGGTTAAGTGCAATTTGCTCAAGTATACTATATTTTACTTCTAAATATGCTGACAACAACGTAACCAAAAAGTTGATAGTTTGTTTGATAAATTTTATACTAAAACTAAGAACAATTATCTACTTTGAATCTGAACTATGGATAAGAGCATGCTGAGGTTAAACGAACATGTAATGAAATTGATTATCATCATAAATTGGTTAATCTTTTCTTCCTGTTGCTAGCCAAGAACATTTGCCAAGAGATTAAAACTCTCGTATTTAATCTCACTTAAGAATCATGAACCATCCGTCTACATTTTTGTGATCAAATGCAATTCATGTTCTAGACATACAATTCCGGTTCCTAAATTGACTAATACGACTTTCAGGTATATTTCTATCCTGAACGCTAATCAAAACTCAATTTTCCCAAACCAAGTAAAGAACAATATCCTATTAATTCACAACTTTCCAATTTCATGCTCTCTCGAGTGAAATCGGACTTTTTAGATGTACATTAATGTAGGCCACACACCAATGCAGTAAGAACAAGAATTAATAGAACAACATGGAAGAAAAGATGAAAAACCAGATAATCAATAATCAAATTTCATCACAATTGTTCATAACCTCAGCAAGGAGAGGAATTAGCCACTTATTTGTGAATTAATCATCATAAAACGAGTGTTAATCATACAAGCAATTGAATTGAAGAAGAAAGAAAGAGAAAAAAAACCCTAAGCTTTTTGTCCCTCAACTGCCTGTAACCCACGTCCTTGCTCCTCCAAGTCTGCATTCTGAAAAATAAACCTAAGTGTGCTATTTATAGTAGTGGGACTTTTTCCCGGAGTAACAAGCAACGTGTTACGGAGTTCATCGCGGAGCACTGCCTCCGTGACACGCTACGGACGCGGAAGCTCTCTGGAAATCACCCGAATTTGGCCCCGGCAGCACCCTGCCACGTTGGCAGGGTGTCACGCTGCTTGGGCAGCGCGTTGGCACCTCTTGGTCGTGCAGCCAACCTGCCGTGGCACGTTGCCAATGCGCAGGTGGGCTGTTGTGATCAGCCTGCCTGCCGTGGCACGTTGCCGATGCGCAGGTGGACTGTTTTGTGCCTCCTCTTTGCCGACGTTCGCGTGTTAATTTCGTTTCCAAGCCTCTACTTCACCAACTCATGGATTAGTTACTCAAAAGTCATCAAAACCTACAAAACAAAGGCTAATCATGTTGGTTAGCACATATCTTCACTTCATATAAAATTACATGAAAATGTATACAATAACTTAGATAAACAAGACTAATTTAAGTCATAAAGCTTATCTCGGGCATGCTATTTTTTCCCATGATCATTGATCTGATTCTGCAATGTAGCTATCTGTGCAGCAATAGTTGTGAGTCCATCTACCTCCAAGACCCCTGTCACTTTCTTCACCACACCTCGGGTTGTGTCAGCATTCCATTCAGGATTACCTTGTGAAATACGGTTCAATAGTGTATACAGCTCTTCATATGTCTTTTCCAACGCTTGTCCCCCAGCTGCAGAATCTAGCAGAAGTTTGGTATGAGGTTCCAAGCCTTCTATGAAAGTATGCACGAACACATCAAATGACTTATGATGGTAGGGACAATCTCTCAACATTGACTTGAACCTCTCCCAGGCCCAGTACAAGTTCTCACCATCTCTCTGCTTGAAACTTAGAATCTGACTTCTAAGCCTGGCTGTCTTCCCTGATGGAAAGAACCTAATTAAGAATTTCTTTACCAGATCATCCCATGTTGTAATAGAATTAGGCGGTTCAGCCTTTAACCACCACTTCGCTTCCCCCAACAATGAGAATGGAAATAGTGTAAGCCTCACATAATCTGATGATACACAAGTGGGCATGTGCGTGTCACTGATCTCCAGAAAATTTTTTAGATACTGCTGTGAGTCTTCATGAGGAAGACCTGTGAATTGTCTGTTGATATGCAATAACTACACCATGTTCTGTTTCAGCTCAAATCTACCTCCTGGATCTGGCCTGTGGATGCTAGACGTCACATTATTTGCGTGTGGGATTTCCACCTCACGTACTGGTCTTGCTGCCATCACTTTAGGCACTAACTCTGCCCGTCCAACTGGTGGATGTTGTTGTTGTTCCAGAATTTCCCTCTGTAACAACTGCAACTTACTTTCTAGAGCTTCCCTCTTTTGTAAATGAAACTATCTTTCCGACTCAAAAAATGGATCCACCAATTCCTTATTTCTTGCCAGCGTTCAGAAAATACTCAATACCTGCAAGAGTAACCGCTAAGATCAAGGTGTCAATACTTGCATAAAACTTGCAAAAACCGACATAAAGAAAAAATTAATCCACCAATTATACCAGTCCCCGGCAACGGCACCAAAACTTGTTCACGCCCCAATGCACGCAAGTGCACATGGTCGTACAAGTAATATAGTAGCTCTATCAAGCCAGGTATCGAACAAACAAGGACTGTAGCTTAGAGGTAATAATTTTTTTTGTACTTTAGTAGTCACAATTTCTTTATGCAAGTATATGAATAACACACCGAATTAAAAGTTGTCACAGAGTAATATTTAATGTAACTCTAATTAAAATAAGGAAATGTGATTTAAATAATAGGACAAACAATCTAAGGTTAAGGCGTAACATGCAGGCATGTATAATTTATATTATTTTTCAGCTAACCTCTCTCTTAGGTTGATGGCCTGGAAAGATTAAACCATGGCTCTGGTCTTTCGAACCTCTAGCCAATTACAGAGTTATGAGCTCTACGCTACACCTTTCTGTGATGCAATAACTCATTTTCTGGAAAATAAAAATACTTTCCCTAGATAATCGAATATGATGTTGCAGGTATATTTCTATCCTGCACACGAATCTTACCTTTAATTCACAACAAAGATAAGAACATATTCCCCTATTCCAGGTCTACCCTAATAATTTTCCTCTCAAAATTAAATTAGGATTCTAATATTACCTTAATGCTAGCCAAACATTAAAACAATGAAAATCAAGAATAGTAGAACAACCTTTCATGAAAGAAGAGAATTTGGCTGAATTGGTATAAAATTACACAATCCTGCAATTAGCCTCAACCTCAGAATGTGGTAATTTAGCCACTCATTTGTTGTTAAACATCTTCAAACAAGTTGTCATCGTACCGACAATTGAAATTTTGAAGAAAAGAGAAGAGAAATAACCCTAGAATTTTCTTCAGCTTAATTTCCCTCTTCCCACGTTCGTGCAAAATGTAAGATATCCCAAAATAAAAGCCTAACTGTTCTATTTATACAAGTGGAAAATTTCCCAAAAGTAAACAAGCAACGTCGCACGGAGCTCAATGCGGTGAAATAGCTTCGTGCCACGGAGCCATTGCGGAGCTTCACTGGAATTTGGGGCAAGGTTGGAATTTCCTTCAACGTGGGACCGAGGCCATCGCGAAGCTCAAGCTCCATGCCACGAAGCCATCGCGCTCCTTCACTATTTTGCACCTTCCAATTTTTCATAATTTTCTTCCTCCACCCATGTACTGTGGCACGTTGTTCAACGCGGACCATCCTTAGCGTGACATGGTGGGGAACTTTCAACTCACTGTTTACACCTTCCAAATATTAGCCTATTCCCCCTCAGAGTTTAACTTGCTCCTCCAGCTGACATCTCTATCTTCTCCACCTGCAAATAGTCACCACACAATTTTTAATCCGAAAAAAAAGAAAAACAACCTTAATTAACTCAAAACATGGGTGAATACCTCAATATTCTCCATATCTAGACTCACAAAGGGTTGAAAATACAGTGTTTTGGTCATATAAATACGCCTAAGATCATATGCCTCAGTCAATTGTAGTACCCGAGCAATAGAGTTCAGATTTTTGGGTGAGCCAGTCTTAGAAAGGAAGGTCACTTCAGTAGTTCCTGTAGGTCATTTCATTTCCTACCTTAAGGCCAAAAAGATGATCTCTAAGGGTTTCGTGTACCATTTAGTTAGGGTTAAGAATGCTACGTATGAGATCCCGACTAACCAATCACTTGTAATAGTATGTGAGTATCCAGTAGTGTCCTTCGATAATCTACCGGGAATCCCTCACAAGAGGGAAATTGATTTTGGTATGGACCTTCTTCCCGATACGTAGCCTATATCTATTCCTCCTTACAGAATGGCTCCAGCCAAGCTAAAGGAGTTAAACGAGCAGTTGAAAAACCCTTTAGACAAAGGATTCATCAGACCGAGAATATCCCCGTAGGGTGCACCAGCTCTCTTTGTCCGAAAGAAAGATGGTTCTCTTCGTATGTGTATTGATTATCGACAATTGAATAAGGTCACCATCAAGAATTGGTATCCACTCCCCATAATAGATGATTTGTTTGACCAGATTCAATGTGCTAAGTGCTTTTCAATGATAGACCTCAGATCCGGATACAATCAGCTCATGGTTTGGGAGACTGATGATCTTGGGCAGATTAATATGCCCAAGTGATACTCAAATGTGTCATTTTGTCTTGTTTATCTATCGATGTTTGTACATTCTCATGTGAATTGTAATAAAATGTGAATTTATACTAACCAACATGATTAGCGTTGTTTGGCAGGAAAAATATAATTTTATGAAGCTATGATGCATGTTGGGAGAAATCGGGATTGGACTCGGAAGCGAGCAAGGATAAAAGCACAAGGAAAGCACGAATTAAAGTGGCTATGCGATGGAGCCGTGTCACGCTGCCATCACGGATGCATTCTGCCTAGATGCTAAAAATAAGCCAAATTCCAGTAAAGGTGCGTGTTGGGGCCGTGGCACGTTGGCCTAGCCTCACGTTGCACGTCGTTACACGTTGGGCTTTAATACCTGGATGACCGGATTCCAGTGAGGGTCCGCGTTGATGGCGTGTCACGGAAGTAGTGCTCCGCGACGCACTCCGTGACACGTTGCTTGTTATTCTGGGAAAAATTCCCACTAGTATAAATAGAACACTTACGTTTATTTTTTAGAATCCTGACTTAGTTGATCAAGAACGTGGGTTACAGGCAGTTGAGGGGACGAAAATCCTAGGGTTTTTCTTTATCTTTTTCTCCTTTATTTCAATTGTTTGTATGGTTTACACTTATTGGATGATGTTTCATTCACAAATGAGTGGCTAAATTCACTTCTTGCTGAGGTTAAGAACATTTGTATTGAAATATAATTATTGATCAATTGTCTTTTCATCTTGTCTTCCATGGTTGTTCTATTGATTCTTGTTCTTACTGCATTAATGTGTTGCCAATGTTAATGTATATCTAAAAAGTCTGGTTTCACTCGAGAGAGCAAGAAATTGGAAAGTTGTGAATTGACAGGATATGATCTTTTCTTAGTTTGGGAAAATTGAGAATAGATTTACCTTCAGGATAGAGATATACCTGAAAGTCGTATTAGTCAATTAAGGAATTGGTTTTGTATGGCTAGAACATGAATTTCTTTTTATCATAGAGATGTAGGTGGAAGGTTCATGATTCTTAAGTTGGGTTAAATACGAGAGTTTTAATCCATAGGCAATAATTCTTGACTAGCAACCGGAGGAACGATTAATCAAATTGTATCGATAATTTATTTCTCTACATATTCATTTTAGCCTCAGCATGCTCACACTTATAGTTGAAACTCAAATTGTATATTCATTTTAGACATAGTATAGAATTAGGAAACAAAATATCAAAATCTTCTTCACATTGTTGTCTGCAATTTAGAGTTAAAGTTTATTGACACTTGATTAGATTGCTACCTTAGTCCAGTCTCTGTGGGATCGATACTTGTCTTACTTGAGCCACTTTATTACTTCTTTGACCACGTGCACTTGCGTGTAATTGTGAAAAACATCTAACAAGTTTTTGGCGCTGTTGCCGGGGATTGGCAATTGGTTAAATTTTTCTTAAGTGTTAGTTTACTATTTCCTCTTAGTGTTGACAACTTGGTCTTAGCCTGTATTTTGCATATACTAATTTCTGTTGAACACTGGCAAGAGACAAGGAGCTGGTGGACTCATCTTTTGAGCCGGAAAGACAATTCCATCGTCAAAGGATAGAAGCTCTAGAGAAAAAGCTGCAGTTGCTCAGACAAAAAATCCTGGAGCAACAACAGAATCCACCAGTTGTAAGGGCAATGTTAGTGCCCGAGGAAATGGCAGATAGGCCGGTTCGTGAGGTGGCAATCCCATATGCTAACGATGTCACTTATAGCATTCGCAAACCTGAGCCAGGAGGGAGGTTCGAGCTTAAACAGAACATGATGCAATTGCTACACACCAGCGGGCAGTTCACAGGTCTCCTTCATGAGGATCCACAACAACATCTCCAAAATTTTTTGGAGATAAGTGACACTTACATTCCCGCTGGAGTGTCATCAGATTATGTCAGGCTTACATTATTCCCATTTTCACTTTTGGGAGAAGCTAAGAGGTGGTTTAAAGCTGAGCCACCTAATTCCATCACCACGTGGGATGATCTTGCAAAGAAATTCTTGATACGGTTCTTTCCATCCGGTAAAACAGCAAGACTTAGAAGTCAAATTCTAAGTTTTAAACAGAGAGAGGGAGAGAATCTGCATTTAGCCTGGGAGAGATTCAAATCTTGGTTGCGGGATTATCCTCATCATCACCAATCCAATGATGTACTGGTGCATACTTTCATAGAGGGTCTGGAACCCCACACAAAAATCTTATTAGACTCAGCAATTGGGGGACAAGCATTAGAGAAGACTTATGAGGAGCTGTATACCTTGTTAAATCGTACTTCGTAGGGGAATCCAGAGTGGAATGCGGACTCTTCAAGAGGAAGAACAAGGAAAGTGGTAGGAGTCTTAGAAGTGGATGGGTTTACAGCTATTGCTGCACAGATAGCTGCGTTATAGAATCAACTCAACACCCACTTCAGTAACATGAGCATGAACCAGTCTCAAGCCCCAGTGAATGTATTGCAGCAGATTTGGTGTGAAGTGTGCGGGAGTAATGAACACCAAGCTGAGTGTTGCGGAGCAAATCCTGATTCGGTGAACTTTGTTGGTAATGTACAGAGAAATAACCACCTACAGTATGGCAACAACTACAATTTCAACTGGAGGAATCACCCGAATTTCTCTTGGGGTAGCAACAACCATCAAGGGCAGAGTTCGAGTCAGGGGGCGCAGAGAAATCAAGGAGGGTAGTAGAACTATCAGTCGCAATATAGAAGAAACAATGCACCTCCCCCACCACCATCACCCAGCATTGAGGAGATGTTCAAGACAATGATAGCTAACCAAGCTCAATTGAAGGCTGATTACGTGAAATTGGCAGCCGATGTAAAGAACAATCAGTTGCCTACAAAGGCGCTGGAGTACCAGTTTGGGCAATTTGCTGGAGCTCAAAACACCAGGCCGAGAAGAGGACTTCCGAGTGACACTGATCCGAACCCTAAGCAACTAAATGCAGTGACCACAAGGAGTGGTTTGCAACTCAAGGAGGTGGAACCGGAAAGATTACCACAACAGTCGAAAGCAGGTGAAAAGGAGAGGGATCACAATGATGATAGGGGGAAGGAGAAGGAAGCTGAACCAGAAAGACCACCACCCCCGTTCCCTCAAAGACTAAGGAAACACAAGGAGGAAGCGTGTTTCAAAAAGTTCATGGAGGTGCTTAAGCAGGTACACATTAATTTACCTCTTGTTGATGTTTTGCAGGGAGTGCCGAAGTATGCAAAATATATCAAGGACATCGTGGCAAATAAAAGCAGGTTGACTGAGTACGCTACGGTGGCGCTTACGGAGGAGTGCACTTCACGGACACAAAATAGGTTGCCCACAAAGCTCAAGGACCCTGGGAGCTTTACAATTCAAATTACAATTGGGCAGAGTATCTGAGCTCGCGGATTATGTGATTTGGGAGCGAGCATTAACTTGATGCCGACATTGGTATTCAAGAAGTTGGGGCTAGGGATTCCTAGACCAATAACAGTGATCTTGCAACTAGCGGATCGTTCCTTAGCCAGACCTGATGGCATTGTTGAAGACGTGCTGGTGCAAGTGGGTTCCCTTATCTTCCCGGTAGACTTCGTCGTGCTGGATTTTGAGCCAGACGCGGAAGTCCCATTTATTTTGGGACGTCCTTTCTTGGCGACTTGGAAAGCGCTAATTGATGTAGCGGTAGGGCAGCTAACTATGCGGGCTCATGAAAAGGTGGAGGTGTTTGAGGTGTACAAGGCTACAAAGCTTCCAGCCGTGTACGAGGAACTCTCAGTGATCAACATGCTTGATCTGCTCAGAGCGTTGAGTCATGAGAGCCATTAGGGAAACCACCGGAGAAGTGTAAGCACGACATAGGTGAGGACGGTAGTCAAGAGAAAACGTCTGTCACCCTAGAGAATGACTGATCTTAATGACATCGAGCCACAACGGTAAACCAGGTGCTGCACGGGAGGCAACTCATGAAATTATTGTAATACTTGAGTAGATTTAGTAGAAAAAAAATATATATATATATATATGTATATAGAAAAATAAAAATAAAAACAAAAATTGTGTTTTATGTTGAAACTTAGGAATTTTAACCAATATCTTGTTGTGAGATGAATTTCAGGTTGAACGGAGGGCAAAAATGCAAAGGATCGCAAAGGAAAAATCGAGGTGAGAAAAATAATAAAAAGTGACAATGCAGTGAGTCTACGCGATGGCTCCATGTCACGGAGGGAGTGCTCCGCGTTGCCCTCCGTGACACGTTGAAATGTAATCTAGAATTTTTGACAAATTCCAGAGTACTTGCGCGATGGCTCCGTGTCATGGAGGGCATGCTCCGCGTTACCCTCCGTGACACGTTGAAGGAAATTTCGCGTTGGGTTGCACCGGGTCGCCGGGTGACCCGCGCGAAAATACCTCTTATTAACCCCTTTTCCCCTCATTTTTTCCCCTTTCTCATATCCTCCGCGACAAAAACCCAAGAATCCCCCCCCCTTCCCCAATGTGACACAGATCTAGGAGTTAAAATTCTTCAACTTTTCTTCGATATCGTCGAATTAAAGGTATGTTCATTAACTTCATCTCATTTATTGACTAATTTTTCCGATTTTGAGCATGGGAAGTGAGGAAAACTTGCCCTAATTGTAAATTGAGCTTGGATTCATGTAAGCTATTGTTGATTGATGTTTGTAGTATCGTTGTGATTATATAAACTCGATAAATACATAGGTGATCGAAATTCTTGTGAAATTTGTAGCTAGGGTGAGAATTTGAATATAAAGAAGTTAAAATTGAGTTGAAATGTGAAATTCTTATTGGGTTGTGCGTGTTGGTTGAGGTAAATTACGATGTGCTTAACGTTAATATGTTAAAGGCGCGATGGATTATTGGAATAATGAAATTGTTGAAATTGCATAGAAATTGGGGGAATTGCATCGATTTTGTTGATAGAAATTTTCGCTAAGTGCTATGTGATGAAATGTTATCGATGGTAATAATGGAGTAGCTGTACGAAGTCTGAGTAGTACATAGAATTTATACCGTCGAACCCTCTGAATGCATGAGGCATTTTTGTTATTGTTTTTTTTATTTGAAAGTTAGAAAAAGAGGATTGTCTTGCTGTAATGTTGTGATTGTGGCTAAAGACTAAGTGTGGGGTGGCCTAGCTCAACCCAACCTTAATCGTAGCTAATTTTAATTTGAATAACATTGGGACTATCTGTTTGATTTGACATGAACGATGGCAAGCAGGCAAGAAAAAGGAAAGGGCGCATCTACATCAGGCGCCGGGAGAAAAAGAATCAGACTGGGAACGACAGTCCTAGAAGCACCAACTGTTCCACGTGGCCAACGCCGTCATATGGAACCCGATGGGTGACGGACGAAGGGAAGAAATGGTATGCCAAGCATAAGGAAAGCAAATACTTCCCCGAAGAGCATATTGCTAGGGAACCGTTGGCATAAGAATTCCCCAAAATTGTCCACAAAATTGATGCTGCCGGGCTGAACTTCATCTTCAACGAGCCCAGGGTGTGCAATATCCATCTAATTTGGGAGTTCTACGCAAACTAGAACCTGACACTCTGCAGTCACACCGTCAAAATGAGGGCACAGATAGTCACTTTTGAGCCCCACCACCTTAATGGCATTTTAGGGGCGCGGGACATAGACGCCCATGTACTCCGGCAGCTGAACATCACTCCACCATATGTGGACATCAGGCGCACTCTGTGTGGAGCCCGGTCTACAGCACGGTGGAGCAGGCATAAGTAGAGGGGCTACCATCAGACATTGCCCTACTCACAGATGAATAGGGAAGCCAGGATATAGCTTAAAATTATTTGTTCCTGCTTGATCCTGGGAGTGCATATGACAGATGTCAATCGGGATCGTGTGTGCTTGGTCTATGCCTTGATGAAAGGGCTGGAGATCAACGTTGGGGCGGTGATCATCTCCGCCATAAAGAGAGCCTGTTTGCATCAAGAGCACAGGTACGGGTTTGGTGGGTTACTTACCACATTCCTGAGGGGCCTAGATATTGAGGAGGAGGCCCTTGACTACATCCCGCAGATGGAGAGGTGGGCCTTAGACGTCCCCAAAACTAAGGCACCCGACACCACTCACGGGCTAGTTCTTACACTAGCCGAGCGACATGCTCGGGATGATCAGTACATGGCCCGTATGTTTGGGATGCAGATGCTCCAGCTGCGCATAGGCGAGAGGCCGGCAACAGAAGATGAGCTGTGGCAGCTCGAGCTAGACTACCCTTTTGGTGAAAATTCCAGGGCTCTATGCCGAGTGGGGCCAGCTTTTGTGGAGCCCACTGATGATGATGTCCCCACATATGAGGAGACATGTTGCGAGGACTCTGATATTGAGTCGAAGGAGGACGACGGGGCCGATTCAGACATGGGAGATGAGGCAGCAGCACCTGACGAAGAAGTTGAATACTTCGATTGATCAGGGAGTTTCACCACCCACTTGTGTGCTATACTGAATTTTATGAACATTGGGGACAGTGTTCGATTTAAGTGTAGGGTTGGAGTAGTTAGGTGCTGGTTGTTTTGTTGTTACTTATGCTTCTGTTATGTTGTGGTGCTAAATTTGTGACCCTGTGATTTTTGTGTATGTTTTGTATTGGTGTATGTTCTGTATTGTAATTAATGTGAAGTTGTTGTGTGCTGTTGAATGTTGTGAGCTGGTTGTGTAAATATTTTTTTATTTATCGAAATCATCGATATGTTTAAGAAAAAAATTTCTTTTTTTCTTTTTCATTCAATTATTTTTATAATTGAGTTTCTCGGTGTTTGTTTTTTGTTCTTTTACTGAGAATAGTCCCATTGAACCGAAGTCGTAATTAGTGACCGTTCCCTATGATGGATGGATGACGACCGTCTTAAGGGAAATGTAGTCAATAGGAGTAGTTTTTGTCTTTTAATTTTTCTTTTGTTTGCTTGTATCCCAAACGTGTCGTTACTTTATGGTTGCAAAATTCTTGTTGTGTGTTGCACATGATATTTAAAATGCAAAGGTGATTCGTATGAAAGCATGCAACTTTGTAAACATGTTGAGATATCTAGACCATAGAGTTCGATTCGGTGTGATTGAGGCTTAATGTTAGAATTCTTGTAATTAGCTTATTGAAGAGTCTGTCAATATGTCTTGAGTTGAGCATGTGCAATGAGTGTGTGGTGAGGTTTCGATTCTTCCATGCTATTGTGAAGTATCTAGAACTTGCCTGGTGTGTGTACGAAACGAAATGAAGGATGTGTGTTGTAGGAAAGGATGTAGGCATTTCTTTGATTTAACCGAAAGTTTTTTTCATTATCGTACCTACCTTGAATGTACATCCTAGTTAGCCCATTGAGCCTTTTGCCTATTTTTTTATTTTGTCAAAAAGGTGTAAACCAAGCTTAAACCCTTTTTTCCATTTTCCGTGAATTTGATCCAAAACTCTTAAGTGCTCAAGAAAAAAATAATAATTTTCCCACAGTGTCAAGGAGTGAGAATTGTGAAAAGAAAAGAAAAAAGCAAAGTGATGAAAGGAAAGAAAAGGTCAAAGGTGCACTTGCTATAAATTAAATATAATGAAGACGTATAACTAATCTTTTTTATTAATTCGAGTGTGCTTAAAGACATGGGAACAAAAATAAAGACAGACTTCAAGAATGGGAGGATGAAGGAAGAAGCAATGCTCATAAGGTTGATGGGATGTATTGAAAAAGCGCTTAAGGATGCTAGTTGTTATTATTGGTTAGCCTAGTATTTACTAGTTCCCTAGCTTACAGTACAATCCGTTAAGTCCTACATGATCTTACATCACTCGTCCTTATAATAGTGGAGTAATACACTAGAGCCAAGGTTATGGGTCATGACATGATGCATGTGAATTCTTTCGGAGAGAGAGCGAAATCGTGTTCATATGCCCCTGCATATAATGTTTTTGAGATCATATGATTGAAAAAAGAGGAAATTCTCTTGTGTTGTGAGGGCACATGCTTGATGAGAGATTTAATTTCATGTCGGATGTCTTGATCAGCTGATTTGCATGAGTTTGTCGAGATCGAGAGTCGATTCTTGAGTCTAGGAGGTCTTAATGTGTGAAGGTCATTGTATTGATAAGACTATGCATATTTTCTTGATGATTTGCTATATTAAATAATCGGTATAACCGTAGCTTGAATTGTCTAGCCAAAGTAGCCATGATTGGGTGTCAATCGCATCAGGTGTAAGATTATTGTTCGGGGACGAACAAGGATTTAAGTGTGGGGTAAGTGATCTTGGGAAGATTTATATGCCTAAGTGATCTCAAATGTGTCATTTTCTCTCGTTTATCTATCGATGTTTGTACATTCTCATGTGAATTGTAATAAAATGTGAATTTATACTAACCAACATGATTAGCGTTGTTTTGCAGGAAAAATATAATTTTATGAAGCTAAGATGCATGTTGGGAGAAATCGGGATTGGACTCAGAAGCGAGCAAGGATAAAAGCACAAGGAAAGCACGAATTAAAGGGGCTCCGCGATGGAGCCGTGTCACGCTGCCATCGCAGATGCATTCTGCCCGGATGCTAAAAATAAGCCAAATTCCTGTGAAGGTGCGCGTTGGGGCCGTGGCACGTTGGCCTAGCCCCGCGTTGTATGCCATGCCACGTTGGGCTTTAATACCCAGAAGACTAGATTCCAGTGAGGGTCCGCGTTGGTGGCGTGTCACGGAGGCAGTGCTCGGCGATGCACACCGTGACACATTACTTGTTATTCCGGGAAAAATTCCCACTAGTATAAATAGAACACTTAGGTTCATTTTTTAGAATCCTGACTTAGTTGAGCAGGAATGTGGGTTACAGGCAGTTGAGGGGATGAAAATCCTAGGGTTCTTCTCTATCTCTTTCTCCTTTATTTCAATTGTTTGTATGGTTTACACTCATTCGATGATGTTTCATTCACAAATGAGTGGTTAAATTCAATTCTTGCTGAGGTTAAGAACATTTGTATTCAAATGTAATTATTGATCAATTGGTTTTTCATCTTATCTTCCATGGTTGTTCTATAGAATCTTGTTCTTACTGCATTAATGTGTGGCCAATGTTAATGTATATCTAAAAAGTCCGGTTTCACTCGAGAGAGCAAGAAATTGGAAAGTTGTGAATTGATAGGATATGATCTTTTCTTAGTTTGGGAAAATTGAGAATTGATTTACCTTCAGGATAGAGATATACCTGAAAGTCATATTAGTCAATTAAGGAATCGGTTTTGTATGGCTAGAACATGAATTTCTTTTTATCATAGAGATGTAGGTGGAAGGTTCATGATTCTTAAGTTGGGTTAAATATGTGAGTTTTAATCCATAGGCAATAATTCTTGACTAGCAACCGGAGGAAAGATTAATCAAATTGTATCGATAATTTATTTCTCTACATGTTCATTTTAGCCTCATCATGCTCACACTTATAGTTCAAACTCGAATTGTATATTCATTTCAGACTTAGTATAAAATTAGGAAACAAAATATCAAAATCTTCTTCACATTGTTGTCAGCAATTTAGAGTTAAAGTTTATTGACACTTGATTAGATTGCTACCTTAGTCCAGTCCCTGTGGGATCGATACTTGGCTTACTTGAGACACTTTATTACTTGTTTGACCACGTGCACTTCCGTGTAGTTGTGAAAAACACCGAATAACTGACATCCCGAAGATAGCCTTCAAAACTCGGTATGGTCACTATGAGTTTGTAATTATGTCTTTTGGACTAACAAATGCTCCAACAACTTTTATGGATTTGATGAACAGGGTGTTCAAGCCATACTTGGACATGTTCATGATTATGTTCATAGATGACATCCTTATATACTCTAAGAGCGAGCGGGAGCATGCCGCTCATTTGAGGGTGGTGCTATAGACTCTCAAGGAAAGCAGATTATATAATAAATTTAGCAAGTGCAAATTTTGGTGAACTCAATGGCATTTTTTGGCCATGTGGTGCCAAGTAAGGGTATAATCGTGGACTCTCAAAACATAGAAACAATGAAGAATTGGCCCAGACCAGTTAATCCTTAAGATATTAGGAGTTTTTTGGTTTTAGCTAGGTATTATCGGAGATTTAGTGTGGGGTTTTCATCCATTGAAGCCCCGTTAACCAAATTGACCCAAAAGAAGGTGAAGTTCCAATAGTCAGAGGCTTGTGAGAAGAGCTTCCCAGAGTTGAACACTCTACTCACCTCAGCACCAGTGTTAACCCTAGCCGAGGGTACCGATTAATTTGTTGTATATTGTGATGCTTTGAGGATCGGCCTTGGTTGCATTTTGATGTAGCACGGTAAGGTTATAGCATGTGCTTCCAGGCAGCTGAAGGTTCATGAAAAGAATTACCCGACATAAGATCTGGAATTAGAGACTGTAGTATTTGCCTTGAAGATTTGGAGACACTACTTGTACGATGTCCATATGGATGTGTTTATGGACCATAAAATCCTACAATATGTGTTTACCTAAAAGGATCTAAATCTACGCCAAAGGAGGTAGTTATAGCTACTCAAGGATTATGATATGAGTGTCCTTTACCATCTGGTTAAGGCTAATGTAGTAGTAGACACACTTAGTAGACTCTCTATGGAGAGTGTATCTCATGTAGATGAGGGAAGGAAGGAGATGGTGTAGGATGTGCCTTGACTTGCATGGTTGGAAGTTCATTTGGTTGACTCGACCAATGGTGGTGCTATTGTTCAGAATGGATCATAACCATCCTTGGTGACTGATGTAAAATCTAGACAAGATGAGGATCCTATCTTGTTGAAGTTAAAGGAAGCCGTTTAGAACCAGAAGGTAGAGGTCTTCTCCAAAGGGGGAAATGGTGTGCTTCGATACCAGAGTCGTTTGTGTGTTCCAGATGTTGATGATTTGAGAGATAGGATGTTGCACAAGGCTCATGGTTCAAAATATTCCATACATCTAGGTGCTACGAAGATGTACCGTGACTTACAGGAAGTCTATTGGTGGAATGGCATGAAGGAGAACATTGTAGCATTTGTGGCTAAGTGTCCAAATCAACAGGTGAAAGTGGAGCATCAAAGACCATGAGGTATGTTTCAAGATATTAATATTCCTACTTGGAAGTGGGAGGAGATCAATATGGACTTCATCATAGGGTTACCTCACACTCGTCGACAGTACAACTCCATTTGGGTGGTGGTGGACAGGTTGACCAAAGCCACTCACTTTCTACCGGTCAAAACTATTGATTCAGCAGGAGGATTATGCCAAACTGTACATTTGGAGTTAGTTCGATTGCATTGAGTTCCCTTGTCCATCATATCAGACAGAGGTACTCAGTTTACCTCCTAATTTTAGAGATCGTTTTAAAAAGGGACTTGGTACTCAGGTCAAGCTCAGTACAACATTTCACCCTAAGATGGATGGTTAGGCAGAGCAGACCATCCAGATTCTTGAGGACATGTTGAGATCATGTGTGATTTCAAAGAAAGTTGGGATGATCATTTTCCTCTCATTGAGTTTGCGTATAACAACAACTACCATTCCAATATTCAGATGGCTCCGTTTGAGGATCTCTATGGGAGAAGATATTGATCACCTATTTGTTGGTTTGAGACGGTGAAGCCACGATGATAGGACTGGATCCAGTCCATGAGGCTATGGAGAAAGTTCAACTGATATAGCACAGGTTGAAAACAGCTTAGAGTCACCAAAAGTCCTATGTGGATGTGAGAAGGAGGGAACTTGAGTTTGAAGTCAATGATTGGGTGTTTCTGAAGGTATCTCCCATGAAGGGAGTGATGAGGTTCGAAAAGAAAGGAAAACTCAGTTCCCATTATGTTTGCCCATACCAGTTTGTGAGACGTGTTGGCAAGGTGGCTTATGAGTTGGAGTTATCCTCAGAATTAGCTTCCGTCCATCTAGTTTTCCATTTATCGCTCTTAAAGAAGTGTTTGGGTGATCCATCTCTAGTTGTTCCGGTGGATAGTGTCGGTGTGAAAAACAACCTTAGTTAGAGGTTCCGGTGGAAATATTGAATCATCAACTTTGAAGGTTAAGAAAGCTTTAATTAATGTTTTATGGAGGAATCAACATGTTGAGAGAGCTACGTGGGAAGCTGAAGTAGATATGATGGCTAGATACCCACATCTGTTCCCATCCGGTTCAGTTTCATCTTGAGGTATCAATACTTACCCTAAAACTCTATTAAGTCGCACGGTCCATTCATGTGTTTCAGTTTCTTTCATGTCAACGTATGTATGTAGGATTCATGAATTCAGTTCAGACATGTAGTTCAGTTCGAAGATAGTTGTCCCGTCAGTTTTTAGCTTATATCATCAGTGTTTGAGTATAATGAATGCATTTCTCTGCTTTTATATATGATTTTCAACATTCGAGGATGCATGTTCCCAAGAGGGGGATATTGTTATACCCCGAAAGCCCTAAGATCAGACCCGGGAGTTGAAATAGAGAAATCAGGATTTTTTTCACCAGGTCACCGAACGAGTCATCCTATGACCCTTCAGGATGACCACGAGTCGTCAGGTGACTCATGGTGAGGAGTTAGACTTACATGGAAATTTTAAGTTTTGAGTGGCCAATGGTTGTGACCACGAGTCGTAGTCAGCATCACGACTCATCACGTCAACCATGGCCAAGGGTTGTTGAAAGATGAAGAAGCTTAGATAGTGCACTTTACGAGTCCTCACCATGACTCATCGGGAGCACCATGAGTTGTGGTGTCGCCCGTAGTGACACCCAGGTAAATTCTTAGCAATGAGGGTGACGAAAGGTGACCAGGAGTCATGGTTACTAGTAACGGGTCATTAAGTGCCTCGTGGTGGAAGTCTTAAGGAAGTTTCTAGTGAAGACAACGGATGGCAGGCCACTAACCGTTGCCATGGACGATGACTCACCTAGTCCCTCGTTGGGACTGCCAGTTTGTTTTTGTCTTCGAGTTTATTAAGGGAGTTTTAGTAATTCCTATGATCCTAAGGCCTAAACTACGTCATTTTAAGCTATGTAAAGTGAGTTTTAAGAGAGGTAAGTTCATTCTAAGGTATTCCTAATTCATGCATGCAAAGTTTAGATGTCTAGAGGGGTGATCAAGCTCAATCTCTCAAGGTTCTTCCTCAATTATTCCTTTGGAAATCAGAAATATTGTAGAATTAGATTCTCTCGAGTTTGTAAGGTTATGAATGGGTGATATTATTCACACCCATGCCCAATCCCTCTCTAATTCATGAAAATCTACATGTTGATTCTATGGGGTTTTACCCTTATGCATGAATTCCCTAAGTTTCTACCATGGGTATGTTCTAAGCATTTTTCTATTATTGAATTATGATTCATGGGCAAGTTTTACAATGTTTTCAATTATAAATCATATTTTCAAGTATCATAAATTACGATGCCCATCCATGAAAGTTCATGAAACTTCATGAAAGTTGAGATCTATGATGTATGTTCAAGTATGATGAGATATTTATGAGAAAATCATGTTTTCAAGTTACCCATGTCTATGATCATATTTTCGAGTTAATCGAGTATTTTTCAAGAATGTTTAAGTATTGGGAAAGCCCATATGTTCAAGTATGATCTATGATTTCATGTCAATTAGCTTACCACATGGTTTTGGAGACAAGACTCACAATTATGTTCATCTTATGGTATGGTTTGAGCCAAGGCTCCTCATGTATGATTTCAGATTTTATATGTACATGATTATCCAGCTTCGTCAATAGATGATGGTCAGCTTCGTTGAAAAATGATGGAGAGCATATGCGTGTTTTTGGGAGTAGTTTCTAGCACCGAGTAGGCTAAGGGTCAGAAAACCCTATGCCTTAGAACTACACACCAACATATGTATAATCATATTATTTAGGACCTCCTTTGGAGCTTTTCCCTGCCCCAAGGGGCCTTCATCTTGGTACTGATATCATTGTAGCATCCTCAGCCCTGGCAAGGCCTTGGACGGCTCTTGCCACTTGGGTGTGATTGTCGGGACCATGTAAGCTCTATCGTGGTAATATCGGTTATATGACGAATCTCCCATTGTTCCTCATGATTTTAGTTATGCATGTTTATCATTCATGATATATATATATATATATACAAGCAGGTTTGACCCAATGTTTAGTTTTACGTATGATTATGAGTTTTCATCCTTGGGTCATTCGAATTAGTTATGATTTGCAGTTATGTTCAGATCATGATTTCAGGAAATAGCATGCAAGCCTTACTCTCAGAATCTTATCTTGATTATGTTTTATATTATGCATGTTCAATGAGTTTACTTACTTAAGTGGTTTTACATACCTTACAGACCCGGTACATTTCACATGCTAACCACATACTCTGTGCTGTATCGTTTCATGATACAGGCTTCGATCTTCAGACTCAGCCCTATCACTAGCTAGTTTCCCGAAGTTAGCATCCAGTCTCAATTGGGGAGTCCTCATCTCCCGAGGACCATTCCTTATCAATTATCTTTAAATTTTTAGTTTCAGACTTAGAGAGTTAGTTGGGGTCTTGTCCCATCAACTCATAAGAAATAACGGCTTTTCAGAGATAGATTGTATTCAACTTAAGAATCGTGTTGTATTCTGATGTTATGTTATTTTTAGAATTTCGCTATGGTTATTATGGTTGATTTTTCACTTTTATTGATTGAGTTATATGTATGTTCATTCTGTGGGTCGACTTGTAGTCTCTCGGGGCTCCTTGTCCCATGTCTCGATATGGGTCTATGTTCGGGGTGTGACATGGTGCAAGTTATCCTGCTTTCTCCGATTCAACCCTCGGGTCTGATCTTAGGGACTTTCGGGATATTACACCTCAAGTGGTGCTAGTCCCAGTGTTGTGACTACTAAGATTTGGAGAAGAGATGAGGAAAGGCATAAGACCCTAGCCCAGCTCGAATTGATGACAAACCATGTTGTGGGAACTAGGTCCAAGAATGTTAATGTTGTGGGGACTGAAGGTCCTATGCAATATGAGAGTGAAGCTTCACTGCCGAGGTATGAGGAAGAGTGCCAATTCATGGAAAATCAAATGGGGGGTTCTCGCTCGGGTTACCAAGGTTTAAATCAAGGACGTTGGTGCCCATGGGAAGAGAATCAAGGTTGGAAAAAAAGGCGACAAGCAAGGTTGAGTTGATAAAAATGATAGATGGGGTAATCGTGCTCAAAATTGTGATGGGGAACGTTATCACCGAAGTTCAAACCCATTTGTTCCCCCTCCAAAGGCTAAAGATCCCTAATTGTAACCTGGTGTGAGTGATATGGTAGGCTCCAAGATTGAAGAGATGCTTGCTAGAGTGATACAAAGGGTTCAATCGATGGATAACAGGGTGAAAGAGCTAAAAAGGGAGGTGTCTAACCTCGCCCAAACAGTTAGTTCACATTCAGCTTCTATCAAGCACTTAGAAGCTCAAATGAATTACTTGTCCTTGAAAATAAACCGCAAAATGAAAGGGACTCTCTCTAGTGACGCTATGTCTAATTCCAACAAGGAAAATTATTGCATGGCTATTATCACGAGGAGTGTCAAGGTGTTGGCTGATGGGCGCGTTAAGCCCAAAAATGTTGTTGACCCCAAAACAAGAAGTGGTGTGAATGATGAGGTGCCAAAAGCACCAAATGTTATTTATGATACTGAAGAACTTGATGAAGGGAAAGTTTATGTTAACCCTGAGAAGGCTATTCAGAAGGAAACAAGCAAAGAGGCTTTACCTGATATGGGTCAAGAGCCTAGGATTCCACCTCCTTGTCCTCAAAGTTTAGCAAAGAAGGAGGATAATCCATTTCAAAAGTTCATCGAGATGTTCACAAAGTGTCCACAAATATGCCTTTGGTGGATGTATTGCTCCAAATGCCAAGTTATGCGAAATTCATGAATGAATTCCTGAAGAAAAAGAAGGTAGCTGATGTTGGTATAAGAGAAGTTGCATATCATTGCAGTTCTATTATGGCGAGCAATCTTGCTCCAAAAAGAGAGGATTCTGGAGCTTCACTATCCCATGCAACATTGGGCTGTGTGTTTTCAAAAAAGCCTTGGGTGACCTTAGCTCGAGGATTAAATTGGTTCCTCTTGTCATTTTTAAGAAGATAGGTATGGGAAATCCAAAGCCTACTACTATGAGGCTAGGAGATGTTTTGGTCCGAGTGGAAAAGTTCATCCTTCAAGCTAATTTTATAGTATTGGATTGTAAAATTAATGTTGAGGTGCCCATCATTTTGGGGCTCCTACTACTAGCCATGGAAAGAGCACTTGTGGATGTGGAGTTAGGGGAGTTGAAGTTCATGGTAGGTGGTGATGAAGTCACCTTTAATGTATGTCAAACCACCAAGCCCTGGATGAGTGCAAGGTGATAGGGGTCTTTAATGATAAGGGAGAGCAAGATGAAATTTGGAATGTAAAGGCTTATTCAGAGGATGATCCTCCGGTGTATTGGCACTTGAGGAGGTATTTTTCATGCCATAACGTTAAATAAGGCGATTCTTGGGAGGAAATCCAAGTATTTGTTTTATGTTGATGCTTTGATATTTTTGTGGGTTTTGTTTTGTAGGATAGATTGGATGAAGACTTACGTGAAAACAAGGCACATGTGGTGCTAGACCAGCGAAATGCAGGTTCTAAAGCGTGAAGCACTGCATCAATGCAAGAGAGAGGCAAAAATATGAGAATAAAAAAGGGAACCAGCGAACAACCGGTGGCAATCTGTGAAACGTCGGTTCTACGCCCGCTTAAACTAGTACACCTAGGAAAGAAGGTGTGAACTGTGAATAGCCGGAAGAATTCAGGTGGAAAATTGTGAACCACCAGTCTTTTGCAGTCCATAAAATAGTGAACTGGGCTACAACGAAGTCATTTGCACTTGAATCGGCAAAATGTCGATACTCACTGGCAGTCACAAATCTAGCGTGGGTCGAGGTACGTAATTCTATTTTAAGTCTTGACTGACTCGTTGACCAGCCCAACCTATAGCACTTTAAAAAGGAAAAAAATCCGGTGAAAACCCTTCACTTTTCAAAAATCCCTTCTCTCCACTCTTTTTACCTTTCCGACAACCTCTTCACTTTCCCAAGTACCCCATTTCCACACTTTCCACCTTTTTAACTTCCCTCATTGAACCATTGTTAAAACTCACCTTTTCACCACCCAATCACACTCCCTCTCTTCAGCCTATAAAACCCTCATTCTCATTCTCTTATTCTCACTACTTCTTAATCAAACTCTCTCTTGGCAAAAGAAGTTCTCACTCTTTGGAAAACAGCATGGTTGGTCAAGGCACAAGATCCCATCTAAGTGCTTTTTCTCACAACTCAATTGCTATGTACATCCTTGCTTTTATCTTGTTGTTGTTGAGAAAGAGAGTACAAAAATGAAGCATGCTACATCTGAAAATTTCCATACCCATTTCCCCATTCCTCATTTTGTGATCCTCTTTTGATTAAATAATTCTTATAACGTGGGTATGTTTGGGGTTTTTATAGTTGCATAGTGAGGGGAAGGTACTTATTTTGTAAAAATTTCTTATGAAATGGTGTGCTTGATATAATGGTTGGGGGTGAAGTTTGAGTAACCCCGATTGCTTAAAATGCACGATTTGCCCAATGATAGATTGGGTGACATCATTCTTAAGTGTGAATCGTCATTTTTCTTTTATTGTGCTATTTAGGTAGGTGGATAATCATGAGATGATGTGTTTAGTGAGGCTTGAATTTGATAAAAATTGTTCTTCAACTAATTTGGCTGTGATATTCTGGGCGCCATTTCGCCTGCGATCCTCCAGTCAGGCCCAGCGAAATGCTGGCTGAAGCGCAGGTGAGGGTGTGAGGCTTCAGGCTACTGCTCAACACCTGCGTTTCACCGGCGCTTCATGGATCCCAACCGGTTGAATGTCGATGCATCACCGGTATTCCTCACCTCTTCCTAGGCATCTACCCAAGTTGATGTTGAAGCTGCGTTTCGCTGGTCTCAACCAGCATTTTGCAGTTGTGCTACCAGTGCTGCTGGTGCATGATTTTAATAATTCACTTTGTTGTAATCCAATTTTTAGATTTTTTATTTCTAACATAGTTTTAGTTGTCTCTTTTAATTTCATATCATTCAAAAACACAAAAGAAAAGGATTGTGTGGCACTAACATCTCACTTGCAGCAAAATGAATTCATCCAGGCAAGAAGACAAGGGCAAGACACCCTTCACATCAAAGAGTAAAGGCAACGGCAACGCCAAGGCAGCCCCAACCCTTGTACCAGAGAGGCTATCATATTTTGTGTGCCTGACATGAAAGCACACTTTGTCATTTGTGAAGGAAGGACGATCATAATAGAGAAGAGGTTTGATCTGATAGGGATGGGGAATGACTTCCACAATATCATTATCCAATTCAACCACCGCCAACGACACGTATTTTCTTAGCCTCTTCTAGAGTATTACACCAATCTCATGCCAGAGTTTTATGCTTCTAATCAGGCATGCCAGGAGGAAATTGTCACGCCCCGCCTTGGGGGGTATGACTGGCACCTGGTGCCCTAGTAGGACCTAGACTGCTAGCTGGTGAGCCAAAGCACATCTGGTGCCTGGCTGGCTCTAACTCAAATTTCTGGAAACAAAGGGCTATATAACGGCTGTAAACACAGCCTCCGGCCAACTGGCCTACAGCCACCTGTACCTGTAATAGCAGCTAACCAGAAACATATTACCATAGGGGAAACCTATGCGGGCCGACAAGGCCACCATGCTGTCTAGTTCTCTGTAACTCAACAATAGCATGCTAAATAATTACGTGACCGACAAGGTCACCACTACTGACTAGTTATGGCCACACACGTCCAACAGGAACTGAAATACTAACTAACTATAACAAACTGCACGGCCTCACACGACCGGCTCAACTGACCACAGGGAAACATATACAGACTGCAAGCCTCTAGGAATAACAATAGAAATGATCGGGACAGGGCCCCGACCTACCCGTACTGTACAACAAAAGAAAACAAAATACACCTCTGGAATTCAGACTCCGGATGATAGGAGCTGAATACTCAATAGCTGACTGGAATCACGAGGGATCGCCTCCTCGTCTATGAGTACCTGCAGGCAAGTAATGCAGCGCCCCACTGGGCGTCAGTACCACTTGTACTGAGTATGCAAAGCAACTGAAGTAATACAACTGAAAACAACTGAATATAGATATCATAACTAACATTTCTGTATAGCAGGAGATAGCTGAATCTGAAGAAGCCGATATAAACTGACTCAAGCTTTCTGTATTGATAAGGCAGAGGCGTACCTGTAGACGCGACGGCCTGTTGTCTAGTAGCTAGTATATAATATATAGAGCACATAAATAGATATACAAGTAGCAAGCAAGAGCCAATACCAACCCCCATAAGCCGGATGGCGCCAAGCAAGCAAACAATCTATATACCCCTACCCGGGTCAAAACCAACCAAAAATAAGTCACTCCACTCATCTGATAACTGTGAGGTCCTCCTACCGGCCCCCTTGGGTACGTAGCTCAGGCCTTGGCCTCTGACAATAAACTGTGTCTGAGTCCGAAGACTCCTACCTCTGGGCGCAGGTGCACGCGGGGTGTGTAATAAAAACTGCCCCTGGGTGCAAGCACGCAACAGGGTGATTTTATAAAAATCTGTATCTGAAATTGCCCCCGGCCACAGGCGCACACAGAGTGTTCTGCCCCTGTAAACAGGGTGGACTGGCTCTGCGCAGAGTAAACTGAACTACCCCTGCAAGCAGGGTGGTCTGGACCGTATTATCATAGTGGTCAGCCATCATCGTCCTCTAGGCGGACGGCATCGCCCAGCTGGTGGCGGTATCTGAATCTAGTATCGACACAGCTATAACCCAGGGGCGGTGGGGATGCAAAAAGGGACACCCACATGCCACAATAAGTCTCAACAAACAATATCACATAAAAATAGCAAGCATGTATAACTGAAAAGACTGTCTGGAATCTAACTTCTTATTCTGATCTGTTTCTATATCGAACTGATTCTTTACTGACTATACTGATTTTGTACTCTCTGTTTAACTGTACGGCTAATCTGTAGCCAAGATACTATCTGTCTGAATGGCTAATCTGTAGCCAAAACTGTCCGCTATCTGATCTTTCCTTACTGACTTTTATTATGAAAATATGTTCCTTTTATTCTACTACATGCTTGCTAATCACGTTATAGGATGTACTGAATCTGAACTACTAACTTGCCCTTGGGCACATGCTTTTCTACTTTCAGACTGAATATGATATCACAATGCGACTAGGTTTAAATGAACTTGCACAATACTTAACATTCAACTTCCGGGAATTCTACTACGGAGTTTATGGTACTATACAAGGCTAAAGCTACTAACTTGCCGAAGGAACTAGCTTTACATACCTTAACCTCGAGGTATCCGTCTGTCGGACGAGTCTCGGTCAGTACTCCAACTATTTCTCCCAACTGCATTCATATACACGTCAATTAGTACTAAATACAACACTATTCTGAAGGACGACGTCACTTTCGATATAATTATAGCCTAAACTTGGGCTTATCGAAAAATGATCGAAAACTTGCTATTTTTCAAAAGCCCAGAAGGGAGAAGTATTCACTTTACGGCTAGGAGCACATAGACACTAGTTTGGAGCAATTCTACTTACCTTAGTCCGGTAGCTCGATGATTCGTCGGTCGTATTTCGTGAAAAAAAATCCGTAGGAATGCTCCCTGCTGCTAAATACCTCGATACCTGAGGTTAATTCGAGTTTGGACCGCGTTTGGCGGCATAATCGAGCGACAATTTATCCATATCCTTCGCCCCCTCTGTTTTCTCTCACGTTTCTGGAAAATATAATGAACATACTAAATTAAAACCGAAGTGGGAGCATAAATATAATTGGCACTATAAATCGCATTCATGGAATGCGATTTATAAGTCACATTCCTCAAAGGCGATTTATAAGTTGCATTCCTGAAATGCAATTTATAAGTCGCATTTTGCCTTGCGACGCGCCGACTTGGCGCTTGTCCGATCTTTCTCCGGGCCTTTTTCTAGCATGTATGGCTTCCAAATATGCTCAACCAACGCACGAATAGGCCATCTAGGTGCCGGGAATCCTACGGGGTATAACAGAAATGAAGCATAAAGGGAAGGTTGATGAGTTTCCTTACCATCCCTCAGTTAGGGTCCAAGGTGTGGAGGTCGATATTACTCTAGCCACCATCAATGCATTTTTTTGGGCTAATGAGATTGATTAGGAACTGAGTATGCAGAAAGAGTGGCAAACAAAGAAAATCAGTTCATCTAGATAGCTCCAATCATTGCCAATGGTTAGCCCTTATAGGCCTCCATGGGTGGTGAGATCTCAAGGCATGATCTCAGGCTCAAAGCAAAGTTATGGCTGGAGTTCGTGTGCGGCTGAATTATGCCATCAAAGAATGACCAACGAGTGAACTTGGAGATAGCCATTTTCATCATCTGTATCATGACAGGGGCGCCTATCAACTTCAGGGAGATTTCGGCCACCCAAATGAAGCGCAAGTTCAGGAAGCAGGGAATGTCCATGCTGTATGCAGTGCTTATTTCTCAGTTGTGCCTTAATGTAAGGGTGCCATTATTCCCTGATGAGTCTCCCAGCTCTGCTACCGGTGTATTCAATGAAGAGAGAAAAAGGGATGTTGACGCACCCGAAGTGAAGTGAAAAAGGTTGCAAGCTTTTGAGACTCCTGAGGGCTCTACCTTTCATGACATAGAGGAAACCCCCATTACTCCAGTCCTTAATATGCTACACCCCGAGGCGTCGGAGCATGAATCTAGGGAAGTAGAATTTAGGGGGTCTTCAACTTCTCCCACACTCTCTCGCCGAAGTGGAGTACAAAGGCTAGCTGAGATGACGCAATCTCATCAAAGCCAACTCTATAAACTAGCCCATAATCTCCCAGCTCTTATTGTCAGAACTGTAAAGTGGAAGATGAAGAAAGTATTTGACCGCTTGACCCCGCTCTGCTCTCTAGTAAATGTGGTGGAGGGAGTTTTCTTTACTCTATGAGCAGAGGTGCGGGAGTTGAGGGATTGGGCGCCCATAGTAGAGCTAGACTTGAATGCCCTTGATGCAGCCATGGCTGCACTATCCATAGCCCTAGGCCGTATTGATGATTTGTACGAGGGATTAGGTGGGGAGGATGAACTACACTTTGGTAGCCTTGGTGAAGATTAGGAGGCCGATGATGAGGACGAGGAGTACCTGCTTTAGTGAGTTACCACCACCCTTACTATTCTTCATGTTTACATTTGGGACAATGTACATTCATGGTTAGGGGTGGGCTCTGTATCCCTTTTTGTTGGTCTTTATTTGGTATGTGTGTTCCCCTTGCCGGGCTAAATTTCTCATGCTCTGGTTGATTGTTAATTTTTAATTGTGATGGAATGCCCTTGTTGGGCTATTTGTTAAATGAAAAAAATCTTTTGTCTCTTAAATAAAATATTTTGTTGTATTGTTAGTGCCAATGATGGGTTGTTTTAAACTGAAAATGTTGTTGACCTATGTTTGATTATCGCCTTTGTTTATAGTAGTCTATTAAATAAACTCCAAGGGTTTTCTTTATGACATGGTACTTAGGTTTATAAGTGACCCCAAGCAAACCCATGGTATAGTGTAATTCTATAATGACTGAAATACTATAAAAGAAGTATTAAGTTGATGCTATTATTAAACAATCAAACAAATACTTATAAATAGAGAACATCTAAGAAGATACTTGAATTTAATCAAAACACTGAACTTAAGCTGAAACTAACATACTCTTTCTGAAATCCTTCAAAAAGAAACTGATGAGTTTCTGGGACAAATCCTTGGCTAACTCTAATGTTTGAAACTAAAATTGAGAACGACAAATACTGGAAATGAAGACTCCAGTCCAGGGAAGATGAGGACTCACCAATAGAACACTGCTATAGTAAGTCTAAAGGAGAGCTAACCACGCTCCTAAGCCTGAGAGCCTAAGCCTATATCATAAAAAAATATAGAATAAGAATATGCAGTCAGTACTTTGAATGCACTGAGTATATGAGATATGCCACTGGAATACAATTAGAACACATTGATAGTCTGTAAAGCTGTGCTAAAATCCATAACTGAATTGAAGTTCTGATGAGTTGGTAATTTACAAACTCATTAGGCTTTTTAACATGAGATTTTTCTTGATAATAAAGTCATTTAGGAGGATTTATGCTCTTTCTATTTTATTTTTGCAGGCATTCAATTTAAAGAGAGAAAGCATGAAATTGAACAAAAACATGAAGTCTGAAGAATGGGACCTCCATTCTGTCGGATAGGACCGACGAAACGCTGGTCAAAAACAGGAGCACACTACTGTGAAGTGGAAGGTGCACTAGCGGAACGCGGATCAGCACCTGCAAACCACTGGTGACGATGCTGGCCAGATCCCAAAGTCACTGACCCCAGCTGCGACAGAGTGGCGCCCCATATATAGCCGCCGACGAAATGCCAGTGACTCGAAAGTGAAGCCATCTTTAGAAGGGTAAAATTGTCTAGCATGGGATTTGAGGAGCACTTTTAACCTATTTTTTTACATTCTCTAGAAAGTACTGAATATTCTATTTTAGATTTGTAGAGTTAAAGAGAGAAATATTGAATATTTTTTTCTTCTTCTTATTCCTTAAGGTAAAAACGACCACTGAAGGCAAATTTGAGCTTGCTATTTACTCTTAATTATGAATTTTATCAACTTACTTTTAAATATGCTTTTGTATTATTCATCTATGAGTAGCTACATATTTTGCTACAGGTGTGTGCATGATTGGGGATAGATTTGATTTGGTATTGCTATATTAATCTTGTAATTACTCATTTAATATAAGTCTGTTGTTTTCTCCCAAGTTATAATTTAATTACCCATAGTTGCAAATCAGGGTTATGTCTACTTATTTCATTTTTACTTGTAAAAGGGAAATTCAATATGAGTGAAAAAGCAATGGTGGGCAATTGGGTCTTTAGTGTGTGGGGTTGGGCTAGAGATAGCCAAAACCCATTGTCATACACCCATTAGAGATTTGAGGCTAGAGATAGCTCAAATATTTCCTGAGTTATAGTGGATGAATTAATTGAGGCCTTGGGATTTGAGAAAACTCAAGAAAAGAGCACCCAAATAGTTGAAAAACATCGGTTGTTACTTTATCCACGGTTATTTATTCTTACGATTAATGATTTGATTTTCTAGTTAATACCAATCCAATAGAACGCCCATCAATAGCACACCCCTGGCCCTTCCTCATAAATGTTCAGTCAATTTGGTTGTGCTGTTCTCTTGATAGTTGATTTTAATTCAAATTGTGATCTTTCTTTTTCCACCCATTTTTTTTTAAATTTTCAATGCATGGATGCAATTTTAGTTCAATTCAATAGACAATTTTTGTGTTATTCAATCGATATTCCCTATGGATTCAATTGATTCTTAGTTGGGTATGTATGTTGCAACAACCGTTTACACTTCTTCCTCATGAGGAGTGTATTTGAACGTCATCAAGTACCATGACTCTCACTAAAATACGTAATATCGATATGAAGTAGTGGTTAGACCATACATAATAAAGTATAGTAAAAACTAATTTAAGAGTATTGTGCATGTACTAATAACTGAGTCTATGACTGTGATTGATACTGTAACTGTACTGAATGATGGGAGAGTCTATTAACCGACATATAATCACAGGAGTTGTTCGCGCTCCGGCGCAAACGCAAGCATACGCGGTCGCACAAGTAATGTCGTGGCCCTTTTGAAGAGCCGGATGTCGAACCCACAGGGACTGGACTAATTCAGCAAATTATGAAGTTTAAGTATGAGATTAACCTTCACAAGTGTTGATTATAGAAGTTTTTGGTAAATTATAATTATGTTTTGGGGTGGTCACAAAACAATCTAGAAACAATATATGAAGCAACTAGAGTTAAGGCCGAATAATCATGCAACGCCACACTTCGTAATGGGTCAAGTATGATATTATCAATTGTTGTGTCACATAGTTGAAACATGTGATGTTCATGGTCTCGCGAGCCTCTAAACACAAAATACTAGCTTCACAACTACATCGTTGAGCGGGGATGTGACATCCTAGTTCGTGGGCAGTTCAACTACATGGATATGGTTTACAGTGTTTATGCTCTTGATTAGGGACTTTCGTACCTCTAATCATTTAATCCAACTTAGCTTCACAACTACTTCTACGAGTGGTGGAGTGATAATTCTAAGCCGGTGTCTTGCTATCATCCTGTTTTATTAACCAAGCAAGGCAATTTAGGTATATTATTTATCCTAATTGTGAATCATATCGAAAGATAAGAACTTGCTCCATACATTCCTATGTTCTTGCATAGGGTTACTCTTTCAAGCTCTTACCTAAGTTTAACACATTCTTTTCATGGTGATCAAGCATAAAAACAATAATGAAGAATGTAAGACAAAACAACAATTAACGACTCAAACAAAAACAAATTCATGCAATTACAATCATCTCGCGGGGCCTCAACCCTAGAGGAAGGGTTTTAGCCACTCATGTTCATACAAGAACTTAAAAACATATATAAAGTAGTGTACTTACAAGAATTGGTAAAAGAGAATGTAAAATTGGTGAACCCTAGGTGAGTTCTTCACTTCTCCCTTCGCTCCTCTACGGTTTTCAAAAAATATTTCGTGTCAAATGATTTTAGAAGCTAAGGGTTTAATTTATAGTAAATAGGGAATTTACAAATTTTGGCCAGTCATGGAATGGCTCCGTGGCACGGAGGTGAACGCACCAATTTGCCTCCGTACAACGGAAGTAATGCATAGGATCACTAAAATTTGCATTGAAATAATACTTGGCCGAGGCATGGCGCGATGGCCAACGTGGCACGGTGCTGGTGCTGCGTGATGGCCTGCATGACACGGCATGTGGCACGCAGAAGTGCCTAGCGTGGCACGGCACTGGTGCGCAGGCACCCTCATTTGCTGCCTTCTTCACGCGCATCTCCTTGGCGTGGCATGGCACTGGGCGCGGCACACGCACAGCGTGGCACACTGCCTGGCGCCGCCAGCCTTGCCATGACATGCTTTCTTGCAAACTTTTGCAATTCTATTCCAACTCCATTTCTTCACTTCACCCATCATTATTTAGTCCCTCATATGCATTTTACACCTACAAAACAAGGACTAATTATTTTGGTTAGTGCATACTAAAATTTACATAAAATCACATGAGAATGTAAGTGTATAAATAGACAAACGTGACTAAACTAAGTTATAAAATAGCACTTGGGCACTTAATTATTCCCAATATCACTACCCCACACTTAAAGCCTTGTTCGTCCTTGAACAAACCTTTTACATCTCATACACATGAAGACTCACACATAGCTAATTGAGCAAGACAAGTCAAGCTACAGCTACAACAATTGTTTTAAATAGCAAGTTAAAAATAGAGCATGCAAGATTTAACCATTAAACTAAAATATAACTATGTTAAGACTTCCTAACCTCAAGAATCGACTCTTAATCTCAACAACCTTATGCAAATTAACTAATCAAGAAATTCGACATGAATTGTATAATTCATTAAACATGTGCCCTCACGACAAGAGAGTTACCCATTTTTACTCACAAATTTTCAAATCATACCGTGTGTGGGTATATAAATACGAATTAAGCTCACTCTCACAAAGAATTACATGCCATGTGTATTGACCCATAAGCTTTCCCTTAGTGTTTTACACCACTAATTTAAGGATGTTTGAACGTAAGATCAAGTAGGACTTATTGGGTTCTAATGTAAGATAAGTGTAGGTAGGTACTTTTATGGCTAATAACAGTGACTATCTTCCCTAAGAGCTTTTAATACATCATACATTCATTACGGGCATCTCTACTCTTACTTCTCCCTCATTCTTTCCAATCTTAAATTTCCTCTTTTGTTTTCCATTTCTTTAAGCACACTTAGCTTATTAGAAAGGAGCACTTAAAACAACTTTTTCATTTATTTGTTCTCTTACTCCCTACTAATAGTCAAGCATTTTCAAACAAGTGCTCCTCTAATCCTTTCCTCAAATGCCACAACCGTTATTTTTTTTCTTTTTTCTTTCACGATTCTCACTCCTTTACTCTTTTGGATTTTTCACTTAAGCGCTTAGGAGTTTTTGAAAAACTTCTAGGGTATTGAAAGAAAAGGATTAAGCTTATGTTGCAGCTATCAAATAATAGGCTTAATGTCACGGGGTCAAAATCTAGACCACGCAGAGCACCCAATCGTTGCCTTAACTCTGCCTTGAAAGGGTTCAGCTCTAACACTTAGCCTTGCTAGCTAAGAACCGTTTACGCTTGGCTATTCACACGATCTCAAGTATGGAAGATTTGTAAGAAGAGAGGATTGGTGGCAAATGCCAAATAACTCTTTTATATTGTAAAGAATGCTTTACAAGAGAAGGACATTGTTTGCGTGCTTCTTGGATAGTTGCAAATGAATGCCATCCCTCCTATTTATACTAATCTATGGAACATCCTAGAACACACCTAGATATTTACAAGGTGGGGCCTTCTAGAGATGCTTTGTCTTGCCTAGAGCATCCTAGACTAGCCTAGAATGTTCTAGTGAGTGTTGGGGCGTTTCTATGCCTCCTAGCATTTCCTAGAATGTTCTAGGTCATGCTAGATGACTCTAGTGTGCTAAAGAACGCCCTAGATCCTTCTAGAACAGTCCGGGGCCCTAATTTCAAGCCGGGTGGGTACAGACTCCCCCACCTGAATCAGCGACGTCCTCGGCGCCGTGCTGCTGCTGCCTCAGGAACGCATGTACTTGATCCTTGAACTGCCATAAGTCTTCATAGCGTTCCCAGGTTGCTTCTTCTGGAGACTGGCCCTTCCAATGTATGAGGAACATCTCTGCTCGATTGTTCCAACCTTTCCCTCGAACCAGCTGGTAGTCCATAATTGCCTCAATCTGCTTGTCTATGGCAGGCGGGGTGATGAAAATTTGTCTTCTTTTGGCCTGACCCCTCTCTGCGTCTTCCCGGTCTTCATGAAATGGTTTGAGTTGGCTTGCATGGAAGACTGGGTAGATCTTCAGATGCCGAGGCATGTCAAGCTTGTAAGAGATCTTGCCAATCTTGGCAATAATCTCGAAGGGACCTTCATAGCGCCGGATTAGATGTTGGTTGACGCCTCTTAAGGACTTGAACTGTCGAGGGTTCAGCTTTACCATGACCTTGTCTCCGATTTGGTAATGCACGGGACGCCTCTTTCTATCGGCAAACCGCTTCATCTTGCGGGCTGCCTTGTCAAGATAGGCCCTGACCATGTCTAGCTGCTCTTTCCAGGCCTTGGCCATGTAGTATGCGCCTGGGTTCCTTATCCCAACTTGCGCGGGCAGTGACTGCAGGGTGTTGGGCTGTTGCCCCGTAGCCAATTCGAATGGGCTCTTGCCAGTCGCCTCACTCCTTTGTAAATTGTACGAGAACTGGGCAACATCAAGTAACTTGGCCCAATCCTTCTGTTTGGCACTCACATAGTGTCGCAGGTAGCATTCTAACAAAGCGTTGATTCGCTCCGTTTGCCCATCAGTTTGGGGGTGAAAGCTCGTTGAAAAATACAACTCTGAGCCTAGAAGGCTGAAGAGTTCCCTCCAAAATGCTCCTGTGAACCTTGGATCTCTATCGCTAATTATATGCTTGGGCACACCCCAATGCTTTACTACATCTCTTAAGAATAAGCGGGCAGCTTCCTTGGCCTTACAACTGGCGGTGGTGGGTGTGAATGTTGCATACTTGGAGAATCGATCCACCACGACCATGATGGTGCCGAAGCCCTCTGAGTTGGGGAGACAAGTGATGAAGTCCATCGTCACGCTGTCCCACGGTTTTTCTGCGATGGGCAGTGGTTCCAGTAATCCTCCAGGGACTTTATTCTCAGTCTTGTCTTGCTGGCAAACAAGACAGGTTCGCACGTATGTTTCAATGTCGTCCCGCATTTGTGGCCAATAATACGATGTCTCGATCAAAGCTGCCGTTCGCTCTTGCCCTGGGTGCCCTGCCCAAGTGGAGTCATGTCCCTCCTTCATTAAAGTTCGTCTCAATTTCTTCCACTTTGGGACGTAGATCCTCCTACCTGTTGTGTATAACAGGCCTTCCTCGTGCCAGAACCTCTTGGTCTTGCCTTGCTTGGCAAAGTCAAGAAGTTGCTTTGCGACAGGATCGTTCAGCATGCCTTCCTTGATGGTGTCTATGATATCGCTACCTGCTGAACTAATTATGGGTGCTAAGATAGCCTTGTGGCTTAGCGCATCTGCTACCACATGGCTTTTCCCGGCTTATATTCCAAGGTGAAGTCAAATTCTGCCAGGAAGTCTTGCCATCGTGCTTGCTTAGGAGTCAGCTTCTTTTGGGACTGGAAGTAGCTGGTTGCTACATTGTCTGTCTTTACTATGAAGTGTGCTCCCAAAAGATAGTGGCACCACGTCCGTAGACAATGGACTATGGCCGTCATCTCCTTTTCATGGACGGTGTACTTTCTCTCGGCATCGTTCAGCTTCCTGCTTTCAAAATCGATTGGATGACCGTCCTGCATCAGCACTCCTCCAATGGCAAATTCTGATGCGTCCGTCCGCACTTCGAATACCTTGGAAAAGTCGGGTAATGCTAACACTGGTTCTTTTGTGATAGCATCCTTGAGATCTTCGAACGCCTTTTTACATGCATTGGACCAAGCCCATTCTCGGTCCTTTCGTAACAAGTCAGTGAGCGGGGCGGCAATGGTAGAATATCCCGCTATGAACCTTCTGTAATAGTTGGCGAGGCCAAGAAATGATCTTAATTCGGCTACTTTCGTCGGGGCCTCCCAACTGCGGATAACTTCGACTTTATCGCTATCCATTTTGATTTGCCCTTGGCAAATCGTGTGCCCAAGAAATTGTATTGACGACTGGGTGAAGCTGCATTTCTCTCTTTTTACAAACAACTCATTCTGCCTGAGCACCTCAAAAACTTTTCGAAGGTGCTCCAAGTGTTCTTCCAAGCTGTTACTGTAAATAACAATGTCATCCAAATAGATGACCACAAACTTGTCCAGGTAGGGATAGAACAGCTTGTTCATCAGTGTGCAGAATGTGGCAGGGGCGTTGGTTAGTCCAAACGGCATGACCAACCATTCAAAAGCTCCATATCGGGTGACACAAGTTGTCTTTGCTTCGTCCCCCTCAGCTATACGGACTTGATAATACCCTTTTCTCAAGTCCATCTTTGAGAAGATCTTTGCTTGCCCCAGTCTGTCAAACAAATCAGCAATGAGCGGAATAGGGTACTTGTTCTTGATTGTGACTTTGTTAAGGGCACGGTAGTCAATACACAATCTCAAAGTACCCTCTTTCTTCTTCTGGAATAGCACCGGTGCTCCAAATGGTGCTTTTGATGGTCGAATATGACCGGCCTCAAGTAGTTCTTGTAGTTGCCTCCGGAGTTCCTCCAGTTCTGGTGGAGCCATACGATAAGGGGACATGGCGGGTGCCTTAGTCCCTGGAACAAGCTCTATTTTGTGATCTACTTCCCTTCTTGGCGGCAGCTTTTTGGGAAGCTCTTCTGGCATAACATCCTTGTTTTCTTCTAAAACTTCAAGCACACATTGAGGTATCGCTTCAGCTTCCTGGGACTCCTGTGAAACCTCCTTTATGGCAACAAGAAAGGTTGGTTCACCCTTCTTGACGCCTTTAGCCAGCTGTATGGCCGATAGGCGCATTCCATCTTGCGGAACACGGATAAGCGGCACGACGCAGGAAACTCCCTTTTCAAGGATTAGGAGTTGGCTGCGGCATGGAGAAATCCATGCGTCCACATTGTACCAGAAGTCCAGTCCTAGTACAATATCGAACACGTCCATTGGCCCGACGACAAAATTGGCGTGCCCCTTCCAGTCTCCCAAAGCAATTGATACCTGAGGAGCAATGCAGCTGACTGTTGCTGGTGGTGCATTAACAGTTTTCATCATGCCATCAGTTGCACCATATTTCATCCCAAGAGCTTCTGCTTTGTCCTTGGTAATAAAGTTGTGCGTCGCTCCTGTATCAACAAGGATGCACGTGTGTTTCCCGTTGACCACGGCCTCGACAAACAGTGACTCTCTCGGCTGGGCACGGAGCGGCTGAGCCGCCATGGCCATCAGCTTCATGTGACCGTTGAGAGTCATCTGGTTTGGGAAGCCCTTTGAACTCCCTGCTTGTTCCTCCGATTGTTGAGTCTTTTGTTGCTGATTAGCAGCAATCATGGCTCCGAGTTTGCCCCAACTGGAACACTGTCGGGCAAAATGGTCTCCTCCGCAGAGATAGCACCCTCTGAATTGAGAAGGGGCCGTCTTCTTCTTGTCCAAGTAGCTTTTGCGGAAGTCTGACGTTGAACTCCGGTTTGGCTTACCGTTGTTGGCCTTGCTTCTATACCTGTCCCCTGTTTCTGCCTTGGCAGCGGCAGGCTTGACCTTATCCTTGGCCTTAGTGGACTCCGAGCGATAATCCTTTAGTGACTCTGCTACTGCAATAGCTTCGTCGAGTGAGCGTACTTGTCTCCTTTCTAGTTCCTGTTGGACCCAATTTTGTAGGCCGTCCAGGAAAAAGAATAGCAAGTCGTCATCGGTCATGCTGGGCGCCTGGAGAGAGAGTTTAGTGAACTCCTTCACGTACTCTCGGATGGTGGACATTTGTTTTAGCTCCCTCAGCTTATGCCGTGCCTCCCTGATGGCATTGTGTGGATAGAACTGCCTCTTGAGTTCTTCCTTGAACTGCTCCCATGTCCCTATGGTGCAGTCTCCTCTGTCCATCTCCGCCTTCTTCCTTCGCCACCACAACATGGCCATATCTCCCAAGTACATGGCTGCCGTGTGAATTTTGGTAGCCTCATCCTCAATAGCGAGGTGCTCGAAGTATGTCTCCACCTGCCAGATGAAGTTTTCTATCTCTTGGGCATTCCTTTCGCCCTTAAACTCTTTCGGCGGGGGTGCCGTTATATGGGGTGCTGGGGCACGTTCTACCCCATATGAGCCTGCTTTTAGTTCCTTCCTGCAAGCTTCCAACTTGGCTTCAAACTCTTCCTTTAAAGAAAAGAGAGCTGCCATGAGTTTGCGTTCGAGGGCCGTCATACCGTCTTGGTGCTCTACTTTTAGGACCCTGATGCCCTCGCGGTGTTCTTCGGCCAGCTCTGCGACAGTTTCCTTGATGTCGTCCAACCCATCAAATGCTGTCGACTCTAGGTTGTTTAAGTTGCTCTCCACCGCTTCTAGCCTTTGCGCATGCTGTCCAAGAAAGGCTTCAACACCAAGTATCCGTTCTTCGGACATGTCAATGCCTGAAGAAGGTTCGGCCTCCGTGGCCCTAACGTCGGTGATCGGAGGGAGAGTCGGGTCCTTGGTTTTACTCTTACCACGACCCTTGGCCTTGTCCTTCTTAGAGAGTCTGGCTTCCACGACCTCTCCCTCACGAACCTCCTCCTCGACATGGTGTGATTCCTCAGCCATTGCACACTAGACGACCAAAGCTCTGATACCAGTTGTCACGGGGTCAAAATCTAGACCACGCGGAGCACCCAATCGTTGCCTTAACTCTGCCTTGAAAGGGTTCAGCTCTAACACTTAGCCTTGCAAGCTAAGAACCGTTTACGCTTGGCTATTCACACGAACTCAAGTATGGAAGATTTGTAAGAAGAGAGGATTGGTGGCAAATGCCAAAGAACTCTTTTATATTGTAAAGAATGCTTTACAAGAGAAGGACTTTGTTTGCGTGCTTCTTGGATGGTTGCAAATGAATGCCATCCCTCCTATTTATACTAATCTATGGAACATCCTAGAACACACCTAGATATTTACAAGGTGGGACCTTCTAGAGATGCTTTGTCTTGCCTAGAGCATCCTAGACTAGCCTAGACTGTTCTAGTGAGTGTTGGGGCGTTTCTATGCCTCCTAGCATTTCCTAGAATGTTCTAGGTCATGCTAGATGACTCTAGTGTGCTCAAGAACGCCCTAGATCCTTCTAGAACAGTCCGGGGCCCTAATTTCAAGCCGGGTGGGTACACTTAAGGCTCAATAGGGCTAACTAGGATCAGATATTCAAGGTAGGTAAAGCGATGGATAAAAATTAGGATCATTCAAAGAAATGCCTAAATCATCTCCTACAATCGACATCCCTCATTTCTTTTTGTATACACACCAGGCAAGTTCTAGACACTACACAATAGCATGGAATATTCAAAAACCTTACACTCACAGCACATGCTCAATTTAAGACAAACTCAGCAGACTCTTAACTCAGCTAATCACAGGAATTCAAAATTAAGCTTTAAGCACACAGAGTCACATTCAAGAGTCTAAGTGTCTCAAACAGAGTTATACACTTCTTGCATGCTTCAACACTGACCACACTTGCATCTCACAATGATGTATAACACATAACAAGAACATCAAGCCATCCATTAGATACGGGTTCACAAACCAAAACCTATTGACTAATTTTCCCTCAAGATGGTCGTCATCCATCCATCGTCGGGTATAGTCCCTAACTATGACTAAAAAAAACTATGTACAGACAAAACAAAAATTTATTCTTCAGTTCGAAGAGCCCCCCATCGAAAAGAACTGAAAAGAAAAACCAACAGGTGGGGAATCATGCTCAACTCAAAAGTTTTCCCTCAAGCACTAAATTTACCCGAAATCATTAAGCAAAAAATTTTGAAATTTCCCTCACCCCACACTTGAATCATGCTATGTCCCCAAAGTATCTCATTAAAATTTAAAAAGGGTGAGAAATACTCCCTGGGGCCTCTAGGCCTAGCTAACAACATGTTTTTCTTCATTTTTGAACAAGTGGGTATTCGACCCCACACTTTCCCTCTCTCATGCTCCTTAGGTTCCTCCTACAACTGTGGTCAAATCTCCACCAAAAACAACAACAAAATGAACATAAACAAAATCAACACAACTGAAAGAAATTAACAATATACCTGTGGTACCCTTGGGCTTCCTCCCAAGTAGTGCCTAATTTTACGTCGCGGCATGATGTGGACTATCCTTTTCAGGACATCCTCATACCCATGTTCCCTTTCGAGAACCATCTTTTTATCTGTTTATTCATTGAGGGAACAACCGCCACTCTTACCCTCTCTTCCCCCAACTTCTCTTATAGTAGAAGCCCTCCATCAGATTCGAGCTGAAAAGTAATCATCTCCTGTGGATGTGGACCTGTGGAATCTGCCACCCCACTCTTAGCCTCTTATAACACACTGACCTTACAAAGGTCTCTGTAATGTGTGGGTGGGTTAATCTCTTGGTAGTCCCGGAAGAGTTCTTCTTCATCATCGACCCTCATTTTTAGGGTCCCTACTCTTACATTAATAATCGCTCCTCCAGTGGCCAAAAATGGCCGTACCAAGATCAGGGTTACCTTATCATCAACTTCAAAATCCAATACAATAAAATCAGCAGGTATGATGAACTTACCCACTTTGGTGAGAAGGTCCTCGATTATTCCATCTTGTGCCACTTGCTACTTGTCTGCCAGCTGCAGCATCAATCGTGTCGGTCTCGGTTGACCAAACCCCAAGGTGTTAAACAAATATAGGGGCATTAGATTAACTGCTGCCCCTAAATCACACAGAGCTCTTATCACCTCCTTTACCAATTTGTATGGGGAGGGTAAAACTCCCTGGTTCTTTGAGCTTTTTAGGTATCTTGCTCATTACCCTGTGGCTGCACTCCTCAGTCAGTGCTACTGTTTCAACATCCACCAATCTGACTTTGTTGTCCACCACATCTTTCAAGTATTTCGCATACTTGGGCATTCCCTGCAAAACATCAAGCAAAGACAAATTTATGTGAAGTTCTTTGAATTATGTGGAAATATGTCATAAAAGAATCATATATAACTGAATTTTTGAAACCACGAATATTACATACTAGAAATCACAGGAGACATGAGAACATTGAAGTAATAAGGGAATTCATAACTGAACAAAATCCTAAGACATGATTTCTAGGAAACTTGAAAGAAAGCTAGGGTTCACTAGATATTTTTGGGCACAATGGTGAAAGGATACCCTTGTTGAAATCCCACATGCCTATAGAAGAATTCTCAGAGAAAGCTCTTGGAAATTTTGAGAATAATCAAAACCCTAACATTTGCCCTGAGAAGACTTGTCTGAGTTTCTTATGTACTGTTCTTGAGAGCTAGGTGAGAAATAAGGGAGGAGGATCGAAAACCCCCTTAATCCCCTAATAATATACTCGAAAATTATGTAGTTTAGGATATAGAATAACAAGAAGTTAAATATATGTCCTTGAGAAAAGGTTTGAAAAACTTCCTGTACCGACTCAAGGGGTCACACAACGAGTCATTGGTGGTGACTATGACTCGTTGTGACCAGTTGTTGGTCTTTGTTCTTGAAAATCCAATTTCTGGACTTGACCAAAAGATGGTAACAATGACTCGTTTGATGGAATAATGGGTTGTTGGTCCCATTCATTATCACCGGAAGAAGTTTTGAACAGATTGTAAATCTCCCCCAACGGACGGTCAGAACAATCTATTATCTGAAACACTGCGTCATTGTTTCCAACCGTTGTCACTACAGGAAGTTTAAAATTTGTTGCATTTCTTCCAACGGCTTCATGGGATGAGTCGTTACGTCAAACAATGACTCGTCATCTAGCTTGTGGTTTGGAGAAGGATTTTGACAAGTTTCTGGGTATTGCAAGAATGGGATGAAAAACAACCCGTTACTTCCAACAACGGGTCGTTGTATCACTCATTGGTCTGGGGAATAAAAATTTCAGAGGCTGACAATGACTTAGGTAACGGGTCATTGTTACTGACAATGACTCATTGGTTGAGTCATTCCGAGGCAAAATTTTTTGATTTCTTTCTGGTTTTTCATTCCATGTTAGGGGTTTGGTCTAAGGAACTTCTGGGGAGTTACAATATCTTTCCCTTGGAAAGATTCATCCTCCAATGATGGTTAAGTAAGGTGAAAGACTGGGGAAAGAGCTTCAATCCTGAACTAAAGACTATAAACTAATTACTGAAGGAGTGACTGACTCCGACTGAGATAGACATACTAACTAAATTCATGCAAATAGGGTACATACTAAGAACATCAATAGAGCTAACGAGTAGGGAACTAAATCGAGTATTGAGGAGAAATTTAGTACCTGATACTGAGGATGATCTGGAAGGGAATATGTGAGGGTATTTATCCATCATATCTGCTTCTGCTTCCTATGTAGACCGCTCAACTAGCTGGTTCCTCCATAAAACTTTTATTGAAGCGACCTCTCTGTTCCTCAGCTTACGAACTTGACGTTCTAGAATCTGAACCGGAACTTCTTTGTAAGATAGACTATTCTTTACACCAACACTCTCTAAAGACACTACTGATTTTGGATCACCGATGCATTACTTCAACAAGGACACATGGAAGACTAGGTGCACCAATGCTAACTCCGCATGCAAATCCAACTCATAAGCCACATTGCCAATTCGTCTTAGGATTCTGTAAGGACTAACATATGTAGGACTGAGCATTCTTTTCTTCCAAAACCTTATCACCTCTTTAATAGATGAAATTTTCAAAAATATCCAATCATCCATAGCAAACTCCAGCTTCGTTCTCCTTACATCAGCATATTATTTCTTTCGACTTTGAGTTGTTTTCAATCGTTTCCTGATAAGCTAAACCTTTTACGTGGCCTCATGTACTAAATCAGTTCCGATTAAGGTAGATTCACCAACCTCAAACCACCCTATAGGAGTTCTACACCTCCTACCATATAATGCCTTGAACGGGGCCATCTGAATACTAGAGTGGGAGCTATTGTTGTAGTCAAACTGGATAAGAGGTAGGTGATCATCCCAACTTCCCTTGAATATCGATCATGTAAGCCCTGAACAAATCCTCCAGAGTTGTAATAGTCCGCTCAGCCTGGCTATCTTTCTGTGGGTGAAAAGCTATGCTGAGTTTGACCTGAGTACCAAGTCCTTTATGAAATGACTTCTAGACGTGTGAGGCGAACTGAGTACCCATATCTAAAATGATGGACAAGGGAAATCCACGCAGTCTAACTAACTCTCAGATATATAGTCTAGCATAATCCTTTACTAAATCTGTGGTCTTAACTGGTAGAAAATATGCTTACTTAGTCATCTAGTCTCTTACCACCCAAATTGAGTCATATTATCAGCGCATACGAGGTAGATCTATAATAAAATCCATGTTCACTTTTTCCCACTTCCAAGTAGGAATGCTAATATCCTGAGTCATACCCCCAGGTCTCTGATGTTCAACCTTGAACTATTGGCAATTTGGACACTTAGCCACAAATTCTGCAATATCCTTTTTCATGCGATTCCACCAGTAGACTTCCTGTAGATCACGGTACATCTTGGTGTCACCTGGTTGGATAGACTACCTGGTGTTGTGAGTTTCCGTTAGTATCCGCTGTTTCAAATTACCTACATCATGAACATACAACCTGCCTTGGTAATGAAGCACACCATCTCCCCCCTTGGATAATGCTTCTACCTCTTTCTTTAGGACTGCTTCCTTCAACTTGAGTAGAATTGGGTCTTCATCCTGCTTTGACTTATCCTTCACCACCAGGGAGGATTCTGCTCACCCTGGATAACAACTCCACATTCTGCTGAATCAACTAACTGGACCCTAACCAAGCCAGCCTATGATTATCCTTTGCAGCTCCTTTTTATCATGCTCAACATGAGCAACACTTCCCATAGACAATCTGCTGAGGGCATCAACCACTATGTTAACTTTGCTCGAGTAGTACAAGACGCTCATATTGTAGTCTTTCAACAACGCTAACCACTTTCATTGATGTAGATTCAAGTCCTTCTAACTGAAGACATACTATAGGCTCTTGTGGCCAGTAAAAACGCCCTATGAACCCCCAAAAGGAAGTGCCTCCAAATATACAAGGCAAATAATACTGTTGCTAGCTCTAGATCATGAGTTGGATAGTTCTTCTCATGAACCTTAAGCTGTCTAGAAGTATAATCTATGACTTTACCATGCTAAGGCCAACTCTGGAGGCCTCAGAATAGATCAAGAACCCGTCTGACCCTTTTGGCAGAGTCAAAACTATGGCTGTAGTGAGTTGAGTCTTCAACACCTGAAAACTTATCACGACCCAAACATAGGCTCGGATCGATACAAGGGACAGGGAGCCTCGGGAGACCCCAAGTTGACCTATGGCATGAACACACATCTAACTCAATTAATAAAAATGGAAGATTTAACATATTAAACATAGCAGAAGTCTAAAATAAACACAACATTAGAAATACACACGAATCTAAAGCTGATTACATTTTACGTTTGAAAAGCCTCTAATACTAGCGAGTTGATGTGACAATATCCCCACCTAACTCTCTAAGTCTATTACTAAATACATAAGGAAAACTAATAAAGCATGGTACTTGGGAGATGAGGACTCACCAATAGGTGTGGGATGCTAACTCTGAAAGGCTGGCAACGACCGAGGCGGAGAGTGAGTACCGGGGCTTGTATCATGAAATGATGCAGTATAAAGTATGCGATAAGTACGTTGAATGTACCAAGTAGGTAAGGTAAGTAAAACCTCTTAAGTAAGTAAAACCGTTTAAAACACGCATAATATAAAATATAAACAAAAATAAGAATCTGAGAGTAGGGCTTGCATGCCATTTTCTAAAATAATGATCTCAACATAACATAACATCACAACTGAATTGATTGACCCAAAGCTGAAATCTAATAATTATAAGTATAACTGAACATTGGGTCAAACCTGTTTTAGAACATTTATATATATATGTATATATATATATATATATATGTATGTATGTATCATGAGTGATAAACATGCATAACTGAAATCATGAGGAACAATGGGAGACTCATCATAGAACCGACATACTATGGTAGAGCTTACATGGTCCCAACTATCAAACTTAAGTGGGTAAAGCCATCCAAATCTTTGCCAATGCTAAGGACAATAGCATGATATTGATATCAAGCACGTGGCCCAATTGGGGCAGGGGATAGAACACATAGGAGGTCCGAATATAATCTAATCATACCTACATTGGTGCATAGTTCTGAGGCATAGGGTTGACTGACCCATAGTCTAATCGATGCTAGACACTACTTCCAAAAAAAATGCGTATGCTCTCCATCGTTCTTTTCGACGAAGCTTACCAACGTCTATTAACGAAGCTCAATAATAAAATACATATCAAATTTGAAATCATATATGAGGATCTCTTGCTCAAATCATACCACAAGCTGAATATAAATGGGAGTCTTCACTCCAAAATCATGTGGTAAGCTTAAATTCATAAATCCATACATCATACTTTATCATTCTTGGAAATATATAATTTACTCGAAAACACGATCATAAACATGGGTAACTTGAAAAAATGCTCTTCATCATAAATATCTCTTCATACTAGAACATTCATCATAAATCTCAACTTTCATGAACTTCTTGTAATTCGGAATTTTGATTTATAAAACATGAAACATGATTTTTAATTGAAAACAATGTAAAACTTGACCATGAATCATAATTCAATAGTACAAACATCTTTAAATCATACCCATGTAGTAAATTAGGAATTTCATGCATTGGGTTAAGACCCCATAGAATCAACATATGAATTTTCATCATTTAGAGAGGGATTGGGCATTGGTGTGAACAGATTCACCCATTCATAACCCTACATACTTGGGGGGATTCGATTTAACAACTTCTCTAATAGCCCATGGAAGAATTGGATGAAAATCGTTGAAGAATTAGCCTTGATCACCTCTATAACTCTCTAACTTTGCATGCATAAGTAGAATGGCCTAAAATGACCTTATCCCTTTTACAACTCATTATTCATAGCTTAAAACTATGTATTTTAGGCCTTAGAATCATAGGAATTACGGAAAAGCCCTTACTAAATTCACAGAAAATAACTGATTGCCAGTTCCCACGAGCGACTGAATGATTCAGTGCATCAATCGTCGAATGCACTATCCGACAATTCATTGGTGCTCATGACGGGGGACCTCACGAGTTGTTACTGGTGACGACGACTCGTGGTCACCACTCATCACCTTCACTACCTAAGATTTCAAATCATTTACAACATGTTGACCACGACTCATCCCACGAATTGTGGTGATTGACCATGACTCATGGGAACTTCCGTAGGGTACACTACAAGGTGTCTTTCACTTTCCTTTAACCCTTGGCCAAGACTGACCAACGGATCGTGGTGACTGACCACGACTCGTGGTTAGGTCTGTGGGGACTTCCTAAATGCAAACTTCAACTCACACCCTGAACCTCACTACCGAGTCTCCTCATGACTCATGGTCTACCCACGAGTCACAGAATGACTCGTTCTGTGACCTAGTGTTTGATTTTTAGTTTTCTCCATTTCAACTCCAAGGTTTGATATTTGGGCTTTTGGGGTATAATAATATCTCCCCTTTGAGAGCATTAGTCCTCGAATGTTGAAAATCATACAGAAAAGCATAGAAATGCAATCATCATATTAAAATACCGATCATTTAAGATGAAAACTGACGGAAGGACTACCTCCAAACTGAGCTACATCGATAAAATGAATTCACAAACCATACATACATATTTTAACATAAAGAAAGTTGGGAACATGAACTAAACATGAAAACTAAATAGAGTACTAGGGCAAAAATTGAAACCTCAAGCTGGAACTGAGCCGGTAGAGAATAAATGTGGGTATCTAGCCATCATGTCTGCTTCGACTTCCGACATAGCTCGCTTAACATGCTGATTCCACCATAAAACTTTAACTAAAGCTACTTCCTTTTTTCTTAGCCTTCAAACTTGATGGTCCAGTATTTCCACCGAAACCTCTTCATAACTAAGGCTGTCTTTCACACCGACACTGTCCACCGGGACAAATAAATCTGGATCACCCAAACACTTCTTTATGAGCGATACATGAAAAACAAGATGCACAGAAGCTAATTCTGAAGGCAACTCCAATTCATATGCCACCTTTCAAACCCATTTGACAATTCGGTAGGGGCCAACATAACGAGGGTTGAGTTTCCCTTTCTTTCCAAACCTCATCACTCCCTTCATGGGAGACACCTTTAAAAACACCCAATCATCCACATTGAACTCTATTTCTCTCCTTCTCACATCGGCATAGGACTTTTGGCGACTTTGAGCAGTGTTCAACCTGTTCCATATGAGCTGAACTTTCTCCGTGGCCTCATGAACTGAATCTGGTCCTATCATCGCAGCTTCACCAACTTCGAACCAACCAATAGGCGATCTACATCTCTTCCCATAGAGAGCTTGAAACGGAGCTATCTGAATGCTAGAATGGTAGTTATTATTGTATGCAAACTCTATAAGAGGCAAATGATCATACCAACTACCTTTGAAGTCAATCACATATGCTCTCAACATGACCTCGAGAGTCTGAATTGTCCGCTCCGCTTGACCATCCATTTTCAGGTGAAATGTTATACTAAGCTTAACCTGTGTACCCAATCCTTTTTGAAATAACCTCCAAAACTGAGAGGTAAATTGGGTAACTCAGTTTGATATGATGGAAAAGTACACTCCATGCAAACAAACTAGCTCTCGAATGTATAGTTCGGCATAATCCTCTGTCGAATCTATGGTTTTGACTGATAGAAAATGAGCATCTTTTGTTAACCTATCTACAACAACCAAAGTGGAGTCATATTGCCGATGCATTCAAGGAAAACCTATTATGAAGTCCATATTGATTTCTTCCCACTTCCAAGTAGGAATACTGTTATTGTGAAGCACATCTCCCGGTCTCGGATGCTCAACCTTCACTTGCTAACAGTTTGGACACTTAGCTACAAATTTCGCGATGTCCTTCTTCATGCCATTCCACCAATAGACTTCTCGTAAGTCATGGTACATCTTTGTGAACCTGGATGGATTGAATACCTGGATCCATGAGCCTCGTGCAATATCCGGTTCCTCAAAGCATCAACATCTGGAACACAAAAGTGACCCTGGTATAGAAGCACTCTATCTCCCCCTTTGGACAAAACATCTACCTTGTGATTCTAAACGACTTCTTTTAACTTTACAAAAATAGGGTCCTCGTCTTTTCTAGCTTTTATATCAGTCACAAGGATGATTTTGATCCGTTCTGAATAATAACATTGTCATCGGTAGAGTCAACATACCAAACTCCCAACCTTGCAAGTCGATGCACATCCTTCACCAGCTCCTTCTTCCCCTCATCTACATGGGACAAACTTTCCATGGAGAGTATACTAAGTGCATCCACTACTACATTAGCCTTTTCTAGATGGTAACGAACACTCATGTCAGAATCCTTTAAGTAGTTCCAGCCACCTTCTTTGCTGAAGATTGAGATCCTTCTAGGTAAACACATATTGTAGACTCTTATGGTCCGTAAACACATCTATATGGAACCTGTACAAATAATGCCTCCATATCTTCAAGGAAAATACCACTGTCGCCAATTCAAGATTATGGGTCAGGTAATTCTTCTCATGAATTTTTAGTTGTCTAGAAGCATAAGCTATAATTTTGTCGTGCTGCATCAATACATGCCCAAGTCCGATCCTTGAAGCATCACAGTATACCACAAACCTATTGGTACCCTCCGGTAGAGTTAACACCAATGCCGAGGTAAGTCGGGTCTTCAACTCCTGAAAGCATCTCTCACAAGCCTTCGACCATTGGAATTTCACTTTCTTTTGAATCAATTTAATCAATGGTGCTGCAATAGATAAAAAGCCCTTAACAAATTTTCGATAGTACCCAGCTAAACCCAAGAAACTCCTGATGTCTGAAGGATTCACCAATCTAGGCCAGTTCTTCACTGCTTCTATTTTTTGAGAGTCTACCTTTCTGCCCTCACTTGACACCATATGGCCTTAAAATGCCACCAAGTCCAACAAAAACTCACAGTTGCTGAATTTAGAATATAATTGGAATCCTTGAGAGTTAGTAATACCACCCTCAAATGAGCGGCATGCTCCTCCGCACTCCGAGAGTATATCAGGGTTCCATCAATAAACACGATAATGAACATGTCCAAGTCTGGTTTGAACACCCTGTTCATCAAGTTCATAAAAGTTGTAGGAGCATTTGTTAGTCTAAAAGACATAACTACAAACTCGTAATTGTTCGGTCGTTTGATATATGGGTATACAACTACACGCAAGTGCACGTGGTCGAACAAGTAGTAAAGTGGCTTAAGTAAGCCAAGTATCGATCCCACAGGGACTGGGATAAGGTAACGAACTACTCAAGTGTCACTATATTTTAACTTTAACAATGAAGACAACAGTGTAACCAAGAGTTTGATATTTTTGGGTTCTAATTTTTATGCTAAGTCTAAAATGATTATCTAATGTGAGTCTGAACTATGAATGTGAGCAAGCTGAGGTTAAATGAACATGTAATGAAATTAATTATCGATATAATTTGGTTAACCTTTCCTCCGGTTGCTAGTCAAGAACTAATGCCAATGGATTAAAACTCTCGTGTTTAACCCAACTTAAGAATCATGAACTGTCCACCTACATTTCTGTGATTAAACGAAAATTCATATTCTAGCCATACAAACCCGGTTCCTAAATTGACTAATACGACTTTCAGGTATATTTCTATCCTGAAGGTAAATCAATTCTCATTTTTCCCACACTAAGAAAGGATCATATCCTATTAATTCACAACTTTCCAATTTCTTGCTCTCTCGAGTGAAACCGGACTTTTTAGATATACATTAACATAGGCCACACATTAATGCAGTAAGAACAAGAATCAATAGAACAACCATGGAAGAAAAGATGAAAAACAAAAGAATCAATAATCACATTTCATTACAATTGTTCTTAACCTCAGCAAGAAGAGGAATTAGCCACTCATTTGTGGATTAAACATCGTTAAATGAGTGTTAAACATACAAGCAATTGAATTCAAGGAGAAGGAAAGAGAAAAAAACACTGATAATTTTGTCCCCTCAACTGCCTGTAACCCACGTTCTTGCTCCACCAAGTCAGAATATTGAAAAATGAACCTAAGTGTTCTATTTATACTAGTGGGAATTTTTCCCGGAATAACAAGCAACGTGTCACGGAGTGCCTCGCGGAGCACTGCCTCTGTGACATGCCACCGACGCGGAACGTTACTAGAAGTTGGGGATCCAGGTAATAAGGCCCAACGTGGCACGGCGTGCAACGCGGAGCTAGGCCACCGTGCCACGGACCTAACGTGAACCCTCACTGGAAATTGGGCAAAAATTCCCTATCCAGGCAGAATGCCTCCGCGATGGCAGCGTGACATGGCTCCATCGTGGAGCCTCTTTATTTTGTGCCTTCCAATGCCTTGTCCTTTGCTCACATCCGAGTCCAACCCCGTTCTATTCCAACATGCATTTTAGCTTCCCAAACTTACATTTTACCTGCAAAACAATGCTAATCATGTTGGTTAGTATAAATACACATTTTATTGCCAATCACATGAGAATGTATAAACATTGATAGATAAACAAGGCCAAAATGACACATTTGGGTATCACTTGGGCATATAAATTTGCCCAAGATCACTTACCCCACACTTAAATCCTTGTTCGTCCTCGAACAACAATCTTACACCTCATGAAATTTACACCCAAACCTCGCTACTTTGGTTCGACAATTTAGGTCACGGTCATACCAATTATTCAATACAGCAAATCATCAAGAAAACATGCATGGTCCTATCAATGCAACGACCTTCAATACATCAAGACCTCCTAGACTTATGAATCGACTCTCGATATTGGTAAACTCATGCAAATCAGCTGATCAAGACATCCGACACGAAAATTAATCTTTCATCAAGCATGTGCCCTCACAACACAAGAGAATTTTCCCCTTTTTGATCATATGAACTCACAAAATTTCACGCAGGGGCATAAAAACACAATTTCGCTCCCTCTCCCAAAAGAATTCACATGCATCATGTCATGATCCATAAGCTTGCCATTAGTGTTTTACTCCACTAATATAAAAAAGTGTGATGTAGGATCCCGTAGGACTTTAACGGGTTCTAATGTAAGCTACGGAACTAGTAAATATTGGGCTAGCCAATAATAGCCACTAGTATCCTTAAGCGCCTTTTCAATACATCCCATCAAACTCATGGGCATTGCTTCTTTCTTCATCCTCCCATTCTTGAAGTTTTTCTTTAGTTTGTCTTATCTTATTAAGCACACTTGACACAACAACAAAGATTATTCATACACCTTCATTATAGTTTGTTTATAACAAGTGCACCTTCAACCTTTTCTTTCCCTTTATTACTCTGCTTTTCTTTTCTTATCACCATTCTCACTCTTTGACACTTTGGGAAAATGATTTTCTCTTCTTAAGCGCTTAAGAGTTTTGGATCAAATTTGCAGCTAATGAAAAGAAGGGATTAAGCTCGGTTTACACTTTCTGACAAAAGAAAAAAATTAATAGGCTAAAGGCTCAACGGGCTGACTAGGGTACACAATCAAGGTGGGTACAATAATGAAAAATAGAAACTTTCGGTTAACAACAAAGAAAAGCCTACATCCTTTCCTACAATGCACCTCCTTCATTTCGTTTTGTACAGACACTAGGCAAGTTCTAGACACTTCACAATGGCATGGAATAACAAAACCTCACGTCACACTTATTGCACATGCTCAATTCAAGATGTATTCACAGACTCTCCAATCAGCTAATTACAGGAATTCAAACATTAAGCCTCAATCACACTGAAATCGACTCTATGGCCTAGGTATCTCAACATATTTACAAAGTTGCATGCTTTCATACGAATCACATTTGCATTTTAAATATCATGTACAACATGCAACCAGAATTCTGCAACCATAAAGTAACTACCAGTTTTGGGATGCAACCCACAAAAGAAAAACAACTGAAAAATAAATGAAAAATCTACTCCTAACGACTACACTTCCCTTAAGTCGGTCGTCATCCATCCATCATAAGGAACAGTCACTAACTATGATTTCGGTTCAATGGGACCATTCTCGGTAAAAGAACCAAAAACAAACGCCGAGAAACCCAAGAATTGAAATTTTTTTTTTAAAATATCGATCATTTCGATAAACAAAAATATGTACAGAATCAGCTAGAAACATTCAGCAACACACAACAGTTTCACATATAATTACAATACAGAACAACAACTTAACAACCACAAATCACAGGGTCAGAAAATTTTGTTCACAGGCACAACAAGAGATTAGAACATACACACAGCACAACCAGCACCTAACTACTCCCACCCCACACTTATCTCGAACACTGTCCCCAGTGTTCACAGAAATTAAAATAGCGCAAAAAATTGGGTGGTGGAACTCCCTGATCAATCAAAATAATCCACTTCTTCATCAGGTGTTGCTGCTTCGTTTCCCATGTCTGAATCACCCCCATCGTCATCATCGGACTCCACATCGGAGTCCTCCCGACATGTCTCCTCGTTTGTGGGGACATCATCATCCATGGGCTCTACAAATGCTGGCCCCACTCGGCATAGAGCCCTGGCGTTTTCGCCAAAAGGGTAGTCTAGCTCGAGCTGCCATAGCTCCTCCTCTGTTGCCGGCCTCCCGCCTATCCTCAGCTGGAGCATCTGCATCCCATAAATACGAGCCATATACTGATCATCATGAGCATGTCGCTCGCCGAGTGTAAGCACTGGCCCGTGGGTGGTGTCGGGAGCCTTAGTTTTGGTGACATCTAAGGCCCGCCGCTCCATCTGCGGAATGTAGTCAAGGGCCTCTTCCTCGACATATAGGCCCCTCAGGAATGTGGTGAGTAGCCCACCAAATCCGTATCTGTGCCCCTGATGCAACCGGGCCCTCTTCATGGCGGAGATAATCACCGCCCCCACGTTGATCTCCAGCCCTTTCATCAGAGAGTACACCAGGCATACACGATCCCGGGTTACATCCGTCATATGTACCCCCGGGATTAGGCAGGAACAGACGATCTTAAGACATATCTTGGCTTCCCTGTTCATATGTGAATAGGGCAAAGTCTCATGGTAGCCCCTCTCCTTGTGTCTGCTCCATCTAGCTGTCGATCGAGTTCCACACAAAGTGCATCTGATGTCCGCATATGGTGGAGTGATGTTCAGTTGTCGAAGCACGTGGGCGTCTGTGTCCCGCGCCCCTAGGATAGCATTGAGGTGGTGGGGCTCAAAGGTGACTATTTGCCCTCTGATTTTGATGGTGTGACTTCTAAGAGTCGGGTTTCAATTGGCATAGAATTCCCGAATCAGGTGCAAGTTGCATTCCTTGGGCTCTTCAAAGATGAAATTGAGCCCAGCTGCCTCGCTCCTGTGGACAATTCTAGGGAACTCCTGTGCCAACGGTTCCCGAGCTATGTGTTCCTCGGGTAAGTACTTGCTCTCCTTGTGCTTGGCATACCACTTCTTCCCCTCTTCTGTCACCCACCTTGTTCCGTATTGGCGGTGTTGGCCACGTGAAACCGCTGGTGATGCTGGGATTGTTGTGCCCAGTCTGATTCTCTTTCTTCCGACGCCAGACGTCGATGCGCCTTTCCCCTTTTCTTGCATGCTTGCCATTTTTCCTGTCAACCCAAATAGACAAGATTAATGTTTAGCCAATGAGTATTAGCTTCGACTAAGGTCGGGTTAAGCTAGGCCACCCCACACTTAGTCCTTAGCTAAAATTACAACATTATGGCAAGATCATACCTATTTACACAAACAAACAACCAAATATACAACCATGCTTACGACGGTATGTATTCTATGTACTACTCAGACTTCGTACAGCTAACCACAATCATTACCATTGATAACATTTTATCTTATCGCACTTAGCGAGGAGAAACAAAGAAATGAAAAAAACAAGAATTTATCTACATGAACCTATACAACTCACCCAATTCTTGCAAATTTCAATGTTCCCCTAACCTGAGAATCCGTCGGTCTTTTAGCATAATAACAATTAGCACATCGACTCATCTCCCTCAACATATACAACCCATCGTGAATTTCACTAGTTCACTACATTTTTCCACTTCAAATTCAAAAACAAGCCCTAGCTATGATTGTATTAAAAAAAATTCGATAAAATTATGCAATAACGAGTTCAAGCGATCACAATGATACTTCAAACATCCATCAACAACAATTCAATTGAATTTACGCTTAATTTCTACTTAGGGCAAGTTTAGCTCACATCATATGCTCAATATCGAAGAAAATCGACAACAAATGAGATGGAATTGAGGAACATACCTTTAATTTGAAGAATTGAAGAAAACTCAATGAAATCCTTGGCCTAAGCCGTGTCACGTTGAAGGGGGAGGGGTTTTAGGGAGATTGGTCGCGGAGTGTGTGAGAAATAAGGAAATTTGAGGGGGATTCAGGGTTTAAAAGTGGAAAAATCGCGCGGGTCACCCGGCGACACGGTGTGACCCGTCGCGATATACACAGCAACGTGTAATGAAGTGCATCGCGGAGCACTACCTCCGTGACATGGAGTTGTCGCGAGGGTATTCTAGAATTCTTTTAAAATTCTGGATTTATACCTCAACGTGTCACGGAGGGTAACGTGGAGGCCCTCCTCCCTGACACGGAGCTATCGCCCTAGCTCACTGTTTTGCCACTTTTTCTTGATTTTCATACCTCAAATTTTCCTTTGCGATTCCGTGTATATTTTCCCTCCGTTCAACCTAAAATTCATTCTACTACAAGAAATTGGTTAGAATTATAGGTTTCACTCAAAATAAAAATAAAAACAAAATTAAAAACTAAAAATTTTGTTGTTAATCAAGAAAGTAAAAGAAAATGAATAAAAATAAAAAAATAAAAATCTATTCACAATTTACAAAGAAAAATTTCACGGGTCGCCTCCCGTGCAGCGCCTGGTTTACCGTCGCGGCTCGACGTCATTCAACTCAGTTGTCCTCTAGGATGATGGAAGTTTTCTCTCAACCACCGTCCTCCCCCCAGTAGTGCTTACATCGTTCAGGTGGTTTTCCCAATAACTCTCGTGAATCCTTTATCTGCACATTATCAACTCGATCAATCATATTGATCACCGAGAGTTCCTCGTACACAGTCGGGAGCTTGGAGGCCTTGTACACATCAAACACTTCCACCTTGTCATTTGCTTGCATGGTTAGCTGCCCCATAGCTACATCAATCAGCGCTTTCCCGATCGCCAAGAAAGGACGTCCCAAAATAAATGGGACTTCCGCGTCTGGTTCAAAATCCATCACGACGAAATCTACCAGGAAGATCAGGAAGACAACTTGCACCAGAACTTCCTCCACAATGCCATCAGGTCTGGCTAAGGACCGATCCGCCAATTGCAAGATCACTGTTGTGGGTCTAGGACTTCCTAGACCCAGCTTTTTGAATACCGATGACGGCATCAAATTAATGCTCACTCCCAAATCACATAATCCACGAGCTCGGATACTCTGCCCAATAGTAATTTGTATAGTAAAGCTCCCAGGATCTTTGAGCTTTGTGGGCAGTCGGTTTTGTATTCGGGAAGTGCACTCCTCCGTAAGAGCCACCGTAGCATACTATGTCAACCGACTTTTGTTTTCCATGATTTCCTTCATATACTTGGCATACTTCGGCACTCCCTGCAAAACATCAACAAGAGGTAAGTTAATATGTACCTGTTTCAGCACCTCCATGAATTTCTTGAAACATGCCTCCTCCTTGTGTTTCTTTAATCGTTGAGGGAACGGGGGTGGTGGTCTTTCTAATTCAGCTTCCTTAGTCTTCCCTCTCTCATCACTTTGCTCCCTCTCGACTTCTGCTGCTCCCGATTGTTGAGGTGGTCTTTCTGGTTCCACCTCTTTCAGCTGCAAACCACTCTTTGTGGTCACTGCATTCACCTGCTTGGGGTTGGGATCTGTGTCACTCGGAAGTCCTCCTCTAGGCCTGGTATTTTTGGCTCCAGCAAATTGCCCAAATTGATATTCAAGTGCCTTGGTAGCTAACTGGTTGTTTTTCACCTCGGCTGCGAATTTCACATAGTCAACCTGCAATTGAGCTTGGTTAGCTATCATCGTCTTGAACATCTCCTCAATGCTGGGTGGTGGTGGTGGAGGAGGTGCATTGTTGTTTCTAAATTGTGCTTGATAATTCTGCTGCCCTCCTTGGTTCCTTTGCACACCCTGACTCGAACTTTTCCCCTGATGGTTGTTGCTACCCCAGGAAAAATTCGGGTGATTCCTCCAATTGGAATTGTAGCTGTTGCCATACTGTTGGTGGTTGTTCCTTTGTATATTTCCCACAAAGTTCACCGAGTCCGGATTTTCTCCACAACACTCAGCTGAGTGCTCACTACTCCCGCACACTTCACACCAAATCTGCTGCACTGCATTCACTGGGGCTTGAGGCTGGTTCATTGTCATGTTACTGAAGTGGGTGTTGAGTTGATTCTGTAAGGCAGCTATCTTTGCAGCAATAGCTGTAAAACCATCCACTTCTAGAACTCCTGCTGCTTTCCTTGTCCCTCCTCTTGATGAATCAGCATTCCACTCCGGATTGCCCTGCGAAATACGATTCAACAAGGTATACAGCTACTCATAAGTTTTCTCCAGCGCTTGTCCCCCAGCTGCTGAGTCTAGCAATATTTTTGTATGGGGTTCCAAACCCTCTATAAAAGTGTGCACCAGCACATCATTGGATTGATGATGATGAGGACAATCCCGCAACATGGACTTGAATCTCTCCCAAGCCTGATATAGATTCTCTCCCTCTCTCTGTTTGAAACTTAGAATTTAACTTCTAAGTCTTGCTGTTTTACCGGAGGGAAAAAATGGTATCAACAATTTCCTTGCAAGATCATCCCACGTCGAAATAGAATTAGGTGGCTCAGCTTTCAACCACCTCTTGGCTTCTCCCAATAGTGAAAATGGGAACAATGTAAGCCGGACATAATCTGATGACACTCCAGTGGGGATGTAAGTGTCACTTATCTCCAAGAAATTTTGGAGATGCTGTTGTGGATCTTCATGAGGGAGACCTGTAAACTGCCCGCTAGTGTGCAGCAATTGTACCATGTTTTCTTTAAGCTCGAACCTCCCTCCTGGCTCAGGTTTGCGGATGCTAGATGTGACATTATTAGAATGTGGGATTGCCACCTCGCAAACCGACCGAGCTGCTACTTCTTCGGGCACTAACATTGCCCGTACTACTGGTGGATTCTTTTGTTGCTCCATGAATGTTTGTCTGAGCAACTATAGCTTTCTTTCTAGATCTTCTCTCCACTGCCGATGAAATAACCGTTCTGGCTCTAAATACGAGTCCACCAGCTCCTTGTCTCTTGCCAATGTTCAACGAGATTAAATCTACAAAATACAGGCTAAGACCAAGTTGTCAACACTAAGAAAATAAAAATATAGTAAATTAACACTTAAGAAAATTTCACCAATTGCTAGTCCCGGCAACGGCGCCAAAAAACTTGTTCGGTCGTTTGTTATATGGGTATATAACTACACGCAAGTGCACGTGGTCGAACAAGTAGTAAAGTGGCTTAAGTAATCCAAGTATCGATACCACAGGGACTGGGATAAGGTAACGAACTACTCATGTCTCACTATATTTTAATTTTAACAATGAAGACAACAGTGTAACCAAGAGTTTGATATTTTTGGGTTCTAATTTTTATGCTAAGTCTAAAACGATTATCTAATGTGAGTCTGAACTATGAATGTGAGCATGCTGAGGTTAAATGAACATGTAATGAAATTAATTATCGATATAATTTGGTTAGCCTTTCCTTCGGTTGCTAGTCAAGAACTAATGCCAATGGATTAAAACTCTCGTATTTAACACAACTTAAGAATCATGAACCGTCCACCTACATTTCTGTGATTAAACGAAAATTCATGTTCTAGCCATACAAAACCGGTTCCTAAATTGACTAATACGACTTTCAGGTATATTTATATCCTGAAGGTAAATCAATTCTCAATTTTCCCAAACTAAGAAAGGATCATATCCTATTAATTCACAACTTTCCAATTTCTTGCTCTCTCGAGTGAAACCGGACTTTTTAGATATACATTAACGTAGGCCACACATTAATGCAGTAAGAACAAGAATCAATAGAACAACCATGGAAGAAAAGATGAAAAACCAAAGAATCAATAATCACATTTCATTACAACTGTTCTTAACCTCAGCAAGAAGAGGAATTAGCCACTCATTTGTGGATTAAACATCGTTAAATGAGTGTTAAACATACAAGCAATTGAATTCAAGGAGAAGGAAAGAGAGAAAAACCCTAATAATTTCGTCCCCTCAACTGCCTGTAACCCACGATCTTGCTCCACCAAGTCAGAATATTGAAAAATGAACCTAATTGTTCTATTTATACTAGTGGGAATTTTTCTCGGAATAACAAGCAACGTGTCACGGAGTGCATCGCGGAGCACTGCCTCCATGACACGCCACCGACGCGCACCCTCATTGGAAGTTGGGGGTCCAAGTAATAAGGCCCAACATGGCACGGCGTGCAACACGGAGCTAGGCCACCGTGCCACGGACCCAACGCGAACCCTGACTGGAAATTGGGAAAAAATTCCCTATCCAGGCGAATGCCTCCGCGATGGCAGCGTGACACGGCTCCATCGCGGAGCCTCTTTATTTTGTGCCTTCCAATGCCTTGTTCTTTGCTCACATTCGAGTCCAACCTCGATCTATTCCAACATGCATTTTAGCTTCCCAAACTTACATTTTACTTGCAAAACAATGCTAATCATGTTGGTTAGTATAAATTCACATTTTATTACCAATCACATGAGAATGTATAAACATTGATAGATAAACAATGCTAAAATGACACATTTGTGTATCACTTGGGCATATAAATTTGCCCAAGATCAGTAATAACCATACCATGTCTTAAAGGTTGTCTTCAGGATGTCTCTCTCCTAAACTCTGAGCTGATGGTACTCGAATTTGAGATCTATCTTTGAAAAACACTTGCCACCCTTATAGCTAGTCAAACAAATCATCAATCCTGGGTAGAGGATACCTGTTCTTGATGGTGACCTTGTTCAATTGTCGATAATCAATACACATACGAAGAGAACCATCCTTCTTTCGGGAAAATAGAATTGGTTCACCCCAACTTGACTTTCTTGGTCTGATGAATCCCTTGTCTTGAAGGTCCTTCAACTCTTTTAGCTCGGCTGGAGCCATTCTAGAGGGAGGAATAGAAATCGGCTGCATATCGGTAAGAAGGTCAATACCAAAATCAATCTCTCGCTTGGGAGGAACTCCTGGCAAATCATCTGGGAAGACATTTGGATACTCACATACTACTGGGACTGACTGGATAGTCATAATCTCGAACATAGCATCCTTAAACCTAACTAGATGGTATACCCAATATTTGGAGATCATCTTTCTGGCCTTAAGGTAGGACATGAAATGACCTATAGGAATAGATGAACTACCTTTCCACTCTAAGACTTGCTTACCTGGAAATCTAAATTCTATTGCCCATCTTTTACAATTAATTGAAGCATAACATGTAAATAGCCAATCCATGCCAAGGATAACATCAAAATTGGTCATGGATAACTCTATTAAATCTGCTGAGGTAACTTTTTGAAGTACTATGACCGGCCAACTCATATATACCCATCTAGCTACAACTAAATAACCCACTGGAGTAGAGACTGAGAAGGGTTCTGATAAGACTTTGGGACTGACTCCAACACTACTAGACATATAAGGTTTCACAAAAGACAAGGTAGCCCCTAGATCTAACAAGGCATATACATCAAGATGAAAACTCGCAACATACCAGTGACTACACTAGGGAGACCTCCTGGTCCTTCGGGATGCTAAGGCATATAATCTGTTTTAGCACTACCGCCACCTGTGCTACTAGATGCTCCCTGCTGTGCTGGGCGTGTGGGTGGAGCTGCTGAACTAGAAGCTGGGCCTCGACCCCCATCTTTTCGCTCTGTAGCTGCCGGGCAATCTTTGAGTATATGGCTGGGCTTCCCACACCCAAAGCAAGCACCTGTACCTTCCAAGCATTGACCTATGTGCCCCCGACCAAACCTGCGGCAAGCTGGGATGCCGGAATATGTGTGCCTGCTGCTCTGACCCTAGAGTCTAATGCTCATCCTCTCTGGTCATGACTAGATCTAGATGGCACGCGCAAGCCAAAGTTTCTAGGGCTGAAGATCTCTGGTGGATCTGCTGTCGGTGCCCACCTCCTGACCTCGGTAGAGAGAATCTATAACTATCAGTCCTGGCCCTCTTGGCCTCTCTCTCCCTCATATACGCCACCTCCATCTATCTGGTGTACAAGACTATCCGATGGAAATTCATATCCTGATGGAGCATAGCGGTCCTGCAATCCTTGTCTAAATAATCTGCCATTCTATGAACATATCTGCTAACTCGCGCCCTCTGATCAACCACTAAATCTAGGGAATACTTTGACAGACGAGTGAACTCGAGGGAATACTCTAGCATTATCCTCTTCCCCTGCTTAAGATTCACAAACTCAGCTGCTTTCAACTCCCTTATCTCACGAGGGAAAATCGATCTAGAAAGGTAACTTAGAACTCCTCCCAAGTGACAGGGCCTGCTCCGACTACCCTACTATATTTCCACTATTGAAACCAGATGTGTGTGACCCCCTTCACTTGATGTAAGGCAAAATTAGCACACTCAACTCCATTCATCCCTATGACTTGGGTGATCTTTACAATCTTATCGATAAACTCATCTGGATCCTCGTCCACCTTGGAACCAAGAAACTCTAGCGGGTTCATCCTCAAAAAATCTGTAACTCAAGCTACCATCGTATTATCATTTTATGGAACATGCACCGCTTCCTTCTGGTTGAATTGAGCGGTCAAGGCCGGCGCTAGCATCGGAAAACTGCTTTAAACTCAGCATGGGCAACTGGCTCCGGTACATGGTATTCCTGGACTGGCGGGGCTTGTTGTTGCCCGTCTCCGTTTCCATCCTCATGGCCATTTCTATTCCCATTCCTCCTACCGTTAATTCTGTGGGGGGCCATAACTCTGCAATCACGAATAGCATGAGTTAGAAGAATAAGGAGATATTTCATCGCATGACATAGATCATGAAAGAATGGATCATTTCCTAAACGTCTCATAGCCTCTTCGTCATAAGTGTGGCGCGCTTCAGACTTATGAAAAAGACTCTACTCAACATGGCTTTTAGACAAACTAGGACACTTTAAACCTATTGCTCTGATACCAAGTTTGTCACGCTGAACATAGGCTCGTATTGAGACACGGGACAAGGAGCACCAAGAGACCCCAAGTCGACCCATGGCATGAACACACATCTAACTCAATCAATAAAACTAGAAGATTTAACATAATAAATGTAGCAGAAGTCTGAAATAAACACAACATTAGAAATACACACGAATCTGAAGCTGATTACGTTCTACGTCTTAAAAGCCTCTACACTGATGAGTTGATGGGACAAGACCCCTACCCAACTCTCTAAGTCTGATATTGATTACATAAGGAGAATTGATAAGAAATGGTCCTCGGGAGATGAGGACTCACTAACAGGTATTGGATGCTAACTCTGAAAGGCTGGCTATGGACGAGTTTGAGTCTGCGTACCGGGGCCTGTATCATAAAACAATATAGCATAGAGTATGCAGTCAATACGTGGAATGAACTGAGCAGGAAAGGTAAGTAAAATCGCTTAAGTAAAACCATTTAAAACATTCATAATATAAAATATAAATAGAAATAATAATCTGAGAGTAGGGCTTGCATGCTATTTCCTGAAATCATGATCTCAACATAACATAACATCACAACTGAATCAATTAACCCAAAGCTGAAATCTGATAATTATAAGTAAAACTGAACATTGGGTCAAACCATCTTTAGAACATTTATATAGACACACACACGCACACATATATATATATCATGAGTGATAAACATGCATAACTAAAATCATGAGGAACAATGGGAGACTCGTCATATAACCGACATACCATGATAAAGCTTACGTGGTCCCTACTACCACACTCAAGTGATTTGAGTCGTCCAAAGCTTTACCAGGGCTAAGGACGATACCATGATATCGATATCAAGCTCGTGGCCTAATCGGTGCAGGAGATAGCTCACATAGGAGGTCCAAATATAATCTGATCATACCTACATTGGAGTGTTGTTCTGAGGCATAGGATTAACTAACCCATAGCCTACAAAGTTCTAAACACTACTCCCAAAAACATACATATGCTCTCCATCATTCTTTTTAATGAAGCTTACCATCGTCTGTTGACGAAGATTAATAACAAAATACATATCAAATCTGAAATCATATATGAGGAGCTCTTGCTCAAACCATACCACAAGCTGAATACAAATGGGAGTCTTCACTCCAAAACCATGTGGTAAGCTTAAATTCATAAATACATACATCATACTTGAACATATGGGCATTGCCCGATATTTTAACATGCTTGAAAATACATAATTCACTTGAAAACATGATCATAAAAATGGGTAACTTGAAAACATGTTGTTCATCATAAATATCTCTTCATACTTGAACATTCATCATAAATCTCAACTTTCATGAACTTCTCAAAATTGGGAATTTTGATTTATAAAACTTGAAACATGATTTTTAATTGAAAACAATGTAAAACTTGCCCATGAATCACAATTCAATAGTAGAAACATCTTTAAATCATACCCATGTAGTAAATTAGGAATTTCATGCATCGGGTTAAAACCCCATAGAATCAACATATGAATTCTAATGATTTAGACAGAGATTGGGCATGGGTGTGAATGGATTCACTCATTCATAACCCTACATAACTGGGGGGATTCGATTCGATAGCTTCTCTGATTTTCCAAGGAAGAATTGTATGGAAAACCTTGAAGAATTAGCCTTGATAACCTCTCTAACTCTCTAACTTTGCATGCATGAGTAAGAATGGGCTAAAATGAACTTATCCCTCTTAAAACTCACCATTCATAGCTTAAAACGACGTAGTTTAGGCCTTAGAATCATAGAAATTACGGAAAAGCCCTTACTAAATTCGCGGAAAATAACTGACTGTCAGTCCCTACGGGGGACTGGACGACTCGTTACTCAAGACCATGACTTGTGGCATCAGTCGTTGAGTTAAATGTCTAATAATTCATTTGGGGCTCATCATGAGGGACCTTACGAGTCGTTACTGGTGACGACGACTCGTGGTCACCACTGGTCACCTTCAGTGCCTAAGATTTCAAATCATTTCCATGCTAACCATGACTCATCCCACGGATCATGGTGATTGACCACGGCTCCTGGGGACCTTCCGAAGGGTACAAGCCAGGTCTCCTTCACTTTCCTTTAACCCTTGCGCACGACTAACTCAACTTGTCATGTTGACTGACCAACACTCGTGGTCAGGTCAATAGGGACTTCAAAAACCCAACTTCAACTCACACCTTAAACCTCCCCATGAGTCTCCTCACGACTCGTGGTCTGCCCCACCAGTCACAAAATGACTTTTTCTGTGACCTGGTGCTAGATTTTCAGTTTTCTGCATTTCAACTCCTGGGTTAGATCTTTGGGATTTCAGGGTATAACAAAACTCTTCTCACATTCATCTGATCACTGAAACATCACCTTCTTCTGAGTTCATCTGGTCAAAGGAGAAGCAATGAAGGAGAACCCTTCTATGAACCATTTTTAATAACCGGCTAAGCCCAAGAAACTCCTAATGTCTGACAGGGAGGTGGGTCTTGGTCAGTCCTTGACTGCCACTATCTTTATAGGTTCCACCTGAATACCCTCACTAGAGACCACATGACTACGGAATGCAGCTGATTTCAGTCATAATTCATACTTGATAAATTTGACGAACAAATGACAATCCCTAAGAGTCTGCAACACTATCCTCAGGTGATCTACAAATTCCTCCTCTTTTCTGGAGTAAACAAGAATATCGTCTATAAAGATAATAATGAACATGTCCAAGTATTGCCTGAATACCCCGTTCTTCAGATCCATAAAAACTACAGGTTCATTGGTTAGTCTAAAAGACATAAGTACAAACTCATAGTGACCATACCGAGTTTTGAAGGCTGTTTTCGAAATGTCATATTCTCGGACCCTGAGCTGGTGGTATCCTGATTTGAGATCAACCATGGAAAAACAGCTAGCTCCTTGGAGTTAGTCGAACAAGTCACAATAAATTTATTACCATCCATAATGAATTAATCAAGAATTTCAACAAATAAAGAATTATTTACATGCAAGAATTCAAAAACTATGTACTTTCTCTCTCTACAATCAATGTGCCTACCCACCAAATTCAAGAATTCAATTGACCATCACCATTCATCCCCACAACTTCAAATCATTATATTCAAATAAAAATAAGTTACCCAACAAAGATAACACGTTATCATGGAAGAATTTAAGAAATTAAAGCTTATGAAACCCACAATATGAAACATAAGGTTTTCACCAACCATGGTGATTTGGATCTTTAATCTTGGGGAAGAGGGTGTGGGAGAATGCTTTCAACATTACCTAAACAAGAGAGGAAAAAAATAATTACTTGAGTTGGAGATGGGAGCTTCACCATAACTTAGAGAAGACAACAATGGAGGGGAAAGAGGGAAGGGGGTTACGAATTAAGACGGAGAAGAAAGAGAACTTTTTGGCTTTTTTTCAACCTTTTAATGAAAAAGGATGAATGGGATTTTAAATAAAGGTGTGGGTCATGGGTTTTTGGTAATTGGAAAGTTTTTGGGTCAAAATTGACCCATTTGACCAAAATATTTTTGTCCATAATGCACCTAGTGCGCCGCCCCCACTATGGCCCCACAGACATAGAAAAAATTTTCTTCAAAGATTGGGGCTGGCGCAGTGCGTCACCCATAGTACCAACCTGACAATATTTTTCTTCTATAGTTTAACACTTGGAGCCCCACGCCAGGTATCTCACCCTATACTTTAACTTTTTTCGCTCATTTTCTCAGCTCTTTTTGCCTCCAAGGATTTGTACGTCTCTAGAAAACAAAGAAAGAAAAAAAATGTAAAAATATGTAAGAAAGAATGCCTCCCACAAAGCGCCTTAGTTATAGTCATGGTACAATATTTATATATTGTCTCCCATGTAGCACTTTATTTAACATCGCGGTACGACTATGGTTACTATTATTCCTGTGGCCGAGTGAAACAGTGACCAAACTGATGATCTGCTAAACTCTCATGCAGCCCATGCTACTCGACTAACTCATTATACCCTCCAGGTTCTACTGCCATCTTAACTATGAAGTCCTCATAGTGAGGAGGCATCCTTGTAGATCTAAACACCTCAAAAACTACCTCCTGATCATTTACCATCACAGAAATCTTGCCTGTGTTTACCTGTATGACAACATTGACTGTGGCTAAAAATTCTCTCCCCGAAATCGGGGGAACTACTGCATCTACTTTATAATCTAGGATTATGAAGTCCACCGAAAGGATGAAAAATCCCACTTTTACGAAGACATCTTCTATTATTCCATCAGGGTAGGCAAGAGATCAGTCTGCAAGCAACAGAGTCATTGTGGTAGGAGGTAGTTCACCTAGCACTAAAGGTTTGAAAAGGATGCAGGAATTAGATTAATCCTCGCACTCGAATCACATAAGCCTAAACCAACTTTTTATCTCCAATCACCACTGGAAGGGTGAAGCTCTCGGGGTCCTTCAGCTTTTTGGGAATTTTATTTTGAACCCGAGAACTGCACTCTTCCGTAAGAGCCATAGTTTTAAACTCTGTTGACCTCCTCTTATTAGCCACAATGTTTTTCAAGTACTTAGTATATTTTGGAACTTCTTGTAAAAGCTCCACCAATGGAATGTTAACATGTACCTATTTTAATAAGTCAAGAAACTTCTGGCAGGCTGAGTCCTCCTTCTGCCTCATGTTGGCCGGAGGAGTATGAGTTTTAGTAGCTAAATCTTTATACTATCTTAGAGCCAGTCGAAATTATGTTTCTCTTGAGCGGTTATTTCTGTGTTTAGTTTTACTGATACTCTTACTCTATTTTCTTTGTTTTATTCCTTAAGTTGGGTAACCGTTTAATCACGGTCTAGGTGTTGGCAAGCCTGTATTTTCCGTTGGATTAGCTCTAAAGTTTTGATGCTAGAGCCGGACCTGGATGGTGTTCCCGTCACCAGACCTAAAGGATTAAGATAAAGTAAATTAGATAAGATAACCAGTAAGTACTTCACAACGAAATAACTATTAAGGAGTAACATCTAAAGTAGATATTAGCCCCGGGATAGTATTAAAATTCCCCCAAATACTTCGTATTATATTAAAATTTATGCTTACACATCCATTTACAGAACAAATAAAATACTACAATAGGAGAATATGGATATGTTTGAAATATCAGAGTAACTATAACAAGAAAAGAACAGAAATATTAAACAACTTAGAGTATTATAAAAAACTAATACCTTCCGAAACTCTGGATAATTATTCTAGAAAAATAATTAGAAAATTAATTCTTGACAACCTAATCAGGTTATTGATCACGGGCAAAATAGCATGCCCGAGATACGCTTTATACCTTAATGTAGTCTTGTTTATCTAAGTTATTTTCCATACTTTCATGTGATTTTATTTAAATGTGAATATATGTGCTAACCAACATGATTAGTCCTTGTTTTGTAGGTTAATAATGCATTTGAGGAACTAATTCACAAGTTGAAGAATAACAAGGAATGGAGTGGAAGCAAGTGGCGAAAGTCGGCAAGGAGCATGCCTTGGCAAGGCTGGCCGCGCCAGGCAGCGTGCCACGCTGTGCGTGTGCCGCGCCCAGCGCCGTGCCACGCCCTCGCCAAGTGCACGAGAAAAGGCAGCAAACGACAGCAGCAGGCAGTGAACTAGCGCACCAGCGCCGTGCCACGCTAGGCCAGCTGCGCGACAGCAGCTTGCCAACGCGCTGCATGAGCAGCGTGCCACGTTGGCCAGCGCGGTGACCCTCGGCAGCTTGGGTTCCTGAGGCACTTTCCAGAGAGCTTTCGCGTTGCCTCCGTGTCACGGAGGCAGTGCTCCGCGATACACTCCGTGACACGGAGCCGTTCCATTACAGGCAAAATTATGCACGTTTTCCCTTTACTATAAATATGACCCTTAGCTCCTAAAATCATTTGGTCACGATTTTACTCTGAAAAACCACCTAGGAGTGAAGGGAGAAGTGGGAGAACTCATCTAGGGTTTATCAAATTCCCTTCTCATCTACCAAATTCATGTAAGTATGTTAGTTTAGTATTAGTTAATTGTAGTTTTACGAACATGAATGGCAAGAACCCTTCCTCTAGGGTTGAAGCCATGAATTATGATTGTGCTTTTATGAATTTGTTTTGGAATTAAGTTATTGATTGTTATTTTCGTCTTGCATTCTGGATTGTTGGTTGTTTTTATGATTGATCACCATGAAAGCATATTTGTTAGCTTGAGTAATAGCTTGAGAAAGCATTACCTAGGTCAGGACATGAGAATGTAAGGAGCATGTTTGTATCTCGGGAGAGATTTTTGTGTCAGGATAGAAATATACCTAACACCGTGCTTGGTTGACACACGGAGGTTATGAAAGACCAACTTGGGATGTCACATCACAACTCGAAAAAGTAGTTGTGAGGCTAAGTTGAGTTAAATGGTTAGACGCACGAAAGTCCCTAATCGTTTCCCCGTAAACCACAACATAATTGATTGCCCGCGACTAGAAAATTAAACTCCTCGCTCACAATGATGCAGTGAGGCTAGATTGCCGTGTTTAGAGGCTCGAAAGACCATAAACACGCACTTCTAATTATGTGAAATAACAATTGATAGTTCCATGCTTAACCCATTGCAAATCGTAGGATCGCATGATTAATTGGTTTTAACTCTATGTTGCTCCTAGAGTGATTTCAGAATATTTCGTTGACCCAAACTTAGACTTAATTAATCTCAATCGAAAATGTCTATAACCAACACTTGAGGTATTTAAGATCACAATAGAAATGGATAGTTAGAGGAATGGGTCCAGTCCCTGTGGGTTCGACAATCCGGTTCTTAAAAAGAGCCACTATATTACTTGCACTACCCGTACACTTGCGGACGCGCGAATCGGGCACGTCAAGTTTTTGGCGTCGTTGGCGGGACTAGGTGAGATTTTGATAATTTATCTATTTTGGTGTGATTTTTGAATTTCCTAAAGTGTTGAAAAACTTGGTCTTAGTCTGTTTATTTGCAGGTGACAGGTTGTCCTGCCGAGCTGGCTAGAAATAGAGAGCTTGTGGAACCGTTGTTGGAACCTGAACGTCAAATCCATTTGCAAAGGAGAGTAGCTCTAGAGCAAAAGGTGAAGAGACTTCAAGAAAAGGTGCAACAACAACCACCCACAGGACAAGCACAATTGTCATCCGAAGCAATGGCAGCAAGACCAGTTCGCGAAGTGGCAATCCCACTAGCGACGAATATGACCTCTAGCATCCGTAAATCGGAACCTGGAGGGCACTTTGAGATTAAACAGAACATGGTGCAGCTGTTACATTCTAGTGTTCAATTCACTGGGATGGCACATGAGGACCCGCAGCAGCACTTACAGAGCTTTTTAGAGATTAGTGACACATTTGTCCCCACCGGTGTGTCCACAGATTATGTCCGAATGACCCTCTTCCCATTTTCACTGTTGGGAGAGGCGAAGAAGTGGCTGAAGGCTGAGCCACCGAACTCCATAACTTCATGGAATGACTTGGCTAAGAAGTTCCTTATCAGATTCTTCCCTTCAGGCAAAACTGCAAGGTTAAGAAGTGAAATACTCAGTTTCAAGCAGAGGCCTGATGAGAACTTATATATGGCTTGGGAAAGATTCAAGTCATTGTTGAGAGATTGCCCCCATCACCAGCAATCAAATGAAGTGCTGGCCCATACCTTTGTAGAAAGTCTAGACCCACACACAAAAATATTACTAGACTCTGCATCGGGTGGGCAAGCCTTGGATAAGACGTATGATGAGTTGTACACTTTGTTGAACAGAATTGCACAAGGAAATCCAGAGTGGCACAGCGAGTCATCGAGAAGGGCAGGAAACAGATCGGGGTTGATAGACGTAGATGGTTTGAATGCTTTGGCAGCACAGTTAGCTTCGTTCCAGCATCAAATGATGACTCAGTTCAATAAACTGAGTATGAACCAACGTCAGGGCCAGGTTAATGCAGTTTAGCAAGCTCCGAGTTGGTGTGAAATTTGTGGTAATAATGGGCACCATGCAGAATCTTGTGGAGCCAATCCGGGGTCAGTCAATTTTGTTAGTAATGTGCAGCGCAACAATCAGAATTTTGAAACCAGTTACAACAGAAATTGGCGGGGCCACCCGAATTTTTCTTGGGGTGGAAACAAAAAGCAGAATTTTATGCAACCTCAACAACAGCAGTATCAGCAGTATAGGCAGAATGATGGGCAATTGAGTAGCAGCATTGAGGAAACACTGCAGAAAATCATGGAGATCCAGACTCAGTTAGTGGAAAATCAGGCAAGGATGGCAACAGACTTAATGAATCAGCAAGTAGCCACCCGAAATCTTGAAAAACAAGTGGGTCAGATAGCAGCTGCTCAAAACATGAGATCACAAGGGGGATTACCAAGCGACACAGATCCTAACCCCCGGCAGATCAATGCCATCAGTCTGAGAAGCGGTAAGCAATTAGCTGATGCAGTGCCAAAAGAGCTGAGGAAGGAGGTGCAGCCGGAGTTGGTTAGACCAGGACCATCCATCAACATGGGAGATTATCAGAGTGCTAGGCAAAAAAATGCACAACTTCCATTGCAGCCAGCACAAAGACCACCACCACCATTCCTTTAGAAATTCCGAAAGAGCAAGGAGGAGGAATGCTTCAAAAAGTTCTTCGAGAGCTTCAAAGAACATCCCATAAATTTGCCTCTTCTTGATGTTTTGCAGGGAATGCCAAAGTATGCTAAATACTTGAAGGACGTGATGGCGAACAAAGTGAGATTGGTGGATGTCCAGACTGTAGCACTAACTGAGGAGTGCAGTCATAGGGTATTGAGCAAAATGCCAAAGAAACTCAAAGACCCAGGGAGTTTTACCCTCCCCATACAAATTGGTAAAGCTGAGGTGCTACGAGCTTTGTGTGACTTAGGGGCAGCAGTCAATCTAATGCCCCTATCCTTATTCAACACCTTGGGGTTGGGACAACCGAGGCCAACAAGGTTGATGCTGCAGCTGGCTGACAAGTCGCGAGTGACACCTGATGGAATAATAGAGGACCTTCTCATCAAAGTAGGTAAGTTCATTATACCTGCTGATTTTATTGTCTTAGATTTTCAGGTTGATGACCAGGTACCCCTGATCTTGGGACGACCATTCTTGGCCACTGGAGGAGTGGTGATTGATTTGAAAGTAGGGACCCTGAAAATGAGGGTCGAGGATGAAGAAGAAATCTTCCGCGTCTACCAAGAAATGAACCCATCTGCACACTACAGAAACCTTTGTCAGGTTAGTGTGTTGGCAGAGGATAAGTGTGGGGTGGAGGATTCCACAGGTGCAGGGCCAAAGGGAATTACAAGTATTCAGCCCGAGTCTGATAAAGGGCTTTAATTAGAGAAGAAGTTGGAGAAAGAGAGGAACAGAGTGGAGGCTGTTTCCTCTAAACAGCAAAAGAAAAGGATATTGTTCTCGAAAGAGAACCCAGGTATGAGGATGTCCTGAAAAGGATAGTCCACGTCGGGCCACGACGTAAAATAAGGCGCTACTTGCGAGGCAACCCAAGGGTACCACAGGTACCATTTTAATTTCTTGCATTGGTGTTGATTTTATTTATTTTTCATCTTGTGTTGTTTTTGGTGGACAGTTAAGCACAGATGGAGGGTAAGTCTGAGTACCCGTGGAGGAGGAAGCTAAAAAGCATGGACGATAAAAAGTGTGGGGTCGACACACACTTGTGCAAAGTGAAGAAAATCATGCTATTAGCTAGGCCTAAAGGCCTCAGGGAGTATTTCCCACCCTTTTTAAATTTTAATTTGATGCTATGAGGACATAGCATTATTTAAGTGTGGGGTGAGGGAAATTTCAAGGGAATTTCAAAAATTTTTGTGCTTAACAAGTTTGTGGTGAATGTAATGCTAAAATTTGAAAAATTTGAAAAATTTGAAAATTTTTCTGAATTAAGCATGACTTCATCACCCGTTGGTTTTTCTTTTCGGTTCTTTTCCGACGGGGGGTCTTTGAACCGAAGAATAAAAATTTTTATCTTTTCCTTTTCTTTGTCTGTATATAGTGTTTTAGTCATAGTTAGAGACTGTTTCCGACGATGGATGGATGACGACCGTCTTGAGGAAAAATTAGTCGGTAGGTGTTGGGTTTTGAAACCATAACTAATTGATGGCTTGATGTTCTTGTTATGTGCTATGCGTGAGTGTAAGATGCAAGTATGTTTAGTGTGAAGCATGCAGGTGTATAACTTTGGGTGAGACGCTTAGGCTCTTGAATTTGACTCAATATGATTGAAGCTTAATTCTGAATTCTTGTGATTAGCTGAGTAAGAGTCTGATGAATCTGTCTTGAATTGAGCATGTGCCATGAGTGTAAGGTTTTTGAGTATTCTGTGCTATTGTGGATTGTCTAGTACTTGCCTGGTGTGTTTATAAAATGAAATGAAGGATGTGAATTGTAGGAGATTATTTAGGCATTTCTTTGAATGAACCAAATTTTTATCCCTCATTTTACCTACCTTGAAAAATTAATCCTAGTTAGCCCCATTGAGCCTTGAGCCTATTCTTTGACAGCTGCAACATAAGCTTAATCCTTTTTCTTTCATTAGCCGTGAACTTGATCCAAAACTCCTAAGCGCTTGAGTGAAAAAATCCGAAGAAGTAAAGGAGTGAGAAGAACGAAAAGAAAGGAAAAGTAGCAAGTTGTAGAAGTGAGAAAAGGACAAAGGTGCACTTGTGTGAAAATGGTTGATTATTTGTAAGGAGCAAGAAAACAAATTAATGAAAAATTATTTATAGAGCTCCTTACTAATAAGTTAAAAGTGCCTAAAGAAATGGGGGAACATAAGAGGAACAAGAAAGATGAAAGGAGAAAAAGGTAAAGTAAGGGAAGGGAAGTTCGTAAGGAGGGCGTAATGTATTGAAAGCACTTAGGAAAGATAGTCACTATTACTGACCATAATAGTACCTACCTGTCCCTTAGCCTACAGTACAACCCATTAAGTCCTACTTGATCTTACGTTCACACATCCTCAAATTAGTGGAATAAAACACTAAGGGCAAGCTTATGGGTCATTACATGATGCATGTGAATTCTTTGTGAGAGTGAGTGAAATTCTATTGATTCACCCACACATGTTATGATGTACAAATAATTTTTGCGTGTGATTGGGTAACTCTATTTCTGTGAGGGGCACATGTTGAATGAAGGATATAATTCATGTGAGATTTCTTAATTAGTTGATTTGCACGAGTTTGCTAAGATTGAGAGTCGATTCTTGAGGCTAAGAAGTCTTAGCATTGTTGTATTTCATCTCGGTGATTAAATTGTGTATGCTCTATCTTTAGCTTGTTATCTTACGTAATCATTATAGTCGTAGCTGGAATTATCTTGCCAAATTAGTATGTGGGAGTCTCCATATGTATAATATGTAAAAGGTTGTTCGAGGATGAACAAGGCTTTAAAGTGTGGGGTTGTGATCACGGGCAAAATAGCATGCCCGAGATACGCTTTATACCTTAATGTAGTCTTGTTTATCTAAGTTATTTTCCATACTTTCATGTGATTTTATATAAATGTGAATATATGTGCTAACCAACATGATTAGTCCTTGTTTTGTAGGTTAATAATGCATTTGAGGAACTAATTCACAAGTTGATGAATAGCAAGGAATGGAGTGGAAGCAAGTGGCGAAAGTCGGCAAGGAGCATGCCTTGGCAAGGCTGGCCGCGCCAGGCAGCGTGCCACACTGTGCGTGTGCCGCGCCCAGTGCCGTGCCACGCCCTCGCCAAGCACACGAGAAAAGGCAGAAAACAGCAGCAGCCGGCAGTGAACTAGCGCGCCAGTGCCGTGCCACGCTAGGCCAGCTGCGCGACAGCAGCTTGCCAACGCGCTGCATGAGCAGCGTGCCACATTGGCCACCGCGGTGACCCTCGGCAGCTTGGGTTCCTGAGGCACTTTCCAGAGAGCTTTCGCGTTGCCTCCATGTCACGGAGGCAGTGCTCCGCGATACACTCCATGACACGGAGCCGTTCCATTACAGGCTAAATTATGCACGTTTTCCATTTACTATAAATAGGACCCTTAGCTCCTAAAATCATTTGGTCACGATTTTATTCTGAAAAACCACCTAGGAGTGAAGGGAGAAGTCGGAGAACTCATCTAGGGTTTATCAAATTCCCTTCTCATCTACCAAATTCATGTAAGTATGTTAGTTTAGTATTAGTTAATTTTAGTTTTACGAACATGAATGGCAAGAACCCTTCCTCTAGGGTTGAAGCCATGAATTATGATTGTGCTTTTATGAATTTGTTTTGGAATTAAGTTATTGATTGTTATTTTCGTCTTGCATTCTGGATTGTTGGTTGTTTTTATGATTGATCACCATGAAAGCATATTTGTTGGCTTGAGTAATAGCTTGAGAAAGCATTACCTAGGTCAGGACATGAGAATGTAAGGAGCATGTTTGTATCTCGGGAGAGATTTTTGTGTCAGGATAGAAATATACCTAACACCGTGCTTGGTTGACACACGGGGGTTATGAAAGACCAACTTGGGATGTCACATCACCACTCGAAGAAGTAGTTGTGAGGCTAAGTTGAGTTAAATGGTTAGACGCACGAATGTCCCTAATCGTTTCCCCGTAAACCACAACATAATTGATTGCCCGCGACTAGAAAATTAAACTCCTCGCTCACAGTGATGCAGTGAGGCTAGATTGCCGTGTTTAGAGGCTCCAAAGACCATAAACATGCAATTCTAATTATGTGAAATAATAATTGATAGCTCCATGCTTAACCCATTGCAAATCGTAGGATCGCATGATTAATTGGTTTTAACTCTATGTTGCTCCTAGAGTGATTTCAGAATATTTCGTTGACCCAAACTTAGACTTAATTAATCTCAATCGAAAATGTCTATAACCAACACTTGAGGTATTTAAGATCACAATAGAAATGGATAGTTAGAGGAATGGGTCCAGTCCCTGTGGGTTCGACAATCCGGTTCTTAAAAAGAGCCACTATATTACTTGCACGACCCGTACACTTGCGGACGCGCGAATCGGGCACGTCAGTTATATAATGAATTATGTTATGTTAGTCATAATTTTCTATACAAAAAAGACAATTAGATGATATATTAATTATTCAGTTAAAACTATCTGCACAATTTTAATCGATACCTCTGAAAATCAGAACACAATAAATAGTATTAATATTTCTGCCACAACTACTAAGATAGCTAAGATAGAGAGCGATTTACAAAATTGGAATATCCCGAAGGAACGTTTTGAAAAGGTATATAAGACTGGAAACTTTAATTTTATTAAAAATTATAATATTAAAACCTCCGAATCTATGGTTGCTATTAATAAGTCTATTGAGACTATTAAATTATTAGCAACTGGAGACATTAACAAACATAGGAAAAACTATAAGTTTCTTCACATAGGACTTGTCCAAGTCGCGGTTAAACCATTGTATCGATTGGGCTTAGACGTACCTATATGTCTTCTATTAAGAGACAATAGGATACTAAACTTTGATGATTCATTATTAGCAGTATTACAAAGTAACCTAGCTAATGGCCCGATATATTTTAACTGTTATCCCAATTTTTCTATAGATATTAATGATCAAAATGTTATGGATACCCTAACTGTTATACCCCGTAGAATTCCCGGCACCTAGATGACCTATTCACACGTTGGTTAAGCACATCTGAAGGCCATACGTGCTACAGAAAGGCCCGGGAAAAAGATCGGACGAGAAACCCGTCGAACCATCGCGGGAGGAGCCAGGCAGAGCCCCTCCGCGATGGCAGCGTGTCACGGAGGTGAGGCCTCCGCGATGGCTCTGTGACACGTTGCCCTTGTCCAGGCCCAAGTATATAAAGGCCACTTCGGTTTTAAATCATTTAATCACATATAATTTTCCAGAGAACAGAGCAAAACGGCAGAGAGAAGGTAAGAACGAAGGAAATTATATAATTTCCTTCCGATTACGCTACTAAACGCTGCCCAAACTCAAATTAATCCCAGATACCGAAGTAGTTAGCAGCAGAGAGCATTCCTACGGATTCAGTTTCGTAAAATATGGCCGACGAATCGTCGAGCCACCGAGCTAAGGTAAGTGGAATTGCTCTAAATTAGTGTCCATGTGTTCCTAGCTGAGAATTGAATATTTCTCCCTTCTGGGCCGCTGAAAAATAGCGAGTTTCTGGCCGTCTTTCGATAAGCCTAAGTTTAGGCTATAAACTATATCGAAAGTGACGTTGCCTTTTGAAATAAAGTTGTATTTAGTGTTAATTGATTTGTTTATGAATGCAGTTGGGAGAAAACAGTTGGAGTACCGGCTGAGCCTCGTCCGACAGACGAATAGTTCAAGATAAGGTATGTAAAGTTCGTTTCCTCGGCAAGTTAAGAATCTTGATACAGTATAGTAATTTAAAGGCCAGTAGATTGTCCAGAAGTCAGGTATTACGTTTGTTATGACTGTTGGTACGATATTGAAAGTATCGAGTTACAATTTGCATGAAATTTGCTAGTATGCTAGAGATTCTAATATAAGCAGTAGAAACTGCACAGTATGCTCAGTATGCGATGTTACACAGGATGTTAGTATATTATTGTGCTCAATCAAAACTCAGTAGAGCAAGTAGTACCTGTAAGATAGCTCGGAAATAGAATGATAAGTTGAAACGAAGTTAGAAAGCATGTTAGAAATAGTGAATCATGTTACTATAGAAAATCAGTTTACAGCATAGTTTCAGCAGAAAGACTATATCATGTTCAGCATTAGCCTTAGTACAGTCTGGCAGAAGACCATATTCGTACATACATATATATTATTTCCAACTTCAGCATGTATTAAGTATGTATATATTTCTATCACTAGTCCAGCATATAGTGTATGCAGAAATTTAGTAACAGCAGAGTTTTCAGCAGAAACATTATCTTATATAGCACTTGCCCCAGTACAGTCCGGCAGGAGACTATATTCATATTTATATATATATTTACCTGCCTCAGCACGTAACAGATACGTACAGATTACTATCATTAGCTCAGCATGCAATATATACGGTACTTTACCCTTATTAGCCTCAGCATGTGAGATACACAGACAGTATTACCAGTTGAGACCGTTGTATTGTTTGGGGTTGGATTACCTAGCATCCACGACCGCCCAGGGTTGATTGCTGTGTCGACTCGTCCGCCAGAGGACGAGGATACGTCATTCTACGGAGTGGCATGCCGTCCCGCCAGGGGACGAAGATGGGATGCCAGCTTTTCCCCATATTTGTGCCTTGATCGGCCCTTACACACCCCAGTCGAGCAGGTACGCCCGGGTGCAGATTCAGGAGTCCTCCGGACTCAGATGCAGTTATAGTCAGGGGCTCAGCGAGCCCAAGTGCATACCCAGGGGACCGGTGGGATGCTTGCAGCCATTATAGGAGATGGGATGACCGGGGTAGGGGTATAGATTCTGTGCTGGTTGTACCTCCCGGCTTATGGGGGCCGGGTAAGGTTTGTGTGTGCTATGTTATGTTATTTCATGTTATGCCATGTTATGTTAGATACCAGTAGATCAGCAGTAGCATGATACGTTTCCAAGTATGGCTCTCATCCATTCCAGTAAAGATTGAGAGAAGGTAAGGTTTACATTATCAGACAGTTAAGTTATTCCTTCTACTTCAGTTTTATCAGTTACATTATTGCTTTCAGATTTTGTTTTCAGTTATTGCTTTACATACTCAGTACCAGCGGTACTGACGCCCGGTGGGGCGCTGCATTACTTGCCTGCAGGTACTTATAGATGAGCAGGTGACACCACGTGATTCCTGTCAGCGTTGAGCATTCAGCTCCTGTCATCCGGAGACTGAATTCCAGAGGTGTACTTCAGTTTCTGTTGTTATATAGTATGGGTAGGTCGGGGCCCTGTCCCGATCATTTCTATTGCTATTCCTAGAGGCTTGCAGTCTGTATATTTCCCTGTGGTCAGTTGAGCCGGTCGTGTGAGGCCGTGCAGTGTTAGCTGTTAGTACTCTTGCTTCTTTTATGTTGGTCGTGTGGGGCCATAAGTTTGACAGTAGTGGTGACCTTGCCGGTCACGTAGCCTTCTAGTATTTTATCGCTGAATGCAGATAACTAGACAGCATGGTGGCCTTGTCGGCCCGCATAGGCTTCCCTATAGTTGCTTGTTCTGGTCAGCTGTTATTACAGGTACAGGAGGCTATAGGCCAATGGGCCGGAGGCTGTGTTTACAGCCGTTATATAGCCCTTTGTTTCCAGAAATGTGAATCAGAGCCAGCCAGGTACCAGATGTGCCTAGGCTTAGCTGTCCAGTAGTTCAGGTCCTAGTAGGGCACCAGGTGCCAGTCATACCCCCCAAGGCGGGGCGTGACACTAACATTAAATGTTAAAACAAAAAACATGAATAACAAACAAAATACAAGAGAAATAGCCATAATATACTGAGTATATTACAGGCTAATGAAAACTACCCTAGCTCCAAAAGCAAAAATAGTAAGTAACAAAGGGGTTACCATGCTTATAGAAGCCAATCACAATCACAACAATATTTTCTTCCCAAAAATGATAAAATGGGATGATGTGTTATTAAAGGATAATTGGCATTTTTACTCCGTAACAGAGCCAAAAATTGAGGATGAAAATTCAACCATTGAGTAGGTAATACAATTTCCGGATGGATCTATAGATTTAAAATTTCTAAGATCCCAATCCTTTAGTCATGCTTCTTCAAGTAAAAGAATGTCTTTTTCGAGACCTTCATTTTCAAAAACGCTAGAAGAAAAGGAGGTAACACTTGAAGACATAGAGAAAAAACTAAAAGGAGTAGATTTCTCTGAAACAATTCCTACGGTTGAATATGAACTTAGAATTACCAAAAGAACAAGTCCTACTGCTAGTGAGATGCTAGGAGCAAGAGACTCTTTATGCATGATTAGATCTAATGAGGAGTTGGAACCAGACTTTGAATATTTAGATAAACTCTGGTTAGACCAGAAAATAGCATAAAAAGGCAATGGTATGCAAAATAATATTCATTAAAGGAAAGATTATCCTTTAGCAAAAAATGGTGCGCTGATATGAAAAGGATGAGATGCAATATAGAGTTCTTTAAATGGTTTGAGTACACAGGAAAATTGGATGATCAAAAGGAATCATTGAGCATGATTGTTAATAAATGGCATACCAAAACTAAGGTGGTTGAATCTATAATTCCCCCACTAGAGGAAATTAGTTTACCAATAGATGGTAGAATTGTTACAACTACACATTTTAAAATTTATATAGTAGACACCAAGGTGATCCTAAGAATAACGATATAAATAGATTAATTCAACAAAATAATTACAATAATCAATTACTATACGTAGTCTCTAATCAGATCCTTAAGACTGATAATAAATCAATTTTCAATGATAAACCTAACCCTTTCTATAATAATAAGAAATTAGAAACCCATCCAACATTGAAATTACCAGAATTTTCCAAAGATAAATTCCCTAAATTTCAAGAAAAGTTTGAAATCACAGATGATCTTATAGAAAAGATTAATGAAAAATTAAAGGCTGAATTAAAATTAAAGAATGAATTAAAATTAAAGGATGAATTAATATTAAAAGATGATAAGGTCATAATAACAATATCCGAAAAGTCCAATAACGACATTAATAAGTTAAGCTCTAAATATTCCATCAAAAAGAATTATTATAATAAACCCTCATTCCCAGATATGCGGTATGAAGAAAATAAAGTTTTATCTCATACTTCACACTCTGGAAATGAAATTGCTGAATGGAATATTGATGGACTTGCAGAACATTAGATATACAATTAGTTACATCAAAAGGGGATGGCCATTATGGCCTATAAAATGAAAAACTGCACGGATAAACAAGTTGCCACTCTAATTATATCTGAATTTACAAGGACATTAAAATATTAGCATGATAATTATCTCACTAAAGATAATAGACATAGTATAACAAATGCTACAACTATCACTCAAGTTATTAAGACTGAATCTACAGGACAAACTTCTGAAAATCTATGCGTAGAAGATGCCACCGCTACTTTAATTTATAGTATAGCAAAATATTTTATAGGAGAACCTCAACTTTTTTAAGATAGGAGTTTAGAAATACTATCTAACCTATCTTCTCCAAAGTTAGATGATTTTAGATAGTATAAGGATGTATTCCTCAACAAGGTTATGGTCAGAGAAGACTTTAGTCATAATTATCGGAAAGAAAAATTTATAAGTGGTTTACCAACATTATTCGCTGAAAAGATTAGAATAAAATTAAAACATAGATTTGATGGAAAAATTCCTTATAGCCAATTAACCTATGGTGATCTTATAAGTTTTATAAATGTCACAGGACTTGAATTATGTACAGATATGAAGCTTAAAATTCAACTTAAAAAGGATAAGAAAGTATCCAAAAAAGAAATAGGAAGCTTTTGTTAAGATTTTGGATACATCAAGTTGTCTGCCCCTTCAAAAGAGGCATCCAAGAAAATTAAAAGAAGACACAAGCACTATAAAAATAAATCTGAAAAACCCCATCATTACAGAAAAAGATTTAAGAGGCACAAACGAGATGCCAAAAAAGGTAGCTTTCAAGGAAATAATGATAAGTGTTGGAATTGTGGAAAATTTGGCCATAAGGCTAAGGATTGTAAGGTCCCTAATAAAAAGAAAGATAAGATCAATATGTTAGAACTTGAGATAGGAATAAAAGATAGATTATATTCTATTCTTGATGAACATGACAATAATTCTTCCCTTGAAGAAAGTTTCAGTGATGAAGACCAGCTTAATATAGCATATAGTTCTGACAATAGTGACTCAACTGATCATTGTGGATGCACGGGAGCAATCTGCATCTGTGATAGCCACTCAATATATGTCATTACCAATAATAACAAGGAAATCTTCTTTGATATGATTGTTCATATTGAAGATAAAGATCTTAAAAGAAAATATTTAATAGAATTAAAAATATAGTTCTTAACCAACAACATGAAAAAGAAACAATTGAGCCTTTTAATATGAAAAATGTACTAAATGAATTTAAAGAACAAAAGTCTAGTACAACAGTACAAGATCTTCAAACCGAATTATTACATATTAAAAATGAAGTCAAAGAAGTTAAACAAAGACTTAACAAGCTAGAAACAGATGCTCTTGCTAATAAACTATTAAATGAACTAGAACCAATGCAAGAATCTGAATTGTATCAATCTGAACCAGGAGCAACATCAAAATTAGAAAAAGGTAAAGAAGAAATTGAGTCTCTAGAAGGTAAATCTGGAGTAAAAGCTATTGCAATAGTTAAAGCCAGAGCTGGAATATACTTATAACATTGGTTATAAATAAAAATTATAGTATTCACAAAATTGCATTATTAGACACAGGTGCAGACCAAAAATGCATTATTGAAGGAATAACCCCTACTAAGTACCTAGCAAAATGTACAACGCGGTTTTTCTTCGCGACAGGAGAAAGGCTCAAAATAAATTATAAACTCCATAAGGCACACATATGCAGTAATGGAATATGCTTTATTAATGATTTTGTAATAACTAAAGATATAAACGAAGAAATAATATTAGGCACCCCTTTATAACCCAAATAAAACCTTATGTCGCTGATTTAGACGGCATCCACACCACTTCTCTTGGAAAAGATATCAGTTTTCCCTACCTAAATAATATGTCAAAAGAAGAAAGTGAATTTATAAAAGAAAAAAACTATCTTTAGAATAAATCTGCTTTCCCAACAATTAAACTATTTAAAGAACGAGATAAAATTTAAACAGATTGAATTCTCTTTAAAACCTCCGAAGGTAGAAGCTAAAATTAAAAGCCTACAAGAATTCATAGAACGAGAAGTCTGTTCAGAATTTCCTAATGCCTTTTGGGAAAGCAAACGCCATATTATTGAGTTACCATATATTGAGGGATTCAACGAAAAGAATATCCCTACTAGGGAAAGACCTATTCAAATGAATCAAGAGGTAATGAAATATTGTTAAAAAAAAATCAACGATTTACTTGATAAAAAGATTATTAGACCTTCCAAGTCACCATGCAGTGTTCAGTATTCTATGTCAATAATAAAGCGGAAAAAGAAAGAGGGGCCCCAAGGCTAGTCATTAATTATAAGCCCCTTAACAAAGTTTTAAAATGGATCAGGTATCCAATACCCAATAAAAGAGATCTTCTTAGAAGAACTTATAAAGCTAACATTTATAGCAAGTTCTATATGAAATCTGGATTTTGGCAAATACAAATAGCAGAAAAAGATTAATATAAAACGACTTTTAATGTACCTTTCGGACAATATGAATGGAATGTAATTCCATTCGAATTAAAAAATGCACCGTCTGAATTTCAGAATATAATGAACAACATATTTAATCCACATAGTCATATTTCTATAGTTTACATAGATGATTTTTTTATATACTCAGAAGATATTGACCAACACTTCAAACATATCCAAACCTCTTTAAAGGTTGTTAAACAAAACAGATTAGTAGTAAGCGCTAAGAGGATTTAGTTATTCCAGATGTTCGGTGGTTTGGAATGCCAACACGCAAGTGCACGTGGTCGAACAAGTAGTAAAATGGCTAGAGTAGCCAAGTATCAATCCCACAGGGACTGGACCAAGGTAATAATCTAATTAAGTGTTAATAAACTCTAACTCTAATAATGCAGACAATAGTTTCGAGAAGATTTTGGGAGTTTGTTTCCTAATTTATACTAATCTAAAATAAATGTACAATTTGAGTCTGAACCATAGTAATGAGCATGCTGAGGCTAAAACAAATAGCAATTTATTGATAAAGGAGATTCTTCATCGGGCAACAAAACTATCTCTATCCAAACAAAGGATAGCTATGAAATGTAGCCACCAGAGACATACTCTCAGACAGTTTTTCCAGCGACTCCTGAAAAGAAAATGGAGAAAAATATTTCAAATAAATAGCAGTTTGAGCTAACAGTTTTACAGGTACTGCCGATCATGGCCCTGGATAAAAAATATGAAGGTTTTGTAGTACCTGAGTTACTTATACCCTACTACACAAATTGGAATTATGTGGAGACAGATGATCCCCTTAAAACCCGAAGGTATTATGAGTTCATTTTAACAAACACCGATTCACTAAAAATTAAGCATAAATTAAAATGTCCGGATAATCATGACAGTATTCAATACTCGAAGTTCACAATTAAAAGAATTTTAAGTCCGTTTGAATGGTTTGTAGATCATCTACATACACCCATTCCCCTATCAAGAACCCATAGATCCCAGACATACAACTGGTATGATTATAAGGCAGCCTGGTATAACTTTATGTATCTAAGGCCCAACACTCACTCTTAGTTTGTCAAGTATTCAGAAGAAATGAAAAGTGCGATCATCCCCAGATGGTTTTACGAATGGTGGAACCAATTTGGAGGAAATAAACAGGTATAAACATTTTCAGACACAGTTTGAAAAATTTCAGGTAGAGTACAATATTTCTACCCTACCAGAAAATATTAAATTATGTATGTTTTTTATTGCAAAAAGAATTTCATAGATTATCAGTTGGTCCTTTGATATTCATGAATTTGAAAGGATTAAATATCTGAGTAGGACCATCAAAATCAAAGGCTGGGCACCAACACCCCAGGAAGATAAGGAAATTTCAAGTTATTCATTACGACAGGATTCACAACTGTCCAAGGAAGAATTAAAAAGAAGGCTCCAGCAGGCCTTGTCAAATTTGGAAAAAGATACCCAACAAAAACAGATAATGGAATTATTAGATACTGCATCGTCTCATACAAGTGAACCAAGCAGTGGAGACATGCTAGATCCGCAAGGAATAGCTCAAGCTTATCTTCTCAACTAAAGAAGACGGCCAGATTATCCTTTCAGAAAAATGAAAAGCTACTACAAATCAAAAGCAGTGGACCCCTCAGGAATTCACCCAAAAAATAATGCGACAAAAAAGCAAGCTACATAAGGACAAAATGGAATCTCTATAAACTCCCATGCAGATGAAGACGAATCTTCATCAAATTCTAAGGTCACATCAGGACAAATATCAAATTTCAAGGAAATCAAGTTTCAAGAAGATGAAGACATGTTTTAATAGATCCGTGTAAAAGTAAATCTGCCACGTGTGGACACATGTAAATAGATAGCAGGTAGTAATTAGTTGACTCATCATATTGAGGTCCATTTACGACCTTCACCTTGTATTAGGAAGGGCATTCAGAAAACACTACACTCACTTCCAAATTGCCCAAACCTCACTATGTTCTCTGTTTTTCCTTCTTATTAATAAACAGCTCTATGTAAGTATCTTTTTCCTCCACTTTATTACTACTTGTAGTATCCATCTTTTATTTTGCTCCTGCCTTAGCCCCACGCCAGGTATCTCACCCTATACTTTAACTTTTGTCGCTCATTTTCTCAGCTCTTTTTGCCTCCAAGGATTTGTTCGTCTCTACAAAACAAAGAAAGAACAAAAAATGTAAAAAATGTAAGAAAGAATGACTCCCACAAAGAGCCTTAGTTATAGTCATGGTATGAAATTTATATATTGCCTCCCACGTAGTGCTTGATTTAACGTTGCGGCACGACTATGGTCACTGTTACTCCTGCGGCCGAGTGAAACAATGACCAAACTAAAGATCTGCTAAACTCTCATGCAACCCATGTTGCTCAACTAACTCATTATACCCTCCAGGTTCTACTGCCAACATAACTATGAAGTCCTCATAGTGAGGAGGCATCCTTGTAGATCTAAACACCTCAAAAACTACCTCTTAATCATCTACCTTTAAAAACATCTTGCCTGTCTTTACCTGTATGACAACATTGACTGTGGCTAAAAGTTCTCTCCCCAAAATCAGGGGAATTACTGCATCTACTTTGTAATCTAGGATTATGAAGTCCATCGAAAGGATGAAAGATCCCACTTTTATTAAGACGTCTTCTATTATTCCATCAGGGTAGGCAAGAGATTGGTCTGCAAGCAATAGAGTCACTGTGGTAGGACGTAGTTCACTTAGCACTAAAGTTTTGAACAGGGATGGAGGAACAGATTAAAGCTCGCACCCGAATCACATAAGGCTGAACCAAGTTTTTTATCTCCAATCACCACTAGAAGGGTGAAGCTCTCGGGGTCCTTCAGCTTTTTGGGAATTTTATTTTGAACCCGAGGATTGCACTCTTCTGTAAGAGCCACAGTTTTGAACTCTGTTGACCTCCTCTTTTTATCCGCAATGTTTTTCAAGTACTTAGTATATTTTGGAACTTCTTGTAAATGCTCCACCAATGGAATGTTAACATGTACCTATTTTAATAAGTCAAGAAACATTTGGCAGGTTGAGTCCTCCTTTTGCCTCTTAAACCTTTGAGGGAATAGGGGCAGTGGTCTGGCTACTACATCTTTCGCTTATGAGTTGCTTGGGTCACCGACCTCATTCCTTCACTTTACAACCTTCTCATCATCAAACTTTTTTCCTCTGGGGATCACCTCACCCAGCTCTTTACCACTGCATAAAGACATTGTGCTCACATTTTCCTTGGTGTTCTTCTCAGTGTTACTCGAAAGTGTTCCTTTTGGTCTGTTCATCTGTTGTAGGGCTAGTTTCCCCATCTGCCACTCAAGCTCATGGATGGACTTTTTGCATTTCAATCACCACTTGAGTGTGCTGCACTATCCACTACTTCATTGTCTCCTCAAGAGAACTGCTCAGCTGCTGGCCCTGAGGCCTTGGATAAGTATTCTGGAGCTTTTGAAAATTCTGATTCCTTCCCCTGGAGGGATTGGCTGCATTCCGGTACCCCTAGTTATATCCATTACCTGCAAAACCACCACAACCACTATAATACCCCAAACGTCCCTAAGATTAGACCCGAGGGGTGAAACATAGAAAATAGAAAAATCTATACCAGGTCATAGAACAACTCATTAGGTGACCTGTTAGGTCACTTGACAGATCGTTCAGTGACCCGTTAAGTGGTTGTTGAGTTGGATAAATGTCACGACCCGAACGGAGGCCCAGGCTGCGATACGGGACAAGGAGCCGCGAGAGACCCCAAGTCGACCCATGGCATAAGCATACATCTAACTCAATCAAGAACTGAAAAACCATTAATACATTTATTGAAGAAGTCTAACTTTAATATAACATCAGAATATAAATTCGAAGCTAAGTACATACATATGTCTGAATAGCCTCTAATCATGACGAGTTGATGGGATAAGGCACAAACTAACTCAACATGCTGAAACTGAAATGTATAAAGAAAAGATGAATAGTCTAGTCCTCGGAAGATAAGGACTCACCAACAAGCAACACTAACCCCGATAAGCTGACTAAGAGCGGGGCTAAAGCTGAGAATTGGGTTCTGTATCATTAAACAATACAACAGAAAGTATGCATTCAGTACGTGGAATGTACCGAGTATGCAATGTAAGTAAAACCGCTAAAATAAGTAAAAATCCTTTTAATCACAATGCGTTAATTAAACACAACATCAGTAAATTTAGAGTAGGGCTTGCATGCATTCTTTCTGAAAATATGATCTTTTCTTAACATGACAATACATAGCTTTATAACATCAAACTGACTCGAATGACTCAAAGCTAAAATATGACATTTATAGAAAAGATGAACATTGAGTCAAACCTTATTTTTAGATCTACATGAGTATATAATAGCCATGAATAATAAATATTCATAACTGAATCATATAGAACAATGGGAGACTCGTCACTTAACCGATATGCCATGATATAACTTACATGGTACCGACTATCACACTCAAGTGGGCAGAGCTGTCCAAAGCCTTGATAAGGCTAAGGACGCTATCATGATATTGATATCAAGATGAAGACCCATTCAGGCAAGGGAAAACTCACAATGGAGGTCCCAAGTCATATAATAGTATTAACTTACATTGGTGCGTACTTCTGGGGCATAGGTTGATCGACCCTTAGCCCGCTTGGTACTAGATTCTTCTCCCAAAAACATGCAATTCTCTATATAGTATTTAACGAAGCTCAACATCATCTATTGATGAAGCTCAATAATAAAATACATCTCAAATACGACATCATGCATATGAGAAGATTTAGTTCAAAACATACCACAAGCTGAAAACATACTTGGGAGCCTTTGCTCCAAAACCTTGTGGTAAGTTATGCATAGGAAGATTTAACTCAAAACATACACAAGATAGAATATAAAATTTGAGATTCTTCGCTCCAAAATAATGTGGTAAGCTTTGTTCGGGAAAATCATCATTTAAACTTAACATGTGGGCATTGTCCAAAGCTTTACCATTGTTATACCCCGTAGAATTCCTGGCACCTAAATGACCTATTCGCACGTTGGATAAGCATATTTGAAGGCCATACGTGCTAGAGAAACGCCTGGGAAAAGATCGGACGAGAAACCTGTTGAACCATCACGGAAGGAGCCGAGGCAGAACCCCTCCGCGATGGCAGCGTGTCACGGAGGTGAAACCTCCGCGTTGGCTCCGTGACACGTTGGCCTTGTCCAGGCCCAAGTATATAAAGCCCCACTTCGGTTTTAAATCATTTATACACTTATATTTCCAGTAAAACAGAGAGTAATCAGCAGAGAGAAGATAAGAACGAAGGAGGTATTATAATTTTCGTCCGATTACGCTGCTAAACGTTGTCCAAACTCAAATTAACCTTATATACCAAGGTATTTAGCAGCAGAGAGCATTCCTACGGATTTATTTTCGTGAAATACGGTCGTCGAATCATCGAGCTACCAAGCTAAGGTAAGTGGAATTGCTCTAAATTAGTGTCTATGTGTTCCTAGCTGTGAAGTGAATATTTCTCCCTTCTGGACCGCTGAAAAATAGCGAGTTTTCGACCGTCTTTTGATAAGCCTAAGTTGAGGCTATAAACTATATCCAAAGCGACGTTGCTCTTTACAATAAAGCTGTATTTAGTATTGATTAACACATTTATGAATGCAGTTGGGAGAAAATAGTTGAAGTACTGGCCGAGCGTCGTCCGACAGCCGGATAGTTCGAGCATAAGGTATGTAAAGTTAGTTTCCTCGGCAAGTTAGTAATCTTTGTACCGTACAGTAATTTAAAGGCCAGTAGAATATTCAGAAGCCATGTTTGACGTTTACTATGAATGATGGTACGATACCAGAAACATTATGTTATGATCAGCGCGAGACTTGCTAGAACGATATAGATTCTAATATAAGTGTTAAGAATTGCGCAGCATGCTCAGTATGTGATGTGACACAGAATGTTAGGATATCATTGTATTTAGTTGAAACCCAGTAAAGCGATGTAATACCTGTAAGACATCTTAGAAATAGAATGATAAGTTAAAATGAAGTTGGAAAGCATGTTAGGAATAGTAAATCATGTTATTATAGGAACTCAGTATACAACATAGTTTTCAGTAGAAACACTATATCATGTTCAGCATTAGACTCAGTACAGTATGGCAGGAGAGTATATTTAGATATATATACTATTATCAGTCCCAGCATGTATTATATACGTACATATCACTATCACTAGTTCAGCATGCAGTATGTACAAACTCTTTATTATCATTAGTTTCAGTATGTGGTATATGCAGATAGTATTACTAGTGAGACTGTTGTATTATTTGGGGTTGGATTACCTAGCATCCATGACCGCCCAGGGTTAATAGCTGTATCGACTCGTCTGCCAGAGGACGAGGATATGTCGCTCTACGGAGTGGCATGCCGTCCCCCAGGGGACGAAGATGGGATGCCAGTTTTCCCCATATTGTGCCTTGGTCGGCCCTTATACACCCCCGTCGAGCGGATACGCCCGGGGTGTTGATTCAGGAGTCCTCCGGACTCAGGTACAGTTATAGTCAGGGGCTCAGCGAGCCCAAGTGCATACCCAGGGGACCGGCAGGATGCTTATAGTTATCATAGGAGATGGGACGACCGGGGTAGGGGTATAGATTGCGTGTTTGTTGTACCTCCCGGCTTATGGGGGCCGGGTAAGGTTTGTGTGTGCTATGTATGTTATGATATGTTGTGCTGTGCTATAATAGATACGAGTAGATCGACAGTAGAATCATAAATCCTCAGGTGTGACTCCTACTCCTTCCAGTATAATTGAGAGAAGGTACGACTTACATTATCAGACAGTTAATCTATTCTCCCTACTTCAGTTTCATCAGTTATATTGTTGTTTTCAGATATTTCTTTCAGTTATTGCTTTACATACTCAGTACTAGCGGTACTGACGCCTGGTGGGGCGCTGCATTACTTGCCTGCAGGTACTCATAGACGAGCAGGCGATACCACGTGATTCCTGTCAGCGATCAAGTATTCAGCTCCTGTAATCCGGAGACTGAACTCTAGAGGTGTACTTCATTTTCTTTTGGTTGTATAGTACGGGTAGGTCGGGGCCCTATCCCAATCATTTCTATTGCTATTCTTAGAGGCTTGCAGTCTGTATATATTTCCCTGTGGTCAGATGAGCCGGTCGTGTGAGGCCGTGCAGTTGTAGAGCTATTGGTACTTGTGTTTCCTTTATGTTGGTCGTGTGGGGCCATAGTTCGACAGTAGTGGTGACCTTGCCGGTCACATAGCTTTCTAGTATTTCATGATTGAGCTATAGATAATTAGACAGCATGGTGGCCTTGTCGGCCCGCATAGGTTTCCCTATATTGACATATTTCTGGTCAGCTGTTAGTACAGGTACAGGAGGCTATAGGCCAATGGGCCGGGGGCTGTGTTTACAGCCGTTATATAGCCCTTTGTTTCCAGAAATGTGAGCTAGAGCCAGCCAGGCACCAGATGTGCCTAGGCTTAGCAGTCCAGCAGTTCAGGTCCTAGTAGGGCACCAGGTGCCAGTCATACCCCCCAAGGCGGGGTGTGACAAACTTGGTATCAGAGCCGGTCGTATCTCAGGAAGTCTGCAAGCCGTGCTAAGAAGAGTCCTGTCCATGGATGTGTTGTGCACCACATACTATGGGTAGGAGGCTGCAAGGCATGATAGGATGGTTGTCTTTTATTCTTATTCAGTCGTGTTGTAGAGCGGTACAATATAGGGTTGAGTCCCTAAAAGCTTACTATATTCTTTGGTTACAGATAATGTCAGACCAGCGACATCCTATCACAGGTCGGAGCTTAGATGTTGCAGCAGGGGAAGGCACCAGTAGGGTGCCTCGCCCTCGTTTAGAAACAGCCCGATCAGAGGGCACTACAGAGGCATCGTCCCAGCCTTCTCAGCAGTCTCCACCATATCAGGAGCCACTAGGGACGACACTACCTTCAGCAGTCTCTATGCCGACACCTTCCGACCAGGAGGTTAGGAGTGCTGTAGTTATGTTAGCACAGATGATCTTAAGGGTTGTGCATGCCACGCCTACATAATCAGTTGAGTTGGCAGCATTTCGGTTACGGGACATCGCCGTGTTATGGAATGAAAGCTGGGAAAGGTCCCGAGGGAGGGATGTTTCCCCCCACCACCTGGTCCAGCTTTTCAGGAGCTTTTCTGGATCACTATTTGCCATGGGAGATTCGACAGGCCCGGGTAGACCAGTTCCTACATTTGGAGCAGGGGACCATGAGTGTTCGGGAATACTCCTTGCGGTTTGATTCTTTGGCTCCATATGCACCGGCCTTTGTTGATACCATGGCATCCAGAGTGCAACGTTTTATTATGGGGTTGAATCTAGAATATTTTGAGACTTGTATTACGGCCACACTGTGAGAGGACATGGACATTGCTCGAATTCAAGCATTTGCCCAGAATATTGAGGGCATCAGACAGCGATATCGGGAGATAAGAAGGGTCAATCAGGAACAACGTCGCTGGGACAGGCCAGTTGAGTTACAGAGGGAGGCCCGGGGAGGACCCAGGCCACGATTGTTAGACAGGCCGCCCAGACCCCCTCCTCCGCCACTGTTGCAGGGGGATAGATTCAGCCACAGGGGGCAGCCAGAGACTGGTAGAGGCTTGCAGATGGCAGATTCACCATTACAGAGGAGGGCGGAGCAGAGTAGGTATACCCTACCACTTTTCCCTATATGCAGTCAACGCCATCCTGGAGCATGCAGGTATGGTTCCACCGCATGTTACATTTGTGGCCAAGAAGGCCATGTGATGAAAGATTGCCCAACCAGAGGACGAGAGGACCGAGATAGACAGGATAGGGCATCTGCAGGGTCACGAGCCACAACATCCTCGATTGGGCGCAGACCCTCAGTTTCAGCAGGCAAGGGTCGGGGCAGATCAGGGGACTCCAGTACAGGTGCGGGTCTAAGCCGCACATATGCTTTACCAGGGAGGCAAGATTCAGAAGCGTCACCGGATGTTGTGACAGGTATGTTAACTATCTGCTCACACCCTGCTTATGTGTTGATTGATCCAGGGTCTACTTTGTCCTACATTACTCCATTTGTGGCACGAAAGTTTAGTATTGTACCAAAATTATTGCAGCAGCCCTTTTTAGTATCCACGCCTATCGGTGACTCTATTACAGCTAATCGAATCTACCGCGGGTGTACAGTAGAGGTTGCTGACCGTCAGACCACAGTAGATCTGGTCGAGTTAGAAACGATAGTCTTCGATGCCATAATGGGTATGGATTGGTTAGTACCGTGTTTTTCCAATGTTGAATGTTGGACCAAGACGGTCCGATTCCACTTCCCAGGAGAAGCAGTGCGGGAATGGAAGGGCAGCACCGCTACGCCAATAGGTAGGTTTATTTCCTACCTTCAGGCGAGAAAGTTGATATCTAAGGGATGTATTTACCATCTGGTTAGAGTTCAGGATGTCCAAGCAGAATCTCCGACACTCCAGTCTGTTCCAGTGGTGAATGAATTCCCTGATGTGTTTCCTAATGAGTTACCCGGTATTCCCCCAGAAAGGGAAATAGAGTTTGCTATTGACCTGTTACCAGGCACTCAGCCGGTATCGATTCCTCCTTACCGCATGGCTCCTGCAGAACTCAGAGAATTAAAGGAGCAGTTGAAAGATTTATTGGATAAAGGTTTCATCAGGCCGAGTACTTCACCACAGGGTGCGCCAGTTTTATTTGTAAGGAAGAAAGATGGCTCGCTCCGAATGTGCATAGATTACCGACAATTAAACAAAGTTACAGTAAAGAACAGGTACCCGCTCCCCAGAATTGATGACTTATTTGATCAGTTGCAGGGAGCCAGACAGTTTTCTAAGATTGACTTGCGATCCGGATATCACCAGGTCCGAGTACGTGAGAGATATATTCCTAAGACAGCATTCAGGACCCGGACATTTTGAATTTCTAGTCATGTCCTTCGGGTTAACGAATGCCCCGGCAGTCTTCATGGACCTGATGAACAGTATTTTCAGACCTTTACTGGACTTGTTCGTGATAGTATTCATTGATGACATTCTGGTGTATTCTCGCTCTGAAGCAGATCACCGGACTCATTTGCGGAAAGTGCTCCAGATCCTCAGGGACCGCCAATTGTATGCTAAATTTTCTAAGTGTGAATTCTAGCTTAACTCAGTGGCCTTTTTAGGGCATATCGTGTCTGATGCTGGTATACAGGTAGACAAGTAGAAAATAGAAGCAGTTAAGTCATGGCCTAGGCCTACCACTCCGACTGAAGTTCGTAGCTTCCTGGGGTTAGCAGGATATTACAGGAGGTTCGTTGAAGGGTTCTCGACTATTGCAGCACCCCTAACCAGATTGACACAGAAAGCAGCAAAGTTTCAATGGACAGAGGCATGTGAGCAGAGCTTCCAGGAACTGAAAGACAGATTAACCTCCGCCCCAGTATTAGCATTGCCGGAAGGCACAAAAGGTTATTCAGTTTATTGTGACGCGTCAGGCGTCGGGTTACGTTGTGTGTTGATGCAGCATGGTAGGGTAATTGCATATGCTTCCCGACAGTTGAGGAAACACGAAAAGAATTACCCTACCCGCGACCTGGAATTGGCCACGGTAATCCACGCCTTAAAGATGTGGAGGCATTACCTGTACGGCGTCCATGTTGATATTTACACAGATCATAAGAGCCAACAGTACATCTTCACTCAGAGGGAGTTGAATTTATGGCAACGCCGCTGGTTGGAGCTATTAAAAGATTATGATATGAACATTCTGTATCACCCAAGAAAAGCTAATGTTGTGGCAGACGCCCTGAGCCGTAAGTCAATGGGGAGTTTGGCGTATTTGCGACCTGAGAAGCGAGAGCTAGCCAAAGAAATTCATCAGTTCACTGGTTTAGCCGTTCGAGTAATGGAAACAGAAAATAATAGAGCGGTAATTTAGAATTCTGCTGTGTCATCATTGGTTACAGAGGTAAAAGAACGATGGTACGAGGACCCTGATTTAGTCCAGCTCAGAGATAGAATTCAGAGAGATAAGGAGTCAGATTTTCAGATAACTGAGGATGATGTGTTACGCTGCAAGGGTCACCTCTGTGTCCCGAATGTTTCAGGGCTTCGTGGGCGGATCATGCATGAGGTACATTACGCTCGCTATTCCCTCCATCCTGGGGCAACGAAAATGTACCATGACATCAGAGACATCTACTGGTGGCCAGGTATGAAAGCTGAGATAGCTGAATTTGTATCTAGATGTTCTAACTGTCAGCAGGTGAAAGCAGAGCACCAGAAACCGGGCGGCTTGACGCAAGATATAACGGTCCCTATGTGGAAGTGGGAAGCGATAAATATGGATTTTGTAACAGGACTACCCCGCACCAGACGCAGAAATGATTCCATTTGGGTAATAGTTGACAGGCTGACAAAATCAGCTCATTTTCTGCCAGTGAAGGCTACCTTTTCGGCTGAGGATTATGCCAAATTATATATCAGAGAAATAGTTAGATTACATGGAGTGCCGGTATCCATCATTTCAGATAGGGGAGCACAGTTCACAGCTAGATTCTGGCAGTCGTTTCAGAAAGGTTTGGGAACACAGATTAACTTGAGCACAGCATTCCATCCTCAGACAGATGGGCAGGCTGAACGTACAATTCAGACGCTCGAAGATATGCTACGAGCGTGTGTGCTAGATTTTGGGGGTAACTAGGATGAGCATCTTTCATTGATTGAATTTGCTTATAATAATAGTTATCATTCAGCTATCCAGATGGCGCCTTTCGAGGCATTATACGGGCGAAAATGTAGATCACCGGTGGGCTGGTTTGAAGTGGGGGAATCAGCATTGGTTGGCCCAGACATTGTTTGGCAGTCAGAGGAAAAGATAAAGTTTATCCGAGAACGTTTACTGACTGCTCAAAGCCGCCAGAAGTCTTATGCAGATATGCGGCGCAGAAATCTAGAATTTGCGGTAAATGATTGGGTATATCTGAAAGTGTCTCCGATGAAAGGGGTAATGAGATTTGGCAAGAAAGGCAAGCTTAGCCTGAGATTAATTGGGCCATATCAGATTCGGTGAAGAATAGGCCGAGTTGCATACGAATTGAACTTGCCTCCGGAGTTAGCATCTGTTCACCCAGTATTCCATGTCTCTATGTTGAGAAAGTTCGTAGGGGACCCTTCTACAGTAGTCCCAGTTCAGGATGTCCAAGTCACAGAAGAGTTAGTATATGAAGAGGTTCCCGTAGCTATCTTAGACAGACAGATTCGCAGGTTGAGGACTAAAGCTGTTGCGTCTGTCAAAGTGTTGTGGCGTAACAGGAATCGTGAGGAAATGACGTGGGAAGCTGAAGAAGATATGAAAGCCAAATACCCTCACCTATTTCAGGCCTAGTCAGGCGACAGGTATGCCCGTATTATTACTTATGCAGTACCTTATAGTTGTATGTGTGTGAATGAGAAAGATTGATACTTAGTTATCCAGTGGATCTTAAAATATTGTGTCCAGTACCTGTGTTGGACTTTTCTGCATTTCAGGTTTTTGCTATAGTCCATATTACAGGGGAAACTCTACAGAAATTGTTTTCTAGAAAGTAAGTTAAGTAGTCCTCCAGATAGCAGTGTACATTCGAGGACGAATGTCCTTAAGGGGGGGAGAATGTTATACCCCGTAGAATTCCCGGCACCTAAATGACCTATTCGCACGTTGGTTAAGCATATTTGAAGGCCATACGTGCTAGAGAAAAGCCCGGGAAAAGATCGGACGAGAAACCTGTTGAACCATTGCGGAAGGAGCCGTGGCAGAACCACTCCGCGATGACAGTGTGTCACGGAGGTGAAGCCTCCGCGTTGGCTCCGTGACACGTTGGCCTTGTCCAGGCCCAAGTATATAAAGCCCCACTTCTGTTTTAAATCATTTATACACTTATATTTCCAGTAAAACAGAGAGTAATCAGCAGAGAGAAGATAAGAACGAATGAGTTATTATAATTTTCGTCCGAATACGCTGCTAAACGTTGTCCAAACTCAAATTAACCTCAAATACCGAGGTATTTAGCAGCAGAGAGCATTCCTACGAATTTAGTTTCGTGAAATACGGCCGACGAATCATCGAGCTACCGAGCTAAGGTAAGTGGAATTGCTCTAAATTAGTGTCTATGTGTTCCTAGCTGTGAAGTGAATATTTCTCCCTTCTGGACCGCTGAAAAATAGCGAGTTTTCGTCCGTCTTTCGATAAGCCTAAGATTAGGCTATAAACTATATTGAAAGCGACGTTGCTCTTTACAATAAAGCTGTATTTAGTATTGATTAACATATTTATGAATGCAGTTGGGAGAAAATAGTTGAAGTACTGGCCGAGCCTCGTCCGACTGCCGGATAGTTCGAGGATAAGATATGTAAAGTTAGTTTCCTCGGCAAGTTAGTAATCTTGGTACCGTACAGTAATTTAAAGGCCAGTAGAATATTCAGAAGCCATGTTTGACGTTTACTATGAATGATGGTACGATACCAGAAACATTATGTTATGATCAGCGCGAGACTTGCTAGCACGATATAGATTCTAATATAAGTGTTAAGAATTGCGCAGCATGCTCAGTATGTGATGTGACACAGAATGTTAGGATATCATTGTATTTAGTTGAAACCTAGTAAAGCGAGGTAATACCTGTAAGACATCTCAGAAATAGAATGATAAGTTCAAATGAAGTTGGAAAGCATGTTAGGAATAGTAAATCATGTTATTACAGGAACTCAGTATACAACATAGTTTTCAGCAGAAATACTATATCATGTTCAGTATTAGACTCAGTACAGTATGGCAGGAGAGTATATTTAGATATATATACTATTATCAGTCCCAGCATGCATTAGATACGTACATATCACTATCACTAGTTCAGCATGCAGTATGTACAAACTCTTTATTATCATTAGTTTCAGTATCTGGTATATGCAGATAGTATTACTAGTGAGACTGTTGTATTGTTTGGGGTTGGATTACCTAGCATCCATGACCGCCCAGGGTTAATAGTTTTATCGACTCGTCCACCAGAGGACGAGGATACGTCGCTCTACGGAGTGGCATGCCGTCCCCCAGGGGACGAAGATAGGATGTTAGTTTTCCCCATATTGTGACTTGGTCAGCCCTTATACACCCCCGTCGAGCGGATACGCCCGGGGTGTTGATTCAGGAGTCCTCCGGACTCAGGTACAGTTATAGTCAGGGGCTCAGCGAGCCCAAGTGCATACCCAGGGGACCGACAGGATGCTTATAGTTATTATAGGAGATGGGACGACTGGGGTAGGGGTATAGATTGCGTGTTGGTTGTACCTCCCGGCTTATAGGGGCCGGGTAAGGTTTGTGTGTGCTATGTATGTTATGATATGTTGTGTTGTGCTATAATAGATACAAGTAGATCCACAGTAGAATGATAAATCCTCAGGTGTGACTCCTACTCCTTCCAGTATAATTGAGAGAAGGTATGACTTACATTATCAGACAGTTAATCTATTCTCCCTACTTCAATTTCATCAGTTATATTGTTGTTTTCAGATATTTCTTTCAGTTATTGCTTTACATACTCAGTACCAGCGGTACTGACGCCCGGTGGGGCGCTGCATTACTTGCCTGCAGGTACTCATAGACGAGCAGGCGATACCGCGTGATTCCTGTCAACGATCGAGTATTCAGCTCCTGTAATCCGGAGACTGAACTCTAGAGGTGTACTTCATTTTCTTTTGGTTGTATAGTACGGGTAGGTCGGGGCCCTGTCTCGATCATTTCTATTGCTATTCCTAGTGGCTTGCAGTCTGTATATATTTCCCTGTGGTCAGATGAGCCGGTCGTGTGAGGCCGTGCAGTTGTATAGCTATTGGTACTTGTGTTTCCTTTATGTTGGCCGTATGGGGCCATAGTTCGACAGTAGTGGTGACCTTGCCGGTCACGTAGCTTTCTAGTATTTCATGATTGAGTTATAGATAACTAGACAGCATGATGGCCTTGTCGGCCCGCATAGGTTTCCCTATATTGACATGTTTCTGGTCAGCTGTTAGTACAGGTACAGGAGGCTATAGGCCAATGGGCCCGGGGGTTGTGTTTAAAGCCGTTATATAGCATTTTTTTTTCAGAAATGTGAGCTAGAGCCAGCCAGGCACCAGATGTGCCTAGGCTTAGCAGTCCAGCAGTTCAGGTCCTAGTAGGGCACCAGGTGCCAGTCATACCCCCCAAGGCGGGGTGTGACAACCATAAATAGAAATACTCAATTCTCATTGAAAATGTAAATATAAATATGGTTATCTCCAAATCATTGTTTTTATCATAATATCTCATCATTATCACATATGCTTCACAAATTTCACTTTTCATGATCGTATCATCAATGGGCTTCAACATTCATAAGGGTTAGAAACATAATTTAATTGAAATCATTAGAAAATTAGCCCATGCTTCACAATTTGAAAATAAAATCATAATAATTCATACCCATGTAAAGAAATTGAAGATTCATGCATGGGTAAAAAACCCGTTAACTTGATGATTGGAAATTCTCAAATTTAGATATAAATTGGGCATTGGTGTGTAAAGAAACAACCACTCATAACCCTACATACTTTGAAGGGATTGATTCTACCACTTCTCTAATTGCCCAAGAAGGATTTGAATGAAAACCTTGAAGGCTTGCTCTAGATCACCTCCTTAACCTCTCAAGTTTGCATGCATGGAAGGAAATAACTTAGAATAGGTTTTCCCCTCTTAAAACCCAGTAAAACGAGCCTAAAGAAATGTAGTATAGGCTTTAGGAACATAGGAATTATGAAAATACCCTTACTAAACTCACAGGAAATTACTGCCAGGTGGTCCTACAAACGACCGATGACTCGTTCCCTTGCTCGTCAGGTGCACTATCTTGCCTTGTCTTTTGGTCTAATAATGATTAACACCATGACTCATTAGGGGTGACCAAGTCATGAAGTACACTATTCTTCTTCCTTCTCTTTACCTTCTCCCCACCCCACGACTGACCTAACGACTCGTGGGGTTTGACCACGAGTCTTTGCCATGCCGATAGGGACCCTTTTTCTTCCAACTTCCCAAACTCTTCCCGAGCATCCCCATGAGTCACCTGATGCCTTGTGGGCTATCCTCATGAGTCATCTCACGACTCATCCTGATCCTGCAACATCAACTTTACATTTTCCCCGTTTCAACTCCGTCCGATCTTTGGGCTTACGGGGTATAACAATATCTCCCCCTTGGGAACATTTATCTCGACTATTGAAGACAAGCAGAAAACACAAACATGCAATTAGCATATTCGAATAGTGACTATATAAATCGAAACTAACGAAATGACAACCTACAATTCAAAATATACAGCTGAACTGAATTCGCAAATCACATATGCACCCATATACATAAAAGAAACTTGCGTGCCTGAACTAAACCTGAAACTAAATGGAGTCTTATGAAAATCTGATACCTCAAGTCGAAACTGAGTCGGTAGAGAGTGTGGGTATTTAGCCATCATATCCACTTTGGCTTCCCATGTAGCTCCTTCAACATGCTGATTTCTCTATAATACTTTAACTGAAGCTATTTCTTTGTTCCTCAGCCTCCGAAACTGACGATCCAATATTTCAACTAGAACTTCCTCATAGCTAAGCTATCCTTTACTCCAATACTGTTCGTTCAGACTACTAAGTCTGGGTCTCCCAAACATTTCTTCAAAAGAGACACATGAAACACAGGATGCACAAAAGATAACTCAGCTGCCTTCAGCTCCCTCATCTCCCGATGGAAGAACCGGTCTACAAATGCAACATGGAACTCTTTCCAAGTGATCAGACTTGCTCCTACGATCCTGCTATCTTTCCATTGGCGAAACCAGATGTGCGTGACCTCTTTTAACTGATAAGAGGCCAACTCAACACATTCAACCCCATTCCCCTCATGACTTGGGTGATCTTGAAAATCTCATCCATGAAATTATGTGGGTCCTCATCCACCTTGGACCTAAGGAACTCCGGCGGGTTCATTCATAAGATGTCTATGACTTGAGCTACTGCTGCGTTGCCATTTTGTAGAACATGCACAATGACATGCTGATTGACCTGAGCGGTCAAGGCCTACGCAAGCATCTGAATAGCGGCCCGAAACTCAGCATGGGCAGCTGGCTTTGGTACCTGGGGCTCCTAAACTGGCAGTGATGCCTATGACCATTTCCATTCTCGTGGCCTTTACCATCTCCATTCCTCCTTCCGTCATTCTTCAAGGAGCCATGATTCTGCAATCGCGAATAACATGAATTAGGGGGATAGAAAGACTTTTCATCGCACAACATAGATCATGAAAGAAGGGAACATTTCCTAAGCGTCTCATAGCCTCTTCATCATAAGTGTGGCGCGCTTCACACCCATGAAAAAGTCTCTACTTAACGTGGCTTTCGGACACCCTAGGACATTTCAAACCTATGGCTCTGATACCAAATTTGTCACAACCCGAACGGAGGCTTGTATCGCTATATGGGACAAGGAGCCCTGAGGGACCCCAAGTCGACCCATGGCATAAGCATACATCTAACCCAATCAAGAACTGAATAACCATCAATAAATTCATAGCAGAAGTCTAACTTGAATATAACATCAGAATATAAATCTGAAGCTGAATACATACATCTCTTTGAATAGTCTCTAATCGTGACAAGTTGATGGGACAAGACCTCAACTAACTCAACAAGCTGAAACTGAAATACATAAAGAAAAGATGAATAGTCTAGTTCTCAAAAGAAGAGGACTCACCAACAAGCAACGCTAACTCCGATAAGCTGACTAAGAGCGGGGCTGAAGCTAAGAGCCAGGTCTTGTATCATGAAATGATGCAGCATAGAAAGTATGTGGTCAGTACGTGGAATGTACTGAGTATGCAATTTAAGTAAAACCGCTAAAGTAAGTAAAAATCCTTTTAATCACAATGCATTAATTAAACATAACATCAGTAAAATGAGAGTAGGGCTTGCATGCATTCTTTTTAAAATCATGATATTTTCATAACATGACAATACATAGATTTATAACATCAAACTGACTCGAATGACTCAAAGCTAAAATATGACATTTATAGAAAAGTTGAACGTTGAGTCAAACCTTACTTTCAGAATCTACATGAGTATATAATAGCCATGAGTAATGAATATTCATAACTAAATCATATAGAACAATGGGAGACTCATCACTTAACCGACATTCCACGATAGAGCTTACGTGGTCCTAATTATCACACTCAAGTTGGCAGAGCCGTCCAAAGCCTTGCTAGGGCTAATGATGCTACCATGATATCAATATCAAGCTGAAGACCCATTCAGGCAAGAGTAAACTCACAAGGGAGGTCCCAAGTCATATAATAGTATGAACCTACATTGGCGCGTACTTCTGGGGCATAAGGTGATCTACCGTTGGCCCGCTCGGTGCTAGACTCTTCTCCCAAAAACTTGCAATGCTCTACATCACATATAACAAATCTCAACATCATCTATTGATGAAGCTCAATAATCAAATACAACTCAAATATGAAATCATGCATATGATAAGCTTTAGTTCAAAACATTTCGCAAGCTGAAAACATACTTGGGAGCCTTTGCTCCAAAAACATGTGGCAAGTAATGCATAGGAAGATTTAACTCAAAATATACCACAAGCTAGAATATAAAATTTGCGAGTCTTCGCTCCAAAACAATGTGGTAAGCTTAGTTCGCGAAAATCATCATTTAAACTTAACATGTGGTCATTTCCCAAAGCTTTATCATACTTAGAAATACTCAATTCTTATTGAAAACATAATTATAAACATGGGTATCTTCAAATAATGCTTTTCATCATAATATCTCATCATTATCACATATGTTTCACAAATCTCACTTTTCATGATCATTTCATCAACGGGCTTCAACATTCATAAGGTAGAAACATAATTTAATTGAAATCATTAGAAAATTAGCCCATGCTTCACAATTTGATAATAAAATCATAATCAATTTATACCCATGTAAAGAAATTGAAGGTTGATGAATTTGGGTAAAAACCCCATAACTTGATCATAGGAAATTCTCATATTTAGATATATATTGGGCATGGGTACGGAAGGGAACACCCACTTATAACCCTACATACCTGGAAGGGATTGATTCTACCACTTCTCTGATTGCCCAGGAAGGATGAAAACCTTGAAGGCTTCCTCTAGATCACCTCCTCAACCTCTCAAGTTTCCATGCATGGAAGGAAATAACTTAGAATAGGTTTTCCCATGTTAAAACACACTAAAACAATCCTCTAACGACATAGTATAGGCTTTAGGAATTTAGGAATTATGAAAAGGCCCTTACTAAACTTGCAGGAAATTACTGCCAGGTAGTCCTAATGGATGACCTGACAACTCGTTCCCTCGCTCGTCAGGTTCACTGCCTTGCCTCGTCTTCTGGTCTCATAACGATTAACACCATGACTCGTTAGGGGTGACCACGTCTCATAGTCACCAGTCGTAAAGTATACTATTCTTCTTCCTTCTCTGTTCCTTCTCCCCACCCCACGACTGACCTAACGACTCGTGGGGTCTGACCATGAGACGTTGCCACGCCCGTGGGGACCCTTTTTCTTCCAACTTCCCAAAATCATCCCTGTCCTCCCCACAAGTCATCTTACAACTCGTGGGTTGTCATCACGAGTCATCTCATGACTCATCCATTGGGCTTCCCGGGTATAACAAGAAAGGAATATCTTATAGGGGTTTGATGGGTAGGGCGACAAGTCTTCATGTCACCCCATGATTCATGTTTTCCCTATTAAGTGTGTGGGGGTGAAAATAGGAGGAATTGGAAGTATGGGCAACAGATGGAGGGGATGAGTTGTCGTGCCCTTAACAAATCGTCAAGTTGTCCGTGGGGTAAGGAAGTATAGTGAATGAGGTAACGAGTCAGGACCACAAGTCTTCTGGTAACCCAACGACTCGTTTGGTTGCTTGTGATGACTTATAGGGTCATGTTTCTAGATGAATCAAGGGAATCTTTTAATTCCTAAGCTCATAAATCCAAAACTACGTCATTTTAATCTCTGAAAGCGGTGTTTTAAAGGGGTTAAACCTATTCAAAATTATTCTCCTTCCTTGGATGCAAGATTAGGAACTCTCTATTGAAGATCAAGCCTAGAATTCTTCAATTTCTTCTCAAAACCTCTTGGGCTTTCAAAGTCAGGTGTAAAATCAACTCCCTCGGATATGTAAGGCTATAATTAAGGGTTCCTTTCTCTCTCATACTCAAATTCTCCTCAACTTTATGAATCAAGTCTCAATCCAAGTTATGATCTAAAAGGGGTTTTAACCCAATCTTATATAATTCTCTATCAATTATTTATACGTCAATCCCTTTTATGTTTTAATGTATACTTGAAGATTCTTGAGCAGATCTGAAGCATGTTTTGATTACAAATTCATGATTTCATATTTTAGAAGATTATGCCTAATCATGCAAGTTCATGAAAAAGTAAAGTTTATGATTAATGATTTCAAGTATGCAGAGATATCTAGCATGTATGAATATTTATAAATTACCCATGTATGAATCTATGATTTTGACCAATGAAGTCTATTTCAAGTATGCATGAGTTTGAAATTCGGGCAAGCCCACACAAGACAAGTATGTTTTATGATTTATCCAAGGCTAACAAGATCAAATTATAGAGGTATATTTTATAGTCAAGACTCCCTAAATGTTCGAATTCAAGTTATGTTTTGAGAATATGATTATATGAGCATTATGCATGTTATGGAAGTAGTGTCTAGCACCGAGCAGGCTAGGGGTCCCAAGGTTCCCCGATCTCATAAACTACGCGCCAACATAGGTGTACATTTTGGGACCTCTCAAGAGAGCATTTCCCTGGCTAATATAATACCCCGGAAGTGCCCAAGACTAGACTCGGGATTTAAAAATGAAACTTAGTATAAATCTTGAAACTATTCATAGAACAGGTCATGGTACAGACCGTTGGTTCCACCAACGACCCGTTGGATGAGTCTGTGGTGAGGTACTGTAGGTTCGGAGTTGGGAGTAACAGGTCAAGGAATAACCGGTGGTTTGATGTAATGAGTCATTAGTTGTGGTCGTGGTGAGAATGGTCCTTGGTCAAGGGGGGAACAATGAGTTATGGAACGACCTATTTCAGGTTACAACGGGTTGTGGCCAGCAGTACTGAAAAGGGTCCCAGGTTAAGGCTGTGATGACGACTACTGGCAATAATGAGTTGTTAGAGATAGCAACGACACATCCTGTCCAATCATGGTGAGGGATCAGAGACCTAAACTTAGGGAGTAGCAACGAGTGGTAATGATGGACCGTAGGAGCCAACAGCCAATTTTTGGTCATCCATGGTCGCTGGCAGTTTAGTTTTTCCAGGAAATTCATTAAGGGTATTTTCGTTATTCCTAATCCCTAGGATCTTAAACTACATCGTTTTATGATCGAAAGAAAGTGTTTTCTGAAGTATAAAGCCTTCCTAAGCTCATTCACATCCATGCATGCAAATTGAAGGCTTAAGAGGTGATCAAGTGTAGGTTTTTCTTCAACTTTTCTCCAAATCTTCATTGGCCAATCCGAAAAGTGGTAGAATCATCCTATAAGGTATGTAGGTTTATGAATGGGTGAATTCAGTCACACCCATGCCCAATCTCTCTCTATATCATGAAAACTCATACGTTGATTCTATGGGGTTTTAACCCAATGTGAGAAATTCCTAATTCTCTACATGGGTAATATCTAAATGTGTTTTTACTATTGAATTGTGAATCATGGGAAAGTTTTATATTCCTTTCCATCGAAATTATGTTTTCAAGATTTATAAATTAAAATGCCCATCTATGAGAAGTGCACGGAAGTTGAGATTTAAGATGAATGTTCAAGTATGATGAGATATTATTGATGATAAGCATGTTTTCAAGTTACCCATGCTTATAATCATGTTTTCAAGTGAATCATCATTTTCAAGCATGTTAAAGTATTGGGAAATACCTATATGTTCAAGTATGATTTATGATTTCACGATTAAGCTTACCACATGGTTTTGGAGTTAAAAGGCTCCCCTTTATGTTCAGCTTGTGGTATGATTTGGGAAAAAGCTCCTCTTATATAATTTCAAATTTGATATGCATTTGATTATTTAGCTTCTTCACTAGACGATGATCAGCTTCGCTGAAAAATGATGGAGAGCAAATGTATGTTTTTGGGAGTAGTGTCTAGCACTGAGTGGGCTAAGGGCGATCAACCCTATGCCTCAAAACTACGCACCAACGTGGGTTTACAAATTACATATATACTTTGGGACCTCCCTTGTGATCTATCCCCTTCCCCGATTGGGCCTTGAGCTTGATATCGATTTAAAGATATCATTCTTATCCCTAGTAAGGATCTGGACGGCTTTACCCATATGAGTGTGATAGTTGGGACCACGTAAGCTCTATCGTGGTATGTCGGTTATATGATGAGTCTCCAGTTGTTCCTCATGATTTGAGTTATGCATGTTCATCACTCATGATTTATATATATATATATGCTTTAAAAGAGGCTTGACCTAATTTTCAATTTTACTTATGATTATTAGATTTAAGCTTTAGGCATTCGATTCAGTTATAATGTTATGTTATGTTCAGACAATGATTTCTGAAATAGCATGCAAGCCCTACTCTCAGATTCTTATTTTTATCATGTTTTACATTATGCATGTTTTAAATGATTTTACTTAGTTATACTTACCTTTCATATTCTGTACATTCCAAGTACTAATCGCATACTCTATGCTGTATCATTTGATGATACAGGTCCCGATCTTCAGACACAGTCCCGCCACTAGCCATCTTTCGGAGTTAACATCAGTCTCTTTTGGTGAGTCCTTATCTGTCGAGGGCCCCTATTTTATTCAGGTATGTTGATGTATTTTCAGTTTCATACTTAGAGAGTTAGTTGGGGTCTTGTCCCATCAACTCATCATACTTATAGGCTTTTCGGACAATAGATTGTATTCAACATCAGACACATGTTGTATTTTTGGATGATATGTTATGCTATATTTCCGCTATGTTATTATGATTAATTCTTCCTCTTTATTTGATTGAGTTAGATGTATGTTCATGCCATGGGTAGACTTGGAGTCTCTTGCAGATCCTTGTCTCATGTCCCGATCCAGGCCTATGTTCAGGGCATGACAAATATAGTATCAGAGCAATAGGTTTGATGTGTCCTAGGGTGTTTGAAAGCCATGTTAAGTAGAGTTTTTTTCATAAGTGTGAAGCGCATCACACTTATGATAAAGAGGCTGCGAGACATTAAGGAAATGTTCCCTTCTTTCCTGATCTATGTCGTGCAATGAAATGTCTCTCTATCCTTCTAACTCGTGCTTTTCGTGATTGCAGAATCATGGCTCCCCATAGAGTTAATGGTAGGAGGAATGGAAATGGAAATGGCCACGAGGATGGCAATGGAGACGGGCACCAACAAGCCCCACCAGTCCATGAGCACCATGCACAAGAGCTAGTTGCCCATGTTGAATTCTGGGCAGCCGTTCAGATGCTAGCGCAGGCCTTGACTTCTCAGGTCAACCAGCATGCAGTGGTGTATGTCCTGCAAAATGGAAACGCGGCGGAAGCATGAGTCATAGATTTGTTAAGCATGAACCCACCAGAGTTTCTTGGGTCCAAGGTAGACGAGGATCCACATGAGTTTATCGATGAGATTCTGAAGATTACCTAGGTCATAGGGGTGAATGGAGTAGATTGTGCTGATTTGGCCTCATATCAGTGGAAGGGGATCGCACACATTTGGTTTAGATAGTAGAAGGATAGTAGGGAAACTGGTGCAAGCTCTATCAGTTGGGAGGAGTTTCATGTGGCCTTTCTAGATCGAGTTTTCCCTCGTGAGATGAGGGAGTTGAAGGCAGCGGAGTTTGTGAGTCTTAATTAGGGGAAGATGAAGGTGTATGAGTGTGCCCTTGATTTCACCCGTCTGTCGAAGTACACCCCAAAGTTAGTGGTTGATCAGAGGGCGCGAGTTGATGAGTTGGTAATTTACCAACTCATTAGGCTCTAAAACTTGAGCTTTTGCTTCGTTCTTTAGTTGATAATATGGATTTTATGCCCTTTTTCATTTTTTTGTGTGTAGATGACTAAATGTGAAGAAAAGAGAAAAAATAGAGCAAAAAGAAGGGAGCGAGAGGAAATCGGCGATCCACAGATGAAAACCAACAAAACACCAGCTAAAGGCCTAACATCACTGCCTCTGAGGATTAATGCCACCGACAGTTCAAGAATTTCTAGCAGCAATTCATCGATCCAGTTGCCGAAAGACAACCAAAGTTTTGGAAAATAGCTTCAAGAGCCGGCGGTTCACGGATTGGCAGCGGCGGAACACCGGGTGAACCGCCGATGTTTACTGGAATTTAGTAAGGGCGTAGAAAAGATACCCGGGGGTTCACGGATTGGAACCGGCGAACTGCCAGTGCCTTCACCTATTCTAGAAGGGTGCTCAGGGGTATAATCATCCAACACATAAAAAGAGATAAAAAAATGCCCTACTTTTTAGGATATAAATAGAAGAAAAGTACTTTGTACAGATATGAAGGGGAGAAGATGAGGTAGAAAGAGAGATATTGAGAGACAGCAAAAGCAAATATCACATCATTGTTTCAATTTTTAGCTGTAGAACATTCTCTTAGCAAAAGTAGGGAGATTTTTATTGGTAAATTTGGAAAAAGTATTCTGCTCTATTTCTTCTTTGTACTAGTAAGTTTCACCTATTATTGGAGATTATCTGGTGAAGTTGATTTTTCTACTCTTGTTATTAAATTCAATGAAGCAATGATGAATGTATTTTTGAATTTCTTAATCATGAGTAGCTAAATCATTAACTAGAGGTGTGTGATGATGAATACTTAATTAGATTGGGTATTGCTAGAGTCATCTTTATGTTGTTCAAATAAGTGTAAATCTATTAGATTCTCTTCAATCTAAAAAGGAAGGTCCATTGATTATGATATGAGTCTATTTATTCTTTCTTGATTGTTGCTTGAAAAAGAATAATTAAGAATTAGAGGAGAATTTAATAGTGGGTATGGATAAGGGATTGTGAAATTGGGAAAGAAATAGCTAAAAATGATTTCTCATTCCTGATTAGCGGCTAACAGCTAGAAATTAATGCAGTTGCTAATCCAAATCAAAATCGGGTTGAGCTAAATTATGACTAGAGGTTTGACAAAACTCTTGTAAGAGGTAATTAGAAGGCTGAAAAGCTATAATTACCCACTTCCCAAGATTATTTACACTTGTTGAACTCATAAGGTGACCTGGCATATCCCGATCTAGTTAGTATTTCATCTACACAACACCTCTAGTCTTTCACACTCTTGTTGACAACTTAGCTGATCTTGCTGTTTTATTTCACTGATTCACCCAATACAATTCACTAAAAATTTTAACCCCCCCCCCCAATTTTTTAAAATTAAATCTTCATGGTGCAAGCAAATATCAGTTTCCCAACTGACACTTACAACTATCATTCCCTAGTCCTCATGGGATTCTACCCCGACACTCATCTAGTTACTTGTTTGATACTTTTGTTCTGTATATTCTTTGCATGAAGGATATATTTTGGAAGTTATCAAAAAAAGCGCTGTTGTCGGGGACTAGCACTTGATATTCTTGTGTTGATTGTTAAATTGAAATAGTTTTGCATCATAGCTACTTGACGGTAGTTTTCTGTGTTGTGATCTCATAACCACATGAGTCAACACTCCCAAGCAGGGGATAGCTCAGTAGAAGGTAACATGGAACACGATGAAGACAACTCGGTAATTCCGAAAATTGCGGGAGCCATTCGCCTACTACCGACGATATGGAATGCTATATTTCATGTCACAAGCACCATGTTGCACTTGCTGGAAATGAAGGGGCTCTTTTGCAGAAAACCATGTGAAGACGCGAATCGACATTTGAGAAACTTCTTGGAAATATGCCATCCCTTCAACATAACGAATATCAGTCAAGAGTCAATCAGGTTGAGACTCTTTCCTTTTTCACTAATGGGGGAGGCAAAAATGTGGCTAGAGGAACTCCTTTTGGGAAGTATTGCTTCATGGAAGGAGTTAATGAGGCCTTCTTGGACCACTTTTTCCCTCGATCAAAGATGCTTCAGCTGAGGGATGATATTACAAATTTCAGGCAAGAACCAGGAGAGCCTTTGCAGTAGGCATTGTTAAGGTATAAAGAGAAGGTTTCTCTTTGCCCAAATCATGTATTTCCTGATGGAGTGCTTCTCCAAAGCTTCTATAGGGCCCTTGATTCAATCAACAAGTCTGTGGACAACCACCTAATTGGTGGTTCTATTATGGATCAAACATATGGGTTGACCAAAGCCCTCCTGGATAGAATGACAAAGATGAATAGGGCTTGGCACATGAGAGAAACAAATATGTCCACTCATGAAATCATCTCAAGTGCATTGGCTGCTGAGTTGCGAAATAGGGATGAGAAGTGGGATGAGACTCTTGCCAAGATGATTACACAATTAGAATTGATGATGAAACACATGACGGGAGCAGGGCCCAAGGTGGTAAATGTTGTGGGAATGCAAGGTCCCTTAAAATATGAGGGAGAGTCATCACTGCCAAGATATGAAGAAGAATGCCAATACATGGGCAACCAGAGGGGAAATCCTCGACTGGATTCCTAGAAGCAAACAAAGGCCTATGGTACCCAAGGGATGACAACCAAGGTTGGAGAATTCATGAGCCACAAGGATGGCCCGAAAGGAACGAACTGTGGGGTAATAGAGAGCCAAACCAAGAGGGTGCTATCACCGGAGTTCAAACCCATATGTTCTCCCTCCAAAGGTTGGGAATCCCCAAAATTATCCGAGCGTGAGTGATGCGAGTAACTCGAAAATTGAAGAAATGCTATCAAGAGTTCTGAAGAACGTTGAGTCGACTAAGAGCTGGGTGAAAGAATTAAGAGGGGAGGTGTCTATCATGCCCAAATAGTGAGTGATATTCTGCCTCCATCAAGAATTTGGAGGCCCAAATGAATCACTTGTCAGCTCAAATGAACCCCAGGATGAAGGGAATACTTCCTACTGACACAATGCCTAATCCAAAGAATGATGGTCAATGTATAACTATTGTCACAAGGAGTGGCAAGGTGATTGGAGATGCCCCGACAAAGCCTAATGCGGTTGGTAACCCAAAATGAGATGAATAATATGAAGTCGACAAAATGCCAATGACTCCAAGGAATGAAGAAAAGATTGATGAGGAAGGAGAGGAAAAGGATGATGAAATCCTCTTTCATGCTTATAAGGATGAGGCAGGAAAGAAGGCTCCAATTGATGACAAGGTGGAATCGAGAATCTCACCTCCTTATCCATAATAGTTGGCCAAGAAAAAGAAGGACGACCAGTTCAAAAAGATTCTTGACATGTTTAGCAAGTTGTCCATAAATATACCATTAGTAGATGCCCTACTCTAAATGCCCGGTTATGCAAAGTTTATGAAAGAATTTCTGAAGAAGAAGAAGGTGGTTGATGCAGGTAATGGAGAGAAAGTGCAACATTGTAGTGCAGTGATGATGAGTAATCTTTCCCCCAAACGGGAGGACCCAGGAGCTTTCACAATACCATGTAAAATTGGGATACATGTGTTTAAAAATTCTCTATGTGATCTTGGCGCCAACATAAATTTGATTCCCCTACTCATTTTCATGAAATTGGGACTCAGAAGCACAAAGCCGACGTCGATGAGGCTGCTCATGGAAGATAGATCAATAGAAAGACCGGTGGGGGTGTTAGAAGTTGTGTTCGTAAGAGTGGATAAGTTTATTCTACCAGATGATGTTTTAATTTTTGATTGTGAAATGGATGTAGAGGTTCCCATTATTTACCACTGTTAGCTACGGGGAGAGCCGTGGTGGATGTGGAGCTTGGAGAGCTAAAATTTCGAGTTGGAAGTAAGGAAGTCACCTTCAAGGTGTGTCCATCAGCTGAAAACCCCCTCAAATTAAAGGTGGTTGGAGTGTTTCAAAAGAAGAGGAAGACAAGGGATTGGATTTTGAAGGAGACGGAGTCGGATGATGACCCATCGGAAAAGAGTTGGTAAAAAGAGATCCACGTTGTGCCACAATATTAACTAAGGCGCTTCTTGAGAGGCAACTCAAGTGTTTAGTGAATTATTTGATGTTTTTGTTGTTTTTATTTTTGTAGGAGCTGTGAAGTGAGGAACAAAGGGAGACACAAACCCTGAATAAAGCAATGGCGCGGAACCGGTGAGTCGCCAGTCCAGAAGCACGAACCTCCAGTGAAGGTGAGTGCAAAATAGAAGGTTGGGTTTAAAACAAAGAACCAACAAACATATTGGCGAACCGCTGATTCAGAACCATGGAACGCCAGTGGGTTGCTGAGGTAAGAGAGAGGACCTGAAGCTCGGGCACATGAGTGGCGGGAAACCGGCGAATCGCCGATTCCATCCGTGAACCGCAAGTGGGTCGCTGGCCAAGAAATAGATAACTGGGCACAAAATACATGGCAGAGGAAAATTAAAGTGACAGAAAGCAGGTGTAATTTATCGAACCGCCGATGAAACGCCGGTCAGTGTACAAGTTTTTTTCAAAATGGAATTTAAAGAGCAGGTCAACAAAATCCCAAATTCCTAATCAGCTACCCTATCCTACAAAAATTTCCATGGTCCCCTTTCTCTGCCATTTTTCCACTCTATTTTTGTCTCTCCATTACCGAAAATTCCCATTTCCCCATATCCGTCTATTTTTAACCTTTCCACCTTCCCACTTCCCACCAACACACCCACATTAAACTCTCCAACTCCCCCTCAACCTATCAAACTTCCATCTTTCACCTATAAAATGCTCTCCACATTTCCATAACATATTCAATTCACACACATTTCCATCCTCTACTAAATATATCTCGAAGTGCCATTGTAAGATTTAGCTAAGATTTTTTGAAGTTCAAGTGTGCAAGCAATCCTATAATTTGGTAAAAATTTTCTTGCCCTTGTCTTTATTTTCTCATTGGTGCTTAAGTCTTTAGCAGTAATACTTTGTTTCCCCTAATTAATGAACTCATGAATGTGTGTTTATGTGAGTGAAATTATGAAAAGGGTGAATTTTGAGTGACCCAATCGAAAACGTAACATTTTGCCCAATGATAGACCGAGTGACGCCATTCATAAGGGCTAAACATCATGAGAGTGTGTTTGAATGGAGTAGTGCTGATTTAATCATGTTGTGTGTGAGTGTGTGTTAATGGGTGTTTGTAAGATGTTAAGTTCAAAATTTAGGGACGACGAGGTCTGGTGTTTCGCCAGTCAAATTCGGTGAATTGTCGATGGAACGCCGACTCACTCTGAAAGTTGGCTTTAAGCCACTGAGTGGGACCCGCAGTACTTCGGCAGTTCACGAATCCAGACATGCGGTTTGCCATTGAACTTCCGATACACCCCTCACTTGCTCAGTCTTCTAGAAGGCATCGGCGGGCAAACAACGATTTGTGAAATTTCTCCTGCGAACCATCGGTACTTTGCCGGTACTGTTTGTACTTTAAATGGTTGTTTGGTTCCCCTTGTTTCTCAGTTTCCCTTTAGACCAGTTCTTGATTATTTTAGTTTTCTCTTCAATTAGCTGTCACTAACATCATTCTTGCAGAAAAACAAATCATGTCTTCATCAAGGAACATAGGAAAAAGAAAGGCCCCTGCCTCATCTTCTAGCAAGGGTAGGGGTAAGGAAAAGGCCGCCCTACCGCATGCCAAGACCAAAGAAGCAATAATATTTTGCATCCCTAACATTCCAGAGCACTACGTCATTTTTCAAGGACGATCAATCACCATGGAGAAGCGGTTTGCTTGTCAGGGTTGAGAGGTGATTTTTCTAACATCACCGGGCATTTTACAAACAGGCAATGGCATGAATTTTCCAACCCTCTCCTACCTTACTATCTCAGCTTGGTAACAGAATTCTATGCATCATATCATGTCCCACAATAGAGAATGCAGCACAGGGGCAAAGTGGATGATTTCCCTTGTTTGCCATCAGTTATGTTCCGGGGAGTGGAAGTTGACATAAACCCGGCTTCCATAAATTACCTGTTTTGGGAGGATGAGATTGACTCTAGTATATAGTACATTGCACAGGTAGATGATATGAAGGATCAGTTCACTTGGGTAGCCTGCATCATCGCTATTGACAATCCTCTCTAGGCTTCAATGGTTGGCAAAATCTCTCTCCATGACTTGAAGTTCGAGGCCAAGATGTGGATGGGATTTTGTTTGTGCTTGAATCATCCCCTCTAAAATGAGAAGAGCGTCAACCTTGAAACATCTATCCTTATTGCTTGCATAATGACAGGAGTCCCTATTAACTTTGGGGAAATTTTTCCTCAGCAAATGAAGAAAAAGGATCGACATTCCAACACTTCAATGCCCTATGCTGTCTTGATTTCCCAGCTTTTCTCACTAGGTGGAGTGCCTCTGTTCCCCGATGAAACTCATTTCGCTGCTCTAGGAGTGATAGACATTGATCGAAAGAGAGATGTCGAGGCACCGACAATGAAAATGAAGCGACTGTAGGCCTTTGGTGTGCAAGAAAGATCCCTCTCCCATGGGTCAGACCAACCACCACATGCCCCAGAGTCAAATATGCCCCATCCAGCAATGTCAGGCAAAGTATCAAGAGACATGCCTCAGCGGGATGCATCTCCCCCACCATAATCCTCTCAGTCAAGTGGTCTCCATAGACATATGGAGATGACAAACTTGCACGAAAGCCAACTCCAATGATTGACTAAGAGCCTCCCCACATTCATTGCCAAAATAATTAAAAAGGAGCTCAAGTCATTGTAGAAGAATGTTACCATGCTATGCAAGAGGTTATATGTAGTAGAAGGGGCAGTCACTTCCCTCCAAACTGAGGCAAAAGAGTGGAAGAGTCGAACTTCAATAGAAGTGCCGGATATGAGCGCCTTGGATGCTGCAATGGCTAATCCTTCCTCAGTTCAGGGTCTAATTGATGAACTTTTTGAAGGGTTAGGAGATGATTTCACTGGGCTAGGTGAGGCCAAAGGCAGTGGTGGTGAGGCAGATGCTAATGATGAAGAGGAGTGACCCATTCAGGGAGTTCCTTGTCCCTTTCACTTTTGCATATTTATATTGGAGGCAATGTATGCTCTTAAGTGGGGGAGGGATGAGCGCAATTGATGAGGGGGACATGGATGGGTGTTTCTTTTGATGTTCTTATGTTCTTATTTGAATTTGATTAAGTCCATCCTTTGTCTGGCTGTTGTTTTATTTTGGTGATTGATGATTTCCCTTGTCGGGTGTGTCTTGTTTTGAAATGAATGAATTGAATGACTTGGTTGAGTTTTTATGATTGATGATTAGTGACCAAATGGAGTCTTTGTTTTGAATTGTAAAATCTTGAAAATCTTGAATGAAATGACCCCAAAGTATTGTTCCCTTTTTTCCATTGTATAATAGTAGTGTAGAAATTAAAACTCTGAGGGTTTTCTTTTGGCCAGGATTCTTTCTCGAGGAGCATTCTTTTGTTTTATTTATTTTTGGTTGTCGAACTAGGTTGGTAGTTCCTGATGATAAAATGATTGGCGACATTCTTAAGGGAAAATGCCATGTTTTTTGGAGTTTTTTGTGAAGTTGTTTTGAGAGACACCATTAAAAAATTGTTCAAATGAAATTTTAAAACAAGGGCATGAAAAGGAAGATAATGAGCAAGTGTTGACACTGTAGCATAGCATTCTTTGTCATATATTGTAAATTCTTTTCTTGAGTTATGATGTTTGCCTGCTTTGATGTCCTAATTTGATATCTTGTGTTGAGAACGACTCTTGTAGATCCTTTAAGGGTTATGACTTGTGTAGAGAGGAAATGTTTGATGAATCTCATGCATTATATCTTGTCTATAACTTGCCTCAAATATGGTTCCAAGTGAAATCCTAGATGTAGTTGCGCCAAGAACTTGAATTTAGGCTTCCCTTTGTCTAGTAACTTCACCCATATGCCATCCATGAGCCTTAGACCCTTTCTTTAGCAACCATATTACAAGCCTTAAGACCATTTTTAATACCTCCCTTTGGCCCCTATTTTCCCTAAACGCTAGTGACAAGATTATTGATGAAATAAGGCTCAAAGCCTAAGAGAGAGGGAGTGATAAAAACTTTTTGAAAAATGAGGCAAAAGCCTAAGTTTGGGGCTGTGAAAAACAAAGGGGGAAGATAAGAATTATAGTGTGAGGGGAATAGCACATTGTGTCAAAATGCACCAAAGGATAAATCAAAAAGAGAAAGACAATTTGTGTGAACCGGTGTATCCTCTTGAGGTAATAAGGTTAGTTGTGAAAGCCAAAGCGGTTATAAGGAGTGTTGTTAAAGCAATGAAATTTATAAACAAGGAAAGAAGTGAAACAAGACGAAGTGAGTGGAAGGAGTTGATGTAAGGTATGTTCACAAAAGGCATTAGGGAGGATCTAGTCAGTATACCAAAATTTTTATCCTATCCTTAGCCCGAGCCTACATCATAACCCGCAAGCCCTAAATGATTCTAGGTGCAACTACTCTACATTAGTGGTGAATTACATAAAGGGAAAGCCTATGGGTCAAGTGTATGCATGAAGATTTCTTTTGAGAGAGTGAGTGTGAGTGCCTCTTCCAAACAATCACCTATGTGCATTCAAGTAATCACATGACCTAAAGAAGAGGATTCTTATTTTGCTGAGTGGAATCATTCCTTTTTAGGGACACAAGAGCATCCAGACTTAATTTGGGAATAAGGCATGAGGAGTGTAAACTCTAAGACAAGCTTTGAATGTGCATTGATTATAACTTGAGATGATATGTGTGTTTAATTGTTGAGCAATGCCCCTTTTTTACTAAATGAATACTTTCATAAGCTTTGATTGGTGGTAAGTGGTAGCTTGTTTGAAACACCTTCTTTGTTTTGATCTGTTGGGGTATTTTCTTCTCTTTTTCAGTGAGCGTGGTGATCATATTTTTGGGTTGTCATAGTTTAGGTGATTGGCAAGGTATAATTATGAATAAAGGTGGAATATTTCACAATGAATGAGTATTGAATTACCTGAGGACAATCAATGATTTAATTTTGGGGGTTTGATGAGTTGGTAATTTACCAACTCATTAGGCTCTAAAAGTTGAGTTTTTGCTTAGTTCTTGAGTTGATTCTATGGATTTGATGCCTTTTTTGCTTTTGTTGTTTGCATATGACTAAATGTGTAGAAAAGAGCAAAAATGGAGAAAAAAGGATTGAGAGGAAATCGACAATCCACAAGTGCAAACCGGCAAAACGCTGGCCAGAGGCCGAACATTACTGCCTCTAAGGATTAATGCCACCGGCGGTTAATGAATTGCTAGTGGAGATTCGCTGGTCCAATCGCTGAAAGACACCCAAAGTTTTGGAAAATAGCTTGATGAGCTGGCGGTTCACAGATTGGCAGCGGCCAAATGCTGGGTGAACTGCCGATGTTAATTGGAATTTAGTAAGGGCTCAGAAAAGATATCCGGTGGTTCACGGATCAGAACCGGTGAACTGCCAAGGCCTTCACCCATTCCAGAATGGTGATCAGGGGTATAATCGTCCAACATGGAAAAAGATATAAAAAGTGCCCTACTTTTTAGGATATAAATAGAAAAAAAGTACTTTGTACAGATATGCAAGGGAGAAGAAGAGATACAAAGAGATATATTGAGAGAGAGCAAAATCATATATCACATCATTATTTTCCTTTTTTAGCTGTAGAACTTTCTCTTAGCTGAAGTAGGGAGATTTTGATTGGTAAATTTGGAAAAAGTACTCTGCTCTATTTCTTCTTTGTACTAGTAAGTTTCACCTATTATTGGAGATTATCTGGTGAAGTTGATTTTTCTACTCTTGCTATTAAATTCAATGAAGCTATTGATGAATGTATTTTTGAATTTCTTAATCATGAGTAGCTAAATCATTAACTAGAGGTGTTGATGATTAATACTTAATTAGATTGGGTATTGCTAGAGTCATCTTTATATTGTTCAAATAAATGTAAATATATTAGATTCTCTTCAATCTATAAAGAAAGGTCCATTGATTATGATATGGTCTATTTATTCTTGCTTAATTGTTGCTTGCAATAGAATAATTAAGTATTGGAGGAGAATTTAATAGTGGGTATGGATAAGGGATTGTGAAATTGGGCTAGCAATAGCTGAAATTGCATTCTCATTCCTTATTAGCAGCTAATAGCTACAAATTAAAGCAGTTGCTAATCCAAATCAAATCAGGTTGAGCTAAATTGTGACTAGAGGTTTGACAACACTCTAGTAAGAGGTAATTAGAAGGCTGAAAATCTACAATTACCTACTTTTCGATATTATTTAAACTTTTAGAACTCATAAGATGACCTGACATGTCTTGATCTAGTTAGTATTTCATCTACACTGAACCTCTAGTCTTTCACACTCTTGTTGACAACTTAGCTGATCTTGATGTTTTATTTCACTAATTCACCCAATACAATTCACTGAAAATTTTAACCCCCCTATTTTATTTGTTCTTATATTAAATCTTCGTGGTGCAAGCTAACGTCAATTTCTCAACCGACACTTGTAACTATCATTCCCTAGTCCTCGTGGGATTCCACCCCAGCACTTGTCGGGTTACTTGTTTTGATACTTCGACCATGTATATTCTCTGAATGAAGGGTATATTTTGGACGTTATCATGAGTGAGCAGGTTTGTTCATGGGGTGGCGGACTATCTAAATAAGGATTGTAGGACCGCTATTTTTCATCAGGATATGAATTTCCCTCGGATAGTCTTATACGCCCAGTAGATGGAGGTAGCGCATATGAGGGAGCAAGAGGCCAAGAGGGCCCAGACTGATAGTTATAGGTTCTCTTAGCCGAGGCAGGTGGTGGGAACTGACAGCGGACCCACCATAGATATTTAGGCCCAGCATCTTAAGCGATGAGTGTGCCATCCAGAACTAAGCACGACCAGAGAGGGCGAGCATCAGGCTCTAGGGGTCAGAGCAGCAGGCCCACAGATTCTAGTATCCCAATTTGTGGTAGGTGTGGTCGGGGGCACATGGGTCAGTGCTTGGCGGGTCTAGGTGCTTGCTTCGGGTGTGGGAAACCTAGACATATAATCAAAGATTGCCCAGCAGCTAGACAGGGCCATGATAGGGGACGAGGCCCAACTTCCAGTTCAGCAGCTCCACCCATACGCTCAGCCCAGCAGGGGGCATCTACTAGCACAGGTGGCTGTCAGCACCAAAACTGATTCTATACCTTAGCATCCCGCCAGGAGAAGGAGGTTTCCCCAAATATAGTCACTGGTATGTTCATAGTTTTCCATCTTGATGTATATGCTTTGTTAGATCCAGGGGCTACCTTGCTTTTGCTACACCTTATGTGGCTAGTAGTTTCGGAGTCAATCCCAAAATCTTGTCGGAACCCTTCTAAGTCTCTACTCCAGTGGGTGACTCAGTTCTAGCTAGACGGGTACATAGAAGTTTCCCAATCACAGTCCTTCAGAATGTCACCTCAGCAGATTTAGTAGATTTAGCCATGAATGATTTTGATGTTATCCTTGACATGGATTGGCTATTTGCATGCTATAGCTCAGTTAATTGTAGAACTCGGGTAGTAGACTTCAGATTTTCGGGTGAGCCAGTCATAGATTAGAAGGGTAGTTCAGCTATGCCTGTAGGTCGTTTCATTTCTTATCTTAAGGCCATAAATGATCTCCAATGGTTGTGTTTACCATCTAGTCAAGGTTAAGGATGATATGTCTGAGACCCCAACTATCCAATAAGTCTCGGTGGTATGTGAGTATCTGAAAGTCTTCCCAGATGATCTACCGGGAATCCCTCCCGAGCAGGAGATTGACTTTGGTATTGACCTTCTTCCTGATACGCAACCTATATCTATTCCTCCTTATAGAATGGCCACAATCGAGTTAAAGTAGTTGAAGGAGTAGTTGAAGGACCTATTAGATAAGAGTTTCATTAGACCAAGCAAATCTCCATGGGGTGCACGAGTTCTCTTTGTCCAAAAGAAAGATGGCACTCTTCGTATGTGTATTGATTATCAATAATTGAACAAAGTCACCATCAAGAACGGGTACCCATTACCCAGGATTAATGATTTGTTTTACCAGCTTTAGGGTGCCAAGTGCTTTTTGAAGGTAGATCTCAGATCCGGATACTATCAGCTCAGGGTTCGGGAGAGTGACATCCCGAAGAGAACCTTCAGGATGCGGCATGGTCATTATGAGTTTGTGATTATGTCTTTTAGACTAACAAATGCTCCTACAGCTTTTAGGGAATTGATTAATAGGGTGTGAAAACCATAATTGGACACTTCTGTGATCGCGTTTATTGATGACATCCTGATATACTCTCGGAGCGAGGAAGAGCATGCCGCTCATTTGAGGGTGGTGCTGCAAGCTCTCAAGGATTGCCAATTATATGCTAAATTCAGCAAGTGTGAGTTTTATTTTAGGCCATGTGGTGTCAAGTGAGGGCATAAAGGTGGACTCTTAAAAACTAAAAGCGGTGAAAAATTGGCCTAGACTAGTGAATCCTTTAGATATCTAGAGTTTTTCGAGCATAGCTGGATACTATTGAAGACTTGTTGAGGGATTTTCATCTATTGCAGTGCCATTGACCAAGTTTACTTAAAAGAAAGTGAAGTTCCAATGGTCGGAGGCTTGTGAGAGGAGGTTTCAAGAGTTGAAGACCCGACTTACCTCAGCACCGGTGTTAACCCTACCCGAGGGTACTGATGGGTTTGAGGTGTATTGCGATGCTTCTAGAATCGGCCTTGGTTGTGGTATTCGCGTTGAAGATATGGAGACATTATTTGTATGGGGTCCATGTAGATGTGTTTACGGACCATAAGAGTCTACAATATGTGTTTACCCAAAAGGATCTAAATCTACAACAGAGGAGGTGGTTGGAGCAACTTAAGGATTATCACATGAGTGTCCTTTATCATTTAGGAAAAGCTAATGTAGTTGTAGATGCACTTAGTAGACTCTATATAGAGAGTTTGTCCCATGTGGATGAGGGGAGAAAGGAGCTGGTGAAGGATGTGCATTGGCTTGCGAGGTTGGGAGTTTGTTTGGTTGACTTGACCGATGGTGGTGTTATAGTTTTGAATGGATCAAAATCTTGCTTGGTGATTGATGGAAAAACTAGACAAGACAAGGACCCTATTCTGGTAAAGTTAAAGGAAACCATTCAGAATCAGGAGGTAGAGGTCTTCTCTAAAGGGGAAGATGGAGTACTTCAATATCAGGGTCGCTTGTGTGTCCCGGACGATGATGATTTGAGAAATCGAATATTTCATGAGGCTCATAGTTCTAGGTATTCAATCAATCCAGGTGCTACTAAGATGTACTGTGACATACAGGAAATCTTTTCGTGGAATGGAATGTAGAAAGACATTGCAGAATTTGTAGCTAAGTGCCGAAACTGTCAGCAAGTGAAGGTTCAGCATTAGAGGCTGGAAGGAGTGCTTCAGGATATCAGTATTCCTACTTGGAAGTGGGAAGAAATTAATATCGACTTCATCATAGGGTTGCCTCACACTCATCGATAATATGACTCCATTTGGGTTATTATAGAAAGGTTGACCAAAGTCACTCACTTTCTACCGATCAAAACCACTGATACAATAGAGGATTATGCCAAACTATACATCCGAGAGCTATTTCATTGCATGGAGTTCCCTTATCCATCATATCAGACATAGGTACCTAGTTTACCTCCTAGTTTTGGAGGTCGTTTCAAAAAGGATTAGGTACTCAGGTTAAGCTCATTACAACATTTCACCCGAAGACGAATGGTCAAGCGGAGTGGACAATTCAGACTCTCAAGGACATGTTGAGTGCTTGTGTGATTAACTTCAAGGGTAGTTGGGATGATCATTTGCCTTCATCGAGTTTACATACAATAACAACTACCATTCCAGCATGCAGATGGCTCCGTTTGAGGCTCTCTATGGGCGGAGATGTAGATCACCTATTGGTTGGTTTGAGTTCAGTGAAGCTATGATGATAGGGACAAATTTAGTCCATAAGGCCATGGAGAAAGTTCAGCTCATACGGTACAGGTTAAATATAGCTCAAATTCGCCAAAAGTCCTATGCTGATGTTAGAAGGAGAGAACTAGAGTTCTAAGTTGATGATTGGGTGTTTCTAAAGGTGTCTCCAATGAAGGGAGTGATGAGGTTTGGAAAGAAAGGAAAACACAGTCCTCATTATGTCGTCCCCTTAAGGATTGTGAAGCGGGTTGGCAAGGTGGCATAAGAATTGGTGTTACATTCAAAATTAGCTTCTGCGCACCCTATTTTTCATGTATCACTCTTAAAGAAGTGTTGGGTGATTTAGCTCTAGTTGTTCCTGTGGACAATGTCAGTGTGAAAGACAGCCTTAGTTATGAGGAGGTTCCGGTGGAAATACTGGAAGTCAGGTTTGAAGGCTAAGGAATAAGGAAGTAGCTTCAGTCAAGGTTTTATGGAGGAATTAGAATTTTGTGGGAGTTAAGTGGGATGCCAAAGTAGACATGACGGCCAGATACCAACATGTATTTGCTACCGGCTAAGTTCCTGCTTGAGGTATCAGCTTTTTCCCTAAAACTCTATTCAGTTTCATGTTCAATTCATGTACTCTAGATTATTTCATGTATATGGATGTATGTATAATTCATGAATTCAATTCAACCATGTATTTAAATCGGAGATAGTCATTCCATCAATTTTCAGCCTGTATGATTAGTAATTGAGTATGATGATTGTATTTCTCTATTTTATATATGTTTTCCCATATTTGAGGATGAATGTTCCCAAGGGGGAGATATTGTAATACCCCGAAAGTGCCCAAGACTAGACCTGGGATTTAAAAATGAAAAGTAGTAGAAATCTAGAAAATATTCACAGAACGGGTCATGGTACGTATCGTTGGTGCCAATAATGACCCATTGGATGAGTCCGTGGTGAGGTACTACAAGTTCAGAGTTGGGAGTGACGGGTCAAGGAACGACCCATGGTTAGATGTAACGAGTCATTGGTTGTGGTCGTGGTGAGACTGGTCCTTGGTCAACGGGGGAACAACTACTCGTGGAACGACACCTTGCAAGAAACAATAGGTCATGGTCAGCATTCGTTAAAAGGGATCCTCGATTCAGGCATTGATGATGACGACAGGTAGCAACGAGTCATTGAAGCTAGCAACGACCCATCATGTCCTGTTGTGGTAAGGGATTAGAGGCCGAAACTCAAGGACCGTAGGAGTGGTAATGACGGACCATAGGGGCCAACAACGGATTGTTCTATCATCCGTTGTCGCTGGCAGTTCAGTTTTTCCAGGAAATTCAATAAGGGTAATTTTGTCATTCCTAAGACCTAGGGTTCTAACCTACATCGTTTTAGGCTCGAAATGAAGTTTTTTCTAAAGGATAAAGCCCTCCTAGGCTCATTCACATCCATGAATGCACAATGAAGGCTCAGGAGGTGATCAAGTGTAGGTTTTTCTTCAAGTTTTCTCCAAATCTTCATTGGGTAATTAGAAAAGTGGTAGAATAAGATCCTATCAGGTATGTAGGGTTATGAATGGGTGAATTCATTCACACCCATTCCTAATCTCTCTCAAAATCATGAAAACTCAAATGTTGATTTTATGGGGTTTTAACCCAATGCATGAAATTCCTAATTCTCTACATGCGTAAGATCTAAATGTGTTTTTACTATTGAATTATGAATAATGGGCAAGTTTTATGTTGTTTTCCATTAAAACTATGTTTTCAAGCTTTATAAATTAAAATGCCCATCTATGAGAAGTGCATGAATGTTGAGATTTATGATGAATGTTTAAGTATGATGAGATATTATTGAGGAAAAGCATGTTTTCAAGTTATTCATGTTTATAATCATGTTTTCAAATGTATCAAGTATTTTCAAGCATGTTAAAGTATTGCGCAATGCCCATATGTTCAAGTATGACTTATGATTTCACGATTAAGCCAACCACATGGTTTTGGAGTTAAGACTCCCCTTTATGTTCAGTTTGTGGTATGGTTGAGCAAAAGCTCCTCTTATATATTTTCAAATTTGATATGTATTTGATTATTCAGCTTCATCACTAGACGATGGTCAACTTTGTTGAAAAACGATGGTGAGCATATGCATGTTTTTGGGAGTAGTGTCCAGCACAGAGTGGGCTAAGGGTCGATCAACCCTATGCCTCAGTTTTACGTGCCAACGTAGGTTTACAAATTACATATATACTTTGGGACATCCCTTGTGAGCTATCTCCTACCCCGATTGGGCCTCGAGCTTGATATCGATATCATGGTATCATCCTTAGCCCTGACAAGGCTTTGGACGACTGTACCCACTTGAGTGTGATTGTTGGGACCACTAAGCGCTATTGCGATATGTCGGTTTTATGACAAGTCTCCCATTGTTCCTCATAATTTCAGTTATGCATGTTCATCACTCATGATTTATATATATATATATATATGTACATATATTCCTTAAAAGAGGTTTGACCCGATGTTCAGTTTTACTTATGATTATTATATTTAAGCATTGGATCATTCAATTCAATTATGATATTATGTTATGTTCAGACAATGATTTCAGAAAATAGCATACAAGCCTTACTCTCGGATTTCTTGTATTGATCATGTTTTACATTATGCATGTTTTAAATGATTTTACTTAGTTAAAAGTTTTACTTACCTTGCATACTTAGTAATTTTCACGTACTGACCATATACTCTATGAAGTATCGTTTCATGATACAGGTCCCAATCTTCAGACTCAGTCCCGCTACTAGCCAGCTTTTGGAGTTAGCATCTATCTCTTTTGGTGAGTCCTCATCTGCCGAGGGTCCCTATTTTATTTAGTTATGTTGATGTATTTTCAGTTTCAGACTTAGAGAGTTAGTTGACATGTCCCATAAACTCATCATACTTGGAGGTTTTTCAGAGAAAAGATTGTATTCAGCTTCAGACTCGTGTTGTATTTTGGGATGATATGTTATGCTAGATTTCCACTATGTTATTATGATTAATTCTTCCGCTTTATTTGATTAATTTAGATGTATGTTCACGCCATGGGTCGACTTGGAGTCTCTCGGGGCTCCTTGTCGCGTGTCCTGATCCGGGCCTATATTTGGATCGTGACACCCGAGGGCACACATGATATCATATGTTACTTATCCTTCTCCCTAGCAAGGCCTAGGAAGCCTCTCCTCCATGTAGGAAAGACGTGGGATTATCTTCGCTCATACATCGTGGTTTTCAGTTAAGACGAGTCTCCCATTATTCCTCATGAATTCAGTTATGCATGTTTATGACTTATGATATTATGTTTTCATCAGGTTTGACCCAATGATCAGTTTATAAGATTTTATTATGAATTCAGCTATGGCAAGCCATATGATTCTATTTTCAGTTTCAGGACAATCTATTTAGATATGAAATTTAGTTTATGACTACACATGTTTCAGATATCAGCATGCAGTGCTTACTCTCATGACCTTATGATTTATATTTATATGCATGACTGATCACGGGCAAAAATATATGCCCGAGATACTCTTTATTACTTAAATTAGTCTTGTTTATCTAAGTTATTGTATACATTTTCATGTAATTTTATATAATGTGGAGATATGTGCTAACCAACATGATTAGCTTTTGTTTTGAAGGTTTTGATGATGTTTGAGTAACTTATCCATGAGTTGGTGAAGTAGAAGCTTGGAAACGGAATTAACACGCGAACGTCGGCAAGGAAGAGGCACAAAACAGCCCACCGGCGCGTCGACAAGGTGCCACGGCAGGCAGGCCGCTCAAAATAGCCCACCTGCGCGTTGGCAACGTGCCACGACAGGTGGCCTCCACGACAATGGGGCTGCAACGCGCTGCCCAGGCAGCGTGACACGCTGCCAACGCGGCAGGGTGCTGCCTGGGCCAATTTCGGGTGATTTTCCAGAGAGCCTCCACGTCCGTAGCGTGTCACGGAGGCCGTGCTCCGCGATGCACTCCATGACACATTGCTTGTTATTCCTGGAAAGATTCCTACTAATATAAATAGCACACTTAGTTTTATTTTTCATAATTCATACTTGGTGGAGCTAGGACATGGGTTAGCAGCAGTTGAGGGAAGAAAAAGCTAAGAGATTTCTTCTCTTCCTTTCTTCTTTCTACCAATTGTACGTATGATTTACACTCGTTTTAGGAGGATCAATCCACAAATGAGTGGCTAATTCTCTTCCTTGCTGAGGTTTTGAACATGTGTGATGAATTTTGATTATAAATGATATGGTTTTCTTCTTATTCTTTAATGTTGTTCTATTAATTCTTGTTCTTACTGCATTAGTGCATGGCCAACATTAATGTATATCTAAAAAGTCCAATTTCACTCGAAAGAGCAAGAAATTGGAAAGTTGTGAATTAATAGGGTATTGTTCTTAACTTGATTTGGGAAAATTGGGTTTTGATGTGCTTTCCTGATAGAAATATACTTGAAAGCCGTATTAGTCAATTTAGGAACCAGAATTGTAGTGCTAGGTCATAAATTGCATTTGATCACAGAAATGTAGACGGATGGTTTATGATTCTAAAGTGAAATTAAATACGAGAGTTTTAATTTCTAGGCTAATGTTCTTGGCTAGCAACATGAGGAAGAGATTAACCAAATTATCATGATTATCAAGTTCATTACTTGTTCTTAACCTTGGCATGTTCATATCCATTGTCTAAATTCACAAGTAAATAGTTGTTATTAATTGTAGTATATATAGTTCAGAAACAAAAACTCAAGTAACAATTGGTTACATTGTTGTTAGCATAATTAGAAGTGAAATAGGAATATAGTAAAGTAGGCAATTTTACGTATCTTGAGCCTCCTTGGATCGATACTTGGCTACTTAGCGACTTTATTACTTGTTTGACCACGTGCACTTGCGTGTCGGTTTATAATATATAATACCAACCTGAGCAGCAGAACACCGAACAAGTTTTTGGCGCCGTTGCTGGGGAGGCTAGGCGATTTGTGAAATTGTGTTAAGTGTAAATTTACTGTATTTTTGTTTTATTTTCTTAAGTGTTGACAACTCGGTCTTAGTTTTTGTTTTAATTCTTTGTTCATTTTAATTTTTCTCTCTTTCGGATACCCTCATTGACATGACATCTTGGAATATAAATGGTGGATACGCATATTTCGGCGAATCTTGCATGAATTGCGGAGGACCCCACTTGTGGCAAAACTGTAACACGTGCAATATATGTGGGTGTCAATATGGCCATTGGGGTGATTGTCCAAAGGCATATTCCCCTCGCCCAAGCCCCTACTATGATCCTTTTGTTGCTTTTGCTGAATATAGGCATGTTGAAAATGAGGACCTGGGATGCCAAGTTCAAATAGAGGACATGATGAAACAACTCCTGGAGCAATCAGAAGCAATGAAGGAGTCGGTGGCAGAATTGATAATTCAGCAAAAGGAGAATGCAGAGGCTGTAAGCAGGATGAGCGTCAAACTCACAGAGATGTGTGCTGAGGCTGAAGCTTGTGATAATTTGCAGGTGACAGTTTTAGCCGATATTCAAGAGGAACTACAAGAGGAATACAAGGGTGAATTTTTGGATGAAGCCCAACAATTAGAATCTCTTGAGTGTCTCCGTGATCGGCTCATACCTATAGAAATTCCATTCATGGAAGATGAAAAAGAATATCTCCCATTTGACCTTAAGGGAGAAATAGATGTCGATGTTGAAAAGGTGTACACAAGTAAGGAAGTCAAGCACAAAGCAATTTCAGAGTTGAGGTGTATTGGACCACACTCTACGCATTTTTCGACATTAAGTTTGGTTGACAACATAGAAATAGAGTCTTCCAAGTTTATAGAGAAATGTCTAGAGGAGGACCAAGCCCCATATATTCTGAAATTTGCTAACTCAGAGAGACAAAATGACTTCGCTTACATAAGGGCCAATAGGTTCAAAAGAAAACATCTACTGCTTGGTCCTTACAATTTTTCACCACCACCGCTAGAGCATAAGAGGAAATTAGAAAAGAAATTAGGGGTGAGATTCATATCCTCAAGGTGGAGGAAAAAGTGGTGAAACTTGGTACGTCGTGCCGCGACGTAAAATTAGGCGCTGCTTGGGAGGCAACCCAAGGGTACTAGGGGTACCATTTTAATTTCTTGCATCTAAGTTGATTTTATTTATTTTTCATCTTGTGTTGTTTTGGTGGAAAGTTAAGCGCAGATGGAGGGGAAGTCTGAGTACCCGTGGAGGAGGAAGCTAACAAGCATGGAAAAGAAAAAGTGTGGGGTCGAACACCCACTTGTGCAAAGTTGAAGAAAGGCATGTTGTTGGCTAGGCCTAAAGGCCTCAGGGAGTATTTCTCACCCTTTTTAGATTTTAATTTGATACTATGAGGACATAGCATGATTTAAGTGTGGGGTGAGGGAAATTTCAAGGGAAATTTCAAAAATTTTTGTTGTGCTTAACGATTTTTGGTGAATGTAATGCTTGTGAGAAATTTGAAAAATTTGAAATTTTTTTTTTGTGAATTAAGCATGACTTCATCACCCGTTGGTTTTTCTTTTCGGTTCTTTTCCGACGGGGGGTATTTGAACCGAAGAATAAAATTTTTCTTTTTCTTTTCTTGGTCTGTATATAAAGTTTTTAGTCATAGTTAGAGACTGTTTCCAACGGTGGATGGATGACGACCGTCTTGAGGAAAATTAGTCGATAGGTTTTGGGTTTTTGAAACCCGTAGCTAATTGATGGCTTGATATTCTTTTTATGTGCTATACATGGTTGTAAGATGCAAGTGTGTTCAGTATGAAGCATGCAAGTGTATAACTTTGTTTGAGACACTTAGGCTCTTGAATTTGACTCAATATGATGGAAGCTTAATTCTGAATTCTTGTGATTAGCTGAGTAAGAGTCTACTGATTGTGTCTTGATTTGAGCATGTGCCATGAGTGTAAGGTTTTTGAGTATTCTGTGCTATTATGAAATGTGTAGAACTTGCCTGGTGTGTTTATAAAATGAAATGAAGGATGTGAATTGTAGGAGATGATTTAGGCATTTCTTTGAATGAACCAAACTTTTATCCCTCATTATACCTACCTTGAAAAATTAATCCTAGTTAACCCCATTGAGCCTTGAGCCTATTCTTTGACAGATGCAACATAAGCTTAATCCTTTTTCTTTCATTAGCCTTGAAATTAAACCAAAACTCCTAAGCGCTTAAAGGAAAAAAACGAAAGAGTAAAGGAGTGAGAAGAATGAAAAAGAAGGGAAAGTAGCAATTGTAAAAGTTGAGAAAGGGTGAGGGTGCACTTGTTTGAATACGGGTGAGTATTAGTAAGGAGTAAGAAAATAAATAAATGAAAAGTTATGTATAGAACTCCTTACTAATAAGATAAAAGTGCCGAAAGAAATGGGGGAACAAAAGAGGAAAAAGAAAGATGAAAAGTGAAAAAGGTGAAGTGAGGGAAGGGAAGTTCGTAATGAAGGCGTGATGTATTAAAAGCGCTTAGGAAAGATAGTCACTATTACTGATCATAATAGTACCTACCCGCACCTGAGTTACATTACAACCTAAAAAGTCCTACTTGATCTTACATTCATACATCCTTAAATTAGTGGAATAAAACACTAAGGGCAAGCTTATGGGTCATTACATAATGCATGTGAATTCTTTGTGAGAGTGAGCGTAATTCTATTCATATACCCACACATGTTGTGATATAAAAATTGTTTTTGCGTGTGAAAATGGGTAACTTTCTTTCCGTGAGGGGCACATGTTTAATGAAGGATAGAATTCATGTGGAATTTCATAATCAGTTAATTTACATGAGTTTGCTAAAATTGAGAGTCGACTCTTGAGGTTAAGAAGTCTTAACACAGTTGTACTTCATTTCAATGATCAAATCAGGCATGCTCTATTTTTAGCTTGAATCTTACGTAATCATTATAGCCGTAACCTGAATTATCTTGCTAAATTAGTTATGTGGGAGTCTCCATATGCATGATATGTAAAAGGTTGTTCGAGGACGAACAAGGCATTAAGTGTGGGGTTGTGATCACGGGCAAAAATATATGCCCTAGATACTCTTTATTACTTAAATTAGTCTTGTTTATCTAAGTTATTGTATACATTTTCATGTAATTTTATATAATGTGGAGATATGTGCTAACCAACATGATTAGCCTTTGTTTTGTAGGTTTTGATGATGTTTGAGTAACTAATCCATGAGTTGGTGAAGTAGAAGCTTGGAAACGGAATTAACACGTGAACGTCGGCAAGGAAGAGGCACAAAACAGCCCACCGGCGCGTCGACAAGGTGCCACGGCAGGCAGGCCGCTCAAAACAGCCCACCTGCGCGTTGGCAACGTGCCACGGCAGGTGGCCTCCGCGACAATGGGGCTGCAACGCGCTGCCCAGGCAGCGTGACACGCTGCCAACGCGGCAGGGTGCTGCCTGGGCCAATTTCGGGTGATTTTCCAGAGAGCCTCCGCGTCCGTAGCGTGTCACGGAGGCCGTGCTCCGCGATGCACTCCGTGACACGTTGCTTGTTATTCCGGGAAAGATTCCTACTAATATAAATAGCACACTTAGGTTTATTTTTCATAATTCAGACTTGGTGGAGCTAGGACGTGGGTTAGCAGCAGTTGAGGGAAGAAAAAGCTAAGAGATTTCTTCTCTTCCTTTCTTCTTTCTACCAATTGTACGTATGATTTACACTCGTTTTAGGATGATCAATCCAGAAATGAGTGGCTAATTCTCTTCCTTGCTGAGGTTTTGAACATGTGTAATGAATTTTGATTGTAAATGATATGGTTTTCTTCTTATTCTTTAATGTTGTTCTATTAATTCTTGTTCTTACTGTATTAGTGCATGGCCAACATTAATGTATATCTAAAAAGTCCAATTTCACTCGAAAGAGCAAGAAATTGGAAAGTTGTGAATTAATAGGGTATTGTTCTTAACTTTATTTGGGAAAATTGGGTTTTGATGTGCTTTCCTGATAGAAATATACTTGAAAGCCGTATTAGTCAATTTAGGGACCGGAATTGTAGTGCTAGGTCATAAATTGCATTTGATCACAGAAATGTAGACGGATGGTTTATGATTCTAAAGTGAAATTAAATACGAGAGTTTTAATTTCTAGGCTAATGTTCTTGGCTAGCAACATGAGGAAGAGATTAACCAAATTATCATGATTATCAAGTTCATTACTTGTTCTTAACCTTGGCATGTTCATATCCATTTTCTAAATTCACAAGTAAATAGTTGTTATTAATTGTAGTATATATAGTTCAGAAATAAAAACTCAAGTAACAATAGGTTACATTGTTGTTAGCATAATTAGAAGTGAAATAGGAATATAGTAAACTAGGCAATTTTACGTATCTTGAGCCTCCTTGGATCGATACTTGGCTACTTAGCCACTTTATTACTTGTTTGACCACGTGCACTTGCGTGTCGGTTTATAATATATAATACCAACCTGAGCAGCAGAACACCGAACAATGACCTCAGCTTCTAATTACCTAGCATGTTTTACTTACCTTGCGTACTCAGTACATTACAAGTACTAACTGCATACTCTATGTTTTATCGTTTCATGATACAGGTGCAGATGATTAGGCTCAGTTCCATCGTTAACCAGTTCTCGCAGCTTAGTCTAGTTTCTCATTGTTGGTGAGTCCTCATCCATCGAGGACCTTTATTTAGTATTGTGTCATGTTATTTTCAGTTTCAGACTTTAGTGAGCTAGTTGGGGTGGTTGTCCCGGTAGCTCCTCTAACATGTTGGAGGGTTATTAGACAACATGTAAAAATTATAGCTTTGTTAGTATTGACTCCGTTATGATGGTTATATATTAAGACTTCGGCTTATTCATGTTTCAGTCATCAAATTTCGCTTGATATACATTGTTTAGTTATCATGCTCATTCCATGGGTCTACTTGGAGTTGTTCGTGGTTCTAGGTTTCATTCTTTGTCTGGACCTATGTTTGGATCGTGACAAACTTGGTATAAAAGACAGGTTTAGAGTGTCCTAGGGTGTCTGAAAGCCGCATTGAGTAAAGTCTTTTCCATGGGTGTGAAGCGTGCCACACTTATGGTGGAGAGGCTACAAGATATTTTAGGAGATTTCTCTTCTTTCATATTCTATGTCTTGTGATGAAGTACCTCTCTATCCTTTTAACTCATGCCATATGCATTTGCAGAATCATGCCTCCACGTTGAGTAAATGGTAGAAGGAACGGAAATGGAAATGGCTATGAAGATAGCAATGGAGAAAGGCAACAACAAGCCTTGGTAGCACCAGCAGGTCCTTTGCCCGAGCAGGTCTCCATGTTCTGTTTAGGGCGGCTTTTTAGATGTTGGCATAGGCTTTGACTACTCAGCTCAACCAGTAGGCATTAGGCCATGTCCCTCAGAACAGGAATGCAACGGAAGCTCAAGTTCAGGACTTCCTCAGGATAAATCCACATGAGTTCCTTGGGTTAAGAGTGGATGAGGACCCGCATGAGTTTCTTGAAGAGATACAGAAGATCACCCAGATTATAGGGGTGACAGGGGAGGAGAGCGCAAAATTAGCCTCCTATCAACTGAAGGGAGTTTCTTATATTTGGTACCATCAGTGGAAGGACGGTAGAGTAGTGGGCCTAGTTCCTGTGAGTTGGGATGAGTTCATGACTACCTTCTTAGATAGATTCTTCCCTAAGGAGTTGAGGGAGGCAAATGTGGCGGAGTTTGTCAGCTTGAGGCAGAACAATATGATTGTGCAATAGTATGCCTTGGAGTTCACCTGACTGTCCAAGTATGCGTTGGAGATGGTTGTGGATCAGAGAGCTCGTATGAATAGATTTTTTAATAGAGTGTCAGATTCGTTGGTCAAGGAGTGTAGGACCGCAATGCTGAACAATGACCTAGATTTTTCTTGATTGGTTATATATGCCCAAAAGATGGAGGCGGATCAGATGAAGGATAAGGAGAGAGAGGCCAAGAGGGCTAGGATAGACAACTTTGGGTTTTCCTAATAGAGGTCCAGTGGAGAACATCGTCAGCATTCCCACCAAAAACCATCAGTCCGAGCGCCATCATCAACAAGTGTGTCATCCAGATCTAGGCATGATCAGAGGGGAAGGACATTAGGCTCGAGAGAATAAGGGAGCAGGTTAGGAGAGCCCATCATGCCAATTTGCGGAAAGTGTGGTAGGAAGAACTCCGGCGAGAGCCTAGCGGGATCAGGTGCATGTTTCGGGTGTGGGAAGCTCGAGCATCTACTCAGAGACTACCCTTCAGCCAGACAAGGCCATAGTAGAGGCCATGACCCAGCCACCAGTGGTGGATAGCGTCATAACAAATTTTATGCCCTCTTATCTCATCAGGAGCAAGACGTCTCTCCATATATGGTCACTTGTATGTTACAATTATTCCATCTTGACATGTATTAATTGTTAGATCCAGGGGCTACCTTATCTTTTGTGACTCCTTATTTAGCTATTAGTTTTGGAGTCAGTCCCGAGATCCCATCAGAACCTTTCTCAGTCTCTACACCAGTTGGTGACTCAATTATAACTCGACGGGTTAAAGAAATTGCCCTATCACAGTCCTTTAGAAAGTCACCTCAGTCAATTTAGTAGAGTTAGAGATGACTGATTTCAATGTTATATTCGGTATGGATTGGTAGCATACATGTTATATCTTAGTGAATTATAGAACCCGTATGGTAGAGTTTTGATTTTCGGGTGAGCCAGTCCTAGAATGGAATAGTTGTTGAGCTATGCCTGTAGATTGCTTTAGTTCCTACCTTAAGTCCAGAAAGATGATTTCCAAGGGTTGTGTGTACCATATAGTTCCGGTTAAGGATGCTACGTTTGAGACCCTGACTCTTCAGTATATGCCTATAATATGTGAGTATCAGGAGGTTTTTCTAGATGATCTACCAAGAGTCCCGAGTGAGAGAGAGATTCACTTTGGCGTTGACCTTCTTCCCGATATGTAGCCTAAATCTATTCCTCCTTCCAGAATGGCCCTAGCTAAGCTAAAGAAATTGAAAGAGCAGTTGAAGGATCTCCTAGATAACGGCTTCATTAGACCTAGCAAATCCCTATAGGGTGCACCAGTTCTCTTTGTTTGAAAGAAGGATGGTCTCTTCGTATGTGCATTGACTATCGACAGTTGAACAAGGTTACAATCAAGAACAAGTATCCCCTCCCCAGAATTGATGGCATGTTTGACCAACATTAGGGTTCTAATTGCTTCTCAAAGATAGACCTCAGATCTGGTTATCACCAGCTCAAAGTTAGGGAGTGTGACATTTCGAAGACAGATTTTTAGGCTCGATATGGTCACTATGAGTTCGTTCTTATTTCTTTTGGACTAATGAATTCTCCTGCAGCTTTCATGGATCTGATGAACGGGGTGTTCGAGCAATATTTTGACATGTTCGTGATTGTCTTCAAAGACAACATTCTCATATACTCTCAGAGCAAGGAGGAGCATCCACTCATTTGAGGATTGTGCTATAGACTCTCAAGAATTGCAAACTTTTTTCTAAATTCAGCAAATATGAGTTTTGGTTGGATTTTGTAGCATTTTTGGGCCATGTGGTGTCAAGTAAAGGTGTGCAGGTAAACTCTCAAAAGATAGATGTTGTAAAGAATTGGCCTGCACCTGTTAATGCATCAGATATCAGGAGTTTCTTGGGTTTATCTGGCTATTACATGAGGTTTTTGAAGGATTTTCATCCATTATAGCATCATTGACTAAGTTGATCCAGAAGAAAGTCAAATTTCAGTGATCGGAGGCCTGTGAGAAGAGTTTTCAGGAGTTAAAGGCTCGACTCACTTCAGCCCCAATATTGACCCTACCTAAGGATACAGATGGATTCTTTGTGTATTGTGAGGTCTCTAGGGTTGGTATTTGATGTTTGTTGATGCGGCATGGTAAGGTCATTGGTATGCCTCTGGATAGATCAAGACTCATGAGAAGAATTACCCGACGCATGACCTAGAATTAGAAGTGATGGTGTTCGTGTTGAAGATTTGGAGACATTACTTGTAGTGGGTCCATGTGGATGAGTTTACGGACCACGAAAGCCTACAATATGTGTTCACCCAAAAGGACTTGAATTTGCGATAATGGAGATGGTTAGAGCTGCTCAAGGACTATGAGATGAGTCTCCTTTATCATTTGGGCAAGGCCAATATAGTGGAGGATTCCCTTAGTAGAATTTCCATTGAAAGTGTTTGTCATCTAGATGATGGGAGAAAGGAGTTAGTACAGGATGTCTATAGGCTTGCTCATTTAGGGGTTCGCCTTATTTATTCGACATATGGTAGTGTCATTGTTCAAAATTGTTCAGAATCTTCTTTGGTGACTGAGGTCAAGGCTAGACAAGATAAGGATCCTATCTTGGTGAAGTTGAAAGATCCGGTTAAAAATTAGAAGGTGGAGGTCTTCTCCCATAGCGGAGATGGTGTACTTTGATATCAGGGTCGTTTATGTGTTTCGGGTGTCGATGAGTTGAGGGAATTGATGTTACATGAGGCTAATGGTTCTCGATATTCTATACATCCAGGTGCCACCAAGATGTACCGTGACCTACGTAAAGTCTATTGGTGGAAAGGCATGAATAGAGACATAGTTGAGTTTGTGGCTAAATGTCTGAATTGTCAATAGGTGAAAGTTGAGCATCAAAGACCGGGAGGTATGCTACAAGACATCAGTATCCCCACTTGGATGTGGGAAGAGTTCAATATGAACTTCATCACATGGTTGCCTCGCACTCGCTGATAGTATGACTCTATATGGGTGGTAGTAGACAGGTTGACCAAAGAAGCTCATTTCTTTCTAGTCAAAACTACCAACTCAACTCAGGAATATGCTAGATTGTACATTCGAGAGTTGGTTCGATTGTATGGGATTTCTTTTTCTATAATTTCAGACAGAGGTAATTAGTTTACATTACAGTTTTGGAGATCGCTTAAGTAGGGACTCGGTACTCAAGTCAAGCTTAGCACGACTTTTCACCTGTAGACAGATGGTTAGGTCGAGCGGACCATTTAGACTCTTGAGGATATGTTGAGAGCTTGTGTGATTAACTTCAAAGGCAGTTGGGATGATCATTTACCTCTTATCGAGTTCTCTTACAACAATAGTTACCATTCTAGCATTCAGATGGCTCCATTTGAGAATCTTTATTGGTGGAGGTGTAGATTTCCTGTAGGTTGGTTTGAGGTAGGCAAAGCTACGTTGATAGGGAAAAATTCAATTCATGAGGCTATGGAGAAAGTTCAGCTTATTAGGGAAAGGCTTGAAACAGCCCAGAGTCACCAGAAATTATATACAGATGTTAGGCAGAGAGAACTTGAGTTAGAAGTTGATGATTGGGTGTACTTGAAGGTGTCTCCCATGAAGAGAGTGATGACGTTTGGAAAGAAAGGGAAGCATAGTCACTGATAAGTTGATCCATACAGGATTGTGAGATGTGTTGGCAAGGTGGCCTATGAGTTGGAGCTACCCGCCGAGTTAGCGTCAGTGCATCCAATTTTTGATGTTTTGTTGTTGAAGAAGTGCATTAGTGACCTAGCTTTGGTTGTTCCAATGGAGAAAATAGGTTTAAATGATAGCCTTAGCTATGAGAAGGTTCCAATTCAGATCCTTAATCTTCAGGTTCAGAAGTTAAGGAACAAAGAAGTAGCTTCAGTGAAAGTCTTGTGGAGGAATTAGCTTATTGAGGGAGCGCCATGCGAAGCTAAAGCAAATAGAATAGCTAGATACCCGCATCTCCTCCCTTCCAGTTCTGTTCCAACTTGAGGTAGCAATTCCCTCCCTAATACCCTATTCAATTTCATTGCAAGTTCATGTATATCAGTTCCATCCATGTCCGAGCATGTGTGTGTGATTCATGAATTTGGTTCAGTCACGTGTATCAGTCCAGAGTTAGTCACTCTGCTAGATTTCAGCTTCAGATGTTCAGTATTTGGGATTGCAGTTCCTTTTCCCAGCCTTTCAATTTGTTTAACCCACATTCGAGGATAAATGTTCCCAAAGGAGAGATATTATAGTACCCCGAGAGTCCGTACGATTAGACCCGAGGGTTGAAATAGAGAAAACAGAAAAATCTACACTAGGTCATAGAACGACTCATCAGGTGACCCATTAGGTCACTTGGTAGGTTGTCCAGAGACCCGTTAAGTGGGTGCTGAGTTGGAGAAACAAATGTGTTCTGGGGATTTGAAGGGTTGGGTGACGAGTCGTCCTGTCACCCCACCAATCGTGTTGTCCCCCGTTAAGTGTGTGGGGGTGAAGAAAGAAGGAATTGGTAGTAAGGGCAATAGATGGAGGGAACAAGTCATCGTGCCCTTAATGACTCGTCAAGTTGTCTGTGGGGTAATAAAGTCCAATGAATGAGGATTAGTCCAGTGGTGGTAACGAGTTAGGACCACGAGTCATCTGATAACCCAATGACTCGAGTGGTCGCTCGTGATGACTAGCAGGCTCATGTTTCTAGATGAATCAGTAAGGGCATTTTCATAATTCCTAAGCTCCTAAGTCCTAATTGCATCATTTTATGCTGTGAAAAAAGAGGTGTTTTAAAGGGGTTATTGCTAGCCTAGAATTCTTCAATTTCTTCTCAAAACCTCTCGAGCTTTCAAAGTCAGGTGTATATTCAACTCCCCTAGGTATGTAATGCTATGAATGAGGGTTCCTTTCACTCTCATGCTCGAATTGTACTCAATTTCATGAATGAAGTCTCAATCCAGGTTATGATCTAAAAGGGGTTTTAACATAATCTTATAGAATTCTCTATCAATTGTTTATGGGTCAATCCACTTTATGTTTTAAAGTATATTTGAAGATTCATGGGAAGATTTTAAGCATGTCTCGATTACAAATTCATGATTTCAAGTTTTAGAAGATTATGCCCAATTATGCAAGTTCATGAAAAAGTCAAGTTTATGATTTATGATTTCAAGTAAGATGAGATACCTAGCATGTATGAATGTTTAATAATTACCCATGTATGAATCGAAGATTTTGACCAATGGAGTCTATTTCAAGTATGCATGATTTTGAGATTTGGGCAAGCCCACACAAGAAAAGTATGTTTTATGATTTAGCCACAGCTAACAAGATAAAAAGATAGATGTATATTTTGTAGTCAAAACTCCCCAAATTTTCAAATTCAAGTTATGTTTGAGAATATAATGATATGAACATTATACATGTTTTGGGAGTACTGTTTAGCACTGAGTAGGATAGGGTTTCCAAGGTTTTCCGATCTCATAAACTACGCGCAAACATAGGTATACATTTTGGGACCTCTCAAGAGAATGTTTCCTTGCCAAAGGCACACCATGATATCACACCTTACTTATCCTTCGCCCTGGAAAGGTCTAGGATGACCCTCCTCTATATGGGTAAGACGTGGGATCATCATGCGCTTATACATTGTGGTTGTCAGTTAAGACGAGTCTCACATTATTCCTCATGAATTTAGTTATGCATGTTTATGACTTATGATATTATGTTTGTGCAGGTTTGACCCAATGATTAGTTTATAAGTTTTTACTCATGAGTTCGGCTAGGACAAGCCATATGATTCTATTTTCAGTTTGGGGCCAATCTATTCAGATATGAAATTCAGTTTATGACTATACATGTTTCAAATATCAGCATGCAGTCCTTACTATCACAATCTTATGATTTATGTTTATATGCATGATATCATCTTATACTTACCAAACATGTTTTACCTACCTAGTTATTTTCAATTTCAAACTTTAGTGAGATAGTTGGGGTGGTTTTCCCTTCAGCTCCTCTGACATGTTAGAGGTTTATCAGAAAATATGTAAAATTTTTAGCTTTGTTAGTATTGACTCCATTATGATTGATATGTATTCACACTTCTGCTTATTCATGTTTCAGTCATCAGATTTTTCTTGATATATGTCTTCAGTTATCATGTTCATTCCATGGGTCAGCTTGGAGCCATTCGTGGTTCTAGGTTCCATGTCTCAGTCCGGACATATGTTCGAATCATGACAATGACCTTATTGCCCCACAAAGAATACAGATTCGAGGATAAGTAGGCAACTTGAATATGTGTGTCCTTCTCTACATGCCTCGCTTGATGGTGGTGGAGTCTGCACCTGATATACTTGGCTTCCTGCTGGTGTGGTCACAAGCTTGCTAATCACATTCACCAGCTGGCTAATGTCTGCTCTAATTGCTGCAACACCATCTACCTCAAGCTTCCTTGTCACCTTAGTGTTGTGCATCCTCTACCTGAGTCCTGGTAATCCTGACTCCCCCTTAACATAAGGTTCAAAAGAACCTCTATTTCATCATAGCTTTTGGACAAGATTTGTCCCTGTGTTGTAGCGTCAAGGAATATATTTGACTTGCGCTTCAGACCCTCTATAAAGTTGTGCCTAATTATCTCCTTAGGCTGTATGTGGTGAATACAATCTCTCAAATAGCCCTTATAATGTTCCCATGCCTGAGCTAAGTTTTCACCATCTTTTTGCACAAACCCGAAGATCTTCCCTCTCAACTCCTTGGTTCTCCTTGAAGAGAAAAACCTATTGATAATTTTTTGGGAAAGAGCCTCCCATGTGGTGATAGAACCTGCTCATTTTGAAGCCACTCCATGCCTTCACGAATCTGTGAGAATAGAAACAATGTCAGTTTAACATATTCATATGACACATTCTGGTAGTGGAACTTCTCACTCATCTCCACGAGTCATCAGGTGCCTATGAGGATCCTCCTGCGGCTTACCCTGATATTGGCAAGTGTTTTGGACCAATCACATGGTCCCTTCCTTCAGCTCAAAGTTCCTAGTGATTGTTGGCTTAACAATCTCTAAGCGTTCTCCAAGTTCGACCTAGCAAAGTTCAATGTTGGAACTCTCTCCTGATTGTTGCACGTTGCCTACTGATTATTCTCCCTGATTAACCTTTGGAAGGTTCTCTCAATTTTAGGATCAAGAGAAGCCAAAAGTGAACATTGACTTCTCGTAGTTGGTATACAAAAAAACCAACGTAAAATACAGAATAGAACAATAAAATCTAACCTATAATGATCAAACAATATTCAATTCCCCAGCAATGACACCAATAATTTGATGTTGTCCAAGTGCATGCAAGCGCACGTGGCCATCAAGTAATATAGGACTGGAAGTCCCGATTATCATACCCACTGAGACTTGTTAGTTTAATCGTTTGAGATTGTTTCTTATTTCACTATTCTATCAAATAGTTAAAATGGAAAACTACTACAAACTTTTAATATAAAAATAACTAAATACATTTGCAAGTTTGGTTTTTACTTCAAATGATGATGAAAATCTAGGGTACTGGCACTTTTCAGTTTTAGGTTGAGTTTTCAAGATGTGATTAAAATAGAACGATTCTTCCTGTGGTTGCTAGTTGCAAGTTACTATCCCATCCCTTGCAACTATCCCTAGAATCTAAGAACTATCTCATGAATCCTAACGCCTATATCCATATGGTCGCAGGAGAAACATGAAACGACGGTTATGCCTACTTGTGTTTCACTAAACCATATTGAACGGTATATCCCTATCCTCAACAACAACTTGTATCCTCTCACCAATGGGTTCAACGGTCTTTTAATTGATACTATATATTTACCTTTAACCCTTTCGATTCCCTTTCCCATGCTCAATCAAAGCCAACAGATTTACTTATAAGGTGATCAGTCTCATAAATAAGTAATTAAAATAAGTAGATATAAACAACCAATAATGAAGAATCAAAACTAGTATAAACTCATTCTATCAAACATCAACCATCCACTATGGATAAAACCGTAGAGTATGAGTTTAGCCACTCATAGACAAGTGGAAAAACAAATACTTAATCATCATCATTCAAAGTAAAACAGAGAATAAAAGAATAAGCCTAGTGTAGAACTTTTCTCCTCTTCCAAATGGCTTACAATCCTTACAAAAATAATATACGGAATATAAAAATGATCCAAATATGACTAACAAACGACCTAGAGGATATATATATAGATGAGCCTTCAAATGACGCTTCTTCCCTCCAATACTTAGCTTTAAAATTAGCATTTTCTACTCCCGAATGGCCCTGGTGCGCTGCCCCACCTATAGCCCCATGTTGGGCTCAAGTTTTCTCCAAAGTTTGGTTAATGGCGTGCCGCACCATCCAACTCACCAAGGAGTTAACCAAATTTTCACACTTATAGATCATCCGGGGGCCCCGCACCACATATCTCGCTAGAGTGCTAGTCAAATTTCTTGGCTCTAGAACCCACCTTGCACACCGCCCCATCCATAGAACCAGAATGTTATGAAATTTCTCTAAGTCCGGAATTCTTCTGGGCTCCACGGCTCTCATCTCACCAAAGTGTTGAATTAAACATCTTTGAAGTTTATGACCTGTGCAAGGCACCAGCTATAGCCCAAGAATTATTGCACATTTCTCTGAAGTTCAAGACCTAGTGCTTGGCGCCAGGCATAACCCCAGATCCTTCTTCTCAGCTTCTCAAATCTTCACACATTGAGCTAATTTGGGTCATTTTTCCTTAGTTTCCTGCTCAACATCTCAAATCATTTGTTAGAATACAAAACACACAAACACATGAATTTATATATTTCCTATGGATTATGATCCCAAAATAAGATAAAAAATTAGCAAAAACATGAAAAATGGGCATAGAAATATGCCCAACATCAGGAAGCTCTTGGAAATCTAGAGAAAAAGCAGATCCCTAACTCTTTCCCTGAGAAACCTTTTTTGAGTTTTTTACATACTGTTCTTGAGAGCTACGTGAGAAATGAGGGAGGAGGATCAACTAACCCCTTAATCCCCAAACAAAATACAACAAAATGATGTAGCTTAGGATATAACATAATGGGATGTTACAAAAATTCCCCTGAGAAAAGGTCTAAAAAACTGCCTGTACCAACTCAATAGGTCACAAAATGAGTCTTTGGTGGTGACCACGACTCATTTGCACCAATTGTTGGTCTTGGGCCTAGAAAATCCAGTTTTTGGACTTGACCAATGAAAGGTAACAATGACTCATTAAATGGAATAATGAGTCATTGGTCCCATTCGTTGTCACTGGAGGAAGTTTTAAATGGATTTCAGATCTTCCCTAACGGACGGACAGAATGACCCATTACCTAAAACAACGGGTCATTATTTCCAACCATTTTTACTGGGGGAAGTTTAGTATTTTCTAGTTTTCTTCCAACGACTTTATGGGATGAGTCCTTACAAAATAATGACTCATCAGCTGGCTCGTGGTTTGGAAGAAGGATTTTTATAGGTTTCTAGGTATTGTATGAATGGGCTGAACGACGAATGATAAGGCTCAGACTCATACTTCTTGACAAAGTATAAAGCAAAAATTATCAATAAAGAACCCAACAAAGGTTGGGGTTGATCTCACAGGGAATATGGAAGGACGTAGAAGAATGCTCGTATTTAAGCTTTTAAGTCAATTATATCCTAAGGGGGGGGGGATTTTTAAAAAGCGACTAGTAACAATGTTAAGAAGATGATGTTTATTCCAAAGTAATGCAATTAACTAGGGTGAGTGTTCCCCATGGATTCATAACTACTTCGGATTTTACACATGTGATCTATTCCAGTACTTTACTTGTAAAACTGCTAACTAGCGTTCATCCAAATGAATGGCTCGTCCCTATTGGATAATTATACTCAATCACCGGGTTATGTCTCCTTAGTGATTTCAAATTAACCATTATTAATTTGTTCCAAATTTATTATCCTGCTACCGCAACTCAAGTTATACAGTGATCATAAAAATCAAGGCTTTGTTGTAATTATCTTTTCCTAATCTCTACCTTTCTAGGTTCCAGCAAGTAAAGAATTTAGGCAATTCCTAACATTTCACACTATTAAGAAATGTTAAATATGAACATAATACAATATAATCATTTATTGTAATTATCGTCTGGTGACTCATGGGGAGACTTGTACGAAAGGATGGTTGAAGGTCCCCACGGGCGAGGGAACGACTTGTGGTCAGCCATCATGAGTCATCAAGTCAGTCGTGGGGTGAAGTTGAAAAATAAAATGGAAGGATTGACCAGTGTACTTAACGGAAGGAGACCATGACTTGTCATGTCAGGCAACGAGTCGTGGTGTGAGTCATTGGGAGGAATTTTAATAAAATGGTTTTAAGGAGGCAGTGAACTTGATGAATGGTGCCCACTAGTAACGAATCGTTATGTCGTCCATTAGAGGTTTTGTGACCAGTTCAGACAGTGTAGTTAATGGTAAAGGTGATGGATCATGAGGACTGGCAACGAGTCATCAGGTCACTCGTTGGGACCCCTGACAATTATTTTTCCTGTGAGTTAGTAAGGCCTTTACGTAAATTTCTAAGATCCCAAGGCCTAAACTACGATGTTTTGGGTTATGAATAGGGAAATGTAAAGGGTTTAAGTTCAAATTTCACTCCATTCTTTCATGCATGCAAGGTAGAGGAAGTTAGGGAGTGAATCAAGCCTAGAATTCATCAATTCCATTGCAATTTCTTCTTGGGTCATCAAGTGAGATTTAGAATCTGATAATCCTAGGTATGTAGGGTCATCAATGTGTGAATTCTTCCACACCCATGCTCCTACTCTATGATTTTATTTAAAATTTATCAAATATTAATGGGGTTTTGTGTTTGATTATATAAAATCTAATGATTTAATAATGGGTTTTGTGATTTTGAAATATTATCATAATCTATGGATTTTTTATCATCTTTTGAGATTTAAATTGATTATAATATTGTTGATTTTGATTTTCTAAGCAATTAAGCTTAATTATGCATACCCCGTGATGAATCGATTTATGATCTACTATCCCATCGATGTTCTTTACGAGAACAACATGAAATATATTTTAAATTATGAATTAATTATGTTACCCATTATTATTTTATGAAATTCAAGTTATGTGCATGATCTACAAGTATGTATGAATCTTATTAACCATGAATTATGTTTTTGGTCGACTCACAAGCCTTATGTCATGGCTAGATCACATATGTTCAAGCATGTTTATGATTATCATGATTTAACAAGCCCATGAACTCATGTATGTATTATAATAAGCACAATATATGTTTTGGGAGTAGTATCGAACACCGAGTAGGTTCGGCGTTCAGATTAAGCCCCGGATCTCATGAACTACGTGCCACCATAGGTATGTTGGGACCCCTTTCATGTTAGTCCCTAGCCCAAATGGCCCTTTCCATGGTGATATCACACTTTCATTTTTCAACCCTTGGGAAGGTATGCATACCCTCCCGACTAGGGTTACAAGTCGAGCTTCATGTGTGCTCATTTGGGGTAATGTCGGTTAAGAGAATCCTCCACTATTCCTCATGATTTATGCATGTTATGATTATGTATGTTGGGTCAAGTTATGTTAAGAAAATCTCTTCTATTCTGATTATGACTATGTTTATGTTGCAAATGTATTGAAAACCTTGAGCCGTATGTTTTTATTATAATTTACGATACGAGCATGATGTCCTACTCTTATGATAATTTATGAACTTTATGTATGATCTAAATGTCCACTTTACTTACCTTGCATACTCAGTACATTCCACGTATTGATCACATACCTTCTATGCTGTATCATTTCATGATACAAGTCCCAGTTCTCGAGTTAATCCTCACCCGTAGATACTTTCATATTTGCTCTCAGCGCTCTTGGTGAGTCATTATGTTTTGAGGGTTGTATGTTCATACTTTATGTCGTTCTTTCAGTTTCTGGATGTTGGATTAGTTGGGGAGTTTTCCCATCAATCCGTCCTTCGTGTCAGGCTTATCATACTGGAAGTTGTATTCAGTCGTATTGTATAAGTCTTGTACTAATTTTCCCTTTGGCTATGTTATGATTATGTTCTTATATGTTAAATCTTCCGCTCATGTGATTGGATAAGATGTATGCTCATGCCATGGGTCGACATGGGGTCTCTCGGGGCTCCTTGTCCCGTGTCTATAATTCGAGTGTACGTTTGGGTCATGACAATTCTTCACTGCTTCTATTTTCTAAGAGTCCACCTTTATGCCTTCGCTTGATACCACCTGGCCCAAAAATGCCACTGAGTTCAACCAAAACTCAAACTTACTGAATTTGGCATATAATTGGCGATCCTTGAGAATCTAAAGCACTATTCTCAAATGAGCGGCATGCTCCTCCTCACTCCGTGAGTATATCAAGATGTCATCAATAAACACAATCACAAACATATCCAGGTATGGCTTGACCGCCCTATCCATCAAGTCCATAAAAGTTGCAGGATAATTCGTTAGTCCAAAAGACATAACTACAAACTCATAATGACCATACCATGTCTTGAAGGCAGTCTTCGCGATATCGCTCTCCCGAACTCTTAGCTGATGGTACTCGAATCTCAAATCTATCTTTGAAAAGCACTTGGCACCCTGAAGCTGGTCAAATAAATCATCAATCCTGGGTAAAGGATACATGTTCTTCACAGTGACTTTGTTCAATTGCCGATAATCAATACACATACGAAGAGAGTCGTCTTTCTTTCGGACAAAGAGAACTGGTGCACCCCATGTCGACTTGCTCGGTCTAATGAAACCCTTATCTAATAGGTCCTTCAACTGTTCTTTCAACTCCTTTAGCTCGGCTGGAACCATTCTGTATAGAGGAATAGATATAGGCTTCGTGTCAAGAAGAAGGTCTATACAAAAATCAATCTCCCGCTCAGGAGGGATTCTCAGTAGATCATTAGGAAAGACCTTTGGATACTCACATACTACTGGGACAGATTGGATAGTTAGGGTCTCGGATGTCGCATCCTTAACCATAACTAGATTGTACATACAACCTTTGGAGATCATCTTTCTTGCCTTAAGGTAGGAAATGAAATGACCTATAGGCACAACTGAACTACCCTTTCATTCCAAGACTGGCTCACCCAGAAATCCGAACTCTACTACCCGAGATCTACAATTAACTGAGGCATAACATTCAAATAGCGAATCTATGCCGAGGATAATATCAAAATCGGTCATGGCTAACTCTATCAAATCTGCTGAGGTGACTTTTTGAAGGACTGAGCCCGGGCAACCTCTATACACTCGTCTAGCTACAACTGAATCACCTACTGTGGTAGATACTGAGAAGGGTTCTGACAAGACTTTGGGACTGACTCCGAAGCTACTGGCCACGTAAGGTGTCACAAAATACAAGGTAACCCCCAGATCTAAAAAAGAATAAACATTAAGATGGAAAACTCATAACGTACCAGTGACTACATGTGGGGAGACCTCCTACTCCTGGAAGGACGCTAAGGCATAAAATCTATTTTGGCGCTAACCACCACTTGTGCTAGTAGATGCCCCCTTTTGTGCTGGGTGTGAGGGAGGGGCTACTGAACTAGAAACTAGCCCTCTGCCCCCATCATGATCCTATCTCGCTGCTGGGCAATTTCTGAGCATGTGTCAGGGTTTCCCACTCCCAAAACAAGCACCTGTACCTTCTAGGCACTGGCCTGTGTGCCCCCAACAACATCTGTGGCAAGCTGGAATACTCAAATCTGCAGGTCTGCTGCTCTAACCCCTCATCCTGATGCTCGCTTCCTCTGATCAAGCCTAGGCCTGTATGGTACATTCAATACTAAAGATGTTGGGGCTGAAGATCTCTGGTGGGTCTGCTGATGGTGCCCACCACCTGACCTCAGTTGTGAGAAACTATGACTATCATTTCTGGTCCTCTTAGCCTCTCTCTCTCCCTCATGTATGCCGTTTTCATCGACTAGGCGTATAGGACTAGTTGAGGGAAATCCATATCCTAGTGAAGCATGGAGGTCCTGCAATCCTTTTCTAAATATCCCGCCACACCATGAACAAATCTGCTCACCCGCGCCCTCTTATCACCGACTAACTCTGGGGCGTACTTCAACAGGTGAGTAAACTCAAGGGAATACTCCTACACCGTCATTCTCACTTGCTTAATATTCACAAACTTGGATACTTTCAGCTCCCTCATCTCATGAGGGAAGAACTGATCTAGGAACACAACATGGAAGTCCTCCCAAGTGACAGGACCTGCTGCCATGGCCCTACTATCTTTCCATTGTTAAAACCAGATGTGTGCAACCCATTTCAATTGGTATGAGGCCAAATCTGCACATTCAACCCCAATCATCACTATGACCTGGGTGATCTTCAGAATCTCATCAATGAACGCATGTTGTTCCTCATCTACCTTTGACTCGAGGAACTCTGGCGGGTTCATTCTCAAGAAATCCTTGACTCGAGCCGTTGTCACATTGCCATTTTGCGAGACATGTGTAACTTCCTGCTGATTGATCTAAGCGTTCAAGGCCTGTGCGAGCATATGAATAGCTGCCCTAATTCAGTATGGGCAACCGACTCTGGTGCATGGTTCTCCTGTACTGCTGGAGCCTACTGGTGCCCATTTCCGTTGCCATCCTCATGCCCGTCTCATTTCCCATTACTTCTACCATTTACTATTTAGGGAGCCATGATTCTGCAATCGTGAATTGAATGAATTAGAAGGATAGGGAGACATTTCATCGCACGACATAGATCATGAAAGAAGGGAACATTTCCTAAATGTCTCGTAGCCTCTTCGTCATAAGTGTGACACGCTTCACACCCATGAAAAAGACTACTCAACACGGCTGTTAGACACCCTAGGACATTTCAAACCTATCTCTCTGATACCAAGTTTGTCACGACCCGGACGAAGGCCTAGAACACAACATGGGACAAGGAGCCCCGAGAGACTCCGTTGACCCTTGGCATGAACATACAACTAACTCAGTTACTAGAACTAAAGAATCAACATAATAAACTTAGCGGAAGTCTGAAATAAACATAACGTCAAAATACACAATCTAATGTTGAGTACATCCTTTTTGTCTGAAAAATCCTCTAAACATGATGAGTTGATGGGACAAGACCCCAACTAACTTGAATAAGCTAAAAACTGAAAATACATAGAGAAATCGGGATAAGCATGGTCCACAGGAGATGAGGACTCACCAACAAGTGTAAGATTCTAACTCCGAGGACTGGCTATAAACGGGACTGAGTTTGAGTGTCAGGTCCTGTATAAGGAAAATATACAGCATATAGTATGTAGTCAGTACGTGGAATATATCAAGTCTGCAAGGTAAGTAAAATCACTTAAAATATGTAAAATCATTTAAAGACATACATAATGTAAAACATAAAAAAAAAGAATCTAAGAGTAGGGGTTGTATGCATTCTTTCTGAATCATGATTTTATCATAACATAACATAGCATCATAACTGAATCGATTAACTCAAAGCTGAAATCTAATAGTCATGAGTAAAACTGAATATCTAGTCAAACTTGCTTTAGAATATATATAGATATATAAATCTCATGAATGAGGAATATGCATAAAGGAAATCATGAGGATCAATGGGAGATTCGTCTTTTAACCGATATACCACGATAGAGTATATGTGGCCCCAACTATCACACTCAAGTGGGTAGAGCCGTCCAAAGCCTTGCCAGGGCTAAAGATGATACCATGATATCGACATCAAGCTCGTGGCCCAATAGGGCAGGGGATAGCTCACAAGGGAGGTCCTGAAGTAATATATATATGTAAGAATAAACCTACGTTGGTCCATAGTTCTGAGGTATAGGATGATTGACCCTTAGCCAACTCGGTGCTAGACACTACTCCCAAAAATATGCATATGCTCTCCATTATTTTTCGACAAGGCTCAACATCATCTATTAACGAAGCTCAACAATCAATTACATCTCAAATCTGAAATTACGCATATGAGAAGCTTTAACTCAACCATACCCTAAGCTAAAAGATAATTGGGAGTCTTCGCTCCAAAACCATGTGGTAAACTTAGTTCGAGAAATCATAAATCATACTTTAACATGTGGGCATTGCCCAATACTTTCAAATGCTTGAAAATACTCAATTCACATCGAAAACATGATTATATACATGAGTAGCTTGAAAACATGCATTTCATCATAATATCTCATCGTAATCATACATTCATCACAAAATTCGTCTTTCATGAACTTCTCATCAATGGGTTTTTTAATTCATAAAACATGAAACATGATTTTAATTGAAAATAATATAAAACTTTCCCATGAATCATAATTCAATAGTAGAAACATATTTGGATCATACCCATATAGAGAATTAGGAATTACATGCAATGGGATAAAACCCCATAGATTTGATATAGGAAATTCATGATTTAGAGAGGGATTGGGCATGGGTGTGAAAGAATTCACCTATTCATAACTCTACATACCTGATTGTAGCTGATTCTTACACTTCTTTGATTGACAAGAGGAATTGAAGAGAATTAGAAGAGAACAAGCTTGATCACCCCCTCTAATCTTCTATCTTTGCATGCATGAAATAAAATGGCCTAAAATGAACTTAAACCTCTTAAAAGTCATCATTCATAAATCAAAATAATGTAGTATAGGCCTTAGGATCTCAGGAATTATGGAAAAGCCCTTACTAAATTCGCAGAAAATAACTGCCAGTCAGTCCACATGAGGAACATGACGACTCATCCCCACTGGCCACGACTCGTGGCGTCGTCCATCAGATACACTGCTTATCATGTCATCTGGGCTCGTCGCGGGTGACTTCACGATTCGTTATTGGTGACCATGACTCGATGGCACCACTCGTCATATACACTGCCTGTGATTTTTATTTTACTTCATAATGTTGTTCACGACCCTCCCCATGTATCGTGGTGGCTGACCACGACTCATGAGGACCTTCCGCTAGGTACACTGCCTTCTTCTTTTCCTTTCTCAATCACCATTTCCCATGACTGACCTAATGAGTCGTGGAGCCTGACCAGGACTTGTGGTCACGTCCACGGGGATCCAAATTCTCGAATTTCAACTCACCTCCTTAGCCTTACCACGAGTCACATAACGACTCGTGGATTGCTCACATGGGTCACCTCACGACCCCTTTTGTGCCCTAATGCCAGTTTTAAAATTTTTTCTATTTCATTTCCCAGGTCTGATCCTTGGGCTTTCCAGGTTTAAAAAGCTAGTAAAGAATGTGGTCAAGTCCTAACTTTGCGCTCCGTTAAGAAACATTAAAGATGAAGAGAATACAATACAGGTGTTTAGCATTGGTTTAGAATAACTTGGTGCAACCTTAGTTTGTTAATTCACCATGGTTTCCACAACCCTAGTTGTAGAGGTTTAAGCCTCTCATGATTGTAAAAGAACTATAAGTTTTGAATAACATCCAAACTACACACTTCTCTATAAAAAAGCGTAAACGGTCATTGTATCAAAACAAATAACCCGACAGGTTTCGTAGTCGAATCCCATGAGAAATGTAAAATGATCACGCAATAGTTGTATATTAACTTGAATTAATTTGCATCAATGTATGAGACAAGTAAGTGAAAATTTTGCGGGAGTGAATGCAATAATACTATTGAATCTATACTAAGCTAATCAAGAGAACAAGATAACCAAAATTGAGAAACAACCATGAGAAAAGGCCAGATATGTGATGTAGATGGGATGCCAAACGAATTCGGATTTACTAGACAATTGAGATATTACTAATATGTGTAAATAACCCTGAAAAAGATGATGCCCAATGTTTTTCAACCATTTGGGCACTTTTTCCTCAACTTCTTTCGAACCTCAAGGTGTAATTCAACCATTCCAATATGGTTTGGGTTAGGGGTTGAGCTATTTCTAGCCATCAAACTTTAATGGGATTATGCCCATGGGTTTGTGCTATTTCTAGCCCAACCCCACATAATCTAATTCCAATCCATTATTATGTTCTCCCCCATTACTTAATTCCTCTTTTTCAAGATAAAACTAAGTAAGCAAACAATACCCATATTTGAATCTATGAGCAATCAACTATAATTTGAGGAGAAATCAATAGATTTACAGTAATTAAGTAATAAGAAGATAAATCTAGGAATACCTAATTAAATAAAAAACCCATTATCACACACCTCTAGCTATAGTTTTAGTTACTCTTAATTGAGATACACAAGAGCTTATTTATCAATAGACTGAACAATTTCATAATTAAGAGTAAACACAATCTAGCTATAAAGGTTTCTACAATGTGGATATACCTTGCTAAAGAAGATGAAGATGAAAAAGAAATATTCAAACCTCTATTTCCTATGCAAAAATCTCTCTTCCAAAAGATATGCGGAATAACATTCTACTTGTTTAGAGTACTTTTATAGAATATTTACAAAAGTAGCTCATAACATTCTCCTCTTTTTCTAGGCTAGACATTTTTGCCCTTTCAGACGTTTTTCACTTGCGAGTCATCAGCACTTCGCTGGTGTCCATCCGAAGGATGCCGGTTAGTTTCAGCTGGAGTCCAGTGAATTCAGAGTATTTCGGCGATGGAACCGGTGGTTCACCGACTATTGTTTCGCAATCCGCCGGTTGCAAATAGTTCCTCTTATCGGTGGGTGCCTGCGGTCAGCCAGCGTTTCATCGATTTCCACCTGAATTTCATTTTTTTGCTCCATTTCATGCTCCTTCTCTTGATGTTAGGTACCTGCAACATCCAAAGGAAAAATGGCATAAAATCAAACTAAAAGACTTAAAAACTAAGCCAAAGCTCATGCTTAAAAGCTTAATGAGTTGGTATATTACCAACTCATCAAACCCCAAAATTGAATCATTGTTTATCCTCAAGTAATGCAATTCTTTTCAATTGAGCAAATTGACAGCATATCAAATATGACTTTATGCATCAAGTAACACTGCGCCTAAGACAACCCAAAAATGCTCACCAACTCAAGGAATAAGAGAAACAACTCCCCCTAAAAATGTGAAAAAGTTTCAAGAGGCAACCACAATGCATATGCATGATTTACAACTGCTTTCATTTTGCAAAACAAGGGCAGGGTTCGTCCAATCAAATGCACATAGCATCTCTAATCGTAATCATTTCACGTTCAAAGCTTTCCTTGAGGATCACACTACTGATGCCTCAATTACATCAATGAAAGCATGTCCTTATAAGGGAGTGAAGCCACTCACTACAAGAGTGAATCCCCTTTCTTTATCATAAAGCAATGCACACACAAGGGATTATAGAATAAAATTATCACGCTCACTCTCAAGAAATGTCCATGCATACAACTTGACCCATAGGCTTGCCCTTCATATAATTCACCACTGATGTAGAGCAACTACACTAAAAATCAATTAGGACTTGCTGGTCATGATGAAGGATAGGGGTAATGGTAGGATAAATATTTACCTCTAGTGACTAGAACCTCACTAATGCCTTTTTTGTGAACACTTTTATCCTCCCCATCGAACACTTTAGATCACTCCACCTTATTCCTCCTTTTTCATCATCTTCACATTTTTTTATTTTTATTTCTCAAAAGCCCTCCTTGTAGCTCTTTTGGCTCTCACATTAAGCCTTGTCTAAGAAAGAGGTAACACTATTTCACTAATATTTTTGTCTTTTGGTGATTCAAGGTTTCTCAAACCACCATTTTATTCATTTTTATCACAACTTGGTGCTACCTCACATTTAGGCTCATCACATTTCTCCCTTTCTTGTAAACCCCCCAAATTAGGATTTTGCCTCTTTTTCATTGACTTCCTTATCTCTCCCTATGTCTTAGGCTTCAAGCCCCCATTATTCCATTCATTTATCACTAGCAATTACGGAGGATGGGTGGAAAAGAAGAGGATTAAAAAGGGACATTGGCTTGTATTGTTGTTTCCAAGAATAAACAATTCAAAGGCTCAACATTGGCTAGCAAGGGAAAACGTTTTCGAAGGTCATTTTGGGTGAAGTGACTAATAAAAAAAAGTTAAAACCATTTTCTAAGTGCAACTACATCAAGGATTTTGCCTTGAGACACGCTTAGGGAAAGTTCTAGACAAGAAAAGATGTATGAGATTCATTCAAATAACCTTACCAGACAAGGCATAACATTCAAAGAGTTCACACAAGTCATTATTATCATAAGATTTTGATTCAAGACACTAGAGCATGCGAATTCACAAGCCAAACAAAGAATATGCAATAAATGACAAGAAAGTGCTACATTTCCCACTTCAAATGCCCATTTTTTCTTCCAACTACATTTTTCATGCCACACAAGAATTTTTAGTGGTACCTCTCAAAAATATTTCCATAAAAGACTCAAAGAAAGACATGACATTTTTTTAAGAGAGTTGCCTCTCAATCTATCATTGGAAATGTCAACCTGGTTTGACAACAAAAAGAAGAGAAAAAGAAAGTGCTCCTTGGGAAAGAACTGTGGTATGAAGAAAACCCTTGGAGTTTAATTACTATCTATTGTTTACAAAGGTGAAAATCAAACTTCGGTCATAACTTTAGGCAATAAGAACAAAGACCCATTCATTGGCACTAACAACAAAGACAATTTTTTTACTTCATTCATTCATAACATTAACAAAAAAATAGCTTGGCAAGGGCAATCATCAATCATAGATAAAACAAGCCCGAAAAAGGCTCACAAATACTCACATATCAAAAACAGGGCCACATCAAATCATAAAAAAAATAAATGACCACCCCCAAAGGAACACTCATCCCACCCCCAACTCAAATGATACATTGTCCCCAATGTAAGTATGCAAAGCAAATAGGGAGAGAACTCCCTGTGTCGGTCACTCGTCATCATCCTCCATCATCATTCCCATCTTGGCTTTCATTGCCCAGATCCTCTGCCTCGTCCCTCAAGCCCTTGACCAAGTTATCAATGGGGCCTGAAACCACAGAAGGGTCACCCATCACTACATTAAGGGAGCTCATGTCGGGCATCTCCATGGATGTCCAACTCTTCCACTCCCTTACTTTAGTCTGGAGAGAACTCACAGCCCCCTGCACGACATATACCCATTTGCACAGCTTGGTCAAACTCTAATACATGGACTTCATCTCCTTCTTCAACGTTTGGGCAATGAGGGCAGGGAGACTTTTAGCCAACTTCTGAAGCTAGGTCTCATGAGAGTTTGTCATCTCCACAAGCTTGTGGAGACTACTCGATTGGGAGGATGTTGGAAGGGTAGAGGCTCTCCTTGGAGGGGGTTCGCCTGAAGCTTTTCCCGATGTCTCTGGGTGTGGTATATTAAGATTGGAAGCTATTGGGGTTTGCTTACAACCATGGGAGAAGGATCCATCTGGGATATCAAAGTAGGAGCATTCGTATCCCATTTGCGATCCAAAGTAACAACACCGGTGGCAGAGCTTGGGGCTTTATCTGGAAATAGTGGAAATCTAGCTTGCAGGCATTGCTGGGATATGAGCACCGCATATAGCATTGAGGTTCTTTCCTCTCTTTTCTCTTTATTTGCACAACCACAAATTCCTCAAAATATATAGGGACCCCTTTCTTAATGTAGGTGATAAGGATAGCTGCCTCTAAAATGACCCGTTACTCATTCTTAGAAGGTATGATGCAGTCGCAGATAAAGTCCAACCACAGCTTTCCGTCAAACATAAGATTATGGCGAGAAATCTCACCGCCCGTGGTGGCCTAGAATGGTGTGTCTACAGCAATAACCAGAGCTATCTGGCTGAACTAGTTCTCCTTATCAGCACTTCGAGCAGCATATTCTGAGCCGGAGTCAACCCCCTCCTCCCTAAAAAGAGAATTTGTGTCCGCTGTAGTGATGTCGACCTCTAGACCTTGCACCTTAACTGAAGGCAGGCAGGGAAAATTGTCTACCTTTCCTTGTGATGCATACTCTCTTACATGGATTGGTAAGAGGCGTAAAATTCCAAGACGAGGATGGGGTAGTATTCAGGGAGTGGATTGGTGAAAGCATTCCATTGGTAGTCATGGACTTGAGTGGTGATATTGGGGAGGTCACCTCACAGCCCCACCAAGTCAAACCACTTCTAAACAATGATTGAGTGGCTCTTCCAAATAGCGTAATGGCCCTTCATGTTGGGCACACAAAATATGATGGCCTCACGGGAGTTGGTGGGTTCTGCGGATGCCTTGGCTTTTCCCTTTCGTTTGGTGGAAGAAGAGGATGGAACCTTGCCCTTGCTTGGGTTCCTGGATGAAGTCATATTCAACAAAAACCATGTTAGTGCCAAACAACCATACTTTCTTTTTGTATTTTTATGTAGGAGAAAATAAAATAAAACAAAGACAATACTAACTAACATATGTTCTATAATATGGCAAGGAATTAGAACAACTGGATTACAAACAAGTGGAATTTCTGAGATGCACAGCACTAGTAATGCCGGCGATACACTAGCGGAACACAGATGGGGGTCCGCGAATAGCCGGTTGTCCGCTGGCTAAAGCAGAACACTGAGACTTTCAAGGTTATCCGGCGAGACTCTGACATCTCTCTGGTCTAGACTCGCAGAACGCCGGTGTAATGCAGATCTGGGACAGTGGCCTAAAGCCCTGTGCCCTGGCCTTGTTTCATCTGGCGTTTCGCTAGGCCTAACCGATGGTTCGCCTGTGGATGCTTGGCAATTAAATTCCTCCCAGATATAGAAAAATGGCAGAACACTCAGATTCAAAACTCACACACTCAACATAGCAACAGTAAAGCAAGTAAATTGATAATTTACCCTTAAAAAAGACGTCACTCCATCTATCATCAGGCAAATTGTACGTTTTAAGCACACATGGAGTTACTCAGACTTCACCCCTGTTCAAATTCAACACACTAAGCAACAAGAATTTTACCAAAGGCAAACCCACATTGGTATTCACATGATATCACCACCCCCACATACTTAAGAAAGAATAATAGCAAAGTAGGATCCAGCACAATCATGAGGGTAATGGAGATACATGATTTAAGGCATTTTGGTGTTCACAGGATTAAAAGAATTCATATTGTGCCAATCAATAGTTAAAATCAGAGTAAGAATGATGTACCATATAGATTTTAAATCACAAAGATGAGAAAGATCAAAGTTTGCACAAAAGATCTCCACACAACTTGTTCTTGCTTTAGTATATTTGAAAATAGAGTGAGTACTGATGAAGATGACGAATGGAGTATCGATACTATCGAGAAGGGGAAGTAGATTGGTAGGTGAAAAGGTGTGTTTAATGGTGGGAAGGTGGAAAGGTGATGTATGGGGAAGTGGGAAGGTGGAAGAAAGGGTTTATGGGAATTTAGAGGTGTTTTGACTGGTATTTTTAAACGCCTCGGTTGGGTTGATCCACGGATCAGTCAAAAATATTTCAAAGATGAACTTACCTATATTTATGGTTAACAGGCGATCGCCGGTAGGGACCAGCAGTTCGCTAGTTCTAAGGTCGGTGCCTAATACCTTTCCAGTTTCACTAGTCATCTACCAATGATTGGCCGACGAATTGCAGCTTGGAACCAACGGTTCACCCGTTGGATTGCCAAACACCCCTAAACTTCCAGGTGCACTTTTTTGAGCCAGTGATTCACTAAGTATTTGCTTATTGGTATCAGCTTTCCGCTGGCGAGTTACCAGTCTCCTCTACTTTCTCCCCTTCTTCTGTTCATTACCAATGACATGGTAGTATTTATCATGCTGGCACTGGCATTTTGCCGGTCAAACACTATGCCTTCCTTGTTTTTTTCCTTATTGTTTTTGTATCCAAGCACCTACAAAATAAAAAAAATAAATCATCAAAATGCTCAAGATAAAAATGATTGGGTTGCCTCCCAAGAAGCGCCTTAGTTAACGTTGTGGCACAACAGATACCTTCTTGATTTTCAACATTACGGAGGATCATCCTCCACTTCACTCTCATCATCAAAAGATTCATAATGCACTTCTTCCCCATCGAGAACTTCCATGACCTTGCACTCATTTGGAGGCTTGGAGGATGACATACATTAAAGGTGACCTCATCACCTCCTACCAAAAACTTCAGCTCCTCGAGCTCCACATCAATTAAAGCCCTTCCCGATGTTAGTAGAGTTTTCACCAAGATGATTGACACCTCTATGTCCATTTCACAATACAGCACAATGAAATCAGATGGGAGTATGAATTTATCTACCTTCAAAACAACATCGATTATCACAATTTATCTACCTTCAAAAGAACATCGATTATCACTCTAACGGGTCATTTGATTGACCTATCATCCATTAACAGCCTCATAGAGGTAGGTTTGGGACTCCATAACTCGAGCTTTTTGAATATCATGCGAGGCATGAGATTGATACTAGCACCGAGGTCACACCAAGCTTTATTGAAAATGCATAATCCAATTGTGCAGGTATGGTGAATGCCCTAGGGTCAAGGTTACTAGTCACGACAGTGCTGCAATGATGGGTCATCTAATCGATGCCTGTATATACCACCTTCTTCTTCTTCTTCAAGAGTTCCTTCATAAATTTTGCATATCCTAGCATTTGAATCAAAGCATCCACCAACGGTATATTGATAGATAATTTGTTGAACATATATATGAATTTTCAAAACTGATTATCTTCCTTCATCTTAGAAACCGCTATGGATATGGTTGGGGAACTTTCACTTCATGATTCTTGTCACTTAGGGCTTTCTTGCCAGCATTCACATGAACATTATCCGAGGGAGTTACATTAACATCTCCCTCATCTTGTCCTTCCTCATTATCAGAAACATTTGGTGATTTTGGCACCTCATTCAACACATCATCATAAATGCCTTTGGGGCATCAACATCCTTGGGTTTCACCCCCATATCTTTCAATATCTTACCACTCCTAGTCATAATTGTAGTGTAATGGCCATCTTTCTTTGGGTTCGGGATGGTATCACTTGGAAGTTCACTCTTCATGAGGGGGTTTATTTGTGCAGATAAATGGTTCATTTGTTCATCGAGGTATTTGATTGAAGCTAAGTGGGAGCTCACGGTTTGGGCAAGGTTAGACACCTCCCCTTTCAAACTCTTTAACCCCGTTGTCAGTGGATTCTACTATCTTCAACACTCGAGACATCATGTCCTCAATCTTTGAGCTCCCTACATCACATACCCTGGGATATCCTTATGGTGTTTCTGATTTTTGATGAGGTACATAAGGGTTAGAACTCAAGTGATATCTCTCTCCTTCAAGATATTTCTCTATCCCCTATTGATCATCTCTACTCCCCCAACCAGGACTTTTGAGATTTCTCCAACCTTGGTTCTCTTCCCTTGGGTGCCAAGGGCCTTAGTTGGAACCTAGATACCAGGGTAAGAACCACTCAATTGGCGTGACATGTATTCGCACTCCTCCTCATATCTCGGGGGTGAAGTATCATTATTAAACTGAACATGGATTTGAGTAGCTACAGCATTCACATTCTTTATACCAGCTACCATCAAATGCTTTGTCATCAACATGAGATGGATCATCATTTTGGCAAGAATTTCATCTATGACCTCATCTCTCTTCCTCAATTATGCACTCACAAGATTTGAAGCAACGCCACTAGAAGATACCTTCACTTCTCTAATGTGCCATGCTCAGTTGGTTTTCTTCATTCTATCAAGTAATGCCTTGGCTACTCCATAAGGCTGCTCCATGATTGATCCCCCAGCCAAATTAGTTGCCACTGACTAATTGATCGAATCCAGTGATCGGTAGAAGCTTTGAAGTAAAACCCCATTGGGTAAAACATGGTTCAGACAAATGGCCACCTTTTTCTTAATCATCAACCAAGCTTCATGGCATTGTTCCTCCACAAGTTGTTGAAAAAGTAATGTCATCCTTGCAACATGTTTGAGGGAGGAAAGAACCTATCCAAAATTCCTCCATTAGTTTATTCCAAGAGATAATAGACCTGGGAGGAAGCTCCTCAAACTACGTAGTTACTTCCCCGATGAGTGAGAATGAAAAGAGTCTTAATTTTATTGACTTTTGAGTGATGTTGGTAATTTTGAAGTATTGAAAAATGTAATACCCCAGAAGTGCCAAAGACTAGACCTGGGATTTAAAAATGGAAGTTGGAAAAAAGATTGGAAAATACCATAGAACGGGTCATGTAACGGATCTTTGGTTCCACCAATGATTTGTACAAAGTGTCTGTGGTAAGGTACAGTCGGGTTGTAGTTGAGACTAATGGGTCACGTAACAACCCGTGGGTTGATGTCACGAGTCATAACTTGTGGTCATGATGAGACTGGTCTTTAGCCTAGGGAGAAGTAATGGGTCGTAGGATGACCCATTGTGAGCATAAATTGATCGAAGGTGAGCAACCGTGGGAAAGAGTAGAAAAGTTCCCGGTCGATGTGAAGGATGGGAACCATGACTCGTTGGAAGGAGGCACGAGTCATGGTGTGGCTCGTGGGAAGGCCTAGGTGTAGGTCATCAGGGGGAAACAACAGAGGATACAACGGACCGCCGTCTGATGTAATGACTCATCATGTCGAGTCGTGGGATTAAATTTGAGAAGTGAATTTTAGACATTGGACGCAATGGATGGATACCATGACTCTTGGTATCCAGGCACAACTTGTTAGATCGGTCATCATCACTACCAGTGCAAATTCTTTATGAAATTCATTAAGGGTATTTTCGTCATTCATAAGTCATGGGGTCCTAAACTACATTGTTTAAGGCTCGAAATGTAGTGTCTTATGAGGGGAAAATCTATCCTAGGCTCATTCATATCCATGCATGCATATTGAAGGTGTTTAGGAGGTTATCAAGTTAGGATTCTTCAAGCTTTCCTTCAATCCTTCATTGGCCTTTCAAGGAGTGGTAAAATCTAACATTCCCTAGGTATGTAGGGTTATGAATGGGTTAATCCGTTCATACCCATGCCCAACTTCTCCCTGAATTTTGAAAATTCCTATGATGATTCTATGGAGTTTTAACTCAATGCATGAAATTTCTAATTTACTACATGGGCATGATTCAAAGGTGCTTTTATTATTGAATTAGGAATTATGGGCAAGTTTTCTGTTGTTTTCATTAAAGTCATGTTTCAAGCTTTATAAATTTAAAATGCCCATTTATGAAAAGTTCATGGAAGATAAGATTTATGATGAATATTCATGTACAATGAAGTGTTGATGATGTAAAGAAGTTTTCAAGTTACCCATGTTTATAATCAAGTTTTCAAGTGAATTGAGAATATTCAAGCATGTTAAAGTATTGGGAAATGCCCACATGTTCAAGTATGATTTATGATTTAACTATTGTCCCCGTGTCTCTATCCTGGCCTATGTCCGGTTCGTGAAAAATTTGGTATCATAGCATTAGATTTTGAAGTGTCCTAGAGTGTCTGAAATTCATGTTAAGTAGAGTCTTTTTCATGGCGTGTGAAGCGCACCACACTTATGATGAAGAGGCTACAAAACATTTAGGAAACTTTCCTTCTTCCATGATCTATGTCATGCGATGAAATATCTCTCTATTCTTCTAACTCGTGCTATACGCATTTGTAGAATCATTCCTCCTTGTAAAGTTAATGGAATAAGGAACGAAAATGGAAATGGCCTTGAGAATGGCAATAGGGATGGGCACCAACAGGCCCCACCAACCCCCGAGGATCATGTGCCTGTGCAGGTTGTCTGTGCAGAGTTTAGGGAAGCCATTCAGATATTACCTCAGGCATTGACTGCCAAGGTCAACCAACAGGTGGTGGCACATGTTCGTCAAAATGGGAGTGCGCCAGCGGTGAGAGTCAGAGATTTTCTTAGGAAAAACCCTTCGATGTTTCTCGGATCGATGGTGGGCGAGGATTTGCATGAGTTTATTAATGAAATTCTAAAGGTCACCTAGATCATGGGGGTGACGGGGGAGGAGTGTGCAGATCTGGCCTCATATCAGTTGAAAGGGGTTTCCCACATTTGGTTCAGACTGTGAAAGAATGGTAGGGCAGTTGGAGCGGGCCCTATTGGTTGGGATGAGTTCCATACCGCTTTCTTGGATCGGTTCTTTCCCCGAGAGATGATGGAAATCAAAGTAGCTGAATTTGTCAACTTGAGGCAGAATAACATAACGGCCTAGGAATATGCTTTGGAGTTCACTTGTTTGTCCAAATATGTACTAGAGCTGGTGGCTGATCAGAGAGCTCGGGTTAGCATGTTTGTGCATGGAGTAACAAGCTACCTGGTCAAGGATTGTAGGACCGCTATGATTCATCAGTATATTGACTTTCCTCGATTGGTTTTCTATGCCCAGTAGATGGAGGCGGTGCATTTGAGAGAGTGGGAGGCCAAGAGGGCCAGGACAGATAGTTATGGGTTCTCCCAGCAGAGAATGAGAGGCAGACATTGCCAGCAGTCTCATCGGAGGTCATTAGCTCAAATTCCATCATGGCTAATGCTCTATCTAGACCACGTGGTTATCAGAGGAGTGAAGCATCAGGTTTGAGGGGAAAAAGGAGCATGCAGGCGGAGCGTACCTTTTCAGTCTTCGGAAAGTGTGGCAAGAATAACACACGGGAGGCTTGATTTGGTCAGATATCTATTTTGGGTGTGGTAGACCCGGGCACAAGCGCCAGGAGTATCTGTTGGCTAGACAAGGTGATGATAGAGGTTATGCTCGGGCTACCAGCTCAGCACTAGCACCAACACGCCTAGCTCAGTCTGGTGCATCCACCAATGTATGTGGTGGCTAGCGCTAGAACAGGTTTTATGCCCTTGCACGTCGATAGGAGCAGGAGACATCACCAGATATGGTCACTGGTATATTACGTGTATTCCACTTTGATGTATATGAATTGTTAGATCCAGGGGCTACTTTATATTTTGTGACACCCTATGTTTCTAGTAGTTTCAGAGTCTGTCCTAAAATCTTATCAGAACCATTTTCAGTCTCTGCCCCAGTCGATGATTCGGTTATAGCTCGATAGGTATATAGAAATTGCCCTATCACAGTCCTTCATAAAGTCACCTCAGAAGATTTAGTAGAGCTAGCCATGATAGATTTTGATGTTATCTTTGGAATGGATTGGCTACATGCATGTTATGCCTCATTAAATTGTAGACCCCGTACGGTAGAGTTCTGGTTTTCGGGTGAGCCAGTCCTAGAGTGGAAGGGTAGTTCAGTAGTGCCTATAGCTCTCTTCATATCCTACCTCAAGGATAGAAAGATGACCTCTAAGGTTTGCATGTACTATCTAATTAGGGTTGAGGATACTACATCCGAATCCCCGACTATCCAGTTAGTTCCTATAGTGTATGAATATCCAGAAGTCTTTCTAGATGATTTATCGGGAATTCCTCCCGAGCGAGAGACCAATTTTTGTATTGACTGTTTTTCCGATATGTAGCCTGTATCTATTCCTCCTTATAGAATGCTACAGCTGAGACGAAGGAGTTGAAGGAGCAGTTGTAGGATCTTTTGTATAAGTGTTTCATCAGACAAAGCAGATCCCTATAGGGTGCACCAGTTCTCTTTGTTCGGAACAAGAATGGTTCCCTTTGAATGTCCATTGACTATCGGCAATTGAAAGAGGTGACAATTAAGAATAGGTATCCCCTCCCTAGGATTTATGACTTGTTTTACCAACTTCAGGGTGCTAAGTGTTTTTCAAAGATAGAACTCAACTCCGGGTCACATTGCTCAGGGTTCGGGAGAGTGACATTCCGAAGAAAGCCTTCATGATTTGGTATGGTCAGTATGAGTTTGTAGTTATGTATTTTTTTACTAACAAATGCTCCTGCATGTTTTATGGATTTGATGAATACGGTGTTCAAGCTGTATTTGGATATCCTCATGGTCATGTTCATAGATAACATTCTCATATACTCTCGGAGCAAAGAGGAGCATGCCGCTCATTTGAGGGTGGTACTACAAACTCTTAAGGATCACCGGATGTATGCTAAATTCAGCAAGTAGGAGTTTTGGTAAAACTCAGTAGCATTTTTGGGTGTCAAGTGAGGGTGTACAGGTGGACTCTCAGAGGATAAAAGCTATGAAGAATTGGCCTAGACCAGTGAGTCCTTCGGATATCAGAAGTTTCTTAGGCTTGGTTGGTTACTACCAGAGGTTTATTGAAGGGTATTCATCCATTGCAGCACCGTTGACTAAGTTGACCCAGAAGAAAGTGAAGTTTGAATGGTCATAGGCCTGTGTGAAGAGCTTTCAAGAGTTGAAGACTCGGCTCACCTCAGCACCAACATTGACTTTACTTGAGGGTACCAATGGGTTTGTGGTATATTGTGATGCCTCAAGGATCGGCCTTGGTTGTGTATTAATGCAGCACGGTAAGGTTATAGCCTATGCTTCCAGGCAGCTGAAAGTCCATGAAACAAACTATCCAACTTAAGACCTCAAGTTGGCGGCAGTAGTATTTTCCTTGATGATTTGGAGACACTATTTGTATGGGGTCCATGTGGATGTATTTACGGACCATAAAAACCTACATTACGTGTTTACCCAGAAGGATCAAAATCTATGTCAAAAAAGGTGGTTGGAGTTTCTCAAGGATTATGATATGAGTGTCCTTTACCATCCAGGAAAGGCTAATGTGGTGGTAGACGCTCTTAGTAGGCTTACTATAGAGAGTGTGACCCATGTAGATGGGGAGAGGGAAGAGTTAGTGAAGGATGCACATCGACTTGTAGGACTAGGAGTTCGCCTTGTTGACTCGACAGATGGTGGTGTTATTGTTTAGAATGGATCAGAATATTCCTTGGTGACCAAGGTCAAATATAGACAAGATGAGGGTCCTATTTTAGTAAAGTTGAAGGAAGCCATTTAGAATCAGAAGATGGAGGTTTTCTCCCAAGTGGAAGATGGTGTACTATGATATCAGGGTCATTTGTGTGCACTGGGTGTTGACGACTTGAGGGAGCGGATGTTGCGTGAAGCTCATGGTTTGAGATATTCTATACATCCAAGTGTCTCCAAAATGTACTATGACCTACGGGAAATTTATTGGTGGAATGGCATGACGAAGGACATAGCAGAGTTTGTGGCTAAGTGTCTGAATTGTAAATAGGTGAAGGTTGAGCATCAATGATTCGTAGGTGTTCTTCAAGACATTAGTATCCCTACTTGGAAGTGGGAGGAAATCAAAATGGACTTCATTATGGGGTTGCCTCGTACTCATCGATGGTATAACTTTATTTGGGTGGTTGTAGACACGTTGACTAAAGCATCTCTTTTCTACCGGTGAAAACTACCAATTCAGCGAAGGATTATGCTAAGTTGTATATCTGGGAGTTACTTCGGTTTCATGGAGTGCCCTTTTCCATCATATCAGATAGAGGTACTCAGCTTACCTCCCAGTTTTGGAGGTCGTTTCAGAAGGGACTTGGTACTCAGGTCAAGCTTAGCACAACTTTTCACCCGCAAACGGATGGTCATCCTGAATGGACCATTCAGACTCTTGAGGATATATTGAGGGCATGTGTGATTGATTTCAAGGGTAGTTGGGATGATCATTTGCCTTTCATTGAATTTGCATATAACAACAGCTACCATTCAAGCATTCAGATGGCTCCGTTTGAGACTCTTTATGGGCGGAGATGTAGACCGCCTATTGGTTGGTCTGTAGTCGGTGAAGCTGTGGTTATAGGATCATATTCAGTCCATAAGGCTATGGAGAAATTTTATGTTATACGGGAAAGGTTGAAGACAGCCTAGAGTCATCAAAAGTCCTATGTGTATGTGTGAAAGAGAGAACTTAAGTTTGAAGTTGATGATATGGTATTTCTAAAGGTATTTTCCATGAAGGGGGTGATGAGATTCTGAAAGAAAGGGAAACTCAGTCCCCATTATGTTGGTCTATACCAAATTGTGAAACGGGTTTGTAAGGTAGCGTATGAGTTGGAGTTTCCCTCAAAATTTGCTTTAGTGCATCCGATTTTTCATATGTCAGTTTTGACGAATGCATGGGTGATCTGGTTGGTTGTCCCGGTGGAGAGAGTAGGTGTGAAGGATAGCCTATCTATGAACAGGTTCTGGTGGAAATACTTGATCGTCAGGTTTGGAAGCTAAGAAATAAGGAAGCATCTTCAGTAAAGGTTTTGTGGTGGAATCAGCATATTGAGGGATCTATGTGGGAAGTCGAAGCAAATATGATGGCTAAATACCTGCATCTATTCCCTTCCGACTCAGTTTTAGCTTGAGATATCAGTTTCCTCCTTAGTACTCTATCCAGTATCATGTCTAGTTCATGTGGGCTAGTTTCCTTCATGTTAATATATGTATGTGTGATTCATGAATTTGGTTCAGTCAAATATTTTAGTCCGGCGTTAGTCACTTCATCAATTTTCAGCATTAGATATTTAGTATGTGAGATGTTAGTGCTTTCCCCAACATTTTAGTATGTTCATTCACATTCAAGGACGAATGCTCCCGGAAGTGCCTTAGTCTTGTGAGTTAAAGGTTTTTCAACAGAAAAATTTGGAAAAATGTCATAGGACGACCCATTTAATGAGTCCTGGGTAGCTCCCACCGACTTTTGGTCCCAATCATGGTGAGAAGGTTGTCGGCAGGTCCAGGACTAACGAGCCATGGAATGACTCGTTGGTTAGTGTAATGGGTCATGGAAAGGGGTCGTTGTGAGTGGTCCTTGTCAAGGTGACTGGTATGAGTCATGGTTTGACTTGTTGTATGGGACAATAGCACCGTTCTCAAAAACATGGGACACCTTATATGGGCCTGACCATTTAGGTTTGAGCTTTCCTGGAAATAACCTTAGTCTTGAGTTAAACAACAACACCCATTCTCTCCTGATGAAATTTCGATGCAAAATTTTTCGGTCATGGTAATGCTTCCTACGGGCCTTATAGATTGCGTTCTCATATGCCCTTATTCTAAATTCATCCAACTCATAAAGATTTTCCACTCGCCATTGGATGGCTATCCGTCCAATTAAGGTTCAACCTTTTCAGTGCCCACAAGGCCTTATGCTCTAGCTCAACAGGAAGGTGACAAGCTTTGCCAAAAACAAGCTGGTAGGGTGACATTCCAATTGGTATTTTATAGGCAGTCTGATACGCCCACAACGCATCATCTAGCTTTCGATCCTAATCTGTTATGTTCACATTGATTGTTTTAGTCAAGATAGACTTGATTTTCCGATTGGAGACTTCTTCTTTACCACTAGTTTGAGGATGATAAGGGGTAGCCACTTTGTGCTTCACACCACAGTTGGTTAGCAAGGTGTTGAACAATTGATTGCAAAAATGTGATCCCTCATCACTTATGACATCCCTAGGGGTTCGAAATCGTGAGAAAATGTTCTTTTTCAAAAAGGTTATTACGCTCTTCCCCTTTTGGGTGTCTTCCACCCATTTAGAGACATTATCAATAGCCACCAGTATGTACGTGCTTCCAAAATATCTCACAAAAGGGCCCATAAATTTGATTCCCCATACATCAAATAATTCGACCTCTAAGGTTGGTGTCAAAGGAAGCTCATGTTTCCTCGAAATACATCCTGTTCATTGACACCGATCACATTGCTTAACAAAGTCATGGGCATCTTTTTGAAGAGTAAGCCAATAAAATCCACACTGCAGCACTTTTGCTACTATCCTAACACTCCATAGTGGCCCCCGATCAGTGACGAATGACAAGCCTCGAGGATTGGCACCATTTAAAACTTTGGGACAGACCTAAGAATTATACCATCATCACAACTACAAAAAATGTATGGTTCATCCCAATAGAACTTCCAAACATCATCCATGAATTTATTCTTTTGATGAAAGGTCAACCCTGCGAATGTGATATTGCTTGCCAAGTAATTAGAAAAATTTTCAACCACGGTGTTAAGTCATGGATTGCAGCCAAATTCTATTTGTCACGAAAGTCATCATTAATCTCCTCATGTGCCCTCGCCTTACCATTTGTTTCTAAGCAAAATAGATGGTCAGCCACTTGATTTTCACATCTTTTCTGATTCTTTACTTCAAAATTGAATTTCTTATAACAAAAGGACCCACCTAATAAACCTGAGCTTAAAGCTTTCTTGGTCATTAAGTATCTGAGTGTAGCATGGCCCGTGTACACCACAACCTTTGTCCCTAGCAAGTATGCCAGAAATTTTTTAAACGCAAACACTAAGGTGAGCAGCTCTTATTTTGTCACTGTGTAGTTTTCTTGTGCATCATTCAGGACTTTACTAGAATAGTAAATGGAGTGAAAAATCTTTTCCTTTCTGTGACCAAGATCTGCCCCCAATGCTACACCTCTAGTATCACACATTAGTTCAAAGGGCTTTGACGAATTTGGTACAGAAATGATTGTAGTGCATACAAGCTTCTCTTTGAATTCCATAAAAGCCATCATAAAATCCTCATCGAAATTGAACTTTGCATATTTTTCTAACAATAGAAACAATGGATGTGCTATCTTAGAAAAATCTTTGATAAAATATCGGTAAAATTCCATATGTCCCAGAAAACACCTAATACCTTTCATGATTTTTGGCAGAGGTAACTGCCCAATGGAGTTAATTTTAGGTTGGTATACCTAAATCCCTTTTGAAGAAATCTTGTGTCCCAGAACAATTCCTTCTTTTACCATGAAATCACACTTTTTCCAATTAAGTACCAAGTTTGTTTCTTCGCATCACTTCAACACCTCTTCTAGGTAAACCAAACAGTTTTGAAATGAATTTCCCACAACCAAGAAGTCGTCCATGAAGACTTCCATAGTTTCCTCTAACATATTCGAAAAGATTAACATCAATACACCTCTAGGAGGTGGCTGGGGCATTGCAAAGCCCGAATGGCATCCTCTTAAATGTAAAAGTTCTACAAGGACATGTAAATGTGGTTGTTTCTTGATCCTCAAGAGCGATAGAAATATGATTGTAGCTTGAGTATCCATCCAAAAAATAATATTATTTTTTCCTAGCCAAGAGATCTAGCAATTGGTCAATGAAGGGAACTAGAAAGTGATCTTTCTTAGTCTGTGAGTTCAACTTGCGATAATCTATACACACCTCCATCCGATGACTGGAGGCATTGTAATCAACTCATTCTTCTCATTTGGTACCACTTTAATCCCTCCTTTCTTCATCACAGATTGGACAGGGCTTAACCAACTTCTATCAGCTATAGGATACACATCTCCTGCATCTAACCATTTGATAGTTTCTTTCTCAACTACCTCTTGCATCGGTGGATTTAGGTGTCTTGGATGCTCAACTGATGGGCTACAATTGTTCTGAAGGTTGATCTTGTGAGTGCAAATACCTGGCAGTATACCAATGATATCAGCTATAGACCATCCCATTGCTCGGATATGCCACCTCAATACTGCTAGAAGTGCTTCTACTTGTTGGTTGTCAAACTTAGCTGAGATAATCACCGGGAGTGACTCGTTTATCCCCATATATGCATCATGTAAATGTATAGGTAACGGTTTAAGCTCTGAGAGCAGTGGTGAAATGATGGATGGTTGCGATGGTGGGGTTCTTAAGGTCAAGATCATGTTTCTTCGGTTGAAAAGAATAGGTTACCCTTTACTCACATGACACACCTCTTCCAATCGTCCACTGTTCAAGAGAATACTTTAAAATGTTTCTTTCAAAATTTATTATTTCACCCCTCATTCCATAGCTTCTTTCTCCACAATGGTTGGTAGTGGTGGAGTCTTTTCTTCCTTTATCACCTATCGGGTTGCCATTTGAGATGCTAACGAGTTCATTCTATCCTCTAATTGTCTGACAGACACTTCATGGTCCTTCACCTTTTGAGTGAGGTCTAAGAGATCATTTCTCAGCTCCCGAATCCCTGAATCATTAGAAACGACCCGCTTAAGCACAATCTCAAGCATGCTTTCAATGCGGGATGAAAAGGACTTTTCACTTCCCTAGCTACTTGTTTCAACTGTACATACAAAGTTCCAAGCTTGATTTTCATAATAAGGATACTAATAGCCATGCTTGGTTTGTTGGTACCTCGTATGAAAACCCATCATATAATTCGCTAGCTGCTTTATTTGCTTCATCACCACATCAACACCATGTCTTTTTTCTCTTCTCTCCTCCACATCTCATCCATCAATTGGAGGGTTTCAACATAAGATGCCCCATTGGGATTCATCAGTAGCTTTTCAAAGGGACTCATTATTATACAAACAACAATTCAACAATGGAGAACAGAACATAAGATTCTAAATTAACTCAACTCAATTATCAACTAAAGGCTATCAAACTATATTCCCCGGCAACGACGCCATTTTTTGAAAATGTCCAAATTCACTCCCCTTAATTAGAGAGCATAAATGGACATTTGCAAAACAAATATACCCCACGATGTTGGGGTCAAATCCCTTAGGGAATATGTCATGACCCGAACAGGGGCCCGTATCATAACACGGACAAGGAGCCCGGAGAGACCCCAAGTCGACCCACGGCATAAGCATACATCTAATCTCAATCAGGAAGTTGACTAATCACAATATAATCGTAGCGGAAATCTAACTTGAATATAACATCATAATATGAAATATGAAGCTGAATACATACATATGTCTGAAATGCCTCTAGACATGATGAGTTAATGGGACAAGTCCCCAACTAAACAAAACTGAAACTGAAATACATAAAGGAAAGCTAAATAGTCTAGTCTTCGGGAAATAAGGACTCACCCACAAATAGAGTGCTAACTCTGATAAGTTGACTACGAGCGGGGTTGAGTCTGAGAGCTGGGTCCTGTACCATGAAATGATACAGCATAGAGTATGCTGTCAGTACGTGGAATGTACTGAGTATGCAAGGTAAGTAAAACCGCTAAAGTAAATAAAATCAGTTAAAGACAATGCATAATGTAAACATAAGCATAAGAATCTGAGAGTAGGACTTGCATGCATTGTTTCTGAAATCATATCTCTTCATAACATAACATAACTTTATAACATCATAACTGAATCGATTGACTCAAAGCTTAATTCTGACATTTATATGTAAAGCTTAACATTGTGTCAAACCTGCTTTAGAACATGCATTTACATAAATCTAATGAGTAATAAAACATGCATATCTCAAATTATGAGGAACAATGGGAGACTCATCTTTTAACCAACATACCACGATAGAGCTTACGTGATCCCAACTATTACACTCAAGTGGGTAGAGCTATCCAAAGCCTTGCCAGGGCTACGGAAGAAATTGTGATATAATTATCAAGCTGAAGGCCCATCCGGGCAGGGGAAGCTCATAAGGGAGGTCCTAAAGTCATAATGTATAACCTACGTTGGCGCGTAGTTCTGAGGCATAGGTGATCGACATTTATCCTGCTCGGTGCTAGACATTACTCCCAAAACATGTATATGCTCTACATCATTTTATAATGAAGCTCAATGATCAAATATATATCAAATATGAAATCATGCATATGAGAAGCTTTATCTCAAGACATACCACAAGTTGAAAACATAATTGGGAGCCTTCGCTCCAAAACCATGTGGTAAGCTATACGTAGGAAACTTTAACTCAAAACATACCACAACCTGAAAATATAATTGGGACTCTTTGCTCCAAAACAATGTGGTAAGCTTAATTTCGGAAAAATCATCATTCATACTTAACATGCGAGCATTGCCCAAAGCTTTATCATACATAGAAATACTCATTTCTCATTGAAATCATAATTGTAAAATGGGTAGCTTCAAATCATTCTTTTCATCATAATATCTCATCATCATCATATACTTATCAGAAATTTCATCTTTCATGAACATTTCATCCATGGGCTTTTAACTCATAAAGCTACAAATCATGATTTTAAATTGAAAATATTATAAAATTTTCCTATTCTTCATAATTCAATAGTAAAATGATAATCAAATCATACCCATGTATAGAAATAGAAGATTCATGCATTTGGGTTAAAACCCCATAGATTAAACATAGAATTTCATACCTTAGAGAGGGATTGGGAATTGATGTGAAAGAAATAACTCATTAAAAATCTTACATACCTATTGGTAGTTGATTCTAACACTTCTTTAGATTCCCAATAGGATATTGAAAAGAAATTGATGAATGCTAAGCTTGATCACCCTCTCAAGTCTTCTATCTAGCATGCATGAATGAATGAGGCCTAAAATGAACTTAACCCCTTTACAATTCACTATTCATAATGCAAAACGTCATAGTTTAGGCCCAAGGAACTTAGGAATTACAAAAAAGCCCTTACTAAATTCGCAAAAAACTAACTACCAGGTGGCCCTAACAAGTGACCTGACGACTCGTTATGGGTGACCACGACTCGTGGTCACGATCTGTGATGTACACTGCCTTGCCTAGTCTAATTTTACTCTAGGCTTGCTAATGTCTCAACCCATGAATCGTGGGGACTGAACATGACTCGTGGGAACCTCCCGTCAAGTCTACTTCCCTTATTATTTCCTTTTCCTAATTCCCCTCCCTCACGGCTGACCAAATGACTCGTGGGGCCTGACCACGAGTCGTGGTCTTTCCCGTGGGGTCTCATTTCTTCCAGCCTTGTCACTAAACACCTAGGCCTTACCCACCAATTGTTTGGGTGGTTTGCTATAGGTTAAAACCGATACGCAAGTGCACGTGGTCAAACAAGTAATAAAGTGGCTAAGTAAGCCAACTATCGAACCAAGGAGACTCTGGATAAGTAAAATTGCTCAAGTATACTATATTCTATCTTACTTCTAAATATCCCAACAACAACGTAACCTAAAGTTAAATAATTTTTGTTTATAAATTATATACTAAACTCTTAACAAATATCTACTTTGAATTGAAACTATGGATATGAGCATGCCAAGGTTAAGAACAAGTAATGAACTTGAGTATAATCATAATTTGGTTAATCTTCTCTTCCTGTTTCTAGCCAAGAACATTAGCCTAGAGATTAAAACTCTCATATTTAATCTCACTTTAGAATCATAAACCATTCGTCTACATTTCTGTGATCAAATGCAATTTATGACCTAGCAATACAATTCCGGTTCCTAAATTGACTAATACGGCTTTCAAGTATATTTCTATCAGGAAAGCACATCAAAACCCAATTTTTCCAAATCAAGTTAAGAACAATACCCTATTAATTCACAACTTTCCAATTTCGTGCTCTCTCGAGTGAAATCGGACTTTTTAGATATACATTAATGTCGGCCACACACTAATGCAGTAGAAACAAGAATTAATAGAACAACATAGAAGAAGAAGATGAAAAACCATACAATTCAATAATCAAAATTCATCACCATTGTTCATAACCTCAGCAAGGAAGAGAATTAGCCACTCATATGTGGATTAATCATCCTAAAACAAGTGTTAATCATACAAACAATTGATTGAAAGAAGAAAGGAAGAGAGAAAATCCCTTAGCTTTTTCGTCCCTCAACTGCCTCTAACCCACGTCCTTGCTCCACCAAGTCTGAATTTTTTAAAAATAAGCCTGTGTTCTATTTATACTATTGGGAATTTTTCCCGGAATAACAAGCAACGTGTCACGGAGGCCAACGCGGAGCACTGCCTCCGTGACACGGCGTGGACGCGGACCCTCACTGGAAATCCAGGGTCCGGGAATATAGCCTCAATGTGGCACGGCATGCAACGCGGAGGCTTGCCTCCGTGCCACGGAACTGTCGCGAGGCTTCACTGGAAATTGCCAAATGAATTCATCCTCCATGCAGTGTGCCTCCGCGATGGTAGCGTGGCACGGCTCCATCGCGGAGCTCCTTTACATTGTGCATTCCAATGTCTTTTCCGTGCTCGCATCCAAGTCCAACTCCGATATTATTCCAACATGCATTTTAGCTCCTCAAAATCATGTTTTACCTACAAAACAATGCTAATCATGTTGGTTAGTATATATTCACATTTTATTACCAATTACATGAAAATGTATACACATTGCACAATAAACAAGGCGAAAATGATACGTTTGAGTATCACTTGGGCATATAAATCTGCCCAAGATCACTTACCCCACACTTAAATCCTTGTTCGTCCTCGAACAACAAATACACAATTCATGCAAATTACATCCCAACCTTCGCCACTATGGTGCGACAATTTACGCTACGGTCATACCGATCATTCAATATTGTAAATCATCAAGAAAACATGCATGGTCTTAACAATGCAATGACCTTTAATACATCAAGACTTCCTAGACTTCAAGAATCAACTCTCGATATCGGCAAACTCATGCAAATCAGCTAATCAAGATATCCGACACGAAAATCAATCTTTCATCAAGCATGTGCCCTCACAATTCAAGAGAATCTTCCCCTTTTATGTTCATGTGACACACAAACCTTCAAGTAGGGGCATGTAAAAATTAATTTCACTCTCTCTCCCAAAAGAATTCACATGCATCATGTCATGACCCATAGGCTTGCCCTTAGTGTATTACTCCACTAATATAAGGAAATGCAATGTAAGATCAAGTAGGACTTTAATGGGTTGTAATGGAAGCTGTGGAACTAGTATATATTGGATTAGCCAATAATAGTCACTAGCATCCTTAAGCGCCTTTTCAACACATTCCCATAAACTCATGAACATTGTTTCTCTCTTATCTTTTTCATCATCCCATTCATGCTGGTTTACTTTCGTATGGCCCATTTCATCATACACACTTGACACAACAACAAAGGGTTTTCATGCACCTTCATTATCATTTCATTATAACAAGTGCCTCTTCAACCTCTTCTTTTCTTTCCTCCCTCTACTTTTCTTTTCTTTCCACTCTTCTCACTCTTTGACACTTCGGGAAAATTTTTCTTTTCTTAAGCGCTTAAGAGTTTTGTATAGACTTTATGGCAAACGAAAAGAACGAATAAAGCTCAGTTTGTACATTTTTGGACAAAAGAAAGAAATGATAGGCTAAAGGCTCGACGGGCTGACTAGGGTATACAATCACATAAAAAGGTAGTGTATGACAAGAAAAAATAGAAACTCTCGGTTAAAACAAAGAAATGCCTACATCCTTTCCAACACTACACCTCCTTCATTTCGTTTTGTACACACACCAGGCAAGTTCTAGACACTTCACAATAGCATGGAATAACAATACCTCACTTCACACTTTGTGCACATGCTCGATTCAAGATGCATTCACAGACTCTTTAATTAACCAATTACATGAATTCAAAAATTAAGCCTCAATCACACCGAATCGAATTCTACAGCCAAGGTAACTCAACATATTTACAAAATTGCATGCTTCAAACGAATCACTTTTACATTTTGAATATCAGGTACAACACGCAACCAAAATTCACAACCATATAGTAACTACAGGTTCCGTGATGCAATCCACCAAAGAAAAACTTAAAATAAATTAAAATCACTACTCCTACCGACTACATTTCCCTTAAGACGGTCGTCATCCATCCATCATGGGGAACGGTCACTAACTATGACGTCGGTTCAATGGGACTATTCTCGGTAAAAGAACCGAAAACAAACTCCGAGAAACCAAAAAATAAAAATCGGAAAATTTTGCAACACATCGATCATTTCGATGGAAAAATATTTACAAAATATTTTAATATGTACAAAATATTTTCGCAGAATTCTAAAAATATATTGATTATTTCGATAAAGAAAAAAAAATATTTACAAAATTTGTACCAACTGGCAACCACAACATTTCACAACACACATCAATTACCACAAAAATATGTACCTATACAGATACAAACCAGTTTGCACTCACAACCACAGGGAAACATAAACATACATAACAAAACAAAGGAAGAACATACAGCAAATCAGCCCAGCCCCCAGCACCTAACTACTTCCCACCCCACACTTAAATCGAACACTGTCCCCAGTGTTCACAAAAATTAAAAATCATAAAATTTCGGGTGGTGGAACTCCCTGATCAGTCGAAATATTCGACTTCTTCATCCGGTGCTGCTGCCTCATCGCCCGTGTCCGAGTCACCTCCATCGTCGTCATTGGACTCCACATCGGAGTCCTCCCGACGTGTCTCCTCGTCCGTGGGGACATCATCGTCAATGGGCTCAACGAAGGCTGGCCCCACTCGGCACAAAGCTCAAGCGTTCTCGTCAAATGGGTAATCCAGCTCCAGCTACTATAATTCATCCTCCGTGGCTGGTCTCCTACCAATCCGAAGCTGAAGCATTTGCATACCAAATATCCGAGCCATGTACTGGTCGTCGCGAGCATGTCGCTCGCCCAGTGTCAACACTGGCTCGTGTGTGGTGTCGGGGGCCTTAGTTTTGGTCACATCAAGGGACCTCCGCTCCAACTGCGGGATGTAGTCCAAAGCCTCTTCCTCGACATCGAAGCCCCGGAGGAAGGTGGTGAGAAGTCCGCCGAACCCATACCTGTGGCCCTGGTGTAGTCGGGCTCTCTTCATGGCGGATATGATGACCGCCCCAACATTAATCTCTAGCCCTTTCATCAGGGCATACACCAGGCACACACGGTCCCGTGTCACATCCGTCATGTGCACCCCCGGGATCAGGCACGAACAAACTATTTTCATCCAAATTCTTGCCTCCTTGTTCATTTGAGAATACGGTAGAGTCTGGTGGTAACCCCTCTCCTTATGTCTGCTCCATCGGGATGTGGATCGAGCCCCACAAAAAATGCGTCTAATATCAGCGTATGGTGGGGTGATATTCAGCTGGCGGAGAACGTGGGCGTCTGTGTCCCGCGCTCCAATGATGGCATTTAATTGCTGGGGTTCCAGAGTGACAATCTGCCCTCTGATTTTTGTTGTGTGGCTTCTGATGGCCGGGTTCCAATTTGCATAGAACTCTCGGACTAAATGAAGGTTGCATTCCTTGGGCTCCTGAAATATGAAGCTGAGCCCAGCTGCCTCAATCCTTTGCACAATACGGGGGAACTCCTGTGCTAGTGGTTCCCGTGCAATATGCTCCTCAGGGAAGTATTTGTTTTCCTTGTGTTTAGCATACCACTTCTTCCCTTCATCGGTTAACCACCTCATTCTGTATTGGCGGCGTTGGCCGCGCGGAACAGCTGGTGCAGCTGGGACTGCAGTGCCCAGTCTCAGTCGTTTTCTCCCGGTGACTGAAGTAGAAGCACCTTTACCCTTATCCCTGCCTAGTTGCCATTGTACCTGTCAATACAAATAAACAAGCACCATGTCAAGCTAAATGTATATTAGCTTCGGCTAAGGTCGGGTTAAGCTAAGTTTACCCCACACTTAGTCCTTAGCTATGGTTACGATACTACGGCAAGTATCACTTTATTTACACCAAAAACAAACAACTATACAATTTATGCTTAGTGCGTTCACAAAAAATTTTCGACAGTATAACTATAGCGTACTACTCAGACTTCATACAGCTAATCCCAATCCTACCATCGCTATCAATTCAAACATCGCACATAGCAACTAAAACAACAAACAAAAACAACGACAAAAATTCTATATACATACGAATCCAAATAACCAAACCAATTTGAACAATTTTTACATTTTCCCAAAACCCAAGAATTCATCATCTATTACCTTCAAACAATATTTACAACGACTTATCTCAATTCACAAACACACCCCGGTATATAATTCACAAATTTACCAAGTTACCTAATTCGATTTCAACAACCCAAGCCCTAGAATTCAATTTTACAGTCAAATTCGAATCATTCACGCAATCGACAAGTTCAAACGCTAATTACAACATTCCGAACATTTATCAATCAAAGAATAATTCAATTTCATGCTAAATTGCTACTTAGGGTGATATATCTCACCTTCCATGCTCAAATTCGACTAAAATCGACAAAAAATTGAGAGAGAATAGGAAAACATACCTTTAGGTTGAATAATCCAAGAAACTCGATAATTTGTTTGCTTAATACCGTGGCACGTTGGTTAGGAGAGGGAAATATAGGTGTTTGGTCGCGGAGAAGAGAGAAAATGAGGAAAAGGGGCCTAAAATTGGGGTTTAAAATGAAGGGAATACGCGGGTCACCCGGCAACCCGGTGTGACCCATCACAAAATATAGGGCAATGTGTCACGGAGGGTAACGCGGAGCCCCTCCTCCGTGACACGGAGCTAACGCGATGGCTCACTGGAATTTTAAAAAAATCCAGATTTAACCTCAACGTGTCACGGAAGATAACGCGGAGCCCTTCCTCCGTGACACGGAGCCAACACCCCAGTGCACTGTCTCTTCATTTTATTCATTTTTTCATACCTTGCCTTTTCCTTCCCGATTCCATGCATATTTTTCTCCGTTTGACCTGAAAATCACCTCACTAAACAAAATTGGTTAGATTAATAGATTTCCCTAACTAAAATGAAAAATATTAACTAAAACGAAAAATTTATACCAAATCAAGAAAAAGAAAAATAAACTAAAAACTATTTACACTTTACTAAACAAAAGAAAAAAAAATTTTCACGGGTTGCCTCCCGTGCAGCGCCTGGTTTACCGTCGCGGCTTGACGTCCTTTATGCTCAATTATCCACTAGGGTGATGGACGATTTTTCATGATCATTGTCCTCCCCCCAGTAGTGCTCACCCTTATCTGGTGGTCTTTCTATCAACTCTCGGGAATCATTCATTCGATTATCATTCCCATGATCAATTACATTGATCACCGAGAGTTCTTCATTTACCATCGGGAGCTTGGGTGCTTTGTACACATCGAACACCTCTACCTTGTCATGTGCTCGCATTGTAAGTTGACCCGCAGCCACGTCGATTAATGCTTTTCCGATTGCCAAGAAGGGTCGTCCCAAAATAAATGGGACTTCAGCGTCTGGTTCAAAATCCAGAACAATAAAATCAACCGGAAAAATGAGGGATCCTACTTGCACTAGAACATCCTCAACAATGCCATCCGGCCTAGCTAAGGATCTGTTTGCTAGCTGCAAGATTACGGTTGTAGGTCTAGGACTCCCTAGACCTAACTTTCTGAATACCAAAGATGGCATCAGATTTATGCTCGCCCCCAAGTCACACAATCCACGAGCTCAGATACTCTGCCCAATTGTAAGCTGGATAGTAAAACTTCCAGGGTCTTTTAGCTTCGTAGGCAGTCTATTTTGGATCTGGGAAGTGCATTCCTCCGTCAAAGCCACCGTGGCATACTCAGTCAAACGACTTTTGTTGGCCACGATGTCTTTAATATATTTGGCATATTTTGGCACTCCCTGCAAGACATCAACAAGAGGTAAATTAACATGTACCTGTTTAAGCACCTCCATAAATTTCTTGAAACATGCCTCCTCCTTGTGTTTCTTGAGTCGTTGAGGGAACGGGGGTGGAGGTATTTCTGATTCAGCTTTTTTGGTCTTCCCCTTATCCGCAAGTTGCTCTCCCTCCACATCTGCTGCTCCTGACTTTTGAGGCGGTCTTTCTGGTTCCACCTCCTTCAACTGCAAACCACTCCTTGTGGTCACCGCATTTACCTGCTTCGGATTTGGATCCGTATCGCTAGGCAGTCCTCCTCTGGGCCTTGTGTTTTGGGCACTAGAAAATTGCCCAAATTGATACTCAAGATCCTTGGTCGCTAATTGATTATTTTTCAATTCGGCTGCCAATTTAACATAGTCAGCCTGCAATTGCGCCTGATTAGCGATCATGGTCTTGAACATTTCCTCAATGGTAGGTGATGGTGGTGGAGGAGGGGCATTTTGATTTCTGAATTGAGATTGGTAGTTCTATTGCCCTCCTTGATTCCTGTGCATACCCTGACCCAAACTTTGGCCTTGTTGGTTGTTGCTACCCCATGGAAAATTTGGATGGTTCCTCCAATTTGAGTTGTAGCCGCTACCAAACTGCTGCTGATTTCTTTGTGCATTGCCCACAAAGTTAACAGAATCTGGGTTTGCTCCACAGCACTCAGCTGAGTGCTCACTGCTACCACACACTTCACACCACATTTGCTGGACAACATTGATTGAAGCTGAAGGCTGGTTCAAATTCATATTGCTGAAGTGGTTGTTTAACTGATTCTGCAAGGCAGCTATCTGTGCAGCGATAGCTGTAAATCCATCCACTTCAAGCACTCCTGCTGCTTTCCTTGCTCCACCTCGAGATGAATCAGCATTCCATTCTGGATTGCCCTGTGAATTCCGGTTGAGCAAAGTGTACAGCTCCTCATAAGTCTTTTCCAGCGCTTGCCCTCCAGCTGCTGAGTCTAAAAAAATTTTAGTATGTGGTTCCAAACCCTCAATAAATGTGTGTACCAACACCTCATTGGACTGATGATGATGAGGACAGTCCCGCAACATGGATTTAAATCTTTCCCAGGCTTGATATAAATTTTCTCCCTCCCTCTATTTGAAACTTAGAATTTGACTTCTAAGTCTGGCTGTTTTACCAGAGGGAAAAAATCTTATCAAGAACTTTCGTGCTAGATCATCCCATGTTGATATAGAATTTGGTGGTTCAGCTTTCAACCACCTCTTGGCTTCACCAAGTAAGGAAAACGGAAATAGTGTGAGCCGAACATAATCAGGTGACACTCCAGCGGGTATATAAGTGTCACTTATCTCCAAAAAGTTTTGGAGATATTGTTGTGGGTCGTCATGAGGGAGTCCGGTAAATTGCCCGCTTGTGTGCAATAGTTGCACCATGTTCTGCTTTAATTCAAATCTCCCTCCAGGCTCTGGTTTGCGGATACTTGAATGTACATTGTTGGCATGTGGGATTGCCACCTCGTTAACCGGCCTTGCTGCTGCTTCGTCGGGCACTAACACTGCCCTCACAACCGGTGGATTTTGTTGCTCCATAATAGACTGTCTGAGCAACTGCAGCTTCTTTTGTAGAGCTTCTCTGCGTTTACTATGAATTTCACGTTCAGGCTCTATATAAGATTCCACCAGCTCTTTGTCCTTTGCCAGTGTTCACAGAAATCAAGTCTGCAAAATACAGGCTAAGACCAAGTTGTCAACAGTTAAGAAAATAAAACAAAAATACAGTAAATTTACACTTAACACAATTTCACCAATTGCCTAGTCTCCCCAGCAACGGCGCCAAAAACTTTTTTGGGTGGTTTGCTATAGGTTAAAACCGACACGCAAGTGCACGTGGTCAAACAAGTAATAAAGTGGCTAAGTAAGCCAAGTATCGAACCAAGGAGACTCTGGATAAGTAAAATTGCTCAAGTATACTATATTCTATCTTACTTCTAAATATGCTAACAACAACGTAACCTAAAGTTAAATAATTTTTGTTTATAAATTATATACTAAACTCTTAACAAATATCTACTTTGAATTGAAACTATGGATATGAGCATGCCAAGGTTAAGAACAAGTAATGAACTTGAGTATAATCATAATTTGGTTAATCTTCTCTTCCTGTTGCTAGCCAAGAACATTAACCTAGAGATTAAAACTCTCGTATTTAATCTCACTTTAGAATCATAAACCATTCGTCTACATTTCTGTGATCAAATGCAATTTATGACCTAGCAATACAATTCCGGTTCCTAAATTGACTAATACGGCTTTCAAGTATATTTCTATCAGGAAAGCACATCAAAACCCAATTTTTCCAAATCAAGTTAAGAACAATACCCTATTAATTCACAACTTTCCTATTTCGTGCTCTCTCGAGTGAAATCGGACTTTTTAGATATACATTAATGTCGGCCACACACTAATGCAGTAGAAATAAGAATTAATAGAACAACATAGAAGAAGATGATGAAAAACCATACAATTCAATAATCAAAATTCATCACCATTGTTCATAACCTCAGCAAGGAAGAGAATTAGCCACTCATTTGTGGATTAATCATCCTAAAACAAGTGTTAATCATACAAACAATTGATTGAAAGAAGAAAGGAAGAGAGAAAATCCCTTAGCTTTTTCGTCCCTCAACTGCCTCTAACCCACGTCCTTGCTCCACCAAGTCTGAATTTTTTAAAAATAAGCCTAAGTGTTCTATTTATACTATGGGAATTTTTCCCGGAATAACAAGCAACGTGTCATGGAGGCCAACGCGGAGCACTGCCTCCGTGAAACGGCGTGGACGCGCACCCTCACTGGAAATCCAGGGTCCGGGAATATAGCCTCAACGTGGCACGGCATGCAACGCGGAGGCTTGCCTCCGTGCCACGGAGCTGTCGCGAGGCTTCACTGGAAATTGCCAAATTAATTCATCCTCCATGCAGTGTGCCTCCGCGATGGTAGGTGGCACGGCTCCATCGCGGAGCCCCTTTACATTGTGCATTCCAATGTCTTTTCCGTGCTCGCATCCAAGTCCAACTCCGATATTGTTCCAACATGCATTTTAGCTCCTCAAAATCATGTTTTACCTACAAAACAATGCTAATCATGTTGGTTAGTATAAATTCACATTTTATTACCAATTACATGAAAATGTATACACATTCACAATAAACAAGGCGAAAATGATACGTTTGAGTATCACTTGGGCATATAAATCTGCCCAAGATCACCAATCACATCATGACTGTGGGTAGTCCTCATGAGTCTCGTCACAACTCGTTTTGAGTTTGTTGCAAAATTTTAACTTTTTCTCCATTTCAACTCTCGGATCTGATCTTTGGGCTTAGGGAGTATAACAATATCTCTCCCTTGGGAACATTCGTCCCTAAATTTTGGAAAACGTACAGAAAAGCCGAGATATGCAATTATCAAATTCAAATACAGATCATTTAAATCGATAACTGATGGAATGACTACCTCCGATTCAAACTACATAGCTGAACTGAATTCAAGAATCATACCTACATCCATATACATAAAAGAAACTTGCGCACATGAGCTGAACATGAAACTAAACAGATTTTTAGGGCAAAACTGATACCTCAAGCTGAAACTGAGTTGGTAGAGAATAAAATATGGGTATCTGGCCATCATTATCCTCTTCGGCCTCCCACGTAGCTCCTTCAACATGTTGATTCCTCCATAACACTTTAATTGAAGCTACTTTCTTGTTCTTTTGCCTTCGAACCTATCAATCTAGTATTTCCACCGGAACCTCCTCATAGCTAAGGCTGTCTTTTACACCAACAGTTTCCATTGGGACAACTAAAGCTGGATCACCCAAACACTACTTCAAAAGCGATACGTGAAACACAGGGTGCACAGAAGCTAATTCTGAAGGCAACTCCAACTCATAAGCCACCTTGCCAATGCGTCACACTATATAATATGGACTGATATAGCGGGAACTAAGTTTCCCTTTCTATCCAAACCACATCACTCCCTTCATGGGAGACACCCTCAAAATTACCCAGTCATCGACTTAAAATTCTAACTCTCTTCTTCTCACGTTTGCATAGGACTTTTGGCGACTCTGGGCAGTTTTCAACTTTTATATTATCAACTAAACCTTCTCCATGTTTCATGAACCAAATCCAGCCCTATCATTGCCGCCTAACCAACCTCAAACCATCCGATGGGTGACCTGCATCTCTGTCCATAGAAAGCCTCAAACGACACCATCTCAATACTAGAGTGATAGCTCTTATTGTAGGCAAACTCGATCTGCGGCAAGTGATCATCCCAACTACCTTTAAAGTCCATCACGCATGCTCTCAACATGTCTTCAAGAGTTTGGATTGTCCGCTCTTCTTGACCATGCATTTGCTTGTGAAATGTTGTGCTGAGCTTAATCTGTGTACCCAATCCTTTTTTAAACGACATCAAAAACTGAGAGGCAAATTGAGTACCTTGATATAAAATGATGGATAAGGGCACTCCATGTGATCAGACCAACTCTGGGATATATAGTTTGGTGTAATCCTCCGCCGGATCCGTGGTCCTAATCGGTAGAAAATATGCAGCCTTAGTCAACCTGTCTACCACCACCCAAATGGAGTCATATTGTCGGTGAGTACGAGGTAATCTTGTTATAAAATCCATCTTAATTTCTTCCCACTTCCAAGTAGGAATGCTGATATCCTGAAGCACACCTCCCGGTCTCTGATGCTCAACCATTACTTGTTGATAGTTCGGACACTTGGCTACGAATTCTGCATTATCCTTTTTCATGTTATTCCACCAATAGATTTCCCGTAAGTCACGATACATCTTTGTGACACCTAGATGAATAGAATACCTGGATCCATGAGCCTCATACAACATCCGACTCCTCAAATCGTCCACATCCGGTACATAAGTGACCCTAGTACCAAAGCACACCATCTCCCCTTTGGGAGAAGACCTCCACCTTCTGACTTTGAACGGCTTCCTTCAACTTAACCAAAATCGGGTCCTTATTTTTTCTAGCTTTCACATTAGTCACTAAGGACGATTCTGATCCATTCAGAGCTACCACACCGCTATCGGTCGAGTCAACTAACCTAACTCCCAACCATGCGAGTCGATGCATATCCCTCACTAACTACTTTTTCCCTTCATCCACATGGGATACACTCTCTATAGAGAGTCTACTAAGTGTATCCGCTACCACATTAACCTTACCCGGATGATAAAGAACACTCATATTGTAGTCCTTGAGCAGTTCCAACCACCTCTTTTGTCGAAGATTGAGATCTTTCTGTGTGAACACATATTGTAAGCTCTTGTGGTCCGTAAATACATCCACGTGAACCCCATACAAGTAATGTCTCCATATCTTCAAGGCAAATACCACCACGACCAACTTAAGATCATGGGTCGGGTAATTCATCTCATGGACCTTCAACTGTCTAGAGGCATATCCTATGACTTTACCATGTTGCATCAATACACACCTGAGTCCAATTCTCAAAGCATCACAATGCACCATGAATCCATCGGTACCTTCCGGCAGGGTCAACATCGATGTTGAAGAAAGTAGATTCTTCAACTCTTGGAAGCTTTTCCCACAAGCCTCCAACCATTAAAATTTCACCTTCTTCTAAGTCAACTTGGTCAAAGGTGCTCCAATATATGAGAGACCCTTAACAAATCTTCGATAGTAGCTAGATAAACCCAAAAAACTCCGAATATCTGAAGGATTCACCAGTCTAGGACAATTCTTTACTACCTCAATTTTTTGAGAATCTACCCTTATGCACTCACTTGATAACACATGGCCTAAAAATGCTACGGAGTTCAACTATAAATTGCACTTGCTAAACTTGGCATGATCCTTGAGAGTCTGAAGCACTACTCTCAAATGAGTGGCATGCTCCTTCCCGCTCCGAGAGTATATAAGGATGTCATTAATTAACACGATCACGAACATTTCCAGGTATGGCGTGAACACCCAATTCATTAGATTCATAAAAGCTGCAGGAGCATTCGTTAGTCCAAAAGACATAATTACAAACTCATAATGACCATACCGCATCCCGAAGGCTATCTTTGGGATATCACTCTCCCGAACACTGAGCTGATGATACCCAAACTTGAGATCTATCTTTGAAAAACACTTGGCACCCTAAATTTTGTAAAACAAATCAATGATCCTGGGTAAAGCATACCTGTTCTTGACTGTGACTTTGTTCAACTACCGATAATCAATACACATGCGAAGAGAACAATCTTTCTTTCGGACAAAGAGAACTGGTGCACCGTATGGGGACTTCCTTGATCTAATGAAACCCTTATCTAACATGTCTTTCAACTGCATTTTCAACTCTTTTAGCTCGACTGGAGCCATTTTGTAAGGAGGAATAGATATAGGCTGCATGTCGAAAAGAAGGTCAATACCAAAATTGATCTCCCGCTCGGAAGGAACACCTGGCAAATCATTAAGAAAGACCTCCGGATACTCACATACTAATGGAACTGACTGGATAGTTAGGGTCTCGGACTCAACATCCTTAACCCTAACTAGATGGTACACACAACTCCGAAAAATCATCTTTCTAGCTTTAAGGTAGGAAATGAAATGACCTACAGGCACAACTAAACTACCTTTCCATTCTAAGATTGGCTCACCCAGAAATTTGAACTCTACTGCCCGTGTTCCACAATTAACTGAAGCATAGCATGCAAATAGCCAATCCATGCTGAGAATCACATCAAAATCTATCATGGCTAACTCTATCAAATCTACTGAGGTGACCATCTAAAGGACTGAGACTGGGCATCCTCTATACACCCATCTAGCTATAACTAAGTCACCTATTGTAGTAGAAAATGAGAAGGGTTATGACAAGTCATCGGGACTGACTTCGAAGCTATTGGCCACATAAGGTGTCACAAAAGACAAGGTAGCCCCCGGATCTAACAAGGAATAAACATCAATATGGAAAACTTGTAACATGCCAGTGACTATGTCCGGGGAGACCTCCTACTCCTGGCGGGATGCTAAAGCATAGAATCTATTCTGGTGCTAACCGTCAGCTGTGCTAGTCGACTCCACCTAATAGTCTGAGCGTGCGGGAGGGGCTGCTGAACTAGAAGCTGGGCCTCGGCCCCCAACCTAATCCTGTCTCACTGCTAGGAAATCTCTAAGCCTGTGTTCAGGCTTCCCACACCCGAAACAAGCACCTGAACCTACCAAGAACTAGCCTATGTGCCCCCGACCACATCTGCAACAAGATGGGATGCTAGAATCTGTAGGTCTGCTTCTTTGAACTCTCAAGCCTGATGCTTGCTCTCTCTGATCATGTCTAGGCCTGGATGGCACACTCAATGTCGAAGACACTAAGGCTGATGATCTCTGGTGAGTCTTCTATCGGTGCCCACCACTTGACCTTTGCTGGGAGAATCTATGGCCATCAGTCCTGGCCCTATTGGCCTCCCTTTCTCACAGATGTGCCACCTCTATCTGCTGGGCATACAACACTATCCGTGGGAAATCCATGTCTTGGTGGAGCATAGCGTTCATACAATCCTTGTCCAAATAGCCCGCTACCCCAAGGATGAATCTACTTACTCGCACCCTCTAATCAACCACCAACTTTGGGGTATATTTCAATAAGTGGGTGAACTAGAGGGCATACTCTGGTACATTCATCCTCCCTTTCTTCAAATTCACGAACTTAGCTGCCTTTAGCTCCCTCATCTCACAAGGGAAGAACCAGTTTAAGAATGCAACATGGAGCTCTTCCCAAGTGACAGGACCCGCTCCAGCGACCCTGCTATCCTTCCATTGGCGAAACAAGATATGCAAGACCCCTTTCAACAAGTAAGAGGCCCACTCTGCGCATTCAACCCTATTCACCCCCATGAATTCGGTGATCTTGATAATCTCATCTATTAACTCATGTGATTCCTCATCTACCTTGGACCCAAGGAACTCCGACGAGTTCATCCTCAAGAAGTCTCTGACTCGAGCCACCGCTGCATTGTCATTTTGTGGAATATGCACAACGACCTGTTGATTGACCTGAGCAGTCAAGGCCTGCGCAACCATCTGAATAGCGGCGTGGAACTCAGTGTGAGCAACTGGCTCTGGTGCCTGATGCTCCTAAACTAGTGAGGCCTGCTGGTGCCCATTATCGTTGCCATCTTCGTGTCCTTCACCATTCCCATTTCTCCTAGCATTCATTCTTTGAGGAGCCATGATTCTGCAATCGCGAATAGCACAAACTAGAAGGATAGAAAGACTTTTCATTGCACGACATAGATCATGAAAAAAGGGGACATTTTCCTAAATGACTCGTAGCCTCTTCATCATCAGTGTGGCGCGTTTCACACCTATGAAAAAGACTCTACTTAACGCAACTTTCGGACACCCTAGGACACTTCAAACCTATGGCTCTGATACCAAGTTTGTCACCACCCGAACAGGGACCCGGATCGTAAAACGGGACAAGGAGCCTTGAGAGAACCCAAGTCGACCCATGGCATAAGCATACATCTAATCTCAATCAGGAAGCTGAATAATCACAATAAAACCATAGCAGAAGTCTAACTTGAACATAACGTTAGAATATGAAATATGAATTTGAATACATACATTTGTCTGAAAAGCCTCTAAACATGATGAGTTGATGGGATAAGACCCCAAATAACTCAACAAAACTAAAATTGAAATACATAACGGAAAGCTGAATAGTGTAGTCCTCGGGAAATGAGGACTAACCCACAAATAGAGTGCTAACTCTGATAAGTTGACTATGAGCGGGGATGAATCTGAGAGCTGGTGTCACGACCCGAGAGTAAACCCGAATCGTAAACACGGGACAAAGAGCCCTGAGGGACCCCAAGTCAACCCATAGCATGAGCATATAACTAAACCATTCGCATAAGGCGAAAGAATTAGCTTAATAATAATGAATTAAAAGAAAACTGTGACATGAAATATAAGAAACAACAAGACATGGTCCAAGCATAAACAACTGAATACTCCAAATAGGACTGAAAGCCTCTAATCATAATAGATGGGTTGAAGGGACAAGACCCCAACTAAACCCAACATTCTGAAAAAATAGATAGCCATGATTTGAACATAAAGCCCTCGAATCATGAGGATTCACCAATGAGAACTGAGAGCCAGCTAGGAGCATTGCTGAACCTGAGATCCGGATCCTATATCATGAAATGATACAACATAGAAAATATGCGGTTCAGTACTTTGAGTGTATAGAGTATGCAAGGTGTGTAAAACAATACTTAAAAACATAAGAGTTATAGGAGTGGGACGTAATGATCATAAAGACTGAAATCATAAATATATCATAAGGGTCAAGGTTTCCCAAAAGCTTCAATAAACCTGTCATAGTCACAACATGAGAGAAAAACATTTCTTAAAACATGACTTGAGCCAAAAGAACTTAATCATACATGCGTTAAAACAAATAGTGGGAGATTTCTATAACCGACATACCCCATATGAGCACACATGGAACCCGACCTGTAAGCCTAGTTAGGAGGCCGTTCATACCTTTCCATGGGTAGAACCATGAAAGGCGTGATATCACTCATGAAGGCCCCGTAGGGCATAGGGGACAGTCACTGAGGAGGTCCAAAACATAACCTACAGTGGCACATGGTTCTGAGATTCGTGGCATAACCTGGGGCCCTGACCTACTGGGTGTTAAGTACTACTCCCAAAACATGCGACATGCTCATAGAAATTCATACATGACAAGCATGGCTAGCTAAATCGTGATAATCATAACATGCTTAAGAATTTGTAATACAAGCCATAAAATTGGGCCCGTGGATCGGTCAAAATAATAGTTCATGAACCATAAGCAACATGTTGGCATTGCCCATATTTTCAACATCCATGTAATGGTTAAATTTTATAGAAAACCTAATCATACTAACATGAAAGATTGAATACATGCTAAAAATTCCTAAGTTCAACTCATGCTTGAGGAATCACTATAACCATGAACTTTACCAAAAATACTCATGATTTGGGCACCTATGCACTTAGGGATTAGATCATCAATCATTGAATAAAACAAGTGAATACAGCCCAAAAATTCGAAACCCATGATTTTGACATACTACAACAAGTTTATATAAATTTTTTAGGAATCAGGAATTTTGGTTAAGACCCATAAAGATTGAGTAAACTTTAAACATAGAATTTGGGAAGAAATGTGCATGGGTAGGACTTAAACTACCCATTAAAACACCACATACCTAGAATTACTTGATTCTTAACTCCCCTGAAAAGCCCAAGTCAAGAATTTTGAGAATATGAAGAAGAATCCTAGGATCACTTCCTACTCCCTTCTATAACTCTTGCAAGCATCAAATGAGACTTAACATGAATTATTTCCCCTTAAAAAATCCTGTCCCGACCTCAAAACGACACAGTTTAGGCCTTAACGGTGTAGGAAATTACGAGAAGGCCCTTACTAATTCGTAGGAAATAACTTCCAGGTGACCCTATCGGGTGACCTGACAACACGTTATGATGGGCAACAACTCATCGTGTCACCCTTCAAGTACACTGGATATCAGGTCGGCTGGGCTCGTAACTTGTGAATCAACGACTTGTCACAAGTGACCATGAGTCGTGGTCACCTTCCGTCAAGTACACTGCTTTATCCATAATAAATTTCCACAGGCTTGCTCATGACCCACCTCACGAGTCGTTGGGACTGGCCACGACTTGTGGGGTCCCATCTGTTAGGTGCACTGGTCATACCTCCCAGGTTACCCTTAATCTCACCCCACGGGAGACCTAACGACTCGTAGTAGCTGGCCATGAGTCGTTCCAACGTCCGTGGGGACCTCAGCTCCTCATCCCATTCCAGCCTCCCGAAGAGCCACCTAAGGACTCGTGGGGCCTCCTCACTAGTCGTCTAGTGACTTGTCCTGTACTGCTGTAATATTTTCCCAAATTTTCCCCATTTTCCCGTGTATAATAATATCTCCCCCTTGGGAACATTCGTTCTCGAATCTTAGATACATGAAGAAAACTCAGGAAAAACCCATCACCATATGCAAATACTGATCATTTAAGTTGAAAATTGACGAAACGACTACATCCCCATTGATCGAGCCAACTAATATAACTCCCAATTGTGCAAGTCGATGGACCTCCTTCACCAGCTCCTTCTTTTCTTCACTCATATGCGACTCACTCTCCATAGAGATTGTACTAAGGGAATCCGCTACCACGTTGGCCTTACCCAGGTGGTAAAGGACACTCATGTCATAGTCCTTAAGTAGCTCCAACCACTTCCCTTGCCGAAGATTGAGATCCTTATGTGTGAACACATATTGTAGGCTCTTGTGGTCAATGAATACATCTACATGAAGCCCATACAAGTATTGTCTCCATATATTCAAAGAAAACACCACCGCGGCCAACTCAAGATCATGGGTCGGGTAATTCTTCTCGTGAATTCTTAGTTGTCTAGAAGCATATGCTATGACTTTTCCGTGCTGCATCAACACACATCCCAGTCCGACTATCGAAAAATCAAAATATACCACAAAGCCATCATTGCCCTCCAATAAAGTCAACACTAATGCTGAAGTGAGTTGGGCCTTCAATTCCTAGAAGCACTTCTCACAAGCCTCCGACCATTGGAACTTCACCTTTTCTGAGTCAATCTAGTGAATGGGGCTGCAATGGATGGGAAACCTTCCATGAACCTCCGATAATAACCCGCTAAACCCAAAGAGCTCCTGATCTCCGAAGGGTTTATAGGTCTGGACCAGTCCTTTACCACCTCTATTTTCTGGGAATCTACCCTTATACCTTCGCGTGACACTACATGTCCCAAGAATGCAACTGAATTCAGCTAGAACTCGCATTTGCTGAACTTGGCGTATATCTGGTTATCCTTGGGGGTCTGGAGTACCGCCCTCAGGTGTGCAACATGCTCCTCCTCGCTCCTAGAGTATATCAATATGTTGTCACTAAACACTATCACAAACATGTCCAGATATGCCTTGAATACCCTATTCATCAGATCCATAAAAGTTGCAGGGGCATTAGTTAGTCAAAAAGACATAACAGCGAATTCATAATGGCTATACTGGGTCCTAAAAGCAGTCTTTAGGATATAAAGCAACCTACAGGTCCCGCTGAGCTACCCCTCCATTCTAAAAATGGTTCACTTGGAAATCGAAACTCCACCGCTCGGGTTCTACAGTTAACAGAAGCATAACATGCGATCATCCAATCCATGCCAAAAATAATGTCAAAATCAGTCATATCCAATTCTACTAAGTATGCGGAGGTAACCTCATGCCATACTATAATGGGGCAATCTCTATATACACACCTCGATACGACTGAATCACCAATCGGAGTAGGTACAGAAAATAGTTCTGACAAAATTTTAGGACTGACCCCAAAGTTACTAGCAATGTAAGGTGTCACAAAAGAAAGTGTAGTTCCCAGATCTAACAAAGAATAAGCATCAATATGAAAGACTCGCAACATACCCGTAACCACATGGGGAGAAGTCTCCTACTCCTGTTGAGAGCCAAGTGCATAAAATTGGTTCTGGCGCTGGCCGCCAGCTGGACCAGTCGGAGTACCCTGCTGAGTAAGATGTGCCACTGGAGTTTCTGAACTAGCTGATGGAGTGGGGGCTCCACCACCCCCTAACCTGGCTGCGGCACAATTCCTAAGCCTGTGTCTGAGTTTTCCACACCCAAAACAAGCATCTGAGCCCACCAAACACCTCCCTAGGTGGTTCTTTCCACAAGTAGCACAAGATGGGAATGTGTACTCTGTACACATGCTATTCTGACCCCTCTAACTTGAGGCCTTGGTCCTCTGATCTTCTCGAGGCTTGGATGGGGTACTAGCTAAAGATGGTGATTGTGCAATAGACTTATGCTGGGACTGCTAGTGAGGCCCACCTCCTGGCCTCAGTTGGGAGAACCTGTAACTATCAGTTCTTTCCCTCTTGGCCTCTCTCTGCCTCATATAAGCTGCCTCCATCTGCTGGGCATAAAGGACTATTTGCGGGTAGTCCATATCTTGATGAAGCATGGCTGTTCTGCAGTCCTTTTCCATATACTCAGCTACTCCCTGCACGAATCTGCTCACCCGCGCCCTCTGGTCCATCACTAACTTTGGGGAATACTTTGACAGGTGAATGAACTCAAGTGAATATTCTAACACTGTCATCTTTCCCTATTTGTGGCTAACAAACTTAGCTGTTTTCAATTCCCTCATCTCCTGAGGGAAGAACGTATTGAGAAAGGCCATGTGGAACTCATCCCAATTGACTGGACCCGCTCCCGCTGCCCTGCTGTCCTTCCATTGCTTGTACCAAATATAAGTGACATCCTTTAGTGGATAACAGGCCAAATCAACACACTCCTTATTTTTCACCCCCATAACCTGTATGACCTTCAAGATCCCTTCAATGAACTCGTGTGGATCCTTGTCCACCTTTAATCCCATGAACTCGGGAGGGTTCATCCTCAAAAAGTCTCTAATCCGAGCCGCCGCTGCATTGCCATTCTGTGGGAATGTGCAACAGCCTGCTAGTTGACCTAAGCGGTAAAGGACTATGCCAATATCTGAATAGCCGCCCGAAACTCAGCGTGGGAAGCTGGCTCTGGTGCCTGGGGTTCCTGGTCAGGTGGGGCTTGTTGACGTCCATGATCATTGCCACCTCCGTGGCCTTCATCAATTATGTTCCTCCTTTTGTTTATTCTTCTGGGAGCCATAATTTTCTATGATCGCGAATAACACGAATTAGAAGGATGGAGAGACTTTTCATCGCACGACATGGATCATGAAAGAAGGGAACATTTTCTTAAATGTTTAGTAGCCTCTTCATCATAAGTGTGTTGCGCTTCACACCCATGAAAAAGACTATACCTAATGTGGCTTTCAAACTCCCTAGGACACATCTGAACCTATTGCTCTGATACAAGGTTTGTCACGACCCGAGAGTACACCTTGGCACGAGCATATAACTAAACCATTAACATAAGGCGGAAGAATTAGCATAATAATCATGAACTAAAAGAAAATTGTGACATGAATATAAGAAAAATGAATACACAGTTCGAGCATAAATAGCTGAATACTACAAATAGGTTTAAAAGCCTTTAATGATAATAGACGGGTTGAAGGGACAAGACCGGAACTAACCCCAAAATTCTGCAACAAAAGATAGCCAAGATCTGAACATGAAGCCCTCGAATCATGAGGACTCACCACTAAGAACTGAGAGTAGAACTGAGGGCCAGCTAGGAGCGATACTGAACATGAGATCTGGATCCTGTATCATGAAACGATACAACATAGAAAATATGTGGGTCAGTACTTGGAACCTACCGAGTATGCAAGGTGTGTAAAATAATACTTAAAAACATAAGAGTTACAGGAGTGGGACATCATGATCATAAAGAATAAAGTAATAAATAAATAAATATTGCATGAAGAAAATGGTACTAGATATTCTATCCACCCGACATCCACGAAGATGTATTGGGACTTGCAAGAAATCTATTGGTGGGATGGTATGAAGAAGGATATAGCGGAGTTCGTAGCTAAATGTCCAAACTGTCAGCAAGTGAAAGTCGAGCATCAAAGGCTGGGAGGTGTACTTTAGGATATTAGCATTCCCACTTAGAAGTGGGAGGAAGTAAATATGGATTTTGTTACAGTCCTACCTTGTACTCTCCGACACTATGACTCCATTTGGGTGGTGGTAGACAGGTTTACTAAGGTGGCATACTTCCTACTGATCAAGACCACAGATTCAACAGGTGATTATGCTAAGTTGTATATATTCTGGAGTTGGTTCGACTTCATGGAGTCCCTTGTCTATTATTTCAAATCGAGGTTCTCAGTTTACCTCTCACTTCTGGCGTTCTTTCCAAAAAGGACATGGGACACAAGTTAAGCTCAATACAGCCTTCCACCCGGAAATAGGCGGCCAGGAAGAACAAACCATTTAGACCCTTAAGGATATGCTGAGGGCATGTGATATGGATTTCAAAGGTAATTGGGATGATCATTTCCCCTTAATCAAGTTCGCCTATAATAATTGTTATCACTCCAGTATCCAGATGGCACTGTTCGAGGATATTTATGGGAAAAGGTGTAGATCTCCCATCGGATGGTTTGAGGTTGGAAAGGCAGCTACGATAGGACCAGATTCGGCTCACGAGGCGATCGTGAAGGTTCAGTTGATAAGAAACTAGTTAAAAACCGCTCAAAGTCATCAGAAATCGTATGTGGATGTGAGGAGAAGGTATCTGGAGTTTAATGTGGACTACCCGGTATTTCTAAAGGTATCTCCCATGAAGGGAGTCATGCGGTTCAGAAAGAAAGGAAAACTCCTTCCCAGCTACATTGGTCCTTATCGGGTTATGAGGAGAATTGGTAAGGTGGCGTATGAGTTGGACTTGCCGTCAAAGTTAGCTTCAGTTCATCCCGTATTTCATGTATCTCTCTTGAAAAGGTGCTTGGGTGATCCATCTTTAGTAGTCCCGATAGACGGCGTTGGTGTAAATGATAGCCTCAACTATGAGGAAATTTCAGTGGAGATCTTGGATTATCAGGTTCAGAGGATGAGGAACAAGGATGTAGCTTCAGTTGATGTATTACGGAGAAATTAGCATGTTGAGGGAGCTACATGGGAAGCCGAAGCAGATATGACAGTTAAATACCCTCATTTGTTCCCTACCGGCTCAGTTTCAGTTTGGGGTATCAGTTTTTCCCTAAACCTTTAATAAACTTTTCATGTTCAGTTCACGTGTACAAGTTTGTTTTATGATATGGTATATGTATGTGATGTCTGAATTCAGTTCATCAATGTAGTTCTTTCGGAGGTAGTCATTTTGTCAGTTTTTTGCTTAAATGAGTGGTAATTGTATATGGTGATAGTTGGTTACTATGTTTTATGCATGTTTCTAACATTCAAGGATGAACATTCCCAAGGGGGAGATATTTTTATACCCAGAGAACCCAAGGATCAGACCCGGAAGTAAAAATGGAAAAAAACATAAAATTCGCACCAGGTTACAGAATGACCCGTGAGGTGGATCGTGAGAAATGACCACGAGTCGTGAGGTGAATCATGTCCATCATGGTTTGGCAAGGCCTGAGTGAGGAGGCCACAGACCTGACATCAAGTCCTGGCCAGACCTCACGACTCGTGAGGTCACTCGTGGTCTACCTTGGAGGTTGGGCAAGTTGGGATGGGTAGTGTAGGCCACGGAAGGTAACCATGAGCCTTGGTCCGGCATCACGACTCGTGAAGTCACCTGTGGGGTTATCTTGGATGTTTTGGACAGTGGACTCAACAGACCATGGCCACGAGGCGTTCCTTGTGGCAACGACCCGTGAGGTCCCTCGTGAGGACTGGCGACCAGAAATTTCCTGCGTTTTAATAAGGGTGTTTTCATAATTCCTAAATTCCTAAGGCCTAAACTACATCATTTTGGATATTTTTCTGAGTGAGATAAGATGATTTAAGTCCATTATGCATGCCCATTCTCATGCAAAAGCTTAGAGAGATTTTTGGGAGATTCAAGGTCTTCTTCCCCAAATTTTCATCAATTTCTTTATGGGTATTCAAGGAACCTCAAAAGCAATCTATTCCCAGTTATGTAGGGTTTTAGAAATTCTTCCACACCCATGCCCAAATTTTGACTTTAATCATGAATCCTCCTATTCAATTGCATGGAGTTTTATCCAAAAGCATGAAAATGTGATTTATCTTTATGGGTTTGATTTAATTGAATTTTAATTATTGAATTATGAGTGATGGGAAGGTTTTACATAATTTTCTTTAAAATTATGTTTCAATATTTTAAATCAAAAATGCCCATTTGATGAAATTTCATGAAAGTTATGATTTATGATGAATACTCTATATTTTGAGTCAATTGATGATGGAAAAGCATGATTCCAAACTCCCATGTTTATGAGCATATTTTGAAAAATTGAATATGATGAAGTATTTGGCAATGCCCATGTGTTGAATATGATTTATGATTTATGAAGTGAATTACATGATTTATCGATTTTTTATGTTGTCCAATGAAAAGGGCCTAGATTCATGACTAAGAATGTTTTAAAGGGGATCCATGATGATAAATGTTATATTCTAGCCAATTAATATTAATGCATGATATTATAGATTTATGTATTAGCCTATATGCATGTTTTTGGGAGCCGTGTGTAGCACCGAGCAGCCCGGCGTTCAAAGGACTACGCCGGTGTCTCATAACCACGTGCCACCGTGGGTTTTTAAGTGATATAATGTATTGACAATGATCCCCTCAAATGTGATATCACACCTAATGCATGACCCTCTCCTGGAAAGCCAGGGTCGGCTCTGCCCACTTGAGAGAGATAGTGGGGCATCATGAAAGTGTCTACCATGATGGTGTCGGTTATGACGAGTCCTTTCATTGTTTCGCATGTTTTATGCATTGTTATTTTTATTTTCTTGGCTCAAGTTACGATTTGATAAAGTTTATTTACAATTATGAAAATGGATGATTATGAATTATTTGAAAGTCTTGAGGCTTATGCTTTATTATGAAGATTTGATGTAAGCATGCTGTCCCTCTCTTATATTTATTATATGATTTTTGATTTACTCTAAAATGTCTGTATTACTTACCCTGCATACTCGGTACATTCCATGTACCGACCACATACTTTCTATGTTGTATCATTTCATGATACAGGGTCCGGATCTCAGGCTCATCCTTACCCTTAGTCCATCTCAGCTTATGCTTTCAGCTTATTGGTGAGTACTCATCTTCTGAGGGCCATTTGACAGGCTTTCATGTTATTTAAATTTCAGTACTGGTTGGATTAGTTGGGGATATTTTCTCACCAACCCATCTTATGTATTAGAGGCTTCCTGAAAAGTATGTAGTGCTTAGCTATGTACATGTCCAGTATTTCCCGATGTTATGCTATAATTACGTTTCTGCTATGTTTTTATGATTATCCTTCACTTATTTGAATGAGATTAGGTTTATGCATGTGCCATGGGTCAACTTGGGGTCTCTTGGGGTCCCTTGTCCCGTGTCTACGATACGGGTGTACATTCGGGTCATGACATGAACTAGAAAATTCGCTCACAAAAATAGGGACAAAGTGTAGAAAATACCATAGGAGAGACTACTAGAGGTGTGATATTATCGAGGCATCATCAGATTGGGATTATTAACAGCTCCTGGCATTACTCAATAGTATAATTAGTTTTGGATGAGGTGGAAACATATGTTTTTCAACCAAATAGGTGTCGTATAGCTCAGGTTCTCTCAAATCCCCAAGTCCTTTTCACAACAACCACATCAACTTGGGTAAAAATTAACAATTTCTAGCTTTGATTCTCCATGAGTTTTGGCAATGTCTAGCCCAATCCCACATGATCAACACCCAATTACCCACTAATGTTTCATCACCCATACTCTAAATTCCCTCTTCAACAAAAATTAGAGTAAGTAAATACAACCCACATTTGCAACTATGAGTATTTAGGTTAAAACATAGATGAAACACTAGAATTATACTAATTGAGTAAATCTAAGATCAATTAAAAAATACCCAATCCAAATCAACCCTAATCAATCACACACATCTAGCAAGGAATTTAGCTACTCAGTTAAGTAGAAGAAGACATTTGCATTAAGGAATAATTCAATATCCATTCAATAAAATGAGTAAGAAAATTCAAGAAAAAGATTCTGAACTCCAATAGAGTTTTTCTACCTTTTCAAAGAAGAAGATGAAGCTTTCTCTCTCTACAATTCAATTCTCCAACTTCTATCTACTTTCTATTCAATATTCAATACAATGCCAAACCTAATGTGGAATAGAAGGTTCAGTTCCATTTTGAGATGTACAAAAGTTGGATACAAAAATGCTCCTCTTTTTCTGAGTTGGACACTTTTGCCCTTTATTGACGGGAGTCACTTGCAAGTCACCTGCAGTTCACTGATGCTATTCCTCGATGCACCGATTGGTCACAGCTGATGGCCAGTGGGTTCCAAAGTAATTTGGTGTTGGCATTGGCGGTTCACTAGTGTTGATCTTCATTCCGCCGATAGCTATTCTTCCTCCGTACAGTAGGTATTTGCGGTTAGTCGGCGTTTTGCTGGTATCCTTCGGTGGACCGCCAGTTCTCATCGCCATTTTCATGCTTTTTTCTCAATTCCATGATCTTTCTACTCAAGTTAAGTATCAGCAAAGATCAAGAAAAAAGGGCATAAAATCCACCTAAATGACCTGAAAACTAAGTGAAAACTCATGTTTAAGAGCCTAGTGAGTTGGTAAATTACCAACTCTTTGGGATTGAGTATGAGGTTGGTCGAAAACCCTCATTCACGATCCTAGATACTTGGGCTTTGATAGATTCTTGCTTAGACTTGAGACCCAAAATAGTTGAGAAGAAGAAGAACTCTAATTTCTAGAGAGTCTTGAGAGGTTTGATCTACAATGTATGGTATTTTTGAGAGGAATGAGTGTTTAGGCTAAGTAAAAACCTATAATACACCCTTTAGGAAGCCCAAAATAACCTAGTTTGGGAGTTAAAAGCATAGAAAATTACTAGGATGTATTTTGAAAACAAGTTGAGAAACTTCCTTGCCAGCCTTCATGGGTCGTACCATGAGTCTTGATATGAAATTTGTTGCTTATGGATGATTTGAAATCTTGTTCAAACTCTTACCACAAATGCTCAGTATGAGTCATACCTTGGCCACGACTTGTACCATGACTCATGGTGACTAGGCTTGTCCTTTGCCTGTCAAACCTGACAGTGCTTCACTAAACCGCTCATAACTTTTTACTCCGAACTCTGATTGATTCATGAAAGAACATTAAAAGGTCTTTAATTTTATATGTTGGATCACCCCCCAAAACTTCTTAAAATAGGAGTTCTGGTTATTTAAATTTTACCCTTGTAAGAACTTATATGAAGACTCAATCGGTAGGAAACCTCTCAACTCAACTTTATGCTAGAGGTTCCTTATAACCTAAATTAGTATTCAATGAACTTCTCACACTTAAAAACTGATATTAACACCTATTTTCATAAAATTCATCAAGTTTTGATCTATCCATATTCCTATAACTGTTTCAAACTTAGCACAAAAGTCTGAGGCATTACAATATCTCAACTCACGACTGAAACAACATTTTGTACCATCATACCACGGTCCATATTCTGAACTCCATCTCACGAGTGTCGGTACAACTTTACCATCTTATCACGAGTATTACAGAGACTCTTACTAAGGAAAATTTATAGTTTTCTATTAGTTCATACCCCAAATCTAGGGTCTAGTCTTAGGGACTTTTAGGTTGTTACAAGTAGATCTTGAGGTAGATGTGGAAACTTTGTCCCAACAACTATAATTCAGACTTAGAGGCTTCAAAGACTAGTTAGAAAGATGAGTCATTGATGTTACTTTTTAGCATTGCTTTCAGTTGCAGTTATTAAATTGTATTTTCCTTAAAGTTGAGCTCATTGCAATTATTACTTCTGTATATTTTTCTTACACTCTTAGCTAATATTACGCCAGGCCAAGTGTCCTCTTGGACCATTATTGGTTTGAGTACCGACCACACTAAGAGTGCAGATTCGGGGAGTGACAAACTTGATATTAGAGCTTTATGTTTAAAGAGTCCTAAGATGTCTATGAAGCCACATCTAGTAGCGTCCTTCTTATAGGTGTGAAGTGTGACACATATATAATAAGTAGACTATAGAGTGTTAGGAAATACCTCCCTTCCTTCATACTCTATTTTGTACAATAGAGCTCAACTCTATGAAGATTTCCTCCTAACTAGTGCATTCACATGTTTCAGATCATGCCTTCAAAATGTACTGCCAGTCAGAGGACTGCTGCCTGTGCAGAGGTTTATATTGGAAATAATATAGCAAGTCTGCCACCCTAGATTTGGTTATAGACTAGGAATGAGGTATGCACAATAGCTCAAGGTGCGAGTGTTGGAGCTCAGAATGCATTGGATGCTAACAAGGGAGTTTTGGAAGCACTTGTTCCTCAGCCTCCCCGAGTTGGCACTTTAGAGGTAGAGTTTAGGGGAGCTATCCAGATTCTCACTCAGTTTTTTTCTTCTCAGTTAGGCCGTCAAGGCTCAGTACCTGCTAGTTTTAATTCTTATGACTTGTCAAGAGTGTTGATGATTGGGAAATTTATGAGGATGAACCCACTAGTGTTTATAGGGTCGAAAGTTTATGAGGACCCTGAGAGCTTTATTGATGAGATTTGGAAGATCTTGACGGCAATTCCTACAATAGAAATCAAAGGAGATGAGTTTGCTTCTTATCAGTTCAAGGATGTATCCAATAAATAGTACGATTAGTGGAAGCGGGCCCATGGTGAGAATGCAACTTTGGTAGCCTAGGATAATTTTGAGAGACATTTCTAAACCACTTCTTCCCCTAGGAGCTTACAGATGCTAAGGTAGAAGAGTTTGTGAACTTGATGTAGGACACCATGAGCGTGAAGGAATATAGTCTTAAGTTCACTCATCTATCTAAGTATGCTTTGGAGATGGTACTGGATATGAAGGCCAGAATGAGAAAGTTCGTGCTTGGTATGGGCAAGCAGGTGAAAAGGAATGCAAGGGCACATGTTCGTTATTTTGTTCATAGATGACATTCTCATATACTTTAAGAGCGAAAAGGAGCATGCTGCTCAATTGAGGGTGGTGCTACGGACTATTAAGGATTTACAACTATATGCTAAATTCAGCAAGAGTGGATTTTGGTTAAACTCTGAAGCATTTTTGGGTCATGTGGTGTCAAGTGAGGGTGTACAAGTTAACCCTCAAAAGATAGATGCTGTGAACAATTGGCCTAGACTAGTTAGTCCTTCAGAAATCAGGAGTTTCTTGGGCTTAGCTAGTTACTACAGGAGGTTTGTGGAAAGGTTTTCATCCATTGTAGCATCATTGACTAAGTTTACCTAGAAGAAAGTAAAGTTTCAATGGTCAGAGGCCTGTGAGAAGCACTTCCAATAGTTGAAGACTTGATTCACCTTAACACCATTTTTGACTTTACCTAAGGGTACCAATGGGTTTGTGGTTTATTGTAATTCTTCAAGGATCAGATTTGGCTGTGTATTAATGCAGCAAAGTAGGGTTATAATCTATGCTTCCAGGCAGCTGAAAGTCCCTGAAAAGAACTATCCAATTCATGACCTCGAGTTGGCAGCGGTAGCATTTGAATTGAAGATTTGGAGGCACTATCTGTACGGGGTCCATGTGGATGTGTTTACGAACCCCAAAAGCCTACACTATGTGTTTACCCAGAATGATATAAATCTACTTCAAAGAAGGTGGTTAGAGCTTCTTAATGATTATGATATGAGTGTCCTTTATAATCCGGGCAAGGATAATGTAGTGGAAGATGCTCTTAGAAGGCTTTCTATGGAGAGTGTGTCCCATGTAGATGAGAGAGAGGGAAGAGTTAGTGAAGGATGTGCATCGGCTTACATGACTAGGAGTTCATCTTATTGACTCGGCAGATGGTGGTGTTATTATTGAGAATGGGTTAGAATCTTCTTTGGTGACCAAAGTCAAGGCTAGGAAGACGAGGATCCTTTATGTTAAAGCTGAAGGAGGTGGTTTAGAATCAAAAGGTGGAGGTTTTCTCCCAAGGGGGAGATGGTGTATTACGATATCAGGGTCGTTCGTGTGTTCCGGGGTTGATGACTTGAGGGAGTGGATATTGCATGAGGCTCATGGTTCTAGATATTCTATACATCCATGTGCCATCAAGATGTACTGTGACCTATGAGAAGTCTATTGGTGGAATGGCATGAAAAAGGACATAGCAGAGTTTGTGGCGAAGTGTCCAAATTGTCAACAAGTTAAAGTTGAGCATCAAAGACCCGGAGGTGTACTTGAATACATTAGTATCACTACTTGGAAGTCGGATAAAATCAATATGGACTTCATTATAGGGTTCCCTTGTACTCATCAACAGTATGACTTCATATGGGTGATTGTGGATAGGATGACCAAAGCAGCTCATTTCCTACCAGTCAAAACTACCGACTCAGCGGAGGATTATGCTAAATTGTACATTCGAGAGTTAGCTCATTTGTATGGAGTGCCCTTTGTATGGAGTGCCCTTGTCCATCATATAATATTGGGGTACTCAGTTTATCTCCTAGTTATGGAGATCATTTTAGAAGGGACTTGGTACTTAGGTCAATCTTAGTACAACCTTTCACCCGCAAAAAGACCGTCAGGCTAAATGAATCATTCAAACTCTTGAGGATATGTTGAGGGCGCGTGTGATTGATTTCAAGGATAGTTTGGATAATCATTTAGCTCTCATCAAATTTGCATATAACAACAGTTACCATTCCAGCATTCAGATGGCTCCATTTAAGGCACTTTATGGGCAGAGGTGTAGATTGCCTATTAGTTGGTCCAAAGTCGGTGAAGCTACGTGGATAGGACTGGATTCAATTCATAAGGCTATGGAGAAAGTTCAACTTATAAGGGAAAAGTTGAAAATAGCTCAGAGTCGCCAAAAATCCTATGTTGATGTGAGGAAGAGAGAACTTGAGTTTGAAGTTGATGATTAGGTATTTTCGAAGGTGTCTCCTATGAAGGAAGTGATGAGATTTGGAAAGAAGGGGAAACTTAGTCCCCATTATGTTGGCTCGTACAGGATTGTGAGATGTGTTTGCAAGGTGGCTTACGAGTTGGAGTTGCCCTCAGAATTGGCTTCAGTACATCTAGTTTTTCATGTGTCACTTTTAAAGAAGTGTACGGGTGATCCAGCTTTGGTTGCTATGGTGAAGAGCTTAGATGTGAAGGATAGCCTTAGCTACGAGGAGGTTCTAATTGAAATACTTGATCATTAGGTTTGGAAGCTAAGAAACAAAGAAGTAGCCTCAGTAAAGGTTTTGTGGAGAAATCACCATGTTGAGGGAGCTATGTGGGAAGCTGAAGCAGAAATGATGTCTAAATACCAGCATCTATTCCTTTCCGGTTTAGTTCCAGCTTGAGGTATCAGTTTTCTCCTTAGTACTCTATTCAGTTTCATGTTAAGTTCATGTGTTCCTGTTTCTTTCATGTCAATGTATGTATATGTGTTATTCATGAATTCAGTTCAGTTATGTATTTCAGTCTGGAGTTAGTCACTCTGTCAGTTTTCAGCTCTAGATGTTAATTATTCGGGATGGAAGGTTTTCCCTAGTGATTCAATATGTTTACCCCATATTTGAGGACAAATATTACCAAGGGGGAGATATTGTAATACCCAATAAGTTCCTAAGACTTGACTTGGGATTTGAAATGGGAACAACAGAAAAATTTGAGATTTTGAGTCCGGACGACTCATGGTATGAGTCATATGAAGGACCTATGACTCGTACGAACCACCTGTAGTTAGAAGTTATGTGGGAAAGAGTTGGTAACAACAATCCTTTTAATGACTTGTTTGTTGAAGTTATCACTCATAGGTATGAATCGTGGTTTGGTTCTGGAATGGTCAAGAGAGAAGGTACGACTCGTGGTACGACCCGTGTTTGGGAACCACGGATCGTTACTTCTACTCGTAGGAAGGAGCAGGGGATTTCTCCAAGTTGTGGTTACGGAGGGATTCCATGACTCATGGATAAAGGTAGAAATCATGGTGTGACTCGTGGAAAAGTTTAGAATCCACGATTTCATCAGAGGTTGTAACGAGAGGAAAGCACGACCTGTAGGATTGAGGTACGGTCCGTAGGATGAGTCATGGTACCTAATAGTGTGTAATTTTCCCGCATTTTAATTGGGGCAATTTCATAATTCCTAAGTTCCTAAGCTCTAAACTACGTCATTTTAAGCTCAGAATTGGGGAGTTTTATGGAGGTTTAATCTATTCTAACCAATTTCCTCCTCATGCATGCAAACTAGAGGATATCCTAAGAAAGATCAAGTATAGAACTCCCCAATTTCTTCTCCAATTCCTTTGGTCATTCAAGGGGGAGTTTAAGATCAGATTTCCCAGGTATGTAGGGTTGTGCATGAGAGTCCCTCTTCACTCTCATGCCCAATTTCCCCCTATGTTCATGAATATTAAAGTAAATTTAATGATCTCTTGGGGTTTCAAGCCCAATTTCATGGAAATTCTCTTTGATTTGATCATGGGTCAATCCCATTTATGTTCAAAGTGTTGTTTTAAGATCTATGGGAAGATTTTATATTTAAATTAATTATAATTTTTATTATTTCAAATCCAAGTCAATCTATGCCCAATTATGCAATGTCTCATGAAAATCCAAGTTATAATTCTATTATGATTTTGATCTCCCTAAGCCTAAATTATTATTTATGAATTATGATATGATTTCTCTTCAAGTATTCTTTATGGATTTATGAATCTCAAGTATATCAATTTTCACAAATATGCATATTCTTCATGATTTATGAGTTTATGATTTTTGGCCTACTCAAAGGCCCTTATTCATGGAAAATCATGTATTTCATGTTTGAGCAGGCATGTTATGATTTATTGGCCATGAACTTCATGAATGATTTCATGTTTCTATATGAGCCCTCATGTGCATATTTTTGGAAGTAGTGTCTAGCACTAAGTAGACTCGGCGTTTAGGTAAATCCCATGATCTCAAAACTACATGCCACCATAGGTATATATATATATTTTTGGATCCCTTTATGATATCACATAATGCACTTTCCTTGCTTGGCAAGCCTAGAACGGCTTTGCGCACTTGAGTGAAATAGTTGGGCCATCATGTAAGCTCTATCATGATGGTGTCGATTAAGACGGGTTCTCCCATTTCTCCTCATGATTTATACATTTTTATGTTTATATTACTTTGGCTCAAGTTATGTTTTATAAGGATTCTCTCATGGTTATATTTATGACTAGATCATGAATGGTTTGAAAACTTTGGGCCCTCATGTTTATATTATGATATTTAGTTCATTTTCATGCTATCCTACTCTTATGAAGTCTGATGTATTTTAAGTTTCCATATTTACTTATCTTGCATATTCAGTACATTCCAAGTACTAACCACATACTCTATGTTGTATCATTTCTTGATACAGGTCTGAGGGATCAGTCTCAGCTGCATCATTAGTCATGCTTTCCTCTCAAGCCTGTTTATCTAGTGTTGGTGAGTACTCATCCTTTGAGAACATTCAATTGATCATTATGATGTTATTTCCATTTCAGAATTTGTCAAGCTAGTTAGTGATGCTTTCCTATTAGCTCATCAGTTATGTTATAGGTTTTTCAGACAACATGTAGAAAACATTCAACGTTTCATTGTTGACCTTGTTTTAGATTGATATGTATGAAGACTTCCTCTTAAGAGTGTTTTAATAAATTAGTTTCCTCTTTTTGTATGCTCTTATTCGCTATGTTCATGCCATGGGTCGACTTGGGGCCTTTCGGGGTTCCTTGTCTCGTATCTCTATCTGGGCCTATGTTTGGGTCGTGACAAACTTGGTATCAGAGCATCAGGTTTTGAAGTGTCCCACGGTGTCCGAAAGCCGCATTCAGTAGAGTCTTTTTCATGGGTGTGAAGCACGCCATACTTATGACGAAGAGGCTACAAACGTTTTAGGAAATATTTCCCTTCTTTCATGATTTATGTCGTTCAATGAAATGTCTCTCTATCCTTCAAACTCGTGCTATACTGCGTTTACAGAATCATGCCTCCTCATCGAATTAATGAAAGAAGAAAGGAAAGCGAAACGGCTATGAGAATGGCAATGAAGATGTGTGCCAGCAGGCCCTACCAGCCCCCGAAGATCATATGCCCGACCAGGTTGCCCATGTAGAGTTTACGATAGCCATCCAAACGTTGGCCCAGGCATTGACCGCCCAGGTCAACCAGCAGGCGGTAGTGGCAAGAGTCAGGGACTTTCTTAGGATGAACCCTCGGGAGTTCCTTGGATCAAAGGTGAACGAGGATCCATACGAGTTTATTAATGAGATCCATAAGATCACCCAGATTATGGGGCTGACAGGAGAGGAGTGTACAGACCTAGCCTCTTATCAGTTGAAAGGGGTTGCACATATTTGGTTCAGACAGTGGAAAGATAGCAGAGCAGTTTGAGCGAGTCCCATTAGTAGGGATGAGTTCCTCACAGCATTTTTGTGAACCTGAGGCAGAATAATCTGACAGTCCATGAGTATGCTTTAGAGTTCAACCGCTTGCCCAAATATGCACTAGAGCTGGTGGCTGATTAGAAAGCTTGGTGAGCAAGTTTATGCACGGCGTAGCGGGCTACTTGGTCAAAGATTGAACCGCTATGCTTCATGTTATGCCCCAGATGCCCAAAGATTGGAACCGAGAGTTGAAATAGAGAAAAAGTTGAAATTTGGCGTCACACACGAAACGACTCATGAGGAGAGTCTTGAGAGCAGCCCACGAGTCGTGATATGACTCGTGGGGAGGCCTAGGGATTTAATTTGAAACTTGAGAAATGAGACCCCATGCGCATGATCACGACTCGTAGTCAGGCCCTATGAGTCGTTAGATTAGTCACGGGGTGGGTGAGAAGAAAAAGACAAGGAAGAAAGGCAGTGTACTCGAAGGAAGGACCCTACAAGTCGTGGTTACTCCCAAGGGTTCGTGGGGAGGGTTGTGGCCAAGTGGGGATTGTTTTTGTTAAAGTTAAGGTAGTGCACTTCACAGATGGTGACCACGAGTGGTGGTCACCAGGTCACGAGTCGTTATGTCGTCTGTCATGAGCCCAGTAGATTGAGAAGCAGTGTACATTATAGATCAAGCCACGAATCGTGACCCTTGATGACGAGTTGTTAGGTCCCTCATTGGGACCACCTGACAATTATTTTCTTCGAATTTAGTAAGGGATATTTTGTAATTCCTAAAATTCTAAGTCCTAAACTACGTCATTTTCAATTATGAATAGTGACTTTTAAAGGGATTAAGTTCATTTTAGGACTCATTCATTCATGAATGCAAGGTAGAAGACTAGAGAGGTGATCAAGCCTACCATTCATCAATTCCTCTTTAATTTCCTATTATGCATTCAAAGAAGTGTAAGAATTAGCTACTAATAGGTATGTAGGGTTATGAATGGGTGATTCCTTTCACACCCATGCCCAATCCCTCTCCAAATCATGAATAATCTATTACTAATCTATGGAGTTCTAACCCAATGCATGAAATTCCTAATTCTTTACATGGGTATAATTTAAATACATTTCTATTATTGAATTATGAAGCATGGGCAAGTTTTATAATGTTTTCAATTAAAAATCATGTTTCTATCTTTACAAATGAAAAACCCATTGATGAGAAGTTCATGAAAGATGAGACTTGTGATGAATGTATAATGATTTCCCAAATTAAGCTTACCACATAGTTTTGGAGCGAAGGCTCACACTTTATTTTCATCTTGTGGTACGTTTGAGTTAAATCTTTTCATTTGCATAGCTTACCACATGGTTTTGTAGCGAAGACTCCAAATTATCTTTCAACTTATGGTATGGTTTGAGTTAAAGCTTCTCTTATGCATGATTTCTGCTTTGAGATGTATTTGATTTATGAGCTTTGTCAATAGATGATGTTTAGCTTCGTTGAATAACGATGTAGAGCATATGCATATTTTTGGGAGTAGTGTCTAGCATTGAGCAGGCTAAGGGTCGATCACCCTATGCCTTAGAACTACGCGCCAATGTAGGTTTATACATTATGACTTTGGGACTTCCCTTGTGTGCTATCCCCTGCCCTATTGGGATATGATCTTGATATCGATATCATGGTATCGTTCCTAGCTCTAGCAAGAATTTGGATGGCTCTACCCACTTGAGTGTGATAGTTGGGACCACGTAAGCTTTATCATGGTATGTCGGTTAAAAGATGAGTCTACCATTATTTCTCATGATTTTAGTTTTTCATGTTCATTACTCATGAGATTTACACATGTAAGCATGTTCTAAAGTAGGTTTGACTAAATGTTCACCTTTACTTATAAATATCATATTTCAGCTTTGAGTCAATCGATTATGTTATGATATGTCATGATGATATGTTATGTTATGATGAGATCATGATTTCAGAAAGAATCCATGCAATCCCTATTCTCAGATTCTTAATATTTAAGTTTTACATTATGTATTGTCTTTAAATGATTTTACTTACTTAAGCGGTTGTACTTACCCTGCATACTCGGTACATTTCACTTACTGACCGTATACTCTTTGCAGTATCATTTCATAATACAGGTTCAGTCCCATTCTTAGTCAGCTTATCAAAGATAGCCTTTGCATTATTGTTGAGTCATCATCTCCCAAGGATTAGACTACTCAAATTTCCTTATGTATTTTCAGTTTCAACTTGTTGAGTTAGTTGGGGGTCTTGTCCCAACATCTCATCATGTTTAGAGGCTTTTCAGGCATATGGTTGTATTTAGCTTCAAATTATGTATTCTGATGTTTTGTTTAAGTTAGACTTCCGCTATGTTTATGTTGTTGATTATTCAATTTCTTTGATTGATTTAGATGTATGCTTAAGCCATGGGTCGACTTGGGGTCTTTCGGGGCTCCTTCTCCCATGTTACGATCCGGGCCTCCATTCGAGTCATGACAGACTTGGTATCAAAGCAATAGGTTTGAAGTTTCCTAGGGTGAAAGCCATGTTAAGTAGAGTATTTTTCATGGGTGTGAACCGCACCACACTTATGACGTAGAGGCTACGAGACATTTAGGAAATGTTCCCTTCTTTTATGATCTATGGCCTGTGATTAAATGTCTCCTTATCCTTCTAATTTCTGCTATTCACAATTGAAGAATCATGGCTCCCCGAAGAATGACTGGTAGAAGGAATGGGATTGGAGAAGGCCACGAGGATGGCAACGGTAATGAGCACCAGGCACCGAAGCCAGCTGCCCATGCTGAGTTTCGGGCTGCTATTCAGATGCTTGCGTAGGCCTTGACCTCTCAGGTCAATCAATAGGTTGTTACACATGTTCCATAAAATGGAAATGCAATGGTGGCTCGAGTGAGAGACTTCTTGAGAATGAACCCGCAAATGTTCCTTGGGTGAAAACTAGATGAGGACCCGCATGAGTTCCTAGATGAAATTGTGAAGATCACCCAAATCATGGGGGTGAATGGAATTGAGTGCACAGAGTTTTCCTCGTATCAGTTAAAAGGGGTCGCGCAAATCTAGTTTAGCTAACGGAAGGATAGCAGGGTCACCGAAGCAGGCCCTGTCACTTGGGAAGAGTTCCTTCTAGCATTCTTAGATCGGTTCTTCCCTCGCGAGATGAGGGAGCTAAATGCAGCTAAGTTTGTAAACTTGAAGCAAGGGAGGATGCCGGTACAGGAGTATGCTCTCAAGTTCACTCGCTTGTCCAAGTATGCCCTAGAGTTAGTGGTTGATCAGAGAACACGGTGAGTAGATTTGTTCATGGTGTAGCGGGCTACTTGGATATGGATTGTAGGACTGCTATGCTTCATCAGGACATGGATTTCCCTTGGATAGTCTTGTATGCCCAGTAGATGGAGGTGGCACATTTGAGAGGGAGGGAGGCCAAGAGGGCTAGGACAAATAACCACAATTCTCCCAACCGTGGTCAGGTGGTGGGCACCAACAGCAGACCCACCAGAGATCATGAGCCCCAGCATCTTCATCATTTACTGTGCCTCTAGACCGAGGCACGATAAGAGGGGGCGAGAATCAGGCTCGAGGGGTTAGAGCAGTAGACCCATAGATTCTGGTATTCCAGCTTGTTGTAGATGCGGTCGAGGTCACACGGGCCAGTTCTTGGAAGGTTCATGTGCTTGTTTCAGTTGTGGGAAGCGTGTACAGATGCTTAGATATTTCCTAGCAGTGAGATAGGAGCTTAGGGGCTGAGGCTCAGCTTCTAGTTCAGCAGCCCCTCTCACACACTCAGCACATCAGGGGGCATCTACCAGTGCAGGTGGTGGTCAGCGCCGAAATAGGTTTTATACCTTACTGTTCGGGTGTGTTACATGGATATATAAAATGACACGCAAGTGCACGTGGTCGAACAAGTAGTAAGTGGATTTAGTAAGCCAAGTATCGATCCCACAGAGACTTGGGTTAAGTGCAATTTGCTCTAGTATACTATATTTTACTTCTAAATATGCTGACAACAACGTAACCAAAAAGTTAATATTTTGTTTAATAAATTTTATACTAAAACTAAGAACAATTATCTACTTTGAATTTGGACTATGGATAAAGGCATGCTGAGGTTAAACGAACATGTAATGAAACTGATTATCATCATAAATTGGTTAATCTTTTCTTCTAGTTGCTAGCCAAGAACATTTGCCAAGAGATTAAAACTCTCGTATTTAATCTCACTTAAGAATCATGAACCATCCGTCTACATTTCTGTGATCAAATGCAATTCATGTTCTAGCCATACAATTCCGGTTCCTAAATTGACTAATATGACTTTCAGGTATATTTCTATCCTGAATGCACATCAAAACTCAATTTTCCCAAATCAAGTAGAGAACAATATCCTATTAATTCACAACTTTCCAATTTCGTGCTCTCTCGAGTGAAATCGGACTTTTTAGATGTACATTAATGTAGGCCACACACCAAGGCAGTAAGAACAAGAATTAATAGAACAACATGGAAGAAAAAGATGAAAAACCATATAATCAATAATCAAAATTCATCACAAGTGTTCATAACCTCAGCAAGGAAGGGAATTAGCCACTCATTTGTGGATTAATTATCATAAAACGAGTGTTAATCATACAAACAATTGGATTAGAGAAGAAAGAAAGAGAGAAAAAAGCCTGAACTTTTCGTCCCTCAACTGCCTGTAACCCACGTCCTTGCTCCACCAAGTCTGAATTATGAAAAATGAACTTAAGTGTTCTATTTATACTAGTGGGAATTTTTCCCGGAATAATGAGCAACGTGTCACAGAGTGCATCGCGGAGCACTGCCTCCGTGACACACCATGAACGTGGACCCTCACAGGAACTGGTGGTCCAGGAATTCAAGCTCAACGTGGCACGGCATGCATCGCAGAGCACTGGCTTCGTGCCACAGAGCAAACGCGGACCTTCACTGGAAATTTGGTGAATTTTCACCCTCCAGGCAGAATGCCTCCGCGATGGCCGCGTGACACGGCTCCATCGCGGAGCCCCTTTAAATCATGCTGTCCAATGCCTTTTCCTTGCTCGCATCCAAGTCCAACTCCGATATCGTCCAACATGTCTTTTAGCTTCTCAAAATCACATTTTATCTGCAAAACAATGCTAATCATGTTGGTTAGTATAAATTCACATTTTATTCCTAATTACATGAAAATGTATACACATTGCTAGATAAACAAGGCGAAAATGGTACTTTTGAGTATCACTTGGGCATATAAATCTGCCCAAGATCACTTACCCCACACTTAAATCCTTGTTCGTCCTCGAACAATAAACATACAATTCATGCAATTTACATCCCAACCTCGCTACTATGGTACGACAATTTAAGCTACGGTCATACCGATCATTCAATATTGCAAATCATCAAGAAAACATGCATGATCTTATCAATGCAATGACCTTCAATACATTAAGACTTCCTAGACTTTAAGAATCGACTCTCGATATCGGCAAACTCAAGCAAATCAGCTAATCAAGATATCCAACACGAAAATCAATCTTTCATCAAGCATGTGCCCTCACAACTCAAGAGAATCTTCCCCTTTTTGCTCATGTGACACACAATCATTCAAGCAGGGGCATGTAAAAATAATTTCACTCTCTCTCCCAAAAGAATTCACATGCCTCATGTCGTGACCCATAAGCTTGCCCTTAGTGTATTACTCCACTAATATAAAGAAATGCAATGTAAGATCACGTAGGACTATAATGGGTTGTAATGGAAGCTATGGAACTAGTAAATATTGGATTAGCCAATAATAGCCACTAGCATCCTTAAGCGCCTTTTCAACACATTCCCATCACTCATGGACACTGTTTCTCTCTTTTTTTTCATCATCCCATTCTTGATGATTTACTTTAGTATGGCCCATTTCATTAAGCACACTTGACACGACAACAAAGATTATTCATGCACCTTCATTATCGTTTATTTATAGCAAGTGCACCTTCAACCTGTTCTTTCCTTTCATCACTCTGCTTTTCCTTTTCTTTTCACCATTCTCACTCTTTGACGCTTTGGGAAAATTATTTTCTCTTCTTAAGTGCTTAAGAGTTTTGTATAGGCTTTACGGCTAATGAAAAGAAGGAATTAAGCTCGGTTTACACTTTTTGGACAAAAGAAAGAAATAATAGGCTAAAGGCTCAAAGGGCTGACTAGGATATACAATCACAGAAAGGGGAAGTATGACAAGAAAAAAATATAGAAACTCTCGGTTAAAACAAAGAAATGCCTACATCCTTTCCTATAATACACCTCCTTCATTTCGTTTTGTACACACACCAGGCAAGTTCTAGACACTTCACAATAGCATGGAATATCAACACCTCACTTCACACTTTATGCACATGCTCGATTCAAGATGTATTCATAGACTCTTCAATCAGCTAATTACAGGATTTCAAACATTAAGCCGCTATCACACTGAATCGAACTCTACAGCCTAGGTATCTCAACATATTTACAAAATTTGCATGCTTTCATAAGAATCACCTTTGCATTTTGAATATCATGTACAACATGCAACTGAACTCTCGCAACCATATATTAACTACAGGTTCCGGGATGCAACCCACCAAGGAAAAAAACTAAAAATTAATCAGAAAAAACTACTCCTACCGACTACATTTCCCTTAAGACGGTCGTCATCCATCAGTCATAGGGAACAGTCACTAACTATGACTTCAGTTCAATGGGACCATTCTCGGTAAAAGAACCGAAAACAAACGCCGAGAAACCCAAAATTAAAAAAAATTGAAAAATTTGCAAAATATCGATCATTTCGATAAACAAAAAAAAATATTTACAGAATCAGCTGGCAACATTCAACAACACACATCAATTTCACAAATATTTACAAATACAGAACAATTTGAAAATTCACAAACACAGGGAAACACAACATACAAAATAACAGAGGAGAACATACAAACAAACAGCCCAGCCCAGCACCTAACTACTCCCACCCCACACTTAATCCGAACACTGTCCCCAGTGTTCATAAAAATTAAATAGCACAAAATCGGGTGGTCGAACTCTCTGATCAAATAAATTATTCCACTTCTTCGTCGGGTGCTGCTGCTTCATCTCCCATGTCCGAGTCGCCTCCGTCGTCATCATCGAACTCCACATTGGAGTCCTCCCGATGCGTCTCCTCGTCCGTGGGGATGTCATCATCCGTGGGCTCTACAAAGGCTGGCCCTACTCGGCATAGAGCCCTGGCGTTTTCGCCAAACGGCTAGTCTAGCTCGAGCTGCCATAGCTCCTCCTCCGTCGGCGGCCTCCCACCTATCCTGAGCTGGAGCATCTGCATCCCATACATCCGCGCCATATACTGGTCATCATGAGTGTGTCGCTCGCCAAGTGTCAGCACTGGCCCGTGGGTGGTGTCGAGAGCCTTAGTTTTGGTAACATCCAAGGCCCGCCGCTCCAACTGCGGGATATAATCGAGGGCCTCCTCCTCAACATCGAGGCCCCTGAGAAAGGTGGTGAGTAGTCCACCGAAACCATACCTGTGCCCCTGGTGCAACCGGGCTCTCTTCATGGCGGATATAATAACCGCCTCGACATTTATCTCCAGCCCTTTCATCAGGGCGTACACCAGGCAAACACGATCCCGGGTTACATCAGTCATATGTACCCCCGGGATGAGGCAAGAGCAGACTATCTTCACCCAAATTCGGGCTTCCCTGTTCATCTGAGAATATGGCAGAGTCTGATGGTAGCCCCTTTCCTTGTGCCTGCTCCATCTAGTTGTAGATCGGGCCCCACACAGTGTGCGTCTGATGTCAGCATACGGTGGGGTAATGTTCAGCTTTTGGAGGACGTGGGCGTCTGTGTCCCGCGCTCCTATGATGGCATTGAGCTGGTGGGGCTCCAGAGTGACTATCTGCCCTATGATTTTGATGGTGTGGCTTCGGATTGACGGGTTCCAGTTAGCATAGAACTCCCGAACCAAGTGCAGGTTGCATTCTTTGGGCTCCTCGAATATTAACTTGAGCCCCGCTGCCTCGATCCGGTGAACTATTCTGGGGAACTCCTGTGCTAATGGCTCCCGTGCTATATGCTCCTCGGGGAAATATTTGTTCTCTTTGTGCTTGGCGTACCACTTTTTTCCCTCGTCAGTCACCTATCTTGTTCCATATTGGCGGCGCTGGCTGCGTGGAACTGCTGGTGCTGCTGGGACTGCTGTGCCCAGTCTGAGTCGCTTTCTTCCGGTGCCTGAAGTTGATGCACCTTTACCTTTCTCTTGCCGGCTTGCCATTTTACCTGTCAACCCAAGTAAACAAGCTCAATGTTAAGCTAAATAAATATTAACTTCGGCTAAGGTCGGGTTACGCTAAGTTACCCCACACTTAGTCCTTAGCTACAGTTACAACCTACGGCAAGAATAACTTTATTTACCCAAAACAACCAGCTATACAATCATGCTTAGTGCGTTCAAAAGAAAATTCGACGGTATAACTTCTGTGTACTACTCAAACTTCGTACAGCTAATCACAATCACTACCATCGCAAACATTTTAACCATTGCACTTAGCAAAGAAAAACAAAGAAACAAAAATAACAACAAAAATTTATATACATGAACCTATCCAACCAACCAAATTTGAACAAATTTCAACATTTCCCCCCAAACCCGAGAATTCGTCGTCTATTAACATCCTAACAATTTGTACAACGACTCATCTCATTCAACACGTACAACCCGGCATAAAATTCACAATTTCAACACATTTCTAACTTCAAATTCAACAACAAGCCCTAGAATTGATTTTATCAATCAAATTCGAATAAGTTATGCAATCGACAAGTTCAAACGATCATAACGACATTCCGAACAATTATCAATCAACAAATAACTCGAATTCATGCTTAATTTCGACTTAGGGTGATTTAGCTCACCTCCCATGCTTAAATTCAAAGAAAATCGACAAAAACTTGAGAGGGAATCGGAAAACATACCTCGTAGTTGAATAATCAAAGAAAACTTGGTAATTTGTTGCCTTAAGCCGTGGCACATTGATGGGAGAGGGGTTTTGGAATGTTTGGTCGTGGAGGAAATTGAAAATGAGGGGAAAAGGGGAGGTTTCGGGTTAAAAAGGGTAGAAAAACATGCGGGTCACCCGGCAACCCGGTGTGACCCGTCGCGATATACAAGGCAACGTGTCACGGAGTGCATCGCGGTGCACTGCCTCCGTCACACGGAGCCATCGCGACAGCATAGTAGAAATTTTTAAAATTTCCGGGTTATACCTCAACGTGTCACGGAGGGTAACGCGGAGGTCCTCCTTCGTGACACGGAGCTATCGCCCCAGCTCACTATTTTCTATATTTTATTAATTTTTCATACCTCGAATTTTCCTTCACGATTCCGTGCACATTTTCCTTCGTTTGACCTGAAAATCATCTCACTAAACAAAATTGGTTAGAATTATAGGTTTCACCTAAATAAAATTAAAAACAAAAATTAAAACAAAAAATTTTGTAGTATATTACGAAAAAGAAAAAGAAAAATCTATTTACACTTTACAAAATGAAAGAAAAAATTTTCACGAGTTGCCTCCCGTGCAGTGCCTGGTTTACCGTCGCGGCTCGACATCATTTAAGCTCAATTGTCTGCTAGGGTGACGGACGATTTCTCTCGATCACCGTCCTCCCCCCAGTAGTGCTTACACCTATCCGGTGGTCTTCCCATTAACTATCGGGAATCCTTCATCTGCTTAGCATTACCATGATCAATCACATTGATCACCAAGAGTTCTTCATGCACCATCGGGAGCTTGGGTGCTTTATACACATCGAACACCTCTACCTTGTTATGTGCTTGCATTGTGAGTTGCCCCGCAGCTACGTCGATTAATGCTTTCCCGGTTGCCAAGAAGGGACGTCCCAAAATAAATGGGACTTCCGCGTCTGGTTCAAAATCCAGCACGACAAAATCTACCGGGAAAATTAAGGAGCCAACTTGCACTAGAACATCCTCAACAATGCCATCCGGCCTAGCTAAGGATCGATCCGCCAACTGCAAGATTACGCTTGTGGGTCTAGGACTCCCTAAACCCAACTTTCTGAATACCGAAGACGGCATCAAATTTATACTCGCCCCCAAGTCACACAATCCACAAGCTCGGATGCTCTGCCCAATAGTAAGCTGGATAGTAAAACTTCCAGGGTCTTTTAGCTTTGTGGGCAGTCTATTTTGGATCCGGGAAGTGCACTCCTTCGTTAAAGCCACCGAAGCATACTCAGTCAACCGACTTTTGTTTGCCACGATGTCCTTTATGTACTTGGCATATTTAGGCACTCCCTGCAAGACATCAACAAGAGGTAAATTAACATGTACCTGTTTAAGCACCTCCATGAATTTCTTGAAACACGCCTCCTCTTTGTGTTTCTTGAGTCGTTGAGGGAACGGGGGTGGAGGTCTTGAAACACTTTGGCCTTGATGGTTGTTGCTACCCCATGAGAAATTAGGATGATTCCTCCAATATGAATTGTAGCTACTACCATACTGCTGGTGATTTCTTTGTGCATTATTCACAAAGTTTACCGAGGCAGGATTGGCTCCACAACACTCAGCTGAGTGCTCACTGCTTCCACACACTTCACACCACATCTGCTGGATTGCATTAACTGGAGATGAAGGCTGGTTCAAAGTCATGTTGCTAAAGTGGTTGTTCAATTGATTTTGCAATGCAGCTATCTGTGCAGCGATAGCTGTAAACCCATCCACTTCAAGCACTCCTGCTGCTTTCCTTGTCCCACCTCGTGATGAATCAGCATTCCATTCTGGATTGCCTTGTGAAATCCGATTTAGCACGGTATACAACTCCTCATAAGTCTTTTCCAGCGCTTGCCCTCCAGCTTCTGAATCTAGCAATATTTTGGTGTGGGGTTCCAAACCCTCAATAAATGTGTGCACCAACACCTCTATGGACTGATGATGATGAGGACAGTCCCGCAACATGGATTTAAATCTCTCCCAGGCTTGATATAAATTTTCTCCCTCCCTCTGTTTGAAGCTTAGAATTTGACTTCTAAGTCTTGCTGTTTTACCAGAGGGAAAAAACCTTATCAAGAACTTCCTTGCAAGATCATCCCACGTTGAAATAGAATTTGGTAAGTCGGACATAATCAGGTGACACTCCAGCGGGTATGTAAGTGTCACTTATCTTCAAAAAGTTTTAGAGATGCTGTTGTGGGTCTTCATGAGGGAGACTGGTAAATTGCCCGCTTGTGTGCAACAATTGCACCATATTTTGCTTGAGTTCAAATCTCCCTCTAGGCTCTGGTTTGCGGATACTGGATGTAACATTATTTGCATGTGGGATTGCCACCTCGCGAACCGGCCTTGCTGCTACTTCTTCGGGCACTAACACTGCCCTCACAACCGGTGGATTCTGTTGTTGCTCCATAATAGTCTATCTGAGCAACTGCAACTTTCTTTGTAGAGCTTCTCTCCGTTTACTGTGAAATATAAGTTCTGGCTCTATATAAGATTCCACCAGCTCTTTGTCTCTTGCCAGTGTTAACAACAATTATGTCTGCAAAATACAAGCTAAGACCAAGTTGTCAACACTTAAGAAAATAAAAATACAGTAAATTAACACTTAAAACAAATTCACCAATTGCCAAGTCCCCGGCAACGGCGCCAAAAACTTGTTCGGGTGTGTTACATGGATATATAAAATGACACGCAAGTGCACGTGGTCGAACAAGTAGTAAGTGGCTTTAGTAAGCCAAGTATCGATCCCACAGAGACTTGGGTTAAGTGCAATTTGCTCTAGTATACTATATTTTACTTCTAAATATGCTGACAACAACGTAACCAAAAAGTTAATATTTTGTTTAATAAATTTTATACTAAAACTAAGAACAATTATCTACTTTGAATTTGGACTATGGATAAAGGCATGCTGAGGTTAAACGAACATGTAATGAAACTGATTATCATCATAAATTGGTTAATCTTTTCTTCTAGTTGCTAGCCAAGAACATTTGCCAAGAGATTAAAACTCTCGTATTTAATCTCACTTAAGAATCATGAACCATCCGTCTACATTTCTGTGATCAAACGCAATTCATGTTCTAGCCATACAATTCCGGTTCCTAAATTGACTAATACGACTTTTAGGTATATTTCTATCCTGAATGCACATCAAAACTCAATTTTCCCAAATCAAGTAAAGAACAATATCCTATTAATTCACAACTTTCCAATTTTGTGCTCTCTCGAGTGAAATCAGACTTTTTAGATGTACATTAATGTAGGCCACACACCAATGTAGTAAGAACAAGAATTAATAGAACAACATGGAAGAAAAAGATGAAAAACCATATAATCAATAATCAAAATTCATCACAAGTGTTCATAACCTCAGCAAGGAAGGGAATTAGCCACTCATTTGTGGATTAATCATCATAAAACGAGTGTTAATCATACAAACAATTGAATTAGAGGAGAAAGAAAGAGAGAAAAAACCCTGAAATTTTCGTCCCTCAACTGCCTGTAACCCACGTCCTTGCTCCACCAAGTCTGAATTATGAAAAATGAACTTAAGTGTTCTATTTATACTAGTGGGAATTATTCCCGAAATAATGAGCAACGTGTGACGGAGTGCATTGCAGAGCATTGCCTCCGTGACACGCCATGAACGCGGACCGTCACTAGAACTGGGGGTCTGGGAATTCAAGCTCAACATGGCACGACGTGCATAGCGGAGCACTGGCTCCGTGCCACGGAGCAAACGCGGACCTTCACTGGAAATTTGGTGAATTTTCACCCTCCAGGCAGAATGCCTCCGCGATGGTAGCGTGACACGGCTCCATTGCGGAGCCCCTTTAAATCATGTTGTCCAATGCCTTTTCCTTGCTCGTATCCAAGTCCAACTCCGATATCGTCCAACATGTCTTTTAGCTTCTCAAAATGACATTTTACCTACAAAACAATGCTAATCATGTTGGTTAGTATAAATTCACATTTTATTCCTAATTACATGAAAATGTATACACATTGCTAGATAAACAAGGCGAAAATGGTACTTTTGAGTATCACTTGGGCATATAAATCTGCCCAAGATCACTTACCATCCAGGAGGCCTCCTCGGATGTGGTCATTGGTATGTTACGACTTTTCTATATTAATGTTTATGCTTTCATAGATCGAGCGGCTACCTTTTCTTTTGTGATAAATTATGCGGCCAGTAGCTTCAAAATCAGTCCTGAAGTCTTGTTAGAGCCGTTCTCAGTATCTGATGTAGTAGGTGACTCAGTTATCGCTAGACGAGTGTATAGAGGTTGCCTGGTCTCAGTCCTTAAGAATGTCACCTCAACATATTTGATAGACTTAGCCATGACTGATGTTGATGGTATTCTCGACATGGATTGGCTATTTGCATGTTATACCTCAGTTAATTATAGAACCCGAGCTGTAGAGTTCAGATTTCCAGGTGAGCCAGTCTTTGAATGGAAGGGTGGTTCAGCTGTCCCTATAGGTCGTTTCATTTTCTACCTTAAGTCTAGAAAGATGATTTTTAAAGGTTGTGTGTACCATCTAGTTGTGGTTAAGGATGCGAGTCCGATACCCCAATTATCCAATTAGTTCTAGTAGTACGTGAGTATCCAGAGGTCTTTCCAGATCGATTTTTGTATTGACCTTCTTCTGGACACGCAACCTATATCTATTCCTCCCAACCGAATGGCTCCAGCTGAGCTAAAAGAGTTGAAGGAACAGTTGAAGGACCTGTTAGATAAGGGTTTCATTTGGCCGACTAAGTCCCCATGGGTGCACCAGTTCTTTTTGTCGGAAAGAAAGATTGTTCTCTTTGCATGTAATTATTATCGGCAATTGAACAAAGTCACCATCAAGAACAGGTATACTTTACCTAGGATTGATGATTTATTTGATCAACATCAGGGTGCCAAGTGTTTCTCAAAGAGAGATCTCAGATCCAAGTATTATCAGCTTAGAGTTCGAGAGAGTGACATCTTGAAGACAACCTTCAGGATGCGGTATGGTAATTATGAGTTTGTAGTTATGTCTTTTGGAATAACAAATGCTCCTTCAGATTTTATGGACCAAATGAATAGGGTGTTTAAGCCATACTTGGATATGTTCATGATTATGTTCATTGATGACATTTTGATATACACCTCAGAGCGAGCAGGAGCATGGTGCTCATTTAATGGTGGTGCTACAAACTCTCAAGGAACGCCAATTATATGCCAAATTCAGCAAGTGCGTGTTTTGGTTGAACTTTGTAGCGTTTTTGGTCCATGTAGTATCAAGTATGTGTGTAAAGGTGGATTCTCAGAAAATAGAAGCAGTGAAGAATTGGCCCACACCGGTGAATCCTTCTGATATTTGAAGCTTCTTGGGTTTATCTAGCTACTATCGAAGATTTGTGGAAGGTTTCTCATCGAATGCAGCACCTTTGACCAAATTGACCCAGAAGAAGGCAAAATTTCAGTGGTCGGGGGCTTGTGAGAAGAGCTTCCAAGAGTTGAAGACTCGACTTACTTCAACACCAGTGTTAACTCTACTGGAGGGTAATGATGGGTTTGTGGTATATTTTGATGCTTTAAGGATCGAACTTGGTGTGTGTTGATGCACCACGGAAAGGTTATAGCATATGCCTCTAGACAGTTGAAAGTTCATGAGAAGAATTACCTGACCCATGATCTTGAATTGGCCGCAGAGGTATTCGTGTTGAAGATATGGGGATATTACTTGTATGGGATCCATGTGGATGTGTTTTCGAACCATAAGAGCTTACAATATGTGTTTACTCAGAAGGATCTCAATCTTCGGCAAGGGAGTTGGTTGGAGCTATTGAAGGACTACGATATGAGTGTTCTTTACCATCCGGGTAAGGTCAACGTAGTAGCAAATGCACTTTGTAGACTCTCCATGGAGAGTGTGGCTCCTGTGGATGAAGGGTAGAAGGAGCTGGTGAAGGATGTGCATCGACTCACAAGGTTGGGAGTTAGGTTGGTTGACTCAGCCGGTGGAGGTGTTGTTGTACAGAGCGGATCAAAATCTTTCTTGGTGACTGATGTGAAAGCTAGACAAGATGAGGACTCAATTTTGGTAAAATTAAAAGAGGTCATTCAAAATCAGAAGGTGGAGGTTTTCTCCTAAGGGGGAGATGGATTGCTTCGATACCAGGATCGCCTATGTGTTCTAGATATTAATGATTTGAGAAGTCGGATGTTGCACGAGGCTCATGGATCTAGGTATTCCATCCATCCAAGTGCCCTTATCCATCATTTCTGATAGAGGTACTCAATTTACCTCTCAATTTTGGAGGTCATTTCAAAAAGGGCTTGTTATCAGGTTAAGCTTAGCACAACATATCACCCGCAAACGGATGGTCAAGCGGAGCGGATAATTTAGATCCTCGAGGACATGTTGAGAGAATGTGCGATGGACTTCAAAGGTAGTTTGGATGATCACTTTCCCGGATCAAGTTTTCCTACAATAACAACTACCACTCCAGTATCCAGATGGCGTCGTTCGAGGCTCTCTACGGGCGGAGGTGTAGATTGCCCATCGGGTGGTTTGAGGTTGGTGAGGTGGCGATGATAGGGCCAGATTCGGTTCATGAGGCAATGGAAAAAGTTCAGTTGATAAGAGATAGGATGAAAACCACCCAGAGTCAACAAAAGTCCTATGCTGATGTGAGAAGGAGAGACTTAGAAATTGAGGTTGACGAGTGGGTATTTCTGAAGGTGTCTCCTATAAAGGGAGTGATGAGGTTTGGGAAGAAGGGGAAACTTAGTCCCCACTATGTCAGCCCGTACAGGATAGTGAGACGTGTTGGCAAGGTGGCCTATGAGTTGGAGTTGCTCCTAGAATTAGCTTCTGTGCATCCCGTATTCCATGTATTGCTCTTGAAGAAGTGTTTGGGTGATCCAGCTCTAGTTGTCTCGGTGGACAATATTGGTGTAAAAGACAGCCTTAGTTATGAGTAGCTTCCAGTAGAAATACTAGATAGTCAGGTTTGAAGGCTAAGGAACAAGGAAATAGCTTCAGTTAAAGTATTATGGAGAAATCAGCATGTTGAGGGAGCTATGTGGAAAGCCGAAGTTGATATGATGGCTAGATACCCACACTTATTCTCTACCGGCTCAGTTCCAACTGAGGTATCATTTTTGACCTAAAACTCAATTTATAGTCTGCTTGCCAAGCTTCTCAAATCAGCTTATTTTGAGAAGTGCTTTTTTTAAAAGTGCTTATCAAAAAAGTACTTTTGGTGAGAAGCAGTTTGTGTTTGGCCAATAAATTTAAAAAACACTTTTGAGTAGATATTAGTGTTTGGCCAACCTTTTGAAAACTGCTTCTAAGTGTATTTTTCATAAAAGTGCTTTTCAAATAAGTGTTTTTGGGAAGAAGATGCTTTTCTTAGCTTTTGAAAAACAACTTTTGCTTCTTCCTAACAACACTTTTTTCTTCCAAAAGCTTGGCGAAACACTTCATTTTTTTAAAATAAGCACTTTTCAGGAAAAATAAGCACTTTTGGCCTCCCAGAAGTTTGGCCAAACAGGCTATTAGTTCTCATATTTATTTCATGTGTTCAAGTTTCTTTTATGTATATGGATGTGTGTATGGCTTGTGAAATCGGTGCAGCTATGTAGTTTGAATCGGGGTAGCTATACCGCCAGTTTTCAGTTTAAATGATTAGTATTTGAATACAATAATTGCATTTTTCTGCTTTTTCGAGGATGAATGTTCCCAAGAGGGAGATATTTTTATGCCCCGTATAACACCCCCGAAGTTTTTATTGGTAATTATTTGATGTTTTATGCTAGGTTAGGGAAAGTACGGGTTGTATATTGGTCGTAGGTGTCAAGGGAAATGTATACGATCAAAAAAACCAAAGAGTATGTGAAGTTCATAAGTAAGGATCAACATTAAATGACCATATCTCCCAATATATAATGAATTAGTAGCCCCACAACCTATCAAATTAAATCTCTTTGAGTCTAGTTTTCACAACATCAAACCTCTTGTCGATCAGAGTTCGGAGGAAAAAGTTATGGGCATTTTACCAAACCATCGCGAATGGTGAAGCGGGCCTGACGCCCTAACGCCTCCCCCGCCCTACCCTATTTATTTAAGTTGTTTGCTGCTCCAATCATATCATTCCTATCCAAATTCGTGCTGCCTGCTTAGGGGACACTTCTTTATGTATTTTACAGATAAAACTAAGATAAATCAAGGCAAATCATCAACCGAAAATTGAAGCCAAGTGAAGAAGATCATTGCAAAGTTGAAGAGAGGCATCAGTGAGTCTAGTTGATGCGTTTTTGAAGCATGTTTATGATGTTTTTTTCATTGTTTTTGGAGGAGTACTTAGATGAATATATACTACCTTTTTTTAATGGTTGGATTCAAGGGAGGAGGTAAGGATTCTATCCTTTAAACATACCAAAAAGCTTAGCTAAAAGCTTGAAAATTCAAAGCAAGGCTAGGTTGTTTTTTCCATGTGTGTTTATCTGAAGTTTCTGGCATTCTTTGGGCTGTGAAGTTGTTGTGTTTGCAATCATGTTAAGCTTCATAGATATTCCATCTTAGTAGGAGTGGAAGACAAGAAAAGGCTTACCATTTCTAGCTATTAAACTTGCAAGAATTTTCTTAGCTAAAGCTAGAAGTTGAAGTTCGTTTTGTGGCTCATTTGTTTGTGTGTTTTTCAGTGAAGTTTTTGCCCCTTTTTAGGGGCTGATACAGCTTTGTTTTGCTGGGAATATACTCCTTTTATTCTGGCGAATAATCACAAGAAAATCTAGGTAAGTTCAAAATTTTATTTTTCCCTTAAAGACTGCGGAAACAAGTTAAAACAAAGTAATGAAATGTTGTTTTGTATTGTTGTTATGGCTTCTGTTGGGATGATATTTTGTCTTGGAAATTTGATCAAACCAGGATTGTTACATGAGTATAACTTCAAGGAATTGAAGAATACTAAACATGGGTTGTTGGAGGACAGAAGCGATTAAGGAAAGCTCGTTGTAACAAGGTATATAAGGCGCCCCGTCTATCATTCTTTCAAGCACGATTCGTGTGATATGAATAGAATGAGACAACAACCTTTTTAAAAGTCTTGAGGCAGTATGTTAAGCTTCATTTAAGCATTAAAGTCCCATGTTTTATTGAGGATAAATGTTAAGATTATGCCTAGCCGAAGGGAGACACCTAAAGTGTGATATTGTGTTGATTGTTGTTGTAGTTGTACATTGAGTTGGAGACCCCCTAAGCGTGGACATTGTTAGATGGTCCTTACTGTATGTCATGTACATATATATGTGATTTTAAATGTATTTATAGGTCTGGTTGCTATCTTAAATTAGTGAAAGAGCCGAGATGAGGACGTATATACGATTTTAAGCCATGCAAAGACGTCGCAAGCTATTGAGGGTAAACAGGCTTAACGAATTAGGATTACCTAGTTATGATTTTCCCTTATCTTATGTGTATGTTATGAAATATGTCAGGACAAGGGGATATTTCATAAACCCTTTCCCTTAAGCCGAATGACAAGCTAGCGGGTTTCTAAGCTCTAATGTCCCATGTAGACGATCTACAAATTTTGTTGAAACTATTGGGTCATCCGTGGTTCCTTATGATTCATACAAGTTTTTAGTACATGCATTTAAGTTCTAGTTTTTAGCTTTGCATGTTATATGTACTCAGTTCCAGTTATGCATTACGAAGGAAGCTTATGAAGGCCAGATGTTTAGTATTCATCATTTCTATGTTGTATGTATTGAGCTGGTCCAGTATTAAGCCATATCGGCTCCATTTATGATTTTGTCTAAGGTTTATTTATTTTACCCCAGTGTGTTAAACCGGCTGGAGGTCTTATTGATTTTACCCCTGTGTGGTACACCGGTTGGACGGAGTTTACCCCGGTATGGTACGCTGGCTGGAGGCATTTTTATTTTTACCCCGGTATAGTACACTGGCTGGAGGCATTTTTATTTTTACCCCGGTATAGTACATCGGCTAGAGGCATTTTTATTTTTACCTCGGTGTGGTACACTGGCTGGACGGATTGTATAGATTTTATGGTCGGTTGTCTGCTGGCATTTCAGTTATAGTCTTTCTTGTGCATTAGATGGTTGCATTTATACTTCAATAATGAGTTATTGTCAGGTTTCTTTTTTTAGAATTTTATATTGTTACTACTTCTTATTTCAGGCCTAGTTATCATTTTTATCTTACATGTTTATAGTTTTCAGCTTTACATAACAGTACATTTTAATCGTACTGACATCCCTTAATCTTGGGATCCTTCCCGCAATCGTGCTATAGGTACAAGCCGAGGCTTAGATCATCGAACGTAGAAGGAGCCAGATTTCTGCAGAATAGTGGTATGCTCCTCTCTTCCAGAAGCCATGTCCTGGTGTGGACTATTTTTCAGTTTTGTGTACAGCATAGGTAGGCCGGGGCCCTGTCCCATGCATTTCAGTTAATTTACTCTGTAGAGGCTGATTTGGACTTGTTTGTTTAGTAGTATGGATTAAGTAGTCGTATCGATTTTTCATTGCTATGTCTAGCTTTGTTGGCTTTCCAGGTTGCATATTTATAATTGTCAAGGAATTAATAGGCTAAAGGCTCAACGGGCTGACTATGGTACACAATCAAGGTGGGTACAATAATGAAAAATAGAAACTTTCGGTTAAAAACAAAGAAATGCCTACATCCTTTCCTATAATACACCTCCTTCATTTCATTTTGTACACACTCCAGGAAAGTTCTAGACACTTCACAATGGCATGGAATAACAAAACCTCACATCACACTTATTGCACATGCTCAATTCAAGATGTATTCACAAACTCTCCAATCCGCTAAATACAGGAATTCAAACTTTAAGCCTCAATCACACTGAATCAACTCTATGGCCTAGGTATCTCAACATATTTACAAAGTTGCATGATTTCATCTGAATCACATTTGCATTTTAAATATCATGTACAACACGCAACCAGAATTCCGCAACCATAAAGTAACTACAAGTTTTGGGATGCAACCCACAAAAGAAAAACATCTGAAAAATAAATGAAAAATCTACTCATAACAACTACATTTCCCTTAAGACGGTCGTCATCCATCCATCATAAGGAACGGTCACTAGCTATGACTTTGGTTCAATGGGACCATTCTCGGTAAAAGAACCGAAAACAAACACCGAGAAACCCAAGAATTGAATTTTTTTTAAAAATATCGATCATTTCGATAAACAAACATATGTATGAACTCAGCTAGCAACATTCAGCAACACACAACAGTTTCACATATATTTACAATACAGAACAACTTACAATCACAAATCACAGGGTCAGAAAATTTTGTTCACAGGCACAACAACAGATTAGGACATACATAACAGCACAACCAGCACCTAACTACTCCCACCCCACACTTATCTCGAACATTGTCCCCAATGTTCACAAAAATTAAAGTAGCACAAAAAATTGGGTAGTGGAACTCCCTGATCAATCAAAGTACTCCACTTCTTCATCAGGTGTTGCTGCTTCGTCTCCCATGTCTGAATAACCCCCATCGTCATCATCAGACTCCACATCGGAGTCCTCCAGACATGTCTCCTCGTCTGTGGGGACATCATCATCCGTGAGCTCTACAAATGCTGGCCCCACTCGGCATAGAGCCCTGGCGTTTTCGCCAATAGGGTAGTCTAGCTCAAGCTGCCATAGCTCCTCCTCTGTTGCCGGCCTCCCGCCTATCCTCAGCTGGAGCATCTACATCCCGTACATGTGAGCCATGTACTGATCATCCCGAGAATGTCGCTCTCCTAGTGTAAGCCCTGGCCCATGGGTGATGTCGGGAGCCTTAGTTTTGGTGACATCTAAGGCCCACCGCTCCATCTGCGGGATATAATCAAGGGCCTCTTCCTCAACATCTAGGCCCCTCAGGAATATGGTGAGTAGCCCACCAAATCCGTATCTGTGCCCCTGATGCAACCGGGCTCTCTTCATGGTGGGGATAATCACCACCCCCACGTTGATCTCCAGCCCTTTCATCAGGGCGTACACCAGGCATACACGATCCCGGGTTACATCCATCATATGTACCCCCAGGATTAGGCAGGAACAGACGATCTTAAGCCATATCCTGGCTTCCCTGTTCATCTGTGAATAGGGCAAAGTCTGATGGTAGCCCCTCTCCTTGTGTCTGCTCCGTCTAGCTGTCGATCGGGTTCCACACAAGGTGCGTCTGATGTCCGCATATGATGGAGTGATGTTCATCTGTCGAAGCACGTTGGCGTCTGTGTCCCGCACCCCTATGATAGCATTGGGGTGGTGGGGCTCAAAGGTGACTATTTGCCCTCTAATTTTTATGGTGTGACTTCTGAGAGTCGGGTTCCAATTGGCATAGAAATCCCGAATCAGGTGCAAGTTGCATTCCTTGGGCTCTTCAAAGATGAAGTTGAGCCCTGCTGCCTCGATCCTATGGACAATCCTAGGGAACTCCTGTGCCAACGGTTCCCATGCTATGTGTTCCTCGGGGAAGTACTTGCTCTCCTTGTGCTTGGCATACCACTTCTTCCCCTCTTCTGTCACCCACCTGGTTCCGTATTGGCGGTGTTGGCCGCATGGAACCGCTAGTGCTGCTGGGACTGCTGTGCCCAGTCTGATTCTTTTTCTTTCGGCGCCAGATGTCGATGCGCCTTTCCCTTTTTCTTGCCTGCTTGCCATTGTTCCTGTCAAACCAAACAGACAAGATCAACGTTAAGCCAATGAGCATTAGCTTCGACTAAGGTCGGGTTAAGCTCGGCTACCCCACACTTAGTCCTTATCTAAAATTACAACTTATGGCAAGATCATATCTATTTACACACACAAACAACCAAATATATAACCATGCTTAGTGCATTCGAAGAATTCGACGGTATGTATTCTATGTACTACTCAGACTTCGTACAGCTAACCACCGTCATTACCATCAATCACATTTTATCCCATCGCACTTAGCAAGGAAAAACAAAGAAATGAAAACAACAAGAATTTATCTACATGAACCTATACAACTCACCCAATTCTTGCAAATTTCAATGTTCCCCTAACCTGAGAATTCGTCGGTCTTTTAGCATAATAACAACTAGAACATCGACTCATCTCACTTAACATGTACAACCCATCATGAATTTCACTAGTTCACTACATTTTTCCACTTCAAATTCAAAAACAAGCCCTAGCTATGATTGTATCAAAAAAAATTCAATTAAATTATGCCAATAATGAGTTCAAGCAATCACAATGATACTCTGAACATCCATCAACAACAATTCAATTGAATTTACGCTTAATTTCTACTTAGGTCAAGTTTAGCTCACATCACATGCTTAATATCGAAGAAAATCGACAAGAAATGAGATGGAATTTAGGAACATACCTTAACTTTGAAGAATTGAAGAAAACCTAATGAAATCCTTGGCCTATTCCGTGTCACGTTGAAGGGGGAGGGGTTTTAGGGAGTTTGGTCGCGGAGTGTGTGAGAAATAAGGAAAAGTGAGGGGGATTCGGGGTTTAAAAGTGGAAAAATCACGCGGGTCACCCGGCGACCCGGTGTGACCCGTCGTGATATACACAGCAACGTGCCACGGAGTACATCGCGGAGCACTGCCTCCGTGACACGGAGCTGTCGCGAGGGTGTTCTGGAATTCTTTTAAAATTTCGGATTTATACCTCAGCCTGTCACGGAGGGTAACGCGGAGGCCCTCCTCCGTGACACGGAGCTATCGCCCTAGCTCACTGTTTTGCCACTTTTTCTTGATTTTCATACCTCGAATTTTCCTTTGCGATTTCTTGTATATTTTCCGTCTGTTCGACCTGAAATTTATTCTACTACAAGAAATTGGTTAGAATTATAGGTTTCACTCAAAATAAAAATAAAAAAAAACAAAAATAAAATCTAAAAGTTTTGTTGTTAATCAAGAAAAGAAAAGAAAATGGATAAAAATAAATTAAAAAATCTATTCACAATTATTTTCACGGGTTGCCTCCCGTGCAGCGCCTGGTTTACCGTCGCGGCTCGACGTCATTCAGCTCAGTTGTCCTCTAGGTGATGGACGTTTTCTCTCAAAAACCGTCCTCCCCCCAGTAGTGCTTACATAGTTCAGGTGGTTTTCCCACTACCTCTCGTGAATCCTTTATCCGCGCATTATCAACTCGATCAATCACATTGATCACCGAGAGTTCTTTGTACACAGTCGGGAGCTTGGAGGCCTTGTACACATCGAACACTTCCACCTTGTTGTGTGCTCGCATGGATAGCTGCCCCGCAGCTACATCAATCAGCGTTTTCCCGCTCGCCAAGAAAGGACGTCCCAAAATAAATGGGACTTCCGCGTCTGGTTCAAAATCCAGCACGACGAAATCTACTAGGAAGATCACGGAGCCAACTTGCACCAGAACGTCCTCCACAATGCCATCAGGTCTGGCTAAGGACTGATCCACCAATTGCAAGATCACTATTGTGGGTCTAGGACTTCCTAGACCCATCTTTTTGAATACCGATGACGGCATCAAATTAATGCTCGCTCCCAAATCACATAACCCACGAGCTCGGATACTCTGCCCAATAGTAATCTATATAGTAAAGCTCCCAGGATCTTTGAGCTTTGTGGGCAGTCGGTTTTGTATCTGGGAAGTGCACTCCTCCGTAAGAGCCACCGTAGCATACTCAGTCAACCGACTTTTGTTTGCCATGATGTACTTTATATACTTGGCATACGTCGGCACTCCCTGCAAAACATCAACAAGAGGTAAGTTAATATGTACCTGTTTCAGCACCTCCATGAATTTCTTGAAACACGCCTCCTCCTTGTGTTTCTTTAATCGTTGAGGGAACGGGGGTGGTGGTCTTTCTGATTCAGCTTCCTTAGTCTTCCCCCTCTCATCACCTTGCTCCCTCTCGACTTCTGCTGCTCCCGATTGTTGAGGTGGTCTTTTTGGTTCCACCTCTTTCAGCTGCAAACCACTCCTTGTGGTCACCGCATTCACCTGCTTGGGGTTGGGATCTGTGTCACTCGGAAGTCCTCCTCTAGGCCTGGTATTTTGGGCTCCAGCAAATTGCCCAAATTGATATTCAAGTGCCTTGGTAGCTAACTGGTTGTTTTTCACCTCGGCTGCCAATTTCACATAGTCAGCCTGCAATTGAGCTTGGTTAGCTATCATCGTCTTGAACATCTCCTCAATGCTGGGTGATGGTGGTGGAGGAGGTGCATTGTTGTTTCTAAATTGTGCTTGATAATTCTGCTGCCCTCCTTGGTTCCTTTGCACACCCTAACTCGAACTTTGCCCCTGATGGTTGTTGCTACCCCAGGAGAAATTCAGATGATTCCTCCAATTGGAATTGTAGCTGTTGCCATACTGTTGGTGGTTGTTTCTTTGTATATTTCCCACAAAGTTCACCGAGTCCGGATTTTCTCCACAACACTCAGCTAAGTGCTCACTGCTCCCGCACACTTCACACCAAATCTGCTGCACTGCATTCACTGGGGCTTGAGGCTGGTTCATTGTCATGTTACTGAAGTGGGTGTTGAGTTGATTCTGTAAGGCAGCTATCTGTGTAGCAATAGCTGTAAAACTATCCACTTCTAGAACTCCTGCTGCTTTCCTTGTCCCTCCTGTTGATGAATCAGCATTCCACTCCGGATTGCCCTGCGAAATACGGTTCAACAAGGTATACAACTCCTCATAAGTTTTCTCCAGTGCTTGTCCCCCAGCTGCTCAGTCTAGCAATATTTTTGTATGGGGTTCAAAACCCTCTATAAAAGTGTGCACCAGCACATCATTGGATTGATGATGATGAGGACAATCCTGCAACATGGACTTGAATCTCTCCTAAGCCTGATATAGATTCTCTCCCTCTCTCTGTTTGAAACTTAGAATTTGACTTCCAAGTCTTGCTATTTTACTGGAGGGAAAAAATCGTATCAAGAATTTCCTTGCAAGATCATCCCACGTAGAAATAGAGTTAGGTGGCTCAGCTTTCAACCACCTCTTGGCTTCTCCCAATAATGAAAATGGGAACAATGTAAGCCGGACATAATCTGATGACACTCCAGCGGGGATGTAAGTGTCACTTATCTCCAAGAAATTTTGGAGATGCTGCTGTGGATCTTCATGAGGGAGACCTGTAAACTGCCCGCTAGTGTGCAGCAATTGCACCATGTTTTGTTTAAGCTCGAACCTCCTTCCTGGCTCAAGTTTACGGATGCTAGATGTGACATTATTAGCATGTGGGATTGCCACCTCGCGAACTGGCCGAGCTGCTACTTCCTCGGGCACTAACATTGCCCGTACTACTGGTGGATTGTGTTGTTGCTCCATAAGTGTTTTTCTGAGCAACTACAACTTTCTTTCTAGAGCTTCTCTCCGCTGACGATGAAATAATCTTTCTGGCTCTAAATACGAGTCCACCAGCTCCTTGTCTCTTGCCAGTGTTCAACAGAGATTAAATCTGCAAAATACAGGCTAAGACCAAGTTGTCAACACTAAGAAAATAAAAATATAGTAAATTAACACTTAAGAAAATTTCACCAATTGCCAGTCCCCGGCAACGGCGCCAAAAACTTGTTCGGTCATTTGTTATATGGGTATATAACTACACGCAAGTGCACGTGGTCTAACAAGTAGTAAAGTGGCTCAAGTAAGCCAAGTATCGATCCCACAAGGACTGGGATAAGGTAACAATTAATCAAGTGTTACTATATTTTCAGTTTAACAATGAAGACAATAGTGTGACCAAGAGTTTGATATTTTTGGATTCTAATTTTTATGCTAAGTCTAAAACGATTATCTAATGTGAGTCTGAACTATGAATGTGAGCATGCTGAGGTTAAATGAACATTTAAAGAAATCAATTATCAATATCATTCGGTTAGTCTTTTCCTCCAATTGCTAGTCAAGAACTACTGCCAATGGATTAAAACTCTCGTATTTAACCCAACTTAAGAATCATGAACCGTCCACCTACATTTTTGTGATTAAACGAAAATTCATGTTCTAGCCATACAAACCCGGTTCCTAAATTGACTAATACGACTTTCAGGTATATTTCTATCCTGAAGGTAAATCAATTCTCAATTTTCCCAAACTAAGAAAGGATCATATCATATTAATTCACAACTTTCCAATTTCTTGCGCTCTCGAGTGAAACCGGACTTTTTAGATATACATTAACATAGGCCACACATTAATGCAATAAGAACAAGAATCAATAGAACAACCATGGAAGAATTGATGAAAAACCAAAGAATCAATAATAACATTTCATTACAAGTGTTCTTTACCTCAGCAAGAAGAGGAATTAGCCACGCATTTGTGGATTAAACATCGTTAAATGAGTGTTAAACATACGAGCAATTGAATTCAAGGAGAAGGAAAGAGAGAAAAACCCTGATAATTTCGTCCCCTCAACTTCCTGTAACCCACGTTCTTGCTCCACCAAGTCAGAATATTGAAAAATGAACCTAAGTGTTCTATTTATACAGGTGGGAATTTTTCCCGGAATAACAAGCAACGTGTCACGGAGTGCATCGCGGAGCACTGCCTCCGTGACACGCTACCGATGTGGACCCTCACTGGAAGTTGGGGGTCTAGGTAATCAGGCTCAAGTGGCACGGTGTGCAACGCGGAGCCAGGCCACCGTGCCACGGACCCAACGCGAACCCTTACTGGAAATTGGGCAAAAATTCCCTATCCAGGAAGAATGCCTCCGCGATGGCAGCGTGACACGGCTCCATCGCGGAGCCTCTTTATTTTGTGCCTTCCAATGCCTTGTCCTTTGCTCACATCCGAGTCCAACGCCGATCTATTACAACATGCATTTTAGCTTCCCCAAATCACATTTTACCTGCAAAACAATGCTAATCAAGTTGGTTAGTATAAATTCACATTTTATTACCAATCACATGAAAATGTATAAACATTGATAGATAAACAAGGCTAAAATGACACATTTGGGTATTACTTGGGCATATAAATTTGCCCAAGATCATTAAGTGAAGTTCTTCTCTTATGATTATAGCTATGTTTATCTTACGAATGTTTTGAAAACCTTGAGCCGTATAATATGTATTAATGATTTATGATACGAGCATGTTGTCCTACTCTTATGACCATTTTGAGTTCATACATGTTTTAAATGTCTGTTTTACTTACCTTTCATACTCAGTACATTCCATGTATTGACCGCATATTTTCTATGTTATATCCTCTCATGATACAGGTCCCAGTTCTCAGGCTCATTGCTCGGTGCTTTGGTAGGGGTTAAAAACCGACACGCAAGTGCACGTGGTCAAACAAGTAGTAAGTGGCTTAAGTAAGCCAAGTATCGATCCAAGGAGACTCTGGATAAGTAAAAATTGCTTAAGTATACTATATTCTATCTCACTTTTATATATGCTGACAACAACGTAACCAACAATTGAAAAGTTTGTTTTATAAATTATGTACTAAAACTACTAACAGTTATCTACTTTGAATTTAAACTATGGTTATGAGCATGCCAAGGTTAAGAACATGTAATGAACTTGATTATAATCATAAATTGGTTAATCTTTCTCTTCCAGTTGCTAGCCAAGAACATTAGCCAAGAGATTAAAACTCTCGTATTTAATCTCACTTAAGAATCATAAACCATCCGTCTACATTTCTGTGATCAAATGCAATTCATGAGCTAGCAGTACAATTCTTGTTCCTAAATTGACTAATACGGCTTTCAAGTATATTTCTATCAGGAAAGCACATCAAAACTCAATTTTCCCAAATCAAGTTAAGAACAATACCCTATTAATTCACAACTTTCCAATTTCGTGCTCTCTCGAGTGAAATCGGACATTTTAGATGTACATTAATTTCGGCCACACACCAATGCAGTAGAAACAAGAATTAATAGAACAACATGGAAGAAGAAGATGAAAAACCATATAATTTAATAATCAAAATTCATCACAAATGTTCATAACCTCAGCAAGGAAGGGAATTAGCCACTCATTTGTGGATTAATCATCCTAAAACAAGTGTTAATCATACAAACAATTGAGTTAAAGAAGAAAGAAAGAGAGAAAAAACCCTGAACTTTTCGTCCCTCAACTACCTGTAACCCACGTCCTTGCTCCACCAAGTCTGAATTATGAAAAATAAGCCTAAGTGTTCTATTTATACTAATGGGAATTTTTCCCGGAATAACAAGCAACGTGTCACGGAGTGCATCGCGGAGCACTGCCTCTGTGACACGGCGTGGACGCGGACCCTCTCTGGAAATTGGTGGTCCAGGAATAAAGCATCAACGTGGCACGGCGTGCAACACGGAGGCTTGCCACCGTGCCACAGAGCTGTCGCGAGGCTCCACTGGAATTTGACTAATTTTTCACCCTCCAGGCAGAATGCCTCCGCGATGGTAGCGTGTCACGGCTCCATCGCGGAGCCCCTTTAATTGGTGCAGTCCAATGCCTTTTTCGTGCTCGAATCCAAGTCCAACTCCGATATTGCTCCAACATGCATTTTAGCTCCTCGAAATCATATTTTACCTACAAAACAATGCTAATCATGTTGGTTAGTATAAATTCACATTTTATTACCAATTACATGAAAATGTATACACATTGCACGATAAACAAGGAGAAAATGATACGTTTGAGTATCACTTGGGCATATAAATCTGCCCAAGATCACTTACCCCACACTTAAATCCTTGTTCGTCCTCGAACAACAAGCATACAATTCATGCAATTTACATCCCAACCTCGATACTTCGGTTCGACAATTTAGGCTACGGTCATACCGATTATTCAATACAGCAAATCATCAAGAAAACTTGCATGGTCTTATCAATGCAGTGACCTTCAATACATTAATACTTCCTAGACTTTAAGAATTGACTCTCGATATCGGCAAACTCATGCAAATCAACTAATCAAGATATCCGACACGAAAATCAATCTTTCATCAAGCATGTGCCCTTTCAACTCAAGAGAATCTTCCCCTTTTTGCTCATGTGACACACAAACATTCAAGTAGGGGCATGTAAAAATTAATTTCACTCTCTCTCCCAAAAGAATTCACATGCATCATGTCATGACCCATAAGCTTGCCCTTAGTGTATTACTCCACTAATATAAAGAAATGCAATGTAAGATCATATAGGACTTTAATGGGTTGTAATGGAAGCTATGGAACTAGTACATATTGGATTAGCCAATAATAGTCACTAGCATCATTAAGCGCCTTTTCAACACATTCCCATCAACTCATGGACATTGTTTCTCTCTTTTCTTTTTTTTTTCATCATCCCATTCATGATGGTTTACTTTCGTATGGCCCATTTCATTCAGCACACTTGACACAAAAACAAAGGTTTTTCATGCACCTTCATTATCATTTAGTTATAGCAAGTGCACCTTCAACCTTTTTCGTTTCTTTCCTCACTCTGCTTTTCTTTATCTTTTTTACCATTCTCACTCTTTGACACATTGGGAAAATTTTTGTTCTTCTTAAGCGCTTACGAGCTTTGTATAGACTTTACGGTTCATGAAAAGAAAGAATTAAGATCAGTTTATACATTTTTGGACAAAAGAAAGAAATAATAGGCTAAAGGCTCAACGGGCTGACTAGGGTATACAATCACATAAAAAAGGGAGTATGACAAGAAAAAAAATAGAAACTCTCGGTTATGACAAAGAAATGCCTACATCCTTTCCAACACTACACCTCCTTCATTTCGTTTTGTACACACCAGGCAAGTTCTAGACACTTCACAATAGCATGGAATAACAATACCTCACTTCACACTTTATGCACATTCTCGATTCAAGATACATTCAGAGACTCTTCAATTAGCTAATTACATGAATTCAAAAATTAAGCCTCAATCACACCGAACCGAACTCTACAGCCTAGGTATCTCAACATATTTACAAAACTGCATGCTTTCATACGAATCACTTTTGCATTTTGAATATCAGTTACAACACGCAACCAACATTTCACAACCATATAGTAACTACAGGTTCCGTGATGCAATCCACCAAAGAAAAAAACTGAAAATAAATTAAAATCACTACTCCTACCGACTACATTTCCCTTAAGACAGTCGTCATCCATCCATCATAGGGAATGGTCACTGACTATGACGTCGGTTCAATGGGACTATTCTCGGTAAAAGAACCGAAAACAAACTCCGAGAAACCCAAAAAAAATAAAATTTAAATTTAAAAAATTTTGCAACACATCGATCGTTTCGATGGAAAAATATTTACAAAATATTTTAAACATAAACAAAATATTTTTGCAAAATTTTAAAAATATCGATCATTTCGAAAGAGAAAAAAAATAAATTAAGAAAATATTTACACAATTTTTACAGACTTAGCTGGCAACAACAACATTCCACAACACACATCAATACCACAAATATGTATAGCTACAGAGCAGTTTGCAGTTCACACACATAGGGAAACATACATACAAAACAGAGGAAAGCATACAAGCAAACCAGTCCAGCACCAGCACCTAACTACTCCCCACCCCACACTTAAATCGAACATTGTCCCCAGTGTTCACAAAAATTAAAAATCACAAATTTTGGGTGGTGGAACTCCCTGATCAGTCAAAGTATTCAACTTCTTCATCAGGTGCTGCTGGCTCATCGCCCATGTCTGAGTCACCTCCATCGTCGTCATCGGACTCCACATCGGAGTCCTCCCGACGTGTCTCCTCGTTCGTGGGGACATCATCGTCAGTGGGCTCTACAAAGGCTGGCCCCACTCGGCATAGAGCCCGGGCATTTTTGCCAAATGGGTAATCCAGCTCGAGCTGCCATAGCTCCTCCTCCATGGCTGGTCTCCCACCGATCCTGAGCTGGAGCATTTGCATTCCAAACATCCGTGCCATGTACTGGTCGTCACGAGCATGTCGCTCGCCAAGCGTCAGCACTGGCCCGTGTGTGGTGTCGGGGGCCTTAGTTTTGGTCACGTCAAGGGCCCTCCGCTCCAATTGCAGGATGTAATCCAAAGCCTCTTCCTCAACGTCGAGGCCCCAGAGAAAGGTGGTGATTAGTCCCCCGAACCCATACATGTGGCCCTGGTGTAGTCGGGCTCTCTTCATGGCGGATATGATGACCGCCCCAACATTAATCTCCAGCCCTTTCATCAGGGCGTACACCAGGCAAACACGGTCCCGGGTCACATCAGTCATGTGCACCCCCGGTATTAGGCACGAACTGACTATCTTCAGCCATATTCTGGTATCCCTGTTCATTTGAGAATACAGCAGAGTCTGGTGGTAACCCCCTTCCTTATGTCTGCTCCATCTGGCTGTGGATCGAGCCCCACACAATGTGCATCTGATATCGGCATATGGTGGGGTGATGTTCAGCTGGCGGAGAACGTGGGCGTCTGTGTCCCGCGATCCGATGATGGCATTTAGCTACTGGGGTTCCACAGTGACAATCTGCCCTCTGATCTTGATTGTGTGGCTTCTGATTGTCGGGTTCCAATTAGCATAGAACTCCCGGACTAGATGTAGGTTGCATTCCTTGGGCTCCTGAAATATGAAGCTGAGCCCAGCTGCCTCGATCCTTTGCACTATGTGGGGGAACTCCTGTGCTAATGGTTCCCGTGCAATATGCTCCTCGGGGAAGTATTTATTCTCCTTGTGTTTGGCGTACAACTTCTTCCCCTCATCAGTTACCCACCTCGTTCCGTATTGGCGGCGCTGGCCGCGTGGAACTGCTGGTGCAGCTGGGACTACTGTGCCCAGTCTAAGTCTTTTTCTCCCGGTGCCTGAAGTTGATGCACCTTTACCCTTATCCTGCCTACTTGCCATTTTACCTGTCAACACAAATAAACAAGCGCAATGTCAAGCTAAATGACTATTAACTTCGGCTAAGGTCGGGTTAACTAAGTTTACCCCACACTTAGTCCCTAGCTACAGTTACAATAGTACGGCAAGAATCACTTTATTTACACCAAAAACAAACAACTATACAATTCATGCTTAGTGCGTTCCCAAAGAAAAATTCGACGGTATAACTTTAGCGTACTACTCAGACTTCATACAGCTAGTCCCAATCACTACCATCGCTAGCAATTCAACCATCGCACTTAGCAACTAAAAACAACGAAACAAAAACAACAACAAAAATTCTATATACATGAACCTATACAACCAACCCAATTTGAACAATTTTCAACATTTTCCCAAAAACCCGAGAATTCGTCGTCTATTAACATTCAAACAATTTTTACAATGACTTATCTCATTCAATACATACAGCCCGGCCTATATTTCACAAATTTAACAAGTTACCAATTTCGATTCCAACAACTAAGCCCTAGAATTGAATTTCGCAATCAAATTTGAATAATTGATGCAATCGACAAGTTCAAACGATCATTACAACAATTCGAACTTTTATCAATCAATAAATAACTCAAATTCATGCTAAATTTTGACTTGGGGTGATTTAGTTCACCTCCCATGCTTAAATTCGAATGAAATCGACAAAAACTTGAGAGATAATCGGAAAACATACCTCGTAGTTGAAGAACCGAAGAAAACTTGATAATTTTTTGCTTTAGACCGTGGCACGTTGATGGGGAAGGGAATTTTGGGTGTTTGGTCGCGGAGAAATGTAAAAATGAGGGAAAAGGGGAGAAATCAGGGGTTTAAAATGAAGAAAACACGCGGGTCACCCGGCAACCCGGTGTGACCCGTCACAATTTATATGGCAACGTGTCATGGAGTGCATCGCGGTGCACTGCCTCCGTGACACGGAGCCATCGCGATAGCTTACTGGAATTTTTGAAAATTCCAGATTACACTTCAACATGTCACGGAGGGTAACGTGGAGGTTCTCCTCCGTGACACGGAGCTATCGCCCCAGCTCACTGTCTCTGCATTTTATTAATTTTTTCATACCTCGCCTTTTCCTTCATGATTCCGTGCACATTTTTCTCTGTTTCACCTGAAAATCATCTCACTAACCAAAATTGGTTAGATTAATAGTTTCACCTAACTAAAATAAAAATACTAACACAAAAATTTTGTACTAAATCAAGAAAAAGAAAAATAAAATAAAATCGATTTACACTTTACAAAATGAAGGAAAAAAAAAATTTTTTTTTTCACGGGTTGCCTCCCGTGCAGCGCCTGGTTTACCGTCGCGGCTCGATGTCCTTTATGCTCAATTGTCCGCTAGGGTGATGGACGATTTCTCACGATCATTGTCCTCCCCCCAGTAGTGCTCACACCTATCCGGTGGTCTTCCCATCAACTCTCGGGACTCATTCATTTGCTTAGCATTACCATGATCAATTACATTGATCACCGAGAGTTCTTCATTCACCATCGGGAGCTTGGGTGCTTTGTACACATCGAACACCTCTACCTTGTCATGTGCTCGCATTGTAAGTTGACCCGCAGCTACATCGATTAATGCTTTCCCGGTTGCCAAGAAGGGTCGTCCCAAAATAAATGGGACTTCCGCGTCGGGTTCAAAATCCAAAATAATAAAATCTACCGGGAAAATTAGGGAGCCCACTTGCACTAGAACATCCTCAACAATGCCATCCGGCCTAGCTAAGGATCGATCTGCCAACTGCAAGATTACGGTTGTAGGTCTAGGACTCCCTAGACCCAACTTTCTGAATACCGAAGATGGCATCAGATTTATGCTCGCTCCCAGGTCACACAATCCACGAGCTCGGATGCTCTGCCCAATAGTAAGCTAGATAGTAAAACTTCCAGGGTCTTTTAGCTTCGTGGGCAGTCTATTTTGGATCCGGGAAGTGCACTCCTCCATCAAAGCCACCGTGGCATACTCAGTCAAACGACTTTTGTTGGCCACGATGTCTTTAATGTATTTGGCATATTTAGGCACTCCCTACAAGACATCAACAAGAGGTAAATTAACATGTACTTGTTTAAGCACCTCCATGAATTTCTTGAAACACGCCTCCTCTTTGTGTTTCTTTAGTCGTTGAGGGAACGGGGGTGGAGGTCTTTCTGATTCAGCATCTTTGGTCTTCCCCCTTTCTGCACTTTGCTCCCCCTCAACTTCTGCTACTCCTGACTTTTGAGGTGGTCTTTCTGGTTCCACCTCCTTCAGCTGCAAACCACTCCTTGTGGTCACTGCATTTACCTGCTTCGGATTAGGATCCGTGTCGCTAGGCAGTCCTCCTCTGGGCCTTGTATTTTGGGCACTAGCAAATTGCCCAAATTGATACTCAAGAGCCTTGGTCGCTAACTGATTAATTTTCACTTCGGCTGCCAATTTAGCATAGTCAGCCTGCAATTGCGCTTGATTAGCGATCATGGTCTTGAACATTTCCTCAATGCTAGGTGATGGTGGTGGAGGAGGGGCATTGTGATTTCTGAATTGAGATTGGTAGTTCTGTTGCCCTCCTTGATTCCTTTGCATACCCTGACCTGGACTTTGGCCTTGTTGGTTGTTGCTACCCCATGAAAAATTTGGATGGTTCCTCCAATTTGAATTGTAGCTACTCCCATACTGCTGATGATTTCTTTGTGCATTCCCCACAAAGTTAACCGAATCAGGGTTGGCTCCACAGCACTTAGCTGAGTACTCACTGCTTCCACACACTTCACACCACAATTGCTGGATTGCATTAAAAGGAGCTAAAGGCTAGTTCAAAGTCATGTTGCTGAATTGGTTGTTCAATTGATTTTGCAAGGCATCTATCTGTGCAGCGATAGCTGTAAACCCATCCACTTCAAGCACTCATGCTGCTTTCCTTGCCCCACCTCGTGATGAATCAGCATTCCATTCTGGATTGCCCTGTGAAATCCGGTTTAGCAAGGTATACAGCTCCTCATAAGTCTTTTCCAGCGCTTGCCCTCCAGCTGCTGAATCTAGCAAAATTTTAGTATGGGGTTCCAAACCCTCAATAAATGTGTGTACCAACACCTCATTGGACTGATGATGATGAGGACAGTCCCGCAACATGGATTTAAATCTTTCCCAGGCTTGATATAAATTTTCTCCCTCCCTCTGTTTGAAACTTAGAATTTGACTTCTAAGTCTGGCTGTTTTACCAGAGGGAAAAAATCTTATCAAGAACATTCGTGCAAGATCATCCCACGTTGAAATAGAATTTGGTGGCTCAGCTTTTAACCACCTCTTGGCTTCACCAAGTAATGAGAACGGAAATAATGTGAGCCGAACATAATCAGGTGACACTCCAGCGGGTATATAAGTGTCACTTATCTCCAAAAAGTTTTGGAGATGTTGTTGTGGGTCTTCATGAGGGAGACCGGTAAATTGCCCGCTTGTGTGCAACAGTTGCACCATATTTTGCTTGAGTTCAAATCTCCCTCCAGGCTCTGGTTTGCGGATACTTGATGTAACATTGTTGGCATGTGGGATCGCCACCTCGCGAACCGGCCTTGCTGCTGCTTCTTCGGGCACTAACACTGCCCTTACAACCGGTGAATTTTGTTGCTCCATAATAGTCTGTCTGAGCAACTGCATCTTTCTCTGTATAGCTTCTCTGCATTTACTATGAAATATACGCTCAGGCTCTATATAAGATTCCACCAGCTCTTTGTCTCTTGCCAGTGTTCACAGAAATCAAGTCTGCAAAATATAGGTTAAGACCAAGTTGTCAACACTTAAGAAAATAAAATAAAAATACAGTAAATTTACACTTAATACAATTTCACCAATTGCCTAGTCTCCCCGGCAACGGCGCCAAAAACTTGCTCGGTGCTTTGGTAGGGGTTAAAAACCGACACGCAAGTGCACGTGGTCAAACAAGTAGTAAGTGGCTTAAGTAAGCCAAGTATCGATCCAAGGAGACTCTGGATAAGTAAAAATTTCTTAAGTATACTATATTCTATCTCACTTCTATATATGCTGACAACAACGTAACCAACAATTGAAAAGTTTGTTTTATAAATTATGTACTAAAACTACTAACAATTATCTACTTTGAATTTAAACTATGGTTATGAGCATGCCAAGGTTAAGAACATGTAATGAACTTGATTATAATCATAAATTGGTTAATCTTTCTCTTCCATTTGCTAGCCAAGAACATTAGCCAAGAGATTAAAACTCTCGTATTTAATCTCACTTAAGAATCATAAACCATCCGTCTACATTTCTGTGATCAAATGCAATTCATGACCTAGCAGTACAATTCCGGTTCCTAAATTGACTAATACGGCTTTCAAGTATATTTCTATCAGGAAAGCACATCAAAACTCAATTTCCCAAATCAAGTTAAGAACAATACCCTATTAATTCACAACTTTCCAATTTCGTGCTCTCTCGAGTGAAATCGGACTTTTTAGATGTACATTAATGTCGGCCACACACCAATGCAGTAGAAACAAGAATTAATAGAACAACATGGAAGAAGAAGATGAAAAACCATATAATTTAATAATCAAAATTCATCACAAATGTTCATAACCTCAGCAAGGAAGGGAATTAGCCACTCATTTGTGGATTAATCATCCTAAAACAAGTGTTAATCATACAAACAATTGAGTTAAAGAAGAAAGAAAGAGAGAAAAAACGCTGAACTTTTCGTCCCTCAACTGCCTGTAACCCACGTCCTTGCTCCACCAAGTCTGAATTATGAAAAATAAGCCTAAGTGTTCTATTTATACTAATGGGAATTTTTCCCGGAATAACAAGCAACGTGTCACGGAGTGCATCGCGGAGCACTGCCTCCGTGACACGGCATGGACGTGGACCCTCTCTGGAAATTGGTGGTCCAGGAATAAAGCATCAACGTGGCACGACGTGCAACGCGGAGGCTTGCCACCGTGCCACGGAGCTGTCGCGAGGCTCCACTGGAATTTGACTAATTTTTCACCCTCCAGGCAGAATGCCTCCGCGATGGTAGCGTGACACGGCTCCATCGCGGAGCCCCTTTAATTGGTGCAGTCCAATGCCTTTTTCGTGCTCGAATCCAAGTCCAACTCCGATATTGCTCCAACATGCATTTTAGCTCCTCGAAATCATATTTTACCTACAAAACAATGCTAATCATGTTGGTTAGTATAAATTCACATTTTATTACCAATTACATGAAAATGTATACACATTGCACGATAAACAAGGAGAAAATGATACGTTTGAGTATCACTTGGGCATATAAATCTGCCCAAGATCACTCATCCTCACCCATAGATAGATTCAGACTTTCTCACTGCGTACTTCGTGAGTCCTCATGTTCCGATGGCTACATGTTCATACTCTATGTTATTCTTTTAGTTTCTGGATATTGGATTAGTTGGGGAGTTGTCCCATCAATCCACCTTTCATGTTTAGAGGCTTATCAGACAAAAAAGTTGTATTCCAGCATACTATATAAGTATTGTACTATTTTCCATTATGTTATATTATGACTACGTTCTCTGTGCTAAGTCTTCCGCTCATGCGATTGAATTAGATGTATGCTCATGCCATGGGTCGACTTGGGGTCTCTCGGGGCTCCTTGTCCCGTGTATACGATCCGAGTGTATGTTTGCTTCATGACAACTTGGGTGTGTATTGATGCAGCACGGAAAACTTATAGCTTAAGCTTCTAGGCAGCTGAAAGTGCATGAAAAGAACTACCCGACCCACAATCTTGAGTTGGCAGCGGTGGTATTCGCGTTGAAGAATTGAAGAAATTATTTGTATGGGGTCCATGTAGATGTGTTTACGGACCATAAGAGTCTACAATATGTGTTTATCCAGAAGGATCTAAATCCACGAAAAAGGAGGTGGTTGGAGCTACTTAAGGATTATGACATGAGTGTCCTTTACCATCCAGGAAAAGCTAATGTAGTAGCAGATGCACTTAGTAGACTCTCTATGGAGAGTGTGTCCGGTGTGGATGAGGGGAGAAAGGAGGTAATGAAGGATGTGCGTAGACTTTGCAAGGTTGGGAGTTTCGTTTGTTTGACTCGACCGATGGCGGGGTGATAGTTTAGAATGGATTAGAATCATACTTGGTGACTGATGTAAAAGCTAGACAAGATGAGGACCCTATTTTTGTAAAGTTAAAGGAGGTCGTTCCGAATGTGAAGGTAGAGGTCTTCTCCAAAGGGGGAGATGGTGCGCTTCGATACTAGGGTCGTTTATGTGTTCCGAATATTGGTGATTTAAGGAATAGGATGTTGCACAAAGCTCATGGATGCAGGTATTCTATACATCGATGTGCCTCCAAGATGTACCGTGACCTACAGGAAGTCTATTGGCGAAATGGCATAAAGAAGGACATAGCAGAATTTGTGGCTAAGTGTCCAAACTATCAGCAAGTGAAGGTTGAGCATAAAAGACTGGGAGGTGTGCTTCATGATATTAGTATTCCTACGTAGAAGTGGGAGGAAATCAATATGGACTTTATCACCGGGTTGCTTTGCATGCGTCGATAATATGACTCCATCTGGGTGGTTGTGGACAGGTTGACTAAAGCTGTTCATTTTTCTACTAGTCAAAACTACTGATTAAGCGGAGGATTATGCTAAATTATACATCCGAGAGCTAGTTTGGTTTCATGGAGTGCCTTTGTCTATCATATAGGACAGAGATACCCAATTTACTTCTCAGTTTTGGCGATTGTTTCAAAAGGGGCTTGGGATTGAAGTCAAGATTAGCACAAAATTTCACCCGCAAATGGGTGGTCAAGCAGAGCAAACAATTCAGACTCTCAAGGACATGTTGAGAGCATGTGTTATTGACTTCAAGGGTAGATAGGATGACCATTTTGCTCTTATCAAGTTTGTGTACAATAACAATTACCATTCCAGCATCTAGATGGATTCGTTTGAGGCTCTCTATGGGAGGATATGTAGATCGCCTATTGGCTGGTTTTGAGGTTGGTGAAACTATGATGATAGGACCAGATTCAATCCGTGAGACTATGGAGAAGGTTCAGCTCATACAAGATAGGTTGAAAACAACTCAAAGTCGCCAAAAGTCCTATGTTGATGTGAGAAGGATAGAACTAGAGTTCGAAGTGGATGATTGGGTGTTTCTGAAGGTGTCTCCCATTAAGGGACTGATAAGGTTTGTAAAGAAAGGAAAACTCATCCCTCGTTATGTTGGCCCCTACTGGATTATGAAACGGGTTGGCAAGGTGGTATATGAATTACAGTTGCTCTCGGAATTAGTTTCCGTTCATCCTATTTTTCATGTGTCGCTCTTGAAGAAGTATTTGTGTGATCAAGCTTTGGTGGTTCCGATGGGGAGTGTGGGTGTTAGAGACAGCCTTAGTTACGAGGAGACTCCGGTAAAGACACTGGATCGTCAGGTTCGGAGGCTAAAGAACAAGGAGGTAGCTTCAGTCAAGCTGTTATAGAGGAATCAACATGTTGACGGAGCTACGTGGGAAGCTAAGGTAGATATAACGGCTAGACACCCACATCTATTCCCTTAAAGTTCAGTTTTAGTTTGAGGTATCAGTTTTTGCCTTAGTACTCTATTTAGTTTTCATGTTTAGTTCATGTGCCCAAGTTTCCTCTATGTAAAAGTATGTACGTATGGTTCGTGAATTCAGTTCAGCCATGTAGTTCAGTTCGGAGGTAGTCATTCCGTCAGTTTTTAGCTTAAATGATCAGTATTTGAATATGATGATTGCATTTGTATGCTTTTCTGTATGTTTTCTAGCATTTGAGGATGAATATTCCTAAGGGGGAGATATTTTAAAGCCCCAAAAGCCCTAAGATCAAACCTGGGAGTTGAAATGGAGAACACAGGAAAATCTGCACCAGGTCACAGAATGGATCATTACTGGACCCATGGGGTTGACCACGAGTCGTTAGGTGACTCATGGTGAGAACCTTGTCTTAGAAGTCACCACGGGTGTGACCATGAGTCGTGGTCAGACCCCACGACTCATTGAGCCAGCCCTGGTCAAGATTGGTCAAGGGGTAATGGTTTTTGGACAATGGAAACCACGAGAGGTGACCATGAGTCGTGGTCATCAACCATGACCCGTAAGGTGACTCGTGGGGAACCATTGAGGAAATATGGAAAATGCACTCAACGACTAAAGGCCACAAGTCGTGGTCCAAGGTGACGAGTCGTCCAGTCCCTCACTGGGACTAGCAGTCAGTTATTTTCTGCGAATTTATTAAGGGCTTTTCCATAATTCCTATGGTCCTAAGGCCTAAACTATGTCATTTTGAGCTTAGTTAAGGGGGGTTTTTAAAGAGTAAAACCTATCCTAAGCCTTACCATTCCATGCATGCAGAGTACGAGACTCTTAGAGGTGATCAAAGCTTAAAGCTGTCAATTCTTCTTCAATTTCTTTTGAGTGTTCAAGGAAGAGGGAAAAATAAATCTACCTAGGTATGTGAGACTATTAATGAGAGTTCCTCCCACTCTCATGCCCAAACTTCTATCAATTCCGTGAGATTTTACTTCTATAATTCAAGTTCCATGATCTATGGGGTTTAATCCAATTCTTGTGAATTTCTCTATGACCTATCTATGGGTCAATATCTTTCATGTATTAACTCATGTTTTATTATCTATGGGAAGATTTTATAACTATTTTGAATATAAATTTATAGATTTGGGTTTAAATCAAATTATGCCTAATTATGCATGATTTTATGAAAAATCATGTTATAATTTCATTATGATCTTTATCTTCTCTATCTCACTATGATTTATGATGTATGATGTTATTTCTCTTAAATTCTCATTAGAATTTATGATTATCAAGTACAAATAATTTACAAGCATATATGAATCTCATGATTTATGAATTTATGATTATGGCCGACTCACGAGCCTTATTTCATGGCTAGTTCACGTATTTTCAAGAAGCTTATGATTAACATGATTTAACTAGTCCATGAGTTTCATGTATATTATATTATGAGCACTATATATGTTTTGGGAGTAGTATTTAATAACGAGTAGGTTCGAGGCTCAAGTTTTGTACCAAATCTCAGAACTACATGCCACCGTAGGTCACGATAGGACCTCCCTTGAGACTGTCCCCTTTGCCCCAAATGGGACTTTCATGAGTGATATCATGCCTTTCATGGTTCTACCCTTAGCAAGGTATGAACACCCTCCCAACTAGGGGTTTACAGGTCTGGCTCCATGTGTGCTCATATGGAATATGTCGGTTATAAGCCCCAATGTTCCTCATGATTTATGTATGATTATGATTATATACTTTGGCTCAAGTCACGTTTAATAAATCTTTTCTCTAATGAGCATAATAATGAATGAATTACGAATGTTTTGAAAACCTTGAGTCTTATGTGTCATTATGATATTTATGTTATATTGATGTTGTCCTACTCTTACAAACTTTTATGTATTTTTAAATGTCCAGTTTACTTATCTTGCATACTCGATACATTCCACGTACTGGATGGATACTCTATGCTGTATCATTTCATGATACAAGTTCCGGTACTTTGATACAGCCTCGACCCTAGCCAGCTTTCGGAATAACATCAGTCTCTGTTGGTGAGTCCTCATCTGTCGAGGGCCCCTCTTTTATTCCGATATGTTGGTGTATTTCAGTTTCAGTTTTAGCTAGTTAGTTGGGGTTTTGTCCCATCAACTCATCTGTGATAGAGGCTTTCTCGGACAGAGTTTACATTTAGCTTTAAACGCATGTGATGTATTTAAGATATTATGCCATGTTTAGATTTCCTCTATTTTACGTATGTTGAATCTTCCGCATTTATTGATTAAGTTAGTTGGATGTTCATGTCATGGGTCGACTCGGAGTCCCTCGGGGTTCCTTGTCCAATTTCTCGATCCAGGCCTATGTTCAGGTTGTGACATGATCAAGTTTAGGTTTTCTTCATGTTTTCTTTAGTTCTTCATTGAGCGATCAGAAAAGTGGTAGAATCAGATTCTATTAGGTATGTAGGGTAACAAATGGGTAAATTCGTTCATACCCATGCCCAATCTCTCTAAATCACTAAAATTCATATGTTGATCCTATGGGGTTTTAACCCAATGCATGAAATTTTTAATTTTCTATAGGGGTATGATCTAAATATGTTTCTATTATTGAATCATGATTCATGGGCAAGTTTTACATTGTTTTCAATTATAATCATGTCAAGATTTATAAATTACCATTTATGAGAAGTTCATGAAAGTTGAGATTTATGATGAATGTTCTAGTATGATGAGATATTATTGACGAAAAGCATGTTTTCAAGTTACCCGTTTTTATAATAATATTTTCAAGTGAATTAAGTATTTTCAAGAATGATTAAAGTATTGGGCAATACCCATATGTTAAAGTATGATTTATGACTTCACGAATTAAGCTTACCACATGGTTTTGGAGTTAAAACTCCCAATTATATTCAGCTTGTGGTATGATTTGAGTTAAAGCTCCTCATAGATGATTTCAGATTTGATATGTATTTGATTATTAAACTTCATCAATAGATGATGGTGATCTTCATTGAAAAACGATGGAGATCATATGTATGTTTTTGGGCGTAGTGTCTAGCACTGAGTAGGCTAAGAATGGGTCAACCCTATGCCTCATAACTACGTGCCAACATAGGTTTATACATATCATATATATATATATATGTATATATATATATATATATATACACACACTTTGGGACCTCCCTTGTGAGTTATCCCCTCCCCCGAAATTGACCTCGAGTTTGATATTGATATCATGGTATCATCCTTAGCCCTGGCAAAGCTTTGGACGACTTTACCCACTTGAGTGTGACAGTTGGGACCATGTAAGTTCTATGGGGGTAATGTCAGTTATAAGATGAGTCTCGCATTATTCCTCATGATTTCGGTTATGCATGTTTAGCATTCATGATATATATATATATATATATATATATATATATATATATATATATATATAATTATATTATGAAGAAGGTTTGACCCAATGTTCGATTTTACTTATGGTTATCAGATTTCATCTTTGGTTCATTTGATTCACGTATGATGTTCAGTTATGTTTGTATCATGATTTCAGGAAATAGGATGCAAGCCCTACTATAAGATTCTTGGTTTGATTAAGTTTTATATTATGCATGTTTTAAATAATTTTACTCATTTAAGCGGTTTTACTTACCTTGCACACTTGGTACGTTCCACATACTGACCACATACTCTATGTTGTATTGTTTCATGATACAAGCTCTAATATTTAGACTCAGCCCCGCCACTAGCAAACTTTAAAAGTTAGCATCAGTCTCTGTTTGTGAGTCCTCCTCTCCCTAGGACCATTTGCTATCAGATATTTTTGTACTTTCAGTTTTCATACTTAGAGAGTTAGTTGGGGTCTTGTCCATTCAACTCATCAGACTTAGAGGCTTTTCAGACAATAGATGGTATTCAGCTTCAGACTCGTGTTGTATTTTTGGATTATATGTTATTCTTAGACTTCCTCTATGTTATTATGTTAAGTCTTCTACTTTATTTGATTCAATTAGATGTATATTCATGCCATGGATCGACTTGGAGTCTTCCGGGGCTCCTTGTCCCGTATCTCATTCAGGGCGTATGTTCGAGTCATGACAAGCTTGGTATCAGAGAAATAGGTTTTGAAGTGTACTAGGGTGTATCAAAGCAGCGTTAAGTAGAGTCTTTTTCATGGGTGTGAAGCGCTTCAGTCTTATGACGAATAGGATATGAGACGTTTAGGAAATGTTCCCTTCTTTTATGACTCTATCTTATGCAATGAGTTTGACTCTCTCTATTCCTCTAACTCGGGATATACGCGTGTGCAGAAACATGTCTTCTCAGAACAACAACTGGAGTCGGCCAACCCTACCAACCACAATGGGTCCTATGTTCGAGTAGCTTACGGATGAAGAACTCGGTGCCACAGTCCTAGTGTTGATACGGGCCATGATCACCCAGCCTAACCAGCAAGTTATCACACCTGTGAACCCTACCAGAGAGACAGTAGCTACTAAGGTTCAAGAACTCATGAAGAGGAGCCTGTCTAAGTATCGTGATAGGATTTGGGTGGTGACCGTAATGGGGAAAAGAGGAGCAAAAGGCCCAGGACCGAGGACTTAGGGAGTTCCCAGCAAGGGTCGAGTAGTGGGAATCTCTCTCAACCCCGTCAGGGGTCACTAGCTCATTCTCAGGGATACAAGCCCTGGGTGAGGAAGATTACTTACCCACTTTGTGGGTACTTCAGGAAGAACCACCTAGGAAAGTGTATGGTGGGTTTAGATGTATGCTTCTATTGTGGTTGTTCTGGACATAAACACAGGGATTGTCCTATAGCAAAGCGAGATGGCCAAAGAGGTCGTGCCCCAATCACCCCTCCAGTAGCCCTATCTAGCCAGTCAACATGCCCGAAATGTGGTAGAAAACATTCAAGATGGTGTTTGGCAAGTTCCAAAACTTGTTACAGATGGGGGGAGACTGGACACATGCACAGGAATTGCCCATCGGCCAAACAGAGCAAGGGTAGAGCCAATGCGCCAATCACCGGATCAGCAGCTCCAGTAAATTGCCCATCCCAGCAACACATATTACCAAAAGCAGGTGGCAGTCAACCTCAGATGCAATCCTAGGTATGTTATAAGCTTTCCAATCGAACCTACCATGATTACTGTTTCCGAGAACTACGAGGTACCAGATCCCTTTGTATATTTTAATGTGAGAATTATTTCATGGAAGGTAGGGAAATTGTACGTGAAGGGCCAAGTCAGGTCTTGATCTTCCTAGTAAGAAAGTTCTATAAATAATATCTGGGGGTAGTCCATCCCTTCCCCTCTAGATGTTCCCGTATGTGTCGCTCGAGGCTTTGCTCAACTCGTGCTTATGTTCAGAACCATAAGATGATAGGTTACCCCGTCAGTCAATGATACTTATATTACCCATTTAGCTTCATGTCATGATCCTCGTTACATATGTGAACTCATGTCTCTTAGCATCCTGGGCTCCATGAACTCAGCCCCTAAGAATTTCCCTATCGGCTCATAAGATCGTGCTATATCAGGTATATGCCCAGCTTAGATTCCTTAAAAGATTTGTGCTCATGATTCCCTTACTATAAACCCTATGGATGTTCCCCATGATGGAGATTATGGTCAATGGGTATGCTCAAGGAAACTCCCTATCCCTGCCTTAGGTGTCGGGTTGTAGAAGTCTAGGAAGTGCAGCTATTACTTGAGCCGAGAAGTGCAACAACCCACATGCTCATTTTGATTGTGGACCCATTTCCCTGAGTTTAATCTTTCCATATCTTTATTTTGTTATTCATGACTTGCAGAGGTAGATGACGTTATTTCCGAGATGATCTAATGGATATTGGGTGAGAGTTTTGATGTTGGAGGGTTTGTGGTTTGAGAGGTTTGACCAAAGTCAACGTTTTAGGTTAACGAGCTCGAACTTGGGTTCTGAAAGCTCTATTGGTTCCGGATGGGGAATTATAATTTAATTGAGTAGTTGTATAGATCCCGAGATGATTCGGGAGTGATTTGAACCTTTGGTTGAGATTATGAGCTTTGAGGAGGCTAAGTGTGACCATGGTCAACTTGCAATCAAACAACCTTATATTGGTAAATTGATGGTTCCAATCGGTCTGGAATGCATTTCATGATTGGATTGCGTATTTGGGTTGTGACGGGACGATTTCATATGGGTTTTGGGTGGATTCGAGCGTGTTGCGTATTTGGCATGATCTTAAGCATTCCCAATCTCTCTCTAAATCATGAAAATTCATATGTTGATTCTATGGGGTTTTAACCCAATGCATGAAATTCCTATTTTCTACATGGGTATGATGTAAATATATTTCTACAATTGAATCATGATTCATGGGCAAATTTTACATTGTTTTCAATTATAATCATGTTTTCAAGCTTTATAAATTAAAATGCCCATTTATGAGAAGTTCATGGTAGTTGAGATTTATGATAAATGTTCTGGTATGATGAGATATTATTGATTAAAAGCATGTTTTCAAGTTAGCCATGTTTATAATCATATTTTCAAGTGAATTAAGTATTTTCAAGCATGATTAAAATATTGGGCAATGCCCATATGTTAAAGTATGATTTATGATATCACGAATTAAGCTTACCACATGGTTTTGGTTAAAACTCCCAATTATATTCAGCTTGTGGTAGGGTTTGAGCTAAAGCTCCTCATATATGATTTCAGATTTGATATGTATTTGATTATTAATCTTCGTCAATAGACGATGGTGAGCTTCATTGAAAAATGATGGAGAGCATATGCATGTTTTTGGGAGTAGTGTCTAGCACCGAGTAGACTAAGGGTGGATCAACCCTATGCCTCAAAACTACGCGCAGGTTTATACATATCATATATATATATATATATATATATATATATATATATATATATATATATATATACTCTGGGACCTCCCTTGTGAGCTTCCCCTACCCCGAATGGGCCTCGAGCTCGATATCGAAATCATGGTATCGTCCTTAGCCCTTGCAAAGCTTTGGACGGCTCTACCCACTAAAGTGTGATAGTTTGGACCACGTAAGCTCTATCGTAGCAATGTCTGTTATAAGACGAGTCTCCCATTATTCCTCATTATTTCGGTTATGCATGTTTATCATTCATGATATATATATAACTATGTTCTAAAGCAGGTTTGACCCAATGTTTGGTTTTACTTATGATTATCAGATTTCATCTTTGGATCATTTGATTCAGTTATGATGTTCAGTTACGTACGGATCATGATTTCAGGAAATAGAATGCAAGCTTTACACTTAGATTCTTGTTTTGATTATGTTTTATATTATGCATGTTTTTAAATAATTTTACTTATTTTAAGCAGTTTTACTTACCTTGCGTACTCGGTACATTCCATATATTGACCACATACTCTACGCAGTATCATTTCATGATACAGGCTCCGATCTTCAGACTCAACCCCACCACTAGCAAGCTTTCGGAGTTAGCATTAGTCTCTGTTGGTGAGTCCTTATCTCGCAAGGACCATTTTCTATTATATATATTTGTACTTTCAATTTTCAGACTTAGAGAGTTAGTTGGGGTCTTGTCCCATCAACTCATCAGACTTAGAGGCTTTTCAGATAATAGATAGTATTCAGCTTCAAACTCGTGTTGTATTTTCGGACTATATGTTATGCTTAGACATCCTCTATGTTATTATGTTTAGTCTTCTCCTTTATTTGATTGAGTTAGATGTATGTTCATGCCATGGGGCGACTTGGAGTCTCTTAGGGCTCCTTGTCCCGTGTATCGTTCTGGGCGTATGTTCGGGTCGTGACATGAGTCTGAAGCTATCTAGAAGCATACATGATGACCTTACCATGCTACATCAAAACACAACCAAGACCACCCCTAGAGGCATCACAATACCCAACAAAGCCATTTGTGCCCTATGGTAGGGTCAGTACTGGGGCTGAAGTGAATCGAGTCTTTAACACCTAAAAACTCATCTCACAAGCATCCAACCATTGAAATTTGACCTTCTTCTAGGTCAACTTAGTCAATGGTGCTGCAATGGATTAAAATCCCTCTACGAACTTTCTGTAGTAGCCAACTAAACCCATAAAGCTCCTAATATCTGTAGGATTGATAGGTCTAGGTTAATTCTTCACCACGTCTATCTTTTCAGAGTCCACCTGTACACCCTCGCTAGACACTACATGACCCAAAATGCTACTAAGTTCAGCCTAAACTCACAGTTGTTGAATTTAGAAAACAACTGGCGATCCTTGAGAGTCTGCAACACTATCCTCAAATGAGCGGCATGCTGTTCCTCGCTCCAAGAGTATATGAGAATATTATCTATGAAGACAATTACGAACATAGCCAAATACAGCTTGAAGACCTTGTTTATCTAGTCCATAAAAGTTGTAGGAGCTTTCATTAGACTAAAATACATAACTAAAAACTCATAATGATTATACCGAGTCTTGAACGCTATCTTCGAGATGCACTCTCCCTAACTCTGAGCTGGTGATAATCGGATATAAGGTCTATCTTCGAAAACATTTAGCACCTTGAAGCTAGTCAAATAGGTCATCAATCAAGGGGAGGGGATACTTATTCTTGATCGTGACCTTGGTCAACTGTCGATAATCAATGCACATCCTAAAGGAACTATCCTTTTTCTAAACAAAGAGAACTAAAGCACCCCATGAGGGCTTACTAGGCCTGATGGAACCCTAATCTAGGAGATCCTTCAACTGATATTTCAACTCCTTTGGCTCGGCTGGAGTCATTCTGTAAGGAGGAATAGATATGGGCTGCCTATCAGGGAGAAGGTGAATACCAAAGTCATTCTCCTACTCGCAATGGACTCCTAGTAGATCATCTAGAAACACCTCCGGATACTCACATACAATAGAAAGGACTGAAGAGTCGGGGTTTTGAATGTAGCATCCTTAACCCGAACTACGTGATATAATCAACATTTAGAGAGCATCTTCATGGACTTGAGGTAGGAAACAAAGCGACCTACAGGAACAACTGAACTACCCTTCCACTCTAGGACTGGTTCACCCAAAAATTGGAACTCTACCATATGTGTTCTATAATTGACTGAAGCAAAACAAACATGTAACCAATCCATACCGAATATAACATCAAAATCAGTTGTATCTAACTCTACTAAATCAACTGAGGTGTCTTTCTAAAGAATCGTGATAGGGCAATTTTTGTATATCCGTTGAGCTAAAACTTACTCACTGACAGGAGTAGAGACTGAGAAGTGTTCTGACAAGATTTTGAGACTGACTCCGAAACTAACAACAACATATGGAGTCACAAAGGATAATGTATCCCCCGAATCTAACAATGCATATACATCAATATTGAATAATCATAATGTACTAGTTACCACATCAGGTGAACACTCCTGCTCCTAATGAGATGATAGTGTATAGAACCTGTTCTGGCACTGTCTGCCTGCTGCACTGGAAGAGGCACCCTGCTAAGATGGGCGAGCTACTGGAGCTGCTGAAATGGTGGTTGGGCTATGTATCCCACCATTGCACTTTCTGGCTGAAGGGCAATCCCTAAGTCTCTGTCCAGATTTGTCACACCCAAAACAAGCATCTGAGCCAACTAAGCATTGCCCAGGGTGGTTCTTACCCCATCTCACATAGGCTGGAAAAGTACGCTCCCCTACCATGCTCCCCTGGCCTGTAGAGTTCGATGCTCTACCTCTCTGGTCACATTTGTGTCTAGATGGAACACTAGCTAATGATGGAGGTAGAGTGGACAATCTCTGGTGGGTGTGAGGGCAACGTCCACCATTGGATCTCTGTTGGAACTGCCCATAGCTCCCTAGCTTGGCCCTCTTGTCCTTTCTCTCTTTCTCCTTCATCTACTCCACCTCTATCTGGTGGGAATATATAATCAGCCAGGGGAAATCTACATCATTGATCAACATTGCGGTCCTGCATGCCTTGGCCAGTGAATCTGCCACTCCATTCATGAACTTGCTCATACGAGCCCTTAGATCGGCCACCATCTTTGGTGCATACTTGGACAATCGGGTAAACTCCAAGGCATACTCCTGGACAGTCATGTTGTTCTTCTTCAGATTGACGAACTCAGCTACCCTTGCCTCTCTCAACTCTCTAGGAAAAATCTATCTAAGAAAGCGGTAACAAACTCATTCCAACCAATGGGGACCGCGCCTACTCCCCTACTCTCCTTCCACTATCGGAACCATATATGAGAAACGCCCTTCAGCTATAGGAGGCTAAGTATGCACTCTTCTCTCTAGTCACCCACATAATCTGGGTGATCTTCTGCACCTCCTCTATGAACTCATATGGGTCCTCATCCACCTTCCACCCAAGAAACATTGGTGGGTTCATATTGAGGAAGTCTCGCACTCTCGTCGCTGCTGCATTTCTATTTTGGTGGACATGGGCCAGTGCCTTCTGGTTGATCCGGGCTGTCATAGACTAAGCCAACATCTAAAAAGTAGCTCGAAACTCGGCATGAATAACCTACTCAGGCAGGGATCCGCTAGAGCTGGCTGATGCCCTTCTCTGTTGCTATTGCCATGGCCATTTCCATTGTCATTTCTTTTACCATTGACTCGGTGTGGAGGAATATTGTTCCAAATGCGTATAGCACAAGTTAGAGGAATAGAGAGGCATTTTATTACACGACATAGATCATGAAACAAGGGAACTTTTCGAAAACACCTCACAGCCTGTTCTCCATAAGTGTGGCGTGCTTCACACCCATGGAAAAGACTCTACTTAATACGGCTTTCATACACCCTCTAACACACCTAAACCTTGGCTCTAATACTAAATTTTTCACGACCCAAGAAGGGACCTCGAATTGAGACACAGGACCTAGAACCACGAATGTATCCAAGATAATCCATGGTACATTCATAATGTGACTTAAGAGCATACTCAAGAGGAAATTAAACATAAGCATGGAAATGAGGAAATCTATATACCATAAAGTATATGTAAAATGACAATATCACAATGCTGAGTCACAAAGATGAACATACCAACTCTATTTCTAAAAGCCTGTACTAATTGATGAGCTGCTAGGATAAGCCCCTAGCTAACTCCAAGTCTTAAACTAAAATAATGCATAACAAATTAAATGGATAGACGTCCTCGGATGATGAGGACTCACCAAGACTGGGGAAAACTAGTGAATCTAATCAGGAGTGAGCTAATGGCGAGGTTGAGATAGATCACCCGAACCTATATCATGAGACGATATAGCATAGAGTATGCGGTTAGTACCTTGAATGTACTGAGTATGCGGGGGAAAGTAAAAGATTCTAGTAAAAAGCTGGTTTGAAATCATGAGTATAAATCAATAAAGATCGTGAAAGTAAGGACAACATGCTATAAGCCATAAATCTGATGTATATGATAATGTCCAAATCCTCTCCTGGTGAGGAGTGTAAACGGTCATTGGAAAAATAAATATACCCAACGGATGTCGAGGTCGAATCCCACAAGGAATTGAGTCGATAATCCAAGAGTTACAAACTAACTTAAACTAGAATGCATCATTGTTCAAAATTCAAAAAGTAAAAATTGGGGGCAAATGGAAAATAACATCAAATTCAAGTTAAGAACTAAGTGAGGGGAATTCCTATTGTTACAAGTCACAAGTGAAATGGCTAGGGGTGTGCTATAGATGGGATAACAACTAGAATGAGAATTATTTCATTGCCTTAGATTCAAATTTAACATAGATAGTGGTGGATAAATAACATTCTCTTATTTCTCGACCACAAGAATGTTTACACCTTGAGTTTTCTCAAATCCCAAGGCCAAATTCAAATCATCAACTACAAGAGCTTGAGGAAGAATCATGCTATCTCTAGCCTTGATCCTATAATGGAGTGAGAATGTGGGTTTTGATTATCTCTAGTTCAACCCCACACATCAACACTCCAAATCCTCCCTATTGTTCTCTCACCCAATTCTCACCCTTTCTTTCTCAAGCAAAGACAAGAAGAGTAAACAAAATTCATGTTTGAAACCATCAATTTTTAATTAAAACTTAGAGAGAACAATAGATCTATGGTAGATATTACAATCCAAAATCAAATCATCAATACCCATTCAAGTTTACAAACCCACCATGCACACATCCCTAGCTAGCAAATTAGCTATGCATATTTAGAGAGAGAGAGAGAGAGAGAAAAGATACCAAGATGATTCCCCTTAACATTCATCGTAATTCTTCACAAGGTCTTACAACAATGGTGGAATTCCCCAAAAAAGAGTTAAAGAAAAAGAAGAATAAAAGAATATTTTATCACTACTATTCTCAGGCATGTGTTTCTTCTCTCTAGAATTAAGTGTGTTTTGTTGTCCCTCTCCATGTGTGGTGTACAATGAGGGTCATAAATAACTTGCACTTTCTTATGTATAACTTTTCACAATTGCCCTTGGAGATTTCTAGGTGCTTTGGGACCTTTTTTGGACGTTTTTATCCTTCCATAAGCAAAATGGGTCAGTTGCCATTAGTTCTACGTTAGCTGGTGCCCAACTGTGTTTCAACAGTGCCCAACTACGTTTCACCAATGCCAATCCACTAAATGTTGGTTCAAGGCAGTTGCAAGGCAGTAGTAGCTGCGTTTGGCTGGCGTTTCACAAGTCTGGATCTGCGTTTTTCCTGTTAAAAGCATGTCTTTAGCAACTCTTTTTGAGTTGAAATCCTCCATTACCTTTGCTTCTTTCAAATGCCTAGATAGATAAAAAAAAGTCATAAAACTTCCTAAATAAGTTGAATAACTAATAAAAAGCTCATGCTTAAAAGCCGAATGAGTTGGTAAATTACCAACTCATCAAACCCCCAAACTTGAACCGTTGCTTGTCCTCAAGCAAGGCATTCCTTCACAAGAACACTTTACTTAAGCTTAGAGCATCATGGTAGTTGCACACAAACCATTAAGACTCAAGACAACCCAAGTATCACACACCAACTCAAGAAGCAGAAATGATTCAAAATATGTTGTACAAGCTTTTGGTAACCATAATCATTAAGCATATCTTGCATGCATTCTTTTCATTCAAACAAGGGGCATAGTTCATTTCCAAAACAAGCTCAAGGAGCATCTCAAGTCATTGACAATTCACATTCAAAGCTTACCTTAAAGTTCGCTACACACTTATCTCATTCACACATCTCACTTGAAAACACTTTTAAGCATGTACCCCAACAAAGTGATGCCATTAACAAAAAGAAAGGATTCCATACATTTTTAAGCATTTCACATATAGGCATTATATGATAAGGCAAATACACTCCCTCTCACAAACAAATTCAAGTGAATACAAATTGACCTATAGGCTTGCCCTTCATGTAACTCGCTACTAATGTAGAGTTGCTACACTAAAAATCACTAAGGACTTGTGAGTTATCATGAAGGCTAGAGGTAAGGGTAGGAGAAATGTTTAGCTGTAGCAACTAGAACCTCCTAATGTTTTTTTGGGAACACTTTTAACATCCCATAACACTATTAAGATCACTCCACCTTATCTCTCCTTGCTCATCATCTTCATCTTTTGTTTAGCAAGAGCCACCCTTATTGCATCTTTTGATTCCATAATTATCCTCATTGAAGAGAGAGGTAGCACCTTTCAACTATTCTTTCTCTTTTAATGATTCGACGTTTTCCAACTCCATTTCATTCATTTCATCACAATTTGACGCTATCTCACATTGAAGCTCTTATATTTCTCCCTTTTTTTTGCAACCCCCTAAACTTAGGCTTTTGCCTCATTTCAATTCATTTTATTATCTCTCCCTTATATTTTGGGCTTTTAGAACCATTTTCCATTCTTTCATTAGTAGCAACTAGGGAGGATGGGTGCCAAAGAAGAGGATTAAAAAGGGCCATTGGGCTGGTAATGTGGTTTCCAAAATAAGGATAAAGGCATAAACATTGGCTATCGAACATTGATGTTCAAGGAGACTATTGAAAGAAAGCCTAAGATCATGTTCTAAGTCCAGCCACATCTAAAATTTCTCCTTGAGTCACACTTACGACAAGTTCTAGACAATTATGCATACACAAGAATTAAGCCAAAAGACTCACCACACAAGGCATCACAATCCAAGGAGTTTACACACTTTCTAAATCATTTTAAGATTATGACTTTAGACAAGCAAGTTTCCGAATCAATAAGCCAAGAAAGGAATGTATAACCTATGACAAGAGGGTGATCATTTTCAACTTTAAGTTTCCCTATTTTCTTTTCAAAACTCGTGTGCAATGCCAAGCAAGAAATTTCGATGGTACCTCTTCAAAAAAGCACACAAAAGACTCAAAAAGACTTTAGACTTCACATTTTCCCTTAAGAAAGTCACCTTTTAATCAATCATTGGGAAATGTCACCCGGTTCGACACAAAAGTGGATAAGAAAAAAATGCTCCTTGGGAAGAACAATAGTATAAAGAAAACCCTTGGAATTTATTCATAGAATACTATCTACAGAGGTGATGCTAACTAGCAAGTAATGATGATTTACCCTTTAGAATGACGCCACCCAATCTATCATAGGGCCATATCGTGCATCACTAACAAGTGGGTTACTCAGACTTCACCCCCTCCTCCCCCAACAAAACAACAAAACAACAAACCAAATAAAAATAAAGTTAAGACATTATCTTTGATGCACAAAGTTTGAACAAAATAACGGAGAAATGATTGAAAGAACTCCCTGGTATAATAAAGGCATCTACATCGGAACTATGTGCCATGTAGCTGAACTTGTGTTTCGTAGGTCTCCACCTGCATTTAACAGGTATAACATAGAACCACTTCTTTTGAACCTTCTCCTTCCAGGTATTCTGCACATAACCAACACTTGACTGATGTTTCATTCCTTTGGACCTGTGTTTTTCAAGTCGCCACCTGCATTTCAAGCATTATAACCTACATTTCGCAGGTCTAACACAAATTTTTCAATTTTGCTCGTTCCATTTTTTTTCACATTGCACACCTGGTCCACCCTTGCACAATCAAAAGACAACAAAAATATAAAGTAAAGAGAAATAAAGGGAAGATAAATGTAAAAGCACCTGGGTTGCCTCCCAAGAAGTGCCTTAGTTAACGTCGCGACTCGACGACTTCAATCTTCACCACTTTTCTCTCCACTTTGAGCTTTTAAATTGCACCCCTAGTTTCTTTTCCATTCTTCTACTTCGCTTGACAGGTGGTGGTGTAAGAATCAAGGCACCAAGCAATGGATGTTGTCTCTTTTATTTCTTTGCCCTTAAAGGAGGAATGTGCTTTGACCTTGTTCGCATAACATACTTTAAGATTAAGCCATATTGATCTTCTTCTTCAACTTTCTCCATCGACTTGGTTTCCTCAATTTTCATTTCTTAACCCAAGTTCAATGTTGAAAAATGATAGGAGGGCAGTTTAAGTCACTTCCTTCTCAAGCATGCTTCTTGCTTGACATCCTCCTTCTCAAGTGCACTAGAGTCCTTAAGCATGATTTGTTGGATGTGTCTTTGGAACTCTAGTGTCACTTCCTCAACTTCGACATCTTGCATTATTGTAAGGTTGGTTGATTGGAAAACTTCCTTGACCTCTTTAATGCCCGTCTTGATAACGTCTAAGCCCATTTTTGATAACGTCTAATCCACTCCTTGCAAGGAGAGAGTGTAAACGGTCGTTGGAAAATAAATATACCCGACGGATGTCGGGGTCAAATCCCATAAGGAATTGAGTCTAAAATCTAAGAGTTATAAACTAACTCAAACAAGAACGCATCATTGTTCAACAGTAGAAAAGTAAAAATTGGGGGAAAAGGGATAACATCAAATTCAACTTAAGAACTAAGTGAGGGGAATTCCTATTGTTGTAATTCACAAGTGAAATGTCTAGGGGTGTGTTATATATGGGCTAACTACTAGAACGAGAATTATTTCATTTCCTTAGATTCAAATATAACATAGATAGTGTTGAATAAATCACATTCTCTTGTTTCTCAACCACAAGAATGTTTATGCCTTGAGCTTTCTCAAACCCCAAGGCCAAATTCAAATCATCAACCACAAGAGCTTGAGGAAGAATCATGTTATATCTATCCTTGATCCTTAAAGGAGTGAGAATGTGGGTTTTTATTATCTCTAGCTCAACCCCACACATCATCACTCCAAATTCTTTCTATTGTTCTCTCACCCAATTCTCACCCATTCTTTCTCAAGCAAAGACAAGAAGAGTAAACAAAATTCATGTTTGAAATTATCAATTTTTAATTAAAACATGGAAAGAACAATATATCTATTCTAGAAACTAGAATCCAAATGGAAATCATCAATATACATTCAAGTTTACAAACCCACCATGCACACACCCCTAGCTATCAAATTACCTATGCATATTTAGAGAGAGAGAGAAGATACCAAGAGGATTCCCCTCAACATTCATCATAATACTTCAAAAATATGCTTCACAAGGTCTTACAAAAATGGTGGAATTTCCCCAAAATATTTTAAAGAAAAAGAAAAAGAAAAGCAAATTCTATCACTACTATTCCCGAGTGTGTTTTTCTTCTCTAGAATTAAGTGTGTTATGTTGTCCCTCTCCATGTGTGGTGTACAATGAGGGTCATAAATATTTTGTACTTTCTTCTGTATAAATTTTTACAATTTCCCTTGGAGGTTTCTAGGTGCTTTGGGACCTTTTCTGGATGTTTTTACCCTTCTATTGGTGAAATGGGTCACTTGCCTTTCGTTCTGCATTAACTGGTGTCCAACTGTGTTTCATCAGTGCCCAACTGCATTTCACCATTTCCCAACTATGTTTCACCGATGTTTAGCCGGTACCAATCCACTAAATGTTGGTTCAAGGCAGTTGCAAGGTAGTAGCAACTGCTTTTGACCAGAGTTTTGTGAGTCCAGATCTGCGTTTCGTCGGTCAAAAGCATGTCTTTAGCAGCTATTTTTTAGTTCAAATCCTCCATTATCTTTGCTTCCTTCAAATGTCCATATAGAGAAGAAAAAAGGCATAAAACCTTCCTAAATAAGTTGAATACCAAGCAAAAGCTCATGCTTAAAAGCTAAATGAGTTGGTAAATTGCCAACTCATCAGTATACATATTTATACATAATAACCTAAGGTTCAGTAATAGAAGTTATATAACTTGTCATGCTTGAAATCGTATGTGAAATCTCATAAACTGATCAATGCAAATATGCTATAGAACATAATATCATAAGCTATGAACTTGAGTAACTACAAACATGAGGAACAGTGGGAGATTCTTATCACCGACAAATCCCATGTGAGCATACATAGAACCCGACCTATAAATCCCTAGTTGGGAGGGTGTCATACCTTTCAAAGGGTAGAACCATGAAAAAAGCATGATATCACTCATGGTGGCCCATTTGTGAATGGGAGATACTCTTTTAAAGGACCCCATCATGGCTACATTGGCACGTAGTTCTGAAAGATGGGTGCGCTGGAACCCCGATCTACTTGATGTTAAATACAACTACAAAAACATATATAGTGCTCATATCATAATGGTGAAACATACTTTAAGTACATGGGCTAGTTGAAATCATGAGATTCATAAACATGCTTGAGATACGTGAACTAGCCATAAAATACGCTCGTGAGTCGGCCATGATCATAAACTTGATATTCATAAAAGCCGTGCATACTTGAGGAAAATCATCACACTATAAAATTCCTAAATCCATGAAGGGTTCTTGTGGAAATCATGCACTATGGTCATAAAACATAATTTAATCTATCATACTTGAAATCATGGACTCATAAGCTTAAATTTCATAAATCAAGCATAATAGGGCATAATCTTCATAAACTTGAAATCATGAATTAATAGAGAAATTCTTTAAATCTACCCTAAAATTTATGAAACTTCAATCAAAACATGAAGGGATTATACCCATAGATAAAACACGGAAGACTTCATGAAAATTGGGTAAAAACACTAGAATTCAATTGACATGCTTGGAGAATTGAAATTATAGAATTGGGGTGAAATTGGGAATGAGGGTGGAAGATTTTCCCCCATTCATAACCTACATACGTGGGTAAATTTATTTCTAAGCTTTCCTTGAACACTCATGAAGATTGCGAGAGAATTTGATGAGGAACCCTAACTTGATCTTGGAAGAGGATTTCAAATCTAATGAAATTATGAAAGAATAATGACTTAGGCTAGGTTAAACCACTTAAAACACTTTTTAAGAAGCCCCCAAAATGATGTTATTAAGTAGTTAGAAGCTTAGGGATTTACCAAAATACCCTTGCAAAAACACATTAAAATTTCTGATTGTCAGTTGAAATGACCCATCCAAAGAGTCGTTGTCAGACTTGAAAACTTGTTGGATCCACCCATTGATTCTGGAGTACTTATGTTACTCTTTTTATTTCCCAACCAACGGCTAGACAATACTAGTCATTACATGTAACAACAACTTGTCACTTCTCTCGTTGTCACCACTGTCACACCTGCCTTGATTTTGAAATCCCTTTGATGAATCAATACAATAGGTCGTCACATACCCCAATGAATCATGGTATCCTTCCGTTGTCTCTGAACCAAAATCGACCCTTTTCTAAACTCCACTTAGCGACCCCCTTAGAATGACCCCTTATATGAACTGACGAGTCATCCCTTAACTCAAGGTCTTTGGGAAGCTTTGATTGAGAGCTTAATATGACGCACACAATAGGTCATTATTCCTTACAACGACCGATTCCTTGAGTCGTTCTACGACTCTGGTGCCATTTCCTATTGAATGTCTGGACTTTAATATCAAGGACTTTTGGGGTGTTATTGTTATACCCCAGGAACCCAAGGATCAGACCTGGGAGTCATACAGGGAAAAATCTAGAAAAAAATGTTGCAACAGTGCAGGACTAGTCGTTAGACGACTCGTGAGGAGACCCCATGAGTCATCAGGTGGATCATGGGAGGCTGGATTGGGATCAGGAATTGAGGTTCCCACGGGCGTGGGAATGGCTCGTGGTCAACTACCCCGAGTCATCAAGTCTGTCGTGGGATGAGGTTGAGGATTTAATAGGAGGTCTAACCAGTGTACCTAACGGATAGGACCCCACGAGTCATGGTCAGTCCCAATGACTTGTGAGGTAGGTCATGAGCAAGCCAATAGAAATTTAATCGAGGGTGTGACAGTGTTCTTGAGGGGCGATAAGATGAGACTTTGCCCATCCTAACAGTTAGGGTCACCTAGTAGTTATTTTCTGCGAATTAATAATGGCCTTCTCGTAATTTCCTAAACTCCTAAGACCTAAACTATGTCGTTTTAAGATCGGAATAGGGTCTTTTAAAGGGAATTAGTCCATGTTAATCCTTATTTATGCATGGAAGAGTTAGAGATGGGAGTAGAAGATGATTCTAGTGTCTTCCTCAAATTCTCCAAGTTTCCATCAATTTTTTATGGGAATTCAAGGAACTTCAAAATCAATCCATTCCCAGTTATGTAGGGTTTAGAATAGGTGAATCCTTTCAGACACATGCCCTAAATTCCGTTTTAAATTATGAATTCACCTGTTCAAGTCTATGGAGTTTTACCCAAATGCGTGAAAATGTGACTTCTCTTCATGGATATGATTTAATTGTTTTTTAATTATTAAATTATGAATGATGGACAGTTTTTATATTATTTTCTTTAAAATCATGTTTCAAGCTTTTTAAATCTAAAATTCCCATTGATGAAGGTTTATGAAAGTTATGATTTAAGATAAATATTCAATATTTTGAGATTTATCTATGATGGTAAAGCATGAATTCAAGTTACCCATGTTTATGAGCATATTTTTAAAGAATTGAGTATGTCAAGGTATTGGGAAATGCCCACATGTTGATGAGTGATTTACAATTTATGATGAATTACATGATTTATCGATTTATGATGTTGGCCGATGAAAAGGGCCTTTGATTATTGGATAACCATGTTTTAAAGGGTATCAATGATGATAAATGTTATATCTTAGCCAATGAATTTTAATGCATGATGTCATTGTTTACGTATGAGTCTATACGCATGTTTTTGGGAGCCGTGCCTAGCCCCGAGCAGCCTGGCATTCAAAGAACTATGTCGGTGTCTCATAACCACGTGTCATCGTGGGGTTCTAATGATACATTTTATTGATAATGATCCCTCAAATGTGATATCGTGCCTAATGCACGACCCTTTCCTGGCAAGACAATGTCGGCTCTGCCCCCTTGAGTGAGATAGTTGGTGCATCATAAAATGCTCTACCAAGATGGTGTCGGTTATGACGAGTCCTCCCATTGTTGCACTTGTTTTATGCATTGTTATATTTATGTTATTAGCTCAAGTTATGTTTTGATAAAGTTTACATACGATTATGATAATGAATTATTTATGAACGATTTGAAAGTCTTGAGCCTTATGTTTTATTATGAAGTTTATGATACAGGTATGATGTCCTCCTCCTATGTTTATTTATGAGTTTATTTTACTTTTAACCTCCATTTTACTTTCCTTGCATACTTGGCACATTCCACGTACTGACCGCATACCTTTTATGCTGTATTGTTTTATGTATAAGGTCCGGATCTCAGGCTCATCCTTATCCTTAGTACCTCTCAGCTTACGCTCTCGGATTATTGGTGACTCCTCATGTTTTGAGGGCTGTTTGACAGATATTTATGTTATCTTGTGTTTCAGTATTGTTCGGGTTAGTTGGGGATATTGTCCCATCAACCCATGTTATGTAGTAGAGGATTTCAGACAGGATGTAGAACTCAACTTATGTATATGCCCAATACTTCTAGTTATTATGTTATGTTTACTTTTCCTCTATGTTTTGTGCCTAATATTTCCGCTTATTTAAATGAGATTAGATGTATGCACATGCCATTGGTCAACATGGAGTCTTTCAGGGTCCTTTGTCCCCTGTCTACGATCAGGGTGTACGTTTGGGTTGTGACAAACTTGGTGTCAGAGCAATAGGTTTGGAGTGTCCTAGGGTGTCTGAAAGCCACGTTAAGTAGAGTCTTTTTCATGGGTGTGAAGTGCGCCACACCTATGACGAAGAGGCTACTGGATGTTTAGGAAAAGTTCGCTTCTTTCATGTTCTATTTCGTGCGTTGAAAAGTCTGTCCATCCTTCTAATTCGTGAAATTTGCGATTGCAGAATTATGGCTCCTAGAAGAATGAACGGAAAGAGGAATGGAAATGATGAAGTCCACGGGGGTGGCAATGACCATGGGCATCAGCAAGCCCCACCTGTTCAGGAGTCCCAAGCACTAGAGCCAGCTGCCCAGACTGAGTTTCGGGCGGCTATTCAGATGTTGGCGTAGGCCTTGACAGCTCAGGTCAACCAATAGCTGTTGCGTAGGTCCCAAAGAATGGCAATGCAGCAGTGGCTCGGATTAGAGACTCTTGAGGATGAACCTTGCTGAATTCACGGGATCAAAGGTGGACGAGGATCCACACGAGTTCATTGAAGGGATCTTGAAAGTCATTCAGGTTATGGGGGTGACAAATGGGGAGTGTGTGGACTTGGCCTCTTACCAGCTAAAAGAGGTCACTCATATTTGGTACAAGTAATGGAAGGACAACAAGGCAGCAGGACCGAGCCCTATCAGCTGGGATGAGTTCCACATGGCCTTTCTCGACAGGTTCTTCCCTCGGGAGATGAGCGCGTTGAAGGCAGCAGAGTTTGTGAACCCCAACCAGGGAAAGATGACAGTGATAGAGTATTTTCTTTAGTTCACTCATTTGTCAAAGTACGCCCAAGAGTTAGTGATGGATCAGAGGGCACGGGTGAGCCGATTCGTTCATGGTGTGGCTGGTTACTTAGACAAGGATTGTAGGACTGCCATGCTTCACCAGGATATGGACTTTCCTCTCATAGTGTTGTATGCCCAGCAGATGGAGGTGGCTCATGCGAGGGAGAGGGAGGTAAAGAGGGCTCGGACGGATAGTCGTGGGTTTTCGCATCTGAGGTCCGATGGTGGCTACCATCCACATTTCAGCAGAGATCACTAGCCCAACACCATCATCAGCTAGTGTTCCATCAAGACCCAAGGGTGACTGGAGGAGCAGGACTTCAGCGTCGATGGATCAGAGGGGCACCCAGTTAGAGTATACCTCTGCAGCCTGTGGGAAGTGCGACAAGAGTCATGCTAGGGAGTGCTTGCTTGGTTCAGATGTTTGCTATGGGTGTGGTAGATTGGGGCACATGCACCGAGCTTTCCCATATGTTAGAAAGGGTAATGATAGGGGTCGTGCACAGACCACCAGGACAACAGCAACTCCAGCCCGTTCCACTCCGAAGGGAGCATCAACTAGTGAAGGTGGCGGACAGCGCCAAAACCAATTCTATGCCCTTACTTCGCGCTAGGAGCAAGAGACTTCGCCAGACATGGTCACTAGTATGTCGCGTGTCTTACATATTGAAGTTTATGCCTTGCTAGATCTGGGAGCTAACTTGTCTTTCGTGACTCCTTACATTGCTAGTAGCCTTGGAGTTAGTCTCGAGACCTTTTTAGAACCGTTTTCAATTTTGACCCCTATTGGTGATTCAGTCATAGCTAGAAGAGTATATAGAGAGTTCCCGGTCACTTTGTTGCATAAGGTTACCTCCACAGACCTTGTAGAGTTAGCCATGACTGACTTTGATGTTATTCTTAGCATGGATTGGTTGTTTGCATGTTATGCTTCAATTAATTGTAGGACCCGTACGGTGGAACTTTGTTTTCCAGGTGAGTCAGTGTTGGAGTGGAAGGGTGGTTCGGCAGTACCAGCAGGTCGATTTATTTCCTATCTTAAGGCCGGGAAGATGATTTCTAAGGGATGCATGTATCATCTAGTTAGGGTTAAGGATGTTGAGTTTGAGGCCCCGACTTTCAATCAGTTCTAGTAGTGTGTGAGTATCCGGATGTTTTGCTTGATGAATTTCCCGGTGTTCCTCCTGAGAGGGAAATCGATTTCGGCATTGATCTCTTACCCGATACGTAGCCTATCTCTATTCCTCCCTATAGGATGGCTCTAGCTGAGATGAGGGAATTGAAGAATCAGTTAAAGGATCTATTGGATAAGGGATTCATTAGACCGAGCTAGTCTCCATGGGGTGCACCAGTTCTATTTGATCGAATGAAAGACGGTTCCCTTCGCATGTGTATTGACTATCGACAGCTGAATAAGGTCACTATCAAGAACAGGTACCCCTTACCTAGGATCGATGATTTGTTTGAGCAGCTTCAGGGTGCTAGGTGCTTCTCCAAGATTGATCTCAGGTCCGGCTATACTAGCTCAGGGTTCGGGGGAGTGACATCCTGAAAACTGCTTTCAGGACTCGGTATGGTCATTACGAATTTGTTGTTATGTCTTTTGGACTAACCAATGTCCCTGCAGCTTTTATGGACCTAATGAATAGGGTGTTCAAGCAATATTTGGATATGTTCGTGATCGTGTTCATCGATGACATTCTTATATACTCCCGGAGCGAGGACGAGCATGCCACTCATTTGAGAATAGTGTTGCAAACCCTCAAGGATTGTTAGCTACATGAAAAGTTTAGCAAGTGTGAATTTTGGCTAAACTTGTTGGCATTTCTAGGTCATGTGGTATCAAGTGAAGGCATAAGGGTAGATTCCCAGAAGATCAAGGAGCTGAAGGATTGGCCCAGATCGGTGAATCCTTCAGAAATTTGGAGTTTCTTGGGATTAGTAGGCTACTATCGAAGATATGTTGAGCGTTTTTCATCAATTGCAGCCCCATTGACTAGGTTGACTCAGAAAAAGGTGAAGCTACAATGGTAGGATGCTTGTGAGAAAAGCTTCCAAGAATTGAAGTCCCAAAGGAACTGATGCCTTTGTAGTATACTGTGAAGCTTCGAGAGTCAAACTGGGATGTGTGCTGATGTAGCGTGGGAAGGTAATAGCATATTCCTCAAGACAGTTTAAAGTGCATAAAAAGAATTACCCGACCCATGATCTTGAGTTCGCCACGGTGGTGTTTGCATTGAAGATATAGCAGCATTACTTGTACGGGGTCCACGTTGATGTATTTATGGATCACAAGAGCTTGCAATATGTGTTCACACAAAAAGATATAAATCTTTGGCAAAGGAGGTGGTTGGAGTTACTAAAGAACTATGACATGAGTGTCCTCTACCGTCCGGGCAAGGCTAATGTGGTTGCAGATGCACTTAGTAGGCTCTCTATGGAGAGTGAGTCCCATGTGGATGAGGGAATGAAGGAGTTGGTGAGAGACATCCATCAACTTGCAAGTTTAGGAGTTAGATTGATCGACTCGACCGATGGCAGCGTAGTTGTGCATAATGAGGCAGAATCATCCTTGGTGGTTGATGTCAAGTCTAAGCAAGATGAGGATCCAATTTTGAGGAAGCTGAAGGAGGCGGTGCAGAGTCATAAGGTGGAGGTCTTCTCCCAGCGGGGAGATGGTGTGCTATGATACCAGGGTCGTCTATGTGTCCTAGATGTTGATGATTTGAGAGTTCGGATATTTTAGGAGGTACATGGTACAAGATATTCCATTCACCCAAGATCCACAAAGATGTATTGGGACTTGCGGGAAATCTATTTGTGGGATGGTATGAAGAGGGATATTGCGGAGTTCGTAGCCAAATCTCCAAAATGTCAGCAGGTAAAGGTCGAGCATCAAAGGCTAGGAGGTGTACTTCAGGATATTCACATTCCCACTTGGAAGTGGGAGGAGATAAATATGGATTTCGTTACAGGCCTACCTCGCACTCACCGACACTATGACTCCATTTGGGTGGTGGTAGATGATCTTGGGCAAATTAATATGCCCAAGTGATACTCAAAAGTGTAATTTTAGCCTTGTTTATCTATCAATGCGTATACATTCTCATGTAATTGGTAATAATTTGTGAATTTATACTAACCAACAAGATTAGCATTGTTTTGCAGGTAAAATGTAATTTTGGGAAGATTAAATGCATATTGGAAGATATCGGGGTTGAACTCGGACATGAGCACGGGACAAGGCAATGGACAGCATAAAATAAAGGGGCTCCGCGATGGAGTCGTGTCACGCTGCCATCGCGGAGGCCTTCTGCCTGGATAGGGAATTTTCGCCCAAATTCCAGAGAGGGTACGCGATGGGTCCATGGCACGGTGGCTTGGCTCCGCGTTGCACGCCGTGCCACGTTGGGCTTTATTTCCTGGACCCCCATTTCCAGTGAAGGTCCGCGTCCGTAGAGTGTCACGGAGGCAGTGCTCCGCGATGCACTCCGTGACACGTTGCTCGTTATTCTGGGAAAAATTTCCACTATTATAAATAGAACACTTAGGTTCATTTTTCAATATTCTGACTTGGTGGAGCAAGAACGTGGGTTACAGGCATTTGAGGGGACGAAATTATCAGGGTTTTTCTCTCTTTCCTTCTCCTTGTATTCAATTGCTTGTATGTTTAACACTCATTTAAAGATGTTTACTCCACAAATGAGTGGCTAATTCCTCTTCTTGCTGAGGTAATGAACAATTGTGATGAAATGTGATCATTGATTCTTTGGTTTTTCATCTTTTCTTCCATGGTTGTTCTATTAATTCTTGTTCTTACTGCATTAATGTGTGGCCTACGTTAATGTTTATCTAAAAAGTCCGGTTTCACTCGAGAGAGCAAGAAATTGGAAAGTTGTGAATTAATAGGATATGATCTTTACTTGGTTTGGGAAAATTGAGAATTGATTTACTTTCAGGATAGAAATATACCTGAAAGTCGTATTAGTAAATTTAGGAACCGGATTTGTATGGCTAGAACATGAATTGCATTTAATCACAGAAATGTAGGTGGATGGTTCATGATTCTTAAGTGAGGTTAAATACGAGAGTTTTAATCTCTTGGTAAATGTTCTTGGCTAGCAACCGGAGGAAAAGATTAACCAAATTATGTTGATAATTAATTTCATTACATGTTCGTTTAACCTCAGCATGCTCTCATTCATAGTTCAGACTCAAATTAGATAGTTGTTTTAGCTTTAGCATAAAAATTATAAAACAAAATATCAAACACTTGGTTACACTGTTGTCTGCATTCTTAGAATCGAAATATAGTACACTTGAGCAGATTGCACTTCATCCCAGTCCCTGTGGGATCGATACTTGGCTTACTCAAGTCACTTTACTACTTGTTCGACCACGTGCACTTGCGTGTAGTTTTATACCCATAAAAAACATCCGAACAAGTTTTTGGCGCCGTTGCCGGGGACTGGCAATTGGTGAATTTGTTTTAAGTGTTAATTTACTGTATTTTTATTTTCTTAGTATTGACAACTTGGTCTTAGCCTGTATTTTGCAGATTTAATTTCTGTTGAGTGCTGGCAAGAGACAAGGAGCTGCTGGACTCGTGTATAGAGCCAAAAAGAATATTTCATAGTAAGTGGAGAGAAGCTCTAGAGAGAAAGCTGCAGTTGCTCAGACAGACGATCATAGAGCAACAATAGAATCCACCGGTAGTACGGGCAGTGTTAGTGCCCGAAGAAGTAGCAGCTGTGCCTGTTCGCGAGATGGCAATCCCACATGCTAATAATGTCACATCTAGCATCTGCAAAACTTAGCCAAGAGGGAGGTTTGAACTTAAGCAGAATATGGTGCAATTGCTGCACACTACCGGGCAAGTTACCAGTCTCCCTCATGAAGATCCACAGCAGCATCTCCAAAATTTTTTGGAGATAAATGACACTTATATCCCCGCTGGAGTGTCATCAGATTATGTCCGGCTTACATTGTTCCCATTTTCACTATTGGGAGAAGCCAAGAGGTGGTTGAAAGCTGAGCCACCGAATTCTATTTCTACATGGGATGATCTTGCGAGGAAATTTTTGATACGGTTTTTTCCCTCTGGTAAAACAACAAGACTTAGAAGTCAGATTCTAAGTTTCAAACAGAGAGAGGGAGAGAATCTATATCAGGCCTGGGAGAGATTCAAGTCCATGTTGCGGAATTTTCCTCATCATCATCAGTCCAATGATGTGCTGGTGCACACTTTTATGGAGGGTTTGGAACCCCACACAAAAATATTGATAGACTCAGCAGCTGGAGGACAAGCGCTGGAGAAAACTTATGAGGAGCTGTATACCTTGTTGAACCGAATTTCACAGGGCAATCCAGAATGGAATGCTGATTCATCAAGAGGCAGGACAAGGAAAGCAGCAGGAGTGCTAGAAGTGGATGGGTTTATAGCTATTGCTGCACAGATAGTTGCATTACAAAATCAACTTAACACCCACTTCAGCAATATGATAATGAACCAGCCTCAGGCCCCAGTTAATGCAGTGCAGCAGATGTGGTGTGAAGTGTGTGGAAGCAGTGAGCACTCAGCTGAGTGTTGTGGAGCCAATCCTGACTCGGTAAACTTTGTGGGAAATATGCAAAGGAACCACCAACAGTATGGTAATAGCTACAATTCCAATTGGAGGAATCACCCGAATTTCTCCTGGGGTAGCAACAACCATCAGGGGAAAAGTTTGGGTCAGGTTGTGCAAAGGAACCAAGGAGGGCAGCAGAATTATCAAGCACAATTCAGAAACAACAATGCACCTCCTCCACCACCATCACCCAGCATTGAGGAGAAGTTCAAGACCATGATAGCTTACCAAGCTCAATTGCAGGCTGACTATGTGAAATTGCCAGCCGAAGTGAAAAACAACTAGTTAGCTACCAAGGCACTTGAATATCAATTTGGGCAATTTGCTGGAGCCCAAAACACAAGGCCTAGAGGAGGACTTCCGAGCGACACAGATCCCAATCCCAAGCAGGTGAATGCAGTGACCAAAAGGAGTGGTTTGCAGCTGAAAGAGGTGGAACCAGAAAGACCACCTCAACAATCGGGAGCAGCAGAAGTCGAGAGGGAGCAAAGTACTGAGAGGGGGAAGACTAAGGAAGCTGAAACAGAAAGACCACCACCCCTGTTCCCTCAAAGATTAAAGAAACACAAGGAGGAGGCGTGTTTCAAGAAATTCATGGAGGTGCTGAAACAGGTACATATTAACTTACCTCTTGTTGATGTTTTGCAGGGAGTGTCGAAATATGCCAAGATATAAAGGATATCGTGGCAAACAAAATTCGGTTGACTGAGTATGCTACGGTGGCTCTAACGGAGGAGTGCACTTCCCGGATTCAAAACAGACTGCCCACAAAGCTCAAAGACCCGAGGAGCTTTACTATACAGATTACCATTGGGCAGAGCATCCGAGCTCGTGGATTGTGTGATCTGGGAGCGAGCATAAATTTAATCCCGTCATCGGTATTCAAATAGCTGGGTCTAGGGAGTCCTAGACCCACAACAGTAATCTTGCAATTGGCGGATCGGTCCTTAGCCAGACATGATGGCATTGTGGAGGACGTTCTGGTGCAAGTTGGCTCCCTGATTTTCCCGGTAGATTTTGTCGTGCTGGATTTTGAACCAGACACGGAAGTCCCATTTATTTTTGGACGTCCTTTCTTGGCGACCGGGAAAGCACTAATTGACGTAGCTGCGGGGCAGCTAACAATGCGAGCACACGACAAGGTGGAGGTGTTTGATGTGTACAAGGCACCCAAGCTCCCGATGGTGCACGAAGAACTCTTGGTGATCAATGTGATTGATCAAGGCGATAATGAGCAGATTAAGGATTCAAGAAAGTTAATGGGAAAACCACCAGAACGGTGTAAGCACTACTGGGGGGAGGACGGTGATCGAGAGAAATCGTCCATCACCCTAGACAACTAAGCTTAACGACGTCGAGCCGCGACGGTAAACCAGGCGCTGCACGGGAGGCAACCGTGGAAAAATTTTTCTCTTTGTAAAGTGTAAATAGATTTTTTCTTTTTCTTTTTCTTGATTTACAACAAAATTTTTTGTTTTAGTTTTTGTTTTTATTTTTAGTTAGAGTGAAACCTATAATTCTGACCAATTTTGTGTAGTGAGATGAATTTCAGGTCAAACGGAGGAAAATATGCACGGAATCACAAAGGAAAAGTCGAGGTATGAAAATTAATAAAAAGTGGCAAAACAGTGAGCTAGGGCGATAGCTCCGTGTCACGGAGGTGGACCTCCGCGTTACCCTCCGTGACACGTTGAGGTATAATCCGGATTTTTTAAAAATTTCCAAAACAGGCTCGCGATGGCTCCGTGTCACGGAGGCAGTGCACCGCGATGCACTCCGTGACACGTTGCCGTGTATATCGCGACGGGTCACACCGGGTCGCCCGGTGACCCGCGCGATTTTTCTACTTTTTAACCTCGAAATCCCTTCCCTTTCCCTTATTTTTCAATCACTCCGCGACCAAACTCCCCAAAATCCATCCCCCTTCAACGTGACACGGAGTAGGCTAAGAAAATCATCAAGTTTGCATAAATTCTTCAACTTCAAGGTATGTTCTTCGATTCCATCTCATTTCTTGTCGATTTTCTTAGATATTGAGCATGTGAGTTGAGCTAAGTTTGCCCTAAGTAGAAATTAATCATGAATTCAATGGAATTGTTATTGATGAATGTTCGAAATGTCATTATGATTGCTTGAACTCGTTAATTGCATAATTCAATCGAATTTTCTTGATACTATCATTTCTAGGGCTTGTTTTTGAATTTGAAGTGAAAAATGTAGTTAACTTGTGAAATTCATGCAGGGATGTACATGTTGAGTGAGATGAGTCGATGGGCTAGTTGTTATCATGTTAAAAGACCGACAGATTCTCGGTCTAGGGGAATGTTGAAATTTGCAAGAATTGGGTTGGTTGTATAGGTTCGTGTAGATAAATTTTTGTTGTTGTTTTCATTTCTTTGTTTTTTCTTTGCTAAGTGCGATGGATTAAAAGGTTATCGATGGTAATGATTGTAATTAGTTGTACGAAGTCTAAGTAGTACGTAGCATACATACCGTCGAATTCTTCATATGCACTAAGCATATTTGTATAGTTGGTTGTTTATTTATGCAAATAAGCATGATCTGGCCGGTATGTTGTAACTGTAGCTACGAAATAAGTGTGGGGTAGCCTAGCTTAACCCAACCTTAGCCGAAGTTGATATCCATTGGCTTAACATTGATCTTGTCTACTTGGGTTGACGGGTAAAATGGCGAGCAGGCAAGAAAAAGGGAAAGGCGCATCAACTTCTGGCGCCAGAAGGAAGCGAATCAGACTGGGCACAGCAGTCCCAGCAGCACCAGCGTTCCACGCGGCCAACGCCGCCAATACGGAACAAGATGGGTAACGGATGAGGGGAAGAAGTGGTACGCAAAGCACAAAGAAAACAAATACTTCCTCGAGGAGCATATAGCACAGGAACCGTTGGCACAAGAGTTCCCTAGGATTGTCCACCGGATCGAGGCAGCTGGGCTCAAGTTCATCTTTGAAGATCCCAAGGAATGCAACCTGCACCTGATTCGGGAATATTATGCCAACTGGAACCCGACGCTCAGAAGTCACACCATAAAAATCATAGGGCAAATAGTCACACTTGAGCCCCACCACCTCAATGCCATCATAGGGGCACGGGACACAAACGCCCACGTGCTTCGACAGCTGAATATTACCCCACCGTATGCAGACATCAGACGCACATTGTGTGGGACCAGATCGACAGCTAGATGGAGCAGACACAAGGAGAGGGGCTACCATCAGACTTTGTCGTATTCACAGATGAACAGGGAAGCCAGAATCTGGCTGAAGATTGTCTGTTCCTGCCTAATCCCGGGGGTACATATGATAGATGTAACCCAGGATCGTGTATGTCTGGTGTACGCCCTAATGAAAGGGCTAGAGATCAACGTGGGGGCGGTGATTATATCCACCATGACGAGAGCCCAGGTTGCATCAGGGGAACAGGTACGGCTTTGGTGGACTACTTACCACCTTCCTCAGGCGCCTAGATGTCGAGGAAGAGGCCCTTGACTACATCCCGCAGATGGAGCGGCGGGCCTTAGATGTTACTAAAACTAAGGCACCCGACACCACCCACGGGCCGGTTCTTACACTTGGCGAGCGACATGCTCGTGATGATCAGTACATGGCTCGCATGTACGGGATGCAGATGCTCCAGCTGAGGATAGGCGGGAGGTCGGCGACAGAGGAGGAGCTATGGTATCTCGAGCTAGATTACCCCTTCGGCGAGAATGCCAGGGCTCTATGCCGAGTGGGGCCAGCATTTGTAGAGCCCACGAATGATGACGTCCCCACAGACGAGGAGACACGTCGGGAGGACTCTGATGTGAAGTCCGATGAGGACGACAGGGGTGATTCAGACATGGGAGATGAAGCAGCAGAACCTGATGAAGAAGTGGAGTACTTTCATTGATCAGGGAGTTCCACCACCCAATTTTTGTGTTATTTTAATTTTTGTGAACACTGGGGACAGTGTTCGAGCTAAGTGTGGGGTGGGAGTAGTTAGGTGTTGGGCTATGTTGTTAAGTATGTATGCCCTAATCTGTTGTCAGGCCTGTGAAATTTTGTTGTTCCCTGTGATTGGTGAATTGTTAAGTTGTTGTTCTGTGTTGTAAATGTATGTGAAATTTATGTGTGTTGCTGAATGTTGCTAGCTGATTTTGTACATATTTTTGTTATCGAAATGATCGATATTTTCAAATTTTTTTATTTTTTATTTTATTTTTTTACTTCTTGGGTTTCTCGGCGTTTGTTTTTGGTTCTTTTACTGAGAATGGTCCCATTGAACCGAAGTCTTAGTTAGTGACCATTCCCTATGATGGATGGATGACGACCGTCTTAAGGGAAATGTAGTCGTTAGGAGTAGATTTTTTTAGTTGTTTTTTTTCTTTGGTGGGTTGCATCCCAAAAACCATAGTTACTGTATGGTTGCAAAATTTTGGTTGCGTGTTGTACATGATATTTAAAATGCAAAGCTGATTCGTATGAAAGCATGCAACTTTGTAAATATCTTGAGATACCTAGGACTTAGAGTCGATTCAGTGTGATTGAGGCTTAATGTTTGAATTCCTGTAATTAGCTGATTGAAGAGTTTGTGAATACATCTTGAATTGAGCATGTGCAATAAGTGTGAAGTGAGGTGTTGTTATTCCATGTTGTTGTGAAATGTCTAGAACTTTCCTGGTGTGTGTACAAAACGAAATGAAGGTGGTGTATTGTAGGAAAGGATGTAGGCATTTCTTTGTTTAACCGAAAGTTTCTATTTTTCATTGTCTTACCCACCTTGATTGTCTACCCTAGTTAGCCCGTTGAGCCTTTAGCCTATTATTTTTTTTCTTTTTTCAAAAAGTGTAAACCGAGCTTAATCCCTTCTTTTCATTAGCCGTAAAGTCTATACAAAACACTTAAGCTCTTAAGAAGAGAAAATCATTTTCCCAAAGTGTCAAAGAGTGAGAATGGTGAAAAGAAAAGAAAAGCAGAGTGATAGAAGAAAAGAAAAGGTTGAAGGTGCACTTGTTATAAATAAACTATAATGAAGGTGCATGAATACTCTTTGTTGTTGTGTCAAGTGTGCTTAATAAGATGGGCCAAACTAAAGAAAAACGTCAAGAATGGGAGGATGAAAGAAGAAACAATGTCCATGAGTTGATGGGATGTGTTGAAAAGGCGCTTAAGGATGCTAGTGGCTATTATTGGCTAACCCAATATTTACTAGTTCCGTAGCTTCCATTACAACCAGTTAAAGTCTTACGTGATCTTACATCACACTTCTTTATATTAGTGGAGTAATACACTAAGGGCAAGCTTATGGTTCATGACATGATGCATGTGAATTCTTTTGGGAGAGAGAGCGAGATTGTGTTTACATGCCCCTGCTTGAATTTTTGTGAGTTCATATGAGCAAAAAGGGGAAGACTCTCTTGTGTTGTTAGGGCACATGCTTGTGAGAGATTAATTTTCATGTCGGATATCTTGATCAGCTGATTTGCATGAGTTTGCCAATATCGAGAGTCGATTCTTAAGTCTAGGAGGTCTTGATGTATTGAAGGTCATTGCATTGATAGGACCATGCATGTTTTCTTGATGATTTGTTGTACTGAATAATCGGTATGACCGTAGCCTAAATTGTCGAACCAAAGTAAGTAGGTTGGGATGTAAATTGCATGAAGTGTAGGATTGTTGTTTGAGGACGAACAAGGATTTAAGTGTGGGGTAAGTGATCTTGGGCAAATTTTTATGCCCAAGTGATACTCAAAAGTGTAATTTTAGCCTTGTTTATCTATCAATGCGTATACATTCTCATGTAATTGGTAATAAAATATGAATTTATACTAACCAACATGATTAGCATTGTTTTGCAGGTAAAATGTAATTTTGGGAAGCTTAAATGCATGTTGGAAGATATCGGGGTTGAACACAGACGTGTGCACGGGACAAGGCATTGGACAGCATAAAATAAAGGGGCTCCGCGATGGAGCCATGTCACGCTGCCATCGCGGAGGCCTTCTTCCTGGATAGGGAATTTTCGCCCAAATTCCAGAGAGGGTACGCGATGGGTCCGTGGCACGGTGGCTTGGCTCCGCGTTGCACGTCGTGCCACGTTGGGCTTTATTTCCTGGACCCCCAGTTCCAGTGAAGGTCCGCGTCCGTAGCGTGTCACGGAGGAAGTGCTCCGCGATGCACTCCGTGACACGTTGCTCGTTATTCCAGGAAAAATTCCCACTAGTATAAATAGAACACTTAGGTTCATTTTTCAATATTTTGACTTGGTGGTGCAAGAACGTGGGTTACAGGTAGTTGAGGGGACGAAATTATCAGGGTTATTCTCTATTTCCTTCTCCTTGTATTCAATTGCTTGTATGTTTAACACTCATTTAAAGATGTTTACTCCACAAATGAGTGGCTAATTCCTCTTCTTGCTGAGGTTATGAACAATTGTGATGAAATGTGATCATTGATTCTTTGGTTTTTCATCTTTTCTTCCATGGTTGTTCTATTAATTCTTGTTCTTACTGCATTAATGTGTGGCCTACGTTAATGTATATCTAAAAAGTCCGGTTTCACTCGAGAGAGCAAGAAATTGGAAAGTACTGAATTAATAGGATATGATCTTTACTTGATTTGGGAAAATTGAGAATTGATTTACTTTCAGGATAGAAATATACCTGAAAGTTGTATTAGTCAATTTAGGAACCGGGTTTGTATGGCTAGAACATGAATTGTATTTAATTACAGAAATGTAGGTGGATGGTTCATGATATTTAAGTGAGGTTAAATACGAGAGTTTTAATCTCTTGGCAAATATTCTTGGCTAGCAACCGGAGGAAAAGATTAACCAAATTATGTTGATAATTAATTTCATTACATGTTCGTTTAACCTCAGCATGCTCTCATTCATAGTTCAGACTCAAATTGGATAGTTGTTTTAGCTTTAGCATAAAAATTATAAAACAAAATATCAAACTCTTGGTTACACTGTTGTCTGCATTCTTAGAATCGAAATATAGTACACTTGAGCAGATTGCACTTCATCCCAGTCCCTGTGGGATCGATACTTGGCTTACTCAAGCCACTTTACTACTTGTTCGACCACGTGCACTTGCGTGTTGTTTTATACCCATAACAAACATCCGAACAGTAGACAGGTTAACTAAGGCTGCACACTTCCTACCGGTCAAGACCACATATTCAGTAGATGATTATGCCAAGTTGTACATTCGGGAGTTGGTTCATCTTCATGGAGTTCCCTTTTCTATTATTGCAGACCGAGGTACTTAGTTTACCTCCCAATTTTGGCGGTCTTTCCAGCAGGGGCTTGAGACTCAAGTTAAGCTCAACACCGCATTCCATCCGCAAATGGATGGCCAGGCTTAACGGACAATCTAGACTCTTGAGGACATGTTGAGGGCATGTGTCATGGATTTTAAAGATAGTTGGGATGATCATTTGCCCTTTATCGAGTTTTCTTATACTAACAACTATAACTCTAGTATCCAAATGGCACCGTTCGATGCTCTTTACGGGCGAAGGGGTAGATCTCCCATCGGACGGTTTGAGGTGGGTGAGGCAGCTATGATAGGGCCATATTCGGTTCACGAGATGATGGTGAAAGTTTAGTTGATAAGGGACAGGATAAAGACCGCTCAAAGTCGTTAGAAATCATATGCTGACATGAGGAAAAGAGATTTGGAGTTTGTTGTGGACGACTGTGTATTTCTAAATATATCCCCATGAAGGGAGTCATGTGGTTTGGAAGGAAAGGGAAACTCAATCCCCGATATGTTGGTCCTTACTAGGTTATGAGGAGAGTCGGTAAGGTGGCGTATGAACTGTACTTGCCTTCAGAGTTAGCTTCAGTTCATCCCATGTTTCATGTATCGCCCTTGAAAAAGTGCTTGGGTGATCCAACTTTAGTAGTCCCGGTAGACAGCGTTGGTGTAAAGGATAGCCTTAGCTATGAAGAAATTCCAGTAGAGATCTTGGATCATCATGTTCGAAGGTTGAGGAACAAAGAAGTAGCTTTAGTTAAAGTATTATGGAGAAATTCGCATGTTGAAGGAGCTATGTGGGAAGTCGAAGCGGATATGATGGCCAGATACCCACACCTGTTCTCTACCGGCTTAGTTTCCGCTTAAGGTATTAGTTTTTCCCTAAACCTCTAATCTTTTTTTCATGTTCAGTTCATGCGTACGAGTTTGTTTTATGATATGTCATATGTATGTGATGTATGAACTCACGTACACTTGCGTTTGCGCTTGGGCGCAGTCGTCAACAAGTTTCTGGTGCCGCTGATGTGCAGTCTCAACATGTTTTTGGCACTGTTGCCGAGGACTCAGCAAAGTTTAGTAATTTTGTTTGTTTTTGTGTGATTTTTAAATTTCCGTAAGTGTTGAGAAACTTGGTGTTAGTCTAACTTATTGCAAGTGACAGGTTGTCTTGCTGAGCTGGCTAGGAATAGAGAGCTTGTGGAACCGTTGCTTGAACCAGAACGTCAAATTCATTTGCGAAGGAGAGTAGCTCTTGAGAAAAAGTTGAAAAGACATCAAGAAAAGGTACAACAACAACCACCCGTAGGACAAGAACAATTGTCACCGAAAGCAATGGCAGCTAGACCAGTTCGCGAAGTGGAAATCCCACTTGCGATGAATGTGAACTCTAGTATTCATAAACCGAAACCTAGAAGGAACTTTGAATTGAAACAGAACATGGTGCAGTTGTTACATTCTAGTGGTCAATTCACTGGGATGGCACATGAGGACCCGCAGCAGTACTTACAAAACATTTTAGAGATTAGTGACACTTTCATCCCCACAGGAGTGTCCAGAGACTATATCCGACTTACCCTCTTCCCATTTTCATTGTTCGGAGAGGCAAAAAGGTGGTTGAAAGTTGAGCCACCAAACTCCATAACTTCTTGGGATGATTTGACGAAGAATTTTTTGATCAGATTCTTTCCTTCAGGCAAGACTACAAAATTGAGAAGTGAAATACTGAGTTTCAAGCAGAGGCCTGATGAGAACTTATATTTTTCTTGGGAGAGATTCAAGTCATTACTGAGAGACTATCCCCATCACCAGCAATTGAATGAAGTGCTGGCTCATACCTTTGTAGAAAGTCTAGACCCACATGCAAAAATTTTGCTACACTCTGCATCAGGTGGGCAAGCCCTAGAGAAGACGTATGATGAGTTGTACACGCTGTTGAATAGAATTGCTCAAGGAAATCCGGAATGGCACAGTGAATCATTTAGAGGGGCAAGAAAAAGAGAAGGGATGATAGAAGTAGATGGTATGAATGCCTTGGAGGCACAGTTAGCTTCATTCCAACATCAAATGATGACTCAGTTCAATAAACTGAGTATGAACCAACAACAGGGTCAAGTTAATGCAGTTCAGCAAACACCGAGTTGGTGTGAAATTTGTGGGAATAATGGGCACAATGCAGAATCTAGTGGAGCCAATCCGAAATTAGTCAATTTTGTTAGGAATGTGCAGTGGCACACTTAGAATTTTGGAAACAACTACAACAAAAATTGGCAGAGCCACCCGAATTTTTCTTGGGGTGGAAATCAAAAGAAAAGTTATCAGCAACCTCAACAGCAACAGTATCAGCAGAATAGTCAGAATGATGGACAGTTGAGCAACAACATTGAGGAAACGTTGCAGAAAATCATGGAGACCCAGACTCAGTTAGCAGAAAATCAGGCGAGGATGGCATTAGACTTGAAGAATCAGCAATTGGCCACCTGCAATCTAGAAAAACAGATGGGTCACATAGCAGTTGCTCAAAACATGAGACCACAGGGAGGACTACCAAGTGACACAGATCCTAACCCCCGTCAGGTCAATGCCATCAGTCTGAGGAGGGGCAAACAAATAGCTGATGTAGTGCCAAAATAGAAAAGAAATGAGGTGCAGCCGGAGTTGGTTAGGAAAGGACGATCCACTGACAATGGAGGGAATCAAAATGATGTGTAACAAAATGCACAATTTTCATTGGAGCCAGCACAAAGACCACCATCACCATTCCCACAGAGATTCAGAAAGAGCAAGGAGGAGGAATGCTTCAAAAAGTTCTTTGAGATTTTCAAAAAACTTCACATAAATTTGCCTTTGCTTGATGTTTTGCAGGGAATGCCCAAGTATGCTAAATACTTCAAAGATGTGATGGCGAACAAAGTCATATTGGTGGATGTCCAGATGGTAGCACTGACTGAGGAGTGCAGTCACAGGGTATTGAGCAAGATTCCAAAGAAGCTCAAAGACCCAAGGAGTTTTACCCTCCCCATACAAATTGGTAAAGCTGAGGTGATACGAGCTTTATGTGATCTAGGGGCAGTAGTTAATCTAATTCCCCTATCCTTATTTAACACCCTGGGGTTGGGGAAATCGCGACCAACAAGATTGATGCTGCAGCTAGCGGATAAGTCGCGAGTGGCACCTGATGGAATCATAGAGGACCTTCTCATCAAAGTGGGTAAGTTTATTATACCTGCTGATTTTATTATCTTGGATTTTCATATTGATGACCAGGTACCCTTAATCTTGGGACGACTATTCTTGGCCATCGGAGGAGCGGTAATTGACTTAAGAGAAGGGACCCTGAAAATGAGGGTCGAGGATGAAGAAGAACTCTTCCGAGTATACCAAGAAATGAACCCACCCACACACTACAGAAACCTTTTTAAGGTTAGTGTGTTGTCATAGGATAAGTGTGGGGTGGGTGATTCCACAGGTCCACGGCCAAAGGTAATGATAAGTGTTCAGCCCTGAGTCTGATAAAGGGCTTCAGTTTGATAAGAAGTTGGAGGAATAGAGGAATAGAGTGGAGGTTGTTTCCTCTAAAAATCAAAAGAAAAGAAGATGGTAATTGAAAGGGAACCCAGGTATAAGGATGTCCTGAAAAGGATAGTCCACGTCGTGCCGCGACGTAAAATAAGGCGCTGCTTGGGAGGTAACCCAAGGGTACCACAAGTACAATTAGTGATTGTTGTTTATGTTGATTTTGGTTATTTTCAACATGTTTTTTTCTTGGTGGAAAGTTAGGCACAGATGGAGGGGAAGTCTGAGTACTCGTGGAGGAGGAAGCTAACAAGTATGGAAGAGAAAAAATGTGGGGTCGAATACCCACTTGTGCAAAAATGAAGAAAAACGTGTTGTTAGCTAATAGGATAGCCTTACATATTAGGAAGCTCCAGTTAAGATCCTAGATAGTCAAGTTTAGAATTTGAGGAACAAGGAAGCAGCTTCAGCGAAGCTTTTCTGGAGAAATCAACTTATTGAGGGAGTTATGTGGGAAGCCGAAGCAAATATGATGGCTAGATACTCGCATCTTTTCCCTTCCTGCTCAGTTCCAGCATGAGGTACCAGTTTCCTCCTTAGTACCCTATTTAGTTCCATGTGAAGTTCATGTCTCTCTGTTCCTTTCATGTCATAGCATGCATGTATATTTCATGAATTTAGTTCAGTCGTGTTTCTCAATCTAGAGTCAGTCACTCCGTCAGTTTTAAGCTATGGTTGTTCAGTTTTTGGATTGCAGTTCCTTTCCTACCCTTTTAGTATGCTTAATCTACATTTGAGGATGATTGTTCCCAAGGGGGAGATGATGTAACACCCCAAAAGCCCCTGAGATCAGACCTAAGGACTAATACGAATAAAATAGGAAAACCTGCACCAGGTCACAGAACAAGTCATCAAGTGACCCATTAAATCACTTGACGGCTCATTAAGTGACCTATTAGGTGCATAAAATGGTGGAAAGATGAGTTTTAGAGAGTCTTAATGGGTGGTGAAGTGTTCCGTTAAGTTTCATGATGAATCGTTAAGTAGAGGCATTGACAAAAGATTAAAGAATGTATTTTCAATTCAAATGGTAATGGGTCAGGTAATGACCCACGAAAAGACCCAACAGGTTATGAAGTGGGGCGTTTGGTCTAGCAGAGTCATTTTTTAATCGGGTTTAATATTGTTTTCAGAATTTCTAAATTCCTAACTCCTAAACTAAGTCATTTTAAGCTCTTAAAAGGGTGTTTTAAAGGATTTTATTCATCCTAAACCCTCTTCTATCCCTAACAATCCTAGTTGAAGATCAAATCCCCTCAAGAGCTGGACACACCACGACATATCTACAATCTGCAACAGCTACCAGAAGAAGCAAGAGGTTATTATAAGCTTGATAAAATGAGTGTGGAAAATTTTAGAAGGAGAAGATTAAAGAGAATAAAGACACCCCCTTAAGCTTATATTGTATTCAAGGTGCTTTAGCAAGTCTTGGTACAAATCCCTCTGTACCACCTTTTGTTTGCTCCATCCTTTTCATCTAAGTTTTCTCTATTTAAGTTTTAGCTTCTTTGCATTGGTCTTAGCTCTTTTGTGATTTTCCTTTCTTATTATGTAAGGGACAGTCTCCCTTATTTATGCTTTTTTAATTTCTTTGAGGTTGAGAGGAGTCCTCTCTTCTTAGATGCTTAGTTTTGAGGTTTTCTTTCTAGTATTGGGGATGAGTTGGCTATTCTTAGTAGGATGGTCGACTTATGAACCACCATAGGATCGGAGGTAAGGCTTATGTCCCCCTTCTTGTACATATTTTTTGTTGTTATTTATGTTAAGGCCTGGGGGTGTTTCTCAACTCGTATCTGCCACAAGGGGTGAAAGCCTTGGGTTAGGTCTGTTTACCCCAAAAATATATCCCCTCAAGAGAAGCTAGGGTTCTTTATCAATCTTCTACTCAATTCTCTTTGGGTTTCCAATCAAGTTGAAGATTCTTCAGGGGCGGGTATGTAGGGTCATGAATGGGGGATTTCTTCCACCCTTATGCCCTTTTTAAGTTCAATTCCATGATCTCTACTTCTTAAGTTCTAAATTGTGAAATTCTAGGGTTTGATCTAATTCAATAAAAAAATTTATGATCTTTCTATGGGTTCAATTCCCAAATGTTCCAATTGATGAATTATGGTTATTAGGGAAGCTTTGTACCTCACACTCTTTATGAATTCATGATTTCAAGTTTATGGTGATTTCTGCCCAATTATGCATGAATTATGAATTCAAGCTTACGATCCTATGATTTCGATTATGATGAATTATCAAAGTAGGCATAAATGTTTACAAATTCATAAACCTATGATTTTATGATTTCGAGTTATGAAGTCTTATTCAAGTATGTATGGATTTCATGAAAATCAAGTTTATGTATCATGGCCAATTATGGAATTGTTTTTCATGGCTAGTTCACGTATTTCAAGTATGATTATGATTTTATGATTTTTAGACTATCCTATGCAAGATCAAGTATGTTCTCACGATGATGATTATGGGTCATGTGCATATTTTTGGGAGTAGTGTCTAGCACCGAGTAGGCTAGGGGTTCAAGCAAACCTCCAGCCTCATAACTATGTTCCACCATAGGTATATATTCATGTATGGTTCCTCTCCAGAGAGTGTTGCCCCAGCCCGTCGGGGCTCACGAGTGATATCACGCCTTATCATCCTCTTCCCTTTCAAGGCATAGGATGGCTCTACCCACTTAAGCGAGATAATTGGGGCATCATGTAAGCTCTATCATGACGGTGTCGATTATGACGAAGCCTCTCATTGTTCCTCATTTTTCAAGATACTCATGTTTATGACTTACAATACCATGTTTTTATGATATATTTGACCCATTGATCAGTTTATGAGTTTTCACTTATGATTTCAAGTATGGTTCATTATATGATTTTATTTTAAACCTTGGGTCTTTGTTTTATCTTATGATGAATATCTCATGATTATGATTACTTTAAGATTATTATTTTAGCATGTCTCCCTTTCTCTGATGCTCTATCTTCTTTTATATTCATGATTTCAAACTATCAATTTACTAGCTTGTTTTACTTTTTCTATATAGTACATTTAATGTGCTGACCACATATTCTATGCTCTATCATCTAATGATATAGATTCAGGTAATCAGCCTCAGTCTCAACGCTAGCTCTCTCCTGCTTTAATCCAATACTATTTCAGTTTTGGAGAGTCCTCATGATCTGAGGATGGCAATTTTGATTCATGGCTCTTTTCCTTATGACTTTTAGTTTCAAACATAGCGAGCTAATTGGGGGTTTTGTCCCATCAGCTCATTGTATGTTAGAGGCTTCTTAGATAACTATGTATAGATGGTTCAACATTGTTTACTCATGTTTATGCTTATGTTTTCATGTTATGCGTACTTTTGCTTATACTGTTTAAACGTTAATGTGCTCTTTTTCATGCTATGTATCTACCATGGTTTAGCTTGGAGCCATTCGTGGTTCTAGATCCCGTGTATCGATCTAGGGTCTATGCTCGGATCGTGACATTATGTTATGTCTCTGGATTTGCTTTCGCCTAGTTGTATGCTTATGTTTATGATGTCACGCATATGCCATGGGTCCTCTTGGAGCCATTCGTAGTTCTAAGTATCGTGTCCTACTCGGAGTCTATGTCGGGTCATGGCATTCCTGGTGATCACTGGAATAATTTTGAACACCTTCTGATCCTCATAATATGACCAGTCAAGATAACATCGGTACCACGACTCATGGTCTGGTCTCATGGACCCTAGTAGGAAAAATGCAAAGTTGAGGAACTTTGGCTAGATTGCTCAGGATAAGCCATTTAACGAGTCATCACTTCATCCCATGACTCATGGTCTAAGTCGTGGTGACTGTAACATAGAAATAGCTCTTTATTTCCAACCACGAGTCACCCCATGACTCATAGTCTCACACTATGCCTCGTGGTGTGAGTTGTTCTGAGGAAAAGTTCTCTTTTCTGTTGGTTTTTTGTTTTATGTTTAGGATCTGATCTTAAGGATTCTTAGGTGTTATATTATATCCCTCTTGGGATCATTCATCTTCGAATGAGGATTGAAACTGGACTAATTTTTTATCTAACTAAGAGGAACTAAATCAAACTTAACTAAATTCACAGAATACGCAAGCATGCTAAGGATGTCAATGAAAACTAATGGGACATGAAACTACTAAGAGTACTATGAGAGGAAACTGTTACTTCAAGATGAATCTGAACTAGCAGGGAAAAGATAAGGGCACTTGGCCATCATATCTGCTTCGGCTTCCCAAGTAGCTCCCTCAACTAGTTGATTCCTCCATAAAACTTTCATAGAAAAGACTTCTTTGTTTCTCAGCTAACGAACCTGAAGGTAAAGTATCTCAACTGGAACCTCCTCATATGATAGGTTGTCCTTTACTCTAAAACTCCCTGTAGGCATAATGAGTGAGGGGTCACCCACACACTTCTAAAGCATAGAAATGTGGAAGACTAGATGGACTGATGCTAGTTCGGCTGGCAGCCCAACTCATAAGCTACCTTTCCAACTCTCTTCGAAAAATGATTGTCATACCCCAAGAATTCAAGAATCGGACCCGAAAGTGAATCAAGAGAAAAACTAGAAAATGTTGCAGCAATTGCAGAACAGGTCACTTAACGACTCGTGAAGAGGCCAAATGAGTCATCAAGTGACTCGTAGGGAAGGCCTGGGATGATGGAGGACTCGAGGTCCTCATGAGAAATGTAATGACTCGTGGTCAGTCAACACGAGTCGTCATTCAGTCGTAGGGAGGTCTTAGAGATTGATGGTGAAGCTTATCCAGTGTACTTGACGGATGACACCTAACGAGTCGTCCTCAGTCCTAACGACCCATTAGGTGGGCCGTTACCAATCCAGTTGAGTTTTCATGAATGACGAGGCAGTGTACTTGACGGGTGAACCAACAAATCGTGTGCCCTAGTAACGAGTCGTCAGGTCGTCCGTTAGGACCCCCTGACAGTTATTTTCAGCGATTTCAGTAAGGGCTTTTCTATAATTTCTAAGTTCTAATGGCCTATACTACGTCATTTTAAGCTCATAATAGAGGGTTTTAAGCAGAGAAAAACCTATATTAGGCCATTTTCTTCATGCCTGCAAGGTTGACGGTTAGAAGGGAAGAAATTGAGGAGAATTTCAAGGTTTTCAAGGGAAATCTCAGCTGGGTAATTAGAAAGAGTTAGGATTCTTCATTTCCAGGTATGTAAGGCTATGAGTGGGTGCTTTCTTCCACACCCATGCCCATTCCCTATCAATTTGTGATTGGTTTGTGATGATCAAGTATGGGTCTTCATTTAATTGCATGATTCTTACATTTCTACTCATGGGTATGATTAAATTGAGTTGATATTGGTGATTTACTGAGCTTGGATGGATTCTATCTTAATTTCGTTTACAAAATTGTTTTTCTAAAATTGAATCCTAAAACGTCCATGTGTGGGTAGTTCATGATAGAATGTGATGATGATGGAGTATATGATGTAAAAGCATGTTTCCAACCTTACCCATGATTTTGATGATGTTTTCCAAGAAGATTAAGTAGACCCATGTATGATGAAGCTTTGGGTGGTGCCCAATGTTGAGCATGAATGACGATTTTTATGAATTGACTTTATTACTTCATTTTGGAGTGAAATCTCCAAAATTAAAATGTTTTCAAATAAATTATATGAGTTCAAGCATGATAAATTTTTGGGAAAGGCCCTCATATTGATGATGATGAGGTGATATTTCTAAGTAGGCTTACCACATGATTTTGGAGTAAAGTCTCCTCCTATTCTTTGAGCTTATGGTATGTGTCATAGTAAAGCTTCTCATATGCATGAATTCATAATTGAGATGTATGTTTTCATTAAGCTTCACTTCACGTGATGTTGAGTCTAAGCATGATTCTATCCTAAGCTTTGTCGAAATGACATTGTTGAGCTTCATATCTATACGATGTCTAGTGTATGCATGATTTCATAATGAGCTTTGTCAAAAGAAAATATTGAGCTTCATTCCGTACGATGTTGAGTTTATGCATAATTTCATGTTGAGCTTTGTCACTATACAATGTTGAGCTTCGTATTTATACGATGTAGAGCATTGCATGTGTTGGGAGAAGAGTCTAGCACCGAGCGGGCTAAGGGTCGAGTACCCTATGCCCCAGAACTACGTGCCAACATAGGTTGATTCTATTATATTATTGGGACCTCCGTTTTGAGATATCCCCATCCCGATTGGCCCTTTTAGCTTGATATCGATATCATGGTAGCGTCCCTAGCCTTGGCAAGGTTTTGGACGGCTCTGCCCACTTGAGTGTAATAGTCAGGACCACATAAGCTTTATTGTGGTATGTCAGTTAAGTGACGAGTCTCCCACTTTCTATATCATTCGAGTTGCATATCCATTACTCATGATGATTATCTTATGCATGCATGTTTGAAAAGCAAGGTTTGACTCATTGTTCAGCTTTTTATATAAATGTTATGATTTAGCTTTGAGTCATTCGATTTAGTCATGATGTTTTAAAGCCATGCCTGACCACATATAAATAAGAATGATTTCATAATGAATGCTTGTGATCTTTTCTTACCCTTAGAGGTTATCATACATGTATGACTTGTTTTAAAAGACTATGATTGCTCTAGCAGTTTTACTTACCTTGCATACTCGGTACATTCCACGTACTGACCTCATACTTTCCATGTTGCATCGTTTCATGATGCAGGATCAGGTTCTCATGTTCATCCCCATTCATAGCCGCTTATCAGAGTTAGAACCTGCTTGTTTTGGTGATTCCTCATATTCCGAGGACTAGACTTTTTATTATCGTGAGCGTATTTTCAGTTTCAGTATTTCTGAGCTAGTTAGGGGTGTTGTCCCATCAACTCGTCCAGATTAGAGGCTTATCAGACTTAAACATGTATTCAACATCAGACATTCATTCTTTTGTTATGTTAAGTTAATCTTCCGCTGAGTTTATATTTATGTTTCTTTTATGTTTATTGAATAAGTTAGTGAATGCTTATGCCACAAGTTGACTTAGGGTCTCTTGGGGTCCCTTGTCCCATGTCTATGATCCGGGTATCCTCTCGGGTCGTGACACCGATATAGACCAATATAATGGGGACTGAGCTTCCCTTTCTTCTCAAATCTTATGACACCCTTCATAGGTGAAACCTTCAAATAAACCCAATCATCTACCGCAAACTCTAAGTCTATACGCCTAACATCAATATAAGACTTTTGACGACTCTATGCAGTCTTCAACTTTCTGGAATGATCTTAACTTTTTCCATGGCTTGTTGTACTAGATCTGGCCCTATCAACTTTTCTTCACCAACTTCGGACCAATCAATTGGAGATCTACGCCTCCACTCATAAAGAGCCTCATAGGGAGCCATATGAATATTAGAGTGATAATTGTTGTTGTGTGCAAACTCAATAAGAGGCAAATGGTCATCGCAATTCCCCTTAAAATCAATTACACATGCCCAAAACATATCCTCTAGGGTCTATGTAGTGCATTCTTCTTGACCATCTATTTGTGAACGAAAAGCTATACTAAGGTTCACCTTCGAGCCCAACCCTCTCTGAAATGACTTCTAGAACTGAGCAATGAACTGTGTGCCCCTATTTGATATGATGGAGAATGGAACTCCATGATATGTGACTATTTCACAGTTGTAGAGTCTAGCATAGTCCTCGACTGAGACTGTAGTCTCAACCGACAAGAAACGAGTCGACTTAGTGTATTACCTCAAAAAGTCTCTTAGATCAACTCGAGACTTAGAGAAGAAAATAGTAAAAAAATACAGAACCAAACAATGAACCTTAGTATGCTTTGTTGTAGGAACCAATGGGTCATTGGTTGTGCCCATTATTGAGTTGCAATGAGCTGTCAAAAATTGGTCCAGAACAGATGAGTGGATTGTTTGGACCATTGTTTGATTGTACAGTTCATTGTTTGGAGTCTTTGAATCAGGTTCATAGAGTAATTCAGAGGCAACATTAAAAACCACAACATGATCCCATGACTCGTACCAGGGAGGTATGGGTTACTGAAGAGTTGTAGGAAGGGAGTTCAGAGAATTTTTCAGTGGTGGATCAGAAGCTACAAAGACTTAGTACAAGTTGTAATTTGGTGTTATGAATTGTTGTTTTAGGTGTTAGATGAGATATTCTAATGCCTCAGACTTTTGGGCTAAGTTTGGAACAGTTCTACATATGTGGATAGACCCGAACCCAATAAATTTATGGAATTAAGGTGTTAAGATCTATCCTTAAGTGTAAGACGTGCATTGGATGCAAATTAAGGACATAAGGAACCTCTAGCACATAGTTGAGTAGAGAGCCTTCTTACCTATTGAGTTTTTATATAAGTTCTTACAAAAGTCAACTTCAAATGACCATAATTCCCATTTTACAAAGTGTTTTTGGGTGATTCTACACATTAAATTGAAGCAGTTTGAGTCTTCTTTCTAATGCATCTGACCTTGCACCAATTGAAGTTTGGAGTAAAAGGTTATGAGCAGTTTAGTAAAATAGCACCAGGCATTTGATAAACCTCAATACGGGACGTCTTATCAAACAACGACCCGTCCTTTTGGTCATTGTTCTTGCCTATTTAAAGCCTTTTTCAGTAGTTTGGGGGTATTTTGATAAACTCCTATGCTTTTAACTCCTAAATACTGTTGTTTTTGGCTTCCCTAAGGTCAGATTAAAGGGATTAACCTAGTCTAAATCCTTCCTCTCTTCAAAAGACCGATAGTTGGATTTTCTCCCAAGAAAGGAGCTAGCGTTCTTCTTCAAGTGCTTCCAAATCCTCCTTGGGTCTTCAAGAAAAGTCAAGGGATCATCAACCCAGGTATGTAGGGTTAATAGGGAAAATTCTTTCACCCTCATGCCCTTTTAAGTCCAAAATCATGATTTCTACTTCTCAAATTCTAAATTGTTAAATTCGTTTAACCCAATTCAACGCAATCTTCCTTGCTATATCTATGGGTTCAATTCTCTCATGTTTCAATTGATAATTTACGGATATTAGGGTAGATTTGACTCTCAATTTACTTAATAATTCATGATTTCAAGTTTATGAATATTATGCCCTATTATGCATGATTTATGAATTTCAAGCTTATGAACCCATGATTTCAAGTATGATGAGTTATCAAATATGCATCAATATTTATGAATTCTTTAACTTATGATTCCATGATTTTGAATTATGAAGCTTATTTTAAGTATATATAATTTCATGATTCGTGCAAGCCTATGTAAAGTGAAGCATGTTTCATCATGATTTCTAGCCAAGGGTTACAAGATCAATTTTAAAGAGATATTTTGGATTCAAGACTCCCCACTATTCAGACTTAAGCTATGGTCTGAGAATATGATTATGAGCAATATGCATGTTTTGGAAGTAGTGTCTAGCAGTGTGTTGGATAGAGGTTCAAGCAAACATCGGGTCTTAGAACTACGTGTCACTAGAGGATAAGGGATCCTCACTATTGGAGTGTTCCTCCCTTTCCTCAATGTGCACATGCGGGGGTCATTAGTTATTGGAGATTGTCGCCCTGAGTCATGAGTAATATCATGTCTTTCATCATTCTTTATCCGGGAAAGGCTTAGGATGGCTCTGCCCACTTGACGAAGGTAGTGGGGCATCACATAAGCTCTATCATTATGGTGTCGATTATGATGAGTCTCCTATTGTTCCTCATGTTTTCAGTTTCTTATGTTCATTTCTTGTAATATTATGTTTTATAGCATATTTGACCCATTGACCAGTTTTATGAGTTTTCACTTATGATTTCAAGTATTGTACATTACATGATTTCTAAATCTAAACCTTGGGTCATTATGTTCCGCTTATGATGAGTATATCATGATCATGATTACTTCAGGAGTATGATTTTTAGCATGTTGTTCTTACTCTCATGTTCTGCCTTGTTTAATATTCATGATTTTAGACTATCATTTTACTAGCATGTTTTACTCACCTTATAATCACGACCCGAACATAGGCTCGAATGGCAACACGGGACAAAGAGCCCCGAGAGACTCCCAGTCGATACAAGGCATGAATATACATCTAACTCAATTAGCAAAACTGAAGAATCAACATAATAATCTTAGCGGAAGTCTAAAATAAACATAACATCATAATACATAATTTGAAGCTGAATACATTCTTTTGTTTGTAAAGCCCCTAAACATGATGAGTTAATGGAACAAGACCCCAAATAACTCGAATAAGCTGAAATTTGAAAATACATAGAGAAATATGAAAAAGCATGGTCCTTGGGAGATGAGGACTCGCCAACAGGTTTAAGATGCTAACTCTTAAGAATGGATATGAACGGGAATGAGTCTGAGTGTCGGGTCCTGTATCATGAAACAATACAACATAGATTATGCGGTTAGTACGTAGAATGTACCGAGTATGCAAGGTAAGTAAAACCGCTCAAACAAGTAAAATCATTTAATAACATGCATAATGTAAATCATAAACAATAAGAATTTGAGAGTAGGGCTTGCATGCATTTTTTCTGAAATCATGATCTCATCGTAACATAGCATAACATCATAACTTAATCGATTGACTCAAAGATGAAATTTGATAGTCATGAGTAAAATAGAACATTGAGTCAAACCTTCTTTAGAACTTATATAGATATAAAAATCTCATGAATGCTAAACACACATAACTGAAATCATGAGGAACAATGGGAGACTCATCTTTTAACCGACATACCATGATAGAGCTTATGTGGTCCAAACTATCATACTCAAGTGGTAGAGCCTTCCAAAGCCTTGTCAGGGCTAAGGACGATACCATGATATCGATATCAATCTCTTGGCCCAATAAGGCAGGGGATAGCTCACAAGGGAGGTCCCGAAGTAATATATATATATAAGGATAACCTATATTGGCGCGTAGTTCTGAGGCATAGGGTGATCGACCCTTAGCCTACTCGGTGCTAGACACTACTCCCAAAAACATGGATATGCTCTCCATCATATTTCAATGAAGCTCAACATCGTCTATTGACGAAGCTCAATTATCAAATACATCTCAAATCTAAAATCGTGCATATGAGAAGCTTTAACTGAAACCATACCACAAGCTGAAAAATAATTGGGAGTCTCCGCTCCAACACCATATGGTAAGCTTAATTCGGGAAATCATAAATCAAACTTGAACATGTGGGCATTTCCCAATCCTTTAACATGCTTGAAAATACTCAATTCACATCGAAAAGATGAATATAAACATGGGTAGCTTGAAAACATGCTTTTTATCATAATATCTTATCATAATCATACATTCATCATAATATCATCCTTCATGAACTTATCATCAATGGGCTCTTTAATTCATAAAACTTACAACATGATTTTTTATTGAAAACAATATAAAACTTTCCCATGATTCATAATTCAACAGTAGAAACATATTAAGATCATACCCATGTAGAGAATTAGGAATTTCATGCATTGGGTTAAAACCCCATAATTTGACATAGAAAATTCATGATTTAGTGAGGGATTGGGAATGGGTGTGAAAGGATTCACCTATTCATAGCCCTATATACCTGATTATAGTTGATTCTTACACTTCTTTGATTTCCCAAGAGGAAATTGAAGAGAACCTTGAAGAATTTGCCTTGATCACCTCTCTAGACTATCACTCTTGCAGGCATGAATGTAAATTTCATCATTCATAACCTAGAATGACGTAGTTTAGGCCTTAGGATATTAGAAATTAGGGAAAAGCCCTTCCTAAATTCATAGAAATTAACTGTCAGTCAGTCCCCAAGAGGGACACGATGACTCATCACCTCTGGCCACGACTCGTGGCATCGTCCATCAAGTACACTATTTACCAATTCATCTAGGCTCGGCACGGGTGACTCAACGATTCATTACTAGTGACCATGAGTCGTGGTCACCACTCGTCACATACACTGCCTAGGAATTTAACTTGCTTCATTCTACTATTCTCGACCCTCCCCACGATTCGTGGTGGCTAACTATGACTTATGGGGGGCTTCTGTTAAGTACACTACCTTCTTCTTTTCCTTTCACAATCACCACCTCCCATGGCTGACCTAACAAATCTTGGGACCTGAGTATGACTAATGGTCACGTTAGTGAGGATCCGAATTCCCAAATTTCATCTCACCTTCTGAGCCTCATCATGAGTCATATCACAATTCGTAGACTGCACCTTACATCATAGCAGCATGACCAAATAGAGGCAGCAAGCAGCCCCTTATTCAGTGCCCTAATGCCAGTTTTAAATTTTTATTCATTTCAACTCTCGAGTCTGATCTTTGGTCTTCCGAGGTATAACACTTACATAATGAGTCCATTCAAAGTACTGATCGCATACTCTATGCTATATCATCTCATGATATAGGTTCGGGTGATAAGTCTAAGTCCTATAGTTAGATACTTTTCGGACCTAATCAGCTAGCAGTGGTGAGTCCACATTTTTCGAGGGCTAGAGTTATGTACTTCATTTTAATTCTTTTACCTTGTTTTAGTTTCAGACTTGGAGTTAGCTGGGGGCTGGTCCCAGCATCTCATCAGTTGATAGAGGTTCTTATACATAGATTTAGTATGTTCTACTTTGTGACTCAATGTTTAATTATTAGATTATCTTGTTATCCATAAGTGGATATTTTACACAAGTGATGTTTTACATTTCAGTTAGTTTCCGCTCTACTTTCCTTATAAATTATATTGTTCTGGTAGTATGCTATGACATGGGTTAGCTTGGAGCCATTCGTGGTTCTAGGTACCGTGTCTCAATCCAGGAACCTCGCTTGGGTCGTGACAAACATTGCATCAGAGCATTAGATTTAGGTATGTCTATGGGTTTCTGAAAGCTGCATTAAGTAGACACTTTTTCATGGGTGTGAAATGTGCCACTCTTACGGGGAAAAGGCTACAAGACTCTTTAGGAAATTTTCCTTTTTTGATTATCTTTGTCGTGCGATAAAGTACATATCTCTATTCCTATAACTCGTGTTATACACATTTGAAGAAATACACCTCCTCGCAGAGTCAACTGAATAAGAAATGGAAATGGCAATGGAGATGGGCATCAACCAGCCCCAACAGATCCCTTGCCCAAGCAGGTTACTCATGCTGAGTTCACGGCCACTTTTCAGATGTTGTCTTAGGCTATAACAGCCTAGGTCAACAGCAGGCAGTGGATCATGTCACCAGAACAGGAATGCGATAGTGGCTAAGGTGCGAGACTTCCTTAGGATGAACCCACCTAAGTTTATTAGGTCAAAGGTGGATGAGGACCTACATGAGTTCATAGAGAAGCTTCAGAAGATCACCCAGATTATGGGGGTGACTGTAGAGGAGAGTTCAGACTTAGCCTCCTATCTGCTAAAGTGGCTGCTCATATATGGTTCCAACAGTGGAAGGAGAGCAAGGGAGTTTCTGCCATCCCGTTGGTTGGGATGAGTTTGTTACAACTTTCTTTGAGAGATTCTTTCCTTGAGAGTTGAGGGAGGCAAAGGCAGCTGAGTTCGTCAATCTGAAGCAGAACATCATTATCGTCCAGGAGTATGCCTTACAGTTTACCCATTACTCCAAGTATGCACTGGAGATGATGGCTGATCAAAGGGCTCATATGATCCAGTTCATGAATGGGTGGCAGAATTGTTGGTCAAGGAGTGCAAGACCGCCATGTTGATTAATGATTTAGATATCTCTCCACTTATCATATATGCCCAGTAGATCGAGGAGTAAAAGATAAAGGAAGAGGAAAGGGATAACAAGAGATCCATTAGTGATAGGAGATTCAGAGTATCCCCATCAGAGGATGGGTGGTGAACACCACTCACAATCTCATTAGAGGTCATCAACCCTAACACCATCGACAGCCAGTGCCCCCTTTAGACCCAGGGTGAGGGAGATTACATATCCAGTTTGCAAGAGTTGTGGTAAGAACCATTTAGGATAGTGCATGGCTGGTTTAGGAATTTTCTTATGGTGCAGTAAGTCGGGCCATAAGCTTAGAGATTGCTCAACAGCCAAATGGGCAAAGGTAGAGCCCCAGCCACCTTTTCAGCAACTTTTTCAGCTCACCCACCTGAGCATGGCACATCATTTAGTGTAGGTGGTGGACAGCGTCAGAACTGCTTATACATCTGTCATCACGCCAGGATTATAAGAACTCGCCAGAAGTAGTCACAAGTATGTTATGAGCTTTTTATTTTGGTACTTATATGTTGCCAGGCCCAGGAACCACAACATAAGGTATAAGATTCTTTTTAGTATGCTAGTATCAGATTTATTCCATGGATGGTATGAAATGGTTATAAGTATGAAGTTTACAGCGATAGCGTTAGAGGAAAATGGGAAGTCAGGAGCTAGTGATACTAGCCTCATCTTAAGAAAGGATCCAAGAGCCTTAGAACGATGGCTTTAAGCTAAGGGGGAGATGAAAAGTTGAAGGGCCTAGTAAAATCTTGAGTTGTTTAGGGTGTGGCAGTTCCAGGAATAGTAGCCTTGGGATGTTGATCCTTTCCTAATTAGATGTTTTCCTTAAGTTTTAGTCAACGCTACACTTTAGTCATGCTTATATTCAGCTTCTCTGAATGACAGATAACCTCTTCAATCAATGATCCCATCTTATTCCATGATTTCACAAATCTCAGCTTCACGTCATGAAACTCGTTTTGTATGTAAACTCATGTCCCCCAGTATGCCAGCCTATGAACTTAGTCCTTGAGAATTTCCTTAACGACTCATAAGATCGTGCTATATTACATACATGCCTAGCTTATCTCTAGTGAAGGTTCTGTGGAGGAATCATCTAGTCGAGGGAGCTACATGGAAAGCCGAAGCAAACATGATGGCTAGATACCCGCATCTTTTCACTTCTAGTTCCATTCGAGCTTGAGGTACCATTTCCTCCTTAGCACTCCATTTAGTTTCATGTCAAGTTCCTGCCTCTCAGTTCCTTTCATGTATTAGCATGCATGTACGTTTCATGAGTTCAATTCATTCATGTGTTTCATGTTCGGAGCCAATCACTCCCTCAGTTCCATGTATAGCTATTCAGTTTTGGGATTGCAGCTCTTTCCCGAGCCTTTTAGCTTAGTTAGCCTATATTTGAGGATGAATGTTCCCAAGGGGGAGATATTGTAATACTCCAAAAAGTCCCTTAGATAAGACCCAAGACTTAGAGAAGAAAAAAGTAGGAAAATAACACCAAAACCAAACAATGAACCTCCGTATGATTCATTGCAGGACCCAATGGTTCATTGGTTGTGCCCGTTGTTGAGTTCTGGTGAGTTGTCAAAAAATAGGTCCATAACCTATGAGTGGATTGTACGGACATTTGTTTGATTGTACAGGTCATTTAATGTCGTTATATCAGGTTCAGGGAGTAATTCGAACGCAACATGAGAAACCACGATAGGATCCCACAACTCGCACCATAGTGGTATGGGTCATACTGAAGAGTCGTAGAAAGGGAGTTCAGTGAATTTTAAAGTGGAGGATCAGTAGCTACAAAGACTTAGTAAGAGTTGTAATATGTTGGTATGAATCTCCGTTTCAATAGGTAGATGGGATATTGTAATGCCTCAAACTTTCGAGCTAAGTTTGGAAACATTTTAGGTGTGTGGATAGACTCGAACCCGATAAATTTATGGAAACAAGGTGTTAAGATCAATTCTTAAGTGTATGAAATGCATTAGATGCAAAATAAAGTCATAAGGAACCTCTGGCACAAAGTTGAGTTGAAAGCCTTCTTACTGATTGAGTTTTCGTATAAGTTTTTACAAGAGTCAACTTCAAATGACAATAGTTCCCATTTTACAAAGTGTTTTGGGTGATTCAACATATAAAATTTAATCCCTTTGGATCTTCTTTCTGATGCATCCAACCTTGCATCAATCAGAACTTGGAGTAAAATGTTGTGAGTAGTTTAGTAAAACAGCACCAGGCATTGGACGAACCTCACTATGGGTCATCCTATCAAACGACGACCCATCCTTTTGGTCGCTGTTTCTACCAATTTCAGGCCTTTTTAGGCAGTTTGGGGGTATTTTGATAAACTCCTATGCTTTTAACTCCTACATGACATCGTTTTGGGATTCCTTAAGGTCAGATTAAAGGGATTAACTTAGACTAAATCCTCACTCTGTCCAAAAGACCGATAGTTGGATTTTCTCTCAAGAAAGGAGCTAGGATTCTTCTTCAAACTCTTCCAAATCTTCCTTGGTCCTCAAGGAAAGTCAAGGATCATCAACCTAGGTATGTAGGGTTATGAATAAGGAAAATTCTTCCACCCTCATGCTGTTTCAATTCCAAATTCACGATTTCTACTTCTCAAGTTCTAAATTGTGAAATTCTAAGGCTTAACCCAATTCAATGCAATCTTCCATGCTATCTCTATTGGTTCAATTTTCTCATGTTTCAACTGATGATTTATGGCTATTAGGGAATATTTGACTTTCAATTTACTTACTAATTCATGATTTCAAGTTTATGAAGATTATGCCCTATTATGCATGATTTATGAATTTCAAGCTTATGAGCCCATGATTTCAAGTATGATGAGTTATCAAGTATGCATGAATATTTATGAATTCTTAAACTTATGATTCCATGATTCTGAATTATGAAGCTTATTTTAAGTATGTACGGTATCATGATTTGGGCAAACCTATATAAAGTTAAGCATGTTTCATCATGATTTCTAGCCAAGGCTTACAAGGTCAGTTTTAAAGAGATATTTTGGAGTCAAGACTCCATACTATTCAAATTTAAGCTATGTATTGGTAATATGATAATGAGCAATATTCATGTTTTGGGAGTAGTGTCTAGCACAGAGTAGGCTAGGGGTTCAAGCAAATTCAAATCTTAGAACTACGTGCCATTATAGTATAAAAAATCCTTGATATTAGAGAATGGTTCCCTTAGCTCGAGGAATATCAGATGCTCAGTATTGTAGAGTGCCTCCCTTGCCTCAATAGACTCATGTAGGGGTCATCGTTATTGGAGATTTTCAACCTGAGTAATGAGTAATATCATGCCTTTCTTTGTTCTTTGCCCTGGCATGGCTTAGGACGACTCTGTCCTCTTGAGAAAGTTAGTGGGTCATCATGTAAGCTCTATCGTGATGGTGTCGGTTATGACAAATCTCCCATTATTTCTCATGTTTTCAGTTACTTATGTTCAAGTCTAATGATATTATGTTTTATAACATATTAGACCAATTGACCAGTTTTATGAGTTTTCACTTATGATTTCAAGTATGGTACATTATATAATTTTATTTCTAAATCTTGGGTCATTATGTTCTGCTTATGATGAATATCTCATTATCATGATTACTTCAAGAGTATGGCTTTTAGCATGTTGTCCTTACTCTCATGTTCTACCTTGTTTAATATTCATGATTTTAGACTATCGTTTTTTACTAGAATTTTTTACTCACCTTACATGTTTAGTACATTCAAAATACTAACCGCATACTCTATGCTATATTGTCTCATGATATAGGTTCGAGTGATCAGTCTCAGTCCCTAGGTTAGATATGTTCCAGACCTGATCAGCTAGCAGTGGTGAGTCCTCATCTTCTGAGGACTAGAGTTATCTACTTCATACTGTTCTTTTACCTTATTTTAGTTTCTGACTTGGAGTTAGCTGGGGGCTTGTCCCAGCAGCTCATCGGTTAGTAGAGGCTTTTAGATGTAGAGTTAATATGTTCTTCTTTATGACTCAGTGTTTAAATTATCAAATTATCTTTTTATCCATAAGTGGATGTTTACATTTCAGTTAGTTTCCGCTCAATTTTCCATATAAATTATATTTTACTGGTAGTATGCTATGCCATGGGTTAGCTTGAAGCCATTCTTGGTTCTAGGTCTCGTGTCTCAATCTGGGATCCCAACTTAGGTCATGACACTTAGTCATTTGGTCTACAATCACTCAAATAGAGTCATGTTGCCTTTGTGATCTCAGTAGACCGGTGATAAATATATTGATCATCCCCTATTTCCACTCGAGGAGTGTTGTATTATGAGCCACACCACATGACTTTTGTGCTCTACCTTAACCTATTGACTATTCGGGCATTTAGAAACAAAGTCCGCAATATCCCTCTTCATACCATTCCCACAGATAGACTTTCATTAAGTCATGCTACATTTTCATGGAACTTGGGTGAATCGAATACCTAGAGCTATGTGCTTCTTCCATGATTCTATCTCTGAGACCATCTATGTCCCGAACGCATAACCTACCTTGCTATCTCAATACACCATATCGCCCTTGTAAGAAAACTAACACCTTTTGCTTGTGGGCATCTTTCTTTAATTGAAGCAATAGGGGATCTCTGTCTTATTTTTCCTTAACTTCTACTACTAAAAATGACTCGGCCCTATTTTTAACAAGCACACTACCCTCTTGGGAGTCTAGAAGAAGAACTCCCAGATCCTTAGCTAGTTCTCTTTTCTCTTCCTCCATATAAGTTGTACTTCCCATAGACACCCTACTAGGAGCGTCAGCAACTACGTTTGGTTTACTTGGATGGTAGAGAATACTCATGTCATAATCTTTGAGCAACTCAAGCCATCTCCTCTGTGTAAGATTCAACTCCTTCTGGCTGAACACATACTGAAGACTCTTGTGGTCTGTGAATACATCAACATGCGAACCATAGATATAATGGCACCAAATCTTTAATGCAAACACTAACATTACCAACTTCAGGTTGTGAGTAGGATAACTCTTCTCATGAACCTTAATTTGTCTTGATGCATAAGCTAAAACGTTACCATTCTACATCAATACACAACCAATGCCCACTCAGAATGCATCACAATACACCATATAACTATCTATACCCTCTGGTAGGGTCAACACTGGAGCAGTAGTCAAACGAGTCTTCAATTCATGAAAGCTCTTCTCACAAGCCTCTGATCATTGAAATTTAATCTTCTTTTGAGTCAAATTAATCAGCGGAGTAGCGATAGTTGAAAATCCCTCTACAAACCTTCTTTAACCGCCAGCTAAACCCAAGAAACTTGTGATGTCGGTTGGGGTTGTGGGCTTGGGCCAACTCTTCGCTGCCTCAATCTTCTGAGAATCAACCTGAATACTCTTGCTGGAGACTATGTGTCCTAGGAATGCCACCGACTTCAACCAAAATTCACACTTAAAAAACATGGAAAATAACTCACGGTCCTTAAGTGTCTGTAGGACTATTCTGAGATGGCTAGCATGTTACACCTCATTTCTGAAGTAAACTAAGATGTCGTCAATGAACAATAATGGACATATCCATATATTACTTAAACACTCTATTCATGAGGTCCATGAATTCTGCAGGAGCATTAGTCAAACCAAAGGACATAACAACAAACTTAAAATGACCATAATGGGCCCTAAAGGCTATTTTAGGAATATCACTTTCCCTAACTTTCAATTAATGATAGCCTGATTTGAGGTCTATTTTTGAGAATCAAGTGGCACCCTGAAGTTGGTCAAACAAGTCATCAATTTTAGAAAGGGGATACTTATTTATGATGGTGACTTTGTTCAACTGATGGTAATCGATACACATTCTGAGAGTACCATCCTTCTTATGCACAAAAAGAACTGGAGCACCCCAAGGTGAAACACTAGGGAATATGAAACCTTTATCAAGAAGATCTCTTAACTGCTCTTTAACTCTTTTAACTCGGCTGGAGCCATTTTGTATGGTAGAATGGAGATAGGATGAGTGTCAGAAAGAACATATATCTCGAAAACTATTTCCCTATTGGGAGGAACTCCGAGAAGATCATCTGGCAAGACCTTTGGAAATTCATTCATAACTGAAACTGACTGAAGGGATGGTGTCTCAATATTAGAGTCTCTAACTCTTACCAACTGATAGATACACCCCTTAGAAATTAACTTCCTTCCCTAAAATATGAAACCAAATGACCCTTAGGCATGACGGGACTACAATCCCGAACTAGGACTAGCTCATTTAAAAACTGAAACTATACTACTTGGGTCTTACAATCAACTGAGGCATAATAGAAATACGACCAATCTATTAAGTCATCTGTGGTATTTTTGTGATTGACTAGAATGGTATAATTTCTGAGGATTCTTTTTGCTAAGATTGATTCAACTACTGGAGTAGAAACACTGACGGTTTCTAAGAGTTTTTCTGGGCTAATCTCGAACTTTACGGCTATATAAGAACTCACAAAAGATAAAGTGGCACCTGGATCAAGTAGATCATATATTCAATGGAAAAGACTTTTAACATACCAGTGACCACATCTAGGGAGTTCTCCTGATCCTGGCGACTAGACATAGCATACAAATGGTTTTGACCTCCTCCTGTCCCTAAAGTGGTGACTTTTTGGGCAACTCTACTTGCTGAAGTAGTAGACTGGGCCTTATTTCCCCCATTGCTCTGTCGTGATGGACAATCTCTTAAAAAGATGCCTTATTGGTCATATCCGTAACATTCATCACTGCCTGAGCGACACTCACCCAAGTGACTCCTGCCATACTTGGCACAAGGTGGATGTCTAGAGGTTCCCTGAGTTGTATTACCCTACATATGTGAACTCTAACCATTTTGAAACCTCTGGTCATTTCTATTGCTCGGAGCTCGTGCACTAGTGGCTAATAGTGCAATTTCATAGGATCTCTTCTGAAAGGACCTACTATAATTTTTGCTCCTCTTCTAGCGTCTTAACCGACTAACCTTGCCTTATTACTCTGATGCACCTCTCTATCCTCCTCCTTATCCTCCTCTAACTGTTAGGCGTACACCATAAGCCTAGAAATATCCATATTATTGATTAGAAATGTTCCCTTGAATTTCTTTTCATACGTTTTCCCGTACCAAGAATGGACTTTCTCATTCTGGCCCTCATATCCAATACCATCTCCAGAGCATACCTAGATAGATGAGTGAACTTAAGAGTATATTCCTTCATGCTCATGGTGTCCTACTTTAAGTTCACAAACTCTTCTATCCTAGCCTCTCTCATCTCGTAGGGGAAGAAGTGGTTTATAAATGCCTCCCAAAACTATCCCAGGCAACCGAAGTTGCATTCTCACCATGGGCCTGCTCCCACTAATCGTACTATATATTGGATACATCCTTGAGTTGATAAGAAGAAAACTCAACTTCTTCAATTTCTATTGCATGCATTGTCGTCAAGGTCTTCCAAATCTCATCAATAAAGTTCTCAAGGTCCTTATCAACCTTAGACCATGTAACACTGGCGGCTTCATCCTCAGTAATCTCCTAATCCTCAACCTCAACACTCTTGACAAGTCATGAGAATTAAAACTAGCGGGTGCTCAGCCCTGACGGCCTAAAATAGAAGCAAACAACTGAGTGAGCATTTGGATAGCTCTCCTAAATTCTACCTCTGAAGTGCCAACTAAGGGAGGTTGAGGAACAGGTGCTTTCGAAACTCCCTCACTAGCAGCCAATGCATTTTGAGCTCCAACACTCACACCCTGAACTATCGTGCATGCCCCGTTCCTAGTCTATATCCTAATCTAGGGTGGCAGACTTGCTATATTATTTCCAGCATAAACCTCAGCAGTGTCAGCAGTCCTCTGACTGGCGGTACATGTTTAAGGCATGATCTGAAACATGTGAATGCACGAGTTAGGAGGAAATCTTCATAGAGTTGAGCTCTATCCTACAAAATAGAGTATGAAAGAAGGGAGGTATTTCCTAACTACCTATAGTCTCCTTATTATAGATGTGGCATGTTTCGCACCTATAAGAAGGACACTATTAGAAGTAGTTTCATAGAGATTCTAGGACTCTTTAAACCTAAAGATCTAATATCAAGTTTGTCACACCCTGAATCTGCACCCTTGGTGTGGTCGACACTCAGATAACTAATGATCGAAGAAAACACTTGGCCTAGCTTAATATTAGCTAAGAATATAATCAAAATATGCAGAAGCAGTAACTGCAATGAGCTCAACTTTAAGGAAAATAAGATTCAACAACTGCAACTGAAATAATTCTAAAAAGTAACATCAATGACTCAACATTCTCACTAGTGTTTGAAGCCTATTAGTCTGAATGATAGTTTCTGGGACAAAGTTTCCATAACTACCTCAAGATCTACTTGTAACAACTTAAAAGTCCCTAAGACTAGACCCTAGATTTGGCGTATGAACCAGCGGAAAACTAAAATTTTTCCTTAGTAAGAGTCTCAATAATACACGTGATAAGTTTGTATAGTCATACCCAAACTCGTGAGATGGAGGTCAGAATATTGTCCATGGTATAATGTTAAAAAACGTTGTTTAAGTTGTGAGTTGAGATATTGTAAAGCCTCGAACTTTTGGGCTAAGTTTGAAACTGTTTTAGGAATGTGGATAGATCCAAACTCAATAAATTTTATGGAAAAGGTGTTAAGATCAATTCTTAAGTGTGAGAAGTTCATTGGATACTAATTAAGGTTATAAGGAACCTTTAGCATAAAGTTGAGTTGAGAGCTTTCCTACCGATTGAGTCTTCATATAAGTTCTTACAAGGGTAAAATTTAAATGACCATAACTAATATTTCATGAAATTTTTTTGGGGTGATCCAGAATATAAAATTAAATTTCTTTTAGTCGTATTTCTGATGCATCTGACCTTGCATCAATCGGAATTCAAAGTAAAAAGTTATGAGTAGTTTAGTGAAGCACTGTCTGGTTTGACAAGCAAAGGACAAACCTAGTCACCACGAGTTATGGTACAACTCATGGTACCAAGGTACGAATCTTACTGAGCATCCATGGTAAGAGTTTCAACAAGATTTGAAGTCACCCAGAAGCCACGAATTTCATACCATGACTCGTGGTATGTCACGATGAGTCGTGGTACGACCCGTGAAGGCTGGCAGGGAAGCTTCTCAGCTCGTTTTCATAAGGACATCCTAGTAATTTTTTATGCTTTTAACTCCCTAACTAGGTCATTTTAGGCTTCCTAAAGGGTTTATTAGAGGGTTTTACTTCACCTAAACTCTCATTCCCCTCAAAACTATCATAGATTGAAGATCAAACCTCTCAAGGCTCTCAAGAAATTAAGGTTCTTCTTCTTCTCAACTCTCTTGGGTCTTAATTCTGAGGAAGAATCCATCAATCCCCAGGTATGTGAGGTCATGAATGGGGGATTTCTTCCAACCTCATGCTCTATCCTGATGATTTGGTAATCTACCAACTCACTAGGCTCTTAAACATGAGTTTTTGCTTAGTTTTCAGGTCATCTAGGTGGATTTTATGCCCTTTCTCCTTGATCTTTGCAAATACTTAACTTTAGTTTAAAAAGCATGAAATTGATCAAAAAGTATGAAAATGGAGATGAGAATCGGCGCTCCACTAAAGGACACCGTTGAAACACCTACTAACCATAGATGCCTACTCTGCTGAGGAAGAATGACCGGCAGACCGTAGATTAGCAACAGTGAACCACTGGCGCTAATGCTGAATTTCTTTTGAACCTACTGGCCATCAACTATGATCGACTGGCACACCGCTTACTAGCACCAGCGAACTGCTAGTGAATCGCAAGTGACGCTCGTCAGAAAAGGGCAAAAGTGTCCAACTCAGAGAAAGAGGAGCATTTTTGTACCCAACTTTTGTACATCTAAAAAAAGAACTGAACCTTCTATCCCATATTAGGTTTGGCATTGTATTGAATATTGAATAGAAAGTAGAGAGAAGTTGGAGAATTGAATTATAGAGAGAGGAAGCTTCATCTTCTTCTTTGAAAAGGTAGAAAAACTCAATTCGAGATTAAAATCTTGTGCTTGAATTTTCTTCATCATTTTATGGAATGGATATTGAATTATTCCTTAATAAAATGTCTTCTTCTACTTACAAGTGTAGCTAAATTCCTTGTTAGGTGTGTCTGAATGATTGAAGTTAATTTGGATTGGGTATTCTTTAATTGATCTTAGGTTTACTCAATTATTATAATTCTAGTGTTTAATATAAGTTGTAATCTAATTACTCATAGTTGCAAATGTGGGTTGTATTTACTTACTCTAATTTTTCTTGAAAAAGAAATTTAGAGTATGGGTGATGAAACATTAGTGGGTAATTAGGTGTTGATCATGTGGGGTTGGGCTAGAGATAGACAAAACCCATTTTCAAAGACCCATAGAGAATCAAAGCTAGAAATAGTTGATTCTTACCCAAGTTGATGTGGTTGTTGTGAAAAGGACTTCGCGGTTTTAGAAAACCTAAGGTATAAGGCACCTAATTGGTTCAAAAACGTAAGGTGCCGCCTTGTCCACAACTGATTATACTATTGAATAATGCTAGGAGCTGTTAATAATCCCAATTTGATGATGCCCTGATAATGTCACACCTCTAGTAGTCTCTCCTTTGGTATTTTCGACTCTTTGTCCCTATTTTTGTGAGAAAATTTTGTATCTCATTTAACAAGTTGTGATTTCCCAATTTTTACTTTATTGTTGTTGAGGCATTGATGCAAGCTACTTCAATTTGATAGACAACTCTTGCATGATCAACTACAGATTTGACCCCGATACTCGCAGGGTATATTTGTTTTGCCAACATTCATTTACGCTCTCTCATTAAGAGGAGTGAATTTGGATTCTATCAAAAAATGGCATCGTTGCCAGGGAATATAGTTTGATAGCCTTTAGTTGATTATTGAGTTGAGTTAATTTAGCATCTTATGTTCTGTTCTCCCATTGTTGAATTGTTATTTCTATAATAATGAGTCCCTTTGAAAAGCTACTGAGGAATCCCAATGGGGCATCTTATGTTGAAACCCTCCAATTGATGGATGAGATATGGATGAGAGAAAACAAAAAAAAGACGCGGTGTTGATGTGCTGATGAAGCAAATAGAGCTGCTAGTGAATTGTACAATGGGTTTTCATATGAGGTACCAAAAAGCCAACTAGGGCTATTGATATCCTTATTATAAAAATCAAGGTCGGAACTTTGTATGTATAGCTGAAACGAGTAGCTAGGGAAGTGAAGAGTCCTTCTCATCTCGCATTGAAAGCATGCTTGAGGTTGCGCTTGAGCAGGTTCTTTCGACTGATTTAGAGATTCGGGAGCTGCAAAATGATCTCTTAGACCACACTCAAAATGTGAAGGACCATGAAGTGTCTTTCAGACAGTTAGAGGACAGAATGAACTCATTAGCATCTCAAATGGCGACCCAACAAGTGATAAAGTAAGAAAAGACTCTACCACTACCAACCATTGTGGAGGAAGAAGCTACGCAATGGAGGGTGGAAGAAGAAATTTTGAAAGAAACATTTGAAAGTATTCTCTTGAACAGTGAAGGAATAGAAGAGGTATGTCATGAGTAGAGGGTTGGGCACCTATTCCTTTCAATCAAAGAAACTTGATCTTGAACTCAAGAATAGGATAACACTACCATTGTAACCATCCATCATTTCACCACCGGTCTTAGAGCTTAAACTATTACCTGCCCATTTGCAGTATGCATATTTGGGAAAACCGAGACACTCCCAATGATTGTCTCAGTTAAGCTAGACAACCAACAAGCAGAAGCACTTTTAGCAGTATTGAGGAGGCATATCCGAGTAATGGGATGGTCTATAGTTGATATCATTGGTATACCACCGAGTATTTGCACTCACAAGATCAACCTTTAGGACAATTGTAGCTTATTAGTTGAGCATCAAAGATGGATAAATCCACCGATGAAAAAGGTAGTTAAGAAAGAATTTATCAAATGGTTAGATGTAGGAGTGGTGTATCTTATAGCTGATAGCAGTTGGGTAAGCCCTGTCTAATGTGTGACGAAGAAAGCAGGGATTATAGTGGTATCCATTGAGAAGAATGAGTTGATTGCAATGCGTCCAGTCACCAGATGGAGGGCGTTATAGATTACCGCAAGATGAACTCATGGACTAAGAAGGATCACTTTCTAGTTCCCTTAATTGACCAAATGCTAGATCTCCTGGCTGGGAAAGAATAATATAATTTATTTGAGGGATACTCAGGCTATAATTGGATTTCTATTATTATACCCCCGGAGCCCAAAGATCAGACCCGGGAGTTGTAACAGAGAAAACTAAAATTCTGCACTAGATCACAGAATGGTTCGTTAGGTGACCTGTGAGGAGGGACCACGAGTCGTGAACTGACTCGTGGGTAAGCAGAGAGGTAGAATGGTCTGGGGGATACCACGGGCATGACCATGGGTCGTGGTCAGGCCACACGACTTATGAGGTCACACATGGCCAGGACTGGATGCTTGGCAAGGATGATTGGGAAATGAAGGCTACGAATGGTAACCACAAGTCATGGTCACTTGCCACGATTTATGGTGTCCTCTGTGGGGTCTCATGGTAGATTTTTTGTAGTGAACATCATGACTCAAGGCCACTAGTCATGGCCCCTAGGGATGAGTCATCCAATCCCTCGTAGGGGGCAACCAACGAAATTCTGCATTCCTAAGACCTAGGGTCATAAACTACGTCGTTTTTACCTCTGAATGGTGGGTTTAAGAGGGGAAAAACTAGCCTAAGTCCTTAATTATGCATGCAAAGGAATAGAAGGTAATAGAGAGGTGATCTAGAGTGATTCAAGGCTTTATGAAATGATCTCATGATTTATCGATTTATGATGTTGGCCGACTAAAGGTCCTTTAGTTCTGGGCTAATTATGTTTAATGGGGATCAATGAATGATGAATGTTTATTTTATCCATGAATCTACATGAATGATGTTATTGATTTATGTATGAGCCTATATGCATGTTTTTAGGAGCCGTGTCTAGCACCGTGAAGCTCGACGTTCAAAGGACTACACCGGTGTCTCATAACCACGTGCCACCATTGGTCTATAATGATACATTACAATAATAATTATCCCCTCTTTTTGTGATATCACATAATGCACGTCCATCGCCTGACAAGCCAGGGGTGACTCTACCTACTTGAGTGAGATAGTTGGGGCATCATGAAAGGCTCTACCATGATGGTGTTTGTTATGAAGAGTCCTCTCATTATTCCGCATGTTTTATGCATTGTTATGTTTATGATATTGGCTCAAGTGATGATTTGTTAAAGTCTCTCTTATGATTATGAAAATGAATGATTTACGAATGATTTGAAAACCTTGAGCCTTATGTTATGTCATGATATTTATGATATGAGCATGATGTCCTAATCTAATGATGTTTTATGAATTTAATGTATTTTAAATGGACTTTTTACTTTCCTTGCATACTCGGTATATTCCATGTACTGACCACATACTTTCTATAATGTATCATTTCATGATACAAGACATGGCTCTCAGGCTCATCCTCATCTTTAGATCATCTCAGAGTTTGCTCTCAAGTTTGTTGTTGAGCCCTCATATTCCAAGGACCGTTGATTAGACGTTTATATTATTCTATGTTACAGTATTTGGCTGGGTTAGTTGGGGGTATTGTCCCATCAACCCATCTTATACAGTAAAGGATTTCAGACAAATGTAGTACTCAACTTGTGTGTGTGTCGTATTTCTGAATGTTATGACATGTTATGTTACATTTATGTTTCCGCTATGTTTTATGTTCAGTCTTCCATTTAAAGTGAATGAAATATATGTATGCTTATGCCATGGGTCGACTTTATACCTTTTGGGGTTCCTTGTCCCGTGTTACGATCCAGGTCTACATTCGGGTCATTACAAACTTGGTATCAGACTAATAGGTTTTGAACTATCCTACGGTGTCTAAAAGCCGCTTTGAGTGGAGTCGTTTTCATGGGTGTGTCTAAAAGCCGCTTTGAGTGGAGTCTTTTTCATGGGTGTGAAGCACGCCACACTTATGATGAAGAGGCTATGAGACGTTTAGGAAATGTTCCCTTCTTTCTTGATCTATGTCGTGCGATGAAAAGTCCCCCTATTCTTATAACTCGTGCTATACGCGTGTGTAGAATCATGTCTTCTTAGAACAACGATGGGAGTCAGCCAGCACCACCATCTCTAATGGATTCCATGCTAGTTACTTATGTAGATCTCGGAGAAGCTCTTAGAGTATTGATGTGAGCTATGATCACCCAGCCTAACCAGCAAGCTATCGCACCAGTGAACCCTACCGGGGAGGCAGCAACTACTAGGATTCAAGGACTCATGAAGGAGAGCCCGCCAGAGGTTGGTGACTCAAGTGTGGTTGGGGAGTATAGAGGGAACAATAGGGAAAACAAGAGGCCCAAGGATGGAAACCTTAAGAAATCCCAATAAGGTTCGAGTAGTGGGAGTCACTCTCAAAGCTGCCAGAAGTCTCCAGTCCAAGCTTGGGGGTATAAGCCCCGAGTGAGGGAGAGTACTTACCAAAATTGCGGTCATTACAAAAAGCACCATCGAGGGAAGTGCTTGGCAGGTTCAGATGTTTGTTTTATTGTGGCCAACTTGGTCATAAACACAAGGATTGCGCTTTAGCCAAGCGAGATGGTTGGATAGGCCGTGCTCCGAACCGTCCTCCATCAGCTCCAGCAAATTTCCAACCTCAACAACATAGGTTATCAAGAGCGAGTGGCGGTCAACCACAGATGTAGTCTCAGGTATGTCATGAGTTATTCCCTCGTACCTATCATGATTGTTAGTTCCGAGGACTACTGTAAGAGGTACAATTCCCTTTGAGCATTTTAAGATGAGATTATCACATGGGAGGTGAGGAAATGGTAAGTTGAGGGCCCAATCATGTCCTGTGTTTCTTGTAAGGAAGTCCTATGGATAGCATTCGGGGGTAGTCCCTCCTTTCTTCTTTAGATGTTCCCTTATGTATTGCTCAATGCTAACGCTTGACTCGCGCTTATGTTCAGAACCCTAAGATGACAGGAAACCCCATCCGTCTATGATCTCAATATTACCCGTTTAGTTTCATGTCATGACTCTCGTTATGTATGTGAATCCATGTTTCTTAGCACGCTCAACCCTCTGAATTTAGTCCCAAAAGTTTGTTCTATCAGCTCATGAGATGGTGCTATATCAGGTATATGCCAAGATTAGACTTCTTACACGATTCATGGTCATGATTCCCTTACTCTAAACTCTAAGGATGTTCTCCATGATGGAAATGCTGGTTAAGACGTGTACATTGAGTATAACTCCCTATCCTCGCCATAGATGTTGGCCCTAGTACAGGAAGCCCAGCTATTAACCAAGCCTAGAAGTGTAGCAAGCCACATGGTCATTTTGTGATTGTCGATCCGTTTTCCTAGGATGAACCTCTCTTTATCATTACTCTATTGTTCATGACTTGCGGAAGTGGAAGACTTTGTTCCGAGATGATTTAATGAAGATTGGATGAGACGTTTGATTTTTTAAGGCTTTGAAGTTTGAGGGTTGACCAAAGTCAACAATCTAGGTTGTCAAGCTCGAAATTGGATTTTGAAAGCTTGATTGGTTCCAGATGGTGAGTTATGAATTAGTTGGGTAGTTTGCATGGTTTATTAGGTGATTCGAGAGTGATTTTAACCTCAGGTTTAATTAATAAGTTTGAGGAAGCTAGATGTGACCATGGTAAAGTCGGGGTCAAGCAACTTTACGTGGGTAACTTGATGGATCCAACCAGTCCAGAGTGGGTTTTAGGATTGGAATGCGTATTTGGGTTGTGATCGGAGAATTTTGGATGAATTTTAGATGAATTAGAGCACACTACGTATTTGTCATGATCTTAGGCATAAAAGATGGAGACTCAAAAGTTGGGCACCTCAAGATTCTTGACAGGAATTGTAGGAGTTCGTTTGGTCGACTCAACCGATAGCGGTGTGGTAGTTTAGGATGAATCAGAATCATCCTTTGTGATTGCTGTAAGGGCGAGGCAAGATAAGGAACCGATTTTGGTAAAGCTGAAGGAAGTCGTTCGAAGTCAAAAGGTAGAGGTCTTCTCTCAAGGGTGCGATGGTGTGCTTCGGTACCAGGGTCGCTTATATGTTCTGGATATCGATGATTTAAGGAGTCGGATGATGCATGAGGTTAATGGATCTAGGTACTCTATTCATCCAGGTGCAACCAAGATGTATCATGATTTGCGGGAAATATATTGGTGGAAAGGCATGAAGAAGGATATTGCAGAATTTGTACCCAAGTGCCCGAACTGTCAGCAAGTAAAGGTTGAACATCAAAGGCCGGGAGGTATACTCCAGGATATTAGCATTCCTACTTGGAAGAGGGAAGAGATTAATATGGATATCATCATAGGCCTGCCTCGTACTCGTCGACACTATGATTTTATTTGGGTTGTGGTAGATAGGTTGACCAAAGCTGCACATTTTCTACCCGTCAAAACTACGGATTCGGCGGAGGATTATGCCAAACTGTACATCTGGGAGTTGGTTCGATTGCATGGAGTTCCCTTGTCTATCATTTTAGACCGAGGTACTTAATTTACCTCTCAGTTTTGGCGGTCTTTTTGAAAAGGGCTTGGGACTCAGTTAAACTTAGCACAACATTTCATCCGCAAACGGATGGTCAAGCGGAGCATAAAATTCAAACTCTCGAAGACATATTGAGAGCTTGCGCGATGGACTTTAAAGTAGTTGGGATGATCACTTGTCCTTCGTTGAGTTTTCTTACAATAATAACTATCATTCCAGTATCCAAATGGCACCATTCGAGGCTCTCTATGGGCGGAGATGTAGATCGCCCATCGTATGGTTTGAGGTTGGTGAGGCAGCTATGATAGGGACAAATTCGGTTCCTGAGGCTATGGTGAAGGTTCAATTGATAAGGGATACGCTGAGAACCACTCAGAGTCGCCAAAATTACTACGCCGATCTAAGGAGAAGAGACCTTGTGTTCGAGGTGGATGATTGGGTGTTCTTGAATGTATATCCCATGAAGGGAGTAATGCAGTTAGGAAATAAAGGAAAACTTAGTCCACACTATGTTGGCCCCTATTGGATTATGAGAAGGCAAGGTAGCGTATGAGTTGGAGTGTCCCTCAAAGTTATCTTCCGTGCATCCTGTGTTTCATGTATCGCTTTTGAAAAAGTGTTTGGGTGATCCAGTTCTAGTTGTTCCGATGGACAGTGTGGGTGTGAGCGACAGCCTTAGCTATGAGGAGGTTCCGGTGGAAATATTGTATCGACAGGTTCGAGGGCTAAGGAACAAGGAAGTAGCTTCAGTCAAAGTATGGTGGAGGAGTTAGCATGTTGAAGGAGCTGCGTGAGATGCCGGAGTGGATATGATGGCTAAATACCCACATATATTCTCTACCGGCTCTATTCCATCTTGAGGTATCAGTTTTTGCACTTGGACTCTATTTATTTTTCATGTTCAATTCATGTGTTCAAGTTTCCTTTAAGTATATGGATGTGTATGTGAATCATGAAATCAGATCCGCTATGTGGTTTGAATCGGTTAGTTTTCGATTTAAATGATCAGTATTTGCATATAATGATTACATGTTTCTGCTTTTGCCACTTTTTTCCAACATTCGAAGATGAATGTTCCCAAGGGGGGGATATTGTTATACCCCGGGAGCCCAAAGATCAGAAGCGGGAGTTGAAATGGAGAAAAACTTAAATTTTTCACCAGATCACAGAATGGGTCGTTAGGTGACCCGTGAGGAGGCACCACGAGTTGTGAAGTGACTCGTGGTCAAGAAGGGAGGTGGACTGGTCTAGGGAACACCATGGGCATGACCATTAGTCGTGGTCAGGCCACACGACTAGTGAGGTCACCTATGGCCTTGACTGGATGCTTGGCAAGGATGATTGGGCAGTGAAGGCTAGGGATGGTGACCACATGTCATGGTCACTCACCACAATTCATGGTGTCCTCTGTGGGGGTCTCATGGTAGATTTTTTTCAGTGAACATCACGACTCAAGGCCACGAGTTGTAGCCCCTGGGGACGAGTCATCCAGTCCCTCATGGGGACTGGCAGCCAGCAAACTTCTGCGACTTAAGTAAGGGATTTTCCATAATTCCTAAGTCCTAGGGTCCTAAACTACGTCGTTTTGACCTCTGAAAGGTGGGTTTAAGAGGGGAAAGACTAGCCTATGTCCTCATTCATGCATGCAAAGTAATAGAAGGTGGTAGAGAGGTGATCTAGAGTGATTCAAGGATTTCTTCCCAATTTTCCTCTTGGGCGATCAAAGGAGTGTAGGGTTTAGCTCCAATTAGGTATGTAGGGTTACGAATGGGTGTTTCCGTTCACACCCATGCCCATCCTTTATTATTTTATGAAATTCTACCAAAAATCTCATGGGGTTTTAACTCAATTTTTGTGAAAATCTAATGATTTGCTAATGGGCTTTTATGATCTATGATTTACATAAATTTTATGGATTTTGATCAGATTTTACAATTATTTTCTATTATAAATTTATTGATTTTAATCTCTACTCAATTAAGCCTACTTATGCATGATCTATGATGAACCTATTTATGATCTACACTTCAATTGTTGATATTTACAAACCTAGCATGATCTATGATTTGAAATATAGGTTTATTCAAAATCCCAACATGATTTGATGATTTACAAGTTATGTGCATGATTTCAAGTATGCATGGTCCTTATGGTTTATGAACTATTGATTATGAAAAGCACGTTTTCAAGTTACCTATGTTTATATGCATGTTTTCGAATGAATTCAGTATTGTAAAGCGTGGTAAAATATTGTTCAATGCCCACATGATGATGAATGATTTACGGTTTATGAAATGATTCTCATGATTTACCGATTTACAATGTTGGCCGACTAAAGGGCCTTTAATTCTTGGCTAATCATGTTTAATGGGGATCAATGAATGATGAATGTTTATTTTATCCATGAATCTACATGAATGATATTATTGATTTATGTATGAGCCTATATGCCATGTTTTTGGGAGCCGTATCTAGCACTGAGCAACCCGACGTTCAAAGGACTACACCGGTGTCTCATAACCACGTGCCACCATGGGTATATAATGATACACTACAATGATAATGATCCCCTCTTTTCATGATATCACATAATGCACGTCCCTCGCCTGCAAACCAGGGGCGACTCTGCCCACTTGACTGAGATAGTTGGGGTATCATGAAAGGCTTTACCATGATGGTGTCGGTTATGATGAGTCCTCCCATTGTTCCGCGTGTTTTATGCATTATTATGTTCATGATATTTGCTCAAGTGATGATTTCTTAAAGTCTCTCTTATGATTATGAAAATGAATAATTTACGAATGAATTGAAAACCTTGAGCCTTACGTTATGTCACGATATTTATGATATGAGCATGATATCCTACTCTCATGATGTTTTGTAAGTTTCATGTATTTTAAATGTCCATTTTACTTACCTTGCATATTTGGTACATTCCACACACTGACCACATACTTTCTATGTTGTATCATTTCATGATGTAGGACCTGATTCTTAGGCTCATCCTCATCTTTAGATCATCTCAGAGTTCGCTCTTAGCTTTGTTGGTGAGTCCTCATGTTTCGAGGGCCATTGATTAGACGTTTATGTTATTCTATGTTACAGTATTTGGCTGGGTTAGTTGGGGGTGTTGTCCCATCAACTCATCTTATACAGCAGAGGCTTTCAGAAAGTTTTTAGTACTCAACTTATGTGTATGTCCAGTGTTTCTGAATGTTATGACATGTTATGTTACGTTTACGCTTTCTGTTATGTCTTATGCTCAGTCTTCCGTTTAAAGCGAATGAAGTAGATGTATGCTTATGCCATGGGACGAGTTTGGGCCTTTCAGGATTCCTTGTCCCAAGTTACGATCTGGGTCTACATTCGGGTCGTGATATCTATCACTCATGAGGATCAAGAAAAAACCACATTTACATGTTCTTATAGAACTTTTGCATTTATGAGGATGCCTTTTGGGCTTTTCAATGCCCCAGCCACCTTCCAGAGGTGTATTGATGTTAATATTTTTGGATATGGTAGAGGAAACTATTGAAGTATTCATGGATGACATCTTGGTTGTGGGAAATTTATTTGAAGACTGTTTGGTTCACCTAGAAGAGGTGTTGAAGAGATGAGAAGAGACAAACTTGGTACTTAATTGGGAAAAGTGTCATTTCATGGTAAAAGAAGGAATTTTTTTGGGCACAAGATTTCTGAGAAAGGGATTGAGGTAGACCCAGCTAAAATTAATGCCATTCGGTAGTTACCTCCGCCAAAAACTGTGAAGGATATTAGGAGTTTTATGGGTTATGTGGGATTTTACCGTTATATTATCAAAGATTTCTCTAATATAGCACATCCATTATTCCAATTGCTATAAAAAGATGAAAAGTTCAATATCGATGAGGATTGTATGATGGCTTTTATGGATATGTGCAGCAAATTTTCTATCAATATACCGCTGGTGGATGCTTTGATTCAAATGCCGGGATATGAAGAATTTATGAAAAAACTCTTGAAGATGAAGAAGGTGGTGGATACAGGCACTGATGAGGCGACCCATCATTGCAGCGCTGTTATGGCTAGTAACTTTGCTCCAAAACGTGAAGACCCTAAGGCATTCACCATTCCTTGCAAAATTGGCTTGTGCATTTCAATAAAGCTTTGTGTGACCTTTGTGCTAGTATCAATCTCAAGCCTCTCATGATATTTCAAAAAATTCGGGTTAGGGAGTCTTAAACCTACCTCTATGAGGTTGTTGATGGCGGATAGGTCAATCAAGCAACCCGTTGGAGTACTAATCGATGTTCTTGTGAAGGTGGATAAATTCATACTCCAAGCTGATTTAGTTATGCTGGATTGTGAAATGGACATCGAGGTATCAATCACCTTGGGGCGACCTCTACTAGCAACGAGAAGGGCTTTAATTGATGTGGAGCTCGAAGAGCTAAAATTTTGGGTAGGAGGTCATAAGGTCACCTTCAATGTATGCCAGCCTATCAAGCCTCCAGATGAGTGAAAGGTCATGGAAGTTCTCGATGGGGAAGAAGAGCATTATGAATCTCTTGATGATGAGATTGAAGTGGAGGATGATCCTTCGGTATGTTGAAAATCAAGAAGGTATCCGTCGTGCCACAACATTAAGTAAGGAGCTTCTTGGGAGGTAACCCAAACAATTTTATCTTAAGCATTTTGATATTTTTTTGTTTTTGATTTTATATGTAGCTTGGATACACAAATAATGGAGAGGAAAAACAGGTCAGGCACAGAGTTAGACTGGCAAAATGTCGGTGCCAACATGAAAAATGTCGCCATGTCGTTGGTAATGAACAAAAGAAGGGGAGAAAGGAGAGGAGACTAGCGACTCACCGGCGGAACACCGATACTAATCAGCAAACCGCCGGTGAATAACCGGCTCAAAATAGTGCACCTAGAAGTTTGGGGTTGTTCGATGATTAAACTGGCAAACCGCCGATTCTAAGTTGCAGTTCATCGGCCAATCGCCTGTAGATGACCAGTGAACTAGAAAGGTATTGGGCACCTTCCTTAGAATCGGCGAACTGCCGGTCCCTGTTGGTCTTTACCGGTTAAGCGCAGATATAGGTAAGTTCATCTTCTAAATATTTTTCATTGATCCGTGGATCGACCCGACCTGGGAGTTTAAAAAACCAGTAAAAACCCCTCCAAATTCCCATCAGTCCTTTCTTCCACCTTCCCACTTCCCCATTATACCTTTTTAACTTCCCCATACATCACTTTTCCACCTTCCCACCATTAAACACACCTTTTCAACTACCAATCCCCTTTACTCTTTCTCTTCTATAATACCCCCACTCCATTCCTCATTTTCATCACTACTCACTCTATTCTTAAATATCCTAAAGCAAGAACAAGTTGTGTGGAGCTCTTTTGTGCAAAATTTGATCTTTCTCATCTTTGTGATTTCAAATCGATGTGGTACGTCATTCTTACTCTACTTTTAACTATTGATTGGAACAATATGAATTCTTTTGAGCATGTGAACACTGAAATGCCCTAAATCATGAATCCTCATTACCCTCGTGATTGTGTTGGATGCTATTTTGCTATTATTCTTTCTTAAGTATGTAGGGGTGGTGATATCATGTGAATACCAATGTGGGTCTGTCCTTTGGTAAAATGTTTTTCCTTAGTTTGTAGAATTTGAGTTGGTGTGAAGTCTGAGTAATTCCATGTGTGCTTAAAATGCACAATTTATCAGATGATAGATGGAGTGACGTCTTTCTTAAGGGTAAATTATCAATTTTACTTCCTTTGATGTTGCAATGTTGAGTGGGTGAGTTTTGAATCTGAGTGTTCTACGATTTTTCTATATCTGGGAGGAATTTAATTGCCAAGCATCCACTAGCAAATCGTCGATCAGGCCCAGCGAAAAACCGGGTGAAACAAAGACCAGGGCTCAAGGCTTTAGGCCACTGTCCCAGACCTGCGAGTTGAGACAAAAGAAATGTCGGTGTCTCGCTGGATGACCCTGGAAGTCCCAATCTTCTGCTTTAGTCCAGCAGAAAGTCGGCTGTTCGCGGATCCCCATCTTCATTTTGCCAGTGTCTCACCAGCATTGCTAGTGCTATGCATCTCAGAAATTCCACTTGTTTGTAATCCAATTGTTCTAATTCCTTGCCATAGTTTAGGACAGATGTTTGTTTGTACCGTCTTTATTTTATTTTATTTTCTCCTACATAAAAATACAAAAAGAAAGTATGATTGTTTGGCAGCAACATGGTTTTCACGAAATATGACTTCATCTTGGAACCCAAGCAAGGGCAAGGCCCCATCCTCTTTTCCCACCCAAGGAAAGGGAAACGCCAAGTCATCCGCAGCACCCACCAACTCCTGTTAGGCCATCATATTTTTAATGCCCGACATGAAAAGCCATTATTGTTCGCGTGATTGTGGGTATATAAAATGACACGCAAGTGCACGTGGTCGAACAAGTAGTAAGTGGCTTTAGTAAGCCAAATATCGATCCCACAGAGACTTCGATGAAGTGAAAATTGCTCAAGTGTACTATATTTTACTTCTAAAAATGCAGACAACAGCGTAACCAAAAAGTTAATAGTTTGTTTTATAAGTTTTATACTAAAACTAAGAACAATTATCTACTTTGAATCTGAACTATGAATGAAAGCATGCTGAGGTTAAACGAACATGTAATGAAACTAATTATCATCATACTTTGGTTAATCTTTTCCTCCAGTTGCTAGCCAAGAACATTTTCCAAGAGATTAAAACTCTCGTATTTAACCTCACTTAAGAATATGAACCATCCGTCTACATTTCTGTGATCAAATGCAATTCATGTCCTAGCTATACAATTCCGGTTCCTAAATTGACTAATACGACTTTCAGGTATATTTCTATCCGGAAAGCAAATCAAGACTCAATTTTCCCAAATCAAGTAAAGAACATATCCTATTAATTCACAACTTTCCAATTTCGTGCTCTCTCGAGTGAAACCGGACTTTTTAGATGTACATTAATGTAGGACACACACTAATGCAGTAAGAACAAGAATTAATAGAACAACATGGAAGAAAAGATGGAAAACCAAAGAATCAATGATCAAATTTCATTACAATTGTTCATAACCTCAGCAAGGAGAGGAATTAGCCACTCATTTGTGGATTAAACATCATAAAATGAGTGTTAATCATACAAGCAATTGAATTAAAGAAGAAAGAAAGAGAGAAAAAACCCTGAACTTTTCGTCCCTCAACTGCCTGTAACTCACGTCCTTGCTCCACCAAGTCAGAATATAAAAAAATTTACCTAAGTGTTCTATTTATACTGCTGGGAATTTTTCCCGGAATAACGAGCAACGTGTCACGGAGTGCATCGCGGAGCACTGCCTCCGTGACACGCTACGAACGCGGACCCTCACTGGAACTGGAGGTCCGGGAATTTAGGCTCAACGTGGCACGGCGTGTATCGCGGAGCACTGGATCTGTGCCACGGAGCAAACGCGGACCTCCACTGGAATTTGGGTGAATTTTCCCCATCCAGTCAGAATGCCACCGCGATGGCAGCGTGACACGGCTCCATCGTGGAGCCCCTTTAATTCATGCTGTCCAATGCTTTTTGCCTTGCTCGCATCCAAGTCCAACTTCGATGTCATCCAACATGCCTTTTAGCTTCCTGAAATCACATTTTACCTGCAAAACAATGCTAATCATGTTGGTTAGTATAAATTCACATTTTATTACCAATTACATGAGAATGTATACACATTAACAGATAAACAAGGTGAAAATGATACTTTTGAGTATCACTTGGGCATATAAATCTGCCCAAGATCACTTACCCCACACTTAAATCCTTGTTCGTCCTCGAACAACAAGCATACAATTCATGCAATTTACATCCCAACCTCGATACTTCGGTTCGACAATTTAGGCTACGGTCATACCGATTATTCAATACAGCAAATCATCAAGAAAACTTGCATGGTCTTATCAATGCAGTGACCTTCAATACATTAAGACCTCCTAGACTTTAAGAATCGACTCTCGATATCGGCAAACTCATGCAAATTAGCTGATCAAGATATCCGGCATGAAATTTAATCTTTCATCAAGCATGTGCCCTCACAACACAAGAGAATCTTCCCCTTTTTGCTCATATGACTCACAAACATTCAAACAGGGGCATGTACACACAATTTCACTCTCTCTCTCAAAAGAATTCACATGCATCATGTCATGACCCATAAGCTTGCCCTTAGTGTATTACTCCACTAATATAAAGAAGTGCAATGTAAGATCACGTAGGACTTTAATGGGTTGTAATGGAAGCTATGGAACTAGTAAATATTGGATTAGCCAATAATAGCCACTAGCATCCTTAAGCGCCTTTTCAACACATCCCATCAACTCATGGACATTGTTTCTTTTTTTTTTTCATCATCCCATTCTTGATGATTTTCTTTAGTATGGCCCATTTCATTAAGCACACTTGACACAACAACAAAGATTATTCATGCACCTTCATTATCGTTTATTTATAGCAAGTGCACCTTCAACCTTTTCTTTTCTTCCCTCCCTCTGCTTTTCTTTTTCTTTTCACCATTCTCACTCTTTGACACTTTGGGAAAATGATTTTCTATTCTTAAGCGCTTAAGAGTTTTGTATAGACTTTACGGCTAATGAAAAGAAGGAATTAAGCTCGGTTTACACTTTTTGGACAAAAGAAAAAAAACAATCGGCTAAAGGCTCAAAGGGCTGACTAGGGTATACAATCACAGAAAGGGGGGTATGACAAGGAAAAAAAATAGAAACTCTCGGTTAAAACAAAGAAATGCCTACATCCTTTCCTACAATACACCTCCTTCATTTCATTTTGTACACACACCAGGCAAGTTCTAAACACTTCACAATAGCATGGAATGTCAACACCTCACTTCACACTTTTTGCACATGCTCGATTCAAGATGTATTCACAGACTCTTCAATCAGCTAATTACATGAATTCAAACATTAAGCCTCAATCACACTGAACCGAACTCTACAGCCTAGGTATCTCAACATATTTACAAATTTGCATGCTTTCATACGAATCACCTTTGCATTTTGAATATCATGTACAACACACAACTAGAATTTCGCAACCATATTGTAACTACAGGTTCCGGGATGCAATCCACCAAAGAAAAACTAAAAAAATAATTGAGAAAAAAAAACTACTCCTAACGACTACATTTCCCTTAAGACGGTCGTCATCCATCCATCATAGGGAACGGTCTCTACTTAAGACGTCGGTTCAATGGGACCATTCTCGGTAGAAGAACCGAAAACAAACGCCGAGAAACCCAAAATTAAAAAAAATGTCAAAAATATCGATCATTTTGATAGTAAAATTATTTACAAAATATTTTAAAATTTACAAACTATGTTAAAATTTTTTAAAAATATCGATCATTTCGATAACAAAAATATGTGCAGAATCAGAATCAACTAGCAACATTAAGCAACACACATCAATTTAACAAATATTTACAAATACGGAACAACTTACGAAACAACTTGAAAATTCACACTCATAGGGACACACAACATACACGATAACAAAAGAGAGCATACAAACAAACCAACCCAGCCCAGCACCTAACTACTCCCACCCCACACTTAGCTCGAACACTGTCCCCAGTGTTCACAAAAATTAAAATAGCACAAAATCGGGTGGTGGAACTTCCTGATCAGTCAAAGTATTCCACTTCTTCGTCGGGTGCTGCTGCTTCATCTCCCATATCCGAGTCGCCTCCGTCGTCATCATCGGACTCCACATCAGAGTCCTCCCGACGTGTCTCCTCGTCTATGAGGACATCATCATCTTTGGGCTCTACAAATGCTGGCCCCACTCGGCATAGAGCCCTGGCGTTTTCGCCAAAAGGGTAGTCTAGCTTGAGCTGCCATAGCTCATCCTCTGTCGCCGGCCTCCCACCTATCCTTAGCTGGAGCATCTGCATCCCATACATCCGAGCCATATACTGGTCATCACGAGCAGGTCGCTCGCCAAATGTAAGCACTGGCCCGTGAGTGGTGTCGGGAGCCTTAGCTTTAGTAACGTCTAAGGCCCACCGCTCCAACTGCGGGATATAGTCTAGGTCCTCCTCCTCAACATCGAGGCCCCTGAGGAAGGTGGTCAGTAGTCCACCAAAGCCATACCTGTGCCCCTGGTGCAGCCGGGCTCTCTTCATGGCGGATATAATAACCGCCTCGACATTGATTTCCAGCCCTTTCATCAGGGTGTACACCAGGCATACACGATCCCGGGTTACATCAGTCATATGTACCCCCGGGATTAGGCATGAGCAGACTATCTTCAGCCAGATTCGGGCTTCCCTGTTCATCTCTGAATAGGGCAACGTCAGGTTGTAGCCCCTCTCTTTGTGTCTGCTCCATCTAGCTGTTGACCGGGTCCCACACAATGTGCGTCTGATGTACGCATACGGTGGGGTAATGTTTAGCTGTCGGAGGACGTGGGCGTCTGTGTCCCGCGCTCCTATGATGGCATTGAGGTGGTGGGGCTCCAGAGTGACTATTTGCCCTCTGATCTTGATGGTGTGACTCCTGATCGTCGGGTTCCAATTGGCATAGAACTCTCGAACCAAGTGCAGATTGCATTCTTTGGGCTCTTCAAAGATGAACTTGAGCCCAGCTGCCTCGATCCGGTGGACCATCCTGGGGAACTCCTGTGCCAATGGCTCCCGTGCTATGTGCTCCTCGGGGAAATATTTATTTTGCTTATGCTTCGCGTACCACTTTTTCCCCTCATCGGTCACCCATCTTGTTCCGTACTGGCGGCGTTGGCCGCGTGGAACTGCTGGTGCAGCTGGGACTGCTGTGCCCAGTCTGATTCATTTCCTTCCGGCGCCTGAAGTTGATGCGCCTTTTCCTTTATCTTGCCGGCTTGCCATTTCACCTGTCAACCCAAGTAAACAAGATCAATGTCAAGCTAACGGATATTAACTTCGGCTAAGGTAGGGTTACGCTAGGCTACCCCACACTTAGTCCTTAACTGCATTTACAACAGTACGGCAAGATTATCTTTATTTACTCCCAATAAACAACTATACAATCATGCTTAGTGCGTTCAAAAGAAAATTCGACAGTATAACTTCTGCGAACTACTCTGACTTCGTATAGCTAATCACAATCACTACCATCACTAACATTTTAACCATCACACTTAGCCAAGAAAAACAAAGAAACAAAAACAACAACAAAAATATATCCACATGAACCTATACAACCAACCAATTCTTACAAATTTCAACATTTCCCCCAACCTGAGAATCCGTCATTCTATTAACATCCTAACAATTTGTACATCGACTCATCTCATTCAACACGTACAACACGGCATAAAATTCACAATTTCAATACATTTTCAACTTCAAATTCAACTAACAAGCCCTAGAATTGAGATTATCAATCAAATTTGATCAATTCATGCAATCGACAAGTTCAAGCAATCATACGACATTTCAAACATTCATCAATCAACAATGAAATCAAATTCATGATTAATTTTGACTTAGGGCAATTTAGCTCACCTCCCATGCTAAAAATCGAAGAAACTCGACAAGAATTTGAGAGGTAATCGAAGAACATACATTGTTTTTGAAGAATCGAAGAAAACTTGGTGAATTGCTTGCCTTACTCTGTGTCACGTTGATGGGGGATGGTTTTTGGGGGGTTTGGTCGTGGAGGGATTAGAAAATGAGGGAAAAAGGGAGGGTTTCGGGGTTAAAAAGGAAGAAAATCGCGCGGGTCACCCGGCGACCCGGTGTGACCCGTCGCGATATACACGGCAACGTGTCATGGAGTGCATCGTGGTGCACTGCCTCTGTGACACGGAGCCATCGCGAGACCATTCTGGAAATTTTTAAAATTTTCGGGTTATACCTCAACGTGTCACAGAGGGTAACGCGGAGGTCCTCCTCCGTGACACGGAGCTATCGCCCCAGCTCACTGTTTTCCACTTTTTATTAATTTTTTCATTCCTCGACTTTTCCTTCACTATTCCGTGCGTATTTTTCTCCGTTTGACCTGAAAATCATCTCACTATACAAAATTGGTTAGAATTATAGGTTTCACTCTAAATACAAATAAAATAAAAACTAAAACGAAAAATTTTGTTGTGAATCAAGAAAAAGAAAAAGAAAAATCTATTTACACTTTACAAAATGAAAGAAAAAAAAATTTTCACGGGTTGCCTCCCGTGCAGCGCCTGGTTTACCGTCGCGGCTCGACGTCATTTAAGCTCAATTGTCCGCTAGGGTGATGGACGATTTCTCTCGATCACCGTCCTCCCCCCAGTAGTGCTTACACCTTTCCGGTGGTTTTCCCATTAACTCTGGGGAATCCTTCATCTGCTTGTTATCACCTTGATCAATCACATTGATCACCGAGAGTTCTTCATGCACCGTCGGGAGCTTGGGTGCCTTGTACACATCGAACACCTCTACCTTGTCATGTGCTCGCATTTTTAGCTTCCCCGCAGCTACGTCGATTAGTGCTTTCCCGGTTGCCAAGAAGGGAGGTCCCAAAATAAATGGGACTTCCGCGTCTGGTTCAAAATCCAGCATGACAAAATCTAACGGGAAAATTAGGGAGCCAACTTGCACTAGAACGTCCTCAACAATGCCATTCGGCCTAGCTAAGGATCGATCCGCCAACTGCAAGATTACCGTTGTGGGTCTAGGACTCCCTAGACCAAACTTTCTGAATACCGATGAAGGCATCAAATTTATGCTCGCTCCCAAGTCACACAATCCACGAGCTCGGATGCTCTGCCCAATAGTAAGCTGGATAGTAAGACTCCCAGGGTCTTTTAGCTTTGTGGGCAGTCTATTTTGGATCTGGGAAGTGCACTCCTCCGTTAGAGCCACCGTAGCATACTCAGTCAACTGTCTTTCGTTTGCCACGATGTCCTTTATATACTTCGCATATTTCGGCACTCCCTGCAAGACATCAACAAGAGGTAAGTTAACATGTACCTGTTTCAGCACCTCCATGAATTTCTTGAAACACGCCTCCTCTTTGTGTTTCTTTAGTCGTTGAGGGAACGGGGGTGGAGGTCTTTCTGATTCAGCTTCCTTGGTTTTCCCCCTCTCCGAACGGTGCTCCCTCTCAACTTCTGCTGCTCCCAACTGTTGAGGTGGTCTTTCTAGTTCCACCTCTTTTAGCTGCAAACCACTTTTTGTGGTCACTGCATTTACCTGCTTGGGATTGGGATCCGTGTCGCTTGGCAGTCCTCCTCTAGGCCTTGTGTTTTTGGCACTAGCAAATTGCCCAAATTGATATTCAAGTGCCTTGGTAGCTAACTAGTTGTTTTTCACTTCGGCTGCCAATTTCACATAGTCAGCCTGCAATTGAGCTTGGTTAGCTATCATGGTCTTGAACATCTTCTCAATGCTGGGTGATGGTGGTGGAGGAGGTGCATTGTTGTTTCTAAATTGAGCTTGATAGTTCTGCTGCCCTCCTTGGTTCCATTGCACACCCTGACCTGAACTTTGGCCCTGATGGTTGTTGCTACCCCATGAGAAATTAGGATGATTCCTCCAATTGGAGTTGTAGCTACTACCATACTGCTGGTGTTTCCTTTGTGCATTACCCACAAAGTTTACCGAGTCAGGATTGGCTCCACAACACTCAGCTGAGTGCTCACTGCTTTCACACACTTCACACCACATCTGCTGGACTGCATTAACTGGGGCTTGAGGCTGGTTCAATGTCATGTTGCTAAAGTGAGTGTTCAGTTGATTTTGCAATGCAGCTATCTGTGCAGTGATAGCTGTAAACCCATCCACTTCAAGCATTCCTGCTGCTTTCCTTGTCCCACCTCGTGATGATTCAGCATTCCATTCTGGATTGCCCTGTGAAATCCGGTTCAACATGGTATATAGCTCCTCATAAGTCTTCTCCGGCGCTTGCCCTCCAGCTACTGAATCTAGCAATATTTTGGTGTGGGGTTCCAAACCCTCAATAAATGTGTGCACCAACACATCATTGGACTGATGAGGAGGAGGACAATCCCGCAACATGGATTTAAATCTCTCCCAGGCCTGATAGAAATTTTCTCCCTCTCTCTGTTTGAAACTTAGAATTTGACTTCTAAGTCTTGCTGTTTTACCAGAAGGAAAAAATCGTATCAAAAACTTCCGTGCAAGATCATCCCACATAGAAATAGAATTCGGTGGCTCAGCTTTCAACCACCTCTTGGCTTCTCCCAATAATGAGAATGGGAACAATGTAAGCCGGACATAGTCTGGTGACACTCCAGCGGGGATGTAAGTGTCACTTATCTCCAAAAAATTTTGGAGATGCTGCTGTGGATCTTCATGAGGGAGACCGGTAAATTTCCCGCTTGTGTGCAACAATTGCACCATATTTTGTTTAAGTTCAAATCTCCCTCCCGGCTCTGGTTTGTGGATACTCAATGTAACATTATTGGCATGTGGGATTGCCACCTTGCGAACCGGCCGTGCTGCTGCTTCTTCGGGCACTAACATTGCCCGTACTACCAGTGGATTCTGTTGTTGCTCCATGATCGTCTGTCTGAGCAACTGCAGCTTTCTTTGTAGAGCTTCTCTTCTCTTACTGTGAAATATCCTTTCTGGCTCTATATACGATTCCACCAGCTCCTTGTCTCTTGCCAGTGTTCAACAGCAATTAAGTCTGCAAAATACAGGCTAAGACCAAGTTGTCAACACTAAGAAAATAAAAATACAGTAAATTAACACTTAAAACAATTTCACCAATTGCCAAGTCCCCGACAACGACGCCAAAAACTTTTTCGCGTGATTGTGGGTATATAAAACGACACGCAAGTGCACGTGGTCGAACAAGTAGTAAGTGGCTTTAGTAAGCCAAGTATCGATCCCACAGAGACTTGGATGAAGTGCAAATTGCTCAAGTGTACTATATTTTACTTCTAAAAATGCAGACAACAGCGTAACCAAAAAGTTGATAGTTTGTTTTATAAATTTTATACTAAAACTAAGAACAATTATCTACTTTGAATCTGAACTATGAATGAAAGCATGTTGAGGTTTAAACGAACATGTAATGAAACTAATTATCATCATACTTAGGTTAATCTTTTCCTCCAGTTGCTAGCCAAGAAAATTTGCCAAGAGATTAAAACTCTCGTATTTAACCTCACTTAAGAATCATGAACCATCCGTCTACATTTCTGTGATCAAATGCAATTCATGTCCTAGCTATACAATTCCGGTTCCTAAATTGACTAATACAACTTTCAGGTATATTTCTATCCTGAAAGCAAATCAAGACTCAATTTTCCCAAATCAAGTAAAGAACATATCCTATTAATACACAACTTTCCAATTTCGTGCTCTCTCGAGTGAAACCGGACTTTTTAGATGTACATTAATGTAGGCCACACACTAATGCAGTAAGAACAAGAATTAATAGAACAACATGGAAGAAAAGATGGCAAACCAAAGAATCAATGATCAAATTTCATTACAATTGTTCATAACCTCAGCAAGGAGAGGAATTAGCCACTCATTTGTGGATTAAACATCATAAAATGAGTGTTAATCATACAAGCAATTGAATTAAAGAAGAATGAAAGAGAGAAAAAACCCTGAACTTTTCGTCCCTCAACTGCCTGTAACCCACGTCCTTGCTCCACCAAGTCAGAATATAAAAAAAATGAACCTAAGTGTTCTATTTATACTGCTGGGAATTTTTCTCGGAATAACGAGCAACGTGTCACGGAGTGCATCGCGGAGCACTGCCTCCGAGACACGCTACGAACGCGGACCCTCACTGGAACTGGGGGTCCGAGAATTTAGGCTAAATGTGGCACGGCGTGCATCGCGGAGCACTGGCTCCGTGCCACGGAGCAAACGCGGACCTCCACTGGAATTTGGGTGAAGTTTCCCCATCCAGGCAGAATGCCTCCGCGATGGCAGCGTGACACGGCTCCATCGCGGAGCCCCTTTAGTTCATGTTGTCTAATGCCTTTTCCCTTGCTCGCATCCAAGTCCAACTCCGATGTCATCCAACATGCCTTTTAGCTTCCTGAAATCACATTTTACCTGCAAAACAATGCTAATCATGTTGGTTAGTATAAATTCACATTTTATTACCAATTACATGAGAATGTATACACATTAATAGATAAACAAGGCGAAAATGATACTTTTGAGTATCACTTGGGCATATAAATCTACCCAAGATCAATTATGCTATTTGAAAGAGCCGCTCAATCATTGTTGAGAAGTGGTTTGACTTGATGGGGCTGCATGGTGACCTCCCCAATAGCACTGCGCAATTCCATGACCACCAATGACACGTTTTCACCAATACACTCCTTGACTACTACCGCAACCTCATCCTAGAATTCTACGCCTCTTACCAAGCCAGGTAGGAGAGTATGCATCACAGGGGATAGGTGGACGAATTTTTGTGCCTGTCTTTAGTTAGGATGCGAGGTGTGGAGGTCGACATCACTCCAATAGCCATAAATTCTCTTTTTTGAGAGGACAGATTGACACTAGCTCAGAATACTGCCTGAATTGCTAATATGGAGAGACAGTTCATCTAGATAGCTCCGGTTATTGTTGCAGACACACTATTCTGGGCCACCGTGGGCGGTGAGATTTCTCTCCATGATCTTAAGTTTGAGGCCAAGCTATGGTTGGACTTCATCTATGGCCACAGGTCAGTTTAGAGGCAACTATCCTTATCACCTGCATTATGAAAGGGGTCCCCATAAATTTTAGGCACATTGTGGTTGTGGAAATGAAGAGAAAAGCGAGGCAAGCTGGCACCTCGATGCTATATGCGGTGCTCATATCCTAGTTATGCCTGAAAGTTGGAGTGCCACTGTTCCTGGATGAAGCCCAAGCTCCGCCACTGATGTTATTACTTTGAATCGCACATGGGATGCGAATGCTCCTAAGGGTAAGAGGAAGCAGCTGCAAGCTTTTGATATCCCAGAAGGATCCTTCTCCCATGGTTCTAAGTAAACCCCACTGGTTCCCAATCTTAATATGCTACACCAGAGACATCAGAACAAGCTTCGGGCGAAGCCCCTCCAAGGAGAGCCTCTCCCCTTCCAACATCCTCCCAACCGAGTAGTCTATACAGTCTTGTGGAGATGATGAACTCTCATGAGACCCAGCTTCAGAAGTTGGCTAAAAGTCTTCCTACCCTCATTCCCCAAATAGTGAAAAAGGAGATGAAGTCCATGTACGAGATTGTAATACCCCAGAAGTGCCTAAGACTAGACTCGGAATTCAAAATGAAAAGTAGCAGAAATCAGAGATTTCCTCTCAGAATGAGTCATGGTACGGGTCATCGGAGGGACTAACGACCCATTGGAAGAGCCCGTGGTGAGAATCTATAGGGTTGGCTGGGAAGTAACGTGTCTCAGGATGACCCATTGGTTGAAGTAATGGATCATTGGAATGAGTCATTAGGAGGATGGTCTTGGGCAAAAAAGGATGGCACAAGTCATGGGATGACTCATTATTGGTAAGAGTTATCACATGAAGAGACTCCTCAGATTGGCTTAGTTGATGATGCTTAGGTTATAGAAGAGTTATCCCATGTAGAGACTCCAATAATAATATTAGATTGGAAAGCCTGGAGGGCTATCTTAAGTACCAAAGTTGTAGCCCAGTAGAGTCCTATGGGAGAACAAAAAATGACTTGGGAAGCTGAGGATGACGTGAGGTCTAAATACCCTCACTTATTCCAGATCGGGCCCACAATGTGCAGTTGCGGTGGAATTATTATTTAGTTGCTACTTTGGTGATTAATTTATCAGTACTATTTAGCTCTTCACTTCTATGTTGTGGAGTAGTTGGTTGTAGCATCCTGTGAGACTCTTATGTTGGACTTCTCTGTGCTTCAGGTTTCAAAATAGTCTATATTACAGAGAAGACTCTTCCAAAATTTTTCTAGCTATAGTTCGAGGGGTTAAGTCTCTGAGGTTTAAGATAACATTCGAGGATGAATATTCCTAAGAGGGGGTGATCCCTAAGAGGGGGTGAGGTTACACCCCGTAAGTTTCTATCGCTTAATCGATGTGTGCGTACGTATGTTGAGAGTTTGGGGAGTTTGATGCATACATAAAAAGGCTTGAGGGATAAACACACGAGCACGGTATCCAGCGAGCAGGAGGTCGGGACCAGAGGCCCAGCGCACCGGGCGTCGTGCTGCGCCAACCAGCCTGGCGCTACGGCCAGCGCGTCGCGCCTCTTGGCTGGTGCTACAGGCGGTGCGTCGCGCCCCCTAGTCCACTGATCCCCTACCTATATATATGTATTCAAGTGTGAAATGTTTTCATTAAAAATAATCCTCTTAGCAGAAGAGGGAATAAATGTGGGTTTCTTTGGTTTTTCGTCAGATTACGCCATTAAACTCCGTCCAAATACAGATTCATCTTGGATAACGGGTTCTAGACCTACAAGGAATATCCTTACGGAGTTATTTCTTGAAAGTTCACTTGGAGTACCAAAACATCGCCGAGCAAAAGTTTTCGGAATCACTTCTAATTGTCTTCTACATGACTATAAGTGATAGGTAAGCACTTCTACCTTCAGTACTCTCGAGAAAATGTAAGTTTTTGACCGAACAAACAATGTCAAATTATAGTTAAGGTTATTGAAAGGTATCGTTATTTGCTGAGTTAGGATATTAGAAATAGCCTTCTTTTCTCAATATAAAGGCTGCAATTGAATGGAATTATCAGCTACAGGTTTAAACTAATCGGATAGACGAGAATGGACATTCGAGGAATGTCAACGCTTATCCCTTTGATAGGTCATTCTCATTGTATAATGACATGACCTACGTTCTTGAATGGAGATAAAGATCCTATATGTTGTAATTAGCTACTGCTAGAAGATAAGGATCATGTATGTTGTGATTAGCTCCTGTCAGTAGATTATGACTATATATGTTGTGATTAGCTGCTAGAAATCTAATTAAGAGTATATTGTAGTATCACTTGTCGAGAAAGAGTATGTTAAGTGTTACTCATGCTTGAAGCATCATAAAAATTCCTCTATTCTTCTATCCATTGTATTAGTAGGATTCTGATGTTTTACTTTCATGCCAAAGCCTTAGAAGTTTATGGCTGGCTACTGGGCCTGATTGGTAAGTTGGACAACATCAGGCACAACTAAGCGATATAACTTTTAGTTCAACACCTGTATAGTCAGTAAAGCTCACCTCGAGGCCGTTGACATACCTTAACTCCTCCAGGGTAGGAATTTGGATAGGATGGTCACACCGTAGAGTCAGTGGCACTAGGGTTATCTAGTGAATTGAGGGACAACTTGCCATCTAGTTAGCTACTGCCAGTAACTGTTAGTTTTAGTCGACTTAGTGCTTGCCATACAGGTTGCCTAGGAAGTCATCCCAGTTTTACAAGTCAAATAGACCCGTTAGTACCTAAGGAGGGAACCCTATCAATAGCCGAATGCGGGGCCAACACCCCAGCCTACTCTTACAAGATACTCAGGTACAGGTTGCCGCGAGTGGCTAAGTCTAGATAGATTTACCTACGAGGTTAGGAATTGTTCAAGAAGACATAAGAAATCCAAACATACCAAGTTAGTCTCTAAGGGACTAGAACCATGTTAATACAATATTACCCTCTGGCTAAGAATTATAGTAAGCTATCTGTGGAGAGTTAGGGCTGGATGCTTAGGAGCATGTCCGATTAGTAGCAGCCCTACAGTTGTTCTTAGTGGAGGAACTAAATAGTTGGTCACCTGCGACCTTACAAATAGCTTATGAGTTATCCTTGCCTCAACATGACCTTCAAACCATCTCTTAGGTCACCTGGACCTTGACCTTTTCCATTTGAGTCGACGGGGGTTGTGATCACTACTAGAACCCTCTGGCTAGGTGTAGGCACACAGACTGTGCCTATTGGCAGCTATATAGACCAGTTTAGGGGCGAGTAAGAGTAGCAATCACGTTAGGCCTGAAGAGCCTAGGTGGCTCATATTTAGTTATAGGAGCCCAAACGGCTCATATTCAGTTACAGGAGCCTAGACGACTCATACTCATTTACAGGAGCCTAGACGGCTCATATTTAGTTACAGGAGCCAAGATGGCTCACATTCAGTTACAGTAGCCCAGATAGCTAATATTCAGTTACAGGAGCCCATTATATGTTCAGTTTTGTATGTTGGTCGTGTGGGGTCTAGTATATCTTTTTGTTAGCGGTCTCATCAGCTGTAGTGTTCATATGACTGCTTGTTATTCCTGTTATAACTACACAACATGGTGGTCTTATCGGCCCGCATAGGATCTCCTTATTATTATGTTGGTTGGGTTAGCTGTTTTCTTTTACAGGTGTTGTGTGGCCTTGTCGGCCCGAGGCTGTATTTAAAGCCAAGATATAGCAGATAGTTTTCTTGATTTTGAGTCGCTGGTAGGCACTAGAGGTGCATATGCATAGCCAGGTCCTTCCAGATCCCAGTATGGCATTAGGTTCTAGTCATTCCTCCCAATGTGGGGCGTGACAAGGAATTTGAATTTGAGGTAAGAGACTAAAAGGGAACAAAAATTCAGGTGGCCGATCACTTGTCCAAACTAGAAGTAGAGGCTAGAGTGAAGGATTAGATTGATCTCGATGATGCCTTTCCAAATGAATAGGTATTGGCTGTATCTCAAGATTTGATCCCTTAGTCACTGACTACGCAAATTATTTGGTGAGCAACATGATTCTTGCAAATATGACGTCCCAAAGAAAGAAGTTCTTATTTGATGCTCGGAGGTACTATTGGGATGAACCATATCTATTATATATCTGTGCAGATGGGCTGATTCAGAGATGTGTGCCAGAGGTAAAGATGTGAGTATTTTGGAGGCTTTCCACTCATCCCCAGTTGGGGGTCATCATAGTGGTATCCAAATTGCGCATCAAATTTTGCAGTGTGGGTATCTCTATCCACCAAGATGCTCACAATTTTTCCAAGTCATGTGATATTTCATGCCCCAGAACTAGGGTAGGGCGCAACTGGCACTCGATTCATGGTCTATCGAGAAGCCGGCTATATAGCATCTATAAATGTAACACTAAGGCTGACCAAGCCACCTGTCCAACCAACCAAGATAAATACTGGGCCAGTAATGCCTTGAAAATTATAAATATACAATCTGGAGAGCCAACAAGGCTACAATAAAGCAAGCAAAGCAATGAAAAACCAATACAACTACACAACCCACACTACTTTACAAACTAGTCTACATCAGCGTCTACAGAGTAAACAAACTAAAATGCATGGGACAGGGCCCTGGCCTACCCATGCTGTACACAAAACTAAAAATAGTCCAAACTAGGACACGGCTCCTGGAAGAGAGGAGCATACCACTATTTTGCTGAAATCTGGCTCCTACTACATCCAACGATCTGAACCTCGGCCTATATCTGCAGCCCGATTGCAGGAAGGGTCCCAAGATGAAGGGAAGTCAGTGCGAATAAAATGTACTGATATGTAAGGCTAAAACTCTAAACATGTAATATAAAAATGATAAAGAGGCCAAAAATAAGGAGTAGTAACAACCTGGAATCCTGAAAACAGAAACCTAACCATAACTCATGATTGAAGTGTAAATGCAACCATCTAATGCACAATAAAGACTATAACTGAAATGCCAGGAGACAGCTAACCATAAAATCTATATACAATTCATCCAGCTAGTGTACCACACCGGGATAAAAATAAAATGCCTCCAGCCGGTGTACCATACCGGGGTAAAATCCGTCCAGCCGGTGTACCACACCAGGGTAAAATAACAAGACCTCCAGCCGGTGTACCACACCGGGGTAAAATTAATAAATCTTAAAAAAAATCATAAATGGCACCGATATGGCTTATACTGGACCATCTCAATACGTACAACATAGAAATGACGAATACTAAACATGTGGCCTGCATTGGCCTCCTTCGTAATGCATAATTGGAACTGAGTACATATAACATCTAAAGCTAGAAAATAGAACTTAAATGCATGTATTAAAAACTTTTATAAATCATAAGGAACTACGAATGACCTAAGAGTTTCAACCAAATCTATAGATCATGTTCAAGGGACATTAGAGCTCAAAAACTCGCTAGCTTGTCGTTCGGCTTAAGGGAAAGGGATTATGAAATCTCCCCTTGGCCTGACATATTTCATAACATACTTATAAGATAAAGGACAACGATAACCAGGTAATCCTAATTCGATAAGCTCATTTACCCTCAATAGCTTGCGACGTCTTTACGTGGCTTAAAATCGTTTACACGTCCTCATCTTGGCTCTTTCACCAATTTCAGTTAGCAACCAGACCTTTAAATACATTTTACATAACATATATATACACATGACATACAGTAAGGACCAGCTAACACTGCCCACGCTTACGGCTCTCCAACTCAATGTACAACTACAACAACAATCAACACAATATCACACTTTAGATGTCTCATTTCAGCTAGGCATAATCTTAACATTTATCCTCAATAAAACATGGAAATTTAAAGCTTAAATGAAGCTTAACATACTTCCTCAAGACTCTTAAATAGGTTGCTGTCTCATTCGATTCACAACACACAAATCGTGCTTAAAAGAATGATATAGACGGTGCGCCTTACATACCTTTCTCCGATGAACTTTTCTCTAGACGATTTCCTATCTCAGTGATCAGCCTTCAACCTCCTTAATCAAGTGGTTTTACAGGCCAAATACAAGCCTAATTTTTAGAAAAAAAAATCAGCCAGAATATCTAAGCAGAGGCAATCAAAATAGCAACAACAACACACGACAACATCAACAACATTTAGCCATTTTCTCAACTAGTTTTCACTAACTTTTGAGGGAGAAACAAGAGGGAAATTTTACCTTAGTTTTTCTGTAATTCTACCCCTCAATATGAAGTATAGTTACAGCAAAAGAAACAGCCAAAAAGCCTAAGGAAAATGAGTAAAACTCAGCTCACAAACAGTCCATTGGCAGCTCACTTAGCTGCCAATTTCCAGATTTTCGCTTTGCAATTTGAGAGGTTTAAAAGGGGCGAAATCCTTACCTTTTCTCCTGATTTCAGCACCTACTCAAATATGGATATATAGGCAGTCCAAATAGATTTGAAACATAGAAAAACTTCATCAAAACCTTGCCAAAACGAGCTGCAAAACAGCCGCTAACACACTTGGCAAGGTAATCTCAACTTATCTTGTGATTTTCTTGAACTTTGTTTGATGTTACTCCTTGATTTTCTTTTTCCTAGCTGCTGAAATTGAGAGAGAAATGGAATCCTTAGCTAGCTGGTGGATTTAGATTTTGCTGAAAATGTTTTCTACAAGTGAAAATTCAGATTTTAAGTAAATAGGGTGGTGGAGGCTCTAGGGTGTCATGCCCGCTTCACTGCGCGCGATGCTTCGGTAAAATGCTCATAACTTGTCACTCTGAACTCCGATTGACAAGAGGTTTGATGTTCTGAAAACTAGACTCAAATACCTTTAATTTTACAGTTCGTGGGGCTTCTAATTCATTATATATTGGGAGGTATGATCGTTTAAAATTGACCCTTATTTATGAACTTCACATACTCTTTGGTCTTTTTGATCGTACACATTTCCCTGGTCATCTACGACAAATATACAACTCGTACTTTTCTTAACCTAGCATAAAAACATCAAATAATCAGCAAAAAATTTCCGGGGTGTTATATTCTCTCCCCCCCCCCTTAGGAACATGCATCCCCCAATGGAAATTAATTTCACTTAATATGCTTCAAAATAGATACTCAGTAACTTAAGTATCAAACACATACCTTAACATCACATCGACATTGTAAATAGGTGAGGATATTTATTCTTCATTTCCTCCTAAGCTTCCCAAGTCACTTCCTCGATGTTATTACTTAACTGTAATACTTTAACTAAGGCAAATTCTTTGGTTCAAAGTTTCCTGACTTGTCGGTCAAGAATAGCAACTGGAACCTCGGTGTAGGTCATCTCCTTAGAAATTCAAACATCATCGATAGGCATAACACAGGTTGGGTCTCCAATACACTTCCGCAACATTGATACATGAAATATTGGGTGAACTACCGCTAACTGTGGTGGCAACTCCAACTCATATGCCACTTTTTCTATGTTGCGGATAACTCTATAGGGCCCAACATATCTAGGACTCAGCTTGCTTTTTCGGCCAAATCGCATAACGCCTTTCATAGGTGACACTTTCAGGAAGACCCAATCATTAACAACAAACTCCAGCGCTCGATGGTGTACATCGTCATAAGACTTCTGCCTGCTCTGGGCTATCTAAAGTCGATCTCTAATAAGTTTCACCTTGTCAATTGCTTGCTGCACTAAGTCTGGCCCCAATAACTCTGCCTCACTGTGTTCAAACCAGCCCACTGGTGACCTGCATTTTAACCCATATAAAGCTTCATATGGAGCCATCTGAATACTGTTCGGCAGTGTTTGCTATAGGTGTAGAACCGACACGCAAGTGCACGTGGTCAAACAAGTAATAAAGTGGCTAAGTAAGCCAAGTATAGATCCAAGGAGACTCAGGATAAGTAAAATTGCCTAAGTACACTATATTCTTATCTTACTTCTAATTATGCTAACAACAACGTAACCAACAGTTAAATAAGTTTTTGTTTATAAATTATATATACTAAAAAACTATTAACAATTATTTACTGTGAATTGAAACTATGGGTATGAGCATGCCAAGGTTAAGAACAAGTAATAAACTTGATTGTAATCATAATTCGGTTATTCTTCTCTTCATGTTGCTAGCCAAGAACATTAGCCTAGAAATTAAAACTCTTGTATTTAATTTCACTTTAGAATCATAAACCATTCGTCTACATTTATGTGATCAAATGCAATTTATGACCTAGCACAACAATTCCGGTTCCTAAAATGACTAATACGACTTTCAAGTATATTTCTATCAGAAAAGCACATCAAAACCCAATTTTCCCAAATCAAGTTAAGAACAATACCCTATTAATTCACAACTTTCCAATTTCGTGCTCTCTCGAGTGAAATTGGACTTTTTAGATGTACATTAATGTCGGCCACACATTAATGCAATAAGAACAAGAATTAATAGAACAACATGGGAGAAGAAGAAGAAAACCATATCATTAACAAGCAAAATTCATCACCATTGTTCAAAACCTCAGCAAGGAAGAGAATTAGCCACTCATTTGTGGATTAATCATCCTAAAACGAGTGTAAATCATACATACAATTGATTGAAAGAAGAATGGAAGAGAAGAAATCCCTTAGCTTTTTCATCCCTCAACTGCTTCTAACCCACGTCCTTGCTCCACCAAGACTGAATTAATTAAAATAAACCTAAGTGTTCTATTTATACTAGTGGGAATTTTTCCCAGAATAACAAGCAACGTGTCACGGAGGCCAACGCGGAGCACTGCCTCCGTGACACGGCGTGGACGCGGACCCTCTCTGGAATTCCAGGGTCCGGGAATATAGCCTCAACGTGGCACGGAGGCCAACGCGGAGGACTATCTCCGTGCCACGGAGCTGTCGCGAGGCCTCACTGGAATTTGCCAATTAATTTCCCCTCCAGGCAGTGTGCCTCCGCGATGGTAGCGTGACACGACTCCATCGCGGAGTCCCTATACTTTGCGCATTCCAATGTCTTTTCCATTCTCGCATCCAAGTCCAACTCCGATATAACTCCAACATACATTTTAGCTCCTAAAAATCATATTTTCCTGCAAAACAAATGCTAATCATGTTGGTTAGTATAAATTCACATTTTATTACCAATTACATGAGAATATATACATATTGCACCACAAACAAGGCGAAAATAATACGTTTGAGTATCACTTGGGCATATAAATCTGCCCAAGATCACTTACCCCACACTTAAATCCTTGTTCGTCCTCGAACAACACATACACAACTCATGCAAATTACATCCCAACCTTTATAACTATGGTGCGACAATTTATGCTACGGTCATACCGATTATTCAATTTTTGCAAATCATCAAGAAAACATGCATGGTCTTACAATGCAATGACCTTTCATACATCAAGACTTCCTAGACTTTAAGAATCGACTCTCGATATCGGCAAACTCATGCAAATCAGCTAATCAAGATATCCGACACGAAAATCAATCTTTCATCAAGCATGTGCCCTCACAACTCAAGAGAATCTTCCCCTTTATGTTGATGCAACACACAAACATTCAAGTAGGGGCATATAAAAATTAATTTCACTCTCTCTCCCAAAAGAATTCACATGCATCATGTCATGACCCATAGGCTTGCCCTTAGTGTATTACTCCACTAATATAAAGAAATGCAATGTAAGATCACGTAGGACTTTAATGGGTTGTAATGGGGCTATGGAACTAGTATTTATATTGGATTAGCCAATAATAGTCACTAGCATCCTTAAGCGCCTTTTCAACACATTCCCATCGACTCATGGATATTGTTCTTCTTTTTCTCTTTTTCATCATCCCATTCATGCTTGTTTACTTTTGTATGGCCCAGTTCCTCAAGCACACTTGACACAACAACAAAGGGTTTTCATGCACCTTTATTATCATTTCATTATACCAAGTGCCTCTTCAACCTCTTCTTCCCTTTCCTCACTCCGCTTTTCTTTTTTCTTTTCACTCTTCTCACTCTTTGACACTTTGGGAAAAGAATTTTCTTTTCTTCTTAAGCGCTTAAGATTTTTGTATAGACTTTACGGCTAATGAAAAGAAAGAATAAATCTTAGTTTATACAATTTTGGACAAAAGAAAGAAAGAAATGGCTAAAGGCTCAACGGGCTGACTAGGGTATACAATCACATAAAAAGGTTGAGTATGACTAGAAAGAAAAATAGAAACTCTCGGTTAAAACAAAGAAATGCCTACATCCTTTCCAACACTACACCTCCTTCATTTCGTTTTGCACACACACCAGGCAAGTTCTAGACACTTCAAAATAACATGGAATAAGAATACCTCACTTCACACTTTATGCACATGCTCGATTCAAGATGCATTCACAGACTCTTTAATTAGCCAATTACATGAATTCAAAAATTAAGCCTCAATCATACCGAATCAAATTCTACAGCCTGGGTAACTCAACATATTTACAAAATTGCATGCTTTCAAATGAATCACTTTTACATTTTGAACATCAGTTACAACACGCAACCAAAATTTCACAACCATTTAGCAACTACAGGTTCATTGATGCAATCCACCAAAGAAAAACTGAAAATAAATTAAAATCCTACTCCTACCGACTACATTTCCCTTAAGACGGTCGTCATCCATCCATCATAGGGAACGGTCACTAACTATGACATCGGTTCAATGGGACTATTCTCGATAAAAGAACCGAAAACAAACTACGAGAAACCCAAAAAAAAATTAAAAACCGGAAAAAAATTTTGCAACACATCGATCATGTCGATAGAAAGATATTTACAAAATATGTTGATAAGTGCAAAATATTTTCGCAAAAATTTTGAAAAATATCGATCATTTCGATATACAGAAATATTTACAAAATATTTACCTTGGCAACCATAACTTTTCACAACACACATCATTAACCACAAAAAATATATATATATACAGATACAACACAAATCAGTTCACAACAGGGAAACATAAGCATACATACAAACCAAGGAAAAAGCATACAGCAGATTAGCCCAGCCCCAGCACCTAACTACTTACCACCCCACACTTAAATCGAACACTGTCCCCAGTGTTCACAAAAAATACAAAGCACAAAATTTCGGGTGGTGGAACTCCCTGCTCAGTCGAAATATTCGACTTCTTCATCCGGTGCTGCTGCCTCGTCGCCCATGTCTGAGTCAGCTCCATCGTCGTCATCGGACTCCACATCGGAGTCCTCCCGACGTGTCTCCTCGTCAGTGGGGACATCGTCATCAGTAGGCTCAACGAAGGCTGGTCCCACTCGGCATAAGGCTCTGGCGTTCTCGCCAAATGGGTAATCCAGCTCCAGCTACCATAAATCTTCCTCGGTGGCTGGTCTCCCACCAATCCGTAGCTAAAGCATCTGCATGCCAAACATAAGTGCCATGTACTGATCGTCACGAGCATGTCGCTCGCCCAAAGTCAGTACTGGCCCGTGTGTGGTGTCGGGGGCCTTAGTTTTTGTCACATCGAGGGCCCTCCGCTCCAACTGCGGGATGTAATCCAAAGCCTCTTCCTCGACATCGAGGCCTCGGAGGAAGGTGGTGATGAGTCCGCCGAACCCGTATCTGTGGCCCTGGTGTAGTCTGGCTCTCTTCATGGTGGATATGATAACCGCCCCAACATTAATCTCTAGCCCTTTCATAAGGGCATACACCAAGCAGACACGGTCCCGAGTCACATCCGTCATGTGAACTCCCGGGATCAAGCAAGAACATACAATTTTCAGCCATATTCTGGCCTCCCTGTTCATCTGCGAATAAGGAAGAGTCTGGTGGTAACCCCTCTCCTTATGTCTACTCCATCGGGCTGTGGATCGAGCCCCACACAACGTACGTCTGATGTCGGCGTATGGTGGGGTGATGTTTAGCTGGCGGAGAACGTGAGCGTCTGTGTCCCGCACTCCAACGATGGCATTAAATTGCTGGGGTTCCAGAGTGACAATCGGCCCTCTGATTTTTATTGTATGGCTTCTGATGGCCGGGTTCCAATTTGCGTAGAACTCCCAGACCAAATGTAGGTTGCACTCCTTGGGCTCCTGAAATATAAAGCTGAGCCCAGCTGCTTCAATCCTCTGCACAATACGGGGGAACTCCTGTGCTAGTGGTTCCCGTGCAATATGTTCCTCCGGGAAGTATTTGCTTTCCTTATGCTTAGCATACCACTTCTTCCCTTCCTCGGTTACCCACCTTGTTCCGTATTGGCAGCGTTGGCCGCGCGGAACAGCTGGTGCAGCTGGGACTGCGGTGCCCATTCTCATTCTTTTCCTCCCGGTGCCAGAAGTAGAAGCACCTTTGCCCTTATCCTGCCTACTCGCCATTGTACCTGTCAATACACATAAACAAGCACAACGTTAAGCTAAATACATGTTAACCTCGGCTAAGGTCGGGTTACACAACGTTTACCCCACACTTAGTCCTTAGCTACTTTTACAAACTATGGCAAGGATAACTCAATTTACACCAAAACAATCACTATACAATTTATGCTTAGTGCATTCACAAAAATTTCGACAGCATAACGCTTAGCGTACTACTCAGACTTCATACAGCTAATCCCAATCCTACTATCGCTAACAATTCAACCATCACACTAAGCAAAAAAAATCAACAAATAAAAACAACGACAAAAGTTCTATATATACATACAAATCCAAATAATCAAACCAATTTGCACAATTTCCACATTTTCCCCAAAAATTCGAGAATTCATCGTCTTTTACATTCAAACAATATTTACACCGACTAATCTCAATTCCCAAACACACCCCAGCATCTAATTCACCGAATTATCAAATTACCCAAGTCAATTTCAACAACCTAAGCCCTAGAATTAAATTTTACAATCAATTTCGAATTATTCACGTAGTCGACCAGTTCAAACTCTAATAACAACATTCCGAACATTCATCAATCACAAATAATTCAATTTCATGCTCAATTGCTACTTAGGATGATATATCTCACCTCACCTGCCCAAATTCGACTAAAATCGCCAAAACTTAGAGAGAAACGAGGAAAACATACCTTTACGTTGAAGAACCGAAGAAACTTGATGATTTCTTTGCTTAGTGGTGTGGCACGTTGATTGGGGAGGGGGATTTGGGTGTTTGGTTGTGGAGAGGAAAAGAAATGGGGAGAAAGGGCAAGAAAATTGGGTTTAATTTAAAGAAAAACACACGGGTCACCCGGCAACCCGGTGTGACCCGGCACCAAATATAAGGCAACGTGTCACGGAGGGTAACGCGGAGCCCCTCCTCCGTGACACGGAGCCAACGCGTTGGCTTACTGGAAATTTTAAAAATCCGGATATTACCTTCAACATGTCACGGAGGGTAACGTGGAGCCCTTCCTCCGTGACACGGAGCCAACGCCCCAGTGCACTGTCTCTTCATTTTAATTATTTTTTCATACCTTGCCTTATTCTTCCCGATTCCATGCATATTTGTCTCCGTTTGACCTGAAAAATCACCTCACTAAACAAAATTGGTTAGATTAGTAGATTTCCATAACTAAAATGAAAAATATTAACTAAAACAAAAAAAATAAAAAAATATATACCAAATCAAGAAAAGAAAAATAAAAATAAAAATTATTTACACTAAAAAAGAAAGAAAGAAAATATTTTTCACGGGTTGCCTCCCGTGCAGTGCCTGGTTTACCATCGCGGCTCGATGTCCTTTATTCTCAATTACCTACTAGGGTGATGGACGATTTGTCACGATCGTTGTCCTCCCCCCAGTAGTTCTCAACCTTATCAGGTGGCCTTCCTATTAACTCTCGGGAATCATTTATTTGATTAGCGTTCCCATGATCAATCACATTGATCACCGAGAGTTCTTCATTCACCGTCGGGAGCTTAGGTGCTTTGTACACATCGAACACTTCGACCTTGTCATGTGCTCGCATTGTAAGTTGACCCGCAGCTACGTCAATTAATGCTTTTCCGGTTGCCAAAAAGGGTCATCCCAAAATAAATGGGACTTCAGCATCTGGTTCAAAATCCAGAACAATAAAATCGACCAGAAAAATAAGGGAGCCCACTTGCACTAGAACATCCTCAACAATGCCATCCGGCTTAGCTAAGGATCTGTCTGCTAGCTGCAAGATTACTGTTGTAGGTCTAGGACTCCCCAGACCTAACTTTCTGAATACCGAAGATGGCATCAGATTGATACTTGCCCCCAAGTCACATAATCCACGAGCTCGGATACTCTGCCCAATATTGAGCTGGATAGTAAAACTTCCAGGATCTTTTAGCTTCGTGGGCAGTCTGTTTTGAATCCGGGAAGTGCATTCCTCCGTCAAAGCCACCGTGGCATACTCAGTCAAACGACTTTTGTTAGCCACGATGTCTTCAATATATTTTGCATATTTGGGCACTCCCTGCAAGACATCAACAAGAGGTAAATTAACATGTACCTGTTTAAGCACCTCCATAAATTTCTTGAAACACGCCTCCTCCTGGTGTTTCTTGAGTCGTTGAGGGAATGGGGGTGGAGGTCTTTCTGGTTCAGCTTCCTTGGTCTTCCCCCTATTAGAACTTTGTTCCTCCTCAACTTCTGCTGCTCCTGACTTTTGAGGCGGTCTTTCCGGTTCCACTTCCTTCAAATGTAAACCACTCCTCGTGGTCACTGCATTCACCTGCTTCGGATTAGGATCCGTGTCGCTAGGAAGTCCTCCTCTGGGTCTTGTATTTTGGGCACTAGCAAATCGCCCAAACTGATATTCAAGAGCCTTGGTCGCTAATTGATTATTCTTCACTTCGGCTGCCAATTTAACATAGTCAGCCTGCAATTGTGCCTGATTAGCGATCATGGTTTTGAACATCTCCTCAATGGTAGGTGATGGTGGTGGAGGAGGGGCATTGTGATTTCTGAATTGGGATTGATAGTTCTGTTTCCCTCCTTGATTTCTCTGCATACCCTGACCAGAACCTTGGCCTTGTTGGTTGTTGCTACCCCACGAAAAATTTGGATGGTTCCTCCAATTTGAGTTGTAGCCACTCCCAAACTGCTGCTGATTTCTCCGTGCATTGCCCACAAAGTTAACCGAATCTGGGTTTACTCCACAGCACTCAGCTGAGTGCTCACTACTACCACACACTTCACACCAAATTTGCTGGACCGCATTGACTGAAGCTGAAGGCTGGTTCAAGTTCATATTGCTGAAGTGATTATTCAACTGATTCTGCAAGGCAGCTATCTGTGCAGCGATAGCTGTGAATCCATCCACTTAAAGCACTCCTGCTGCATTCCTTGCACTACCTCTTGATGAATCTGCATTCCATTCTGGATTGCCCTGTGAAATTCGGTTGAGCAAAGTGTACAGCTCCTCATAGGTCTTTTCCAGCGCTTGCCCTCCAGCTGCTGAGTCTAGCAAAATTTTATTATGGGGTTTCAAACCCTTAATAAATGTGTGTACCAACACCTCATTGGACTGATGATGATGAGGACAGTCCCGCAACATGGATTTAAATCTTTCCCAGGCTTGATATAGATTTTCTCCCTCCCTCTGTTTAAAACTCAGAATTTGACTTCTAAGTCTGGCTGTTTTACTAGAAGGGAAAAATCTGATCAAAAACTTCTGTGCAAGATCATCCCACGTTGATATAGAATTTGGTGGTTCAGCTTTTAACCACCTCTTGGCTTCACCAAGTAAGGAAAACGGAAATAAGGTGAGCCGAACATAATCAGGTGACACTCCAGCTGGTATATAAGTGTCACTTATCTCCAAAAAATTCTGGAGATGTTGTTGTGGGTCTTCATGAGGGAGACCGGTAAATTGCCCGCTTGTGTGCAAAAGTTGCACCATGTTCTGCTTTATTTCAAACCTCCCTCCAGGCTCTGGTTTGCGGATACTAGAATGTACATTGTTGGCATGTGGGATAGCCACCTCGCGAACCGGCCTTGCTGCTGCTTCATCGGGCACTAACACTGCCCGCACAACTGGTGGATTTTGTTGCTCCATAATAGACTGTCTGAGCAACTGCAGCTTCTTTTGTAGAGCTTCTCTACGTTGACTGTGAAATTCACGTTCAGGCTCTAAGTACGATTCCACCAGCTCTTTGTCCCTTGCCAGTGGTCACACAAATCAAGTCTGCAAAATACAGGCTAAGACCAAGTTGTTAACACTTAAGAAAATAAAACAAAAATACAGTAAATTTACACTTATCACAATTTCACCAATTGCCTAGTCTCCCCGGCAACGGCGCCAAAAACTTGTTCGGCAGTGTTTGCTATAGGTGTAGAACCGACACGCAAGTGCACGTGGTTAAACAAGTAATAAAGTGGCTAAGTAAGCCAAGTATCGATTCAAGGAGACTCAGGATAAGTAAAATTGCCTAAGTACACTATATTCTTATCTTACTTCTAATTATGCTAACAACAACGTAACCAACAGTTAAATAAGTTTTTGTTTATAAATTATATATACTAAAACTATTAACAATTATTTACTGTGAATTGAAACTATGGATATGAGCATGCCAAGGTTAAGAACAAGTAATAAACTTGATTGTAATCATAATTCGGTTATTCTTCTCTTCATGTTGCTAGCCAAGAACATTAGCCTAGAAATTAAAACTCTCGTATTTAATTTCACTTTAGAATCATAAACCATTCGTCTACATTTCTGTGATCAAATGCAATTTATGACCTAGCACTACAATTCCGGTTCCTAAATTGACTAATACGGCTTTCAAGTATATTTCTATCAGGAAAGCACATCAAAACCCAATTTTCCCAAATCAAGTTAAGAACAATACCCTATTAATTCACAACTTTCCAATTTCGTGCTCTCTCGAGTGAAATTGGACATTTTAGATGTACATTAATGTCGGCCACACACTAATGCAGTAAGAACAAGAATTAATAGAACAACATGGGAGAAGAAGAAGAAAACCATATCATTAACAAGCAAAATTCATCACCATTGTTCAAAACCTCAACAAGGAAGAGAATTAGCCACTCATTTGTGGATTAATCATCCTAAAACGAGTGTAAATCATACATACAATTGATTGAAAGAAGAAAGGAAGAGAAGAAATCCCTTAGCTTTTTCATCCCTCAACTGCTTCTAACTCACGTCCTTGCTCCACCAAGTCTGAATTAATTAAAATAAACCTAAGTGTTCTATTTATACTAGTGGGAATTTTTCCCAGAATAACAAGCAACGTGTCACGGAGGCCAACGCGGAGCACTGCCTCTGTGACACGGCGTGGACGCGGACCCTCTCTGGAATTCCAGGGTTCAGGAATATAGCCTCAACGTGGTACGGAGGCCAATGCGGAGGACTATCTCCGTGCCACGGAGCTGTCGCGAGGCCTCACTGGAATTTGCCAATTAATTTCCCCTCCAGGCAGTGTGCCTCCGCGATGGTAGCGTGGCATGGCTGATCTTGGGCAAATTTATATGCCCAAGTGATACTCAAACATATCATTTTTACCTTGTTTGTTGTGCAACGTGTATATAATATCATGTATTTGGTAACAAAATGTGAATTTATACTAACCAACATGATTAGCATTTGTTTTGCAGGATAATGTGATTTTTAGGAGCTAAAATGCGTGTTGGAACTATGTCGGAGTTGGACTTGGATGCGAGCGTGGAAAAGACCTTGGATGGCACATTTTACACTGGCTCCGCGATGGAGCCGTGCCACGCTGCCATCGCGGTAGCACACTGCCTGGGCAGAAATTAATTAGGCTATTTCCAGTGTGCCTGCGCGTCAGTTCCGTGGAACGGAGATAGGCCTCCGCGATGGCCTCCGTGCCACGTTGAGACCAATTATCTGGCCTTGCAATTTCCAGAGAGGGTCCGCGTCCACGCCGTGTCACGGAGGCAGTGCTCCGCGTTGGCCTCCGTGACACGTTGCTTGTTATTCCGGGAAAAATTTCCCACTAGTATAAATAGCACACTTAGGTTATTTTTAAAGAGTCTTTTTTTCTCCTTTTAGTTCTAGTTTTTAGCAGAGTTCAGGAGTGGAGAGAGGAACGTGGTTTTGTGGCAGTTGAAGAATAGAAAAGATAAGAGTTTTCTTCTCTTCCCTTCTTCTTTCCTTCAATTGTATGCATGATTTACACTCATTCTAGGACGATTAATCCAAGAATGAGTGGCTAATTCCTTTCTTGCTGAGGTTTTGAACTTGTGTAATGATTATTGGTAATAATTGATATGGTTTCTTCTTCTTCTTGCATATTGTTCTATTAATTCTTGTGCTTAGTACATTCTTGATTGGCCACCATTAATGTATATCTAAAAAGTCCAATTTCACTCGAGAGAGCATGAAATTGGAAAGTTGTGAATTAATAGGGTATTGTTCTTAACTTGATTTGGGAAAATTGGGTTTTGATGTGCTTTCTTGATAGAAATATACTTGAAAGCCGTATTAGTCAATTTAGGAACCGGAATTGTAGTGTTAGGTCATAAATTTCATTTGATCACAGAAATGTAGACGAATGGTTTATGATTCTAAAGTGAAATTAAATACGAGAGTTTTAATTTCTAGGCAAACGTTCTTGACTAGCAATATGAAGAAGAGGATGACCAAATTATCATAATTATCAACTCCATTACTCGTTCTTAACCTTGGCATGAGCATATCCATTGTCTGAATTCAACGTAAATAATAGTTGTTAAGTTTAGTATATAATTAGTTTAGAAACAAAACTCCCTAAATTCTTGATTGGATAGTTGTTAGCATAGTTAGAAATAGAATAGAAATATAGTGAACTAGGAAATTTTGCATATCCAGAGCAGCCTCCTTGGATCGATACTTGGCTACTTAGCCACTTTATTACTTGTTTGACCACGTACACTTGTGTGTCGGTTTTTAACACATACCGAAGCAGCCGCGAACAAGTTTTTGGCGCTGTTGCCGGGGAGGCTAGGCGATTTGAAAAATTTTGTTTAGTGTAAATTTACTGTATTTGTATTTTATTTTCTTAAGTGTTAACAACTTGGTCTTAGCCTGTATTTTGCAGATTTTTATTTCTGTGAACACTGGCAAGGGACAAGGAGTTGGTGGAATCTTACTTAGAGCCAGAACGTGAATTGCATAGTCAACGTAGAGAAGCTCTTCGGAAGAAGCTGGAGTTGCTCAAACAGTCTACGATGGAGCAACCCAATCCACCAGTTGTACGGGCAGTGTTAGTGCCCGAGGAACTAGCAGCCAGGCCGGTTCGCGAGGCGGCAATCCCACAAGCTAATAATGTACATTCCAGCATCCGCAAACCAGAGCCTGGGGGGAGATTTGAGTTAAAGAAAAATATGGTGCAACTTTTGCACACGAGCGGGCAGTTCACCGGTCTCCCTCACGAAGATCCGCAACAACATCTCCAGAACTTTTTGGAGATAAGTGACACGTACATACCCGCTGGAGTGTCACCTGATTATGTTCGGCTCACCTTATTTCCATTTTCCTTATTGGGTGAAGCCAAGAGGTGGTTAAAAGCTGAACCACCCAACTCTATATCAACGTGGGATGATCTTGCAAAGAAGTTCTTGATCAGATTTTTCCCTTCAGGTAAAACAGCTAAACTTAGAAGTCAGATTCTAAGCTTTAAACAGAGGGAAGGAGAAAATCTTTATCAAGCCTGGGAAAGATTCAAGTCCATGTTGCGGGACTGTCCTCATCATCATCAGTCAAATGAGGTGTTGGTACACACTTTTATTGAGGGTTTGGAACCCCACACTAAAATTTTGTTAGACTCAGCAGCTGGAGGGCAAGCGCTGGAGAAGACTTATGAAGAGTTGTACACTTTGCTCAACCGAATCTCACAAGGCAATCCGGAATGGAATGCAGATTCTTCAAGGGGTGGAGCAAGGAAAGCAGCGGGAGTGTTCAAAGTGGATGGATTCACAGCTATCGCTGCACAGATAGCTGCTTTGCAAAATCAGTTAAACACTCATTTCAGCACTATGAATTTGAACCAGCCTTCAGCCTCAGTTAATGCAGTCCAACAGATGTGGTGTGAAGTGTGTGGTAGTAGTGAGCATTCAGCTGAGTGTTGTGGTGCAAATCCTGATTCTGTCAACTTTGTGGGCAATGCACAGAGGAATCAACAGCAGTTTGGTGGTAGCTACAACTCGAACTGGAGGAATCATCCGAATATTTTGTGGGGTAGCAACAATCAACAAGGCCAAGGTTCAGGGCAGGGTATGCACAGAAACCAAGGAGGGCAACAAGGCTATCAGAATCAATTTAGAAATCACAATGCCCCTCCTCCACCACCATCACCGACTATTGAGGAAATGTTCAAGACCATGATTGCCAACCAGGCACAATTGCAGGCTGACTACGTCAAACTAGCAGCCGAAGTAAAGAACAATCAATTGGCAACTAAGGCTCTTGAATATCAATTTGGGCAATTTGCTAGTGCCCAAAATACTAGACCCAGGGGAGGACTACCTAGCGACACGGATCCAAATCCTAAGCAGGTAAATGCAGTGACCACGAGGAGTGGTTTACAATTAAAGGAGGTGGAACCTGAAAGACCGCCTCAGAAGTCAGGAGCAGTAGATGTTGAGGGAGAACAAACCTCAGATACGGGGAAGACCAAAGAAGCTGAACCAGCAAGGCCTCCACCCCCGTTCCCTCAACGACTTAAGAAACACAAGGAGGAGGCGTGTTTCCAGAAATTCATGGAGGTACTCAAACAGGTACATGTTAACTTACCTCTTGTTGATGTCTTGCAGGGTGTGCCGAAATATGCAAAGTATATCAAAGACATTGTGGCTAACAAAAGTCGTTTGACTGAGTATGCCACGGTGACTTTAACAGAGGAATGCACATCCCATATTCAGAACAGGTTGCCCACTAAACTAAAGGATCCTGGAAGTTTTACTATCCAGCTGACGATTGGGCAAAGTATCCGAGCTCGTGGGTTTTGCGACTTGGGGGCAAGTATAAATCTGATGCCATCTTCGGTATTCAGAAAGTTAGGGCTAGGGAGTCCTAGACCCACAACAGTGATCTTGCAGCTAGCAGACAGGTCCTTAGCTAAGCCGGATGGCATTGTTGAGGATGTGCTAGTGCAGGTAGGCTCCCTCATTTTTCCGGTAGATTTCATTGTTCTGGATTTTGAACCAGATGCAGAAGTCCCATTTATTTTGGGACGACCATTTTTGGCAACCGGAAAGGCATTGATCGATGTAGCTGCGGGTCAACTCACAATGCGAGCACACGACAAGGTTGAGGTGTTCGACGTGTACAAGGCACCTAAGCTCCCGACTGTCTATAAGGAACTCTCGGTGATCAACGTGATTGATCATGGGAATGCAAATGGAGTGAGTGATTTCCAAGAGTTACGAGGTAGGCCACCAGACGAGGTTGAGAACTACTGGGGAGATGACCATGATCGAGACAAATCGTCCATCTCCCTAGTAGACACGTGAGCATAAAGGCTGTCGAGCCGCGACGTTAAACCAGGTGCTGCACGGGAGGCAACCCGTGAAAAATATTTTTTTTTTCTTTCTTTCCTTAGTGTAAAGTTTTTCTTTTATTCTATTTTCTTTCCTTTTTCTTGACTAGGCTTAGATTTGCATTTTAATTAGTAATTTTTATTTTATTTATTTTTTTTAGTAGGGAATCTATGAATTTAACCAATTTTTGTTTAGTGAGGTGATTTTCAGGTATACTGGAGGAAAAATACTTGGAATCGAGGAAACGAGGCGAGGTATGAAAAATAAAATTTGATGGTGAAACAGAGCACTGGCGCGTTGGCGCCGTGTCATGGAGGCAGTGCTCCGCGTTGACCTCCGTGACACGTTGAAGGCGAATCTGGAATTTTTAAAATTCCAGTAAGCCAACGCGTTGGCTCCGTGTCAAAGAGGAGGGGCTCCGCGTTACCCTCCGTGACACGTTGCCCTTATTCCAGTGCCGGGTCACACCGGGTTTCCGGGTGACCCGCGTGTTTCTTTTAAATAAACCCCCGATTTTCGCCCAAATTTCCCCATTCCTTCTACCCTCCGCGACCAAACACCCATTCCCCTACCCCCAAGCTCCGTGCCACGTTGATAGGCAAGGAAAACATCAAGTTTTTTCGGTTCTTCAAATCCAAGGTATGTTTTCATCTTCTATCTCAAATTTCTGGCGAGTTTTGTCACTTTTGAGCATGTGAGGTGAGATATATCACCCTAGGTAAAAAACTTAAACATGATGTGAATTATTTTGTGATTGATTATGTTCGGATTATTGTAGTTGACGTTTGAACTTATCGATTGATTGAATAATTCAATATTGATTGTCGAATTGAGTTCTAGGGCTTGGGTTGTTGGATTTGAAAGTGGGTAACTTGATAGTTTGATGAAATTGGTGCCTGGGTGTGTTTAGTAGTTGAGATAAGTCGTGGTAATTATTGTTTAATTGTGGAAAGACGACTAATTCTCAAATTTCTGTGGGGAAGTGCATAATATGTGAATTGGTTGAATTGCTTAGATTAGTTGTATATAATAGGTTTGTATTGTTGTTCTTATTTCTGTTGTGGTTATTGTTGCTAAGTGCTGTGGGTGAATAGCTGTCGATAGGAGGATTGGGTTAACTGTATGAAGTCTGAGTAATTCGCTAGCCGTTATGCTGTCGAAATTTTGTGAACGCACTAAGCAACATGTTTATAGTTGATTGTGTTTGGGGGTGTAAATAGAGTTATCCTTGCTAAAATGTTGTAAATTTTGTTAAAGACTAAGTGTGGGGTAAATTTTGTTTAACCCGACCTTAGCCGAAGCTAACAAGTTTTTAGCTTAATATTGTGCTTGTCTGTGTAAATTGACAGGTACAATGGCTAGCCGACAAGATAAAGGCAAGGGTGCCTCAACCTCAGGCACCGGCAGAAAGAGAATGAGACTGGGCGCTGCTGTCCCAGCTGCACCTGCTGTTCCACGCGGTCAACACCGCTGATACGGAACACGATGGGTCATCGACGAAGGGAAAAAATGGTATAATAAGCACAAGGAAAGCAAATACTTCCCGGAGGAATATATTGCAAGGGAACCACTTGCACAGGAGTTCCCTCGCATGGTACAGAGGATTGAGGCAGCTGGGCTCAGTTTTATCTTTCAGGAGCCCAAGGAGTGCAACCTTCACTTGGTCCGGGAATTCTACGCCAACTGGAACCCGGCCATCAGGAGCCATACTATTAAAATCAGAGGGCAGATTGTCACTATGGAACCCCAGCAGCTGAATGCCATCGTTGGAGCGCGGGACACAGACGCCCGCGTTCTCCGCCAGCTCAATATCACCCCACCGTACGCCGACATCAGACGTACGTTGTGTGGGGCTCGATCCACAGCCCGATGGAGGAGACACAAAGAGAGGGGTTACCACCAGACTCTGCCTTATTCGCAGATGAACAGGGAGGCCAGAATCTGGCTAAAAATAGTATGTTCGTGTTTGATCCCGGGAGTGCACATGACAGACGTGACCCGGGACCGTGTCTACCTGGTGTATGCCCTTATGAAAGGGCTTGAGATTAATGTGGGGGCGGTTATAATATCCTCCATGAAGAGAGCCAGACTACACCAGGGCCACAGATACGGGTTTGGCGGACTCATCACCACCTTCCTCCGAGGCCTTGACATCGAGGAAGAAGCCTTGGATTACATTCCGCAGTTGGAGCGGAGGGCCCTTGATGTGACAAAAACCAAGGCCCCCGACACTACACACGGACCTGTGCTGACTCTGGGCGAGCGACATGCTCGTGACGACCAGTATATGGCCCGTATGTTCGGCATGCAGATGCTGCAGCTACGGATAGGTGGGAGACCAGCCACCGAGGATGAATTATGGCAGCTGGAGATGGACTACCCCTTCGGCGAGAACGCCAGAGCTTTATGCAAGGTGGGGCCAGCCTTTGTGGAGCCGACTGACGACGACGTCCCTACTGATGAGGAGACATGTCGTGAGGACTCTGATGTAGAGTCCGATGACGGCGATGGAGCTGATTCAGATATGGGCGACGAGGCCGCAGCACCGGATGAGGAAGTCGAATATTTCGACTAAGCAGGGAGTTCCACCACCCAAAATTTTGTGCTTTGTATTTTTGTGAACACTGGGGACAGTGTTCGATTTAAGTGTGGGGTGGGGAGTAGTTAGGTGCTGGGTCATAGGCTCTAAATCTGCTGTATATTCTTCCTTGACGTTTATGTATGTCTGTACTTTCCCTGTTCTTGTGAACTGATTTGTGAATGATGTGTATATATTTGTTTGTGGCTAATGATGTGTGTCTTTAAAAAGTTATGGTTGCCTTTGTAAATAATATTTTGTAAATTTTGTAAATTTTTTTTTTCTATCGATATGATCGATATTTTTCAAAATTTTTGCGAAAAGATTTTGCATTTATCAACATAGTGGCAAATATTTTCTATCGAAATGATCGATGTGTTGCAAAAATTTTTAAGTTTTAATTTTGGGTTTCTCGGAGTTTGTTTTCGGTTCTTTTACCGAGAATAGTCCCATTGAACCAATGTCATAGTTAGTGACCATTCCCTATGATGGATGGATGACGACCGTCTTAAGGGAAATGTAGTCGATAGGAGTAGTTGTTTTGTTTTTAGTTTCTTTGGTGGATTGCATCAATAAACTGTAGTTGCTTATGGTTGCTAAAATTTCGTTGCGCGTTGTAATTGATGTTCAAAACGTGAAAATGATTCGTTTGAAAGCATGCAATTTTGTAAATATGTTGAGTTACCTAGGCTATAGAATTTGGTTCATTATGATTGAGGCTTAATCTTGAATTCATGTAATTGACTAATTAAAGAGTCTGTGAATGCATCTTGATTCGCGCATGTGCATGAAGTGTGAGTGAGGTTTTGCTATTCCATGTCATTGTGAATTGTCTAGAACTTGCCTGGTGTGTATACAAAACGAAATGAAGGAGGTGTAGTGTCGGAAAGGATGTAGGCATTTCTTTGTTTTAACCGTTAGTTTCCATTTTTTTTTTCTTGTCAAATTCTACCTTTTTATATGTTGTGTACCCTAGTCAGCCCGTTGAGCCTTTAGCCGATTTCTTTCTTTTGTCCAGAATTGTATGAACTAAGCTTTATTCCTTCTTTTCATTAGCCTTAAAGTCTATAAGAAGCTCTTAAGCGCTTACAAAGAACAGAAAATGTTTCCCAAAGTGTTAAAGAGTGAAAAGAGTGAAAAGAAAAGAAAAGCAAAGTGAGGAAAGAAAATATGATGTTGAAGAGGCACTAGTTGTAATTAAATGATAGTGAGGGTACATGAAAACCCTCTGTTTTGTGTCAAGTGTGCCGATGAAATGGGCTGTATGAAAGTAAACCAGCATGAATGGGAGAAAAAGAGAAAAGAGAGGAACAATGTCCATGAGTCGATGGGAATGAGTTGAAAAGGCGCTTAAGGATGCTAGCGACTATTATTGGCTAATCCAATATATATATACTAGATCCATAGCCCAGTTACAACCCATTAAAAGTCCTATTTGATCCTACATTGCATTTCTTTATATTAGTGGAGTAGTACACTAAGGGCAAGCCTATGGGTCATGACATGATGCATGCGAATTCTTTTGGGAGAGAGAGTGAAATTAATTTTTATATGCCCCTACTTGCATGTTTGTGTGCTGCACGAACATAAAAGGGGAAGTTTCTCTCGAGTTGTGAGGGTACATGCTTGATGAAAGATTGATTTTCGTGTCGGATTTCTTGATTAGTTGATTTGCATGAGTTTGCTGATATCAAGAATCAATTCTTAAAAGTTTAGGAAGCCTCGATGTATTAAGGTCATTGTCCTGTACGACCAAGCATGTTTTCTTGATGATTTGCAAGAATTGAATAATCGGTATGACCGTAGCGTAAAATGTTGCACCATAGTGACGAAGGTTGGGATGTAATTTGCATGAGTTGTGTATGTGTTGTTCGAGGACGAACAAGGATTTAAGTGTGGGGTAAGTGATCTTGGGAAAATTTATATGCCCAAGTGATACTCAAACGTATCATTTTTACCTTGTTTGTTGTGCAACGTGTATATAATATCATGTATTTGATAATAAAATGCGAATTTATACTAACCAACATGATTAGCATTTGTTTTGCAGGATAATGTGATTTTTAGGAGCTAAAATGCGTGTTGGAACTATGTCGGAGTTGGACTTGGATGCGAGCGTGGAAAAGACCTTGGATGGCACATTTTACACTGGCTCCGCGATGGAGCCATGCCACGCTGCCATCGCGGTAGCACACTGCCTGGGCAGAAATTAATTAGGCTATTTCCAGTGTGCCTGCGCGTCAGTTCCGTGGCACGGAGATAGGCCTCTGCGATGGCCTCCGTGCCACGTTGAGACCAATTATCTGGCCTTGCAATTTCCAGAGAGGGTCCGCGTCCACGCCGTGTCACGGAGGCAGTGCTCCGCGTTGGCCTCCGTGACACGTTGCTTGTTATTCCGGGAAAAATTTCCCACTAGTATAAATAGCACACTTAGGTTATTTTTAAAGAGTCTTTTTTTCTTCTTTTAGTTCTAGTTTTTAGCAGAGTTCAGGAGTGGAGAGAGGAACGTGGTTTTGTGGCAGTTGAAGAATAGAAAAGATAAGAGTTTTCTTCTCTTCCCTTCTTCTTTCCTTCAATTGTATGCATGATTTACACTCATTCTAGGACGATTAATCCAAGAATGAGTGGCTAATTCCTTTCTTGCTGAGGTTTTGAACTTGTGTAATGATTATTGGTAATAATTGATATGGTTTCTTCTTCTTCTTGCATATTGTTCTATTAATTCTTGTGCTTAGTACATTCTTGATTGGCCACCATTAATGTATATCTAAAAAGTCCAATTTCACTCGAGAGAGCATGAAATTGGAAAGTTGTGAATTAATAGGGTATTGTTCTTAACTTGATTTGGGAAAATTGGGTTTTGATGTGCTTTCTTGATAGAAATATACTTGAAAGCCGTATTAGTCAATTTAGGAACCGGAATTGTAGTGTTAGGTCATAAATTTCATTTGATCACAGAAATGTAGACGAATGGTTTATGATTCTAAAGTGAAATTAAATACGAGAGTTTTAATTTCTAGGCAAACGTTCTTGACTAGCAATATGAAGAAGAGGATGACCAAATTATCATAATTATCAACTCCATTACTCGTTCTTAACCTTGGCATGAGCATATCCATTGTCTGAATTCAACGTAAATAATAGTTGTTAAGTTTAGTATATAATTAGTTTAGAAACAAAACTCCCTAAATTCTTGATTGGATAGTTGTTAGCATAGTTAGAAATAGAATAGAAATATAGTGAACTAGGAAATTTTGCATATCCAGAGCAGCCTCCTTGGATCGATACTTGGCTACTTAGCCACTTTATTACTTGTTTGACCACGTACACTTGCGTGTCGGTTTTTAACACATACCGAAGCAGCCGCGAACAATGGCTCCATCGCAGAGCTCCTATACTTTGCGCATTCCAATGTATTTTCCATGCTCGCATCCAAGTCCAACTCCGATATAACTCCAACATACATTTTAGCTCCTAAAAATCATATTTTCCTGCAAAACAAATGCTAATCATGTTGGTTAGTATAAATTCACATTTTATTACCAATTACATGAGAATATATACACATTGCACCACAAACAAGGCGAAAATAATACGTTTGAGTATCACTTGGGCATATAAATCTGCCCAAGATCAAATACTTGGCTGGTAGCTGTTATTATAGGCGAACTCAATCAAGGAAACATGATCATCCCAACTTCCACCAAAATCTAAAACACAGGCACGCAACATTTCGTCAAGCGTTTGAATGGTGCGTTCAGCCTGTCCTTCTGTCTAAGGATGAAATACGGTAGTGAGGCTTACCTGAGTGCCCAGGCCTTTCTGGAAAGTCTTCAAGAAGTTTTCTGTGAACTGAGCACCTCTATTAGAAATAATGGACAAGGGGACGCCATGTAGGCAAACTATCTCTCGTATATAAAGACTAGCATAATCCTCTGCAGCATATGTGGTCTTAACTGGCAAGAATTGAGCTGATTTAGTTAATCTATCAACTATTATCCAGATAGAATCATGCTTCCTGCTCATTCTAGGCAATCCTATAATAAGATCCGTATTAATCACCTCCCACTTCCAGGATGGAATTTCTATATCCTGCACCAAACCTCCAGGCCTCTTGTGCTCAACCTTCACCTGTTGGCAATTGGGACACCGAGTCACAAGACTGGTGATATCCTTTTTCATGCCATTCCACCAATATAGCTACCTCAGGTCACGATATATCTTTGTGGCACCTGGGTGTACTGAATATCGAGAATAATGAGATTCATTCATAATTTATTCCCATAGTTTACCCACATTAGGTATACGTAGATGGCCCGGGTATCTAAGAACTCCATCGGGTCCACAATCAAATAGGCTCTACTTCTGTTGTGGTATACTGTCTCTCAGTAAGACTAACTCTGCATCACATATTGTCGTTGCTTAACTTCCGCTACCAAGGACGATTCTGCTGTGTTTTTGACAATAACACCCCCATCTTCGGCATACGATAACCGAATCTGTAAGTCAGCCAACTGCCATAGAGCCTTCATCATATCAATCCTGTCAACCTGAATATGACTCAAGCTACCCATAGACTTGTGACTTAGCACATCCGCTACAATAGTTGCCTTACCCGGATGATAAAGAATGCTAAAATCATAATCTTTCAGCAATTCTAACCACCTTCTTTGGCGTAAATTCAACTCCCTCTGCTGAAACAAATACTGGAGGCTCTTATGATCTGTGAAGATATCAACATCTAGCCCATATAAGTAGTGTCACCAATTCGTCAAATCAAATACCACTGCGGCCAACTCAAGATCATGGATAGGATAATTTTGCTCGTGCTTTCTCAACTGTCTAGAGGCATAAGCAATGACCTTGTCATGTTGCATCATAACACAACCTAGCCCAACTCTCGAAGCATCACAATAGACCACATAACCCTCGACACCCTCTGGAAGAGTCAGGACAGGTGCTGAAGTCAGCCTATCCTTAAATTTCTAAAAACTTCGCTCACATGCCTCTGTCCACTAAAACTTAGCTTCTTTATGAGTCAACTTTGTCAATGGTGCGGCGATAGTAGAGAAACCTTCCACAAATACGCGATAATGACCTGCTAACCCCAGAAAGCTGCAAACCTCTGTAGGATTAAAGGGTTTGGGCCAAGTCTTTACTGGATCTATCTTCAGACTATCCAATCATATACCTTCAACTGTAATTACATGACCAGGGAAAGCCACAGATGTTAGCAAAAACTCACATTTATAAAATTTAGCATATAACCTATGCTCCTGTAGAGTCTGTAATACTTCTCTCAAATGAACCGCATGCTCGGCCTCAGATCGTGAGTAAATTAGAATATCATCAATGAAGTCGATCACAAATACATCAAGAAAATGCCTAAACACCCGATTCATTAGGTCCATAAAAGTTGTTGGGGCATTAGTAAGCCCAAATGACATCACTAAGAACTCATAATGGCCATATCTAGTCCTGAAGGCATTCTTGGGGATATCAACTTCCCTAACACATAATTGATGGTACCCGGATCTCAAATTAATCTTTGAGAAGCATCTGTCACCCTGTAACTGATCAAACAGGTCATCAATCCTAGGAAGTGGGTACTTATTCTTAATCATAACCTTATTTAGCTACCTATAGTCGATACACATTCTTAACGACCCGTCTTTCTTTCGCACAAAGAGCACTGGTGCAACCCAAGGCGATACACTAGGTCGAATGAATCCCTTCTCGAGTAGATCTCTCAACTGCTCCTTTAATTCCCTTAGCTCTGCCAGAGCCATTTTGTAAGGATATATAGGTTGAGTACCTGGAAGTAGATCAATAGAAAAATCTATCTCCCTTTCAGGAGGAATTCCAGGCAAATCCTCTAGAAAGACCACAGGCTCACATTCCAAGTTTCTTACCTAAAACAAGTGATAAATACAACCTTTGGATATCAACTTCTAAGCCTTAAGGTATGAAATAAACTTACCTTTAGTCGTAGCGGCATTACCTTGCCATTCCCGGACTGGCTCGCCAGGAAAATTGAATCTGACAACCTTAGCTCTGCAATCAACAATAGCATAACATGCCGCCAACCAATCCATACCCAAAATGAGATCAAAATCAACCATTTCAAGCTCAACTAGATCAGCTAAGGTTGATCTATCACATACCAATACTATGCAGTTTCGATAAGCTCGTCTAGCTAACACAGATTTGCCAATTAGCGTAGAAACAGAAAATGGTATAGATAATAACTCAGGGACTGTCTCAAACTAACTCACAACCAATGGTGTGACATAAGAGAGTGTAGAACCAGGATCAAGTAAGACATCTACTACACAAGAATAAATAATCAAAGTACCTGTAACAATATCAGGTGAGGCCTCCTAGTTCTGTCAACCGCCCAAAGCATAAAGTTGATTCTTGGTTTCCCCAGAACTAGAAGCCTCTCTCCCTATGCCTCTTCCACGGACTATTGCTAGCTGAGGATCAGGTCTGAGAGGTCGAACGGAGGATGACAAAGCAACTGCTGATTGCGCCTGATCTGCCTCGACCCTATCTAAACAATTCCTCATAAAGTTCCCTGGCTGCCCACAAAAATAACATACATTCTGCCCCTGAAGACACTGACCTGAATGAGATTTCCCACACTGGGAACAAGGCGGCAATGGTGGTCGCCTCTGCCCCCTCCCTCGCTCTTGTCATCGAGAGCTAGATGGAGTTGGGCCTTGGTCCCTTCTCTGTCCGTGAAATTGAGGTAGGGCACTCCCTATTGGCCTAACTGACTGCCTGGATGACTGAGCCCCTGGGTCACCATACGACCCTCTGTAAGGACCCACAGTACTAGCTCTCTTTCGTTGCTCCTGCTGTCTCCTAATATCCCATAATTGGTGAACCAAATCCTCTGCCCTCTGGGCGAAAGCCTGAATTTGTGAAATGTCCATGTGCTCCTAAGTAGATACCCCCAAGAAATCTCGAGCTATATGAAGCCCTAACCCTAACACGAACCGATGAACTTTATTCTCCACCGTCTGAACCATGTGAGGAGCATACCTGGAAAGAGAATTAAACCGAAGACAATACTCACGCACACTCATCCTTCCTTTCTCTAGGTGCAAAAACTTCTCAGCTCGAGCCTATCAAAGCTCCCGGGGTAGATAGTGGTACATAAAGGCTTCGGAGAACTCTTCCCACTCAGCTGGTGGTGCATCGGCTCCTTTGGATCTAGACCCAAGCCTCATACCATAATATGGCTACATCACGTAGTTTGAAGGCCGCCAACTCTACTTCCTTACTCATTCTAGCTCGTATCACCTATAACACCCTCTAAGTCTAATCGACAATGTCCAGAGGATCCTCGCTCAGGTCTGATCCGGTGAATATAGGAGGGCTTAAACTCAAGAACTTGCTGGCCCTTGGAACTCTCAATTGTCTGGCCTCTATGTCTCTCCATCACCACCAATCATTGCTCTTGACCTGTGGCTATACGAGCCATCATCTGGACAGCTCCCTTAAGACTCTATCCTTCCGGAACAATTAGAGGTACCACATGCATGAGAGGGTCTGCCACTACACTACCCTCAAGTATTGCTGGTGCGGGAGGAGCTTGAGGTCTATCTGCCATTGCTCTGGTTGGTGCGGGAGGAACTGTAATACTTGGGGTAGGAGATTCACTCTGAGCCTCTGACCTATCTCTCTGATCCATTGGAGGGAGACTAGTACCCTCCCCAAAGGCTGTGACAATCAACCTTGTACTCTCTTCCTTGTCACAAGCATACTCTAAACCAATAACACGATTTAGATATCACACGATTTAGATATCACATTACTTATGAGCTCGACCTATAGCACGAACTATTAGTAAAAGAAGTGAAATAATTCCTAAATGTCCTGTAGCCTCCTGATTATAAGTATGGTGCACAACATACCCATAAGCATGATTCTACTAGACACGGCCTTGTGGACTCCCTAGGACACGACTTCACTCTTATACCAAGTCTGTCACGCCCCAAAACTAGGGTAGGGCGCAACTGGCACTCGATTCATGGTCGATCGAGAAGTCGGCTATATAGAATCTACAAATGTAACACTAAGGCTGACCAAGCCACCTGTCACAACTAACCTAGATAAATACTGGGCCACTAATGCCTTGACAATTATAAATATGCAACCTGGAGAGCCGACAAGGATAGAATAAAGCTAAGAAAAGCAATGAAAAACCAATACGACTACACAACCCACACTATTATACAAACTAGTCCACATCAGCCTCTACAGAGTAAACAAACTGAAATGCATGGGACAGGGCCCCGGCCTACCCATGCTGTACACAAAATTGAAAATAGTCCAAGCTAGGACATGGATCCTAGAAGAGAGGAGCATACCACTATTTTGCTGAAATCTGGCTCCTACTACGTCCGATGATCTGAGGCTCGGTCTGTACCTGCAGCACGATTGCAGGAAGGGTCCCAAGATTAAGGTACATCAGTACGAATAAAATGTATTGGTATGTATAGCTGAAAACTGTAAACATGTAAGATAAAAATGATAACTAGGCCAGAAATAAGGAGTAGTAACAACCTAGAATCCTGAAAACAGAAACCTAACAATAACTCATTATTGAAATGTAAATGCAACTATCTAATGCACAATAAAGGCTATAACTGAAATGCCAGTAGACAGCCGGCCATAAAATCTATATACAATTCGTCCAGCCGGTGTACCACACCGGGGTAAAAATAAAAATGCCTCCAGTCGGTGTACCATACCGAGGTAAAATCCGTCCAGCCGGTGTACCACACCGGGGTAAAAATAAAAATGCCTCCAGCCAGTGTACCACTTGTTCGGTTAGTGTGGTGACTACACACAAATGCATGTGGTCGAACAAGTAGTAAAGTGGCTTATGTAAAGCCAAGTATTGATCCCACAGGGACTGAACTACGGTACTAATTAACTTAAGCGTCAGTGAACTATGTCTTTATGAATGCAGACAACCAATTAAACAATATTTTGAGAGTTAAGTTTGTTATGTAATAAAAATCTAAGTTAAGATTATAATTTGAGTCTGAACAATAGTAATGAGCAAGCTGAGGTTAAAACAAGCATGCAGGGGAGTAATTTATCAATTCAATTCAGCTAATCTTTTCTTCGGTTGCTAGTCAAGAATTATTTCTTATGGATTGGATCTTTCGACTCCTATCCAATTAAGAATCATGAAACCTTAATCTACATTTCTGTGATAAAAGAATTTCATGCTCTAGCCATACAATATCGATTCCTTAATGGACTAATAAGACTTTCAGATATATTTCTATTCTAAATGTAAATCAATTCTCAATTTTCTAAACTAAGAAGAGATCATATCCTACCAATTCACATCTTTCAAATTTCTTTCCTTTTAAAAAACAAAATTGGATTTCTAGATATATATTAACATTGGCCAAACATTAATGCAGTAAAAACAAGAATTGATAGGACAACCATTGAAGAGAAGATGAAAACTGAATTGAACAACAATTACATTCCACTACAATTGTTCTTAACCTCAGCAAGACGTGAATTAGCCACTCATTTGTGGATTAAACATCATCAAATAAGTAGAATTCATACAAACAATTGAGATAAAAGAGAAAGAGATAGAGAAGAACCCTAGAATTTTCTTCCTCTCAACTGCCTGTAACCCACGTTCTTGCTCAACCAAGTCAGAATGTTTAAAATAAAACCTAAGTGCGCCATTTATACTTTTGAGAATTTTTCCCGGAATAACAAGCAATGTGGCACGGACTATATCGCGGAGCACTCCCTCCGTGCCACAGAGGTATCGCGGACCCTCACTGGAAGTCGACTCCCCAGGCAATTTCACCTCAGCGTGGCAAGGCTTGCATCGCGGAGCCTGGCCAACGTGCCACGGTGCTATCGCGCACCTTCACTGGAAATTGCCAAAATTATTTCATCCGAGGTAGAATGCCTTCGAGATGGCAGCGTGATATGGCTCCATCGAGGAGCCCCTATTTTTGCTGCTCTCCCTTATCATTTTCCACTCCTTGTCTCCAAGTTCATTCCCGATCTTCACCAACATGTATATTAGCTTCCAAAATTTCCTTTTACCTGCAAAGCAACACTAATCATGTTGATTACTATAAATTCACATTTTAACAAAAAATCACATGAGAATGTACACATAATGATAGATAAACAAGTCGAAATGAAGCATTCGAGTATCACTTGGGCATGAAATTCTACCCAAGATCACTTACCCCACACTTAAAACCTTGTTCATCCTCAAGCAATACTCTCACATCTCATGCAATTGACACCCACGCACCGCTACTTTGGCTCGGCAATTCAAGCTGAAGCTATACCGATTATTTAATATAGAAAATCATTAAGAAAACATGCATGGTCTCATCAATACAATCAAGTACACCACATTATGACCTCCTAAGCTCAAGAATCGATTCTCGATCTTGGCAAACTCGTGCAAATCAACTGATCAAGACATCCGACACGAAATTAATCTCTCGTGAAGCATGTGCCCTCACAACATAAGAGAATTACCCCATTGCCATCATATGATTTCCAAAGCACTACATGTAGGGGTATATGAATACGATTTCGCTCTCTCTCCCAAAGAATTCACATGCATCATGTCATGAACCATAGGCTTGCCTCTAGTGTATTACTCCACTAATATAAGGACGCGTGATGTAAGATCATATAGGACTTACGAGTTGTAATGTAAGCTAAGGAACTAGTAAATACTGGGCTAACCAATAATAGCAACTAGCTTCCTTAAGCGCTTTTCAATACATCCCACCATCATTACGGCCATTGTTTCTTCCTTCATCCTCTCATTCTTGAAATTCTTTTTCTTTGTTTTGGTTCCCATTTCTTTAAGCACACTCGACTTACTAGCAAAGATTAGTTATACATCTTTATTTTATTTAATTTAAGCAAGTGAACCTTTGACCTTTCTTTAACTTTCACAACTTCCACTTTTCCTTCCATTTCACACTTCGTACTCCTTTACACTGTGGGAAAATTATTTTTCTTGAGCGCTTAAGAGTTTTGGATAAAATTCACGGCTAATGAAAAGAAGGGATTAAGCTCGGTTTGTACCTCTTCAAAGAAAAGAAAAAAATAGTCTAAAGGCTCAATGGGGCTAACTAGGATGCACATTCAAGGTAGGTATGATAATGAAGAAACTTTCAGTTTAATCAAAGAAATTCCTACATCCTTTCCTACAATACACATCTTTCATTTCATTTAGTACACACACCAGGCAAGTTCTAGACACTTCACAATAGCATGGAATAATCAAAACCTCACCTCACACTCATTGCACATGCTCAACTCAAGACATATTCACAGACTCTTCAATCAGCTAATTACAAGAATTCACTATTAAACCACAATCACAACGAATCTAACTCTATGGCCTAGGTATCTCACCATGTTTACAATTTGCATGCTCTCATACGAATCACCTTTGTATCTTAATATCATGTACAACACATAACAAGAATTCTGAACCATGAAGTAACGACACGTTTGGGACACAAACAAAAGAAAGAAAAGAAAGAAAAAACCTACTCCTATTGACTATATTTCCCTTAAGGCGGTCATCATGCATCCATCATAGGGAACGGTCGCTATCTACAATTTCAGTTCAATGGACTATTCTCGGTAAAAGCACCGAAAACAAAGGCTGAGAAACCCAACATAAAAAATTCGAAAAAAATTCAATAGAAAAAGATAAAAATTTTATTTTGAACAATATTTACACCATATGACACAACAACTCAACACAACACACAGTAGCTGAACATTCATTTCAACACCAACTTAATTACAGAACACACAACACAGAGTCACAAGGTCACATTTTGCACAGGCACAACAACAACAACAAAAAAATGAAACATAAACATAAACAAAGCAGTTGGCACCTAACTACACCCACCCCACACTTAAATCGAACACTGTCCCCAGTGTTCACAAAATTTCAACATATCACAAAGGTAGGTGGTGAAACTCCCTGATCAATCGAAGTATTCAACTTCTTCATTAGGTGTCATTGCTTCGTCTCCCGTATCAGAATCGCCCCCGCTTTCCTCATCTAACTCAACATCTGAGTCCTCCCGGCGTGTCTCCCCATCGGTGGGGAGATCATCATCTACAGGCTCCATAAATGCGGGCCCCACTCTGCATAAAGCCCTGCCATTCTCGCTGAATGGGTAATCCAGCTCGAGCTGCCACAGCTCATCCTTTGTTATCGGCCTCCGGCCTATGCGCAGCTGCAACATCTGCATTCCATACATGCGGGCCATATACTAGTCATCCCGAGCATGTTGCTCAGCTAGTGTGAGTACCGGCCCATGAGTAGTGTCAGCTGCCTTGGTTTTGGTTACATCCAAGGCACGCCTGTCAATTTGTGGGATGTAATCCAGGGCCTCTTCCTCAATATCATGGCCCCTCAGGAACGTGGTAAGCAAACCACCGAACCCGTATCTATGCCCCTGATGCAGTCGGGCTCTCTTCATGGCGGAGATGATTACCGCCCCAACATTGATTTCCAGCCCCTTCATCAGGGCATACACCAAGCACACTGTATCCTGGGTGACATCTGTCATGTGCACCCCCGAGATCAAGCAGGAACACATAATTTTCAGCCAAATCCGGGCCTCCTGGTTCATTTAAGAGTAGGGCAACGTCTTATGGTAGCCCCTCTCCTTGTGCCTACTCTACCTTGCTATCGATCGGGCTCCATATAGGGTGCGTCTGATGTCTGCATAAGGTGGAGTGATGTTCAGCTGCCTAAGGACATGAGCGTCTGTGTCCCGCGCCCCCAGGATTGCATTCAAATGATGGGGCTCAAAAGTGACAATCTTTCCTCTGATTTTGACGATGTGACTGCATAGAGTCGGGTTCCAGTTGGCAGAGAACTCCCAAATAAGATGGAGATTGCACTCCCTGGGCTCTTTAAAGATGAAGTTCAACCCAGCAGTGTCAATCCGGTGTACAATCCACGGGAATTCCTGTGCTAGCGGTTCCCATGCTATCTGTTCTTCTGGGAAGTATTTGGTTTCTTTGTGTTTTGTATACCACTTCTTCCCCTCATCAGTCACCCATCGGGTTCCGTATTGTCGGCATTGGCCTCATGGAACCGCTGGTGCTGCTGGAACTGTTGTTCCCAGTCGTATCCTTTTCCTGCCGGCGCCCGATGTGGATGCGCCCTTTCCTTTGTCTTGTCTGCCTGACATTGTCCCTGTACAATCAAACATATAGTCCCAATGTTATGCAAGTCATAATTAACTACAACTAAGGTTGGGTTTACTTGGGTCACCCCACACTTAGTCTTAAGCCGTAATCCAAACAATTCGACAAGACATTCATGTTTTTCCAATTCTTAACATTTAACATACTTAGTGCATTCATATGAGTCGATGGAACAATTACTATGTACTACTCAGACTTCGTACAATGAATAAAAATATCGCCATCGATTCCATTACATCATCATAGCACTTAGCGAATTTTTTTCAACAACCTATGCAATTATCCAACTTCATTTTCCCAAAAAGCCCTTGTCTACTTAGCATATTCAACATCAATCACACTATATTTCACTTCACCCGACATGCACAACCCAAGTTTTTCATCATTTCAAAGAATTTAGTCTTCTTCCTATTCAATCTTCAACCCTAGCTACCACTTTAGCAATAAATCATGCAATACTCGAGTTCATATATTCAAAACGATACTAAGAACATCATTCAATCCTAACTCAAGTAAATTCAATTTCATTTCTCACTTAAGGCAAGGTTCAATCACCAAACATGTTCAAGAATCAAAAACTTGAGCAAAAACAAGGAAGAATTCAAGAACATACCTTTGATTTGATGAAATCGAAGAAAACTTGAAGAAAATTGATGCCTAGGTCCGTGTCATGTTTAGGGAGAAGGGGATTTGGGGTGTGGGTCACGGAGAAAGTGAAGAAATAGGAAACAAATGAGGGGAATTGGGGCTTTAAAGTGATTTTTCGCGTGGGTTACCCGCTGACCCGGTGTGACCCGACGTGAATTAACCCTCAACGTGTCATGGAGGGTAACGTGGAGCACCCCCTCCGTGACACGGAGCCATCGCACTAGTGTTCTGGATTTTTAAAAAAATCTGGAACAAGCCTCAAATGTGTCACTGAGGGTAACGCAGAGCACCCCCTCCGTGACACGAAGCCATCGCGCAGGCTCACTGTAATGTGCCAATTTTTATTTTCTCACCTCCATTTTTTACCTTAACGTTTCTTTGCATTTTTACCATCTGTTCCACCTGAAAATCATTTCACCACAACAAAATTTGTTAGACCCCATAGGTTTCAACACAAAAGAATTTTTCTTTTTCTTTTTCTTTGTTTTTCTCTTTTTATATTTTTTTCTTTTTTTTTCAAATAGTTCTACTTATCTATTACAATACATTCAAGGGTTGCCTCCCGTGCAGTGCCTGATTTACCGTCGCGGCTCGACGTCATTCATTGCTCAATCATCCTCTAGAGTGATGGACGTCTTCTCTCGAATAACGTCCTCACCCCAATAATGCTTACATCTTTGCCCATTCACCAAAAATGTGGCACTTCTATCTTCTTGTCACAACTCCACTACCCCGTGCGGGGTCATTCTCACCACTTCAAACGGCCCTGACCATTTGGACCGCAATTCGCCTGGAAAAAGCTTCAGTCTCGAATTAAATAGCAACACCTTCTGACCCAGCTCAAAGATCCAAAGCACCATACGCCTATCGTGCCACCTCTTTGTTTTCTCCTTGTAGCATTTAGCACTTTCATAAGCATGCCAAAGAAACTCATCCAGTTCGCTAAGTTGCATCAGCCTCTTCTTCCCTGCTAGCTCCGGGTCCATGTTAAACTTTCTCACGGCCCAAAAAGCTCGATGTTCTAGCTCCACAGGCAGATCACATGCCTTTCCATAGACCAATCTGTACGGAGAAGTCCCAATGGGTGTCTTGTACGCAGTTCTATAAGCCCACAACGCATTGTCGAGTTTATTTGACCAATCAATTCATTGTGCTTTCATTGTCTTCTGTAGAATCTGCTTGATTTCTCTGTTCGACACCTCCACTTGCCCACTAGTTTGGGGATGATATGCTATTGCTACCTTGTGGCACACCCCATACTTAGTTAGCAAATTCTTGAAACTTACATTTACAAAATGAGCCCCTCCATCACTGATAATGGCTCGGGGTGTCCTGAACCTGGTGAAAATATGCTTTTTCACAAATTTTGTTACCACCTAATTGTCATTCCTGGGGCAAGTTGTTGCTTCGACCCACTTGGATACATAATCAACGGCTACCAAGATGTAACGATTACCAAATGATGGTGCGATCGGGCCTATGAAATCTATTCCCTATACATCAAAGATCTCCACTTCTAATATCTGCTGCAGTGGCATCTCCTGCCTTCTACCAATTGTGCCTGTTCTTTGACATCTATCACACATTTTTACATATGCCATAGAGTCTCTAAACAGTGTAGGCCAAAAGAAACCTGACTGTAGCACCTTGTGCGCTGTCCGCTCGCCTCCGTGGTGCCCTCCATACAATGATGAGTGACAACTCCTCGATACTTCTGCAATCTGGCTCTCTGGAATGCATCTTCTCATCACCTGATTCGGTCCCTGCTTAAACAAGTACGACTAATCCCAAATGTAATACCTGCAATCATGTCTCAACTTCTTTCTCTGCTGAGCCATAGCCTCCGATGGATAGACTCCACTTACCAGCAAAATCACAATGTCTGCATACCAAGGGAATTCAACTTCCCTTATTGCCAAGAGTTGCTCATCCGGGAACTCCTCTTTGATGCTGTCACCTTCCTTCACATGCAACCGGCTTTCCAATCGTGATAGGTGATCTGCCACTTGATTCTCGCTCCCCTTTCTGTCCCGAATCTCTAGGTCAAACTCTTGTAACAACAAGATCCATCTAATCATCCTGGGCTTTGCATCCTTCTTGTTAAACAAATACCCAATCGTTGCATGATCGGTATACACCACTACTTTAGAACCCACCAAGTAGGACCTGTATTTTTCAAACGCGAACACCAATTCTAGCATCTCTTTTTCAGTGACTGTATAATTGGCTTGGGCTGCGTCAAGTGTTTTGCTTGCATAATGAATGGAATGAAAAATTCTGTTCCTCCGCTGCCCCAATACAGCTCCTACAGCCACCGCTTGCATCACACATTAATTCAAACGGTTGCTCCCAATCTGGGGAAATGAGACTAGGTGCTTCTATCAACTTCTATTTCAACTCCTCGAATGCTTTAACACAATCCTCATCAAACTAGAACTTCACCTATTTTTCTAGAAACCTACATATTGGTCCAGAAATTTTAGAGAAGTTCTTGATGAACCGTCTGTAGAACCCTGCATGTCCGAGAAAACTGTGAACACCCTTCACTGTCACAGGTGGTGGTAGCTTTTCAATCACTTCAATCTTTGCACGATCGACTTCCAACCCCTTGAAAGCACCTTATGGCCAATGAAGATACCCTCCTTGACTAAAAAATGACATTTCTCCCAGTTGAGTACAAGGTTGGAGTCTTCCCATTGAGCTAGCACCCTGTCAAGATTCTGCAAACATGTAGCAAATGAATTACCGAAAACAGAAAAATCATCCATAAATACCTCGAAGAAATCTTCCACCATATCGTGAAAGATCGCTATCATGCATCTCTGGAATGTGGCGGGTGCATTGCATAGACCAAATGGCATCCGCCTGAAAGCATATGTCCCATAAGGACATGTGAAAGTGGTCTTCTCCTGGTCCTCCGGTGCTATGGCTATTTGGTTATAGCCAGAATATCCATCAAGGAAACAATAGTATTCTTGACCTGCCAACCTGTCCAATATCTGATCAATAAATGGGATAGGATAATGATCTTTTCTCGTGGCCTGATTGAGCTTTCCGTAGTCTATGCAAATTTGCCAGCCTGTGACTGTGCGTGTAGGGATCAGCTCATTCTTCTCATTGGTTACCACAGTCATCCCTCCTTTCTTTGGGACACACTGAACAGGACTGACCCATTCACTGCCTAAAATGGGATAGATCACACCTGCATCAAGCTACTTGATCACTTCCTTCCTAACCACATCCTTCATAACCGGATTCAGCCTCTGCTGATGTTGTACAATTGTCTTTGCTCCTCCTTCCATAAAAATTCTATGTGTACAAAAGGCTGGGTTGATCCCCTTAATGTCTATCATTTGCCAGCCCATTGCTTTCTTCCGTCTCTTGAGAACCACCAATGCATCCTTTACTTGTACCTCCATCAGTTCTGCGGAGATGATGACTGGAAAGGCATCATCTTCCCCCAAAAATACTTATTTCAAATGTGGAGACAATGTCTTCAACTCCAGTTTTGGTGCTTCCTCAATAGATGGTTTTGGCAATGGTTCCAAGGACCTCATTAATGTCTGAAAGTCTTGCTTCCTCAGAAACCATTTTGGTTCATTCAACATTTGCACCATCTCATAAGTATTCCTATCTCCAAAATGATCGGAGCCCATTAAATCTCTCTCCAATGGATCTTTAGAATCAACAATCTGAAGAATTTCTTCCTGGTTTAGCACATTGAATGCTGATAGCTCCTCATAAATGGCCGGAAGCTTCATGGCCTTATACACATCAAACACCTCCACTTTATCATGTGCTCGCGTGGTTAGCTACCCCATAGCTACATCAATCAATGCTCTCCCGGTTGCCAAGAAAGGATGTCCCAAAATAAATGGGACTTCCGTATCCGGCTAAAAATCGAAGATAATAAAATCTACCGGGAAAATAAGGGAGCCTACTTGCACTAGCACATCCTCCACAATTCCATCTGATCTGGCCAAGGAATGGTCTGGTAGCTGCAATATCACTGCAGTTGGTCTAGGACTGCCCAACCCCAACTTCTTGAACACCGATTTTGGCATCAAGTTTATGCTCGCTCCCAAATCACATAGTCCGCGAGCTCGGATACTTTTCCCGATTGTGATCTGAATAGTAAAGCTCCCAGGGACCTTGAGCTTTGTTGGCAACTTGTTCTGTATCCGGAAAGTGCACTCCTCAGTAAGCACCACCGTAGCATACTCCGTCAATCTGCTTTTGTTTGCTATGATGTCCTTGATATACTTTGCATATTTCGGCACTACCTGCAAAGCATCAACCAAAGGTAAATTAATGTGTACCTGTTTCAGCACCTCTATGAACTTTTTAAAGCAAGCTTCCTCCTTGGGCTTCTTTAATCTTTGAGGGAACAGGGGTGGTGGTCTTTCTGCTTCGGCTGCCTTCTCCTTCCCCCTCTCATCATCATGTTCCCTATCCTTTTCCACTACTCTTGATTGTTGAGATGGTTCTGCTTCCACCTCCTTGAGTTGTAATCCACTCCTTGTGGTCACTGTATTGACCTACTTGGGATTTGGATCAGTGTCACTCGATAGTCCTCCTCTAGGCCCGGTGTTTTGAGCTCCAGCTAGTTGTCCCAACTGGTACTCCAATGCCTTTGTAGCTAACTGCTGATTTTTCATATCTGCCGCTAATTTCACATAATCAGCCTACATTTGTACTTGGTTAGCTATCATTATTTTGAACATTTTCTCAATGTTGTTGAGTGGTGGAGGAGGTGCATTGTTTCCTCTGTATTGAGACTGATAATTCTGATGCCCCCCTTGATTTCTCTACAAACCCTGATTCGAACTCTGCCCTTGATGGCTATTACTTCCCCAAGAGCAATTCAGATGATTCCTCCAATTCGAGTTGTAATTGTTTCCATACTGTTGGTTATTATTTCTCTGGACGTTCCCAACAAAGTTTACTGAATCTGGATTTGCACCACAACACTCAGCTTAGTGTTCATTACTCCCACATAGTTCACACCATACCTGCTGCACTACATTTACTGGGGCTTGTGCTTCATTTAAGCTCATACTGTTGAAGTGGGTGTAGAGTTGATTTTGCAACGCAGCTATCTGTGTAGCAATAGATGTACAACCATCCACCTCAAAGACTCCTGCCGCTTTCCTTGTTCCTCCTCTTGAAGAGTCCACATTCCACTTTGGATTTCCCTGTGAAATACGATTTAACAAAGTATAAAGCTCCTCATAAGTCTTTTCTAGTGCCTGTCCCCCAGCTGCTGAGTCTAGCAAAATTTTTGTATGTGGCTCCAAACCCTCTATGAAAGTATGCACCAACACATCGTTGGATTGGTGATGGTGAGGACAATCCCTTAACATCGATTTGAACCTTTCCCAAGCTTGATACAGATTCTCACCCTCTCTTTGTTTAAAACTTAGAATGTGACTTCTAAGTCTTCCTATTTTCCCAGATGGAAAGAATCATATCAAAAACTTTCTTGCAAGATCATCCCAAGTGGTGATAGAGTTAGGTGGTTCAGCTTTCAACCACCTTTTTGCTTCCCCCAATAATGAAAATGGGAATAATGTAAGCCTCACGTAGTCAGATGATAATCCAGTGGGAATGTAAGTGTCACTTAACTCCAAAAAGTTTTGGAGATGTTGTTGTGGATCTTTATGAGGGAGACCTTTGAATTGCCCGCTGGTGTGCAACAATTGCACCATGTTCTATTTAAGCTCAAACCTCCCTCCTGGCTCTAGTCTGCAAATACTAGATGTAACATTTTTAGCATGTGGGATTGCCACTTCGCGTACTGGCCTTGCTGCTATTTCCTCGGGCATTAAAACTTCCCTTACAAGTGGTGGATTCTGTTGTTGCTCTAGAATTGTCTGTCTTAGCAACTATAGCTTCTTCTCTAGAGCTTCCCTTCTTTGACGATGAAATTGTCTTTCCGGCTCTATATATGAATCCACCAACTCCTTATCTCTTGCCAGCGTTCAGAATATTTCAATATCTGCAAGAGAAAGGCTAAGATCAAGTTGTCAGCACTTATATAGAATTTGTAAACTAACACTAAGAAAATAATTTTACCAATTGCCAGTCCCCGGCAACGGCGCCAACAAACTTGTTCGGTTAGTGTGGTGACTACACGCAAGTGCATGTGGTCGAACAAGTAGTAAAGTGGCTTATGTAAAGCCATGTATCGATCCCACAGGGACTGAACTACGATACTAATTAACTTAAGCGTCAGTGAACTATATCTTTATGAATGCAGACAACCAATTAAATAATATTTTGAGAGTTAAGTTTGTTAAGTAATAAAAATCTAAGTTAAGATTATAATTTGAGTCTGAACAATAGTAATGAGCAAGCTGAGGTTAAAACAAGCATGCAGGAAGTAATTTATCAATTCAATTAAGCTAATATTTTCTTCGGTTGCTAGTAAGAATTATTGCCTATGGATTGGATCTTTCGACTCCTATGCAATTAAGAATCATGAAACCTTAATCTACATTTTTGTGATAAAAGAATTTCATGCTTTATCCATACAATACCGATTCCTTAATGGACTAATAAGACTTTCAGATATATTTCTATTCTGAATGTAAATCAATTCTCAATTTTCTAAACTAAGAAGAGATCATATCCTACCAATTCACATCTTTCCAATTTATTTCCTTTTAAAAATCAAAATTGGATTTCTAGATATACATTAACATTGGCCGAACATTAATGTAGTAAAAACAAGAATTGATAGAACAACCATTGAAGAAAAGATGAAAACTGAATTGAACAACAATTATATTCCACTACAACTGTTCTTAACCTCACAAGAAGTGAATTAGCCACTCATTTGTGGATTAAACATCATCAAATAAGTAGAATTCATACAAACAATTGAGATAAAAGAGAAAGAGATAGAGAAGAACCCTGGAATTTTCGTCCTCTCAACTGCCTGTAACCCACGTTCTTGCTCAACCAAGTCAGAATGTTTAAAATAAAACCTAAGTGTGCTATTTATACTCTTGAGAATTTTTCCCGGAATAACAAGCAACGTGGCACGAAGTGTATCGCGGAGCACTACCTCCGTGCCACGGAGGTATCGCGGACCCTCACTGGAAGTTGGCTCCCCAGGAAATTTCACCTCAGCGTGGCACAGCTTGCATGACGGAGCCTGGCCAACGTGCCACGGTACTATCGCGCACCTTCACTAGAAATTGGCAAAATTATTTCATCCGAGGCAGAATGCCTCCGCGATGGCAGCATGACACGACTCCATCGCGGAGCCCCTATTTTTGCTGCTCTCCCTTGTCATTTTCCACTACTTGTTTCCAAGTTCATTCCCGATCTTCACCAACATGTATATTAGCTTCCAAAATTTCCTTTTACCTGCAAAACAACACTAATCATGTTGGTTAGTATAAATTCACATTTTAACTAAAAATCACATGAGAATGTACACATAACGATAGATAAACAAGTTGAAATGAAGCATTCGAGTATCACTTGGGCATGCAATTCTGTCCAAGATCACCACACCAGGGTAAAATCAATAAATCTTAGAAAAAAAATCATAAATGGAGCTGATATGGCTTATACTGGACCAGCTCAATACGTACAGCATAGAAATGACAAATACTAAACATATGGCCTGCATAGGCCTCCTTCGTAAAGCATAACTGGAACTGAGTACATATAAAATGTAAATCGAGAAAATAGAACTTAAATGCATGTCTTAAAAACTTGTATAAATCATACAGAACTACGGATGACCTAAGTGTTTCAACAAAATCTATAGATCGCGTTCAACGGACAATAGAGCTCAGAAACTCACTAGCTTGTCGTTCATCTTAAGGGAAAGGGATTATGAAATCTCCCCTTGGCCTGACACATTTCATAACATACACATAGGATAAAAGGACATCCATTATCAGGTAATCCTAATTCGATAAGCTCGTTTACCCTCAATAGCTTGCGACGTCTTTACGTGGCTTAAAATCGTTTATACGTCCTCATCTTGGGTCTTTCACCAATCTCAGTTAGCAACCAGACCTTTAAACACATTTAACATCACATATATATACACATTACATACAGTAAGGACCAGCTAACAATGCCCACGCTGAGGGGTCTCCAACTCAATGTACAACTACGACAACAATCAACACAATATCACACTTTAGATGTTTCACTTCGGCTAGGCATAATCTTAACATTTATCCTCAATAAAACATGAAACCTTAAATCCTAAATGAAGATTAACATACTGCCTCAAGACTCGTAAATAGGTTTTTTTCGCATTCGATTCACAACACATGAATCGTGCTTCAGAGAATGATAGACGGGGTACCTTACATACCTTTCTCCGATGAACTCTTCTCTAGCTGATTTCCTAACTCAGTGATCAGCGTTCAATCTCCTTAATCCAGTGGTTTTACAGGACAATGAAAGCCTAATCTATATCAAAAAAATGCAGCAAAAGTAACTAACCAGAGCCAGTCACAATAGCAACAACAACAACATTTAGCCATTTTCTCAACTAGTTTTCACTAACTTTTGAGGGAGAAACAAGAGGGAAATTTTACCTTAGTTTTTCTGTAATTATACCCCTCAGTATAAAGTATAATTCCATCAAAACAAACAGCCATAAAGTCTATGAAAAATGAGCAAAACTCAGCTCACAAACAGTCCATCGGCAGCTCACTTAGCTGTCAATTTCCAGATTTTTGCTTTGCAATTTGAGAGGTTTAAAAGGGGTGAAATCCTTACCTTTTCTCATGATTTCAGCACCTACTCAAAGATGGATATATATTCAGTCCAAATAGATTTTGAAACACAGAAAACTTCTTCAAAACCTTGCCAAAACGAGCTGCAAAACAGCCCCTAACACACTTGGCAAGGTAATCTCAACTTATCTTGTGATTTTCTTGAACTTTGCTTGATGTTCCTCCTTTATTTTCTTTGTCCTAGCTGACTGAATTGAGAGAGAAATGGAATCCTTAGCACACTGGATGATTTAGATTTAGCTGAAAGTGTTTTCTAAAAGTGAAAAATCAGATTTTAAGTAAATAGGGTGGTGGAGGCGCTAGGGCGTCATGCCCGCGTCACCGCTCATGATGGTTTGGTAAAATGCCCATAGCTTCTTACTCTAAACTCCTATTGACAAGAGGTTTGATGTTATGAAAACTAGACTCAAAGATTTTTACTTTGATAGGTAGTGGGGCTTCTAATTTATTATATATTGGGATATATGATCGTTTAAATTTGACCCTTACTTATGAACTTCACATACTCTTTTTTTTTATCGTACACATTTACCTTTTCATCTACGACCAATATACAACCACTACTTTCCTTAACCTAGCATAAAAACAACAAATAATCACCAAAAATTTTTCGGGGTGTTATATGATCAATTCCAAAGGAAAGGTTGCATTACACGTAAGCATAAGCTATCATTAACCTCTATCCTTGAAGTAGAGTTACTTGATGTATGTGGTATTAACTTCATGGGCCCATTTGTGAGCTCATATAGGATGAAATATATTGTGGTGGCTATGGACTATGTCTGAAAATGGGTGGAAGCTATTGCACTCCCTAACAATAAAGGGAAGTGTCACAACATTTCTGCGGAAGCATACATTTGCTAGATTTGGTTCTCCTAGAGAAATCATCAGTGATGGCGGGTCACATTTTTGTTATCGCCTCTTTAGAACTTTGCTGGGTAAATATAGTGTGAAACATAAGATGGAAACACCTTACCATCCTTAATGAAGTGGGCAAGTGGAAGTGTCCAACAGGGGGATCAAGACTATTCTGGCCAAAACAGTGTACACTAGCCAGAAAAACTAGTCTACGAAGCTTGATGATGCACTGTGGGCATATCAAACAGCTTATAATACCCCTATTTCCAACATCTTCGTATTAGCTTGTCTATGGCAATTCGTTTCATCTGCCAATATAGTTAGAGCATAAGGCACTATGGGAACTGATAAAGTTGAATTTGGATTAGAATGAAGCAGCCAAGTTGAGATTAGATCAGCTGAATGAGTTAGATGAGTTCTGGCTTCGAGATTATGATAGTGCAACCATTTATAAAGAAAGGATCAAAATATACCATGACTGGAAGATATCCAAAAGGTAGTTCAACGCAGGTGATTTGGTCCTACTGTTTAATTTAAGTCTCCGCCTGCATCCCGATAAATTGAAATCTAGGTGGATGGGACAGTACGGAGTGATGAACGTGTCCCCATATGGTGCATTGGATCTTGAAAAAAAAGATGGTAATAGGTTCAAGGTGAATAGGAAAAGGATAAAGTTGTATATGGGAGACATCTAAGAGATAAGAGGGATTGAGTCGGTGTACTTTAATGACGTCAGAATGATCAAGGAAGTTGTGTCATGCCGTGATGTTAAATCAGGCGCTGTAGGGAAGGCAACCCATGGAAGGTGAAGTCTGAGCACCACAGGTATGTCACTTTCCCTTGTTCTTATAGTTGATGCTTCGGGATGAAGCATGTTTTTAAAAGGGGGATGTACTTGTATTTTTTGGGTTTTGTTTGTCCAAGGGTTTTTCTTGTCGTGTTTCTTTTTCCTTGGACATACTATCTAGTCTGACCATCATGTTAAGATTTTTTTATTGTTATTTTATTTGTGTAATTACAAGTAGCTTAGGAGTACTTTACAATAAATAAATGCATTGGTTTTGATGTTTTTGAAAAAAAATAAACCTATCAAAAAAAAATTTGAGTTTACCTGTGTATGTTAAGTGCAAAGTATGACTTTTGTTAATCTTTGTATGGAATTCACATTATTAGCATGTGTAGTTATAGTTTAGCCATGCATGAACTTGATAGGTAGAATCAACACAAACATGTACCATGAGTGGTGAGGTTTCATACAAAGTTCAATACTGCGTTGAGGATCTAGAACTTGTCCGATTGGTCTTTACATAGGTTTTTGGATAGTTGGTTAGGAAAAGATCATAGGCCACTTTTGTCATGGACTACATTATATTAAATTTCCCTACCAAATGAAATGATTTCCTTTATCTTGTAGTTGAGCCTAAAAATTGACCTACTTTCTTTGATTACCTATTCATCTTGACCAAGTTTATAATAAATATGTTTGACCCTGGTCCCTCCTTGTACATGTGAATCTCTACTCAAGAAAAATGCCTAAGTTGAGAGTGGTTGTATTAGGGGTGTGTAAACTGTGTGAGGATGGAGACGAAAAAGGAAACAAAGTCAAAGAAGAGTGAGGTGTGGTGTGAAAAGAAAAGAAAAGAAAAAGAGCTGAAAAAGCAAAAATGAAAAGAATAAAAAGAGCTGAAAAAGATGATAAAAATATATTGCACCTACACATTGCATTTAAACGGGGAAAAAGGAAGGACAAAGTAAAAAATAAAAATGGGGTAAAAAACAAAAAGTGGAGAAACTTTATGTAGTGCTAAGGAGGGTTGCTCACTAAAATCCATATCTATCATACCCAGCCTGAAGACTACATTACAAGCCTGAAAAAGTCCTATAGTGATCCTAGATTAACTATTCGAAAAGCCAAAGTAGAGAAAATAAGGGCAAGCCTATGGTATCCGATGTGCAGTATTTGGAACTTTTTTTTTGATGGTGAGAGTCTTACTTGTTGAGACCCAAGTTTCATATTTATATATATCTATGAATGTTGGGGACTTCATTTGTAGTGAGGCTACATGGTTTGTGTTGTGCTTTGCCAATTGTCTATGTGAATGGCATTGGTGATACCTCAATACTCTGCTAATAGTTGGATGCCGTATCTTGATCCCTGTATTCCATAATTTATAGTTATATGTGTGCATGATCTGGTTTGAATGAAAAGGGGTCAATAGTTGATTGTGGTTCATAGTGAAAATTTTGTTGTGTTGGCTGTAGATATTCTAAGTTTACTTTCTAGTTAAGTGTCGTTTTAAGTTTTTTCTTTGCTCGAGGACGTGCAAAATTCTTAAGTTAAGGGTGTTGATTTGCTATGGGTTTACATCACTTTCTACGCTTAAATCTAAGGAAATAAGCATGGAATTAGATGTGTTTATATGGATATGATGCACTTTTTCTTTATTTTCACGGAAATTAGGTGTTGGACTTGAAATTCTCAAAAGAAGGAAAAAATGCAGAAAATGGCTAAGAACGAATCTCAGTACTTACTATGTGTTTGAGGCAAAAGGTACAGTGCGACTTATTGCATGAGTCGTACCATAGTAGTTGTGATAAAGAACGGAAGATGCTGCACAAGATAAGTCTCCAGGTACGGGTAGTAACCACGGATCGTGATATCTAATAATGTCCAAATTCACTCCTCTTGACGAAAGAGTGTAAATAGTCATTGACAAAATAAATATACCCGACGGGTGTCAGGGTCGTATCTCACAGGGAATATGAGTTGATCACACAAGAGTTTTCTAATAAATTGAAGCAATTCGCACCAATGTTTCAAAAGCAATGAAGTAAAAATTGGGGGAAATGCAATTTTGTTAATTCAAAGAGGAATTCTATCACGAAAACAGAGGTAAAGCATAGAAAACACCGAAGGAGAAATGATTAGGGGTGTGATATTGATAGGGGCATCATTGAATTGGGATTGATAAAAGCTCCTAGCATTATTCAATAGTATAATTAGTTGTATTCAAGGTAGCATCTTAAGTTTCTCAACCAATTAGATACATTAAACTTGGGTTTTTTCAAACCCCAAAGTTCTTTTCACAACAACCACATCAACTTGGGTGAGAATTAACTATTTCTAGCTAAGATTCTCAATGGGTACATGATAATGGGTTTTGGTTATGTCTAGCCCAACCCCACATGATCAATACCCAATTACCCATTAGTATTTCCTCATCCAGACTTAAAATTCCTTTTTCAAGCAAAATTGAAGTAAGTAAATTCAACCCATATTTGCAACTATGAGTATTAAGATTAAAACGCAAAGGAAATACTAAAATTATACTAATAGAGTAAATCTAAGATAAAATACATAATACCCAATTCAAATGTACCCCAATCATTCACACACCCCTAGCAAGAAATTTAGCTACTCATGGAAGTAGAAAAAGACATTGCATTCAACATCCATTCACAACTTGAGTAAGATAATTTCAGCAAGAGTTTGAGCTCCAATGGAGTTTCTACCTTGTGAAAGAAGAAGAAGATTGTTTCTGTTTCTACCCCTCTCTACTTCAATACAAGACTAAGAGAATAATGAAAAATTGATGACGAATAATGGAATGTTCAGTTCCTCTTTGAAATGTACAAAAATAGGGTACAAATCTGCTTCTCTTTTTACGTGCTTGACATTCTTACCCCTTGCTGGTGGACGTCACTTGTGATTCACCGGCACTTTGCCTGTGCTTGTCTGTAAGCCACCGATCAATTACAGCTAAAGGATAGTGAGATCATGAATGCTTCAATCTTGGCATCGACGGTTCAGCTATGCTGATCCGCGGACCGCCAGTCGGTCATAGTTGATAGGCAGTAAGTTCTTGATCACTTTGGCATTGGCACCGGTTGTTTCCCAGTGCTAATCCACGGACTGTCGATCTCCATCCTTCCTTAGCACAGTAGACAACTGCGATCAACTGGCTTTTCACGTGTGGAGCACCGGTCCTCAACTCTATTTTCATGCTTTTTGCTCAATTTCATGTTTTTATCCATTCAAGTTAAGTACCTACAAAGATCAAGGAGAATGGGAATAAAATCCACCTAAATGACATGAAAACTAAGAAAAAACTCATGTTTAAGAGCTTAGTGAGTCGATAAATTACCAACTCATCAAACCCCCAAACTTGAACCATTGCTTGTCCTCAAGTAATGCAATCTTTTCATTTTAGCAAATGATAACATGTCAATATGAATCTATGCACCAAGGACCAATGAGCCTAAAACAACCCAAAAATGCTCACCAACTGTCACGTCCCAAAAATATGCCCGGATAGAGACACGGGACAAGGAACCCCGAGAGGCCCCAAGATGACCCATTGCATGAACATAGCAGCTACGAGCATATAACAAGCGAAAACTGATATAATAAAACATGCTTAAGAGGAAGTCTGCATACATATCAATCTAAAATAGAGTCAACACTGACAAGTTGATTTTTCTACATATTGTCTGAATATCCTCTAACATAACTGATGAGATAATAGGAAAGCATCCCCAACTAGCTCGACAAAAGTCTGTAACTAAAATAACATAACAATTACTAAACTGAATGTCCTCGAAGGATGAGGACTCAACACCACTGGCTAATAGGACTGAGGGAAAAGCAGGATTAATGGTGCGGCTCAGACTGATCCCTCGAACCAGTATCATGAAATGATATAGCATAGAGTACGCGGTCAGTACTTGGAATGTGTTGAGTATGCAAGGTAAGTAAAAATGGACAGTTAAAAATACATAAGAGTTCATAAGAGTAGGACAGTCAAATCATGAGTGAATATCATAATATAAACATAAGGGTTCAAGGTTTTCAAATCATTCATAATCTAATCATAATCATAATCATAAGAGAAACCTTATAAAAGCATAACTTGAGCCAAAGTAACATGAACATGAAAATGTATAAATCATGAGGAACAATGGGAGAACTCTTCTTAACCGACACCATCATGATAGAGCCTACATGATGCCCTAACTATCTCACTAAAGTGGGCAGAGCTGTCCCAGGCTTGCCAGGAAAGGGAAGTGCATGATGTGATATCAGAAGGGGGAATCCATGAATACATATACCAACGGCGGCACGTAGTTCTGAGAGCACTGGGTTTTTCAAAATGCAGGTTCAACTCGGTGCTAGACATTGCTCCCAAGAATATGCACGAGGGATCATTCATAAAGTTCATGGACAAAAGAATTATAACATATTTGATCAAACTTGAAATACATGATTAGCCAGGAGTAAGGTCCCGTGAGTCGGCCAAAAGTCATAAATTCATAAATCATGAATAATACGCATATTTGGAAAAATTCATATACCTGACATTCATAAATCCATGAAAAGTCCTGAAAGAGAAATCATATCATAAATCATAATTTCATAATTTAGGCTTAGGAAGATCAAAATCATAATAGAACCATAACTTGACTTTTCATGAAACTTTGCATAATTGGGCATGGATTGACTAAGATTTGAAATCATAAAATTATGATCAATTTAGATATAAAACCGATAGATTTTAAAATATTATTTAAAACATAAAGAGAATTGACCCATAATCAAATCAAAGAGAATCCCATGAAATTGGGGTTAAAACCCCATAAGATCACCAAATTTACTTTAATACTTAAATTCATGAATATGGAGGGAAATTGGGGCATGAGATTGAAGGGGGACTTTCATTCACAACCCTAGATACCTGGATAATCTGATTTTACACTCTCCCTTAAAAGCCCAAATGAATTGGAGAAGAATTTCAAGAGTTCTAGGCTTGCTCTTCCTTTATAAATCCTCTAGTTGCATGCATAGGGAGGGAATAGATTAGAATAGATTTAACCCTATTAAAACTCCCCTATTCTGAGCTTAAAACGATGTAGTTTAGGACCATAGAGCTTAGAATTTATCAAAAATACCCTTAATAAAAAATCTGGAAATTAAACATTGCAAGGGACCACGACCCATACCATGAGTCGTACCATGAAGTAACGACTCATCGTAGCCTCTCGTTGCTACCACTGGTCCGGGGAACTGATTCCTGAAGACCACATCACGGGCACCTGTCACGGGTTGTTACATGGTACCACGAGTCGTGAGACTACCCGTTGCTACTAGAACCCCAATATTCCTCTAAAATTCCCACGATTACATCCCCATGACTAGTGGTTCCGCACAACGGGTCGTGACACCATCCATGAAAATACCTCCATACACAGAAGCCACGACCCTTATCACGATCCGTTACAACCACCCACGAGTCGTACCGTCCGGTGATTTTTGAATGCCTACTCGCAAGTGCACGTGGTTGAACAAGTAGTAAAATGGCTAGAGTAGCCAAGTATCGATCCCATAGGGACTGGACCAAGGTAATAATCGAATCAAGCGTTAATAAACACTAACTCTAATAATGCAGACAACAGTTTCAAGAAGATTTTGGGAGTTTGTTTCCTAATTTATACTAATCTAGAACAATTGTAGAAATTGAGTCTGAACTATAGTAATGAGCATGCTGAGGCTAAAACGAACATGCAGGAAAGAAATTTATTGATACAAATCGGTTGCTCTTTCCTTAGGTTGCTAGTCAAGAATTATTGCCTATGGATTAAAACTCTCATATTTAACCCAACTTAAGAATCATGAACCTTCCACCTACATTTCTGTGATAAAAAGAAATTCATGTTCTAGCCATACAAAACCGATTCCTTAATTGACTAATACGACTTTCAGATATATTTCTATTCTGAAGGTAAATCAATTCTCAATTTTCCCAAACCAAGAAGAGATCATATCCTACCAATTCACAACTTTCCAATTTCTTTCTCTTTCGAGCGAAAACCGGATTTTTTAGATATACATTAATATTGGCCAAACATTAATGCTGTAAGAACAAGAATTGATAGAACAACCATGGAAGAAAAGATAAAAAACCAAGATGATCAATAATTACATTCCACTACAAATGTTCTTAACCTCAGCAAGAAGTGAATTTAGCCACTCATTTGTGGATTAAACATCATCAAATGAGTATAAATCATACAAACAATTGAAATAAAGGAGAAAGAGATAGAGAAGAACCGTAAGATTTTCGTCCCTTCAACTGCCTGTAACCCATGTCCTTGCTCAACTAATCCAACCTTCTTAAAAATAAACCTAAGTGTGCTATTTATTCTAGTGGGAATTTTTCCCGGAATAACAAGCAACGTGTCACGGAGTGCATCGTGGAGCACTGCCTCCGTGACACGCCACAAACGCAGACCCTCATTGGAATCCGGTCCTCCAGCTCTTACTCCTTAACGTGCCACGGTGTGCAACGCGGGGCTTGGCCAATGTGCCACGGCTCCAACGCAGACCTTCACTGGAATTACATGTTCCAGGTAATATGTCCAACGTGCCACGGAGGCAACGTGGACCTCCATTGGAACTTGGCCTATTTTAATCATCCGGGGCAGAATGCCTCCGCGATGGCAGCGTGACACGGCTCCATCGAGGAGCCCCTTAATTTGCTACATTACCTTGGCCTTTTCCACTACTTATTTCCGAATCCATTCCCGATTTCTCCCAACATGCATCTTAGCTTCCTAAAATTACATTTTTCCTGCAAAACAACACTAATCATGTTGGTTAGTATAAATTCGCCTTTTAACTACAGATCACATGAGAATGTACAAATATCGATGGATAAACAAGACGAAATGAAGCATTTGAGTATCACTTGGGCATATAATTCTGCCCAAGAGCACTTACCCCACACTTAAAACCTTGTTCGTCCTCGAACAATAATCTCACATCTCATGCAATTGACACCCAATCATAGCTACTTTGGATCGACAATTCAAGCTACAGTTATACCGATTATTAACATAGCAAATCATCAAGAAAACATGCATAGTCTCATCCATACAATGACATTCAACATATTAAGACCTCCTAGAATCAATAGTCGACTCTCGATCTCGGCAAACTCATGAAAATCAGCTGATCAAAACATCTGATATGAAATTCAATCTCTCATCAAGCATATACCCTCACAACACAAGAGAATTTCCCCCTTTTCAATCATATGATCTCAAAAATATTACATGCAGGGGCATATGAACACGATTCCGCTCTCTCTCCCAAAGAATTCACCTGCATCATGTCATGACCCATAAGCTTGCCTCTAGTGTATTACTCCACTAATATAAGGACGAGTGATGTAAGATCACGTAGGACTTAACGGGTTGTAATGCAAGCTAAGGAACTAGTAAATACTGGGCTAACCAATAATAGCAACTAGTATCCTTAAGCTCTTTTGAATACATCCCACCACATTATGAGCAATGTTTCTTCCTTCATCCTCCCATTCTTGAAGTCTTTCTTTATTTTTATTCCTATATCTTTAAGCACACTCGACTTAATAAAAAAGATTAGTTATATATCTTCATTTTATTAAATTCGGCAAGTGAACCTTTGACCCTTTCTTTACTTTCACCACTTCCGCTTTTCCTTTCTTTTCACAATTACCACTCCTTGACACTGTGGGAAAATTATTTTTGTTGAGCACTTAAGAGTTTTGGATCAAATTCACGGATAATGAAAAGAAGGGGATGTGCTCGTTTTGTACCTTTTCGATGAAAGAAAAAAATAGGCTAAAGGCTCAATGGGCTAACTAGGATGTACACTTCAAGGTAGGTACGATAATGGAAAAAAAATTTCGATTAAATCAAAGAAATGCCTACATCCTTTCCTACAATACACGTCCTTCATTTCGTTTCGTACACACACCAAGCAAGTTCTAGACACTTCACAATAGCATGGAAGAATCGAAACCTCACCTCACACTCATTGCACATGCTCAACTAAAGACATATTCACAGACTCTTCAATCAACTAATCACAAGAATTCAAACATTAAGCCTCAATCACACCGAATCGAACTCTATGGTCTAGGTATCTCAACATGTTTCCAAAGTTGCATGCTTTCATATGAATCACCTTTGCATTCTAAATATCATGTACAAAACGCAACAAGAACTCCGAACCATAAAAGTAGCGACATATTTGGGATACACACAAACAAAAGAAAAATAAAAGAACGAAAAAAAATCTACTCCTATCGACTACATTTCCCTTAAGATGGTCGTCATCCATCCATCATAAGGAACGGTCACTATTTATGACTTTGGTTCAGTGGGAATATTTTCGGTAAAAGCACCAAAAACAAACTTCGAGAAACCCAATCATAAAAATATTTCAACAAAAAATTTTTAAAATATCGATAATTTCGATAAAACAAAAATATTTACACAACCAGCTGACAACAACTCCACACAGCACACAACAACTTCATATTAATTACAACACCGAATTACAATACAAAACATAAACACCAAAATCACAGGGTCACAATTTTTTCACAGGCACCACAACAAAACATGAACATAAACAACAACAAAACAACCAGCACCTAACTACTCCCACCCCACACTTAAATCGAACACTATCCCTAGTGTTCATAAAATTCAGCATAGCACAAGAGTAGGTGGTGAAACTCCTTGATCAATCGAAATATTCAATTTCTTCGTCAGGTGCCGTTGCCTCATCCCCCATATCTGAATCGCCCCCACCGTCTTCATCCGACTCAATATCTGAGTCCTCACGGCATGTCTCCTCATTGGTGGGGACATCGTCATCTACAGGCTCCACAAAAGGTTACCCCACTCAGCGTAGAGCCTTAGCATTTTCACCAAAAGGGTAATCTAGCTCGAGCTGCCACAGCTCATCTTCTATTGCTGGCCTCCCGCCTATTCTCAACTGCAGCATCTACATCCCGAACATGCGGGCCATATACTGATCATCCCGAGCATGTCGCTCGGCTAGTGTGAGAACTGGCCCGTGAATGGTGTCGGGTGCCTTAGTTTTGGTGACATCCAAGGCACGCCTATCCATCTGCGGGATGTAGTCCAGGTCCCCTTCCTCCTTATCTAGGCCCCTCAGGAATGTGGTCAATAAGCCACCAAACCCATACCTGTGCCCTTGATGCAAACGGGCTCTCTTCATGGCGGAGATAATCACCGCCCCAACATTAATTTCCAGCCCTTTCATCAAGGTGTAGACCAAGAACACATGATCCCAGGTGACATATGTCATGTGCACCCCCGGGATCAGGTAGGAACACACGATCTTAAGCCAAATTCTGGCTTCCCTATTCATTTGAGAGTAGGGCAGCGTCTGATGGTAGCCCCTCTCCTTATGCCTGCTCCACCGTGCTGTAGAATGGGCTCCACACAAAGTGCGTATGATATCCGCATATGGTGGAGTGATGTTCAGCTGCCAGAGTACATGGGTGTCTGTGTCCCGCGCCCCTAAAATGGCATTAAGGTCATAGGGCTCAAAGGTGACTACCTGCCCCCTTATCTTGACGGTGTGACTACGGAGTGTCGGGTTCCAGTTAGCGTAGAACTCCTGAATCAGGTGGAGATTGCACTCCTTGGGCTCTTCAAAGATGAAGTTCAGCCCGGCAGCGTCAATCCGGTGTACGATTCTGGGGAATTCCTGTGCCAACGGCTCCCTTGCAATGTGCTCCTCGGGGAAGTATTTGTTCTTCTTGTTCTTTGCGTACCATTTCTTCCCTTCGTCTGTCACCGATCGGGTTCCGTATTGACAGCATTGGCCACGCGGAACTGCTGGTGCTGCTGGGACTACTGTTCCCAGTCTAATTCTTTTCCTCCCGGCGCCCGATGTAGATGTGCCCTTTCCTTTGTCTTGCCTGCTCGCCATTGTTCCTGTCGAATCAAACAGACAGTCCCAATGTTATTCAAATCAAAATTATCTTCGACTAAGGTTGGGTTAAGCTAGTCCACCCCACACTTAGTCCTTAGCCACAATTACGACATTACGGCAAGACAATTCTCACTTTCCAATTTACAAAAAGAACAACAACATGCCTCGTGCATTCAGCAAATTCGATGGAATAAATTCTACGTACTACTCAGACTTCATACAACTAATCAAAATATCACCATCGATACAATTTCATCACATAGCACTTAGCAAAAACTTCTCTCAACACAACCTATGCAATTCACCAATTTCTATGCAATTCAACAATTTCATTCTCTCGAAAATCCATCATTTATTTAGCATATTCACATCAAGCACAACACAATTCACCTTACTAAACATTCCCAACCCATAATTTTCACATTTTCAATCACATTCAGTTTCTTCGCAATCAAATTCTAACCCTAGCTACATATTTCACCAAAATTCGATCAAGCATGTATTTATCAAGTTCATACAATAAAAATGATACTACGAACATCAATCAACAATAACTTAAATGAATTCAAGCTCAATTTACAAGTAGGGTAAGGTTTACTCACCTCACATGCTAAAAATCAAAAAAATTAGTCAAGAATTTAGATGAAGTTAAAGAACATACCTTTAATTTAATGAAATCGAAGAAAAGTTGAATAAAACTCGTACCTAGGTCCGTGTCACATTGGGGAAGGGGGGATTTTTGGGTGTTTGTCATGGAGAGGATGAGAAATGGGGAAAAAATGAGGGAAATCGGGGTTAAAAAGGAGGATTTTCGCGCGGGTCACTCGGCGACCCGGTGTGACCCGACGCGATTAACACCTCAACGTGTCACGGAGGATAACGCAGAGCACCCCCTCCGTGACACGGAGCCAACGCGGAGGTGTTATAGAATTTTAAAAATTCCAGAATTACACCTCAACGTGTCACGGAGGGCAACGCAGAGGTCCTTCTCCGTGACACGGAGCCATCGCACAGGCTCACTGTTTTGCCACTTTTTATTATTTTTCTCACCTTGATTTTTCCTTTGCGATCCTTTGCATTTTTAACCTCCAATTAAACCTAAAATTCATCTCACAACAAGAAATTGGTTAGAATTCATAGGTTTCAACATAAAACACAATTTTTGTTTTTATTTTATTTTTCTATTTTTCTCTTTTTTTTTTCTTTATTTTCTACTAATTCTACTCAAGTATTACAACAATTTCACGGGTTGCCTCCCGTGCAATGCCTGGTTTACCGTCGCGGCTCGACGTCATTGAAGTTTAGTCGTCCTTTAGGGTGACGGACGTCTTCTCTCGACTACCGTCCTCACCCCTGTCCTACTTACACCTATGCCCATTAACTGCGACCGTGGAATTTCAATCTTCTTTCCACGATTCCAGTTTTGGGGGGTCCTTCACCGGTGGTTTTCCCACTGGCTCTAGTGAATCAACACTTTGAGCAATATTCGCTCGATCAAGCACGTTGATCACTGAGAGTTCCTCATACATGGCCGGAAGCTTCATGGCCTTGTACACATCAAATACCTCCACCTTGCCGTGTGCCCGCATGATTAACTGCCCTGCAGCTACATCAATCAACGCTTTCTCGGTCTCCAAGAAAGGACATCCCAAAATAAATGGCACTTCCGCATCCGGCTCAAAATCCAGCACAACGAAGTCTACCGGCAAGATAAGGGAGCCCACTTGCACCAGTACGTCCTCCATAATGCCATCTGGACTGGCCAAAGAACGATTCGCTAGTTGCAAGATCACTGTCATTGGTCTAGGCTTGCCTAGCCCCAATTTCTTTAATACCGATGTCGGCATCAAGTTAATGCTCGCTCCCAAATTGCATAATCCACGGGCTCAGATACTCTGCCTAATTGTAAGTTGGATTGTAAAGCTCCCAGGGTCTTTGAACTTTTTGGGCAACCTATTTTGTATCGGGGAAGTGCACTCCTCCGTAAGCACCACCGTAGCGCACTCCGTGGGGCTTGAGACTGATTCATGCTCATATTGCTGAAGTGGGTGTTGACTTGATTCTGTAACGTAGATATCTGTGCAACAATAGCTGTAAAACCATCCACTTCCAAGACTCCTGCCGCTTTCCTTATTCCTCCACTAGAAGAGTCCGCATTCCACTCTGGATTTCCCTGAGAAATACGATTTAACAAAGTATACAGCTCCTCATAAGTTTTTTCTAATGCTTGTCCCCCAGCTGCTGAGTCTAGCAAAATTTTTGTGTGGGGTTCCAAACCCTCTATGAAAGTATGCACCAACACATCATTAGATTGGTGATGATGAGGACAATCCCGCAACATAGATTTGAATCTTTCCCAAGCTTGATACAGATTCTCCCCCTCTCTTTGTTTAAAACTTAGAATTTGACTTCTAAGTCTTGCTGTTTTACCGGATGGAAAGAACCGTATCAATAATTTCTTTGCAAGATCATCCCAAGTAGTGATGGAATTAGGTGGCTCAGCTTTTAGCCACCTCTTTGCTTCTCCTAAAAGTGAAAATGGGATCAATGTAAGCCTGACGTAATTGGATGACACTCCAGCGGGGATGTAAGTGTCACTTATCTCCAAAAAGTTTTGGAGATGTTGTTGTGGATCCTCATGAGGGAGACCTGTGAATTGCCCGCTGGTGTGTAGCAATTGCACCATATTCTGTTTAAGCTCGAACCTCCCTCTTGGCTCAGCTTTGCGAATGCTAGATGTAACGTTGTTAGCATGTGGGATTGCCACTTCGCGAACCGGCCTAGCTGCCATTTCCTCAGGCACTAACACTGCCCTTACAATTGGTGGATTCTGTTGTTGCTCCAGGATTGTCTGTCTGAGCAACTGCAGCTTTTTCTCTAGACCTTCTCTCCTTTGATGATGGAATTGTCTTTCCGGCTCTAAATGTGAATCCACCAGCTCCTTGTCTCTTGCCAGTGTTCAACAAAATTCAATATCTGCAAAAGATAGGCTAAGACAAAGTTGTCAGCACTAATAAGAAATTGTAAACTAACACTTAAGAAAACAATTTTACCAATTACCAGTCCCCAGCAATGGCGCCAAAAACTTGTTCGGTGATTTTTGAATGCCTACACGCAAGTGCACATGGTCGAACAAGTAGTAAAATGGCTAGAGTAGCCAAGTATCGATCCCACACGGACTGGACCAAGGCAATAATCGAATTAAGCGTTAATAAACTCTAACTCTAATAGTGCAGACAATAGTTTCAAGAAGATTTTGGGAGTTTGTTTCCTAATTTATACTAATCTAAAATAAATGTACAAACTGAGTCTGAACTAGAGTAATGAGCATGCTGAGGCTAAAACGAACATGCAGGGAAGCAATTTATTGATACAAATCGGTTACTCTTTCCTTAGGTTGCTAGTCAAGAATTATTGCCTATGGATTAAAACTCTCGTATTTAACCCAACTTAAGAATCAAGAACCTTCCACCTACATTTTTGTGATAAAAAGAAATTCATGTTCTAGCCATACAAAACCGATTCCTTAATTGACTAATACAACTTTCAGATATATTTCTATTCTGAAGGTAAATCAATTCTCAATTTTCTCAAACCAAGAAGAGATCATATCCTTCCAATTCACAACTTTCCAATTTCTTTCTCTTTCGAGCGAAAATAGCATTTTTTTAGATATACATTAATATTGGCCAAACATTAATGTAGTAAGAACAAGAATTGATAGAACAACCATGGAAGAAAAGATGAAAAACCAAGATGATCAATAATTACATTCCACTACAAATGTTCTTAATGTCACACCCCGGTATCAGGGGGGTGTGATGGGCACCTGGTGCCCTACTAGGACCTGAACTGCTAGACTACTGAGCCTGAGCACATCTGGTGCCTGGCTGGCTCTAACTTAGATTCGGGAAAGCAACGGGCTATATAACGGCTGTAAATACAGCCTCCGGCCGACTAGGCCTATAGCCACCTGTACCTGTACTGACAGCTAACCAGAACATATCAATATAGGGGAGCCTATGCTGGCCGACAAGGTCACTATGCTGTCTAGTTATCTGGAACTCAATAATGAAATACTGGAAAGCTACGTGACCGGCAAGGTCACCACTACTGTCAAGCTATGGCCCCACATGGCCAACATAAAAGAAACAGAAGTACTAACAGCTATACAACTGCACGGCCTCACACGACCGGCTCATCTGACCACAGGGAAATATATACAGACTGCAAGCCTCTAAGAATACTGATAAGATGGTCGGGACAGGGCCCCGACCTACCCATACTATACAACAAAAGAAAAGGGATAAACCTCTGGCTATCTAGCTCCGGATGACTGGAGTTGATGACTCTGTGAGCTGGCTGGAATAACGAGGTATCGGCCCCTTGTCTATAAGTACCTGCAGGCAAGTAATGCAGCGCCCCATCAGGCGTCAGTACCACTGGTACTGAGTATGTAAAGCAATAACTGAAAGAAATATCTAAAAACAACAATACAACTGATGAAACTGAAATAGGAAGAAAAAGATTAACTGTCTGATAATGTAAAACTATGCCTACTCTTAACTATACTGGAAGGAGTAGGAGTCATACCTGGAGATGTATCGTTCTACTGTCGATCTAATCGTATCTAATGTAACATGGCATAACATAACATAGCATACACAAACCTTACCCGGCCCCCATTAGCCGGGAGGTACAACCAGCATGCAATCTATACCCCTACCCCGGTCATCCCATCTCCTATAATAACTATACACATCCTGTCGGTCCCCTGGGTATGCACTTGGGCTCGCTGAGCCCCTGACTATAACTGTACCTGATTCCGGAGGACTCCTGAATCAACACCCGGGCGTATCCGCTCGACAGGGGTGTGTAAGGGCCGACCAAGGCACAATATGGGGAAAACTGGCATCCCATCTTCGTCCCCTGTGGGACGGCATGCCACTCCATAGAGCGACGTATCCTCGTCCTCTGGTGGACGAGTCGATATAGCTATTAACCCTGGGGCGTTCATGGATGCTAGGTAATCCAACCCCAAACAATACAACGATCTCAACTAGTAATACTATCTGCATATCCCACATACTGCAGCTAATAGTAGTAAAGTATCCGTACGTACTGTGTGCTGAGCTAGTTATGGTAATGTGTACGTACTTAATACATGCTGAGACTTATAATAGTATATACGTACAAATATAATCTTCTGCCATACTGTGCTGAGTCTAACGCTGAACAAGATATAGTTTTTCTATTGAAAACCATGTTGTATACTGAGTTTCTATAGTAACATGATTTACTATTTCTAACATGCTTCCTAAACTTCATTTTAACCTATCATTCTACTTCTGAGATGCCTTACAGATATTACATTGTTTTACTGGGTTTCAACTGGATACGACAATACCCTAACATTCTGCACTACATCACATACTGAGCATGCTGTGCAGTTCCTAACACTTGTATTAGAATCTATATCATGTTAGCAAGTTTCGTGCTAATTATAACCTAATGCTTCTAATATCGTACCAACATTCGTAATAAACACAATACATGACTTCTGAACATTCTACTGGCCTTTAAATTACTTTACTATACCGAGATTACTAACTTGCCGAGGAAACTAGCTTTACATACCTTCGCTTCTGATTTCCTGACTAACTGGCGTAGCTTGGTCAGTATTTCAGCTATTCCTCCCAACTGCATTCATATATATATATCAATTAGTGCTAAATACAACTTTATTCTGAAGGACGACATCACTTTCGATATAATTTTAGCCTAAACTTAGGCCTATCGAAAGACGGTCGAAAACTCGCTATTTTCTAGAAGTCCAGAAGGGAGAAATATTCACTTCACCGCTAGAAACACATAGACACTAGTTTGGAGCAATTCTACCTACCTTAGTCCGATAGCTTGACGATTCGTCGGCCGTATTTCACGAAACTAAATCCATAGGAATGCTCTCTACTGCTAAATACCTCGGTATCTGAGGTTAATTTGAGTTTAGACAACGTTTGGCAGCGTAATCGGACGAAATTATATTACCCTCTTCGTTCTATTTCCTTTCTCTGGTTGTTCTCTCTGTTTTCTGGAAATTTTATAAGTTTAAAATGAATTAAAACCGAATTGGGCCTTTATATACTTGGGCCTGGACAAGGCCAACGTGTCACGGAGCCAACGCGGAGGCTCCACCTCCGTGACACGTTGCCATCGCGGAGGGGCTCTGCCTCAGCTCCTTCTGTGATGGTTCGACAGGTTATCTGTCCGATCCTTTCCCGGGCCTTTCTCTAGCACGTATGGCTTTCAAATATGCCTAACCACCGTGCGAATAGGCCACCTAGGTGTCGGAAATCTTACGGGGTATAACATTCTCCCCCCTTAAGAACATTCGTCCTCGAATGGAAGCTGCTACCTAGTGGACTTCTCAATTTACTCTCTTTTTTTTGAAAAAAGAAATTTCGGTAGAGTCTCCCCTGTAATATGGACTATACCAAAAACCTGAAATGCAGAAAAGTCAACACAGGTACTGCACGCAATACTTTAAGATTCACTGGATAGCTAAGTATCAATCTTTCTCATTTATACATATACAACCATAAGGTACTACATAAGTAATAATACGGACATACCTGTCGCCTGACTGGGCCTAGAATTGGTGAGGATATCTAGCTTTCATATCTTTTTCAGCTTCCCACGTCAGCTCCTCACGGTTCCTATTACGCCACAATACTTTGACAGACGCAATATCTTTAGTCCTCAACCTGCGAATTTGTCTGTCTAAGATAGCTACCGGAACCTCTTCAGATGCTAACTCTTCTATGACCTGGACATCCTGAACTGGAACAACCGTGGAAGGGTCTCCTACGAACTTCCTCAACATAGATATATGGAATACTGGGTGAATAGATGCTAACTCCGGAGGCAAGTTCAATCCGTATGCAACTTGGCCTATTCTTCGCCGAATCTGATATGGACCAATGAATCTCAGGCTAAGCTTGCCTTTTTTGCCAAATCTCATCACCCCTTTCATCGAAGACACTTTCAGATATACCTAGTCATTTACCGCAAATTCTAGATTTCTGCGCCGCATATCTGCATAAGACTTCTGGCGGCTCTGAGCTATCAGCAGGCATTCTCTGATAAGCTTTACCTTCTCCTCTGACTGTTGAATGATGTCTGGCCCAATCAACGCTGATTCCCCCACTTCAAACCAGCCCACCGGCGATCTACATTTTCGCCCATATGATGCTTCAAAGGGCGCCATCTGGATAGCTGAATGATAACTGTTATTATAGGCAAATTCAATCAACGAAAGATACTCATCCCAGCTACCCCCAAAATCTAGTACACACACTTGCAGCATATCTTCGAGCGTTTGGATAGTCCGCTCAGCCTGCCCATCTGTCTGAGGGTGGAATGCTGTGCTCAAATTAATCTGCATTCCCAAACCCCTCTGGAACGACTGCCAGAATCTAGCTGTGAACTGTGCTCCCCTATGTGAAATAATGGATACCGGCACTTCATGTAATCTAACTATTTCTCTGATATATAATTCGGCATAATCCTCAGTCGAGAGGGTAGCCCTCACTGGCAGGAAATGAGCTGATTTGGTCAGCCTATCAACTATTACCCAAATGGAATCATTGCTGCGTCTGGTACAGGGTAACCCTGTTACAAAATCCATATTTATCGCTTCCCATTTCCACGTAGGCACCGTTATATCTTGCGTCAAACCGCCCGGTTTCTGGTGCTTCGTTTTCACCTGCTGACAGTTAGGACATCTAGATACAAATTCAGCTATTTCAGCTTTCATACCTGGCCACCAGTAGATGTCTCTGATGTCGTGGTACATTTTCGTTGCCCCTGGATGGAGGGAATAGCGAGCGTAATGTACCTCATGCATAATCTACTGCCGAAGCCCTGAAACATTCGGAACACAAAGGCAGCCCTTACAGCGTAGCACATCATCCTCAGTCATTTGGAAGTCTGACTCCTTACCTTCCTGAACTCTATCTCTGAGCTGGACTAAGTCAGGGTCCTCATACTGTCGTTCTTTTACCTCTGTAACTAATGATGACACAGCAGAATTCTGAATTACTGCTCTATTATTTTCTGTTTCCATTACTCAAACGGCTAAACCAGCTAGCTGATGAATTTCCTTGGCTAATTCCCGCTTCTCAGGTCGCAAATACGCCAAACTCCCCATTGACTTACGGCTCAGGGCATCTGCCACCACATTAGCTTTTCCCGGGTGGTAGAGAATATTTACATCATAATCTTTCAACAATTCTAACCAGCGACGCTGCTGCAAATTCAGTTCCCTCTGAGTGAAGATATACTGTAGGCTTTTGTGATCGGTAAAAATATCAACATGGACGCCATACAGGTAATGCCTCCAAATCTTCAAGGCGTGGATCACTGCGGCCAATTCCAGGTCGTGGGTAGGATAATTCTTTTCGTGTTTCCTCAGTTGTCTGGAAGTGTATGCAATCACTTTACCATGCTGCATCAATACACAACCTAACCCGACGCCTGATGCATCGCAATACACCGAATAACCTTCTGTACCTTCCGGCAATGCTAACACTGGGGCGAGGTTAATCTGTCTTTCAGTTCCTGGAAGCTCTGCTTGCATGCCTCTGTCCACTGAAACTTTACTACTTTCTATGTCAGTTTGGTCAGAGGTGCGGCAATGGTCGAGAACCCTTCAACGAACCTCCTGTAATATCCTTCCAACCCCAGAAAGCTACAAACTTCAGTCGTAGTGGTAGGCCTAGGCCATGATTTAGCGGCTTCTATTTTCTGCTTGTCAACTTGTATACCAGCATCCGACACAATATGCCCTAAAAAGGCTACTGAGTTAAGCCAGAATTAACACTTAGAAAATTTAGCATACAACTGGTGGTCCCTGAGGATCTGGAGCACTATCCGCAAATGAGTCCGGTGATATGCTTCAGAGCGAGAATACACCAGAATGTCATCAATGAATACTATCACAAACAAGTCCAGGAAGGGTCTGAAAATACTGTTCATCAGGTCCATGAAGGTTGCCGGGGCATTCGTTAACCCGAAGGACATGACTAGAAATTCAAAATGTCCATATCGGGTCCTGAACGCTGTCTTAGGAATATCCCTCTCACGTACTCGAACTGGTGATATCCGGTCTGCAGGTCAATCTTAGAAAAGTATCTGGCTCCCTGCAACTGATCAAATAAGTCATCAATTCTGGGAAGCGGGTACTTGTTCTTTACTGTAAATTTGTTTAACTGCCGATAATCTATGCACATTCGGAGCGAGCCATCTTTCTTCCTCACAAATAAAACTGGCGCACCCCATGGTGAAGTACTAGGCCTGATAAAACCTTTATCCAACAAGTCTTTCAGCTGCTCCTTTAATTCCCTGAGTTCTGCAGGAGCCATACGATAGGGAGGAATTGATATCGGTTGAGTGTCTGGTAACAAGTCAATAGCAAAATCTATTTCCCTTTCTGTGGGAATACCAGGTAACTCATCAGGAAACACATCAGGAAACTCGTTCACCACTGGAACAGACTGGAGCGTCGGAGATTCTGTTCGGACATCCTGGACTCTGACCAGATGGTAAATACATCCCTTAGATATCAATTTCCTTGCCTGAAGGTAGGAAATAAACCTACCTTTTGGCGTAGCGGTGCTGCCCTTCCACTCCCGCACTGCTTCTCTTGGGAAGTGGAATCGGACCGTCTTGGTCCAACATTCAACATTGGCAAAGCACGGCACTAACCAATCCATACCCATTATGGCATCGAAGTCTATCATTTCTAACTCGACCAGATCTACTGTGGTCTGACGATCAACAACCTCTACTGTACATCCTCGGTAAATTCTGCTAGCCACAATAGAGTCACCGACGGGCGTGGATACTAAAAAGGGCTGCTGCAATAATTCTGGTGCAATACTGAACTTTCGTTCCACAAATGGAGTAATGTAGGACAAAGTAGACCCTGGATCAATCAATACATAAGCAGGGTGTGAGCAGATAGTTAGCATACCTGTCACAACATCTGGTGACGCTTCTGAATCTTGCCTCCCTGGTAAAGCATATGTGCGGCTTGGACCCGCACCTGCACTGGAGGCCTCTGCTCTGCCCCGACCCCTACCTGCTGAAACTGAGGGCCTGCGCCCTGCCGAGGATGCTGTGGCTCGTGATCCTGCAGATGCCCTGTCCTATCTATCCCGGTCCTCTCAACCTCTGGCTGGGCAATCTTTCATCAAATGGCCTTCTTGGCCACAAATATAACATCTGGTGGAGCCATACCTGCATGCTCTAGGATGGCGTCGACTGCATATAGGGCAAAGTGGTAGGGCATACCTACTCTGCTCCACCCTCCTCTATAATGGTGAATCTTCCATCTGCGAGCCTCTACCGATCTCTGACTGCCCCCTGCGGCTAAATCTACCCCTCTGCGGCTGTGACGGAGGTGGGGGCCTAGGCGGCCTGTCTAACAATCATGGCCTGGGTCCTCCCCGAGCCTCCTTCTGTAACTCAACTGGCCTATCCCGGCGGCGCTGTTCCTGATTGGCCCTTCTGATCTCCCGATGCCGCTGTCTGACGCCCTCAATATTCTGGGCGAATGCCTGAACTCGAGCAATGTCCATGTCCTCTCGCAATGTGGCCGTAATATAAGTCTCAACATATTCTGGATTCAACCCCATGATAAAGCGGTGTACTATGGATGCCATGGTATCAACAAAGGCTGGTGCATACCGAGCCAAAGAATCAAACCACAAGGAATATTCCCGAACACTCATGGCCCCCTGCTCTAGATGTAGAAACTAGTCTACCTGGCCTTGTTGAATCTCCCATGGCAAATAGTGATCCAGAAAAGCTCCTGAGAAGCTCGACCAGGTCGGAGGGGAAACATCTCTCCCTCGGGACCTTTCCCAGCTTTCATACCACAATACGGCGATGTCCCGTAATCGAAATGCTGCCAACTCAACTTATTCTGTAGGCGTAGCATGCATAACCCTGAAAATTCTCTGCATTTGATCCAGAAAATCCTGAGGGTCCTCTGTCCGGTCCGTACCTGTAAACTGTGTGGGACTCAGAGCCAAGAACTCTCAGACCCTCGAACTATCGGGCCCTCCTGACGACTCCGCAAATATAGACGGCATCGGCTGGCGCTGCGCAGCCAGCATCTGTGCTAACATAACTACCGCACTCCTGACCTCCTGGTCGGAGGGTGTCGGTATGGGGACTGCTGGAGGTAGTGTCGCCCCAAGTGGCTCATGACGTGGTGGAGACTGCTGAGAAGGCTGGGACGATGCCTCTGTAGTGCCCTCTGATCGGGCTATTTCTAAACGAGGGTGAGGCATCCTGCTAGTGCCCTCCCCTGCTGCGATATCTAAGCTCCGGCCTGTGGTAGGATGTCGCTGGTCTGACATTATCTGTAACCAAAGAATACAGTAAGCTTTAGGGACTCAACCCTATATTGTACCGCTCTACAGCATGACTGAATAAGAATGAAAGACAACCATCCTATCATGCCTTGCAGCCCCCTACCCATAGTATCTGGTGCACAACACATCCATGGGCAGGACTCTACTTAGCACGGCTTGCAGACTCCCTGGGATACGACCTGCTCTGATACCAAGTTCGTAACACCCCGGTATCAGGGGGGTGTGACGGGCACCTGGTGCCCTACTAGGACCTGAACTGCTAGACTACTGAGCCAGAGCACATCTGGTGCCTGGATGGCTCTAACTCAGATTCGAGAAAGCAACGGGCTATATAGCGGCTGTAAATACAGCCTCCGGCCGACTAGGCCTATAGCCACCTATACTTGTACTGACAGCTAACCAGAACATATCAATATAGGGGAGCCTATGCGTACCGACAAGGCCACTATGCTGTCTAGTTATCTGGAACTCAACAATGAAATACTGGAAAGCTACGTGACCGGCAAGGTCACCACTACTGTCAAGCTATGGCCCCACATGGCCAACATAAAAGAAACAGAAGTACTAACAGCTATACAACTGCACGACCTCACACGACCGGCTCATCTGACCACAGGGAAATATATACAGACTGCAAGCCTCTAAGAATACTGATAAGATGGTCGGGACAGGGCCCCGGCCTACCCATGCTATACAACAAAAGAAAAGGGATAAACCTCTGGCTATCTAGCTCCGGATGACTGGAGCTGATGACTCTGTGAGCTGGCTGGAATCACGAGGTATCGGCCCCTCGTCTATGAGTACCTGTAGGAAAGTAATGCAGCGCCCCACCGGGCGTCAGTACCGCTGGTACTGAGTATGTAAAGCAATAACTGAAAGAAATATCTTAAAACAACAATACAACTGATGAAACTGAAATAGGAAGAAAAAGATTAACTCTCTGATAATGTAAAACTATGCCTACTCTTAACTATACTGGAAGGAGTAGGAGTCATACCTGGAGATGTATCGTTCTACTGTCGATCTACTCGTATCTAATGTAACATGGCATAACATAACATAGCATACACAAACCTTACCCGGCCCCCATAAGCTGGGAGGTACAACCAGCATGCAATCTATACCCCTACCCCGGTCATCCCATCTCCTATAATAACTATAAGCATCCTGCCGATCCCCTGGGTATGCACTTGGGCTCACTGATCCCCTGACCATAACTGTACCTGAGTCCGGAGGACTCCTGAATCAACATCCGGGCGTATCCGCTCGACAGGGGTGTGTAAGGGCCGACCAAGGCACAATATGGGGAAAACTGGCATCCCATCTTCGTCCCCTGTGGGACGGCATGCCACTCCGTAGAGGGACGTATCCTCGTCCTTTGGCGGACGAGTCGATACAGCTATTAACCCTGGGGCGGTCATGGATGCTAGGTAATCCAACCCCAAACAATACAACGGTCTCAACTAGTAATACTATCTGCATATCCCACATACTGCAGCTAATAGTAGTAAAGTATCCGTACGTACTGTGTGCTGAGCTAGTGATGGTAATGTGTACGTACTTAATACATGCTGAGACTGATAATAGTATATACGTACAAATATAATCTTCTGCCATACTGTGCTGAGTCTAACCTGAACAAGATATAGTTTTTCTGTTGAAAACCATGCTGTATACTGAGTTTCTATAGTAACATGATTTACTATTTCTAACATGCTTCCTAAACTTCATTTTAACCTATCATTCTACTTCTGAGATGCCTTACAGATATTACATTGTTTTACTGGGTTTCAACTGAATACGACAATACCCTAACATTCTGTACTACATCACATACTGAGCATGCTGTGCAGTTCCTAACACTTGTATTAGAATCTATATCGTGCTAGCAAGTTTCGTGCTAATTATAACCTGATGCTTCTAATATCGTACCAACATTCGTAATAAACACAATACATGACTTCTGAACATTCTACTGGCCTTTAAATTACTTTACTATACCGAGATTACTAACTTGCCGAGGAAACTAGCTTTACATACCTTCGCTTCTGATTTCCTGACTAACTGGCGTAGCTTGGTCAGTATTTCAGCTATTCCTCCCAACTGCATTCATATATATATCAATCAGTGCTAAATACAAGTTTATTCTGAAGGACGACATCACTTTCGATATAATTTTAGCCTAAACTTAGGCCTATCGAAAGACGGTCGAAAACTCGCTATTTTCTAGAAGTCCAGAAGGGAGAAATATTCACTTCACCGCTAGAAACACATAGACACTAGTTTGGAGCAATTCCACTTACCTTAGTCCGATAGCTTGACGATTCGTCGGCCGTATTGCACGAAACTAAATCCGTAGGAATGCTCTCTACTGCTAAATACCTCGGTATCTGAGGTTAATTTGAGTTTAAAAAACGTTTGGCAGCGTAATCGGACGAAATTATATTACCCTCTTGGTTCTATTTCCTTTCTCTGGTTGTTCTCTCTGTTTTCTGGAAATTTTATAAGTTTAAAATGAATTAAAACCGAAGTGGGGCTTTATATACTTGGGCCTGGACAAGGCCAACGTGTCACGGAGCCAACGCGGAGGCTCCACCTCCGTGACCCGTTGCCATCGCGGAGGGGCTCTGCCTCGGCTCCTTCCGCAATGGTTCGACAGGTTATCCGTCCGATCCTTTCCCGGGCCTTTCTCTAGCACGTATGGCTTTCAAATATGCCTAACCACCGTGCGAATAGGCCACCTAGGTGTCGGAAATCTTACGGGGTATAACACTTAACCTCAGCAAGAAGTGAATTTAGCCACTCATTTGTGGATTAAACATCATCAAATGAGTATAAATCATACAAACAATTGAAATAAAGGAGAAAGAGATAGAGAAGAACCGTAAGATTTTCGTCCCCTCAACTCCCTGCAACCCACATCCTTACTCAACTAATCCAGCCTTCTTAAAAATAAACCTAAGTGTGCTATTTATACTAGTGGGAATTTTTTCCGGAATAACAAGCAACGTGTCATGGAGTGCATCGCGGAGCACTGCCTCCGTGACACGCCAAAAACGCGGACCCTCACTGGAATCCGGTCCTGCAGCTCTTACTCCTCAACGTGCCACGGCGTGCAACGCGGGGCTTGGCCCACATGCCACGGCTCCAACGCGGACCTTCACTAGAAATACATGTTCCAGGTAATTATGTCCAACGTGCAACGGAGGCAACGCGTACCTCCACTGGAACTTGGCCTATTTTAATCATCCGGGGCAGAATGCTTCCGCGATGGCAGCGTGACACGGCTCCATCGCGGAGCCCCTTAATTTGCTGTATTACCTTGGCCTTTTCCATTGCTCGCTTCCGAGTCCATTCCTGATTTCTCCCAACATGCATCTTAGCTTCCTAAAATTACATTTTTCCTGCAAAACAACACTAATCATGTTGGTTAGTATAAATTCACCTTTTAACTACAAATCACATGAGAATGTACAAATATCGATGGATAAACGAGACGAAATGAAGCATTTGAGTATCACTTGGGCATATAATTCTGTCTAAGATCAGTACCTTGACTCGTTACTCCAGACCCCTCCTTTTCAACTACTAACCATGACTCGTGATGATGAGTCATCAAATCGACCAATAAGTCGTACCATGGCTCGTTAGTCTAGATCTTCACACCCACCAACTTACCATGACTCCAACTAATGACTCATCGTTCCTTCCCAGAAATCGTACCCTGAGTCGTTGTGAGTCATTTTTCAAGCATTTTCTTCTAATTATGGAGGTAAAATGACCTCCAAAACTGGGAGGTAAAATGAGTACCTCTATCTAATATGATGGAGAAGGGCACTCCATGCAACCAAACTAACTCCCGAATATACAATTTAGCATAATCCTCTGTTGAGTCGCTAATCTTGACCGATAGGAAATGAGCTGCTTTGGTCAACCTATCCACAATCACCCATATGGAGCCATACTGTTGACGAGTACGATGCAACCCTGTAATGAAGTCCATATGATTTCCTTCCACTTCCAAGTATGGATACTAATGTCTTGAAGAAACCTCCATGTCTTTGATGCTCAACTTTCACCTGTTGACAATTCGGACACTTTGCCACAAAATCAGCTATGTCCTTCTTCATACAATTCCACCAATAGACTTCCTATAGGTCACGGTACATCTTGGTGGCACTTGGATGTATAGAATATCTCGAACCATGAGCCTCATGCAACATCTTCTCCCTCAAGTAATAAACACCTGGAACACACAAATGACCCTAATATCGTAGTACACCATCTTCCCCTTGGGAGAAAACCTCCACCTTATGATTCTGAACCACCTCCTTCAGATTTACAAAAATAGGATCCTCGTCTTGCCTAGTATTGACTTTAGTTACCAAAGAAGATTCGGATCCATTCTGAACAATAACACCACAATTTGCTGAGTCAACAAGACGAACTCCTAGTCATACAAGCCGATGCACATCCTTCACTAACTCTTTCCTCTCCTTATCTATATAGGACACACTCTCCATAGAAAGCCTACTAAGAGTGTCTTCCATTACATTAGCATTACCCGAATGTTAAAGGACACTCATATCGTAATCCTTAAGAAACTCTAACCACCTTCTTTGCCGTAGATTTAGATCCTTCTGGATAAACATGTACTGTAGGCTTTTGTGGTCCGTAAACACATCCACATAGACCCTATACAAATAGTGTCTCCAAATCTTCAAGGCAAATACTATCGCTGCCAACTTGAGGTCGTGAGTTGGATAGTTCTTTTCGTAGACTTTTAGCTGCCTGGAAGCATAGGCTATAACCTTATCATACTGCATTAATACACAATTAAGGTCGATCCTTAAAGCATCATAATAAACCATAAACCCATTGGTACCCTCAGGTAGAGTCAACACTGGTGCTGAGGTGAGTCGAGTCTTCAACTCTCTAACCTTGAGCTGATGATATCTGGATCTGAGGACTATTTTTGAAAAACACTTGGCACCCTGAAGCTGGTCAAATAAGTCATCAATCTGGGGGAGGGAATACTTGTTCTTAACAGTGACCTTGTTCAACTGGCGATAGTCAATGCACATCCAGAGGAAACCATCCTTCTTTTGGACAAAGAGTACTGGTGTACCCCACGGGGATTTGCTAGGTCTGATGAAACCCTTGTCTAAGAGATCCTTCAACTGCTCTTTCAACTCTTTTAGCTCAACTGGAGCCATTCTGTAAGGAGGAATAGATATGTCATGCCCCACCTTGGGAGGCATGACTGGCACCTAGCGCCCTACTAGGACCTGAACTGCTACGCTGATTAAGCCTAAGCACCTCTGGTGCAGGGCTGACTCTAACTCTAGAATCAAGAAACCAACGGGCTATATAGCGGCTGTAAATACAATCCCCGACCGATAAGGTATAGCAACCTATGAAAATAAGCCGCTAACCATAGACAAACAAACATAGGGAGTCCTATGCAGGCTGACAAGGCCACCATGATACCTAGTTATAACTGGAAAGCAAAATCAGATGTTAAACTGAGCTATGACCAACAAGGCCACCAATCAACAGCTAAATAGGGGCCCACACGGCCAACACACATAGTCTAAAACATATATGGGCCCCACACGACCGATATCATCTAACCACAAGGAAGTAATGCAATCTGCAAGCCTCTAGGAGTAATAAGATGGTTGGGACATGGCCCTGACCTACCCATACTGTACAAACAAAAGAAGTAAACCTATGTCACACAAGCTCCGGAAGAAAGGAGTTGATGGCTCTATACAGCTGACTGGAACTATAAGGGACCTGTTCCTCGTCTATCTGCACCTGCAGGCAAGTAATGTAGCGCCCCATAAGAAGGCGTCAGTACCACAGGTACTGAGTATGTAAAACAGTAACTTTAAATGATTGAAAGTAAGAAATAGAACTGACAATAACTGAAGTAAAGAAAACAGACTGAAGCTGATTGAGGTAGTAAAATCAGTACTAAACATAACTGTAATAAGGAAGGTAGGGTTCATACCTAAAAAATGAGGCGTCTTACTATCTAACTATCAGTAACTAAAGAAAGCATAAACCTCACCCCGCCCCCATAAGCCGGAAGGGACAATCAGCACAGAATAACCCACTTGGGCCCCCATTAGCCCTAGTGAGTACACCTCAATCTATACACACCTATCCAGGTCATACTAAGTAAACTACCAGCTATAAGTATTTTGCCGATCCCCTGGGTCTGCAACTGGGCCCGCTCGGCCCCTGACTGTAGCTGTGTCTAAGTATGGAGGACTCCTGATATCTACACCTAGAGCGTAAACGCTCGGCGGGGGTGTGTATAAGGCTAACCACGTCAATATGAGGATCTGGATCCCCATCTTTGTCCCTTGTGGACGGCATGCCGCTCCGTAGAGCAACGTATCCTCACCCCTGGAGGGTGGCAACACAGCTATTAACCCTGGGGTTGTCATGGAAGTTATACAGGTATAATCCAGCCCAAAACAATACAATTTACGAGTCTCAACTGACAACAACAACTAAACATGATAACATACTGCTGACATGCTTTACTAGGATTCATACTGGACTACTATGCTGAAGAAACTAACTTGTCGAAAGAAAATGCCTTAACATACCTCGTTCGGTGTTTACCGATTAACTGGCGAGCTCCAATTAGTATTCAATAGTTCTTCCCAACTAAAATCGTGTTACTGGAAAGATAGGACTAGTTTTAACACTAAATTCGGCAAAAAGGAAAACTTTATATAAAAATATTAACTATATTCCCACTTTATGGAACACGGTCGAAACCTCATTATTTCTCGAAAGTCTAGAAGGGAGAAATGCTTACTTTAAGACTGGGATCGTATTGACACTAGTTTGGAAAAATTCCAACAACTTTGGCTTAGCGGGACAACAATTCGCCAGGCGAATTTTACGAAACTAACTCCGTAGAAATGCTCCCTGCAGCCTTATACTTCGATACCCGAAGTTAATTTGAATTTGGACAGCGTTTAGCGGTGTAATCGGATGAAAATTAAAAGTTTTCCTTCATCTCCCTCTGTTCTGGCCATAATCTATGAATTATACTCCAACTTCTAAGTGTGAGACGCTTATATACTTGAGGCAGCAGACAAGGAAACGTGGCACGCTGCCCAACGCATTGATTCTGCTCCATGCCACGCTGCCCAACGCATTGATTCTGCTCTGTGCCACGCTGGCTATCGTGGAGGAGCAGATCCATTCCATTTTTCCCCTCTGGGCAGCTTGGTTCGGCCTCCTTTCGAGAAATCCCAACTTTGCACTCATTCAGCCTTTCTCCGGGACCTTTCCTCGTACGTATGGAACTCTAATACACTTAACCAACATATGAATAGGCCGATTAAACATTAAAAACTTATGGAGTGTAACATTCTCCCCCCTTAAGAACATTCGTCCTCAACCGTTAACTCCTATTTGCAAGAACCTTAACCTTGCAATTACTAACTCTGGAAAAATTTCGGCAAAGTCTCCCCTGTAATATGTACTATCCAAAAACCCTGAAACGCAGAAAAGTCCAATAAAGGTATTTCACACATTACTATAGCATTCATTTCACAATAGACCGAAGTCAACTGCTCCACATATACATGTATATAATGCAACTTATGAAATAACAACAACAACATACCTCTAGCTGCACAATCTGACTAAGTCTGAAATCACTGAGGATATCTTCTTTTCATATCGTCTTCTGCCTTCCAGGTCATCTCCTCTCGGTTCTTATTTCTCCATAACACTTTAACGGAAGCAACATCTTTAGTTCTCAGTCTATGAATCTGCCGATCTAATATGGCTACTGGAGCTTCTTCATAAGCTAACTCCTCAGTGATTTGGACATCTTTAACTGGGACAATTCGGGAGGGATCTCCTATACACTTCCTCAGCATTGATACGTGAAAAACTGGGTGAACGGATTCTAATTCTGGTGGTAAATCCAATTCATAAGCCACCTGGCCTATCCTTCAGCAAATCTGATAAGGCCCAATAAACCTCAGGCTGATCTTGCCTTTATTACCAAATCTCATCACACCCTTCATCGGTGAAACATTCAGGAATACCCAGTCACCCACATTAAATTCTAGGTTTCTTCGCCGCACATCAGCATAAGATTTCTGGCAGCTCTGAGCTGTCAGCAAACGTTCCCTGATAAGCTTTACTTTCTCTTCTGACTGATGAATAATATCTGGCCCAATCAATACTGATTCTCCTACCTCAAACCAACCAGATTGAGACCTACACTTCCGCCCATATAATGCTTCATAAGGCGCCATCTGAATTGTTGAATGATAACTGTTATTATAGGAAAATTCAAGAAGCGGTAGAAGTTTATCCCAGCTGCCTCCAAAATCTAGCACACATGCCCGTAACATATCCTCGAGTGTCTGGATTGTACATTCTGCCTACCTGTCTGTCTGAGAATGGAAAGTTGTGCTCAAGTTAACCTGCGTCTCCAGGCCCCTCTAAAAAGATTGCCAAAACTTAGCTGTAAACTGCGCCCCTCTGTCAGAGATAATTGACAGCGGAACACCATCCAATCGGACTATTTCTCTAATATACAGCTTAGCCTAATCTTCGGCTAAAAACGTAGCCCTTACTAGCAGAAAGTAAGTTGATTTTGTCAACCTGTCAACAATTACCCATATAGAATCATATTTTCGCCCGATATGAGGTAACGCTACTACAAAATCCATATTAACTGCCTCCTATTTCAATAAAGGCACGACTATATCCTATATCAGTCCGCCTGGTTTTTGATGTTCATCTTTCACCTGTTGGCAGTTGGAACATTGAGCTACGAATTCTGCTATCCCCTTTTTCATTCCCAGCCACCAGTAAATCTCTTTTACATCATGGTACATTTTTGTTCAACCTGGATGGAGAGAGTAACGGGCATAGTGTACTTCGCCCATAATTTGCTGGCGAAGCCCTGCCACGTCTGGAATGCAGAGGCGATCCCTATATCTCAAAACTTCGTCCTCGGTTACCTGGAAATCTGTCACTTCCCCTCGTTGGACCCTATTTCTGAGCTGAACCAGGCTAGGATCTTCATACTGTCGTTCTTTCACTTCAACAACAAATGATGACACTACGACATTTCGGATTACCACTCCATTGTCTCCTGATTCTACTATACGAACGGCTAAACTGTCTAGCTGATGTAATTCTCGGGCCAATTCTTACCGCTCAAGCTGTAAATATACTGGGATTCCCATGGATTTGTGGCTAAGGGCATCTGCTACAACATTGGCCCTTCTTGGGTGATAAAATATCATATCATAATCCTTTAACAGCTCCAACCAGCGACGCTGTCATAGATTCAACTCTTTTTGGGTAAAAATATACTGCAGGCTTTTATGATCAGTGAAAATATCTACGTGGACGCCATACAGGTAGTGTCTCTATATTTTCAAGCCATGAATCACTGTGACTAACTCCAGGTCATGGGTAGGGTAGTTCTTCTCATGTTTCCTCAACTACTTGGAAGCATAGGCAATCACCTTACCATGCTGCATCAAAACACATCTTAACCTAACACCCGAAGTGTCACAATAGACTGCATAACCCTCTATTCCTTCTGGCAACGCTAGCACCGGTGCCGATGTCAATCTGTCTTTCAGTTCCTGAAAGCTATGCTCACGTGCCTCAGTCCAACGGAATTTTGTTGCCTTCTGCGTCAGTTTGGTTAAAGGTGCTGCAAAAGTGGAAAATCCTTCCATGAACCTTCTGTAATACCCAGCTAACCCCAGGAAACTATGTACCTCGGTCTGAGTGGTAGGTCAAGTCTATGTTTTCACTGTCTCTATCTTCTGCGTATCTACTTGTATACTAGGATCTGACACAATGTGGACCACGAAGGCTACTGAATTCAGCAAAAATTCACATTTAGAAAATTTTGCATATAGATGGCGATCTCTGAGAATTTGGAGCACTGTCCGTAATGATCCTGGTGATCTGCCTCTGAGTGAGAATACACCGAAATATCATCGATAAATACTATCACGAACAAGTCTTGTATGGTCTGAAAATGTTGTTCATCAGGTCCATGAACACTGTTGGGGCATTTTTCAATCTGAAGGACATGACTAGAAATTCAAAGTGGTTGTATCTGGTCCTGAAGGCAGTGTTTGGAATATCACTTTCACGAACTCGGACCTGATGATATCCTGATCTTAAGTCAATCTTTGAAAAATACCTGGCTCCCTGCAACTGGTCAAACAAGTTGTCTATTTTGGGAAGCGGGTACTTATTTTTTATTGTGACTTTATTCAGTTGCCAATAATCTACACACATACGGAGGGATCCGTCCATCTTCCTCACGAACAGAACTGGCGCACCCCATTGTGAGGTACTCAGCCTGATAAATCCCTTGTCTAGCAAATCCTTCAATTGTTCCTTTAGTTCTCTGAGTTCAGCAGGAGCCATCCGATATGGCGGAATAGGTATAGGCTGAGTGCCTGGTAATATATTGATTGAAAAATCAATTTCCCTTTCTGGGGGAATACCAGGAAGCTCATCTGGAAATACGTCGGGAAATTCATTAACCACTGGAATAGACTGAAGGTTCGGAGGCTCTGCCCGAACATCCTGAACTCTGACAATATGATAAATTCAACCTTTTGCTATCAATTTTCTTGCCCGATAATAGGAAATAAACCTACCTTTTTTCATGGTTTTACTACCTTTCCACTGTCGTACTGCCTCCCCTGGAAAGTGGAATCAGACAATCTTGGTCCAGCATTCCACATTGGCATAGCATGGAGCTAGCCAATCCATACCCATAATAGCATCAAAATCAACCATTTCTAGTTCTATCAAGTCTGTCGTAGTCTGACAACTAGCAACCTCCACTGTACACCCTCGATAGACCCTTCTGGCTATAATAGAGTCACCAATGGGTGTAGACACTGAGAAAGGTCGCCGAAGCAATTCCGGCATAATACTAAACTTCCGAGCCACTAATGGAGTAACATAGGAAAAGGTAGATCCTGGATCTATCAACACATAAGTAGGATGAGAGAAAATGTTCAGCATACCTGTCACAACATCTAGTGATGACTCTGACTCCTGTCGCCTTGGTAGTGCATAAGTACGGTTTGGGCCGGCACCTAAACTGGAGGCCCCTGATTTGCCTCGGCCTCTGCCGGCTGAAATTAAGGGCCTACGCCCTGCCGGGGATACTGGGGCTCGTGATCCTGCTAAGGACCTATCCTGTCGATCCTGGTCACCCTGACCCTTAGCTGGACAATTCCTCATCTGGTGACCCTCCTATCCAAAAATGTAGCAGGCTGTGGAACCATACATGCATGCTCCAGAGTGGCGTAGACTGCAAATAGGGCAAACTGGTATTGTAAACCCACTCTTCTCTGCTGCTGTGAACCTACTACTTGCGAACCTTCGCCGAGATCTAGCTGCCCTCGACGACTAGACCTGCTCCTCTGCCGCTGTGGTGGAGGCGAGAGTCTAGGCGGGCTATCTGATAATCGTGGCCTAGGTCCTCCCCGAGATTCCTCCTGTAATTCACCCGATCTTTCCCTGCGGCACTTCTCCTGACTTGTCCTCCTAATCTCTCATTGCCGCTGTCTGATACCCTCAATATTTTGAGCAAAAGCCTGCACACAGGCGATATTCATATCCTCTCACACTCCGGCTGTGATGCAGGTCTCAACATATTCTGGGTTCAACCCTATAATAAAGCAGTGTACCCTGGCGGGCATTGTGTCCTCAAAGGCTAGCGCATATCGAGCCAAAGAATCAAACCACAGGCATATTCCCGAACACTCATCGACCCATACTTCAAATGTAGGAACTGATCAACCCGGGCCTATCGAATCTCCCTTGGTAGGTAATTATCCAAGAACACCTCTGAGAAGCTGGGCTAGGTTGGAGGGGAAACATCTCTCCCTCGAGACCTCTCCCAACTCTCATACCATAGTACAGTGATGTCCCGTAGCCGGAATACTGCCAACTCAACTGACTCTGTGGGTGTAGCATGCATCACCCTGAAAATCCTCTACATCTGGTCTAAAAAGTCCTAAGGGTCCTTGGTCTGATCTGTCCCTGTGAATTGCGGGGGACTTAGTGCTAGGAACTCTCGAACCCTCGAGCTACCACGCCCTCCTACGGATTTTGGAACTTTGGGTGGCACTGGCTGGCGCTGAGCAGCCATCATCTGTGCTAGCATAACCACCGCGCTCCTGACCTCCTCGTCGGATGGTATGGGTATAGAAGCTGCCGAAGGCGGTGCCGTCAACCGGTCGTCCCAAACGGCTATTGATGTGGTGGATATTTATGGGGAGGTCTAGATGATACCTCCATATCGTCCTCAGATCGGGACGATTCTGACCGAGGCTGAGGCACCCTGCTGGTGGCCTCTCCTACTGCTACATCTAACCTCCTGGCTGTTGTAGGGTGTTGCTGGTCCGACATTTCTCTGTAAACAAAAGAGTATAATGAGTTTAGGGACTCAACCTTATACTGTACCGCTCTATAGCACGACAGAATAAGAAGAAAGAGTAACCATCATATCATGCCTTGTAACCTCCCGCCTATAGTATGTGGTGCACAACACATCCATAGACAAGACTCTACTTAGCACGGCTTGAAGACTCCCGGGGATACGAACTGCTCTGATACCAAGTTTGTCACGCCCCACCTTGGGAGGCATGACTGGCACCTGGTGCCCTACTAGGACCTGAACTGCTGGGCCGACTGAGCCTAAGCACCCCATGTGTAGGACTGACTCTAACTCTACAATCAAGAAAACAACGGGCTATATAGCGGCTGTAAATATAACCCCCGGCCGACAAGGCCTATAGCCACTTGTGAAAATAAACAGCTAACCAGAGACAAACAAACATAGCGAGTCCTACGCGGGCCGACAAGGCCACCATGATACCTAGTTATAACCTAAAAACGAAATCAGATGCTAAACTGAGCTATGAACAACAAGGCCACCAATTAACAGTTAAATAGGGCCACAGACGGCCAACACACATAGTCTAAAACACATAGGGGCCCCACACAGCTGGTATCATCTAACCACAAGGAAGTAATGCAATCTGCAAGTTTCTAGGAGTAATAAGATGGTCAGACAGGGCCCCGACCTACCCATACTATACAAACAAAAGAAGTAAACCTCTATCACACAAGCTCCGGAATAAAGGAGCTTATGGCTCTATACGGCTTACTGGAACTACGAGGGACCTGCTCCTTGTCTATCTGCACCTGCAGGCAAGTAATGCAGCACCCTATAAGAGGGCGTCAATACCACAGGTACTGAGTATGTAAAACAGTAACTTTAAATGACTGAAAGTAAGAAATAGAACTGACAATAACTGAAGTAAAGAAAACAGACTGAAGCTGACTGACGTAGTGAAATCAGGACTAAACATAACTGTAATAAGGAAGGTAGGTTTCATACTTGACAAATGAGGCATCTTACTGTCTAAGTATCAGTAACTAAAGCAAGCATAAACCTTACCTGGCCCCCATAAGCCGGAAGGTAAAATCAGCACACAATAACCTACCTAGGCGCCCATTAGCCCTAGTAAGTACACCTCAATCTATATACCCCTATCTAGGTCATACTGAGTCAACTACCAGCTATAAGCGTCCTAACGATCCCCTGGGTCTGCAACTGGGCCCGCTCGGCCCCTGGCTATAGTTGTGTCTAAGTCCGAAGAACTCCTGATATCTACACCCCAGGCGTAAATGCTCGGCGGGGGTATGTATAAGGCCAACCACAGCAATATGAGGATTTGGATCCCCATCTTCATCCCTTGCAGACGGCATGCCGCTCCGTAGAGCGACGTATCCTCGCTCCTGGCGGGTGGCGACACAGCTATTAACCCTGGGGTGGTCACGGAAGCTATAAAGGTATAATCCAGCCCTAAATAATACAATTTACGAGTCTCAACTGAAAACAACAACTAAACATGATAACATACTCTTGACATGCTTTACTGGGATTCATACTAGACTACTATGCTGAAGAAACTAACTTGCCGAAAGAAAATGCCTTAACATACCTCATTCGTTGTTTACCGATTAAGTGGCGAGTTCCAATTAGTATTCAATAGCTCTTCCCAACTGAAATTGTGTTACTGGAAAGATAGCACTAGTTTTAACACTAAATTCGACAAAAAGGAATACTTTATATATAAATATTAACTATATTCCAACTTTACGGAACACGATCGAAACCTCTTTATTTCTCGAAAGTCTAGAAGGGAGAAATTCTTACTTTAACACTAGGATTGTATTGACACTTGTTTGGAGAAATTCCAACAACTTTGGCTCAGGGGACGACGATTTGCCGTGCGAAATTCATGAAACTAACTCCGTAGAAATGCTCCCTACAGCCTTATACTTCAATACCCGAAGCTAATTCAAATTTGGATGGTGTTTAGCAGTGTAATCGAATGAAAATTAAATGTTTTCCTTCTTTTTCCCTCTGTTCTGGCCGTAATCTATGAATTCTCCTCCAACTTCTAAGTGTGAGACCCTAATATACCTGAGGCAACAGACAAGGCAACGTGGCATGCTGCCCAACGCGTTGATTCTTCTCTGTGCCTCGTTGGCTAATGCGGAGGAGCAGCACCGTGCCACTTTGCCCCTCTGGGCAACTTGGTTCAGCCTCCTCTCACGAAATCCTGACTTTGCACTCATTTGACCTTTCCCCAGGCCCTTTCCTCATACGTATGGCACTCTAAAACACTTAACCAACATATGAATAGGCCGATTAAACGTTAAAAATTTATGGGGTGTAACAAGATATAGGTTGTGTATCGGGAAGAAGGTCAATACCAAAATAGATCTCCTTTTCGGGAGGAATTCCCGGTAGATTATCTGGAAACACTTCTAGATATTCACACACTACAGGAACTGACTGGATAGTCGGGGTTTCCGATTTAGCATCCTTAACCCTAACTAGATGGTACATGCAACCTTTAGAGATCATCTTTCTGGCCTTAAGGTAGGAAATTAAATGACCTATAGGCACAACCAAACTACCCTTCCACTCTAGGACTAGCTCACCCGAAAACTAGAACTCTACTGCACAGGTTCTACAATTTACCGAGGCATAACATAAAATATAGTCAATCCATGCCAAAGATAACATCAAAATCTTTCATGGCTAGCTCTACTAAATATGCTGAGGTGACTTTCTAATGGAGTGTGACAGGGCAATTTCTATACACCCCGTCGGCCTATAACTGAATCACCAACTGGAGTAGAGACTAACAAGGGTTCTGATAGGATTTTGGGGATGATTTTGAAATTACTAGAAACATAGGGCGTCAGAAAAGATAAAGTAGCTCCTAGGTCTAACATGCATATACATCAAAGTGGAATACTCGTAACATACTGGTGACCACATCTGGTGAAGTCTCTTACTCCTGACGAGATGCAAGGGCATAAAACCTATTTTGGCGCTGACCACCACCTGTATTGATTGATGCACCCTGCTGAGCTAGGTGTGTTGGTGCTGCTACTGAACTAGTAGCTTGAGTACGATGCCTACCATCACCCTTCCTGGCCAACAGACACTCCCGATGCCTGTGCCCGGATCTACCACACCCAAAGCAAATATTTGATCCAACCAAGCACTTCTCTATGTGATTTTTGCCACACTTCCCAAAGATCAGAAAGGTATGCTCTACCTACATGCTCTTCTGTCCCCTCAAACCTAATGCTCTGCTCCTCTGATCAGCTCGCAGTCTAGATGGAGCACTGGCTGATGGAGCTGGAGCCAATAACCTCTGATAGGACTGCTGACGATGTCTACCTCCTGACCTCTGTTGGGAGAACCCAAAACTCTCTTTCCTGGCCCTCTTGGTCTCCCTTTCCCTTAAATGTGCTGCCTCCACCTGCTGGGCATACAAAACTAATTAAGGAAAGTCGGTGTTCGGATGAAGCATAGCGGTCCTATAATCCTTTACCAGGTAGCCCGCTACTCCGTGCGCAAACCTTCTCACCCAAGTTCTCTCATTAGCCACCAGCTCTGGTGCATATTTGGACAAGCGGGTGAACTTTAAAGCATACTCTTGGACTGTCATATTATTCTGCCTCAGGTTCACAAACTCAGCTACCTTGATCTCCCTTATCTCACGAGGAAAGAACTGATCCAGGAATGTGATGAGAAACTCATCCCAACCAATGGGACCCACTCCAACTGCTCTGCTATCTTTCCATTATCTGAACAAAATATGTGCAACCCATTTCAACTGATAAGAGCTAGGTCTGCACACTCCTCCTCTATCACCCGTATAATGGGTGATCTTCTGGATCTCATCGATAAACTCGTGTGGATCCTCATCCACCTTTGATCTGAGGAACTCCGGAGGGTTCTGATCACGGGCAAAAATATATGCCCGAGATACTCTTTATTACTTAAATTAGTCTTGTTTATCTAAGTTATTGTATACATTTTCATGTAATTTTATATAATGTGGAGATATGTGCTAACCAACATGATTAGCCTTTGTTTTGTAGGTTTTGATGATGTTTGAGTAACTAATCCATGAGTTGGTGAAGTAGAAGCTTGGAAACGGAATTAACACGCGAACGTCGGCAAGGAAGAGGCACAAAACAGCCCACCGGCGCGTCGACAAGGTGCCACGGCAGGCAGGCCGCTCAAAACAGCCCACCTGCGAGTTGGCAACGTGCCACGGCAGGTGGCCTCCGCGACCAAGGGGCTGCAACGCGCTGGCCAGGCAGCGTGACACGCTGCCAACGTGGCAGGGTGCTGCCTGGGCAAATTTCGGGTGATTTTCCAGAGAGCCTTCGCGTCCGTAGCGTGTCACGGAGGCCGTGCTCCGCGATGCACTCCGTGACACGTTGCTTGTTATTCCGGGAAAGATTCCTACTAATATAAATAGCACACTTAGGTTTATTTTTCATAATGGAGACGAGGTGGAGCTAGGACGTGGGCTAGCAGCAGTTGAGGGACGAAAAAGCTAAGAGATTTCTTCTCTTCCTTTCTTCTTTCTACCAATTGTACGTATGATTTACACTTGTTTTAGGATGATCAATCCACAAATGAGTGGCTAATTCTCTTCCTTGCTAAGGTTTTGAACATGTGTAGTGAATTTTGATTGTAAATGATATGGTTTTCTTCTTCTTCTTCCATGTTGTTCTATTAATTCTTGTTCTTACTGCATTAGTGTGTGGCCGACATTAATGTACATCTAAAAAGTCCAATTTCACTCGAAAGAGCAAGAGATTGGAAAGTTGTGAATTAATAGGGTATTGTTCTTAACTTGATTTGGGAAAATTGGGTTTTGATGTGCTTTCCTTATAGAAATATACTTGAAAGCCGTATTAGTCAATTTAGGAACCGGAATTGCATTGCTAGGTCATAAATTGCATTTGATCACAGAAATGTAGACGGATGGTTTATGATTCTAAAGTGAAATTAAATACGAGAGTTTTAATTTTAGGCTATTGTTCTTGGCTAGCAACATGAAGAAGAGATTAACCGAATTATTATTACAATCGAATTCATTACTTGTTCTTAACCTTGGCATGCTCATATCCATAGTTTAAATTCACCGTAAATAATTGTTAATAGTTTTAGTATATATTTTATAAACAAAAACTCAATTAACTGTTGGTTACGTTGTTGTTAGCATAGTTAGAAGTAAAATAAAAATATAGTATACTTAGGCAATTTTTACATACCCTAAGCCTCCTTGGATAGATACTTGGCTTACTTAGCCACTTTATTACTTGTTTGACCACGTGCGCTTGCGTGTCGGTTTATAATATATAATACCAACCCGAACAGCAGATCGCGAACAGGTTCATCTTAAGAAAGTCCTTGACTCTTTCCGCTGCTGCATTCACATTCTAGGGAACATGTGCTACTGCCTGCTGGTTGACCTGGGCGGTCAATGCCCGGGCCAATATCTGGATGGTTTCCCAAAACACTGCATGGGCAACCTGCTCGAGCACATGATCCTTGGGGGCTGGTGGGGCCTGCTAGTGCACATCTCCGTTGCCATTCTCATGGCCATTTCCATTTCTGTTTCTTCTTCCATTAACTTGGCGAGGAGGCATAATTCTACAAATGTGTATAGCATAAGTTAGACAGATAGAGAGACATTTCATCGCACGACATAGATCATGAAAGAAGGAAAATTTTTCCTAAAATGTTTTAGCCTCTTTGTCATAAGTGTGGCGCGCTTCACACCCATGAAAAATACTCTACTTAACGTGGCTTTCAAACACCCTAGGACACTTTAAAACCTAATGCTCTAATACCAATTTTGTCACGACCCGAACATAGGCCCTGATGGAGACACAGGACAAGAAACTCTAAGAGGCTCCAAGTTGACCTATGGCATGAACATAGCACCTAAGAGCATACAACAAGAGAAAACTGATATATTAAAACATGCTTAAACGAAAGTCTTCATACATATCAATCTAAAACAAGGTCAATAATGACAAGCTGAATTTTTTCTACAAGTTTTCTGGAAAGCCTCTAACATAACTGATGAGCTTATGGGACAACATCCCCAACTAGCTCGACAAAGTCTCAAATGGAAATAACATAACAATGATTAACTGAATTTCCTCGAAGGATGAGGACTCACAAACACTGGCTAAATAGGCCTGCGGGGAAAGAAGGACTAATGATGCGGATGAGAATGATCCATCGGACCTGTATCATGAAATGATACGACATAGAGTATGTGATCAGTACAAGGAATGTACTGAGTATGCAAGATAAGTAAAAATTGACAGTTAAAATATATAAGAGTTCATAAGAGTAGGACAACATGAACATAAAGTAAATATCATAATATAAACATGAGGGCTCAAAGTTTTAAAACCATTCATGATCTAGTCATAAGTATAATCATAAGAGAATCCTTATAAAACATAACTTGAGCAAAAGTAACATAAACATAATAATGCATAAATCATGAGGAACAATGGGCGAACTCGTCTTAACCGGCACCATCATGATAGAGCTTACATGATGGCCCAACTATTTCGCTCAAATGGGTAGAGCCATTCCAGGCTTTCCATGCAAGGAACGTGCATGACGTGATATCATAAAGGGATCCAAATATATATATATATATATATACCTATGGTGGTACGTAGTTCTAAGACTACGGCATTTACCTGAACGTCGGGTCTACTCGGTGCTAGACACTGCTCCCAAAAACATGCACATGAGGGCTCAAATAGTAATTGTGAAATCATTCATGAAGTTCATGGACAATCAATCATTACATGCTTGATCAAACTTGAACTACATGATTTTCCCGGAATAAGGGCTCGTGAGTCGGCCAAAAGTCATAAACTCGTAAATCATGAAGAACATGCATATTTGTGAAAATTCATATACTTGAGATTTATAAATCCATGAAGAATACATGAAGAGAAATCATATCATAAATCATTAATCATAATTTAGTTTTAGGGACATAATAATCATAACACAATCATAACTTGGCTTTTCATGAGACTTTGCATAATTGGCCATATATTGACTTGGATTTGAAATCATAAAACTTATAATCAATTTAAATATAAAATATTTTCATAGATCATAAAACAACACTTAGAACATAAAGGGGATTGACCCATGATCGGATCAAAGAGAATTCCATGAAATTGGGGTTAAAACCCTAAGAGATCATTAAATTTACTTTAATACTTGAATTCATGAATATAGGGGGAAATTGGGCATGAGAGTGAAGAGGAAATCTCATTCACAACTCTACATACCTGGAAAATCCGATCTTACACTCTCCCTTGAAATCCCAAAGGAATTGGAGAAGAAATTAGGGAGTTCTAAGCTTGATCTTTCTTAACAAATCCTCTAGTTTGCATGCATGGGGAGGGAATAAGTTAGAAGAGGTTAAACCCCCTTAAAACTCCCCTATTCTGAGATTAAAATGACATTGTTTAGAGCTTATGAACTTAGGAATTATGAAATTTTCTTAATTAAAATGTAGGAAAATTACACACTGTCAGGTACCACGACTCATCCTTCAGACTGTACCTTGATCCTACGGGTCGTGGTTTTCTCTCGTTACAATCTCTTATGAAATCCTAGATTTTGAACTTTTTCACAAGACACACCATGACTCATACCTTCATCTAATGAGTCATGGAATCCATCCGTTACCACAACTAGGAGAAATCCCCTTCTCCTTCCTACGAGTGGAAGTAACGATTGGTGGTTTCCTACCACGGGCCATACCACGAGTCATACCTTCCCTCCTGACCATTCCAGAACCAAACCATGACTCCTACCTATGACTTGTACCTTCAACCAACAAGTCATTACAAGGCCCATTGTTACCAACTCCTTCCCACATAATTTCTAACCACGGGTGGCTCCTACGGCTAGAATCATCAGTCGTCCTAAGTCAAAATCTCATATTTTTTTACTGTTCCCATTTCAAATGCCAAGTCTAGTCTTAGGCACTTTCAACATATTACATATGAGGAGGACGAAACCACCCCTGGAGATGATGATGATGATCAAGAGTATAATCCTGATGATGATGACTTTGCTTAGAGCCTAGGAAGTTTTTTCTCTCCCTACTTGACATGATATGTTTGTGCAATGGGACAGTAAACTGTTAAGTGTTGGGTGGAGGAAATAGATTTCCTTTTTATTCTATCTTTGCTAAACTGCTAGAGTGGGTTGTAGTAATAGTTGTCAAACTTCTGTGTTAATTAGCTTGGGCTGTAATAAGTAGTATGTGGATGGTTGTTGAAACTGAATGATGTTATATCCTATGATTGTTCATCTCTGTGTGTTTGTTTTAATTAAGTGTTTTAATTAAGAGTAAAAATTTTTTAGAGTCCATCATAGATGTCGTGGTTGGTCCTAATGATGGATGGATGACGATCATCTTAAGGGAAAATTAGTCACAATTATTTTAAAATTTTTAGGATGGAGACCACTTGTGTGCACTTGATATTTCACTTAGAAGTTAAGCTAGAAGAAATGAAGTGGTCATCGTGAATGCATGAGAAGTACAATGCAATGAGAAACAGATAGGTTCTTTAACTTGACTCAAGAAAATAGATCTTAGGGCTTAATAATGGAAGTTCATTCAATATGATTGTGTGGATAAATTGCTATAAGAAACTTACTCAGATCATGATGCCATGAGGGGCGAGCTTGAAATTATTGTATTTTATACATAGTGTAACATCTTAAACTTGCCTAAATATGTATATGATAGCTAGTTGTCAAAGAGGTAAGATATGATTAAGGAATTTTTTTTTAAAAAACCATGTTATTCCATTTGTATTATACCTTCCTTAACATTATCCCTAGTTAACCCCATTGAGCTATAAGCCTTAATTTTCTTCTTAGCCACAAAAGAAGCCTATTTCCTTTGTTGTGTGACCTCCAGAATTTTTTATTCGAAAGATAGTATGAGGCACTTTGATATTTAAGAATGAAGGTTCCACCAATGTAACAATGTTAAGGGAAAAGGAAAGAAAGAAAATAAATGTGGATGGCAAGATGAGAAAATAGAAAAGAGGGGTACCCACAATATAAAATCTTTGCTTGCTGCTAAAACATAAATGAAAGATTCTTAATAGTCATTTTTTTTATCTTATAAGTAGAAAGTAGCAATCAAGCGGTGTAAAAAGGGGCATGATAGAAGAAAAGGGGATTAGTGAAAGAAAGAATGAGTGGTGAGGAAAAAGTGGTGGACAAAAAAGATGAATTAAAAATGTCTTAAAGTGCTCAGTATTGGTAGCCACTATTAAAAAAAATCATTTCTACCCATCCCTTAGCGAACATTACCAGTAGAAAAAGTCCTTATCATCTTACTCTTTTTTTGAAGTAATTAAGTAATTTGACTGTGCATGAGAAGCAAGCTTATGGTATGTGGCGTGTGTATGAGACATCATTTGTGAGAGTGAGTGTGCCTTGTTTACTATGTTCCAAGTTTTTGAATTGATAATATGAGGGAAAGGAACATCACTAAATAAGTGAGGTCATAAGATGGTTAGAGTTGGTGTATTATGTGCTACATTTTTCATTCTTAATCATGTTGGCCCTATTTTTAAAAAGATGAGTCGGTTGTAGAAAGTATGTTCGTTTCAAATGTGAAGAACTTCTTTGTGTATATGTTGTGGATTGTATATAAACTGATGAACCACTTATTCATGTGCTCTATTCTAGTTGCTTGAGTGAGAGTTGATAGAGGTGACAGGTGGTGAAAATGGAAGTATTTGTTGCATATAAATAAGGATTGTTCGAGGACTTTAAGTGTGGGGTGGAGATGTTAGGCATATTCTTATTCCCATTTGCCATACTTTTACCCATTGTTTATCATGTTTTGAAATGATTATCCTTATGAAATGCATGATTTCATGAATATGTGTGTGAAATTAGCTAACAAATGTTTTTAGGTGATCTTAGTAGGTAACACATGAAAAAATACTCAAAAATAGTGTAAGGTGTGAAGAAACAAGAATTCTAGGAAACTTTAGCCTGGTGAGATAGCTGGAATAGTGCACTAGAGCCTATACTTTAGAGAAATTATGCTCAGGTTGATGCAATATTTTGTCCGGCACGCCGGACCTCAAACTTCAAAAGAACTTTTTATCAACACATTGACGAATTGACTGAAGTAGAGCACCAAAGAGGTTTCAGACTTGGGAAACTTTTCTAACACTCTGCTGTACTAACAAAAGTGGCACGCCAGGTCCAAAAATGCAGAATTTTGACTAACACCTTGGTGAGATGGAAGAAGTGGCGCGCGAGAAGCCAAACATCAAATGAAATTCAAGCAAGTTTGGCGAGATGGATGGAGTGGTGCGCCAAGGCCTGTACAAATGGAATTTTTATAAGTACAAAAGTTGAATTACTTAAGGGCAAAAGATTCATTTATTACCATACTTATAAATACTTTGTCTAGGGCATTAGTTATACATCTATGAATCAGATCGATCATTGTATCAGTGTTTTGGTGTAGAGACAAGAAGTCCATTTTCTTCTTAGGTTTTTCTTCTTTAATTTTACCTTTGTTAATTCGAATAATGAATTCTTTGGTTTTGCACTTGAACGTGAGTGGCTAAACTCCTGTTCTGGGGTTTTGGTCATGTCTTGATGGTTCTAGCTGAATATTCATTTATGCTATATGTTTAATTCTTCTTTTCAAGATTGTTTCTGCTTACTTGATTTCATGCTTATTCATTAGCTTGATCACCTTTAAAATATTATTTGTTGGCTTATTGTTTGAACTCGAGAGAGGGAACTAATGAGAGTTAAAAAAAGCATAGAGTAGGTTTCAATATCTTGTTCAAAAGTTCAAGAGTTGATTTTGTTGTTGAGGATAGGGATATACCTTGCAACCCTACTTAGTTGAGTCAAGTATCTTCAACCGTCGCCTCATGTTTCTCTTGCAACCGTAGGGATATAGGTGTTCGGGTTCATGAGATAGTTTTTGGCTATTTAGGGAGAAAGGTTGAGAAGTGAGTTCGTAACTTGCAACTAGCAAATCTTAGAAGGATTTTGTCTAGCATATTTGAATCCTAAAACTCCACCAGAAAGCAAAAGTTCCAAGACCCTGGATTTCAATCATCATTTGAAATTACAAACTCTTCTTCAAACAAATTTGGTACTTAGTTTAATTTACTTTCCAAGTTTAGTAGAATAATCTAAAAACCATTTCCCCATTTTACTTGTGTTTTCTTGAATAGTGACATAAAGGTTCAAACTTATGTAATTAATATGATACGTCTCTGTGGGTACGATATCGGGACTTCACCGTCCTAATTACTTGATGAACTTGTGTGCTTTCTTGCACTTTGAGACATGAATAACCATGCAAAACCAAGTGTAAAACCAAGTGTAATTCATGATTATGATACGAGCACTATGTATGTTGTGGGAGTAGTATTTAACACCGAGTAGGTCGGGATTCCAGTGCATCTACGTCTCAAAACTACGTGCTACCATAGCCATGATGGGGTCCTCCTTGAGTATCCCATGCCTGAATAGGACCATGAGTGATATCACACCTTCATGGTTCTTAACCTTGGGAAGGTATGAACACACCTACCAGCTAGGGTTACAAGTTGGGTTCCATGTATGCTGATGAGGAGTATATCAGTTATAAGAATCTCCAACTGATCTATGATTTTCTACACATGTTCATGGACATGCTGCACAATATTATGAATTATGATATTTTGACTCAACATACATTTTATCAAATTTTACCTATGATGTCAATCATGTCCAGCTTTATGATTCGATTTTGAGAACCTTGAGCCATTATACTCGATAATTTATCAGAAACTCATGTTTTAGCTTATGTTATACTCATGATTTCATAATATCTTTTTACTATCATGTTTTAGTTATCCTACATACTCGGTATATTCAAAGTATTGATCACATACTATTACATTATATCGTCTCATGATATAGGTTCGGGTGACCAATCTTAGTCATTTCATTAGATTTTCTCTTGCCCTAGTTTAGCCCAGTCTCAGCTTTTGATGAATCCTCATAATCCAAGGACATTAGTTTAGCCTTATGTTTTTCTTTTATGTGTTACACCCCAGAAGCCCAAGAATCAAACCCGGAATTTGAAACGGAGAAAAGTGTAAAAACTAGCATCAGGCACAGAATGAGTCGTGGGATGACTCATTAGTGCAACCCACAAGTTGTGATGTGACTCGTGGGGAGTGATCTTGGGCATTATTGCATGCCCAAGTGCTACTTTATAACACAATTTAGTCTTGTTTATCTACTTATTTATATACATTCTCATGTGATTTTATGTAAATGTTAATATATACTAACCAACATGATTAGTCCTTGTTTTTGAAGGTTAATAATGCATTTGAGGAACTAATTCATGATTTTGTGAAGTGGAGGAATGGAATCAAGAGCAAAACGTGAAAGTCAACAAGAAAACATGCAATAACTGGCACCCTGCGCGATAGGGGTCGTGGCACGCTGCCAACGCGGCAACACTTGGCTGAAAATTGCATTTTTTGGCACATTCCAGTGAGGGTACGCGTTACCTCCGTGTCACAGAGGTCAATTAGGGCGTTCAGCTCGATGACACAGAGCTGTTCCACCACAGGACAAATTTTGCATTTTTTTTAGAATAGTATAAATTGAACCCTTAGCTTCTAATATCATTGAGACACGATTTTCTGGAAAAACCGAAGGGAGGAGCGAAGGAGAATTGGAGAACTCCTCTTGGGTTCATATTTTCTTCATTTCTTTTCATCTATACTTGCAAGTAAACTACTCTAAACATGGTTTTGAGTATTTGTACAAACATGGGTGGCTAGAATCCTCCATTAAGGGTTGAGGCCATGGATATGATTGTATTTGCTTAGATTCGTTTTGGGTTGAGTTGTTAGTTGTTGTTTTGTCTTACAATCTTTATTGTCGTTGTATTTATGGTTGATCACCATGAAAACAAGTGGGTTAAGCTTTGGTGAATTCTTGGAAGAGCAAACCTAGGCAAGAACATAAGAATGTAGAAAGCAAGTTCTTGTCTTTTGATAAGATTTGTGGTTTGGATAGGAATATATCTAATTTACCTTGTTTGGTTGATAAAATGGAAAGATAGAAAGACACCAACTTAGAATTGTACTCCACCACTCGAAGGAGTAGTTGTGAAGCTAAGTTTGGTTAAATGGTTGGAGGTACGGAAGTCCCTAATTAAGGGCATAAACCCCATAAACCACATCCACGTAGTGAATTGCCCACGAACTAGAAATGACATCCTCGCTCGAAGATGTAGTAGTGAGGCTAGTTTGTCATGTTTAGAGGTTCGGAAGACCATGAACATGCAATTCCAATTATGTGAGACAACAATTGATAATTTCATACTTAATCCATTATGAATTGTAGCATTGCATGATTATCCGGCCTTAACTCTAGTTTTGTTTTGTATTGCTTCTAGATTATTTCGTGTCACCACTAAGATTTAATTATAATTTATCAAAAACTTCTAAAACTGACTTCTTAACTAACACTTGAACTTGATAATTTGGTGAACCAGTCCCTATGGGTTCAACATCCGGCTCTTAAAAAGGGCCACTATATTACTTGTATGACCCGTACACTTGCGGGCTCATCAAGTTTTTGGCGTCGTTGCCGGGGACTGGCAATTGGTTATTTAATTCTCTTAGTGTTAGTTTACAAGTTCTATATAAGTGTTGACGACTTGATCTTAGCCTTTCTCTTATAGGTACTGAATTTTTTCTCAACGCTAGCAAGAGACAAGGTGTTGGTGGATTCATGTATAGAGCCAGAGAGACAATTTCATCGACAAAGAAGGCAATCTCTAGAGAAGAAGCTGCAGTTATTAAGGCAGGAAATTCTTGAGCAGCAACAGAATGCACCAATAGTAAGGGTAGTTTTAGTGCCCAAAGAGATGGCAGAAAGACCGGTCCTCAGAGTGGAAATCCCACACGCAAATAATGTAACATCCAGCATTCGCAGACCGGAGCCAGGAGGGAGATTCGAACTCAAGCAGAATATGGTGCAGTTATTGCATACCAGCGGGCAATTTACAGGTCTCCCTCATGAAGATCCACAACAACATCTCCAAAACTTTTTGGAGATAAGTGACACCTATATCCCCATTGGAGTATCATCCGACTATGTGAGGCTTACATTATTACCGTTCTCACTGTTGGGGGAAGCAAAGAGGTGGTTGAAAGCTGAACAACCAAATTCTATCACTACTTGGGATGACCTCGCAAGGAAGTTTTTGATACAATTCTTTCCATCAGGGAAGATAGCCAGACTTAGAAGTCATATTCTAAGTTTCAAATAGAGAGAGGGTGAGAATTTGTATCAGGCTTGGGAGAGGTTCAAGTCAATGCTAAGGGATTGTCCTCATCATCACCAGTCTAATGATGTGTTGGCGCATAAGTTCATTGAGGGTTTGGAACCGCATACAAAGATTTTTTTAGATTCAGCAGTCGGTGGGCAGGCATTGGAGAAGACCTACGAAGAGATTTACATTTTATTAAACCATATTTCACAGGGATATCCAGAATGCAATGCGGATTAAACTTGGGGAGGAGCAAAGAAAGCCGCAGGGGTCTTTGAGGTGGATGGTTTTATAGCTATCGCTGCACGGATAGCTGCTTTGCAAAATCAACTTAACACCCATATCAGTAGTATGAGCTTGAGCCAGGCACAAGCCCAGTCAATGCAGTTCATCAGGTATGGTGTGAAGTTTGTGGAAGTAGTGAACACTCAGCTGAGTGTTGTGGTGCCAATCCAGATTCGGTGAATTTTGTTGGAAACGCCCAGAGGAACAGTAATCAGCAGTATGGCAACAGTTACAACCCAAATTGGAGGAATCATCTGAATTTTTCATGGGGGAATACTAGTCATCAAGGCCAGAGTTCAAATTAGGGCGTGCAGAGAAACCAAGGGGGCATCACAATTTTCAGCCATAATATAGAGGAAACAATGCACCTCCTCCACCCAACAACATCGAGGATATGTTCAAAACCATAATAGCTAACCAAGCACAGATGTAGGCTGATTATGTAAAATTAGCTGCTGACATGAAAAATCAGCAGTTAGCTAAAAAGGCATTGGAGTATCAGTTTGGACAGTTAGCTGCAGCTCAAAACACCAGACCGAGGGGAGGATTATCAAGCGATACAGACCCAAATCCTAAGCAGGTCAATGAAGTTACTACCAGGAGTGGAACTCAACTCAAGGAGGTGGAGCTAGAAAGGCCACCTCAGCAATCTAGAGCGGCAGAAAAGGATGAAGGACATGATGATGTGATGGGGAAGGCAAAGGTAGCCGAGATAGAAAGATCACCGCCCCCGTTTCCTCAGAGATTAAAAAAGCACAAGGAGGAAGCTTGCTTCAAGAAAATCATGGAAGTGTTGTAAAAGGTACATATTAATTTACCTTTAGTTGATGTTTGGCAGGGAGTGCCAAAATATGCCAAGTACATCAAGGACATTGTAGAAAACAAAAGTAGATTGACGGAGTACGCTGCAGTGGCACTTACTGAGGAGTGAACCTCCCGAATACAGAATAGATTGCATACAAAGCTGAAGGATCTTGGGAGCTTCACTATTAAGATTACAATTGGGCAGTCTATTCAAGCTCACAGATTGTGTGATTTGGGAGCAAGCATAAACTTGATGCCAACATCAGTGTTTAAGAAGTTGGGGCTGGGCAGCCCTAGACCCACTACTGTGATCTTGCAGCAAGTTGACCGTTCATTGGCCAGACCTTATGGTATTGGGGAGGATGTTCTAGTGCAAGCGGGCTCCCTCATTTTCCCGGTGGATTTTATAATTCTAGATTTTGAGCCAGATGCGGAAGTCCCATTTATTTAAGGACGTCCCTTCTTGGCAACCGGGCAAGCCTTAATCGATGTGGCTGCTGGGCAGCTAACCATGCGAGTGCATGAAAAAGGAGAGGTTTACAATGTGTACAAGGCCATGAAGCTACCGACCATTTACGAGGAGCTATCAGCAATCAGTGTTTTAAATCAGGAATCGACCCTTCAAATTGTTGACTCACAGGACCCATTGGAGAGAGCCTTGGTGGGCTATGATCATTTTGGGGGCAGTGCTACATATGAGATGGTGTAGACTTTGAATAAGCCAAAATGGTTCTTTAGGAAGCAGGACTTTGAACCGTTGAAGAGGTCCTTGGAACCCTCACCAAGGCCATCAATTGAGGAGGCACTGAAGTTGGAGTTAAAGACATTGCCTCCACATCTGCAGTATGTATTTTTGGGTGAAGATGACACTTTGCCAGTCATCATTTCAGCAGAACTGACAGATGCACAAGTGAAAGATGCATTGGTGGTCTTTAAGAGGAGAAAGAGAGCAATTGGTTAGCAAATGTCGGACATCAAGGGGATTAGTCCAGCTTTCTACACGCACAGGATATTTATGGAAGAAGGATTAGAGCCAACCGTGCAACATCAGCGGAGATTGAACCCAGTGATAAAAGACGTAGTTAGAAAGGAGGTGATCTAGTGGCTTGATGCAGGTGTGGTATATCCTATCTCAGACAGTGAATGGGTTAGCCTAGTTCAGTGTGTTCCGAAGAAAGGAGGGATGAGCGTGGTCACCAATGAAAGGAATGAGCTGATCCCCACACGCACAGTTACGGGCTGGTGAATTTGCATGGATTATAGGAAGCTCAATGAGGCCATGAGGAAAGATCATTATCCTATTCCATTCATTGATCAGATTTTGGATAGGTTGGCAGGTCAGGAATATTATTGTTTTCTAGATGGGTATTCCGGCTTTAGTCAAATAGTCATAGCACCGGAGGATCAGGAGAAGACCACTTTTACATGTCCTTATGGGACATACGCTTTCAGAGGAATGCCGTTTGGTCTAGGCAATGCAGCAGTCACATTCCAGCGATGCATGATAGCGATTTTCCATGATATGGTGGAAGATTTTGTCGAGGTATTTATGGATGACTTTTCTATTTTCGATAATTCATTTTCTATGTTTCTGCATAATCTTAACAGGGTGTTAGCTCTATGTGAAGACTCAAACCTGGTGCTCAACTGGGAAAAGTGCCACTTTTTAGTCAAGGAGAGTATCGTTCTTGGCCATAAGGTGTCATGTAGAGGGTTAGAAGTCGATCGTGTAAAGATTGAGGTGATTGAAAAGCTACCACCACCAGTGTTAGTGAAGGGTGTTCGCAGCTTTCTAGGACATGCTAGGTTTACAGACGGTTCATCAAGAACTTCACAAAAATTTCTAGACTGATATGTTGGTTGCTAGAAAAGGAGGTGAAGTTCGAATTTGACAAGGATTGTGTAGAAGCATTCGAGGAGCTAAAACAGAAGCTGGTGGAAGCGCCTATTCTCATTTCTCCTGATTGGGGACATCCTTTTGAGTTGATGTGTGATGCAAGTGACGTGGTTGTAGGAGCTGTATTGGGGCAGCGTAGGAATAAAATTTTTCATTCCATTTATTATGCAAGCAAAACACTTGACGCTGCCCAAGTCAATTATACAGTCACGGAGAAGGAGATGCTGGCTTTAGCGTTTGCATTTGACAAGTTCAGATCCCATTTGGTGGAGTCAAAAGTGGTGGTATATACTGATCATGCAGCAATTCGGTATTTGTTTGGCAAGAAGGATGCGAAGCCCAGACTAATCAAGTGGATATTATTGCTGCAATAATTTGATCTGGAGATCCGAGACAGAAAGGGAAGCGAGAATCAGGTTGCAGATCACCTATCGCGACTGGAGAGCCGTTCGCATGTAAAGCAAGGTGAAAGCATCAGAGAAGAGTTCCCCGATGAACAACTCTTGGCAATAAAGGTAGCTGAAATCCCTCCTTCTTGGTAAGTGGGGTATACCCACCTGAGGCAACGGCTCAGCAAAAGAAGAAGTTGAGGCATGATTCCCGATACTACATGTGGGATGAGTCGTATCTGTTTATGCAAGGACCGGATCAAGTGATGAGGTGATGCATTCCAGAAAGTCAGATTGCAGAAGTGCTGAGGAGTTGTCATTCATCGTTGTATGGAGGTCATCATGGAGGAGAGCGAACAACTCACAAGGTGCTACAGTCAGGTTTCTTTTGGCCCACACTGTTTAGAGACGCTACAGCTTATGTCAAAATCTGTGATAGATGTCAAAGAATAGGAACAATCGGCAGGAGACAGGAGATGCCATTGCACTAGATATTAGAAGTTGAGGTTTTTGATTATGGGGGATAGACTTTATGGGCCTGTTTCCGCCGTCATTTGGTAATTGTTACATCTTGGTAGCAGTGGACTATGTGTCTAAGTGGGTCAACGCAGTAGCTTGTCCTAGGAACAACAACAAGGCGGTGACAAAATTTGTGAAGAAGCAAATTTTCACCAGGTTCGGTACGCCCCGACCTATTATCAGTGATGGAGGGGCACATTTTATGAATGAAAGTTTCAGAAACTTTCTAGCTAAGTATGGGGTGCGGCACAAGGTGGCGACAGCGTATTATCCCTAAACTAGCGGGCAAGTAGAGGTGTCAAACAGGGAGATTAAGCAAATTCTATAGAAAACAGTAAATGCACAACGAATTGATTGGGCAAGCAAACTAGACGATGCATTGTGGGCTTAAAAAATTGCATACAAGACACCGATTGGGACTTCTCCGTACAGATTGGTTTATGGGAAGGCATGTCACCTACCTGTGGAGCTGGAACATTGAGCTTTTTGGGCCGTAAGAAAGCTAAACATGGATCCTGAGCTAGCGGGAAAGAAGAGGTTGATGCAGCTGAGTGAGTTAGATGAGTTTCGATGGCACGCCTATGAAAGTTCTAAATGCTACAAGGAAAAAAACTAAAAGATGGCATGACAGGCACATGGTGCATCGGATCTTTGAGCTAGGGCAAAAAGTGTTGTTGTTCAACTCGAGGTTGAAACTCTTCCCAGGGAAGTTGCGGTCCAAGTGGTCAGGGCCATTTGAAGTTGTGAGAATGACCCCACACGGGGTAGTTGAATTGTGGCAAGAGGATAAAAGTGCCACATTTTTGGTGAACGGACAGAGATGTAAGCACTACTGGGGTGAAGACGTTATTAGAGAGAAGACGTCTATCACTTTAGTAGATGAGTAATGATGAAAAGCATTGAGCAGCGATGGTAAACCAGGCGCTGCACGGGAGGCAACCCGTGAATGTAATGTAATAGAGTAATTAGGATTATTGAAAAAAGAAAAAAAAAGAGAAAAAGGCTGGCAATAGTTGAGAGGCAACCCATGATTTTTAACAAATTATCGTCGTTGGATGATTTTCAGGTGAAATGGAGGGCCAAAATACGAAAGTGCAAAGGAAAAATCAAGGTAAGAAAATAAAACTTGGGGAAAATTCCAGAGAGCCCTCGTGTTGGCTCTGTGTCACAGAGGTGGACCTCCGCGTTACCCTCTATGACGCGTTGAGGTTCATTCTGAAATTTTTTACAAATTCTAGTGAGCCTCCATGATGGCTCCGTGTCATGGAGCTTGTCCTCTGCGATGGCCTCTGTGACACGTTGAGGCTAAATTCACGTCGGGTCACCTCGGGTAATCGGGTTGACCCGCGCGAAATCACCCTTTTTAACCCTAAATTCTTTAATTTTCCCCATTTTCTCAAATCCTCCGCGACCAACACCCCAAAACTCCTTCTCCCTCAACGTGCCACGGCCCTAGCTAGAAAATTTCTTCAATTCTTCTTAGAATTCATCAAGTAAAGGTATGTTCTCGAATTTTTTCTCATTATTGCTGGATATTTCGATTCTTGAACATGTTTTCTTTGATGAAATTCTGCCCTAAATGATTAATAAGTGTTGTAATCAATTGAGTTATGGATGAATGAGCTTTATATGATTGTTGTGATTAGATTAACTTAATAATTACATGATTTGTTAACAATCTTACAATGTTGATAACTAGGGTTGAGAATTTAAATAGGAAGAAGAAGAAATGGGTAAAAAATGGAGATATTTTGGGTTGTGCATGTTGTTTGAGTTGAAACATATTGTGATTGAAATGGATTATGTTATGGTAGAAGATGGATTCTAGGGGAATGAAAGTAGGGAATTCTCATAGGTTGTTGTGCGCAAATTGAAAAGTGCTCATGATTCTATAAATGAATTGATGGAGGAACTTTCATAATACATTGTATGAAGTTTGAGTAGTACAATGAAATTGTTCCATCGACTGGTATGAATGCACTGAACATTTTGGGGAATAATAGCTGAAAATAGGTGGTTGTTCTTGTCAATTTGTAATGGTTACGGCTAACGACTAAGTGTGGGGTGGTCAAATTAAGCCCAGCCTTAATCGTAGCAAACTATGCCTTGAATAACATTTGAACTGTATGTTTTTGAATGCACAGGACAAATATTTGGAAGGCAGGATAAAGGCAAGGGCGCATCCACATCTGGCGCCAGCAGAAAAAGAGTAAGAATTGGGGTAGCAGTACCAGCAGCACCATCTGTTCCTCGAGGGCAACACAGACAATATGGAACAAGATGGGTGACAGATGAGGGAAAGAAATGGTATTCCAAACACAAGGAAACCAAGTATTTCCCGGAGGAACGGATAGCACGGGAACCACTAGCACAGGAATTCCCAAGGATCCTACATAGGATTGACGCTGCTGGTTAAACTTCATTTCTGAAGAACCCAAAGAGTGCAATCTCCATCTTATCCGGGAATTCTACGCTAACTGGAATCGGACTTTGCGCAGCCACACCATTAAGATCAGAGGGCAGGTGGTTACTTTTGAACCACACCATTTAAATGCAATCCTGGGGGCGCGGGACACAGACGCTCATGTCCTCCGCCAGCTGAACATCACTCCACCATATGCAGATATCAGACGCACTTTATGTAGAGCTCGATCGACAGCCAAGTGGAGTCATCACAAGGAAAGGGGATACCACCATACATTTCCATATTCCCAGATGAACAGAGAAGCTCGGATATGGTTAAACATAGTTTGTTCTTGTCTGATCCCGGAGGTGCACATGACTGATGTCACCCGGGATGGAGTTTGTCTGGTTTATGCACTGATGAAAGGGCTGGAAATTAATGTTGGAGCGGTGATCATCTCTACCATTAAGAGAGCCAGACTGCATCAGGGGCATCGGTATGGGTTCGGTGGTCTTCTCACCGCTTTCCTCAAGGGCCACGGTACTGAAGAAGAGGCCCTGGACTATATTCCTCAGATTGACCGGCGTGCTTTGGATGTCACTAAAACCAAAGCACCTGATACTACATATGGGCCTGTGCTTACAGTAGCCGAGCGACATGCTCGGGATGATCAATACATGGCCTGAATGTATGGGATGCAGATGTTGCAACTGCGCATTAGTGGAAAGCCTGCTACGGTGGATGAATTGTGGAAGCTCGACATGGATTATCCATTCAATGAGCATGCTCGAGCTTTATGCAGAGTTGGGCCTGCATTTGTAGAACCAGTTGATGACGACATCCCTACTGATGAGGAAACACACCGGGAGGACTCAGACATTGAGTCGGAGGAAGATGGTGGGGACGATTCTGACCTTGGTGATGAGGCACTGGCACTTGATGAAGAGATTGACTATTTTGATTGATCAGGGATTTACACCACCCAAACTTTGTTTTTAATTGCATCTATGTGAACACTGGGGACAGTGTTCCGATTAAGTGTGCAGTAGGTGATCTTGGGCATAATTGCATGCCCAAGTGATACTTTAATACTTCATTTTTACTTGTTTATCCACTTTTATGTGTGCATTCTCATGTGATTTGTATGTAAATGTGGATTTATACTAACCAACAGGATTAGTGTTGTTTTGCAGTTTAGAAAGGAATTTTTGGAAGCTAATCTACAAGTTGGTTAAGTGTGGAAATGGACTCGAAAGCAAGAAGTGAAAGTCAACAAGGAAAGTGGCCAAGTTTGGTGCTCCGCGATGGAAGCCGTGTCACGCTACCATCGCAGAAGCAATCAACCTAGAAGTAATTTTTATCTTGATTTCCAATGGAGGTGCGTGATGGCACCGTGGCACGGAGCTGAGGCTTCGCGATACACTCCGTGCCACGCTAAAGACAATTACATGGAAGCTGAGTTCCAGTGAAGGTCCGCATCAGGGCCGTGGCACAGAGCTGATGCTCCGCGATACACTCCGTGCCACATTGCCAGTTATTCCGGGAAAACTTTCTCACTTGTATAAATAGCACACTTAGGTTTTATTTTAAAGGATCTGACATTTTGAGCAAGAACGTGGATAGCAGGCAGTTGAGAAGAAGAATTCCTAGTGTTAATTCTCTTCCTTTTCCTCTTTAATTTCAATTTCTTGTATGATTTCTACTTATTTGAAGATGTTTAATCCGCAAATGAGTGGCGAATTCACCTCTTGCTGAGGTTGAGGATAATTGCAGAAGAATGTAATTAATGATTATTTTAGTTTTTATCGTCTCTATATTGGTTGTTCTACCAATTCTTGTTTTTACTACGTTAATGTTTGGCCAATGTTAATGTATATTCTAGAATTTCAATTTCAATTCTGAAAGGGAGACAAATTGGAATGATGTTAATTGGTGGAATATGTTCTTTCCTTGGTTCAGAAATTAAGGGAAGATTTATGTTCAAAATAGAAATATATCTGTAATGTCATATTTGGTCATTTATGGAATGTGTTATGTATAGCTAGAAAATGGGGTTTTTGCATGACAGAAATGTGTAATGTAAGTCTCGTGATTCTTTAATTGGTGAGGAGGTTAAAGATCCAATCCATGGGTGATTAATTCCTTACTAACAACCGAAGAGAAGATTGACTGATTTTGATTAATAAATTAAATCCCTGCATGTTTGCCTTAACCTCATCTTTTTCATTGCTATTGTTCAGACTTTAACTTACAATATTCACTTAGGTTCACATTAACTATTAATCTTGATTCAAAAGATTTATTTGTTTTGGTTGTATACCTGCATAACGAAATCGTTTACTAACAATTAGGAAAATTACTACCATATTACAGTCCCTTTGGGATCGATACTTGGCTTGAAATAAACCCATTTTATTACTTGTACGACCACGTGCACTTGCGTGTAGTTGGGTTCGAACAAGTTTTTGGCGCCGTTGCCGGGGACTGGCAATTGGTTATTTAATTCTCTTAGTGTTAGTTTACAAGTTTGATACAAGTGTTGACGACTTGATCTTAGCCTTTCTCTTGCAGGTACTGAATTTTTTCTGAACGTTGGCAAGAGACAAGGAGTTGGTGGATTCATTTATATTGCCAGAGAGACAATTTCATCGACAAAGAAGGGAAGCTCTAGAGAAGAAGCTGCAGTTATTAAGACAGGCAATTCAGGAGAAGCAACAGAATCCACCGATTGTAAGGGCAGTTTTAGTGCTCGAAGAGATGGCAGCAACACCGGTCCGTGAAGTGGAAATCCCACACGCAAATAATGTAACATCCAGCATTCGCAGACCAGAGCCAGGAGGGAGATTCGAACTCAAGCAGAATATGGTGCAGTTATTGCACACCAACGGGCAATTTACATGTCTCCCTCATAAAGATCCACAACAACATCTCCAAAACTTTTTGGAGATAAGTGACACCTATATCCCCGCTGGAGTATCATCCGACTATGTGAAGTTTACATTATTACCGTTCGCACTGTTGGGGGAAGCAAAGAGGTGGTTGAAAGCTAAACCACCAAATTCTATCACTACATTGGATTACCTCGCAAGGAAGTTTTTGATACGATTCTTTCTATCATGGAAGACAACCAAACTTAGAAGTAAGATTCTAAGTATCAAACAGAGAGAGGGTGAGAATTTGTATCAGGCTTGGGAGAGGTTCAAGTCAATGCTAAGGGATTGTCCTCATCATCACCAGTCTAATGATGTGTTGGTGCATACGTTCATTGAGGGTTTGGAACCGCATACAAAGGTTTTGTTAGATTCAACAGCCGGTGGGCAGGCACTGGAGAAGACCTACGAAGAGCTTTACACTTTATTAAATCGTATTTCACAGGGAAATCAAGAATGGAACGCAGATTCAACTCAAGGAGAAGCAAAGAAAGTCGCAGGGGTCTTTGATGTGGATGGTTTTACAGCTATCGCTGCACAGATAGCTGCTTTGCAAAATCAACTTAACACCCATTTCAGCAGTATGAGCTTGAGCCAGGCACAAGCCCCAGTCAATGCAGTTCATCTGGTATGGTGTGAGGTCTGTGGAAGTAGTGAACACTAAGGGCGTGCAGAGAAACCAAGGGGGGCATCACAATTTTCAGCCACAGTATAGAGGAAACAATGCACCTCCTCCACCCAGCATCATCGAGGATATGTTCAAAACTATAATAGCTAACCAATCACAGATGCAGGCTGATTATGTAAAATTAGCTGCTGACATGAAAAATTAGTAGTTAGCTACAAAGACATTGGAGTATCAGTTTGGACAGTTAGCTGTAGCTCAAAACACCAGACCGAAGGGAGGATTACCAAGCGATACAAACCCAAATCCTAAGCAGGTCAATGCAGTTACTACCAGGAGTGGAATTCAACTCAAGGAGGTGGAGCCAGAAAGGCCACCTCAGCAATTTGGAGCGGCAAAAAAGGATGAAGGACATGATGATGTGAGGAGGAAGGAAAAGGCAGCCGAGATAGAAAGATCACCGCCCCCGTTTCCTTAGAGATTGAAAAAGCACAAGGAGGAAGCTTGCTTCAAGAAATTCATGGAAGTGTTGAAACAGGTACATATTAATTTACCTTTAGTTGATGTTTTGTAGGGAGTGCAGAAATATGCCAAGTATATCAAGGACATTGTAGCAAACAAAAGCAGATTGAGGGAGTACGCTACGGTGGCGCTTACTAAGGATTGCACCTCCCGAATATAGAATAGATTACGGACAAAGCTCAAGGATCTAGGAGCTTCACTATTCAGATTACAATTGGGAAGTCTATTCAAGCTCGCGGATTGTGTGATTTGGGAGAAAGCATAAACTTGATGCCAACATCAGTGTTTAAGAAGTTGGGGCTGGGTAACCCTAAACCCACTACTGTGATCTTGCAGCTAGCTGACCGTTCATTGGCCAGACCTGATGGTATTGTGGAGGATGTGCTAGTGCAAGTGGGCTCCCTCATTTTTCAGTGGATTTTATAATTCTGGATTTTGAGCTAGATGCGGAAGTTCCATATATTTTGGTACGTCCCTTCTTGGCAACCGGGCGAGCCTTAATCGATGTGGCTCCTGGGTAGCTAACCATGTAAGCGCATGATAAAGTAGAGGTTTTTGATGTGTACAACACCATGAAGCTACCGTCCATTTATGAGGAGCTATCAACAATCAGTGTTTTAAATCAAGAATCGACCCTTCAGATTGTTGACTCATAGGACCCATTGGAGAGAGCCTTGGTGGGCTATGATCATTTTGGGGACAGTGCTATATATGAGATGGTGCAGACTTTGAATTAGCAAAAATGGTTCTTCAGGAAGCAGGAATTTGAACCGTTGAAGAGGTCCTTGGAACCCTCGCCAAGGCCATTAATTGAGGAGGCACCGAAATTAGAGTTAAAGACATTGCTTCCACATGTGCAGTATGTATTTTTGGGTGAAGATGACACCTTTCCAGTCATCATTTCAGTAGAACTGACAGATGCACAAGTGAAAGATGCATTGGTGGTCCTTAAGAGGCAGAAGAGAGCTATGGGTTGGCAGATGTCATACATCAAGGGGATTAGTCCAGCTTTCTGCACGCACAGGATATTTATGGAAGAAGGATCCAAACCAACCATGCAACATCAGCGGAGGTTGAATCCGATGATGAAAGACGTAGTTAGAAAGGAGGTGATCAAGTGGCTTTATGCAGGCATGGTATCTCCTATCTCAGATAGTGAATGGGTTAGCCCAGTTTAGTGCGTTTCGAAGAAAGGAGGGATGACTGTGGTCACCAATGAAAAGAATGAGCTAATTCCCACACGCACAGTCATGGGCTGGCGAATTTGCATGGATTACAGGAAGCTCAATGAGGCCATGAGGAAAGATCATTATCCTATTCCATTTATTGATCAGATTTTGGACAGGTTGGCAGGTCAGGAATATTATTGTTTTTTGGATGAGTATTCCAGCTATAATCAAATATCCATTGCACCGGAGGATCAGGAGAAGACCACTTTTACATCTCCTTATGGGATATATGCTTTCAGGCGAATGCCATTTGGTCTTTGCAATGCACCAGCCACATTCCAGCGATGCATGATGGCGATCTTCCATGATATAGTGGAAGATTTTGTTGAGGTATTTATGGATGACTTTTCTGTTTTCGGTAATTCATTTGCTATGTGTCTGCAGAATCTTGACAGGGTGTTAGCTCGATGTGAAGACTCAAACCTGATGCTCAACTGGGAAAAGTGCCACTTTTTAGTCAAGGAGGGTATCGTTCGTGGCCATAAGGTGTCATGCAAAGGGTTAGAAGTCGATCGTGCAAAGATTAAGGTGATTGAAAAGCTACCACCACCAGTGTCAGTGAAGGGTGTTCATAGCTTTCTAGGACATTCTGGGTTTTACAGACGGTTCATCAAGAACTTCTCAAAAATTTCTAGACCGATATGCCGGTTGCTAGAAAAAGAGGTGAAGTTTGAATTTGACAAGGACTGTGTAGAAGCATTTGAGGAGCTAAAACAGAAGCTGGTGGAAGCGCCTATTCTCATTTCTCCTGATTGGGAACATCCTTTTGCGTTGATGTGTGATACAAGTGACGTGGCTGTAGGAGCTGTATCGGGGCAGCGTAGGAATAAAATTTGTCATTCCATTTATTATGCAAGTAAAACATTGGATGCTGCTCAAGTCAATTATACAGTAACTGAGAAGGAGATGCTGGCTTTAGTGTTTGCATTTGACAAGTTCAGATCCTATCTGATGGGGTCGAAAGTGGTGGTAGCGATTCGGTACTTGTTTGGCAAGAAGGATGCGAAGCCCAGGCAAATCAGGTGGATATTATTGCTGCAAGAGTTTGATCTGGAGATCCGAGACAGAAAGGGAAGCGAGAATCAGGTTGCAGATCACCTATAACGGTTAGAGAACCATTCGCATGTGAAGGAAGGTGAAAGCATCAGAGAAGAGTTCCCTGATGAACAACTCTTGGCAATAAAGGAAGCTGAAATACCTTGGTATGCAAACATTGTGAACTTGTTGGTAAGTGGAGTATACCCACTTGAGGCAATAGCTCAGCAAAGGAAGAAGCTGAGGCATCATTCCCGGTACTACATGTGGGATGAGCCGTATGTTTTTAATCAAGCATCGGATCAAGTGATGAGGCGATGCATTCCAGAAAGTCAGATTGCAGAAGTGTTGAGGAGTTCTCATTCATCGTTGTATGGAGGTCATCATGAAGGACAGCGAACAGCTCACAAGGTGCTGCAGTCAGGTTTCTTTTCGCCCACACTGTTCAGAGATGCTACAGCTTATGTCAAAATGTGTGATAGATGTCAAAGAACAGGCACAATGGGCAGAAGACAGGATATGCCATTGCATAAGATATTGGAAGTTTAGGTTTTTGATGTATGGGGGATAGACTTTATGGGCCCGTTTCCACTGTCATTTGGTAATTGTTACATCTTGGTAGCAGTGGACTACATGTCTAAGTTGGTCGAGGCAGTAGCTTGTCCTAGGAACGACAACAAGGTGGTGACAAAATTTGTGAAGAAGCAGATTTTCATTAGATTCAGTACGCCCCGAGCTATTATCAGTGATGGAGGGGCACATTTTGTGAAAGCAGGGTTCAAAAACTTGTTAGCTAAGTATGGGGTACGGCACAAGGTGGCGACAGCGTATCATCCCCAAACTAGCGAGCAAGTAGAGGTGTCAAACAGGGAGATTAAGCAAATTCTGCAGAAAACAATGAATGCTCAACAAATTGATTGGGCAAGCAAACTTGACGATGCGTTGTGGGCTTACGGAACTGCATACAAGACACCCATTGGGACTTCTCCGTACAGATTGGTTTATGGGAAGGCATGTCACCTACCTGTGGAGCTGGAACATCGAGCTTTTTAGGCCGTAAGAAAGCTAAACATGGATCCTAAGCTAGCAGGAAAGAAGAGGTTGATGCATCTGAGTGATTTAGACGAGTTTCGGTGGCACGCCTATGAAAGTGCTAAATGCTACAAGGAGAAAACTAAAATATGGAACGACAGGCACATGGTGCATCGGATCTTTGAGCCAGGGAAAAAAGTGTTGATGTTAAACTCGAGGTTGAAACTCTTCCCAGGGAAGTTGCGGTCCAAGTGGTCAGGATCGTTTGAAGTTGTAAGAATGACCCCATACGGGGCAATCGAATTGTGGCAAGAGGATAGAAGTGCCACATTTTTGGTGAACAGACAGAGATGTAAGCACTACTGGGGTGAAGACATTATTCGAGAGAAGACGTCTATCAGTTTAGATGATGAGTAAGGATGAAAAGCATCGAGCCGCGACGGTATACCATGCGCTGCACGGGAGGCAACTCGTGAATGTAATGTAATAGCGTAATTAGGATTATTGAAAAAAGAAAAAAAAGAGAAAAAGGTTGGATATAGTTTAGAGGAAACCCATGATTTCTAACAAATTATCGTCGTTGAATTATTTTCAGGTGAAATGGAGGGCCAAAATACAAAATTTCAAAGGAAAAATCAAGGTAAGAAAATAAAACTTGGGGAAAATTCAATAGAGCGCTCGTGTTGGCTCCGTGTCACGGAGGTGGCCCTCAGCGTTACCCTCCGTGACACGTTGAGGTTCATTTTGGAATTTTTAACAAATTTTGGTAAGCCTCCGAAATGGCTCCATGTCATGGAGCCTGACCTCCACAATGGCCTCTGTGACACGTAGAGGTTAAATTCGCATCGGGTCACCTCGAGTCATCGGGTTGACCCGCGCGAAATTACCCCTTTTAACCCCAAATTCTTCACTTTTTCCCCATTTTCTCAAACCCTCCACGACCAACACCACAAAACCCCTTCTCCCTCAACTTGCCAATGCCCTAGCTAGAAAATTTCTTTGATTCTTCTTAGAATTCGTATAGTCAAGGTGTGTTCTCGAATTTTTTCTTATTATTGCTGAATATTTTGTTTTTGAACATGTTTTCTTTGATGAAATTCTGCCATAAGTGATTAATAAGTGTTGTAATCAATTGAGTTATGGATGAATGAGGTTTATATGATTGCTGTGATTAGATTAATTTAATAATTACATGATTTGTTAAAAATCTTACAATGTTGATAACTAGGGGTGAGAATTTAAATAGGAAGAAGAAGAAATGGGTAAAAATGGAGATATTTTGGGTTGTGCATGTTGTTTGAATTGAAACATATTGTGATTAAAGTGGATTTTGTTGTGGTAGAAGATGGATTTTTGGGGGATGAAAGTAGGGAATTCTCATAGGTTGTTGTGCGCAAATTGCAAAGTGCTCATGATTACATAAATGAATCGATGGAGGAACCTTCATAATGCATTGTATGAAGTCTGAGTAGTACAAAGAAATTGTTCCATCAACTTGTATGAATGCACTGAACATGTTGGGAATTAAGAACTGAAAAAAAATGTGAATGTTCTTATCCAATTGTGTTGACTGCGGCTAACGACTAAGTGTGGGGTGATCGAGTTAAGCCCCACCTTAGTCGTAGCCAACTATGCCTTGAATAACAATTGAACTGTATGTGTTCGAATGCACAGGACAAATGTCTAGAAGGCAGGATAAAGGCAAGGGTGCATCCATATCTGGTGCCAGCAGAAAAAGAGTAAGAATTGGGGCAGCATTACCAGCAACACCATATGTTCCTCGAGGGCAACGCAGACAATATGGAACAAGATGGGTGACAGACGAGGGGAAGAAATGGTATTCTAAACACAAGGAAACCAAGTATTTCCCGGAGGAACAGATTGCACGGGAACCCCTAGCACAGGAATTCCCAAGGATCCTACATAGGATTGACACTGTTGGGTTAAACTTCATTTTTCAAGAACCCAAAGAGTGCAATCTCCATCTTATCTGGGAATTCTATGCTAACTGGAACCGGACTTTGTGCAGCCACACCATCAAGATCAGAGGGAAGGTGGTTACTTTTGAACCACAACATCTAAATGCAATATTGGGGGCGTGGGACACAGATGCTCATGTCCTTCGCCAGCTGAACATTACTCCACCATATGCAGATATCAGACGCACTTTATGTGGGGCTCGATCGACAGCCAGGTGGAGTCTTCACAAGGAAAGGGGATACCACCAGACATTGCCATATTTCCAGATGAATAGAGAAGCTCGGATATGGTTGAAGATAGTTTGCTCTTGTCTGATCCCGAGGTGCACATGACTGATGTCACCCGGGATAGAGTTTGTCTGGTTTATGCACTGATGAAAGGGCTGGAAATTAACATTGGGGCGGTGATCATCTCCGCCATGAAGAGAGCCAGACTGCATCAGGGGCATCAATATTGGTTCGGTGGTCTTCTTACCACTTTCCTCAGGGGCCGCAGTATTGAAGAAGAGGCCCTGGACTACATTCCTCAAATTGACCCGTGTGCTTTGGATGTCACTAAAACCAAAGCACCTGATACTACATATGGGTCTGTGCTTACACTAGCTGAGTGACATGCTCGGGATGATTAATACATGGCCCGAATGTATGGGATGCAGATGTTGCAACTGTGCATTGGTGGAAGGCCGGCGACGGAGGATGAATTGTGGCAGCTTGACATGGATTATCCATTCAATGAGCATGCCCGAGCTTTATGCCGAGTGGGGCCCGCATTTGTAGAGCCTGTGGATGATGGTGTCCCTACTGATGAGGAAACACGCCAGGAGGACTCAGACATTGAGTCGGAGGAAGACAGTGGGAACGATTCTGATCTTGGCAATGAGGCACTGGCACCTGATGAGGAGATTGATTATTTTGATTGATCAGGGAGTTACACCACACATACTTTGTTTTTAATTGCAGATATGTGAACACTGGGGACAGTGTTCCAATTAAGTGTGGGGTGGGAGTAGTTTGGTGCTAGTGTAGAAAGGCTATTTGTGTTTTTGCTTTTGTGGATGTGCTATTTGTTACTCTGTGACTCTGTGTTTCATGTTACGTGGCTGATGAAACTGTGGTAGCTGGTGAAGTAATAAATAGTAAGCTATGTGAAATTTTTTTATTATATTTATTTTTTTCTATCGATTTTTTTGTTTGGGTTTCTCGGTTTTTGTTTTCGATGCTTTTTCCGTGAATAGTCCCCTTGAACCGACGTCTTTGATAGCGACTGTTTCGTATGATGGATGGATGACGACCGTCTTAAGGGAAATTTAGTTGATAGGTTTAGATTTTTTTCTTTCGTTTGTTTTCCAAACATGTAGCTAATTAATGGTTCGACATTCTAGTTATGTGCTACACATGATTGTAAGATGCAAGTGTGATTCGTAAGGAAGCATGCAAATGTGTTAAACATGTTGAGATACCTAGGCCCTAGAATTCAAATAGGTGTGATCAAGGCTTAATTAGTGAATTCTTGTAATTAACTGAATGAAGAGTCTGTGAATATGTGTTAAGTTGCGCATGTGCAGTGAGTGTAAGTTTTCGAATATTCCATGCTATTTTGAAGTGTCTAGAACTTTCCTGGTGTGTATATTAAACGAAATGAAAGATGTGCATTGTAGGAAAGGATGTAGGCATTTCTTTGAATGAACCAAAATTTTCTCCCTTATCGTACCCACCTTGAATGTTAAATCCTAGTTAGCCAAGCCTTTAGCCTATTCTTTGATAGATACAAACCAAGCTTAATCCCTTTTTTTTCATTAGCCGTGAATTTGATCCAAAACTCCTAAGCGCTTAAGAAAAAACATAATTTTCTCAAAGAGTGAAGGAGTGAGAAGCTCGAAACGGAAGGGAAAGTGGTAGTTGTCAAAGTTAAAGAAAAGAACAAAGGTGCACTTGTTTGGAATTGATTAATTATTAGTAGAGAGTAGGAAAATCAATGAATGAAAAAAAATTGCTAAATACTCTTTGCTAGTAAGTTGAGTGTGCCTAAAGAAATGGGAACAAAAACAAAGAGAAAATTCAAGAGTGAAGAGGATTGAGGGAGAAGCAATGTCCGTAATGAATGTGGGGTGTATTAAAAGCGCTTGGGGAAGCTAGTTACTATTATTGGTTAGCCCAGTATTTACTAGTTCCTTAGCTTACATTACAACCCATTAAGTCCTACGTGATCTTACGTCATACATCCTCAAATTAGTGGAGTAAAAAACAAAGGGCAAGCTTATGGTTCACGACATGATGCATGTGAATTCTTTGGGAGAGCAAGCATAATCTTATTCACATACCCCTACATGTAGTGCTTTGGAAATTATATGAGTGAACATGGGGTAACTCTCTTGTGTTGTGAGGGCACATGCTTAATGAGAGATAACATTCGTGTCGGATGTCTTGATCAATTGATTTGTATGAGTTTTCCAAGATCGAGAGTCGATTCTTGAGGTTAGGAGGTCCTAATGTGGTGTATTTCATTTCATTGATGAAACTGTGCATGCTCTCTTGATGATTTGCTATCTTAAATAATCCTTATAGCCGCAGCTTGAATGGTCTCGCCAAATTAGCTATGCGTGGATTTCAATTGCATGAGATGTGAAAGGATTGTTCGAGGATGAACAAGGTTTTAACTGTGGGGTAGGTGATCTTGGGCGTAATTGCATGCCCAGGTGATACTTTAATACTTCATTTCTGCTTGTTTATTCACTTTTATGTGTGCACTCTCATGTGATTTGGATGTAAATGTGGATTTATACTAACCAACATAATTAGTGTTGTTTTGCAGTTTAGAAAGGAATTTTTGGAAGCTAATCTACAAGTTGGTGAAGTGTGGAAATGGACTCGGAAGCAAGAAGCGGAAGTGGACAAGGAAATTGGCCAAGTTTGGTGCTCCGCGATGGAGGTCGTGTCACGCTACCATCGTGGAAGCAGTCTACCGAGAAGGAAATTTTATCTTGATTTCCAGTGAAGGTGCACATTACCTCCGTGGCACGGAGAGGTGATCTTGGGCATAATTGCATGCCCGAGTGATACTTTAATACTTCATTTCTACTTGTTTATCCAATTTTATGTGTGCATTCTCATGTGATTTGTATGTAAATGTGGATTTATACTAACCAGCATGATTAGTGTTGTTTTGCAGTTTAGAAGGAATTTTTGAAAGATAATCTACAAGTTCGTGAAGTGTGGAAATGGACTCGGAAGCAATAAGCGGAAGTCAACAAGGAAAGTGGCCAATTTTGGTGCTCCACGATGGAGGTCGTATCACGCTACCATCGCTAAAGCAATCTGCAGTGGAGGTGTGCGATGGCACCGTGGCACGGAGCTGGGGCTCCGCGATACACTCCGTGCCACGCTGAAGACAATTACCTGGAAGCTGAGTTCCAGTGAAGGTCCGCGTCAGGGCCCTGGCACGGAACCGATGCTCCGCTATACACTCCGTGCCACGTTGCCAGTTATTCCGGGAAAACTTTCTCACTTGTATAAATAGCACACTTAGGTTTTATTTTAAAGGATCTGACATTTTTGAGCAAGAACGTGGATAGCAGGCAGTTGAGAAGAAGAATTCCTAGGGTTAATTCTCTTCCTTTTCCTCTTTAATTTCAATTTCTTGTATGATTTATACTTGTTTGAAGATGTTTAATTCGCAAATGAGTGGCTAATTCACTTCTTGTTGAGGTTGAGGATAATTGCAGAAGAATGTAATTAATGATTATTTCAGTTTTTATCGTCTCTATAATGGTTGTTCTACGAATTCTTGTTTTTGCTATGTTAATATTTTGCCAATGTTAATGTATATTCTAGAATTTCAATTTCGATTCTGAAAGGGAGACTAATTGGATAGATGTGAATTGGTGGTATATGTTCTTTCCTTGGTTGAGAAATTAAGGGAAGATTTACGTTCAGAATAGAAATATATCTGTAATGTCATATTTGGTCATTTATGGAATTTGTTATGTATAGCTAGAACATGGGGTTTTTGAATCACAGAAATGTGTAATGTAAGTCTCATGATTCTTTAATTGGTGTGGGGTCGAAAGATCTAATCCATGGGTTATTAATTCCTGACCAACAACTGAAGAGAAGATTGACTGATTTTAATTAAGAAATTACATCCCTGCATGTTTGCCTTAACCTCAGCTTGTTCATTGCTATTTATTGTTCAGACTTTAACTTACAATATTCACTTAAGTTCACATTAACTATTAATCTTGACTCAAAAGCATTATTTTTCTTGGTTGTCTACTTTCATAACGAAATCGTTTACTACCAATTAGGAAAATGACTTCCATATTACAGTCCCTGTGGGATCGATACTTGTCTTGAAATAAAGCCACTTTACTACTTGTACGACCACGTGCACTTGCGTATAGTTGGGATCGAACAAGTTTTTGGCGCCGTTGCCGGGGACTGACGTATTAGTTAGTTGAAAATAAATTCTTGTGTTAGTCTTATTTTCGAAAAAAAAATTGTAGATATTTATTTTAATTCTTTTTGATTTTTTTCGGATACCCTTCTTTACATGACATCATGGAATACGAATTGTTTAAATGGTGGATACTCATATTTTGGCGAATCTTATCTGAATTGTGGAGGACCCCACTTATGGCAACACTATAATACTTTTAATATATGTGGTGGTCGAAATGGCCATTGGAATGGTTGCCCATATGCATACACTTGAAAAATATGTGGAGGTCAAGATGGCCATTGGCATGGCTGTCCAAATGCATATTCTCATCCCCCAAGCCCCTACTATGATCCTTCTATTGTTTTTGCTGAATATAGGAATGATGAAAATGAGGACTTGGAATACCAAGCTCGGATACAAAAAATGATAAAACTTGTCCTTGAGCAACCAGAAGCAATGAAGGAGGAGATGGAAGCATTGAGAATTCAGAAAGAGGAAAATGGAGAGGCCCTAGAAATGATGAGCGTCAAAATCACGGAGATGATGGTTGAGTCTGAAGCTTGCCGTAATTTGTGATCTCGGGCAAAATAGCATGCCCGAGTGACGCTTGATAACTTATGATAACTTAATTTAGTCTTGTTTAGCTAAGTAATTGTATACATTTTGATGTGATTTTATATAAATGTGAATATATGTGCTAACCAACATGATTAGTCCTTGTTTTGTAGGTTTCAATGATTTTGAGGAACTAATTTATAAGTTGGTGAAGTAGCGGAATGGAGTCGGGAGCAATGGGCGAGAGTCAGCAAGGAGTAGGCCATGGCAAGGATGGCCGCGCCAGGCAGCGTGCCACGCTGTGCACGTGCCACGCCCAGCGCTGTGCGATGCCTAGGCTAGGCACGCGAGCAGATGCGGCAGGAAGGCAGCACCAGCGCGCCAGCAACGTGCCACGTCGTGCCAGCTCCGCAATAGGGGACTACCAACGCGCTGCATGAGCAGCGTGTCATGCCTGTAGTGCGGTGACACTCAGCAGTTTTGGCTTCCGGAGGCAATTTCCAGAGAGACTCTGCGTTACCTCTGTGTCACGGAGGCAGTGCTCCGCGATACACTCCGTGACACGAAGCCGTTCCACGACAGGCTAAATTGTGCACGTTTCTCATTTATTATAAAAAGGTCCCTTAGCTCCTAAATCCAATTAGTCACGATTTTATTCTGGAAAACTACCTAGGAGTGAAGGGAGAAGTGGGAGAACTCGTCTAGGGTTTGTCAATTTCCCTTCTCATCTATCAAATTCTTGTAAGTATGTTAATTTAGTTGTAGTTTCTTGTAGTTTTACGAACATGAATGGCTAGAACCCTTCCTCTAGGGTTGAAGCCATGAATTATGATTGTGATTCTATGAAATTGTTTTGGTATTAAGTTATTGATTGTTGCTTCCGTCTTGCATTCTGGATTGTTGGTTGTCTTTATGATTGATCACCATGAAAACATATACATCAGCTTGGGCATAGGCTTGAGAAAGCAGTGACCTAGGTCAGAACATGAGAATGTGAGGAGCTTGTTTATATCTCACGATATAATTTCGTGTTAGGATAGAAATATACCTAACACCTTGCTTGGTTGATAAAACGGGGGTTATTAAAGACCAACTTAGGATTATCGCATCACCACTCGAAGAAGTAGTTGTGAGGCTAAGTTGAGTTAAATGGTTAGACGCACGAAAGTCCTTAATCATTTCCACGTAAACCACAACATAATTAATTGCCCACGAACTAGAAATTAGCATTCTCGCTCACAATGATGCAGTGAGGCTAGTTTGTCGTGTTTAGAGGCTCGAAAGACCATGAACAGGCAATTCTAATTATGTGAAACAACAGTTGATAGGTTCATGCTTAACGCATTGCAAATCATAGTATCGCATGATTATCTGGTTTTAACTCTATGTTGCTCCTAGAGTAAATTCAAGATATTTCATTGACCATAACTAGACTTAGTTAAATCTCCCTCGAAAACTTCTATAACCAACACTTGCGAAAGTTAAGATCACACTTGAAATGGATAGTTAGAGGAATGGGTCTAGTCCCTGTGGGTTCGACATTCCAGTTCTCTAAAAGAGACACTATATTACTTGCACAACCCGTACACTTGCGGGGCGCAACAAGTGGCGCCGTTGCCAGGGACTCGGCGAAGTTTTGATAATTTATCTGTTTTTGTGTGATTTTTGAAATTTCCTTAAGTGTTGAGAAACTTAGTCTTAGTCTGTTTATTTGCAGGTGATAGGTTGTCCTGCCGAGCTGGCTAGAAGTAGAGAGCTTGTGGAGCCGTTGCTGGAACCTGAACGTCAAATCCATTTGTGAAGGAGAGGATATCTAGAGCAAAAGATGAAGAGACTTCAAGAAAAGGTACAACAACAACCACCCGCGGGACAAGCACAATTGTCATCAGAAGCAATGATAGCAAGACCCGTTCGCGAAGTGGCAATCGCACTAGCAACAAATGTGACCTCTAGCATCCATAAATGGGAGCCTGGAGGGCACTTTGAGCTTAAACAGAACATGGTGCAGCTGTTACAGTCTAGGGGTCAATTCACTGGGATGGCACATGAGGACCCGCAGCAGCACCTACAGAGCTTTTTAGAGATTAGTGACACGTTTGTCCCCACTGGCGTGTCCACAGATTATGTCCGACTGACCCTCTTCCCATTTTCACAATTGGGAGAGGCGAAAAAGTGACTGAAGGATGAGCCACTGAACTCCATATCTTCATGGAATGACTTGGCTAAGAAGTTCCTTATCAGATTCTTCCCTTCAGGCAAAACTGCAAAGTTGAGAAGTGGAATACTCAGTTTCAAGCAGAGGCCTGATGAGAACTTATATATGGCTTGGGAAAGATTTAAGTCATTGTTGAGAGACTGCCCCCATCACCAACGATCAAATGAAGTGCTGGATCATACCTTTGCAGAAATTCTAGACCCACACAAAAAAATATTACTAGACTCTGCATCGGGTGGGCAAGCCTTGGAGAAGACATATGATGAGTTGTACACTTTTTTGAACAGAACTGCACAAGGAAATCTGGAGTGGCACAGCTAGTGATCGAGGGGGGCAGGAAAGAGATCGGGATTGATAGAAGTAGATGGTTTGAATGCCTTGGCAGCACAGTTAGCTTTGTTCCAACATCAAATGATGACTCAGTTCAATAAACTGAGTATGAACCAACACCAGGGCCAGGTTAATGCAGTTCAGCAAGCTCCGAGTTGGTGTGAAATTTGTGGTAATAAGGGGCACAATGCAGAATCTTGTGGAGCCAATCCGAAATCAGTCAATTTTGTTGGTAATGTGCATAGGAATCAGAATTTTAGGAACAACTCCAACAGAAATTGGCAGGGCTACCAAAAGTTTTCTTGGGGGGGAAACCAAAAGCAGAATTATATGCAACCTCAACAACAGCAGTATCAGCAGAATAGGCAGAATGATGGGCAATTGAGTAGCAGCATTGAGGAAACACTGCAGAAAATTATGGAGACCCAGAATCAGTTAGCGAAAAATCAGGCGAGGATGGCAACAGACTTAATGAATCAGCAAGTAGCCACCCGCAATCTTGAAAAACAAGTGGGTCAGATAGCAGCTGCTTAGAACATGAGGTTGCAGGGGGGATTATCAGGTGATGCAGATCCGAACCTCTGGCAAATCAATGTCATCAGTCTTAGAAGCAGAAAGCAATTAGCTAATACAGTGCCTAAAGAGTTGAGAAAGGAGGTGCATCCGGAATTGGTTAGACCAGGACCATCCACCGACACTGAAGCGAATCAGAGTGCTGGGAAGCAAAATGCACAACCTGCATTGCAGCCAGAACAAAGACCACCACCACCATTCCCTCAGAAAGTCAGAAAGAGCAAGGAGGAGGAATGCTTCAAAAAGTTCTTTGAAAGTTTCAAAGAACTTCACATAAATTTGCCTCTTATTGATGTTTTGCAGGGAATGCCCAAGTATGCTAAATACTTGAAGGACGTGATGGCGAACAATGTAAGATTGGTGGATGTCCAGACTGTAGCACTGACTGAGGAGTGCAGTCACAGGGTATTGAGCAAAATGCCGAAGAAGCTCGAAGACCCAGGGAGTTTTACCCTCCCCATACAAATTGGTAAAGCTGAGGTGCTACGAGCTTTGTGTGATCTAGGGGCAGCAGTTAATCTAATGCCCCTATCCTTATTCAACACCCTGGGGTTGGGAGAACCGAGGCCGACAAGGTTGATGCTGCAGCTGGTTGACAAGTCGCGAGTGACACCTGATGGAATAATAGAGGACCTTCTCATCAAAGAAGGTAAGTTTATTATACCTGCTGATTTTATTGTCTTCAATTTTCAGGTTGATGACCAGGTACCCCTGATCTTGGGACGGCCATTCTTGGCCACCGGAGGAGCGGTGGTTGACTTGAAAGCAGGGACCCTGAAAACGAGGGTTGAGGAAGAAGAAGAAATCTTCCGCGTTTACCAGGAAATGAACCCATCTGCACACTACAGAAACCTTTGTTAGGTTAGTGTGTTGGTAGAGGATGAGTGTGGGGTGGAGGATTCCACAGGTGCACGGCTAAAGGCAATGTCAAGTCTTCAGCCCAAGTCTGATAGAGGTCTTCAAATTGAGAAGACGTTGGAGAAAGAGAGGAACAGAGTGGAGGTTGTTTCCTCTAAACAGCAAAAGAAAAGGAGATGGTTCTCGAAAGAGAACCCAGGTATGAGGATGTCCTGAAAAGGAAAGTCCACGTCGGGCCACGACGTAAAATAAGGCGCTGCTTGGGAGGCAACCCAAGGGTACCTCGGGTACACTTTGTTAATTTTGATTTTGCATTGGTTTTGTTATTTTCATTTTGTTTGTGTTTTTGATGGAAAGTTAAGCACAGATGGAAGGGAAGTCTGAGTACCGAGAAGGTGGAAGATAAAGAGCATGGAATAGAAGAAGTGTGGGGTCGAACACCCATCTCTGGAACTTGAAAGGACAGCATGCTTTTAGCTTGGCATGGAGGCTCAGGGAGTATTTCTCATCCTTTAGATGTTAATTTTATGCTATGAGGACATAGCACGATTTAAGTGTGGGGTGAGAAAAATTTCAAAATTTTTTTGCTTAACAAGTTTTTGGTGAATGTGATGTTTGTGTGAAATTTGGGAGAAATTTGAAAATTTTTGGGAGTCAAGCATGAATTCATCACCCGTTGGTTTTTCTTTTCGGTTCTTTTCCGACGGGGGGTCTTTGAACTGAAGAATAAAAAAATTTTCTTTGTATGTACATAATGTTTTTAGTCATAGTTAGGGACTGTTTCTGATGATGGATGGATGACGACCGTCTTGAGGAAATATTAGTCAATAGGTTTTGGTTTTTGAACCTGTAGCTAATTGATGGCTTGATATTCTTGTTATGTGCTATAATTGATTGTAAGATGCTAGTATGTTTAGTGTTGAAGCATGCAAGTGGTATACCTATGTTTGAGACACCTAGGCTCTCGAATTTGACTCAATATGATTGAAGCTTAATGTTCGAATTCTTGTGATTAGCTGAGTAAGAGTCTGCGGAATGTGTCTTGAATTGAGCATGTGCCATGAGTGTAAGGTTTTTGAGTATTCTGTGCTATTGTGGAATGTCTAGAACTTGTCTGGTGTGTTTATAAAACAAAATGAAGGATGTGAATTGTAGGAGATGATTTAGGCATTTCTTTGAATGAACCTAATTTCTATCCCTCATTTTACCTACCTGGAAAAAAAAATTTAATCCTAGTTAGCCCCATTGAGCCTTGAGCCTATTCTTTGATAGCTGCAACACAAGCTGAATCCTTTTTCTTTCATTAGCCTTGAGTTTGATCCAAAACTCCTAAGCACTTGAGTGAAAAAATCTGAAGGAGTAAAGGAGTGAGAAGAATGAAAAGAAAGGAAAAGTAGCAAGTTGTAGAAGTGAGAAAAGGACAAAGGTGCACTTGTGTGAAAATGGTTGATTATTAGTAAGGAGTAAGAAAACAAATTAATGAAAAATTATTTATAGAAAGCCTTACTGATAAGCTAAAAATGCCTAAATAAAGGGGGGAACATAAGAGGAAGAAGAAAGCTGCAAGGAGAAAAAGGTGAAGTAAGGGAAGGGAAATTCGTAATGAGGCGTGATGTATTAAAAGCGCTTAGGAAAGATAGTCACTATTACTGTCCATAATAGTACCTTCCCGCACCTTTGTTACATTACAACCTAAAAAGTGCTACTTGATCTTACATTCATACATCCTTTAATTAGTGGAATAAAACACTAAGGGCAAGCTTATGGGTCATTACATGATCCATGTGAATTCTTTGTGAGAGTGAGCGTAATTCTATTCATGTACCCACACATGTTGTGATTTAAAAATTGTTTTTGCGTGTGAAATTGGGTAACTCTCTTTCCCTAAGGGCACATGTTGAATGAGGGATATAATTCATGTAGGATTTCTTAATCAGTTGATTTGCATGAGTTTGCTAAGATTGAGAGTCGATTCTTGAGGTTAAGAAGTCTTAACATAGTTGTACTTCATTTTGATGATCAAATCATGCATGCTCTATTTTTAGCTTGTTATCTTACATAATCATTATAGTCGTAGCTTGAATAATCTTGCTAAATGAGTTATGGGTGAGTCTCCATATGCATGAGATGTAAAAGGTTGTTCGAGGACGAACAAGACTTTAAGTGTGGGGTTGTGATCTCGGGCAAAATAGCATGCCCGAGTGACGCTTGATAACTTAATTTAGTCTTGTTTAGCTAAGTAATTGTATATATTTTCATGTGATTTTATATAAATGTGAATAAATGTGCTAACCAACATGATTAGTCCTTGTTTTGTAGGTTTCAATGATTTTGAGGAACTAATTTATAAGTTGGTGAAGTAGCGGAATGGAGTCGGGAGCAATGGGCGAGAGTCAGCAAGGAGTAGGATATGGCAAGGCTTGCCGCGCCAGGCAGCGTGCCACGCTGTGCATGTGCCGCGACCAGCGCCGTGCAACGCCTAGGCCAGGCATGTGAGCAGATGCGGCAGGCAGGCAGCACCAGCGCGCCAGCAACGTGCCACGCCGTGCCAGCTCCGCGACAGGGGACTTCCAACGCGTTGCATGAGTAGCGTGTCACACCGGCAGTGCGGTGACACTCGGCAGTTTTGGCTTCCGGAGGCAATTTCCAGAGAGCCTCCACGTTACCTCCGTGTCACGGAGGCAGTGCTCCGCGATACACTCCGTGACATGGAGTCGTTCCATGACAGGCTAAATTGTGCACGTTTCTCATTTATTATAAATAGGTCCCTTAGCTTCTAAATCCAATTGGTCATGATTTTATTCTAGAAAACTACCTAGGAGTGAAGGGAGAAGTGGGAGAACTCGTCTAGGGTTTGTCAAATTCCCTTCTCATCTACCATATTCTTGTAAGTATGTTAATTTAGTTGTAGTTTCTTGTAGTTTTACGAACATGAATGGCTAGAACCCTTCCTCTAGGGTTGAATCCATGAATTATGATTGTGATTATATGAAATTGTTTTGGAATTAAGTTATTGATTGTTGCTTCCGTCTTGCCTTCTGGATTGTTGGTTGTCTTTATGATTGATCACCATGAAAACATATACGGTAGCTTGGGCATAAGCTTGAGAAAGCAGTGACCTAGGTCAGAACATGAGAATGTGAGGAGCATGTTTATATCTCATGATATAATTTCGTGTTAGGATAGAAATATACCTAACACCTTGCTTGGTTGATAAAACGGAGATTATTAAAGACCAACTTAGGATTATCGCATCACCACTCGAAGAAGTAGTTGTGAGACTAAGTTTAGTTAAATGGTTAGACGCACGAAAGTCCCTAATCATTTCCACGTAAACCACATCATAATTAATTGCCCACGAACTAGAAATTAGCATCCTTGCTCACAATGATGCAATGAGGCTAGTTTGTCGTGTTTAGAAGCTCGAAAGACCATGAACATGCAATTCTAATTATATGAAACAACAATCGATAGGTTCATGCTTAACCCATTGCAAATCGTAGTATCACATGATTATCTAGTTTTAACTCTATGTTGCTCCTAGAGTAAATTCAGGATATTTCGTTGACCAAAACTAGAGTTAGTTAAATCTCCCTCGAAAACTTCTATAACCAACACTTGTGAAAGTTAAGATCACACTTGAAATGGATAGTTAGAGGAACGGGTCCAGTCCCTGTGGGTTCGACATTCTGGTTCTCTAAAAGAGCCACTATATTACTTGCATGACCCGTACACTTGCGGGAACGAACAATTTGCAAGTAAAGGTCTTATGCAACACTGAAGAGTGAAGAAGAAAAGGGTGAGTTCTTGGAAGAAGCCCAACAATTAAAAGATCTTGAGAGTCCCCGTGATGGTTTCACACATATGGCCAATCCATTTATGAAAGAAGAGTTAGAGTCCCATCCATTTGACATTTATGGGGAATTAGATGTTGATGTAGAGAAGGTGTACACAAGTAGGGAAGTCAAGCACAATGCAGTTTCAGAGTTGAGGTGTATTGTACCACACTCAAAGCATTTCTCGACATTAAGTTTGGTTGACAACCTAGAAATAGAGTCTTCCAAGCTTGTAGAGAAAGCGTTAGAGGAGGAACAAGCCCCATATATTCTGAAATTTGCTGATTCTGAAAGAAAGAATGACTTCACTTACTTAAGGACCAATAAATGCCAAAGACGAAATCTAATGTCGGTTCTTTTCCGATGGGGGGTCTTTGAACCGTAGAAGAATAAGATATTTTTTTGAACCCGTAGCTAATTGATGGTTTGATGTTCTTGTTATGTGTTATACATGATTGTAAGATAAAAGTGTGGTTAGTGTTGAAGCATGTAAGAAGTGTATAACTTTGTTTGAGACACTTAGGCTCTTGAATTTGACTCGATGTGATTGAAGCTTAATTCTGAATTCTTGTGATTAGCTGAGTAAGAGTCTGCTGAATGTGTCTTGAATTGAGCATGTGCTGTGAGTGAAAGGTTTTCGAATATTCCGCACTATGGTGGAATGTCTAGAACTTGCCTGGTGTGTATATAAAACGAAATGAAGGATGTGGACTGTAGGAGATGATTTAGGCATTTCTTTGAATGAACCTAATTTTTATCCCTCACTTTACCTACCTTGAATGTTGAATCCTAGTGAGCCCATTGAGCCTTTAGCCTATTCTTTGATAGCTACAACACGAGCTTAATCCTTTTTCTTTCATTAGCCTTGAATTTGATCCAAAACTCCGAAGCGCTTAAGTGAAAAATTCCAAAGAGTGAAGGAGTGAGAAGCGTGAAAAAGAAGGAAAAGTAGAAGTTGTGAAAGTGAGAAAAGGACAAAGGTGCACTTGTGTGAAAATGGTTGATTATTAGTAGGGGGTAAGAAAATACTCCTTACTACTAAGCTGAGTGTGCTTAAAGAAATCGGAAGAAGAAGAGAAAATTCAAGATTGAAAAGAATGAGGAGGAAGTAAGAAAAGAGATGTCCTTAATGAATGTTGGATGTATTAAAAGCGCTTGGGGGAGATAGTCACTATTACTGGCCAGAATAGTACCTACCCGTCCCTTAACTTACATTACAACCCATTCAGTCCTACGTGATCTTACGTTCATACATCCTTAAATTACTCCAAAACTCTAACGGCAAGCTTATGGGTCACTACATGATGCATGTGAATTCTTTGTGAGAGTGAGCTTAATTTTTATTCATATACCCATACATGGTGTGGTTTGAAAATTCATTAGTTAAAGTGGGTGACTCTCTTGTTGTGAGGGCACATTTTTAATGAAGGATAGCATTCATGTTGGATTTCTTGATCAGTTGATTTGCATGAGTTTGCTTAGATTGAGAGTCAATTCTTGAGGTTAGGAAGTCTTAACATAGTTTTACTTAATTTTAAGGAATAAAACTTGCATGCTCTATTTGTAACTTGCTATCTTACATAGTCATTATAGTTGTAGCTTGAATAGTCTTGCTAAATTAGTTGTGTGTGAGTCTTCATGTGCATGAGATGTAAAAGGTTTATTCGAGGAAGAACAAAGCTTTAAGAGTGGGGTTGTGATCTTAGGCATAATTGCATGCCCAAGTGCTACTTTATAACTCAATTTAGTCTTGTTTATCTACTTATTTATATACATTCTCATGTGATTTTATGTAAATGTGAATATATACTAACCAACATGATTAGTCCTTGTTTTTGAAGGTTAATAATGCATTTGAGGAACTAATTCATGATTTTGTGAAGTGGAGGAATGGAATCAAGAGCAAAACGTGAAAGTCAACAAGAAAACATGCAATAACTGGCACCCTGCGCAATAGGGGCCGTGGCACGCTGCCAACGCGGCAACACTTGGACAAAAATTGCATTTTTTGGCACATTCCAGTGAGGGTATGCATTACCTCCATATCACATAGAATAAATTGAACCCTTAGCTTCTAAAAATCACTGAGACACGATTTTCTGGAAAAACCGAAGGGAGGTGCGAAGGAGACTTGGAGAACTCCTCTTGGGTTCATCTTTTCTTCATTTCATTTCATATATACTTTTAAGTAAAGTACTATAAACATGGTTTTGAGTATTTGTACAAACATGGGTGGCTAGAATCCTCCATCTAGGGTTGAGGCCATGGATATGATTGTATTTTCTTAGATTCATTTTGGGTTGAGTTGTTAGTTGTTGTTTTGTCTTACAATCTTTATTATTGTTGTTTTTATGCTTGATCACCATGAAAACAAATGGGTTAAGCTTGGGTGGAAGATTGGAAGAGAAAACCTAGGCAAGAACATAAGAATGTAGGAAGCAAGTTCTTGTCTTTTGATAAGATTTGTGGTTAGGATAGGAATATATCTAATTTACCTTGCTTGGTTGATAAAACGGGAAGATAAAAAGACATAAACTTAGAATTGTACTCCACCACTCGAAGGAGTAGTTGTGAAGCTAAGTTTGGTTAAATGGTTGGAGGTACAGAAGTCCCCAATCAAGGGCATAAACCACATAAACCACATCCACGTAGTGAATTGCCCACGAACTAGAATTGACATCCTCGCTCAAAGATGTAGTAGTGAGGCTAGTTTGTCGTGTTTATAGGTTAGGAAGACCATGAACATGCAATTCCACTTATGTGAGACAACAATTGATAATTTCATACTTAACCCATTATGAATTGTAGCATTGCATGATTATCCCACCTTAACTCTAGTTTTGTTTTGTATTGCTTCTAGATTATTTCGTGTCACCACTAAGATTTAATTATAATTTATCGAAAACATCTAAAACTGACTTCTTAAATAACACTTGAACTTGATAATTTTCTGAACTAGTCCTTGTGGGTTCGACATCCGACTCTTAAAAAGGGCCACTATATTACTTGTATGACCCGTACACTTGCGGGCTCATCAAGGAGGCCAGTGAGGAAGTTTTGGAAGTTTGAGGAAAAGGATCCCCACAGGTGTGACAACGACTCGTGGTCAGACCTCACGAGTCGTTAGGTCAGTCGTGGGGTGAGGGAAAAGTAGAAGAAGAGAGTGGAGGTAGTGTACCTAACAGGTGGTGACCAAGAGTCATGGTAACCAGTAATGAGTCGTGAGATTTCCCGTTAGATCGTAGGAGACCTATTGAGCAGTGAATCTCACGAGCCAAGCCACGAGTCATAACCTGGGACCACGAGTCATTAGGTCCCTCATTGGGACCCCTGATAGTTAATTTTTGCGAATTTAGTAAGGGTTTTTCCGTAATTCCTAACTAGGGCCTAAACCACGACATTTTGAGTTATGGATATTGACTTTTAAAGAGGTTAAGTTCATTTTAGGCCTCATTCATTCATGCATGCAAGGTAGAAGACTTCAGAGGGTGATCAAGATTAGCATTCATCAATTTCTTTTCAATTTCCTATTGGGCATCTAAAGAAGTGTTAGAATCAGCTACCAACAGGTATATAAGGTAACGAATGGGTGATTTCTTTCACACCCATGCCCAATCCCTCTCTAAAGTATGAAATTCTATGTCTAATCTATGGGGTTTTAACCCAAATGCCTGAATCTTCTATTTCTATACATGTGTATGATTTGATTATGATTCTACTATTGAATTATGAAGCATGGAAAAATTTTATAATTTTTTCAATTTAAAATCATGATTGTAGTTTTATGAATTACAAGCCTATGGATGATATGTTCATAAAGGATAAGATTTGTGATGAATATATGAAGATGATGAGATATGCTGATGAAAAGCATGATTTGAAGCTACCCATGTCTGTAATTATGATTTTGATAATAATTGAATATTTCTAAGTATAATAAAGCTTTGGGCAATGCCCACATGTTAAGTATGAATGATGATTTTCTCGAATTAAGCTTACAACATGGTTTTGGAGCAAAGACTCCTAATTATATTTTCAGCTTGAAATATGTCTTGAGATAAATCTTCTCATATGCATGATTTCATATTTGAGATGTAGTTGATCATTGAGCTTCGTCGATAGATGATGTAGAGCTTCGTTATAAAATGGTGTAGAGCATATGCATGTTTTTAGGAGTAATGTCTAGCATCGAGCAGGCTAAGAGTCGATCACCCTATGGCTCAGAACTATGCGCCACCATAGGTTTATACATTATGACTTTGGGACCTCCCTTGTGAGCTTCCCTTGCCCCGATAGACCTTCTGCTTGATATAGATATCATGGTATCATCCCTAGCCTTGGAAAGGCTTTGGATGGCTCTACTCACTTGACTGCGATAGTTGGGACTACGTAGCTCTATCGTGGTGTGTTGGTTAAAAGACGAGTCTCCCATTGTTCATCATGATTTCAGATATGCATATTCATTACTCATGACATTTATCTATATATGTATGTACTAAAGCAGGTTTGACTCAATGTTCATCTTTACTTATAAATGTCAGAATTCAGCTTTTGAATCAATTGATTCAGTTATGATATTATGAAGTTATGTTATGTTATGTTATGTTATGAAGAGATCATGATTTCAAAAAGAATGCATGAAAGCCCTACTCTCAGACTCTTAATGTTATGTTATATTATGCATTATCTTTAAATGATTTTTATTTACTTTAGCAGTTTTACTTACCTTGCATACTCGGTACATTTCACGTACTGACCGCATACTCTATGTTGTATCATTTCATGATACAGAACCCATCTCCCAGGTTCAGCCCCACTCATAGTCATCTTGTCAGAGTTAGCATTCTTACTGTGCGTGAGTCCTCATTTCCCAAGGACTAGACTATTTAGCTTTCCTTTATGTGTTTTAGTTTTAGTTTTGTTGAGTTAGTTGGGGTCTTATCCCATCAATTCATCATGTTTAGATGCTTTTTAGACATATGTATGTATTCAGCTTCGAATTTCATAATCTGATGTTGTGTTCAAGTTAGACTTCCGCTATGAGTATTTTTTTTCATATTCAGTTTCTTGATTAAGACTAGATGTATGCTTATGCCATGGCTCAACTTGGGGTCTCTCAGGGCTCCTTGTCCCGTGTTACGATCGGGGCCTTCATTCGGGTCGTAACAAACATGGTATTAGAGCAATAGGTTTGAAGTGTCCTAGGATTTCTGAAAGTCGCGTTAAGTAGAGTCTTTTTCATAGGCGTGAAGCATGCCACACTTATGATGAAGAGGGTACGAGAAGTTTAGGAAATGTTCCCTTCTTTCATGATCAATGTCGTCTAATGAAAAGTCTTTCTATCCTTCTAATTCATGCTATTCGCGATTGCAAAATCATGGCTCCTCGAAGAGTGAATAGTAGGAGAAATGGGAATGGTGAAGGCCATGAGGATAGCAACGGTAACGGGCACCAGCAAGCCCCACCAGTTCAGGGTACCAGGCACCGGAGCCAATTGCTCATGCTGATTTCTGGGCCACTATTCGGATGCTTGCATAGCCTAAATCACTTAGGTCAATCAGCGGTTGTTGCGCATGTTCCGCAGAATGGCAATGCAGCAGCGGCTCGAGTCAGAGACTTCTTGAGGATGAACCCGTCGGAGTTCCTTGTGTCCAAGGTAGATGAGGACCCGCATGAGTTCATTGATGAGATTGTCAAGATCATCCAAGTCATAGGGTGAATGGAGTTGAGTGTATGGAGTTGGACTCTTACCAGTTGAAAGGGGTCGCGCATATCTGGTTTCGCCAATGGAAGGATAGCAGGGTCGCCGGAGCAGGTCCTGTCACTTGGGAAGAGTTCCATGTTGCATTTCTAGACCGGTTCTTCCCTCGTGAGATGAGGGAGCTGAAGGAAGCTGAGTTCGTGAATTTAAAGAAAGGGAGGATGACAGTACAAGAGTATGCGCTCTAGTTCACTCGCTTATCGAAATATGCCCTAAAGTTTGTAGTCGATCTGAGGGCGGGGGTGAATAGATTCGTCCGTGGAGTAGCGAGCTATTTGGACAAGGATTGTAGGACCACTATGCTCCACCAGGACATGGATTTTCCACGGATAGGTTGTATGCCCAGCAGATGGAGGCGGCACATTTGAGAGAGAGGAAGGCCAACAGGGCCAGGATTAATGACCATAAATTCTCACAATCAAGGTCAAGTGGTGGGCACCGACAGCCAAACCACCAGATATCATTAGCCCAGCATCTTCAGCATTGAGTGTGTCATTCAGGACTAGATATGATCATAGAGAGTGAGCATCAGGCTTGAGGGGTCAGAGCAGCAAACTCGTAGATTCTAGAATCCCAGCTTGTGGCAGATGTGGTCGGGGGCACACAGGCCAGTGCTTATTTCGGGTGTGGGAAGCCTGGACACAGTCTTAGAGATTTCCTAGTAGTGAGACGGGATTAGGTTGGGGGCCGAGGCCCAGCTTCTAGTTTAGTAGCCCCTTCTGCACGCTCATCCCATCAGGGGGCATCTACTAGCACAGCTGGCGGTCAGTGCCAAAACAGATTCTATGCCTTGGCATCCCATCAGGAGTAGGAGGTCTCCCCGGATGTGTTCACTAGTATGTTGCAAGTTTTCCATATTGATTTTTATCCTTTGTTAGATCCAGGGGCTACCTTGTCTTTTGTGACACCTTATGTGGCCGGTAGCTTTGGTGTCAGTCCCGAAGTCTTGTCAGAACCCTTCTCAATTTCTACTCCAGTAGGTGACTCAGTTATAGCTAGACGGGTGTATAGAGATTTCCCAGTCTCAGTCCATCAAAAGGTCACCTCGCAGATTTGATAGAGTTAGCCATGATTGATTTTGATGTTATTCTCAACATGGTTTGGCTATTTGCATGCTATGCTTCAGTTAATTGAAGAACCCGGGTAGTAGAGTTCAGATTTCTAGGTGAGCCAGTCTTAGAATGGAAGGATAGTTCAGCTATGCCTATAGGTCATTTCATTTCCTACCTTAAGGCTAGAAAGATGATTTCTAAGGGTTGTCTGTACCATCTAGTAGGGTTAAGGATGTTGAGTCCGAGACCCTGTCTATTCCGTCAGTTCCAGTAGTACGTGAGTATCCAGAGGTCTTTCCTGATGATTTGCCAGGTGTTTCCCCCAAGCGGAAGATTGACTTTGGTATTGACCTTCTTCCCGACACCAGCCTATATCTATTCCTCCTTACAGAATGGCTCCATCCAAGCTAAAAGAGTTGAAAAATCAGTTGAGGGACTTGTTAGATAAGGGTTTCATTAGACCGAGGAAGTCCCCATAGGGTGCACCAGTTCTCTTTGTCTGAAAGAAAGATCGTTCTCTTCGCACGTGTATTTTTTTTGGGGTAAACGACCTAACCCAAGGGTCAGTATCCCTCGTGGCGGTCAGGGGCTGAGCAACATCCCCGGGCCTTAACATAAATAAACAAAAATATGTACAAGGAGGGGGGCATAACCTTACCTCCGAGCCTATGGTGGTTCATAAGTCGGCCATCCTACTAAGGTTAGCCAACTCATCCCCGATACTAGAATGAAAACCTAGAGACTATGCACCTAAGAATAGAGGACTCCTCTCTAGTACAAATTCTAGGAAAGCAGTAAACGAGGGAGACTCTCCCTTTACATAGAAATGCAATGAAAAAATCCTATGCCCTATAGGGCCTTTCCTCACTAAGGAAAAGCGAAGAAAGGCAAAGTAACACCAAAAAGTACATGAGTGCACCCCTAAACCAGTGTGGTGTGAGTCCCAACACTGTGTACCGCCCAAGCACTAAATACAATCAAGGTGGCTCTTTGATCCTCTTGGTCTTCCTCCTTCTGAAGCTAGGAAGGCCCATCTTGTCCGTTGTAAGAAGTCCTCTGATGTGCACCAGTAGATCTTGAAGGCTGGAGAAATGGGCAGTGACAATAGTAGTTTGACTATGTTTGGACGGTGCATCAACAATGGCATTGACCTCTCTGAAGATGTGGAGGCACGAGAAGGTGTGAAGATGTCTGATGGTGTCCTGAAGTCTAATAAAGGTGTGGTGGAGATGCCAAGGAGGAGTGAAACTACCCCTAATCCAACCAACTAGGAGCTTTGAATCAACTTCAAGAATGATGCCTGAGTGGCCGTTGTGAAGGCACCAAGTGAGGCCGATATAGGCTTCTTCCAACTCCGCCTGATTATTTGTCCCATCCCCAAGGGGAGCAACAAAAGCATGAATAAGATCCCCAGAACAATCCCTGATAATACAACCTGCCCCAATCCTTCCCGGATTGCCAAGGGCACTACCATCTGTATTGAGTTTGACTAGTCCAAGAGCTGGCCTAGACCATTGAACTCTGGTGACTCTAATCTCGTGTGTACATGACTCCACTCTAGCACTAATTTCTCCCCAATTTGGAGGCCAGTGAATGTATGGAAAAACCGTCCTCAAAAATTTGTAAACATCACTAATAATACCATACTTCACCCTCAGCAAGTTAGTCTGTTTGGAACCATACTTAGCAGCACACCTATTCTTCCACAAGTTCCAACAAATTAAGATAGGGAGGGATCTGAGAAGAGTATTGTGAGGGTCACTACAAGGCTTCTGAGCCCACCAATGCATAAAAAGGACCCTAAGAGGCATATCATGGTTTCTGAAACCCATAGCTGTAGAGAACGGGGTCCAAACCGTAGTAGCAAAATTTCCGGAAACCATGACATGTTGAACATCCTCATAGTCTCTATCTCGACAACAAACACATTCTGTAGCAGCATCCAGATCAAACACCAGAATTCTGGTTGTTGTAGGGAGCTTATTTCTAAGTGCCCTCCATAAGGTAAAGGAAAATTCAAAAGGTAAATGCTTCTATTATGTTCTCCTGTCAATAAGAGTGGTCTATTTGGATCTCCTGATCATCGCCCAAGCAGAAGTATAAGAGAAGGTACCCGAGGTAGTGGCCTTCCAAAATGGCTGATCGGGTCTATCTGGGTGAAATTGAATCTGGGTGTTGAGAATTTGTGCAACCAAGTGCTACAGGAGCTGCTGCTGTAGCTGGTTTATCCTCTATTGGCCCTGGTGTAGAAACTCTGAAACTGTAGCCTTGCCCGGTGTTCTTGGAAAGATCCTATAGGTAGCAAGAAATCCAATACCGAGCCAGTTATCCCACCAAAAACTAGAGCTGCCAGAGTAAACCTTCCACAAAATGTTTTCCTCCGCCACTTGCTTGTTAGTCAAGAGTTTCTTCCAAGTTTGAGAATCACCTGAGTCCCACTTTTTTGATACTGAGTAAGATCGCTGACAATATTTGGCTAGAAGAAATTTTCTGCAAAGAGAGTTCTTAGTTCTAAAATTCCACCACTGTTTGAGTTCAAGGGATTTGCAAACTTCATGAATCTTCCTGAATCCGACCCCACCTTCATTGTAGGGGTAGCATAAGGTGTCCCAAGAGAATGAAGGGGTAGCATAAGGTGTCCCAAGAGGCCCAGCGATACCTCTTTCTATCATTTTTCATACCCCAGAAGAAGTTAGTTGTCAATTTCTCAATCTCATCAAGAACAGTTTTAAGAGGAGAGATGGAACTGAGAAGGGGAATAGGGAGTGATTGGAGAACATATTTGATGAGAGTAGCTTTTCCCCCATAACTAAGAATTTTCAGTTGCCACCTTGAAATCCTTCCTATCACTTTAGAAATAATTTTTTAGAAGTAGACAATCCTCTGTCTCCTGATATGGAGCGAACAGCCCAGATAGGTGATGGGGGACTCTTTCTATGGAAATCCTGTAACCGCCTTAATAGTAGCCACAGTAGGAGGGTGGGCATTAGTAGGAACCATGAAGTGACTTTTGTTTCTGTTAATGAGTTGTCCTGAACAACCTTCATAGTCAGTATGAGTCTGCATAACCAACTCTAGAGATCTCCTCCCCCCCCCCCCAAGTGAAGATAATGACATCATCTGCAAAGCTTAGGTTGCTAACTTGAGGACCTCTTTTTTCCATATAGAATCCAAGGAAGAACTGATTATGGTTCAAGTTGTTCATCATTCTATAAAGAACCTCTACACCTAAAATAAATAGGGCAGGAGAGAGTGGGTCCCCCTGTTTAAGACCTCTGGTGTAGTGAAAGAAACCATGTCTAGTGTCGTTGATGATGATTGAGTACCAATTATCCGCCATAGTCCTCCAGATCATATCAATAATAACCTCACATAAATCCATTCTTCGGAGGACAAGGCAAGTGTAGGCCCAGGAGACTCTATCGTACGCCTTCGCCATATTAAGCTTGATGACCACATTACCCCCAGAATTCTTCTTCTTGATACTCTGAAAAACTTCCTGTGCTAACATGATATTTTTTGATATGCTCTTTCCTTTAACAAAATCATATTGATTGGTCGAGATTAGGCTAGGAAGAATAGGAGCCAGCCGGAGACAAATAAGCTTTGAGATAATCTTGTTGGTGAAGTTACTCAAACTAATTGGTCTAAATTCTAATAAGTGGTTTGGAGACTCCACCTTTAGTATCATAACTAGACTGGTGTGTGAGAAATATTTGGGAAGAGAGGAACCATAAAATAAAGACTAAACCACAGTGAACAAGTCCCTCTTAATAATCTCCCAACAAGTTTGGAAGAATTTCCCATTCATACCATCCGGCCCTACTGCAGAGTTAGGATTCATGGAGAAAAACTACTTTCTTCAATTCCTCCACGTCTGGCATAGCAGTCAACTGATCATTCTGTTCATCTGTGACAAGTGACAATATACAAGCAAGGAGATCTTCCCTAACATAGTATGACTGCTCAGAAAATAAATCCTAGAAATGGTCACATGTAACCTTGGCAATATTAGCATCCCCCTGAATCCAATTGCCTGTATCACTCTAAATCTTATGGATAAAAAGTTTCCTCCTTCTTCCTCTCATAAGAGCATGAAAGTAGCTAGTGTTGGCATCTCCCTCTTTAAACCACTGTAATTGCATCTTCTATTTCAAAATAGACTCTTCCAATTTAAGGAATCTGATGTACTCTGCATTCAGAGCATGCAATGAAGATCTATCTGCATCACTATTTGTCTGGATGAACTTCTCTTCAGAAACTCTAACTGCATCCTCATACTCCTTAACTCGAGCAAAGATATCCCCAAACTCATTTTTTGACCACTAGCTAAGTGTAGAGCTGAGTCTCTTCAACTTCTGGTGAAAGACCCACATAGGATGCCCATGAATCTCCCTAGTCCAGTAGTGTCGCACCGTATCCATGAAATTTGAACTCTCAACCCAGCAATGGAGAAACTTGAAATATTTGACATGAGTTTCCTGTATGTCTATCATCTCAAAAAGAAGCGGACAATGGTCTGAACCCACAAAATAAAGATGAGTAATGGTAGTGAGAGGCATTTTACTGATCCAGTTATCATTCCCCATGGATCTGTCTAATCTCTTCCAAATCACATCGTCCGGCCCTCTACCATTACACCAAGTGAATCTACAACCATGGTATCCAAGATCAATCAAATGACACTACTCTATCATATGCAGAAATTCATAACTCTTCTACATTCTATAAGGAACACCTCCTAGTTTCTCTTCTAGGGTGGTAATAACATTGAAATCTCCAATGGTGCACCAAGTAGTAGTAATCTGATATCTGTGTCTGAGATTGTCCCAAAGTGAAGCCTTGAGATTTTCCTAACACTTAGCATAAATGAAAGTCAGTGAAAATCTCAGCACACCCAACATGTCTGAACTCACAAGTCACCTGTTGATCATCAGAACTAAGAAAAACACAGTCTATATCATTATTCCAAAAAACCCAAATCTTCCCATTGTCATTGCAGATCGATTTGTGCATGGACAAGTAGTTAGTGAATAGATGAATATGGATATTGTCCGAAAATGGTTCCAAAATGGTCATAATAGCTAGTTTGTGAATCTCCTTAAGAGCTTTTAATCTCTCCAAGGCACCAAGAGTCCTGATGCCTCTCACTTTCCATATAAGTGAACTAATTATGGGGGTGGTGTGTTTTAACCCTCAATCTGGTCTTGGTGGCAGGGGGACCAGTCCCAAATCCAGGTGAAAAGTGTGATGCTCCTCGTGGTGAGAGACCCTGACGATCTGTAACTTCCTTCACCTGGGCCTCTGACATATAAGACGTAGTAGCACCAAATGTTTGTAACAACTTCATAGCATGTGCAACATCTGTAGTATTTTTGGGTTCTTCCTCAGAATCACAGTCAGTGTCATCCTCTGAAATAACCTATCAATACTCATTTGCTTCAAAATCTCTACTACCCGAACTATTGAGATTACACACTACAAACACCAGATTTGGAGGATCGCAAGCAATAAGGGTGGCATTCTGAACTTCACTAGGAGTCTCTACATTTGGAGTAGGAGTCTGCTGAGGTTGACCATAAATAAAATATCCTCCTCCTCAGTATCCTCCTCCTTAGTATCCTCCTCCCTCTCAATAATACTACGCAACCGGCCTGAAACTTGATCATCTGAAATATTCTGACCACTAGTCGTATCATGAGGATGATTATAAATAAAATGATCAGCCTCATCAATATCCTCCTAAATCTCTAGAATAATTTGTCTCTTACCTGGAGTCTAAATATCTGAAGTAACTAGATCACCAGTCACCTCCTTTCCAAAATTTTGTGGTGAATCCTTATCATGGTGACTAGCAATCAGGGCAGCTTCGAGTTCAGCTTTCTTTTTCGGTGCTGCTTTTCTCTTCTGAGCATTTGGTTTTGCACTCTTTATCGGAATAGTTGAGTCAATAGCACCATTCTAGGGCTGACCATTTTAGGTAAGGTTAACTACTTTGGATGTATCTTGGTGGGAGTGACTGGTACTAAAAGTCTCTATGGGCTTCTCCTGACCACTAACCAAACCTCTAGGAACATCCTCCTGACCATCAACCTTTCCTCCAACAACACCAACAGCCAACACAGAGATAGGGGAGCCATGGGGGAGAGGATCAAAAATAGTATCAATAGTAACTGGGGATCCATAGGGGAGGGGAGAAGTATCAGCAACAACCTCGACTATAAAAGTGGAGGTATTTTCCACATACACCTATTTTTGTGATGCTAGCTTATCCGTTTTGCCGTTCTTCTTCTTCTTCTTCTGGTTTTGAACTTGTTGCTTTGAATTTTTAGGGACTATCTCATTTGGATTTGCGGTCCTTTCTCTTTTGGATTTTGCGGGTTGTTTCCTTTTGGATCAATAGGGACTTTCTCTTTTGCACCATGTAGTACTTGTAAAGAGGTGTCAGTATGTAAGGGAAGGTTAGAAATCATAACTGAGGTATCCGCTTGAGAGGGATGAGTGAGTCTAATCAATTGGTGCCGCTCCTTTACTCTTCTTTGCAGTTACTTCTCGTTCCTTGTCCTTTCTTATTTCCTCGTCTCTTTTCCTAATGGTGCAAGCCATGTCGGTTTGCCCTTGGTGTTTGCAATAAGTACAATATAGAGGAATATCTTCATACTGGATGTCATGCCACCCTCCCTCACTATGTGGGTCGTCTTCTTCATCAAAACCAATCCAAATACTATGGATTATGGGTTTGGTAACATCCATTTCAACTTTAGCTTTGGCAACACTTCTTCTAGTTTTCTTGTTGAAAGCCATATCCAAGAAAAGGACTTGCCCAACATCCGCCACCAAGTGTTCAACAAATTCCTTATAGTAACAATGCCATGGTAGCTCAGGAAGCACCACCCAAACAGGAAGAATAGGAGTCTCCTCATTTGGGTTAAAGGTGGTTGTCCAAACATGGAATCTCATCATAATCTCCTTATATACATCCTTTTACTATCAAGCACTATGGATCTGTCATGCTCATTATCGAGGTCAATGTAAATGTGGTGGGAGTTGAAGTGAGTGATTTTTACCTTACCTCTAAGCTCAATCTGAGTGATGCGGCATTTCCTTATGGTCTCCATTTTGGGCATCGTAGAATAAAATTTGCCAATGATTGTGAATTTGCATGAATAAGCCATCTTAACCATGTATTCATCCCTCTTAAACATCACAGCCGAAAGTCCTTGCTTTGTGGTCCTCTTAGGAATTACAAGATGGGGAGTGTCAAGTATTGCTCGGAGTTTAGTAGCTAGGGTTTGGGTAGTGGTTGGGGGAGGGGGATGATTAGTAATGGTGCTAGGGGAAACTTGAGATTTAAAGTTGAGGGGTAATGTACTTGAGCTGATAGGAGGAGATGATTTTTTGGGGTTATTGGGTTTGAACTTAGCAAAATTTGAGGATATGGTAGGGAATTGGTTAGCAGACTGTTTATTGGTATTTTTAGGAATTTCTGTGGTACTTGAATGAAGAAAAACAATCTTGGAAGTGGGTTGTCCATTTTTCACAATAGGAATGTCGCTAGGATTAGGATTGGTGATGCTAGAAAGGTCAATTTTGTGTTTGTTTAACTAGGATTGGTATTTTGGACATGGATGAGAGATTAGGAATGGGGTTGGAATTTTCCGGCAGCCGGATCAATTTTTTCGGCAATGCAACCTTGACTAGGAACCCTATTCTTCGAATTCAACGGATTTGAGCGAGAATTGGATGGGGCTTTTTGGTCGTGGGGTTTTCTGGGAGGGGGAACAACAGAGTGGCATTGATTTTTCAAATTTCTGGTCACCGAAGCTCTGTCACCAGCGCCGGTAGTGGAGAAAGGATCCCTAAAATGCAAATTCATCTCGATTTGATCTATAACAATTGGGGCTTTTTGGAGATCAGCTTTGTTGGGTTGAATCCGCAAAAAACCCCTTTGGAAATTTTCCATTTCCGGTTCTGGCATGGCGGTGCCATCATTGCCAGAAATCGCCATTGACGGCATTTCACAATAATTCAGTTCGTTGGGTTGTGGTGATCGGATGAAAGAGATTTTTGGATGGGTGTGATTGTCTCATCATTGCTCCCCTGAGGGTGGTGATTTTGAGACGTGTAGGTCGCCGTATACTCGCTGCCGACGAGCCGTGCTTCGCCGTGAACTTTCAAATGTTCACTGCCGTCAATTACCTCATCATTCTTAGCTGAAATTTTGTGTATAGAACGGTCTTGAGGTGGGGAACAAACCCCAGTAAGTGTACTCTAATGAAGAACACCAAAATATGATCGATTTTGAGCGCGAATTTCCGGTAAAAAATAGAGATCATTGGCAGTTTTCTCACGGTCGTTTCTCTCAAACGGCAAATCAGATTCATGTGAAATTTGGTGAGCTGCTAGATCTTTATGGGATATAATATTTCCAATAGGTGCTCCTGCTTGAATCAAACTAGAATGAGTTTGAGAAATTTTTTGGGATTCAGTAGTTTCCTCCAAGGAAGTGGCAACTTTGGTCGCTTTCGTTTTTCGCGAATTCCCGGAGCTGTGGTTGGTCTTTTTTGATGATTCTTGTAAAGTTGGATTCGTATCATCAATATCTACGATTTCATCTTTCGAATGAAATTTTTTAAGGTCCGGAGGGGGATCTAGCCCCATGGCCCCAAGAAGCTCACTTAAGCTCCTACTAGAGAGCTTTTTCTTAGAGAGAAGTTGTAGAGAGAAGAAAAAATTGAGAAATGAGAAAGGGATCATGTATTGATTATCGGCAATTGAACAAAGACACTATCAAGAACATATATCCTCTACCCAGGATTGATGATTTATTTGACCAGCTTCAGGGTATCAAGTATTTCTCAAAGATAGATCTCAAATCCGGGTACCATCAGCTTAGAGTTCGAGAGAGTGACATCCCGAAGACAGCCTTCAGGATGCGGTATGGTCATTATGAGTTTATAGTTATGTCTTTTGGACTAACGAATGCTCCTACAGCTTTTATGGATTTGATGAACAGGGTGTTCAAGCCACATCTGGACATGTTCGTGATCGTGTTCTTTGATGACATCCTTATATACTCTCGGAGCAAGGAGGAGCATGCCGCTCATTTGAGAGTAGTGCTTCAAACCCTTAAGGATGGTAAATTATATGCCAAATTCAGCAAGTGCGAGTTCTAGTTGAACTCCATAGCCTTTTTGGGCCATGTGGTATCATGTGAGGGCATTAGGGTAGATTCTCAGAAAATCGAGGCGGTGAAGAATTGGCCCAGACTGGTGAATCCTTTAGATATTTGAAGTTTCTTAGATTTAGCTGGCTATTATTGGAGGTTTATTGAGGTTTTCTCATCTATTCCATCACCTTTGACCAAATTGACTCAGAAGAAGGTGAAGTTCCAATGGTCTGAGGCTTGAGAGAAGAGCTTCCAAGAGTTGAAGACCCGACTTACCTCGGCACTGGTGTTGACCCTACCCGAGGATAATGATGGATTCGTGGTGTATTGCAATGCTTCTAGGATCAGACTTGGATGTGTATTAATGCAGCATGGGAAGGTTATAGATATCCCTCTATACAGCTAAAAGTCCACGAAAAGAATTACCCTACCCATGATCTTGAGTTGGTCATCGTGGTATTCGCCTTGAAGATATGGTGACATTACTTGTATGGGGTCCACATGGATGTGTTTATGGACCATAAGTGCTTATAGTATGTGTTCACGCAAAAAGATCTCAATCTTCGGCAAAGGAGGTGGATGGAGCTACTCAAAGACTATGATATAAGTATCCTTTACCATTGGGGTAAGGCTAATGTGGTAGAGGACACACTTAGTAGACTCTCTATGGAGAGTGTGTTCCTTGTGGATGAAGGGGAAAAAGGAGATGGTAAGGGATGTGCATCGACTCGCAAGGTTGGGAGTTAGGGTTGTTGACTCAATCGATAGCAGTGTTGTGGTTCAAAATGGATCAGCATCGTCCTTGGTGACTGATGTGAAAGCTAGACAAGACGAGGACCGAATTTTGGTAAAGTTGAAGGAAGCCGTTCAAAATCAAAAGGTAGATATCTTCTCCAAAGGGGGAGATGGTGTGCTTCGGTACCAAGGCCGCTTGTGTGTGCCGGACGTGGATGATTTAAGGAGATCGATGTTGCATGAGGCTCACGGATCTAGGTATTCTATCCATCCATGTGCCACCAAGATGTACCGTGACTTACGGGAAATTTATTGGTGGAATGGCATGAAGAAAGATATTGCAGAATTCATGGCCAAGTGTTCGAACTGTCAACAAGTAAAGGTTGAGCATCAGAGACCGGGATGTGTGCTTCAAGATATCAGCATTCCTACTTGGAAGTGGGGAAAAATTAATATGGATTTTATCATTGGTCTGCTTCGTACTCGTCGATAATATGATTCCATTTGGGTTGTGGTAGACAAGTTGACCAAGGCTACACATTTTCTACCGGTTAAAACCACGGATTCGGCGGAGGATTATTCCAAACTATATATCCGGGAGTTGGTCCGATTGTATGGAGTGCCCTTATCAATTATTTTAGGTCGAGGTACTCAATTCACCTCTCAGTTTTGGAAGTCGTTTCAAAAAGGATTGGGTACACAAATTAAGCTCAGCACAGCATTTCACCTACAAACGGATGGTTAAGCAGAGCAGATAATCCAAACTCTAGAAGACATGTTAAGAGCATGCGTAATTGAATTTAGAGCTAGTTGGGATGAGCATTTGCAACTTATCGAGTTTAACTACAATAACAACTATTGCTCTAGGATTCAGATGGCACCATTCGAGGCACTCTATGGGCGGAGCTGTAGATCGCCCATCGGATGGTTTGAGGTTGGTGAGGAAGAAATGATAGGGCCGGATTTGGTTCATGAAGCTATGGAGAAGGTTCAGTTGATAAAAGACAGGTTGAAGACTTCCTAGAGTTTCCAAAAGTCTTATGCGGACATGAGAAGAAGAGAGTTAGAATTTGAAGTCAATGACTGGGTATTTCTGAGGGTGTCTCCCATGAAGGGAGTGATGCCATTTGGAAAGAAAGGGAAACTTAGTCCCCTCTATGTCGGCCCATATCAGATAGTGAGACGTGTTGGCAAGGTGGCTCATGAGTTGTAGTTGCCTTCAGAATTAGCTTCTGTGCATCTTGTGTTTCATGTATCGCTTTTGAAGAAGTGTTTGGGTGACCCAACCTTAGTTGTCTCGGTGGACAGTGTTGGCGTGAGAGACAACCTTAGCTATGAGGAGGTTCCGGTGGAAATATTGGATCGTCAGGTTCGAAGGCTAACGAACAAGTAGCTTCAGTTAAAGTGTTATGAGGAATCAGCATGTTGAATGAGCTACGTGGGAAGCTGAAGCGAATATGATGGCTAGATCATTTGTTCTCTATAGGCTCAGTTTCAGCTTGAGGTATCAGTTTGAACTCATACTTTATTTAGTTTCATTTTTAGTTCATGTGCGCAAGTTTCTTTTATGTATATGGATGTGTGTATGATTCATGAAATCAGTTCAGTTATGTGATTCGAATAAGAGGTAGTCATCTCGTTAGTTTTCAGTTTAAACAATCAGTATTTGAATATGATGACTGCATTTTCTCTACTTTTTGTGTGTTTTCTAACATTTGAGGATGAATGTTCCCAAGGGGGAGATATTGCTATACCCTGAAAGCCCAAGAATCAGACTCGGGAGTTGAAATAGAGAAAATTGTAAAAACTAGCATCAGGCACAGAACGAGTCGTGGGATGACTTGTTAGTGCAGCCCACGAGTCGTAATGTGACTCGTGGGGAGGCCAGTGAGGAAGTTTTGGAAGTTTGAGTAAAAGGATCCCACTATTAAGACCCCACGAGTCGTTAGGTCAGTCGTGGGGTGTGGGAAAAGTAGAAGAGGAGAGTGGAGGCAGTGTACATAATGGGTGGTGACCACGAGTCGTGGTCACCAGTAACGAGTCGTGAGATTTCCCATTAAGAGCCCAGGAGAGCTATTGAGTAGTGAACTGCACGAGCCAAGCCACGAGTCGTGACCTGGGACCACAAGTCATTAGGTCCCTCGTTGGGACCCCATGACAGTTTATTTTTGCGTATTTAGTAAGGGTTTTTCCGTAATTTCTAAAATTCTAGGGCCTAAACTATGATGTTTTGAGTTAGGGGTTAAGTTCATTTTAGGCCTCATTCATTCATGCATGCAAGGTAGAAGACTTGAGAGGGTGATCAAGCTTAGCATTCATCAATTTCTTTTCAATTTCCTATTGGGCATCTAAAGAAGTGTTAGAATCATCTACCAACAGGTATGTGAGGTTACGAATGGGTGATTTTTTTCACACTCATGTCCAATCCCTCTCTAAAGTATGAAATTCTATGTCTAGTCTATGGGGTTTTAACACAAACGCATGAATCTTCTATTTCTATACGTGGGTATAATTTGATTATGATTCTACTATTGAATTATGAAGCATGGGCAAATTTTATAATGTTTTCAATTTGAAATCATGATTGTAGTTTTATGAATTACAAGCCTATGAATGAGATGTTCATGAAGGATGAGATTTGTGATGAATATATGATGATGAAAAGCATGATTTGAAGTTAACCATGTCCACAATTATGATTTCGATAATAATTGAGTATTTCTAAGTATAATAAAGCTTTGCAAAATGACCGTAGTTACATAATTGAGTATTTCTAAGTACAATTATGAATGATGATTTTCCTGAATTAAGCTTACCACATGGTTTTGGAGCAAAGACTCCCAACTATATTTTCAGCTTGTGGTATGTCTTTAGCTAAAGCTATTCATATGCATGATTTCATATTTGAGATGTACTTGATCATTGAGCTTCGTTATAAAATGATATAGAGCATATGCATGTTTTTGGAAGTAATGTCTAGTACCGAGCAGGTTAACGGTTGATCACCCCTGTGCCTCAGGAACTATGCACCAACATAGGTTTATACATTATGACTTTGGGACCTCCCTTGTGAGATTCCCCTGCCCAGATGGGCCTTCAGCTTGATATTGATATCATGGTATCGTCCCTAGTCCCGGCAATGCTTTGGATGGCTCTACCCACTAAATTGTGATAATTAGGACCACATAAGCTCTATTACGGTGTGTCGGTTAAAAGACGAATTGTTATACCCCGTAAAATTCCCAACACATAGATGGCCTATTGGTGTGTTGGTTAAGAGTATTTGAAAGCCATACATGCTAGAAAAAGGTCAGGGAAAAGACCGGACGAGAAACCTGTCGAACCATCGCGGAAGGAGCCGGGGCAGAGCCCCTCCGCGATGGCAACGTGTCACGGAGGTGGAGCCTCCGCGTTGGCTCCGTGACACGTTGGCCCTGTCCAAGCCAAAGTATGTAAGCCTCCAACTTTGGTTTTTAACTTCATTTTCATCATTTAATTTCCAGAACACGAAGAGAAACAGAGGGTGCGAAGGTTTCTTGATAATTTCTTTCCGATTACGCCGCAAACATGGTCCAAACTCAAATTAACTCCAGATACCGAGGTATAAAGCAGTAAGGAGCATTCCTACGGATTTAGTTTCGTGAAATTTGGCCGGCGAATCGTTGTGTTACCGAACTAAGGTAAGTGGAATTTCTCCAAACTAGTGTCAATATACTCCTATCCCTAAAGTGAGTATTTCTCCCTTCTGGACTTTCGAGAAATAGCAAGTTTTTGACCATCTTTCGATAAGCCAAAGTTTAGGCTATAAATATATCGAAAGTGAGGTTTTCTTTCAGAATATTGGTGTATTTAGTTCTAATTGACATATGTGTAAATGCAGTTGGGAGGAATAGCTGGAGTACTGACCGAGCTTCGTCCGTTAGTCGGATAAACCAAGGTTAAGGTATGTAAAGCCAGTTTCTTCGGCAAGTTAGTAGTTTTAGCCGTGTATAGCACAGTAAACTCCGTAGTAGAATCCCCAGAGTTGAATATTGAGTATTGTGCAAGTTCAGTAAATCTGGTTTGCGTTGTTATATCGTACTCAGTTTGAAAGTTAGTAAAGCATGCGCCAAAATGGCAAGTTAGCATTCCAGACTCAGTATAGCCAGTATGTGATTAGCAAGAATGTTCCTAGAATAATATGACAGATATTCAGAATAAGAGTTAGTAAAGTAAAATCAGACAGTCAGATAGTATCTTGGCTATAGATTTGCCATACAAACAGATGATATCTTTGCTACAGTATAGCCATACAGTTAGATAGTATGTTGGCTACAGATTAGCCATGCAGTTAGATAAAGATCATAGATTTAGTATAAAGAAGTATGAGAATCAATATAATACAGAAAGAGATCAGAATAAGAAATCAGAATTCAGATAGTATTTTTCAGTTTAAACACGCTTGCTATATATGTGCTTATTGTTTGTTGAGACTTGGTTGTGTTGTGAGGGCACCCTTTTGAGCATCCTCGCTGCCCCTGGGTTGGTAACTGTGTCTCCCACTAAGCGGGTGGGTTTACGTCACTCCAAGGAGTGGCATGCCGTCCCCAGTTTAGACGAAGATGGGATGAAGCTTTCCCCATATCAGGCTGATCAGCATTACAGTACAGATAGCCCTGTTGTCCGCAAGCGCCCAGGGAACAGATTTAGATATAGTTACAGTTACAGATACAGTATAGGAGTCCTCCGGACTCAGACACAGTTATTTATATCGGAGGCTATGTCCCGAGCCGGAGACCCAGGAGGCCAGCAGAGGTGCTCGTAGTTAACAGATGAGTGGAGTGACTTATTTTTGGCTGGTTTTGACCCAGGTAGGGGTATATAGATTGTTTGCTTGCTGGCGCCATCCGGCTTATGGGGGTTGGTATTGGCTCTTGTTTGCTATATATATATATATATATATGTATTTATGTGCTATATATTATTTAATAGACAGCAGGACGCCGCGTCTACAGGTACGCTCCTGCCCTATCACAGCACAGAAAGTCTGATTCAGTTCATATCAGTTCTTACAGATTCAGTTATCTCCTACTATTCAGAATTTTGTATTCAGTTGTATCCAGTTGCTTTGCATACTCGGTACCAGTGGTACTGACGCACGTTCGGGGCACTGCATTACTTGCCTGTAGGTACTCATAGACGAGGAGGCGATCCCTCGTGATTCCAGCCAGCTTATAAAGTCATCAGCTCCTGTCATTCGGAGCTTGATATTCAGAGGTGTAGTTCATTTTCTTTTATTGTACAGCATGGGTAGGTCGGGGCCCTGTCCGGACCATTTCATCATTACTCATAGAGGCTTGCAGATTGTATATATTCATCTCCCTGTGGTTAGTTGTGCCGGTCGTGTGAGGCCGTGTGTTTTGTTAGCTGTTTAGCATTATTGATTATGTTGGTCGTGTGGGGCCATAGTCTGATAGTAGTGGTGACCTTACCGGTCACGTAGTTATTCAGTATTCTAGTGTTGAGTTACAGATAACTAGACAGCATGGTGGCCTTGTCAGCCCGCATAGGATTCCCCCTCTGTAAGTATGTTTCTGGTTAGCTGAGGTTTTATACAGGTGGCTATAGGCCCAGTCGGCCGGAGGGTGTGTTTACAGCCGATATATAGCCTATTGTTTCCAGAAATCTAAGTTAGAGATAGCCAAGCACCAGACGTGCTTAGGCTTACTAGTTAGCAGTCTAGGTCCTACTAGGGCACTAGGTGCCAGTCATACCGCCCAAGGCGGGGCGTGACAAACTTGGTATCAAAGAAGGTCGCGTCCCAGGAAGTCTACAAGCCGTGCTATGTAGAGTCTTGTCTATGGATGTGTTGTGCACCACATACTATAGGCAGGAGGCTGCGAGGCATGATAGGATGGTTACTCTTCTTTCTTATTCAGTCGTGCTATAGAGCGGTACAGTATAGGGTTGGGTCCCTAAAACTTATCATATTCTTTGTCTACAGATAAGAATGGCGGACCAGCGTCACCCTGCCACCGGCAGAAGATTAGACACAGCAGCAGGAGAAGGCACCAGCAAGATGCCTCAGTTCCATTCAGAGTCAGCCTAATCTGAGGGCGATATAGAGGCTTCATCACAGCCCTCTCAGCAGTTCCCCTCACATAAGGAGCCGTTGGGCACGACACCGCCTCCGATAGCTCTTGTACCTTTGCCATCAGATCAGGAAGTTCGAAGCGCAGTGGTTATGTTGGCACAAATGATGGCCACACAGCGCCAGTTAGTGCCACCTGTAGCAGCAGAGCCTTCAGGTGGGTCAGGTAGTTTCAGGGTCAGGGAGTTTTTGGCACTAGGTCCCCCACAGTTTACTCGGTCAGATCAAGCAGAGGACCCCCAGGATTTTCTAGATCAGATGCAGAGAATTTTCCGGGTTATACATGTGACCCCTACAGAATCAGTTGAGCTGGCAGTGTTTCGGTTGCGGGACATAGCTATATTATGTTACGAGAGTTGGGAAAGGTCTCGAGGGAGAGATGTTGCCCCAACAACATGGTCCAGCTTCTCGGAGGCCTTCCTGGACCTTTATTTTCCATGGGAGATCCGGTAGGCTCGGATGGATCAGTTTTTGCACTTGGAGCAAGGGGCGAGGAGCGTACGAGAATATGCCCTACAGTTTGACTCCCTAGCCCGCTATGCTCCATCTTTTTTGGACACTATGCCATCCAGAGTCCACCGGTTCATTATGGGTCTGAACCCGAAATATATTGAAGCCTGCATGACGGCTACGTTATGAGAAGATATGGATATTGCCCGAGTACAAGCCTTTGCCCAGACCATTGAGGGCCTTAGACAGCGGCAACAGGGCAGTAGACAGACAAATCAGGAACATCGCCGCAGAGACAGATCAAATGAAATGTAGAGGGAGGTTCAGAGAGGACCCAGGCCTCGATTGTCAGACAGACCCCCTAGACCCCCACCTCCACCACAGCAGCAGCAGCAAGGTAGATTTGCTCGTCGAGGGCAGTCAGAGTCTGGTTGCAGTTCTCGAACCGTAGATTCCCCGCAACAGAGAAGGGGAGAGCAGAGCAGATTTACACCCCCACCCTGCCCTAATTGCGGCCGACCTCACATCGAAGCTTGTAGATATGGCTCCTCGGGGTGTTATATTTGCGGGCAGGAGGGGCACCGCATGAGAGATTGTCCGGCCAGGGGACAATAGAGCAGAGATAGTCAAGATAGGGGATCTGCAGGGCCACGAGCTCCAGCAGCCTCGGCAGGGTGTAGGCCCTCAGGTACAACAGGTAGAGGCTGAAGTAGATCAGGAGCCTCCAGTTCAGGTATGGGCTCAAGCCGTACCTATGCATTACCAGGGAGACAGGACTTAGAGGTGTCTCCAGATGTAGTGACAGGTATGATGACTATCTGTTTATGCTCTGCTTATGTACTGATTGATCCAGGGTCCACTCTGTCATATATTACCCCATTTGTGGCTCGAAAGTTTAATGTCGCACCAGAGTTATTACAGCAGCCCTTTTCAGTATATACACCCGTCGATGACTCCATTATAGCTAGTAGAATTTATTGAGGGTGTACAGTAGAGGTTGCTAATCGCCAGACTACAATATATCTGGTAGAGTTGGAAATGATTGATTTCGATGCCATTATGGGTATGGATTGGTTGGTGCCATGCTATGCTAACGTAGAATGTTGGACCAAGATGGTCCGATTCCACTTTCTAGGAGAGGCAGTGCGAGAGTGGAAAGGCAGCACAGCTACTCCAAAAGGTAGGTCTATTTCCTACCTTCAGGCGAGGAAATTGATAATTAAGGGATGTATCTACCACCTAGTCAGGGTTGAGGATGTTCGGGTAGAATCTCCGACACTTCAGTCTGTTCCAGTGGTGAATGAATTCCCTGATGTATTTCCAGATGAGTTACCTGGTATTCCCCCAGAAAGGGAGATAGATTTTGCAATTGACTTGCTACCAGGTACTCAGCCTATATCAATTCCTCCGTATCGCATGGCTCCAGCTGAACTCAGAGAATTAAAGGAGCAGCTGAAGGACCTACTAGATAAGGGTTTTATCAGGACGAGTACTTCACCGTGGGGTGCGCCAGTTCTATTTATGAGAAAGAAGGATGGCTCGCTCCGCATGTGTATAGATTACCGGCAGCTGAATAAAGTTACAGTAAAGAATAAGTATCCACTTTCCAGAATAGATGATTTGTTTGATCAGTTATAGGGGGCCAGATATTTCTCCAAGATTGACTTGCGGTCCGGATATCATCATGTTCGAGTTCGTGAAAGAGACATTCCCAAAACGGCTTTTAGGACCCAATATGGACAATTTGAATTCTTAGTTATGTCCTTTGGGTTGACGAATGCCCCAGCAATATTCATGGACCTGATGAATAGCATTTTCAGACCATACCTGGACCTGTTCGTGATAGTGTTTATTGATGATATTCTAGTGTATTCTCGCTCTGAAGTAGATCACCAGGCTCATTTACGGACACTGCTCCAGATTCTCAAGGACCGTCAATTATATGCTAAGTTCTCCAAGTGTGAATTCTAGCTGAACTCAGTAGCCTTCTTGGGGCATATTGTGTCGAATGCTGGTATACAGGTTGACATGCAGAAGATAGCAGCAATTAAAACCTAGCCTAGGCCTACCACTCCGATCGAAGTCCGCAGTTTTCTGGGGTTAGCGGGATATTACATGAGATTTGTTGAGGGATTCTCTACCATAGCGGCACCTCTAACCAAACTGACGCAGAAAGCAGCGAAGTTTCAGTGGATAGAGGCATGTGAGCAGAGCTTCCAAGAGTTAAAAGACAGATTAACCTCCGCCCAGTGTTAGCATTGCCGGAAGGTACAGAAGGTTATTCAGTGTATTGCGACGCATCAGGCGTTGGGTTGGGTTGTGTGTTGATGCAGCAAGGTAAGGTGATTGCGTATTCTTCCAGACAGCTGAAGAAACATCAAAAGAATTACCCTACCCACAACCTGGAGTTAGCCGCAGTGATCCACGCCTTAAAGATATAGAGACATTACTTGTATGGCATCCATGTGGATATTTTCACAGATCATAAGAGCCTACAGTATATCCTCACCCAGAGGGAGTTGAATCTACGACAGCGTCGCTGGTTGGAGCTATTAAAAGATTATGATGTGGATATTCTGTATCATCCGGGAAAAGCCAATGTAGTAGCAGATGCTCTCAGCCGTAAATCCATGGGAAGTTTGGCATATTTGCAGCCTGAGCAGTGGGAGTTGGTTAGGGAGATACATCAATTAGCCAGCCTAGTTGTTCATATAGCAGAGACAGAGGACAACAGAGCGGTAATTCAGAACACTGCCATGTCATCATTAGTTGTGGAAGTAAAAGAACGGTAGTATGAGGATCCTGACCTGATCCAGCTCAAAGACAAAATTCAGCAGGGTAAAGCGCCAGATTCTCAGATAACTGAGGAAGAAGTGTTGTTATGTAAAGGCCGCCTCTGTGTTCCAGATGTTTCAGGGCTCCGCCAGCAGATTATGAACGAGGTACATTATGCCCGTTATTCTCTTCACCACGGTGCGATGAAAATGTACCATGATATCAAGGAGAATTATTGGTGGCCAAGAATGAAAAGAGAAATTGCCAAATTTGTAGCCCAGTGTCCTAACTGCCAACAGGTAAAAGCGGAACACCAGAAACCAGGTGGGTTAACTCAGGACATAGCTATGCCTCTCTGGAAATGGGAAGCAGTGAGCATGGGTTTTGTAGCAGGATTACCCCGTACCAGACATAGACACGATTCTATTTGGGTAATAGTTGTCAGGCTGACTAAATCAACCCACTTCCTGCCAGTGAAAGCTACTTTCTCTGCCGAGGATTAAGCCGAATTGTATATCAGAGAAATAGTTAGATTACATGGTATCCCAGTATCTATTATCTCTGACAGAGGAGCATAATTTACAGCTAGATTTTGGCAGTCATTTCAGAGAGGTCTAGGAACGCAGATTAATTTGAGCACAGCATTCCACCCTCAGACAGATGGACAGGCTGAGCGCACTATTCAGACGCTCGAGGACATGCTATGAGCGTGTGTGCTAGATTTTGGAGGTAGCTGGGATGAGCATTTGTCGTTAATTGAATTTGCTTATAATAATAGCTATCACTCAACTATCCAGATGGCGCCCTTTGAAGCATTGTATGGGCGAAAATGCAGATCATCGGTTGGCTAGTTTGAAGTGGGAGAATCAGCGTTGATTGGGCCAGACATCATTCAACAGTCAGATGAGAAGGTAAAGCTTATCAGAGAATGCCTACTGACTGCACAGAGCTGCCAGAAATCGTATGCTGATGTGCGGTGCAGAGACCTGGAATTTGATGTGAATGACTGGGTATTTCTGAAAGTATCTCCGATGAAAGGGGTGATGAGATTCGGCAATAAAGGTAAGCTCAGTCTGAGATTTGTTGGGTCTTATCAGATTCATCGAAGGATAGGCCGAGTGGCATACGAATTGAACTTGCCTCCAGAATTAGAATCTGTTCATCCAGTTTTTCACGTATCTATTCTAAGGAAGTGCATAGGAGACCCTCACGGAGTTGTCCCAGTCCAGGATGTCCAGGTTACGGAAGAGCTGGCCTATGAAGAAGTTCCAGTAGCTATCTTAGACAGACAGATTCGTAGATTGAGAACTAAAGATATTGCGTCTGTCAAGGTACTGTGGCGTAACAGGAACCGAGAGGAGATGACTTGGGAGGCGGAGGAAGATATGAAGACCAGATACCCTCATTTGTTTCAAGCTTAGTCAGGCAACAGGTATGTTAGTATTATTATCTTATGCAGTGCTTTATAGTATACATATAAATGAGAAGGTCTATTTTAATCTGTCGTTTAAATACTATAGTATTGTGTGGAGTACCTGTATGGGACTTTTCTGCATTTCAGGTTTTTGGGATAGTTCATACTATAGGGGAAACTCTGCGAAATTTTTCTAGAAACAAGTTGAGTAAGTTGAGAAGTCCTCCAGATAGAAGTTTACATTCGAGGACGAATGTTCTTAAGGGGGAAGAATGTTATACCCCGTAAAATTTTCAACACATAGATGGCCTATTCGCGTGTTGGTTAAGAGTATTTGAAAGTCATACATGCTAGAAAAAGGCCCGGGAAAAGACCGGACGAGAAACCTGTCGAACCATCACGGAAGGAGCCGGGGCAGAGCCCCTTCGCGATGGAAACGTGTCACGGAGGTGGAGCCTCCGCGTTGGCTCCGTGACACGTTGGCCCTGTCCAGGCCCAAGTATATAAGCCTCCAACTTCGATTTTTAACTTCATTTTCATCATTTAATTTCCAGAACACGAAGAGAAACAGAGGGTGCGAAGGTTTCTTGATAATTTCTTTCCGATTACACCGTTAAACGTGGTCCAAACTCAAATTAACTCCAGATACCGAGGTATTAAGCAGTAAGGAGCATTCCTACGGATTTAGTTTTGTGAAATTTTGCCGGCGAATCGTCGTGCTACCTAACTAAGGTAAGTGGAATTGCTCCAAACTAGTGTCAATATACTCCTATCCCTAATTAGATGTATGCTTATGTCATGGATCGACTTGGGGTCTCTCGGAGCTCCTTGTCCCGTGTTACGATCCGGGCCTCCGTTCGGATCGTGAAATTATGTCTTTTAGTTTTAGACTTAGCAGAGATAGTTAGGGGCTTATCCCAATAGCTCCTCTTATGGTTAGAGGCTTTTCAGACATTTATGTATAGATTCTCTACAGTGTTGACTTGTAGTCCTGTTTACATTTTATGGTATCTTAGACTTCTGCTCATGCTTTGTACTATGATTTATTCCACTTAGTGTATGCTTATGTTATGCATGTACCATGGGTTAGCTTGGAGCCATTTATGATTCTGGGTCTCGTGTCGTGTCGAGGGTCTATGCTCAGGTTTTGATACCACAAAGGTCACCGCAAGCCATGGTTAGACACAACAACTCATGGCACGACACGTCGGTACTGAGCAATAGTTTTTCAGTCCGATTTGCTAAGGGTGAAAATCGTTTTCACCCAACTTTGCTTTAAAAATCAAACTTTTCCCTCAACTTTGAATAATAGACATTCTCCCCCTTTTATTCTAATTGACTTTTTAAAATACCTATTTTACCCTTGTTATTTTCAATCCTCCATTTATATAATACTTATTTTATATTATATATACTATAGTACTTATTTTTTAGTCTAGATATTTATAGTTTCTTACTTAAATTCAATAACATTATAAATAGGGCAATATTCTATGAATTTTTCATTAAATCTAATGCTATTTAATATTTTTTATTATTGTTATTAAAATATTATATGGATTAAATGTGTATATATGTATGTGCAAGCATATGTGTGTATTTATGTTTCTCCTCTTTCTTATCCTCTATTGGTCAATATAACTAAATAAAATTTGATTGTTATTAATAGAATATTTCATAAATTTTAAAATTTAAAATTAATTTACATTATAAATAAATAATCTTTAAATTTATCTTTATTTATTAAATTTTTTATATTTTACGCATTGAGATATATTTATAAAATTATTATTACCTTTTATTTTCACTTGTATAAAAAAAATTAGAGTTTTGATTATTATTAATAAAATTATTTTTTTATTCTACGATTTACTTCATTATAAAACATCATTAACTTATATAATCAATTGGTTTTTTAATTTTATTTTGTCCCAAAAGTTAATATTTATTTTTTTTATTAAAAAATTTAACATAGATTTTTAAAAGAATTATAATTTTAAATAAGTAAAAAGGAGAAGACAGAGTTGATAATGTAAGGGTAAAACATACATTTTAAATAATCAATTAGGATAAAGTGGGGAGAATGTCTATTGTTCAAAGTTGAGGGAAAAGTTTGATTTTTAAAGAAAAGTTTGAGGGTGAAAACGATTTTCACCCATTTGTTAAGGTTATTTTAGTAACTTTATACACTTTTGCAACCTAAACCAGATTGTCTTGGGATTCCTTATAGGGATATTACAGGGGTTTCATTAGTCTAAACTCTCATTCCCTCACATAATTGTAACACCCAAAAGTCTCTAAGACTAGACCTTAGATTTGGAGTTTGAACCTACAGAGAAACTGAAAATTTCCCCTTAGTACGAGAATCAGTACGACTCTTGGCATGAAGGTACAAATCATACCAAGACCCGTAGCAAGGAGTCTAGTGAATCAGCAAAAATTTTCCAAGAATCCCATGAGTCATACCAAGATTGTATAGTCCATACTGAGGAGTTGTGGGAAGGGATTCAGAGAAGTGTCCATGGATTTTTTGGTAACCACGAGCCATGATACAACTCGTGGTAAGGTGGTACAAGTTAGATTATGGGGATTTCAAGAGAAGAGAGTGCAAATTTATCCTTCTATCAGCTAAAGGGGGTAGCTCACTTATGGTACAGGTAGTGGAAGAAAGGTCGTAGGGCAGGCAAAATTCCTGTTAATTGGTATGAGTTTGTTAGGCTTTCTTGGACAGGTTCTTTCCTCGGGAGTTATGGGAAGCAAAGGCCACAGAGTTCATCAACTTGAAGTAGAACAACATAACTGTTCAGGAGTATTCCTTGAGATTCACCCAATTGTCCAAATATGCCCTAGAGATTATCACCGAGCTGAGGAATCGCGTTAGTAAGTTTGTATCAGGGGTTTCAAATTTGTTGGTCAAAACGTGTAGGACCACTATGCTTATCAGCGATATGGACACCTCTCGTATTATGATCTATTCCCAGAAGATAGAGGATGAGAAGTTAAAGGAGAGGAGAGGGATACCAAAAGGGCTAGGATAGGGAACTTCGAGTTCTCACAATAGAGGACAGGTGGTGGACATCGCTCACAGTCCCTTCAGAGATCATCAGTCGCAGCTCCATCATCAACTAGTATCCCATCTAGGTCTAGAGGTGATTAGAGGGGTAGAGCAACAGGATCTAAGACTCAAAAAAGCATGTCCTGAGGATTCACATTCCCAGCTTGCAAGAGGTGTGCTAGGAACCACCCTAGAGAGTTCTTAGTTGGTTCAAATACTTGCTTTAGGTGTGGAAGCTCAAACATAGACTCAGGGATTGTCTTTCATAAAAGATAGGGTAATGGTAGATGCCATTCCCAGCCCCTTCTTCAGCAGCTCCAGCATGGCGCATCATCTAGTGCAGGTGGCGAACAGCACCAAAATCGCTTCAATGCACTTTAGGAGATCTTACCAGGAGGCCGTGTAGGTGGTCACTGGTATGTTACGAGTTTTTCATCTTGATTTTTATGCACTGCTAGACCCAGGGGTCACATTATCCTTCATGACTCCCTATGCTACCATCAGTTTTTGTGTCAGTCCTAAAATCCTCTCAGAACCCTTCTCAGTCTCTACTCCTATGGGTGAGTCAGTCTTAGCATGGAAGGTATACAAAAATTTCCCTATTATAATTCTTCATAAAGTCACCTCATGTGACTTAGTAGAGTTAGACATGACCAACTTTGATGTTATATTCGGCATAGATTGGTTGTATGCTTGCTATGCCTACAACAACTGTTACCTCTCCAGCATTTAGATGGCTCTGTTTGAGGCTCTTTATGGGTGAAGATGTAGATCACCTATTGGATGGATTGAGATAGGCAAGGCTATGTTGATAGGGCCAGATTCAGTTCGTGAGGCCATAGAGAAGGTTCAACTTATCAGACAAGATCTAAAAATATCTCAGAGTCATCAGAATCATATGCGGATATTAAGAGGAGAGAGCTTGAGTTTGAAATTGATAATTGGGTATTTCTAAAGGTGTCACCCATGAAGGGGGTGATAAAGTTTGGCAAAAAAAGGAAGCTCAGTCCCTGATATGTTGATCCTTATAGAATTGTGAGGCATGTATGCAATGTGGCTTATGAGTTGGAGTTACCCACATAGTTGGCATCCGCACATTCAATTTTTTTATGTATTCTTGTTGAAAAAGTGCATTGGCGATCCAGCTCTAGTTGTGTCGGTAGAGAGTATTGGGGTGAAGGATAGCCTCACCGATTAGGAAATTCCTATTGAGATTCTTGACCATCAGGTTTAGAAGTTGAGGAGCAAAGAGATTGCTTCAGTAGAACCAAAATGTTTAGGTTATATTTATTTAATTATAGCTTAGAATTACTTTGCAACCAATAAATGCACTAGTGTGTTGTGTTTGAAAAAATTGACCCTATTGAAAAATTTTGTTGATGTTAGCTGTGTAGTTTAATTACAATGCATAATTTCTGTGGATCTTTATATGGCATTTAAACTATGAGCATAAATAGTTGTAGTTATCTGTGCATGAACTGGATAGATATATTCAATACAAACTGGTACCATGAGTGAGTGAGATCATATACCTAATTTAATACTGCATTTAGGATCTAGAACTTGCCAGGTTGGTCTTTTCATAGGCTTTAGAATAGTTAGTTAGGAGATGATCATAGGCTTTTATTTATTGATGAGTCATTTTTGCCTAAATTACCCTACCAAATAATGATGAATCCCTTGATCCCGATTTTGAGCCTTAAATTGGCTATTTTACTTTGATTAACCGATTAACTTTATCCATTTTTTATAATGAACCTATTTTGGCCCTGGTCCCTCCTTGGATATTGTGAACCTCAACCTAGGCAAAATGCCTAAGTCGAGGGTGGCTATAGTAGGGGTACATAGACTGTGGGGGAGGTGAAAAAGAAAACGAAAGAAAAAAGGGTTAAAATGAGGTGTGGTGTGACAAGAAAAGGAAAAAAAGAACTGGAAAAAGAAAATGAAAGAAAAATTGTAAAGAAAGTATGAAATAAAAAAAATGAAAAAGTTGAAAACACACCACGCTCATATATTGCATAAAAATGGAGAAAAGAGAGGAAAAAATTGAAAAAGTGGAAAATAGGGTAAAAAGGTGTAAAGTGGAGCCACAGGTATGTAGTGCCAAGGAGGGTTTAGTTAATAAAATATCATATTTACCATGTCGAGCCTGAAGCCTACATTACAAGCCGAGGAAAGTCCTATAGTGATCCTAGGTTAACTGTCCGAGAGCCAAAGTAGAGAAAATAAGAACAAGCCTATGGTATCCGATGTGCAGTAATTGAAATTTCTTTGGGAGAGTGAGAGTCCCATTTGTTTAGTCCCAAGTTCATTATGTTATATATCTGTGAGTGTTGGGGACTTCTTTTGCTGTGAAGGTATCTGGTTTGTGTTGAATTTTACCAATTATCTGTGTGAATAGCATTGGTGATAGCTCAATTCTCTGCTAATAGTTGGATGTCATATCTTGATCGATGTATGTCATTGATTGTGGTTACATGTGTTCATAGCTGACTTAGTTTGAACAGAAAAAGGGTCAATAGTTGAGTGTGGTGCATAGTGCAAATTTTGTTGTGTTGGCTGTAGGTATTCTAGGTTTACTTTCTAGTTAAAGGTCATTTTTAGTTTTTGTTTTCTTTGCCTGAGGACATGCAAAAGTCTTAAGTTGAGAGCGTTGATATGCTGTGAGATTACAGCACTTTCAACGCTTAAAACTGAAAAAATAGCATGGACTTAGGTGTGTTTATATGGATATGAGGTGTTTTTACTTTGTTTTCAGATAAAATAGGTGTTGGAGTGAAAATGTGCGAAAGATGCATAAAAGTGCTGATTTTGGGCCAAGTATGGATCTTAATATGGCCGTACCAAGATTGTACAAGTCATACTGAGACTCGTGGGAAAGTTCAGAAGACTTGTACAAGGCAAAGGTAAAGTACGACTCTTGGTACGAGTAGTACCATCTTGGTAGCCGTAACTTGAGTCATTGAAAACTTCAGAGAAATTTGTACAATTGAAGTCTCCTGGTACAGGTAGCAACTATGGATCATAACATCTACTTACGATCCATACCAGGAGCCATGGAAAACTTCAGAGATTTTGGGACTTGGCAGATCTCATGTTACGACAAGCTGTTATGAGTCGTAGGAGCAAGGTACGAGGCGTACCAAGACATTAGTAGAAATCTTTAGAAGATGCTAGGTTCTCAATATCAAACAACGACCTGATTGTACGACCCGTGAGATCTTATTATGATACATACCAAAGGCCACACTTAGCCAAATTCTGTAGAAGCCAAGGGACGTACGAGATAAGGAACGACCCGTACAATCCTATTATGGGTCGTATGAGGAGTCGGCGCCAGATTTGGATATTTCCCTGTTAACTTAGGAAAAGGATTTTATTATTTGTATAAATACTTTTCAGGTTTCTTTTATTTAGAAGGTCGTTCATTATCAGTTTTTGACAATAATGAAGAGCAATTCTTGAGATCTTAACTTTGATTTTTTTTCAAATTGTTCTTGAATTTGTTCATCATCTTTTATTGCAATCTTCAAAGAAGGTTTTCTTTCAATCATATGTATTCCAAAATGTATTTATCTATGAATACTAATATTAATCTTATAATCATGAGAGGCTAAAACCTCCACAACTAGGGTTGTGAGAACTATGGTGGATTAACGAACTAGGGTTACACAAGGTGATTCGAAACCAATGCTAAACGCTTACATTGTATTCACTTCATCTTTAATGTTTCTTAACGAAACTCAAAGTTAGGACTTACCCGAATTCTTTACTTGCTTGAACCTAGAGAAGTAGATATTAGAAATTGAGGAAATTCGTATGACAACCAACATAGAAGTAGAGTTATATTTGGGCAAGCTCTACAATTTTATAGGTCATAGCATCGTACGGGCATCTTGGTTGAAACAGACTCAAAAGTTCTACAAAAGATCAATACATAAACAGTGAAAATCTACTTGGGAACTATATATATAGATTATAGAAAGGATTCAACAATACATGAAGATATTCCAAGCTTATATTGTACAGTCACTTAGGAAAGACAATCAGCTAGCAGATTACTTGGTCAATAGTTCACCAGAGAATACAGGAAGACTGCAAGCACTACACTTCAATCAATTACCAGCAACTAGGAAAATACTTAACAGAGATGAAGCTCAAATTTCATATCTCAGAATCAAGACAGGAGAATCAGTGCAGAATAAGGGTTCCGAGGATGATACTCTTTATCTTTTCTTTTATTATATTTTGTACACTAGATAAATTATTCGCACTTTGCGCAGTGGTGAACAACCTTATTAAATTTACTTAGGATCATCATTTGCAAATATCCGTTTAGCTTTTAGATATTATACATCAACAAAGTTTATTTCTCTTTATTTTTTGAAAATTCAAACTCTTTACTACAATTATAATGTAATTAAAATAATTTATTTGCAAAGAGTTTTCTCGAAATCCCAATTGTTAATTCATATGGTCATCTATGATAAAGGTGAATTGTTACTATCGGATAAACGAAGGATTTTAATGGTGATTATCGATGTATTTTATTTTTTAGAACAAAGAAGGAAAGTGATTTTTTTCTTTGTGTTTATTCACAGATTAAGAAGGTGAAGGGTATAGAGGATTTCATAAAATGTGAAATTGAGTGAGTTGTTGTTTGAGATTTTTTCACAATAGAGTAATAGAAATTTTAATGTGTTGTGCTTTGCAGGAATGTGGGTTCTGATGGAAAAGGAAACTGAATTCATTTGCACCAAACAGAGAATTTGAACAGATGAGACATGACTTTCAGTAAAAGAAAAAAGTCTGAAAAAATATACAAGGGAATAATTGAGTGGCCGAACTACCAATGTGAAAAAGTAACATAAATTCGTTGTAAAATGAGAAGTTGCATATTTATACCGATTGGAGTAATTTTCTACACCCCCATGATAATTCTTGAAAAGCATCATTCCTATTGAAAAGGAGAAAATTTACAAATAGTGAAAATGTTAATTCTTGAAAAATTCCAACCTATTGGTAAGGATAATTTTTCCAACAGTCTAAAGTTTGTAAGTAGTATCACAGAATAAGGAGAGAATTCCATAAAATGTTAAACTAGTACGGAGATTCAAATTTTTTCGTCATAAAATATTATTTTAGCCGTGATATCAGAGTTAAAGAGCTATCTTTTAGCAAAACAAAGAAGTGTGAGAAAATGTCCCAGAAATTAGCTGTGTGACCAAGATACTAATGCCACAAAAGAAAAATATAGTGATTAAAAATTTAAAAAAATTGCATACAACCTACTAATTCGAATTTTTATGCACCCCCATGATTATATTTGGATTTTAGTCACAGGTATTAGCAGGATTGAAATTATGTTCAGTTATTGTTGTAATTAATTGAAGGAAGAATACAAAAATGAGAGTGATTGAAAGTTGTAATGGTATAAATAGAGCATATCACATGTTAGTGTAGGAGGAAAAATAAAACTGAGAATGAAGGAAGAATACCGAGAGAGGGAAGAAAGAAAGGAATTCACAAGTCAGTCTAACAAGGGAAGATGGAATTGGGAATGATGAACAATAAGGAGAGAGAGAAATAAGGGAGTAGAAAAAATTTCAAAAGTCTTGCGTCATATATAGTTTGGTAGTTTTGTTTTTACGCTAGAAGGTAGAGTAATTTGTAAAAAAACTTATACATACAAAGAAATACAATCCCCGTATTTGAGATATGTCACGTAACCTGGACATAAGGTTAAATTAAATTTGATAAAGTCAATAAAAGAAAAACAACATAATAATATTGTGACATGTTTATTTCTAGGGTAAAACATATTTTCCATACATGTAAAACTTTTTTTTCACATAGATGTCAGTATCAAGATATCTTGAATTCACACATCAAGAAGTGAACTAAAATTGAACAGCTAGTTGAAATTTAATGTAAATGGATAATAGGAAATGATTTAAGAAAATACCAAGCATTCACTCCAGATAATATTATCAATAAAAACATTAGCACGTACAATTCAGGTGACGTCTTTGTATTTTCATCAAATGCAATTTAGCTACATTATAAAAGCAAGGCTCGAATCTCTATCATATATGTTGTTGTTCAACATCAACATTTCAGGACATGACATCTCGCATCACAACAACCTCAATGACAAAGTTCACACAAAATTATTATTTCTTTCCTTCTTTGATAAATTCAATTGAAGATCAAGTATACAAATGCACAATAAAGTTATATAAGTATTTAGAATTTTGAATTAAACAAGATTTTCAAACATTAGAGGAAGAGACACAATTATTGGGATTGGTAAAAGTGGCTATCGAATCTTCTTATAAAATAGTCAGGGTAAAATATGACTTAACTTATTCTTGTAGTTTGTCTAGTAAGAGGGGAAAAATAAATCTCATGTATAGTAATGAGTGATAGGTCCAATATAATACACTAAGTATTTGATTTCACGATTTATTTTATTTTGTGCAGCTGATCAAGAAAAAAAGAGATGTTGTTGTAGTTGTAGTGAATGTTATGGTATTTTATCATGCCATTAATGTACCAAAATGGGATGAACTATAGAATTTTCTATTCTTAGTCTTTTTGGTTTCTTCTTGAAAATGAAGGAGACTCAACGTTATAATCAAAATTTTTACTTGCTTATATATAAATTATTAATATTTTTGAAATTCAAAAATTTATGTTGGTTGTCAAGTTTAAGCCAAAATTGAGTGAGCCTCACGCAACTATAAAAGTTATCGTCATGTGACCATGTTACATGTTCAAGCTAGCAAATAATCTCTTGCAAAAATGTAAAGTAATGTGCATAAATAAGACCTTGTTTTGTCGCTCCTTCACTTGAACAAAGTCATAGCGAGAGCTTAGTACACTGAAACGTTCTTATTAAGTTTAAACCAAAAGTTGTGTGTTATATAATTACCAACAACACATTATGTGGAATAAGATTGATAGTCAAGTCTGATTGTCTTTTCGGTGATAGAAATTAATACTCCATCAGATAATTATTTTTTAAAAAAATATTATATTTATTATGAAAGTGGTTGGTGAGTATTGGTATGCAATATTTCATTAATTTTCAAGGGTGAGACCCATGGTGTGGATCTTAGAATAAAATGTAGAACTTATCATGAAATTATTTTAAGCATCTAATTATTCTAATTCTAAGTAACTTGAACTTATCATCAAATTTCTAAAGGACTCCAAAACTCATTATGTGGTAGAAAAAATGGAAGGGTGGAAGAGCCTGAAACTTTTGTATCTTCGAATTTTGCGTCTTATTTTTATAAAACTCCAACAAAATCGGTATCACTACAATCCTTTAAGTGTAAGAATGTAATTCTTTTGTATATTCAGCTCAATATTAATTGAGTCTCATAAACAAGCCACAAATTAAACAAAACGGTGCAATTTTGATTCTGCAATAAACATAAATAAAGTAGAAAATTGAGAATATAAAATATCAAGATACATGAAACATCAACTAAATATGAAAGAAAACCTTAAATACTCAAAAAGAGAAAAAGGAGATTTACCTCGATGGCGAGGAGTAAATTTGAGCAGAATCCTTAACCATGAAGACTAATCTTTTTTCCTTATACTATGTCGAGGGTATGAATTCATAAAATTAACTCAACATTGAATTAAATTAATTTTAGAAACATTAGTGCAAGCTCATTATTGTTTCTAACCAAATAATGCAATTCAGATTTATAAATTAACATTATATAGTAACTATTTTTAGCATGTTATCTCAAACATAGAACTAAAAATTTCATATTTTTCATCAGTGTAAAAGTCTCTTCCTCAAATGTATCTTATTATTAGTAGTTTAGTATTTTTGAAACGTGCCTTAACTTCACTACTCTTACATATATATATATATATATATATATATATATATATATATATATATATATATATATAGATAGATAGATAGATAGATAGATAGATAGATAGATAGATAGATAGATAGATAGATAGATAGATAGATAGATAGATAGATAGATATATTTGAATCACAAATATTGTTAAAACAACCATTGAGAAGAAGAAATTGAATGAATCATTCCTAACGAAACAGTCATATCATTCTTAAAAATTGATTTGTTTCAATAAGTGTTATTTTTTTAAAGTTTCTCTGAAACATATTGATCTGTTATCTCGAAACATAAATCTTGCATCACAAATGTCATTTAACAGTCATTGCTCTATGTAACTCAGTAATTGTGGTTTGCGTTTTCTAGTGTGATGGATGATGATTATTATAGTGGATGTCTGCACAGAAAAGCAATATGCAAAAATCACAGGTGACGACAATGGCAACGGAGTTATTGTTATACCCCGTAGAATTCCCGGCACTTAGATGACCTATTCGCATGTTGGTTAAGCATATTTGAAGGCCATACGTGCTAGGGAAAGGCCCGGGAAAAAGATCGGACGAGAAACCCGTCGAACCATCGCGGGAGGAGCCGAGGCAGAGCCCCTCCGCGATGGCAGCGTGTCACGGAGGTGAGGCCTCCGCGATGGCTCTGTGACACGTTGCCCAAGTCCAGGCCCAAGTATATAAAGCCCCCACTTTGGTTGGAAATCATTTAACACTTATAAAACTTCCAGAAAACGCAGTGAACAGAGGGAAAACAAAGGAAAATTATAAATTATCGTCCGATTACGCTGCCAAACGCTGCCCAAACTCAAATTAATCCTAGATACCAAGGTATTTAGCAGCAGAGAGCATATCTACGGAATTAGTTTCGCGAAATACGGCCAACGAATTGGCGAGCCACCGAACTGAAGTAAGTAGAATTGCTCTAAATTAATGTCTATGTGTTCCTAGCTGAGAAGTGAATACTTCTCCCTTCTGGGCCGCTGAAAAATAGCGAGTTTTTGACCGTCTTTCGATAAGCCTAAGCTTAGGCTATAAATTATATCGAAAGTGACATCGCTCTTTACAATAAAGTTGTATTTAGTATTGATTGACGTATTTATGAATGCAGTTGGGAGAAAATAGTTGAAGTACCGGCCGAGCCTCGTCCGACGGACGAATAGTCGAAGATAAGGTATGTAAAGTTAAGTTTCCTCGGCAAGTTAAGTAACATTGAAGTAGTATAGTAAATTACAGACCAGTAGAATGTTCAGAAATCGATTATTGTGTTATTTTGAATATTGGTGCAATATGAGAAGTTTTGGGTTGTAACGTGTACGATACCTATCCGTATGATATAGATTCGGACGTAAGTGGTTAAGATTTCCCAGTATATTCAGTATGTGATGTAATATGCCATGTTAAGATATTGTTGTGTTTAGCTGGAACCTCGCGAAGTAGTACAGTATCCGTAAAATATTTCAGACATAGAATAGTAACTAAATAGAGTTTAGTAAGCATGTTAGAAATAGGAAATCATGTTAATACAGAAACTCAGTAAACAGTATAGTTTTCAGCAGGAACACCTTCTTGTATAACCTTTGCCCCAGTACAGTCTGACAGGAGGCTATACTTATATTTATACTTACCTGTCTCAGCATGTATCAGACACTTACAGATTACTATTATTAGCTCAGCATGTGATTTATATGATACCTTACCCCTGTTAGCCTTAGCTTGTGAGATATACAGACAACACGACTAGTTGAGACCGTTGTATTGATTGGGGTTGGATTACCTAGCATCCTTGACCGCCCAGGGTTAATAGCTGTATCGACTCGTCCGCCAGAGGAAGAGGATACGTCACTCTACGGAGTGATATGCCGTCCCGCAAGGGGACGAAGATGGGATGCCAGTTCCCCATATTGTGCCTTGGTCGGCCCTTATACACCCCCGTCGAGCGGGTACGCCCGGGGTGTTGATTTTAGAGTCCTTCGGACTCAGGTACAGTTATAGTCAGGGGCTTAGCAAGCCCAAGTGCATACCCAGGGACCGGCAGGATGCTTACAGCCACTATAGGAGATGGGCTGACCGGGGTAGGGGTATAGATTCTGTGTTGATTGTACCTCCCGGCTTATGGGGGCCAGGCAAGGTTGTGTATGCCATGTTATGTTATGTATGTCATGTTATGTTACATTAGACATGAGTAGATTAGTAGTAGAATGATACGTCTCCAGATATGACACCTACTCCTCCCGGTATGATTGAGAACAGGTACGACTTACATCATCAGACAAATAATTTAGTCCTTTCTATTTCAGTTCGTCAGCTATGTTATTGATTTCAGATATCTTTTTCAGTCATTGCTTTACACACTCAGTACCAGCGGTACTGACGCCCGGTGGGGCGCTGCATTACTTGCCTGCAGGTACTCATAGACGAGCAGGCGATTCTACGTGACTCCCTGTCAGCGGTTGAGTATTCAGCTCCAGTCATCCGGAGGCTGAATCCCAGAGGTGTAGTTCAGTTCCTTTTGTTGTATATAGTACGGGTAGGTCGGGGCCCTGTCCCGATCAGTTCTATTACTATTCCTAGAGGCTTGCAGTCTGTATATATCCCCTGTGGTCAGTTGAGCCGGTCGTGTGAGGCCGTGCAGTTGTTTAGTTATCAGTATTCTTGCTTTCTTTATGTTGGCCGTGTGGGGCCATAGTTTACCAGTAGTGGTGACCTCACCGGTCACGTAGCTTTTCAGTATGTTACGTTTGAGTTACAGATAACTAGACAGCATGGTGGCCTTGTCGGCCCGCATAGGTTTCCCTGAATTACCATGTTTCTGGTCAGCTGTTAGTACAGGTACAGAAGGCTATAGGCCAATGGGCCGGGGGCTGTGTTTACAGCCGTTATATAGCCCTTTGTTTCCAAAAATGTGAGTTAGAGCCAGTCAGGCACCAGATGTGCCCAGGCTTAACAGTCCAGCAGGTCAGGTCCTAGTAGGGCACCAGGTGCCAGTCGTACCCCCCAAGGTGGGGTGTGACAAACTTGGTATCAGAGCAGGTCGTATCCCAGGGAGTCTGCAAGCCGTGCTAAGTAGAGTCCTGTCCATGGATGTGTTGTGCACCACATACTATGGGCAGGAGGCTGCAAGGCATGATAGGATGGTTGTCTTTTATTCTGATTCAGTCGTGCTATAGAGCGGTACAGTATAGGGTTGAGTTCTTAAGAGCTTACCATATTCTTTGGTTACAGATAATGTCAGACCAGCAACATCCGACCACAGGTCGGTGCTTAGACATTACAGCAGGGGAGGGCACCAGCAGGATGCCTCCCCCTCATTTGGAGACAGCCCGATCAGAGGGCCCTACAGAGGCTTCATCCCAGCCTCCTCAGCAGTCTCCACCACGTCAGGAGCCATTTGGAGCGACAGTATCTTCAGCAGTTCCTATACCGACACCTTCCGACCAGGAGGTTAGGAGTGCTGTAGTTATGATAGCACAGATGATGGCTGCTCAGCGTCAGCAAGTGCCATCCACAGTTGCAGAAGCATCAGGAGGGCCCGGTAGTTCGAGGGTCCGAGAGGTTTTAGCCCTGAATCCCCCACAGTTCACAGGCACAGACCGAACAGAGGACCCTCAGGATTTTCTAGATCAGATGCAGAGAATCTTCAGGGTTATGCATGCTACGCCTACTGAGTCAGTTGAATTGGCCGCATTCCAGTTACGAGATATTGCGGTATTATGGTATGAAAGCTGGGAGAGGTCCCGAGGGAGAGATGTTTCCCCTCCCACCTGGTCCAGCTTTTCAGGAGCCTTTCTAGATCACTATTTACCGCGGGAGATCCTACAGGCTCGGGTAGATCAGTTCCTACATCTAGAACAGGGGACCATGAGTGTTCGGGAATATTCCTTGCGGTTTGACTCTTTGGCTCGATATGCACCAGCCTTCGTGGATACCATGGCATCCAGAGTGCACCGTTTTATTATGGGGTTGAACCCAGAATATGTTGAGACTTGTATCACGGCCACACTGCGAGAGGACATGGATATTTCCCGAATCCAGGCATTTGCCCAGAATATTGAGGGCATCAGACAGCGACATCGGGAAATCAGAAGGGTTAATCAGGAACAGCGTCTCCGGGATAGGCCAGCTGAGATACAGAGAGAGGCCCGGGGAGGACCCAGGCCACGATTGTCAGACAGGCCGCCTAGGCCCCTGCCTCTGCCACAGTCACAGGGAAGTAGTTCAGTCGCAGGGGACAGTCAGAGGCTGGTAGAGCCTCGCAGACGGCAGACTCACCATTATAGAGGAGGGCGGAGCAGAGTAGGTATACCCTACCACTTTGCCCTATATGCAGTCGACGCCATTCTGGAGCATGCAGGTATGGTTCCACCGCATGCTATATTTGTGGCCAAGAAGGCCATTTGATGAGAGATTGCCCAGCCAGAGGTCGAGAGGACCGGGATAGACAGGATAGGGCGTCAGCAGGATCGCGAGCTACAGCATCCTCGACTGGGCGCAGGCCCTCAGTTTCAGCAGGCAGGGGTCGGGGCAGATCAGGGGCCTCCAGTACAGGTGCGGATCCAAGCCACACATATGCCTTACCAGGGAGGCAAGATTCAGAAGCATCGCCTGATGTTGTGACAGGTATGCTAACTATCTGTTCACACCCTGCTTATGTACTAATTGATCCAGGGTCTACTTTGTCCTATATTACTCCATTTGTGGCACAGAAGTTTAGTATTGTACCAGAATCATTACAGCAGCCCTTCCTAGTATCCACGCCCGTCGGTGACTCTATCACAGCTAGCCGAATTTACCGCGGGTGTACAGTAGAGGTTGGTGATCGTCAGACCACAGTAGATCTGGTCGAGTTAGAAATGATAGACTTCGATGCCATAATGGGTATGGATTGGTTGGTACCATGTTTTGCTAATGTTGAATGTTGGACCAAAATGGTCCGATTCCACTTCCCGGGGGAGGCAGTACGGGAGTGGAAGGGCAGCACCGCGACGCCAAAAGGTAGGTTTATTTCCTACCTTCAGGCGAGAAAGTTGATATGTAAGGGGTGCATTTACCATCTTGTCAGAGTTCAGGATGTCCAAGAAGAATCTACGACACTCCAGTCTGTCCCAGTGGTAAATGAATTCCCAGATGTATTTCCTGATGAGTTACCTGGTATTCCCCCAGAAAGGGAAATAGACTTTGCTATTGACTTGCTACCAGGCACTCAGCCAATATCAATACCTCCTTATCGTATGGCTCCTACAGAACTCAGAGAATTAAAGGAGCAGTTGAAAGACTTGTTAGATAAAGGTTTTATCAGGCCGAGTACTTCCCCGTGGGGTGCGCCAGTCTTGTTTGTGAGAAAGAAAGATGGCTCACTCCGAATGTGTATAGATTATCGACAGCTAAACAAAGTTACAGTAATGAACAAGTATCCGCTTCCCAGAATTGATGACTTATTTGATCAGCTACAGGGAGCCAGATACTTTTCTAAGATCGACTTGCGGTCCGGATATCACCAGGTCCGAGTACGTGAGAGGGATATTCCTAAGACAGCATTCAGGACCCGATATGGACATTTTGAATTTCTGGTTATGTCCTTCGGACTAACGAATGCCCCAGCAGTCTTTATGGACCTGATGAACAGTATTTTCAGACCTTTCCTGGACTTGTTCGTGATAGTACTTATTGATGATATCCTGGTGTATTCTCGCTCTGAAGCAGATCACCGGACTCATTTGCGGATAGTGCTGCAGATTCTCAGGGACCGCCAGTTGTATGCTAAGTTTTCGAAATGTGAATTCTGGCTTAACTCAGTGGCCTTTTTAGGGCATATTGTCTCAGACGCTGGTATACAGGTAGACAAGCAGAAGATAGAAGCAGTTAAGTCATGGCCTAGGCCTACCACCCCGACTGAAGTTCGTAGCTTTCTGGGGTTGGCAGGGTATTATCGGAGGTTCGTTGAGGGATTCTCAACCATTGCAGCACCTTTAACTAAATTGACGCAGAAAGCAGCAAAGTTTCAGTGGACGGAGGCATGCGAGCAGACTTTCCAGGAACTGAAAGACAGATTAACCTCCGCCCCAGTATTAGCATTGCCGGAAGGCACAGAAGGGTATTCAGTTTATTGTGACGCGTCAGGTATCGGTTTGGGTTGTGTGTTGATGCAGCATGGTAGAGTGATTGCATATGCTTCCAGACAGCTGAAGAAGCACGAAAAGAATTACCCCACCCATGATCTAGAATTGGCTGCAGTCATCCATGCCTTGAAGATGTGGAGGCATTACCTGTACGGCGTCCATGTTGATATATACACAGATCATAAGAGCTTACAGTACATTTTTACTCAGAGGGAGTTGAATCTGCGGCAACGTCGCTGGTTAGAATTGTTGAAGGATTATGATGTAAACATCCTGTACCATCCAGGAAAAGCTAACGTTGTAGCAGACGCCCTGAGCTGTAAGTCAATGGGGAGTTTGGCGTATTTGCGACCTGAGAAACAGAAATTAGCTAAAGAAATTCATCAGTTAGCTGATCTAGCCGTTCGAATAATGGAAACAGAAAATAATGGAGCAGTAATTCAGAATTCTGCAGTGTCATCGTTAGTTACAGAGGTAAAAGGACGACAGTATCAGGATCTCGATTTAGTCCAGATCAGAGATAGAGTTCAGAAGGGTAAGGAGCCAGATTTTCAGATGACCGAGGATGGTGTGCTACATTGTAAGGGATGCCTTTGTGTCCCGAATGTCGCAGGACTTCGTGGGCAGATCATGCATGAGGTACACTACGCTCGCTATTCCCTTCACCCAGGGGCGACGAAAATGTACCACGACATTAGAGACATCTACTGGTGGCCAGGTATGAAAGCTGAGATAGCTGAATTTGTATCTAGATGTTCTAATTGTCAGCAGGTAAAAGCCGAGCACCAGAAATCGGGCGGTTTGACTCAAGAGATAATGATACCTATGTGGAAATGGGAAGTAATAAACATGGATTTTGTAACAGGGTTACCCCGTACTAGACGCAGAAATGATTCCATTTGGGTAATAGTTGATAGGCTGACAAAATCAGCTCATTTCCTACCAGTGAAAGCTACCTTCTCAGCTGAGGATTATGCCGAATTATATATCAGAGAAATAGTTAGATTGCATGGGGTGCCGGTATCTATCATTTCAGACAGGGGAGCACAGTTTACAGCTAGGTTCTGGCAGTCATTTCAGAAAGGTCTGGGGACGCAGATTAATTTGAGCACAGCATTTCATCCTCAGACAGACGGGCAGGCTGAACGTAAAATTTAGACGCTCGAAGATATGCTACGAGCGTGTGTGTTAGATTTTGGGGGTAGCTGGAATGAACATCTTTCGTTAATCGAATTTGCTTATAATAAAGCTACCATTCAGCTATTCAGATGGCGCCTTTCGAGGCATTATACGAGCGAAAATGTAGATCGCCGGTGGGCTAGTTTGAAATAGGAGAATCAGTATTAGTTGGCCCAGATTGTTCGGCAGTCCGAGGAAAAGATAAAGCTTATCCGAGAACGTTTACTGACCGTTCAGAGTCGCCAGAAGTCTTATGCAGATAGGCGGCGCAGAAATCTAGAATTTTCAGTAAACGACTGGGTATATCTGAAAGTGTCCCCGATGAAAGGGGTAATGAGGTTTGGCAAGAAAGGCAAGCTTAGCCCAAGATTCATTGGGCCATATTAGATTCGGCGAAGAATAGGCCGCGTGGCATACGAGTTAAACTTGCCTCCAGAGTTAGCGTCGGTTCACCCAGTATTCCATGTTTCTATGTTAAGGAAGTTCGTAGGGGACCCTTCTACAGTAGTTCCAGTTCAAGATGTTCAGGTCACAGAAGAGTTAGCCTATGAAGAGGTTCCCGTAGCTATCTTAGACAGACAGATTCGCAGGCTGAGAACTAAAGATGTTGCATCTGTCAAAGTATTGTGGCGTAACAGAAATCGGGAGGAAATGACGTGGGAGGCTGAAGAAGATATGAAAATCAGATACCCTCACCTATTTCAGGCCTAGTCAAACGACAGGTATGTCCGTATCATTATTTACACAGTACCTTATGGTTGTACGTTGTAAATGATAAAGAAAGAAGTGATATTTAGTTTTCCAGTGAATCTTAGAATATTGTGTGCAGTGCCTGTGTTGGACTTTTCTGCATTTCAGGTTTTTGCGATAGTCCATATTACAGGGGAAACTCTGCCAAAATTTTTCAAGAAAAGTAAAGTAAGCAAGTCCTCCAGATAACAGTATACATTCGAGGACGAATGTTCCTAAGGGGGGGAGAATGTTATACCCCATAGAATTCCTGGCACTTAGATGACCTATTCGCACGTTGGTTAAGCATATTTGAAGGCCATACGTGCTAGGGAAAGGCCCAGGAAAAAGATCGGATGAGAAACCCGTCGAACCATCGCGGGAGGAGCCGAGGCAGAGCCCCTCCGCGATGGCAGCGTGTCACGGAGGTGAGGCCTCCGCGATGGCTCTGTGACACGTTGCCCAAGTCCAGGCCCAAGTATATAAAGCCCCCACTTCGGTTGGAAATCATTTAACACTTATAAAACTTCCAGAAAACGCAGTGAACAGAGGGAAAACGAAGGAAAATTTTAAATTATCGTCCGATTACGCTGCCAAACGCTGCCCAAACTCAAATTAATCCTAGGTACCAAGGTATTTAGCAGCAGAGAGCATTTCTACGGAATTAGTTTCGCGAAATACGGCCGACGAATCGGCGAGCCACCGAACTGAAGTAAGTAGAATTGCTCTAAATTAATGTCTATGTGTTCCTAGTTGAGAAGTGAATACTTCTCCCTTCTGGGCCGCTGAAAAATAGCGAGTTTTTGACCGTCTTTCGATAAACCTAAGCTTAGGCTATAAATTATATCGAAAGTGACGTCGCTCTTTACAATAAAGCCGTATTTAGTATTGATTGACGTATTTATGAATGCAGTTGGGAGAAAATAGTTGAAGTACCGGCCGAGCCTCGTCCGATGGACGAATAGTCGAAGATAAGGTATGTAAAGTTAAGTTTCCTCGGCAAGTTAAGTAACATTGAAGCAGTATAGTAAATTACAGACCAGTAGAATGTTCAGAAATCGATTATTGTGTTATTTTGAATATTGGTGCAATATGAGAAGTTTTGGGTTGTAACATGTACGATACCTATCCGTATGATATAGATTCGGACGTAAGTGGTTAAGATTGCCCAGTATATTCAGTATGTGATGTAATATGCCATGTTAAGATATTGTTGTGTTTAGCTGGAACCTCGCGAAGTAGTACAGTATCCGTAAAACATTTCAGACATAGAATAGTAACTAAATAGAGTTTAGTAAGCATGTTAGAAATAGGAAATCATGTTAATACAGAAACTCAGTAAACAGTATAGTTTTCAGCAGGAACACCTTCTTGTATAACCTTTGCCCCAATACAGTCTGACAGGAGGCTATACTTATATTTATACTTACCTGTCTCAGCATGTATCAGACACTTACAGATTACTATTATTAGCTCAGCATGTGATTTATATGATACCTTACCCCTGTTAGCCTTAGCTTGTGAGATATACAGACAACACGACTAGTTGAGACCGTTGTATTGATTGGGGTTGGATTACCTAGCATCCTTGACCGCCCAGGGTTAATAGCTGTATCGACTCGTCCGCCAGAGGACGAGGATACGTCACTCTACGGAGTGATATGCCGTCCCGCAAGGGGACGAAGATGGGATGCCAGTTTCCCCATATTGTGCCTTGGTCGGCCCTTATACACCCCCGTCGAGCGGGTACGCCCGGGGTGTTGATTTTAGAGTCCTTCGGACTCAGGTACAGTTATAGTCAGGGGCTCAGCGAGCCCAAGTGCATACCCAGGGACCGGCAGGATGCTTACAGCCACTATAGGAGATGGGATGACCGGGGTAGGGGTATAGATTCTGTGTTGATTGTACCTCCCGGCTTATGGGGGCCGGGCAAGGTTGTGTATGCCATGTTATGTTATGTATGCCATGTTATGTTACATTAGACATGAGTAGATTAGTAGTAGAATGATACGTCTCCAGATATGACACCTACTCCTCCCGGTATGATTGAGAATAGGTACGACTTACATCATCAGACAAATAATTTAGTCCTTTCTATTTCAGTTCGTCAGCTATGTTATTGATTTCAGATATCTTTTTCAGTCATTGCTTTACACACTCAGTACCAGCGGTACTGACGCCCGGTGGGGCGCTGCATTACTTGCCTGCAGGTACTCATAGACGAGCAGGCGATTCTACGTGACTCCCTGTCAGCGGTTGAGTATTCAGCTCCAGTCATCCGGAGGCTGAATCCCAGAGGTGTAGTTCAGTTCCTTTTGTTGTATATAGTACGGGTAGGTCGGGGCCCTGTCCCGATCAGTTCTATTACTATTCCTAAAGGCTTGCAGTCTGTATATATCCCCTGTGGTCAGTTGAGCCGGTCGTGTGAGGCCGTGCAGTTGTTTAGTTATCAGTATTCTTGCTTTCTTTATGTTGGTCGTGTGGGGCCATAGTTTACCAGTAGTGGTGACCTCGTCGGTCACGTAGCTTTTCAGTATGTTACGTTTGAGTTACAGATAACTAGATAGTATGGTGGCATTGTCGGCCCGCATAGGTTTCCCTGAATTACCATGTTTCTGGTCAGTTGTTAGTACAGGTACAGAAGGCTATAGGCCAACGGGTCGGGGGCTGTGTTTACAGCCGTTATATAGCCCTTTATTTCCAGAAATGTGAGTTAGAGCCAGCTAGGCACCAGATGTGCCCAGGCTTAACAGTCCAGCAGGTCAGGTCCTAGTAGGGCACCAGGTGCTAGTCGTACCCCCCAAGGTGGGGTGTGACAGTTATAAAGTATATCAGTCTTAATTTAGATAAATTGGTGCAATGACATTGAATGTGATCAAGTTTGGTGAAGGTTGCAAGTTAAAATAGTTTAAAAGACAAAGAAATTTCCTCTTTAATAGAGAAAAGTAAAATTTACTTCTTGAGAGAAAACAAACTTCCTCTCAATAACACTTATGCTTTCAGAGATTCATGAGATTGTTACGCTTAATATGTACTAATGTTGGGCGGGTTGGAATTTGAAAAAACTCATATACCGTAAGAATCATGAATATATTAAAATGGTTATGAAATATTTTTTTTTTAGCCAAAACATATGGGAGTCAAACTGTAAGGGACCAAACAAAGTCAATGAAATGTTCATGCAAATATTTGTTGCTAGAAGAGTAAAATAAATTGGTAGAGAAAAGAAAAGTAGCATACAGTGGGCCAGTCGGAGGTTTTTCCAGAAATTTTGTGCATCGCGAAGGAGAATTTCAAAGGTCTCTGAAAGGAAAAACTAATGGAAAGAGATGTTTGCGAGAACAGGGGATAATTTAAATTAGAAAATCACAAAACACTCAAAATTTATAACCTTGAAAGTCTCATATAATTGGGCAAAGAACATTTGATCAAACAATGAAAGCATTAAGGGGAAGGAGGGTTAAACATAAACCACAAAAGAGCCTTTAATTGTTTGGAGGAACTGCAAATGTAAGAATTTTTTTTTGAAATGGTGATGTTCAGGGTAATTTCTGTATGGTTAGTCAATTTCAATTCAAGAAGAGGGAATATAGGATGAAGAATTAAGGGAATAATAGAAGATGGATTTGGTTGCACCTTTTCGGTGAAGTGGTGATTTGGATTGTCGCTTCTTAAACAACTTATTTTTATGTAAGCGTGACTTAGGTTTTACTGCCCAAAAATTGTCAAAAAACTATAAAAATAGATAATTACCAATCATGTGTTGTAGTTGCGCCACATCCGCGAGCCTAGGATCTTCTTTTACAGAGGAACTGCAAACGTAAGAATATATTTTAGAAATGGTGACGTTCGGGGTTCTTTGATGAGACAATTTGTTAAAAATGATTGAGAATGGGAAAGTAGCAAATCTGGAATTTGGTGCACCTTGAAGAAGAACAGGAAAAGTGATAAATTCTGTATAGTTACTCAATTTCAAATCAAGAAGAGGAAATATAGGATGAAGAATTAAGGGAACAATAGAAGAGGGATTTGATCGCACCTTTTCGATGAAATGGTGATTTGAATTGTCGCTGCTAAGATTTTATTACCCAAAAATTATTAAAAAATTATTAAAATAGATAAATATCAATCCTGTGTTGTAGTTGCGCCACATCAGCGAGCCTAGACTACTCTTTTATATAGATATATAAATGAGATATAGGCTAGCGTTGTTACTAGCACAAACTCTAGTCTATCTGTATTTGTTTTTCTTTCTTTTTGCATTATATTAGTAAAAAGTTTTGTTAGGTAACATTAACAGAACATATTCCAAAAATTAAAAATCACTTGATTGAGTAGCGGTACCAAAAACTTAGTAATTAGATCAAATTAAAAGAAACACTTTTGAAGTGTTTCCTAAAATGTACGACCAAGCCCTATCAATAAATGCCATCCCTGAAAAGCGTGCCCACAAATAATTTTGGCAAACGCTTTTAAGAATGACATAATAAGAGATTTTTATTCTATATAATATTTTTCTCAAGTTATAACTAAAATGAGATCGTATTTTCAAATCATGCCTTATTTAGTCTATTTTATGTATAATTTAAAATACTTAGGGAAAAGGCCACAATTTTTTTTAATTTAGTATTATGATTTTCTTTTTTTATGGTTAAAAAGTAATTTAGGGTGATATTTATTTTTTGTCATCATAAGTTTAAATATTATTAAATGAATTAAACTAAAAAATTTAAAATTTTATTATTGAGATTTTTAAAAACTTGAAAATTTACAAGTGAATTTTGTGATTCATTGAATTTTTTGACAAATTAATAATTAGAGTTCATCGGAGATGATATTTTAAAATAGTGGCTAAAATTTGAAGTAATTTGATCAAGATTTAAACTATTTGGTGATATTTTTGATCAAGAGCTCCGTGGGCTGAAATTTATAGAAGATAGAAACTTAATTTTTATATAATGTTACATAATAATATAAAGATATATATAAATATTTTTATACACTGTTGCACACTTATATAAAAGATTGATACATTATTTATATTAAATATATAATATTATATACCATATGCCTAAACATTATTGCAAAAGTCTAAATTAAAATATAGCTATATAAGTACGATGTGTTGTAGCTATATAAGTGGCTAAATGATTGAGAAATGATGAATAATGTATCACCACTAAGACGGAGTAAGAAGGAGAATTTAGAATACAAAAGTTACAATTTCGTCTATTTTCTTTTCTCTTTTCTTTTTTTCTTAATTTTACTCTCCTCTTTATCTCAATAGCTTTTTTTTCTCATCCGAACTAATATGCATTCAATTAAAACTTTTCGGTTATACATAGTAATAAGAAGCCTTATTTACAATTCAAATTGGAAATTTTTCAAACCAAGAGATGTAATCAGATAAGGATAAAACTTTGTTAATTTATTGTTGGTGAAATTACAATTACAATTGACAAATAAAATAAAAAAAATAAAATATCTTCAGCCTGAGGCGCAAATATCTCGCTCTTTTTAAGGAGATTCAAGCCCACTGCAGTAAAATTTTATCAGTCCAACAGTAATCTTCTCGACTTGTCCCCTCCGGGATACAATAGCCCAGCAACACTGTATGACTCAACAAACTCTGGACAAGAGTTTAGTCCAAATCTCCACAAAAAGAACATCTTCCTTTAGTCCAAAGCTCCACAAAAAGAACACATTTCTTTAGCTAAATAAAAACTCTCTTTTCTAATCACTTTCTTTCACTTTATGTTTTTTCTTCTACCTCAACACAAGACAAAACCACCACTACTTATAGGTGAAAAATTCTTTCTTGTAGTGAATTGAAAGAACGTGGGTAATAAAGTGGATAAGTAATGGGAGAATTATGCCTTAGAGGTTACATAGGTTACATAGATTACAAGGCATAATGAGGTAGAATAATGAAATGAAAGTTATGAAATAGTAAAGGTAACATTCGTCATCTTGAATGTGGAAAAATAAATTTTTATTAAAGCAAGAGAGTTTATCAGCTGAAGGGAGACTATTGGGCATATTGAAGGTGTGCTCTGCATTGAACCTTCACTTAGTAAAACAGTAATCTTTACTCCAGAGTCATAGTGTTCTCAGACTTGAACTATGACTACTTAAGGCAAATAAAGTATCACTGCTTACACACAGTAATCAAGGTGTTGACATGAGCTTTAATAGCCAGCACATTACGGCTTTGTGCTATCCCGATTTTCATGAGTGTGTTTTGAGAACAAGTCTTATTCTCATAGGAAGCAGCCTAATTCCACACTCACATAGGTGAAATCTGTCGAGAATGCTCCTGTAAGTTTAGCACCCCACTCATATGAGTTACAGATTTTCATTAAGAGTTTTTTATTTTAAACTCAATCTCCACGAACCATAAAAAATATTTAAAAAAAGGACTTGTGTTGGATTGGCACCACAAATCGAATCCAAATAAAATAGATACAAAAAAGTACAGATTTACAGGAAAAATTCACTCACATCATAGGGAGGGAATACAAAAATAATAGTGTATTTCATAACAAATCATCATATGATTCGTTTTTCCCATTAAACTTGGTTATAGGATCTCTAGTCCCCACGTTGATTTCCTCATATATGACTCATGAATTTTATGTGCTCCAGACCATTTCTCTTGCTAAGGCCTTAGTAAGTGGATCTGCAAGATTATCACAAGATTTGACATAATCAACATTAATGGTACCACTTGTCAAATATGATCTCATAGTACTGTATTTTCTCCTTATGGGGCTGGATTTACTGTTGTAATAACGGCTTTGAATTCTACCAATTGCAGCGATGCTATCACAATGAATTAAAATAGAAGGAATTAGTTTTTTAAAATAAGATATTTGAAATAATAAATCTCTCAACCAATTCGCTTCCTCACTAGTTGAAGCTAAAACAATTAGTTCATCCTCCATGGTAGAGTTAGTAATAATTGTTTGCTTTTTTGATTTCCAACAAATAGTACCACCTCTTGAAGTAAAAATATAATCAGTAGTAGAAAAGGAATCACCAGACAAATTTTTCCAATCTGCATCAGAAAAGCCTTCAAGTACAATAGGATATTTTTTATAAAACAACGCACTGATTTTTATCCCAGTTAAATATCTCATAACTCTCGTTATGGCATGGCAATGTTCATTACCTGGCTTACTTGTAAATCTGCTAAGTACTTCTACTGCATATGCAATATCAGGCCAAGAGCATTCAGTCACATATCTCAAACTTTCAATTAAGCTAGCATACTCCTTCTGATTTATCCCATCTTTTTCACTTTGTACAGGAAACAAGTGACACTTAAATCAAAGGAGTTACAACATGCTTGTAGTCAAGAAAAATATATTTTTGTAAAATTTTCTCAACATAATGTGACTGGTCAAGAAAATTCCATCACATGTTCTAGTAATTTTTATTCCAAGAATAAAATTTGCGTCACCAAGATCTTTCATATCAAAATGGCTTCTAAAAATATTTTTAGTTTCTCCAATAACATTCATGTTAGTGCCAAAGATAAATAAATCATTTACATAGAGGCAAACAATAACATATGAATTATTCCAAGACTTATGATAGATGCACTTATCACACTAATTTATTTTAAAATCATTTTCAATCATGCAGGAATCAAATTTCTCATGCCATTGTTTTGGTGCCTATTTCAAGTCATATAAAGATTTAGTAAGTTTACATATTTTGCTTTCTTGGTCTGTTTAAACAAAACCTTCGGGTTGTTCCATATAAATCTCCTCATTTAGGTCCCCATTTAAAAAGCAGTTTTTATCCATTTGATGAATATGCAAATAAAAAATTACAGCAATAACAATTAAAAGTCTAATGGATGTAATTCTCGTTACCGGAGAAAAAGTATCAAAAAATTCTAGGTCTTCTAGTTGCTTGAAATCTTTAGCAACTAGTCTAGCCTTATATTTATCAACGGATCCATCCGATTTCAACTTTTTTCTTAGGACTCATTTACACCCAATTGTTTTACAACCTGGTGGTAAATCAACTAACTTCCAAGTTTTGTTGGAATTTAGTGATTCTATTTCATCACTTACAGCTTCTTTCCAAAAAATAGCATCATGTGAAGATAATGCTTCTTGTAAACTATGAAGGTCATCTCCAACATTAAAAACATAAAAATCAGGACCAAAAGTTTTTTCTACTCTAACTCTTTTACTTTTTCTAAACTCAAAATCGTCATTTTCTTTATTTCTCAAGATAGAAGTAGAAGAACTAGGTAGTGACAAAATATTTTCTTCAGTCCTTTGACCCCGACTATTTTCAGAATCAAATGGAAATTTATTTTCATGAAAAATCGCATCACCTGATTCTATTATTATATTATCTTCAAGATTAAAAAATCTACAGGATGTACTATTTGAAGCATAACTTAGAAAAGCACAAGTAATAATTTTTTTACCCAATTTAGTAATTTTGGGATTCATTAGCCTCACATAGGCTAGATAACCCCAAACTTTTAGATATCTCAAATTTGGCTTGTGACATTTCTACAACTCAAATGATATTAATTTTTTCCTTTTATGAGGCACCCGATTTAATACATAGCAAGCAGTCAAAATAGTTTCATCCCACAAATTTAGAGGTGCGCTTGACTCAATAAGCATGGCATTAGTCAACTCAACTAAAGTTCTATTTTTCCTTTTCGCTACACCATTAGATGCAGGAGAACAAGGTGGAGTAGTTTCATGAATTATTCCCAATGATCTAACAAAAGAATTAAACTCATTAGACTCATATTCACGGCATCTATTACTTCTAATTCTTTTTATTTTTCTGCCAAATTGATTTTCAACCTCATGGAGATAAATTTAAAAAATTTTAAAAGCATCAATTTTATTTTTCATCAAGTAAACATATGTATACTTAGAAAAATCATCAATAAAAGTGATAAAATATATATTTTCTCCACGAGTCAAAATTCCTCCAAGTTCACAAATATCAGTGTGAACTAATTCTAATAAATCAGTTTTTCTTTCAACTTGTAAATGAGGTCTTTTAGTGATTTTATCTTTACTACAAGCTTCACACTTTACAAAATTCTTTTTAATCATTGGGATTAATCATAAAATAATCATGATTCCCACATAATGATCATTAATATGACACAGACGAGCATGCCAAAAATTAGTAGAAGAGAGCATGTACACAGAAGTAGAAACTTTATTCATTTCAATATTCAACTTGAACATACCATCACAAGCATACCCTTTTTCCACAAAAATATCCTTTTTCACTATTACATATTGATTAGACTCAATAATTTGTTTGAAACCTGCTTTATTAAGATGAAAACTAGATACCAAAGTTTTTTTCATAGAAGGAGTGAAAATTACATCATGTTAATATCCTTCCAAAGGTGAAGCTCAATTCGACATCTCCCTTTCCAAGCACTTGAGTGGTGTGAGAATCACCAAGCATGATAGTTTTGGACTCCTCAAAAGGAGTATATAATTTGAACCATTCTTTTTCATAACAGACATGACGGTTTGCACCAGAATCAGCCCACCATTCATCAATATTTTCAACCATGTTTATGTCTGTTATCACTGCCACAAAAGGCTTTTCGGTAACGTTTTCTTGAGGTGCAGGACTACGTTTTTGAAATTTACAAAATTGAGCAATATGCCCACTCTTGCACAGACAAAGCATGGTCCTCTATCTTTGACCTTATTGATTTTGTGCTTGGTTATTACCACCATTATTTTTCTTGGGAGTTCTACCATTATTTTTCTTAAAATTTTTCTTCTTAGGATTCATAAAAGTATTTTTGTGAGTATCAGGAGCAGCATTATTTGAAGTAACTAAATTTACCTTCGTTGTGAGGTTGCTCTCTTCTGATTGTAAAAGTGCATCTTGGCCCCTTGCCTCCTCTTTTATGCGGATTCGCATTATCAATATCTCAAGTGAGGTTTTCTTTTGTTTGTGGCGCATTATTTTTTGAAACTCCTTCCAAAAATGTGGAAGTTTATCTATTATGCCACAAACAATAAGGTTATCTTCAATTTTTATCTCCTCGGAACTGAGCTCTCCAACAATCATTATAAAGTCTTGAGCTTGGTCTACTACTGATTTGTTGTCCACCATTTGAAAATGAAAAAATCTGCTAGCAGCATATTTTTTTCGCTCCAGCCTCCTCGATATCATACTTACACTGCAGTACTTTCCAACTTTTCTTTGCACTAGAGTAAGTTCTATCACAATAATCATAACAATTAACAGATAGACAATTAAGAAGATAATACCAACATTTGTCGGAATCATCATCGTACTTTTTCAACTTTCTCTTGAAGAGAAATTAGTTCATCATCATTCATTGAAGAGTTGTCTAACTTTATTTGGATTCTTCTCAGTTAACACGTAAGAAACATTGAGATGACTTAAGTAGAAAAGTACTTTATCCTTCCATCTCTTGAAATGAGTACTGTTGAATTGAAATGGCTTGTTAAGATCTCCTATCTTCACATCCGTAGATTTTTCAATTGTAGTCATTGAATCTCCTTAAAACTGTTGGTGAAATTACAATTATAATTGAAAAATAAAATGAAAAAATAAAATATCTTCAGGTTGAGGCGCGAATATCTTGCTCTCTTTAAGGAGATTCAAGTCCACTGTAGTGAAACTTTCCGGTCCAGCAGTAATCTTCTCGACTTGTCCCCCTCCAAGATACAACAGCCCAGCAACACTGAATGACTCAACAAACTCTGGACAAGAGTCCAAAGCTCCACAAAAATACCACCTTCCTTTAGCTAAATAAAAATTCTTTTTTCTAATCACTTTCTTTAACTCTATGTTTATTCTTCTACCTCAACACAAGACAAGACCATCACTATTTATAGGTGAAGAATTCTTCCTTGTAATGAATTGGAAGAATGTGGGTAATAAAGTGGGTAAGTAATGGGAGAATTATGCTTTAGAGGTTACATAGGTGCGCCCCGTAAGTTTTTAATGTTTAAACGGCCTATTCGTACGTCGGTTAAGAGTTTTAGAGTGCAATATGTATGAGAAAAGGGCCCAAAAAAAGGTCGAACGAGCACGGAGTCGGAACTACGGGGGAGAAGGCCGAGCCAGTTGTCCAAAGGGGTAGCATGCACGGACCCTCCCTAGCGCGTTGGGCGCGTGGCATGCCCGACTATTGGCACGTTGGGGTCCGTGCCACAGACCCCGTGTCCACCACCCAAATTATATATATATATATTCAATGTCTTTCACTTGTTCACTTAAAAGTAAACCAGACCCACGACCAGAAGTAATACACACGCGATTTTCAGGTGATTTTCCTCCGTTTACGCTACGAAACGCCACTCGAATTCAAATTAACTTCAGGTATCGAAGTATAAGACTGCAGGGAGCATTACTACGGAGGTAGTTTCGCGAAATTTGCCTGGTGAATTGTAAGTCCGCCTAGCCAAAGTTGTTGGAATTGCTCCAAACTAGTGTCAATACGACCACAGGCTAAAGTAAGCATCTCTCCCTTCTGGATTCTCGAGAAATTACAAGTTAAAATATAATTAATATTTATATATAAAGTTATCATTTTCATCGAATTTAGTACTGGAATTAGCCTCATTTCTCTAATAATACGATTGCGGTTGAGAAGAGCAATTGAATACGAGCTGAAGCTCGCCAGTTAATCAGTAATCGGCAAACGAGGTATGTTAAGGCAGTTTCCTTCGGCAAGTTAGTTTCCTTAGCATAATAACTCAGTTTGAATCCCAGTAAGAGTACCAGAAGCATGTCTATTATGATTAGCTGTTGTTATTAGCTGAGATCAGTATTCCATGTTTAGTTTGGGATAGATTATGCCTGTATAGCCTTCATGACCGACCCCAGGGTTATTAGTTGTGTCGACGCCCGCCAGGGGCGAGATGACGTCGCTCTACGGAGCGGTATGCCGTCCGCCAGGAACAAAGATGAGGTCTCAGGTCCTCATATGTCGTGGTTGGCTCTATACACCCCCATCGATCCTGGTGCCTGGGGTGCAGATATCATCAGTCCATCGGACTCAGACACAGTTACAGTTAGGGGCTGAGCGGGCTCAGTTGCAGACCTAGAGAATTGGTAGGACAGCTATAGCTATTAGTTGACCAGTGTGACTTTGAATAGGGGTATATAGACTGAGGTGTACTCACCAGGGCTTATGGGGACCCCTGGTGGGTTATTCTGTGCTGGTTGTACCTTCTGGCTTATGGGGGCCAAGTAAGGTTTATGTTTGTTTTAGTTATTGATAGTTAGACAGTAAGACGTTCTATTTCTCAGGTATGATCTCTATTCCTTCATTTCAGTTATTCTCAGTTTTATCTCTTTATTTCAGTCATTTACAGTTATCGTCTTATATATTCAGTACATATTGTACTGACGCCCTTTCTAGGGCACTGCATTACTTGCCTGCAGGTATGGATAGACGGGAAGCAGGTCCCTCGTAGCTTTCAGCCAGCATCACCAAAGCAGTTAGCTCCTTTCTTCCGGAGCTTGTAGATAGAAGGTTTACTTCTTTTGATTGTACAGTTCATGGGTAGGTCGGGGCCCTGTCCCGACCGTCATATTACTACTAGAGGCTTGCAGATTGTTTCTATTTCCCTGTGGTTAGCTGTTATTGGTCGTATGGGGCCTATATCTGTTTTAGTTTACGTGTTGGCCATGTGGGCCTAGTTTAGCTGACAGATTAGTGGCCTTGTAGTCCATAGTTTAGCTTAGTACTGGATTTACTTTACAGTCATAACTAGACATCATGGTGGCATTGTCGGCCCGCATAGGATTCCCTGTTGTTGTTTGATTCTGGTTAGCTGTTTTCATTATAGGTGGTTATAAGGCCTTGTCGGCCGGAGGTTGTATTTACAGCCGAGATATAGCCCGTTGTTTTCTTAAATTGAGAAGTGAGCCTGCACCAGGAGTGCACAGCTTAGCTTAGTCAGTTTGGACCCCAATAGGGCACTAGGTGCCAGTCATGCCTCCCAAAGTCGGGCGTGATAATAAGTAACATAAGTTACAAGACATAATGAGGTAGAATAATGAAATGGAGATTATAAAATAGTAACAGGTCACATTAATCACCATGAATATGAGAAAATAAATATTTTATAATATTAAAATGCTTTAGACAAAATTTCAACATTTATATTTACAAATATTAACACATCTTCTTATATATATAAAAGTTACATCGCATAAATAATTTTTGAGATTTTACATATCCTCACACAATAAGCACATCTCAAGAGCCAAATATTTGACTCTGACAATATTCTTATATTCTTTTATTCTTGCTCCACTATAAGACGGATTGCTTTTTGAATCGCCAAAGCTTTGATGACTTTCTCACAAAATGAATTGAACTAACATAAGGCATGAAACACATAACCGTCTTCAAGACTATCATTGCTATACTCAATTTTTTGAGTATTTTAAATCATATCTGCAGGTAACACACTTTCTTAAAAAAAAATTAGTGAAATGGGAGGGGGCGAAGGGGTTAGTCACATCTTCTCTCCTATGACATAACATTTGCATTATTTCATTTATCTGTAGACCCGATAAAATTAAATAAAAATTTTGATGAAATTTCAAACATCACTCCATAAACTCACTTTTAAATTCTCCCAACATAGAAGCAGCATCTCCTGGCCATTATCATATTATGAATTGATCAAGCCTTTAATACTCCATAATTTTTTCTGATCCCACGGGAGGGAAAAGATATCCCTCTTTTAGTTAGTCCTTAGCCATTCAGAGGTATACAATCAATCCTAATTCTTCTTAAATTTTGGTATATCAGTTTTATATTCTTTTGAAAAATTGATATTCGAGTATCTAGATATGATTTATGCCATAAACAGTATTAGATTTCTTGTTTGTTCAATGAAAAATATTCCGAACAGGCGACTGCTGTAAACCTTTCGGGAACCGTTTAATTACCCCCGATTTTAAACAAATACGCAGTGTGTTCTAACATACTGAAGACACAAACACAAGTAGTTTTTATTAGCTGAACGCATGACACTTGTTTCTATTAACATGTATAGTACTGCTGCTCGGAAGGGTTCATATATATGCTATATTATAAATTGGACCTTATAAATAATTATAGTAATAGGTTAGGTATTTATCATTCATAGCAACTGTTTGAGATGTTAAGCAAAAAAATTTAGAGATATCAGGTGACTATATCGTTGTATTCATATGTGTATTTGGGTTGTATCTATGAATAAATATTGTGTAATATATTGAGAAATACAGTCTGTATCAACAAATATAGGTTATATTGACGAACACAGTGAGTGTATACAAAGATGTAAACAACAAAATATGTTCATTCACTCTAATTTCACTTGTATTTATTTGTTCATTTATCACTTGTATTCATTCACTCTAATTTCACTTGTATTCATTTGCGTATTTAGGTTGTACCGGCGAATAAAATTCGAGTGTATATAAAGATACGAAACAACAACAATACAGGGAATTGTATTCATTCGTTTTAATCTCACTTCACTTGTATTCATTCGCTCTTGTATCACTTGTATTCATACGTTCTAATTTGACTTGTATTCATTTGCTCTAATTTCACTTGTATTCATGCGCGCACTTAGGGTGTATCAATGAAGGGCCATGTGCACAAATGCGCTTATTTTGGGATGGTCCTTAATTTTTTTCCTTGGGCACTTTAACTAACAAAAAAAATGGTCAAAATACCCTTAATAGCCAAAGACAAAAAATTCGCGAGGCAAACATAAAATTCACAAGGCATAAGATTTTGCCTAAGTTATGCCTTAAGCCATAAATTCGCATAGGTAATGCCTCTAGGCATAAGTTAAGTAACATGAACTTATGTTTAAGGAGCAGAAATTCAGTAGCATGACTTTGTGTCTTGGGGCAGATGTTCAATCACGTGAACTTCTTCCCATAGACACAAGTTCAATAACATAAAATTTATGCCTTGGGATACAATTTCAGCTGGGGAACTTGTGCCTACGGGCAGAAGTTCATGCAATTGAACTTCTTCCTACTGAACTTATGCCTTCTAAGGCTAACCTATGCCTTGCAAATTTTTTTACCTTGCAAAATTTGTTTGTTTTCCGATTTCTATAAACTTCTGTCTTCTAGGGCTAACCTATGCCTTGCGAAATTTCTTTGTTTTGCCCTTTTTTGTAAAATATTAGGGGTAATTTGTTTGTTTTGCTATTTTTTTAAAAATATTAGGGGTAACCATGTCCCCTTTTTATTACTTAAAATATTGAAAGGCAAAAATTAAAGACCACCAATTTTAAGGGCAAAAATTAAAGAACACTCCAATATAGGGATCGCCGATGCAAAAACTTAATCAACGAATACAATGGAAGTATATATATACAAAGGTATAAAATAATTTTATAAAATACAAGGACCTCTATCTATTCTAATTTCACTTGTATTCATTCGCAATTATTTACTTATATTGATTCACTCTAATAAAATACGAGACATGGGGGGAGCAAGAGAGGACGCAATTATTTTACTTATATTGATTCACTCTAATAAAATACGAGACATGGGGGTGGGGGGTGCAAGAGAGGAGAGAGAAGAGTGGCGAGCAAGAGAGGGAGAGAGAAGGAGAGAGTAGCAAGGGAGAGAGGCTAAAGAGAGGAAAATATAATTATAAATTATAATTTTTTAAAGTACAGCTATAAAAAGTAAATACATAGCACATGTTTGTTATACCATATAAAATTTCCTATGATGATATATCCTCCGCTCCACCATGTCCGTAGAGAATTCCAATACATCACCTGAGAAAATAATCCGACCGTGTTATGTACAAGCACAAAAATACTCGTCTGAAACAGTACTACTGTTGAAAAACTGAGACGACCGAGGTATATCACAGACTTAGATAATTAATAACTCAAACCTTAGGTGTTAAGGAAAAAAAGGCGAAGAATATTAATTAACTTAAAGTCAATGGTTATATTTCCAGACAATCTCTTTTTTCTCTACATTGTAACCTGCAGCAATTGTTACATAAATAACCTAAAATTTCATACCTCAAAAATCAAATTAATGAACAAAAAAATCTAGTTCCTGCAGCCACGAACATGAAATGTTGACAATTGGTGCTTCCAGTGACTATCATCTATACTTCCAAATTATGTCAGCACTAGTTCTACCTTGAATCATTCCTGGATCAAGCATTGACAGGGTCTGAGGCATTGACATACCCCCAGATACAACAATCTCTGATTATAAAGAAAGATAAAGACAGACAGAAAAAACTCATTATTATGAGTTCTTCATGCAAGAATGTCAGGAACAGACAGAAAGTTTTGCTAGATGAGAATCAGAACCCTCCATCAAGGTAAAGCATAGCAAAGAAGTTGATGCATTTCGTTAAGCAACACTACAAAGAACATCTCTCACCAATTCCTTCACGAATAGACAAATTTGGTCTGACAACATCTTTTACATTCACCAGGAATATATCACCAATGTAAAGATTTGTAGGAACATACACACAGCATAGCCCTTCCCCTCCTGAATAGTTCTGGATTGGGATGGTAAGGAAGTAAATTTCAATTATGATGGACAGACAGTTGAGATGATAAACAATCTTTTTGCTACTGCCATAATATACGAGAGTTGCATTGCTCCTCTACTATGTAATACTCCCTCCGTCCCAATTTATGTGGGATTATTGACACTTGTGGTCTAAAATAAACAATTACATTTGTGTGGATATCAATCATTTCACTAAGGATAAAAGGAGAATTTTAAAGTTAATTTATTTCTAATTACAGAAAGGTGACATTTTTCTGGGACAAGGAAAGGGCGCCACATAAATTGAGATAAAGGGAGTAACAATATTTCCAAACAGTGTACCAGTTTGTTTTGACCAGCAAACTGATTCCTCGTGAATAGATAAGCATTGGCATACCTGCAAGACAACAGACGCAGTGATGAACCCAAATGCATATTCACCAATGTGTGGATGCCTTATTATGGCAACCTCCTTGAAAGCTTGCTTCTTCTGATCTGCAGTATAATAGGAGGTAGAATACCCATCATCGATCTTCCACTAAAACCCATTGCTTTAAGGTAATGAGAGGAAATTCCATCAAGGATACCTGGAGATATGGCAGCACTAATTTGCTTGGAGGCATTATGAATATGCCTAACGAATGGCATTCTTTTGATGAACCACTCCCCAAGACTCAAATCAGATGACCCCAACCATGATGACATAAATACCCCAACCAAGAAAATGAAAGTGATTGAAGTTATAAATCCAAGACCTTATCAACATGGGCCACAAGAATGTGTCAAACATTTCAATCCCAAAAAGTGGTCGACAAAGAAAAGTATCACTAACATGAATTGCTAAAGAAATCAAAAGAAAAAAAATCCTTTTTCCATTATGGCTAACTAACTTCAGGTTCAGCAGGGATACGAGAAAAATATTCATTAATACTCCAGGAACACTCTTCTGTTTAGCACAACCACGTTCCCATATGCTCTCCATCATTTTTCAACAAAGCTGAACCATCATCTTGTGATGAAGCTGAATCATAATAGTACATGCCTAATTTGAAAACATATCATGAGGAGCCTAGGCTCAAACATACCACAAGATGAAAAGTGGGAGTCTAGACTCCAAAACCGTGTGGTAAGCTAATAACATAAAACTGAAATAAATCATGAAACATACTTGATCATTGGGGATTGCCCAAACTTATACATGCCTTGAGATAGTCAAAATAATGGATATAAACATGGATAATTCAACATAATACTTTCACCATACTTGAAAACATGGATCATAATCTCAACCTTTCCCGAACATTCATAATTTGGCATCATAATTGTAAGACTTTGAAATTATAAGTTTGTTGCAAAAATAATTATAAAACATGGTCATGAATCTTAAAACAAAATTATAAACATGAATAGATTTTACCCATGATAGATACTTAGAGAATTTTAGAAATTGGATTAAAACCCCATAGATTCATCAACCTTGAATTACATGAATTTAGAAGAGGATTTGGGCACGGGAGTGAAGGAATACTCTCATTAATAACCCCACACACCTAGATAAATTTGATTTCACACCCTTCCTTGATTGCCCAAAAGATTTGGGGAAAAACCTAGGGAATTCTCAAGCTTGATCTCCAATGGTTCACTCTAATCTTGCATGCATGGAATGGAAAGGCTTATGATAGGTTAAGTGAGGTCAAGTACTCTTAAATCCCTTCTAACTGAGCTTAAAATAACGTAGTTTAGGACTTAGGATCTTAGAAATAACAAAAACATCCTTACTAAAAGGCTGGAAAACTACACACTGCTAGTCACCACGAGGGACACCACGACTCATGGTGATCAATCCATGAAGTCTTGTATCCAACCCTCCATTTTTAACTCTGATCTAGACCACGACCAACTCCACGAGTCATGGAAGCACTTCATGAATCGTGGCTTCCTCCCATGGTCACACCTTGCCCACGAACCTTTGCCATCCTCCTCTCACTTCACGAGTCACCTAACAACTCGTGAAGTCTCCCAATGGGTCACTGGACGACTCGTCCTGTGGCACAGGCAACATTTTCTTGATTTCTTCACTTGTAGCCTCAGGTATGATCTTAGGGACTTTCAAGGTATTACGGTTAGGAAACTCCGATAACCATAAAGTGGTATCCCTAGAAAGAGAGAAGGGGAAGAGTCTCAGCCTTATTGAATCCTGAATTACACCAGGCAACCTATACGCCTTGCATATACCTATGAAGTTCATCAAGTGCAGGTTGGCATCATCCACTACATTACCACTAAACACCCCTTTCATATTCAGCAATTGTATCATGGTGCCAGTGATGTCAAACTTTGCCCCAATAGGCAAAGGTGGTGGTATAATAGCTCCAGTTTACTCGGCTTCACCAATATCCAGGTCGTCCTCATCAAAGAACTAAGGGGCATATCTCTAGCCTATGTTTCCCCTTCTATGGAAGCCAACATTTACAATATCATCCCGAGCATCCTCGGCTTCCTGAAGTGCAGCTTGCCTAGCTTCTTCAGCAAGACAGGCCTCTCTTTGCTCTTGGTTCTCCATTCTTCATAGTGTTCACTCTAATTCAAGATCAAGAGGAATCAGAGGGTTTCCGCTCCGTCGAGTTCTTTGCATTCACCAAGAGACAACTTGTGGGTGTTAAAAATAGAAAAAAACGTCAATGAGGAAATAATAACTAAAAGTTAAACACAAGTTAATCTATTCATAAGCAGTATCCATCGGCAATGGTGCCACTTTTTGATAATGCTCAAACTCATACTCCTGATAAAGCATGAAGTGGATGTTGTCAATAAGGAACCCAACAAAGGTTGGGGTCGAACCCACAAGAAATATGGTAAGAACTAGACTAATGTAGGTATTTAAGCTTTTAGGTATGTTATCTCCAAATTGGGTGTTTTTATAGAAAATAGTTGTAAAACAAGATTTAGAATCCAGTTATTGTTTATCAAGATTTTAAATTAACTAGGGTAAGTGTTACCCATGGGTTCATAACAACTTTGGGTTTACACTCGCTATCTATCCCAATTCTTACTTGTAGAACTGATAACTAGTATTCATCCAAATGGTTGGTTTGTCCCTATTGGATGAGTATACTCAATCACTAGGTTAGGACTCACGAGCGATTTCAATTTAACCATTATAAATTTGTTCAAAATTAACTATCCTGTGACCGAAACTCAAGTTATACAATGACCCATAAAAATCAAGGCTTTGTTGCAATTCTCTTTGCCTAATCTCTACATCTCTAGGTTCAAGCAAGTGAAGAATTCGGGAAAGTCCTATCATTGTGATTCGTTAATAAACATTAAATATGAAGAGAATACTACCCAAGATCACTCCAAGTGCTATTTTATAGCTTAATTTCGTCGTGTTTGTCAAATTATACACTTACATTCTTATGCGATTTTGTGTAAATTTGTGTATGCACTAACCAACATGATTAGTTCTTGTTTTATAGGTGTAAAATGAATACCAGGGACTAAATAATGATGGGTGAAGTGAAGGAATGGAGTTGGGAGTGAAATGCAAAAGATGGCAAGTGTACATGCCATGGAAAGGCTGGCCGCGCTAGGCAGTGTGCCGCGCTGTGCGTGTGCCGTGCCCAACGCCGTGCCACGCCAAGGCCATGCGCGCGAAGAGCTAAAGAATTCCATGGCTCCTACACGCCAGCATCCGAGCCACGGAAGGCAATGCTGCGCGTCAAGGGCTGTGTCACGCTGGCAGTCGCGCATGATTTGGGCCATGCCATCGCCGGTAGTCGCGCAGGCACTTCGCACAACCTACCGAGGATGCAATTTCCAGTAGCTGTCCGCATTTTCTCCATGTCACGAAGGCAAATTGGCACTTCCACCTCCGTGCCACAGATCCATTTCATGCACGACCTAAAATTGTATTTTCCCACTCAGTATAAATTGAACCTTTAGCTTCTAAAGTCATTTTGTCATGAAATATCTTCTGGAAACCTTAGAGGAGCGAAGGGAGAAGTGAAGAACTCACCTAAGGTTCACTAATTTTACATTCTCTTTTACCTATTCTTGTAAGTACTCTACTTTAAAGATGTTTTTAAGTTATTGTATGAACATGAGTGGCTAAAACCCTTCCCGTAGGGTTGAGGCCACGTGATATGATTGTAATGCATGAATTCATTTTGGTTTGAGTTTTTAATTGTTGTTTTGTCTTACATTCTTTGTTATGGTTGTTTTTATGTTTGATCACCATGGAAACGTACATGTTAAGCTAGGTAAAAGCTTGAAAGAGTAAACCTAGGCAAGAACATAGGAATGTAGGGAGCAAGTTCTTCTCTTTCGATATGATTCGCAATTAGGATAAATAATATACCTAGATTTCCTTGCTTGGTTGATAAAATGGGATGATAGCAAGACACCGACTTAGAATTGTCACTCCACCACTCGTAGAAGTATTTTTCAAGCTAAGTTAGGTTAAATGATTAGAGGTATGGAAGTCCCTAATCAAGAGCACAAACCCCATAAACCAAATCCATGTTGTTGAATTATCCACGAACTAGGATTTCACATCCCCGCTCAACGATGTAATTATGAGGCTAGTTTGTCATGTTTAGAGGCTCGAGAGACCATGAACATCGCATTTCCAAGTATATGAGACAATAATTGCTAATTTCATACATGAACCATTACGAAGTGTAGCATTGCATGATTATCCGGCCTTAGCTCTAGTTGCTTCTTATGTCATTTCCAGATTTTTTTGTGACCACCCTTAGACTTAATTTGAATTTACCAAAATTTCTATAATCAACACTTGTGAAGTTAATTTTAACACTTGAACTTGATAATTCGCTGAATTGATCCAGTCCTTATCGGTTCGACATCTGACCCTTAAAAAGGGCCACTGTATTACTTGTACGACCGCGTACGCTTGTGAGTGCACTGGAGAGCAACAAGTCTTTGGTGCCGTTGCCGGGGAATGGCAAATTTTAGTGAATTTTTTGATTTTTGTGTACTTTTTAATTTCCTCAAGTGTTGAAAAACTGTCTTAGTCAGCTATTTTGCAAGTAACAAATTTTCCTTGCAGAGCTGGCAAGGAATAGAGAGCTAGTGGAACCGTTGCTTGAACCTGAACGTCAACTGCATTTACTCATGAGGGAACCTCTAGAGCGAAAGATAAAGAGACTTCAGGAGCAGTTACAACAACACCCGCCAATAGGGCGAGCATAATTGTTACCTGAAACCATGGCAGCCCAACTAGTTCGCGAAGTGGCCCATTAGAGACAAATGTGACCTCAAGTATCCGTAAACCAGAGCATGGAGGGAACTTTGAATTGAAACAGAATATGGTGCAACTGTTACATTCTAGTGGCCAGTTCACTGGGATGACTCAGGAGGACCCACAACAACACTTATAGAACTTCTTGGAGATCAATGACACCTTCATCCCCACCGGAGTGTTAATCGATTATGTCCGACTCACACTTTTTCAATTTTCATTATTGGGAGAGGCAAAGAGGTGGTTGAAGGCTGAGCCACCTAATTCCATTACTTCTTGGGACGACTTAGCGAAGAAGTTCCTTATCAAATTCTTTCCTTCAGGCAAGGCTGCCAAACTCAAGAGTGAAATACTAAGCTTCAAGAAGAGGCGGGAGGAGAACTTGTTATTGGATTGGGAGAGATTCAAGTCACTATTGAGAGACTGCCCCCATCATCAGTAGTCTAATGAAGTGCTAGCCCATACCTTTGTGGAGAGCCTAGACCCAAACACTAAAATTTTACTAGACACTGCATCAGGTGGGCAAGCAATGGAGAAGACATATGGTGAGCTGTACACTTTGTTGAACAGGATTGCTCAGGGAAATCCAGAGTGGCACAGTGATTCATCAAGAGGGGAAGCAAAGAGAACAATAAGGTTGATAGAGGTGGATGGTGTAAATGCCTTGGCGGCATAAATAGCATCATTTCAACATCAAATGATGACTCAGTTCAACAAACTGAGTTTGAACCAACAACAGGGATAGGTGAATGCAGTTCAGCAGGCTCCTAGTTGGTGTGAGATCTGCGGTAATAATGGGAACAATGCGGAATCTTGTGGGGCCAATCCTGAATCCTTCAATTTGTTGGGAATGTTCAAAGAAACAATCAGAATTTTGGGAACAATTACAACAAGAATTGGCAGAGCCAACCGAATTTTTCTTGGGGTGGAAATCAAAGTCAAAGCTACCACAAACCTCAGTAGCAGCTGTATCAGCAACAGAACAGGCAGAAAGGTGGCCAGTTGAGCAACAACATTGAGGAGACGTTGCAGAAGATTATGGCAACACAGACCCAACTAGCAGAGAATCAGGCGAGGATGGCATCAGATTTGAAAAATCAGCAGTTGGCCACCGGCAATCTAGAGAAGAAGATGGGTCAACTAAAAGCTTCTCAGCACACCAGACCTCAGGGATGGTTACCAGTGACATAGATACAAACCCCCGACAGGTCAACGCCATCAGTCTAAGGAGTGGCAAGCAATTGGATGATGCACCATCGAAAGAGAAGAGAAATGAGGTGCAACTGGAGTTGGTTAGAAAGGGACCGTCCACTGAAAAGGGAGAGAATTAGAGTGCTGTGCAACAAAATGCACAATCATCATTGCAGCCAGCACAGAGACCACCACCACCATTCCCGCAAAGACTCACAAAGAGCAAAGAGGAGGAATGCTTTAAAAAGTTCTTTGATATTTTAAAAGAACTTCACATAAATTTTCCTTTGCTCGATGTTTTGCAGGGAATGCCCATGTATGCTAAGTAATTGAAAGATGTAGTGGCCAACAAAGCCAGATTGGTGGATGTCCAGACAATGGAACTGACTGAGAAGTGCAGCCATAGGGTAATGAGCAAGATACCAAAAAAGCTCAAAGACCCAGGGAGTTTTACCCTCCCTATACAAATTGGTAAAGCTGAGGTGATAAGAGCTCTATGTGATTTAGGGGCAATAGTTAATTTAATGCCCTTATCTTTGTTTAACACCTTAGGATTGGGGCAGCCGAGACCAACACGAATGATGCTGCAACTGGCAGACAAGTCTCAAGTGGCACCAGATGGAATAAATGAGGACCTGCTCATCAAAGTGGGTAAGTTCATTATTCCCGCTGACTTCATCAGACTTGATTTTAAAGTTGATGACAAGGTACCCCTGATGTTGGGACGGCCATTCCTTGCCACTGGAGGAGAAATTATTAATGTAAGAGCAGAGACCTTGAAAATGTCGGTCGGTGATAAAGAAGAACTCTTTCGAGTCTACCAAGAGATAAACCCACCCACACACTATAGAGACCTTTGTAAGGTCAGTGTGTTGTTAGAGGCTAAGTGTGGGGTGGCAGATTCCATAGGTCCACGACCTTAGGAGATGATCACTTTTCAGTCCGAATGTGATGGAGGGCTTTAGTTAGAGAAGGAGTTGGAAGAAGAGAGGGACAACGCAGAGGCTGTTCCCTTGAAAAATAAAAAGACAAGAAGATGGTTCTCTAAAGGGAACACTGATTTGAGGATGTCCTGAAAAGGATAGTCTACATCGTGTCGCGACATAAAATCAGGCGTTGCTTGGGGGGCAACCCAAGGGTACCACAGGTACAATTTTATTTTTCCTTTGTGTTGATTTTGTTTATTTTCATCTTGTTGTTGTTGTTGATGGTGCACAGTTGGAGGGGAAGTCTGAGTACCCTTGGAAGAGGAAGTTAAGAAGCATGAAAGGAGAAAAGTGTGGGGTCGATAACCCACTTGTACAAAAATGAAGAAAACTTGCTGTTAGCTAGGCCTAGAGGCCACAGGGTGTATTTCTCACCCGTTTTGAATTTTAATTTGATGCTTTGTAGACACAACATATTTTAAGTGTGGGGTGAGGAAAATTTCAAAATTTTGTGCTTAATGATTTTGGGTGGAATTAGTGCTTTGTAAGATATTGTTGTATGGAAAGGTTGAGTTGAGCATGATTCACCCACCCGTTGATTTTTCTTTTTGGTTCTTTTCTGATGGGGGGCACTGTGAACCGATGAATAAATTTTTCTTGTCTGTGCCTAGTTGGTTTAATCATAGTTAGGGACTGTTTATGATGATGGATGGATGACGACTGTCTTGAAGGAAAATTAGTCAATAGGCTTTTATTTTGGAACCCGTAGTTGATTGATGGTTTGATATTCTTGTTATGTGCTATGTATGATTGTGAGATGCAAGTGTTGTAAATTTTGAAGCATGTGACCAGTTGTATAACTCTTTTTGAGACACCTAGGCTCTTGAATGTGACTCGATGTGCTTAAAGTTGAATTTTGCATTCGTGTGATTAGCTGAGTTAAGAATCTATTGAATTTGTCGTAAATTGAGCATGTTCTATGAGTGTAAGGCTTTTTGAGTATTCCATGCTATTATGTAGTGTATAGAACTTGCCTGGTGTGTATATAAAACAAAATGAAGGATGTATATTGTAGGATATGATTTAGGCATTTCTTTGAATGAGCCTAATTTTCATCCCTCGTTTGCCTACCTTGAATGTCTGATACTAGTTAGCCCCATTAAGCCTTTAGCCTATTCTTTGCTAGCCACAAAATGAGCTTAATCCTTTCATTTCATTAGCTTTTAATTTGATCCAAAACTCCTAATCACTTATGTGAAATTGCAAAAGAAGTTAAGGAGTGCGAGTGAAATAAGAAGGAAAATAGTAGTGGTGCGAGTTTAAGAGAAGACTGAATGTGCACTTGTTTAAAAATGAATAAGAGTTAGTAGGGATTAAAAGAATAAAATAGCAAAAATCAAAGAAAATTACTCAAAGACTCCGTACTAACAGCTTAAGTGTGCCTAATGAGATGGGGAAACAAAAGAGGAAAAATGGGAGTAGAAAAGTATAAAGGTGAAGTAAAAGGATGGAAGTTCTTAAGGAGAGTGTGGTGTATTACAAGCGCTTAGGGAAGATACTCACTATTATTAGCCATAATAGTACCTACCCTCCTTTAGCTTACATTACAACCCGATAAGTCCTACTTGATCTTACTTTCGAACATTCTTAAATTAGTGGAGTAAAACATTAAGGGAAAGCTTATGGGTCAATACACGTGCCATGTGAATTCTTTGTGAGAGTGAGCTTATTTCTTATCCATATACCCATGCATGTTATAATTTGAAAATATACGAGCGAAAATGGGTAACTCTCTTGTTATGAGGGCACATGTTTAATGAAGGATAAAATTCCTGTCGGATTTCTTGACCAGTTGAATTACATGAGTTTGTTGAGATTGAGAGTCGATTCTTGAGGTTGGGAAGTATTAACATAGTGATATTTGATTTTAATGGTTATACCGTGCAGGCGATAGTTTTAGCTTGCTATCTAAAAACAATCATTGTAGCTGTAGCTTGTATTATATTGGTTCAATTAGCTATATGAGAGTCTTCATGTGCATGAGATGTAATAGAGTTGTTCGAGGAAGAACAAGACTTTAAGTGTAGGGTAGTGATCTTGGGCATAATTACATGCTCAAGTGCTATTTTATAGCTTAATTTAGTTGTGTTTGTCAAATTATACACTTATATTCTTATGCAATTGTGTGTATATTTGGGTATGCACTAACCAACATGATTAGTCCTTGTTTTATAGGTGTAAAATGCATACGAGGGACTAAATAATGATGGATGAAGTGAAGGAAGGGAGTTGGGAGTGAAATGCAAAAGATGGCAAGTGTACATGCCATGGTAAGGCTGGCCACGCCAGGCAGCATGCCACGCCGTGCGTGTGCCGTGCCTAGTGCCGTGCCACACCAAGGCCATACGCGTGAAGGGGTAAAGAATTACAGGGCGCCTGCGCGTCAACATCCATTCCACGGAAGGAAATGCTGCGCGTCAAGGGCCGTGTCACGCTGGCAGTTGCGCATGATTTGGGCCGTGCCACACCGGTTGTCGCGCTGGCACTTTGCACAACCTGCCGAGGATGCAATTTCCAGTATCTGTCCGCGTTACCTCCATGTCACAGAGGAAAATTAGCACATCCACCTCTGTGCCACGGAGCCATTTCATGCACAGGCAAAAATTGTATTTTCCCACTTAGTATAAATTGAACCCTTAGCTTCTAAAATCATTTTGTCACGAAATATTTTCTAGAAACCATAGAGGAGCAAAGGGAGAAGTGAAGAACTCACCTAGGGTTCACTAATTTTACATTCTCTTTTACCTATTCTTGTAAGTACTCTACTTTAACGATGTTTTAAAGTTATTGTACGAACATGAGTGGCTAAAACCCTTCCCCTAGGGTTGAGGCCATGTGATATGATTGTAATGCATGAATTCATTTTGGTTTGAGTTTTTAATTGTTGTTTTGTCTTACATCCTTTGTTATGGTTGTTTTTATGTTTGATCACCATGAAAACATACATGTTAAGCTAGGTAAAAGCTTGAAAGAGTAGCCCTAGGCAAGAATATAGGAATGTAGGTAGCAAGTTCTTCTCTTTCGATATGATTCACAATTAGGATAAATAATATACCTAGATTTCCTTGCTTGGTTGATAAAACGGGATGATAGAAAGACACCGGCTTAGAATTGTCACTCCACCACTCATATAAGTAGTTGTGAAGCTAAGTTAGGTTAAATGATTGGGGGTACGAAAGTCCCTAATCAAGAGCACAAACCCCGTAAACCACATCCATGTAGTTGAATTGCCCACGAACTAGGATTTCACATCCCCGCTCAATGATATAGTTGTGATCCTGGTTTGTTGTGTTTAGAGGCTCGAGAGACCATGAACATCACATTTCCAACTATGTGAGACAATAATTGATAATTTCATACTTAAACCATTATGAAGCGTAGCACTACATGATTATCCGGCCTTAGCTCTAGTTGCTTCTTATGTCATTTCCAGATTGTTTTGTGACCACCCCTAGACTCAATTAGAATTTATCGAAAATTTCTATAATCAACACTTGTGAAGTTAATTTTAACACTTGAACTTGATAATTCGCTGAATTAGTCCAGTCCTTGTGGGTTCGACATCCGACTCTTAATAAGGGCCTATGTATTACTTGTACGACTACGTACGCTTGCGTGTGCGCTGGAGCGCAACAAATACAATACAAGAATTTAACATTGGTTTCGAATAACTTTGTGTAACCCTAGTTCGTTAATCCACCATGGTTCCACAACCCTAGTTGTGGAGGTTTTAGACTCTCATGATTGTAAGATTATTATTAGTATTTATAGACAAACACATAATGAAATACTTAAAACTATGATTGAAAGAAAACCTACTTTGAAGATTGCAAGAAGAGATGATAAAAAAATTCAAGAATAATTTGAAAAAAATCAAAGTTAAGATCTCAAGAATTGATCTTCAATATTGTCAAAACTGATTACAAAATGATAATGAACGACCTTCTAACTAAAAGAAACCTAAAAAGTATTTACGCAAATAATAAAATCCTTTTCCTAAGTTAACAGGGAAATATCCAAATTAGGCGTCGACTCCTCATACGACCTGTAACAGGATTGTATGGGGCGTTCCTTGTCTTGTACATCCCTTGGCTTCTGCAGAATTGGGCTAAGGGTTGGCCTCTGATACGACTCGTAACAAGATCCCACCGGTTGTACAATCAAGTCATGGTTAGATATTGAGAACTCTGACATCTTTTGAAGATTTCTATGAATGTCTTGGTAGGCCTCGTACCTTGTTCCTACGACTCGTAACGGCTTGTCGTAACATGAGATCTGCCAAGTCCCAAAATCTTTAAAGTTTTCCACGACTCCTGGTATGGGTTATAGGCAGATGTTACGATTTCAGGAGACTTCAACTGTGCAAATTTCTCTAAAGCTTTCTATGACTCAAGTTACGGCTCGTACCAGGATGGTACGACTCGTACCAAGAGTCGTACTTTACCTTTGCCTTGTACAAATCTTCTAGAATTTTCCACTATTCTCATTATGGCTTGTGCAATCTTGGTACGACTCATACTGAGATCGATACTTGGCCCAAAATTTGCACTTTTATGCATCGTTCACACATTTTCACTCTAACACCCATGTTCTCTGAAATCAAAGTAAAAGCACCTTATATCCATATAAACACACCTAAGTCCATGCTATTTTCCTAGTTTTAAGCATAAAAAATGCTGTAATCTCACAGCACATCATGCTTCTGCTGCCGGTCTTGCCTACCTGAATCTGTATCATGATAAGATACAATGCCAAATGGCGTCAGTATGATTGAATGTATGGTATGTAAAATGGTTGAATGAAACAGCAGGTAAGCAAGAATCTTTGAACTGAAAGAATAAACTGACTGAATCTGATACTCTGAATGATGCATAAAAACACAAGTATGAAAAATGTGTAAAAAGTTATGTAATAAAACTATACATCAAAACAAGCTCTGAAAAATACATGTATATACATGTATACTTTAGTTGGGAGTTTCTTATAACCGACATACATCATGTATGAGTGCATGATGTTCAACTTCTGGCCCAAGTTGGGAGAGTTGTCCAAAGTCTTGCTAGAGCAGAGGATGAACTAAGCTATGGATCCATGCTAAGCCCTTACAAAGGACTGTCTGAGGAGTCGCCCGAAACAATGATATTGTCTCAACCTACTTGGCTATGTAGTTCTAGGGTTTACAGGTTATCTAAGGCCTTCACCTATCTCAGTTCTACGTAATTCTCCCAAAACTATGCTCATACAAAATATGCTTATCTGAGGCAGCTGAAAACATCTTTATAAAGCACTTTAGCTAAAATTATAATAGATGTTTTAAAACTCTATTGAGCTTTGTGCTAAAAAATCTATACTCTACTCATGAGCCTTGGCTTAAAAATCTTGTAAAAGATCTTGTGAGCCTCTATGGTAAAAACTCTAAGTTTCAAAAACAACACTTTATTTTTGAAAATCATGCTATAACTGAACTTTCTATCTGGAAATTCTTTTTATGAAAACTCACTAAAGATCTTCTATACATTAGTCATGAAAATAATACATATATCTCATAATACAAAACTTTCAAAGATATGACTTTTTATGCAAGTGTGGTTCATGGGATAAGAGGAAATGAACCATAATCAATCAATCAATAAAGTAAGGATTATAATCAACAATTAAGAGGGATTATAATCAACAATTAAGAGATACAAAGATATAATACAACATGATAAAGAATTCAACCACGAATAATTCAAAGTATAGGGAAGAAGACCAAATTATGAAATTGGGCAAAAACCCTAGGTTTAACTTCAATGGAATCTTTACTAGATGTAGGACATGAGAAAGAATTGAATTCCTCACTACGATTAGGCTTACATACTTGGAAAAATGAACTCTTGACTCTATCTTGAGAATCCCTAGGTTAAAGATGAAGAGCCCTAACTTCCTTGAGAGCTATGAGAGCTAATGATTCTTGAATATATGGTGTTATTGTCATGACCCGAGCATAGATCCCAGATGTGACACGGTACCTAGAACTAAAAGTGGTTTCAAGCTAACCCATGGTACATTGATAATGCTCAAATCACACTCCTGTAAAAGTATGATGCAGACGTTGTTAATAGAGAACCCAACTAGATTAGGGTCGATCCCATAGGGAATATGGTGATATAGAATAACGCCAGTATTTAAGCTTTTAAGTTTGTTATTTCCTAAAGGGGGGTTTTGTAAGGAAGTAAGCACGTAACAGTATTGACAATTGAATTGTTATCAAGATGATGCAATTAACTAGAGAAGTGTTCCCCATGGATTCATAACTACTTCGGGTTTTACACTTGTGATCTATCCCAATACTTGACTTGTAGAATTGATAACATAGGTTCATCTAGATGACTGGTTCATCTCTATTGGATAAATATACCCAATTACCGAATTAGGTTTCTTGAGTGATTTCACTTTAACCGTTATCGATTTGTTTCAAATTAACTATCTTGCAACCGTAGCTCAAGTCATACAATGAACCTTAAAGTTTAAGACTTTGTTTCTTTGTTGTTCTTCTCTTTTCCTAATCTCTACCTCTCTAGATTCAAGCAAGTAGCTAATTCGGGCAAGTCCTAATGTTGCACTCCATTAAGAAACGTTTAAGATGAAGAGAAGACCATATAAGCATTAGTTTTGGTTTAGAATCACTTTGTGCAAACCCTAGTTTATTATTTCACCATGGTTCCTACAATCCTACGTGTGGAGGTTATAACCTCTCATGATTGTAAGAAAACAATTAGCATTCATAGAAAAAAACATAATTTAGAACTTACTATGATGATTGAAAAGTAAACCTACTTGCTGATTACACAAAAATAATGAAGAAGAATTCAAGAACAATGGAAGAATCAATGTGAGAAACTCTCCAAAAGTTGTTCTCAATATTTCCAAAAGTCAGATACTAGTTAAAAGAATCGAACTCCGAATTAAAATAACCTAGAAAAGTATTTATATAAATAATTAGAAACCTTTCCAAAATTAATAGGGAAACTAATAATCTGTCACCACCTTCACCTACAACTCGTACCATGATTGTACAGGTCATACCTCTGCTCGTATAATGTCTGGCCACTTCTGATTTTGGCTGTGTTGGAAATTGGTACGACTCTTACAATGAGCCTATGAATCGTACAATCCTGACATGGTATGAATCTGAGATTTTTGACATCCTTTTCATAACTTCACGAGTGTCTTAGTCTGACTCGTACCTTCCTCCTATGCCTCATGACTGCTTCTCATACCTTGAGATCTACCATCCCTCAATCCTTTTGAACTTTACCACGGCTCCTTGGTACAGGTCGTAGGTAGGTATTATGATCCGTGGTTGCCACCTGTACCAGGAGACTAACCCAGTGTAGCTTCTTCTGAAGTTTTCTATGACTACATTGGTACGGATCGTACCAGGATGGTACAACTTGTACCACGAGTCATAACTTGGTATTTTCCTTAAGCTCATCTTTTGGACTTCTCCATGATTCTCAGTACGGCTCGTACCACAATTGTACGGCTCGTACTGAGGTCTGTACTTGACCCTTTTCTGCACTTTTTTCACTTCTTTTGCAGATTTCAACTCCAACACCTAATTTCCCTGAAAACAAAATAAAAGTGCCATCATATCCATATAAACACACCTAAGACCATGCTTATTTCCTTAGTGTTAAGCGTCGAAAGTGCTGTAAACCCACAACATATCAATACCACCTTTTCATGTCCTCAGGCAAACTAAACTAAACTATAAAACGACGCTCATCTAGAAAGTAAACTAGAAGACCTACAACCAACACAACCAAATTTGCACAAAAAACATTATCAACTTTTGACCCTTTTTTCATTCAAACCAAGTCAGCTATGCACACATGCAACTACAACTCATGACATACAGGGATCAAGATATGGCATCTAACTATCAGCAGAGAATTAAGCTATCACTAGTGCTATTCACACAGACAATTGTAAGAATGCAATACAAACTATAATACCCCAAAAGTCTCTTAGATAAGACCCGTGGTTGAAGTGGAGAAAGAAGGAAAAATGTTTGCACCATGTCATAGGACGACTCGTCAGGTGACTCGTTAGATCACTTGATGGATCGTGTGACATGTGAAATGGTGCCCTATCGGAGGAGAGTCATTGTCAGGGGGTCATGAAGGGTGGTGTAACGAGTCGTGGGTCAACTTGTTGGTTGGGCAAGGTGTAAAATAATATTGAAATCCAGTGATCAAGATGAATGAAGGGACGAGTCGTGGTGTGACTTCACGACTCGTCGAGTGAGCCGTGGTTAGGATGACAAGGAGTATGGAACTATAGTGGTGGCAACGGGTCAAGGGATGACTCGTCAGACCACCTCACGATTCGTCCAGTCCCTCGTTTGGACCGGCAGTGTTACTTTTCCTGCGATATCAGTAAGGATATTTTTGTAATTCCAAAGCTCCTAAGCCCTTAACTATGTCATTTTAATCCTTGAAAGAAGTGTATTAAGGGAGTTTAACCAATTCTAATTCATTCAACTCCCATGCATGTAATATTAGGACTTCCCCATTGAAGATCAAGCTTAAACCCTTCAACTTCTTCTGCAAATCTATTGGGGTTTCAAAGAAAAGTGTAGATTCAGCTCACCCAGGTATGTAGGGCTATGAATGAGAGTTCTTTTCACTCTCATACTCAAAATTCTCCTCAATTCCATGAATTCAAGTCCTAGATCAAGTTCATGATCTTATGGGGTTTAAACCCAATGTTATGAAATTCTCTATGATTTATTTATGGGTCAATTTCCTTCATGTTTCAAAGTTTATTTTAAGATTCATAGGCAGATTATATACCTATTTTTATTGTAAATTCATGATTTCAATTTTTAGAAAATTATGCAAGTTCATGAGAAGTCAAGTTTATGATTTATGATTTTAAGTATGAGGAGATATCTATTCGGCTGGTTCGGTATAGGTTAAAACCGACACGCAAGTGCACGTGGTCAAACAAGTAATAAAGTGGCTAAGTAAGCCCAGTATCGAACCAAGGAGACTCTGGATAAGTAAAATTGCTTAAGTATACTATATTCCAGCTTACTTCTAATTATGCTGACCACAACGTAACCAAAAGTTAAATAATATTTGTTTATAAATTATATACTAAAACTATTAACAAATATCTACTTTGAATTTAAACTATGGATATGAGCATGCCAAGGTTAAGAACATGTAATGAACTTAATTATAATCATAATTTGGTTATTCTTCTCTTCCTGTTGCTAGCCAAGAACATTAGCCTAGAGATTAAAACTCTCGTATTTAATCTCACTTTAGAATCATAAACCATTCGTCTACATTTCTGTGATCAAATGCAATTTATGACCTAGCAATACAATTCCGGTTCCTAAATTGACTAATACGGCTTTCAAGTATATTTCTATCAGGAAAGCACATCAAAACCCAATTTTCCCAAATCAAGCTAAGAACAATACCCTATTAATTCACAACTTTCCAATTTCTTGCTCTCTCGAGTGAAATTGGACTTTTTAGATGTACATTAATGTCGGCCACACACTAATGCAGTAGAGACAAGAATTAATAGAACAACATAGAAGAAGAAGATGAAAAACCATACAATTCAATAATCAAAATTCATCACCATTGTTCACAACCTCAGCAAGGAAGAGAATTAGCCACTCCTTTGTGGATTAATCATCCTAAAACAAGTGTTAATCATACATACAATTGATTGAAAGAAGAAAGGAAGAGAGAAAATCCCTTAGCTTTTTCGTCCCTCAACTGCCTCTAACCCATGTCCTTGCTCCACCAAGTCTGCATTCTGAAAAATAAACCTAAGTGTGCTATTTATAGTAGTAGGACTCTTTCCCGGAATAACAAGCAACGTGTCACAGAGTGCATCGCGGAGCCCGGCCTCCGTGACATGCTACGGATGCGGAAGCCCTCTGGAAATCACCTGAAATTGGCCCGGGCAGCACCCTGCCGCGTTGGCAGCGTGTCATGCTGCTTGGGCAGCACGTTGGCAGCCCTTGGTCGCGGAGGCCACCTACCGTGGCACGTTGCCAATGCGCAGGTGGGCTGTTGTGAGCGTCCTGCCTGCCGTGGCACCTTGTCGACGCGCCGGTGGGCTGTTTTGTGCCTCCTCTTTGCCGACGTTCGCGTGTTGATTCCGTTTCCAAGCCTCTACCTCACCAACTCATGGATTAGTTTCTCAAAAGTCATAAAAACCTACAAAACAAAGGCTAATCATGTTGGTTAGCACATATCTTTACTTTATCTAAAATTACATGAAAATGTATACAATAATCTTAGATAAGCAAGACTAATTTAAGTCGTAAAGCGTATCTCGGGCATATATTTTTGCCCGTGATCAATATCTAACATGATTGAATGCGTACAAATTATCCATGTAAGAATTCATGATTTTACTTATGAAGTCTATTTCAAGTATGTATTATTTTAAGGTTTGGGAAAGGTCACACAAGTTAAACACGTTTTCGTGATTTAGTTCAGTTTTATAATATTAGCTTACCATATGGTTTGGAGTGATACTCCCTATTTTCAACTTATGATATATTTGGAGTCGGGGACCCCATATTCATATTTCAGACTATGCATATCAGCTTCATTGAAAAATGATGGTTTCATCTTCGTTTAAAAATGATGATGAGCACCTTTCCCGTTTCTGGTAGTAGTGTCTAGCACCGAGTAGGCTAGGGGTTCATGTAAACCCCGAGTCTCAAAACTGCGTACCATCGTAGGTTATATATTTACATCGGGACCTCCCTTGTGAGTTTCCTCTACCCCAAGGGGCCTTCAGCTTGATATTGATATCATAGTAACGTCCTTAGCCCTGAAAAATTTTTGGATGGCTCTGCCCACTTGAGTGTGATAGTTGGGGCATCACGTAAGCTCTATCGTGATGGTGTCAGTTTTAACGATTCTCCCATTGTTCCTCATGATTAGTTATGCATGTTTATGACTTATGATATTATATTTTTAGCAGGTTTGGCCTAATGATCAGTTTTTAAGCTTTTACTAATGATTTTAGTTATGGAAAGCCATATGATTATATTTTCATCTTTGGGTCATTCAATTCAGATATGAGATTCATCTTACAACTATACATGTTTTCAGATATCAACGTGCAGTCCTTACTCTCATAATCTTGTGATTTATATTTATATGCATGATTTCAGTTCAAACTTACTCAGTATGTTTTACTTCCCTTGCATACTCAGCATATTCCAAGTACTGACTGCATACTCTATGCTGTATCATTTCATGATATAGGTGCAGAGATCAGGCTCAGTTCTCCCGTTAGTCAGTCCCTGCAACTTTGTTCAGTTTCTCTTATTGGTGAGTCCTTATCCTTCGAGGATCTTCAGTTGGCTGAGTTATGCTATTTTCAATTCCAGGCTTCAACTACGTGGTGTTGTCCCATTAGCTCTTCAGACTTAGAGGCTTATCAGACAATATGTAGAATTTTAGCTTTGTCAATGTTGACTCTGTTTGGTTGCTATGTATCCAGACTTCTGCTGATTCATGTTTATTTTATCAGTTTCCATTTGATGTATGCTCTTTAGCCGCTATGTTCATGCCATGGGTCGACTTGAAGCTATTTGTAGTTCTAGATTTCGTGTCTCGATCCGGGGCCTCAGCTCTGGTCATGACATAAACCATGTACCCTCACAACAAATGAAGTCCCCGAAACTCACAGATATATAGAAATATAAAACTTGGGACTAATCAGGTAAGACTCTTACTATTACAAAGAAGTTCCAAATACTGTACATCGGATATCATAGGCTTGTCCTTATTTTTTCTATTTTGGTTTTTTGGACAGTTAGGCTAGGATCACTATAGGAATTTTCTCAGCTTGTAGTGTAGGCTTCGTGTTGGGTATGGTAGATATGGATATTAGTGACTAACCCTCCTTGACTCTACACAACATGACTTCACTTTACGCTTTTTACCCCTTTCTTCTTTCAACTTTTTTCCATTTTTCACCATTCAAATGAAATGCGTGAGTATGGTGTATATTTTTCTCATCTTTTTCTTTTATTTTAACAATTCAGCTCATTTTTTTAATTCACTTTTTCTTTTTACACCACACTTCACTTTTCTTTGACTTTTTCTTTCTTTTTCACCTCCTCACAGTCTACGCACCCCTACTATAGCCACTCTCAACTTAGGTATTTTTCCTGTGTTGTGGTTTACAATGTCCAAAGAGGGACCATGGCCAAACAGATTCATTACAAACATGGGAAAGGTGAATAGGTAATTAAAAAAGATAGTCAACCTTTAGGCTCAAAGTGGGGATCAATGGAATCATTTTTATTTGATAGGGTAATTTAAGCTAAAGTGGGCTAAAACAAAAATAACCTATGATCCTTTCCTAACCAAATATCCTAAAACCTATGTAAAGACCAACTGGGCAAGTTTTAGATCCTTTACGCAGTATTGAACTAGGTAAGCATCCTCACTCACTCATGATACAGGTTTTGCATTTATTCTACCTATACAGTTCATGCACAACTAAGCTACAATTACAAATGCTAATATACTAAATGCTACACAAAGATCCACATCAGTCATATTTTTCAGTCAACATACATAGCTAAACTCAAAAATTTTCAAATAGGGTCATTTTATCAACATTTTAAAACATATGCATTTATTGGATGTAAAGTACTTCTAAACTACTTCTAGCTAAACAAAACATAAAACACAAAATCCTAAACATGCCGGTTCAACTAGATAGTATGTCCAAGGGAAAAGAAACACGACAACAAAAACCTTCGGACAAAAATCAAAATCCAAAAATCACAACTACACCCCCCTTTAAAAAGCATGCTTTGTCCCCAAAGCATAAAATGTAAGAACTGGGTAAAGGGACATACCTGTGTGGTTCTAAGCGCTCTTGTCAGCTACTCAGAATTCAGTGACTATTCATGGGTTGCCTCCCAAGAAGCTCCTGATTTAACATCGTGGCACGATGCAAGTCTTTTGACTAAAAATTTATTAAGAGACTCAGAATCATCCTCGATTGATAACACAACCCTGAACTCATTAGGCTGCTTCATTGACCAGCAGACGTTAAAGGTGACCTCCTTATTCAGTTTGAATTTCAGCTGGCGGGCCTCAACATTTACCAGAGCTCTCCCATGGAGAGGAATGGTCACCCAAAAATAATGGAGACCTCAAAATCAACCTCACAATATAGGATCACAAAGTCCATTGGGAAGATGAACCAATCCACCTTATCTAGCACATTAATAAAGATCCCCACTAGCTTTTTAACTGTGCAGTCAGCCATCAATAGCCGCATCATCGTTGGTATGGGGGCTCCCAAGCCTAACTGTTTGAACATAACTAACGACATCAAGTTGATGGTCGCTCCAAAGTTACACAAAGCCTTTGCAAACTCAAAGTCACCAATCGTACAAGGAATGATGAAGGCACTTGGATCCTTCTTCTTTTGGGCAAGAACTCGTGAGGCTATGACACTGCAATGATGCAAGTTACCCACTGGATCATAGCTCATGTACCTCTTCTTAGTCACAAGGTCCTTCATAAACTTGACATATCCGGGCATCTGCTTCAATGCCTCAACCAATAATATTTTCACCGATAGTTATTTTAGCATAGAGAGGAATTTCTGACACTTACTATCTTCCTCCGCCTTCTTCATTCTCTGGGGGAATGACGGTAGTGGTAGAGGAATAGCCTATACACCTGTGTGCCCTTGTTCCTGTGACACCCCACCTTGGGAGGTATGACGGGCACCTGGTGAATGCTAGACTCTGGCTCTATTTCAAGAAACGAACCGGCTATATAGCAGCTGTAAATACAGCCCCCGGCTGATTAGGCCTATAGCCACCTGCAAAGCACAACAGCTAACCAGAACGATGACACTATAATCTGAAGCAACTGCTATTCACATTTGTGACCGACAAGGTCACTAACTATAACCAGAAGAAGGCCCCACGCGGCCAACATCAACAACTAAACACATATATACATGCACGGCCCCACACGACCGGCTCCACCACCACAGGGAACCATCATACTGCAAGCCTCTAATCGAAAGGAAATAGGAACAACCTCCGACTGTCTAGCTCCGGAGGATAGGAGCTGATAACTCTGGTGACTGGATCACGAGGGATCGACTCCTCGTCTATGTGTACCTGCAGGCAAGCAATGCAGCGCCCCCACGGGCGTCAGTACCACAGGTACTGAGCATGTAAAGCAAACTGAAATATACAATTGAAATGGGTAACAACAATAACATGACATATAAGCAGGAAGTAGCTGAGTTTATCTGACTGAGGATAACTGGGGAGAGTTTACCTATTTTGTAACTAAACTGGGCGTACCTAACGACGTGTCGTCCTACTGTCTATCTGTATTTAATAGCACATATAGATATACATATAAATACATACAATACCTGACCGAACCCCATAAGCCGGAAGGTGCCAACCAACAGAACAATCTATTTACCCCTACCCGGGTCTAAACCAACCAAAAATAAGTCACTCCACTCATCTGATAACTGTGAGCTCCTCCTACCAGCCCCCTTGGGTACGTAGCTCAGGCCTTGGCCTCTCACAATGAACTGTGTCTGAGTCCGAAGACTCCTGCCTCTGGGCGCAAGCACTCAACGAGGTAATCTGCTATTGTATCTGTGACTGAAACTGCCCCTGGGTGCAAACATGCAACACGGTAATTTTATAAAAATCTGTATCTGAAACTGCTCTCGGCCACAAGCGCACACAGAGTGGTCTGCCCCTGTAAACAGGGTAATCTGGCTCTACGCAGAGTAAACTGAACTGCCCTTGCAAGCAGGGTAATCTGGACCATATTATTATGGTGGTCAGCCATCATCGTCCTCTAGGCGGACGACATCGCCCGGCTGGGGGCGGTACCTGAATCTGGTATCGACACAGCCATAACCCAGGGGCGGCGGGGATGCTAAAGGATACCCACATGCCATAACAAGTCTCAACATGCAAAACACATACACAACAAGCATGCTCAAATGGAAAATACTAATCATATTCTCTTCTTTTATTTCAAGGCCAGTCCGTATTAAACAACTGATGCTATATTCTATTTTACACTTTTTCTGATTGCTGGGCTAACTGCTACCTGGCCTTTATCTGTTTATCTGATTATTGTTATCCGTAATCTGAAGCTATATCAGTTTCTAGAGCCATATCTGTTTCTGGGGTTATATCCGTATCTGGAGCTATATCGGTGTCTGGAGCTATTTCTATATCTGATTACTGATCTGATTATATCTGGATATAATTCAATAACATAGAACATGCCATCTATAACTGGATATAGCTCGATAATGTAAAATGTGCCATCTATTACCGGATACAGTCTCAACAAATGTAATACGTACTATCTATAATCTTGCTAATTCATTATATTGCTTTTAAAACTTCCATTCTGGGTATTACGTAAGAACATGCTGAGCTACTCGTGGATACCACATTACTATCTGAAATCATCTGACTATCCGTTATTCTGATTATTGCATGATACGTAATGATATACTAGCATGCTTGCTGGAAATATTATTGAAATCATTCTTGTACGCTAGGTATCTATTAATAGCCTTTATTCTATTTATTTTCTAGACTGTACTTCCTAGCTTGCTGAAAGAATAGCTTTACATACCTTAACCTCGATTTATCCGACTAACGGACGAAGCTCGGTCAGTACTCCAGCTATTTCTCCCAACTGCATTTACATATATGCCAATTAGAACTAAATACACCAATATTCTGAAAGAAAACGTCACTTTCGATATATTTATAGCCTAAACTTTGGCTTATCAAAAGACGGTCAAAAACTCGCTATTTCTCGAAAGTCCAGAAGGGAGAAATATTCACTTTAAGTCTAGGAGTATATTGACACTAATTTGGAGCAATTCCACTTACCTTAGTTCGGTAGCACGACGATTTGCCGGCCGAATTTCACGAAACTAAATCCATAGGAATACTCATTACTTCTTAATACCTCGGTATCTGGAGTTAATTTGAGTTTGGACCGCATAATCGGAAAGAAATTATCAAGAAACCTTCGCACCCTCTGTTTCTCTTTGTGTTCTGGAAATTAAATGATGAAAATGAAACTAAAAATCGAAGTTGGAGGCTTATATACTTGGGCTTGGACAGGGCCAACGTGTCACGGAGCCAACATAGAGGCTCCACCTCCGTGACACGTTGCCATCGCGGAGGGGCTCTGCCCCGGCCCCTTCCGCGATGGTTCGACAGGTTTCTCATCCGGTCTTTTCCCGGGCCTTTTTCTAGCATGTATGGCTTTCAAATACTCTTAACCAACATGCAAATAGGCCATCTATGTGTTGGGAATTTTACGGGGTGTAACATTCTCCCCCCCTTAAGAACATTCGTCCTCGAATGTAAACTTCTATCTAGAGGACTTCTCAACTTACTCAACTTGTTTCTAGAAAAATTTCAGCAGAATTTCCCCTGTAATATGGACTATCCCAAAAATCTGAAATGCAGAAAAGTCCCATAAAGGTACTCCACACAATACTATAGTATTTAAATGACAGATTAAAATAGACCTTCTCATTTTTATGTATACTGTAAGGCATTGCATAAGATAATAATACTAACATACCTGTCGCCTGACTAGGCTTGAAATAAATGAGGATATCTGGTCTTCATATCCTCCTCTGCCTCCCAAGTCATCTCCTCTCGGTTCTTGTTACGCCACAATACCTTGACAGACACAATATCTTTAGTCCTCAATCTACGAATCTGTCTGTCTAAGGTGGCACTGGAACCTCTTCATAGGCCAGCTCTTTCGTAACCTGGATATCCTTGGCTGGGACTGCTCTAGATGGGTCTCCTATGCATTTCTCCAGCATAGATACATGAAAGACCGGATGAACGGATTCCAATTTTGGAGTCAAGTTCAACTCATATGCTACTCGGCCTATCCTTCGACGAATCTTATAAGGCCCAACAAATCTCGGACTGAGCATACCTTTCTTGCCAAATCTCATCACCCCTTTCATCGGAGATACTTTCAGAAATACCCAGTCATTCACATCAAATTCTAGGTCTCTGCGCCGCACATTGACATATGATTTCTGGCGACTCTGTGCAGTCAGTAGGTGTTCTCTGATAAGCTTTACCTTCTCCTCTGACTGTTGAATGATGTCTGGCCCAATCAATGCTGATTCTCCCACTTCAAACCAGCCAACCGGCGATCTGCATTTTCGCCCATACAAGGCCTCGAAGGGCGCTATCTGGATGGCAGAGTGATAGCTATTATTATAAGCAAATTCAATTAACGACAAATGCTCGTCCCAGCTACCTCCAAAATCTAGCACATACGCTCGTAGCATGTCCTCGAGTGTTTGAATAGTGCGCTCAGCCTTTCCACCTGTCTGAGGGTGGAATGCTGTGCTCAAATTAATCTGCATTCCCAGACCCCTCTGGAATGACTGCCAAAATCTAGCTGTAAACTGTGCTCCTCGGTCTGAAATAATAGACACCGACACTCCATGTAATCTAAATATTTCTCTGATATATAATTCGGCATAATCCTCGGCCGAGAAGGTAGCTTTCACTGGCAGAAAATAAGCTAATTTTGTCAGCCTATTAACTATTGCCCAAATAGAATCGTGTCTATGTCTGGTGCGGGGTAATCCTTCTACAAAATCCATATTCACTGCTTCCCATTTCCAGAGAGGCACAACTATGTCCTGAGTTAACCCGCCTGGTTTCTGGTGTTCCGCTTTTACCAGTTGGCAGTTAGGACACTGGGCTACAAATTCGGCAATTTCTCTTTTCATTCCTAGCCACAAATAATTCTCCTTGATATCATGGTACATTTTCGTCGCACCGGGGTGAAGAGAATAACGGGCGTAATGTACCTCGTTCATAATCTGTTGGCGGAGCCCTGAAACATCTGGAACACAGAGGCGGCCTTTACATAATAGCACTTCTTCCTCAGTTATCTGAAAATCTGGCGCTTTACCCTGCTGGATTGTGTCTTTAAGCTAGATCAGGTCAGGATCCTCGTACTGCCGTTCTTTTACCTCTGTAACTAACGATGACACAGCAGTGTTCTGAATCACCGCTATGTTATTTTCTATGTCTACTACTCGAACGGCTAAACCAGCTAGTTGATGAATTTCCTTAGCTAACTCCCACTTCTCGGGTCGCAAATACGCCAAACTCCCCATTGACTTATGGCTCAGGGCATCTACCACTACATTAGCTCTCCCCGGGTGGTAGAGAATATTTACATCATAATCTTTCAGCAATTCTAACCAACGACACTGCCGCAGATTTAATTCCCTCTGTGTGAAAATGTACTGCAAGCTTTTATGATCTGTAAAAATGTCTACATGAACGCCATACAGATAATGCCTCCAGATTTTCAGAGCGTGGATCACTGCGGCCAGTTCTAGGTCATGGGTCGGATAGTTCTTTTCGTGCTTCCTTATCTATCTGGAAGCATAAGCAATTACCTTTCCATGCTGCATTAGCACACAACCCAGTCCAATGCCTGAAGCGTCGCAATACACCGCATACCCATCTATACCCTCTGCAATGCTAGTACTGGGGCGGTAGTCAATCTGTCTTTCAATTCTTGAAAACTCTACTCACATGCCTCCGTCCACTGAAATTTCGCGGCATTTTGTGTCAGCTTTGTCAGAGGTGCTGCTATAGTGGAGAATCCTTCAACAAATCTCTGGTAATACCCTGCTAAACCCAGGAAACTGCGGACTTCGGTTGGAGTGGTAGGCCTAGGCCAGGTTTTAACTGCTGCTATCTTCTGCGTATCAACCTATATACCAGTATCCGACACAATATGCCCCAAGAAGGCTATAGAGTGTAGCCAGAATTCACACTTGGAGAACTTAGCATATAATTGAGGGTCCCTGAGAATCTGGAGCACTGTTCGTAAATGAGCCTGGTGATCTGCTTCAGAGAGAGAATACACCAGAATATCATCAATAAAACTATCACGAACAGGTCCAGGTATGGTCTGAAAATGCTATTCATCAGGTCCATGAATATTGCTGGGGCATTCGTCAACCCAAAGGACATAACTAGGAATTCAAAGTGTCCATATCGGGTCCTGAAAGCCATTTTGGGAATGTCTCTTTCACGAACTCAAACCTGATGATATCCGGACCGCAAGTTAATCTTGGAGAAATATCTGGCCCCCTGTAAGTGATCAAACAAATCCTCTATTCTGGGAAGCGGATACTTATTCCTTACTGTAACTTTATTTAGCTGCCGGTAATCTATACACATGCGGAGCGAGCCATCCTTCTTTCTCACAAATAGAACTGGCACACCCCACGGGGAAGTACTAGGCCTGATAAAGGCTTTGTCGAGCAAATCTTTTAACTGCTCTTTCAACTCTCTAAGCTCAGCTGGTGCCATGCGATACGGGGGAATGGATATAGGTTGAGTCCTTGGCAACAAGTCAATTGCAAAATCTATCTCCCTTTCGGGAGGGATACCAGGCAACTCATCTGAAAATACGTCAGGGAATTCATTGACCACTGGAACAGACTGAAGGGTCGGAGGTTCCACCCGAACGTCCCGGACTCTAACTAGGTGGTAAATACATCCCTTTGCTATTAATTTTCTCACCTGAAGGTAGGAAATAAACCGACCTTTTGGCGTAGCTGTGCTCCCTTTCCACTCTCGCACTGCTTCCCCCGGAAAGTGAAATCAGACCGTCTTGGTCTAGCATTCTAAGTTGGCATAGCATGGCACTAACCAGTCCATACCCATAATGGCATCAAAGTCGACCATCTTAAGTTATATTAAGTCTACTGTGGTCTGGCGATCAGCAACCTCTACCATACACCCTCGATAAATTCTTTTAGTTGTAATCGAGTCACCGACCGGTGTAAGCACTGAAAAGGGCTGATGAAGCAATTCTGGTTTGATACCCAACTTCTGAGCCACAAATGGTGTAATATATGACAAGGTTGACCCTGGATCAATCAATACATAAATAGGGTATGAGCAGATAATCAATATACCTGTGACCACGTCGGGAGATGCCTATGAATCCTGCCTCCTTGGTAATGCATAGGTACGGCTGGGGCCTGCACCTGAGCCAGAGGCTCCTGATCTACCCCGGTCCCTATTTGCTGAACCTGAGGGTCTGCGCCCTGCTAAGGCTGCTGGAGCTCGTGGCCCCGCTGATGTTCTATCCAGACTATCCCGGCTACCCTGTCCTCTGGACGGACAATCTCTCATTAAATTCCCTTCCTGTCCGCGGTAATAGCACCCTGAGAAGCCTTGCCTGCAGGCTCCAGAATGGGGTCGGTGGCATATAGGACAAGGGGTAGGTGCAAATCTACTCTGTTCTGCCCTCCGCTACTGAGGTGATGCTACTGTCCGTAAACTGCTACCGAACTCTGACTGACTCTAGCGAACAAATCTGCCTCTCTGCTGCTGTACCGGAGGTAAAGATCTGGGTGGCCTATCTGAAAACCGTGGTCTCGGTCCCTCAGGAATTTCCCCCTGAATCTCAGCGGGTCTGTTTCTATGGCGCTGCTCTGAAGTCACCTACCTGTCGCCCCGTTGCCACTATCTCAGGCCCTCGATTGTCTGAGCGAAGGCCTGTACCCTGGCTATGTCCATGTCCTCTCTCAAAGTAGCCGTCATGAACGTCTCTATGTAATCTGAATTCAGGCCCATAATAAAGCGATGGACTCTGGACGACATGGTGTCCACAAATGCCAGAGAATAGCAGGCTAAGGAGTCAAACTGTAAAGAATACTCACGGACGCTCCTGGCCCCCTGCTCTAAGTGTAAGAACTGGTCCATCTGAGCCTGTCTGACCTCCCGGGTTAAGTAGTGGTCCAGGAAGGCCTCCGAGAAGCTGGACCAGGTCGGAGGGGCAACATCTCTCCCTCGAGACCTTTCCCAACTCTCGTACCATAATACAGCTATGTCCCGCAATCGAAACACTGCCAGCTCAATTGATTCTGTAGGGGTCACATGCATAACCCGAAAAATTCTCTACATCTGATCTAGGAAATCCTAGGGGTCCTCTGCTTGATCTGACCCAGTGAACTGCGGGGGTCCCAATGCCAAGAATTCTCTAACCCTGGAACTACTTAGCCCACCTAGAGATACTACTGCTGCAGGTGCTACTGGATGACGCTGGGTAGCTAGCATCTGGGTTAACATAACCACCGCACTATGTAGCTCCTGATCAGATGAAATGGGTGGAGGAGCTGTGGGAGGCTGTGTTGCCTCAAATGGTGTCTGGCGAGGCGGAGACTGCTGGGAGGGTTGAGATGACACCTCCTTATTGCTCTCAGACCGGGATGAATCTGGCTGTAAGTGAGGCATCCTGCTGGTGCCTTCGCCTGCCGATGTATCTAATCTCCTGCCTGTAGCAGGGTGCCACTGATCTGCCATAGTATCTGTAGACAAAGAGGGTGGTAAGTTTCAAAAGAACCAACCCTATACTGTACTATGCTATGGAACGACTGAGTATGAAAGAAGGGTAACCATCCTATTATGCCTCGCAGCCTCCTGCCTATAGTATGTGGCGCACAACACATCTATAGACAAGACTCTACTTAGCACGACTTGCAGACTCCCTGGGACATGAACTGCTCTGATACCAAGTTTGTGACACCCCACCTTGGGGGGTATGACGGGCACCTGGTGCCTGCTAGACTCTGGGTCTATTTCAAGAAACGAACCGGCTATATAGCGGCTGTAAATTCAGCCCCTGGCCGATTAGGCCTATAGCCACCTGCAAAGCACAACAGCTAACCAGAACGATGACACTATAATCCAAAGTAACTGCTATTCACATTTGTGACCGACAAGGTCACTAACTATAACCAGAAGAAGGCCCCACGCGGCCAACATCAACAACTAAACACATATATACATGCACGGCCCCACACGACCGGCTCCGCCACCATAGGGAACCATCAGACTGCAAGCCTCTAGGAAGTAATAATAGAATGGTCGGGACAGGGCCCCGACCTACTCAACTGTAATCAAAAGGAAATAGGAACAACCTCCGACTGTCTAGCTCCGGAGGATAGGAGCTGATAACTCTGGTGACTGGATCACGAGGGATCGACTCCTCGTCTATGTGTACCTGCAGGCAAGCAATGCAGCGCCCCCACGGGCGTCAGTACCACAGGTACTGAGCATGTAAAGCAAACTGAAATATACAACTGAAATGGGTAACAACAATAACATGACATATAAGCAGGAAGTAGCTGAGTCTATCTGGCTGAGGATAACTAGGGAGAGTTTACCTATTCTGTAACTAAACTGGGCGTACCTGACGACGTGTCTTCCTACTGTATATCAGTATCTAATAGCACATTTAGATATACATATAAATACACACAATACCTGACTGACCCCCATAAGCCGGAAGGTGCCAACCAACAGAACAATCTATTTACCCCTACCCGGGTCTAAACCAACCAAAAATAAGTCACTCCACTCATCTGATAATTGTGAGCTCCTCCTACCGGCCCCCTTGGGTACGTAGCTCAGGCCTTGGCCTCTGACAATGAACTGTGTTTGAGTTTGAAGACTCCTGCCTCTGGGCGCAAGCACTCAATAGGGTAATCTGCTGTTGTATCTGTGACTGAAACTGCCCCTGGGTTCAAACATGCAACAAGGTAATTTTATAAAAATCTGTATCTGAAACAGCCCCCGGCCACAAGTTCACATAGAGTAGTCTGCCCCTGTAAACAGGGTAATCTGGCTCTGCGCAGAGTAAACTAAACTGCCCCTGCAAGCAGGGTAATCTAGACCATATTATTATGGTGGTCAGCCATCATCGTCCTCTAGGCGGACGGCATCGCTCGGCTGGGGGCGGTACCTGAATCTAGTATCGACACAGCCATAACCCAGGGGCGGCGGGGATGCTAAAGGATACCACATGCCATAACAAGTCTCAACATGCAAAACACATACACAGCAAGCATGCTCAAATGGAAAATACTAATCATATTCTCTTCTTTTATTTCAAGGCCAGTCCGTATTAAACAACTGATACTTTATTCTGTTTTACACTTTTTTTGATTGCTGGGCTAACTGCTACCTGGCCTTTATTGGTTTATCTGATTATTGTAATCCGTAATCTGAAGCTATATCAGTTTCTAGAGCCATATCTGTTTCTGGGGTTATATCCGTATCTGGAGCTATATCGGTGTCTGGAGCTATTTCTATATCTGATTACTGATCTTATTATATCTGGCTATAACTCAATAACATAGAACATGCCATCTATAACTGTATATAGCTCGATAATGTAAAATGTGCCATCTATTACCGGATACAGTCTCAACAAATGTAATACATACTATCTATAATCTTGCTAATTCATTATACTGCTTTTACAACTTCCATTCTGGGTATTACGTAAGAACATGCTGAGCTACTAGCGGATACCACATTACTATCTGAAATCATCTGACTATCCGTTATTCTGATTATTGCATGATATGTAATGATATACTAGCATGCTTGCTGGAAATTGTACTGAAATCATTCCTGTATGCTGGGTATCTGTTAATAGCCTTTATTCTATTTATTTTCTAGACTGTACTTCCTGGCTTACCGAAAGAATAGCTTTACATACCTTAACCTCGGTTTATCCGACTAACAGACGAAGCTCGGTCAGTACTCCAGCTATTTCTCCCAACTGCATTTACATAGATGCCAATTAGAACTAAATACACCAATATTTTCTGAAAGAAAACGTCACTTTCGATATATTTATAGCCTAAACTTTGGCTTATCAAAAGATGGTCAAAAACTCGCTATTTCTCGAAAGTCCAGAAGGGAGAAATATTCACTTTAAGGCTAGGAGTATATTATCACTAATTTGGAGCAATTCCACTTATCTTAGTTCGGTAGCACGACAATGCGCCGACTGAATTTTGCGCAACTAAATTCGTAGGAATGCTCCTTACTTTTTAATACCTCGGTATCTGGAGTTAATTTGAGTTTGGACCGCGTTTGACGGAGTAATCGGAAAGAAATTATCAAGAAACCTTCGCACCCTCTGTTTCTCTTCATGTTCTGGAAATTAAATGATGAAAATGAAATAAAAAACCGAAGTTAGAGGCTTATATACTTGGGCCTAGACAGGGCCAACGTGTCACGGAGCCAACGCGGAGGCTCCACCTCCGTGACACGTTGCCATCGCAGAGGGGCTCTGCCCAGGCTCCTTCCGCGATGGTTCGACAAGTTTCTCGTCCGGTCTTTTCCCGAGCCTTTTTCTAGCATGTATGGCTTTCAAATACTCTTAATCAATACTCAAATAGGCCATCTATGTGTTGGGAATTTTACGGGGTGTAACAGTTCCTTCCCTTTATCAGCTCTAGACCCCTTTGCATAAACTGGAGTCTTAGTCAGCTCAGCCTCACCTGCAAGATCCTGGTTAGCAATCTCATCATCCTTATTAAGCTCGATCTCCTTCTGTCTTTCCATTTTAATTACAACCGGTAGGGGAGGATCAATAGTGGTCTTTTCACTCCTAGTCATCATAGACGTACAGTGACTATCGTTCTTTGGGTTTTAGACTGTTTTGCTATGAAGTGTACTCTTGTGCCTTTGGTTTTGGGAAGCTAACATCTGCCTTAGCTACTTGATCATTGTAACGTGGGATTCAACTTTTTGGCCCATGCCAGATATATCGCCCTGAATATCCTTCAGCTGATCATCAATCAATTTAGCCTTCTTGAGCAGCTCAACCATCATGTTCTCCAATTTCGAGGGTCCAACCTCACCCTCATGAGCGTTTGGAGGAACATACAAACTTGCACGGTCGTTGCGGTAGCCATCATTCTTTCTCCACTCTCCTTCTCGTTCACGACCTCTGCTTCTATCTCTGTAGGTGTTCCTATTGTAGTTGTCTCTATATTGGTTCCAACCTTGATTTCCAAAACCTTTGCGGCAAGTGCCCTATCTAGACCCTTGGGCATTGATTAAAAAACCCACCACCTGGTTGTTTAAGAAATTTGCCTCCTCCTTGAAATCCGACTGCTCAAACCTCGAATCCTAGACTTGAGCTCCAACTGCATTTACCTTCTTCACACCAGAGCCCATAATATACTTCGTGAGTAGTTCTAAGGATGTCCTCATGTGAGCTATCTCCTGATCACTCTCCTCCTCCTTTCTGTGCTGCTTCGCAGTCATACCAATAACATATATACCCTTATAATAATGCTCAAACTCACACTCCTAATAAAGTATGAAGCAGAAATTCTCAATAAGAACCCAACAAAGGTTGGGGTCGAACCAATAGGGAATATGGTAAGTATTAGTAATGCAGGAATTTAAGCTTTTAGGTTTGTTATCTCCAAAAAAGGGGGTTTATCGAAAACATTTATAAAACAAGATTGAAAATTGGTTGTTGTTTATCAAGATTCACAATTAACTAACGTAAGTGTTCCCCATGGGTCCATAACTACTTCGGGTTTACACTAGCGATCTATCCCAATGCTTACTTGTAGAACTGACAACTAGGGTTCGTCCAAACGACTGGTTCATCCATATTGGATGACTATACCCAATTATTGGGTTAGGTCTCATGAGCGATTACAATTTAACCATTATCAATTTGTTCCAAGTTAACTATCTTACAAATGCAGCTCAAGTTTAGAATGACCCATAAGGATCAAGGCTTTGTTGTAATTCTCTTTTCCTAATCTCTACTTCTCTAGGTTCAAGCAAGTAATGAATTCATGCAAGTCTTAACGTTGTGCTTTGTTAAGAAACATTAAAGATGAAGAGAATACAATACAAGTGTCTAGCATTGGTTTCAAATCACTTTGTGTAACCCTAGTTCGTTAATCCATCGTGGTTCCCCCATTCCTAGTTGTGGAGGTTTTACCCTCTCATGATTGTAAGATTGTTATTAGCATTCATAGACAAACACATAATTGAATACTTAAAACGATGATTGAAAGAAAACCCGCTTTGAATATTGCAAGAATTGATGTTGAATAATCTAAGAACAAAGAAGAAATTTAAGAAAGAAATCTCCAAAACTTGGATTAAAATTCACAACAACTTGTCCCTAGTTGTGTCTAATTACTTCAGCGCTCCTACTGAAAATAACCTAAAAAGTATTTATACAAATAATTGGAACCTTCTCCTAAGTAAATAGGAAAACTACCAAAATACTGTCGCCGCCTTTACCTATGACCCGTAGCAGCATTGTATGGGTCATACCTTGACTCGTACTTTGGCTGGCTTCTGTTGAATCTAGCTAAGTGTTGAGATATGGTACGACTTTTAGCAAGTACCTATGAGTTGTACAATCTTCCCGTGGCTTGATCTTGCAATAGTTGGCATCTTCTGTTAACTTCCATGAATAACATGGTATGACTCCTACCTTTATTCCATGATCCGTAACTCCTTGTATCTTAAGTTCTGCCAGTCATCTATTCTTCTGGTCTTTTTCACGGTTCCTTGGTATGGGTCTTAGGTAGGTTTCATGAATTGTGAGTGCCACCCATACTAGGACACTTATCCTATGCAATTTCTTCTGGAACTTTTCATGACTGCTATGGTACGACTTTTACCTGGATGGTACGACTCGGACCATGAGCCATAGCTTGCCCTTTCTTCTCAATTTGCTCCTGGACCTTTCCATGATTCTTAGTACGATTTGTACTAGGATGGTACGGCTCGTAATGAGATCCATACTGAGCCACTTTTCTGCATTTTCTCTATCTTTTGTATAATTCAGCTCCAACATCTATTTTCCTTTAAAACAAAGTAAAAGCACCTCATATCCATATACACACACCTAAGTCCATGCTATTTTTCCAGTTTAAGCGTCGAAAGCGTTGTAAACTCACAGTACATTATCGCAACTGCTTCTGCTTCCCTGCTGTGCCAGACCTGGTTCATCTTGGTCACTTGGTCAAGTAGAACAGTCTCTTGCTCCCATAAATGACCCATCAATGCTCCTCCTACCATCATATCTGCTACAACCTTAGTGCTATTGTTTAGAGACCTTTAAAAGATTTCCAACAAACTGTCATGGGGAATTTTATGATTTGGGAACTTAGTCAGCTTCTTTTTAAATCTCATCCATGTCTCCTGAAGTGCCTTCATCTTAAGATGGTGTAAATTATATATCTCATCCTTTAACTGTAGCATCTTGGAGGGTGGAAAAAATATTTCCAAGAAGGCCGATTTAAGATCCCTCCAGTTGGTTATGGAGTCATTGGCTAACTATGACAACCAAATTGTGGCCTCTCCAGATCGAAAGAATGAGAAGAGTCTTAATCTTATAGCATCCTGGCCGACACCTGGTAATTTGTACGCCTTGCATATACCAACGAAGTTCATTAAGTGCAGATTCGCATCGTCAGTTGCATTACCACTAAACACCCCTTTAATATTCAATAGCTGAATCATGGTTCTACTGATATCAAACTTTGCCCAATAGGAAAAGGTGGTGGTACGATGGCTCCAATTGACTCGGCTTTATCAATATCCAAGTCATCATCATCATAGAACTAAGGAGCATATCTTTGGCCTGTATTGCCCCTTCCATGATGGCCAACATTCACTACCTCATCACGAGCATCCTATGATTCCTGAAGTGCAGCTTGCCGAGCTATCTCGTCTTGATGAGCTTTTTCCACCAAGCGGTCCTCTCTCTGCTCAGCATTTTCCATCCTACAAAAATTTCTCTCTAATTCAAGATCAAGTGGAATCCAAGGGTTTCCGCTCCATCGGGTAATTGGAATTCACTAAGAGACAACCTGTGGGTGTCAAAAACACAAGAAAAACACAAGAAAATGTAAATGAGGAAATAATAACTAAAAGTTAAACATAGACAATTACACTAATCCTAAATCGTATTCCCCAGCAATGGCGCCACTTTTGATAACGCTCAAATCACACTCCTATTAAAGTATGAAACGGATGATGTCAATAAAGAACCTAACTAGGTTGGGATTGATCCTATAGGGAATATGGTTAAGATATAGAATAATTCTAGTATTTAAGCTTTTAAGTCTATTATTTCCTAAAGGGGGTGTTTTGTAAGAAAGTAAACACATAACAGTATTGACAATTGAATTGTTATCAAGATGATGCAATTAACTAGGGAAGTGTTCTCCATGGATTCATAACTACTTCGGGATTTACACTTGTGATCTATCCCATTACTTGGCTTGTAGAATTGATAACATAGGTTCATCCAAATGACTGGTTCATCCCTATTAGATAACTATACACAATTACCAGATTAGGTCTCTTGAGTGATTTCACTTTAACCATTATCAATTTGTACCAAATTAACTATCCTGCGACTGCAACTCAAGTCATACAATGAACCATAAAGTTCAAGGCTTTGCTGCTTTGTTGTTCTTCTCTTTTCCTAATCTCTACCTCTCTAGATTCAAGCAAGTAGAGAATTTGGGCAAATCCTAATGTTGTGCTCCATTAAGAAATGTTTAAGATGAGAGAAGACAATACAAGCGTTAGTATTGGTTTAGAATCACTTTATGAAAATCCTAGTTTGTTAATTCACCATGATTCCCAACACCCTAGTTGAGGAGGTTTTAGCCTCTCATTATTGTAAGAAAACAATTAGCATTCATAGGCGAAAACATAATTTAGAACTTAAAATGATGATTGAAAAGCAAACCCACTTGATGATTGCACAAAAATAATGAAGAAGAATTCATTAAGAATGGAAGAATCAAAGTTATTTTCAGAGTGTATTAAGATAGCATGTGTAATGGATTTCAAGGGTAGCTGGGATGATCATTTGCCCTTGATCGAGTTTGCTTATAATAATAACTATCCCTCTAGTATGCAGATGGCACCGTTTGAAGCTCTTTATGGGCAAAGATGTAGATCACCCATTGAATGGTTTGAGGTTGGTTAAGCAGCTATGCTAGAGCCTAATTCGGTTCATGGGGCTATGGGAAAGGTTCAGTTGATAAGGGACCAGTTGAAAAACCGCTCAGAGTCTTCAAATGTCATATGCGGATGTGAGGAGAAGGGATTTCGAGTTTGAGGTAGATGATTGGGTATTTCTAAAGGTATCTCCCATGAAGGGAGTCATGTGGTTCGAAAAAAAAGAAAAACTCAGTCCCTGATATATTGGTCCCTATCGGATCGTGAGAAGAGTTGGTAAGATAGCATATGAGTTGGACTTGCCCTCAGAGTTATCTTCTGCACATCCCATGTTTCATGTGTCACTTTTGAAGAAGTGTTTGAGAGATCCAACTCTAGTAGTCCCGGTGGACAGTGTTGGTGTAAAAGACAGCCTCAGCTATGAAGAAGTTCCGGTGGAAATATTAGATCGTCAAGTCCGAAAGCTAAGGAACAAAGAAGTAGCTTCAGTTAAGGTTTTATGGAGAAATAAGCATGTTGAAGGAGCTACATGGGAAGCCGACGCAGATATATGGCTAGATACCCGCATTTATTTTCTACCGACTTAGTTTCGACTTGAGATATCAGTTTTTCTCTATGAGTCTATCTAGTTTTCATGTTCAGTTCATGTGTTCAAGTTTCCTTTATGTGTATGAATGTGTATATGAAGCATGAGATCAGTTCAGCTATGTGATGTGAATCAGAGGTAGTCATTCCATAAAATTTTGGTTAAAATGATCAATATTTGAATATGATAATTGCATGTCTCTGTTTTCTTCTTGTTCCTATATTCGAGGATGAATGTTCCCAAGGGGGAGATATCGTAATACCCCGGAAGTTCGTAAGAATAGGTCCGAAAGTTTAAAAGTTGAGAACAGCAGAAATTGGGAAAAATTACATAGGACGGGCCATGGAACGACTCGTGGTAACAAACCATAAGTCGTTGTATGCAGTCGTTGATTAGGGAAGGCTGGGGGGCAGTGGAGACAACGGACGACACAACGACTCGTTGTTGGGAACAACGAGCCTTTGCCAGCAAGCGTTGGAAGAGGTTGGGTTTAGCAGGTGGCATACAACAGGCCTTGCAACAACTCGTTGTGGCTTGTAACTAGTCGTTGTTATCGGTCATTGTTTGGGTGCAAGAAATTCCAGTATAGATGATAGATCAAGACCATGATTCATTGGAAGTAACCACGAGTCATGGTGAAGCCCGTGGTAAGCAGGTAGACGATGTAACAGATCGTTGTTTCAGAGGACTAGTCATCCTATCCGTCCGTTGGTCAGTTTTAGAAGTAATCTACAACAGTGCAAACGACGAGCAACAGAACGGGTCGTCGTTAGCTCTAACAACCCATTGGTTCCGTCCGTTAGTTCAACCCGACTAGTTTCAGGGTAGATTCATTAAGGGCATTTTCGACCTTTTCACATTATAAGACCCTAAACTACGTCATTTTAGCTTATGAAAGGTGGGTTTTTAAGGGGATAATTATTTCTAAGTCTTCATTCGTGCATGCAAGAGTTTGGGGGGGTGATCAAAAGGTGATTCAAGGTTTTCTTCCCCAATTCCTTTCAATTTCTTCTTGGGCATTCAAGGGATGTTAAGAATCAGTTTCTAGGTATGTAAGGTTCTCAATGGGTGATTTCTTCCATGCCCATGCCCCTCCTCTACGATTTTATTAAAATTTCTACTAAAAACTCATGGGGTTTTAAAGTTGATTTATATAGAAGTATAGTGATTTGTTAATGGGTTTTATGATTTTAGAATCTTATCGTATCCTATGGGTTTTGATCAGTTTTTATTATTTAAATTAATAATAATGTTATCGATTTTGCTTTTTATGTAATCAAGCCTAATTATGCATGACCCATGATGAGTCGATTTATGATCTAGTTTCCTATTAATGATATTTACAAGCCTAGTATGATTTACGATTTAAATTATGGATTTAATAAACTATCCATCATGATTTCATGAATTTCGAGCTATGTGCATGATCCACAAGTCTGAATGAACCTGATGATATCTGAATTATGTTTTGGCTGACTCACGGGCCTTAATTCATGGCTAGTTCACGTATGTACAAGCATGTTTATGATTATCATGATTTAACTAGCCCATGAATTCATGCAAGCTATACTATGAGCACTATATATATTTTGGGAGTAGTATCAAACACCGAGTAGGTTTGGGGATCAGGCTAAGCCCCGAATCTCATAAACTACATGCCACCGTATCTATGTTGGGACCCCTTTCATGACCATCCCCGGCCCAAATGACCCTTTTCATGGTGATATCACACTTTCAAGGTTCTACCCTTGGCAAGGTATGAACACCTTCCCGACTAGGGTTACAAGTCGGGCTTCATGTGTGCTCATATAAGGTATGTCGGTTAAGAGACTCTCCCACTGTTCCTCATGATTTATGTATGTTAGATAATGTATTTTGACTTAAGTCATGTTAAGTAAAGCTCTTTCCTCATGATTAGGTTTATGTTTACATTATGAATGTTTTGAACACCTTGGGCCTTATGACATGTTTTGATGATTTATGATATGAGCATGATGTCCTACTCTTATGATCATTTATGAGTTTATATATATTTTAAATGTCTGTTTTACTTATCTTGCATACTCAGTACATTCCATGTACTGACCGAATACTTTCTATGCTGTATCGTTTCATGATACAGGACCCGGCTCTCAGGCTCACCCTCCACTGTAGTGCATAAGAGGTTGTTATCAGCATATTTGGTGAGTCCTCATGTTCCGAGGGCCATATGTTCAGACTCTATGCTTTCTTTTAGTTTCAAAATTGTTGGGTTAATTGGGGAGTTGTCCCATCAATCCGTCTTTCATGATTAGAGGTTTTTCAGACTACATGTTGTAATCAGCCAGCCGTTATATATGAATCATTTACTAGCTTTCTCCCTTATTATGTCATAATTACATTTTCCTTATGCTAAGTCTTCCGCTAATGTGATTGAATTAGATGTATGCTTATGCAATGGGTGGACTTGGGGTCTCTCGGGGCTCCTTGTCCCGTGTCTGTGATCCGGGTATACATGCGGGTCGTGAAAAGCATAGACCAGATGTATAATGTTGGATCAGAACTCCTTATATTCTAGTTAGCCAGGGACTCTCCATAGTCGAGAATGTTTCCCTTGGTCAACTCGGGAATCTCCATAGTAGAGAATGACTCCTTAGTTTAGTTGAGAGTCTCCATAGTAGAGAATGACTACCTAGTTCAGTTGGGATTCTCTATTGCAGAGAATGACTCCCTAGTTCAGTCGGGACTCTCCATAGTAGAGAGTGACTCCCTTAGTTCAATTAGGACTCTCCATAGCGGAAAATAACTCCCTCAGTTTATATTGTCAGTCTAGCTCAGTTCCATATAGTTCAGACTTTAGTTTAAAATAGATATAGCATAATACAGACTCATTTACCAGCAGATGTCAAGCAAATCATATGATATTAGCTCCAGCTTCGTCTCTCATTAAGTGATCAGTACTTGACCCTTATGTATGAGTTTGATGATGATTCAGAATATGAGTTCCAAAATGAAAGGTTCATGTTGATATGTGTATGTGACTCAAAAGAGGCTTGTTGTATTCTAAATCAGTTACATGTTGATGTATTTAATTTATTTCCTTCTTATATACTTGTATGTTTAGTTTGTTTGTGTTTCCCCGCATGCTCAGTATATTCCAAGGACTAACCATATACTTTATGTGCTATATCGTTTCATGATATAGATTCAGGTGTCCAGACTCAGCCTCTCGAGTAGAAACGCTCCTTCTTCCATCTCAACGGATTGTGGTGAGTCCTCATCTCTTGGGGAAGAGCTCTATGTTCTTGTTCAGTTGTATTTCAGTTTTTAGACTTCAGGAGTTAGCTGAGGATTTGTCCCAGCAACTCATCAGAGTAGTAGAGGCTTTTAGATATGTTTAATCAAATTCAGTCTATGTATTATGTTTTTCCTAGACTATGTCCTTGAGTTTAAAATTTGACTCTTAAAGTTAGCTTCTGCTCAGTTATGTTTCTATTAGCTGTTTATGTTGTTAAGTGTTATGCTATCATTATGCCATGTGTCAACTTGGAGACTTTCGTGGTTTCTTGTCCCGTGTTATGACTAGGGTATAAACTCGGGTCGTGAAGGACTTAGTATTAGAGAAATAGGTTTGAAGTATCCTAAGGTGTCTTAAAGCCGGGTTAAGTAGAGTCTTTTTCATGGGTGTGAAGCGTGCCACACTTATGACAAAGAGGCTATGAGACATTTTGGGAATGTTCCCTTTTATTCATGATTCTTATCCTGCGTAAAGTATGAAACTCTAAACAGTTCCTCCCCTGACTCATGCTTTATGTGTTTGCAGATAATGCCTCCCCGACGAGTGAATGGAAGAAGAAATGGTAATGGCCGCCAGCAAGCACCACCAGCCCCGAAGAACTCGAAGGACGACCATGTTACTCATGCCGTGTTTCGAGCAACCCTTATTATATTGGCACAGACCATGACCGCCTAGATTAATCAGCAGGCGATGGCTCGTGTTTCCCAGAATGGGAATGTAGCAGTGGCAAGGGTAAGAGATTTTCTCAGAATGAACCCACCCGAATTCTTAGGGTCAATGGTGGACGAGGACTCGTATGAGTTCCTGGAAGAAATTCAGATGATCACCCAGATCATGGGGCTGATGGGTACTGAGAGCACAGATTTAGCCTCCTACCAGCTAAAAGGAGTCACTTATATATGGTTTTATTAGTGGAGAGACAGTCGGGGAATTGGAGCAGGCCCTGTAGGTTAGGATGAATTTATGACTGCATTCCTGGATAGGTTTTTCCCTAGGGAGTTGAGAGAGGCCAAGGCTGAAGAATTCATCAACTTGAAACAGAATAACATGACTGTCCAGGAGTATGTATTGGAATTTACCTGGTTTTCCAAGTTTGCACCGGAGATGGTAGCCGACCAGAGGGCCCAGGTGATCAGGTTCGTGAACAGAGTGTCGGTATCCTTGGTTAAAGAGTGTAGGATTGTCATGTTGCATAGGGGTATAGATTTTCCATGTTTGGTTATATGTGCTCAACAGATGGAAGCGGAGCAGGTGAAGGAAAAATATAGAGAGGCCAGGATAGGAGATTCAGAGTTCTCCCACAGAGGAAGAGTTCTGGGCATCACTCACATTCCCAGCAGAAATCATCAGCCCCAACACTTTCGACTATTCAGTGCTTCATACAAACCCAGAGTAAGGGAGATTTTGTATCTGTTGTGTACCAGCTTTGGGAAGCACCATTTGGGAGAATGTATGGCCAACTCGGATGTTTGTTTTTGGTGCGGAAAGTTGGGCCATAAGTACCGAGATTGCGCAGCGAATAAGCGAGGCGAGAGTAAATCCTCGGCCACCTCTCCAGTAGATCTAATAGCTCGTCCATTTTAGCAGGGTTCATCATATAGCCTGAGTGGCGGACGTCATCAAAACTGCTACTATGCCATAGAAGCACACCAGGATAAGGGCAAGTCGCCAGTAGTGGCCACAGGTATGTTGTGAATATTGCATTACTCTTTGTATGTTGCCAACCCCAGAACCCTAGTATTGAATGAGGAGATCTGTGATGGTTGTTGAAGGGAGATTGTCATTGTGTGATGTGAGTAGCTGTTGGTGTAAGGCTTGTAGTGAAGGTTAGAGGTGAAATGGAAGCTAGAAGTTAGTGAATTAGCCCCAATCTTAAGAAAGATTCAGGAGCCTTAGAAAGAAGGCTTTAAGTTATGGGGGAAATAGTAAGTACGTACGACAAGTCGAATCTTGAGTATGCTAATAGAGGAGTTCCAACCCTGACAGTTGCGATATGTCAATTCCTTCAGGTTCAGATAACTTTTCTTGTATTTCAGTTGAAGCTAACTTCTGCCCATCCCTATGTGCAGACTCCCAGAATTTCTAGATAACCTCTTTAGACAGTGACGCCAGTCTTACTCTACGAATCCTTTAGGCCCATCTTCATGTTATGGATCCGTTATGTGTGTTAACTCATGTTCTCCACTAGGATCAGCTTGAACTCATTCTTTAGAAGTTGCTTAGTAGCTCAGTAAAATAAGGTTATCTCATGTATGTGTTCAGTTATAGATGTCATGAAGGATTCGTGCTCATGAGACCTTAACTTGCAGTTAGACCAGATATCATGAATTCTAACCATGTATCAGAAAGTGATTTGAGAACAAAGGCTCAGTTCATATAATTTCAGTTCCAGTTAAAGGGAAAGGATCCTTCTCAGTGTTCAATCTAGTTCCATATTAGTTTCATGTCCTTCAGTCTATCTTGTGCCCTAGCATGCATGTTCGATTTAGATAATCAGCTCAGATGTGTAAGGTCATCCTGCAGTCAGATACTCCATTGGTTTAGATGTAATTGATCGATTTTGGGATTTCATTTTTGTCCCTACCCTTTCTACATGTTTAGCCAACATTCGAGGACAAATATTTCCAAGGGGGAGATATTGTAACACCCTGGATGTTCCTAAGACCAGACCCCAGAGTTAGATGGAGTTCAACAGAAAAACTAGCAGGATTTTCCTCAGAATGAGTCGTGGAACAACTCGTTAGGTTACCTAACGAATCGTCATCAAGCCTGTGAGAAGCAGTCCGGAAGTACAACAAGTCCAATGACCACAGATGACCCAAAAAGTCGTCGTGTCAAGTAAAGACTCGTCAGGGCAGTTTTGGGAAGGAGAGGCAGGAAATCGTGGGCTTCAGTGGCAACGCATGACCCAACGAATCGTGATACAGGCAACGACTCGTTAAGTCGGCCATCGGGTGGAGGCTAGAGTTCTAGTATAGGGTCCCGGGCAGTGAGGATGATGGAAGGAGGTCACGAGTCGTCATGTCAGACAATGACTCATGAAGTGAGTCGTCGGCTGATTCGAGGGAATTTTGAGAAATCATCCAGTGTACTCCACAAAAGGGCCCCACGAGTTGTTTTCAACCCCACGACTCGTGGAGCGCCCCACGGGGACTGGCAGGTGGAATTTTCCTGCATTTTTCCAGGGATGTTTTCGTAAAATCCTATGCTTCTAACTCTTAAACTATGTCGTTTGAGCCTCTTATGGGTCGTTTTTGAGGGGACAACTAGCCTAAACCCTCATTCTACACCAAAAATACTCTCAAACTCTTCTTCCTCCTCTCTCTCAGGACTCAAGAATTCATCAAGGGTTCCTCAAGGCTTCAAGGTGCAAGCTCAAGTGGAGGTTTTTTCTTGAATCAGGTATGTAGGTTTTTCAATAAGGATATCCTTCCATACTTGTGCCCCAAAATGTTTTATCAAAAACATGATTTCAATTATTCTAGAAAAGCATGACCTAGGGTTTCGGTTGATGAGTGATTTCTTTTATATCTTCTACGAACTCTAAACCCATAAGGATTATAAGTTAATTATGCTCATGGAATTATTTGATTATCTTGAATTATGCAATAGATGGTGAAAATGCATGATTATAGAATGTTCTTCATGAGATGGCTTGAACTTTGATTGGGATTTTATTATTGTTCACTTGATTATATCAATAACTCGTAACCATGTCTAAAAATAGGTGAAGATTGTAAGAATTACCTTAAAAATTAGAATATTCAATTTGATAAATATGTTGAGATGGGATTAGAATTTAGGGGCTTGATCAATTTAAAGTATGTATGTGTTTTCATTATGTTCTTGATGAAAATGTTTTCGGTATGAGGTAAATCTGTGATAATGGCATAATTATCTTATCTTTCTTATGAATTGGAGAAAATTCTAAAATGGGTTTTATGAAATGAAAATGTACGCTTCTACCATGATCTCGTTGTAAATGATTAAGGTATGAGTTAAGCATATGGGCTTTCCGTAAGTCTTAAATATATGAATCAATGTGTCTATGTTAAGTGTAAATTGTACCTATGGATCCTACATGACCCTATGTTATATGTTGTATGTTATGAACTCGAACTTGAATGTTGTGGAGGTGTGTAAAGTATGATATGAATATATGGATGTTTGTAAATGTAAGATGTGTGGATTAAATGATGATTTGGTACATGACGATATGAATTATGATGATAAAGAAAAAGAATGGTCCTTCAGACGTTTGGGCTTGTTGCTAGTAGAAAGTAGCCCTAATCCTTTCTAAACAAATGTTGTATGACGAGGTCTGTAAATGTTCATGTTTCTGATTAGCTATAGTAGCATAGATCAGATGTATAATGTCGGATTAGTACTCCTCATATTCTAGTCAGCCAGGAACTCTCCATAGCCGAGAATGTTTCCGTTGGTCAGCTCGGGACTCTCTATAGTAGAGAATGACTCCTCTGGCTCAGTTTCGTATAGGTCAGACTTATGTTTAAAATAGATATACGATAATATAGACTCATTTACCAGCAGATGTCCAACACAACATATGATACTAGCTCTAGCTTGGGCTCTCATTAAGTGATCAGTAATTGACCTTATGTATGAGTTTGATGATCCTTTGGAATATGAGTTCCAAAATGAAAGTTTCATGTTGATATGTGTATTGACTCAAAAGAGGCTTGTTGTATTCTAAGTCAGTTATATGTTGATGTATTTAATTTATTTCCCTTTTATATACTTGTATGTTTAGTTTGCTTACGTTTCCCGCATGCTCAGTATATTCCAAGTATTGACCACATAATTTATGTGCTATATCGTTTCATGATATAGATTCAGGTATCCATACTCAATGCCACAGGTAGACACGCTCCTTCTTCCATCTCAATGGATTGTGGTGAGTCCTCCTCTCTCAGGGACGAGGTCTATGTTCTTGTTCAATTGTATTTCAGTTTTCAGACTTAAGGAGTTAGCTGGGGACTTGTCCTAGCAACTCATTAGAGTAGTAAAGGCTTTCAAATATGTGTAATCAGATTCAGTCTATGTATTATGTTTTTGCTAGACTATGTCCTTGAGTTTTAAATTTAACTCTTAAAGTTAGCTTCCGCTCAATTATGTTTCTGTTAGCTGTTTATGTTGTTAAGTGTTATGCTATGATTATGCCATGGGTTGACTGGATCCTTTCGGGGTTCCTTGTCCCATGTTATAGCTAGGGTGTAAACTCGGGTAGTGACACTTTAGTTGAAAGTATCGTGACCATCTAAAGAACACCCTGACAACTAATAACTGAGACTATGGAGTTTTGGCTGACCGCCTCAAGAGAATGAGTATAGTCAAACTGATTAGCTGACATTTCTATAAAATACTGAAAAGGCTAAGTACTGACTGGGACTAAATGATCAATCATTCAACTTTTTGGATAATCTAATTGCACCATTCTATTGATTACAAGAACTATCAAAATCAAGAAGGTTTGTATCTGGACATTAATGCAATACTCTTCAAATCACATTTATAGACTAGGGATAAACACATATTTCATGGAAAGAGATATCAACATAAAGTATAACTAACTGCAACCTTCAAAATCATGGAAACTATAACAAGAAGAAAATCCATAATCTAACTGAAAGAAAACCCTAACATTGATACAAAAAGGGCTAGAGCTGATAAAGATTTTAAGAAGCTTTTTGTGGTACAAGGGAAAAGAGATTCCCTTGTTGAAAACCCACATACCTGAACTTGAGATTCTCCCTGAGAGATTGCTTGAGAAATCTGAGGAGAATTGAAACCTTTGGTCTCGATTTGGGAGAACTGACTGAATTTTCTATGTAATGAACTTGAGAGAATGAGAGGAATGAAGAGAGAATGTTGACTAACTCCCTAAATCCCCTGATTTTAACCCCAAAATGACGTAGTGTAGGCAATAAATTAACAAAGAGTTACAAAAATGCCCCTGGAATTCAGACTGTTAAGACCTCACAACTCATTAGGTCACTAGACTACTCGTAGTCCTCACTCATCATCGCCACTCGAAAATCCCACTTTCAACTCAGCACTCTGACCACGACTCATTTCACGAGTTGTGAGGTAACACCACGACTCATGGCTCCATCCGTGGTCACCCCCTTGATGAGTTGGAAATTTACCAACTCATTAGGATCCTAAGCATGAGTTTTTGCCTAGTTTTCGAGTCGTGTAAGTGGATTTTATGCCCTTTCTCTTAAATTATTTGTAGGTACTTTACATGAGTAGAGAAAGCATGAAATCGTGTAAAACACATAAAGTTTAAGATGGAATTTGATGAGTTAGCATATGAAGGAGAGGAGCCAAAGATAATGGAAGATTTGAGCTCAAAAATAGGTGTAAGGACAAGCATTGATCAGCAAAACACTGATCCAGAAGGGAGAACACAGGTGAACAGTCGGCGGTTGGCAGTTTGGCAGTAGTTAAACCCGGTTGAACTGCCGGTGGCCACTATTTTGTGTCACTTTTTGGCGGCGGACTGCCGGTGCTCCGTGGATTGGCACCAGCTAAACGACCGTTCTTCACAAAGGAGGTCGTCTAATGAAGGGTAAAAAGGTCTAAAAAGGTCTCCAAAGCATCTAAAAGCGTCAAGGGCATTTGGGTAAAGTTGTACATAATAAAGTATAGATATTTACATAGCTTTCTTTGTACACCAACCATTCATTCGACAATTCAATCATCTAGACTTCATCTTTTTTATAGAATTTTTGGTAGAATCTTTTTTCCATAGGATTGTAGAGTTAGATAGTACTTTTCTTCTTCTTTTTCTTTAACCCAACTTGGGGAATTCCACCGTTGTTGTACGAGTTTGGAAGTAAATTTTTGAAGCAAATGTGATGAATGTGAGGGAAATCCTCTTGGCATCTTCTCTCTACCTTTAAGTATGATTTACTAATTTTCTAGATAGAGATATATTCATGGTGGGTTTGTTTATATTATTGGGTTTTGATAAATTGCTCTTGGATTCTTATTGAAATTATAGATCTATTATCTTCTCCCAAGTTATAATTGCCAAAATTGATGGTTTGCAAACATGAATTGTTCTTTACTTTTCTTGCTTTTGCTTGAGAGGGAAAGGTGAGAATTGGGTGAGAAGATAATAGTGAGGAATTGGAGTGTTTGTGTGTGGGATTAAGCTAGAGATAGTTAAAATCCACATTTCACTCCATTAATGGTCAAGACTAGAAATAGCTAGTCCTTTCTCAAACTTGTGTGGTTGATTACTTGAATTGGCTTTGGGGTTTGAAAGAACCCAATGCATAAACATTCTTATGGTTGAAAAACAAGAGAATGTGAATTATCCACTACTATCTATGATAATTTGAGTCTAAGGGAATAAATAAATTCCCGATTTAGTTGTGGTCTCATCTATAGAATGCCCCTAGCCTCTCACTTGTGATTGTTTCAATTGGAATTCCCCCCCAATTAGTCTTAGTTTCGAATTAGATAGTTATTTTCCTTTAATTTTCCCCCAATTTTACTTTTCAAATGTTGAACAATTATGCATTCTAATTTGAACTAGTTTATAACTCTTGAATTATCAACTCAATTCTCTGTGGGATTCGACCTCGACATCCGTCGGGATATTTGTTTTGATACAACGACCATTTATGCTCTTTTGTAAAGAAGAGTATATTTTGGATGTTATCAAAAATGGCGCCGTTACCGGGAATTGAGTTGTGATAAGACATTAGTTATTTATTGACTCGAACTAGTTTTGCATTTTTGTTTTAGATCTTGTTTTGTTTTTATTTTTATTTTTGTTTTTGTTTGTTTGTAGTTGTATGATGACATCGTGGAATGAAAGGAGGTTTGTTGGTTGCAACACTTATTATGATGACCCATGTCCCTATTTTAGAGGACCACACTATTGGCAAGATTACAAATATGCCCCTAGAAGGGAAATGAGTGCACCTTCTCTTTCCTATGATGGATATAGATGTACATTATGTGGTAGTTATGGGAGACATTGGGATGGATGCCCAAATGGGGTCACTTCTCGCTATAGTGACTATGATAGAAGTTTTTCTCTTAAGATTGAAAGGAATGAAGCCATGTCAAGTGAAGGAAGGAGAAATACATGTGGGAGCATAGAAGTCATGTTCCATGCCTTTTTGGAGCGGGAGTCTAATGAGGAAAAGAATGTCAACCCCTCCATGCCCATGGAATCATAAACTCCTCAAGAAGAGAGCGGTAAATCTCTAAAAGAAGAAGCGGAGGAGACATTGAGGAGCATAACAAGAAGAAGTGAACAATAGGGCATAGTTCAACTTGACTCATTGGAGGAAACTCAAAATGATGATGAAGAAGGAGTCAAAGGTGAGTGTTGAAGAAGTCATAGAGGTGTACCAACCAACCAACATTGTAAAAATGCAAGATACCAAGGTTGAATAAGTGACAATAGAGTCTCCAAATGACATCCAACAAATCAAACTCAAGGACTCTAGTGCACTTGACAGGGAGGAAGTCAAGCAAAAAGCATGCTTGAAAGGGGAGCGACTTAGACAACCCTCTTATCATTTTTCAACATTGTACTTGGTTGAGAAAATGGAGACTTAGGAGACCGAGTCAATGGAGCAAGATGAGGAGGAACATCAAGGTGGCTTCATCTTATAGTATGCCATGCCATCAAGGCCAAAGAACCTCCCTCCTTTAAGGGACAGGTAACACAAGATGCAATATCCATTGCTTGGTCCCTTGATGCTTACACCACCACCCCTAAAGAGGAGTAGAAGAATGGATAAGAAGATAGGGGTGCGATTCAAATGCTCAAAGTAGAGAGAAAAGTGGTGAAAGTTGAAGTCGTCGAGCCACGACGTTAACTAAGGCGCTTCTTGGGAGGCAACCCAAGTTCTTTTACTTTTTGTTCTTACTTTTACTTTTGTTTTGTTTTACTTTATGTTGTTGTCGTCTTTGATTGTGCAGGGATGGAACAGGTATGAAATGTGATAAAGGTGAGAGAAGCCAAATTATAATTGAGAAACCGACGCTAAACTGGCGAAGCGCAAGTCCAAATGCATGAAACACAGATGTCAAACAGAATGCCTGGAAGAAAATTGCTTAAGCAGTGGCACATCTGTGTTAGCCCGGTGTAACACCGGTTCAAAGGCGCGAAACGCCAGTCGAAAGCCGATTATGAGCAGAACGCCCAGGGAGTTCTTCACCTATTCCTTCCTTACTTTTTTCTACCATGTGCATCGAGGATAATGCTTTATTCGTGTTAGGGGGTGAAGTCTGAATAAACCACTTGTTAAGTGATGCACGATATGGCCCTATGATAGATTGGGTGACGTCATTCTTAAGGGTAAATCGTCATTAATTGTTAGTAGTATCGCCTTTATAGATAGTAGTCTTTGAATAACCTCCAAGGGTTTTTTTTATACTATGGTTCTTTCGCAAGGAGCGATTTCTTTGTCTTTTCTTTTTGTTGTCGAACCGGGTTGGCACTTCCGGATGATAGATTGAGAGGAAAATTTCTTAAGGGAAAATGTCAAGTCTAGAGTCTTGTGAGTCTTTTGTGCACTTGTTTGATGAGGTACCACCAATAATTCTTGCTTGACATTGTGCATGAGAGTTGAAAAGAAAAGAGGGGTATCTAAATGTGAAAATGAGCACGCTCTTGTCATGAATTATATATTCCTTGCTTGGCTTGTTGATTATTAACTAGCTCGTTAAAAGTCATCCTCTTAATATGACAAAGGAAGTGTGTGAACTCCTTGGATTGTGATGTGTTCGGGTTTCTGGGGTAACTACACGCAAGTGAACGTGGTCGAACAAGTAGCAAAATGCCTTAAGTAAGCCAAGTATCAATCCCACAGGGACTGAACTAAGGTAATAATCAACTTAAGTGTTAATGAACTCTAACTTTAATAATGCAGACAACAATTTAAATAGGATTTTTGAGAGTTTGTTTCCTAATTTATACTAATCTAAGACAAAATTATAAAGTGAGTCTGAACTATAGTAATGAGCAAGCTGAGGCTAAAACGAACATGCAGGGAGGTAATTTATCGATACAATTCGGTTAATCTTTCCTTCGGTTGCTAGTAAAGAATTATTGCCTATGGATTGAAACATTCGTATTCTACCCAACTTAAGAATCACGAACCTTCAACCTACATTTTTGTGATAAAAGAATTTCATGTTCTAGCCATACAAAACTGATTCCTTAATTGACTAATACGACTTTCAGATATATTTCTATTCTGAATGTAAATCAATTCTCAATTTGACCAAACTAAGAAGAGATCATATCCTACCAATTCACAACTTTTCAATTTCTTTCCTTTTCAAGATAAAACTGGATTTTTTAGATATACATTAACATTGGCCAAACATTAATGCAGTAAGAACAAGAATTGATAGAATAACCATTGAAGAAAAGATGAAAACTAAATTGATCAACAATTACATTCCACTACAATTGTTCTTAACCTCAGCAAGAAGTGAATTTAGCCACTCATTTGTGAATTAAACATCATCAAATGAGTGTAAATCATACAAACAATTGAGATAAAAGAGAAAGAGATAGAGAAAAACCCTAGAATTTTCGTCCCCTCAACTGCCTGTAACCCACGTTCTTGCTTAACCAAGTCAGAATAATTAAAAATAAACCTAAGTGTGCTATTTATACTAGTGGGAATTTTTCCCAGAATAACAAGCAACGTGGCACGAAGTGTATCGCGGGGCACTCCCTCCGTGCCACAGTGCAAACGCGGACCCTCACTGGAAATTTATGTTCCAGGTAAATATAGGCAACGTGCCACGACTTGTATCGCGTGGCATTGCCTCCGTGTCACAGAGGCAACGCGGACCTTCACTAGAATTTGCCAAAATGGATCACCCGAAGCAGAGTGCCTCCGCGATGGCAGCGTGACACGGCTCCATTGCGGAGCCCTTATTTTTGCTGCTCTTCCTTGACCTTTTCCACTGCTCGCTTCCGAGTCCATTCCCGATTTTTACCAACATGCATCTTAGCTTCCTAAAATTACATTTTTCCTGCAAAACAATACTAATCATGTTGGTTAGTATAAATTCACATTTTAACTACAAATCACATGAGAATGCACACATAACGATAGATAAACAAGATGAAATAGAGCATTTGAGCATCACTTGGGCATATAATTCTGCCCAAGATCACTTACCCCACACTTAAGCCCTTGTTCATCCTCGAACAATACTCTCACATCTCATGCAATTGACACCCACGCATGGCTACTTTGGCTCGACAATTCAAGCTACGGCTATACCGATTATTTAATATAGCAAATCATCAAGAAAACATGCAAAGTTCCATCAATACCATGACATTCACCACATTACGACGTCCTAAACTCAAGAATCGACTCTCGATCTCGGCAAACTCATGCAAATCAGCTGATCAAGACATCCGACACGAAATTCAATCTCTCGTCAAGCATGTGCCCTCACAACACAAGAGAACTTTCCCCCTTTTCAATCATATGATTTCCAAGGCATTACATGTAGGGGTGTATGAACACGATTTCGCTCTCTCCCAAAGAATTCACATGCACCATGTCATGAACCATAAGCTTGCCTCTACTGTATTACTCCACTAATATAAGGACGCGTGATGTAAGATCACGTAGGACTTAATGAGTTGTAATGTAAGCTAAGGAACTAGTAAATACTGGGCTAACCAATAATAGCAACTAGCCTCCTTAAGCGCCTTTCAATACATCCCACCATCATTATGGGCATTGTTTCTTCCTTCATCCTCTCATTCTTGAATTTTTTTCTTTATTTTTGTTCCCAATTCTTTAAGCACACTCGACTTAATAATAAAGATTAGTTATACATCTTTATTTTCTTTAATTTCAGTAAGTGCACCCTTGACCTTTTCTTCACTTTCACCACTTCCGCTCTTCCTTCCTTTTCACAATTCTCACTCCTTGACACTGTGGGAAAATTATTTTTCTTGAGCGCTTAAGAGTTTTGGATCAAATTCACGGCTAATGAAAAGAAGGGATTAAGCTCGGTTTCTACCTCTTCAAAGAAAGAAAAAAATAGGCTAAAGGCTCAATGGGGCTAACTAGGATGTACATTCATGGTAGGTATGATAAGGAAAATTTTTTTTTTTGGTTTAATCAAAGAAATGCCTACATCCTTTCCTACAATACACATCCTTCATTTCGTTTCGCACACACACCAGGCAAGTTCTAGACACTTCACAATAGCATGAAAAATTGAAACCTCACCTCGCGCTCATTGCACATGCTCAACTCAAGACTTATTCATAGACTCTTCAATCAGCTAATTACAAGAATTCAATATTAAGCCTCAATCACACAGAATCAAACTCTATGGCTTAGGTATCTCAACATGTTTACACGTTTGCATGCTTTCATACGAATCATCTTTGCATCTCAATATCATGTACAACACGCAACAAGAATTCCGAACCATGAAGTAACGACACGTTTGGGAAACAAACAAAAGAAAGAAAATAAAATAAAAGAAAAAAACTACTCCTATCGACTACATTTCCCTTAAGACGGTCGTCATCCATCCATCATAGGGAACGATCACTATTTACGACTTCAGTTCAATGGGACTATTCTCGGTAAAAGCACCGAAAACAAAGGCCGAGAAACCCAATCATAAAATAATTCAACAAAAATTTTAAAAATATCGATAATTTCGATAGAAAAAAAGAGAAAATATTTACACAACCAACCCACAACAACAACTCACCACAACACACAATAGCTCAACATTCATTACAACACCGAATTACAGTATAGAACATACGCACAAAATCACAGGGTCACATTTTTCACAGGCACAACAACACAAAACATAAACAAAAACAAAAACAACAACGAAACATCCAACACCTAACTACTCCCACCTCACACTTAAACCGAACACTGTCCCCAGTGTTCACAAAATTCAGTATATCATAAAGGTGGGTGGTAAAACTCCCTGATCAATCGAAGTATTCCACTTCTTTATCAGGTGTCGTTGCCTCGTCTCCCATATCCGAATCACCCCCGCTGTCCTCATCTGACTTAACATTTGAGTCCTCACGGCGGGTCTCCTCATCAGTGGGGACATCGTCATCTACCGGTCCACAAAAGCTAGCCCCACTAGGCATAGAGCCCGAGCATTTTCGGCGAAGGGGTAATCTAGCTCGAGCTGCCATAACTCATCTTCTATTGCTGGTCTCCCGCCAATGCGCAACTGCAGCATCTGCATCCCGTACATGCGGGCCATATACTGATCATCCCGAGCATGTTGCTCGGCTAGTGTGAGAACTGGCCCGTAAGTGGTGTCGGGTGCTTTGGTTTTGGTGACATCCAAGGCACGCCTATCCATTTGCGGGATGTAGTCCAGGGGCTCTTCCTCGATGTCGTGGCCCCTCAGGAACGTGGTAAGTAAGCCACCGAACCCGTACCTGTGCCCTTGATGCAAACGGGCTCTCTTCATGGCGGAGATGATCACCGCCCCAACATTTATCTCCAGCCCTTTCATCAGGGCACAAACCAAGCACACTCGATCCCGGGTAACATCTGTCATGTGCACCCTCGGGATCAGGCAGGAACACACAATTTTGAGCCAAATCCTGGCTTCCCTGTTCATTTGAGAGTAAGGAAGTGTCTGATGGTAGCCCCTCTCCTTGTGCCTACTCCACCGTGCTGTCGAACGGGCTCCACACAGAGTACGTCTGATGTTTGCATAAGGTGGAGTTATGTTCAGCTGCCGGAGTACATGGGCGTCTGTGTCCCACACCCCCAATATAGCATTCAGATGATGGGGCTCAAAGGTGACAACCTGCCCTCTTATTTTGACGGTGTGACTGCGGATGGTCGGGTTCCAATTAGCATAGAACTCCCGAATCAGATGGAGATTGCACTCCTTGGGCTCTTCGAAGATGAAGTTCAGCCCGGTAGTGTCAATCCGGTGTACGATTCTAGGGAATTCCTGTGCCAGCGGCTCCCTTGCAATGTGCTCCTCAGGAAAGTATTTGGTCTCTTTGTGCTTTGTGTACCATTTCTTCCCTTCGTCAGTCACCCATCGGGTTTCGTATTGACGGCGTTGGCTGCGCGGAACCGCTGGTGCTGCTGGAACTGCTGTTCCCAACCTGATTCTTTTTTTACTGACGCCCGATGTAGATGCGCCCTTTCCCTTGTCTTGCCTGCCTGACATCATTCCTGTAACATCGAACAGACAATCACAATGTTATTCAAGTCAAAATTAGCTTTGACTAAGGTTGGGTTGAGTTAGGCCACCCCACACTTAGTCTTTAGCCACAATTCAAACAATTCGGCAAGACAAGCATGCTTTTCCAATTTTTATCAATCACATTGCTTAGTGCATTAAGATAAGTCGATGGAATACTTACTATGTACTACTCAGACTTCGTACAACAAATCACAATATCACCATCGATTCCATTGCATCACATAGCACTTAGCAAAAAAAAATTTTCTCAACAACAACCTATGCAATTCACTAATTTCATTTTTCCGATAATTCCCTTGTCTACTTAGCATATTCAACCTTAATCACGACATAATTCACATCACCCAACATGCACAACCCGAATTTTTTCACATTGTCAACCAAATTTAGTTTCTTCCTATTCAAATTCTAACCCTAGCTACCAATTTCGCAAAAATTCAATCAAACATGCATTCATCGAGTTCACATACTCACCATGATACCATGAACATCAATCAATTAACATTTAAGTGAATTCAAACTTAATTTACACTTAGGGCAAGGTTACTCACCTCACATGCTCAAAAATTGAAAATTTAAGCAAAAATTGAGGTTAAGTTCAAGAACATACCTTTAATCCGATGAAATCGAAGAAAGGTTGAAGAAAATTCGTGCCTAGGTCCGTGTCACGTTGGGGGAGGGGGGAATTTAGGGAGTTTGTCGCGGAGGGAATGGGAAATGGGAAAAAAATGAGGGAATTTAGGGTTAAAAAGGGTGTTTTTCACGCGGGGTTACCCTGCGACCCGGTGTGACCCGACGCGAATTACACCTCAACGTGTCACGGAGGGTAACGCAGAGCACCCCCTCCGTGACATGGAGCCATTGCGCCAGCTTTCTGGAATTTGTAAAAATTCCAGAATTGGCTTCAACGTGTCAGGGAGGGTAACGCAGAGGCCATCCTCCGTGACACAGAGCCAACCCATAGGCTCACTGTAATGCCACTTTTTTTATTTTTCTCACCTCGATTTTTTTTCTTTGCAATCCTTTGCATTTTTGCCCTCCGTTCCACCAGAAAATCATCTCACAACAAGAAATTGGTTAGAATTCATAGGTTTCAAACACAAACACCATTTTTTGTTTTTTTTTTAATTTATTTTTATTTTTCTTCTTTTTTTTTCTTTTTACTCTTCTATTACAACAATTTCACGGGTTACCTCCCGTGCAGCACCTGGTTTACCGTTGCGGCTCGACGTCATTGACAGTCAATCATCCTCTAGAGTGATGGACGTTTTCTCTCGAATAACGTCCTCACCCCACTAATGCTTACACCACTGCCCATTAACCAAGAACGTGGCACTTCGATCTTCTTGCCACAACTCCACAGCCCCGTGCGGGGTCATTCTCACTACCTCAAATGGCCCTGACTATTTGGACCGCAATTTCCCTAGAAATAGCTTCAATCTTGAATTGAAAAGCAACACTTTCTGCCCCGGCTTGAAGATACGATGCACCATATTCTTATCGTGCCACCTCTTTGTTTTCTCTTTGTAGCATGTTCGGTGTTTGTTATATGGGTGTATAACTACACGCAAGTGCACGTGGTCGAACAAGTAGTAAAGTAGCTCAAGTAAGCCAAGTATCGATCCCACAGGGACTGGGACGAGGTAACAAATTACTTAAGTGTTACGATATTGATTCTAAAAATGAAGACAACAGTGCAAAGAAGAGTTTGATATATTTTGATTTCTAATTTTATCCTAAGTCTACAAGAATTATATAATTTGAGTCTGAACTATGAATGTGAGCATGCTGAGGTTAAACGAACATGTAAGGAAATAAATTATCGATGTAATTTGGTTAACTTTTCCTCCGGTTGCTAGTCAAGAACTATTGCCAATGGATTAAAACTCTCGTATTTAACCCAACTTAAGAATCATAAACCGTCCACCTACATTTATGTGATTAAACGAAATTCATGTTCTAGCCATACAAAACCGGTTCATTAATTGACTAATATGGCCTTCAGGTATATTTCTATCCTGAAGGTAAATCAATTCTCAATTTTCCCAAACCAAGAAAAGATCATATCCTATTAATTCACAACTTTCCAATTTCTTGCTCTCTCGAGTGAAACCAGACTTTTTAGATGTACATTAATATAGGCCACCCATTAATTCAGTAAGAACAAGAATCAATAGAACAACCATGGAAGAAAAGATGAAAAACCAAATTAATCAACAATCACATTTTATTACAATTGTTCTTAACCTCAGCAAGAAGAGGATTTAGCCACTCATTTGTGGATTAAACATCGTTAAATGAGTGTTAAACATACAAGCAATTGAAATAAAGAAGAAGGAGATAGAGAAAAACCCTGAGATTTTCGTCCACTCAACTGCCTGTAACCCACGTTCTTGCTCCACCAAGTCAGAATATTAAAAATGAACCTAAGTGTTCTATTTATAATGGTGGGAATTTTTCCCGGAATAACAAGCAACGTGTCACGGAGTGTATCGCGGAGCACTGCCTCCGTGACACATTGTTGTTCCACCACAGGCCAAATTTTGCATTTTTTCCTTGTTGACATCCGAGTCCAACCCCAATCTCTCCCAACACGCATTTTAGCTTCCCAAAATTATATTTCACCTGCAAAACAACGCTAATCATGTTGGTTAGTATAAATTCACATTTTATTATCAATCACATGAGAATGTATAAACATTGATAGATAAACAAGGCTAAAATGACACCTTCGAGTATCACTTGGGCATATAAATTTGCCCAAGATCACTTACCCCACACTTAAAGTCTTGTTCGTCCTCGAATAAACCTTTTACATCTCATGCACATGAAGACTTACACATAGCTAATTTTAGCAAGACAATTCAAGCTACAGCTACAATGACTGTTTAAGATAGCAAGCTAAAAATAGAGCATGCACGATTTAATCATTGAAATGGAATACAATTATGTTAAGACTTCCTAACCTCAATAATTGACTCTCTATCTTAGCAAACTCATGCAAATCAACTGATCAAGAAATCCAACATGAATTATATCCTTCATTAAACATGTGCCCTCACAACAAGAGAGTTATCCATTTTCACACGCAAATTTTTAAATCACAACATGTATGGGTAAATGAATAGAATTACGCTCACTCTCACAAAGAATTCACATGCATCATGTAATGACCCATAAGCTTGCCCTTAGTGTTTTAGTCCACTAATTTAAGGATGTTTGAACGTAAGATCAAGTAGGACTTAATGGGTTGTAATGTAAGCTAAGGGACGGGTAGGTACTATTCTGGCCAGTAATAGTAACTATCTTCCCCCAAGCGCTTTTAATAACTTCAACCTTCATTAAGGATATCTCTTCCCTTACTTCACCCTCATTCTTTTCAATCCTGAATTTTCTCTTATTGTTCCCATTTCTTTAAGCACACTCAGCTTAGTAGTAAGGAGTACTTAAGCAAAATTTTTTTTCATTCATTTATTTTCTTACTCCCTACTAATAATCAACCATTTTTACACAAGTGCACCTTTGTCCTTTTCTCAACTTTCACAACTTCTACTTTTCCTTCTTTTTCACGCTTCTCACTCCCTCATTCTTTGGAATTTTTTCACTTAAGCGATTAGGAGTTTTGGATCAAATTCAAGGCTAATGAAAGAAAAAGGATTAAGCTTGTGTTGTAGCTATCAAAGAATAGGCTCAAGGCTCAATGGGGATAACTAGGATTAAATATTCAAGGTAGGTAAAGTGAGGGATAACATTTATGTTCATTCAAAGAAATGCCTAAATCATCTCCTACAATTCACATCCTTCATTTCGTTTTATATACACACCAGGCAAGTTTTAGATATTCCACAATAGCACGGAATATTCGAAAAACTTACACTCACAGCACATGCTCAATTCAAGACACATTCCGCAGACTCTTAACTCAGCTAATCACAAGAATTCAAAATTAAGCTTCAATCATATCAAGTCAAATTGAAGAGCCTAGGTGTCTCAAACATAGGTATACCACTTGCATGCTTCAACACTAAACATTCTTGCATCTTACCATCATTTATAGCACATAACAAGAATATCAAGCCATCAATTAGCTACGGGTTCAAAAACCAACCTACTGACTAATTTTCCTCAAGACAATCGTCATCCATCCATCGTTGGAAACAATATATAACTATAACTAAAAACACTATATACAGATAAAGAAAAATTTTTATTCTTCGGTTCAAAGACCCCCCATCGGAAAAGAACCGAAAAGAAAAACCAACGGGTGATGAAGTCATGCTTGACTCATAAAATTTTTTTTTTCAAATATTTCTAACAAGCATTACATTCACCAAAAATCGTTAAGCACAAAAATTTTAAATTTTTTCTCACCCCACACTTGAATAATGCTATGTCCCCATAGCATCAACTTAACATTTAAAGAGGGTGAGAAATACTCCCTGAGGCCTTTAGGCTTAGCTAACAGCATGCCTTTCTTCAACTTTGCACAAGTGGGTGTTCGACCCCACACTTTTTCTCTTCCATGCTTGTTAGCTTCCTCCTCCACGGGTACTCAGACTTCCCCTCCATCTGTGCTTAACTTTCCACCAAAACAACACAAGATGAAAAATAAATAAAATCAACTTAAATGCAAGAAATTAAAATGGTACCCATGGTACCCTTGGGTTGCCTCCCAAGCAGCGCCTAATTTTACGTCGCGGCACGACGTATCAAGTTTCACCGCTTTTTCCTCCACCTTGAGGATATGAATCTCACCCCTAATTTCTTCTCTAATTTCCTCTTATGCTCCAGGGGTGGTGGTGAAAAATTGTAAGGACCAACCAGTAGATATTGCCTTTTGAACTTATTGGCCCTCAAGTAAGCGAAGTCATTTTGTCTCTCCAAGTTAGCAAATTTCAAAATATACGGGGCTTGGTCCTCCTCTAGACATTTCTCTATAAGCTTGGAAGACTCTATTTCTATGTTGTCAACCAAACTTAATGTTGAAAGATGCTTCGAGTGTGGTCCAATAAACCTCAACTCTGAAACTGCATTGTGCTTGACCTCCTTACTTGTAAACACCTTCTCAACATCGACATCTATCTCTCCATTAATGTCAAATGGGGGATACTCTATCTCTTCTTCCATTAATGGATTTTCCATAAGTGTGAGCCCATCACGGGGACACTCAAGAGATTCTAATTGTTGGGCTTCATCCAAAAATTCACCCTTGTCTTCCTCTTGTAGTTCCTCTTGAATATCGATTAAAACTGTTACCTGCAATTTATCACAAGCTTCAGCCTCAGCAATCATCTCCGTGACTCTGACGCTCATCCTTTCTAGAGCCTATGCATTCTCTTCTTGCTAAATTCTCAATACTGCCATCGCCTCCTTCATTGCTTCGGATTGCTCCGAGAGTTGTTTCAGCATGTCTTCTATTTGAGCTTGGCGTCCCAAGTCCTCATTTTCAGCATGCCTATATTCAGAAAAAACAACAGAAGGATCATAGTTGGGGCTTGGGGGAGGGGAATATGCATTCGGACAGCCATCCCAATGGCCATCTTGACCACCACATATATTGCACGTGTTACAGTGTTGCCACGAGTGGTGTCCTCCGCAATTCAGACAAGATTCGCCAAAATATGAGTATCCACCATTTAAACCATTTGTATTCCATGATGTCATGTCAATAAGGGTATCCAGAAAAAAATAAAAAAGAATTAAAACAAACACTAAGACCAAGTTGTCAGCACTTATATAGAATTTGTAAACTAACACTAAGAAAACAATTTTACCAATTGCCAGTCCCCGGCAACGGTGCCAAAAACTTGTTCGGTGTTTGTTATATGGGTGTATAACTACACGCAAGTGTACGTGGTCGAACAAGTAGTAAAGTGGCTCAAGTAAGCCAAGTATCGATCCCACAGGGACTGGGATGAGGTAACAAATTACTTAAGTGTTACTATATTGATTCTAAAAATGAAGACAACAGTGCAAAGAAGAGTTTGATATATTTTGATTTCTAATTTTATCCTAAGTCTACAAGAATTATATAATTTGAGTCTGAAGTATGAATGTGAGCATGCTGAGGTTAAACGAACATGTAAGGAAATAAATTATCGATGTAATTTGGTTAACTTTTCCTCCGGTTGCTAGTCAAGAACTATTGCCAATGGATTAAAACTCTCGTATTTAACCCAACTTAAGAATCATAGACCGTCCACCTACATTTCTGTGATTAAACGAAATTCATGTTCTAGCCATACAAAAACGGTTCCTTAATTGACTAATACGACCTTCAGGTATATTTCTATCCTGAAGGTCAATCAATTCTCAATTTTCCCAAACCAAGAAAAGATCATATCCTATTGATTCACAACTTTCCAATTTCTTGCTCTCTCGAGTAACGGACTTTTTAGATGTACATTAATATAGGCCACACATTAAAGCAGTAAGAACAAGAATCAATAGAACAACCATGGAAGAAAAGATGAAAAACCAAATTAATCAACCATCACATTTCATTACAATTGTTCTTAACCTCAGCAAGAAGAGGATTTAGCCACTCATTTGTGGATTAAACATAGTTAAATGAGTGTTAAACATACAAGCAATTGAAATAAAGAAGAAGGAGATAGAGAAAAACCCTGAGATTTTCGTCCCCTCAACTGCCTGTAACCCACGTTCTTGCTCCACCAAGTCAGAATATTAAAAATGAACCTAAGTGTTCTATTTATACTGGTGGGAATTTTTCTTGGAATAACAAGCAAAGTGTCACGGAGTGTATCACGGAGCACTGCCTCCGTGACACATTGTGTATCGCGGAGCACTGCCTCCGTGACACGTTGTTGTTCCACCACAGGCCAAATTTTGCATTTTTTCCTTGTTGACATCCGAGTCCAACCCCAATCTCTCCCAACACGCCTTTTAGCTTCCCAAAATTATATTTCACCTGAAAAACAACGCTAATCATGTTAGTTAGTATAAATTCACATTTTATTATCAATCACATGAGAATGTATAAACATTGATAGATAAACAAGGCTAAAATGACACCTTTGAGTATCACTTGGGCATATAAATTTGCCCAAGATCACTTACCCCACACTTAAAGTCTTGTTCGTCCTCGAATAAACCTTTTTACATCTCATGCACAGGAAGACTTACACATAGCTAATTTTAGCAAGACAATTCAAGCTACAGCTACAATGACTGTTTAAGATAGCAAGCTAAAAATAGAGCATGCACGATTTAATCATTGAAATGGAATACAATTATGTTAAGACTTCCTAACCTCAAGAATTGACTCTCTATATTAGCAAACTCATGTAAATCAACTGATCAAGAAATCCAACATGAATTATATCCTTCATTAAACATGTGCCCTCACAACAAGAGAGTTACCCATTTTCACACGCAAATTTTTAAATCACAACATGTATGGGTAAATGAATAGAATTACGCTCACTCTCACAAAGAATTCACATGCATCATGTAATGACCCATAAGCTTGCCCTTAGTGTTTTACTCCACTAATTTAAGGATGTTTGAACATAAGATCAAGTAGGACTTAATGGGTTGTAATGTAAGCTAAGGGACGGGTAGGTACTATTCTGGCCAGTAATAGTGACTATCTTCCCCAAGTGCTTTTAATAACTTCAACCTTCACTAAGGATATCTCTTCCCTTACTTCACCCTCATTCTTTTCGATCCTGAATTTTCTCTTCTTGTTCCCATTTCTTTAAGCACACTCAGCTTAGTAGTAAGGAGTACTTAAGCAAAACAAAAATTTTCATTCATTTATTTTCTTACTCCCTACTAATAATCAACCATTTTTACACAAGTGCACCTTTGTCCTTTTCTCAACTTTCACAACTTCTACTTTTCCTTCTTTTTCACGCTTCTCACTCCCTCATTCTTTGGAATTTTTTCACTTGAGCGCTTAGGAGTTTTGGATCAAATTCAAGGCTAATGAAAGAAAAAGGATTAAGCTTATGTTGTAGCTATCAAAGAATAGGCTCAAGGCTCAATGGGGCTAACTAGGATTAAATATTCAAGGTAGGTAAAGTGAGGGATAACATTTATGTTCATTCAAAGAAATGCCTAAATCATCTCCTACAATTCACATCCTTCATTTCGTTTTATATACACACCAGGCAAGCTTTAGACATTTCATAATAGCACGGAATATTCGTAAAACATACACTCATAGCACATGCTCAATTCAAGACACATTCCGCAGACTCTTAACTCAGCTAATCACAAGAATTCAAAATTAAGCTTCAATCATATCAAGTTAAATTGAAGAGCCTAGGTGTCTCAAACATAGGTATACCACTTGCATGCTTCAACACTAAACATTCTTGCATCTTACCATCATTTATAGCACATAACAAGAATATCAAGCCATCAATTAGCTACGGGTTCAAAAACCAACCTACTGACTAATTTTCCTCAAGACGGTCGTCATCCATCCATCGTTGGAAACAGTCTCTAACTATGACTAAAAACATTATATACAGACAAAGAAAATTTTTTATTCTTCGGTTCAAAGACCCCCCGTCGGAAAAGAACCGAAAAGAAAAACCAACGGGTGATGAAGTCATGCTTGACTCACAATTTTTTTTCCAAATATTTCTATCAAGCATTACATTCACCAAAAATCGTTAAGCACAAAAATTTTAAAATTTTCCTCACCCCACACTTGAATAATGCTATGTCCCCATAGCATCAACTTAATATTTAAAGAGGGTGAGAAATACTCCCTGAGGCCTTTAGGCTTAGCTAACAGCATGCCTTTCTTCAACTTTGCACAAGTGGGTGTTCGACCCCACACTTTTTCTCTTCCATGCTTGTTAGCTTCCTCCTCCACGGGTACTCAGACTTCCCCTCCATCCGTGCTTAACTTTCCACCAAAACAACACAAGATGAAAAATAAATAAAATCAACTTAAATGCAAGAAATTAAAATGGTACCCATGGTACCCTTGGGTTGCCTCCCAAGCAGCGCCTAATTTTACGTTGCAGCACGACGTATCAAGTTTCATCGCTTTTTCCTCCACCTTGAGGATATGAATCTCACCCCTAATTTCTTCTCTAATTTCCTCTTATGCTCCCGGGGTGGTGGTGAAAAATTGTAAGGACCAAGCGGTAGATGTTGCCTTTTGAACATATTGGCCCTCAAGTAAGCGAAGTCATTTTGTCTCTCCGAGTTAGCAAATTTCAAAATATACGGGGCTTGGTCCTCCTCTAAAAATTTCTCTATAAGCTTGAAAGACTCTATTTGTATGTTGTCAACCAAACTTAATGTCGAAAAATGCTTCGAGTGTGGTCTAATAAACCTCAACTCTGAAACTGCATTGTGCTTGACCTCCTTACTTGTAAACACCTTCTCAGCATCGACATCTATCTCTCCATTAATGTCAAATGGGGGATACTCTATCTCTTCTTCCATTAATGGATTTTCCATAAGTGTGAGCCCATCACAGGGACACTGAAGAGATTCTAATTGTTGGGCTTCATCCAAAAATTCACCCTTGTCTTCCTCTTGTAGTTCCTCTTGAATATCGGCTAAAACTGTTACCTGCAATTTATCACAAGCTTCAGCCTCAGCAATCATCTCCGTGAATCTGACACTCATCCTTTCTAGAGCCTCTGCATTCTCTTCTTGCTGAATTCTTAATACTACCATCGCCTCCTTCATTGCTTCTGATTGCTCCGAGAGTTGTTTCAGCATGTCTTCTATTTGAGCATGGCGTCCCAAGTCCTCATTTTCAGCATGCCTATATTTAGAAAAAACAATAGAAGGATCATAGTAGGGGCTTGGGGGAGGGGAATATGCATTCGGACAGCCATCCCAATGGCCATCTTGACCACCACATATATTGCACGTGTTACAGTGTTGCCACGAGTGGTGTCCTCCGCAATTCAGACAAGATTCGCCAAAATATGAGTATCCACCATTTAAACCATTTGTATTCCACGATGTCATGTCAATAAGGGTTTCCTAAAAAAAATAAAAAAGAATTAAAACAAACACAAGACCAAGTTGTCAACACTTATATAGAATTTGTAAACTAACACTAAGAAAACAATTTTACCAATTGCCAGTCCCCGGCAACGGCACCAAAAACTTGTTCGGTGTTTGTTATATGGGTGTATAACTACACACAAGTGGACGTGGTCGAACAAGTAGTAAAGTGGCTTAAGTAAGCCAAGTATCGATCCCACAGGGACTGGGATGAGGTAACAAATTACTTAAGTGTTACTATATTGATTCTAAAAATGAAGACTACAGTGCAAAGAAGAGTTTGATATATTTTGATTTCTAATTTTATCCTAAGTCTACAAGAATTATATAATTTGAGTCTGAACTATCAATGTGGGCATGCTGAGGTTAAACGAACATGTAAGGAAATAAATTATCGATGTAATTTGGTTAACTTTTCCTCCGGTTGCTAGTCAAGAACTATTGCCAATGGATTAAAACTCTCGTATTTAACCCAACTTAAGAATCATAAACCGTCCACCTACATTTATGTGATTAAACGAAATTCATGTTCTAGCCATACAAAACCGATTCCTCAATTGACTAATACGACCTTCAGGTATATTTCTATCCTGAAGGTAAATCAATTCTCAATTTTCCCAAACCAAGAAAAGATCATATCCTATTGATTCACAACTTTCCAATTTCTTGCTCTCTCGAGTGAAACTGGACTTTTTAGATGTACATTAATATAGGCCACACATTAATGCAGTAAGAACAAGAATCAATAGAACAATCATGGAAGAAAAGATGAAAAACCAAATTAATCAACCATCACATTTCATTACAATTGTTCTTAACCTCAGCAAGAAGAGGATTTAGCCACTCATTTGTGGATTAAACATAGTTAAATGAGTGTTAAACATACAAGCAATTGAAATAAAGAAGAAGGAGATAGAGAAAAACCCTGAGATTTTCGTCCCCTCAACTGCCTGTAACCCACGTTCTTGCTCCACCAAGTCAGAATATTAAAAATGAACCTAAGTGTTCTATTTATACTGGTGGGAATTTTTCTTGGAATAACAAGCAACGTGTCACAGAGTGTATCACGGAGCACTGCCTCCGTGACACGTTGTGTATCGCGGAGCACTGCCTCCGTGGCACGTTGTTGTTCCACCACAGGCCAAATTTTGCATTTTTTCCTTGTTGACATCCGAGTCCAACCCCAACTCTCCCAACACGCATTTTAGCTTCCGAAAATTATATTTCACCTGCAAAACAACGCTAATCATGTTGGTTAGTATAAATTCACATTTTATTATCAATCACATGAGAATGTATAAACATTGATAGATAAACAAGGCTAAAATGACACCTTTGAGTATCACTTGGGCATATAAATTTGCCCAAGATCATAGCACTTGGCACTTTCATAAGCCTGCCAATGAAACTCATCAAGTTCGCTGAGTTGCATTAGCCTCTTCTTGCCCGCTAGCTCTAGGTCCATATTCAATTTCCTCACGACCTAGAAAGCTCGGTGTTCTAGCTCCACCGGCAGATGACCCGCTTTTCCATAGACCAATCGGTATGGAGAAGTCCCAATTGGTGTCTTGTAAGAAGTTCTATAGGCCCACAAAGCATCATCAAGTTTTCTTGATCAATCACTACGTTGTGCATTCACTGTTTTCTGGAGAATCTGCTTCACTTCTCTGTTCGACACCTCCACTTGCCCACTAGTTTGGGGATGACATGCTGTTTCCACCTTGTGGCGCACCCCATACTTAGCTAGAAACTTCTTGAAACTTGCATTGACAAAATGAGCCCCTCCATCACTGATAATGGCTCAGGGTGTTGATCACGGGCAAAAATAGCATGCCCGAGATACGCTTTATGACTTAAATTAGTCTTGTTTATCTAAGTTATGGTATAGATTTTCATGTAATTTTAGATAAAGTAAAGATATGTGCTAACCAACATGATTAGCCTTTGTTTTGTAGGTTTTGATGACGTTTGAGTAACTAATTCATGAGTTGGTGAAGTAGATGCTTGGAGACGGAATTAACACGCGAACGTCGGCGAAGAGGAGGCACAAAACAGCCCACCTGCGCGTTGGCAACGTGCCACGGCAGGTGGCCTCCGCGACCAAGGGCTGCCAACGCACTGCCCAAGTAGCATGACACGCTGCCAACGCGGCAAGGTGCTGCCCGGGCCAATTTTGGGTGATTTCCAGAGGGCTTCCACGTCCGTAGCGTGTCACGGAGGCCGGGCTCCGTGATGCACTCCGTGACACGTTGCTTGTTATTCCGGGAAAGAGTCCTACTACTATAAATAGCACACTTAGGTTTATTTTTCAGAATTCAGACTTGGTGGAGCAAGGACGTGGGTTACAGGCAGTTGAGGGACAAAAAGTTCAGGGTTTTTTCTCTCTTTCTTTCTTCTCTAATTCAATTGTTTGTTGATTAACACTTGTTTTAGGATGATTAATCCACAAATGAGTGGCTAATTCCCTTCTTTGCTGAGGTTATGAACACTTGTGATGAATTTTGATTATTGATTATATGGTTTTTCATCTTTTTCTTCCATGTTGTTCTATTAATTCTTGTTCTTACTGCATTGGTGTGTGGCCTACATTAATGTACATCTAAAAAGTCCGATTTCACTCGAGAGAGCACGAAATTGGAAAGTTGTGAATTAATAGGATATTGTTCTTTACTTGATTTGGGAAAATTGAGTTTTGATGTGCTTTCCTGATAGAAATATACTTGAAAGCCGTATTAGTCAATTTAGGAACCGGAATTGTATGGCTAGAACATGAATTGCATTTGATCACAGAAATGTAGACGGATGGTTCATGATTCTTAAGTGAGATTAAATACGAGAGTTTTAATCTCTTGGCAATTGTTCTTGGCTAGCAACTGGAAGAAAAGGTTAACCAATTTATGATGATAATCAGTTTCATTGCATGTTCTTTAACCTCGGCATGCTTTTATCCATAGTCCAAATTCAAAGTAGATAATTGTTTGTAGTTCAGTATAAAATTTATAAAACAAATTATTCAATTTTTGGTTATTTAGTTGTCAACATATGTAGAAGTAAAAATATAGTAGACTTGAGCAAATTGCACTTATCCCAAGTCTCTGAGGGATCGATACTTGGCTTACTAAAGCCACTTACTACTTGTTCGACACGTGCACTTGCGTGTCGGTTTTATAATACCCATACTACGCACCGAACAAGTTTTTGGCGCCGTTGCCGGGGATCGAACCCGGGTCACCCGCGTGACAGGCGGGAATCTTGCGGAGGACACCACTTGTGGCAACAATGTAACACGTGTAATATATGTGGTGGTCAAGATGGCCATTGGGATGGCTGTCTGAATGCATATTCCCCTCCCCCAAGCCCCTACTATGATCCTTCTGTTGTTTTTCCTGAATATAGGAATGCTGAAAATGAGGACTTGGGACGCCAAGCTCGAATAGAAGACATGCTGAAACAACTCTTGGAGCAATCAGAAGCAATGAAGGAGGCGATGGCAGTATTAAGAATTCAGCAAGAAGAGAATGCAGAGGCTCTAGAAAGGATGAGCATCAAATTCACGGAGATGATCGCTGAAGCTGAAGCTTGTGATAAATTGCAGGTAACAACTTTAGCCGATATTCAAGAGGAAATACAAGAGGACGACAAGGGTGACTTTTTGGATGAAGCCCAACAATTAGAATCTCTGGAGTGTCCCCGTGATGGGCTCACACTTATAGAAAATCCATTCATGGAAGAAGAGATAGAGTACCCCCCATTTGACATTAATGAAGAGATAGATGTCGATGCTGAGAAGGAGTATACAAGTAAGGAGGTCAAGCAAAATACAGTTTCAGAGTTGAGGTGTATTGGACCACACTCTACGCATTTTTCGACGTTAAATTTGGTTGACAACATAGAAAGAGAGTCTTCCAAGCTTATAGAGAAATGTCTAGAGGAGGACCAAGCACCATATGTTTTGAAATTTGCCAACGCGGAGAGACAAAATGACTTCGCTTACTTGAGGGCCAATAAAGTAAAAAGGCAACACCTACTATTTGGTCCTTACAATTTTTCACCACCACCCCTGTAGCATAAGAGGAAATTAGAAAAGAAATTAGGGGTGAGATTCACATCCTCAAGGTGGAGGAAAAAGTGGTGAAACTTGGTACGTCGTGCCGCGACGTAAAATTAGGCGCTGCTTGGGAGGCAAACCAAGGGTACCATGCGTACCATTTTAATTTCTTGCAATTAAGTTGATTTTATTTATTTTTTATCTTGTGTTGCTTTGGTGGAAAGTTAAGCACAGATGGTGGGGAAGTCTGAGTACACGTGGAGGAGGATGCTAACAAGCATGGAAGAGAAAAAGTGTGGGGTCGAACACCCACTTGTGCAAAGTTGAAGAAAGGCATGTTGTTAGCTAGGCCTAAAGGCCTCAGGGAGTATTTCTCACCCTTTTTAAATTTTAATTTGATGCTATGAGGACATAGCATGATTTAAGTGTGGGGTGAGGGAAATTTCAAGGGAAATTTCGAATTTCTAAATTCTTGTGCTTAACAAGTTTGTGGTGAATGTAATGCTAATGCTTGAGAAATTTGAAAAATTTGAAAAATTTGAAAATTTTTCTGAGTTAAGCATGGCTTCATCACCCGTTGGTTTTTCTTGTCGGTTCTTTTCCGACGGGGGGTCTTTGAACCGAAGAATAAAAGTTTTGTTTTTCTTTCTTTCCTTTGTCTGTATATAGTGTTTTTAGTCATAGTTAGGGACTGTTTCCGACGATGGATGGATGACGACCGTCTTGAGGAAAAATTAGTCGGTAGGTGTTGGGTTTTTGAAACCATAACTAATTGGTGCTTGATGTTCTTTTTATGTGCTATACGTGATTGTAAGATGCAAGTATGTTCAGTGTGAAGCATGCAAGTGTATAACTTTTTTTGAGACACTTAGGCTCTTGAATTTGACTCAATATGATGGAAGCTTAATTCTGAATTCTTGTGATTAGCTGAGTAAGAGTCTACTGATGGTGTCTTGATTTGAGCATGTGCCATGAGTGTAAGGTTTTTGAGTATTCTGTGCCATTATAAAATGTCTAGAACTTGCCTGGTTTGTATATAAAACGAAATGAAGGATGTGAATTGTAGGAGATGATGTAGGCATTTCTTTGAATGAACCAACTTTTTATCCCTCATTATACCTACCTTGAAAAATTAATCCTAGTTGACCCCATTGCGCCTTGAGCCTATTCTTTGACAGCTGCAACATAAGCTTAATCCTTTTTCTTTCATTAGCCTTGAAATTGAACCAAAACTCCTAAGCGCTTAAAGGAAAAATCCGAAAGGGTAAAGGAGTGAGAAGAATGAAAAAGAAGGGAAAGTAGCAATTGTAAGAGTTGAGAAAGGTCGAGGGTGCACTTGTTTGAATATGGGTGAGTATTAGTAGGGAGTAAGAAAATAAATAAATGAAAAGTTACTTATAGAACTCCTTACTAATATGCTAAAAGCGCCTAAAGAAAGGGGAGAACAAAAGAGGATAAAGAAAGATGAAAAGAGAAAAAGGTGAAGTGAAGGAAGGGAAGTTTGTAATGAAGGCGTGATGTATTAAAAGCGCTTAGGAAAGATAGTCACTATTACTGGCAATAATAGTACTTACCCGCACCTGAGTTACATTACAACCTAAAAAGTCCTACTTGATCTTACATTCATACATCCTTAAATTAGTGGAATAAAACACTAAGGGAAAGCTTATGGGTCATTACATAATGCATGTGAATTCTTTGTGAGAGTGAGCGTAATTCTATTCATGTACCCACACATGTTGTGATGTAAAAAATTGTTTTTGCGTGTGATTGGGTAACTCTCTTCCCGTGAGGGGCACATGTTGAATGAAGGATATAATTCATGTGAGATTTCTTAATCAGTTGATTTGCATGAGTTTGCTAAGATTGAGAGTCGATTCTTGAGGTTAAGAAGTATTAACATAGTTGTACTTCATTTCAATGATCAAATCAGGCATGCTCTATTTTTAGCTTGTATCTTACGTAATCATTATAGCCGTAACTTGAATTATCTTGCTAAATTAGTTATGTGCGAGTATCCATATGCATGATATGTAAAAGGTTGTTCGAGGACGAACAAGGCTTTAAGTGTGGGGTTGTGATCACGGGCAAAAATAGCATGCCCGAGATACGCTTTATGACTTAAATTAGTCTTGTTTATCTAAGTTATGGTATAGATTTTCATGTAATTTTAGATAAAGTAAAGATATGTGCTAACCAACATGATTAGCCTTTGTTTTGTAGGTTTTGATGACGTTTGACTAACTAATTCATGAGTTGGTGAAGTAGATGCTTGGAGACGGAATTAACACGTGAACGTCGGCGAAGAGGAGGCACAAAACAGCCCACCTGCGCGTTGGCAACGTTCCACGGCAGGCAAGCCGCTCACAACAGCCCACCTGCGCGTTGGCAACGTGCCACGGCAGGTGGCCTCCGCGACCAAGGGCTGCCAACGCGGCAGGGTGCTGCCCGGGCCAATTTCGGGTGATTTCCAGAGGGCTTCCGCGTCCGTAGCGTGTCACGGAGGCCGAGCTCCACGATGCACTCCGTGACACGTTGCTTGTTATTCCGAGAAAGAGTCCTACTACTATAAATAGCACACTTAGGTTTATTTTTCAGAATTCAGACTTGGTGGAGCAAGGACGTGGGTTACAGGCAGTTGAGGGACGAAAAGTTCAGGGTTTTTTCTCTCTTTCTTTCTTCTCTAATTCAATTATTTGTTGATTAACACTTGTTTTAGGATGATTAATCCACAAATGAGTGGCTAATTCCCTTCCTTGCTGAGGTTATGAACACTTGTGATGAATTTTGATTATTGATTATATGGTTTTTCATCTTTTTCTTCCATGTTGTTCTATTAATTCTTGTTCTTACTGCATTGGTGTGTGGCCTACATTAATGTACATCTAAAAAGTCCGATTTCACTCGAGAGAGCACGAAATTGGAAAGTTGTGAATTAATAGGATATTGTTCTTTACTTGATTTGGGAAAATTGATTTTTGATGTGCTTTCCTGATATAAATATACTTGAAAGCCGTATTAGTCAATTTAGGAACCGGAATTGTATGGCTAGAACATGAATTGCATTTGATCACAGAAATGTAGACGGATGGTTCATGATTCTTAAGTTAGATTAAATACGAGAGTTTTAATCTCTTGGCAATTGTTCTTGGCTAGCAACTGGAAGAAAAGGTTAACCAATTTATGATGATAATCAGTTTCATTGCATGTTCTTTAACGTCGGCATGCTTTTATCCATAGTCCAAATTCAAAGTAGATAATTGTTTGTAGTTTAGTATAAAATTTATAAAAAAAATTATTCAATTTTTGGTTATTTAGTTGTCAGCATATTTAGAAGTAAAAATATAGTAGACTTGAGCAAATTGCACTTATCCCAAGTCTCTGAGGGATCGATACTTGGCTTACTAAAGCCACTTACTACTTGTTCGACCACGTGCACTTGCGTGTCGGTTTTATAATACCCATACTACGCACCGAACAGGTGTCCCTAACCTGGTGAAAATGTTTTTTTTCACAAATTTTGTTACCACCTTGTTGTCATTCCTGGGATAAGCTAGTGCTTCAACAAACTTAGATACATAATCAACGACCACCAAGATGTAACGATTACCAAATGAAGGTGGGAACAGGACCATGAAATCAATACCCCATACATCAAAGATCTCTACTTCTAGTATATGCTGCAGCGGCATCTCTTGCCTCCTACCAATTATGCCTGTCCTTTGACATCTATCACACATTTTGACGTATGCCATAGAGTCTCTGAACAGTGTAGGCCAAAAGAAACCTGACTGTAGCACCTTGTGCGCTATCTGCTCGCCTCCGTGGTGCCCTCCATACAATGAAGAGTGACAACTCCTCAAAACTTCTGCAATCTGGCTCTCCGGGATGCATCTTCTCATAACTTGATTCGCTCCCTGTTTAAACAAGTACGGCTCATCCCAAATAAAATACCTGCAATCATGCCTCAATTTTTTTCTCTGCTGAGCCGTAGCCTCCGGTGGATAGACTCCACTCACTAGCAAATTCACTATGTCTGCATACCACGGGAACTCAGCTTCCCATATTGCCAAGAGCTGCTCATCCGGGAACTCCTCTTTGATGCTATCACCTTCCTTCACATGCGACCAGCTTTCCATGTGATCTTCCACTTGATTCTCGCTCCCCTTTCTATCCCTAATCTCTAGGTCAAACTCTTGCAACAACAAGATCCATCTGGTCAGCTTGGGATTTGCATCCTTCTTGTTAAACAGATACCGAATCGCTGCATGATCGGTATACACCACCACTCTAGAACCCACCAAATATGACCTAAATTTATCAAACGCGAAGACCAATGCTAGCATCTCCTTTTCTGTGACTGTATAATTGACTTGGGCAGCGTCCAGTGTTTAGCTTGCATAATGAATAGAATGAAAAATTCTATTCCTCCGCTGCCCCAATACGGCTTCCACAGCCACATCGCTTGTATCACACATCAGTTCAAATGGTTGTTCCCAATCCGGAGAAATAAGGATAGGTGCTTCTATCAATTTTTGCTTCACTTCCTCGAATGCTTTGACACACTCATCATCAAACTCGAACTTCACCTCTTTTTCTAGCAACCTGCATATTGGTCTAGAAATTTTGGAGAAGTTCTTGATGAACCGTCTGTAGAACCCTGCATGCCCAAGAAAACTGCGAACACCCTTCACTGACACAGGTGGTGGTAGCTTTTCAATAACTTCGATCTTAGCACGATCGACCTCCAACCCCTTGCAAGACACTTTATGGCCAAGGAAGATACCCTCCTTGACTAAGAAATGACATTTCTCCCAGTTGAGTACAAGGTTGGATTCTTCACAGTGAGCTAGCACCCTGTCAAGATTCTGCAAACAAGTAGCAAACGAATTACCGAAAATAGAAAAATCATCCATAAATACCTCTACAAAATCTTCCACCATGTCGTGAAAGATAAATATCATGCATCTCTGGAATTTGGCGGGTGCATTGCATAACCCAAATGGCATCCGCCTAAAAGCATATGTCCCATAAGGACATGTGAAAGTAGTTTTCTCCTGGTCCTCCGGTGCTATGGCTATTTGGTTATAGCCAAAGTACCCATCAAGGAAACAATAATATTCTTGTCCAGCCAATCTGTCCAATATTTTATCAATGAACGGGATAGGATAGTGATCTTTCCTTATGGCTTCATTGAGCTTTCTGTAGTCCATGAAAATCCGCCAGCCTATGACAGTGCGAGTAAGGATCAACTCATTCTTCTCATTGGTGACCACGGTCATCCCTCCTTTCTTTGGGACACACTGAACGGGGCTGACCCATTCGCTGTCCGAAATAGGATAGATCACACCTGCTTCAAGCCACTTAATTACTTCTTTTCTGACCACGTCCTTCATCACCGGATTCAACCTTCGCTGAGGCTGAATAGTTGGCTTTGCTCCTATCTCCATGAAAATTCTGTGTGCGCAAAAAGCTTGATTGATACCCTGAATATCTAACATTTGCCATCCCATTGCTTTCTTCCTTCTTCTGAGGACCACCAATGCTTCCTTTTCCTGTGCCTCCGTCAATTCTGCAGAGAGGATGACTGGCAAAGTATCCTCTTCCCCCAAAAAGACATATTTTAAATGGGGAGGCAATGTTTTCAATTCCAGTTTTGGTGCTTCCTCAATAGATGTTTTTGGCAATGGTTCTAGGGAGCTCATTAAAGGCTGAAAGTCATGCTTCCTGGGATACCTTTGTGGTTCATTCAGCATTTGCACCATCTCATAAGTATCCCTATCTCTGAAATGATCGGAGCTCATCAATTCTCTTTCCAATGAATCTCGAGATTCAACAATCTGAAGAATTTCTTCTTAATTTAACACATTGATTGCTGAAAGCTCCTCATGTATGGCCGGAAGCTTCATGGCCTTATATACATCAAATACCGCCACTTTGTCATGCACCCGCATAGTCAGCTGCCCTGCAGCTACATCAATCAAAGCTCTCCCGGTTGCCAAGAAAGGACATCCCAAAATAAATGGGACTTTCGCATCCGGCTCAAAATCCAGAACAATAAAATCTACCGGGAAGATAAGGGAGCCCACTTGCACCAACACGTCCTCCACAATGCCATCTGGTCTGGCTAAAGAATGGTCCGCTAACTGCAAGATCACCGTCGTTGGTCTAGGACTGCCCAACCCCAACTTCTTGAACACCAATGTCGACATCAAGTTAATACTCGCTCCCAAATCGCATAATCCGCGAGCTCGGTTACTTTGGCCAATTGTGATTTGAATTGTAAAGCTCCCAGGGTCCTTGAGCTTTGTTGGAAACCTATTCTGTATCCGGGAAGTGCACTCCTCAGTCAGCGCCACGGTAGCATACTCCGTCAATCTGCTTTTGTTTGCTACAATGTCCTTGATATACTTTGCATACTTCAGCACTCCCTGCAAAACATCAACAAGAGGTAAATTAATGTGTACCTATTTAAGCACCTCCATGAACTTTTTGAAACAAGCTTCCTCCTTGTGTTTCTTTAATCTTTGAGGGAACGAGGGTGGTGGTCTTTCTGCTTCAGCTGCCTTCTTCTTTCCCCTCTCATCATTCTATTCCCTTTCTTTCTCTATTGCTCCTGACTGCTGAGGTGGTCTTTCTGGTTCCACCTCCTTGAGTTGTAAACCACTCCTTGTGGTCAATGCATTTACTTGCTTGGGATTCGGGTCAGTGTCACTCAGTAGTCCTCCTCTTGGCCTGGTGTTTTGAGCTCCAGCTAGTTGTCCAAACTGGTACTCCAAGGCCTTTGTAGCTAACTGATTGTTCTTTACATCTGCTGCCAATTTCACATAATCAGCATGCAATTGAGCTTGGTTAGCTATCATTTTTTTAAACATTTCCTCAATGCTGGGTGGTGGTGGAGGAGGTGCATTGTTTCTTCTGTATTGAGTCTGATAGTTCTGCTTCCCTCCTTGATTTCTCTGCACACCCTGATTCGAACTCTGCCCTTGATGGCTGTTACTACCCCAAGAGAAATTCGGATGATTCCTCCAATTCGAGTTGTAGTTGTTGTCGTACTGTTGGTGATTATTTCTCAGTACATTCCCCACAAAGTTCACTGAATCAGGATTTGCACCACAACACTCAGCTGAGTGTTCATTAATACCGCATACTTCACACCAAAACTGTTGTACTACATTAACTGGGGTTTGAGGTTGATTCAAGCTCATATTGCTGAAGTGGGTGTTAAGTTGATTTTGCAGTGCAGCTATCTGTGCAGCTATAGCTGTAAAACCATCCACTTCCAAGACTCCTACCGCTTTCCTTGTTCCTCCTCTAGAAGAGTCCGCATTCCACTCTGGATTTCCCTGCGAAATACGATTTAACAAAGTAAACAGCTCCTCATAAGTCTTTTCTAATGCTTGGCCCCCAGCTGCTGAGTCTAACAAAATTTTTGTGTGGGGTTCCAAACCCTCTATGAAACTATGCACCAGCACATCATTGGACTGGTGATGGTGAGGACAATCCCTTAGCAGTTATTTGAACCTTTCCCAAGCTTGATACAGATTCTCCCCCTCTCTTTGTTTAAAACTTAGAATCTGACTTCTAAGTCTGCTGTTTTCCCGGACGGAAAGAACCGTATCAAAAATTTTCTTGCAAGATCATCCTAAGTGGTGATGGAATTAGGTGGCTCAGCTTTCAACCACCTCTTTGCTTCTCCCAATAGTGAAAATGGGAACAATGTAAGCCTTACGTAATCGGATGATACTCCAGAGGGGATGTAAGTGTCACTTATCTCCAAAAAGTTTTGGAGATGTTGTTGTGGATCTTCGTGAGGGAGAAATGTGAATTGCCTGCTGTTGTGCATCAATTGCACCATATTCTGTTTAAGCTCAAACCTCCCCCCTGGCTAAGGTTTGCAAATACTTGATGTAACATTGTTAGCATGTGGGATTGCCACTTCGCGAACCGGCCTAGCTGCCATTTCCTTGGGCACTAACACTGCCCACACAAGTGGTGGATTCTGTTGTTGCTCCAGGATTATCTATCTGAGCAACTGTAGCTTTCTCTCTATATCTTCCCTTCTTTGATGATGGAACTGTATTTCCGGCTCTAAGTATGAATCCACCAGCTCCTTGTCTCTTGCCAGTGTTCAACAGAATTCAATATCTACAAAAGACAGGCTAAGATCAAGTTGTCAGCACTTATATAGAAATTGTAAACTAACACTAAGTAAACAATTTTACCAATTGCCAGTCCCCGACAACAGCGCCAAAAACTTGTTCGGGTTTCTGGGGTAACTACATGCAAGTGCCTGTGGTCGAACCAGTAGCAAAATGGCTTAAGTAAGCCAAGTATCGATCCCATAGGGACTGAACTAAGGTAATAATCAACTTAAGTATTAATGAACTCTAACTTTAATAATGCAGACAACAATTTAAATAGGATTTTTGAGAGTTTGTTTCCTAATTTATACTAATCTAAGAACAAAATTATAAAGTGAGTCTGAACTATAGTAATGAGCACGCTGAGGCTAAAACGAACACGCAGGGAGGTAATTTATCGATACAATTCGGTTAATCTTTCCTTCGGTTGCTGGTCAAGATTTATTGCTTATGGATTGAAACTTTCGTATTCTACCCAACTTAAGAATCATGAACCCTCAACCTACATTTCTGTGATAAAAGAATTTCATGTTCTAGCCATACAAAACCGATTCCTTAATTGACTAATACGACTTTCAGATATATTTCTATTCTGAATGTAAATCAATTCTCAAATTTCCCAAACTAAGAAGAGATCATATCCTACCAATTCACAACTTTCCAATTTCTTTCCTTTTCAAGATAAAACTGTATTTTTTAGATATACATTAACATTGGCCAAACATTAATGCAGTAAGAACAAGAATTAATAGAACAGATGAAAACTAAATTGATCAACAATTACATTCCACTACAATTGTTCTTAACCTCAGCAAGAAGTGAATTTAGCCACTCATTTGTGAATTAAGCATCATCAAATGAGTGTAAATCATACAAATAATTGAGATAAAAGAGAAAGAGATAGAGAAGAACCCTAGAATTTTCGTCCCCTCAACTGCCTGTAACCCACGTTCTTGCTCAACCAAGTCAGAATAATTAAAAATAAACCTAAGTGTTCTATTTATAGTAGTGGGAATTTTTCCCGGAATAACAAGCAACGTCGCACTGAGTGTATTGCGGGGCACTCCCTCCGTGCCACGGTGCAAACGCGGACTCTCACTGGAAATTTGTGTTCCAGGTAAATATAGGCAACGTGCCACGACTTGTATCGCGTGGCATTTCCAGACACGGAGGCAACGCGGACCTTCACTGGAATTTGCCAAAATGGATCACCCGAAGCAGAGTGCCTCCGCGATGGCAGCGTGACACGGCTCCATCACGGAGCCCTTATTTTTGCTGCTCTTCCTTGACCTTTTCCACTGTTCGCTTCCGAGTCCATTCCCGATTTTTACCAACATGCATCTTATCTTCCTAAAATTACATTTTTCCTGCAAAACAATACTAATCATGTTGGTTAGTATAAATTCACATTTTAACTACAAATCACATGAGAATGCACACATAACGATAGATAAACAAAACGAAATAGAGCATTTGAGCATCACTTGGGCATATAATTCTACCCAAGATCATGATGCCTTGTGTGATGAGATTTTTGGCTTAATTCTTGTGTATGCATGATTGACTAAAGCTTTCCCTAAGTGTAATTCAAGGAGAAATGATAGATGTGGCTGCCTTAGAACATGATCATAGGCCCTCTTTTGTTAGTCACTTCACTCAAAATGACCTCCTTGAACATTAATCTTTGATAGCCAATGTTTAAGCTTTGAACCCTTTCTTTGGAAACCACATTACAAGACTAATGATTTTTAATCCTTCTCTTTGGCACCCATCCTCCATAATTGCTAGTGATAAAATAATGGAAAAATGGGGCTTGAAGCCCATGAAATAGGGAGTGATAAGGAAATGAATGTGAGATAAGGCAAAAGCCTAAGTTTGGGGGTTTGCAAGAGAAGGGGAAAATGAGAGCTTCAATGTGATGAAATGAATGAATCGATGGGTTGAAAGACCTTGAATCATCAAAAGAGAAAGAATAGTAAAAACGTGCTATCTCTTGCATATATAAGGCTAAATATGAAATTCACGCGTGTTATAAGGGTGTCTTGTGTTACACAAATGATGAAGATAATGAAGTAGTAGATAAGGTGGAGTGATCTCAATAAGATGATGGGATGTTACAAGTGTTTGTTAAGGCATTAGGGAGTCTTTAGTCACCAAAGATAAAAAATTATTCTACCCTTACCCCTAGCCTTCATTATGACCCACAAGTCCTAATTGATTTTGAGTATAGCAACACTACATTAATGGTGAGATACATTAAGGGCAAGGCTATGGGCCAATTTGTATGCACTTGAATTTCTTTGTGAGAGTGAGCGCATTTGTCTTATCTTATAATCCCATTGTGTGAAATTCTAAAAAAATGTGTGTGGGATTCTCTCTTCTTGTGAGGAGAATCATTTCCTTGGACTACATTCTTAAAATTGTTTTCAAAGAGAGGTATGATTAAGGCAAGCGGGTAGAGAACTTTAAGGCAAGCTTTGAATGTGCATTATCAATGATTTGAGATGCTCTTTGAACTTGTTTTGAGGAACTATGCCCCTTGTTTGAATGAAATGAATGCATGCAAGATATGTTTAATGATTGTGGTTACGTGTTGAAGCTTGTACAACATGGTTTGAGTCTTTTATTTTTCTTGAGTTGGTGTATAATGTTTGGGTTGTCTTGAGGCTTGATGAGTTTGTGTACAACTACCATAGTGTTCTAAGATTTAGCAATATCCTCTTGTGCAACAATGTCTTGATTGGCCCTTGATGCAAAAACTCATATATACATAACATGTTTTTCATTTGCTCAACTGCAAAGAATTGCATTACTTGAGGACAAGCAATGGTTCAAGTTTGGGGGTTTGATGAGTTGGAAATTTACCAACTCATTAGGCTCCTAAGCATGTGTTTTTGCTTAGTTTTCAAGTCATTTATGTTGATTTTATGCCCTTTCTCTTAAATTCTTTGTAGGTAATTCACGTGAGTAGTGAAAGAATGAAATAGAGCAAAACACATGAAGTTTAAGATGAAATTTGATAAGTTAGCATATGAAGGAGAGGAGCCAAAGATAATGGAAGACTTGAGCTCAAAAAGAGGTGTAAGGGCATTCTTTGAATCGGCAAAACGCGAAATCGGAAGGGAGAAATACGGACGAACCACCGAAGCCACTGCCCAGACCTACTGACCAACTAGAGGTTGGCCGTTTGGAAGCGGCTAAATGTTGGTTGAATTACCGGTGGCCACTATTTTGTGTCACATATGGGCGGCGGACTGCCGGTGCTCCGTGGATTGGTACCGACTAAACGTCGGTTCTTCACAGGATAGGCCGTCTAATGAAGGCTAAAAAGGTCTAAAAAGGTCTCCGAAGCATCTAAAAGCCTCAAGGGAATTTGGGGAAAGTTTTACATAAGAAAGTATACATATTTACATAGCTTTCATTGTACACCAACCTTTCATTCAATAATTCAATCATCTAGACTTCATCTTTTTCATAGAATTTTTGGTAGAATCTTTTCACCATAGATTGTAGAGTTAGTACTTTTCCTCTTCTTTCTCTTTAACCCAAATTGGGGGAATTCTACCATTGTTGTAAGAGCTTGTGAAGCAAATTTGTGAAGCTAATGTGATGAATGTGAGGGGAATCCTCTTGATATCTTCTCTATACCTTTAAGTATGCTTTACTAATTTGCTATAGAGGTATATTCATGGTACGTTTGTTAATTTGATTGGGTTTGATCAATTGATCTTGGATTCTTATTGAAATGATAGATCTATTATCTTTTTCCAAGTTATAATTGCCAAACTTGATGGTTTGCAAACATGAACTGTTCTTTACTTTTCTTGCTTTTGGTTGAGAGAGAAAGGTGAGAATTGGGTGAGAAGATAGTAGTGAGGAATTGGAGTATTTGTGTATGGGATTAAGCTAGAGATAGTTAAAACCCACATTTTCACTCCATTAAAGGTCAAAACTAGATATAGCTAGTCCTTCCTCAAGCTTGTGTGGTTGATTACTTGAATTGGCTTTGGAGTTTTAAAGAACCAAAGGCATAAACATTCTTATGGTTGAAAAACAGGAGAATGTGAATTATCCACTACTATCTATGATTAATTTGAGTCTAAGGGACTAAAGAAATTTCCGATTTAGTTGTGATCTCATTTATAGAATGCCCCTATCCTCTAACTTGTGATTGCCTCAATTGGAATCCCCCCCAATTAGTCTTTGTTTAGAATTAAATAGTTATTTCCCTTTAATTTCCCCCTAATTTTACTTTTCAAATGTTGAATAATTATGCGTTCTAATTTGATTTAGCTTATAACTCTTGAATTATCGACTCAATTCTATGTGGGATTTTACCACGAGATCCGTCGGGATATTTTTTTTTGATATAATGACTGTTTATGCTATTTTGTAATGAAGAGTATATTTTGTACATTATCACCCTTGACCATGGATCGACGCTAGCCTGCCACCTAGTTCACGAGTACTTCATAAGTTTGTAGAGAATTACATAAGTTTCTTCAGTGAACTCAGAATAAAATGATTAGCTATGTTGTAGACAATATTGTGAAATACTAGAGGTGCGGTGTAGATGAAATACTAATTAGATTGGGATGGACCAGGTTATCTTCATAAGTTCAATAAATGTAAATAATCTCGAAAAATAGGTAGCCTCAGCTTCCCAGCCTATTGACTACCCCTAACTAGAGTTTTCTCAAACTCAGCTGCAATTTAGCACACCTGAATTGATTTAGTTCAACAACTTCACTATTCCTAGCTATTAGTTGCAAAATAGGAAGGAGAACGTAATTTTGGCTACTACTAGCTTAATTTTACAACCTCTCATCCATACCCACTACTAGATTCCCTTCTAATACTTAATTATTCTCTCCCGAGCAACAATCAAGCAAGTATAGATAGACCCACATCATCATTAAATGGATCTTCATTAATAGATTGAAAGGAATCCAATAGATTTACACTTAATTGAACATTATGAAGTTAACTGTAGCAATACCCAATCCAGTTAAGTATTCATTATCACACACCTCTAGTTAATGATTTTAGCTACTCATAGTTAGGAAATTCAGAAAAACAATTACCGAAGGCATCATTGAATTTAATAAGAAAAGTAGATAAATCAAAAGCACAATTATCCTTCAACTATAGCTGAAACTAAATAATACCATAGAAGAAAAGAGAGTAGAGTATCTTTTACAACTTTCAATAAAAATCCCTTTTCTCAACTAAAAAGGAAAGATGATGTGGTGTGGACTTGGCTTATCTCTCAATCTCTCTATCTTCTTCCTCTCTCTTCTCATCTTTTTTTGTAGTGTACTTCTCTTTCTATTTATACCTTGAAAAGTAGGGTACTTTTCCTTTCTTTTTCAGCAATGGACAATTTTACCCTTAATAGCATCGTTCTGGAACCGGCGAAGGCACCAACGGTTTGCCAATGAAATTCGTGAATCGCCGGATACATGCTCTTCTTCTTCAGTCATTTCCAGTGAACTTCGGCGGTTCACCCGGCATTTCGCTGATGCCAATCCATGAACGATCGGACCTTAAATGCCAATTCTAAAAGCTTCTGAGTGTTATTCGTTGACTAAACCGGCGTCCCGCCACAGGTGACTCGTGAACCGCCGGTGGCATTCCTCCGACAAGGTAGTGACCTTAATCTTTTTAACTAGTGTTTCACCAGTTAACACCTGCGTTTCTCCACTTCTGCCCATTTCCTCCATTTTACCCCATTTAAGCTCTTTTCTTCAAACTGAGGCATCTACAGACAACAAAAGCAAAAAGGGCATAAAATCTAAATAATCAACTCGAGAGCTAAAAAAAAACTCAATTTTTAGAGTCTAATGAGTTGGTAAATTACCAACTCATCAGCAACTAGGGTGAATATTAAAAACATGAATAGAGCTAGTGAGTACGGATTTGAATATAGTATTGGGGTGGAATTTAATACCTAATGTTGAGACTGAACTAGAAGGGAACAAATGAGGGTTTTTTAGCCATTATGTCTGCTTCTGCTTCCAAGTAACTCCCTTACTAGTTGGTTTCTCCATAGAACCTTTACTGAAGTGACCTCCTTGTTTCTCAGCTTACTAACCTGGCGGTCTAGGATATAAACTGGAACTTCTTTGTAAGAGAGGCTATCCTATACACCAAAATTCTCTAAAGGCACTATCGAGGTCAGATCACCAATGCAATTTTTCAACAATGACACATGAAAGACTGGATGTACCGATGCTAACTCTGCAGGTAATTCTAACTCATAAGCCACATTACCAATGTGTCTTAGGATACTGTAAGGTCCCACATATCTCGGACTGGGTTTTTCTTTCTTCCCAAACCTCATCACCCCTTTCATAGGTGAAATATTCATATAAACCCAATCATCTACAGCGAACTCTAGCTCTTTTCTCCTCACATTTGAATATGATTTCTATCGGCTATGGGCTATTTTCAACTTTTCTCTGATAAGTTGAACCTTTTGCATAGCCTCATGAACTGAATCTAGTCCTATCATGGTAGTTTCACCAACTTCGAACCATCCTATAGGATATCTACACCTCCCATCATACAATTCCTCAAATGGGGCCATCTGGATGCTGGAATGGTAGGTGTTGTTATATGAAAACTCAATGAGAGGTAGGTGATCATCCCAACAACCCATGAAGTCAATCACACAAGCCCTCAACATATCTTCCAAAGTTTGAATAGTCCGTTCAGCTTGTCCATCCGTCTGGGGGTGAAAAGTTATGCTGAGCTTGACCTGGGTGCCAAGTCCCTTCTGAAATGATTTCCAAAAATGCTAGGTGAACTGAGTACCTCCATCTGAAATGATGGACAAGGGAACTCTATGTAGTCTGACTAACTCTTGTTGTATAGTTTAGTACAATCCTTAGTAAGTCGATAGTCTTAAACAGTAGGAAATGTGCTGATAGTTATCCGGTCTACTACCACATATTGAATCATGATATGAGCGAGCATGAGGTAAACCTGTGATAAAGTCCATATTCACTTCCTCCCACTTTCAAGTAGGAATACTGATATCCTGAGTCATACCCCCAGGTCTATGATGTGCAACCTTAACCTGTTGGCAGTTCGAACACTTAGCTACAAATTCTATGTTGTCTTTCTTCATGCCGCTCCACCAATAGATTTCCCGTAGGTCATAGTACATCTTACTGGCACCTGGATGAACAAAATACCTAGAGCTGTGTGCTTCTGTCAGTATTCTTTGTTTCAAGTTATCTACATCTGGAACACACAATCTGTCCTAGTAACGAAGCACACCATCTCCCCTTTTAGAGAAAGCCTCCACCTCTTTTCTTAGAATTGATTCTTTCAGCTTGAGTAGTATGGGGTCTTCATCCTGCTTTGACTTAACCTCTACCACCAGTGAGGATTCTAACCCACTCTAGATTACAACTCCACCATCAACTGAATCAACTAACTGCACTCCCAATCGAGCTAACCTATGGATATATTTTGCCAGTTCTTTTCTGCCCTCTTCAACATAAGAGATGTTTCCCATAGACTTCCGGCATAAGGCACCACCCACCACATTGGCCTTGCTCGGGTGGTATACCACACTCATGTGATAATCTTTCAATAATTCCAGCCACCTTCTCTGAGGAAGGTTCAAGTCCTTTTGACTGAACACATATTGAAGGCTCTTGTGGTCAGTGAAAACATCTAGGTGAACTCCATAAAGGTAATGCCTCCATATATTCAAAGAAAATACCACTGCTGCCAGTTCAAGATCATGAATCGGATAGTTCTTCTAATGAACCTTGAGCTATCTAGAGACATAAGAAATTGCCTTACCCCGGTACATTAGGACGTAGCCGAGGCCAACTCGGGAAGCATCACAATAAATTATGAACCCATCAGTTCCTTCTGGCATGGTCAAAACCGGTGCTTTATTGAGTCGAGTCTTCAACTATTGGAAACTCTTCTCATTAGCATCCGACCAAGAAACTTCACCTTTTTATAAGTCAATTTTGTCAAAGGGTGTGCAAAGGAAGAAAACCCTTCTACAAACCGTCGGTAATAATCGACTAAACCCAAGAAACTCCTGATATCTGATGGTGAAGTGGGTCTTGACCAATCTCTTATTGCTACTATCTTTTGAGTATCAACCTGAATACCCTCACCTAAGACCACATGACCAAGGAAAGCCACTGACTTTAACCAAAATTAACACTTATTAAATTTAGCGAACAACGGACGGTCTCTGAGAGTCTGCGACATTACCCTCAGGTGGATAGCATGATCCTCCTCATCCTGGAGTACACCAAGATGTCATCTATGAATACAATGATGAATGTGTCAAGGTACGACTTGAATACCCTATTCATCAGATCCATAAATGTTGCAAGAGCATTGGTTAGTCCAAAAGACATAACCAAAAATTCATAGTGGCCGTGTTGAGTTCTGAAAGCTGTTTTCGGAATGTCACATTCCTTAACCCTGAGCTGGTGGTATCTTGACCTGAGGTCAATCTTGGAGAAACAACTAGCTCCCTGAAGCTGATAGAACAAGTCGTCAATCCTGGGTAGAGAATACCTGTTCTTAATGGTAACTTTTGTTCAGTTGATGATAGTCGATGCACATTCTGAGCGTACCGTCTTTCTTTCGCACGAACAATACTGAAGCACCCCATGGAGAGATGCTGGGTTTGATAAAGCCCTTATCTAGAAGGTCTTTTAGTTGTTCCTTTAACTCCTGAAGCTTAGTTGGAGACATTCTATAATGAGGAATAGAGATGTACTGAGTTTCTAGAAGAAGGTCTATATCAAAGTATATCTCCTGCTCGGGAGGGACTCTAGGAAAGACGTAAGGAAATTTGCTAACAACTGGAACTGACTGAATAGTCGAGGTCTCGAAACTAGAATTCCTGACCCTAACCAAGTGATAGATGCAATCCTTCGAAATCATTTTTCAAGACTTAAGGTAGGAAATAGACCGACCCTTAGGCGTTGAGACACTACCTTTCCATTCTAAGACTGGCTCGTAAAGAAATTGAAACTGAGGACTCTAGTTCTGCAGTAGATTAAGGCATAATGGGAATGTAACCAATCCATGCCAAGAATGAGATCAAAGTCAGCCATGTCTAGCTCTACTAGATCAACTGGGATAACTTTACTCAACACTGAGACTGGGAAACTTCTATATACCCGGCTGGCTCTAACTAACTCGCCAACCAGAGTAGAAACTAAAAATGGTTCTGAGAGGACTTCTGGACTAATATCAAAGTGAAAAGCAATATATGGAGTCACAAAGGAAAGTATGGCTCCTGTATTTAACAAGGAATATACATCAATGTGGAAAAGGCGCAACATACTCGTAACCATATCAGGTGAGTTCTCTTGATCCTGACGAGAAGACAAGGCATAGAAACGGTTTTGGCGTTGCCTGCCACTCATACCTGAAGTACTACCTTGCTAAGCCGGACGACTTGCTGGGACTACTGAGGTAATATACTGGGTCTTCCCCCATCCTGCTGAGGGACAATCTCTCAATCTGTGACCCAATTGGCCACAACTGTAACAACCCTCCTTGCCTATATGGAACTCCTCAAGGTGATTCTTACCAAACTTAGGGAAAGCTGGAAATGTGCGGCTATTAGAGACGTGGCTCTGGGACTGGGAGCCTAACGCTCCACCCATTCGGTCCTTGCGGGATCGGAAAAAAAGGGCACTACTGATGAGGGTACTGGAGGTTTCTGCTGCTGCTGCTACTGTTGTTGTTGACTACCCCCACCTGACCACTGCTAGCCATACTCAAACTGACTTGTTCTCACCTGCCTATTCTCCCTCTCAATTTCCTTCATCTTTTCCACCTTTATCTATTGTGTATGAATGATGAGGCTTGAGAGGTTGATGTCCTTGATAAGCATCGCAGTTCTGCATTCCTTATGCACGAAACTCGAAACTCCATTAATGAATTTTGAGCATGCGAGCCCGCGACTCAGCAACCATTTCCAGAGCATACCTCGACAGCCGAGTGAACTACAATGCATACTCCTCCACTGTCATGTTGTTCCACCTCAAGTTCATGAATTCGGCAGTCTTAGCTTCCTTCAACTCCCGAGAAAAGAATCTGTCAAGGAACGCTGTAACAAACTCGTCCCACTCTACCGGACCTGCTCATTCGGCCTCCCTTCTTCCCACTGCTTGTACCAAATCTGAACCACCCCTTTCAATTGGTAGGCAGCCAATTCAGCACTGTACGTAGTAGTGACACCCATGATTTGGGTGATTTTTTGGATCTCGTCCATGAATTCTTGAGGGTCTTCCTCTACCTTAGATCCGTGAAAAGCTGGGGGATTTATTCATGTGAAATCCCAGACTCTGGCTACAGCTGCACACCCATTGGTATTGACGGGAACCACTTGCTAGTTCATTTGGTTGGTCACGGCCTGAGCTAGCATCTGAATCTTCGCCCTAGATTCAGCGGAGGACACCTAATCATCCTGAGGGGCTGCTGGAGCTGGTGGGGCTGGCCGGTTAGCATTCCAGTCCTTCTTTCGTACCCTCATTTTGGAGGCATCATTATCTGAAAAGAGTAGGGTACGAATTAGGAGAACGTTTTTGAGATTAGCTCAAGGCATGATGAAGATCATGAACAAAAGGGAGATTTCCTAATAACGTCTGGTAGGCTCCCCGTCATAAGTGTGGCACGCTTCACACCCATGAAAAGGACTCTAATCGATATGGATTTCATACATCCTAGGATACTCTAAACCTAGTGCTCTGATACCAAGTTTGACATGATACGAGTCTACACCTTAGATGTGACACGATACTTGATGCCACAAGTGACCCCAAGTTAACCCAAGGCTTATCATCATACTGATTTACTAAATTATATAAATGTGGAAGTTGAGAAAAACATAACTAAACAACTTTCTCAAAAACAAGAAATGTCTAATAAGGTACTGAAAATCTATGCAACAACTGCGAAACATACTGAAACAATACTTTGTTTGAAAGCCATCTAAGAACTGACGAGTTGTTGGGACTAACCCCCAGCTAACTCTAAAATCTTAAAGCAAGAAACTGAAAATAGAACTAAATCCTCGTCCTCGAAAGATGAGGACTCACCAAAGATAGTGTTGTTGAGATCATATGAAGGGAACTACTGACGATGTTATGACTGAGAACATGCACATGTATCATAATACGATATAACATGGGAAATATGCATCAGTACATTGAATATACTGAGTATACAAGATGTAAGTAAGAATAATATGAATATACAACTGAACAAATAATCGCTGAATATAACTGTAACATAGTATTGATTGAGGATCATAACTACATATTGAATTCTGAATAATTGAACTGAACTGAAAAGTATGACTATTCTAGACTGAGCGGTACTACACTATACTGTGGGAGAGACTATAACCGATATGAAAACATGTGAGCTAAATGTGGAGTTCGATGTATACCCCCATCAGAGAAGCCCTAACTATACCTTTCTAGGGCATAGTAGCTGAACTGGGTGATCACTTTTTGATGCCCATTCGGGCTGAAAACCCTAAGGTGGAAATGTTGTTATAGAAAACTAGGTGCGCTGAACCCTAGCCCTCTCGGTGCTAAGTCCTACTCCCACTGGAAATTCTAACTGTGACTAGTAGGCTGATAGCTTAAATCTGATGTCCCAAGACGTAAGTCAGGAATACTTATCTGGAAGTAACCTGAGAGTCTGAAGGACCTGATAACTAAAACTAATGGTTCTAAGACTGGCCAGAGCTATTTTAGCTGAAAGCGTTGTAACCGTCTAAAGAACACCCTGACAACTGATAACTAAGACATGGAGTTTTTATTGAACTCCTCAAGAGACTGAGTATAGTCAAACTGATCAGCTAACATTTTTGTAAGATACTGAAAAGGCTAAGTATTAATGGGGACTAAACAATCAATCATTCAACTTTTTTAGATAATCTAATATTACTATTCTGTTGATTACAAGAACTATCAAAATCAAGCAAGGTTTGTATCTGTACAATTATGCAAGATTGTTCAAATCACATTTATAGACTAGGGATAAACACATATTTCATGGAAAAAGATATCAACATAAAGTATAACTAACTACAACCTTCAAAATCATGGAACCTATAACAAGAAGAAATTTGTAATCTAACTGAAAGATAACCCTAACATTGATTCAAAAAGGGCTAGAACCGATAAAGATTTTAGGAAGGTTTTTGGGGCACAAGGGAATAGCAATTCCCTTGTTGAAATCCCACATACCTGGAGTAGAGATTCCCCCTGGGAGATTGCTTAAGAAATCTGAGAGTTGAAACACTTGGTCTTGCTTTGGGAGAACTAACTGAGTTTTCTATGTAATGAACTTGAGAGAATGAAGAGAGAACATCGACTAACTCCCTAAATCCCCTAATTTTAACCCCGAAATGGCGTAGTATTTGCATTAAAATAATAGGAAGTTACAAAAATGCCCCTGGAATTTTGATTGTTAAAACCTCACTGCCAGTGACCACGAGTGACCTAATGTGTCGTTAGGTCATTGGAAGACTCGTGGTCCACACTTGTCATTGCCAATGGAAAATTGCACTTTCAACTCATCACTCTAACCACGACTCACTTCACGAGTCATAAGGTAACACCACGACTTGTGGCTCCATTCGGGGTCACCCCCTGACCACAGCTCGACACTGGCCTGCCACCCACTCCACGAGTCACTTCACGACTCGTGCAGTACTTCATGGGTCATTGGATAAGTCATGCTATGACCTGGGAAACATTTTCTTTCTTTCTCCATTTAAATCTTTGGTCTGATTTTAGGAACTTTTAGGGTGTTACAATATCTCCCCCTTGGGAATATTCATCCTTGAATGTAGACTAGATAAACTGAAAAACTGGGAAAATGAGCTGAAATCCCAAAGTGAAAACTAGGGTGATTAACTTCGAACTTATATAGGCATAATAATTGAGTTGATGCAACTAGGTGAATATTAAAAACATGAATAGAGCTAGTGAGTGCGGAACTGAATAGAACACTAGAGAGGAATTTAATACCTAATGCTGAGGCTAAACTAGAAGGGAACAAATGAGAGTATTTAGCCATCATGTATGCTACTACTTCCTACGTAGCTCCCTCAACTAGCTAGTTCCTCCATAGAACCTTTACTGAAGCGACCTCCTTGTTTCTCAGCTTACGAACCTGATGGTTTAGGATCTCAACTGGAACTTCTTCATAAGAGATGGTATCTTTTACAACAACACTCCCTAAAGGAACTACTGAGGTCATATCACCGATGTACTTCTACAGTAATGGCACATGAAAGACTAGATGTACCGATGCTAACTCTGCAGGTAATTCTAACTCATAAGCCACATTACCAATGTGTCTTAGGATACTGTAAGGTCCCACATATCTCGGACTGGGTTTTTCTTTCTTCCCAAACCTCATCACCCCTTTCATAGGTGAAATATTCATATAAACCCAATCATCTACAGCGAACTCTAGCTCTTTTCTCCTCACATTTGAATATGATTTCTATCGGCTATGGGCTATTTTCAACTTTTCTCTGATAAGTTGAACCTTTTGCATAGCCTCATGAACTGAATCTAGTCCTATCATGGTAGTTTCACCAACTTCGAACCATCCTATAGGATATCTACACCTCCCATCATACAATTCCTCAAATGGGGCCATCTGGATGCTGGAATGGTAGGTGTTGTTATTTGAAAACTCAATGAGAGGTAGGTGATCATCCCAACAACCCATGAAGTCAATCACACAAGCCCTCAACATATCTTCCAAAGTTTGAATAGTCCGTTCAGCTTGTCCATCCGTCTGGGGGTGAAAAGTTATGCTGAGCTTCACCTGGGTGCCAAGTCCTTTCTAAAATGATTTCCAAAAGTGCGAGGTGAACTGAGTACCTCTATTTGAAATGATGGACAAAGGAACTTCTTGTAGTCTGACTAACTGCCGGATGTATAGTCTAGCATAATCCTCATCTAAGTCGATAGTCTTAACCAGTAGGAAATGTGTTGACTTAGTCATCCGGTCTACAACCACCCATATTGAATCATGTTGTCGATGAGTATGAGGTAAACCTATGATGAAGTCCATATTCACTTCCTCCCACTTCCAAGTAGCAATACTGATATCCTGAGTCATACCTCTAGGTCTCTGATGTTCAACCTTAACCTGTTGGCAGTTAAGACACTTAGCTATAAATTTTGCAATGTCCTTCTTCATGCCGTTCCACCCATAGATTTCTTATAGGTCATGGTACATCTTAGTGGTACCCGGATGAATAGAATACTTGGATTTGTGTGCTTCTACCAGTATTCTCTATTTCAAGTCATCTACATTTGGAACACACAATTTTCCCTGTTAACGTAGCACATCATCTCCCCTTTTAGAGAAAGCCTCCACCTCTTTTTCTTAAAATTGCTTCTTTCAACTTGAGTAGTATGGGGTCTTCATCTTGCTTTGACTTAACCTCTACCGCCAGTGAGGATTCTGACCCACTCTGAATTACAACTTTGCCTTCAGCTGAATCAACTAACTGCACTCCCAATCGAGATGACCTGTGGATATCTTTTGCCAGTTCTTTTCTGCCCTCTTCGACATGATCAAAACTTCCCATAGACTTCCTACTTAAGGCATAAACCACCACATTGGCCTTGCCAGGATGGTATAACACACTCATGTCATATTCTTTCAATATCTCCAGCCACCTTATCTGAGGAAGGTTCAAGTTCTTCTAACTGAACACATATTGAAGGCTTTTGTGGTTAGTGAAAATGTCCACGTGAACTCCATAGAGGTAATGCCTCTATATCTCCCAAGAAAATACCACTGCCTCCAGTTCAAGATCATGAGTCGGATAGTTCTTCTCATGAACCTTGAGCTTTCTGGAGGCATAAGCTATCACCTTACCTGATAAGATCGTGTTGTTGTTCACCCTTGACTAAATCAATTCTGGTTTTATAAAGTGAAATACATTTATAGGAATATCAACAATATCTTCAGTTAATCTCTTGATGCAGTTGAGGTATAGAAAATAATTTTCAATGGGTTTTCAACCAATCTAAATGCACCGTTACTTTCAATTACTTTGAAGTTCTTGATGAAAAATAATGAACCTTCTCTCAACTTGTTCTTGAACCTGTTAACATGATTTTTTCGGACTATAGCATGCACAAAATCGCTCTGACATATAAGAATATATGATTTTAGAATTAAGAGTTTGGAAAAGAATATATACGTTTTAAAAAAATATTATATAATGAGGTACCGTTTCATCAACAAATATCATATCCAAACTGATCAACTTGCCATCTTTCTTGGAATTAATTGCCTCCCACATTCTACAAATCCTAACTCTTATCATCAAATCATCTCTATTAGTAGTTAACTCTGAAAGAAATGAATAGGCCATCTGAAATCTGAAAATCTCAATTAAAAGCAGGAGACACTAAGGCAAGCAAGGTACAAGATGAAAAGAAGTCACTTCTTATCTATATATAGCACATAAAAAAGAGTATAAAAATGTGCAAGAATTAATTAAATGCAATTATTGAAAGATGAATACATATTAAAATCCATTGTAACTAAAAATGATTAAGATGAGGAAGAGAAAAGGTTGCTGGAGGTGTTAATTTTTTTCTGTAAGATTAGAATAGCTGTTTGTGTAACAGAATAAGAGTGGGAGGAAGATGTAGGGTTTTTCCAATTGTTTCATTAGTTAATCTTACTTTTCCAAATAAAAGAAGAAAGTTAGACATGTAAAAGCAATAAAGACTAAGGCAAGCAAGGTACAAGAGGAAAAGAAGTCGCTTCTTATCTATATATAGCACATAAAAAAGAGTATGAAAAGGTGCCAGAATTAATTAAATTCAGTTATTGAAAGATCATTACACATTAAAATTCATTGTAACTACAAATGATTAAGAGGAGGAAGAGAAACAGTTGTTGGAGGTGTTAATTGTTTTTTGGAAGATTACAATAACTGTTAGTGTAACTGAATAAGAGTGGGGAATAGTGTGGGATTTGTCTAGGTTTATAATTAGTTAATCTTACTTCTCCAAATCAAAGAAGAAAGTTAGACCTATATTAGTAATTCTTATATGTTCCCTTTGGTATTCAAAGCAATGTTGTTTCCTGATATCACTGATAGAGATTTATCAGAAAGTATCCTACCCAGTCGTTCTACCTAAATTCGTAGAGATGCAATTATGTTTACACGTAGACTAAATAGTGTAACTGTGAAGTGTTTAACTTCATTAACTCTTGGTTTATGATCTATAGTTTTCTTATTAACCTTCATGTGGTAAAACATGAATGCAAAATTTAATGTTACTAAGCTATTCAAATTTCTAGAGCATTCTTCTGCCAGAACAAAAGGAGGGAAACGTGTATAGCTCAAGTGAAAGTGAGTTAACAGCCTACCTCGTAATCACAGAGTGTACATCTTGAAATGGAACTAATTAAAAACCCCACCAACCACAAATTTTTAGTACATAAAATGCTTGGCTGGAACTTCGTAAGCGCGTGAACTGTTTCCACCATGGAACTGTCTATTTGGGCTAGAACCTCCACTGTCTCTATAGTTAACCCTGCGCCCACCACCACCATAACCTCATTGACCGCCACGTCTGTCAATGAGTATAGAAAGACTTGAGCATATAAATATATTAACTCTCCAGGTTAGCAAAAGAAAGCACAATGAAATTACTTGATACATGTAACATTACTGTTTTAATTTGATATATACATAGATGATGCTGATGAATATACTTTTGCAGGATAAAACAAAAATGTTTTGGTAGCAAGTGAAGCCACAAAATTAAGATAAAGATGGTTCAGATGCAACTCAAAAAGGAGAAATCATAGGCATGGAACTTTGGTATGAAATTTGATACAACAATGATAGGTAACATTAAATGCGACAACAGCTCTGCTTATATAATTAGTAAAGAACCAAAACACCAGAAAATTGCATCAAATAACCATACGTCCACAATTTAGTTAATCACACTTGCTAACTCTGTATACTTGTCACAGTATGAGCACTAAGACTTGTTATGAGTTGACATAAAATTGTGAATGGTAGAACAACTAGATGCGATACGCAATGGAAGAGAGAGATTGTGCAATAATTACAGAAGGCTCACCCAGGACCAAATGCTGGAGGAGGCTTCGGTGTAGACTTTTCAGCCATTGCAACAGTGATTTTGTAATCTCTGAAGTCATGATCTGTTGATCATATTTTATGATCAGCATGTGAATTATTCACTGCATAAAGTCAAATGAATAAATTTGGGTCTAGTTTTTACTATTGAAAAAGCCGGCAGTATAGTGTACTGTAGAAGGATCTTCATATGACAAAACTGCATCCCCTTTGTTATTTCCTTGTTTGTCTGTGTATAGCTTTATGCTCCAAGGAAACTGGTCTTTGTAGCCTCATTTTTGCTTGATTCTTGCCACCTACACATTTATAAGAAACGAATAAAGCATTAACCCTGATATATACGCTAAGAAATAGTGACAACAGTAATCTGCTACTGTCACAATTCAATGGCAATATTTTAATGGCCCAAAAAATAAAGTTGATCAAAATAACAGGTATTGGGTCATCCTTTTGTCTAACTCAGACATCAATACCACAGTTAACACAGAAAGGAATCATGTGAAGTTAAAGAAAAACAACGTAAATGATACAACAGAAAATTAATCTAAAATTGAAAAAATAACCGAAAGGAATCTGCACATTACTTGCCCAATACTCCCAAAAAGTTCTCTAAGTTCTTCAATGGTCACATCAAGAGGTAAATTTGAGATACTCAAGATAATTTTTTTCCAAAAGAAACAGAATTTCGAACAGTTAATTATTGTGATTCTCTCTTCAAAAATGAAACAATTGGAAACAAATAATGTACAATTTGAATAACTTGTCCAGTACATTTTTTATCTTAATGTTGAGTACAATTGCATCTTTAGGAAGAGAAGAAAATAAGACCACATCATCACCACTTTCGTGATTCCTCCACCATTCAAACGGTATTTTCATGCTCGTCTTTGTTGTTTTAAAGTTCACACATTTGAGCCTACTTTTGGACTTGTTTTCATCAAGGAGACAATTATAGTTTAATCACCAGCTCTTAAACCATTCCAAAACACTGCAATCCACAAAGGGCAGGGTCATAAGCGAAATAGTCCAATTCTTTTGAGCTAAGAGACAGTCTACTAAGCACAAGTAACTTTTACCATCAACATCAGTGCCAACTACTAAGCGGCCATCTCAACCTACAGGGAAGAGTAGACTATCTTCCCCTACACCCCCACGTAAAAATACAATCCCATCAACGACATGTAGTTCTTCCTCCAAAACTTGCAAGCTATCCAATAAGATATTAGCAGGTACTTGTTTGTTTTGTACATGTAAATTAATCACCATGTATGTTAAACCTTTTCATCTTAAGAATAAGTAGAAGCCCCATAATTAAGACACTTTTGGTGAAAAAAAGTTATGCAGCTAATATGTGATAGACAAATTAAAGAGAAAAAAAATTTACCATGATGATTCAATGAACAAACTATTAAATTTTTACATTACCATTAAGATTAATTACAAGAAAATGACCAAAAACTGATACTCTTGAGGTCTCACTCGTATCTTTCCCATGGTTCTTTCCCCTCCTTTTCCTCTCCACCACAATAGCTTCTTATAAATCCAGTCATAAGTGACATCATATAAAATGCTACCTAAAGAATGATATCTCTAATCTAATGGATTATGTTTTAAATTAGAAACATTAAGAACATGCATTTCTGGCCAAGTTTCATTTAAAAATGGGCAAGTTTTATTTTATAATATTTGCAGGAACAAAAAGGTACATACATGTCCCTTAATGCATATTAGAATCATTGAGACAATATAAAATTAAACTCCATATAGACAACAACTACAGAAATTTAAAAATAAGAACAACAGCAATAGGATTAGCATGCAGGGAAGTGGAAAAAATCATATATTGCTGTGAACTCTCTAGTAATCTTTCTCTTAACAAAAAATTAGGATAAGGACTTTAATTTGGTTTTTTATTACTGTTTCAATTAACCCTGTAGAACTTATAAACAAACTGATATGTAGTTAAAGTAAAAGTTAAACCAAGTCCGTTAAACTATCACCATGTCAATAATTTTCTCAATTCATGGCTTTTCGAGTCTACTTTTAAGGAAAATAACATTTTAAATTTAAATAGATTCATTTTATATATCCTTGAACAGACGTGAAGCAATGTATTATCATGATATTCATGTCTAAACCTCCTTTATATAGAAGAAATATTTTTTATCAGGTTAGATAAAGATAACATATATGTTGACAACAGGTTCTGATAAAATATATGTTGTACAATCAGGAAAGGTGTATTTAACAAAAAGATTTCTTATACAAGTAGCCTTTGAATACCTCTTTCACCATCAATGCCGATGTAACCAATTAGTTTGACAAGATTTGGGGGGATCTACCACTCCCAAAAATTGCACTTCTGGTACCCATTGGTTATGACCCTACATAACAATTAGAGGATCAACATAATTCTACAACTTACCATAAGATGACAACTTTAAAAAATTTAGCTTCCAAAACAAAAGGCTGCGGATTTAAATTTGCAAGATCTAGAAGCGAGATGCATCCACCATAAGTTGGTGCAAAGTAATGCTTGAAACCAAAACTTTCAACCAATGGAAAGAAAAGTGGAACAAAAAGCCAAGATTCTCATAGTGTTCATTATACTTCATGGGCATTTAAATCCTAATTCACAAATTTAAACGTGAAAGGGGAGCTTCTCCATCAATTAAATCAAATTTCTACAAAACTGCAGACCATACATATATGATCCACATTCAGACAATAATTAAATGATCAACCTGAACTTAAGATAGCTAAAAGTAACTCAGAAATAGTATTGGTAGCAAAGTTCAGGAAGCAAGCAGAGATGCAAATGGAACAAAGTTGGCTAGATTTCTCTCTTCCACAAGCAAGAAATACATATAACACGTACATGTCCAGAATAGTACTATTTAGATGTGGAAGCATGTAAATTTCAAGGGCATGAATACTTTTCTATTTTCAGTAAAGATGAAAGACTAAACATAAAATTTTACCAAAGAAAGAAGCCAAATTATTATATTGTATTATCATACTCCTTCACTTCTCTAACATATCAACTTAAAAAAACTGAAAAGACAACTAAAACTACATTGCATACCTACTTTTAAAGACAACAATGAATGATGATATCTTTAATGCTTCATTACCAGACAAGGCTGCTATTAACAGTTCTGCAGATTTCAATAATTTAACATATACGACTATACTCAAGCCACTAAAACACATATGTGGGCATTTAAAAATTGGTAGTATGGTCACTAAATTATGCTTTCCAATCAAACTTAACATGAATTCAAGGATCTGATACACATATCCTAACAAAAAAATTGGTATAAAAAATATATAAAAATGTTTGGAGTACCTGTAACCATCTCTATTGAGTTTTTGAATGGCAACAATAGATTTTTCACCCTTCCCATCTGCAGGCTTAATGTTACCCTTGTATACACATCCAAAACCTCCTTCCAGTATTAAGTAACCTATTAAAATTATTAGTTTCTTACTTAAGCTCAAAGAATGTGAAGACCCTCAAATTCTGACCTTTCCCATCATACACACCAGAGAAGCTACAGGCAGAAGAAGTTGACCCTCAACACTTACTCTTTCTACACCACCACCTGAAATATCTAATTTGCTCTGATATTGAAGTATCATTGGTAGTGATTTTCTTTCTCTTTCTATTCCTATCTATGAAGTAAAAGAAATACTTCATTTTTCTCCCCTTATAAATTTTGACAAAGCTTTTAATATTTAATTTTAAGCTCCCAAATTCATGGAACAGTCGCTGAATTCTTCCATAAACAAAAGCACTAAAAGTAAGAGACTCTAACTACATCAAGCATAGATTTTTAACCAAATTCCAAGTATAGAAGAGCATAAAAACATTAAAATGGATATAAAAGAATGGAAAATTGATTCCCCTGATGTGAAAATGGCAAGAAAATGATGGAACGACAAGTGTTCTAGTGTTAGCACACTTTAAGGTCAAAAAAAATATTTCATAAGTTTTATCTATTCTAAAAATTGAATTAATTGGACTTGAATTAACTTTAATTAGCAAAAACTTACCATTTCGCTAAAACAAAATTTGGTCAACAGGATTAAGAAAGCAGTTCGATTTCTCTATCTAGCTAAAAGTTTGTAGCATTTTAATACTTGGCAAAAGATCAATGTAGAAGGCAACCCATACAAAAGTTCATAGAATATGTAGATTGAAAGGCATTTACCATCTAGGATATGCATATGACCAATGACCATATGCAAGAAGCACATAATTACTTCTACAAATAAGTTGTTGGACAATGATAGGGGTTTACCCTTTGCAAATAAAAGGAAGGTTCTCTATGATGACTAATTTGCTACCTCAGTACTATAGAAATATTTCTAAATATTCATGCCGGTTAAATTGTTAAAACAAATTAGTGTAAGATCTTGCCTCCCACCATCTTGGGAGTCTCTTACTGCAAATGAGAATTATTAACTTCGGATAAAATAGACTTTGCTAGTAACTTGACTCTCTAGCTGATGTGGAGTTTCATAATTCTAAAAGCAATTACATCAACATCTTATCTTTTGTGCCAAAAAGTTGAACGTAACTATAAAAAAGAGTATACTCAATTAGGTTGGATTGAAGATTCACCATAAAAAGAAATAATCAGGTAATTTTAATGCACATACCTTCAAATAAATGTCGATGGACGTGTACATCCCATCTTTAGTGATCCTTCCTCGAAGGCTCCTACACTTGACCAAATAAGACAGATCTCACTCAAACTTCTGGGCACTCGATTTAAATGTGGAAAATGACTTGAGATAAACTTGATGTTCGTCAACATGTGTGGCAGTTGATCAGAAGAAGTCAAAAATCAAGTGCAACTACTGTGGTAAAGTTGTTTCTAGTTTTAATTGGCTTAAACACCACTTAGGAGGGTTTCGTGCAGATGTAAATCCTATCTTGGAGGCTCCTATACTTGAACAAAATAAGAAAGATCTCACTCAAAGTTCTGAAATTAAAACTAGAAACCCTAATGGCATGAATTCAAAAGTAGCTGGTAGCTCTGTTGTAGATTCATCCTTACAAGAGATTTCAAAATCTATAGGGAGATTTTTTAACCAAAGGAGGACTTAATGAAGTTAACATAATTTTTCGGAAGACATGATTCGAATCATCAAAAAGGTATGCTAATCTTTATGACGTTTGTACCATCATTAAACCTGTTTTCTAATGCAACTTCCCTTTTTTTCATAATTAAATTGCCCAAGGATGAAAATAATTTCTTAATTTTGAAGAAAGTATTATTCCTAATGAAATTAGGGATTATAAGTTTTAGGGAAAATTCCGAGGTCATTATCTCTTCTCCACTCATTAATGCCCCCAACCCCACTCCTTGACCCCCTCCCCCTCGCCATCCCCGAACCCTCATACCATTGGCATAGCTGCACACTACTAAATAATATTTTCCTATTGAAATTTTCCATTAAAAAATTTATATGTCTATTCCCACTGATTATCAGTGGGAAAAAAGGAAGTAACATTCAAATCTGGCTGGATTGAAGATTGACCATCAAAAGAAATAATATGAATAAAGGGAAGTAGCATTAGAAAACAGGTTTAATGATGGTACAAACGTTATAAAACCATTTTGATGATTCGAAGCATGTCTTCCCGAAAATTATGTTAACTTCATTAAGTCCTCGTTTGGTGAAAAATATCTCCCTATAGATTTCGACATCTCTTGTGAGGATGAATCTACAACACAACTACCAGCTACTTCTGAATTCATGCCATTATGGTTTCTATTTTAGTTTCAGAACTTTGAGTGAGATCTGTCTTATTTGTTTCAAGTATAGGAGCCTCCAAGCTAGGAGTTACATCTGCACGAACACCTCCTAAGTGGTGTTTAAGCCAATTAAAACCAGAAAAAACTTTACCATAATAGTTGCACTTGATTTTGATTTCATCTGATTAATTTCCATATCATGTTGACGAACATCAAGTTTATCTCAAGTAATTTCCCATGTTTAAATTGAGTGTTTAGAACTTTGAGTGAGATCTATCTTATTTGGTTCAAGTATAGGAGCTTCCAAGGAAGGATCACTAAAGATGAGATGTACATGGCCATCGACATTTATTTGAAGGTATGCGCAGTGAAATTACCTGATCAGTTCTAAGTTTATCTATGCATATTTATGCATACAAGCAGTATTTTAATCGATTTTGAATTTTATGCCATGTTTAGTACCGGAAAATAAACTTTTGGTCCTGACTGCTATGTGGTAATTGCCATGCTAAACTTAATAATGTTGATTTAGATAATTTCTTTAACAACATTTCTTTTGGTGCTAGGATAGTAATAGCTATATTATCTTGCTTGTCATTACTATATGTAGGTTTAATGAGTTAGCTTAGTATGTTTCCATCACTTTTGATAGTCAATCTTCAATCCAGCCTGCTTGAGTATACTTTTTTGTACATTGTGTTCATTTTTTGGGAATAAACGAGAAGACATTGACGTAAATTCTCTTAGAATTATGAAACTCCACATCAGCTATAGAGTTAAATTACTAATAGAGTCTATTTTGTCCGAAGTTAATAATTCTCATTTTCAATTAGAGACTCCCAAGACGGTAGGAGGCAAGATCTTGCATGAATTTATTTTAATGATTTAACTAACAGGTACACTTAAAAATATTAATGTAGTAATAAGGTAGCAAAGTAGTCATCATAGAGAACCTTTCTTTTATTTGTAAATGTCAAACCCCTATCATTGTCCAACCACTTATTTCTATAAGGAAATTATGTGGTGTTTGCACATGGTCATCGGTCATATGCATATACTACATGGAAAATGCCTATCAGTCTATATATTGCTATCCACATTGATCTTTTTCCAAGTATAAAAATTCTACAAACTTTTAGCTCAATGGAGAAATCGATTTGCTTTCTTAATCCTGTTGGGTAGAATTTTTTTGTGAAATGGTAAGTTTCTGCTGGTTGAAGTTAATTCAAGTCCAATAATTACAATTTTCAGAATAGATAAAACTTATGACAGATTTGTTTTGGACCATAGATTGTGCTAACTTTGTCATTCCAGCATTTTATTGCCAATTTCCCATCTGGGCAATCAATTTTTCATTCTTTTATACCCACTTTAATTCTTTTATGCTCTTGTGAACTTGGTTTATTGGTGAAACAACTATTTTTGCTGTAGTTAGAAGTCTCTTACTTTTAGTGTTATGGTTTATGGGAGAATTCAGTGTCTGTTCCTTGCCAAATATTGAATTTTCAAAGCTCTATGAAAATTTATAAGGGGGGAAAATGAAGTGTTTCTTTTACGTCAAGCATAGGAATAGAAATAGGGATGACTATGAGACAAATAGAAAGTCAGGGTATCCAGAAACATATCAACATCAATAAGAATCCCATAGTAACTTTTCCACAGTTGATGTAAAATAAAAAAGAAAGCACAAAATAAAACAAGTAAAGGTATATAAAGAAGCAAAACAATGACCTTACCTTCATTCATTTAGATCATCTTGCCCCTTTGCAACATTTCCTGTTAATCGCAACAATTCAGTGAATGTGCTAAACACGTCCATCTATTGAGCAAGTATATAGACGATCAAAACAAGTTCATTTAAAAATTCAAAAGACATTTAATATTTGGGCAAATAATATGGGGATAAGGGGTTGGATGTATTAGAGGGTGAGGAGGAGACAATCAATGTGGAATAACACTATGGAACTTGGTTTCTTTACTTTCATCCCCGAAGACATTTTCCAAGAAGAAAGTATTCTCCAAAAATTCAAACCAACCGAACATAGGAAAATTAGAAAATACAGCTTATCTCAGCGATCAAGTGTAAGCCATCATATGTAGCAAACTTTGCACCATAATCCAATTATCATATATTTTTAAAATTTAACAAAAAATTTTTTTTGGTAAGATTTTGACAGTCTTCTAGAATTTTTGTATTTCAAATCTTATAACTATGCAAAACAACAGTTACTTTGACCTCAACCCTAGACTAGATAGTATAACTATAGGATTAGAATTTAACACATGCAAATTTAAATCCGCTCATGTCAGTAGGTGAAGAGGTGTCAAATATTATTCAATGAGAGAGACCTCCTTTTAGTTTTAAGACCACTATGCACCTTGATGTCATGATCCGAACGTAGGCCGGAATTGAGACATGGGAAAAGGAACCACGAAAGGCTCCAAGTCGACCCATGGCAGTAACATAACATCTAACGCAATCATAGATAAGCTGAATATCAACATAAGTAACATAGAGGAAGCCTAACGATCTCATAACATCGGAATACAAAACTCAAAACCGAAGCTGAGTACATTCTAAGTCTGAAAAGCCTCTACTATTGAGGAGTTGATAGGACAAGACCCCAACTAACTCACTAGAGTCTGAAACTGAAAGTAATAAATATAACTGAAAAGAAGGGCTCTCGAATTGTCACACCCCACCTTGGGAGGCATGACTGGCACCTGGTGTCCTACTAAGACCTGAACTGCTGAGCAGATTGAGCCTAAGCATCTCTGGTGCAGGGCTGGCTCTAACTCTAGAATCAAAAAAATAACGGGCTATATAGCGGATGTAAATACAACCCCCAATTGACAAGGCCTATAGCCACCTGTGAAAATGAACAGCTAACCAGAGACAAATAAACATAGGGAGTCCTATGGGGGCCGACAAGGCCACCATGATATCTAGTTATAACTGAAAAGCGAAATCAGATGCTAAACTGAGCTATACCGATAAGCCCATCAATCACAGCTAAACAGGGCCCCACACGGCCAACAAGCATAATCTAAACACATATGGGCCCCACACGACCGATATCATCTAATTACAGGGAAGTAATGCAATTTGCAAGCCTCTAGGAGTGATAAGATGGTCGGGACAGGGCCCCGACCTACCCATACTGTACAAACAAAAGAAATAAACCTCTATCACACAAGCTCCGGAAGAAAGGAGCTGATGGCTGTACGGCTGACTGGGACTACGAGGGACCTGATCCTCGTCTATGTATGCCTGCAGGCAAGTAATGCAGCGCCCCAGAAGAGAGCGTCAGTACCACAGGTACTGAGTATGTAAAGCAGTAACTTTAAATAACTAAAAGGAAGGAAATAGAACTGAACATAATTGAAGTAAAGGAAGTGGATTGAAAATTACTAAAGTAGTGAAATCAGGTCTAAACATAACTGTGATAAGGAGGGTAGGGGTCATACCTGAAAAACGAGGCGTCCTACTGTCTAACTATCAGTAACTAAAGCAAACATAAATCTTACCTGGCCCCCATAAGCCAAAAGGTACAATCAGCACAGAACAACCCACCTGGGCCCCATTAGCCCTAGTGAGTACACCTCAATCTATATACCCCTATCCAGGTCATACTGAGTCAACTACCAGCTATAAGCGTCCTGCCGATCCCCTGGGTTTGCAATTAGGCCCGCTCAGCCCCTGACTGTAGCTGTGTCAAAGTCTGAGTCCGGAGCACTCCCGGTATCCACTCCCTAAGCGTAAATGCTCGGTGGGGGTGTGTATAAGGCCAACCAGACAATATGAGGATCTGGATCCCCATCTTCATCACTTGCGGACGGCATGCTGCTCCGTAGAGCGATGTATCCTCGCCCTTGGCGGGCGGTGACACAGCTAATAACCCTGGGTGGTCACGGAAGCTATAAAGGTATAATCCAGCCCCAAGCAATACAATTTGCAAGTCTCAACTGACAACAACAACTGAACATGATAACATACTCATGACATGCTTTACTAGGATTCATACTGGATTACTATGCTGAAGAAACTAACCTGCCGAAAGAAAATGCCTTAACATACCCCGATTGCCGGTTTCTGATTAACTGATAGGTTTCAATTAGTATTCAATAGCTCTTCCCAACTGAAATCGTGTTAATGGAAAGATAGGACTAGTTTTAACAATAAATTCGGCAAAAGGAAAACTTTATATAAAAATATTAACTATATTCCAACTTTACGGAATACGTTCGAAACCTCGTTATTTCTCAAAAATCTAGAAGGGAGTACATTAAGCCTTGGATTGTATTGACACTTTTGCTTGGCTGGACGATGATTCGCCGGGCGAATTTCACGTAACTAACTCCATAGAAATGCTCCCTGCAGCCTTATACTTCGATACCCGAAGTTAATTTGGATTTGGACGGCATTTAGCAGCGTAATAGAATGAAAATTATAATCCCCCCTTAGTTTCTAATCTCTTCTGGTCGAGTATAACTTGAGAAATAACATGAAATCTAAGGGTGAGGCCTATATATACTTGAAACAACACACAAGGCAACGTGGCACGCTGACCAACGCGCTGATTCTGCTCCGTGCCACGTTGGCTAATGTGGAGGAGCAGCTCTGTGCCACTTTGCCCCTCTAGGCAGCTTGGTTCAGCCTCCTCTCGCGAAATACCAACTTGGCACTCGTTCGGCCTTTCCCTAGGCCCATTCCTCGTACATATGACACTCTAAAACTCTCAACCAACATGCGAATAGGCTGACTAAATGCTAGAAGCTTCCGGGGTGTAACATCCTCCCCCCTTAAGAACATTCATCCTCGAATGTTAACTTCTACCTGCAAGAACCTTAACTTGCAATTACTTATTTTGGAAAAATTTCGGCAGAGTCTCCCCTGTAATATGGACTATCCAAAAACCCTGAAACACAGAAAATTCCAATAAAGGTACTCCACACAATACTATGGAATTCATTTCACAATAGACTGAAGTCAACTACTCGACATATACATGTATATAATGCAACTTATGAAATAACAACAACAACAACATACCTCTAGCTGCACAATCTGACTAAGTCTGAAATAACTGAGGATATCTGGTTTTCATATCATCTTCTGCTTCCCAGGTCTTCTCCTTTCGGTTCTTATTTTGCCATAACACCTTAACAGAAGCAACATCTTTAGTTCTTAGTCTGCGGATCTGCCGATCTAGTATTGCTACTGGAGCTTCTTCATAGGCTAACTCCTTGGTGATTTGGACGTCTTTGACTAGGACAATCTAGGAGGGATTTCCTATGCACTTCCTCAGCATTGATACGTGAAAAACTAGGTGAATGGATTCTTATTCTGGGGGTAAATCCAACTCATAAGCCACCTGTCCTATCCTTCGGCGAATCTGATAAGGCCCAATAAACCTCGGGCTGAGCTTTCCTTTCTTACCAAATCTCATCACACCCTTTATTGGTGAAACCTTCAGGAATACCCAATCACCCCCATTAAATTCTAGGTTTCTCTGCCGTATATCAGCATAAGATTTCTGGCGGCTCTGAGCAGTCAGCAGACGTTCTTTAATAAGCTATACTTTCTCTTCTGACTGATGAATAATATATGGCCCAATCAATGCCAATTCTCCTACCTCAAACCAACCAGCTAGAGATTTACACTTCCGCCCATATAACGCTTCATGAAGCGCCATTTGAATTGCTAAATGATAATTGTTATTATAGGAAAATTCAATAAGCGGTAGATGTTCATCCCAACTGCCTCCAAAATCTAGAACACACGCCCGTAACATATCCTCGAGCGTCTAGATTGTACGTTCTGCCTACCCGTCTGTCTGAGGATGGAAGGCTGTGCTCAGGTTAACCTGCATCCCCAGACTCCTCTGAAAAGATTGCCAAAACTTAGCTATAAACTGCACTCCTTTGTCAGAGATGATTGACAATGGAACACCATGCAATCTGACTATTTCTCTAATATACAGCTCAGCATAATCTTCGGCTGAAAAGGTAGCCCTTACTGGCAGAAACTGAGCTGATTTTGTCAACCTGTCAACAATTACCCATATAGAATCATATTTATGCTTGGTACGAGGTAACTTTACGACGAAATCCATATTAACTGCCTCCCATTTCCATAAAGGAACGGCTATATCCTTTGTTAGTCTGCCTAGTTTCTGATGTTCAGCTTTCACTTGTTGGCAATTAGGACATTGAGATATGAATTCTGCTATCCCCTTTTTCATTCCCGGCTACCAGTAAATCTCTTTTACATCATGGTACATCTTTATCGAACCTGGATGGAGAGACTAACGGGCATAGTGTACCTCTCCCATAATTTTCTGTTGAAGCCCTGCCACGTCAGGAACGCAGAGGCAATCCCTATATCTTAAAACTCCATCCTCGATTACCTGGAAATCTGTCACTTCCCCTCGCTGGACCCTATTTCTGAGCTGAAACAGGCTAGGATCTTCATACTTCCGTTCCTTCACTTCCACAACTAATGATGATATTGCGGTATTCTGGATTACCGCTCCATTGTCTCCTGATTCTACTATACTAACGACTAAACTGGCTAGCTGATGCAATTCTCATGCCAATTCCTGCTACTCGGGCTATAAATATGTCAGGCTTCCCATGGATTTGCGGCTAAGGGCATCTGCTACAACATTGGCCCTTCCTAGGTGATATAAAATATTCACATCATAATCCTTTAACAGCTCCAACCAATGACGCTGCCGCAGATTCAACTCTTTCTGGGTGAAAATATACTGCAGGCTTTTGTGATCAGTGAAAATGTATACGTGGACGCCATACAAGTAATGTCTCCATATTTTCAAGGCATGAATTACCGCGGCTAACTCCAGGTCATGGGTAGGGTAGTTCTTGTCACGCCACGCCTGGGGAGGCATGACTGGTACCTGGTGCCCTACTAAGACCTAGACTACTGGATTAATTGAGCCTAAGCACTTCTGGTGCCAGCCTGGCTCTAATTCTGGATTCAAGAAAATGACAGGCTATATAACGGCTGTAAATACAGCCTTCGGCCGATAAGGCCTATAGCCACCTATAGGAAAATAACAGCTAACCAGAACAATTGAACATACGGGAACCTATGCGGGCCGACAAGGCCACCATGCTTACTAGTTCATCTGAGAAATGAAAACAAGTACCAAGCTACTATGTGACCGACAAGGTCACCACTACCAACTGAATAAGGCCCTACACGACCACTGCATACAAATGAAACACACAAATGGCCCCACACGGCCTATACAGCTAACCACAGGGAATATATACAATCTGCAAGCCTCTAAGAATAGCAAAATGGTCGGGACAGGGCCCAGGCCTACCCATACTATACAAATAAAAGGGAAGTCAACCTTTGTCTTTCGAGCTCCGGATGAAAGGAGATGAAGGCGCTTTATGCTGGCTGGAACTACGAGGGATCTGCTCCTCGTCTATGAGTACCTGCAGGCAAGTAATGCAGCGCCCCAAATGGGCATCAATACCGCTGGTACTGAGTATGCAAAGCAACAAATAAAAGTACTAAATGTAAATAATAAAACTAGTAGAACTGAAGTAATAATGAAACAGACTGTAACTGATTGGAAATGTGAATTCAAGACTGTCCTTAACTACACTGAAAGGAGTAGGAGTCGTACCTGGTAACGTGACATTCTACTGTCTATCCATCTATATCTAGCATAACATAGCACACATGAACCTTACCTGGCCCCCATAAGCCAGAAGGTACAATCATCACACAATCTATACCCCTACCCCGATCATCCCATCTCCCCTAGTAACTATAAGTATCCTGTCGGTTCCCTGGGTATGTACTTGGGCCCGTTGAGCCCCTGACTTCAACTGTACCTGAGTCCGGAGGACTCCTAAAATCAACACCCCGGGCGCAAGCACTCGACGGGGGTGTATAAAAGTCGACCAAGGAATAATATGGGCAAACTGGCATCCCATATTTGTCCCTAACGGACGGCATGGTACTCCGTAGAGCGACGTATCCTCGCCCTTAGGCGGATGAGTCGATAAAGCTATCAACCCTAGGGCGGTCATGGATGCTAGGTAATCTAGCCCAAAACGACACAAGCAAGTCTCAATTGATAATAGTACTACATACAATACATGCTGAAACTGATAATAATACTGTATATATATATATATATATATATTCTCTGACATGCTGTACTGAATATGGTACTGAAATAAGATATAATATTACTGGAATATTCTATTGAGATTCATGTTATTCAACAAAGTTCCATGCTAAATACGAGTTAATATTTCTAATAGGCGTTACTAAATTCATACTGAACATAATATATGGCTTCTAAAAAATTCTACTGGAATTTGTACCATTTTACTATACTGGAACTACTAGCTTGCCGAAAGAAACTGGCTTTACATACCTTAACTGCCGGCTACCTGATTAACTGGCGTAGCTCGGCTAATATTCAGCTATTTCCCCAGCTGTATTCACATTGACGAAGGAATAGAATTAATTCTACTATTATTTTGGAGAGAAGCCATACTTATGAATATATTTACTGCCTATTCTTTGACTTATCGAAGAACGGCCAAAACCTCGCAATTTCTTGGGAGTCTAGAAGGGAGAAATACTTACTTTAATGTCGGGAGTGTATTAATACTAGTTTGGAGAAATTCCAATCACTTTGATTCGGCGGGTCGCCACTTCACTGGGCGAATCTTGCGAAACTAACTCCGTAGGAATGCTCCCTGCAGCTTTACTTCGATACCCGAAGTTAATTTGAGTTTGGACTGCGTTTGACGGCGCAATCGGACGTATTCTTATGTTAAACCGTCGCCCCTCACTGTTTCTGGTCACACTGGAAATGAAGAATGAAAAATGACTTAAAAAAATGAGTGGGGCTTTATATACTTGGGCCTGAACCCCCCCCCCCTCCGTGGCACGCTGGCCGTCGCCAAGGGGCAGCCTCCGTGATACGCTGCCTGTCGCAGAGGGGTTCTGCCCCGCCTCCTCTTGCGACACTCCGACTTGGCGCTTGTCCGGCCTCTCCCTAGGCCATTTTCTCGCACGTATGGCTTTTGAAAACTCTTAATGCGAATAGGCCAACTAAGTGTTAAAACTTACGAGGTGTAGCATCCTTCCCCCCTTAAGAACATTCGTCCTCGAATGTTAACTTCTGCTTGTAAGAATCTCAACTTGCTCTACTTATTCAGAAAAAATTTCGGAGAGTTTCCCCTGTAATATCGACTATCTCAAAAATCCTGAAACAGTGAAAAGTCCAATACAGGTATTCCACACAATACTATAGCATCCATTACACAATAAACTGGAGTCAACTATTTCATGTACACATGAATATACGGTAACTCATAAAACAACAATAATAACATATCTCTGGCTGACTAAGTCTGAAATAACTTAGGATATCTGACTTTCATATCTTCTTCTGCTTCCCAAATCATTTCCTCGTGGTTCCTGTTACACCATAACACTTTGACAGAAGCAACATCTTTAGTTCTCAACCTGCGGATCTGCCTGTCTAGTATGGCTACTGGAACTTCTTCGTAGGCTAACTCTTCTGTAACCTGAACATCTTGGACTGGGACAATTCTTGAGGGATATCCTATACACTTTCTCAGCATTGATACATGGAAGACTGGGTGAACAGTTTCTAACTCCGGAGGTAAGTCTAACTCATATGCCACTTGGCCCATTCTTCGGCGAATCTGATAAGGCCCAACAAACCTCGGGGTAAGCTTTCCTTTCTTACCAAATCTCATTACACCCTTCATCGGTGAAACTTTCAGGAATACCTAGTCATATACATTAAACTCCAAGTTTCTGCGCCGCACATGAGCATACGATTTCTAACGGCTCTAAGCAGTCAGTAAACGTTCCCTAATAAGCTTTACTTTTTCCTCTGACTGATGAATGATATCTGGCCCAATCAATGCTGATTCTCCTACTTTAAACCAACCGGCTAGAGATCTAAACTTTCGCCCATACAATGCTTCATAAGGCGCCATCTGAATAACTGAATGGTAACTGTTATTATAGGCGAACTGAATGAGCGGTAGATGTTCATCCCAGCTACCTCCAAAATCTAACACACATGCTCGCAACATATCCTCGAGCGTCTGAATGGTGCGTTCTGCCTGCCCATATGTCTGAGGATGAAAAGCTGTGCTCAGGTTCACCTGCGTCCCCAAGCCTCTCTGAAACGACTGCCAAAACTTAGCTGTAAACTGCGCCCCTCTGTCGGAGATAATGGACACTGGAACCCCATGCAGCCTGAATATTTCTTTGATATAAGCTCAGCATAATCTTCGGCGGAAAAGGTAGCCCTTACTAGCAGAAAATGAGCTGATTTTGTCAATCTGTCAACTATTACCCAGATCGAATCATACCTACGCCTGGTGCGAGGTAATCTTGCTACAAAGTCCACATTAACTGCTTCCCATTTCCATAGAGGCACAGCTATATCCAGAGTCAGTCCGCCTGGATTCTGATGTTCAGCTTTTACCTACTGATAGTTGGGACACTGAGCTACGAATTCTGCTATTCCCTTCTTCATTCCTGGCCACCAGTAGATTTCTTTCACATTGTGGTACATTTGGGTTATGCAATGCACCCGCCACATTCCAGAGATGCATGATGGCTATTTTCCATGACATGGTGGAGGATTTTGTTGAGGTATTTATGGATGATTTTTCTGTTTTTGGTAATTCATTTGCTACTTGTTTGTAGAATCTTGACAGGGTGCTGGATTGCTGTGAGGAATCCAACCTTGTACTAAACTGGGAGAAATGCCACTTCTTAGTGAAGGAGGGTATTGTCCTTGGCCACAAAGTGTCTCGAAAGGGGTTGGAAGTCGATCGTGCTAAAATTGAGGTTATTGAAAAGTTGCCACCACCTGTGTCAGTGAAAGGGGTGCGCAGTTTTCTTGGGCATGCAGGATTCTACAGACGATTCATCAAAAACTTTTCCAAAATTTCTAGACCACTATGCAGATTTCTAGAAAAAGAGGTAAAGTTTGAGTTGAATGATGAGTGTGTTAAAGCATTCGAAGAGTTGAAGCATAGATTGATAGAAGCACCTATCCTTACTTCTCCGGATTGGGAACAACCATTTGAGCTGATGTGTGATGCCAGTGATGTGGCCGTGGGAGCCGTATTGGGGCAAAGAAAAAATAGAATCTTTCATTCTATTCATTATGCAAGCAAACCGCTGAATACGTCCCAAAGCAATTACACAGTCACAGAGAAGGAAATGCTAGCACCGGTGTTTGAATTTGACAAGTTCAGGTCCTATTTGGTGGGTTTGAAAGTTGTGGTGTACACCGACCATGCAACGATTCAGTACCTATTCAACAAGAAGGATGCTAAGCCCAGGTTGATCAGATGGATCTTGTTGTTGCAGGAGTTCGACCTTGAGATCAAAGACAGAAAGGGGAGCGAGAATCAGGTAGCAGATCACTTATCACGATTGGAAAGCCGGTCGCATGTAATGGAAAGTGATAACATCAATGAAGAGTTCCCAGATGAGCAACTCTTGGAAGTTGGGGAAGCTGAAGTTCCCTGGTACGCAGACATAGTCAACTTGCTAGTGAGCGGAGTCTACCCACCTAAGGCAACAAACCAGCAGAGAAGGAAATTGAGGCATGATTGCCGACACTTTGTTTGGGATGAACCATACTTATTTAAACAAGGACCAGATCAGATAATGAGAAGATGCATCCCAGAGAGTCAGATTGCAGAGGTGTTGAGGGGCTGTCATTCTTCGTTGTATGGGGGTCATCATGGAGGCAAGCGAACAGCACACAAGGTTCTACAGTCAGGTTTCTTTTGGCCGACACTGTTCAGAGACTCTATGGCATACGTCAAAATGTGTGATAGATGTCAGCGTACAGGAGCAATTGGTAGAAGACAAGAGATGCCGCTGCAGAATATACTGGAAGTTGAGCCCTCTGATGTATGGGGCATTGATTTCATGGGCCCATTCCCACCGTCATTTGGTAATCGTTACATCTTGGTGGCTGTAGATTATGTATCAAAATGGGTGGAAGCAATAGCTTGTCCCAGGAATGACAACAAGGTAGTAACGAAGTTTGTGAAAAAACACATCCTCACCAGATTCGGGACTCCCCGAGCCATTATCAGCGATGGAGGGGCTCATTTTGTCAATGCAAGTTTCAAGAAATTACTAGCCAAGTATGGGGTGCGCCATAAAGTGGCGACAGCATACCACCCCCAAACTAGTGGGCAAGTAGAGGTGTCAAATAGAGAAGTGAAGCAGATTCTCCAGAAAAAGGTAAATACACAACGGAATGATTGGTCAAGCAAACTTGATGATGCGTTGTGGGCGTACAGAACTGCTTACAAGACACCGATTGGAACCTCACCATACCGACTGGTCTATGGTAAAGCATGTCATCTTCCGGTGGAGTTAGAGCACCGAACCTTTTGGGCTGTGAGGAAGCTAAATATAGACTTAGAGCTTGCGGGCAAGCAGAGACTAATGCAGCTCAGTGAACTTGAAGAGTTCCGCTGGCATGCCTATTAGAGTTCCAAGTACTACAAGGAAAGAACGAAAAGATGGCATGACAAGCATGTGGTGCATTGCATTTTCGAGCCAGGACAGAAAGTCTTGCTCTTCAATTCAAGATTGAAGTTGTTTCCAGGAAAGCTGAGGTCTAAATGGTAGGGACCATTTGAAGTGGTAAGAATGACCCCGCACGGGGCAGTAGAGTTGTGGCAAGAAGATCGGAGTGCCACGTTCTTAGTAAATGGCCAGAGGTGTAAGAACTATTGGGGGGAGGACGGTGATCGAGAGAAATCGTCCATCACCCTAGAGGACAACTGAGCTAAATTACGTCGAGCCACGACGGTAAACCAGGCGCTGCACGGGAGGCAACCCGTGAAAATTTTTTTATCTTTGTAAAGTGTGAATAGATTTTTCTTTTTCTTTTTCTTGATTAACAACAAAATTTTAAGTTTTTGTTTTTGTTTTTATTTTTATTTAGAGTGAAACCTATAATTCTAATCAATTTCGTGTAGTGAGATGAATTTCAGGTCAAACGGAGGAAAATATGCACGGAATCGCAAAGGAAAATTTGAGGTATGAAAATTAATAAAAAGTGGCAAAACAGTGAGCTAGGGCGATAGCTCCGTGTCACGGAGGTGGACCTCCGCGTTACCCTCCGTGACACGTTGAGGTATAATCCGAATTTTTTTAAAATTTCCAGAACAGGCTCGCGACGGCTCCGTGTCACGGAGGCAGTGCACCGCGATGCACTCCGTGACACGTTGCCGTGTATATCACGACGGGTCACACCGGGTCGTCGGGTGACCCGCGCGATTTTACTACTTTTTGACCCCGAAAAACCCTCCCTTTCCCTCATTTTTCAATCACTCCGTGACCAAACTCCCCAAAACCCATCCCCCTTCAACGTGACACAAAGTAGGCTAAGAAAATCATCAAGTTTGCGTAAATTCTTCAACTTCAAGGTATGTTCTTCGATTCCATCTCATTTCCTGTCGATTTTCTTCGATATTGAACATGTGAGGTGAGCTAAGTTTGCCCTAAGTAGAAATTAATCATGAATTCAATTGAAGTGTTGTTGATGAATGTTCGGAATGTCGTTATGATTGCCTGAACTCGTTAATTGCATAAATTAATCAAATTTGCTTGATAATATCATTTCTAGGGCTTGTTTTTGAATTTGAAGCGAAAAATGTAGTGAACTTGTGAAATTCATGCCGGGATGTACATGTTGAATGAGATGAGTCGATTTACTAATTGTTAGGATGTTGAAAGAACGACGGATTCTCGGGTTAGAGGAATATTGAAATTTGCAAGAATTTGGTTGGTTGTATAGGTTTGTGTAGATAAATTTTTGTTGTTGTTTTCGTTTCTTTGTTTTTCCTTGCTAAGTTCGATGGATTAAAAGGTTGTTGAGGGTAATGATTGTAGTTAGCTGTACGAAGTCTGGGTAGTACATAGTATATATACCATCGAATTCTTCGTATGCACTAAGCATGTTTGTATAGTTGGTTGTTTATGTGTGTAAATAAAGATGATCTTGCCGGTATGTTGTAATTATAGCTAAGGACTAAGTGTGGGGTAGCCTAGCTTAACCCGACCTTAGCCGAAGTTAAGATTTATTGGCTTAACATTGATCTTGTCTACTTGGGTTGACAGGTAAAATGACAAGCAGGCAAGAAAGAGGGAAAGGCGCATCAACATCTGGCGCCGGAAGAAAGCGAATCAGACTGGGCACAGCAGTCCTAGCAGCACCAGCGGTTCCACGTGGCCAACGCCGCCAATACGGAACCAGGTGGGGTGACGGATGAGGGGAAGAAGTGGTATGCCAAGCACGTCTTCATTATATTTAATTTATAGTGAGTGCACCTTTGACCTTTCCTTTCCTTTCATCACTCTGCTTTTTTCTTTTCTTTTAACCATTCTCACTCTTTGACACTGTGGGAAATTTTTTTTTCTTGAGCGCTTAAGAGTTTTGGATCAAATTCACAGATAATGAAAAGAAGGGGTTAAGCTCGGTTTACACCTTTTTGACAAAAGAGAAAAAAAATAGGCTAAAAGCTCAATGGGCTAACTAGGATGTACATTAAAGTTGGGTACGATAATGAAAAAAAAAACTTCTCTATGGCATAAGTATCTCAACATATTTACAAAGTTGCATGCTTTCATACGAATCACCTTTGCATTTTAAATATCATGTTCAACACGCAACCAGAATTTCACAACCATAAAGTAACGACATGTATGGGATACAAACAAACAAAACAAACAAATTAAAAAGAACAAAAGAAATCTACTCCTATCGACTGCATTTCCCTTAAGACGGTCGTCATCCATCCATCATAGGGAACGGTCACTAATTGCGACTTCGGTTCAATGGAACTATTCTCGATAAAAGAACCGAAAACAAACGCTGAGAAACCCAAAAATAACAATTTCATGAAAAATTTTAATCGATAATTTCGATAAAACAAAAATATTTACAAAACCAGCTAACAACATTCAACAGCACACAACAGCTTCACATTAATTACAATACATACATACACACAAAAATCACAGGGTCCCAAGTTTTTCCAAGCACAACAACAGAACAGAGACATTAATAACAACAACAACCAGCACCTAACTACTCCCACCCCACACTTAAATCGAACACTGTCCCCAGTGTTCACAAAATTCAGCAGAGCACAAAAGTGGGTGGTAAACTCCCTGATCAATCAAAGTATTCCACTTCTTCGTCAGGTGTCGTTGCCTCGTCTCCCATGTCTGAATCGCCCCCATCGTCATCATCTGACTCTACATCGGAGTCATCGCGACGTGTCTCCTCATTTGTAGGGACATCATCATCAGTGGGCTCCACAAAAGCTGGCCCCACTCGGTATAGAGACCTGGCATTTTTGCCAAAAGGGTAGTCTAGCTCGAGCTGCCACAGCTCATCTTCTATTTCCGGCCTCCCGCCTATGCGCAGCTGGAGCATCTGCATCCCGAACATGCGAGCCATGTACTGATCATCCCGAGCATGTCGCTCGGCTAGTGTGAGAACTGGCCCGTGAGTGGTGTCGGGTACCTTAGTTTTTGTGACATCTAAGGCTCGCCTCTCCATCTGCGGGATGTAGTCAAGGGCCTCTTCCTCAATATCCAGGCCCCTCAGGAACGTGGTCAGTAAGCCACCAAACCCGTACCTATGCCCTTGATGCAATAGGCTCTCATCATGGCGGAGATAATCACCGCTCCAACATTGATCTCCAGCCCTTTCATCAAGGCATAGACCAAGCACACACGATCCCGGGTGACATCTGTCATATGCACCCCCAGGATCAGGCAGGAACAAACAAACTTAAGCCATATCCTGGCTTCACTATTCATCTGTGAGTAGGGCAATGTCTGATGGTAGCCCCTCTCCTTATGCCTGCTCCATTATGCTGTAGACTGGCTCCACACAGAGTGCGTCTGATGTCCGCATATGGTGGAGTGATATTCAGCTGCCGGAGCACATGGGCGTCTGTGTCCCATGCCCCCAAGATGGCATTAAGGTGATGGGGCTCAAAAGTAACTACCTGCCCCCTTATCTTTATGGTGTGACTTCTGAGTGTCAGGTTCTAGTTAGCGTAGAACTCTCGAATCAGGTGCAGATTGCACTCCTTGGGCTCTTCAAAGATGAAGTTCAGCCCGGCTACATCAATCCTGTGGACAATCCTAGGGAATTCCTGTGCCAATGGTTCCCTAGCAATGTGCTCCTCGGGGAAGTATTTGCTTTCCTTATTCTTCGCGTACCATTTCTTCCCCTCCTCTGTCACCCATCAGGTTCCGTATTGCCGGCGTTGGCCGCACGGAACCGCTGGTGCTGCTGGGACTGCTGTTCCCAGTCTGATTCTTTTCCTTCCGGCGCCCGATGTAGATGCGCCCTTCCCTTTATCTTGCATGCTTTCCATTGTTTCTGTCAAACCAAATAGACAGTTTCAATGTTATTCAAATTAAAATTAGCTTCGACTAAGGTTGGGTTAAGCTAGGCCACCCCACACTTAGTCTTTAGCCACAATCACAACATTACAACAAGACAATCCTCTTTTTCTAACTTTCAAAATAAAAAAATAAAAAAAAAGCAATAACAAAAAAAAGCCTCGTGCATTCAGAGGGTTCGAAGGTATAAATTCTATGTACTACTCAGACTTTATACAGCTAATCCCCTATTACCATCGATAACATTTCATCACATAGCACTTAGCGCAAATTTCTATCAACAAAACCGATGCAATTCCCCTAATTTCTATGCAATTTCAACAATTTCATTATCCCGACAATCCGTCACGCCTTTATCATCTTAACGTTAAGAACAACATCATTTACTTCACTCAACATGCACAAACCAAGAAGAATTTCACATTTCAACTCAATTTTAACTTCTTCATATTTGAATTCTAACCCTACCTACAATTTCGCAAGAATTTCAATCACCCATGTATTTATCGAGTTTATATAATCACACAAATACTACGAACATCAATTAACAATAGATTACATGAATTCAAGCTCAATTTAAAATTAGGGCAAGTTTTCTTCACTTCCTATGCTCAAAATCGAAAAAATTAGACAAGAAATGAGATGAAGTTAACGAACATACCTTCAATTCGATGATATCGAAGAAAAGTTGAAGCATTTTAGCTCCTAGGTCCGTGTCACGTTGCGGAAGGGGGGAGTTTGGGTTGTTTGTCGCAGAGGGGAGTGAAAATGGGAAAAATTGGGTGTTTTCGAGGTTAAAGGGGGGTTTTTCGTGCGGGTCACCCGGCGACCCGGTGTGACCCATCGCAAATAACACTTCAACGTGTCACGGAGGGTAACGCGGAGCATGCTCTCCGTGACACGGAGCCATCGCGCAGGTACTCTGGAATTTTTCAAAAATTTCGGATTACACTTTAACGTGTCACGGAGGGTAATGCGGAGCACTCCCTCCATGACACGGAGCCATCGCGCAGGCTCACTATTTTGCCACTTTTTATTATTTTTCTTACCTTGGATTTTCCTTTGCGATCCTTTGCATTTTTACCCTCCGTTCAACATGAAATTCATCTCACAACAAGAAATTGGTTAGAATTTATAGGTTTCACATAAAATACAATTTTTTTTTGTTTTTATTTTTATTTTTCTCATTTTTTCTTTTCTTTTTTTTCTTCTACGAAATCTATTTACATATTACAAAAATTTCATGGGTTGCCTCCCGTGCAGCGCCTGGTTTACCCTCGCGGCTCGACGTCATTAAGCTCAGTCATCCTCTAGGGTGACGGACGTCTTCTCTCGACTACCGTCCACACTATTATTGGTCTAGGACTCCCTAGCCCAACTTCTTGAATACCGATGTCGGCATCAAGTTAATGCTCGCTCCCAAATCACATAATCCACGAGCTCAGATACTCTGCCCAATTGTAATTTGAATTGTAAAGCTCCCAGGGTCCTTGAGCTTTGTGGGAAACCTGTTTTGTATCTGTGAAGTGCACTCCTCCGTAAGCGCCACCGTAGCGTACTCAGTCAACCTGCTTTTGTTTGCCACGATGTCCTTGATATATTTTGCGTACTTCGTCACTCCCTGCAAAACATCAACAAGAGGTAAATTAATGTGTACCTACTTAAGCACCTCCATGAACTTTTTGAATTACGCTTCCTCCTTGTGTTTCCATAGTCTTTGAGGGAATGGGGGTGGTGGCCTTTCTGGTTCAGCTTCCTTCTCCTTCCCCCTATCATCATTATGCTCCCTCTCCTTTTCCACTGCTCCTGACTGCTGTGGTGGTATTTCTGGTTCCACCTCCTTGAGTTGCAAACCACTCCTCGTGGTCACTGCATTTACTTGCTTGGGGTTGGGGTCAGTGTCACTTGAAAGTCCTCCTCTCGGCTTGGTGTTTTGAGCTCCAGCAAATTGCCCAAACTGGTACTCCAGCGCCTTTGTAGCTAACTGATTGTTCTTTACATCGGCTGCCAATTTCACGTAATCAGCCTGCAATTGAGCTTGGTTAGATATCATTGTCTTGAACATTTCCTCAATGCTGGATGATGGCGGTGGAGGAGGTGCATTGTTGCTTCTATACTGTGATTGATAGTTCTGCTGCCCTCCTTGATTTCTCTGCGCCCCTTGACTCGAACTTTACCCTTGATGGTTGTTGCCACCCCAAGAGAAATTCGGGTGATTCCTCAAGTTGGAATTGTAGTTGTTGCCATACTGTAGGTGGTTATTTCTCTGTACATTACCAACAAAGTTAACCGAATCAGGATTTGCCCCGCAACACTCAGTTGAGTGTTCATTACTCCCGCACACTTCACACCAAATCTGCTGCACTACATTCATTGGGGCTTGAGACTGGTTCATGCTCATGTTACTGAAATGGGTGTTGAGTTGATTCTGTAACGCAACTATCTGTGCAGCAATAGCAGTAAAACCATCCACTTCTAGGACTCCTTCTGCTTTCCTTGTTCCTCCTCTTGACGAATCCGCATTCCACTCTGGATTCCCCGGCGAAATCCGATTTAACAAGGTATACAGCTCCTCATAAGTCTTCTCTAATGCTTGTCCCCCAGCTGCTGAGTCTAGCAAGATTTTTGTGTGGGGTTCCAAACCCTCTATGAAAGTATGCAGCAGCACATCATTGGATTGGTGATGATGAGGACAATCCCGCAACATAGATTTGAATCTCTCCCAGGCCTGATACAGATGCTCTCCCTCTCTCTGTTTAAAACTTAGAATTTGACTTCTAAGTCTTGCTGTTTTACCGGATGGAAAGAACTGTATCAAGAATTTCTTTGCAAGATCATCCCATGTGGTGATGGAATTAGGTGGCTCAGCGTTCAACCACCTCTTAGCTTCTCCCAAAAGTGAAAATGGAACAATGTAAGCCTTACATAATATGATGACACTCCAGTGGGGATGTACGTGTCACTTATCTACAAAAAGTTTTGGAGATGTTGTTGTGGATCCTCATGAGGGAGCCTTGTGAACTGCCCGCTAGTGTGTAGTAATTGCACCATGTTCTGTTTAAGCTTGAACCTCCCTCATGGCTCAGTTTTGCGGATGCTAGATGTGACATTGTTAGCATGTGGGATTGCCACCTCGCAAACCGGCCTAGCTGTCATTTCCTCGTGCACTAACATTGCCCTTACGACTGGTGGATTATGTTGTTGCTCCAGGATTGTTTGTCTGAGCAACTGCAGCTTTTTCTCTAGAGCTTCTCTCCTTTGACGATGGAATTGTCTTTCTGGCTCTAAAGATGAGTCCACCAGCTCCTTATCTCTTGCCAGTGTTCAACAGAAATTAGTATCTGCAAAATACATGCTAAGACCAAGTTGTCAACACTAAGAAGAAATAGTAAACTAACACTTAAGAAAATTTTACCAATTGCCAGTTCCCCGGCAACAGCGCCAAAAACTTGTGCTGTCTGTTTGGTATAACTACACGCAAGTGCACGTGGTCAAACAAGTAGTAAAGTGGCTCAAGTAAGCCAAGTATCGATCCCACAGGGACTGGACTAAGCTATCAATTTAATCAAGTGTCAATAAACGTTAACTGTTAACTGCAGACAACAGTGTGAAGAAGATTTTGATATTTTGTTTCCTAATTTTATACTAAATCTAAAACGAATATACAATTTGAGTTTAAACTATAAGTATGAGCATGCTGAGGCTAAAATGAACATGTAGAGAAATAAATCATCGATACAATTTGATTAATCTTTCCTCCGGTTGCTAGTCAAGAATTATTGCCTATGGATTAAAACTCTCGTATTAAACCCAACTTAAGAATCATGAACCTTCCACCGACATCTCTGTGATAAAAAAAATACATGTTCTAGCCATACAAAACCGATTCCTTAATTGACTAATACGACTTTCAGGTACATCTCTATCCTGAAGGGAAATCAATTCTCAATTTTCCCAAACTAAGAAAAGATCATATCCTATCAATTCACAACTTTCCAATTTCTTGCTCTCTCGAGTGAAATCGGACTTTTTAGATATACATTAACGTTGGCCACACATTAACACAGTAAGAACAAGAATCATTAGAACAACCATGGAAGAAAAGATGAAAAACCAATTTATCAATAATCACATTTCAATACAAATGTTCTTAACCTCATCAAGAAGGGAATTTAGCCACTCATTTGTTGATTAAAAATTGTTAAATGAGTGTTAATCATACAAGCAATTGAAATAAAGAAGAAGGAGATAGGGAAAAACCCTGAGATTTTCGTCCCTTCAACTACCTGTAACCCACGTTCTTGCTCCACCAAGTCAGAATTATTAATAATAAACCTAAGTGTTCTATTTATACTAGTGGAAATTTTTCTCTGAATAACAAGCAACGTGTCACGGAGTGCATCGCGGAGCACTGCCTCCGTGACATGCCACCAACGTAGACCCTCACTGGAATCCGGTCGTCCAAGTATTAAAGCCCAACGTTCAACGACGTGCAACGCGGGGCTAGGCCAACGTGCTACGGCCCCAACGCGCACCTTCACTGGAATTTGGCATAATTTCATCATCCAGGCAAAATGCATCCGTGATGGCAGTGTGACACGGCTCCATCGCGGAGCCCCTTTAATTCATGCTTTCCTTGTGCTTTTTTCCTTGCTAGCTTCCGAGTCCAATCCCGATTTCTCCCAACCTTCATCTTATCTTCATAAAATTATATTTTTCCTTCAAAACCACGCTAATCATATTGGTTAGTATAAATTCACATTTTATTACAATTCAAATGAGAATGTACAAACATCGATAGATAAACAAGACAAAATGACACATTTGAGTATCACATGGACATATAAATCTGCCCAAGATCAACCCTGATTTTCCAGGCAGTTCCAATAATAAGTGAATATTCGAAAGTATTCCCAGGTGATTTACCAGGAATCCTTCTCGAATGGGAGATTGATCTTGGTATTGACCTTCTTCTCGGTACGCAGCCTATATCCATTCCTCCTTACAAGATGGCCCTAGCCGAGTTGGAGAAGTTGAAGGAGCAGCTGAAGGTCCTTTTTGACAAGGGATTCATCAGACTGAGCAAATCCCCCTTGGGTGCACTAGTTCTCTTTGTCTGAAAAAAGATGGTTCTCTTTGTATATGTATTTATTATCAATAATTGAACAAGGTCACCATCAAGAATAGGCATCCTGTTCCCAGGATTGATGATTTGTTTGACCAGCTTCAGGGTGCTAATTTCTTTTACAAGTAGATCTTGGATCCGGATACCATCAGCTCAGTGTTCGAGAGAGTGACATCCCGAAGACAGCCTTCAGGACTCGGTGTGGTCATTACGAGTTTGTAGTTATGTCTTTTGGACTAATGAATACTCCTGCATCTTTTATGGATTTGATGAACAGGGTGTTCAATCCATACTTGGATATGTTCGTGATCATGTTCATAGATGACATCCTAATATACTCTTAGAGTGATGAGGAGCATGCCACTCATTTGAGGGTGGTTTTACAGACTCTAAAGGATTGCCAATTATATGCTAAATTCAGCAAGTGCATGTTTTGATTGAATTCAGTGACATTTTTGGTGCATGTGGTGTCAAGTGAGGGTATAAAGGTAGACCCTCAAAAGATAGAAGCGGTGAAGAATTGACCTATACCGGTGAATCCTTTGGATATTAGGAGTTTCTTGGGCTTAACTGGTTATTATCAGATATTTGTTGAGGGATTTTCATCTATTTCAGTGCTACTGACCAAATTGACCCAAAAGAAAGTGAAATTCCAATCCTCGAATGCGTGTGAGAGGATCTTCTAGGAGTTGAAGACTCGACTCACCTCGACACTGATGTTAACCCTACCTAGGAGTACCAATGGGTTTGTGGTGTATTGTGATGCTTCGAGGATCGGCTTTGGTAGTGTGTTGATACAACATGGTAAGGTGGTAGCATATGCTTCCAAGCAGCTGAAGGTTCATGAAAAGAATTACCCAACCCATGATCTTGAATTGGCGGCGGTTGTATTTGCCTTGATGATTTGGAGACACTATTTGTACGGGGTCCATGTGGATCTGTTTGCGGAGCACAAAAGCCTACAATATGTGTTTACTCAGAAGGATCTAAATCTTCCTCAAAGAAGTGGTTGGAGCTACTCAAGGATTATGAGAATAGTGTCCTTTACCATTCGGGCAAGGCTAATGCAGTAGAAGACACTCTTAGTAGGCTCTCTATGGAGAGTGTGTCTCATGTAGATAAGGGGAGGAAGGAGCTGGCGAAGGATGTGCATCATTTGCGCGGTTAGGAGTTCATTTGGTTGACTTGACCGATGGTGGTATTATAGTTCAGAATGGGTCAAAATCATCCTTGGTGATTGTTGTGAAAGCTAGACAACACAAGGATCCTATTTTGGTAAAGTTGAAGGAAGCCATCCAAAAACAAAAGGTAAAGGTCTTCTCCAAAGGGGGAGATGGTGTACTTCATTATCAGGGTTGCTTGTGTGTTCCAAATGTTGATGATTTGAGAGATTGGATATTGCACGAGGCTCATAGTTCCAAATACTCCATACATCCAGGTTCCACCAAGATGTACCGTGACCTACAGGAAGTCTATTGGTGGAATGACATGAGGAAGGATATTTTAGAATTTGTGCCTAAGAGTCTGAATTGTTAGCAAGTGAAGGTTAAGCACCACAGACCAGGAGGTGTGCTTCAAGACATCAGTATCCCTACTTGGATGTAGGAGGATATCAATATGGACTTCTTCACAGGGTTGCCTTGCACTTGTCAACAGTACGACTCCATTTGGGTGGTTGTGGATAGGTTGACCGAAGCCGCTTATTTTCTACCAGTCAAAAGTACTAATTTAGTAGAGGATTATGCCAAATTACACATTAGAGAGCTAGTTTAGTAGCATGGATTGCCCTTCTTCATCATATAAGATAGAGGTATTCAATTTATCTCCCAGTTTTGGAGACCGTTTCAAAAGGGACTATGTACTCAGGTCAAGCTCAGTACAACATTTAACCCACAAATGGATGGTTAGGCAGAGTGGACTATTCAGACCCTCGAGGATATGTTGAGAGCGTGTGTGATTGACTTCAATGGTAGTTGGGATGATCATTTGCCTCTCCTTGAGTTTGCGTATAAGAACAACTATCATTCAAACATTTAGATGTCTCCGTTTGAGACTCTCTATGTGCGGAGATGCAGATTGCCTATTGGATGATTTGAAGTCAGTGAAGCTACGATGATAGGACCAAGTTCAGTCCATGAGCCATTGAAATAGTTCAACTCATAAAGACAGATTAAAAACATCTCATAGCTGCCAAAAGTCCTATGCGGATGTGAGAAGGAGTGAACTGGAGTTTGAAATTAACGATTGGGTGTTTCTAAAGGTGTCTCCCATAAAGGGAGTGATGAGGTTCGGAAAGAAGGGGAAACTCACTCCCCGTTATGCTGGCCCGTATCGGATTGTGAAATGGGTTTTCAAGGTGGCATATGAATTGGAGTTGCCCTCATAATTAACTTCCATTCATCCTATTTTTCATGTATATCTCTTAAAGAATTGTTTGGGTGATTTTAGCTCTAGTTGTTCTAATGGAGAGTGTAGGTGTGAAGGACATCCTTAGTTATGAACAGGTTCCGGTAGAGATACTGGATCGAAAGGTTCACAAACTAAGGAACAAAGAATTAGCTTCAGTTAAAGTTTTATAGAGGAATCAGCATGTTGAGGGACCTATGTGGGAAGCCAAAGCAGATATGATGGCTAAATATCCACATCTATTCCCTTTCGACTCAGTTTTAGCTTGAGGTATCAGTTTTTGCCCTAAAACTCCATTAAGTTTCATGTTCAGTTCATCTGTCCCAGTTTCTTTCATGTTAAAGCATGTATGTGTGATTTTTGAATTCAGTTCAGTCATGTAGTTCAGTTTGGAGGAAGCCATTCCATCAATTTTCAGCTTATATGATCAGTCTTTGAATATGATGATTGCATTTCTCTGTGTTTCAGTATGTTTTCCAACATTTGAGGATGAATGTTCCCAAGGACATATATTGTAATGCCCCAGAAACCCAAAGATCAGATCGGGGAGTTGAAACAGAGAAAACTAGATTTTTTGCACTAGGTCACAAGATGAGTCATTCAGTGACCTGTTAGGATGATCACAAGTCATTAAGTGACTCGTGGCGAGGAGTCGGACTGAGTTGGAAATTTTATGTTTGGGGTGACCATGGGTGTGACCACAAGTCGTGGTTAGACCCACGACTCATTAAGTCAATCGTGGTCAAGGATGGTTGAAGGAAGAGGAAGTTTGGAAAGTGCACTTAACGAGTCCTCACTACGACTCGTTGGGTGCACCACGAGTCGTGGTGTCACCCGTGGTAACACCTAGGTGGTTTCCGGCAGTGAGGACGATGGAAGGTGAACACGAGTCACGGTCACCAGTAATGGGTCGTTAAGTGCCTCGTGGTGGAAACTTGATGCAGTTTCCAGTGAAGACGACGGATGGCAAGCCATGATGCATGATTAGGGACAATGACTCGTCTAGTCCCTGATTGGGACTGGCAATCTATTTTTCCCGACGAGTTTAGTAAGGGTTTTTCCATAATTCCTATTATTTTAAGGCCTAAACTACGTCATTTTAAGCTCTGAGTAGTGAGCTTTAAGAAGGGTAAGTTCATTCTAGGCTATTCCTAATTCATGCACACAAGTTTCGAAGTCCAGATGGGGTGATCAAGCTGAATCTCTTAAAGTTCTTCCTCAATTATTCCTTGGGTAATTAGAGAAGTTGTAGAATCAGATCCTCTCAGGTATGTAGGGTTATGAGTGGGTAAAATTATTCACACGCATTCCCAATTCCTCTCTAATTCATGAAAATATACATGTTGATTCTATGGGGTTTTCAACCAATGCATGAATTCCCTAAGTTTCTACCATGGGTACGATCTAAGCATGTTTCTGTTGTTGAATTATGATTGATGGGAAAGTTTTACAATGTTTTTCAATTATAAATCATGTTTTCAAGTTTTAAAAACTATGATGCCTATCCATGAAAGTCGAGATCTACGATGTATGTTCAAGTATGATGAGATATTTATGAGAAAAACATGTTTTCAAGATACTCATGTCTATGATCATGTTTTCAAGTGAATCAAGTATTTTCAAACATGTTTAAGTATTGGGCAAGCCCATATGTTCAAGTATGATTTATGAACTCATGTCAATCAGCTTACCACATGGTTTTGGAGTCTAGACTCCCGATTATATTCAGCTTGTGGTATGGTTTGAGCCAAGGCTCCCTATGTATGATTTCACATTTTATATGTAAATGATTATTCAGCTTCGTTACTAGACGATGGTCAGCTTCCTTGAAAAATGATAGAGCATATGCATATTTTTGGGACTAGTGTCTAGCACTAAGTAGGTTAAGGGTCAATCAACACTATGGCTCAGAAATATGAGCCAACGTAGGTATCTTCAGATTATTTGGGACCTCCTTTGTGAGCTTTCCATTTCCCCAAGGGGCCTTCATCCTGATATCTATATCATGGTAGCGTCTTTATCCCTGACAAGGCTTTAGACAACTCTGCCCACAGTGTAATAGTCGGGACTACGTAAGCTTTATCATGGTAATGTCGGTTATATGATAAGTCTCCCATTGTTCCTTATGATTTCAGTTATGCATGTACATCAGTCATGATATTATGTTTTCAGCAGGTTTGACCCACTGTTTTATTTTAGTTATGATTATCACTTTTTAGCTTTGGATCATTCGAATTAGATATGATATGCAGTTATGTTCAGATCATGATTTTAGAAAATAGCATGCAAGCCCTATTCTCATAATCTTATCTTGATTATGTTTTATATTATGCATGATTTAATGATTTTACTTACTTAAGCTTGTTTACTTGCATTGCATACTCGGTATATTCCACGTACTGACCACATACTCAATGTTGTACCATTTCATGATACAAGCTCTGATGTTCAGACTCAGCCGCGTTGCTAGCCAGCCTTCCAGTGTAGCATATCTACTCTCAGTTGATGAGTCCTCATCTCCCAAGGACCAATCCTTGTCAGTTATCTTTATATTTTCAGTTTCAGACTTAGAGAGTTAGTTGGGGTGTTGTCCCATCAACTCATCAGCAGTAGAGGTTCTTTATACATAGATTGTATTCAGCTTCAGACTCGTGTTATATGTTCAGATATTATGTTATGTTTATATTTCCGCTATGTTTATCATGTCGATCTTCCGTTTTTATAGATTGAGTTAGAAGTTATGTTCATGCAATGGATCGACTTTGAGTATCTCGGGCTCCTTGTCCCGTGTCTCGATCTAGGCCTATGTTCGAGTCATGACAATCTCTATATTAGAGTAATAGTTTTAGTGTCCTAGGGTGTATGAAAGCCGCATTAAGTAGAGTCTTTTTCATGGGTGTGAAGCACGCCACACTTATGACGAAGAGGCTACGAGACATTTCGAAATTTTCCCTTCTTTCATGATCTATGTCATGCGATGCAACGTCTCTCTATCCTTTTAACTCGTGTTATTCGCGTTTGCAAAATCATGCCTTCCAGTAGAGTTAATGAGGAGAAATGGAAATTGAAATGGCCATAGGGTGTCAATGGAGACGGGCACCAACAGGCCCAACTAGCCCATGTGGAGCACGTACCAGAGCCAGTTGCCCACACAGAATTTAGGGTAGCCATTCAGATGCTAGCACAGGCATTGTCCACCCAGGTCAATCAACAGGCGGTGGCGCATGTCCCTTAGAATAGGAATGCGGCGGCAGTAGGGGTTAGAGACTTTTTAAGGATGAACCCTCCAAAGTTTCTTGGGTTAATGGTGGATAAGGATCCCCATGAGTTTATTGAGGAGATTTTTAAGATCACCTAGATTATGGGAGTGACGAGGGAGGAGTGTGCCGATTTGTCCTCGGATTACTTGAAGGGGGTCGCAAACATTTGGTTCAAATAGTGGATGGATAGTAGGGCAGTCGGAGCAGGTCTTATCAGTTGGGATGAGTTTCATGTAACTTTTCTAGAGCAGTTCTTCCCTCGTGAGATGAGGGAGCTGAAAGCGGCTGAATTTGTGAATCTGATACAAGGAAAGATGATCGTGCAAGAGTATGCCTTAGAGTTCACTCGTCTGTTCAAGTACACACCAGAGTTAGTGGTTGATCAGAGAGCTCGAGTGAGCAAGTTTGTTGATGGAGTGGCGGACTACCTAGACAAGGATTGTTGGACTGCAATGCTTCATCAGGATATGGATTTTTCTCGAATAGTCTTGTACGCCTACAAGATGTAGGCGGTGAATGTGGGAGAGAGAGGGGCCAAGAGGGCCAGGACAGACAGTTATGGGTTCTCGCAGCAGAGACCAGGTGGTGGACACCATCAGTAGTCCCACCAGAGATCGTCAGCCCCGACATCATCAACTATGAGTATGCCATCCACATCTTGGCATGACCATAGAGAATGAGCATTAGGCTCTAGAGGCCAGAGCAACAGGCCCACAGATTCCAGTATCCCAGTTTGTGACAGGTGTGGCCAGAGACACACGCATTAGTGTTTGGCGAGTACAGGTGCTTGCTTCGGAAGTCAGAAGCCTGGACATATTCTTAGAGATTGCGCAATAGCTAGAAATGGCCATGATAGGGGCCGAGGACCAGCTTACAGTTCAACAGCTCCACCTCAGCAAATCTTCCAATCACAGTTCTTCAGAAAATCACCTCAGCAAATCTAGTAGGTTGTCACATTCCCGCTCAACGATGTAGTTGTGAGTCTATTTTCATTTTGTTTAGAGGCTTGAAAGACCATGAACATGGCATTTATCTTGTTAGACAACAAATGCAGTCACATACTTGAACCAATATAAATATAGCATTTCATGATTGTTTGGCCTTAACCCCAGGTTATTCTCCTTACTGTTTTTCAACAAAATTTGTGATCGTCCTTAGATTTAGAAACAAACAAACTTTAAATATTGGAAAATTAGCACTTTTGATTTTTGAATTGATACTTTAACTTGTTAATTCACTATAATCTAGTCCTTAAGAATAGGGAAAGAGTAAGTCTTCTCCTCTGCTATGGGTTTGACATCCAACTCGCAAAGAGTCACTATATTACTTGTATGACCGCATGCGCTTATACATGCGCCAAAGAGCTAGTTGTAGGTAGCAAGTTGGTCCTTACTGCAAGCTGGAAAGGGATAGAGAGCTAGTTCAACCATATCCCAAACTTGAAATAAGGTTGCGATAGTTGAAAAGGGAAGGTTCCACTCTATTTCCCATCTAGCAGGTTTAATAGGATAAGGTTGCACCAGTAGAGATGGCAGCCACACCAGTGTGCAAAGTGACAATCCCACTTGCGACCAATATTACCTTCAACATCCGTAGACTAGAGCCTAGAAGTAGATTAGTGTTGAAGCAAAACATGGTACAGTTGTTGCAGACGAGTGGGAAGTTCGCAGGGATGACTCATGAGGACCCACAGCAGCATCTGCAGAACTTTCTAAAAATAAGTGACACATTCGTCCCTGCCAAATTGTGAACTGATTATGTCAGGCTCACCCTTTTCCCATTTTCTTTATTAAGAGAAGTGTAGAGCTGGTTGAAGGTAGAGCCACCTAACTACATCATGACCTAGGATGACCTGGCAAGGAAGTTCCTAATTAGATTCTTCCCATCTGGAAAGACTGCTAAATTAAGGAGTGAAATTTTGAGTTTCAAGCAGCAATTGGATAAGAATTTGTACTTTTCTTTGGAGCGGTTCAAGTAACTATAGAGAGATTGTCCCTACCACCAACAGTCCAATGAAGCGCTAGCCCATACTTCTGCGGAGAATCATGACCCACACATAAAGATTTTTCTAGACTCTGGATCAGGTGCACAAGCACTAGGGAAGACTTATGATGAACTATACACTCAGTTGAACGGGATTGCACAAGGAAATCCAGAGTGGCATAGTGATACATGGGAAGTAGGCAAGAGAGCAGCTAGGCTGATTGAAGTTGATAGTGTGAATACCTTGGCAACCCATCTATCATCCTTTTAGCATCAGATGATGACTCAGTTCAGCAAGCTAAATATGGCACAGCCCCAGGCACAGGTAAATGCAATTCAACCAGCTCCTAGCTAGTGTAAGATAGGTGGCAACAGCGGGCATTGTGCAGACTCTTGTGGAGCAAATCCAGAGTCAGTGAACTTTGTGGGTAATGTGTCGAGAGGTAATCAGAATTATGGGAATACCTACAATAGGAACTGGTAGAATCACCCTAACTTTTTTTTGATGGTAATCAAGTGTAGAGTAAGAGTTATCAGCAACCTCAAAAGAATCAGTTTCAGCAGCAGAGCAGGCAAAATCAGTTTCAACAGCAGAGTAGGCAGAATTAGTTTCAATAGCAGAGTAGGTAGGCTAGCGGCCAATCTAGCAACCTTGACGATATGATGTAGAAAATCATAGCCAGACAGACTCAGATGGTAACTGATCAGGCAAAGATGGCCTGAGAGATTAAAAATCAGTAGATTGCCTCTCACAACTTGGAGAAATAGATGGGTCAGATTGCAGATCCTCAATATAATAGAATGTAGGGGGTTTACCCAGTGATGCTGATCCAAATACAAGGCAAGTCATGGTCATCAGTAAGAGAAGTGGAAAACAGTTGGCTGTTGCACCAACAAAAGAGAAGAAGGATGAGGTATAGCAAGAGTTGGTCAGACCCGGTGCATCAGCAGAAAAGAGCATATAGAAGAAAGCTATAGCAAACAGATCTCAATCAGTAGTGCAACCAATATAGAGACCACTACCACAATTCTCGTAAAGGCTTCAAAAAAATCAAGGAGGATGCTTGTTACAAAAAATTCTTTGACATTTTTACACAACTTCACCTAAATTTTCCTTTGATTGATCTTTTGTAGGGAATTCCCAAGTACGCAAAGTACTTGAAAGATATGGTGGTCAACAAGATGAGGCTGATGGATGTCTAGACTATAACACTAACTGAGAAGTGTAGTTTCAAGGTAACAAGCAAGATTCCAAAAAATCTGAAAGACCCAAGGATTTTCACTCTTCCTGTACAAACAGGTGGAAAAGATCTAATGTGGGCCTTGTGTGATTAGGGGAAGTTGTGAACTTGATGCGTCTTTTGTTATTCAATACACTTGGTTTGGGAAAACCAAGGCCTACTAGAGTGATGCTGCAGCTGGGCGACAAGTTGAGGGTGGCCTCGGAGGGGATTATTGAGGATCTGATCATCAAAGTAAGTAAGTTCATCATACTGATACATTTCATAATTCTTGACTTTGAGGTTGATGACAAGGTATCCCTCATCTTGGGACATCCATTCCTGTCCATAGGAGAAGTTGTGATTGATATGAGAGCTGGCACCCTGAAAATGAGGGTAAATGATGAGGAGGAGATTTTCAAAGTATACCAAGAAATCAACACCCCAACACATTACAAAGATCTTTGTGGGATCAATGTATTAACCGAGGATGAGTGTAGGGTTGGGGATTCTAAGGGTCCACTTTTAAAGAATCTCTTAACAATAGAGTCCGAGTTTGTTGTTAAGAAAGTGCCAAAAATTTGGTGAAGCATGTCTTGGAGGTGAAGCGGAAAAGTGTGGAGACTTTTCACTCTAAAGTTATGAAAAAGAGAAGATGACTTTCGAAAGGAAGAATTATTTGAGAACATCCTGAGAAAGGTGGCTCACGTCATGCCGCGACGTAAAATAAAGTGCTACTTGGGAGCAACCCCGGTATACCACATGTATGATTTTTTCCCTTTATTTTTTAAACATTTTGGTTATCTTCATTTTGATTGTTTTTCTTTTTTGAGTTAAGCAAATAAAAAGGGGAAGTCTGAGTACCCTTAAAAGCAGAAGCTAAGTAGCATGGAAAAACATAAGTGTGGGGTTGATAACCCTTGTGATGAAAAATAGATGAAAACATGCAGCTAGCTAGGCCAAGGAGGCCTCGGGACATATCCCTAACCCTTGTTTGAATTTCAATTCATGCTTTGGGGACATAACATATTTTATGTGTGGGGTGAGGGAAATTTCAAAATTTTATGAGGTTGATTTAGGGTGAATCATGTGCTTGTTAGAAAGATTGTTTGATGGAAAGTCTAAGTTGAGCACTGTTCACCTACCTTTTGATTTTTCTTTTCGGTTCTTTTATGAAGGGGGAGTACTTTGAACCGAGAATAAAGTTTTTGATTTGTCTATAAATAGCTATTTTACTATTGGTTAAAGACTTTTTTCGACGATGGATGGATGGCAATCATCTTGTGGGAAAATTAGTCACTAGGATTTTGTTTTAAAACCCTTAATTGAATGATGGCTTGACGCTCTTGTTGAGTGATGTACATGATTGTAAGATGCAAGTGAATTTTAATTTTGTAGCATGTTGAGCAATAGTATGAATTTTGGTTGAGACACATAGCCTCTTGGATATGACTCTATATGCTTTATGCTTAATTATAAATTCATGTGATTAGCTGGTTTGAGAGTTTGTATAGGTCTATCTTGAATTAAACATGTGCAGTGACTGTCAGATTCTTTTTATAATCCATTCTATCACGTATGGTCTAGAACATGTCTAGTGTGTTTGAAAATTGAAATGAGGAATATTAATTGTAGGAGATGATGTAGGAATTTCTTTGGATAAGCTTATTTTCATCCGTTGCTTTACCTACCCTTAATTCATAATCTTAGTTAGCTCCATTGAGCCTTTAGCCTATTCATTGTTAGCCACATAAAAAGCTTAATCCTTTTCTTTCAATAGACCTGAATTTGATTCCAACCTCCTAAGAGCTTAAGGGAAAGATTCATAATAGTTAAAGGAGTAAGAATCTTGAAAAGAGGGGAGATAGCTGGTTGCGGAAGTTGAATAAAAGAGTGGAGGGTACAATTATTCAAAATTCCTAGTTGTGGTAGGGAGTAGAAAAGAACAAAAGAATGGTGAAGTGTCTAATTCTTAAATACTCCCTACTAATAGTGTAAGCATACTTAAAGAAATGGGGAAACAAAAAGGGCAAGTGATAGATAGAAGAGCAGGGGAAGAAGTAAAAGAAAATAGGATGCTTAATGAGAAAATGTGACATATTAAAAGTTCTTAGGAAAGATAGTCACTATACTAGCCAGAATAGTACGTACATGTCCTTTACATTACAACCCATAAAATCCTACTTGATCTTACTTTTTGATGTTCTTGTATTAGTGAAATAATACGGTAAGGGCAAGCATATGGTTCATTGCATGTTGCATGTGAATTCTATGGGAGAGTGAGCATAATTGTTATTCTTATACCCATACATCTTGTAACTTGTAAATTTGTGGTGGAAATGGGTATCTCTCTTGTTGTGAGGGCGCATGCTTGAGGAAAGATAGAATTCATACTAAACTTATTGATTGGTTAACTTGCATGAGTTTGCTAATGTGTAGAGTCAATTCTTGTGGATAGGAGGCCTTAACTAGGTTATACTTAGTTTTAATTGGGTCATAGCATGATTTATATGAACTTGCCATCTAAGTCAGTCATGATAGCCTTTATTTGAGTGATCTTGCTTCAATTGGTAAATTGGGTGAGTCTTCCACATGCATGAGATGTAACGAATTTTTTCAAGGACGATCACGACTTTAAGTGTGGGTAGTGATTTTAGGCATATGTACATGCCTAAGTGATATTTTACACCCAATCTTTAGTCATGTTTGCACCTTATTTTAAGTATTATCTCATGTATTTTGATTGAAATAGTGTTCATCAACTAACATGTGTGGTTAGCCTTTGTTTTAGGTTGGAAAGAAAGCTAAAAGTGGTATTTGGAGTCATCAACGTGCCACAGAGAAGAAATGGGGCATCATCCTTGGATTTAGAAACAAACAAACATTAAATCTTGGAAAAGTAGCACTTTTAATTTTTGAATTGATACTTGAACTTGTTAATTCACTATAATCTAGTCCGTGTGAGTTCGACATTTGGCTCACAAAGAGTCACTATATTACTTGTACGACCGCGTATTCTTGCGCGTGCGCCGGAGGCATAGCAATCATATGCCTCTTGAAGAGCAGTTTCTCAAGCTTCAGCTGCTAATCCAGCCTCCATCTGTTCAGGGGTTTCGTGACTCGAATGGAGGACCGGATCACGACATGGGACAAGTAGCCCCGAGAGACCCACGTCGACCAATGGCATAAGGATACATCTAACTCGATTAATGAAACTGAGTAATCAACAATATAATCATAGAAAAAGTCTAAACTTTAAAATAATATTAGAATTCATAATACGAAGATGATTACATATGTATGTTGGAAAAGCCTCTAAACATGACGAGTTGTTGGGACAAAACCCCCAACTAACTCAACAAGCTGAAACTGAAAATACATAAGGAAATCTGAGTAGTCTAGTCCTCGGGAGATGAGGAATCACCAATACGAAAAAGCTAACTCTTGAGTCGAACTATGAGTGGGGCTGAACCTGAGAGTCTGCTCCTGTATCATGAAATTATACAGCATAGAGTATGCAGTCAGTACGTGGAATATACAGAGTATGCAGGATAAGTAAAACCGCTTAAGTAAAATCATTTAAAGACAATGCATAATGTAAAACATAAACATTAAGAATCTGAGAGTAGGGCTTGTATGCATTCTTTATGAAATCATGATCTCATCATAGCATAACTTATCATCATGACATATCATAACATAATCGATTGACTCAAAGCTAAAATCTGATACTATAAAAAAAGATGATCATTGAGTCAAACCTGCTTTAGAACATGCTTACATATTTAAATCTTATGAGTAATGAACATGCATAACTAAAATCATGAGGAACAATGGAGAATCGTCTTTTAACCGACATACCACGATAGAGCTTTACGTGGTCCCAACTATCACACTCAAGTGGGTAGAGCCATCCAATGTCTTGCCAGTGCTAGGGATGATACCATGATACATAGCAAGATCATGGCCCAATAGGGAAGGGGATAACTCACAAGGGAGGTCCCAAAATCATAATGTATACACCTAAGTTGGTGCGTAGTTCTTAGGCATAGGGTGGTCCACCTTTAGCCTACTCAATGCTAGATACCACTCCCAAAAACATGCATATACTCTACATCATTATTCAAAGAAGATCAACATCGTCTATTGATGAAGCTCATAAATCAAATACACATCAAAGCATAAATCATGCACAAGAGAAGCTTTAACTCAAACCATACCACAAGACGAAAGATAATTGAGAGTCTGCTCCAAATTCATGTGGTAAGCTATGCATATGAAAAGATTTAACTTAAACATTTGACAAGCTGAAAATATAAGTGGGAGCCTTCACTCCAAAATCATGTGGTAAGATTAATTCCAGAAATCATCAATCATACCTGAACATGTGGGCATTGCCAAAGCTTTATCATTCTTGAAAATACTCATTTCATATCGAAAACATTATTATAAATATGGGTAGCTTGAAAACATACTTTTCAACATAATATCTCATCATCATCATGTATTAATCACAAATCTCATCTTTCATGAACTTCTCATCAATGGGCTTTTCATTCATAAATCTAGAATCATGATTTTTAATCAAAAAACATTATAAAACTCGCCCATGCTTCATAATTCAATAGTAGAAACGTATTTAAATCATACCCATGTAAAGTATTTGGAAATTCATGCATTGGGTTCAAACCCCATGGATTAGTCATAGAGCTTTCATGAATTAGAGAGGGATTGGGCATGGGTGTGAAGGGAATCACCCATTCATAACCCTACATACCTGTTGGTAGCTAATTCTTACTCTCTTTTAGATGTCCAATAGGAAATTGAAGAGAAATTGTTGAGTTCTAGGCTTGATCACCCTCTCTAGACTTCTAACTAGCATGGATGAAGGAATAAGGCCTAAAATGAACTTAACCCCTTTAAAAGTCACTATTCATAACTCAAAACGCGTAGTTTAGGTCTTAAAAGCTCAGGAATTACAAAAAAACCTTTAATAAATTAAAAGAAAACAACTACCAGGTGGTCCCAACGAGGGACATAATGACTCGTTGCCGTGGGCCAGGACTACTAGAGTCGTCCGTCAAGTACACTGCTCATCAGATCACCTAGGCTCGTCGTGGGAAACCTCATGACTTTTTACTCGTGGTCACCAACGGTTATGTAAACTGCCTCCGTACTAATTAGTTCTTCAGTTAGTTGATCACGACCCTCCCTATGAATCGTGGTGACTGACCATGACTCGCGGGGTCCTTCCGTCAAGTCCACTGACCCTCTTCTTTTTCTTTTCTTACTCACCCACCCCACGACTGACCTAACAACTCATAGGGCCTGACCATGAGTCGTGGTAACAACTTTGGGACTCCATTTCACCAAATTTCCAAACTCCTCACTGGCATCACCACGATTCATATCACGACTTGTGGGCTGCACCGACGGGGCATCTCACGACTTGTTCTGTTCCTTTAAATTTTTTTCCATTCCAACTCCCGGGTCTGATCTTTGAGCTTTCGAGGTATAACAACATCTCCCCCTTGGGAACATTCATCCCTAAATGTTGGAAAACATACAGAAAAGCAGAGAAATGCAGTTATCATATTCACATATTGTTCATTTATACTGAAAACTAACGGTATGACTATCCCCGCTTCAAACTACATAGTTGAACTGATTTCACAAACCATACACATATCTATATACATAAAAGAAACTTGAGCACATGAACTGAACATGAACACTAGATAGAGTTTTATGTTAAAACTAATACCTCAAGTTGGAATTGAGCCGGTAGAGAATAACTTTGGGTGTCTAGCCATCATATCCACTTTGGCTTCCCATGTAGCTCCCTCAACATGCTAATTTCTCCATAATACTTTAACTAAAGCTACTTCCTTGTTCCTTAGCCTTTGAACCTGACGATCCAGTGTTTCTACTAGAACCTCCTCTTAATTGTGTTTGTCTTTTACACCAACACTATCCACTGGGACAACTAGAGCTGGATCAACCAAACACTTCTTCAAGAGAGACACATGGAATACGAGATGCACAGAAGCGAATTCTGAAGGCAACTCCAACTCATAAGCCACCTTGCCAACACGTCTCACTATCCGGTACGGGCTGACATAGCAGGGGCTAAGTTTTCTTTTCTTTTTGAACCTCATCACTCCCTTCATGGGAGACACCCTCAGAAATACCCAGTCATCGACTTTAAATTGTAATTCTCTTCTTCGCACGTCAGCATAAGACATTTAGTGACTCTGGGCAGTTTTCAACTGGTCTCTTATTAATTCAACCTTCTCTGTAGCCTCATGAACTGAATCTGGTCCTATCATCATGGGTTCGCCAACCTCAAACCAACCAATGGGCGACCTACCCCTCCTCCCATAGAGAGCCTCGAATGGTGCCATCTGGATACCGGAATGATAGTTGTTATTGTATGCAAACTCAATAAGTGGAAAATGCTCATCCTGGCTACCTTGGAAGTCAATCACGCATGCTCTAAACATGTCCTCAAGGGTCTGGATTTTTCTCGCCGCTTGACCATCCATTTGTGGGTGAAATGTTGTGCTGAGCTTAATTCGTGTACCCAATCCTTTTTTAAAATACTTTCAAAACTGAGAGGTAAATTGAGTACCTCTATCTGAAATGATAGATAGGGGCAATCCATGCAATAAGAATAGCTCCCGGATATATAATTTGGTGTAATCCTCCGCCAAATCTGTGCTTTTGATCGGTATAAAATGAGCGGCCTTGGTCAATCTGTCTACCACAACCCAAATGGAGTCATATTGTCAACTAGTACGAGGTAAACTTGTGCTGAAATCCACATTAATTTCTTCCCACATCCAAGTTGGAATGCTGGTATCCTGAAGTACACCTCCCGGTTTCTGATGCTCAACCTTTACTTGCTGACAGTTCAGGCACTTGGCTATTAATTCTGCAATATCCTTCTTCATGTCATTCCACTAATAGACTTCCTGTAAGTCACAGTACATCTTGGTGGAACCTGGATGGATAGAATAACTGGATCCATGAGCCTCGTGCAACATCCGGCTCCTCAAATTGTCCACGTCCGGAACACATAAGAGACCCTGATACTGAAGCACACCATCTACCCCTTTAGAGAAGACCTCTACCTTCTAATTTTGAATGGCTTCCTTCAATTTTACCAAAATTGGGTCCTCATCTTGTCTATATTTTAGATTAGACACCAAGGACGATTCTAATCCATTCTGAACAACAACACTACCATCGATCGAGTCAACCAACCTAACCCCAACCTTGCGAGTCGATGCACATCTTTCACCAGCTCCTTCTTCCCTTCATCCACATGAGACACAATCTCTATAGAGAGTCTACTAAGAGCGTCCTCTATCACATTAGCCTTAGCCGGATGGTAAAGGACACTCATATCATAGTTCTTAAGAATCTCCAACTACCTCCTTTTCCAAAGATTGAGATCCTTCTGTGTAAACACATATTACAAGGTCTTATGGTCCATAAATACATCTACATGGACCCCGCACAAAAAATTTCTCCATATCTTCAACGTGAATAGCACCGTGGCCAATTCTTCTTCTCATGAACTTTCAACTGTCTAGAGGCGTATGCTATAATTTTCCCGTACTGCATCAAGACACACCCAAGTCCGATCCTTGAAGCATCACAATACACCATGAACCCATCGGTACCCTCCGGTAGAGTTAACACCGGTGCTGAAGTAATTCGAATCTTTAACTCTTGGAAACTCTTCTCACAAGAATCCGACTATTGGAATTTCACCTTCTTCTGGGTTAATTTGGTTAAAGGTGCTTCAATCGATGAGAAACCTTCAACAAACCTTCGATAGTAGCTAGCTAAACCAAACAATCTCCGAATATCTGAAGGATTCACTAGTCTCGGCCAATTCTTCACCACCTCTATTTTCTGAGAGTCCACCATTATGCCTTCTCTTGATACCATATGGCCAAAAAATGCTACGGAGTTCAACCAAAACTCACACTTGCTAAATTTGGCATATAATTGGCGATCCTTGAGAGTCTGAAGCAATATTCTCAAATGAGTGGCATGTACCTCCTCACTCCGAGAGTATATCATGATGTCATCGATAAACATAATCACGAAAATGTCTAGGTATGGCTTGAACACCCTATTCATCAAGTCCATAAAAGCTGCAGGAGCATTCGTTAGCCCAAAAGACATAACTATGAACTCATAATGACTATACTGTATCCTAAAGACTATGTTCGGGATGTCACACTCCCAAACTATAAGCTGGTGATACCTAGACCGGGGAACTATCTTTGAGAAATACTTGGTACCTAGAAGCTGGTGATGTGATGTGAGTTTACAGTTCTTTCGATGCTCAAAACTAAGAAAATAACATGGACTTAGGTATATTTATGTGGATATAAGGCACTTTTTCTTTAGTTACAAGATAAATTGATGTTGGAGCAAAAATGTGCAAAAGATAACCTGAAAGTGTACAAAATAGGCTCAACTCACAGTTCACCATATGAGCCATAGGAAGTTTCTACGAGTCGTACTACTAGTTGTGAGAAGTTGCAGATGGCTAAGGATGAAGAGTGCATCATATGACTCTTAGTACGATTCATACAAAGAATGTACGGGTCGTGGTGAATAAGTCATGCAAAGATTCAAAAAAATTTCACAAGAGGCCGACTCCTACTACAGATAGACAGTACGAGTCACGGTAGCAAGGTACAAGTCGTACCATGGCACTCGTGATGAACTTCAAAAATTTTTTAAAGTATAAGAGTCAAGCAATGGAAGCTCAGTACGAATCGTAGCAACAATGTACGAGTCATACAAGGATCCAACACTTAGTCAAATTGTAGCCAGCCAACTGACATACGGAAAGCAGGTACGATCCGTACATATCTGCTACGGATCATAGGATGAGTCATACTGAAAGTGGCTACAGATATGGAAATACACCCTGTTAGCCTAGGAAAAGGATTTTTATGTCTGTATAAATATGTTCTACGTTTTATTTTCAATAAGTAGGAGACTAGAAGTAATTAGGAGTGATTAGAATTGATTAGCAATGAAATTAAGGAGATAGAGACGTGAGAATTGAGTTGTTCAACTTATGATCAACCTTTTATTGATCTTCATATTGTTCTTGAGGATTTTGTTGATTGATTCAAGGAAGTTTATCTCACAATTATAACTGTAAATATTGATTCATGTCTTTAATTATTCACACAAATCACAATATTGCAACTATGAGAGGCTAAAACCTCCATAGCTAGGGTTGTGGGAACCATGGTGGATTAACAAGCTAGGATTACATAAAAGTGATTCAAAACCAATGGAAAACACTTGTATTCTCTTCATGCATAAATGTTTCTTAATGGTGTATAACATTAGGACATGCCGAATTCTTTACTTTCTTTGGTCTAAGAGGTATAGATTAGGAAAAGAGAATTGTACAAATCCATGATCTTGATGATCATTGTATTAACTTGAGCTGTGGTTGTAGGATAGTTAAAATTTGGGACTTATTGACAACGGATAATTTGCAATCGCTCATGAGACCTGGTCGGGTGATTGAGTATAGTGATTGAATAGGGACTAGTCGGTCATTTGAATGAATTTATGTTATCAGTTCTACAAGTAAGCATTGGTGATGATCATGTACGTATACCCGAAAAAGTTATGAACCGATGGGGAACACAAAACCCTAGTTGTCTTTAATTCTTGATTTCAACTAAAGTTTTAACTGTGTTTTTAATTATTATTTTCTTTAGAACCCTCCTTTTTTTGGAGTAACTACCTAACAAGTTTACTTACCGGCTGTAGTCTAACTCTTCCATATTCCATGTGGGATGGACCCCAACCTCCAGTTGGGTTCTTTATTGACAACGTCCACTTCATACTTCGGTAGGAGGTATGGTTTGACCGTTATCAAAAAGTTTTCGTTGCCTGGGAAATACGGCTAAGACTAGATTATTTTCTTGTATTTGACTTTTTTGTTAGTTATTTTCTTAATTATGTTTTCTTTTTATTTTTGATACCCAAAGGTTGTTCTCCGGTGAATGCCAAGCACTCGGAGTAGTGGAGATCCCCTGATTCCGTTGATCCCAGAAATTGAATGAACACTACACAGAATGGAAAACCAGAAACAAAGAGATGCCCGCATAGCTAAACAATCTAGGCAAGTTGAGCTAGCTAGGCAAGCTGCACTTCAGGATGCATAAGATGTCAAAGAAGAGGTAGTGAATGTTGGTCGACATAGGAGGGGCAACTGAAGTTATAGACATGCCCCTCAATTCTTCGATGATGATGACCCAGACATTGATGATGTTGGGTCGACTGGAGCAATTGTGCCACCACCACTGCCCGTTGGGGCCAAGTTTGATATTACGAGCACCATGATTCAATTAGTAAACATGAAAAGGGTGTTCAGTGGTCATGCAGTGGATGATGCCAACCTGCACTTGAGGAACTTCATAGGAATATGCAAGGTGTATAGGTTGCCTGGAGTTAGTTAGGATGCCATAAGGCTCAAAATTTTCCCCTTATCTCTATTAGGGGAAGCCACTTTATGGTTATCGGAGTTGCCCAACAACTCCATAACCAACTGGAGGGAACTCAAACAGGACTTCTTGGAGAAATTCTTTCCCCCCTCCATAATGTTGCATCTAAAAGATTAGATCTACAACTTCCGCCAAATCAAGACATACGAACTTCATGAAACCCGGTTGAGGTTCAAAAAGAAGTTGAAAAAGTGCTCGAACCATAAAATCCCAAATGACACTTTGTTTGAAATTTTTTACAGGTCTTTGAATAATAGCACAAAAGTTGTAGTGGACATGGTGGTAGGAGGAGCATTAATGAGTCACACCTGGGACCAAGCGGCTATTATCCTTGACAGGGTGACCAAGAAAAATAGGGCCTGGCATACAAGGGAGACTGATGCAGCAATTGGTACATATGTTGTTTGTTTGATCGCAGACCAATGAAGAAAGGAAGAAGAACATGACTAAGAGTAGGCTCACATGCGTACATCTTTGGATTTTATTACAAAGAACATCATGGGAGTAGGAGCCAAAAAGGTAAATACAGTGTGAACTCAAGGAATGGATTCGGGAGCTGATTACTCAGATTCTGAGGAAGAGGCAAATTTCCTAGATAGCCAAGTAGCGTATTTTCGAGCCAACACCCAAGCGTCTAGACAAGACAATTGCCGCCAAGGTTCTGGAAACCAAGTTCGAAACTAATACAGGGACAACTACAACTGAAATGGAGACAAAGATAGAAGTCGCGATCATAAGCGAGATGGTGAATTGAGAAGAAACAATGGATATCACAATGACCGGGTTGGAGTTTATGTGCCTCCCATTGAACGAGAAGGGGAGGCTGGGAAGTTTAAGTTGGAGAGTATGATGGCCGAAATGCTCAAAAAGGTGATGTCCACTGATGATCAATTAAAGGAGATCCGAAGTGACATATCAAGTATAGGTCAGAAAGTGGAATCTCATGCTACAACCATCAAGCAGATCGAACATCAACTTGGGCAACTGTCAACATCATGAACCCTAGAAAAAAGGGTATACTACCTAGTAACACCATCCAAAACCAAAATAATGATGACCATTGCATGGTGGTGATGACTAGGAATGGTAAGACCACAGTTGACCCCCCTTTTTTGATTGTAGTTGAACAAACGAAAGAGTGCGTTATTGAGGAAAGTTATAAGGGTGTTGAGATGGAAAATGTTGAGTTGCCAAAGGCTCCGATAGAGGTGAAGAACCTAACATTGATCAAGGAGAAACTTAAATGCACAGAGCTATCCCATGACCATCACCACCGTTCCCTCAAAGAATGAAGAAAGAGGTGGAAAATGGTAAGCTCCAAAAATTCCTTTCGATGCTTAAACAAATATCTGTGAACATACCATTGGTAGAGGCATTGGAACAAATGTCGAGATATGCAAAGTTTATGAAGGACTTGGTGACTAAGAAGAGATCTGTGATCTATGATCGGGTAGATAATATACATCACTGTAGTGCCATAGCTACACGGGTCTTGGCTCAAAAGAAAAAAGACACAGGTGCTTTCACTATACCCTGCACACTTGGCAATGTCAAGTTAGTAAGGGCACTTTGCGATCTACTAGCAAGCATTAATTTGATGCCCTTTGCAATGTTCAAGAATTTGCTAATGTAGAAGGATTATTTGTTATCGTATCCACCATATAGTTTACATACTCAGACAGGCTGACTCCAGTGCCTATAGTCAGAATCCCTTATAGCACTTGGGAGCACCCACACCGACCACTATGCGACTACTGATGGCCAACAAAACTATTAAAAAGCTAGTGGGGATCCTATTCAAAGGGCTTGTCAAGGTAGAAAAATTTATATTCCCATAAAACTTCGTGATTTTAGATTGCAAGGTTGATTATGAGGTCCCCATCATTCTGGGGCTACCATTCCTTGCAACCGGGAAGGCCCTAGTAGATGTGGAGGCTGGCCTATTGAAGTTCATACTAAGCAAAGAGGACGTCACTTTCAACATCTGCCGGACAATGCAGCAACCCAAGGAATACAGTGTATTCTCAGCACTGGAGAATGAGTATGAGCCACTTAATGAATTCTGAGTAGTCGAGAGACTTGCGTCGTGTCGCGACGTTAAATCAGGCACTTCTTGAGAGGCAACCCAAGTGGTGGTTTGGTCAAGTCTGAGTAACCGAGCCACCTACATCGTGCCGTGATGTTAAATCGGGTGCTGCATGGGAAGCAACCTATAAGTGGCGAAACCTAGAGTGCCACAAGTATGTTCCCTTCCCTATGAGCTTATTGTTCATGCTTCAGGGATGAAGATTAATTTTCAAAAAGGGGAGGGGTTGTACTTGTATGTTTGGGGATTTTCGATTCGTCTGAGGGTTTTTCTTGCCGTGTTTCTTTTCCCTTAGGCATGCTATGTAGTAGAACCGACATGTTTAGAATTTTTATTTTTATTTTTTTAATTTCTTTTAATTAGGAAATAGCTTAGGAGTACTCAGCCAATGAAAATGCACTAGTTTTGATTTTTGAAAAAAATTGACCCTGTTTAAAACTTTTTGATGCATTATCTATGTATTTGTGACTGCATGCATGATGTTTGTGGATCTTTTGATGTCATGTAATTTATTAGCATGAGGAGTCTTGTTAAGCCATGTATAAACCAGACAGGTGAGGTGAATATAAGTCATGTACCATGATTGAGTTAGGTATGTTACTTAGTTCGGTATTGTGTTGAAAATCTAGAACTTGTCTGGTTGGTCTTTGCATAGGCTAAGGATGATGGTTGGTTAGGATATGATCATAGGCCGTTTTTGTTAAAGCTCACTTTTAGCCTAAAGAACCCTACCAAAATCATATGAGTAATTTTGAGCCTTTAATAGACCATTTTTCTTTGATTTACCGATTAACCGTACCTATTTCATTATAATGAACCTTTTTTGGCCTTGGTCCTTCCTTGGATATTGTGAACCTCAACATAGTCAAAATGCCTAAGTTGAGGGTGGCTAGAGTAGGGGTGCATAAAGGTGGGAATGATAAAAAGGAAAATAAAAGAGAAAAAGATTGAAAATGAGGTGTGGTGGAGAGAAAAAGAGATGAAAAAGCTGAAAATCTTGAAAAAATAAAATTCAATAAAATACTTGAGAAAAAAGTTGAAAATACACCACACCCATACAAAAGAACATCAAAAGAAGTGAAAAGGGAAGAAGACCAATGAAAAGAATAATGGGTTAAATAGGTGAAGAGTAAAGTCAATGTATGTAATGCCAAGGAAGGGATAGTCACTTAAAAAGATCTCCTCTTTATCATGTCCAGCCCTATGCCTACATTACAAGCTATATCAAGTCCTGTAGTGATCCTAATTTGGCCATCCGACAAACCGAAGTAGAGAAAATAAGGGCAAGCCTATGGTATCTGATACATAATACTTGTAACTTCTTTGTGAGAGTGAGCACCTTACTTGTTTAGTCCCATGCAATGTTTCACACTATATATATATATGAGCGGGGACTTCATTTTTTATAAGGATACATGGATTATGTTTACTTCTACCATTGGTCTGTGTGAAAATCATTGGTGATTACTTAATTGCCTATTGATACCTAGATGACATGTCTTGATCCCTATAAATTATTTTTTGTGGTTTCTTGTAATACATTAGCTGATGTTGGTTAATGGAAAAGGGTCAGAAAGTGTTAAATGTATAGTGCACATTTCGTTTAGTATTGCCTGTAATATCCTAGGATTATTTTCTAGTTGAGCATCGTATTTAGTTTTTCTTTTTCTTTGCCTGAGGATTTGAAAAAGTCTTAAGTTGAGGGTGTTGATTGCTGTGAGTTTACAGCACTTTCAACGCTCAAAACTAAGAAAATAGCATGGACATAGGTATATTTATGTGGATATGAGGCACTTTTCCTTTGGTTACAGGATAAATTGGTGTTGGAGAAAAAATGTGCAAAAGATAGCTTGAAAGTGTACAAAATAGGCTCAACTTACAGTTCACCATACGAGCCGTAGAAAGGTTCTACGAGTCGTACTGCTGGTCGTGAGATGTTTCAGAAGGCTAAGGATAAAGAGTGCATCATATGACTCTCAGTACGAGTCATACAAAGAATGTACGAGTCGTGGTGAAGAAGTCATGGGAAGATTCAAAAAATTTGCACAAGAGGCTGACTCCTGCTACGGATAGACAGTATGAGTCGTGGTTGCAAGGTACGAGTCATATCAAGGCACTCGTGATGAACTTCAGAAAAATTTCAAAGTGACAAAGTCAAGCCATGGAAGTACAGTACGAATTGTAGGAACAATGTACAAATTGTACAAGAATCCAACACTTAGTAAAATTTCAACCAACCAACTGACATATGGAAAGCAGGTACGATCTGTACATACCTGCTACGGATCATAGGATGAGTCGTGCTGCAGGTGGTTACAAATATGGAAATACACCATGTTAGCCTAGGAAAATGATTTTTTGGTCTGTATAAATATGTTTTACATTTTATTTTGAAAAAGGAGGAGAATAGAAGTAACTAGGAGTGATTAGAACTGATTATCAACGAAATTAAGGAGATATAGACGTGAGATTGAGTTGTTCAACTTGTGATCAACTTTTTCTTGATCTTCATATTGTTCTTGAGGATTTTGATGATTAATTCGAGGAAGTTTTTCTCTCAATTATAATTGTAAGTATTGATTCATGTCTTTAATTATGCAAACAAATCACAATCTTGCAACTATGAGAGGCTAAAACATCCATAGCTAGGGTTGTAGGAACCATGGTGGATTAATAAGCTAGGGCTACATAAAAGTGATTCAAAACCAATGGAAAACACTTGTATTTTATTCTCTTTATGCTTAAACATTTCTTAACGGTGCAAAACGTTAGGACATGCCCGAATTCTTTACTTGCTTAGGTCTAAGAGGTAGAGATTAGGAAAAGAGAATTACAACAAAGCCTTGATCTTGATAATCATTGTATTTACTTGAGTTGTGGTCGCACGATAGTTAAAATTTGGGACATATTGATAATGAATAATTCTTAATCGCTCACAAGACCTGGTTGGGTGTTTGAGTATAGTTATTCAATAGGGACTGGTCTGTTGTTTGAAAGAATTTAGGTTATCAGTTCTACAAGTAAGCATTAGTGATGATCGTGTATATATACCCGAAGCAGTTATGAACCCATGGGGAACACAAAAACCTAGTTATCTTTCATTCTTGATTTCAAATGAAGTTTTAAATTTGTTTTTAATTATTGTTTTCTTTAGAACCCCCTCTTTTTGGAGTAACTACCTAACAAGTTCATTTATCGGCTGTAGGCTAGCTCTTCCATATTCCCTGTGGGATCGACCCCAACCTCTAGTTGGGTTCTTTATCGACAACGTCCGCTTCATACTTCGGTAGGAGGTATGGTTTGAGCGTTATCAGTTGGTCAAAAAAATCATCAATCCTGGGTAGAGGATACATGTTCTTGATGGTGACTTTTTTCAATTGCCGAGAATCAACACACATACGAAGAGAACCATCTTTCTTTCGGACAAAGAGAACTGGTGCACCCCATGGGGACTTGCTCGGTCTAATAAAACCCTTATCTAATAGGTCCTTCAACTTCTCTTTCAACTCTTTTAGCTCGGCTGAGGCCATTATGTAAGGAGGAATACATATAGGCTGCGAGTTAGGAAGAAGGTCAATACCAAAATCTCCCTCTCGGGAGGGATTCCCGGTAAATCATCTAGAAAGACCTATGGATACTTGTGTACTACTGGAACTGACTGGATAGTCGAGGTCTCGAACTCAACATCCTTAACCCTAACTAGATGGTACACACAACCTTTAGAAATAATCTTTCTGGCCTTAAGGTAGAAAATGAAATGACCTACAGGCACAGCTGAACTTACCTTTCATTCTAAGACTGGCTCATCTAAAAATCTGAACTCTACTGCCCAAGTTCTATAATTAATTAAAGCATAGTGTGCAAATCGCCAATCCATTCCGAGAATAACATCAAAATCGTTCATGGCTAACTCTATCAAATCTGCTGAGGTGACTTTTTGAAGGACTGAAATCGGACAATCTCTATACACCCGTCTAGCTATAATTGAGTCATCTACTGGAGTAGAAACTTAGAAGGGTTTTGTCATGACTTCAGGACTACTCCGAAGCTACTGTCCATATAAGGTGTCACAAAAGACAAAGTAGCCCCCAGACCTAATAGAGCATAAACATCAAGATGGAAACTGGCAACATACCAGTGACTACATCCGGGGAGACCTCCTGCTCCTGGTGGGATGCTAAAGCATAGAATCTATTCTAGTGCTGACTGCCACCTGTGCTACTAGATGCTCCCTAATGTGCTAAGCATGCAGATGAGACTGCTGAACTAGAAGATAGGCCTCGGCCCCTATCATGATCCTGCCTCCCTGCTCGGCAATCACTAAGAATGTGTCCGGGCTTCCCACACTCGAAACAAGCACCTGTACCTACTAGACACTGGCTCTTGTAACCCCGACCACACCTGCGGCAAGCTAGAATGCTAGAATCCCACCTCTCAATGTTGAAGATGGTGGGGCTGATGATCTCTTGTGGGTCTGTTGTCGGTGCCCACCACCTGACCTCGGCTATGAGAATATATGACTATCAGTCCTGGCCCTGTTGGCCTCCCTCTCTCTCATATCCAACGCCTCCATCTGCTAGGCATACAATAATATCTAAGGGAAGTCCATGTTCTGGTGAAGCATAGAGGTCCTACAATCCGTATCCAAAGAGCCCGTTACTCCAAGAATGAACCTCCTCACCTGCACCCTCTAATCAACCACTAACATTGGGGCGCACTTTGATAGGCGGGTGAACTCAAAGGAATACTCCTACACTGTCATTCTACCTTGCTTCTATTAGCTCCCTTATCTCACGAGGGAAGAACCGATCTAAGAATGAAACATGGAACTCCTCCCAAGTAATAGGACCCACTTCGGCGACCCTAATATCTTTCTATTGACGAAACGAGATGTGTGCGACCCCTTCAAGCTGGTACGAGGCCAACTACGCACACTAAACACCATTCACCCCCATGACCTGGGTGATCTTCACTATATCATCTATGAACTAATGCGGGTCCTCATCTACTTTTGGCCCGAGGAACTCCGGCGGGTTCATTCTCAAAAAAGTTTCTGACTCGAGCCGCCTCTACATTGCCATTTTGCAGAACATGTGCAACAACCTGCTGATTGACCTAAGCGTTTCAATTCCTGCACAAGCATCTGAATAGCTGACCGAAATTCAACATGGGCAACTAGCTCCGGTGCCTGGGGCTCCTGAACTAGTTGGGCTTGCTGGCACCCATTACCATTGCCATCCTTGTGGCCTTCACCACTCCAATTCCTTTTATCATTCATTATTCGAGGAGCCATGATTCTACAATCGCGAGTAGTAAGAATTAGAAGGATAGGGAAACATTTCATCGCACGACATAGATCATAAAGAAGGAAACATTTCCTAAATGTCTCCTAGCCTCTTATTCATAAGTGTGGCGTGCTTCACACTCATGAAAATGACTCAATGCGGCTTTCAAAAACCCTAGGACACTTCAAACCTATTGCTCTGATACAAATTTTTTCATGACCCGAACGGAGGCCCAGATCGCGGCACAAGACAAGGAGCCCCGAGAGACCCCAAGTCAACCCATGGCATAAGCATATATCTAACTCGATCAATGAAACTGAGTAATCAATAATATAATCATAGCGTAAGTCTAAACATAAACATAACATCAGAATTCACAAATTCGAAGCTGATTACATACATATGTCTGAAAAGCCTTTAAACATGATGAGTTGCTGGGAAAAGACTCCCCACTAACTCAACAAGCTGACACTGAAAATACATAAGGAAATATGAGTAGTCTAGTTCTCGTGAGGTGAGGACTCACCAACACGAATATGCTACTCTAGAGTCAAACTATGAGCGGGGTTGAACCTAAGAGTCGGGTCCTATATCGAAATGATACAGCATAGAGTATGTGATCAGTACGTGAAATGTACTGAGTATGCAGGGTAAGTATACCGCTTAAGTAAGTAAAATCATTTAAAGACAATACATAATGCAACACATAAACATCAAGAATATGAGAGTAGGGCTTGTATGCATTCTTTTTGAAATCATGATCTCATCATAACATAACTGATTGACTCAAAGATGAAATCTGATATTTATAAGAAAAGCTGAACATTGAGTCATGCATGCTCTAGAACAAGCTTATATATGTAAATCTCGTGAGTAATTGACATGCATAACAGAAATCATGAGGAATAATGGGAGACTCGTCTTTTAACCGACATACCACGATAGAGCTTATGGGCTTCCACTATTACAATTAAGTAGGTCGAGCCATCCAAAACCTTGCCAGGGCTAGGGGCGATATCATGATATTGAAATCAAGCTCATGGCCCAATAGGGAAGGGGATAACTCACAAGGGAGGTCCCAAAATCATAATGTATACACCTATGTTGGCGCGTAGTTCTGAGGCATAGGGTGGTCAACCCTTAGCCTGCTCAGTGCTAGACACTACTCCCAAAAGCATGCATATGCTCTACATCGTTAATCAAATAAGCTCAACATTGTTTATTGACGAAGCTCATAAATCAAAGGCACCTCAAAGCAGAAATCATGCAAAAAAGAAGCTTTAAGTCAAACCATACCACTAGTTGAAAGATAATTGGGAGTCTTTGCTCCAAAATCATGTGGTAAACTATGCATATGAAATTCTTTAACTCAAACATACCAAAAAATGATAATATAAGTGGGATCCTTCGCTCCAAAACCATGTGGTAAGCTTAATTCGAGAAATCATCAATCATATTTGAACTTGTGGGCATTGCCCAAGCTTTATCATTCTTGAAAATACTCAATTCATATCAAAAAAAAAAATAATTATAAACATAGTTAGCTTGAAAACATACTTTTCATCATATATCTCATCATCATCATGCATTCATCACAAATCTCATCTTTCATGAACTTCTCGTCAATGGGCTTTTCATTTATAAATCTAGAAACATGATTTTTAATTGAAAATATTATAAAACTTGCCCATGCTTCATAATTCAATAATAGAAACATATTTAAATCATATCCATGTAAAGAATTTGGAATTCATGCACTGGGTTAAAACCCCAAGGATTAGTCATAGATCTTTCTTGAATTAGAGAGGGATTGGGCAATGGTGTGAAGGAAATCACCCACTCATTACCCTAGATAACTGTTGGTAGCTGATTCTTACTCTCCTTTAGATGCCTATTAGGAAATTGAAGAGAAATTAATGAGTGTTAGGCTTGATCACCCTCTCTAGTATTCTAACATTCATGCATGAAGGAATAAGGACTAAAATGAACTTAACCCCTTTAAAAGTCAGTATTCATAACTCAAAACGACGTAGTTTAGGCCTTAGAAGTATAGGAATTACGAAAAACCCTTACTAAATTCATAGAAAATAACTGCCTAGTGGTCCCAACGAGGGACGTAACGGCTCATTACCCTGGGCAACGACTCATGGAGTCGTTCATCAAGTACACTGCTCATCTGATCAGCTGGGCTCATCACTGGCAACCTCACGACTCGTTACTGGTGACCAAAATTCATGGTCTAAACCTGTTATGTACAACTGCCTCCATGCCAATTAATTCCTCAATTAGCTGACCATGACCCTCCCCACAAATTGTGGTGACTGGTGTCCGGTGCTGTGGAAGGGGTTAAAAACTAACACGCAAGTGCACGTGGTCAAACAAGTAATAAAGTGGCTAAGTAAGACAAGTATCGAACCAAGGAGACTCTGGATAAGTAAAATTGCTCAAGTATACTATATTCTATCTTACTTCTAAATATGCTGACAACAACATAACCAAAAGTTAAATAATTTTTGTTCATAAATTATATACTAAAACTATTAACAAATATTTACTTTGAATTGAAACTATGGATATGAGTATGCCAAGGTTAAGAACAAGTAATGAACTTGATTATCATCATCATTCAGTTATTCTTCTCTTCTAGTTGCTAGCCAAGAACATTAGCCAAGAGATTAAAACTCTCGTATTTAATCTCACTTAAGATTCATAAACCATCCGTCTACATTTCTGTGATCAAATGCAATTTATGACCTAGCAATACAATTCCGGTTCCTAAATTGACTAATACGGCTTTCAAGTATATTTCTATCAGGAAAGCACATCAAAACCCAATTTTCCCAAATCAAGTTAAGAATAATACCCTATTAATTCACAACTTTCCAATTTCGTGCTCTCTCGAGTGAAATTGAACTTTTTAGATGTACATTAATGTCGGCCACACACTAATGCAGTAGAAACAAGAATTAATAGAACAACATAGAAGAAGAAGATGAAAAACCATACAATTCAATAATCAATATTCATCACCATTGTTCATAACCTCAGCAAGGAAGAGAATTAGCCACTCATTTGTGGATTAATCATCCTAAAACAAGTGTTAATCATACAAACAATTGATTGAAAGAAGAAAGAAAGAGAGAAAAACCCTTAGCTTTTTCGTCCCTCAACTGCCTGTAACCCACGTCCTTGCTCCACCAAGTCTCAATTCTGAAAAATGAACCAAAGTGTGCTATTTATAGTAGTGGAACTTTTTCCTGGAATAACAAGCAACGTGTCACGGAGTACATCGCGGAGCACTGCCTCCGTGACACGCTACGGACGTGGAAGCCTTCTGGAAAATCACCAGAAAATGGCTCGGGCAACACCCTGCCGCATTGGCAGCGTGTCACGCTGCTTGGGCAGCGCGTTGGCAGCCCTTGGTCGCGGAGGCCACCTACCGTGGCACGTTGCCAACGCACAGGTGGGCTGTTGTGAACGGCCTGCCTGCCGTGGCACGTTGCCAACGCGCAGGTGGGCCGTTTTGTGCCTCCTCTTCACCGACGTTCGCGTGTTAATTCCGTTTCCAAGCCTCTACCTCACCAACTCATGGATTAGTTGCTCAAAAGTCATCAAAACCTACAAAACAAAGGCTAATCATGTTGGTTAGCACATATCTTTACTTAATCTAAAATTACATGAAAATGTATACAATAATCTTAGATAAACAAGACTAATTTAAGTCGTAAAGCGTATCTCGGGCATATATTTTTGCCCGTGATCACAACCCCACACTTAAAGGCTTGTTCGTCCTCGAACAACCTTTTACATATCATGAATATAGAGACTCCCACATAACTAATTTAGCAAGAGAATTCCAGTTACGACTATAATGATTACGTAAGATACAAGCTAAAAATAGAGCAGGCCTGATTTGTTCATTGAAATGAAGTACAACTATGTTAAGACTTCTTAACCTCGAGAATAGACTCTCAATTTTAGCAAACTCATGCAAATCAACTGACTAAGAAATCCCACATGATTTATATCCTTCATTCAACATGTGCCCCTCACGGAAAGAGAGTTACCCAATTTCACACGCAAAAACAATTTTTATATCACAACATGTGTGGGTATATGAATAGAATTACGCTCACTCTCACAAAGAATTCACATGCATCATGTAATGACCCATAAGCTTGCCCTTAGTGTTTTATTCCACTAATTTCAGGATGTAAGAGTGTAAGATCAAGTAGGACTTTTTAGGTTGTAATGTAACTCAGGTGCGGGTAGGTACTATTATGATCAGTAATAGTGACTATCTTTCCTAAGCGCTTATAATACATCACGCCTTCATTACAAACTTCCCTTCTCTCACTTCACCTTTTTCACTTTTCATCTTTCTTTTTCCTCTTTTGTTCCCCCTTTCTTTAGGCACTTTTAGCTTATTAGTAAGGAGTTCTATAAGTAACTTTTCATTTATTTATTTTCTCACTCCCTACTAATACTCACCCATATTAAAACAAGTGCACCCTCGCCCTTTCTCAACTTTTACAATTGCTACTTTCCCTTCTTTTTCATTCTTCTCACTCCTTTATTCTTTCGGATTTTTCCTTTAAGCGCTTAGGAGTTTTGGTTTAATTTCAAGGCTAATGAATGAAAAAGGATTAAGCTTATGTTGCAGCTGTCAAAGAATAGGCTCAAGGCTCAATGGGGTTAACTAGGATTAATTTTTCAAGGTAGGTATAATGAGGGATAAAAGTTTGGTTCATTCAAAGAAATGCCTAAATCATCTCCTATAATTCACATCCTTCATTTCGTTTTATATACACACCAGGCAAGTTCTAGACATTTCATAATAGCACAGAATACTCAAAAACCTTACACTCATGGCACATGCTCAAATCAAGACACAATCAGTAGACTCTTACTCAGCTAATCACAAGAATTCAGAATTAAGCTTCCATCATATTGAGTCAAATTCAAGAGCCTAAATGTCTCAAACAAAGTTATACACTTGCATGCTTCAACACTGAACATACTTGCATCTTACAATCACGTATAGCACATAACAAGAACATCAAGCACCAATTAGTTATGGTTTCAAAAACCATCCTACTGACTAATTTTCCTCAAGACGGTCGTCATCCATCCATCATCGGAAACAGTCCCTAACTATGACTAAAAACACTATATACAGACAAAGGAAAGAAAGAAAAAGAAAAAAAAAATTTTATTCTTCGGTTCAAAGACCCCCCGTCGGAAAAAGAACCGAAAAGAAAAACCAATGGGTGATGAAGTCATGCTTAATTCACAAAGATTTTTCAAATTTTTCAAATTTCTCACCAACTTTTGCGCAAGCACTACATTCACCAAAATCGTTAAGCATAGAAAATTTTGAAATTTCCCTTGAAATTTCCCTCACCCCACACTTAAATCATGCTATGTCCTCATAGCATCAAATTAAAATTTACAAAGGGTGAGAAATACTCCCTGAGGCCTTTAGGCTTAGCTAACAGCATGCCTTTCATCAACTTTGCACAAGTGGGTGTTCAACCCCACACTTTTTCTCTTCTATGCTTTTTAGCTTCCTCCTCCACGGGTACTCAGACTTCCCCTCCATCTGTGCTTAACTCTCCACCAAAACAACACAAGATGAAAAATAAATAAAATCAACTTAAATGCAAGAAATTAAAATGGTACGCATGGTACCCTTGGGTTGCCTCCCAAGCAGCGCCTAATTTTACGTCGCAGCACGACGTACCAAGTTTCACCACTTTTTCCTCCACGGCGCCAAAAACTTGTCCGGTGTTGTGGTAGGGGTTAAAAACCGACACGCAAGTGCACGTGGTCAAACAAGTAATAAAGTGGCTAGGTAAGCCAAGTATCGAACCAAGGAGACTCTGGATAGGTAAAATTGCTCAAGTATACTATATTCTATCTTACTTCTAAATATGCTGACAACAACGTAACCAAAAGTTAAATAATTTTTGTTTATAAATTATATACTAAAACTATTAACAAATATTTACTTTGAATTGAAACTATGGATATGAGCATGCCAAGGTTAAGAACAAGTAATGAACTTGATTATCATCATCATTCGGTTATTCTTCTCTTCTAGTTGCTAGCCAAGAACATTAGCCAAGAGATTAAAACTCTCGTATTTAATCTCACTTAAGATTCATAAACCATCCGTCTACATTTCTGTGATCAAATGCAATTTATGACCTAGCAATACAATTCCGATTCCTAAATTGACTAATACGGCTTTCAAGTATATTTCTATCAGGAAAGCACATCAAAACCCAATTTTCCCAAATCAAGTTAAGAACAATACCCTATTAATTCACAACTTTCCAATTTCGTGCTCTCTCGAGTGAATTGGACTTTTTAGATGTACATTAATGTCGGCCACACACTAATGCAGTAGAAACAAGAATTAATAGAACAACATAGAAGAAGAAGATGAAAAACCATACAATTCAATAATCAAAATTCATCACCATTGTTCATAACCTCAGCAAGGAAGAGAATTAGCCACTCATTTGTGGATTAATCATCCTAAAACAAGTGTTAATCATACAAACAATTGATTGAAAGAAGAAAGAAAGAGAGAAAAACCCTTAGCTTTTTCGTCCCTCAACTGCCTGTAACCCACGTCTTTGCTCCACCAAGTCTCAATTCTGAAAAATGAACCTAAGTGTGCTATTTATAGTAGTGGAACTTTTTCCCGGAATAACAAGTAACGTGTCACGGAGTGCATCGCGGAGCACTGCCTCCGTGACACGCTAAGGACGCGGAAGCCTTCTGGAAAATCACCTGAACATGGCCCGGGCAGCACCCTGCCGTGTTGGCAGCGTGTCACGCTGCTTGGGCAGCGCGTTGGCAGCCCTTGGTCACGGAGGCCACCTGCCGTGGCACGTTGCCAATGTGCAGGTGGGCTGTTGTGAGCGGCCTGCCTGCCGTGGCACGTTGCCAACGCGCAGGTGGGCTGTTTTGTGCCTCCTCTTCACCGACGTTCGCGTGTTAATTCCGTTTCCAAGCCTCTACCTCACCAACTCATGGATTAGTTGCTCAAAAGTCATCAAAACCTACAAAACAAAGGCTAATCATGTTGGTTAGCACATATCTTTACTTTATCTAAAATTACATGAAAATGTATACAATAATCTTAGATAAACAAGACTAATTTAGGTCGTAAAGCATATCTCGGGCATATATTTTTGCCCGTGATCAACTGGCCACGACTCGTGGGGTCCTTCTGTTAAGTCCATTGACCCTTTTTTTTTCTTTACTTACTCACCCAACTACGACTGACCTAACGACTCCTAGGGCCGTACCATGAGTCGTGGTAACGTCTGTGGGATCCTATTTCACCAAATTTCCAAACTCCTCACTGGCCTCCCCACGAGTCACATCACGACTTGTGGGCTGCACCAACGGGTCATTTCATGACTCGTTCTACGCCTGGTGCCAGTTTTTAATATTTTCTCCATTTCAACTCCCCAGACTTATCTTTGGGATTATGAGATATAACAAGGGGTATCCATACCAATCATTTTTGCAGTGTTCTTCCGAGTTCTTGGTCAATTTGCACTAGCGAGTTTCCTCGAGTACTTGGCATTCACCAAGAGCTAAACTATGTTAAGAAAAAAAAAAAGAAAACATAAATGAGGAAATAAATACTAAAAGTTAAATAAAAGCAATTAATATAATCCTACATCATATTCTCCAGCAAACGCCATTTATGATAATACTCAAAGAACACCACTAAAGAAGTATAATGCGAACATTGGTAATAAAGAACCCAACTAAGGTTGGGGTCGATTCCATAGGGAATATGGTCAAGATATAGAGGGGGGTTTTGATAGAAAACAATCTGGTGACAATGTCAAAGTGTTGTTGTTACCAAAATTATGCAATTAACTAGGGAAGTGTTCCTCGTGGCTTCTTAACTAGGTCAGATTATTACACTTGTGATCAATCCTAATAAATAGCTTGTAGAACTAATAAACTATGTTCATCCAAATGACTTATTCGTCCCTATTAAGATGACTCTACTCAATCACAAGATTAGGTTTCATGAGCGATTCCAATTAATGTTTATCAATAGTTCCTAATTAACTTTCATGTGACTGTAGCTCGAGTTATTCAGTGAAACTTAATTTCAAGACTTTGTTGTGCTTCTCTTTTTCTAATATCTACTTCTCTAGGTTCAAGCAAGAAGAGAATTGGGGTTAGTCCTAATGTTGCGCACCATTAAGAATCATTAATCATGAAGAAAAGAACAATACAGGCATTCGTATTGGTTTAGAATTAGTTTGTGTTAGCCCTAGTTTGTTATTCCACCATGGTTCCCACAATCCTAGTTGTGGAGGATTTAGCTATTCATGCTTGCAAGAAAAAATCAGAATTCATAGAAGAAAACATTATTAATCAATTACAATATTGATGAAATAAAAACCCAATGAACAATTGCCCAATCAAACTTTAGAAAATCAAGAACAATAATGAATCCTCTCAAGTTTTCATGTATTTGTTCTCCAAGTAGTGTTAGGAAACCCAAAAACTATGATTACAAATGAAAAATTATCAGTTATGCTAATGAAAATAACCTAAAAGTATTTATAAAATTAATGAAATCCTTTCCTAAATTAACAGGAATTTTGTTGTCCAGACAACCTATGGGTCATAGTATGAGTCGTGGTATGCTTCGTAGTATGAGTTTGCAACTTCTGGTCTTCACAAGTACTGGAGGTTGGTATGACTCTTACAATGTCACTAAGAGTTGTAGGAGCTTGTCATCACTTGAACTTCTGAAATCTAACATCTCAGATGATTCTCATACGGGTCCTTCAATACGACTCGTACCATGCTAGTATGACTCGTGCAATCCTTTCGTGCCCTGAATCTACCAAGTGCCCAATCCTCTGAATCTCACCACTAGTCTATCAATATGGTTCATTCCTTGTCATCATGACTCATGGCCTCTACTCCTACCAAAGGATTCTGCGAATACACATCTTTTATATCTCAAGTCACGGACACTCAGTACAGCTCATACCTAGATGGAACGACTCGTACTATCAATCGTATGTTGGCACTGCAGTTTTGCATTTTCTCTGAAGTTGTTCTATGGGTTTCAGGTACGTCTTGTACCTGGATGGTACGACTCATATTGAGACCTCCAACAAGTCATTTTCTACATTTTTCATCTCCTTTTCCAAAATCCAACTCCCTAACCTGATTTCCCTAAAAACAAAGTAAAAGAATCTAATATCCGTATAAACTCACCTAAGACCAAGCATTTTTCCTATGTTTTAAGAGTCGAAAGTTCCGTAAAGCCGTGGCACATAAATTCACTTGATGAATGAGAATCTTCAATTACAAAGATAGATCTACAATCTATTAGAAATTAGGACTAAAATTAGCTAAGTTCTACTCTATATACTAACTTGAACCAAGGAATGTAAAAACTCAATAAAAATTACAAGAAAAATGTATTTATAATATGCCCCAAAAAGTCTATTTAATTTGAACATTGGAGTTCCAGGTGCGTAGGGACGTACCTTCCTTTAAACTATCTTTTACTTTTTTGCTTCTGTCCCTTGGCTTGTCGTCCTTTGAGAGACAGACCATCCTTTGGAAAGACGACCCATACATCACTCCGTATTTAGAAATCCCATTCTGCCAAGCTTGGATCAATTCTTCAAATGACAGAGGCTATCCATTCTTTCAACCGTACTTTAAGGACCCATTTTACTAGGTTTCTGGAATCTACAACTCGGACCGTTCTTCAAATTGACAGTCCGTCTTTTGCCTCATCATTGAGTATTTTTCTGGCCTAAACTCCTTTTTTCTTCCAATGTCTTAGGATCCTAAAACATAGCATAGTAAGGTTGGTTTCTACCTTATTTAACACCTAAAGACATGCAAAATGCTATGAAAAGAAATAAAGATGTGTCGCTAATCCCCGACATATCAACGCCCCCAACTTAAAGCATTTGCTTGTCCTCAAGCAAACCAAGAAGACAACTATCCTATACCTAACTAATGTCCCGAACTCACAAATTATCATGTCTAGGGTGGTTTTCAACAACAGCCACAATTACATAACATTAAATCAGCCACCCACTCTATTAATCAAAACACAATGTTCTTGCAACCACTTGAACTAAGCATGCAACTTACACTTATGACATTATCATAACATGCACAAACCCAAATTGGAAAAGTGAGACAAGTTAGCCATTCAAATCCACATTCCCTCACCATTAAACCAAGGAAAGTGCCTTTTTTTTCATTTGATGTAATGACAAAATATAACAAGGAGACACAAGATCAATAAAGAAGAGAAATGCACTCTCACAAAGAATTTCACAAGACAAATCACACCTGTTATATGCTTGCCCGTTTACTCAAGTGCCTCTCCTTTCGGATGTTTGGGTTAAGATCACATACGGACTTTCTAAGCTTTTAATGAAGGTTAAGGGGCTAGAACATTACAATTCAAGCTTTCAGTGACTTACTTTCCCTCCTTGACCATTCCATCACTTTTCACACCATTTTTACCTTTTTGATCCCTTCTTTTCGTTCCATCATTGTTTTGGCATTTTTCATACCCCTAGGTGTTTTTGTAAGCTCAAATTCATTTTTTCTCTTTTTCATTTTTTCCTATTTTTCTTTATTTTCTTTTTCATTTTTGGCTCATTGCTCCATCACACCTTGGGAACATGCTCATGCCATATCTTTTTGACCTATTTCTTTATTTCCCTCTTTATCACCCCCAACTTACACTTTTTATTCATTTTTCATTCCTTTTTAACTATCAAGGAGGACTGGTTCAAAAGAGGGCCAACTTCATAATTGACTTTGTTTTTACTATGGTTAATCAAGAAAAAGGTGAAAAGGCTCAAAGAATGAGACTAGGGATTCATGCATCATTTGGTAGGTTTCTTTAGGCATAAGTGAAATGTGAAGCACAAAGAAGGCCTAAGTTCATCTCTGTAACGTATAACCAATCCTAGATTTAGGCACAAGTAGCAACGTAAGTTCTAGAATGTGATCAAATCAAGTGAACAAATAATTTTCCTCTACACATTGGCACATAGATATAAGAATGACTAACACACCACTCTCACTTAAGAAGACATTCCCAACAAGTCATTTCACAAATGGAGATATAAACCTAAATATCCAACAGTTATGGAAAAAAATTGAAGGTAGGCATTTCAAATATCAGCTCAAGTATGCACATAGATAAATTTCCACCACCACCTAAGTCAAAAACAATCTATTTATCCTAAGATGGCTCAATAAATTAGGCTGATACCCTTAAGAAAGTCGCCTAAGCAATTCATCATTAGGTCCATTCACTTTGACACTTAACTACTTTTATTTTTCTAGATTCAATATAAAGCAAGCCTCTTGAAAAAGAACCATGGCTAAGAAAATCAAGGAGAGATCTACACTATAAAAGCAAAAAATAAGATAATTTATTAACGAAAAAGAAGAATATATATAAAGAAAGCTATAAAAATTAATCATTATACACACATCCAAAATATCCACCCCCACCTAAAAAGAATGCAGTGTCCTTAATGCATATACAGAAAGAAATAAAATGGGGTAGGAAAGTAGCAAAAGCTTTCTATAGCACTCAGACCACGTTACTACTCATCATTCTACAGTGGTATACAGGAGCTACCATCCCTATCACGAGCGCGGCCTCAAGTGTGCAACTGTGATGCTGCTATTGCTCGCATGAGGGCCTCTGCCTCAAAAATGGATAGCTCTAACTCTGCCAGTGGAGTCACCAAGGCTGGATCCTTTCCCTTATATGCTACTAGGGCAAGAACCGCTTTCTGGGCTGGAGTCTGAGCAGTTACCTACTCCTATATAGTACTGGACCTAGGAACTAGGACTGCTAGTGGTGGTATAGGCTGAATATGAGCTGGTAGGACAGGCATTGCTTGTGGAATAAAATCCATAATGTTGGCTATAAGTAGTATCCTTTCCATCAGAGTTATCTCCATATCAAATGGTTACAACTCATGCATTTGCATATCAAGCACAACAACTCTGGTCTCCTCTAAGTATGCTCGAAGGCTAGTAATATTAGATGCAGTAGCACCTCCTCTGAGATGGTGTAGTTGGGCATCCATGGCTGCCAGCCATGATCTCAAGGCCTTATGTGAGGTCCTCACTATGTCCTAGTATGGCTAAAAAGCTCATTGAACAATAATGACAACAAAGGCCAGCAGATCCTCAATTAGTTAGGCTAGTTGTCCCTCCTCCTTATCTACCCACGAGGCTAACCCAGTAAGTGAAGCGGCTGCCATGAATTTTATGGTGGATGAAGTTGTTGTTGCTGCTGGGTTTTCCTAAACAGCGCGTTGTGATGCAGGCTTATCAGTTTGGAGTACCAGACCCTCTATGGTGAGCCTACCTGGCAAGATGGATCCAGGCTAGCTCATCACGGTGATCATGGCGTCATCCCTCATCTTAGTAATGTTAGTCACCTAGTGAGCATCCATATATATATCCTCCCTCAACAAGATAAGAACTCCTAATATTTGACATAGGGTTGTGATAAGGTAGGGAAATAACAAGAAGGTGGCAGTTTGTACCGCTCTATCCTTCAGCTCTACGGTAAGCATCTGACCAATGTTAATACTTTTCTTGGCAATTATGGATTCCACAACAAGAGCCTATCCAAGTGGTAGTTCATATCGCTTTTCATCGAGCAAACTCTATTGCAAAGCATATTCTGCAAAAACATAGCGGAAAGCCGGAGGTCTATAATACCCAAATGGTTCCTAAGACTACATGAGAGGATTGGAAATGAGTTCAGTAGAAAATCTATATTTTTGGCTCACTATGACCCAACCTATGAGTTGTAGGTTACTAGTATGGGTCGTAGGAAGACTCGTGGACCAGGTTAGAGATTTTTGTTTTCCAGACCACGAGTCCCCACTATGACTCATAGTATGTGAGTACGACCCATGATCAGGAGTCATAGCAAGTCTTCGGAGTTATCCAGTGATTGATGGTGCAGGTGATGATACGACTCGTAAGATGGTGGTACGGGTCATAGTAGGATTTGTGGAAATATTTAGAGGGTGGGAGGTTTTGGTCTTAGCCAGTAAGGGAGAATACCCTAAGTCTTAAGAAGATTGTATGACTCGTGGTATGATTTGTGAAAGCTGGCAGATTAGTTTTTCCTGTGAATTCATTAAGGGTATTTCCATAATTCCTCAGCTCCTAAGCGTTAAACTACATCATTTTAAGCCTTGAAAGGAGTGTATTAGGTGAGTTTAACCTATTCTAATACAGTCAACTCCCATGTATGCATGTTTAGATGATTCTACTAAAGATCAAGCTTACCAATCCTCCAATTCTCCTCCAAATATCTTGGGCTTTCCAAGTCAAGATAAGAATCAGTTTACCCATGTATGTAGGGCTAGGAATGTGAGTTTTCTTTCACTCTCATGCCCAAATTTCTCCCCAAGTTTATGAATTCACGTGTTGATTTCAAGAGTATGATCCTATTGGGGTTTTATCCCAACTTTCATGAAATTCTCTATGATTTATTTGGGGGTAAATCCCCTTCATGTTTCAAAGTATACTTTTAGATCTGTGGACAGATTTTATACCTATTTTGATTATTAATTCATGATTTCAAATTTTAGAAAAATTGTGTCCAATTATGCAAGTTTCATGAAAAGTCAAGATTATGATTCTATTATGATGTTGATTCTGATAAGCCCTAATTTATGATTTATGACAATGATATGATTTCCTACAAGTACTCTACATGAATTTATGAATCTCAAGTGTGGTGATCTCCTCAAGAATGTATGTTCTTCATGATTTATGAGTTTTTGATTTTGGCCGCCTCAGGGGCCCTTATTTCATGCCTAATCATGTATTTCCAGTATGAACAACTATGTTATGTTTTAAGTAGCCATGGATTTCATGTATGATTTCACGATTATTATATGAGCCTTAATGTGCATGTTTTTGGGAGCCGTGTCTAGCACCAAGTAGGATGGTGTTTAGGTAAACTCCATTGTCTCGTAACTACACACCAATATAGGTTTATATTCATGGAATCTAGCTGGGTCCCTATTATGGATCTAGGTGGGTCCCTATTAGTGATATCACGCCAATTACGTCTCTTGCCTGGCCAACATGGGACGACTATTCCCACTTGACCAAGAAAGTGGGGCATCATGTAAGCTCTATAATGATGGTGTCGGTTAAGACAAGTTCTCCCATTTTTCCTTATGCTTTATGCATGATCATGATTATAATACTTTGGCTCAGTTATGTTTTACAAGGTTTGTCTTATGATTATGATTATGACTAGTTTATTAATGATTTTAAAATCCTTGAGCCCTCGTGTTTAAGTTATTATTATTACTTCATGTTTGAAATGCCCTACTCTTATAAACTTTTATGTATTTTATTAGTCTATTTTAAATTACCTTGCATGCTCACTATATTCAAAGTAATGGTTGCATACTCTTTGTTGTATTGTTTCATGATACAAGTCCAAGATATCAGACTTAGCCATGCCATTAGTCCTGCTTCCGTATAAGTCTTGCTAGCTAGTGTTGGTGATTCCTCATCTTCCAAGGACACTCAGTTTAGTATGTTATTTTTGTATTTTAGTTACAGACTTTTGCCGAGCTAGTTGGGGATGTTGTCCCATCAACTCATCAGTTATGTTAGAGGCTTTTTAGACAATATGTACAAACTTAGCTTGTTAGTGTTGACTCGGTTTATGACTATTATGTGTGTATAATTTCGCTTATTCATGTTCAATTTATTAGTTTTCGCTAATTTATAATCTTTAGCTGCTATATTCATGTCATGGGTCGATTTGGAGCCACTCGTGGTTCTAGATCTCGTGTCTCGGTCTGGGGTCTCAGTTTGGGTCGTGACAAACTTAGTATCAGAGGAAAGGTTGTGGGAAGCATGCCATACTTATGGGGGAGAGGCTACAAGATGTTTTAGGAAATTTCCCTTTTTTCATGATATGTGTCGTACAATGAAGTATCTCTCTATCATTCTAACTCGTGCTATGCGTGTTTGCAAAATCATTCCTCCATGCCACATGAATAGAAGAAGGAATGGAAGCAGAAATGGCCATGAGGATGGCAACAGGGATGAGCATCAGCAAGCCCCGCCAGCACCAGCAGGTCCTTTGCCTGAGTAGATCTCTCATGCCGAGTTTAGGGCAGCTTTTCAGGTGTTGGCTTAGGCCTCGACCTTTCAGGTAAATCAGCAGGGAGTGGCTTATGTTCACCAGAATGGGAACATAGTGGAAGCTTGAGTTAGGAATTTCCTTAGGATGAATCCCCATGAGTTTCATGGGTTGAGAGTGGATGAAGACCCACATGAGTTTCTGGAAGAGATTCAGAAGATCACCTAGATTATGAGGGTGACAGGAGAAGAAAGCGCAACTTAGCCTCCTATCAGCTAAAGGGGGTTGCTTATATTTGGTACCGTTAGTGGAGGGACAGTAGAGTAGTGAGTGTAGTTCCCATTAGCTAGGAGAAGTTTGTTACAGCCTTCTTAGATAGATTCTTCCATAGGGAATTGAGAGAGGAAAAAGCGGCAGAGTTCGTCAATTTGAGGCAAAATAATACGACTATCCAAGAGTATGCCTTGGAGTTCACCCAGTTGTCCAAATATGAGTCGGAGATGGTGGCAGATTAGAGAGCTCACATGAACAGGTTTGTGTATGGGGTGTTAGATTTTCTGTTCAAGGAATGTAGGATAACAATGTTGAATAGTGATCTTGATTTCTCTTGATTGGTGATGTACGCCCAACAGATTGAGGTGGATCAAATGAGGGAAAAGGAGAGGAATGCCAAGAGGGATAGGACAGGTAGCTTTGGATTCTCCTAGTGGAGGTCCAGTGGTGAACATCTTCAGCAGTCCCACCAGAGGTCATCGACCCCATCAAGAATGACGGGTTGATCATGGGAGCAGGGCATCAGTTTTAAGGGGACAGAGGGACACACCGGTAGAGTGCACCTTTCTAGTCTATGGAAAATGTGGCAAAAACCACATAGGAGAGTGCATAGTCAGATCAGATGTTTGCTTCAGGTGTGGAAAACCTGGGCACATGCGCAGGGAGTCTCCTTTGGTTAGATAGGGTGATAGTAGAGGTTGTGCTTAGACTACAAGTTCTGCAGCAGCTCCAACAGCATGTCTTCTCAGCAGGGTCCATCCATATGTGTAGGTGGTGGACAACATCAGAACAGGTTTTATGCCCTCTCATCACGTCAGGAGTAGGATAATGGGCAGATTTTTACACTCAAATTGATTATAGATTCATATTTTTAAATGATTAGAAATTATGTCATATTATGCATGTCTTCATGAAATTCAAGTGTATGATCCTATGATTTCAAGAATGATGAGTTATCTAGTATGCATGAATGTTTATGAACTCTCAACTTATGATTTAATGATTTTTGAATTATGAAGTAAATTTCAAGTACATATGATTTCATGACTTGGGCAAGTCCATGTAAAGTTAAGTTTATTTTATCATGATTTATCCAAGGCTTACAAGATCAATTTTAAAGAAATATTTTGAGTCAAGACTCCCCATTATTCAGATTTAAACTATATCTTGAGATGTTTTAGAGTCAAGACTCCCTGTCTTCATGAGCTATATATATGTTTGTGGAAGTAGTTTTTAGCATCGAGTAGGCTTAGGGTTCCGAGATTCCCCGATCTCATAAACTACGTGCCAACGTAGGGATATATTCTGGAACCTCTCAAGAGAGTGTTTCCCCCACCCAAGGGCACACCATGATATCACACCTTCATCGTTCTTCGTCCTGGAAAGGCTTAGGACGTCTCTGTCCACTAGAGCAATTTAGTGGGGCATCACATAAGCTCTATCGTGATGGTGTCGGTTATGACGAGTCTCCCACTGTTCCTCATGCTTTCAGTTACTTATGTTCATATATTATGATATTAGGTTTTAATGCATATTTGACCCATTGTTTAGCTTATGAGTTTTTCACATATGATTTCAAGTACGGTACATTATATGATTTGTATTTCTAAACCTTGTGTCACTATGTTTCAGCTTAATAGTAAAGATCTCATGATTTTGATTACTTCAAGTATATGTCTTTAGCATGCAGTCCTTACTCTCATGATCTATTTGATTTATTTGCATGATTTTGACTATCATTTTACTAGCATGTTTTACTTCCTCTACATACTCAGTACATTCCAAGTAATGACCACATACTTGATAATGTCCAAACTACACACCTCTTAATGACAAAGCGTACACGATTGTTGCTCAAAACAAATATTTCCGATGGATGTCGGGGTCGAGTCCCACAGAGACTAGTGAATGATTTGTGCAAGCATTGTTTTAGGAAATTTGAATTAACTTGCACCGATCAAGAGATATAAAACAGAAAATTCTTTTGGGGGGAAATTGAAGTTAACAATTATTGTGAATTCTATACCAGATAACCAAAATTGATAGATAATAATGAGTGAAGACTAGAGGTGCGGTGTATATAGGGTGCTAATCAAATAAGGATGTGCTAGTATATCAAATCATTGCAAATAAGTGTAAATAACTTTGGACAAGATGGCGCCCTTTGTTTTTCAAACTTTGGATTCACTTTTCTCGAGTCCTTTCGAACCTTAAGAAACAATTCAATTAGCCCAATAGAGTTTGGGTTAATAGCTGAGTTATCTCTAGTCATCAACTATTAATTAACATTTTGAATATGGATTTGGTTATTTTTAGCTCAACTCCACACAATCACATCCATTCCCACCATCAAATTCTCTCCCAATACTTGAATTCCTCTCTCTCAAGCTGAAATCAAGTAAGAAAAGTAGACCCACATTTGCAACTATGGATAATCAATTATAAATTGGAGAGAACTCAATAGATTTACACTAATTAAGCAATCTTGAGATGAATCTATCCATACCCCAATCTAATTAAGTACCCACCATTACACACCTCTAGTTGATGATTTATCTACGCATGATTAAGAAACTAAAGAGTATATTCATTAATAAACTCAAAGATTTCATTACTAAGAGCAAGAAAAGTCAAACTCAAAATATGTTCGCAATAATGGCTTGTTATGGAAGAAGATGAAAATAAGAAAAGCAATATTCTACAGTCTCCTCCAATAGGGTTCCTCTCTCCTCAAAGCAAAAGGAATGTTCAAAAAGCTAAAAAGTATGTACAGAGTACCTTCATCTAGACTATATACAAAAATAGGGCAACCAATCTCCTCTTTTTCAGTGCTAGATGTAACTGCCCCTATTTAGGCATTTTGTCACTTGCGGGGGAACCAACGGTTTGCCAGTTGCATTCCATGAACTGCCATTCATTTTCTTCTACACTTCAAGTGATGATCCAGGACCATTTAGCAAAATCTTTGATGGTTCACTGGCTCCCATCCACGCTCTACTGATTAATTTCCTCCTCGGTCCAGCAAGATCCAGCACCTGCCAGTGATTTAATCGTCAATTCGTCGGTTGATGTCCACTGTCGCCGGTTGCATTTTCTCCTCCAATTAGTAGTTATCTGTGTTTTCCCAGTGTTTCACTAGTGTCCTCTAATGGAGTGCCGATTTTCACCTAATTTCTCCTTTTTACTCTGCTTCTTGCTCTTTCTCTTCAACTTAGATACCTACACATAAAAAGGCAAAAAGGACATCAAATTCATCTAAATGACTTGAAAACTAAGCTAAAGCTCATGCTTAAGATCCCAATGAGTTGGTAAATTACCTACTCATCAAATCCCCAAACTTGAAAAATTTCTTGTCATCAAATAATGCAATTATTATCAGTTGAGAAACATGCCACTCCACAAGGGTTTATACATCAATGACCACTTAAACCATGAAAACCCAGAAAAGCTCACCAACTCACAGAAAAAGAGAAGTAAATTCTGTAAAAATATATGAAAAAGTTTCAAGAGGCCACCACAATGCAAAGCATGATTTACAAATGTTTTCGTTTTTCAAGACAAGGGCATAGCTTATCCAACAAAATACACATAGCATCTCAATTCATAATTACTGTACATTCAAAGTTTTCCTTAGAGCTCGCACTACTCATGCCTCAATCAAAATGTCCTCAAAAGGAATTATGCTACTCACCAAATAGAGAATCCCTTTTCTCTATCGTGAGTCAATGCACACACAAGGAATTATAGAAAAAGATGATCTGACTCACTCTCCCAAAAGAAATCTTCGTGCACACAACTCGACCCATAGGTTTTCCCTTCGTGTAACTCGCCACAAACGTAGAGCAACTACACTCAAAATCAATTAGGACTTGCCGGTAATGATGAAGGCTAGGGGTAATGGTAGGATAATTATTTGTCTCTAGTGACTAGATTCTCCTTAATACCTTTATCCGAACACTTTAACCCTTCCCATTTAACTTTTTATGTTGCTCCACCCTATTTCTCCTTTTACAACCATTTCCCTCTTTTATTGCTCAAGGACCTTCCTTGTAACTCCTTTGGCTATCACATTAAGCCTTATCTAATCAATAGGTAACACCATTTCGCTTTTCTTTTCTCTTTTGGTACCTTAAGGTTCCTCAACTCATCATTTTATTCCTTTTCTTACAATTTGGTGCTACCTCAAATTTAGGCTTTTTATATATTCCCTTTTCTTGAAAAAGCCCCAAACTTAAGCTCTTTACCTTTTACTCACAAATTTTCTTATCTCTGCCTATGCCTTTGGGTTTTCAACCCCCATTTTTCTCATTTTCTCACCACTAGAAATTAGGGAGGATGGGTGCCGAGATGAGGGGATCAAAAATGCACATTGGCTTGTAATGTGGTTTCCAAGAATAAACAGGTCAAAAGGCTCAACATTGGCTAGCAACGGGAGACATTTTCGGAGGTCATTTTGGTTAGAGTGACTAGTCAAATGAAAGCCTAAAATCATGTTCTAAGTGCGGGTACATCTAGGATTTCTCCTTGAGTTACACTTAGGGCAAGTTCTAGACACGAAGCTATGCATGAGATTCACAAAAATCCTTGCCACACAAGGCATCACATCCAAAGAGTCCACAATAGTCATTATCATCACAAGATTTTGAATCACGACATTAAAGCATGCGAATTCATAATACAAACAAGGAATCTACAATGTATGACAAAAGAATGCTACATTTCTCATTTCAAATGCCCATTTCTCATTTCTCATTTTCATGCCACGTCTCAAAAGTTTTGGTGGTACCTCTCAAAATAGCTCCACAAAAGACTTAAGAAAGACATGGCATTTTTCCTTAAGAGAGTCACCTCACAATCTATTATTTGAAGTGTTAACCCGGTTCGATAACAAAAAAGAAAAGAAAAAGAAAAATGCTCCTTGTGAAAGAACCATGGTATGAAAAAATTCCTTGAAGATTGATTACTATTCTACTATTTACACAGGCGAACAATTTGGGTCACAATGCAACATTTGGTAACTCAAAGCAAAGACCCATTTTTCAAAACTATCGATACTCCATTTCATTTTGTTGCATCAAGGCATAAAATCCCCCCAAAATAAGATATACACTCCCCACCCCACTTCAAACAATGCATTGCCCCTAATGTAAAAAGAAAAGACAAAAAGTTGATAGGGACTCCTTGAAATAATTAGGGATTGGGACAAAGAACCCAGGAGTACGTAGTTGCATCAAAATGCCAAGAAGTTGTTTCTGATGTAGTCGGGTTGTTGCTGGGGTGCCTTGGGCTGGGATGTCACTACAGCTGGTTCAGGAGGGTTCATATTATACCCCAGGAGATCAAAGATTGGACCCGACAGTTGAAACTGAGAAAAAGTGGAAAATTATATTGCAGTCTCAAGACGAGTCATCTCACGACTCCTTAGGATAGCCCACGAGTCGTCAGGTGACTCGTGGTGAAGGAAAGTAGTTGGGAAAAGGAAGAATAGGCAGTGCACTTGACGGGAGTCCTCACAAGTCGTTGTTAGCCTTAATGACTCGTGGGGTGAGTCGTTAGCAGGTTTGGAGCCAAAGTTTAGGAATAAGACAGTGTACTTAATGAATGGTGACCATGAGTCATGGTCAACCCTGACAAGTTGTGAAGTGAGTTGTTACGAGCCCAGGAGAATAGACAAGGCAGTGAACTTGACGAGCAAGGTGACGAGTCGTAGCCCTGGACTACGAGTCATCAGGTCGTCCATTAGGACCACCTGGCAGTAATTTCTTGCGTATTTAGTAAGGGCCTTTTTGTAATTCCTAAGTTCCCAAAGCCTAAACTACGTCATTTAAGGCTAGTTTTAATGGGTTTTAGGAGGGGGAAAACCTATTCTATGTTATTTCCTTCCATGCATGCAACTTGAGAGGTTGAGGAGGTGATCTAGAGCAAGTGTTCAAGGTCTTCATTCAAATCCTTCTTGGGCAATCAGAGAAGTAGTATAATCTAGCTTTTTCAGGTATGTAGGGTTATGAATGGGTATTTCCGTTCACACCCATGACCATCCTCCATTGATCCATGAAAATCTACCAAAAATCTCATGGGGTCTAATTCAAATCTTGCGGAATTTTAATGTTTTACCAATGGGATGTTTTAAATTGTGATTTAAATTATATTTTGTGAATTTTGATCAGACTTTACAACTATTTTGATTATAAAATTATTGATTTCGGTTTCTACCAAATTAAGCCTACTTATGGATGATTTATGATGAATCGATTTATGATCTACCCTTCAACTATTGATATTTACAAACCCAATATGATTTATAATTTGAAATATAGACTTATTCAATTACCCATCATTATTTGATGATTTACAAGTATGCATAAACCCTATGATTCACAAATTATGTTTTGACCGACTCACGGGTCTTACATCATGGTTAGTTCATGTATGTACGATTATGTTTATGATTATCATGATTTAACTAGCCCATGAATTCATGCATGTTATTCTATGAGCACTATATATATTTTGGGAGTAGTATCGAACACCGAGTAGGTTCAAGTCCTAGGTTCTGCCCCCGATCTCATAAACTACGTGCCACCATAGGTATGTTGGGACCTCCTTTGTGACTATCCCCGGCCCAAATGGCCCTTTTCATGGTGATATCACACTTTCATGGTCCTACCCTTGGCAAGGTATGGACACCCTCTTGACTAGGGTTACAAGTCGGGCTTGATGTGTGCTCATATGGGGTTTGTCGGTTAAGAGAATCTCCCATTGTTCCTCATGATTTATGCATGTTTATGATTACGTATCTTGGCTCAAGTAATGTTTATTATGGCTTCTCTCTCATGATTATAGTTACGATTATATTATGAATTCTTTGAAAACCTTGAGCCTTATGATATGTCATGTTACGATATTTATGATATGAGCATGATGTCCTACTATTATGAAGTTTTTATGAGCTTTTACATATTTAAAATGTCTGTTTTACTTACCTTGCATACTCGGTATATTCCACGTACTGACCGCATACTTTCTATATTGTATCGGTTCATGATACAGGATCCGACACTCAGGCTCATCCTCATATCTATATCATCTCAGAGTTGCATTCAGCTTATTGGTGACTCATCATGCTTCAAGGGTCGTTTGACAGACGATATGCTATTTTATGTTTTCGTATTTGTTCGGGTTAGTTGGGGTGTTTTCCCATCAACCCATCGTATGTAGTAGAGGCTTTAAGACAGTATGTAGAACTCAGCTTCTATATATCTAGTACTTCCAAATGTTACGATATGCTATGATCGGTTTACGTTTCCGCTGTGTCCTATGTTTAATCGTCCTCCTTTAATGAATGAAGTAGATGTATGCTTATGCCATGGGTCAACTTGGGGCCCTCTCGGAGTTCCTTGTCTCGTTTTACGATCCGGGTCTACGTTCGGATCATGACAAACTTGGTATAAGGGCCTTAGACTTGAAGTGTCCTACGGTGTCTGAAAGCCATGTTAGTAGAGTTTTTTTATAAGTATAAGACCCTTCTTTTTGATCTATGTCATGCGATGAAAAGTCTTTCTATCTTTCTAATTCTTGCTATTCAATATTGCAGAATCATAGACCCAGGAGAGAGAACAGAAGGAGAAACGGGAACAGTGAAGGCCACAGAGATGGCAATGATCATGGGCATCAGCAGGCCCCACCTATTTAGGAGCCCCAGGCACTAGAGCTAGTTGCCCACGCTGAGTTTAGGGTGGCTATCAATATGTTGGCGCAGGCCTTGACCACCTAGGTCAACCAGCAGGCTGTTGCGCATATCCCACAGAATGGCAATGCGCAGCAGCCCAGATTAGAGACATCTTGTGGATGAACCCTCTGGAGTTCCTTGGGTCCAAGGTGAATGAGGATCTGCACTATTTCATCAAGGAGGTTCTAAAGATCACCTAGGTCATGGGGGTGACCAATGGAGATTGTGTTGATTTGGCATCCTATCAACTTAAAGGGGTGGGCCACATACTGTTCAAACTGTGGAGAGATGCTAGGGCAGTGGGTGCAGGCCCTATTAGTTGGGAAGAGTTCCACACATCATTCTTGGATCGATTCTTCCCTCGGGAGATGAGGGAGGAAAAGGCATCCGAGTTCGTTAACTTGAAATAGGGTGACATGTCAGTTTAGGAGTATGCATTGGAGTTCACCCAACCATCTAAATATGCACCAAAATTGGTGGCTGACCGGAGGGCTTGGGTGAGCCATGATAACATCCAAAAATATTCTTAAGTCAAATAATATACACGGTCATTGTATTAAAACAAGTAACCCGACGAGTCCCGGGGTGGAATCCCATGAGGACTAGGGAGTGATGAATTCAAAAGTAGATTCATAAATTGATATTAGCTTGCACCATATAGATTTAACAAAAAAACAAGGAAATGGGGGGAATAAACTTTGCAAAGAATTACACAAATTTCTTTAGTGAACACAAAATAAAAGGATCAGCTAAGGTGTTGACAATATTGTGAAGTACTAGAGGTGCGGTGTAGATGAAATACTAATTAGATTGGAATGGGCCAGGTTATCTTCATAAGTTTAATAAGTATAAATAATCTCAGAAAATAGGTAGCCTCAGTTTCCCAGCCTATTGGTTACCCCTAGCTAGAGTTTTCTCAAACTCTAACTGCGATTTTGCACACCCGAATTGATTTGGATCAACAACTTCACTATTCCTTGCTATTAGCTACTAATTAGGAAGGAGGAAGTAATTTCAGCTATTACTTAATTTTACAACCTCTTATCCATACCCACTACTAGATTCCCTTCTAATACGAAGTATTCTCTCCTAAGCAACAACCAAGCAAGTATAGATAGACCCATATCATCATCAATGGATCTTAATTAATAGATTGAAAGGAATCCAATAGATTTACACTTAAATTGAACATCATGAAGTTAACTCTAGAAATACTCAATCCAATTGAGTATTCATCATCACACACCTCTAGTTAATGATTTTAGCTACTCATAGTTAAGAAATCCAAAAACACAATCATCAATAGCATCAGTGAATTTAATAAGGAGAGTGGATAAATCAAAAACACAATTATCCTTCACTACAACTGAAACTTAATAATATCCAAGAAGAAAATAGAGCAGAGTATCTTCTACAAATTTCAATCAAAATCCCTTTCTCAGCTAAGAGATTGTCTTAAGCTAAAAGATGAATTAATGATGTGATGTGTACTTGGATTTTTTATCTAACTCTCTATCTTCTTCCTCTCTTTTCTCCCTTTCTTTTTGCAGAGTACTTCTATTTCTATTTATACCCTGAAAAGTAGGGTACTTTTCCTTTCCTTTTTAGCAATGTACAACTATACCCTCAAAAGCATGATTTTGAAACTGGCGAGGTACCGACGGTTCGCCGATGAAATCCATGAACTGCCGTATACTTTCTCTTCATCTGCATACATTTCCAGTGAACTTCGGCGCTTCACCCGACGTTTCGTCGATGTCAATCCGTGAACCACCGGACCGTCAATGCCAATTCCATAATTTTCTGAGTGTCATTCGACAACTGCACCGACATCTCACCACTGGTGAATCGTGAACCACCGGTAGCATTCCTCCCTTGTGGCAGTGACCTTAAGCTTTTGACCAGCATTTCGCCGGTTAACACCTGCGATTCGCCGCTTATACTCATTTTCACCTTTTTACTCCATTTCTGCTCCTTTCTTCAAACTTAGGCATCTGCGCACAACCAAAGCAAAAGGGAATAAAATCCAAATAATCAACTCGAGAACTAGACAAAAACTCAAGCTTTAGAGTCTAATGAGTTGGTAAATTACCAACTCATCAAACCCCCAAACTTGAATCATTGTTTGTCCCCAAGTATGCAATATTTCAACTTTTGAGGAAAATGTCATATTTCTTCACAATTAAACTTCACCGATCACTTGGACTATGACAACCTAAAATACTCACTATGCTCATCGAAAAGAGAAGAAAATACCCCAAAAGACCAAAACAATGAACGTGTTCCAAGAAGGCAACAACTTTTTATCAAATAATGATTTTTGAAAGGAATCATTGATCACACAAGGGCATTTCTCAACCAATAACACACATAGCATCTCAAGTTGTAATCATTGAAAACTCAAAGCTTGCCTTAGAGTTTACACTCCTTGTTCTATGTCCATATGAACTTTAAATGCTCTTGCATCCCTAAAAGGAATGATGCCACTCACCAAATATAAGGATCCCTATTCTCTTGACTCTTTGATCATTTGAACGCATACTAGGGATTAATTGGAAGAGACACTCACACTCACTCTCCCAAAAGATATCTTCATCATACACTTGACCCATAGCTTGCCATTCATGTAATTCGCCACTAATGTAAAGTAGCTCCACCTAGAATCATTTAGGACTTGCGGTCTGTGATGTAGGCTTAAGGTTCGGGTAGGATGAACATTTGGCTATAGTGACTAGATCCTCCCTAATGCTTTTGGTGCCATGCCCTATAGCAATTTTGCTCACTCAACCTTCTTTTCCTTTCTTTTCTAGTTGATGCCTTTCATTTCTTTAATACTAAAACTTATAACCCCTCTTTAGCTTCCACCACTAGCCTTATTACCTCAAGAGGGAACACCAATTCAGACAAATAGTCTTTTTTTTAATTCATCTTTTTGTGCACTTTCACTAAAGGTGATGTTCCCTTTACACTATGATTCTTGTCTTCCCCTTTTGTTTTGCATACCCCCAAAATTAGGCTCTTGCCTCATGTTTTACATTTGCTTTTATCATTCCCTTCTTCTTAGGCATTGATCCTTGCTTCAACACTTATTTTGTCATTAGTATTTAGGGAGAATGGGGCGAAAAGAGGTATTAAGAATGGTCTTAAGGCTTGTAATGTGGTTGCCAAGGAAAGGTTTTAAGGCTCAAAATTAGCTAACAATGATTAATGATCATGGAGTGCATATGGTTGAAGTGGATAGACAAGTGAGGGTATAAACTCATTTCCTTGGTGCCACTACATTTAGTATTTCGCCTTGAATCACATTTAGAGAAAGTTCTAGAAAAGATGTAATGTACAAGATTAACAAAAATATCCTCACCACACAAAGCATCACCCTTAAAGGGTCTACAAAAGTCATTTTCCAAAACAAAACATCACATTAGGACATCAAGCAAGCAAACATCATAAGTCAAGCATGGAATTTACAATGTACGACCAAGATTACTATGCTACGGTGTCACACTTGCTCATTATCTTCATCTTCATGCCCTTATTTTCACATTCTCATTTTACTCACAAGAAAAATTTTAGTTGATGCCTCTTAAAACAACTTCGCAACAAACTCCAAGTGACATGGAATGTCACTTAAGAATGTCGCCACTCAATCCATCATTACGAAAAGCCAACCCAGTTCGACAACAAAATTAACCAAAATAAAAGGATGCTCCTTGGCAAAGAGTTGTGGTCAAAAGAAAACCCTCGGAGTTTTAATTTTTGCACTACTCTATTTACGATGGTGAAAAAGAAACACAATTTTGGGGTCATCTCATTAAAAATTTTCAAAATACGATGCTTAAAACCGAAGGCCCCATTGAGTCAATAAATACCATTCACAAAAAGCCCCAAACCAAATCATCCATTTTTTCATTAAAACAAACATGCCCCATAAGTGCCATCATCAATCACAGCAGCTCGACAAAGGCTAGACTTACTCAAACTCAAAACAAAAAGAACCAACAAGATTTTTTTAAAAAAACGAATCTCCCCCATCAACAACGCTCATCCCTCGCCCACTAAAATCATACATTGTCCCCAATATAAATATGCAAAGAGGGAGAAGGGACAAGGAACTCCCAATACGGGTCACTCCTCTTTATCATCAGCCTCATCACCACCATCACCTTAACTGGCATCACCAAGCCTAGCAAAATCATCACCCATCCCTTAAAATAAGTCATCAATTAGCCCTCGAGCTGAAGAAGGTGCAGCCATTATAGCATCCAAAGCACTCATGTCGGACACTTCTACTGAAGTCCGACTTTTCCACTCCTACACCTCAGTTCGGAGGGACATGATTTCCCCTTCCATAGAATCCACCCTCTTGCATAATGTAGCGACATTCTCATATAGTGATTTGAGCTCCTTCTTGATATTTTTGGCAATGAGTGATGGGAGACTCTTGGCCAAGCGTTTAAGCTGGCTCTCATGCGAGTTTGTCATCTCCATAAGGCGTGGAGACCACTTCACTGAAAAGATTGAGGTGAAAAAACTCTTTGCTGGGGAATGTCACCCGATGCTTGGCCTGACATGTTAGGCTGGGGCACATTTAATTCTAGGGCGGTAGGAGATTGGGCTGACCCTTGGGAGAGAGCTCCTTCTTGCACACCGAAGGCTTGCAGGCACTTCCATTTCACTATCGGTGCCTCGGCGTCTCTCTTTCGGTCAATAGTGATCACTCCTAGAGTAGAGGAAGGAGTCTTATCTTAAAAAGAGGCACTCCGGCTGCTGCACAAAGTTGTGAAATCAAAACAGCATATGGCCTGGAAGTGCTGGACTACCGAGCTTTCTTCTTCATTTGTTGAGCTACAATTTCGCCAAAGTTGATGGGGACCCCCGACATAATGCAAGCAATCAAGATGGCTTCTTCCATGGTGACCCACTGCCCATTCTTGGATGGGATGATGCAAGAACAAATAACGTCCAACCACCGCTTGACCTCAAACTTCAAATCGTGGTGAGAGATTTCACCACCCATGGAGGCCCATAGGGGGGTATCAACAGCAATAATGCCAGCCACCCACTTATATTGGTTCTTCGTATAGGCCACCAGTGCCATGTTCTCTAGAGTAGAGTCTATTTCATCTTCCCAAAATAGATAATTGATGGCAGCCAGGGTGATATCAACTTCTACCCCACGCATCATCACCGAATGCAAGCAGGGAAACTCATCCACTTTACCCCGATGTTGCATGCTATCTTGGCATTCTTGGTAGGAGGCATAGAAATCTATGACAAGGATGGGGAAGTACGGTGGCAAAGGGTTGGCAAATGCATGCCATTGCTGGTGGGTGAACTGCTTAGTGATATTAGGGAAATCACTCTTCAACCCAGCCAAGTCGAACCTCTTCTCCACCGTGATAGAGCGTCCCTGGAAGATGACATAGTGCTCCTTCATATTTTGAACACAGAGAATAATATCTTCATTCATTTTGGCTCGTAGGAGAGCAGCCTTTGCTTTGACTTTAACCTTGCTAGCAGATGAAGCAGGGGTTTCCTTTTCCAGTGTTCCTGGAGGATGATGTGATTTGTTTTTATGCAAAAAGTATGTTAGTGACAAGGCATTGAAATAGAAATTAAATGAAAAGAAACTAATCTAAAGAAGAATTGAGAAGCAAGTGATGTTAAAACAATCATTGAAAGAGTAGGTTGTACCAGCGGACAACCGGCATTTTGCCAAAGACAATTCGTGAGTCGCCGATTGGACACCGATACTTAACAGAGCACTGGGTAAATTTGGCCACTTTCAGTGGTTCAAGCGGCATTTCACTGGTCACTATTCGCGAACCGCCGAAGTAGTGTTTGATTCACTCAGGAGCCGAAACTAATTTCATAGTGAACCGACGCCCCAAGCAGTGTTTCGATGAATATGACCGGCGAATTGTCAGCTCCTGTAGTCTCAAATTATGACTCATTTCACAAAACACCCATTAACACATATTCACCACAAACATAAGACCAACAATTATACTCTTCACACATATTTATGATGTTTAGCCCTTAAGATTGGCGTCACCCAGTCTATCATCGGGCAAAATGTGGTGCTTTATGTAAATGGGTTACTCAAACTTCACCCTTTTCATAATTTCATCATAAAAGCACATATCCACTCCATTTACAAGCGTAATACATACAAAATTTCAGCAAGGAAGGGAAGTGAAATATTACTCCTACAAAATCATGTACCCATACTAAAATTAAAATAGGAGCAAGAGAAATGTTACCGAATTGGAAGACTATTTGCACACTCTTCTAGCCTCAAAAAGGAAAATAGCTCAAGATTGCAGGAGCACCTTCAAGTGAGTATAGAGTAGATAGTGAGTCGGGAGAATGAACTTGTCAACTCGCACCAGTACATCTTGTAGCACCCCCATAGGTCTTTTGATTGATCTATCTTCCGTTAGTAGCCGCATCGATGTTCGTTTCGTGCATCCGAGGCCTAATTTCTTAAAAATGAGCAGGGGCATCAGATTTATACTAGCACGGAGATCACATAGAGCTTTCTTAAACACACAAATCTTAATCGTACATGGAATTGTAAAAGCTCCAAGGTATTCCCTTTTTGGGGCAAGGCTTCTCATCATGACCACATTACAATGGTGCATTTTCTCTTCATTTCCAGCATCAACCACCTTCTTCTTTTTCACAAGTCTTTCATAAACATGGAATAACCAGGCATTTGGATCAAAGCGTCCAATAACGGTATGTCTATAGACAACTTGCTAAATATGTCAACAAACCTCTTAAACCGGTCCTCATTCTCTTTCTTGGTAAGTCGTTGTAGATACGGTGGTGAGATTCTTGATTCACCTCTATCATCAACCAGGACCTTCATGCCCGCCTCTTCATCATCAACGTGAATGTGGATCTCATCATCTTTTTCCTCTATTTCTTCCTCAATGTTTTCTTCATTCTCTGGAATCATTGGAATTTTATCAACCTCTTTTTCATCAACTACTTTTGGGTTCTCCACCTCACTAGGCTTTCCCGGGGCATCTCCAATCATCTTACCACTTCTATTGACAGTAGCCATACATTGACCATCTTTCTTCGAATTAGGCATTGGGTCACTAGGTAGTGTTCCCTTCATTCTAGGTTTATTTGGGCCGATAGGTGATTCATTAGAGCTTCCAAATGCTTGATGGAGGTCAAGTGTGAACTCACTATTTGGGCGAGGTTAGACACCTCCCCTCTTAATTCTTTCACCCCACTTTTTTTCGACTCCACCTTCTTCAAAACACTTTAGAGCATTTCTTCAATTTTGGAGATACCCACATCACTTACTCCTGGCTGGTTTTGAGGATTTCCAACCTTAGGAGGTGGAATGTATGGATTTGCACTTCGATGGTAGCGATCATCTTCTTGGTTTGGCTCTCTATTGCTCCACCTCTCATTCCTTTTGAGCCATCCTTGCTGTTCACAATTTCTCCAACCTTCGTTATCATCCTTTGGGCGCCACGACCCTTGCTTTGCTCCTTGGAATCCAGGTCGAGGTCCTCCCATTTGGTTACCCATATATTGGCATTATTCGTCATATCTTGGTGGTGAACGCTCTCTTTCATATTGTAGGGGACCTTGCATTCCCACAACGTTGACCACCTTCGAACCTGCTCCCATCACATGCTTGGTCATCAATTCTAATTGTGTCATCATCATGGAAAGACTCTCATCCCACTCAACATCCCTTTTCTGCAACTCTGCCATCGATGCATTTGAGCTAATCTCGTGAGTAGACACACCCGTCTCCCTTGTGTGCCAAGCCCTGTTGGTTTTTGTCATTTGGTCAAGGAGAGCTTTGGCTAACCCATATGTTTGGTCCATAATTGATCCCTTAGGTAGGTTGTTGGCAACGTATTTATTTATTGAATCAAGGGCCCTGTAGAAGCTTCAGAGAAGCATTCCATCCGTTAATCCATGATTTGAGCAAAGAGCAACCTTCTTATTAAACCTTAACCATGCCTCGTGCAAAGGCTCTCCTTGTTCTTGTTGGAACTTTGTGATATCATACCTCAGTTGTAACATCTTTGAGGGAGGGAAAATCGATCTAGGAAACCCTCGGTTAACTCTTGCAACGAAGTAATACACCCCGGAGGAAGTTCCTCCAGCCACATTGTTGCTTCCCCCATTAATGAGAAAGGGAAGAGTCTCAACCTGATTGACTCTTGACTAATGTTTTTTATGTTGAAGGGATGGAAAATTTCTAAGAAATTCCTGAAGTTCTTCTTTGCATCTTCGCTTGTTTTGCTTCCGAAAAGCCCTTTCATCTACAATAAGTGCAACATGGTGCTAGTAAAATGGAACACCGCATTCGCTACTGTTGGTGGTAGGTGAATGGCTCCTGCAACTTCTGGCATCACCATATTATCTTCTTCAAGTTCCATGTACCCCTCCACTGAGTTATCTCCTACTTGGGAGTGATGGCTCATGAGGTGATGAAATCCTAACGACACAGCAGTAAATCAAATCAAGTAGCTATGGTGCACACTAATTCAATTTAACAATCAATCACTAGATTATCAAGCGCTAGTCCCCGACAACAGTGCCATTTTTGATAACGTCCAAAATATATTCTTAAGTCAAAGAATAAACAGGTTCATGTATCAAAACAAATAACTCGACGAGTGTCGGGGTCAAATACCACGAGGACTAGGGAGTGATGAATTCAAGCATCGATTGAGAAGTTCATATTGGCTTGCACCATATAGATTTAACATAAAAATAAGGAAATGAGGGGAATAAACTTTGCAGAGAATTAAACAAATTTCTTTAGTGAATGCAAAATAAAAGGATCAGCTAAGTTGTTGACAATGTTGTGAAATACTAGAGGTGCGGTATAGATGAAATTCTAATTAGATTGGGATAGGCCAAGTTATCTTAATAAGTTCAATAAGTGTAAATAATATCGGGAAATAGGTTGCCTTAGCTTCCCAGCCTATTGACTACCCCTAGCTAGAGCTTTCGCAAACTCTAGCTGCAATTTAGCACATTCGAATTGATTTGGATTAGCAACTTCACTATTCCTAGCTATTAGCTTCTAATTAGGAATGAAGAAGTAATTTCAGCTATTACTAGCTTAATTTTACAACCTCTTATCCATATCCACTACTAGATTCCCTTCCAATACTTAATTATTCTCTCCCGAAACACAATCAAGCAAGTATAGACAGACCCATATCATCATCAATGGATCTTCATTAATAGATTGAAATGAATCCAATAGATTTACACTTAATTGAACATCATGAAGTTAACTCTAGCAATAACCAATCCAATTAAGTATTCATCATCACACACCTCTAGTTAATGATTTTAGCTACTGATAGTTGAGAAATTCAAAAACACAATCATCAATAGCATCAGTGAATTTAATAAGGAGAGTAGATAAATCAAAAACACAATTATCCTTCACTACAGTTGAAACTTTATCCAAGAAGAAAATAGAGCAGAGTATCTTCTACAAATTTCAACCAAAATCCCTTTCTAAGATAAGAGATTGTCTTCAGATAAAAGAGGAATTAATGATGTGATATGTATTTGGCTTTTCTCTCTAACTCTTTATCTTTTTCCTCTCTTCTCTCCCTGCTTTTTATAGAGTACTTCTCTTTGTAGTTATACCCTGAAAAGTAGGGTACTTTTCCTTGCTTTTTTAGCAATGGACAATTATACCCTTAAAAGCATCGTTCTTAAACCGGCGAGGTACCGACGGTTCACCGATGAAATTCGTGAACTGTCGGATTCTTGCTCTTCATCTGCATACATTTCAAGTGAACTTCGGTGTTTCGCCGATGCCAATTCGTGAACTGCCACACCTTTAATGCCAATTCCAGAATTTTCTGAGTTTCAATCGGTGGCTGCATCGACGTCTCGCCACTGGTGACTTGTGAACCACTGGTAGCATTCCTCCCTTGAGGCAGTGACATTCAACTTTTAACTGGCGTTTCGCCGGTTAACACCTGCAATTCGTCGCTTATACACATTTTCTCCTTTTTACTCTATTTTTACTCTTTTCATCAAACTTCAGCATCTGCACATAACCAAAGGAAAAAGGGCATAAAATCCAAATAATCAACTCGAGAACTAGACAAAAACTCAAGCTTTAGAGTCTAATGAGTGGGTAAATTACAAACTTATCAAGTCATTTTGTACATGGGGTGGCGGACTATCTGGATAAGGACTGCGGGATTGCCATGTTGCATCGAGATATAGACTTTCCCTGGATTGTGCTGCATGCTCAGAAGATCGAGTCGATATATCGGAGGTAGAGAGAGGCCAAGAGGGCCAGGACCGACAGTTATGGGACTTTCTCAAATTAGATCAAGGGGTGGATAGCGCCAGCAGTCTCAGCATAGGTCTATTGCTCCGGCACCATCATCAGCCAGTACGCCATCTAGATTTCGAGGGGATTGGAGGAGCAGGGCTCCAGACTCAAGGCACTAGGGCAGCATGCAGATGGAGCGCACTTTCTTAGCTTGTGGAAAGTGCGGCAAGAATCATCCCAGGAGGTGTCTAGTTGGCTCGGATGCTTGTTTCAGGTGTGGCAAACCTGGAAACGGACTCAAGGATTGTCCTTCAGCAAGATCAGGGGTTGGTGGAGCTTGTATGCCAGTAGCCAGTTCTGTCGCTCCAGTAGCACGTCCCCTCAGTAGGGTGCCTCGACCAGTTCATCTGGCGATCAGCATCAAAACAGGTTTTATGCTTTAGCACCTCGTGAGGAGCAGGAGGTCTCCCCGGATGTGGTCACTAGTATATTGCGTGTTTTTCCTATTAATGTTTATGCTTTTCTAGATCTAAGAGCTACCTTGTCTATTGTGACTCCTTACATTGCTGGTAGCTTTGGAGTTAGTCCTGAGACTTTGTCGAAACCATTTTAAACTTCTTCTCCTATTGGTGATTCAATCGTAGCTAGGCAGGTATATAGAGGATGCCCGGTCACTTTATTGCATAAAGTCACCTTCGTGGACCTTGTAGAGTTGGCCATGATTGACTTTGATATTATTCTTGGCATGGATTGGTTGTATGTGTGTTATTCTTCTGTAAATTGTAGAACCCATGCGGTGGAATTTCGTTTTTCGGGTGAATCAATTTTGGAGTGGAAGGGTAGTTTGGTTGTACCAGCAAGTCGATTTATTTCATATCTTTAGGCCCAGAAGATGATTTCTAAGGGTTGCATGTACCATCTAGTCAGGGTTAAGGATATTGAGTTCGACACCCCGACTATCCAGTCAGTTTCGGTGGTGCGTGAGTATCCAGAGGTCTTTCCTTATATACCAAGTGTTCCTCCTGAGCGAGAGATTGATTTTGGTATTGACATTATTCCCATTACGCAGTCTATATCTATCCCTCTTTACAGGATGGCTCTGGCGAGCTAAAAGAGTTGAAGGCTCAGTTGAAGGACCTACTAGATAAGGGATTTATCAAACCTAGCAAGTCTCCATGGGGTGCACCAGTTCTATTTGTCCGAAAGAAGGATGGTTCTCTTCACATGTGTAATGACAATCGAAAATTGAACAAAGTCACCGTCAAGAACCAATATCATTTACCTAGGATCACTAATTTGTTTGACCAACTTTAGGGTTCCAAGTGTTTCTCAAAGATAGATCTCAGGCCGGGTATCATCAGCTCAGGGTTCGGGAGAGTGATATCCCAAAGACAGCCTTTAGGACATGGTATGGTCATTATGAGATTTTAGTCATATCTTTAAGACTAACAAATGCTTCTGCAACTTTTATAGACCTAATGAATAGGGTGTTCAAGCCATACCTGGACATGTTCGTGATTGTGTTCATTGATGACATCCTTATATACTCTCGGAGCGAGGAGGATCATGCCGCTCATTCGAGAGTAGTGTTGCAGACTCTCAAGTATCGCTAATTATATGCAAAGTTCAGCAAGTGGGAGTTCTAGTTGAAATTAGTAGCATTTCTGGGCCATGTAGTATCAGGCAAGGGCATAAAAGTAAATTCTCAGAAAATCAAGGCAGTGAAGAATTGGCCTAGACGGTGAATCCCTATGATATTTGGAGTTTCTTGAGTTTAACTAGCTACTATCGGAGAATTTTTGAGGGTTTCTCATCTATTGCGGCACCTTTGACCAATTTGACTAAGAAAAAGGTAAAGTTATAATGGTCGGAGGTTTGTGAGAAAAGTTTCCAGGAGTTGATGGCTCAACTTACTACCACACCGATATTGACCCTACTCGAGGATACAGATGGTGTTATGGTGTATTGTGATGCTTCGAGAATCAGACTCGGGTGTGTATTGATGCAGTGAGGGAAGGTGATAGCATACGCCTCAAGACAGTTGAAAGTCCATGAGAAGAATTACCTAATCCACGATCTTGAATTGGCTGCGATGGTGTTATCATTAAAGATATGGCAACATTACTTGTATGGGGTCCATGTGGATGCGTTTACGGACCACAAGAGTTTACAGTATGTGTTCATGCAGAAGGATCTCAATCTTCGGCAATGGAGGTAGGTAGAGCTACTGAAAGACCAAGTTATGAGTGTCCTTTACCATCCGGATAAGGCTAATATGGTAGCGGACACCCTTAGTAGGCTCTCCATGGAGAGTGTGTCTCACGCGGATGAAGGAAGGAAGGAGCTGGTGCAGGATGTACATCGACTCTCAAGGTTAGGAGTTAGGTTGGTCGACTCGCAAGGTTGGGAGTTAGGTTGGTCACCTCGATCGATGAAGGTGTTGTTTTCCAAAACGGAGCAGAATCATCCTTGGTGACTAATGAGAATGCTAGAAAAGATGAGGATCCAATTTTGCTAAATTTGAAAGAAGTCGTTCGAAGTCAGAAGGTGGAGGTCTTCTCCCAAGGGGGAGATGGTGTGCTTTGCTACCAGGGTCGCCTATGTGTTCCTGATTTTGATGATTTGAGGAGCTGGATATTGCGTTAGGCCTATGGATCCAGGTATTCTATCCATCTAGGTGCCACCATGATGTATCGTGATTTACAGGAGATCTATTGGTGGGATGGCATGAAGAGGGATATTGTAGAATTCGTAGCCAAGTGCCCAAACTATCAGCAAGTAAAGGTTGAGCATCAAAGGATGGGGGAGTACTTCAGGATATCCGCATTCCTACTTAGAAGTGGGAAGAGATTAACATGGATTTCATAACAGGCCTACCTCTTACTCGTTGACACTATAATTCTATTTGGGTGGTGGTAGACAGGTTGACTAAGGCTGCACATTTCCTACCGGTGAAAACCATAGATTCAGCAGATGATTATGCCAAGTTATATATCCGGGAGTCGGTTCAATTACATGGAGTGCCCCTGTCTATTATTTCAGACCGAGGTGCTCAGTCTACCTCCCATTTTTGGCGGTCTTTCCAGAAAAGGCTTAGTACTCAGGTTAAGCTCAGGACAACATTTCATCCGCAGATCGATAGTCAAGCAAAGCGGACAATCCAAACCCCCGAGGACATGTTGAAAGCATGTGTGATGGACTTCAAAGGTAGTTCGAATGATCATTTTCCACTGATCGACTTTGCTTACAATAACAGCTATCACTCTAGCATCCAGATCTAGATCGCCCATTGGATGGTTTGAGGTTAGTGAGGCAGCTATGATAGGGCCAGATTTGGTTCATGAGGCAATGGTGAAGGTTCAGTTGATAAGGGACATGTTGAAAACCACTCAGAGTCATCAAAAGTCATATGTTGATTAAGGAGGAGAGAGTTTGAGTTCGAGGTGGACGATTGGGTATTTCTGAAGGTATCTCCCATGAAGGGAGTCATGCAGTTTGAGAAGAAAGGAAAACTTAGTCCCCACTATGTTGGTCCCTACCGGGTTATAAGGAGAGTTGGTAAGGTAGCGTATGAGTTAGACTTACCCACAGAGTTATCTTTCGTGCATCTTGTGTTTCATGTGTCATTTTTGAAGAAGTGTTTGGGAGATCCAGCGCTAGTAGTCCTATTGGATAGTATTGGAGTAAAGGATAGCCTTAGCTATGAGGATTTTCTAGTTGAAATATTGGATCGTCAGGTTCGGAGGCTGAGGAATAAGGAAGTAGCTTCAATAAAGGTGTTATGGAGAAATCAGCATGTTGAGAGGGTTACGTGGGAATCCGAAGCAGATATGATGGCTAAATACCCATACTTATTCTCTACCGGCTCAGTTCCGACTTGTGGTATTAGTTTTACTCTATGACTCTATTTAGTTTTCATGTTCGATTCATGTGTTCATGTTTCTTTTATGTGTATGGATGTGTACGTAAAGCATGAGATCAATTCAGCTATGTGATATGAATCTGAGGTAGCCATTCCGTCAGTTTTTGGCTTAAATGATTAGTATTTGAATATGATAATTGCATGTTTCTCTCTTTTGCTTGTTTCCTACATTCGAGGATGAATGTTCCTAAGGGGGAGATATTGTTATACCCCGGGAGCTCAAAGATCAGCCCCGGGAGTTGAAACGGGGAAAAAATAGAAAATTATATTGCATTCTCAGGACGAGTAATCTCACGACTCGCGAGGATATCCCACGAGTTGTCAGGTGACTCGTGGGGAAGGAAAAATGGTTGGTAAAAGGAAGAATAGGCAGTGCACCTAACAGGAGTCCTCACGAGTCGTTGTTAGACTTAACGACTCATAGGGTGAGTCGTTAGCAGGTTTGGAGTCCAAAGTTTGGGAATAAGACAGTGTACTTAACAACTGGTGACCATGAGTCGTGGTCAACCCTAACGAGTCGTGAAGTGACCCGTTACAAGCCCAGGAGAATAGACAAGTCAGTGTACTTGACGAGCAAGGTGACGAGTCATTGCCCTAGACCACGAGCCGTCAGGTCATCCGTTAGGACCACCTGGCAGTTATTTTCTGCTTATTTAGTAAGGGCCTTTTCATAATTCCTAAGTTCCTAAAGCCTAATCTATGTCATTTAAGGCTCATTTTAGTGGGTTTTAGGAGGGGGAAAAACCTATTCTAAGTTTTTTTCTTTCCAAGTATGCAACTTGAGAGGTTGAGGAGGTGATTTAGAGCAAGTCTTCAAGGTCGTCATTCAAATCCTTGTTGGGCAATTAGAGAAGTGATAGAATTTATCCTTTTCAGATATGTAGGGTCATGAATGGGTGTTTTCGTTCACACCCATGCCCACCCTCTATTGATCCATGAAAATCTACCAAAAATCTCATGGGGTTTTAATTCAAAACTTATGGAGTTTTAATGATTTACCAATGGGTTGTTTTAAATTGTGATTTAAATTATATTTTGTGAATTTTGATCATAGTTTACAACTATTTTGATTATTGATCTCAGGCAAAATAGCATGCATGAGTGATGCTTTATAACTTAGTTTCGTCTTGTTTATCGACTTAATATATGCATTCTCATGTATTTCTATGTAAATGTGAATATATATACTAACCAACATGATTAGTTCTTGTTTTTGTAGGTTTAAAATGAATTTGAAGAACTAATCCATGAGTTGGTGAAGTGGAGGCATGGAATCGGAAGTACAACGTGAAAGTCGACAAGGAGGATGCGCGAAACAACCCACCTGAACGTTGGCTACGTGCCACGGCAGGCAGGCTGCGCGACCAGGCCGTGACACGCCATCAAACGCACTGCACAAGCAGTGTGACACGCTACCATAGCGGCTAGCTTCTGCTTGGCGGGTGTTTTGATTTCCAAGGTGCCTACGTGATGCCTCCGTGTGACGGAGGCGTATTGGCGCGATAACCTCCGTGACACAGAGCTATTCCATGCCGGGCATAATTTTATTCATCTCTCATTTACTATAAATAGGTCCCTTAGCTACTAAAAACAGAGGGAAGTCACGATTTTATTCTGAAAAACCACCTAGGAGTGAAGGGAGAAGTGGGAGAACTCACCTAGGGTTCATCAATTTCATCTTCTCTTCTACCAATTCTTGTAAGTATGTTACTTTAACTATGTTTTCTTGTAATTTTACGAACATGAGTGGCTACACCCCTTCCTCTAGGGTTAAAGCCATGAGTTATGATTGTGTTTTTACGAATTTGGTTTGGTATTAAGTTATTGATTGTTGTTTTGTCTTGCATTCTTAATTATGGTTATTTTTATTATTGATCACCATGAAAACACAAGCGTTAAGCTTAGGTACATGCTCGAGAAAGATAACCTAGGCAAGAACAAGAGAATGTAGGGAGCAAGATTGTATCTCACGATATAATTTGTGGTTAGGATAGGAATATACCTAATACCTTGCTTGGTTGACAAAATGGGAAGATAGAAAGACACCAACTTAGAATTATCACATCACCACTGGTAGAAGTAGTTGTGAAGCTAACTTCGGTTAAATGATTAGAGGTACGAAAGTGCCTAATCAAGAGCATAATCCCCGTAAACAACATCCTCATTAATGAATTGCCCACGAACTAGAAAGTCACATCCCCGCTCAATGATGTAGTTGTGAGTCTAGTTTGTCGTGTTTAGAGGCTCGAAATACCATGAACATGCAATTCTAATTATGTGAGACGACAATTGATAGTTTCATACTTAAACTATTGCAAATATCGCATGATTATCCTGCTTTAACTCTAGTTTCTCGTTGAATTAATTCAGAGTATTTCGTTGACCACCCCTAGACTTAATTAAACTTTATCGAAAAATTCTATAATCAACACTTGCGGCATTTAATATCACACTTGAACTTGATAGTTAGGTGAATTGGTCCAGTCCCTGTGGGTTCGACGTCCGGCTCTTAAAAAGAGCCACTATATTACTTGTTCGACCCATACACTTGCGGGAACACCAAGTTTTTGGCGCCGTGTCGGGGACTCGCCGAAGTTTAGTGAATTTGTCTATTTTTGTGTGATTTTTAAATTTCCTTAAGTGTTGAAAAAAAATTCTTTATTAGTTTTAGATTTATTTTATTCTTAATTTTTAATCTGATACCCTCCTTAACATGACATCATGGAATATAAATGGGTTAAATTGTGGATACTCGTATTTTGGCGAATCTTGTCTGAATTGTGGAGGACCCCACTTATGGAAAGACTGTAATACTTGTAATATATGTGGAGGTAAAAATGACCATTGGGATGGTTGCCCAAATGCATACTCTTGCAATATATGTGGTGGTCAAGATGGCCATTGGGATGGCTGTCCAAATGCATACTCCCCTCCCCCAAGCCCCTACTATAATCCTTCTATTGTTTTTGCTGATTATAGGCATGATGAAAATGAGGACTTGGAACGCCAAGCTCGAATAGAAGACATGCTAAAACAGATCCTTGAGCAAATAGAAGAATTGAAGGAGGAGAGGGAAGCATTGAGAATTCAGCAAGAGGAAAATGGAGAGGCCCTAGAAATGATAAGCAACAAGTTCATGGAGATGAGGGCTGAAGCTGAAGCTTGCTTTGATTTTCAAGTGACGGTTTTATGCAATACTTAGGAGGGACTACGAGGAGAAGAAAAGAGTGAGTTATTGAAACAAGCTCAACTGTTGGAAGCTCCTGAGAGTCTCCATGATTTTCTCACATGTATAGTCGATCCATTCTTGAAAGAAGAAATAGAGTACCTACCATTTGACATTCATGAGGAGTTAGATGTTAATGTGGAGAAGGTATATACAAGTAAGAAAGTCAAGCAAAATGCAGTTTCAGAGTTTAGGTGTATTGTACCCACTCGAATCATTTTTCGACATTGAGTTTGGTTGATAACCTAGAACTAGAGTCTTCCAAGCTTGTGGAGAAAGATATAGAGGGGGAACAAGCCCCATATATTTTGAAATTTGCTGATTCTGAAAGAAAGAATGACTTCACTTACTTAAGGGCCAATAAATGCCAACATCTACTGCTTGGTACTTTCATTTTTTCACCACCACCCCGGGAACATAAGAGAGAATTAGAAAAGAAATTAGGGGTGAGATTCATATCCTCAAGGTGGAGGAAAAAATGGTGAAACTTGATACGTCGTGCCACGACGTAAAATTAGGCGCTGCTTGGGAGGCAACCCAAGGGTACCGTGGTTACCATTTTAATTTCTTGCATTTGTGTTGATTTTGTTTATTTTTCATCTTGTGTTGTTTTTGGTGGAAAGTTAAGCACAGATGGAGGGGAAGTTTGAGTACCCGTGGAGGAGGAAGCTAACAAGCATGGAAGAGAAAAAGTGTGGGGTCAAAAACCCACTTGTGCAAAGTTGAAGAAAAGCATGCTATTAGCTAGGCCTAGAGGCCTCAGGGAGTATTTCTCATCCTGTTTAATTTTAATTTGATGTTATGAGGACATAGCATGATTCAAGTGTGGGATGAGGAAAATTTCAAAATTTTTGTGCTTAACGATTTGTGGTGAATGTAATGCTTGTGAGAAATATTTGAAAAAATTTTTCTTTGTGAGTCAAGCATGACTTCATCACCCGTTGGTTTTTCTTTTCGGTTCTTTTCCGACGGGGGGTATTTGAACCGAAGAATAAAAAAATTTTCTTTGTTTGTATATAATGTTTTTAGTCATAGATAGAGACTATTTCCGACGATGGATGGATGACGACTGTCTTGAGGAAAATTAGTCAATAGGTTTTGGTTGTTTAACCCGTAGCTAATTGATTGCTTGAGGTTTTTGTTATGTGCTATACATGATTGTAAGATACAAGTGTGGTTAGTGTTGAAGCATGTGAGAAATGTATAACTTTGTTTGAGACACTTAGGCTCGTGAATTTGACTCAATGTGATTGAAGCTTAATTCTGAATTCTTGTGATTAGCTGAGTAAGAGTCTGTAGAATATGTCTTGAATTGAGCATGTGCTGTGAGTGTGAGGTTTTTGAATATTCCAAGCTGTTGTATAGTGTCTAGAACTTGCCCGGTGTGTATACAAAGCGAAATGAAGGATATAGATTGTAGGAGATGATATAGGCATTTCGTTGCATGAGCCTAATTTTTTTATCCCTTGTTTAACCTACCTTGAATGTTTAATCCTAGTTAACCCCATTGAGCCTTAAGCCTATCCTTTGATAGCTGCAACATAAGCTTAATCCTTTTCTTTCATTAACCTAGAATTTGATCCAAAACTCCTAAGAACTTAAGTGAAAAACCCGAAAGAGTAAAGGAGTGAGAATCGTGAAAAAGAAGGAAAAAGAATAGTTGTGGGAGTTGAGAAAAGGGCAGAGGTGCACTTTTCTTAAAAGGCTGGAATATTGATAGGGAGTAAGAGAACAAATTAATGAAAAAGTTACTTATAAAACTCCTTACTAATAAGCTAAGAGTGCCTAAAGAAATGGGGAAACAAAATAGGAAAAGGAAAGTTGAAAAAAGATAAAGGTGAAGTAAAAGAAGGGAAGTTCGTAATGAGTGCATGATGTATTAAAAGCGCTTGGGGAAGATAGTCACTATTACTGGCCAGAATATTACCTACCCCTCCCTTAGCTTACATTACAACCCATTAGGTCCTACTTGATCTTAGTTCATACATCCTTAAATTAGTGGAGTAAAACACCAAGGGCAAGCTTATGGGTCACTACATGATGCATGTGAATTCTTTGTGAGAGCAAGCGTAATTTTTATTCATATACCCATACTTGTTGTGATTTGAAAATGTGCGAGTAAAAATGGGTAACTCTCTTGTTGTGAGGGCACATGTTTAATGAGAGATAACATTCATGTTGGATTTCTTGATCGGAAGATTTGCATGAGTTTGCTAAGATTGAGAGTCGATTCGTGAGGTTAGGAAGTCTTAACGGAGTTGTATATCATTTCATTGATTAAAACGTGCATGCTCTATTTTTAACTTGCTATATTAAATAATCATTATAGCCGTAGCTTGAACTGTCTTGCTAAATTAGTTATGTGTGAGTCTTCATTTACATGAGATGTAAAACGGTTGTTCGAGGACGAACAAAGCAAAGTGTGGGGTAGGTGATCTCGGGCAAAATAGCATGCCCGAGTGAATCTTTATAACTTAGTTTCGTCTTGTTTATGGACTTAATTATATGCATTCTCATGTATTTCTACGTAAATGTGAATATATATACTAACCAACATGATTAGTTCTTGTTTTTGTAGATTTAAAATGAATTTGAAGAACTAATCCATGAGTGGTGAAGTGGAGGCATGGAATCGGAAGTACAACGCGAAAGTCGGCAAGGAGGATGCGCGAAACAGCCCACCTGCGCTTTGGCAACATGCCATGGCTGGCAGGCTGCACGACCAGGCCGTGACACGCCATCAAACGCGCTGCACAAGCAGCGTGACACGCTGCCATCACGGCCAGCTTCTGCTTGGCGACTGTTTTGATTTTCAGGGTGACTACACGATGCCTCCATGTCACGGAGGCATATTGGCGCGATAACCTCCGTGACACGGAGGTATTCCATGCCGGGCATGATTTTATACATCTCTCATTTACTATAAATAGGTCCCTTAGCTCCTAAAAACAAGGGGAAGTCACGATTTTATTCTGAAAAACCACCTAGGAGTGAAGGGAGAAGTGGGAGAACTCACCTAGGGTTCATCAATTTCATCTTCTCTTCTACCAATTCTTGTAAGTATGTTACTTTAACTATGTTTTCTTGTAATTTTATGAACATGAGTGGCTAGACCCCTTCCTCTAGGATTGAAGCCATGAGTTATGATTGTGTTTTTACGAATTTGTTTTGGAATTAAGTTATTGATTGTTGTTTTGTCTTGCATTCTTAATTATGGTTTTTTTATTACTGATCACCATGAAAACACAAGCGTTAAGCTTAGGTACATGCCCGAGAAAGATAACCTAGGAAAGAACAAGAGAATGTAGGGAGCAAGATTGTATCTCACGATATAATTTGTGGTTAGGATAGGAATATACCTAATACCTTGCTTGGTTGACAAAATGGGAAGATAGAAAGACACCAACTTAGAATTATCACATCACCACTCGTAGAAGTAGTTGTGAAGCTAAGTTCGGTTAAATGATTAGAGGTACGAAAGTCCCTAATCAAGAGCATAATCCTCGTAAACCAAATCCACGTTATTGAATTTCCCACGAACTAGAATGTCATATCCCCGTTCAACGATGTAGTTGTGAGTCTAGTTTGTCGTGTTTAGAGGCTTGAAATACCATGAACATGCAATTCTAATTATGTGAGACGACAATTGATAGTTTCATAATTAAACCATTGCAAATATCGCATGATTATCCGGCTTTAACTCTAGTTGCTCCTTGAATTAATTCATAGTATTTCATTGACCACCCCTAGACTTAATTAAACTTTATTGAAAAATTCTATAATCAACACTTGCGGCATTTAATATCATGCTTGAACTTGATAGTTAGCTGAATTGGTCCAGTCCCTGTGGGTTCGACATCCGTCTCTTAAAAAGGGCCACTATATTGCGGGCACACCAATTATGAAATTATTGATTTCGGTTTCTACCAAATTAAGCCTACTTATGCATGATCTATGATGAATCAATTTATGATCTACTCTTCAACTATTGATATTTACAAACCCAACATGATTTATAATTTGAAATATGCACTTATTCAATTATCCATCATGATTTGATGATTTACAAGTATGCATGAACCCTATGATTCACGAATTATGTTTTGACCGAGTCACGGTCCTTATGTCATGTCTTGTTCACGTATGAATGATTATGTTTATGATTTTCATGATTTAACTAGCCCGTGAATTCATGCATGTTATACTATGAGCACTAGATACCGTTTGGGAGTAGTATCGAACACCGAGTAGGTTCGAGGCCTAAGTTCTGCCTCGGATCTCATAAACTATGTGCCACCGTGGTATGTTGGGACCTCCTTTGTGACTGTCCCTGGCACAAATGGCCCTTTTCATGGTGATATCACACTTTCATGGTCCTACCCTTCGAAAGATACGGACACCCTCCCGACTAGGGTTACAAGTCGGGCTTCATGTGTGCTCATATGGGGCATGTTGGTTAAGAGAATCTCCCACTGTTCCTCATGATTTATGCATGTTTATGATTATGTATGTTGGCTCAAGTAATGTTTATTATGGATTTTCTCTTATGATTATGGTTACGATGTTATTACAAATGCTTTGAAAACCTTGAGGGTTATGGTATGTCATGTTACGATATTTATGATATGAGCATGATGTCCTACTCTCATGATGTTTTTATGAGCTTTTACATATTTAAAATGTCTATTTTACTTACCTTGCATACTCGGTACATTCCACGTACTGACCGCATACTTTCTATGCTGTATCGTTTCATTTTATAGGATCCACCACTTAGGCTCATCCTCATATCTAGTTCATCTCAGTGTTTCCTTCAGCTTATTGGTGAGTCCTCATGTTTTGGGGGGCGTTTGACAGACGATATGCTATTTTATGTTTCTGTTTTATTCTAGTTAGTTGGGGTGTTGTCCTATCAACCTATCGTATGTAGTAGAGTCATTCAAACAGTATGTAGCACTCAACTTGTATATGTCTAGTCCTTCCGAATGTTACGATATGCTATGATTGGTTTATGTTTCCTCTATGTCCTATGTTTAATCTTCCACCCTTAATGAATGAAGTAGATGTATTCTTATGCCATGGGTCGACTTGGAGCCCTCTCGGGGTTCATTGTCCCGTGTAAAAATTCGGGTCTACGTTCGAGTCGTGAAAGTTCAGGATGGCGGTAGGTGGAGGCCCTGTGAGTGTAGCGACATCCTTCCTCAAAGCAATCACATCACTTTCTATGACCTCAATCGTAGCATGGAGACCTCTCAACTTATCTCTAGCAGGTTGCATGGATTTCTTAATGGCTTGTTAGATCATGGAAGGGATGCCTTGGCTATCTTTACAATCTGACTCTCATGCGCTTGAGTCATTTGTGCTATATTGAACAAGTCAGTTGGTGTGGAGACGGTGACCGCAGCTTCTTGGAACTGGCCATCCGTTGTGCTAGAGAGCATAGAAGGTGGTGGTTGAGTCCTATTCTCCATACCTTTGGGCTGCTTTAAGGCTGGGCCATCTTTATCAATTTTGGTGTCCAATGTAATAACACCGTCAGCCCACACAATTTTATCCAATGGCTAGAATAGAGGGCATGAAGCCCGCAGGCACAACATACTCACAAGGATAAGACATGGTAATGATGTTGCCTGCTACTTGGCCCTTCTTTTGAATTGATCTACGATGATTTCCCCAACATTGATGTATATTTGATCCATAATGCAGGAGACAAGAATTGCAACTTTAATCTGGACTTCTGTTGTATTCTGGAAAGGGATTAACTGAGCACATACCAAATCCAGCCACATACAGGCTTCAAATTCTAGATCAAGGCGGTGAATCAGACACCTGGAGATGGCCCATTGTGGTTTATCTCTCGCAATTATGTCAGCTACCCATTTGAACTGATTTGTTTTATCTTCTACCTTCCTGCGGAACACTAAATCTGTTTGGATTGGATCAGCCCAATAGAGGGAATTGATTGCTTCTATATTTATGTGCTCCTCTTGGCCACGCACCCACACAGACAACAGGCATGGCATTGTATCTATTTGGCCTTTGTATTTTAGGATGCTTTGTCGCGCGCTGTATGATACATAGAACTCCCACACAAACTCAGGGAAGTAGGGGTCAACGGGTATGGTGAATGGACCCCAATCTCACATGCCAATCTGATAGTAGATATTGGGGAAATCATTTTTGAAATACTCTACCTCAAATTGAGTTTCGTTATGGATGGACCACTTTTCCTTGAAGGACATGTAATACTCTTCCATTCCAGCCTGGCCAAAGCGAATATGTGCTAGACGTTGGGCTTCATTAGAAGGTAAGCTTGGTGCGTCGATGTTGCTCATTGGTGCTTTTCCTTTTCTCTTCCATCTAGATGTGGCCATGATGCTATAGACTAAGATTAGTATTATGCACAAATTTTAGAGAAGATTAAGAACATTGGAGAACAAAATGATATCCAAAGGGATGTAGTGAGAAGGTGATCCAGGTGACACCGATGAAACATCGGCCAAAGGCGGATGTGACTCCGTAGAACTTCAATGAGCCACCAACATGAACTAGTAAGCTGGGTATAGATATCAATCACCGGCACCCCACCGGTGAATCTTTGCACTTGAATCATGAAGCGCCGATGAAACGCGTGTTAGTGATAGAAGTCAGAATTTGCAATCGAACCCATGGTTTCATCGGCGATTCATCGAACATCACTAGTGGTTCACAATGGGTTTCCTCCCACTCAACGAAATCAAAATATTTCTCCACAAGCCTTTACACTCACAGATTCCATCCAAATTAATAACAAAACTTTCCCTTAAGAAAGTTTCCATTCTATCTATCATCAGGCAAATTATGAAGGTGACAAACCCGGGGTTACTCAGACTTCACCCCAAAATTGAAAATGCAAACCACACATCACAAAACAAACATGAGACAATCAAGTAAAAACAAAACATCATCATTATCTACTCTAATCATGCATAATAATGGATATTCATTCTTAATTAGAGCATAAGCTAGGAAAGCCATACCCAAATGAGAGGTGATAATGAGTGGAGAGAGCTTTTCACTTGTGCTCACTGATGGTATCACTGAATTTGTAGGAATATAGGTGAGGTGAGAATGGAAATGGGGAGAAATATTTAAATTGTGAAGAAAGGGGAAAGTGATTGGGCAAGGGGGGTGGATATTAATGGAGGTTAGGTGGAAAAATAGTTTGTTGGGAATATAAGAGATAGTAGGAAAAAGGGAAAGTGTGGGTTATCTGGTCAAAGACCGATCAACATCTTGAGAAGACACAAACCTAGATCGGGCATACCGATGATCGCCGATGAAAACCGGTGAGCCACCGGTGTGGACGCCGATGAGCACTACCTATATAGGTCTTCTGATTCAGAATTGGTGAACGGACAGCGTCTCATGGACTGACACCGGCGTTTCACCGGTGAGACGCTGATGTTATGATTACTTCCAAGTACACTAGTTGAGACTGGTGGCTTGTCGGCGGTTCGTGCCTTTGCAGTGGCGATTCGCTGGATGGGAACCAAATTTACTATTAACTTTCAGGTGTACTGACTAGAGTCAGCGGTTCGACGGCTAATCGAAAAGAGATATTGGTGTCCTGCCAGCGAGTCGCCGATTGCCTTCCTGCTTATCCTATATTCCGCTTATCTCCTGTGGGAGGGTGACACCATGCGCTTTCACATTGGTGTCCACTGGCTTGGCACCAATCAGCCCCCGTCTTTCTTTTCCTTGAATAGAATTTACCTAAAAAAATCAAAAAACAACAACGCATTAAAATGTTCAAAGAGAATAGAAAATAAGAATGCTTGGGTTGCCTCCCAATAAGCGCCTTAATTAATGTCGTGGCACGATGGAGGTTCCTCATGTTTTATGGCTCATCTAGATACATGATCTCTGTTCTCCCAACCTCCTCCAGCACTCCCAAATATCTTTTTACTCTTTCTCCATTCACCTTGGATTTTGCCCCATTTTCTCCTTGAAGCTCTATGGCACCTTTTCGGTAAACTTGGGATACCTTGAATGGCCCTGACCAATTAGATTTTAGCTTTCCTGGGAATAATCTTAGTCGTGAATTGAACAACAACACCCAGTCCCCTGGAGAAAAACATCTTGCAAAATTTTTTGGTCGTGATAATGTTTCATGCGGGCTTGATAAATAGTTGCATTCTCATATGCCCTTATTCTGAATTCATCCAACTCATGCAAATTTTCTACTCACCCTTGGACGCTTCTCCCCCGCTCAAGGTTCAAGCTCTTCAATGCCCACAAAGCCCTATGTTCTAACTCAATAGGAATGTGGCATGATTTTCCAAAAACAAGCTAATATGAAGATATTCCAATCAGTGTCTTGAATGAAGTCTGATATGCCCACAAGGCATCATCTAACTTTCGAGCCCAATCTATCCTGTTCGCATTGACTATTTTAGTCAAGATATATTTGATCTCTCAATTTGAAAATTCTACTTGGCCACTGGTCTGAGGGTGATAAGGGGTGTCCACTTTGTGCTTCACACCATATTTGGCTAACAATGTGTTGAACAGTCGGTTGCAAAAGTGTGATCCTCCATCACTAATGATAGCTCTAGGAGTGCCAAACCGAGAGAAAATATGCTTCTTCAAAAAGGCTGTTACACTCCTCCCCTCGTTGTTGGGTAATGCTACAACTTATACCCACTTATAGACAAAATCAACTACCACCAACAAATACGTATTTCCATAAGAGCTCACAAAGGGGCCTATGAAATCGATCCCACATGCATCGAACAACTCAACCTCTAAGATTGGTGTTAATGGAAGTTCACGCCTCCTTGAAATACTCCCTATCCATTGACACCGATCGCATTGCTTCATAAATTCATGGGCATCCTGATGCAGGGTAGGCCAATTAAATCAACACTATAACACCTTTGTTGTTGTCCAAACACTCCCATAATGGCCCCCAACAGGTGAAGAATGACAAGCCTCTAGGATTGGTACCATTTCCACTTCTGGGATGCACCGTCGTATTAGACCATCCGCGCAACTTCAAAAATTGTAAGGTTCGTCCCAAAAAAACATCCGAACATCATGCATGAACTTCTTATTTCGATGAAAGTTTTAACCCTTGGGTATGATGTTGCTTGCCAAGTAATTAGAAGAATCAGCAAACCACGGTGTTAGTCGTGGGTTGCAGCTAGAATATGTTCATTCAAGAAGTTATCATTAATCTCCTCATGTACTGCCGATTGACCACTTTTCTCTAGGTGTGATAGATGGTCAGCCACTTGATTCTCACACCCCTTATGATCCTTAACTTCAAATTTGAATCCCTGCAATAACAGAACCCACCTATTAAGCCTGGGTTTATCATCTTTCTTGGCCATCAAATATCTGAGTGTGGCATGGCCCGTGTGCACAATCACTTTGGTTCCCAACAAATATGCCCAAAACTTCTCAAAAGAAAATACGACAGTGAGTACCTCTTGTTCAATCACCGTATAGTTTGTTTGTGCGTCAGTTAGGACTTTCCAAGCATAGTAAATGGGGTGAAACATCTTGTCTTTCTAGTGACAAAGGACTACCCCTAATGCTACCCCACTAGCATCGTACATGAGCTCAAAGGGCTTTGATCAATCAGGTGTCGTAATGATTGGAGAGAAAACCATCTTTTCCTTCAAATCCACAAAGGCCTTCATACACCCCTCATCGAAATTGAACTTTGCCACTTTTTTTAATAGCCAAAATAAAGGATGAGTTGTCTTGGATAAATTGTTAATAAAACGGCGGTAAAATCCAGCATGCCTAAGGAAACTCCTAACACCCTTCACTTTTCTTGACGGAGGTAATTGCGCAATGGCGTTGATCATGGCTTGGTATACCTCAATTCCTTTCTCAAAACTTTTGTGTCCCAATACAATCCCTTATTTCACCATCAAATGACATTTTTCCCAATTTAGGACCAAGTTTGTCTCCTCGCATCTCTTCAACACCTCTTCTAGGTGTACCAAACAATCTTCAAATGAATCCCTCACAACTAAGAAGTCATCCATGAAGTCCATAGTGTCCTCCACCATATATTAAAATATGGAGATCATACATCTTTTGAAAGTGGAGAGAGCATTGCAAAGACCAAAAGGTATCCTCTTAAATGCAAAATTCCTATAGGGACATATAAAAGTGGTTTTCTCTTGATCCTCAGGTGCAATAGAGATTTGATTGTACCTCGAGTATCCATCCAAAAAACAAAAATATTCCATCACAGCCAGACGATCTAGCATTTGGTCAATGAAGGGCATATGGAAGTGATCTTTCTTTGTCCAGGAATTTAACTTATGGTAATCCATGCAGACTCGCAATCTAGTAACTGGGCAGGTTGCAATTAATTTATTCTTTTCATTTGGGACAACCATAATGCCCCCTTTCGTTGGAACACACTGTAGAAGACTTACCCAACTGTTATCGATGATAGGCTACATAACTCCTTGAAGATTTAGACGCATCTGATGCTCAACTGATGGGATACAATTCTCTTGAAGATTAATCTTGTGAGTACAAATCCACGGAGGAATACCGATGATATCATCTATTGACCACCCTGTGGCTCGAATATGCCTTTTCAATACTATTATGAGTTTTTCTATTTGGTTAGGAGTGAGCTTTGCAGAGATAATGACTGGGAGTGTTTCATTTTCCCCCAAATATGCATATCACAAATGAGTAGGTAATGGTTTGAGCTCCAAACTCAGAGGTACAATGATGGATGGCTATGATGGTGGGGTTTTTCGATTCTTGAGGTCAAGGTCGAGTTTCCTCGATTGGAAGGCATACGTTTCTATATCTTTGCTCACTTGACAACCCTCCTCCAATTCTTCACCGCTCAAGAAAAGGCTAGCAAACATTTCTTCCAAAATCTCTTCTTCCATCTCCCATCCAAGTATTTCTTCATCCATGTTAGTTTAGGGTGGTGAAACTGTTTTCTCTTTGTCACTTGTTGAGCTACCACATGAAATTCTAACACATTCATTTTGTCCTCTAACTTTTTTATTGCCATATCATGATTTTTCACTATTTTAGTGAGGTCCAAAAATTCACACCATAGTTCCTGAACTCCTGAATCAGTTGAAATAACTTTTTCAAGCACCACTTCAAGAGTGTTTTCCATGCGAGATGAGAGTGAAGCACCACTTTCTTGACTACTCGTTTCTGCTAAACAGATATCATTCTAACCTTTATTATCATTATAAGAATACTCATAGCCTTGATCTTCTTGGTTGTACCTTATATGAAAATCCTTCATATAATTCATTAATAGCTCTATCTGTTTCATCATGACCAGCAATACTGCATCTTTACTCCCTTCTCTACGCCACATCTTAATCATCAATTGGAGAATCTCAACATAAGGTGCCCCCTCAGGGTTTCACAATATCCTTTCAAAGGGGCTCATTAGCATGACAGCAATCACTCAAAAATGGCAAAATGAGGCACCAACTCTGACACTAAAAGCAAAGTAACTGCGGTCCAAGAACAATTCAAATTAACAATCAACACAAGGATATGAAGCACTAGTCCCCGCCAACAATGTCATTTTTTATAATGTCCAAACTACAACCCTCCTAATGAGAGTACACGGTCATTAATCAAAATAGATATTCCTGATGGATGTCGGGGTCGAATCCCACAGAGACTAGTGAATGATTTGCACAAGTGTTGCTTTAGGAAATATGAATTAACTCGCATCGATCAAGAGAAATAAAATAGAAAATTTTTTGGAGGGGAAATTGAAGTTAAAAATATTGTGAAGTCTAAACCAGCGAGCCAAAATAGCAAAATGACCAAAATTGATTGACAATAATGAGTGAATACTAGAGGTTTGGAGTAGATAGGGTGCTAATCAGATAAGGATGTACTCGTTCATCAAATCATTGCAAATAAGTGTAATAACTTTTGACAAGATGGCGCCCTATATTTTTCAACCTCATGGATGACTTTTTCTCGAGTCCTTTCGAACCTCGAGACACAATTCAGTTAGACCAATAGAGTTTGGATTAATAGCTGAGCTATCTCTAGTCATCAACTACTAATTAGAATTATGAATATGGGTTTTGACTATTTCTAGCCCATCTCCACACAATCACATCCATTCCCACCATCAAATTCTCTCCCAATACTTGAATTCTTCTCTTTCAAGCTGAAATCAAGTAAGCAAAGTAGACCCACATTTGCAACTATGTATCATCAAATATAAAAAGGAGAGAACTCAACAGATTACACTAATTAAGCAATCTTGAGATGAATCTAGAAATAACAACTCTAATTAAGCACCCATCATTACACACCTCTAGTTGATGATTTAGATGCTCATGTTTCAGAAACTAAAGAATATATTCATTAATAAACACAATGATTTCATTACTAAGAGCAAGCAAAATCAAACTCAAAATATGTCTACAACAATGGCTATACCTTGCTAAGGAAGAAGATGAAAATAGGAAAAGCAATATTCTACAATCTCCTCCAATGGGATTCTTCTCTCCCCAAAGCAAAAGGAATGTTCAAAAAGCTAAAAGGTATGTTCAGAGTACTTTTTTCTAGAGTATATACAAAAATAGGGCAACCAATCTCCTCTTTTCTAGTGCTAGACGTAATTGCCCCTATTTAGGCGTTTTGTCACTTGCGGGGGAACCGGCGGTTCACTGGTTGCATTCCGTGAACCGCCATTCATTTTCTTATGCACTTCCAGTGATGTTCCAGGACCATTCGGCAACATCTTTGGTGGTTTGCCGGCTCCCATCCATGCTCCGCCGATTAATTTGCTCCTCATTCCAACAAGATCAAGCACCTATTGGTGATTTAACCAGCGAGTCTCAAGTTGATGTCCACGGCCGCCGGAAGCATTTTCTCCTAAAATTAGTGGTTATCTATGTTTACCTAGTTTTTTTCGGTGTCCTCCGGTGGAGCGCCGATTTTCACCTGATTTCATCCATTTTACTCCACTTCTTGCTCTTTCTCTTCAACTAAGATACCTATATATAAAAAGGCAAAAAGGGCATAAAATTCATCTAAGTAACTTGAAAACTAAGCTAAAGCTTATGATTAAGAGCCTAATGAGTTGGTAAATTACCAACTCATCAATACTCTACACTATATCGTCTCATGATATAGGTTCGGGTGATCGGTCCCAGTCCCCCAGTTAGACACGTTCTGGAATTGATCAGCTAGCAGTAGTGAGTCCTCATCTTTCACGGACTAGAGATATCTACTTTATTTCAGTTCTTTTAATTCATTTTAGTTTCATACTTTTGAGTTAGCTGGGAAATTGTCCCAACAGCTCATCAGTTAGTAGAGGCTTTCAGATATTGAGTTAGTATATTCAACATTGTGTTCAGTGTTGGGATATTATTGCTTTATATACATTTTATGATATCTAGTCTTCCATTTATTTATGTTTTAGTTATCAGCCTTCGCTTGATGTATGATCCTTAATTATCATGTTCATTCCATGGGTCAACTTGGGGCCATTCGTGGTTCCAGGTTCCATATCTCAGTCCGAGCCTATGTTCGAATCATGATATAGTGTCACGCCAACGGATGTTCCCAATGATGGTCATGTCGCACCTTGTTGTTTGGGCGTTTAGGGTCATGTCATGCTATTATGTTGCACGCAAGGATTGCTTAACCAATGCTCCTACATTTTTGTTTCATGCCATGGAGGAAAATTGGCGCACCCATCAATGTGACATGGAGGTGAATTACTTTGGCCGAAATTCGCTCCTCCCATAAATATAACACTTATCCTAATATCTTGGGAGAAAAGAAATATTCTTGGAAGGGGGATGGATGGAGAAAGTACGGAGGAAAGACTTCATCATTTTAGGGTTCTTTTTCTTTCTTTGTTTTTACATTCTTGTTATCATATGAATTCAATTACATTGTTAGATTTTTGTAGAACAATGAGTATCTAAAATCCTCATTCTAGGGTTGAGGCCACAAACATGATTGTTTAGCTTAAATTCATGCTTGGTTGATTATTTCTCATTGACAATTGTTCTTGCATCATTATATTTATAATTGTAATGTTTGATCACCATTAAAATACACTTAGAATTATAGTGCAAACTCAAAAGGGTAAACCCTAGGATAGAATGTGGAATGCAAGGAGTATGATCTTGTTGTTGAACTTGATTTGCATTTAGGATAGAAATATACCTAACATGACACACTTGGTTAATAAAATGGGATGATAGCTAAATGAAGTAAAATTAGGATGTCACGTCACCACTCAAAGACGTAGTTATGAGGTAAATTTGATGCAAAACGGTTAGAGGTTCAAATGACAATAATCATGTCTTTAATCCCACAAATCAACAATCAAGATAAGCACTTGACCAATGTGAATTAATGTTAGGTAGGAATGTAGGCCTTGACCCTGGAATATTTCCAATTATTTTGTACACTTAGCTCATGGTCAATATTAGTTTTTTGCAACAAACAAAGAAATATTGAAAACAACTACACTTCAGAAAATTAATAGTAGTACTTAAGTCGTATTACTCACTAAAAGTTAAGTCCCTGTGGGTTCAACAATCGGCTCGCGAAATCAATTTTATTACTTATACAACCGCGTACACCTGCACATGCATTTGGACACAATAGGTTTTTATCACCGTTGCCGGGGACTTGCAAAATTAGTGAATATCTTATTTTTGTGTTATAATGTTATTTTCTTAAGTGCTGACAACTTGGTATTAGTCATCACTTTTGCTGGTACAGGTCGGTCCTTTCACCACACTAGCAAGGGATAGAGATTTGGCTGAACCTCACCCTGAACCTGAAAGAAGGTTAACACAATAGAGAAGGGAGATAGCTACTCTTTATCCCATCTAATAGGTTCAACAGAATGAGGTTATTCCAGCAGAGATGGCATCCAGACCAGTCCATGAAGTGGAAATCCCACTGCGACTAATGTTACCTCCAGTATCCGCAGTCCGAAACCTGAAGAAGATTCTAGTTGAAGTAGAACATGGTGCAATTGCTGCAGACAAGTGGAGAGTTCACAAGCCTAACCAATGATGATCCAAAACAGCACTTGCAGAATTTCTTACAGATAAGTAACACTTTCATCCTCACAGGAGTGTCAATAGACTATGTTCGGCTCACCCTTTTCCCATTCTCATTACGGGGAGAAGCAAAGAGGTGCCTGAAGGAAGAACCCCCAAACTCCATAACAACCTGGGACGACCTTGCAAGAAAGTTCCTCATCAAATTCTTCCCATCTAGAAAGACTGCAAAGCTAAGGAGTGAAATTTTAAGCTTCAAGTAGAGGCCAGATGAAAATTTATGTCTTCCCTAGGAAAGATTCCAATCTCTTCTCAAAGACTGTCCCCATCACCAGCAGACCAATAAAGTGTTGGCACATACTTTTGTGGAAAGTCTTGACCCACATACCAAAATATTGTTAGATTATGCAGCAGGGGGTCAAGCATTGGAGAAAACATATAAGGAGTTGTACACTTTGCTAAACAGAATTATTCTTACGATCCGAGCATAGACCTCGGATAGTATCATGAGACTTAGAACCACGACTAGCTCCAAGATAACCCATGAAATGTACATAGAACATTATTGAGCATAAACTAAGAGGAAATACAACCTTAGCATATCATAACTAATAAGAAATCTAAGATGTCATAAAACATACGGAACCACAAATCAACACCGCTGAATCATCCAAACATAGCTGTCTAGAAAGCCTCTAGTCATAGGATGAGCTAATGGGAAAACACCCCCAACTAGCTTTACTACAGTTTGAAAATTAAAATACATAAAAAGAACATACATGCATCAAAACTGATGTCCTCGAATCATGAGGAATCACCAAGAGTTGAATTGGACTGGATCATGAGTAAATTTAACCGCGAGGCTAGGAGTAATCACCCGAACCTATGTCATGAGATGATATAACATAGAATTTTGTGGTCAATACTTTAATTTACTGAGTATGTATATTAAATAAAACATGTGAGTAAGGACCACATGCTAAGATAATAATTGTTAGATAGTCATAAACATGAGTTTTTCATTATAAACTGAAGCATAACGACACAAGGTTTTGAATGTACAATCATACAGTTTAACATGTTTGAAATCGTAAGTAAAAGCTCATAAACTGTTGAATGGGTCAAATATACTATAAAACATGATATCATAAATCCTGAACATGAATATTTTAAAACATGAGTAACAATAGGAGATTCTTATAATAGACACCATCATGAATGAGCACATGATGCCCAACTATCTCACTCAAGTTGACAAAGTCATCCTAAGCCTTGCAAGGCCAAAGAACAATAAAGGAATAATATCCCTCGTGAGCCCATTTGGGCATGGGAACACTCTCTAGTGAGGCCCCAATCATGAATATCCCAATGGTGACACGTAGTTTGAGACCTGGATACACTGAACCCTGGTCTACTCAATGCTAAATACTACTCCCAAAATATGCATATTGCTTATAGTTATAATCGTGAAACATACTTGGTTTTGCATGGGAAAATTAGAAAACATGAAAGCCATAAGCATACTTGACATACGTGAACTAGCCATGAAAACAATATCGTTGATTCGTCCATGATACATAAACTTGAGATTCATGAAATTCATGCATAGTTAAGTAAATACTCATAACTTGAGAAACATAGGTTCATAGTGGATTCTTATAGAAAACATGCAGTCATAATCATAAAAAAAGAATTAAATCATGAAAGAGTTGAATTCGTAGAAGATCATAAGAGATTTTATCTAAATTAGATATGACCCTAATAATTCCATAAAACGTGATTGCAGACTTGAATTTATGAAATTGAGAAGGGTTTGTGAATGAGGATGGATGAAATTCTCCATTCATGATCCTACTTACCTAGGCTTGATGAATCCTTGATGTGATTTGAAGACCCAAGGGAAATTAAGAAGGAGAAGATGATGAACCCTAGCTCTTCATTGAGAGAGAATTTCTAACATACGGTGTTTGAAAAGGATGAGGGCTTAGGCTAAGTATAACCCTTTAATCAGGCCTTTAGGAAGCTTAAAATGACATCATATAGAAGTTAAAAGCATAGGATTTTACCATTATACCCTTGAACTGCTGAATTAAAAATTCCAGCAGGCAGAACCTACAATCCATACGATGGGTCATTGGTCCAACCAACGGCTTGTGGGTTCACTTGTTGAACCCTGCTTCTGCTCTAATCACACTCTAAACATTCTCCAATGACTAGAATGAATGGTTGGTATAATCTAAAATCGGGTTATATAATCAATTTGTTGATTTTGGGTGAATTTTTACATTTATCAGAAATTCTCCACCACGGGAGAACAAATGAGTTGTGGGTCCAAAAGAGGGCTAGTCCTGTGGTTTATCCAATGGTCTGGTGCCATTTTTCCTATTTGTTTCTACTACAAGTCTCAGATCTAATCTTAGGGACTTTCATGGTATTACATTGTCTCCACCTTGGGATCATATGTCCTTGAATAAAGGCTAACTAAGCTAAAAGGATAGGAAAATAACTACAATCCCAGAACTGAATAGCTATCAATTGAAAACTGATGGAGTGATTAACTCGGGACTGATATACATGACTGAACTAAATTCATGAAACATACATGCATGCTAAGACATGAAAGGAACTGAGAGACATGTACTTGACATAAAAGTGAATAGATTACTAAGGAGGAAATCGGTACGTCATACTGGAACTTAGCTGGAAGCAAAAAGAAGCGAGCATCTAGCGATCATATTTTCTTTGGCTTCCTACGTAGCTCCCTCAACTAGTTGATTTCTCCAGAAAACCTTCACTGAAGCTACCTCCTTATTCCTCAACTTTTGAATTTGACAATCAAGGATCTCAACTGGAACCTCCTCATATGTAAGATTATCTTTCACCCCAATGGTCTCTACCAGAACAACTAGAGCTGGATCACTAATGCACTTCTTAAAAAAGCAAATGGAAAACTTGGATGCACTGAAGATGACTCTGCTGGTAACTCCAACTCATAATCCACTTTGCCAATTCGCCTCAAAATCCTGTAAGGACCAACAAATCGGGGACTAAGCTTCCTTTCTTGCCAAACCTCAAAACTCTCTTCATGGGAGACACCTTTAGAAACACCCAATCGTCGACCTCAAACTCAAGCTCTCTCCTCCTAACATCAGCATATAATTTCTAACGAGTCTATGTTGTCCTCAGCCTCTCTTGGATGATCTGAACTTTCTCAACTGAATTGAGTCCTATTAATGTAGCTCACCTACCTCGAACAATCTAATAGGTGATCTATATCTCTACTTATAAAGAGCCTCAAATGGAACCATCTGAATACTGGAGCGATAATTGTTATTGTAAGAAAACTCAATGAGAGGTACTGATCATCCAAACTACCCTTGAAATCAATCACGAAAGCTCTCAACATGTCCTTAAGAGTCTGAATGGTCCGCTCGGCATAACCATTTGTCTACAGGTGAAAAGCTATGCTAAGCTTGACCTTAGTACCCAGGCCCTCCTGAAATGACTTCCAGAACTGAGAGTGAACTATGTATCTCTATCATAAATAATGGACAATGGAACCCCATGAAACCTAACTAATTACCAAATGTAAATTCTAGCATAATCCACGGCTGAATCTATAGTCTTAACTAGTAGGAAATGTGCTGACTTGGTCATCCGGTCTGCAATCACCCATATAGAATCATATTGTCCTCGTGTATGCGGCAAACCTGTAATGAAGTCCATATTGATCACTTCCCATTTCCAAGTAGGAATACTAATATACTGTAGCATACCTTCCGACCTATGATGCTCAACCTTTGCCTGTTGATAATTCGAACACTTAGCCACAAACTCACGATGTCCTTCTTCATGCCATTCCGCTAGTAGACTTCCTATAATTCATGATACATCTTGGTGGAACCTGGATGGATGGAATACCGAAAGCTATGAGCCTCTCTCAACATCAGCTCTGTCACGACCCGAACGTAGATCCTGGTCACAACATAGGACAAGGAGACCCGAGAGACTCCATGTCGACCCATGGAGTGAGCATACATTTAATTCAATCAATAAAGAGTAATACTCAATGTAATAACATATCAGAAGCATAAACATGACATAACATAGGAAACTAAGCGTACTTCATACATAAAAGTTGAATACTACACATAGTCTGAAAGCCTCTAACATATCAGATGGGTTGATGGGACAACAGCCCCAACTAACTCGATAGGTCTAGAAAACTGAACATGCATAGAGAAATCTGATAAACATGGTCCTCGGGAGATGAGGATCACCACGAGCATAGGATGCTAACTCTGAAAGGATGGCTAAGGACGGGGCTGAGTCTGAGAGTCAGGTCCTGTATCATGAAATGATACAGCATAGAGTATGCAGTTAGTACGTGGAATGTACCAAGTATGCAAGGCAAGTAAAACGGATATTTAAAATAAATAAAAGTGCGTAAGAGTAGGACAACATGCTCATGACATAAATATCATAGTGTAATATAAGGCTCAAGGTTTTCAAAGCATTCATAAATTAAATATGCATAATCATAAGAGAAAAGCTTTATTAAATATGACTTCAGCCAAATTCGTATGAACATAACCATGCATAAATCATGAGGAACAATGAGAGATTCTTATAACCGACATACCCCATATGAGCATTCATGGAGCCCGACCTGTAAATCCCTAGTCGGGAGGGTGTTCGTACCTTTCCAAGAGTACAACTATAATTGGAGTGATATCACACATGAAAGTCCCATTTGGAAAAAAGGGGACAGTCTCAAGGGAGGTCCCATTATATCCTACAGTGGCACGTAGTTCTGAGATTTGTGACAACACCTGGACCCCAAACCTACTCGGTCTTAAATAATTCTCCAAAACATATATAGTGCTCATAATATAATATATATGAGATTCATGGGCTAGTTAAATTATGGTAATCATAGGCATACTTGTAAATACGTGAACTAGCTATGATGGTAAGACCCGAGAGTCGGCCAAAATCATAAATCATAAATTATGAGGTTCATGCATACTAGTAAATCATATATATGCTTTTTAGATCAAACATTCATAATGTGCATTTGAATAAATCCATATCATAACTCATAAATCGTGATGGGTTTAAGAACATCAAAAACAAGGGTAAGAATCATAACTCGATTCATCATAGAACATGTATAATTAGGCATAATTTAATAGAAATTGAAAAACTAAATTTATAATTGAATTAATGGTAAAATATAATCATGATTCGTAAAATGTGATGCAAAACATGAGAAGTAGTAACATATAGATAAATCATTAGAATTTTGTAAGATTTAGGATAAAACCCCATAAGATTTTGAAACTAAACTTCATGAATTAGGAGAGATTGGGCTTGGGTGTGAATGAAAACACCCACTCATAACCCTATATACCTAATTATAGCTAATTCTTACACTTTCATGATTGCCCAAGAAGGATTTGAAAGGAATTGGAAGGGCTAAGGCTTGATCTCCTCTCTAACTCTCTCTAACTTGCATGTGTGGGTTTTTTAATAGGTTAGACTGACTTAACCTATCTTAATACTCTGAAAATAACTTAAAATGACGTAGTATAGGACCTTAGAGCATAGGAATGACAAGAATACCCTTAATAATTTCAGAACAAATAACTGCTCGTCAGTCCCCACGAGGGACCTAACAACTCGTTACTCAAGGCAACGACTCGTGGCATCATCCATCACATGCACTGCCCTAAATTTCAATTAATTTCTATCTGTTTACCACGACCCATCCCATGAATCATGGTGACTAACCACAAATCGTGGGGTCCTTCCAAGGTGTACATTGCCATCTCCCTTCTCCTTCTCAGTCACCACTTTCCACGACTGACTCAACGAGTCGTGGGTCTGATCACGACTTGTCCTTGGGGACCTTAAATCCCAAATTTTATACTCACATCTTGAGCCTCACCACGAGTTATCTCCTGACTCGTGGTCTATCCCGGGTCACATCATGACCCGTTCTGTGACCTAATGCCAGATTTCAAAATTTTCTCCGTTTTAACTCCTAGGTCTTATCTTTGGGCTTCCAGGTTATAACAATATCTCCCTCTTGGGAATATTCGTCCTTGAATGTTGAAAATCTTACAGAAGTGCAGAAAAATACAATCATCATACTCAAATACTGATCATTTAAGCAGAAAACTAACGGAATGACTATCTCCGATTCAAGCTACATAACTGAACTGAATTCACAAATCATACATGCATCTATATACATAAAAGAAACTTGGGCACATGAACTGATCATGAAAACTAATTAGGGTACTAGGGAAAAATTGGTACCTCAAGATGAAACTAAGCCTGTAGAGAATAGATGTGCGTATCTAGCCATCATGTCTGCTTCGGTTTCCCAAGTATCTCCTTCAACATGCCGATTCCTCCATAACACTTTGAACAAAGATACTTCCTTGTTCCTTAGCTTTCGAAATTGACAATCCAGCATTTCCACCGAGACCTCCTTATAACTGACACTATCCATCAGGACAACTAGAGTTGGGTCACCTAAACACTTCTTTAAGAGCGATACATGGAATACAGGATGCATAGAAGCTAATTCTGAGGGCAACTCCAATTCATATGCCACCTTTCCAAACCGTTTCACAATATGGTAGGGGCCAACGTAATGAATGCTGAGTTTTCCTTTCTGTCCAAACCGTATTACTCCCTTCATGGAAGACACCTTCAAAAACATCCAATCATCCACTTCGAACTCGAGTTCTATCCTTATCACATCGGCATAGGACTTTTGGAAACTTTAAGTTGTTTTCAACCTGTCTCGTACGAGTTGAACCTTCTCCATATCCTTATGGACTGAATCTGGTCCTATCATCACAGCTTCACTAACTTTGAACCAACTAATAGGTGATCTACATCTCCGCCCATAGAGATCCTGTATGCAAACTTGATAGGAAGCAAATGATCATCCAAACTACCTTTGAAGTCAATCACGCATGCTCTCAACATGTCCTCGAGCTTCTGAATTTTTCTCTCTGCTTGACCATCCATTTGTGGGTGAAATGTTGTGCTGAGCTTAACCTGAGTACCCAGTCCTTTTTGAAACGACCTCCAAAACTAATAGGTAAATTGGGTACCTCTGTCTGAAATGATGGATAAGGGAAATCCATGCAACCAAACTAGCTCCCGGATATATAGTTGACATAATCCTCAGCCAAATCCGTCATTTTGACAGGTAGAAAATTAGCGGCCTTGGTCAACCTATCTACGACAACCGAGATGGAGTCACATTGCCAACGAGTACGAGGAAAACTTGTGATGAAGTACATATTGATTTCTTCCATTTCCAAGTAGGAATACCGATATCCTGAAGCACACCCCCTGGTCTCTAGTGCTCGACCTTCACTCACTGACAGTTTGGACACTTAGCTACAAACTCCGCGATGTCCTTCTTCATGTCATTCCACTAATAGACTTCCCGTAAGCCACGATACATCTTGGTGGCACCTGGATGGATTGAATACCTAGATTCATGAGCCTCATGCAACATCCGGCTCCTCAAATCATCAACATCCGAAACACATAAGCGATCCTGGTATCAAAGCATACCACCTTCTCCTTTGGAGAAAACCTCTACTTTCTGATTCTGAACGACATCCATTAATTTTAACCAAAATTGGGTTCTCATCTTTTCTAGCTTTTAAATCAATCACCAAGAACGATTATGATCCGTTCTAAACAATAACGCCACCATCAGTCGAGTCATCGAACCTAACTCCCAACCTTGCAAGTCGATGTACATCCTTCACCAGCTCCTTTTTACCCTCACCCACATGGGACACACTCTCCATGGAGAGTCCGCTAAGTGTGTCCGTTACTACATTGGCCTTGCCCAGATGGTAAAGCACACTCATCATAGTCCTTAGGTAACTCTAACCACCTCCTTTGCTGAAGATTGAGATCCTTCTGGGTAAACACATATTGTAAACTCTTATGGTCCGTAAACACATCCATGTGAACCCCGTAAAAATAATGTCTCCATATCTTCAAGGTGAATACCACCACGGCTAATTCAAGATCATGGGTCGGGTAGTTCTTCTCATGAACTTTCAGCTTTCTAGAGGCATATGCTATAAACTTCTCGTGCTGCATCAATATACACCCAAGTTCAATCCGCGAAGCATCACAATACACCACGAACCCATAGGTTCCCTCGGGTAGGGTCAACACTGTTGTTGAGGTAAGTAAAGCATTCAACTCCTAAAATCTCCTCTCACAAGCCTCCAACCATTGGAATTTCACCTTCTTTTGTGTCAATTTGGTCAAGGGTGCTGCAATAGATGAGAAACCTTCCAAAAATCTCTGATAGTATCCAGCTATACCCAAAAAGCTCCGAATCTCTGAAGGATTCACCGATCTAGGCCAATTCTTCATGGCATCTATTTTCTGAGAGTTCATATTTATGCCCTCGCTTGATACCACATGGCCCAAAAATGCCACAGAGTTCAACCAAAACTTGCACTTGCTGAATTTGGCATATAATTGGCGATCCTTGAGAGTCTGTAGCACTACTCTCAAATGAGCAGCATGCTCCTCCTCGCTTCGAGAGTATATCAGGATGTCATCAATAAACACAATCACGAACATATCCAAGTATGGCTTGAACACCCTATTCATCAAGTCCATAAAAGCTTCAGGAGCATTCGTTAGCACAAAAGACATAACTACAAACTCATAATGACCATACCGCGTCCTGAAGGCTATGTTTAGGATGTCACTCTCCCGAAATCTGAGCTGATGGTACCCAAATTTGAGATCTATCTTTGAAAAACACTTGGCACCCTGAAGTTGGTCAAATAAATCATCAATCCTGGGTAGAGGATACCTGTTCTTGACGGTGACCTTGTTCAATTGCCGATAATCGATTCACATACGAAGGGAACCATCTTTATTCCGGACAAAGAGAACTGGTGCACCCCATGGGGATTCTCTCGATCTAATGAAACCCTTATCCAATAGATACTTCAACTACTCCTTCAACTCTTTTAGCTCGGCGGAGCCATTTTTGAGGGAGGAATAGATATAGGTTGGGTGTCGGGAAGAAGGGCAATACCAAAATTGATTTCCCTCTCGGGAGGTACACCCGGTAAATTATTAGGGAACACTTCTGGATACTCGCATACTTCTGGAACTAACTGGATAGTCGGGGTCTCAGACTTAACATCCTTAACCCTAACTAGATGATACACACAACCCTTGGAAATCATCTTCCTAGCCTTAAGATAAGAAATAAAAATGACCTACAGGCACGGCCGACTACCCTTCCACTTCAAGACTAACTCACCCGAAAAGCGGAACTCCACCACACTAGTTCTACAATTAATAGAAGCATAACGCACATACAACTAATCCATACCGAGAATAATATCGAAGTCAGTCATGGATAACTCTACTAGATCTGCTAAGGTGATTTTCTGAAGGACTGTGACCGGGCAACCTCTATATACACGTCTAGCTACGACTAAGTCACCCACTAGAGTAGATACTGAGAAAGGTTCTAACAAGATCTCGGGACTGACTCCGAAACTACTAGCCATGTAAGGTGTCACAAAAGACAAGGTAGCCCCGAGATCTAACAAAGCATAAATATCAAGGTGAAAAACTAATAAGATGCCAGTAACCACATCGGGGGAAATCTCCTGCTCCTGACGGGTCGCCAGGGCATAGAACCTATTTCGACAATGAGCGCCAGCTGAACTAGTCGAAGTGCCCTGCTAGGAGGGACGTGCTTCTAGAGTGACAGAACTAGAAGCTAGTATACGGGCTTCGTCGCCCCCTGATCTGGCCGAAGGGCAACCCCTGAGTTTGTGTTGGGGTTTTTCACACCGGAAACAAGCATTTTAGCCAACTAAGAACCTCTCTGGGTGGTTCTTGCCGCACCTTTCATAGGCTGGGAAGGTGCGCTCTATCTGCATTCTACCCTGACCCTCGAATTTGAAGCCCTGCCTCTCCAATCACCTCGTGATCTAGATGGTGCACTAGCTGATGATGGTGCTGGAGCAAAAGACCTGTGATGAGACTGCTGGTAATGTCCGCCCCATAACCTAGGTTGAGAAATCCCATAATTGTCTATCCTGGAACTCTTGGTCTCTCTCTACCTCAGATACACCGTCTCCATCTGCTTGGCATGTAACACTACGTGGGGAAAATCCATGTCCTGATGCAGCATGACGATCCTACATTCCTTATTCAGGTAGTCCGGCTCTCCATGTACAAATCGGCTCACCCTACCCCTCTAGTATTCCACTAACTCTGGTGCATACTTGGATAAGCGTGTGAACTCGAGAGCATACTCCTAAACTGACATGTCACCCTACTTTAGATTTAAAAACTCGGTCGCCTTCAGTTCCCTCATCTCATGAGGGAAGAACCGATCAAAAAAGGCTGCATGAAACTCTTTCCAATTGATAGGGCCTGCTCCCACTGCCCTACTATCTTTCCACTTTTTAAACCAAATATCCGCAACCCCTTTCAGCTGATAAAAGGCCAGGTCAACGCAATCCCCATTTGCCACCCCCATGACCTGGGTGATCTTCAAAATCTCATCAATGAATTCATGCGGCTACTCATCTACTATTGACCCAACTTTGGGGGGTTCATTCTCAAAAAATCTTTGACTCTAGCTACCGCAGCATTCCTGTTCTTAGGGAGATGCACCACCGCTTATTGATTGACCCGAGTAACCGAGGCCTACACTAGCATCTATGTGGCTACCCTGAATTCAGTGTGGGTAGCCGGCTCTGGTGCAAGCTTCTCATGGGCTGGTGGGCCTGATGGTGCCCCTCTCCATTAGTGTTCTCGTGTCCATTTCCATTCCCATTCCTCCTACTGTTAACTCTGCGTGGAGCCATGATTCTGCAATCGCGATTAGCATGAGATAGAAGGACAGGGAGACATTTCATCGCACGACATAGATCATTAAAGAAGGAAACACTTACTAAACATCTCGTAACCTCTTCGTCATAAGTGTGGCACGTTTCACACCCACTAAAAAGACTCTACTTAACGCGTCTTTCAAATACCCTAGGACACTTCAAACCTATGGCTCTGATACGAAGTTTGTCACGACCCGAACATAGACCCGGGTCGCAATAAAAGACAAAGAGCCCCGAGAGACTCCAAGTCAACCCATGGTGTGAGCATATATCTAACTCAATCAATAAAGAGTAATACTCAAAGTAATAACATAGTGGAAGCATAAACATGACATACCATAGGAAGCGAAGCGTACTTCATACATAACAGTTGAAACTACACATTGTCTGCAAGCCTCTAACATATCTGAAGGGTGAGCATACATCTAACTCAATCAATAAAGAGTAATACTCAAAGTAATAACATAGTGGAAGCATAAACATGACATAACATAGGAAGCAAAGCGTACTTCATACATAACAGTTGAATACTACATATTGTCTGAAAGCCTCTAACATATCTGAAGGGTTGATGTGACAACAACCCCAACTAACTCAATAAGTCTAGAAAACTGAACATGCATAGAGAAATGTGATAAACATGGTCTTCGGGAGATGAGGACTCACCACGAGCGTAGGATCCTAACTCTGAAAGGCCGGCTAAGAACTGGGCTAAGCTTGAGAGTCGGGGCCTGTATCATGAAACGATACAACATGGAGTATGTGGACAGTACGTGGAATGTATCGAGGATGCAAGGCAAGTAAAACGCACATTTAAAATACATAATAGTGTGTAAGAGTAGGACAACATGCTCATGACATAAATATAATAGTGTAATATAAGGCTCAAGGTTTTCCAAGCATTCGTAAAGTAACTGTATGCATAATCATAAGAGAAAAGCTTTAATGAACATGACTTGAGCCAAAACCATATGAACATAACCATGCATAAATCATGAGGAACAATAGGAGATTCATATAACCGACATACCCCATATGAGCACACATGGAGCACGTCCTGTAAATACCTAGTTGGGAGGGTGTTCGTACCTTGAAAAGGGTAGAACCATGAAGGGCGTGATATCACACATGAAAGGACCATTTGGGAAAAAAGGGACAGTCTCAAGGGAGGTATCATCATGTCCCGCGATGGCACGTATTCTGAGATTCGGGGCAAAACCTGGGCCCCGAACCTACTTGGTGTTTAATACAACTCCCAAAACATATGTAATGCTCATAATATAATATATACGAGATTCATGGTATAATTAAATCATTATAATCATAGGCACGCTGGTAAATACGTGAACTATCCATGAAGGTAAGGCCCGTGAGTCGGCCAAAATCATAAATCGTAAATCATGAGGTTCATGCATACTTGTAAATCATGTATATGCTTTTTAGATCATACATTCATAATGGTCATTTGAATAAATCCATATCATAACTCATAAATCATGATGGGTTTAAGAACATCAAAGATAAGGATAAGAATCATAACTCGATTAATCATAAAACATGCATAATTAGGGATAATTTAATATAAATTGAAATCAATAAATTTATAATTGAATTAATGGTAAAATCAAATCATGATTCGTAAAATGTGATGTAAAACATGAGTAGTAGTAACCCATAGATAGATCATTAGAATTTCATAAGATTTAGGATAAAACCCCATAAGATTTTAAAAAAAATTCACGAATTAGGAGAGATTGGAATGGGTGTGAACAAAAACACCCACTCATAGCCCTACATACCTGATTATAGTTGATTCTTACACTTTCCTAATTGTCCAAGAAGTAATTTAGCAGAACTGGAAGAGCTAAGGCTTGATCTCCTCTCTAACTCTCTCTAACTTGCATGCATGGGTTTTTGAATAGGTTAGAATGACTTAACCTATCTTAATACACTCTGAAAATAACTTAAGTCAGTGGATCAATTATAGCTAGATGGGTATATAGAAATTTCCCTGTCACAGTACTTCAGAAATTTGCCTCAAAAGATTTAGTAGAGTTAGCCATCACCAATTTTGATGTTTTCCTTGGCATGGGTTGTCTATATGCATGTTATGCCTCAGTCAATTATGAAGCCAGTGCAGTAGAGTTTAGATTTCCAGGTGAGCCAGTCCTAGAGTTAAAGGATAGTTCAGTTGTGCCTATAGGTTGTTTCATTTCCTACCTTAAGGCTAGAAAGATGATTTCCAAGGGTTGCGTGTACCATCTAGTTAGGGTTAAGGATGCTACATCCGAAACCCCGACTATCCAGTTAGTTCTCATAGTGAGTGAGTATCTAGAGGTGTTTCTAGATGATTTACCGGGAATCCCTCCCAAGCGGGAGATTGATTTTTGTATTGACCTTCTTCCTGATATCCAGCCTATATCTATTCCTCCATCCAGAATGGACCCAGCTGAGTTAAAGGAGTTGAAGGAGATGTTTAAATGCCTCTTAGTCAAGGGATTCATCAAACCTAGCAAATTCTCTTGGGGTGCGCTAGTTCTCTTTGTCCATATGAAGAATGGTTCTCTTCATATGTGCATTGATTATTGACAATTGAGCAAATATACTATCAAGAACAGGTATCCTCTCCCCAAGATTGATGATTTGTTTGACCATCTTCAGGGTGCTAACTGATTTTCAAAGATAGACCTCAGTTCCTGATACCATCTGCTAATGGGGGAGTGTGACATCTCGACAACAACCTTTAGCACTCGGTATTGTCACTATGAGTTTATAGTTATTTCTTTTGGAATAACAAATTCTCCTACAACTTTTATAGATTTGATGAACAGGGTGTTCAAGTCATACTTGGATTTGTTCATGAATGTTTTGATAGATGATATTCTCATATACTCTCAGCGCGAGGAGGAGCATGCCGCTCATTTGTGGGTGGTGGTACATAATCTCAAGGATTACCAATTATATGCTAAGTTTAGCAAATGTGAGTTTTGGTTGAATTCAGTGGCCTTTTTGGGTCATGTAGTGTCAAGTGAGAGTGTACAGGTGGACTCTCAAAAGATAGAAGCAGTGAAGAATTGGCCAAGACCAATGAATCATTTGGATATCAGGAGTTTCTTGTAATTAGCTAGTTATTATTGGAGATTTCTTAAGGGTTTTTCATCCACTGTAGCACCGTTGACCGAACTGACCCAAAAGAAAGTGAAGTTTCAAAGGTCGGAGGCTTATTAGAAGAGCTTCAAGGAGTTGAAGACCTGACTCACCTCAGCAATAGTGTTAACCCTACTGAAGGGTACTGATGGGTTTGTGGTATATTGCGACGCTTGGAGGATCGACCTCAGTTATGTATTGATGCAGCACGGTAATGTTATAGCATATGCATCCAGACAGCTGAAGGTCCATGAAAAGAACTACCCAACTCATGAACTTGAATTGGCAGCGATAGTATTTGCCTTGATGATTTGGAGATACTATCTGTACAAGGTCCATGTAGATGTTTTTACAAACCAAAAAAGCATACAGTACATAGGAGGTGGTTGGAATTTGTAATGCCCCAAAAATCGTAAGATCAAACCCGGGAGTTGAAACAGAGAAAATAGGATTTTCTGCACCAGGTCACAGGACGAGTCGTTCAGTGACCCGTCAGGAGGACCACGAGTCGTTAAGTGACTCGTGGTGAGGATTCGAAGTTAGTTGGAAATTTTAAGTTTAGGGTGACCAGAAGTCATGGTCAGCCCCATGAATCATTAAGTCAGTCGTGGTCAAGGATGGTTGAAAGAAGAGGATGTTTGGATAGTGCACTTAATGGGTCCTCACCATGACTCGTTGGGTGCACCACAAGTCGTGCTGTCGCCTGTGGTGACACCTAGGTGGTTTCCGACAGTGAGTACGACAGAAGGTGACCACGAGTCGTGGTCACTAGTAACGGGTCATTAATTGCCTCTTGGTTTCAACCTGATGCAGTTTCCAGTGAAGACGGCGGATGGCATGCCACGACTCGTGACCAGGGACAATGACTCGTCCATTCCATCGTGGGACTAGTAGTTTGTTTTTCCCTGCGAGTTTAGTAAGGGTTTTTCCATAATTCCTATGATTCTAAGGCCTAAACTACATCGTTTTAATCTCTTAATAGTGAGTGTTAATAAGGGTAAGTTCATTCTAAGATATTCCTAATTCATGCATGCAAGTTTAGTAATCTAGAGGGGGTGATCAAGCTCAATATCTCAAAGTTCTTCCTCAATTATTCCTTGGGCGACCAGAGAAATTGTAGAATCAGATCCTCTCAGGTATGTAGGGTTATGAATGGGTGAAATTGATAACACTCATTCCCAATCCCTCTCTAATACATGAAAATCTACATGTTGATTCTATGGGTTTTAACCCAATGCATAAATTCCCTGAGTTTCCACCATGGGGATGATGTAAGCATGTTTTCTATTGTTGAATTATGATTCATGGGCATGTTTTACAATGTTTTTAATTATAAATCATGTTTTCAAGTTTTATAAACTATGATGCCCATCCATAAAAGTTCATGAAAGTTGAGATCTATGATGTATGTTCAATATGATGAGATACTTATGAGAAAAGCATGTTTTCAAGTTACTCATGTCTATGATCATGTTTTCATGTGAATTAAGTATTTTCAAACAAGTTTAATTATTTGGCAAGCCTATATGTTCAAGAATGATTTATGAATTCATGTCCATCATCTTACCACATAGTTTTGGAGTCTAGACTCCCGATTAAGTTCAACTTGTGGAATGGTTTCAGTGAAGGCTCCATATGTATGATTTTAGATTTTATATGTATATGATCATTCAGCTTTTTCACTAGATGATGGTTAGCTTCGTTGAAAAATAATGGAGAGCATATGCATGTTTTTGGGAGTATTGTCTAACATCGACAAGGCTAAGGGTCAGTCAACCCTATGACTTAGAACAATGAGTCAAACGTAGGTATGTTCAGATTATTCCTGACCTCCTTTGTGAGCTTTCCCCTGCCCCAAGGGGCCTTCAACTTGATATCGATATCGTGGTAGTTTCTTTAGCCCTGGAAAGGCTTTAGACGGCTCTGCCCACTTGAGTGTAATAGTTGGGACCATTTAAGATCTATCGTGGTAATGTCGGTTATATGACGAGTCTCCTTTTGTTCCTCATGATTTCAGTTATGCCTGTACATCAATCATGATATTATGTTTTCAGCAAGTTTGACCCTTTGTTCTATTTTACTTATGATTATCAGTTTACAACTTTTAGTCATTTGAATAAGTTATGATATGCATTTATATTCAGATCATTATTTTAGAAAATAGAATGCAAGCCTATTCTCAGAATCTTATCTTGATTATGTTTTACATTATGCATGATTTAATGATTTTACTTACTAAAGCGATTTTACTTACCTTGCATGCTCGGTACATTCCATGTACTGATCACATACTCTGATATTCAGACTCAGTCACGTTGCTAGCTAGTTTTCTAGTGGAGGATATCTAGTCTCAGTTGGTGAGTCCTAATCTCCCAAGGATCATTCCTTGTCAGTTATCTTTATATCTTCAGTTTCAGACTTAGAGAGTTAGTTGGGGTCTTTCCCTTCAACTCATCAACAGTTGAGGCTCTTCATACACATATTGTATTCAGCTTCAGACTCATGTTGTATGTTCAGATTTTATGTTATGTTTAGATTTTCGCTATGTTTATCTTGTTGATCTTCCAAATTTATTGATTGAGTTAGAAGTTATGTTCACGTCATGGGTCGATTGGAGTCTCTCGAGGCTTCTTGTACCGTGTCTTGATCCAAGCCCTTGTTTAGTTCATGACAAACTTGGTAGCAGAGCAGTAGGTTTTTAAGTGTCTTACGATGTCTCAAAGCCGCGTTAAGTAGAGTCTTTTTCATGGGTGTGAAGCGCGCCACAATTATGATGAAGAGACGTTTAGGAAATGTCCTCTTCTTTCACAATCTTTGTCGTGCAGTGCAATGTCTCTCTATCTTTCTAACTCATGCTATTTGCATATGTAGAATCATGCCTCCCCATAGAGTTAATGGAAGGAGAAAGAGAAACGGAAATGGCCACAATTGTGTCAATGGAGATGGGCATCAACAGGCCCCACTAGCCCATATGGAGCACGTACCGGAGCCGGTTGCCCATGCTGAATTCAAGGTAGCCATTCAGATGCTAGCACTGACCTTGATCGCCCAGGTCAATCAGCAGGCGGCGGCGCATGTCCCTCAGAATGGGAATGCAGCGACAGTGAGGGTTAAAGACTTTCTGAGGATGAACCCTCCAAAGTTTCTTGGGTCAAAGATGGACGAGGATCCACATGAGTTTATTGAGGAAATTTTAAAGATCATTCAGATTATCAGTGTGACAGGGTAAGAGTGTGCCAATTTGGCGTAGTATCAGTTTAAGGGGGTCGCACACATTTGTTTCAAACAGTGGAAGGATAGTAGGGCAGTCGGAGCAGGCCCTATCAGTTGGGAAGAGTTTCTTGTCACTTTTCTAGAGCGATTCTTCCCTAGTGAGATGAGGGAGCTGAAAGCGGCTGAATTTGTGAATCTGAGACAAGGAAAGATGACCGTGCAAGAGTATGCATTAGAGGTCACTTGTTTATCCAAGTATGCACCATAGTTAGTGGTTGATCAGGGAGCTTGAGTGAGCAGGTTTGTTCATGGAGTGGCGGACCACCTAGACAAGGATTGCCGGACTACAATGCTTCATCAGGATATGGATTTTCCTCGGATAGTCTTGTACGCCCTGTAGATGGAGATGGTGCATGTGATAGAGAGAGAGAGTCTAGGAGGGCCAGGACAAACAGTTATGGGTTCTCTCAGCAGAGACTAGGTGGTGGACACTATCAGCAGTCCCACCAGGGATCGTTAGCTTCGGCATAGTCGGGTATGAGTGTGCCATCCAGATGTAGGCACGAACAAAGTGGACGAGCATCAAGATCTAGAGGCCATAGCAGCAGGCCCACATATTCCAGTATCCCAATTTGTGACAGGTGTAGCTGAAGACACATGGGTAAGTTTTTGGCGGGTATAGGTGCTTGCTTTGGATGTGGGAAGCCTGGACATATGCTCAGAGATTGCTCAACAATTTGACAGGGCCTTGATAGGGGCTGAGGCCCAGCTTCCAGTTTAGCAGCTCCAACAGCACCCCCTGCATAACAGAGGGCATCTACTAGCACAGGTGGTGGACAACACCAAAACAGATTCTATGATCTAGCATCCCGCCAGGAGGAGGAGGTCTCCCCGAACACAGTCACTGATATGTTACGAGTTTTCCACCTTGATGTATATTCTTTGGTAGATCCAGAGGCTACTTTGTCCTTTGTGACGCCCTACATTGCTAGTAGCTTCCGAGTCAGTCCTGAAATTCTATCAGAATCCTTCTCAATCTCCACTCCAGTCAGTGATTAAGTTATTGCTCGACGAGTATATAGAAATTTCCCTATCAAAGTTATTTAGAAAATCACCTTAGCAGATCTAGTAGAGTTAGCCAAGATCGACTTTGATGTTATCCTCAGCATGGATTGGCTATTTGCATGCTATGCCTTAGTTAATTGTAGAACCCGTGCGGTAGAGTTTTGATTTTCGGTTGACCCAGCCTTAGAGTGGAAAGGTAGTTTAATTGTGCCTGTAGGTGACACGGAGATATCGCGAAAACACACTAGAATATGCATAAAAATTGAGCTTCGACAGCCTCTTGCCACGATGGCAGCGTGGTAGCTGCTTGTGCAGCGCGTTTGCACCCGTGCCACGCCCACTGTCGCGCAGCTGTGCCTGGCGTGCCACGGCGCTGGCACGCAGGTGGCCTACTTGCTGCCTTCTTCTCGCCCCTGGAATTGGCGTGGCACGGTACTGGGCGCGGCACACGCATAGCGTGCCCCGCTGCCTAGCATGGCCAGCCTTGCCAAGGCATGGTTCCTTGCCGACTTTTGCAATTTGCTTCCTATTCCATTTCTCCACTTCACCCATCATTATTTAGTCTCTTAAATGCATTTTTCACCTACAAAAACAAGGACTAAGCATCTTGGTTAGTATATATCCAAATTTACATAAAATCACATGAGAAATTAAATGCATAAATAGACAAACATGACTAAACTAAGTTATAAAATAGCACTTTGGCACGCGATTATGCCCAAGATCAGTAGGTCATTTCATTTCTTATCTTAAGTACAAAAAGATGATCTCCAAGGGTTTCGTGTACCATCTAGTTAGGATTAAGGATGCTACATTCGAGACCCTTGTTCGGTCTATTTGGTATAACTACACGCAAGTGCACGTGGTTGAACAAGTAGTAAAGTAGCTCAAGTAAGCCAAGTATCGATCCCACAGGGACTGGACTAAGGTATCAATTTAATCAAGTGTCAATAAACGTTAACTCTAAACTGCAGACAACAGTGCGAAGAAGATTTTGATATTTTGTTTCCTAATTTTATACTAAATCTAAAATGAATATACAATTTGAGTCTGAACTATAAGTATGCGCATGCTGAGGCTAAAATGAACATGTAGAGAAATAAATCATCGATACAATTTGATTAATCTTTCCTCCGGTTGCTAGTCAAGAATTATTACCTATGGATTAAAACTCTCGTATTTAACCCAACTTAAGAATCATGAACCTTCCACCTACATCTCTGTGATAAAAAGAAATTCATGTTCTAGCCATACAAAACCGATTCCTTAATTGACTAATACGACTTTCAGGTATATCCCTATTCTGAAGGTAAATCAATTCTCAATTTTCCCAAACTAAGAAAAGATCATATCCTATCAATTCACAACTTTCCAATTTCTCTCTCTCTCGAGTGAAACCAGACTTTTTAGATATACATTAACGTTGGCCACACATTAACGCAGTAAGAACAAGAATCAATAGGACAACCATGGAAGAAAAGATGAAAAACCAATTTATCAATAATCACATTTCAATACAAATGTTCTTAACCTCAGCAAGAAGGGAATTTAGCCACTCATTTGTGGATTAAACATCGTTGAATGAATGTTAATCATACAAGCAATTGAAATAAAGAAGAAGGAGATAGAGAAAAACCTTGAGATTTTCGTCCCCTCAACTGCCTGTAACCCACGTTCTTCCTCCACCAAGTCAGAATTATTAGAAATTAACCTAAGTGTTCTATTTATACTAGTGGGAATTTTTCCCGGAATAACAAGCAATGTGTCACGGAGTGCATCACGGAGCACTGCCTCCGTGACACGCCACCAATGCGAACCCTCACTGGAATCCGATCGTCCAAGTATTAATGCCCAACATGGCGCGGCGTGCAACGCGGGGCTAGGCCAACGTGCCAAGGCCCCAACGCACACCTTCACTGGAATTTGGCATAATTTCAGCATCCAGGCAGAATGCATCCGCGATGGCAGCGTGACACGGCTCCATCGCCGAGCCACTTTAATTCATGCTTTCCTTGTGCTTTTTTCCTTGCTAGCTTCTGAGTCCAATCCCGATTTCTCCCAACCTTCATCTTAGCTTCATAAAATCATATTTTTCCTGCAAAACCACACTAATCATGTTGGTTAGTATAAATTCACATTTTATTACAATTCACATGAGAATGTACAAACATCGATAGATAAACAAGACAAAATGACACATTTGAGTATCAATTTGGCATATAAATCTGCCCAAGATCACTTACCCCCCACTTAAATCCTTGTTCATCCCCGAACAATAATCATACACCTCATGCGATTGACACCCGATCCTGGATACTTTGGCTCGACAATTCAAGCTACGGTTATACCGATTATTTAATATAGCAAATCATCAAGAAAACATGCATAGTCTTATCAATACAATGACCTTCAACACATTAAGACCTCCTAGACTCAAGAATCGACTCTCGATATCGGAAAACTCATGCAAATCAGCTGATCAAGATATCCGACATGAACTTCAATCTCTCGTCGAGCATGTGTCCTCACCACACAAGAGAATTTTCCCCTTTTTAATCACATGAACTCAAAGACATTACATGCAGGGGCATATACACAAGATTTCGCTCTCTCTCCCAAAAGAATTCACATGCATCATATCATGAACCATAGGCTTGCCTTTGGTGTATTACTCCACTAATATAAGGACGCGTGATGTAAGATCACGTAGGACTTAACGGGTTGTAGTGTAAGCTACGGAACTAGCAAATACTAGGCTAACCAATAATAACAACTAGCTTCCTTAAGCGCTTTTTCAATACATCCTATCAACCTTATGGGCATTGTTTCTTCCTTCATCCTCCCATTCTTGAACTCTGTATGGAGAATTGAAAAAAATGCTCACCGAAAACATCAATTCCAAGATGAGCATAGTTTGGAGAGAAAAATCCATCCACAAAATGAATAAACCACCACGTTATGTAGAAGGTGACTGCTATTGGAAATAGGATGACACTGCAAAAGAATGGTGGGTGAGCAATAACTACAGGAATAAGGAGCTAAGAAAAAGAGCATCTATTTTGGTTACAGTAATTCAGAAGTTACAATTGAAATTTCCTCCTGACAATATATCCATGATGTTACACCCCGTAAGTTTCTATTTTTTAAGTCGGCATATTCGTACGATAATCAAGAGTTTTAGAGTATGACATGTACGAGAAAGGGCCCGGGGAAAGGTCGAACGAGCGCGGAATCGGGGTTGCAAGGGAGAAGGCCGGAGCATGCTGCAACAAGGACGGTGTGTCACGGACCCCTTTCCTGCGCGTTGGGCGCCGTGGCACGCCCGACTTTTGGCGCGTTGGGGGCCGTGCCACGGACCCCATGTCCACTGCCCAAGTATATATATAAAGTCTCTTTAGTTGTTGAATCATTTTCCAACTCCTATTCGGACAGATAGAGGAAGGTTCGAGGTTTTCATATAATTTTCTTCCGTTTACACTGCCAAACGCCGTCTAAATTCAAATTAACTTCAGGTATTGAATCCTAAGTCTGCAGGGAGCATTACTACGAAGTTAGTTTCTCGAAATTCGCTCGGCAAATTGTAGCTCCGCCGAGCCAAGGTTGTCGGAATTGCTCCAAACTGATTTCTATACGATCATAGGCTTCAGGTAAGCATTTCTCCCTTCTGAAGTCTCGGGAAATTATACGTTTTCGACCGTATTTTGTTAAGTTGAAGTATAGTTAATATTGGTATTAAAAGTTATCATTTTTGCCGAATTTAAAACTGAAACTAGTCTCATTCTCCCAGTAATATGATTACAGTTGGAAAGAGCTATTGAATACGAATTGAAACTCGCCAGTTAACCAGAAATCGGCAATCCAGGTATGTTAAGGCAAATTCGTTTGGCAAGTTAGTCCTTTAGTACTATACCTCAGTTTGAATCCTAGTAAGAGAGCCAGTTAACCAGTATTCTATGTTTAGTTGGGATTGACTTTGCCCTATATAGCCTTCCATGACCAACCACAGGGTTACTAGCTGTGTCGACTCCCACCAGGGGCGAGATGACGTTGCTCCAAGGAGCGTTATGCCGTTCGCGAGGGACGAAGATGGGGTCCCAGGACCTCATACAGTTCATTCCATGGCTGGACTATTATATGTCGTATCGGCACCACACCCCCATCGAGCCTGGTGCCCGGGGTGCAGATATCAGGAGTCCACTGGACTCAGACACAGCTACAGTTCAGGGGCCGAGCGCGCTCAGTTGCAGACCTAGGGGACTGGTAGGACTGCTATAGTTACTAGTTGACTCAGTGTGACCTTATAGGGGTATATAGATTGGACTGTACTCGTCAGGGCTTATGGGGGCCCTGGGTGGGTTATTCTGTGCTGGTTGTACCTTCCGGCTTATGGAGACAAGGTAAGGTTATTGTTTGCATTAGTTACTGATAGATTAGACAGCAGGAAGTTTAGCTATTTAGGCAGTAACTCTATCCCTTTCTTTCAGTTACTTCCAGTTTTCTTTTAGTTCATTCAATTATTTACAGTCACTGCCTTACATATTCGGTACATATTGTACTGACGCCCTTCTGGGGCGCTACATTACTTGCCTGCAGGTGCCGATAGATGTGGACCAGGATCTTCTTAGCTTTCAATCAGAGTTAGCAGAACAGTCAGCTCCATTCCTCCGGAGCTAATAGCTAGAAAGTCTACTCTTTTAGCTTGTACAGTTTATGGGTAGGTCGGGCCCTGTCTCGACCATTATATCACTCCTAGAGGCTTGCAAATTGTTTTAGATTCTCTGTGGTTAGTTTTGTTGGCCGGGTGGGGCCCGAGTATGCTTTATTTTACGTGTTGGCCGTGTGGGGCCTTGTTTAGCTGTTAGTTAGCGGCCTTGTCGGCCATAGCTTAGTTTAGTGCTGGATTTACTTTACAGTTATAACTAGACAACATGGTGGTCCTGTCGGCCCGCTTAAGATTCCCCGTTATTATCTGTTTCTGGTTAGCTGTTTTCTTTTGCAGGTGGCTATAAGGCCTTGTCAGCCGGGAGCTGTGTTCACAGCCGAGATATAGCTCGTTGTTTTCTTGATTTAAAGATTAGGCATGCACTAGAGGTGCATAAGCTCAGTCAAGCTAGTTCAGATCCTAGTAGGGCACCAGGTGCCAGTCATGCCTCCTAAGGTGGGGCGTGACACATGACATATGCAAGTGCAGAAGAGTCATGCTGATCTGAGGTTTGGTTGCTTATTAATCAAGTTTATTTGATGCTTTTTGTCACATGGATTCTACTTAGAGTAGCTCATTTTAGACTTGCTCAATCCAAGAAAGGAGAACCATGTTGTTCGCATTTGTGTACTCTCTGAAGGATTTCTAACAACATTCTTCCTCACATCATATTTTTAACCAACAAAACAGGGTCATACTGGCACAAGCAAGAGAGAATCTAAGTATACCTTTAACTAAAGACATTAGATTCAACTATTTACAAATCTTATCTCTTAACTTGTTTTAGCAACCAACCAGGTCCTTCAGCCAACTATGCATTTTCATGCAATTACTTCTAATGATTACTGGAACCAAATTCTTTGAAAGAAATATCAAGCTAAATTTTATGTCACATTCCAATTTTAATTTGATTTAAACTTAAATGAATCCTATTGAAATCACAATTCCACAACAGAAACTAGGAAGTTCATACTTATCCATTAACACAAAGAAGGAGCGCAATGATGCAAAAAACTTAAATATTACAAAGTGATTCATTTAACCTCAGGAATTTAAGCACCGAATATCCAGTGACCAGGGAACCATTACCAAAAGCATAAGCTAAACTTGTCCAGCTTCCAAAAGCCTGACCCCAAAATTCATAGATCGCATTATCTAAATAACCCTCTTGAAATATTTATATTTTTATTAATGTCCACATAGTGCCATAATTTATACTCATAGGGCCATGCATAACAACAACAACAACATATCCAATGTAATCTCACAAGTAGGGTCTGCTGAGGATAGTGTGTACGCACACCTTACCCCTATCTTAGGAGGTAGAGAGGTTGTTTTGGAATGACCCTCGGCTCAAGTAAAAGTATAATAAAGTACTTCGAGAAAATGAGAACAACGGAAGTGAAGAAGCCAAGATAAAAAGCTAAAGAACGCATGACAAAGCATAATCAAAAGGAATAGTCACTACAACAAAAAATACGATAATTAAAGTGAAAGAAACACTATTAGTAACAGAAATGGCACAATGAGAAACTCCCAGGGTAATACTACGACTACTAGTATGGAAGAATAAGTGAGACAACTCCCAGCTACCTAACTAACCCTCTACCCTAGTCCATGCCTTCCATAACCTCCTATCTAAGGTCATGTCTTGTGTCATGTCCTGTTTAATCACATTTTCCCAATACTTCTTCAACCTACCTCTACTTCTCATGTAACCACCCATAGTCAATCTCTCGCACCTCCGCACTGGGCCATCCAGGCATCTCCTCTTCAGACGGCTGAACCATCTCAACCTCATTTCTCGCATCTTGTCCTCCATCAGGTCACTCCTACCTTGTCTCGGATATTTTTATCTCTAATGTTATTTCTCCTAATATGCTCACACATCAATCTCAACATCTTCATATCCGCAACTTTCATCTTCTGGACATAGGAGCTCTTGACTAGCCAACATTCTGCTCCATACAATATAGCCGATCTAACCACCGCTCTGTAGAACTTACCTTTAAATTTTAATAACACCTTATCACACAAAACTCTGAATGCGAGTCTCCATTTCATCTACCCTACACCAATACAATGTGTAACATCATCTTCGACATCCCCATCACTTTAGAGAATAGGCTCAAGATACTTGAAACTTCCTTTCTTATGGATGACCTATGTATTGAGCCTCACCTCCACGTCATCCTCATTTGTTACATCACTGAACTTGAACTCGCCTGTTTTGGTCCTGCTCAACCTGAAACCTTTAAACTCTAGAGTTTGTCTCCAACCTCAAGCTTAGCGTTAACTCCGCCACGAGTCTCATTGATCAGAACTATGTCATCTGTAAATAACATACAGCAAGACACCTCACCTAGATTCCCTAAGCCAATTCATCCATCAAGAAGGCAAATAAAAATGAGCTAAGAGTTGATCCCAGGTGCAATTCAATCACCACTAAGAAGTGCTTTGAGTCCCCACTCCCACTGTCCTCACCCGAATCTTGGCTCCATCATACATGTCCATAACACTTGCTCATAATTCCATAATATTACTGCATTTAGTTTTGAATAAGCATACTACTGCATTTAATGTATGACTAGAGTAAGAATAATATTTCAAAGAACACACAATTGAGACATTATTAACCCATAAGAACTTCTCATAATTATTCAGCCACCAGCACATGATAAAAACGTGTTCAAGCATGTTACTGGATATTTATTCAGGAGGGTTTTTTTCTTCACTTTTATTTCTTGTAAAATATAATGTTATAATAGAATTGTAAATCCTTAACAACTGGATTTAAATTGAGCAAAAAGATGGAGTAGAAGAGAAAAATAAACCAAAATGAAGAACACCAGTTATTAAAGTGCTGAACTTAGTGTTGAAACGTTATTGTCAACTGATAACAATTCATGACATCTCTGCACATGTTTCTGCTTCAGTACAGATTAATAATATAAACCCCGGTTTTTGGTCTAGTGGTAAGAGCACAACACGGCCATTTGTGGGTTAGGCACGTGTCACGGGTTTGATCATTGATGTAGACAAAATCCTATTATTTAAGTGGAGAAAGGCAGACGGACAGCACATTGTCCACTGAGTTTCGGCCGTGCGCCACTGTTCCACAAGAATTTCTCCGTTATCAAAAAATAAAATTAAATTCATGACAGTGAAAGTTAATATTATATTCTTCTTGATAGGCTGTGTCCTATATTTTAAAGAAGCATATATGCATCTATTCGCTAAATAGATGCCAACAGAACACTTGCCCACTTGTTCCAACCCCCCCCAAAAAAAAAAAAGAATTAGAAGAAAGAAAAGGAGAATTCTTGGAACAGGAATTTCATCATTTCGAAAAACCATTTGATATCTGTTTCACCAATTATTGGAAAGCCAAGCAAACCCCAAAGGACTCAACTAATTCAACTGCTCCCCCCCCCCCCCCCCCCCAAGCAAGAAGTAGAATGAACAGGACAGTCTATATTTATCATAGAAGAATAGGTGCACCATCATGGTCGTCGTTTCCCTTCAACTACCCAATGTCCTAGATACAATGGGAAGGTCAAAATCTTTGACATATAGTACATCCGAGTATATCGGTCCACCAGCTAAATTTTTACAACTTCCGGGACCAACTATTGCAGTTTTTGCAGATACAAAACTTTGGATCCATTACAAAATGCCAAACTAAGATACATAGTTCCGGAAAGGTTTTCTTGTAGCAACACCAATAGACCACTAATTCATAAAGTTTATTCAATGAATCTGCCATCTATCAACTACTTAGCTGTTTGGAATGAGGTATAATTCGCCTAGAAACTTATCTAGCATGTTCACTCAGTCTGTAATCTACAATGCATTCAGATCGCAAAATGAAAATTTAGCACTAACTTTTTCCTCCAAGACACATATTGATAGCATCTGTGGTTGGCATACTTCCATTAAATGACTTGGATCAAGCTTGGAAAATCAAGAAGATACTATTTTATGGAAGAGCTCAAGAATGAGCCCGACAATTGAGGCAAAGAGTGAGCTAGGTACTACACATATTTCATGGTCCAAGTTCAAGGCCAAGAGAAGAAAGATTGGGGCCCACATAGAGCCCCAAGAGAGAGTGAACGGAGCAGCCACATGGAGACCTAAAAGAGCCTGATTTGCATGGCCAACGACAAGGCTGATTTGCATGCTCAAGTGTGCTGAAAATCAAGCCCAAGATGGGCAGATTCTCACGCCCAAAGAAGGGAAGAAACTCATGCCTAAAAGGCTACTTTAGGCGTGTATTTTTGGTGCAAACAATTTCCAATTCTTTCCTTATCTTTCTGTTAAGTAGTTTGGTATTATTTTACATGCTTTCCTAGTTTGAAAATTTCTAGTTAGATTTTACTATTAATTATTTCCATAAAATTGGATTTGAATCCCATACTATTTGGGATAGGTTTCCCCCACCATATATGTGTAAAATTTGTTATTTTTTATTACACAACATTATTACAATTTGAGATTTTTTGATTCTTTTACACCTTTACATGCGGCTACTTGGGATTTATCTTACAACCTTATAGGAAAGATTCTTTAAGAGGTAAGATTAATTCTTTAACTTGATATTTTGGGTTCTTATTCATAAACTAAAGAAGGTAATTAGTTTTATACTAATTATTATCTCTAATTTCTTCGAATAGGGGTCTAGATCACCTTTTAATCTAAGTTCTTGAAAATTGATTCTATTAGTATCAATCATGGTTAGTTTTAATCCGCTAATTTTGAATACTAAAATCAATTAGGGTTCTTAGCACGTAATCTTGAAATTTGGAGATTTTATTCTCAAATTTCGCATATCTTTAAATCCCATCATTCATTTTCATATTTTCGATTCCACATTATTTTCTTGTTTTTTATTCAAGTAACCTGATTACTATCACATATCCACCTAGAAACACCCCACCCTCCAATAAAAGGTAGAAATGAGCAGGGAAAAATTAAGCACCACAGTCTAACTAAACATGCATCTAATTCAATCTGTCTTCAGAAGGAAAGACCAGCCCTGCTAGTATTGAACAGGAAAACACTATTTCTGCAATTTATATATTTGTCGTCAGAAAAGTAAAGTATGGAAAAGCATTGCTTATGAGTTATGTCTCCCTAATGATATATTTTGGGTAATTTTGAATGGGAGAACTGTGTTTTTTCCTCAACTGAGAACCATTCCTGGAAGTTTAATAACTATAAGCTATTTTGAATATTTCAATCCAAAGGACACATATCCTGGAATAGATGCCTGGCAATTCTTTTTCCAGCCTTGAGCCTTAGCGAACTATCTTCCCACAAGAGCAATACTTACTCTGGATGCTTGCTATAACTACATTAGGCCTCAAATAGAGTAAAGGTGCCCACAAAAGATTAAGCCTGCATCTAGATCAAAGGGAAGTTGAAGAGAGAACTATCCTTACCATCCAGTCATGAACTTTTTAGAAGCCCAGCTCCCAACAACTTTATAGAACGTCTGCAGTAACCAAGAGAACATAAAGCTTGGGTCAGGAAGACATTTGAGAATTTAAGCATGAAATATCAAAAAGAAATTGCATTAAAACACTTCCAGCGCACAGTTTAGTCACGAAGTAACTAAGCTTAAAGAAATCACAAGTTTTACACTCCTATTGTTTTGACTTTCAGATATCATATCCAGACGTGTGTGATGAAGGTGCATATATTAGACAGAGAAGAAGATGAAAGAAAACAGATGAGAAGTCAAGAAAAAAAGAGAACCCAAAAAGTTCAGAGGGGAAGACCATAAAAATATGGTGCAAAAACTCAAGGCCCAGGAAAAATAAATTTTACACTGATTTAAAACATTGAGGGAGTAGTAGTTAGTCGACCAATCAAATTCGATACACATGAAAAATTGTTTGAGAAGAAAAAGACCTTTTTCTTTAAGATTCCATTTTGGTCTCTTGAGGAACAGGCATCGTAGAAAGGATAGAATATGCGCCTAATCGTTTTTATAGAGTTGCTCCAGTACGATGGTCTGTTAAAATTGGATATAACAAAGAAAAGATCAATATCGCCCTTGCCACAGACAATGTTGTCAAAAACTCGCTTAAAACGCCCTAAAGCTCTATAAAGCCCAGGTTGTGCGCTTCACTTTGCTTAGTTGACGCTTTAGTATTAGGCGTCAAGGTGCTGAGTGCCATCCTCACTGCTGGGCCTTATTTAAGAGCACACACCAAACAACAATATAGTTGTCAAACTGATACATTAGTTGTTAAGAAAACATATTTGCATTTCCGGTTACATTCTCTAGTTGTGATTGATGGTTTTTTCACTAAAGTTCATGCTTAACTTCGCTTTCCGCTTAAAGCCTCAACAGACTTTAGCGTTTTTTTGCGCTTTTTTCTTTTGACTACTCGCACGCCAAGATGACACGCACAAATCAATAAACGGTCTTTAAGATTCTATTTTGTATGAGGCAAAGTTCTCTTTCAACCATTCAATGTTTGTTTGATCAAGTATGTTGGCAGCATGTGACAGTAGATGGTGAGAGATGGAGCACAAAGTCTGCGCTCTGCTGATGGTCTTGAGTGGTAAAGAGTGAAAACGACTAGTGCCCCAAGATATAACTTAATTTTTGCTAAATTTCAGGAATATGTATGTTTTCTTTGATAAAATAAATTTACTGGAAAATGATAGAGCATGCCAAGCAGAGACAAAATTGCAAATAATCAATTTGATTTCCAACACGTGCCAGTTACTCATTCATACAGCATGGATAAGGAAAGGATTGTGATCTATTACAAACGAATAGCCGTGCAATGATGTCAGAGTATGCAACTTTGACAAACACACGAATGTCACATCTGACATGAAGAGGCGCGACCACCAAATTTCTAAAGAGATTCAGGACAAGCAAACACTTTCCATCTTACGCATTTTTTATAAATAACCTAATCCAACCTAAAAGCGTCAATGATACATATGCAATGTCAATCAATAATAGCAGATATAGCTAGTATGAGGGAAAAGGTCAGGACACTTTTTTAAAAGGAAAACACATGTTTGAACAAGTATTTAACACAATATTTTTTACATGGAATTATGACGGACAATTCAAAGATTTCAGACTTCAGACATATACATGTATTCTTGATACAAAATATCATTACAAGACACCAAAAGGCCTTGGAGAATATGCCCTTTCATTATCTGATTCATTATATCCTAATTTCCTCTTTCTAATATACTAATCCAACTTAGAGAATATGCCCTTTCATTATCTGATTCATTATATCCTAATTTCATCTTTCTAATATACTAATCCAACTTAATCCTTGACTCAAAGAGGGAAGCGAAAAATAGGAACTTAAGGATCCTATAAATGCATGAATCATGACAATAACTAAACATCAGAAACTGACATTAAGAACTAAATATATATCTGCACAACCAATTTTGGGTCATGCCCACACAAAGTAAAACTTTAATAAAAACTCCTAATAACTAATTAAGTTGAGTTACTATTAACATGTTGATAAATTTTCCTTTAATATCACAAGGCAGAGCCTCTCTAAGCAGACAGCAACAAACACTTCTTGAAGCACTTCAATCACACTCTGATCATTTCTATAAACTAAATAAAATAATAATATCTTCAAAGATCACAAGTGCTAAACTTACCTGCTGAAAAGGATAATGATAGTAAAAAAGAAACAAAAAAAGTTGAAGTGAATACAAAATAACAACACCTTCTCCTATAATTCCCCTATCCTCAACCTTGCTCTTAATAAGTAAAGAAGCAAAGCAAGAGTATAATAGATTAAAGTTGCAGTTAACTCTCCTGAAACACAGCTCTATCTACACAAATTTAAACAAGACCACAAGTGACAAGTTGGCATAACCTAAAAACACTCCAGCAGAAGAGCTAATGAAAACAAATCAAATCTCAATCCTCTTTTTGAGTTATTAATTGATATAGTGTGTAAAATGGTTAATACCTCCCGGCCGGAGTGATGGTGAGAAGAGAAACCGGAAGAGGAAGGCTTGGAAGCGTCATCAGCCACCGGAATGAGAAGTTCTCGATCCCTTCCCATTGCACCTCCTACCATCCCCGATTTCTCATCTCCCATTTACCCCTTTTTCTCCAAATCCTCAAATTTTCAAACTTAACTAGCTTATACTAATCTACAGACTTTATACACTCCTCTTTCCTCTCCCCCCTCTCTCCATTCACCTTCACCTATATGTATCTACAAGATTGTATATACGTGCAATGCACAGTCAGAATGATTTTTTTAAAATATATAATATTTTATGATTTATTACTAATTATGCATCTTATAAATATTTTAAAATAAAAATAAATAATAAACATGCTTTTACGTGATCAAAATCAATATGTAGAGTCACAGTCTTATATGCTTTTAGACATTTTAATTTATTTGTCTAATTTTGACTTGACACTGAGTTTATGACACGACCCCAAATGGACGAGTCGTACGAATAACTACATCGACATCAGCTTGATAGAAGAACCCCTTTTCCAACCCAACGTATAAGATAATTTAAATTCTCATAAATTTGCATAATACAAAATATTTTTTTTATAATAAAACTTCTCTTCCAAACCATGACTACCCAAGATCTAGTCTAGATAGGTACAAGAGCCCTAACAGAATATTTGACAAAATAAAAGGACACAGATTCATATGCGGAGAAGAATAGCTGATGCGAAGTACTCCACGTCAATCATGAGACTTCAAACCTGCCACAGCCTACACCAAAAAAGTGTAACAAGGTCGTATCAGTACACCACACGTACCGGTAGGCATCATCGACCGACTTAGATTAGTTCACATAACAGCATATAGTTTAACATGCAATCGGCTTAATAGATGTACAACTACTCCAACTTATATTATAATCCATTAGGTTTACTAGCTACATTATCAACGCTTATAACTCAAGTACCCTACCACTTTAGCCCTTGTTTTAACTCTCAATATGTCTCTCTCATCCTGCTGCAGCGATTATTTTTTATCGCTACAACAGTCTCGCGACAGCAACAACTTGGCCGCTGCAGCGCCCTTTAACTTAGGCAGTTGCCCTATTTCATTGATCCTTACCTCTTTTATCCCACTATATAACATTACTAACACATCCACTTCATTTACACTTACATTATCATTAACCAAGTCCGTTTTTATTATTTATTGGCCCATTTATTTACTTACAGGATTAATTGACCCTCTTTAATTTTGTACATTAACAGTAAAGTTAAACCAACGATCTCCCCGTAATACACTACCATTATTAAACCCGTTATGTTACCATATATCACCCACGAGACCACTTAAATCAGACATTCAATCACAATACAATTAAATAGCTTAAGTACACACAAAGAAAGCATCAAACCATACTGATGGAGTTAAGTTCTCCATAATTTAAGTACATGCACATACCTGTCTCTCCCGAATTCCACATCATATCTCTACACCATAATCATGTCATGAAGTACCATACATGTATCATATTTACCACATATTACATCTTAACTGTGCCTTTTGCATTATACCCGAATCATGTTGTGTATACCTCGTATCACCATTGTATACCTGTACATCCTTGTCATTGAAGCAGTATGTATATCATGTCATACCCCACACTATTATCTCACAACTATACCATCGGTGATATGCCGGGCGCAACCCTCCATCACATCATTGTACACACATGCCAGAGGATCTTATGTTTGCCATTCCAGTCATGACATACAGGGGACTCTAGAAATCTATGTACTGTACACCCAGCCATATGAGACCTTCATCATATCTGTCTGTGTACTTATGTCCATACACCCAGTCGTATGATCATTTAGTCATACCTATCTATGTACTCACTCATACCGCTCGCCTGGATGCTCACCTCGGGCACAAGCCATCATATCCAAGACCTCACTCATAGCTTGATCATACTAATCTACTCGTTCAGGTAATTACCTCGGCTCTAGGTCTCTCATTCTCAACATGTCGATAATTTACAATCCCATATTACATACCATTTTACTTACTTACTCGGTTATTGCAGACTCCACTCATTATTTCAAGAGGAACATTTCATAGTCCAAATATCAACAAGGTCACATACAAACAAGAATTACGCATTACCAACTATGGCACAATCATAGTTCGAGCTCATTTCATAACTAGTTAATTATTACATCATTTATATCCGCAAGTTCAACGATGAGGTGCAAACTGGCCCTCTCGCGAGATTGGGCTTCACTACACCGACATCACAGCCACCACTGTGGTCTCGCTACAACGGTTCCAAGACCGCTGTAGTGGTACTGCTCAAGCAGTACTTCGACCAGTCGTTCACCAACATTTCTCACGAATTGTCTCTTCGCAATCAGCTCACCGATTATGTCCATCCTCTCCTAGTCAATTCTTATCATCATTTTATCCTTTCTCTTCAAGTGATAATAATTAATTCAACACAAATAGTGAATCATGTCACATACACATATATCCAACTAACCCATTAGTCCATTAATTTCTACAAAAGCATGACTATCCCATACCCTTGTCATGACCATACTACAGTCCCTTATTCAGGACGCACATTGGGGTAGTCCCTTACGATTTACTCACAAGGACAGGGATCTAGTAGTCTAATCTCAGGACTCTTCATTCCCATGAACGTCATACTATGGGGTTTTAGTCACCTCTCCCTTAATTCTTTTCAATTACATTCGTTTTAATAGCTACCACCGATTATACACCACCTAATAGTGATTAACATGAGATTGCTTCCTATCCATCAATAGCACATCAAGCATACACACATATATAATTCATTAATCAAAGTCTAGCATGTAAGCAAGCCACAGTCTACCTGGGTGCCAAGCTATCACCGAGAAATTTCCCACTGCATGCTTGCCTCAAGATCCGATTCTAGCGAAAAATTGTCATGACGGAGGGTGAAGTCTTGCCTTCTCTAGCCTCCTCGCTTATCTTCTTTTGTTTAAAACTCCTAATTTCTATTCCTGGGCGTTTTTATTCAATGCCTCTTAAGAAAATAGGTTTTTAAATCCTAATTGGGATAGGATTGTAAAATTTTGGTCCGCGACGCCGGCTGCAGTGATGGCACTTCTGCTGCAATGGTGCCGCTACGGCAGAAACAGTTTGCTGCAGCGGCCTGTGCCCTGGCCCACCCAATTTTAACTTAGTCCATTTGAAATCGTTCATCTAATAATCTTTTAATTTCGGGGACTTCACCTAGGCTTGCGAAAATTTTAAATTTTACCCATGCTTAGATCGTCAGGATGCTGTAATGATTGACCAGGTCATTATAGTTTTTCAAGGTAAAGAAGACCTTTGAATCTTCTGGATTTAAATTGCATACATGATATAAAAAGAATGAGCTCATCAAAAATATAATTATTAGTCTTATATATATTAAACACATTATATATATTACATGTGTCTAGATATTATTGACGAGAAAATAAAATAAGGTCAAGTACATAGTACAATTTGTATTGCTTCTTGTACAACTCTTCATAGCTATGGTAGTTCTTCCATGGCTCTTCTATATAATAGAAATTAATTCCAGTGAATTTATATGTTTGTAAGTAGAAGTTCATGATAACAATTTTTGAGCTAAAATATAGTTTTAAAAGCTTTGAATTTTGGAAATATAAATTTAGAAGCATGGTTTGATTTTTAGAAGTGTTGTATTTTTAATAAATGCACCATTCTATTAATAGTAAATAATGAGTGAGATAAAATTCTTTAAAAAATGTGAAAAAACATAACATGAATGAAAGTTGATAACATTATCCATTTTAGATTTTATGGGTTGAATAAGTCTATATATAAAAAGTACTAAGCTACTATAATTATACGAAATAAAAAGAACGAGCTCATCAAAAATGCAATTATTAGCCTCATATATATTATATATGTTTATAGGCTATTGGTGAGAAAATAAGTAAGGCCAAGTATATAGTACAATTTATATTGCTTTTTGTACAACTCTTTATAACATGGTTATTCTTCCATGGCTCTTCCTATAATTATACATATATGTATAAAAAGAATGAGCCCATCAAAAATGCAATTATTAGTCTTATATATGTTAAACACGTTATATATATACTACATGTGTTAAGATATTATTGATGAAAAAATAAAATAAGGTCAAGTACATAGTACAATTTGTATTGCTTCTTGTACAACTCTTCATAGCCATGGTAGTTCTTCCATGCCTCTTCTATATAATAGAAAAAAGAAAAAATTCAATTACATCATAATTTCTTGTCTTATTATAATTTTTAAATTAAATATAATCACAATTCAAAGTTACACCTTAATGTTTAAAACTTAACTCATCAATAACCATATCTTATATAGCGTATTAAATTTCAAATAAGAAATTACCTTTCGTCTAATATAATTTTTATACATGATTTATAAATTAATTCCAGGAAATTTTATATGTTTGTTAGTAGAAGTTCATGACAATGATTTTTCGGCTAAAATATAGTTATAAAAGCTTTAAATTTTGGAAATATAAATTTAGAAGCACGGTTTAATTTTTAAAAGTGTTGTATTTTAATAAATGCATCATTCTATTAATAGTAAATAACGAGTGAAATAAAAATTCTTTAAAAAATGTGAAAAGACATAACATGAATGAAAGTTGATAATGATTATACATTTTAAATTTTATGAGGTTGAATAAGTCTATCGATAAAAAGTACTAAGCTACTATAATTATACGATATAAAAAAAATGAGCTCATCAAAAATGCAATTATTAGCCTCATATATATATATATATATTACATATATTTAGAGATTATTGGTGAGAAAATAAGATAAGGCCAAGTATACAGTATAATTTGTATTACTTTTTGTACAACTCTTTATAGCCATGGTTGTTCTTCCATGACTCTTCATATAATTATACATACATGGAATGAAGAATGAGCTCATAAAAAATACAATTATTAGTCTTATATATATCAAACACATTGTATATATTACATGTGCTTAGATAGTATTGATGAGAAAATAAAATAAGGTCGAGTACATAGTACAATTTGTATTTCTTCTTGTACAACTCTTCATAGCCATGGTGGTTCTTCCATGGCTCTTCTATATAATAGAAATTAATTCCAGTGAATTTATATGTTTGTTAGTAGAAGTTCATGATAACAAATTTTAAAATATAGTTTAAAAGCTTTAAATTTAGGAAATATAAATTTAGAAGCACGGTTTGATTTTCTAAAAGTGTTGTATTTTTAATGAATGCACCATTCTATTAATAATAAATAATGAGTGAAATAAAAATTCTTTAAAAATGTGAAGAAAAACATAATATGAATGAAGGTTGATAATGATTATACATTTTAAATTTATGAGGTTGAATAAGTTTATATATAAAAAGTACTAAGCTACTATAATTACACGATATAAAAAGAACGAGCTCATCAAAAATATAATTATAAGCCTCATATATATTACATATGTTTATAGACTACTGGTGAGAAAATAAGATAAGACCAAGTATATAGTATAATTTGTATTACTTTTTGTACAACTCTTTATAGCCATGACTGTTCTTCTATGGCTCTTCCTATAATTATACATACATGATATAAAAAGAATGTGCTCATTAAAAATGCAACTATTAGTCTTATATATATATATATTAAACACATTATATATATTACATGTGTTAAGATATTATTGATGAGAAAATAAAATAAGGTCAAGTACATAGTACAATTTATACGCTTCTTGTACAACTCTTCATAGCCATAGTAGTTCTTCTATGGCTCTTCTATATAATAAAAATAAAATAATAATAAAATATAATATATATATATATATATATATATAGATTAGTAAATTACGGCAGAAATTTTATACAAGACTTAGGAAAAATAGCAGGACCATTATATGCTAAAACAGGAAGTAAAGGGCAAAAACATTTCAATACCGAAGATATGAAGTTAGTACAACAGATTAAAGAGAAGGTAAAGAATATCCCAGACTTAAATATCCCATTAGAATCAGACTATTTAATTATAGAAACAGATGGAAGTATCCAAGGATGGGGAGCGGTACTAAAGGCACGACCCTCTAAATATAGTCCCAAACAAGAAGAAAAGATTTGTGCCTACCAAAGTGGTAAGTATAAAGAAAAAGGAAATATGAGTAGCATAGACGCAGAAGTATTAGCTATAATATATGGGTTAAATAGTTTTAAGCTATATATTCTAAATAAAAATGAAATACTAGTTAGAACAGACTGTGAAGCCATAGTAAGATTTCATCAAAAGATAGATCAGAAGAATAGTAGTAAGAGGAGATGGCTAAACTTCATAGACACGATCTCAATATATCCTAATATAATCTTCGAATACATTAAAGGAAAGGATAATAATCTAGCAGATCAGTTAAGTAGATTAAATTTGAAAACGGTATAACAATAAGTTATTTTTCAGTATGCGGCCCAACTCAGGCGCAAGATCAAAGCTACCAGAGATAGCCCAGACAGATAAAGGCAAAGGCCCAGCCTCTGCTTCAGACTCGTACGCTCAGACTCTTTTAACAAATGTACGTTTCAGACCTCAGACATCGGTCGAAACTTTAGAAAGAATACATTTTGGAAAACATAATCTAATTTGTTATCCTAAATGTAACCTATCCTTTAAAGAAATGCCAGATTGTAAAATAGACAGACCTCAAAGATGTTTAATGGATAATTTATGGATAGCATACACTAAACGAGACATTAAATACTTCATAGCCACGTTAAATGCACTGGGACAGTATTTTACAGACAAAAATACGGAAAAGAAATTCAGATTTTATGTAGTAATACATGGAAAAATCAATGGTGTTTTTCAAACATGGCAAGAAGTAATAGACTCAATAAATGGAATAAAAAATCCTCTTTTCAAAGGTTTTAATGATTTAACTGAAGCCTTAGACTATGCAAGGGGATATTTGGGCCCAAATTATTTTATCTCTCCAGCCCTAAAACAAAGCCCAATCCAAATTCCACAATACAAGGTCCAGAAAGACACAGACAAAATAATTTTCTGTGACCACTGTGAGTCCATGACAGAAGGGTTTAAAAGGCTAAATGCTAAGTGTGAAGCCCTGAGTCAAGAAAAGGATCAGCTACTACAGATACTCAGAAAGGAGAAAAACAGACAGACAAGCCCAGACACGAGTTCTCCATCTCAAGCCAAAATGGATGAGACGAGTGTGCATTCCTCTCAGAATGCAAATAAACCTACTATATCAGGTAAAGATATAGCTAGTCCGGCTCAAACGGTAGCCGGTAAAGACAAATCAAATCCGTTGAAGGCTGTCACTTTGCCAAAAAGTGAAACGGAACCAGCAATTCCTCCTAGAAGACGACTACCAAAATCATTCACCATGGGTGAAACAACTAGACAAAAGATCTTAAATAAGAAAAAGAAAAAGACTATAGAGGATATAATTAAAAAGACGCTGGAGGAAATGATCAAAGAAGTAGAACAAGACAAACATATGGACCAAACCCCAATCAGACTAGAAGATACTGGTCCAGAACCACCAGTCAGATTAGACGACATCGTTTCAGATCTTGACCAAGATAACCGAAGACAGCAAACAACAGAAGAAAACAGTGTCCCAACCGAGGGTGAAGACGATCAAGACGCCCAAGACCCGTATGCAGGATATGATTCGGGAATGAGTTTTGACTCAATTGCCCTTCATAACCTAGATACCTAAGAAAGTTTAAAATCCTAAGTCAGACCAAGTCAGTCTATAAAGTCTATAATATTAGGTCTGTGAATAAGTCTAGTGGGGATGCCCACTAAGTGTCCTGTGAGTGCTTACTTTATCACTACTTTCCAAAAGGGAAGAAAAACTGATAAGCACGCGTCTTAATTTTAATAGGTCAGAATAATAATGCACAATCTGAAACAATAATGCATGTGACGATGGGGCCCAAAGAGCACCCGGCATGAATTATTTGATAAAGATAAGCATTAAGTGTCGGCAAAATCTTGATCGTCCTTTACAAAGTGTCGGTCAAATCTTAGCCATTTATTTTCTACGACTCTTATCCTCCTCATCTATATATACCCTTCTTCAAACCAAAGAAAGACATATGAAAAAACCACAGAAAGAAAAAACACTCCCAAGTTTTCCATCTACTCTCAGATGCCTAACTACTCCAAAAACCAAATCCAACTTTAAAAACACCCAAATCATCCCTAAGAACAAGTCTAAATATTTTTAAAAGTTTCTTAAGAGTCACCGGGGGTTCCCGAAAGGGAAACCTCGCTCGCGTCTTATAACATGTAAGTCTATTATTCATGTTTTCCCCATATGTAAATTATGTGTGTTTATTTTGTGTTTTTATGTTAAAAATGTTTGAGTTATTTATATGATTGTTTATATGATAAAAAACAGTTTAATAGATAAAAAATAGTTTAATATGAATCATCCTAAGTAAAAGGTTAGGCTCTTAGTTTCTTAATAACAACGATGGATTAACCTGTAAATTCCTAGGAACTTGATAGGTGAATTGTAGTCCCTGAGTAGGACGTTGTTATCACCATATACTGGGTGGGGTTAAAGAACTTGTTGTTAAGAATTAAAACTAAGGAGCAAGAGTTTGAACTGGTTGATTTGTGTTAAAAAAAAAAAAAAAAAAAAAAAGAGTTAAAATTAGGGGAAAATATATATAATCTGCATGTTAAAGACAGACCGAGTGAGGGAGTACTGAGTAGGATTTGACAAAATTATTATAAAAACCGTCATAATTTTCCAATTTTTATCGAAATCACTAAGCTTTTTCATTGAAATATTTTATTTTTAGATATCTTTTATTTTTGGTATCAGAGCGAGAAGGTCTTAGGACTACAATTTAGGATATCTACCAGTAATATATGAGACAGTTGCCCATATCTAGATATATTCAAAAACAAACAACATATAAGAGGCAGTATATTCAAGCTATAAGAAATTGGAAGAATTTAAGAATAGTTTTTGAAAGAAGATTATACCAATTTAAAAAGAAATATAAAGACGCCCTTAAGAGAAGAGTAGAAAATATAGTAGAACATAAGAGAGAATTAAAACATAATATTAGAGTGTGTAATAATCATATACCTAGAAATCTTTTAAGGATAAGAAAGATTAACGATAGTTTAAGCAAAATTCCCTTAGGTTAATGAAGACACACCCAGCCTTTTATCCAATAAGATTAAATAATTGGTTTATAAATAGAAATTTAAAAATATTAAGAGATATTAGAAAAACTGAAAAGAGATTAATAGAAATTACAGAAATATCGCAAAAACTTTATAACAAAAATTTAGATAGTGATTTTGAACTAAATAGGCATATACGAAGAAAACTAGACGTAGCCTTATCACAAATACGGTGGGAATTACAGGGAATAGAATTAGATAAACAGACTTATAGAAATATTGTAAATTATCATAAAAACAAAACAATAGCTAGTTTCTAGGTAACAAAATAGATCTTTTCCGAAATTTAGAATATTTAGACTTAAAAATACATCCAGAGAAAAAATTTAGATCACTAAAGGAAGGCAGTACCATTAGGTGTAATTTTAGTCAGGGAGAACATACTCTACATACCGAAGATAGACAATACAATACGTTAATAGACTTATTAATCAATTTTAGTAGTAAGATCCAGGAACAAGATAAGATAATTTTACAGCTTATAGAAAAAATAGAAGAAGCTCAGAATAAACATACAAAGATATTAGAAAAAATCGAAAGAAATCTAGACTTCATAAAAGAACAAGGTACTGAAAAAATTAAAAAAGTTACTTATAACGATATACAACCTATTGATATAGACAAACAATTAAAAGAAATTAAAAAGGAAGTATTAAATATTAAAGAAATATCCCTTTCATGAATACAGACGACCCGATATATAAAAAAGCACTAGATTATAGTAGCCAATTCCAGGAGCCAGTAGGTTTCACTACACACATACCAACAGCCCAGTCAGATAAAATAATTGTTAGACAAAATAATACAATTATAGCAATCTTATTAGAAATAAATCAAAAGCTAGAAAAACTACTAAAGAAAAAGGAAGAAAAAGAAAAATCTCATAGTACTAATATAGATGAACTAATTTCAAAACTAGAAAAAATAGAAATAACACCGCAAAAAGAAAGACCTAAAATAATCAGAAAACCACAAAAATGGACTTTCTTTCAGGTAGGAGAACCCGAATCAACGAAGTAGATAGACCAGAACCTAGTTATTCAAACAACCAGATAGGAAATAATTTGATATCTAGAATTTTCTCTAAAAAGGCAAGAGAAGAAGAAAATAGCGAACTTAGTCAGATTATAGATGTAGATAAAGACCTACAGCTTTTTAAACAACATCAATTAAAAGTATTAGACCCAAGAACATTATATAATACAAAGTATTTCTCTAGAAATAACCTACTTTATAGGCACTATAGAGAAGAGCAAATATCCGCATTAGGAGAAAATTCAGTACAATTAAATTTAGTAAATCAAGAATCCTTTAAAACTATTAAAAATACAAGAATGACAATGATGCATTTAGGATTAATTATATTAGGAATAAAAGGATTAAACAGAAAAAATCTAGGAGCAAAAGTGCTAATAACCTTATATGATGATAGATGGACAGACTTAAAAAAGGCAATAATAGGTCTAACTGAAGTAGATATGACAAATAATGGGGGAATATTTTATATTAGTCCAGACTTTCTAATGAATTTACAAGAATTTGGATCACATATAAAAATAGGAATACAGACTAAAGGATATGAAGAAATGGATAAAGGAAAGAATCTATTAATGTCTATACACATTAACATTTTGGTTCTACTGAAACTTCTCCCAACCAATAGGGTCTGCTCCAATTGCCCTGCTATCCTTCCATTGCTTAAACCAGATGTGCACAACCCCTTTCAACTCATACGAGGCTAGATCAGCGCCTCTAATTATAAGATGAGTTGAAGGGACAAAACCCCCAACTAGCTCTATTAAGTCTGAAAACTAAAAAGACAAAGAAAACATAACCAACTGCCATCCTCATTATGAGGACTCACGAACAAACTGCAACTAAAGCTGGGACAATAGAGAATCTAGAAGGGGACTGAGACTGATTACTCGAACCTATATCATAAGACCATATAACATAAAAGTATGTGATCAATGCTTTAAATGTATTGAGTATGAAGGATATATAAAAATATGAGAATAAGAAATCATAAACCGAAGTATAATGACCCTAGGTTTTGAAAGTAAAATCATAAAGCTTAATATGTTAGAAATCATGGATAAAACTCATAGGCTGATGAATGGATAAAAAATACTATAAAACACGATATCGTAAATTCTGAACGTGAACAATATGAAACATGAGGTACAGTGGAAGATTCTCATAACCGACACCATCATGAATGAGCACATGATGCCTAACTATCTCACTCAAGTTGGTAGAGCCGTTCAAGGCCTTGCCCAGGCAAAGAACATTGAAGGCATGATATCACTCCCAATCATGAGCGCAATAGCATAAGGTAGACAGTCTTAACTGGCGAGGACCCCTTATCCTATAGTGGCACATAGTTTTGAGACCTAGGTGCGCTGAACGCTGGCTACTCAGTGTTAAATACTACACCAAAAACATTTATAATGCTCATAATCATAATCATGAAACATACTTGATTTTGCATGAACTAGTTTAAAAATATGGGAAATACATAGATTTCTTGACATATGTGAACTAGTCATGAAAACAATGCTGAAAATTACAGTTATGATACATAACTTGATATTCATGAAATTCATGCATACTTGAGTAATTCATGCTAACTTGAAAATATAGAGTCATGAGAGTTTTTTCATAGAAATCATGTGATCATAATCATAAATCGTAGACAGAAGCACGATAAAATCAAATTGATCAGAAATTCATAGAGTTTTGCCTAGAAAGGGTCTAGCCCTAGATATTCATCAATTTCAAAATTGGAGACTTGAAGGAATTAAAATCATGAAATTGAAGTTGAGATTGGGCATGAGGGTGGAAAAAAATACTCCATTCATGACCCCATATACCTGGTTTAATGAATTTTTGCTAGACTTGAGACCCAAAAGAGTTGAGAAGAAGAAGAACCCTAGTTGTTTGAGAGCCTTGAGAGGTTTGATCTTCAAGTTATAGTGTTTGGGAGAGGATTGAGAGTTTAATCTTAGTTTATCCCTTAAACACTCCCTTTAGGAAATGATGTCGCCCAAGTGCATGAAAGCGCACATGGTCGTCAAGTAATATGGGACAGTGAAGTCCGATTATCAATCCCTTAGAGACTTGTCATATCAATCATTTAAGGTTACTTCTTTATTTCACTATTCTAACAAAAATAGATAAAAATGGAGAATGATTTGGAGAATTAAACAACTAAAAAATTTGAAATGTAAAATTAACTAAAGATTGTTGCAAACTTGTTTGTACTTCAAATGATAATGAAAATAAAGGGAAATGACACTTTCGCATCATGTTGAGATTTCAAGACTTGATTACTCTAGATTAATTCTTCCTAAGATTGCTAGTTGCTAGTTACTATCCCATTTCTTGCCACTCTCCTGAGCATCCAAGAACTATCTCATGAACAACCTAATGCCTATATCCTTATGGTCACAGGAGAAACATGAAACGATGGTTACGCCTTCTTGTATATCAACTAAACAGGGTTGAGGGTATATCCCTATCCTCATCAACAACTTCTTACCTTCAACCAATGAGCCAAAGGATCTTTGAATTCCTATTTTACATTTACTTTTAACCCTTTTACTTTTCTCTCCCGAGTTCAACCAAAAGCCAATAGATTTTTCACAAGGTGATCAGTCTAGCGAATAAGCAATCAAAATAAGTAAATATAAATAACCTTTAATGCAGAATCAAAACTAGCATTAATCAGTCTATCAAACTTCAACAATCAACTATGGACAAAACCCTAGAATGGGTATTTATCCGCTCATGTTCAAACGGAAAAACATAGAATCATTATCATTCAAAGTAAAATAATAAAGAAAGGCTGAACACATAAAGAGACACCAAAAGTTGACATGATTTTTCATTTAGACACTTAAACTCAGGAGCGTTCCTATTGACCACTTATACTATTCGAAATTTATACCAATTAGATGCTTTTTTGATAATTAGCCAAAAATATAAGTTTTGTGTGTTACACTCACTATTAGTGTGTAAAGTATCGAATTAAATGAAGGCACGTGTCATTTGTACCCAAAATAATATTAAAGAATGAACGTTGGGTGAAAAATGAGGACATTCTCCTTGTGTTCTTCATACCCCCTCTTCCCCAATCCTTTTTTCGGAAAAAATGGAGTTCCACCGAAATTGTTTGGCAACTTAAAAAAGTAACAAAGAACTCAAATTTAAGAAGGTACTCAGAATGGAAAATCTAGTTGTTTAAGTCATAAAATTTGGGGGTTGGGGATCGGAAACTTTAACTTAATCGGAAAAAATGGAGTTTCACTGGAAAATATTTTAGACCTAGATTTAGTTCCTTTTAAGCCTTGAAAAGATTTTATTTTAACTAGTTGAGAGAGGAAGGTTCTCATGGCTAGAGAAAGAGAAAAGAAAAGAAATTTAACACTGCCAAAAATAGTTGCCGAAAAAGTGAATTTTTCAAGCAGGTAATGGAACTCTTAATGCTTTGAAGAATCAAAGGTAAGAAATGACAAAAGAATAGGAGAAAGAGAAAAAAAGAAGAAGTTTTACTAACCATTTTGAGCTATTCTACGCGCTTCAAGAGAGTGAAAAACATACATTTTTCCATTTCAGCAGAAAATGTCTAATTGGTACAAATTTCGAAGAGTGTATGTGATCAATAGGAACACTCCTGAGTTTAAGTATCTAAATGAAAAATTCTCTCAACTTTAGGTGTCTTCATATGTGTTCGAAGAAATATAAGTAGGAACTTGTCTCTCCTCCAAAAGCTACGTCACAACCTATCTACGATCAAACAAAATGATGTAACATAGCTAACAAATGACCTAGGTGTTATATTTATAGGTGAGCCCTCAAATGACGCTTTTTCCCTCAAGTAAATAGATTCAAAATTAGAAAAATCCATACAGGATAGGGTCTCGCATGCCGTACCCTCCGCAGCCCCAAATTTGGCTCAATTTTCCTCTGAAGTTTAGCTCTGGGAACTCCACTCCAGCCACAACACCAAGGTGTTTGCCAAATTTCTGCACTTTTGAACACCTCTGGCGCCCCACTCCATCCACAACACCAGAGTGTTAGTCAGATTTCTTAGCATTAGGACCCCTCTGGCGTCCCACTCCAACCATAGTACCAGAATATTGGGAAAATTTCCTAAGTTTGGGATGTTTCTGGGGCTCCCTACCTCTCATCTCGCCAAGGTGTTAGTCAAATTTTCATCTTCGAAGTCTGGGACTTGGTGCCACCACCATCCATAGCACCAACTTTGGTGCATATTTCTCTGAAATTCAGGGCTTGGCGTGCCATGCCAGCCATAGCCCTAGATTGACTTTTGCAAACTCATCTTTCTTCACACCATGAGTCAATTTTGCGTCCTTTTTCCTTAGTTTCCTACTCAAAACATCTAAGAATATTTATTATCTCACAAGAAATACGAAAACATGAATTTATACATTTCATAAGGATTATGTACTCAAAAAAAGGCTAAATATGGGTAAAAATATGGAAAATGGGCATAAGAATATGCCCAGCATCAGGAAGCCCTAAACGACTTGGTTAGAAGTTAAAAGCATAGGAAATTACAAAAATACCCCTAGAAAATTGCATTAAAAATCTGCCCATCAGTGACTAGAACTCAACCTATGACCCCTAGGTCCTTACCACGACTTGTACTGAGTCTCGTGATTCACTGATCTTGCCTTTGGTTATTCTCTAAACCTCTTACCACGAACACTTACCATGAGCTGTACCACCTTACCACGAGTCGTTCCATGGCTCATGGTTACCCAAAGATCCCTGAACACTTCTTTGAACCATTCCACTGACTCCTCAGTATGGAATGTACAATCTTGGTAGGATTCATGGGATCCTGTCGTGGTTTCCTGAAAAATTTTGCTGATTTACTGGACTCCTTGCTAGGGGTCTTAGTACGGTTCGTACCTTCATGCCATGAGCTGTACGGAGGGAAAATTTTCAGTGTCTGTGCATGTTCGAACTCCAAATCTAGGGTCTAGTCTTAGAAACTTTTGGGGTGTCACATTATCTCCCCCTTGGGAAGTTCTCCTCGAATGGAGACTAAATTAGCTGGAAAGATAGGGAAAGAGCTGCAATCTAGAAACAGAAAGCTATGAACTAAATATTGATGGAGTGACTGACTCTGAACTGAGATACATATACTGAACTGAATTTATGAATCGTACATGCATACTAATTCATGAAGGAAATGGAGAGAATGGAACTGAATGGGGTACTAAGAAGGAAACTAGTACCTGATGTTGGTGCAAATCCAGATTCAGTGAACTTTGTGGGAAATGTACAGAGAAATAATCACCAATAGTATGGCAACAACTACAACTCGAATTGGAGGAATCATCCGAATTTCTCTTGGGGTAGTAACAACCATCAAGGGCAGAGCTCGAATCAGGGTGCGCAGAGAAATCAAGGAGGGAAGTAGAATTATCAATCTCAATACAGAGGAAACAATGCACCTCCTCCACCACCCACCAACATTGAGGAAATGTTTAAAACAATGTTAGCTAACCAAGCTCAATTGCAGGCTGATTATGTGAAATTGGCAGCAGATGTAAAAAACAACCAGTTAGCTACAAAGGCATTGGAGTACCAGTTTGGACAACTAGCTGGAGCTCAAAACACCAGGCCAGGAGGAGGACTATCGAGTGACACTGACCCGAATCCCAAGCAGGTCAATGCAGTGACCACAAGGAGTGGTTTACAACTCAAGGAGGTGGAACCAGAAATACCACCTCAGCATTCAGGAACAGTGGAGAAAGATAGGGAACATGATGATGAGAGGGGAAAGGAGAAGGCAGTTGAAGTAGAAAGACCACCACCTCCGTTCCCTCAAAGATTAAAGAAACACAAGGAGGAAGCTTGTTTCAAAAAGTTAATGGAGGTGCTTAAACAGGTACACATTAACTTACCTTTGGTTGATGTTTTGCAGGGAGTGCCTAAATATGCAAAGTATATCAAGGACATTGTAGCTAACAAAAGCAGATTGACGGAGTATGCTACGGTGGCGCTTACTGAGGAGTGCACTTCCCGGATACAGAACAGGTTGCCAACAAAGCTCAAGGACCCTGGGAGTTTTACAATTCAAATCACAATTGGGCAAAGTATCCAAGCTCGCGGATTATGTGACTTGGGAGCGAGTATTAACTTGATGCCGACATCGGTGTTCAAGAAGTTGGGGCTGGGTAGTCCTAGACCAACTACAGTGATATTGCAATTAGCGGACCATTCTTTGGCCAGACCAGATTGCATTATGGAGGACGTGCTGGTGCAAGTGGGCTCCCTTATCTTCCCGGTAGATTTTATTGTTCTGAATTTTGAGCCGGATGCGGAAGTCCCATTTATTTTGGGATGTCCTTTCTTGGCAACCGGGAGAGCTTTGATTGATGTAGCTGCAGGGCAGCTAACCATGCGGGCGCATGACAAAGTGGAGGTATTTGATGTATATAAGGCCACGAAGCTTCCGGCCGTATATGAGGAGCTTTCAGCAATCCATGTGCTAAATCAAGCAGAAATTCTTCAGATTGTTGAATCTCGAGATTCATTGGAAAGAGCATTGATGAGCTCCGATCATTTCAGAGATAGAGATAATTATGAGATGGTGCAAATGTGGAATGAACCACAATGGTATCTCAGGAAGCATGACTTTAAGCCTTTAATGAGGTCCCTAGAACCATTGCCAAAACCATCGATTGAGGAAGCACTAAAACTGGAGTTGTGGCAATAATATCGAAGTGCCACGTTCTTGGTTTATGGGAAACGTTGTAAACATTACTGGGATGAGGACGTTATTCGAGAGAATACGTCCATCACTCTAGAGGATGATTGAGTGTCAATAACGTAGAGCCGCGACGGTAAACCAGGCGCTGCGCGGGAGGCAACCCGTGGAATTGTTGTACTAGATGAGTAGAATTAGTTGAAAAAGAAAAGAAAAAAAAGAGAAAAGAAAAATAAATAGGAAAAAATGATTGTTGCGTTGAAACCTATGAATTCTAACCAATTTCTTGCTTTGAAATGATTTTCAGGTGAAACGGAGGGCAAAAATGCAAAAAAGCACAAAGAAAAAAATTCGAGGTGAGAAAAATAAAAAATGGCATGACAGTGAGCCTACGCGTTAGCTCCGTGTCACGGAGGAGGGCCTTCGCGTTACCCTCCATAACACGTTGAAGGTATTCTAGATTTTTTAAAATTCCTAGAAACCTACACGATGGCTCCGTGTCACGGAGGTTCTGCTTCGCGTTACCCTCCGTGGCACGTTGAGGTGTAATTCGCGTCGGGTCACACCGGGTCGCCGGGTAACCCGCGCGAAAAACACCCTTTAAACCCCGATTCCCCTCTATTTTTCCCCATTTTCCATTCCCTCCGCGACCAACACCCAAAATTCCCTCCTCCTCCAACGTGACACGGACCTAGACACAAGTTTTCTTCAACTTTTCTTTGATTTCATCGGATTAATGTAATTCGGTGTGTAATGAATGTTAAGCTATTGTGTGTTGTGTGAGCTGTTGTTGGTTGGTTGATTGTGTTTTTTTGTAAATATTCTTTTGTTTTCTATCAAAATTATCGATATCTTTTTTAAAAAAAATTTGTTGAATTTTCTTATGATTAGGTTTCTCGGCGTTTGTTTTCGGTGCTTTTACCGAGAATAGTCCCATTGAACTGAAGTCGTAAATAGTGACCGTTTCCTATGATGGATGGATGAGGACCGTCTTAAGGGAAATGTAGTCGATAGGAGTAGTTTTTTCTTTCTTTTATTTTCTTTCTTTTGTTTGTTTTCCGAACGTGTCGCTACTTCATGGTTCGGAATTCTTGTTGCGTGTTGTACATGATATTAAGATGCAAAAGTGATTCGTATGAAAGCATGCAAATGTGTAAACATGTTGAGATACCTAGGCCATAGAGTTCGATTCAGTGTGATTGAGGCTTAATATTGAATTCTTGTAATTAGCTGATTGAAGAGTCTGTGAATATGTCTTGAGTTGAGGATGTGCAATGAGTGTGAGGTGAGGTTTCGATTATTCCATGCTATTGTGAAGTGTCTAGAACTTGCTTGGTGTGTGTGCGAAACGAAATGAAAGATGTGTATTGTAGGAAAGGATGTAGGCATTTCTTTGATTAAACCGAAGGTTTTTTCCATTATCACACCTACCTTGAATGTACATCCTCGTTAGCCCCATTGAGCCTTTAGCCTTTTTTTTTCTGTGAAGAGGTACAAATCGAGCTTAATCCCTTCTTTTCATTAGCCTTGAATTTGATCCAAAACTCTTAAGCGCTCAAGAAAAATAGTTTTCCCACAGTGTCAAGGAGTGAGAATTGTGAAAAGAAAGGAAAAGCGAAAGTGGTGAAAGTAATGAAGAGGTCAAAGGTGCACTTGCTGAAATTAAAGAAAATAAAGATGTATAACTAATCGTTGTTATCAAGTCGAGTGTTCTTAAAGAAATGGAAACAAAAATAAAGAGGAAAATTCAAGAAAGAGAAGATGAAGGAAGAAACAAGGCCCATAATGATGGTGGGATGTATTGAAAAGCGCTTAAGGAAGCTAGTTGCTATTATTGGTTAGCCCAGTATTTACTAGTTCCTTAGCTTACATTACAACCCGTTAAGTCCTACGTGATCTTACATCACGCGTCCTTATATTAGTGGAGTAATACACTAGAGGCAAGCCTATGGTTCATAACATGATGCATGTGAATTCCTTGGGAGAGAGAGCGAAATCGTGTTCATATACCCCTACATGTAATGCTTTGGAAATCATATGATTGAAAAGGGGGAGATTCTTGTAACAGCCCAGGTCGCCGCTTGTAGATATTGTCCGCTTTGGGCAGCTAGTCCCTCACGGCTTTAAAACGCATCTACAAGAGAGAGGTATCCAAGCACTTATAAAGTACTCTTCGTTCTCCTCCCCAACCGATGTGGGATTTGCCTAAGTAAACCAGGCGTTACGTATCGCCGTCCCTGGTTACCCCCCGTAGGGACTCAGCGTCCTCGCTGAGGTTTGCCCCACCACCGGCCCGGCACCAGCTCTGATACCACTGTAACAGCCCAGGTCGCCGCTTGTAGATATTGTCCGCTTTGGGCAGCTAGTCCCTCACGGCTTTAAAACGCGTCTACAAGAGAGAGGTATCCACGCACTTATAAAATACTCTTCGTTCTCCTCCCCAACCGATGTGGGATTTGCCTAAGTAAACCAGGCGTTACGTATCGCCGTCCCTGGTTACCCCCCGTAGGGACTCAGCGTCCTCGCTGAGGTTTGCCCCACCACCGGCCCGGCACCAGCTCTGATACCACTGTAACAGCCCAGGTCGCCGCTTGTAGATATTGTCCGCTTTGGGCAGCTAGTCCCTCACGGCTTTAAAACGCGTCTACAAGAGAGAGGTATCCAAGCACTTATAAAGTACTCTTCGTTCTCCTCCCCAACCGATGTGGGATTTGCCTAAGTAAACCAGGCGTTACGTATCGCCGTCCCTGGTTACCCTCCGTAGGGACTCAGCGTCCTCGCTGAGGTTTGCCCCACCACCGGCCCGGCACCAGCTCTGATACCACTGTAACAACCCAGGTCGCCGCTTGTAGATATTGTCCGCTTTGGGCAGCTAGTCCCTCACGGCTTTAAAACGCGTCTACAAGAGAGAGGTATCCAAGCACTTATAAAGTACTCTTTGTTCTCCTCCCCAACCGATGTGGGATTTGCCTAAGTAAACCAGGCGTTACGTATCGCCGTCCCTGGGACGCGTTTTAAAGCCGTGAGGGACTAGCTGCCCAAAGCGGACAATATCTACAAGCGGCGACCTGGGCTGTTACAATTTCTGAGCGATTTCACCTCCATATGTGCGATCTCGCATATAAACTCTTAAATCAAAATAACATACGGTAAAGATTGTGTGATTTAAAAAATAACTGCGCGATCGCACAATTAGTTAGATTAAAAAAATTAATATCGCTTTCTAAATATTAATTATACATAAACAATTTGGACCTCGAGAAACAATTCAAATAAAATGTAAAATCGAATTCTATATATTACTTAAACTATACTATGTAAATCTTAACTAAAGAATCTAAAATATAATGCTAAGTGATTTCACTGCATGATTTCTGCGCGATTTCCCCTCCATATGTGTTATCGCACACATAAACTCTTAAATCAAAATAACATATTGTACAGATTGCGCATTTAGAAAATAACTTCGCAATCGCGCAACTAGTTAGATTAAAAAAATTAATACCACTTTCTAAAGATTAATTATACATAATTAATTTGGACCTCGAGAAATAATTCAAATAAAATATAAAATCAAATTCTATATATTATTTAAACCATACTATGTAAAACTTAACTAAAGAATTTAAAACGTAATGCAATGTGATTTCTCTGCATGACTTCTGCACGATTTCACCTCCATATGCGTGATCACGCACATAAACTCTTAATTCAAAATTACATACTGTAAAGATTGCGCGATTGAAAAAGTAACTGCACAGTCGCGCAACTAGTTAGATTATAAAAATTAATTTACTTTTCAATCTTAACATCACAAAATCGTTTATCAAACATTTATAATTTGATTTTTTTAATATAATATGAATTTTCTATATATGCATTTTTGGCACATTCTCGTCTACAGTTACATAGGAATAAACCAAAATGTCAACATCGGACAAGAAAATAAATAGAAAATTTTTTAATAATTAAATCCCAATTTGTATACATTTATATATCCCAAAATAATTCGTTAATATGACAATAAATAAATCAAAAATTACATTTTAACACATAAACTATACAAATGTGTGTAACAACTTGTGAACCAATATATCAACCAAAAAAAATATGATATTTATAAATATAAAATAAAAGAAGAATCTTCACAGAAAAATAATTAAAGGATTTTACCTTTGGTATTTTATTTATTGCATGGCCGATTTCATCTTCAAAATCAGAATCTTGGGTGGCTTTTGGTGGTTTGCTGCTCGAAATTTCTTTAGCTTTCTTCTTTAAATCTTTATTTTTGTAATTTTTTGATCTATCTAAAATAATGGGTTTCTTCCCTTACTTTCAATGTTTTTGGGGCTAGAAGAATCGATAAGTTCCTTCTCCATACTTTCAGGATTTTTTTGGGGGGTACAAGATATATTATTTTTCTTGTCCTTTTCAATCCTTTTTACTGGAGTTTGAGTGTATGCATTTAACTCAAAAATCGAATGTGATAATAGTTCATTCGGTCTATCAATCGGCGTGTTTGATTGCGACTCGGGGTTTTTACTTTTGGGATTTCATTGTATATGAAGCTTTGAATAACACAGATTATTTCTTAGAAGAAGGTTAGTTTCTGATGAAGAAAAAGAGTTACGATTTAAAGTAAGATGAATATTGTAGAAGGAAACAAATTATTTTTAAGAGAAAAAAAATCACCGGACTTGGGAGATAATTCACGCATAAAACTATTTTTCATTAATTATTTATGATAAAAAAGGGGATGATTAAGTATTATTTGGATATTAATGATAAATACCATATATATTAATATTGGTATTTTTATAATTAATTTGGTATTTAAGTAAATAAGATAAAATATTGATAGAAGTTGTAATTAAAATCCTAATTTTAATATTTTATGTAATTTTTTCTTTCATTTATTTCTTTTTCGGGCTGATGTCAGCTGCACATTTTCCTTTTTTCTTGTCACCTAGCTCTCACTATCATGATATTACTTTATTTTTTTCTCCCTTTCTTTAATTTATTCCTTTTTAAGTTAGCTTAAGTTTTTGTTACTACTTTTTGATCTTTTATTTTTCTATTTTTGTTTTACTTTTTAAATTAAAAAATAAACACATTAGCTAACTATATTTACACTAATAAAAATATAGAAAAATTAAATAATTTGATTATAACAAGAAGTAATTTACAAAAAAAAATAATTAAAATCACTATCTTATTTATTAAAACTAAAATTAATAAAAAATATATTTTAAAAATATATATATACTTTCAAATCATTATTCTTTATTTCTAACCATAATCTAATTTCATGCACAAATTTGGCTCCTTTATTATTATGTTTTCTTTTTTTCCCTTGTTTAATTTTTATTTCTCTACTCCTTTTTTTTCTCATTTTTTCTTTATTATTTATCTTTTTTATATACTTTTTAAAATTTTTTTCTCAAATTATATTTTTTTGTTTTTAACCATAATCTAATTTCACTCTCAAATTTGGTTCCTTCCTCTTTTTTTAAAAAAAATCTTTTTTATGTTTTCTTTTCTTTTTCATTTTATTTATTTCTTATTTTTTAAATTTTATCCTATTCTTTTTTTTAATCCATAATCTAATTTCATTCATTTTTTTTGTTCTTTTTCTTTATTCTTCTTTTCTAATTTTTTGATTTCATTGAGGTCTCCTTCAGTCTTCCAGTGAACACTCTTCAGTCCTCCATGATATCATTACAATATATTTATATGTTACTTTGGTCTTTCAATGAGACACTCTTCAGTACTCCATGATACCATCACATTATATTTATATACTGACATAGTAATTGGGAAGAAACGAGAACAGAACAAATAAATAAAATTTAAAAGGTTGTACTGAACCTCAAAAAGGAGGCTACATATCCCCAACGAAAATCAGATCAGACGTAGTTTTGCAATTTAAGGGGGGGGGGGGAGAGGTTATTTTAACCTAACGGGATCACTCCGTGCAACTAAAATAATATTTCGCAACCATTTAAGATTGCTCGTATTATTCAGCGAGCACAGACTATTATGTCTCACTACTCACCTAATTAGTTAATTATTAAATCTAACAGCGTTCTAAAGAAAGAAAAATACTAACTCCCTAACATGTGTCTACCTGTCCAAGCTTAAAGTCCAAGAGGTGTTTGGACTACTATTTTGGATTTGAGATCTAATTTTCTTAAGTTGTTTAAAGGGCGATTATCGTCAAGCAAGTAGGTAAGATTCAAACAAATAATTAACATTGAAGAGGTTTCAAATATGCCTCTTTATTAAATAAGCGATGGTGATCCCTATAGGCATTACATCTATTATGACGGATCCTATAAACATGATGTCTAATGCAAAAATGTCAAAATTAAATAGGTAGCATATAATGTAATACTATTAGGCAGGTTGTATGATTTAAATAAATCTGTATTATCATATAGGCATGATATCTATTATGATAGATCCTATAAACATGATATCTAATGATCAGTTAGAGCACTTAATTTGAACATGTTATCATTCATCTTGCAGACAGAATATCTAAGGCTAATAACTCATGCTTCACACAACTTGGCTCTTAACATACACTAGACACATACTGATTCGAGATGATATCACATGTCATTAGCATGATGACTATATAAAAATAAATTGACGAGACCATAAAAGACTTATCATGTAAGTAATTGGCAACTTGCGAAGGTAAATAAACTAACCAGTAGATGACAAAAGTTAAAAGGAAATCAACTGTCACGAGTATCTTGATTATTACCCACACTCAACACATCAAGATCACGAGAATCTCGAGGATTCCGAGCAGTGCTTGTATTGAGCAGAGATAGAAGAAATTTAGAGGATGAGAGAAAAGTTCTATTGATAAGAATAAATAATGTATGAATATTAAAGAAAAGGTAAAGTCAAGGTGGTATTCCTCAAAACCGGTAAGGTCTGAGTTTCTCTTTTTTGAAAGGAGAAGACATGCTTATATATTTAATTAGTAAAAGATATAATCGGAAAAAGAATATTCAGAAAATCAAACAATATCCTTATTTGGGAAAAAGAATATTTAGAAAAATCAAACAATATCCTTATTTTCCTTAATGAATCATAATGTATATAAAAAAAAATAAATAGAATATACCATGATTAAGCATCAGTTATGGAAAAGAGAAAATCAATCACAGATTTTTCTTAAATAGAATCAACTAATAATAAATTTAACGTAGATAAATCAATGTGCTAAACAACTAAGGAAGGAAAAAAAAAACACAACCACACAAGCTTTCTATGAACAGAATCACTTAAGTATAAACTAATAATAATTTAACATAAACACTCACATCAAGGAGGGAATAGAAAGGAAATTATAAATCGTATAAAATCCTCTTTTAATTAAGACCAAAATCATGAAGATGTATCCAAGCTTACCATAATATTCAAATAAAAATTACTTCCACACAGATGAGGAGAAGTTTAGAAATGACTAATGTTTAACAAACATGACCGATTAAAGTTATCATATTTATTCACACAGTAGATTAGTACTAAACAACACTCTCAAATTACTGATGGTTATCAAAGAGCTAATTAAGGAGGCAGAAAGGAAATACAAATAATTTCAGTAAGAGAAACTAATCAAAATTTTAAAACTAAATGAGTATTATAGATGTTCATAATCAGTTTAAAGGGAAACAAATGAAAGAGTATAGGTTAGGAGATTTTTCCTTGCATAGTGAAATCATTTTAGCACGAATCATTTCAATCAAATGTAGCAAAAATCAGAAATTTTCATATATCTCCGAAGGATAGGTATACAAGGATAAGATCATATATAGGAATCGTTCGACTCAAAATAGGAATTCGAGACACCTAAAATAAGGGTTTTCACCCATGATATTTTGAAGAATACAAATAAATAATAACCAAGAAAAGTCAGATGAAAACTAACCACATGTACTTAAGCTCAGTGAATAATTATACTACTACCAAACCCAGATATAAGAACCTGTATAAAAAATATTAGTCAGATTAAAGAAGAATAAAGATTAAGCACAAAAATGGTCATATCAAAGACGAATTTATCATAAGCACGAATTGACAAAGGTCGAGTGGCCTCTGTATCCTTCAGCCAGCCTTAAAAATGATATACAACCATTGACATGTCATTTCAAATTTTCTTTGTCGGAACATCCTCAAATCAGTCAAGAGGGTCGGTTTTGAGTTTGTTTTCAGGTCAAGAGTGGCCAGAACCAAGGTTGGTGAGAACGGAGATGAGAGAGAAGAGAGGAATGGCAGAGGCTAGGCATGTGGTTTTCTATGGTGGTGAGGGAGGCGATCGGGGTGAGGGTGGTGCTGCCGCTTCCGGCGAAGAGAGGGAGAAACTGGTGGTGTCGGGGCTTCATCGAAGACAAAGAGGAGAAGGGACAAGCGGCAGGGTCTGAGTTTCGTCAGAACAGTAGTGTGCGGCTTTGTTGTTTGGCTGGCTTTAATGGTGGACGGAGTTGCTTCGGTTGTTCAATGAGGAGTGAGACGAAGAGAAGAAGGGGTGAGGGTGCGACTGAGTTTTTGTGAGGGAGTGTAATGAGGAAGAATTTAGGGTTCTGGAGAGTTGGATAATTAAAATAAGAAATAAAAGTAAATTAATCTGGGCCCCTAGATTAGACAAGATGGACGACCGAGATTGAAAGTTGATCTCTGGGTCGGGTTGTGGGTAGTAAATGGGTCATTCAGATGGGTAATGGGTAGGAGTTAATTGAATTAAATTAAATTGGGTTTAAATGTGGTCAGATTTGATTAAAAATGGCTAGAAACGACATGAATTAAGTGAAAATTGATTAGATTTTAAATAAATTGGAAAAAATTTAAAATTGATGGCTGCTATACAATTAATAAAATATTATATTTGTGAATAATTCAATAAATAGAAAATATGATAAATTAATTTATCGAAAATTATATAAACTTTATTATCAACATAAATAATTTATAAATTTAAGTAAAATCAAGTAATATTATTACGCAAATAGTTTATAAAACTTAGTAAAATTATGTAAATATTATCATGTAAATATTTTATAAAAATTAAGTAAAAACATATAATTTAAAATAAGAGCTTGTTTTATTAAAGGTACATGTATTAACAAGAAATATACTATATATTGTTCGCGGGTTTGTGGTAACTACACGCAAGTGCACGTGGTCGAACAAGTAGTAAAATGGCCTAAGTAAGCCAAGTATCGATCCCACAGGGACTGAAATAAGGTAATAATTAACTTAAGTGTTAATGAACTATAACTTTAAGAATGCAGACAACCAAATGAATAAGATTTTTAGAGTTTGAGTTCCTAACTAGTAAGAATCTAAAGCAAAATTATAAAGTGAGTCTGAACAATAGTAATGAGCATGCTGAGGTTAAAACGAACATGCAAGGAAGTAATTTATCGATACAATTCAGTTAATTTTTCCTTCGGTTGCTAGTCAAGAATTATTGCCTATGGATTAAAACTTTCGTATCCTACCCAACTTAAGAATCATGAACCTTCAACCTACATTTCTGTGATAAAAGAATTTCATGTTCTAGCCATACAAAACCGATTCCTTAATTGACTAATAAGACTTTCAGATATATTTCTATTCTGAATGTAAATCAATTCTCAATTTTCCCAAACTAAGAAGAGATCATATCCTACCAATTCACAACTTTCCAATTTCTTTTCTTTTCAAAATCAATATTGGATTTTTTAGATATACATTAACATTGGCCAAACATTAATGCAGTAAGAACAAGAATTGATAGAACAACCATTGAAGAAAAGATGAAAATTAAATTGATCAACAATTACATTCCACAACAATTGTTCTTAACCTCAGCAAGAAGTGAATTTAGCCACTCATTTGTGGATTAAACATCATCAAATAAGTGTAATTCATACAATTGAGATAAAAGAGAAAGAGATAGAGAAGAACCCTAGAATTTTCGTCCCCTCAACTGCCTGTAACCCACATTCTTGTTCAACCAAGTCAGAATATTTAAAAATAAACCTAAGTGTGATATTTATACTAGTGAGATTTTTTTCCCGAATAACAAGCAACGTGGCACGGAGTGTATCGCGGAGCACTCCCTCCGTGCCATGGGGCAAACGCGGACCCTCTCTGGAATCAGGTTCCTCAGAAATTTCTCCTTGGCGTGCCAAGGCCTGCAACGCGGAGCTAGGCCAACGTGTCACGGCGCAATCGTGAACCTTCACTGGAATTGACCAAAATAAATCACCCAAGGCAGAATGCCTCCGCGATGGCAACGTGACACGGCTCCATCGCGGAGCCCTTATTTTTTCTGCTCTTCCTTGACCTTTTCCACTCCTTGCTTTCAAGTCCATTCCCGATTTTTACCAACATGTATCTTAGCTTCCCAAAATTACATTTTACCTGCAAAACAACACTAATCATGTTGGTTCGTATAAATTCACATTTTAACTACAAATCACATGAAAATGCACACATAACGATAGATAAACAAGACGAAATGAAGCATTTGAGTATCACTTGGGCATATAATTCTGCCCAAGATCACTTACCCCGCACTTAATACCTTGTTCGTCCTCGAACAATACTCTCACATCTCATGCAATTGACACCCACGCATAGCTACTTTGGCTGGACAATTCAAGCTACGGCTATACCGATTATTTAATATAGCAAATCATCAAGAAAACATGCATTGTCTCATCAACACAATGACATACACCACATTAAGACCTCCTAAACTCAAGAATTGACTCTCGATCTTGGCAAACTCATGCAAATCAACTAATCAAGACATCCGACACGAAATTTAATCTCTCTTCAAGCATGTGCCCTCACAACACAAGAGAATTGTAACAGCCCAGGTCGCCGCTTGTAGATATTGTCCGCTTTGGTCAGCTAGTCCCTCACGGCTTTAAAACGCGTCTACAAGAGAGAGGTATCCAAGCACTTATAAAGTACTCTTCGTTCTCCTCCCCAACCGATGTGGGATTTGCCTAAGTAAACCAGGCGTTACGTATCGCCGTCCCTGGGACGCATTTTAAAGCCGTGAGGGACTAGCTGCCCAAAGCGGACAATATCTACAAGCGGCGACCTGGGCTGTTACAGTGGTATCAGAGCAGGTCGTATCCCAGGGAGTCTGCAAGCCGTGCTAAGTAGAGTCTTGTCTATGGATGTGTTGTGCACCACATACTATAGGCAGGAGGCTGCGAGGCATGATAGGATGGTTACCCTTCCTTCTCAGTCAGTCGTGCTTTAGAGCGGTACAGTATAGGGTTGAGTCCCTAAAAAAAAAAAAAAAAAAAACTTACCGTATTCTTTGATTACAGATACAAAGGTAGATCAACATTACCCTACTACAGGCAGAAGATCAGATATAACAACAGAAGAAGGCATTAGCCAGTTACAAGGTAACTACGGCAGCAGGGGGAGGTAACAGGGACCTCCCAATGTTATCTCTTTTATTGGTATCATCCCCAGTATATGTCAATAACGTTAGAATAGGAAGTCAGAAGTATAATATACATATGAGTTAAGTTACATATTAGTTATATAAGATCTGATTAAGATTATAGACAAGGTCAGACTACCAGGTAAGTATAAAAGAGAGGGAAATGCAGGAATCCCAAATACATCTTTTCGGATATGGTACAGTTAAATGTTTTTACGTGTTGCAATAAGAAAAGGGTTATTCCCACCTCTTGGTTTTGATGCCAGTATATTAAAGGGGCATAAGACTTGAGATGGGGTTGTCAAATCAAGCAGTAAGTAAAGATGGGCTGATTGATCCTAGTAAGTATTAGAAAGTATAAAGAGCCCCTATGATTCCGTAAGTTGTGCAGACCCTTATGATAACAAGCCAGTAAAGAAAGTAAGACTGTTAGCCTACTCGGAGTAGGGGTAAAAGACCTGTTAGGGATGAATGCCGGGTAATAGTCAAGTTCGAGTCAGAAAAAGGCCAAGTCCGCCATATATGCTAACAGATAGCAAGACATACCTGTAAGATGATAGTTATGATCCAGTTGTGATAGCGAAAGGGTGAGGGGTCATGTGAGTCGGATAGGTCTGACTACAAGTCAGGGGAAGTATGAACTGATACTTGACCGGTAATCTTGTTAACAATAAAGAGCAGGTACCTTGAACCCCAGAGTTCAGCTTAAGTAAGATGAGGGGAAGAAGCAGGAATGTCAGATCTTGTGGGAAAAATTAGAATTACCCCCCCAGATTGATAGAGTATCGTTTTAAGGATTAAGCCTCGGGCTGACAGTAAGATTGCGGTTTGGAATACCGCAGTATGCCTGTTCATGGGAAGTTAAGAAATTACTGATACAACAATTCTAATCTAGTGTGGCCTAGAGATAAGGCCCAGCAGACAGTCATGGGCTCTTAATATAAGCAAAGTAAGGCCACAAGATTCGAACGTTGACCCCACATCGCAGGAGTGGCGGAATTTCAAATAGCAGACAATAACTAAGGAGTTTATGTTTGTTACTTTCAGAATGGGGTGACAATACAATGAAATGTTAAGAGAAGGCAGGAGGTATTATTAGACCATAGAAGCAGTATATCATGTACAATATGAAATTTAGCAAGGTGTGTCAGAGATTACGTATCACCACAGAATTCAGTATGTATTGTACATATTTATTAATATATATCTGTGCAGATAATAAATATGCTGTGAGCAGCTGCTAATAGGGGTTACAATCACACAGATGCATATTAGTGCTGGGAAGTATATACAAATTGCATTGCAGGACCCTTTGCCAAAAAAAAAAAAAGAGAAAAGAGAGAGAAGAAAAAGAGAAAAGCTAAAAGAAGGGGCAAGTTAAGTGTGATTTACGTCTGAATCCATAGAAACAGTCTCAGCTCTTAGTTATTAAGTTAATAGACTTATATGTTTTTTCCAGATCTAGGTTTTAGAAGCTTATAAGAGTTAGTAACCTGAATCAGGTAATTAGATGATAAGGGCACAGTTAGACGGTCTACCGACCAGCTGGCGCCTGTATTAGCAGGGAAGCATCTCTAAAGATCAATAACACTAGCGCATGTGCCAGAACCAGAATTAGAGACTGAATAGGTATACTTCAGAGATTAGCAATACTAGAATTGTTCCAGTATGTTAAGTGGCCATACATCATTTTCCCAGCCTTGTAGGTGAGAGTCGACCTTAGTCAACCGAGCAGTTATTACAAGGAATACCCCGCAAGTCAGACAAGCCCGTGGGCACCCCAAGAAAGGGGTCCACATCAGCAGTCAGTGATAGACTAGTACTTCAGCTGGTTCTCGTAAGATATTTAGATACAGAGCCCTAGCAGAAGGCCAGTATTTACAGAATAGCTCATAAGACCGAGAATTTCCCAGAATAGCAGTATAAATCCAAGTGGATACACACAAGGCGTAAGAAATTGATAGTACCCTGCTAGCACAGTGTTTATTAAGACCAGGAGATCAGTAGACTCCCCGTGAAGATCCAGAGATTGATCGCCTGGGAGTAAGTTTGATTAAGCCCAGCCTTACAGTGGTTCAAGCAAAATAACAAAGCAATTAGATGCCCACAAGTCTGCAGTTATGCATGAACTATAAGTACTCAAGTAGAACAGTTAGAGCATTGTTAGACTACTGCTACATTCGGGTCATTCAACCCGACTATTCAGTTATTTAAGGTTATGCAGCCAGATCATTAGAGGTCATGATCAATATCAGGATCCTCTGATTTGATAAAGGCACAAGGTGCGCAGGCGGTCATTCAAGTTATCACAGCAACAAGTAGCCTTAGCATGTGGCCGGAAGGCCAGATAAGCTCTAGCTACGCCTGTAAACTACCTGTCGATCTCTTCGGCAAGACAAGCCAGTATGACCGTCAATTATATGCCGAGCTCTCTAAGTATGAATATGTTATATCAGTCAAGAGGCGATAATGGAGCAGCAAACGCTCTTAGCTATAGATCTATTAGGAATGTGGCATATTTGCAACCCAAGCAACGGAAGTTGGCAGAGAGATACATCGATTGGTCAATTTAGCCGTTCGTGTAATAGAAATGAAGGACAACAGAGCAGTAATCTAGAACACCACCGTGTCGTCATCAGTTGTGAAGGAAAAAAAAGAATGGTAGTATAAGAATCCTGACCTGGTTAACAGGGGAAAGTGCCAGATTTCCAGGTAACAAAGGATGGAGTGCTGCGTTGTAAAGGCCGTCTATATGTTCCAGATGTTTCAGACCTCCACCAGCAGATTATGAACGAGGTACGAAAAGGGAAATTGCTGAATTTGTAGCCAGTGTCCTAACTGCCAACAGGTGAAAGCAGAACATCAGAAACTAGGCGGGTTAACTCAGGGCATAGTTGTGTCTCTTTGGAAGTGGGAAGCAGTAAATATGAATTTTGTGGCAGGATTACCCCGTACTAAACATGGACATGACTCTATATGGGTGATAGTTGACAGATTGACCGAATCAGCTCATTTCCTGCCAGTGGAAACTACTTTCTCGGCCAGATTATGCGGAGTTGTATATCCGAGAAATAGTCAGGTTGCACGGAGTACCAGTATCCATTATTTCAGACAGAGGAGCACAGTTTACGGCTAGATTCTGGCAGTCGTTTCAGAAAGGTCTGGGAACGCAGATTAATTTGAGCACAACATTCCACCCTCAGACAGATGGATAGGCGGAACGCACAATTCAGACACTCGAAGATATGTTGCGAGCGTGTGTGTTAGATTTCGGTGGTAGCTGGGTTGGGCATTTGCCCCTAATCGAGTTTGCTTATAATAATAGCTACACTCAGCTATCCAGATGGTGCCTTTCGAGGCTTTATACGGGCGAAAGTGCAGATCGCCGATTGGCTGGTTCGAAATAGGAAAATCAGCGTTGATTGGGCCAGACATTATTCAGCAGTCAGAGGAGAAGGTAAAACTTATCAGAGAATGCCTACTGACTGCACAGAGCCACCAGAAGTCATATGCAGATGTGCGGCGCAGAAACCTGGAATTCGAGGTGAACGACTGGGTATTTTTAAAAGCATCACTGATGAAAGGGGTGATGAGATTCGTCAAGAAAGGTAAGCTCAGTCCAAGATTTGTGGGGCCTTATCAGATTCGCCGGAGGATAGGCCGAGTAGCATATGAGTTGAACTTGCCTCCAGAGCTAGAGTCCGTTCATCCCGTCTTTCATGTGTTTATGCTGAGGAAATGCATAGGAGACCCATCCAGAATAGTCCCAGTCCAGGATATCCAGGTTACAGAAGAGCTGGCCTACGAAGAGATTCCGGTAGCCATCTTAGACAGACAGATTCGTAGATTGAGAACTAAGGATATTGCGTATGTCAAAGTATTGTAGCGTAATAGGAACCAAAAAGAGATGACATGGGAAGCGAAGAAGATATGAAAGTCAGATATCCTCACCTATTTCAGGCCTAGTCAGGCGACAGGTATGTCCGTATTATTACTTATGCAGTACCTTATGGTTGTATGTCGGTGAATGAGAACGGTTGATATTTAGTTATCCAGTGGATCCTAGAATATTATGTGCAGTGCCTGTGTTGGACTTTTCTGCATTTCAGGTTTTTGCTATAGTCCATATTACAGGGTAAACTCTGCCGAATTTTTTTTTCCTAGAAAGTAAAGTAAGTAGTCCTTTAGATAGAAATTTACATTCGAGGACGAATGTTCTTAAGGGGGAGAGAATGTTATACCCCGTAGGATTCCCGGCACCTAGATGGCCTATTCGTGCGTTGGTTGAGCATATTTGGAAGCCATACATGCTAGAAAAAGGCCCGGAGAAAGATCGGACAAGCGCCAAGTCGGCGCGTCGCAAGGCAAAATGCGACTTATAAATTGCATTTCAGGAATGCAACTTATAAATCGCATTTGAGGAATGCGACTTATAAATCGCATTCCATGAATGCGATTTATAGTGCCAATTATATTTATGCTCCCACTTCGGTTTTAATTCATTATTAACTTATAAAATTTCCAGAAAACAGAGTATACCCGCAGGAAAGGAAAAAGGAACGAAGGAGGGATTATAATTTTCGACCGGTTACGCTGCTAAACGCTGCCCAAACTCAAATTAACTCCAGATACGGGAGTATTTAGCAACAGAGAGCATTCCTACGGATTCAGTTTCGTGAAATACGACCGACGAATCGTCGAGCCACCGAGCTAAGGTAAGTGGAATTGCTCTAAATTAGTGTCTATGTGTTCCTAGCTGAGAAGTGAATATTTCTCCCTTCTAGACTGCTGAAAAATAGCGAGTTTTCGACCGTCTTTCGATAAGCCTAAGTTTAGGCTACAATTATATCAAAAGTGATGTCGTTCTTTAGAATAAAGCTATATTTAGTATTAATTAGCGTATACATGAATGCAGTTGGGAGAAATAGCTGGAGTATTGACCGAGCCTCGTCCGACAGACGGATAACTCGAGGTTAAGGTATGTAAAGTCAGTTTCTTCGGCAAGTTAGTAGCTTTAGCCTTGTATAGTTCAATAAACTCCGTAGTAGAATTCCCGGAGTTGAATGATAAGTATTGTGCAAAGTTCAGTAAACCTAGTTTGCGTTGTTATATCGTATTCAGTCTGAAAGTTAGAAAAGCATGTGCCCAAGGGCAAGTTAGTATTTCAGATTCAGTATAGCCTATTATGTGAATAACAAGCATATTGTAGAATAAAAAGGAACAGATTTTCATAATAAAAGTCAGTAAAGAAAGATCTGATAGACAGACAGTATCTTGGCTACAGAGTAGCCGTACAGTTAAACAGAGGTTACAGAATCAGTATAATTAGTAAGAATCAGTTCAGTATAGAAACAAATCAGAATAAGAAGTTAGATTCCAAATAGTCTTTTCAGTTATACATGCTTGCTATTTCTATGTGCTATTTGTTTGTTGAGACTTGTTGTGGCATGTGGGCACCCCTTTAGCATCCCCACTGCCCCTGGGTTATAGCTGTGTCGATACCAGATTCAGATACCGCCACCAGCTGGGTGATGCCGTCCGCCTAGAGGACGATGATGGCCGACCACCATGATAATACGGTCCAGACCACCCTGCTTGCAGGGGTAGTTCAGTTTACTCTGCGCAGAGCCAGTCCACCCTGTTTACAGGGGCAGAACACTCTGTGTGCGCTTGTGGCCGGGGGCAGTTCCAGATACAGATTTTTATAAAATTACCCTGTTGCGTGCTTGCACCCAGGGGAAGTTTCAGTTACAGATACAACAGCAGACTACCCCGTGTGCACTTGCGCCCAGAGGCAGGAGTCTTCGGACTCAGACACAGTTTATTGTCAGAGGCCAAGGCCTGAGCTACGTACCCAAGGGGGCCGGTAGGAGGAGCTCACAGTTATCAGATGAGTGGAGTGACTTATTTTTGGTTGGTTTTGACCCGGGTAGGGGTATATAGATTGTTTGCTTGCTTGGCGCCATCCGGCTTATGGGGATTGGTATTGGCTCTTGCTTGCTACTTGTATATCCATTTATGTGCTTTATACATTATATACTAGCTACTAGACAGCAGGCCATCGCGTCTACAGGTACGCCTCTGCCTTATCAGTACAGAAAGCTTGATTTAGTTCATACCAGCTTCTTCAGATTCAGTTATCTCCTGCTATACAGAAATGCTAGATACGCTATCTATATTCAGTTGTTTTCAGTTGTACTATTTAAGTTGCTTTGCATACTCAGTACCAGTGGTACTGACGCCCAGTGGGGCGCTGCATTACTTGCCTGCAGGTACTCATAGACGAGGAGGCGATTCCTCGTGATTCCAGCCAGCTATTGAGTATTCAGCTCCTGTCATCCGGAGTCTGAATTCCAGAGGTGTATTTTGTTTTCTTTTGTTGTATAGTGCGGGTAGGTCGGGGCCCTGTCCCGATCATTTCTATTGCTATTCCTAGAGGCTTGCAGTCTGTATATATTTCCCTGTGGTCAGTTGAGCCGGTCGTGTGAGGTCGTGCAGCTTGTTATAGTTATTTGTTATTTCTGTTCCTGTTGGCCGTGTGTGGCCATAACCAGTCAGTAGTGGCAACCTTGCCGGTCACGTAATTATTTAGCGTGCTATTGTTAAGTTACAGAGAACTAGACAGCATGGTGGCCTTGCCGGCCCGCATAGGTTCCCTTGACAGTAGTATGTTTCTGGTTAGCTGTTTTTTTTTCAGGTACAGGTTGCTATAGGCCTGTTGGCCGGAGGCTGTGTTTACAGCCGTTATATAGCCCTTTGTTTCCAGGAATTTGAGTTAGAGCCAGCCAGACACCAGATGTGCCTAGGCTCACCAGATAGAAGTCTAGGTCCTACTAGGGCACCATGTTATGTATACTAATAGAAAAGGCGAAACTTCAATAAGATTCACAGACTATAACTATACTAGGCAAATAGACGAAAATAGCATTGAAGAAAAAGATGTAGAATTAGAAGAAGAACTTATGAATATAGAAATACTAGAAGAAGCATATGCGGTAGACGAAGTAATAGAACGAGCTAAAAGACTATATACAGAACAAAAATCTGATTTTTTCAAATGCAAAGATTGTCTAAAAGGAAGTATGAATCTAGAAGAGACCATAATACACCTTAAAAATTGTAAAGAAAGAACAGATAACTTAGGGTATAGATATGATAAAGAAGACACTACATCTATAGTAAGTGAAAAAGAACTAATGGAGTCGAGTAGTTCAACACCTTTCCAGAAGACTTCACAAACTCATACTATAGATACTAGTACAGGAAATGTGCCTAGAAGGAGAGTATGGAGAGTAAACCCAGATGAAGAAATCAGGACAGATAAAATAAAACCTATGGGTAAAAGAATGCCTATAGAAGAACCTATTAGACTACAAGAAGGAGGTAGCAAAGGAAAAATATTAAATCTTGCAGCCCATGATCCACAACTTTGGAACTCAGCGATAGACATTTGGAAAGGAATAGTAGTAGCAGACTTTATTAAAAATTATCAAGAAACAGATGCAGAAACCATGTATAGATACATGGAGACATTTTTAGGAGAATCAGCTAAGGCAGTATGGGAAGCATACAAAAGTAATTTCCCACAAGAATTTCAGACACTAATAAATATGGGGGCAAACCCTTATAACTTCACGAATAAAATGCATAGTTTACTTACAGGAGAAGATCCAAATAGTGGAACAATTATACTTCAAAGAAATGCATTAATAAAACTAGAGCAATTAAGTATATCTAACTGGTGTTACATCAAAGAATTTTTAAGAGAGTTCTTTTATTATTGTACACTAAGTGGGAACACTTTTGATGAAGACTTAGGTAAAAAATTATTTAACAAATTACCAGGAGCATTAGGTAGAGAAATAGAAGAGAGATGGTATAAAAGAGAGGGTGTAATACAAAACCCAACAGCAAAATGGTCGATAGGACAGAGAGTACAACATGTAATGGAAGTATTAACTGAAAAATGTACAAATATACAAATACAAAAACAATTAAAACAGAACGAAATGAATTTCTGTAAAACTGTAATGTATACAACTCAACATTACGACAAGAAACCATACAAGCCTAGAAAATATAAAAACAGATACTATAATCGGAAACCATATAAGAAGAAATATTACCTAAGAAAATCATCAGCAAAGAAACCATATTTAGATAAAAACAGGCATGTAAGAAAATACAGAGATGAAAGAAACTATAGAAATAAATTAGAATGTTTTACTTGTGGAAGTTCAGAACATCTGGCAAATACCTGCCCTAAAAGATATAACACTAAAACAAGAAACTCTCAGTTAATAGAAGAGCTACAAGAGACTTTAATAAATGTAGATGAATATATGTCAGACACAGAAAGTATATACTCAGTAGTAAGCATAGAAATTACAGAAGGAAATAAAACAGACTCATCAGACTCAGAAAAAGACGACTTTATTAACGAATTAGGAACAGATTTGAAATTACCTCTAGAACTAGAAGAACTGCAATACATTGATATGACAAATATTATACAAGAATGTAACCACAATTTTGAAAGAAACAAAGGATTAGATAGTAAGCCCTGTGGATTCTGTAGATGGTACCCTAGTAAAGACAAAAGAGCAAAGTGTAGTAATTGTTTTATGGAAGGATGCATAACCTGTATAGAAACGGAATTAAGAATTAGAATAGGACCACCTATAAGAAGAGAAAATAATCAGATAATTAATATAAGAATAGACTCATTAGAAGAGAAAATCCAAGAACTAGATCATCGAATAAGAACGCTGGAAAAAGGAAAAGGAAAATTAGAAGAAGAAATATTACTTCAAAATAATGAAACCTCATTAGCAAACCAAGAACAAAATAACTATCTAAATATAAAAAACATTATAGACACAGGACTAATCTGTAATGAAGACAAAAAAATAGCAACTATAAAAATATTAGCAAGAATCAAAATAGAAGATATTGAAATAGAAACACTAGCCCTACTAGATCCAGGATGCACTAGCTGTCTAATAAACAAGAAGATAGTCCCACAAGAGCTATTAACAAAATTACCTAAACCAGTTGTTGCAATGCAAATGGATGGCACTTATAATACCTACGAATATTGTATAGAAAAAGCTAAAATAAGTTTCCAAAATACTTGTAAAAAATTCTATAACCCGTCTTATGACATAAACAACATACTTGTAAGAGATCTAAATATCAATACAGACTTAGTCATAGGTTTAAAATTTATATTTCAAGACTCTGGAAGTTGTTTAATCACACGAGATGGCATAGCATTTTTTAAACAGACAACCTATACCCCTGTACAAACAAAAGAAGTATTAACAAAGGGAAGGCATGAAACAGAAAAACAAAAGCCCTGTTGTAATAAATGTCAGGCCAAAGAAGAATGTAATAGAGAAGCCTATGAAGAAGAAGAAAGTTACAATTCTGATGAAGAAGTAAGAGAAAAAAGTTATACTTTAATTAATATAGAAACATCATTTTATAATTTCAATAAAGGACTAAAAAGTATAGGAAATATCAAAGGGCCTAAAGACTTAGATAATATAGTAAAATCCTTAGACGAATTAGAAATAATAGGGGAAAAACCCTTACTCCATTGGGAAGCCAATAAGATAATGTGTAGGCTAGATATAATAAACCCAGAATATACAATAAAAACAGCAGCAATAGAAGCAACAAATTTAGACATAGAAGATTTTCAAGTCCAAATAAAAGAACTTTTATCCCTAGGTGTAATTCGAAGATCTACTTCTAGACACCGATCAGCGGCTTTTATGGTTAGAAATCATAATGAAATAATCAGAGGAAAAGCCAGAATGGTCATAAACTATAAGAGACTTAATGATAATACAAGAACAGATGCATACAAACTTCCAGACAAAAGCGAATTACTTAATAGAATACAGGGAAAAAGAATTTTTAGCAAATTCGACTGTAAATCAGGATATTGGCAAGTAAAGATGCACCCTGATAGTATAGAATGGACAGCTTTTACATGTCCAGAAGGGCATTTCGAATGGCTAGCAATGCCATTTGGACTTAAGACTGCCCCTCCAATTTTCCAAAGAAAAATGGATGAGATATTTGGAGAATACAAACGTTTTGTGCTAGTATATGTAGATGATATTTTGGTATTTAGCAAAGACTTACAAGAACATTTAGGACACCTACAGACAGTATTCAGATTATTTGTAAACAAAGGAATTATAGTTAGTAAAAAGAAAATGGAATTGTGTAAAACATATATAAACTTTTTAGGAGTTACTATAGGAGACGGAAAAATAAAGCTACAACCTCATATAGCTAAAAAGGTATTAGAAATGCCCAATAATTTAGATAAGACAAAAGACCTTCAAAAATTTTTAGGATTAGTAAATTACGCCAGAAATTTTATACAAGACTTAGGAAAAATAGCAGGACCATTATATGCTAAAACAGGAAGTAAAGGGCAAAAACATTTCAATACCGAAGATATGAAGTTAGTACAACAGATTAAAGAGAAGGTAAAGAATATCCCAGACTTAAATATCCCATTAGAATCAGACTATTTAATTATAGAAACAGATGGAAGTATCCAAGGATGGGGAGCGGTACTAAAGGCACGACCCTCTAAATATAGTCCCAAACAAGAAGAAAAGATTTGTGCCTACCAAAGTGGTAAGTATAAAGAAAAAGGAAATATGAGTAGCATAGACGCAGAAGTATTAGCTATAATATATGGGTTAAATAGTTTTAAGCTATATATTCTAAATAAAAATGAAATACTAGTTAGAACAGACTGTGAAGCCATAGTAAGATTTCATCAAAAGATAGATCAGAAGAATAGTAGTAAGAGGAGATGGCTAAACTTCATAGACACGATCTCAATATATCCTAATATAATCTTCGAATACATTAAAGGAAAGGATAATAATCTAGCAGATCAGTTAAGTAGATTAAATTTGAAAACGGTATAACAATAAGTTATTTTTCAGTATGCGGCCCAACTCAGGCGCAAGATCAAAGCTACCAGAGATAGCCCAGACAGATAAAGGCAAAGGCCCAGCCTCTGCTTCAGACTCGTACGCTCAGACTCTTTTAACAAATGTACGTTTCAGACCTCAGACATCGGTCGAAACTTTAGAAAGAATACATTTTGGAAAACATAATCTAATTTGTTATCCTAAATGTAACCTATCCTTTAAAGAAATGCCAGATTGTAAAATAGACAGACCTCAAAGATGTTTAATGGATAATTTATGGATAGCATACACTAAACGAGACATTAAATACTTCATAGCCACGTTAAATGCACTGGGACAGTATTTTACAGACAAAAATACGGAAAAGAAATTCAGATTTTATGTAGTAATACATGGAAAAATCAATGGTGTTTTTCAAACATGGCAAGAAGTAATAGACTCAATAAATGGAATAAAAAATCCTCTTTTCAAAGGTTTTAATGATTTAACTGAAGCCTTAGACTATGCAAGGGGATATTTGGGCCCAAATTATTTTATCTCTCCAGCCCTAAAACAAAGCCCAATCCAAATTCCACAATACAAGGTCCAGAAAGACACAGACAAAATAATTTTCTGTGACCACTGTGAGTCCATGACAGAAGGGTTTAAAAGGCTAAATGCTAAGTGTGAAGCCCTGAGTCAAGAAAAGGATCAGCTACTACAGATACTCAGAAAGGAGAAAAACAGACAGACAAGCCCAGACACGAGTTCTCCATCTCAAGCCAAAATGGATGAGACGAGTGTGCATTCCTCTCAGAATGCAAATAAACCTACTATATCAGGTAAAGATATAGCTAGTCCGGCTCAAACGGTAGCCGGTAAAGACAAATCAAATCCGTTGAAGGCTGTCACTTTGCCAAAAAGTGAAATGGAACCAGCAATTCCTCCTAGAAGACGACTACCAAAATCATTCACTCTTTTTTTTTTTTTTTTTTTTATTTTTTTTAACACAAATCAACCAGTTCCCTAGAAATCTTTTAAGGATAAGAAAGATTAACGATAGTTTAAGCAAAATTCCCTTAGGTTAATGAAGACACACCCAGCCTTTTATCCAATAAGATTAAATAATTGGTTTATAAATAGAAATTTAAAAATATTAAGAGATATTAGAAAAACTGAAAAGAGATTAATAGAAATTACAGAAATATCGCAAAAACTTTATAACGAAAATTTAGATAGTGATTTTGAACTAAATAGGCATATACGAAGAAAACTAGACGTAGCCTTATCACAAATACGGTGGGAATTACAGGGAATAGAATTAGATAAACAGACTTATAGAAATATTGTAAATTATCATAAAAACAAAATAATAGCTAGTTTCTAGGTAACAAAATAGATCTTTTCCGAAATTTAGAATATTTAGACTTAAAAATACATCCAGAGAAAAAATTTAGATCACTAAAGGAAGGCAGTACCATTAGGTGTAATTTTAGTCAGGGAGAACATACTCTACATACCGAAGATAGACAATACAATACGTTAATAGACTTATTAATCAATTTTAGTAGTAAGATCCAGGAACAAGATAAGATAATTTTACAGCTTATAGAAAAAATAGAAGAAGCTCAGAATAAACATACAAAGATATTAGAAAAAATCGAAAGAAATCTAGACTTCATAAAAGAACAAGGTACTGAAAAAATTAAAAAAGTTACTTATAACGATATACAACCTATTGATATAGACAAACAATTAAAAGAAATTAAAAAGGAAGTATTAAATATTAAAGAAATATCCCTTTCATGAATACAGACGACCCGATATATAAAAAAGCACTAGATTATAGTAGCCAATTCCAGGAGCCAGTAGGTTTCACTACACACATACCAACAGCCCAGTCAGATAAAATAATTGTTAGACAAAATAATACAATTATAGCAATCTTATTAGAAATAAATCAAAAGCTAGAAAAACTACTAAAGAAAAAGGAAGAAAAAGAAAAATCTCATAGTACTAATATAGATGAACTAATTTCAAAACTAGAAAAAATAGAAATAACACCGCAAAAAGAAAGACCTAAAATAATCAGAAAACCACAAAAATGGACTTTCTTTCAGGTAGGAGAACCCGAATCAACGAAGTAGATAGACCAGAACCTAGTTATTCAAACAACCAGATAGGAAATAATTTGATATCTAGAATTTTCTCTAAAAAGGCAAGAGAAGAAGAAAATAGCGAACTTAGTCAGATTATAGATGTAGATAAAGACCTACAGCTTTTTAAACAACATCAATTAAAAGTATTAGACCCAAGAACATTATATAATACAAAGTATTTCTCTAGAAATAACCTACTTTATAGGCACTATAGAGAAGAGCAAATATCCGCATTAGGAGAAAATTCAGTACAATTAAATTTAGTAAATCAAGAATCCTTTAAAACTATTAAAAATACAAGAATGACAATGATGCATTTAGGATTAATTATATTAGGAATAAAAGGATTAAACAGAAAAAATCTAGGAGCAAAAGTGCTAATAACCTTATATGATGATAGATGGACAGACTTAAAAAAGGCAATAATAGGTCTAACTGAAGTAGATATGACAAATAATGGGGGAATATTTTATATTAGTCCAGACTTTCTAATGAATTTACAAGAATTTGGATCACATATAAAAATAGGAATACAGACTAAAGGATATGAAGAAATGGATAAAGGAAAGAATCTATTAATGTGTATAGGATTTATAGGAAAGATGGCAACAAATAGTAATACCAAGTTTAAAATAAAAATAGACGATGTAGTAGAACTTATGGGGAATAGAGGAATAAAATTAATTAAACCTATAAAAATAGATCCAGAAAGCTACGCAGGACTAGAATGGAATTTAGAAAAACTTAGTAAACCAAAAGTATATACACCTGAAGACCATGTTATGTATACTAATAGAAAAGGCGAAACTTCAATAAGATTCACAGACTATAACTATACTAGGCAAATAGACGAAAATAGCATTGAAGAAAAAGATGTAGAATTAGAAGAAGAACTTATGAATATAGAAATACTAGAAGAAGCATATGCGGTAGACGAAGTAATAGAACGAGCTAAAAGACTATATACAGAACAAAAATCTGATTTTTTCAAATGCAAAGATTGTCTAAAAGGAAGTATGAATCTAGAAGAGACCATAATACACCTTAAAAATTGTAAAGAAAGAACAGATAACTTAGGGTATAGATATGATAAAGAAGACACTACATCTATAGTAAGTGAAAAAGAACTAATGGAGTCGAGTAGTTCAACACCTTTCCAGAAGACTTCACAAACTCATACTATAGATACTAGTACAGGAAATGTGCCTAGAAGGAGAGTATGGAGAGTAAACCCAGATGAAGAAATCAGGACAGATAAAATAAAACCTATGGGTAAAAGAATGCCTATAGAAGAACCTATTAGACTACAAGAAGGAGGTAGCAAAGGAAAAATATTAAATCTTGCAGCCCATGATCCACAACTTTGGAACTCAGCGATAGACATTTGGAAAGGAATAGTAGTGTCTGAAATTCTTGTGGGAAATTACTTTTGTATGCTTCCCATACTGCCTTAGCTGATTCTCCTAAAAATGTCTCCATGTATCTATACATGGTTTCTGCATCTGTTTCTTGATAATTTTTAATAAAGTCTGCTACTACTATTCCTTTCCAAATGTCTATCGCTGAGTTCCAAAGTTGTGGATCATGGGCTGCAAGATTTAATATTTTTCCTTTGCTACCTCCTTCTTGTAGTCTAATAGGTTCTTCTATAGGCATTCTTTTACCCATAGGTTTTATTTTATCTGTCCTGATTTCTTCATCTGGGTTTACTCTCCATACTCTCCTTCTAGGCACATTTCCTGTACTAGTATCTATAGTATGAGTTTGTGAAGTCTTCTGGAAAGGTGTTGAACATACAAAGATATTAGAAAAAATCGAAAGAAATCTAGACTTCATAAAAGAACAAGGTACTGAAAAAATTTAAAAAGTTACTTATAACGATATACAACCTATTGATATAGACAAACAATTAAAAGAAATTAAAAAGGAAGTATTAAATATTAAAGAAATATCCCTTTCATGAATACAGACGACCCGATATATAAAAAAGCACTAGATTATAGTAGCCAATTCCAGGAGCCAGTAGGTTTCACTACACACATACCAACAGCCCAGTCAGATAAAATAATTGTTAGACAAAATAATACAATTATAGCAATCTTATTAGAAATAAATCAAAAGCTAGAAAAACTACTAAAGAAAAAGGAAGAAAAAGAAAAATCTCATAGTACTAATATAGATGAACTAATTTCAAAACTAGAAAAAATAGAAATAACACCGCAAAAAGAAAGATCCAAATAGTGGAACAATTATACTTCAAAGAAATGCATTAATAAAACTAGAACAATTAAGTATATCTAACTGGTGTTACATCAAAGAATTTTTAAGAGAGTTCTTTTATTATTGTACACTAAGTGGGAACACTTTTGATGAAGACTTAGGTAAAAAATTATTTAACAAATTACCAGGAGCATTAGGTAGAGAAATAGAAGAGAGATGGTATAAAAGAGAGGGTGTAATACAAAACCCAACAGCAAAATGGTCGATAGGACAGAGAGTACAACATGTAATGGAAGTATTAACTGAAAAATGTACAAATATACAAATACAAAAACAATTAAAACAGAACGAAATGAATTTCTGTAAAACTGTAATGTATACAACTCAACATTACGACAAGAAACCATACAAGCCTAGAAAATATAAAAAATAAAAGATATCTAAAAATAAAATATTTCAATGAAAAAGCTTAGTGATTTCGATAAAAATTGGAAAATTATGACGGTTTTTATAATAATTTTATCAAATCCTACTCAGTACTCCCTCACTCGGTCTGTCTTTAACATGCAGATTATATATATTTTCCCCTAATTTTAACTCTTTTTTTTTTTTTTTTTTTTTTTTTTTAACACAAATCAACCAGTTCAAACTCTTGCTCCTTAGTTTTAATTCTTAACAACAAGTTCTTTAACCCCACCCAGTATATGGTGATAACAACGTCCTACTCAGGGACTACAATTCACCTATCAAGTTCCTAGGAATTTACAGGTTAATCCATCGTTGTTATTAAGAAACTAAGAGTCTAACCTTTTACTTAGGATGATTCATATTAAACTATTTTTTATCTATTAAACTGTTTTTTATCATATAAACAATCATATAAATAACTCAAACATTTTTAACATAAAAACACAAAATAAACACACATAATTTACATATGGGGAAAACATGAATAATAGACTTACATGTTATAAGACGCGAGCGAGGTTTCCCTTTCGGGAACCCCCGGTGACTCTTAAGAAACTTTTAAAAATATTTAGACTTGTTCTTAGGGATGATTTGGGTGTTTTTAAAGTTGGATTTGGTTTTTGGAGTAGTTAGGCATCTGAGAGTAGATGGAAAACTTGGGAGTGTTTTTTCTTTCTGTGGTTTTTTCATATGTCTTTCTTTGGTTTGAAGAAGGGTATATATAGATGAGGAGGATAAGAGTCGTAGAAAATAAATGGCTAAGATTTGACCGACACTTTGTAAAGGACGATCAAGATTTTGCCGACACTTAATGCTTATCTTTATCAAATAATTCATGCCGGGTGCTCTTTGGGCCCCATCGTCACATGCATTATTGTTTCAGATTGTGCATTATTATTCTGACCTATTAAAATTAAGACGCGTGCTTATCAGTTTTTCTTCCCTTTTGGAAAGTAGTGATAAAGTAAGCACTCACAGGACACTTAGTGGGCATCCCCACTAGACTTATTCACAGACCTAATATTATAGACTTTATAGACTGACTTGGTCTGACTTAGGATTTTAAACTTTCTTAGGTATCTAGGTTATGAAGGGCAATTGAGTCAAAACTCATTCCCGAATCATATCCTGCATACGGGTCTTGGGCGTCTTGATCGTCTTCACCCTCGGTTGGGACACTGTTTTCTTCTGTTGTTTGCTGTCTTCGGTTATCTTGGTCAAGATCTGAAACGATGTCGTCTAATCTGACTGGTGGTTCTGGACCAGTATCTTCTAGTCTGATTGGGGTTTGGTCCATATGTTTGTCTTGTTCTACTTCTTTGATCATTTCCTCCAGCGTCTTTTTAATTATATCCTCTATAGTCTTTTTCTTTTTCTTATTTAAGATCTTTTGTCTAGTTGTTTCACCCATGGTGAATGATTTTGGTAGTCGTCTTCTAGGAGGAATTGCTGGTTCCGTTTCACTTTTTGGCAAAGTGACAGCCTTCAACGGATTTGATTTGTCTTTACCGGCTACCGTTTGAGCCGGACTAGCTATATCTTTACCTGATATAGTAGGTTTATTTGCATTCTGAGAGGAATGCACACTCGTCTCATCCATTTTGGCTTGAGATGGAGAACTCGTGTCTGGGCTTGTCTGTCTGTTTTTCTCCTTTCTGAGTATCTGTAGTAGCTGATCCTTTTCTTGACTCAGGGCTTCACACTTAGCATTTAGCCTTTTAAACCCTTCTGTCATGGACTCACAGTGGTCACAGAAAATTATTTTGTCTGTGTCTTTCTGGACCTTGTATTGTGGAATTTGGATTGGGCTTTGTTTTAGGGCTGGAGAGATAAAATAATTTGGGCCCAAATATCCCCTTGCATAGTCTAAGGCTTCAGTTAAATCATTAAAACCTTTGAAAAGAGGATTTTTTATTCCATTTATTGAGTCTATTACTTCTTGCCATGTTTGAAAAACACCATTGATTTTTCCATGTATTACTACATAAAATCTGAATTTCTTTTCCGTATTTTTGTCTGTAAAATACTGTCCCAGTGCATTTAACGTGGCTATGAAGTATTTAATGTCTCGTTTAGTGTATGCTATCCATAAATTATCCATTAAACATCTTTGAGGTCTGTCTATTTTACAATCTGGCATTTCTTTAAAGGATAGGTTACATTTAGGATAACAAATTAGATTATGTTTTCCAAAATGTATTCTTTCTAAAGTTTCGACCGATGTCTGAGGTCTGAAACGTACATTTGTTAAAAGAGTCTGAGCGTACGAGTCTGAAGCAGAGGCTGGGCCTTTGCCTTTATCTGTCTGGGCTATCTCTGGTAGCTTTGATCTTGCGCCTGAGTTGGGCCGCATACTGAAAAATAACTTATTGTTATACCGTTTTCAAATTTAATCTACTTAACTGATCTGCTAGATTATTATCCTTTCCTTTAATGTATTCGAAGATTATATTAGGATATATTGAGATCGTGTCTATGAAGTTTAGCCATCTCCTCTTACTACTATTCTTCTGATCTATCTTTTGATGAAATCTTACTATGGCTTCACAGTCTGTTCTAACTAGTATTTCATTTTTATTTAGAATATATAGCTTAAAACTATTTAACCCATATATTATAGCTAATACTTCTGCGTCTATGCTACTCATATTTCCTTTTTCTTTATACTTACCACTTTGGTAGGCACAAATCTTTTCTTCTTGTTTGGGACTATATTTAGAGGGTCGTGCCTTTAGTACCGCTCCCCATCCTTGGATACTTCCATCTGTTTCTATAATTAAATAGTCTGATTCTAATGGGATATTTAAGTCTGGGATATTCTTTACCTTCTCTTTAATCTGTTGTACTAACTTCATATCTTCGGTATTGAAATGTTTTTGCCCTTTACTTCCTGTTTTAGCATATAATGGTCCTGCTATTTTTCCTAAGTCTTGTATAAAATTTCTGGCGTAATTTACTAATCCTAAAAATTTTTGAAGGTCTTTTGTCTTATCTAAATTATTGGGCATTTCTAATACCTTTTTAGCTATATGAGGTTGTAGCTTTATTTTTCCGTCTCCTATAGTAACTCCTAAAAAGTTTATATATGTTTTACACAATTCCATTTTCTTTTTACTAACTATAATTCCTTTGTTTACAAATAATCTGAATACTGTCTGTAGGTGTCCTAAATGTTCTTGTAAGTCTTTGCTAAATACCAAAATATCATCTACATATACTAGCACAAAACGTTTGTATTCTCCAAATATCTCATCCATTTTTCTTTGGAAAATTGGAGGGGCAGTCTTAAGTCCAAATGGCATTGCTAGCCATTCGAAATGCCCTTCTGGACATGTAAAAGCTGTCCATTCTATACTATCAGGGTGCATCTTTACTTGCCAATATCCTGATTTACAGTCGAATTTGCTAAAAATTCTTTTTCCCTGTATTCTATTAAGTAATTCGCTTTTGTCTGGAAGTTTGTATGCATCTGTTCTTGTATTATCATTAAGTCTCTTATAGTTTATGACCATTCTGGCTTTTCCTCTGATTATTTCATTATGATTTCTAACCATAAAAGCCGCTGATCGGTGTCTAGAAGTAGATCTTCGAATTACACCTAGGGATAAAAGTTCTTTTATTTGGACTTGAAAATCTTCTATGTCTAAATTTGTTGCTTCTATTGCTGCTGTTTTTATTGTATATTCTGGGTTTATTATATCTAGCCTACACATTATCTTATTGGCTTCCCAATGGAGTAAGGGTTTTTCCCCTATTATTTCTAATTCGTCTAAGGATTTTACTATATTATCTAAGTCTTTAGGCCCTTTGATATTTCCTATACTTTTTAGTCCTTTATTGAAATTATAAAATGATGTTTCTATATTAATTAAAGTATAACTTTTTTCTCTTACTTCTTCATCAGAATTGTAACTTTCTTCTTCTTCATAGGCTTCTCTATTACATTCTTCTTTGGCCTGACATTTATTACAACAGGGCTTTTGTTTTTCTGTTTCATGCCTTCCCTTTGTTAATACTTCTTTTGTTTGTACAGGGGTATAGGTTGTCTGTTTAAAAAATGCTATGCCATCTCGTGTGATTAAACAACTTCCAGAGTCTTGAAATATAAATTTTAAACCTATGACTAAGTCTGTATTGATATTTAGATCTCTTACAAGTATGTTGTTTATGTCATAAGACGGGTTATAGAATTTTTTACAAGTATTTTGGAAACTTATTTTAGCTTTTTCTATACAATATTCGTAGGTATTATAAGTGCCATCCATTTGCATTGCAACAACTGGTTTAGGTAATTTTGTTAATAGCTCTTGTGGGACTATCTTCTTGTTTATTAGACAGCTAGTGCATCCTGGATCTAGTAGGGCTAGTGTTTCTATTTCAATATCTTCTATTTTGATTCTTGCTAATATTTTTATAGTTGCTATTTTTTTTGTCTTCATTACAGATTAGTCCTGTGTCTATAATGTTTTTTATATTTAGATAGTTATTTTGTTCTTGGTTTGCTAATGAGGTTTCATTATTTTGAAGTAATATTTCTTCTTCTAATTTTCCTTTTCCTTTTTCCAGCGTTCTTATTCGATGATCTAGTTCTTGGATTTTCTCTTCTAATGAGTCTATTCTTATATTAATTATCTGATTATTTTCTCTTCTTATAGGTGGTCCTATTCTAATTCCTAATTCCGTTTCTATACAGGTTATGCATCCTTCCATAAAACAATTACTACACTTTGCTCTTTTGTCTTTACTAGGGTACCATCTACAGAATCCACAGGGCTTACTATCTAATCCTTTGTTTCTTTCAAAATTGTGGTTACATTCTTGTATAATATTTGTCATATCAATGTATTGCAGTTCTTCTAGTTCTAGAGGTAATTTCAAATCTGTTCCTAATTCGTTAATAAAGTCGTCTTTTTCTGAGTCTGATGAGTCTGTTTTATTTCCTTCTGTAATTTCTATGCTTACTACTGAGTATATACTTTCTGTGTCTGACATATATTCATCTACATTTATTAAAGTCTCTTGTAGCTCTTCTATTAACTGAGAGTTTCTTGTTTTAGTGTTATATCTTTTAGGGCAGGTATTTGCCAGATGTTCTGAACTTCCACAAGTAAAACATTCTAATTTATTTCTATAGTTTCTTTCATCTCTGTATTTTCTTACATGCCTGTTTTTATCTAAATATGGTTTCTTTGCTGATGATTTTCTTAGGTAATATTTCTTCTTATATGGTTTCCGATTATAGTATCTGTTTTTATATTTTCTAGGCTTGTATGGTTTCTTGTCGTAATGTTGAGTTGTATACATTACAGTTTTACAGAAATTCATTTCGTTCTGTTTTAATTGTTTTTGTATTTGTATATTTGTACATTTTTCAGTTAATACTTCCATTACATGTTGTACTCTCTGTCCTATCGACCATTTTGCTGTTGGGTTTTGTATTACACCCTCTCTTTTATACCATCTCTCTTCTATTTCTCTACCTAATGCTCCTGGTAATTTGTTAAATAATTTTTTACCTAAGTCTTCATCAAAAGTGTTCCCACTTAGTGTACAATAATAAAAGAACTCTCTTAAAAATTCTTTGATGTAACACCAGTTAGATATACTTAATTGTTCTAGTTTTATTAATGCATTTCTTTGAAGTATAATTGTTCCACTATTTGGATCTTCTCCTGTAAGTAAACTATGCATTTTATTCGTGAAGTTATAAGGGTTTGCCCCCATATTTATTAGTGTCTGAAATTCTTGTGGGAAATTACTTTTGTATGCTTCCCATACTGCCTTAGCTGATTCTCCTAAAAATGTCTCCATGTATCTATACATGGTTTCTGCATCTGTTTCTTGATAATTTTTAATAAAGTCTGCTACTACTATTCCTTTCCAAATGTCTATCGCTGAGTTCCAAAGTTGTGGATCATGGGCTGCAAGATTTAATATTTTTCCTTTGCTACCTCCTTCTTGTAGTCTAATAGGTTCTTCTATAGGCATTCTTTTACCCATAGGTTTTATTTTATCTGTCCTGATTTCTTCATCTGGGTTTACTCTCCATACTCTCCTTCTAGGCACATTTCCTGTACTAGTATCTATAGTATGAGTTTGTGAAGTCTTCTGGAAAGGTGTTGAACTACTCGACTCCATTAGTTCTTTTTCACTTACTATAGATGTAGTGTCTTCTTTATCATATCTATACCCTAAGTTATCTGTTCTTTCTTTACAATTTTTAAGGTGTATTATGGTCTCTTCTAGATTCATACTTCCTTTTAGACAATCTTTGCATTTGAAAAAATCAGATTTTTGTTCTGTATATAGTCTTTTAGCTCGTTCTATTACTTCGTCTACCGCATATGCTTCTTCTAGTATTTCTATATTCATAAGTTCTTCTTCTAATTCTACATCTTTTTCTTCAATGCTATTTTCGTCTATTTGCCTAGTATAGTTATAGTCTGTGAATCTTATTGAAGTTTCGCCTTTTCTATTAGTATACATAACATGGTCTTCAGGTGTATATACTTTTGGTTTACTAAGTTTTTCTAAATTCCATTCTAGTCCTGCGTAGCTTTCTGGATCTATTTTTATAGGTTTAATTAATTTTATTCCTCTATTCCCCATAAGTTCTACTACATCGTCTATTTTTATTTTAAACTTGGTATTACTATTTGTTGCCATCTTTCCTATAAATCCTATACACATTAATAGATTCTTTCCTTTATCCATTTCTTCATATCCTTTAGTCTGTATTCCTATTTTTATATGTGATCCAAATTCTTGTAAATTCATTAGAAAGTCTGGACTAATATAAAATATTCCCCCATTATTTGTCATATCTACTTCAGTTAGACCTATTATTGCCTTTTTTAAGTCTGTCCATCTATCATCATATAAGGTTATTAGCACTTTTGCTCCTAGATTTTTTCTGTTTAATCCTTTTATTCCTAATATAATTAATCCTAAATGCATCATTGTCATTCTTGTATTTTTAATAGTTTTAAAGGATTCTTGATTTACTAAATTTAATTGTACTGAATTTTCTCCTAATGCGGATATTTGCTCTTCTCTATAGTGCCTATAAAGTAGGTTATTTCTAGAGAAATACTTTGTATTATATAATGTTCTTGGGTCTAATACTTTTAATTGATGTTGTTTAAAAAGCTGTAGGTCTTTATCTACATCTATAATCTGACTAAGTTCGCTATTTTCTTCTTCTCTTGCCTTTTTAGAGAAAATTCTAGATATCAAATTATTTCCTATCTGGTTGTTTGAATAACTAGGTTCTGGTCTATCTACTTCGTTGATTCGGGTTCTCCTACCTGAAAGAAAGTCCATTTTTGTGGTTTTCTGATTATTTTAGGTCTTTCTTTTTGCGGTGTTATTTCTATTTTTTCTAGTTTTGAAATTAGTTCATCTATATTAGTACTATGAGATTTTTCTTTTTCTTCCTTTTTCTTTAGTAGTTTTTCTAGCTTTTGATTTATTTCTAATAAGATTGCTATAATTGTATTATTTTGTCTAACAATTATTTTATCTGACTGGGCTGTTGGTATGTGTGTAGTGAAACCTACTGGCTCCTGGAATTGGCTACTATAATCTAGTGCTTTTTTATATATCGGGTCGTCTGTATTCATGAAAGGGATATTTCTTTAATATTTAATACTTCCTTTTTAATTTCTTTTAATTGTTTGTCTATATCAATAGGTTGTATATCGTTATAAGTAACTTTTTTAATTTTTTCAGTACCTTGTTCTTTTATGAAGTCTAGATTTCTTTCGATTTTTTCTAATATCTTTGTATGTTTATTCTGAGCTTCTTCTATTTTTTCTATAAGCTGTAAAATTATCTTATCTTGTTCCTGGATCTTACTACTAAAATTGATTAATAAGTCTATTAACGTATTGTATTGTCTATCTTCGGTATGTAGAGTATGTTCTCCCTGACTAAAATTACACCTAATGGTACTGCCTTCCTTTAGTGATCTAAATTTTTTCTCTGGATGTATTTTTAAGTCTAAATATTCTAAATTTCGGAAAAGATCTATTTTGTTACCTAGAAACTAGCTATTGTTTTGTTTTTATGATAATTTACAATATTTCTATAAGTCTGTTTATCTAATTCTATTCCCTGTAATTCCCACCGTATTTGTGATAAGGCTACGTCTAGTTTTCTTCGTATATGCCTATTTAGTTCAAAATCACTATCTAAATTTTCGTTATAAAGTTTTTGCGATATTTCTGTAATTTCTATTAATCTCTTTTCAGTTTTTCTAATATCTCTTAATATTTTTAAATTTCTATTTATAAACCAATTATTTAATCTTATTGGATAAAAGGCTGGGTGTGTCTTCATTAACCTAAGGGAATTTTGCTTAAACTATCGTTAATCTTTCTTATCCTTAAAAGATTTCTAGGTATATGATTATTACACACTCTAATATTATGTTTTAATTCTCTCTTATGTTCTACTATATTTTCTACTCTTCTCTTAAGGGCGTCTTTATATTTCTTTTTAAATTGGTATAATCTTCTTTCAAAAACTATTCTTAAATTCTTCCAATTTCTTATAGCTTGAATATACTGCCTCTTATATGTTATTTGTTTTTGAATATATCTAGATATGGGCAACTGTCTCATATATTACTGGTAGATATCCTAAATTGTAGTCCTAAGACCTTCTCGCTCTGATACCAAAAATAAAAGATATCTAAAAATAAAATATTTCAATGAAAAAGCTTAGTGATTTCGATAAAAATTGGAAAATTATGACGGTTTTTATAATAATTTTGTCAAATCCTACTCAGTACTCCCTCACTCGGTCTGTCTTTAACATGCAGATTATATATATTTTCCCCTAATTTTAACTCTTTTTTTTTTTTTTTTTTTTAAACACAAATCAACCAGTTCAAACTCTTGCTCCTTAGTTTTAATTCTTAACAACAAGTTCTTTAACCCCACCCAGTATATGGTGATAACAACGTCCTACTCAGGGACTACAATTCACCTATCAAGTTCCTAGGAATTTACAGGTTAATCCATCGTTGTTATTAAGAAACTAAGAGCCTAACCTTTTACTTAGGATGATTCATATTAAACTATTTTTTATCTATTAAACTGTTTTTTATCATATAAACAATCATATAAATAACTCAAACATTTTTAACATAAAAACACAAAATAAACACACATAATTTACATATGGGGAAAACATGAATAATAGACTTACATGTTATAAGACGCGAGCGAGGTTTCCCTTTCGGGAACCCCCGGTGACTCTTAAGAAACTTTTAAAAATATTTAGACTTGTTCTTAGGGATGATTTGGGTGTTTTTAAAGTTGGATTTGGTTTTTGGAGTAGTTAGGCATCTGAGAGTAGATGGAAAACTTGGGAGTGTTTTTTCTTTCTGTGGTTTTTTCATATGTCTTTCTTTGGTTTGAAGAAGGGTATATATAGATGAGGAGGATAAGAGTCGTAGAAAATAAATGGCTAAGATTTGACCGACACTTTGTAAAGGACGATCAAGATTTTGCCGACACTTAATGCTTATCAAATAATTCATGCCGGGTGCTCTTTGGGCCCCATCGTCACATGCATTATTGTTTCAGATTGTGCATTATTATTCTGACCTATTAAAATTAAGACGCGTGCTTATCAGTTTTTCTTCCCTTTTGGAAAGTAGTGATAAAGTAAGCACTCACAGGACACTTAGTGGGCATCCCCACTAGACTTATTCACAGACCTAATATTATAGACTTTATAGACTGACTTGGTCTGACTTAGGATTTTAAACTTTCTTAGGTATCTAGGTTATGAAGGGCAATTGAGTCAAAACTCATTCCCGAATCATATCCTGCATACGGGTCTTGGGCGTCTTGATCGTCTTCACCCTCGGTTGGGACACTGTTTTCTTCTGTTGTTTGCTGTCTTCGGTTATCTTGGTCAAGATCTGAAACGATGTCGTCTAATCTGACTGGTGGTTCTGGACCAGTATCTTCTAGTCTGATTGGGGTTTGGTCCATATGTTTGTCTTGTTCTACTTCTTTGATCATTTCCTCCAGCGTCTTTTTAATTATATCCTCTATAGTCTTTTTCTTTTTCTTATTTAAGATCTTTTGTCTAGTTGTTTCACCCATGGTGAATGATTTTGGTAGTCGTCTTCTAGGAGGAATTGCTGGTTCCGTTTCACTTTTTGGCAAAGTGACAGCCTTCAACGGATTTGATTTGTCTTTACCGGCTACCGTTTGAGCCGGACTAGCTATATCTTTACCTGATATAGTAGGTTTATTTGCATTCTGAGAGGAATGCACACTCGTCTCATCCATTTTGGCTTGAGATGGAGAACTCGTGTCTGGGCTTGTCTGTCTGTTTTTCTCCTTTCTGAGTATCTGTAGTAGCTGATCCTTTTCTTGACTCAGGGCTTCACACTTAGCATTTAGCCTTTTAAACCCTTCTGTCATGGACTCACAGTGGTCACAGAAAATTATTTTGTCTGTGTCTTTCTGGACCTTGTATTGTGGAATTTGGATTGGGCTTTGTTTTAGGGCTGGAGAGATAAAATAATTTGGGCCCAAATATCCCCTTGCATAGTCTAAGGCTTCAGTTAAATCATTAAAACCTTTGAAAAGAGGATTTTTTATTCCATTTATTGAGTCTATTACTTCTTGCCATGTTTGAAAAACACCATTGATTTTTCCATGTATTACTACATAAAATCTGAATTTCTTTTCCGTATTTTTGTCTGTAAAATACTGTCCCAGTGCATTTAACGTGGCTATGAAGTATTTAATGTCTCGTTTAGTGTATGCTATCCATAAATTATCCATTAAACATCTTTGAGGTCTGTCTATTTTACAATCTGGCATTTCTTTAAAGGATAGGTTACATTTAGGATAACAAATTAGATTATGTTTTCCAAAATGTATTCTTTCTAAAGTTTCGACCGATGTCTGAGGTCTGAAACGTACATTTGTTAAAAGAGTCTGAGCGTACGAGTCTGAAGCAGAGGCTGGGCCTTTGCCTTTATCTGTCTGGGCTATCTCTGGTAGCTTTGATCTTGCGCCTGAGTTGGGCCGCATACTGAAAAATAACTTATTGTTATACCGTTTTCAAATTTAATCTACTTAACTGATCTGCTAGATTATTATCCTTTCCTTTAATGTATTCGAAGATTATATTAGGATATATTGAGATCGTGTCTATGAAGTTTAGCCATCTCCTCTTACTACTATTCTTCTGATCTATCTTTTGATGAAATCTTACTATGGCTTCACAGTCTGTTCTAACTAGTATTTCATTTTTATTTAGAATATATAGCTTAAAACTATTTAACCCATATATTATAGCTAATACTTCTGCGTCTATGCTACTCATATTTCCTTTTTCTTTATACTTACCACTTTGGTAGGCACAAATCTTTTCTTCTTGTTTGGGACTATATTTAGAGGGTCGTGCCTTTAGTACCGCTCCCCATCCTTGGATACTTCCATCTGTTTCTATAATTAAATAGTCTGATTCTAATGGGATATTTAAGTCTGGGATATTCTTTACCTTCTCTTTAATCTGTTGTACTAACTTCATATCTTCGGTATTGAAATGTTTTTGCCCTTTACTTCCTGTTTTAGCATATAATGGTCCTGCTATTTTTCCTAAGTCTTGTATAAAATTTCTGGCGTAATTTACTAATCCTAAAAATTTTTGAAGGTCTTTTGTCTTATCTAAATTATTGGGCATTTCTAATACCTTTTTAGCTATATGAGGTTGTAGCTTTATTTTTCCGTCTCCTATAGTAACTCCTAAAAAGTTTATATATGTTTTACACAATTCCATTTTCTTTTTACTAACTATAATTCCTTTGTTTACAAATAATCTGAATACTGTCTGTAGGTGTCCTAAATGTTCTTGTAAGTCTTTGCTAAATACCAAAATATCATCTACATATACTAGCACAAAACGTTTGTATTCTCCAAATATCTCATCCATTTTTCTTTGGAAAATTGGAGGGGCAGTCTTAAGTCCAAATGGCATTGCTAGCCATTCGAAATGCCCTTCTGGACATGTAAAAGCTGTCCATTCTATACTATCAGGGTGCATCTTTACTTGCCAATATCCTGATTTACAGTCGAATTTGCTAAAAATTCTTTTTCCCTGTATTCTATTAAGTAATTCGCTTTTGTCTGGAAGTTTGTATGCATCTGTTCTTGTATTATCATTAAGTCTCTTATAGTTTATGACCATTCTGGCTTTTCCTCTGATTATTTCATTATGATTTCTAACCATAAAAGCCGCTGATCGGTGTCTAGAAGTAGATCTTCGAATTACACCTAGGGATAAAAGTTCTTTTATTTGGACTTGAAAATCTTCTATGTCTAAATTTGTTGCTTCTATTGCTGCTGTTTTTATTGTATATTCTGGGTTTATTATATCTAGCCTACACATTATCTTATTGGCTTCCCAATGGAGTAAGGGTTTTTCCCCTATTATTTCTAATTCGTCTAAGGATTTTACTATATTATCTAAGTCTTTAGGCCCTTTGATATTTCCTATACTTTTTAGTCCTGTATTGAAATTATAAAATGATGTTTCTATATTAATTAAAGTATAACTTTTTTCTCTTACTTCTTCATCAGAATTGTAACTTTCTTCTTCTTCATAGGCTTCTCTATTACATTCTTCTTTGGCCTGACATTTATTACAACAGGGCTTTTGTTTTTCTGTTTCATGCCTTCCCTTTGTTAATACTTCTTTTGTTTGTACAGGGGTATAGGTTGTCTGTTTAAAAAATGCTATGCCATCTCGTGTGATTAAACAACTTCCAGAGTCTTGAAATATAAATTTTAAACCTATGACTAAGTCTGTATTGATATTTAGATCTCTTACAAGTATGTTGTTTATGTCATAAGACGGGTTATAGAATTTTTTACAAGTATTTTGGAAACTTATTTTAGCTTTTTCTATACAATATTCGTAGGTATTATAAGTGCCATCCATTTGCATTGCAACAACTGGTTTAGGTAATTTTGTTAATAGCTCTTGTGGGACTATCTTCTTGTTTATTAGACAGCTAGTGCATCCTGGATCTAGTAGGGCTAGTGTTTCTATTTCAATATCTTCTATTTTGATTCTTGCTAATATTTTTATAGTTGCTATTTTTTTTGTCTTCATTACAGATTAGTCCTGTGTCTATAATGTTTTTTATATTTAGATAGTTATTTTGTTCTTGGTTTGCTAATGAGGTTTCATTATTTTGAAGTAATATTTCTTCTTCTAATTTTCCTTTTCCTTTTTCCAGCGTTCTTATTCGATGATCTAGTTCTTGGATTTTCTCTTCTAATGAGTCTATTCTTATATTAATTATCTGATTATTTTCTCTTCTTATAGGTGGTCCTATTCTAATTCCTAATTCCGTTTCTATACAGGTTATGCATCCTTCCATAAAACAATTACTACACTTTGCTCTTTTGTCTTTACTAGGGTACCATCTACAGAATCCACAGGGCTTACTATCTAATCCTTTGTTTCTTTCAAAATTGTGGTTACATTCTTGTATAATATTTGTCATATCAATGTATTGCAGTTCTTCTAGTTCTAGAGGTAATTTCAAATCTGTTCCTAATTCGTTAATAAAGTCGTCTTTTTCTGAGTCTGATGAGTCTGTTTTATTTCCTTCTGTAATTTCTATGCTTACTACTGAGTATATACTTTCTGTGTCTGACATATATTCATCTACATTTATTAAAGTCTCTTGTAGCTCTTCTATTAACTGAGAGTTTCTTGTTTTAGTGTTATATCTTTTAGGGCAGGTATTTGCCAGATGTTCTGAACTTCCACAAGTAAAACATTCTAATTTATTTCTATAGTTTCTTTCATCTCTGTATTTTCTTACATGCCTGTTTTTATCTAAATATGGTTTCTTTGCTGATGATTTTCTTAGGTAATATTTCTTCTTATATGGTTTCCGATTATAGTATCTGTTTTTATATTTTCTAGGCTTGTATGGTTTCTTGTCGTAATGTTGAGTTGTATACATTACAGTTTTACAGAAATTCATTTCGTTCTGTTTTAATTGTTTTTGTATTTGTATATTTGTACATTTTTCAGTTAATACTTCCATTACATGTTGTACTCTCTGTCCTATCGACCATTTTGCTGTTGGGTTTTGTATTACACCCTCTCTTTTATACCATCTCTCTTCTATTTCTCTACCTAATGCTCCTGGTAATTTGTTAAATAATTTTTTACCTAAGTCTTCATCAAAAGTGTTCCCACTTAGTGTACAATAATAAAAGAACTCTCTTAAAAATTCTTTGATGTAACACCAGTTAGATATACTTAATTGTTCTAGTTTTATTAATGCATTTCTTTGAAGTATAATTGTTCCACTATTTGGATCTTCTCCTGTAAGTAAACTATGCATTTTATTCGTGAAGTTATAAGGGTTTGCCCCCATATTTATTAGTGTCTGAAATTCTTGTGGGAAATTACTTTTGTATGCTTCCCATACTGCCTTAGCTGATTCTCCTAAAAATGTCTCCATGTATCTATACATGGTTTCTGCATCTGTTTCTTGATAATTTTTAATAAAGTCTGCTACTACTATTCCTTTCCAAATGTCTATCGCTGAGTTCCAAAGTTGTGGATCATGGGCTGCAAGATTTAATATTTTTCCTTTGCTACCTCCTTCTTGTAGTCTAATAGGTTCTTCTATAGGCATTCTTTTACCCATAGGTTTTATTTTATCTGTCCTGATTTCTTCATCTGGGTTTACTCTCCATACTCTCCTTCTAGGCACATTTCCTGTACTAGTATCTATAGTATGAGTTTGTGAAGTCTTCTGGAAAGGTGTTGAACTACTCGACTCCATTAGTTCTTTTTCACTTACTATAGATGTAGTGTCTTCTTTATCATATCTATACCCTAAGTTATCTGTTCTTTCTTTACAATTTTTAAGGTGTATTATGGTCTCTTCTAGATTCATACTTCCTTTTAGACAATCTTTGCATTTGAAAAAATCAGATTTTTGTTCTGTATATAGTCTTTTAGCTCGTTCTATTACTTCGTCTACCGCATATGCTTCTTCTAGTATTTCTATATTCATAAGTTCTTCTTCTAATTCTACATCTTTTTCTTCAATGCTATTTTCGTCTATTTGCCTAGTATAGTTATAGTCTGTGAATCTTATTGAAGTTTCGCCTTTTCTATTAGTATACATAACATGGTCTTCAGGTGTATATACTTTTGGTTTACTAAGTTTTTCTAAATTCCATTCTAGTCCTGCGTAGCTTTCTGGATCTATTTTTATAGGTTTAATTAATTTTATTCCTCTATTCCCCATAAGTTCTACTACATCGTCTATTTTTATTTTAAACTTGGTATTACTATTTGTTGCCATCTTTCCTATAAATCCTATACACATTAATAGATTCTTTCCTTTATCCATTTCTTCATATCCTTTAGTCTGTATTCCTATTTTTATATGTGATCCAAATTCTTGTAAATTCATTAGAAAGTCTGGACTAATATAAAATATTCCCCCATTATTTGTCATATCTACTTCAGTTAGACCTATTATTGCCTTTTTTAAGTCTGTCCATCTATCATCATATAAGGTTATTAGCACTTTTGCTCCTAGATTTTTTCTGTTTAATCCTTTTATTCCTAATATAATTAATCCTAAATGCATCATTGTCATTCTTGTATTTTTAATAGTTTTAAAGGATTCTTGATTTACTAAATTTAATTGTACTGAATTTTCTCCTAATGCGGATATTTGCTCTTCTCTATAGTGCCTATAAAGTAGGTTATTTCTAGAGAAATACTTTGTATTATATAATGTTCTTGGGTCTAATACTTTTAATTGATGTTGTTTAAAAAGCTGTAGGTCTTTATCTACATCTATAATCTGACTAAGTTCGCTATTTTCTTCTTCTCTTGCCTTTTTAGAGAAAATTCTAGATATCAAATTATTTCCTATCTGGTTGTTTGAATAACTAGGTTCTGGTCTATCTACTTCGTTGATTCGGGTTCTCCTACCTGAAAGAAAGTCCATTTTTGTGGTTTTCTGATTATTTTAGGTCTTTCTTTTTGCGGTGTTATTTCTATTTTTTCTAGTTTTGAAATTAGTTCATCTATATTAGTACTATGAGATTTTTCTTTTTCTTCCTTTTTCTTTAGTAGTTTTTCTAGCTTTTGATTTATTTCTAATAAGATTGCTATAATTGTATTATTTTGTCTAACAATTATTTTATCTGACTGGGCTGTTGGTATGTGTGTAGTGAAACCTACTGGCTCCTGGAATTGGCTACTATAATCTAGTGCTTTTTTATATATCGGGTCGTCTGTATTCATGAAAGGGATATTTCTTTAATATTTAATACTTCCTTTTTAATTTCTTTTAATTGTTTGTCTATATCAATAGGTTGTATATCGTTATAAGTAACTTTTTTAATTTTTTCAGTACCTTGTTACTTATAACGATATACAACCTATTGATATAGACAAACAATTAAAAGAAATTAAAAAGGAAGTATTAAATATTAAAGAAATATCCCTTTCATGAATACAGACGACCCGATATATAAAAAAGCACTAGATTATAGTAGCCAATTCCAGGAGCCAGTAGGTTTCACTACACACATACCAACAGCCCAGTCAGATAAAATAATTGTTAGACAAAATAATACAATTATAGCAATCTTATTAGAAATAAATCAAAAGCTAGAAAAACTACTAAAGAAAAAGGAAGAAAAAGAAAAATCTCATAGTACTAATATAGATGAACTAATTTCAAAACTAGAAAAAATAGAAATAACACCGCAAAAAGAAAGACCTAAAATAATCAGAAAACCACAAAAATGGACTTTCTTTCAGGTAGGAGAACCCGAATCAACGAAGTAGATAGACCAGAACCTAGTTATTCAAACAACCAGATAGGAAATAATTTGATATCTAGAATTTTCTCTAAAAAGGCAAGAGAAGAAGAAAATAGCGAACTTAGTCAGATTATAGATGTAGATAAAGACCTACAGCTTTTTAAACAACATCAATTAAAAGTATTAGACCCAAGAACATTATATAATACAAAGTATTTCTCTAGAAATAACCTACTTTATAGGCACTATAGAGAAGAGCAAATATCCGCATTAGGAGAAAATTCAGTACAATTAAATTTAGTAAATCAAGAATCCTTTAAAACTATTAAAAATACAAGAATGACAATGATGCATTTAGGATTAATTATATTAGGAATAAAAGGATTAAACAGAAAAAATCTAGGAGCAAAAGTGCTAATAACCTTATATGATGATAGATGGACAGACTTAAAAAAGGCAATAATAGGTCTAACTGAAGTAGATATGACAAATAATGGGGGAATATTTTATATTAGTCCAGACTTTCTAATGAATTTACAAGAATTTGGATCACATATAAAAATAGGAATACAGACTAAAGGATATGAAGAAATGGATAAAGGAAAGAATCTATTAATGTGTATAGGATTTATAGGAAAGATGGCAACAAATAGTAATACCAAGTTTAAAATAAAAATAGACGATGTAGTAGAACTTATGGGGAATAGAGGAATAAAATTAATTAAACCTATAAAAATAGATCCAGAAAGCTACGCAGGACTAGAATGGAATTTAGAAAAACTTAGTAAACCAAAAGTATATACACCTGAAGACCATGTTATGTATACTAATAGAAAAGGCGAAACTTCAATAAGATTCACAGACTATAACTATACTAGGCAAATAGACGAAAATAGCATTGAAGAAAAAGATGTAGAATTAGAAGAAGAACTTATGAATATAGAAATACTAGAAGAAGCATATGCGGTAGACGAAGTAATAGAACGAGCTAAAAGACTATATACAGAACAAAAATCTGATTTTTTCAAATGCAAAGATTGTCTAAAAGGAAGTATGAATCTAGAAGAGACCATAATACACCTTAAAAATTGTAAAGAAAGAACAGATAACTTAGGGTATAGATATGATAAAGAAGACACTACATCTATAGTAAGTGAAAAAGAACTAATGGAGTCGAGTAGTTCAACACCTTTCCAGAAGACTTCACAAACTCATACTATAGATACTAGTACAGGAAATGTGCCTAGAAGGAGAGTATGGAGAGTAAACCCAGATGAAGAAATCAGGACAGATAAAATAAAACCTATGGGTAAAAGAATGCCTATAGAAGAACCTATTAGACTACAAGAAGGAGGTAGCAAAGGAAAAATATTAAATCTTGCAGCCCATGATCCACAACTTTGGAACTCAGCGATAGACATTTGGAAAGGAATAGTAGTAGCAGACTTTATTAAAAATTATCAAGAAACAGATGCAGAAACCATGTATAGATACATGGAGACATTTTTAGGAGAATCAGCTAAGGCAGTATGGGAAGCATACAAAAGTAATTTCCCACAAGAATTTCAGACACTAATAAATATGGGGGCAAACCCTTATAACTTCACGAATAAAATGCATAGTTTACTTACAGGAGAAGATCCAAATAGTGGAACAATTATACTTCAAAGAAATGCATTAATAAAACTAGAACAATTAAGTATATCTAACTGGTGTTACATCAAAGAATTTTTAAGAGAGTTCTTTTATTATTGTACACTAAGTGGGAACACTTTTGATGAAGACTTAGGTAAAAAATTATTTAACAAATTACCAGGAGCATTAGGTAGAGAAATAGAAGAGAGATGGTATAAAAGAGAGGGTGTAATACAAAACCCAACAGCAAAATGGTCGATAGGACAGAGAGTACAACATGTAATGGAAGTATTAACTGAAAAATGTACAAATATACAAATACAAAAACAATTAAAACAGAACGAAATGAATTTCTGTAAAACTGTAATGTATACAACTCAACATTACGACAAGAAACCATACAAGCCTAGAAAATATAAAAACAGATACTATAATCGGAAACCATATAAGAAGAAATATTACCTAAGAAAATCATCAGCAAAGAAACCATATTTAGATAAAAACAGGCATGTAAGAAAATACAGAGATGAAAGAAACTATAGAAATAAATTAGAATGTTTTACTTGTGGAAGTTCAGAACATCTGGCAAATACCTGCCCTAAAAGATATAACACTAAAACAAGAAACTCTCAGTTAATAGAAGAGCTACAAGAGACTTTAATAAATGTAGATGAATATATGTCAGACACAGAAAGTATATACTCAGTAGTAAGCATAGAAATTACAGAAGGAAATAAAACAGACTCATCAGACTCAGAAAAAGACGACTTTATTAACGAATTAGGAACAGATTTGAAATTACCTCTAGAACTAGAAGAACTGCAATACATTGATATGACAAATATTATACAAGAATGTAACCACAATTTTGAAAGAAACAAAGGATTAGATAGTAAGCCCTGTGGATTCTGTAGATGGTACCCTAGTAAAGACAAAAGAGCAAAGTGTAGTAATTGTTTTATGGAAGGATGCATAACCTGTATAGAAACGGAATTAGGAATTAGAATAGGACCACCTATAAGAAGAGAAAATAATCAGATAATTAATATAACAATAGACTCATTAGAAGAGAAAATCCAAGAACTAGATCATCGAATAAGAACGCTGGAAAAAGGAAAAGGAAAATTAGAAGAAGAAATATTACTTCAAAATAATGAAACCTCATTAGCAAACCAAGAACAAAATAACTATCTAAATATAAAAAACATTATAGACACAGGACTAATCTGTAATGAAGACAAAAAAATAGCAACTATAAAAATATTAGCAAGAATCAAAATAGAAGATATTGAAATAGAAACACTAGCCCTACTAGATCCAGGATGCACTAGCTGTCTAATAAACAAGAAGATAGTCCCACAAGAGCTATTAACAAAATTACCTAAACCAGTTGTTGCAATGCAAATGGATGGCACTTATAATACCTACGAATATTGTATAGAAAAAGCTAAAATAAGTTTCCAAAATACTTGTAAAAAATTCTATAACCCGTCTTATGACATAAACAACATACTTGTAAGAGATCTAAATATCAATACAGACTTAGTCATAGGTTTAAAATTTATATTTCAAGACTCTGGAAGTTGTTTAATCACACGAGATGGCATAGCATTTTTTAAACAGACAACCTATACCCCTGTACAAACAAAAGAAGTATTAACAAAGGGAAGGCATGAAACAGAAAAACAAAAGCCCTGTTGTAATAAATGTCAGGCCAAAGAAGAATGTAATAGAGAAGCCTATGAAGAAGAAGAAAGTTACAATTCTGATGAAGAAGTAAGAGAAAAAAGTTATACTTTAATTAATATAGAAACATCATTTTATAATTTCAATAAAGGACTAAAAAGTATAGGAAATATCAAAGGGCCTAAAGACTTAGATAATATAGTAAAATCCTTAGACGAATTAGAAATAATAGGGGAAAAACCCTTACTCCATTGGGAAGCCAATAAGATAATGTGTAGGCTAGATATAATAAACCCAGAATATACAATAAAAACAGCAGCAATAGAAGCAACAAATTTAGACATAGAAGATTTTCAAGTCCAAATAAAAGAACTTTTATCCCTAGGTGTAATTCGAAGATCTACTTCTAGACACCGATCAGCGGCTTTTATGGTTAGAAATCATAATGAAATAATCAGAGGAAAAGCCAGAATGGTCATAAACTATAAGAGACTTAATGATAATACAAGAACAGATGCATACAAACTTCCAGACAAAAGCGAATTACTTAATAGAATACAGGGAAAAAGAATTTTTAGCAAATTCGACTGTAAATCAGGATATTGGCAAGTAAAGATGCACCCTGATAGTATAGAATGGACAGCTTTTACATGTCCAGAAGGGCATTTCGAATGGCTAGCAATGCCATTTGGACTTAAGACTGCCCCTCCAATTTTCCAAAGAAAAATGGATGAGATATTTGGAGAATACAAACGTTTTGTGCTAGTATATGTAGATGATATTTTGGTATTTAGCAAAGACTTACAAGAACATTTAGGACACCTACAGACAGTATTCAGATTATTTGTAAACAAAGGAATTATAGTTAAAAGAAAATGGAATTGTGTAAAACATATATAAACTTTTTAGGAGTTACTATAGGAGACGGAAAAATAAAGCTACAACCTCATATAGCTAAAAAGGTATTAGAAATGCCCAATAATTTAGATAAGACAAAAGACCTTCAAAAATTTTTAGGATTAGTAAATTACGCCAGAAATTTTATACAAGACTTAGGAAAAATAGCAGGACCATTATATGCTAAAACAGGAAGTAAAGGGCAAAAACATTTCAATACCGAAGATATGAAGTTAGTACAACAGATTAAAGAGAAGGTAAAGAATATCCCAGACTTAAATATCCCATTAGAATCAGACTATTTAATTATAGAAACAGATGGAAGTATCCAAGGATGGGGAGCGGTACTAAAGGCACGACCCTCTAAATATAGTCCCAAACAAGAAGAAAAGATTTGTGCCTACCAAAGTGGTAAGTATAAAGAAAAAGGAAATATGAGTAGCATAGACGCAGAAGTATTAGCTATAATATATGGGTTAAATAGTTTTAAGCTATATATTCTAAATAAAAATGAAATACTAGTTAGAACAGACTGTGAAGCCATAGTAAGATTTCATCAAAAGATAGATCAGAAGAATAGTAGTAAGAGGAGATGGCTAAACTTCATAGACACGATCTCAATATATCCTAATATAATCTTCGAATACATTAAAGGAAAGGATAATAATCTAGCAGATCAGTTAAGTAGATTAAATTTGAAAACGGTATAACAATAAGTTATTTTTCAGTATGCGGCCCAACTCAGGCGCAAGATCAAAGCTACCAGAGATAGCCCAGACAGATAAAGGCAAAGGCCCAGCCTCTGCTTCAGACTCGTACGCTCAGACTCTTTTAACAAATGTACGTTTCAGACCTCAGACATCGGTCGAAACTTTAGAAAGAATACATTTTGGAAAACATAATCTAATTTGTTATCCTAAATGTAACCTATCCTTTAAAGAAATGCCAGATTGTAAAATAGACAGACCTCAAAGATGTTTAATGGATAATTTATGGATAGCATACACTAAACGAGACATTAAATACTTCATAGCCACGTTAAATGCACTGGGACAGTATTTTACAGACAAAAATACGGAAAAGAAATTCAGATTTTATGTAGTAATACATGGAAAAATCAATGGTGTTTTTCAAACATGGCAAGAAGTAATAGACTCAATAAATGGAATAAAAAATCCTCTTTTCAAAGGTTTTAATGATTTAACTGAAGCCTTAGACTATGCAAGGGGATATTTGGGCCCAAATTATTTTATCTCTCCAGCCCTAAAACAAAGCCCAATCCAAATTCCACAATACAAGGTCCAGAAAGACACAGACAAAATAATTTTCTGTGACCACTGTGAGTCCATGACAGAAGGGTTTAAAAGGCTAAATGCTAAGTGTGAAGCCCTGAGTCAAGAAAAGGATCAGCTACTACAGATACTCAGAAAGGAGAAAAACAGACAGACAAGCCCAGACACGAGTTCTCCATCTCAAGCCAAAATGGATGAGACGAGTGTGCATTCCTCTCAGAATGCAAATAAACCTACTATATCAGGTAAAGATATAGCTAGTCCGGCTCAAACGGTAGCCGGTAAAGACAAATCAAATCCGTTGAAGGCTGTCACTTTGCCAAAAAGTGAAACGGAACCAGCAATTCCTCCTAGAAGACGACTACCAAAATCATTCACCATGGGTGAAACAACTAGACAAAAGATCTTAAATAAGAAAAAGAAAAAGACTATAGAGGATATAATTAAAAAGACGCTGGAGGAAATGATCAAAGAAGTAGAACAAGACAAACATATGGACCAAACCCCAATCAGACTAGAAGATACTGGTCCAGAACCACCAGTCAGATTAGACGACATCGTTTCAGATCTTGACCAAGATAACCGAAGACAGCAAACAACAGAAGAAAACAGTGTCCCAACCGAGGGTGAAGACGATCAAGACGCCCAAGACCCGTATGCAGGATATGATTCGGGAATGAGTTTTGACTCAATTGCCCTTCATAACCTAGATACCTAAGAAAGTTTAAAATCCTAAGTCAGACCAAGTCAGTCTATAAAGTCTATAATATTAGGTCTGTGAATAAGTCTAGTGGGGATGCCCACTAAGTGTCCTGTGAGTGCTTACTTTATCACTACTTTCCAAAAGGGAAGAAAAACTGATAAGCACGCGTCTTAATTTTAATAGGTCAGAATAATAATGCACAATCTGAAACAATAATGCATGTGACGATGGGGCCCAAAGAGCACCCGGCATGAATTATTTGATAAAGATAAGCATTAAGTGTCGGCAAAATCTTGATCGTCCTTTACAAAGTGTCGGTCAAATCTTAGCCATTTATTTTCTACGACTCTTATCCTCCTCATCTATATATACCCTTCTTCAAACCAAAGAAAGACATATGAAAAAACCACAGAAAGAAAAAACACTCCCAAGTTTTCCATCTACTCTCAGATGCCTAACTACTCCAAAAACCAAATCCAACTTTAAAAACACCCAAATCATCCCTAAGAACAAGTCTAAATATTTTTAAAAGTTTCTTAAGAGTCACCGGGGGTTCCCGAGTCGTAATGTTGAGTTGTATACATTACAGTTTTACAGAAATTCATTTCGTTCTGTTTTAATTGTTTTTGTATTTGTATATTTGTACATTTTTCAGTTAATACTTCCATTACATGTTGTACTCTCTGTCCTATCGACCATTTGTTCTGTATATAGTCTTTTAGCTCGTTCTATTACTTCGTCTACCGCATATGCTTCTTCTAGTATTTCTATATTCATAAGTTCTTCTTCTAATTCTACATCTTTTTCTTCAATGCTATTTTCGTCTATTTGCCTAGTATAGTTATAGTCTGTGAATCTTATTGAAGTTTCGCCTTTTCTATTAGTATACATAACATGGTCTTCAGGTGTATATACTTTTGGTTTACTAAGTTTTTCTAAATTCCATTCTAGTCCTGCGTAGCTTTCTGGATCTATTTTTATAGGTTTAATTAATTTTATTCCTCTATTCCCCATAAGTTCTACTACATCGTCTATTTTTATTTTAAACTTGGTATTACTATTTGTTGCCATCTTTCCTATAAATCCTATACACATTAATAGATTCTTTCCTTTATCCATTTCTTCATATCCTTTAGTCTGTATTCCGATTTTTATATGTGATCCAAATTCTTGTAACATTAAACATCTTTGAGGTCTGTCTATTTTACAATCTGGCATTTCTTTAAAGGATAGGTTACATTTAGGATAACAAATTAGATTATGTTTTCCAAAATGTATTCTTTCTAAAGTTTCGACCGATGTCTGAGGTCTGAAACGTACATTTGTTAAAAGAGTCTGAGCGTACGAGTCTGAAGCAGAGGCTGGGCCTTTGCCTTTATCTGTCTGGGCTATCTCTGGTAGCTTTGATCTTGCGCCTGAGTTGGGCCGCATACTGAAAAATAACTTATTGTTATACCGTTTTCAAATTTAATCTACTTAACTGATCTGCTAGATTATTATCCTTTCCTTTAATATATTCGAAGATTATATTAGGATATATTGAGATCGTGTCTATGAAGTTTAGCCATCTCCTCTTACTACTATTCTTCTGATCTATCTTTTGATGAAATCTTACTATGGCCTCACAGTCTGTTCTAACTAGTATTTCATTTTTATTTAGAATATATAGCTTAAAACTATTTAACCCATATATTATAGCTAATACTTCTGCGTCTATGCTACTCATATTTCCTTTTTCTTTATACTTACCACTTTGGTAGGCACAAATCTTTTCTTCTTGTTTGGGACTATATTTAGAGGGTCGTGCCTTTAGTACCGCTCCCCATCCTTGGATACTTCCATCTGTTTCTATAATTAAATAGTCTGATTCTAATGGGATATTTAAGTCTGGGATATTCTTTACCTTCTCTTTAATCTGTTGTACTAACTTCATATCTTCGGTATTGAAATGTTTTTGCCCTTTACTTCCTGTTTTAGCATATAATGGTCCTGCTATTTTTCCTAAGTCTTGTATAAAATTTCTGGCGTAATTTACTAATCCTAAAAATTTTTGAAGGTCTTTTGTCTTATCTAAATTATTGGGCATTTCTAATACCTTTTTAGCTATATGAGGTTGTAGCTTTATTTTTCCGTCTCCTATAGTAACTCCTAAAAAGTTTATATATGTTTTACACAATTCCATTTTCTTTTTACTAACTATAATTCCTTTGTTTACAAATAATCTGAATACTGTCTGTAGGTGTCCTAAATGTTCTTGTAAGTCTTTGCTAAATACCAAAATATCATCTACATATACTAGCACAAAACGTTTGTATTCTCCAAATATCTCATCCATTTTTCTTTGGAAAATTGGAGGGGCAGTCTTAAGTCCAAATGGCATTGCTAGCCATTCGAAATGCCCTTCTGGACATGTAAAAGCTGTCCATTCTATACTATCAGGGTGCATCTTTACTTGCCAATATCCTGATTTACAGTCGAATTTGCTAAAAATTCTTTTTCCCTGTATTCTATTAAGTAATTCGCTTTTGTCTGGAAGTTTGTATGCATCTGTTCTTGTATTATCATTAAGTCTCTTATAGTTTATGACCATTCTGGCTTTTCCTCTGATTATTTCATTATGATTTCTAACCATAAAAGCCGCTGATCGGTGTCTAGAAGTAGATCTTCGAATTACACCTAGGGATAAAAGTTCTTTTATTTGGACTTGAAAATCTTCTATGTCTAAATTTGTTGCTTCTATTGCTGCTGTTTTTATTGTATATTCTGGGTTTATTATATCTAGCCTACACATTATCTTATTGGCTTCCCAATGGAGTAAGGGTTTTTCCCCTATTATTTCTAATTCGTCTAAGGATTTTACTATATTATCTAAGTCTTTAGGCCCCTTGATATTTCCTATACTTTTTAGTCCTGTATTGAAATTATAAAATGATGTTTCTATATTAATTAAAGTATAACTTTTTTCTCTTACTTCTTCATCAGAATTGTAACTTTCTTCTTCTTCATAGGCTTCTCTATTACATTCTTCTTTGGCCTGACATTTATTACAACAGGGCTTTTGTTTTTCTGTTTCATGCCTTCCCTTTGTTAATACTTCTTTTGTTTGTACAGGGGTATAGGTTGTCTGTTTAAAAAATGCTATGCCATCTCGTGTGATTAAACAACTTCCAGAGTCTTGAAATATAAATTTTAAACCTATGACTAAGTCTGTATTGATATTTAGATCTCTTACAAGTATGTTGTTTATGTCATAAGACGGGTTATAGAATTTTTTACAAGTATTTTGGAAACTTATTTTAGCTTTTTCTATACAATATTCGTAGGTATTATAAGTGCCATCCATTTGCATTGCAACAACTGGTTTAGGTAATTTTGTTAATAGCTCTTGTGGGACTATCTTCTTGTTTATTAGACAGCTAGTGCATCCTGGATCTAGTAGGGCTAGTGTTTCTATTTCAATATCTTCTATTTTGATTCTTGCTAATATTTTTATAGTTGCTATTTTTTTGTCTTCATTACAGATTAGTCCTGTGTCTATAATGTTTTTTATATTTAGATAGTTATTTTGTTCTTGGTTTGCTAATGAGGTTTCATTATTTTGAAGTAATATTTCTTCTTCTAATTTTCCTTTTCCTTTTTCCAGCGTTCTTATTCGATGATCTAGTTCTTGGATTTTCTCTTCTAATGAGTCTATTCTTATATTAATTATCTGATTATTTTCTCTTCTTATAGGTGGTCCTATTCTAATTCCTAATTCCGTTTCTATACAGGTTATGCATCCTTCCATAAAACAATTACTACACTTTGCTCTTTTGTCTTTACTAGGGTACCATCTACAGAATCCACAGGGCTTACTATCTAATCCTTTGTTTCTTTCAAAATTGTGGTTACATTCTTGTATAATATTTGTCATATCAATGTATTGCAGTTCTTCTAGTTCTAGAGGTAATTTCAAATCTGTTCCTAATTCGTTAATAAAGTCGTCTTTTTCTGAGTCTGATGAGTCTGTTTTATTTCCTTCTGTAATTTCTATGCTTACTACTGAGTATATACTTTCTGTGTCTGACATATATTCATCTACATTTATTAAAGTCTCTTGTAGCTCTTCTATTAACTGAGAGTTTCTTGTTTTAGTGTTATATCTTTTAGGGCAGGTATTTGCCAGATGTTCTGAACTTCCACAAGTAAAACATTCTAATTTATTTCTATAGTTTCTTTCATCTCTGTATTTTCTTACATGCCTGTTTTTATCTAAATATGGTTTCTTTGCTGATGATTTTCTTAGGTAATATTTCTTCTTATATGGTTTCCGATTATAGTATCTGTTTTTATATTTTCTAGGCTTGTATGGTTTCTTGTCGTAATGTTGAGTTGTATACATTACAGTTTTACAGAAATTCATTTCGTTCTGTTTTAATTGTTTTTGTATTTGTATATTTGTACATTTTTCAGTTAATACTTCCATTACATGTTGTACTCTCTGTCCTATCGACCATTTTGCTGTTGGGTTTTGTATTACACCCTCTCTTTTATACCATCTCTCTTCTATTTCTCTACCTAATGCTCCTGGTAATTTGTTAAATAATTTTTTACCTAAGTCTTCATCAAAAGTGTTCCCACTTAGTGTACAATAATAAAAGAACTCTCTTAAAAATTCTTTGATGTAACACCAGTTAGATATACTTAATTGTTCTAGTTTTATTAATGCATTTCTTTGAAGTATAATTGTTCCACTATTTGGATCTTCTCCTGTAAGTAAACTATGCATTTTATTCGTGAAGTTATAAGGGTTTGCCCCCATATTTATTAGTGTCTGAAATTCTTGTGGGAAATTACTTTTGTATGCTTCCCATACTGCCTTAGCTGATTCTCCTAAAAATGTCTCCATGTATCTATACATGGTTTCTGCATCTGTTTCTTGATAATTTTTAATAAAGTCTGCTACTACTATTCCTTTCCAAATGTCTATCGCTGAGTTCCAAAGTTGTGGATCATGGGCTGCAAGATTTAATATTTTTCCTTTGCTACCTCCTTCTTGTAGTCTAATAGGTTCTTCTATAGGCATTCTTTTACCCATAGGTTTTATTTTATCTGTCCTGATTTCTTCATCTGGGTTTACTCTCCATACTCTCCTTCTAGGCACATTTCCTGTACTAGTATCTATAGTATGAGTTTGTGAAGTCTTCTGGAAAGGTGTTGAACTACTCGACTCCATTAGTTCTTTTTCACTTACTATAGATGTAGTGTCTTCTTTATCATATCTATACCCTAAGTTATCTGTTCTTTCTTTACAATTTTTAAGGTGTATTATGGTCTCTTCTAGATTCATACTTCCTTTTAGACAATCTTTGCATTTGAAAAAATCAGATTTTTGTTCTGTATATAGTCTTTTAGCTCGTTCTATTACTTCGTCTACCGCATATGCTTCTTCTAGTATTTCTATATTCATAAGTTCTTCTTCTAATTCTACATCTTTTTCTTCAATGCTATTTTCGTCTATTTGCCTATAGATACTATAGATACTAGTACAGTACAGGAAATACTAGTACAGGAAATACTATAGTAGTATTTCGTCATGATTCTTTTTGTTCTTCCAACACAGGAAAGACATTAGAAATTTATAAAACTTAATTGATTCTTTTTAAAAGATTCAATACTCTTTTGTCATAATTTACAACTATTTTAAACTGGATATTCATTAATTGACAAAATTGCCCTTGGTCGTCCTAACTTTACACTCTTCTATATAATAAATAGAATTAATAGATTCTTATTTTATTATAATTTTAAATTAAATAGAATTATAATTCAAAGTCATACTTTAAAGTATAATACTTAACTCATCAACAACCATATCTTATATAGTGTACATATCTTATATAGTGTACTAAATTTCAAATAAGGAATTACCTTTCGTATAATATAATTTTCATATATGGTTTATAAATTAATTTCAATAAATTTTATATGTTTGTTAGTAGAAGTTTTATGACAATATTTTTATGCTAAAATATAATTTTAAAAGCTTTCAATTTTAAAAATACATATATACAAAAATTTAGAAGCAAAGTTTGATGTTCAAAAGTATTGTATTTTTATTGAATGCATCATTTTATTAATAATAAATAATGTGTGAAATAAAAAATTTTAATTTTTATGCAATTGAAAGAGTCTATATAAAAAAAACTCAACTACTATAACTACATGATATGTAAAAGAGAATAGGCTTACATATGTTTAGAGACAATTGGTAAGAAATAAGATAAGGCTAAGTACATATGTAACACCCCAAAAGTCCCTAAAATTAGACCCGAGACTATCAACAAGAAATAGCACCAGAGTCGCAGAACTACTCAAGGAACAAGTCATTGTGGGGAACAATGACCCACTGCGTGCCTCATTGTAACCCTCGGTCAAGGCTTCCCACAAACAACGAGTCAAGTGACAACTCATTAGTTCGTGCAACGAGTCATCCTAAAGGGGTCGTTGAGTGGAGTTAAGAAAGGGGTCGAATGTGGTTCAGAGACAACGGAATGATACCATGATTCGTTGGGGAATTCGACGACTCGTGGTATTGGGAAGGATTTCAGAATTAGTGCAAGTGTGGCAGTAGTGGCAACAAGAGGAATGACGAGTCGTTGTTCCATATAACGACTTGTCCTGTCTAGCCATTGGTTGGGAAAGCAGGAGAGTACCAGAAGAACTCCAGAAACGACGGTTGGATCCAATGACTCGTTGGATGGTTCGTTGCAGCTGACAGTCAGGAATTTAATGAGCTTTTCAAGGGGTAGTCTTGTAAATTTCTAAGCTTGTAATTCCTTAATGACGTTGTTTTGGGCTTCCTAAAGAGTATTTTAAGGGGTTTAGGCTAGCCTAAGTTATTATACTCTCATAATTTCATTAGATTTGAAATCCTCTTCCAAGATCAAGCTAGGGTTCCTCATCAAATTCTCTCCCAATCTTCTTGGGTGTTCAAGTCAAGCTTAGGAATCAACTTACCCAAGTATATAGGGTCATGAATAGAGGATTTCTTCTGCTATCATGCTCAATTTCTTCTCTAACTCATGAATTCAAGTCTCCAATTAAGTGTATTGAAAATTCTAGGGTTTAACCCAATTCCATGCAAATATCTATTCTATGTCTATGGGTCCAATTCTCTCATGTTTCAATTAATGATTAAGACTATTGGGGCAGATTTTACCTCTCAATTTAATTATTAATTCATGATTTCAAGTTTATGAAAATTATGTCCTACTATACATGATTTATGAAATTAAGCTTATGAGTCCATGATTTCAAGTATGATAAATTAAATTATGTTATATGATTATAATGCATGATTTCCACAAGAACCCTTCATGAATTATGGATTTTAGAGTATGATGATTTCCTCAAGTATGCATGGCTTTTATTAATAATAAGTTTATGATGATGGCTGACTCACGGGCCTATTTTATGGCTAGTTCACATATCTCAAGCATGTTTATGAATCTCATGATTTCAACTAGCCCATGTACTTCATGTATGTTTCATGATTATGATATGAGCACTATATATATTTTGGGAGTAGTATTTAACATCGAGTAAGCAAGATTCCAGCATAACCAGGTCTCAAAATTACGTGCCAATGTAGCCATGATGGGATCCTCTGCGAGAGTGTCTCCCATTCTTGAATGGGCCACCCATATGTGATATCACGCCTTTTTCATGGTTCTACACTTTGCAAGGTACGAACACTAGGGATTTACAGGTCGAGCTTCATGTATACTCACGTGGGGTATGTCGGTTATAAGAATCTCTCACTGTTCCTCATGATTTCAGTTACTCATATTCATGACTTATGATATTATGTTTTATAGCATATTTGACCCATTGATCAGTTTATGAGCTTTCATTTATGATTTCAAGAATGACAAGTTATATGATTTCTATTTCTAAACCTTGGGTCATTATGCTCAGATTACGATGAATAGCTTATGAATATGTATACTTTGGATTTATGGATTTCAGCATGCTGTCCTTACTTTCATGAATTTTCTTGATTTATATTCATAATTTCCAAACTATCATTTTACTAGTATATTTTACTTATCTTACATACTTAGTACATTTAAAATACTGACCGCATACTATATGTTATATCGTCTTATGATATAGGTTCGGGTAATCCATATTAGTCTCCCCGATAGCTAGCTCCCAATCAGTCCAGCCCTATTCCTGCTTGGGTGAGTCCTCATTCTCTGGGGACGTCATCAGTTTTATGTTTTTACCATGTCTTTCAGTTTCAGACCTAGTGAGCTAGTTGGGGGTGTTTTCCCATGGGTTCATCGTAGTAGTAGAGTCTTTTTAGACTATCTTCTATAGACAGTTTAGCATTGTTAAGTTGTATTTACTCTTTTTTCCTTATCATACGCAGGCTTTCGCTTATATTATGTTCATGCTTTATTTTCGCTTAGTGAGGCTCTTATCATGCTATGTATGTACCATGGGTTAGCTTGAAGCTATTCGTGGTTCTAGGTCCCGTGTCTCGATCTAGGGTCTCAGCTCGAGACATGACAAACTTGGTATCAGAGTCAAAGTTTAGATATGTACTAGGGTGTCTGAAATCCCCGTTAAGTAGAGTCTTTTCCATGGGTGTGAATCGCACCATACTTATGGGAAGGAGGCTACGAGACCTTTTAGGAAATTTCCTTCTTTTATGATCCATGTCATGCAATGAAGTATCTCTCTATTCCTCTAACTCTTTCTATACGCATTTGCAGAAATATGCCTCCATACCGAGTCAATGGTAGAAGTAATGGCAATGAAAATGGCCATGGAAATGGCAATGGAGATGGGCATCAGCCAGCCCCGCCATCTCCAGCAGATCCCTTGCCTGAGCAGGTTACTCATGCCAAGTTCAGGGCGGATTTCAGATGTTATCACAGGCTATGAACACACAGGTCAACCAGTAGGCTATGTCTCGGGGTCCAGTTATATAGCTCAGACGGCTCAGACACAGACACAGCTACATGAGCCTATCATGCTCGAATACAGCTCTAGAGAACGAGAAATCCTGAGTTACAGTATGCTTATGAACCTTTAGTAGACAGACACCAGGAGTGTGCATTATTTGTACTTTCCAGGGCTTATGAGGACCCAGTTAGGTTATTCTGTGTTGTTTGTACCTTCCAGGCTTACGGGGACCCAGTTAGGTTCTTGCTTGTATATCTGTCCGCCAACTATAGGTTATGAATGAATAGTCGTATAATTTCAGGTCATATACGTGTAGTGTTTTACTAGATGCAGGTTATGGATAAGAGAGCTTATAGGTTAAATTCTGGCCCTTACTACTGTTCACTTTCAGTTCTTTATCAGTTTTAATCAGTTTTTGTTACTGCCTTACATATTCGGTACATATTATACTGACGCCCAACTATGAGATGATGCATACTTGCCTGTAAGTTTAGACAGACAGAGTTTAGGACCTCCATTGGCAGCTGTTCAGAGTTAGCAGTTTGGCCAGCTCCTTTCATTCGGAGTTTCTAGGTTGTAGAGATTATAGTCTTTTATTTGTATAACATTTGGGTAGGCCAGGGCCCTGTCCCAACTAATACTCTCATTCTTAGAGGCTTGCAAACTACAGTCTTCAGTTAGTTGATTGTTGTTGGCTGTGTGGGGCCTATGTATGTATTATTTTACGTGTTGTCCATGTGGGGCCCAGTATACCTACCTATTTTTGTTTCTATTATAACTAGACAACATGGTGGTCTTGTCGGCCCGCATAGAATTCTGTTATTGCGTTGTTGTTGGTTAGTTACCTTCTTTTACAGGTGGACTTGTCGGCCGGAGGCTGTATTTACAGCCGAGATATAGCTCTTCATTTTCTTGAATTAAGTTGTAGGCATGCACCAGAAGTGTAGAAGTCCGGTCAGATTAGTCCAGATCCCAGTATGGCACTAGGTGCCAGTCATGCCTCCTAAGTTGGGGCGTGACACATTCCTACTTGGAAGTGGAAAGAGATCAATATAGATTTCATTATCGGCTTTCCTTGTACACGTCGACAGTATGACTCTATATTGGTGGTCGTGGACAGATTGACCAAATCAACCTATTTTTTACCAATCAAAACTACCGATTCAACTGATTATTATGCTAGATTGTATATTCGGGAGTTGGTTCAATTGCATGGAGTTCCTTTGCCCATCATCTCATATAGGGGATACTTAGTTCACCTCTCAGTTTTGGATGTCATTTCAGAAGGGCCTCCATACACAGGTAATGCTTAGGACAACTTTTCACCCGCAGGTAGATGGTCAAGCCGATGGACCATTCAGACTCTTGAAGATATATTGAGAGTGTGTGTTATTGATTTCACTGTTAGTTGGAATGATCATTTGCTCTCATTGAGTTTGCCTACAATAACAGTTATCACTCCAGCATTCAGATGGCTCTGCTTGGAGGCTATTAATGGGCAGAGGTGTAGATCACCTATTGGATGGTTTGAGGTAGGTGAGGCTACATTGATAGGGCCTGATTTAGTTCATGAGGCCATCGAGAAAGTTCAACTCATTAGAGAGAGTCTGAAAATAGCTCAAGGTCATTAGAAATCTTATGCGGATGTTAGGAGGAGAGAGCTTGAGTTTGAGGTCGATGATTGGGTGTTTTTGAAGGTGTCTCCCATGAAAAAGGTTATGAGGTTTGGTAAGAAAGGGAAGCTAAATCCCCAATATGTTGGACCTTATAAGAATCTGAGGCGAGTTGGCAAGGTGGCATATGAGTTGAAGCTACCATCAAAGTTTGCTTCGGTGCATCAAATTTTCCATGTATCTCTGTTGAAGAAGTGCATTGACCACGCAACCTTAGTTGTTCCGATAGAGAGCATTGGTGTGAAGGATAACCTTACTTATGAAGAGGTTCTAGTTGAGATTCTTAATCATCAATTTCAGAAGTTGAGGAACAAGGAAGTAGCTTTAGTGAAAGTTTTGTGGAGAAATCATCTTGTTGAGGGAGTTATGTGGGAAGCCAAAGCAGATATAATGGCTAGATACCTGCATCTTTTCCTGTCCGGCTCAATTCTAGCATGAGGTACCAATTTCCTCCTTAGTACTCTATACAGTTTCATGTCAAGTTCATGTCTCTAAGTTTCTTTGATCCCATTATACGCATGTATGTCTCATGAATTTAGTTCGGTTATGTATCTCAGTCCGGATTCAGTCACTCTGTCAGTTTTCAGCTATGATTATTCAGTTATAGGATTGCAATTCTTTCCCCAGCCTTCTGGTATGCTTAATCTATATTCAAGGAAGAATGTTCTGAAGAGAAAGATTATATAACACCCTAAAAGTCCCTAGGACCAAACCCGAGACTTTTGATAAAGGGCGTACTTACGCACTTCTTAGACATATTTTGCCCATACTTTACTATGTTTTGAGAACGAATTATGTGTTTTTGCATTAGTTTATGTTATATATTTGTGAAAATGGCTAATGCACATGATTAGATTCTTTCAGGGCTAAAAATAATGAATTTGGATGTATTTGAGACTTTTGGAACGCATGTGAAGAAGATGTAGTAAACAGAGCAAGAATAAGGCTAAAAATTAATGCACTGCCATGCCCGCGTGGCCAGTAGTGCGACGCATAGCCACATCTGTGCGACTAGAGGCGCAAGGCGCCTTCCTGCCCACGCTACCAGCCACACGACACGACACTAGAATAGTACATTGACATGCGCGATGTGGTAGCAGTCTTGGCGCACTGCCAAGCGCGAGGCGCCCTTCACTTCAGCGCTATGTCTTGCAAGACTATCACGCCCCGAGTCTACACCCTGGACGTGACACGGTACTTGGAGTCACAAGTAACCCCAAGTCAACCCCTGATCTATAATACACTAGCATTCTAAGTAAACATAAATACAGGAAGCTTTAAAATAATGATTTTAAAACCTTTATGAAAATAAAGCTGAATCATAAAATTTAAAACAATTGAGACAAAGATAAAAGTCTAAAAACCATGTCTGTGTCTGAAAGCCAACTACAACTCCATGAGTTACTGGGACAAGTCCCCAGCTAACTTCAAGTCTAAATAAAAGAAACAGAACTGAAAGAATAATCTTCGTCCTCGAAAGATGAGTACTCACCACTGATGTTATTGGAAAAGTCTGAGCGAGGTCGGCTAATGGTGCTGTGTCTGAGAACTTGCAACTGTATCATAAAACGATGCAACACAAAAGGTATGCGTCATTACTTTGAATGTACTGAGTAAGTGAGAAACCATACACAAAGAACGAAATAACTGAACTGAAAAGACATGCAATGACCAACTGGAAATCCTAAAACTGAATAACTGTAATAAACTGAGATGGTCTAAATGACCCTGTCTAATGTTCAAGGACATGCCCTCAACCTAAGATACTGAACTGAACTGATCTGAACTGACTAATCTGAGACTGAACTGAGCTGACAAGTGGGAGAGTCTATAACCGACATATAACCACGTGAGCTAGACGTGGAGTCCGATGAATACACCCCATCAGTAGGACTCAATATACCTTGCTAGGGTATAAAGGCATGAACTGGGTGATCACAGGTCTGGGTCTATGAGGCCAAAAAAATATATCCTACAGTGGCAACGTGGTTCTGGGAACCTGGGTGCATTGTAACCCCAATACACTCGGTGTTATGTCCTACTCCCACTGGATAGTCCTAGACTGACTACTAAGCTGATAGCTTGAAACTGGGGCCCAAGACTAAGTCAGGAATACGTATCTGGAAGCACCTTGAGAGTCTTATCAGACCGGATTCTGTAACTGGGTTCTAAGACTGGTTAGAGCTGCTTATCTGAAAGCGTCGTAACCGTCTAAAGAACAAACTGTAATCTGAAGCTGGGGTCCTAAGGATGGTCAGAGCTTCTTATCTGAAAGTGTCATGACCGCCTAGAGAACCATTTAAAACTGATAGTGAGTCCAATTATGAGATCTGGGAGGCACTATTGACACCTCAAGAATTTCTATAGTCGAACTGATTAGCTGACATTTCTGACTAACACTGAGTATTATAACATTTTGACTGAAACTAAACTGACATAAATCTGACTTAGATTTCAATACAAACTAAAAATATGGGAGTCCCCAACACTGATAGAATTAAGCAAATTTTGATAATTATTCACTTGTGCAAAACTCTAGTTTTCTGCATTCATGAGCTAGGGCTAGAACTGATAGAGAATACATAGAAGATTTTTAGGGACACAAGAGAAGAACTATTCCCTTGTTGAATTATCACATACCTGGTGATGGAAATCCTAGAGAGAATTCCTTGAAAAATCTGAGAAGGATCGATCTTCGTAACTTCTACTCTGAGCCTGTTTTAGAGAAACTTTACGTTGAACTGTTGAAGAGATGGATAAAAATGAGAGAAGCCATCAGTTTCCCCCTCTAAAACACCTGATTAAACCAAAAAAGATATAGTTTAGGGACTAAGTAGGTGGAAACTTACAAAAGTAACCCTGGGAATTAAATCTGAAAACTGGTCGATAGGGTCCCAACGGGTCACTCAACAAGTCATAGGTTGAGACCACGACTCATTGGGAACTCTTATTGGTTCCACTGCCTGGGATAAGAAGACACTGGATCTGGAAACGGGGGTCACCATGACTCATTGGATGAACCAATGGGTCATTGTTTCCTCTCGTGGCCACTGGACAAGGAAAACTGGTAGGCTAGGCAACGGGTGACACAACGACTCTTTGGTTGAACCAACGGGTCGTCGTGTCTGGTCGTTCGGTCTGAAAAGGTCTAAGTTTGACATAATGGGTGCTAACAACGACTCATTGTGGGAAATAATGAGTCATTGTTTCCTCTCGTCTTCACTGGAAGGGGATCTTAGGGATTTCATCCGACGACTCTCACAACGGGTCGTTGTTTTTGACAATGACTCGTTAGTTGAGTTGTTGGGTCCTGGGAAGGATTTCTGAGTTGGGAAAACCACGACTGACAGGATGACTCATTGTTTCTCACAATGGGTCGTTCCTTGTCTCGTGGGTTCCCGAGAGACCAAGACCTGCTCACCATGACTAATACAACGAGTCATTGGAGTTGACCACAACTCATTGTCTCAGTCGTTCTGAGACATTTTCTTTCTAGTTTTTCTTCTGAATTTTCTTGAAATGTCTGAGTCTGGTCTATAAAAGTTTTGGGGTATTACAATATCTCCCTTTTGGGACCATTCATCCTCGAATGAAGACTAAAACTGTTGGAAAACTTGGAAAAGAGCTGAGATTTCTAGATTGAGACTATGAGCTAAATTCGAAGGAGTAACTGACTCCGAACTACCTTAATTTTACTAACAGAGCTAATGCAACTAGAATGCACATAGAAAATCTAAATAGAGCTGATGAATACGGAACTGAATAAAGTACTGAGGAGGAATTTAGTACTTTGTGCCGGAACTGAACTGGGAGGGAATAAGTGTGGGTATATAGCCATCATATCTGCTTCGGCTTCCCACGTAGCTCCTTCTACATGCTGATTTCTCCACAAGACTTTGACTGAAGCTACCTCCTTGTTCCTCAACTTACGGACCTGATGGTCAAGGATCTGAACTAGGACCTCTTCATAAGAGAGACTATCTTTCACTCCACCCTGTCCAATGGCACAACTGAAGTTGGATCATCGATGCACTTCTTCAATAGTGACACATGGAATACTGGGTGCACGGAAGCCAATTTTGAAGGTAATTCCAGCTCATAGGCTACCTTGCCAATTCGCTTCAGAATTCTATAGGGTCCAACATATCTCAGACTGAGCTTTCCCTTCTTCCCAAATCTCATCACCCTTTTCATGGGTGAAATTTTCAAATAAACCCAATCATCCACAACAAACTCCAATTCTCTTCTCCTCATATCAGCATAACATTTCTGACGACTCTGAGCTGTTTTCAATCTTTCTCAGATGAGTTGTACTTTCTACATAGCTTCATGTACTGAGTCTGGCCTGATTAGAGTAGCTTTACCAACCTCAAATCACCCGATAGGATATCTGCACCTCCTACCATACAATGCCTTAAACGGGGCCATCTGGATACTGGAGTGGTAGTTTTTGTTATACACAAACTCGATGAGAGGCAAGTGATCATCCCAACTGCCTTTGAAAATGATCACGCACGCCCTCAACATATCTTCTAGGGTTTGAATAGTCTGCTCATCTTGTTTATCTATCTGCGGGTGAAAAGTTGTGCTGAGCTTGACCTGGGTACGAAGTCCTTTCTGAAAGGACTTCCAGAAGTGAGAGGTGAACTGGGTATCTCTGTCTAAGATAAGGATAAGGGCACCCTATGAAATCTGACTAACTCCCGGATATAAAGTCTAGCATAGTCCTCAACTGGATTTGTAGGTGTAACTGGGAGGAAGTTGTTGACTTAGTCAGCCAGTCTATTATCACCCAGATCGAATCATGATGTTGACGAGTCCAAGGTAGACCCGTAATAAAGTCCGTATTTACTTCTTCCCACTTTGATGTGGGTATGCTGATATCTTGAGTCATACCTCCCACTCTCTACTGTTCTACTTTGACTTGCTGGCAGTTTGGGTACTTAGCTACAAATTCAATGATGTCTCTCTTCATGCCGTTCCACCAGCAAATATCCTGTAAATCATGGCACATCTTAGTAGCACCAGGGTGAATGGAATATCTCGTGTTGTGTGCTTCAACCAGTATATGCTGTCTCAAATCACTCACATCTGGTACGCACAATCTACCCTGGTAACAAAGTAACTATCTCCTCCTTGGGAGAAAGCCTCCACTTTTTTTCTGAGAACCGCCTCCTTCAGTTTAAGAAGTATGGGATCTTCATCCTGCCTTGACTTAACTTCAACTACCAACAAGGAATCTGACCCATTCTGCACCACTACTCCACCCTCAGCTGTATCAATCAATTGTACTCCCAACCGAGCTAATCTGTGGATATCCTTTGCCAGCTCCTTTTTACCTTCCTCAACATGAGCCACACACCCCATAGACACTTTGCTCAGGGCATCGACCACCACATTGGCATTGCCCGAGTGATATAGCACACTCATATCATAGTCCTTCAGTAGCTCCAATCACTTTCTCTAATGAAGATTCAGATCTTTCTGACTGAAAACATACTGAAGGCTCTTGTGATCGGTGAAAACATCCACGTGAGCCTCATATAGGTAATATCTCCATATTTTCAGTGCAAACACCACCACCGCCAACTCCAAGTCATGGGTCAGATAGTTCTTTTCATGAACCGTGAGCTATATGGAGGCGTATGCTATCAACTTGCCCCGCTGCATTAGAATGCAATCGAGTCCAACTTTGGAAGCGTCGCAGTACACTACAAATCTATCTAATCGTTCCTGCAAGGTCAAAACTGGAGCGGTAGTGAGTCGAGTTTTTAACTCTTGGAAACTCTTCTCACATGCCTCTGACCACTAAAATTTCACCTTTTTCTAAGTTAGCCTAGTCAAAGGAGATGTTATAGAGGAGAAACCTTCCACAAAACGTCGGTAGTAACCGGCAAAACCCAAGAAACTTCTGATTTTGGTTGGGGAGGTAGGTTTAGGCCAGTCTTTCACCGCTGCTATCTTTTGAGGATCTACCTGAATACCCTCACCCGAGACCACATAACCCAAGAAAGTCACGGGCTTCAACCAGAATTTGCATTTGTTGAACTTGGCGAACAACTGATGGTCTCTGAGTGTCTGAAACACTATCCTCGGGTGATTAGCATGCTCTTCCTCATTTTTGGTGTATACCAGAATGTCGTCGATAAATACAATGACGAACATGTATAGATACTGTTTGAAGACTCTGTTCATTAGGTCCATGAAGGCTGCAGGGGTATTAGTTAGTCCAAAGGACATAACCATGAATTCATAGTAACCATACCGAGTTCTGAAAGCTATTTTTGGTATGTCACATTCTCTGACTCTCAGCTGATGGTACCCCGACCTAAGATCTATCTTAGAGAAACAACTATCTCCCTGAAGCTGATCGAACAAGCTATCAATCCTGGGTAGGGGATACCTTTTCTTGACTGTGACTTTGGTCAACAAAGGGTAATCGATGCACATTCTAAGGGTACCGTCTTTCTTTTGTACGAATAGTACTAGAGCACCCCAGGGAGAGATGTTGGGTCTGATAAAACCCTTATCAAGAAGGTCTTTTAGCTGCTCCTTCAACTCCTTAAGCTCAGCTGGAGCCATTCTGTAAGGAGGGATGGAGATGGACTAAGTATCTAGAAGAAGGTCTATACTAAAGTCTATTTTCCGCTTAGGAGGGACTCCGGGAAGATCTTCGGGAAACACATCAGGGAACTCGCTGGCAACTTAGACTGACTGGATAGTTGGAGTCTCAGAGTTGGAATCTTTGATCCGAACTAAATGATAAATGCACCCTTTGTAAATAAGCTTTCTGCCCTTAATATAGGAAATAAACCGACCCTTAGGTACTGAACTACTACTCGTCCACTCTAAAGTTAGCTCATTAGGAAATTGAAACTTGATGACCATAGTTCTGCAGTCGACTGAGACATAACCAAAGTGTAACCAATCCATGCCAAGAATGAGGTCAAAATCAACCATGTATAACTCTACCAGATCAGTTGGAATGACTTTATTCAAGATTGAGACTGGGCAGTTTCTATACACCCGGTTGGCTCTAACTGAGCCGCCAACTAGGGTATAGACTGAGAATGGTTCTAAGTGGACCTCTGGATTGATATCAAACTGGACTATTACATGGGGAGTCACAAATAAAAATGTGGCTCCTGGATCTAGTAGGGCATACAAGTCTAGATGAAAAAGGCGTAACATACCCGTGACCACGTCAGGTGAGCTCTCCTGATCCTGGCGTGAAGACAATGCATAAAAACGATTTTGGAACTGGCTGCCATCAGTACCTAAAGTGTTGGCCTATTGAGCTGCTTGGCCTGATGGAGCTACTAAAGTAGTGGATTATCACCTGCCCCATCCTTTTGACAGACATTCTTTAAGCCGATGATCAAGCTGTCCGCAACCAAAAGAACCCCCTCGATCCTGAAGACACTCTCCTGGATGTTTCTTGCCACACTTAGGGCAAGCTGGTTAGTGATTGCTAGTGCTGAAGCACTGGGACTGAGAGCCAGATGCTCCACCCCTACGATCCTTGCGGGACCGAAAAGTAGGGGCGCTGGCTGAATTGGGTGCTGGAGCCCTCTACTGCTATTGCTGTGCGCGACTACTACTGCCAGATCTTTGATGACCATAATCTGACTGGCTGGTTCTTGCCCGTTTGTTCTCCCGCTCTAAATCTTTTAATTTTTTTGCCTCAATTTGCTGGGCAAGAACTATGAGGCTGGAGAGATCGATGTCCTTGATAAGCATTGCTGTCCTGCACTCCTTAAGGACCAAATTTGAAACTCCATTCACAAACTTCAACATGCGAGCCCTTGGCTCGGCCACCATCTCTAGAGCATATTTAGACAACCTGGTGAACTCCAGTGCATATTCTTCTATTGTTCTGTTGCCCCGCTTCAAGTTCATTAATTCCGCCACCTTTGCCTCCTTGAGCTCCCGTGGGAAGAATCGGTCTAGAAAGGATGTAGTGAACTCCTCCCATTCCACTGGCCCTACTCCTATTGGTCTCCCCTCCTTCTATTGTTCGATATAGATCTAGGCTACCCCTTTCAGCTAGTAGGCAGCCAAATCGGCACTCTTTGAGGAACTGACACCCATGATCCGGGTGATCTCTAATCTCATCCACGAACTCTTGTGGGTCCTCTCCCACCTTAGATCCATTGAAATCTGGAGGGCTCATCCGAGTGAAGTCCCGAACTCGGGCAGCTGCTGCGGACCCATTATTGTTGATTGAAACCATCTACTGGTTCACCTGGTTGGTAACTGTCTGTTCGAGCAGGTGGATATCCGCCTTGAGCTTTGCGGTGGACACTGAGTTGTCCTGAAGGGTGGCTGGAGCTGGTGGGGCAGGTCGGTGAGCGTTACCGTCCCTTCTTCCTTTACCACATCGTGAAGGCATGATTCATTGAAATGAAATAGAGCACGAGTTAGGAAGACGACTCTGGAATTGAATCTCAACGCATGAAAAAGAGTATGAACAAAAGGGTGTTTTTCTAATAACATCTCGTAGCCTCCCCGTCATAAGTGTGGTGTGCTTCACACCCATGAAAAGGACTCTACTCGATGCGACTTTTAGAAATCCGAGGATACTCTAAACCTGAAGCTCTGAAACCAAGTTTGTCACGCCCTGAGTCTACACCATGGACGTGACACAGTACTTGGAGTCACAATAACCCCAAGTCAACTTCTGGTCTATCATACACTAGCATTCTGAGTAAACATAAATAGCGGAAGCTTTAAAATAATGATATAAAACCTTTACGAAAATAAAGCTTAATCATAAAGTTTTAAAAAAAACTGAGACAAAGCTAAAAGTCTGAAAATCATGTCTATGTTTGAAAGCCAACTACAACTGATGAGTTACTGGGACAAGCCCCCAGATAACTTCAAGTCTAAATAAAAGAAACAGAACTGAAAGAATAATCTTCGTCCTCGAAAGATGAGGGCTCACCACTGTTGCTGCTGGGAAAGTCTGAGCGAGGTCGGCTAATGGTGCTGTGTCTGAGAACCTGTAACTATATCATAAAACAACATAAAAGGTATGCATCAGTACTTTGAATGTACTGAGTAAGTGAGAGAAACCATACACAAGGAACGAAATAACTTAACTGAAAAGACATGCAATGACCAACTGAAAATGCTGAAACTGAATAACTGTAATAAACTGAGATGGTCTAAATGACCATGTCTGATGGTCAAGGACATGCCCTAAATATGAGATATTGAACTGAACTGATCTGAACTGAGCTGAATAGTGGGAGAGTCTATAACCAACAAATAACCACATGAGCTAGACGTGGAGTCCAATGTATACACCCCATTGGTAGGACCCAATATACCTTGCCAGGGTATAAAGGAATGAACTGGGTGATCAAAGGTCTGGGACCATGAGGCCAATAAAAATATATCCTACAGTGGAAACATAGTTTTGGGAACCCGAGTGAGCTGGAACCTCGGTCCGCTCAGTGCTAAGTCCTACGCCTACTGGATAGTCCTAGACTAACTACCAAGCTGATAGCTCGAAATTGGGGCCCAATACTAAGTCAGGAATACCTATCTGTAAGCACCTTGAGAGTCTTATTAGACCGGATTCTGTAACTGGATTCTAAGACTGGTCAGAGCTGCTTATCTAAACGTATCGTAACCATCTAAAGAACAAATTGTAAGTTGAAGTTGGGGTCCTAAGGCTGGTCAGAGCTTCTTATCTGAAAGTGTCATGACCGCCTAGAGAACCACTAGAAACTGATACTGAGTCTTATTCTGAGCTCTGGGAGGCACTACTGACACCTCGAGAATTTCTGTAGTCGAACTGATCAGCTGACACTTCTGACTAACACTGAGTATCGTAACATTTTTATTGAAACTGAACTAACATAAATCTGACTGAGATTTCAATACAAACTAACAATATGGGAGTCCCCAACACTGATAGATTTAAGTAAATTTCGATAATTATTCACTTATACAAGACTCTAGTTTTCTGCATTCATGAGCTAGGGCTAGATTTTTACTTTACAAGGACAAGCATCAATATAGTCACAAATTGGTGGGAAAATACCTACAATTAACATAAGTAATATCCCACACGAATTAAACGAAGTCTGGCATGTAATTTCTTCACATTCAAAAGTTTCATGGCTAGAACTGATAGAGAAGACAGAGATGATTTTTAGGGACACAACAGTTCTCAGATTTTTAGGGACACAACAGTTCTCAGACAGAGATGATTTTTAGGGACACAAGGGAAGTTAGGAAGATCGATACTTCTCAGATTTTTCAAGGAGTTCTCTCTAGGATTTCCTAACTTCTTCTCTTAGCCTTTCTGAGAGAAACTTTACATTGAACTATTGAAGAGATGAGAAAAAAAATGAGAGAAACCTTCTATTTCCCCCTCTAAAACGCCTGATTAAACCTAAAATGACGTAATTTAGGGACTAAGTAGGTGGAGAATTACAAAAGTAACCCTGGGAATTAAATCTAAAAACTGGCTGACAGGATCCCAACGAGTCGTAGGTTGAGACCACGACTCGTTAGGACCTCCCGTTGGTTCCACTGCCTAGGATGAGAAGATACTAGATCTGGCAATAGGGGTCACCATGAATCGTTAGATGAACCAATGGGTGGTTGGTTCCTCCCATGGCCACTGGACAAGGAAAACTGGTAGGCTAGGCAACGAGTGACACACCGACTAGTTGGTTGAACCAACGGGTCGTCGTGTCCAGTCGTTCGATTCACTGGAGAGATTTTCTGAAAAGGTCTAGGTTTAACACAACGGGTGCTGACAACGACTCATTGTGGGAAAAAATGAGTCGTTGTTTCCTCTTGTCTTCACTAGAAGGGGATCTTAGGGATTTTCACCTAACGACTCTCATAACGGGTCTTTATTTCTGATAATGACTCGTTGGTTGAGTTGTTGGGTCCTGGGAAGGATTTCTGAGTTGGGAAATCAGGACTGACAGGACGACTCAATGTTTCTCACAATGGGTCGTTCCTTTTCTCGTGGGTTCCCAAGAGACCAAGACCTGCTCACCACGACTGACACAATGAATCGTTGGAGCTGACCACGACTCGAAGTCTCAGTCGTTCTGAGACATTTTCTTTTTTTTTTTTCTTCTGAATTTTTTTGAAATGTCTGAGTCTAGTCTAGGAAAGTTTTGGGGTGTTACAGCGACAAAACAAGGGTGTTCAATGGCCAAAAGTCAAAACCCACTTCAACTAGGAAAATGAGCTTCAAATCCCAAATTAAATCCGTAAAGGAACAAGAAAAGCATCAATCTACTACAAATACCTTTTTATTTTTATACAATAAAATAAGTTTTAGAGAAGTTTTGAAGGAATTCATATAGTGCTAGATACAACAAGTCTTGGAATTATAAGTTTTAGTTCGCGACATACATTGAGATACATATTGTTGAGTTGTTCTTCCTTATTTTTGCAATAATCAAGTGAGTTTCTTCTTATCATCGTTGTATGTATTAATTTGTGATTTTTTCTATAAATTATATCAATTTACTTATAAACATGATAGGCTAAAAGCTCCACAACAAGGGTTGTGGGAACCATGGCGAATTAACAAACTAGGATTTCCACGAAGTGATTCTAAACCAATACTAAATGCTTGTATTATATTCTCTTCATCTTTAACGTTTGTTAATGGTGCGCAACGTTAGGACATGCCTGAATTCTTTACTTGCTTAAGCCTAGAAAGGTAGAGATTAGAAAAAGAGAATTACAACAAAGCCTTGATCTCAATGATCATTGTATTAACTTGAGCTGTGGTCGCAGGATAGTTAATTTTTGGAACAAATTGATAACGGTTAAATTAAAATCGCTCATGAGATATGACCCAGTGATTGAGTGTAGTTATCCAATACGGACGAACCAGTCATTTGAATGAACCTTAGTTATCAGTTCTACAAGTAAAGTATTGAGATAGATCACTAGTGTAAAATCCGAAGTAGTTATGAATTCACGGGGAACACTTACCCTAGTTAATTGCATTAATTTGGAATCAGTATTCAAATTCTCAACGTTGTTATTTATTACTTTTACAAATTCCCCCCTTTAGGATATAATTGACTCAAAAGCTTAAATACTAGCGTTCTTCTGTATCCTTCCATATTCCCTGTGGGATCGACCCCAACCTTTTAGTTGGGTTCTTTATTGGCAACGTCCGCTTCATACTTCAGCAGGAGGTGTGAGTTTCAGCGTTATCAAAAAGTAGCGCCGTTGCCGGGGAATATGACTTAGGATTAGATTAGTTGCTTGTGTTTAACTTTTAGTCTTTATTTTCTATTTTTTTGTTTTTCTTTTATTTTCTGACGCATCACAAGGCATCGTGGTGAAACAAGCGGCCAAGATGTGACCACGGTCTCAACATGTATCTTGATGAAGTCTGAGTAATCAAGATACCTGTGTCGTGCTGCGACATTAAATCAGGTGCTACTTGGGAGGCAACCCAAGATAAACTTTTTTCATTTTTATGTGTTTGTTCAAGTGTGCAAGTGATAGGTCATGATTTTCAATAAAAATTGATCTTAAACAATGAAAAGAGGGAGCAAAACAGTCAAATATACGCACCGGGCATCACTCAGGCCAAGCAACACAAGGCCTGGCGCGAGGCACAGGCACAAGTGTCGCATAGCCTGGCACAACGCACAGGAAACACTACGCAATAGTTGGCGTGACGCGCACATTGTTGGCACTTTCAGGTGCGTGAAGCGCTGCAGTTCTACTGCGTTCAGCGGTGCAACGCAGACTATTTTTCAGGCTAAAAAATTTTAAAGGCAGAAATGGAATTTCTGGCTTTAAGGAGTGCTTTAAAAGGCCTAGACCTAATTTTCTTAGCTCATTTTTGTGAGAACCGTGCCGCACCGCTCAAAATTCCCAAGCAAACTCTCTCAAAACTTCATCTATTCATCAAAATCTTCCAAATTTTTTCACTCAAATCACAAAGTATATCATTTTTCTTGTAAAACCTCCACAAATGGCACCAAAATAAACAAAGGGAAAGGAATGACTTCTTCAATCCATGAGTCAAAAAGAACAATGAGACCTAGTGAAGAGGAGCATGAAGATGTGAGGATGGCACCACCACCATTGAGGCGATATGGTCTCCGTTGGGTGACGGAGATAGAAGGTAAAAAATGGTTCAATGAACATAAGGAATCTAAATACTCACATGATATGTTTATTGATAGAAATTTCTTGTCACTAGTTTTTCCTCACATGGTAGATAGAATACTCACCTTTGGCTTAGTTTTGTGTTTGATGCGCGGGGTGATTGCAATTTGAAAATGGTGAGGGAATTCCTTGAAAATTGGATGCCAAAGGAAAGGTCGAACCAAGTTAAAATTAGGGGTTAAATTATTGAGTTTTCACCTATGGCTTTGAATAGATTACTTGGGACACCTAATGTTGACCCACAACCCTTTATTGACACGGTGAAGAAACCTCCATATAGGAATATTAGACATACTCTGTGTGGTCCTAACTCTGTTGCACGCTGGACTTGCCACCAATAATTTGGGTATCATGTTTCGTTTCCATATGCTCATTTAAGTAGAGAGGCATGAGTTTGGTTAAAATAGTATGTGCTTGTTTAGTGCCTGAAAAACATGTAACCCATGTGACTAGAGAAAAAGTGTGTCTTTTATATGCGCTAATGACTAGAATGCCAATTAATATGGGGGTGGTCATTAAAATGTGTTGAAAAGAGGGTAAAAAAAGGTCAAAACTTTGAATTTTGGGGTCTCTTGACCCTATTTCTGCAGGGGCACGATATTAAGGAGGAGAAAGCGGACTATAGACTTTCTTACAATCCTGGGGGAGTTGATATGATAAAAACAAAGGAACCCGAGGGTATTTTTGGTCTAGTCCTTTCTGTCAATAAGCGCAATGCGCGAATTGACAACATGTTGAGCCACTTGTACGATATGCAAATGCTCTAGCTAAGGATGAATGGTGTGACTGAGGAGCAGCTACAACAACTTAACATAGACTACCCTCTGAGCAAGCACTCGCGATCCTTTTGCAGAGTTGGGCCTGGATACGAGGAGCCTTTTAATGATGATGTGGCCACGGAAGACGAGATGGCGAGAATAGACTCGGACATAGAGTCTAGAAATGATGATGAGGAGGATTCAGTGATGTGGGAAGCTGCTCTTGCCCCCACAGACGACGAGGAGTAGAGGGCCAGTGAGTTCTTCTTTCACTCTTTTACTTTATGCTTTATTGCTTTAGAACTGGGGACAATGTTACTAATTAAGTGTGGTGAGAGAAGTGAACTTCATAGTACCATGCATGCCTTAATTGCTAAATTTGCTCATGGTAGACCTAGTTTTTTTTGGGGGGATTTATGACCTATTTCGCATGCTTGATTAGTTTGTAGTAGTTTCTTTTAGTTTTATTTTATTTTGTGTTCCTCCGATTTTTGTTTTCGGTACTTTTTCGGTGGATAGTCCCTTAGAACCGACTAGAGAATCTAGATTTTTATTTTTATTTTTTATTTTTAGTCATTGAGTCATGACTTTGCCCGATGATGGATGGATAATGACCGTCTTAAGGGTAAAATAGTCATTAGGAAGAACAAAAACTTGGACCCTATGAATTTAGGTATCATTGAGGCTTTATTAAATTTACTCAAAAATGCATGAAAAATGTAGAAACACTTAGTCTTTTGGAACTTGACTCTTATGCTTTAAAAGAAAAAAAATGGGCTTAATTATATTATGCATGCAATATGAATATATGTGTTTATGTGATCTTGATTACATTTGTTAAACCATTTGTGCCAATGTGTGAGAAATTTTTATAATACTCCATACTTGCAAATTAATGTCTGGAACTTGCCCGGTGTGTGCAAAGCGAAATAAGAATGATGGATTTAGGAAGTGACATAGGCATTTCTTTGATAGTCTTTTATTTTTATCCTATTTTACCTACCTTGATTGTAATTATCCTAGTTAGCAATGTTGAGCTTTAGCCTATTCTTTTGATAGCCATATTACAAGCTTAATCCCTTTTTGTTCTATTGACTTGTCTTTGATCCAAATGACTCCTAGAGCACTTTAATGAAATATTTTTATATGAAAGGAGCATAATTGAAAAAGTGAAGGAAAAAGCCAAAAAATGTGGAAATTAGAAGAAAAAGGGGTGAAATTTTGCTAAACAAGGAGGGTGATTGTTAGTGGGAAAACAAAAAGAAGAAAGAACTTTGAAAAAAATATTTGATGATGAAAAAATGTGTTAATGAGATCAATGTTGAAAGAAAAATCCCCACTAGTCACCTAGGGTTAAAAAAATTAAAAAATAAAAGGAAGTATAAGGAGAAAATTTGGAAATTGAGGAAAGTGCTAAAAATCAAAGTATTGTGAAGTATTAAAGTACTTAGGGAGGTTAGTCACTATCTTGGCCAAATAGTTCCTACTCGTCCTTAGCCTACATTACAACCAAATTTAAGTCCTAATTGATCTTTGATTCATAATTCTATGTTAGTGGAGCATTACACTAAGGACAAGTCTATGGATCGTCTTTCGCATGCATGTTGAGTTCTTTGGGAGAGTGAGTGGATTTTGTTATATTTATGCCCAAGTTTATATTGACTTATATTGTGTGTGAGAAAAGAGCATCTTTCCAAATTATGAGGGGCACAATGGTAAGACTTTGGTATATCTTGATTGCTAAATTACATATGATTCATGTTGGTCCAAAATATGTCTTGATGAGTTAGTTTTCAAAAGCTAAGTGATTTCAAAGTTTGACATTTTAATGTTGATTCTATATGCATGCGAGTGAATTGTTAGAGTTTCATTGATTTGTCTCATGATCCTAAGTGCAAGTAGACCTGTTCGTAAGATGAATTTTGTGCTTAATTGTTAGAAGGAAAGTAGTAGATTATTCGAGGACGAATAATAGTTTAAGTGTGGGGTGTTGATAAAGGGTGTACTTACGCACTTCTTAGACATATTTTGCCTATATTTTACAATGTTTTGAGAATAAATTATGTGTGTTTGCATGTGTTTATATTATATATTTGTAAAAATGGATAACGCACATGATTAGATGCTTTCAGGGCTAAAAATAATGAATTTGGATATATTTGAGGCTTTTGGAACACATGTGAAGAAGATGGAATAAACAGAGCAAGAACAAGGCTAAAAATCAGTGCACTGCTATGCCCGCGCGACCAGTAGCGTGGCGTACATCCACACCTGCGTGACCAGAGGTGTGAGGCGCCTTCCTGCCCACACTACCAGCCGCACGCTATGGCACTAGGATGGGACGTTGACATGCGCTACGCGGTAGCAGTCTTGGCGCACTGCCAGAGGCGAGGTGCCCTTCACTTCGGCGCTATGTTTTGCGTGACATGCTAAGGGTGTTCAACGGCCAAAAGTCAAAACTCACTTCAACTAGAAAAAGAAGCTTCAAATCCCAAATTAAATCCGTAAAGGAACAAGAAAAGCATCAATTTACTACTATAAATACCCTTTTATTTTTATGTAATAAAATAAGTTTTAGAGAAGTTTTGAAGGAAGTCATCTAGATACAACAAATCTTGTAATTATAAGTTTTAGTTCACGACATACATTGAGATACATATAATCAAGTGAGCTTCTTCCTATCATCGTTGTAAGATTTATTTATGCTTTTGTCTATGAATGCTATTAATTTACTTAAAAACATGATAGACTAAAAGCTCCACAACTAGGGTTGTGGGAACCATGGTGAATTAACAAACTAGGGTTTGCACAAAGTGATTTTAAACCAATACTAAATGCTTGTATTGCATTCTCTTCATCTTTAGCGTTTCTTAACGGTGTGCAATGTAAGGACATGCCTGAATTCTTTACTTCTTTGAGCCTAGAGAGGTAGAGATTAGAAAAATGAATTACAATAAAGCCTTGATCTTGATGCATTGTATTAACTTGCGCTATGATCGCAGGGTAGTTAATTTTTGGAACAAATTGAATTAAATTGAAATCGCTCATGAGACCTGACCCGGTGATTGAGTATAGTTATCCAATAGGGACGAATCAGTCATTTGGATGAACCTTAATTATCAGTTCTACAATTAAAGTATTGAGATAGGTCACTAGTGTAAAACCTGAAGTAGTTATGAATCCACGGGGAATACTTACCCTAGTTAATTGCATTAATTTGGAATCAATATTCAAATTCTCAACGTTGTTATTTATTACTTTTACAAATTCCCCCCTTTAGTATATAATTGACTCAAAAGCTTAAATACTAGCGTTCTTCTATATCCTAAAATATTCCCCATGGGATCAACCCCAACCTCTTAGTTGGGTTCTTTATTGACAACGTCCGCTTCATACTTCAACAAGAGGTGTAAGTTTGAGCGTTATCAACTATCAACAGGAAATGGCACCAGAGTCACAAAACGACTCAAGGAATGAGTTATTGTCGGGAACAACGACCCATTATGTGCCTCATTTTAAGCCCTCAATCAAGGTTTTCAAGAAACAACGATTCAAGTGACAACTCATTATTTTGTGCAAATGGTCATCCTAAGGTGTCGTTGAGTGGAGTTCAAAAAGGGATTGAATTTAGTTCAGAGACAACAAAAGGATACAATGACTCCTTGGGGCATTCGACGACCCGTGGTATTGGGAAGAATTTCAGAATCAGTGCAGGTGTGGCAGTGGTAGCAATGAGAGGAGTGACAAGTCGTTGTTGCATATAAAAACTCATCCTATCTAGCCATTGGTTGGGGAAGTAGCAGAGTACCAAAAGAACTCAAGAAACGAGGGGTAGATCCAACGAGTCATCAAGTCTGACAACGCCTCGTTGGATTGGTCATTGCAGCTGATAGTCAGGAATTTAATGCGTTTTCCCATGGATAGTCTTATAAATTTTAAAGCTTCTAATTCCTTAATGACGTCCTTTTGGGCTTCCTGAAGAGTATTTTAAGGGGTTTAACCTAGCCTAAATCATTATACTCTCATAATTTCATTAGATTTGAAATCCTCTTCCAAGATCAAGTTAGGGTTCCTCATTAAATTCTCTCCCAATCTTATTGGGTGTTCAAGGCAAGCTTAGAAATCAATTTACCCAGGTATATAGGGTCATGAATAGGGAATTTCTTCCACCTTCATGACCAACTTCTTTTCTAACTCATGAATTCAAGTCTCCAATTAAGTGTCTTGAAAACTCTAGGCTTTAACCCAATTTCATGCAAATATCTATGCTATGTCTATGGGTCTAATTCTCTCATATTTCAATTAATGATTTAAGACTATTGGAGTAGATTTTACTCTCATTAGTTATTAATTCATGATTTCAAGTTTATGAAAATTATGTCCTATTGTGTATGATTTATGAAATTAAGCTTATGAGTCCATGATTTCAAGTATGATAAACTAAATTATGTTCTATGATTATAATACATGATTTCCACAAGAACCCTTCAAGAATTTATGAATTTTAGAGTATGATGATTTCCTCAAGTATGCATGGCTTTTATGAATAACAAGTTTATGATCATGGCTGACTCATGGGCCTATTTTATGGCTAGTTCATGTATCTCAAGCATGTTTATGAATCTCATGATTTCAACTAGCCCATGTACTTCATGTATGTTTCATGATTATGATATGAGCACTATATATATTTTGAGAGTAGTATTTAACACCGAGTAAGGCGTGGTTCCAGCACACTCAGGTCTCAAAATTATGTGCCAATGTAGCCATGATGGGATCCTCAACGAGAGAGTCTTCCAATCCCGAATGGGCCACCCATAAGTGATATCACTTCTTTTTCATGGTTCTACACCTAGAAAGGTACGAACACCCTCTCGACTAGGGATTTACAAGTCGAGCTTCATGTATAATCACGTGGGGTATGTAGGTTATAAGAATCTCCCACTATTCCTCATGATTTCAGTTACTCATGTTCATGACTTATGATATTATGGTTTATAGCATATTTGAACCATTGATCAGTTTATGAGCTTTCACTTATAATTACAAGCACGACAAGTTATATGATTTCTATTTCTAAACCTTGGGTCATTATGCTCAAATTTACGATGAATATCTTACGAATATGTATACTTTGGATTTATGGCTTTTAGCATGTTGTCCTTACTTTCATGAATTTTCTTGATTTATACTGATGATTTCAGACTATCATTTTACTAGCATATCTTACTTACCTTACATACTCAGTATATTCAAAGTACTGACCACATACTCTATGTTATATCGTCTCATGATATAGGTTCGGGTGATCCATCTCAGTCTCGCCGATAGCTCGCTCCAATCTGTCCAGCCCTATTCCTGCTTGGGTGAGTCCTCATTCTCCGGGGACGTCATCAGCTTTATGTTTTTACCATGTCTTTCAGTTTCAAACCTAGTGAGCTAGTTGGGGTTATTTTTCCATTGGCTCATCGTAGTAGTAGAGGCTTTTCAGACTATCTTGTATAGACAGTTCAGCGTTGTTGAATTGTGTTTTCACTTTTGTCCTTATGATGTGCAGACTTCCTCTTATATCATATTCATTCTTTGTTTACTCTTAGTGAGGCTCTTATCATGCTATGTATGTACCATGGGTTAGCTTGAAGCTATTCGTGGTTCTAGGTCCAGTGTCTCGGTCCGGGGTCTCAACTTGAGTTGTGACAATATAGTACATTTTATATTACTCCTTGTATAACTCTATATAACCATGGTAGTTCTTCCATGACTCTTTTATGTAATAGGAATTTGAAGTTACTTTTTTACCCTTGGTCGTCCTCCTCTTCATGCTTCTATAAAATAGAAACTAGTTTACGGGCACGTGCCACGCACGTGTATCATAAGTTATTTATTATATAATTTTGAATAACTATATAAAGTTATTTAAATATTTCTCAAGCGATAAAAATAAAATTAAAGACTAAAGTACAAACCTTTAAAAATGATGCCACCCCCTATAAAAGTTATTAACATGAATTAGTATAATTTTAATATGAATAAAGGAATATTTGTATTTTTAAGTAATATATAATACTTGTATTAGTTAATTCATTATTGGCCATATACTTAAAATCTAAGTGAAAATATGAATTTCAAGAGGACCAAATATTGCGATATTTCATCAACGTTCTTGAAGTTAAAATATTGATATTTCACTTAAAGATGCAACTTTTTAGATAATTTGTCTATCAATGGTGAACTAAATATGTCGACTTGAGAAAAGTGATAACTTTTCTGAGAGTAGAAAATCCACATTGACAAGACAAGTTCCGTGCAATCTGGTGTTTGTAATTGTATAAAGATAAACTACAAAAAAGAAGACTCTTCATATCAATAAAAAAGTTAACTAGATAAATAATTATAAAAAATTTTGAGCCCATAAGTAGATGAAATTATAAAAGTCAAAAGACAATAAACTACAAAACCTTCAAGAGTAGATTCACAAATAAAAAATACAATAGAAATATAAAATCATAAATTTAATCAATCAGTAATAAAACTTACATGTTGTTTACTCAGTCAACTTTTATGATATATCTATTCATTCTCACATTACCACTATAGTCCAACGACATAAAGCACACTAATTAATTAAAACTATGCATCCATGACATTGTCTGTCAATATTGTAAGCATATATAAAATAAAGAGATGTCTCAAAGTGTCAACATAACATTATCACATATTGATAGTATTCAATTTACTTATAGTTCTGTAAAATAATATAAATTACATTTTTAATACCTTGTTGTTAGTGTATCATCATTGATCAATCATCTGTGTTTAATACGGATGAGAGATGTAATAGATATTACAACATTTAAAAAAAATCTACATAAACAAATATTATTCCATTACAAACATGACATTTAAAATTGAGAAGCTTTAGCACATGTCAAACAAATATCTTGAGTTTATAAACCAAAATAAAATATAAAATGACATTACAATCTAAAAAGAGAAAGAAAAAACATGGATAGGACTCTTAAGTTTCAGGTGTTGTCAATTCAATAAAATTATGAGTTACGTTGTAACAACTGTCTCTTCATTTGCTAGCTAATTTATTTAAACTTAATGGATACTTATTTCAAGTGTCTTATAAATATATGCATTGGTTCTTGAACACAATATATAGTAATGACGGAAATTTGAAAAGACTCAAAACCATTATCATAATAAATACTATTTATTATAAATTATAAATTATTTCTATTTTATTATATTTTAATTATGTAAAGTATTTAATGGTTTAATAATATTTATTATAATGTAAATTTATTTTTTAGTACATAAAATATTATAAAATTGTTATACCCCGTAGGATTTCCGGCACCTAGATGACCTATTCGCATGTTGGTTAAGCATATTTGAAGGCCATACGTGCTAGAGAAAGGCCCGGGAAAAGATCGGCCGAGAAACCTGTCGAACCATCGCGGAAGGAGCCGAGGCAGATCCCCTCCGCGATGGCAGCGTGTCACGGAGGTGGAGCCTCCGCGTTGGCTCCATGACACGTTGGCCTTGTCCAGGCCCAAGTATATAAAGCCCCACTTCGGTTTATTTTGGAATTAAACCATAAAAACTCCAGAAAACAGAGAGGAAACAGTAGAGAAGGAAAAAGGAACGAAGAAGTAATATAATTTTCATCCGATTACGCTGCTAAACGTTGTCCAAACTCAAATTAACCTCAGATACCGAGGTATTTAGCGGCAGAGAGCATTCCTACGAATTTAGTTTCGTGAAATACGGCCGACGAATCGTCGAGCTACCGAGCTAAGGTAAGTGGAATTGCTCTAAACTAATGTCTATGTGTTCCTAGCTGTGAAGTGAGTATTTCTCCCTTCTGGACCTCTGAAAAATAGCGAGTTTTCGACCGTCTTTCGATAAGCCTAAGTTTAGGCTATAAACTATATCGAAAGTGACGTTGCTCTTTAAAATAAAGTTGTATTTAGTATTAATTGACATATTTATGAATGCAGTTGGGAGAGAATAGTTGAAGTACCAGCCGAGCCTCGTCCGACAGACGGATAGTTCGAGGATAAGGTATGTAAAGCTAGTTTCCTCGGCAAGTTAGTAATCTCGGGACAGTACAGTAATTTAAAGGCCAGTAGAATGTTCAGAAGTCATGTGTTATGTTTATTACGAATGTTGGTACGATATTAGAAGCATCATGTTGTATTTAGCGCGAAACTTGTTAGCACGATATAGATTCTAATATAAGTGTTAGGAACTGCACAGCATGCTCAGTATGTGATGTGACATAGAATGTTAGGATATCATTGTATTCAGTTGAAACCCAGTAAAGCAATGTAATATCTGTAAGACATCTCAGAAGTAGAATGATAAGTTAAAATGAAGTTAGAAAGCATGTTAGAATAGTAAATCATGTTACTATAGAAACTCAGCATACATCATAGTTTTCAGCAGAAAGACCATATCTTGTTCAGCATTAGACCCAGTACAGTCTGGCAGAAGACTATATTTATACGTATATACTATTACCAGCCTCAACATGTATTAAGTACGTACATATTACTATCACTAGCTCAGCATATAGTATATACAAATACTTTACCACTATTAGCTTCAGTATGTGGGACATGCAGATAGTATTACTAGTTGAGACCGTTGTATTATTTGGGGTTGGACTACCTAGCATCCATGACCGCCCCAGGGTTGATAGCTGTATCGACTCGTCCGCCAGAGGACGAGGATATGTCACTCTACGGAGTGGCATGCCGTCCCACAGGGGATGAAGATGGGATGCCAATTTTCCCCATATTGTGCCTTGATCGGCCCTTACACACCCCTGTCGAGCGGATACGCCCGGGTGTTGATTCAGGAGTCCTCCGGACTCAGATGCAGTTATAGTCAGGGGCTCAGCGAGCCCAAGTGCTTACCCAGGGGACCAGCAGGATGCTTATAGCTATTTTAGGAGATGGGATGACCAGGGTAGGGGTATAGATTCTGTGATGGTTGTACCTCCGGGCTTATGGGGGCCGGGTAAGGTTTGTGTGTGCTATGTGATGTTATGATATGTTATGCCATGTACAGTAGATACGAGTAGATCGACAGTAGGACGATAAATCTCTAGGTATGACTCCTACTCCTTCCAGTATAATTAAAAGAAGGTATGATTTACATTATCAGACAGTTAATCCATTCCTTTCTACTTCAGTTTCATCAGTTGTATTGTTATTTTCAGATATTTCTTTCAGTTATTGCTTTACATACTCAGTACCAGCGGTACTGACGCCCGGTGGGGCGCTGCATTACTTGCCTGTAGGTACTCATAGACGAGCAGGCGATACCACATGATTCTTGTCAGCGATCGAGCATTCAGCTCCTGTCATCCGGAGACTGAATCCCAGAGGTGTATTCCGTTTTCTTTTGTTGTACAGTACGGGTAGGTCGGGGCCCTGTCCCGATCATTTCTATTGCTATTCCTAGAGGCTTGCAGTCTGTATGTATATTACCCTGTGGTCAGATGAGCCGGTCGTGTGAGGCCATGCAGTTGTCTAGCTGTTAGTACTTTTGTTTCCTTTATGTTGGCCGTGTGGGGCCATAGTTCGACAGTAGTGGTGACCTTGCCGGTCACGTAGCTATCCAGTACTTCAGGGTTGAGTTATAGATAACTAGACAGCATGGTGGCCTTGTCGGCCCGCATAGGTTTCCTTATAGTTGCTTGTTTGTGGTTAGCTGTTATTACAGGTACAGGAGGCTATAGGCCAATGGGCCGGGTGCTGTGTTTACAGCCGTTATATAGCTCTTTGTTTCCAGAAATGTGAGTTAGATCCAGCCAGGCACCAGATGTGCACAGGCTCAGCAGTCTAGTAGTTCAGGTCCTAGTAGGGCACCAGGTGCCAGTCATACCCCCCAAGGCAGGGTGTGACAAACTTGGTATCAGAGCAGGTCGTGTCCCAGGGAGTCTGCAAGCCGTGCTATGTAGAGTCTTGTCTATGGATGTGTTGTGCACCACGTACCATAGGCAGGAGGCTGCGAGGCATGATAGGATGGTTACCCTTCCTTCTCAGTCAGTCATGCTTTAGAGCGGTACAGTATAGGGTGGAGTCTCTAAAAACTTACCATATTCTTTGATTAAGATACAAAGACAGATCAGCATTACCCTATTACAGGCAGAAGATCAGATATAGCAACAGAAGAAGGCATCAGCCAGTTACATGATAACTACAGCAGCAGGAGGAGGTACCCGAGACCTCCCAGCATGATACCTTTATCGGTACTATCCCAGTATATGTCGATAACTTCAGAATAGGAAGTCATAAGCATAACGTATAAATGAGTTGATTGATTTGTTAGATATATATATATATAAGACCTGATTAAGATAGTAGATAATATTAGATTATCAGATAAGTGTGAGAAAGAGAGGGAAATGTAGGATTCCCACCTCCATTCCTTCAGGTGTGGTACAGTTCCATGTCTTCGTTTCGTTGCAGTAAGAGAAAGTTATTCCTACCCCCTTAGTTTCGATCCCAGTGTAGTAAAGGGCATAAGGATTGAGATGATGTTGCCCAAAGCAGGCAGTAAGTGAAAGGTGGATTGGTTGATTCCAAAAAGTGTTAGAAAGAGTAAGGAGCCCTTATGATTATGTAAGTTGTGCAGACCCTCACGGTAATAAGTCAGAAGAGCAAGTAAGACTACTAGCTTACTCGAAGTGGGTGTAAGAGATCTGTCAATGATGGACTCCCCGTAAGAGTCAAGTTCAAGTCAGGAAAGGGTTGAATCCGCCGTGGCATGCTAACAACGGCAGGGTATGTCTGCAAGATAGTAGTTATAATTTTAGCTGTGATATCAAAAGACAGGGAGATTATATGAATAAGATGGGTCCGACTGCAAGCCAGAAGAAGTATAGGCCGAGGCTTGATCAGTAATCTCCTTAACAACGAAAGGCAGGTACTTTGAACCCCAGAGTTCAGCTTAAGCAAGATGAGAGGAAGAAGCAGGAGTGTCAGATGTTGTGGGGAAATTAGGATTACCCCCGGATTGATAAAATACTGTATTAAGGATTAAGCCTCGGGCTGACAGTAAGATTGCGGTCCAGAATACTGCAGTATGTTCGCTTATGGGGAAGTTGAGAAATTGCCGACACAGCAAATTTAATCTAGTGTGGCCTAGAGATAAGGCCCAGCAGACAGTCATGGACTCTCAATATATGCCTAGTAAGGCCACAAGATTCGAACGTTGACCCCACATCGCAAAGAGTGGCGGAATTTCAAACAGCAGACAATAACTAAAGTGTTTATGTTTGTTACTTTCAGAATGGGGTGACAATACAATGAAATGATAAGTCAGGGCAAGAGATATTATTAGGCCGTAGAAGCGGTGTATCATGTACGGTATGAGACTCAGCAGAGCATGTCAGAGATTATGTATTACCGCAGAATTCAGTACATATTGTACGTAGCTATATATATATATATATATATATATATATATATATATATATATATATATATATATATATATATACAGATAATAGATATGCTGTGAGTAGCTGCCTATAAGGGGTACAATCACAGATGCTGATTAGTAATAGAAAGCATGTACAAATTGCATTGCAGGACCCCCCCCCCCCCCCCGCCAAAAAAAAGGGGAGAAGAAAGAAAGAAAAGGAGAGAAGAAAGGAGAAAGGGAAAGGAGAAGAGAAAGGGCAGATTAAGTGTGAATTACGTATGAAGTCATAGAAACTATCTCAGTTCTCAGTTATTAAGTTAGTAGACTTATGTGTTGTTGCTAGATCTAGGATCTAGGAGCTTACCAGAGTTAATGACCTAAACCAGATGGCTAGATGATAAGGGCGCAGTTAGACGGTCTACCGACCAGCTGGCGCCTGCATTAGCAGGGAAGCATCCTTGAAGATCGGTAACATTAGTGCATGTGCTAGAACCAGGATTAGAGGCCGAATAGGCAAATTTCAGAGATTAGCAATACCAGAATTATTCTAGTATGTTAAGTGGTCGTACGTCATTTTCCCAGCCTTGTAGGTGAGAGTCGGCCTTAGTCAACCTAGCAGTTATTATGTGGAACACCCCATAAGTCAGCCGGCTGTCCCAGTCAGAATACCTGTGGGTACCCCAAGGAAGGGTCCACATCAGTAGTCAGCGACAGACTAGTACTTCAGCTGGTTCTCGTAAGATATTCAGATACAGAGCCCTAGCAGAAGGCCAGTATTTACAGAATAGCTCATAAGACCGAGAATTCCCCAGAATTGTAGTATAAATCCAAGTGGATACACACAAGGCGTAAGAAATTGATAGTACCCTGCTAGCACAGTGTTTACTAAGACCAGGGGATCAGTAGACTCCCCGTGAAGATCCAGAGATTGATCGCCTGGGAGTAAGTTTGATTAAGCCCAGCCTTACAGTGGTTTAAGCAAAATAACAGAGCAATTAGATGCCCACAAGTCTGCGGTTATGCACGAACTATAAGCACTCAAGTAGAACAGTTAGAGCATTGTTAGACTACTGCCACATTCGGGTCATTCAACCTGACTATTCAGTTATTTAAGGTTATGCAGCCAGATCATTGGAGGTCATGGTCGATATCAGGACCCTCTAATCAGATAAAGGCACAAGGTGCGCGGACGGTCGTTCAGGCTATTCCAGCAACAAGTAGCCTTAGCATGTGGCCGGAGGGCCAGATAAGCTCTAGCTACGCCTGTAAACTACCTGTCAATCTCTTCGGCAAGACAAGTCAGTATAACCGTCAATTATATGCCGAGCTCTCTAAGTATGAAAATGTTACATCAGCCAAGAAGAGGTAATGGAGCAACAACCGCTCTTAGTGATAGATCTATTAGAAGTGTGGTGTATGGGCAGCCCGAGCAACGGGAGTTGGTCAGAAAGATACATCAATTGGTCAATTTAGCCGTTCGTGTAATAGAAATGAAGGACAACAGAGCTGTAATCGAGAACACCACCGTGTCGTCATCAGTTGTGAAAATAAAAAGAACGGTAGTATAAGAATTCTGACCTGGTTAGCAGGGGAAAACGCCAGGTTTTCAGGTAACAGAGGGTGGAGTGCTGCGTTGTAAAGACCGTCTATATGTTCCAGATGTTTCAGGGCCCCACCAGCAGATTCTGAACGAGGTACATTACGCCCGTTATTCTCTTCACCCCGGTACGACAAAAATGTACCATGACATCAAAGAAAACTACTGGTGGCCAAGTATGAAAAGGGAAATTGCTGAGTTTGTAGCCCAGTATCCTAACTGCCAGCGGGTGAAAGCAGAACATCAGAAACCAGGCGGTGATTCAGGACATAACTGTACCTCTCTGAAAATGGAAAGCAGTAAATATGGATTTTGTGGCAGGATCACCCCGTACTAAACATGGATATGATTCCATTTGGGTAATAGTTGACAGGCTGACAAAATCAGCTCATTTCCTGCCAGTGAGGGCTACTTTCTCGGCTGAGGATTATGCCGAATTATATATCAGAGAAATAGTTAGATTGCATGGAGTGCCGGTATCCATTATTTCAGATAGGGGAGCACAGTTTACAGCTAGATTCTGGCAGTCATTCCAGAGGGGTCTGGAAACGCAGATTAATTTAAGCACAACATTCTATCCTCAAACAGATGAGCAGGCTGAGCGTACAATTCAGACGCTCGAAGACATGTTGCGAGCGTGTGTGCTAGATTTCGGTAGTAGCCAAAGTGAGCATTTACCGTTAATTGAATTTGCCTACAATAATAGCTATCATTCAGCCATCCAGATGGCGCCTTTTGAGGCATTATACGAGCGAAAATGCAGATCGCCGAATGGTTGGTTTGAAATCGGAGAGTCAGTGTTGGTTGGCCCAGACATTGTTCAGCAGTCAAAGGAAAAGGTAAAGCTTATCCGAAGAATGCTTACTGACTACACAGAGCCGCCAGAAATCATATGCAGATGTGCGGCGCAGAAAATTGGAGTTTGATGTGTATGACTGGGTATTTCTGAAGTATCCCCGATGAAAGAGGTAATGAGGTCCGACAAGAAAGGTAAGCTCAGCCCGAGGTTTGTTGGGCCTTATCGGATTCGTCGAAGGACAGGCCGAGTAGCATATGAGTTGAATTTGCCTCCAGAATTAGAATCCGTTCATCCGGTCTTTCATGTATCTATGCTGAGGAAATGCATAGGAGACCCGTCCAGAGCAGTCCCAGTCCAGAATATCCAGGTTACGAAAAAGCTGGCCTATGAAGAGGTTCCAATAACTATCTTAAACAGACAGATTCGCAGATTGAGAACTAAAGATATTACGTCTATCAAGGTATTGAGGCATAACAGGAACCGAGAGGAGATGACTTGGGAAGCGGAGGAAGATATGAGGACCAGATATCCTCACCTATTCCAGGCCTAGTCAGGCGACATGTATGTCCGTATTATTGCTTATGTAGTATCTTATGGTTGTATATGTATAAGTGAGGAAAATTGATATGTAGCCATCCAGTGAATCCTACAGTGTTGTGTACAGTACCTGTATTGGACTTTTCTGCATTTCAGGTTTTTGGTATAGTCCATATTACAGGGGAGACTCTGACGAAATTTTTTTCTAAACAAGTAAGTTAAGTAGTCCTCTAGATAGCAGTATACATTCGAGGACGAATGCTCTTAAGGGGGGGAGAATGTTATACCCCGTAGGATTCCCGGCACCTAGATGACCTATTCGCACATTGGTTAAGCATATTTGAAGGCCATACCTGCTAGAGAAAGGCCCGGGAAAAGATCGGTCGAGAAATCTATCGAACCATCGCGGAAGGAGCCGAGGCAGAGCCCCTCCGCGATGGCAGCATGTCACGGAGGTGGAGCCTCCGCGTTGGCTCCGTGACACGTTGGCCTTGTCCAGGCCCAAGTATATAAAGCCCCACTTTGGTTTATTTTGGAATTAAACCATAAAAACTCCAGAAAATAGAGAGGAAATAGTAGAGAAGGAAAAAGGAATGAAGAAGTAATATAATTTTCATCCGATTACGCTGCTAAACGTTGTCCAAACTCAAATTAACCTCAGATACCGAGGTATTTAGCGGCAGAGAGCATTCCTACGAATTTAGTTTCGTGAAATACGGCCGATGAATCGTCGAGCTACCGAGCTAAGGTAAGTGGAATTGCTCTAAACTAATGTCTATGTGTTCCTAGCTGTGAAGTGAGTATTTCTCCCTTCTGGACCTCTGAAAAATAGCGAGTTTTCGACCGTCTTTCGATAAGCCTAAGTTTAGGCTATAAACTATATCGAAAGTGACGTTGCTCTTTAAAATAAAGTTGTATTTAGTATTAATTGACATATTTATGAATGCAGTTGGGAGAGAATAGTTGAAGTACCAGCCGAGCCTCGTCCGACAGACGGATAGTTCGAGGATAAGGTATGTAAAGCTAGTTTCCTCGGCAAGTTAGTAATCTCGGGACAGTACAGTAATTTAAAGGCCAGTAGAATGTTCAGAAGTCATGTGTTATGTTTATTACGAATGTTGGTACGATATTAGAAGCATCATGTTGTATTTAGCGCGAAACTTGTTAGCACGATATAGATTCTAATATAAGTGTTAGGAACTGCACAGCATGCTCAGTATGTGATGTGACACAGAATGTTAGGATATCATTGTATTCAGTTGAAACCCAGTAAAGCAATGTAATATCTGTAAGACATCTCAGAAGTAGAATGATAAGTTAAAATGAAGTTAGAAAGCATGTTAGGAATAGAAAATCATGTTACTATAGAAACTCAGCATACAACATAGTTTTCAGCAGAAAGACCATATCTTGTTCAGCATTAGACCCAGTACAGTCTGGCAGAAGACTATATTTATACGTATATACTATTACCAGCCTCAGCATGTATTAAGTACGTACATATTACTATCACTAGCTCAGCATATAGTATATACAAATACTTTACCACTATTAGCTTCAGTATGTGGGACATGCAGATAGTATTACTAGTTGAGACCGTTGTATTGTTTGGGGTTGGACTACCTAGCATCCATGACCGCCCCAGGGTTGATAGCTGTATCGACTCGTCCGCCAGAGGACGAGGATATGTTGCTCTACGGAGTGGCATGCCGTCCCACAGGGGACGAAGATGGGATGCCAATTTTCCCCATATTGTGCCTTGATCGGCCCTTACACACCCCTGTCGAGCGGATACGCCCGGGTGTTGATTCAGGAGTCCTCCGGACTCAGATGCAGTTATAGTCAGGGGCTCAGCGAGCCCAAGTGCTTACCCAGGGGACCAGCGGGATGCTTATAGCTATTTTAGGAGATGGGATGACCAGGGTAGGGGTATAGATTCTGTGCTGGTTGTACCTCCCGGCTTATGGGGGCCGGGTAAGGTTTGTGTGTGCTATGTGATGTTATGATATGTTATGCCATGTACAGTAGATACGAGTAGATCGACAGTAGGACGATAAATCTCTAGGTATGACTCCTACTCCTTCCAGTATAATTAAAAGAAGGTATGATTTACATTATCAGACAGTTAATCCATTCCTTTCTACTTCAGTTTCATCAGTTGTATTGTTATTTTCAGATATTTCTTTCAGTTATTGCTTTACATACTCAGTACCAGCGGTACTGACGCCCGGTGGGGCGCTGCATTACTTGCCTGCAGGTACTCATAGACGAGCAGGCGATACCACGTGATTCTTGTCAGCGATCGAGCATTCAGCTCCTGTCATCCGGAGACTGAATCCCAGAGGTGTATTCCGTTTTCTTTTGTTGTACAGTACGGGTAGGTCGGGGCCCTGTCCCGATCATTTCTATTGCTATTCCTAGAGGCTTGCAGTCTGTATGTATATTACCCTGTGGTCAGATGAGCCGGTCGTGTGAGGCCATGCAGTTGTCTAGCTGTTAGTACTTTTGTTTCCTTTATGTTGGCCGTGTGGGGCCATAGTTCGACAGTAGTGGTGACCTTGCCGGTCACGTAGCTATCCAGTACTTCAGGGTTGAGTTATAGATAACTAGACAGCATGGTGGCCTTGTCGGCCCGCATAGGTTTCCTTATAGTTGCTTGTTTGTGGTTAGCTGTTATTACAAGTACAGGAGGCTATAGGCCAATGGGCCGGGTGCTGTGTTTACAGCCGTTATATAGCCCTTTGTTTCTAGAAATGTGAGTTAGAGCCAGCCAGGCACCAGATGTGCCCAGGCTCAGCAGTCTAGTAGTTCAGGTCCTAGTAGGGCACCAGGTGCCAGTCATACCCCCAAGGCGGGGTGTGACAAAAATTATTTTAGATTGAAGGATAAAATGATCGCTTTATATTTGATAGGAAAATCAGTCTTTTAACATTAAGTTTCTCACTTTTAGAACAGATATAGATATAGATAATATAATATAGTAAAATAGAATATAATTATTATATATAACATTTAGAATGTAATCTTTTAACTTTTGATTTCTCCCTTTTAGAAATATATATATATATATATATATATATATATATATATATATATATATATATATATATATATATATATATATATAAAATATAATATAATAAATAGAATATAATTATTATATATATAATGTAGTTTTAGAATAAGGGGTAATTTACTCAATTAATATTTTAAAAAATATTTTCATAATTTAACTTTCTTATATATATATAATAGATACATCATGCTTTATTTGTATATAATCAATTTTAAAATAATTATGACAGTAGCATTTAATATTTTTAGCCCATTTGACCTAATTCTCAAATCAATTTATATTTTTAAAAAGATATTTATGGTAACAAGCAATTTATATTTAATTGATAATAATTAATATTTAATTAAATTTTTTAAAAATATTTCTAAATTTAATTCTACAAGGTGTTTTCTAAAAAAACTATTTTTGAGAAGAAGCTATATTTTTCATATTCTCAAAAATAGCTTCCATTTTTGCTCTCTTTTTCTTCTAATAACATTTTTGATCTTGGAGAAATTTGACCAAACCAAATGTATTTTGGTGATAGTGGAATTGAAACGGTCGAGAAATTTAAGAAAATTTACTTTCTTTTTGTTATTGGGCACTTGCTTTAAAAAATATTTGTGCTAGCATCAACTGTTAAATTAACACAGTAGTTGTATAATTATTTTAATGTATGACTGTTATATATTAAATTAATTACATAGATCGCGTTTTGCATGATTATTAATTTTACAGATAAATTAAATTATAAAGATAAATATTTTTTGAATTAATTAGCCTTAATACTCTATATACCACTAATTCACATTAAAATTTTATAACATCTATCATATTACGAAAATAAAATAAAATTTTAAGAGAAAAAATTATTATTATACAAAGATAAAGAGTGTTTTCTTTCCTTGTTGTGACCAATAAGTCTCTTTCATCTTCCTTAATTCTCCTACCAATTTTTTTTTTATTGTTTTCTCCCGTCTAAGGATACGAAAATATCAGAATCCTATATTTTAATGTTTCAAGATTAAACAACAAAACTTTGAGCCACTATACGAACTTGATCCCATCAGAAAAAACACAAATAAAATTACAGATGAACTACAGTTCATAATACTATTTTTCTTTTTTAATTCTAGATCTTAAAATTCAAAATTAAGAGAATTGTAGAAATTTTTAAATAAAGATAAGGAATAAAAAAGTAAAATTATTTTTACATCTTTTTCAAATTAAATTACACTGTTCATAAGTTATTTATGAAATATTAAAATACTTCTACTTATTAAAATTATAAATTATAATTTTTTTTTAATGATTTACTGATGTTTTACTTCATTGATCATCTATTTCTTTCTTCTTTAATAGATATACTATACCAAAATTCAATTTAAAATATTACAAGTTGAATCATACAAAGTCAAAAATTTTATAATAGTTTTTTATTGAGAATTAAATAACAATAACAGTAATAATAACAGATAGTATTATTATAAAAAAACATATTTACTTACTTGTTCATCTTGAAAATTTGAGAAGAAAAATTTGATATATAAAAAATGAAGATGACACAAAAGTCTAAAAGAAGGAACATACTATTTCCAACAAAATTAAGATTTAAATTTTTTTCCTCATCGATCAACTCTACTCAAAAGAAAATATAATTTTATCAATAATATTTTTTAAATAAGATCAAATATTTTGGTATTTTAAATGCTTTGAGAAATCATATTAGTGAAAGAAATAATCAACTATTGTCAATATCTCTATCTATTGATAATATATTTTTTCCGTGATCGACCACAAAAAATAAAAAAAAAATAATTTCTTATATAAAATAATGAACAAAGAAGAAATCAAAAATAACAAATCAAAAAGAGCACATATATGATGCATATGAAGTAAATTTAAGAAAAAAAAGATACCTTTAAATGCGGTAAGTTCCAACAGGCCGTATATTTAAAATCATAGCATCTATGAATAAGACTTTTCTTTCAAAAGTCTAAATATATAAAGAAAAATTTAAAAAATATTATTTTTTTTCTGTAAGCTGCTCATAATTCTTGTGCTTCATCGTATATGTAATCAAAGAAGGAAACAACCCATAGCCTTAAATGGTAATAGAGGCATCCATCTTAGGATAAAATTTGCAGGAAAGCTAGTGCAAATAAAATGACTTAGCTATATAACTTGTTAATATTAGTATATAATAGTAAAGGCGTAACATTAATTAGTACATAGTATTAGTTATTATTAATGTTAATTAGAGGGAAGGGGAAGAGGCATAAGTTATTTTTTTGCCAAAATATCAAATTTCGGTACATTATCAATTAATACATATTACTAATAAATAATACTAATTAAAGGAAAGAAAATGCTAATTATAGGAAAGGGAAGTAATGATAGTAGAGTCTCTAATCTGACCTTTTCAAATGACAGTTGGTGTAGGATTTTATTATTATGATTATAAGGTGATTTTTTGGACTTTTTAAAATAGCTCATACCTGAAAATATAAGGGACTAAAAAGTAATAAAAATTCCCAAAAAAAAGGAGAAAATTGATAAATGATTTTTTATGTCATAGAGAGGTGTCACATCATCTTGTGATTAAGAAAATTAAAGAAAAGACTTTTGAAATTTATAACATAACACAAAATAAATTTTAAAAAACTCACAAGATAAAAATTGAGAAAGTAGAAAGTGAAAAAAAAGAAGCAAAAAAAGATGAATCCTTAGCCAAAGAATTATGACACATTATCCACTTATATATATATTTCAAATAATGATGGGGAAAAACAGTTGAGGAAAAGATGCCTAACCCCTAATTGGGTCTTAAGCAAACCTATATTTTATTTAGAAAAAGAAGGGTACTCATAATTAATGACCAAAAAAACTAATAATGTAAAAAGTTAAACAGTTGAGGAAAATGTCTAATCTCTAATTGGGTTTTAATGTAAATCTATTTATTATTTAGAAAGAAAATGATATTCATAATTAATGACTAAGAAAACTAATAATTTAAAAAGTTGAGGAATAAAAAATATCAAAAAATTAAGAAAAACATAATTTCCTCATTTTAGAAGTGTATCATATCATTGATCCTTAAACCAAAATTATATAATATATAGATTATTTAATTTAACATAAACACATAATACAATAAATATTTTTTTTATGAACAAATGGATTGCAATTGAGTTTGGATGTAGCAAGTTTGGAATTGTTGAGCTATTTTCGATCAATATATGCCAACTCCATTTCTTGTTTAATAGTCTAGCAATCAGGCATTTGCTTTGGATATGACATCTTCATTATTTACAACTTTTACATAGTCATCATTTTAATTGAAATTATTATTGACAGAGATGAAGACAGCAGCTCAGCTACTGGACGGAGCACAGAAAGAAGATGAAAACACGCTTATGTGTTAAGTAGTGCCCGTAAAATAAGTTTATAGTTCGATAAATTGTTCAATTAATTTATATTTTAGTGGGTTGGATGAGTAGCTTTTTAGATGAGTAAAATTTGAATTTTAAACTCATATTTAACCCATAGAAATATGGGTATTTATCTTGATTTGCCCCTTTTCATACTAATTTCATTAATAATCATTAAAGACAAAATATTTATCAGAAATACCCCCTCAATTTGCACGTTGAGGTGCTCCTTTTTATTTTTTTGTCCTTACATTTATTGCTTTTGTGTTTTCATTTATTGCTTTTGTGCATTCATTTATTGTTTTATCATTTTCTTATTTATTATTTTTATCCTTTTGTCTTTTTTTATCCTTTATTAGAGATATTATTTGGTAATATTTTTATAATTGTTCCTTATTTTTTTCTTTTTCTTTTTATGTTTTTGTGTTTTTTCTCTCGATTCTTTTTACTTTTTTTGGTAGCTTATATTTTTTTTAAAATATTTTTTGTCCCTTTCTGTATTTTTGTGTTTAAAAAAAAATAAAAAAATATAAAAATAAGAAAATGAACTAATTATCCTATATTAATAAAAATAAAAAAATATAACTAAACTACAATAAAAAATATTAAAGTCCACTAATTTATTTAGTAAAATATAAAGTGATAAAGAATTTATTTTTATAATATTTTTTTCTTTTGCAATTGAAAACAGAAATTTATATCTAAAATATGACTCTATTATTTGTAATTATTTTTATAAAAATTAACTTGCTAAAACTGATATAAAAATTAAAATATCAAAATTAAGCGTAAATTCTATGATATCATGTCAGTATATGATATATACCATGCGGGAATCATAGAGGACTCATAAGTACCTCACTGATGGATCACAGTAGACTTGAATAATACCATGCCAGTATATAAATATACTATGATGGTATCACAAATGACTGAGAAGTGTCTCATTGAAGGACGAAAGCATACCCCAATTATATCATGTCAATATATAGATATATTATGATAGTATCATGGAGGAATGAAGAGTTTCATGAAAGACTAAAGCAAACCTCAATGATACCATTACAGTATTAAATATTCTGTGATGGTATTATTGAGGATTGAAGTAGACTTTAATGATACCATGACAATATATAGATATATTGTGATGGCATCATTGAGGATTGAAGATTTTCTCACTAAATGACTGAAGAAAACCTTAATGATTCCATATTAGTATATAGATATACTATTATGGTATCATAGAGAACTGAGGATTGTCTCACTGAAGGATTGAAAAAGACCTCAATGATACTATGACAATATATAAATATGTTCTGATGGTATCATTGAGGACTGAAACAGACCTCAATAATACTACAATATTGTATAGGTATACTATGATGGTATAATGGAGGGCTGAAGAGTGTTTCATTGAAGAACTTAACAGACCTCAATGATATCATGGCAGTATATAGATATACTATGACAGTATCATGGAGGACTGAAGAGTCTCACTGAAGGACTGAAGCAAACCTCAATGATACCATATCATTATATAAATATGTTGTGATGATATTATATAGGACTAAGGAGTGTTTTTTCATGATGACGTCTAAAATATATCCTTAATGCAAAGAATATACACGACTGAAGTATCAAAATAAGTAACTTGAGTGCCGGGGTCGAATCCCACGAGGACTAGAGAATGATAATTTCAAGTGTTGACTGAGAAATTGACGTTAGCTTGCACCACGTAGATTTAATATAAAAATAAATAAAATTGAGGGAGTTGAAATTTTCAAAGAATTGTATTGGTCGATTTAGTGAAATAAAATAGCAAGATCAGCTAAGTTGTCAACAAGGATGTGAAAGACTAGAGGTTCGATGTAGATGAAATACTAACTAGATCGGGACATGCCAGGTCATCTTATAAGTTCAACAAGTGTAAATTATCTCAGAAAGTGGGTAATTATAGCTTTTTAGCCTTCTAATTACCTCTCACTAGAGTTTTGTCAAATCTCTAGTCACAATTTAGCTCAACCCGATTTGATTTGGATTAGCAACTGCACTAATTCCTAGCTATTAGCTGCTAATAAGGAAAGAAAATACAATTTCAGCTATTTCTAGACTAATTTGACAATCTCTTCTCCACACCCACTACTAAATTCTCTTTCAATACTTAATTATTCTTTTTCAATCAACAATCAAGCAAGAATAGATAGACCCACATCATAATCAATGAATCTTTCTTTATAGAGTGAAGAGAATCTAATAGATTTACACTTGCATGAACAATATGAAGATGACTCTAGCAACACCCAATCCACTTAAATATTCATCATCACACACCTCTGGCTAATGATTTTAGCTACTCATAGTTAAGAAATTTAAAAACACATTCATCAATAGCATCATTAAATTTAATAGCAAGAGTAGATAAATCAACTTCACAAAATAATCTTCAACAATAGCTGAAACTTACTAGTATAAAAAGGAAATAGAACAGAGTACTTTCTACAATTTTCAATCAGAATCTCCCTCTCTCAGCTAAGAGAATGTTCTTCAGCTAAAACTGGAAACAATGATGCAATGTAAACTTTGTTCTCTCTCAATATCTCTATTTCTATCTCTCCCTCTGCATATCTCTGTACAAAGTACTTTTTCTTCTATTTATATCCTGAAAAGTAGGAAACTTTTTATCTTTTTTTCAGTGTTGGACGATTATACCCCATGAACATCATTCTGGAATTGGTGGAAGCACCGGCGGTTCGCCGGTTACAATCCTTGAACCGCCAGGTATCTTGTCTGCATCTTTGCTAAATTTCAGTGAACACTGGCAGTTCACCCGGTGTTTCGTCAATGCCAATCCATGAATCGCTGGTTCTTTAAGCCATTTTCCAAAACTTTTGGGTATCATTCGACAACTGGACCGGCGACTCGCTGCTGGAAAGTCGCGAACCGCCGATGGCGTTAATCTTCTGAGGCAGTGATATTCGGCCTTTGGCCGGCGTCTCACCGGTTTTCATCCACGAATCGCCAATTCACTCTCACTCCCTTCTTTTTGCTCTATTCTTGCTCTTTTCTTCACTTTTATCCATATGCACAAAATGAAAGCAAAAAGGGCATAAAATCTAAATAATCAACTTAAGAACGAAACAAAAACTCAAGTTTTAGAGCCTAATGAGTTGGTAAATTACCAACTCATCAAACCCCCAAACTTAAAATCATTGCTTGTCCTCAAGTGATGCAATACTCAAATTATTGAGGAATATGCCACCTTTATTCATAATTAGACCTCGCCAATCACCTAGACTATGACAACCCAAAAATACTCACCACACTCACGAAAAAAGAGAAGAGAATACCCCAAAAGACCAAAGCAATGAAGATGTTTCAAACAGGAAACCACTTTCTACCAAGCAAAGCTTATGAAAGGAATCATTTAGCAAAACAAGGGTATAACTCAACCAAGTAACACACATAGCATCTTAAGTTATAATCACTGCAAATTCAAAGTTTGCCTTAGAATTTACACTCCTTGTGCCCTATTTTCACATTAACTCTGAATGCTCTTGCCTCCCCAAAAAGGAATGATGCCATTCACCAATATAAGAATCTTTATTCTTTTGGTCATGTGTTCATTTGAATGCACATTAGGGATTATTTGGAAGAGACACTCACACTCACTCCCCTAAAAGAAATCTTTATGCATACACTTGACCCATAGGCTTGCCCTTCATGTAATTCCCCACTAATGTAGAGTAGCTGCACCTAGAATCATTTAGGACTTGTGAGTTATGATGTAGGCTCAGGGTAAGGGTAGGATGAATATTTGAATATAGTGACTAGATCTTCCCTAATGCTTTTTGTGACATACCGTACATCAATTCCACTCACTTCACCTTCTTTCCGTTCTTTCCTTGTTGAAGACTTTCATTTCTGTAACGATCCCCCTTATAACCTCTTTTACTTTCACAACTAGCCTTATTACCTCAAGAGGAAACACTAATTCGCACAAATTGTCTTTTTCTTTTTGATTTATCCCTTGGTGCATTTTGACAAAAGGTGGTGTTCCATTCACGCTATAATTCTTATCTTTCCCCTTTATTGTGCATACCCCCAAACTTAGGCTTTTCCCTCATTTTTCACAAATATTTTTATCACTCCCTCTTTCTTAGGCTTTGAGCCTCATTTCATCACTTATCTTGTCACTAGCATTTAGGGAGAATGGGGGCCAAAAAGAGGTATTAAGAATGGTCTTAAGGCTTGTAATGTGGTTTCCAAAGAAAGGGTCTAACGCTCAACATTGGCTAACAAGGATCAATGCTCATGAAGGGCATATGGGTGAAGTGACTAGACAAAGAAAATCCTAAGCTCATGTTCTTGTCGCAACTACATCTAGAATTTCGCCTTGAATCACATTTGGAGAAAGTTCTAGACAAGATGTAATGCATGAGATTCATAAAAAATATTCTCACCACACAAGGCATCACCCTTAAAGGGTCTACAAGAGTCATTCTCAACACAAGACACCAAATTAGGACATCAAAGCTAGCAAACATCATAATAAACTATGCTACGGTGTCAACACTTGCTCACTATCTTCATTTTCATGCCCTTGTTTTTACAATTTCATTTCAACAATTTTTTTCAGTGGTGCCTCTCAAAACAACTTCACAAAAGACTCAAAGCAACATGGAAATTTCCCTTAAGAATGTTGCCACTCAATCCATCATTGGGAAAAACCAACCCGGTTCAACAACAAATATAGCGAAAATAAAAGAATGCTCCTTGGGAAAGAATTGTGGTAAAAATAACCCTTGGAGTTTTAATTTCTACACTACTATTTATAATGGCAAATAAAGAAAAAGACTTTGGGGTTAATTCAATCAAGATTTTCAAGATTTTGCAATTCAAAACAAAGACCTCATTTAGTCACCAATCATCCATCATAAAAAAACTGAACCAAATCATTCATTCATTCATTTAAAATAGGACACCCGAAAAGGGGAATCACCAACCATTAAAATAAAACATAACAACCCGACAAAGGCTGGACTTATTCAGACTCAAGCAAAAACATAGGAACATCAAAAGAAACATCCATCCCTAGCCCCCTCATCAATTGCGCTCATCCCTCCCCCACTTAAGAGCATACATTGTACCCAATGTAAATATGCAAAAAGGGAAAGGGACAAGGAACTCCCTAAGTGGGTTACTCCTCTTCATCGTCAGCATCTGCCTCACCACCATCACCGACACTGGCCTCACCTAGCGTAGAGAGATCATATCCCAGCCCTTTAAGTAGATCATCAATTGGCCCCCGAATTGAGGAAGGAGCATCCATTGCAGCATCCAAGGCGCTCATGTCTAGCACTTCTACCGAAGTCCGACTCTTCCACTCGTGTACCTCGATTTGAAGGGAAGTAAATGCCCCTTCTACTACATCCACCCTCTTGCATAGAGTGGTGACATTCTCGTACAGTGACTTGAGCTCCTTCTTGATTGTCTTGGCAATGAGTGCTGGGAGGCTCTTAGCCAAACGGTGAAGTTGGCTTTCATGCGAGTTTGTCATCTCCACAAGTCAATGGAGACCACTTGGCTGAGAGGATTGTGGAGGGGGGGAAGCTCCCCGCTGAGGCATGTCACTTGATGCTTGGCCTGACATTTCTGGCTGGGGCACATTTGACTCAGGGGCGATTGGTGATTGGGTTGACTGTAGGAGAGGGACTCTTCTTGCACTCCAAAGCCTACAGTCGCTTTCTTTTCACTTCTGGGTGCCTCGGCATCTCTGTTACGCTCAATATCTATCACACCCGAAGCAACGAAAGGAGTTTCATTAGGAAATAGGGCCACCTTAGCTACTGCGCAAAACTGGGAAATTAAGACGGCGTAGGGCATTGAGGTACTTGACTGCCGGACCTTTTTCTTCATTTGCTGAGTGATAATTTTCCCGAAGTTAATGGGGACTCCCGTCATTATACAAGTGATGAGGATGGTTGTTTCAAGGCTGACCCTCTTCTCATTCTTAGAGGGAATGATCCAAGCGCACACAAAATCTAACCATAGCTTAGCCTCGAACTTCAAGTCGTGGTGAGAGATTTTTCCACCCATTGAGGCCCAAAGATGATTACCAGCAGCTATGATAGGGCCTACCCAAGCGAACTGATCCTTCATATTAGCCACCCGTGCCATGTATTCTGTAGTGGAGTCAACTTCATCCTCATAGAATAGGTAATTTATGGTCGCCGGGGTTATATCAACTTCCACTCTCCAGATCAGCACTAATGGAAAGCAAGGGAAATCATCCACTTTGCCCCTATGCTGCATACTCTTTTGTCGTGCCTGATATGAGGCATAGAATTCTGTGATCAGGCTGGGGTAGTAGGATGGAAGAGGGTTGGAAAATACATGCCACTGCCTGTCGGTGAACTGCACGGTGATGTTGGAAAAATCACCTTTCAATCCTGCTAAATTAAACCGCTTCTCCATGGTGATTGATCTGCCTTGACAAATAACATAGTGCTTTTGCATATTGGGGACACAGAAAATTATTGCCTCCTTGGTGTTGGCTCGTGATGGGGTAGCCTTTGCCTTGCCCTTGCCTTTGCTAGCAGATGAGGCAGGGGCTTTTCCCTTTCTGGTGTTTCTTGAAGAAGACATGATTTGGTTTTCTGCAATAAGGATGTTAGTGACAACTATTTGAAGAGAAAATAGAAATGAAATAAAACTAGTCTAAGGGAGAACTGAGAAACAAGGGAAAACTAAACAATCATTTAAAGAACCAGTAGTACTGGCGGATGACCGGCGATTCGCATAAGGAATTTCGCGGACAGTCGATTGCCCACCAATGCCTTTCAGAAAACTGCGCAAGTGAGGGGGGTTTCTGTTACACCCTATAAATTCTTGACATTTAGATGGCCTATTCGCATGTTGGTTAAGAGTTTTAAAGTGCCATACATGCTAGAAAAAGGCCCGGAGGAAGACCGGACAAGCGCCACATCGGAGTAACGCAAGAGGAGGCCGGGCAGACCCCCTCCGCGTTGGCAGCGTGTCACGGAGGGCACACCTCCGTGATGGCCAGCGTGCCACGGAGGTGTGGGTCAGGCCCAAGTATATAAAGCCTCTCCACTTTGTTTCAATTCATTTTTTTCATTTCATTTCCAGCAACTCAACCCGAAAACAGGGGAGACGAAGGGTTTTCATAAAATTCCTTCCAATTACGCCGTCAAACGCGGTCCAAACTCAAATTAACTTCAGGTAGTGAAGTATAAAGCTACAGGGAGCGCTCCTACGGAGTTAGTTTCCTGAGAATCGCCTGGCAAAGCGGCGACCCGCCGAGCCAAGGTAAGTGGAATTGCTCCAAATTAGTGTCAATATACTCCCAGCATTAAAGTGAATATTTCTCTATTCTGGACTTCCGAGAAATAGCGAGTTTTCGGCTATTTTCCGATAAGTCAAGTTTGGGCTATATATATATTCAAAGTAGTGTTTTCTTCCAGAATATTGATGAATTTAGTTATAATTGCTATAAATATGAACGCAGTTGGAAGAAATAGCTGGATATTGGCCGAGCTACACCAGTTAGCCAAGAAGTCAGTAACTGAGGTATGTAAAGCTAGTTTCTTCGGTAAGTTAGTAATTCTAGCATAGTAAAATATAGTAAATTCCAGAAGAAAGTTTCAGAAGCCGAGTATTATGCCCAGTGTAAATTCAGTAAGCATGTTTGAGTTATTATACCATATGCAGAATAAAAGTCAGTAAATTAGTATCAGACAGCGAGATATTATTCTAGACTTAGTATAACTCAATATCAGATTCAGCTTAATTCAGTAAGAGATACAGAATACAATATCAGATTATGGACAGTATTATCAGATTTATTATACATGTTATATGTGATTGTTGTTGCTTGAAGAGACCTGATTGTGTTATGTGGGCACCTTTAGAGCTTCCTTGCCGCCCCAGGGTTAATAGCTATGTCGACTCGCCCGCCAAAGGGTGAGGATACGTCACTCCAAGGAGTGGCATGCTGTCCGCAGTAGGGCGAAGATGGGATGCAGCATTCCCCAAAGCAGGCTGATTAGCATTATAGCATACCCTGTCGAGCGCTTGCGCCCAAGGCACAGGTTACAGATTACAGATACAGATCTCAGATCACAGTTACAAGAGTCCTCCGAACTCAGATACAGTTATAGTCAGGGGCCCATAGGTCCCAAGCTGCATACCCAGGGGGCCGGCGGGGTGCTCGTAGTTATTAGGTGAGTGGAGTGCATTTATTTTTAGATGGCGACCCAGGTAGGGGTATATAGATTGCGTGTTGATTGGCACCATCCGGCTTATGGGGACTGGTAGAGGTTCTTGTATGCTATATATATATATATATTTGTTACTTATTAAATTGATAAATAGCAGGACGCCGCATTGACAAGTATGATTCTTATCTTCTTTCCAGTACAGTTAGGCTCAGTACAAATTCTGCTATTCCAGATAGTCTTAGCTATCCTCTGTCATTTCAGTAACTATCAGTATTACTGCTTATCTTCAGATATGTTTGGTTTTTGCTTTGCATACTCGGTACCAGTGGTACTGACACCCGTTTGGGGGCGCTGCATTACTTGCCTGCAAGTACTCATAGACGAGGAGTCGATCCCTCGTAATTCTAGCCAGCACACAGAGTCATCAGCTCCTGTCATCCGGAGCTAGACAGCTAGAGGTTTATTCCTTTTCTTTTGTTGTATAGTATGGGTAGGTCAGGGCCCTGTCCTGACCATTGATGGTCCGCAAGTGTACGGGTTGTACAAGTAATATAGTGACCCTTTTTTAAGAGCCGAATGTCGAACCCACAGGGACTGGACCAATTCAGTTAACTATCGAGTTCAAGTGTGATATTAAATGCCGCAAGTGTTGATTATAGATTTTTTCGAGATATTTAATTAAGTCTAGGGGCGGTCAACGAAATACTCTGAATTAATTTAAGGAGCAACTAGAGTTAAGCCAGATAATCATGCGATACTATGATTTGCAATGGTTTAAGTATGAAACTATCAATTGTCGTCTCACATAATTAGAATTTGCATGTTCATGGTCTTTCGAGCCTCTAAACACGACAAACTAGACTCACAACTACATCGTTGAGCGGGGATGTGACATTCTAGTTCGTGGGCAATTCACTACGTGGATGTGGTTTATGGGGGTTTATGCTCTTGATTAGGGAATTTCATACCTCTAATCATTTAACTCAATTTAGCCTCACAACTACTTCTTCAAGTGGTGATGTGATAATTCTAAGTTGGTGTCCAGCTCATCCCATTTTATCAACCAAGCAAGGTATTAGGTATATTTCTATCTTAACACAAATTATATCATGAGATATAATCTTGCCCCTACATTCTCTTGTTCTTGCCTAGGTTAGCTTTCTCAAGCATGTACCTAAGCTTAACCCACTTGTTTTCATGGTGATCAATCATAAAAACAACCATAATTCAGAATGCAAGACAAAACAACAATTAATAACTTAAAACCAAAATAAAATCGCAAAATCACAATCATATCTTGTGGATTCAACCCTAGAGGGAGGGTCCTAGCCACTCACGTTCGTATAATTACAAGAAAACATAATTAAAGTAACCTACTTACAAGAATTGGTAGAAGAGAAGATGAAATTGATGAGCCCTAGGTGAGTTCTCCCACTTCTCCCTCACTCCTTGGTAGTTTTTCAGAAATAAATCCTGACTCCCTCCACTACTAGGTGGTTTTTCAGAAATAAAATCGTGACTTTTCTTTTTAGGAGCTAAGGGACCTATTAATAGTAAATGAGAATTGTGCACAATTATGCCTGTCGTGGAAAGGCTCCGTGGCACGGAGTGTATCGCGGAGCACTGCCTCCGTGACACGGAGTGTAACGCGGAGCACTTCCTTCATGACACAGAGTGTATCACGGAGCACTGCCTTCATGACATGGAGTGTATCGCGGAGCACGACCTCCGTGACCCAGAGGTATCGCGGAAGCCCTCTAGAAATCGCCCAATTTATTCCAACTTTGGTGTTTCGCTCCTGATATCATTCCTCCACTTCACCAAATCATAGATTGGGTCCTCCAATGCATTATTTCCTTCAAAAACATGGACTAATCATGTTGTTAGTATATATTCACATTTACATAAAATCACATGAAAATGTATATAAATAAGTAGATAAACAAGACTAAATTGAGTTATAAAGTAGCACTTGGGCATGCAATTATGCCCAAGATCACAACCCCACACTTAAAGTCTTGTTCGTCCTTGAACAAACCTTTTACATCTCATGCACATGAAGACTCACACATAGCTAATTTAGCAAGACAATTCAAGCTACGACTGCAATGATTGTTTAAGATAGCAAGCTAAAAATAGAGCATGCACGATTTAATCATTGAAATGAAATACAACTATGTTAAGACTTCCTAACATCAAGAATTGACTCTCAATCTAAGCAACTCATGCGAATCAACTGATCAAGAAATCCAACATGAATGCTATCCTTCATTAAACATGTGCCCTCACCACAAGAGAGTTACCCATTTTAACTCATGAATCTTCAAATTACACCATGTATGGGTATATGAATAAAAATTACGCTCGCTCTCACAAAGAATTCACATGCATCATGTAGTGACCCATAAGCTTGTCCTTAGTGTTTACTCCACTAATTTAAGGATGTATGAACGTAAGATCAAGTAGGACTTAATGGGTTGTAATGTAAGCTAAGGGACGGGTAGGTACTATTCTGACCAGTAATAGTGACTATCTTCCCCAAGCGCTTTTAATAACTTCAACCTTCATTAAGGATATCTCTTCTCTTACTTCACCCTCATTCTTTTCAAACCTGAATTTTTTTTCTTCTTGTTTCCCTTTCTTTAAGCACACTCAGCTTAGTAGTAAGGAGTACTTAAGCAATTTTTTTCATTCATTTATTTTCTTACTCCCTACTAATAATCAACCATTTTCACACAAGTGCACCTTTGTCCTTTTCTCAACTTTTACAACTTGCTACTTTTCCTCCTTTTTCTCGTTTCTCACTCCTTCACTCTTCCGGATTTTTTTTTCTTACGCGCTTAGGAGTTTTGGATCAAATTCAAGGCTAATGAAAGAAAAAGGATTAAGCTTATGTTGTAGCTATCAAAGAATAGGCTCAAGGCTCAACGGGCCTAACTAGGATTAAATATTCAAGGTAGGTAAAGTGAGGGATAACATTTAGGTTCATTCAAAGAAATGCCTAAATCATCTCCTACAATTCACATCCTTCATTTCGTTTTATATACACACCAGAAAAGTTCTAGACACTACACAATAGCATGGAATATTCAAAAACCTTACACACACAGCACATGCTCAATTCAAGACACATCCATCAGACTCTTACTCAGCTAATCACAAGAATTCATAATTAAGCTTCAATCACATTGAGTCAAATTCAAGAGCCTAAGTGTCTCAAACAAAGTTATACACTTCTTACATGCTTCAACACTAACCACACTTGCATCTTGCAATCATGTATAGCACATAACAAGAACATCAAGCCATCAACTAGCTACAGGTTCAAAAACCAAAACCTATTGACTAATTTTCCTCAAGACGGTCGTCATCCATCCATCGTCGGAAACAGTCCCTAATTATGACTAAAAACATTATATACAGACAAAGAAAAATTTTTATTCTTCGATTCAAAGACCCCCTGTCGGAAAAGAACCGAAAAGAAAAACCAACGGGTGATGAAGTCATGCTTGACTCACAAATTTTTTTTTTTCAAATATTTCTCACAAGCATTACATTCACCAAAAATTGTTAAGCACAAAAATTTTAAAATTTTCCTCACCCCACACTTGAATCATGCTATGTCCTCATAGCATCAAATTAAAATTAAACAGGATGAGGAATACTCCCTGAGGCCTCTAGGCCTAGATAATAGCATGCTTTTCTTCAACTTTGCACAAGTGGGTGTTCGACCCCACACTTTTTCTCTTCCATGCTTGTTAGCTTCCTCCTCCACGGGTACTTAGACTTCCCCTCCATCTGTGCTTAACTTTCCACCAAAACAACACAAGATGAAAAATAAATAAAATCAACACAAATGCAAGAAATAAAAATGGTACCCATGGTACCTTGGGTTGCTTCCCAAGCAACGTCTAATTTTATGTCGCAGCACAACGTATCAAGTTTCACCACTTTTTCCTCCACCTTGAGGATATGAATCTCACCCCTAATTTCTTCTCTAATTTTCTCTTATGCTCCCGGGGTGGTGGTGAAAAAATGAAAGGACCAAGCAGTAGATATCGCCTTTGGCATTTATTGGCTCTTAAGTAAGTGAAGTCATTCTTTCTTTCAAAATCAGCAAATTTCAGAATATATGGGGCTTGTTCACCCTCTATATCTTTCTCCACAATCTTGGAAGACGCTAGTTCTAGGTTGTCAACCAAACTCAATGTCGAAAAATGATTCGAGTGGGGTACAATACACCTCAACTCTGAAACTACATTTTGCTTGACTTTCTTACTTGTATATACCTTCTCCACATTAAAATCTAACTCCTCATGAATGTCAAATGGTAGGTACTCTATCTCTTCTTTCAAGAATGGATCGGCTATACATGTGAGACAATCATGGAGACTCTCGGGAGCTTCCAAAAGTTGAGCTTGTTTCAAGAACTCACTCTTTTCTTCTCCTCGTAGTCCCTCCTAAGTATTGCATAAAACCGTCACTTGCAAATCAGAGCAAGCTTCAGCTTCAACCCTCATCTCCATGAACTTGTTGCTTATCATTTCTAGGGCCTCTCCATTTTCCTCTTGCTGAATTCTCAATGCTTCCCTCTCCTCCTTCATTGCTTCTGTTTGCTCAAGGATCTGTTTTAGCATGTCTTCTATTCGAGCTTGGCGTTCCAAGTCCTTATTTTCATCATGCCTATAATCAGCAAAAACAACAGAAGGATCATAGTAGGGGCTTGGGGGAGGGGAGTATGCATTCGGACAGCCATCCCAATGGCCATCTTGACCTCCACATATATTGCAAGTGTATGCATTTGGGCAACCATTCCAATGGCCATTTTGACCACCGCATATATTACAAGTATTCCAATGTTGCCATAAGTGGGGTCCTCCGCAATTCAGACAAGACTCATCAAAATAAGAGTATCCACCATTTAACCCATTTATATTCCATGATGTCATGTTAAGAAGGGTATCAGATTAACAATAAAAATTTAAAATAAATCTAAACTAATAAAGAATTTTTTTTTTCAACACTTAAGGAAATTTAAAAATCACACAGAAATAGACAAATTCACTGAACTTCACCGAGTCCCGGCAACGGCGCCAAAAACTTGATGCCCCCGCAAGTGTACGGGTCGTACAAGTAATATAGTGACCCTTTTTTAAGAGCCGGATGTCGAACCCACAGGGACTGGACCAATTCAGCTAACTATCGAGTTCAAGTGTGATATTAGATGCCGCAAGTGTTGATTATAGACTTTTTTGAGATATTTAATTAAGTCTAGGGGCGGTCAACGAAATACTCTGAATTAATTTAAGGAGCAACTAGAGTTAAAGCTGGATAATCATGCGATACTACGATTTGCAATGGTTTAAGTATGAAACTATCAATTGTCGTCTCACATAATTAGAATTTGCATGTTCATGGTCTTTCGAGCCTCTAAACACGACAAACTAGACTCAGAACTACATCGTTGAGCTGGGATATGACATTCTAGTTCGTGGGCAATTCACTACGTGGATGTGGTTTATGGGGTTTATGCTCTTGATTAGGGACTTTCATACCTCTAATCATTTAACTCAACTTATCCTCACAACTACTTCTTCGAGTGGTGATGTGATAATTCTAAGTTGGTGTCTAGCTCATCCCATTTTATCAACCAAGCAAGGTATTAGGTATATTTCTATCCTAACAGAAATCATATTGTGAGATACAATCTTGCTCCCTACATTCTCTTGTTCTTGCCTAGGTTAGCTTTCTCAAGCTTGTACCTAAGCTTAACCCACTTGTTTTCATGGTGATCAATCATAAAAACAACCATAATTCAGAATGCAAGACAAAACAATAATTAATAACTTAAAACCAAAACAAAATCGCAAAATCACAAACATATCTTGTGGCTTCAACCCTAGAGGGAGGGTCCTAGCCACTCATGTTCGTATAATTACAAGAAAACATAATTAAAGTAACACATACTTACAAGAATTGGTAGAAGAGAAGATGAAATTGATGAACCCTAGGTGAGTTCTAACACTTCTCCTCACTCCTTGGCAGTTTTTCAGAAATAAATCCTGACTCCCTCCACTACTAGGTGGTTTTTCAGAAATAAAATCGTGACTTTTATTTTTTAGGAGCTAAGGGACCTATTTATAGTAAGTAAGAATTGTGCAAAATTATGCCTGTCGTGGAATGGCTCTGTGGCATGGAGTGTATCACGGAGCACTGTCTCCGTGACACGGAGTGTATCGCGGAGCACGGCCTCCGTGACACAGAGTGTATCGCGGAGCACGGCCTCCGTGACACGGAGGTATCGCGGAAGCCCTCTAGAAATCACCCAATTTATTCCAACTTTGGTGTTTTGCTCCCGATATCATTCCTCCACTTCACCAAATCATAGATTAGGTCCTCCAATGCATTATTTCCTTCAAAAACAAGGACTAATCATGTTGGTTAGTATATATTCACATTTACATAAAATCACATGAAAATGTATATGAATAAGTAGATAAACAAGACTAAATTGAGTTATAAAGTAGCACTTGGGCATGCAATTATGCCCAAGATTAGAAGGGAGTGCCGAAATATGCCAAGTACATCAAGGACATTGTAGCAAACAAAAGCAGATTGATAGAGTACGCTACAGTGGCGCTTACTGAGGAGTGCACTTCCCGAATACATAATATCTGACAAAGCTCAAGGATCCTGGGATCTTTACTATTCAGATTACAATTGGGCAATCTATTCGAGCTCGCGAATTGTGCGATTTGGGAGCAAGCATAAACTTGATGCCGACATCGGTGTTTAAGAAGTTGGGGCTGGGAAGCCCTAGACCAACTACTGTGATCTTGCAGCTAGCTGGCCGTTCACTGGCCAGACCTGATGGTATTGTGGAGGATGTGCTAGTGCAAGTGGGCTCCCTCATTTTCCCGGTGGATTTTATAATTCTGGATTTTGAGCCGGATGCGGAAGCCCCATTTATTTTGGGACATCCCTTCTTGGCAACCGGGCGAGCCTTGATTGGTGTGGCTGCTGGGCAGCTAACCATGCGAGCGCATGACAAAGTAGAGGTTTTTGATGTGTACAAGGCCATGAAGCTACCGACTATTTATGAGGCGCTATCAGCAATCAGTGTTCTAAATCAGGAATCGACTCTTCAGATTGTTGACTCACAAGACCCATTGGAGAGAGCCTTGGTGGACTCCGATCATTTTGGGGACAGTGCTACATATGAGATGGTGCAGACTCTGAATGAGCCAAAATGGTTTCTCAGGAAGCAGGACTTTGAACCGTTGAATAGGTCTTTGGAACCCTTGCCAAGGCCATCAATTGAGGAGGCACCGAAGTTGGAGTTAAAGACATGGCCTCCACATCTGCAGTGTGTATTTTTGGGTGAAGATGACACCTTGCCAGTCATCATTTTAGCAGAACTGACAGATGCACAAGTGAAAGATGCATTAGTGGTCCTCAAGAGGCAGAAGAGAGCAATGGGTTGGCAAATGTTGGACATCAAGGGAATTAGTCCAGCTTTCTGCACACACAGGATATTCATGGAAGAAGGATCCAAGCCAACAGTGTAACATCAACGGAGGTTGAACCCGGTGATGAAAGATGTAGTCAGAAAGGAAGTGATCAAGTGGCTTGATGCAGGTGTGGTATATCCCATCTCAGGCAGTGAATGGGTTAGCCCAGTTCAGTGCGTTCCTAAGAAAAGAGGGATGACCGTGGTCACCAACGAAAAGAATGAGCTGATTCCCACACGCACAGTCACAGGCTGGAGAATTTGCATGGATTACAGGAAGCTCAATGAGGCCACGAGGAAAGATCATTATCCTATTCCATTTATTGATCAGATTTTGGACAGGTTGGCAGGGCAGGAATATTATTATTTTCTGTATAGATATTCCGGCTATAATCAAATAGCCATAACATCGGAGGATCAGGAGAAGACCACTTTTAGATGTCCTTATGGGACATATTCTTTCAGGCGAATGCCATTTGGTCTATGCAATGCACCAGCCACATTCCAGCGATGCATGATGGTGATCTTCCACGATATGGTGGAAGATTTTGTCGAGGTATTTATGGATGACTTTTCTGTTTTCAGTAATTCATTTGCTACATGTCTGCAGAATCTTGACAGGGTGTTAGCTCGATGTAAAGACTTAAACCTGGTGCTCAACTGGGAGAAATGCCACTTTTTAGTCAAGGAGGGTATCGTCCTTGGCCATAAGGTGTCATGCAAAGGGTTGGAAGTCGATCGTGCAAAGATTGAGGTGATTGAAAAGCTACCACCACCAGTGTCAGTGAAGGGTGTTCGCAGTTTTCTCGGACATGCGGGGTTTTTCAGACGGTTCATCAAGAACTTCTCAAAAATTTCTAGACCGATATGCCGGTTGCCAGAAAAAGAGGTGAAGTTCGAATTTGACAAGGATTGTTTAGAAGCATTCAAGGAGCTAAAACAAAAGCTGGTGGAAGCACCTATTCTCATTTCTTCAGATTGGGAAAATCCTTTTGAATTGATGTGTGATACAAGTGACGTGGTTGTAGGAGCTGTATTGGGGCAGCGGAGGAATAAAATTTTTCATTCCATTTATTATGCAAGCAAAACACTTGACGCTACCCAAGTCAATTATACAGTCACGGAAAAGGAGATGCTGGCTTTGGTGTTTGCATTTGACAAATTCAGATCCTACCTGGTGGGTTCGAAAGTGGTGGTATATACTGATCATGCAGCAATTCGGTATTTGTTTGGCAAGAAGGATGCGAAGCCCAGGCTAATCAGATGGATATTGTTTCTACAAGAGTTTGATCTAGAGATTCGGGACAGAAACGGAAGCGAGAATCAAGTTGCAGATCACCTATCGCGATTGGAAAGCCGTTCGCATGTGAAGGAAGGTGATAGCATCAGAGAAGAGTTCTCCGATGAGCAACTCTTGGCAATAAGGGAAGCTGAAATCCCTTGGTATGTAGACATTGTGAACTTGCTGGTAAGTGGAGTATACCCACCTGAGGCTACGACTCAGCAAAGAAAGAAGCTGAGGCATGATTCCAGGTATTACATGTGGGATGAGCCGTATCTGTTTAAGCAGGGACCGGATCAAGTGATGAGACGATGCATTCCAGAAAGCCAGATTGCAGAAGTACTGAGGAGTTGCCACTCATCGTTGTATGGAGGGCACCACAGAGGAGAGCGAACAGATCAAAAGGTGCTACAGTTAGATTTCTTTTGGCCTACACTGTTCAGAGACGCTATAGCCTATGTCAAAATGTGTGACAGATGTCAACGAACAGGCACAATTAGTAGAAGACAGGAGATGCCACTGCATCAGATATTAGAAGTTGAGGTTTCTGATGTATGGGGAATAGACTTTATGGGCCCGTTTCCACAGTCATTTGGTAATCGTTACATCTTGGTAGCGGTTGACTACGTGTCTAAGTGGGTCGAGGCAATAGCTTGTCCTAGGAACAACAACAAGGTGGTGATGAAATTTGTGAAAAAGCAAATTTTCACCAGGTTCGGTATGCCCCGCGCTATTATCAGTGACAGAGGGGCTCATTTTGTGAATGCAGGTTTCAGAAAATTGCTAGATAAGTATGAGGTGGCGCACAAGGTGGTGACAGCGTATCATCCCCAAACTAGCGGGCAAGTGGAGGTGTCAAACAGGGAGATTAAGCAGATTCTACAGAAAACAGTGAATGCATAACAAATTGATTGGGCAAGCAAACTTGACGATGCATTGTGGGCTTACAAAACTGCATACAAGACACCCATTGGGACTTCTCCATACAAATTGGTTTATGGAAAGGCATGTCATCTACCTGTGGAGCTGGAACATCGAGCTTTTTGGGCCGTAAGAAAGCTAAATATGGATCCGGAGCTAGCAGGAAAGAAGAGGTTGATGCAGTTGAACGAATTAGACGAGTTTTGATGGCACGCCTATGAAAGTGCTAAATGCTACAAGGAGAAAACTAAAAGGTGGAACAACAGGCACATGGTGCATCGGATCTTTGAGCCAGGGCAAAAAGGTTTGCTGTTCAACTCGAGGTTGAAACTCTTCCCAGGGAAGTTGCGGTCCAAGTGGTCAGGGCCGTTTGAAGTTGTGAGAATGACCCCACACGGGGCAGTGGAATTGTGGCAAGAGGATAAAAGTGCCACATTTTTGGTGAACGGGCAGAGATGTAAGCATTACTAGGGTGAAGACGTTATTCGAGAGAAGACGTCTATGACTTTAGTAGATGATTAAGGATGAACAACGTCGAGCCGCGGTGGTAAACCAGGCGCTGCACAAGAGGCAAGCCGTGAATGTGATGTAATAGAGTAGTTAGGATAATTGAAAAAAAAAGGAAAAAAAAAAGAAAAAATAAGGAAAAAGCTGGCAATAGTTGAGAGGCAACCTATGATTTCTAACAATTTTTTTTTTGGTTGAATGATTTTCAGGTTAAATGGAGGGTCAAAATACAAAAGCGCGCAAAGGAAAAATCAAGGTAAGAAAATAGAACTTGGGGAAATTTCCAGTGAGCCCTCGCGTTGGCTCTCTGTCACGGAGGAGGGCCTCCGCGTTACCCTCCGTGACATGTTGAGGTGCATTCCAAATTTTTTACAAATTCCAGTGAGCCTCCACGATGGCTCCGTGTCATGGAGCATTGCCTCTGCGATGGCCTCCGTGACACGTTGAGGTTCATTCTGCGTCGGGTCACCTCTGGTCACCGGGTAAACTCGCACGAAATCCACCTTTTAAACCCCAAATCCCTTAATTTTCCCCCATTTATTTAAACCCTCCGTGACCAACACCCCAAAATCCCTTCTCCCTCAACGTGCCACGGACCTAGTGAGCAAATTTCTTCGATTCTTCTTAGATTTCATCAAAGTAATGGTATGTTCTCGAATTTTTTCTCATTATTGCTAAATATTTCGATTCTTGAACATGTTTTTGTGATGAAACTTTGCCCTAAGTGATTAATAAGTTTGTAATCAATTGAGTTATGGATTAATGATGTTCATATGATCGATGTGATTAGATTAACTCAATAGATACATGATTTGTTAAAATTCTTACGATGTTGATAACTAGGGTTGAGAATTGAAATAGGAAGAACAAGAAATGGGTTAAAATGTAGATATTTTGGGTTGTGCATGTTGTTTAAATTGAAACATATTGTGATTGAAGTGGATTATGCTATGGTAGAAGATGGATTTTCGAGGGATGAAAATAGAGAATTATCATAGGTTGTTGTGCGCAAATTGCAAAGTGCTCATGATTATATAATTGAATCGATGGAGGAATTTTCATAATTCATTGTATGAAGTTTGAGTAGTACAAAGAGATTATCGACTTGTATGAATGCACTGAGCATGTTGGGAATTAAGAACTGAAAAAAAACATGAATGTTTTTGTCGAATTGTGTTGACTGCGGCTAACGACTAAGTGTGGGGTGACCAAATTGAGCCCAACCTTAGTCGTAGCCAACTATGCCTCAAATAACATTTGAACTGTATGTTTTTGAATGCACAGGACAAATGTCTGGAAGGCAGGACAAAGGCAAGGGTGCTTCTACATCTGGCGCCAACAGAAAAAGAGTAAGAACCGGGGCAGCAGTACCAGCAGCACCACCTGTTCCTCGAGGGCAACGACGACAGTATGGAACCAGATGGGTGACAGATGAGGGGAAGAAATGGTATTCCAAACATAAGGAAACCAAGTACTTCCCGGAAGAACAGATAGCCCGGGAACCACTAGCACAGGAATTCCCACAGATTCTACATAGGATTGACACTGCTGGGCTAAACTTCATTTTTGAAGAACCCTGAGAGTGCAATCTCCGTCTTATCCGGGAATTCTATGCTAACTGGAACCCGACTTTGCACAGCCACACCATCAAGATCAGAAGGCAGATGGTCACCTTTGAACCACACCATTTAAATGCAATCCTGGGGGCGTGGGACACAGACGCTCATGTCCTCCGCAAGCTGAACATCACTCCACCATACGCGGATATCAGACGCACCTTATGTGGAGCTCGATCGACATCCAGGTGGGGTCGGCACAAAGAAAGGGGCTACCACCAGACATTTCCCTATTCCCATATGAACAGAGAGGCTCGGATATGGTTGAAGATAGTTTGCTCGTTTCTGATCCCGGGGGTGCACATGACTGATGTCACCCGGGATAGAGTTTGTCTGGTTTATACACTGATGAAAGGGATGGAAATTAATGTTGGGGTGGTGATCATCTCTGCCATGAAGAGAGTCCGACTGCAACAGGGGCACTGGTATGGGTTTGGTGGTCTTCTCACCACTTTCCTAAGGGGACACGGTATTGAGTAAGAGGCCCTGGACTGCATCCCTCAGCTTGACAGGCATTCTTTGGATGTTACTAAAACCAAGGCACCTGATACTACATATGGTCCTGTGCTTACACTAGCCAAGCGACATGCTCGGGATTATCAATACATGGCCCGAATGTATAAGATGCAGATGTTGTAGCTGCGCATCAGTGGAAGGCCTGCAACGGAGGATGAGTTGTGGCAGCTCGACATGGATTATCCATTCAATGAGCATGCCCGAGATTTATGCCAAGTGCGGCCCGCATTTGTAGAGCCCGTGGATGATGACGTCCCTAGTGATGAGGAAACACGCGGGGAGGACTCAGACATTGAGTCGGAGGAGGACGACGGGGATGATTCTAATCTCGGCGATGAGGCGCTGACACCTGATGAAGAGATTGAATATCTTGATTGATCAGGGAGTTACACCACCCAAACATTGTTTTTAAATTGCAACTATGTGAACACTGGGGACAGTGTTCCGATTAAGTGTAGAGTGGGAGTAGTTAGGTGCTAGCTGTTTGTGGTTGTGTTTTTTGTGGATTGTGCTAATTGTGACCCTGTGACTCTGTGTTTCATGTTATGCAACTGATGAAATTGTGGTAGCTGGTGTTGTAATAAATATTTAGCTGCTGCTGCTTGTGATGTGTAAATTTTTTGATTATATTTAATTTTTTCTATCGAATTTTTTTGTTTGGGTTTCTCGATTTTTGTTTTCGGTGCTTTTCCCGAGGATAGTCCCCTTGAACCGACGTCGTAGATAGCGACTGTTCCCTATGATAGATGGATGACGACTATCTTATGGGAAATTTAGTCGATAGGATTAGATTTTTTTTCTTTTTCTTTCTTTCGTTTGTTTTCCAAACGTGTAGCTAATTAATGGTTCTACATTCTTGTTACATGTTACACATGATTGTATGATGCAAGTGTGATTCGTATGGAAGCATGCAAATGTGTTAAACATGTTGAGATACCTAGGCCCTAGAATTCGATTCGGTGTGATCGAGGATTAATTAGTGAATTCTTGTAACTAACTAAATGAAGAGTCTGTGAATATGTCTTAAGTTGAGCATGTGCAGTGAGTGTGAGGTTTCGACTATTCCATGCTATTGTGAAGTGTCTAGAACTTGCCTGGTGTGTATACTAAATGAAATGAAGGATGTGGATTGTAGAAAAGGATGTAGGCATTTCTTTGAATGAACCGAAAGTTTCTCCCTTATCGTACCCACCTTGAATGTTAAATCCTAGTTATCCCCATTGAGCCTTTAGCCGATTCTTTGATAGATACAAACCAAGATTAATCTCTTTTTTTTCATTAGCCGTGAATTTGATCCAAAACTTCTAAGCGCTTAAGAAAAACAATTTTCCCAAAGAGTGAAGGAGTGAGAAGTTTGAAACAAAAGGGAAAGCGGAAGTTGTGAAAGTTAAAGAAAAGGTCAAAGGTGCACTTGTTTGGAATTGATTAATTATTAGTAGAGAGTAAGAAAATCAATGAATGAAAAAAGTTGCTTAAATACTCTTTGCTATTAAGTCGAGTGTGCCTAAAGAAATGAGAACAAAAACAAAGAGAAAATTCAAGAGCGAGAGGATTGAGGAAGAGGCAATGTCCGTAATGAATTTGGGATGTAGTAAAAGCGCTTGGGGAAGCTAGTTACTATTATTGGTTAGCCCAGTATTTACTAGTTCCTTAGCTTACATTACAACCCATTAAGTCCTACATGATCTTACGTCATGCATCCTTAAATTAGTGGAGTAAAACACTAAGGGCAAGCTTATGGTTCACGACATGATGCATGTGAATTATTTGGGAGAGCGCGCGTAATCTTATTTACATACCCCTACATGTAGTGCTTTGGAAATTTTATGAGTGAACATGGGGTAACTCCCTTGTGTTGTGAGGGCACATGCTTGACGAGAGATAAAATTCGTGTTGGATGTCTTGATCAGTTGATTTGCACGAGTTTTTCAAGATCGAGAGTCGATTCTTGAGGATAGGAGGTCTTAATGTGTTGAATTTCATTTGATTGATGAAACCATGCATGCTCTCTTGATGATTTGCTATCTTAAATAATCCTTATAGCCGTAGCTTGAATGGTCTCGCCAAAGTAGCTATGCGTGGGTTTCAATTGCATGAAATGTGAAAGTATTGTTCGAGGAAGAATAAGGTTTTAAGTGTGGGGTTGGTGATCTTGGGCATGCATAAGTGTGGGGTAGGTGATTTTGGGCATAATTGCATGCCCAAGTGATACTTCAATACTTCATTTCTACTTGTTTATCTACTTTTATGTGTGCATTTTCATGTGATTTGTATGTAAATGTGGATTTATACTAACCAACATGATTAGTGTTGTTTTGCAGTCTAGAAGGAATTTTTGAAAGCTAATCTACAAATTGGTGAAGTGTGGAAATGGACTCGGAAGCAAGAAGCGGAAGTTGACAAGGAAAATTGGCCAAAATAGGGGCTTCGTGTCACGCTACCATCACGGAGGCAGTCTGCCTAGAGGGGAATTTTATGTCAAATTCCAGTGGAGGTGCACGATGGCACCGTGGCATGGAGGTGAGGCACCATGATACACGCCGTGCCACGCTGAAGTGCATTTACCTGGGAGCTGAGTTCTAGTGGAGGTCCGCGACAGGGCCGTGGCATGGAGCTGATGCTCCGTGATACACTCCGTGCCACGTTGGCAGTTATTCTGGGAAAAATTCTCTCTAGTATAAATAGCACACTTAGGTTTTATTTTAAACAATCTGACATTTTTGAGCAAGAACATGGATAGCAGGCAGTTGAGAGGAAGAATTTCTAGGGTTTATTCTCTTCCTTTCTCTTTAATTTCAATTGCTTGTATGAATTATACTTGTTTGAAGATGTTTAATCCACAAATGAGTGGCTAATTCACCTCTTGCTGAGGTTAAGGATAATTGTAGAGGAATGTAATTAATAATTATTTCAGTTTTCATCTTCTCTATAATGGTTGTTCTATCAATTCTTGTTTTTTACTACGTTAATGTTTGGCCAATGTTAATGTATATTCTAGAATTCCAATTTTAATTCTGAAAGGGAAATTAATTGGATAGATGTGAATTGGTGGAATATGATCTTTTCTTAGTTGAGAACATTGAGAGAAGATTTATGTTCAAAATAGAAATATATCTGTAATGTCATATTAGTCATTTATGGAATTTATTATGTATGGCTAGAGCATGGGGTTTTTGCATCACAGAAATGTGTAATGTAAGTCTCATGATTCTTTAATTGGAGAGGAGTCGAAAGATCCAATCCATGGGTTATTAATTCCTGACTAACAACCGAAGAGAAGATTGACTGATTCTAATTAGTAAATTACATCCTTGCATGTTTGCCTTAACCTCAGCTTGTTCATTGCTATTGTTCAGACTTTAATTTAAAATCTTTACTTAGATTCTTATTAACAATTATTATTAACTCATAAAACATTATTTGTTTGGTTGTCTACCTTCATAGCGATATCATTCACTAACAATTAGGATAATTACTACCATAAATCAGTCCCTGTGGGATCAATACTTGGCTTGAAATAAAGCCACTTTACTTCTTGTACGACCACGTGCACTTGCTTGTAGTTTGGGCCGAACAGTCTCCATGGTTTTTTGCAATGTTTCCTCAATGTTGCTGCTCAAATGGCCATCATTCTGCCTATTCTGCTAATACTGCTGCTATTGAGGTTGCTGATAGCTTTGCTTTTGATTTCCACCCCAAGAAAAATTCGGGTGGCTCTGCCAATTTTTGTTGTAATTGTTCCCAAAATTCTGATTGTTCCTTTGAACATTCCCAACAAAATTGTCTGATTCCGGATTGGCTCCACAAGATTCTGCATTGTGCCCATTATTTTCATAAATTTCACACCAACTCGGAGCTTGCAGAACTGCATTAACCAGACCTTGCTGTTGGTTCATACTCAGTTTATTGAACTGAGTCATAATCTGATGCTGGAATGAAGCTAACTGTGCCGCCAAGGCATTCACACCATCTACTTCTATCAACCATGCTCTTTTTCCTGCCCCTCTCGATGACTCTCTGTGCCACTCTGGATTTCCCTTTGCAATTCTATTCAACAACGTGTACAACTCATCATACGTCTTCTCTAAGGCTTGCCCACCCGATGCAGAGTCTAGAAAAATTTTCGTGTGTGGGTCTAGACTTTCTACAAAGGTATGGACAAACACTTCATTGGATTGCTAGTGATGGGGACAGTCTCTCAATAATGACTTGAATCTTTCCCAAGCCAAATATAAATTCTCATCAGGCCTCTGCTTGAAACTCAATGTTTCACTTCTCAATTTTGCAGTCTTGCCTGAAGGAAAGAATCTGATAAGGAACTTCTTTGCCAAATCATTCCACGAAGTTATGGAGTTCGGTGGCTCAGCTTTCAACCACTTCTTTGCCTCTCCCAACAATGAAAATGGGAAGAGGGTAAGTCGGACATAGTCTGTGGACACTCTGGTGGGGACGAAAGTGTCACTAATCTCAAGAAAGTTCTGTAAGTGCTGCTGTGGGTCCTCATGTGCCATCCCAGTGAATTGACCACTAGAATGTAATAGCTGCACCATGTTCTGTTTCAATTCAAAGTTCCCTCCAGGTTTCGGTTTACGAATACTAGAGTTCACATTCGTCGCTTGTGGGATTGCCACTTCGCGAACTGGTCTAGCTACCATTGCTTCCGGTGACAATTATGCTTGTCCTGTGAGTGGTTTTTATTGTACCTTTTCTTGAAGTCGTTTCAACTTTTGCTCAAGAGCTACTCTCCTTCGCAAATGAATTACATTCTGGTTCAAGCAACAGTTCCACAAGCTCTCTATTCCTAGCCAGCTCGGCAAGACAACCTGTCACCTGCAATAAGTTAGGCTAAGACCAAGTTTCTCAACACTTAAGAAAATTTAAAAATCACACAAAAACATAAAAATTTACTAAACTTCGCCGAGTCCCTGGCAACGGCGCCAAAAACTTGATGGTACGCAAGTGTACGCGGTCGTACAAGTAATATAGTGGTCCTTTTTAAGAGACGGATGTCGAACCCACAGGGACTGGACCTATTTAGCTAATTATCAAATTCAAGTGTGATATTAACTTTCGCAAGTATTGATTAAAGAAGTTTTCGATAAAGTCTAATTAAATTTAGGGGTGGTCACTGAAATACTCTGAAATCATTCAAAGAGCAACTAGAATTAAAGCCGGATAATCATGCGATACTACGCTTTGTAATGGTTTAAGTATGGAATTATCAATTGTCGTCTCACATAATTAACATTGCATGTTCATGGTCTTTCGAGCCTCTAAACACGACAAACTAGCCTCACAACTACATCGTTGAGCTGGGATGTGACATTCTAGTTCGTGGGCAATTTAATTAAGTGGATGTGGTTTACGGGGTTTATGCTCTTGATTAAGGACTTTCGTACCTCTAATCATTTAACTCAACTTAGCTTCACAACTACTTCTTCGAGTGGTGATGTGATAATTCTAAGTTGGTGTCTAGCTCATCCCGTTTTAATAATCAAGCAAGGCAAATTAGGTGTAATTTCTTATCCTAACCGCGAATTATATCATAAGATACAAACTTTCTCCCTACATTCTTTGTTCTTGCTTAGGTTTAAGTTCTCAAGCTTTTACCTAGGTGTAACATGTGTGTTTTCATGGTGATCAATCATAAAAACAACCATAATTAAGAATGTAAGACAAAACAACAATCAATAACTTAAAACCAAAACAAATTCGTATAATAGCAATCATATCTTGTGGCTTCAACCCTAGAGGGAGGGTTCTAGCCACTCAAGTTCGTATAATTACAATAAAACATAATTAATGTAACATACTTACAAGAATTGGTAGAAGAGAAGATGAAATTTAAGAATCCTAGGTGAGTTCTCCCACTTCTCCCTCACTCCTTGGTAGTTTTTCAGAATAATTTCGAGACCAAATATTTTTAGGAGCTAAGGGACCTATTTATAGTAAATGAGAATTGCACAAAATTATGCCCGACATGAAATAGCTCCATGGCACGGAGGTTATCGCGCCAATATGCCTCCGTGACACGGAGGCATCGCGTAGGCATTCTAGAAATCGCGTAAAATACATGCTAGGCAGCCCCCTGCCGCGTTGGTAGCGTGGCACGCTGCTTGTGCAGTGTGTTAGGGGCCATGACATGCCCTTGTTCGCACAGCCTGCCTGCCGTGGCACATTGCCAATGCGCAGGTGGGCTGTTTCGCACATCCTCCTTGCCGACGTTCGCGTTTTACTTCCGATTCCATGCCTCCACTTCACCAACTCATGGATTAGTTCCTCAAATTCATTTTAAACCTATAAAAACAAGAACTAATCATGTTATATTCACATTTACATAAAATTACATGAGAATGTATATAAATAAGTAGCTAAACAAGACAAAACTAAGTTGTAAAGTATCCCTTGGGCATGCCATTTTGCCCAAGATCAACCATCTTATCAGTATTCTTAGAGGCTTGCAGATCGTATACTCCCTGTGGTTAGCTGTACCGGTCGTGTGAGGCCGTGTGTATGTTCTAGTTGTTTATGATGGCCGTGTGGGGCCTTATTCAGTTGGTAGTGGTGATCTTGTTGGTCACGTAGTAGTTTATCACTTGTTTTCTTGATTCAGAAATAACTAGACAGCATGGTGGCCTTGTCGGCCCGCATAGGTTCCCTATTGATTTAGTTGTTCTGGGTAGTTGTTGTTTTCTTACAAGTGTCTATAGGCCTAGTCGGACGGAGGCTGTATTTACAGTCGTTATATAGCCCGTCGTTTTCTTGAAACCTGAGTTAGAGCCAGCCTGGCACCAGAAGTGCTTAGGCTCAGCTAGTCCAGCAGTCTAGGTCCTAGTAGGGCACCAGGTGCCAGTCATGCCTCCCAAGGCGGGGCATGACAAACTTGGTATCAGAGCAGGTCGTATCCCAGGGAGTCTTCAAGTCATGCTAAGTAGAGTCTTGTCTATGGATATGTTGTGCACCACATACTATAGATAGGAGGTTGCAAGGCATGATAGGATGGTTACTCTTTCTTCTTATTCAGTCGTGCTATGGAGCGGTACAATATAGGGTTGAGTCCCTAAAACTGATCATGCTCTGTGATTACAGATACAAAGTCAAATCAGCGACACCCTATCATAGACTTAGCAGCAGAAGAGGGAACCAGCCCATTGCGGGGTAACTACAGCAGCAGGAGGAGGTATCAGGGACCTCCCAATGTGATACCTTTATCGGTACCATCCCCAGTATATCTCTATAACTTCAAAGTAGGAAGTTAGAAGCATAGCGTATGTACGAGTTGATTTATTTGTTAGATATATAAGATCTGACTAAGATGATAGATAATATTAGATTATTGGATAGATGTGAGAAAGAGAGGGAAATGCAGGATTTTCCATTCCTTTCAGATGTGGTACAGTTCCATGTCTTCGTTTCGTTGTAGTAAGGAAAGGCTATTCCTACCTCTTAGTTTTGATTCTAGTACAGTAAAGGGCATAAGGATTGAGGCGATGTTGCCCAAAGTAAGTAGTAAGTGAAGATGGATTGGTTGATTCTAGAAAATGTTAGAAAGAGTAAGGAGCCCTATGATTGCGTAAGTTGTGCAGACCCTCATGGTAACAAGTCAGAAGAGCGAGTAAGACCACTAGATTACTCGAAGTGGGTGTAGGAGATCCGTCAGTGATGAACTTCCAGTAATAGTCAAGTTCAAGTCAGAAAAAGGCTGAATCCGTCGTAGCATGCTAACGACGGAAGGATACGTCTGCAAGATAATAATTATAATCTTAGCCGTGATATCAAAAGGCAGGGAGGTTATATGAATCAGATGGGTCCGACTGTAAGCCAGAAGAAGTATAGGCTGAGACTTGACCAGAAATCTTATTGACAATGTAAGGCAGGTACCTTGAACCTCAGAGCTCAGCTTAAGCAAGATAAGGGGAAAAAGCATGAATACCAGATTTTGAGGGGAAATTAGAATCACCTCCAGATTGATAGAACATCGTGTATTAAGGAATAAGCCTCGGAATGACAGTTAAGAGATAGTAAGATTATAGTTTAGAATGTTGCGGTACGTCTGCCTAAGGAGAAGGTAAGAGGGTGCCGACCTAGAGACTCTAATATGGTGTGGCCAGAGACAAGGTCCAACAGACAGTCACGGGCCTTAACATAATGATAAGTAAGGCCACAAGGTTCGGATGTTGACCCCATGCTGTAAGAGTGCTGAAATTTCAAACAGCAGACCATAATTAAAGTGCATGTGTTTGTTGCTTCCAGAATGGGACGAAAATCCAATGAAATGGTACGAGAGGATAGGAGATATCATTAGACTGTAGAAGTAGTATATCCTGTGCAGTATGAAATTCAATAAAGCATGTCAGAAGTTTTCGAATTACTAAAAAAATTCAGGATGTATAGTACCTAGTTGTTGATATATATATATACACACACACACATGTATATATATACAAATATCAGATATGCTGTGAGTAGCTGCCAATAGGGGTTACAGTCACATAGATTCTGGTTAGCTGCTAGGAAGTATATACAGATCGTACTGCAGGACCCCTCGCCAAAAAAGGGGCAGGGTAAGTGTGATCCACGTATGAAGCCATAGAGACTTTCCCAGTTCTCAGTCTATTGAGTTAATGGACTTATATGCTGGTTGCCAGATTTAGACTTTAGAAGCTCGCAAGAACTAGTAGCCTGAATCAGGTGATTAGATGATACGGGCACAGTTAGACGGTCTAACGACAAGCTGGCGCCTGTATTAGCAGGGAAGCATCCCTAAAGACCAGCAACGTTATCGCATGTGCCAGAACCAGAAATAGAGACCGAATAAGCATATTTTAGAGGTTAGCAATACCAAAATTTTCCAGTATGTTTAGTGGTCCACATCAGTAGTTAGTGACGGACTAGTACCCCAGCCGGTTCTCGTAAGATATTCAGATACAGAGTCCTAGGAGACGACCAGTCTTTACGGAATTTCTCATAAGACCGAGAATTTCCCAAAAAAGCATTATGGATCCGAGTGGATATGAACAAGGCATAAGGAATTGGTAGTATTCTGCTAGGACAGTGTTTACTAAGACAAGGAAATCGGTAGGTTCCCTGTGAAGATCCAGGGACTGATCGCCTGAGAGTAAGTCCGACTAAGCCCAACTCTACCGTAGTTCAAGTAGAATAACAAAGCAGTTAGCTGTCCACAACTCCGCAGTTATGTATGAGCTACAGATGCCTGAGTAGGACATTTAGAGCATTATTAGACTACTTTAGCATTCGGGTCATTCATCCCAGTTATCCAGTTATTCATAGTTATTCAGCCAGATTAGTAGAGATCATGATCACTATCAGGATCCTCTGATCAGATACATGCACATGGTGTGTAGACAGTCATACAGATTATTCCAGCAGCGAGTAGCATTAGCATGCGGCCCAGAAGGCCAGATAAGCTCTAGCTATACATATAGATTACTTGTCAGTTTCTCCGGTATAATAAACCAGTATGATCATCAGTTACATTCCAATTTCTCTAAATGTAAATTTTGGCTGAATTCAGTAACCTTTTTGGGTCACATCGTGTTGGAGGCTAGTATACAAATAGATACACAGAAAATAAAAGCGGTGAAAACATGGCTAGAACTACCACTCCGACCGAGGGTAGCCGAGTACTACGGAAGGTTTGTGGAAGGATCTTCCACTTTTGCAACACCTTTGACTAAACTGACACAGAAGGCAACAAAAATTTCAGTGGACTGAGGCATGAGAGCAGAGTTTCCAGGAGTTGAATTTGTGGCAGTGTTGCTGGTTAGAGCTGTTGAAAGACTATGACGTGAATATTCTGTATCACCCAGGAAGGACCAACGTAGTAGCAGATGCCCTCAACCGTGAATCTGTGGGGAGTTTAGTATACTGGCATCCCAAGCAGTGGGATTTGGCCCGAGAGTTGCATTAGCTAGCCAGTCTAGCCGTCCATGTAGAAGAAACAGGGGACAACAGAGCGGTAATCCAAAATACCATAGTGTCATCTTTAGTTGTGGAAGTAAAGGAACGACAGTACGAAGATCCTAGCCTGGTTTGGCTCAGAAATAGAGTTCAGCAGGGAGAGGTGACAGATTTTTAGATAATCGAGGATGGAGTGTTGAGATATAAAGATCTCCTTTGTTTTCCAGATGTTGCAGGGCTTCACTAGAAGAATATGGGCGAGGTACACTATGCCTGTTATTCTCTCCATCCAGGTTCGACGAAAATGTGCCACGATATAAAAGAAATCTACTGGTGGCTCAGTGTCCCAATTGCCAACAGGTAAAAGCGGAACACCAGAAACCAAGCGGACTGACTCAGGATATAGCTGTTCCTCTATGGAAAAGGGAAGCAGTAAACATGGATTTTGTAGTAGGATTACCCCGCACCAGGCGTAGATATGACTCGATGTGGGTAATTATCGACAGACTAACAAAATTAGCTCATTTTCTGCCAGTAACGACTACCTTTTTTAGCCGAGGATTATGCTGAATTATATATTAGAGGAATACTCAGGTTGCATGGTGTTCCATTATCAATTATCTCCGATAGAGGGGCGCGGTTTACAACTAAGTTCTGGCAATCATTTTAGAGAAGCTTGGGGACGCAGGTTAACCTGAGCACAACTTCTCATCCTCAGACAGATGGGCAGGCAGAACGCACTATTCAAACTCTCGAGGATATGTTGCGAGCATGTATGTTAGATTTTGGAGGTAGATGGAATGAACACCTACCGTTCATTGGATTCGCCTATAATAACAGTTACCATTCAGCAATCCATATGGCGCCTTATGAAGCGTTGTATGGGCGAAAGTGTAGACCTCCAGCCGGTTGGTTTGAGGTAGGAGAATCAGCATTGATTGAGCTAGATATTATTTTTCAGACAGATGAAAAAAAAATAAAGCTTATCAGAGAATGTTTACTGACTGCTCAGAGACGCCAGAAATCTTATGCTGACGTGCGGCGCAGAAACTTAGAATTTGATGTGGGGGATTGGGTGTTCTTGGAAGTTTCACTAGTGAAAGGTGTGATGGGATTAGGCAAGAAAGGAAAGCTCAGCCCAAGGTTTGTTGGGCCTTATCAAATTCGCCGAAGAGTAGGCCAAGAGGCATATGAGTTAGACTTACCTCTAGAGTTAGAGTTTGTTCACCCAGTTTTCCACGTGTCCATGCTAAGGAAGTGTATAGGGGATCCCTCCTGAATCATTCTAGTCCAAGATGTCCAGGTTACAAAAGAGTTGGCCTATGAAGAAGTTCCAGTAGCCATACTATATCGGTAGATTCGAAGATTGAGAACTAAAGATGTGGCTTCGGTCAAAGTATTATGGTGTAACAGGAACCGAGAGGAAATGACTTGGGAAACAGAAAAAGATATGAAAGACAGATATTCTCAGTTATTTCAGAATTAACTAGCCAGGGCTGTGTCGTTGTTACTGTTGCTTTATATTCATGTGTATAAGTGAGATGTTGACTTCAGTTATTATGAAATGAATGCTATAGAATTATATAGAGTACCTGTATTGGACTTTTTGAAATTCAAGATTTTTGAGATAGTTCATATTACAGGGGGAACTCTGTTGAAATTTCTCTAGGATAAGTAAAGCCAGTTAAGATTCCTGTGAACAAAAGTTAACATTCGAGGATGAATGTTCTTAAGGGGGGGGGAGAATGTTACACTCTGTAAATTCTTGACATTTAGATGGCCTATTCGCATGTTGGTTAAGAGATTTAGAGTGCCATACATGCTAGAAAAAGGCCCGGGGGAAGACCGGACAAGCGCAACATCGGAGTAACGCAAGAGGAGGCCGGGAAGACCACCTCCGCGTTGGCAGCGTGTCATGGAGGTGTGGGTCAGGCCCAAGTATATAAAGCCTCTCCACTTTGTTTCAATTCATTTTTTTCATTTCATTTCCAGCAACTCGACCTGAAAACAGGGGAGACGAAGGGTTTTCATAAAATTCCTTCCGATTACACCATCAAACACAGTCCAAACTCAAATTAACTTCGGGTGGTGAAGTATAAAGCTGCAGGGAGAAATAGCGAGTTTTCGGCTATTTTTCGTAAGTCATGTTTGGGCTATATATATATATATATTCAAAGTAGTGTTTTCTTCTAGAATGTTGATGAATTTAGTTCTAATTGCTATAAATATGAACGCAGTTGGAAGAAATAGCTGGATATTGGCCGAGCTACACCAGTTAGCCAAGAAGTCAGTAACTAAGGTATGTAAAGCTAATTTCTTCGGCAAGTTAGTAATTCTAGCATAGTAAAATAGAGTAAATTGCAGAAGAAAGTTTCAGAAACCGAGTATTATGCCCAGTGTGAATTCAGTAAGCATGTCTGAGTTATTATACCATATGCAGAATAAAAGTCAGTAAATTAGTATCAGACAGTGAGATATTATTCCAGACTTAGTATAACTCAGTATCAGATTCAGCTTAATTCAGCAAGAGATACATAATAGAATATCATATCATGGACAGTATTATCAGATTTATTATACATGTTATATGTGATTATTGTTGCTTGTAGAGACCTAATTGTGTTATGTGGGCACCCTTAGAGCTTCCTTGCTGCTCCAGGGTTAATAGCTGTGTCGACTCGCCCGCCAGAGGGTGAGGATACGTCACTCCAAGGAGTGGCATGTCGTCCGCAGTAGGACGAAGATGGGATGCAACATTCCCCATAGCAGGCTGATCAGCATTATAGCATACCCTGTTGAGCGCTTGCGCCCAGGGCACAGATTACAGATTATAGATACAGATCTCAAATTACAGTTACAGGAGTCCTCTGAACTCAGATACAGTTATAGTCAGGGGCCCAGAGGGCCCAGCTGCATACCCAGGGGGCCGGCGGGGTGCTCTTAGTTATTAGGTGAGTGGAGTGAATTTATTTTTGGATGGCAACCCAGGTAGGGGTACATAGATTGCGTATTGATTGGCACCTTCCGGCTTATGGGGGCTGGTATAGGTTCTTGTATGCTATATATATATATTTGTTACTTATTAAATTGATAAATAGCAGGACGCCGCATTGACAGGTATGATTCTTATCTTCTTTCCAGTACAGTTAGGCTTAGTACAGATTCTGCTATTCCAGACAGTCTTAGCTATCCTCTGTCATTTCAGTAACTATCAGTATTACTACTTATCTTCAGATATGTTTGGTTTTTGCTTTGCATACTCGGAACCAGTGGTACTGACACCCATTTGGGGGCGCTGCATTACTTGCCTGCAGGTACTCATAGATGAGGAGTCAATTCCTCATAATTCCAGCGAGCACACAGAGACATCAGCTCCTATCATCCGAAAGACAGCTAGAAGTTTATTACTTTTCTTTTGTTGTAAAGTATGGGTAGGCTGGGCCCCTGTCCCGACCATCTTATCAGTATTCTTAGAGGCTTGCAGATCGTATACTCCCTGTGGTTAGCTGTACCGGTCGTGTGAGGCCGTGTGTATGTTCTAGTTGTTTATGATGGTCGTGTGGGGCCTTATTCAGTTGGTAGTGGTGATCTTGTTGGTCACGTAGCAGTTTAGCACTTGTTTTCTTGATTTAGAAATAACTAGATGACGTGCCCTTACTCGCGCGTCCGCAAGTGTACGGGTTGTGCAAGTAATATAATGGCTCTTTTTAAGAACCGGAATGTCGAACCCACAGGGACTGGACCCATTCCTCTAATTATCCATTTCAAGTGTGATCTTAACTTTCTCAAGTGTTGGTTATAGAAGTTTTCGAGGGAGATTTAATTAAGTTTGTTTTGGTCAACGAAATATCCTGAATTTACTCTAGGTGCAACGTAGAGTTAAAACCAGATAATCATGCAATACTACAAATTGCAATGGGTTAAGCATGAAACTATCAATTGTTGTTTCACATAATTAGGATTACATGTTCATGGTCTTTCGAGCCTCTAAACACGGCAAACTAGCCTCACTGCATCATTGTGAGTGAGGATGCTAATTTCTAGTTCGCGGGCAATTAATTATGTTGTGGTTTACAGGGAAACAATTAGGGACTTTCGTGCATCTAACCATTTAACTCAACTTACCCTCACAACTACTTCTTCGAGTGGTGATGTGATAATCCTAAGTTGGTCTCTTAATAACCCCCGTTTTATCAATCAAGCAAGGTGTTAGGTATATTTCTATCCTAACACGAAATTATATCGTGAGATACAAACATGCTCCTTACATTCTCATGTCCTGACCTAGGTAATTCTTTCTCAAGCAATTGCCCAAGATAACGTATATGTTTTCATGGTGATCAATCATAAAAACAACCAACAATCCAGAATGCAAGACGAAAACAACAATCAATAACTTAATTCTAAAACAATTTCATAAAATCACAATCATAGTTCATGGCTTCAACCCTAGAGGAAGGGTTCTTTCCATTCATGTTTGTAAAACTACAACTAACTACTACTAAACTAACATACTTACATGAATTTGGTAGATGAGAAGGGAATTCGCCAAACCCTAGATGAGTTCTCCCACTTCTCCCTTCACTTCTAGGTAGTTTTCCAGAATAAAATCGTGACAAATTGGATTTAGGAGCTAAGGGTCCTATTTATAATAAATGAGAAACGTGCACAATTTAGCCTGTTGTGGAATGGCTCTGTGTCACGAAGTGTATCGCGGAGCACTGCCTCCGTGACACGGAGGTAACGCGAAAGCTCTCTGGAAATTGCCTCCGGAAGTCGAAACTGCCAAGTGCCACCGCGTTGGCAGCGTGTCACGCTGCTTGGGCAGTGCGTTGGCCTTGCTCTGTCGCGCAGCTGGCACAGCGTGGCACGTTGCTGGTGCGCTGGTGCTGCTTGCCTGCCGCATCTGCTCCCGACTCCATTCCGCTACTTCACCAACTTATAAATTAGTTCCTCAAAATCATTGAAACCTACAAAACAAGGACTAATCATGTTGGTTAGCACATATATTCACATTTATATAAAATCACATGAAAATGTATACAATTACTTAGCTAAACAAGAAAAATTAAGTTCTCAAGCGTCACTCAGGCATGCTATTTTGCCCGAGATCACTAGACAGCATGGTGGCCTTGTCGGCCTGCATAGGTTCCCTATTGATTCAGTTGTTCTGGGTAGCTGTTGTTTTCTTACAGGTGGCTATAGGCCTAGTCGGCCGGAGGCTGTATTTACAGCCGTTATATAGCCCGTCGTTTTCTTGAATCCTGAGTTAGACCCAGCCTGGCACCAGAAGTGCTTAGGCTCAGCTAGTCCAGCAGTCCAGGTCCTAGTAGGGTACCGGGTGCCAGTCATGCCTCCCAAGGAGGGGCATGACAGTTTCAGCGATTTAAGCAGCGAATCACCCGTCCAAGTTCGCAAATCACCAAGGCGCGGGATCCACTCAATGGCCTGAGCCAATTTTCAAAGTGAACCGGCACTCCATCGGTTATTCGCCGAATCTGACCGGCGAATCGCCGACCCTATCATCCCCAAATTTTAATTAACTATTTATAGGAACCCATTAACACACACTCACATCAAACATAATAAAAGCAACACTACTTCATTCAAACACACATTCATGGCATTTATCCCTTAAGAATGGCATCACCCGGTCTATCATCAGGCAAAACGTCATGCTTTATGCAAATGGGTTACTCAGGCTTCACTTTTTTCAAAATTTCACACACAAAAGAACATCCCATTCCATTAAACAAGCATATCTCATTCAAAAATTCAACAAGGAAGAGAGACAAAGTATTACTCCTAAAGAGTTAAGCTTTAATGATAAAATCAAGACAAGAGTAAGAAAATTGTTACCAAATTGGAAGATTGCTTGCACACACTTGCACTTCAAAAAGAGCTTAACTAAATCTTGCAATGGTACCTTGAGATAGATGTAGTGTAGGGAGTGTGAGTGTAGTGAGTGTGTTAGTGAAATATGGAGGGGGTTTTATAGGTGAAGAATGGAAGTGTGATAGGTTGAGGGGAAGGTGGAGAGTTTAATGTGGGTGTGTTGGTAGAAAGTGGGAAGGTGGGAAAGTGGAAGGGTTGAAAATGGATGAATATGGGGAATTGGTAATGTTGGGGAATGGAAAGACAAAAATGGAATGAAAAAGTGTTGGGAAAAGGGGAACTATGGAAATATTTGCAGAATAGGGTGGCTGGTCAGATATTTGAAATTTTCTGGGCCAACCTTTTAAATTCCATTTTGTAATAACTTCGCACCTCAACAGGCATGTCATCAGCAGTTCGCCAAATTACACCGATGGTTCGATGTATATTTGCCGTGTATTTTATTTGCCGTATATTTTTGCCCAATGATCTGTTTCTTGCCGGCGATCCATCGGCGATTCACAAATTGCATCGGCGATCCGCCGGTTACCCGCTGCTTCTGTGTCCGGGCTTCAGGTTTCCTATTCTCTATCAGCTATCCACCGCTGGCCTACGAATTTGATTCGGTGGGTTGCCGATGGGCTTGTTGGTTCCTTGATCCAAACCTCAGTCTTCTTCTTTGTGCTCACCTTCATCGGCGATTCGCCTTTTTGGACCTGCGACTCGCCGGTCCCTCACTGTGCCTTCCTTCATGGTTTGTTTCTCCCTTTTTTCCTTATTTCACAACTCCTACACAAACAAAAACAACAAAAACATAAAATAATTCACTAAACACTTGGGTTTACTCCCAAGAAGCACCTTAGTTAACGTCGTGGCACGACGTAGACCCATTTTTTCAACAACTCTTTTCCAACTAGTCATCATCCGACTCCGTCTCCTTCAGCTCCAATCCTTTTTCCTCATCGTCATTTTGCAATATCCCAATCACCTTGCATTGCGGAGGCGTTTTACTTGATGGACACACCTTGAATGTGACCTCCTCACTTCTAACTTGAAATTTTAACTCTCCAAGCTCCACGTCCACCACGGCTCTCCCCGTAGCCAATAATGGTCTTCCCAAAATAACGGGAACCTCTACATCCATCTCACAGTCCAAAATAATAAAATCAGCCAGTAGAATAAACTTTTCAACTCTTACCAACACATCTTCTAGCACCCCCACCAGTCTTTTTATTGACCTATCTGCCACTAGCAGCCTCATTGACGTCGGTTTCGTGCTTCCGAGTCCCAATTTCCTAAAGATGAGCAGGGGCATCAAATTTATGCTGACGTTGAGATCACATAGGGCCTTTTTAAACACACATACCCCAATTGTGCATGGGATTGTAAAAGCTTCGGGATCCTCCCTTTTGGGGGAAAGATTACTCATCATCACCGCACTACAATGGTGTATTTTCTCTTCATTTCCTACATCAACTACCTTTTTATTCTTTAGCAAATCTTTCATAAACCTTGCATAGACGGGCATTTGAAGTAAAGCATCCACTATCGGTATATTTATGGACAACTTTCTAAACATGTCAACAAACTTTTTAAACTGGTCATCCTTCTTTTTCTTAGTCAGCCGTTGTGGATAAGGGGGTAGGATTCTTGATTCAACCCTATTGCCATTTGATGCCTTCATGCCCGCTTCATCATCATTAGCATGGGGGAGGATTTCATCATCCTTTCCCTTTTTTTCCTCATCAATCTTTTTTTCATTCTTCGAAGTCATTGGCGTTTTATCAACTTCATCTTCTTCAACTGATTTCGGGCTATCAACCTCGCTAGGCTTCATGGGGGCATCTCTAATCACCTTGCCGCTCCTAGTGACAATGGCCATGCATTGACCATCTTTCTTGGGATTAGGCATTGCATCACTAGGTAGTGTTCCCTTCATCTCGGGGTTCATTTGAGCCGATAGGTGATTCATTTGGGCTTCCAAATGCTTGATGGAGGCAGAGTGAGAATTCACTATTTAGGCGAGGTTCGACACCTCCCATCTTAATTTCTTCACTCCACTCTCGGTCGACTCAACCTTCTTCAAAACTCTCGATAGCATTTCTTCAATTTTTGAATTGCCCGCATCACTCACGCCTGGCTGATTTTGAGGATTCCCAACCTTAGAAGGGGGAATATTGTTACACCCCATAAGTTTCTAACATTTAGTCAGCCTATTCGTATATTAATCAAGAGTTTTGTAGTATGACGTGTGCAAGGAAAGGGCCCAGGAAAAGGTCGAATGAGTACGAAATCGGGGATGCAAGGAAGAAGGCTAGAGCAGGCCACGATAGGGGCAGCGTGTCACGGACCCCCTCCCTGCACGTTGGGCTCCATGGCATGCCCGACTTTTGGTGTGACAGGGTCCGTGCCACAGACCCCATGTCCACCGCCCAAGTATGTATATATAAAGTCCCTTTATTTGTTGAATCACTTCATATATTATATCTTCGGCCAGAGGGAGTCAAGGATGCTACTTTAAGGTAATTTTCTTCCGTTTATGCTGTCAAACATTGTCCAAATTCAAATTAACTTCAGGTATCGAATTATAAGCCTACTGGGAGCACTACTACGAAGTTATTTACTTGAAATTCTCCCGGCAAATTGAAACTCCGCCGAGCAAAAGTTGTCAGAATTGCTCCAAACTAATTTCTATATGATCACAGGCTTCAAGCAAGTATTTATCCCTTCTGAAGCCCCGAGAAATTATAAGTTTTTGACTATTTTTTGTTAAGTTGAAATATAGTTGGTATTAGTATTAAAAGTTATCATTTTAAGATGAATTTGGTATTGAAATTAGTTTCTTTCCCTAGTACTACAATTACAATTGAAAAGAGCTGTTGAGTACAAATTGAAACTCGTCAGATAGCCGAAAATCAGCAGCTAAGGTATGTAAAGCTTAATCCTCGGCAAGTTATTCTCATCGTACAGTATTACGACTTATGTTTCGAATAGAAATAATGGTCCCATATGCTGCAGATAGTCGCTACCAAAAGATTGTGAATAAACCTATTGTAATTAGATGTTGCTGGTATATTAAGACCAAATATGCTGTAATTAGCTGCTATTAGTAGAATACGGTTATATAAGTTCTGGTTAGCTGCTAGAAAATGTATACAGATTATACCACAGTATTCCTCGTCGAGAAGAAGAATATTAAGTGTGATACGTGCTAGAAGCATCATAGAAACTCTTCTATTCTCCAGTTCATTGTATTAGTAGGATTGTATGTTTTATTGTTAGGCCTAGACCTTAGAAGCTTGTGAATAGTTATCGGGCCTAGGCTAGTAAGTTAAGCAACATAGCCGCAGCTAGGTAGTTTAAGTACCAGTTTGGGGCTTGTATTATCAGGAAAGCGTGCCTAGAGGCCATTGGCGTATCTTCATGCCCCAGGGCCAGAAATTTAGATAGGATGACCATATTTTAGAGTCAGTGGCACTAGGGTTGTCTAGTGAACCGAGTGACAGCCTGCCCTTTAGTTAGCTATGACCAGTAATTGTTAATCCTAGTTGACTTAGCATCCATCCTACAGAATTCCCAGGAATCTAGTCCAATCGTCCAGGTCAAATAGACCCGTGGGTACCCTAAGAAAGGGGATCTTATTAGAAGGAAGGGGCAAGACTAGTGCCCCAGCCTATTCTCAGAAGATACTCAGGTACAGATTGCCGTGTGCAACGAAGCCTATGTAGACTTGTCTATAAGGTTAGTAATCGCCCAGGAAACTCACTCAAGATTTGACTAGACCAAGATAGGGTCTAAAGGACCACCACCGTGTTATTACAACAATACCCTCAGGTTAAGGATGTTAGTAAACTGCTTGTGGAGGATTAGGGGCCGACCGCCCAAAAGCATGTTCAGTCAGTAACAGTCCTACAACCGTTCTAAGTAGAAGGACCAAGTAACTAGTCATCCGCAACCCCACAATTGTTTATGAGTTGTAGTTGTCTGAGTAGGACATTCAGAGTTATGTTAGGCCACTCCAGATATCGCCTTATTTAGCCTGGACCATTAGAGATCATGATCACAATCAGGATCCTCTGATTAGATACAGGTGCACGGTATGCCTGTTAGCAGCCTTACGAACCATCCTAAGGGGCGAGCAGCGGTGTCATTAAGACCAGCAGGCCAATTATGCCCTTTGAGTGGCTAGATTTAGATGTCAGTACAACACCTTTATTGTGGTTTCCCTTACTCAGGAGCCTTCCATGACCACCCATGGTTACTAGCTTTGTCTACGCCCGCCAGGGGCGAGATGACGTCGCTCCAGAGAGCGGCATGCCGTCCGTGAGGGACGAAGATGGGGTCCCAGGTCCTCATATAGTCCATTTTATGGCTGGACTATTTTTATGCCGATCAGTACTACACTACACCCCCTTTCGAGCCTGGCGCTCGAGATGCAGACAGACAGTAGGAGTCCATCAGATTTAGACACAGCTACAGTTCAGGGGACGAGCGGGCTTAGTTGTAGACCCAGGGGACCGGTAAGATGGCTATAGTACCAGTAGAGTCACAGAAACCTGAATAGGGGTATATAGATTGAGGTGTGCTTGCCAGGGCTTATGGGGGCCTAAGCGAGTTATTCTGTGTTGATTGTACCTTCCAAGCTTATGGGGGCCAGAGCGAGTTATTCTGTGTTGATTGTACCTTCCAAGCTTATGGGGGCCAGGTGAAGTTCTTATTTGTATTCTGGTTTGCTAGTTATAACTTATGAATATATGATTGTGCAGTCATAGCTCATGTATGTATAGTGTTTGCTAGACGTGGATTACGAATAAGCCAGCTTACAGGTTAATCTTTCTGCCTCTCCTTTCTACTTACTTTTACTCTTTTACAACTTTCATTCAGCTTATTTACTGCCGTACATATTTGGTACATATTGTACTGATGCCCTCCCCTGGGCGCTGCATTACTTGCCTGCAGGATTAGATAGACAGAGTCCAAGGTCTTCAGTAGCAGCTGTTCAGAATCCGCAATTGGGACAGCTCCTTTCATTCAGAGTTTTCGAGTTATAGAGATTTTAGTATTTCAGTTGTATAGCATTTTGGGTAGGCCGGGGCCCTGTCCCCATCACTACTTGTATTCTTAGAGGCTTGCAGACTATAGGTGTAAGATAGTTAGTCATTGTTGGTCGTGTGGGGCCTAGTGTAGTGGCTTGCTTTCATTTATGTTATAACTAGATAACATGGTGTTCTTGTCGGCCCGCATAGGATTCCCTGTTTTCTTTTACAGGTGGCTATAAGGCTGTTATACCCCGGGAACGCAAGGATTAGACCTGGGAGTCAAACGGGGAAAATTTGAGAAAAATATTACAGGAGTGCAGGACGAGTCATTTGACGACTCATGAGGAGACCCACGAGTCGTCATGTGGCTCATGGGAAGGCTGGAATAGGCTGAGGAGTTGAGGTCCCCACGGGCATGGGAATGACTCATGGTCAGCTACCATGAGTCATCATGTCTACCATGGGATGAGGTTGAGGATTTAGTAGGAGGTATGACCAGTGCACCTAACAGATGGGACCCCACGAGTCGTGGTCAGTCCCAACGACTCGTGAGGTGGTTCATGATCAAGCCTATGGAATTTTCATTGAGGATGAGGCTGTGTACTTGACGGGCGACACGATGATTCGTTGCCCGTCATGACAAGTCGTCAGGTCACTCGTTAGGGTTACCTGGCAGTTATTTTCTGCGAATTAGTAAGGGCCTTCTTATAATTTTCTAAACTTCTAAGGCCTAAACTATGTCATTTTAAGGTCGGAATAGGGTCTTTTAAAGGGAATTAGTTCATGTTAAGCCTCATTTATGCATGCAAGAGTTAGAGAGAGGAGTAGAAGATGATTCAAGTGTTCTTCCTCAAAATTCTCCAAATTCCATCTTGGGGCTTTCAAGGGGAAATTAAGGACCAAGTGTTCCCAGGTATGGAGGGTTTAGAATGGGGGATTTCTTCCACACCAATGCCCAAATTTCAAATTTAATCATGAATCCTCCTATTATATTTTATGGAGTTTTACCCAAAAGCATGAAAATGTGATTTCTCTTTATGAGAATGATTTAATTGAGTTTTAATTATTGAATTATGAATGATAGGCAGGTTTCATATTATTTTCTTTATAATCATGTTTCAAGCTTTTCTTAAAATCTAAAATGCCCATTGATGAAGGTTCATGACAGTTATGATTTATGATGAATATTCAATGTTTTGAGTTATTGACGATGGAAAGGAATGAATTCAAGTTACCCATGTTTATGAGAACATCTTTGAAAGAATTGAGTATGTCAAAGTATTGGGTAATGCCCACATGTTGAAGAATGATTTACGATTTATGAACGAATTACATGATTTATCGATTTATGATGTTGGCCGATGAAAAGGGCCTTTGATTCTTGGCTAAGCATGTTTTAAAGGGGATAAATGATAATAAATGTTATCTTTAGCCAATGAATCTTAATTCATGTTGTTATTGATTTACATATGAGCCTATATGCATGTTTTTGGGAGCCATGTCTAGCACCAAACAACCGGGCGTTCAAAGGACTACGCCGGTGTCTCATAATCATGTGCCACCATGGGTTTCTAATGATTTATTGTATTGATAATGATCCCCTTAAATATGATATCACTCCTAATGCAAGACCCTTGCCTGGCAAGCCAGGGTTGGCTATGCCTACTTGAGCGAGATAGTTGGGGCATCATGAAAGGCTCTACCATGATGGTGTCGGTTATGACGAGTCCTCCCATTGTTCCACATGTCTTATGCATTGTTATGTTTATGTTATTGACTGAAGTTATATTTTGATAAAGTTTATTTACGATTATGATCAAAACTTCACTGACTTTATCATCAACCTTGATTTCGCTACGCTCAATAAGAACCCGGGAACGCTTTACGAATGATTTGAAATCCTTGAGCCTTATATTTTCTTACGAAGTTTATGATACAAGCATGAGGTCCTTCTCCTATCTTTATTTATGGGTTTATTTTACTTTTAACGTCCGTTTTACTTACCTTTCATACTCAGTACATTCCACGTATTGACCACATACTTTCTATGCAGTATCATTTCATGATACAGGTTCCGGATCTCAGGTTCATCCTCATCCTTAGTCGATCTTAGCTCACACTCTCAAATTATTGGTGAGTCCTCATGTTTTGAGGACCATTTGACAGAATTTTATGTTGTGTTTCCATACTATTCGGGTTAGTTGGGGATGTTGTCCCATCAACCCATCGTATGTAGTAAAGGCTTTCAGACAATATGTAGTACTCAACTTATGTGTACATTTAGCATTTCCTGATGTTATGCTATGGTTACGTTTCTATTACGTTTTATGTTTAGTATTCCTCTTATTTAAATGAGAATAGTTGTATGCATGTGCCATAGGTCGACTTGGGGTCTCTTGGGGTCCCTTGTCCCGTGTCTACGATCCAAGTTTATGTTCGGGTCATGACAAACTTGGCATCAGAGCAATAGGTTTGAAGTGTCCTAGGGTGTCTGAAAGCCATGTTAAGTAGAGTCTTTTTCATGGGTGTGAAGCACGCCACACTTATGACGAAGAGGCTACTAGACGTTTAGGAAATGTTCCCTTCTTTCATGTTCTATGTCGTGCGGTGAAAAGTCTCTCCATCCTTCTAATTTGTGCGATCCGCGACTGCAGAACTATGGATCCTATAAGAATGAATAGAAGGAGGAATGGAAATGAGGAAGGCCACGGAGGTGGCAATGACCATAGGCATCAGCAAGCCATACCTATTCAGGAGCCCCAAGCACTAGAGCCAGCTGCCCATGCTGATTTTCGGGTTGCTATGTAGATGTTGGCGCAGGCCTTGACTTCTCAGGTCAACTAGCAGGCTATTGCACAGGTCCCATAGAATGGCAATGCAGCGGCGGCTCGGATTAGAGACTTCTTGAGGATGAACCCTCCTGAGTTCACGGGATCAAAGGTGGACGAGGATCCACATGAGTTCATTGAAGGGATCTTGAAGGTCACTCAGGTTATGGGGGTGACAAATGGGGAGTTTGTTGACTTGGCCTCTTATCAGCTAAAAAAGGTCACTCATATTTGGTACAAGAAATTGAAGGACGACAGGGTAGCGGGAGCAGGCCCTATCAGCTGGGATGAGTTCCACATGGCCTTTCTCGATAGGTTCTTTCCTTGGGAGATGAGAGAGTTGAAAGCAGCTAAGTTTGTGAACCTCAAGCAGGGAAAGATGATAGTGCTGGAGTATTTTCTTGAGTTCACTTATTTGTCAAAGTACACCCCAGAGTTAGTGATGGATTATAGGGCGCGGGTGAGCCAATTCGTTCATGGTGTGGCTGGTTATTTAGACAAGGATTGCAGGACTTCCATGCTTCACTAGGATATGGACTTTCCTCGCATAGTGTTGTACTCCCAACAGATGGAGGAGGCTTATGCAAGGGAGAGGGAGGCAAAGAGGGCTCGGACAGATAGCAGTGGGTTTACGCATCAGAGGTCCGACGGTGGCTACCGTCCACAGTTTCAACAGAGATCACTAGCCCCAGAACCATCATCAGCTAGTGTTCCATCCAGACCCAGGGGTGATCAGTGGAGTAGGGCTTCAAGGTCAAGGGATCAGAGGGGAACCCAGTTAGAGTATACCTCTCCAGCTTGGGGGAAGTGCAACAAGGTCATACCGGGGAGTGCCTTCTCAGTTCAGATGTTTGCTATGGGTGTGATAGATCTGGGCACATGCATCGAGCGTGCCCATATGCTAGATAGGATGATGATAGGGGACGTGCATAGACCACCAGGATAGCAGCAGCCCCAGCCCATTTCGCCCCGCAGGGAGCATCGACTAGTGGAGATGGCGGACAATACCAAAACTGCTTCTATGCCCTTGCCTCGCGTCAGGAACAAGAGACTTCGCCAGACGTGGTCACCGATATGTTGCTTGTCTTTCATATTGATGTTTATGCCTTGCTAGATCTGGGATCTACCTTGTCTTTTGTGACTCCTTACATTGCTAGTAGCCTTGGAGTTACTCCCGAGACCTTGTCAAAATTATTTTCAGTTTTGACCCCTGTTGGTGATTCGGTCATAGCTAGACGAGTATATAGAGAATGCCCAGTCATTGTGTTGCATAAGGTTACCTCCGCAGACCTTGTAGAGTTATCCATGACTGACTTTGACGTTATTCTTGGCATGGATTGGTTTTTTTCATATTATGCTCCGATTAACTGTAGGACCCATACGGTGGAATTTCATTTTCCAGATGATTCAGTGTTGGAGTGGAAGGGTCTTACGGCTATACCGATAGGTTGATTTATTTCCTATCTTAAGGCCCGGAAGATGATTTCTAAGAGCTACATGTATCATCTAGTTAGGGTGAAGGATGTTGAGTCCGAGACCCCGACTATCCAATTAGTTCCGGTGGTGTGTGAGTATCCGGATATTTTTCTTGATGAATTTCCAAGTGTTCCTCATAAGAGGGAAATCAATTTCGGCATTGATCTCTTCCCCGATACGTAACCTATCTCTATTCCTCCCTACAGGATGGCTCCAGCCAAGCTAAAAGAGTTGAAGGATTAGTTAAAATATCTGTTGGATAAGAGCTTCATTAGACCGAGCCAGTCTCCATTGGGTGCGCCAGTTCTCTTTTTTCGAAAGAAGGATGGGTCCCTTCGAATGTGTATTGACTATCGGCAACTGAATAAGGTCACTGTCAAGAACATGTACCCCTTGTCCAGGATCGATGATTTATTTGACCAGCGCCAGGGTGCCAGGTGTTTCTCGAAGATAGATCTCAGGTCCGGATACCATCAACTTAGAGTTCGGGAGTGTGATATCCCAAAGACAGCCTTCAGAACTCGGTATGGCCATTATGAGTTTGTAGTTATGTCATTTTGACTAACTAACACTCTTGCGACTTTTATGGACCTGATGAACAGGGTTCTCAAGCAGTATCTGGACATGTTCATAATTGTGTTCATCGATGACATCCTTATATACTCTCGGAGTGAGGAGGAGCATGCCGCTCACTTGAGAATAGTGCTTCAGACCCTCAAGGATCGTCAGTTGTATGAAAAGTTCACCAAATGTGAATTTTGGTTGGACTCGGTGGCATTTATGGGTCATGTGGTGTCAAGTGAAGGCACAAGGGTAGATTCCCAGAAGATTGAGGCGGTGAAGAATTGGCCTAGACCGGTAAATCCTTTAGAAATTCGGAGTTTCTTTGGCTTAGCAGGCTACTACCGAAGATTCATTGAGGGATTTTTATCAATTGCATCTCTATTGACCAGGTTGACTCAGAAAAAGGTAAAGTTCCAATGGTTGGATGCTTGTGAGAAAAGCTTCCAAGAGTTGAAGACCCGACTCACTTCAGCATCAGTGTTGACTTTACTCGAGGGTACTGATGGCTTTGTTGTATATTGTGATGCTTCGAGAGTCGAACTAGGATGTGTATTGATGCAGTGTGTGAAGGTAATAGCATATGCCTTGAGACAACTGAAAGTTCATGAAAAGAATTACCCGACACATGGTCTTGAGTTGGCCGCGGTGGTGTTTGCATTGAAGATATGGCGGCATTACTTGTATGGGGTCCACGTGGATGTATTCACGGATTACAAGAGCTTGCAATATGTGTTCACGCAAAAATATATCATTCTTCGGCAATGGAGGTGGTTGGAGCTACTTAAGGATTATGTCATGAGTGTCCTTTACCACCCGGGCAAGGCTAATGTGGTTGCGGATGCACTTAGTAGGCTCTCTAGGAGAGTGTGTCCCACGTGGATGAGGGAAAGAAGGAGTTGGTGAAGGATGTCCAACGACTTGCAAGATTGGGAGTTAGATTGATCGATTCGACTGATGACAGTGTTATTGTGCAGAATGGGTCAGAATCGTCCTTGGTGGTCGATGCCAAATCTAAGCAAGATGAGGATCTGACTTTGAGGAAGCCGAAGAAAGCAGTGAAGAGTCAAGAGGTCGAGTTTTTCTCTCAAGGGGGAGATGGTGTACTATGATACCAGGGTCAACTATGTGTTCCGGACATTGATAATTTGAGGGTTCGGATATTGCATGAGGCACATGGTACCAAATATTCCATCCATCCAGGATCTACAAAGATGTATCGGGATTTGCGGGAAATCTATTAGTGGGATGGTATGAAGAGGGATATTGTAGAGTTCGTAGCCAAATGTCCAAATTGTTAGCAAGTGAAGGTCGAGCATCAAAGGTCGGGAGGTGTATTTCAGGATATTAGCATTCCCACTTGGAAGTGGGAGGAGATAAATATGGATTTCATTACAGGCCAACCTCGTACTCGCCGACACTATGACTCCATTTGGGTGGTGGTAAACAGGTTAACTAAGGCTGCACACTTCCTACCGGTCAAGACCACAGATTCAACGGATGATTATGTCAAGTTGTATATTCGGGAGTTGGTTCGACTTCATGGAGTGCCCTTGTCTATTATTTCAGACCAAGGTACTCAGTTTACCTCTCAGTTTTGGTGGTCTTTTCATAGGGGACTTGGGACTCAAGTCAAGCTCAACACGGCCTTTCATCCGCAAATGGATGGCCAAGCTGAGAGAACAATATAGACTCTTGAGGACATGTTGAGGCATGTGTTATGGATTTTAAAGGTAGTTGGGATGATCATTTGCCCTTAATCGAGTTTGCTTATAATAATAGTTATCACTCTAGCATTCAAATGGCACCGTTCGAGGCTCTTTACGGGCGAAGGTGTAGATCGCCTATCGGATGGTTTGATGTTGGTGAGGCAGCCATGATAGGGCCTGATTCGGTTCATGAGGCCATGGTAAAGGTCCAGCTGATAAGGGACCAGTTAAAAACCGCTCAGAGTCATCAAAAATCATATGCTGATGTGAGGAGAAGAGATCTGGAGTTTGATGTGGACGATTGGGTATTTCTAAAGGTATCTCCCATGATGGGAGTCATGCGGTTCGGAAAGAAGGGGAAACATAGCCCCTGTTACGTTGGTCCCTACCGGGTGGTGAGGAGAATTGGTAAGGTGGTGTATGAGTTGGACTTTCCCTCGGAGTTATCTTCAGTTCATCCTGTGTTTCATGTGTCACTTTTGAAAAAGTGCTTTAGTGATCTAGCTTTAGTAGTCCCAGTGGACAACGTTGGTGTAAAGGATAGCCTCAACTATTAAGAAATCCCAGTGGAGATCTTGGATCGTCAAGTTTGGAGGCTGAGGAACAAAGAAGTAGCTTCAGTTAAAGTATTATTGAGAAATTAGCATGTTGAAGGAGCTTCATGGGAAGCCAAAGCGGATATAATGGCTAGATACCTACACCTGTTCTCTACCGGCTCAGTTTCCGCTTGAGGTATTAGTTTTGCCCTAAACCTCTAATCAGTTTTTCTTGTTCAATTCATGCGTACAAGTTTGTTTTATGATATGGCATATTTATGTGGTGTCTAAATTCAGTTCAGTTATGTAGTTCTTTTCGGAGGTAGTCATTCCGTCAGTTTTTGGCTTAAATGATCAGTATTTGTATATGGTAATGGCTTGTTTCTGAGTTTTTTGTATGTTTCTAACATTTGAGGACGAATTTTCCCAAGGGGGAGATATTGTTATACCCCGAAAACCCAAGGATCAGACCTGGGAGTCAAACAGGGAAAATTTGAGAAAAATATTGCAACAGTGCAGGACGAGTCGTTAGACGACTCGTGAGGAGACCCTCGTCAGGTGGCTCGTGGGAAGGCTGGAATGGGCTGAGGAGTTGAGGTCCCCACGGGCATGGGAACAACTCGTGGTCAGCTACCACGAGTCGTCAGGTCTACCATGGGATGAGGTTGAGGATTAAGTAGGACGTATGACCAGTGCACCTAACGGATGGGACCCCATGAGTCGTGGTCAGTCCCAATGACTCGTGAGATAGGTCGTGAGCAAGACTATGGAATTTTAATTGAGGATGAGGCAGTTACTTGACGGGCGACACAACGAGTCATTGCTCGTCCTGATGAGTCGTCAGGTCACCCGTTAGGGTTACCTGACAGTTATTTTCTGCGAATTAGTAAGGGCCTTGTCGTAATTTTCCAAACTTCTAAGGCCTAAACTACGTCATTTTAAGGTCGAAATAGGGTCTTTTAAAGGGAATTAGTTCATATTAAGCCTCATTTATGCATGCAAGAGTTAGAGAGGGGAGTAGAAGGTGATTCAAGTGTTCTTCCTCAAAATTCTCCAAATTCCATCTTGGGCTTTCAAGGGGAAATTAAGGACCAAGTGTTCCCAGGTATGTAGGGTTTAGAATGAGTGATTTATTCCACACCCATGCCCAAATTTCAAATTTAATCATGAATCCTCCTGTTAAATTTTATGGGGTATTACCCAAATGCATGAAAATGTGATATCTCTTTATGGGAATGATTTAATTGAGTTTTAATTATTGAATTATGAATGATGGACAGGTTTCATATTATTTTCTTTAAAATCGTGTTTCAAGCTTTTTTAAAAATCTAAAATGCCCATTGATGAAGGTTCATGAAAGTTATTATTTATGATGCATATTCAATGTTTTGAGTTATTGATGATGGAAAGGAATGAATTCAAGTTACCCATGTTTATGAGCACATTTTTGAAAGAATTGAGTATGTCAAAGTATTGGGCAATGCCCACATGTTGAAGAATGATTTACGATTTATGAACGAATTACATAATATATCAATTTATGATCTTGGCCAATGAAAAGGGCCTTTGATTCTTGGCTAAGCATGTTTTAAAGGGGATCAATGATAATAAATGTTATCTTTATCTAATGAATCTTAATGCATGATATTATTGATTTATGTATGAGCCTATATGTATGTTTTGGGGAGCTATGTCTAGCATCGAGCAACTCGACATTCAAAGGACTACGCCTATGTCTCATAACCATGTACCATCGTTGGTTTCTAACGATATATTGTATTGATAATGAACCCCTCAAATGTGATATCACGCCTAATGCACGACCCTCGAGTGGCAAGCCAGGGTTGGCTTTGCCCACTTGAGCGAGATAGTTGGGGAATCATGAAAGGTTCTACCATGATGGTGTCGGTTATGACAAGTCCTCCTGATCTTGGGCAGATTTATATGCCCAAGTGATACTCAAACGTATCATTTTCGCCTTGTTTATTGTGCAATGTGTATACATTTTCATGTAATTGGTAATAAAATGTGAATTTATACTAACCAACATGATTAGCATTGTTTTGTAGGTAAAATATGATTTAGAGGAGCAAAAATGCATGTTGGAACAATATCGGAGTTGGACTTGGATGCGAGCACGGAAAAGACATTGGAATGCACAATGTAAAGGGGCTCCGCGATGGAGCCGTGCCACGCTACCATCGCGGAGGCACACTGCCTGGAGGGCGATTTAATTGGCAATTTCCAGTGGAGCCTCGCGACAGCTCCGTGGCACGGAGGCAAGCCTCCGCGTTGCATGTCGTGCCACGTTGAGGCTATATTCCCGGACCCTGGATTTCCAGTGAGGGTCCGCGTCCACGCCGTGTCATGGAGGCACTGCTCCGCGTTAGCCTCTGAGACACGTTGCTTGTTATTCCGGGAAAAATTCCCAATAGTATAAATAGAACACTTAGGCTTATTTTTAATGAATTCAGACTTGGTGGAGCAAGGACGTGGGTTAGAGGCAGTTGAGGGACGAAAAAGCTAAGGGATTTTCTCTCTTCCTTTCTTCTTTCAATCAATTGTATGTATGATTAACACTTGTTTTAGGATGATTAATCCACAAATGAGTGGCTAATTCTCTTCCTTGCTGAGGTTGTGAACAATGGTGATGAATTTTGATTATTGAATTGTATGGTTTTTCATCTTCTTCTTCTATGTTGTTCTATTAATTCTTGTTTCTACTGCATTAGTGTGTGGCCGACATTAATGTACATATAAAAAGTCCAATTTCACTCGAGAGAGCAAGAAATTGGAAAGTTGTGAATTAATAGGGTATTGTTCTAAGCTTGATTTGGGAAAATTGGGTTTTGATGTGCTTTCTTGATAGAAATATACTTGAAAGCCGTATTAGTCAATTTAGGAACTGGCATTGTATTGCTAGGTCATAAATTGCATTTGATCACAGAAATGTAGACGAATGGTTTATGATTCTAAAGTGAGATTAAATACGAGAGTTTTAATCTCTAGGCTAATATTCTTGGCTAGCAACAGGAAGAGAAGAATAACCAAATTATGATTATAATTAAGTTCATTACTTGTTCTTAACCTTGGCATGCTCATATCCATAGTTTCAATTCACAGTAAATATTTGTTAATAGTTTTAGTATATAATTTATAAACAAAAATTATTTAACTTTTGGTTACGTTGTTGTCAGCATAATTAGAGGTAAGCTAGAATATAGTATACTTAAGCAATTTTACTTATCCAGAGTCTCCTTGGTTCGATACTTGGCTTACTTAGCCACTTTATTACTTGTTTGACCACGTGCACTTGCGTGTCGGTTTTAACCTATAACACCTACCGAACCATCCGAACAAGTTTTTGGCGCCGTTGCCGGGGAGACTAGGTAATTGGTGAAATTGTGTTAAGTGTAAATTTACTGTATTTTTGTTTTATTTTCTTAAGTGTTGACAACTTGGTCTTAGCCTGTATTTTGCAGACTTGATTTCTGTGAACACTGGCAAAGGACAAGGAGCTGGTGGAATCTTATACAGAACCTGAACGTGAATTTCATAGTAAACGCAGAGAAGCTCTACAAAAGAAGCTGCAGTTGCTCAGACAGTCTATTATGGAGCAACAAAATCCACCGGTTGTGAGGGCAGTGTTAGTGCCCGATGAAGCAGCATCAAGGCCGGTTCGCGAGGTGGCAATCCCACATGCCAACAATGTACATTCAAGTATCCGCAAACCAGAGCCTGGAGGGAGATTTGAATTAAAGCAGAACATGGTGCAACTATTGCACACAAGTGGGCAATTTACCGGTCTCCCTCATGAAGACCCACAACAACATCTCCAGAATTTTTTGGAGATAAGTGACACTTATGTACCCGCTGGAGTGGCACCTGATTATGTTCGGCTCACCCTATTTCCGTTTTCCTTACTTGGTGAAGCCAAGAGGTGGTTAAAAGCTGAACCACCAAATTCTATATCAACGTGGGATGATCTTGCACGGAAGTTTTTGATAAGATTTTTTCCCTCTGGTAAAACAGCCAGACATAGAAGTCAAATTCTAAGTTTCAAACAGAGGGAGGGAGAAAATTTATATCAAGCCTGGGAAAGATTTAAATCCATGTTGCGGGACTGTCCTCATCATCATCAGTCCAATGAGGTGTTGGTACACACATTTATTGAGGGTTTGGAACCCCATACTAAAATTTTGTTAGACTCAGCAGCTGGAGGGCAAGCGCTGGAAAAGACTTATGAGGAGCTGTACACTTTGCTCAACCGGATTTCACAGGGCAATCCAGAATGGAATGCTGATTCATCTCGAGGTGGAGCAAGGAAAGCAACAGGAGTGCTTGAAGTGGATGGATTTATAGCTATCGCTGCACAGATAGCTGCCTTGCAGAATCAGTTAAACAACCACTTCAGCAATATGAACTTGAACCAGCCTTCAGCTTCAGTCAATGCGGTCCAGCAAATGTGGTGTGAAGTGTGTGGTAGCAGTGAGCATTCAGCTGAGTGCTGTGGAGCAAACCCAGTTTCTGTTAACTTTGTGGGCAATGCACAAAGAAATCAGCAGCAGTTTGGTAGCGGCTACAACTCAAATTGGAGGAACTATCCAAATTTTTCGTGGGGTAGCAACAACCAACAAGGCCAAAGTTCGGGTCAGGGTATGCAGAGGAATCAAGGAGGGCAACAAAACTACCAATCTCAATTCAGAAATCACAATGCCCCTCCTCCACCACCATCACCTACCATTGAGGAGATGTTCAAGACCATGATCGCTAATTAGGCGCAATTGCAGGCTGACTATGTTAAATTGGCAGCCGAAGTGAAAAACAATCAATTAGCAACCAAGGCTCTTGAGTATCAATTTGGGCAATTTGATAGTGCCAAAAACACAAGGCCCAGAGGAGGACTGCCTAGCGACACGGATCCTAATCCGAAGCAGGTAAATGCAGTGACCACGAGGAGTGGTTTGCAGTTGAAGGAGGTGGAACCGGAAAGACTGCCTCATGAGTCAGGAGCAGCAGAAGTTGAGGAGGAACAAAGTTCTAATAGGGGGAAGACCAAAGAAGCGGAATCAGAAAGACCTCCACCCCCGTTCCCTCAACGACTCAAGAAACATAAGGAGGAGGCGTGTTTCAAGAAGTTTATGGAGGTGCTTAAACAGGTACATGTTAATTTACCTCTTGTTGATGTCTTGCAGGGAGTGCCAAAATATGCCAAATATATTAAAGACATCATGGCCAACAAAAGTCGTTTGACTGAGTATGCCACGGTAGCTTTGACAGAGGAATGCACTTCCCGAATCCAAAATAGACTGCCCACGAAGCTGAAAGACCCTGGAAGTTTTACTATCCAGCTTACTATTGGGCAGAGTATCCGAGCTCGTCGATTGTGTGACTTGGGGGCGAGCATAAATCTGATGCCATCTTCGGTATTCAGAAAGTTAGGTCTGGGTAGTCCTAGACCTACAACCGTAATCTTGCAGCTAGCAGACAGATCCTTAGCTAGGCCAGATGGCATTGTTGAGGATGTGCTTGTGCAAGTGGGCTCCCTCATTTTTCCGGTCGATTTTATTGTTTTGGATTTTGAACCAGACGCTGAAGTCCCATTTATTTTAGGACGACCCTTCTTGGCAACCGGAAAAGCATTAATCGACATGGCTGCGGGTCAACTTACAATGCGAGCACATGACAAGGTAGAAGTGTTCGATGTGTACAAAGCACCCAAGCTCCCGATTGTAAATGAGGAACTCTCGGTGATCAATGTGATTGATCATGGGAATACTAAACAAATGAATGATTCCCGGGAGTTGATAGGAAGACCACCAGACAAAGGTGAGCACTATTGGGGGGAGGACAATGATCGTGAAAAATCGTCCATCAACCTAGTGGATAATTGAGCATAAAGGACGTCGAGCCGTGACGGTAAACCAGGCGCTGCACGGGAGGCAACCCATGAAAAATATTTTTTTTCTTTTGTTTAGTAAAGTGTAAATAGTTTTTATTTTAATTTTTCTTTTTCTTGATTTAGTACAAATTTTTTGTTTTAGTTAGTATTTTTCATTTTAGTTAGGGAAATCTATTAATCTAACCAATTTTGTTTAGTAAGGTGATTTTCAGGTCAACCGGAGAAAAATGTGCATGGACTCGGGAAGAAAAAGGCAAAGTATGAAAAAATGAATAAAATGAAGAGACGGTGCACTGGGGCGATGGCTCTGTGTCACGGAGGAAGGGCTCCGCGTTACCCTCCGTGACACGTTGAGGTTAAATATGGATTTTTTAAAAAATTCCAGAGGACCATCGCGTTAGCTCCATGTCACGGAGGAGGGGCTCCGCGTTACCCTCCGTGACACGTTGCCCTATATTTTGTGACGGGTCACACCGGGTTGCCGGGTGACCCGCGTATTTCTTTCATTTTAAACCCCGAATTTTTGCCCTTTTTCCCCATTTCCTCTCTTCTCCGCGACCAAACACCTAAGTTCCCTCTCCCAACCAATGTGCCACGCTACTAAGCAAACAATTTGTCAAGTTTCTTCGGTTATTCAACGTAAAGGTATGTTTTCCTCGTTTCTCTCAAGTTTTTGGCGATTTTAGTCGAATTTGAGCATGGGAGGTGAGATAAATCACCCTAATTAGCAATTTAGCATGAAATTGAATTATTCTTTGATTGATAAATGTTCGAAATGTTGTAATTAGCGCTTGAACTTGTCGATTGAGTGAATGATTCGAATTTGATTGTAAAATTGATTTCTAGGGCTGGGGTTGTTAAAATCGAATTGGGTAACTTGGTAGATTGGTGAATTATATGCCGGGGTGTGTTTGTGAATTGAGATAAGTCGTTGTAAATATTGTTTGAAGGTAATAGACGACGAATTCTCTGTTTTTGGGAAAATGTAAAAATGGTTCAAATTGGTTTGGTTATTAGGATTCGTATGTATATAGAATTTTTGTCGTTGTTTTTGTTTGTTGTTGTAGTTGCTAAGTGCGATGGTTGAATTGCTAGCGATGGTAGGATTGGGATTAGCTGTATGAAGTCCGAGTAGTACGCTAAAAGTTATACTGTCGAATTTTTTTTTGTGAACACACTAAGCATAAATTGCATAGTTGTTTGTGTTTGGGTTGTAAATAAAGTAATCCTTGCCGTAGTATCGTAAAAGTAGCTAAGGACTAAGTGTGGGGTAAACTTAGTTTAACCCGACCTTAGCCGAAGTTAACATGTATTTAGCTTGACATTGTGCTTGTTTATTTATGTTGACAGGTACAATGGCGAGTAGGCAGGATAAGGGTAAAGGTGCTTCTACTTCAGGCACCGGGAGAAAACGTATGAGATTGGGCACAGCAGTCCCAGCTGCACCAGCTGTTCCGCGCGGCCAACGCCGCCAATACGGAACGAGGTGGGTAACCGATGAAGGGAAGAAGTGGTACGCTAAACATAAGGAGAATAAGTACTTCCCTGAGGAGCATATTGCACGGGAACCACTAGCACAGGAGCTCCCCCGTATTGTGCAGAGAATCGAGGCAGCTGGGCTCAACTTCATATTTCAGGAGCCCAAGGAGTGCAACCTATATTTAGTCCGGGAGTTCTATGCAAATTGGAACCCGGCCATCAGAAGCCACACAATAAAAATCAGAGGGCAGATTGTCACTTTGGAACCCCAGAAATTAAATGCCATCATTGGAGCGCGGGACACAGACGCCCACGTTCTCCGCCAGCTGAATATCACCCCACCATACGCCGATATCAGACGCACTTTGTGTGGGGCTCGATCCACAGCCCGATGGAGCAGACATAAGGAGAGGGGTTACCACCAGACTCTACCGTATTCTCAAATGAACAGGGAGGCAAGAATTTGGCTGAAAATAGTTTGTTCGTGCCTGATCCCGGGGGTGCACATGACGGATGTGACCCGGGACCGAGTGTGCCTGGTGTATGCCCTGATGAAAGGGCTAGAGATTAATGTTTGGGCGGTTATCATATCCGCCATGAAGAGAGCCCGACTACACCAGGGCCGCAGGTATGGGTTCGGCGGACTCATCACCACCTTTCTCCGGGGCCTCGACTTCGAGGAAGAGGCTTTGGACTACATCCCGCAGTTGGAGCGGAGGGCCCTTGATGTGACAAAAACTAAGGCCCCCGACACCACACACGGGCCAGTGCTGACACTGGGCGAGCGACATGCTCGTGACGATCAGTACATGGCACGAATGTTTGGTATGCAGATGCTTCAGCTTCGAATTAGTGGGAGACCAGCCACGGAGGATGAGTTATGGCAGCTGGAGCTGGATTACCCATTTGGCGAGAACGCCAGAGCTTTGTGCCGAGTGGGGCCAGCCTTCGTTGAGCCCACTGACGATGATGCCCCCACGGATGAGGAGACACGTCGGGAGGAGTTCGATGACGACGACGGAGGTGACTCGGACATGGGCGATGAGGCAGCAGCACCGGATGAAGAAGTCGAATATTTCGACTGATCAGGGAGTTCCACCACCCGAAAATTTTGTGATTTTAATTTTTGTGAACACTGGGGACAGTGTTCGATTTAAGTGTGGGGTGGGAAGTAGCTAGGTGCTGGGACCTGGGCTAATCTACTGTATGTTCTTCCTTTGTTTTGCATGTATGTTTATGTTTCCCTGTGGTTGTGAACTGATTTGTATTTGTATCTGTACATATTTTTGTGGTAATTGATGTGTGTTGTGAAAGTTTGTGGTTGCCAGTGTAAATATTTTGTAAATTTTGTAAATATTTTTTTTTCTATCGAAATGATCGATACTTTTAAAAATTTTGCGAAAATATTTTGTACATATTAAAATATTTTGTAAATATTTTTCCATCGAAATGATCGATGTTTTGCAAAAAATTTTCAATTTTTATTTTTGGGTTTCTCAGAGTTTGTTTTCGGTTCTTTTACCTAGAATAGTCTCATTGAACCGACGTCATAGTTAGTGACCGTTCCCTATGATGGATGGATGACGACCGTCTTAAGGGAAATGTAGTCGGTAGGAGTAGTGATTTTAATTTGTTTTCAGGTTTTTTCTTTGGTGGATTGCATCACTGAACCTGTAGTTACTATATGGTTGTGAAATTTTGGTTGCGTGTTGTAACTGATATTCAAAATGTAAAAGTGATTCGTTTGAAAGCATGCAATTTTGTAAATATGTTGAGTTACCTAGGCTGTAGAATTCGATTCGGTGTGATTGAGGCTTAATTTTTGAATTCATGTAATTGGCTAATTAAAGAGTCTGTGAATGCATCTTGAATCGAGCATGTGCATGAAGTGTGAAGTAAGGTATTGTTATTCCATGCTATTGTGAAGTGTCTAGAACTTGCCTGGTGTGTGTACAAAACGAAATGAAGGAAGTGTAGTGTTGGAAAGGATGTAGGCATTTCTTTGTTTTAACCAAGAGTTTCTATATTTTTTTCTTGTCATACTCTACCTTTCTATGTGACTGTATACCCTAGTCAGCCCATTGAGCCTTTAGCCGATTATTTCTTTCTTTTGTCCAAAATTGTATAAACTAAGCTTTATTCCTTTTTTTCATTAGCCGTAAAGTCTATACAAAACTCTTAAGCACTTAAGAAAAGAAAACTTTTCCCGAAGTGTCAAAGAGTGAGAAGAGTGGAAAGAAAAGAAAAGCAGAGTGAGGAAAGAAAAGAAGAGGTTGAAGAGGCACTTGTTATAATGAAATGATAATGAAGGTGCATGAAAACCCTTTGTTGTTGTGTCAAGTGTGTTTGATGAAATGGGCCATACGAAAGTAAACAAGCATGAATGGGATAAGAGGAAAAAGAAAAGAGAGAAACAATGTTCATGAGTTTAGGGGAATGTGTTGAAAAGGCGCTTAAGGATGCTAGTGACTATTATTGGCTAATCCAATACATACTAGTTCCATAGCTTTCATTACAACCCATTAAAGTCCTACTTGATCTTACATTGCATTTCTTTATATTAGTGGAGTAATACACTAAGGGCAAGCCTATGGGTCATGACATGATGCATGTGAATTCTTTTGGGAGAGAGAGTGAAATTAATTTCTACATGCCCCTACTTGAATGTTTGTGTGTTGCATGAACATAAAGGGGAACATAAATTGCATTTGATCACATAAATGTAGACGGATGCTTTATGATTCTTAAGTGAGATTAAATACGAGAGTTTTAATCTCTAGGCTAATGTTCTTGGCTAGCAACAGGAAGAGAAGAATAACCAAATTATGATTATAATTAAGTTCATTACTTGTTCTTAACCTTGGCATGCTCATATCCATAATTTCAATTCACAGTAAATATTTGTTAATAGTTTTAGTATATAATTTATAAACAAAAATTATTCAACTTTTGGTTACGTTGTTGTCAGCATAATTAGAGGTAAGCTAGAATATAGTATACTTAAGCAATTTTACTTATCCAGAGTCTCCTTGGTTCGATACTTGGCTTACTTAGCCACTTTATTACTTGTTTGACCACGTGCACTTGCGTGTCAGTTTTAACCTATAACACCTACCGAACCAGCCGAACACCTCCCATTCGTGTCTTATGCATTGTTATTTTTATGTTATTTGCTCAAGTTATGTTTTGATAAAGTTTATTTACGATTATGAACACTTTATAAATGATTTGAAAGCCATGAGCCTTATGTTTTCTTACGAAGTTTATGATACAAGCATGAGGTCCTTCTCCTATGTTTATTTATGGGTTTATTTTACTTTTAACATTCGTTTTACTTACCTTGATACTCAGTATATTTCATATACTGACCACATACTTTCTATGCTATATCGTTTCATAATACAAGGTCCGAATCTCATGCTCATCCTCATCCTTAGTCCATCTCAGCTCACGCTATCAGATTATTGGTGAGTCCTCATGTTTAGAGGATCATTTGACAGACTTTTATGTTATCTTGTGTTTCTGTACTATTCGGGTTAGTTGGGGACGTTGTCTCATCAACCCATCGTATGTAGTAGAGGCTTTAAGACAATATGTATTACTCAACTTATCTGTACGTTTAGTATTTTCTGATGTTATGTTATGGTTACATTTCTGTAATGTTTTATGTCTAGTATTCCACTTATTTAAACTAGAATAGCTCTATGCATGTGCCATGGGTCGACTTGGGGTCTCTCGGGGTCCCTTGTCTCGTGTCTACGATCCGGTGTACGTTAGGATCGTGAAAAAGGCCTTGTTGGCCGGGGCTGTGTTTATAGTCGAGATATAGCCCGCTGTTTTCTTAAATTGAGTCGCAGGCTTTCTCCAGACATGCATCAGCCTAGCCGGATCTGTTAGATTCCAGTGAGGCACTAAGTGCCAGTCATGCCTCCCAAGGTGGGGCGTGACAAATATATGGATTTGAACTCTGGTGATAGCGATCACTCTCTTGGTTTGGCTCTCTATTACCCCACTTTTCATTCCTTTTCAGACCATCCTTGTGGCTCACGATTTCTCTAAACTTGATTGTCATCCCTGGGGTGCCATGGGCCTTAGTTTGCTCCTTGGAAGCCAAGTCGAGAACCTCCCATTTGGTTGCCCATATATTGGCATTCCTCCTCATATCTTGGAGGTAATGACTCTCCTTCATATTGTAAGAGACCTTGCATTCCCACGACATTTACCACCTTTGGCCCTGCTCCCATCACATGCTTGGTCATCAATTCTAGTTGTCTCATCATCTTGGTGAGATTTTCATCCCACTTTTCATCCCGTTTTTGCAACTCCACCGCCAATGCACTTGAACTAATCTCATGAGTGTGCACATTTGTTTCTCTTGTGTGCCAAGCCCTGTTGGTCCTTGTCATTCGGTCTAGGAGGGCTTTGGCCAACCCATATGTTTGATCCATAATAGAACCACCAGCTAGGTTGTTGGCCACAGACTTATTGATTGAATCAAGGGCCCTGTAGAAGCTTTGGAGAAGCACTCCATCCGACAATCCATGATTTGGGCAAAGAACAACCTTCTTTTTAAACCTTAACCATGCCTCGTTTAAAGGATCTCTCGGTTCTTGCCTGAAATTTATAATATCTTCCCTCAACTGAAGCATCTTTGATGGAGGGAAAAAGCGGTCCAAGAAGGCCTCGATTAGCTTCTACCATGTAGTAATACATCCCGGAGGGAGTTCCTCTAGCCACATTGTTGCCTCCACCGTCAATGAAAACGGGAAGAGTCTCAACCTGATTGACTTTTGACTGATATTTGGCATATTGAAGGGCTGGCATATTTCCAAGAAGTTTCTCAAATGACAACTCGCATCCTCACTTGGTTTTCTGCCAAAGAGCCCCTTCATTTGCAACAAGTGAAGCATGGTTCTTGTGACTTGAAACACTGCATTCTCTACTGTTGGTGGTAGGCGAATAGCTCCTGCAACTTCCGACATCACCAGATTATCTTCCTCGAGTTCCATGTTACCCTCCACTGAGCTATCTCTTGCTTGGGAGTGATGACTCATGTGGTTATGCGATCCTAACAACACAACAAACTCATGTTAAGTAGCTACAATGCAAAACTATTTCAACTTCACAATCAACACAAGATCATCAAGCGCTAGTCCCCGACAATAGTGCCATTTTTGATAATGTCCAAAATATATCCTTAATGCAAAGAATATACACAACTAAAGTATCAAAACAAGTAACCCAATGAGTGCCGAGGTCAAATCCCACGAGGACTAGGAAATGATAGTTCCAAGTGTCGATTGAGAAATTGACGTTAGGTTGCACCACAGAGATTTAATATAGTAACAAATAAAATTAGGGGAGTTGAAATTTTCAAAGAATTGTATTGGTCGATTTATTGAAATAAAATAGCAAGATCAACTAAGTTGTCAACAAGGATGTGAAAGACTAGAGGTTCGATGTAGATGAAATACTAACTAGATCGGGACATGCCAGGTCATATTATAAGTTCAACAAGTGTAAATAATCTTGGGAAGTGGGTAACTATAGCTTTTCATCCTTCTAATTACCTCTCACTAGAGTTTTGTCAAACCTCTAGTCACAATTTAGCTCAACCCGATTTGATTTGGATTAGCAACTGCACTATATTCCTAGCTATTAGCTGCTAATAAGGAAAGAGAATGCAATTTAGCTATTTCTAGACTAATTCCACAATCTCTTCTCCACACCCACTACTAAATTCTCTTCTAATACTTAATTGTTCTTTTTGAAGCAACAATCAAGCAAGAATAGATAGACCCATATCATAATCAATGGATCTTCCTTTATAGACTGAAGAGAATCTAGTAGATTTACACTTGCATGAACAATATGAAGATGACTCTAGCACTACCCAATCCAATTAAGTATTCATCATCACACACCTCTAATTAATAATTTCAGATACCATAGTTAAGAAATTCAAAAACACATTCATCAATAGAATCATTGAATTTAATAGCAAGAGTAGATAAATCAACTTCACAAAATAATCTTCAACATAGCTAAAACTTACTAGTACAAAGAGGAAATAGAACAGAGTACTTTCTACAATTTTCAATCAGAATCTCCCTCTCTCGGCTAAGAAAATGTTCTTCAGCTAAAAGGGGAAACAATGATATGATGTAATCTTTGTTCTCTCTCAATATCTCTATTTCTATCTCTCCCTATGCATATCTCTATACAAAGTACTTTTTCTTCTATTTATATTTTGAAAAGTAGGGAACTTTTTGTCTCTTTTCTAGTATTGGACGATTTTACACCCATGAGCACCATTATGGAACCTGGCGGAAGCACCGACGGTTCGCCGGTTACAATCCGTGAACCGCTAGGTATCTTGTCTACATCTTCACTAAATTCCAGTGAACACCGACGATTCACCCGACGTTTTGCCGATGCCAATCTGCGAACCGCCGGGTCTTCAAGCCTTTTTTTAGAACTTTTGGGAATCATTCTACAACTTGACCGACAACTCACCGCTGGCAAGTTGTGAACCGCCGATGGCATTAATCTTTTGAGGCAGTGATATTCGGCCTTTGGCAAGAATCTCGTCGGTTTTCATGAATCGCCGATTCACTCTCACTCTCTTCTTTTTGCTCCATTTTTGCTCTTTTCTTCACTTTTAGCCATCTGCACACAACGAAAGCAAAAAGGGCATAAAATCCAAATAATCAACTCAAGAACTAAACAAATACTCAAGTTTTAGAGCCTAATGAGTTGGTAAATTACCAACTCATCAGTACAATATGTACCGAATATGTAAGACAGTAATGAAAATGACTGAATGATACTGATAATGAAATTTAAAATAATTCAATAGGAGGGATAAAGATACAACCTAAATAGCCTTACAACCTACTATATATCAAACAATAAGTAATGTAAATAAGAACCTTACCTGTCCCCCATAAGAACAGAAGGTAAAACCAGCATAGAATAACCCGCTCGGGGCCCCCATAAGCCCTAGCAAGCACACTTCAATCTATATACCCGTAACAAGGTCAAAATGAGTCAACAGGTAACTATAGCCAACCTACCGGTCCCCTAGGTCTGCAACTGAGCCCGCTCGGCTCCTGTAGTTGTATCTGAGTCTGGTGGACTCCTGTAACTACACCCTGGGCACCAGAATCAACGAGGGTAAGTGATGCCGATACGACATAAATATAAAAGTCCAGCCATGGAATGGACTGTAATATGGCCCTTGGGCCTCACCATGGTCCCTTGGTACAACATATAACTCCTTGGAGCAATCCATATAGCCCCATAGACAACGACACAGCTAGTAACCCTGGGGTTGGACAACGGAAGACTATATAGGACAGAGATAGTCCCAATCTAAATAGAAAACACTAATCTCAATCTAATAGTAGCAGCTAACCACAATATTCATATCTTTGTCTTCCTTACAAGGATTTAGGTCGTGTTACTATACAACAGAAATAATTTGCTAAAAGAATTCGCCTTAACATACCTCAAATGCTAACTTTCATTTAACTAGCGAGTTTCAACTTGTAAACGGCTGTTCCACCCAACTGCAACCTTTATGCTGAGAGAATAGAGCTAATTTCAATACTAAATTCGGCAAATAACAATAGCTTCGATAATAATAGAAATTATAATTCAACTCCAAATAAATCGACCAAAAACCTATAATTTCTCGAGAGTCCAAAAGGGAAAAACATTTACCTAATGCCTGTGGCTATTTAAGATTCCATTTAGAGTAATTCTGACAACTTTTACTCGGAGGAGTTCTGATATACCGAGCAAATTTTTGAGAAATAACTCCCTAGAAATGCTTTCCGTAGGCGCAAAACCTGTTACCTGAAGTTAATTTGCATTTGGACGGCATTTTATAGCGTAATTTGATGAAAATTGATTAAACGTTGCGTCTCCTCTTGTTTCTAGATGAGAGAGATATTGTATAAATGATTTAAAATAAATTAAAGGCTTATATATATACATGGGCTGTGATAGGGGGGCCCTGCGCTGCCATCGCGTTAAGGGGGCTGGCGAGCCACGCTGCCCTTGCGCAGGTCGGCTGGTGCGTCGCGCTGGCCCTTTGCGCATTGGTCCCGTCTGACCCTGCTTCTGAGGATCTTCTTAAACGTGTCAAGCTCTCTTTACTCGATACAACTCACTCGTACGCCTACTAACCATTAACATTTTATGGGGTGTAACATCCTCTCCCCAGGAACATTCGTCCTCGAATGTCATTTTCAGGTTTGAAGGAGTTAACTCTTTTAACTAATACTTAGAAAAATTTCAATAGAGTCTCCTCTGTATAATGGACTATCTGGAAACCTAAAACGTAGAAAAACCCAACATAGGCGTCTTAGAGGATGCTATAAACAACTACTCCACCATATAGAGGTAACTAAATAAACTGTTCTAATAATATAAGCAAGTAAATAACAACTGAACAACCACCTCACCTCATTGCATATTCTGGGTCAGTCCTGGATTAAGTGAGGATACCTAGATCTCATGTCATCCTAAGCTTCCCAAGTCATCTCTTCTTTATTTCTGTTCCTCCACAAAACTTTAACGGAGGCCACATCCTTAGTCCTTAACCTACGAACTTGCTGATCTAGTATAGCAACTGGAAATTCTTCGTAGGCTAACTCCTCAATGACTTGAACATCCTCAACTGGCACAACTCGGGACGGGTCCCCTATGCATTTCGCAACATTGATACGTGAAAGTCTGGATGAACAGATTCTAGCTCTAGAGGCAATTCTAGCTCATACGCCACTCGGCCTATCCTCTGGATGATCCGATACGGGCCAATAAACCTAGGGATAAGCTTGCCCTTCTTACCAAATCTCATTACGCCCTTCATCGGTGAAACTTTGAGAAATACTCAATCACCAACATGAATTCCAAATCTCTATGCCGCATATCAAAATAAGATTTCTAACGACTCTAAGCTGTATATAATAGCTCTCTGATGAGTTTTACTTTCTCTTTTGACTGGTGGATCATATCAGGTCCGACTAACCCTGTCTCTCCTACTTCGAACCATCCGATGGAGAACCTGCATTTTCGCCCATGTAATGCCTTATAAGGCGCAATCTGAATTGCAGAATGATAACTATTATTATATGCAAACTCAATGAGGGGTAAATGCTTGTTCTAGCTTCCCCCAAAATCCAGCACACATGCCCGTAACATGTTGTCGAGCATTTGAATGGTGCGCTCTACTTGGCCGTCTGTCTGGGGATAAAAAGCTATACTCAAATTAACTTGTGTCCCCAAACCTTTCTGAAATGACTGCCAAAATCTAGCTGTAAACTGTGCCCTTCTGTCGGAAATGATAGATGCTGGGACACCATGCAGTCGGACTATCTCTTTAATATATAACTCAGCCTAATCTTCGGCTGAGAATGTGGTATGAACTGTTAGGAAATGAGCTGATTTTGTCAACCTATCAACAACAACCCAGATAGAGTCAAATTTGGGTCTAGTTCGGGGTAGTCCTTTTACAAAATCCATGTTAACTGCCTCCCACTTCCACATAGGCATCGCTATATCCTGAGTCAATCCACCAGGTTTCTGATGTTCAGCCTTTACCTGGTGGCAATTAGGGCACTGTGCTACGAATTTGGCTGCACCTTTCTTCATTCCCGGCCACCAGTATATCTCTTTTATGTAATGGTACATTTTCGTCGAACCTGGATGCAGAGAGTAACGAGAATAATGTACCTCTGCCATAATCTATTAGCGTAACCCTACTACATCTGGAATGCAGAGGTGACCTATGTATATCAAAACCCCATCTTCAATTATCTCAAAAACTAATATTTCGCCCCGCTGAACCTTGTCTCTAAACTGTACAGGACTAGGGTCCTCGTACTGCCCTTTTTTTACTTCTACAACTAGGGATGATATTGCTGTATTCTGAATTATAGCCCAATTATCCTCTGAATCTACTACCCGAACTGTTAAACTGGCTAGCCGGTGTAATTCTTGAGACATTTCCCGCTGCTTCGATCTTAGATGTGCTAAACTGCCTATGGATCTACGGCTAAGGGCATCAGCTATGATATTAGCCTTCCCTGGGTGATACAAGATGTCCACATCATAATCTTTCAACAATTCTAGCCAACGACATTGTTGTAAATTCAGCTCTTTCTGCGTGAAAATGTACTAGAGGCTTTTATGATTAGTAAAAATATTCATATGCATACCATACAAGTAATGCCTCCATATCATTAAGCATGAACCACCGCAGCTAACTCCAGATCATGGGTGGGATAGTTCTTTTCATTTTTCCTCAATTGCCTTGAAGCATACACAATTACCTCTTCGTGTTGCATCAAAATACATCCCAACCTGATGTCCGAAGTGTCGTTATATACGACATAACCCTCTGAACCTTCCGGAAAGGGTAACACTGGTGCCAACGTCAATCTGTTTTTTAATTCTTGGAAAATGTACTCACAGGCCTTGGTCCAATGGAATTTGACTACTTTCTGAGTCAATCTGGTCAAAGACGCTGACAGGGTAGAAAATCCTTCCACAAACCTTCTGTAATATCGGCTAATCCCTGGAAACTGCAAACTTCAATTGGAGTTGTAGGTCTAGGCCATGTCTTTACTGCCTCAGTTTTATGTGAATCAACCTGAATACCAGCTTGTGATACAGTATGGCCCAGAAAAGCTATGAAATTCAGCCAGAACTCACATTTAGAAAATTTTGCATATAACTGGTGATCTCTGAGAATCTAAAGTACCATTCACAAATGATCTCCATGTTAAGCTTCTGGACGGAAATACACCAGGATGTCATCGATGAATACTCAGAAACAGATATAAATATGGCCTGAAGATGTTGTTCATTAAATCCATGAACACTGTCGAGGCATTTGTCAACCCGAAGGACATAACTAGAAATTTGAAATGACCGTATCTGGTCCTAAAAGCTGTTTTTGGGATAACTTTCTCCCGAACCCGCACCTGATGATATCCTGACCTTAAGTTGATCTTGGAAAAATATTTTTCCCCTTGCAACTGATTAAACAAGTCATCTATACTGGGGAGTGGGTATATATTCTTAATAGCAATCTTATTCAGCTGCTAATAATCTATGCACATGCAGAGGGAGCCATCTTTCTTTCTCACAAACAAGACTGGTGCACCCCACAGTGACGTACTCAGCCTGATAAATCCCTTATCTAACAGATCTCTCAACTGCTCTTTCAATTCTCTCAATTTAGTAGGAGCCATTCAATACGAAGGGATGAATATAGGCTGAGTGTCTGGTAGCAAGTCGATAGAGAAATTGATTTCCCGTTCTGGGGGAATACCAGGAAGTTCATCTGGGAACACATTAACCACTGGAATGGACTGAAGAGTCGGGGTGAACCCTGACAATATGATAAATACAACCCTTTGCTATCAACATTTTTGCTCGAAGATAGGATATGAACCTACCTTTTGGCATAGCTGCACCGCCCTTCCACTCTCGCACTGCGTCCCCTGGAAAGTGGAATCGAATAGTCTTGGTCCAACACTCTACATTGGAATAGCATGGAGCTAGCCAATCCATACCCATAATTGCATCAAAATCAACCATTTCCAGCTCCACTAAATCTACTAAAGTCTGGTGACCAACAATCTCTACTATGTAACCTCGGTAAATCTCTTAGCTATAATAGAATCATCGACGGGTGTAGAGACCTAGAAGGGTCGCTGAAGCAATTCCGGTGTTATACCAAATTTCCAAGCCACTAGTGGAGTAACATAGGATAAATTGGAACCTGGGTCTATCAAAATATAAACTGAGTGAGAGTAAATGTACAACATACCTATCACAACATCTGGCGATGACTCTGACTCCTGTTGCCCTGGTAAAGCATAAGTGAGATTTGGACCGCTGCCTGAACTATACACCCCTAACCTGCCTCGGCCTCTACCGGTTGGAGCTGAGGGCCTGCACCCTGCTGAAGGTGCTAGGCATATGACCCTACTGAAGATCTGTCATGTCGGTCTCGATCACCCTAACCTCTAACTGGACAAACCCTCATTATGTGACCCTCTTGTCCACAGGTGTAACAAGTGGTAGAACCATATCTACATGCCACAAAATGGCATCGACTGCAAATAACACATCGTGGCACAGTGGGCCTGCTCTAATCTGACCCCCTGCTGCTGCTGAGTAGGTGGGGGTCTGGGTGGCCTTCCTGATATTCATGGCCCAAGTCCACCCTACAATTCTGCTTGCATGTCACTCGATCTGGCCCTACGGCGCTGCTTTTGATTTTTTCTTTCTATCTCCCGCTGTCGCTGCCTGATTCCCTCAATATTCTGAGCGAAATCCTGGATAGGGGAAATGCGTATGTCCTCCCGCAGAGCTGTAACACAAGTTTCCACATATTCTAGAAGCAGCCCCATAATAAACCAATGTACTCTGGATGGCATAGTGTCTATAAAAGATGGCGCATATCTGGCCAAGGAATCAAATCTCATAGCATATTTTCGGACACTCATCGAGTGCTGCTCCAGGTGCAAAAATTGATCCACTCGGGCCTGTCGGATTTCCTGCGGCAAGTAATGATCTAGGAAGGCCTCTGAGAAGTTAGACCAAGTCGGAGGGGGAGCGTCTCTGCCTCGGGACCTCTCCCAGCTCTTGTACTATAACACTGCTATATCCCATAGTCGAAATACCGCTAACTCAACCAACTCCGCGGGCGTAGCATGCATCACCCTGAAAATCTGCAGTAACTGGTATAGGAAGTCTTGAGGGTCCTCTTCCCGGTTCGTCCCTGTGAACTTCGGGGGACTCAGGGAAAGGAATTCTCGGACCCTCGAACTTTCGGGTCATCTTGAAGATTCAGCAACCACTGGTACCATGGGCTGGTGCTGAGCGACCATCATCTGAGCTAACATATAACAACGCTCCTAACCTCCTGATCGGATGGTATATGTATAGGAACTACTGGAGGTGGTGCCGACATGTCCTCTGCCCTGGAGGACTCCTAGCATGGCGGAGACTGCTGGGGAGACCGGGATGAAGTCTCCCTAATGCCCGCAGATCGAGCTGGCTCTGACTAGGGCACCGTACTAGTTCCCTCTCTTGCCGTAGCATCTAAATTCCAACCGGTCGTAGCCTGTCGTGTGTATGAAATCTCTGTAGATAAGCAGAATAAAGTAAGCTTAGAGACTCAGCCCTATACAACATAGCTCTACAGCACGACTGAAGAAGAAGGAAGGGTAACCACACTATTATTCCCAGTAGCCTCCTGCCTATGGAATGTGGAGCATAACACACCCATAGAAAAGACTCTACTAGATACGACTTATAGACTCCCTAGGATACGACCTTCTCTGATACCAACTTTTTCATGCCCCATCTTAGGAGGCATGACTGGAACTTGGTGCCATATTGGAATCTGAACTGACCTGATTGGACTTATGCACTTCTGGTGCATGCCTTCTTTGCAAATCAAGAAAATGACGAGCTATATCTCGGCTGTAAACACAGCCTCCAGCCGACAAGGCTACATATCCACCTGTAAAAAGAAAATAACTAACCAACAACAAGTAATAAAGAGGATTCTATGCAGACTGACAAGACAACCATGCTATCTACATATGGTAGAAAGAGAACAGGTAGTCATAATTATACTATAGCCGACAATGCTACTAACTCAAAGCTAAACTAGGCTCCACACGACCATCATGCAAAATAAACATACATGGGCCCCAAACGGCCAACAACCAAAACCAACAACCAAGAATGTGTAGCCTGCAAGCCTCTAAGAGTGGAATAATGATCGGGACAGGGCCCCGACCCACCCATAAATTGTACAACAAAAGAATAAACCTTCTAGCTAACAACCCCTGAGTAAAGGAGCTGATTAGACTACTGACTCAGTTGATGACTAGTGAGGTCCTGAATTGCGTCTAACTATACCTGCAGACAAGTAATGCAGTGCCTCAAAGATGGGCGTCAGTACAATATGTACCGAATATGTAAGACAATAATGAGAATGATTGAATGATATTGATAATGAACCTGAAAACAATTCAATAGGAAGGATAAAGATACACCCTAAGTAGCCTTGCAACCTACTGTATATCTAACAATAAGTAATGCAAACAAGAACCTTACCTGGCCCCCATAAGCTCGAAAGGTACAACCAACACAGAATAACCCATCCGGGGCCCTCATAAGCCCCGCCGAGCACACTTCATTTTATATATCCCTAACAAGGTCAAAATGAGTCAACAATTAACTATAGCCAACCTGCCAGTCCCCTAGGTTTGCAATTGAGCTCACTCAGCTCTTATAGTTGTGTTTGAGTCCAGTGGACTCCTGTAATTGCACCCTAGGCACCAGGTTCGATGAGGGTCAGTGATGCCTATACGACATAAATATAAAAGTCCAACCATGGAATGGACTGTAATATGACCCTTGTGTCACGGGCTTGTCTTTTCAAAGGCCGTATGACAACTAAGATGGCTAAACTTCCACCCAAGCTTCAGTCCACTTATTGCTCATGAGGCACAACATGTGCTAGGGATCGGATGGCAATTAAAGAAGGCAGGAAGTAAAGTAAGGAAGACAAGTGATTTGAGGAAAAGAGCCCTTTTAACTTCACTAAGTATTGAGAAATCTGAAAATGTGAAGATGGATCCAAAGGCTGCTCCTTGAGGCCTATTTATAGTACATACAAGTCCCTACACTACGTGCCATGTGGCTGTGGCAAGCAGGCATGCTTGCTGTGGCAGATAAGTCAGGCATGCTTGCTGTGGCAGGCTGTGGCAGACAATGTCAGGCATGCTTGTTGTGGCAGGCTGTGGCAGGCGCGCAGACATGCTTTGTCTGGCGTGTCAGGCATGCTGTTGCAGGCAATGTCAGGCATGCTTTGTCAGGCATGCAGGAATGCTTTACCTGGTGTGTCAGGCATGTGTTTTGGGCTGTTCCAAGGTGCTGTCTGACCTTGTCTTTGGTTCCTGACATGGGAAGCTTATCGGTCTGAATACTTGGGCTCGGTTCATCCGTTAAGTGGGAAAAATGCGAAAAATTTAATGGATTTGCTGGTGGGGCGGTACACTTGGGCCTCAACATAGTCCTTTGGGACAACATATAGCTCCTTCAAGCGATCCATATAGCCTTATATGCAACGACACAACTAGTAACCCTGAGGTTAGACAACAGATGGCTATATAGGGCAGGTTCAATCCCAATCTAAACAGAAAACACTAATCTCAAACTAATAGTAGCAGCTAACCATAATATTGGTAACTCTGGCTTCCTTATAAGGATTTAGGTCGTATAACTATATGACAGAAATAACTTGCCGACAGAATTCTCCTTAACATACCTTAAATGCTGACTTTCGTTTAACTGACGAGTTTCAACTTGTAAACAGTGGTTCCACCCAAATGCGACCTTTATGCTGAGAGAATAGGGCTAATTTCAATACTAAGTTTGGAAAATAATGATAACTTCGATAATAATAGCAATTATAATTCAACTCTGAATAACTCGGCCAAAAACCTATAATTTCTCGAGAGTCTAGAAGGGAAAAAGCTTACCTAATTCCTGTGGCAGTTTAGAATTCAATTTAGAGTAATTCTGACAACTTTTACTCGGCGGAGTTCCGGTATGCCGAGTGAATTTCGAGAAATAACTCCACAAAAATGCTTCCTGTAGGCCTAGAACTTGTTACCTAAAATTAATTTGCGTTTGACGATGTTTCATAGCGTAATTTGACGAAAATTGATTGAAAGTTGTGTCTCCTCTTATTTCTGGCCGAGAGAGATATTGTATAAATGATTTAAGATGAACTAGGGGCTTATATATATACATGGGCTGTGGCAGGGGTGGCGCCTCGCGCTGCCCATCGCGCTAAGGGAGTCGGCGCCCCGCGCTGCCCATCGCGCAAAGGGGGATGGCGTGCCGTATTGCCCTTGTGTAGGCCGGCTGGCGCGTCGTGTTGGTCCCATATGACCCTGCTTCCGAGACTCTTCTTACACGCGTCAAGCTCTCTTTGCTTGACACAACTCATGCGTACGCCTACTAATCGTTAATATTTTATGGGGTGTAACATTGGTGAAGAACAGAAGAAGACCTTAATTATACCATGACAATATATTGATATATTATGATGGTATCATTAAGGACTAAAGCATAATTGAATGATACCATAATATTATATAGATATATTGTGATGGTATCATTGAGGACCGGAGAGTGTTTTGCTGAAGGACTAAAATACACTTAAATGATACCATGACAATATATAGATATATTGTGATGGTATCGCTGAAGACTAAATCAGACCTAAATGATACCATGACAATATATAGACATACTATGAGTGTATCACTAAGGATTGAGGATTTTTTCTCTAAACGACTGAAGCTAACCTTAATGACTCTATGCTAGTATATAGATATACTGTAATGACACTACGGAGAATTGAAGAGTCTTACTGAAGGACTGAAACAGTCCTCCATGATACCATGCTAGTATAGAGATATACTGTAATGGTATCATAGATTACTAAAGAATGCTTCATTGAAAGACTGAAGTAGTCTTCCATGATACCATGCCAATATATAGATATACTGTGATGGAATCATAGATAACTGAAGGTTGTTCACTGGAGGACTAGAGGATACATCAATGAAATAAAAAAATTAAATAAGTAAAATTAAAAATACGAAAAAATAAATGAGATTAGATTATTAAAAAAAAGTATTAGATAAAATAAAAAAAGATGAAAAAAGAAAAGAAAAACAGAAAAAAGAAAGGAACCAACATTTGAGAGTGAAATTAGATTATGGTGAAAAAAATAAGAAATAATATAATTTGAGAAAATAAATTAATAAATTAACAAAATAAGAGAAAAGAGATAAAGAACAAAGAAAAATGAGAAAAAAAAGGAGTAGTGGAATTAAAAAAAGAAGCCAAAGTTGAACATGAAACTAGATTATGGTGAAAAAAAACAAGAATATTGATTTGAAAAAATAATTTTTTTAAAAATATATTTTTTATTAATTTTAATTTTAATAAATAAGCTAATGATTTTAGTATTTTTACAGATTACTTCTTGTTGTAATCAAATTATTTATTTTTTATATTTTTATTAGTCTAAATATAGTTAGCTATTGTATCTATTTTTCATTAAAAAAGTAAAATAAAAAAACAAAAAGAAAATACCAAAAAATAGTAACGAAAACTTAATTTAATTTAAAAAGGAATAAATTAAAGAAAGAGAGAGAAAAAGAAATAAAGTAATATCATGATAGTAACAACTAAGAGACAAAAAAGGAAAAGGTGCAGCACTAATGTCAGCATGATGTGAGCCTGAAAAAGAATAAAAAAAAGGGGTATTTTATGTAATTATTTTGAGGGGCATCAAAGTAAAGATGCATTATCATGTAAATACTTTGCTTTTTATGGGAAACTATGTAAGTTTCCCGTAGTTTAATTTGTTAAGCTTTCAATTTTTATTCACTCAAAATTCATGATGTTACAAAAATGCCATAACTTTTCTTCCTTTTATGTTTTTTTCTTTTTTTCTTTATAGTTGATAATTTTCAAACTTTTTTTCTTTTTCTGAACTCCAGTTGAGGTCAGGTCCCAAGTTGGGATCGAAAGTCAAGGTCGAAAGTTAGGATTAGAGGTCGGGGCCAAGGTCGGGAGTTAGAGTCAGGGTTTCAGGGTCAGGGTTGGAAATGGGTATATGGGTCGGGGGAAAGGGGAAGGGTGTTGCGGTCGGGTCGGGATTTGAGGGTGGGGATCAGGGTCGGGGTCGAGGTCGAACGTCAGAGTCGGTGTCAAGGTCAGAAGTCAGAGTCGGGCTCTAGGGTCGAGGTAAGGGTTTAAAAATGGGAATCGAGGTTGGGGGAAAGATGGAAGGGTGTTGGGATTGAGGTAGGGTCGAGGGTTGGGGTCATGGTCGGGAGTTGAGGTTGGGGATCGAGGATTGGAGATGCGGTCAGGATTGGAGGTCTAGGTCGAGGTTGGAAGTCGAAGCTGGGTTCGGGGGTCGAGGTTGGAGTCGGAGTCAAGGTTGGTGTTGGGAAACGGGGTCGGGGGAAGAAGGAAGGGTGTTGTTGTATTGGGGTTGAGGTCGGGAGTTAGGATCGAGGGTCAGGGTCGGGGTTGAGAGTTTAGGTCAGGGGTCAGGGTCAAAGGTCAGGAGTCAGAGTCGAGGTTGGGGTTGGGAAACAGGGATCGGGGTCAGAGGTTAGGGTTGGGAAATGAGAATTAGGGTCGGGTAAGGGGAAAGGTGTTGGGGTCGATGTTGAGAGTTAGAGTCGGGGGTCGGGAGTCAAGGTCAGGGTTAAGAATTGGAGATCAGGGTTAGGGAAAAAGGGAAGGGTGTTGGGATTGAGGTTGGGAGTTGAGATTGGGGATTAGGGTTAGGGGTCCAAGATCGGGGTTGGAGAAAGGAAGAAGGGTGTTAGGGTCGAGGTTTAGATTGGTGTTAGGGTCAAGGTTAAGATAGGTGTGAGGGATTAGAGGTCTGAGTTTAAGATTGAGGTCGAGGTCTAGAGTCGAAATCAGAGTCAGGGTTTAGGTCTCGCGTCATGGTCTAGACTTGGGTCCTAGTTCAGCTTCGTCGTAGAGGTTGGGAGCCGAGATCGGGGTTGGGAGTCGATTTCTAGGTCGTGGTCGGGACTTGAGTCCTGGGTTGATTTTCGGGTTCGGTATCAGGTGTCAGGAGTTAGGACTTTGTAAAATAGTTTTCTAGCTTTATGTAGGAAAATCATTTTTCTGAAATTCAAGATAAATAAGTCAATTTGCAAAAATAAAAATTCAAAACATTTAAATTAACTAAACATGAGAAATTTAAACAATTGAAAAATATTTTTCTTCATACTAAACACACCCTTATAAGTGATCTATATATATTTTAAATCATGTATTAATATTGATAGTTCTTTATGTGCATCAAGCATGTTTTACTCCTAAACTGTAAATTTTCTTTACTTTGAAATTCATTGATAATATTTTTTCCTTTTTTATTACTTTTTTATAAGGAAAGTTATAAATTTTTTTATGGCTTTTATAATACAATAAAATTAAATAAAGTATTTTCAAAATTTCTCACTTTCAGAAAACTAAAGTAGTTTTTGGATATTAAATTCAAAAGTAGAGTAACTATTTGCTCACGAAAATTTGGGTAAATATGGGTAAACATGTCTTTTACCCAAACCATTTATTATCCAACCCATTTTTTTATAAATATGAAATATGAATGGATTAAAATATTACCCATTTTATGTTGACCCATTTTCAATCCGCCTAAACTTGACCCAGCACCCCCATTTGCCATCACTACTGTTAAGTGATATGCTTAACTATTTCACTGGGCTATATGTATTTGGATTGTAGAACAACTCAAAAATTGGGCCAATTGCTATATCTTATGTTCGACATCAAATCCAAATCGTACAGGCCCGAACCAGTTAATATATTTTTTGTTATGATTTTCACTAATATAGTGTTGTACTTGTATTTTTATTGTACATAGTGAATCTAATCATCTCAAGTAAGTTCATTAGGAGTTTATATTTTAGAGTTAAGAGTTCTATTAGAATTCTAAGTTTTGGTCTGCCTTGGTCTATATATACATAATATATGCTGCTTTGTAAAACAGACAATGAGTAAAAGGAAAATCTTTTCAAGTTTTTTTTTCTTCTTTCATGGTATCAACAACAACTATGAGTATCGATCCTTTTACTTTTCAAATATCCTTCACCATGGTAGAGGCATCAACTGAAAGTGCTAATTCTAAAGCGCATAAGGAGATCTCTTCCAAAGAGGTTGATGCAAGCCATCCATACTTCTTCACTTCCTCAGATTCACCGAGAATACATTTAATAAACATTAGCTTTGATGGTACAAGCTATGAAAACTGGAGAAGAGGTGTGTTAATCTCACTTTTTGCTAAAAATAAATTAGGATTTATCAATAGAGGGTGTAATAGGTCGGGAGAGAATATGGATTTCGTTGAGCAGTAGAGAAGGTGCAATGACATGGTGTTGGCTTGATTGCTGAATTTCCTTGGAAAAGAAATTGCAAAATGTGTAATTTATTCTCAAACTACTGAGGATGCTGGAATGAACTCAACAGTGATACAGACAGACAGATGATACGAAGATGTTTCAATTACAAAGAGAACTCAATATCTCTGAGGAAACCAGTGATGTCTCTGGATACTTCACCAAACTCAAAAAGATTCGAGATCAAACAAAGGTACTCATAATTTTATGATATGTAGTTGTAATTATAGTTGTGGGGTAAGAACACTCAATGCAAAAATGAATGAGGATTCAGAATTAGTTTAGTTCCTTATGGGACTAAATGAGAACTATTTTTGGATAAGAGGAAACATTCTCATGATGAAATCTCTTCCTACAACAACACAAGCATATTCAATCTATATATCTATATAAAAGAGGATCCTAGACTCACTGATGTGACGCAACTACAACACAGGATTGGTATTTATCTATTTGTATAATTTTTGGGCAATAAAACCTAAGCAGCAACAATCCAAACCACCACTTCACCGAAAAGGTGCGATCAAATCCCTCTTCTATTATTCCCTTAATTCTTCATCTTATATCCCTCTTCTTGAATTGAAATTGACTAACTATATAGAATTAAAGAATCCCTGTTCTATCACTTTTCCTGTTCTTCTTTAAGGCGCACCAAATTTCAGATTTGCTACTTTCCCATTCTCTTCCATTTTTTAACAAATTGTCTCATCAAAGAACCCTGAACATCACCCATTTTAAAATAGATTCTTACATTTGCAGTTCCTCTATAAAAGAAGATCCTAGGCTCGCTGATGTGGTGCAACTACAACACAGAACTGATAATTATCTATTTCTATAATTTTTTAAACAATTTTTGGCAATAAAACCTAAGTCGCGCTTACATAAAAACAAGCTGCTTAAGAAGTGACAATCCAAACCGCTACTTCACCGAGAAGGTGCAATCAAATCCATCTTATATTGTTTTCTTAATTCTTCATCCTATATTTCCTCTTCTTGAATTGAAATTGACTAACTATACAGAATTAAAGAATTTCTGTTCTATTGCTCTTCCTGTTCTTCTTCAAGGCGCACCGAATCCCAGATTTGCTACTTTTCCATTCTCAACCATTTCTAACAAACTGTCTCATCAAAGAACCCCCGAACATCACCATTTCCAAAAACGATTCTTACGTTTGCAGTTCCTCCAAACAATTAAAGGGTCTTTTGTGGTTTATGTTTAACCCTCCTTCCCCTTAATGCTTTCATTGTTCGATTAAATGTTCTTTTCCAAATTATATGGGACTTTCAAGGTTATCAATTTTGAGTGCTTTGTGATTTTCTTATTTAAATTATCCCCTGTTCTCGCCAACATCTCTTTCCTTCAGTATTTTCTTTCAGAGACCTTTGAAATTCTCCTTCGCGATGCACAAAATTCCTGGGGAAAATCTCCGACTGGCCCACTGTATGCTGTGTTTCCTTTCTCTACCAATTTATTTTACTCTTCTAGCAACAAATATTTGCATGAACATTTTATTGACTTTGTTTGGTTCCTTACAGTTTGACTCCCATATGTTTTGGGTAAAAAAAAATATTTCATAAGAACTTTAATATATTCATGATTCTTATGGTATATGAGTTTTTCCAAACTCCAACCTGACCAACATTAGTACATATTAAGCGTAACAATCTCATGAATCTCTGAAAGCATAAGTGTTATTGAGAGAAAGTTTGTTTTCTCTCAAGAAGTAAATTTTACTTTTCTCTATTAAAGCGAAAATTTCTTTGTCTTCTAAACTATTTTAACTTGTAATTTCACCAAACTTTATCACATTCAATGTTATTGCACCAATTCATTTAAATCAAGCTGATATCCTTCATAACCCTGTTGCCATTGTCGTCACCTGTGATTTTTGCATATTGCTTTTTTGTGCAGACATCCACTACAATAATCATCATCCATCACACTAGAAAATACAAACCACCATTACTAAGTTACATGGAGCAATGACTGTTAAATGGCATTTGTGATGCAAGTTTTATTTTTCGAGATAATAGATCAATATATTTCAGAGAAGCTTTAAAAAAAACAACACTTATTGGAACAAATCAATTTTTAGGAATGATATGACTGTTTCGTTAGGAATGATTCATTCAATTTCTTCTTCTCAGTGATTTTTTTAACATCTGTGATTCAAATATATATATATATAAGTAGTGAAGTAAAGGTACGTTTCAAAAATACTAAACTACTAATAATAAGATATATTTGAGGAAGAGACTTTTACACTGATGAAAAATATGAAATTTTTAGTTCTATATTTGAGATAACATGCTAAAAGTAGTTACTATATAATGTTAATTTATAAATATGAATTGCATTATTTGGTTAGAAACAATAATGGTCTTGCACTAATGTTTCTGAACTTACTTAATTTAATTTAATGTTGAATTAATATGAATTCATACCCTCAACATAGTATAAGGAAAAAAGATTAGTCTTCACGGTTAAGGATTCTGCTCAAATTTACTCCTTGCCATCGAGGTAAATCTCCTTTTTCTCTTTTTGAGTAAGGTTTTCTTTCATATTTAGTTGATGTTTCATGTATCTTGATATTTTATATTCTCAATTTCCTACTTTATTTAAGTTTATTGTAGAATTAAAATTGCACTGTTTTGTTTAATTTATGGTCTGTTTATGAGACTCAATTAATATTGAGCTTAATAAACAAAAGAATTACATTATTACACTTAAAGGATTGTAGTGATACCAAATTTGTTGGAGTTTTAAAAAAATAAGACGCAAAATTAGAAGATACAAAAGTTTCAGGCTCTTCTACCCTTCTATTTTTTCTACCATACAATGAGTTGGAGTCCTTTAGGAGTTTGATGATAAGTTCAAGTTACTTAGAATTAGAATAATTAGATGCTTAAAATAATTTCATGATAAGTTCTATATTTTGTTCTAAGATCCACACCATGGGTCTCACCCTTGAAAATTAATGAAATATTGCATACCAATACTCATCAACCACTTTCATAACAAATATAATATTTTTTTAAAAGCTAATTATCTGATGGAATATTAATTTCTATCACCGAAAAGACAATCAGACTTGACTATCAATCTTATTCTACACAATGTGTTGTTGGTAATTATATAGCACACAATTTTTTATTTAAACTTGATAAGAATGTGCCAATGTACTAAGCTCTCGCTATGACTTTGTTCAAAAGAAGGAGCAACAAAACAGGGTCTTATTTATGCACATTTCTTTGCTTTTCTGCAAGAGGTTATTTTGTAGCTTGAACATGTAACTTGGTCACATGACGATAATTTTTATAGTCGCGTGAGGCTCGTTCAATGTTGGCTTAAACTTGACAACCAACATAAATTTTTGAATTTCAAAAATAATAATAATTTATATATTACCAAGTAAAAATTTTGATTATAAGATTGAGCCTCCTTCATTTTCAAGAAGAAACAAAAAAGGCTAAGAGTAGAAAATTCTATAGTGCATCCCATTTTGGTACATTAATAGCATGATAAAATACCATAACATTCACTACAACTACAACAACATCTCTTTTTTCTTGATCAGCTGCACAAAATAAAATAAACTGTGAAATCAAATACTTAGTGTATTATATTGGACCTATCACTCATCACTATACATGAGATTTATTTTTCCCCTCTTACTAGACAAACTACAAAAATAATCTAAGTCATTTTTTACCCTAACAATTCTATAAGAAAATTCAAAAGCCACTTTTATCAATCCCAATAACTGTGTCTCTTACTCTAATTTTTGGAAATCTTATTTAATTCAAAATTCTAAATAATTATATAACTTTATTGTGAATTTGTATACTTGATCTTTAATTGAATTTATCAAAGAAGGAAAGAAATAATAATTTTGTGTGAACTTTGTCATTGAGGTTGTTGTAATGCGAGATGTCATGCCCTGAAATTTTGATGTTGAACAACAACATATATAATAGAGAAGTTCTAGCCTTGATTTACAATGTAACTAAAATGCATTTGGTGAAAATACAAAGACGTCACCTGAATTATACATGCTAATGTTTTTATTGACAATATTATCTGGAGTGAATGCTTAGTATTTTCTGATATCATTGGTCACCAAGTTCCTATTATCCATTTACATTAAATTTCAACTAGATGTTCAATTTTAGTTCACTTCTTAATGTGTAAATTCAAGATATCTTGATACTGACATCTATGTGAAAAAAAAGTTTTACATGTATGGATAACATGTTTTACCCTAGAAATAAACATGTCACAAAATTATTATGTTGTTTCTCTTTTCTTGACTTTAACAAACTTAATTTAACCTTATGTCCAGGTTACGTGACATATCCCAAACAGGGGGATTTTATTTCTCTGTACATACAAAATTACTCTACCTTCTAGTGTAAAAATAAAACAATCAAACTATATATGACGCAAGACTTTTGAAAATTTTTTTACTCCATTATTTCTCTCTCTCCTTATTCTTCATCATTCCCAATTCCATCTTCCCCTGGTAGACATACTTGTGAATTCCTTTCTTTCTTCCCCCTCTTTGTATTCTTCCTTCATTCTCAGTTTGATTTTTCCTCCTACACTAACATGTTATAAGCTCTATTTATATCATTACGACTTTCAATCACTCTCATCTTTGTATTCTTCCTTCAATTAATTACAACAATAACTGAATATAATCCCAATCCTGCTAATACCTGTAACTAAAATCCAAAAATAATCATGGGGGTGCAGAAAAACTCCAATTAGTAGGTTGTATGCAATTTTTTTATTTTCAATCACTATATTTTTCTTTTGTGGCATTAGTATCTTGGTCTCTCAGCTATTTTCTGGGAAATTTTCTCACACTTCATTGTTTTTCTAAAAGATAGCTCTTTAACTCCAATATCACGGCTAAAGCAGTATTTTATGGGGAAAAAAATTAGAATCTCCATACAACTTTAACATTTTATGGAATTCTCTCCTTATTATGTGATACTACTTACAAACTTTAGACTGTTGGAAAAATTATCCTTACCAATAGGTTGGAATTTTCCAAGAATTAACATTTTCACTATTGGTAAACTTTCTCTTTCCAATAGGAATGATGCTTTCTAAGAATTATCATGGGGATGTAGAAAATTACTCCAATCGACACAAATATGCAACTTCTCATTTTACCATGACTTTATGTCACTTTTTCACATTGGTATTTCGGCCACTCAATTATTCCCTTGTAGATTTGCTCAGACTTTTTTTTACTGAAAGTCATGTCTCATCTGTTCAAATTCTCTGTTTGGTGCAAATGAATTCAGTTCCCTTCTCCATCGGAACCACATTCCTGCAAAGCACAACACATTAAAATCCCTATTACTCTATTGTGAAAAATCTCAAACAACAACTCACTCAATTTCAAATCTTATGAAATTCTCTATACCCTTCACCTTCTTAATCCGTGAATAATCATAAGGAGAAAAGTCACTTTCATTCTTTGTTCCAAAAAATAAAATACATCGATAATCACCATCAAAATTCTTTGTCTATCCGATAGTAACAATTCACCTTTATCATAGATGACCATATGAATTAACGACTGGGATTTGGAGAAAACTCTTTGCAAAGAAATTATTTTAATTACATTATAATTATAGTAAAGAGTTTGAATTTTCAAAAAATGAAGAGACATAAATTTTGTTGATGTATAATATCTAAAAACTAAACGGATATTTGCAAATGATGATCCTAAGCAAATTTAATAAGGCTGTTCACCACCGCGTGAAGCGCGGATAATTTATCTAGTTATATTGTATGAGGAAACTCAAAGAGAGGTACAATATGTAAATCAGGTTAATAATAGCAATAATTTTACTGCTTTCAATGTGAATGGACGAAAATGGAACGCTTACAAATTCAACAATAAGTACAAAGAAAATAATATGATGTCTAATCCGTACACCTACTAGATATGAGAAAAAATAACAAATTTTGCTTTTATTGTACCAACCAGGGACATGTGAAAGAGAAGTGCTATAAGTTTATTGGCTATCCACAGTCCTTTAAATTCACTAAAACTAGGAGGACTTTAGAAGTAGCCAAGCCAATATAGGGGTCAGGAGGAAGGAAATACGACACTACCTCCTGGAAGTTCCATGCCTAAAACCATGAACCCACGAAGGACTACTGTGAGATACTGATTCAAATGCTTCAATCTGTGCAAGCAGAAAAATCCAATGCTTCAAGTTTTGATGCCAATGTTAGTGCCAATTGTGTTGGTAAATGTTCAGTTTCTATTATTTTTAACTGTTGTTTTACTACCCTTGGTCCAAATTTTGGGAGAATAAATTTAGGGGCATCACAATATATGACCCATGATAAAATTTTGCATAACATCCAACAATTAGAAAGTCTTATTCTACTAAAGCTACCAAATATTTAAAGAGTAAAGGTTTTCAAATTTGGGCCAATAATTTTAACTTATAATATTAAGGTACACAATGTCCTTTATATACATTCTTTCAAACTTAATCTATTGTCAATCAACCAATTATGCAGACAACTTGATTGTGATGTAATTTTTAACAAGTATGCTTGCATATTATAGGTCCTTTTTCTGAAGATGCAAATGGTATTTATTAGAGGCCTATATGTATTGGATGAGGACTGCACCAAATTCCTAAGCTTTTGAGTTGTTTTCAGTTTCTATTAAGTCTTTATGTTTCAAGAATAAAGTTAGAATTTTGAATATAGAATCTAGTAATCAGTTTTTACCATTTTCTATGTCATTTCAATCTACTGTAAATGGATATTCTCCATCTCAGTTTAGTTCCACTATCAATAAAATTATAGTTTCTAATGTTTCTATCTCTACATAACTTTTTGTATTTTCATTAAAGACATTTACCTTATCATGCTATGAAAAATATCAAGGGACTGAAAATAGCATCCAAAGAAAAACATGATTTTTGCGGTAAAATTTGTCTTACAGATAGACAAGCAAAATTGTCTTTTTCAACAAGTAATATTTATCTAAAAAGATATTTGAGTTAATATATATAGATACTAGGGGCTTTATAATTTATCAATATATAAAGAGGAAAGATATTTCCTCACAATTTTATATGATCCCAAAATCAACCCTAAAATATGTTTGGCAAAACAAGATGTTGTAGAGATAGGATTTGAACCCGTGACCTTAAGGTTATGAGCCTTGTGAGCTATCAAATGCTCTTTCCTTTTGTTTGTAATTCCACTCAGGCTTTTAATTTTGTTTATAGAGATCCGAGGAAATTGTTAAACCCCATAAAATGTTAGTGGTTAGTAGGCGTATGTGTGAATTTGTAGCGTATAATAGAAGCTTGACGCATGGGGGAAAAAGCCTTGTACGAAGGGTCGGGCGAGGCTAGGCTACGAGGGGCCAGCGTGACGCGCCAGCTGGCAGTGCGGCACGCCAGGCCCACTGGCACTTTGGGAGGCACGGCGCGGTGCGACAGCTGGATAGCGCGTTGGGCGACACGGGGCGCCACCCCCTGCCACTGCCCAAGTATATATATACATGCTCCTCACTAAATTTAAATCATTTACGAACTAAGACTGGTCAGATTATAGAGAGTACAGAGAGTTCATCGAATTTTTGTCCGATTACGCTACAAACGCCGTCCAAACGCAAATTAACTTCGGGTAACGAGTTTTAGGCCTAAGGGAAGAATTACTATGGAGTTATTTCTCGAAAATTCGCTCAGCTGGAACTCCGCCGAGTAAAAGTTGTCAGAATTACTCCAAATTAGATTCTAAATGGCTACATGTATTAGTTAAGCATTTCCCCCTTCTGAACTCTCAAGAAATTATAGGTTTTCGGCTGAGTTATTCAGAGTTGAATTATAGTTGTTATGATTATCGAAATTTATCATTAATTGCCGATTTTAGTATTGAAATTAGCCATATTCTCTCAGTATAAGGATTTCAGTTGAGTGGAATTGCCATTTACAAGTGGAAACTCGCTAGCTGAATGAAAGTTGGCATCGAGGTATGTTAAGGCTTATTCCTTTGGCAAGTTATTCTCATCGTATAATGATACGACCTATGCTTTTGAACATAGATAACGATCCTAGATGTTGTATTAGCTGTTGCTTATAGATGACGCTTATAGATGTTGTGGCTAGCTATTAGAAAGCGTATTGAGAATAGATTACAGTATCCCTCATCGGAAAAGAGGTTGTTAAGTGTGACCCACACTAGAAGCGTCATAATAAGCCCTCTGTTCTTCTATTCAATATGTTGGTAGGATTTTGATGTCTAGCTGTCATGCCCAGTGCCTTAGAAGCTTAGGATTAGTTGTTGGCCCTAATTTGATAAGTTGAACAGCATTGGGTGCAGCTAGGCAATATAACTTATAGCTATTGCCGGTGTTAGTAGTAAAGCTCTCCTAGGAGCCGTTGGCGTACGTTGACGCCTCCAATGACAGAATTTGAATAAGATGGTCTTACCTTAGAATTAGGAGCATCAGGATTGCCCAAGTGAAATAAGTGATAGCCTGCCACATAGTTGGCCACTGCCAGTGACTATTAGTTGCAGTCGTCTCAGTACTTGTCATATAGGTCACCAGGAGGTCATCCCAGTTATCCAAGTCAAATAGACCCGTGGGTACCCTAAGTAGGGAACTATATCAGTAGTTCAATGAAGGGCCAACTCCCTAGACTGCTCTCGTAAGATACTCAGGTAATGGTTGCCGTGAGTGGCTAGGTCCAGATAGACTTACCGATGAGGTTAAGAATCGTCCAGCAAAGGCATAAGAATCTGAACAGACCAAGTTAAGGTCTAAGGGACTAGAACCATGTTAGTATAGTATTACCTTCAGGCTAAGAATTATCATAAGCTGCTTGGGGAAGATTAGGGGTTGACTGCTCTGGAGCATGTCCGATCCATAGCAGCCTTACAGTTGTTCTAAGCAAGGGAACTAAGTAATTGGTTGTATGCGACGCTACAGTTAGTTATGAGTGGTAGTTATCTGAACATGACATTCAGAGTATCACTTAGGCCACTCCAGACCTTGCTCTATCTGGTGTAGACCATTAGAGATTATGATCACTATCAGGATCCTCTTATCAGATATAGGTACACGGGGTTTGCCTATTAATAGGTACACATACTATTCTAGGAGTGAGTAGCGGTCGCGTTAGGCCTAGAAGGTCAGATACGCCTTTTTGAGTGGCTAGATTGAGACTTTAATATAGCACATCGGTTGGAGTTACCCTCACCTAGGATAGTCTTCTGTTAACCAACATCAGGGTTACTAGTTGTGTCGTTTCCTACGGGGCTATATAGATCGCTCCAAGGAGATAGATGTTGTCCCAAGGGACTACGCAGAGGCCCAAGGGCCATATTACAGTCCATTCCATGGATGGACTATTATTTTTATGCTGTATTAGAATCACTGACCCTCGTCGAGCTTGGTGCCCAGGGTGCAGTTATCAGGAGTCCACCAGACTAAGACACAACTACAGATCAGGAGCCAAGTGGGCTCAGTTGCAGACCTAGAAGACTGTTAGGTTGGCTATAGTTACTTGTGACTCAGATCAACCTTGTTAGGGGTATATAGATTGAAGTGTGCTCACTAGGGCTTATGAGGGCCCCAAGCAGGTTATTTAGTGTTGATTGTACCTTCCAGGATTATGGGAGCTAGGTTAGGTTCTTGTTTTCATTCTTGCCTGCTGGTTATAATTTATAAATACATAATTATACAATCTTAGCTCATATATGTGTAGTGTTTAACTAGATACATGTTATAGATAAGGAAGTTTGCAGGTTAAGTTCTGCCCCTTCTTTTTATTCGTTTTTAGTTCTTTATCAGTGTTTATTCAAACTTTTCATTAGTTCCTTATATATTCGGTACACATTGTACTGACGCCCAATTATGGGGTGCTGCATACTTGCTTGCAGGTTTAGACAAATAGACTGTGAGATATCATAGCAGTTGTTCAGAGTCAGCAGGTTGGCCAGCTCCTTTCATTCGGGGTTGCCAGGTTGTGAAGTTCTACCTGTCTTTCATTGCATAGCATTTAAGTTGGTCGGGGCCCTGGTCCCAACCAATATTTTCACTCCTAGAGGCTTGCAGACTATAGTATTTAGTTAGTTAGTTATGGTTGGCCATGTGGGGCCCATGTATGTCTTATTTTATGCATTGGCTATGTGGGGCCTAATATAGCTGCTTATTTTCCTTTCTGTTATAACTAGACAGCATGGTGGTATTTTAGGCCCACATAGGATCCCTGTTGATGTATGTTGGCTGGGTTAGCTATTTTTTTTACAGGTACTGCATGGCCTTGTCGGCTCGAGGCTGTGTGATATAACAGTTTGTTTTCTTGAATCTAAGTCATTGATAGGCACCAAAGGTTCCTGTGCCCAGCCAGATCAGCCCAGATTCTAGTGTGGCATTAGGTGCTAGTCATGCCTTCCAAGATGGGGCATGACAAACTTGGTATCCGAGCAGGTCGTATCCTAGGAAGTCTGCAAGAGGTGTCTAGTAGAGTCTTGTTTATAAATGTGTTGTGCACCACATTCTATAAGTAGGAGGCTACGAGGCATAATAGTATAGTTACCCTTTCTTCTTCTCAGATCATGCTATAGAGCTGAGTTGTACAGGGTTGAGTCCTTAAGCTTTCATTGCTATGTCCGTTTAGAATAAAGTTTGATATAAGACCGACTCTAGCCAGCCTCCAGTTAGTTGCAATAGCAGGAAAGGGTACTTGTGCGATGCTGTAGTTGGGGGACAGCCAGACTGAGGACGAAGGCGGATGTCTTTTAATCTTCCCAGTATCTTCCTGGGGCACCAAGAACTTCATAAAGTAATAGATATTCCAACACCGTCCCCAGTTCCTTCTTCATCCACAAAATAGGAGGTCAGGAGTATAGTATATATATATATATATGAGTTGGCCTACTTAGTATACATCTAGCATTAGACAGGGACGATGATTAATGTTGGGTTGCCTGAGGTATGCGAAGGATTGTGTGAGGGTTGCACCTCCGGCTTTTAGGGTTTGTTTAGTTTCACACCTTAGCCCGTTGTAGAATGATAAGGTCATTTTCCACCTCTCAGCCGTTCTCAGCATAGCAGAGAATATAAGTATCGGCACTATGTGACCTGAGTCAATAGTAAAGGAGAGCTAGACTTGTTACCTCCAAGAAGGATTAGAAAGTGGTTGAGACCCCTAGTGTTTACAAAGTTATATAGACCCTTACAGTAGAAAATCAGGAGGGCGAATAAGATTGCCAGTAGCACTCAAGTACGTGTGAAAGAGTCCATAAGTGATAGGTCCCCAACAATAGTAAAGTTCAGGTCAGAAATAAGCCGATTTCACGTAATGTGCTAATGACGGTAGGGAATACCTTCAAGATAATGGCTATGGCCCTAGTTTTTTATGTCGAAGGACAGAAAGATCATTTGAACGAAATAGGCCCAAATGCGGGTCAGAAGGATACAGGTTGGTAGACTTGGCCAGTAATATCTTTGGAAGTATAAGGCAGATGGTATTAACCCTAGATCTCAGCCTAAGGAAGCAAGGGGAAAGGCCGAGTATCTAATTCTGGAGGAAAACAGAATCACCTTCAAGTTGAAGTAGATTGACAGAGCATGGGACCACCGTTGAATGTCGAGAATTAAGCATCGGGCTGACAGTTAAGAGATAGTGAGGTTGTAACTTTAGAATGCTGAAATATCACCATCAGTTATGGAGGTAAAGGAGTGGAGACACAGAGACTCTAACCTAATACAGCCTAGAGACAAGGCCAGTAGGAAGTTATTGGCCCTTAAGATAACAAGGGGGGGAGTCATGAGACCTAGACTCTACATTCCAAAGGTGGCATGACTTCGTTAGCAGACTATGGCCAAGGTGTACCATGTCCGTTACTCCCTCCACCCAGAGTTTAATGAAAACACATCAGGTCATAAAAAGAGACCTATTGATGGCATGGGAAGAGGGAAGATATTGTTGAGTCGTAGCACAGAGCTCCAATGACCAGCTAGGGGAGGCTGGATAACAGGAACTGAGCAGGCTAATTCAGGATATGGTCATGCCTACAAGGAAGTGGAGAGTAATCGACATGAATACAGTTACAGGGTTATCTTATACCAGGTGTAAATTGACCTCATTTTAGTTAGTGTAGAAAGGTTAACGAGATAAACTCATGTCTCGCTGGAGGGAATTACGTTTCAGCTAAAGGTTATGCCGAGTTAAATGTTTAAGAAGTAGTTTGGTTATGTGGAGCCCCAGTCTCTAGTAAATTCTGATAGAAAGGCACAACTTATAGCGAGATTTTGGGAAGCTACTAGAATAGTTTGGGGACACCGGTTAATCTAAGTACAATATCCCATCCTCAAACAGACAGTCAGGCAGAGCACACAATTTAGACACTCGTGGATAGGTTACGAGCATGTGTGCTAGACTTTGGAGGAAGTTGGGCAAGTAAAGTGGCATAGGAGATAGAATCTGTCCATCCAGTCTTTCATGTGTCAATGTGGCGGAAATGCATAGGGGACCCATCCTGGGTTATCCCAGTTGAGGACGTTTAAGTTACTAAGGAATTAGCCTATGAAGAGGTCCCAGTTTCTATACTAGATCAATAGGTTTGCAGGTTAAGGACTACAAATATAGCCTCCGTTAAAGTTCTATGGAGGAACTGGAATAGAGAAGAAATGACCTGGGAAGCTAAGGACGACATGAGATCTAGGTATCCTCACTTATTCAGGAGTTGACCCAGAATGTGTAATGAGGTGAGGTGGTTGTTCAGATGTTATTTACTTGCTTACATTATTAGTACTGTCTAGTTGGCTATCTCTGTATGGTGAAATAGCTGCGTATAACGTCCTGTGAGACGCCCATGCTGGGTTTTTCAGCATTTCAGGTTTCCGGATAGCCCATGATACAAAGGAGACTCTGCCAAAATTTTTCTAAGTGTTGGTTAAAAGAGTTAACTCCTTTAAGCCTGAAGATGACATTCGGGGACTAATGGTCCTAAGGGGGGAGGATGTTACAACCCGTAAAATGTTAGTGATTAGTAGGCGTATGCGTGCATTAGTAGCATATAATAGAAGCTTAACGCATAGAGGAAAAGCCTTGAAAGCAGGGTCGGGCGAGGCTAGGCCACGAGGGGCCAGCGCCAATGAGCCAGCCAGCAGTGTGGCACGCCAGGCCTACTGGTGCTTTGGGAGGCGCGGCGCGAGAGCTGGATGGCGCGTTGAGCGACATGGGATGCCACCCCCTACCACCACCCAAGTATATATATACATGCTCGTCACACATTTTAAATCATTTACAAAGTAAGACTTCAGCCAGATTAGAGAGAGCACAGAGAGTTCATCGAATTTTCATCCGATTATGCTACCAAACTTTGTCCAAATGTAAATTAACTTTGGGTAACGAGTTTTAGGCCTACAGGAAGAATTACTACAGAGTTATTTCTCAAAAATTCGCTAGGCATACTGGAACTCAATCAAGTAAAAGTTGTCAGAATTACTCCAAATTGGATTTTAAACGGCCACAGGTATTAGGTAAGCATTTTCCCCTTCTGAACTCTCGAGAAATTGTGGGTTTTCGGCCAACTTATTCAGAGTTGAATTATAGTTGTTATGATTATCGAAATTTAACGTTAATTGTCAATTTTAGTATTGAAATTAGCCCTATTCTATTAGTATAAGGATGCAAGTGGGTGGAACCGCCATTTACAAGTAGAAATTTGCCAGCTGAACGAAAGTCCACATTCGAGGTATGTTAAGGCTTATTCCTTTGGTAAGTTATTCTCGTCATATAATGATATGACCTATGCTTTTGAATGTAGATAATGATCCCAGATGTTGTATTAGCTGTTGCTTATAGATGACGCTTATAGATGTTGTGGTTAGCTGTTAGAAAGTGTATTGAGAATAGATTATAGTATCCCTCATTGGGAAAGAGTTTGTTAGGTGTGACCCATACTAGAAGCATCATAATAAGCCCTCTATTCTTCTATTCAATATGTTGGTAGGATTTTGACATCTTGCTGTCATTCCTAGGGCCGTAGAAGGTTAGGGTTAGCTATTGGACCTGATTTGATAAGTTGAACAACATTGGGCAACTGGGAAATATAACTTACAGTTGTTGCCGGTGTTGGCAGTAAAGCTCACCTAGGGGCCATTGGTGTACCTTGACGCCTCCAGGGCCAAAATCTAAATAAGATGGTCTTACCTTAGAATCAGGAGCATCAGGATTGCCCAAGTGAAATAAGTGATAGCCTGCCACATAGTTGGCAACTGCCAGTGACTATTAGTTGCAGTCAACTTAGTACTTTTCATACAGGTCACCTGATAACACTCAAACCAGAACTCCTTGAAAGTATGAAGCGGACGTTGTCAATAAAGAACCCAACTATAGGTTGGAGTCGATCCTATAGGGAATATGGAAAGATATAGAAGAATGCTAGTGCTTAAACTTTTAGTCAATTATTTCCTAAGAAGGGGGGAATTTGTAAAATTTATAAGTAACAATGTTGAGAAATCGATAGTTGTTTCCAAATTATTGCAATTAACAAGGGTAAGTGTTCCCCATTGATCCTTAACTACTTCGGGTTTTACACCAGTGATCTATCCCAATACTTTACTTGTAGAACAATTAACTTAGGTTCATTCAAATGACCTACCAGTTCCTATTGAATGACTATACTCAATCACCCAACCAAGTCTCATGAGCGATTGCAAATTAACTGTTATCAATGTGTCCCAAATTTAACTATCCCGCGACCATAACTCAAGTTAATACAATGATAATCAAGATCAAGGCTTTGTTATAATTCTCTTTTCATAACCTCTACCACTTAGACCTAAGCAAGCAAAGAATTTGGGCAAGTCCTAACATTGTACACCATTAAGAAACGTTTAAGCATGAAGAGAATACAATACAACTGTTTAGTATTGGTTTAGAATCACGTAGTGCAAACCCTAGTTCGTTAATTCACCATGGTTCCCACAATTCTAGTTGTGGTGGTTTTAGCCTATAATGTTTATAAGTAACTTAATAGCATTCATAAATAAAAACTAAAATTAATAATTACAATAATGATTGGAAGAACCTTCACTTGATTAATGCAAAAATTCAGAAGAACAATTAAACAATCATCTCAAAGTTCAAAATGTAAGACACCAAACTTGTATCTAAAAACTTGAGACTTTAAACTCTAAAACTTTCTAACTTCCAACTTCCCTACTTGAAGACTTCGCTATTACATGAAAATAAAATGGTAATTGTAGTAGTAGATTTATGTTTTCCTTGTTCCTTGATGAATTTGACTTGGGACTTGGAGTTCTTTTTCCTAGTTTAAGTAGGAAGAAAATTTTGGTCGTGTGACATGCCCTTGCCGTGTCGCGTGCCCCATTGCACCGAGAAGAGTGATGCTGTGTGCCTACCAACATGCAGGAGAAGGCCCACATCGCACCCTCCATCACGCGTGGAGTCTGGCGCGTTGCGCCTACCATCGCCTAGGAACGCTGGCGCCTCACGCCTAGCCATGCGCTAATTCCCTACCGCGTCGTGCCTGGCCTTGCGCCAGTGTGTTGCTGCCTCATGTGGTTGTGTTCCATACTAGTGTCAAACTTTAATCCTTGCATCATTCACTCCAACTTCTTCACATTTGATAAAAAATCCTTAAATACATTCAAATCCATCATTTTTAGCCCTTAAAATATCTAATCACATGCGTTAGCTAATTTCAAAAATATATAACATAAACACATGCAAATACACATAATTGTTTCTCAAAACATAGTAAAGTACGGGCAAAAATATGTCTATGAATTGCGTAAATACAACCTTCATCAACACCCCACAATTAAACTATTGTTCGTCCTCGAACAATCTACTATTTTCCTTCTAACATTAAAGCACAAATTTCATATTACGAATAGGTCTACTTACACTTAGGATCATGAGACAAATCAATGAAGCTCAAACAACTCACCCGCATGCATATAGGATCAACATTAAATTGTCAAAGTTCAAAATCACTTAACTTTTGAAAACTAACTCATCAAGACATATTTTGGGCCAATATGAATTAATGAAATTTAACAATCAAGATTTACAAAAGTCTTACTATTGTGCTCCTCACAATTTGGAGAGATGCCTTTTTCTCACACAAGATATAAGTCAAAATAAACTTGGGCATAAATATAATAATTTTCGCTCACTCTCCCAACAAACTCAACATACATGTAAACAACGACCCATAGGCTTGCCCTTAGTGTAATACTCCGCTAATATAAAATTTTTAATCTAGGATCATTAGGACTTAAATTTGGTTGTAATGTAGGCTAAGGGACGGGTAGGAACTATTTGGCCGAGATAGTGATTAAGCTCCCTAAGAATCACAACACTTTGATTTTTAGCTCCTCTTCAATTTCCAAATTTTCTCCTTATATCTCCTTTTATTTTTCAAATTTTCAACTTAGGTGACTAGTGAAATTTTTTTTATTTTAATCATTGATCTCATTCATACGTTTTCATCATCAATTTTTTCAAAGATCTTTCTTCTTTTTATTTTCCCACTAACAATCACCCTCCTTGTTTAGCAAAATTTCACCATTTTCTTTTCTTCTAATTCACCATACTGTTTCGCTTTTCCCTTCACTTCTCCAATTAAGCTCCTTTCGTGGAAATTTGTTTTCATTAGAGTGCTCTAGGAGTCATTTAGATCAAATATAAGTTAATACAACAAAAAGGGATTCAAGCTTATAATATGGCTATCAAAACAATAGGATAAGGCTCAACATGGATAACTAGGATAATTACAATCAAGGTAGGTAAATATAGGGCTATCAAAGAAACGCCTATATCACTTCCTAAATCCATTATTCATATTTCTCTTTGCACACATACCGGGCAAGTTCTAGACATCAATTTACAAGAATGGATTATATCAAGAATAATTCCTCATATATTGGCACAAGATGGTTTAACAATGGAAATCAAGACAACATAAACACATATATTCATATTGCATGCATAGCATAATTAAGCCCATTTTTTTCTTTTCAAGCACAAGAGTCAAGTTCCCAAAAGACTAAGTGTTTCTACCTTTTTCATGCATTTTTGAGTGAATTTAATAAAGTCTCAATGATACCTAAAGTGAAGCACCTAGCATTCGTAGGGTCCAAGTTCTTGTTCTTCCTAATGACTAATTTACCCGTAAGACGTGTTTCATCCATCCATCATCAGGCAAAGTCATGACTCAATGACTAAAAAATAATAAAAAATCTAGACTCTCTAATCTGTTCTAAGGGACTATCCACCGGAAAAGAACCGAAAAAAAAAATCAAAGGACCCTAAAATAAAATAAAACTAAAAAATACTATAAACCAACAAGCATGCATGATAAGTCATAAATCCCAAAAAAAACTAGGCCTACCATGTGCAAATTTAGCAATTAAGGAATGCATGGTAATATTAAATTTACCTCTCCTACCCCACACTTAATTAGTTACGCTTTCCCTAGTGCTAAAACAAATAAGCATAAAGTAATAGCGTGAAAGAAGAATTCCCTAGGACTCTACTCCTCGTTGTCTATGGGGGTAAGAGCAGCTTCCCCCATCTATGTATTTCATGCTCAAATTATTTTATTGAAAATTATGAGCTATCACCTGTACACTTGAACAAACACATAAAAGCGAAAAATTTATCTTGGGTTGCCTCCCAAGTAGCGGCTGATTTAATGTTGTGGCACGACACAGGTATCTTGATTACTCAGACTTCATCAAGATATCTATTGAGATTGTGGTCACATCTTGGCTGTTTGTTTCACCATGTCGCCCTGTGACACGTCACAAAATAAAAGAAAAATAAAAAATAGGAAATAAAGACTAAAAGTTAAACAAAAGCAATTAATCTAATCCTAAATCGTATTTCCGACAACGACACCACTTTTTGATAATACTCAAACCATACCTCATTCGGAAGCATGAAGCGGACGTTGTCAATAAAGAATCCTACTAGAGGTTGGGGTTGATCCCACAGGAATATGGAATGATATTAAAGAACGCTAGTGCTTAAACTTTTTAGTCAATTATTTCCTAAGAAGGGGGGATTTGGAAAATTAATAAGTAACAATGTTGAGAAATTGATGGTTCTTTCCAAATTAATGCAATTAACTTGGGTAAGTATTCCCCATGGATCCCTAACTACTTCAAGTTTTACACTAGTGATTTATCCTAATACTTTACTTGTAGAACTGATAACATAGGTTCATTCAAACGACCGACCAATCCCTATTGAATGACTAAACTCAATCACCCGACCAGGTCTCATGAGCGATTGCAAATTAACCGTTATCAATGTGTCCTAAATTTAACTATCCTGTGACCACAACTCAAGTTAATACAATGAACATCAAGATCAAGGGTTTGTTGTTATTCTCTTTTCCTAATCTCTACCTCTTAGACCTAAGCAAGTAAAGAATTCAAGTAAGTACTAACGTTGTACACCATTAAGAAACATTTAAGCACGAAGAGAATACAATATTAGCATTTAGTATTGATTTAGAATCACGTCGTGAAAACCCTAGTTCTTTAATTCACCAATGGTTCCCACAACCCAAGTTGTAGTGGTTTTAGCCTATCATGTTTATAAGTAACTTAATAGCATTCATAAATAAAAACTAAAATTAATACATACAACAATGTTTGGAAGAACCTTCACTTGATTAATGCAAAAATTCGGAAGAAAAATTCAACAATTATCTCAAGTAAGACACCAAACTTGTATCTAAAAAGTTGAGACTTTAAACTCTAAAACTTTCTAACTTCTAACTTCCCTACCTGAAGACTTCGCTATTACATGAAAATAAAAGGGTATTTGTAGTAGTAGATTTATGCTTTCCTTGTTCCTTGATGAATTTGACTTGGTACTTGGAGTTCTTTTTCCTAGTTGAAGTAGGAAGAAAATTTTGGCTGTGTGACATGCCCTTGCCGCATTGCGTGCCCCATTGCACCGAGAAGAGTGATGTTGCGCACATGCTAACGCATAAGACAAGGCCCGCGTTGCATGCTCCATCGCGCGGGGAGTCTGGCACCTCGCGCTTGCCATCGCTTAGGAACGTTGGCGCCTCGCGCCTGGACATGCATTAATTCCCTATTGTGCCGCACCTGGCCTTGCGCCAGTATGCTGCTGCCTTACTCGGCTGTGTGCCATCCTTGTGTCAAACTTTAATCCTTGCATCATTCACTCCAACTTCTTCACATTTGATCAAAAAGCCTTAAATACATTCAAATCCATCATTTTTAGCCCTTAAAACATCTAATAACATGTGTTAGCTAATTTCACAAATATATAACATAAACAACAAACACACATAATTTATTCTCAAAACATAGTAAAGTACGGGAAAAAATATGTCTATGAAGTGTGTAAATACGCCCTTCATCATCACCCAGGAAGTCATCCCAATTATCCAAGTCAGATAGACCCGTGGGTACCCTAAGGAGGGAACCTTATCAGTAGTTGAATGCAGGGCCAATGCCCCAGCCTGCTTCCATAAGATATCCAGGTATAGGTTACAGTGAGTCGCTAGGTCCATATAGACTTACCTACGAGGTTAAAAATCATCTAGCAAAGACATAGGAAATCGGAACAGACCAAGTTAAGGTCTAAGGGACTAGAATCATGTTAGTACAGTATTACCTTCAGGCTAAGAATTATCGTAAGCTGCCTGGGGAAGATTAGGGGCTGACTGCTCAGGAGAATGTCCAATCCGTAGCAGCCTTATAGTTGTTCTAAGTAAGGGAACTAAGTAATTGATTGTCTGCGACCCTTAAGTTACTTATGAGTGGTAGTTGTCCGCACATGACATTCAGAGTATCGCTTAGGCCACTCCAGACCTCGCTCTATCTGGTGTAGACCATTAGAGATTATGATCACTATCAAGATCCTCTGATCAGATACAGGTACACGGGGTGTGCCTGTTAGAAGCTACAAAAACTATTCTAGGGGCAAGCAGCAGTCGCGTTAAGCCTAGAAGGCCAAATATGCCTTTTTGAGTGGCTAGATTGAGACTTCAGTATAGCACATCAGTTGGAGTTACCCTTACCTAGGATAGCCTTCCGTTAACCAACCTCAGGGTTCCTAGTTGTGTTGTTGCCTAAGGGGCTACATAGATCGCTCCAAGGAGCTAGATGTTGTCCAGAGGGATTACACAAAGGCCCAAGGGCCATATTACAATCCATTCCATGTCTAGACTATGATTTTTTTATTGTATCGGCATCACTGACCCTCGTCGAGCCTGGTGCTGAGGGTGCAGTTGTCAGGAGTCCACTAGACTTAGATACAACTACAGTTCAGGAGCCGAGTGGGCTCAATTGTAGACCTAGGGGACCGATAGGTTGGCTATAGTTACTTGTGACTCAGATCGACCTTGTTAGGGGTATATAGATTGAAGTGTGCTCGCCAGGGCCTATGGGGGCCCCGAGAGGGTTATTCAGTGTTGATTGTACCTTCTAGGCTTATGGGGGCCAGGTTAGGTTTTTGTTTGCATTCTTGCCTGCTAGTTATAATTTATAAATATGTAATTATACAGTCTTAACTCATATATGTGTAGTGCTTTACTATATGTATGTTATGGATAAGGAAGCTTTCAGGTTATGTTATGCCCCTTCTTGTTATTCGCTTTTAGTTCTTTATCCGCGCTTATTCAGTTTTTCATTACTTTCTTACATATTCGATACACATTGTACTGATGCTCAATTATGAGGCGCTGCATACTTTCCTGCAGATTTAGATAGAAAGATTGTGAGATCTCGTAGCAGTTGTTTAGAGTCAGCAGGTTGGCCAAATCCTTTCATTTGGGGTTGCTAGGTTATGAAGGTCTACCTGTCTTGCATTGCATAGCATTTGGGTAGGCCGATGCCCTGTCCCCATCAATATTTTTACTCCTAGAGGCTTGCAGACTAGAATATTCAGTTAGTTAGTTGTGGTTGGCCATGTGGGGCCCATGTATGTCTTATTTTTTGTGTTGTCCATGTGGGGCCTAGAATAGCTGCTTATTTTTCTTTCTGTATAACTAGACAATATGGTGGTCTTGTCGGCTCGCATGGGATCCCTATTGATGTATATTGGCTGGGTTTGCTATTTTCTTTTACAGGTGTTGTGTGTCCTTGTTGGCATGAGATTGTGTTTATAGTCGAGATATAGCAATTTATTTTCTTGAGTCTAAGTCATTGATAGGCACCAGAGGTGCCTATGCCCAGCCAGGTCAGCTCAGATTCCAGAGTGGCATTAGGTGCTAGTCATGCCTCCCAAGGTGAGGCATGACAGTAATTTAATGTAACAATTAATGTAGAAAGGTGTAGTTAGGGTACTTTTTCTAATATTTGAAAAGAAAATCCAGAATGATGACTTTTAAAAAATGAGTAAGGGGCAGGAAGAGGGTGACTAAAAGGAGGCTCGACCACTTCTCTAGAGTTACATGGACTTATCTTTTACTCACAAGTCAAGTATTTTTCCCACTTTGAAGTTACTTTTATCTTTTGTCGAAAGACAATTTTCTACCAAAGTTAAGATAGTTAGGTTTGGCAATGCCTATGAATTAGGGACAAAGATAAACCACTCAATTTTTTCTTTTCTAACAGAGTAATACATCAAATCTCATATGTTTGTAGACCACAATAACATGGAGTCGTATAACAAAAGCACAAATACTTATTGAAACATGTAGGCCTTTGTTATACTAATCACACCTACCAAAGAAGTTCTGCGGAGATTGCCACTTAAGGAAAATCAATTTTCCCCTAAGATACTATATAACAAGTCCCCTTTTCAAGTATTGTTTGAAAAGTCACCAAACTATTCTCACCTCAATCCTTTTGGATGTTGTATTTTATTTCCTTTCTAATAAGAAATCATGAAGTTTTTCTAGGACATTTATTTTCTCAAAAATAATATAAAGTTTTGAATCTTCAAACAAATCGAGTTATGATATCTAGAGATGTAAAGTTCTATTAATTTATTTTTCCCCTTTTCCACTCCATGTCTATCTCAAAGCAATCAAAAACATTCTTTCCTTTTAGATAAATGTTTCACCCCTGTTTTCTTCTAATCAAGACCTTATTACCAGTCTTCGAGTGTCACCAACGAAACAATTTATACAACACCACTTGATATTCAACCTAAATGCATACCTGTTACACCTATAAGAGTGAAATCAGATCCAGTATATGGTCCACACAGATCTATTAGAAAACATCAAGCTCCTTCTTATCTCTCTAATTATGTTTAAGATGCAGTTATGGACGGTTAAATTTTATCAAATTTAATTTCGTAAGAAATTTAGATTATATTAAATTCAAGATATATTAATTCAAATAAATATTGTGAATATATATAATTGGATTAATTATTTAAAGTTTAATAAATATGAATTTAATTAGTGGTCCGATTTTTTTGGGTTGGTCCATAAATTACGGTAGAAATGATGAGCCCACTTTACTAAGCTCAAGATGTCATCTTATCCTGGGACACACGCACAGGCCAGTGCGAGGGAAGCAGCCCGTATCACACGACCCCTTGTGCTGCTTGGCTACCGTGTCATACAAGTCCTTGCGGCCTAGCCTCACCTTATTCCACCCATTCGTTCGTCAATCCATTTATGCGTTCAATCCCCAATTCTTATATAACATATAATACCCATCATTTGATCACTCGACATGTACATACATACATCAATTAGCAACGAAAAATTTTGGGGTGTAACAATGGCCATATGAGTATAAGTTATAAGTTTAAGTATAAGGATGAAGGTTTATAAAATTAAAAAAAAAATATGAGAGGTGCTTGCTTGACTTAATTAAGCTAATAGGTCACAAGTAGGTGCATCACCTACTTAAGCTAAATGGACTGTTAAGGAGGCCAAGTAGGTGCATCACCTACTTAAATTAATGGACTTATTTGTGGCCCAAATAAAGTAAAATAAAAGAAGAGGAAAAAGGTGGAGAAGGATAGGTAGCCCAACACACCAAATCTGTCCCAAAAGCCCAAAAAGGGGCATGAATGAAAGTCCAATTAGGTGCATCACCAACTTAGACTTTTAAGTAGCTTATGAGGAAAAAAGGTGCTTCCACTACTTGACTAAATTGTGGCACAAAATGGTGGATGAAAGCAGCCTAAAAATTTGACATTAGTTGGCCCAATTATAAGGAACCAATCTCATCCAAAAAGGAGTATACATAGTTGCTAAGAGGTTTCACTATGAGGACCAAAAATCTATCCATTCTTGGCCATTTTTCACTTAGAAATTCCAAAATTTAGATAAGCCTCTCAATATCTCTCCTCTCTAAACAACCACCACAAATTTCATTTAGGGTTCTTTAGAAGTTCGTCATTTTTCAATCAAGGTAACTAAATAAACTTATGGTTTTTTGCTTAATTCATTGATGCAGAATAAGGAAATAAGGAAGTGAAAGTTGGCAAGATAGGGAGACACATCCTATAAATATGCCCCCCAAAATTTGCTTGAATATTAAGGTATTTTCTCTTCTTATTGGTTCATATATGAAGGAGAGTTAATGCTCTTGACTATTACGAGAAAAAGTGAACAAAAACCCTCCTACAAGTGTGGTAACCATTCTGCCTATGTTTGCCCCTTTATATGGACGTTGGGTGGAGAAATCTTATTGTATTATTGTCAAAAACTCACGGGATAATGATCAAAAATCATGAGTTCAATATGTTGTTATTGTGTTTCGGGGATGGTGAATTGTGTAGGGGCTGTTTTTGTATTCTAAATGGTTGGGGAAGTAAGGTTGGGGTGTGTGTAATTGTATTAAAGTATGGAAGAAAGGTGTGGCAATACACCATTTAATTGACATCAATACATATAATCTGTCTGACATGTACCTAACTACTGTTTTTCAAGGTTGCATGGTTTTTAGCAACTAATATTAGCTTCATCATGTACTTATGTTGTAGATTAACATATTAAAGGAAAGGCTAAGTCGTTCTAGTTCAATTTTACGGGTAAAATGACATATATAAGGCTAAAACCTCTTTCGGTGCTAAGTTACTTCCTTATTTCACAATTTTCTCTTATATGAGTTAACAACATCTAAATGACATATGTAAAGAGTGTCTATATGTAGGAGTTGCAATCTGTCCATTCACTCCTCAAATTGCTCCAACTGTCCACTTGATCATATACTCCAGTTGTTTACATATTTCTTGTCATTTAATCTCACATTTATTGTGTTAGGCATTAAAACTAATCATATGGTCCATAATCTCTCACTTGAAATGTTAATATGTCTTAATTTAGCAATTAGTAGTGTCTTACTTACATTCTTCCCCAAATGTGAATAACTAAGTATGGTATTCAACGTGAACTAATTCCAAGGTATTTTGATTACTACTAGCCATGTAGTGAATCTAAAAGATAACGTAATGAACTCCTCAAGTTCCAAGTTAAAGCTTATGTGATATCTTCCCATGTACCTCGTTAGGTCATGTGTTCATGTTTGATATCGTTTACTAAGTGTCTAACTATCTTGTGACCTTGTATAGTCTTTATTCCTTCATTTGAGAAGTTATATGTCTTCACTTGATATGTGCATATTCCCCCATTTAAAATATCTAATTATCTTCATTTGGATCTGCCCCAAACTGATTTGGTTAAGTGCCTTAAATGATCCATATCCTAATTACAATAATTTTCTCTCTTGTTCTATGCCTAAATGGCTCATTTGCTACATGCCCTCATTGCGCCTCTTGTTATCTGCCTTTGTAGCTCATTTGGATTGGAGCGTGGTCTTTAAGTTCAAAACTTCCTCCTCAAGCTTGGATTCCCTTTCCGAGAAAGCATTGAGAGTATCCATGTGAGCGACCCGCTCGTTTTTCAATTTGGCTAAATCAGAACTAGACTGCCTACCTTTTGGTTTCACACTCCTTTTATTTTTCTCTACTTGAGCAAGATTGGCCTCCAAGGCCTCCATCCGATCAAGCCTAGCCTCTAGGGATAGAATACGCTCCTATAGCGAGTCTCGCTCAAACCTTAATGCAATTACGAAACCATTCTGCAGAGTCCTTCTAATGTCAGGGCATTGGCCTATAGAAAGTGTCATAAAGGTTAGCATAAGTATGAAAAAGGTTCAAATTCAGAGCAAAAGGGAAGGCCGAGACCCGAGCATGAGCATGCATTCCTTCATTAAAGAGGCATTCATCTTCTCTTGATACTTGTCGGTTACCAAAAGCTTCATAAAGTTGGCCATAATGATGGGCTTGGAAAGTAGGACTCCAGTGGAATAATGATGGTGATGGAGTGTATAACGGAAGGGTCCCAAATCATTACAGGAAAAATACTAACCAGACCGGGTGAACTAAGTGAGCGGTAACTCCAGTTTGCCGAAGAACACACAGGAGTAGCAATGGAGGGAGCCATAGGAGTAATAGTTGAAAAAGATGGAGGAGCATTGATAAAAGTAGCTCCCAAATTAGTTTTCCTTGAATCTGAAGGAGAAAACAGAGGTCGGTGCGGCAAATAGGCTGCTCCATGATGTCAAACTCTACAAAACATTGTGAAGCTTCATTAGGAATTTTAGCCCGAACACTTGAAACCCTTCCATATAAGGAAGCTTCCTCTTCCTCGCCCTCATCATTTTAAAGGCTTTTTATTGGTGGAGAGTAGAGAGACTCAGGAATAAACGCATGAGGCTCTCTCTATTGCCACCAGAAGGATCCTTTTTTGCCTTTTTGTTTTAAGGTTAGGGGCTAGGAGGGGCGATGGTTTCCTGGTATGGTAGCCTAGTCATAAAGCCTTTTACAATCAAGGACCTATTATAGAATCCTTCGAGCTTCCTCTAGGTCAGTTGGCACTTCAACATCCTAGTGGGTTGAGGATCCCTTTGGGTAGACCTTTTGGAATACACAAGTATGAAGGATATAAGTAGTAAGAATTAGAGCATTGATGTACGAGATGTTACTATGTTTCTTAGATTTTCAAGCCTTATCCTTGGAAATTTCTTTCCACATTCATATCTCTACCCTTGAGATGTTCAGAGAGAAGGATTTGTTTAGATCCATGAAAGCTTTCCAGAAGGTTGTTGAGTAAAAAACTTACAATCAAATTAAAAGTAATAACATAAGAAAGCGAGGGAATTGACTTTGATAGGTAAATAATTTCAGTCATAGTTCCATTCTTCCATAAATGACATGCTGATCTCTAGGATTATGTCCATAGTATACATGACCATTAAACTCTCTATCCAACACTGATCATGATCATCATCCAAACTGGAGAGGATAGCTCTCGATCTATGGTGTGACAGAATAACGACTCCACCTTAGAAAAGCCAGAGGGAGTAAAGAAAGATCAAGTGCGCAAGGGTAAACTGTAAGTTGGCCTCATTAGGTAAGTGTTAGAGGCATGCAATGAATCTCCAAATAAGAAGGCCAACTTAGGCCAAGTACATCCGATAAGCTGAGCAAAGTTCGAGAATGAAGGGATCGATGGTTAGGTTGCCAAATCTGAGAGTAAAGGGATACATATATATATATACATACAAGTGGTCTATTTTCTCAAAGGTCACTCTCCCATATTTAATAGGATCATAATTTTGGGTGTTTTCCTTCAACTTTCATTGTTGAGTAAAAAACTTACAATCAAATTAAAAGTAATAACATAAGAAAGCGAGGGAATTGACTTTGATAGGTAAATAATTTCAGTCATAGTTCCATTCTTCCATAAATGACATGCTGATCTCTAGGATTATGTCCATAGTATACATGACCATTAAACTCTCTATCCAACACTGATCATGATCATCATCCAAACTGGAGAGGATAGCTCTCGATCTATGGTGTGACAGAATAACGACTCCACCTTAAAAAAGCCAGAGGGAGTAAAGAAAGATCAAGTGCGCAAGGGTAAACTGTAAGTTGGCCTCATTAGGTAAGTGTTAGAGGCATGCAATGAATCTCCAAATAAGAAGGCCAACTTAGGCCAAGTACATCCGATAAGCTGAGCAAAGTTCGAGAATGAAGGGATCGATCGTTAGGTTGCCAAATCTGAGAGTAAAGGGATACATATATATATACATACAAGTGGTCTATTTTCTCAAAGGTCACTCTCCCATATTTAATAGGATCATAATTTTGGGTGTTTTCCTTCAACTTTCATTCTTTTCAAATAGAGGGAAGATGACTAGTGCGAATCACAAAAGAATATACATTGGCTAGTTTGTCGTTGTCGCTGGATTGCTTTGATGACAGTTTCCAAACTTGGAGGTCTTTTTCAAGAAAAAACTAATTGGGAAAGATCATATCAATAATAGGCTCTATGATGAGCTCTTCTTGTTCCTCTTTCTAGAGTTCGTCGAACCTTCTATAATATCCTGCACGTCCGGGGATATCCAATTAAATTAGAATTTGGTAAAGTATATTTTATGCTTCATTATTTATGAAATTTTTTAACTACGGTATATTAGTGTTTATGTTAAATTTTTCTAGATGGTCTTATTTTATTAATATTACTAACAGAGATATTAAGTTTAGCCATGTAGAGAAATTTGAGACGATATAGTTTTGAATAAACCCGTATAAATGACGTGACTTGGGATGATCATATCTCCCAATTTATGAGGAACTAGGAGGCCTATGTAATACCCCAAAAATTTCCAATACTATACCCGAGATTTGGAATATGATCAGCAGGAAAAGTTGGAGAATTGCTTCAGTATGATTCAACCTACAAGTTAGGTTGGTGGTACGGGTTGTAGGAAGACCCGAGGTTCAGTTCAAAGATTTTTTCCCTAGACCACGAGTCTCCACTATGAGTCATAATGTGTGGGTATGACTCGTAGTACGGATCGTAACAAGTACTTGGGATTTTTCAAATGCTAGTTGTATGAGTGTTAGTATGATTCGTGATAGCCTGTTACGGGTCGTAGTAGGATTCGTGGAAGGTTTTGGACTTGGTCAGTACGGGAGGATACCACGAGTTGTAGGAGGATTATATGACTTGTGGTACGAGTCATGACAACTCAAAATTAGTTTTCCTGCGAATTCATTAAGGGTATTTTCATAAATTCTAAGCTCCTAAGCCCTAAACTATGTCATTTTAAGCTCTGAAAAGAGGGTTTTAAGGGAGTTTAACCTATCCTAATTTATTCAACTCTCATGCATGCAAGATTGGGATTTCTCCTTTGAAGATCAAGCTTAAACCCTTCAATTTCTTCTCCTCTTGGGCTTTCAAAGACAAGTGTAGATTAAGTTTATGCAGGTATGTAAGGCTATGAATGGGAGTTTCCTTTCACTCTCACTCTCATATCTCTCCTCAATCTCATGAATTTAAGTCTTAATTCAAGTTGATGATCCTATGGAGTTTCAGTCCAATTTCATGAAATTCTCTATGGTTTGTTTATAAGTTAATTCCCTTCATGTTTCAAAGTACGTTTTAAGATTCATGGGCAGATTTTATATCTATTTTGATTATAAATTTATTATTTCAAGTTTTAGAAAATTATGCCCAATTGTGCAAGTTCATAAAAGTCAAGTTTATGATTTATGATTTCAAGTATGATGAGATATCTAGTATGATTAAATGTTTATAAATTACCCATGTATAAATTCATGATTTCTCTTATGAAGTCTATTTAAAGTATGCGTGATTTTAAGATTTGGGAAAGCCTACACATGTTAAGTATGTTTTTATGATTCAGATTAGTTAGTTTTATAATATCAGCTTACTATATGGTTTGGAGTGATACTCCCTATTTTTAGCTTATGGTATGTTTGGAGCCAGGACTCCCCATATTCAGACTTCAGACTATGCATGTAATTATATTATCAGCTTCGTTGAAAGAATATGGTACGCACCTTGCATGTTTTTAGGAGTAGTGTCTAGCACCGAGTAGACTTGGGTACCAATGTAGGTTTATATATTTACATTGGGACCTCTCTTGTGAGATTACCCTACCTCCAAGGGGCTTTCATCTTGATATTGATATCATGGTAGCGTCCTTAGCCCTGACAAGGTTTTGGACAGCTCTGCCCACTTGGTGTGATAGTCGAGGCATCACATAAGCTCTATCGTGATAGTGTTGGTTGTGACGAGTCTTCCATTGTTTGTCATGATTTTAGTTATGCATATTTATGACTTATGATATTATATTTTCAGTAGGTTTGATCCAATGATTAGTTTATAAGATTTTACTTATGATTTCAGTTATGGTAAGCCATATGATTCTATTTTCAGCTTTGAGTCAATTGATTCAGATATGAGATTCAGTTTATGACTATACATGTTTTCAAATATCTACATGTAGTCCTTACTCTCATGATCTTATGATTTATGTTTATATACATGATTTTAGTTCATACTTAATATGTTTTGCTTACCTTACATACTTAGTACATTCCAAGCACTGACCGCATACTCTATGTTGTATGATTTCATGATACAGGTGCAGATGAATAGACTGAGTTCCACCGTTAATCAGTCCCCGCAACTTAGTTCCAATTCTCTTGTTGGTAAGTCCTCATCCTTCGAGGACCTTCAGTTGGTTGAGTTATGTTATTTTTAGTTTTTGACTTTAGCGAGCTAGTTGGGATGTTGTCCCATAAGCTCATCAGACAATTTAGAGGCTTACCAGACAATATGTAGAACATCATCTTTGTCAGTGTTGACTCTGTATGGTTGATATGTATTTAGGCATCAGCTTATACATGTTTCAGTTATCAGATTTCGCTTGATATATGTTCTTTAGTTATCATGTTCTTGCCATGGGTCGACTTGGAGCCATTCGTGGTTCTAGGTTCCATGTCTGGACCGAGGTCTCAGCTCGGGTCGTGAAAAACTTGGTATTAGAGCAAATGTTTAGAGTGTCCTAGGGTGTCTGAAAGCCGCGTTGAATAGAGTCCTTTTAGAAAGTTTCCCTTCTTTCATGATCTATGTCATGTGATGAAGTATCTCTCTATCCTTCTAACTCATTCTATACGCATTTTCAGAATAATGCCTCCACTTCGAGTAAATGATAGAAGAAAAGGAAATGGAAATAGTCATGAAGATGGCAATGGAGATGGGCACCAGCAAGCCCCGCCAGCACCAGCAGGTCATTTGCTCGAGCCGGTCTCTCATGTTGAGTTTAGATCGGCTTTTAAGATGTTGACGCAGTCCTTGACCACTCAATTCAAATAGCAGGCGGTGGTCCATGTCCCTCAGAATGGGAACGTAGCAGCAGCTCGAGGTCGGGACTTTTTCAGAATGAATCCACCTAAGTTCCTTGGGTCAAGAGTGGATGAGGACCCGCATGAGTTTCTTGAGGAGATACAAAATATCACTCAAATTATGGGGGTGACAGTAGAAGAGAGCGCATATTTAGCCTCCTATCAGCTGAAGGGGGTTGCTTCTATTTAGTACCATCGGTGGAGAGATGGTAGAGTAGTGGGCGCAATTCTCGTGAGCTAGGATGAGTTCAGAATGCCTTTTTAGAAAGATTCTTCCCTAGGGAGTTAAGGGAGGCAAAGGTGGCAGAGTTTGTCCACTTGAGGTAGAAAAATAGGACTGTGCAAGAGTACGCCTTGGAGTTCACCCGACTGTCCAAGTGTGCGCTCGAGATGTTTGCAGATCAGAGAGCTCGTACGAATAGATTTGTGTATGGGGTGTCGGATTCACTGGTTAAGGAGTGTAGGACCACAATGCTGAATAGTGATCTAGACTTCTCTTGATTGGTTATAATGTCTAGCAGATAGAGGCGGATCAAATGAAGGAAAGAGAGAGAGGCTAAGAGGGCCAGGACAGGTAGCTTTGGATTTTCCCAGCAGAGGTCCAGTGGCGAACATCGTCAGTAGTCTCACCAGAAATTATCAGTCCCAACACCGTCATCATCCAGTGTTCCATCTAGATCTAGGCGTGATCAGAGGGGAAGGACATTAGTCTCCCGAGGTCAGGGGAGGTGTTAGTAAAGCTCATCATTCTAGTTTGTGGAAGGTGTGGTAGGAGGCACACTTGAGAGTGCTTAGCAGGTTCAGGTGCATGTTTGGGTGCGGGAAGCCTGGACACATGCTCAGAGATTGTCCTTTAGCCAAATACGGCTATGGTAGAGGTCGTGACCCGGCAACCAGTTCAGCAGATCCACCAGCACGCTCGGCTCAGCGTGGTGCATCTATTAGTGTAGATGGTGGCCGGTGTTAGAACATATTTTATGCCTTCTCATCTTGTCATAAGTAGGAGGTCTCTCCAGATGTGGTCACTGGTATGCTGCAAGTATTTTATCTTAATGTGTATGCATTGTTAGATCCAGGGGCTATTTTATCTTTTTTGATGGCTTATGTTGCCATTAGTTTTATAGATAGTACCAAAATCCTATGAGAACTCTTCTCAGTCTCTACTCTAGTCGGTGACTCAGTTATTGCTTGAAGGGTATACAGAAATTGCCCTGTCACAGTCCTTCAGAAAGTCACCTTAGCCGATTTAGTATAGTTAGACATGACTAATTTTTATGTTATCTTTGGTATAGATTGGTTGTATTCATGTTATGCCTCAGTGAATTATAGAACCCATATGATAGAATTTCGGTTTTAGGGTGAGCCAGTCCTAGAATGGAAAGGTAGTTCAACTGTGCATGTAGGTCGCTTTGTTTCCTACCTTAAGGATAGAAAGATGATTTCCAAGGGTGGCGTGTACCATCCAGTTTGGTTTAAGGATGCTATTCGGATCCCGACTCTTCAATCTATCCTTGTAGCATGTGAGTATCTGGAGGTTTTCTCAGATGATCTATCAGGAGTCCCTCCTGGGCGAGAGATTTATTTTGGTATTGACCTTCTTCCCTATATGCAACCTATATCTATTCCTCCTTACATAATGGCTCCAGTTGAGCTAAAGGAGTTGAAAGAGCAGTTGAAAGATCTTCTAGATAAGGGCTTCATCAGACCTAGCAAGTCCCCGTTGGGTGCACCGGTTCTCTTTGTTCGAAAGAAGGATGGGTCTCTTCGTATGTGCATTGACTATCAGCAGTTGAACAAGGTTACAATCAAGAACAAGTATCTCTTCCCCAGAATGATGACTTGTTTGACCAACTTCAGGGTGCTAAGTGCTTCTCAATGATAGACCTCAGATCCGGATATCACTAGCTCAGAGTTAGGGAGAGTGACATTCCGAAGACAGCTCTCCGAACTCGATATGGTCATTATGAGTTTGTAGTTATGTCTTTTGGACTAACAAATACTCCTGCAGCTTTTATGGATTTGATGAATAGTGTGTTCAAACCATATTTGGATATGTTCATGATCATCTTCATCGATGACATTCTCATATACTCACGGAGCGAGGAGGAGAATGTTCACATTTGAGGGTGGTGCTATAGACTCTCAAGGATTGCCAATTGTTTGCTAAATTCAGCAAGTGTGAGTTTTTTGTTGAACTTAGTAGCATTTTTGGGCTATGTGGTGTCAAGCGAGGGTGTGCAGATGGACTCTCAAAAGATAGAGGCAGTGAAGAATTGGCCTAGACTAGTTAATCCTTGGGATATCAAGAGTTTCTTAGGTTTAGCTGGCTATTATAGGAGGTTTGATAAAGGATTGTCATCCATTGCAGCACCGTTGACTAAGTTGACCTAGAAGAAAGTCAAATTTTAATGGTCAAATGCCTTTGAGAAGAGTTTTAGGAGTTAAAGACTTGACTCACTTCAGCCACAATATTGACCTTACCTGAGGGTACTGATGGATTCATTGTGTATTGTGATGCCTCTAGGGTTGATCTTGGATGTGTGTTGATGCAGCATGGTAAGGTCATTACGTATGCCTCTAGACAGCTTAAGACTCATGAGATCGCATTGAAGATTTGGAGACACTGCTTGTATAGGGTTCATGTGGATGTGTTTACGGACCACAAGAGCCTACAATATGAGTTCACCCATAAGGACTTGAATTTGCGCAAAGGAGGTGGTTAGAGCTGCTCAAGGTCTATGGCATGAGTGTCCTTTATCATTCGGGCAAGGCCAATGTAGTGGAGGATACCCTTAGCAGACTGTCCATGGAGAGTGTTTCTCATGTGGAAGATGGAAGGAAAGAGTTCGTGAAGGATGTGCATCAGCTTTCACGATTAAGGGTTCACCTTATGGATTCGACAGATGGTGGTGTCCTTGTTCAAAATGGTTCAGAATCCTCTTCGGTGACTGAGGTCATGGATAGGCAAGATGAGGATCCTATTTTGGTGAAGTTGAAAGAAGCAGTTCAAAATCAGAAGGTGGAGGTCTTCTCCTAAGGGGGAGATGGTGTGCTTCGATATCAGGATCGTTTATGTGTTTCAGGTGTCGATGATTTATGAGAATCGACGTTGCATATGGCTCATGGTTCTCGATATTCTATACATCCAGGTGCCACCAAGATGTACTGTGTCCTATGGCAAGTCTATTGGTAGATTGACATGAAGAGGGACATAACAGAGTTTCACGACTCGAGTCTACAACCTGGACGCGACATGGTACTTAATGCCACAAGTGACCCCAACATAACCCATGTATTAACATCGCACTGGTATACTGAATTAAATAGAAGAGTAAGCCAAGGAAACATAACTAAATAACTTTTCTCCAAAATAAGAAATATATAATAAGATATTGAAATTTATGTGACAACTACAAAACATACTGAATCAATACTTTGTTCGAAAGCCATCTAAGAACTGATGAGTTATTGGGACAAGCCCCCAGCTAACTCTAAAGTCTAACTCAAAAGAAAAACTGAACTAAGAAGATACTCTTGTCCTTAGAAGATGAGGATTCACCAACTAAACTGCTACTGAAATCGTTAGAAGGGAACTATTGTTGATACTGAGACTGAGAACCTGCACCTATATCATGATACGTTACAACATGGAAAATATGCATCAGTACTTTGAATGTATCGAGTATATGAGATATAAGTAAAACAGTAGTAATACGCAACTGAATTGATAAACACTAAATATAACTATAACAGTGTAACACAGGTACTGACTGAGGATCATAGCTATATCTTGTAATCTAAATAAATTGAGCTAAAATGAAACTGAGACTATACTGAACTGAACTATACTGACAAGTGGGAGAGTATATAATGAACATATAACTACGTGAGCTAGACGTGGAGTCTTATATATATATCCATCGGTGAGAGCCCACTGTACCTTGCCAGGGTATAGTGGCTGAGCTAGATGATCACTTTCTGGGACCGGTTTGAGCTAATAACCTACGGTGGCAATATAGTTTTGAGAACCTGGTGCATTGAACCCTGGCCCACTTGGTGATAAGTCCTACGTCCACTAGAAATCCTAACTATGATTGCTAGGCTGATAGCTCTGACTTGATGTCCTGAGACTTAAGTCAGGAATGCTTATATGGAAGTACCCTGAGAGTCTGAAGGACCTGGTGACTGAAAGCTAAGTGTTCTAAGACTAGCCAGAGCTGCTTTATTTGAAAGCATCGTAACCGTATAAAGAACGTCCTGAGGACTGATAACTGAGACTACAGAGTTTTACTGAACTCCTCAAGAGACTGAATATAGTCAAACTGATCAGCTGACATTTCTGTAGAATACTGAGAACACTAAGTACTAACTGAAAATAAACAAGTCATAAGCTAACTTTTGATCACTTATCTGTACTATCATGGTGACTTAAAAAGGGACAATCAGAATCAAGCAACATTTATATGTAGACTTTCAATTATGCAAGATTCATTCAAATCAGATTTAAGAACTAGGGCTAAAACACATATTCATGGAAAGAGATATCGGTAAGAGTTACAACTGATAGAAATACTAAAGAAATCTAGATAATTAGATCATAGAAGGGAATTCATTATCTGATTGAGAAACAACCCTAGTTTTTGATTCTTCAATGGCTCGAACTGATAAAGTTTCTGTAAGAGTTTTAGGGCACAATGAAAGAGAAATTCCCTTGTTGAAATCACACATACCTAGAGGAAAATTCCTTGGAAGAATCTTGAGAATCTGAGAACGAAATTTGCAAGCCCGAGCTTTTGCTCTGAGATGAACTTTCTGAGTTCTTCTTAATTCTTCTAATTGGTTTGGAAGGAAATAAGGGGAAAAGGTCAACTATTCCTTTAATCCCTCGTAAATAATCCTAATACGACGTTGTTTAGGTTAAGAAGATAGAGTTTTACAAAATTTACCCTGAAATATTTAATAGAAATTCTGTCCTTCAGATGGTACGACCAAACCTATGAGTTGTACTATTATACTATGATTTGTACCGCCACTTGTGATTAGGGACTCTACTCCACACCATATCTCTCTGAAGTTTTCCACGGATGCCTACTAAGACTCATGTTATGATCTGTAGTTCAGTCCTGAGTCTTCTTTTGAGCTCTTTCATGACTCATCCTACGAGTCGTACCACTGTACCATGAGTCATACCATAACTCGTGGTTAGCCTGAATTTTCTTAACCACATTTCTGAATTATTCCATGGCTAGTGAACAATCCGTACCAGGATAGTACGAGCCTTACCTTGAAGTCGTGGTTCCTCAAGTCACCTTAACTGATCTCCTTCATCCTCCTGCTATGAGTCTGGGTACGACTCATACATCCATTGTACGAGTCATACCGTGGCTCGTACAGTGATACATTTTTCCTATTTTTTGCATGATCAAGTTCTAAATCTAAAGTCTACTCCTAGGTAGTTCTGGGGTGTTACAATATCTCCCTCTTGGGAATATTCTTCCTTGAATGGAGACTAACTAGGATGAAAGGATAGAGAAAGAGTTGCAATCGCAAGACTGGAAACCATAAACTGATTACTGGAGGAGTGATGGACTCCGGACTGAGGTAACCACACTAACTGAACCTATGCAACTAGGATGCACATTTAAACATGGAAAGAATCAAAGGGTACTGAACTGAATGGAATAATGAAGAGAATTTAATATCTGATACTGAAGCTGAGTTGGAAGGAAATAAGTGAGGATATCCATCCACTTGTATGATTCTGCTTCCCACGTAGCTCCCTCAACTAGCTGGTTCCTCCATAAAACTTTTATTGAGGCGACCTCCTTATTTCGCAGCATACTAACCTGCCGGTCCAGAATCTATATGGGAACTTCTTCATAAGAGAGAATATCCCTTACATCCACACTGTCTAGTGGTACTACTGAGGTCGAATCACTGATGCACTTCTTCAATAAGGACACATGGAAGAATGGATGCATCGATACTAACTCTGCAGGTATCTCTAACTCATAGGCCACATTGCCAATGCGTTTTAGAATTCTGTAAGGTCCTACATATCTCGGACTGAGTTTTCCTTTCTTCCCAAACCTCATTACCCCTTTCATAGGGGAAATCTTTAGATAAACCCAATCATCCACTGCAAACTCTAGCTCTCTTCTCCTCACATCTGTATATGATTTCTATCGGCTCTGTGCTATTTTCAACCTTTCCTTGATAAGCTGAACTTTTTGCATAGCCTCATGAACTGAGTTTGGTCCTATTATGGTAGCTTCACCAGCCTTGAACCACCTATAGGAGATCTCCTACCATACAATGCCTCAAATGGGGCCACCTGGATGCTGGAGTGGTAACTGTTATTGTATGCAAACTCAATGAGAGGTAGATGATCACCTCCACTGCCCTTGAAATTAATCATACAAGCCATCAACATGTCTTCCAAAGTATGTATAGTCCACTCAGCTTGTCCATCTGTCTGTGGATGAAAAGTTGTGTTGAGCTTGACCTGAGTGCCAAGTCCCTTCTGAAATGACTTTCAGAAATGCGATGTGAACTGAGTACCTCTATCTGAAATGATGGACAAGGGGACTCCGTGCAATCTGAATAACTCCCGGATGTACAGTCTAGCATAATCCTCTACTGAGTCTATGGTCTTAATTAGTAGAAAATATGTTGACTTAGTCATCCGGTCTACCACTATCCAAATGGAGTCATGCTGCTGATGAGTACGAGGTAGACCCATAAGGAAATCCATGTTCACTTCTTCCCACTTCCACTTAGGTATGCTGCTATCCTGAATCATGCCCCCAGGTCTTTGATGTTCAACTTTAACCTTTTGGTAGTTCGGACACTTTGCTATACATTCTACGATGTCCTTCTTCATGCCATTCCACCAATAGATTTCCCGTAGGTCACAGTACATATTAGTGGCATCTGGATGAATAGAATACCTGGAGCTGTGTGCTTCTGCCAGTATTCGCCGTCTCAAGTCATCTACATCTAGAACACATAATTTGCCTTGGTAACAAAGTACACTATCTCCCCTTTTGGAGAAGTCCTCTACCTCTTTTCTTAGAACTTCTTCTTTCAATTTGAGTAGTAAGAGGTCTTCATCATTCTTAGACTTAACCTCTACCACCAGTGAGGATTCTGACCCACTCTGGATTACAACTCCACCCTTAACTTAATCAACTAACTGCACTCCCAATCGAGCTAACATGTAGATATCCTTTGCCAGCTCTTTTCAGCCCTCTTCAACATGAGCAACGCTTCTCATAGTCATCCTTCATAAGGAATCTGCCACCACATTGGCCTTGCCTGGGTGGTATAGCACACTCATGTCATAGTCCTTCAATAATTCCAACAATTTTATCTGATGGAGATTCAAATCCTTTTGACTGAATACATATTTCAGACTCTTGTGATCGGTGAAAATATCTACATGGACTCCATAGAGATATTGTCTCCAAGTCTTTAAAGCAAACACAACTGCTGCCAACTCAAAATCATGAGTCAGATAATTCTTCTCATGAACCTTGAGCAATCTAGAGGCATAAGCTATTACCTTACCATGCTGCATCAGAACAGACCCAAGACCAATTCTGGAGGCATCACAATAGACCACGAACCTATTTGTACCTTCTAGAAGAGTCAGAACTAGGGCTATAGTGAGTCGAATATTCAACTCCTGGAAACTCTTTTCGCATTCATCAGACCACTGGAACTTCACCTTTTTCTAAGTCAATTTCATCAAAGGGGAGGTTATGGAGGAGAACCCTTCCATAAATCATCTATAATAGCCAGCTAGACCTAGAAAACTCCTGATGTCTGTCGGAGAGGTGGGTCTTGGACAGTCCTTGATTGTTGCTATCTTCTAAGGATCCACCTGAATACCTTTTTTGAAGACAAAGTGACCAAGGAAAGCAACTTATTTTAGCCAAAATTCACACTTGTTGAATTTGGAGAATAATTGACGGCCCATGAGAGTCTGTAAAACTATTCTCAGATGGTCTGCATGTTCCTCCTCTATTTTTGAAAAAACGAAGATGTCATCTATAAATACAATGACGAACATGTCCAGGTACAACTTGAATACCCTATTCATCAGGTCCATAAAGGCTGCAGAACCATTGGTTAGTCCAAACGACATAACTACAAATTCATAGTGACCATACCGAGTTTTGAAGGCTGTTTTTGGAATGTCACATTCTCTGACCCTATCCTGATCTGAGAAGTATTTCGGAGAAACTGTTGACACTCAATTTTGACCTCCCTACGCCCCCCATATGCTTCTTGTATATGTACATTTTATTTAATTATTTACGCAATTGTTCGGCTTGCATTCATAATTTTTTTAAATAATTGATTATCACAACTCTTGCAAATTATTTCAAATTTTTTATTTTTACATTTAATTTTAATTCATTATTTTTCTGATATTACGTAATTATGTCATATATAGTATATTTCGTGTTAATATACGTACCTTTAATAAAATAAGATTTTATTTTAAAATATATGTTTTACTTAATTTTTATAAACTATTTACATAATAAAAATTATATAATTTTACTAAGCTTTATAAACTATTTACGTAATAATATTACTTAATTTTACTTAAATTTTATAAATTACTTATGTTTATAACGAAGTTTATATAATTTCTTGATAATTAATATACTATATTATATATTTATTACATTATTTACAAATGTAGTATTTTTTTATTCAATTAATAGCAGCTAAGTTCAATTTCATCTAATTTATTTAAAATTCGGCCACTTTCTTTCCACTTGCATGCTAATTTTAGCCATTTCTTTTTATCAAATCTAGCCATTTTAAGGCCAATTCAATTCTGAATTAAATCCTACCCTTTAACCCAGCCCGTGACCCACAGATATACCCGTAACGGACCCAGAAGCCTCAGATATAATCCTATCCATTCATCTCCTTTAATCCAATGGTTGACATTAAATCCTACTTTACTTTCTTATTTACACTACAGAAACACCAAACCCTAAAAACATTTTTCATTTTTCCCTCCTAGAACCTCTCTCCCCCCCCCCCCTCTTCTTCTCCACTTTTCTCTTCTCACCGCCGGAACTCTCTAGTAAACCGGCCAAAAAACACAACCACCGTCGACCTCTCTCTCCTCTCACTCGAAACAACATCCTACAGCCCAAAAATCACCCAAAGCCCACCAGAAAACGCCACCAACAATCACTGCAGTAGCCGCCTCACTCCCCTATCTTCTCTTCTCCCATCATTTTCCAGCGAAACCCATTAACACCGACAAACCATTCCCGGACAGCCACCAGATCTCCCTTTGTTTCTCACCATCTTCGGCCATCTCCGGCCAAACACGGCCACCCAAATCTGCTGCCCCACATTTCCTGTCTCCCTCACATCTCCAACCACCACCATAGACCATCAACACTTTCCATTTTCCGAAAACCACCAGATCTTCCTCTCTTCTTGATGATTCTATCAGGTTTAAGACAGATTTGGTTGAATCTGTCCGAATCTAGGCGCTTGATACTTAGTTTTCTCTACTCCATTTTGTGCTTGTTTTTGACGAATAGAGTTAAAATTAACTATATAAATATATATGTATATATTTTATGTATGTTTCGATAATATTTGAGTTCACCTTTAAATGTCATGAAAACCTAATGGTTGCAAAGTTTTGTCTCTATCTTGATCTAACCGGTGAAAAATTGTTGTTTATTTTTTTCTAATGTTTGACATAGAGGTTTGTATGTCACTTTTTTATCCCATGTTCTTGACATATACAAATATAGGCTTGGTTCATTTTTCACACTATGTAAAAACTTTAATATACGCAGTTGCTTGCTCACTTGATACTCTGTTATTTTGTTATAAAATTACTGCTTAGTCATGTTCTGATTTATACCATGATTCAATGCTCGATAAAATCCCGTAATTAATTGTTAAATATTATTATTCGATAATTTATTTGCTTCTCCCTGTCTCAAGGCTGCTTTGTAGGTAAATACGTTAAATAAGGTAATTTAGGATTCATTTATAGATGTCCATAATTTACTAATTATTGAATACCTTTATTTGATTTGTTACTTTTCTAGTTTAACCATTTTAGATTTGATTTGTCACTATGGTTATTTCCATGTAGTTATGCTACTTATAATTAGGTCAATTCACTGTTTGTTTATTTATTTATTTTTGTATATGGAATGACAATTTATTTTCATTCCATTTTTAATTGGTCTTAGCACAGACATTTTTCTTCTTTTCTTTTGATACTTGCAATTTTGGTAAACGAAAATTTTCTTTTTCTATTTTAATTTAGTAAATTAATCAATTTATGTGTATATGGCAGATAATTATTGTGAATTGATTATAATATTCCTTTTCTTTTTAAACCTTTCTGACTTTTCTACTATAAAAGGAGCCCTCCTTTTATTTTGAGGGCATTCGAACACGGTGATAGGAAAAAAATTACTTCACTTTTGACATACTGCTGCATCCCTTCTAAATTCTTAATTCTTCTACCTTACCTCAAAACGAGCACTGCTTGGGATCCACGAGATCCTTGTGATCTTGACACGTTGAGTTCGGGTTCTAATTATTGGAAAAGCCTTTTCGAAACCACTTATTGTTTCTTTATTCCTTATTTGATTAATCGGTTAGTTCACTTCTGTATTTTAATCTTGATATTGTACTGTATGAACTTGTTGTTTGCATCAGATTATATGAATTTTGTATGTATCCTGTTATTTTTTTTTATGTCTTAATATGTGTTTGTATATTATAACATAACATGTCTGAATAAATTTTTTTTTCATAAAAATGTCTAATTAATTAATAGTGTTTTTGGAAATTGGAATAAAAAATGTGTATGTGCAAATTTCGTCGTATAGCTTGTTTAACAGGTTGCCCTTGAATTGGAACGAAGAGTTTGTCGGGATCTGAGGGGTTGTAGTCTATTCAATTTAGTTTTATTTTTTTATGTTGTGATTTATTTATTTATTTATTTTAGTTATTTTATTTATGTTGATGTGTAATAATGTAAATGAACACTGATAATAGTGAAAGGGGTCTTACGGGGGTGGGAATTTTATCTTTCTTTACTGCTTTTTTTAATTGTTAGACTCATAATAGAAATCATGCCAATAGGATTTTATAACGTATGCAATGCTAGAAATCATGCCTGTAGGATTTTATAACTTATGCAATGCTAGAAATCATTCCTATAGGATTTTATAACGTATGCAATGCTAGAAATCATGCCTATAGGATTTTATAATTGATGCAATGTTAGAAATCATGCCGATAGGATTTTAAACTATTTAATCTAAAATATTCTTATATTTGAATCTTAGAAATCCTGCCTATAGGAATACCACAAACTCGATTAGTTCGGTTAGAAGTCGTGTCTGTAGGGCTATTCGATGTTATGTGCAAGCGTATTTTGTCATATCCCAACATGCTAAACCTGTTAAGAACCTGGCAATTAGCATCTGATTTGAAGGAAATTTACTTCTGCTTCATAAATTGCATATATAATCACCAATTGATGAGCTTGCATTTGTTAGATTTAATACCCATAGCAATTTGAGTGATTACAATGTATTAAGGTTCTACCTAAGGGTGGATATTGACAAATAAAATCTGAAATTGCGCCTAGAACTACAAAATACGATAACGGAATTTGTTAGATACCATGCCTATAGGAACAATTTGAAGCCTGACTTATGCGTGAATAATTAGTAAATCTGCCTACATGGATTATTTTAGCTTACATTCCTCAATTGTTTTAGCATTAATGAAACGACATGCTTAACAAACTTCTTCGTATATATCCGGTATATAAGTTCTAAAAACAGCTTAGTAACAACTTGTTGGAACTAAATTCGAAGATAACTAATTAAGTCAAGCTGTCCATGCTAACACTTCAATTTTCTAAAGTCTGTTGTTTAGAAATCACCTTTCTATTGATCTGTCTACATTTAGAGATTATCTCTAAATGATCACTACATGTTGCATATGTAAAGTCCGACATTTCTGTATTAGAGATCATGTTTGTAGGTTCTACTTGCACTCATTTAGAAATCATGTCTATAGTTTCAATAGAGGCTTACGTGAGACCTTTGTTACTTATATTCTCTGGTTTATCTGTTATTTGGCGTTTAATCACTTTAAAAGCCTTAAGAACTTTTAGACGCAAAATCCAAATCAGCGGTCCAACACCTCTTGGACATTAAGCTTGGGACGGGTAGGCAAATATTTAGGATGTTAGTTTTTCTCGCCTAGAAACGCTTTAGGATTAATAATCAATCAATTAGGCGGGTAGACGGGAAATGATAGTCTGTGCTCACTGAATAATATGAGCAATTCAAATTATTGCGAAGTATTATTTAAGTTGCACGGGGTGATCCCATTAGGTTAAAATAACTCCTCCTTTAATTGCAGAACTATGTTTGGCCTGATTCCTTTAAGGGATACGTAGGCGCCTCTTTGAGGTTCGGCCCCATATTTTAAAAATTCATTTATTTGATTGTTTTATTGTTGCATTTTCTAATGATTCTTTTCTAATAGGCATTTGATTAGCGTACATTTTCCTTGTCTTTATTTGTAGTGTTGAAATTGTATATTGCAATAAAAATTGAATAATAATAATAATTTTTAAATGCATTCTGTCTCAATTTCTTTCTTCTCGCTTGTATGTAAGTTTTCTTCATTTATTTGTTTATTTATTATCGTCTAGTTTAAATTTAAATAACTTAAACTAAAATAAATCCTCATTTGCTCACTAGTTAATTCCCCACATAATTAATGGATCCGGCCAAGAACCACATTTGTGGACCTTGAAAGGTGTTTACACCTTCCTTTCGAGGTAATTTAAGTCATTGCCCGTACCTGGTGACGTAGGCTAATCTAAGTAGACTCATAGCATAGAATGGTGCCCTAACGCACCTCAAATCGTTAGGTGACGACTTTTCATTCATTTAAATCCTTTAAGAGTTGTCACATGTTGAATCCCGCTTTTCGTGAGAAAAATGAGGCGCGACAGCATGAGGACTCCACTGGGATTTCACTCTTCAACCACAACGTGTTCATTTTATGTGGGGCTTTATTTGAGTTTTTTTTAAAAATAAATCCTTTTCTTTTTGTTTTCTTAATTTGTTAACTACCATGATTAAACCCTTTCTGTTTATTTGTTTCTATAATAGTTTATTTTCTTCCTTATCTATTTTTTTATCATGAAGTTACTAATAATTTTCTTTCTTTTTTTCTTTTCATTTCATCGTTTATTATTTACTTACCGCTTGTAGTATGTAATAAACATTTACTTGTTTAAATTGCTACATGTTTTATTTTATTCATTGTCATACCGCTCATACTTTCCCCCACTTGGGAACTTCTCACTATCACACACTTGACAACGGTTGCGTAGTTTCATGGTCGTTCACTATTATAACACCCTCCGAGGAATGCCTTATGATTTGGTCGATCAGCGGTGCCTCAAAGGTCATAAGCTTCCTCACTCTCAAGTTGTTCACTTGAGGGAACCGTGTCACATCCACTCTTGTTCCTAGACCTTGACAATGTACACCTTTAGTAAGGTATACACATCATATTAAACTTAGAAAATTGCGACATCCATGGCACGTCACGATTAATAGGGAAACCTTGCCCTGAGTCTTAAGGGATTTTAAAATCCCGAGGAAGACAATCCATAAATTATGTGCATTTTTGAGTGAGAACATGTTTAAGTAATGTCATTTTGCTCCTGGGTGGATAGGTTAGTTTAACCTTCTTTGTAATGCAGGTACAATGAGCCTCCCTACATCCTATCCAAGGTTTAGCATGATTTGGTGCATGCCCGTGGGAATGAAATCATGGTGAGGTGATCTAGGAGAATACAGTCAAAATGAGGTAAGAAAAGTGTTGGAACACTTACCTTCTCTCATGCAAGTTATTCCGTGTCGAGAACTTATCGAAGTGGCCGCCGCATTTTGGGATGAGAAAAGGGTTGTTTTCAGATTTGGTGACATTGAAATGACTCCATTATTGGAAGAAATTGGAGGGTATGTAGAAAACGTGAGCCTGTTATGGAGAAACAGGAAATGGGAAACGGATGAAATGATTATACTAAAAACGGTCCCCTTAGAAGATGTGCGTGACAAGTTGGGGTTGCAAGGTAGAAATATGGCGTGCTATTTAATAAAGTGAAGGGTGCCGAGAACTTATCTGCTCAACAGGTTTGATCACAATTTGTCTCGTGAGATATATGAAATAGAGAGTCCCGATCTGAGATCGTGGATCAACAAGAGAGTATTTGCATTTATTATTTATTTTCTAGGCATGTTGGTTTTCCCACGAGGGGCCGAGGAAGACATCGATATCCGCCTTATTTTAGTCATTCATACCTTGTGCAAGGGTGTTGAAAAAGGACCTTGTATAATCGTTCCAATGATTGTGGCCGACATCGAGCCTTGGGAAAATGCAAAAATGGGTTCAAGCATTTTGAAGGATGTAATCTGCTGCTTCAACTTTGGCTTATTGAACATCTTCAAAAGGTGCATAGCAATCCAACTATGCCTTGACCTACAGAAACTGATCACATTGCCATCCATCATTATAGGGTCACTATGGGTGTTAAGCCGATAAAAAGACCTGATGAGGTGGAAAAATGGGGTTAAATGTTGAGTAATTTGACAGAAGACTCTGTGCAATGGATGTTTGATTGTTTTCCGAGATCTAACTTCGTGGTATATACAAAGTCTCGTTATTATTTGGTCTTAATAGGACTAGGTCTTCAACGGTACTCTCAAATGCAGACAATGCGTCAGGCTGGAAGGATGCAAATAATACCCAGGGTTGCCGACATGGATGCATATCAAGTGGATTACAAGGAAAATTTTGTTCTGCATGCTGTACATTGAAAAGGCGTGGAACAAAAAGATCTAGCTCGATGAGAAGAGCATAGAGGCAGACCAATATCAGGATGGCTACATAACCGAATACATCGAGTGACTACATGACGATTGGGCTGGTACTGCAATATCAAGTGTTAAATGAGGCAAGCATGTGGGGAATAAGGAAGCCAAAGCACAGACTCTCTACCGACATCTCAAAAGAAAGGTTCAATATTTTGAGACCATCCACCGGCAATTGCATGAAGACAACGCCAAAGAAATAGCTGAACTAGGTAAAGAATTGGAACATTGGAGAAACCGTGCCGTGGGTTTAGAAGAAAGGATACAAGAGCTGAGCGATGAATTCAGCAAACAGGGGGAAGAATGTCTGAGTGAGAAGACATTGGGGAACGATAAAGCACTGGCTTATCTCCTGTCTAGTCGGCATCATTTTGATAAAGTGCTAGAAGACCCAAAGAAAGCAGACCCCGACGAAGAAGTTTTTAAGATTTAGTTTAATGTTATTTTTCTTTAGTCATTTTCTTGTATTTGCAACAATTTCATTTTAATAGTTTCATTTCCTTTTGGGGTTTATTTTGGGAGCAAAATGACAATACTTAATAGCATGTTTCTCTCTCAAATTCATTAGGACTACCTCTAGCATAAAAGAGGCTCCAAAACTAGGAAATGTGTCAATGTGTTTATTATTTGTTTGATTTTTACTTTAAGTAGTATGATTTCTAACCTCTCTTACTAACTCTAGATTTGTTTGTTGTCTTATATTTTCCTTTCCCAAAGGTTGATCTGTGCAAATCTGGCCTACTATACAAGGTCCAAAGGGGCTCCTCCTTCTCCTCCTCCCATTTCTAACCGCAACAACAGAGGGAAGAATAAGATGGATGAGCACAACAACATCACAGATAAAAGTGGTAACAGTACATCTAGGGATGAATGAGAGAATTCCAAAGGGGTCTGTCCTCCAGGTGATAACGAGGTGATTATGAGGCTCGAGCAGAAAAATTTTTGAGCATCAAGAAGAATTAGCTCAAGTTCATAGTTTAAAACAGGCTACATCATTCGGGGTTCAAGCTGATGCCTCAACTTCAAAAGAACTGGCCAGCCTCCTTATGTCTTCACAACCCGCAACTCCACCACAAGATACCCCACCCCAATATTACCAATACCCGTCGTACACATATCCAAACCCATCAGCTCCCATTACCTCCAATCACCCATCACCATCCAAAAAAATACATTCCCCGGCTAACATAAATGCAACTTATGCCCGCACCCATGTCAACTTGATCTATGTGGAGACGGCACCTGTGACTCACCATCTGGAAGAATCCGAGCCTTCAGAAAAGGATAGGCTGATTCAGACTCTGGCAGAAGAGCTAAAAAAGATGAACAATAGATTGCAAAGTGTTGAAGGCACCAAGGGAATAACGGGTCTAGATTATGAAGACCTGTGTATACACCCCGATGTCGAGCTACCGAAGGGGTACAAACCTCCCAAGTTCGAACTATTTACTGAGGTCGGTGATCCAAGGGCCCACTTGAGATTGTATTGTGAAAAGCTGGTAGGAGTGGGATGAAATGAGAAGATAATGAAGAAATTATTCATGAGAAGTTTGACTGGTGATGCTTTTAGCTGGTATGTGGAGTAAAATCGGAAGAAGTGGTTTACCTGGGAAGAGATTGCAGCAGCCTTTGTGGAGCATTTTGGGTTCAATACAAAAATGCACCTAACTTGTATTACATCCAAAACTTGAAGAGGAAGCCCACTGAAACTTTTAGGAAATTTGCGACTCGTTGGAGGACTGAGGCCACTAGAGTGCGACCCCTAATGGAGGAGGTGCAGATGAAAGACATTTTCATGCGGACTCTGGATCCATAGGTTTATGACAGATTGATGTTGGTTAGTGAGAAAAGTTTTGCAGAGATCATCAAGTTGGCTGAGAAGATTGAAGACAGTATCAAGGATGGTACAATTATCAACTTGAATGCATTGCAAGTTGCTACAAAGCCTTGCAATCCGGGGCTACTTCAGAAAACCGCAAGAAGAAAGAAGTTGGCACTGTTATGATGGCCCAAGGGCCGAAGAATTATGTTTACAGACCTCAGACTCCACCCCCGCACTACGAAATTCCAACCCCACATTACCAGACTCTACCCTACCAAACTCCACCTCCACCATATCAAGCTCCATCATCACCATATCAAGCTCCATCACCATACCAAACCCCCCATTCTTACCAAGAACCATATCAAACTACCCCTCCAACTTATTTTCAAACCCCTCCTTCATATTACCAAGATCCCACTTATCCCATCTATAGCACAAAACCTTCTTATCCACAGCCTTCTCACCCACGACCTTCTTCCTCATCAAGCCAAAGGCCTAGGGCCCACTTTGAAAGGGGCCAACAAAAACCTATACCTCGTTAGAAAAACCAATTGATCAATTGTATGTAAGGTTGAAAGAAGCTGGCTACATTGAACCTATTCCCGCCCTCCTAGTCGATACATAAGCTAAATGGTATGACCACAACAAAGTATGCATGTATCATTCGGGCATGAGGGGGAATACTACAAAGTCATGCAGATTGCTGAAGGACAAGATACATAAAATAATTGATACAAAGGTCATTCACCTCAAAGACCCAGCACCAAACTTAACAAGCAATCCTCTGCCAAACCACCAAGTGAATATGATTTCTTGCGATGAGGTTAAAGATTTATTGAATACCATTGGGGTAGTCGAGCACAAAACAGGTTCTTCTTTAGACCCATCCATAACAGTGCAGAGATGTCCTCCATTCAAGGTTGAGGTAGCTACACCAAGGCCTCCATTTATAGTGGTAAGAACTGCTCCAACTTCGTACAAAATAGTGCCTTGGAGCTATGAGGAAAATGCCCCATGAGGAGCAAAAGTGCTGGAAGCAGATGTAGCAAAAAGAGTGACTCAGTATGGACGGGTATACACTCCCAAAAAGATGGCTCAAGGAGCCGATAAAGGAAAACAACCAGTGGTGGAGGTTGAAAATAATGGTATTTGGAAGAAGGTACATGCAAAGGAATACTCCGTGATAGAGCAGTTGAGTAAAACCCTTGGCTCAAATTTCTATTTTGTCCCTTTTGCAAAGCTCTGAACAACACCAAAAGGTTTTGATGAAGGTGTTAGGTGAGACATATGTTCCTGCAAGTATATCTAGTAGCAAAGTGGCCCACATGGTGGGACAAGTATTTGAAGCCCAAAAGATCTCATTCCATGAAGATGAATTTCCTGTGGAAGGTGTCGCTCATAACAAAATGTTGCATATCACGATGCAACACGCAGAAAAATTCATCACCAAAGTGTTGATTGACCCGGGGTCTAATTTAAACATTTTCCCCCTAAATACTTTGACCCGGATGGAAGTTGACCTCGCCCGAATCAAGTTATAAAAGATGAATGTCAAAGCTTTTGATGGTTCACAAAGGGACACCATAGGAGAAATTGATCTGGATGTACTGGTTGTCCTTGCCACATTCACCATAACATTCCAAGTCATGGACATCCCAGCCTTGTACAATCTGTTATTGGGCGTCCATGGATACATGCCGCAGGGGCGGTTCCTTCAACTCTGCACCAATGCTTGAAGTTCGAATGAAATCACCAAGAGGTTGTGGTCCACGGGGATGAAAGTCGTCCTATCTATGTTGCTCCTGTTATCCCCATCATTGAAGGTAAAGAAGGTTTGGATGGGGAGACTTTCCACACCCTAGAACTTGTTGGTGTCATCGAGGAAGGAAGATGGTAGAGCGACAAAATTCTGAGTATGCTACTATGGCTAGGTTTTGATCCAGGCAAGCAGCTTGGGGTCAGATTACAAGGGATGGCGGAACCTCTGGATGTGGCAACACAAAAAAAACTTTTGGATTGGGGAATCAACCAACCCCAAGGAACTGAAGGATTAGAAGTATCCTTTGGGGAGCAGAAGTTTCTTGTTTGCCAAACCCACTGTCTTCGCTTCAGCAAACTTTCATATCTGATGGCTTTCTTGATATCAAGCAAGTCGAAGAAGATGTTGTGCTGCTCAATTTGAGGAATCTGTTCTTGGAGGAGCCGAGTGAGAGCAGTTGTCATGCCATTATTAATGAGGAAGGAAGGGCCCCACTACAAGAAGCTAGAGCTCAAAGAGGAGTCGCCAACTGGACAGCCATTCCATCTAGAGCTCGCCAGGCATCTGGATAGATTAAAAGGATCAGTTTTATCATTTTAAAATAAAATATTTACTTTTTCAAAGTCTTTAATTATTATTTCAAATTTTGAGCAGCTTTTCAATCAATAAAATTATTTTTTTCATATATTTGATTTTGTCTTCATTTATATTTTTCAGCATTTCTAGTATTGAACGTGTTGAATCTAAGGGCATGGCTTGTAATGAAACTATACAACATAACTTAGGCAACTCAGTAGAAGCCGAAGATGATGATGTACCGACTGAAATTTTCAGGGAAGTAGAAGAGTTTGAGGACAAGCCCAAAGAAAATTTTGCAAAGACCGATGTGGTAATCCTAGAAGATGCAGAGACGCCTAAAGAGACCCAAGTCAACACTTATTTGCCAAATGATGAGATTGGGGAATACATAGAGTTTTGGAAAGAATATGAGGAAGTCTTTGCTTGGTCCAATGTTGATATGACTGCACTCAGCCATTCCATAGTCGTGCATAGGTTGCCTACTAATCCAACATATCCTCCCAACAAGAAAAAGTCGAGGAAGCATAAGCCTGACATGAGTCTGAAAATCAAAGAGGAAGTGGCTAAGCAGATCGATGCTGGAATCCTTAAAGTAGTGGAGTATCCTACTTGGTTAGCTAACATCGTGCTCGTGCCAAATAAGGACAGAAAGGTTAGAGTTTGTGTAGATTATGGGGACCTCAATAAAGCCAGCCCTAAAGATGATTTTTTGCTGCTGAACATCCACATCCTCATTGATAATTGTGCCAAGAATGAGACGCAATCGTTCGGGGATTGTTTCGCCGGTTATCATCAAATTGGAATGCATGACGAGGATGTTGAGAAAACTGCCTTCCTTTCTCCATGGGGTGTATATTGTTATAAGGTGATGCCATTCGGGTTGAAAAATGCTGGAGCTACCTACATGAGGGCCATGACCACTATCTTCCACGACATGATCCATAAGGAGATTAAGGTTTATGTGGATGATGTTATTATCAAGTCAAAGAAAAGTTCATATTATTTGGCTAACCTCAAAAAGTTCTTCAACAGGTTGCGGAAATATAATCTGATGCTAAATCCGGCAAAGTGTGCATTCGGTGTTCCGGCGGGAAAATTGTTGGGATTTATCATCAGCCGTTGGGGGATCGAGCTAGATCCAACTAAGATTAAAGCCATCCAAGAGCTACCTCCACCAAATAGCAAGAAAGAAGTCATGAGATTTTTGGGATGACTCAACTACATTAGTCGTTTCATTGGCCAGTCAATAGTTATTTGCGAGCCCATTTTTAAGTTGTTGAAAAAAGATGTTGCTACAGAATGGACTCCTGAATGTCAGCAAGCTTTTGATAGAATCAAGGATTATCTATCAAAGCCTTCAATTTTAGTTCCACCAGAACAAGGAAGACCTTTACTTTTGTATTTATCCATGCTAGAAAATGCCTTTGGTTGTGTTCTGGGGAAACATGATGAGACAGGGAGGAAGGAGCAAGAAGTATACTATTTGAGCAAGAAGTCCACACCATATGAAGCTCGATATACAATGCTTGAGAGGATGTGCTACGCTTTGACTTGGGTTGCTCAGAAACTGAGGCACTACTTGTCTGCTTACACGACCTATCTAATCTCCATAATGGATTCACTGAAGTACATCTTCTAAAAACCCATGCCAACAGGGAAGCTGGCTAAATGGAAGATATTGTTGAGTGAGTTTGACATTGTCTATGTCACACAGAAAGCGGTAAAAGGGCAGGCTCTTGCAGATCATCTAGAAGAAAATCCTGTGGACGATGAGTACGAACCGCTGAAGACATACTTTCCTGACAGGAGGTAGCATTCATAGGAGAAGATATTGCCGAAGAGTATGATGGTTTGAGGTTATTCTTCTATGGAGTAGCCAATTTAAAAGGAGTGGGTATTGGAGCTGTGTTGGTATCAGAGACAGGACTGTAACACCCCAGATAGTTTGAGCGATAAAATCGTGCTTTTGAGGTAGGACTAAGAGCACCTAATAGGATAAGAAGGAAGTGTTATGATTTATTTGAATCACTCTATGATCATATTTAAGATTGGACGTCGATCAAGTTGTAGAATAAAATTCGGAAAAAAGTTATCGCAAAATTTCCTTTTTGAGATTCCTTGAAATTTAGGTCAAATGTCTTGAGGATTTTCTCCAAATATATAAGGATTTATGGGGTTTTCGGCCTATCAAATTAAATATCTATGAGTATAGTTTCCATCACATCAAACCGTTTGTCAATCCGACTTTGAACTAGAGAGATATTCGTGTTTTCGCGAGACTGCGCAAGCAGGCACCTCACAAGGTCTTAAGACGGTGGAGAACTATAAATAGTCCCTTGGTCGGTTGTTCTTCATCAAAAATTCATTTTACAGAATATATATCTTATGAAACCTCTCTAAAGTTCTCTCCATTATTTCCTTTGGGTTTTGGGGCTAGAATCCATAGCTTAACATGATTTTGGCGTCGGGAAGTCGGGAATCGCGTGTAGTCCATGGTTTGGTGTTTTTTCCGGGCTGTTGGTGGCTGTTTCGTGGTGAATCTGTTGGTAAGGCTTATTCATTTGGTTTTCTTTAGTAGTTAAGGTTGGTTATAGGTGTTTTCACTTTAGTAGGTTGTTGTCTAAGAGTTTCTACCGTCGAATTCCTATGAATCTTGTCGGGTAAGCTTTATTTGTCTTGTTTTATTGTTGAATTATGTTGGCTGCGTTTTGGAAGAATCTTGAACTACCTTTAGGAAGTAATTTTATGGGGTTTAAGGCTCAAGTTTGTCTAGTCTTGAAGCTAAGGTATGTTAGGCTTGTCCCTCCCTTTGTCGGTATGAATTCCATAGTCGTTGTCGTCTGTATCGACGTGTGTGTTGGCTTGTGTTTTTGATATTATTGAACTCTTTTTATGCTTTCTATATGGTGATAAAGGTGTGTATAAGGTGCTGGTTTGCTTGGTGGCTTGGGCTTGAGTGCGGAGAATCGTAGTCCTGGCAAATTGTTAGACTCGTATCGAGAGGCCGTGTGTGAGGCGTGTGGTTCTTGTAGAAAGTTGTCGGAGGGTTGAATGAATAAGATTAGGTGATTATATTGTCAAGTGAATGAGGGATTAGAGTGGTAAGATCAATGGTTGCGATGATCTTTTGTCATATTCGAATTGGAGATCATGTCGATGGCACGTGATGGCCGTGGTGGCACTTGGGCTGATTTGGTCGTGCCCCTTGATGTTAGTGGTAAGTAGAGTGGCATGTGGGCTGTTTGTAAATCTTGAGGATAGACTGGTTAGGATGGTAATCCTTAGCTTGGTATGTGGCTCGTCAGTGGACGGATAGACATGAAAGAATAGTATTGTGTTGTATTAGTCGGGTTGTGGGGTTTGAGAGACAATTGTAGGCTGTTTGATCATGTATTATTATTGTTGTTTCTTTTGTGTGTGTTTTGATGAGGCCTTATGGATTAGGGATACCCGATGCACGAGAGTGTTTCTGGTTGAGGGGTTGAGCCCAAGGAGTGAAATGACCTACAGGGTTGAGAATGATTTCCTCCGTAGTATCGAGTTGAGACATGATTTGAGAGTGGTCCGACATGTTGATAACACTCAAACCACACTTCCAACTGAAGTATGAAGTGGACGTTGTCAATAAAGAATCCAACTTAGGGAATATGGAAGATCTAGATTACAGCTGGTAGATGAACTTGTATGGTAACTACTTCACAATGGGGGAAATTTCTAATAAAAATCAATAATAAAAAGAAACAACAATCAAGATTATATTTGTGAATCACAACTAAAGGATAACTAGGGTTTGTGTTCCCCACGGGTTCATAACAGCTTTGGGTATACACTCGTGATCTTTACTAATACTTGCTTATAGATCTGATAACTTAGGTTCATTCAAACGATTGACCAATCCTTATTGAATGACTATCCTCAATTAGACCAAGTCTCATGAGTTTTGCAAACTAACCGTTATCACTAAGTTCCAAATATAACTATCCTGTGACCATAACTCAAGTTAATACAATGATCATCAAGATCAAGGCTCTGTTTTAATTCTCTTTTCCTAATCTCTACCTCTTCGACCAAAGCAAGTAAAGAATTCAGGCACTTCTTAACGTTGCGCACCGCTAAGAATTATTAAAGATGAAGAGAATACAATATAAGTAATTAGTATTGGTTTTAGAATCACTTTATGCAACCCTAACTTGTTAATCCACCATGGTTCCCACAACCCTAGATATGGAGGTTTTAGCCTCTCATAGTTGCAAGGTTGTGAATTGTATTCATGATTGAAAACATAAAACAATACTTACAAAGATGATTGAGAAAAACAATTCCTTCAATTAATCCACGAAATCTTGAATAACAAGTAGCAAGAACAATATGAATTCAAGAAAAAGGTTGATCACAAGGTTGAACCAACACAATTCTCTCTTTCATTGGTGTCAAATTGCTTACTACAATGTTTTCCTCCTAAAATTAAGTCTATTCATCGTCCTCTATGAAAATAAAATATAAAAAGTATTCATAGAGACACAAGAATCTTTTTTCTAAGCTAACAGGACTTCTTTCCATATCTATCGCCGACCTCGTCACGGGTCCTCCTTGACTCATTGGGGCTTATCACGGATCGTGGCATTGACTCGTGGCTTGGAGTGTTGGATGAATTCTGGTTAAGTATTAGGCCAAGGTATGATTCGTACCAACATCCTACGACTCATACATTGCACCCAAGGCTTGATCCTGATATTTTGAACTTTGTTTGAACTTCACCACGACCGGTATGGTACGACTCATACCTTCATCTCACGGATCGTAGGATACCCTCATATTGAGAATCAGCCTCCATTGCAATTCTTTTGGATTTCATCACGACTGGCTTACCACGACCCGTACCACCAGGGTACGATCCATGACGAGTCTCATGGGATCAATCTTCCAGGTTAAACTTTCTGCTTCTTATCAAGGCCCTCAGTATGACTCATAGGTCCATCCTACCGATCGTACTGTGGACTGCACTTTTTTCCCTTTTTTGGACACTTTTAGCTTCCTGTTTCAATTTATTGTTCCAACACCCATTTATCCTGAAATCAAAGGAAAAATGCCTTATATACATATAAATACATCTAAGTCCATGTTATTTTCTTAGTTTTGAGCATCAGTAGTGCTGTAAATCCACAGCACATCACATGTCTGAGCCTTTTCTAGGATCGCGATTGGTTCTCCCAGGTGGATTGAGCTCCGCTAACTATGCGCAATCGAGAGAGTGTCTGGCAGTGCCTGATTGATGATGTCGATTAATTGGTGTTTACTTGGGATTTACTTGGCATTATATTATGGTTGTTGCTTGTGTTATTTGTTATCTGATAGCACTGGATACTAGATGTTGGCTAGTGTTAGCTGAGGCCATTGAGAGGTCTAGAGGTAATGACAGGTGAGATGGGTCAGCTAGGTGCCATTGTATTGTTATTTACTTTTTGGACTTACTGGGCTTATAGGGGCCAGGTAGGTTCTGTTTGTATGTTTTCTTGTACTTTCCAAGCTTATGGGGGCCAGGTAGGTTTTATGTGTTTATTTAAGTTCAGTTCTCCTTCTGCAATATTTGGTATATGTGTTGATCTCTAATCTTAGTTTTTTTAGTTATTTCTGCCTTTCATGCTCGGTACTTTAGTGTACTGACACCCTAGTCGGGGCGCTGCATTCATGCCTGCAGGTGATGATGGGCTGATAGATCGAGTTCTTTGTTGCTGAGTGGAGTTCCAGCTGAGTCAGTGCGCTCCAGGTCTTTTGGAGTTGCCAGAGGTCGAGTTATAGGTAGTTCGAGGCCCTGTCCCAGAAAGTTGATTTCTATTGTATTTTTAGAGGCTCGTAGACATTTGTTGTGGGTGTAGTGGCATTGTTGTAGGCTGAGTGGGCCTTATAGTATAGATTGTCTTCCATTCTGTGGCCTTGACAGCTTTGTATATCCTTTTGGTTGGCCAGGTGAGCCAGCTTCCACTATTGTCTATCATTTTATTTTGATTGTATAATTGTTGTGTTGTTGGACATCATCGGTTCTAGATTTTGTTTTATATTTTGGGCGTCGAGTATGCTCATATCAAGGGTGGAACCAAGTGCCAGTCATGCCTCCTCGAGTTTGGGGGTGTGACATGGACAGCATTACCCTGTATCAGCTAAGCTTTGATTTCCTTGTACTAACAACATGGCTGAGTATGAAGCTTGCATCTTGGGTACTCGACTGGTGATTGACATGAATGTGCAGTCCATATTGGTAATTGGAGACTCTGATTTGTTGATGCATCAACTGAGAGGAGAATGGGCCATGAAGAATCCAAATATCTTGCCCTATTTGCATTGCGTGCAAGAACTGTGTAAGAGGTTTGTCAAAATTGAGTTCTGACATGTTCCTCGAGTACAAAATGAATTTGCAGACACATTGTCTACATTATCCTCAATGATCCAACATCCCGATAAGAATTACATTGATCCCATTCCCATTCATATCCATAAGCAACCTGCTTATTATTTTCATGTTGAGGAAGAACCAGACGGTGAATCGTGGTATGCTGACATCAAAGGTTATCTGAATAATGGAAGTTATCCCGAGCATGCTACAAGTGTCCAAAAACGCACGATTCGAAGGCTAGCCAACCAAGTTTTCCTAAACAGAGAAATCCTTTGTAGGAGGACCCCGAATTTGGGATTGCTAAGATGTGTGGATGCTAAGGAGGCAACAAATCTGATTGAGGAGATCCACGCTGGAACTTGTGCACCTCACATGAACAGTTTTGTTTTTGCAAAGAAGATTTTGAGAGATGGTTACTTCTGGTTGACTATGGAAATAGATTGTATCAAGTATGTGCAAAGGTGCCATCAATGTCAAACCCACGCAGATGTGATTCGAGCTCCTCCCAACGAGCTTCATGCCACGAGCTCACCTTGGCCGTTCGCAGCCTGGGGAATGGATGTCATTGGTTCCATCGAGCCTGCAACATCTAATGGGCATAGATTCATCTTGGTTGTGATTGACTATTTCACTAAATGGGTTGAAGCTACTTCTCATAAGTCTGTCACAAAGAAGGTAGTGACAGATTTTGTTCGAGACCATCTTATTTGCCAATTTAGGGCACCAGAGTCTATCATTACCGATAATGGTGCTAATTTGAATAGTGACTTGATGAGAGAAACATGTGAAAGTTTCAATATCAAGCACCTCAATTCTACCGCATATAGGCCGCAGATGAATGGAGCCGTGGAAGCTGCAAATAAGAATATCAAGAGGATATTGCGCAAGATGATCAATAATTATAGACAATGGAATGAGAAGCTACCTTTTTCTTTGTTGTGATATTGTACCACTCTCCTAACGTCTACTGGAGCTACGCCTTATATGCTGGTGTATGGTAATGAAGTGGTGATACCAGCTAAGTATAAATTCCTTCCTTGAGGATCATTCAAGAAGCAAAATTGAATGATGCAGAATGGGTGCAAAGAAGATTTGAACAATTAGCACTCACTGATGGAAGAAGGATAAATGCAATCTATCATAGTCAACTCTATCAAAATAGGATGACTAAGTCCTTTAACAAGAAAGTCAACCAAGACTTTTCACGCCTGGGCAGTTGTTTTTTAAGCGGATTTTTCCACACCAAGAGGAAGCTAAAGAAAAATTCTCGCCTAATTGGCAGGGTCCTTATATGGTCCACAGAGTGCTAATAGGAGGAGCACTTATCTTAGGAGAGATGGATTGAAATTTGGCCCAAGTCTATCAACTCAGACGCTGTTAAGAGATACTACATTTAGAGTGGGAATTTACTTTTTGCTCTACTTTGTAACCTGAACTACGTTGGACCTGATTCCAATTTAAGAGGGATACGTAGGAGTCCCTGTGGGACTCGGTCTATATCTTAATAAAATCTTCTTCTCCCCTTTTGATGAAAGGATCTCGATGTTTCAACCAAGTTTCTATGGTAATATGGTTAACAAGCTGCAAACTGGGGCAGAATTTTTGAGGTGGGACCTCAAAAATTCATAACATCACGTCATTTGCAAAAGGAATCTACTTCATGGGCTACACTGGGGCAGAAATTTTGAGAAGGATCTCAAAATTTCGTCAAGACTAAGTCAAGACGAGTTCGATTTTCTAAAAGGACGTTGTATGGTTTTAAAATATGTCATGGCCCGTGATTTAACTCAATTTTTCTACATACTTCAAACTTACTTTACTTTTACTTTTACTAAATTATTTTTAAAAGTTTGCCTTTTTATTTAAACCTTGTGCCCGAGCGTATACCTAGACGGAGTTCAACAACAAGCATCTAACGAATAGAAGAAGGCTACAAGACAGACGTACAGATCAACCTCCCATTTACAAACTAATAATTTCTCTTTGAGTGCAGAAATAGCGAAATGCAAAAGGCAACAATGGAGGACATCTTGTCGTGAAAAGTGACACGAAGCTAAGTCATTCTACCATTTGTGCCCCTATTTATATCTTTCTATTCTTTCACCAAGAGACTACGATTTACATGTTACGCCCGTAATTTCGAGCCACAATTGCATTGTGATTTACATTCTAGCCCGTATTGCATTTTGAGCCCCTTTTTGCATGTTGATTACGTCGTATGCATTCTTGAGCCTGTGATATACATGATATATACATTTGAGCCCGTAGTGCATTTTTAGCCCATTTTCGCATGTTGATTCCATCGTATGCATTCTTGAGCCCGTGATATACAGGATATGTACATTCGATCCCATATTGCATTTTGAGCCCATATTTGTATTTTAAGCCTTTATGTGCATTCTTGAGCCCGTGATATACATGATATATACATTCAAGCCTGTATTGCATTTTGAGCCTAGTTTTTTGCATGTTGATTCCGTCGTATGCATTCTTGAGACTGTGATATACATGATATATACATTCAAGCCCGTATTGCATTTTTGAGCCTGTATTTGCATCTTAAGCCTTTATGTGCATTATTGAGCTCGTGATATACATGATATATACATTCCATCCCTGTTGCATTTTTGGGCCTGTATTTGCAAGTTGACTCTATCGCATGCATTTGAACTCGTATTTACATATTCGATATATATCTGAGCCCGTATTTGCATTTTAGATATACTTGATATATGCATTTGTGCCCGTATTTACATTTGACCCTGTATTTGCATTTTCGATATACATTTAAGCCAGTTTTATGCATTTGAGCCTGTTATTTCCATTTTGAGCCCGTTGTTTCATTTTGAACCCTATGATTTATCTGCACTAAGCCCAATTAAACCTGAGCTATCAATTGAGTTATTTAGGCCCTCGAATAAGTTACTTTCTTTAAATTATCATTTTTCTACTCATCCGAAGGTGTCATGGTCTAAAGGCATTGTTTCATGGCCTACGAACATCATTTCATGGCCTAAGGATTTACTTTCCATTTTTCATATTCCTAAGGCATCATAGTCTAAAGGCATCATTTTTCATGGCCTGCAGACATCATGTCATGGCCTAGGGAATTTATTTTTTTTGTTCATCATGCTCCCAAAGCATTATAATCTAAAGGCATCATTTTCATGGCCTGCGGACATCATTTCATGGCCTAAGAGAATTTATTTTGCGTATCATAGCTCAAGACATCATGGCTTAGAGACGTCATCTTTGTTGTCTCGAAGTGAACTCTCATCGTCTAAAGGGAATTCGCATCATGTTTAATTTTTGTACTGGTTTATTTTACGAAGTGTTTGATGCATATGCCTTAATTTTCTTGCTTGCAAAAATGCCGAAGTTGGATGAGCTACGACTGAGGACACATCGCACTTTGTTTTTCCGACGTATCTTTATTTTTATCGCATTTACTTTGAGTCATATGCCCGCATGTTCATTTCACAATCTATTTTGGATACCGTCAATTCGTGCTACCTCCATCTTTATTCGAGCCTCGTATTACCAATTTCTTTTAGGGATCTCTTTCATCCCTAAATCTAGAGCTACACGAGGCCTGATTCTCATAAACCCGAGATATGTAGGCGACTTGTTACCGAAGTCTCGGCCACAATTCTTTCACACCTCTTATTTCCCTTTTGTTCAGTCCCATCGAGATTGTTCATCGATCAGACAAAATTGGCCACTAAGTCAATGTTCTTTGCTCACCAATTCATCCTTCATTCCCGAGAAAAGAAGAGGCAGTTGTTGACACCCAATTTTGACCTCCCTACGCCCCGCATATGCTGCTTGTATATTTATATTTTATTTAAATTATTTACGCAATTGTTCGACATGCATTCATAATTTCTTTTAAATAATTGATTATAACAACTCTTGCAAATTATTTCAAATTACATAATTATTTTAAATTATTTATTTTTACATTTAATTTTAATTCATTAGTTTTCTGATATTACATGATTATGTCATATATAGTATATTTCGTGTTAATATACGTACCTTTAATAAAATAAGATTTTATTTTAAGATATATGTTTTTACTTAATTTTTATAAACTATTTACATAATAATAATTACATAATTTTACTAAGCCTTATTAACTATTTATGTAATAATATTACTTGATTTTACTTAAATTTTATAAATTATTTATGTTTATAATGAAGTTTATATAATTTCCTGATAAATTAATCGACTATATTATATATTTATTACATTATTTAAAAATGTAGTATTTTTTTGTTAATTTAGTGGCAGCTAATTTCAATTCCATCTAATTTATTCAAAATCCGGCTACTTTCTTTCCAATTGCATGCTAATTTTCGCCATTTTTAATCAAATCTAGCCATTTTAAGCCTAATTCAATTTTGAATTAAATCCTACCCTTTAACCCAGCCCGCAACCCGTGGATATACCCATAACTGACCCAGAAGCCTAAGATCTAGGCCTATCCGTTCATCTCCTTTAATTCATCAATTGACATTAAACCCTACTTTACTTTCTTATTTACACTACACACACACCAAACCCTAAAAACATTTTTCATTTTTCCCTCTTAGTGCCGCTCTTCCATCCCCCCCCCCCACTCTCTTCTTCTCCACTTTTCTCTTCTCACCACCGAAACTCTCCAGTAAACTGGCTAAAAACACAACCACCGCCGACCTCTCTCTCCTCTCACCCGAAACAACATCCTACAGCCCCAAAATCACCCAAAGCCCGGCAGAAAATGCCACCAACAATCACTGCGGCAGCCGCCTCACTCCCCTATCTTCTCTTCTCCCATCGTTTTCCGGCGAAACCCATTAACGCCGACAAACCATCCCCGGACAGCCACCAGATCTCCCTTTGTTTCTCACCATCTTCGGCCATCTCCGGCCAAACACAGCCACCTATATCCGCTGCCCCACATTTTCTCTCTCCCTCGCATCTCCAACCACCACTATAGACTTTCAACACTTTTCATTTTCCGGAAACCACCAGATCTTCCTCTCTTCTTGATGATTCTATCACGTTTAAGAAAAAATTGTTTGAATTTGTCTGAATCTAGACGTTTGATACTTAGTTTTCTCTACTCCATTTTGTTCTTGTTTTTGATGAATAGAGTTAAAATTAATTATATAAATATACTTGTATATATTTTATGTATGTTTCGGTAATATTTGAGTTCAACTTTAAATTTCATGAAAAACTAATGGTTGCAAAGTTTTGTCTCTGTCTTGATCTAACTGGTGAAAATCGTTGTTTATTTGGTTCTAATGTTTGGCATAGAGGTTTGTATGTCGCTGTTTTATCTCATATTCTTGACATATAAAAATACATGCTTGGTTCATTTTTCACACTCTGTAAAAACTTTAATATACACAGTTGCTTGCTCACTTGATACTCTGTTATTTTGTTATAAAATTATTGCTTTGAGGTTTAATTTAGTCAAGTTGTGATTTATACCATGATTCAATGCTCGATAAAATTCCATAATTAATTGTTAAATATTATTATTCAGTAATTTATTTGCTTCTCCATGTGTCAAGGCTGCTTTGTAGGTAAATATGTTAAATAAGGTAGTTTAGGATTCGTTTACAGATGTCCATAATTTATTAATTACTGAATATCTTTATTTCATTTTTTCCTTTCCTAGTTTAACCATTTTAGATTTGATTTGTCACTGCGGTTATTTCCATGTAGTTGTGCTACGTATAATTAGGTCAATTCACTGTTTATTTATTTATTTTTGTATATGGAATGACAATTCATTTTCATTTCATTTTTAGTTGGTCTTAACACTAGACATTTTCCTTCTTTTCTTTTGATACTTGCCATTTTGGTAAACGAACTTTTTCTTTTTCTATTTTAATTCTAGTAAATCAATCAATTTATTTGTATATGGTAGATAATTATTGTGAATTGATTGTAATATTCCTTCTCTTTTTAAACATTTCTGACTGCTATAAAAGGAGCCTTCTCTTTTCTTTTGAGGGCATTCGAACACGGCGATAGAAAAAAAATTACTTCACTTTTGACATACTATTGCATCCCTTCTAAATTCTTAATTCTTCTGCCTTACCTCAACACGAGCATTGCTCGGGATCCACGAGATCCTTGTGATCTTGATGTGTTGAGTTCGGGTTCTAATTATTGGAAAAGCCTTTTCAAAACCGCTTATTGTTGCTTTATTCCTTTACTGATTAACCGGTTAGTTCACTTCTATATTTTATTCTCCATATTGTACTATATTTTATGTCTTAATATGTGTCTGTATATTATAACATAACATGTCCAAATAAATTTTTTTATCATAAAAATGCCAAATTAATTAATTGTGTTTTTGGAATTTGGAATAAAAAATGTATGTGCAAATTTCGTCGTATAGCTTGTTTAACAGGTTTCCCTTGAATTGGAATGAAGAGTTTGTCGGAATTGGAGGGGTTGTAGTCTAGTCAATTTAGTTTTACTTTTTTATGTTGTGATGTATTTATTTATTTATTTTAGTTATTTTATTTCTGTTGATGTGTAATAATGTAAATGAACACTGATAATAGTGAAAGGGGTCTTACGGGGGTAGGGGATTTTATCTTTCTTTACAGTTTTTTTAACTGTTAGACTCATAATAGATATCATGCCTATAGGATTTTATAACGTATGTAATGCTAGAAATCATGCCTATAGGATTTTATAACATATGCAATGCTAGAAATCAAGCCTATAGGATTTTATAATGGATGCAACTTTAGAAATCATGCCGATAGGATTTTAAACAATTTAATCTGAAATATTCTTATGTTTGAATCTTAGAAATCCTGCCTATAGGAATACCACAAACTCAATTATTTCGGTTAGAAGTCGTGTTTGTAGGGCTATTCGATGTTATGTGCAAGCGTATTTTGTCATATCCCGTCTTGCTAAACTTGTTAAGAACCTGCCAATTAGCATCTAATTTGAAGGAAATTTATTTCTGCTTCATAAATTGCATATATAATCACCAATTGATGAACTTGCATTTGTTAGATTTAATACCCATAGGAATTTAAGTGATTACAATGCATTAAGGGTCTACCTAAGGGTGACTGTTGACAAATAAAATCTTAAATTGCGCCTAGAACTACAAAATAATATAACGGAATTTGTTAGATACCATGCCTATAGGAACAATTTGAAGCATGACTTATGTGTGAATAATTAGTAAATCTGCCTACATGGATTATTTTAGCTTACATTCCTCAGTTGTTTTAGCATTAATGAAACGACATGTTTAACAAACTGTTTCTGTTGGAACTAAATTCGAAGATAACTAATTAAGTCAAGCTGTCCAAGCTAACACTTCAATTTTTCAAAGTCTGTTGTTTAGAAATCACCTTTCTATTGATTCGTCTATGTTTAGAGATTATCCCTAAATGATCACCACATGTTGCATATGTAAGTCCAACATTTCTGTATTAGAGATCATGTTTGTAGGTTCTACTTGCACTCATTTAGAAATCATGTCTATAGTTTCAACATAGAGGCTTACGTGAGACCTTTGTTACTTATATTCTCTAGTTTATCTGTTGTTTGGCATTTAATCACTTTAAATGCCTTAAGAACTTTTAGACCCAAAATCCAAATCAACTATCCAACGCCTCTTGGAAATTAAACATGGGATGGGTAGGCAAATATTTAGGATGTTAGTTTTTCCTCGCCTAGAAGCACTTTAGGATTAATAATCAATCAATTAGGCGGGTAGATGGAAAATGATCATCTGTGCTCGCTGAATAATATGAGAAATTCAAATTATTGCGAAGTATTATTTAAGTTGCACGGGGTGATCTCATTTGGTTAAAATAACCCCTCCTTTAATTGCAGAACTACGTCTGGGTTGATTCCTTTAAGGTATACGTAGGCCCCTCTTCAAGGTTCGTCCCCATATTTTAAAAATTCATTTATTTGATTGTTTTGTTGTTGCATTTTATAATGATTCTGTTCTAATAGGCATTTGATTATTATACATTTTTCTTGTCTTTATTTATAGTGTTGAAATTGTACATTGCAATAAAAATCGAATAATAATAATAGTTTTTAAATGCATTCTGTCTCAATTTCTTTCTTCTCGATTGTCTGTAAGTTTTCTTCATTTTTTTATCAATCTAGTTTAAATTTAAATAACGTAAATTAAAATAAATCCTCATTTGCTCACTAGTTAATTCCTCACATAATTAATGGATCCGGCTGGGAACCACATTTGTGGACCTCTAAAGGTGCTTAACACCTTCCTTTCAAGGTAATTTAAGCCTTTGCCTGAACCTGGTGACGTAGGCTAATCTAAATAGACTCATAGCATAGAACGGTTCCCTAACGCACCTCGAATCATTAGGTGGCGACTCTTCATTCATTTAAATCCTTTAAGAGTTGTCACATGTTAAATCCCGCTTTTCACGAGAAAAATGGGGCGCGAAAGAAACAACTAGCTCCGTGAAGCTAATTGAACAAGTCATCAATCCTGGGTAGAGGATACCTAATCTTGGGCTGAATTATATGCCCAAGTGATACTCAAATGCTTCATTTCGTCTTTGTTATCTATCGTTATTTGTGCATTCTCATGTGATTTGTAGTTAAAATGTGAATTTATACTAACCAACATGATTAGTGTTGTTTTGCAGGTAAAATGAAATTTTGGGAAGCTAAGATACCTGTTGGTAAAAATTAGGAATGGACTTGGAAGCAAGGAGTGGAAAAGGTCAAGGAAGAGCAGCAAAAATAAGGGCTCCGCGATGGAGTCGTGTCACGCTGCCATTGCGGAGGCATTCTGCATGGGGTGATTTAATTTTGGCCATTTCCAGTGAAGCCTCACGTTACCTTCGTGACACGGAGGCAATGCCACGCGATGCAAGCCGTGGCACGTTGAGTACAATTACCTGGGACATCAATTTCCAGTGTAGGTGCGCGATAGCACCGTGGAACATTGGCTAGGCTCCGCGATGCAAGCCGTGACACGCCAAGGTGAAATTTCTGAGGAGCCAAATTCCAGAGAGGGTCCGCAATACCCCCATGGCACGGAGGGAGTGCTCAGCGATACACTCCGTGCCACGTTGCTTGTTATTCCGGGAAAAATTCCTACTAGTATAAATAGCACACTTAGGTTTATTTTTAAACATTCTGACTTGGTTGAGCAAGAACGTGGGTTACAGGCAGTTGAGGGGACGAAAATTCTAGGGTTCTTCTCTATCTCTTTCTCTTTTATCTCAATTGTTTGTATAAATTCTACTTATTTGATGATGTTAAATCCACAAATGAGTGGCTAAATTCACTTCTTGCTGAGGTTAAGAACAATTGTAGTGGAATGTAATTGTTAATCATTTTAGGTTTCATCTTTTCTTCAATGGTTGTTTTATCAATTCTTGTTCTTACTGCATTAATGTTTGGCCAATGTTAATGTATATCTAAAAAATCCAATTTTGATTTTGAAAAGAAAGAAATTGGAAAGATGTGAATTGGTAGGATATGATCTCTTCTTAGTTTGGGAAAATTGAGAATTGATTTACATTCAGAATAGAAATATATCTGAAAGTCTTATTAGTCAATTAAGGAATCGGTTTTGTATGGCTAGAACATGAAATTCTTTTATCACAGAAATGTAGATTGAAGGTTCATGATTCTTATGTTGGATGGGAGACGAAAGTTCCAATCCATAGGCAATAATTCTTGACTAGCAACCGAAGGAAAGATTAACTGAATTGTATCGATAAATTAATTCCCTGCATGTTCGTTTTAACCTCAGCTTGCTCATTACTATTGTTCAGACTCACTTTATAATTTTGCCTTAGATTCGTATTAATTAGTAAACTCAAACTCTCAAAATATTATTTATTTGGTTGTCTGCATTCTTAAATATATAGTTCATTAACACTTAAGTTAATTATTACCGTAGTTCAGTCCCTGTGGGATCGATACTTGGCTTACTTAAGCCACTTTACTACTTGTTCGACCACGTCCACTTACGTGTAGTCACCGCAGAAGCCGAACAAGTTTTTGGCGCCGTTGCCGGGGACTGGCAATTGGTAAAATTATTTTCTTAGTGTTAGTTTAAAATTTAAGTGCTAACAACTTGATCTTAGCCGGTCTTTTGCAGATATTGAATTCTGTTGAACACTGGCAAGAGATAAGGAGTTGGTGGATTCATACATAGAGCGGGAAAGACAATTTCATCGTCAAAGAAGGGAAGCTCTAGAGAAAAAGCTACAGTTGCTCAGACAGACAATCCTGGAGCAACAATAGAATCCACCACTTGTGAGGGCAGTATTAGTGCCCGAGGAAATTGCAGCTAGGCCGGTTCGCTAAGTGGCAATCCCACATGCTAACAATGTTACATCAAGTATTTGCAGACCAGAGCTAGGAGGGAGGTTTGATCTTAAACAGAACATGGTGCAATTGCTGCACAACAGTGGGCAATTCACAGGTCTCCCTCACGAAGATCCACAACAACATCTCCAAAACGTTTTCGAGATAAGTGACCCTTACATCCCCGCTGGAGTATCATCCGACTACGTGAGGCTTACATTATTCCCATTTTCATTATTGGGGGAAGCAAAGAGGTGGTTGAAAGTTGAACCACCTAACTCTATCACCACGTGGGATGATCTTACAAGAAAATTTCTGATACGGTTCTTTCCTTCCGGGAAAACAGCAAGACTTAGAAGTCAGATTCTAAGTTTTAAACAAAGAGAGGGGGAGAATCTTTATCAAGATTAGGAAAGGTTCAAATCATTGCTAAGGGATTGTCCTCACCATCACCAGTCCAATGATGTGCTGGTGCATACTTTCATAGAGGTTTTGGAACCCCACACAAAAATTTTGCTAGACTCAGCAACTGGGGGACAAGAATTAGAAAAGACTTATGAGGAGCTGTATACTTTGTTAAATCATATTTCGCAGAGAAATCCAGAGTGGAGTGCGGACTCTTCTAGAGGAGGAACAAGGAAAGCGACAGGAGTCTTTGAAGTGGATGGTTTTATAGCGATCGCTGCACAGATAGCTGCATTGCAAAATCAACTCAACACCCACTTCAGCAATATGAGCTTGAATCAACCTCAAGCCCCAGTTAATGTAGTGTAGCAGATTTGGTTTGAAGTATGCAGTAGTAATGAACACTCAGCTGAGTGTTGTGGTGCAAATCAAGATTCAGTGAACTTTATTGGGAATGTACAGAGAAATAATCACCAGCGGTATGGCAACAATTACAACTCGAATGAGAGGAATCATCTGAATTTCTCTTGGGGTAGTAACAACCATCAAGGGAAGAGTTCGAATCAGGGTGCACAGAGAAATCAAGAAGGGCAGCAGAATTATCAATCTCAATACAGAGGAAACAATACACCTCCTTCACCACCCACCAACATTGAGGAAATGTTTAAAACAATGTTAGCTAACCAAGCTCAAATGCAGGCTGATTATGTGAAATTGGCAGCAGACATAAAAAACAACCAGTTAGCTACAAAGGCGTTGGAGTACCAGTTTGGACAATTAGCTGGAGCTCAAAACACCAGGACAAGAGGAGGACTACCGAGTGACACTGACCCGAATCCCAAGCAGGTTAATGCAGTGACCACAAGGAGTGGTTTACAACTCAAGGAGGTGGAACCACAAAGACCACCTCAACAGTCAGGAGCAGTGGAGAAAGATAGGGAATATTATGATGAGAGGGGGAAGGAGAAGGCAGCTGAAGTAGAAAGACCACCACCCCCGTTCCCTCAAAGATTAAAGAAACATAAGGAGGAAGCTTGTTTCAAAAAGTTCATGGAGGTTATTAAACACGTACACATTAATTTAACTTTGGTTGATGTTTTGCAGGGAGTGCCTAAATATGCAAAGTATATCAAGGACATCGTAGCTAAAAAAAGCAGATTGACGGAGTATGCTACGATGGCGCTTACTGAGGAGTACACTTCCCGGATACAGAATAGGTTGCCAACAAAGCTCAAGGACCCTGGGAGCTTTACAATTCAGATAACAATTGGGAAAAGCATCCGAGCTCGCGGATTATGCGATTTGGGAGCGAGCATTAACTTGATGCCGACATTGGTGTTCAAGAAGTTGGGGCTGGGCAGTCCTAGACCAACTGCAGTAATCTTGTAGTTAGCGGACCGCTCTTTGGCCAGACCAGATGGAATTGTGGAGGACGTGCTGGTGCAAGTGGGATCCCTTATCTTCTAAGTAGATTTCATTGTCTTAGAGTTTGAGCCAAATGCGGAAGTCCCATTTATTTTGGGACGTCCTTTCTTGGCAACCGGGAGAGCTTTGATTGATGTAGCTGCAGGGCAGCTAACCATGTGAGCGCATGACAAAGTGGAGGTATTTGATGTATATAAGGCCATGAAGCTTCCGGCCATATATGAGGAGCTTTCAACAATCAATGTGCTAGACCAAGCAGAAATTCTTTAGATTGTTGATTTTTGAGATACATTGGAAAGAGCGTTGATGAGCTCCGATCATTTCAGAGATAGAGATACTTATAAGATGGTGCAAATGTTGAATGAACAAAAGTGGTATGTCAGGAAGCATGACTTTCAGCCTTTAATGAGGTCCTTGGAACCATTGTAGAAACCATCTATTGAGGAAGCACCAAAACTGGAGTTGAAAACATTGCCTCCCCATTTAAAATATATCTTTTTGGGGGAAGATGACACTTTGCCAGTCATCATCTCCGCAGAATTGACGGAGGCACAGGTAAAGGAAGCATTGGTGGTTCTCAAAAGCAGGAAGAAAGCAATGGGCTGGCAAATGTCAGATATTCAGGGTACCAATCCAGCTTTTTGCACACACAAAATTTTCATTGAGGAAGGATCAAAGCCAACTGTACAGCCCCAGCAGAGGTTGAATCCGATGATGAAGGATGTGGTTAGGAAAGAAGTAACTAAGTGGCTTGATGCAGGTGTGGTTTATCCTATTTCGGATAGCGAATAGGTCAGCCCCGTTCAGTGTGTCCCAAAGAAGGGAGGGATGACCATGGTCACCAATGAGAAAAATGAGCTAATCCCTACACGTACCATCACAGGCTGGCGGATTTGCATGGACTACAGAAAGCTAAATAAAGCCACAAGGAAAGATCACTATCCTATCCCGTTCATTGATCAGATATTGGACAGATTGGCTGGACAAGAATATTATTGTTTCCTTGATGGGTACTCTGGCTATAACCAAATAGCCATAGCACCGGAGGACTAGGAGAAGACTACTTTCACATGTCCTTATGGGACATATGCTTTTAGGCGGATGCCATTTGGTTTATGCAATGCACCCGCCACATTCCAGAGATGCATGATAGCGATCTTTCACGACATGGTGGAAGATTTTGTTGAGGTATTTATGGATGATTTTTCTATTTTTGGTAATTCGTTTGCTACTAGTTTGCAGAATCTTGACAGGGTGCTAGCTCGCTGTGAAGAATCCAACCTTGTACTCAACTGGAAGAAATGTCATTTCGTAGTCAAGGAGGGTATCGTCCTTAGCCATAAAGTGTCTTGCAAGGGGTTGGAGGTTGATCGTGCTAAGATCGAAGTTATTGAAAAGCTACCACCACCTGTGTAAGTGAAGGGTGTTCGCAGTTTTCTCGGGCATGCAGGGTTCTACAGATGGTTCATTAAGAACTTCTCTCAAATTTCTAGACCAATATGCAGGTTGCTAGAAAAAGAGGTGAAGTTCGAGTTTGATGAAGATTGTGTCAAAGCATTCGAGGAGTTGAAGCAGAAATTGATAGAAGCACCTATCCTTATTTCTCCGGATTGGGAACAACCGTTTGAACTGAGGTGTGATTCAAGCGATGTGGCTGTGGGAGCTGTATTAGTGCAGCGGAGGAATAGAATTTTTCATTCTATTCATTATGCAAGCAAAACACTGGACGCTGCCTAAGTTAATTATACAGTCACAAAAAAGGAGATGCTAGCATTGGTATTTGCGTTTGACAAATTCAGGTCCTATTTGGTGGGTTCTAGAGTAGTGGTGTATACCGATCATGCAGTGATTCGATATCTGTTTAACAAGAAGGATGCGAAGCCCAGGCTGATCAGATGGATCTTGTTGTTTCAAGAGTTTGACCTAGAGATTAAGGACAGAAAGGGGAGCGAGAATCAAGTGGCAGATCACCTATCGCGATTGGAAAGCCGGTCGCATGTGAAGGAAGGTCACATCATCAAAGAGGGGTTCCCGGATGATCAACTCTTAGCAATAAGGGAAGCTGAGATCCCTTGGTATGCAGACATAGTGAATTTTCTAGTGAGTGGAGTCTATCCACCGGAGGCTACGGCTCAACAGAGAAAAAAATTGAGGCATGATTGCCGGTATTTTATTTGGGATGAGCCGTACTTGTTTAAGCAGGGAATGGATCAGGTTATGAGAAGATGCATCCCGAAGAGCCAGATTGCAGAAGTTTTGAGGAGTTGTCACTCTTCATTGTATGGAGGGCACCACGGAGGCGAGCGGACAGTGCACAAGGTGCTACAGTTAGGTTTCTTTTGGCCTACAATGTTTAGAGACTCTATGGCATACGTAAAAATGTGTGATAGATGTCAAAGGACAGGCACAATTGATAGGAGGCAAGAGATGCCGCTGCAGCATATATTAGAAGTGGAGATCTTTGATGTATGGGGTATTGATTTCATGGGCCCATTCCCACCGTCATTTGGTAATCGTTACATCTTGGTGGCCGTTGATTATGTATCAAATTGGGTTGAAGCAATAGCTTGCCCTAGGAATGACAACAAGGTGGTAATGAAATTTGTGAAAAAGCACATTTTCACAAGGTTCGGGACACCCCGAGCCATTATTAGTGATGGAGGGGCTCATTTTGTAAATGCAAGTTTCAAGAATTTTCTAGCTAAGTATGGGGTGCGCCACAAGGTGGCAACAACATATCATCCCCAAACTAGAGGGCAAGTGGAGGTGTCGAACAGAGAAGTGAAGCAGATTCTCTAGAAAACAGTGAATGCACAACGTACTGATTGGTCAAGAAAACTCGACGATGCGTTGTGGGCTTATAGAACTGCTTACAAGACACCAATTGGGACTTCTCTATAAAGATTGGTCTATGGAAAGGCGTGTCATCTGCCGGTGGAGCTAGAACACCGAACTTTCTGGGTCGTGAGGAAATTGAACATGGATCTAGAGCTAGCGGGTAAGAAGAGGCTGATGCAACTCAACGAACTTGATGAGTTTCGTTGACATGCTTATGAAAGTGCCAAGTGCTACAAAGAGAAAACAAAGAGGTGGCACGATAAGGATATGGTGCATCGGATATTTGAGTCACGGCAGAAAGTGTTACTTTTCAAATTCAAGATTGAGGCTGTTTCCAGGAAAATTGTGGTCCAAATGATCAGGGCCGTTTAAGGTAGTGAGAATGACCCCGCACGGGGCAGTGGAGTTGTGGCAAGAAGATCGAAGTGCCACGTTCTTTGTTAATGGACAGCATTGTAAGCATTACTGGGGTGAGGACGTTATTCAAGAGAAGACGTCCATCACTTTAGAGGATGATTGAGTGTAAATGACGTCGAGCCGCGACGGTAAATCAGGCGCTGCACGGGAGGCAACCTGTGAAATTGTTGTAATAGATGAGTAGAATTAGTTGAAAAAAAAAGAGAAAAAGAGAAAAAAAAGAAAAAGAAAAAAAATAAATAGAAAAAAAATTATGGTTGCATTGAAACCTATGAATTCTAACCAATTTCTTGTTGTGAAATGATTTTCAGGTGGAACGGAGGGTAAAAATGCAAAAAAAAGCGCAAAGGAAAAAAAATCGAGGTGAGAAAAATAAAAATGGCATGACAGTGAGCCTATGCGTTGGCTCCGTGTCATGGAGGAGGGCCTCTGCATTACCCTCCGTGACACGTTGAAGGTATTTTGAATTTTTTTAAAAAAATTTCCAGAACACCTACGCGATGGCTCCGCGTAGGTGCTCCGCAGTGCCCTCCTCCGTGACATGGAGGAGGTGCTCTGCGTTACCCTCCGTGACACGTTGAGGGTCTTTTCGCGTCGGGTCACACCGGGTCACCGGGTAACCCGCATGAAAAACCTCCTTTTTAATCCCAAATTCCTTCATTTTTTTCTATTCTTTCAATTCCTCCGTGTCCAAAACCCCGAATACCCTCCTTCCCCAACGTGACATGGACCTAGGCACAAGATTACTTCAAGTTTTCTTCAATTTCATTGGATTAAAGGTATGTTCTTGAACTTTACCTCATTTTTGCTTGAAATTTCAATTTTTGAGCATGGGTAGTGATTGAAACTTGTCGTAAGTGAAAATTGAGCTTGAATTCATTTAAGTAATGATTGATTGATGTTCATAATATCGTTGTGAGTATATGAACTCGATAAATGCATGTTTTAATGAATTTTTGCGAAATTGGTAGCTAGGGTTGGAATTTGAATAGGAAGAAAACTAAACTTGTTTGAAATGTGAAAAATATTGGGTTGTGCATGTTGGGTGATGTGAATTATGTCGTGATTAATGATTGAATATGCTAAGTAGACAAGGGAATTTCGGAAAAATGAAATTGGTGAATTGCATAGGTTGTTGAGAATAAAAATTTGGCTAAGTGCTATGATGATATAAGGGAATCGATGGCGATATTGTTATTCATTGTACGAAGCCTGAGTAGTACATAGTAATTATTCCATTGAATTATATGAAGGCACTAAGAATGTTGACTGTAAAGATTGTGAAATCATGAATGTCTTTCCGAATTATTTTAATTGCGGCTAAAGACTAAGTGTGGGGTGATTCAATTAAACCCAACCTTAGTCATAGCTAGTTATGATTTGAATAACATTGGGATTGTATGGTTATATGTGCAGGAACAATGTCGGGCAGACAAGATAAAGGAAAGGGCGCATCCACATCAAGCGCCGGCAGAAAAAGAATTAGATTGGGAATAGCAGTCCCAGCAGCACCAGCAGTTCTGAAAGGCCAATGCCGACAATACGGAACCCGATGGGTGACTGATGAAGGGAAGAAATGGTATGCAAAACACGAAGAAACCAAATACTTCCCGGAAGAGCATATAGCAAGGGAGCCGTTGGCACAGGAATTCCCGAGGATCATACACCGGATTGACACCGTCGGGATGAAAATCATCTTAGAAGAGCCCAAGGAGTGCAATCTCCATATGATTCGGGAGTTCTATGCCAACTGGAACCCGACCCTCTGCAGTCACACTGTCAAGATAAGAGGGCAGGTTGTCACCTTTGAGCCCCATCACTTGAATGCTATATTGGGGGCACAGGACACAAACACCCATGAACTCCGGCAGCTGAACATAACTCCACCTTATGCGGATATCATACGCACTCTATGTGGAGCCCGTTCAACAGCACGATGGAGCAGGTACAAAGAGAGGGGCTACCATCAGACACTGCCTTACTCTCAAATGAATAGGGAAGCCAGGATTTGGCTAAAAATTGTGTGTTCTTGCCTTATCCTGGGGGTGCACATGACAGATATCACCCGAGATTGAGTTTGCTTGGTTTATGCCCTGATGAAAGGGCTTGAGATAAATGTTGGGGCGGTAATCATTTGCGCCATGAAGAGAGCCCGCTTACATCAAGGGCACAGGTACAGGTTCGGTGGTCTGCTCACACGTTCCTGAGGGGACATGATATTAAGGACCCTAGATTACATCCCACAGATTGACAGGCGTGCCCTGGATGTCACAAAAACCAAGGCACCTGACACTCCTCATGGGCCAGTTCTCACACTAGCCGAGCGGCATGCTCGGGATGATCAGTATATGGCCCGCATGTACGGGATGCATAAGCTGCAGTTGCGCATAGGCGGGAGGCCAGCAATAGAAGATGAGCTGTGGCAGCTCGACTTAGATTACCCCTTTGGCGAGAATGCTCGGGCTCTATGCCGAGTGGGGCCAGCTTTTATGGATCCTGTAGATGATGATGTCCCCACTAATGAGGAGACTCGCTGTGAGGACTCAGATGTTGAGTCAGATGAGGACAGCGGGGGCGATTCGGATATGGGAGATGAGGCAACGACACCTGATGAAGAAGTGGAATACTTCGATTGATCAGGGTGTTTCACCACCCACCTTTGTGATGTGTTGAATTTTGTGAACACTGGGGACAGTGTTCGGTTTAAGTGTGGGTGGGAGTAGTTAGGTGCTAGCTGTTTCGTTGGTGTTTTTGTTTATGTGGATGTGTTGTGTTGTTGTGCCTATGAAAAATGTGACCCTGTGACTCTTTGTGATGTGTTTTGTAATTAAGTGGTGTTGTAATGAATGTTACGCTGTTGTGTGTTGTGTGAGCTGTTGTTGAATGGTTTTTGTGTAAATATTTTTGTTTTCTATCGAAATTATCGAAATTTTTAAAAAATTTTAAATTTTTTTGTCAAATTTCTTTTATTTTGGGTTTCTCGGCCTTTGTTTTTGGTGCTTTTACCGAGAATAGTCCCATTGAACCGAAGTCGTAATTAGTGACCGTTCCCTATGATGGATGGATGACGACCGTCTTAAGGGAAATGTAGTCAATAGGAGTAGTTTCTCTTTATTTTCTTTCTTTTGTTTGTTTCACAAACGTGTCGCTACTTCATGGTTCAGAATTCTCGTTACGTGTTGTACATGATATTATGTTGCAAAGGTGATTCGTATGAAAGCATGCAAATGCATAAACACGTTGAGATACCTAGGCCATAGAGTTCAATTCGGTGTGATCGAGACTTAATATTGAATTCTTGTAATTAGCTGATTGAAGAGTCTGTGAATATGTCTTGAGTTGAGCATGTGCAATGAGTGTGAGGTGAGTTTTTGATTATTCCATGCTATTGTGAAGTGTCTAGAACTTTCCTGGTGTGTGTACGAAACGAAATGAAGGTTGTGTATTGTAGGAAAGGATGTAGGCATTTCTTTGATTAAACCGAAAGTTTTTCCATTATCATACCTACCTTGAATGTACATCCTACTTAGCCCCATTGAGCCTTTAGCCTTTTTTTTTCTTCTTTCTTTGAGGAGGTACAAACCGAGCTTAATCCCTTCTTATCATTAGCCTTGAATTTGATCCAAAACTCTTAAGCGCTCAAGAAAAACAATTTTCCCACAGTGTAAAGGAGTGAGAATTGCGAAAAGGAAGGAAAAGCGGAAGTGGTGAAAGTTAAAGAAAAGGTCAAAGGTCCACTTGTTGAAATTAAATAAAATAAAGATGTATAACTAATCTTGGTTATTAAGTCGAGTGTGCTTAAAGAAATGGGAACAAAAACAAAGAAAAATTTCAAGAATGAGAAGATGAAGGAAGAAACAATGCCCATAATGATGGTGGGGTGTATTGAAAAGCGCTTAAGAAAGCTAGTTGCTATTATTGGTTAGCCCAGTATTTACTAGTTCCTTAGCTTACATTACAACCCATTAAGTCCTACGTGATCTTACATCACGCGTCCTTATATTAGCGGAGTAGTACACTAGAGGTAAGCCTATGGTTCATGACATGATGCATGTGAATTCTTTGGGAGAGAGAGCGAAATTGTGTTCATATACCCCTACATGTAATGCTTTGGAAATCGTATGATTGCAAATGGGGAGATTCTCTTGTGTTGTGAGGGCACATGCTTGATGAGAGATTAAATTTTGTGTCGGATGTCTTGATCAGTTGATTTGCATGAGTTTGCCGAGATCGAGAGTCGATTCTTGAGTCTAGGAGGTCTTAATATGGGGTATGTCATTGTGTTGATAAGACCATGCATGTTTTTTTGATGATTTGCTAGATGAAATAATTGGTATAGCCGTAGCTTGAATTGTCGAGCCAAAGTAGCTATGCGTGGGTGTCAATTGCATGAGATGTGAGAGTATTGTTCAAGGACAAACAAGGTTTTAAGTGTGGGGTAAGTGATCTTGGGCAGAATTATATGCCCAAGTGATACTCAAATGCTTCATTTCGTCTTTGTTATCTATCGTTATTTGTGCATTCTCATGTGATTTGTAGTTAAAATGTGAATTTATACTGACCAACATGATTAGTGTTGTTTTGCAGGTAAAATGGAATTTTGGGAAGCTAAGATACATGTTGGTAAAAATTGGGAATGGACTTGGAAGCAAGGAGTGGAAAAGGTCAAGGAAGAGCAACAGAAATAAGGGCTCCGCGATGGAGCCGTGTCACGCTGCCATCGCGGAGGCATTTTGCATCGGGTGATTTAATTTTGGCCATTTCCAGTGAAGCCTCGCATTACCTCCGTGACACAGAGGCAATGCCACGCGATGCAAGCCGTGGCACGTTGAGTACAATTACCTGGGACATCAATTTCCAGTGTAGGTGCGCGATAGCACCATGGCACGTTGGCCAGGCTCCGCGATGCAAGTCGTGGCACGCCAAGGTGAAATTTCTGAGGAGCCAAATTCTAGAGAGGGTCTGCGATACCCCCGTGGCACGGAGGGAGTGCTCCGCGATACACTCCATGCCACGTTGCTTGTTATTCCGGGAAAAATTCCCACTAGTATAAATAGCACACTTAGGTTTATTTTTAAACATTCTGACTTGGTTGAGCAAGAACGTGGGTTACAGGCAGTTGAGGGGACGAAAATTCTAGGGTTCTTCTCTATCTCTCTCTCTTTTATCTCAATTGTTTGTATAAATACTACTTATTTGATGATGTGAAATCCACAAATGAGTGGCTAAATTCACTTCTTGCTGAGGTTAAGAACAATTGTAGTGGAATGTAATTGTTAATAATTTCAGTTTTCATCTTTTCTTCAATGGTTGCTCTATCAATTCTTGTTCTTACTGCATTAATGTTTGGCCAATGTTAATGTATATCTAAAAAATTCAATTTTGATTTTGAAAAGGAAAGAAATTGGAAAGATGTGAATTGGTAGGATATGATCTCTTCTTAGTTTGGGAAAATTGAGAATTGATTTACATTCAAAATAGAAATATATCTGAAAGTCTTATTAGTCAATTAAGGAATCGGTTTTGTATGGCTAGAACATGAAATTCTTTTATCACCGAAATGTAGATTGAAGGTTCATGATTCTTAAGTTGGATAGGAGACAAAAGTTTCAATCCATAGGCAATAATTCTTGACTAACCGAAGGAAAGATTAACTGAATTGTATCGATAAATTAATTCCCTGCATGTTCGTTTTAACCTCAGCTTGCTCATTACTATTGTTCAGACTCACTTTATAATTTTGCCTTAGATTCGTATTAATTAGTAAACTCAAACTCTCAAAATATTATTTATTTGGTTGTCTGCATTCTTAAATATATAGTTCATTAACACTTAAGTTAATTATTACCGTAGTTCAGTCCCTGTGGGATCGATACTTGGCTTACTTAAGCCACTTTACTACTTGTTCGACCACGTGCACTTGTGTGTAGTAACCGCAGAAGCCGAACAATACCTGTTCTTTACTGTAACCTTGTTCAGCTGACGGTAGTTGATGCACATCTTGGGTGTACCATCTTTCTTTCGCACGAACAACATTAGAGCACCCCATGGAGAGATGTTAGGTCTGATGAAGTCTTTATTTTGAAGATCTTTTAGTTGTTCCTTCAACTCCTTAAGCTCATCTGGAGCCATCCTGTAAGGAGGAATAGAGATGGGCTGGGTTTCTGGAAGAAGGTCTATGATGAAGTCTATTTTCCACTCAGGAGGGACTCCGGGAAGATCTTTGAGAAAGAAATTAGAAAATTTACTAATAACTGGAACTGACTGAATAGTGGAGGTCTTAGAACTGGAATCTATGACCCTAACTAAATGATAGATGTATCCCTTTTAAATCATCTTTCTATCCTTAAGGTGAGAAATAAACCGACCCTTTGGTGCTGAAACACTACCCTTCCATTCTAAGGCTGGTTCGTTAGGAAACTGAAACCTGACGACTCTAGTTCTGTAATCTACTGAGGCATAACAGGAATGTAACCAATCCATGCCAAGAATAAGGTCAAATTCCACCATGTCTAGTTCTACTAGATCAACTGGCATAACTTTACTCAACATTGTGACTGAATAATTTCTATATACTCGGTTGGGTCTAACTGACTCACCAACTGGAGTAGAAATTGAGAATGGTTCTGAGCGGACTTTTGGACTATTATCCAACTAAACAATGATGTGAGGAGTCACGAAGGAAAGTGTGGCTCCTGGATCCAGCAAAGCATATACATTAATATGGAAAAGGCGCAACATACCCGTAACCATATCAGGTGAGTTCTCCTGATCCCGACGAGAAGACAAAGCATAAAAATGGTTTTTGCGCTGGTCGTCACCCGTACCTGAAGTAGTACCTTGCTGAGATGGACGACCTACTGGGATGCTAAGGTACTAGACTGAGTCCTCACCCGTCCTGCTGACAGACAATTTCTCAATCTATGACCCAACTAGCCATATCCAAAGCATCTATCCTTGCCCATGCATCACTCACCCAGATGGTTCTTTCTACATTTAGGACAAGTTGAAAATGAGCGGCTGCTGGAGACGTGACTCTGGGACTGGGAGCCTGATGATCCACCCTTTCTGTCCTTTGTAGGACCGAAAAGAAGGGCACTGGCTAATGAGGTGCTGGTGGTCTTTGCCATTACTGCGGTGGGTGACTACCGCTGCCTGATCACTACTAGCCATACTCAAACTAGCCTATCCTGCCCTTTCATTCTCCATCTCAATCTCCTTCAAATTCTCTACCTCTATCTATTGTGCATGAATGATGAGGCTAGATATGTCGATGTCCTTGATAAGCAACGCAGTTCTGCATTCCTTAAGCACCAAATCAGAAACTCCATTAATGAATTTAAGCATACGAGCCCTCGCTCAATGACCATTTTCGGAGCATATCTTTGCAGCCTAGTGAAATCCAATGCATAATCCCCTATGGTCATATTGTTCTGCCTAAGTTTCATGAATTCTACTTCCTTAGCTTCCCTCAACTCCCGAGGAAAGTACCTGTCCAGGAGAACTCATCCTATTCCACCAGACCTGCTCCATTTGGCGTTCCCTCCTTCCACTACTTGTACCAAATCTGTGCCACCCCTATCAACTGGTAGGCAGCCAGATCGACACTCTCTGTAGAGGTAACACCCATGATTTGGGTGATCTTCTGTACCTCATCAACAAACTCCTGTATATCCTCATCAACTTTAGACCCATGAAATGCTGGAGGGTTCATATGTGTAAAATCCCGAACTCTAGCCATAGCTGCAGACCTATTGGTGTTGACTGGTACCACCTATTGGTTAACCTAACTGGTCACTACCTGAGCCAATATTTGAATCGCCGCTCGAATTTCCGTGGGAGACATCTGGTCGTCTTGAGGGGCTGCGAGAGCTGATGGGGCTGGCCAGTTAGCATTTCTAGTCCTTCTTCCATTTTCTCTTTTTTGGGGCATCGTTATCGCTAAAAAGAACAGAGCACGGGTTAGGAGGACATTTTGGAGATTATCTCAATGCATGAAAGGAGAATTTCCTAATAATGTCTTGTAGCCTCCCCCTCATAAGTGTGGCACGCTTCACACCCATGAAAAGGACTCTACGTGATGTAGCTTTCAGACATCCTAGGATACTCTAAACCTAGTGCTTTGAGACCAAGTTTGTCATAACCCAAGTCTACACCCTAGACGCGACACGGTACTTGGTGCCACAAGTGACCTCAAGCTAACCCATGGCTTAACATCACACTAGTATATTGAATTAAATAGAAACAGAAGCTGAGGAAACAGAACTAAATAACTTTTTTCAAAAATAAGAAATGTCTAATAAGATATTTAAAATTTATGCGAAAACTACAAAACGTACTGAATCAATACTTTGTCCGAAAGCCATCTAAGAACTGACGAGTTACTGGGAAAAGCCCCAACTAACTCTAAAGTCTAACTCAAAAGAGAAACTGAACTGAAAAGATACGCTCATCCTTGGAAGATGAGGACTCACCAACTAAACTGCTACTGAAATCTTTAGAATGGAACTACTGGCGATGCTGAGACTAAGAACCTGCTCTTGTATCATGAGATGATACAACATGAAAAATATGCATCAGTACTTTGAATGTACCGAGTATGTAAGATATAAGTAAAACATCAGTAATACACAACTGAATGGATAAACACTGAATATAACTATAACAGTGTAACACAGGTATTAACTGAGGATCATATCTATATCCTATAATAAAAATAAACTGAGCTAAACTGAAACTGAGACTATACTGAGCTGAACTATGCTGACAAGTGGTAGAGTCTATAACCGACATGTAACCACATGAACAGCTAGATGTGGAATCCGATATATACATCCTATCGATGAGAGCCCACTGTACCTTGCCAGGGTATAGTGGCTGAGATAGGTGATCATTGTCTTGGGCCCATTCAGTCTAATAAGCTACGGTGGCAACGTAGTTCTGGGAACCTGGGTGCACTGAATCCCAGCCCGCTCGGTGCTAAGACCTACTTCCACTGGAAATCCTAACTGTGACTACTAGGCTGATAGCTCGAACCTATTGTCCTGAGACTTAAGTCAGGAATACTGATTTGAAAGTACCCTGAGAGTCTGAAGGACCTGGTAACTGAAAGCTAATTGTTCTAAGACTAGCCAGGGCTGCTTAATCTGAAAGCGTCGTAACCGTCTAAAGATTTACCTAAGGACTGATAACTGAGACTACAGAGTTCTACCAAACTCCTCAAGAGACTGAATATAGTCAAACTGGTCAGCTGACATTTCTACAGGATACTGAGAATGCTAAGTACTGATTAAAACTAAACAAGTCATAAGCTAACTTTTGATCACTTATCTATACTATCATGGTGATTTAAAAAGGTACAATCAGAATCAAGCAACATTTATATCTATATTTTCAATTATGAAAGATTCATTCAAATCACATTTAAAAACTAGGGCTAAAACACATATTCATGGAAAGAGATATCGATAAGAGTTACAACTGATAGAAATCTTAAAGAAATCTAGATAATTATATCATGGAGGAAATTCATAATTTGATTGAGAAACAACTCTACTTTTTGATTCTTCAATGGCTAGAATTGATAAAGTTTCTTTAAGAGGTTTGGGACACAAGGGAAGAGAAATTCCCTTATTGAAATCCCACATACCTGGAGGAAATTCCTTGGCAGAATCTTGAGAATATGAGAAAGGAAATCTGCAAGCCCTAGCTTTTGCTCTAAGATGAACTATCTGAGTTCTTTGTAATTCTTCTAACTGGTTTGGAAGGAAATGAGGGAAAAGGTCAACTATTCCTCTAAAAATCCTTCTAAATAATCCTAATACGATGTAGTTTAGGAGTTAAGATAATAGGGTTTTACAAAATTGCCCCTGAAACATTTAATAGAAATTCTGCCCGTTAGATGGTATGACCAAACCTACAAGTCATACCATTATACTATGATCCATACCACCACTCGTGATTAGGGACTCTACTCCACACCATCTCTATGAAGTTTTCCACAGATGCCTACTACCACTTATGTTACGATTCATAGTTTAGTCCTGAGTCTCTTTTTGAGCTCTCTCACGACTCATCCTACTAGCTGTACCACGAGTCGTACCATGACTCGTGGTTAGCCTGAATTTTCCTAACCACATTTCTGAATTATTCCATGACTAGTCTAAATGATCCATACCAGGATAGTACGAGACTTACCCTGAAGTCATGGTTCCTCAAGTCACCTTAATTTATCTCCTTCACACTCCTACTACGAGTCTGGGTACGGCTCGTACCTCTATTTTACGAGTCATACTGTGGCTCGTACTGTGATCATTTCTTTTTCATTTTTTGCATGATCAAGTTTTAAATCTGAAGTATAGTCCTGGGGAATTTTGGGGTGTGTCATAGAGTTTGTAGCTAAATGTATGAATTGTCAACAGGTGAAACTTGAGCATCAAAGACCGGGAGGTGCTCTACAAGACATCAGTATCCCTACTTGGAAGTGGGAATATATAAATATGGAATTCATCATAGGATTTCCTCGCACTCGCCGACAGTATGACTCTATATGGGTGGTGGTAGACAGGTTGACCAAAGCAGCTCATTTCATACCGATCAAAACTACCGATTCAGCTGAGGACTATGCTAGATTATACATTCGAGAGTTGTTTTGGTTACACGTAATTCCTTTTTCCATCATTTTAGACAGAAGTATTCAATTTACCTCTTAATTTTGTAAATTATTTCAGAAGGGACTCGGTACTCAGGTCAAGCTTAGCACAACTTTTCACCCACAGAGATGGTCAGGCTGAGAGGACCATTCAGACCCTTGATGATATGTTGAGAGCATGTGTGATTGAATTCAAAGGTAGTTTGGATGGTCATTTACCTCTCATCTAGTTATCTTACAACCAGCTACTACTCTAGTATCTAGATGGATCCGTTTGAGGCTCTCTACGGACGGCGGTGTAGATCGCCTATTTGTTGGTTCGAGGTAGGTGAAGCTATGTTGATTGGGACAAATTCAGTTCATGAGGCCATGGAGAAAGTTTAGCTTATTAGGGAAAGGCTAAAAATAGCCCAGAGTCACCAGAAGTCGTATGGGGATGTTAGGCGGAGAGAACTCAAGTTTGAAGTTGATGATTGGGTGTTCTTGAAGGTGTCTCCCATGAAGGGAGTGATTAAGTTCGGAAAGAAAGGAAAGCTTAGTCGCCATTATATTGGCCTATCTAGGAGTTTGAGATGTGTTGTCAAGGTGGCCTATGAGTTACAGCTACCTGCGGAGTTAACATCAGTGCATCCAATTTTCATGTATCGTTATAGAAAAAGTGCATTGGTGACCCGACTTTGGTTGTTCCAGTGGAGAGCATAAGTGTGAAGGATAGCCTTACCTATGAGGAGGTACCCATTGAGATCCTTGATCGTTAGGTACGAAAGTTGAAAAATAAAGAACTAGCTTCAGTGAAAGTCTTGTGGAGGAATCAGCTCATTGAGGGAGCTACGAAGGAAGCCGAAGCAGATATGAAGGCTAAATACCATAATTTATTTCCTTCCAGCTTTGTTTCAGCTTAAGATATTAGTTTCCTCTTTAATACTCTATTTAGTATCATGTCTAGTTCATGTCTCTCAGTTCCTATCATGTCTTAGCATGTATGTATGATTCATATTCAGTTCAGTCATGTGTATCAGTGCGGAGTCAGTCACTCCGTCAGTTTTCAACTTTAGATGTTTAGTATATGGGATTGCAGTTTCTTTTCCCAGCTTTCCAGTATGTTTAAACCACATTTGAGGATGAATGTTTCCAAGGGGGAGATATTGTAATATCCCGAAAGTATCTAAGACTAGACCCGAGATTTGAAATGTGATTAGTAGGAAAAGTTAGAGAATTGCTTTAGTACAACTCAACCTACGAGTCGTAGGTTGGTGGTACGGCTTGTAGGAAGACCCGTGGTTCAGTTCAGGGATTTCTTTCCCTAGAACACGAGTCCCCACCACAAGTATTAGTGTGTGGGTACGACTCGTGGTACTAATCGTAATAAGTACTTGAGATTTTTCGGATGTTGGTTGTATGAGTGTTTGTATGACTCGTGATAGCCTGTTACGGGTCATAGTAGGATTCATGGAAAATATTCATCGGATTAGAGGTTTTGGACTTGATTAGTACTGGAGGATATCACAAGTCATAGGAGGATCATGCGACTCGTGGTACAAGTCATGATAGCTGGCAGAATCAGTTTTTCTATGAATTCATTAAGGGTATTTTCATAAATTCTAAGATCCTAGCCCTAAACTATGTTTTTTTAAGCTCTGAAAAGAGGGTTTTAAGGGATTTTAACTTATCCTAATTCATTAAATTCCCATGCATGCAAGATTAGGATTTCTCCTTTGAGGATCAAGCTTAAACCCTTCAATTTCTTCTCCAAATCTCTTGCCCTTTCAAAGACAAGTGTAGATTCAGTTTACACAGGTATATAGGGCTATGAATGGGAGTCTCCTTTCACTCTCATTCCTATATCTCTCCTCAATCTCATGAATCCAATACTTAATTCAATTTGATGATCCTATGGGTTTTTAACCCAATTTCATGAAATTTTCTATGATTTGTTTATCGGTTAATTTCCTTCATGTTTCAAAGTATGTTTTAAGATTCATGAGCAGATTTTATATCTATTTTAAATATAAATTCATGATTTTAAGTTTTATAAAATTATTTCCAATTATGCAAGTTCATGAAAAGTCAAGTTTATGATTTATGATTTCAAGTATGATAAGATATCTAGCATGATTGAATGTTTACAAATTTCCCATGTATGAATTCATGATTTCACTTATGAAGTCTATTTCAAGTATGCATGATTTTAAGATTTGGGCAATCACACATATGTTAAGTATGTTTTCATGATTCAGATTAGTTTTATAATATCAGCTTACTATATGGTTTGGAGTGATACTCCCTATTTTCAACTTAAGGTATGTTTAGATCCAGGATTCCCCATATTCAGATTTTAGACTATGCATGTAATTACATTATCAGCTTTATTGAAAAATGATGGTTTCAGCTTCATTGAAAAATGATGGTGAGCACCTTGCATGTTTTTGGGAGTAGTGTCTAGCACCGAGTAGGCTAGGGGTTTATGTAAACACCGGGTCTCAAAACTATATGACAATGTAGGTTTATATATTTACATTGGGACCTCTCTTGTGTGCTTCCCCTGCCCCTATGTTACAACCCGAGCATAGACTCGAATTTAGACATGGAACCTAGAACCCTAAATCGCTCCAAGTCGACCCATGGTATGAACATGAAAAAATATGCTCAACATAAATAAAGTGAAAGACCAAAATTTTGAATTAGCAGAAGTCTGAATAATAGAACATTTAAACAATGGAAATGTCAAAACATTGAATCCGAAGTTGAATATGCAAACTATGTCAGAAAAGCCTCTAACATACTGATGAGCTGATGGGACAACACCCCCAACTAGCTCAGTAGAAGTATGAAACTGAAAATGACGATAACTTAACTATCTAAAGGTCCTCGAAGGATGAGGAATCACCAACAATGCTGTCCGGGATGAACTAGGGAAACTGGCTAGCGGCGAGACTGAATCTGAACGTCTGAGCCTGGATCATGAAACGATACATCATAGAGTATGCGGTCAATACTTGGAATACAATGAGTATGCAAGATAAGTAAAACAGGCTAAGTAAGTGTAAACTGAAAACTTGCATAACATAAATCATATCATTATAAAATTCTGAGAGTAAGGACTGCATGCTGAAATCTGAAAATGTGAATAGACATAAGTTGAACCTCATAACTAAATTGAAGGACCCAAAGATGAAAATAATATTCAGAAGTAAAACTGATAAGCTTATCATTGGGTGAAACCTGCTGAAAACATATTATCATAAATAATGAACATGCATAACTGAAATCATGAGGAACAATGGGAGACTCCCCATATAACCGACAGTATCACGATAGAGCTTATGTAATCCTAACTATTACACTCAAGTGGACAGAGCCGTCCAAAGCCTTGTTAGGGATAAAGGGCGCTACCATGATATTGATATCAAGCTGAAGGCCCATTTGGGGTAGGGGAAGCTCACCAGGGAGTTCCCAAAGTAACTGAATAATCTTACGTTGGCATGTAGTTCTAAGACTTGGGGTTTTCCTAAACCCCTAGCCTACCTGGTGCTAGACACTGCTCCCAAAAACATTCAAATGCTCTCCATCATTTTTCAACGAAGCTGAAACCATCATTTCTCAATGAAGTTGGTAATATAATAACATAGATAGTCTGAAATCTAAATATGAAGGGCCCTAGGCTCAAAACATACCACAAGCTGAAAGTGAGAGTTTCAACTCCAAAACCATGTGGTAAGCTAATATTATAAAACTAGACTGAATCATGAAAGCATACTTAATTCATGTGGGCTTGCCCAAAACTTTAACATACTAGAGATAGACTTGGTAGTCAAAATCAAGGATTCATAAATGGGTAAATCATGCACATTCTTTCATGCTAGATATCTCATCATACCTGAAACGCATAGTCATAAACTTGACTTTTCATGAAACATGCATAATTGGGAAAAATTCTTCTAAAACTTGAAATTATGAATTTGTAATCAATTTTCACAAAAAAACTACTCATGAATCTTAAAACATCATTTGAAACATGAAGGGGATTGACCCATGAATTAAACATAGGGAATTTCATAAATTGGGTTAAGACCCCATAGAATCACACACTTGAATTCATGAACATGAGATGAGATTTGGGTATGACAGTGAAGGAAAACTCTCATTCATGACCCTACATACCTGGGAAATATGATTCTATAATTTTCTTTGAAAGTCCAAGAGATTTGGGGAAGAATTTGAAGAATTCTAGACTTTATCTCCTTTGGGATTCTCTAATCTTGCATGCATGGGGAGGGAATAGGTTAGAATAGGCTAAACCCTTTTAAAATCCTCCTAACTGATCTTAAAATGATGTAGTTTAGGGCTTCAGAATTAAGAAAATCCCTATTTAAATTAGCAAAAAAGTTTACACTATTAGGTGCCACGACCCACACCACGAGTCGTACCTCCATCCCATGACTCATGGTTACCATCCGTAGCCACCACTGATTTCCCTGACTTGTCTGAAGTTTTCCATGGGTTAGACCATGACTCTTAGCACCAACCTACGAGTTGTTAGGTCCACCCATGGTCAATGCTTCCAAGATCCTTAGTTCCTCCTCACGGTTGCAAGCCTCGACTCATAGTTCCACTCTACGAGTTGTACCTTGACTCATTCCCTCCAATTTTGTGCACAAATGATCCCTTACGACTACTGACCATGACTCATCCTACGAATCGTGACATGCTCCCATGTTTCGTACGTTGATTCATTACTAGAAGGCCTTTTGCTGCAGATTCTGACCACGAGTGATACCACGAATCGTTACTCCTTCCCACGACGCGTACCACGAGTCGTTTTGAGTCATTTTTCAACATTTTTTTCTGCTGATCATATTTTAAATCTCGAGTTTAGTATTAAGAACCTTCAGGGTATTAAAATATCTCCCCATTGGGAACATTCAGCCTCAAATGTGGGAAAACATACTAAAAAACTAGGGAAAGGAGCTGCCATCTGAAATACCGAATATCTTAAGTTGAGAACTGACGGAGTGACTGACTCCGGGCCAAGATACATGAATAAACTAAATTTATGAATCTCAAATACACATACACTAACATAAATGAAATTGGAAGACATGAACTAGACATGAAACTAAATAGTGTGCTAAGGAGGAAAGTGGTACCTCAACCTGGAACTAAGTCAGAAAGGAAACGATGCGGGTATTTAGCCATCATATCTACTTCGGATTCCCATTTAGCTCCCTCAACTAGCTGATTTCTCCACAGGACCTTTACTAAAGCTACCTCTTTGTTTCTCAACTCCCAAACCTGACGATAAAGGATTTCAATTAGAATCTCTTCATAGCTAAGGTTATCATCCACAACAATGCTATCTACTGGAACAACCAATTCAGGATTACCAATGCACTTCTTCAAGAGCGATACATGGAAAACTAGGTGCATTGACGCTAACTCCATGGGCAACTCCAACTCATAGGCCATCTTGACAACACGTCTCACAATCCTGTACACGCCAACATATCAGGGACTAAGCTTTCCTTTCTTTCCGAATCTCATCAGTCCCTTCATGGGAGACACTTTTAGACACACCCAATCATCACCTTCAAATTCAATTTCTCTTCTCCTTACATCCATATAAGACTTTTGATGACTCTGAGCTATTTTCAGCCTTTCCTTTATACGTTGAACTTTCTCTATAGCCTAATGAACTGAGTCTGGCCCTATCAACATAGCTTCACCTACTTAATCCATCCAATAGGCGACCTACACCTCCACCCATAAAGAGCCTCAAACGGGGATATCTGAATACTAGAGTGATAGCTGCTAGTATATGCAAACTTGATAAGAGGCAAATGATCATCCCAACTACCTTCAAAGTCAATTGCACATGCTCTTAACATATGTTCAAGAGTTTGAATGGTCCGCTTGTCCTGACAATCCATTTGCGGGTGAAAAGTTGTGCTAAGCTTGACTTGAATACCAAGTCCTTTCTGAAACAACTTCTAAAATTGTGAAGTGAACTGAGTACCTCTATTTGATATGATAGACAAGGGAACACCATTCAACTGAACTGACTCCCAAATATACAACTTAATATAGTCCTCAGCTGAATCAGTAGTCTTGACTTGTAAGAAATGAGCTGCTTTTGTGAACCTGTCGACAACCACCCAAATAGAGTCATACTGTCGACGTGTACGAGGCAACCCTGTGATGAAGTCCATATTTATCTCTTCCCACTTCCAAGTGGAGATACTAATGTCTTGTAGCACATCCTAGTCTTTGATGCTCCACTTTCACTTGTTGACAGTTCGGACACTTAGCCACAAACTCCACTATGTCCTTCTTCATGCCATTCCACCAATAGACTTCCTGTATGTCACGGTACATCTTTGTGGCACCTGGATGTATAGAATATTGAGAACCATGAGCCTTATGCAACATCCGTTCTCTCAAGTCATCAACACCCGGAGCAAACAAATTACCCTAGTAACAAAGTACACCATCTCCCCCTTGGGAGAAGACCTCTATCTTCTGATTCTGAATCGCTTCTTTCAATTTTACCAAAATAGGATCCTCATCTTTTCTAGCCTTGACCTCAGTCACCAAAGAGGATTCTGAATCATTCTGAACAATGGCACCACTATCTGTCGAGTCAACTAGATGAACTCCTAATCATGAAACCCGGTGCACATCCTTCACCAACTCCTTTCTTCCCTCTTCCACATAAGAAACACTCTCCATGGATAGACTGCTAAGGGAATCTGCCACTACATTGGCCTCACCCGAATGATAAAGGATACTCATTTCATAGTCCTTGAGAAGCTATAATCACCTCTTTTGTCGCAAATTCAGGTCTTTCTGGGTAAACACATACTGAAGACTCTTGTGGTCCGTGAACACATCTACATACACTCCATACAAATAGTGTCTCCAAATTTTCAATGCAAACACCACTACATCCAATTCTATGTCGTGCATCGGGTAATTCTTCTCAGGAGTCTTAAGCTGTCTATAGACATACACAATGACCTTGCCATACTGCATCAAAAAACAACCAAGACCAACCCTAGAGGCATCACAATACACCACAAATCCATCTATACCCTCAAGTAAGGTCAGTACTGGGGTTGAAGTGAGCCGGGTATTTAGCTCTTGAAAACTCTTCTAATAGGAATCCGACCACTGAAATTTGACTTTTTTCTGGGTCAACTTAGTTAGCGGTGCCTGCAATGGATGAAAATTCCTCAATGAACCTTCTGTAGTAGCTAATTAAACCCAAGAAATTTTTTATATCCGAAAGACTAACTAGTCTAGGTCAATTCTTCACAGCTTTTATCTTTTGAGAATCCACTTGTACACCCTCACTTGACAACATATGGCCCAAAAATACTACTGAGTTCATCCAAAACTCACACTTGCTAAATTTAGCAAATAGTTGGCAATCCTTAAGAGTCTATAGTATAATCCTTAAATTAGCAGCATTCTCCTCCTATCTCTGAGAGTATATGAGAATGTCATTTAAGAAAATAGTCATGAACATGTCCAATTATGGATTGAACACCCTGTTTATCAAATTCATAAAAGATACAGGAGCATTCGTTAGTCCAAAAGACATAACTACAAACTCATAGTGACCATACCGAGTCCTAAAGGCTGTCTTCGGGATGTCACTCTCCCTAACTCTGAGCTGGTGATAACCGGACCTAAGATCTATCTTTGAGAAGTACTTAGCACCCTGAAGTTGGACAAAAAAGTCATCAATCCTGGGGAGGGGATACTTCTTCTTAATTGTAACCTTGTTCAAGTATTGGTAGTCAATGCACATACGAAGAGATCTATCCTTCTTTCGAACAAAGAAAACAGGTGCACCCCACAGGGATTTGCTATGTCTAATGAAACCCTTGTCTAGGAGATCCTTCAACTTTTCTTTCAAATCCTTTAGCTCAGCTGGAGCCATTCTGTAAAGACGAATATATATAGGATGCATATCGGGAAGAAGGTCAATACCAAAGTCGATCTCCCGCTTGGGAGGGACTTGATGTGTTGTGGGTTTATAGCACTTTCGATGCTTAAAATTGAGAAAATAGCATGAAATTAGGTATGTTTATATGGATATAAGGTACTTTATTGATTTCAAGGAAAATAAGTATTGGAGCAAAGATGTGCAAAAGAAGCCTCAAAATGTAGAAAATCAGCCAAAGTACCAATTCTCAGTACGAGTCGTACCTTGACTGTACGAGTTGTACTGAGAACCGTGATAAAAGTCAAAAGGCTAAATTGGGAGGAAACCTATTTCAGCATGAGCTATAACTGGAGTCGTGGAAATAATCAAAAGAAATTGCATAAAGGCAAACTCCTGGTGTGGATGGACTCACAAACTATGGCACCAATGTACGAATCATACCAGGAGCCGTGGTGAACTTCAGAAGATTTTTAGTACTTGGAAGAACTTTAGATACTACAGAAAGTACAAGTCGTGGGAATAAGGTACGAGTCGTACCACAACACTTGTGAAGAATTTCAGAAGATGTCTAAAGTTCTCAGGGCCAAACCACGGAAGCCATGTATGACTCGTAGATGAATGTACGAGTCGTACCAGGACACCAACACTTAGCCAGATCTATATCAGCCAAGAAATCATGGACTGTAGGTACGACCTGTACAATCCTGCTACGGGTCGTAGGACAAAGCATGGCACAGGCGACACCAGATATGAAAAACTCCCTATTAGCTTAGGAAAAGGTTTATAATGTCTGTATAAATATCCTTTATGTTTTATTTTAGTTAAAGGAGGACAGAACTGAGTTACTAGATGTGTGAAAAGCTTCTTTTCTGAATTTTTATCAAGTTTTGAGGAGCAATTCTTGGGATCAAATTCTTGATTTCTTACATTGTTCTTAAGGTTGTTCTTGAATAATCAAATCTGATTTTCTTCCAATTGTTGCTCTAAGTATTTAATTATGTGTTTTTCTATGAATGCAAATTACAATCTTACAACCATGAGAGGTAAAACCTCCACAACTAGCGGTTGTGGGAACCATGGTGGATTAACAAACTAGGGTTGCACAAAAGTGATTCAAAATCAATGCGAAAAGCTTGTATTCTCTTCATGTTTAAACATTTCTTAACAGTGTACAACATTAGGACCTGCCCAAATTCTTTACTTGCTTGAACCTAGAGAGGTAGAGATTAAAGAGAATTACAAGAAAGCCTTGATCTTTACGATCATTGTATTAACTTGATCTATGGTCGCAGGATAGTTAAATTTGGAACATATTGATAAAGGTTAGTTTGAAATTGCTCATGAAACCTGACCCGATGATTGAGTATAATCATACAATAGGGGTGAACCAACCATTTGGATAAACCCTAGTTATCAGTTCTATAAGTAAACATTAGGATTAATCATGTGTGTATACCCCAAGAAGTTATGAACCCTTGGGGAACACTTACCCTAGTTTTTTTTCAAATCTTGATTTAAATCACAATTATAATTTTCTCTTTAACATTGTTTTCTTTGAAACCCCCCCAAATTGGAGATAACTCACCAACAAGTTCACTTACCGGCATTAGTCTAGATCTTTCATATTTCTTGTAGGTTCAACCCCAACCTCTTAGTTAGGTTCTTTATTGACAATGTCCGCTTCATACTTCGTCAAGAGGTGTGAGTTTGAGCGTTATCAAAAAGTGGCACCGTTGTCAGGGAATACAGTAAGTTAGATTAATTGCTTGTATTTGAATTTTCGGTTGTTCTTTCATCGTTTAAGTTTTTGTTATTTTTATTTTGTGACTTTTCCAAGCCGACATTAAAGGAAAGACCCCTTTTTCAAACACCCAGATGGAATACAAGAAGCTACCAGTGCCTATGGAAGAGAATGACGATTGACACGTTAGCAGCTATCTAGATGAATTATGAGGGAGATGGGGTACCAGAGTACATGGAGATGGTGAACGCCTTAAATGGAATAGGGTCATATAACTTCAGCCCAAAGAAGTTAGACCTTGATTTGAAGAACCATTCAACACTACTAGCAAAGCCATCAGTAGAGCTACCACCAGTCCTCAAACTGAAGGCACTGCCCCCCTATCTCAAGTGCATTTCCGGGTGAAGAAACACTCTGCCATTGATAATTGCAGCAGATTTGATGGAATGGCAAGTGGAAGCTTTGGTCACAGTATTAAAAAGGCGATTGGCTGGATCATAGCTGATATCTTTATAATCCCTTCGGGCATATGTATTCACAAGATACAACTCGAGCCAAAGTGCACGCCAAGTATAGAACATCAGTGATGCTTGAACCCACCAATGCAAGAAGTAGTAAAAAATAAGATCATCAAGTGGCTGGACACCAGGTAGTCTACCCCATCGCCGATAGCAAGTCCATGAGTCCGGTACAGTGTGTCCCAAAGAAAGGCAGGATCACAGTGGTACCCAACAAGAAGAAAGAGCTGATACCGACACGACCAATCACAGGATGGCGTATATCCATGTATTACAGGTGTCATGCCCCACCTTGGGAGGCTTGACTGGAACCTGGTGCCCTACTAAGATCTGAACTGACTTAACTAGGCCTGTACACTCTTGGTGCGAGCCTACTCCACAAATCAAGGAAACAATGGCTATATCTCGGCTGTAATTACAACCTCCGGCCGACAAGGCCTTATAGCCACCTGTGAAGAAAAACAGCTAACTAGAAATCGGCAAAAACAGGGAATCCTATGCGGGCCGATAAGACCACCATGATATCTAGTTATGACTGTAAAGTAAATCCAGTGCTATGCTAAACTATGGCTGACAAGGCCGCTAATATGACCGCTAAACAAGGGCCCACACAGCCAACATATAAACTAAAATATATATGGACCCCACACTGCCAATAACAGCTAATCACATGGGAATAGAAACAATCTGCAAGCCTCTAGGAGTAATATGATGGTCGGGACAGGGCCCCGACCTACCCATACACTGTACAATCATAAAGAAGTAAACCTTCTATCTACAAGCTCCGGAAGAAAGGAACTAACTGCTCTGATGATGCTGGATGAAAGCTGCGAGGGACCTGCTCCTCATCTATTTGTACCTGTAGGCAAGTAATGCAGCGCCCCAGAAAGGGCGTCAGTACAATATGTACTAAATACGTAAGGCGATAACTGTAAATGACTAAAATAAAGAGATAGAACTAAAAATAATTGAAATGAAGGGGTAGAGATCATACCTGCATAATAGAACTTCTCACTATCTAATTCATTAATAACTAAAGCAAACAAAAACCTTACCTGGCCACCATAAGCCAGAAGGTACAATCAGCACAGAATAACCCATCTGGGGCCCCCATAAGCCCTGGTGAGTACACTTCAATCTATATACCCCTATCAAGGTTGCACTGGGTCAACTAATAGATATAGTTATCCTACCGGCCCCTTGGATCTGCAACTGAGCCTGCTCGGCTCCTAACTGTAACTGTGTCTGAGTCCAGTGGACTCCTGATATCTGTACCCCGAGCACTAGGCTCAACGAGGTGTATAGAGCCAACCATAACATATGAGGACCTGGGACCCCATCTTCATCCCTGGCGGACGGCATACCGCTCCGTAGAGTAACGTCATCTCACCCTTGGTAGGTGTCGACATAGGTAATAACCTTGGGGTCAATCATGAAGGCTATACAAGCCTAATCCATCCCAAACTAACATGAAATACGGGTTTTAACTAATTACAACAACTAATCATAATAGACATGCTTCTAGTATTCTTACTGGGATTCAAACTGAGCTATCATGCTAAAGCAACTAACTTGCCGAAGGAAACTGCCTTAACATACCTTATTTGCTGATTACTGATTAACTGGCGAGTTTCAGTTCGTATTCAACTGCTCTTCTCAACTGCAATTGTATTACTGGGGAAAACATTAACTAATTTCAGTACTAAAAGAAAAACAATAACTTTATATATAAATATTAACTATGTTTCAACTTAGCAGAACATAGTTGAAAACTCGTAATTTCTAGAAAGTCCAGAAGGAAGAAATGCTTACTTTAAGCCTGTGTTCGTATTAACATTAGTTTGGAGCAATTCTGACAACTTTGGCTTGGTGGGGTTGCGATTCGCTGGGCGAATTTCGCGAAACTAACTCTGTAGTAATGCTCCTTGGAGCCTTATACTTCGATACCCGAAGTTAATTTGAATTTGGGAAGCATTTAGCAGCGTAAACAAATGAAATTTACTTGAACTCCTTGTGTTCTCTCCTCTCTAGTCGTGTATATGTAGAAAATGAAATGAAATCAAAGGGTGGAACATATACATAGTTGAGGCAGTTGACAGGGGTCTATGGCACGGACCCTATCGCGCCAATCTAGGGCTGTGTCATGGAGCCCAAGCGGAGGGCATTGTCCTTGCCATGCTGCCCCTTTGGGCAGCTGGCCTGGCCTCCTCCCATGCGGTCCCGACTCCGTGCTCGTTTGACCTATCCCCGGGTCCTTTTATCACACATATTGCACTCTAAAACTCTTAACCAACGTACGAATAGGCCATTTAAACATTAGAAACTTACGGGGTGTAACATCTTCCCCCCTTAGAAACATTCATCCTCGAATGTTTTACTTTAGCTTATAGATACCTTAACTCTTATAACTACTTATCCTGGAGAAATTTCGGCAGAGTCTTCCCTGTAATATGGACTATCCAAAAATCCTGAAACACAGAAAAGTCCAATACATGCACTTCATATAACACTATAACAACTATTCCACAATAAGACTGGAGTCAGCTGAGCAATATACAACACAATCATGAAACAGTGACTGAATCAATAACTTACCTTAATTGCATAGTATGGGCTAAGCCTGGAACAATAGGATATCTGGATTTCATGTCGTCCTCGGCTTCCCAAGTCATTTCCTTTCTATTCTTGTTTCTCCACAATACCTTAATAGAGGAAACATCTTTAGTCCTTAACCTGCGAACCTGTCGATCTAATATAGCTACTGGAACCTTTTCATAGGCTAATTCCTCAGTGACTTGGACATCCTCAACTAGCATAACTCGGGACGGATCCCCTCAGCACTTTCGTAGCATCGATACATGAAAGACCGGATGAACGAATTATCATTCTGAAGGCAAATCTAGCTCATATACCACCTGGCCTATTCTCCGGAGTATTTGATATGGCTCGATAAACCTCGGGCTGAGCTTACCCTTTTTGCCAAACCTCATTACGCCCTTCATTGGAGAGATTTTTAGAAATACCCAGTCACCCACACTGAACTCCAGGTTTCTATGTCGTACATCAGCGCAAGATTTCTGGTGGCTCTGAGCTGTCCCCAAATGTTCTCAGATGAGCTTCACTTTCTCTTCTAACTGATGAATTATATCTGGCCCAATTAACCCTGTTTCTCCAACCTCGAACCAACCAACTTGGGACCTGCATTTCTGCCCATATAAGGCCTCATAAGGTTCCATCTAGATTGCCGAATGATAACTTTTATTGTAAGCGAACTCAATAAGCGGTAAGTGTTCATCCCAGCTCCTCCCAAATCCAGCACACACACTCGTAACATATCCTCGAGCATTTGAATTGTATGTTCTGCTTGCCCGTCTATTTGAGGATGAAAGGCCATACTTACATTAACCTGCGTTCCCAGGCCCTTCTGAAAGGACTGCCAAAATTTAGTTGTAAACTACGCTCCTCTGTCGGAAATAATCGATAATAGAACACCATGCAATCAGACTATCTCTCTGATATATAGTTCAACATAATAATCAGCTGAAAAAGTAGCCCTTACTAGCAAAAAATGAGCTAATTTCATCAACCTGTCGACAATCACCCAGATGGAATCAAATTTACACCTGGTATGAGGTAACCCTTTCACAAAATCCATATTAATTGCCTCCCACTTCCACATAGGCACTACTATCTCCTATGTCAGTCCATCGGGTTTTTGATGTTCGGCTTTCACCTGCTTGAAATTAGGATATTGAGCTATGAATTCTGCTATCTCCTTTTTCATTCCTGGCCACCAGTAATCTTCTTTCATATCATGATACATCTTTGTTGAACCCAGATGAAGAGAGTAACGGGAATAATGCACCTCGCGCATAATTTGCTGGCGAAGTCCTGCCGCATCCAGAACACAGAAGTGACCCCTATATCTCAAAACTCCGTCTTTAGTTACTTTGAAATATTCTATTTCCCCTCGCTAAACCTTATTTCTGAGTTGAACCAGGTTAAGGTCTTCGTACTGTCGTTCTTTCACCTCCACTACCAAGGACGATACTCTTGTATTCTGGATTACTGCTCCACTATCTTCTGAATATACTATATGGATGGATAAACTGGCTAACTAATGCAATTCTCGAGCCAGTTCCCGCTGTTCTGGCTTCAGGTGTACTAAATTCCCTATGGATTTACGGCTGAGGGAATCTGCTACAACATTGGCTCTTCCTAGGTGGTACAAAATATTCACTTCATAGTCTTTTAACAACTCTAACCAGCGACGCTGCCGTAGATTCAACTCTTTCTGTGTTAAAATGTACTGAAGGCTTTTATGATCGGTAAAAATATCTACATGAACGCCATATAGATAGTGTCTCCATATTTTCAAGGCATGAATTACCGCGGCCAATTTCAGATCATGGGTAGGGTAGTTCTTTTCATGCTTCCTCAGCTGCTTGAAGGCGTAAGCAATTACTTTACCATGCTTCATCAGAACACATCCTAACCCCATGCCTGACGCATCACTGTATACCACATAACCCTCTGACTCTCCTGGCAAGGCTAATACTGGTGCTGATGTCAACCTGTTTTTCAATTCCTGAAAACTTTGCTTACATGCTTTAGTCCAGTCAAATTTAGCTACTTTCTGAGTTAACTTGGTCAAAGGCACTGCTAAGGTAGAAAATCCTTCCACGAACCTTCTGCAATACCCGGCTAACCCCAGAAAACTATGTAACTCGGTCGGAGTGGTAGGTCTAGGCCATGTTTTTACTGCTTCAATTTTCTGTGAGTTTACCTGAATGCCAGCATCTGATACAATGTGGCCCAAAAAGGCCACTGAATTCAACCAAAATTCACATTTAGAAAACTTTGCATACAACTGGCGATTCCTGAGAGTTGGGAGCACTATTCGTAGGTGATCCCGGTGATCATCCTCTGAGCGGGAGTATACCAGAACATCATCAATAAATACTATCACAAACAGGTCTAGATATGGTCTAAAGACGCTGTCCATCAGATCCATGAACACTGATGGAGCATTCAACCCGAAGGACATGACTAAAAGTTCAAAGTGTCCATACCTGGTCCTGAAAGCGGTTTTTGGAATATCCCTCTCACGAACCCGAACCTGATGGTACCCTAACCTTAAGTCAATTTTTGAGAAATACTTTGCACCTTGCAACTGGTCAAACAAGTCTTCTATTCTGGGAAGCGGGTACTTATTCTTGATAGTAACTTTATTCAACTACCGATAGTCTATACACATACGGAGGGAGCCATCCTTCTTTCTCACAAATAGGACTAGCGTTCCCCATGGTGAAGTACTTGGCCTGATAAAGCCCTTATCTAACAGATCTTTTAACTGCCCCTTTAATTCTCTGAGCTCAGCAGGAGCCAATCGGTACGGAGGAATAGATATAGGCTAAGTACCTGGTAATAAATCAATTGCAAAATCGATCTCCCATTCCGGGGGAATACCAGGTATTCTATCTGGGAATACCTCTAGAAATTCATCAACTACTAGAATGGACTGAAGAGTCGGAGATTCTTCTTGGACATCCTGAACCCTGATAATATGATAAATATTTCCTTTGGCTATCAATTTTCTCGCCCGAAGATAGGAAATAAACCTACCTTTTGGTGTGGCTGCACTACCTTTTCACTCCCGTACAATCTCCCCTGGAAAGTGGAACTGGACCGTCTTGGTCCAACATTCAACATTGGCATAACATGGCGCCAGCCAATCCATACCCATAATTGCGTTAAAGTCACTCATTTCTAGTTCTATCAAATCCGCTAAAGTCTGATGACCAACAACCTCTACTGTACATCCCCGGTAGACCCTCTTGGCTATGATAGAGTCACCGACGGGTGTAGACACTAAAAATGGTCGCTGAAGAAATTCTGGCATAATACCAAACTTCTGGGCTACTAATGGTGTAACATAAGACAAGGTGGATCTTGGATCTATCATTACATAAATATAATGAGAGAAAATGTCCAGAATACCTGTCACCACGTCCAACGACGACTCTAACTCCTGTCGTCCCGGTAAGGCATAAGTGCGATCAGGACCGGTACCTGAGCTAGAGGCCCCTGGTCTACCTCGGCCTCTACCGGCTGGAGCTGAGGACCTACGCCCTGCTGGAGATGCTAGGGCACGTGACCCTACTAAAGATCTATCCTTTCGGTCCCGATCAATCTGACCCCTGGCTGGGAAATCTCTCATCTGATGACCCTCCTGTCCACAGGTATAACATACGGTGAAACCATACCTTCATGCCCCGGGGTGACGCCGACTGCAAACAGGGCAAAGCGGTACTGTGAATCTACTCTGCTCCACTCATCTCCACTATTGTGAACCTGTTGATCATGAGCTTTCACTGGGTGTTGACTCCCCCGATGATTAGAGCCACTCCCTTGCTGCTGTGGTGGGGGTAGGGGTCTGGGAGGTCTGTATGAAAATCATGGTCTGGGTCCACCCCTGGACTCTGCCATGTCACTAGGTCTGGCCCTGCAACGCTGCTCCTAATTTGCACTCCTTATCTACCCTTGCCGCTGTCTGATCCCTTCAATATTCTGAGCAAAAGCCTGAGTGCGGGCAATATCCATGTCCTCTCGCAGAGTGGCCGTAATAGAAGTTTTCACATATTCTGGATTCAGCCCCATAATAAACCGGTGCACCCTTGCCGGCATGGTATCTATAAAAGCTGGTGTATATCGGTCCAAGAAGTCAAACCTCATAGCATACTCCCGGACACTCATTGACCCCTGCTCTAGATATAGGAACTGGTCAACCCGGGCCTTTCGAATTTCTCGTGGTAGGTAGTGATCCAGAAAAGCCTTTGAGAAGCTGGGCCAAGTCGGAGGGGAAACACTTCTCCCTCAGGACCTCTCCCAACTCTCGTACCACAATACTGCGATGTCCTATAGTCGGAATACCGCTAACTCAACCGATTCTGCAGGTGTAGCATGCATCACCCTAAAAATGTGCTGCATTTGATTTAAGAAATCCTGAGGGTCCTCCACCTGATCTGTCCTAGTGAACTGCGGGGGACTTAGTGCGAGAAACTCTCAGACCCTTGAACTACCAGGTCCTCCTGAGGAATCTACCACCACGGGTGCCATTGGCTGATGCTATGCAGCCATCATCTGAGCTAACATAACAACACTCCTAACCTCCTGATCTAATGGTACCAGTATAGAGACTACTGGAGGCAGTGCCATCATATTTGCCGCTTTGAGCGGCTCCCAACATGGTGAAGAGTGCTGGGGAGACCGAGATGAAGTCTCCCTGTCGCCCTCAGACCGGGCTGACTCTGATGGAGGTACCCTGCTAGTGCCTTCCCATCTCGTGCTAAAGAGCGTGGAGGTTCGAGTCCTCTTCAAGGCATAATATTGAGAATGCTAATTGAATGAGCATTCTCAATAGGGTCTGCCATTTCTCTGTAGATAAAAGAATATGGTAAGCTTAGGGACTCAACCCTATACTGTACAGCTCTATAGCACGACTAGATAAGAAGAAAGAGTAACCATCCTATCATGCCTCGCAGCCTCCTGCCTATAGAATGTGGTGGACAACACACCCATAGACAAGACTCTACTTAGCACGACTTGCAGACTCCCTGGGATACGACCTGCTCTGATACGAAGTTTGTCACACCCCATCTTGGGTGGCATGACTGGCACTTGGTGCCTTACTAGGATCTGAACTGACTTAACTAGGCCTGTACACTCCTGGTGTGGGCCTACTCCCCAAATCAAGGAAACAACGGGCTATATCTCGGCTATAATTACAACCTCCAGCTGATATGGACTTATAAACACCTGTAAAGAAAAATAACTAACCAGAAACAGGCAAAAACAGGGAATCCTATGTGGGCCGACAAGACCACCATGATATCTAGTTATGCATGTAAAGTAAATCTAGTGGTACGGTAAACTATGGCTGACAAGGCCACTAATCTGACCACTAAACAAGGCCCCACACGACCAACATGTAAGCTAAAACATATATGGGCCCCCACATGACCAATAACAGCTAACTACAGGGGAATAAAAACAATTTGCAAGCCTCTAGGAGTAATATGATGGCCGGGAAAGGCCCCAACCTACCCATAAACTGTACAATCAAAAAGAAGTAAACCTTCTATCTACAAGCTCCGGAAGAAAGGAGCTAACTACTCTGATGATGCTGGCAGAAAGCTACGAGGAACCTGCTTCTCATCTATCCTACCTGCAGGCAAGTAATGCAGCGCCCCAAAAAGGGCGTCAGCACAATATATACTGAATATGTAATGCGATAACTGTAAATGACTGAAATAAAGAGATAGAACAGAAAATAACTGAACTGAAGGGGTAGAGATCATACCTGAGTAATACAACTTCTCACTATCTAATTCATTAATAACTAAAGCAAACAAAAACCTTACCTGGCCCCCATAAATCGGAAGGTACAATCAGCACAAAATAACCCACCTGGGGCCCCCATAAGCCCTGGTGAGTACACTTGAGTCTATATACCATATCAAGGTCACACTGGGTCAACTAATTGCTATAGTTGTCCTACTGACCCCCTGGGTCTACAACTGAGCCCGCTCAGCCCCTGACTATAGTTGTTTCTGAGTCCAGTGGACTCCTGATGTTTGCACCCGGGGCACCAGGCTCGACAGGGGCGTATAGAGCCAACCACGACATATGAGGACCTGGGACCCCATCTTCATCCCTGGAGGATGGTATACCGCTCCATAGAGCAACGTCATCTCGCCCCTAGCAGGCATCGACACAGCTAATAACCCTGGGGTCGGTCATGAAGGCTATACAGGCCTAATCCATCCTAAACTAACATGAAATATGGGTTTCAGTTAATAACAACAACTAATCATAATAGACATGGTTCTGTTATTCTTACTGGGATTCAAACTGAGCTATCATGCTAAAGAAACTAACTTGCCGAAGGAAACTGCCTTAACATACCTTGTTCGCCGATTACTGATTAACTGGCGAGTTTTAGTTCGTATTCAACTACTCTTCTCAACTGCAATCATATTACTGGGGAAAAAATGACTAATTTCAGTACTAAATTCCATTCATGGGTCAGATGCTTGACAGCTTGGAAGGTAGAGGTTGGTACTATTTTCTTGATGGCTATTCAGGATGTAATCAGATCACCATCACCCTGAAAGATCAAGAAAACTACCTTCACCTATTCATATGGAACTTTTTTTTTAGAAGAATACCATTCGGATTGTGCAATACACCGGCCACATTCCAGTGCTACATGATGTCTATATTCTCATATATGGTGGAAGACACCATCGAAGTATTCATGAACGATTTCTCTATTATGGGTGACTCATTTGAATCTTGCCTCAAACACTTGGGAAATGGGTTGAATAGATACGAAGAAACTAATCTGGTCCTAAATTGGTAAAAATGTCACTTTATGTTCAAGGAAGGAATAGTGTTGGGTCGCAAAATCTCGGGAAAAGGGGTTGAGGTGGACAAGGCAAAAGTTAAAGTTATAGCAGATTTGCCGCCCCTATTTCCGTAAAAGGGGTCAAAAGCTTTTTAGGGCCGCAGGATTCTATAGGCAATTTATCGAGGACTTTTCACAGATTGCTGATGTGCCATGATTTTACGTCGCTTTCGATGCTTAAAACCACGAAATTGGCACATTCCAGGTATGTTTATATGGGTATAAAGTATTTTGTGCTTAATGTGCAAGAAAATAGGTCTGGAATTGATTTTGGTCGAATTAATGTTAAAAACAACTGAAAGGTGACTGCCAGGCACTTAACGAGTCATTGGCAGGAAGCACGACCCGTCACTTGAGGCGTGGGCAAAAAGATGAAGTTTTGAAGAAGTGAAAGCAGTGCACTTGACGAGTTGGAGGAACGACTCGTTACATCTGGTAACGAGTTGTGAGGTTAACTGTTAGTCTTTTAAGAGAAAATTTCAACCAAGTGTCTAGTGAATTTGATGACAGACATCACGAGTCGCCACCTGAAGGAACGACTCGTTGGCAAGTTACTGGAATCATCCGTGTTCACTAGACTTTTTGAGTAAGTAGACCATGAGGGACCTAACGACTCATGCTAAGGCATGACGAGTCATTAGGTGACCCGTTGCCAAGCCTAGGTATATTGTTGAGGATGACTGATTTAAGAAAGAAACGACTCATCAGAAGGCCTAATGATCTGTCACCTAGCCCGTTGCCACTGCCGACCTGGTTTCCAAATTTATTTAGGAAAAGGATTTCTTTGAATTATAAATACCCAGTTTTAGGTTATTTTGAAAAAAAATGATTCTGAGACGATTTCTGGGAGGATTATTAGCCAATATTGAGAGAGGATCTTGAACGATATTGTGAGGATATTCTTGAGAGAATTTTCATACAATTGTTCTTTATTCAAGAAACAAAAGCAACATTGCAATTTTATTCAATCTACTTGGTTTTTTATTCTACAATAATTTGTAAGATGCAATATGATTTCTTCTATGTTTTTTGATTGCAATAACACAAACATGAGTAGCTAAACCCATAAACTAGGTTTGTGGGAACCAAGATGAATTAACACACATAGGTAAAAGTACCTATTGATTCTTGAACGGGGTTTTATGCATGTATTGTTTTTCCCTTCGTTTTGATTGATTCTTGACAGTTGCAAACGTTAGGACTTGCCTTATTCTTACTTACCGGATCAAGGAGGTAAATAATGGGAAAAGGGATTAACAATGGAGATTTGAGGCTACCAACCCTCATCTAATGGCTTGAACCTGTCCAGCGATAGCTAATCCGATATTAAGGGTAAGGGTCAACAAAATAACACCTGTATACAGACCAAGTTGCGTGGTGAAAATCATCAAGATAAGGGACCAACCATTTAGGTGAACTTAACTTACCAATATTGCATGTTAAACACTAGAATAGATCACTAGTGTATAAGCCTTGTGGTTATAAAATCTTGGGAAACACAATCCTAGTCTAGTTGTAAACTGAATACAAACCAAAATTGATACAAGCATTCATTAATTTTACTTTTGTCATTATTCTACATTTTTCCCCCTTTGGAAATAAGTAAATCAATAGTAATAGTTATTCGCATTAACCTAAGTTCTTACCATATTCCCTGTGGGATCGACGTCAACCTTTACTGGGTTCTATATTTGAAAATTGCGAGGTGTAATTTGGGTGACATCAAATTTGGCGCCATTGCCGAGGATTACAGCTAAGACTTTTGTTTATTGTGTTGACTGTACTGTTGGTTCTTATTTCTTAGTTTTATTTTTCTTTTATTGTTTTGGTTGCTTAACAGGTCTTAGGTTTGTGCATGCCCAACACTAGAAGTCAAGGAAATTCCTTGATACCAATTTTCTTTGCACGAACTTGAGCTAACATTAAGAAACCTGAGGAAAATGGCCAACATACATGAGCAAGAAACTGTGGATCAAGGCACAGCAAGGATGTTGGCCGAAGAGCAAGCTCGGGCTAGAGATCGGGAGTTAGCCAGAGTTGCTGAGGAGCAGCGTCTAGCTGTAGAAGCTGAACGAGCTAGATGACCCAGAGGTACAGAGCACCAGCGACACCAATATTTTGATGAGGAAGATGATGCGGATATAGATGTAGCTGGTGCCACTGGAGCGATAGTCCCTCCTCCTTTGCCTGCTGGGGCAAAGTTTGATTTTACAAGTGCAATAATTCAACTGCTGAATATGAAGGGAATATTTCCTGGTCATGCATTCGATGACGCCCACGCTCACTTGACAAATTTCATGGGTATATGCAAGGCATATAAGCAACCAAGGGTTAGCCAGGACGCAATCAAATTGAGGTTATTTCCACTCTCTCTTGGGAGTGAGGCGACGATGTGGTTGGCTGAGTTGTCGAATGACTCCGTCACTACTTGGGGAGAGCTCAAGAGAGATTTTCTTGAAAGGTTCTTCCCACCATCAAAGGTGTTGTAGCTAAAGGATGAAATATATAACTTCAGGAAGTTAAATTCTGAGGCACTCCATGAGACCTGGCTATGGTTCAACAAAAAGCTCAAGAAGGTGCCAAACTACAGGATTTCAGATGATACATTATTGGAGATCTTTTACCGGTCCCTGAATTCCAACACAATGGCGGTTGTTGATACCATCTTAGGAGGATCCTTTATGAGTCATACTTATGTAGAGGCTGCAGAGTTGCTGGACAGGATCACTAAAACCAACCGAGCTTGGCACACTAGAGAATCGGAGGTTCCGACTGGTTCTTATATGGTTGGTATGTTTGCCAAACAACAGAGAAGAGATGAGGAGCGTGACTAGGACATTGCAGAGATCAAGACCACCATGGGGTTTCCTTCCAAGCAATTAATGGGAATGGGAGCAGAAAAGGTGAGCGCTCTAGGTTCTCAGGGCAAGGCCTCGAGAAATAATGGTTGCGAGTCTGAGTCTGAAAAAGATGTCAATTATTTAAATGATTAGAGGATGGGTTTCCGGACCAACACCCAAGGGTCTAACCAAGACTCTTGGCGTTAAGGTTAAAGGAACCAAGGTCGAAACTTCTACAAGGATAAAAATTTCAACCGGGGTCAATATCGGGATAATAGGAACTGGAAAAAGCGAGAGGAATTCAAAAATGATAGGAGCGGTCTATATGTTCCTCCATGAAATCGAGAGCCAGAGTCGAGCGGTTCAAGGGTTGAAGATATGCTTTCCAAAGTGCTCAAGTGGATGGAGGCAACAGACAACCACTTTAAGGAGCTCCGCGCTGACATTTCTGGTTTAAACCAAAAAGTGGAGTCACATGCTGTGGCAATTAGGCAAATTGAGCAGCAGATGAGTCAGATGTCTGTTGCAGTGAATCAAAGGCATAAAGGCACACTTCCCAGCAGTACTGTTCAAAATTCGAAAAATGAAGGCCATCATGGCGGTCACTACTAGGAGCGGAAAGACCACAGTTGATCCACCGAGGCCAGTGGTAGTTAAAGAGTCAGAAAGGCCCGGGTTAATAAAGATGATGATGTAGAGGATGTTGACAACCCAACTTTGGTTGGGGACTTAGATGTGCAAACTGCTCCGAGTAGTACAATGGAGAAAGGAGATGCCCATGGGAAGGAGAAGGAGGCACAGGAAAAACTCACAACAATTCCTAAACCTCCTCCTCTTTACCCCCAATGCTTGAAGAAGAAAGCTGAAGATGGAAAATATCAAAAGTTTATCTCTATGCTCAAGCAGCTGTCGCTGAATATCCCATTGGTGGAGGCACTTGAGCAAATGCCCGGATATGCCAAATTTATGAAAGACCTCATCACCAGAAAAAGAATAGTAAGTTTGAAACCTACTGATAATCTGCACCACTCTAGTGCCATCACTACACAGGTCCTAGCACAGAAGAAGGAAGACCCAGGTGCGTTTACAATACCTTGCACCATTGGGGAGGTTGAGTTTGCAAGGGCGCTTTGTGATTTGAGAGCTAGCATAAATCTGATGCCGCTAGAAGTGTTTAAAAAGTTAGGCTTGGGAACCGCCACACCAACTTCTATGCGGCTACTGATGGTTGATCGAAAAGTTAAGAAGCGGTGGGAATTTTGTTTGGTGTGCTATTCAAAGTGGACAAGTTCATATTCCCAGTAGACTTCGTGATTCTGGACTGCAAAGTCGATTCAGAGGTCCCCATTATTTTGGGGCAACCATTCCTTGCAACAGGTAGGGCCCTAGTTGATGTGAAAGCAGGGAAGCTGAAATTTCGATTAAACAAAGAAGAGGTTACCTTCAACATTAGCCGAGCCATGAAACAGCCCAAGGAATTCAACATAATTTCTGCATTGGAGGGTGGAGAAGAGTCACTTGAAAAATTCTGAGTAGTCAAGTGACTTGCGTCGTGTCGGGACATTAAATCAGGCGCTGCATTGGAGGCAACCCATGGAGGTGTTTTGGTGAAGTCTGAGTAGCCAAAACACCCACGTCGTGCCGCGACATTAAATCAAGCGCTTGTTGGGAGGAAACCCAATTTGTAATTGTAATAAAAAAGTTAGTGTTAACGTTTGTTGATGGGTGAAGGTGAACAAGATGGAAAATATGAAGTTGGAACAAAAAAATGGAACTTCAGTTCTGGTGCAGAAAAATCACAGAACGAGTCGTCGTCTGACTTGACGATTCATTTAGCCATTCGTGAAGAGAACTGCAGAAAATAGGGGAGCAACGGGTGACTTCACGAGTTGTTACTCAAAGAAATGAATCATTTAGTCCCCCATCAGGTACACTGGATTGAAATTTGTACTTAAAGAAAATGGGTAATAACGGTTCATTCAACGAATCGTTAGGAAACCAAATGACTCATTAAGTGACCCGTCCTGAAGCTACAGCAGGCCAAGGACCACGACTCAGGAAACGACCCGTTGGGAGACACCACGAGTCATTACTTGAGTCGTCAGGTCCCCAGGTAAGTTGACCTAACCCGACCCACAATTGAAATTGGGAATTTATTTTAATTTAAAAATATTAGCACTTGTTTCCATTCATAAACTCCCCACAATCAAAGCTTCAAAATTTTCCCTCTTCTTTACCTCTTCTTCTTCACGCTAACCCTTCGAAAAACACCATTGATAAATTATCACTGCGCACACACTCACGGAAGCACACTCACAACTGATATTGCACTCCATCTCTGATAACTCACAATCGTAAGTGATTTTCCCCACACAAAATCTTTGAATGTTTTTTTTTCAATTCCACCAAGAAAATGCGAGACCCATGAATGAGGGAGCTTGAATGATTCTTTGATTTACATTATGTTTATACGTGCTTTGTGATGTAGATAAACCCTAGAAAAAGTAAAATAGTGATTTGCGATCATGTAGTCACCTGGGTTGAGTTTAATTGAAGTTTTGTGTCTGTGGAATTGAAAACGGGAAAGAGGAGGAAGATGAACAGGAACTCTTGAGCATGGGCCACATCACGATTCGTTGGGTCACCAAACGACTCATCATGTAGCTCGTGCTGAGAGGGGAAATTAGACTGCTAAGGCAGTGTACTTAACGAGTGACCTAACAACTCGTTGCCTTTGGTAACAACTCGTTGGGATCAATCTTCAAGTACACTGGACCTATTTGAAAAATTTCCAACTTGGGGTAACAAGTGACTTCCCGAATCATTGCCAGAAGCAACGAATCATTTAGTCACCCGTCAGGACCAGTGGCACCAGCTAAAAAGAATATATCTTATGTTTCATATTCTCTTGTGTACTAACATGGTTTCCACAGGTACAATGGCTCCACGAGGTAAACCAAAGAAGGGTCAAACCAAAAAGTAGTTACCTGAGCATAGTAAACCATCATACCGAAGGCTGCGAGATGATCCATCCTTCTCTGAAGAGTCGAGTGGCTCTAAAGAGTTGAGTGTCTCTGAAGAGGAATATGAGGTGTCAGAAGAGAAGCTGGTGAGGAGGACAACCAGGGCTAGGGCTCAACAAGTTTCAAATCCGACAGCCCTGGTCGATACTCCCACTCCACTACTAAGAGATTCGCCCAGCCGCACTAATGAAAGTGCTAGGGCTGCTGCTGCACTTGTTCCAAAGGCTCCCACAGCTGGACACAATACAGAGAGAGTTGATGAGTCACATGCCCAACAAGGGGACTCAGACAATGAGCTAACTAAGACATCGGGCACATAAAATGAGCAATCGAGAAATATGAGAAGATGGTGTGTCCATGACATGCGAGCTACATACAATCGGGATATTGCTCCCAATGACGAAGGAAATCCGAAGCAAGCATTTATGAGGAGCCAAGGCTGGTCACCACCGGGTTGAAAGACCTTCCTGAGCTACAAGTGGTCTTTGATAAATACAAGTTCGGGTAGTTGACCGAGCCATCAGGTAGTTACAGTCCATGCCTAGTTTGAGAGTTTTATGCGGCATATGCAGCCACATTGCAGCGGTTGACATTAGGAGGCCCGGATTGGAAGAAACGGCCTGCACTGAATCAAGTGATAGTGCATGAGACCTCAGTTGATATATCTGAGGAGACTATTTCCAGATACTGTATGGGCCAGATTATCGCACGAACACAACAGAGTTTGATCACAGGGTATTCGAGTTGAGGAAAGTCAAAACAAATAAATTGAATAGCATGGAGCGGATACAGCAGTACACTTGGCTTTCCCGCATCATTGCCACAAAGGGGCCGTTAGTAGAATGGCTATATGGTACTGAGTCACAGATAAAGAAGGCCACATTGAACTTTCAGGCAAAATTTTGGTGTTCACTGGTGAGGCACAGGCTGGTACCAACAAGTAATGACAATATACTCTCACCCGATAGAGCAGCACTAGTAGCCAGCATAATGGATGGGTATGCAATAAATTTCCGGCGGTTCATCATTGAGGAGATTCAAGAGCGGGCTATAAATAATGGTACGATAATTCCCTTCCCCTGTTTGATTGATAGAATTTTTCGGGAGTCTCGAGTGCCAGAATTACCATCAGTTGATCAGAGAGTGGTGGTCTAGAAGATTACCGATATCGGGCTAATTAGAGATGATACAAATCCAGTATCGAGGGTGAGGACTCAGGCATCTGCATCCGCTGGAATGACCATAATAGTAGAGGCATTTGGCAGCGGGATGCAGACTGATGTAGCACAGTTCACTGAGTTAGCAGCCAAGCCTACTGAGGGCAGAGAGATAGGTAGCCAGGCTGAGGCTACAGATGCAGCGGATACCTCCATACCTGCCGATGTTCCTGAATCATCATCTACAGCAGCAGCAACATCCAGACCATTAGTCACACCTCCACAATCCACCACAGTTGGCTTAGTCATGGAATCACAGGAGTTTTTGGTTTCCATGTCTAGGTGTCTAGCTAAAGTAAAGAAGCAGCAGGCACACACGGGTCTATAGGTCAAAGTGTTGATGGAGCAGGTTAAGCCGTGGGTGTTAAAGGAGTTGGATATATTGTTCAGTTCGGTACATGGGAAACTGGACGCTTTTGAGAGAAGGATAGATGAGCGCCTTGCACAGTTATAGGCGCCAGAGTTATCTCAATGGTATGCAGAGCTGGGAGCACTACGATCCAAGGTGCGGGACTTAGACGCACGACAGACAGCTACGGTACCTCCACCGGTACTTCCTGTGATTGATGATGAGTTTGAGAAGGATATACCACCGATTTTATTTCATCACGAAGGAGCCGGTGGCACATGCCAAAGGGAAGAGGCCTTGTGGGGAGGCACGTGATGATGTTGATGCATCTCTGCTCCGTCAGAAAAAATGGGAGCGAAGTGAGATGGAGAGAGCGCTGCATGAATCAAGAGAGGAGGCTCGACTGAGAGCCGAGACTGAAGTAGCGAGCGCTCGTGGAGAAGGAATGAGCTTAATTAGATTTGAGAATGCGCCAGCGAGTCAAGCCGGCAATATTGGAGTTGATGTTGGAGGCGTATCTACACCCTCCACCGACCAGGTAGCTGACACCTAGGTCGCACAGGTATGTTTCCTATTCCCTTAGTTTTGTATTGTATATATATGCGTCGAGGACGACGCATGCTTTTTTGATGGAGGTGGGGAGGGATACCTGTGCATTCTATTTTGCTGAACATAACCTGAGGGTTTTTCTTGCCAGATATCTTTTCCCTCGGGTGTTCTATATCTAGTAGAACCGACATGTTTAGGATGTTATTTTGTGTTTTTGTCTTTTTGTGTCAGTCGAAAGAAAGTTAGGAAAACTGAAATTAGTCAAGAGCTAAAATTATTTGATATTTTGATCTTTGATGATTTGATACCCCTCCGAAAATTTTTGTTTATGTGTATGTGAAAGTTGACAATTATGACCTTTGTGAATCTTTGCATGGCATTAGAATTGTGAACTTGTTTATCATTGTATGGCTATACCTGAACTAGCAATTAGCAGAATTGATGATGTTGACCTGTGCTATAAGTGAAGTGAAGTCTGATAGCTGAATTCGATTATGTGTGTCAATCTAGAACTTGCTTGGTCAGTCGTACAGAGATAGAGGATAAGAAACTAGGAAAGGATCATAGGTCGTTTTTTATTTATGAGTCCACTTTAGCCTAAAAGACCTACCAAAGAAAATAAAAAATCCCTTGATCCTAATGTTTGAGCTTAAATTGACCTTTCTTTTCATTTACACAAAGTCACCTACCTGATTTTATTATAAATGAGCCTGTTTTGGCCCTGGTCCCTCCTTGGACATTGTGAACTTCAACTCAGGAAAATCACCTAAGTTGAGGGTGGCTATGATAGGGGTGAGTAAGAAGAGTCGGGTGGAAGTAAAGTTGGGTAATGAAAAAGAAGGAAAAAGAGCGGGTGCAGTATGCATGATGAAAAAGAAAAATAAAAAAATTGTTGTTGTCAAAAAGCAAGAAAAGAAAAGAAAAATAATGTGTGACATCAATAAGTTTTCTTTTGAATAAAAAGTAACCGCATCCGTAGTGTCTAAAGTAGAAAAAAAGGAAAAAGGAAGAAAATAGAAATAAAGGTGAAAAGTGGAGTAAAAAGCATAGTGCCAAGGAGGGTTGAGCTACTAAAATACATATGTACCATACCCAAGCCCGAGCCTACATTACAAGCCGAGAAAGTCCTATAGTGATCCTAACTACTTGTCCAAAAATCGAGGTATGGAAAGTAAAGGCAAGCCTATGGTATTGTATGCATACAATTCGAATTTCTTTGTGAGAGTGAGTGGATCTTACATAGTCCTAAGAGAAATATATCGAGATAATCATATACACATGTGTGAGTGTGGGACTTCTTTGAGGTGAGAAGCACTTGACCAACAAAATCGTCTACAAATTGTCTGGGGCAGTGTTATGGATTTATGTGCGTGGTTGCAGGTGATAGTATTTTGCCATGTTTCGATTCCTCTGTGTTATGGTTGGAAATTTTGCATATGCATAGTGTTTTGAGTTGATACAATGAGGGAGGAATTACAAAATTTAATTTTGATGTATAAAAATGACTGTTGTAAGTTTCCTAAAGTTTTTCCGATTGAAGTGTCGAAGTAGATTATTTTGTTTTATTTTATTTTATTTTTGCCTGAGGACATGCATAAGTTATAAGTTGAGGATGTTGATGTTCCATGATTTTACGGCACTTTCGATGCTTAAAACCAAGAAATTGGCACATTCCAGGTATGTTTCTATGGGTATAAAGTATTTTGTGCTTAATGTGCAAGAAAATAGGTCTGGAATTGATTTTGGTCGAATTAATGTTAAAAACAACTGAAAGGTGACTGCCAGGCACTAAACGAGTCATTGGCAGGAAACACGACCCGTCACTTGAGGCATGGGCAAAAAGATGAAGTTTTGAAGAAGTAAAAACGGTGCACTTGACGAGTTGGAGGAATGACTCGTTACATCTGGTAACGAGTTGTGAGGTTAACTGCTAGTATTTTAAGAGAAAAGTTCAACCAAGTGTCCAGTGGAGTTGACGACAGACATCACAAGTCGCCACCTGAAGGAACGACTCGTTGGCAAGTTACTGGAATCATCTGTGAAGTGCACTAGACTTTTTGAGGAAGTAGACCATGAGGGACCTAACGACTCATGCTAAGGCATGATGAGTCATTAGGTGACCCGTTTCCAAGCCTAGGTACGTTGTTGAGGATGACTGATTTAAGCAAGAAACGACTCATCAGAAGGCCTAATGATCCGTCACCTAGCCTGTTGCCACTGCCAACCTGGTTTCCAAATTTATTTAGGAAAAGGATTTCTTTGAATTATAAATACCCAGTTTTAGGTTAATTTGAAAAAAAAAATGATTCTGAGACGATTTCTGGGAGGATTATTAGCCAATATTGAGAGAGGATCTTGAACGATATTGTGAGGATATTCTTGAGAGAATTTTCATACAATTGTTTCTTTATTCAAGAAACAAAAGCAACATTGCAATTTTATTCAATCTACTTGGTTTTTTATTCTACAATAATTTGTAAGATTCAACTATGATTTCTTCTATGTTTTGTGATTGAAATAACACAAACATGAGTAGCTAAACCCATAAACTAGGTTTGTGGGAACCAAGATGAATTAACACACATAGGTAAAAATACCTATTGATTCTTGAACGGGGTTTTATGCATGTATTGTTTTTCCCTTCGTTTTGACTGATTCTCGACGGTTACAAATGTTAGGACTTGCCTTATTCTTACTTACCGGATCAAGGAGGTAAATAATGGGAAAAGGGATTAACAATGGAGATTTGAGGCTACCAGCCCTCATCTAATTGCTTGAACCTGTCCAGAGATAGCTAATCTGATATTAAGGGTAAGGGTCAACTAAAGAACACATGTATACAGACCAAGTTGCGTGGTGAAAATCATCAAGATAGGGGACCAACCATTTAGGTGAACTTAACTTAACAATATTGCATGTTAAACACTAGAATAGATCACTAGTGTATAAGCCTTGGGGTTATGAAATCTTGGGCAACACAATCCTAGTCTAGTTGTAAACTGAATGCAAACCAAAGTTGATACAAGCATTCATTAATTTTACTTTTGTCATTATTCTATATTTTCCCCCTTTGGAAATAAGTAAATCAATAGTAATAGTTATTCGCATTAACCTAAGTTCTTACCATATTCCCTTTGGGATCGACCTCAACCTTTATTGGGTTCTATATTTGACAATCGACCGCTTATATCTCAATTGCAAGGTGTAATTTGAGTGACATCAATTGCATAGCCATTGTGCAAATAGGTTGGGAAGGAGGTAAATTTCATGTTCGATGAGGCATGTCTAAGGGCTTTTGAGTACTTGAAAGAAAAACTCACCACTGCTCATATTATCATAGCGCCAGATTGGTCTCTTCCATTTGATGTAATGTGTGATGCTAGCAGGATTGCTCTTGGTGCTGTGTTGGGCCAACCAAGATCAAAGATTTTCCATCCTATCCACTACACTAGTAAAACACTCAACACAAACCAAAGAGCTATACAGTCACAGAATAGGAGCTACTAGCCGTGGTTTTTGCATTCGAGAAGTTTCGAGCATACTTGCTTGGATCTAAGGTGATCTTCCATACAGACCATGATGTTTTGAGGTACCTGATATCTAAAAAGGATGCTAAACCCTAATTGATTAGGTTGTGTTTATTGCTTCAAGAATTCGAGTTTGAGGTCAAAGATCGAAAAGGGACTGAAAATCAGGTAACTGATCAGTTATCCATGCTAGAGTCTAAAAGTAGGGAAGGAGAGGAGATTGATAATGATGATGCATTCCCGGAAGAGCAGGTATTAGTTGTATCTCAAGATTTGATTCCCTGATTCGCCGGCTTTGCAAATTTTTTGGTTAGCGACATGATTCTAGTAGACTTGACTCCCCAACAGAAGAAAAAGTTCTTATTCAATGCCCAAAGATACTACTGGGATGAACCATACTTATTTCGTGTGCATATGGAATCATTCTTAGGTGTGTGCCAGAAGTAGAAATGTTGAGCATTCTGGAGGCCTGTCATTGATCCCTAATTGGGGGTCATCATAGTGATATTAGAACTGCACATAAAATCTTGCAATGCAGGTATTACTGGCCTTTTTTTCACCAGGATGCCTATGATTATGCCAAGGCATGAGATCAGTGTCAAAGGCACGGTGGCATTACCCGTAAGCATGAGTTGCCATTGACCCCTATTTTGGAAGTTGAGTAGTTGGATGTATGGGTATAGACTCCATGAGCCCATTTGTTAGTTCAAATGGGATGAAATACATCTTGGTGGTGGTGGACTATGTCTCCAAATAGGTGGAGGCTATTGCACTATCCGATAATGAAGGCAAAAGTGTTACAACATTTCTGCGGAAGCACATCTTCGCTAGATTTGGCACTCCCAGAGCAATCATCAGTGATGGTGGATCACACTTTTGTAACCGTCTCTTTAGAATGCTATTGGAAAATATGGCGTCAAGCATAAGGTGGCAACACCTTACCATCCTCAGTCAAGTGGACAAGTGGAAGTTTCAAACAGGGAGATAAAGACCATTCTCACCAAAACAATGAATACTAGTCAGACAGATTGGTCTAGGAAGCTCGATGATGCACTATGGGCTTACAGAACAGCTTATAAGAACCCCATTGGTTCATGTCCATACCAACTGGTCTATGGAAAATCATGTCATTTACCGGTTAAATTAGAGCACAAGGAACTATAGGCTCTGAAAATGTTGAATTTGAACTAGAATAAAGTGGCCAAGCTGAGACTTGACCAGATCAATGAGTTGGACGAGTTTATACTTAGAGCCTACGAGTGCGGCCATTTATAAAGAAAGAATGAAGATTTATCATGACAAGAAGATTGTAAAAAGGGAGTTTAACATAGGCGATTTGGTCCTACTATTCAACTCAAGGCTCCATTTGCAGCCTGGAAAGTTGAAATCTAGATGGATGGGAGCTTACAGAGTGGTGTAGGTGTCCCTATATAGTGCAATGGAGCTTGAGAACAAAGACGAAAAAAGGTTCAAAGTGATGGGGCAAGAGTAAAACTATATTCGGGAGATGTGGAGGAATTAAGAGGAATCGAGGCGGTGTACCTTGATGATGACTGAAGAATCACAAAAGTTATGTCTGTCACGATGGTAAATCAGACACTGCATAGGAGGCAACCCATGGATGGTGAAGTCTGAGTAGTCGCATGTATATTCCCTTCCCTCTATGGGGATGTACTTGTATTTTTTGGGATTTTGATTCGTCCAAGGGTTTTTCTTGTCGTGCTTCTTTTCCCTCAGGCAATGTATTTAGTAGAACCAACATGTTTAGAATTTTATTTTATTTTTGTGTGATTTTTGTTTAATTAGAAATTAGCTTAGGAGTACTCAGCCAATAAATTGCGCTAGTTTTGGATTTGTAAAAAATTGACACTGTTTAAATTTTTTGATGAATTAGCTGTGTACTTGTGATTCCATGCATTATTTCTATGGATCTTTTTATGTCATTTAGCATATTAGCATGAGTAGTTTTTGTTACGCCATGAATAAACCAGACAGGTAGAGTGAATATAAATCATGTACCATGAATGAGTGAGTCTGATACCTAGTTCAATACTGTGTATCTAGTACTTGCCCGGTTGATCTTTGCATAGGTTTTAGGATAGTTGTCTAGGAAAGGATCATAGGCCGTTTTTGTTAAGCCCATTTTTAGCCTAAATAACCTACCGAAATCATTTGATTCCCTTGATCCAAATTTTTGAGCCTTAAATAGATCATTTTCTTCTTTGATTAACCGATTAACCGTACCCATTTTCTTTTAAAATGAACCTATTTTGGCCCTGGTCCCTCCTTGGACATTGTGAACTTCAACATACACAAACTGCCTAAGTTGAGGGTGTCTGGAGTAGGGGTGCATAAAGATTGGAAAAGTTAAAAAAGGGAGAGAAAAGAGAAAAAGTGAAAAATGAGGTGTGGTATGACAAAAGAAAAGAAAAAGAAAAGAAAAAGTGAAAAATAAAATTCAAAAAAAAGAGAACAATGCATGAAAAAGTTTGAAAACACAACACACTCATACAAGTGCATAAATAGGGTGAAAAGGGAGGAAAAAGCAAGAAGAAAAAGCAAAAAGGATGAAAAAGTGAAGAATGGAGCCACATGTATGTAGTGCCAAGGAAGAGTTTTAGTAACTAAAAAATTTCCATATCTACCTTACCCAGCCCGAAAGCCTACATGACAAGTCAAAGCAATCCTATAGTGATTCTAATCTAACAATCTGACAGAACGAAGTAGAGAAAATAAGGGCAGCCTATGGTATCCAATATGCAGTATTTGGAACTTCTTTATGAGAGTGAGAGTCTCATTTTTTCAGTCTCATGTCATATATTTTTCTATATCTATAAGTGGGGGACTTCATTTGCTATGAGGGTACATGGTTTGTGTTTGACTTTACTAGTGGTTCGTGTGAAAAGCATTGCTGATGACTTGACTACCTATTAATAGCTAGATGACATTTCTTGATCCATGTTTATCATGTTTTGTGGTTTCTTGTAGTGCATGTTCTAATATGGTTCACGGGAAAAGGGTCAAAATCTTTTTGAGTTATAGTGCAAATTTTGTTTGATATTGGCTATATTGTCCTAGGTTTATTTTCTAGCTAAGCATTGTGTTTATTTTCTTTTCTTTGCCTGGGGACATATAAAATATTAAGTTGAGGGTGTTGATGTGCTGTGGGTTTACATCACTTTTGACGCTTAAAATTAAGAAAATAGAATGAACTTAGGTATGTTTATATGGATATAAGGCACTTTTACTTTTTATTTCAGGGAAAATAAGTGTTGGAGCAAGGATGTGCAAAAGAAGCCTCAAAATTCAGAAAATCAGCCAAAGTACTAATCTCAGTATGAGTCATAACTTGATTGTACGAGTCGTACTGAGAGCCGTGATGAAAGTTAGAAGGCTGAATTGGGAGGAAGGCAACCTACAACTCTCACTACGAGCCGTAATTGGAGTCGTGGAAATAATCAGAAGAAATTGCACAAAGGCAGACTCCTGGTACGGATGGACTCATGAAGCGTGGAACCAATGTACTAATTGTACCAGGAGCTGTGGTGAACTTCAAAAGATTTTCAGTACTTTGCAGAATTTCAGACACTACAGACAGTACGAGTAGTGGCAAGAAGGTAAGAGTCGTATCACAACACTCGTGAAGAATTTTAGAAGATGTCTAAGTTCTCAGGGCCAAACCAAGGAACCCATGAAAGACTCATAGGATAAATGTACGAGTTGTACCAGGACACCAACACTTAGACCGATCTGCAGCAGTCAAGAACTTATGGACAATAGGTACGACTCGTACAATCCTACGACGGGTGGTAGGACAAAGCATAACACTGGTGGCACTAGATATGGAAAACTACCTGTTAGCTTAGGAAAAGGTTTCTAATGTCTGTATAAATATATTTTATGTTTTATTTTAGTTAGAGGAGGACAAAACTGAGTTATTAGACGTGTGAAAAGTTACTTTTCTGAATTTTTATCAAATTTTGAGGAACAATTCTTAGGATCAAATTCTTGATTTCTTACATTGTTCTTGAGGTTGTTCTTGAATAATCAAATATTATTTTCTTCCAATTGTTGATGTAAGTATTTAATTATGTGTTTTTCTATGAATGCAAATTACAATCTTACAACCATGAGAGGCTAAAATCTCCACAACAAGCAGTTATAGGAACCATAGTGATTAACAAACTAGGGTTGCACAAAAGTGATTCAAAAACAATGCGAAAAGCTTGTATTATATTCTCTTCATGTTAAGACATTTCTTAATGATATACAACGTTAGGACTTGCCCCAATTCTTTACTTGCTTGAACCCAGAAAGGTAGAGATTAGGAAAACAGAATTACAACAAAGTCTTGATCTTTATGGTCATTGTATTAACTTGAGTTGTGGTCGTAGGATAGTTAAATTTGGAACATAGTGATAACAGTTAGTTTGCAACAGCTCATAAGACCTGACCCGGTGATTGAGTATAGTCATCCAATAGGGGCGAACCAGTCGTTTGTATTAACTGCTGCCCCTAAGTCACACAAAGCTCGTAGCACCTCAACTTTACCAATTTGTATGGGGAGGGTAAAACTCCCTGGGTCTTTGAGTTTCTTTGGCATTTTTCTCAATACCCTGTAACTGCACTCCTCAGTCAGTGCTACCATCTGGACGTCCACCAATCTCACTTTGTTCTCCATCACGTCCTTCAAGTATTTAGCATACTTGGGCATTCCCTGCAAAACATCAAGAAGAGGCAAATTTATGTGAAGTTCTCTGAAGCTCTCAAAGAACTTTTTGAACCATTCCTCCTCCTTGCTCTTTCTGAATTTCTGAGGGAATGGTGGTGGTGGTCTTTGTGCTGGCTGCAATGGAAGTTGTGCATTTTGTTGCCCAGCACTCTGATTATCTCCCATGTTGATGGATGGTCCTGGTCTAACCAACTCCGGCTGCACCTCCTTGCTCAGCTCTTTTGACACTGCATCAGCTAATTGCTTACCGCTTCTCAGACTGATGGCATTGATCTGCCGGGGGTTAGGATCTGTGTCGCTTGGTAATCCCCCCTGCAATCTCATGTTTTGAGCAGCTGCTATCTGACCCACTTTTTTCTCAAGATTTCGGGTGGCTACTTGCTGATTCATTAAGTCTGTTGCCATCCTCGCCTGATTTTCCACTAACTGCGTCTGGGTCTCCATGATTTTCTGCAATGTTTCCTCAATGTTGCTACTCAATTGCCCATCATTCTGCCTATTCTGCTGATACTGCTGCTGTTGAGGTTGCATATAATTTTGCTTTTGGTTACCACCCCAAAAACAATTCGGGTGGCCCTGCCAATTTCTGTTGTAACGGGTTTCAAAATTTTGATTGTTGCACTGCACATTACTAACAAAATTGACTGACTCCGGATTGGCTCCACAAGATTCTGCATAGTGCCCATTATTACCACAAATTTCACACCAACTCGGAGCTTGCTGAACTGCATTAACCTGGCCCTGGCGTTGGTTCATACTCAGTTTATTGAACTGAATCATCATTTGATGCTGGAACGAAGCTAACTGTGCTGCCAAAGCATTCAAACCATCTACTTCTATCAACCCCAATCTGTTTCCTGCCCCTCTCAATGACTCGTTGTGCCACTCTGGATTTCCTTGTGCAATTCTGTTCAACAAAGTGTACAACTCATCATATGTCTTATCCAAGGCTTGCCCACCCGATGCAGAGTCTAGTAATATTTTTGTGTGTGGGTCTAGACTTTCTACAAAGGTATGAGCCAGCACTTCATTTGATTGCTGGTGATGGGGGCAGTCTCTCAACAATGACTTGAATCTTTCCCAAGCCATATATAAGTTCTCATCAGGCCTCTGCTTGAAACTGAGTATTTCACTTCTCAACCTTGCAATTTTGCCTGAGGGGAAGAATCTGATAAGGAACTTCTTAGCCAAGTCATTCCATGAAGTTATGGAGTTCGGTGGCTCAGCCTTCAGCCACTTTTTTGCCTCTCCCAACAGTGAAAATGGGAAGAGGGTCATTCAGACATAATCTGTGGACACGCCGGTGGGGACGAACATGTCACTAATCTCTAAAAAACTCTGTAGGTGCTGCTGCGGGTCCTCATGTGCCATCCCAGTGAATTGACCACTAGATTGTAACAGCTGCACCATGTTCCGTTTAAGCTCAAAGTGCCCTCCAGGCTCCGGTTTACAGATGCTAGAGGTCACATTCGTCGCTAGTGGGATTGCCAATTCGCGAACTGGTCTTGCTGCCATTGCTTCGGATGACAACTGTACTTGTCCCGCGGGTGGTTGTTGTTGTACCTTTTCTTGAAGTCTCTTCAGCTTATGCTCTAGAGCTATTCTCCTTCGCAAATGGATTTGACGTTCAGGTTCAAGCAACGGTTCCACAAGCTCTCTATTTCTAGCCAGCTCGGCAGGACAACCTGTCACCTGCAATAATCAGACTAAGACCAAGTTTCTCAACACTTAAGAGAATTTAAAAATCACACAAAAATAGATAAATTATCAAAACTTCGCCGAGTCCCCGGCAACGGCGCCAAAAACTTGACGTGCCCGATTCGCGCATCCGCAAGTGTACGGGTCGTGCATGTAATATAGTGGCTCTTTTTAAGAACCGGATTGTCGAACCCACAGGGACTGGACCCATTCCTCTAACATCCATTTCTAGTGCGATCTTAAATACCTCAAGTGTTGGTTATAGACATTTTCGATAGAGATTAATTAAGTCTAAGTTTGGGTCAACGAAATATTCTAAAATCACTCTAAGAGCAACATAGAGTTAAAACCAATTAATCATGCAATCCTACGATTTGCAATGGGTTAAGCATGGAACTATCAATTGTTATTTCACATAATTAGAATTGCATGTTTATGGTCTTTCGAGCCTCTAAACATGGCAATCTAGCCACACTACATCATTGTGAGCGAGGAGTTTAATTTTCTAGTCGCGGGCAATCAATTATGTTGTGGTTTACGGGGAAACGATTAGGGACTTTCGTACGTCTAACAATTTAACTCAACTTAGCCTAACAACTACTTCTTCGAGTGGTGATGTGACATCCCAAGTTGGTCTTTCATAACCCCCGTGTGTCAACCAAGCAAGGTGTGAGGTATATTTCTATCCTAACACAATATCTCTCCCTAGAGACAAACATGCTCCTTACATTCTCATGTCCTGACCTAGGTAATGCTTTCTCAAGCTATTACTCAAGCTAACAAATATGCTTTCATGGTGATCAATCATAAAAACAACCAACAATCCAGAATGCAAGACGAAAACAACAATCAATAACTTAATTCCAAAACAAATTCATAAAAGCACAATCATAATTCATGGCTTCAACCCTAGAGGAAGGGTTCTTGCCATTCATGTTCGTAAAACTACAATTAACTAATACTAAACTAACATACTTACATGAATTTGGTAGATGAGAAGGGAATTTGATAAACCCTAGATGAGTTCTCCCACTTCTCCCTTCACTCCTAGGTGGTTTTTCAGAATAAAATCGTGACCAAATGATTTTAGGAGCTAAGGGTCCTATTTATAGTAAATGGAAAACGTGCATAATTTAGCCTGTCATGGAACGTCTCTGTGTCACGGAGTGTATCGCGGAGCAATGACTCCGTGACATGGAGGCAACGCGAAAGCTCTCTGGAAAGTGCCTCTGGAAACCAAGCTGCCGAGGGTCACCGCGCTAGCCTACGTGGCACGCTGCTCATGCAGCGCGTTGGCATGCTGTTGTCGCGCAGCTGGCCTAGTGTGGCACGGCGCTGGCACGCTGGTTCTCTGCCTACTGCTGCCGTTTGCTGCCTTCTCTCGTGCGCTTGGCAAGGGAGTAGCACGGCGCTGGGCGCGGCACACGCACAGCGTGGCACGCTGCCTGGCGCGGCCAGCCTTGCCAAGGCATGCTCCTTGCCGACTTTCGCCACTTGCTTCCACTCCATTCCTTGCTTTCACAAACTTGTGAATTAGTTCCTCAAAATCCTTGAAACCTACAAAACAAGGACTAATCATGTTGGTTAGCACATCTATTCACATTTATATAAAATCACATGAAAGTATGTAAAATAACTTAGATAAACAAGATTACATTAAGGTATAAAGCGTATCTCGGGCATGCTATTTTGCCCGTGATCACAACCCCACACTTAAAGCCTTGTTCGTCCTCGAACAACATTTTACAAATCATACTTATGGAGACTCCCACATAACTAATTTGGCAAGATCATTCAAGCTACGGCTATAATGATTACGTAAGATAACAAGCTAAAGATAGAGCATACATAATTTAATCACCGAGATGAAATACAACAGTGCTAAGACTTCTTAACCTCAAGAATCGACTCTCAATCTTAGCAAACTCGTGCAAATCAACTAATTAAGAAATCTCACATGAATTATATCCTTCATTCAACATGTTCCCCTCACAGAAATAGAGTTACCCAATCACACGCAAAAATGATTTGTACATCATAACATGTGTGGGTGAATCAATAAAATTTCACTCACTCTCACAAAGAATTCACATGCATCATGTAATGACCCATAAGCTTGCCCTTAGTGTTTTATTCCACTAATTTAAGGGTGTGTGAATGTAAGATCAAGTAGGACTTAATGGGTTGTACTGTAGGCAATGGGTTGTACTGTAGGTATTATTATGGCCAGGTAGTATTATTATGGCCAGTAATAGTGACTATCTTTCCTAAGCGCTTTTAATACATTACGCCCTCCTTACGAACTTCCCTTCCCTTACTTTACCTTTTTCTCCTTTCATCTTTCTTGTTCCTCTTGTGTTCCCCCATTTCTTTAGGCACTTTTAACTTATTAGTAAGGAGCTCTATAAATAATTTTTCATTAATTTGTCTTCTTGCTCCTTAGTAATACTCAACCATTTGCACGCATGTGCACCTTTGTCCTTTTCTCACTTCTACAACTTGCTACGTTTCCTTTCTTTTCATTCTTCTCACTCCTTTACTCCTTCGGATTTTTCCATTCACGTGCTTAGGAGTTTTGGATCAAGTTCAAGGCTAATGAAATAAAAAAGATTAAGCTTATGTTGCAGCTGTCAAAGAATAGGCTCAAGGCTCAATGGGGCTAACTAGGATTAATTTTTCAAGGTAGATAAAATGAGGGATAAGAATTGGTTCATTCGAAAAAAATGCCTAAATCATCTCCTACAATTCACATCCTTCATTTCATTTTATAAACACACCAGGCAAGTTCTAGACATTCCACAATGGCACAGAATACTCAAAAACCTTACACTCATGGCACATGCTCAATTTAAGACACATTCATCAGACTCTTACTCAGCTAATTATAAGAATTCAGAATTAAGCTTCAATCATATTAAGTCAAATTCAAGAGCCTAAGCGTCTCACACAAAGTTATACACCTGCATGCTTCACACCGAACATACTTGCATCTTACAATCACGTATAGCACATAACAAGAACATCAAGCACCACATAGTTATGGCTTCAAAAACCCATCACCTACCGACTAATTTTTCCTCAAGACGGTCGTCATCCATCCATCGTCGGAAACAGTCCCTAACTATGACTAAAACACTATATACAGACAAAGGAAAGAAAATAAAATTTTTATTCTTCGGTTCAAAGACCCCCCCGTCGGAAAAGAACCGAAAAGAAAAACCAACGGGTGATGAAGTCATGCTTAGTGCACAAAAATTTTTCAAAATTTTCAAATTTTTCACAAGCATTACATTCACCAAAAATCTTTAAGCACAACAAAATTTTTTGAAATTTCCCTTGAAATTTCCCTCACCCCACACTTAAATCGTGCTATGTCCTCATAGCATCAAATTAAAATTTACAAAGGGTGAGAAATCCTCCCTGAGGCCTTTAGGCCTAGCAAATAGCATGCTTTTCTTCAACTTTGCACAAGTGTGTGTCGACCCCATACTTTTTATCGTCCATGCTTTTTAGCTTCCTCCTCCACGGGTACTCAGACTTCCCCTCCATCTGTGCTTAACTTTCCACCAAAAACAACACAGGATGAAAAATAAATAAAATCAACACAAATGCAAGAAATTAAAATGGTACCTGTGGTACCCTTGGGTTGCCTCCCAAGTAGCGCCTTATTTTACGTCGTGGCCCGACGTGGACTATCCTTTTCAGGACATCCTCATACCTGGGTTCTCTTTCGAGAACCATCTCCTTTTCTTTTGCTGTTTAGAGGAAACAGCCTCCACTCTGTTCCTCTCTTTCTCCAACTTCTTCTCAATTTGAAGCCCTTTATCAGACTCGGGCTGAACACTTGTAATTTCCTTTGGCCCTGCACCTGTGGAATCCTCCCCCCCCACACTTATCCTCTGCCAACACACTAACCTGACAAAGGTTTCTATAGTGTGCAGATGGGTTCATTTCTTGGTAAACGCGGAAGATTTCTTCTTCATACTCGACCCTCATTTTCAGGGTCCCTGCTTTCAAATCAATCACCGCTCCTCCAGTGGCCAAGAATGGTCGTCCCAAGATCAGGGGTACCTGTTCATCAACCTGAAAATCCAAGACAATAAAATCATCAGGTATAATGAACTTACCTACTTTGATGAGAAGGTCCTCTGTTATTCCATCAGGTGTCACTCGCGACTTGTCAGCCAGCTGCAGCATCAACCTTGTCAGCCTCGGTTTTCCCAACCCCAGGGTGTTGAATAAGGATAGGGGCATTAGATTAACTGCTGCCCCTAAGTCACACAAAGCTCGTAGCACCTCAGCTTTACCAATTTGTATGGGGAGGGTAAAACTCCCTGGGTCTTTGAGTTTCTTTGGCATTTTGCTCAATACCCTGTAACTGCACTCCTCAGTCAGTGCTACCATCTGGACGTCCACCAATCTCACTTTGTTCGCCATCACGTCCTTCAAGTATTTAGCATACTTGGGCATTCCCTGCAAAACATCAAGAAGAGGCAAATTTATGTGAAGTTCTCTGAAGCTCTCAAAGAACTTTTTGAACCATTCCTCCTCCTTGCTCTTTCTGAATTTCTGAGGGAATGGTGGTGGTGGTCTTTGTGCTGGCTGCAATGGAAGTTGTGCATTTTGTTGCCCAGCACTCTGATTATCTCCCATGTTGATGGATGGTCTTGGTCTAACCAACTCCAGCTGCACCTCCTTGCTCAGCTCTTTTGACACTGCATCAGCTAATTGCTTACCGCTTCTCAGACTGATGGCATTGATCTACCGGGGGTTAGGATCTGTGTCGCTTGGTAATCCCCCCTGCAATCTCATTTTTTGAGCAGCTGCTATCTGACCCACTTGTTTTTCAAGATTTCGGGTGGCTACTTGCTGATTCATTAAGTCTGTTGCCATCCTCGCCTGATTTTCCACTAATTGCGTCTGGGTCTCCATGATTTTCTGCAATGTTTCCTCAATGTTGCTACTCAATTGCCCATCATTCTGCCTATTCTGCTGATACTGCTGCTGTTGAGGTTGCATATAATTTTGCTTTTGGTTACCACCCCAAAAACAATTCGGGTGGCCCTGCCAATTTCTGTTGTTACGGGTTTCAAAATTCTGATTGTTGCACTGCACATTACTAACAAAATTGACTGACTCCGGATTGGCTCCACAAGATTCTGCATAGTGCCCATTATTACCACAAATTTCACACCAACTCGAAGCTTGCTGAACTGCATTAACCTGGCCCTGGCGTTGGTTCATACTCAGTTTATTGAACTGAGTCATCATTTGATGCTGGAACGAAGCTAACTGTGCTGCCAAAGCACTCAAACCATCTACTTCTATCAACCCCAATCTGTTTCCTGCCCCTCTCGATGATTCGCTGTGCCACTCTGGATTTCCTTGTGCAATTCTGTTCAACAAAGTGTACAACTCATCATATGTCTTATCCAAGGCTTGCCCACCCGATGCAGAGTCTAGTAATATTTTTGTGTGTGGGTCTAGACTTTCTACAAAGGTATGAGCCAGCACTTCATTTGATTGTTGTTGATGGGGGCAGTCTCTCAACAATGACTTGAATCTTTTCCAAGCCATATATAAGTTCTCATCAGGCCTCTGCTTGAAACTGAGTATTTCACTTCTCAACCTTGCAGTTTTGCCTGAGGGGAAGAATCTGATAAGGAACTTCTTAGCCAAGTCATTCCATGAAGTTATGGAGTTCGGTGGCTCAGCCTTCAGCCACTTTTTCGCCTCTCCCAACAGTGAAAATGGGAAGAGGGTCATTCGGACATAATCTATGGACACGCCGGTGGGGAAGAACGTGTCATTAATCTCTAAAAAACTCTGTAGGTGCTGCTGCGGGTCCTCATGTGCCATCCCAGTGAATTGACCACTAGAATTTAACAGCTGCACCATGTTTCGTTTAAGCTCAAAGTGCCCTCCAGGCTCCGGTTTACAGATGCTAGAGGTCACATTCGTCGCTAATGGGATTGCCAATTCGCGAACTGGTCTTGCTGCCACTGCTTCGGATGACAACTGTACTTGTCCCGCGGGTGGTTGTTGTTGTACCTTTTCTTGAAGTCTCTTCAGCTTATGCTCTAGAGCTATTCTCCTTCGCAAATGGATTTGACGTTCAGGTTCAAGCAACGGTTCCACAAGCTCTCTATTTCTAGCCAGCTCGGCAGGACAACCTGTCACCTGCAATACTCAGACTAAGACCAAGTTTCTCAACACTTAAGAGAATTTAAAAATCACACAAAAATAGATAAATTATCAAAACTTCGCCGAGTCCCCAGCAACGGCGCCAAAAACTTGACGTGCCCGATTCGCGCGTCCGCAAGTGTACGGGTCGTGCATGTAATATAGTGGCTCTTTTTAATAACCGGATTGTCGAACCCACAGGGACTGGACCCATTCCTCTAACATCCATTTCTAGTGCGATCTTAAATACCTCAAGTGTTGGTTATAGACATTTTCGATAGAGATTAATTAAGTCTAAGTTTGGGTCAACGAAATATTCTAAAATCACTCTAAGAGCAACATAGAGTTAAAACCAATTAATCATGCGATCCTACGATTTGCAATGGGTTAAGCATGGAACTATCAATTGTTATTTCACATAATTAGAATTGCATGTTTATGGTCTTTCGAGCCTCTAAACATGGCAATCTAGCCTCACTGCATCATTGTGAGCGAGGAGTTTAATTTTCTAGTCGCGGGCAATCAATTATGTTGTGGTTTACGGGGAAACGATTAGGGACTTTCGTACGTCTAACCATTTAACTCAACTTAGCCTCACAACTACTTCTTCGAGTGGTGATGTGACATCCCAAGTTGGTCTTTCATAACCCCCGTGTGTCAACCAAGCAAGGTGTGAGGTATATTTCTATCCTAACACAATATCTCTCCCAAGAGACAAACATGCTCCTTACATTCTCATGTCCTGACCTAGGTAATGCTTTCTCAAGCTATTACTCAAGCTAACAAATATGCTTTCATGGTGATCAATCATAAAAACAACCAACAATCCAGAATGCAAGACGAAAACAACAATCAATAACTTAATTCCAAAACAAATTCATAAAAGCACAATCATAATTCATGGCTTCAACCCTAGAGGAAGGGTTCTTGCCATTCATGTTCGTAAAACTACAATTAACTAATACTAAACTAACATACTTACATGAATTTGGTAGATGAGAAGGGAATTTGATAAACCCTAGATGAGTTCTCCCACTTCTCCCTTCACTCCTAGGTGGTTTTTCAGAATAAAATCGTGACCAAATGATTTTAGGAGCTAAGGGTCCTATTTATAGTAAATGGAAAACGTGCATAATTTAGCCTGTCATGGAACGTCTCCGTGTCACGGAGTGTATCGCGGAGCAATGACTCCGTGACATGGAGGCAACGCGAAAGCTCTCTGGAAAGTGCCTCTGGAAACCAAGCTGCCGAGGGTCACCGCGCTAGCCTACGTGGCACGCTGCTCATGCAGCGCGTTGGCATGCTGTTGTCGCGCAGCTGGCCTAGTGTGGCACGGCGCTGGCACGCTGGTTCTCTGCCTACTGCTGCCGTTTGCTGCCTTCTCTCGTGCGCTTGGCAAGGGAGTAGCACGGCGCTGGGCGTGGCACACGCACAGCGTGGCACGCTGCCTGGCGCGGCCAGCCTTGCCAAGGCATGCTCCTTGCCGACTTTCGCCACTTGCTTCCACTCCATTCCTTGCTTTCACAAACTTGTGAATTAGTTCCTCAAAATCCTTGAAACCTACAAAACAAGGACTAATCATGTTGTTTAGCACATCTATTCACATTTATATAAAATCACATGAAAGTATGTAAAATAACTTAGATAAACAAGATTACATTAAGGTATAAAGCGTATCTCGGGCATGCTATTTTGCCCGTGATCAACCACCACCTACACTAGTGGATGCACCCTACTGAGCTTAGTTGCTGGTGGAGCTGCTCCACTAGTGGCTAGGTCTCGGCCTCTACCATGGCCCTATTTGGCTGAAAGGTAGTCCCTGAGCATGTTCCGGGCTTCCCGCCCCCAAAACATGCCCCTGAACCTACTAAGCACTGACAGGTGTGCGTCCTACCATACTTGTCACAAACTGGAATGCTGGGCCCCACTGACTATCTCCCCTGACCTCGAGAGCTGTTATACCCTAGGAACTCAAGGATCAGACCCGGGAGTCAAAATAGTGAAAAATTGAAATTTTGAACCAGGTCACAGGTCGAACCATGAAGAGGCCCATGAGGTGTGATGACGAGTCATGAGGTGACTCGTGGTCCAACAGGGCTGGCAGGATTTGTATAGGAGACCATGGGCAAACCAGGAGTCGTGGCCAGGCCTCACGACTCGTGAAGTCACCCGTGGCCTATACTAGCTGTTGGGCTAGGATCTTTGGGTAGTGTTGACCACGAGTCATGGCCACCCACCATGATTCGTGGTGTCCTCCGTGGGGTCCCAGGGTGAAATTTTGGTAGTGTACCTCACGACTCAGGCCATGAGTCGTGGAACCTCGTGACGAGTCGTTGGGTCCTTCGCTGGGACCCCCTGGCAGTTATTTTTCTGCAAATTAGTAAGGGATTTTTCATAAATTTTTAAGATCCTAAGACCTAAACTACGACATTTTGGGTTATGAATAGAGAAATTTAAAGGGGGTTAAGTTCCACTTCATTCATTCATGCATGCAAGGTAGGAGAATTGGGAGAGTGATTCAAGCTTAGAAATCATCAATTCATTGCAATTTCTTCTTGGGTTATCAAGAGAGGTTAAGAACTAGTTATTTCCAGGTATGTAAGGTTATCCATGGGTGATTTCTTCCACACCCATGCCCCTCCTCTATGATTTTTACAAAAGTTTCATTGAAAACTCATGGGTTTTTGAAATTGGTTTACTTAAAATCTAATGATTTGGTTATGGGTTTTTGTAAATTTAAAATCTTATCATAATTTATGAGTCTTAATAAGCTTTTATGATTTAAATTAATTATAATACTATTGATTTGAAAGTTCCATGTATTTAAGCCTAATTATGCATGCCCTATGATGGATTGATTTATGATCTAATTACCCATTGATGATATTTATAAGACCAACATGAATTATGATTTAAATCATGAATTTATTATTTTACCCATTATGATTTTATGAAATTCAAGCTATATGCATGATTTATGAGTATGTATGAGCCTTATGAATCATGAATTATAATTTGGCTGACTCACGAGCGTTATGTCATGGCTAGTTCATGTATGTACAAGTATGTTTATGAATTTCATGATTTAACTAGCCCATGAACTCATGCATGTTATACTATGAGCACTATATATGTTTTGGGAGTAGTATCGAACACCGAGTAGGTTCGGGGACCAGGTTCTACCTCGGATCTCATAAACTACGTGCCAATGTAGGTATGTTGGGACCTCCTATGGACTATCCCCAGCCCAAACGGCCTTTTCATGGTGATATCACACTTTCATGGTTCTACCCTTGGCAAGGTACGAACACCCTCCCGACTAGGGCTGCAAGTCGGGCTTCATGTGTGTTCATATCAGGTATGTTGGTTAAGAGAATCTCCCACTATTCCTCATGATTTATGCATGTTTATGATTATGTATATTGGCCTATGTCATGCTAAATAAAGCTTTTCTCTTATGATTATGATTGTATTACGAATGTTTTGAAAACCTTGAGCCTTATGTTATGTTACGATGTTTATGATATGAGCATGAGGTCCTACTTTTTAGATCATTTATGAGATTTTATATATTTTAAATGTCTGTTTTACTTATCTTTCATACTCAGTACATTCCAAGTATTGACCGAACACTTTCTATATTGTATCATTTCATGATACAGGACACGACTCTCAGGCTCACCCTTCTCAGTAGTGTTTCATGGATTTCCATCAGCGTACTTGGTGAGTCCTCATGTTTCAAGGGCCACATTCTTAGACTCTATGCTTTTCTTTCAGTTTCAGAAATGTTGGGTTAGTTGGGGAGTTGTCCTATCAACCGGTCTTTCATGATTTGAGGCTTTTCAGACTACCAGTTGTATTCAACCGTCGTGTATGGATTATCTATTGTCCTTTATCCATATTTATGACATGTTTACATTTTCTCATGTTAAGTCTTCCACTTATGTGATGCTATTAGATGTATTCTCATGGCATAGGTTGACTTGGGGTCTCTCGGGGATCCTTGTCTCGTGTCTACGATCCGGGTGTATGTTAGGGTTGTGACAAACTTGGTATCAGAGCCATAGGTTTGAAGTGTCCAAGGGTGTATGAAAGACGCATTAAGTAGAGTCTTTTTTATGGGTGTGAAGTGCGCCACATCTATGAAGAAGACGATACTAGACATTTAGGAAATGTACCCTTCTTTCATGATCTATGTCGTGTGATGAAAGTCCTCTACCCTTCTAATTCGTGCTATTCGGTTTGTAAGATCATTCCTCCATGTAGAGTGAACGCTAGAAGAAATTGTAACGGTAATGATCATGAGGGTGCCAATGGTGAGGAGCATCAGCCAACCCTACCCGTTTGCGAGGAGCACGCACTAGAGCCAGTTGCCCACGTTGAGTTTAGGGAAGTGATTCAGATCTGGCATATGCCATGATGGCCTAGGTTCAAAATCAGACAGTGGCGCATTACCCTTAGAATGGGAAGCGACGGCAGCTAGGGTGAGGGATTTCTTGAGGATGAGCCCTCCTGAGTTCATGGGTCGAGAATGGACAAGGATCCCCATGATTTCATTGAAGAGAGTCTGAAGATAACCCAGGTTATGGGGGTGAACAATGGAGAGTTTGTTGACTTGACCTCCTATCAGCTCAAGGGGGTGGCTCATATTTGGTATAAGCAGTGGAGAGATGCCAGGGCAGTGGGTGTAGGCCCGATAGGTTAGGAAGAGTTTAATGTGGCTTTTTTGGATCGGTTCTTTCCCTGAGAGATGAGAGAGCTCAAAGCAGCCGAGTTTGTTAATTTGAAACAAGGAAACATGTCCGTTCAGGAGTATGCATTAGAGTTCAATTGATTATCCAAGTATGATCCGAATTTGGTGGTGGAACAAAGGGCTCGGGTGAGTCGTTTTGTGCATGGGGTGGTGGATTACTTGGAGAAGGATTGCATGATCGCATGATTCATCGAGATATTGACTTTCCCCATATTGTATTACATGCACAACAGATGGAGTCGGTCTACCAGAGGTAGAGGGAGGCCAAGAGGGCTAGGACCGACAGCTATGGGGTTTCTCAGGCCAAGTCAGAGGGTGGATAGCGTCAGCAGTCCCAGCATAGGTCTGTCGCTCCAGCTCCATCATCGGCCAACATGCCATCCAGGTTCCAAGGAGGTCAAAGGAGAAGGGACTCAGGCTCAATAGATCAGGGTAGTATGCAGGTGGAGCGCACTTTTCCAGCTTGTGCAAAGTGTGGAAAGAATCATCATGGGAGGTGCTTAGTTGGCTTAGATGGGTGTTTGGGGTGTGGCCAATCCGGGCACAGACTTAGGGATTTTCCCTTAACCAGACCAGGGGTCAGTGGGACCCATGTGATAGCAGCCAATTCTACCACTCTAACAGCACGTCCCCCTCAACAGGGTGCCTCTACTAGTTCAGCAGGTAGTCAGCGCCAAAACAGGTTTTATGCTCTAGTACCCCGCCAAGAGCAGAAGGCTTCGCCAGATGTGGTCATTGGTATGTTGCAAGTCTTCCATATTGATGCTTATACCTTGCTAGATCTAGGAGATACTTTTTCTTTTGTGACCTGTTATATTTCTAGTATTTTTGGAGTTAGCCTTGAAATCTTGTCAGAACCGCCTCAGTCTCTACTCTAGCCAGTGAATCGGTTGTAGCTAGGGGGGTGTATAAAGGTTGCCCCATCACAGTGTTGCATAAGGTTACCTTCGCAAACTTAGTAGAGTAAGCTATGACTGACTTTGACCTTATTTTGGGCATGGATTGGTTGTTTGCATGTTATTCTTCGATTAATTAAAGAACCCGGTCAGTAGAGTTCAGGTTTCGGGTGAGCCGGTCTTGGAGTGGAAGGGTAAGTCAGCTGTACCAGCCGGTCGGTTTATTTAATATCTTAAGGCTCGGAAAATAATTTATAAGGGCTGCATGTATCACCTAGTTAGGGTTAAGGATGTTGAGTCCGAGACCCCGACTATCCAGTTAGTTTTGGTAGTGTGTTAGTATCCAGTGGTTTTTCCCTATGATTTGCCAAGTGTTCCTCTGAAGAGGGAAATTGATTTCAGCATTAATCTCTTACCCGATACACAACCCATCTCTATTCCTCCCTACAGGATGGTTCCAACCGAGCTAAAGGATTTGAAGGATCAGTTGAAAGACTTGCTAGATAATGGATTTATTAGACCAAGAAAGTCTCCATGGGGTGCACCGGTGTTATTTTTCTGGAAGAAGGATGGTTCCCTTCGCATGTGTATCGATTACCGGCAATTGAACAAGGTCATTGTCAATAATAGGTACCCCTTACCCAGAATCGATGACTCTTTTGACCAGCTTCAGGGTGCCAGATGCTTCTCCAAGAAAGATCTCGGGTCCGGGTATCACTAGCTCAACCTGAGTGGCATCCCAAAAATCATTTTTAGGACTTGGTATGGTCACTACGAATTTGTTTTATGTCTTTCGGACTAACCAATGCCCCTGCGGCTTTCATGGACTTGATGAAAAGGGTGTTCAAGCAATATCTAGACATGTGATTGTGTTCATCGATAATATCCTTATATACTCTCGGAGCGGGGAGGAGCATGCCGCTCACTTGAGAGTAGTGCTTTAAACCCTCAAAGATCGTCAGTTGTATGCTACGTTCAGCAAGTGTAAATTTTGGCTAGACTCTATAGCATTCTTGGGCCATGTGGTGTCGAGTGAGGGCATAAGGGTGGATTCTCAGAAAATCGAGGTGGTGAAGAATTGGCCCAGACCGGTGAATCCTTCAGAAATTCAGAGTTTCTTGGACCTAGCAGGATACTATCGGAGATTCTAAAGGGTTTTTCATCAATTCCAGCACCATTGACCAAGTTGACCCATAAAAAGATAAAGTTCCAGTGGTTAGAGGCTTGTGAGAAAAGCTTCCAAAATTTGAAGACTCGACTCACTTCAACACCAGCATTGACCCTACCCGAGGGTACCGATGATTTCATAGTATATTGCGATTCTTCGAGAATCAAACTTGGGTGTGTGTTGATGCAGCATAGGAAAGTGATAGCATATGCCTCAAGACAGTTGAAAATCCATGAGAAGAATTACTTGACCCATGATCTTGAGTTGGCCGTGGTGGTGTTCGCTTTGAAGATATGGCGGCATTACTTGTATAGTGTCCACGTGGATGTGTTTACAGACCACTAGAGCTTGCAGTATGTGTTCACACAGAAAGATCTCAAGCTTCGACAAAGGAGGTGGTTGGAGCTACTTAAGGACTACGATATAAGTGTTCTTTACCATCCGGGTACGGCTAATGTGGTGGCGGACGCACTTAGTAGGCTCTCTATGGAGAGTGTGTCCCATGTGGATGAGGGAAAGAAGGAGTTGGTGAAATATGTCCATTGACTGGCAAGGTTGGGAGTTAGGTTGGTAGACTCGACCGATGGCGGCATTGTTGTGCAAAATGGATCAGAATCGTCCTTGGTAGTGGATGTGAAATCTAGGCAAGATGATGATCCGATGTTGGTAAAGCTGAAGGAAGTTGTTCGGAGTCAAAAGGTAGAGGTCTTCTCTCAAAGGGGAGATAGGGTGTTGCGGTACCAAGGTTGTCCATGTGTTCTAGATGTCGATAATTTGAGGGGTCGGATATTGCATAAGGCACATGGATCCAGGTATCCTATCCATCCGGGTGCCACCAAGATGTATCATGATTTGCGGAAAATATATTGGTGGAACGGCATGAAGAAGGATATTGCAGAATTTGTTGCCAAGTGCCCGAACTGTCAACAAGTGAAGGTCGAACACCAAAGGCCGGGAGGCGTACTTCAGGATATTAGCACACCTACTTGGAAGTGGGAAGAGATTAATATGGATTTCATTACAGGCCTACCTTGTACTCGCCGACACTATGATTCTATTTGGGTGGTGGTCGACAGGTTAACCAAGGCTGCACACTTTCTACCGGTCAAAACCACAAATTCAGCAGATGATTATGCCAAATTGTATATTTGGGAGTTGGTTCGACTTCATGGAGTTCCCTTGTCTATTATTTAAGACCAAGGTACTCAGTTTACCTCTCAGTTTTGGCGATCTTTTCAAAAAGGGCTTGGGACTCAAGTTAAGCTCAGCAGCCTTTCATCCATGAATGGATGACCAAGCCGAACGAATAATCCAGACTCTCGAGGATATGTTGAGAGCATGTGTGATGGATTTCAAAGGTAGCTGGGATGATCATTTTCCCTTAATCGAGTTTCCTTATAATAACAGCTATCACTCGAGTATCCAGATGGCACCGTTCGAGACTCTTTACGGGCGGAGATGTAGATCGCCCATTAGATAGTTTGAGGTTGGTAAGGCAGCTATGATAGGACCTGATTCGGTTCATGAGGCCATGATAAAAGTTCAGATGATAAGGGATAGACTGAAAATCGCTCAGAGTGGTCAAAAGTCATATGCGATGTGAGAGGAAGAGATTTGGAGTTGAGGTAGACGATTGGGTATTTCTAAAGGTATACCCCATGAAGGGAGTCATGCAGTTCGAAAAGAAAGGAAAACTCAGTCCCCGCTATATTGGCCCCTATCGGATTATGAGAAGAGTTGGTAAGGTAGCGTATGACTTGGACCTGCCCTCAGAGTTATCTTCTATGTATCCCGTGTTACATGTGTCGCTTTTAAAGAAATGCTTAGGAGATCCAGCTCTAGTAGTCCCGGTGGACAGCGTTGGTGTAAAGGATAGCCTCAGCTATGAAGAAGTTCTTGTGGAAATATTAGACCGTCAAGTTCGAAGAATAAGTAACAAAGAAGTAGCTTCAATTAATGTATTATGGAGAAATCAGCATGTTGAAGGAGCTACATGGGAGGCCGAAGCAAATATGATGGCTAGACACCCGCATTTATTCTCTACCGGCTCAGTTTCAGTTTAAGGTATCAGTTTTGCTAAATCTCTAGTTAGTTTCCATGTTCAGTTCATGTAAGAAAGTTTGATTTATGTTATGATGGATGTATGTGATGTCTGAATTTAGTTCAACCATGCATTTCCTTTTGGAGGTAGTCATTCCGTCAATTTTTGGTTTAAATGATCGGTATTTGCATATGATTAATGTTTGATTCTGAGTTTCTGTGTGTTTCTAACATTCGAGGAAAAATGTTCCTAAGGGGGAGATATTGTTATACCTCGGGAACCCAAGGATCAAACCCGGGAGTCAAAACGGTGAAAAACTGAAATTTCGCACCAAGTCACAGGACAAACCATGAGGAGGCCCTTGAGGAGTGACCACGAATCATAAGGTGACTCGTGGTCCAGCAAGGCTGGAAGGATTTGTAGAGGAGACCATGGGCATGACCACGATTCGTGGTTAGGACTCAGGACTCGTGAAGTCACCCGTGGCCTAGACTGGATGTTGGGCTAGGATTTTTGGGTAGTGTTGACCACAGATGGTGACCACGAGTCGTGGTCTCCCACCACGATTCGTGGTGTCCTCCGTGGGGTTCCAGGGTGAAATTTTGGCAGTGTACCTCACGACTCAAGCCACGAGTCGTGGCACCTCATGACGAGTCATTGGGTCCTTCATTAGGATCCCCTGACAGTTATTTTTCTGCGGATTAATAAGGGCTTTTTCATAAATTTCTATGATCCTAAGGCCTAAACTACGATGTTTTGGGTTATGAATAGGGAAATTTAAAGGGGATTAAGTTCAGTTTTCACTTCATTCATTCATGCATGCAAGGTAGGGGAATTGGGAGAGTAATTCAAGCTTAGAACTCATCAATTCATTGCAATTTCTTCTTGGGTTATCAAGAGAGGTTAAGAACTAGTTATTTCCAGGTATTTAAGGTTATCAATAGGTGATTTCTTCCACACGCATGCCCCTCCTCTATGATTTTACAAAAGTTTCATTGAAACCTCATGGGGTTTTGAAATTGATTTACTTAAAATCTAATGATTTGGTTATGGGTTTTTGTGAATTTAAAATCTTATCATAATCTATGGGTTTTAATAGGCTTTTGTGATTTAAATTAATTTAAATACTATTGATTTAGAAGTTCTATGTATTTAAGCCTAATTATGCATGCCACATGATGGATTGATATATGATCTAATTACCCATTGATGATATTTATAAGCCTAGCATGAAGTATGATTTAAATCATGAATTTATTATGTTACCCATTATGATTTTATGAAATTCAAGTTATATGCATGATTTACGAGTATGTATGAGCCTTATGAATCATGAACTATGCTTTGGCCGACTCGTGGGCCTTATGTCATGGCTAGTTCATGTATGTACAAGTATATTTATGGATTTCATGATTTAACTAGCCCATGAATTCATGCATGTTATACTATGAGCACTATATATCTTTTGGGAATAGTATCGAACACCGAATAGGTTCGGGGCCCAGGTTCTTCCCCGGATCTCATAAACTACGTGTCACTGTAGATATTTTGGGACCTCCTATGGACTGTCCCCAACTCATAAGCCACCTTGCCAACATGTCTCACTATTCGGTACGGGCCGACATAGCGGGGACTAAGTTTCCCTTTCTTTCCGAATCTCATCACTCCCTTCATGGGAGACACCTCAGAAATACCTAGTCATTGACTTCAAATTCTAATTCTCTTTTTCTCATGTCAGCATAAGGCTTTTGGCGACTCTAGGAAGTTTTGAACCGGTCCCTTATCAGTTGAACCTTCTCTATAGCCTCGTGAACCGAATCTGGTCCTATCATCTCCGCTTCGCCAACCTCAAACCATCCAATGGGAGACCTACACCTCCGCCCTAGAGAGCCTCGAACGGTGCCATCTGGATACTGAAATGATAGTTGTTATTGTATTCAAATTTGATAAGTGGAACATGCTCATCCCAACTACCTCTAAAGTCAATTACGCATGCTCTCAACATGTCCTCTAGGGTCTGGATTGTCCGCTCCACTTGACCATCCGTTTGTGGGTGGAATGATGTGCTGAGTTTAACCTATGTAGCAATTCCTTTTTGAAATGACCTCCAAAACTGAGAGGTAAATTGAGTAACTCGATCTGAAATTATGGATAAGGGCACCCCATGGAATCGAACTAACTCCTAGATATATAGTTTGGCATAATCTTCTGTCGAATCCATGGTCTTAACCGGTAGAAAATGAGCAGCCTTGGTTAACCTGTCTACCACAACCCAAATGGAGTCATATTGTCGATGAGTACGAGGCAAACCTATGATGAAATCCATATTAATTTATTCCCACTTCCAAGTGGGAATGCTGATATCCTGAAGTACACCTCCCGGTCTCTGATGCTCAACCTTTACTTGCTGATAGTTCGGACACTTGGCTATGAATTCTACAATATCCCTCTTTATTACATTCTACCAATAGATTTCCCATAAGTCACAGTACATCTTGGTGGATCCCGAATGGATAGAACACCTGGATCCATGAGCCTCATGCAACATCCAGCTCCTCAAATCATCCACATCTGGAACACATAGGCGATCCTGGTACCGAAGCACACATCTCCCCCTTTAGAGAAGACCTCTACCTTCTGATTTTGAATGGCTTCCTTCAACTTTACCAAAATCGGGTCGTCATCTTGTCTAGCTTTCACATCAGTCACCAAGGATGATTCTGATCCGTTCTTCACAACAACACCACCATCGGTCTAGTCAATCAACCTAACTCCCAACCTTGCAAGTCGATGTACATCTCTTACCAACTCCTTTTTTCCCTCGTCCACATGGGACACACTCTCCAGAGAGAGTCTACTAAGTGCGTCCGCTACCATATTAGCCTTAAAGGACACTCATATCATAGTCTTTGAGTAGCTCCAACCACCTCCTTTATTGAAGATTGAGGTCCTTCTAGGTAAACACATATTGTAGACTTTTATGGTCTGTGAACACATCCATGTGGACCCCGTACAAGTAATGTCGTCTTCAAGGCGAACACCAAGACGGCCAACTTCAGATCATGGGTTGGGTAATTCTTCTCATGAACCTTTAGCTGTCTGGAGGCATAGGCTATAACTTTCCCGTGCTGCATCAATACACACCCACCCAAGTCCGATCCTTGAAGCATCACAATACACTACGAATCCATTGGTACCCTCGGGTAGGGTCAATACTGGTGCTGACGTAAGTCAAGCCTTCAACTCATGGAAGCTCTTCTCACAAGCCTCCGACCAATGGAATTTCACCTTCTTTTGGGTTAACTTGGTCAAAGGTGCTGCAATAGATGAGAAACCCTCAACAAAACTCTAATAGTAGCCAGCTAAATCCAAGAAACTCCAAATATCTGAAGGATTCACCAGTCTAGGCCAATTCTTCACCGCCTCGATTTTTTGAGAATCTACTTTTATGCACTCACTTGATACCACATGGCCCAAAAATGCTATGGAGCTCAACCAAAATTCACACTTGCCGAATTTGGCATATAATTAACGATCCTTGAGAGTCTGAAGCGCTACTCTCAAATGAGAGGCATGCTCTTCCTCGCTCCGAGAGTATATAAGGATGTCATAAATGAACACAACCAGGAACATGTCCAGGTATGGCTTGAACACCCTATTCATTAGGTCCATAAAGCTGCAGGAGCATTCGTTGGTCCAAAAGACATAACTACGAACTCATAATGACCATACCGCGTCCTTAAGGCTGTATTCGGGATGTCACTCTCCCGAACCCTAAGGTGGTGATATCCGGACCTGAGATCTATCTTTGAGAAGCACTTGACACCCTGAAGCTGGTCAAATAAATCATCAATCCTGGGTAAAGGATTCCTTTTCTTGATGGTGAATTTGTTCAATTGTCGATAATTAATGCATATCCAAAGGAAACCATCCTTCTTTCGGACAAATAAGACTGGTGCACCCCATGGATACTTGCTCGGTCTAATGAAGCCCTTATCTAACAGGTCCTTCAATTGTTCCTTCAACTCCTTTAGTTCGACTGGAGCCATTCTGTAGGGAGAAATAGATATAGGTTGTGTGTTGGGAAGAAGTTCAATACCAAAATCAATTTCCCTCTTGAGAGGAACACCTGGTAAATCATTCGGAAATACTTCTGGGTACTTATGCACTACTGAAACTGACTGGATAGTTGGAGTCTCGGACTCAACATCCTTAACCCTAAGTAGATGATACATACAACCCTTGGCAATCATCTTCCTGGGTAGAGATAGGAAATAAAACGACCTACAAGTATGGCCGAACTACCCTTCCACTCCAAAACTACCTCACCCAGAAAACGGAACTCCACTGCACGGGTTCTACAATTAATAGAAGCATAACATGCATACAACCAATCCATGCCAAGAATAATATCAAAGTTAGTCATTAATAACTCTACAAGGTCTGCGGAGGTGACTTTATGCAATATAGTAACCGGACATCGTCTATACACCCACCTAGCTACAACCAAATTACATACAAAGGTAGAAACTGAAAATGCTTTTGACAAAGTCTCGGGACTAACTCCAAAGCTACTAGCAATATAAGGTGTCACAAATGATAGGATAGCCCTTGGGTATAACAAAGCATAAGCTTCAAGGTGAAATACTCGTAACATACTATTAACCACATCCGGTAAAGTCTCCTGCTCCTGTCGCGAGGCGAGGGCACATAATTTGTTTTGGCGTTGTCCGCCACCCTCACTAGTAGATGCTCCCTGTGGAGCTAAACGTGTTGGAGCTGCTGCTAACCTGGTAGTTTGCACACAACTTCTATCATCATTCTGTATAGCAAATGGACACGCTCGGTGCATGTGGCTAGACCTACCACACCCATAGCAAAAATCCGAACCGAGTAAACACTCCCCGGCATGACTCTTGTAGCACTTTTCGCAGACTGGAGAGGTGCGCTCTGTCCGGCTGGTTCGGTATATGGGTAAAAACCGACACGCAAGTGCACGTGGTCAAACAAGTAATAAAGTGGCTAAGTAAGCCAAGTATCGAACCAAGGAGACTCTGGATAAGTAAAATTGCTTAACTATACTATATTCTAGCTTTACTTCTAATTATGCTGACAACAACGTAATCAAAAGTTAAATAATTTTGTTTATATACTATATACTAAACTATTAACAATTATCTACTGTGAATTGAAACTATGGATATGAGCATGCCAAGGTTAAGAACAAGTAATGAACTTAATTGTAATCATAATTCGGTTATTCTTCTCTTCATGTTGCTAGCCAAGAACATTAGCCTAGAGATTAAAACTCTCGTAATTAATCTCACTTTAGAATCATAAACCATTCGTCTACATTTCTATGATCAAATGCAATTTATGACCTAGCACTACAATTCCGGTTCCTAAATTGACTAATACGGCTTTCAAGTATATTTCTATCAGGAAAGCACATCAAAACCCAATTTTCTCAAATCAAGTTAAGAACAATACCCTATTAATTCACAACTTTCCAATTTCTTGCTCTCTCAAGTGAAATTGGACTTTTTAGATGTACATTAATGTCGGCCACACACTAATGCAGTAGAAACAAGAATTAATAGAACAACATAGAAGAAGAAGATGAAAAACCATATAATTAACAATCAAAATTCATCACCATTGTTCAAAACCTCAGCAAGGAAGAGAATTAGCCACTCATTTGTGGATTAATCATCCTAAAACGAGTGTAAATCATACATACAATTGATTGAAAGAAGAAAGGAAGAGAAGAAATCCCTTAGCTTTTTCGTCCCTCAACTGCCTCTAACCCACGTCCTTGCTCCACCAAGTCTGAATTAATTAAAAATAAGCCTTAGTGTTCTATTTATACTATTGGGAATTTTTCCCGGAATAACAAGCAACGTGTAACGGAGGCCAACGCGGAGCACTGCCTCGGTGACACGCCGTGGACGCGGACCCTCACTGGAAATCCAGGGTCCGGGAATATAGCCTCAACGTGGCACGGAGGCCAACGCGGAGGCTTATCTCCGTGCCATGGAGCTGTCGCGAGGCTTTACTGGAAATTGCCAATTAAATCACCCTCCAGGCAGTGTGCCTCCGCGATGGTAGCATGGCACGGCTCCATCGCGGAGCCCCTTTACATTGCTAATTCCAATGTCTTTTCCATGCTCGCATCCAAGTCCAACTCCGATATTGTCCCAACATGCATTTTAGCTCCTAAAAATCATATTTTACCTGCAAAACAATGCTAATCATGTTGGTTAGTATAAATTCACATTTTATTACCAATTACATGAAAATGTATACACATTGCATAACAAACAAGGTGAAAATGATACGTTTGAGTATCACTTGGGCATATAAATCTGCCCAAGATCACTTACCCCACACTTAAATCCTTGTTCGTCCTCGAACAACACATACACAACTCATGCAAATTACATCCCAACCCTTGCCACTATGGTGCGACAATTTATGCTACGGTCATCCCGATTATTCAATTTTTGCAAATCATCAAAAAACATGCATGGTCTTAACAATGCAATGACCTTTAATACATCAAGACTTCCTAGACTTTAAGAATCGACTCTCGATATCGGCAAACTCATGCAAATCAGCTAATCAAGATATCCTACACGAAAATCAATCTTTCATCAAGCATGTGCCCTCACAACTCAAGAGAATCTTCCCCTTTATGTTCATGCAACACACAAACATTCAAGTAGGGGCATGTAAAAATTAATTTCACTCTCTCTCCCAAAAGAATTCACATGCTTCATGTCATGACCCATAGGCTTGCCCTTAGTGTATTACTCCACTAATATAAAGAAATGCAATGTAAGATCACGTAGGACTTTAATGGGTTGTAATGGAAGCTATGGAACTAGTATATATTGGATTAGCCAATAATAGTCACTAGCATCCTTAAGCGCCTTTTCAACACATTCCCATCAACTCAAGAACATTGTTTCTCTCTTTTCTTTTTCCTCTCATCCCATTCATGCTTGTTTACTTTCGTATGGCCCATTTCATCAAACACACTTGACACAACAACAAAGGGTTTTCATGCACCTTCATTATCATTTCATTATACCAAGTGCCTCTTCAACCTCTTCTTTTCTTTCTTCACTCTGCTTTTCTTTTCTTTCCACTCTTCTCACTCTTTGACACTTCGGGAAAATTTTTCTTTTCTTAAGCGCTTAAGAGTTTTGTATAGACTTTACGGCTAATGAAAAGAAAGAATTAAGCTCAGTTTATACAATTTTGGACAAAAGAAAGAAATAATCGGCTAAAGGCTCAATGGGCTGACTAGGGTATACTGTCACATCAAAAGGTAGAGTATGACAAGAAAAAAATAGAAACTCTCGATTAAAACAAAGAAATGCCTACATCCTTTCCAACACTACACTTCCTTCATTTCATTTTGTACACACACCAGGCAAGTTCTAGACACTTCACAATAGCATAGAATAACAATACCTCACTTCACACTTTATGCACATGCTCGATTCAAGATGCATTCACAGACTCTTTAATTAACCAATTACATGAATTCAAAATTAAACCTCAATCACACCGAATCGAATTCTACAGCCTAGGTAACTCAACATATTTACAAAATTGCATGCTTTCAAACGAATCACTTTTACATTTTGAATATCAGTTACAACACGCAACCAAAATTTCACAACCATTTAGTAACTACAGGTTCAGTGATGCAATCCACCAAAGAAAAACTGAAAACAAATTAAAAATCCTACTCCTATCGACTACATTTCCCTTAAGACGGTCGTTATCCATCCATCATAAGGAACGGTCACTAACTATGACATCGGTTCAATGGGACTATTCTCGGTAAAAGAATCGAAAACAAACTCCGAGAAACCCAAAAATAAAAATTGAAAAATTTTTGCAAAACATCGATCATGTCGATGGAAAACTATTTACAAAATATTTTCTTTATATGTGCAAAATATTTTCGCAAAAATTTTGAAAAATATCGATCATTTCGATAGAAAAAAAAATATTTACAAAATTTACAAAATATTTACACTGGCAACCACAACCTTTCACAACACGCACCACTTACCACAAAAATATGTACCTATACAGATACAACACAAATCAGTTCACAACCACAGGGAAACATAACAACATACATGCAAAACAGAGGAAGAACATACAGCAGATTAGCCCAGCCCCAGCACCTAACTACTTCCCACCCCACACTTAAATCGAACACTGTCCCCAGTGTTCACAAAAATTACAAATCACAAAATTTCGGGTGGTGGAACTCCCTGATCAGTCGAAATATTCAACTTCTTCATCCGGTGTTGCTGCCTCATCGCCCATGTCCGAGTCACCTCCATCGTCGTCATCGGACTCCACATCGGAGTCCTCCCGACGTGTCTCCTCGTCCGTGGGGACATCATCGTCAGTGGGCTCAACGAAGGCTGGTCCCACTCGGCACAAAGCTCTGGCATTCTCGCCAAATGGGTAATCCAGCTCCAGCTGCCATAACTCATCCTCCGTGGCTGGTCTCCCACCAATCCGGAGCTGAAGCATCTGCATACCAAACATTCGTGCCATGTACTGATCTTCACGAGCATGTCGCTCGCCCAGTGTCAGCACTGGCCCATGTGTGGTGTCGGGGGCCTTAGTTTTTGTCACATCAAGGGCCCTCCGCTCCAACTGCGGGATGTAGTCCAAAGCCTCTTCCTCAACGTCGAGGCCCCGGAGAAAGGTGGTGATGAGTCCGCCGAACCCATATCTGTGGCCCTGGTGTAGTTGGGCTCTCTTCATGGCGGATATGATGACCGCCCCAACATTAATCTCCAGCCCTTTCATAAGGGCATACACCAGGCAGACATGGTCCCGGGTCACATCTGTCATGTGAACCCCCGGGATCAAGCACGAACACACTATTTTCAGCCATATTCTGGCCTCCCTGTTCATCTGCGAATAAGGCAGAGTCTGGTGATAACCCCTCTCCTTATGTCTGCTCCATCAGGCTGTGGATCGAGCCCCACATAAGGTGCGTCTGATGTCGGCGTATGGTGGGGTGATATTCAGCTGGCGGAGAATGTGGGCGTCTGTGTCCCGCGCTCCAATGATGGCATTTAATTGTTGGGGTTCCAGAGTGACAATCTGCCCTCTGATTTTTATTGTGTGGCTTCTGATGGCCGGGTTCCAATTTGCATAGAACTCCCAGACTAAATGTAGGTTGCACTCCTTGGGCTCCTGAAATATAAAGCTGAGCCCAGCTGCCTCGATCCTTTGCACAATACGGGGGAACTCCTGTGCTAGTGGTTCCCATGCAATATGCTCCTCGGGAAAGTACTTATTCTCCTTATGTTTTGCGTACCACTTCTTCCCTTCATCGGTCACCCACCTCATTCCATATTGGCGGCGTTGGCCGCACGGAACAGCTGGTGCAGCTGGGACTGCAGTGCCCAATCTCATTCGTTTTCTCCCGGTGCCTTAAGTAGAAGCACCTTTACCCTTATCCTGCCTACTAGCCATTGTACCTGTCAACATCAATAAACAAGCACAATGTCAAGCTAAATGCATATTAGCTTCGGCTAAGGTCGGGTTAAACTAAGTTCACCTCACACTTAGTCCTTAGCTACTTTTACGATACTACGGCAAGGATTACTTTATTTACAACCCAAACACAAACAACTATACAATTTATTGCTTAGTGCGTTCACCAAAAAATTTTCGACAGTATAACTTTTAGCGTACTACTCAGACTTCATACAGCTAATCCCAATCCTACTATCGCTAGCAATTCAACCGTTGCACTTAGCAACGAAAATAACAACCAAAAACAACAACAAAAATTATATACCTACATACGAATCCAAATAATCAAACCAATTTGAACAATTTTTACATTTTCCCAAAAATTCGAGAATTCGTCGTCTATTACACTCAAACGATATTTACAACGACTTATCTCAATTCACAAACACACCGCGGCATATAATTCACCAATTTATCAAGTTACCCAATTCGATTTCAACAACCCAAGCCCTAGAATTCAATTTTACAATCACATTCGAATCATTCACGCAATCGACAAGTTCAAACGCTAATTACAACATTCCGAACATCTATCAATCAAAGAATAATTCAATATCATGCTAAATTGCTACTTAGGATGATATATCTCACCTCACATGCTCAAATTCGACTAAAATCGCCAAAATCTTGAGAGAAACGAGGAAAACATACCTTTACGTTGAATAACAGAAGAAACTTGACAAATTGTTTGCTTAGTAGCGTGGCACGTTGGTTGGGAGAGGGGATTAAGGTGTTTGGTTGCGGAGAAGAGAGGAAATGGGGAAAAAAGGGCAAAAATCGGGGTTAAAAAGAAGAAAAACACGCGGGTCACCCGGCAACCCGGTGTGACCCGGCACTGAATATAGGGCAACGTGTCACGGAGGGTAACGCGGAGCCCCTCCTCCGTGACACAGAGCCAACGCGATGGCTCACTGGATTTTTTAAAAATTCAGATTTAACCTCAACGTGTCACGGAGGGTAACGCGGAGCCCTTCCTCCGTGACACGGAGCCAACGCCCCAGTGCACTGTCTCTTCATTTTATTTATTTTTTCATACCTTGCCTTTTCCTTCCCGACTCCATGCATATTTTTCTCCGTTTGACCTGAAAATCACCTCACTAAACAAAATTGGTTAGATTAATAGATTTCCCTAACTAAAATGAAAAATACTACTAAAACGAAAAATTTGTACTAAATCAAGAAAAAAGAAAAATAAACTAAAAACTATTTACACTTTACTAAACAAAAGAAAAAAATATTTTTCACGGGTTGCCTCCCGTGCAGCGCCTGGTTTACCGTCGCGGCTCGACGTCCTTTATGCTCAATTATCCACTAGGGTGATGGATGATTTTTCACGATCCTTGTCCTCCCCCCAGTAGTGCTCAACCTTATCAGGTGGTCTTCCTATCAACTCTCGGGATTCACTCATTTGATTAGCCTTCCCATGATCAATTACATTTATCACCGAGAGTTCCTCATTTACAATCGGGAGCTTGGGTGCTTTGTACACATCGAACACTTCTACCTTGTCACGTGCTCGCATTGTAAGTTGACCCGCAGCCACGTCGATTAATGCTTTTCCGGTTGCCAAAAAGGGTCGTCCCAAAATAAATGGGACTTCCGCGTCTGGTTCAAAATCCAGAACAATAAAATCGACCGAAAAAATGAGGGAGCCCACTTGCACAAGCACATCCTCAACAATGCCATCCGGCCTCGCTATGGATCTGTCTGCTAGCTGCAAGATTACGGTTGTAGGTCTAGGACTCCCCAGACCTAACTTTCTGAATACCGAAGATGGCATCAGATTTATGCTCGCCCCCAAGTCACATAATCCACGAGCTCGGATACTCTGCCCAACAGTAAGATGGATAGTAAAACTTCCAGGATCTTTCAGCTTCGTGGGCAGTCTATTTTGAATTCGGGAAGTGCATTCCTCCGTCAAAGCTACCGTGGCATACTCAGTCAAACGACTTTTGTTGGCCACGATGTCTTTAATATATTTGGCATATTTTGGCACTCCCTGCAAGACATCAACAAGAGGTAAGTTAACATGTACCTGTTTAAGCACCTCCATAAATTTCTTGAAACACGCCTCCTCCTTGTGTTTCTTGAGTCGTTGAGGGAACGGGGGTGGAGGCCTTTCTGATTCAGCTTCTTTGGTCTTCCCCCTATCAGAACTTTGTTCCTCCTCAACTTCTGCTGCTCCTGACTTTTCAGGCGGTCTTTCCGATTCCACCTCCTTCAACTGCAAATCACTCCTCGTGGTCACTGCATTTACCTTCTTCGGATTAGGATCCGTGTCGCTAGGCAGTCCTCCTCTGGGCCTTGTATTTTGGGCACTAGCAAATTGCCCAAATTGATACTCAAGAGCCTTGGTCGCTAATTGATTGTTCTTCACTTCGGCTGCCAATTTAACATAGTCAGCCTGCAATTGCGCCTGATTAGTGATCATGGTCATGAACATCTCCTCAATGGTAGGTGATGGTGGTGGAGGAGGGGCATTGTGATTTCTGAATTGGGATTGATAGTTCTGTTGCCCTCCTTGATTCCTCTGCATACCCTGACCCAAACTTTGGCCTTGTTGGTTGTTGCTACCCCACGAAAAATTTGGATGATTCCTCCAATTTGAGTTGTAGCCACTACCAAACTGCTGCTGATTTCTTTGTACATTGCCCACAAAGTTAACCGAATCTGGGTTTGCTCCACAGCACTCAGCTGAGTGCTCACTGCTACCACACACTTCACACCACATTTGCTGGACCGCATTGACTGAAGCTGAAGGCTGGTTCAAGTTCATATTGCTGAAGTGGTTGTTTAACTGATTCTGCAAGGCAGCTATCTGTGCAGCGATAGCTATAAATCCATCCACTTCAAGCACTCCTGCTGCTTTCCTTGCTCCACCTCGTGATGAATCAGCATTCCATTCTGGATTGCCCTGTGAAATTCGGTTGAGCAAAGTGTACAGCTCCTCATAAGTCTTTTCCAGCGCTTGCCCTCCAGCTGCTGAGTCTAACAAAATTTTAGTATGGGGTTCCAAACCCTCAATAAATGTGTGTACCAACACCTCATTGGACTGATGATGATGAGGACAGTCCCGCAACATGGATTTAAATCTTTCCCAGGCTTGATACAAATTTTCTCCCTCCCTCTGTTTGAAACTTAGAATTTGACTTCTAAGTCTGGCTGTTTTACCAGAAGGAAAAAATCTAATCAAGAACTTTCGTGCTAGATCATCCCACGTTGATATAGAATTTGGTGGTTCAGCTTTTAACCACCTCTTGGCTTCACCAAGTAGGGAAAACGGGAATAAGGTGAGTCGAACATAATCAGGTGACACTCCAGCGGGTATATAAGTGTCACTTATCTCCAAAAAATTCTGGAGATGTTTTTGTGGGTCTTCATGAGGGAGACCGGTAAATTGCCTACTTGTGTGCAATAGTTGCACCATGTTCTGCTTCAATTCAAACCTCCCTCCAGGCTCTGGTTTGCGGATACTTGAATGTACATTGTTGGCATGTGGGATTGCCACCTCGCGAACCGGCGTTGCTGCTGCTTCATCGGGCACTAACACTTCCCTAACAACCGGTGGATTTTGTTGCTCCATAATAGACTGTCTGAGCAACTGCAGCTTCTTTTGTTGAGCTTCTCTGCGTTTACTATGAAATTCACGTTCAGGCTCTGTATAAGATTCCACCAGCTCCTTGTCCTTTGCCAGTGTTCACAGAAATCAAGTCTGAAAAATACAGGCTAAGACCAAGTTGTCAACACTAAAGAAAATAAAACAAAAATACAGTAAATTTACACTTAACACAATTTCACCAATTGCCTAGTCTCCCCGGCAACGGCGCCAAAAACTTGTCCGGCTGGTTCGGTATATGGGTAAAAACCGACACGCAAGTGCACGTGGTCAAACAAGTAATAAAGTGGCTAAGTAAGTCAAGTATCGAACCAAGGAGACTCTGGATAAGTAAAATTGCTTAACTATACTATATTCTAGCTTTACTTCTAATTATGCTGACAACAACGTAACCAAAAGTTAAATAATTTTGTTTATATACTATATACTAAACTATTAACAATTATCTACTGTGAATTGAAACTATGGATATGAGCATGCCAAGGTTAAGAACAAGTAATGAACTTGATTGTAATCATAATTCGGTTATTCTTCTCTTCATGTTGCTAGCCAAGAACATTAGCCTAGAGATTAAAACTCTCGTATTTAATCTCACTTCAGAATCACAAACCATTCGTCTACATTTCTGTGATCAAATGCAATTTATGACCTAGCACTACAATTCCGGTTCCTAAATTGACTAATACGGCTTTCAAGTATTTTTCTATTAGGAAAGCACATCAAAACCCAATTTTCCCAAATCAAGTTAAGAACAATACCCTATTAATTCACAACTTTCCAATTTCTTGCTCTCTCGAGTGAAATTGGACTTTTTAGATGTACATTAATGTCGGCCACACACTAATGCAGTAGAAACAAGAATTAATAGAACAACATAGAAGAAGAAGATGAAAAACCATATAATTAACAATCAAAATTCATCACCATTGTTCAAAACCTCAGCAAGGAAGAGAATTAGCCACTCATTTCTGGATTAATCATCCTAAAACGAGTGTAAATCATACATACAATTGATTGAAAGAAGAAAGAAAGAGAAGAAATACCTTAGCTTTTTCGTCCCTCAACTGCCTCTAACCCACGTCCTTGCTCCACCAAGTCTGAATTAATTAAAAATAAGCCTTAGTGTTCTATTTATACTATTGGGAATTTTTCCCGGAATAACAAGCAACGTGTCACGGAGGCCAACGCGGAGCACTGCCTCGGTGACACGGCGTGGACGCGGACCCTCACTGGAAATCCAGGGTCCAGGAATGTAGCCTCAATGTGGCACGGAGGCCAACGCGGAGGCTTATCTCCGTGCCACAGAGCTGTCGCGAGGCTTCACTGGAAATTGCCAATTAAATCACCCTCCAGGAAGTGTGCCTCCCCGATGGTAGCGTGGCACGGCTCCATCGCGGAGCCCCTTTACATTGCTCATTCCAATGTCTTTTCCATGCTCGCATCCAATTCCAACTCCGATATTGTCCCAACATGCATTTTAGCTCCTAAAAATCATATTTTACCTGCAAAACAATGCTAATCATGTTGGTTAGTATAAATTCACATTTTATTACCAATTACATGAAAATGTATACACATTGCATAACAAACAAGGCGAAAATGATACGTTTGAGTATCACTTGGGCATATAAATCTGCCCAAGATCACGCTCTACCTGTGTACCCCTCTGGTCCCTCGATCCTGAAGCCCTACTCCTCTGATCGCCCTTGGGTTTGGATGGAATACTAGCTGATAATGGTGCTAGAGCTAGTGACCTCTGCTGAAACTTAGGGCGGTGACCACCGCCGGATCTCTGATGAGTAAACCCATGGCTATCTATCCGAGCCCTTTTTTCCTCCATCTCCCTCGAATGAGCTTCCTCCATCTGCTAGGCATACAATGCTATTCGAGGAAAGTCCATATCTTGATGAAGAATGGCAGTCCTGCAATCTGTGTCCAAATAGGCCGCCACGCCATGAACAAATCGGCTCACCTGCGCCCTCTGATCAACCACTAACTCTGGGGCACATTTTGACAAGCGAGTAAAGTTGACAACATACTCCTATACCTTCATCCTCCCCTACTTCAAATTCAAGAATTCTTCTGCCTTCAACTCCTTCATCTCCCGAGGGAAGAATCGATTTAGAAATGCCATGTGGAACTCCTCCCAAGTGACTGGACCTGATCTGGCGGTCCTACTATCTCTCCATTGCCTGAAATAGATACGTGCGACCCCTTTCAGCTGATACGAGGCCAACTCTGCATGTTGAACCCAGTCACCCCATAACCTAGGTGATCTTCACAATCTCGTCAATAAACTCATGCGGATCCTCATTCACTTTTGACCCGAGGAACTCAGGCGGGTTCATTATCAAAAAGTCCCTAACTCGAGCGGCTGCTGCATTTCCATTTTGCGGAACATGCGCAATAGCCTGTTGATTGACCTGAGCAGTCAAGGCCTGCACAAGACTCTGAATAGAAGCTCGAAACTCAGCATGGGCAACTAGCTCCGATGCCTGGGGCTCCTGAACTGGTAGGGCTTGCTGATGCCCATTTCCATTTCCATCCTCGTGGCCTTCACTATTTCCATTTCTTCTACCATTCACTCTTTGGGGAGCCATGATTTTTCAATAGCGAATAGCATGATATTATAAGGATAGAAAGACGCTTCATCATACAACATAGATCATGAAAGAGGGGAACATTTCCTAAACGTCTCGCAGCCTCTTTTTCATAAGTGTGGCGCGCTTCACACCCATGAAAAAGACTCTACTTAACGCATCTTTCAGACACTCTAGGAAATTTCAAATGTATTGCTCTGATACCAAGTTTGTCACGACCCAAACATAGACCTGGATCGTAACATAGGGTAAGAAGCCTCGAGAGACTCCAAGTCGACCCATGGAATGAACATTCATCTAACTTCGTATCATCAAACTAAATACTTAATATATCAACATATTGGAAGCATGAACATAACATAGCATAGCATGATAATTGGTACGAACTAAATACATAATAGCGGAGTACTACGTATAGTTTGAAAAGCCTCTAACATAACAGATAGGTTAATGGGACAACATCCCCAACTAACCCGGCAGCTGAAACTAAAAGAAAACATCAATTTCTGAATAATGGTCCTCGGAGAATGAGGACTCACCAACAAGCTAGATGCGAAATTCCCTAACAAGCTAATGACGATGTTGGATCTGAAGATCGGAGTCTGTATCATAAAACGATACACCATAGAGTATGTGGTCAGTACATGAAATGTACTGAGTATGCAAGGCAAGTAAAATAGACATCTAAAAAGATATATAAAAGCTCATAAATGATCATAAGAGAAGGACATCATGATCGTATCATAAATATCATAAGATAACATAAGGCTCAAGGTTTTCAAATCATCCATAAACCCTTTATTATCATAATCATAAGAGAAACTTTATTAAATCATCACTTGAGCCAATAACATAAACATAACAATGCATAAAATATGCGAAACAATGGGAGGACTCGTCATAACCGACACCATCATGGTAGAGCCTTGCATGTTGCCCCAACTATCTCACTCAAGTAGGCAGAGTCTCCCCTGGCCTACCAGGCGAGGGACGTGCATTATGTGATATCATGAAATCAGTGTAATGTATCACTATAAACCCACGGTGGCACGTGGTTATGAGACACCAGCGTAGTCCTTTGAACGTCGGGCTGCTCAATGCTAGACACGGCTCCCAAAAACATGCACATTAGGCTCATATATAAATCAATGACATCATTCATTAAGATTCATGGCTAAATTAACATTTATTATTCATTGATCCCCATTAAAACATGATTAGCCAAGAATCAAAGGCCCTTTAGTCGGCCAATATCATAAATCGATAAATCATGAGATCTATTTCATAAATCGTAAATCATTCTTCAACATGTGGGCATTTCCCAATACTTTAACATGCTTTACAATACTCAATTCATTCGAGAATATGCTTATAAATATGGGTAACTTGAATACATGTTTTTCATAGTCATCAATTCATAATACTTGAACATTCATAATAAACCTGATTTTTATGAACTTTTCATAAATGGGAAATTTGATTTATAAAACTTGAAACATGATTTTTAATGAAAAATAACATAAAACTTAACCATAACTCGAAATTCAATAGTAGTATTTCAATTAGATCAAACCCATGTAGAGAAATCGAATTTTCATGCATTGGGTACAAACCCCATAGAGTTTTGATAGGAATTTCATGAATTTAAAAATAGATTGGGCATGGAGGTGAAAGAATTCACCCATTCATAACCCTACATACCTTGGGAAAATCAAATCTCACCACTCCTTGAAAGCCCAATGGAAATTGATGAAGAAAATCTTGAAGACAAGCTTGATCACCTTCTCAATTTTATAACTTTGCATACATGAGAATGAATAGGCTAGAAAGGCTTAACCTATCTTAATACATTTAGAAAATAACTTTAAAAGACATAGTTTAGGACCTTAGAGCGTAGGAATGATGAAAATTCCCTTAATGAAAAATGCTAAAAAATCTGCACTAGCGAACTAACGGATGGACTAACGGGTCATTGGAGGATACCACGACTTGTGGTATCCATTCGTTTCCTACACTGCTAAAATCCCTGATCTCAGATTCGACCCCACGACTCGATAGAATGAGTCTTCCTATCAACCAATGGGTCATTGTTTAGTCCGTTGCTTCCTCCTTCAGGTCGTGTACTACTCCTTCTAACGAGCCTCACCACGACTTATTACATCCTCCAATGAGTCGTGGTTGCCTTTCGTTAGGTCTACTAGAAAATATAGTTATCCCCATACAATGACTAGTGACCACGACCCGTTACTTCTCACAACGGGTCGTGGAATGACCTGTTACCTTCCCTTAAGCTGAGGTCCAATACCCACCACAGCTCCAAATGATGACTCATTGTAACCAACAACGAGTCGTTACTTTGTTCATTATTTTCACTATCCCTAGGCCTCTTCCTTCCCCCGACTGCTTCCCACGGGTCATTGGTTGGACCAACGATCTGTTGGGTCATGCGTCTTGTGGGATTTTTCCTAGTTTTTAGCCACTTTTATTTTAAAACCCGGGTCTAATCCTAGGCACTTTCAGGGTATTACAATAGCGTTCCCGCAAGAAACCTAGGGGGATTCATCCTGAGGAAATCCCTGACCCTAGCTGCTGCTGCATTTTGGGAATGTGAGCCATTACTTGCTGATTGACTTAAGTGGTCAACATTTGTGCCAACATCTGAATGGATGCCCTAAACCCAGCATGGGCAACCTGCTCGAGCACATGATTCGCTGGGGCTGGTGAGGCTTGATGGTGCCCATCTCTATTGCCATCCTCGTGGCCATTTTCATTTTCGTTGCTGTTTCTTCTTCCATTAACTCGGCGGGGAGGCATGATTCTGCAAACGTGTATAGCAAGAGTTATAAGGATAGACAGATACTTCATCGCACGACATAGATCATGAAAAAGTGAAATTTCCTAAAACGTTTCATAGCCTCTCCGTCATAAATGTGGCGCACTTCACACCCATGAAAAAGACTCTACTTAATGCGTCTTTCAGACACCCTAGGACATACTGAACCTTTGCTCTGATACCAAATTTGTCATGACCCAGGCATAGGCCCAAATTTAGACACGGAACCTAGAACCACAAATGGCTCCAAGTCGACCCATGGCATGAATATGAAAAGTAAGCTCAATATATATAAAGCAGAAGTCTGAATAATAGAACATTCAAATAACGAAAATCTCAAAACACTGAATCCAAAGCTGAATATAAAAACTATGTCTAAAAAGCCTCTAACATACTGATGAGCTGATAGGACAACACCTCCAACTAGTTCACTAGAAGTCTGAAATAGAATATGATGATAACTCAACTATCTAAAGGTCCTTGAAGGATGAGGACTCACCAACAATGTTGTCAACTCAACTATCTAAAGGTCCTTGAAGGATGAGGACTCACCAACAATGTTGTCTGGGATGAACTCTGGAAACTGGCTAGTGGCGAGACAGAATCTGAACGTCTGAGCCTATATCATCAAAATGATACAACATAGAGTATGCGATCAGTACTTGGAATGTGCTAAGTATGCAATGTAAGTAAAATAGGCTAAGTATAAACTAAAAACTTGCATAACATAAATCATATCATTATAAAATTTTGAGAGTACGGACTGCATGCTAAAATCTGAAAACATGAATAGATATACGTTGAACGTCATAACTGAATTGAATGACCTAATGCTGACACTAATATTCAGAAGTAAAACTAATAAGATAATCATTGGATCAAACCTGCTGAAAACATATTATCATAACTAATGAACATGCATAACTGAAATCATGAGGAACAATTGGAGACTTTATATAACCGAAAGTATCACGATAGAGCTTATCTGATCTCAACTATTACACTCAAGTGAGCAGAGCCATCCAAAGCCTTTTCAGGGCTAACGTCGCTACCATGATATCGATATCAAGTTGAAGGTCCATTCGGGGCAGGGGAAGCTCACAAGGGAGGTCCCAAAGCCACTAAATAATCCTATGTTGGCATGTTGTTCAGAGACTCGGGCTTTTCCTGAACCCCTAGCCTACTTGATTCTAGATACTTCTCCCAAAAAACATGCAAATGCTCTGCATCATTTTTCAACAAAGATGAAACCATCATTTTTCAATGAAACTAATAATGTAATAACATGCACAGTCTGAAATCTGAATTTGGGAGCCCTGGGCTCAAAACATTCCACAAGCTGAAAGTGAGAGTATCGACTCCAAAACCATGTGGTAAGCTAGTATTATAAAACTGGACTAAATCATGAAAGCATCATGTAGGATTGCCCAAAACATTAACATACTAGAGATAGACTTGGTAGTAAAAATCATAGATTCATACATGTGTAGATCATGAACATTCTTTCATGCTAGATATCTCATCATACTTGAAATGCATAGATCATAAACTTGACTTTTCATGAACTTGCATAATTGGGCAAAATTCTTCTAAAACTTGAAATCATGAATTTGTAATAAATTTGCACATAAATACTTCTCATGAATCTTAAAACATCATTTGAAATATGAAGGGGATTGACCCATGAATTAAACATAGAGAATTTCATAAATTGGGTAAAGACCCCATAGAATTATACACTTGAATTCATGAACTTGAGATGGGATTTGGGCATGAGAGCGAAGGGAAACTCTCATTCATGACCCTACATACCTGGGTAATCTTATTCTACGCTCTTCCTTGAGAGCTCAAGAGATATGGGAAAGAACTTGAAGAATTCTGGACTTGATCTCCTTTGGAATTCTCTAATCTTGCATGAATGGGGAGGCAAAAGGTTAGAATAGGATTAACCCTCTTAAAATCCTCCTAACTAAGCTTAAAACGACGTATTTTATGCTTAGGAGCTTAGAAATTATGGAAATGTCCTATTTAAATTCACGGAAAATTTTACACTATTAGGTGCCACGACTCACACCACGAGTTGTACCTCCATCCCATGACTCGTGCTTACCATCCGCAGTCACCACTGATTCCCTAACTTCTCTAAAGTTTTCCATGGGTTAGACCATGACTCTTACCACCAACCTACGAGTTGTTAAGTCCATCCATGGTCAATGCTTCCAAGATCCTTAGTTCCTCTTCACAGGTGCAGGCCACGACTCGTGGCTCCACCCTACGAGTTGTACCCTGACTCATTTCCTCCAACTTGTTGCACAACAAATCCCTTATGACTACTGACCATGGCTTATCCTATGAATCGTGACATGCTCCCATGAGTCATACATTGACTCGTTACTAGAAGGCCTCCTGCTGTAGATCTGACCATGAGTGATACCACGACTCGTTACTCCTTCCCCCGACTCGTACCACGAGTCATTCTGAGTCATTTTTCAATATTTTTTTCTCCTGATCACATTTTAAATCTCAAGTCTAGTCTTAGGAACCTTCGGGGTATTACACCCCAAGGGGCCTTTAGCTTGATATCGATATCATGGTAGCGTCCTTAGCCTTGAAAAGATTTTGGACAGCTCTGCCCATTTAAGTGTGATAGTTGGGGCATCATGTAAGCTCTATCTTGCTGGTGTCGGTTGTGACGACTCTCCTATTATTCCTCATGATTTCAGTTATGCATGTCTATGACTTATGATATTATGTTTTCAACAGGTTTGACCCAATGGTCAGTTTATAAGCTTTTACTTATGATTTTAGTTATGGAAAGACATATGATTCTATTTTCAACTTTGGGTCAATCGATTCAGATATGAGATTCAGTTTATGAATATACATGTTTTTAGATATCAGCATGCAGTCCTTACTCTCATGATCTAATGAGTTATATTTATATGCATGATTTCAGTTCATACTTACTCAACATGTTTTACTTACCTTACATGCTTAGTACATTCCAAGTACTGACTGCATACTCTATGTTGTATCATTTCATGATATAGGTGTAGACGATAAGACTCGGTTCCGTGGTTAGTCAGTCCCTGCAGCTTAGTTCCATTTCTTTTATTAGGGAGTCCTCATCCTTCGAGGACTTTCAGTTGATTGATTTATGTTATTTTCAGTTTCAGACTATAGTGAGCTAGTTGGAGGTGTTGTCCCATTAGCTCATCAGACAGTTTAGAGGTTTATCAGACAATATGTAGAATTTCATCTTTGTTCAATATTGACTCTGTATGATTGATATGTATTTATACTTCTGCTTATGCATGTTTCAGTTATCATATTTCGCTTGATATATATTCTTTGGTTATTATGCTCATGTCATGGGTCGACTTGGAGCCATTTGTGGTTCTAGGTTCCGTGTCTCGACCTGGGGTCTCAGCTCTGGGCGTGAAAACCTACTACCTATCAAATTAAAATTCTTTGAGTCTAATTTTTGGCAAAACAAATTGCTCTTCAATTGAGTTTGGAATAAAAAAGTGATGCGTATTTTACCACAAACCTATACAATATCCGAGTGTATACATAATATAGACTCCACCTAGATATGATGCGATAAGTATGGATGAGGTGTTGGCACTTTCACTTCCAGGTGGAAGTTAAGTAATATATACAACCTTATTTAACAAATAGTCACCATTTATCTCTTTGAAGCATTAAATGCTTATTAAATATAAGGTCGTCACTTTATATCACTAAAGGCAAATACAAATAGATAGACGTTTAGCAGTTTTGTTTCTTTTTTTTTTCTTATCACAAAGCATATTTAGGAGCAGTAACATCCATATATATGATTGTATTTGTACTAAAGATGAATTTGGTAGAAAAATATTCTTATATACATTATATTTAATTATTCAGGTTTGAATCCACAGCTAAAACGTCAAATCTATGGATTAGCTCGTGTTGTTATTGATGTTGTTGTTGTTTTATCAGCTATTTCGTGTAGCCCAGCTTGATAAGCATTCTTTCCACTTTATTTCTATCATATAATTATGGTTATGAACTCGCAAGTGTCGCTGAATTATTGTTTTATTTTATGTCTAATAAGGCCGACTATGAAATAGTGGGGTAAACCTCAATGCTAAGTCTGGAAAAATTCCATGTAGTGTAGAAAATCTCAATGTTGAGACTAGGTGAATCCATGCAGTGGTTAAACTTAGTTTGACAATATTGACCCAACAAAAGGGAGGGTAGACATTTGTGTATATGGTATTTAAATTATATGATCTCGTGCATTGGATCTAGTTGGATACCTTTCATATGTTATGCCCGAGGAGGCAAACCCGACTTTATGGCCTACCTTTCCTATGCTATGCTCTATGGGGCGTGTTATGGAATAGCCTTCATGTGCTAATAATGGCCCTTGTGACTCACTTATTCATTTCCTCACTTGCTTAATTGAACTTATATAAGGTATAAGAATCCCAAGTCTAATAATGTACAATCTGCCCAAATATATAATGAGAAAATTAAAGACTTTTTGTTAATATAATAAGAACGATAAGACTGGTTCATAGTTTCGTAAATTTTTTTATCACGTCCCAAAATACCCCCCAGACGTGACTAGCACCCGCTAACACCACCGCCAGGAGAACCTATTTTTCATATGCTTAACCTTTTCTATAAGCACTTAAATACAATATATGCAACTCTAAATGCATCAATAGTCATAAAAAGGAAATGATTATCCAACCAAAATCAAGTTTCAATTTATAAGAAAGCACATGACTGTTTAAATAGTGTATCTCTAGCTCAAACCCCACACTAAGACCATGGAGCATCTTACAGAGTTGCGTGAGTTTAGCTGTTGGGCGTGCAAACCCTAAGAAAGAGATTATATATATAAAGTAGATGAAGTTGAAATGATACCCTCCATGAATCAATGCGAAGGCTCGCCTCAACAACAAAATCTATGGGAACAGACTTGTCAGCCACTAGTCTCACCTCCCGCAATAGTATCTGCATAGACATGTAAGTAAGGAGTGAACTATATATAAATATAACTCAGTAAGATCCTCGATCCACCACTTTAATATCCCTGGAACAAGTGTTAGAAAATACAACCATATGAGCACAAGAATCATATGCATAAGAATATATTTCCAAAATATATTCAATAAAGTCCAAACAATTGTTCAGCAAAATCACTTCATATATATATATATATATATATATATATATATATATATATATATATATATATATATATATATATATACAATACAACTCACACTCAGGACTTGTCAAATGACAGTAAAAGAGATCAACTTAACACCCCGACTAGTCCTCGACAGCATATATAATGGCCCAATAGTATACTACTACAGCAAGTACAAGACCCCTAACATGTTACAGCAGCGCATGTATGCCCCTAGTAACTATATCATGGCAGCGAAGGAAGATATCCAACACCCCAACGCCATGGTACGAGAGCACGTCACACCAAAGATCAATTATTAAATAATTTTCTTTAAAAAAAATATTTTTCTCAAAGTACCATATATGCGGTTAGTTAAAGTCAATTACCACTTATCTGCCAAGTACACACTTGTCCCAACACATGGACCAGGAAGACAAAACATAATTTTTAAGACAGGTTTGAAAAGAAAGAACCAAAGCTTAAAGTCTCACTTACCTCGAATTCAAAACTCAAGCACACTTTTCAATTATTTATAACTATGCACTTGGGTCTTCGAATCACCTCAAACTATACAAATATGGATTTAGAATGGTAAAAATTTATTCGGTAGATGTTTTCTTTATTTTTAACAAAATTCAAATTTGTGGTCAAAGGTTTGAATGAAAAAGTCAACTCTAGTCAATGGGGTAGACTTCCCAAACTATGACTACCAATAGATTCTCCTCAACGAGAGGGTTCCAGAACATTGATCGAAATCAAATTTTGATAATGTTTTCCTTTTTAAATTGATGATTTGGGTTGAAGAACCCTAGGACTAAACTTTCTCAATTCTTCAAAATTTCTTCATTTTTCTACCCTATAAACTTTCTTATAATCATGTAATAAAATCAAGCAAAAGATTTGGATCATTACCTTGATGTTTTGATTGAAAATCCTTATTTTTCTCTCGTCTTTTCTTCCCTTTTCTCTACCTTTCTTCTCTCCTCTCCTGCCTTTTTTTTTTCTCTTTCCTATGTTATGTTTTTCTGTTGTGTTCTGTAGCTTTTCCAACAGAACTTTCTGATTTTTTAAGTCTTTAGTTCAATTAGGGTTTGGCTCTTATTGTTACTACTACTATTATAATTATTTTTTAAATTTCTTATCTTTTTTTTCTTTTATTAATTAATTACTAAATAACCTTTTATTAAATTAGGGTTATTACACATTTCTAGTATTCATATGCTTTCACTTACTCATGTTTGTTATTTTATTCGTTAAGTTTCCTTACTTAGTCACCTGTTATCCTATCTTCTTTACGTACTAGTACATGATGTATATATACTGACAGCTCTGTAGCTAGGGGCGTTGTATTTTTATAAATATAGGGCAAGTATATACCACAACTGGCATTCTCATTAGGCGTATATTGTATATCAACTGGTTAGTTAGTGAGCTCCATTTTCTCGTGGATCTAGACTATGTCTAATTTATGTGCATATATACGTAGTATGGGTATATCAGGATCCTATCATGACCATATGACAGATGTATTAGTTTAGGTTCTGGTAGAGGCTTCGTAGACATTGTAGTGTAATGTATGTATCCATTTGTCACTCTAGGCATATGTCTTGTAGGCCAGTTGGCTATCTTAAACACATACAACTTTCCTTATCAATTATGTCATTTATAAATATCTACTTATTTACAGGTCATGTTACATGCTTCGATTTAGATATATAAGAAATCATTGATATAAAGTACTTGTCCCCTCATCAAAATTTGGAGAGTGACAAAATTGGGTATCAGAGCACTATTTTCAAGTTTCCAAGGAGCCTACGAAGCTGTGTCTAGTAGAACCTTACTTATGAATGTGTTGCACACCAAATTTATAATTACGGGGGTTGCTTGGACATTTAGGAAATATGACCTTCTTTTATTATCTAGATCATATGGGGGAAAATACATTTTAGTATTACATGTTCTATAAACTATACTTGTGTATCTATTGTCTGCAATGAATCCTCTAGTAGGGGTTATAAAATAGCTACATAGAATTTTTATAAATTTTTTCTAAGGAAATACTGAAGAAGGAAGAAGAAGACAATGAATAATAAGGGATCAAATGTGCTATCCTAAGGATGAAGAAGGACTAGGGATCAGAATATTTAAAGATATATCAAAAGTCCTTTTTGCCAAGCTATGGTGGAATTATAGGACTTCAATGATATTTTGGAGTACGTACATGGGAAACAAGCACTATAAGAAATTATATCTAGTCATAGCAACTAGTAGAGGAGGATCACATGTATGGAAGGAACTGATAGATATTAGAGAAGAGATAGAACACCAGATCTGGTGGCAAATAAGAGCTGGAAATTCTAATTTTTGATTTGATAATTGGACTACGTTGGGGGATCTATACTTTGTAAATGACACTAATGTCAAAGAAGAGGAGATAGAGGCAAAAGAATTTATTAAAAAAGGAGAATGAGATACAAATAAAATAAGATACTAATTATCTAATGAAATAGTGAACTATATATGCGATAACATTAGTTCAACAATTATGGAAGTAGAAAATGATAAAACTTGGTGGATGGGAACAACAGATGGAGCATTCAACATAAAATCAACATGGGAAATTCTTAAAAAAAAATTGAATGTATATGGTACTTATGGCCTAAAGGACTACCAATCAAATTAGTTTCTTTATGTGGAAGACACTACAAAGAAGAATTTCTGCTGATGATAATCTAAAAAGGATTAATATTAAAATAATTTCAAGGTATTGATGTTGTGAAGAATACAAGCAAAAATTAATAAACCACTTATTTCTAACATCTCCAGTAGCTTATCAAATATGGAGTCAATTTGCTACTTGTGTAGGGTTCTCTATTGAAGGACTACAGTTATACCATTTTATCAGGATATGATGGACAACTCTCACAACAATAAGGCTATATTAATGTGGGAGTTGTGAAAAAGAAGAAATACAAGAAAGCATGAAAATGATACTTCCTATAATAGAATGGTGTTTCAAATACAGTCAAGCATAAATCAACTAATCAAAATAAATTATCCATGTATAAAAGGTGTACCACTAGATATGCCATCAGTGGTAACACTTCTTACCAATTACAAGCCCAAATAGTACTATTATATTATAAAGTGAAAAATCAAAACTTGAAAAGATAAAGTGCAATGCAGATGGAGCATGCAAAGAAAATTCAGGAATAGAGTCATATGGATATTGCCTAAGAAATGATAGAGGAGACTTAATTTATGCACAAGCGAAGAGGATAGGAACAACTACCAACATGGAAGAAGAATCCATATCAATTAAAGAAACACTTAAATATTGCACAATCAGAGGACAACAAAGCATAAATATTGAGACTGACTCATTAGTAATCACAAATATTCTACAAAGAGAATGAAAAATTACACGGAAAATAGCACAAAGAATAGAGAACATAAAGGTACTTATTTAAAAGGTCAATGCACAAATAACACATATTTTTAGAGAAGAAAACAAAATGGCTGACTATATGGAGAATCAAGCTATAGACAGCGAAGTATACAACAGTAATACAACTTTTAAAATCTGCCAAGTATGGGAAGAGAGATTATAAATGTGAACAAAGCACATATTACAATAATAATAATTAAAACAAAGAGAATAAAGCAAAATTAAGATGTACAAGCACAAGAAAATAGGAAAGTAAAGCAGTAGAAAAATAAGAAAAAGAATATTGAGAAATAATATAGAAAATACAGCCAATGAATGAAGAAAGAAATCAATAATTGCATAAATTACATAATACAATAAAAAGGAGACAATTGAAGAAAGGTCAATGAAAATCTCCTGGAATGTTAGACCCATGCAAAATCTTTAGAGCCAGATCAAGCCCACAAAAATAGAAATTGGTATTAGTGTTATTGATGGAAAAGCACAAAAGAGATAAGAAAGAATAGACCAAGAACAAAAATAAGAACACTTATGTGCAACAACGGGAAAAAATCACCGTCAGAACATTAGAAGATGAAGGAAAATGCAAGAATAGATGTATTTAGATGAAGAAGAAGAGGCAAAACTCACAGTCAGCTGCATACAGAGGTGGAAATGAAGAATAAGTGATGGAGATTAAGCACAAACATTAGCGAAACCATCATATGTCAGTTAGCATCAGAGAAATATCATTACATGCTACTCATCCGACCTCACAGACAACAGAGAAGATCACTGTCCGCAAGAGAAAGAAAAAACAACACAGAAACCTTAAACAAAAAGAGAGGAGAGAAGCCATAGTATACAAGATAGAAGGATCAAGAATAGAAAATGAAAAGGCTATACAAGGATGAGATAGAGAACATCGTATAGTTTTTAAGATTATGTGCTGGTCAATATTAGGCTGGTCTAATACTGCTTAGTAGAGCAAATTAAGTTTAATTTATGAAAATTATAATTTAATTTCTTTAAAAAAACATGTAAAAGTGAACTGAGCTAGAACTATTTTGATGAGGAGAAAAGTGTTGCCAAAAGTTTAGGGACATAAATAATTATTTATCCTTTTATTATATCTATCTAGAAGAAATAGCTTCATTCTTAAGATGATATATACCAATTGTCGAGTCATTTTGGTTCATAAACCAGTCCAAAACTCACTCTGCCGATAGCAGTGTCAACCTTTTCATTGAATGTTCTCGCCGAAATTCTCTATCAACTACCTGTTAATTGTGTCTTACTTTGTAAGTTCGTATCAAAATCTTGGCGGGCTCCTATTGATAGTGGTGAGTTTACTAAACTGCATGTCAATTATTCAGTAAGAACCAATTCTAACCTTCTGGTGATCTTGAGAAAGGTCGATTATTTTTTATATGGAAAGCATTGCTTTTACTCTCAACACTTTAATTCTCTTATCTCTCGAGTTGTTGCTCTAAAAGAATTGAGCAACCCTGTTAGGTTGCACGACCTAAGAGTTTGACTTAACTATTTGCTTACTGATGAAACAGGTCGTTAGACGTATTTCAATTGAGTGAATAAACAGTAAGTAAATAAGACACAAATATAACGTGAAAAACACCCGGCTCAAAAGGTGAAAAACCACGACCTGTACCTCCACAGGATTTTCTCCAACTTCACTAACTTCAAAGAGCCTCGTCAAACAGTTAATTATAACTCTTGCAATCTAAGGAATTATAAACTCTAATTCCTCCTAACCAGCAACAATGTCTTCCTAGCAATACTACTTGAAGACCAACTCTTCTCAATTCAGTTTATAACTCACTGAATTAAGAATACAACAATTACAACTCAATGACCAACTCCTAGTACAAGATTGCTAACTCTAGCCTATCACTTTACTAGGACCAAGTTCGTCATTGAATTTCTTCACACTTCAAATGTTGCAAAAACTCACACTTTACATATTTTTTCTTTTTTCTCTCTTTGTGAGTGCACAAGTTGCTTTGAGAAATCACACTTCTATATATACACAACTCTTCAACATCTTTGCAGCAACTACCTTTGCCCACATTAGAAGTCTACTCCAAGTAGGAGTCCTTCTTCAAGTCTATCTCTTGGCTTCCTTTGTGTTTTAATCAAACTCCAACTCTTAAAAATCAGCACATGTACAATCTTCATAGAGTTGTTTTCACTTCGAATTACCCATCAAATCAAACTCTGCTTGACTTAGAGTTCTTTTTCAAGTGAGACTACTTCTTCGGGTCAAACTCTTTGCTTCGTTAGTATTGTAGCAGAACTCCAACAGTTCACTTTTGCACATTTCACTGAGGGTGAGTGACATAGCTTAACCATCTCGTGATACGTGCAGCTTATCTTTATTGAAACATTTACTGCTGCTATGTCAGCTTCTTTAAACAGTAAATTTTATACTCTCTTAGAACAACTTGGCTGACCTATTTCATCGACTTTGTCAATCATCAAAACTACATAGATCCCAACAAACCCTTTGATGTCTTATGAATTTAATACCAAGATACTTGGTCCTTATAATGGGTTACTGGTGATATCAAATACTGTGGATGTGATTGACTTATGGAACCACTCAACAGGAAAATACAAGAAGCTACCAGTTCTGGGGCTTGGTGAAAATGATTTTCATGTTAATTTTCGTTTTGTGTATGATGTTATCAATGATGATTATAAGGTTGTTAGAATTGTGCAGTTTTCCGGTTCTGAAAAAGGTTCTTTTCCCTCTGATGTTACAGTTTATAGTTTGAAATCAAATTGTTGGAGAGGGGTTGATGAACAACTTCCTTATTACATTCGGTATGTAGATCAACCAGGTATATATCTAAATGGTTCATTGCATTGGGTTGCTAGTGCTAAGATGGAGATACCTGCCAATGAATTGGAACCCCTGATTGTTGCTTTTGATCTTGGAACTGAAAAGTGACAACTTGTACCCCGCCTCCTTATACTAATACCTGTTTCATTTTGAATTTGGTCATATTAGGAGGTTCCCTTTGCACATACAAAACCCACTTTGCAGATTCTTATGGTGATTGGGGGAATGTGGATCTTGTTTAGGACAATGTGGACATATGGGTAATGAAGGAATATGGAGTAAAGGACTCGTGGAACAACAAGATAAGCAAATTGGTCATACTGTGGTCCCACTTACATTTTCAAAGAATGGAGAGGAAATTCTTGTGGAACAAGATAATAGGCGATTCCTATAGACTAGTATTAATGAGGACTCTACAAAAAATTGTTGATACTGGAATTGGGACGTTACGTGGCTTTCTACATTTTAATAGTTATGTTTATTTGGGAAGCCTCATTTAGCCCACTTCCAATTATGACAAAAATGATCTGAATAAACAGTATAATCAAGATTAAGGAGAAAACAAGAAATCCTTAAACAAGAAGTCGGTCATTCCGTTAATTTGTAGTTATATTGTAGCCTTCTTTCTTTTAGCATTTAGAACAACTTGACATATTTGTACTTCTTTTACAAGTTGAGCTTTTAAGATTACTTGTGTCTATAACAGGGCACTGTTGTTACCATTTAGTTGAAGTAGCACAGAGTTCATATGATTTTCTATATGTAGATTGTATACTTTTGTTTTCCTTTTTGATCCCTCCTCCCCCACAACCTTGCACCGTTCAGACATTTGAGGAATATTTCTTTACAACTTATGTTTTGTATTTGCCTCCATTCTTTGCTAAAATTTCTATTTTATCCTTGGCTTGACAAAAGAGATGATTTCCTTTCGAAGGGGTTCAAGTTGAAGCTTTGACTAATGAATGAGGTCAAGATTTGGAGGGTCAAGTACCTTCTATTCCCCGCCATAAACAATAGAATTTAAGGGTGACATTGATTTTCTCGATATTTAAACAAACCAACATTTGTTTCTTGGTATTACTTCTTCATTTCTCTTATGAAATTATTTTGGTGTCTTTGCATTGATCATGATGATGGTGTAAGCTACTATTTTCTCTGTGGCTCTGTAAGTGTGCAGCTTAGTCTTAAAATAGTGATTGACATGTATATAAAAAACTTGTTAGGCAAGGATGGGTGGCAAAAGATCTGATCATAGTGGGAAGAAATAACCACACTGGTTATGTAATGTAGTTGCTTAAACTTTTTCTTTCTAAAAAAAGATAGTTACTTCAAATTTATGCAGTCCAAATGCAATTGAATAGTCTGTCCATATAATTTTTTTTCTTAATCCAACGAACTGAAAGTACCTCGTTATAGCTTTCCACCCTCAAGTGTATTAATTAAATTGTCTCAGTTTTGTTACTTTCTTATCTTTGTTTGATCTCTTCAATATTAAGAGGAGTGATACGCTAGTCCTTTCTAAGTTTTTCCATGTTTGATCACATGAATCAAATATGTTGCATGCTTCAGTAAGTGGAATTTGTAGAACTTGTATTTTATTCCTTAACATAATCTTGTAATTGTTAAAAGAATTTTGTTGCATTTTAAGTTGGACGTTGGCTATCTTTTCTCTCTCTCCCTCTCTCCCTTTCTCTTTCTATGATGAGTTCTCTTGAGATCACACTGCTTGTGATGTACAAAAAAGAAAAGAAATATTGATGAGAAGCCATCAAATGGTCACCTAAGATTTTTTACTGATTATAAAGAAATGAGCCTTTTCTCATTAGCTCGAATGACTTTCAGACGGATGAATGGTGAATCAAGAATGGTATATTGAAATCCTTTATATTAGATCATAAATTTCAGCAAATTATAAGCACTCGCAAATTTGTAAGTTTAAGTTGGCGCATTTTGATCATTTTTGATGTTTCATAGTTAATTGCTGAAGTCACAGAGTTTGCTGCTCCTTGCACATGTATTTGACCTAGGGTAAAAAGAAGGCAAAATTGAAAGTAACTGTCAAGTGTTACACTTAAGTGGTAAAAGTGATAAGCATTTTCTTTAAATGATATAAATTCCATTTGGAGGAACCAAATATTGATAAAAATTTTGACTGGTGAGCTTTTTTACTGAAATCAACTAGAAGATAGTAGGTCCTCAATTTTTCTAACTTCAGTTAGAGTTTCCATTTACCCCATCCAGCTTCCTGTTATGTTTCTTCTCCATCAACAACCTCATCTTTAGGCTTTCTCTTTTGATTTATGAGTATGCAACTTATAAATTCAAAACCTTTTGGTTGGATAGATATGCCTTTGTATTTTCATCATTTTTATAATACAAAGAGAATTATGTCTGTTGGAGTATATATCACGACTTACTTGATGGTATTAGCGCATTAACAGGTGAACTGATGGGATTGGGGAGTTGGTGACAATGTACTAGTTGTGTACCAATTCTTTCCTGTGAATATCGTTATAAAATATGTGACATGTGTTCCTGCACTTCTCAGCAAAAAAACCAAAACATGTATAATTGCAAACACATTCAAGAGTACCTAACTTAGTTTCTATTTTGGCAGGATGCATTTTTGATAGTGAAAGACTGAAGCTGGACAATGAAGAAGAGCACATAACACATTTCATCTTTTTGACTTTAAAGTCCAATATCCTTCCTACTATCTTTTGATGTAAATAGTAGACACTTACGTATTTATATTAGTTTTTAGTCGACAAAGCCGGAATTTACAAATATGCTTTTCCGATTTGATGTGCTTATATGAATTTTTTAATTTTGTCATGCTTTAGTAATTGTATGCTTGCATGATGTATTTAGTGGATCAGTTACTTCAGTTGCTGGTTTATACTTTTGTTGGACTTAATTATTGTGAGGAGATTGAAATTGTAGGCTATGCTCTTACCCCATATTATTTTCACAGGGTTATAAGATGGATGAAGAAAAGTGAATTAAATAACACAAATCTCAAGTATTCATCCGGTCTCTAGTCCCTACATGTTTATAGGTAAATTAAATGAAGAAGGGATATTCGTAGAATATCGAAACATGGTTATTAAAGCAGCAAACGGTATGCTCTCATCTGTTAGTTTATTTTATGTATTCTCCATGAGAAAACTTGGCTTTAAAATTCTTCAAGTAATTAAATGATAGAATAGATTTGATTTATGCAGCAGTTGATGATAGCAACCTGACCTTAATGAACATGGGACGTGGCCCTTGGGAGTCTTAATAGATTGGGACCTATGTAACAGAGAACCTAAAAGCTTAATTAATACATGAAAATATGATTTTGTTAGTATATACAATTAAAAATAAGATACTTCAATACAATACATATAAGAGTATGTAAAAATCAATCTTAAGCACTAACAATATTAAGACGAGATAAAGACTGTAATAAGAGAACTTGGCTTGGGAATATTCCTAATTCTAATGAGATGATACCATCTCAATAGACAGTGTGTAATACTAGCCCATATTATTACCTTAAAATCTCCATACACTAATTTTATTTTCATGTCATAAAAACATCCTCACTTCACTTTTTCAAAAAATTCTTATTCGAGTGAAGTTGTCTTTTATGTTTTTTAGAAGAAGAGATCCCATAGGCTTTCCCTTTTGTTTTCGCTTCTCTCTAAAATTACATTCATGGTAAAATCTTGATTTATTTAATCATCAGAATTCTAGCATAAAAAAGTCAAGAAACTTTCCTACAGTGTAGTAAATTTGGAGAGCTTTATAAAAATGCAAATGGCTGCCGCTTACCTTGCATATAAAATTACAAATTATCCAAGCTCCTTCATTGTAATGAGCTTTGATAAAATTATGCAAGTTTGTTCCCCATAATCAGTTTGACAAATAAACACGTTAGAGTCAATTTCGGTACACTTTATCTAATAAATGTATAAGGGTAAGAGGCCAAAATAAACCTTTAACTATGGGAAATAAAATAAATTTTCCCTCCATATTTGATTTCAAATATGCTCTTACCATTAATGCACCGGACTCAGGTTTGAAGGATTTATGTATGTAATCCAAGTACTCGAGAATTGGTTAAGGTACCTAATATACCTACTCTCTCCTGATGCTTGGGACTACGGGTGTTCACGGGTCGGTTTGGTTTGGTTATTGGTTAAAATCAAAATCAAATTAAATTAATTGATTTTAAAATTATCAAAATCAAATCAAACCAACTAAAATATATATATTTATCAATTTGATTGCTACCAGTTTTAGTTCGATTTAGTTCGGTTGTTCGGTTATTCATCATATATTGAAATAAAAGAAATGAATAATAGACTACATGATCAATGAAGAAACTACATTACTAGAAAGAACAGATAAAAGAATAACAATAATTTTGTATATATATGGATCAAATGTTACTTGTACATTATATGAAGAACCAGCAGACCAACACCAACATTAGACATAACATGGTACTTCTTGTAGTTGGTTGTTTTAATATTTTCATCACATAAGACAATAATCCAAAATTTTATACCTCTAATACAACTTTAAAGTATTAAATTAAGTAAATATCCTTTCAAAATAGTAGTCTTGAATACAATGTATTGATTAGTTTTGTTACTTAATTGCAAAATATGAACTCTGCTTCCTGAATACAACTTTCCAACACAAAAAAATTCATGCAGGCAAAAACAATCATCTTCCTCAATTGAACTTCTCATCAGAGAAGCATCACTGCACCATCGTAAATCAAAGTCCAAATGACCTGTTTTGCTACTTTTTTAGGTTTTGGAAAAACTGAAGTAGCTCAACAATGACCTTAGTGCTGAAACTTATTTATTATTTTGTTTGGCTTGACCCAATATGGACCTTCTTATTTCTCCTTTGGTTGTACACTTACAGTTTTTTATTCATTAAATAATATTTAATGAATATAATTAGTAATAAAAAAAATATATTAGATATATATGATTATAATATATATAGGAAATTTATCGGTTCGATTTGGTTATTCTTCAGTTATTTTAAATAAAATCAAAATCAAATAGAATATTATCGATTTTTAAAAATATAAAATCAAACTAAAGTAAAACAAATAAAAATTATTTATTTAATTGGGTTGGTTTAATTTTTACGTAAATCGTGAGCGCCCCTACTTGGGACAATAGTGCTTTTGGGTATTTAAAGGGGAAGAATGAGTATGTTTTGGCAAGTGTTGCTAATTATTATAATTGAGTGCTAAGTGTTGAAACATAAGGTTGTTTCAAACCTCAATTCAAAGAATAAATATATAAAGAAATGATTAAATTTCCATTGTATTATTAAATAAAGAAAATTTTAGAATTTATACAAGAAAATATAACTTAACATTTCTATTTAGCGGTCACTTACTGTTACGATCCGAGTCTGCATCCTGGATGCGATACAGTACTTGGTGCCACAAGTGACCCCAAGCTAACTCATGGTCTATCATTACACTTGTTATACCTCAAGAATTCAAAGATCGGACCTGGGAGTTGAAAGGGGGAAAAACTGGAAATGGGTGATTTAGTTGCAGGACTAGTCGTTGGACGACTCGTGAGGAGATCCCACGAGTCGTCAGGTGCTTCATGGGGAGACCTGGAGGAAATGAAGGTTAGAGGTCCCCACGGGCATGGGAACGACTCGTGGTCAGCCACTACGAGTCGTCAAGTTAGATGTGGGGTGAGGTTGAGAAATAAATAGAAGAATCGACCAGTGTACCTAACGGAAGGGACCCCACGAGTTGTGATCAGTCCCCACGATTCGTGGGATGAGTCATGAGTAAGTAGGGTGAACATTATTTGAGAACGAGATAGTGTACATGACGGGAGGTGACCACAAGTCGTGGTCACGAGTGAGAATCGTTAATTCACCCGTTACGAGCCATAAGAGATCTGTTATCCAGTGTACTTGACAAACGACTCGACGAGTCGTTGCCTCTCTTGACGAATCATTAGATCCCTCGTTTGGACCCCCTGGCAGTTATTTTCAGTGATTTTGGTAAGGAATTTTTCATAATTTCTAAATTCTAGGGGCCTATATTACGTCGTTTAAGGCTCGTTTTAGTGGGTTTTTTGCAGGGGAAAACCTATTCTATGTCATTCTTTCCATGCATGCAAGTTTGAAGGTCTTAAGAGGTAATTCAAGGCAAAATCCCAAGGTTTTCATTGGAATTTCAGCTTGGGCAACTAGAAGGTGTTAGAGTTCACCATTCCCAGGTATATAAGGCTATGAATGGGTGTCTCCTTCCACACCCATGCCCAATTTCTATCAAATCATGATAAATTGCCTATGATCAAGTATGAGGTTTTCACCCAATTGCGTGATTCTCCAGTCGCTATACATGGATATAATTAGATTATATTTATATTGATGAATTGTGAAACTTGGGCAGATTTTAAAGTATTTTCAATGCAAATCATATTTTCTAAGTTATGAAATTAAATGCCATGGTGAGAAATTCATAAAAGAAGAGAATGATGATGAATGTATGATGATGACGAGACTTGATGTTTAAAAGTATGTTGCTAAAACTATCCATGATTATGGTATTGTTTTCAAAATGAATTGAGTAGATCCAAGTATGATAAAGCTTTGGGCAATGACCACATGTTGATTTAAAATGATGATTTTCCCAAAATAAGCTTACCACATCGTTTGGAGCGAAGTCTCCTTAAATTTCATAAATTCTATTTGTGGTATGTTGAGTTAAATATTCCTACATATAGCTTACCACATGATTTGGAGTAGATGCTCCTACCTATAACTGAGCTTGTGGTGTGTTTCGAAACAAAACTCCTTATATGCATGAATTCATAATCAAGGTGTATATCATTATTGAGCTTTGTCAAAGGACAATGTTGAGCTTCATATTCATATGATGTATAGACTATGCATGATTTCATTATGAGCTTTGTCAATAGACAATGTTGAGTTTCATTTCATACAATGTTAACCTATGCATGATTTCATCTTGAGCTTCGTCAATAGACGATGTTGAGCTTCGTCAATATACGATGTTGAGCTTCATTATATATGATGTAGAGCATTACATGCTTTTTTGTGGGAGAAGAGTCTAGCACCTAGCGGGTTAAGGGTCGATCACTCTATGTCCCAGAACTACGCGCCAATTTAGGTTGATACTATTATATTATTGGTACCTCCCTTGTGAGCTATTCCCAGCCTGATTGGCCCTTCATCTTGATATTGATATCATGGTATCGTCCATTGCCCTGGCAAGGTTATGGATGGCTCTACCCACTTGAGTGTGATAGTTGGGACCACATAAGTTATATCATGGTATGTCGATTAAGTGACGAGTCTCCAACTGTCTATATAATACAGATTTGCATATTCATTACTCATGATGATTACTTTACGCATGTATGTTCTAAAAGCAAGGTTTGACTCATTGTTCATCTTTTAAATATAAATGTTACATTTCAGCTTTGAGTTACTCGAGTTAGTCATGATGTTATAAAGCTATGCATGCTTATGTTATGATAAGATTTCAATGTTTGAACGAATGCATGTAGCCTTTCTACTTATGCTTGAAAGCTTATAATATGTTATGAATGTTCAAATGATTTATTTATTTAAGTGGTTTTATTTACCTTGCATACTCGGTACGTTCCACGTACTGACCACATACTTTCTATGATGTATCATTTCATGATATAGGACCCGGCAGCTTCAGCCCCGATCTTAATCAGCTTTCCAGAGTCCTTATCAGTTTAGGATTGGTGAGTCCTCATCTTTTGAGGACTAAATTCTCAGTTTTCATTTCGTATTTCAGTTTCAGTATTATTGAGTTAGTTGGGGTCTTGTCCCATCAACTCATCCAGATTAGAGACTTTCAGACTTATGTATGTGCAGCTTTGAATATTGTCCCGATATGATGTTGTATGAGACTTCCGCTGATTTTATATTCATGTTTAATGAATGAGTTAGCTAAATGCTTATGCCATGGGTCGACTTGGGGTCTCTCGGGGTCCCTTGGCCTGTGTCTGCAATCTGGGCCTCTGTTCGGGTCGTGACAAACTTGGTATCAGAGCAATAAGTTTAATATGTCCTAGGGAGTCTGAAAGCCACGTTAAGTAGAGTCTTTTTCATGGGTGTGAAGTGCTCCACACTTATGACGAAGAGGCTACTAGATGTTTATAAAATGTTCCCTTCTTTCCTGATTTATGTCGTGCGATGAAAGGTCTTTCTATCCTTCTAATTTGTGCTATTCGCGATTGCAGAATCATGGCTCCTAGAAGAATGAATGGAAGGAGGAATGGAGGTGGTGAAGGCCACAAGGATGGAAATGGTTATGGGAAGCAGCCAGCCCCACCAGTTTAGGAGCCTAAGGCGCTGGAGCCAGTCACTCATGCTGAGTTGCGGCCGCTATTCAGATGCTTGCGCAGGTCCTGACCACTCAAGTCAATCAGCAGGCCATTGCGCATGTTCCGCAAGATGGCAACGCAACGACGACTTTAGTCAGAGACTTCTTGAGGATTAACCTACTAGAGTTTTTGGGATCCAAGGTAGATAAGGACCCGCATGATTTCATTGATGAGATTTTCAAGATCACCCAAGTCATAAGGGTGAGTAGTGTTGAGTGTGAAGAGCTGGCCTGCTAATAGTTGAAGGGGGTTCTACATATCTAGTTTCGCTAATGGAAGGACAGCAGGGTTGCAGGAGTAGGTCCGACCACGTGGGAGGAGTTTCAGGTTGCATTTCTAGATAGGTTCTTCCCTAGGGAGATGAGGGAGATGAAGGCATCAGAGTTTGTGAACTTGAAGCAGTGGAGGATGATAGTGCTAGAGTATTCTCTTGAGTTCACTTGCCTATCGAAGTATGCCCCGGAGTTAGTGGCTGACTAGAGGGCGCGGGTGAGTAGGTTTGTGCATGGTATAGCAGGGTATTTGGACAAGGAGCTCCAGATTGCTATGCTTCACTAGGATATGGACTTTCCTCACATGGTGTTGTACGCCCAGCAGATGGAGGCGGCACATTCGAGGGAGAGGGAGGCCAAAAGAGCCAGGACCGAGGATCACAGATTCCCTCAGCAGAGGTCCGGTGGTGGACACCGATAGCAGACCCATTAGAGATCATCATCCCCAGCATCTTCCGCAGTGAGCGTGCCATCTAGGCCCAAACATGATCAGAGAGGGCGAGTGTCAGGCTCGAGGGGTCAGAGCAGTAGACCCGCAGATTCTAGTATCCCAGTTTGTAGCAGGTGTGGGCGAGGGAATATAGGCTAGTGTTTTGAAGGTTCAGGAGATTGTTTTGGTTGTGGGTAGCCTGGACATATGCTTAGAGATTGTCCAGCTGCAAGACAGGATTAGGGTGGGGGCTGAGGCCCAGCTTCTAGTTTAGCAGTCCCTCCCCCACGCTCAGCTCATTAGGGGGCATCTACTAGCACAGCTGGCGGTCAGCGCCAGAATAGGTTCTATGCATTAACTTCCCATCAAGAGCAGGAGGTCTCCCTGGACGTGGTTACTAGTACGTTGCGAGTCTTTCATATTAATATTTATGCATTGCTAGATCCAGGGGATACTATATCTTTTGTGACACCATATGTGGCCAGTAGCTTCGGAGTCAGTCTCGACGTCTTGTCAGTACCCTTCTCAGTTTCTATTTCAGTAGGTGACTATGTTATAGCTAGATGGTTGTATAGAGGTTGCCCAGTCTCAATCCTTCATAAGGTCACCTCAACAGACTTGATAGAGTTAGCCATGACCGATTTTGATGTTATTCTCAGCATGGATTGGCTATTTTCATGCTATGCTTCAGTTAATTGTAGAACCCGGGCAGTAGAGTTCAGATTTCTGGGTGAGCCAGTCTTAGAATGGAAGGGTAGTTCAGCCGTGCCTATAGGTCGATTCATTTCCTACCTTAAGGCCAGAAAGATGATTTCTATGGGTTTCTTGTACCAATTAGTTAGGGTTAAGGAAATGGAGTCCGACACCTTGACTATTCAGTCAGTTCCGGTTGTAGGTGAGTACCCAGAGGTCTTTCCTTATGATTTGTGTTCGTGCATTTCGGAGTGACTTCACGCAAGTGCACATGGTCGAACAAGTAGTAAAATGGCTTAAGTAAGCCAAGTATCGATCCCACAGGGACTGAACTAAGGTAATAATTAACTTAAGTGTTAATGAACTATAACTTTAAGAATGCAGACAACCAATTAAACAATATTTGGAGAGTTTGAGTTTCCTAATTTCTACGAATCTAAGACAGAATTCTAAAGTGAGTCTGAACAATAGTAATGAGCATGCTGAGGTTAAAATGAACATGTAGGGAAGTAATTTATCAATACAATTCAGTTAATCTTTCCTTCGGTTGCTAGTCAAGAATTATTGCCTATGGATTGAAACTTTCGTATCCTACCCAACTTAAGAATCATGAACCTTCAACCTACATTTCTGTGATAAAAGAATTTCATGTTCTATCCATACAAAATCGATTCCTTAATTGACTAATTAGACTTTCAGATATATTTCTATTCTGAATGTAAATCAATTCTCAATTTTCCCAAACTAAGAAGAGATCATATCCTACCAATTCACAACTTCCCAATTTCTTTTCTTTTCAAAATCAAAATTGGATTTTTTAGATATACATTAACATTGGCCAAACATTAATGCAGTAAGAACAAGAATTGATAGAATAACCATTGAAGAAAAAATGAAAACTAAATTGATCAACAATTACATTCCACTACAATTGTTCTTAACCTCAGCAAGAAGTGAATTTAGTCACTCATTTGTGGATTAAACATCATCAAATAAGTGTAATTCATACAAACAATTGAGATAAAAGAGAAAGAGATAGAGAAGAACCCTAGAATTTTCGTCCCCTCAACTGCCTGTAACCCACGTTCTTGCTCAACCAAGTCATAATGTTTATAAATAAACCTAACTGCTATTTACACTAGTGAGAATTTTTCCCGGAATAACAAGCAACGTGGCACGGAGTGTATCGCGGAGCACTCCCTCCGTGCCACGGGGCAAACGCGGACCCTCTCTGGAATCAGGTTCCTCAGCAATTTCTCCTTGGCGTGCCACGGCCTGCAACGCGGAGCCAGGACAACGTGTCACGGCGCAATCGCTAACCTTCACTGGAATTGGCCAAAATAAATCACCCGAGGCAGAATGCCTCCGTGATGGCAACGTGAAACGGCTCCATCGCGGAGCCCTTATATTTGCTGCTCTTCCTTGACCTTTTCCACTCCTTGCTTCCAAGTCCATTCCCGATTTTTACCAACATGTATCTTAGCTTCCCAAAATTACATTTTACCTGCAAAACAACACTAATCATGTTAGTTAGTATAAATTCACATTTTAACTACAAATCACATGAGAATGCACATATAACGATAGATAAACAAGACAAAATGAAGCATTTGAGTATCACTTGGGCATATAATTCTGCCCAAGATCACTTACCCCACACTTAAAACCTTGTTCATCCTCAAACAATACTCTCACATCTCATGCAATTGACGCCCACGCATAGCTACTTTGGCTTGACAATTCAATCTACGACTATACCGATTATTTAATATAGCAAATAATGAAGAAAACATGCATGGTCTCATCCATATAATGACATACACCACATTAAGACCTTCTAAACTCAAGAATCGACTCTCGATCTCGGCAAACTCATGCAAATCAACTGATCAAGACATCCGACACGAAATTCAATCTCTCGTCAAGCATGTTCCCTCACAACACAAGAGAAATTTCCCCCTTTTAAATCATATGATTTCCAAAGCATTACATGTAGGGGTATATGAACAGGATTTCTCTCTCTCACCCAAAGAATTCACATGCATCGTGTCATGAACCATAGGCTTGCCTCTAGTGTATTACTCCACTAATATAAGAACGCATGATGTAAGATCACGTAGGACTTAACGGGTTGTAATGTAAGCTAAGAAACTAGTAAATACTGGGCTAACCAATAATAGCAACTAGCTTCCTTAAGTGCTTTTCGATACATCCCACCATCATTATGGGCCTCGTTTCTTCCTTCATATTCTCTTTCTTGAATTTTCCTCTTTATTTTTGTTCCCATTTCTTTAAGCACACTCGACTTAATAACCAAGATTAGTTATACATATTTATTTTATTTAATTTCAGCAAGTGCACCATTGACCTTTTCTTTAACTTTCACCACTTCCGCTTTTCCTTTCTTTTCACACTTCTCACTCCTTTACACTGTGGGAAAATTGTTTTTCTTGAGCTCTTAAAAATTTTGGATCAAATTCAAGGCTAATGAAAAGAAGGGATTAAGCTCGGTTTGTACTTCTTCAAAGAAAGAAAAAAATAGACTAAAGGCTCAATGAGGCTAACTAGGATGTACATTCAAGGTAGGTATGATAATCGAAAACTTTCGGTTTAATCCAAGAAATGCCTACATCCTTTTCTACAATACACATCCTTCATTTCGTTTCGTCCACACACCAGACAAGTTCTAGACACTTCACAATAGCATGGAATAATCGAAAACTCACCTCACACTCATTGCACATGCTCAACTCAAAACATATTCACAGACTCTTCAATCAGCTAATTACAAGAATTCAGTATTAAGCCTCAATCACACCTAATCGAACTCTATGGCCTAGGTATCTCAACATGTTTACACATTTGCATGCTTTCATACGAATCACCTTTGCATCTTAATATCAGGTACAACACGTAACAAGAATTTCGAACCATGAAGTAACGACACGTTTGGGAAACAAACAAAAGAAAGAAAATAAAAGAAAGAAAGAACTACTCCTATCGACTACATTTCCCTTAAGACGGTCGTCATCTATCCATCATAGGGAACTGTCACTATTTACGACTTCGGTTCAATGGGACTATTCTCGGTAAAAGCACCGAAAACAAAGGCCGAGAAACCCAAAATAAAAGAAATTTACAAAAAATTTTAAAATTTTTGATAATTTCGATAGAAAAAAAATATTTGAAAACAAAAATATTTACACAACAACCATTCAACAACAACTCTCACAACCACAACAGCTTAACATTCATTACAACACCACTTAATTACAAAGCACATCACAAAGAGTCACAGGGTCACATTTTTCACAGGCACAACAACACAACACCTCGACATAAACAAAAACAACAATGAAACAACTAGCACCTAACTACTCCCACCCCACACTTAAACCGAACACTGTCCCCAGTGTTCACAAAATTCAACATATCACAAAGGTGGGTGGTGAAACTCCCTGATCAATTGAAGTATTCCACTTCTTCATCAGGTGCCGTTGCCTCATCTCCCATATCCAAATCGCACCCGCTGTCCTCATCTGACTCAACATCTGAGTCCTCATGGGTCTCCTCATCAGTGGGGACATCATCATCTACAGGCTCCACAAAAGATGGCCCCACTCGGCATAGAGCCTGGGCATTCTCGCCAAAGGGGTAATCTAGCTTGAGCTGCCATAGCTCATCCTTCGTTGCAGGACTCCCGCCTATGCGCAACTGCAACATTTGCATCCCATACATGCGGGCCATATATTGATCATCCCAAGCATGTTGCTCGGCTAGTGTGAGAATAGGCCCATGAGTAGTGTTGGGTGCCTTGGTTTTTGTGGCATCCAAGGCGCGCCTGTCAATCTGTGGGATGTAGTCTAGGGCCTCCTCCTCGATGTAGTGGCCCCTCAGGAGTGTGGTAAGCAAACCACCGAACCCGTACCTGTGCCCTTGATGCAAGCGAGCTCTCTTCATGGTGGAAATGATTACCGCCCCAACATTTATCTCAAGCCCTTTCATTAGGGCGTACACCAAGCATACTCAATCTCGGGTGACATCATTCATGTGCACCCTCGGGATCAAGAAGGAACACATAATTTTTAGCCAGATCCTGGCTTCCCTGTTCATCTGAGAGTAAGGCAGTGTCTGATGGTAGCCCCTCTCCTTGTGCCTGCTCCACCATGCTGTTGAACGGGCTCCACACATAGTGCGTATGATATTCGAGTAAGGTGGAGTTATGTTCAGCTACCGGAGTACATGGGCGTCTGTGTCCCGCTCCCCCAATATAACATTCAGGTGATGGGGCTCAAAGGTGAAACCTTGCCCCCTTATCTTGACAGTGTGACTGCAGAGGGTCGGGTTCCAGTTGGCATAGAACTCCCGAATCAGATGGAATTTGCACTCCTTGGGCTCTTCAAAGATGAAGTTTAGCCCGGTAGTATCAATCCGATGTACGATCCTCGAAAATTCCTGTGCCAGCGGCTCCCTTGCTATATGCTCTTCCGGGAATATTTGGTTTCTTTGTGTTTCGCATACCATTTCTTCCCTTCATCAGTCACCCACTGGGTTCTGTATTGTCGGCGTTGGCCTCTCGGAATCGCTAGTGCTGCTGGGACTGCTGTTCCCAACCTTATCCTTTTTCTACCGGCGCCCGATGTGGACGCTCCCTTTCCTTTATCTTGTCTGCCTGACATTGTTCCTACACATATAACCATACAATCCCAATGTTATTCAAATCATAACTAGCTACGACTAAGGTTGGGTTTAATTGAATCACCCCACACGTAGTCTTTAGGCGCAATTTAAAATAATTCGGCAAGACATTCATGATTTCACAATTCTTAACAGTCAACATTCTTAGTGGCTTCATATAATTCGATGGAATAATTACTATGTACTACTCAAACTTTGTACAACGAATATAATATCACCATCGATTCCATTACATCACATAGCAAGCGAAATTTTCGTTCTCAACAACCTATGCAATTTACCAATTTCATTTTTCCGAAAATTCCCTTGTCTACTTAGCATATTCATCTACATTCACAATATTATTCACATCACCCAACATGCACAACTCAAAAAATTCTTTTCACATTTCAACCAAATTTAGTTTCTTCCTATTCAAATTCTAACCCTAGCTCGCAAAAATTCAATAAAACATGCATTCATCGAGTTCATATACTCACAACGATATTATGAACATCAATCAATCATAACTTAAATGAATTCAAGCTCAATTTGCACTTAGGGCAGGGTTTACTCACCTCTCATATTCAAAAATTGAAAATTCAAGCAAGAATGAGGTTAAGTTCAAGAACATACCTTTAATCCGATGAAATCAAAGAAAAGTCGAAGAAAACTTGTGCCTAGGTCCGTGTCACGTTGGGGGAGGAGGGAATTTGGGATGTTGGTCGTGTAGGGAATGGAAAATGGGGAAAAAATAGAGGGGAATTAGGGTTTAAAGGGTGTTTTTTGTGTGGGTTACCCGGCGACCCGGTGTGACCCGACGCGAATTACACCTCAACGTGTCACGGAGGGTAACGCGGAGCACACCCTCCGTGACACGAAGCCATCGCGTAGGTGTTCTGGAAATTTTTAAAAAATCTAGAATACCTTCAACGTGTCACGGAGGGTAACGCGGAGGCCCTCCTCCATGACACGGAGCCAACGCGTAGGCTCACTGTCATGCCATTGTTTTATTTTTCTCACCTTGAATATTTTTCCTTTGCGCTTTTTTGCATTTTTGCCCTCCGTTTCACCTGAAAATCATTTCCAAGCAAGAAATTGGTTAGAATTCATAGGTTTCAACGCAATAATAATTTTTTCTATTTATTTTTTTTCTCTTTTTTTTCTTTTCTTGTTCAACTAATTCTACTCATCTAGTACAACAATTTCACGGGTTGCCTCCCGTGCAGTGCCTGGTTTACTGTTACGGCTCGACGTCATTAACGCTCAATCATCCTCTAGAGTGATGGACGTCTTCTCTCGAATAACATCCTCACCCTAGTAATTCTTACAATGTTGCCCATTAACCAAGAACGTGGCACTTCGATCTTCTTGCCACAACTCCACTGCCCCGTGCGGGGTCATTCTCACTACCTCAAATGGCCCTGACCATTTGGACCGCAATTTTTCTGGAAACAGCTTCAATCTTGAATTGAAAAGCAACACTTTCTGCCCCGGCTCGAAAATACGATGCACCATATTCTTATCGTGCCACCTTTTTGTTTTCTCTTTGTAGAACTTGGCACTTTCATAAGCATGCCAACAAAACTCATCAAGTTCGCTGTGTTGCATCAGCCTCTTCTTGCCTGCTAGCTCTAGGTCCATATTCAATTTCCTCACAGCCCAAAAAGCTCAGTGTTCTAGCTCCACCGGCAGATGACACGCTTTTCCATAGACCAATCGGTATGGAGAAGTCCCAATTGGTGTCTTGTAAGCAGTTCTATAAGCCCACAACACATCGTCGAGTTTGCTTGACCAATCACTACGTTGTGCATTCACTGTTTTCTGGAGAATCTGCTTCACTTCTCTGTTCGACACCTCCACTTGCCCACTAGTTTGGGGATGATATGCTGTTGCCACCTTGTGGCGCACCCCATACTTAGCTAGCAACTTCTTGAAACTTGCATTGACAAAATGAGCCCCTCCATCACTGATAATGGCTCGGGGTGTCCCGAACCTGGTGAAAATATGCTTTTTCACAAATTTTGTTACCACCTTGTTTTCATTCCTGGGGCAAGCTATTGCTTCAACCCACTTTGATACATAATCAACGGCCACCAAGATGTAACAACTACCAAATGACGGTGGGAACAGGCCCATGAAATCAATGCCCCATACATCAAAGATCTCCACTTCTAGTATATGCTGCAACGACATCTCTTGCCTCTTACCAATTGTGCTTGTCCTTTGACATCAATCACACATTTTGATGTATGCCATAGAGTCTCTGAACAGTGTAGGCCAAAAGAAACCTGACTGTAGCACCTTGTGCGCTGTCCGCTCGCCTCCGTGGTGCCCTCCATACAATGAAGAGTGACAACTCCTCAAAACTTCTGCAATCTGGCTCTCCGGGATGCATCTTCTCATAACCTGATCAAGTCCCTGTTAAAACAAGTATGGCTCATCCCAAATAAAATACCAGCAATCATGCCTCAATTTTTTTCTCTGCTGAGCCGTAGCCTCCGGTGGATAGACTCCACTCACTAGAAAATTCACTATGTCTGCATACCAAGGGATCTCATCTTCCCCTATTGCCAAGAGCTGCTCATCTGGGAACTCCTCTTTGATGTTGTCACCTTCCTTCACATGCGACCGGCTTTCCAATCGCGATAGGTGATCTGCCACTTGATTCTTGCTCCCCTTTCTGTCCCTAATCTCTAGGTCAAACTCTTGCAACAACAAGATCCATCTGATCAGCCTGAGCTATGCATCCTTCTTGTTAAATAGATACCAAATCGCTGCATTGATCGGTATACACCACTACTCTAGACCCTACCAAATAGGACCTGAATTTATCAAACGCGAACACCAATGCTAGCATCTCCTTTTCTGTGACTATATAATTAACTTGGGCAGCGTCCAGTGTTTTGCTTGCATAATGAATAGAATGAAAAATTATATTCCTCCACTGCCCCAATACAGCTCCCACAGCCACATTGGTTGCATCACACATCAGTTCAAACGGTTGTTCCCAATCCAGAGAAATAAGGATAGGTGCTTCTATGAATTTCTGCTTCAACTCCTCGAATGCTTTGACACACTCATCATCAAACTCAAACTTCACCTCTTTTTCTAGCAACCTGCATATTGGTCTAGAAATTTTGGAGAAGTTCTTGATGAAGCGTTTGTAGAACCCTGCATGCCCGATAAAACTGCGAACACCCTTCACTGACACAGGTGGTGGTAGCTTTTCAATAACTTCGATCTTAGCACGATCGACCTCCAACCCCTTGCAAGGCACTTTATGGCCAAGGACGATACCCTCCTTGACTAAGAAATGACATTTCTCCCAGTTGAGTACAAGGTTGGATTCTTCACAGCGAGCTAGCACCCTGTCAAGATTCTGCAAACAAGTAGCAAATGAATTACCAAAACCAGAAAAAATCATCCATAAATACCTCTACGAAATCTTCCACCATGTCGTGAAAGATAGCTATCATGCATCTCTGGAATGTGGAGGGTGCATTGCATAACCCAAATGGCATCCGCCTAAAAGCATATGTCCCATAAGGACATGTGAAAGTAGTCTTCTCTTGGTCCTCCGGTGTTATGGCTATTTGGTTATAGCCAGAGTAACCATCAAGGAAACAATATTATTCTTGTCCAGCCAATCTGTCTAATATTTGATCAATGAACGGGATAGAATAGTGATCTTTCCTTGTGGCTTCATTGAGCTTTCTGTAGTCCATGCAAATCCGTCAGCCTGTGACGGTGCGAGTAGGGATCAACTCATTTTTCTCATTGGTGACCACGGTCATCCCTCATTTCTTTGGGACGCACTGAACGGGGCTGACCCATTCGCTGTCCGAAACAGGATAGATCACACCTGCATCAATCCACTTAATTACTTCTTTTCTAACCACATCCTTCATCATCGGATTCAACCTCCGCTGAGGCTGCATAATCGGCTTTGCTCCTGTCTCCATGAAAATTCTGTGTGTGCAAAAAGCTGGATTGATACCCCGAATATCTGACATCTGCCAGCCCATTGCTTTCTTCCTTCATTTGAGTACCACCAATGCTTCCTTTACCTGTGCCTCTGTCAATTCTGCAGAGATGATGACTGGTAAAGTGTCATCTTCCCCCAGAAAGACATATTTTAAATGGGGAGGCAATGTTTTCAACTCTAGCTTTGGTGCTTCCTCAATAGATGGTTTCGGTAATGGTTCCAGGGACCTCATTAAAGGTTGAAAGTCATGCTTCCTGAGATACCATTGTGGTTCATTCAACATTTGTACCATCTCATAAGTATCTCTATCTCCGATATGATCGGAGCTCATCAATGCTCTTTCCAATGGATCTCGAGATTTAACAATCTGAAGAATTTTCGCTTGATTTAGCACATTGATTGCTGAAAGCTCCTCATGTATGGACGGAAGCTTCATGGCCTTATATACATCAAATACCTCCACTTTTTCATGCGCCCGCATGGTTAGCTGCCCTACAGCTACATCAATCAAAGCTCTCCCGGTTGCCAAGAAAGGACGTCCCAAAATAAATGGGACTTCCGCATCCGGCTAAAAATCCAAAACAATAAAATCTACTGGGAAGATAAGGGAGCCCACTTGAACTAGCACGTCCTCCACAATGCCATCTGGTCTGGCCAAAGAACGGTCCGCTAATTGCAAGATCACTGTAGTTGGTCTAGGACTGCCCAGCCCCAACTTCTTGAACACCGATGTCGGCATCAAGTTAATACTCGCTCCCAAGTAACATAATCCACGAGCTCGGATACTTTTCCCAATTGTGATTTGAATTGTAAACCTCCCGGGGTCCTTGAGCTTTGTTGGCAACCTGTTCTGTATCCGGGAAATGCACTCCTTAGTATGCGCCACCGTAGCATACTCCGTCAATCTGCTTTTGTTAGCTACGATGTCCTTGATATACTTTGCATATTTAGGCACTCCCTGCAAAACATCAACCAAAGGTAAATTAATGTGTACCTATTTAAGCACCTCCATGAACTTTTTGAAACAAGCTTCCTCCTTGTGTTTCTTTAATCTTTGAGGGAAAGGGGATGGTGGTCTTTCTGCTTCAACTGCCTTCTCCTTCCCCCTCGCATCCTCATGTTCCCTCTCTTTTTCCACTGCTCCTGACTGCTGAGGTGGTCTTTCTGGTTCCACCTCCTTGAGTTGTAAACCACTCCTTGTGGTCACTGCATTAACCTGCTTAGGATTCGGGTCAGTGTCGCTCGGTAGTCCTCCTCTTGGCCTGGTGTTTTGAGCTCCAGCTAGATGTCCGAACTGGTACTCCAACGCCTTTGTAGCTAACTGGTTGTTCTTTACGTCTGCTACCAATTTCACATAATCAGCCTGCAATTGAGCTTGGTTAGCTAACATTGTTTTAAACATTTTCTCAATGCTGGTGGGTGGTGGAGGAGGTGCATTGTTTCCTCTATATTGAGTCTGATAGTTCTGCTGCCCTCCTTGATTTCTCTGCGCACCCTGATTCGAACTCTGCCCTTGATGGCTGTTACTACCCCAAGAGAAATTCGGATGATTTCTCCAATTCGAGTTGTAGTTTTTGCCATACTGTTGGTGATTATTTCTCTGTACATTCCCAACAAAGTTCACTGAATCTGGATTTGCACCACAACACTCAGCTGAGTGTTCATTACTACCGCATACTTCACACCAAACCTGCTGCACTACATTAACTGTGTCTTGAGGTTGATTCAAGCTCATATTGCTGAAGTTGGTGTTGAGTTGATTTTGCAGCACAGCTATCTGTGCAGCGATAGCTGTAAAACCATCCACTTCCAAGACTCCTGCCGCTTTCCTTGTTCCTCCTCTAGAAGAGTCCACATTCCACTATGGATTTCCCTACGTAATACGATTTAACAAAGTATACAACTCCTCATAAGTCTTTTCTAATGCTTGTCCCCCAGCTGCTAAGTCTAGCAAAATTTTTGTGTGGGGTTCCAAGCCCTCTATGAAAGTATGCACCAGCACATCATTGGACTGGTGATGGTGAGGACAATCCCTTAGCAATGATTTGAACCTTTCCCAAGCTTGATACAAATTCTCCCCCTCTCTTTGTTTAAAAATTAAAATCTGACTTTTAAGTCTTGCTGTTTTCCCAGATGGAAAGAACCGTATCAAAAATTTTCTTGCAAGATCATCCCAAGTGGTGATAGAGTTAGGTGGATCAGCTTTCAACCACCTCTTTGCTTATCCGAATAATGAGAATGGGAATAATGTAAGCCTTACGTAATCGGATGATACTCCAGCGGGGATGTAAGTGTCACTTATCTCCAAAAAGTTTTTGAGATGTTGTTGTGGATCTTCATGAGGGAGACCTGTGAATTGCCCGCTGGTGTGCAGCAATTGCACCATGTTCTGTTTAAGCTCAAACCTCCCTCTTGGCTCAGGTTTGTGAATACTTGATGTAACATTGTTAGCATGTGGGATTGCCACTTCGCGAACCGGCCCACTAACACTGCCCTCACAAGTGGTGGATTCTGCTGTTGCTCCAGGATTGTCTGTCTGAGCAACTGTAGCTTTTTCTCTAGAGCTTCCCTTGTTTGACGATGGAACTGTCTTTCCGGCTCTAAGTATGAATCCACCAGCTCCTTGTCTCTTGCCAGTGTTCAACAGAATTCGATATCTGCAAAAGACAGGCTAAGATCAAGTTGTCAGTACTTATATAGAAATTGTAAACTAACACTAAGAAAACAATTTTACCAATTGCCAGTCCCCGACAACGGCGCCAAAAACTTGTTTGGGCGTTTCGGGGTGACTACACGCAAGTGCACATGGTCGAACAAGTAGTAAAATGGCTTAAGTAAGCCAAGTATTGATCCCACATGGACTGAACTAAGGTAGTAATTAACTTAAGTGTTAATGAACTATAACTTTAAGAATGTAGACAACCAATTAAACAATATTTGGAGAGTTTGAGTTTCCTAATTTCTACGAATCTAAGACAAAATTCTAAAGTGAGTCTGAAAATAGTAATGAGCATGCTGAGGTTAAAACGAACATGCAGGGAAGTAATTTATCGATACAATTCAGTTAATCTTTCCTTCGGTTGCTAGTCAAGAATTATTGCCTATGGATTGAAACTTTCGTATCCTACCCAACTTAAGAATCATGAACCTTCAACCTACATTTATGTGATAAAAGAATTTTATGTTCTATCCATACAAAACCGATTCCTTAATTGACTAATAAGATTTTCAGATGTATTTCTATTCTAAATGTAAATCAATTCTCAATTTTTCCAAACCAAGAAGAGATCATATCCTACCAATTCACAACTTCCCAATTTCTTTTCCTTTCAAAATCAAAATTGGATTTCTTAGATATAAATTAACATTGGCCAAACATTAATGCAGTAAGAATAAGAATTGATAGAGCAACCATTGAAGAAAAAATGAAAACTAAATTGATCAATAATTACATTCCACTACAATTGTTCTTAACCTCAGTAAGAAGTGAATTTAGCCACTCATTTGTGGATTAAACATCATCAAATAAGTGTAATTCATACAAACAATTGAGATAAAAGAGAAAGAGATAGAGAAGAACCCTAGAATTTTCGTCCCCTCAACTGCCTATAACCCACGTTCTTGCTCAACCAAGTCAGAATGTTTAAAAACAAACCTAAGTTTGCTATTTATACTAGTGAGAATTTTCCCTGGAATAACAAGAAATGTGGCACGGAGTGTATCGCGGAGCACTCCCTCCGTGCCACGGGGAAAACGCGGACCCTCTTTGGAATCAGGTTCCTCAGCAATTTCTCCTTGGCGTGCCACGGCCTGCAACACGGAGCTAGGCCAACGTGTCACGGCGCAATCATGAACCTTCACTAGAATTGGCAAAAATAAATCACCCAAGGCAGAATGCCTCCGCGATGGCAACGTGACACGGCTCCATCGCGGAGCCCTTATTTTTGCTGCTCTTCCTTGACCTTTTTCACTCCTTGCTTCCAAGTCCATTCCCGATTTTTACCAACATGTATCTTAGCTTCCCAAAATTACATTTTACCTGCAAAACCACACTAATCATGTTGATTAGTATAAATTCACATTTTAACTACAAATCACATGAGAATGCACACATAACGATAGATAAACAAGACGAAATGAAGCATTTTAGTATCACTTGGGCATATAATTATGCCCAAGATCAATTTGCCAAATGTCCCTCCCGAGCGGGAGATTGATTTCGGCATAGATCTTCTCTCCGACACGCAACCTATATCTTTTCCGCCTTACAAAATGGATAAAACCAAGCTAAAAGAGTTGAAGGATCAGTTGAAGGATCTGTTAGATAAGGGATTTATTAGGCCGAGTAAGTCTCCGTGGGGGGTGCCAGTATTGTTTGTTCGGAAGAAGGACGGTTCCCTTCGCATGTGTATTAATTATCGGCAGTTGAATAAGGTTACCGTCAAGAACAGGTACCCCTTACCCAGGATTGATGATTTGTTTGACTAGCTTCAGGGTGCCAGGTGTTTCTCCAAGATTGATCTTAGGTTCGGATATCACCAGCTTAGGGTTCGGGAGAGTGACATCCCAAAAACCGCTTTCAGGACTCGGTAGGGTAACTACGAATTTGTTGTTATGTCTTTTGGACTAACCAATGCTCCTTTAGCTGTCATGGATCTAATGAACAGGGTGTTCATGGAATATCTAGACATGTTCGTGATTGTGTTTATCGACGATATCCTCATATACTCTCGGAGCGAGGAGGAGCATGCCGCTCATTTGAGAGTTAGCATTGACAATTGTATGCAAAGTTCAGCAAATGTGAGTTTTGGTAGGACTCTGTGGCATTTCTAGGCCATGTGGTATCAAGTGAGGGAATAAGGGTAAATTCGCAGAAGATCGAGGCGGTAAAGAATTGGTCCAGACCGGTGAACCCATCAGATATTAGGAGATTTTTGGGCTTAGCGGGTTATTACCAGAGATTCGTTGAGGGCTTTTCATCCATTTCATCCCTATTGACTAGGTTGACTCAAAAAAAGGTAAAGTTCCAATTGTCAGAGGCTTGTGAGAATAACTTCCAGGAGTTGAAGACCCGACTCACTTCAACACCAATGTTGACCCTACCCAAGGATACGAATGGCTTTGTGGTGTATTGTGATGATTCACGAGTCAGACTGGGATGTGTGTTGATGCAGCATGGGAAGGAATGGCATATGCCTCAAGACAATTGAAAGTTCATGAGAAAAATTACCCGACGCATGATCTTGAGTTGGCCGCGGTGGTATTCTCCTTGAATATATAGCGGCATTACTTGTATGGAGTCCATGTGGAGGTATTCACGGTCACAAGAGCTTACAATATGTGTTCACGTAGAAGGATCTCAATCTTCGGCAAAGAAGGTGGTTGGAGTTATTAATGGACTACGACATGAGTGTCCTTTACCACCCGGGGAAGGCTAACGTGGTTGTGGATGCACTTAGCAGGCTCTCTATAGAGAGTGTGTCCCATGTAGATGAGGGATAGAAGGAGTTGGTGAAAGATGTCCATCGACTTGCAAGGTTAGGAGTTAGATTGGGCGACTCGATCGATGGTGGCGTTGTTGTGCAGAATGGATCAGAATCGTCCTTGGTGGTTGATGTCAAATCTAGGCAAGATGAGGATCCGATTTTGAGGAAATTGAAGGAAGCGATGCGGAGTCAAAAGGTGGCGGTCTTCTCCTAAGGGGGAGACGGTGTGCTACGATACTAGGGTCGTCTATGTGTCCCAGACGTTGATGATTTGAGGGGTCAGATATTGCATGAGGCACATGGTACTAGATATTCTATCAATCCGGGATCCACAAAGATATATAGGGACTTGCGAGAAACCTATTGGTGGGATGGTATGAAGAAGGATATTGTAGAATTTGTAGCTAAGTGCCCGAACTGTCAGCAAGTAAAAGTTGAGCATCAAAGGCCTGGAGACGTACTTCAGAATATCGGCATTCCTACTTGGAAGTGGAAAAAAATTAATATGGATTTCATTACTGGTCTACCTCGTACTCGCCGATAATATGAATTCATTTCGGTAGTGGTCGATAGGTTAACCAATGCTGCACACTTCCTACCGGTCAAAACCATAGATTCAATGGATGATTCTACCAAATTGTATATTCGGGAGTTGGTTCGACTTCATGGAGTGCCCTTGTCTATTATTTCAAACTGAGGTACTCAGTTTACCTCCCAATTTTGGTGTTTTTTCCAGAAGGGGTTTGGGACTCAAGTTAAGCACAACACAACGTTTCATCCGCAAACAGACGGCCAGATAGAACGAACAATCAAAACGCTTGAGGACATGTATATTATGGATTTCAAAGGTAGTTGGGATGATCATTTTCCTTTGATCGAGTTTTCTTATAATAACAGCTATCACTCTAGCATCCAGATGGCACCATTCTAGGCTCTTTATGGGCGGAGGTTTAGATCACCTATCGGATGGTTTGAAGTTGGGGAAGCCGCTATGATAGGGCCTGATTCGGTTCATAAGGCCATGGTAAAGGTTCAGTTGATAAGGGACAGGCTGAAGACTACTCAGAGTCATCAGAAGTCATATGCTGATGTGAGGAGAAGAGATCTGGAGTTTGAGGTGGACGACTGAGTATTTCTAAAGGTATCTCCCATGAAGGGGGTCATGAGGTTCGGAAGGAAAGGGAAACTCAGTCCCTATTATGTTTTTCCCTACCGGGTTGTGAGAAGAATTGGTAAGGTGGCGTATGAGTTGGACTTGCCCTCAGAGTTATCTTCAGTTCATCCCGTCTTTCAAGTATCGCTTTTGAAAAAGTGTTTGGGTGATCTAGCCTTAGTAGTCCCGGTGGACAACATTGGGGTGAAGGACAACCTCAGTTATGAAGAATTTCCCGTTGAAATCATGGATCGTCACGTTCAGAAGTTGAGGAACAAGGAGGTAGCTTCAATTAAAGTCTTATGGAGAAATCAGCATGTTGAAGGAGCTACGGGAAGCCAAAGCGGATATGAAGGCTAAATACCGACGTTTATTCCCTATCGACTCAGTTTCGACTTGAGGTATCAGTTTCAGTCTATGACTTTATTTAATTTCGTTTTTAGTTCATGTGTTCAAATTTCTTTTATGTGTATGGATGTGTACGTGAAGTATGAGATCAACTCAGCTATGTGTTATGAATCAGAGATTGTCATTACTTAAAATTTTCGGTTAAAATAACAAATATTGGAGTATGATAAATGTATGTTTCTATTTTCTTATTGTTTCTAACATTTGAGGACGAATGTTCTCAAGGGGGAGATATTGTTATACCCTGAGAATTCCAAGATCGGACTCAGGAGTTGAAACAGGGAAAAACTGGAAATGGGTGCTTTAATTGCAGGACGAGTTGTTGGATGACTCGTGAGGAGACCCCATGAGTCGTTAGGTGCCTTGTGAGGAGGCTTGGAGGAAATGAAGGTTAGAGGTCCCCATGGGCATGGGAACGACTAGTGGTCAGCCACCACGAGTCCTCAAGTTAGCCATGGGGTGAGGTTGAGAAATAAATAGAAGAATCGACCAGTGTACCTAACGAAAGGGACCCCACGAGTTGTGGTCAGTCACCACGATTTGTGGGATGAGTCATGAGCAAGCAGGGTAAACTTTATTTGAGATGAGATAGTGTACATGACGGGAGGTGACCACGAGTCATGGTCTTGAGCGATGAATCATTAATTCACCCGTTATGATCCCTCAGGAGCGACGAATCATTAATTGACCTGTTACGAGCCCTAAGAGATCTGTTATCCAGTGTACTTGACAAATGACTCGACGAGTCATTGCCTCTCTTGACGAATCATTAGGTCCCTCGTTAGCACCTCCTGGCAGTTATTTTCAGTGATTTTAGTAAGGGATTTTCCATAATTCCAAATTCCTAGGGGCCTATACTACATCATTTAAGGCTCATTTTAGTGGGTTTTTAGCAGGGGAAAACCTATTCTAAGTCATTTTTCCCATGCATGCAAGTTTGAAGGTTTGAAGAGGTGATTTAAGGCAAAATCTCAAGGTTTCAATTGGAATCTCAGCTTGGGCAATTAAAAGGAGTTAGAGTTCACCATTCCCAGGTATGTAAGGCTATGAGTGGATATCTCTTTCCACACCCATGCCCAATTTCTATCAAATCATGATAAATTGCCTATGATTAAGTATGGGGTTTTCACCCAATTGCGTGATTCTCCAATCGCTATACATGGGTATAATTAGATTATATTTATATTGATGAATTGTGAAACTTGGGCAGATTTTAAAGTATTTTCGATGCAAATCATATTTTCTAAGTTATGAAATTAAATGCCCATGGGTGAGAAATTCATAAAAGAAGAGAATGATGATGAATGTATGATGATGATGAGACTTGATGTTTAAAAGTATGTTTCCAAAGCTATCCATGATTATGGTATTGCTTTTAGAATGAATTGAGTAGATCCAAGTATGATAAAGCTTTGGGCAATGCCCACATGTTGATTTAAAATGATGATTTTCCCAAAATAAGCTTACCACATCGTTTGGAGCGAAGTCTCCTTAAATTTCATAAATTCTAGTTGTGGTATGTTGAGTTAAATATTCCTACATGTAGCTTACCACATGATTTGGAGTAGATGCTCCAACCTATAACTGAGCTTGTGGTATGTTTCGAAACAAAACTTCTCATATGCATGAATTCATAATCAAGGTGTATATCAGTATTGAGCTTTGTCAAAGGACAATGTTGAGCTTCATATTCATATGATGTCTAGTCTATGCATGATTTCATTATGAGCTTTGCCAATAGACAATGTTGAGTTCCGTTTCATATGATGTTGAGCTATGCATGATTTCATCTTAAGCTTCGTCAATAGATGATGTTGAGCTTCGTCAATAGACGATGTTGAGCTTCGTTACATATGATGTAGAGCATTTCATGTTTTTTTGTGGGAGAAGAGTCTAGCACCGAGCGGGTTAAGAGTCAATCACCCTATGCCCCAGAACTATGCGCCAACGTAGGTTGATACTACAATATTATTGGGACCTACCTTGTGAGCTATCTCCGGCCCGATTGGCCCTTCGGCTTGATATCGATATCATAGTATCGTCCATCTCCCTAGCAAGGTTATGGACGACTCTACTCACTTGAGTGTGATAGTTGGGACCATGTAAGCTCTATCATGGTATGTCGGTTAAGTGACGAGTCTCCCACTGTCTATATTATACAGATTTTCATATTCATTACTCATGATGATTACTTTACGCATGCATGTTCTGAAAGCAAGGTTTGACTCATTGTTCAGCTTTTAAATATAAATGTTACATTTCAGCTTTGAATCATTCGAGTCAGTCATGATGTTATAAAGCTATGCATGGTCATGTTATGATAAGATTTCGATGTTTGAACAAATGGATGTAGCCCTTCTACTTATGCTTCAAAGCTTATGATATGTTATGAATGTTTTAAATGATTTACTTATTTAAGCGGTTTTGTTTACCTTGCATACTCGGTACATTCCATGTACTTACCGTATACTTTTTATGTTGTATCATTTCATTATACAAGGCCCGACTCGCAGCTTCAACCCCGAACCTAATTAGCTTTCCACAGTCCTTATCAATTCAGGATTGGTGAGTCCTTATAATTTCAGGATTGGTGAGTCCTCATCTTTCGAGGACTATATTCTCAATTTTTATTTTGTATTTCAGTTTCAGTATTATTGAGTTAGTTGGGGTCTTGTACCATCAACTCGTTCAGATTAGAGACTTTCAGACTTATGTATGTGTAACTCCGGATATTGTCCCTATGTGATGTTGTATGAGACTTCCGCACTGTTTATATTCATTTTTCTTCATGTTTAATGAATGAGTTAGTTGAATGCTTATGCCATGGGTTGATTTGGGGTCTCTCGAGTCCCTTGTCTCGTGTCTACGATTCGGGCCTCCATTCAGGTCGTGATAACACAGTAAACTAAGTAAACATACACGGAAGCTGTTTAAAACTAATTATGTCATCAATACTACTGAAATTGTAACATAACTGTAAGGAACACTGGATCTTTGAGTCTGAAAGCCAACTGCTATCTGACGAGTTGCTGGGAGAAGCCCCAGCTAACTCTAAAATTTGACTGAAAAGAAAATATCGTCCTCGAAGGATGAGGACTCACCAATGGACTGCTGCTGTTGAAATCGTCGGAGGGAAGTACTGATGATGCTGAGGATGAGAACCTGCTCCTGTATCATGATATGATAAATCATAGAAAGTATGCATCAGTACTTCGAATGTACTGAGTAAGTGAGATATATAATAATGATGGAAAAATAAGCACTAAATTGAAAAAACATGAAATGACCAACTGATATTGAATACTACTGAAAGTTGAGCTACAACTGATATGGTCAATAATGACCCTGATTGACGGTCATAAACATGTCCTTGAACTGAGCGACTGAACTGAGCTAAACTGAACTGAAACTGTACTGACAAGTGGGAGAGTCTATAACCGACATATAACCACGTAAGCTAAATGTGGAGGTCGATGTATACACTTCATCAGAGAAAGCCCACTGTTCCTTGCCAGGGTATAGTGGCTGAGCTGGGTGATCACAAGTTTGGGGCCCATTGGGCCAATAACCTACGGTGGCAGCATAGTTCTAGCAACCCGGGTGCACTGGAACCTCGGTCCGCTCGGTGCTAAGTACTATTCCCACTAGATAGTCCTAACTTGACTTCTAAGTTGATAGCTCGAAGCTGGGGTCCTAGTCTAAGTCAGGAATACTTATTTGGAAGTAACCTGAGAGTCTATAGGACTGGATAACTGAAAACTGGTGTTCTAATACTAGTTAGAGCTGCTTATCTGGAAGTGTCATAACCATCTAAAGAACTAACTAATAACTGATACTGATGGTTCTAAGACTGGTCAGAGCTGCCTATCTAGAAGTGTCGTAACCGCCTAAAGAACTAACTGATAACTGAACTATGGATTATTACTAAACTGAACTCCTCAAAGAACTAACTATCGTCAAACTGATCAGCTGACTTAGTGTAAGAAACTGAAAAAGGCTAATTGCTATCTGAGACTGAACTAGCATTCAAATTGACTGTAAATCCACAAAATGGTAATAACATGAAAATTCAAGAACTAATAGAGTCAAGCAGTATTTGTACCTAGACAATTATGCAAGACCTAGTTTACTATAATTGTAGAGCTAGGGCTAAACAATACTTCATGAAGAGAATAACAACATACTTGAGAAATGATGAAAACATTACAAAAGTTCACAAGGATTCCAATTCACAAGAATTAATCAGGATCTGGCTACGAATTTGCCCTAACTCAAAACATCATGGCTAGAACTGATAAGAAATTACAGAAGGGTTTTGGGGCACAAGGGAAGAACAATTCCCTTGTTAAATTTGCACATACCTGGTGTAGAAATTCCAGAGAAAAACCCTTGAGAAATCTAAGAATAAAATTGGAACCCTTTCTCCTGCTCTATGCTTCCTAACTGAGTTTTCTACATTCTGACTTTGAGAGAATGAGAGAAAACTGTCGACTAACTCCCTAAATCTCTCTAAAAATAACCCCAAATAATATAGTTCAAGGAATAAAAAGATGGGAAGTTACTAAAATAACCCTGAAAGAAAATCTAAAAATCTACTCGATGGGGTCCAACGAGTCACACAACGGGTCATTGGTTGTGACCACAACCTGTTGGGACTAGTCATTGGTCCTGGAATTTTATGCTCACTGGAATTTTGCAACGGAAGGGGACTAGGAATCATTGGACAAACCAATGGGTCGTTGGTACCTCTCATTGTCACTGGTAGGATTTTTAAACAAAACATGGGAACCCCACTAACAGAAGACACAATGACTCATTGGTTGTGCTAACGGGTCGTTGTATCTACTCATCGTCTCCACTAGAAAAACTGAGGGATTTCTGGACTTATTGTGACGGATTGAAATAATGACTCATTGTATGATACAATGGGTTGTTGTTGCTTCTCATTGATACTGGAAAAGATTTTTAGCAACACCTGTGCTCCAACTAACGAGTCACCTAACGAGTCGTTACATTAAACAACGACTCATTGTCTGACTCGTGGGTTCCTTGAAAGGGTTTAACTGATTTCTAAGCTAGGAATGCAACGAGTGAGAGGATGACTCATTACTCCTCAAAATGAATTGTTCGATGTCTCGTTGGTTCTCGAAGGACAACAGGCAGGGTTGACCACGACCCAACGACTCATTGTCTCGGTCGTTCTGAGACAAAATTTTTTGGTTCTTTCTAACTTTTCATGCAAAGTTTGAGTTTGGTATAGGAAAGTCTTGGGGTGTTACAATATCTCCCCCTTGGGATCATTCATCCTCGAATGAAGGATAAAGCTGCTAGAAAACTGGGAAAAGAGCTGTAATTCCCAGACTGAAACTATAAACTAATTTAGTCATACTGATTGAGCTGATGCAACTAAGATGCATATTGAAAACATGAATAGAGCTAATGAGTACAGAGTGAATAGAGTACTGAGGAGGAATTTAATACTTGATGGTGAAACTAGACTGGAGGGGAATAAATGGGGATATTTAGCCATCATTCTGCTTTTGCTTCCTATGTAGCTCCCTCAACTAGCTAGTTCCTCCATTAGATTTTTACTGAAGCAACCTCCTTATTTCTCAACTTACGAACCTGACGGTCTAGAATCTGAACTGGGACATCTTCGTAAGAGAGACTATCCTTCGTTCCCACACTGTCTAGTGTCACAACTAAGCTCGGATCACCGATGCACTTCTTCAACAGTGATATATGGAAGACTAGGTGCACAGATGCTAATTCCGAAGGTAATTCTAGCTCATAAGCCACACTTCCAATTTGCCTCAGAATCCTGTAGGGTTTTATATACCTCAAACTGAGCTTCCCTTTCTTTCCAAAGCTCATCACCCCTTTCATGGGTGAAATCTTTAGATAAATCCAATTATCTACAATAAATTCTAACTCTCTCCTCCTCACATCCGCATATGATTTCTATTGGCTCTAAGCTGTTTTTAACCTTTCTATGATAAGCTGCACTTTCTGCATAGCTTCATGAACTGATCTTGGTCCTATCAAAGTGGCTTCACCAACCTCAAACCACCCTATCGGAGACCTACATCTTCTACCATATAATGCCTCAAACGGGGCCATATGAATATTGGAGTGGTATTTGTTGTTGTATGCAAACTCTATGAGAGGTAGTTGATCATCCCAACTGCCTTTGAAGTTGATCACACAGGCTCTCATCATGTCTTCTAAGGTCTAAATAGTTTGCTTAGCTTGTCTATCTATTTGAGGGTTAAAAGATGTGTTGAGCTTGACCTGAGTACCTAGTCCTTTCTGAAATGACTTCCAAAAATGTGAGGTGAACTGGGTACCTCTATTTGAAATGATGGATAAGGGAATTCCATGCTGTCTGACCAACTCTTGGATGTACAGTTTATCGTAATCTCAGTTGAGTTTGTAGTTTTAACTGGGAGGAAATGTGTTGACTTGTTCATCCGATCTACTATCACCCTTGAATCATGTTGCCGACGAGTACGAGGTAAACCTGTAATGAAGTCCATATTTACTTCTTCCCAGTTCCACGTGGGTATGCTGATATCCTGAGTCATCCCCCTAGTATTTGATGTTCAACTTTAACCTGCTGGCAGTTCGGGCACTTAGCCACAAATTCTGCAATATCCCTTTTCATGTTGTTCCACTAGTAGATTTTTCGTAGATAATGGTACATCTTAGTGGCACCTGGGTAGATAGAATATGTAGAGCTATGTGCTTCTGCCAATATTTTCTATCTCAAATCACCTACATTCGGAACATATAGCCGGCCCTGGTAACGAAGCATACCATCTCCCCTTTTGGAGAAAACCTCTACTTCTTTTTTTAGAACTCCTTCTTTCATCTTAAGCAGTATGGGATCTTCATCCTTCTTTGACTTAACCTCAACAACTAACGAGGATTCTGACCCACTCTGAGTACTACTCTGCCGTCAATTGAATCCACCAACTGCACTCCCAACCAACCTAACTTGTGAATATCCTTTGCCAGTTCTTTTCTGCCCTCTTCAACATGAGCAATGCTCCCTATGGACATCCTGCTTTGGGCATTAGCCACCACATTGGCCTTGCCTGGGTGATATAGCATGCTCATGTCATAATCCTTTAGTAACTCCAACCACCTTCTCTAACGAAGGTTCAAATCCTTCTGACTAAACATGTACTGAAGGCTCTTGTGATTGGTGAAGACATCCATGTGAACCCCATAAAGGTAATGTCTTTATATTTTCAAAGCAAACACCACTACTGCCAATTCCAAATCATGAGTCGGATAGTTCTTCTCATGAACCTTGAGTTGTCTAGAGGCATAAGATATCACCTTACCCTGCTGCATCAGAACGCAACCGAGGCCAACTTTGGAAGCATCACAATAGGCTACGAACCCATCCGTTCCTACTGGTAAGGTCAAAACTGGAGCTGTAGTGAGTTGAGTCTTAACTCTTGGAAACTCTTAGCACATGCATCTGACCACTGAAACTTCATCTTTTTATGGGTTAGCTTAGTCAGAGGAGATACAATAGAAGAAAATCCTTCTACAAACCATCGATAATAACCGGCTAGACCCAGGAAGCTCCTTATATATGTTGGGGAAGTGGGTCTTGGCCAATCTTTCACTGCTGCTATCTTTTGAGGATCTACCTAAATACCCTCGTTTGAAACCACATGACCAAGGAAAGCCACAAACTTCAGCCAGAATTCATATTTGCTGAATTTAACCAATAATTGGCGGTCTTTGAGAGTCTGCAACACTATCCTCATATAGTTAGCATGCTCCTCATTTCTGGAGTACACCAAAATGTCATCTATGAACACAATAATGAACATGTCTTGATACTATTTGAATACTATGTTCATCAGGTCCATGAAAGCTATAGGGGAATTAGTTAGTCCAAAGGACATAACCACGAATTCATAGTGACCATACCAGGTTCTAAAGGTTGTTTCGGTATGTCACATTCCCTGACCCTAAGCTAATGATACCCCGACCTGAGATCTACCTTGGAAAAACAACTGGCTCCCTGAAGCTGATTGAACAAGTCATCAATCCTGAGTAAGGGATACCTATTCTTAACTATAACCTTGTTCAGTTGACGGTAGTCGATACACATTCTGAGAGTACCGCCTTTCTTTCGCACCATTAGCACGGGAGCACCCTACGGGGAGATGCTGGGTCTGATGAAATCCTTATCAAGAAGGTCTTTCAGATGTTCTTTCAACTCCTTAAGCTTAGTTGGAGCCATTCTATAAGGAGTAATAGAGATGGGCTGAGTGTCTGAAAGAAGGTCTATGTCGAAGTTTATTTCCCGCTTGGGATCGACTCCGGGAAGATCTTTGGAAAACACATCCGAAAATTCGCTGACAACTGGAACTAACTGAATCGTTGGGGTCTCAAAGCTGGAATCTTTAACTCGAACTAGGTGATAGATGCACCCTTTAATGAGCTTCCTTGCCTTAAGGTAGGAAATGAACTGACCCTTAGGCGTTGAAACACTACCTATCCATTCAAAGACTGGCTCATTGGAAAACTGAAACTTGACGACTCTAGTTTTGCAGTCTACTGAGGCATAACCGGAATGTAACCAATCCATGCCAAGAATGAGGTTGAAATAGACCATGTCTAGATCTACTAGATCAACTGTAATTACTTTACTCAACACTGAGACTAGGCAGTTTCTATATATCCGACTGGCTCTAACTGACTTACCAATTGGGGTAGAGACCGAGAACGATTCTGAGAGGACTTCTGGACTGATTTCAAACTGAATAGCTACATAAGGAGTCACAAATAATAGTGTGACTCCTGGATCTAGTAGGGAATATACATATAGATGAAAAATACGTAACATACCCGTGACCACGTCAGTTAAGTTCTCCTAATCTTGACGAGAGGACAAAGCATAAAAATGGTTTTGACGCTGATCGCCCTCCGTACCTAAAGTAGTCCACTGCTGAGCTGGATGACCTGCTGGGACTGCTAAAGCAGACTGAGTCCTCCCCCATCCTGCTGATGGACACTCGTTTAACCTGTGACCTAACTGTCCACATCCAAAGCAACCCTCCTTGCCCATGCGACATTCCCCTAGATGTTCTTGCCACACTTAAGAGAAGTTGGGTAACAGTTGATGGCACTATAATTCTAGGACTGAGAGCCAAATGCTCCACCCTTCTTGTCATGACCCAAACATAGGCCCAGATTGAGATACAGGACAAGGAACCCTGAGAGACCCTAAGTCGACCCATGGCATAAGCATACATCAAACTTCATTCATTATAAGCGAAAGACTAAGCACAAGGCATAGCGGAAATGTAAGCATAATCATGACATATCATAACAAATGGAATCACTTAGACATACACCAGCTGAGTACTACACACTGTGTGAAAGCCTCTACTACATACGATGGGTTGATGGGACAACACCCCCATATAACCCAGACAAGTGCTGAAATATAAAATAGCATGAATGCCTGTCGAACGGCCCTCGAAACATGAGGACTCACCAGTAAGCTGAAAGTACCCTCTAAGATGATCTAGATATGAGGATGATCTTGAGAGCCGAAACCTGTATCGTAAGATGATACAACATAGAAAGTATGCGGTCAACACGTGAAATGTATTGAGTATGCAAGGTAAGTAAAACGAACATTTACAATATGTAAAAAGATCATAAAACAGCATAAGAGTAGGACATCATGCTCATATCATAAATATCATAAATATCATAACATAACATATCATAAGGATCAAGGTTTTCAAAGTATTTATAATACAATCGTAATCATAATCCTAAGAGAAAAGCCATAATAAACATTACTTGAGCCAACATACGTAATCATAACCATGTATAAATCACGAGGAACAATGGGAGATTCTCTTAACCAAAATACCCTATATGAGCACACATGAAGTCCGATTTGTAAACCTATTCAGGAGGCTGTTCCTACCTTGCCAGGGGTAGAACCATGAAGTGCATTATCACATGAAAAGGGCCATTTGGGCATGGGACAGTCACAAGGCAGGTCCCAACATACCTACAGTGGCACGTAGTTTATGAGATTCGGGGCAGAACTTGTGCCCCAAACCTACTCGGTGTTCGATACTACTCCCAAAGCATATATAGTGCTCATAATATAATATGCGTGAATTCTTGGGCTAGTTAAATCATGATAATCATAAACATTCTTGTAATTACGTGAACTAGCCATGAATTAAGGTCTGTGAGTTGGCCAAAACATAATTCATAAATCATAAGGTTCATGCATACTTGTAGATCATCAAATCATGATGGGTAATTGAATAAATCCCTATTTCAAATCATAAATCATGTTGGGTTTGTAGATATCAACAATGGAAGTGTAGATCATAAATCGATTCATCATAGATCATGCATAATTAGGCTTAATTTGGTAGAAATCGAATTCAAAAATTTTATAAGTAAAATAAATGTAAAATCTAATCAAAATCCATAAAATATAATGTAGATCATAAATCATAAAAGACCATTAGCTTATCATTAGAAATTCACAATAACTGAATTGAAACCCCATGAGATTTTTGGTAGATTTTCATAAATTAATAGAGAATGGGCATGGGTGTGAATGGAATCACCCATTCGTAAACCTACATACCTGGGTAAGATCAGATTCTAAAGTTCTTGAATGCCCAAGGAGGAATTGATAGGGAAAAGCTTGATTCTATGCTTGTTCTCTCTAGAATTCTCTTAGTACGCATGCATGGGAATGAAATATGTAATACGGACTTAACCTATCTCAAAATGCCTAGAAAAATACATGAAACGATGTAGTTTAGGGCCTTATAGCATGGAAAGATCAAAAATTCCCTTAATGAATTTAGCCTAAAAATCTGCACAGGTTAACCAACGGGCGTACCAACGAATTGTTGGAAGCTACCATGACTCGTGGTATGGCTCATCATCTGCACTGCCCAGGCCTTGCTTCCGAAATCAAACCACGACTAGATAAGAAGACTCATTCTGTGGTCCAACGGGTCGTTAAGTCGATCATTGCTTTCCCCTCGAAAATTTTTGAACTTCCTCTCAACGAGTCTCACCACGACTCATTGTTTCCACCAACGGGTCGTGGTGTCCATCTGTTAAGTCCATTGGAAATTTGACCATGTAGACAATGACTGCTGACAAAGAGTCGTTGTTACTCATGATGGGTCGTTGGGTGACCTATTACTTCCCCAAATGCTAAAGTCCATCTCTCACCACGACTACAAACGACGACACGCTGTTTCCCACAATGAGTCATTACATCGGTCTTTACTTCCACTACCACCCGAACTCCTGAAACCACAATTGGTAACAACGGCTCGTGGTCTCCAACCACGAGTCGTTACACCTCTCGTCTTGTGATGTTTTCCCTAGTTTCAGCAGTTTTCAACTTTTAACTCCCGGGTCTACTCTTAGGCACTTCCGAGGTATTACACTTTTGATCTTTGCATGACTGGAAAGTAAGGGTGCTAGCTGATGTGGGTGCTAGAGTCTTTTGTTACTGCTGCTGTAGGCGACTACTGCCGTCGGACCTCTGGTGACAATAATTTGATTTACCTATTCTAGACCGCTTGTTCTCCCACTTAATATCCATCAAATTTTCTACCTCAATCTGCTGGGCATGAATGATGAGGATGGATAGGTCGATGTCCTTGATGAGCATCACAGTTTTGCACTCCTTCAGTACCAAGTCTGGCACTCCATTGACAAAATTGAGCATGTGAGCCCTTGTCTCAACTACCATCTCTGAAGCATACCTAGACAACTGAGTGAACTCCAATGCATACTCCTCCACGATCCTATTACCCTGCTTTAAATTCATGAATTCAGTGACATTGGCCTCCCTCAATTCCCGAGGAAAGAATCTGTCTATAAATACAGTCGTGAACTCTTCCAACTCTACTGGCCCTGCTGCTTCTGGCCTCCCTTCCTTCCATTAATTGTACCAAATCTGAGACACCCCTTTCAACTGGTAGGCATCCAGATCAGCACTCTCCACAAAACTAACACCCATAATCCGTGTGATTTTCCATACCTCATCCGCAAACTCGGGTCCTCTCCCAAATTGGATCCATGAAAAGCCGGAGGGTTCATTCTAGGGAAGTCCCAAACCCTAGCAGCTACGTCAGATCTATCTGCCTTCACTAGAACCACCTGCTGGTTCACTTCGTTAGTCACCATCTGAACCAGCAACTGGATTGCAGCTCGAAATTCTGCTAAGGACACTTGGTCATCCTAAGAGGCTGCTGGAGCTGGTGGGGCAGGTCGGTTAGCATTTCCAGCGCCCTTCCATTTCCTCGTTTTGGAGGCATATTTTCACTTAAACGAATAGGGCATGAGTTAGGAGGACATTTCTGGGATTAAACTTCAACGCACGATAAGGAGTATGAACAAAAGGGAGTTTTGCTAATAATGTCTTGTAGACTCCCTATCATAAGTGTGGCGCATTTCACATCCATGAAAAGGACTCTACTTGATGCGGCTTTAATACATCCTAGGATACTCTAAACCTAGTGCTCTAATACCATGTTTATCATGACCCGAGTCTACACCCTGGATGAGACACGGTACTTGATGCCACAAGTGACCCTAAGCTAACCCATGGTCTATCATTACACTGGTAAACTGAGTAAACGTACGCGAAAGCTATATAAAACTAATTATGTAATCAATGCTGCTGAAAGTGTAAACATAACTATAAGGAATACTGAATATCTGAGTTTGAAAGCCAACTACTATTTGACGAGTTGCTAGGACAAGTCCCAAATAACTCTAAAATATGAATGAAAAGAAACTAACTGAAAAGCAAATATCGTCCTTGGAAGATGAGGACTCACCAATTGACTACTGTTGCTGAAATCATCAAAGGGAAGTACTGATGATTCTGAGACTGAGAACCTGCGCCTATGATACTATACAACATATAAAGTATGCATCAGTACTTTCAATGTACTGATTAAGTGAGATATACAATAAACATGGAAAAATAAGCATTGAACTGAAATAACATGAAATGGCCAACTGATACTGAATACTGCTAAAAGCTGAGATATAACTGATATGGTCAATAGTGACCCTGACTGATAGTCATAAACATGTCCTAGAACTGAGCGACTGAATTGATCTAAACTTAACTGAATTGAAACTATACTGACAAGTGGGAGGGTCTATAACCGACATATAACCACGTGAGCTAAACGTGGAGTCCGATGTATACATTCCATTAGAGAAAGCCCACTATACCTTGACAGGGTATAATGGCTGAGCTGGGTGATCACAAGTCTAGGGCCCGTTGGGCCAATAACCTATGATGACAATGTAGTTCTGGGAACCTGGGTACACTAGAACCCTGGTCCACTTGGTGCTAAGTACTACTCGTTCTGGATAGTCCTAATTTGACTACTAAGCTGATAGCTCAAAGTTGAGGTCCTAGACTAAGTCAGGAATACTTATCTGGAAGTAACCTGAGAGTCTGTAGGACCGGATAACTGAAAACTGGCGTTCTAAGACTGGTCAGAGCTGCTTATCTAGAAGCATCATAACCATCTAAAGAACTAACTGATAACTGATACTGATGTTTCTAAGACTAGTCAGAGCTGTCTATCTAGAAGCGTCATAACCGTCTAAAGAATTAACTGATAACTAAACTATAGAGTATTACTGAACTGAACTCCTCAAAGAACTAACTATCGTCAAACTGATCAGCTGAGTTACTGTAAGATACTGAAAAAGGCTAATTGCTATCTGATACTGAACTAACATTCAAAGTGACTATAAATCCACAAAATGGTAATAACATGAAAATTCAAGAACTAATAGAGTGAAGCAGTATTTGTACTTAGACAATTATGCAAGACTTGGTTTACTGTAATTGCAGAGCTAGGGATAAACAATATTTAATGAAGAGAATAACAACATACTTGAGAAGTGATGAAAACATTGCAAAGGTTCACAAGGTATCTAATTCACAAGAATTAATCAAGATCTGGCTACAAACTTACCCTAACTTAAAACTTCGGGGCTAGAATATATAAGAAATTGTAGAAGGGTTTTGGGGCACAAGGAAAGAACAATTCCCTTGTTGAATTCCCACATACCTGGTGTAGAAATTCCGGAGAAAAACACTTGAGAAATTTGAGAAGAAAATTGGAGCCTTTGCTCCTGCTCTATCCTTCTTGACAGAGTTTTTTACGTTCTGACTTTGAGAGAATGAGAGGAATGAGAGAAAGCTGTCGACTAACTATCTAAATCTCTCTAAAAATAACCCCAAACGACATATTTTAGGGACTAAAAAGATGGGAAGTTACTAAGATAACCCTAAAAGAAAATCTAGAAATCTGCCCGACAAGGTCCAATGAGTCACACAACCGGTCGTTGGTTGTGACCATGACCCGTTGGGACTAGTCATTGGTCCTGGGCCTGAATTTCATGCTCACTGGAATTTGGAAATGGAAGGGGACCACAAATCATTGAACAAACCAACGGGTCGTTGGTACCTGTCGTTGTCACTGGTAGGATTTTTAAACAAACTAGGGAACCCTACTAACAGACGACACAATGACTCGTTGGTTGTACCAACGGGTCATTATATCTGCTTGTCGTCTCCACTGGAAAAACTGAAGGATTTCTAGACTTAATTTCACAGATGGAAACAATGACTTCTTTTGTGATACAATGGGTCGTTGTTTCTTCTTGTTGATACTAGAAAAGATTTTCAACAACACCTAGGCTCCAACTAACGAGTCACCCCACGAGTCGTTACATGAGACGACGACACGTCGTCCGACTCGTGGGTTCCTAAAAAGGGTTTAACTGATTTTTGAGCTGGGAATGCAATGAGTGATAGGACGACTCGTTACTCCTCACAATGGGTCACTCCATGTCTCATTGGTTCCTGAAGGACAACAGGTATGGCTACCCACGACCCAAACAAAGGGTCGTTACTGCTGACAATGACTCGTTGTCTCGGTCGTTCTAAGACAAAATTTTCTGGTTTTTCATGCAAAGTCTGAGTTTGGTCTAAGAAAGTTTTGGGGTGTTACACTTACAAAATGGATGAAAAATTGAATTAAAAAATATGCCACTGACAATCATAGAGTGATGCAAGCTGGGCCATTCAGACAAAGGCAATCTTGAGACCTTCAAGTTCTTCAAGGATTATTCATGAGGATGGATGTGATTGAGCATGCCTTGATGCCTTTCAAAGGGTCACACATCATGATCATAACGTTGGGAAATCAAATGGAAGAAGATGAAAGTGGAAACCCAATTACGCAGGCCAGGAACTACTTACAGCCTAGGGATTTAACCTACAGATTTTATGTCGGCCTCAAAAGAGAATTGCCCAATTGCGAGCCAGTATAAGAACACCTAAAAGAAGTAAAATTCACTTACAACCCGCACCTTGGCTATATATCCTGACATCTCCAGTTACAATGAAAAAAATACACTTGCAAACCATAAAATAACTTACAACTCATGCTTCTGACCATAATTTAAAAATTGAGGAAAGTAAGCCACTGGATAATTTGTGGAGCCACATATAAATTGTAAGTCACTTTTACAACGCGTATGTCACTACGACGGTTTTCAGCTTTCAGTTTTCTGCATCTTTCAAATGCCCCTTTTAGGCATATTTGTAATAAGATACTTAGACTACAAATAGTTGGAAGTAGCAATCTAGACGTAGATTTTGATGAATATTGAATTTGTATCTTAGAGAGATTTTACCTTTGGTGAAACTTTATTTGGGAGGTGAATTTCAAGGTGAATTAAATTTCCTTGAGGTTCCTTTAATAGTTTAGGTGCTTTTTTCAGAATTCATTAAGGAGGTTTTTGTTTCTATAACTATTATTTTCTATTTATTTGAGAGCTTTATATGCTTGGTTAAGCATTTGGTTATACTTTGTTTGAAAGGTGAATTGCAAGGTGAATTTAATTTCCTTGAGGTCTCTTTGATAGTTTAGGTTCGGAATTCATTAATAGGAGGTTTTTATTCCTATAACTATTATTGTCTATTAATTTGAAAGTATTTTTCTATCATTTATCTTTAATTCATGTTCATAAATTTAGCGTTTCCATTCCACTATCATGCATGCATCATTTAATATCAGAGTTGAGTATAGATTTATTCCCACAAATCTAGTCTTGGGTTTGACAAAAGAAATTATTCTAATATGTCCAAGTTCAAAAATCAGTCTTAGAGTCTTTGTATGTTGTTTTTGATACTAGGTTTATATTTTCTAGTATGAATAGAGTCTATATCCGAAATTTGGAGTTGATTTGAGGTATTCACCATTGTTGAGTTGAAGAACATGGTGATGGGTCTTGAAGGTTGACTTGGATTTTGAACTTCAAAGTTATTGGGCTTTATTTTTTAAGTAAAGAAAACCAAGAATCCAAAATTTGTAGAAATTCCAAGAAGGATTGAAGAATCTAAAATTTTGAAGTTCTTATGTGTTCTTGGTTATTTTTAAGAGTTTTTGGTGAAGAAGTGTCATGACCCGAACATAGACCCGGATCGAGATACGGGATAAGGAACCCAACAGGCACCAAGTCGACCCATGAAATGAACATAACATCTAGTTCAATCAATAAGAGTAGAAGATCAATCATAACAAACATAACGGAAGTCTAAGCATAACATAACATTAGAATACATATGCGAATCTGAAGCTGATTACAATCTATGTCTGAAAAGCCTCTACTTCTGATGAGTTGATAGAACAAGACCCCAACTAACTGTCTAATTCTGAAACTGAAAATGTAAAGATAACTGATAAGGAATGGTCCTCGGGAGATGCGGACTCACCAATTAAGACTGAATATGCTACTCTGGAAGGCTGGATAGAAATGAGGCTGAGTTTGAATATCGAAGCCTGTATCATAAAACGATACAACATAAGTATGCAGTCAGTACGTGGAATGTACCGAGTATGCAAGGTATGTAAAGTAAGTAAAATCATTAATTCATGCATAATATAAAACATAATCAAGATAAGATTCTGAGAGTAGGACTTGCATGCTATTTTCTGAAATCATGATCTAAATATAACTGAATCGAATGACCCAAAGAAGAAATATGATAATCTAAGTAAAACAGAACATTAGGTCAAACCTGCTGAAAACATAATATCATGACTGATGTACATGCATAACTGAAATCATGAGGAATAATGGGAGACTCTTCATATAACCGACATTACCACGATAGAGCTTACATGGTCCCGACTATCACACTCAAGTAGGCAGAGCAGTCCAAAGCCTTGCTAGGGCTAAGGACACTACCATGATATCGATATCAAGCTGAAGGCCCCTTGGGGCAGGGGAAAGCTCACAAAGGAGGTCCCGAATAATCTGAACATACCTATGTTGGCTCGTAATTTTGAGGCATAGGGTTGACTGACCCTTAGCCTACTCGATGCAAGACACTTCTTCCAAAAACATGCATATGCTCTTGTAATACCTTTGGAAAACTCAAAATCTAGATCCGGTACTTAAATTAGAAAATCAAGAAAATCTATAGAAATGCTATAGGATGACTCACCTAATGGGTCGTTAAGTGACCTAACGACTCGTTAGGTCAGCCGTGAGTAGGAGTTTTGAGATTTTGTAAAAGGGAGACAGTGTTCCGAATGGGCCATCTCATGAGTCGTGGTCAGGTCCCACGACAAGTTAAGTCACTCGTGGTCAGGCCGTAACCTAGAATTTTAGAAGTTGGTAGTGTACTTGACGGGTGGTGACCATGATTCGTGGTCACCTGCAACGACTCGTTGGGTCCCTCATGGTGGCCTGTAGAGAAACATGGGCAGTTTACCCAACGGGTGTGACCACGAGTCATGGTCAGTTGCCACGACCCGTTACGTCACCCGTTAGGGTCACCTGGCAGCTTTTCCCAACAATTTTCCAAGGGCTATTTAGTAATTTACTATTCTCCTACACTCTAAACTACATCGTTATGGGATTATTTTGAAGGGATTTAGAGGGGTTAAATGGTTTTTTCCTCGTTCCCACTTAGACTTTCAGAAAGATTTGTGTAGGTTTTCTCTCAAGAGCTCTCAAGCAAGGTCTAGGGTTCCTCACCATTTGCATCCTTTCAGGTTTCTTTCTCCAGGGAAAATTTAGTCAGGTATGTGGAATTCAACAAGGGAATTGTTCTTCCCTTTTGTCCCCTAAAATCTTCCATAATTTCACCATCAATTTATAGCCCCTAAGGTTTCCGATTATGAATAAACTTTGTTTTATTTTTCGTGAATTTTGCTTGGAATGATATCCATGTTGATTGATCATATTATATTCAGTAGTTCCTAACTAAATTGTTGATATTCTTGCCAAGGTGAATTTAAGCCCTAATTTTCGAGTAAAGACTATATGTGTATTAAATTCCGTCTAGTGGTGAAGTGTGATTTGGGCTGAATTATCTAGTATTTATTATTGTTTATATTTTGAGTAAATACTCCATTAATTGGACTGATTTTGGCCATGTAGGATAAGATTTCTTTAATTCTTGAAATTTTGCCATGTTATGGAATTCCCGTGTTGTTAGAATGAGTTGGGTTCTCTATTAGCTGCTTGGTAGTTCAATTCAGTTAGAACGTAGAATCTCTTCAGAACTATTAAGAACTTCTCAACTGATTAGTTTGACTTCAGTCTTTTCTCGAGGTGTCAGTGGTGCCTCCTAGTTATCAGAATCAGACTCAGAATCTAGTTTATTAGTCCATTAGGCGGTCAGGACATTATATATATATATATATATATATATATATATATATATATATATAGAGAGAGAGAGAGAGAGAGAGAGAGAGAGAGAATTCTGACTAGCTCCAAGACCCCAGTTCAGTTACAATTTGTTCTTAGACAGTTACGACGCTTCCAAATAAGCAACTCTGACTAGTCTAGAACCCTGTTTCAGAATCCGATCTAATAAGACTCTCAGGACAGTTTCAGTTATATATCCTTGTCTAGTCTTTGACCCCAGTTTTGAGCTATCATCCTAGTAGTTCAGTATAGGTTTATAATGGGCGTAGGACTTAGCACCAAGTGGACCAAGGTTCCAGCGCCTCCAGGTTCCCAGAACTATGTTGCCAGCGTAGGTTATAGTATTACTTGGCCTGATTGGCCCTAGACTGTTGTGATAACCCAGTTCATGCCTTTATACCCTGGCAAGGTATATTGGGTCCTACCGGTGGGGTGTATACATCGGACTCCATGTTTAGCTCATGTGGTTATATGTCGGTTATAGACTCTCCCACTAGTCAGTCTTGTCCAGTCTAGAATAAATAGCTCAGTTCAGTTCCAGTTTTATTAGCTTGGCTCAGTTTACTCTAGTATCTCAGACTCAAATTTTCAGACTTGGGCATTTATTTGACCATCAGACATGGTCAGCTCGACCATTTCAGTTTACATCAATAGTTTAGTTCAATTTACTTGTTGGTCATTGCGTGTTATTTTAGTTCAGACTTTGTATTTTAGTTATGCTTTCTCCCAGTTACTCAGTACATTCAAAGTATTGACACATACTTTATGCTGTATCATTTCATGATACAGCTGCAGGTTCCCAGACTCAGAAGCTGTATTCGCCACGATTCATATCCTTCCCAGCCGTAGTTGAAGTGTGAGTCCTCATCATTCGAGGGCCTTACTTCATTTTCTTATAATTAGATAATAATTTTTATTTAGAATTAGAGTTAGCTGGGGGCTTGTCCCAGTAACTCATCGGTTTTAGACTACAGATGTTTAGATTTTATGTTTTAAGTTTTATCTTAAATTTCATCAAAAATGTATTTATGTTATTACTTTGAAATTTCCGCTGTGCATGTTTTACTCAAAATACCAGTGTATGATAGACCAGGGGTTGACTTGGGGTCACTTATTAATTCAAGTACCGTGTTACGTCCATGGTGTAGGCTCGGGGCATGACAAACTTGGTATCAAAGCCCTAGGTTTAGAGTATCCTCGGAGTGTCTGAAAGCCGCATCGAGTAGAGTCCTTTTCATGGGTGTGAAGCCGCCACACTTATGATGAGGAGGTTATGAGATGTTATTAGGAAAAAACTCTTTTGTTCATACTCCTTATCGTGGGTTAAAGTTCAATTCCAGAAATGACCTTCTAACTCGTGCTCTATTTCATTTCAGTGAACCATGTCTCCTAGACACAGAAATGGAAGAAGGGCTGATAATACCAACAAACCTGCCCTACCAGCCCTAACAGCTCCTCAAGATGATTTGGTGTCTACTACCAAATTCAGGCAGCCATTCAACTGCCAGCCTGAACAGTCACCAACCAGGTGAACCAACAGGTGGTTCTAGTAGCCACGAACGGGTCTGCAGCAGCTGCGAGGGTGCGGGACTTCACTCGTATGAACCCTCCATCTTTTTAGGGGTCCAAAGTAAGGGAGGATCCCCAGGACTTTGTGGATGAGGTCAGGAAGATCACCCGCATTATGGGTGTTAGCTCTTCTGAAAGTGCTAACCTAGCTGTCTACCAGTTAAAAGGGGTAGCTCAGGTCCGGCATGACCAGTGGAGAGAGGGGTGGCCAACAGGAGCAAGATTAGTAGAGTGGGAAGAATTCCACACAGCTTTCTTGGACAGGTTTTTCCCTCAAGAATTGAGGGAGGCAAAGATGGCAGAGTTTATGAATCTGAGATAGGGCAACAGAACTATGAAGGAGTATGCTCTGGAGTTTACTAGGTTGTCTACGTACGCTCCAGAGATGGTAGCTGAATCAAGAGCACGCATGTTGAAATTTGTGAATGGGGTGTCGAATCTGGTCCTCAAGGAGTGTAGGACAGGATGCTGATTAAGGATATGGACCTCTCCATCTTGATTGTCTATGCACAGCAGATTGAGGCTGAAAAGCTGAAGGATGTGGAGCGTAAGAACAAATGGGCAAGGACTGGACCGTCGGATTTCAGCCATCAGAGGTCTAGCGGTAGTAAAATCCAGTCGGATTTTCAGTCTCCACCCAGTTGGCAAGTTAGTTAAATCCAGCCGGGTATATAGAAATTTCCTAGTCACTATCCTAAATAAAGTCCTCCCAGCTTACCTCATAGAGTTAGACATGGTTGACTTTGACCTTATTCTCGGCATGGATTGCTTACACTCCTGCTATGCCTAACTAGATTGTAGAACTAGGGTTGTCAAGTTCTAGTTTCCAAATGAATCAGTGTTATAATGGACGGGAAGTAGTTCAACGCCTAAGGGTAGATTTATTTCCTACCTTAAGGCCCAAAAACTCATCTCCAAGGGATGTATTTATAATCTAGTTCAGGTCAAGTATTCCAACTCTGAGACCCTAACTATCCGGTCAGTTCCAGTGATCAGCGATTTCCTAGAGGTTTTTCTGGAGGATCTTCCCAGAGTCCTCCCTGAACCAGAAATAGACTTCAGAATAGATCTTCTCCCAAATACTCAGCCCATCTCCATCCCTCCTTACAGAATGGCTCCAGCTGAGCTTAAGGAGTTGAAGGGGAAACTAAAATTTCTTCTTGACAAGGGTTTTATTAGACTCGGCATCTCTCCCTGGGGTGCCCCAGTGCTATTCGTGCGTAAGAAGGATGGTACCCTGTGCATAGATTACCGTCAGCTAAATAAAGTCACAGTTAAGAACACGTATCCCCTGCCCAGAATTGACGACCTGTTCGACCAACTTCAGGGAGACTGTTGTTTCTCAAAAATCAATCTCAGGTCAAGGTACCATCAACTAAGGGTCAGAGAATGTGACATACCGAAAACAACATTCAGGACTCGATATGGTCACTACAAGTCTGTGGTGATGTCATTCGGGCTAACAAACACCCCAGCAGGCTTCATGGATTTAATGAACAGAGTCTTCAAGTCGTATCTAGATATGTTCATCATTGTGTTCATCGAAGACATTCTGGTATACTCCAGGAATGAGAAAGAGCATGCCAATCACCTAAGATTAGCATTACAGACACTCAGAGATAGCTAGTTGTTCGCCAAGTTCAAAAAGTGTGAATTCTGGTTAAAGTCCATGACCTTCTTATATCATGTGGTCTTGGGTGAAGGAATTTAGGTTGATCCTCACAAGATAGCGGCAGTGAGAGATTGGCCCAGACCTACCTCTACTACGTAAATCAGGAGTTTCCTAGGCTTAGCTAGATATTACCGACAGTTTGTGGAAGGTTTCTCCTCTATAGCATCTCCTGTGACTAAGATAACTCAGAAGAAGGTGAAATTTCAGTGGTCGGATGAGTGTGAGAAGAGTTTCCAGGACTTGAAGACTCAACTCACTAATGCTCCAGTTCCGACCTTGCCAGAAGGAACAGATGGATTGGTTTTTTATTATGATGCTTCCAGAGTTGGGCTCAGATGTGTTCTGATGCAGCGGGGCAAAGTGATAGCCTACGCCTCCAGACAACTTAAAGTTCATGAGAATAACTATCTAACTCATGACTTGGAGTTGGCAGTGGTGGTGTTTGTGCTAAAAATATGGAGGCATTACTTATACTTAGCTCACGTAGATGTGTTTACAGATCATAAGAGTCTTCAGTACGTGCTGAATCAGAAGGATCTAAATCTGCGTTAGAGAAGGTGGTTAGAGTTGCTAAAAGACTGTGACATGGGCGTGTTGTATCACCCAGGTAAAGCCAATGTGGTGGATGACGCCCTAAGCAGACGGTCTATGGGGAGTGTGGCTCATATTGAGGAATTAAAGAAGGAGTTAGCGAAGGATGTTCATAGACTAGCTCGGTTAGGGGTGCAGTTGGTGGATTCAGTCAAAGGTGGTGTGGTAATGCAAAGCGAATTGGATTCTTCCTTGGTAGTTGAAGTCAAGTCCAGACAGGATGAGGACCCCATCTTACTTAAACTTAAGGGAGTAGTTCTCAGAAAAAAATAGAAGCTTTCTCCCAAGGCGAAGAAGGGGTTCTCCGCTACCAGGGCAGGTTGTGTTTACCAGATGTTGGTGAGTTGAGACAATAGATATTGGCTGAAAACACAGTTCTGGATATTCCATTCACCCTGGTGCTACTAAGATGTACTGTGATTTACGAGATGTTTACTGGTGGAATGGCATGAAAAGAGATATCGCCGAATTTGTAGCTAAGTGCCCGAACTGCCAGCAAGTTAAGGTGGAATACCAAAGACCAGGAGGTATGACTCAAGATATTAGTATACCCACATGGAAGTTGGAAAAAGTAAATATGGATTTCATTATGGGTCTACCTCAAACTCGATGGCAGCATGACTCAATCTGGGTAGTAGTAGACCGGATGACTAAGTCAGCATATTTCCTCCCTATCAAAACCACAAACTCAGCTGAGGATTATGCCATACTATACATCCGAGAGCTAGTCAGACTCCATGGGGTGCCTTTATCTATCATTTCAGACAGAGGGACTCAGTTCACCTCATACTTCTGGAAATCCTTTCAAAAGGGACTAGGCACTCAGGTCAAGCGCAGCACTACTTTTCACCTGTAGACCAATGGGCAAGCTGAGAAGACTATTCAGACCCTAGAAGATATGCTAAGAGCATGCACGATTGATTTCAAGGGTAGTTGGGATGACCATTTGCCTCTTATCGAGTTTTCGTACAACAACAACTACCACTCTAGCATCCAGATGGCCCCATTTGAAGCATTATATGGGAGAAGGTGTAGATCTCCTATAGGGTGGTTTGAGGTTGGTGAAGCTACCTTGATAGGGCCAGACTCAGTTCACGAGGCAATACAGAAAGTTCAACTCATTTGAGCAAGGTTGACAATAGCTCAGAGCCATCAAAAATCTTATGCCGATGTGTGGAGAAGATAGTTGTAATTTACAGTTGATGACTGGGTTTACCTAAAAATTTCACCCATGAAAGGGGTGATGAGGCTCGGAAAGAGGGAGAAACTCAGTCCGAGGTATGTAGGACCTTATAGAATTTTGAAGCGTATCGAAAATATAGCCTATGAGCTAGAATTACCCTTCAGAACTAGCAGTTGTACACCCAGTTTTCCATGTGTCACTTTTGAAGAAATGCATCGCAGATCCAACCTCAGTTGTGCCATTGGATAGAGTGGGAATAATGGATAGTCTCTCATACGAGGAGGTACCAGTCCAGATCCTTGATCGTCAGGTTCGTAAGCTGAGGAATAAGGAAATAGTTTCAGTTAAGGTCTTATGGAGAAATCAGTAGGTTGAGGAAGCTACGTGGGAGGCCGAAGCAGATATGATGGAAAAATACTCACACTTGTTCTCTACCGACTCTGTTGTAGTTTAAGATGTTAGTTTTGCCTTAGGACCTGATCTAGTTGTTGAATCCAATTCATGTGTATAAGTTTCTTTTATGACTTTGGATGTATGTATGAAAAGTAAATTCAGTTAAGTTATGTATTTTGAAACAGAGGTAGTCATTCCGACAGTTCGGAGTTAAATGAGCAGTGTCTAGAATTTTGATTGTTATTCTCTACTTTCCTGTGTGTTTTCTAACATTCGAGGATGAATGTTTCTAAGAGGGAGATATTGTAATGCCCCGAAAACTCAAAATCTAGATTCGGGACTTTAATTAAAAAATCTGCAGAAATGTTATAGGATGACACACCTAACCGGTCGTTAAGTGACCTAATGACTCGTTAGGTCAGTCGTGAGTAGGAGGTTTGAGATTTTTTAAAAGGGAGACAGTGTTCCCAATAGGCGACCTCATGAGTCGTGTTCAGGTCCCACGACTCGTTAAGTCACTCGTGGTCAGGTCGGAACCTAGAATTTTAGAAGTTGGCAGTGTACATGACGGGTGATGACCACGAGTTGTGGTCACCTGCAAAGACTCATTGGGTCCCTCGTGGTGACCAGCAAAGAAACCTGGGTAGTTTACCAATGGGTGTGACCACGAAATGTGGTCAGTCGCCATAACCCGTTAGGGTCACCTGACAGCTTTTCCCAGTGATTTTCCAAGGGCTATTTAGTAATTTCCTATTCTCCTAGACTCTAAACTACATTGTTTTGGGATTGTTTTGAAGGGATTTAGAGGGGTTAAACGGTTTTTCCCTCATTCCCACTTAGACTTTCAGAAAGATTTGCGTAAGTTTTCTCTCAAGAGCTTTCAAGCAAGGTCTAGGGTTCCTCACCAGTTGCATCCTTTAAAGTTTCTTTCTATGGAGAAAATTTAGCCAGGTATGTGGTAATTCAACAAGGGAATTGTTCTTCCCTTGTGTCTCCCAAAATCTTCCATAATTTCCCTATCAGTTTATAGCCCTGAGGTTTCCGATTAAGAATAAACTTCGTGTTATTATTTCGTGAATTTTGCCAGGAATAATATCCATGTTGATTCATCATAGTATATTCATCAGTTCCTAACTAAATTGTTGACATTTTTTCCAAGATGAATTTAATCCTTAACTTTTTGAGTAAAGACTATTTGTGTATTAAATTCCATCTAGTGGTGAAGTGTGAGTTAGGTTGAATTTTCTAGTATTTGTTATTTTTTATATGTTGAGTAAATACTCCATTAATAAGAATGATTTTGGTCATGTCGGATAAGATTTCTTTAGTTCTTGAAATTTTGCCATGTTATGGAATTCCTGTGTTGTTGTAATGAGTTGGGTTCTCTATTAGCTGCTTAGTGGTTCAGTTTTGTTAGAATGTAGAACCCCTTCAGAACTATTCAGAACTTGTCAACTGAGTAGTTTTACTTCAGTCTTTTCTTGAGGTGTCAGTGGTGCCTCCCAGTTATCAGAATCAGACTCAGAATCTAGTTTACTGATCCGTTAGGTGGTCAAGTTATATATATATATATATATATATATATATATATAGCTCTAACCAGCCCCAAGACCCCAGTTCAGTTACAATTTGTTCTTAGACGGTTAGAACGCTTCCAGATAAGCATCTCTCAGCATCTAGAACCCAATTTCAAAATCCGGTCCGATAAGACTCTCAAGGTACTTTCAGTTATTTGTCCCTGTCTAGTCTTGGACCTCAGTTTCGAGCTATCAGCCTAGTAGTTCAGTATAGGTTTCCAGTGGGAGTAGGACTTAGCACCGAGCGGATCGGGGTTCTAGCGCATCCAGGTTCCCAAAACTATGTTGCCAGCATAGGTTATAGTATTACTTGGCCCAATTCATGCCTTTATACCCTGGAAACATATATTAGGTCCTACTAGTGGGGTGTATACATCGGACTCCACGTCTATCTCACGTGGTTATATGTCAGTTATAGACTCTCCCACTAGTCAGTCCTATCCAGTCTAGAATAAACAGCTCAGTTTAGTTCCAGTTTTATCAGTTTGGCTCAGTTCAGTCCAGTATCTCAAACTCAGAATTTTCAGACTTAGGGCATTTCTTTAACCATCGGGCAGGGTTATCTTGACCATTTCAGTTTACATCAGTAGTTTAGTTCAGTTTACTTGTCAGTCATTGCATGTTATTTCAGTTTAGACTTTGTATTTCAGTTATGCTTTCTCCCACTTACTCAGTACATTCAAAGTACTGATGCATACTTTTATTTTGTATCGTTTCATAATACAACTGCAGGTTCCCAGACTTAGCAGCGTTAGTCGCCATGATTCAGATCCTCCCCAGCCGCAGTTGAAGTGTGAGTCCTCATCATTCAAGGGCCTTACTTCATTTTCTTATAGTTGGATTATAGTTTTTATTTAAACTTAGAGTTAGCTAGGGGCTTGTCCCAGTAACTCATCAGTTAGAGGGCTTTCAGACTACAAATGTTCAGATTTCATGTTTTAAGTTTTATCTTAAATTTCATCAAAAATATTTTTATGTTATTACTTTGAAATTTCCGCTGTGCATGTTTTACTCAAAATACCAGTGTATGATAGACCAGCTGTAATACCCCGAAAGTGCTTACGAGTAGACTCGGGAAGATAAAAGGCAAAACTGCTGTAAGTTGGGAAAAAGGTTGTAGGACGACAGGTACCATGACCCGTGGTAAGTAACTACGGGCCATCGTTTGTGGTCGTGGGTTTCGGTGGTTAGGTACCAGAGGGAAACAATGATTGATTCAACGAACCGTGGTAAGTAACCACGAGCCGTTGTTTTTTGTCGTGGTAGAAAGTGTACTTGGAAGTAGGAAGGTACGACGGGTCATGCAACGACCCGTTGTGGCTTGCAATGACCCATCGTGGGCAGCCATGGTAAGGGAGCCCAGATCTCAGTGAGAAAGGATGGATAGTAACCATGACCCTTTGAAGCGTACGACGAGCCGTGGTGAGGCTCGTTGGGTAGAAGTTCATAAGGTTCGGGGGGAGCAATCAATGACTAGTTCAACGACCTGTTGGAGCCTAGAACAACTCGTCCTGTTCGCCGGTGGTTTGATTCCGAGATATGACTGGGACAGTGCATAGCACGGGTAGATACCACGGGTCGTTGAATTCTTCAACAACCCGATTGTTCACCCGTTGTTTGGCCCAGTGATCAGTTTTCAATGAATTCAATAAAGGCAGTTCCGTCATTTCCTAGTCCTAAGGCTCTATACTACGTCGTTTAGGGCTCGTTTTGAAGGGTTTTAGTAGGGAAAGACCTATTCTAAGTGCATACTCCCCGTGCATGCAAGGTTGAAGGCTTGAAGGAGGTGATTCAAGGACAAATTCAAGGTTTCCTTTGGAATCTGATCTTGGGCAATTGAAGAGTGATAGAATTCCTCATTTCCAGGTATGTAGGGTATAATGGGTGTCTTCCTTCCACACCCATGTCCAATTCCTATCAATTAATGTTAAATTATGAATAATCAATTATGGGGTTTTGATCAATTGCATGATTTTTATATCTCTATTCATGGGTATGATTAGATTGAGTTGATATTGATGATTTACAAAGCTTCGGCGGATTCTAACTTGTTTCTCTTACAAAAATTTGTTTTTCTAAAAATTGAATCTAAAACGCCCATGGGTGAAGAGTTCATAAAAGTGGTGATTTATGGTAAATGTGTAGTGGTGATGAAGTTGATGATGAAAAACATGTTTCTAAAGCTACCCATGATTTTGATGTTGTTTCCTAAATGAATCGATTGGATTCTAGAATGACAGAGCTTTGGGTAATACCCATATGTTGATTAAAGTGATGATTTTTCCAACATATGCTTACCACATTATTTAAAGAGAAATTTCCCAATTCTTATTATAAATTCTAGCTTGTGGTATGTCGAGTAAATGCTTCTACATGTAGCGTACCACATGATTTGGAGTAGATGCTCCCACCTATGATTGAGCTTGTGGTATGTTTAAAAATAAAGCTTCTCATATGCATGAATTTATAATTGAGATGTATGGAACCATTGAGCTTTGTTTAAGGACAATGTTGAGCTTCATTTTCATATGATGTCCAGTCTATGCATGATTTCATTAATGAGATTTGTCAATAGACAATGTTGAGCTTCGTTTCATACGATGTTGAGTTATGCATGATTTCATGTTGAGCTTCGTCAATAGAAAATGTTGAGCTTCGTTATATACAATGTAGAGCATTGCATGTTTTGGGAGAAGAGCCTAGCATCGAGCAGGCTAAGGGTCGACAACCCTATTCCCCAGAACTACGCGCCAACGTAGGTTGATTCTATTATATTTGGGACCTCCCTTGTGAGCCATCCCCAGCCTTAATGGCCCATGAGCTTGATATCGATATCATGGTAGAGTCCTTAGCCCTGGCAAGGTTTTGGACGGCTCTGCCCACTTGAGTGTAATAGTCGGGACCACGTAAGCTCTATCGTGGTATGTCAATTAAGTGACGAGTCTCTCACTGTCTATATAATTCGAATTCGCATATCCATTACTCATGATCATTATCTTATGCATGCATGTTCAAAAAGCAAGGTTTGACTCATTGTTCAGTTTCAATATAAATGTTATATTTTAGTTTTGAGTCATTCGAGTCAGTTTTGATGTTCTAAAGCTATGCGTGGACACATAATGATAAGCGTACGATTTCAGAATGAATGCATGTAGTCTCCTACTTACTTTTAAAAGCTTATGATATGTATGAATGGTTTTAAAAGAAATGATTTATTTTATTTAAGCAGTTTAACTTACCTTGCATACTCGGTACATTCCACGTACTAACCACATACTTTCTACGCTGCATCGTTTCATGATACAGGATCCGGTCCTCAGGTTTAGCCCTGCTCGTAGTTGCTTATCAGAGTCAGTACCTGCTTGGTTGGTGAGTCCTCATCTTTCGAGGACTAGACTTTCAGTTATCTTGATTGTATTTTCAGTTTCAGTATTGTTGAGCTAGTTGGGGGTATTGTCCCATCAGCCCGTCCAGATTAGAGGCTTATCAGACTTAGACATGTATTCAGCGTCAGACGTTCATTCTATTGTTATGTTAAGTTAGACTTCCGCTAAGTTTATGATTGTGTTTCTTTATGTTTATTGAATGAGTTAGTGAATGCTTATGCCATGGGTTGACTTGGGGTCTCTTGGGGTCCCTGGTCCCGTGTCTACGATCCGGTTCTACGCTTGTGTCGTGACAAACATGGTATCAGAGCCATAGGTTCGAAGTGTCCTTGGGAGTCTGAAAGCTACGTTAAGTAGAGTCTTTTTCATGAGTGTGAAGCAGGCTACACTTATGATGAGGAGGCTATGAAATATTCTAGGAAATGTACCCATCTTTCATGATCTATGTCGTGCGATGAAGAGACTTTCTATCCCTCTAATTCGTGCTATTCGCGATTGTAGAGTATGGCTCCTCGAACAGTGAACTGACGGAGAAATAGAGATGGTGAAGGCCACGAGGATGGCATGGGTCATGGGCATCAGCAGGTCCCACTAGTTCAGGAGCCTCAAGCACCGGAGCTAGCCGCCCACACTGAGTTTCTGGCCGCTATCCAGATGCTTGCGTAGGCCTTGACTGCTCAGGTCAATTAGCAGGCTGTTGTGCATGTTCCACAGAATGGTAGTCACTGGACGCTCGAGTAAGGGATTTCTTGAGGATGAACCCACTGAAGTTTCTTGGGTCCAAGTTAGATGAGGAGCCCCCATAAGTTCGTGGATGAGGTTATAGAGATCACCCAGGTAATAGGGGTGAGTAGTGTTGAGTGCGCAGAGTTGGCCTCATACCAGTTGAACGGGGTTGCACATAACTGGTTCCGTCAATGGAAGGATAGCAGGGTCACCAGAGCAGGTCCGGTCACTTGGGAAAAGTTCCATGCTGCAGTCCTGGATTGGTTCTTCCCTCAGGAGATGAGGGAGCTGAAGGCAGTTGAGTTCATAAATCTGAAGCAAGGGAGGATGACAGTACTAGAGTATTCCCTTGAGTTCACCCGCCTATCAAAGTATGCTCCTGAGTTAGTGGCTGACCAGAGTGCGCGAGTGAGCAGATTTGTGCATGGGATAACAGGTTACTTGGATAAGAAATGCAGAATTTCTATGCTTCATCAGGACATGGACTTTCCTAGGATGGAGTTGTACGCCCAGTAGATGGAGGCGACATATTCGAGAGAGAGATAGGCCAAGAGGGCTAAGACTGATGATCACAAATTTCCTCAGCTTAGGTAAGGAGGTGGGCGCCGTTAGTAGACCCACCCGAGATCATCTACCCCAACTTCATCATCCTGGAGTGTGCTGTCTCGGCCTTGGCATGACCAGAAAGGGCGAGCATCAGGCTCGATGGGTCAGAGCAGTAGGCCCATAGGTCCAGGTGTTCCAGCTTGTCGCAGATGTGGCCGAGGGCATACAGGCCAGTTCTTGGAAGGTTCGGATGTGTGTTTCTGGGGCGAGCAACCGAGACACATGCTTAGAGATTGTCTAGCAGTGAGACAGGATCAGGTTGGAGGCTGTGGCCCATCTTCTAGCTCAGCAGCCCCACCCCCTCGCTCAACACATTAGGGGGCATCTACCTGTGTAGCTGGCGGTCAGCGCCAGAACAGATTCTATTTTGTAACATCCCGTTAGGAGCAAGACGTCTCCTTGTTGATGTTTATGCTCTGTTAGATCCAGGGGCCACCTTGTCCATTGTGACACCTTATGTAGCCAGTAGCTTCGGAGTCAGTCCCGATGTCTTGTTAGAATCCTTTTCAGTTTCTACTCTTGTAGGTGACTCAATTACATCTAGACGGGTATATAGAGATTGCCCGGTATTGGTCCTCCACATGGTCACCTCAGCAGATCTGATAGAGTTATCCATGACTGATTTTGATGTTATTCTCAGTATGGATTGGTTGTACGCTTGTTATGCTTCCATTAATTGTAGGACACGATCAGTAGAGTTCAGATTTTCGGGTGATCTAGTCTTAGAATGGAAGGGCAGTTCAGCTGTGCCTATAGGTCGCTTTATTTCCTACCTCAAGGCCAGAAAGATGATTTCTAAGGGTTACATGTATCATTTGGTTAGGGTCAAGGATGTTGAGTCTGAGACCCCGACTATCCAGTTAGTTCCAGTAGTACGTGAGTATCCAGAGGTCTTTCCTAATGATTTGCCAGGTATTCCTCCCGAGCGGGAGATTAATTTCGGTATTGACCTTCTTCCCGATACACGACCTATATCTATTCCTCCCCACAGGATGGCCCCAACTGAGTTAAAAGAGTTGAAGGATCAGTTAAAGGATTTACTAGATAAGGGCTTCATTAGACCGAGCTAGTCTCCATGGGGTGCACCGATTTTATTTGTTCGGAAGAAAGATGGTTCCCTTCGTATGTGCATTGATTATCGGTAGTTGAACCAAGTCACTATCAAGAACAGGTACCCCTTACCCAGGATTGATGATTTGTTTGATCAGCTTCAGGGTGCTAAGTGTTTCTCAAAGGTAGATCTTAGATCTGTGTATCATCAACTCAAAGTTTGGGAGAGTGATATCCCGAAGATGACATTCAGAACATGGTATGGTCATTACGAGTTTTTAGTTATGTTTTTTGGACTAACGAATGCTCCTACAGCTTTTATGGACTTGATGAACAGGTATTCAATCCATATTTGGACATGTTCGTGATTGTGTTCATGGATGACATCTTAATATACTCTCGGAGCGAGGAGGAGCAGGCAGCTCATTTGGGAGTAGTGCTTCAGACCCTCAAGGATCGCCAATTGTATGCAAAGTTCATCAAGTCCGAGTTTTGGTTGGACTCCGTGGCATTCTTGGGCCATGTGGTGTCTAGCGAAGGCATAAAAGTAGATTCGCAGAAAATTGAGGTGGTGAAGAATTGGCCCAAACCAGTGAATCCTTCGGATATTCGGAGTTTCTTGGGCTTAGCCAGCTACTACCAAAGGTTTGTTGAGGGTTTCTCATCCATTGCAGCGCCTATGAATAAGTTGACCCATAAAAAGGTGAAATTTCAGTCGTCGGATGCTTGTGAGAAAAGCTTTCAAGAGTTTAAGGCCCGACTCACCTCAGCACCAGTGTTGACATTACCCGAGGGTACCGATGGCTTTGTTGTCTATTGTGATGCTTTGAGAGTCGGACTGGGATGTGTGTTGATGCAGCTTGGGAAGGTAATAGCATACACCTCGAGATAGCTGAAGGTTCATGAAAAGAATTACCCAACCCATGATCTTGAGTTGTCCGCGGTGGTGTTTTCATTGAAGATATGGCGGCATTACTTGTATGGGATCCACCTGGATGTATTTACGGATCACAAGAGCTTGCAGTATGTGTTCACTCAAAAGGATCTAAATCTTCGGCAAAGGAGGTGGTTGGAATTACTTAAGGACTATGACATGAGTGTCCTTTACCACTCGGGCAAAGCTAATGTGGTTGAGGATGCGCTTAGTAGACTCTCTGTGGAAAGTGTGTCCCACGTGAATGAGGGAAAAAAGGAATTGGTGAAGGATGTCCACTGGCTCGTAAGGCTGGGAGTTATATTGATCAACTTGATCGATGGCGGTGTTGTTGTACATAACGGGTCAGAATCGTCCTTGGTGGTTGATGTTAAGTCCAGGCAAGATGAGGATCCAATTTTGAGGAAACTAAAGGAGATGGTTCAGAGTCAAAAAGTGGAGGTTTTCTCCCAAGGGGGAGATGGTGTGCTACAATATCAGGGTCGTCTATGTATCCCAGATGTTGATGATTTGAGAGTTCAGATATTACATGAGGCACATGGTACCAGATTCTATTCATCCAGGATCCACGAAGATGTACCGAGACTTGTGAGAAATCTATTGGTGGGATGGTATGAAGAAGGATATTGTGGAGTTTGTAGTGAAATGTCTAAACTGTCAGCAAGTGAAAGTCGAGCATCAAAGACCCAAAGGAATACTTTAGGATATTACCATCCCCACTTGGAAGTAGGAAGATATCAATATGGACTTCATTATAGGCTTACACCGGACTCGTAGGCAATATGACTCCATTTGGGTTATCGTGGATAGGTTGACTAAGGTGGCTTATTTTCTACCGGTCAAAACTACCGACTCAACAGAGGATTATTCCAAGTTATACATATAGGAGTTAGTTCAGTTGCATGGAGTGCCCTTGTCCATCATTTTAGATAGAGGTACCCAGTTTACCTCTCAATTTTGGAGGTCTTTTTAGAAAGGACTCGGGACGCAAGTCAAGCTCAGCACGGCCTTTTATCCGTAGATGGATGGTTAAGCTGAGCGAACAATCCAGACCCTTAAGGACATGTTGAGGGGATGTGTTATGGATTTTAAAGGCAACTGGGAATCATTTGCCCCTGATTGAGTTTGCTTATAATAACAGTTACCTCTCTAGTATCCAAATGGCACCGTTTGAGGCTCTGTACGGGCGAAGGTGTAGATCTCCCATCGGATAGTTTGAGGTTGGTGAGGCAGCTATGATAGGATCAGATTCAGTTCATGAGGCGATGGTTAAGGTCAGTTGATAAGGGACCAGTTGAATACCGCTCAGAGTCGCTAGAAATCGTATGCTGATGTGAGGAGAAGAGATTTGCAGTTTGATGTGGATGACTGGGTATCTCTAAAAGTATCTCCCATGAACGAAGTCATGTGGTTTGGGAAGAAAGGGAAACTCAGTCCCCGCTATGTTGGTCCCTACCAGATTGTGAAAAGAGTTGGTAAGGTGGCGTATGAGTTGGACTTACCATCGGAGTTATCTTCAGTTCATCCCGTTTTCCATGTGTCACTTTTGAAGAAGTTCTTGGGTGATGCAGCCTTGGTGGTTCCGGTAGACAGCGTTGGTGTGAAAGATAGCCTCAGTTATGAAGAAATTCTGGTTGAAATTTTGGATCGACAAGTTCAAAGGATGAGGAACAAAGATGTAGCTTTAGCAAAGTTCTTATGGAGGAATCAACATGTGGAAGGATCTACGTGGGAGGCAGAAGCGGACATGATGGCTAGATACCCAAATTTGTTCTCTACCGGCTCAGTTCCAACTTGAGGTATCAGTTTTTGTCCTAATTCTCTAATCAGTTTCCATGTTCAGTTCATGTGCGCAAGTTTGAATTATGTTATGATAAATGTATGTGAAGCCTGAATTTAGTTCAGCTATGTGGTTCTTTTCGGAGGTAGTCATTCCGCGAAATTTTGGTTAAATAATCAGCATTGGAGTATGATAAATTGTATGTTTCTGTTTGTTGCTTTTTTCCTACATTCGAGGACGAATGTTCCCAAGGGGGAGATATCGTAAAATCTTAGAAGTGCTTAGGAGTAGACTGGAGAAGCTAAAAGGCAAAACTGTTGTAACTTGGGAAAAAGGTTGCAGGACGACAGGTACCACGACCCGTGGTAAGTAACCATAGGCCATCGTTGGTGGTCGTGGGTTCAGGTGGTTAGGTACCATAGGGAAACAACGGTTGAATCAATGACCCATGGTAAGTAACCACGACCCATCGTTTGTTGTCGTGGTACGAAGTGGACTTGGTAGTAGGAAGGTACGACGGGTCATGCAACGACCCGTTGTGGCTTGTAATGACCCATTGTGGGCAGCCGTGGCAAGGTTTGACTTATTGTTCAGTTTCAATATAAATGTTATATTTTAGCTTTAAGTCATTCGAGTCAGTTATAATGTTCTAAAGCTATGCATGGACACATAATGATAAGAGTACGATTTCAGAATGAATGCATGTAGTCTCCTACTTACTTTTAAAAGCTTATGATATGTATGAATGGTTTTAAAAGAAATGATTCATTTTATTTAAGCAGTTTTACTTACCTTGCATATTCGGTACATTCCACATACTAAATGATGCAGCATCCGATCTTTAGGTTCAGCGCTTCTCGTAGTCGCTTATCAGAGTCAGTACCTACTTGGTTGGTGAGTCCTCATCTTTCGAGGACTAGACTTTCATTTATCTTGATTGTATTTTCAGTTTCAGTATTGTTGAGCTAGTTGGGGGTATTGTCCCATCAGCTCGTCCAGATTAGAAGCTTATCAAACTTAGACATGTATTCAGCTTCAGACGTAATTTTGTTGTTATGTTAAGTTAGACTTCTGCTGAGTTTATGATTGTGTTTCTTCATGTTTATTGAATGAGTTAGTGAATGCTTATGCCATGGGTTGACTTGGGGTCTCTCGGGGTCCTTGGTCCCATGTCTACAATCCGGGTCTACGCTCCGGTCGTGACACCAGGGGTTGACTTGGGGTCACTTGTGGCTTCAAGTACCGTGTTACATCCAGGATGTAGGCTCGGGGCATGACAACTCTCTATTATTTTTCAACGAAGTTGACCATCATCTAGTGACGAAGCTGAATAATCATATACATATAAAATCTGAAATCATACATCAGGAGCCTTGGCTCAAACCATACCACAAGCTAAACAAATTGGGAGTCTAGACTCCAAAACCATATGGTAAGCTAATTGACATGAAATCATAAATCATACTTGAAACATATGTCTTTCCCAATGCTTAACATGCTTGAAAAATACTTAATTCACTTGAAAACATGATTATAGACATGGGTAACTTGAAAACATGCTTTTCTCATAAATATCTCAACATACTTGAACATACATCATAGATCTAAACTTTCATGAACTTTCATGGATGGGCATCATAATTTATAAAACTTGAAACATAATTTATAATTGAAAACATTGTAAAACTTTCCCATGAATCCTAATTCAACAATAGAAACATGCTTAGATCATACCCATGGTAGAAACGCAGAGAATTCATGCATTGGGTTAAAACCCCATAGAATTAACATATTAATTTTCATGACTTAGAGAGGGATTGGGCATGGGTGTGAACAATTTCACCCATTCATAACCCTACATACCTGAGAGGATCTGATTCTACAATCTCCTTGATTGCCTAAAGAAGAATTAAGAAAGAACTTGGAAGGACTAGACTTGATCACCCTCTCAAAGACTCTAAGCTTGCATGCATGAATTAATAATGACTTAGAATGCACTTACCCTTCTTAAAACTCACTATTCAGAGCTTAAAATGATGTATTTTAGGCTTTAGGATCATAGGAATTACGAAAAAGCCCTTAATAAACTCGCAGGGAAAACAGACTTCCAGTTGCGACGATGGACTGGATGAGTCATTGTCCCTGGTCATGAATCATGGTCTTCCATCCCTCACCTGCATTGGAAAATCTCAACTCTGTACACCACGGGGGACACCACGACTCGTGGTGTACCCGACGAGTCTTGGTGACCCATCTGTTGGGTACACTGCTCATCTTCCTCTTCCTTTATCTCATCCTTGACCACGACTAACTCAACGAGTCTTGGTGCTGACCACGACTCGTGGTCATGTCCGTGGTTACCCAAAAACTTGAATTTCCAACTTAAGTTAAACTCTTCACCACGAGTCACTTAATGACTTTTGGTAATCATGAGGGTTACAGGAAGACTCGTTCTGTGACCTAGTGCAGAAAATTCTATTTCTCTGTTTCAACTTCTTGGTCTGATCTTAGGGTTTCTGGGGCATTACAATATCTCCCCCTTGAGAGAATTCATCCTCGAATATTGGAAAACATACAAAAAAAATAGAGAAATGCAATCATCATATTCAAATACTGATCATATAAGTTGAAAACTGACGGAATGTCTGCCTCCGAACTGAACTACATGACTGAACTGAATTCACGAATCATACATATATGCTTAACATGAAAGAAACTGGGACACATGAATTGAACATGAAACTGAATAGAGTTTTCAGGCAAAAACTGATACCTCAAGATGGACTCTGAGCCGACAGGAAATAGATATGGGTATCTATCCATCATATCTGCTTCGGCTTCCCAGGAAGCTCCCTCAGGATACTGATTCCTCCATAAAACTTTTAGCTGAAGCTACTTCTTTGCTTCTTAGCCTTCGAACCCGACGATCCAATATTTCCACCAGAACCTCTTCATAACTAAGGCTATCTTTCACACCAAGACTTCCCACCGGAACAACTAGAGCTGGATCATCCAAACACTTCTTTAAGAGCGATACATGAAAAACTGGATGGACCGAAGCTAATTCTAAGGTCAACTCCAACTCATATGCTACCTTGCCGACCCATTTCATAGTCTGGTACGGGTGAACATAACGGGGATTGAGTTTCCCCTTCTTTCTAAACCTCATCACTCCCTTCGTGGCAGGCACCTTTAGAAACACCCAATCGTCGACTTCAAACTCAAGTTCCCTCCTTCTCACATCCACATAGGACTTTTGGCAACTCTAAGCTATTTTCAACCTGTCCTGTATGATCTGAACTTTCTCCATAGCCTTATGGAGTGAATCTGGTCCTATCATCACAGCTTCATCGACTTCAAACCAACCAATAGGCGATCTACATCTCCACCCATAGAGAGCCTCAAACGGAGCCATCTGAATGACGGAATGGTAGTTGTTGTTATATGCAAACTCAATGAGAGGTAAATGATCATCCCAACTACCTTTCAAGTCAATCACACACACTCTCAACATGTCCTCAAGAGTCTGAATAGTACACTCCACTTGACCATCTATTTGCGGGTGAAACACTGTGTTAAGCTTGACCTGAGTACCAAGTCCCTTTTGGAATGATCTCCAAAATTGGGAGGTAAACTGAGTACCTGATCTTGGGCATATTTATGTGCTAAAGTGCTATTTTATAACTTGAGTAAGTCATGTTTGTCAATTTAATTAATTATATTATCATATGATTTTTAATAAATTCGTTCATGAACAAACAAATATTATTAGTTATTTGTTTTGTAGGTGAAAAAATGCTTAGGAAGGGCTAAATTGAATGATGCAAAAGCAAGAAAGGAGTTGGGAAGGACATGGAGTGATGATGGAAAGCTAAACAGGACATTTGGAGTCAACTTCATGCCATGGAGAAGCATTGGGGCATTCAACAACGTGCCACGGAGCAAAGAATTAATTTATATAAGCAGGGGCTACCAAATAGTGAGCCTGCGCGATTGCTCCATGTCATGGAGCTTGATCTCCATGTTAAGTCCCATTCCACGGAGGAGAATCTCTGCGATGGGCAGCGTGCCACGTAGCTGTTTCACCACAGGCCTAACTTTGCATTTTTTCAACTTGTTATAAATTGAACCCTTAGCTTCTAATTTCATGATTACGGAATATTTTTGGGAAACCGTAAAGGAGCAAGGGAGAACGGAAGAACTCTAGCTAGGGTTCCTTATTTTTCATTCTCTTTTAATTATTCTTGTAAATACCCTACTTTAAACATGTTTTTGAGTATTTGTACGATCATGAGTGGCTAAAACCCTTCCTCTAGGGTTGAGGCTACGTAAGATGATTGTAAATGCATGAATTCTTCATGGTTTGAGTTTTTAGTTGTTGTTTTCTATTCCATTCTTTATTATTGTTGTTTTTATGCTTGATCACCATGAAAACATACGCGTTAAGCTTGGGTAAAAGCTCGAAAGAGTAACCCTAGGCTAGAACATGAGAATGTAGGGAGCAAGTTCTTACCTTTATGATAGGATTCACAATTAGGATAAAAATTATACCTAATTTGCCTTGCTTGGTTACTAAAACGGGAAGAGCTGGACACCAACTTAGAATTATCACATCACCACTCTTTGAAGTAGTTGTGAAGCTAAGTTCGGTTAAATGATTAGATGTACGAAAGTCCACAATCAAGGGCGCAAACTCCATAAACCACATCCATGTAATTAAATTGCTCATGAATTAGGACGTCACATCCCCGCTCAACGATGTAGGTGCGAGACTAGTTTGTCATGTTTAGAGGCTCGAAAGACCATGAACATTGAATTTTAATTATGTGAGACAACGACTAAAGTTTTCATACTCGAACCATTGAGAATTGTAGCATTGCATGATTATTAGGCCTTAACTCTAGTTACTTCTTATATTGTTTCTCAAGTATTTTGTGATCACCCCCAGACTTAATTATAATTTCCCAAAAACTTCTATAATCAACACTTGTGAAAGTTAATATTACACTTGAACTTGAATATTAGCTGAATTGGTCCAGTCCCTATGGGTTCGACATACGGCTCTTAAAAGGGCCACTGATTACTTGTATGACCTCATACGCCTGCGAGTACGCTGGAGCGAATTAAGTTTTTGGCATCGTTGCTGGGGACTAGTAAAATTGGTGAATTTCTTGTTTCTGTGTTGATGTAAAATTTTCTAAGTGTTAAAAAATATTATCTTTAGATTTCTTTTATTTTTGTTTTGATTTTGATACTCTTCTTGACATGACATCATGGAACACAAATGGATTGAATGGTGGATACTCATATTTCAATGAGTCTTGTCTAAATTGTGGAGGACCCCACTTATGGCAAAACTGTTACACTTGCAGTATATGTGGGGGTCAGGATGGCCATTGGAATGGTTGTCCAAATTCATATTCCCCTACCCCAAGCCCTTACTATGATCGTTCTGTTATTTTTTATGAGTACAGGAATGATGTAGAGGAGGGCCTAAAATAGCAAGTTCAGATAGAAAATATGTTAAAATAGGTCCTTGAGCAGATAAAAGCGATGAGGGAGCAGATGGAAGTATTGGGAGTTCAGACCAAGGAAAATGGAGAGGCCTTAGAAATGATAAGCGTCAAGTTCACGGAGATGATGGTTGAGGATGAAGCTTTCTTTGATTTGCAAGTGACGGTCTTAGCCAATACTCAAGAGGGACTACAAGGGGAAGAAAAGGGTGAGTTCTTGGAACAAGCTCAACTGTTAGAAGCTTCTGAGAGTCTCCATGATGGTCTCACACATATGGCCAATCCATTCATGAAAGAAGAGATAGAGTTCCAACCATTTGACATTCACGTGGAGTCAGATGTTGATGTGGAGAAGGTGTACACAAGTAAGGAGGTCAAGCACAATGCAGTTTCAAAGTTGAGGTGTATTGTACCCCAGTCGAAGCATTCCAGACATTAAGTTTGGTTGACAACCTAGAAATAGAGTCTTCCAAGCTTGCAGAGAAAGGTCTAGAGGAGGAACAAGCCCCGTATATTCTAAAATTTGATGATTTTGAGAGACAAATGACTTCACTTATGTAAGGGCCAATAAGTTCCAGAGGCGACATCTACTGCTTGGTCCTTTCATTTTTTCACTGCCACCCCTGGAGCATGAGAGGAAACTGGAGAAGAAATTAGGGGTGAGATTCTTATCCTCAAAGTGGAGGAAAAAGTGGTGAAACTTGATGCATGGTGCTGCGACGTAAAATAAGGCGCTACTTGGGAGGCAACCAAGAGTACCACAAGTACACTTTCCTTTCTGTTTGTTTGTAATTTTGGTTATTTTTCACTTGTTGTTTGTTTTGGTTTTTTAAGCATAGATTCAGGAGAAGTCTGAGCACCCATGAAAGTGAAAGCTAAGGAGCATGACAAAAATATGAGTGTGGGGTCGATGACCCACGTGTTCAAAAATGGAGAAAAACATGTTATTAGCTATGACTAGAGGCCTCAGGAAGTATCTCTCACCCTTGTTTTAATTGTAATTGATGCTTTAGGGACATAGCATAAATTAAGTGTGGGTGAGGGAAATTTCAGAATTTTGTGCTAAGTTATTTCGAGTGAATGTGGTGCTGGGTATAATGTATTGATTGAAAAAATTTTGAATTAAGCACAGTTCACCCACCCTTTGGTTTTTATGTTCGGTTCTTTTCCGAAGGGGGGGGGCACTTTGAACCAAGAAATAAAAAATTTATTTGTTTGTACATAACTTTTCAGTCATAGTTAGGGACTTTTCCCGACGATGGATGGATAACGTCTGTCTTGAGGGAAAATTAGTCAATAAGTTTTTGTTTTTGAACCCTTAGCTAATTGATGACTTGATGTTCTTGTTATGTTCTATGCATGATTGTAAGATGCAAGTGGTTTTAACAGAGAAGCATGTTAACGAGTTGCATAACTTTGGTTGAGACACCTAGGATCTTGAATGTGACTCTATGTGCTTAAAGCTTAATTTTGAATTCTTGTGATTAACTGAGTTAAGAGTTTGCTGAATTTGTCTTGAATTGAGCATGTACTATGAGTGTAAGGTTTTTTAATATTCCATGCTATTGTGTAGTGTCTGAAACTTTCCTGGTATGTATACAAAACGAAATGAGGGATGTTGATTATAGGAGATGATTTAGGCATTTCTTTGAATGAGCCTAATTTTTATTCCTCGCTTTACATACCTTGAATTTCTGATCCTAGTTAGCCCCATTAAGCCTTAAGCCTATTCTTTGATAGTTGTAACATAAGCTTAATCCTTTTCTTCCAATAGCCTTGAAGTTGATCCAAAACTCCTAAGAGCTTAAGTGAAAAATGTTAAAGAGTAAAGGAGTGAGAATCGTGAAAAAGAAGGAAAAATAGCGGTTGTGGGAGTTGAGGAAAAGATTAGAGGTGCACTTGTTTGAAAATGCATGAGTATTGGTAGGGAGTAAGAGAACAAAAGAATGAAAAAGTTGCTTAAGTACTCCTTACTAATAAGCTAAGTGTGCTTAAATAAATGGAAAAACAAAAGAGGAAATTTATGAGTGAAAAGAATAAAGGTGAAGTAAGAGAAGAGATGTCCATAATGAAAGTGTGATGTATTAGAAGCATTTGGGGAAGATAGTCACTATTACTAGCCATAATAGTACCTACCCGCCCTTAGCTTACATTACAACACGATAAGTCCTACTTGATCTTACTTTCGAACATTCTTAAATTAGTGAAGTAAAACACTAAGGGCAAGCTTATGGGTCAATACACGTGGCATGTGAATTCTTTGTGAGAGTGAACTTATTTCTTATCCATATACCCATGTATGTTATAATTTGAAAACATATGAGCGAAAATGGGTAATTCTCTCTTGTTCTGAGGGCACATGTTTGATGAAGGATAAAATTCATGTCGGATTACTTGATAGGTTAATTTACAAGATTTTTGTTGAGGTTAAGAGTCGATTCTTGAGGCTAGAAAGTCTTTACATAGTTATATTTGATTTGAATAGTTAAATCTTGCATGCTCTATTTTTAACTTGTTATCTAAAACAATCATTGTAGCCTTAGCTTAAATTTTCTTGCTTCAATTAGCTATGTGTGAGTCTTCATGTGCATGAGATGTAATAGAGTTGTTCGAGGAAGAATAAGACTTTAAGTGTGGGGTAGTGATCTTAGGCATAATTATGTGCCCAAGTGCTATTTTATAACCTGAGTAAGTCATGTTTGTCAATTTAATTAATTATATTATCATATGATTTTTAATAAATTCGTTCATGAACAAACAAATATTATTATTTATTTGTTTTGTAGGTGAAAAAATGCATAGGAAGGGCTAAATTGAATATGCAAAAGCAAGAAAGGAGTTGGGAAGGACATGGAGTGATGATGGCAAGCTAAACAGGACATTTGGAGTCAACTTCGTGCCACGGAGAAGCATTGGGGCGTTCAACAACGTGCCACAGAGCAAAGAATTAATTTATTTAAGCAAGGGCTACCAAGCAGTGAGCCTGCGCGATTGCTCCGTGTCATGGAGCTTGATCTCCGTGTTAAGTCCCGTTCCACGGAGGAAAATCTCTGCGATGGGCAGCGTGCCACGAAGTTGTTCCACCACAGGCCAAACTTTGCATTTTTTCAACTTGTTATAAATTGAACCCTTAGCTTCTAATTTCATGATCACGAAATATTTTTGGGAAAACGTAAAGGAGCGAGGGAGAACGGGATAACACTAGCTAGGGTTCCTTATTTTTCATTCTCTTTTAATTTTTCTTGTAAGTACTCTACTTTAAACATGTTTTTGATTATTTGTACAAACATGAGTTGCTAAAACCCTTCCTCTACGGTTGAGGCTACGTAAGATGATTGTAAATGCATGAATTCTTCTTGGTTTGAGTTTTTAGTTGTTGTTTTCTCTTCCATTCTTTATTATTGTTGTTTTTATGCTTGATCACCATGAAAACATACGCGTTAAGCTTGGGTAAAAGATCGAAAGAGTAACCCTAGGCTAGAACATGAGAATGTAGGGAGCAAGTTCTTACCTTTATGATAGGATTCGCAATTAGGATAAAAATTATACCTAATTTGCCTTGCTTGGTTACTAAAACGGGAAGAGCTAGACACCAACTTGGAATTATCACATCACCACTCATAGAATTAGTTGTGAAGCTAAGTTCGGTTAAATGATTAGAGGTACGAAAGTCTAGAATCAAGGGCTCAAACTCCATAAACCACATCCATGTAATTAAATTGCTCATGAAATAGGACGTCACATCCCCGCTCAATGATGTAGGTGTGAGACTAGTTTGTCATGTTTAGAGGCTCAAAATACCATGAACATAGCATTTTAATTATGTGAGACAACAACTGAAGTTTCCATACTCGAACCATTGAGAATTATAGCATTGCATGATTATTAGGCCTTAACTCTAGTTGCTTCTTATATTGTTTCTCATGTATTTTGTAATCACCCCTAGACTTAATTATAATTTCTCGAAAACTTCTATAATCAACACTTGTGGAGGTTAATCCTACACTTGAACTTGAATATTAGCTGAATTGGTCCAGTCCCTGTGGGTTCGACATCCGGCTCTTAAAAGGGCCACTGTATTACTTGTACGACTGCATACGTTTGCAAGTGCGCTGGAGCTCGACAGTACCTCTATCTGATATGATGGAAAAGGGTATTCCATGCAATCGAACCAACTCCCAAATATACAACTTAGCATAATCCTCAACTGAATCAATAGTTTTGATCGGTAGAAAATGAGACGCTTTAGTCAATCTGTCTACAACAACCCAAATGTAGTCATATTGCTGACGAGTGCGAGTCAAACCAGTAATGAAGTCCATATTGATATCCTCAAACTTCAAAGTAGGGATGCTAATATCTTGAAGCACACTTCCAAGTCTTTGATGCTCAACCTTCACCTGTTGACAATTGGGACACTTAGCCACAAATTCTGCTATGTCCTTCACGCCATTCCACCAATAGACTTCCCGTAGGTCACGGTATATCTCGGAGTCACCTAGATGTATCAAATATCTGGAATCATGAGCTTCATGCAACATCCTCTCGCTTAAATCATCGACATCTAAAACACACAAATGATCCTGATATGAAGCACACCATCTCCCCCTTTGGAGAAGACTTCTACCTTCTGATTCTGAACGACTTCCTTTAGTTTTACCAAAATAGGATCTTCGTATTGCCTAGCTTTTACATCAGTCACCAAGGATGATTCTGATCCATTTTGAATAATAACTCCACCCTGGGTTGAGCCAACAAACGAACTCCCAACCGTGCAAGACGATGCACATCCTTCACCAGCTCCTTCCTCCCCTCATCTACATGGGACACACTCTCCATAGAAAGCCTACAAAGGGTCTGCTACCACATTAGCCTTGCCCGGGTGGTAAAAGACACTCATATCATAATATTTGAGCAATTTCAACCACCTCCTTTGACGTAGATTTAGATCCTTCTAAGTAAACACATATTGTAGTCTTTTGTGGTCTGTAAAAACATCTACATGGACTTGGTACAAATAGTGTCTCCATATCTTCAAGGCAAATACTACCGCTGCCAATTTGAGGTCGTGAGTCGGATAGTTCTTTTCATGAACTTTCAGCTTCCTGGAATTATAGTCTATAACTTTACCGTGCTGCATCAATACACAACCAATACCGATCCTCGAAGCATCACAATATACCACAAACCCATCGGTACCCTTAGGTAGGGTTAACACAGGTGCTGATGTGAGTCGAGCCTTTAACTCTTGAAAGCTCTTCTCATAAGCATCCGACTGTTGGAATTTCACTTTCTTTTGGGTCAATTTGGTCAATGGCACTGCAATAGATGAGAACCCCTCAACAAACCTCTGATAATACCCAGCTAAACCCAAGAAACTCCTGATATCTGAAGGATTCACTAGTATAGGCCAATTCTTCACCTCTTCTATCTTATGAGAGTCCACCATTATACCCTAAGTTGACACCATATGGCCCAAAAATGCCACTGAGTTCAACCAAAACTCACACTTGCTGAATTTAGCATATAATTGGCGGTCCTTAAGAGTCTGTAACACCACCCTCAAATGATCGACATGCTCCTCCTCACTCCAAGAGTATATCAAGATGTCATCTATGAACACGATCATGAAGATAACCAAATATGGTTTGAACACCCTTTTCATCATATCCATAAAAGTTGCAGGAGCATATTTTTAGTCCAAAAGAAATACTATAAACTTGTAATGACCATACCGAGTCCTGAAGGCTGTCTTTGGAATGTCACTCTCCCGAACCCTGAGCTGATGGTATTCGAATCTGAGGTCTATCTTCGAAAAGCACTTAGTACCCTGAAGTTGGTCAAACAAATCATCAATCCTAGTAAGAGGATACCTGTTCTTGACGGTGACCTTGTTCAATTACTTATAATTAATACACATACGAAGAGAACCATCTTTCTTTTGGACAAAGAGAACTGGTGCACCCCATGGGGATTTGCTATATCTGATGAAACCCTTGTCTAAAAGGTCCTTCAACTCCTTTAGCTCGGCTGGAGCCATTCTGTAGGGAGGAATGGGATATAGGCTGCGTGTGGGGAAGATAGTCAATACCAAAATCGATCTCCTGCTTAGGAGGGATTCTCGGTAGATCATCTGGGAAGACTTCTGGATACTCACATACTATTAGAACTGACAAGATAGTTTGGGTCTCAGATATAACATCCTTAAACCTAACAACATGGTACACACAACACTTAGCAATCATCTTTCTGGCCTTAACGTAGGAAATGAAATGACCTACAGGCACAGCTGAACTACCGTTCCACTCCAAGACTGGCTCACCCAAAAATTGGAACTCTACCACACGGGTTCTACTACTAACTAAGGAATAGCATGCAAATATCCAATCCATGCTGAGGATAACATTAAATACGATCATTGATAACTATACTAAATCTGCTGATATGGTTTTCTAAAGGACTGTGATAGGGAAATTTCTATACATCCGTTGAGCCATAACTAAATCAATGAATGGAGTAGAGACTGATAAGGGTTCTGATAGGATTTTGGGATTGATTCCGAAGCTACTAGCAACATAGGGCATCACAAAAGACAAAGTAACCCCTGCATCTAACAAAGCATATACATTGTTCGCGTGATTTGTGGGGTATAAAACGACACGCAAGTGCACGTGGCCGAACAAGTAGTAAGTGGCTTTAGTAAGCCAAGTATCGATCCCACAGAGACTTGGGTGAAGTGCAATTTGCTCAAGTGTACTATATTTTACTTCTAAAATATGCAGACAACAGTGTAACCAAAAAGTTGATAGTTTGTTTTATAATTTGTTATACTAAAGCTAAAAACAATTATCTAATTTGAGTCTGAAGTATGAATGAGAGCATGCTGAGGTTAAACGAACATTTAATGAAATTAATTATCATTATACTTTGGTTAATCTTTTCCTCCAGTTGATAGCCAAGAACATTTGCCAAGAGATTAAAACTCTCGTATTTAACCTCGCTTAAGAATCATGAACCATCCGTCTACATTTCTGTGATCAAATGCAATTCATGTTCTAGCCATACAATTCCGGTTCCTAAATTGACTAATACGACTTTCAGGTATATTTCTATCCTGAAAGCAAATCAAAACTCAATTTTCCCAAACCAAGTAAAGAACATATCCTATTAATTCACAACTTTCCAATTTCTTTCTCTCTCGAGTGAAATCGGACTTTTTAGATGTACATTAACGTAGGCCACACATTAATGCAGTAAGAACAAGAATTAATAGAACAACATGGAAGAAAAGATGAAAAACCAAAGAATCAATGATCAAAATTCATCACAATTGTTTCATAACCTCAGCAAGGAGAGGAATTAGCCACTCATTTGCGGATTAAACATCTTAAAATTAGTGTTAATAATACAAGCAATTAAATTAAAGAAGAAAGAAAGAGAGAAAAAACCCTAATATTTTCGTCCCTCAACTGCCTGTAACCCACGTCCTTGCTCCACCAAGTCAGAATATTGAAAAATGAACCTAAGTGTTCTATTTATACTGCTGGGAATTTTCCCCGGAATAATGAGCAACGTGTCACGGAGTGCATCGCGGAGCACTGCCTCCGTGACACGCTACGAACGCGGACCCTCACTGGAACTGGGGGTCCAGGAATTAAAGCTCAACATGGCACGGCGTGCATCGCGGAGCACTGCCTACGTGCCACGGAAAGATGCAGACCCTCTCTGGAATTTGGTCGAATTTTCCCATCCAGGCAGAAGGCCTCCGCGATGGCAGCGTGACACGACTCCATCGCGGAGCCCCTTTAATTCATGCTGTCCAATTCCTTGTTCCCTGCTCGCATCCAAGTCCAACCCCGATATCATCCAACATGCATTTAAGCTTCCCAAAATTACATTTTACCTGCAAAACCATGCTAATCATGTTGGTTAGTATAAATTCACATTTTATTACCAATCACATGAGAATGTATACACATTGATAGATAAACAAGGTAAAAATGATACTTTTGAGTATCACTTGGGCATATAAATTTGCCCAAGATCATACATCATGGTGGAAAACTCGTAACATATTAGTGACTACGTCTGGGGAGACCTCCTACTCCTGGAAGGATGCTAGGGCATAAAATCTATTTGGCACTGTCTGCCACCTATTCTAGCAGATGCGCCCTACTGAGCTGGGCGTGCTAGCGGAGCTACTAAACTAGAAGCTTGGCCTCACCCCTATCATTTCCTTGTCTAGCTGCTAGGCAATCTCTAAGCATATGTTCGGGCTTGCTACATATGAAGCAAGCACCAGTATCCGTCACACCTGTCGCAAATTGGGATACTGAAATCTATGGGCCTACTACTCTAGCCTCTAGACCCTAATGCTCATCCTCTCTGATCGTTCCTAGATCTGTATGGCACATTCATAGCCAATGATATCAGGGCTGAAGATCTCTGGTAGGACTGCTGACGGTGTCCCCCACCTGGTCTCTTCTTAGAAAATCCATAAGTCTGTCCTGGCCCTCTTGGCCTCTCTCTCTCTCTCAGATGCACCACCTCCATCTGTTAGGAGTACAAGACTATCCAAGGAAAATCCATATCCTGATGAAGCATCACAGTCCGACAATCCTTGTCTAGGTAACCACCACTCCATGAACAAACCTGCTCACTCGAGCTCTTTGATCAACCACTAACTTTTATGCCTACGTTGATAGATGAGTGAAATCTAAGGCATACTCCTGCACTGTCATCTTCTGTTATACCCTAAGAGCCCAAGGATTAGACCCAGGAGTTTAAACGGGGAAAAACTGAAATTTCTGCACCAGTCATAGAACGAGTCGTTAGGAGACCCGTTGGAGATGCCCATGAGTCATAATGTGACTTGTGGGGGAGGACAGGGATGATGTCTGAAATTCTGGGAAAAAGTACCCCATGAAAGAGACCATGAGTCGTGGTTAGTCACCACGACTTGTTAAGTCAATCGTGGGGTAGTGGCATTTTAGAGATGAAGAGGAGGAGGCAGTGAAACCAATGGAGGGATCCCATGAATCGTGGTCAGTCACCACGAGTCATGAGATCTTGGGCAAATTTATATTCCCAAGTGATACTCAAATGTGTCATTTTGCCTTTTTTATCTATCGATGTTTATACATTCTCATGTGATTTGTAATAAAATGTGAATTTATACTAACCAACATGATTAGCGTTGTTTTGCAGGTGAAATATAATTTTCGGAAGCTAAAATGCATGTTGGGAGAAATCGGGAGTGGACTCGGAAGCAAGCAAGGAAAAGGTCAAGGACAACATGAATTAAAGGGGCTCCATGATGGAGCCGTGTCACACTGCCATTGCGGATGCCTTCTGCCTGGATATGGAATTTTTGCCAAATCCCAGTGAAGGTGCATGTTGGGGCCGTGGCACGTTGGCCTTGCCCCGCATTGCACGCCGTGCCACGTTGGGCCTCAATACCTGGACGACCAAATTCCAGTAAGGGTCCGCGTCAGTGGCGTGTCACGGAGGCAGTGCTCCGTGATGCACTCCGTGACACGTTGCTTGTTATTCCGGGAAAAATTCCCACTAGTATAAATAGAACACTTAGGTTCATTTTTAATAATTCGGACTTGGTGGAGCAAGAACGTGGGTTACAGGCAGTTGAGGGGATGAAAATATCAGGGTTTTTCTCTATCTCCTTCTGCTTGATTTGAATTGCTTGTATGATTTACACTCATTTAACGATGTTTAATCCACAAATGAGTGGCTAAATCCTCTTCTTGTTGAGGTTAAGAACAATTGTATTGAAATGTGATTATTGATAAATTGTTTTTTCATCTTTTCTTCCATGGTTGTTCTATTGATTCTTGTTCTTACTGCATTAATGTGTGGCCAACGTTGATGTACATCTAAAAAGTCCGGTTTCACTCGAGAGAGAAAGAAATTGGAAAGTTTTGAATTAATAGGATATGATCTTTTCTTAGTTTGGGAAAATTGAGAATTGATTTACCTTCAGGATAGAAATATACCTGAAAGTCATATTAGTCAATTAAGGAATCGGTTTTGTATGGCTAGAACATGAATTTCGTTTTATCACAGAAATATAGGTGGAAGGTTCATGATTCTTAAGTTGGGTTAAATACGAGAGTTTTAATCCATAGTCTATAATTCTTGACTAGCAACCGGAAGAAAGATTAACCAAATTGTATCGATAATTTATTTCTCTACATGTTCGTTTAACGTCAGCATGCTCATACTTATAGTTCAGACTTAAATTTTATATTCGTTTTATAATTAATATAAAATTAGAAACCAAAATATCAAACTTTTCTTAACACCGTTGTCTGCATTTTTAGAGTTAAGGTTTATTGACACTTGAGTAGATTATTACCCTAGCCCAGTCCTTGTGGGATCGATACTTGGCTTACTTGAGCCACTTTATTACTTTTTCGACCACGTGCACTTGCGTGTTGTTATGAAAAACACCGAACAAGTTTTTGGCGCCGTTGCCGGGGACTGGCAATCGGTAAATTTTTCTTAAGTGTTAGTTTGCTATTTTTTCTTAGTGTTGACAACTTGGTCTTAGCCTGTATTTTGCAGATACTAATTTCTGTTGAACACTGGCAAGAGACAAGGAGCTGATGGACTCATATTTAGAGCCGGAAAGACAATTTCATCGTCAAAATAGAGAAGCTCTAGAGAAAAAGCTGCAGTTGCTCAGACAAACAATTATGGAGCAACAACAGAATCCACCAGTTGTACGGGCAATGTTAGTGCCCGATGACATGGCAGCCAGGACGGTTCGCGAGGTGGAAATCCCACATGCTAATAATGTCACATCTAGCATCCGCAAACCTGAGCCAGGAGGGAGGTTCGAGCTTAAGCAGAACATGGTGCAATTGTTGCACACCAGCAGGTAGTTCACAGGTCTCCCTTATGAGGATCCACAACAGCATCTCCAAAATTTTCTGGAGATAAGTGACACTTACATCCCCGCTGGAGTGTCATCAGATTATGTCAGGCTTACATTGTTCCCATTTTCACTTTTGGGAGAAGGAAAGAGGTGGTTGAAAGCTGAGCCACCTAATTCTATCACTACGTGGGATGATCTTGCAAGGAAATTCTTGATACGTTTTTTCCCATCCGGTAAAATAGCAAGACTTAGAAGTCAAATTCTATGTTTTAAACAGAGAGAGGTAGAGAATCTGTATCAAGCCTGGGAGAGATTCAAATCTATGTTGCGGGATTGTCCTAATCATCACCAATCCAATAAAGTGCTGGTGCATACTTTCATAGAGGGTTTGGAACCCCACATAAAAATCTTGCTAGACTTAGCAGCTGGGGGGCAAGCATTGGAGAAAACTTATGAGGAGCTGTATACCTTGTTGAATCGTATTTCATAGGGAAATCCGGAGTGGAATGCAGACTCGTCAAGAGGAGGAACGAGGAAAGCAGCGGGAGTGTTAGAAGTGGATGGTTTCACAGCTATTGCTGCACAGATAGCTACTTTATAGAATCAACTCAACACCCACTTCAGTAACATGAGGATGAACCAGTCTCAAGCCCCAGTGAATGTAGTGCAGTAGATTTGGTGTGAAGTATGCGGGAGTAGTGAACACTCAGCTGAGTGTTGTGGAGCAAATCCTGATTCGGTGAACTTTGTGGGAAATGTACAGAGAAACAACCATCTATAGTATGGCAATAACTACAATTCCAACAGGAGGAATCACCCAAATTTCTCTTGGGGTAGCAATAACCATTAAGGGAAAAGTTTGAGCCAGAGGGTGCAGAGGAATCAAGGAGGACAGCAGAACTATCAGGCACAATATAGAAGCAACAATGCACCTCCTCCACCACCATCACCCAGCATTGAGGAGATGTTCAAGAAAATGATAGCTAACCAAGCTCAATTACAGGCTGACTATGTGAAATTATCAGCCGAGGTAAAGAACAACCAGTTAGCTACCAAGGCACTGGAGTATCAATTTGGGCAATTTGCTGGAGCCCAAAACACCAGGCCTAGAGGAGGACTCCCGAGAGACGCGGATCCCAACCCCAAGCAGGTGAATGCAGTGACCACAAGGGGTGGCTTGCAGCTTAAAGAGGTGAAATCAGAAAGACCACCTCAACAGTCGGGAGCAGCAGAAAGTGAGAGGGAGCAAAGTGATGAGAGGGGAAGAAAAAGGAGGCTGAACTAGAAAGACCACCACCCCCGTTCCCTCAAAGATTAAAGAAACACAAGGAGGAGGTGTGTTTCAAAAAGTTCATGGAGGTGCTTAAATAGGTACATATTAACTTACCTCTTGTTGATGTTTTGTAGGGAGTGCAAAAGTACGCAAAGTATATTAAGGACATCGTGGCGAACAAAAGCAGGTTAACTGAATACGCTATGGTGGCTCTTACGGAGGAGTGCACTTCCCGAATACAAAATAGGTTGCCCACAAAGCTCAAGGACCCTGGGAGCTTTACAATACAAATTATAATTGGGCAGAGTATCCGAGCTCTCGGATTATGTGATTTGGGAGCGAGCGTTAACTTGATGCCGACATCGATATTCACAAAGTTGGGTCTAGGGATTCCTAGACCAACAATAGTGATATTGCAACTAGCGGATCGTTCCTTATCCAGACTTGATGGCATTGTGGAGGACGTGTTGGTGCAAGTGGGATCCCTCATCTTCCCAGTAGTTTTCATCATGCTGGATTTTGAGCCAGACGCGGAAGTCCCATTTATTTTGGGACGTCCTTTCTTGGCTACCGGGAAAGCACTTATTGATGTAGCTGCAGGGTAGCTAACCATGCGAGCACACGACAAAGTTGAGGTATTTGATGTGTTTAAGGCCACGAGGCTACCGGCCATACATGAGGAGCTTTCAGCAATCAGTGTGGTTGATCAAGAAGAAATTCGTCAGATTGTTGAATCTCACGACCTATTGAAAAGAGTGTTGATGAACTCCAATCATTTTGGAGATAGAGACGCTTATGAGGTGGTACAAATGCTGAATGAGTCACAAAGGCATCCGAGGAAACAGGAATTTCAATCTCTAATGAGGTCTCTGGAACCATTACCGAAACCATTCGTTGAGGAAGCACCAAAGCTCGAATTGAAAGAATTGCCCCCCCCCATTTAAAATATGTCTTTTTGGGAGAAGATGATACTTTGCCAGTTATCATCTCCGCAGAATTGACGGAGGCACGGGAGAAGAAAGCATTGGGTGTCCTCAGAAAAAAGAAGAAAGTAATGGGTTGGCAAATGTCAGATATTCAGGGTATCAATCCAGCTTTTTGCACACACAGGATTTTCATGGAAACAGGAGAAAAACCAACCATTCAGGCTCAGCGAAGGCTAAATCCAGCAATAAAGGATGTGGTTAGGAAAGAAATAATTAAGTGGCTTGATGCAGGTGTGGTTTACCCGATTTCAGACAGTGAATGGGTCAGCCCCGTTCAGTGCGTTCCAAAGAAAGGAGGGATGATCGTGGTCACCAATGAGAAAAATGAGCTGATTCCTACACGAACTGTCACAGGCTGGCGGATTTGCATGGACTATAGAAAGCTTAATGAAGCCACAAGGAAAGATCATTATCCTATCCCATTCATTGATCAGATATTAGATAGGTTGGCTGGACAGGAATATTATTGTTTCCTTGATGGGTACTCTGGTTATAACCAAATAGCCATAGCTTCGAAGGACCAAGAGAAGACTACTTTTACCTATCCTTATGGGACATATGCTTTTAGATGAATGCCATTTGGGTTATGCAATGCACCCGCCACATTCCAGAGATGCATGATGACTATTTTCCATGACATGGTGGAGGATTTTGTTGAGGTATTTATGGATGATTTTTCTGTTTTCGGTAACTCGTTTGCTACTTGTTTGCAGAATCTTGACAGGGTGCTGGCTCGTGCGAAGAATCCAACCTTGTACTAAATTGGGAGAAATGCCATTTCTTAGTTAAGGAAGGCATTGTCCTTGGCCACAAAGTGTCTCGCAAGGGGTTGGAGGTCGATCGTGCAAAGATTGAGGTTATTGAGAAGTTACCACCACATGTGTCGGTGAAAGGTGTTCGCAGTTTTCTTAGGCATGCAGGCTTCTACAGACGGTTCATCAGAAACTTCTCCAAAATTTCTAGACCATTATGCAGAATGTTAGAAAAAGAGGTGAAGTTTGAGTCGAATGATGAGTGTGTTAAAGCATTTGAGGAGTTGAAGCAGAAATTGATAGAAGCACCTATTCTTACTTCTCCGGATTGGGGACAACCATTTGATTTGATGTGTAATGCAAGCGATGTGGTTGTGGGAGCTGTTTTGGGGCAGAGAAAAAATAGAATCTTTCATTCTATTCATTATGCAGGCAAAATGCTGAATACTGCCCAAAGTAATTATACAGTCACAGAAAAGGAGATGCTAGCATTGGTGTTTCCATTTGACAAATTCAGGTCTTATTTGGTGGGTTCAATAGTAGTGGTGTACACAGATCATGCAGCGATTCGGTACCTGTTTAACAAGAAGGACGCTAAGCCCAGGCTGATCAGATGGATCCTGTTGTTGCAAGAGTTCGACCTCGAAATTAAGGACAGAAAGGGGAGCAAAAATCAGATGGCAGATCACTTATTGTGATTGGAGAGCCGGCCGCATGTGAAGGAAGGTGATAACATCAATGAGGAGTTCCCGGATGAGAAGCTCTTGGCAGTAGGGGAAGCTGAAGTTCCCTGGTACGCTGACATAGTCAACTTGCTAGTGAGTGGAGTCTACCCACCTGAAGCAACAGACCAGCAGAGAAGAAAGTTGAGGCATGATTGTCGGTACTTTATTTGGGATGCGCCATACTTATTTAAACAGGGACCGGAGCAGGTAATGAGAAGATGCATCCCAGAGAGTCAGATTGCAGAGGTGTTGAGGAGTTGTCACTCTTCGTTTTATGGGGGGCACCATGGAGGCGAGAGGACAACGCACAAGGTTCTACAGTCAGGGTTCTTTTGGCCTACCCTGTTCAGAGACTCTATGGCATATGTAAAAATGTGTGATAGATGTCAGCGTACAGGAATGATTGGTAGGAGACAAGAGATGCCGCTGCAGAATATACTGGAAGTGGAGACCTTTGATGTATGGGGCATTGATTTCATGGGCCCGTTCCCACCATCATTCGATAATCGTTACATCTTGGTGGCCGTTGATTATGTGGCGAAGTGGGTGGAAGCAATAGCTTGCCCCAGGAATGACAATAAGGTGGTAACAAAATTTGTGAAAAAACACATTCTCACCAGGTTCGGGACACCCCGAGCCATTATCAGTGATGGAGGGGCTCATTTTGTCAATGCAAGTTTCAAGAAGCTACTAGCCAAGTATGGGGTGCGCCACAAGGTGGCAACAACATACCACCCCCAAACTAGTGGGCAAGTAGAGGTGTCAAATAGAGAAGTGAAGCAGATTCTCCAGAAAATAGTAAATACACAACGGAATGATTGGTCGAGCAAACTTGATGATGTGTCGTGGGCGTACAGAACTGCTTACAAGACATCGATTGGAACTTCACCATACCAATTGGTCTATGGTAAAGCGTGTCATCTGCTAGTGGAGTTAGAGCACCGAGCCTTCTGGGCTGTGAGGAAATTGAATATGGACTTAGAGCTAGCAGGCAAGAAGAGACTAATGCAACTCAGTGAACTTGAAGAGTTCCGCTGGCATGCTTATGAGAGTGCTAAGTACTACAAAGAAAAAATGAAGAGGTGGCACGACAAGCATGTGGTGCATCGTATTTTTGAGTCGGGGCAGAAAGTATTGCTCTTCAATACAAGATTGAAGGTCTTTCCAGGAAAGCTGCGGTCCAAATGGTCGGGGCCATTTGAGGTGGTGAGAATGACCCCACACGGGGCAGTAGAGTTGTGGAAAGAAGATAGGAGTTCTTGGTCAATGGGCAATGATGTAAGCACTACTGGGGAGAGGACGATGGTCGAGAGAAAACGTCCGTCACCCTAGAGGATGACTGAGCTTAATGACGTCGAGCCGCGACGGTAAACCAAGCGCTGCACGGGAGGCAACCCGTGAAATTTTTGTTGTAATATTTTATTAGATTTCGTAGAAAAAAATGAAAAAAAAGAGAAAAATAAAAATAAAAACAAAATTTGTATTTTAATTGAAACCTATAATTCTAACCAATTTTTTGTTGTGAGATGAATTTAAGGTTGAACGGAGGATAAATACGCAAAGGATCGCAAAGGAAAAATCGAGGTATGAAAAATAATACAAAGTGGCAAAACAGTGAGCCCACGCGATGGCTCCGTGTCATGGAGGAGGGCCTCCGCGTTACCCTCCATGACACGTTGAAGGTAATGCTGGAATTTTTACAAATTCCAGAACACCTGCACGATGGCTCCGTGTCACGGAGGGCATGCTCCACGTTACCCTCCGTGACACGTTGAGGTGTATTTTGCGATGGGTCACAGCGGGTCGCCGGGTGACCCGAGCGAAATCTTCACTTTTTAACCCCGATTTCCCCTGATTTTTCCTCATTTTTCATTCCCTCCACGACAAACATCCCAAAAACCCCTTCTCCCTCAACGTGACACACACCTAGGCACACATTTTCATCAAGTTTTCTTCATTTCATCGAATTCAAGCTATGTTCTTCAACTCTATCTCAATTCTTGTCGAATTTTTCGATGTTGAACATATGATATGAGCAAAACTTGCCCTAAGTAGAAATTGAGCTTAAATTCAATTGAGTTATTGTTGATTGACGTTCGTTGAATCATTGTGATTGCATGAACTCGATAATTACATAGCTTGATAGAATTTTTGATAAAATCAGAGCTAGGGCTTGAATTTGAGTGCGAAAAGGAAAAATTTAGTTGAACTTTGGAATTCTTGCTGGGTTGTTTATGTTGGGTGAGATTAGTCGGTTGTGCTAACTGTTAATATGACCGACGAATTTTCGGGTTAAGGAAATTGTGGAAATTGCAAGAAATGGGTGAATTATATGGCTTCATGTAGATAACTTGTCTTTGTTTCTCCTTGCTAAGTGCTATGGGATGAGAAGTGATCGATGGTAATGTTTTGGTTAGCTGTACGAAGTCTGAGTAGTACAAAAGAATTTATACTGTCGAATTCTCTGAATGCACTACGCATTCTTGTTATGTTTTGTTGTTTGTTTTTGGAAATGAGTATGATCTTGCTGTAACGTGGTGATTGGGGCTAAAGACTAAGTGTGGGGTAGCCTAGCTTAACCCAACCTTAGTTGAAGCTAATTTTCATTGGAATAACATTGGGACTGTCTTTTGGGTTTGACAGGAACAATGGCAATCAGGCAAGACAAGGGAAAGGGTGCATCAACATCAGGCGCCGGAAGGAAAAGAATCAGACTGGGAACAACAATCCCAGTAGCACCAGCGGTTCCACGTGGCCAACATCATCAATATGGAACCAGATGGGTGACAGAGGAGGGGAAGAAATGGTACGCGAAGCATAAGGAAAGCAAGTACTTCCCCAAAGAACACATTGCTAGGGAACCGTTGGCACAGGAGTTCCCCAAGATTGTCCATAGAATTGAGGCAGCCGGGCTGAACTTCATCTTTGAAGAGCCCAAGGAGTGCAACCTGCACCTGATTCGAGAATTCTACGCCAATTGGAACCCGACTCTCAGAAGTCACACCATCAAGATACGGGGGCAGATAGTCACTTTTGAGCCCCATCACCTTAATGCTATCTTAGGGGCGCGGGACACAGACGCCCATGTGCTTCAACATCTGAATATCACTCCACCATACACGGATATTCGATGCACTTTGTGTGAAACTCGGTCTACAGCACGTTGGAGCAGGCTTAAGGAGAGGGGCTACCATCAGACCTTGCCCTACTCACAGATGAATAGGGAAGCCAAGATATGGCTGAAGATTGCTTGTTCCTGCCTAATCCCTGGGGTGCATATGACAGATGTCGCCCGGGATCGTGTATGCTTGGTATACGCCCTGATGAAAGGGCTGGAGATCAATGTGGGGGCGGTGATTATCTCCGCCATGAAGAGAGCCCGTTTACATCAAGGGCACCAGTACGAGTTTGGTGGATTACTCACCACATTCCTGAGGGGCCTGAATATTGAGGAGGAGGCCCTTGACTACCTCCCGCAGATGGAGCGACGGGCCTTAGATGTCACCAAAACTAAGGCACCCGATACGACTCATGGGCCAGTTCTTACACTAGCCGAGCGACATGCTCGGGATGATCAGTACATGGCTCGCATGTTTGGGATGCAGATGCTCTAGCTACACATAGGCAGGAGGCCGGCAACAGAAATGGAGCTGTGGCAGCTCGAGCTAGACTACACTTTTGGCGAAAATGCCAGGGCTCTATGCCGAGTGGGGCCAGCTTTTGTGGAGCCCACCAATGATGATGTCCCCACAGATGAGGAGACACATCATGATGACTACGATGTGGAGTCAGATGATGGCGATGGGGGCGATTCATACATGGGAGATGAGGCAGCAGCACCTGACGAAAAAGTGGAATATTTTGATTGATCAGGGAGTTTCACCACCCATTTTTGTGCTATGCTGAATTTTATGAACACTGGGGATAGTGTTCAGTTTAAGTGTGGGGTGGGAGTAGTTAGGTGTTTGTTGCTGTTGTTATTAATGTATGTCTCTGTTCTGTTGTTGTACTTGGATAAACTTGTGGCCCTGTGATTTTTTTTTGTTTATGTCCGTATTGTAATTAAGGTGAAGCTGTTATGTGCTGTTGAATGTTGTTAGCTGGTTTTGTACATATTTTTGGTTTTATCGAAATGATCGAGCTTTTAAAATTTTTCTTTTTTCTAAATTTTTAAATTTTTGGGTTTCTCGGCATTTGTTTTCGGTTCTTTTACCGAGAATAGTCCCATTGAACCGAAGTCTTAGTTAGTGACCATTCTCTATGATGAATGGATGACGACCGTCTTAAGGGAAATGTAGTCGTTACGAGTAGATTTCTTTGTTCATTTTGTCCTTTTTAATTTTTTTCTTTTGTTGGTTTGCATCCCAAAACCTGTAGTTACTTTATGGTTGCGAAATTCTGGTTGCGTGTTGTACATGATGTTTGAAATGCAAAGGTGATTCGTATGAAAGCATGCAACTTTGTTAATATGTTGAGATACCTAGGCCATAGATTCGATTCAGTGTGATGGAGGCTTAATGTTTGAATTCGTGTAATTAGCTGATTGAAGAGTCTGTGAATATGTCTTGAGTTGAGCATGTGAAATGAGCGTATAGTGAGGTTTCATTTCTTCCATGCTATTGTGAAATGTCTAGAACTTTCCTGGTGTGTGTACAAACCGAAATGAAGGATGTGTATTGTAGGAAAGGATGTAGGCATTTCTTTTCTTTAACCGAATTTGTTTCTTTCATTATCATACCCACCTTGAATGTACACCCTAGTTAGCCCATTGAGCCTTTAGCCTATTATTTTTCTTTTGTCAAAAAGGTGTAAACCGAGCTTAACCCCTTCTTTTCATTATTCGTGAATTTGATCTAAAACTCTTAAGCGCTCAAGAAAAGAAAATAATTTTCCCAATGTGTCAAGGAGTGAGAATGGTAAAAAGAAAAGAAAAAGGAGAGTGATGAAAGGAAAGAAAAGGTCGAAGGTGCACTTGTTATAAATTAAATATAGTGAAGATGTATAAATAATCTTTGTTATTGAGTCAAGTGTGCTTAAAGAGATGGGGTCAAAAATAAAGACAAACTTCAAGAATGGGAAGATGAAGGAAGAAACAATGACCATAAGGTTGAGGGGATGTATTGGAAAAGCGCTTAAGGAGGCTAGTTGTTATTATTGGTTAGCCCAGTATTTACTAGTTTCGTAGATTACATTACAACCCGTTAAGCCCTACGTGATCTTATATCACACTTCCTTATATTAGTGGAGTAATACACTAAAGGCAAGCCTATGGTTCACGAAATGATGCATGTGAATTCTTTTGGGAAAGAGAGCGAAACTGTATTTATATGCCCCTGCATGTAATGTTTTGAGTTCATATGATTAAAAAGGGGAAAATTCTCTTGTGTTATGAGGGTACATGCTTGACGAGAGATTAAAATTCGTGTCGGATATCTTGATCAGCTGATTTGCATGAGTTTGCCGATATCGAGAGTCAATCCTTGAGTCTAGGAGGTCTTAATGTGTTGAAGGTCATGGTATTAATAAGACTATGAATGTTTTCTTGAGGATTTGCTGTGTTAAATAATCGGTATAACCGTTGCTTGAATTGTCGAGTTAAAGTAGCCAGGTTGGGGTGTCAATTGCATGAGGTGTAAGATTATTGTTCAGGGACGAACAAGGATTTAAGTGTGGGGTAAGTGATCTTGGGCAAATTTATATGCCCAAGTGATACTCAAATGTGTCATTTTGCCTTGTTTATCTATCGATGTTTATACATTCTCATGTGATTTGTAATAAAATGTGAATTTATACTAACCAACTTGATTAGTGTTGTTTTGCAGGTGAAATATAATTTTGGGAAGCTAAAATGCATGTTGGGAGAAATCGGGAGTGGACTCGGAAGCAAGCAAGGAAAAGGCAAAGGACAACATGAATTAAAGGGGCTCCGCGATGGAGCCATGTCATGCTGCCATCGCGGATACCTTCTGCCTAGATATGGAATTTTTGCCAAATTTTAGTGAAGGTGCACGTTGGGGCCGTGGTACGTTGGCCTAGCCCCGCGTTGCACGCCGTGCCACGTTGGGCCTTAATACCTGGACGACCAAATTCCAGTAAGGGTCCGCGTCAGTGGCGTGTCACAGAGGCAGTGCTCCGCGATGCACTCCGTGACATGTTGCTTGTTATTCCGGGAAAAATTCCCACTAGTATAAATAGAACACTTAGGTTCATTTTTAATAATTCTGACTTGGTGGAGCAAGAACGTAGGTTACAGGCAGTTGAGGGGACGAAAATATCAGGGTTTTTCTCTATCTCCTTCTTCTTGATTTGAATTGCTTGTATGATTTACACTCATTTAACGATGTTTAATCCACAAATGAGTGGCTAAATCCTCTTCTTGTTGAGGTTAAGAACAATTGTACTGAAATGTGATTATTGATAAATTATTTTTTCATCTTTTCTTCCATGGTTGTTCTATTGATTCTTGTTCTTACTGCATTAATGTGTGGCCAACGTTGATGTACATCTAAAAAGTCCGGTTTCACTCGAGAGAGCAAGAAATTGGAAAGTTGTGAATTAACAGGATATGATCTTCTCTTAGTTTCGGAAAATTGAGAATTGATTTACCTTCAGGATAGAAATATACCTGAAAGTCGTATTAGTCAATTAAGGAATCGGTTTTGTATGGCTAGAACATGAATTTCGTTTTATCACAGAAATATAGGTGGAAGGTTCATGATTCTTAAGTTGGGTTAAATACGAGAGTTTTAATCCATAGGCAATAATTCTTGACTAGCAACCGGAAGAAAGATTAACCAAATTGTATCGATAATTTATTTCTCTACATGTTCGTTTAACCTCAGCATGCTCATACTTATAGTTCAGACTCAAATTGTATATTCGTTTTATAATTAGTATAAAATTAGAAACCAAAATATCAAACTTTTCTTAACATTGTTGTCTGCATTTTTAGAGTTAAGGTTTATTGACACTTGAGTATATTGTTACCCTAGCCCAGTCCCTGTGGGATCGATACTTGGCTTACTTGAGCCACTTTATTACTTGTTCAACCACGTGCACTTGAGTGTTGTTGTGAAAAACACTGAACAATGGGGTCATCGTTACCAGCTAGATGAGAAATCCCTAACAGAGTGAGGCAGTGCACATGACGGTTGACACCACGAGTTGTTGCGCAAGGTCATGAGTCGTCAAGTCGTCCGTTAGGGCCACTTGGAAGTTATTTTCTGCAAATTTAGTAAGGGCCTTTTCTTAATTCCAAAATTCCTAAATCCTAAGCTACGACGTTTTGGGGTATGAATAATGGCCTTTTATGGGGTTAAGTTCAGATTACTCATTTTCCATCCATGCATGCAAAGTAGAAGAGATTTGAGAGGGTGATCAAGCTAGAAATCTTCAATCTCTTTCAACCTTCTTTTGGGAATTCAAGGGAAAGTAAGATTCAACCTCCATCAGGTATGTAGGGTTACAATTGGGTGTTTTCATCCACACCCATGCCCAATCTCTATGAATTTATGAAAATCTATCAAAAATCTCGTGGGGTTTTGAATTCAATTTTATGGAAATCTAATGTTTTGCTAATAGGCTATTATGATTTATGATTTACATCATATTTTATGGATTTTGATCTAGTTTTTACAATTATTTTACCAATCAAAATTATTGATTTTGATTTCTACCAAATTAAGCCTAATTATGCATGATCTATGATGAATCGATTTATGATCTACGTTTCAATTATTGATATTTACAAACCCAACATGATTTATGATTTGAAATATAGATTTATTCAATTACCCATTATGATTTGGTGATTTTCAAGTTATATGTATGACCTGTGAGTATGCATGAAACCTATGATTCATGAATTATGTTTTCGGCCGACTCATTGGCCTTATGTCATGGCTAGTTCACATATGTACAAATATGTTTATGATTACATGATTTAACTATCCCATGAATTCATTCATTATATACTATGAGCACTATATATGATTTGGGAGTAGTATTAAACACTGAGTAGGTTCAGGGCCTTGGTTATGCCCCGGATCTTATAAACAACGAGCCACCATAGGTATGTGGGGACCTCCTATGCGACTGTCCCCAGCCCAAATGTCCCTTTCATGGTGATATCACACTTTCATGGTTCTACCTTTGACAAGGTACGTATACCCTCCTGACTAGGGTTACGACTCGGGCTTCATGGGTGCTCATATGGGGTATGTCGATTAAGAGAATCTCCCATTGTTCTTCATGATTTATGCATGTTTATGATTACGCATGTTGGCTCAAGTTATGTTCGATATAGCTTCTCTCATGCTTATGATTATGAATGTATTATGAATGCTTTGAAAACCTTGAGCCTTATGTTATGTTATGTTACGATATTTACAATATGAGTATGATTTCCTACTCTTATGATGTTTTATGAGTTTTTACATATTTTAATGTTTGTTTTACTTACCTTGAATACTCGGTACATTCCACATACTGACCGCATACTTTCTATGCTGTATCATTTTATGATACAGGAACTGGCTCTCAGACTTATCCTCATCTTTAGACCATCTCAGAGTTCACTTTCTTCTTGTTGGTGAGTTCTCATGTTCTGAGGGATGTTTAACTAGACATTTATGTTATTTTATATTTAAGTACTTGGCCCGGCTTAGTTGGGGTATAATCCCATCAGCCCATCTCATGCAGTAGAGGCTTTCAGACAGTATGTAGTACTCAGCTTGCATGTATGTCTGGTGATTCCTTATGTTATGATATGTTATGTTACACTTACATTTCCTCTATTCCTTATGTTCAGCCTTCCGCTTAAAGTGAATTAAGTTAGATGTATGCTTAGGCTATGGGTCGACTTGTGGCCTCTCGGGGTTTCTCGTCTCGTGTTATGTTCTGGGTCTACATTCGGGTTGTTACAAACTTGGTATCAGAGCCACAGGTTTTGAAGTGCCCTAGGGTGTCTGAAAGTTGCATTAAGTAGAGTCTTTTTCATGGGTGTGAAGCATGCCACACTTATGACGAAGAGGCTACGAGACGTTTAGGAAATGTTCCCTTTTTTCATAATCTATGTCGTGCAATGAAAAGTTTTTCAATCCTTCTAATTTGTGTTATTCGTGGTTGTAGAATCATGGCTCCTAGAAGAATAAACGGAAGAAGAAATAGCAATGGTGAAGGTCACGAGGATGGAAATGGTTATTGGCATCAGCAAGACCCACCTATTCAGGAGCCCCAAGCACAAAATCCAGTTGCCCACACGGAGTTTTGGGCAGCAATCCAGATGTTGGCGCAGGCCTTGACCGCTCAGGTCAACTAGTAGGCTGTTGTGCATATTCCCCTAAGCGGCAGCGTACCGGGTTAGAGATTTCTTGAGGATGAACCCTTCGGATTTCCTTGGGTCCAAGGTGGATGAGGATCCGTATGATTTCACCGAGGAGATTCTAAAGATCACCCAGGTTATGGGGGTGACCAATGGAGATTATGTTGATTTGGCCTCCTATCAGCTAAAGGGGGTGGCTCACATATGGTTCAAGCAGTGGAGAGATGCTAGAGAAGTGGGTGCAGGCCCTATAGGTTGGGAAGAGTTCCATGCGGCATTCCTGGATCGATTTTTCCCTTGAGAGATGAGGGAGCTTAAGGAGGCTGAGTTTATTAACTTGAAGTAGGCTAACATGTCCATTCAGGAGTACGCATTGGAGTTCACCCGTCAATCCAAGTATGCACCAGAGTTGGTGGCGGACCAAAGGGCTTAGGTAAGCCATTTTGTACATGAAGTGGCGGACTATCTAGATAAGGACTACAGGATCGCCATATTGCATCGGGATATAGAGTTTCCCGTATTATGTTGCATGCTTAGTAGATGGAGTCAGTATATCAGAGGCGGAGGGAGGCCAAGAGGGCCAGGACCAATAGTTATGGGAATTCTCAAGCCAGATCAGGGGGTGGACATCGTCAGCAGTCCCAACATAGGTTTATTACTCCAGCACCATCATCGGCCAGTACGCCGTCTAGATTCTGAGGGGATCAGAGGGGCAGGGCCCCGGACTCGAGAGGCCAGGGTAGCATGTAGGTGGAGCGCACTTTCCCATCTTGTGTGAAGTGCGGCAAAAATCACTCAGGAAGATGCCTAGTTGGTTTTGATGCTTGTTTCGGGTGTGGCAAACACCGACACAGACTCAGGGATTGCCTTCAGACAAATCAAGGGGTGATGGAGCCCATATGCCAGCAGCCAGTTTTGTCGCTCCATCGGCACGTCCCCCTCAGCAGGGTGCCGTGACTAGTATAGTCGGCGGTCAGCGTCTAAATAGGTTCGATGCTTTAGCACCCCGTCAGGAGCAGGAGGTCTCCCCGGATATGGTCATTGGTATGTATGTTACGAGTTTTTCATATTAGTGTTTATTCTTTGCTAGATCGGGGGGGGGGGGAACTTTTTCTTTTGTGACTCCTTACATTTCTAGTATCTTTGGAGTTAGTTCCGATACTCTCTCAAAATAATTTTCAGTTTCTACTCCTGTTGGTGATACCATTGTAGCTAGGCGGGTGTATAAGGATGCCTGATCACTATATTGCATAAAGTCACCTCCGCACACCTTGTCGATTTAGCCATGACTGATTTTGATATTATTCTTGTAATGGATTGGTTTTATGCATGTTATGCCTCTATAAAGTGTAGAACTTGTGTGGTGGAATTCCGTTTTCCGGGTGAATTAGTCTTGGAGTGGAAGGGTAGTTCGGCTGTACTGACAAGTCAATTTATTTCATATCTCAAGGTCAGGAAGATGATTTCTAAGGGTTGCATGTATCATCTAGCTAGGGTTAAGGATGCTGATTCCGAGGCCCCAACTATTCAATCAGTTCCTGTGGTGCGTGAGTACCTAGAAGTATTTCTGGATGATTTACCAGGTGTTCCCCCGAGGGAGAAATCGATTTTGGTATTGATCTTCCATCCGACATGCAGCCTACCTCCATTCCTCCTTATAGAATGGATCCAGCCGAGCTAAAGGAGTTGAAGGATCAGTTGAAGGACCTATTAGATAAGGGCTTCATTAGACCGAGCAAGTCTCCATGAGGTGCACCAGTCTTATTCGTTCGCAAGAAGGATGGTTCGCTTCGGATGTGCATTGTTTATCAGCAACTGAACAAAGTCAACATTAATAACAAGTATCCTCTACCCAGGATTGATGATCTTTTTGACCAGCTTCAGGGTGCAAGGTGTTTCTCAAAGATATATCTCAGGTCGGGTATCATTAGCTCAGGGTTCAGGAGTGTGATATCCCAAAGACAGCCTTCAGGACATGGTATGGTCATTATGAGTTTGTAGTTATGTCTTTTGGACTAACAAATGCTCCTGCAGCTTTTATGGACCTGATGAATAGGGTGTTCAAGTCGTATCTGGACATGTACGTGTTTGTGTTCATTAATGACATCCTTATATACTCTCGGAACGAAGAGGATCATGCCGCTCATTTGAGGGTAGTGCTTTAGACTCTCAAGGATCGCCAATTGTATGCCAAGTTCAGCAAGTGCAAGTTTTAGTTGAACTCAGTAGCATTTTTGGGTCATGTGGTAACAAGCGAGGGCATAAAGGTAGACTCTCAGAAAATCGAGGCGGTGAAGAATTGGCCTAGACCGGTAAATCCTTCAGATATTCAAAGCTTCTTGGGCCTAGTAGGCTATTACCAGAGATTTGTTGAGGGTATTTCATCAATTGCAACACCTTTCACCAAGTTGATTCAAAAGAAGGTAAAGTTCCAATGGTCGTAGGCTTGTGATAAAAGTTTCCAAGAGTTAAAAACTCAACTCACTACCACACTGGTGTTGACCCTACCTAAGGGTACGGATGGTTTCGTGGTATATTGTGATGCTTCAAGAATCGAACTCGGTTGTGTATTGATGCAGCGAGGGAAGGTGATAGCATATGCCTCTAGACAATTAAAGATCCATGAGAAGAATTACCCGACCCATGATCTAGAGTTGGTAGCAGTGGTATTCGCATTGAAGATATGGCAATATTACTTGTATGGGGTCCATGTGGATGTGTTTACGGACCACAAAAGCTTGCAGTATGTGTCCACACAGAAAGACCTCAATCTACAGCAAATAATGAGGTTAGAGCTACTCAAAGATTATTAAATGAGTGTTCTTTACCATCCAGGTAAGGCTAATATGGTGGTGGACGCGCTTAGTAGACTCTCGATGGAGAGTGTGTCCTATTTGGATGAAGGAAAGAAAGAGCTGGTGAAAGATGTGGATCATCTGTCAAGGTTAAGAGTTAGGTTGGTTGACTCTATCGATGGTGGTGTTGTTATTCAAAGCGGATCAGAATTGTCCTCGGTGACTGATGTAAATCTAGACAAGATGAGGACCCGATTTTGGTATGGTTGAAGGAAGTCATTCGTAGTCAGAAGGTGGAGGTGTTCTCCGAAGGGGGTGATGGTGTACTTCGGTACCAGGGTCGTCTATGTGTTCCAGATGTTGATGATTTGAGGAGCCAGATATTGCATGAGGCCCATGGATCCATGTTTTCCATCCATTCGGGTGCCACCAAGATGTATCATGATTTGCGAGAAATCTATTGGTGGGATGGTATGAAGAAGGGTATTGCAGAATTCGTAGCCAACTTCCCGAACTATTAGCAAGTAAGGTGGAGCACCAAAGGCCGAGAGGAGTACTTCAGGATATCAAAATTCCTACTTGGAAGTGGGAAGAAATCAACATGGATTTCATAACAGGATTACCTCGTATTCCCCGACAATATGTTTCCATTTGGGTGGTGGTGGCAGGTTGACCAAGGTTGCACATTTTCTACTAGTGAAAACCACGAACTCAGTGGAGGATTACGCCATGCTATATATCCGGGAGTTGGTTTGATTGCATGGAGTGCCCTTGTCCATTATTTCAAACTAAGGTACTCAATTTACCTCTCAATTTTGGCGATCTTTCCAGAAAGGGATTGGGACTCAAGTTAAGCTCAGCACAACATTTTATAAGCAGACTGATGGTCAAGTAGAACGGACAATCCAGACTCTCAAGGACATGTTGAGAGAATGTGTAATGGATTTCAAAGGTAGTTGGGATGATCACTTGCCACTAATCGAGTTTGCTTAAATAACAGATATCACTCTGGCATTTAGATGGCACCATTTGAGGCTTTTTATGGGCGGAGGTATAGATCGCCCATTGGATGGTTTGAGGTTGGTGAGGCAGCTATGATAGGACCAGATTCGATTCATGAGGCTATGGTGAAGGTTCAGTTGATAAGGATCAGGTTGAAAACCACTCAGAGTCGTCAAAAGTCCTATGCTGATGTGAGGAGGAGAGAGTTGGAGTTCGAGGTGGATGATTGGGTATTTCTAAAGGTGTCAACAATGAAGGGAGTAATGCAGTTTTGGAAGAAAGGAAAACTAAGTTTCGGCTATGTTGGTCCCTACCGGGTTGTGAGGAGAGTTGGTAAGGTCGCGTACGAGTTGGAGTTGCCCTCAGAGTTCTCTTCTGTGCACCTTGTGTTTCATGTATTGCTTTTGAAGAAATGTTTGGGAGATCCAGCTCTAATAGTCCCATTAGACAGTGTTGGTGTAAAAGATAGCCTTAGCTATTAGGAGGTTCTGGTGGAAATAATAGATCACTAGGTTCATAAGCTAAGGAACAAAGAAGTAGCTTCAGTGAAAGTGTTATGGAAAAATCAGAATGTCGAAGGAGCTACATAGGAAGCTAAAACGGATATGATGGTTAAATACCCACACTTATTCTCTACTAACTCAATTCTGACTTGAGGTATAAGTTTTTCGCTATAACTCTATTTAGTATTCATGTTCAAATCATGTGTTCAAGCCTCTTTTATGTGTATGGTTGTGTATGTGAAGTATGAAATCAGTTCAACTATGTGGTATGCATTGGAGGTAGTCATCCGTTAGTTTGTGATTTAAATGATCAGTATTTGAATGTGACGATTGCATCATCTCTATTTTTCTATGTGTTTTCCAACATTCGAGGACGAATGTTCCCAAAAGGGAGATATTGTTATACCCCGGGAGCCCAAGGATTAGATCCAGGAGTTTAAATGGGGAAAACTAAAATTTTAGCACCAGTAACATAGCGAGTCGCCAGGAGACCCATTGGAGCTACCCACGTTTCGTGATGTGATTCATGGGGCAGGCCAGGGATGAAGTCTGAAATTCTGGGAAAAGGTACCCCATGGACAAGACCATGAGTCGTGGTCAGTCACTACAACTCGTTAAGTCAGTTGTGAGGTAGTGGCAATTGAGAGATGAAGAGGAGGAGGCAGTGAACCCAATTGAGGGATCCCATGAATCGTGGTCAGTCACCAAGAGTCGTGGGGTCAATCATTACTAGCCAGATGAGAAATCCCTAAGAGAATGAGGCAGTGCACATGACGGTTGACACCACGAGTCGTTGCCCAAGGCCACAAGTCGTCAGGTCGTCCGTTACGGCCACCTGGAAGTTATTTTCTGCGAACTTAGTAAGGGACTTTTGTTAATTCCTAAGTTCCTAAAGCCTAAACTACGATGTTTTGGGGTATGAATAATGGTCTTTTATGGGGTTAAGTTCAGATTAATCATTTTCCATCCATGCATGCAAAGTAGAAGAGATTTGAGAGGGTGATCAAGCTAGAAATCTTCAATCTCTTTCAACCTTCTTTTGGGCATTCAAGGGAAATAAGATTCAGCCTCTATCAAGTATGTAGGGTTATGAATGGGTATTTCCGTTCACACCCATGCCCATTCTCTATGAACTTATGAAAATCTATCAAAAATCTCGTGGGGTTTTGAATTCAATTTTGTGGAAATACAATGTTTTGCTAATGGGCTATTATGATTTATGATTTGCATCATATTTTATGGATTTTGATATGATTATACAATTATTTTACCAATTGAAATTATTGATTTCGATTTCTACCAAATTATGCCTAATTATGCATGATCTATGATGAATCGATTTATGATCTACGTCTCAATTGCTGATATTTACAAACCCCGCATGATTTATGATTTGAAATATAGATTTATTCAATTGCCCATCATGATTTGGTGATTTTCAAGTTATATGTATGACCTACGAGTATGCATGAAACCTATGATTCATGAATTATGTTTTAGGCCGACTCACGGGCCTTATGTCATGGCTAGTTCGCGTATGTAAAAGTATTTTTATGATTATCATGATTTAACTAGCCTATGAATTCATGCATGATATACTATGAGCACTATATATGTTTTGGGAGTAGTATCGAACACCGAGTAGGTTCGGGGCCTAGGTTATGCCTCGAATCTCATAAGCTATGTGCCACTATAGGTATGTGGTGACCTCCTATGTGACTGTCCTCGGCCCAAATGACCCTTTCATGGTGATATCACACTTTCATGGTTCTACCCTTGGCAAGGTACGAACACCCTCCCGACTAAGGTTACAAGCTGGGCTTCATGTGTGCTCATATGGGGTATGTCGGTTAAGAGAATCTCCCACTGTTCCTCATGATTTATGCTTTTTAATGATTACATATGTTGGCTAAAGTTATGTTCAATATAGCTTTTCTCTCATGCTTATGATTACGAATGTATTATGAATGCTTCGAAAACCTTGAGTCTTATGTTATGCTATGTTACGATATTTACAATATGAGCATGATGTCCTACTCTTATGATGTTCTATGAGTTTTTACATATTTTATTGTCCGTTTTACTTAGCTTTCATACTTGGTACATTTCACGTACTGACCGCATACTTTCTATGTTGTATCATTATATGATACAGGACCCGACTCTCAGGCTCATCCTCATCTTTAGACCATCTCAGAGTTCACTTTTTGCTTGTTGGTGAATCCTCATGTTCCAAGGGCCGTTTGACTAGACATTTATGTTATTTTATGTTTCAGTACTTGGCCGAGTTAGTTTGGGGCTAGGACACTTCAAAACCTATGGCTCTGATACGAAGTTTGTCACGACCCGAACATAGGCTCAGAACGAGACACGAGATAAAGAAACGCGAAAGGCTCCAAGTCAACCCATGGCATGAACATAACATCTAACTCAATTAATAAGATCGGAAGATCAATCATAATAAACATAGTGGAAGTCTAAGCATAACATAACATTAGAATACATATGCAAATTTGAAGTTGATTACAATCTATGTCTGAAAAGCCTTTACTTCTGATGAGTTGATAGGGCAAGACCCCAACTAACTCTCCAAGTCTGAAACTTAAAATGTAAAGATAACTGATAACGAATGGTTCTCAAGAGATGAGGACTCACCAACTGAGATTGAATATGCTACTCTGGAAGGCTAGCTTGCAACGAGGCTGAGTCTGAATATCGGAGCATGTATCATGAAACGATATAGCATAAAGTATGTGGTCAGTACGTGGAATGTACCGAGTATGCCAGGTATGTAAAACCACTTAAGTAAAATCATTAAATCATGCATAATATAAAACATAATCAATATAATATTCTGAGAGTAGGGTTTGCATGCGATTTTCTGAAATCATGATCTGAACATAACTAAACATCGTAACTGAATCGAATGATCCAAAGCTGAAATCTGATAATCATAAGTAAAACTGAACATTGGGTCAAACCTGCTGAAAACATAACATCAAGACTGATGTACATGCATAGCTGAAATCATGAGGAACAATAGGAGACTCGTCATATAACCGACATTACCACGATAGAACTTACATGGTCCCGACTATCACACTCAAGTGGGCAGTGCCGTCCAAAGCCTTGCCAAGGCTAAGGATGCTACCATGATATCGATATCAAGCTGAAGGCCCCTTGGGGCGGGAGAAAGCTCATAAAGAAGGTCCCCAATAATCTGAACATACCTACATTGGCTCGTAATTCTGAGGCATAGGGTTGACTGACCCTTAGCCTATTCGGTGCTAGATACTACTCTCAAAAATATGCATATGCTCTCCATCATTTCTCAATGAAGCTGAACATCATCTAGTGACGAAGCTGAATAATCATATACATATAAAATCTGATATCATACATGAGGAGCCTATGTCTCAAACCATAACACAAGCTGAACATAATTGGGAGTTTAGACTCCAAAACCATGTGGTAAGCTAATTGACATTAAATCATAAATCATACTTGAACATATGGGCTTGCCCAATGCTTAAACATTCTTGAAAAAACATGATTCGCTTGAGAACATGATCATAGCCATGGGTAACTTGAAAACTTGCCCGTGAATCATAATTCAACAATAGAAACATTCTTAGATCATACCCATGGTAGAAACTTAGGGAATTCATGCATTTGGTTAAAACCCCATAGAATTAACATGTAGGTTTTTATGAATTAGAGAGGGATTGGGCATGGGTGTGAAAAGTTTCACCCATTCATAATCCTACATACCTAAGAGGATCTGATTCTACAATCTCCTTGATTGCCCAAAGAAGAATTGAGGAAGAACTTGGAAGGACTAGACCTGATCACCCTCCCAAAACCTCTAAGCTTGCATGCATGAATTATGAATGGCTTAGAATGAACTTACCCTTCTTAAAACTCACTATTCAGAGCTTAAAATGACATAGTTTAGGCCTTAGGATCATAGAAATTACGAAAAAGCCCTTAATAAACTCATAGGGAAAAATAAACTGCCAGTCCCAATGAGGGACTGGACGAGTCGCTGTCCCTGGCCATGAGTCATGGCTTGCCATCCATCACCTACACTGGAAAATCTCAACTATGGACAACACGGAGGGCACCACAACTCGTGGTGTACCCGAGAGTCGTGGTGACCCATCCGTTGGGTACACTGCCCACCTTCCTCTTCCTTTGTCTCATCCTTGACCATGACTGACTTAACGAGTCGTGGTGCTGACCACGACTCGTTGTCATGTCCGTGGTTACCCAAAAACTTGAATTTCCAACTTGAGTCAAACTCCTCACCACGAGTCACTTAACGACTCGTGGTCATCCTGACAGGTCACAGGATGATTCATTTTGTGACGTAGTGCAAAAATCCTATTTTCTCCACTTCAACTCTCGGGTCTGATCTTAGGGTTTCGAGGGCATTACAATATCTCTCCCTTTGGAACATTCATCCTTAAATGTTGGAAAACATACTGAAAAATCAAGAAATGCAATCATCATATCCAAATACTAATCATATAAGCTGGAAACTGACGGAATGACTGTCTCCGAACTGAACTACAAGACTAAACTGAATTCATGAATCATACATACGTGCTTTGACATGGAAAAAATTGGGACACATGAACTGAACATGAAACTGAATAGTGTTTTAGGGAAAAAAATGATACCTCAAGCTGGAATTGAGCCGGAAAGGAATAGATGTGGGTATCTAGCCATCATATCTTCTTCAAATTCCCAGGTAGCTCCATCAACATGTTGATTCCTCCATAAAACTTTAAATTAGAGCTACTTCTTTGTTTCTTAGCCTTCGAACCTAATGATCCAATATTTCCACCGAAACCTCTTCATAACTAAGGTTGTCTTTTACACTGACCCTATCCACCGGAACAACTAGAGCTGGATCACCCAAACGCTTCTTTAAGAGAGAAACATGGAAAACTAGATGGACTGAAGCTATTTCTGAGGGCAACTCCAACTCATATTCTACCTTGCTAACCCGTTTCACAATCCGGTATGGGCCAACATAACGGAGATTGAGTTTCCCCTTCATTATAAGCCTTATCACTCCTTTCATAGGAGACACCTTTAGAAACAGTCAATCGTCGACTTCAAACTCAAGTTTTCTCCTTCACACATCCACATAGGACTTTTGGTGAATCTGAGCTATTTTCAACCTGTCCTGTATGAGCTAAACTTTCTCCATAGCCTCATGGACTGAATCTGGTCCTATCATTGCAACTTCACCAACTCAAACCAACCAATAGGCGATCTACATCTCTGCCATAGAGAGCCTCAAACGGAGCCATCTGAATGCTGGAATGGAAGTTTTTGTTATACGTAAACTCAATAAGAGGCAAATGATCGTCCCAACTACCCTTGAAGTCAATCACACATGCTCGCAATATGTCCTCGAGAGTATGAATAGTCCGCTCTACCTGACCATCTGTTTGCAGGTGAAACACTGTGCTAAGCTTGACTTGAATACCAAGTCCCTTTTGAAATGATCTTCAAAATTGGGAAGCAAACTGAGAACCTCTGTCTGATATGATGGACAAGGGCACTCCATGAAATCGAACCAACTCCCGAATGTACAACTTGGCATAATCCTCAGCTCAATCAGTAGTTTTGACCGATAGGAAATGAGCCGCTCTAGTCAATCTGTCTACAACAACCCAAATGGAGTCATATTGCCGACGAGTGCGAGGCAAACCTGTAATGAAGTCCATATTGATCTCTTCCCACTTCCAAGTAGGAATGCTAATATGTTGAAGCACACCTCCAGGTCTTTGATGCTCAACCTTCACCTGTTGATAATTGGGACACTTAGCCACAAATTCTGCTATGTCCTTCTTTATGTCTTTCCACCAATAGACTTCCCGTAGGTCACAATACATCTTGGTGGAACCTGGATGTATCGAATTTCTGGAACCATGTGCTTCATGCAACATCTTCTCCCTTAAATCATCAACATTCGAAACATACAAATGACCCTGATATCAAAGAACACCATCTCCCCCTTTGGAGAAGACTTCTACCTTCTGATTCTGGACGGCTTCCTTTAGTTTTTACCAAAATAATATCTTTGTCTTGCCTAGCTTTTACATCAGTCACCAAGGATGATTCTGGTCCATTCTAAACAATAATTCCACCATCGGCCGAGCCAACCAAATGAACTCCCAACCGTGCTAGCCGTTGCATATCCTTCACCAGCTCCTTCCTCCCCTCATCTACACGGGACACACTCTCCATAGAAATCCTACTATGAGCATCTACTACCACATTAGCCTTGCCCAGGTGGTAAAGGACACTCATATCATAATCTTTGAGTAACTCCAACTACCTCCTTTGACGTATATTTAGATCCTTCCGAGTAAATACGTATTGTAGGATTTTGTGGTCTGTAAACACATCTACATGTACCCCATACAAATAGTGTCTCCATATATTCAAGGCAAATACTACCGCTGCCAACTCGAGGTCGTGAGTCAGATAGTTCTATTCATGAACTTTCAGCTGCCTGGAAGCATAGGCTATAACTTTACCGTGTTGCATCAATACACAACCAAGGTCGATCCTCGAACCCTCGGTTACGATCAACACAGGTGCTGATGTGAGTCGAGTCTTCAACTCTTGGAAGCTCTTCTCACAAGAATCCGACTATTGGAATTTCACTTTATTTTGGGTCAATTTAGTCAATGGTACTGCAATAGATGAGAACCCCTCAACAAACCTTTGATAATACCCAGCAAAACCCAAGAAACTCCTGATATCTGAAGGATTCACCGGTCTAGGCCAATTCCTCACTACTTCTATCTTTTGAGAGTCCACCGTTATACCCTCAGTTGACACCACATGGCCCAAAAATGCCACTAAGCTCAACCAAAACTCACACTTGTTGAATTTAGCATATAATTGGTGATCCTTAGGAGTCTGTAATACCACCCTCAAATGAGCGACATGCTCCTCCTTGCTATGAGAGTATATCAGGATGTCATCTATGAACACGATCATGAACATATCCAAAGATGGTTTGAACACCCTGTTCATCAAATCCATAAAAGTTGTAGGAGCATTCGTTAGTCCAAAAGACATAACTATAAACTCGTAATGACCATACCGAATCTTGAAGGCTATCTTCAGAATGTCACTCTCCCGAATCCTGAGTTGATGGTATTCGTATCTAAGGTCTAACTTCAAAAATCACTTAGCACCCTGAAGATGGTCAAATAAATCATCAATCCTAGGAAGAGGATACCTGTTCTTGATGGTGACCTTGTTCAATTCTTGATAATCAATACACATACGAAGAGAACTATCTTTCCTTCGGACAAAGAGAACTGGTAGGGGGATTTGCTAGGTCTGATGAAATCCTTGTATAAAGGTCCTTCAACTGCTCCTTCATCTCCTTTAGCTTGGATGGAGACATTCTATAGGGAAGAATGGATATAGGCTGCATGTCGGGAAGAAGGTCAATACAAAAACCGATCTCCAGCTCAGGAGGCATTCCTGGTAGATCATCTGGGAAGACTTTTGGATACTCACATACTACTGGAACTGACTGGATAGTCGGGGTCTCAGATGTGGTATCCTTAACCCTAACTAGATGGTACACACAACCCTTAGCAATCATATTTCTAGCCTTAAGGTAGGAAATGAAACGACCCACAGGCACAACTGAACTACCCTTCCACTTTAATAATGGCTCACCTAGAAATCGGAACTCTACCACACGGGTTCTACAATTAACTGAGGCATAGCATGCAAATAGCCAATCCATGCCGAGGAAAACATCAAAATCGATCGTGACTAACTCTACTAAATCTGCTAAGGTGATTTTCTTAAGGATTGTGGTAGGGCAATTTCTATACACCCGTTGAGCTATAATTGAATCACCTATTGGAGTAGAGATTGAAAAGGGTTCTGACAGGATTTCGAGATTGACTACGAAGTTACTAGCAACATAGGGCGTCATAAAAGATAAAGTAGCCCCTGGATCTAACAAAGCATATACATCAGGGTGGAAAACTCGCAACATACCAGTGACTACATCCGGGGAGACCTCCTTCTCCTAGCGGGATACTAGGGAATAAAATCTATATCGGCACTGTCCGCCACCTGTGATAGTAGATGTTCCCTGCTAAGCTAGGCGTGCTAGTGGAGCTGCTGAACTGAAAGCTGGGCCTCGGCCCATATGATGGCCCTGTCTAGCTGCTGGCAATCTCTAAGAATATGTCCGGGCTTCCCACACCTGAAGCAAGCACCTGTACTCACCAAATACTGACCTGGGTGTCTCCGGCCACACCTATCGCAAACTGGGATACTGGAATCTATGGGCCTGCTGCTTTGGCCTCTAGAGCCTAATTCTCTTCATCTCTAGTCGTGCCTAGATTAGGATGGCACACTCATAGCCGACGATGCCGGGGCTGATGACGGTATCCACCACCCAGTCTTTACTTAGAGAACCCATAACTTTCTGTCCTAGCCCTGTTTTCCTCTCTCTCTCTCACATGCACCACCTCCATCTAATGGGTATACAAGACTATCTGAGACAAATCCATATCCTGATGAAACATCGCAGTCAGACAATCCTTGTCTAGGTGGTCCACTACTCCATGAACAAACCTGCTCACTTGAGCTCTCTGATCAACCACTAACTTGGTGCGTACTGTTCGGTGGTGAAAACTACACGCAAGTGCACGTGATCGAACAAGTAGTAAAGTGGCTTATTTCAAGCCAAGTATCGATCCCACAGGGACTGAACTACGGTATTACTTAACTTAAGCGTCAGTGAACTATATCTCTATGAATGCAGGCAACCAAATAAATAATATTTTAAGAGTTAAAGTTTACTAAGTAATAAGAATCTAAGTCAAGATTATAATTTGATTCTGAACAATAGCAATGAACAAGCTGAGGTTAAGACAAACATGCAGGGATGTAATTTATTAATTCAATTCAGCGAATCTTCTCTTCAGTTGCTAGTCAGGAATTTATTGCCTATGGATTGGATCTTTCGACTCCTATCCAATTTAAGAATCATGAGACCTTAATCTACATTTCTGTGATAAAAGAATTTCATGCTCTAGCCATACATAATCGATTTCGTAATTGACAAATAAGACTTTCAAATATATTTCTATTCTGAATGTAAATCAATTCTCAATTTTCTAAACTAAGAAAAGATCATATCCTACCAATTCACATCTATCCAATTTCTTTCCTTTTCAAAATCAAAATTGGATTTCTAGATATACATTAACATTGGCCAAACACTAATGCAGTAAAAACAAGAATTGATAGAACAACCATTGAAGAAAAAAGATGAAAACTGAAATGATCAACAATTACATTCCTCTACAATTATTCTTAACCTCAGTAAGAAGTGAATTAGCTACTCATTTGTGGATTGAACATCATCAAATAAGTAGAATTCATACAAACAATTGAGATTAAAGAGAAAGAGAAAGAGAAGAACCCTAGAATTTCAGTCCTCTCAACTGCCTGTAACCCACATTCTTGCTCAACCAAGTCAGAATTGTTTAAAACAAAACCTAAGTGTGCTATTTATACTATTGAGAATTTTTCCCAGAGTAACAAGCAACGTGGCACAGAGTGTATCGCGGAGCACTCCCCCCGTGCCACGGGGGTATCGCGGACCCTCACTAGAAGTCAGCTCTCAGGAAAATGCACCTCAACGTGGCACAGCTTGCATCGCGGAGCCTTGCCTCCGTGCCACGGTGCTATCGCGCACCTTCACTGGAACTTGAGGTTCCAAGTAATTATACTCAATGTGACACGGAGTGCATCGCGGAGCACTGCCTCCGTGTCACGAAGGCAACGCGAACCTCCACTGGAATTTGACAAAATTAATTCATTCGAGGCAGAATGCCTTTGCGATGGCAGCGTGACACGGCTCCATCGCGGAGCCCTTATTTTTGCTGCTCTCCCTTGTCAACTTCCACTCCTTGCTTCCAAGTCCATTGCCGCTCTTCACCAACATATATATTATCTTCAAAAATTTCCTTTTACCTGCAAAACAACGCTAATCATGTTGGTTAGTATAAATTCACATTTAACTAAGAATATCATGAGAATGTACACATAATGATAGATAAACAAGTCGAAATGAAGCATTTGAGTATCACTTGGGCATGCAATTCTGCCCAAGATCACTTACCCCACACTTAAAACCTTGTTCGTCCTCGAAAAATACTCTCACATCTCATGCAATTGACACTCACGCATAGCTACTTTGGCTCGACCATTCAAGCTACGACTATACCGATTATTTAATATAGCAAATCATCAAGAAAACACGCTTGATCTCATCAATACAATGAAGTACATCACATTAAGACCTCCTAAACTCAAGAGTCGATTCTCTATCTTGGCAAACTCGTGCAAAATCAACTGATCAAGACATCCGACACGAAATTTAATCTCTCGTCAAGCATGTACCCTCACAACACAAGAGAATTACCCCATTTGCCATTATAAGATTTCCAAAGAACTACATGTAGGGGTATATGAATACGATTTTGCTCTCTCCCCCAAAGAATTCACATGCATCATGTCATGAACCATAGGCTTGCCTCTAGTGTATTGCTCCACTAATATAAGGATGTGTGATGTAAGATCACGTAGGACTTAATGGGTTGTAATGTAAGCTACGGAACTAATAAATACTGGGCTAACCAATAATAGCAACTAGCTTCCTTAAGCGCTTTTCAATACATCCCACCTTCATTACGGGCATTATTTCTTCCTCCATCCTCTCATTCTTGAATTGTTTTTTCTTTGTTTTTGTTCCCATTTCTTTAAGAACACTCGACTTACTAGCAAAGAGTAGTTATACATCTTTATTTTTTTAATTTCAACAAGTGCACCTTTGACCTTTTCTTTAACTTTCACAACTTCCGCTTCCCTTCCGTTTCACAATTCTCACTCCTTTACACTGTGGGAAAATTATTTTTCTCAGGCGCTTAAGAGTTTTGGGTCAAATTCATGGCTAATGAAAAGAAGGGATTAAGCTCGGTTTGTACCTCTTCAACGAAAGAAAAAAAATAGGCTAAAGGATCAATGGGGCTAACTAGGATGTACAATCAAGGTAGGTATGATAGGGGAGAACTTTCGGTTTATTCAAAGAAATGCCTACATCCTTTCCTACAATCCACATCCTTCATTTTGTTTAGCACACACACCAGGAAACTTCTAGACACTTCACAATAGCATGGAATAGTCGAAACCTCACCTCACATTCATTGCACATGCTCAACTCAAGACATATTCAAAGACTCTTCAATCAGCTAATTACAAGAATTCAAGTGATGGGGCTCAAAAGTGACAACCTGCCCTCTGATTTTGATGGTGTGACTGCGTATGGTCGGGTTCCAGTTAGCATAGAATGCCCAGATAAGATGGAGATTGCACTCCATGGGCTCTTCGAAGATGAAGTTCAGCCCAACGGTGTCGATCCGGTGTACATCTGCGGGAATTCCTGTGATAGCGATTCCCGTACTATCTGCTCTTCCGGGAAGTATTTGGTTTCTTTATGTTTAGCATACCACTTCTTCCCCTCATCAGTCGCCCATCGGGTTTCGTATTGTCTGCGTTGACCTCTAGGAACCGCTAGTGCTGCTGGAACTACTGTTCCCAATCTGACCCTTTTTCTGCTGGCGCCTAATGTGGATGCGCCCTTGCCCTTGTCTTGTCGGCCTGACATTGTTCCTGTACATTCAAACATATAGTCCCAATGTTATGCAAGTCATAATTAGCTACAACTAAGGTTGGGTTTAATTGGATCACCCCACACTTAGTCTTTAGCCGCAATCAACACAATTCGATAAGACATTCATGATTTTTCCATTCTTAGCATTCAACAAGCTTAGTGCATTCATATAATTCGATGGGATAATTACTTTGTACTGCTCATACTTCATACTATGAATACAAATTTCTCCATCGATTCAATAACATCATCATATCACTTAGCAATTTTTCAACAATCTATGTAATTCTCCAATTGCATTCTCCCAAAAATCCCTCTTCTAACTTAGCATATTCAACTTCAATCACAATATCACATCACCCAACATGCAAAACCCAATTTTTTTTCAACATTTTGAAGAATTTAGTCTTCTTCCTATTCAATTTTTCGCAAAAATTTTAATAAAACATGCAATCATTGAGTTCATATACTCACCCCGATACTATGAACATCATTCAATCATAACTCAAGTGAATTCAAGCTTATTTTTCCCTTAGGGAAAGATTTAATCACCAAACATGTTCAAGAATCGAAAATTGAGCAAAAATAAGGAAAAATTCAAGAACATACCTTTACTTTGATGAAATCGAAGAAAACTCAAAAAAAAATGATCCCTAGGTCCGTGTCACGTTAGGGGAGAAGGGGATTTTGGGTGTGGGTCGCGGAGGGAATGGGAAAGTAGGAAGAAAATGAAGGAAATTGGAGTTTAAAAGGGGTTTTTCGCGCGAGTTACCCGGTGATCCGAGGTGACCCGACGCGAAATAACACTCAACGTGTCACGGAGTGCAACGCGGAGCACTGCCTTCATGACACGAAGCCATCGCGCAGGCTCACAGTAATGTGCCAATTTTTATTTTCTCACCTCGATTTTTTCCTTTGCGCTTTTTTTGTATTTTTTCCCTCCGTTCACCTGAAAATCATTTCACCACAAGAAATTGGTTAGAAATCATAGGTATCAACGCAAAAAAATTATTTTTATTTTTCTTTGTTATTTTTTTTTTTTTTTCTTTTTTTTCACAAATAATTCTACTCTTCTATTACAACACATTCACAGGTTGCCTCCCGCACAGCGCCTGATTTACCATCGCGGCTCGATGCCATTCATGCTCACTCATCCTCTAGAGTGATGGACGTCTTCTCTCGAATAACATCCTCACCCCAATAATGCTTACATCGTTGCCCATTCACCAAAATTGTGGCACTTCTATCTTCTTGCCACAACTCAACTGCCCCGTGTGGGGTCATTCTCACCACTTCAAATGGCCCTGACCATTTGGACCGCAATTTACCTGGAAAATGCTTTAGCCTTGAGTTAAATAACAATACTTTCTACCCCGGCTCAAAGATCCGATGCACCATATGCCTATCGTGCCACCTCTTTGTTTTCTCCTTGTAGCATTTGGCACTTTCATAAGCATGCCATCGAAACTCATCAAGTTCGCTGAGTTGCATTAGCCTCTTCTTCCCTGCTAGCTCCGGATCCATGTTCAACTTTCTCACAGCCCAAAAAGCTAGATGCTCCAGCTCCACAGGCAGATGACATGCCTTTCCATAGACCAATCTATACGGAGAAGTCCCAATGGGTGTCTTGTACGCAGTTCTATAAGCCCACAACGCATCGTTGAGTTTTCTTGACCAATCGTTGTGCATTCACTGTCTTCTATAGAATCTGCTTTATTTATCTGTTCAACACCTCCTTGCCCACTAGTTTGGGGATGATATGTTGTTGCTACCTTGTGCCGCACCCCATACTTAGCTAGAAAATTCTTGAAATTTGCATTCACAAAATGAGCCCCTCCATCACTGATAATGGCTCGGGGTGTCCCGAACCTAGTGAAAATATGCTTTTTCAAAAATTTTGTCACCACCTTATTGTCATTCCTGGGGCAAGTTGTTGCCTCGACCCACTTAGAAACATAATCAATGGCTACCAAGATGTAATAATTGCCAAATGACGGTTGGAACGGGCCCATGAAATCTATTCCCCATACATCAAAGATCTCCACTTCTAATATCTGCTGCAATGGCATCTCCTGCCTTCTACCAATTGTGCCTGTTCTTTGACATCTATCGCACATTTTTACATATGCCATAGAGTCTCTAAACAGTGTAGGCCAAAAGAAACCTGACTGTAGCACCTTATGCGCTATCCGCTCGCCTCCATGGTGCCCTTTATACAATGATGAGTGACAACTCCTCAATACTTCTGCAATCTGGCTCTCTGGAATGCATCTTCTTATCACCTGATCCGGTCCCTGCTTAAACAGATACGGCTCATCCCAAATGTAATACCTGCAATCATGTCTCAACTTCTTTCTTTGCTGAACTGTAGCCTCCGGTGGATAAACTCCACTTACTAGCAAATTCACAATGTCTGCATACCACGGGATTTCAGCTTCCCTTATTGCCAAGATCTGCTCATCCGGGAACTCTTCCTTGATGCTGTCACCTTCCTTCACATGCAACCGGCTTTCCAATCCCGATAGGTGATTTGCCAATTTATTCTCGCTCCCCTTTCTGTCCTGAATCTCTAGGTCAAACTCTTGTAACAACAATATCCATCTAATTAGTCTGGGCTTTGCATCCTTCTTGTTAAACAGATATCGAATTGCTGCATGATCGGTATATACCACTACTTTATAACCCACCAAGTAGGACCTGAATTTATCAAACGCGAACACCAATGCTAGCATCTCCTTTTCCGTGGCTGTTCAAGTGTTTTGCTTGCATAATGAATGGAATGAAAAATTCTAATCCTCCGTTGCCCCAATACAGCTCCTACAGCCACGTCACTTGGATCACACATTAATTCAAACGGCTGCTCCCAATCCGGAGAAATGAGAATAGGTGCTTCTACCAGCTTCTGTTTCAACTCCTCAAATGCTTTAACACAATATTCATCAAACTCGAACTTCACCTCTTTTTCTAGCACCCGACATATCGGTATAGAAATTTTAGAGAAGTTCTTGATGAATCGTCTGTAGAACCCTGCATGTCCGAGAAAACTGCGAACACCCTTCACTGAAATAGGTGGTGGTAGCTTTTCGATCACTTCGATCTTTGCATGCTCGACTTCCAACCCCTTGCATGATACCTTATGGCCAAGGACAATACCCTTCTTGACTAAAAATGACATTTCTCCCAGTTGAGTACAAGGTTGGAGTCTTCACATCGAGCTAGCACCCTGTCAAGATTCTGCAAACATGTAGCAAATGAATTACTGAAAACAGAAAAATCATCCATAAATACCTCGACGAAATCTTCCACCATATCATAAAAGATCGCTATCATGCATCTCTGGAATGTGCCGGGTGCATTTCATAGACCAAATGGCATCCGCCTGAAAGCATATGTCCCATAAGGACATGTAAAAGTGGTTTTCTCCTGGTCCTCCGGTGCTATGGCTATTTGGTTATAACCAGAATATCCATCAAGGAAACAATAATATTCTTTCCCTTCCAACCTATCCAATATCTGATCAATAAATGGGATAGGATAATGATCTTTCCTTGTGGCCTCATTGAGCTTTCTATAGTCCACGCAAATTCGTCAGCCTGTGACTGTGCGTGTAGGAATTAGCTCATTCTTCTCGTTGGTGACCACGGTCATCCCTCCTTTCTTAGGGACACACTGAACGGGACTGACCCATTCACTGTCTGAAATGGGATAGACCACACCTGCATCAAGCCACTTGATCACTTCCTTCCTAACTACATCCTTCATTACCGGATTCAACCTCCGCTGATGTTGTATAGTTGGCTTTGCTCCTTCTTCCATAAATATCCTATGTGTGCAAAAAGCTGGATTGATTCCCCTAATGTCTGACATTTTCCACCCCATTGCTTTCTTCTGCCTCTTGAGAACCATTAATGCATCCTTTACCTGTGCCTCTGTCAGTTCTGCAGAGATGATGACTGGCAAGGTGTCATCTTCCCCCAAAAATACATACTTCAGATGTGGAGGCAATGTCTTCAACTCCAGTTTTGGTGCTTCCTCAATTGATGGCTTTGGCAATGGTTCCAAGGACCGCATCAAGGGCTGAAAGTCTTGCTTCATGGGAAACCATTTAGGTTCGTTCAACATCTGCACCATCTCATATGTATCCCTGTCTCTGAAATGATCGGAGCCCATCAAATCTCTCTCTAATGGATCTTGAGAATCAATAATCTGAAGAATTGCTTCCTGATTTAGCATATTGATTGCTGATAGCTCCTCATAAATGGCCGGAAGCTTCATGGCCTTATACACATCAAACACCTCCACTTTATCATGTGCTCGCATGGTTAACTGCCCCGCAGCCACATCAATCAGTGCTCGCTCGGTTGCCAAGAAAGGACGTCCCAAAATAAATGGGACTTCTGCATCCGGCTCAAAATCCAAGATAATAAAATCTACCGGGAAAATGAGGGAGCCCACTTGCGCTAAAACATCCTCCACAATACCATCTGGTCTGGCCAAAGAATAGTTAGCTAGCTGCAAGATCACAGTACTTGGTCTAGGGCTACCCAGCCCCAACTTCTTGAACACCGATGTCGGCATCAAGTTTATGCTTGCTCCCAAATCACACAGTCCGCGAGCTTGGATACTTTTCCCAATTGTGATCTGAATGATAAAGCTCCCAGGATCCTTGAGCTTTGTCGATAGCCTATTCTATATACGAGACGTACAGTCCTCCGTAAGCGCCACCGTAGCATACTCCGTCAGTCTGGTTTTGTTTGCTATGGTGTCCTTGATATACTTTGCATATTTCGGCACTCCCTGCAAAATGTCAACCAAAGGTAAATTAATGTGTACCTGTTTCAGCACCTCCATGAACTTCTTAAAGCAAGCTTCTTCCTTGTGCTTCTTTAATCTTTGAGGGAACGGGGGTGGTGGTCTTTCTGCCTCAGCTGCCTTTTCCTTCCCCCTCTCATCATCATGTTCCCCATCTTTCTCCACTGCTCCAGATTGCTGAGGTGGTCTTTCTGGTTCCACCTCCTTAAGTTGTAGTCCACTCCTTGTGGTCACTGCATTGACCTGCTTGGGATTTGGGTCAGTATCACTCGGTAGTCCTCCTCTGGGCCTGGTGTTTTGAGCTCCAGCTAACTGTCCAAACTGGTACTCCAACGCCTTTGTAGCTAACTGCTGATTTTTCATGTCAGCCGCTAATTTCACATAATCAGCCTGCATTTGCACTTGGTTAGCTATAACTTTTTTGAGCATATCCTCAATGTTGTTTGTTGGTGGAGGAGGTGCATTGTTTCCTCTATATTGAGACTGAAAATTCTGATGCCCCCCTTGATTTCTCTGCACTCCCTGATTCGAACTCTGTCCTTGATGGCTATTACTACCCCAAGAGAAATTTGGATGGTTCCTCCAATTTGAGTTGTAATTGTTGCCATACTATTGATTATTATTCCTCTGGACGTTCCCAACAAAGTTTACCGAATCTGGATTTGCACCACAACACTTAGCTGAGTGTTCATTACTCCCACATACTTCACACCATACCTGCTGAACTGCATTGACTAGGGCTTGTGCTTGATTCAAGCTCATACTGCTGAAGTGGGTGTTGAGTTGATTTTGCAACGCAACTATCTCTGCAGCGATAGCTGTAAAACCATCCACCTTAAAGACTCATGCCGCTTTCTTTGTTCCTCCTCGTGATGAGTCCGCATTCCACTCTGGATTTCCCTGTGAAGTACGATTTAACAAAGTATAAAGCTCCTCATAAGTCTTTTCCAATGCCTGCCCCCCAGCTGCTGAGTCTAGCAAAATTTTTGTATGTGGTTCCAAACCCTCAATGAATGTATGCACCAACACATCATTACACTGGTGATGGTAAGGACAATCCCTTAACATTGATTTGAACCTTTCCCAAGCTTGATACAAATTCTCACCCTATCTTTGTTTAAAACTTAGAATCTGACTTCTAAGTCTGGATGTCTTCCTGGATGGAAAGAATCGTATTAAAAACTTTCTTGCAAGATCATCCCAAGTGGTGATAGAGTTTGGTGGTTCAGCTTTCAACCACCTCTTTGCTTCCCCCAATAATAAAAATGGGAATAATGTAAGCCGCACGTAGTCGGATAATACTCCGGCGGGAATGCAAGTGTCACTTATCTCCAAAAGGTTTTGGAGATGTTGTTGTGGGTCTTCATGAGGGAGACCCGTGAATTGCCCGCTAGTGTGCAACAACTGCACCATGTTCTGTTTAAGCTCAAACCTCCCTCCTGGCTCTGCTCTGCAAATACTAGATGTAACATTGTTTGCATGTGGGATTGCCACTTCGTGAACCGGCCTTGCTGCCATCTCCTCGAGCACTAAACCCGCCCTCACAAGTGGTGGATTCTGTTGTTGCTCCAGAATTGCCTGTCTTAGCAACTGCAGCTTCTTCTCTAGAGCTTCCCTTCTTTGTCGATGAAATTGTCTCTCCGGCTCTATATATGAATCCACCAACTCCTTATCTCTTGTCAGCGTTCAGAAGAATTCAATATCTGCAAGAGAAAGGCTAAGATCGAGTTGTCAGCACTTATACAAAATTTGTAAACTAACACTAAGAAAATAAATTTACCAATTGCCAGTCCTTGGCAATGGCGCCAAAAACTTCTTCGGTGGTGAAAACTACACGCAAGCGCACGTGATCGAACAAGTAGTAAAGTGGCTTATTTCAAGCCAAGTATCGATCCCACAGGGACTAAACTATGGTCTTACTTAACTTAAGCGTCAGTAAACTATATCTCTATGAATGCAGACAACCAAATAAACAATATTTCAAGAGTTAAAGTTTACTAAGTAATAAGAATCTAAGTCAAGATTATAATTCGAGTCTGAACAATAGCAATGAACAAGCTGAGGTTAAGACAAACATGCAGTGATGTAATTTATTAATTCAATTCAGTGAATCTTCTCTTCGGTTGCTAGTCAGGAATTTATTGCCTATGGATTGGATCTTTCGACTCCTATCCAATTTAAGAATCATGAGACCTTAATCTACATTTCTGTGATAAAAGAATTTCATGCTCTAGCCATACATAACCGATTCCGTAATTGACTAATAAGACTTTCAGATATATTTCTATTCTGAATGTAAATCAATTCTCAATTTTCTAAACTAAGAAAAGATCATATCCTACCAATTCACATCTGTCCAATTTCTTTCCTTTTCAAAATCAAAATTGGATTTCTAGATATACATTAACATTGGCCAAACATAAATGCAGTAAAAACAAGAATTGATAGAACGACCATTGAAGAAAAGATGAAAACTGAAATGATCAACAATTACATTCCTCTACAATTATTCTTAACCTCAGCAAGAAGTGAATTAGCCACTCATTTGTGGATTGAACATCATCAAATAAGTAGAATTCATACAAACAATTAAGATTAAAGAGAAAGAGAAAGAGAAGAACCCTAGAATTTCAGTCCTCTCAACTGTCTGTAACCCACGTTGTTGCTCAACCAAGTCAGAATTGTTTAAAATAAAACCTAGGTGTGCTATTTATACTTCAGGAGTAACAAGCAACGTGATACGGAGTGTATCGCGGAGCACTCCCTCCATGCCACGGGGGTATCGTGGACCCTTATTGGAAGTCGGCTCTTAGAAAAATGCACCTCAACGTGGCACGGCTTGCATTGCGGAGCCTTGCCTCCATGCCAAGGTGCTATCGTGCACCTTCACTGGAACTTGAGGTTCCAAGTAATTATACTCAACATGACACGGAGTGCATCGCAGAGCACTGCCTCCATGTCACGGAGGTAACGCGAACCTCCACTGGAATTTGACAAAATTAATTCATCTGAGGCAGAATGCCTACGCGATGGCAGCGTGGCACAGCTCCATCACGGAGCCTTTATTTTTGCTGCTCTCCCTTGTCAACTTCCACTCCTTGCTTCCAAGTCAATTCCCGCTCTTCACCAACATATATATTAGCTTCCAAAATTTTCTTTTACCTGCAAAACAACGCTAATCATGTTGGTTAGTATAAATTCACATTTAACTAAGAATCACATGAGAATGTACACATAACGATAGATAAACAAGTCGAAATGAAGCATTTGAGTATCACTTGGGCATGCAATTCTGCCCAAGATCACATACTTGGATAGACAAGTGTACTCTAAGCCATACTCCTACACTGTCATCTTCCCTTTTCACAAATTCACAAATTCAGCTACTTTAATCTCCCTCATCTCACAAGGAAGAACCACTCCAGAAATGCGGCATGAAACTCATCCTAACAAATAGGGCCTGCTCCCACTGCTCTACTATCCTTCCACTGTTTAAACCTAATGTGCACAACCCTCTTCATCTAATATGAGGCCAAATCATTGCACACCTCTCCAGTCACCCCCATGACCTGGGTGATCTTTAGAATCTCGTCGATAAACTCATGTGGATCCTCGTCCACCTTTGACCCAAGAAACTCTAGAGGGTTCATCCTTAGAAAATCTCTGACTTGTGTTGCCACCACATTCCCATTCTGAGGGACATGCGCTACCGCCTACTGATTGACCTGGGCTGTCAAGGCCTTTGCTAGCATCTAAATAGCTGCCTAGAACTCTACGTGGGCAACTGGCTCGGGTATGTGCTCTGCATGGGCTGGTGGGGCCTTTTGATGCCTATCTCCATTGTCATCCTCGTGGCTATTTCCATTTCTATTTCTCCTTCCATTAACTTTGCGGGAAGGCATGATTCTACAAACGTGTTATACCTCGGAACCCAAGGATTAGACCCGGTAGTCAAAATGGAGAAAAATTAGAAATTCGCACCAGGTCACAGAAAAACCTGTGAGGTGGGTCGTGAGGGGTAACCAGAAGTTGTGGAGTGAATTGTGGTCAAGTAGGGCACGTCTAAGTTATGGGGTGAGACCACGGGCATGACCATGAGTCATGGTCAGGCCACAAAACTCGTTAGGTCTCCCATGGCCTAGGTGGACAAGTTGGCAAAATGGGAAAGGGAAGTGAAGGCCACGGGTGGTGACCACAAGTCCTGGTCAGCCATCACGATTCATGGGGTCCCTCTTGGGGTCCCCTGGGGAGTTTGGGGCAGTGAGCATGACGGATCCTAGTCACGAGTTGTGCCCCTTGGCAACAACTCATGAGGTCCCTCGTTAGGGGGCCCTGGCAGTATTTTTCCTACGTTTTAATAAGGGTGTTTGTGTAATTCCTAAGTTCCTAAGGCCTAAACTACGTCATTTTAAGCTCTAAATGGGGTCTGTTAAGGGGGATTAGCCCATGTTAGGCTCATTCATGCATGCAAGAGTTTAGGGAGAAGTACAAAAGGTGATTCAAGGTGTTTTCCCCAATTCCTCACAACTCCACCTTGTACTTTCAAGGGAGATTTGGAATCAGTGTTTTTAGGTATGGAAGGTCTTAAATGGGTGGATTCTTCCACGCCCATGTTCCTACTCAATGATTTCACTTAAAACTTATTTACAAACTCATAGGTTTTATATTCGATTTGTATAAAATCTAATGATTTAATTATGAATTTTTTGATTTTGAAATATTATCATAATCTATGGATTTTGATCATCTTTTGAAACATAAACTGATTATAATATTATTGATTTGATTTCTAAGCAATTAAGCTCAATTATGCATGCCCCATGATGAATCAATTTATGATCCATTATCCCATTGATGTTCTTTACAAGCCCATCATGAATTATGTTTTAAATTATGAATTTATTATGTTACCCATTATGACTTTATAAAATTCAAGTTATATGCATGATCTACGAGTATGTATGAATCTTATTAATCATGAATTATGTTTTTGGCCGACCCACGGGCCTCAAGTCATGGCTAGTTCATGTATGTTCAAGCATGTTTATGATTATCATGATTTAACTAGACCATGAAATCATGTATATATTATTATGAGCACTATATATGTTTTGGGAGTAGTATCGAACACTGAGTAGGTTCAGGGCTCACGATTAAGCCCCTGATCTCATGAACTACATGCCACCGTTGGTATGTCAGGACCCTTTCATGTTTGTCCCTAGTTGTTACACCTCATAAATTCTTGACATTTAGATGGCCTATTCGCATGTTGGTTAAGAGTTTTAGAATGCCATATATGCTAGAAAAAGGCCCGGGGGAAGACCGCACAAGCGCCACGTCGAACCGTCGCAAGAGGAGGCTGGGCAGAGCCCCTCCGTGATCGCCAACGTGTCACAGGGGGTTCACCTCTGCGATGGCCCACGTGCCACGAAGGTGAGGTTCAGCCTCAACTATATAAACCCCTGCACTTCGGTTTTACCTCATTTTAACTCATAATTTCCAGAGAGTAACCGGAAAACAGAGGGCACGAGAGATTTTGATGAAATTCCATCCGTTTACGCTATTAAACGCGGTCCAAACTCGAAATAATCTTGGGTAGTGAAGTATTAAGCTGCTGGGAGCATTCCTGCAGAGTTAGTTTCATGAAATTCGGTCGGCGAACCGTCGTCCTACTGAGCTAAGGTAAGTGAAATTGCTCCAAATTTGTGTCAATATACTCCTAGCCCTAAAGTGAGCATTTCTCCCTTGTGGACTTCAGAGAAATAGCGAGTTTTTGGCTATTTTTCGATAACTCAAAGTTTGGGCAATATGTATATTCAAATTAGTGTTTTCTTCTGGAATATTAATGGATTACTTCTAATTACTGTGTATATGAATGTAGTTGGAAGGAATAGTTGGATATTAGCCGAGTTACATTAGTTAGTCCAGAAGTCAGAGACTGAGGTATGTAAAGCCAGTTTCTTCAGCAAGTTAGCAATCCTAGTATAGTAAAATAGAATAAATTCCAAAAGGAAGTTCAGAAGCCGAGTATTAAGTATGTTTTGCGTTATTATGCCATATTTAAAATAAAAATTAGTAAATCAGTATTAAACAACGAGATATTATTTCTGATTAAGTACTAGATTCAGTTTAATTCATCCAGAGAATCAGAATAGAATATCAAAACATGAACAATATTATCGGATTTATTATACACGTTATATGTGATTATTATTGTTTCTTGAGACCTGATTGTGTTATGTGGGCACCCTTAGAGCTTCCTTGCCACCCCAGGGTTAATAGCTGTGTCAACTCGCCCGCCAGAGGGTGAGGATACGTCACTCCAAGGAGTGGCATGCCGTCCGCAGTAGGACGAAGATGGGATGCAGCATTCCCCATAGTAGGCTGATCAACATTATAGCATACCCTATCGAGCGCTTGCGTCCAGGGCACAGATTACAGATTACAGATACAGATCTTAGATTACAGTTACAGGAGTCCTCCAGACTCAGATACAGTTATAGTCAGGGGCCCAGAGAGCCCAAGTTGCATACCCAGGAGGCCGGCGGGATGCTCGTAATTATTAGGTGAGTGGAGTGAATTTATTTTTGGATGATATGACCCGGGTAGGTGTATATAGATTGTGTGTTGATTGGTATCTTCTGGATTATGGGGGATGGTATAGGTTCTTGTATGCTATGTGTGTGTGTGTATATATATATATGTTACTTATTAAATTGATAAATAGCAGGACGTCGAATCGAAAGGTATGATTCTTATCTACTTTCCAGTACAGTTAAGCTCGGTACAGATTCTGCTATTCCAGATAGTTTTAGCAATCTTCTATCATTTCAGTAACTATCAGTTTATTGTTTATCTTCAGTTATGATCAGTTTGCTTTGCATACTCGGTACCAGTGGTACTGACGCCCGTTTGGGTGTGCTGCATTACTTGCCTGCAGGTACTCATAGACGAGGAGCCGATCCCTCATAATTCCAGCTAGCACACAGAGTCATTAGCTCCTGTCATCCAGAGCTAGACAGCTACAGGTTTATTTCTTTTCTTTTGTTGTATAGTATGGGTAGGCTGGGGCGCTGTCCCGACCATCTTATCAGTATTCTTAGAGGCTTGCAGATTGTATATTCCCTGTTGTTAGCTGTACCGGTCATGTGAGGCCATGTGTATGTTTTAGGTTGTTTATGATGGCCGTGTGAGGACTTATTTAGTTGGTAGTGGTGATCTTATTGATTACGTAGCAATTTAGCACTTATTTTCTTGATTTAGAAATAACTAGACAGCATGGTGGCCTTGTCGGCCCGCATAGGTTCCCTATTGATTCAGTTGTTTTGGGTAGCTGTTGTTTTCTTACAGGTGGCTATAGGCCTAGTCGACCGGAGGCTGTATTTACAGCCGTTATATAGCCTATCGTTTTCTTGAATCTAGTGTTAGAGCTAGCCTGGCACCAGAAGTGCTTAGGCTCAGCTAGTCCAGCAATCCAGGTCCTAGTAGGGCACCAGGTGCCAGTCATGCCTCCCAAGGCGGGGCGTGACAAACTTGGAATCAGAGAAGGTCGTGTCCCATGAAGTCTGCAAGCTGTTCTAAGTAGAGTCTTGTCTATGGATGTGTTGTGCACCATATACCATAGGCACGAGGCTGCAAGGCATAATAGGATGGTTACTCTTTCTTCATATTCAGTCATGCTATAGAGCAGTACAGTATAGGGTCGAGTCCCTAAAACTTATCATACTCTTTGTTTACAGATAAAATGGCTGACTAGCGAGACCCTACCACAGGTAGAAGACTGGATACCGCAGTAGGAGAATGCACCAGCAGGATGCCTCAGCCTCATTTAGAATCAGCCCAATATGAGGGTGATATAGAGGCATCATCACGACCTTCTCAGCAGTCCCCACCTCACCAGGAGCCGCTCCGAATGACACCGCCTCTGAAAGTTCCTGTACCTACACCATCCGACCAGGAAATTCGAAGTGAAGTAGTTATGTTGGCACAAATGATGACTACTCAGCACCAGTCAGTGCCACCCGTAATAGTAGAATCATCAGGTGGGCCCGGCAGTTCGAGGGTCCGAGAATTCTTGGCACTAGGTCCCCCACAGTTCACAGGGTCAAATCAGGAAGAGGACCCTCAAGACTTCCAGGATCAGATGCAGAGAATCTTCTGGGTCATGCATGTGACATCTACAGAATCAGTTGAGTTAGCGGTATTCTGGCTGCGGGAAATTGTTGTGTTGTGGTACGAGAGTTGGGAAAGGTCCCGAGGGAGAGATGTTGCCCCTCCATCCTGGTCCAGCTTTTCAGAGGCCTTCCTGAACCGTTATCTGCCATGGGAAATCCGACAGGCCTGGATGGACTAGTTTTTACATTTGGAGCGGGGGCGAGGAGTGTACGGGAATACGCCCTACAGTTCAATTCCTTGGACCTCTATGCTCCAGCTTTTGTGGACACCATGCCATCTAGAGTCCACCGATTTATTATGGGTCTGAACCCAGAGTACATAGAGGCATGCATGACAGCTACACTGCGGGAAGATATGGACATTGCTCGGGTGCAGGCCTTTGCCCATACTATTGAGGGCCTTAGACAGCGGCAACAGGATAGCAGACGAATATATCAGGAGCAGCACCGCAGGGATAGATCAGATGAACTATAGAGGGAGATTCAAAGAGGACCTAGGCCAAGGCTGTTAGATAGGCCACCTACACCCCCACCTCCATCACAGCAGCAGAGGGGTAGATTCAGATTCAGTCGCAGAGGACAGTTAGAGTCCGGCGGCAGTTCTCGAATGGTAGATTCACCTCAGCAGAGGAGGGCAGAGCAAAGCAGGTACACACCCCCACCTTGCCCTATTTGCAGTCGACCCCATGCTTGAGCTTGTAGATATGGCTCCATAGGGTGTTATATATGCGGGAAGGAGGGTCACATGATGAGAGACTGTCCAGCCAGGGGTCAGGGCAGCCGAGATAATTAGGACAGGGCGGCAGGGCCGCGAGCTCCAGCAACCTCGGCAGGGCGTAGGCCCTCAATCTCAGCAGGCAGAGGCCGAGGCAGATCAGGGACCTCTAGTTCAGGTATGGGCCCAATCCATACCTATGCATTAGCAGGGAGGCAGGACATAGAGGCATCTCCAGATGTGGTAATAGGTATGATGACTATTTGCTCATGCCCTGCTTATGTATTGATTGATCCAGGATCTACTTTGTCCTACGTTACCCCATTTGTGGCTCGAAAGTTCAGTGTTGTACCAGAGTTTCTTCAGCAATCCTTTTCAGTATCTACACCCGTCGGTGACTCCATCATAGCCAGAAGGGTGTATCGAGGGTGTACAGTAGAGGTTGCTGATCATCAGACTACAGTAGATCTGGTAGAATTAGAGATGATTGATGTTGATGCCATTATGGGTATGTATTGGTTAGTGCGTTGCTATGCCAATGTAGAATGCTGGACCCAGACGGTTCGATTTCACTTTCCAGGGGAGGAAGTACGAGAGTGGAAGGGCAGTACAGCTATGCCAAAAGGTAGGTTTATTTCCTACCTTCAGGCGAGGAAGTTGATAGCTAAGGGATGCATTTACCACATAGTCAGAGTCCAGGATGTTCGGGTAGAGCCTCCGACTCTCCAGTATGTTCCAGTGGTTAATGAATTCCCTGACGTATTCCCAGATGAGTTACCTGGTATTCCCCCAGAGAGAGAAATAGATTTTGCAATTGATTTGCTACCAGGCACTTAGCCCATATCAATCCCTCCGTATCATATGGCTCCTGCTGAACTCAGAGAATTAAAGGAGCAGCTGAAAGATCTGTTAGATAAGGGCTTTATCAGGCTGAGTACTTCACCTTGGGGTGTGCCAGTTCTATTTGTGAGGAAGAAGGATGACGCACTCCGCATGTGTATAGACTACCGACAGTTGAATAAGGTTATAGTCAAGAATAAGTATCCGCTTCCCAGAATAGATGATTTGTTTGATTAGTTACAAGGGGCCAGATATTTCTCCAAGATTGACTTACGGCCCCGATACCTTCAGGTTCGAGTTCGTGAAAGGGACAATCCAAAGACTGCCTTCAGGACCAGATACGGCCATTTTGAATTCCTGGTCATGTCCTTTCGGCTGACGAATGCCCCAACAGTATTTATGGACCTGACGAACAGCATCTTCAGAACATACCTACACCTGTTCGTGATAGTGTTTATTGATGATATTCTGGTGTATTCTCGCTTAGAGGAAGACCACCAGGATCATTTGCAGACAGTGCTCCAGATTCTCAGGGACCGTCAGCTGTATGCCAAGTTCTCTAAATGTGAATTTTGGTTGAACTCAGTAGCCTTCTTGGGGCATATCGTGTCGGACGCAGGTATACAAGTAGACACACAGAAAATAGAAGTAGTAAAAATGTGGCCCAGACCTACCACTCCGATCGATGTCCGCAGTTTTCTGGGATTAGTAGGGTACTATAGAAGATTTGTTGAGGGATTCTCCACCATAGTGGCACCTCTAACTAAGCTGAAGTAAAAAGCAGTAAATTTTCAGTGGACGGAGGCATGTGAGTAGAGTTTCCAGGTATTGAAAAGTAGGTTAACCTCCGCCCCAGTATTAGCATTATTAGAAGGTACGGAGGGTTATGCAGTTTATTGGGATGCTTCGGGTATTGGGTTAGGATGTGTGTTGATGCAGCATGGTAAAGTAATTGCTTAAGCTTCCAGACAATTGAGGAAACACAAAAAGAATTATCCTACCCATGACCTGGAACTAGCCGCAGTGATCCACGCTCTAAACATATAGAGACATTACTTGTATGGAGTCCATGTGGATATTTTCACTGATCATAAGAGCCTGCAGTATATCTTCACTCAGAGAGAGTTGAATTTGCAGCAGCGCCGCTGGTTAGAATTGCTGAAAGATTATGATGTAAATATTCTGTACCACCTAGGAAGAGCCAACATGGTAGCAGATGCCCTTAGTCGCAAATCTATGGGGAGTTTGGCATACTTGTAGCCTGAGCAGCGGGAGTTGGCCAGAGAAATACACTAGTTAGCCAGTTTAGTCGTTCGTGTAGCAGAAACAGAGGACAACAGAGCGGTAATTCAGAATACCGCAATGTCGTCGTTAGTGGTGGAAGTGAAGGAACGGCAGTATGAAGATTCTGACCTGGTTCAGCATAAAGATAGAGTTCAACAAGGAAAAGCTCTGGATTTTCAGGTAATTGAGGATGAAGTGTTGCGATGTAAAGGCCGCCTTTGTGTTCCAGATATTTCAGGGCTTCGCCAGCAGATTATGAGCGAGGTACATTCCGCCTGCTATTCTCTCCATCCAGGCGCGACAAAAATGTACCACGATGTCAAAGAAATCTACTGGTGGCTAGGTATGAAGAGGGAAATAGCAGAATTCGTAGCCCAGTGTCCTAACTGCCAGCAAGTAAAAGCGAAACACCAGAAACCAGGCGGATTGAATCAAGACATACCTGTGCCTCTTTGGAAGTGGGAAGCAGTAAATATGGATTTTGTAGCAGGACTACCCCACACCAGACATAGAAATGACTCGATTTGGGTAATTGTTGACAGACTGACAAAATCAGCCCATTTTCTACCAGTAAGGGCTACTTTCTATACTGAAGATTATGTTGAGTTGTATATCAAAGAAATAGTCAGACTGCATGGTGTTCCATTATCCATTATCTTTGACAGAGGGGCGCAATTTACAGCTAAATTTTTGCAATCATTTCAGAGAGGCCTGGGAGCATAAATTAATCTGAGCACAGCATTCCACCCTCAGACAGATGGGCAGGAAGAACGCACTATTCAGATGCTCGAGGATATGTTACGAGCATGTGTGTTGGACTTTAGAGGTACCTGGGATGAGCACCTACCACTTATTGAGCTATCCAGATGGCGCCCTATGAGGCTTTGTATGGGCGAAAATATAGATTGTCGGTTGGCTAGTTTGAAGTAGGAGAGTCAGCGCTGATTGGGCCAAATATTATTCATCAGTCAGAAGAAAAGGTAAAGCTTATCAGAGAACGCCTACTGACTGCTTAAAGCCACCAGAAATCGTATGCTGATGTGCGGCGTAGAAACCTAGAATTTAATGTGAATGACTGGGTGTTTTTGAAAGTTTCTCCAACGAAAGGGGTGATGAGATTCGGCAAGAAAGGTAAGCTCAGCCCGAGATTTGTTGGGCAGATTCATCAAAGAATAGGCCAAGTGGCATATGAGTTGAACTTGTCTCCAGAATTAGAGTTTGTCCATCCAGTTTTCCACGTGTCCATCTAAGGAAGTATATAGGAGACCCCTCTAGAGTTGTCCCAGTTCAGGATGTCCAGGTTACGGAAGAGCTAGCTTATGAAGAAGTTCCAGTAGCCATACTGGACCGGCAGATTCGCAGCTTGAGAACTAAAGATATTGCTTCTGTCAAAGTATTATGGCATAACAGGAACCGAGAGGAGATAACTTGGGAAGCAGAGGAAGATATGAAAGTCAGATATCCTCAACTGTTCCAGACTTAGTTATCCGGAGGTACATTAGTATTGTTGTATTATGAATTGCCTATATTATGTGAATAAATGAAATAGTTGGCTTTTGTGATGAATACTAGTGTTGTGTGGAGTACCTATACTGGACCTTTCTACGTTTCAGGATTTCTGAGATAGTCCATATTACAGGGGAAACTTTGCCGAAATTTTTCTAAAACAAGTCAAGTAAGTTGAAATTCTTGCAAGTAGAAGTTTACATTTGGGGATGAATGTTCTTAAGGGGGGGAAGATGTTACACCCCGTAAATTCTTGACATTTAGATGGCCTATTATTAGAATGCCATACATGCTTGAAAAAGGCCCAGGGGAAGACCAAACAAGTGCCATGTCGAACCGTGGCAAGAGGAGGCTGGGAAAACCCCCTACGTGATGGCCAACGTGTCACGGAGGGCTCACCTCTGTGATGGCCAATGTGCCCCGGAGGTGAGGTTCAGCCTCAACTATATAACCCCTGCACTTCGATTTTACATCATATTAACTCATAATTTCCAGAGAGTAACCAGAAAACAGAGGGCACGAGAGATTTTGATGAAATTCCGTCCGTTTACGCTATTAAACGCGGTCCAAACTCGAAGTAATCTTGGGTAGTGAAGTATTAAGCTGCCGGGACCATTCCTGCGGAGTTAGTTTCATGAAATTCGGCCGGCGAACCGTCGTCCTACCGAGATAAGAAAGTGGAATTGCTCCAAATTAGTTTCAATATACTCCTAGCCCTAAAGTGAGCATTTCTCCCTTCTGGACTTCAGAGAAATAGCGAGTTTTCAGCTGTTTTTTAATAAGTCAAAGTTTGGGCTATATGTATATTCAAAGTAGTGTTTTCTTCCGGAACATTGGTAGATTTACTTCTAATTATTGTGTATATGAATGTAGTTGGAAGGAATAGCTGGATATTGGCTGAGTTACGTCAGTTAGTCCAGAAGTCAGAAACTGAGGTATGTAAAGCCAGTTTCTTCGGCAAGTTAGTAATTCTAGTATAGTAAAAGAGAATAAATTCCAGAAGGAAGTTCAGAAGCTGAGTATTAAGTACGTTTTTTGTTATTATGCCATATTTAAAATAAAAATCAGTAAATTAGTATTAAACAGCGAGATATTATTTCAGACTCAGTACTAGATTCAGTTTAATTCAGCCAGAGAATCAGAATAGAATATCAAAACATGAACAGTATTATCAGATTTATTATACACGTTATATGTGATTATTGTTGTTTGTTGGGACCTAATTGTGTTGTGTGGGCACCCTTAGAGCTTCCTTGCCGCCCCAGGGTTAATAGCTGTGTCGACTCGCCCACTAAAGGGTGAGGATAAATCACTCCAAGGAGTGGCATGCCATCCGCAGTAGGACGAAGATAGGATGCAGCATTCCCCATAGCAGGTTGATCAGCATTATAGCATACCCTGTCGAGCACTTGCGCCCAGGGCACAGATTACAGATTACAGATACAGATCTCAGATTATAGTAACAAGAGTCCTCCGGACTGAGATACAGTTATAGTTAGGGGCCCAGAGAGCCCAAGCTGCATACCCAGGGGCCTGGCGGGATGCTCGTAGTTATTAGGTGAGTGGAGTGAATTTATTTTTGGATGGTTTGACCCGGGTAGGGGTATATAGATTGCGTGTTGATTGGCACCTTCCGTCTTATGGGGGCTAGTATAGGTTCTTGTGTGCTATATATATATATATATATATACACACACACACACACGCACATATATATATATATGTTACTTATTAAATTGATAAATAGCAGGACACCGCATCGACAGTGTCACACCACACCTTGGGGGGTATGACGGGCACATGGTGCCTACTAGACTCTGACTCTATTTCAAGAAACAAACCGGCTATATAGCGGCTGTAAATACAGCCTCTGGCCGATTAGGCCTACAGCCACCTGCAATGCACAACAACTAACCAGAATAATGACACTATAATCTGAAGCAACTGCTATTCACATTTGTGACCGACAAGGTCACTAACTATAACTAGAAGAAGGCCCCACACGGCCAACATCAACAACTAAACACATATATACATGCACGGCCCCATACGACCGACTCCACCACCACAAGGAAACATCAGACTGCAATCCTCTGGGAAGTAATAATAAAATGGTCGGGACAGGGCCCCGACCTACCCAAACAGTAATCAAAAAGGAAATAGGAACAACCTTTGACTGTCTAGCTCCAGAGGATAGGAGCTGATAACTCTGCTGACTGGATCACGAGGGATCGACTCCTCATCTGTGAGTACCTGCAGGCAAGAAATGCAGCGCCCCCACGGACGTCAGTACCACAAGTACTGAGCATGTAAAGCAAACTGAAATATACAACTGAAATGGGTAACAACAATAACATGACATATAAGTAGGAAGTAGTTGAGTCTATCTAGCTGAGGATAACTGGGGAGAGTTTACCTATTCTGTAACTAAACTAGGCGTACCTGACGACGTGTCGTCCTACTGCCTATCAGTATCTAATAGCACATATAGATATACATATAAATACACACAATACCTGACCAACCCCCATAAGCCGGAAGGTGCCAACCAACAGAACAATCTACTTGCCCCTACCCGGGTCTAAACCAACCAAAAATAAGTCACTCCACTCATCTGATAACTGTGAGCTCCTCCTGCTGGCCCCCTTTGGTACGTAGCTCAAGCCTTGGCCTCTGACAATGAACTGTGTTTGAGTCCGAAAACTCCTGCCTCTGGGCGCAAGCGCTCAACGGGGTAATCTGCAGTTGTATCTGTGACTGAAACTGCCCCTGGGTGCAAACACACAATAGGGTAATTTTATAAAAATCTATATCTGAAACTGCTCCCGGCCACAAGCGCACACAGAGTAGTTTGCCCCTGTAAACAGGGTAATCTAGATCGTATTATTAGGGTGGTCAACCATCATCGTCCTCTAGGCGGACGACATCGCCTGGCTAGGGGCAGTATCTGAATTTGGTATCGACACAGCTATAACCCAGGGGCGGCGGGGATGCTAAAGGATGCCCACATGCCATAACAAGTCTCAACATTCAAAACACATACACAGCAAGCATGCTCAAATGAGAAATACTAATCATATTCTCTTCTTTTATTTCAAGGCCAGTCCGTATTAAACAACTGATGCTATATTCTGTTTTACACTATTTCTGATTGCTGGTCTAACTGCTACCTGGCCTTTATCTGTTTATCTTATTATTGTTATCCGTGATCTGAAGCTATATCAATTTCTAGAGCCATATCTGTTTCTGGAGCTACATCTGTATCTGGAGCTATTTCTATATCTGATTACTGATCTGATTATATCTGGATATAACTCAATAGCATAGAACATGCCATTTATAACTGGATATAGCTCAATAATATATATGTGTCATCTATTACCGGATACAATCTCAACAAATGTAATACATACTATCTGTAATCTTGCTAATTCATTATACTGCTTTTACAACTTCCATTCTGGGTATTACGTAAGAACATGCTGTGCTACTAGCGGCTACCACATTACTATCTGAAATCATCTGACTCTCCATTATTCTGATTATCGCATGATACGTAACGATATACTAGCATGCTTGCTAGAAATTGTACTGAAATCATTCCTGTATGATGGGTATCTATTAATAGCCTTTATTCTATTTATTTTCTAGACTGTACTTCCTGGCTTACCGAAAGAATAGCTTTACATACCTGGTTTCTGAGTGCTCGACTAACCGATGTGATTTCCATCGGTACTTCTACTGTTTCTCCCAACTACATTCATATACATGTCAATTAGAACTAAATACATTAATATCCTAGAGAAATTATCACTTTTGATATATATTTATCCCAAACTTTGACTTATCGGAAAACGGTCGAAATCTCATTATTTCTCGATAGTCCAGAAGGGATAAATGCTCACTGCAAGGCTAGGAACACATTGTTACTAATTTAAAGCAATTCTATTTACTTTACCTCAGTAGCACGATGTTTCGCCGGCCAAATTTCACGAAACCAACTTCGTAGGATTGCTCTCTGCAGCTTTATACCTTGGTATCTAAGCCGGAACGGAGTTTAGACCGCATTTCGTAGCGTAATCGGCAAGAAATATGAGTAAATAGTCGTGGGTTTCCTCTTCCCTATCATATTCCCTTGTTTTTCTGGAAATTATTGATATATACATGAAAAAGCCGACTTTCCCCTTTTTTTTTGGCTTCTAAATCCCTTAACCAACATGCCATTAGGCTATTTATTCATTTAAAATTTATGGGGTGTAACAGACAGGTATGATTCTTATCTTCTTTCCAGTACAGTTAAGCTTAGTAAGGATTCTACTATTCCAGACAGTTTTAGCTATCTTCTGTCATTTCAGTAACTACCAGTTTGCTGTTTATCTTCAGTTATGATCAGTTTGCTATGCATACTCGGTACCAGTGGTACTGACGCCCATTTGGGGGCGCTGCATTACTTGCCTGCAGGTACTCATAGACGAGGAGTCGATCTGTCATAATTCCAGCTAGCCAACAGAGTCATCAACTCCTGTCATCCGGAGCTAGACAACTAGAGGTTTATTTCTTTTCTTTTGCTGTACAGTATGGATAGGACGGGGCCCTGTCCCGACCATCTTATCAGTATTCTTAGAGGCTTGAAGATTGTGTATTCCCTGTGGTTAGCTGTACCGGTCGTGTGAGGTCGTGCGTATATTTTAGGTTTTTTATGATGGCCTTGTGGGGCCTTATTTAGTTGGTAGTGGTGATCTTGTTGATCGCGTAGCAATTTAGCACTTGTTTTCTTGATTTATAAATAACTAGACAGCATGGTGGCCTTATCGGCCCGCATAGGTTCCCTATTGATTCAGTTGTTCTGGGTAGCTGTTGTTTTCTTACGGGTGGCTATAGGCCTAGTCGGTTGGAGGCTATATTTAAAGCCGTTATATGGCCCGTCGTTTTCTTGAATCTAGAGTTAGAGCCAGGTTGGCACCAGAAGTGCTTAGGCTCAGCTAGTCCAGCAATCCATGTCCTAGTAGGGCACCAGGTGCCAGTCATGCCTCCCAAGGTGGGGCGTGACATAGGTTTTGTGTCCTAGGGAGTCTGAAATCCGTGTTAAGTAGAGTCTTTTTTATGGCTGTGAAGCGTGCCACACTTATGACGAAGAGGCTACTAGACGTTTAGGAAATGTTCCTTTCATTCATGATCTATGTTGTGCAATGAATGTCCTTTACTCCTCTAATTCATGCTATTCACGTTTATAGAATCATGCCTCCGCGTCGGGTAAATGCCGGGAGAAATGGAAACAGTAACGAACATGAGGGTGCCCATAATGGTGAGCATCAACCATCCCTACCCATTCATGAGGAGCATGCACTAGAGTCAGCCGCCCACACTGAGTTCAGGAAGGAGATTCAGATGCTGGCACAAGCTATGACAGCTCAAGTCCAGAATTAGACTGTGGCACATTATCCGCAGAATTGGAACGCGGCAGTTGCTAGGGTGAGGGACTTTTTGAGGATGAGCCCTCTGGAGTTCACAGGATCGAAGGTAGATGAGGACCCACATGACTTTATGGAGGAAATTCTGAAGATCACCCAAGTTATGGGGGTGAATAATGGGGAATGTGTTGATTTGACCTCCTATCAGCTCAAGTGATTAGCACATATATGGTTCAAGCAATGGAGAGGTGCTAGGACAGCGGGTGCAGGCCCGATAGGTGGGATGAGTTCCACGTCGCGTTCATGGATCGGTTCTTCCCACGGGAGATAAGGGAGATTAAGGTGTCCGAGTTTGTTAATTTGAAACAAGGAAACATGTCGGTCCAGGAGTATGCCATGGAGTTCACTCGGCTATCTAAGTAGGCTCCAGAGTTGGTGGCGGATCAGCATGCTCGAATGAGCTACTTTGTGCATGGAGTAGCAGATTACTTGGACAAAGATTGTCGGATCGCCATGCTTCACCGCGATGTCTATTTTTCCCATATTGTATTGCATGCGCAGTAGATGGTGTCGGTCTACAGGAGGCAGAGAGAGGCCAAGAGGGCTAGGACCGACAGCTACGGGGTTTTCAGGCCAGGTCAAGAGGTGGACCACTTCAGCAGACTCAGCATAGGTCCATTGCCATAGCTCCATCATCGGCCAGCACGCCATCCAGGTTCAAGGGAGACCAGAGAAGCAGAGCTACAGGCTCGAGGGATCATGGTAGCATGTAGGTAGAGTGCACTTTCCTAGTTTGTGTGAGATGCGGTAAAAATCATCTCGGGAGGTGCTTGGTCGGTGCAGATGCTTGTTTCGGGTGTGGAAAATCCGGACACAGGATCAGAGATTTCCTTGCAGTCAGTTCTACTACTCTAGCAACATGATCCCCACAGTACAGTGCTTCCACTAGTGCAGTAGGCGATCAGCGCCAAAACTGATTTTATGCCCTTGTACCCTGACAAGAGCAGGAGGCGTCGCTAGATGTGGTCACGGGTATGTTAAAAGTATATTGGTGCTTATGCTTTGTTAGATTCAGGAGCTACCTTGTCTTTTGTGACTCCTTATATTGCTAATTAGTTTTGGAGTTAGTCCTAAAATTTTGTCAGAACCGTTCTCCGTATCTACTCTAGTCGGTGAACCAATGGTAGCTAGGCGGGTGTATAGGGGTTGCCCCATTACGGTGTTACATAAGATTACCTCCGAGGACTTAGTAGAATTGTTCATGAATGACTTTGACATCATTTTGGATATGGATTGGTTGTTTTCACGTTACGCTTTAATTAATTATAGGACCCCTACGGTGGAATTCCGATTTTCAGGTGAGTCAATTTGGAATGGAAGGGTAACTTAGTTGTACCAGCCGGTTGGTTTATTTCATACCTTAAGCCCCAGAAAATTATCTCTAAGGGTTACATGTACCACTTAGTTAGGGTTAAGGATGTAGAGACCGAGACCCTGACTATTCAGTCAGTTCCAGTGGTGTGTGAGTATCCATAAGTTTTCCTCGGTGATTTTCTATGTGTTCCTCCGGAGAGGGATATCGATTTTGGTATTAATTTATTTCCCGTACGCAGCCTATCTCTATTCCTCCCTACTGGATGGCTCTAGCCAAACTAAAGGAATTGAAGGATCAGTTAAAGGATCTATTGGATAAGAGCTTCATTAGACCGAGCCAGTCTTCACGGGGTGCACCAGTTTTATTTGTTCAGAAGAAGGATGGTTCCCTTCGCAAGTGCATTCACTATCGGCAATTGAACAAGGTCAAGTCAAGAATAGGTACCCCTTACCCAAGATTGATGATTTGTTTGACCATCTTCAAGGTGTCAAATGTTTCTCGAAGATAGACCTCAGGTTCGGGTACCATCAGCTCCATGTTTGGGAGAGCGATATCCCGAAGACAGCCTTTCTCGAAGATAGACCTTAGGTCCGGGTACCATCAGCTCCAAGTTCGGGAGAGTGATATCCCGAAGACAGCCTTCAAGACACGGTATGGCCATTACGAGTTTGTGGTTATGTCTTTTGGACTAACAAATGCTTCTGCAACTTTTATGGACCTAATGAACAGGGTGTTCAAGCAATGTTTGGATATGTTCGTGATCGTGTTTATCGATGATATTCTCATATACTCTCGGAGCGAGGAGGAGAATGACACTCATTTGAGAGTAGTACTTAATACCCTCAAGGATCGTTAGCTATATGCAAAGTTTAGCAAGTGTGAATTTTTTCTAGACTCGGTGGCATTTCTGGATCATGTGGTATCAAGTGAAGGCATAAAAGTAGATTCTCAAAAGATTAAAGCGATGAAGAATTGGCCCAGACCAGTGAACCCATTAGATATCAGGAGCTTCTTGGGCCTAGCGGGTTACTACCGGAGATTTGTTGAGGGTTTCTCATCTATTGCAGCATATTTGACCAGGTTGACTCAGAAAAAGGTGAAGTTCCAATGGTCAGAGGATTGTGAGAAAAGATTCTAGGAATTGAAGACTGACTCACTTCAGCACCAGTATTGACTTTACCCAAGGGTACTGATGGCTTTTTTGTATATTGTGATTCTTCGAGATTCAGAGTGGGATGTGTGTTGATGCAGTGTGGGAGGTGATAGCATATGCCTCTCGACAGTTAAAGGTTCACGAAAAGAATTACCCGACCCATGATCTTGAGTTGGTCGCGGTGGTGTTTGCACTGAAGATGTGGCGGCATTACTTGTATGGGGTTCATGTGGACGTGTTCACGGATCAAAAGAGCTTGCAATATGTGTTCACGCGGAAAGATCTCAATCTTCGACAGAGGAGGTGGTTGGAGTTATTAAAGGACTATGATATGAGTGTTCTTTATCATCTAGGCAAGGATAATATGGTAGCGGATGCACTTAGTAGGCTCTCTATGGATAGCGTGCCCCACGTGGAAGAGGGAAAGAAGAATTTTGTGAAGGATGTCCACCGGCTCGCAAGATTGGGAGTTAGATTAATTGACTTGACCGATGGTGGTGGCATTGTGCATAATAGGTCAGAATCTCCTTGGTGGTTGATGTCAAATCTAATCAAGATGAAGATTCAGTTTTAAGGAAGCTGAAGGAAGCAGTGTAGATTTAAAAGGTGAAGATTTTCTCCCATGGGAGAGATGGGGTGCTACGATACCAGGGTCGCCTATGTGTTCCGGACGTTGATAATTTGAGGATTCGGATATTGCATGAAGCACATGGTACCAGATATTCGATCCATCCTGGATCCACGAAGATGTACCAAGACTTGCGAGAAATCTATTGGTGGGATGGTATGAAGAAGGATATCATAGAGTTCACAGCCAAATGTCCTAACTGACAGCAAGTGAAGGTCGAGCATCAAAGACTGGGAGGTGTACTTTAGGATATTAGCATCCGTACTTGGAAGAGGGAAGAGATTAATATGGACTTCATTACAGTCCTACCTCGTACTCGACAACACTATGATTCCATTTGGGTGGTGGTAGATAGGTTAACTAAGGTTGCCCATTTTCTACCGGTCAAGACCACAGATTCAGTAGATGACTATGCCAAACTGTATATTCGGCAGTTGGTTCGACTTCATGGAGTGCCCTTGTCTATTATTTTAGACCGAGGTACTCAGTTTACCTCCCAGTTCTGGCAATCCTTTCAGAAGGAACTTGGGACTCAGATTAAGCTCAACACAGCATTTCATCTGCAGACAGATGGCCAGGCGGAACGAATGATTCAGACTCTTAAAGATATATTGAGGGCATGTGTCATGGATTTCAAGGGTAGTTGGGATGATCATTTGCCCTTGATCGAATTTTCCTATAATAACAGTTATCACTCTAGTATCCAGATGGCACTATTCGAGGCTCTTTATGGACAAAGGTGAGATCACCCATAGGATGGTTTGAGGTTGGTGAGGCAGCCATGCTAGGACCTGATTCAGTTCATGAGTCCATGGTAAAGGTACAGTTGATAAGGGACTGGTTAAAAACTGCTCAAAGTCATTAGAAAATGTATGTTGATGTGAGGAGAAGAGATTTAGAGTTTGATGTGGATGACTGGGTATTTCTAAGGGTATCTCCCATGAAGGGAGTCATGCGGTTTGGGAAGAAGGGGAAACTTAGTCCCATTACATTGGCCCCTACCGGGTTGTGAGGAGAGTTGGTAAAGTGGCGTATGAGTTGCACTTGCCCTGGGAGTTATCTTCGGTTCGTCTTGTGTTTCGTGTGTCACTTTTGAAAAAGTTCTTGGGTGATCTAGCTATAATAGTCCACGTGGACAACGTTGGCGTAAAGGATAGCCTCAGCTATGAAGAAATTTCGGTGAACATCTTAGATCTTCAAGTCTGTAAGCTAAGGAACAAAGAAGTAGCTTCAGTCAAAGTATTGTGGAGAAATCAGCATGTTGAAGGAGCTATGTGGGAAGCCGAAGTGGATATGATGGGTAAATACCCACACCTGTTCTCTATCGACTTAGTTTCAGTTTGAGGTATCATCTTTTTCCCTAAACCTCTAATAAGTTTTCATGTTCCATTCATGCATACAAGTTTGTTTTATGATGTGGTAAATGTATTTGATGTCTGAATTCAATTCAGTTATGTAGTTCTTTTCAGAGGCAACCAATCCGTTAGTTTTCAGCTTAAATGATCAGTAATTGCATATGATGATTTCTTGTTTCTGAGTTTTCTGCATGTTCCTAACATTCAAGGATGAATGTTCCCAAGGGGGAGATATTGTTATACCCTGGGAACCCAAGGATTAGACCCAAGAGTCAAAACAGAGAAAAACTGAAAATTCACACCAAATCACAGAACGACCATGGGGTGGGTCGTGAGGGGTGACTACGAGTTATGGAGTGATTCGTTGTCAAGAAGGGCACGGCTAAGTTATGGGCTGAGACCACGGGCATGACCAAGAGTCGTGGTCAGGCCACACGACTCGTTAGGTCTCCTGTGGCCCAGGTGGACCAATTGGCAAAATGGGAAAGAGCAGTGAAGGCCACGGGTGGTGACCACGAGCAGTGGTCAGCCACCACGATTCGTGGGGTCCCCTAGGGAGTTTGGGGCAGTGAGCATGACGGATCGTAGTCACGAGTTGTGTCCTTTGGCAACGACTCATGAGGTCCCTCATTAGGGGGCCCTGGCAGTGTTTTTCCTGTGGTTTAATAAGGGTGTTTTCGTAATTCCTATGTTTCTAAGGCCTAAACTACGTTGTTTTAAGCTCTAAATGGGGTCTATTAAGGGGATTAGCTCATGTTAGGCCTCATTCATGCATGCAAGAGTTTAGGTTGAAGGATAGAAGGTGATTCAAGGTGTTTTCCCCAATTCCTCACAACTCCACCTTGGGCTTTCAAGGGAGATTAAGAATTAGTATTTTCAGGTATCTAAGGCTTCATGGGTGGATTCTTCCACACCCATGTTCCTACTCAATTATTTCACTCAAAACTTATTTAAAAATCATAGGGTTTTATATTCGATTTGTATAAAATCTAATGATTTAATTATGGGTTTTGTTATTTTGAAATATTATCATAATCTATGGATTTTGATCATCTTTTGAAACTTCAACTGATTATAATATTATTGATTTTATTTTAAGCAATTAAGCTCAATTATGCATGCCCCATGATGAATCGATTTATGATCCATTATCCCATCGATGTTCTTTACAAGCCCATCATGAATTATATTTTAAATTATGAATTTATTATGTTACCCATTATGACTTTATTTTATGAAATTCAAGCTATATGCATGATATACGAGTATGTATGAATCTTATTAATCATGAATTATGTTTTTAGCCGACCCACGTGCCTCAAGTCGTGGCTAGTTCACGTATATTCAAGAATATTTATGATTATCATGATTCAAATAGCCCATGAACTCATGTATGTATTATTATGAGCACTATATATGTTTTTGGATTAGTATCAAACACCAAGTAGGTTCGGGGCTCACGATTAAGTCCCGGATATATTATTATGATTTATGATACGAGCATGAAGTCCTACTCTTATGATCATTTATGAATTTCGTATATGTTTTAAATATCTGTTTTACTTACCTTGCATACTTAGTACATTCCATGTACTGACCGCATACTTTCTATGTTGTATCGTCTCATGATACATGTCCTAGTTCTCAGGCTCATCCTCACCCATAGATAGATTTGGACTTGCTCTCAGCGCACTTGGTGAGTCCTCATGTTCCGAGGGCTATATATATTCACACTCTGTTATTCCTTCAGTTTCTGGATGTTTGATTAGTAGAGGAGTTGTCCCATTAATCCGCCTTTCATGTTTAGAGGCTTATCAGACTAAAAGGTGTATTCCGTCGTATTGTGTAAGTAGTGTACTGTTTACCCTTATGTTATGTTATGATCATGTCCTCTATGCTAAGTCTTCCGCTCATATGATTTATTAGACGTATGCTCATGCCATGGGTCGACTTGGGGTCTCTCGGGGCTCTTTATCCCGTGTCTACGATCCGGGTGTATGTTTGGGTCGTGACAAAACGCGTATAGCACTAGTTAGAATGATAGAGAGACATTTCACCGCACGACATAGATCATAAAAGAAGGGAACATTTCCTAAATATCTCGTAGCCTCTTAATCATAAGTATGGCGCGCTTCACACCCATGAAAAATATTCTACTTAATGCAGTTTTCGGACACCCTAGGACACTTCAATACCTATGGCACTGGTACCAAGTTTATTACGACCCGAACATAGGCCCGGATTGAGACACGAGATAAGGAACCGCGAGAGGCTCCAAGTCAACCCATGGCATGAACATAACATCTAACTCAATCAATTAGAGTGGAAGATCAATCATAATAAATATAGTGGAAGTCTAAGTATAACATAACATTAGAATACATATGCAAATTTGAAGTTGATTATAATCTATATCTGAAAAGCCTCTACTTCTGATGAGTTGATGGGACAAGACCCCAACTAACTCTCTAAGTCTGAAATTGAAAATGTAATTATAACTAATAAGGAATGGTCCTCGGGAGATGAGGACTCACCAACTGAGACTGACACTCTGAAAGGCTGGCTAGCAATGAGGCTAAGTTTGTATCATGAAATGATACAACATAGAGTATGTGGTCAGTACGCTAAATGTACCAAGTATACAAGGTAAGTAAAACTGCTTAAGCAAGTAAAATCATTAAATCATGCATAATATGAAACACAATCAAGATAAGATTCTGAGAGTAAGGCTTGCACGTTATTTTCTAAAATCATGATCTGAACATAGTTGAACATCATAACTAAATCGAATGACCAAAAGCTGAAATCTGATAATCATAAGTAAAACTGAATATTGGGTCAAACCCGCTGAAAATATAATATCATGACTGATGTACATGCATAACTAAAATCATAAGGAATAATGAGAGACTTGTCATATAATCGACATTACCACAATAATGCTTACGTGGTCCTGACTATCACACTCAAGTGTGCAGAGCCGTCCAAAGCCTTGCTAGGGCTAAGGACGCTACCATAATATCGATATCAAGCTGAAGGCCCCTTGGGGCAAGGGGAAAGCTCACAAAGGAGGTCCCGAATAATCTTACATACCTACGTTGGCTCCTAGTTTTGAGGCATAGGGTTGACTAACCCTTAGCCTACTATGTGCTGGACATTACTACCAAAAACATGCGTATGCTCTCCATCGTTTTTCAATGAAGCTGACCATCGCCTAGTGAAGAAGCTAAATAATCATATACATATAAAATCTGAAATCATACATGAGGATCCTTGGCTCAAACCATACTACAAGGTAAAAATAATTGGGAGTATAGACTCCAAAACCATATGGTAAGCTAATTGACATGAAATCATAAATCATACTTGAACATATGGGCTTGCCCAAGGCTTAAACATTCTTGAAAATACTTGATTCACTTGAAAACATGATCATATACATAGGTAACTTGAAAACATGCTTTTGTCATAAATATCTTAAATACTTGAACATACATCATAGATCTCAACTTTCATGAACTTTCACGGATCGGCATCATAATTTATAAAACTTGAAAACATGATTTATAATTGAAAACATTTTAAAACAATTCCATGAATCATAATTAAACAACAGAAACATGCTTAGATCATACCCATGGTAGAAACTTAGGGAATTCATGCATTGGGTTAAAACCCCATAGAATTAACATGTAGATTTTCATGAATTAGAGAGGGCTTGGTCATGGGTGTGAACAATTTCACCCATTTATAAACCTACATACCTGAGTGGATCTGATTCTACAATCTCCTTGGTTGCCCAAAGTAGAATTGAGGAAGAACTTGGAAGGACTAGACTTGATCACCCTCTCAAAACCTCTAAGCTTGCATGCATGAATTAGAAATGGCTTAGAATAAACTTACCCTTCTTAAAACTCACTATTAAGAGCTTAGACGATGCCATTTATGCCTTAGGATCATAGGAATTACAGAAAATGCCTTAATAAACTTGTAGGGAAAAACAGATCGCTAATCGCAACGAGGGATTGGATGAGTCGTTGTCCCTGGCCACGAGTCATGGCCTGCCATCTGTCACCTACACTGGAAAATCTCAACTCTGGACACAACGGGGGACACCGTGACTAGTGGTGTACCCAATGAATCGTGGTGACCCATCCATTTGGTACACTACCCATCTTTCTCTTCCTTCATCTCATCCTTGACCACGACTGACTCAATGAGTCGTGGTGCTACCCATGACTCGTGGTCATGTCTGTGGTTACCCAAAAACTTGAATTTCCAACTTAAGTCAAACTCCTCACCATGAGTCACTTAACGACTCATGGTCATCCTGTCCGGTCACAGGACAACTTGTTCTGTGACCTGGTGCAGAAAATCTTGTTTTCTCCGTTTCAACTCCCTAGTCTGATCTTTGGGTTTCTAGGGCATTACAAGAAGAAAGAAAAAAGTGCAAGATTGATCTAAAAGCTCTTTGTGAAAACTATCAGAAGATGTTTTTTTTGTCTAAAGGGGATAAATACTAGGTAAAATGGGCCCAAAAGTATCAAGGATTCATAAATAGAAGCCCAAGATTCCAAAAACAAATTCTCAGACATTAGCTATCACTTGGACTTACAGTATATGATCCAGACCATGAGTAAATTCTATGGACCGTATCTTGATATATGACAGGCATTGAGGATACTTCATCAACATATGGTAGGCATCTGCAATTGTGAAATAACTTTATGGTTCATGAAACCCAATCATAAATTTGGAACCCAGATTTTAGAGCTACTGAATAGGGGACGAGTTTAATTTATGGTGAACTTTATGGACTATAACTTGAATTTACAAATTGTAAGTTGAACCATCGGTCCATGGAACTAGCATGATTTTCCTCGCCTATATCTCTAACATCAATGATGATCATTTCATCTCTCACCTACGTCATGATTTTTCCATCCAGACAAAGCATTTTCTGGTGGGGTAACTAACAATTCGGTGAAATTCACAGTACCTGGGATCATTGATCTTGTTGGTTTCATCTGGTTGCTTTGACATGGAAGATCAATGACCTTCTTGTATAGAAACTCTTGTAGAATTATAGTTACATCAGATTTTGGGAAACGATACACCTTTGTTGCCAATTCCCTCAAGGTTGGGTGACTTTTCTCTTCTTGTAGATATTGGTTTTCAACTTTTTCTTTTGATTTTTGTCTTGTGGAGGTCTTTGTAGAGTCATGGTTATTGCCATGGATTCCTCAGTTTGGTGATTTAATACCTCTTTGAATATTGTAGCTTATTTATTGGATTAAAGATAGGTGGTGCCTTTTCATGGATTGTAATGCTCAATTCCATGTCAAGAGTTCCCGTAGCTAATTCTTCAAAATTTTGAGGCTTAATCCATAGGAGGATACACACAATGACCCAGTGTTCTTTTGATACGGATCTCAACTTTATAAGTTCCATAAATTTGATCTTTGCAATCTAATATCAATGTTCACTAACAATTTATATATCGATTGTGGGCTCATCATTACTTTATTTTGTGTTCGTCAACTTCATCATGCTCACCGTATAACAGGTGCAGTAAAAATGATTGAGGAATTGACTTTCAAGTTGCTCACAATGATCAATTAACTCAGGCTCCAAATATGTGTACCAATAAAAGGTGTTACCTTTTAAAGAACGAACAAACTAATTGATAAGGAGATCATTGTATGTACCAGCGATGCTACACGCTTTGACAAACTAGACAGTGTGTTACCTTGGATTTTCCTTCCCATATGATTATTGCAACTTTGGTGGTTGATGACGTCCAAATTCACTCCTCACAAGGAGAAAGTGTACATGGTCGTCACAATATAATTTACCCAACTCGTGAGTCAAAGTCAAATACACGGGAAATGAAGATTGATAACAACAAAAGTCATTTATCGACTTGAATCAACTAGCATCATTGTATCAAAAATAGAAAAGTAAATATTGGGGGTAGTAAGATCACAATATGAATTTAAACTCACTCAATGGAACAAACAAACAACTCCGAATAACAAATATGAGCGAACACTAGGGGTGTGTTATTGACAAGGCATTAATAGGATTGGGGTTAATTATCAAATCAAGTATTACTTACAAACATAAATAGTCGTGGATATGGCGACACCCGATATTTTTCAACCACTTGGGAGCTTTTTTCCTTGGATTCTCTCAAACCCGAAAGTCCCAAACATACCAACTACTACAACTTGGGTAAGAATCAAACTATCTCTAGCCTCAATTCTTTAATGGGTGTATGAAAATGGGTTTTGCCTATCTCTAGCCCAACCCCATATAATCAAAACCCAATTACCCACAATTGTTTTCTCACCCATATTATATTTCCCAATTTCAAGCAACAATAGAATAAGTAAACACAATCTACACTTGCAATTATAGATATTTCAGTTATAATTCAGAGATGATAATTAATTTATGCTAAATAAGTAATTTTAAGATTACACTAGCAACATCCTATCCAATCTAGCCCTATCATGTATACCTCCTGGCAAGATATTTAGCTACTCATAGATAAAGAAAAATAGATTACATTAATAAGTAAATTCATATCATTCATCCTCAAGAATAAATTTCAAGCTTAATTCTGTTTTCAATAGAGGTTTTTACCTTTAGAAAGTTGAAGAAGATGAAGAAAAACACTCTATTTTTTTTCTCTGTAGAAATTGTAAACAATACAATATGCTAATGGAATAAAATAAAAGGTCCTTTAAAAGGAATGTACAAAAATAGGTTAAAGTTGCTCCTCTTTTCTTGTGCTGGATGATTTTACCCCTTTGATAACAGCCTTACTTGTGAGGCACCTGTGTTTCGCAGGTGCCCGTCTGTGGGGCGTCGCTCGATCGCAACTGGGCGCCAGTGACTCCTGCAATAGTCCGACATTGGAACCGGTAGTTTGCATGTGTTGCCCTTCATTTTGCCAGTGTACCTTTCACTTCCACACAGTGCTCTCCTGAATTTGGCCAGCACTTCGCCGGTGTCATCCAGCTAAATGCAGGTCCTCTTCTTCCAGCTTCATGTTTTTTGTTCAATTCCTTACTTTCTATTTAAATTGAATGCCTACAAAAACTAAATATGGCATAAAATCTTCCCAAATGACTTGAAAACCAAGTAAAAGCTCATGTTTAAAATGCTAATAAGTTGGTAAATTACCAACTCATCAAACCCCCAAAGTTGAACCATTGCTTGTCCTCAAGCAAGGCAATTCTTTACAGCTGAAAATTAAATTAAGCATGCAACATCATATGAGTTCACAAGGGACCACTGGGACTAAGACAACCCCAAAATCGCTCGCCGACTCAACAAAAAGAAAAGACTCAACCACTTATGCAAATGCTTCAAGAGGTAACCACAAACAATTGGCATGATTCACAATTGTTTCTTTTATTTAAAACAAGGGGCATAATTGATCAAAACAAGCTCATATAGCATCTTAAGTTATTGAAAAATTTACATTCAAAGTTTATCTTAAAGCTCACTGCACTCTTGTCTCAATCACATCTTTTAACACATTCAAACATGCTCCTAAGGAAGTGATGCCACTCATAAAAAGAGAGAATCCCATTTAATTTGTCAAGCAATTCACATACAAAGGGATTATAGTATAAGACTACTACACTCACTCTCACAAAGAAATTCTTATGCACACAACTTGACCTATAGGTTTTCCCTTCGTATAACTCACCACAAATGTAGAGTTGCCACACTCAAAACCAATTAGGACTTGGGGGTTGTATTGAAGGCTAGGGGTAACGGTAGGAAGACTTTTTAGTTCGAGTAACTAGAACCTCCCTGATGCCCTTTTTGTGAACATTTTTGCATATTCCATTTCCTCTTGAGATCACCCCACCTTATTTCTCCTTATTCCACCTCTTTAATTTATATCAATAGCCATCCTTATATCTCCTTAGGTTCCATCTTTAGCCTCATATCATCGGGGGTAGTAACTTTCAACAATTCTTTTTCTTCTAAGGTTTAGAGGTTCTTTTCAACCAACCCATTTTTTCATTTTCTTATAATTTGGTGCTGCCTCACATTGGAACTCACATAATTTTCTCATTTTCTTTTGCACACCCCCAAACTTAGGCTTTTTCCTCATTTCTCCATTTTCTATTCTCACATTTTTTGGATCTCAAACACCATTTTTCATTTCTTCTCACAACTAGTACTAGGGAGGATGGGTGCCAAGAGAGGGATTGTAAAAAGATAATAGGCTTGTAATGTGGTTCTCAAGAAAAAGGGTTAAAGGCTCAACATTGGCTAGCAAAGATAGATGTTCAAGGAGGTCAAATATAAGTGAAGTAGCTATCAAAATAAGGTCTAAAATCATGTTCTAAGTGCAGCTACATCTAGGATTTCACCGTGAGTCATACTTAGGGCAATGTCACTACCCGAGCAGGGCCCAGATCGCGACACGGGACAAGGGACCCCGAAGACCCTAAGTCGACCCATGGAATAAGCATACATCTAAATCAATCAACAACTAGAAGAATCAACATAATAAACATAGCGGAAGTCTAACTTAACCATAACATCAGAATACTTCATCCGAAGATGAATACATACATAAGTTTGAAAAGCCTCTAAACCTGATGAATTGATGGGACAAGACCCCCAACTAACTCAACAATACTGAAACTAAAATACATAAGAAAACTGAAAATCTAGTCCTCAAAAGATGAGGACTCACCAACAAGCAAATGCTAACTCCGATAAGCTGACTAAGAGCGGGGATGAGCCTGAGAGCCGGGTCCTATATCATGAAACGATACAACATAAAAAGTATGCGGTCAATACATAGAATGTACCGAGTATGCAAGATAAGTAAAACCTCTTAAGTAAAGTAAATCATTTAAAACATTTCATAACATATCATAAGCTTTCAAATCTAAGAGGAAAGAACAACATGCACTCATTCTAAAATCATGATCTTTTCATAATATGACCATGCATAGCTTCATAACATCATAACTGACTCGAATGACTCAAAGCTGAAATATGACATTTATAGAACAGCTGAACAATGAGTCAAACCTTACTTTTAGAACATGCATGCTTAAAGTAATAATAATGAGTAATGAATATGCAAATCTAAATTATATAGAGAATGGGAGACTCGTCACTTAACCGAGATACCATGATAGAGCTTACGTGATCCCGACTATCACACTCAAGTGGGCAGAGTTGTCCAGAACCTTGACAGGGCTAAGGATGCTACCATGATATCAATATCAAGCTCATGGGCCATTTGGGTCGGGGAATAGCTCACAAGGGAGGTCCCAATAATATGATAGCGTCAACCTATGTTGGCTTGTAGTTTTGGGGCATAGGGTGATCGACCCTTAGCCCGCTCGGTGCTAGACTCTCCTCCCAAAAACATGCAATGCTCTACATCGTATATAATGAAGCTCAACATCATCTATGGACGAAGCTCAACAATGAAATCATGCATAAACTCAACATCGTATGAAACGAAGCTCAACATTGTCATTTGACAAAGCTCAATAATGTAATCATGCATAGAACCGACATCGTATGAACACGAAGCTCAATGATAACATACATCTCAATTATGAATTCATGCATATGAGAAGCTTTATTTCGAAACATACCACTAGCTCAAATATAAGTGGGAGCATCTACTCCAAAATCATGTGGTAAGCTTATTTTAGAGATACTACATCATCATAGTTGATATAAGGGCCTTGCCCAAAATTTTATCATGATTGGATCTACTCAATTCATTTTGAAAACAATATCATAATCATGGGTAGCTTTAGAAACATGCTTTTCATTATCAAATATCATCATCATCACACATTCATCATCATGCTCTTCTTTCATGAACTTCTCATCCATGGGCATTTAAATTTCATTGTTTAGAAAACACAATTTTTGATTGAAAACAATTTAAAATCTTCCCAAGTTTCACAATTCATCAATGTAAACATAATTTAATCGTACCTATGTGTAGAAATTGAAGAATCATGCAATTAGGTAAAAACCCATAACTTGATCATATGAATTCCTCATGCTTAGCTAGAGATTTGGGCATGGGTGAGGAAGAAAACACCCACTCATAACCCTACTTACCTGGAAGGAATGATTTTACCACTTCTCTAATTTCCCAAGATGAGATTCCAATGGAAGCCTTCAAAACTTGCTTTAAATCCTCTCTTCAAATTCTCAAGTTTGCATGCATGGAGTGAATTAGCTTAGAATAGGTTTTCCCCTCCTTAAACCCACTAAAACGAGCCTTAAACGATGTAGTATAGGGCCCTAGAACTAAGGAAATGATGGCAATACCCTTACTGAAATCGCAGAAAAACTGCTCACTGGACCAAACAATGAACGACCTAACGGTTCGTTGGAGGATACCATCACCCGTGGTATCTGTTTGTGCTATGCACTGCCCAAGCCTTCTCTTGGAATCAGACCACGGATAGAGATGACGACTCATCCTTAGGTCTAACAGGTCATTTAGTCGGTCGTTGATTGCCCTCCTCAACCTTCTAAACTTCTCCACGTAAAGTCTCACCACGACTTATTGTTGGCTCCAATGGATTGTGGTATCCGTCCGTCAAGTCCACTGGATATTTAGGTTCCCTTACCACGACTTGCGACAAAGGATCGTTGAATGCCACAACGGGTCGTTGGATGGCCCATTATATTCCCCAAATGCTAAGTCCATCTGTTACCACGACAACAAATGATGAATCGTTGTTTCTTACAATGAGCCGTCACATCATTCATTACTTCCACTGCCACCCAAACACCTTAACCCATGACTACTAAAAACAACTCGTGGTTTGCAACCGCAAGTCATTACTCCACTCGTCCTGTTCTATTTTTCCCCAGTTCTATAGATTTCATATTTAAACTCCCGGGTCTTATTCTTAGGCACCTCTGGGGTATTACAATATCTCCCCCCTAGGAACATTCATCCTCAAATGTTGGAAACAAGCAGAAAACAGAAACATGCAATTATCATAATCAAATACTAATCATTTAGATCGAAAATTGGTGGAATGACTACCTCCGAAAAGAACTTCATAGCTGAATCGAATTCAGACATCACATACATCTACCATATCATAAATCAAACTTGTACACATGAACTGAACATGAAACTGATTAAAGAATTAGGGAAAAACTTATACCTCCAACTGAATTTGAGCCAGTAGGGAACAGGTGAGGGTATTTAGCCATCATAGCCGCTTCGGCCTCCCACGTAGCTCCCTCAACATGCTGATTTCTCCATAACACCTTCACAGAAGTTACTTCTTTGTTCCTCAGCCTCCGAACCTGATGATCCAAGATTGCAACTAGAATTTCCTCATAACTGAGGCTATCTCCCACACAAACGCTTTTCATCAGGACAACTAAAGATGGATCACCCAAGAACATTTTCAAGAGTGATATATGAAAGTCGGGATGAACTGAAGATCAGTCTGATGGCAAGTCTAATTCATACGCTACCTTACCAACTCTTTTCATAACCCGATAGGGACCGACATAGTGGAGAATAAGTTTTTCTTTCTTTCTGAACCGCATGACTCCCTTTATGGGAGACACCTTTAGAAATACCCAATCGTCTATCTTGAACTCCAACTCTCTTCTTCTCACATCAGCATATGACTTTTGGTGACTTTGAGTGGTTTTCAGCTTGTCTCTTTTGAACTGAACTTTCACCATAGCCTCATGAACCGAATCGAGTCTCACCAACCTCAAACCATACGATGGGCGATCTACACCTCTACCTATAAAGAGCCTCAAATGGTGCCATCTGGATGCTGGAGTGATAGTTGTTATTGTAAGAAAACTCGATCGAGGGTAAGTGGTCATCCCAACTACCTTTAAAGTCCATCACACAAGCTCTAGTCCTTGAGAGTTTGGATTGTTCGCTCCTCCTGACCATCCGTTTGTGGATGAAAGGCTATGCTGAGTTTCACGTGAGTCCCAAGCCCTTTTTGGTAAGACCGCCAAAACTGAGAGGTAAACTGAGTACGTCAGTCTGAGATAATAGACAAGGGCACTCCATGTAATCACAACAACTCTTGAATATACAGTTTGGCATAATCATCCGCTGAATCTGTGGTTTTGACCGATAGAACATGTGTAGCCTTAGTCAACCTGTCTACCACAACCCAAATAGAATCGTAGTGTCGGTGAGTATGAGGTAGGCATGTAATGAAATCCATATTAACCTCTTCTCACTTCCAAGTGGGGATGCTAAAATCCTGAAGTACGCCTCCCGACCTTTGATGCTCGAATTTCACCTACTGACAGTTCGGGCACTTGGCTACGAATTCTGCAATATCTCTCTTCATGTCGTTCCACTAATATATTTCCCACAAATAATGATACATCTTGGTGGCATTCAGATGGATAGAATACCTAGATCCATGTGCCTCATGCAATATCCGGTCCCTAAATTATCAATATTTGGAACACATAGACGACCCTGGTACCGCAACACCCCGTCTCCCCCTTGGAAGAAGACCTCCACCTTCTAACTCCGAACGGCTTCTTTCAACTTTACCAAAATTGGATCTTCATCTTATCTAGCCTTCACATCATTCACCAAGGACGATTCTGATCCATTTTGCATAATAATGCCGCCATCGGTCGAGTCGACCAATCTAACTCCCAACCTCGCAAGTTGATGGACATCTTTCACCAACTCCTTCTTTCCTTCATCCATGTGAGACACACTCTTCATAGAGAGCCTCCTAAGTGTGTCTGCTACCACATTGGCCTTACCCCGGTGGTAAAGGACACTCATGTCGTAGTCCTTTAGTGGCTCCAACCATCTCCTTTGCTGAAGATTGAGATCTTTCTGCATTAACACATATTGCAAGCTCTTGTGATCCGTGAATACATCCACGTGGACCCCATACAAGTAATGTCACCATATCCTCAATGCAAACACCACCACGGCCAACTCAAGATCATGGGTCGAATAATTCTTCTCATGGACTTTCAACTGTCTTGAGGCGTATGCTATCACTTTCCCATGCTGCATCAACACACACCCAAGTCCGATTCTCAAAGGGTAACAATACATCACAAAACCATCGGTACCCTCGAGTAGGGTCAATACTGGTGATAAAGTGAGTCGAGTCTTCAAATCTTGGAAGCTTTTGTCACAAGCCTCCGACCATTGGAACTTTACCTTCTTCTGAGTCAACTTGGTCAAAGGTGCCGCAATAGATGAAAAGCCCTCAACGAACCTCTGATAGAAACCCCCTAAGCCCAAAAAGCTCCTGATATCTAATGGGTTCACTAATTTGGGAAAATTCTTCACCGCCTCAATCTTTTGAGAATCCACCCTTATGCCCTCACACGATACCACATGGCCCAAAAATGCCATAGAGCGCAACCAAAATTCATACTTGCTGAACTTTGCATACAACTGACGATCCTTGAAGGTCTGAAGCACTAATCTCAAGTGAGCGACATGCTCCTCCTCGCTCTGAGAGTATTTAAGGATGTCATCAATGAACACAATCATGAACATGTCCAAATATGCCTTGAACACCCTGTTCATTAGATCCATAAAAGCTACAGGGGCATTGGTTATTCCAAAAGACATAACAACAAATTCGTGGTGACCATACCTAGTTGTGAAAGCAGTTTTTGGGATGTCACTCTCCCAAACCCTGAGCTGGTGATACCCGGACTTGAGATCAATCTTGGAGAAACACTTGGCACCTTGAAGCTGGTCAAACAAATCATCGATCTTGGGTAACGGATACCTGTTCTTAACAGTGACCTTGTTCAACTGCCTATAATCAATACACATCCAAAGAGAACCATATTTCTTCTGAACGAATAGGACTGGTACACCCCATGGAGACTTACTCAGCCTAATAAAGACCTTATCTAATAGGTCCTTCAACTGATCCTTCAATTCTCTTAACTAGGCTAGAGCCATTCTGTAGGGCGGAATAGATATAGGCTGCGTGTCGAGAAGAAGATCTATACCGAAATCAATCTCCCGCTCAAGAGGGACACCTGGAAAATCATCAGGAAAGACCTCTAGATACTCACGTACTATTGGAACTGATTGAATAGTCGAGGTTTCAGACTCGACATCCTTAACCCTAACTAGATGGTACATGGAAACCTTAGAAATCATCTTTTGGGCCTTAAGGTAGGAAATGAATCGACCTACAGGAACATCTGAACTACCCCTTCCATTCTAAGGTCGGCTCACCCGAAAATCTAAACTCTAGTGCCCAGGTTCTATAATTGACAAAAGCATAGCATGCAAATAGCCAATCCATGCCAAGAATGACATCAAAATTGGTCATGGATAACTCTATCAAATCTGTTGAGGTAACATTATGAAGGACTGAGACTGTGCAACCTCTATATACCCGTCTAGCTATAGCTGAGTCACCTACTAGAGTGGAAATTGAGAAGGGTTCTGACAAAACATCGGGACTGACTCTGAAGCTACTGGCCACATATGGTGTCACAAAAGACAAGGTAGCCCCCAGATCTAACAAAGCATAAACATCAATATGGAAAACTCGCAACATACCAGTAACCATATCCCAAGAGACCTTCTGCTCCTGACGGGAAGCTAAAGCATAGAATATGTTCTGGCACTGACCACCAACTGTGCTAGTAGATGCACCCTGATGTGTTGAGCATGCGGGAGGGGCTGCTGAACTAGAAGCTGGGCCTCGGCCCCCAACCTGATCTTGCCTCCCAGCTAGACAATCTCAAAGCATGTGTCTGGGCTGCCCACACCCAAACAAGCATCTGAACCTGCTAAGCACTGGCTTGTGTGCCCCCGACCATATCTGAAACAAGCTGGGATGCTGGAATCTGCGGGTCTCCTTCTCTGACCCCTCGAGCCTGATGTTCGCCCTCTCTGATCATGTCTAGGCCTGGATGGTACACTCAATGCTGAAGATGTCGGGGTTGATGATTTTTGGTGAGTCTATTGTTGGTGTCCACCACCGAACCTCTATTGAGAGAATCTGTGATCCTCGATCCTGGCCCTCTTGTCCTCCCTCTTTCTCGAATGTGTCGCCTCCATCTGCTGGGTGTACAACACTATACGAGGGAATTCCATATCCTGGTGAAGCATAGCAATCTGGCACTCCTTCTCCAAATACCCTGCTATACCATGTACTAACCTAGTCACCCGCTTCCTTTGGTCAGCCACTAACTCAGGGGCATATTTCGATAGGCAAGTGAACTCAAGCGAATACTCTTGCACTGTTATCCTTCCCTACTTCAGGTTTACAAACTCAATTGCCTTCAGCTCCCTCATCTCCCGAGGGAAGAACCGATCTAGGAATGAAACCTGAAACTCCTCCCACATGATCAGACCTACTTCTGCGACCCTTCTATCCTTCCATTGGCAAATCCAGATATGCGCCACCCCGTTCAACTGGTAGGAGGCCAACTCTGTGCACTCAACACTACTCACTCCCATAACCTGGGTGATCTTGACAAGCTCATCAATGAAATCATGCGGATCCTCATCTACCTTGGACCCCCGGGAACTCCACCGGGTTCATCCTTAAGAAGTCTCTGACTCGAGTCGCCGCTGTATTGCCATTTTGCGAAACATGCGCAATGGCCTGCTGATTGACCTGAGCGGTCAAGGACTGCACAAGCATCTAAATAGCAGCTCGAAACTCAGCATGAGCGGCTGGCTACGGTGCCTGAAGCTCCTAAACTGGTGGGGCTGGCTGATGCCCATAACCATTTCCATTTTCATGGCCCTCACCACCTCCATTTCTCCTTCTATTCATTCTTTGGAGATCCATGATTCTGCAATCACGATTAGCGTGAATTAGAAAGATAGAAAGACTTTTCATCACACGACATAGATCATGAAAGAAGGGAACATTTCCTAAACATCTTATAGCCTCTTTGTAATAAGTGTGGCGTGCTTTACACCCATGAAAAACACTCTACTTAATGCGGCTCTCAAACACCCTAGGACACTTCAAACCTATGGCTCTGATACCAAGTTTGTCACGACCCGAGCGGGGCCCAGATTGTGACACAGGACAAGGGACCCCAAGAGACCCTAAGTCCACCCATGGCATAAGCATACATCTAACTCAACCAACAATCAGAAGAATCAACATAATAAACTTAGAGGAAGTCTAACTCAACCATAACATCAAAATACATCATCCGAAGCTGAATACATACATAAGTTTGAAAAGCCTCTAAACATGATGAGTTCATGGGATAAGACTCCTAACTAACTCAACAATACTGAAACTGAAAGTCTAGCCCTCAGAAGATGAGGACTCAGCAATAAGCAAATACTAACTCTGATAAGCAGACTAAGAGCGGGGCTAAGCCTGAGAGTCGTGTCCTATATCATGAAATGATACAGCATAAAAAATATGCGGTCAGTACATGGAATGTACTGAGTATGCAGGGTAAGTAAAACCACTTAAGTAAAGTAAATCATTTAAAACATTTCATAACATATCATAAGCTTTCAAATCTGAGAGGAAAGAACTACATGCACTCATTCTAAAATCATAATCTTTTCATAATATGACCATGCATAGCTTTATAACATCATAACTGACTCGAATGACTCAAAGCTGAAATATGACATTTATAGAAAAGCTAAATAATGAGTCAAACCTTACTTTTAGAATGTGCATGATTAAAGTAATACTTATGAGTAATGAATATGAAAATCTGAATCATGTAGACAATGGGAGACTCATCACTTAATTGACTTACCACAATAGAGCTTATGTGGTCCCAACTATCACAGTCAAGTGGGCAGAGTCGTCCAGAACCTTGTCAGGGCTAAGGACGCTAACATGATACCGATATCAAGCTCATGGGCCATTTGGGCCGAGGATAGCTCACAAGGGAGGTCCCAATAATATAATAGTATCAACCTACATTGGCGTGTGGTGCATAGGGTGATCTACCCTTAGCCCGCTTGATTCTAGACTCTTCTCCCAAAAAACATGCAATGCTCTACATCATATATAAAGAATCTCAACATCGTCTATGGATGAAGCTCAACAATGAAATCAGGCATAAACTCAACATCGTGTGAAACGAAGCTCAACATTGTCATTTGACAAAGATCAATAATGGAATCATGCGTAGAACTGACATCGTATGAAAATGAAGCTTAATGATAACATACATCTCAATTATGAATTCATGCATATGAGAATCTTTATTTCGAAACATACCATAAGCTCAATATAAGTGGTAGCATCTACTCCAAACTCATATGGTGAGCTTATTTTAGAGATACTACATCATCATACTTGATATAAGGACCTTTCCCAAAATTTTATCATGTTTCGATCTACTCAATTCATTTTGAAAACAATATCATAATTATGGGTAGCTTTAGAAACATGTTTTTCATTATCAAATCTCACCATCATTACACATTCATCATCATGCGCTTCTTTTATGAACTTCTCATCCATGGGAATTTAAATTTCATAGTTTAGAAAACACAATTTTTGATTGAAAACAATTTAAAATCTGCCCAAGTTTCACAATTCATCAATATAAACATAATCTAATTGTATCCATGTGTAGAAATTGAAGAATCATGCAATTGGGTAAAAACCCCATAACTTGATCATATGAATTCCTCATGCTTAGCTAGAGATTTGGGCATGGGTGAGGAAGGAAACACCCACTCATAACCCTACATACCTGGAAGGGATGATTTTACCACTTCCCTAATTGCCCAAGATGAGATTCCAATGGAAGCCTTCAAAACTTGCTCTAAATCCTCTCTTCAAACTCTCAAGTTTGCATGCTTAGAATAGGTTTTCCCCTCCTTAAACCCACTGAAACGAGCCTTAAATGATGTAATATAGGCCCCTAAAACTTAGGAAATGATTGCAATACCCTTTCTGAGATTGAAGAAAAACTTCTCACTGGACCAAACAACGGATGACCTAACGGGTCGTTGGAGGATACCACGACCTGTGGTATCTGTCTGTGTTATGCACTGCTCAAGCCTTCTCTTAGAATTAGACCACCGATAGATAGGATGACTCGTCCTTAGGTCTAACGGGTCACTTAGTTGGTCGTTGATTTCTCTCCTAAACATTCTGAACTTCCCCTCGCCGAGTCTCAGCATGACTCGTTGTTGTCTCCAACGGATCATGGTATCCATCCATCAAGTCCACTAGATATTTAGGTTCCCTTACCATGACTCGCAACAGCGGATCATTGTATGCCATGATGGATTGTTGGATGGCCCGTTATATTCCCTAAATGCTAATTCCATCTCTTACCATGACAATGAATGACAACTCAATGTTTCTTACAATGATTCATTACATCATTTGTTACTTCCACTACCACCTGAATACTTGAACCAACGACTGCTAACAACAGCTTGTGGTTTGAAACCACAAGCTGTTACTCCACTCGTCCTATGCTATTTTCCCCAGTTTCTGCAGATTTAAGATTTAAACTCCCGGGTCTTATTCTTAGGCACCTCCGGGGTATTAGGCAAGTTGTTGATAACCATACATGCATGAGAATTAAGCTAAAAACTTCATCACACAAGGCATCACACTCCAAGGGGTTCACACAGTTTTCATAACCACATTTAGATTATTATTTTAGACAAGATAGCATGTGAATCAAAAATTCAAACAAGGAATGTGCAACTCATGACATAAGATTGCTAAAATTTTAAATTCAAATGCCCTTTTTTTCTCAAAATCCCTTTTCAATGCCATTTAAAATTTTTTGGTTGTACCATTCAAAAGCAAGTGCAATAACCGACTCAGAAAGGACTCTAAATTCAGCATTTTCTCTTAAGAAAGTCGCCTCTCATTCTATCATTGGAAAATACCACCCGGTTTGACAATAAAAGAAAAGAAAAGGAAATCGCTCCTAGGGAGGCACCGTGGTATAAGAAAATCCTTTGAGTTTATTTACTAACTACTATGAATGATGTCGCCCAAGCGCATGCAAGTGCACGTGGTAATCAGGGAATATAGCACTGGAAGTCCCAATTATCGATCCCTTAAAGACTTGTCAGTTCAATTATTTAAAGTTACTTCTTTATTTCGCTATTCTATCAAACAATTGAAATAGGGAATGGTTTAGCTAATTAAACTATTAAAAACTTTTAAATATAAAATTTACTAAAGACTGCTGCATTCTTGGTTTTACTTCAAATGATGATGAAAATCTAGGGCAATGGAGCTTTAAAGTTCAACTTGAGTTTTCAAGATGTGATTACACTATAATGATTCTTTCCATGGTTGCTAGTTGCAAGTTACTATCTCATTCCTTGCCACTCTCTCGAGCATCCAAGTACTATCTCATGAATCCTAACACCTATATCCCTATGATCGCAGGAGAAACATGAATCGACAGTTATGTCTACATGTATTTCAACTAAACCGAGTTGAATGGTATATCCCTATCCTCAAGAAATTCTATCTTCTCACTAATGGGTTCAAGGGTCTTTTAAATACTATATCATATTTACCTTTAACCCTTTGGGTTCCCTTTCCCAAGTTAAATTGAAAGCCAACAGATTTACTCACAAGTTGATCAGGCTAGTGAATAAGTAATTAAAATAAGTAAATATAATTAACCATTAAAGAAGAATCGAAACTAGCATAAATCAGTCTTTCAAACTTCAACCATCTACCATGGACAAAACCCTAGAGTATGAGTTTAGCCACTCATACACAAGTGGAAAAATAAAGACTTAATCATCATCATTCAAAGTAAAATAACAAAAAAGAGAAGAAACCTAAGCAGAAACTTGTCTTTCTTCCAAGATGTGTTACAACCCTCAGCAAATGAGATACGTAATGTAAAAGTGAATCAAAGATTGCTAACAAATGACCTAGATGCTATATTTATAGTTGATCCTTCTAATGACACTTCTCCCTCAAGTACTTGGCTTTAAAATCAGTAATTTCTGTCCCGGATTAGGCCTGGCATGGACCCCTCTATAGCCCCAAGTTGGGCTCTAGTTTTCTTTGAAGTTTAGCTCCGCGCACCCAGCCCCATCCGTGGCACCAAGGAGTTATCCAAATTTCAACACTTTTGGATCATCCGGGGGCCCCGTGCCACTCATAGCCCCCGAGTGTTAGTTAAATTTATTGGCTCTAGAACCTCTCTGGTGCCCAGCCCAATTCATAGTACCAGAATTTTTAGAAATTTCTCTATGTCTGGAGTGCTCTAGGGCTCCGTGCCTCTCATCTCTCCAAAGGTGTTAAATGAAACATCTTCTGAAGTTTGGGATCTGACGCCCGGTGTCAACCATAGGCCAGGTCCTTCTTCTCACACTCTCAAATCTTCACACCTTGGGCTAATTTGGGTCTTTATTCCTTGGTTTCTTTCTCAAAAAAACTAAAATCATTTGTTAGCTTAGAAAACACACAAACATATGAATTTATGCATTTTCTAAGGATTATGGACTCGAAACAAGGTAAAAGATGGGCAAAAACATGGCAGATGAGCATAGAAATATGCCCAACATCAATGAACAAAGGTGATTATTAATACATGGGTCATTAAACATTTAGCAATTTAAAATGGACCCATTAATGGCACTAACAAGTCAACATCACAACATTTCATTTGACAAAAGCCCGGAAAGGCCATTCAATCAACTAAAACAAAATCAAACTAGCACTAAAGCATAAGAATTTTAGCCCAACAAGGATAACACAAGACCAACATAACCAATAAAAGAGAGACACAACCCACCCCCAACTAAGAAATTACATTGTTCCCAATGTATACATGAAGAACAAAGAATGGTAGGAACTCCCTGATGTGGCTATTCTTCCTCATCATCAATGGCCTTGTCATTTTCATCATTGCCAGTATCTTCCAAGTTTGCTTCCTCATCCCCACCTAATCCCTCAAACAAATCATCAATAGGGCCCCGGCTGCAGATGAGGCAGCCATGGCTGCATCAAGCAAACTCATACCGGATCTTTATTGGTGCCTAGCTCCTCAATTCTCTCACCTCAGTTCGGAGAGATGTGACTGCTCCCTCTACTATATCCACTCGAGAGCATAGTTTTTTCAAGCTATTGAACATATTCTTCATCTCCTTCTTCACTATGTTGATAATAAGAGCAGGGAGATTTTGAGCCAACTTTTGGAGTTGGTTCCCGTGAGAATATGTCATTTCAGCCACCTTCTAGAGTCCAGTTGGGCGGGAGGATGGAGGATGAGGTGAAGATCCTCTGAATGGTGCCTCTATAGATACATGACCCGATGTCTCGGGGTGTGGCATATTGAGGTCGGGAGCAATGGGAGTCTCATCTATGCCATGAGAGCTGGAGTCTTTAGGAGTCTCCCATGCTTGCATCCTTTTTCTTTTACTCTTGGGTGTATTTGCATTCCTCTTACTATCAAATGCAATGACACCAGTAGCGAAGCTGGGGGATACGTCGGGGAAATGTGGCACCCCCGCTTTGAGGCGCAGCTAGGTGATGAGGACAACATATGGCATTGAAGTTCCTTGTTGTCTGGCCTTATGCTTCATCTGAGTCGCCACTATCTCTGCAAAGTTACTGAGCACCCTTGTTATGATGCAGGCAATGAGTATGGATGCCTCGAGGTTCACTCTTTGATCATTTTTCAAAGTCATGATTCAGTCACAAAACAAATTCAAGCCACAGATTGGCCTTGAATTTAACATCCTGCCTTGTGATTTCACCACCTTTGGAGGACCAGAAGGGTTGACCACTACAATGATGCAAGCTATCCAACTGAACTGATCTTCTTTGGTGGCCACTTTTGCTGCATAATCTATTTCATCCTCCCTAGATAGATCATTTATGGCATCCATAGTTATTTCAACCTCTACACCTTGAACCTTGATTGGGGGGAGGCATGGGAACTCCTCGACCTTCCATTGTGTTTCATTGCCTCTTTTCATGCCTGATGTGATTCTAGAATTCTAGCACAAGGTTGGTGTAGTAGTTTGGGAGAGGTTCAGAGAATATGTGCCATTGTCTGTCATTGAACTACGTGATGATGTTTGGGAAGTCATTCTCCAGCCCCACTAAATTAAAGCGTTTCTCAATAATGATTGGCCTCCCTTCACATATGACATAGTGTGCCTTCATGTTTCGTACATAATAGATGATAGCATCCAGGTGTATTAGTGGGGGTTGAAGTTTCTTTGGCTTTCCCCTTTCCTTTTCCCTTTGAGGTGGTAGGGGCCTTCCCCTTGGCGGCTTGCCTAGACAAAGACATGATTCTGCAAGACTATGTTAGTGCCACCACACACCAATTTCTTTTTGATAAATAAAATGTAAAAGAAATAAGCTAAGCTAAGAAAAAGAAAATAAAAGATTGGATGATGAACAATGCAAAGGATTAAAGTTAATAACAGGTAGCACCTGCGATTTACCGACATTTCACATGTAAGGACCCGCGGTTCACTGGTGCATTGCAGGTTTATGTCAGAAACCTGGGACAAAAAGATTCCACCTGCACTAAATCGGCATTTCACCGGTCCTAATCTATGACCCGCAGGTGAAACACAGGTGAAGGGCAGTGGCCTGAAGCCTCAAACCCCTGCCTACACCTCAACCTGCATTTCGTAGCCCTAGACCGACAAGTCACAGGTGAGTGGTAGGTCAAAATAAATTAAGACAACCCACAAACAATCAAACTTCGATTCATGCCTCACTCAACTCACTCAAGTATCACTCAAGAACAAAAATGACAATTTTTCCTTAAGAAAGATGTCAACCTATCTATCATTAGGAAAATCGTGCATTTTAAGCACTCGGGGTTACTCAAACTTCACCCCCAACAAAGATTTTGAGGCATTCACTCATATAGAATTTCTACTAAAATTGAGTACCCAACACCAACATTATGCAATTATCACATCCCCCAACATACCCAAAACAATTAAAATCATTCAACAATTGAAGAGCACAAGATAGGAAATGAGGAACATGGATTAAGAAAATTTCAAAATTAGCATGCTTACTTTTGGACTATCATTCTCAAATAACAAGAAAAATGAGAACAAAAAACACACATACCGAGTGAGAAGAGATAAAAGCAACTAGCTTGAGAACATGGTATTTTGACCGACAATGGCTAACCCAAAGATCAAAACTTCTTTTGCTTAGTAGGAGTTTAGTGAGAGATGGTGAAATGAAGAGAATGGCAAAGGTGGGATTTATAGGAGAAAGAGAATGAGGGTTAATGGTGGATTAAGAAGGTGGGTTTAATGGGAATTAAGTGGGGCAAGATGGAAAGGTGTAATGGTTGGTAGTTGGGCTACGGGGAAGGTGAGAAGGTGGAAAAAGAAGGATTTTTGGGGAGTTGAAAAGATTTTTGACTATTTTGGGAGAACCCTGGGTCGGGTCGGTCAATGGGTTTGGTCAACATTTTAAATGAACTGCTTACTTGCGCCTGCGTTGGACCTGCGACCGCCGACTAATACCTATGTTTCACAGTTCCAAGCATAGGTGACATCTATTCTTGCCAGTTAAATGCTTATTGGCTGCGATTAACCGGCGTTTCACAAGTCGCCACCTGCGGTTCACCAGTGTTTCACAGGTCACCCTCCAATTTCCAAAATTTTACCAGGTATACTGGTTTAAGCCTATTCCAAACCTATATTTCATGGGTTTTTGTTCGCTCTCCGGCACACACGCAAGTGCACGTGGTCGTACAAGTAATATAGTGGATCTTTTTAGGAGCCGGATTGTTGAACCCAAAGGGACTAGAACCAATCAGCAAATTAATGAATTCAAGTGTTAGTTTAGTTGGACAGGGAGGTTGTTGTTGGTTTATAACTAATTACAAGGTTTGAGACAAAGATAATCCGAAAAACATATAAGATAGAACTAGAGTCAAGGCCGGATAATCATGCAATGCTACAATTCAAAATGGGTTAAGTATGAGATGATCAATTGTTGTCTCACATAATTGAAAATGCGGTGTTTATGGTCTTTCGAGCCACTAAACACACAAACTAGCCTACTCCACAATCGCCGGAGTAACAATCCATTCCCAACTACTACACAATCGGTGGAGTAACAACTACATGTTGACGTTGGGTATGCAACATCCTAATTTGTGGGCATAATCAAATACATGGATGTGGTTTATGGGGTTTTTTCCATTTATTGTGGACTTCCGTACCTCCAACCATTTAACCAAACTTAGCAATATAATGACTCCTACAATAGGTAGAAGAACACTACTACTACAATAGGTAGAGTAACAATTCTAAGTTGGTGTCTTGTTATCTTCCCATTTTATCAACCAATCAAGGTAAATTAAGGATATTTCTATCTTAACCACGAATCTTATCAAAAGACAAGAACTTGCCCCTTACATTCTTATGTTCTTACTTAGGTTTTCTCTTCCAAGATTTCACCCAAATATAACCCATATGTTTTCATGGTGATCAAGCATAAAAACAACCAATAATCAAGAATGCAAGACAAAACAACAATTAATAACTCAACCCAATCCGAAAATCAAGCAAATACATTCATATCCATGGCCTCAACCCTAGATGAGGGTTCTAGCCACTCATGTTTGTAAAAACACTCAAAAACGTGTTTAGAGTAATTACTTACAAGAATAGATGAAAAGAATCCAAGAAAAGATGAACCCAATGGAGTTCTTCAAGTTCCCTTTGCGCCTCCTAAGCAGTTTTTCCGGAAAATCCCATCTACCCTAATATTTGGCAAAGGTTCCTATTTATAGTAAATGAGAAAAATCTACTATTTCGCCCGAAGTTGACTGGCTCCATGTCACGGAGTGTATCGCGGAGCACTGCCTCCGTGACACGGAGGTATCGCGGATGCTCACTGGAAATGGCCCAAATTTATTTCTGGCAGGCAGAACACTGCCGTGATGGCTCCGTGACACGGTGCCCAATCGCGGCACCCTTCAGTTATGCAAAGTTTTGCTCCGATTTTGATGTTTTGCTCCCGATATAATTTCTCCACTTCACTAAATCATGGATTTAATCCTCAAATGCATTATTTACCTTCAAAAACAAGGACTAATCATGTTGGTTAATACTTATTCACATTCACATAAAAATACATGAGAATGTATATAAATAACTAGATAAACAAGGCAAAACTAAGTTATAAAGTATCACTTGGGCATGCAATTATGCCCAAGATCACAACCCCACACTTAAAGCCTTGTTCATCCTCGAACAAACCTTTTACATCTCATGGACTTGAAGACTCAAACATAGCTAATTTAGCAAGACAATTCAAGCTATGGCTATAATGATTATTTAAGATAGCAAGTTAAAAATAGGGCATGCAAGATTTAATCATTGAAATGAAATACAACTATGTTAAGACTTCCTAACCTCAAGAATCGACTCCAATCTTAGCAAACTCATGCAAATCAACCGATCAAGAAATACAATGTGAATGTTATCTCTCATTAAACATGTGCCCTCACAACACAAGAGAGTTACCCATTTTTACTCACAAAATTTTCAAATCACAACATGTATGGGTATATGAATAAAATTACGCTCACTCTCTCAAAGAATTCACATGCATCATGTAGTGAACTATAAGCTTGCCCTTAGTGTTTTACTCCACTAATTTAAGGATGTATGAACGTAAGATCAAGTAGTACTTAATGGGTTGTAATGTAAGCTAAGGGACGGGTAGGTACTATTCTGGCCAGATATAGTGACTATCTTCCCCCAAGCTCTTTTAATACATCCACATTCATTAAAGACATCTCCTCTATACTTCCTCCTCGCTCTTCTCACTCTTGAATATTCTCTTCTTGTTCCCCTTTCTTTAAGCACACTAAGCTTATTAGTCCAGAATACTTAAACAAATTTTTTCTTTCATTCATTTATTTTCTTACTCCCTACTAATAATCAATCATTTTCAACAAGTGCACCTTTGTCCTTTTCTCAACTTTCACAACTTCCACTCTTCCTTCTGTTTCACGCTTCTCACTCCTTCACTCTTTGGAATTTTTCACTTAAGCGCTTAGGAGTTTTTGATCAAATTCAAGGCTAATGAAAGAAAAGGATTAAGCTTATGTTATTACTATGAAAGAATAGGCTTAAGGCTCAATGGGGCTAACTTGGATTCAATATTCAAGGTAGGTAAAATGAGGGATAAAATTTAGGTTCAATCAAAGAAACGCCTACATCCTTTCCTACAATCCACATCCTTTATTTCATTTTATATACACACCAGGCAAGTTCTAGACACTTCATAGTAGCATGGAATATTAGAAAAACTCACACTCACTGCACATGCTCAATTTAAGGCATATTCATAGATTCTTAACTCAGTTAATTACAAGAATTCAAAATTAAGCTTTAATCACATTGAGTCGAATTCTAGAGTCTAGGTGTCTCAACATGTTTAAAACACTTGCATGCTTCCATCCTAATCACACTTGCATCTTACAATCATGTATAGCACATAACAAGAATATCAAACCATTAATTAGTTGCGGGTTCAAAAATCAAAACCTACTGACTAAATTTCCCTTAAGACGGTCGTCATCCATCCATCATAGGGAACAGTCTCTATTTAAGACTTCGGTTCATAGGGGCTATTCTCAGAAAAAGCACTGAAAACCAAAATCGAGAAACCCAAACAAAAAATTTTAAAATAGAAACAACTTGCACAAATAATTACACAAATAAATCCTTAACAAGCACCATATACACACACAATCATCAACACAGCACGAAACACAATGTCACACATTCAACCACTTAAGCACAAGCACAAGCACAACACAGTCTTACTACAGCACCTAACTACTCCGACCCCACACTCACTGTCCTCAGTTTTCACATATCTGCAATTAAAAACACAATTTGGGTGGTGTAACTCCCTGATCAATCAAAATGCTCAATCTCTTCATCAGGTGCCAATGCCTTATCTCCCAAATCAGAGTCTTCTGCGTCATCTTCCTCTGACTCAATGTCTGAGTCGTCCCAGCGAGTTTTCTCATCAGTGGGTACGTTGTCATGAACTGGTTCTACAAATGCGATCCCAACTCTGCATAATGCTCAGGCATGCTCATTAAATGGATAATCCATCACGAGTTGCCACAATTCATCCTCCGTAGCAGGCCTTCCACCAATCCACAATTGCAGCATCTGCATTCCATACATTCGGGCCATGTATTGGTCATCCCGCGCATGTCGCTCGGTGAATGTAAGCACAGGCCCAAATGTGGTATCAGGTGCTTTGTTCTTAGTGAGATCCAAAGCACGCCGGTTAAATTGAGGAATGTAATCCAGGGCCTCCTCTTCAATACCATGGCCCATGAGGAAAGCTGTTAGAAGACCACCGAACCCATACCGATGCCCTTGATGAAGTTTGGCTTTCTTCATTGTTGAAATAATCACCGCTCCAACATTTATCTCGAGCCCTTTCATCAATGCATATATCAAACAAACTCTGTCCTGGGTGACATCAGTCATATGCACCCCCGGGATCAGGCAAGTACACACTATCTTCAACCAAATCCTTGCTTCTCTGTTCATTTGGGAGTATGGTAATGTGTGGTGATATCCTCTTTCCTTGTGATGACTCCACGTGGTTGTTGATCGTGCTTAACATAATGTGCGTCTGATATCTGCATACGGTAGAGTGATGTTCAGCTGGCGGAGGACATGCGCGTCTGTGTTCTGCGTCCCCAAGATGGCATTAAGATGCTATGGTTCAAAAGTAACCACCTGTCCTCTGATCTTGACTTTGTGGCTGCGTACGGTGGGGTTCCAATTAGTGTAGAATTCCCTTATGAGATGAAGATTACACTCTTTGGGTTCTTCGAAGATGAAGTTTAACCCCACAGTGTTTATCCTGCGTAAGATTCTCGGGAATTCTTGAGCTAGTGGATCCCTTGTTATTTGATCCTCAGGGAAATACTTGGTTTCCTTGTGCTTGGAGTACCATTTCTTCCCCTCATCCAATACCTATCATGTTCCATACTGCCTTCGTTGCCCCCTTGTAACTAGTGGTGCTGCTGGCACTGCTGCCCCAACTCTAAGTCTTTTTTGGCTGGCGCCAGATGTGGATGCACCTTTTCCCTTGTCTTGCCATCCAGACATTTTTCCTGTTCATCAAAATCATATATTTCAAATGTCATTCATGGTATAGTTAGCTACTACTAAGGTTGGGCTTAAATTGATCACCTCACACTTAGTTGTTAGCCATAATTCATACAATTCGACAAGAACAACCACGTAATTCCATCTCTTATTTCTCACAAGGTGCAGTGCATCAATAAAAGTCGATGGAATAGCTTCATTGTACTACTCAAAATTCATACAATGCATTGTTAAAGTTCATCCATCTATCCATTTACAAAGTGCATGAGCAATTCACAATTTTGTGCACAGCAACCTATTGGATTTTTCCTACTTTCATCCCCAAAAATCAACCTTCAACCTTAACATAATCGAAGTTTAATCACAAATTTTTAACTCCAACAACATACACAGCCCAAGATTTTACTTTTCTACCCTTTCTTCTTCTTCCAAACTCAATTTCTCATCCCTAGTTATCAACAATGTAAGATTTTCAATACAAATCATGTAATTATTGAGTTCATAACACAACATTAGCACAAAATCAACATTCATCCATGACCAATCAATTACACATCTTATTAATAACTTAGGTCAGAATTTCATCATAAAACATGTTCAAGAATCAAAATATACAGCAAGAATGACAAAAATTCGAGAACATATCTTTACTTGAAGAGTTTGAAGAAGACTTGAAGAAATTTCTTAAGTTAGAGCCGTGGCATGTTGAGGGAGAAAGGGGAAATGGGAGTTTTATCGCGGAGTTGTGCAAAAAAATTGGGAGAAAAATGTATTTTTGGGGGTTAAAAAGAAGGATTTCGCGTGGGTCGACCTGACTGTCCGAACTGACCCGACGTGAAAATAGCCTCAACGTGTCACGGAGGTTGTCGCACAGCTCAAGCTCTGTGTCATGGAGCCAACGCGGAGGCATTCTGCCTCCTGCCCCAAATATTTGCATTTTTACCTTTTTTCACCCTTTTCAATTTTTATTTGCACTCTATATCTTCTAAAAATCATCAAACAATAACAACTCGTTAGAAAATAGTGGGTTGCCTCCCACCTAGCGCCTTAGTTTTCATCATGGCATGACTATTTATTTTAGATAGTTTCTAACTATTATAGTACATTACATTCACGGGTTGCCTCCCGTGCAGCGTCTGGTTTATCGTCGCGGCTCGACGCTTGTCATCTCATTCTTCTACTAAGGTGATATACGTCATCTCTCGATTAACACCCTCACCCCAGTAGTGCTTACACCTTTGTCCATTCACTAATAATGTGGCACTTTTATCCTCTTGCCACAATTCAACTGCCCCGTATGGGGTCATCCTTACTACTTCAAACGGCCCCGACCACTTGGAGCGCAATTTCCCTAGGAAGAGTTTCACTCTAGAGTTGAATAGCAGCACCATTTGGCCCGGCTCAAAGATTCGATGCACCATATGCCTGTCGTGCCACCTTTTCATTTTTTCTTTGTAGCATTTTACACTTTCATATGCGTGCCATCGAAATTCATCCAACTCACTCAGCTGCATCAATCTCCTCTTTCCTGCTAGCTCAGGATCCATGTTCAGCTTCCGCACAGCCCAATAAGCTCGATGTTCAAGCTCTACGGGGAGATGACATGCGTTCCCATAAACCAATCTGTATGGTGAAGTCCCAATGGGTGTCTTATATGCAGTTCGATAAGCCCACAACGCATCATCCAGTTTGCTTGCCCAATACTTGCATTGTGCACTCACCGTTTTATGCAAAATCTGTTTAATTTCCCTGTTAGACACCTCTACTTGTCCGAAAGTTTGGGGATGATATGTCGTAGCCACTTTATGCCGCACCCCGTATTTCACTAGCAAATTCCTAAATCCTGCATTCACAAAATGTGCCCCTCCATCACTGATAATTGCTCGTGGCGTACCAAACCTGGTGAAAATCTGCTTCTTCACAAATCTAGCCACCACCTTGTTGTCGTTCCTGGGACATGCTGCTGCCTCAACCCACTTGGACACATAGTCCACTGCCACCAAGATGTATTGATTGCCAAATGATGGTGGAAACGGGCCCATAAAATCTATCCCCCACACATCGAACACCTCAACTTCCAATATGTGATGCAATGGCATCTCATGTCTCCTGCCGATTGTTCCTGCTCTTTGACATCGATCACATACCTTGACATAAGCTGTAGCATCTTTGAACAGCGTGGGCCAAAAGAACCCAGATTGCAGCACTTTGTGAGAAGTACGCTCTCGTCCATGATGACCTCCATACAGCGATGAATGACAACTCCTCAGCACCTCTGCCATTTGACTTTCTGTAATGTACCGCCTCATCACTTGATCTAGTCCTTGCTTGAATAGATACGGCTCATCCCACATGTAATACCTGGACTCATGCTTCAGCTTCTTCCTTTGTTGAGTCATTGCCTCAGGTGGGTATATTCCACTTACTAACAAGCTCACAATATCTGCATACCAAGGGAGTTCAGCTTCCTTTATTGCCAAGAGTTGTTCATCAGGGAACTCTTCTCGGATGCGCTCACCTTCCTTCACATGTGAATGGTTCTCTAGTCGCGATAGGTGATCTGCAACCTAATTTTCACTTCTCTTCCTGTCTCGGATCTCCAGATCAAACTCTTGCAGCAATAATATCTACCTGATTAGCCTAGGCTTCGCATCTTTCTTGACAAATAAGTACCGAATTGCCACATGATCAGTGTGCACCACCACTTTTGACCCCACCAGGTAGGATCTAAACTTGTCAAATGCAAACACTAGAGCCAGCATCTCCTTCTCCGTAACTGTATAATTAACTTGTGCAGCATCAAGCGTTTTGCTTGCATAGTAGATGGAATGAAAAATCTTATTCCTTCGCTGCCCCAATACCGCTCCTACAACCGCATCACTTGCATCACACATTAACTAAAAAGGATATTCCCAATCAGGAGCAATGAGAATAGGAGCTTCCACCAGCTTCTTTTTTAGCTCCTCAAATGCTTCTACACATTCCATGTCAAATTCAACCTTCACCTTTTTTTCTAACAACCGGCATATCGGTCTAGAAATCTTAGAGAAGTCTTGAATAAACCGTCCGTAAAGCCCAGCATGTCCTAAAAAGCTACGAACACCCTCAACTGATACTGGTGGTGCTATCACCTCTATCTTTGAACGATCGACCTCCAAACCTCTACATGACACCTTATGGCCAAGGACAATACCCTCCTTGACTAAAAAGTGACACTTTTCCTAGTTGAGCACTAGGTTTGAGTCTTCACATCTGGCTAACACCCTGTCTAGATTCTGCAAACACGTAGAAAATGAGTTACCAAAAACAGAAAAGTCATCCATAAATACCTCGACATAGTCTTCCACCATATCATGGAATATTGCCATCATTCATCGCTGGAATGTGGCTGGTGCATTGCATAGATAAAAAGGCTTCCGCCTGAAAGCATATGTCCCATAAGGACATGTAAACGTGGTCTTCTCCTGATCTTATGGTGTTATGGCTATTTGATTATAGCCAGAGTAACCATCCAGAAAGCAATAATATTCCTGCCCTGCCAGCCTGTCCAATATCTGATTAATGAATGGAATCGGATAGTGATCATTCCGAGTGGCCTCATTGAGCTTCCTATAATCCATGCAAATTCGCCAGCCCGTGACTGTGCGTGTGGGAATTAGCTCATTCTTTTCATTTGTGACCACTGTCATTCCCCCTTTCTTGGGAACGCATTGAACTGGGATAACCCATTCACTGTCTGAGATGGGATATACCACTCCTACATCCAGCCACTTGATCACTTCCTTTCTGACTACATCCTTCATCACCGGGTTCAACCTCCGCTGATGTTGCACGGTTGGCTTGGATCCCTTTTCCACAAATATCTTGTGCATGCAGAAAGCTAGACTGATCCCCTTAATGTCTGACATCTGCCATCCCATTGCTCTCTTTCGCCTCTTAAGGACAACCAATGCATCTTCACTTGTGCATCTGTCAGTTCTGTTGAGATGAAGAATGGTAAGGTGTCATCTTCACCCAAGAATACATACTGCAGATGTGGAGGCAATGTCTTTAACTCCAATTTAGGTGCCTCCTCTATTGATGGCTTTGGGGATGGTTCCAAGGACCTCTTCAATGGTTCAAAATCTTGCTTCCTGAAGAACCATTTTGGCTCATTCAAAGTCTGCACCATCTCATATGTCGCACTGTCCCCAAAATGATCACGTCCCACCAAGGCTCTCTCCAAGGGATCCTTTGAGTCAATAATCTGAAGGGTTGATTCCTGATTCAAAACACTGCTTGCTGATAACTCTTCATAGATGGAAGGTAGCTTCATGGCCTTATAGACATAAAGACCTCTACCTTATCATGAGCTCTCATGGTTAGCCGCCCAGTAACTACATCAATTAAGGCTCGCCCGATTTCAAAGAAGGGACGTCCCAAAATAAATGGAACTTCTGCATCTGGCTCAAAATCAAGAATTATAAAATCCACCAGAAATATGAGGGAGCCTACTTGCACTAGCACATCCTCCACAATTCCATCAGGTCTGGCCAATGAACGGTCAGCTAGCTGCAAGATCATAGTGGTGGGTCTAGGACTGCCCAGCCCCAGCTTCTTGAATACTGATGTTGGCATCAAAGTTATACTTGCTCCCAAATCGCACAAACCTCGAGCTTGAATAGACTGCCCAATTGTAATCTGAATAGTGAAGCTCCCAGGATCCTTGAGCTTTGTCGGCAATCAATTCTGTATACGGGAGGTGCACTCCTCATTAAGTGCAACTGTAGCATACTCTGTCAGTCTGCTCTTGTTTTCTACAATGTCTTTGATGTACTTAGCATATTTTGGCACTCCCTCCAGCACATCTACTAAAGGAACATTATTATGTACCTGCTTCAACACTTCCATGAACTTCTTGAAGCATGCTTCCTCCTTGTGCTTTTTCATTCTTTGAGGAAACGGGGGCGGTGGTCTTTCCATATCTACGGCCTTTTCATTCCCCCTCACATCATCGTTTCCTTCATCCTTTTCTGTTGCTCCAGATTTCTGAGGTGGCCTTTCGGGTTCCACCTCCCCGAGTTGCTTGCCGCTCTGGGTAGTAACTGCATTAACCTATTTGGATTTGGGTTTATCACTTGGCAATCCTCTCCTCGGTCTAGTATTTTGGGCTCCAGCTAACTGTCCCAACTGATACTCCAATGCCTTTGTAGCTAACTGCTGATTTTTCATGTCAGCTGTCGATTTTACCTGATCAGCCTGCATCTGCGCCTGGTTAGCTATTAGGGTTTTAAGCATATCCTCGATGTTGCTGGACTGAGGAGGTGCATTATTTCCTCTGGACTATGGCTGAAAATTGTGATGACCCCCTTGATTTCTGTGCACGCCCTGATTTGAACTCTGTCCCTGATGACTATTACTCCCCCATGAAAAATTTGGATGATTTCTCCAATTTGGGTTGTAACTGTTGCCATACTGTTGATTGTTGCTCCTCTGGGCATTTCCAACAAAATTTACTGAATTTGGATTGGCACCACAACACTCAGCTGAGTGTTCACTACTTCCACAGACTTCACACCACACCTGCTGAACTGCATTGACTGGGGCTTGTGCCTGGCTCAAACTCATGCTGCTAAAATAAGTGTTAATTTGATTCTGCAAAGCAGCTATTTGTGCAGAAATCGCTGTGAATCCATCTACCTTCAAGACCCCTGCCGCTTTCTTCACTTCCCCTCGGGTTGTATCAGCATTCCATTCAGGATTACCTTGTGAAATACGGTTCAACAAGGTGTACAGCTCTTCGTATGTCTTTTCCAGTGCCTTCCCCCTAGCTGCTGAGTCTAACAAAATCTTTATATGCGGTTCCAAGCCTTCAATGAATGTATGCACCAACACATCATTAGACTGATGATGGTGAGGACAATCTCTTAACATTGACTTGAACCTCTCCCAAGCCTAATACAAATTCTCACCCTCTCTCTGTTTGAAACTTAGAATCTAACTTCTAAGCCTGGTTGTCTTCCCTGATGGAAAGAATCGTATCAAAAACTTCCTCGCTAGGTCATCCCAAGTAGTAATAGAATATGGCGGTTCAGCCTTTAACCACCTCTTGGCTTCCCCAAGTAGTGAAAACGGGAATAGTGTAAGCCTCACATAATAAGATGATACTCCAGCGGGTATATATGTGTCACTTATCTCCAAGAAGTTTTGGAGATGCTGCTGTGGATGTTCATGAGGGAGACCTGTAAATTGCCCGCTGGTGTGCAATAATTACACCATATTCTGCTTAAGTTCAAATCGCCTCCTGGTTCCGGCCTGCGAATGCTGGATGTTACATTATTCGCATGTGGGATTGCCACCTCGCGGACCGGTCTTGCTGCTATCTCTTCTGGCACTTAAACTTCCCTTACAATCGGTGGATGTTGTTGTTTCTCCTGAATTGCCCTCCTTAATAACTGCAACTTCTTTTCTAGAGCTTCCATCTTCTGTAGATGAAATTGTCTCTCTGGCTCTAAAAACGGATCCACCAACTCCTTATCTCTTTCCAGCGTTTAGAAACAACTTAGTACCTGCAAGAGAAATCGCTAAGATCAAGTTGTCAACACTTGTATCGAACTTGTAAACTAACACTAAGAAAATTAAGTCACCAATTGCGCCAGTCCCCGACAACGGCGCCAAAAACATGTTCACTCCCAATCGCACGCAAGTGCACGTGGTCGTACAAGTAATAAAGTGGCTTTATTTCAAGCCAAGTATCAAACCCATAAGGACTGTAATGAAGGAGTAATTTTTCTCTAAGTGTTTAGTATACACACTTCTTTATACAAGTAGACAAGAAAAACAAATGGTGACATTTCAAGAATATTAGTTAATGTAACCTTAAGTGAAAATTATGAATTATAATCTGAACAATAGCACGAACAAGCTGAGGTTAAGGCAAAACATGCAGATATGTAATTTATTGATAAAATTTCAGTCAACACTTCTCTTCGGTTGTTAGTCAGTAATTATTATCAATGGATTGGGTCTTTCGAACTCCTCACCAATTAAAGAATTATGAGATTTACATTACACATTTCTGTGATGCAACAACTCATATTCTCATAAACCAAACTAAATTCCATAGATGACCAAATATGACATTACAGATATATTTCTATTCTGAACGTTAACTTCTCTTAATTTCTCAACCAAGACAAGAACATATTCTACCAATTCACATCCATCCAAATAATCTTCCTTTCGGAAATAAAATTGGAATTTTAATATATACATTAACAATGGCCAATCATTAATGTAGTAAAACCAAGAATCAGTAGAACAACCATTTTAGAGAAGATAAAAACTGAAATAATATCAATTACATACTACTGCAATTATCCTCAACCTCAGCCAAAGGTGAATTAGCCACTCCTTTGAGGATTAAACATCTTCAAACCAGTAGAAAACATACAAGCAATTGAAATTTAAGAGAAAAAGGAAGAGAATTAACCCTAGGACTTCTTCAGCTCAACTGCTTGATACCCACATTCTAGCATGAAATGTCAGATATCTTAAAATAAAACCTAAGTGTGCTATTTATACAAGCGAGAAATTTTTCGGAATAAACTGGCAACGTGGCACGGAGGCTATCGCGGAGCATCAGCTCCGTGCCACGACCTTGTCGCAGAGCCTCACTGGAACTTGGATGCACAGATTCTTAGCCTCAGTGTGGCACGGAGACTATCGTGGAGCCTCAGCTCCATTCCACGGACTTGTCGTGCACCTTCACTGGAATCAGGGTGTGCAGCAAAGTCTTCCCAACGTGTCACGGAAGTAAACGCGGAGCATAGGCCCTGTGACACGGTGCCATCGCACACCTTCACTGGAATTCACCTAAAGTTTCACTCTAGGCAGAATCCTACCGCGATGGTAGCGTGCCACAACCTCTATCACGGAGCATCAATTGCTTTGTATTTTCTTGCCGACTTCCGCATTTTGCTTCCGAGTCAATTCCTTCACTTCACCAACTTCTAGATTAGTTTCCAAAATTCATTTTAAGCTGCAAAAACAATAGCTAATCATGTTGGTTAGTATAAATCCACATTTACATAAAAATCACATGAGAATGTACACATAGAAGTAGATAAACAAGTCAAAATTAAGTAATAAAGTATCACTTAGGCATGCAATTTTTGCCAACAACAGTTGCCACCTGCGTTTCGCAGGTGAAGCGCCGGCTCCCTCCTTTTGCTCTCAGCTTTCTGCCTATTTCCTACACTTGGGTGGCGATTCACGCTTGAGCACCTGCATTTCGCAGGTCTCACTCAGTGCTTGTCCTATTTTTCTTTCACTTGATTCCTCATACCATCAACCTACAAAAACAATAACAAAAAATCAAAGAACCAAAACTAAAAACACGTGGGTTGCCTCTCTAGAAGCGCCTTATTTAACGTCATGGCACGCCGGATACTCTTCATTCATCAATTCTCCTGAGGGTCATCCTCTGAATCAAATTCATCCTCACAATTTTCATCTTCCTCCTCTTCATTTAGGACCGCCATCACTTTGCATTCATCCAAGGACTTTATGGGTTGACAGACGTTGAAAGTGACTTCATCACCACCCACTCTAAACTTAAAATCCTCTAGCTCCACATCCACCAATGTTCTACCTGTGACTAGCAACAGGTGCCCCAAAATGATAGGCACCTCAACATCCATATCGCAATCCAACACGACAAACTCAGCTGGAAGGATAAATTTGTCCACTCGAACCGAAATATCTTCTAACACTCCCACAGGTCTCTTGATAGACCGGTCCCCCAATAAGAGCCTCATTGTATTAGGATTGGGATTTTCCAAACCTAACATTTTGAAAATGATAAGAGGCATCAAATTTATGCTAACCCCAAAGTCACATAAAGCCTTTCTGAGAATGCATAGTCCAATAGTGCAAGGGATGGTAAAAGCCTTGGGGTCCTCTCTCTTGGGAGCAAGATTGACTCTCCATTACTACTCCACAGTGGTGCATCATCTCCCTTGTGCCCACATCCACTATCTTCTTTATATTTAGTAATTTTTCCATGAATTTTTCATAGCCCGACATTTGAAGCAATGCATCCACCAATGGTATGTTTATGGAAAACTTGCTAAATATTTCTATGAATTTCTTGAATTAGTTATCCTCTTTCTTCTTCTCCAAATGCTGAGGGTAAGGATGCGAGATTCTAGGCTCCTAGCTGTAATGCCTCAAAAGTCCCTAGATCAAACACGAGGGTTGAAACGGAGAAAACAGCATAGCCTGTACTTGTCATAGAACAAGTTGTCCAGTGACTCATGGTGTGACATAACGGGTCTTTAGGTGAACTGTTAGGAGGAGCCCAATTTGGAAGAAGTATTACCAGTGGTGACGGATGGAGGAACGACTCATCACATGACCCAACGAGTCATTAGTGAGCCCATCATGAGGGCGCATAGGAAGTTTCATACTAGGAGAGCTAACGGGTCAGGAAATGAGTTGTGGTGTCACTTTATGACTCATTAGGAGGCCTGTTGTTAGGATGTCTAAGAATGGAGGATGGAATTTCCAGTGGTGGCAACGAAAGGAAGTAACGAGTCATCGTGTCATGCCATGAGTCGTGGTGCCTCTCATTAAGTGTGCGAGGAAGGGTTTGGCAGTAATTGATGACAGATGGATGGATGAGTCATTGTGCACCTAATGACGCGTCAAGTGACCCAGGGGATGAGGAAGTTTAGTAAATGAGGATTTTCCTAGTGAAGATGACAAGACAAGACCATGACTCATTAGTAGACCCAATGACTCATTAAGTCCCTCGGGGTGACTGGCAGTATCACTTTTCCTGCAAATTTAATAAGGGTGTTTTTGTAAATTCTAATCCCTAAACTGTGTTATTTTAAGCTTTTTTAGGAGGGTTTTAAGAGAGGTTAAGCCCATTATAACCATTCCCCACCATGCATGCAAGCCTAGACCCCTCCATTGAAGATCAAGCTTAGAATTCTCTAATTTCTCTTCAAATTCCTTGGGCTTTCTTGGGCAGGTTTAGATTTGATTCCTCTAGATACGTGAGGCCATGAATGAGGATTTCTTTCACCCTCATGCTCATAATTCTTCTCAATTTCATAAATCAAGTCTTAATTCAAATCATGATCTAAAAGAGATTTCAATCTAATTTCATAGACTTCTTACAAATTGTTTATGGGTTGATTCTCTCTATGTTTTAAAGTATGTTTGATGATTAATGGGCATATTTTTATACATGTTTTGATTACAAACTCATAAGTTCAAGTTTTAGAAGATTTTTCCCAATTATGCAAGTTTATAAAAAAGTCTAGTTTATGATTGATCGTTTCAAGTATGATGAAACATCTAGCATGTACGGATGTTTACAAGTTACCCATATATGTATTTATGATTTTACTTATAAAGTCTATCTCATGCAAGCATGATTTTAATATTTAGGCAAGCCCACTCAAGTTAAGCATGATTTCATAATTTAACCAAGGCTAATAAGGTCAGTTATCTCATGTTTTGGAGTCAAGACTCCCCATATGTTAAGATCTAAGCTATGTTTTGATATATGATTGTTCGGGCATTATATATGTTTTGGGAGTACTATCTAGAACCGACCAGGCTAGGGGTTTCAAGGTTCCCCAGTCTTATAAACTACGCGCCAATATAGGTATACTTTGGGGCTTCTCAAGAGAGCGTTTTCCCCCGCCCAAGAGCACACCGTGATATCACACCTTAATTAATTCTTCGCCCTAGCAAGGCTTAGGATGGCCATCCTCCATGTGGGAAAGACGTGAGAAACCATGCGCTCATACATGGTGGTTTCCGGTTAAGATGAGTCTCACATTGTTCTTCATGATTCAGTAATGCATGTACTATGAGACATGTTTTTAGCAAGTTTGATCCAAGAATCAGTTTATGAGCTTTTACTTATGCTTTTAGATATGGCAAGCCATATGCATTTATTTTCATCTTTAGGTCATTCGACTAAGTACGAGACCCAGTTTATGTCAATTCATATTTTCAGATATCAGCATACAGTCCTTACTCTCAAAACATTATGATGTTATGATTTATGATATGCATGATTTTAGTTTTTACTTACTTAGCCTGTTTTTACTTACCTTGCATACTTAGTACATTTCCAGTACTAACCGCATACTCTATATTGTATCATTTTATGATACAAGTCCTAGCGATCAGACTTAGACGCGTCGTTAGCTCAGCCCTCATTCTAGCTCAGACCCTACCTTGGGTGAGTCCTTATCCTCCGAGAACATCTATCTTTCAGTATTTTCATGTCAGTTTGTTTCAGATGTAGAGATAGTTGAGGGCTTTCCCAGCATCTCTTCAGTTAGTAGAGGCTTTTCAAACATAGATTTATGTATTCAGCTTCCGATTCAATGTTATGATATTTCCGTTTGATAGACTTCTGTTATTTTAGAATTTAGTTATCTTTTCTCATGTTGATTTCAGTTGTCATGTCCATGACATGGGTTAACTTAGAGCCATTTATGATTCTAGATTCCATGTCTAGATCGGGGCCTATGTTCGGGTCGTGACACTATCATTGTGCATTGAGGCCTCCTTTCCCTTTTCCTCATCATCAACATTCTTGGAGAAACAACTACTCCTTCCTCTTCAAATACCTTTTCATTATCACCAACACTTGGTGCTTTTGGCACCACATCTTTCTCTCCATCATTTGTGATTAGATCACCAGCTTGTTTGGCCTTCACACCTGCATCAGCTAAGATTTTCCTACTCCTAGTAACAAACGCCATGCAATGGCCATCCTTCTTTGAAATTGGTACGATGTCACTCAGAAGGATTCCTTTCATTCGGGGATTCATTTGAGATGAAAGATGATTCATTTGCTTCCAAATTCTTAATGGAAGCCGAATGAGAGCTCACCATTTGGGCAATGTTAGAAACCTCCCTTTCTAAATACTTAACCCCGTTGTCTGTAGACTCGACCTTATTTATCACTCTTGCTAACATTTATTCGATATTGGAATTCCCAATATCACTCACCCTGGGTTGCATTTGTGGAGGATCAACCTTAGGAGGGGTGTGTATGGGTTTGAACTTTGATGGTGTCGCTCACCTTCATAATTTGACTCTATATTTTCCCACCTGTCATTCCTATCCACCTAACCTTAGTTATCATGGTTCCTCCAACCTTGATTCTCATCTCGTGGATGCCAAGGGCCTTGATTGGCACCTTCACATCCCAGGCGGGAACCCCCCATTTGACCTGCCATGAATTGACACTCTTCCTCGTACCTTGGCAGTGAAGCTTCACCCTCATATTGCATAGGACCTTGTGTCCTCACAGCATTGACATTCTTGGACCCGATTCTCATGACGTGTTTTGTCATTAGTTCAAGATGGGATCATTTTTTCTAGGGTCTCATCTCTCTCTTTATCTCGTTTTCTCATTTCCGTAGTCGCAATGTTGGGACTAGCACCACCTGAGAGCACCTTGGTGTCCTTAATGTGCCATGCTTGGTTTATCTTAGTCATTCTATCCAAAAGAGCATTTTCCATTCCATATGTTTGGTCCATCAAAAACCCACCAACGAGATTTTTGGCCACGAACTTGTTAATGGAATCTAAGGATCGATAAAAACTCCGAAGTAGCACTCCATCCGGTAAGCTATAATTTGGGCCTATTGCAACCTTTTTCTTAAAATGTAGCCAAACATCATGGAGTGGCTCTCCAGGTAGTTTCCTGAAATTAGTTATATCATCCCTCAATTGGATAATTCTCGATGGAGGGAAAAATCTATCAAAGAACACTTCCGTGAGCTCATGCCATGAGCTGATGGACCCAGGAGGAAGTTCCTCCAACCAAATAGTGGCCTCTATCATTATTGAGAATGGGAAAAGCCTTAGTTGAATCGATTCCTAGCTAATGTTAGTGATGTTGAAAGGCTGGCATATCTCAAGGAAATTCCAAATTTGTCGGTTAGCGTCCTCACTAGGTTTCCATCCATTTAACCCTTTCATTTGGAGAAAATGGAGCATAGTGCTCGTCACATGAAACATGACATTTCCTACCATGGGAGGTAGGTGAATAGCCCCAGCTATGTCAAGTATCATTGGATCATCATCCTCATGGTCCATGTGGTTGTCCACAAAACCCTCTTTAGAATGTTGGCTTATATAAATCAACCTAAAGAGGCACTGAAAATGACAACTATGTAGAAATAAAACACAATACGCTAAATTAATTTAAATCCACAAAAAACTAAAGGTTAATAAATCTCATTCCCTGGCAACGGCGCCAAAATTGATGGCGTCCAAATACACTCCTCATGAGGAGAAAGTGTACACGGTCATTGAATATAATTTACCCAACTCGTGAGTCGAGGTCGAATCCACAGGAAAAAAAGATTGATGGAAACAAAAGTTGTCTATTGACTTGAATCAACTAGCATCATTGTATCAAAAATAGGAAAGTAAATATTGGGGTGGTAAGATCACACTATGAATTTAAACTCAATCAATGGAACAAGGAAACCAATTTCGAATAACAAATGTGAGCGAACGCTAGGGGTATACTGTTGACGAGGAATTAATGGGATTGGGGTTAACTAGCAAATAAGCATTACTTACAAACATAATAGTCGGGGATAAGGCGACACCCGATATTTTTCAACCACTTGGGAGCCCTTTGCCTTGGGTTTTGTCAAACCCCAAGGGCCAAACACACCAACTACTACAACTTGAGTAAGAATTAAAGTATCTCTAGCCTCAATTTTTAATGGGTGTATGAAAATGGGTTTTGGCTATCTCTAGCCTAACCCCACATAATCAAAACCCGATTACCCACTATTATTTTCTCACCATATTCTATTCCTCTTTTTCAAGCAACAATAGAATAAGTAAACACAATCTACACTTGAAATTATAGATATTTCAGTTATAATTTAGAGAAAATAATGAATTTATGCTAAATAAGTAATTCTAAGATTACTCTAGCAACACCCAATCCAATCTAGCCCCTATTATGTATACACCCCTATTAAGATATTTAGCTACTCATAGATGAAAAAACAAGAGATTATATTAATAAATAAATTCATATCATTCATCATAAAGAGTAAATTTCAAGCTCAATTTTCTCTTCAATGGAGGTTTATACCTTTAGAAACTATAAGAAGATGAAGAAAAAAACTCTCTATCTTTTTTCTTTCTCCATAAATTCTAAGCAATATAATATGCTAACGCAATGGAATTGAAGGTTCTTAACAAGGAATGTACAAAAATAGGTTAAAGGTTCTCCTCTTTTCTTGTGCTGGATAATTTTACCCCTTTGATGACGGCCTCATTTGCGAGGCACCTGCGTTTCACAAGTGTCCATCTGCAAGGCGCCGCTCGATCGCAACTGGGGGCTAGTGATTCCTGTCGTAGTCTGGTGTTGGAACCCTACGTTCCACCGGTGTGCCTTCCACTTCCACACAGTACTCTCCGGCGTTTGGTCGGCTTTTCACCGGTGTCATCCGGCGAATCGCAAGTCCTCTTCTTCCGGCTCCATGCTTTTTGTTTAATTTCTTGCTTTCTCTATTTAAATTGAATGCCTGCAAAAATCAAAGAAAAAATGCATAGGATCTTCCCAAATGACTTGAAAACCAAGTTAAAACTCATGTTTAAAGCCTAATGAGTTGGTAAATTACCAACTCATCAGTGGTTGATATCCAATTGGCATCAGTAAGACCTCAATTCACATAAAATATAGCTTTGAGTAATCTAAGGTACTTTGTGGTGGACCGTTATGTTGAGCTTTGATGGTGTTTGCAATAATGTCTTGTAGTTGTTGAACAATTAAAGTGGCCATTAAAACATATAGATATGCGCATTGAGTGGCAACTATTTTGGTGGGAGATTCAATATCAATTTTTTTTCACGGTGTTATATTGTGACTTAACTCTCCTTGGATGTGTTACACCCCATAAAATTCTTGACATGTAGATAGCCTACTCGCATATTGGTTAAGAGTTTTAGAATGCCATACATGCTAGAAAAAGGCCCAAGGGAAGACCGGACAAGCATCGCATCAATCATCGCAAGAGGAGGCCGGGAAGACCCCCTCTGCGATGGCAACGTGCCACGGAGGAAGCCCCTACGCGATGGCCAACGTGCCACGGAGGAGGGTGTCCAGGCCCAAGTATGTAAGACCCCACTTCGTTTTAAAATTCATTTTCCCCACTTTAAATTTCCAGAAATGAGCAGAACAGTAAGAGGACGAAGGTTTTCATTAAAATTCCTTCCGATTACGCCGTCAAACGCAGTCCAAACTCGAATTAATCTTGGGTAGTGAAGTATTAAGCTGTCGGGAGCATTCCTGCGGAGTTAGTTTTGTGAAATTCTGCCGGCGAATCGTCATCCTACCGAGCTAAGGTAAGTGGAATTGCTCCAAATTAGTGTCAATGTACTCCTAGCCCTAAAGTGAGTATTTCTCCCTTCTGGACTTCCAAGAAACAGTGAGTTTTCCGCTGTTTTTCGATAAGTCAAAGTTTGGGCTATATATATATTCAAAGTAGTATTTTCTTCTAGAATATCGATGAATTTAGTTCTAATTGCTATGAATATGAATGCAGTTGGAAAAAATAGCTGAAAATTAGTCGAGTTACGCCATATACTCAGAGAGTTAATGGACAAGGTATGTAAATCTAGTTCTTCGGCAAGCTAGTAGTTCCGGTATAATAAAATAGCTCAAGTGCCAATAGAATGTTTCAGAAGCCGCATACTATGTTTATTATAAATTTTAGTACGATGTTGGAAACATCATGTCATGTGTAGCATGAAACTTACTAGCACGATATAAATTCTAGTAGAAAGTTTCAGAAATAGTACAGCATGCCCAGTACGTAATTTAGTAAAGTATGTCAGGATATTATCGTGTTCAGCCGGAACTTAGTAGGTAATATAAGTTCTCGTAAAGTATTTCAGAAATAGAATAGTGGCTTAATATGGATTTTAGAAAGCATGTTAGAAATAGTAAATCATGTTTACCATGAAACTTAGTTATACAATATGATTCTCAGCAGAAATATTATATCTTGTTTCAGTATCAGATTTAGCACAGTATGACAGAAATTATATATATACCATTATCAGTTTCAGCATGCATTTTATATATACACAATACTATCATTAGCTTCAACATGTATCGTATGCGGTTAATATTATCAGTTGAGACTTGACTGTATTGTTTTGGGTTGGATTACCTAGCATTCATGACCGCCCCAGGGTTAATAGCTATATCAACTCGTCCACCAGAGGGCGAGGATACGTCGCTCTATGGAGTGGCAGGCCATCCCCTAGGGGACGAAGATGGGATGCCAGTTTCCCTATATTTTGCCTTGGTCGGCTTTTATACACCCCCGTCGTGCGGGTACGCCCGGGGTGTTGATTCAGGAGTCCTCCGGACTCAGGTACAGTTATAGTCAGGGGCTCAGTGGGCCCAAGTGCATACCCAGGGGACCGGCAGGATGCTTATAATTACTACGGGAGATGGGTTGACCGGGGTAGGGGTATAGATTGCGTGTTGGTTGTACCTTCCGGCTTATGGGGCCAGGTAAGGTTTATGTGTGCTATGTTATGTATGTTATGTTATATTATGCCATGTTACATTAGATATGAGATCGACAGTAGAACGCTACTTTCCCAGGTAGGACTCTTACTCCTTTCAGCATAGTTGAGGACAGTCTTAAACTTATACTTTCAGTCAGTTACAATCTATTTCTTTCTATTTCAGTTCTACCTGTTATATTGCTTGTCTTCAATTAATTTCTAGTTGTTGCTTTGCATACTCAGTACCAGTGGTACTAACGCCCGTTTGGGATGCTGCATTACTTGCCTACAGGTACTCACAGACGAGGAGTCGATCCCTCGTGATTCCAGCCAGCACACAGAGTCATCAGCTCCTGTCGTCCTGAGCTAGACAGCTAGAGGTTTATTCCTTTTCTTTGTTATACAGTATGGGTAGGTCGAGGCCCTGTCCCGACCATCTTATCAGTATTCTTAGAGGCTTGCAGATTGTACATTCCCTTGGTTAGCTGTATCGGTCATGTGAGGCCGTGTGTATGTTTTAGTTGTTTATGATGGCCGTGTGGGGCCTTATTCTGTGGTAGCAGTGACTTTGTCGGTCACGTAGCAGTTTAGCACTTGTTTTCTTGATTCAGAAGTTACTAGACAGCATGGTGGCCTAGTCGGCCCATATAGGTTCCCTATTGATTCAGTTTTTCTGGGTAGCTATTGTTTTCTTATAGGTGGCTATAGGCCTAGTCGGCCGGAGGCTGTATTTACAACCGTCATATAGCCGTTGTTTTCTTAAATCCAGGGTTAGAGCTAGCCTGGCACCAAAAGTGCTTAGGCTCAGCTAGTCCAGCAGTCCAGGTCCCAGTAGGGCACCAGGTGCTAGTCATGCCTCCCAAGGCGGGGCGTGACAAACTTGGTATCAGAGAAGGTCGTATCCCAAGGAGTTTGCAAGCCGTGCTAAGTAGAGTCTTGCCTGTGGATGTGTTGTGCACCATGTACTATAGGCAGGAGGCTGCAAGACATGATAGGATGGTTGCTTTTTATTCTTATTCAGTCGTGCTGTAGAGCAGTACAGTATAGGGTTGAGTCCCTAGAGCTTACTATATTCTTTGGTTACAGATAAAATGTCAGACCAGCGACATCCTATCACAGGCCGGAGATTGGACATTGTAGAAGGGGAAGGCACCAGTAGGATGCCTCACCCTCGTTTAGAAATAGCCCGATCAGAGGGCAATACAGAGGCATTGTCCCAACCTTCTCAGCAGTCTCCACCACATCAGGAGCCACTTGGGGCGACACCACCTCTAGCAGTCCCTATACCGATACCTTCCAACCAGGAGGTCAGGAGTGCGGTAGTCATGTTAGCACAAATGATGGTTGCTCAGCGTCAGCCGATGCCGTCTACAGTTGCAGAGTCGTCAGGAGGGCCCAGTAGTTCGAGGGTCCGAGAATTTTTGGCTCTAAATCCCCCATAGTTTATAGGTACGGACTGGACAGAGGACCCTCAGGATTTTCTAGATAAAATGCAGAGAATTTTCAGGGTTATGCATGTCACGCCTACAGAATCGATTGAATTGGCAGCATTCCGGTTAAGGGACATCTCCGTGTTGTGGTATGAAAGCTGGGAAAGCTCCCGAGGGAGAGATGTTTCCCCTCCGACCTGGTCCAGCTTCTCAGGAGCTTTTCTGGATCACTATTTACCATAGGAGATTCGACAGGCCCAGGTGGATCAGTTTTTACATTTGGAGCAGGGGGACATGAGTGTTCGAGAATACGCCTTGCGGTTTGATTCTTTGGCCCGGTATGGACCAGCTTTTATTGATACCATGGCGTCCAGAGTACACCGCTTCATCATGGGGTTGAATCCAGAATATGTTGAGACTTTTATTACGGCTAAACTGCTAGAGGACATGGATATTGCCCGAGTTCAGGCATTCGCCCAGAATATTAAGGTCATCAGGCAATGGCAGCAGGAGATCAAGAAGACCAATCAGGAACAGCACCGCAGGGATAGGCTATTTGAGTTATAGAGGGAGGATCGAGGAGGACCTAGGCCACGATTGTTAGATAGGCTGCTCAGACCCCCACCTCCACCACAGCCGTAGAGGGGAAGATTTAGCCACATGGGGCAGTCAGAGACCGGCAGAGGCTCGCAAACTGTAGATTCACCACCATAGAGGAGGGCGGAGCAAAGTAGGTATACCCTACCACTTTTCCCTATATGCAGTCGACGGCATTCTGGAGCATGCAGATACAGCTCCACCGGATGTTATATTTGTGGCCAAGAGGGTCATCTGATGAGGGATTGTGCAGCCAGAGGTCAGGATGACCGGGATAGACAGGACAGGGCATCCGCAGGGTCACTAGCTTCAGTATCCTCGGCAAGGTGCAGGTCCTCAGTTTCAGCAGGCAGAGGCCGGCACAGATCAGGGACCTCCAGTGTAGGTTCGGGTCCAAGCCGCACATATGCCTTACCAGGGAGGCAGGATTTAGAAGCGTCACCTGATGTTGTGACAGGTATGATGACTTTCTGCTCGTACCCTGCTTATGTATTGATTGATCCAAGATCTACTTTGTCCTACGTTAACCCATTTGTGGCTCGAAAGTTTAGTGTTGCACCAGAGTTTCTTCAGCAATCCTTTTAAGTATCCACACCCGTTGGTGACTCCATTATAGCCAGAAGGGTCTATCGAGGGTGTACAGTAGAGGTTGCTGATTGTCAGACCACAGTAGATCTGGTAGAATTAGAGATGGTTGATTTTGACGCCATTATGGGTATAAATTGGTTGGCTCCGTGCTATGCAAATGTAGAATGCTGGACCAAGACAATCCGATTCCACTTTCCAGGGGAGGTAGTACGAGAGTGGAAGGGCAGTACAATTACGCCAAAGGTAGGTTTATTTCCTATCTTCAGGCGAGAAAGTTGATAGCTAAGGGGTGCATTTACCATATTATCAGAGTTCAGGATGTTCGAGTAGAGCCTCCGACTCTCCAGTCTGTTCCAGTGGTGAATGAATTCCCAGATGTATTTCCATATGAGTTACCCGGTATTCCCCCAGAAAGGGAAATAGATTTTGCAATTGATTTACTACCAGGAACTCAGCCCATATCAATTCCTCCATATCGTATGGCTCCTGCTGAACTTAGAGAATTAAAGGAGTAGCTGAAAGATCTGTTAGATAAGGGCTTTATCAAGCCAAGTACTTCACCTTGGGGTACGCCAGTTCTATTTGTGAGAAAGAAGGATGTGTATAAACTACCGGAATTTGAATAAGGTTACAGTCAAGAAAAAGTATCTGCTTCCCAGAATAGATGATTTGTTTGATCAGTTACAAGGGGCCAGATATTTCTCCAAGATTGACTTATGGTCTGGATACACCATCAGGTTCGAGTTCGTGAAAGGGACATTCCAAAGACTGCCTTCAGGACCAGATACGACCATTTTGAATTCCTAGTCATGTCCTTTGGGCTGACGAATGCCCCAACAGTATTTATGGACCTGATGAACAGCATCTTCAGACCATACCTGGACCCGTTCGTGATAGTGTTTATTGACGATATTCTAGTGTATTCTCGCTCACAGGCAGACCACCAGGCTCATTTACGGACAGTGCTCCAAATTCTCAGGGAGCGTCAATTGTATGCCAAGTTCTCTAAATGTGAATTTTAGTTGAATTTAGTAGCTTTTTTGGGACACATCGTGTCGGATGCTGGTATACAGGTAGACACGCAGAAAATAGAGGCAGTAAAAACATGGCCCAGACCTACCACTTCGACCGATGTCCGCAGTTTTCTGAGATTAGCAGGGTACTATAGAAGATTTATTGAAGGATTCTCCACCATAGCGGCACCTCTGACTAAGCTGACGCAAAAAGCAATAAAGTTTCAGTGGATGGAAGCATGTGAGAAGAGTTTCAAAGAACTGAAAGACAGGTTAACCTCTGCCCCAGTGTTAGCATTGCCAGAAGGTATAGAGGGTTATGCAGTTTATTGTGACGCTTCGGGTATTGGGTTAGGATGTGTGTTGATGCAGCACGGTAAAGTGATTGCTTATGCTTCCAGACAGCTGAGGAAACACAAAAAGAATTATCCTACCCATGACCTAGAACTAGCCGCAGTGATCCACACCCTAAAGATATGGAGACATTACTTATATGGCGTTCACATGGATATTTTCACTGACCATAAGAGCCTGCAGTATATCTTCACCCAGAGAGAGTTGAACTTACGGCAGTGTTGCTGGTTGGAATTTTTGAAAGATTATGATGTAAATATTCTGTATCACCCAGGCAGAGCCAACATAGCAGCAGATGCCCTTAGTCGTAAGTCTATGGGGAGTTTGGCATACTTGTAGCCCGAGCAGCGGGAATTGGCCCGAGAAATACACCAGTTAGCCAGTTTAGCCATTCGTGTAGCAGAAACAGAGGACAACAGAGTGGTAATTCAGAACATCGCAGTTTCATCATTACTTATAGAGGTAAAGGAATGGCAGTATGAAGATCCTGACCTGGTTCCGCTTAAAGACAGAGTTCAACAAGGAAAAGCGCCGGATTTTCAGGTAACTGAGAATGAAGTGTTGCGATGTAAAGGCCGCCTTTGTGTTCAAGATATTTCAGGGCTTCACCAACAGATTATGAGCGAGGCACATTACGCCCGCTATTCTCTCCACCCAGGCGCGATGAAAATGTACCATGATATTAAAGAAATCTACTGGTGGTTGTTGTGCCCGCAAGTGTACTGGTCGTACAAGTAATATAGTGGCCCTTTTTAAGAGCCGCATGTCGAACCTGCAGGGACTGGACCAAGTCAGCTCATTATTAAGTTCAAGTGTGATATTAAATGCCGCAAGTGTTGATCATAGACTTTTACAAGAAATTTCATTAAGTCTAGTGTGGTCAACGAAATTATTCTGAATTCATTCAAGGAGCAACTAGAGTTAAAGCTGGATAATCATGCGATACTACGATTTGCAATGGTTTAAGTATGAAACTATCAATTTTCGTCTCACATAATTAGAATTGCATGTTCATGGTCTTCCGAACCTCTAAACACGACAAACTAGCCTCACTACTACATTGTTGAGCGCGGATGTTATTTCTAGTTCGTGGGCAATTCACTAGGTGGATGTGGTTAATGGGGTTATTCCATTGATTTGGGTACTTCCGTACCTCCAACCATTTAACCAATCTTAGCTTCACAACTACTCCTACAAGTGGTGGAGTACGATTCTAAGTTGGTGTCTTTCTATCTTCCCATTTTATCAACCAAGCAAGGTATTAGGTATATACCTATCCTAACCACAAATCTTATCAAAAGACAAGAACTTGCTTCCTACATTCTTATTGTTCTCGCCTAGGTTTGCATTATCAAGCATTTACCTATGCATAACGTGTGTGTTTTCATGCTGATCAATCATAAAAACAACCATAATTAAGATTGCAAGACAAAACAACAATCAATAACTTAATTCCAAAACAAATTCGTAAAAACAAAATCATAACTCATGGCTTCAACCCTAGAGGAAGGGTTCTAGCCACTCAAGTTCGTAAAATTACAAGAAAACATTGTTAAAGTAACATACTTACAAGAATTGGTAGAGGAGAAGATGAAATTGATGAACCCTAGGTGAGTTCTCCCACTTCTCCCTTCACTCCTAGGTGGTTTTTCAGAATAAAATCGTGACCAAATGTTTTTAGGAGCTAAGGGACCTATTTATAGTAAATGAGAAAAAGCAGCTATTTAGCCCGAAGTGGAGTGGCTCTGTGTCACGGAGTGTATCGCGGAGCACTGCCTCCATGACAGAGAGTGTATCGCGGAGCACTGCCTCCGTGACACGCAGTGTATCGCGGATCACTGCCTCCGTGACATAGAGTGTATCGCGGCAACTGCCTCCGTGACACGAAGGTATCGCGGAAGCCCTCTGGAAATTGCCCAATTTAAATCCTGGAGGCAGAACACTGTCGCGATGGCTCCATGACACAGTGCCCATCGCGGCACCCTTCAGTGATCCCTCATTTTGTTCCAACTTTGGTGTATCACTCCCGATATCATTCCTCCACTTCACCAAATCATAGATTAAGTACTCAAATGCGTTATTTACCTTCAAAAACAAGAACTAATTATGTTGGTTAGTATATATTCACATTTACATAAAATCACATGAGAATGTATATAAATAAGTAGATAAACAAGACTAAATTGAGTTATAAAGTAGCACTTGGGCATGCAATTATGCCCAAGATCAGTGGCCAGGTATGAAGAGGGAAATAGCAGAATTCGTAGCCCATTGTCCTAATTGCCAGCAAGTAAAAGCAGAACACCAGAAACCAGGTGGATTGACTCAAGACATAGTTGTGCCTCTTTGGAAGTGGGAAGCAGTAAATATGGATTTTGTGGCAGGATTATCCCGTACCAGACATAGAAATGACTCGATTTGGGTAGTGTTGATAGACTGACAAAATCAGCCCATTTTCTACCAGTAAGGTCTACTTTCTCTGCCGAAGATTATGCTAAGTTGTATATCATAGAAATAGTCAGACTGCACGGTGTTCTAGTGTCCATTATCTCTGACAGAGGGGCACAATTCACAACTAAATTTTGGCAATCATTTCAGAGAGGACTGGGGACACAGAATAACCTAAGCACAGCATTCTACCCTCAGACAGATGGACAGGCAGAACGCACTATTCAGATGCTCGAGGATATATGTTACGAGCATGTGTATTGGACTTTAGAGGTAGCTGGGATGAGCACCTACCACTTATTGAGTTTGCTTATAACAATAGCTACCACTCAGTTATCCAGATGGCGCCTTACGAGGCTTTGTATGGGCGAAAATGCAGATCGCCGGTTGGCTGGTTTGAAGTAGGAGAGTCAGCGTTGATTAGGCCGGATATTATTCATCAGTAAGAAGAAAAGGTAAAGCTTATCAGAGAACTCCTACTAACTGCTCAGAGCCGCCAGAAATTGTATGCTGATGTGCGGCGCAAAAACCTGGAATTTAATGTGAATGACTGGGTGTTTTTGAAAGTTTCTCCGATGAAAGGGGTGATGAGATTCGGCAAGAAAGGCAAGCTCAGCCCGAGATTTGTTGGGCCTTATCAGATCTATCGAAGAATAGGCCAAGTGGCATATGAGTTGAACTTACCTCCAGAATTAGAGTCTGTTCATCCGGTTTTCCATGTGTCCATGCTGAAGAAGTATATAGGAGACCCCTCCAGAGTTGTCCCACTTCAGGATGTCCAGGTTACGGAGGATCTGGCTTATGAAGAGGTTCCAGTAGCCATACTGGATAGGCAAATTCGCAGGTTGAGAACTAAAGATATTGTCTCTGTCAAAGTATTATGGCGTAACAGGAACCGAGAGGAAATAACATGGGAAGCAGAGGAAGATATGAAAGTCAGAAATCCTCAGTTATTTTAGACATAGTCAACCAGAGGTATGTTGTTATTACTGTTGCTTTATATTCACGTGCAAAAGTGAGATGTTGACTTCAGTTTAATGAAATGAATGTTATAGCATTACGTGAAGTGCTTGTATTGGACTTTTCTGAGTTTCAAGGTTTTTGAGATACTCCATATTATTGGGGAAACTCTGCCAAATGTTTTTTAGAATAAGTCAAGTAAGTTGAGATTCTTGTTAGTAGAAGTTTACATTTGAGGACGAATGTTCTTAAGAGGGGAGGATGTTACACCCCGTAAATTCTTGACATGTAGATGGCCTACTCACATGTTGGTTAAGAGTTTTAGAATGTCATACATGCTAGAAAAAGGCCCGGGGGAAGACCGGGGACAAGTGTCGCATCGAATTATCGCCAAGAGGAGGCCGGGCATACCCCCTCCGCGATGGCAACGTGCCACGGAGGAAGCCCCTCTGCGATGGACAATGTGCCACGGAGGGGGTGTCCAGGCCTAAGTATATAAGCCCCAACTTCGTTTTAAAATTCATTTTCCCCACTTTTAATTTCCAGAAACGAGCAAAACAGTAAGAGGACGAAGGTTTTCAGTAAAATTCCTTCCGTTTACGCCGTCAAACGCGGTCCAAACTCGAATTAATCTTGGGTAGTGAAGTATTAAGCTGCCGGGAGCATTCCTGCAGAATTAGTTTCGTGAAATTCAGCCAGCGAATCGTCATCCTACCGAGCTAAGGTAAGTGGAATTGCTCCAAATTAGTGTCAATGTACTCCTAGCCCTAAAGTGAGTATTTCTCCCTTCTGGACTTCCGAGAAATAGCAAGTTTTCGGCTGTTTTTCGATAAGTCAAAGTTTGGGCTATATATATACTCAAAGTAGTGTTTTCTTCCAGAATATCAATGAATTTAGTTCTAATTTCTATGAATATGAATGCAGTTGGAAGAAATAGATGAAAATTAGCCGAGTTATGCCAGATACTCAGAAAGTTAACAGACAAGGTATGTAAAGCCAATTTCTTCAGCAAGCTAGTAGTTCCGGTATAATAAAATAGCTCAAGTGCCAATAGAATGTTTCAGAAGCCGCATATTATGCTTATTATAAATTTTAGTACGATGTTGGAAACATCATGTCATGTGTAGCGTGAAACTTACTAGCACGATATAAATTCTAGTAAAAAGTTTCAGAAATAGTACAACATGCCCAGTATGTAATTTAGTAATGTATGTCAGGATATTATCGTGTTCAGTCGGAACTTAGTAGGTAATATAAGTTCTCGTAAAGTAGTTCAGAAATAGAATAGTGGCTTAATATGGATTTTAGAAAGCATGTTAGAAATAGTAAATCATGTTTACCATGAAACTTAGTTATACAGCATGATTCTCAATAGAAATATTATATCTTGTTTCAGTATCAGATTCAACATAGTATGACAGAAATTATATATATACCATTATCAGTTTCAGCATGTATTATATATGTACACAATACTATCATTAACTTCAGCATGTATCATATGTGGTTAATATTATCAGTTGAGACTTGACTGTATTGTTTTGGGTTGGATTACCTAGCATTCATGACCGCCCCAGGGTTAATAGCTATATCGACTCATCCACCAGAGGGAGAGGATACGTTGCTCTACAAAGTGGCATGCCGTCCCCTACGGGACAAAGATCGGATGCCAGTTTTCCCATATTTTGCCTTGGTCGGCTTTTATACACCCCCGTCGAGCGGGTACGCCCGGGGTGTTGATTCAGGAGTCCTCCGGACTCAGGTACAGTTATTGTCAGGGGCTCAGTGAGCCCAAGTGCATAACCAGGGGATTGGCAGGATGCTTATAATTACTATAGGAGATGGGATGACCGGGGTAGGGGTATAGATTGCGTGTTGGTTGTACCTTTCGGCTTATAGGGCCAGGTAAGGTTTATGTGTGCTATGTTATGTATGTTATGTTATATTATGCCATGTTACATTAGATATGAGTAGATCGACATTAGAATGCTACGTTACCAGGTAGGACTCCTACTCCTTTCAGCATAGTTGAGGACAGTCTTAAACTTATACTTTCAGTCAGTTACAGTCTATTTCTTTCTATTTCAGTTCTACCAGTTATATTGCTTTTCTTCAGTTATTTACCAGTTGTTTCTTTGCATACTCAGTACCAGTGGTACTGACGCCTGTTTGGGGCGCTGCATTACTTGCCTGCAGGTACTCACAGATGAGGAGCCGATCCCTCGTGATTCCAGCCAGCACATAGAGTCATCAGCTCCTGTCGTCCGGAGCTAGACAGCTAGAGGTTTATTCCTTTTCTTTGTTATACAGTATGGGTAGGCCGGGGCCCTGTCCTGACCATCTTATCAGTATTCTTAGAGGCTTGCAGATTATACATTCCCTGTGGTTAGCTGTACCAGTCATGTGAGGCCGTGTGTATGTTTTAGTTGTTTGTGATGGCCGTGTAGGGCCTTATTCAGTTGGTAGCGGTGACTTTGCCAGTCACGTAGAAGTTTAGCATTTGTTTTCTTAATTCAGAAGTAACTAGACAGCATGGTGGCCTTGTCGGCCCGTATAGGTTCCCTATTGATTCAGTTGTTCTAGGTAGCTATTGTTTTCTTACAGGTGGCTATAGGCCTAGTCGGCCGGAGGCTGTATTTACAGTCATCATATAGCTGTTGTTTTCTTGAATCCATGGTTAGAGCCAGCCTGGCACTAGAAGTGCTTAGGCTTAGCTAGTCCAGTAGTCCAGGTCCCAGTAGGGCACCGGGAGCCAGTCATGCCTCCCAAGGCGGGGCGTGACAGGATGTAAAGATCTAACTTGCTCGTAAGTTACGTGATTTGAAGATATTTATCTTCAATATATTTCTTCAAGACTTCAATAGTTTGCATCATCATCACAACAAGTTGTTCATTGACATTGGTTGCATCAATCATCAAGGTTTTGACCTTTATTAAGATAGATGAATCCACCGAATCTTTAAAATTCTCAAAATTTGAGCCAATATGAGAGATTTCAATTAATGGAAAGAATTGGGATGTTTCTCGCAAAGGTTATAGCCTTAGAATGAGATTTAGATGGCCTATTCGCATGTTGGTTAAGAGTTTTAGAATGCCATACATGCTAGAAAAAGGCCCGGGGAAGGACCGGACAAGCGCCACGTCGAACCATCCCAAGAGGAGGCTGGGCAGACCCCTCCGCGATGGACAATGTGTCACGGAGGGCTCACCTCCGCGTTGGCCAGCGTGTCACGGAGGTGAGGTCCAGCCTCAAGTATATAAGCCCCCACTTCGGTTTTTAAATGATAAATATCAATATTTCCAGTGAGTAAACCAGAGAACGGTAAAGAAACAGAGAGGACAAAGGTTTACATTAAAATTCCTTCCGTTTACGCTGTTAAACGCGGTCCAAACTCGAAATAACTTTGGGTAGCGAGGTATTGAGCTGCAGGGAGCGTTCCTACGGAGTTAGTTTCATGAAATTCGGCCGGCGAATCGCCGTCTCACCGAGCTAAGGTAAGTGGAATTGCTCCAAATTAGTGTCAATATACTCCTAGCCCTAAAGTGAGTATTTCTCCCTTCTGGACTTCCGAGAAATAGCAAGTTTTCGGTTGTTTTTTGATAAGTCAAAGTTTGGGCTATATATATATTTAAAGTAGTGTTTTCTTCCAAAATATTGATGAATTTAGTTCTAATTACTATAAATATGAACGCAGTTGGAAGAAATAGCTGGATATTGGCCGAGCTACACCAGTTAGCTAAGAAGTCAGTAACTGAGGTATGTAAAGCTAGTTTCTTCGACAAGTTAGTAATTCTAGCATAGTAAAATAGAGTAAATTCCAGAAGAAAGTTTCAGAAGCCGAGTATTATGCCAAGTGTGAATTCAGTAAGCATGTCTGAGTTATTATACCATATGCAGAATAAAAGTCAGTAAATTAGTATCAGACAACGAGATATTATTCTAGACTCAATATAACTCGGTATTAGATTCAGTTTAATTTAGCAAGAGATTCAGAATAGAATATCAGATCATGGACAGTATTATCAGATTTATTATACATGTTATATGTGATTATTGTTGCTTGTAGAGACCTGATTGTTTTATGTGGGCACCCTTAGAGCTTCCTTGCCGCCCCAGGGTTAATAGCTGTGTCGACTCGGCCGCCAGAGGGTGAGGATACGTCACTCCAAGGAGTGGCATGTCGTCTGCCAGAGGACGAAGATGGGATGCATCATTCCCCATAGTAGGCTGATCAGCATTATAGCATACCCCAATCGAGCGCTTGCGCCCAGGGCACGGATTACAGATTATAGATCATAGATCTCAGATTACAGTTTACAGGAGTCCAGCTATAGTCAGGGGCCCAGAGAGCCCAAGTTGCATACCTAGGGGGCCGGCGGGATGCTCATAGTTACTAAATGAGTAGAGTGAATTGTTATTTTTGGATGGTGACCCGAGTAGGGGTATATAGATTGCATGTTGATTGGTACCTTCCGGCTTATGGGGGCCAGTATAGGTTCTTGTATGCTATATGTGTTATTTATTAAATTGATAGATAGCAGGACGCCACATTGACAGGTATGATTCTCACCTTCTCTCCTATACAGTTAAGCTTAGTTTTGATTCTGCCATCCCAGATAGTCTTAGCCATCTTCTGTTATTCAGTAACTATCAGTATTACTGTCAATTTTTAGTTATGTTTAGTTATTGTTTGCATATTCGATACCAGTGATACTAACGCCCGTTTGGGGGCGCTGCATTACTTGCCTGCAGGTACTCATAGACGAGGAGTCGATCCCTCGTAATTCTAGCTAGCACATAGAGTCATCAGCTCCTGTCATCCGGAGCTTGACAGCTAGAGGTTTATTCCTTTTTATTTTGTTGTACAGTACTGGTAGGTCGGGGCGCTGTCCCGACCATCTTATCGTATTCATAGAGGCTTGCTGATTGTATATTCCCTGTGGTTAGTTGTACCGATCGTGTGAGGCCGTGTCTATGTTTTAGTTTGTTTATGATGGTCGTGTGGGGCCTTATTCAGTTAATAGTTGGTAATCTTGCCGGGCACAGAGTAGTTTAGTATTTGATTCAGCGTTTCATTGAAACTAGTCAGCATGGTGGCCTTGTCAACCTGCATAGGTTCCTTTATACTACTATTGTTCTGGTTAGCTGTTGTTGTCTTACAGGTGGCTATAGGCCTAGTCGGCTGGAGGCTGTATTTACAGCCGTTATATAGCCCGTTGGTTCCATGAACCCAGAGTTAGAGCCAGCCTGGCACCAGAAGTGCTTAGGCTCAGTAGTCCAGCAGTCCAAGTCTTAGTAGGGCACCAGGTGCCAGTCATGCCTCCCAAGGCGGGGCGTGACAAACTTGGTATCAGAGCAGGTCGTATCCCAAGGAGTCTGCAAGCCGTGCTAAGTAGAGTCTTTCTATGGATGTGTTTTGCATCACATACCATAGGCAGGAGGCTGCAAGGCATGATAGGATGGTTACTCTTTCTTCATAATCAGTCGTGCCATAGAGCAGCACAGTATAGGGTTGAGTCCCTACAACTTATCATACTCTTTGTTTATAGATAAAATGGCAGATCAGCGACATCCTGTCACTGGTAGAAGACTGGATACTGCAGTAGGAGAAGGCACCAGCAGGATGCCTCAGCCTCACTTAGAATCAGCCCGATTTGAGGGCGATACAGAGGCGTCATCTCGACCTTCTCAGCAGTCCCCACCCCACCAGGAGCCACTCGGGATGACACCGCCTCCGACAGTTCCTGTACCCACACCATCCAACTAGGAAATTCGAAGTGCAGTAGTTATGTTGGCACGAATGATGGCTACTCAACGCCAGTCAGTACCACCCGTAATAGCAGAGTCATCAGGTGGGCCTGGCAGTTCGAGGGTTCGAGAATTCTTGGCACTAGGTCCCCCACAGTTCACAGGGTCGGATCAGGCAGAGGACCCCCAGGACTTCCTAGATCAGATGCAGAGAATCTTCTAGGTCATGCATGTGACATCTACAGAGTCGGTTGAGTTAGCGGTATTCCGGCTGCAGGATATTGCTATGTTGTGGTACGAAAGTTGGGAAAGGTCCCGAGGGAGAGATGTGATCTTGGGCAGATTTATATGCCCAAGTGATACTCAAACGTATCATCTTCGCCTTGTTTATTGTGCAATGTGTATACATTTTCATGTAATTGGTAATAAAATGTGAATTTATACTAACCAACATGATTAGCATTGTTTTGTAGGTAAAACATGATTTTGAGGAGCTAAAATGCATGTTGGAACAATATCGGAGTTGGACTTGGATGCGAGCACGGAAAAGACATTGGAATGCACAATGTAAAGGGGCTCCGTGATGGAGCCGTACCATGCTACCATCGCGGAGGCAAACTGTCTGGAGGGTGATTAAATTGGCAATTTCCAGTGAAGCCTCGCGACAGCTCCGTGGCACGGAGGCAAGCCTCCGCGTTGCATGCCGTGCCACGTTGAGGCTATATTCCCGGACCCTGGATTTCCAGTGAGGGTCCGCGTCCACGCTGTGTCACGAAGGCAGTGCTCCGCGTTGGCCTCCGTGACACGTTGCTTGTTATTCCGGGAAAAATTCCCAATAGTATAAATAGAACACTTAGGCTTATTTTTAATTAATTCAGACTTGGTGGAGCAAGGACGTGGGTTAGAGGCAGTTGAGGGACGAAAAAGCTAAGGGATTTTCTCTCTTCCTTTATTCTTTCAATCAATTGTATGTACGATTTACACTTGTTTTAGGATGATTAATCCACAAATGAGTGGCTAATTCTCTTCCTTGCTGAGGTTGTGAACAATGGTGATGAATTTTGATTATTGAATTGTATGGTTTTTCATCTTCTTCTTCTATGTTGTTCTATTAATTCTTGTTTCTACTGCATTAATGTGTGGCCGACATTAATGTACATCTAAAAAGTCCAATTTCACTCGAGAGAGCAAGAAATTGGAAAGTTGTGAATTAATAGGGTATTGTTCTTAACTTGATTTGGGAAAATTGGGTTTTGATGTGCTTTCCTGATAGAAATATACTTGAAAGCCGTATTAGTCAATTTAGGAACCAGAATTGTATTGTTAGGTCATAAATTGCATTTGATCATAGAAATGTAGACGGATGGTTTATGATTCTTAAGTGAGATTAAATACGAGAGTTTTAATCTCTAGGCTAATGTTCTTGGCTAGCAACAGGAAGAGAAGATTAACCAAATTATGATTATAATCAAGTTCATTACTTGTTCTTAACCTTGGCATGCTCATATCCATAGTTTCAATTCACAATAAATATTTGTTAATAGTTTTAGTATATAATTTATAAACAAAACAAATTTTTTAACTTTTGGTTACGTTGTTGTCAGCATAATTAGAAGTAAGCTAGAATATAGTATACTTAAGCAATTTTACTTATCCAGAGTCTCCTTGGTTCGATACTTGGCTTACTTAGCCACTTTATTACTTGTTTGACGCGTGCACTTGCGTGTCGGTTTTTAACACCTATAGCAACCACCCGAACAAGTTTTTGGTGCCGTTGCCGGGGAGACTAGGCAATTGGTGAAATTGTATTAAGTGTAAATTTACTGTATTTTTATTTTATTTTCTTAAGTGTTGACAACTTGGTCTTAGCCTGTATTTTGCAGACTTTATTTCTGTGAACACTGGCAAAGGACAAAGAGCTGGTGGAATCTTATATAGAGCCTGAACGTGAATTTCATAGTAAACGCAGAGAAGCTCTACAAAAGAAGCTGCAGTTGCTCAGACAGTCTATTATGGGCAACAAAATCCACCGATTGTGAGGGCAGTGTTAGTGCCCGATGAAGCAGCATCAAGGCCGGTTCGCGAGGTGGCAATCCCACATGCCAACAATGTACATTCAAGTATCTGCAAACCAAAGCCTGGAGGGAGATTTGAATTAAAGAAGAACATGGTGCAACTATTGCATACAAGCGGGCAATTTACCGGTCTCCCTCATGAAGACCCACAACAACATCTCCAGAATTTTTTGGAGATAAGTGACACTTATATACCCGCTGGAGTGTCACCTGATTATGTTCGGCTCACCCTATTTCCGTTTTCCTTACTTGGTGAAGCCAAGAGGTGGTTAAAAGCTGAACCACCAAATTCTATATCAGCGTGGGATGATCTAGCACGAAAGTTCTTGATAAGATTTTTTCCCTCTGGTAAAACAGCCAGACTTAGAAGTCAAATTCTAAGTTTCAAACAGAGGGAGGGAGAAAATTTGTATCAAGCCTGGGAAAGATTTAAATCCATGTTGTGGGACTGTCCTCATCATCATTAGTCCAATGAGGTGTTGGTACACACATTTATTGAGGGTTTGGAATCCCATACTAAAATTTTGTTAGACTCAGCAGCTGGAGGGCAAGCGCTAGAAAAGACTTATGAGGAGCTGTACACTTTGCTCAACCGGATTTCACAGGGCAATCCAGAATGGAATGCTGATTCATCTTGAGGTGGAGCAAGGAAAGAAGCAGGAGTGCTTGAAGTGGATGGATTTACAGCTATCGCTGCACAGATAGCTGCCTTGCAGAATCAGTTAAACAACCACTTCAGCAATATGAACTTGAACCAGCCTTCAGCTTCAGTCAATGCGGTCCAGCAAATGTGGTGTGAAGTGTGTGGTAGCAGTGAGCACTTAGCTGAGTGCTGTGGAGCAAACCCAGATTTTGTTAACTTTGTGGGCAATGCACAAAGAAATCAGCAGCAGTTTGGTAGCGGCTACAACTCAAATTGGAGGAACCATCCAAATTTTTCGTGGGGTAGCAACAACCAACAAGGCCAAAGTTCGGGTCAGGGTATGTAGAGGAATCAAGGAGGGCAACAGAACTACCAATCCCAATTCAGAAATCACAATGCCCCTCCTCCACCACCATCACCGAGCATTGAGGAGATGTTCAAGACCATGATCACTAATCAGGCGCAATTGCAGGCTGACTATGTTAAATTGGCAGCCGAAGTGAAAAACAATCAATTAGCAACCAAGGCTCTTGAGTATCAATTTGGGCAATTTGCTAGTACCCAAAACACAAGGCCCAGAGGAGGACTGCCTAGCGACACGGATCCTAATCCGAAGCAGGTAAATGCAGTGACCACACGGAGTGGTTTGCAGCTGAAGGAGGTGGAATCGGAAAGACTGCCTCAAAAGTCAGGAGCAGCAGATGTTGAGGGAGAGCAACTTGCGGATAAGGGGAAGACCAAAGAAGCTGAATCAGAAAGGCCTCCACCCCCGTTCCCTCAACGACTCAAGAAACACAAGGAGGAGGTGTGTTTCAAGAAATTTATTGAGGTGCTTAAACAGGTACATGTTAATTTACCTCTTGTTGATGTCTTGCAGGGAGTGCCAAAATATGCCAAATATATAAAAGACATCGTGGCCAACAAAAGTCGTTTGACTGAGTATGCCACGGTAGCTTTGACAGAGGAATGCACTTCCCGAATCCAAAATAGACTGCCCACGAAGCTAAAAGACCCTGGAAGTTTTACTATCCAGCTTACTATTGGGCAGAGTATCCGAGCTCGTGGATTATGTGACTTGGGGGCGAGCATAAATCTGATGCCATCTTCGGTATTCAGAAAGTTAGGTCTAGGGAGTCCTAGACCTACAACTATAATCTTGCAGCTAGCAGAAAGATCCTTAGCTAGGCCGGATGGCATTGTTGAGGATGTGCTTGTGCAAGTGGGCTCCCTCATTTTTCCGGTTGATTTTACTGTTCTGGATTTTGAACCAGACGCTGAAGTCCCATTTATTTTGGGATGACCCTTTTTGGCAATCGGAAAAGCATTAATTGACGTAGCTGCGGGTCAACTTACAATGCGAGCACATGACAAGGTAGAAGTGTTCGATGTGTACAAAGCACCCAAGCTCCCGATTGTAAATGAAGAACTCTCGGTGATCAATTTGATTGATCATGGGAATACTAAACAAATGAATGATTCCCGGGAGTTGATAGGAAGACCACCAGACAAAGGTGAGCACTACTGGGGGGAGGACAATGAGCGTGAAAAATCGTCCATCACCCTAGTGGATAATTGAGCATAAAGGACGTCGAGCCGCGACGGTAAACCAGGCGCTGCACGGGAGGCAACCCGTGAAAAATATTTTTTTTTCTTTTGTTCAGTAAAGTGTAAATAGTTTTTATTTTAATTTTTCTTTTTCTTGATTTAGTACAAATTTTTCGTTTTAGTTAGTATTTTTCATTTTAGTTAGGGAAATCTATTAATCTAACCAATTTTGTTTAGTAAGGTGATTTTCAGGTCAAACGGAGAGAAATGTGCATGGAATCGGGAAGGAAAAGGCAAGGTATGAAAAAATGAATAAAATGAAGAGACAGTGCACTGGGGCGTTGGCTCCGTGTCACGATGGAAGGGCTCCGCGTTACCCTCCGTGACACGTTGAGGTTAAATCTGGATTTTTAAAAAATATTCCAGAGAGCCATCGCGTTATCTCCGTGTCACGGAGGAGGGGCTCCACGTTACACTCCGTGACACGTTGCCCTATATTTTGTGACGGGTCACACCGGGTTGCCGGGTGACCCGCGTATTTCTTTCATTTTAAACCCCGAATTTTTGCCCTTTTTCCCCATTTCCTCTCTTCTCCGCGACCAAACACCTAAGTTCCCTCTCCCAACCAACGTGCCATGCTACTAAGCAAACAATTTGTCAAGTTTCTTCGGTTATTCAACGTAAAGGTATGTTTTCCTCGTTTCTCTCAAGTTTTTGGCGATTTTAGTCGAATTTGAGCATGGGAGGTGAGATAAATCACCCTAATTAGCAATTTAGCATGAAATTGAATTATTCTTTGATTGATAAATGTTCGGAATGTTGTAATTAGCGTTTGAACTTGTCGATTGCGTGAATGATTCAAATTTGATTGTAAAATTGATTTCTAGGGCTGGGGTTGTTGAAATCGAATTGGGTAACTTGATAAATTGGTGAATTATATGCCGGGGTGTGTTTTTGAATTGAGATAAGTCGTTGTAAAAAATTTTTGAAGGTAATAGACGACGAATTCTCTGTTTTTGGGAACATGTAAAAATGGTTCAAATTGGTGTGGTTATTTGGATTCGTATGTATATAGAATTTTTGTCATTGTTTTTGTTTGTTGTTTTAGTTGCTAAGTGCGATGATTGAATTGCTAGCGATGGTAGGATTGGGATTAGCTGTATGAAGTCTGAGTAGTACGCTAAAAGTTAAACTGTCGAAATTTTTTTGTGAACGCACTAAGCATAAATTGTATAGTTGTTTGTGTTTGGGTTGTGAATAAAGTAATCCTTGCCGTAGTATCATAAAAGTAGCTAAGGACTAAGTGTGGGGTAAACTTAGTTTAACCCGACCTTAGCCGAAGTTAACATGTATTTAGATTGACATTGTGCTTGTTTATTTATGTTGACAGGTACAATGGCTAGTAGGCAGGATAAGGGTAAAGGTGCTTCTACTTCAGGCACCGGGAGAAAACGACTGAGATTGGGCACAGCAGTCCCAGCTGCACCAGCTGTTCCGCGCGGCCAACGCCACCAATACGGAATGAGGTGGGTGACCGATGAAGGGAAGAAGTGGTACGCTAAACATAAGGAGAATAAGTACTTCCCTGAGGAGCATATTGCACGGGAACCACTAGCACAGGAGTTCCCCCGTATTGTGCAGAGAATCGAGGCAGCTGGGCTCAGTTTTATATTTCAGGAGCCCAAGGAGTGCAACCTACATTTAGTCCGGGAGTTCTATGCAAATTGGAACCCGGCCATCAGAAGCCACACAATAAAAATCAGAGGGCAGATTGTCACTCTGGAACCCCAGAAATTAAATGCCATCATTGGAGCGCGGGACACAGACGCCCACGTTCTCCGCCAGCTGAACATCACCCCACCATATGCCGATATTAGACGCACTTTGTGTGGGGCTCGGTCCACAGCCCGATGGAGCAGACATAAGGAGAGGGGACACCACCAGACTCTGCCTATTCTCAAATGAACAGGGAGGCAAGAATTTGGCTGAAAATAGTTTGTTCGTGCCTGATCCCGGGGGTGCACATGACGGATGTGACCTGGGACCGAGTGTGCTTGGTGTATGCCTTGATGAAAGGGCTAGAGATTAATGTTGGGGCGGTTATCATATCCGCCATGAAGAGAGCCCGACTACACCAGGGCCACAGGTATGGGTTCGGCGGACTCATCACCACCTTTCTCCGGGGCCTCGATGTCGAGGAAGAGGCTTTGGACTACATCCCGCAGTTGGAGCGGAGGGCCCTTGATGTGACCAAAACCAAGGCCCCCGACACCACACACGGGCCAGTGCTGACACTGGGCGAGCGACATGCTCGTGACGACCAGTACATGGCTCGGATGTTTGGTATGCAGATGCTTCAGCTCCGGATTGGTGGGAGACCAGCCACGGAGGATGAATTATGGCAGCTGGAGCTGGATTACCCATTTGGCGAGAACGCCAGAGCTTTGTGCCGAGTGGGGCCAGCCTTCGTTGAGCCCACTGACGATGATGTCCCCACGGACGAGGAGACACGTCGGGAGGACTCCGATGTGGAGTCCAATGACAACGATGGAGGTGACTCGGACATGGGCGATGAGGCAGCAGCACCGGATGAAGAAGTCGAATATTTCGACTGATCAGGGAGTTACACCACCCGAAATTTTTGTGACTTTTAATTTTTGTGAACACTGGGGACAGTGTTCAATTTAAGTGTGGGGTGGGAAGTAGTTAGGTGCTGGGGCTGGGCTGATTTGCTGTATGTTCTTCCTTTGTTTTGTATGTATGTTTATGTTTCCCTGTGATTGTGAGTGCAAAATGGTTTGTATCTGTATAGGTAGATATTTTTGTGGTAATTGATGTGTGTGTTGTGAAATGTTGTGGTTGCCAGCTGGTACAAATTTTGTAAATTTTGTAAATATTTTTTTCTCTTTATCGAAATGATCAATATTTTTAAAAATTTTTGCGAAAATATTTTGTACATATTAAAATATTTTGTAAATATTTTTCCATCGAAATGATCGATGTTTTGCAAAAAAAATTTTGATTTTTATTTTTGGGTTTCTCAGAGTTTGTTTTTGATTCTTTTACCGAGAATAGTCCCATTGAACCGACGTCATAGTTAGGGACCGTTCCCTATGATGGATGGATGACGACCGTCTTAAGGGAAATGTAGTCGATAGGAGTAGTGATTTTAATTTGTTTTTAGTTTTTTTTCTTTGGTGGATTGCATCACGGAACCTGTAGTTACTATATGGTTGTGAAATTTTGGTTGAGTGTTGTAACTGATATTCAAAATGTAAAAGTGATTCGTTTGAAAGCATGCAATTTTGTAAATATGTTGAGTTACCTAGGCTGTAGAATTCGATTCGGTGTGATTGAGGCTTAATTTTTGAATTCATGTAATTGGCTAATTAAAGAGTCTGTGAATGCATCTTGAATCGAGCATGTGCATGAAGTGTGAAGTGAGGTATTGTTATTCCATGCTACTGTGAAGTGTCTAGAACTTGCTTGGTGTGTGTACAAAACAAAATGAAGGAAGTGTAGTGTTGGAAAGGATGTAGGCATTTCTTTGTTTTAACCGAGAGTTTCTATATTTTTTTTCTAGTCATACTCTCCTTTTTATGTGACTGTATACCCTAGTCAGCCCGTTGAGCCTTTAGCCGATTATTTCTTTCTTTTGTCCAAAATTGTATAAACTAAGCTTTATTCCTTCTTTTCATTAGCCGTAAAGTCTATACAAAACTCTTAAGCGCTTAAGAAAAGAAAAATTTTCCCGAAGTGTCAAAGAGTGAGAAGAGTGGAAAGAAAAGAAAAGCAGAGTGAGGAAAGAAAAGAAGAGGTTGAAGAGGCACTTGTTATAATGAAATGATAATGAAGGTGCATGAAAACCCTTTGTTGTTGTGTCAAGTGTGTTTGATGAAATGGGCCATACGAAAGTAAACAAGCATGAATGGGATGAGAGGAAAAAGAAAAGAGAGAAACAATGTTCATGAGTTTAGGGGAATGTGTTGAAAAGGCGCTTAAGGATGCTAGTGACTATTATTGGCTAATCCAATACATACTAGTTCCATAGCTTTCATTACAACCCATTAAAGTCCTACTTGATCTTACATTGCATTTCTTTATATTAGTGGAGTAATACACTAAGGGCAAGCCTATGGGTCATGACATGATGCATGTGAATTTTTTTGGGAGAGAGAGTGAAATTAATTTCTACATTCCCCTACTTGAATGTTTGTGTGTTGCATGAACATAAAGGGGAAGATTCTCTTGAGTTGTGAGGGCACATGCTTGATGAAAGATTGATTTTCGTGTCGGATATCTTGATTAGCTGATTTGCATGAGTTTGCCGATATCCAGAGTCGATTCTTGAAGTCTAGGAAGTCTTGATGTATTAAAGGTCATTGCATTGTTAAGACCATGCATGTTTTCTTGATGATTTAATATATTGAATGATCTGTATGAACGTAGCATAAATTGTCGCACCATAGTGGCAAAGGTTGGGATGTAATTTGCATGAATTGTGTATTTGTTGTTCGAGGACGAACAAGGATTTAAGTGTGGGGTAAGTGATCTTGGGCAGATTTATATGCCCAAGTGATACTCAAACGTATCATTTTCGCCTTGTTTATTGTGCAATATGTATACATTTTTATGTAATTGGTAATAAAATGTTAATTTATACTAACCAACATGATTAGCATTGTTTTGTAGGTAAAATATGATTTAGAGGAGCAGAAATGCATGTTGGAACAATATCGGAGTTGGACTTGGATGCGAGCACGGAAAAGACATTGGAATGCACAATGTAAAGAGGCTCCATGATGGAGCCGTGCCACGCTACCATCGCGGAGGCACACTGCCTGGAGGGTGATTTAATTGGCAATTTCCAGTGGAGCCTCGCGACAGCTCCGTGGCACGGAGGCAAGCCTCCGTGTTACATGCCGTGCCACGTTGAGGCTATATTCCCGGACCCTGGATTTCCAGTGAGGGTCTGCGTCCACGCCGTGTCACGGAGGCAGTGCTCCGCGTTGGCCTCCGTGACACGTTGCTTGTTATTTCGGGAAAATTCCCAATAGTATAAATAGAACACTTAGGCTTATTTTTAATGAATTCAGACTTGGTGGAGCAAGGACGTGGGTTAGAGGCAGTTGAGGGACGAAAAAGCTAAGGGATTTTCTCTCTTCCTTTCTTCTTTCAATCAATTGTATGTATGATTAACACTTGTTTTAGGATGATTAATCCACAAATGAGTGGCTAATTCTCTTCCTTGCAGAGGTTGTGAACAATGGTGATGAATTTTGATTATTGAATTGTATGGTTTTTCATCTTCTTCTTCTATGTTGTTCTATTAATTCTTGTTTCTACTGCATTAGTGTGTGGCCGACATTAATGTACATCTAAAAAGTCCAATTTCACTCGAGAGAGCAAGAAATTGGAAAGTTGTGAATTAATAGGGTATTGTTCTTAGCTTGATTTGGGAAAATTGGGTTTTGATGTGCTTTCCTGATAGAAATATACTTGAAAGCCGTATTAGTCAATTTAGGAACCGGAATTGTATTGCTAGGTCATAAATTGCATTTGATCACAGAAATGTAGACGGATGGTTTATGATTCTTAAGTGAGATTAAATACGAGAGTTTTAATTTCTAGGCTAATGTTCTTGGCTAGCAACAGGAAGAGAAGATTAACCAAATTATGATTATAATCAAGTTCATTACTTGTTCTTAACCTTGGCATGCTCATATCCATAGTTTCAATTCACAGTAAATATTTGTTAATAGTTTTAGTATATAATTTATAAACAAAACAAATTATTTAACTTTTGGTTACGCTGTTGTCAGCATAATTAGAAGTAAGCTAGAATATAGTATACTTAAGCAATTTTACTTATCCAGAGTCTCCTTAGTTCGATACTTGGCTTACTTAGCCACTTTATTACTTGTTTGACCACGCGCATGATCACGGGCAAAAATAGCATGCCCGAGATACGCTTTATGACTTAAATTAGTCTTGTTTATCTAAGTTATTGTATACATTTTCATGCAATTTTATATGAAGTGAAGATATGTGCTAACCAACATGATTAGCCTTTGTTTTGTAGGTTTTGATGACTTTTGAGTAACTAATCCATGAGTTGGTGAAGTAGAGGATTGGAAACGGAATTAACACGCGAACGTCGGCAAAGAGGAGGCACAAAACAACCCACCGGTGCGTCGGCAACGTGCCACGGCAGGCAGGCCGACCACAACAGCCCACCTGTGCGTTGGCAACGTGCCACGGCAGGTTGGCTGCGCGACCAAGGGCTGCCAATGCGCTGCCCAGGCAGCGTGACACGCTGCCAATGCGACAGGGTGCTGCCCGGACGTGGTGGAGTCCTACTACTATAAATAGCACACTTAGGTTTATTTTTCATAATTCAGACTTGGTGGAGCAAGGACGTGGGTTAGAGACAATTGAGGAACGAAAAAGCTAAGGGATTTTCTCTCTTCCTTTCTTCTTTCAATCAATTGTATGTATGATTAACACTTGTTTTAGGATGATTAATCCACAAATGAGTGGCTAATTCTCTTCCTTGCTGAGGTTATGAACAATGGTGATGAATTTTGATTATTGAATTGTATGGTTTTTCATCTTCTTCTTCTATGTTGTTCTATCAATTCTTGTTTCTACTGCATTAGTGTGTGGCCGACATTAATGTACATCTAAAAAGTCCAATTTCACTCGAGAGAGCAAGAAATTGGAAAGTTGTGAATTAATAGGGTATTGTTCTTAGCTTGATTTGGGAAAATTGGGTTTTGATGTGCTTTCCTGATAGAAATATACTTGAAAGCCGTATTAGTCAATTTAGGAACCGGAATTGTATTGCTAGGTCATAAATTGCATTTGATCACAGAAATGTAGACGGATGGTTTATGATTCTAAAGTGAGATTAAATACGAGAGTTTTAATTTCTAGGCTAATGTTCTTGGCTAGCAACTGGAAGAGAAGATTAACCAAATTATGATTATAATCAAGTTCATTACATGTTCTTAACCTTGGCATGCTCATATCCATAGTTTCAATTCAAAGTAAATATTTGTTAATAGTTTTAGTATAGACTTTATAAACAAAATTGTTTAACTTTTGGTTACGTTGTTGTCAGCATATTTAGAAGTAAGATAGAATATAGTATACTTGAGCAATTTTACTTATCCAGAGTCTCCTTGGTTCGATACTTGGCTTACTTAGCCACTTTATTACTTGTTTGACCACGTGCACTTGCGTGTCGGTTTTTAACCTATAGCAAACCCACCGAACAAGTTTTTGGTGCCGTTGCCGGGGAGACTTGGCAATAGGTGAATTTGTTTTAAGTGTAATTTACTGTATTTTTATTTCTTTTCAAGTGCTGACAACTTAGTCTTAGTGTTTGTTTTAATCTTATAGAGAAATGTCTAGAGGAGGACCAAGCACCATATATTTTGAAATTTGCCAACGCGGAGAGACAAAATGACTTCGCTTACTTGAGGGCCAATAAGTTAAAAAGGCAACACCTACTTTTTGGTCCTTACAATTTTTCACCACCACCCCTGGAGCATAAGAGGAAATTAGAAAAGAAATTAGGGGTGAGATTCATATCCTCAAGGTGGAGGAAAAAGTGGTGAAACTTGGTACGTCATGCCGCGATGTAAAATTAGGCGCTGCTTGGGAGGCAACCCAAGGGTACCACAGGTACCATTTTAATTTCTTGCAATTGAGTTAATTTTTGTTTATTTTCATCTTGTGTTGTTTTGGTGGAAAGTTAAGCGCAGATGGAGGGGAAGTCTGAGTACCCGTGGAGGAGGAAGCTAACAAGCATGGAAGAGAAAAAGTGTGGGGTCGAACACCCACTTGTGCAAAGTTGAAGAAAGGAATGTTGTTAGCTAGGCCTAAAGGCCTCAGGGAGTATTTCTCGCCCTTTGTAAATTTTAATTTGATGCTATGAGGACATAGCATGATTTAAGTGTGGGGTGAGGGAAATTTCAAGGGAAATTTCAAAATTTTCTGTGCGTAACGATTTTGGTGAATGTAATGCTTGTGAGAAATTTGAAAATTTTAAAAATTTTTTGTGAATTAAGCATGACTTCATCACCCGTTGCTTTTTCTTTTTGGTTCTTTTCCGACGGGGGGTCTTTGAACCGAAGAATAAAAATTTTTTCTTAGTCTGTATATAGTGTTTTTAGTCATAGTTAGGGACTGTTTCCGACGATGGATGGATGACGACCGTCTTGAGGAAAATTAGTCAGTAGGATAGTTTTTGAAACCATAACTAATTGGTGCTTGATGATCTTTTTATGTGCTATACATGGTTGTAAGATGCAAGTATGTTCAGTGTGAACCATGCAAATGTGTAACTTTGTTTGAGACACTTAGGCTCTTGAATTTGACTCAATATGATGGAAGCTTAATTCTGAATTCTTGTGATTAGCTGAGTAAGAGTCTACTGATTGTGTCTTGATTTGAGCATGTGCCATGAGTGTAAGGTTTTTGAGTATTCCATGCTATTGTGGATGTCTAGAACTTGCCTGGTGTGTATATAAAACGAAATGAAGGATGTGAATTGTAGGAGATAATTTAGGCATTTCTTTGAATGAATCAAACTTTTATCCCTCATTATACCTACCTTGAAAAATTAATCCTAGTCAACCCTATTGAGCCGTGAGCCTATTCTTTGACAGCTGCAACATAATCTTAATCCTTTTTCTTTCATTAGCCTTGAAATTGAACCAAAACTCCTAAGCGCTTAAAGGAAAAATCTGAAAGAGCAAAGGAGTGAGAAGAATGAAAAAGAAGGAAAAGTAGCAATTGTAAAAGTTGAGAAAGGGCGAGGGTGCACTTGTTTGAATATGGGTGAGTATTAGTAGGGAGTAAGAAAATAAATAAATGAAAAGTTACTTATAGAACTCCATACTAATAAGCTAAAAGTGCATAAAGGAAGGGGGGAACAAAAGAGGAAAAAGAAAGATGAAAAGAGAAAAAGGTGAAGTGAGGGAAGGGAAGTTGTAATGAAGGCGTGATGTATTAAAAGCGCTTAGGAAAGATACTCACTATTACTGATCATAATAGTACTTACCCGCACCTGAGTTACATTACAACCTAAAAAGTCCTACTTGATCTTACATTCACCCATCCTTAAATTAGTGGAATAAAACACTAAGGGCAAGCTTATGGGTCATTACATGATGCATGTGAATTCTTTGTGAGAGTGAGTGTAATTCTATGCATGTACCCACACATGTTGTGATATAAAAATTGTTTTTGCGTGTGAAATTGGGTAACTCTCTTTCTGTGAGGGGCACATGTTGAATGAAGGATATAATTCATGTGGGATTTCTTAATCAGTTGATTTGCATGAGTTTGCAAAGATTGAGAGTCGATTCTTGAGGTTAAGAAGTCTTAACATAGTTGTACTTCATTTCAATGATCAAATCAGGCATGCTCTATTTTTAGATTGTATCTTACGTAATCATTATAGCCGTAACTTGAATTATCTTGCTAAATTAGTTATGTGGGAGTCTCCATATGCATGATATGTAAAAGGTTGTTCGAGGACGAACAAGGCTTTAAGTGTGGGGTTGTGATCACGGGCAAAAATAGCATGCCCGAGATACGCTTTATGACTTAAATTAGTCTTGTTTATCTAAGTTATTGTATACATTTTCATGTAATTTTATATGAAGTGAAGATATGTGCTAACCAACATGATTAGCCTTTGTTTTGTAGGTTTTGATTACTTTTGAGTAACTAATCCATGAGTTGGTGAAGTAGAGGATTGGAAACAGAATTAACACGCGAACGTCGGCAAAGAGGAGGCACAAAACAGCCCACCGGCGCGTCGGCAACGTGCCACGGCAGGCAGGCTGACCACAACAGCCCACCTGCGCGTTGGCAACGTGCCACGCCAGGTTGGCTGCGCGACCAAGGGCTGCCAACACGCTGCCCGAGCAGCGTGACACGCTGCCAATGCGGTAGGGTGCTGCCCGGGCCAATTTCGGGTGATTTTCCAGAAGGCTTCCGCATCCGTAGCGTGTCACGAAGGTCGTGCTCCGCGATGCACTCCGTGACACGTTGCTTGTTATTCCGGGAAAGAGTCCTACTACTATAACTAGCACACTTAGGTTTATTTTTCATAATTCAGACTTGGTGGAGCAAGGACGTGGGTTAGAGGCAGTTGAGGAACGAAAAAGCTAAGGGATTTTCTCTCTTCCTTTCTTCTTTCAATCAATTGCCTGTATGATTAACACTTGTTTTAGGATGATTAATCCACAAATGAGTGGCTAATTCTCTTCCTTGCTGAGGTTATGAACAATGGTGATGAATTTTGATTATTGAATTGTATGGTTTTTCATCTTCTTCTTGTATGTTGTTCTATTAATTCTTGTTTCTACTGCATTAGTGTGTGGCCGACATTAATGTACATCTAAAAAGTCCAATTTCACTCGAGAGAGCAAGAAATTGGAAAGTTGTGAATTAATAGGGTATTGTTCTTAGCTTGATTTGGGAAAATTGGGTTTTGATGTGCTTTCCTGATAGAAATATACTTGAAAGCCGTATTAGTCAATTTAGGAACCGGAATTGTATTGCTAGGTCATAAATTGCATTTGATCACAGAAATGTAGACGGATGGTTTATGATTCTAAAGTGAGATTAAATACGAGAGTTTTAATCTCTAGGCTAATGTTCTTGGCTAGCAACTGGAAGAGAAGATTAACCAAATTATGATTATAATCAAGTTCATTACATGTTCTTAACCTTGGCATGCTCATATCCATAGTTTCAATTCAAAGTAAATATTTGTTAATAGTTTTAGTATAGACTTTATAAGCAAAATTGTTTAACTTTTGGTTACGTTGTTGTCAGCATATTTAGAAGTAAGATAGAATATAGTATACTTGAGCAATTTTACTTATCCAGAGTCTCCTTGGTTCGATACTTGGCTTACTTAGCCACATATTACTTGTTTGACCACGTGCACTTGCGTGTCGGTTTTTAACCTATAGCAAACCCACCGAACAGTGCACTTGCGTGTCGGTTTTTAACACCTATAGCAACCACCCGAACAAGATGTTGCCCCTCCGACCTGGTCCAGCTTTTCAGAGGCCTTCCTGGACCGTTATCTACCACGAGAAATCCGACAGGCCCAGATGGACCAATTTTTACACTTGGAGCAGGGGGCGAGAAGTGTACGGAAATACTCCCTGCAGTTCGATTCCTTGGCCTGCTATGCTCCAGCCTTTGTGGACACCATGCCATCTAGGGTCCACCGGTTTATTATGGGTCTGAACCCAGAGTATATTGAGGCATGCATGACAGCTACGCTGCAGAAAGATATGGATATTACTCGGGTGCAGGCCTATGCCCAGACTATTGAGGGCCTTAGACAGCGGCAACAGGATAGCAGATGAACAAATTAGGAACAACACCGCAGGGATAGATCAGATGAGATACAGGGGGAGATCTGGAGAGGGCCTAGGCAATGGTTGTCAGATAGGCCACCTAGAGCCCCACCTCCATCACAGCAGCAGAGGGGTAGATTGAATCACCGAGGGCAATCAGAGTCTGGCGGCAGCTCACGAATGGTAGATTCACCCAGGCAGAGGAGGGCAGAGTAGAGCAGGTATACACCCCCACCTTGCCCTATTTGCAGCCGACCCCACACTGGAGCTTGCAGATATGGCTCCACAGGGTGTTATATATGCGGGCAGGAGGGTCATGTGATGAGACACTATCCAGCTAGGGTTCAGGGTAACCAAGACAGACAGGACAGGGTGTCAGCAGGGCCACGAGCTCCAGTAGCCTCGGCAGGGCGTAGGCCCTCAGTCCCAGCAGGCAGAGGCCGAGGCAGATCAGGGGCCTCTAGTTCAAGTACGAGCCCAAGCCGTACCTATGCATTATTAGGGAGGCAGGACTCAGAGGCATCTCCAGATGTGGTAACAGGTATGATGACTATTTGCTCTTACCCTGCTTATGTATTGATTGATCCAGGATCTACCTTGTCCTACGTTACCCCATTTGTGGCTCAAAAGTTCAGTATTGTACCAAAGTTGCTTCAGCAACCTTATTCAGTATCTACACCCGACGGTGACTCCATCATAGCCATAAGGGTTTATCGAGGGTGTACAGTATAGGTTGCTGATCGTCAGACCACAGTAGATCTGGTGGAATTAGAGATGATTGATTTCGACGCCATTATGGGTATGGATTGGTAGGCGTCGTGCTATATAATGTAGAATGCTGGATCAAGACGGTCCGATTCCACTTTCCAGGGGAGGCAGTACGAGAGTGGAAGGGTAGTACAACTATGCCGAAAGGTAGGTTTATTCCTACCTTCAGGCGAGGAAATTGATAGCTAAGGGATGCATTTACCACGTAGTCAGAGTCAAGGATGTTCAGGTAGAGCCTCCGACTCTCCAGTCTCTTCCAGTGGTTAATGAATTCCCCGATGTATTCCCAGACGAGCTACCTGGTATTCCCCCAGAAAGGGAAATAGATTTTGCAATTGATTTACTACCAGGAACTCAGCCTATATTAATTCCTCCGTATTGTATGGCTCATGCTAAACTTAGAGAACTAAAGGAGCCACTGAAGGATCTGTTAGATAAGGGCTTTATCAGGCCGAGTACTTCACCTTGGGGTGCGCCGGTTCTGTTTGTGAGGAAGAAGGACGGCTCCCTCCGCATGTGTATAGATTACCGGCAGCAGAATAAGGTTACAGTTAAGAATAAGTATCCGCTTCCCAAAATAGATGATTTGTTTGATCAGTTACAGGGGGCTAAATATTTCTCAAAGATTGACTTGAGGTCCGGATATCATTAGGTTCAAGTTCGTGAAAGGGACATTCCAAAGACTGCCTTCAGGACCAGATACGGCCATTTTGAATTCCTAGTCATGTCCTTTGGGCTGACGAATGCTCCCGCAGTATTCATGGACCTGATGAATAGCATCTTCAGACCATACCTGGACCTATTCGTGATAGTGTTTATTGATGATATTCTGGTGTATTCTCGCTCAAAGGCAGACCACCAGGATCATTTGCGGACAGTGCTTCAGATTCTCAGGGACCGTCAGCTGTATGCCAAGTTCTCTAAATGTGAATTTTGGCTGAACTCAGTAGCCTTCTTGGGGCATATCGTGTCGGATGCTGGTATACAGGTAGACACACAGAAAATAGAAGCAGTAAAAACATGGCCCAGACCTACCACTCCGACTGAAGTACACAGTTTTCTGGGATTAGCAGGGTACTATAGAAGATTTGTTTAGGGATTCTCCACTATAGCGAAACCTCTGACTAAGTTGACGCAAAAAGCAGTAAAGTTTCAGTGGACGGAGGCATGTGAGCAGAGTTTCCAGGAATTGAAAGACAGGTTAACCTTTGCCCCAGTGTTAGTATGTCCAGAAGGTACAGAGGGTTATGCAGTTTATTGTGACGCTTCGGGTGTTGGGTTAGGATGTGTGTTGATGTAGCATGGTAAAGTAATTTCTTATGCTTCCAGACAGCTAAGGAAACACGAAAAGGATTATCCTACCCATGACCTAGAACTAGCCACAGTGATCCACGCCCTAAAGATGTGGAGACATTACTTGTATGGCATCCATGTGGATATTTTCACTGATCATAAGAGCCTACAGCATATCTTCACTCAGAGAGAGTTGAATTTGCGGCAGCTTTGCTGGTTAGAGTTGTTGAAAGATTATGATGTAAATATTCGGTATTACCCAGGAAGGGCCAACGTAGTAGCGCATGCCCTTAGCCGTAAGTCTAAGGGGAGTTTGGCATACTTGCAGCCCGAGCAGCGGGAATTGGCCCTAGAAATACACCAGTTAGCCAGTTTGGCCGTTTGTGTAGCAGAAACAGAGGACAACAGAGTGGTAATTCAGAACACCGCAGTGCCATCGTTAGTGGTGGAAGTAAACGAACGGCAATACGAAGATCTTGTCCTGGTTCAACTCAAAGACAGAGTTCAGCAAGGAAAAGTACCAAATTTTTAGGTAACTGAGGATGAAGTTTTGCGATCTAAAGGCCGCCTTTGTGTTCCGGGTGTTGCAGGGCTTCGCCAGTAGATTATGGGCGAGGTACATTATGCCCGCTATTCTCTCCATCTAGGCGCGACAAAACTGTACCACGATATCAAAGAAATCTACTGGTGGCCAGGTATGAAGAGGGAAATAGCAGAATTTGTAGCCCAGCGTCCTAACTGCCAACAAGTAAAAGCTGAACACCAGAAACCAGGCAGGCTGACTCAAGACATAGCGGTGCCTCTTTGGAAGTGGGAAACAGTAAATATGGATTTTGTAGCAGGATTACCCCGCACCAGGCATAGAAATGACTCGATTTGGGTAATTGTTGACAGACTGACAAAATCAGCCCATTTTCTGCCAGTAAGGGCTACTTTCTCTATCGAAGATTATGTTGAGTTGTATATCAGAGAAATAGTCAGACTGCACGGTGTTCCAGTTTCCATTATCTCTGACAGAAGGACGTAATTCACAGCTAAATTTTGGCAATCATTTCAGAGAGGCCTGGGAACACAGATTAACCTGAGCACAGCTTTTCACCCTCAAACAGATAGGCAGGCAGAACGCACTATCCAAATGCTCAAGGATATGCTACGAGCGTGTGTTTTAGACTTTAGAGGTAGCTGGGATGAGCACTTACCACTTATTGAGTTTTCCTATAATAACAGTTACCATTCACCTATCCAGATGGCACCTTATGAGGCATTGTATGGGCGAAAATGCAGATCGCCAGTTGGCTGGTTTGAAGTAGGAGAGTCAGCGCTGATTGGGCCGGATATTATTTATCAGTTAGAGGAGAATGTAAAGCTTATCAGAGAACGCCCACTGATTGCTCAGAGCCGCCAGAAATCATATGCTGACGTGCGGTGCAGAAACTTGGAATTTAATGTGAATGACTGGGTATTCTTGAAAGTCTCTCCAATGAAAGGGGTGATGAGGTTCGACAAGAAAGGCAAGCTCAGCCCAAGATTTGTTGGGCCTTATCAGATTCGCCGAAGAATAGGCCAAGTGGCATATGAGTTGAACTTACCTCCAGAATTAGAGTCTGTTCACCCAGTTTTCCACATGTCCATGCTGAGGAAGTATATAGGAGACCCCTCCAGAGTTGTCCTAGTTCAGGATGTCCAGGTTATGGAGGAGCTGGCTTATGAAGAGGTTCCAGTAGCCATACCGGACAGGCAGATTCACAGGTTGAGAACTAAAGATGTTGCTTCTGTCAAGGTGTTATGGCGTAACAGGAACTGAGAGAAAATGACTTGGGAAGCCGAGGAAGATATGAAAGTCAGATATCCTCAGTTATTTCAAACTTAATCAGCCAGAGGTACATTAGTGTTGTTGTTTTATGAATTACCTTATGTTATGTGTATAAATGAGATAGTTGACTCTAGTCTACTGCGTGATGAATGCTATAGTATTGTGTGGAGTACCTGTATTGGACTTTTCTGCATTTCAGGAATTTTGAGATAGTCCATGTTACAGGGGAAACTTTGCCAAAAATTTTTTAGAATAAGTCGAGTAAGTTGAGATTCCTACGAGCAAAAGTTTACATTCAAGGACGAATATTCTTAAGGGAGGGAGGATGTTACACCCCGTAAATTCTTGACATTTAGATGGCCTATTCGCATGTTGGTTAAGAGTTTTAGAATTCCATACATGCTAGAAAAAGGCCCGGGGAAAGACCGGACAAACACCACGTCGAACCATCGCAAGAGGAGGCTGGGCAGACCCCCTCCGCGATGGCCAACGTGTCACGGAGGGCTCACCTCCGTGTTGGCCGGCGTGTCACAGAGGTGAGGTCCAGCACCAAGTATATAAGCCCCCACTTCGGTTTTTAAGTGATAATTATCAATATTTCCAGTGAGTAAACCAGAGAACAGTAGAGAAATAGAGAGGACGAAGGTTTCCATTAAAATTCCTTTCATTTACGCTATTAAACACGATACAAACTCGAAATAACTTTGGGTAGCGAGGTATTAAGCTGAAGGGAGCGTTCCTACGGAGTTAGTTTCGTGAAATTTGGCTGGCGAATCGCCGTCTCACTGAGCAAAGGTAAGTGGAATTTCTCCAAATTAGCGTCAATATACTCCTAGCCCTAAAGTGAGTATTTCTCCCTTCTGGACTTCCGAGAAATAGCGAGTTTTCGGCTGTTTTTCGATAAGTCAAAGTTTGGGCTATATATATATTCAAAGTAGTGTTTTCTTCCAAAATATTGATGAATTTAGTTTTAATTTCTATAAATATACACGCAGTTGGAAGAAATAGCTGGATATTGGCCGAGCTACACCAGTTTGCCAAGAAGTCAATAATTGAGGTATGTAAAGCTAGTTTCTTTGACAAGTTAGTAATTCTAGCGTAGTAAAATAGAGTAAATTCCAGAAGAAAGTTTCAGAAGTCGAGTATTATGCCCAGTATGAATTCAGTAAGCATGTCTGAGTTATTATACCATATGCAGAATAAAAGTCAGTAAATTAGTATCAGACAGCGAGATATTATTCCAGACTCAGTATAACTCAGTATCAGATTTAGTTTAATCCAACAAGAGATTCAGAATAGAATATCAAATCATGGACAGTATTATCAGATTTATTATACATGTTATATGTGATTATTATTGCTTGTAGAGACCTGATTGTTTTATGTGGACCCCCTTAGAGCTTCCTTGCCACCCAGGGTTATTAGCTGTGTCGACTCGCCCGCCAGAGGGTGAGGATACGTCACTCCAAGGAGTGGCATGTCGTCCGCCAGAGGACGAAGATGGGATGCAGCATTCCCTATAGCAGGCTGATCAGCATTATAACATACCCCTGTCGAGCGCTTGCACCCAGGGCACAGATTACAGATTACGGATCACAGATCTCATATTACAGTTTACAGGAGTCCTCCGGACTCAGATACAGCTATAGTCAGGGGCCCAGAGAGCCCAAGTTACATACCCAGGGGGCCAGCGGGATGCTCATAGTTACTAGATGAGTGGAGTGAATTGTTATTTTTGGATGGCGACCCTGGTAGGGGTATATAGATTGCATGTTGATTGGTACCTTCCGGCTTATGGAGGCTGGTATAGGTTCTTGTATGCTATATGTGTTATTTACTAAATTGATAGATAGTAAGACATCGCATTGACAGGTATGATTCTCACCTTCTCTCCAGTACAGTTAAGCTTAGTTTAGATTCTGTCATTCCAGACAGTCTTAGCCATCTTCTGTTATTCAGTAACTATCAGTATTACTATCTATTTTTAGTTATATTTAATTATTGCTTTGCATACTCGGTATCAGTGGTACTGACGCCCGTTTGGGGCCGCTGCATTACTTGCCTGCAGGTACTCATAGATGAGGAGCCGATCCCTCGTAATTCCAGCCAGCACACAGAGTCATCAGCTCCTGTCATCCGGAGCTTGACAGCTAGAGGTTTATTCCTTTTTCTTTTGTTGTACAGTACGGGCAGGTCGGGGCCTTGTTCTGACCATCTTATCAGTATTCTTAGAGGCTTGCTGATTGTATATTCCTTATGGTTAGTTGAACCGGTCGTGTGAGGTCGTGTCTATGTTTTAGTTTGTTTATGATGGTCTTGTGGGGCCTTATTCAGTTAATAATTGGTGACCTTGCCGGTCACAGAGTAGTTTAGCATTTTATTCAGCGTTTCAGTGAAACTAGTCAGCATGGTGGCCTTGTCGGCCCGCATAGGTTCCTTTATACTACTGTTGTTCTGGTTAGCTGTTGTTGTGTTACAGGTGGCTATAGGCATAGTCTGCCGGAGGCTGTATTTACAGCCGTTATATAGCCCGTTGCTTCCATGAATCCAGAGTTAGAACCAGCCTGGCACCAGAAGTGCTTAGGCTCAGTAGTCCAGCAGCCCAGGTCTTAGTAGGGCACCAGGTGCTAGTCATGCCTCCCAAGGCGGGGCGTGCCATGTAACCCCCAACTTATAATTGTAGGTAATAGGCAGTCCAAGTGTAAATAAACACTCTTACCTCATTTTAATTGGTTCATGTGAGTCATCAAGCTCATCACAAATATTATGTGATAGGGTTGCCTGTGATTGGCCAAGACATGTCATTTAAGGACACTTGATAGCTTTTAGTTGGTCCTTATTTTGATTGGATTTTACATTTTTTAAATAGGTGACATCATGTTGTTGGTCTTAAATTTGAGTGGAATGTCATGTTGCCACTTGATATGTGGCATGAGTTTGAGCTTTAAGACAAAATGAACCTTGAACTTGAATTTAATAAAAATAAACTTAAATTTAATTTATAGTCCAAGTTAATTGTTCAACCCAGATAAATATGAATTTAATCCAAAGTTTACCTGATGTCACGCGGTAGTTGTAAACACATAAATTCATGTAAAACTTTGGTTTACAACTAGTTTATGTATTTAATTTATAGTCCACTAAAATTTATGTATTTATAATTACCACAGTGGTTTCACATCCTTCAAACATGAATAATTGATGATAGTGGTGATGTCATTTTATTCAGAAGATAACTATATTAGCTACATTATTTAGAGGTTTAGGATTAGAGTGCCAATGTGAGACATCAGAGAATCCCTCCGGACGTTTCCCACACAAATTGAACTATTGAAAAAGAAAATCGAGTCAAAACCAAAAATTTTGAAGTTTCTAGTCCTATATTCATTTTCCAAATCAAGAATTCTACTATTTTCTTAGACTATTTAGAAAGAATTCTGGAAGGTAAAGGCAAGATAAAGGAGACAGACATGCCAATGAAGATGCAGATGCAGGCTATGGCTTCTGCCTCTGAAGCTCTTGATGTATACTATTGGAATAAGTTTTAATGATATTTGATGATGATTTAAAATATGCTTGAAACATTAAAATTGAAAGTTTGTCGAATAACACTTGTTATTTACTAATCGGCTACTAATTGATTGAAATTAGAAGTTGGTCGAATAACACTTGTTATTTACTAATCGGTTACTAATCGGTTGTAGAATTCTAGTGTCTTGATTATTTGCAGGAAAAAGGAGAAAAGAGCTTAAAGTCAACAAGGATTCTACAAGGAAGAAATTCCTTTTTATAAGGAAAGAAATAAATTACGAGCTGAAAAGGAAAGGGAATATTTAGTAGGAGATTGTGGAATTCTACAAGGAGTCAACAAGATCTTTCAAATAAGGAAAAGGATTCTTAAATTGAAGATTCCCTTCCCTAGTAGAAGAAAATTAGTGGATGCATTTTTGTGACTATAATTAAAGAAGTCACCACGTCAAGTTGCTCATTCACTCACAAAACTCTTCAGCAAATTCATCATTCCTGAGCATTCGATTTGGATTCAAGTTGAAGAGAGTTGACCGGTGCTAGAGACAGTTTCCTATCCTATTATGTTGCAGGTGTCAATGTGTAGTGAACCAGTGGACTTGATTTTATTTTAGTTCTGTTTTCAGTTCTTGAAATCATGATTAAAGTTCTTCTTGTTAAACTAAGGGTAGTTTATACATGTTAGAAACTTTATAAGGGCTTAGGGGTAGGTCCTTGGATTGCGGGGGTTGCAATTTGAATTTAGCTCGGTGCCTCTTAAGTTGAAATCCTACTAGGGAGTAGGTAGTGATTTTTACACCCATTCGAGCCTGGATGGTTTTCCACGTAAAAATTCTTGTCTTTTGCTTTACTTTCTGCTCTTTATTATTTCTGCTTGATTTAGCTACTGCTATAAGGAACAAGGTTCAAGTATGTTCCTATCGAAAAGAAAATTCAAAGTAAAGTTTTAATCCGTGGAAAAAATCATTAGACCCAATTCATCCCCCCCCCCCCCCATTAGGTATAATTTAGGAGTCCTTGCAATAATAATTGGCATCAGAACAGGTTGCTCATTCATAGTTTAACCCCTTAGAGAAAGATCTGCCAAAATGACTTCTGAAATAACCCTACCTGAGGGACAATCTAGCACTCGACCTCCTCTCTTTAATGGCCAACATTATAGTATTTGAAAAAATCAAATGGAAATTTATATGAAAGTTGAGGACTATCTGCTATAGCTAATTACCTTGAAGGGACCTCTTGTTCCTACCAAAGTAAAATCTGATGGAACAAAGGTGCCAAAGACTGAAGATGAATTTGATACTGATGATTTCAAAATGATAGAGAAGAATGCTAAGGCTATAAAAATACTCTACTTTGGAATGGGAATTGATGAATACAATCATATCTCTGGATGATCCAGTGCAAAGGAGATTTGGAACTCTCTCACTCTAGCACATGAAGGTACGAATCAGGTAAAACAATCCAGAATTGACATGCTTATAAGGAAGTATGAACTCTTTGCCATGGGCAAAAAGGAGTCCTTCAAGGACATGGTTACCCGATTCACACACATCACAAATGAGCTCAAATATCTTGGGAAGGAATTTACAACTGAAGAAAATATCAGAAACTTTTTGAGAATTATGACTGCTTCTTGGGAACCTAAAGTTACTTCCATCGAAGAAGAAAAACAAATGAGCACAACGCAAATGGATGAGCTCATTGTAAATTTATAAACTTATGAACTTAAAAATAGTGACAAAGTGTCAGAGGAACCCAAGAAGGAACACAGTCTCAACCTAAAAGTTGAATCAAAATCTGATGATGAAGAGATGGCAATGTTTGTTCGAAGGTTCAAAAAGTTCTTTAGAAAGGAAAACTCAGATAAGAGGGGGTCTCACAATAAAAGAAAGTCATCTGAGAAGTGACATTTTCAAGGATGCTTCACGTGTGGCAAGATGGATCCCCTGATAAAAGATTGTCCCCTCTTGAAGGAAGAACAAAGGAAGAACTCGAAAAAACAACAACAATTGGCTTCAAAAGATTCCAAAAAGTTCATGAAAGCTACTTGGGGTGAAACTTCTGATTATGAATTAGAATAAGAATATGGTGAAAATGACAATCTGGACCTCATGGCTAAAAGTGACACAGACTCAGACAGCGATTCCTCCGAGGTAAGTCTATCTAATTTAAAAACTCAAGTTCACAATTTATCAAAAAGAAAAGTAGTTAAATTGTTACTTTCTTTGATGGATGAATGTCATCAAATGAGTGTTGAGAAGGTTGAAATGTCAAAAAATTTCTCTAATTTGAAATTTGATTACAAAGTTCTAAAAAAGGAGAAATTGAATCGGAAAATGTCATTAAAACACTCAATGCTGAAATCAGCAATTTAGAGGAAACTGCCTCTGTTCAGAAAACTGAAAACAGTAAATTGATGGAAATAGTATTGTCTCTAAAATCTAAAATAAACACCATCAAGGAAGGGAAAACATCAAGAAATGAAATAATTATCAATGACCAAGGTTTTCATGAAGCTGAAATTACCTCCTTGAAAAGGGAATTGTGCAAACAAAAGAAGAAAAGTTCTGAGCTTCAAGTAACCTTGAATCAAGCTAATAATGACATTGCTTTGATGAAAAATGGAACAAATTATCTGAAGCTTTAACCTGGCTAAATGAGCATCACAACAGAGCTAGAGCTGGTCTTGGTTACAATAACAAACCTATCAAATGGGATCGTAAAAGAAAATATGTTAGTCTGGCAGATCATAAACTTTGTAGCCATTGTGGTCACACTGTACATGTTAGATATGAATGTTTAACCAAGATAAAAATGGACATTTTTCTATCCTCTAAGGATGAAGCATTCGACATATTTAAAGTGTTTGCAAAAAGGATTCAACGAACTCTTGGTTTGGATGCAATAAGTATTTTATCTGATCATGGCACTGAGTTTGAGAATGCCAAATTTACTGCTTTTTGTTTCAATTATGGAATTAATCATAACTTTTCAGCCCCAAGAACTCCCCAACAAAACAGAGTTGTGGAAAGAAAAAATAGAACACTAGAAGATATGGCACGAGTAATGCTTATCGCTAGTGGACTTCCTAAGAGTTTTTGGGCTGAAGCAGTAAATATGGCTTGTTATATAATTAACAGATGCATGATTATATTCCTTCTTGATAAAACTCCTTACGAACTTCTTGAAGGCAGAAAATCGAGTATCAAATACTTACGAACCTTTGGTAGCAAATGTTTTGTTCAAAATAATGGAAAAACTGCCTTAGAAAAGTTTGATGCAAGAAGTGATGAAGGAGTGTTCCTTGGATAATCCGGCTTATAAAGTGTTCAATAAAAGGACAAAGTGTGTAGAAGAAAGCATTCATGTTATTTTTGATGAGTCTATCCTCTTTGTTAAGACAGATTTTCAAGAAAACGAGGATGAACATGAAATAGGCCTTGTCCCATCTTCAACTGAACAGATAAGTGCTCCAGCACTAAATAAAGGAACGCTCTTGGAAACAGACTCCTTGAACGTTCCCTCGGAACCAAGGCAGGAACAGAAAAATTCAGGGGGAACAATCCCTGAGATAGTGGCGAGTTCGGAAGAATGAACAGAGGAAGGAACATCATCTAACCCTGTTCCAGAAACACAAAATGACAATCCACAAGAATTGATTTTGAGGCCGTGGAAGCACCAAAGTTCTCATCCCCTTGATCTAATAGTAACTGATCTTAATAAGGGAATTCAAACAAGGGCCTCTATGAGAAACTTTTGTGCTTATTCAGCCTTTTTATCTTATATTGCGCCTAAAAATTATCGTGAAGCCTTGCAGGATCTAGATTGGCTAATGGCTATGCAAGAGGAGCTCAACCAGTTCGAAAGGAGCAAGGTATAGCACTTGGAACCACACCAATGAGACGTACTATAATTGTAACAAAGTGGGTGTTCCGAAATAAACTTGATGAACAGGGAAATGTCACTAGGAAAAAGCCCGTCTAGTGGTCCAGGGCTATAACCAAGAAGAAGGCATTGATTATGAAGAAACCTTTGCACCAATCGCAAGGATGGAGGCAACAAGAATGCTAATTGCGTTTGCTGCTCACATGGAATTCACCCTCTATCAAATGGATGTCAAAAGTGTGTTCCTAAATGGGGAACTGAAGGAAGAGGTATATGTCCGTCAACCTCCTGGTTTTGAAAATCCTGAATTTCCTGGTTATGTTTTTAAGTTGGATAATACCTTATATTGATTGAAACAAGCTCCTAGAGCTTGGTTTGAGCGCCTTTCAAAATTTTTGATGAAAAATGGTTTTTCTAGGGGGAACATTGACAATACTCTGTTTCTAAAAAGCAAAGAAAAGGATTCATTGTTGGTTGTACAAGTATATGTAGATGATATTATCTTTGGTGCAACAAACGAAACCTTATGTAATGAATTTGCTTTGTTGATGAGTAGTAAATTCGAAATGAGTATGATGGGTGAGCTAAATTTGTTCTTAGGCTTACAAATCAAATAATTTTTGAATGGAATAATGATCCATCAACAAAAATATATTACGGAATTGCTTAAGAAATATGACATGGACTCTACTAAATCGATTGATACACCTATTGTTATGCCACTGAGCTAGATAAAGATGAACATGGAAATCTAGTAAGTGACAAAAGCTATAGGGGTATGATTGGATATCTCCTTTATTTAACTGCCACCAGTCCAAATATTGTGTTTAGTGTTGGATTATTTGCAAGGTTTCAATCTTCTCCTAGAGAATCTCACCTGACTGTAGTTAAGTGTATCCTAAGATACTTGAAGGGAACAGATAATCTATGTATGTGGTATCCCAAGGGAGGTAATCTTGATCTAGTAGGTTATGCAAATGTTGACTATGCAGGTTCCCTTATAGAAAGGAAAAGCACATCAGGTATGGCTCACTTCCTTGGTTCAAGCTTAATTTCTTGGGATACAAAGAAACAAAATTCCATAGCCCTGTCCACAGCTGAAGTTGATATATAGTTGCTGCATCATGTTGTGCTTAGCTGTTATGGATAAAATAGTAATTAAGGGATTATGTCTTAGACATGGGCACTGTGCCTATCTTCTGTGATAATACAAGTTCTATAAATTGTCATGACCAGAACGTAGGTCCAGATCGAGACACGGGACAAGGAGACCCGAGAGACTCCATGTCGACCCATGGCATGAACATACATCTATCTCAATCCAGTAAAGCAGAATTACTAGACATGATAACATAGTGTCACACCCCACCTTGGGAGGCATTACTTGCACCTTGTGCCCTACTAGGACCTAGACTACTGGACTAACTGAGCCTAAGCACTTTTGGTGCCAGGCTGGCTCTAACTCTGGATTCAAGAAAATGACGGGCTATATAACGGCTGCAAACACAGCCTTCGGCCGACAAGGCCTATAGCCACCTATAAGGATATAAACAGCTAACTAGAACAACCAACTATAGGGGATCCTATGCAGGCCAACAAGGCCACCATGCTGTTTAGTTATATCTGAGAAATGAAATCGAGCACTAAATTGATCTGTGGCTGACAAGGCCACCAACTAGCAACTGAATAAGGCCCCACACGGCCAATACAACTCACCACAGGGAAAATATACAATCTGCAAGCCTATATAATAAGATGGTCAGGACAAGGCCTCGGCCTAGCCATACTGCACAATCAAAAGGAGAGTAAACCTCTGTCTTTCAAGCTCCGGATGAAAGGAGCTGAACGCTCTGTATCGCTGACTGGGACTACGAGGGATCTGCTCCTCATCTATGTGTACCTACAGGTAAGTAATGCAGCGCCCTAAAACGGGCGTCAGTACCACTGGTACTGAGTATGCAAAACAACAACTGAAAATAACTGAAAGTAAATAATGAAACTGATAGTAACTGGAGCAATAAGAAAGACAGACTAAAATTGACTAGAATAGTGGGTTCAGGACTAGCCTTAACTATTCTAAAAAGAGTAGGAGTTGTACCTGGTAACATGGCGTCCTACTGTCTATCTAACCATAACTAAAATAACATAACATGACATAACATAACACAACATAAACCTTACCTGGCCCCCATAAGCCGGAAGGTACAATCATCACAATCTATTTACCCCTACCCAGGTCATACGACATCACCTAGTAACTATAAGCAACCGGCCGATCCCCTGGGTATGCAACTTGGGCCCGTTGGGCCCCTGACTATAACTGTACCTGAGTTCGGAGGACTCTTGAAATCAACACCCCGGGCGCAAGCGCTCGACGGGGGTGTATAAAGGCCAACCACGGCAAAATATGGGGAAACTAGCATCCCATCTTCGTCCCTAGCGGATGGCATGCCACTCCATAGAGCGACGTATCCTCGCCCTCTGGCGAACGAGTCGATACAGCTATTAACCCTGGGGCGATCACGGAATCTAGGTAATCCGGCCCAAAATAATATAATCAAGTCCCAACTGACAGCAATGACTGCATATAATACATACTGAATCTGATAATAATAATATAATCTCTGACATGTTGTACTGAATCTCATACTAAAGTATGATATAACATTTCTAAAATAATTTGCTAGGACTTATGATGTTTTACTAAGTTTCATGCTAAACACGATATAATATTTCTGACGTGCTTTACTAAATTTCATACTAAGTATGCTATACTATTTTTGAAATACTCTACTGCAATATATACTGTTTACTATACTAGGACAACTAACTTGCCAAAAGAAACTGGTTTTACATACCTCGACTGTCGGCTTTCTGATTAACTGGCATGGCTCGGCTAATATTCAGCTATTTCCCCAATTGTAATCATTTTCACAATAGAATAGAACTAATTTCATCATTATTTTGGAAGAAAACAATACTATGTATATTTCTACTGGTTATTCTTCGGCTTATCGAAGAACGACCGAAAACTCGAAATTTCTCGGAAGTCTAGAAGAGAGAAATACTCACTTTAATGCTGGGAGTGTATTAACACTAGTTTGGAGCAATTTCAATCACTTTGACTAGGCGGGTCGACGCTTCGCCGGGCGATTTTTGCGAAACTAACTCCGTAGAAATGCTCCCTGCAGCCTTATACTTTGATACCCGAAGTTAATTTCAATTTAGACGGTGTTTGACAGCGTAATCAGAAGAAAATTATATATTCTCTTTGTCCCTATCTCTACTGATCGCGTGGTATATATGGAGAATGATAATAATCTAAGGGTGAGGCCTATATATACTTGCAGCAAAATACATGGCAACGTGGCATGCTGGCCAACGCACCATTTTGGCTCCGTGCCACGTTGGCTAACACGAGGTCCCAGCTCCGTGCCACTTTGCCCCTTTGGGCAGCGCGGTTCGGCCTCCTCTTGCGAAATTCCAACTTGGCACTCGTTCAGCCTTTCCCCGGGCCCTTTTCTCGCACGTATGGCATTCTAAAACTCTCAACCAACATGCAAATAGGTCGACTAAATGCTAGAAACTTAAGGGGTGTAACACATAGATAAAGCATAATCATAACATAACATGGAAAGCAAAGCGCACTTCATACATGACAGCTGAATACTACATATAGTCTGAAAGTCTCTAACATATCTGATGGGCTGATTGGACAACACCCCCAACTAACTCAAAAAGTCTAGAAAACTGAACATAAAGGATAACTGATATCAATTGGTCCTCGGGAAACAAGGACTCACCAATGAACTAGAAGCTAACTCCGAGAACGAGCTAATGACAGTGCTGGATTTGAAGATCGGAACCTGTATCATAAAATGATACAGCATAGAGTATGCGGTCAGTACGTGGAATGTACCGAGTATACAAGGTAAGTAAAACGGACATTTAAAATACATAAAAGTTCATAAGAGTAGGACAACATGCTCATAACATAAATATCATAACGTAACATAAGGCTCAAGGTTTTCAAAACATTCGTAAGCCATTCATCATCATAGTCATAAGAGAATACTTTATAAATCATAACTTGAACCAAAGTACATTAACATAACAATTCATAAAACATGCGGAACAATGGGAGGACTCGTCATAACCGACACCATCATCGTAGAGCCTTACATGATGCCCCAACTATCTCACTCAAGTGGGCAGAGTCATCCCGGGCTTGCCAGGCAAGGGACGTGCATGATGTGATATCACGAAATAGGGGATCAATTAACATTGTAATGTATCAATATGAACCTACGGTGGCACGTAGTTATGAGACACTGGCATAGTCCTTTGAACGTTGGGCTACTCGGTGCGAGATACTACTCCTAAAACATGCACTTTAGGATCGTACGTAAATTATAAACATTGTTCATGAGATTCATGGCCAAATAAATATTAACACCATTCATCCCCATTTACATACAAGTTTAGCCATGAATCAAGGGCCCATTAATCAGCCAACATCATAAATCTGTCAATCATGAAATCTATATCATAAATCGTAAATGATTTTTGAACATGTGGGCATTTCCCAATACTTTAACATGCTTGAAAATACTCAATTCACTTGAAAACATGATTATAAACATGGGTAACTTGAAAACATATTTTTCATCATTAATACTGATCTTAGGCAAATTTATATGCCCAAGGAATACTCAAATGTGTCATTTTAGCCTTGTTTATCTATCAATGTTTATACATTCTCATGTGATTGATAATAAAATGTGAATTTATACTAACCAACATGATTAGCATTGTTTTGCAGGTGAAATATAATTTTGGGAAGCTAAAATGCGTGTTGGGAGAGATCGGGGTTGGACTCGGATGTTAGCAAGGGAAAAAGCATTGGAAGGCACAATTTACGCGGATGCCTTCTGCCTGGAGAGGGAATTTTTGCAAAATTCCAGTGAAGGTGCGGGTTGGGGCCGTGGCACATTGGCCTAGCCCCGCGTTGCACGCCGTGCCACGTTGGGCCTTATTACCTGGACAATCAATTTCCAGTAAGGCTCCGCGTCAGTGGCGTGTCACGGAGGCAGTGCTCCGCGATGCACTCCGTGACACGTTGCTTGTTATTCCGGGAAAAAATCCCACTAGTATAAATAGAACACTTAGGTTCATTTTTAATAATTCTGACTGGGTGGAGCAAGAACGTGGGTTACAGGCAGTTGAGGGGACGAAAATCTCAGGGTTTTTCTCTATCTCCTTCTTTATTTCAATTGCTTGTATGTTTAACACTCATTTAATGATGTTTAATCCACAAATGAGTGGCTAAATCCTCTTCTTGCTGAGGTTAAGAACAATTGTATTGAAATGTGATTATTGATTATTTGGTTTTTCATCTTTTCTCCCATGGTTGTTCTATTGATTCTTGTTCTTACTGCATTAATGTGTGGCCAACGTTAATGTACATCTAAAAAGTCCAGTTTCACTCGAGAGAGCAAGAAATTGAAAAGTTTTGAATTAATAGGATATGATCTTTTCTTAGTTTGGAAAAATTGAGAATTGATTTACCTTCAGGATAGAAATATACCTGAAAGTCGTATTAGTCAGTTAAGGAATCGGTGTTGTATGGCTAGAACATGAATTGCGTTTAATCACAGAAATGTAGGTGGATGGTTCATGATTCTTAAGTTGGGTTAAATACGAGAGTTTTAATCCATTGGCAATAATTCTTGACTAGCAACTGGAGGAAATATTAACCAACAATTGTATCGATAATTAGTTTCTATACATGTTCCTTTAACCTCAGCATGCTCATATTCATAGTTCAAACTCACATTAGATATTCGTTTTAGACTTAGTATAAAACTAGAAACCACAATATCAAACTCTTCTTTACACTGTTGTCTGCATTTTTAGAGTTAAAGTATAGTGACACTTAAGTAATTTGTTACCTTATCCCAATCCCTATGGGATCGATACTTGACTTACTTAAGCTACTTTACTACTTGTTCGACCACGTGCACTTGCGTGTAGCTATATACTCAAAAGCACCGAACAAGTTTTTGGCGCCATTGTCGGGGACTGGCAATTGGTGAAATTTTTCTTAAGTGTAAATTTACTATATTTTTTTTCTTAAGTGTTGACAACTTGGTCTTAGCCTGTATTTCGCAGATATAATCTCTGTTGAACACTGGCAAGAGACAAGGAGCTGGTGGACTCATATTTAGAGCCTGAAAGACAATTTCATCGTCAGCGGAGAGAAGCTCTAGAGAAAAAGCTGCAGTTGCTCAGACAAACAATCATGGAGCAACAACAGAATCCACCAGTAGTAAGGGCAATGCTAGTGCCCGAGGAGATGGCAGCTAGGCTGGTTCGCGAGGTGGCTATCCCACATGCTAACAATGTCACATCTAGCATCCGCAAACCTAAGCCAGGAGGGAGTTTCGAGCTCAAACAAAACATGGTGCAATTGTTTCACACCAGCGGGTAGTTCACAGGTCTCCCTCATGAGGATCCACAGCAGCATCTCCAAAATTTTTTGGAGATAAGTGACACTTACATCCCCGCTGGAGTGTCATCAGATTATGTCAGGATTACATTGTTCCCATTTTCACTATTGGGAGAAGCCAAGAAGTGGTTGAAAGCTGAGCCACCAAATTCTATTACTACGTGGGATGATCTTGCAGGGAAATTCTTGATACGATTTTTTCCATCCGGTAAAACAACAAGACTTAGAAGTCAAATTCTAAGTTTCAAATAGAGAGATGGGGAGAATCTATATCAGGCTTGGGAGAGATTCAAGTCCATGTTGCGGGATTGTCCACATCATCATCAATCCAATGATGTGCTGGTGCACACTTTTATAGAGGGTTTGGAACCCCATACAAAAATCTTGCTAGACTCAGCAGCTGGGGGACAGGCACTGGAGAAAACTTATGAGGAGTTGTATACCTTGTTAAATCGTATTTCGCAGGGAAATCCGGAGTGTAATGCTTATTCATCAAGAGGAGGAACAAGGAAAGCAGCAGGAGTTCTAGAAGTAGATGGTTTTACAGCTATTGTTGCACAGATAGCTGCTTTACAGAATCAACTCAACACCCACTTCAGTAACATGACAATGAACCAGACTCAAGCCCCAGTGAATGTAGTGCAGCAGATTTGGTGTGAAGTGTGCAGGAGTAGTGAGCACTCAGCTGAGTGTTGTGGAGCAAATCTTGACTCGGTGAACTTTGTGGGAAATGTACAGAGGAACAACCACCAACAGTATGGCAACAGCTACAATTCCAACTGGAGGAATCACCCGAATTTCTCTTGGGGTAGCAACAACCATCAAGGGCAAAGTTTGAGTCAGGGGGTGCAGAGGAATCAAGGAGGGCATCAGAACTAACAAGCACAATATAGAAACAACAATGCCCCTCCTCCCCCACCATCACCCAGCATTGAGGAGATGTTCAAGACAATGATAGCTAACCAATCTCAATTGTAGGCTGACTATGTGAAATTGGCAGCCGAGGTGAAGAACAACCAGTTAGCTACTAAGGCACTTGAATATCAATTTGGGCAATTTGCTGGAGCCCAGAACACCATGCCTAGAGGAGGACTCCCGAGCGACATAGATCCCAACACCAAGCAGGTGAATGCGGTGACCACAAGGAGTGGTTTGCAGCTTAAAGAGGTGGAACCAGAAAGACCACCTCAACAATCGGGAGCAGCAGAAGTTGAGAGGGAGCAAAGTGATGAGAGGGGGAAGAAAAAGGAAGCTGAATCAGAAACACCACCACCCCCGTTCCCTCAAAGATTAAAGAAACACAAGGAGGAGGCGTGTTTCAAAAAATTCATGGAGGTGCTAAAGCAGGTACATATTAACTTACCTCTTGTTGATGTTTTGCAGGGAGTGCCGAAATATGCAAAGTACATTAAGGACATCGTGGCGAACAAAAGTCGGTTGACTGAGTATGCTACGGTAGCTCTCATGGAGGAGTGCACTTCCCCGATACAAAACCAATTGCCCACAAAGCTCAAAGATCCTGGGAGCTTTACTATACAAATTACAATTGGGAAGAGTATCCGAGCTCGCGGATTATGTGATTTGGGAGCGAGCATTAATTTGATGTCGTCATTGGTATTCAAGAAGTTGGGTCTAGGGAGTCCTAGACCAACAACAGTGATCTTGCAACTAGCGGATCGGTCCTTAGCCAGACCTGATGGCATTGTGGATGATGTGCTGGTGCAAGTGGGCTCCCTTATCTTCCCGGTAGATTTCGTCGTGCTGGATTTTGAGCCAGACGCGGAAGTCCCATTTAATTTGGGGCGTCCCTTCTTGGCGATCGGGAAAGCGTTGATTGATGTAGCTGCAGGACAGCTAACAATGCGAGCACACGACAAGGTAGAAGTGTTTGATGTATACAAGGCCACCAAGCTCCCAACTGTGTACGAGGAACTCTCGGTGATCAACGTGATTGATCGAGCTGATGATGCGCAGATAGTTGAATCACGAGAGTTATTGGGAAAACCACCGGAGCGATGAAGCACTACTGGGGTGAGGACGGTGGTCGAGAGAAAACATCCATCACCCTAGAAGATGATTGAGCTGAATGACGTCGAGCCGCGACGGTAAACCAGGCACTGCACAGGAGGTAACCCGTGAAATTTTTTCCTTTGTAAAATGTGAATAGATTTCTTTTTCTTTTTCTTTCTTTTGATTAACAACAAAATTGTTAGTTTTTATTTTTATTCTTATTTTTTATTTTTTTGAGTGAATCCTATAATTCTAACCAATTTCTTATAGTAAGATGAATTTCAGGTTGAACGGAGGATAAATGAACAAGGGATCGCAATGGAAAATCCGAGGTATGAAAATCAATAAAAAGTGGCAAAACAGTGAGCTAGGGCGATGGCTCCGTGTCACGGAGGAGGGCCTCCGCGTTACCCTCTGTGACACGTTGAGGTGTAAATCTGGAATTTTTAAAATTCCAGAACACCCACGCGATAGCTCCTTGTCACGGAGGGCATGCTCCGCGTTACCCTCCGTGACACGTTGAGGTGTATATTGCGACGGGTCACACCGGGTCACCGGGTGACCCGCGTGAATTTCCCACTTTTTAACCCCGATTCCCCCTCTATTTTCCTCATTTCTCATACTCTCTGCGACCAACCTCCCAAAAACCCCTTCCCCCTCAACGTGACACGAACTTAGGCTCGTAATTTCATTAAGTTTTCGTCACTTCTTTGAATTCAAGGTATGTTCTTCAACTCTATCTCAATTCTTGTCAAAATTTTTTGATTTTGAACATGTGAGATGAGCAACACTTGCCCTAAGTAGAAATTAAGCTTAAATTCAATTGAATTATTGTTGATTGATGTTCGGAGTAACGGTGTGATGGCTTGAACTCGACAATTACATAGCTTAATCAAATTTTTGATAAAATCATAGCTAGGGATTGACTTTGAGTTTGAGATGGAAAAATTTAGTTGAACTAGTGGAATTCATGCTAGGTTGTACATGTTGGGGGAGATGAGTCGATTGTGCTAACTGTGATTATGCCAAAAGACCGACGGATTCTCGGGATAAGAAAATATTGGAAATTGCAAGAAATGGGTGGATTGTATAGGATCATGTAGTTAAAATTTTTCTTTTATTTTTCCTTGCTAAGTGCTATGGGATAAAATGCTATCGATAGGTAAGGATCGTGGTTAGCTGTGCGAAGTCTGAGTAGTACATGGAATTATACCGTCGAATTCTCCCAAGGCACTAAGCATATTTGTTATATTTTGTTGTTTGTTTGTGTAAATAAGTACGATCTTGCCTTAATGTTGTAAATTTGGCTAAAGACTAAGTGTGGGGTAGCCGAGCTTAACCCAACCTTAGTCGAAGCTAACTTTAATTGGCTTAACATTGAACTTGTCTGTTTGGTTTGACAGGAACAATGGCAAGTAGGCAAGACAAGGGAAAAGGCGTATCAACATCTGGCACCGGAAGAAAAAGAATCAGACTGGGCACAAAGGTCCCAGCAGCACCAGCGGTTCCACGCGGCCAACACTGTCAATAAGGAACCAGGTGGGTGACATAGGAGGGGAAGAAGTGGTACGCAAAGCACAAGGAGAGCAAGTACTTCCCCGAGGAACACATAGCAAGGGAACCATTGGCACAAGAGTTCCCCAGGATTGTCTAAAGGATTGAGGCAGCTGGGCTGAACTTCATTTTTGAAGAGCCCAAGGAATGCAACTTGCACTTGATTCGGGAATTCTACGCCAACTGGAACCCGACTCTCAGAAGTCACACCATCAAAATAAGAGGGCAAATAGTCACTTTTGAGCCCCACCACCTCAATGCGATCCTAGGGGCCCGAGACACAGATGCCCATGTGCTTTGACAGCTGAATATCACTCCACCATATGCGGACATCAGATGCACTTTGTGTGGAACCCGATCAACAGCTCGGTGGAGAAGACATAAGGAGAGGGGCTACCATCAGACCTTGCCTTACTCACAGATGAACAGGGAAGCCAGGATATGGCTAAAGATTGTTTGTTCCTGCCTAATCCCGGGGGTGCATATGACGGATGTAATCCGGGATCGTGTATGTTTGGTGTAAGCCCTGATGAAAGGGCTGGAAATCAATGTGGGGGCGGTGATTATCTCCGCCATGAAGAGAGCCCGATTGCATCAAGGGCACAGATACGGATTTGGTGGACTACTCACCACATTCCTTAGGGGCCTGGATATTGAGGAAGAGGCCCTTGACTACATCCCGCAGATGGAGCGGCGGGCCTTAGATGTCACCAAAACTAAGGCACCCGACACCACCCACGGGCCAGTTCTTACACTAGCCGAGCGACATGCTCGGGATGATCAATACATGGCTCGCTTGTACGGGATGCAGATGCTCCAGCTGTGAATAGGCGGGAGGCCGGCGATAGAAGAGGAGCTATGGCAGCTCGAGCTAGACTACCCTTTTGGCGAAAATGCTAGGGCGCTATGCCGAGTAGGGCCAGCTTTTGTAGAGCCCACGGATGATGATGTCCCCACAGATGAGGAGACACGTCGTGAGGACTCTGATGTGGAGTCTGATGATGACGATGGGGGAGATTCAGACATGGGAGACGAGGCAGCAGCACCTGATGATGAAGTGGAGTATTTTGATTGATCAGGGAGTTCCACCACCCATTTTTTGTGCTATGTTAATTTTTGTGAACACTGGGGACAGTGTTCGATATAAGTGTGGGGTGGGAGTAGTTAGGTGCTGGTTGTGTTGTTGTTTATGTTTTTGTTCTGTTGTTGTGCCTGTGAAAAAAAATTTTTGTGACCCTGTGATTGTGATGTTTCTGTTCTGCATTGTAATTAAATATGAAGCTTTTGTGTGCTGCTGAATGTTGCTAGCTGATTTTGTACATATTTTTGTTTTATCGAAATGATCGATATTTTTAAAATCTTTTCAATTCTTGGGTTTCTCGGCATTTGTTTTCGGTTCTTTTACCGAGATTGGTCCCATTGAACCGAAGTCTTAGTTAGTGATTGTTCCCTATGATGGATGGATGATGACCGTCTTAAGGGAAATGTAGTCGTTAGGAGTAGATTTTTTTCTTTTATTTATTTTTCAGTTGTTTTTTTTGTGGGTTGCAACCTAAAACCTGTAAGTACTTTATGGTTGCGGAATTCTGGTTGTGTGTTGTACAGGATATTTGAAATGCAAAGGTGATTCGTGTGAAAGCATGCAACGTTATAAATATGTTGAGATACCTAGTCCATAGAGTCGATTCAGTGTGATTGAGGCTTAATTCTGAATTCTTGTAATTAGTTGATTGAAGAATTTGTGAATATGTCTTGACTCGAGCATGTGCAATAAGTGTGGGGTGAGGTTTTGTTTATTCCATGCTATTATGAAATGTCTAAAACTTGCCTGGTGTGTGCACGAAACGAAATGAAGGACGTGTATTGTAGGAAAGGATGTAGGCATTTCTTTGTCTTCAACCGAAAGTTTCTCTTTTTCATTATTGTACCCACCTTGATTGTACACCCTAGTTAGCCCGTTGAGCCTTTAGCCTATTTTTTTTTTCTTTTGTCAAAAATGTGTAAACCGGAGCTTAACCCCTTCTTTTCATTAGCCGTAAATTTAATCCAAAACTCTTAAGCACTTAAGAAGAGAAAATAATTTTCCCGAAGTGTCAAAGAGTGAGAATGGTGAAAAGAAAAGAAAAGCAGAGTGATGAAAGAAAAGAAAAGGTTGAAGGTGCACTTGTTATAAATTAAATATAATAAAGGTGTATGAATAATCTTTGTTATTGAGTCAAGTGTGCTTAATGAGATGGGTCAAAATAAAGACAGACTTCAAGAATGGGAGGACGAAGGAAGAAACACTGCCCATGAGTTTGATGGGATGTATTGAAAAAGCGCTTAAGGATGCTAGTGGCTATTATTGGCTAGCCCAATATTTGCTAGTTCCGTAGCTTACATTACAACCCGTTAAAGTCCTACGTGATCTTACATCACACTTCCTTATATTAGTGGAGTAATACACTAAAGGCAAGCCTATGGTTCATGGCATGATGCATGTGAATTCTTTTGGGAGAGAGAGTGAAATTGTTTCTATATGCCCCTGCACGTAATCATTTGAGTTCATGTGATCAAAAAGGGGAAAATTCTCTTGTGTTGTGAGGGCACATGCTTGATGAGAGATTAAAGTTCGTGTCGGATATCTTGATCAGCTGATTTGCATGAGTTTGCCAATATCGAGAGTCGATTCTTAAGTCTAAGAGGTCTTGATGTGTTGAAGGTCATTGCATTGATAGGACCATGTGTGTTTTCTTGATGATTTGTTGTATTAAATAATCGGTACGACCGTAGCCTGAATTGTTGAATCAAAGTAGCCAGGATGGGGTGTAAAGTGCACGAGGTGTAAAATTGTTGTTCGGGGACGAACAAGGATTTAAGTGTGGGGTAAGTGATCTTGGGCAAATTTATATGCCCAAGGGATACTCAAATGTGTCATTTTAGCCTTGTTTATCTATCAATGTTTATACATTCTCATGTGATTGATAATAAAATGTGAATTTATACTAACCAACATGATTAGCATTGTTTTGCAGGTGAAATATAATTTTGGGAAGCTAAAATGCGTGTTGGGAGAGATCGGGGTTGGACTCCGATGTTAGAATGGGAAAAAGCATTGGAAGGCACAATTTAAAGGGGCTCCGCGATGGAGTCGTGTCACGCTGCCATCGCGAATGCCTTCTGCCTGGAGAGGGAATTTTTGCAAAATTCCAGTGAAGGTGCGCGTTGGGGCTGTGGCACGTTGGCCTAGCCCCGCGTTGCACGTCGTGCCACATTGGGCCTTATTACCTGGACAATCAATTTCCAGTAAGGCTCCGCGTCAGTGGCGTGTCATGGAGGAAGTGCTCCGCGATGCACTCCGTGACACGTTGCTTGTTATTCCGAGAAAAATTCCCACTAGTATAAATAGAACACTTAGGTTCATTTTTAATAATTCTGACTGGGTGGAGCAAGAACGTGGGTTACAAGCAATTGAGGGGACGAAAATCTCAGGGTTTTTCTCTATCTCCTTCTTCTTTATTTCAATTGCTTGTATGTTTAACACTCATTTAATGATGTTTAATCCACAAATGAGTGGCTAAATCCTCTTCTTGCTGAGGTTAAGAACAATTGTATTGAAATGTGATTATTGATTATTTGGTTTTTCATCTTTTCTTCCATGGTTGTTCTATTGATTCTTGTTCTTACTGCATTAATGTGTGGCCAACGTTAATGTACATCTAAAAAGTCCGGTTTCACTCGAGAGAGCAAGAAATTGGAAAGTTGTGAATTAATAGGATATGATCTTTTCTTAGTTTGGGAAAAATGAGAATTGATTTACCTTCAGGATAGAAATATACCTGAAAGTCGTATTAGTCAGTTAAGGAATCGGTGTTGTATGGCTAGAACATGAATTGCGTTTAATCACAGAAATGTAGATGGATGGTTCATGATTCTTAAGTTGGGTTAAATCCGAGAGTTTTAATCCATTGGCAATAATTCTTGACTAGCAACCGGAGGAAAGATTAACCAACAATTGTATCGATAATTAGTTTCTATACATGTTCCTTTAACCTCAGCATGCTCATATTCATAGTTCAGACTCACATTAGATATTCGTTTTAGACTTAGTATAAAACTAGAAACCACAATATCAAACTCTTCTTTACACTATTGTCTGCATTTTTAGAGTTAAAGTATAGTGACACTTAAGTAATTTGTTACCTTATCCCAATCCCTGTGGGATCGATACTTGGCTTACTTAAGCCACTTTACTACTTGTTCGACCATGTGCACTTGCGTGTAGCTATATACCCAAAAGCACCGAACAAATACCTCATTATACATGAACATTCATCATAAATCTCAACTTTCATAAACTTCTCATAAATGGGCATTTTTAATTTATAAAACTTGAAACATGATTTTGATGGAAACAACGTAAAACTTGCCCATAATTGATAATTTATTAATAAAAACTCATTTAGATCATACTCATGTAGAGAATTAGAAATTTCAGTGCATTGGGTTAAAACCCCATAAAATCAACATAAGAATTTTCATAATTTGGAGAGATTGGTCATGGGTGTGAACAGATTCACCCATTCATAACCCTACATTCTTGGGGAAGATCAGATTTTATCACTTCTTGAAAGCCTAATGAAAGATTGAAAGAAAACTTGAAGAATTCTAGCTTGACCACCTCCTAAATCCCTTCAATATGCATACATGGATGTGAATAAGCCTAGGGTAGATTTTCTCTTCCTAAAAAATTGCATTTCGAGCCTTAAACGACGTAGTTTAGGACCCTAGGACTTAGGAATGACAAATATACCCTTAATGAATTTCCTGAAAATTCAGCACTGGCAGTGACCACGGGCGATCCTACGGGCCGTACCACGATACCAAGAGTTGTGGTATCCATCTGTTGCATCCACTGCCCAAAATTAACTTCTCATATTCGAACACCATGACTCGACAGGACGAGTCGTTACATCAGATGACAGTCTATTATATCCTCCATTATTTCCCCCTAACGACCTGCACCTGGGCCTTCCCACGAGCCACATCACGACTCATACCTCCTTTCAACGAGTCATGGTTTCCAACCGTCACCTTGACTGGAGATTTTCCTACTATTTCCCATGGTTGCTTACCACGATTCGTTGCTGCTCACAATGAGTCATCCCACGACCCGTTACCTCATCCTAGACTAAGGATCAATCTCACCACGACCACAAACAACGACTCCTTACATCAAGCCACAGGTCGTTCCTTAAGCCGTTACCCCCAACTTCAACCCTGCTGCACCTCACCACGGAAACTTCCTATGGACCATTAGTGGAACTAACGATCCATTACATAACCCATTCTGTGATGATTTTTCAGATTTCTGTCAACTTCTATCTTTAAATCCTGGGTCCGATCTTAGACACTTCCGTGGTATTACATAAATATTGAAAAAAATATTTGTCAGCATAAGAGGACAAAACACATAGATATTTGACATCACTTCCTAAGGGACAATGTTGATAAAGGTCTTATATCTATGCAGTTTTGTAAAACTGAGAATTAAATTGTTGACATTTTAACTAAAGCTCTTAGTAGAGAACAATTTGAAAGAATTAGGTTGGATATTGGGTTAATCAATATTAACTCAACATAATGTTCATAATGTTTCTTCTTTTGGCATTTAAAAAAAAGGGTTTTTCCCGATGATGGATGGATGACGACCGTCTTGAAGGATTATTTTTTGTCACTGCTGCATTTCTTTATTCATTATTACTGTGTTTAATAGGATACACTTACTTATGGAAGGGAACGCAGTCAGATATAACTCAGAGTCATATTTAATTACTACTATTGTTCATGACATCAGTGTCTTGTCACTTCCTTATGTCGGAGCCTACGTCATTTCACCTCCTTTTATGCCAGTTATTTTCCCGGTTCCTTTTCCCTCTCACCAAACAAACTCCACTTTTATTTTTATGACTTCTCATATCCCTCTATCAATCCTTTACTTAAGTGAGTAGGTGCCCTCTAATCCTTCACTTCTTTCAACTTTTTCCTTCTTTCGCCGACTCTAAGTCATGGAAACCACACCAGTGAACAGCCCCATCACCGAACCCTCCATCACTGCACCTCCATCAAAACCTTCACCAAACCCTACCAAGGAGTCTAGCACTATAAAGAAGCCCATGACAATCCCACCGATCAATCTTCCCTCCTCCATTCCACAAGACTCCACCAAACCCATAGGGGCACAGGGATCTGACTCGCCTATAGCTTCCATGGTAACTGCTCCGAGCTCGCCTTATTCTTTGAGTCTGTCAATTGATAGCCCTGGATCTTCTTACACTCCTCAGGTGGATTAGGCGACTCTCATTACTGACATTAGGGGTCGATACGAGAAACCCTTATCCCCCTCTCCATCTCCGTCACCCACTGGTTCGATTGATCATGAATCTGAGAGATCTCCATCAGAGGAAAATCCACCAGAGTAACCTTTATCTCTTTCTGATACAGACAGTCTAGAGGACTTGGTCCCATTGGCTGCTCTCAAGAAGAGTGCTCGCAAAAGAATCTTCTTCTCTACTTCTACCAAGCCTAAGGATCCTAAGAAATCTTGCAATTTTTGACCTTCTTAGCGCACTCGAGCTCACCATAAGGAGTCGGTCTCAACTTCATATACTCCGGTGACAAAATTTCATATGAAGGAGTTCGGTGAGCGTCACCTATAGAAAGGTAAAATGGTTTTTCCTTCAGAAAACCCTAGCATTGTTACTCTTTGGGCTAAGATTTCTACTCAAGGTTGGACTGCTCTGTTTGCTGATAAGGAAGCTATGTGTGCTCATTCTTCTATTGTTGAGTTTTTCCGAAACTTTACTCATTGTTTGGGGTATGTTACTAGTAGCATTGGTGGCATAATGGTTGTTTTGATACTCACACACTGAGTAGAGTTTTGGGAATTAAATGTGAAGGGTTCTTCTCATGTCAAAAGAACAAATGGCCAGATCTTCCCTCCCCACTTATGTTACACCTCGTAAGTTTCTAATGGTTAGACGGCCTATTCGTACATTAGTTAAGAGTTTTAGAGTGCAATATGTACGGGAAAGAACCCGGGGAAAGGTCGAACAACCGCGGAATCGAGATTGCGCGTGAGAAGGCCGGAACAAACCATGACAGGGGTGACATGTCATAGACCCCCTTCCTCCGCATTGGGCTCCATGGGATGCCCATAAATTAGCGCGAAAGGGTCTGTGCCACGGACCCTTGTCCACCACCTCAAGTATATATATGTTCCATCCTTTGATTTCATTTTGTTTCATATATTATATATGGTCAGAGAAGAGAGAGTACGAAGAAAGTAAGTAAATTTCCCCTGTTTACGCTATGAAACGCCGCTCGAATTCAAATTAACTTTGGGTATTGAAGTTTAAGGCTGCAGGAAGCATTGCTACGAAGTTATTTTCACGAAATTCGCCCGGCAAATCGTAACTCTGTCAAGCTAAAGTTGTTGGAATTGCTCCAAACTAGTGTCAAAATGATCATAGGCTTAAAGTAAGCATTTCTTCCTTCTGGACATTTGAGAAATTACAAGTTTTCAACCGTGTTCCGTTAAGTTGAAATATAGTTAATATTTATATATAAAGTTATCGTTTTTATTGAATTTAGTACTAAAACTATTCATTTTACCCCAGTAATACGATTACGTTGAGAAGAACAGTTGAATACGAATTGAAACTCACTAGTTAATCAGTAATCGGCGAATGAGGTATGTTAAGGAAGTTTCCTTCGGCAAGTTAGTTTCCTTAGCATGATAACTCAGTTTGAATCCCAGTAAGAGTACCAGAAGCATATATATTATTATTAGTTGTTGTTATTAGCTGAAACCCTTATTCCATGTTTAGTTGGGATGGATTATGCTTGTATAGCCTTCATGACTGACCCCAGGGTTATTGACTGTGTCGACGTCCGCCAAGGGCGAGATGACGTCGCTCAAAGGAGCGGTATGCCATCCGCAAAGGATGAAGATGGGGTCCCAGGTCCTCATATGCCGTGGTTGGCTCTATACACCCCCGTCAAGCCTGGTGCCCGAGGTGTAGATACCAGGAGTCCACTGGACTCAGACACAGCTACAGTCAGGGGCCGAGCGGGCTCAGTTGCAGACCCAGGAGGCCGGTAGGACAACTATAGCTATTAGTTGAGCCAATGCGACCTTGATAGGGGTATATAGACTGAAGTGTACTCACCAGGGCTTATGGGGGCCCCAAGTGGGTTATTCTGTGCTGGTTGTACCTTCCGACTTATGGGGGCCAGGTAAGGTTTTTGTTTTCTTTAGTTATTAATAAATTAGACAGTAAGAAGTTCTATTACTCAGGTATGATCTCTACCCCTTCATTTCAGTTATTCTCAGTTCTATCTCTTTGTTTCAGTCATTTACAGTTATCGCCTTACATATTCGGTACATATTGTACTGACTCCCTTTCTGGGGCGCTAGATTACTTGCCTGCAGGTACGGATAGAGGAGGAGCAGGTCCCTCATAGCTTTCAGCCAGCATCACCAGAGCGGTTAGCTCCTTTCTTCTGGAGCTTATTTTTAGAAGGTTTACTCTTTTGATTGTATAGTTTATGGGTAGGTCGGGGCCCTGTCTAGACCATCATATTACTCCTAGAGGCTTGCATATTATTTCTATTTCCCTGTGATTAGTTGTTATTGGCTGTGTGAGGCCCATATATGTTTTAGTTTACATGTTGGTTGTGTGGGGCCTTGCTTAGCTGGCAGATTAGCGGCCTTGTCGGCCATAGTTTAGCTTAGCAATGGTTTTACTTTTACAGTCATAACTAGACATCATGGTGGTCTTATCGGCCTGCATAGGATTCCCTGTTATTTCCTGTTTCTGGTTAGTTGTTTTCCTTTATTGGTGGCTATAAGGCCTTGTCGGCCGGAGGTTGTATTTATAGCCAAGATATAGCCCATTGTTTTCTTGATTTGGGAAGTAAGCCTGCACCAGAAGTACATAGGCCTTGTTAAGTCAGTTCAGATCCTAGTAGGACACCAGGTGCCAGTCATGCCTCCCAAGGTGGGGTGTGACAAACTTGGTATCAGAGCAGGTCGTATCCCGGGGAGTCTGCAAGTCGTGCTAAGTAGAGTCTTGTCTATGGATGTGTTGTGCACCACATTCTATAGGCAGGAGGCTGCAAGGCATGATAGGATGGTTACTCTTTCTTCTTATCCAGTCGTTCTATAGAGTTGTACAGTATAGGGTTGAGTCCCTAAGCTTACCATATTCTTTTATCTACAGAGAAATGGCAGACCCGCGACATACCGCGACTAGTAGGAGGTTGGATGTTGCAGTAGGGTAAGGCACTAGCAAGGTGCCTCAATCAGAGTCAACCCAATCTGGGGGTGATAGGGAGACTTCATCTCAGTCTCCCCAACACTCTCCACCACGCCAGGAGCCACTCGGAGCGGCAAATGTGATGGAACCGCCTACAGCAATCTCTATCTGGTACCATTGGATCAGGAGGTTAGGAGTGTTGTTGTTATGCTAGCGTAGATGATGGCTGCACAGCATCAGCCAATGGCGCCCGTGGTCGCAGAGTCCTTAGAAGAACCTGGTAGCTCGAGGGTCCGGGATTTTCTCGCACTGAGTCCCTCGCAGTTCGTGGGGACAGATCGAGCGGAGGACCCTTAGGATTTCTTGGATCAGATGCAGCAGATTTTTAGGGTGATGCATGCTACACATGCAGAGTCGGTTAAGTTAGCGGTATTCCAGCTATGGGACATCGCAGTACTATGGTACGAGAGTTGGGAGAGGTCCCGAGGGAGAGGTGTTTCCCCTCCGACTTAGCCCAACTTTTCAGATGCTTTTTTGGAGCACTACCTGCCATAGGAAATTTGACAGGCCCGGGTTGATCAGTTTCTACATCTAGAGCAGGGGTCGATGAGTGTTCGGGAGTACGCTATGAGGTTCGACACCTTGGCCCAATATGCACCAGCTTTTGTGGATACCATGTCGGCTAGGGTGCACCGGTTTATTATGGGGTTGAATCCAGAATATGTGGAAACTTTTATTACGACCATTCTACGAGAGGACATGGATATTATCTGCATTTAGGCTTTTTCTCAGAATATTGAAGGGATCAGATAGCGGCAATGGGAAATAAGAAGGGTAAATCAGGAGTAGCTTCGCCGAGCCAGACCTAGTGACATGTAGGCGGAGTCCCAGGGTGGACCCAAGCCACAATTTTTAGACAGGCCACCTAGACCCCCACCCCCACAACAACAGCAGGGGAGTAGATCTGGTTGTTAGGGGTAGTTAGGGCCCGGCGGGAGTTCACGATCAGTAGGTTCACAGCATCAGAGAGGAGCGGAGTAGAGTAGATTCACCGTGTCACTTTGCCCTATTTGCAGTCGACGTCACTTCGGAGCATGCAGGTATGGTTCCACAGCATGTTATACCTGTGGACAGGAGGGTCATCATATGAGAGATTATCCAGTCAAGGGTCAGTGTGATCAGGACCGATAGGATAGATCTTCATCAGGGTCATGTGCCCCAACATCTCCAGCAGGGTGTAGGCCCTCAGCTCCAGCCGGCAGAGGCCGAGGTAGATCAGGGGCCTCTAGCTCAGGTACCGGTCCAAATTTCTCTTATGCTTTACCGGGATGTCAGGAGTCAGAGTCGTGCTGGATGTGGTGACAGGTATGCTAGGCATTTGCTCTCATTCTATTTATGTATTAATAGATCCAGGATCGAGTTTGTCTTATGTTTCACCATTAGTAGCCCAGAAGTTTGGTATTATGCCAGAATCGCTTCAGCGACCTTTTTCAGTGTCTACCCCCGTCGGTGACTCTATCATAGCTAAGAGGGTCTACCAGGGATGCACAGTAGAGGTTGTTGATCGTCAGACTTTAGCAGATTTTGACGCATTTATGGATATGGATTGGCTGGCGCCATGCTATGCCAATGTTGAATGTTGGACCAAGATTGTCTGATTCCACTTTCCAAGGGAGGTTGTATGGGAGTGGAAAGGTAGTGCAGCCACACCAAAAGGTAGGTTTATATCCTATCTTCGGGTGAGAAAATTGATAGCGAAAGGATGTATTTATCACATTGTCAGGGTTTAAGATATCCAAGCAGAATTTTCGACTCTCCAATCCATTCCAGTAGTCAATGAATTTCCAGATGTATTCCCAGATGAACTATCGGCATTCCCCCAGAATGGGAAATCAACTTTGCAATTGATTTATTATCAGGTACTCAGCCCATATCTATTCCTCCGTACTGAATGGCTCCTGCTGAGCTCAGAGAGTTGAAGGAACAGTTAAAAGATCTGTTAGATAAGGGCTTCATCAGGCCGAGTACTTCACCATGGGGAGCCAAGTCCTATTTGTGAGAAAGAAAGATGGATCCCTCCGCATGTGTATAGACTACCGACAGTTGAATAAAGTTACTATCAAGAATAAGTACCCACTTCCCAGAATAGATGACTTGTTTGACCAGTTGCAGGGGGCAAAGTATTTCTCAAAAATTAACTTAAAGTCAGGGTACCATCAGGTTCGGGTTCGTGAGAGGGATATTCTAAAAACCATTTTTAGGACCAGGTATGGCCACTTCGAAATTTTAGTCATGTCCTTCGGGTTGATGAATGCTCCAGCAATGTTCATGGATCTGATGAACAACATCTTTAGACCGTATCTGGACCTGTTTGTGATAGTATTTATTGATGATATTCTGGTATAATCCCGCTCAGTGACAGATCATTGGGATCACCTACGAAGAGTGCTCCAAACTCTCAAGAATCGCCAGCTGTATGCAAAGTTTTTTAAATGTGACTTTTGGTTGAATTTAGTGGCCTTTTTGGGCCACATTGTGTCAGATGTTGGTATAAAGGTAGATTCGCAAAAGATCGAGGCTGTAAAAACATGGCCTAAACCTACCACTCCGACCGAGGTATGTAGTTTCCTGGGGTTAGCCGGGTATTACAGAAGGATCGTGAAAGGATTTTATACCTTAGCAGCGCCTTTGACCAAGTTAACTTAGAAAGCAGCTAAATTTCACTGGACTGAAGCATGTGAGCAGAGTTTTCAGGAATTGAAAGACAGACTGACCTCAACACCAGTATTAGTCTTGCCAGAAGGATTAGAGGGTTATGCAGTGTACTGCGATGCTTCAGGCGTCGGGTTAGGGTGTGTTCTGATGCAACATGGTAAAGTAATTGCTTACCTTCCAGGCAACTGAGGAAGCATGAAAAGAACTACCCCACCCATGACCTGGAATTAGCCGTGGTGATTCATGCCTTGAAAATATGGAGGCACTATCTGTATGGTGTTCATGTAGATATTTTCACTGACCATAAAAGTCTCCAATACATTTTTCACATAGAAAGAGTTGAATCTGTGGCAGTGTCACTGGTTAGAGCTGTTGAAAGACTATGATGTGAATATTTTGTATCATCCAGGGAGAGCCAATGTTGTAGCAGATGCCCTAGCCGTAAATCCATGGGGAATTTAGTACACCTGAAGCCAGAACAGCGGGAGCTGGTCCGAGAGCTGCATCAGTTAGACAGTTTAGCCATCTGTATAGTAGATTCAGGAGACAGTGGAGCAGTAATTCAGAATACGGCAGTATCATCATTAGTTGTGGAAGTGAAAGAATGGCATTACAAAGACCCTAACCTGACTCATCTCAGAGATAAGGTTCAGCAAAGGAAGTAACAGATTTCCAGATAACCGAAGATGAAGCTTTGAGATATAGGGATCGCCTCTGTGTTTCGGATGTAGTAGGACTTCGCCAGCAAATTATGGGCAAGGTGCATTATTCTCGTTACTCTCTTCATTCGGGTTCAACAAAGATGTATCATGATATAAAAGAAAATTGTTGGTGGTCGGGAATGAAAAAGGAGATAGCAGAATTTGTTGCTCAATGTCCTAATTGCCAGCAAGTGAAAGCTAAACATCAGAAATCCGACGGACTGACACAGGAGATAGCAGTGCCTATGTGGAAGTGGAAGGAAGTAACAGATTTCTAGATAACCGAAGACGGAGTTTTGAGATATAGGGATCGCCTCTGTGTTCCGGATGCAGCAGGACTTCGCCAGCAAATTATGGGCAAGGTGCATTATTCTCGTTACTCTCTTCATTCGGGTTCAACAAAGATGTATCATGATATAAAAGAAAATTGTTGGTGGTCGGGAATGAAAAAGGAGATAGAAGAATTTGTAGCTCAATTTCCTAATTGCCAGCAAGTGAAAGCTGAACATCAGAAATCCGACGGACTAACACAGGAGATAGAAGTGCCTATGTGGAAGTGGAAGGCAATTAATATGGATTTTGTGACAGGGTTACCTCATACCAGACATAAATTTGATTCCATATGGGTGATTATTGACAGGTTGACGCAATCAGCTCATTTTCTGTCAATAAGGGCTACTTTTTCAGCTGAAGATTATGTTGAACTGTATATTAGAGAGATAGTCCGATTGCATGGTGTTCCGTTGTAGATTATTTCCGACAGAGGAGCATAGTTTACAGCTAAATTTTGGCAGTCCTTTCAGAGGGGCCTTGGGACGCAGGTTAATTTGAGTACGACCTTCCATCCTCAAACAGACGGGCAGGTGGAATGTACAATTCAATCGCTCGAGGATATGTTACGAGCGTGTGTGCTGGATTTTGGGGGCAGCTGGGATGAACACTTACTGCTTATTGAGTTTGCCTACAATAACAATTACCATTCAGTGATTTAAATGGCGCCTTATGAGGTCTTATATGGGCGGAAATGCAGGTCCCCAGTTGGTTGGTTCGAGGTTGGATAATCAGGATTAATTGGGCCAAATATAATTCATTAGTCAGAAGAGAAAGTAAAGTTTATCAGAGAACGTTTGCTGACAACTCAGAGCCGCCAGAAATCCTACGTTGATGTATGGCATAGGAACTTGGAGTTCAATGTAAATGACTGGGTGTTTCTGAAAGTCTCGCCAATGAAGGGCGTAATGAGGTTTGACAAAAAAGGTAAGCTCAGCCTGAGGTTTATCGGGACGTATCGAATCCTCCGTAGAATAGGCCAGGTGGCATATGAGTTAGATCTACCTTCAGAATTGGAATCCATTCATCCAGTCTTTCATGTGTCGATGCTACAAAAGTGCATAGGGGATCCGTCCCGAGTTGTGCCAGTTGAGAATGTCCAAGTCACCGAGGAATTTCCTATAAAGAGGTTCCAGTAGCTATATTAGATTGACAGGTTCGTAGGTTGAGGACTAAGGATGTTGCCTCTGTCAAGGTACTGTGGAGAAATAAGAATAGAGAGGAAATTACTTGGGAGGCTGAGGACGACATGAAATCCAGATATCCTCATTTGTTCCAGGCTTAGTCCAGACTATGCAGTTAAGGTAAGTTATTGATTTAGTTTTTGTTTCATGATTTGTGTTATATATATTACTCAGTTGACTCCAACCTTATTGTGAAATAGTTGTTATAGTGTTATATGAAGTGCCTGTACTGGACTTTTGTGTGTTTCAGGAGTTTTGGATAGTCCATATTGCAGGGGAGACTCTGCAGAAATTTTTCCACAATAAGTAGTTAACAGAGTTAAGATCCCTGTAAGGTGAAATAAACATTCGAGGATGAATGTTTATAAGAGGGGAAGGATGTTACACCCTATAAGTTTCTAATGTTTAGACGGCCTATTCGTACATTGGTTAAGAGTTTTAGATGCAATACGTACGGGAAAGGGACCGGGGAAAGGTCGAACGAGCGCGGAATTGAGATCGTGCCGGGAGCAGGCCGGAATAGGCCGCGACAGGGGCGGCGTGTCACGGACCCCCTTCCTCCGTGTTGGGCTCCGTGGCATGCCCGTAAATTGATGCTACAGGGTCCGTTCCATGGACCCCTGTCCACCACCTCAAGTATATATATGTTCCATCCTTTGATTTCATTTCATTTCATATATTATATACGGCTAGAGAAGAGAGAGTATGAAGAAAGTAAGTATTCCTCCGTTTATGCTATGAAACGCCGTCCGAATTCAAATTAACTTCGAATATTGAAGTTTAAGGCTGTAGGAAGCATTGCTACGGAGTTATTTTCATGAAATTCGCCCCGCGAATCGTAACCCCGCCGAGCTAAGGTTGTTGGAATTTCTCCAAACTAGTGTCAATATGATCACAGGCTTAAAGTAAGAATTTCTTCCTTCTGTACTTTTGAGAAATTACGAGTTTTCTACCGTGTTCTATTAAGTTAAAATATAGTTAATATTTATATATGAAGTTATCGTTTTTATTGAATTTAGTACTGAAACTAGTCATTTTCCCCCAGTAATACGATTGCAGTTGAGAATAACAGTTGAATATGAACTGAAACTTGCCAGTTAATCAGTAATCGACGAACGAGGTATGTTAAGGAAGTTCCTTCAGTAAGTTAGTTTCCTTAGCATGATAACTCAGTTTGAATCCCAGTAAGAGTACCAAAAGCATGTCTATTATGATTAGTTGTTTTTATCAGCTGAAACCCGTATTCCATGTTTTGTTGGGATGGATTATGACTGTATAGCCCTCATAACCGACCCCAGGGTTATTAGCTGTGTCAACGCTCGCCAGGGGCGAGATGACGTCGCTCTACGGAGCGGTATGTCATCCGCAAGGGACGAAGATGGGGTCCCAGGTCCTCATATGTCGTGGTTGGCTCTATACACCCCCGTCGAGCCTGGTGCCCGGGGTGCAGATATCACGAGTCCACTGGACTCAGACACAGCTACAGTCAGGGGACGAGCGGGCTCAGTTGCGACCCAGGAAGCCAGTAGGACAACTATAGCTATTAGTAGACCCAGTGCGACCTTGATAGGGGTATATAGACTGAAGTGTACTCATCAAGATTTATGGGGGGCCCAGGTGGATTATTCTGTGCTGGTTGTACCTTCCGGCTTATGGGGGCCAGGTAAGGTTTTTGTTTGTTTTAGTTATTAATAAATTAGATAATAAGAAGTTCTATTACTCAGGTATGATCTCTACCCCTTCATTTCAGTTATTCTCAGTTCTATCTCTTTATTTCAGTCATTCATAGTTATCACATTACATATTCAGTACATATTGTACTGACGCCCTTTTTGGGACGCTGCATTACTTGCCTGCAGGTATGGATAGACGAGGAGCAGGTCCCTCATAGCTTTCAGCCAACATCACCAGAGCAGTTAACTCCTTTCTTCCGAAGCTTGTTTTTAGAAGGTTTACTCTTTTGATTGTACAGTTTATGGGTAGGTCGAGGCCTTGTTCCGATCATCATATTACTCCTAGAGGCTTGCAGATTATTTCTATTTCCCTATGGTCAGATGTTATTGGTTGTGTGGGGCCCATATGTGTTTTAGTTTACGTGTTGGCCGTGTGGGGACTTGCTTAGCTGGCAGATTAGCGGCCTTATCGGCCATAGCTTAGCACTAGTTTTACTTTACAGTCATAACTAGATGTCATGGTGGTCTTATCTGCCCGCATAGGATTCCCTGTTATTGCCTATTTCTGGTTAGCTGTTTTTCTTTACAGGTGGCTATAAGGCCTTATTGGCCGGAGGTTGTATTTACAGCCGAGATATAGCCTGTTGTTTTCTTGATTTGGGAAGTAAGCCTACACTAGGAGTGCATAGTCCTAGTTAAGTCAGTTCAGATCCTAGTAGGGCACAGGTGTCAGTCATGTCTCCCAAGGTGGGGCGTGACAACTTAAGCCCTTGGAGATTGTTAGAAAGAATTTTGGAAACCCTTCTAGAGTGTCTAAGACTAAAGTTTATAAACACTTCATGTCCGATTATCATAAGACTATATTTTTCTTTGTGATCAAAAATCTTGTGCCTCATCAAGAAAGGTGTGATGTTGCCTCCTATCTTGATCTTACTCTCATGGAATTGTTAGACGGGGAAATGCAAATAGACTTGCCTAGGTTGATGATATCATACTTGATTAAAGTTATCCCTAACATCAAGAAGAATTATGCTCTTCCCTATGGCTTCCTGTTGACTAAGATGTTTGCTAAGTTGCAAGTTCGGCTTACTTCTTTGGAATGCTACTCTGTTTATGATGTGTTGGATTATTATGAAAATCGTGGTTCACGTCAGGAGAAAGGTTTGAAGGATCCTGATGTTGGGTGTTCTTCTAAGTCAGACAAGCTATCTTCTCAAGAACAGTTGGTTGGTGAAATTGAACTACTTCGTAAGAAGAATGCGGATCTTAGGGCTAAACTGGCTCATTCTGAGGAATTGGCTTCTGTTCGACATGATGAACTACTGTCATTTCTTAAGACCCTGTCCCCACTGCCTAATCCCTCCCCTGTTGCTCCTCCCAGTGATTCACCCTCTGACCCTACTCTTTAGTTGTTGATCCATCTGTGTCATGAACAGTTTTAGTTTTTGCGTATGTTCTGGGTATTCTTGTTTGTTATCCCTTTTTGGTTGGTCCTATTTTGTCTGTGTTGTTGTTAGCTGGGTTCATGATATCAATGAAGTGTTAGTTATTTCGTCTCAGTTATTATTATTTGTTTTGCTTTACTGCCCCATTCCTTTTCACTGATGCCAAAAGGGGAAAGGTTATGCTTAAGTGTTGGTTTTGCTTAATTATTGATTAACTGGTAAGCGTACATGTATTCAAGCATATTTTTATTTATCATCGTTAAAAAGAAAGTTTTTGTTGGAATAAGTTTTAATGATATTTGATGATGATTTCAAATATGCTTGAAACATTAAAATTGGAAGTTGGTCAAATAACACTTGTTATTTACTAATCGTCTACTAATTGGTTGAAATTGAAAGTTGGTCGAATAACACTTGTTATTTACTAATCGGTTACTAATTGGTTTTAGAATTCTAGTGTCTTGATTATTTGCAGGAAAAAGGAGAAAAGAGCTTAAAGTCAGCAAGGATTCTACGAGGAAAGAAACTCCTTTTTTATAAGGAAAGAAATAAATTGTGAGCTGAAAAGGAAAGGAAATATTTGGTAGGAGATTGTGGAATTCTACAACGAGTCAACAAAATATTTCAAATAAGGAAAAGGACTCTTACGTTGAAGATTCCCTTTCCTAGTAGAAGAAAATTAGTGGATGCATTCTGGTGACTATAAATAAAGAAGTCACCACGTCAAGTTGCTCATTCACTCGCAAAACTCTTCAGCAAATTCATTATTCCTGAGCATTCAATTTGACATTCAAGTTGAAGAGAGTTGACCGGTGCTAGAGGCAGTTCTCTAGTCCTGTTCTGTTGCAGTCTAGGTTTAGGTGTCAACGTGTAGTGAACCAGTAGACTTGATTTTGTTTTAATTCTGTTTTCAGTTCTTGTAATCATGATTAAGGTTCTTGTTATTAAACTAAGGGTAGTATATACAGGTTAGAAACGTTGTAAGGGCTTAGGGGTAGGTCCTTGAATTACGGGGGTTGCAATTCGAACTTGGTTCGGTGTCTAGTGGAGCAAAGTTGAAATCCTACTAGGGAGTAGGTCGTGATTTTTATACCCATTCGAACCTGTGTGGTTTTCCACGTAAAAATTCTTGTCTCTTGCTTTACTTTCTGCTCTTTATTATTTCTGCTTGAATTTAGCTACTGATCTAAGGAACAAGGTTCAAGTCTGTCCCTGTCAAAAAGAAAATTCAAAGCAAAGTTTTAATCCGTGGAAAAATTCATTAGACCCGATTCACCTCTCCTCTTAGGTCTAATTTAAGAGGCATTGCAATAACATATACAATGTGTATGACTATACCTCCATAGCTGCTCATATCAAGAAGGTACACTAATTTACTTTGTTAGTTTTGATTTGTTGTTTTAATCTAATCACAGGAATTTGACATGTTATATGGGACTGGATGGCAATGCGTGGGCTCAAGCCTTGGTTGTTTCATCACTCACTCCAAGGAACTTCCGTTTATTTTGCTCTAGAGTCCCTTCATTTTCTAATCTTTAAGGCAGCAACTATGCAACGATTATGTGCTTTAGCACTTCATATTAGTGCTTTTCAGCTTCCTTAGCCTGAGTTCTGTAGTGGCTACTATGTTTACAAACACTATCACTGAAGCACCACGAAATGAAAAGAAAACCTTTTGCAGGTGTACAAGGTTGAAGTGCAACATAACTAAAACAGATATTGAATCCTTCTAAACAACTTTTTACATTCCAGCAAAATTGTAATTCAACGATTTTACTGCAGAAATTTGGTTTCTTCGTCTAGATTGTGGTGCACATGCTGCTTCTGGTTCCTTTGACAAACTCTAGAAAGCTGATCAAGCTTCAAAATTGCAATTGAACAAATCACATCTAGATCGACTACATTTATACAACTATATCAGCAAGAAATGTACAAATTCAAGATCAACTCAGCATTGAAGTGTAATTTGAGCCGGTAAGCTTCAACTCAGCTTCTTAAAGACCTTTCTCAATCGTCTATTGAATTCTTATTTAAAAGATTATATAAGTGGGGCAAAGTAGCCCAGTGCACAAAGCATCCCGTGTTAGCAGGGTCCGGAAAAGGGCCGCATCCGAGGGGTGTGACATAGACAGCCTACCCTTATGCAAACATTAGTAGCTGCTTTCACGATTTGAGCCTGTGACCTATAGGTCACATGGAGACAACTTTACTGTTGCTCCAACTTTACAGATTATATAAGTCAAGTTTCTAAATGGCCAACCTGAATATGTACTAGTGCAATAGCATGAAGTCAGTCAACAAATCATCGATAAATGCGGTTAACAGATACTTCTCAATGTCAATCACCACTTGTTCAACTTCATTGTTAGTTAATCCAGTTCTCCAACCCAGATCCCATGCACTGCTGACCACTCCCTTGCACCATAGATCTCTTTCTAGCAGTGCATAAAGAGCATCTGCTGAAAGGTTGTTGCCAGCAACCTTATTGTAACTTTGCAAAACTTCAATCCCATCACAAATTTCATTCACCAACTCGTCAAAGGATACAGAAATTTTTCTCATCTTAATGGCCTTCAGTGATAACGGATCAACTGCCAGTACACATTGAGACCTTTTATTTTCTAACAACTCATTTGCACAATCAAGTAAGAGGGTGCTATCAGCAATTTCATGATCTACACTAGTTGTCTGCCATACAGTTGGTTCCCACGCATCTGTTTCGAAAAGCTCCTCGGACTGACAGAGGAAGGATTCACTGCTCAGCAGTAAATACCTTGTAGTAGCCCCGGAGTTGAAGTTTTCATTCTCTCTGAAGTCTAGATTGATGTTACAGTTAATGTGCTCCACTAATTTGATGTCACCGACACAATGGATTGATGGAACGCTAGATTCACAATGGAAACTTTCACCACTGACAGTATTATCTGCAATAGAAGAAGTAATATTTTAGAATATTTTCACAATGGCGACAGATAAATCTCCTTGGATCAACCACTAGTCATGAGCAGAATCTATTTCCTCTAAGATAACTAAAGGAGTATTGGAGCTTGAGTGATGACTAGAAGTAGCTACTTCCAGGTGTAACAGCTTTTCAGATTGTCATCCATCTACCATGGTTCTTAAGGATGGAAGAAGAAAGAGGCAGATGTGCACATAGCAGACAGTGGCTACCAGTGAACAAGCTTTTCCTGAGGAAGTATAATTATTATAACACTCTGTGTGTGGCTTCAAAAGGTTGAAGTGCATTTGACCGCCTCAATTACTTCTAGCAGGTTATTTGACACTTGCTCTCTAAGAGTCTAGCTAGCAGAATGTATCTCGTTACAGATTTTGGAACTTCTACACAGAAATACAGTAATTGAGTTATCAAGATACAAAAATTTACAAGTCTTAATAGAAACTTCCTATAGCTTCTCAAGAATATCGGAACATCTTCCTCATCGTCAACCACATATATATGTACGATTTATGGAAGCTTTTGAGTCCTTCAGATCTTTCATTTAATCTTTTAGTCGTACAAAGTTGCTGCGCTGTCTACTAAACTACTATATTATTGTCACATATATTATTATTCCCAAAGAAGAAAGAAAATATTCTAAACTGCAAAAGAAGAATGTAAATACTATTCATATTGGTCTCTTAGATGTGAAGATAATATCATTCTTGTTTGTTGAACAATGTCTGGGATATATATCTAACCACATTGCAAAACCTAAGGTTATTCCCTGGAAATAGTTACTTTACAAGCCAATGTATGATGAATAATTGAAAATTTGTTTCTAAAATTACCAGAATGATTGCATGAAACTGGCAAAATAATGAAGTGCCTTACCAGTGACAAGATTCTCAAAGATATCAGCCACTTTTTCTAACTGAAGCTCTTCTAAGGTTGTAACTTCGGTTATGGCTATATCTGTGTTTTTCTCTACTGCCTTCACCATTTCTATATTTTCATCCTTGTGTTCCGTGTTGTCAACCTGTATCAATACATTCCATTAGTCTTGGCCAATACTAAAGAAATCCTCCAGAGTTGATTTCCACATGAGGACCAACACCTACAGAATAGTGTCCCCTAAACATGTGTTAAAGAAGGGAAATTAGACAATAAATAATAACATGAGAGATGAGAAACATAGCTTCCAGAATAAACATGGTTAAAACTCAAAAATATAAGTTAAAAACTATGTACTCACCACAGCAATGGGGGTACTCTTGACGGACTTGTCAGCTTTAATATTCTTCTTCCTCTTAATGGAGTTATGAGATGCAGTACTTGTGATGCGCTTAGGATCAGATATAGTACTTTTTGCTTGTACAGCCAATGGCTTTCTCTCTGGTTTTCTCACTTTCATAGCGCTAATCTTGCATTGGTCCTGAAATTTAGCACTTTCGTTGATTTTGGCATTTTTCATTTCTTTAGAGTTTCTGATAGGAGCTACTCGTTGAGTCCCGTCCTCTCTTTTTGTAATTGCTTCTTTCTTTGGTTGCCAGGTCTTTCCAGGAGAAGCAGCTCTGCACTTTGCATTAAGATGTTTTTCTTGAAGCAGAACTTCAAGTGTCTTTGAATTTGCAGGTGCTTCACCTCTGTACTTGCCAGGAGAAGACGCTCTGCACTTTGCATTAGGATGTTTTTCTTGAAGCAGAACTTCAAGTGTCTTTGAATTTGCAGGTCCTTCACTACGATCCTTGCCAGGAGAAGAAGCTCTAATCTTTGTATTAGGCTGTTTTTCTTGACTCAGAACGTTAAAAGTCTTTGCTTTTGCAAGTGCTTCACCATGATACTTTCCAGGAGCCGCTATAATCATTGTTTTTGGCTGTTTCCCTTGAATCAGAACTTGAAGAGTCTTTGATTTTGCGGGTGCTTCACCGTGATCCTTGCGCCCTTTTTCTTTTCTGAATCTATTATTTTGATCTTTTCCTGTCTGCAATTTCCTGTATATGGTGAAATTCAATGCTCCCTTCTGATCATCAGAGTTTTCAGGTGTACTTTCTTCTTTTGAACCCCATTTTCCAATTCTGTTTCTAGTGCCTGATGGATTTTCTTCATGGTTACAGGGAGGAAACCTTTCACCCAGCGAGTCTGGAGCATACAGAGGCTTCATAATCACAATGGGTGGAGAATCAACAAACTTATTTAACAAACCTGAAACACTAGATTGATGAGTTCTACAATTAGATTTATCCATAGACTTGCTTCTCAAAAGCCCCTTAAAATGCATCGTTTCAATTATTTCATCCAATGTTTTTCTTTTTGGATCCACCTTCTGACTGATGAAGGTTGGCTTCTTTGCTTTTGGCAAATCTATTTCAAATATAGGTCTGCTCTGCTTGACAACCCTGTCATTCTCGAAGTGCTTCTGGGGAGTTTGGTGCTGGGGCTTCCTAGGAATCTCTTCAAGGCCCATCAGTCTGGCAATTAAATTTGGCCCGTCTGGCTTCTCCTGCTGAACCTGTGGCGGGGAATGTTCAAAAGAGGTAACTTCTTGGGATTGAACTATGGAGGACTGACTTGAGCTGGTGGATGGGACATCTGATGATATAATCTTTTTTCTTCTACCAACACATCCCTTTTCAAAGGACGAGTCACTTGAGCTAGTGAATCTGGTAAAAGGGAGATCTGGAGATAATTCCACTTTCCTTCTTTCAAACTGAGACTTTTCTGAAGCACAACTTGGGAGCAACAGATTTTGTCTAGCAAAGTTGTCTCTTATCACTTCCCTAAGCTCATCAAAACAATCCCGGGAAGCCCCATCCGCAGAAAATCTTGGTTTCTGAAACTCAAGCCTGTTAAACCTGTGATCTGAAATCCTTTCAGACTTGGTTCTTTCAATGGCTATTCCATCCAGTTCTGCTTTTACAGGCTTATCTTTCTGCTTTTTCTTAAACTTTGCCATATGTTGTGAAGCTTCTTGCAGCTTTCCTAGCATCACTAGTGATTCCTGTAAATCAGAAGCTCCTTTCAACAAATCTTTTGCGATGTCTTTGGAATGCCTTTCAAAGCTCATACCCTTAGACCATGAGTCGATCACTTGGTTCAGATTTTGAGCTTCTCTAGACACCTCCATTAGCTGGAAGGAAGATGAGGAATATAAGTGATCATAAGCCATTCCGTTGCAGACTGTTTCTCTCCCTTCTTCCGTGTCTGATGAAGAAGACACATTCAAATGGTTGCATGATCTTTGTTTTACAACATTTTTTTCGATTTTTGAATGGTCAATCTTAGATTTTCTGATTGTCTTAGATTCCAAAACACCTTTGGGATCATCACAGGTGACAAATGATCTGTATACAGCTGATCTCAGACTGTCTGGAGGCATATTCTATGAATCAAAATTTTCAGCTAGCGACTTAAAATCTGGAAAAAAGACGAGTTTATACAATTTAGAGAATTTGCCGAATGTAGTCAACATAAGCTAGTAAATCTCAACCTAGCTTTTGAAAGAGTGATGTAGACAGGCAGAAGTCTCTTTTTTAGCTTGAAGTCACTGAAAACAGAAGAAAATATAAAGAACTAGTTGCCGTCTATGACAAGACAAATATCAGATGTTCCAATTTTTGAGCAATCATTTCCTTTTGAAATATTCATTATTTGATAAATTAAAGAATACAAGAGACAAGCAAGGGAAAAGAAGCTGCAAATGGAATTAAAAAAGGCAATGGATCTGAACAAGAAAGCTTCACATTTCAATGACAAATCTACAAAACACTAAAAGCTGATCCAAATGTTATACAGATGATGTGGTACCTGAGGTGCTGATTCTTTCGGTAAAGGAAAATGACCCTTTGATCAAGACTTGATTCTTTCACCTTCAACCTCTCTCTATCCAAGTGCAAATGAAAAAGACGAATGATGAAACCAGTCAGGACAGACACATTCAAGAAACTGATGAACACAATAACTGCTCGTCTTGAATTGTTACCTAGCCCCTTATCTTAGTAAGGTCAGATAAAGAAAGAACCCAGATCCCACATTCAAAATAGCTGGTGAATCTTGACTGTCTTCAGAGACACTACAATGACAATTACTTTAATCAAAAAAAAAAAATCAAAGATTCAATTAAAGAAGGGAAGAGAGATTTTAAATGTGGATTGGTGGTGGTGGTTGAGAAAGATGGTGTATACATGTGAGATAAGAAAAGGAGGTGAGGAGAGGTGAAGGGCATTGGAAAGAGACACCTATGCTACACTTCACTGCGTCTGTGCAGTTACTTACAAAGAGAAAACGCCCGTGAATTAATTAAATATATGTATATATGCTGCCTAACTGTTTCCTCGTGCTTAGGACCATATTCTGTCTTAGCAACTGTTTTTTGTTTTTAAGGACGATTTCTCTGCCCTAATTAATTTATTTAGCCATTCCGTATCAAATTATTCTTTTGTTACCCTCACGAGATGAGATTAGAGTTATACTGTCCCCTAATTCTAATAAGTCCCCAACCATATTGACCAGATTAATTTATATTCACACCGAATAAATATGATATATTAAGCAAATAGATAACATATTACGAAATTCTCAAACTTTAAAATATCTCATTAGAAATGGTGAAAATCAGAAATCATCCCATCATACTCCGAATTGGTCATAATTCTAACTTCATGTTAAAGTGAGTGTAAAACTCATCATACTCATGCGAACAATTTTTTTATTTTTTTTTTGAAAAGAATCTCTATAAATATTTTGATTTTAGAGATTGTAGCATGCTTCTCTCTCTTTTACTGCATTAGTAGTTCTAGTTTAAACAAAAACTTGAGCGATTGATGGTGCGTAATCGGTATAGTTGTCAATTATAAAAATCTTATTCAACTCTATCTAATAGTCGCGTACTCTTCGATACTCTTTCTTCAATTCCAACCGACATGCATGTAAGGGGTCGTTTGGTATGAGAAAAAGGAAAAATAATTTCAGGATAATATTATTCAGTGTTTGGTTAGAGGTATTAATTAATCTTGAGATTATTTATCCCACTATTTATATCATAATGAAGGAATAAATTATCTCATATATATAATCGAATAACTAAACTCATGAAATACCCAATCCATAAAAATAACTTTATTATCCCATCTTTCCTATCAAACGATCCCTGTGAGTCGGATTAAATACCTTAGTTGGCAAAGCAAGTTAATTGTTATTAAATTAGTAGCTGCTTAATTAACATCTGATGAAGAAAGCATACAAAGAATTATCAGATTAAAGTGTTTGGACAAACATTAAATATAGTGAAATCAATACAAACTATGAAGAGCATGATATAAAATCGCAGTTTGATAATTATTATGTTATGATATTAATTAAATGAAAAGTTAAAGTGGGGTTTATATAATTTTAGGTTTTCTCACCTTAATAGCTAGTTTTTTGGATGTGGTTCTCTTTGAGTTATATCAATGGCATCAGAGTCATCCACCACTTTTCGTGCCTCATCGTGCCATAGAGACATCTGAACACCTAATTAGAAAAAGACTATCTGAGAAAGAGCTACATACTTGTGGTGGAGGGAAAGCTACCCAGTATGGAGCCGTCGATGATTGACTATGGTAGTTTCTTATGATCCTATTATAAGGTACAGGGTTTAAGTCCCACATTGATTAAATGGAGAGTGGATGTTGGGCTTATATAACCTTTGGCTCTCCACCTTAATAACTAGCTTTTGAGTTATGGTTGATTTTAATCAAACACAAAATTGATATTTATCTCTTGAAACGTGACCGCAATAGAAAATCAGATCTTCAAGCATGAGCAAAAATCGTCTATGTAATTATACTCTAGTTCCACGGTCTTTTGTTATGTTACCCAAATAATATTGGAATCTATGAAATTCCTTTCTATGAAAAACATGTGTAAAAGTATCTTGTATCCTTGATAAAATAAGACTCTTACCCAAATTTTAGAATTCAAACCCCTTTTCAAACCTGGTAGGTCTTTATTTTCCATCAAGATATCAATTTTATTTAATTTCTAAACATTCGAGCATAGCCGGAACCACAGAATTTCATTCATGAGGTCTCCTATTATGGAATTAATTTGAAATATCTAAAGTAATCCTACCATAATAAATTATGGCTTATTCTATTAAAAATTTGTTATTACACTTCTCAGTTCAATTTTGAAATTCTTCAATTAAACCTTATGTAACTCCTCATGTTAAGATTCAGATTCTAATTAATTAAATTAAATTAATGACAATTTAATTCATTAATTATTTTCTTTAGACTTTCACTTAACTTATTTCATATGTTGGATATAAATCCACCTGTAGGGTTTACACATAACTTATAAGCGTTCATAAAAGTGTATCATTGATATCAAGACTAAGACATGGATTCCATCAACTAACTATTATTTTGTTAATGTACATTGTTATCATCCAATTATCAGGCATTGATCCACAAAAGAATCTCGTCTTTTTGATAAATAAAAATAATAAACAATATACGCAGCTAATAATAATTATATCAAAATTAAGAGTATAAATACATTTAATGGGCTAGAAAATTTATTTAAGTCGGTATAAAATACTTATTTGTACTTGGTCCATTCAATACATAGAAAATGTATTAGCACAAAAGTCGAAATTGTACCATTCTCATAATCAAGATAAGTTATTTTTAATTTTGTACTACAATCGTACTGATGACTTTGTCCAATTTTCATCTTAAATTGTAAACATAAACTTTATACTTATAGGAACTTATGATTTAATCTTCCGTATATAAGCTAAATTCTATACATTAAATCATATCTCTATATAAATAAAGGACACACAGACCAATAAATGATCTATTAAATGTTTACTAAAATTAAATAAATAATTATTATATAATAAATATTATATCTAAATATATAGTTAATAATATTAATAAATATTATATCTAAACATATGATTAATTGTATATATCCCAACAATATCAAACTATAATTTCGTACTTCTGGGTTATATCATATTATAATTTCATACTTCATAGAAAGTATTGGGGAGGAGGACCACAACAACATCAATAATATATTTACTGCAATTCTATAAATAAAGTTTAAAAAAAATAATATGTATACAAATTTTATTTTTATCTTATATAAATAAATAAATTATTTTTAATAGACACTTATTAAAAAATACATTATATGAGTAATTCAACAAAAATTTATTGTCACGCCAAACATGCAATAATTATTTCGGAAGGAAAATTTTTTTGAACTTGATACCATTTGAATTGATGTACCATGTGGGCTTCTTTAATGTAAGCTTAAACCGTCCCTTGGCTGGCCAAACTATAAATGATTTAAATCAAGAAAGAAGCAAGATGAATTGTACCACCAATCCATCGCTTTCATATATAACTAGTAAATTTTTACGCGCTTTGTGCAATTATAAATTTTTTAATTTAATTTATGAAAATATTTTTAAAATAAAAGGCGAAAATTTAAGTATACAACAATTAAAAAAATTTTAAATTCTATTTTACAATTAGATAATATTGAAATTTAGGCCGCAAAATACTTACGAAATTTTTAAAAAATATCTTAAATTTATCTTATAATAGGAGAATCTAAAGTTAAAATATATAATTCCAGCTCGGAAGCATTTCACAAATTTATATTTAAACTCTGATTATTTTTTCGATCGACCTGTCCTTCTAATATTAAAATCGAAACTAAAATTTTAAGGTCAAACATGATCTTAAGGAAAAATAAAAAGAAGAAGTCGTGACAGTACAATCACCATGATAATTTTTTTGTTTTACTTCAAGATTCTTCTTTAAAAAAACTTAAGAATATTTTTCTTTACTTTGCATCGTTAGAAATGTACACTTCATTAAAGAAGATTTTTGGTAAAACTTAATTATCTTCTTCTCTTTTAAAATTTTATCAAATTTTTCTAATTATTTTCTGTGTTTCGCTTCTTTCTTCTTTTTATTTTAAATCATTTTTAGTTTTTTCTATCTCTTTCAAATCACTCGTCACCTTCTCATAATTTATACCTTCACATTTTTCTTCAATTCATCGGCTCCTCATCTTTCCAATATTATCTCGAAAATTGATATTGAATAGCGATTTATTATTATTTTTAATTTTGTATTGATATTTATATTTGGAGGGATTAATAAAATTTGCGGGTTCATGCAGAGTAATTCTACTTTGGATAAAATTATTTTATTTTTAAAGACAATTTTGCTCTCAAAGTTTAATCTAAAATCTCTAATTAATAATTGAGGGATATGAGATTAAACTTTATATTTAAAGTAATTCAAAAGACTAATTGGTAGAAAAGAAGAGTAGTTGAGAGTAGCACTCACTTGAACAAAAGAATAATCCATCAAATTCTCAGCATCATCAAGCCTTATAACATCATCATGCACGTACCTTCTTATCAACAAAATAAAGAAAATTAAAATATTCCTACTTACAAAATATTTATTACATTTATAGATATAGCAATTCTACATGCTCAAATAATTTTTGATAAAAATAAATAGAAAGTGATCTGGAAAAGGCGGTGAGTGCAATAAGGAATACACAAAGGAGGAAAAAATTAATAGCTACTTGAATAATATTTATAGGCCTGTTATTTGTAGTGTTGTCAATGTTGCAATTATATTTAAGTTATAGATGATGAATTAATTGGATTTAATAATTATTTCCAGGGGAGGGGAAAATGCTCTGAAAAAGAGTTTTTCATCATAATTAAGTGAGTTAAAAGAGAGACTTTTGAGTTTTTCACACAAAATAAATGGTAAAACAAATTCACAAGACCAAAAATTAAAAAATGTAGAAAGTGAAGAAAAAGACTAAAAAAGATGAATTCAAATGTAATATGAAGAGGTACAAGCATTAACACCAAAAATATAATATGAAGAGGCTCAAGAATTAATTAACATATAATTATTTAGAGATTAATACACATTAAAACTATTATAATTATAAATGATCTAACCTCTAATTGGGTTGTAATGCAAATTTATTTACTATTATTTAAAAAAAATGGTATTTATATTCATAATCAATGACCAAGAAAATAAAAAATTAAGAAAATAGAAAATCATTAAAAAAGTTGAGAAAAATATAGTTTCCTGATCTTAGAAGTATGCCACGTCACTAGTCCTAAGACCAAAATTATATAATATATAGATGAAAACGTTCAAAAATTCTAATTAGTACCATATGCATTATGTATTAAATTTCAACAATAATTATAAGTAAGTTTATAGAAGAATGAAGTCATTGGAGTTTCATATTCGTATCGGAAGATTTGAAAGAAACTCAAACATCATACATAATTATAAATATTCTAGATTTTGTATTAGACATTGTCTTCTCAAATTTCACAGGCTTCAAACTAAAAGAATACAAAATTCAAGTAATAAATGAGTGGATCAAGAGAAAAAATAGAAAAATATTGTTACACCCCGTAAAATATTGACGGTTAGTAGGCATACGCGTGGGTTGTATCGAGTAAAGAGAGCTTAACGCATGTAGGAAGAGCCTCGGAAGCAGGGTCGACGGGACCAAAGGGCAGCGCGGCGCGCCAGGCTCCTTGGCGCGATGGGCAGCGGGGGGCACCAGGCCCTTGGTGCGATGGGCAGCACGGGGTACCACTCCTGCCACTGCCCATGTATATATATAAGGCCCCTTGTTCACTTTGAATCATTCTAATATAAAGACCTCGGCCAGAGAAGAGAAAGGATGCAACTTTGATTACATTTTCATCAAATTACGCTATCAAATGCCATCCAAATGCAAATTAACTTCAGGAAACAAGTATTAGGCCTAGGGAAAGCATTTCTACGGAGTTATTTCTCAAAAATTCATCTGGCATACCAGAACCCCGCTGAGTAAAGGTTGCTAAATTTACTTTAAATTGAGTCCTAACCGGCTACAGGCAATAGGTAAGCCGTTCTACCTTCTAAACTCTCGAGAATTGAAGGGTTTACGGCACAATCAATAGAAGTTGAAGTTATAGTTAATCTTATTAGAAGATATTGTTAATTGTCGATTGTTAATATTGAAATAACTTCGTTTTCTCAGTGAGAGGGCTACAAATTAGTAAAACCACTGACTTCAGGATTGAAAGTGTTCGAGCGCCCAGAAATCATTAAATAAGGTATGTTAGGCTATCCTTTTCGACAAGTTATGTTCATCGTAAAGTTAGTACGACTTGTTTATCTATAGTACCCCAGAGTAAACCTATTGTTGTCAGCTACTACAATAGAATTGAGACGATAAAGATAACATAGTAACCCTGGTCAGAGTTAACCCTAGCTAGGCTGATTTTTTCTTACGACGTTTGGGTTGTTGGATATTGTTGCCTATAGGACCATGCTCGCAGGAGCAGTATGATGTTTGAAAGGACCAGATTGAGGTCGTGAGGGACGTATTGAGTTACCCCTAATTGAGTCCATGAGGGTCGTATTGAGTTACCCCATATTGAGGCCGTGAGAGCTGTATTGCGTTACCCTAGATTGAGGCCGTGAGGGCCGTATTGAGTTACACCAGATTGAGGCCGCGAGGGCCGTATTGAGGTCTAGTTACCTCCGGATCTTACATTATGACCCTTAGACGTGCGAAGGCTCGAGGTCTAGTTACAGAAGCCTAGACGACTCAAAAACAAATACACCCACAGAAGCCTATCAGGCTCCGATACAGCTTCAGAGGACGAGTATTCCTGAGTTACCGTGTGCTTATGAACCTTTAGTAGCTAGATAGCAGGAGTGTTCATTATTTATACCTGTCGGGGCTTATGGGGGCCTTGCAGGTTATTCTGTGTTGTTAATACCTTCTAGGCTTATGCGGGCCCGATTAGGTTCTTGTTTATATATACATACATGTTATTTAGATATTTCAGATGGTGAGATTACTCAGGTTAAATTCTTATCCTTCTTCTTGATTACTTCAGCTTATTCAACTTTCATTCAGTTATTACTTTACTGCTTTACATATTCGATACATATTGTACTGACGCCCATCCTTGGGGCGCTACATTACTTGCCTGCAGGTGTCGATGGACGCGGTTCAGGCCTTCTTAGTCATCAGCCGGAGTCAGTAGTCCAGTCAGCTCCTTTTCTCTGGAGTTGATAGTTAGAGAAGATTTGGTTCTTTTGTTGTACAGTTTATGGGTAGGTTTGGGCCCTATCCTGACCATTATTCCACTCTTAGAGACTTGCAAGCTACAAATTATTAGCTGTTGGTTTTGTTGTTGGCAGTGTGAGGCCCATGTATGTCTTATTTCGCGTGATGGCCGCGTGGGGCCTAGTTTAACTATCAGTTTGCAGCCTTGTCAGCTATAAAATAGTTATGGTTGCCTATTTTCATTCAATTATAACTAGACAGCATGGTGGTCTTGTCGGCCCGCATAAGATCCTTGTTATTGCGTTGTTGTTGCTTAGCTATCTTCTTTTACAGGTGGTCTTGTAGGTCAGAGGCTGTATTTACAACTGAGATATAGCTCGTCGTTTTCTTGAATTAAGTTGCAAGCGTGCACTAGAAGTGCACAAGTCCAGTCAGGTTAGTTTAGATCCCAGTGTGGCACTAGGTGCCAGTCATGTCTCCCAAGGAAGGGCGTGACAAAGATAATTAATTTGGGATGTTATTTACAATTCTACACAAAAATGTTATACAATTGGTGTTTGATTAAAGGGCAATAACGATATTTAACTTATGATGGTTATTTGGTCTTTTAATTTTATACTTTGGGTCTTTTATATATATTTACATTTATTAAAATTAAAATTTATTTTTTTGTACAAAATTATTAATAGGAGTAGTGTTTAAGTAAAGGGTAAAATTGTTGTTTATTATTGGAAAAAGGGTCAAAAATACCCCTCTACTTTAGTATATTAACTAACTTTGCCCCGGTTATACTATAGGGCCAAATATACTCCCACCGTTAACAAGGTAAATAAAACTGCCCCTCAATTGGATGAAATCCCCCAAATTGACTTAAAATACCCAATTTCAATTAAATTACCCATTTTTTCTTTAAATTCGAATCCCCCCCTCCCCCACTAAACTAAATAAACTCATTAGGATTTAATTATTTAAAGCAAAACAAGTTCTCAAAAATTATTCAAAGAAAAAGCCTTAAAAATAAAAGGAGTTTGATCATGCAGTTACTTCTCCTTCGAAAATATTAGAACAAATAAAATAGCAATCAAATATTTATCAAATCAGACTTCATCGTTCTTAATATGATGAGATTTGGTAAATATTTGATTTCTATTTTGTTTGTTGTAATATTTTTGGAGGAGAAATAACTGTATGATCGAACTCCTTTTATTTCCACAGCTTTTTCTTTGAATAATTTGAGAACTTGTTTTGTTTTGAATAATTAAATTCTAATGATTTTATTTAGATTAGCGGATCGGGTTCAAATTTAAAGAAAAAATGGGTAATTAATTGAAATTGGGTATTTTTTGTCAATTTGGGGGATTTCATCCAATTAAAGGGCAATTTTGTTTACTTCATTAATGGTGGGGGTATATTTGGCCCTACAGTATAACCAGGGGCAAAGCTAGCTAATATACTTAAATAGAGGACTATTTTTGACCCTTTTTCCTTTATTATTTAATGGATACTTTGGTAATTCAACTTTTTAACTAAGGGGCTTCTCACTTATATAGTAATATGATATTCTCACACACACACACACACACACTTTATTTTAACATATTTTTATTCTTTATAGAGGAAATGAAAGGTTCCAGTAGTAAATATTTAGATTTTTAAATATTACAATAAAGAATAAAAATAAGTGGAGTAGTGAATTTTGAGACATTTAATTTTTTATAATAAAATAAAAATAAATAGAGTGAGCAGTAATTGACACATTTATTTTTGTATAATAATAAGTAAATAGAAATGTGAGGAAAATTATCAAAAAAAAATGAGAAAAAAGATAAATAGAATCCTTGTCTAAAGAGAGGTACCACATCACTTCTCTAATACCTAACTTTATATTATATATAGATATAGATAGATATAGATTTTATATACATATATTTACATACATACATATATATACATACATACATACATACATATATATACATACATACATACACACACACACACACACATATATATATAGATTTAGATGTATTATATTTAAAAAAATAATTTAAAAAAATTATTCTTTTAACTCTCTTAATTATATTTTTTTCTTAATTATGTTAAACATGTTATATTTAACACTCTCATACATTGTGATAACATTTAGATGACAAAAAAATGAGTTAATAAAATCATTTTAAAAAAAAATAGTCAAAAAACGCATAAAAAAATTGCGAATGAAAACCTTAGAGGCAATACCACATCAACATGACTCTAAATCTCTTATATATATTGGAAGGAATACTAAAAGGACTTCAATTTGATATGCTGAATCACCCAAAAACATTTTGTTACGTGGGAGCTATGATCGGTTGAAGTTGACCCTTATACGAACCAATACGAAAAACTCAATCGGTAAGAAGGCTCTCAACTCAACTTTATGCTAGAGGTTCCTTATAACCTTAATTTGCATCCAATGCACTTCTTACACTTAGGAATCAATCTGAGCACCTTGTTTCTAAAAATTTATTGGGTGTGGGTATATCCAAATACCTAGAAGGGTTCCTAACTTAGCTCGAAAGTTCGAGGCATTATAATATATCAATTCACGACTAAACCAACGATTCACACCATCATATTACGACTCATACAATGAGTCATACCACCAACCTATGGTTTCCTAGTGACTAGTGAGTCCATTTTTCACTAACTCTTTGAATATTTCCACGACTCATACCATGACCCGTAACTCCATCCTACGAGTCGTACTATTACCCGTAGAATCATTCACATTATAACTCCAAAGACTTGCTACGAATTCTGGCCACGGGTCGTACCCACATACTACGACTCGTAGTGGGGACTCGTGGTTGGGAAACAACTTAGTTGATTTGGACCATGGGTCTTCCTAAGACCTGTACTACCAACCTACGACTCGTAGGTTGAATCGTACTGAAGTAAATTTTTCCAACTTTTCCTGCTGACAACACTTCAAATCTCAAGTCTTGTCTGAGGAACTTTTAGGGTATTACAAAATCTTCCCCTTGGAAATATTCGTCCTCGAATGTGGGTTAAGCATATTGAAGAACTGGGAAAAGAACTGCCATCCCAAAAACAAAACATTTGAAGCAGAGAACTGATAGAGTGATAGACTCCAGGCTAATACGCATGATTGAACTGAATTCATGAAACATACACACATGCTATGACATGAATGGAACTATTACGCACGACTTGACATAAAACTGAATAGAGTTTTAAGGATGAAATTTATACCTCCAGCTAGAACTGTGCTGGTAGGAAAAGATACCAGTATATAGTCATCATATCTGCTTCGCCTTCCCGTGTAGCTCTCTAAACAAGCTGATTCATCCACTAAACTTTCACCGAGGCTACTTCCTTCTTCCTCAACTTACGAAGCTGATGATCAAGGATCTCAACTGGTACCTCCTCATAAGTAAGGTTATTCTTCACCCTAATTTCCTCTACCGGAACCATTAAAGATGGATCTTTGATGCATTTCTTCAACAAGGACACATGAAACACCGAAGCACCAAAGCTAACACCACTGGTAGCTGTTCGGTCTGTTATATGGGTATATAACTACACGCAAGTGCACGTGGTCGAACAAGTAGTAAAGTGGCTTAAGTAAGCCAAGTATCGATCCCACAGGGACTGAGATGAAGTGCAATCTGCTCAAGTGTACTATATTTTAATTCTAACAATGAAGACAACAGTGTAACCAACAGTTTGATATTTTGATTTATAATAATTATGCTAAGTCTAAAACAATTATCTAATGTGATTCTGAACTATGAATGTGAGCATGCTGAGGTTAAACGAACATGTAATGAAATTAATTGTCGATATAATTTGGTTAGCCTTTTCCTCTGGTTGCTAGTCAAGAATTATTGCCAAGAGATTAAAACTCTCGTATTTAACCCCACTTAAGAATCATGAACCATCCACCTACATTTCTGTGATTAAATGCAATTCATGTTCTAGCCATACAAAACCGATTCCTAAATTGACTAATACGACTTTCAGGTATATTTCTATCCTGAAGGTAAATCAATTCTCAATTTTCCCAAACTAAGAAAGGATCATATCCTATTAATTCACAACTTTCCAATTTCTTGCTCTCTCGAGTGAAATCGGACTTTTTAGATAAACATTAACGTAGGCCACACATTAATGCAGTAAGAACAAGAATTAATAGAACAACCATGGAAGAAAAGATGAAAAACCAAAGAATCAATAATCACATTTCATTACAATTGTTCTTAACCTCAGCAAGAAGATGAATTAGTCACTCATTTGTGGATTAAACATCGTTAAATGAGTGTTAAACATACAAGCAATTGAATTCAAGGAGAAGGAAAGAGAGAAAAACCCTGATAATTTCGTCCCCTCAACTGCCTGTAACCCACGTTCTTGCTCCACCAAGTCAGAATATTGAAAAATGAACCTAAGTGTTCTATTTATACTAGTGGGAATTTTTCCCGGAATAACAAGCAACATGTCACGGAGTGCATCGCGGAGCACTGCCTCCGTGACACGCTACCGACGCGGACCTTCACTGGAAACTGGGGGTCCAGGAAATAAGGCCCAACGTGGCACGACGTGCAACGCGGAGCCAGGCCACCGTGCCACGGACCCATCGTGAACACTCTCTGGAAATTGGGCGAAAATTCCCTATCCAGGCAGAAGGCCTCCGCGATGGCAGCGTGACAAGGCTCCATCGCGGAGCCCCTTTATTTTGTGCTTTCCAATGCCTTGTCCCTTGCTCACATCCGAGTCCAACCCCGATATCTTCCAACATACATTTTAGCTTCCCGAAATTACATTTTTCCTACAAAACAATGCTAATCATGTTGGTTAGTATAAATTCACATTTTATTACCAATTACATAAGAAAGTATAAACATTGATAGATAAACAAGGCTAAAATGACACCTTTGAGTATCACTTGGGCATATAAATTTGCCCAAGATCAGTAGCTCCAACTCATCGTTCACCTTACCCAACACGTCTCGCAACCCTATATGGCCCAACATACAGGGGGTAATCTTCCCCTTCTTTACGAACCCTCAAAGAATCAAGAAATATGTACTTACCTCAAAATAAAGCTCAAGCACCAAATTATGAATTTTATCTTCTGTAACCATGCCGGATGATCAAAATCTGATCAAATACATATTCTACATAAGAAAATAAAATTATGGACACCCATATTGATATATTTCTATCCTGAGCTCAAAAAGTCAACCCTAGCCTGCAAAGGCAAAACTAGAATTTTATTTGAAAATCATGTTACCCATAATATAAAGAACTCAAATATGAAATTTCATCCAAAACTAAGCTCAAATCGACTTTAAATTCACCAAAATATGATCTCTTAACTCTAGACTCAAAATCCTCAATTTTCCTTCAATAAATTCATGGATACAAATGAAAACCAACTGACGAAATTAAGGAAAAATACCAAATTAAAGATTAGACACTTACCCCCTTGTTAAATAGAGAAAAATGCCATAAAAATCACTCAATTCCGAACTTCAAAACTCCAAATATACTCAAAATACCAAATAAACACAGTCTATGCAAAAATACACTGCTCAGGTATTTATATAGGGCTACACCAGCACCGCACCAGCAACTTTAAATTTTTCTAAAATGGCCATAACTTCATCATACGAACTCGAAATGTAACAATTCTTTTTCCTATAGTTCCCAAATAATAATAAGGACCTACTTGTTCAGTCAAAACTCCATTTGGTGCTCGTTTTCCCAGTCAAACATCATTTTTGCTCATTCAAGAATTATTTCATCTTTTGTAATAAAACTCAATCTTGACTTATCGAAATTGCACCAAACTTTTCAGATAAATCCTACAATTCATGCTAAGAATTTTGAAAGTGTTGGAATAATTTTTTGATCTCAAAAACTAAAAACGAACCTCTGAGTTGTCACATTTTATGTTTAAAATCATGCTAAACACACAAAACATTCAAATCCACCCGAAACTCATTCTGAATCCTCCGGTCACAAACCAAATATGCAATTCAATCATAAAACACATTCTGGACTCGTTGGAATCATCAAATCACCGATATGAGGTCGTTTTGATAAAAATTTGATCGTGGTGAAACTTAGCTTCCTTAAAGCTCATAAATCCAACTAAAGGTTCAATTCACTCCCGAACACCTCGGGACCCATGCAAACTATCCAACTAAGTCATAAAATCACCATCCAAAACTAACAAAACTTTCAGAACCCAAATTCGAGGTCGTTAACCTGAAATGTTGACTTTGGTCAAAATTCTCAAACTTAAAACATTCCAAATACCAAAAATCTTATCCAATCTTCATTGGATCATCTCGAAAATTGTGTCATCCATCTCTGCAAGTCATAAGTAACAAAATAAGGATATGGAAAGGTTCAACCCAAGGAAATGGATCAACAATCACAAAATAACCATGTGGGTTGTTACACTTCCAGGCTTGGATAATAATTGCGCTTCCTGAACTTTTACATACCCGGATCTATGGCAGGGATAGGGAGTTATCCTAAACATGCACATTTTAACCATCATTTCCATCACGGGGGAACATTCATAGGGCGTAGAGTAAGGAAATTATGAGCACAAATCATTCAAGAAATCTAAGCTAGGTATATACTTGATATAACACAATCTTATGGGCCGATAAGGCAAATCATAAGGACTGAGTCCATAGAGTTGAGCATGCTGAGAGACATGATTTTACGTACACAATGAGGGACATGACATGAAGCTTGTTCGCTCGTTTGTTGGGTATAAAACTACACGCAAGTGCACGTGGTCGAACAAGTAGTAAAGTGGCTTAAGTAAGCCAAGTATCGATCCCACAGGGACTGGGATAAGGTAACAAACTACTCAAGTGTTACTATATTTAATTTTAACAATGAAGACAACTGTGTAACCAAGAGTTTGATATTTTTAGGTTCTAATTTTTATGCTAAGTCTAAACCGATTATCTAATATGAGTCTGAACTATGAATGTGAGCATGCTGAGGTTAAATGAACATGTAATGAAATTAATTATCGATATAAATTGGTTAACCTTTCCTCCGGTTTGCTAGTCAAGAACTACTGCCAATGGATTAAAACTCTCGTATTTAACCCAACTTAAGAATCATGAACCGTCCACCTACATTTCTGTGATTAAACAAAATTCATGTTCTAGCCATACAAACCCGGTTCCTAAATTGACTAATACGACTTTCAGGTATATTTCTATCCTGAAGGTAAATCAATTCTCAATTTTTCCAAACTAAGAAAAGATCATATCCTATTAATTCACAACTTTCAAATTTCTTGCTCTCTCGAGTGAAACCAGATTTTTTAGATGTACATTAACGTAGGCCACACATTAATGCAGTAAGAACAAGAATCAATAGAACAACCATGGAAGAAAAGATGAAAAACCAATTTAATCAACAATCACATTTCAATACAATTGTTCTTAACCTCAGCAAGAAGAGGAATTAGCCACTCATTTGTGGATTAAACATCGTTAAATGAGTGTTAAACATACAAGCAAGTGAATTCAAGGAGAAGGAAAGAGAGAAAAACTCTGACAATTTTGTCCCCTCAACTGCCTGTAACCCACGTTCTTGCTCCACCAAGTCAGAATAATTAAAAATGAACCTAAGTGTTCTATTTATACTGGTGGGAATTTTTTCCGGAATAACAAGCAACGTGTCACGGAGTGCATCGCGGATCACTGCCTCCGTGACACGCCACCGACATGGACCCTCACTGGAAATTGGGGGTCCAGGTAATCAGGCCCAACGTGGCACGACGTGCAATGCGGAGCTAGGCCACCGTGCCACGGACCCAACGTGAACCCTTACTGGAAATAGGCCGAGAATTCCCTATCCAGGTAGAAGGCCTCCGCGATGGCAGCGTGACACGGCTCCATCGCGGAGCCTCTTTATTTTGTGCCTTCCAATGCCTTGTCCTTTGCTCACATCCGAGTCCAACCCCGATCTATTCCAACATACATTTTAGCTTCCCAAAATTATATTTTACCTGCAAAACAATGCTAATCATGTTGGTTAGTATAAATTCACATTTTATTACCAATCACATGAGAATGTATAAACATTGATAGATAAACAAGGCTAAAATGACACATTTGAGTATCACTTGGGCATATAAATTTGCCCAAGATCAAAGTTGATATTTATGGGATCATGGAAGAAGATTGGAATCACCATCTGAAGTAGTTACTTCTCATTCTATGAATCTGAGTACGAATACACATAAGGAGTACTTGGAACTTATACATGGGCATAAAAAGTTCACATACGACATGAGTAGAGTATCGCATAAACCAAAGAATAGAAGGACACCTGAATAAACATGGATCGATCTCCCATAGTTACTGATCCTGGACCTTCACACTTGTGACTCAAGGCATGACCTTGTCTTTCACCTTATAATCTCCCCCTTAGCTTAAAGGTCATCATTCTGAGGATTGGTCCCCTTCTTAAGGCTAGGAAAAAATCACTATCTCTTGACTTCCCATTTGCCTCTAAGACTATCACGGAAGGCTTCATACTTCTCTAGTCGTACTCCCCCACTCTTTTGGTTCCTTACTTCAAGTTCAGGAATTCTTCTGCCTTAGCTTTTCTTAACACTTGCAAGGAGAAATGACTCGAGAGCGCCTCTTATTCCACTGACAGGCGTTATTCTTTAGAGTGTGAATACACGAGTTAGAAGGATAGAAAGATATTTCATCGCACGACATAGATCATGAAAGAAGGGTTTGAGAGTTATTTGATGAAGAATGAGGGTTTATCTAGTTACCCCATTAAAAACACTCCATACCATTGTTAAAACGATGTAGTTTAGGAGTTAGAAGCATAGTATTTTATGAAAACACCAGTGAAAAAATGTAGGGAAAGTCTTCCTGCCAGACCCCACGAGGCACTCCATGAGTTGTGGGGCAGGCAACGACTCGTGGGGACCAAGTCGTGGAGTGCACTGTATAAGATCCCTTTTTCTCCTCTTCCCTCCCCACGGGTAACCTGACGAGTCGTTAGGTCCACGACGACTCGTCCATCCTTATGTGGTCTCCACTGTCTCGGAACCTCACCAGGAATTTTCAATCTCCACCCAAAAGACGACCTAACAAGTCGTGGGGTTACCTAATGACTCGTTGGGCCGTCCGCGGCCACTGACCCGGCTACAATTCTTGACTGCTCCCCATGAGTCTGACCACAACTCATGGGGTCACTCAATGAGTCATCCCCCGACTCGTTCTGTGCAAAAATTTCCACATTTTGTCTAAATTATTTCTTTAAGCCTAGAATCTGATCTTAGAAATAATCGGGGTGTTACAGGTGGTAGGCGAATAACACCAGCTACGTCGGGCGACATTGGCTGATCATCATCTTGGTCCATGTGGCCGTCCAAAGAACCTACTTGAGAGTCTTGGCTCATAAAGTTCATCCTAAGAAAAAAAGAGAAAACAACAACTAATGTAAATGCACACAAGATGCTTAACTAAATCAAATGAACAAACAACTCTAGGCTATCAATGCCTATTCCCCGTCAATGATGCCAAAATTGATAACATCCAAATCCACTCCTCAAAATGAGAGAATGCACACGTTCGTATGCAATATAATTTATCCAACTATGAGTTGGGGTCTATCCACAGGAAATAGGGAATGATTGCTACTAAAGTTTTAAATCAATCGGAACTAAATAGCATCATTGCATAACAACTTATAGAGTAAATTTTGGGGGAAAATTAGATCACTATATGATTCTAAAAGCAATAACAAAATAGGGTAATGTGAATTGGAGCAACAATGAGAAAAAGTACAAGGGATGTGCTATTGACGCCACATCAATAGAATTAGGGTTAATTGATAAGTCTAAAAAACCAACTACAAGTATGAATAGCTATGGATGAGGCTGCACCCGATGTTTTCAACCACTTCGGCACATTTTACTTGGGTTCCCTCAAACCACAAGGTCACATAAAAAATTACTCATATTAACTTGGAGAAGAGTTAAGCTATTTCTACCCTTAACTATTGAATAAGTTATGAAAATGGGTATTGGCTATTTGTAGCCCAACCCCGCACATTCAAAACTCAATTCCCACCAATGCTTTCTCACCCAAATCATACTTCCTTTTCTAAAGAAAAAGCAAGATAAGTACACAATTTATATTTCCAACCATAAATATTTCAATGGAAATTTTGAGAAAGCATCAGATTCATGCAAAATAAGTGATTCTAAGACCAAAAAAACAACACCTAAACCATTCTAAATCCCTATCAAGCACACATCCCAAGCAATAAAATTAGCTACTCATGAATGGTGATAAGAAGATTATACCAATAGCAGATTCATTAACATTCATCATTGAGTAGGAAATTCAAGCTTTACAATAAACTTCAATGGTGGGTTTTTTCCCAAGTAACTTGAAGAAAAAGTAGAAAAGCTCTCCCTTCTGTATATTTTTCTCTCTCTAAATAAATTGATATTCCAAAAGTTCTTATTTCATAATATAAAGGGTGTGTACAAGTTTGGGAAAGTCTGCTCCTTTTTCTTGTGCACGGATTCCTATTTTTTCCCTACAAAGAATCCAAAATAACCTTATGCTAGAGCTGGCCAATTTTACCCTTTTCAGCACAGAGTTCACTTGCCTAACAGTTGCATTTTGCAGGTGCCCATTCGTGAGGCGCAGGTCTCTCGCAGCTCTAACTCAAAGAAAGCTGGATATGTCCTGCGGTTGCGGAGGTGCTCACATATGCTCTTCAACTCCTGACCAGTGTGACTCTGTATGTTATATACATTTAGTAGGTGTCCACCTGCGAACCGCAGGTCTTCTTCTTCCAACACTTTGCTTCTTAGTTCAATTACTCTGTTTCCCCTATTTTAGTTCAATACTTGAAAAATCAAAGAGAAAGGGCATAATCCATCCTAAATGCGGTGAAAACAAAGAAAAAGCTCATGCTTAAAAGCCTAATAAGTTTGTAAATTACCAACTTATCACTACTCCTCATCAACAACATCATCATTGGTTGTCGCAGCTTTACCTCCATAATCTCCATGTTCAGCTTCATTGTCCTCCCCTAATCTTGCGAGCAAGTCATCAATAGGACTGTGGGTTGTGTGTGGGGCAGCCATGGCTTCATCAAGGAAGGTATTATCAGGATCAGCCATGGGTGTCCTTCTTATCCGTTCTCTCACATTAGCTCGGAGAGTTGAGGCAACTCTCTCAACTACATCCACTTAGGAGCATAGCTTGTTGAAGCTATCAAAAACATCCTTCATTGCCTTCTTTACTACGTGTTGGATGACTACTAATAGATTCTGGACCAACCTTTTTGTCATGACCCGAATGGGGTCCCTGAATGTAACACGAAACAAAGAGTCCCGAGAGACCCCAAGTTGACCCATGGCATAAGCATACATCTAATCTCAATCAAGAAACTGAATAATCAATAAGATACTCATGGTGGAAGTCTAACTTGAATACAACATCGAAATACAAAATCCGAAGCTGAATGCATACATATGTCTGGAAAGGCTGACGAGTTGATGGGACGAGACCCCAACTAACTCAACAAAATTGAAACTGAAATACATAAAGGAAAGATGAATAGTCTAGTCGTCGGGAAATGAGGACTCACCCACAATAAGAATGCTAACTATGATATGCTGACTACGACCAGGGATGAACCTGAGAGCTGGGTCCTGTATCATGAAATGATACAACATAGAGTATACAACCAGTACGTGGAATATACTGAGTATGCAGGGTAAGTAAAACCACTTAATTAAGTAAAATCATTTAAAAACAATGCATGATGTAAACATAAACATTAAGAATCTGAGAGTAGGGCTTGCATGCATTCTTGCTGAAATCATGATCTTTTCATAATATAACATAACATAACTTCATAACATCATAACTAAATCGATTGACTCAAAGCTGAATTATGTACATTGAGTCAAACCTGCTTTGGAACATGCATATACATATAAATCTCATAAGTAATGAAACATCCATATCTGAAATCATGAGGAACAATGGGAGACTCGTCTTTTAACCGACATACCAAGATAGATCTTAGTGGTCCCAACTATCACACTCAAGTGGGTAGAGATGTCCAAAGCCTTGCCAGGTCTAGGGACGATACCATGATATCGATATCAATCTGAAGGCCCAATTGGGTAGGGGAAGCTCACAAGGGATATCCTAAAGTAATATATATAATCGTAGCAACCTATGTTGGCGCGTAGTTCTGAGGCATAGGGTGATTGACCTTTTTCCTACTCGGTGCTAGACACTACTCCCAAAACACGCATATGCTCTACATCATTTTATAATGAAGCTCAACATCATCTATTGACAAAGCTCAATGATCAAATACATCTCAAATATGAAATCATGCATATGATAAGCTTTAGCTCAAAACATACCACAAGCTAGAAATATAATTGGGAGCCTTCACTCCAAAACCATGTGGTAAGCTATGCATAGGAAAATTTTAACTCAAAACAAACCACAAGCTGAAAATACAATTGGGAGACTTCGCTCCAAAACAATGTGGTAAGCTTAATTCGGAAAAATCATCATTCATACTTAACACGTGGGCATTGCCCAAAGCTTTATTAAACTTAGAAATACTCAATTCTCATTGAAAACATAATTATAAACATGGTTAACTTCAAGTCATGCTTTTCATTATAATATCTCATCACCATCATATATTCATCACAAATCTTATATTTCATGAACATCCCATCCATGGGCTTTTAATTCATAAAACTAAAGTCATGATTTTAAATTGAAAACATCATAAAATTTGCCCATGCTTCATAATTCAATAGTACAATCATAATCAAATCATACCCATGTATAGAAATAGGAGATTCACGCATTTGGGTTAAAACTCCATAGATTAGACATAGAATTGCATAATTTAGAGAGGGATTGGGCATGGGTGTGAAAGAAATCACCCATTCATAACCCTACATACCTGTTGGTAGCTGATTCTAACACTTCTTTAGATGTCCAATAGGAAATTGATAAGAATTTGATGAATGCTAGGCCTGATCACCCTCTCTAGTCTTCTACCTTGCATGCATGAATGAATGAGACCTAAAATGAACTTAACCCATTTAAAAGTCACTATTCATAACTCGAAATGATGTAGTTTAGGCCTTAGGAACTTAGGAATTATGGAAAAGCCCTTACTAAATTCACAGAAAATAACTGTCAGGTGGTCCCAACGAGGGACCTAACGACTTGTGGTCATAGGTCAAGACTCATGGCTTAGCTCGTGACGTTCACTCTCAATAGGTCTCCTGGGCTCTTAACGGGAAACCTCACGACTCGTTATTGGTGACCACGATTCATAGTCACTACTCTTTATGTACACTGCCCCCACTCTTCTCTTCTACTTCTCACTCACCCCACGACTAACCTGATGACTCATGGGGTCTGACCACGATTCATGGTCATGTCCCTAGCAATCATTTTTCCAAATTTTTCCAAACTCCTTACTAGCCTCCCCATGAGTCACATCACGACTCATGGGCTATACCAATGAGTCATCTCACAACTCGTTTTGTGCCTGGTTCCAATTTGTACGCTTTTCTTCGTTTTAACTCTCGGGTCTGATCTTTGAGCTTCCGGGGTATAACACCTCTACATACTAATGAGTTGATAACTCACTAAAGACTGAAACTGAAAATACTTAATACAAGTTGATAAAAGGGTCCTTGAAGGATGAGGACTCACCAACTCTAGATGAGAGATGCTAACTTTGAGGATCTAGCTATCGGCAGGACTAAACCTGAATGTTCGAGTCTGTATCATGAAATGATGCAACATAGAGTATGTAGTCAGTACGTGGAATGTACCGAGTATGCAAGGTAAGTAAAACCTTTAAGTGATTAAAACTAATCATGCATAACATAAAACATTTTACCATAAGAATCTGAGAGTAGGGCTTGCATGCTAGTATCTGAAAACATGGCTTAAACATAACTAAATTGAATGACCCGAAGCTGAAACTATTATATAAGTAAATCTGAACATTGGGTCAAACCTACTAAAAACATAATATCATGACTGATTAACATGCATCACTGAAATCATGAAGAATAATGGAAAACTCGTCTTTTAACTGACATTACCATGATAGAGCTTATGTGGTCCCGACTATTACACTCCATTGGGCAGAGACGTTCAAAGCCTTGTTAGGGCTAAGGATGCTAACATGATATCGATATCAAGCTGAAGGCCCCTCGGGGCAGGAAAAGCTCACAAGGGAGGTCCCAAATAATCTAAACATACCTACATTGGCACGTAGTTTTGAGGGAGAGGGTTGACTAAACCCTTAGCCTACTCATTGCTAGACACTACTCCCAAAAACATGCATATGCTTTCCATCATTTTTCATCGAAGCTGAACCATTGTCTAGCGACGAAGATGAATCATAATCATTCATGCATAACCTGAAAACATATCATGAGGAGCCTTGGCTCAAACCACACCACATGCTGAAAAGTGGGAGTCTAGACTCCAAATCCATATGGTAAGCTAATAACATGAAATTGAAGTAAATCATGAACATACTTGATCATTTGGGCTTCCCCAAACTTATACATACTTTAGATCATGTAATGGCCCAAGTGTATACTTTGGACGAGACACGGTACATAGAATCACAAGTAACCCAAAGCCAACCCATGGTCTATCATAACATGGGAAATCTAAGTAATCCTTTGAGGAAGCTTTAAATAATAAAAATCATTTAAGAAAGCTAATCTGGTAAAAATTCGTACAATTGAAAACAATACTGAATGTCTGAGTTTATGTCTGAAAGCCATCAACAAATGATGAGTTTCTGGGACAAGCCCCCAGCTTACTCTAAAGTCTAACTGAAAGAAAATAACTGAAAAAATAAGTATAGTCCTTGAAAGATGATGACTCACCAATTGCAGCTGCTGATATCACATGAAAGAATCAACTAATGATGATGAGGCTGAGAACCTACGCCTGTATCATGATATGATACATCATAGAAGATATGCATCAGTACTTTGAATGTACTGATTAAGTGGGAGAGAATATAAACATGAAGAAACAAATAACTGAATTGAAATGACATGAAATGACAAACTGAAATACTAGAAACTGAACAAATGAATATAACTGATATGGTCCATAATGACCCTGGCCGATGGTCATAGACATGTCTTGAATTTGAAATACTGAGCTGAGCTAAACTGAACTGAGTTGAGATGAGCTAAACTGAAACTGAATAGTGGGAGAGTCTATAACCGACATATAACAACGTGAGCTAGACGTGGAGTTCGATGTATCACTCTATCAATAGGACCCAATATACCTTGCCAGGGTATAAAGGCATGAGATGGTGATCACAAGTTTGGGGCCATAAAGCCAATAAAATAACCAACGGTGGTAATGTAGTTTTGGGAACCTAGGTGCGCTGGAGCCCCGGTCCGCTCGATGCTAAGTCATATTCCCACTGGATATTCCTAGTCCGACTAAAGCTGATAGCTCAAAACTAGGGTCCTAGACTAAGTCAGGGATACCTATCTTGAAGTACCCTGAGAGTCTTATCAGACTGGATTCATTAACTGGTGCTCTATGACCGGTCAGAGCTGCTTATCCAAAAGTATCATAACCGTCTAAAGAACCAACTAATATCTTATAACTGACATCTTGGAGGCACCACTGACACCTCAAGAAAAGATTATAGTCAAACTAATCAGCTAACATTTCTGAAATTACTGAGTAGGCTGGTATTCTGACTTAAACTGGACTAGTATGAACTGAATAAGATAATCAACTTGTCACGCCCCACCTTGGGACACCTAATACCACACTACGATCTATGCTGACCTGGCTAGGGATATGCACCTCAAATGCCTACAAATGACTCAAAATCAAGAAAACAAACTGCTATATCTCGATTGTGAACACAACCTCGGGTCGACAAAGCCACGTAGCACCTGTAATAGAAAACAGCTAACCTAGCCAACATATAGTAAAAGGGATCCTATGCGGACCGACAGACCACCATACTGTCTAGTAATAATGGAAATGAAAACAAATAGCTATACTAGGCACTACATGGCCAACGCATAAAATAAGACATATATAGCCCCCGCATGGCCAATCACAACCAAATAACTGAATACCATCGTCTGCAAGCCTCTAGGAGTAAAAATATTAGTCGGGATAGGGCCCTGGCCTACCCAAATGTTGTATATATAAAAGATAGATAAATCTCTACAACTTGGCAACTTCGAATCAAAGGAGCTAACCAAATTGCTGACTCTGAATAGCTGCTAGGAGGTCTCACAATCTGTCCGCCTAAACCTGCAAGCAAGTATATAGTGCCCTATAGTTAGGCATAAATACAATATGTACCCAATATGCATGGCAGTAATGAAATGCGGAATACACGCTGACAAAGAACTAAAAGTGAATAACAAGAAGGGGCATAAATTAACTTGTAAGCTTTTTTATCAAGAACCTGCATCTAGTAAAACACTACATGTATATCAACTAAAACTATACACCTATACAAGCTATAACTAGCAATCAAGAATATAAACAAGAACCTAACATGACCCCCATAAGCCTTGAAGGTACAATTAGCATTGAATAACCCGCCCAAGGCCCACATAAGCCCTGGCGCGCACACTCCAATATATATCCCCTAACATGGTCAATATGGGTCAACAGGTAACTATAGCCAACCTACCTGGCCCCTGGGTCTGCAACTGAGCCCGCTAGACTCCTGTCATTGCGTCTAAGCTCGGAGAGCTCCTGTAACTGCACCCTTGGCACACAAGGCTCGACGAGGGTCAGTGATGCCGATACGACACCTTACTAACACTGCTACAACCCGGTAAGGACCAACATAGCGGGGGCTGAGTTTTCCTTTCATTACAAACCGTATGAATCCCTTCATGAGAGATACCTTTAGAAATACCCAGTCGTCCACATAAAACTCCAAGTCTCTTCTCCTCACATCGGCATATGATTTCTAATGACTCTGAGAGGTTTTCAATCTATCCCTTATCAACTAAACCTTCATCATCACCTCGTGAACGAATCTGGCCCTATCATAGCTGCCTCACCAACCTCAAACCATTCGATGGGAATTCTACACCTCCGGCCATAGAGGGCCTCAAACGGTGCCATTTGGATATTGGAGTGACAACTGTTATTATAAGCAAACTCGATTAAGGAAAAATGATCATCACAACTAACTATATAATTTATAACACATGCCCTCAACATGTCCTCAAGAGTTTGTATTGTTCACTCGACTTGGCCATCCGTTTGCGGATGAAAAGCCGTTCTCTGAATTGAGTCCCAAGTCCCTTTTGAAAAGACTGCCAGAACTGGGAGGTCAACTGATTACCTCGGTCTGAGATAATTGACAAAGACACTCCATGAAGTCGAACCAACTCCCAAATATACAACTTGGCATAATCATCCACCGAATCTGTAGTCTTGACCGGTGGAAAGTGTGCAACCTTGGTTAACCTGTCTACCACCACCCAAATGGAATCACAGTGTTGGCAAGTGTGGGGTAAGCCTGTAATGAAATCCATATTAATCTCTTCCCACATTCAAGTGGGAATGTTATTATCCTAAAGTATGCCTCCCAACTTTAATACCCCGGAAGTGACTAAGAGTAGACCCAGGGGTTAAAAAATTAAAACTGCTGAAAATTGGGAAAAAGTTGCAGGACGAGGGGTGTAACGACTCGTGGTTGGAAACCAAGAGTTGTTGTCGTGCCTTCAGGAGTCTAGGTGGTAGTAGATGCAACGACCGACATAACAATTCATTGTGACAAACAACGAGCCGTCATTTGTAGTCGTGGTGAGATTTCAGGGTGGGCTATTGGGGAAGGAACTAGCCATACAACTACTCGTTGGTACCTCAATGGGTCATTGTAAGTGGTCGTGGGTTGGCCTTGGGTTTCCAAGTAGTGGCAACAGATGGTTGAAGCTAGCAACAACCTGTTTTGGTGTGAGTGACAGAAAGAAACAACTAGTCATTTGCTCTAGCAAAGACTCGTCATGTCGATCATTGTTTGAGAAGCTGAAAGATTGAAAAGGTCCAGTGCATCCAAAGGAAGGTTACCACGAGTCGTGGTAAGGAGCAACGACTCATGGTGAGGGTCGTGGGTTCTAGTTCAGTCAGATTTTTAAGTTTTCTTCAGGGGCATTTTTGTAAACTCCTACACTTTTACCTTCTAAACTATATCATTTTGGGTTCTACATTGCATGATTTTAAGGGCTTTTCATGCCTAAACCCTCATTCTCTCAACTCCCCTTCTTCCTCCTCTCTTCTAAAAAATTCTAGGGTTTCATTAAGGTGTTCTTCAAGCTTCAAGGAAGATTTTCGAGTGGGATTCTCATATACCATGTAGGCAGGTTTTTCAACAAGGATACTCTTCTATCCTTGTTCCCCAAAAATATTTTCATTAAATACCGATTTTGATGATTCTAGAAAAGCATGATATAGGGTTGGTAAAGAGGGTAAATTCTTCCTTATTCTTCTTATATGCTAATATCTACTACGATTATAAATTTAATTGGGTTATTTATTGATGGATTATCTTTATTTATGAAATATAGGTTGAGTATGTATGTGTGTAGTATGTTCTTCCTAAATTGATTTGAGTATTGAAAGGGAATTGTTCATTTCTCTCTTGATTATCATAGAGATTCATGATCATGATGGAAATGTGGAAATATTGTATAATTAACCCTAATGACTTGATTATGATATTGATGACCATGTTGGATTGAGTAGGAGTTGTGGGCTTGAGTAATTGAAGTAAATTTTGTATCATAACCATGTTTTAGATGTGATGGATTGGACATGACTAGATTGCATCTAAATTGTTGAACTATGCAGCTTGGGCGGATTCTATATTGTTTTCCTCACTAAAATTGTTTTTTTATAAAATCCTAGAATCTAAAATGCCCGTGACTAGAGAGTTCATAAATGCAGTGATTATGACAAGTGTGCAAAATATTGGTAAACCTAAGTAAACAAAGGCATGCATCCTTGATAGAGTATGAGTTGAATTAATAAATCATGTATGATCCTATATTACCTATTGAATGAGGTGAGTTAGGAATCGAGATTCCATGATAGAATAATGGTAATACAAATTTATAGCATTCTTTTTTGGGGTGAGATGTTAAAGCTAATGAGGAAATTGGTTCTGTGATAATGTGAATCATGATGATAAAGCCTGTGACTAATATGTCAACTTGTTGAGCCTGTGCCTGTTAAAAGATACCTCTAATCCTTTTAAAAATGAGAGTGGTTAATGTTTGTCTCTGATTAGCTGTAGTAATTTAGGTTAGCTCTAGTCGTTAGTGGAGTATGTCTTCTCTTAGCCAGTCGGGACTCACATCCCTAGTCGTTAGTGGAGTATGTCTTCTCTTAGCCAGTCGGGACTCACATCCCTAGTTGTTAGTGGAGTATGTCTTCTCTTAGTTGGTCAGGACTTACTTTTAGCTAGTGACCCTCTATATCAGAGCCTTCTCTCTCCCTTTGATAGTTAGGGATTCTCTTTAGCTGAGAATGTTTCCCTTTGATTGTCAGGGATGCTCCCTTCGACCGTCATGGACCCCCCCTAGACGGGCAGGGACCCTCTTGGTATTAGTCACGACATCATACCTTTGTATTATTCCCAATTACTATTTTTGCACATCAGCAGTTACTATAATAATGTATGTCTTTATAATGTGGTTATGTTAATTGAATATGTGAATCTTGTATAAGATTTTCCTATCTCATTCCAATTATATTGCTATTCATATGTTTTAAATTAATTTCTTCTTGTATATATATATATTATGAGATAGTCTAGTTGGTCTTCCTGCATACTCATTACATTCCAAGTACTGACCACACGCCTCTTGTACTATATCATTTCATGATATAGATTCAGGTCTCCTGGTTCAGTCGTGTGGCTAGATATGCTCCTTCCTCTCCCCATTGATAGTGGTGAGTCCTCATCTTCCGAGGACGTATGTTATTGATTTATTATGTTTCAGTTTTTAGACTGAGGGAGTTAGCTGGGGGCTTGTCCCAGCAACTCATCATTTTAGTAGAAGGCTTTCGGACTTGTCTAGACAGTTTTAGCCATGTACCTAAGCGTTATTAAATTGTCTTTATGGATCATATTAGTTTTGTGTTATTTTCATCCGCTCATTTATGTTTTAGTCACATATGATGTTAAGTGTATGCGATGAATATGCCATGGGTCGACATGGAGCCTTTCGGGGTTCCTTGTCCCGTGTTACGGCTAGGGTGTGAACTCGGGTCATGATAAAGGCCTTTGATGCTCAACTTTTAGTTGCTGACAGTTTGAACATTTGGCTACGAACTCTACAATATCCTTCTTCATACCATCCCACCAATAGATTTCTCACAAGTCCTGATACATCTTTGTGGATCCCGGATGGATAGAATATCTGGTACCATATGCTTCATGCAATATCCAAACCCTCAAATTATCGACGTCCGGAACACATAGTTGACCCTGGTATCTTAGCACACCATCTCCACCTTGGGAGAAAACCTCCACCTTTTGAATCTGCACTACTTCATTCAACTTCCTCAAAATCGGATCCTCATCTTGCTTAGATTTGATATCAACCACCAAGGACGATTCTAACCCATTCTGCACAATGACGCTGCCATCGGTCAAGTCGATCAATCTAACTCCCACTCTTGCGAGCCGGTGGACATCCTTCACCAACTCCTTCTTTCCCTCCTCCACGTGGGACACACTCTCCATAGAGAGCCTACTAAGTGCATCCGCCACCACATTAGCCTTGCCCGGGTGGTAAAGAACACTCATATCGTAGTCCTTTAATAACTCCAACCACCTCCTCTGCTGAAGATTGAGATCCTTCCGCGTGAACACATAATGCAACCTCTTGTGATCCATGAATAGATCCACGTGGACCCCATACAAGTAATGCTGCCATATCTTCAATGCAAACACCATCGCGGCCAACTCGAGATCATGGGTCAGGTAATTCTTTTCGTGAACTTTCAACTGTCAAGGGGCATATGCTATTACTTTCCCATGCTGCATCAACACACATCCCAGTCCAACTCTCAAAGTATCACAATATACAACAAAGTCATTTCCTAAATTCCTAAGTGCTTTTCTCACAACCTCGAGTAAAGTCAACACTAGTGCTGAAGTGAGTCGGGTCTTCAATTCCTAAATGCTTTTCTCACAAGCCTCCGACCATTCGAACTTTACCTTCTTCTGAGTCAACTTGGTCAAAGGTGCCACAATAGATGAGAAACCCTCAACGAATCTCTGGTACTAACCTTCTAGGCCCAAGAAAGTCTAAATTTTTGAAGGATTCACCAGTCTGGCTCAATTCTTCACCGCTTCGATTTTCTGGGAATCTACCTTAATGCCCTCACCTGAAACCACATGGCCTAGAAATGCCACTGAGTGCAACCAAAACTTATATTTGCTGAACTTTCCATATAAGTGACGATCCTTGAGGACCTGAAGCACTATATGCAAGTCAGTTGCATGCTCTTCCTTGATCCGGGAGTATATAACGATATCATTGATGAACACAATTATGAACACGTCTAGATACTTCTTGAACACCCTGTTCATCAGGTCCATAAAAGTTGTGGGAGCATTGGTTAGTCCAAATGACATAACTACAAACTCATAATGGCCGTACCAAGTTCTGAAGGCTGTCTTCGGGATATCACACTCCCGAACTCTGAGCTGATGGTGTTCGGACCTGAGATCTATCTTTGAGAAACACCTGACACACTAGAGTCGGTCAAATAAATTATCAATCCTGGGCAAGGGGTACCTGTTCTTGACAATGACCTTATTTAGCTGCTGATAATCAATACACATTGGAAGGGATCCATCCTTCTTTCGAACAAAGAGAACCGGTTCACCCCACGGAGACTTGCTCGATCTAATGAAACCCTTATCCAACAAGTCTTTCAACTATTCTTTTATCACTTTTAGCTCGGCTGGAGCCATCCTGTAAGAAGGAATAGAGATAGGTTGCGTATCGGGAAATAAATCAATACCAAAATCGATTTCCCTCTCCGGAGGAACACCTGACAAATCATCAGGGAAAACTTTCGAATACTCACACACAATTAGAACTGACTGAATAGTCAGGGTATCAGAATCTACATCCTTAACCCTAACTAGGTGGTACGGGCAACCCTTAGGGATCATTTTTTGGGATTTAAGGTATGCAATAAACCGACTGGCTGGTATGACCGAACTACCCTTCCACTCCAAAGTTGACTCACCCGAAAACCAGAATTCCACCGCACGGGTCCTACAGTTAGTCAAAGTGTAACATGAAACAACAAATCCATACCCAAAATGATGTCAAAGTCAGTCATGGACAATTCTACTAAGTCTACAGAGGTGACCTTATGCAATACTGTAATGGGGTAACCTCTATTTACCCGCCTAGATACAACTGAATCACCTACCGGAGTAGACACAGAGAATGATTCTGACAAAATTTCAGGACTAACTCCAAAGCTACCAGTAATGTAAGGTTTCACAAAAGACAATGTAGCTCCTGGATCTAACAAATAATAAGCATCAATATGAAAGACTCGCAACATACCCGTGACTACATCCGATGAAGCCTCCTACTCCTAGTGAGGCACTAGGGCATAAAACCTGTCTTGGCGCTGACCACCCACTGAACAAGTGGAGGCATCCTACAGAGGGGGTCGTGCTGCTGGAGTGCTAGAACTAGCTGCAGGGCAATCTCTGATCTTGTGTTCGAGTTTGCCACACTCGAAACAAGCATCTGCATCGAGTAGGAACCTCCCAGGATGATTCTTGCCGCACTTCGCACAAACTGGAAAAGTGTGCTCCATCCGCATGCTACCATGATCCCTCGATCCTGTACCCCTACTCCTATGGTCTCCCCTAAACCTCGATGGCATCCTTGCCGACGATGGAGATAGAGTAATGGACCTGTGCTGCGTCTGCTGACGTGGTCCACCTCCTGACCTGGCTTGAGAAACCCCGTAGTTGTCGGTCTTGGCTCTCTTGGCCTCTTTCTATGTCATGTAGACTGACTCCATCTGTTGCGCATGCAATACAATATAGGTAAAATCAATGTCCGATGAATCATGGCAATCCGAAAATCCTTGTCCAAGTAATCTACTACTCCATGCACAAAATGGCTCACCCGAGCCCACTGATCCACCACTAACTCCAGAGCATATTTTGATAACCGGGTTAATTCCAATGCATACTCCTAGAAAAACCTGTTATCCTACTTTAGAATCATAAACATAGCCTCCTGGAGCTCCCTTATCGCTCCAGGGAAGAATCGATCCATGAATGCAGTGTGAAACTCATCCCAACCTGTCGGGGCTGCACCCGCCGCCCTGGCATCTCTCCATTGCTTAAACCATATATGTGCTACCCCCTTTAGCTTGTACGAGGTCAAGTCAACACATTCCCCATTGTTCACCCTCATAACCTCAGTGATTTTCAGAATCTCCTCTATAAAATCGTGTGGGTCCTCGTCAACCTTTGACACCATGAAATCTGGAGGCCTCATCCTTAAGAAGTCCCTCACCCTAGCTGCCCATTCTGAGGGAAATGCATCCCTGTTTGATTTTGAACTTGGGCAGTCACGGTGTTACACCCCAAAATCTTTTTAATGATTATTTGATGGTTATATGTCATATTAAGGGAATTATGGGTTGTATGTTTTCTGTAGGTGAGGAGGGAACATGTGCAAAGGGAAAAACGAAGAGTATGTGATGTTTGTAAATAGGAGTCAACTTTAAATAGTCATATCTCCAAACATATAACAATACAGAAGTCCCATAACCTATCAAATGAAAGGTATTTGAGTCTACTTTTCAGTGAAAAAAACTGCTCGTCAATCGGAGATCGGAGTAAAAGGTTATGCTCATTTGAAGATAACACCATCGGTTGGGAAAGGGCGCAGGCGCGCAGCCGCCGAGACAGGCAGGCAGCAGGCGTGCGCGCGAGGGCATGTCACACGGGCGCCACACATTTTTACATTTTTTGACTTACATACTAGTACATTTCATTCGTACTGACGTCCCTTCGCCCGGGGACTTGCGTTCGTGCCGCAGGTACAGGTAGAGGTCGGGATTGCCAGTTGCAGTAGAAGTTTGTGAGATTAGTGGATGTGTTGGTATGCTCCTTTCTTTCTGCAGCTAAGACTCATTTTGTTTCAGTTAGAGTTTTGAGATGCAGTTATGGGTAGGTCAAAGCCCTGTTCTGACCATCAGTCAGTTTACTCTCCTTTGGTCTATGCAATGCACGAGCCACATTCCAGCGATGCATGATGGCAATATCCCACGATATGGTGGAAGACTATGTCGAGGTATTTATGGATGACTTTTCTATTTTTGGTAACTCATTTGCTATGTGTTTGCAGAATCTAGACAGGGTGTTAGCCAGATGTGAAGACTCAAACCTAGTGCTCAACTAGGAAAAATGTCACTTTTTAGTCAAGGAGGGTATTGTCCTTAGCCATAAGGTGTCATGTAGAGGTTTGGAGGCCGATCGTGCAAAGATAGAGGTGATTGAAAAGCTACCACCGATAGTATCAGTTAAGGGTGTTCGCAGCTTCTTAGGACATGCTTGGTTTTACAGACTGTTTATTCAAGACTTCTCTAAGATTTCTAGACCGATATGCCGGTTGTTAGAGAAAGAGGTGAAGTTTGAATTTGACAAGGAATGTATAGAAGCATTTGAGGAGCTGAAAAAGAAGCTGGTGGAAGATCCTATTCTCACTGCTCCTGATTGGGAATATCCTTTTGAGTTATTGTGTGATGCAAGTGATGCGGCTGTAGGAGCGGTATTGGGGCAGCGAAGGAATACGATTTTTCATTCCATCTATTGTGCAAGCAGAATGCTTGATGCTGCACAAGTTAATTATACAGTCACGGAGAAGGAGATGATGGCTCTAGTGTTTGCATTTGACAAATTTAGATCCTACCTGGTGGGGTCGAAAGTGGTGGTACACACTGATCATGCAGCAATCCGGTATTATTTGGCAAGAAAGACGTGAAGCCCAGGCTAATCAGGTGGATATTATTGCTGCAAGAGTTTGATCTGGAGATCCGAGATAGGAAGGGAAGTGAAAATCAGGTTGCAGATCACCTATCGCGACTAGAGAACTGTTCACATGTGAAGGAAGGTGAGCACATCCGAGAAGAGTTCCCTGATGAACAACTCTTGGCAATAAAGGAAGCTGAACTCCCTTGGTATGCAGATATTGTGAACTTGTTAGTAAGTGGAATATACCCACCTAAGGCAATGGCTCAACAAAGGAAGAAGTTGAAACATGAGTCCAGGTATTACATGTGGGGTAAGCCGTATCTATTCAAGCAAGGACTAGATCAAGTGATGAGGCGGTGCATTCCATAAAGTCAGACGGCAGGGGTGTTGAGGAGTTGTCATTCATCGCCGTATGGAGATCATCATGGAGGAGAGCGTACTGCTCACAAAGTGCTGCAAGCCGGGTTCTTTTGGCCCACACTGTTCAAAGCTGCTGCAGCTTATGTCAAGGTGTGTAATCAATGTCAAAGATCAGAAATAATTAGCAGGAGACATGAGATGCCATTGCATCACATATTAGAAGTTGAGGTGTTTGATGTGTGGGGGATAGATTTTATGGGCCCGTTTCCACCATCGTTTGGCAATCAATACATCTTGGTGGCAGTGGACTATGTGTCCAAGTGGGTTGAGGCAGCAGCGTGTCCCAGGAATGACAACAAGGTGGTGGCTAGATTTGTGAAGAAGCAGATTTTCACCAAGTTTGGTACGCCACGAGCAAATATCAGTGATGGAGGGGCACATTTTTTGAATGCAGGATTCAGGAATTTGCTAGCGAAATATGGGGTGCAGCATAAAGTGGCTACAACATATCATCCCCAAACTAACGGACAAGTAGAGGTGTCAAATAGGGAAATTAAACAGATTTTGCAGAAAACGGTGAATGCACAGTGCAAGGATTGGGCAAGCAAACCGGATGATGCGTTGTGGGCTTATCGAACTGCATATAAGACACCCATTGGGAGTTCACCGTATGATTGGTTTTTGGGAAGGCATGTCATCTCCCCGTAGAGGTTGAACATCGAGCTTATTGGGCTGTGCGGAAGCTGAAAATGGATCCTGAGCTAGCAGGAAAGAGGAGGTTGATGCGGCTGAGTAAGTTGGACGAATTTCGATGGCACGCATATGAAAGTGCAAAATTCTACAAAGAAAAAATTAAAAGGTGGCACGACAGGCATATGGTGCATCGAATCCTTGAGCCGGGCCAAATGGCATTGCTATTCAACTCTAGATTGAAACTCTTCCCAGGAAAATTGCTCCAAGTGGTCAGGGTCGTTTGAAGTAGTAAGGATGACCCCATACGGGGCGGTTGAATTGTGGCAAGAGGATAAAAGTACCACATTTTTAGTGAATGGAAAAAGGTGTAAGCGCTACTGGGGTGAGGGCGTTAATCGAGAGAAGACGTCTATCACCTTAGTAGAAGAATGAGGATGACAAGCATCGAGCCGCGACGATAAACCAGGCGCTACACGGGAGGCAACTCGTGAATGTAATTTACTATAATAGTTGTTGTTTTTTGATGATTTTCAAGAGATAAGGAGTGCAAATAAAAATTGCAAAGGGTGAAAAAAGGTAAAAATGCAAAAATTTGGGGCAAGAGGCAGAATGCCTCTGCGTTGGCTCCGTGTCACGGAGCTTGAGCTGTGCGACAGCCTCCGTGACACGTTGAGGCTATTTTCGCGTCGGTTCAGTTTGGGCAGTCGGGTTGACCCGCTCGAAATCCTTCTTTTTAACCCCCAAAAATACATTTTTCTCCCAATTTTTTTGCACAACTCCGCGATAAAACTCCCATTTCCCTTTTCTCCCTGAACATGCCATGGCTCTAACTTAAGAAATTTCTTCAAGTCTTCTTCTAACTCTTCAAGTAAAAGTATGTTCTCTAATTTTTGTCATTCTTGCTGCATATTTCGATTCTTGAACATGTTTTATGATGAAATTCTGCCCTAAGTTATTAATAAGATGTGTAATTGATTGGGTCATGGATGAATGTTGATTTTGTTCTAATGTTGTGTTATGAACTCAATAATTACATGATTTGTATTGAAAATCTTACATTGTTGATAACTATGGATGAGAAATTGAGTTTGGAAGTAGAAGAAAGGGTAGAAAAAATAAAATCTTGGGCTGTGTATGTTGTTGGAGTTAAAAATTTGTTATTAAACTTCGATTATGTTAAGGTTGAAGGTTGATTTTTGGGGATGAATGTAGGAAAAATCCAATAGGTTGTTGTGCACAAAATTGTGAATTGCTCATGCACTTTATAAATGGATAGATGGATGAACTTTAACAATGCATTTTATGAATTCTGAGTTGTACAATGAAGCTATTCCATCGACTTTTATTGATGCAATGCACCTTGTGAGAAATAAGAGCTGGAATTATGTGGTTGTTCTTGTCGAATTGTATGATTTACGGCTAACAACTAAGTGTGGGGTGATCAATTTAATCCCAGCCTTAGTAGTAGCTAACTATACCATGAATGACATTTGAAATATATGCTTTTGATGAACAGGAAAAATGTTTGGACGGCAAGACAAGGGAAAAGTTGCATCCACATCTGACGCCAGCCGAAAAAGACTTAGAGTTGGGGCAGCAGTGCCAGCAGCACCACAAGTTCCAAGGGGGCAACGAAGGCAGTATGGAACACGATGGGTATTGGATGAGGGGAAGAAATGGTACTCCAAGCACAAGGAGACCAAGTATTTCCCTGAGGAGCAAATAGAAAGGGATCCACTAGCTCATGAATTCTCGAGAATCTTACATAGGATAAACACTGTGGGGTTAAACTTCATCTTCGAAGAACCCAAAGAGTGTAATCTTCGTCTCATAAGGGAATTCTACGCTAATTGGAACCCCACCGTGCGCAGCCACACAGTCAAGATCAGAGGACAGGTGGTTACTTTTGAACCACAACATCTTAATGCCATCTTGGGGACGCAGAATACAGACATGCATGTCCTCTGCCAGCTGAACATCACTCCACCATATGCAAATATCAGACGCACATTATGTGGAGCATGATCAACAGCCAGGTGGAGTCGTCACAAGGAAAGAGGATATCACCAGACATTACCATACTCCCAAATGAACAGAGAAGCAAGGATTTTGGTTGAAGATAGTGTGTACTTGCCTGATCCCGAGGGTGCATATGACTGATGTCACCCGGGACAGAGTTTGTTTGGTATATGCATTGATGAAAGGGCTTGAGATAAATGTTGGAGTTGTGATTAATTCAGCAATAAAGAAAGCTAGACTTCATCAAGGTCATCGGTATGGGTTCGGTGGTCTTCTAACAGCTTTCGTCAGGGGCCATGGTATTGAAGTGGAGGCCCTGGATTACATTCCTCAATTTGATCGGCGTGCTTTGGATGTCACTAAGACCAAAGCACGTGATACCACATTCGGGCCTGTGCTTACACTCACTGAGCGACATGCGCCGGATGACCAATACATTGGCTGAATGTATGGAATGCAGATGCTGCAATTGTGGATTAGTGAAAGTCCTGCTACGGAGGATGAATTATGGAAGCTCGAGATGGATTATCCATTTAATGAGCATGCCCAAGCATTATGCAGAGTTAGGCCCGCATTTGTAGAACTAGTTGATGACAACGTACCCACTAATGAGGAAACTCGCCGAGACGACTCAGACATTGAGTAAGAGGAAGACGGCGGAGAAGACTCTGATTTGGGAGATGAGGTATTGGCACCTGATGAAGAGATTGAGCATTTTGATAGATCAGGGAGTTACACCACCCAAACTGTGTTTTTAATTGCAGATATGTGAACACTGAGGACAGTGTTCTGACTAAGTGTGAGGTGGGAGTAGTTAGGTGCTGGTGTAGTAAGACTGTGTTGTGCTTATGCTTGTGCTTAAGTGGCTGAATGTGTGACATTGTGTTTCGTGCTATGTTGATGATTGTGTGTGTGTATGGTGCTTGTTAAGGATTTATTTGTGTAATTATTTGTGCAAGTTGTTTCTATTTTTAAATTTTTTGCAAGTTGTTTCTATTTTTAAATTTTTTGTTTGGGTTTCTCGATTTTTGTTTTCGGTGCTTTTTCTGAGAATAGTCCCTTTGAATGAAGTCTTAGATAGATACTATTCCCTATGATGGATGGATGACAACCGTCTTAAGGGAAATTTAGTCAGTAGGTTTTGATTTTTGAACCCGCAGCTAATTAATGGTTTGATATTCTTGTTATGTGCTATACATGATTGTAAGATGCAAGTGTGATTAGGATGGAAGCATGCAAGTGTTTTAAACATGTTGAGACACCTAGGCTCTAGAATTCAACTCAATCTGATTAAAGCTTAATTTGGAATTCTTGTAATTAACTGAGTTAAGAGTCTGTGAAAATGTCTTAAATTGAGCATGTGCAGTGAGTGTGAGTTTTTCTAATATTCTATGCTACTGTGAAGTGTCTAGAACTTTCCTCGTGTATATATAAAATGAAATGAAGGATGTGGATTATAGGAAAGGATGTAGGCGTTTCTTTGAATGAACCTAAATTTTATCCCTCGTTTTACCTACCTTGAATATTGAATCCAAGTTAGCCCCATTGATCCTTAAGACTTTTCTTTCATAGCTATAACATAAGCTTAATCCTTTTCTTTCATTAGCCTTGAATTTGATCCAAAACTCCTAAGCGCCTAAGTGAAAAATTCCAAAGAGTGAAGGAGTGAGAAGCATGAAATAGAAGGAAGAGTGGAAGTTGTGAAAGTTAAGTAAAGGAAAAAGGTGCACTTGTTGAAAATGATTGATTATTATTAGGGAGTAAGAAAATAAATGAATGATAGAAAAAATTTGTTTAAGTACTCTGGACTAATAAGCTTAGTGTGCTTAAAGAAAGGGGAACAAGAAGAGAATATTGAAGAGTGAGGACGAAGTATAGAGGAGATGTCCTTAATGAATGTGGATGTATTAAAAGAGATTGGGGGAAGATAGTCACTATATCTGGCCAAAATAGTACCTACCCGTCCCTTAGCTTACATTACAACCTATTAAGTCCTACTTGATCTTACGTTCATACATCCTTAAATTAGTGGAGTAAAACACTAAGGGCAAGCTTATAGTTCACTACATGATGCATGTGAATTCTTTGAGAGAGTGAGCGTAATTTTATTCATATACTCATACATGTTGTGATTTGAAAATTTTGTGAGTAAAAATGGGTAACTCTCTTGTGTTGTGAGGGCACATGTTTAATGAGAGATAACATTCATGTTGTATTTCTTGATCGGTTGATTTGCATGAGTTTGCTAAGATTGAGAGTCGATTCTTGAGGTTAGGAAGTCTTAACATAGTTGAATTTCATTTCAATGATTAAATCATGCATGCCCTATTTTTAACTTGCTACCTAAAATAATCATTATAGTCATAGCTTGAATTGTCTTGCTAAATTAACTATGCTTCAGTCTTCAATTACATGAGATGTGAAAGGGTTTTTCGAGGATGAACAAGGCTTTAAGTGTGGGGTAGGTGATCTTGGGCAGAATTGGCATGCCCAAGTGATACTTTATTACTTAATTTTGACTTGTTTATCTACTTCTATGTGTACATTCTCATGTGATTTTTATGTAAATGTGGATTTATACTAACCAACATGATTAGCTATTGTTTTTGCAGTTTATAATGAATTTTAGAAATTAATCTACAAGTTGGTGAAGTGAAGGAATGGACTCGGAAGCAAAATGCGTAAGTCAGCAAGAAAATACTAAGCAATTGATGCTCCGCGATAGAGGCCATGGCACGCTACCATAGCGGTAGCATTCTGCCTAGAGTGAAATTTTAGTTGAATTCTATTGAAGGTGAGCGATGGCACCGTGTCACGGAGCCTATGCTCTGCATTCATTGCCGTGACACATTGAAAAGACTTTGCTGCACACCCGGATTCCAGTGAAGGTGCGTGACAAGTCCGTGGCACGGAGCTGAGGCTCCGCGATAGCCTCCGTGCCACGCTGAGGCTAAGAATCTGGGCATCCAAGTTCAAGTGAGGCTCCGCGACAAGGCCATGGCACGGAGCTGATGCTCGGCGATAGCCTCCGTGCCACGTTGCCAGTTTATTCCAGGAAATTTCTCACTTGTATAAATAGCACACTTAGGTTTTATTTTAAGATATCTGACATTTCATGCTAGAACGTGGGTATCAAGTAGTTGAGATGAAATGCCTGTATGCATTCTACTTTTTTGAATGTTTAATCCTCAAATGAGTGGCTAATTCACCTTTGGCTGAGGTTGAGGATAATTGCAGTAGTATGTAATTGATGTTATTTCAGTATTTATCTTCTTTAAAATGGTCGTTCTAATAATTCTTGTTTTTACTACATTAATGATTGACCACTGTTAATGTATATATTAAAATTCCAATTTTATTTCCGAAAGGAAGATTATTTGGATGGATATGAATTGGTAGAATATGTTCTTGTCTTGGTTTAGAAATTAAGAGAAGATTAACGTTCAGAATAGAAATATATCTATAATGTCATATTTGGTCATCTGTGGAATTTAGTTTAATTTATGAGAATATGAGTTGTTGCATCACAGAAATGTGTAATGTAAATCTCATAATTCTTTAATTGGTGAGGAGTTCGAAAGACCCAATCCATTGTTAATAATTCCTGATTAACAACCGAAGAGAAGTGTTGACTGAAATTTAATAAATAAATTACATATCTGCATGTTTTGCCTTAAACTCAGCTTCTTCGTGCTATTGTTCAGATTATAATTCATAATTTTCACTTAAGGTTGCATTAACTAATATTCTTGAAACATCACCATTTGTTTTGCTTGTCTACTTGTATAAAGAAGTGTGTATACTAAACACTTAGAGAAAAATTACTCCTTCATTACAGTCCTTGTGTGTTCGATACCTGGCTTAAAATAAAGCCACTTTATTACTTGGACGACCACATCCACTTGCGTGCGATTGGGAGTGAACTATATAAATATTACTTGAATAGTTGAACTTCCTGCTATCTAATCTATCAGTAACTACTGCAAACAAGAACCTTACCTGGCCTCCATAAGCCAGAAGGTACAACCAGCATAGGATAACCCACCCGGGGCCCCCATAAGCCTTGGTGAGTGCACTTCAATCTATATAACCCTAACAAGGTTCAAAAAAGTCAACTAGTGGCTATAGCCATCCTACCAGTCCCCTGCATCTACAATTTAGCCCGGTCAACCCCTAAACTATAGCTATGTCTGATTCCGGTGGACTCCTGATATCTAAACCCCGGGCAACAGGCTCGAGAAGGGGTGTGGTGCTGATACGGTATATAATAGTCCTACAATGGAATGGACTGTATGGGGACCTTGGACCCCATCTTCGTCCCTTGTGAACGGCATACCGCTCCTTGGAGCGACATCATCTCGCCCCTGGCGAGCGTCAACACAACTATTAATCCAGGGGTTGGTTATGGATGGCTATGCAGGGCAAAGTCAATTCCAACCACACATACGATGCTAGTCTCAGCTAATAACAACTGCTAATCACAATACATAAGCTTCTTGCTTTCTTAATGGAATTCAAAGTGAATTATAATACTGGAGAAACTAACTTGCCGAATGAATTTTCCTTAACATACCTGGATTGCCGATTCCCGATTACCTGGTGAGTTTCAATTTATATTCAATAGCTTTTTCTAACTGTGACCATATTACTGAGAGAATAAGACTAGTATCAGTACTAAATTTGGCAAAAAATGATAACTTTTGATACTAATATTCACTATACTTCAACTTATCAAAACACGGTCGAAAATGTATAATTTCTCGAGAGTTTAGAAGGGGGAAATACTTACTTGAAGCTTGTGATCATATAGAAATTAGTTTGGAGCAATTCTAACAACCTTTGCTCGGCGAGGCTACAATTTTCCGGGCGAATTTTGAGAAACTAACTCCGTAGTAATACTCCCTGCAGGCTTATAACCCGATACCTGAGGTTAATTTGAGTTTCGGCAGCGTTTGGAAGCATGAATGGAGGAAAATTAACTGAAAATGATGTATCTTTATCTTTTGGATGTGGGTCTGTTAATTAGAAATGAAACAAAGGAAAACATTGAACATATATATATAACTTAGGCGGTGGTCACGGGGTCCTTGGCACGGACCCTATTGCTCCAATTTATGGGCGTGCCACGACACCCACGTTCGACCTTTTCCCAGGCCCTCTCTCGTACACATCGTACTCTAAAACTCTTGACTAACGTATGAACAGGTCAACTAAATGTTAGGAACTTACGGGGTGTAACATCCTCCCCCCAGGAACATTCGTCCTTGAATGTCACTTTAGCTTACAGGAATCTAACCCTTTTAACTACTATTCTGGAAAAATTTTGGCAGAATCTCCCCTATAATATGGACTATCTGAAAACCCTGTAACGCAGAAAAGTCCAATACAGGTATTGCACATAACACTATAACAACTCTTTCACAGTAAGTTGATAGACAACTAAGCATTACATATAACATAAATTATAAAACAGCAACTGAACCAAAAACTTTACCTTAACTGTCTAATCTGAATTTAGCATGGAACAAATGAAGATATCAAGATGTCATGTTGTCCTCGGCTTGCTAGGTCATCTCTTCTTTATTCGTGTTTCTCCACAATACCTTAATAGAGGCAACATCTTTAGTTCTCAACCTGCGAACCTGCCGATCGAATATGGCTGCTGGAACCTCTTCATAGGCTAATTCCTCAGTAACCTGGATGTCCTCTACGGGTACAACTTTGGATGTATCCCTTATGCACTTTCGTAACATCGACACATGAAAGACCGGGTGAACAGATTCCAATTTTGAAGGTAGATCTAGCTCATATGCCACCTGACCTATTCTTCGGAGGACTCGATATGACCCAATAAACCTCAGGCTAAGCTTTCCCTTTTTAACAAACCTCATCACGCCCTACATTGGAGAAACTTTCAGAAATACCCAGTCGCCTGTATCGAATTCCAGATTTCTACGTCGCACGTCAGCGTAAGATTTCTGGCAGCTCTGAGCTTTTAGCAGGCGTTCTCTGATAAGCTTTACTTTCTCTTCTAACTGGTGGATTATGTCTGACAAAATTAACTCTGATTCTCCTACCATAAACCAACCAACTGGGGACCTGTATTTCCACTCATATAAGGCCTTATAAGGCGCCATCTGGATTGCCAAATGGTAACTATTATTGAAAGTAAATTAAATAAGGGATACGTGCCCATCCCAACTGCCTTCGAAGTCTAACACGCACGCCCATAACATATCCTCGAGCGTCTAAATGGTACATTCTACCTATCCGTCTGTCTAAGAATGAAATGTCGTACTCAGATTAACTTACGTTCCCAAGCCTCTCTGTAAAGATTGCCTAAACATGGCTATAAATTATGCTCCTCTGTCAGAAATGATAGATACCGGGAGACCATGCAATTGAACTACTTCCTTGATATATAATTCAGCACAGTCCTCAGTTGAGAAGGTGGTCCTGACTGGCAGAAAATAAGCTGACTTCATTAATCTATCAACAATCACCCAGATGGAGTCAAATCTGCGCCTAGTACGGGGTAATCCTGCCACAAAATCCACATTTATTTCCTCCCATTTCCACATAGGAACTGCTATTTCCTGTGTCAATCCACTGGGTTTTTTATGTTCCGCCTTTACTTGCTGGAATTAGGGCATTTTGCTACAAATTCTGCTACACCCTTTTCATTCCCGACAACCAGTAAATCTCTTTTATGTCATGATACATCTTTGTTAAACCTGGGTGCAGAGAATAATGTACCTATGCCATGATCTGCTGGAGAAGTCCCGCCACGTCTGGAACGCAGAGGCAACCCCTACATATCAAAACCCCATCCTCAGCTACCTCGAAGGCTGGTACTTCTCCCTGCTATACCTTATCTCTGAGGATCTTCGTTCTGCCGCTCTTTTACTTCTACAAGTAGGGATGATACTGCAGTATTCTGAATCACTGCCCCATTGTCTCCTGAATCTACTATTCGGATGGCTAGGCCAGCTAACTTATGCAATTCTCAAGCCAACTCTTGCTGTTCGGGTTTCAGATATGCTAAACTCCCCGTGGATCTACAGTTGAGGGCATCTTCTACAATGTTAGCCTTCTCTGGATGATATAAAATATTCATATCGTAGTCCTTCAACAATTCTAACTAGTGACGCTACTGCAGGTTCAACTCTTTTTGTGTAAAGATGTATTGACGGCTTTTTTGATCAGTAAAAATGTTCACGTGCACCCTATACAGGTAGTGCCTCCATATATTTAAAGCGTGAACAACTGCGGCTAATTCCAGATAGTGGGTAGGGTAGTTCTTTTCATTTTTTCTCAACTGCCTCGAAGTATAAGCAATCACCTTACCATGCTGCATTAGGACACATCCTAACCCAACACTTGAAGCATCATAATACACAACATAACTTTCTCATCCTTTTGGCAACGCTAGTATTGGCGCTGATGTTAATCTATTTTTCAGTTCTTGGAAACTCTGTTCACATGCCCCAGTCCAGTGAAATTTATCTGCTTTATGAGTTAACTTAGTCAAAAGCGCTGATAAGGTAGAAACCCCCCTACAAATCTTTTGTAATACCCAGCTAACCCTAGGAAACTGCATACCTCTATCAGAGTTGTAGGTCTAGGCCATGTCTTTATTGCCTCAATCATTTGGGAATCTACCTAAATACCAGCCTCTGACACAACATGGCCCAAAAAGGCTACAGAATTCATCCAAAACTCACATTTAGAAAATTTGGCATACAAATGGTGATCTCTGAGCATTTGGAGCACTGTTCACAAATGATCTCAATGTTCTTCTTCTGAACGAGAATACACCAGAATATCATCAACGAATACTATCACAAACAAATCCATACATGACCTGAAGATGTTGTTCATCAGATCTATGAAGACCGCAGGAGCATTTCATCAACCCGAAGGACATGACTAAGAATTCAAAGTGGACATGCCTGGTCTTGAAAATGATTTTTGGAATGTCCTTCTCTTGGACCCGGACCTGATGGTACCCAGATCTTAAATCAATTTTTGAGAAATGCTTCGCCCCCTACAACTGGTCAAACAAGTCATCTATTCTGGGAAGTGCGTACTTGTTCTTGATGGTGACTTTATTCAGTTGTCGATAGTCTATACACATGCAGAGGGAGCCATCCTTCTTTCTTAAAATTAGAACTGGCGCACCCTATGGTGAAGTACTCGGCCTGATAAAGCCCTTATCTAACATATCTTTAGTTGTTCCTTCAATTCTCTAAGCTCGACAAGAGCTATTCGGTATGGAGGGATGGATATAGGCTGAGTACTTGGTAATAAATCGATCGCAAAATCGATCTACTTTTCTAGGGGAATACCAGGAAGTTCATCAGGGAATACATCTGGAAATTCATTAACTACTAGAATGGACTAAAGAGTTGGGGATTCTGCTTGAACATCCTGAACCCTTACGATATGATAGATGAAACCTTTTGCTAATAACTTTCTCTCCCAAAAATAGGATATAAACCTACCTTTTGTTGTGGCTGCATTGCCTTTCAACTCCCGTATTACCTCCCCAGGAAAGTAAAACCGGACAGTCTTGGTCCTACATTCTACATTGGCATAACATGGTGCTAACCAATCCATACCCATAATTGAATCAAAGTCGATCATTTCTAATTCCACCAAATCTGCTAAAGTTTGGCGACCAACAACCTCTACTGTGCAACCTCGGTAGATCTTTTTAGCTAAAATAGAATCACCGACGGGTGTGTACACTGAAAAAGGTCGCTGAAGCATTTCTGGCGTAATACCGAACTTCTGGGCTACTAATGGTGGAACATAAGACAAAGTGGAGCCTAGATCTATCAAGACATACACAGAATAAGAGCAGATGTCCAACATACCTATCTTAATATCTGGAAACGACTCTGACTCCTGTCGCCCCGGTAAAGCGTAAGTGCATCTAGATTGGTGCCTTAACTAGATGCCCCTGATTTGCCTTGGCCTCTACCGGCTGAAGTTGAGGGTCTACACCCTAGTGGGAATGCTGGGGAACGTGGCCCTACTGAAGATCTGTCCTGTCGGTCCCAATCATTCTGACCTACGGCTAGATTGTCCCTCATCAAGTGACCCTTCAACCAATAGATATAACACGCATAAAAACCATACCTACATGTTCTTGGATGGTGTCGACTGCAAATAGGTAAAGGTGGCATGGTGAATCTACTCTGCTCTGACCCCCTCTACTGCTGCGACCCTGATGGACGTGAACTTTCGCTGGGTCCTGACTTCCCCTGATGGCCTAGTCTACTACCTTGTTGGTGTTGTGCAGGTGGGGGTCTGGGTGGTCTACCTGACAGTCCTGGCCTAGGTCCTCCCTAAAACTCCGCCGAAGTATCACTCGGTCTAGCCCTACGGCCTTGCTTCTAATTTGCCCTGTCTATCTCTCACTGTCGCTGCCGGATCCCCTTGATATTCTGAGCAAATGCCTGAACACGAGAAATATCCATATCCTCTCGCAGGGTAGCTATGATACAAGTCTCTACATATTCTAGATTCAGCCCCATGATAAACCGGTGCACCCTAGGCCGACATGGTATCTACAAAACCCATGCATATCGGTCCAGGGAGTCGAATCTCATAGCATACTCTCGAACGCTCATAGAACCATGCTCTAGATGCAAAAACTAATCTACTGGGGCCTGTCGGATCTCCCGCAGCAAGTAATGGTCCAAGAAGGCCTCTAAAAAGTTGGACCAAGTCGGAGGGGGAACATATACCTTGGGACATTTCCCAACTCTCGTACCATAATACTTATATGTCCCGCAACTGAAATACCGTTAACTCAACCGACTCCGCTGGTGTGGAATACATTACCATAAAGATCCACTGCAACTAGTCCAAAAAGTCTTTAGGGTCCTCATCACGGTTTGTTCCCGTGAACTGCAGGGGACTCAGTGCGAGGAACTCTCGAACTACCAGGTCCTCCTGAAGACTCGGCAGCCACAGGTGCTACTGGCTGACGCAGTGCGGCCATCATCTAGGCTATCATAAAAACAACACTCCTGACCTCTTGATCGGATGTCATCGGTATAGAAACTACTGGAGGTGGTGCCGACACATCTGCCACTCAAGATGGCTCCTGGCATGGCAAAGATTGCTGTGGAGACTGATGTAGATTCCCCCTATCGCCCTCAGATCGGGCTGACTCTGAGTGAGGCGCCCTACTAGTACCTTCTCTTGCTGCGACATCTAACTTCCTTCCAGTCGTGGTCTATTGCGTGTCCGACATTTCTCTGTAGGAATGTTACCACACCCCACCTTGGGAGGCATGACTGGCACCTGGTTCCCTACTAGGATTTGAACTGGCCTGACTGAGCTTATGCACCTCTGGTGCATTCCTAATCTTTAAACATAGAAAACAACGGGCTACATCTCAGCTGTAAACATAGCCCCCGGCCGATAAGGTCTTGTAGCCACCTGTAAAAGAATACAGCTAATCAGAAACAAATAATAACAGGGAATCCTATGCGGGCCGACACCACCACCATGATGTCTAGTTATAACTAAAAAGTAAATTCATCACTAAACTAAGCTATGGCAGACAAGGCTGCTAACTAATAGCTAACCAAGGGCCCACACGGCCAACACGTATAATAAAGCATACACGGGCCCCACATGGCCAACAAAACTAACCACAGGAAATCTAAAACAATATGCAAGCCACTAGGAGTGGTATAATGGTCAAGACAGGGCCCCAACCTACCCATGAACTGTACAAACAAAAAGAAGTAGACCTTTTAGCTATTAACTCTGGGGAATGGAGTTAACTGCCCTGCTAACTCTGGATGAAAGCTAAGAAGATCCTGGTCCACGTCTATTGGCACCTATAGGTAAGTAATGCAGCGCCCCAGAAGGGCTTCAATACAATAGGTACCGAATATGTAAGGCATTAACTGTAAATAACTAAATGAACTGAAATGAAACTAAAAGTAACTGGAAAGAAGGGATATAAATATTACCTGAATAGCTGAACTTCCTTCTATCTAATCTATCAGTAAACTAATGCAAACAAGAACCTTACCTGGCCCCCATAATTTGGAAGGTACAACCAACACATAATAACCACCCGGGGCCTACATATGCCCTGGTGAGTGCACTTCAATCTTTATACCCCTAACAAGGTCAAAACAAGTCAACTAGTGGCAATAGCCTTCCTACCAGTCCCCTGGGTCTACAACTGAGCCCGCTCGACCCCTGAATTGTACCTATGTCTGAGTTCGATGGACTCTTGATATCGCACCCCAGGCACCAGGCTCGACAGGGGGTATGGTGCCGCTATGACATATAATATTCCAACCATGGAATTGACTGTATGAGGACCTTAGACCCCATCTTTGTCCCTTGTGAATGACATACCGCTCCTTGGAGTGACGTTATCTTGCCCCTGGCGGGCGTTGACACAATTATTAACCCTGGGGTTGGCTATGGATGGCTATGCAGGGCAAAGTCAATTACAACTACACATAGGATGCTGGTCTCAGCTAATCGCAATGCATAAGCTTCTGGATTTCTTACTGGAATTAAAACTGAATTATAATACTGGAGAAACTAACTTGCTGAACGAATTTTCCTTAACATACCTGGATCGCTGATTCCCGATTAGCTGGTGAGTTTCAATAGCTTTTTCTAACTGTAATCGTATTACTGAGAGAATAAGACTAGTTTCAGTACTAAATTTGGCAAAAAATGGTAATCTTTATTACTAATATTAACTATACTTCAACTTATCAAAACACGGTAAAAAATGTATAATTTCTCGAGAGTTTAGAAGGGAGAAATACTTACTTAAAGCTTATGATCATATAGAAATTAGTATGAAGCAATTCTAACAACCTTTCAGTAGGGCTATGATTTTCCAGGAGAATTTTGAGAAACTAACTCCATAGTAATGCTCCCTGCAGGCTTATAACCCGATACTTGAAGTTAATTTGAGTTTGGGCGGCATTTGGCAGCGTCAACGGAGGAAAATTAATTGAAAATGATGTATCTTTCTCTTCTGGATGTGGGTCTGTTAATTGGAAATGGAACAAATGAAAACATTAAACTTATATATATAACTTGGGTAGTGGACACGGGGTCCGTGGAACAGACTTGTCGCCCCAATTTATGGGCATGCCATGGCACCCAACACAGAGGGAGGGGGTCCATGGCACGCTGCCCCTATTGCAGCCTGCTCCGGCCTTTTCCCTTGCTTCCCTAAATCTACGCTCGTTCGACCTTTTCCCTGGCCCTCTCTCATACACGTACTATTCTAAAACTCTTGACTAACATATGAATAGGTCACCTAAACGTTAGGAACATAGGGGGTGTAACATGCAGCGGTCCCCCAAACCAGTATCTACCCGAAAATGCCCAAGTCCATACTTAGTTCATTTCGCAACCTTCCTATCTCTCCTTCCGCTTGTTTTCCATATTCTAGGCCCTTAACCATCCCGTAATGACATCCGGGTCGTTAAATCAGATACCAATTAAAATGCCTTTCAACCCCGAATGGTCTATACAAAAGTAGGAAGGATTTGTACCAGATTCTATGAACAACTGGGGATACTTGAGCTGCATATCAGCCTTGGTATCCCAAGTGGATTCCTCAATCGAATGATTCTTCCACTGGACTTTTACTATCGGAATCTCCTTGGACCTCGGCTTTCGAACCTCTCTGGCCAATATCGTTAAAGGCTCCTACTCAAATGACATATTCTGATCTAGCATCACAGAGTCCCACTTGATGATATAAGTTCCATCCCCATGGTACTTTTTTAGCATAGACACATGAAATATCAGATGCACTCCGGACAATCCTTGCGGAAATACCAGCTCATAAGCCACTTCCCCTACACGCCGAAGTATTTCAAATGGCCCAATATACCTCGGGCTGATCTTGCCCTGCTTTCTAAACCTCGTCACCCCCTTCATAGGGGACACCTTGAGCAGCACTTTCTCCCCTTCCATGAACTCCATGCCCCTGACTTTCTTGTTTTCATTGCTTCTACCTACTTTGAGCAGCCACCAGATGGTCCTGAATTATTTGAACCTTTTCCAAGGACTTGTTTAACAAATCAGTCCCCCAAGGCCTCACCTCAAATGCATCAAGCCATCTAATAGGAGACCTGCACTTTCTCCCATATAAAGCTTTAAATGCCTCCATGCTAATGCTCGAGTGGTAGCAATTGTTATTGGTGAACTCTGGTAAGGGTAAGAATTTGTCCCAATGGCCCCCGAAGTCTATTACACACGCCCGAAGCATGTCATCTAAAACATGTATAGTCCATTACGAATGTCCGTCTGTCTGATGATGAAAGGTTGTGCTCAAGTCTAACCTCGTACCCAACTCGGCCTGTAAGGTCCTCCAGAAATGGGAAGTGCACTGAGTGCCCCTGTCTGATACAATTGAAACAGGCACCTTATGTAACCGAATGCCTCCTTCACGTATACCTTGGCTAGTTTCTCAGCATTGTAAGTCACCTGGATCGGCAAGAAATGAGTAGACTTGATCAATTTCTCCACTATGACCCAAATTAAGTCGAATTTTCCCAAAGTCTTGGGAAGACCAACCACGAAGTCCATAGCTATCCTTTCCCATTTTCACTCGGGAATGAACATTCACTAAAGTACTCCTCTAGGCTCTTGGTGCTCGTACTTCACCCACTGACAATTCAAACATTGAGCAACGTAGTCCACAATGTCCCTCCCCATCCTACCCCAACAATAGTGTTGTTTTAGATCGTGGTACATCTTGGTGACTCCAGAGTGAGTGGAGTACCTCGAGTTGTGAGCTTCTGCCAAGAGAGTTTTAATTAGCTCACCCACTCGGGGAACACACACCTACCCTTCAGTCTCAACTTCCCTTCATCATCTAACACTGCTTCCTAGGCTTCTCCCTATAGAACTTTATCCCTGATCTTACCTAGCTTTTCATCTTCAAACTGCCTAGTTTTGATTTTCTCTAGCAGTGAGGATTTAGCCTCTAGTTGGCTAGTATTCCACCGATTTCGGTCAATGACAACCTCACCAAGCTGTTTACCGAAGTCTGGACTTCCCTGTCCATCGGCCGCTGAGTAGGTTCCAAACAAGATAAACTTCCCATGCTCACCTTCTTCCTACTCAACGCGTCTTCCAGCACATTGGACTTTTTTGGGTGGTACAAGATGGTATATCGTAATCCTTAAGCATCTCCATCCATCTACTCTTCCTCAAGTTGAGATCTTTCGAAGAGAATACATATTGCAAGATGTTGTAATACCCAAGGAGTGCCTTAGAGTAGACACGGGAATTAAAAATTCAAAACTTTTGATAGTTGGGGAAACGTTGCAGAACGGGAGGTACAATGACTCGTTCTATGTAACCACGAGCCGTTGTGAGCAGTCGTGGAAAGGGGTTAGGCCTAGTGGCAGCATATAAAAAGAGCGTTATAATGACTTGTTGCTTGTAAGAATGATCCATTGCCTTAAATCGTGGTAAGGAAGTGAACTTTTACAATGGAAGCGACGGATGGAAACCACGACCCGTTTTAGGGTACAATGAGTCGTGGTGAGGCTCGTTGTGAAGGAATTCAGAAATTTCAGAAGAGGAGACAACGATCGAAGGAATGACTCATGGTATCTATGGACGAGTTTTCCTGTCTACTCGTGGTATGAATTCAAGGGAAGGATGGGACAATGCTTAGCACAGATAGATACCACGGGTCATGGTATCGTCCAACGACCCATTGGTTCATTCATTGTTTGGCCCAGTGATCAATTTTCTGCGAATTCAGTAAGGTTATTTCTATCATTTCCTAAGTTCTAGAAGCCTATACTATGTCGTTTAAGGCTCGTTTTAGAGGATTTTAGTGGGGAAAAACCTATTCTAAGTGTATTCCTTCCATGCATACAAGTTTATGAATTTTAGGAGGTAATCAAGAACTTTTCCAAGGGATTTTCTTCCAACTTCTCCTTGGGAAATTAGTGAGGTAGTAGAATCATTCCTTCCAGGTATGTAGGGTTTTCAATGGGTGTCTTTCTTCCATAACCATTCCCAATTTCTATCAAAATATGATGAAATGTCTGTGATCAAGTATGGGGTTTAACCCAAATTGCATAATTCTACAATTTCAATACATAGATATGATTAGATTACATTAATATTGATGAATTGTAAAGATTGAGAAGATTCTAAATTGTTTTTAATACAAAAATTGTTTTCCAAGAATCTTGAATATAAATTTCCCATAAATGAGAAGTTCATAAAGGTAGTAAATGATGATGAATGCATGATGATGTTGAGATTTGATGATGAAAAACATGTGTCTAAAGTTACCCATGATTATGATGGTTTTTTCAAAATTAAATGAGTAGATCCTAGTATGATAAATCTTTGGGCAATGCCCATATGTTGATTTAAAGTGATGATTTTCCTAACATAAGCTTACGACATTGTTTGAGTGAAGTTTTCCCCGATTTTTCATAAAGTCTAGCTTGTATTATGTTGGGTTAGATATTTCTATATGTAGCTTACCACATGATTTGGAATAGATGCTCCCACCTATGATTGAGCTGGTGGTATGTTTCAAAATAAAGCTGCTCATATACATGAGTCCATAATTGAGATGTGTGGCATTATTGAGCTTTGTCAAAGGACAATGTTGAGCTTCATTTTCATATGATGTCGAGTCTATGCATGATTTCATTAATGATCTTTTTCAATAGACAATGTCAAACTTCATTTCATACGATGTTAAGTTATGCATGATTTCATATTGAGCTTCGTCATTAGAAGATGTTGAGCTTCATCAATAGACGATGTTGAGCTTCGTTATATACGATGTAGAGTATTTCATGTTTTTGGGAGAAGAGTGTAGAACCAAGCGGGTTAAGGGTCGATCACCCTATGCCCCAGAACTATACGCCAACGTAGGTTGATACTATTATATTATTGGGACCTCCCTTGTAAGCTATCCCTAGCCCGATTGGCCCTTAAGCTTAATATCGGTATCATGGTATCGTCCATCACCCTGGCAAGGTTATGTATGGATCTTCCAACTTGAGTGTGATAGTTGGGACCACGTAAGCTCTATCGTGGTATGTCGGTTAAGTGATGAGTCTCCCAACGTGTATATCATTTAGATTTGCATATTCACTACCCATGGTTATTACCTTATTCATGAATGTTCTAAAAGTAAGGTTTGACTCAATGTCCAGCTTTTGATATAAATGTTATGTTATGCTTTGAGTCATTCAAGTCAGCTATGATGTCGTAAAGCTAAGCATGGTCATGTCATGATAAGATTTCGACTTCAGAATGAACGCATGTTGTCCTTCCACTTATAATTGAAAGCTTATGATATGGTATGAATGTTTTAAAAGATTTACTTTGCTAGAGCGATTTTACTTACCTTGCATACTCGGTTCATTCCACGTACTAATCACATATTTTCTATGTTGCATCATTTTATGATGCAGGATCTGGTTCTCAGGTTCACCCTCTCTCCTAGTCGCTTATCAGAGTTAGCACCTGCATGATTGGTGAGTCCTCATCTTTCGAGGACTAGACTTTCAGCTTCATGTCATACTTTAGTTTCAGGTTTTGTGGAGTTAGTTGGGGTCTTGTTCAATGAAATCGTCTAGACTAGAGGCTTTTAGCTTTGGATATTATTCGAATGTGCCATTACATGAGACTTTTGATGAGTTTATAATTATGCTTTCTTCATATTATTAAATGAGTTTGTTGAATGCTTATTCCATGGGTCGACTTGGGGTCTCTCGAGGTCCCTTGTCTTGTGTCTACGATCCGGGTCTATGCTCGGGTCATGACAAACTTGGTATCAGAGCCATAGGTTTGAAGTGTCCTAGGGAGTTTAAAAGCCACGTTAGGTAGTCTTTTTCATGGGTGTGAAGCGCGCCACACTTATGACAAAGAGGCTACTAGACGTTTTAGGAAATGTTCCGTTCTTTCATGATCTATGTCGAGCGATGAAAAGCCTTTATATAATTCTAATAAATGATACTCTCCATTGCATAATCATAGTTCCACGAAGAGTGAATGGAAGGAGGACTGGAGGTGGTGAAGGGCACGATAATAGAAACGGTCGTGAGCATCAGCCTGCCCCACTAGTTTAGGAGCCTCAGGCACCGGAGCCAGCCGCTCATGTTGAGATCCGAGCTTCCATTCAAATGCTTGCACAAGCCATGACTGCTCAAGTCAATCAGTAGGCCATTGCGTATGTTCCGCAAAATAGCAATGCGGTGGAAGCTCAAGTTTTTGGGACTTCTGAGGATGAACCTGCTGGAGTTTTTGGGGTCTAAGGTAGATGAGGACCCATATGATTTCATTGATGAGATTTTCAAGATCACCCAGGTTATGGGGATGAGTAGTGTTGAGTGCGTAGAGTTGGCCTCCTACCAGTCGAAGGGGGTTGCGCATATTTGGTTCCGCGAGTGAAAGGACAGCAGGGTCACAGGAGCAGGTCCGATCACATGGGAGGAGTTTCAGGTTGCATTCCTAGATCGGTTCTTCCCTCGAGAGATGAGGGAGTTGAAGATAGCTAAATATGTGAATCTAAGGCATGGAAGGATGACTATTCAGGAGTACGCCCTTGAGTTAACCCGCCTATCTACATATGCCAAGGAGTTAGTGGCCAACCTGCGAGCGCGGGTGAGATGATTTGTGCATGGTATAGAAGGACATTTGGACAAGGACTGCAGGACGACTATGCTCTATCAGGAAATGTACTTCCCTTGCATTGTGTTGTATGCTCAGCAGATGGAGGCAGCACATTCGAGGGAGAGGGAGGCCAAGAGGGCCAAGACTAAGGACTACAGATTCTCTCAGTAGAGATTCGGTGGTGGGCACCGACAGTAGACCCACCAGAGATCAGCAGCCCCAGCATCATCAACACTAAGTGTGCCATCAAGGCCCAGACATGATTAGAGAGGTTGAGCGTCAGGCTCAAGGGGTCATAGCAGTAGACCCGCAGACTCCATCATTCTAGCTTGTCGCAGGTGCGACAGAAGACTTACTGGCCAGTTCTTGGCAGGGTCAATAGCTTGTTTTGTATGTGGGAAGCCTGGACATATGCTCACAAATTGTCCTGCTGCAAGACAGGATCAGGTTGGGGGACGAGGCCCAGCTTCTAGTTCCGCAGCCCCATCCCCACTCACAGGACATTAGGGGGCATCAACTAGCACAGTTGGTGGGCAGCTCCAAAACAAATTTTATGCCTTAGCCACTCGTCAGGAATAGGAGGCCTCACCAGATGTAGTCATCGGTATGTTCAGAGTCTTTCATGTTGATTTATATGCATTTCTAGATTCGGGGGCTACCCTATCTTTTGTGACACCATACGTAGCTAGTAGCTTCAGAGTTAGTCCCGATGTTTTTTTAGAGCCCTTCTCAGTATCTAATCTAGTAGGTGACTCAGTTATAGCTAGACGGGTGTATAAAGATTGCTCGGTCTATGTTCTTCATAAGGTCACCATAGTGGACTTGATAGAGTTATCCATGACCGATTTCGATGTTATTCTCAGCATAAATTGGTTATTTGCAAGCTATACTTTAGTTAATTGTAGGACCTAGTCAGTAGAGTTCAGATTTTCAGGTGAATCAATCTTAGAATGGAAGAATAGTTCAACTGTGCTTGTAGGTCGATTCATTTCCTACCTTAAGGCCAAAGAGATGATATCTAAGGGTTTCATGTACCATCTAGTTAGGGTTAAGGATGTGGAGTTCGAGACCTCGACTTTCCAGTCTGTACCCGTAGTATGTGAGTATCCAGAGGTCTTTCCTAATCATTTTCCAAGTGTCCCTCCAGAGCGGGAGATTGATTTTGGTATAGATCTTCCCGAAACGTAGCCTATATCAATTCCACCTTACAAAATAGCTCCATCCGAGCTAAAGGAGTTGAAAGATCAGTTGACGGACCTGTTAGATAAGGGCTTTATTAGGCTGAGTAAGTCTCCATGGGGTGCACCAATATTATTTGTTCGAAAGAAGGATGGTTCCCTTAGCATGTGTATTGGCTATCGGCAGTTGAACAAAGTTACCGTCAACAATAGGTACCCCTTACCCAGGATCGATGATTTGCTTGACCAGCTTTAGGGTGCCAAGTATTTCTCCAAGATTGATCTCAGATTCAGGTATCACCAGCTCAGGGTTCGGGAGAGTGACATCCCGAAAATCGCTTTCAAGACTCGGTATGGTCATTACGAATTTGTGGTTATGTCTTTTAGACTAACCAATTCCCCTATAGCTTTTATGGATCTAATGAACAGGGTATTAAAGGAATATTTGGACATGTTCGTTATTGTGTTCATTGATGACATCCTTATATACTCTCAGAGCGAGGAGGAGCAAGCCGCTCACTTGAGAATAGTGCTTCAGACCCTCAAGGATCATCAGTTATGGGCAAAGTTCAGCAAATGTGAGTTTTGGTTGGACTCGGTGGCATTTCTAGGCCATGTGGTATCAGGTGAGGGCATAAAAGTAGACCCTCAGAAGATCAAGGCGGTAAAGAATTAGCCCAGACCAGTGAACCCATAAGATATCAGAAGCTTTTTGGGCTTAGTGGGTTACTATCGGAGAGTTGTGGAGGGTTTTTCATATATTGCGCACCATTGACCATGTTGACACAGAAGAAGGTGATGTTTCAATGGTCGGAGGCTTGTGAGAAAAACTTTCAAGAGTTGAAGACCCGACTCACTTCGGCACCAGCGTTGACCCTAACTGAGGGTACCAATGGTTTTGTGGTGTATTGTCATGCTTCTCGAGTTGGACTCGGGTGTGTGTTGATGCAGCATGGGAAAGTGATAGCTTATGCCTTGAGACAGTTCAAAATCCATGAAAAGAACTACCCGACCCATGATCTTGAATTGGCCACGGTGGTGTTTGCATTGAATATATGGCGGCATTACTTGTATAGGGTCCACATGGATGTATTCATGGATCACAAGATCTTGCAATATGTGTTCATGCAGAAAGATCTCAATCTTCGGCAAAGGAGGTGGTTGGAGTTACTAAAGGATTATGATATGAGTGTCCTTTACCACCCGGGCAAGGGTAGTGTGGTTGCGGATGCACTTAGTAGGATCTCTGTGGAGAGTGTGTCCCATGTGGATGAGGGAAAGGAGTTGGTGAAGGAGGTCCATCGACTCGCAAGGTTGGGAGTTAGATTTGTCGACTCGATCGATGGCGATGTTGTTGTGGAAAACAGATCAGAATCGCCCTTGGTGGTTGATGTCAAATCTAGGGAAGATGAGGATTCGATTTTGAGGAAATTGAAGGAGGCGGTACGAAGTCAAAAGGTGGAGGTGTTCTCCCAAGGGGGAGATGGTGTGCTCCATTACCAGGGTCTTCTATGTGTCCCAGACGTTGAGGATTTGCGAGTCCGGATATTTCATGAAGCATATGATACCAGATATTCTATCCATCTGGGATCCACAAAGATGTATCGGGACTTGAGATAAATCTACTTGTTGGATGGTATGAAGAAGGAGACTGTAGAGTTCATAGCAAAATGTCCAAACTATCAACAAGTGAAGGTCGAACATCAAAGTCTAGGAGGCGTACTTCAGTATGTTAGCATTCCCACTTAGAAGTGGGAGGAGATTAACATGGATTTCATTACTGGTCTACCTCGTACTCGCCGACAATATGACTCCATTTGGGTGGTGGTAGACAGGTTGACCAATGTTGCATACTTTCTACCGGTAAAAACCATAGATTCAGCGGATGATTATGCCAAATTGAATATTTGGTAGTTGGTTCGACTTCACAGGGTGCCCTTCTCTATTATCTCAGACCGAGGTAATCAATTTACCTCTCAATTTTGACGGTTTTTCCAAAAAAGGCTTGGAACTCAGGTTAAACTCAACACAACATTTCTTCCGTAAATGGATGGTCAGGCAGAGCGGACAATTCAAACTCTCGAGGACATGTTGAGAGCTTGTGTGATGGACTTCAAAGGTAGTTAGGATGATCACTTGCCTTTAATCGAGTTTTCATACAACAAAAACTATCACTCCAGTATCCAAATGGCACCGTTTGAGGTTCTTTACGGGCGGAGGTGTAGATCGCCCATCATATGGTTTGAGGTTGGTGAGGCAGCCATGATAGGACCTGATTCTATTCATGAGGCCATGGAAAAGGTTCAGTTGATAAGGGACAAGCTGAAGATCGCTCAGAGTCGTCAGAAATCATATGCTAATGTGAGGAGAAGAGATTTGGAGTTTGAGGTGGATGATTGGGTATTTCTAAAGGTATCTCCCATGAAGGGAGTAATGCGGTTCGGAAAGAAAGGGAAACTCGGTCCCCGCTATGTTGGTCCCTACTAGGTTGTGAGGAGAATTGGTAAGGTCGCGTATGAGTTGGACTTGCCCTCGGAGTTATCTTCCGTTCATCCTGTGTTTCATGTGTCACTTTTGAAAAAGTGTTTGGGTGATCCAACTTTAGTAGTCCCGGTGGACAACGTTGGTGTAAAAGATAGCCTCAGTTATGAAGAAGTACCCATTGAAATATTAGATCGTCAAGTTCGTAAGCTAAGGAACAATGAAGTAGCTACAGTTAAAGTATTATGGAGAAATCATCATGTTGAAGGAGCTATGTGGGAAGCCGAAGCGGATATGATGGCTAGATACCCACACCTGTTCCCTACAGGCTCAGTTTCAGTTAAAGGTATCAATTTTGTACTCAGACTCTATTTAGTCTTCATGTCTAAATTATGTGCACAAGTTTCTTTTATGTATGTGGATGTGTGGATGATTGGTGAATTCAGTTCAACTGTGTGTTTTTAATCAAAGATAGTCATTCCGTTAGTTTCGGTTAAAATGATTAGTTTGTATATGTTAAATTGTATGTTTCTGTTTTCTGCTGGTTTCCAATATTCGAGGATGAATGTTTCCAAGGGGGAGAATATTGTAATACCCCAGGAGTGCCTTAGAGTAGACCCTGGAATTAAAAATTCAAAACTGCTGAAAGTTGGGGAAAAGTTGCAAAACCGGAGGTACAATGACTCGTGGTAAGTAACCACGAGCCGTTGTGAGCAGTCATGGAAAGGGGTTAGGCCTAGTGGCAGTGTAAACAACGAGCGTTATAACGACTCATTTCTTGTAAGAATGATTCATTGTATGATGTCGTGGAAAGGAAGTGAACTTTTACAGCGGAAGCGACGGATGGAAACCATGACCCATTGGAGGGTACAACGAGTTGTGGTGAGGCTCGTTGTGAAGGAATTCAGAAATTTCAGAACAGGATACAATGATCGAAGGAATGAATCATGGTATCTAAGGACGATTCTTCCTATCTACTCATGGTATAAATCCGAGGGAAGGCTGGGACAGTGCTTAGCACGGATAGATACCACGAGTGGTGGTATCCTCCAACGACCCATTGGGTCGTCCGTTGTTTGGCCCAGTGATCAATTTTCTGCAATTTCAGTAAGGTTATTTCTATCATTTCCTAAATTTTAGGGGCCTATACTATGTCGTTTAAGACTATTTTTGGAGGATTTTAGTAGGGGAAAACCTATTCTAAGTATTCCTTCCATGCATGCACGTTTATGAATTTTAGGAGGTGAACAACAACTTTTCCAAGGGATTTTATTGCAATTTCTCCTTGGGCAATCAGTGAGGTGGTAGAATAATTCCTTCCAAGTATTTAGGGTTTTAAATGGGTGTCTTTTTTCCAAACCCATGCCCAATTTCTATCAAAATATGATGAAATGTTTGTGATCAAGTATGGGGTTTTACCCAAATTGCATAATTCTACAATTTCTATACATAAGTATGATTAGATTACATTTATATTGATGAATTGTAAAGCTTGGGCAGATTCTAAATTGTTTTCAATACAAAAATTGTTTTCCAGAAATCTTGATTCTAAAATTCCCATGGATGAGAATTTCATAAAGGTAGTGAATGATGATGAATGCATGATAATGTTGAGTTTTGATGATGAAAAACATGTTTCTAAAGCTACCCATTTTTATGATGTTGTTTTCAAAATGAAATGAGTAGATCCTAGTATGATAAAGCTTTGGGAAATGCCCATCTGTTGATTTAAAGGGATGTTTTTCCTGACATAAGCTTACCACATAGTTTGAAGTGAATTTTTTCACGATTTTTCATAAATTCTAGCTTGTGGTATGTTGAGTTAAATATTTCTACATGTAGCTTATCACATGATTTTGAATAGATGCTCCCACCTATGATTGAGCTTGTGGTATGTTTCGAAATAAAGCTTCTCATATGCATGAGTTCATAGTTGAGATGTGTGGCATTATTGAGCTTTGTCAAAGGACAATGTCGAGCTTTATTTTCATATGATATCGAGTCTATGCATGATTTCATTAATGAGCTTTGTCAATAGACAATGTCGAGCTTCGTTTCATACGATGTTAAGTTATGCATGATTTCATATTGAGCTTCGTCATTAGACGATGTTGAGCTTCACCAATAGACAATGTTGAGCTTCGTTATATACAATGTAGAGCATTGCATGTTTATGGGAGAAGAGTCTAGCACTGAGCAGGCTAAGGGTCGATCACCCTATACCCCAGAACTACACACCAACGTAGGTTGATACAATTATATTATTGGGACCTCATTTGTGAGCTATCCCTGACACGATTGGCCCTTAAGCTTGATATCGATATCATGGTATCATCCATTTCCCTGGAAAGGTTATGGACGACTCTTCCCACTTGAGTGTGATAGTTGGGACCACGTAAGCTCTATCATGGAATATCGGTTAAGTGATGAGTCTCCCAATGTCTATATCATTCAGATTTGCATATTCATCAACCATGATGATTACCTTACGCATGCATGTTCTAAAAGTAGGGTTTGACTCAATGTGTATCTTTTGATATAAACGTTATGTTCAGCTTTGAGTCATTCGAGTCAGTAATGATGTCGTAAAGTTAAGCATGGTCATGTCATGGTAAGATTTCGATTTCATAATGAACGCATGTAGCCCTTCCACTTATACTTGAAAGCTTATGATATGGTATGAATGTTTTAAAAGATTTACTTTGCTAGAGCAGTTTTACTTACCTTGCATACTCAGTACATTCCACGTACTGACCGCATACTTTCTATGCTGCATCATTTCATGATGCAGGATCCGGTTCTCAAGTTCACCCCCACTCGTAGTCGCTTAATAGAGTTAGCACCTGCGTGATTGGTGAGTCCTCATCTTTCAAGAACTAGACTTTCAGCTTCATATCATATTTTATTTTCAGGTTTTGTGAAGTTACTTAGGGTCTTGTCCCATTAGCTAATCTAGACTAGAGGCTTTTAGACTTATGTATGTATAGATTTTGATATTATTTATATGTGCCGTTGTATGAGACTTCCGCTAAGTTTATAATAATGCTTTCTTCATATTATTAAATGTGTTAGTTGAATGATTATTCCATGGGGAAACTTAGGGTCTCTCGAGGTCCCTTATCCCTTGTCTACGATCAGGGTCGACGCTTGGGTGGTGAAAGTTGCGATGATCTGTGAACACCTCACATCGAGCTCCATACAGATGGTGCCTCCAAAGTTTCACTACAAACATACCACTGCTAACTCCAGATCGTGCGTGGGGTAATTCGTTTCATGCACCTTTAACTAAATCGAGGCATACATAATAACCTGTCCTTCCTGCATAGACACAACACCCAACCCAGACCATGAGGCATCACAATAAACAACAAAGTCTTTGCCTTCCACGGGTAACACAACAATAGGTGTTGTGGTTAGCAAAGTCTTGAGTTTCTGAAATCTCACTTCACATTCCTCTGACCACCGGAAGGGTACATCCTTTTGTGTCAACTTGGTCAATGCCGAAGCGATGGAGGCGACCTTCATGAACCAATGGTAGTAACTGACTAGCCCCGCAAAACTCCGAATTTCTGTCACATTAGTTGGCCATGCCTAGTTTCTGACTGACTCCACCTTCTGTGGATCAACTCAAATTCCCTTCTTGGAAACAACATGCCCCAGAAAGGCACTGATTCCAACAAAAACTCACACTTCATGAATTTGACATACAACTGCTTTTCCTTAAGTAATCCCAGCAGAATCCTTGAATGAATTTTGTGCTCCTGCTTGGTCTTAGAATACAACAAGATATTGTCAATAAACACAATAACAAAGGAATCCAAGTAAGGTTTGAAAATACAATTCATCAGGATCAAGAATGCAGTCAGGGCATTAGTGAGTCTGAATGACATGACTAGAAACTTGTAATGCCCATACTTGGTCCGAAAGACTGTTTTAGGAATGTCTTCAGCCCAAATTTTCAACTGGTGCTAATCAAACCTCAAATCAATCTTTGAAAACACCATCTCCCCCTGTAACTGGTCAAACAGATCATTAATCTATTCGAGGAAGAGGGTACTTATTTCGAGTAGTTACCTTGTTCAAATAGCGGTTGTCGATGCATATCCGCATACTACCATCCTTCTTCTTTACAAACAAAATCGAGGCACCCCACGGTGACAGAATCGGTTTAATGAATCCTTTTCTGAGCAACTCCTACAACTTCTCCTTGAGTTCTCTCCACTTAGCAGGTGTCATTCGCTATGGAGGAATAGAAATGGGTCAGGTTCCTGGTTTCAAGTCTATACAAAAATCTATGTCACATTCCAGCGGCATGCCGGGAAAATATGCAAGGAACACCTCCAAGAACTCACAAACAATCGGAATCGACTCTATGGAAGGACCCTCTGAACTAGTTTCCTTAACATGCACTAGATACGCTGAACAACCCCACTTTATCAACTTACGGCACGAATATAAGAAATAAGTTTCTTAAGAGCAGGTTTATAGTTCCCCTTCAACTCTAACCTGGATAACTCTAGACCCAATATAGTGACGGTCTTAGCATATAAACTCTAGAATGGAATGGTAAGGGGATAACCATCTCATTCGCAAAATTATATCAAAATCAACCATGTCTAGATTACTAAGTTCGTCAGAGTGTCAAATCCCATGAATTCAACAATTCAATCACGAACAACCCTATGTACTAACATAGAATCCCCAATAGGACTAGACATACGGATAGGAGTATTAAGCACATCATACACGAGATCCAGACACAAAGAAAAATAAGTAGACATATAAGAAAATATAGAGACCGGGTCAAACAACGCAATAGCCATTCTATCAGCCACGAAGATCACACCTATGGTAATAGTGTCTGAAGCCTCTACCTCTGGTCTACTAAGAAAAGCATAGAAATGGGCCTGATTACCCGCCTGAGAACCGCCTTGGTTGGGCTGTGCCACCCCTCTACTTGCTTGGGTACCATCCCTACCTACCTGAGCACATCCCCTACCCTTCGAAAAACCACCTCTAACAGTTGGCTGACCACCTCGTCCCAGCTATGGATCATCCAGACTGAATGCACTACCTCCCCTCCCAGCTGGGATCGAAGCTCAAGGAGCTGGGTGAGGAACAATCTGTGCGCCCTGTCCGAACCTGGGGTACCATCTTCGGATGTGGCCATACTCACTACACTAATGGCACACCTTCTCAATAACTTGTCTCTAAGCTGGAACAGAAGAAATAGGACGAGCCCTGAAATCAAAAAGAACCATATGTGTACCCCCAACTGCACCTGACGGTCACGGAACTGTCCCTAGAGGACCTCGACTGGCACCTGTATGGCAGACTAAATAGGGCACCCAGAGAAACCCTGTGGTGCCGGAGCCTTAGCATAAGAACCACTAAAAGAACCCACTCTTCGAGCCTTCTTCTCAGCATTTCTTGCATAACCCTCCTGCCTCACCCCTTCAACCGACTTCACATACTCTACCACCTCCTAAAAGATCTTGCCTGAGGAGACCATCTGAAGAACTTGTACTTGAAGACCCACATTCAGGCCTTTAACAAACCGTTCTATCCTCTCTTCCTCGGTGGGCAGTAAGCGTAGAGCATACCTAGATAGGGAGTGAAATCTAGCCTCGTAAGCAGCAACTGATAAGCTCCCCTGCTCAATGGTAGTGAAATCATCCCGTTTCCAATCCCTTAGAGTGCGGGGAACATATTTCTCTAGAAATGTGGAATAAAACTGGGTCCAAGTCAACGGTTGTGACCCTGCAGGTATGCATCACACGAAAGCCCTCTCCACCAGAGCTTTACATCACCAATCAACTAGAAGGTGACAAAATCTACACCGTACTTCTCCACCGCCCCCATCTTATAGAGCCTCTCATGATAATCTATGTTAAACTCATAGTCGTCCTCTGACTCTGTGCCGCAGAAGGTGGGAGGCTTCATTTTGGTGAACCTCCAAAATAAGTCATGCTCCTCCCTTGTCATCATCGGTCCTACTATCTGCCTCGAAAACATAACAACATCAGATATGTCATCAATCCGTGAAGCCAAAGCAGTTGTATGTTGTATCCCCCACTACTGCCTGGTTGGAGTTTTTGGTGCTACCCCAGTGCCGACAAGGCCGCATAGAAGGTAGAGGACCTAAGCTAGGACCTCTAAAGAGGCTGGCGTGGCAGCAACTTCTCCCTGCGTCGGGACCTCGACCTCAACATCCACTCGCTCTTGCACTACTTATTGCACAGGAGATGAAGACCTCTCCCTGATGGAGCGGAGCATGGGCCCCTCCTCTAGCGGCAGCGGGTCTCAAGCCATGACCTCTACCCCTTCCTCTACCGCGAACCGTGGATGCCATTACTGGCTCGGGTGCTGCATCCTTGTGCCATTGGCGCATGTTCTTACCATCTGAGAAGGAAGGAAGAAAAATTGTTAGATACCAATTTGGAACACCAGATACCAATTGGAATCAAGTAATCGCATGAAAGGAAAAAAGAAGGGAATTTTCCTATAGTCCCGCAGCCTCTCGACGATAAGTTACGAACGTCTCCACACCGATCCGCGAGACTCTACTAGACCCATCTTAGTGCAACAAGATCAACGAACCTAGGGCTCTGATACCAACTTTTTCACGACCCAGGTGGCTGTGATTGACACCCACACTAACCCCCCTCCCCCCCACTGGTGGGAAAATAAGCGAGACCGATAACAATCCCCAAGTGACCCTAAAAATAAGACATTCATGAAGAAATCAACTGTTATGCTAAAAAAAAACTTCAAATAAATATACTGCATAAACCAAAACTAATAAAACAAATTCCCAGAACCTGATTGTCATTACACCAGACGTCTGTTTTACAAAGCTAAGGAAACTAACAACTCAAAATGAAACAAAGTTTTCAAATGTTTGAAAGAAAGGCATCTGCAATGGGGGAGTGAACTGTGCCCTCATCTTCTCACCTTCTTAATCCCCAAAAACTGTTGCTCTACATGTAAGGGGGTGAAAAACTATTTGGCTAGAACTTTGCACTCAAAAACGAATGCAGGGGTAGGGTCGGTGCATAACATGGTACTGTTAGGCATCATCGGCCAACCCTAATTAATAACATGTATATCGAGTAATAATGATATAAGACCAGTCTAACATTTTATGAAGTACAGCACAATTCAGACACACAAGTTGTACACAGGGAACAACTAGCCTGCTCACTGGATTGGGTCATTTTCACTGTAGCGATTGTTCGACCGCTGCGGCAGTCTCGCCGCAATAGAAATGGTTCTGTTGCAGCAGAAATGCTTATGAAATAGCTCAACATGCTGCATTCTTCTCAGTTCATCCATCCCACAGTTTAATAGATCATTAATTTAGCATTTCACATATTCCATCAATCCATTCGAGAGGTACAACTAAACCTACAGGCGATACTCGTTTGTTCAGTATCGGACCATCCATAGCAGTAATATCTATCTTTCTAAGTTATTCAGTAATTCCTTTTGGTCACCCTCTCCCCGTCCCTTACTCGTTTTTTGGAAGCCGTCATCCTAGATTTTCTTTCCATATGCCGGGGAAAGTACCTCACCCTCACCTTTCTACATTTATTATTATAAATAATTTCCTCGGGTTTCTATAAAATAGAATGAAAAGCCCGGGTGGAAGCACAAACAAAAGGAGAGAGAAAAAGTAGAAAAGAAACGGGGGAAGAGGACAATCATATCAACTATTAAAATCTACAAGTCCACAGTTAATCATAGCGACAATTACTCAATAATTACACATAGTGACAAAGTCACTCTTAGCACTAAAAACATGTTCATCGTTATCAACTCACCTCATATCAACGATAGTTTGTAAATTCTCATAGCAGGTTTCTCATCCAACTTCATGAATATAAATAAAATCACAAAACAACACACAAACGACAAAACCAAGGTAACATGATGGGCACACGCCTCCGCCATCTCCCCTTAAAACTCAATAACATGTATCATGTACACACATGCCAGAGGGTCTTACTTTTGCCCATTCGGGCAAGACCTACAGGGACTCTAGAAATCCATATACTATGCCGCTGTGGCTCTCGCTCCCACTCATATGCTCATCCGGATGCTCCCCGCAGACATGATCCACTCAATAATAATATTTCGGTCGCCCCGATGCTCCCCTTGGGCTCGAGCCTCTCAATTCAGGATACAATCACTATCCTATTCATTGTCAATTTTTGTAAAACAATAAGTATACAAGTCGTGCACATTCAGATGTACTTAATTTTTTATTCTCCTTCCACATGATCAATTTATGACAAGCAGTTCACTTCACAAATTCTCATAAACTTAACAACATATTAATCATGACTTTCTATCAATATGGTAGTCATACTAATTCTCAAGACAAGCTCACAACAAGGGATGTCCAAAGTACAATGACATAAGATTATTACCTAAGAATACAAGTCATTAAGGAGAGTCTAACCTTCCAACCGTAACCTACCTCGATTACTCGAAGATACCGAATTCGCTACTTTGAGGGAGCTTTTCCCTTCCTGATTGCTTCGGATTGTTAAAAATCTACATAAATATAATCATTAATTAATCACTTCTCAATATAGGGCCTTATTAAATCAAACCCTTCTCTTTTTAGGGCAATTTAACAGGAAACCCTTCCTTTCCACCTAGTTCTAGGTTCCCGCCTTGTCTAACTCGTTAATATTAACAAGAGAAACCTTAGAAAGTAATCATTACCGAAAATTCAAATATCAAAACCTTCTATTACTCCCCCATAACTCATCCCTACATCATTAACCTAGGGTCCTCTAGTTAAGATTTTCACCAATAATGGGTCCCCCTTAACTTCTACGATAAACAATACCCATGAAAGGGGCTAGGGGACGAGAAACTTACCTTTTCACCATTACTTTCTGCTCTGGGTAAGAAATCATTCTCATTCTTGCTCTTTCATATTTTTGAAAATAATAGGACTTAATCCCAAAAATTCCACTTAAACCCTTTTTCTGATTCCTATCATCCACTGCAGCGGTCACATTTTTGCTGTAGCGGACCCACTACAGCGGCCATATAGTCATTGCGGTGGTTCCAGTGGTTACTCTTACAATTTCTCCATGGTGGGACTCCGACCGCTACTGCGGTCTCGCTGCAACGGGAATCCCACCGCTGTAGCAGTCCCCCGGGCCAGTAGCTACCTAAAAATGCCCAATTCCATATTTTGATTATTTCAAAATCTTCCTATCTCCCTTAGCCTGTTTTTCGTGTTCTAGGCCTTTAACCATCCCGTAACGACGTGTAAGTGGTTACATGACCTCTATCTTATTTTCAGTCAGTATTATAATATCAATATTTTCAGACAGACCTCTCAGACAGTATTTTCAGTTACAAATTTTGAAAGGACAAATGCATGTTTTTTCTTCTAAATCCAATTGATGATTTTATGCATATTTACTCATGACTTACATGTTCAGTTTCTCTAATCAGTATCCTTCGTTTCATATGCTTTCTCTATCTTACATACAATATGATTTCATGTACTAATGCCCCTCCTTGTCGGGGGCGCTACATTGTTTTATAATGCAGCCTGAGGTACAAACACTCTCAGATAAGTAGCTCAGTAGGCTTATCCCAGCTCAACTTTTGGTGAACTTACTCTCTCTTTGGGCGGATTATTTTCTGGGGCAGGCCTAGTTTTCTTATTAGAGGTTATACTAGGGACCTTCTCCTGGCAACTCAGATACTTCAATTCAGTAGAGGTTTCATAGATTAGATTGTCAGATAATGTGATCTCTTGCTTCTACTGATTTTGACCATTCGGTCACCTTTTATATATAAAACAATGATTTTTATGGAAAGTTGTATCTCAGTTGCATGTTTTATCTCAATTTTCAGATTTGTATTATTCATGTCTCTCTTGTTTAGATGTAAGCTCATAGTTTTATGCCAGATCAACGGTACGTTCGGACCAATGATGACTATGAGTGCCGGACTCGTCTAGGCCCTCGATTGGGGCATGACATAATTACAATCACAAATAATGCCTTTTATCGATATTATATAATGGTATATCCAGTTAACCAAAAAGAGGGAAAAAATCACAATCCCTTAAAATGTGCATTGTTAAATAATTAGATATATATGTTAAAATAGTATACAATGATATTTTAAAATATCAAAATAAATAAAAAAAATTATCATTGGTGTTATGAAAGAAAAACAAGTATATTATATTATTCCTCCTATTTCAATTTCTTTATCTAATTTTGACATGGCACGAAAATTAAGAAAGTAAAGAAGATTTTTGAATTTTGTTTCTTAAACTAAAGATATGTAGAATGTACCAAAATTTGTTTCCCCCTATTTCAACTTATTTATCTAATTTTGACTTAACACAAAATTTAAGAAAGTAAAAAAGATTTTTAAATTTTGTGTTTAACCTAAAGATATGTAGTATGTACCAAAATTTTCTTTAGTCTTGTGATCTTAAACATGTCATATGGAAAGTTGCAATTAAAGAGTTGCCAAAAAAGGAAAGAGACATTATTTTTTTTTGAACGAATTAAACATAGTAAGACAAACAAATTAAAAGGGGGAAGGGGGAGGGGACGTATATTAAGTAGGCATTTGGACATGTGATTTGGGATCACGATTTAAAATCTCAAATTTTCCAAAAAGCAGAATTTGAATTTCCAAATCGTGATTTCTATTTTTTTAAATGTAAAACTTGAACCGTAAGTTTATATTTTATAAAAAAAGAAACTCATCATTCTAAAGTTTGGAAAAAAGAAATGCATGCTCGACATGAAGAGATTGTCCGTATCATGTGAAGAAATTATATTAAAGAATAACTGGTTACTAGTATTGTTGATTAGTGGATCTTTATAAAATTATGTGTAGTTGAAAGTTTGATATAGTAAACATTCATTTATAAAAAAAATATAAAAATATGGCTAGGAATATTCTGATATCTTATTTATTTATTATAATTTTCCTATTTGATAAGATTGTATAAGAATTGAAAAACTTTTGATAATTTATATAACTTGTTAAATTTTTATGTTTAGAAAAAGTATATAATTTAAAAACTCAAATTACATACTCAAATAAAATTTCTGACTCAATTCATGTCCAAACGGATCCCAAGTGGTGTTTAGATTTCTCTGCAATATCTTCTTCTTTCATTTTGCTCTTGTTTTATTTTTAATTCTTGGGGGAAAAGAGAAATGAATGAAAAAAAGACAGAAGACAATCTTATTCTCCGGCATGAAAAGTAATTTAAATGAGTTGAACATCATCCTGTGTCCTGTCCTAATATAATATTAGTAAGTTGAAATCCGACATTAAAAAAGAGCTTCACTAATGGCCACACATGGCCTCCATCCCCTTTCAACCCCTTCAACCAACTCAACCCCAACTCTACTGCAAGTATTATTCAAATCTAAACCCCTTTAAGTTTTATACTGTACTTTTCTAATCAAGAATTTCATCCTCATCTATTCATGTAACTCGTGTGGAGACAAATTTGTCCGTTGGACCAAAGCAAGAAATTTTATGCACCAGAAGACATAGTAAACCTAATAGAGAAAGTTTTGGTGGTGTAGCAGATAAGGAAATGGTGCCGAAAAGAGTCATTTTAAAAGACAGAAGCGCAAAGAGTGGATTAAAACCTATTTGAAGTAGAGAATTGGGCTCTGAATCTTCTTCTATTAACACCAACGTGTTCTCAAAATGGACAGTGAAGAGTAAAGGTCAAGATAAAAAAATTAGGAAAGATGGTGGTAATAGGCCAAAGATGGAGAAGGGGTCAAAGAAGAGTAAAATTGATTCCCCAGGAGCTACATTGAGGATTGGATGGGATATTTGCTCAAAAAGTGGGGATGTACCTGGTGCAATTAGGTTGTATGAGTTGGCACTGCTATAAGGAATAGCAATGAGACAATATCACTATGGTGTACTTCTCTATCTTTGTGCTTCTGCTGCTACTTGTCTCGTTCAGCCAGCAGAAAGTGGAAGTGCTAATAGGACATTGAATTCTCTTAACTTTCCCAAGGAACCTTCTTCTGATGTACTACATCAAGTTGGAAAAGAAAATTTTTATGGTAAGAAGGAGTTGAGCCTCAAAGGCAAAGTAATTGAGAATAATTCGGATAGGAGAACAAATTTAACTAATTTGTTGAGCTCTTCCACAGATTCTCACCCTCAAACTTTAGATGAATTTGTTCAGTTGATTAAGAGTAGTGCAAAAGTTTCTAATTTAGAAAGTGTGGGAGGAGGCGAACATGAAGACAATGGAATTAAAGTGAGTGAAGATGTAAAATACTATGCTCTTATGAGGGGTTTTGAAATCTATAAGAAAATGTGCTCAGAGAAGGTACAAATGAATGAAGCAACCCATACATTTGTTGCAAGAATGGCAATGGCATTGGGCAATGGTGACATGACATTTGATGTTGTAAAGCAAATGAAAGAACATGGAATAAACCTGAAATTATGATCTTATGTTCCTGCCCTATCTGTTTTCTACAATGATGGGGATGTCGACAAGGCATTTATAGTTGAAGAACACAATTGGAGAATGGTGTCTGCCCAGAGGAACCTGAGCTAGCGGTACTTCTAAAAGTAAGTATAGAAGCTGGTAGGAGTGAAAAGGTGTACTATTCGCTGCATAAGCTTTGAGCAGGTGTTCGACAAGTGTCACCTTTTACTGTAGATTTGATCGAGAAGTGGTTCAATAGCAAGATAGCTTCAAGGGTGGGGAAAATAAAATGGGATGAAAGATCCATACACAAAGCTATTAAAAGTGGAGGTGGTGGTTGGCATGGACAAGGATGGTTGGGTAATGGAAAATGGACTGTAACACATGCAATTGTTGGCTCTGATGGCTATTGCAAATGCTATGTCGAGAAGCTGGTGACCATTGATCTTGATCCCCAAGAAACTGATAAGTTTTCCAAGTCAGTTACTTCTATAGTTGCACAGAGAGAGAAATTCTAGCTTCCAGAACTTTCAAGTACATTTTATTAACTGCTCACAAGATTAGTTAGTTTTTCTCCGATCATTCGTGTCTCTAATAAGGGTGAAGCAAATATTGATGACTGCAGAGATGGCTTAACTATTATGGACCATTTGGGGCTGTTATTGATGGAGCAAATGTTGGCCTTTACAGCCAAAGAAAATTTAGGCCATCTAAGGTAAGTATTGGGTGCCTTGTTAACAGAACATGATATCTTCATGGCACCCCTGTATTTTTCTCAAAATCGTGTCTTTTTCTATCTCAAATGACAATATGCATTCAAGTCAATGCTGTCGTCAATGGAATTCGCCAGATGCTTCCTTCGAAAAAGTGCCACTAATAGTTTTGCACAATATACAAATTACTGGAGATAAGATGGATGGACCATCAATAAAGCATTAATTGAGAAGTGGAAAAATGCGGATGTGATATATGCAACACCTATTGGTTCAAATGATGATTGGTGAGAGCTATGATATTTTATTTCTAGGTCATTTTCAGTGCAAATGCTTAATGCCTTATCTTGACTTCTTTTTCCTAATTTGTTCTTGTGGTAAATTAACTTGTTTCTTCAGGTATTGTCTATACGCAGCTACAAAATTTAGGTGCTTGCTTGTGACCAATGATGAGATGAGGGACCATTTGTTTCAACTTCTTGGAAATGACTCTTTCCAAAAATGGAAAGAGGCATTAGGTTAGTTCTACACTTCAGAAATGGCTACATGAAATGTTAAACTCTTTTTTCCAATATGCATGTAAAAAGACAGTCATGCATAGGATTTAGAGTAGATTATGGCATTAGTTAACTATCTGGAATTATATTCCTCCCCCTAGATTGATGCTATATGACATCAATACAGAGGTTAGGCCCCAGGGAAGAGAAATTATCCGGGGTTGGGGAGTTTGTTATGGGTATTGAATTATGTATAAGCAACATAAGGTTCTAGTGAAAAATGGTCTATAATTGACTGGTTGTCTAACTGACCTCCTCCAGCCGTCATAACTACTTTTTCCTTATAAACAAAGTGATCATCTTTCTAGCTTACCTTGCTAAGGGATACCTCCATCTCCTCATGCATATGCATTAATATCATATATACTTGTACTTCTCACAGTTTTCTAATAGATGATTTTCTTTTTCTTGATGAAGGTGCATTTCAGTTTCTTTGAAATAGGTCCAGTGTTTCACATGCTGCCTCCATGTTCTATTGTAATTCAGGTTATTAATACCTTCTAATTGATCTTCTCTGCTATATAACGAATAGTATGCTCATGAAACCAAAATACAAATATAGATGGGCCCTTCTTATCAATCTTAAGATGCAAAATAAGTACTCAAGATTGAGCACATCTAAAGAAAATATTGTACGTTTTATCATTTAACAATACCTTTAAATGTAATTGTGTTCCTTATGTCTCCAGGAGTCAGAAAAAGGATACTGGCATGTACCGATTGCCTCACAACTTGAATCTTAATATGAAAGGACGTGGTTGGCATTAGGCGGGCCAATTCACCTATGGCAAATAAATATTCTGCTCATGTAGACATATGTATGTTGCTTTTACCATAAAATGGTCAACGGATATAAGAAGATAGTTTTTTGTGAAATCTGACAGATTAGCCAAGTGGCCTAAGCGCCAAATTTGGCTCAAATATCCTCCAAAACATCCCCTATACATCTTGAAAATGTCATCTTTTCAATCTTACTGTCCCATTCCTTGTTCTTGTTTTCTAGCTAAAAGAGTGAAATATCAAAAGATGACACTCAATATAGCCTTAGGATTAGAATGAGTAATTTGTACCCAAAAACTTCCTTTGTTTTTTTGAGTTCCTTTCCCCAACTCTAAGAAATCTCAATTACTCATAAACTAATGTGTCATGTATACCTTTCACCAAGATTAGCTTGCTTGAGAATATTTGGTAAAAATAGCAGGAGCTGACCACTTCTTGGTCCGCCTTTTAGAGTTCAACCATCGGTTGGAAATGTAGTTAAATAATAACCAATTTTCAGTTACAAAGATCTTTTTGTCCTTATCTTCTTGGTTTTAAAGTGGCAGAGAGTCGTAACTTCATTGCATCTATTTTCTCCCTGAAGTTTGAATGGCACAGTTCAAACTACAGGACATATTTTTGAGGAGTTTGAAGTGTCACAGAGAAAAATTCATGGCGTTTGAAATTTTATCAGTTCAAATTCTAGGAATTTACCCATAAGTTTGAGTAAACTTTCTGCACTAATATAGAGAGGCCTGGAAGAAAGGTGATTTAAGTCTCAATTATTATATAAGATAAGTGACTGAGAGAGAGACACAAAAGTTATTCAGAGTACTAATACATACAAAGACCATAATTAAGATGAGGTCATGACGACAAGAATAGGGATCAAAGATGAATGCCTGCAAAGTGCCATTTGCACATTGATATCAGATGTTGAAGCAAAATCACAAAAGGAAAGTAGTAGTAAATTAAATTCGAGCTATATATAGTAATAATATTGCAGACCCTATGTATTTCGCCTTTCTCCTACTTGGAGAGAGTGGTTCAAATTTCTGGACTTCGCACCAAGCAAGACTCCTTGACTTGTCCAAATGCTTTGAACTCCAATACATTTAGTGGTGGATTCAGTATTTCCATTAAGAGGGTTCAAAAAATAAAATTATAGGGTGTGCTCGATAGGGAGGAAAATATTTTCTTATTTTCTAATGTTTAGTTGGTCAAAGTTTTACAAAATATTTTCTTTACAAAAATAAGTTCCTTGAAAATAAAGAAAATGACTTTCCTAATAAAAATAGAGAAAACAAGTCACGTTGTCTCCTCTCCACCCTCACTATTATCTACCCCATTCGGTACCCCCACCTCCCCCCCACCTCAACCCACAACACCTATCATCATACCTCCATCCCATTCTCATCCTCAAAATTTTATTTTAGATATATACAAATATTTTTAGGATGATACTTTTTACTTGCATAACAAACACAAGAAAATAAGTAAGAACCAACTTATTTTCTAAGAGAAAATGTTATCTTGAAAAATATTTTTCATGAGAAATATTTTCCTTTTGTACCGAACACACCCATAATGCTTGAAAATTGAATTTGGAATCTAAAGGAAAATTTTGAACTCCCTAAACCACTAAAGCATCCTCTAGTCCTGTGCTCAGGGAGTTAAAAATCTATATATGTACATAAAGAATTAAAAAAAAGTTACCATATATATCCAGTATAAATTTTTGCCGAGAGAGTTCGAGTGAACACCCTTCTGATACCTTAGCTCGACCCCTGAATACGTTATCCTAGAGTCCAAACTTAATAAAGTGAACTCCTTAATAGTGTCATAGAGTTTGAAATTATTCTAATGAAACTCCATGACACTGTCTTGGAGTTCGAGAAGGAAATAGTTCAAACTCAGTGATTTTTTCTTGAATTTTGAACTGCACATCTCAACTCCAGAAGTTTTTTGCTGGAGTTTCATATGTAAAAGATTCAATGTGCAACATACTGTGCTACAGTTTTTCTGTATTTTAGTTAGGGTATTTCTATCAAAATTTTGAATTAGTAATGAAAAGTAGTGAAAGTTTTAATAGTTATGGAACAGTGGCTAAATGTTGATTAGCCATCATAAAAGTGGCGATTTTTGATTTTTTCGTCAAAGATTTGGTGGTTTTACCAGTTTTCCAAAGTACATTATGTTTTAAAAGATGTTAAAGCATTTGATTCTCTAATTAAATTTTACTTTTCTTATTTTGTGTTTACAGAGATACCTTATATGCCATTGCTTTCATTAAATAGCAATCCATAGTCTTGTGTACCTTTTCCCGAAGTATTTAAAATTGTATATAACATGTTTATTTGGAGTTTTTATAAATCATGCAGCCAAAAATTTTGGTGATCCCATTCACAAACGCCCTCCTGCATCACACTCCCATCACAACAAGGAAGATGCAAAGTCAAGCACAAGAAGAAAAAATCAAGTTGACGGGACAGGAAAAATGCATGGAAGCCGCGGTGGGGGTAAGGAAACACCTAAAGAGATATATAGAAGTTTTAAAAGTATATTACCACCATCAATAACCACAGATCATAGTTCGATCCTTCCATAATTGAAGGTCGCGGAGGAGTTAGGGAGTTGTATAATTGATTTCCAAATATAATATCTTTAATATGGACGTCGAACCTTTTTGAAACAAAAGATGGTGGAAGCAGCCTCCTTTCCAGTGTTATAGGGTTGACAATAGTTTCTAGTTTCTAGCTAGGTTTACCACATACTCGAACAAGAGTTGAGTCTTGATCTTTCTTCCATATAGATTAGATAGGATTTTCTTGGGACTTGGTAGGAGAAGAAATGGGATGGAAAGGCTTGTCTTGCCTCTTTTTGTAGCAGCACTTTGTAAAAGTTTTGCCCACATTAAAGGTAGTTTTCATAGTCCTTATGGTGAATAATTTTCTTCAACAGAAGTTGGTTTCTTAGTTTCTTTTGCTTACATAAGTAGACCAGGTGCAACAAATAATTGGAAATCAACACCAATTTCTCATGGTAGTTGGATTTTGTCTATTTCCTTTAATTTTGGACTTGACTTGTGATTGAGCTAGTTCTCTAAATTGGTTGCATAAGCCTAGAAGAAACATATTATTTGAAAGAAAAACACGAAAATAATGCAAAAGAAAAAAATATGAAGCTTGAAGACGAAATATAAGGTAGAGAAACTCAAGAAATAAATATCCAAATTTCAAAACTAATTATAAAAAAATCCTAATTAATTGAAATAGACCTAATTGGGTAGGGTTGATCATGTTTACTAGCATATTCAATTCAAGAACTTAGATACAAGAAATCTAGACCCCCGACGAATAATTAAAGAGAATAATTAATATAAAAATAATTAGTAATGCAAGATCGTAAACTCTAGATGAAAATGGAGATTCTACAGCTACAGAAAGAACCTTAGAGCCAGGGCTAATCTACTGCATAACAATATTCATCAATGATAAAAGAGGAGTACAAATATTTAACATATTCAGCTTACTTGAGGACAAATGAGTATAACTAACTATTAAGGACTGTAATGTAAATAATAGATTTAATAAATAAAAAAGCTGGGACATAACTATATTTCCCCAAATCAGAATCCAATTCAAAACTTAACTAACTCTATCTATCAGGTTGCTATTTTCCAATTCCGACTTGGGCTTCCTTGATCATTTCTACCATTGGCCTTATGACTGTCGTCTCCACTGATTTTTGTAGTTGGATGGTTGATAGTTATGATTCGGATAACTTTGCCTTTGGTAATCTCCTTGCGTATTGCTATATAATTGGCATCTTCAAATTGCACCGGAGTTTCACTTTGGAATTGTTGATTTTGAAATTGAGGATGTCATATGCATGTCAGGGGAGGGAAACCTTGCATCTCATAAAAAATGTTCACCTTCTTAAGCTCATTCTCAGTTAGCCTTTTTGTGAGCAAAGCAATGTTGGTGGTTGATGTCATCCTAGCGCACGCAAGCACACGTGGTCGTGAAGTAATATATAATTGTTAAGTCCAGATATCGTATCCAGAGAGTCTTGTCAATTTAATCGTCACAAGTTTTTCACTTTAATTTCAATAATCTATAAGTAGTCATTATCATATGAAAATATGAAGTAAAGAAGAGAAAACCTAGTTGTAGAACTTTCTCTTTCTTCCAAATGACTTACAAGCTGTCTGAACAAAATACAAAAAAGAAAATGAGAGGAGACTCCACTCTGGCATCTCTCCACTTTTCCTAATGTTAAAATTTGTCAAAAGATTTATAAAAGATATGTAACAAATGACCTAGTCCTCATATTTATAGATGAGCCTTCAAATGATGCTTCTTCCCTTCAAGACTTAGCTTAAAAATCAACATTTTTTGCCCCGAAATGGGATTTGGTGCGCTGCCCCTCCTATGACGCGATAGACTTAGTCAAACTTTCAGCAATTTTAAACTCCAGATGAAGCCTGGTGCGCTGCACCAACCATAGCACCAGCTTGAGAATTTTTTCCTTGAAGTTTGAGGGATGGTGCGGGGCGCCAAAAATAGCACCAGACTATGAATTTATTTCTCTGAAGTTTAGAACTTGGTGCGGGGTGCCAGCCATAGCACTAAACCCGTCAGAATTTCAACTCTTCATCTCTTGCATCATTTTGATCTCCTTTTACTTAGTTTCCTGCTCAAATCAACTAAAATCGTTTGTTAGCACATAAAATACACACATACATGAATTGAAGCATAAATTAAGGATTATTCACTCAAAACATGATGAAATATGGGTTAAAAATGGAAAAAGGGCATCAAAATATGCCTAACATCACTGCATGGTTGACAACATATGCTTGATGATCCTATCAAGAATAATGGTAATGCTGTTATAGGTTTTGTCCATAAAGCATCCACTAGCCATATTATTAGCCAATGATTGTGTGAGAGGATCCAATCCCTTGTAGAATATTTCAAGAAGGATATTCTCAGGGAACCCATGAGTGAGGGCCCTAAGAATATATTGCTTGAATCTTTTCCATGCTTCAAATGGTTGTTTCCCCGGCAACTATCTGAAGTGAAATATCTTATCTTGTTTCTCAGTTTTTTTACATGGGTGGAACCATTTCATTGGGAACAAATTATCCAGTTCTGTCCAATTATGGATGCAATTTGGAGGAAGGTGATGTACCTGTAATAACTCAAAGGTTCCTAAGACTAGACTTGAGATTTGGTATGTGTTTAGCAAAAAAGAAGGAAAATTTTTCACAGAATGAATCATGGTATGAGTCATTATGAGAAGGTACGACTCATAGGAAGTGTGGTGGTTAGAATCTACAGAAGGAGTTTAGTGACAATGAGTCAAGGTACAACTCGTGGGATCATGTCACGAGTTGTAGGATGAACTATGGTTTGAGGAATATGTTACCCTAGTTAGAAGGTACGAGTCATTGTACGACCCGTTTGTGGAAAACCATGGGTCAGTGTACGATTCGTTAGAAGGATAGAGGAGCTAAACAAGTGAACTATGAGAGCAAGCCACGAGTCGTAGGTTGATGGTATGACTCATGGTCAGTAGTCATAAGGGATCTTTTGTGTATTAGATTTGGAAGGAACGAGTTAGGGTATGAGTCGTAGTGTGAAATAACGAGTCATGACCTACACCTGTGAGGAGGAACTAAGGATCTTAGAAGCAGCGACCACAGGTGGATTTAACGACTCGTAGGTTGGTGGTATGAGTCATGGTCTGACTCGTGGAGAACTTCAGAAAGTTAGGAAATAATGGTGACTATGGATGTTAATCACGAGTCGTGTTATGGAGGTACGACTCATGGTGTGAGTCGTGACATCTGGAAGAGTAAAATTTTCTGTGATTTGAGTAAGGGCATTTTCATAATTCCTAAGCTCCTTGGCCCTAAATTACATCATTTTAAGCTCTGTTAGGAGGTTTTAAGAGGGCTAAACCTATTCTAAACTACTCCCCTCCCATGCATGCAAGTCTAGACCTCTCCTTGAAGATCAAGCCTAGAACCCTTCAAGTTCTTCTTCAAATCCTTTGGTCTTTCTAGGAAAAGTGTAGATTTGATTCTTCCAGATATGTGAGGCCATGAATGAGGATTTATTCCACTCTCATGCTCATGATTCTTCTCAATTTCATGAAGCAAGTCTGAATTTAAATCATGATTTAAAAGTGATTTCAATCTAATTTCATAGATTTCTTACAAATTGTTTGTGAGTTGATTTCCTCTGTGTTTTAAAGTATGTTTGATAATTAATGAGCATATTTTATGCATATTTTGATTACACATCCATGAGTTCAATTTTTAGAAGATTTTTCTCAATTATGCAAGTTTGTGAAAAAGTATAGTTTATGATTAATGATTTCAAGTATGATGAAATTTATAGCATGTATGAATATTTAAAAATTACCCATGTATGTATTTATGATTTTACTTATGATGTCTATTTCATGTAAGCATGATGTTAATATTTGGGCAAGGCCACTCAAGTTAAGCATGATTTCATGATTTTTCCAAGGATAATAAGTTATGTTATCTCATGTTTTGGAGTCAAGACTCCCCATATGTTAAGATTTAAGTTATATTTTGATATATTAGTATATGAGTATTATATATGTTTTGGGAGTAGTTTCTAGCATCGAGTAGGCTAGGGGTTCCAAGGTTCCCCACTCTCATAAACTACGCGCCAACATAGTTATACTTTGGGTCCTCTCAAGATAGCATTTTCCCGGTCCAAGGGCACACCGTGATATCACACCTTACTTAATCCTTCACCCTGGAAAGGCTTAGGATGGCCCTCCTCCACATGGGAACGATGTGGGATCATCATGCGTTCATGCATGGTGGTTGTCGGTTAAGACGAGTCCTCTATTGTTCCTCGTGATTTAAGTTACGCATGCTTAGTAGTTATGATATTATGTTTTCAATAGGTTTGACCCAATGATCAGGTTATCAATTTTACATAAAAACTTTGGTTTTAGCTTTGGGTAATTCAATTTAGTTATGAGATCCAGTTTATGTCTATTCATGATTTCAGATTTCAGCATGTAGCCTTTACTCTCAGAATATTATGATGTTATGATTTATGATATGCATGATTTCAATTTTACTTACTCAGCCTATTTTACATTACCTTACATGCTCAATACATTTAAAGTACTGACCGCATTCTATATGTTGTATTGTTTAATGATATAGGTTAAGACGTTCAGAATCAGTCTTGTCGTTAGCATGTCTCCCGAGTTTATTCCAGTGCTATTGTTGGTGAGTGCTCATCCTTCAAGGACCTTTAGTTAGTTAAGTATGTTATTTTCAGTTTCAGACTTCTAGTGAGCTAGTTGGGGTGTTGCCCCATCAGCTCATCAGTATGTTAGAGGCTTTTCAAACATATGATGCACCATTGGATAGACATTTTGTTATTCAGACTTCCGCTATTTAGGAATTTCATTATCAGCTTTGTTTGTGATGATCTTTAGTTACTATGTTCATGCCATGAATTGACTTGGAGCAATTTATGGTTCTAGGTTACGTGTCTTGATCGGGGGTCTCAACTTAGGTTGTGACGAACTTGATATCAAAGCATTAGGTTTTGAAATTTCTTAGGGTGTTTGAAAGACGCGTTAAGTAGATCCTTTTTCATGGGTGTGAAGTGTGCCACCCTTAGGACGAAGTGGCTATGAAATGTTTTAGGAAACTTCCCTTCTTTAATGATTCTATCTCGTGTTAGAATAAGTGAGGGTGTACAGGTGGACTCCCAAAAGATGAAAGCTGTAAAGAATTGTCCTAGAGTGGTTAATCCTTCGAATACCAGGAGTTTCTTGGGTTTAGCTAGCTATTATAGGAGGTTTGTTGAGGATTTTCATCAATTATAGCACCGTTGACTAAGTTGAACTAGAAGAAAGTTAAATTTTAGGGGTTAGATGCTTGTGAGAAGATATTTCAAGAGTTAAAGACCCGACTCACTTTAGCCCCAGTGTTGACCCTACCTGAGGGTACAAATGGGTTCATTGTGTATTATGATTCCTCTAGGGTTTGTCTTGGGTGTGTGTTGATGCATCATAGTAAGGGAATTGTGTATTCCTCCAGATAGCTTAAGACTCATGAGAAGAATTACTCGTTGTATGATTTGGAATTAGCGGTGGTGGTGTTCGCATTGAAGATTTGGAGGCACTATTTGTATGGGGTCCATGCGGATATGTTTACAGACCACAAGAGCCTACAATATATGTTCACTCAGAATGATTTTAATTTTTGACAAAGAAGATGGTTAGAGCTACTCAAGGACTATGACATGAGTGTCATTTATCATTCGGGTAAGGCAAATATAATGGCGGATGCCCTTAGTAGACTGTCCATAGAGAGTGTTTTTCATGTGGAAGATGGAAGAAAAAAGTTGGTGAAGGATGTGCATCGGCTTACACGATTAGGGGTGCGCCTTGTTGATTCGACTGATGGTGTTGTCATTGTTTAGAATGGTTCAAAATCTTTCTTGGTGACTGAGGTCAAAGCCAGGCAAGATGAGGAGCCTATTTTGGTTAAGTTGAAGGAAGCGGTTCAAAATCAGAAGGTAGAGGTCTTCTCCCATGGGAGAGATGGTGTACTTCGTTACCTGGGTCGTTTATGTATTCTAGATGTAGATGATTTGAGAGAGTGGGTGTTGCATGAGGGTCATGGTTCACGGTATTCTATCCACCCAGGTGACATCAAGATGTATCATGATCTACGAGAAATCTACAGGTAGAATAGCATGAAGAAGGATATATCGGAGTTTGTGGCTAAGTGTTCGAATTGTCAACAAGTGAAAGTGGAGCATCAAAGACTGGGGGAGTGCTACAAGACATTAGTATCCTTACTTGGAAGTTAGAGGAAATCAAATGTGTACTTCATCACAAGGTTACCTCATACACATCAACAGTATAACTCTATTTGGGTAATTGTAGATAGGTTGACTAAAGCAACCCATTTTCTATAGGTCAAAACTACCAACTCAGCAGAGCATTATGCTAAGTTGTACATTGGGGAGTTAGTTCAGTTGTATGGAGTCCCCTTGTCCATCATATCAGATAGAGGTACTCAACTTACCTCGCAGTTTTGGAGATCGTTTTAGAAGGGAGTCGGTGCTTAGGACAAGATTAGCACAACTTTTCACCCACTAACGGATGGTCAGGACGAGCGGAAAATTCAAACTCTCGAGGATACGTTGTGATTGACTTCAAAGGTAGTAGGGATGATCATTTACCTCTTATTGAGTTTGCTTATAACAATTGTTACCACTCGAGTACTCGGATGGCTCCGTTTGAGGCTCTTTATAGGATGAGGTGTAGGTCGCGTATTGGTTGGTCTGTGGAAGGTAAAGATACATTGATTGGGCCAGATTCAGTTCAGGAGGCTGTATAGAAAGTTCAATTTATATGGGAAATACTAAAAATAGGTCAGAGTCGTCAAAAGTCATATGTCAATGTTAGGCGGAGAAAGCTTGAGTTTGAAGTTGATGATTGGGTGTTCTTGAAGGTATCTCCCATGAAGGGGGTAAAGAGATTTGGAAATAAAGGGAAGCTTAGTCCTAGATATGTCGGTCCCTACCAGATTGTGAGATGTGTTGGCAAAGTGGCCTATGAGATGGAGATACCAGCGGAGTTGGCTTTCGGTACATCCAATTTTCAATGTATCATTATTAAAGAAGTGTGTTGCTAATCCAACTTTGGTTTTTCTGGTGGAGAGCATAGATGCGAAGGATAACCTTAGCTATGAGGAGGTACCAGTTGAGATCCTTGATCGTCAGGTTGGGAAGTTGAGGAGCAAAGAAATAACTTTTGTAAAGGTTCTGTGGAGAAATCAGTTTGTTAAGGGAGCTACGTGGGAAGCCGAAGCAGATATGATGGTTAAATACCCGCACCTTTTCCTTAGCGACTCAATTCTAGCATGAGGTATCAATTTCCTTTCTAATAACTTATTCATTTTCATGTCTAGTTCATTTCTCTCATTTCCTTTTATGTTAGTGCATATATGTGTGATTCATGAATTCAATTCGGTCATGTATATCAGTCCGGAGTTAGTCACTCCGTCAGTCTTTAACTCAGATGTTCAGTATTTGAGATTTCAGTTCCTTTCCCTAGTTTTTCAATATGTTTACTCCATATTCGAGGATGAATGTTGCAAAGGGGGAGATATTGTAATACCCCGAAGGTTCCTAAGACTAGACCCGAGATTTGGTATGTGTTCAGCAGAAAAGAAGGTTCATGGAATGCCTTGTGGTACTAGTCGTTATAAGAAGGTACGACTCGTAGGAAGTGTCATTGTTAGAATTTGCAAGAGAAGTTTCTCAGTGACAACGAGTCAAGGTATGACTCATGGGATCACGTCAAGAGTCATAGGATGGATCGTAGTTTGAGGAATGAGTTACCCTGGTTAGAAGGTACGAGTTATTGTATGACCCATTGTGGGAAACCACAGGTCAATGTACGATTCATTAGAAGGATGGAGGAGCTGAAAGAGTGAACTACGAGAGAAAGCCACGAGTCATAGGTTGATGGTACATCTAGTGGTCAGTAGTCATAAGGGATCTCTTATGTATCAGATTCGGAAAGAACGAGCCAGGGTACGACAAATAGTGTAAAACAACGAGTCGTGGCCTGCACCCCTGAGGAGGAACTAAGGATCTTAGAAGCAGTGAACACGAGTGGATCTAATGACTCATAGGTTGGTGGTACGAGTCATGTTCTGCCCCATGGAAAACATCATAAAGTCAGGAAAAACAGTAGTGACTACGTATTGTAACCACGAGTCGTGGTATAGAGGTACGACTCGTGGTGTGAGTCATGACATCTGGCAGAGTAAAATATTCTACAAATTAAGGGAATTTCCATAATTCCTAAGTTCCTATTCCCCAAACTATGTCATTTTAAGCTTTATAACAAGGATTGTAAGAGGGTTAAACCTATTCCAAAGTATTCCCCTCCCATGCATGCAAGTCTAGACCTCTCCATCGAAAATCAAGCTTAGAACCCTTCAAGTTCTTGTTCAAATCCTTTGGGCTTTCTAGGGCAAGTGTAGATTTGATCTTCTAGGTATGTGAGAACATGAATGAGGATTTCTTCCACCCTCATGCTCATGATTCTTCTCAATTTCATGAAGCAAGTCTCAATTCAAATCATGATTTAAAACCGATTTCAATATAATTTCATAGATTTCTTACAAATTGTTTATGGGTTGATTCCCTCTATGTTATAAAGTGTGTTTGATAATTAATAGGCAGATTTTATGCGTGTTTTGATTACAAATTCATGAGTTCAAGTTTTAGAAGATTTTTCCCATTTGTGCAAGTTTATGAAATAATATAGTTTATGATTGATGTTTACAAGTATTATGAACTATCTAGCATGTATAAATGTTTACATATTACCCATGTATGTATTTATGATTTTACTTATGATGTCTATTTCATATAAGAATGATGTTAAGATTTGGGCAAGCCCACTCAAGTTAAGCATGATTTCATGATTTGGAGTCAAGACTCCCCATATGTTAAGATTTAAATTATATTTTGATATATGATTATATGAGTATTATATATGTTTTGGGAGTAGTGGCTAATACCGAGTAGGCTAGAGGTTCCATGGTTCCCTAGTCCTATAAACTACGCGCCAACATAGGTATACTTTGGGGCCTCTCAAGAGAGCATTTCCCTAGCCCAAGGGCACACCATGATATAACACCTTACTTAATCCTTCTCCCTGGAAAGGCTTAAGATGGCCCTCCTCCACATGGGTAAGATGTGGAATTATCATGCTCTCATACATGGTGGTTGTTGGTTAAGATGAGTCTCCTATTGTTCCTCATGATTTCAGTCATGCATGTTTATTGGTTATAATATTATGTTTTTAGTAGGTTTTACCCAATGACCAAGTTGTCATTTTTACTTAAAAACCTGAGTTTCAGCTTTGGTCATTTAATTCGGTTATGAGATCAAGTTTATGTCTCTTCATGTTTTCATATATCAACATGCAACTTTTACACTCAGAATCTTATGATGTTATGATTTATGATATGCATGGTTTCCGTTTTGCTTACTCAGCCTGTTTTACTTACCTTGCATACTTAGTATATTACATGTACTAACTGCATACTCTATGCTATATCTTTTCATGATATAGGTTCAGACGTTCAGAATCAGTCTCGCCGCTAGCATGTCTCCCGAGTTTAATCCAGTACTATTGTTGGTGAATCCTCATTCTTCGAGGACCTTCAATTAGTTGAGTATGTTATTTTCAGTTTTAGATTTCCAGTGAGCTAGTTGGGGTGTTGTCCCATCAGCTCGTTAGTATGTTAGAGGCTTTTTAGACATAGACTTGTATTTTAAGCTTCGGATTCAGTGTTATGGTGTAACTCTAGATAGATATTTTGTTATTCAGACTTCCGCTATTTCAGAATTTTATTATCAACATTGTTTATGATGATCTTTAGTTACTATGTTCATTCCATGGATTGACGTGGAGCTATTTATGGTTCTAGGTTCCGGGTATCGATTCAGGGCATCAGCTTAGGTCGAGACATAATCCATCATGAGCCTCCCCCACAAGTGATTACTTAAACACCCTTCGCTAGAAAGTATTATCTGAGACATTGATTTGTTTATGCATAATACGTACCTCCAAGAAGTTTTTCAAGTGTTACTGAAGTCCTGATCGCTGGAATTGTAGAATAACCCCCCATTTTGAGAATTTTATATATACTCCTATTTATTTTTTAATGTAGGAGCATTCACTCGGGGTTGCACTATATTACTTGCATAATTAATGTCATTGTTTTCCTCGACAAAAATGCTTTCCACCTTACTCAGTTGAAGAGTAGTCATTGTACACCTAGTTTAGTTAATTAAACAAACAAAGTGTAATAGAATAGTCATGACTAAAAATAAAAATATTACTCACTTAGTAAATCCAATTTACTAAGTCCTCGGTAGCGATGCATAATTGATAATATCCAAATCTACTCCTTAACCAAGAGTAACTGTAAATGATTGTATATAATATAGTTTCCAACTAAGAGTCGGGGAAAAATTCCACAGGAACTTAGGATTAAATAAGCTACTCTGTTGAATAAATAAAAGATTTGTTGACTTAAGATGTTGTTCAGGTTAATTTGAAATGAGAGAAGTAAAATTCAAATGGATTCTACTTGAAAGAGTTTGAAATCAACAATAGATGAAATCAAGGTTGTGTTCCCGTATAGGGTTGCTCCACTTAAATCACTCAATAAAATATATTGATAGAGGGATTTTATTCATATGCAAATAATCACTAAACAATTTCCCAATATTTTCCAACAATTAAGCAATGTTTAGCTCGACTAATTCCTTTGAATCAATGAGAATCAACACGAACCCATTACAAACTGACAAGCTGATTCAATTTATTTCTAAGCGAATCTATTAAACAAGGATACACCTTGAGTTCTTTTTTATTAACCCTACCAAACCTTAATCAACTTTTTCAAGTGCAATTGTGGCAATTCAGCATGAATTGATGTTTGCTACCACTAACCCTAACTTGAAAATCAAGGATTAATCAAATATATTTAAGCCTATGATCAATTGATCAAATTGAGATCCATAGGTTTCACAACCCCATCCACAACCTTAGTAAGGAATTCTGCTGCTCGGTATGTGTTAAAAACCGACACGCAAGTGTACGGGGTCAAACAAGTAATAAAGTGGCTGAGTAGCCAAGTATCGATCCAAGGAGGCTGCTCTGGATATGCAAAATTTCCTAGTTCACTATATTTCTATTCTATTTCTAACTATGCTAACAACTATCCAATCAAGAATTTAGGGAGTTTTGTGTCTAAACTAATTATATACTAAACTTAACAACTATTATTTACGTTGAATTCAGACAATGGATATGCTCATGCCAAGGTTAAGAACGAGTAATGGAGTTGATAATTATGATAATTTGGTCATCCTCTTCTTCATATTGTTAGTCAAGAACGTTTGCCTAGAAATTAAAACTCTCGTATTTAATTTCACTTTAGAATCATAAACCATTCGTCTACATTTCTGTGATCAAATGAAATTTATGACCTAACACTACAATGCCGGTTCCTAAATTGACTAATACGGCTTTCAAGTATATTTCTATCAAGAAAGCACATCAAAACCCAATTTTCCCAAATCAAGTTAAGAACAATACCCTATTAATTCACAACTTTCCAATTTCATGCTCTCTCGAGTGAAATTGGACTTTTTAGATATACATTAATGGTGGCCAATCAAGAATGTACTAAGCACAAGAATTAATAGAACAATATGCAAGAAGAAGAAGAAACCATATCAATTATTACCAATAATCATTACACAAGTTCAAAACCTCAGCAAGAAAGGAATTAGCCACTCATTCTTGGATTAATCGTCCTAGAATGAGTGTAAATCATGCATACAATTGAAGGAAAAGAAGAAGGGAAGAGAAGAAAACTCTTATCTTTTCTATTCTTCAACTGCCACAAAACCACGTTCCTCTCTCCACTCCTGAACTCCGCTAAAAAACTAGAACTAAAAAAGGAAGACTGCTTTAAAAATAACCTAAGTGTGCTATTTATACTAGTGGGAAATTTTTCCAGGAATAACAAGCAACGTGTCATGGAGGCCAACGCGGAGCACTGCCTCCGTGACACGGCGTGGACGCGGACCCTCTCTGGAAATTGCAGGGTCCGGATAATTGGCCTCAACGTGGCACGGAGGCCATCGCGGAGGCCTATCTCCGTGCCACGGAACTGACGCGCAGACACACTGGAAATTGCCTAATTAATTCCTGCCCAGGCAGTGTGCTACCGCGATGGCAGCGTGGCACGGCTCAATCGCGGAGCCAGTGTAAAATGTGCCATCCAAGGTCTTTTCCACGCTCGCATCCAAGTCCAACTCCGACATAGTTCCAACACGCATTTTAGCTCCTAAAAATCACATTATCCTGCAAAACAAATGCTAATCATGTTGGTTAGTATAAATTCGCATTTTATTACCAAATACATGATATTATATACACATTGCACAATAAACAAGGTAAAAATGATACGTTTGAGTATCACTTGGGCATATAAATTTGCCCAAGATCACTTACCCCACACTTAAATCCTTGTTCGTCCTCGAACAACACATACACAACTCATGCAAATTACATCCCAACCTTCGTCACTATGGTGCAACATTTTACGCTACGGTCATATCGATTATTCAATTCTTGCAAATCATCAAGAAAACATGCTTGGTAGTACAAGACAATGACCTTAATACATCGAGGCTTCCTAAACTTTTAAGAATTGATTCTTGATATCGGCAAACTCATGCAAATCAACTAATCAAGAAATCCGACACGAAAATCAATCTTTCATCAAGCATGTACCCTCACAACTCGAGAGAAACTTCCCCTTTTATGTTCGTGCAGCACACAAACATGCAAGTAGGGGCATATAAAAATTAATTTCACTCTCTCTCCCAAAAGAATTCGCATGCATCATGTCATGACCCATAGGCTTGCCCTTAGTGTACTACTCCACTAATATAAAGAAATGCAATGTAGGATCAAATAGGACTTTTAATGGATTGTAACTGGGCTATGGATCTAGTATATATATATTGGATTAGCCAATAATAGTCGCTAGCATCCTTAAGCGCCTTTTCAACTCATTCCCATCGACTCATGGACATTGTTCCTCTCTTTTCTCTTTTTCTCCCATTCATGCTGGTTTACTTTCATACAGCCCATTTCATCGGCACACTTGACACAAAACAGAGGGTTTTCATGTACCCTCACTATCATTTAATTACAACTAGTGCCTCTTCAACATCATCTTTTCTTACCTCACTTTGCTTTTCTTTTCTTTTCACTCTTTTCACTCTTTAACACTTTGGGAAACATTTTCTGTTCTTTGTAAGCACTTAAGAGCTTCTTATAGACTTTAAGGCTAATGAAAAGAAGGAATAAAGCTTAGTTCATACAATTCTGGACAAAAGAAAGAAATCGGCTAAAGGCTCAACGGGTTGACTAGGGTACACAACATATAAAAAGGTAGAATTTGACAAGAGAAAAAAAAAATGGAAACAAACGGTTAAAACAAAGAAATGCCTACATCCTTTCCGACACTACACCTCCTTCATTTCGTTTTGTATACACACCAGGCAAGTTCTAGACAATTCACAATGACATGGAATAGCAAAACCTCACTCACACTTCATGCACATGCTCGAATCAAGATGCATTCACAGACTCTTTAATTAGTCAACTACATGAATTCAAGATTAAGCCTCAATCATAATGAAACGAATTCTATAGCCTAGGTAACTCAACATATTTACAAAATTGCATGCTTTCAAACGAATCATTTTCACGTTTTGAACATCAATTACAACACGCAACTAAATTTTAGCAACCATAAGCAACTACAGTTTATTGATGCAATCCACCAAAGAAACTAAAAACAAAACATCTACTCCTATCGACTACATTTCCCTTAAGACGGTCGTCATCCATCCATCATAGGGAATGGTCACTAACTATGACATCGGTTCAATGGGACTATTCTCGGTAAAAGAACCGAAAACAAACTCCGAGAAACCCAAAATTAAAACTTCAAAATTTTTGCAACACATCGATCATTTCGATAGAAAATATTTGCAAACTATGTTGATAAATGCAAAATCTTTTCACAAAAATTTTGAAAAATATCGATCATATCGATAGAAAAAGAAAACAATTTACAAAATTTACAAAATATTTACAAAGGCAACCATAACTTTTTAAAGACACACATCATTAGCCACAAACAAATATATACACATCATTCACAAATCAGTTCACAAGAACAGAGAAAACACAGACATACATAAACGTCAAGGAAGGATATACAGCAGATTTAGAGCCTATGACCCAGCACCTAACTACTCCCCACCCCACACTTAAATCGAACACTGTCCCCAGTGTTCACAAAAATACAAAGCATAAAATTTTGGGTGGTGGAACTCCCTGCTTAGTCGAAATATTCGACTTCCTTATCCGGTGCTGCGGCCTCGTCGCCCATATCTGAATCAGCTCCATCGCCGTCATCGGACTCTACATCAAAGTCCTCACGACGTGTCTCCTCATCAGTAGGGACGTCGTCGTCAGTCGGCTCCACAAAGGCTGGCCCCACCTTGCATAAAGCTCTGGCGTTCTCGCCGAAGGGGTAGTCCAGCTCCAGCTGCCATAATTCATCCTCGGTGGCTGGTCTCCCACCTATCCGTAGCTGCAACATCTGCATGCCGAACATACGGGCCATATACCGGTCGTCACGAGCATGTCGCTCGCCCAGAGTCAGCACAGGTCCGTGTGTAGTGTCAGGGGCCTTGGTTTTTGTCACATCAAGGGCCCTCCGCTCCAATTGCGGAATGTAATCCAAGGCTTCTTCCTCGATGTCAAGGCCTCGGAGGAAGGTGGTGATAAGTCCGCCAAACCCGTATCTGTGGCCCTGGTGTAGTCTGGCTCTCTTCATGGCGGATATTATAACCGCCCCCACATTAATCTCAAGCCCTTTCATAAGGGCATACACCAGGCAGACACGGTCCCGGGTCACGTCCGTCATGTGCACTCCCGGGATCAAACACGAACATACTATTTTTAGCCAGATTCTGGCCTCCCTGTTCATCTGCGAATAAGGCAGAGTCTGGTGGTAACCCCTCTCTTTGTGTCTCCTCCATCGGGCTGTGGATAGAGCCCCACACAACGTACGTCTGATGTCGGCGTACGGTGGGGTGATATTGAGCTGGCGGAGAACGTGGGCATCTGTGTCTCGCGCTCCAACGATGGCATTCAGCTGCTGGGGTTCCAGAGTGACAATCTGCCCTCTGATTTTAATAGTATGGCTCCTGATGGACGGGTTCCAGTTGGCATAGAATTCCCGGACCAAGTGAAGGTTGCACTCCTTGGGCTCCTGAAAGATAAAACTGAGCCCAGCTGCCTCAATCCTCTGCACCATGCGAGGGAACTCCTGTGCAAGTGGTTCCCTTGCAATATATTCCTCCGGGAAGTATTTGCTTTCCTTGTGCTTATTATACCATTTCTTCCCTTCATCGATGACCCATCGTGTTCCGTATCGGCGGTGTTGACCGCGTGGAACAGCAGGTGCAGCTGGGACAACAGTGCCCAGTCTCATTCTCTTTCTGCCGGTGCCTGAGGTTGAGGCACCCTTGCCTTTATCTTGTCGTCTAGCCATTGTACCTGTCAATTTACACAGACAAGCGCAATATTAAGCTAAAAACTTGTTAGCTTCGGCTAAGGTCGGGTTAAACAAAATTTACCCCACACTTAGTCTTTAACAAAATTTACAACATTTTAGCAAGGATAACTCTATTTACACCCCCAAACACAATCAACTATAAACATGTTGCTTAGTGCGTTCACAAAATTTCGACAGCATAACGGCTAGCGAATTACTCAGACTTCATACAGCTAACCCAATCCTCCTATCGACAGCTATTCACCCACAGCACTTAGCAACAATAACCACAACAGAAATAAGAACAACAATACAAACCTATTATATACAACTAATCTAAGCAATTCAACCAATTCACATATTATGCACTTCCCCACAGAAATTTGAGAATTAGTCGTCTTTCCACAATTAAACAATAATTACCATGACTTATCTCAACTACTAAACACACCCAGGCACCAATTTCATCAAACTATCAAGTTACCCACTTTCAAATCCAACAACCCAAGCCCTAGAACTCAATTCGACAATCAATATTGAATTATTCAATCAATCGATAAGTTCAAATGTCAACTACAACAATCCGAACATAATCAATCACAAAATAATTCACATCATGTTAAAATTTTTTTTTACCTAGGGTGATATATCTCACCTCACATGCTCAAAAGTGACAAAACTCGCCAGAAATTTGAGATAGAAGATGAAAACATACCTTGGATTTGAAGAACCACAAAAAAAACTTGACGTTTTCCTTGCCTATCAACGTGGCACGGAGCTTGGGGGTCGGGGAATGGGTGTTTGGTCGCGGAGGGTAGAAGGAATGGGGAAATTTGGGCGAAAATCGGGGGTTTATTTAAAAGAAACACGCGGGTCACCCAGAAACCCGGTGTGACCCGGCACTGGAATAAGGGCAACGTGTCACGGAGGGTAACGCGGAGCCCCTCCTCCGTGACACGGAGCCAACGCGTTGGCTTACTGGAATTTTAGAAATTCCAGATTCGCCTTCAACGTGTCACGAAGGTCAACGCGGAGCATTGCCTCCGTGACACGGCGCCAACGCGCCAGTGCTCTGTTTCACCATCAAATTTTATTTCTCATACCTCGCCTCGTTTCCTCGATTCCAAGTATTTTTCCTCCGGTATACCTGAAAATCACCTCACTAAACAAAAATTGGTTAAATTCATAGATTCCCTACTAAAAAAAAAAAAATTACTAATTAAAATGCAAATCTAAGCCTAGTCAAGAAAAAGGAAAGAAAATAGAATAAATGAAAAACTTTACACTAAGAAAAGAAAAAAAAAAAATATTTTTCACGGGTTGCCTCCCGTGCAGCGCCTGGTTTAACGTCGCGGCTCGACAGCCTTTATGCTCAAGTGTCTACTAGGGAGATGGACGATTTGTCTCGATCATGGTCATCTCCCCAGTAGTTCTCAACCTCGTCTGGTGGCCTACCTCGTAACTCTCGGAAATCACTCACTCCATTTGCATTCCCATGATCAATCACGTTGATCACCGAGAGTTCCTTATAGACAGTCGGGAGCTTAGGTGCCTTGTACACGTCGAACACCTCAACCTTGTCGTGTGCTCGCATTGTGAGTTGACCCGCAGCTACATCGATCAATGCCTTTCCGGTTGCCAAAAATGGTCGTCCCAAAATAAATGGGACTTCTGCATTTGGTTCAAAATCCAGAACAATGAAATCTACCGGAAAAATGAGGGAGCCTACATGCACTAGCACATCCTCAACAATGCCATCCGGCTTAGCTAAGGACCTGTCTGCTAGCTGCAAGATCACTGTTGTGGGTCTAGGACTCCCTAGCCCTAACTTTCTGAATACCGAAGATGGCATCAGATTTATACTTGCCCCCAAGTCGCATAACCCACGAGCTCGGATACTTTGCCCAATCGTCAGCTGGATAGTAAAACTTCCAGGATCCTTTAGTTTAGTGGGCAACCTGTTCTGAATATGGGATGTGCATTCCTCTGTTAAAGCCACCGTGGCATACTCAGTCAAACGACTTTTGTTGGCCACGATGTCTTTGATATACTTTGCATATTTCGGCACACCCTGCAAGACATCAACAAGAGGTAAGTTAACATGTACCTGTTTGAGTACCTCCATGAATTTCTGGAAACACGCCTCCTCCTAGTGCTTCTTAAGTCGTTGAGGGAACGGGGGTGGAGGCCTTGCTGGTTCAGCTTCTTTGGTCTTCCCCGTATCTGAGGTTTGTTCTCCCTCAACATCTACTGCTCCTGACTTCTGAGGCGGTCTTTCAGGTTCCACCTCCTTTAATTGTAAACCACTCCTCGTGGTCACTGCATTTACCTGCTTAGGATTTGGATCCGTGTCGCTAGGTAGTCCTCCCCTGGGTCTAGTATTTTGGGAACTAGCAAACTGCCCAAACTGATATTCAAGAGCCTTGGTTGCCAATTGATTGTTCTTTACTTCGGCTGCCAGTTTGATGTAGTCAGCCTGCAATTGTGCCTGGTTGGCAATCATGGTCTTGAACATTTCCTCAATAGTCGGTGATGGTGGTGGAGGAGGGGCATTGTGATTTCTGAACTGATTCTGATAGCCTTGTTGCCCTCCTTGGTTTCTGTGCATACCCTGCCCTGAACCTTGGCCTTGTTGATTGTTGCTACCCCACGAAAAATTCGGATGATTCCTCCAATTCGAGTTGTAGCTACCACCAAACTGCTGTTGATTCCTCTGTGCATTGCCCACAAAGTTGACAGAATCAGGATTTGCACCACAGCACTCAGCTGAATGCTCACTACTACCACACACTTCACACCACATCTGTTGGACTGCATTAACTGAGGCTGAAGACTGGTTCAAATTCATAGTGCTGAAGTGAGTGTTTAACTGATTCTGCAAAGCAGCTATCTGTGCAGCGATAGCTGTGAATCCATCCACTTTGAACACTCTTGCTGCTTTCCTTGCTCCACCCCTTGAAGAATCTGCATTCCATTCCGGATTGCCTTGTGAGATTCGGTTGAGCAAAGTGTACAACTCTTCATAAGTCTTCTCCAGCGCTTGCCCTCCAGCTGCTGAGTCTAACAAAATTTTAGTGTGGGGTTCCAAACCCTCAATAAAAGTGTGTACCAACACCTCATTTGACTGATGATGATGAGGACAGTCCCGCAACATGGACTTGAATCTTTCCCAGGCTTGATAAAGATTTTCTCCTTCCCTCTGCTTAAAACTTAGAATCTGACTTCTAAGTTTAGCTGTTTTACCTGAAGGGAAAAATCTGATCAAGAACTTCTTTGCAAGATCATCCCACGTTGATATAGAGTTGGGTGGTTCAGCTTTTAACCACCTCTTGGCTTCACCCAATAAGGAAAATGGAAATAAGGTTAGCCGAACATAATCAGGTGACACTCCAGCGGGTATGTACGTGTCACTTATCTCCAAAAAGTTCTGGAGATGTTGTTGTGGATCTTCGTGAGGGAGAGCGGTAAACTGCCCGCTCGTGTGCAAAAGTTGCACCATATTTTGCTTTAACTCAAATCTCCCCCCAGGCTCTGGTTTGCGGATGCTAGAATGTACATTATTAGCTTGTGGGATTGCCACCTCGCGAACCGGCCTGGCTGCTACTTCCTCGGGCACTAACACTGCCCGTACAACTGGTGGATTGGGTTGCTCCATCGTAGACTGTTTGAGCAACTGCAGCTTCTTCCGAAGAGCTTCTCTACGTTGACTATGCAATTCACGTTCTGGCTCTAAGTAAAATTCCACCAACTCCTTGTCCCTTGCCAGTGTTCACAGAAATAAAAATCTGCAAAATACAGGCTAAGACCAAGTTGTTAACACTTAAGAAAATAAAATACAAATACAGTAAATTTACAGTAAACAAAATTTTACAAATCGCCTAGCCTCCCTGGCAACGGCGCCAAAAACTTGTTCGCGCTCTGCTGCTCGGTATGTGTTAAAAACCGACACGCAAGTGTACGTGGTCAAACAAGTAATAAAGTGGCTGAGTAGCCAAGTATCGATCCAAGGAGGCTGCTCTGGATATGCAAAATTTCCTAGTTCACTATATTTCTATTCTATTTCTAACTATGCTAACAACTATCCAATCAAGAATTTAGGGAGTTTTGTGTCTAAACTAATTATATACTAAACTTAACAACTATTATTTACGTTGAATTCAGACAATGGATATGCTCATGCCAAGGTTAAGAACGAGTAATGGAGTTGATAATTATGATAATTTGGTCATCCTTTTCTTCATATTGCTAGTCAAGAACGTTTGCCTAGAAATTAAAACTCTCGTATTTAATTTCACTTTAGAATCATAAACCATTCCTCTACATTTCTATGATCAAATGAAATTTATGACCTAACACTACAATGCCGGTTCCTAAATTGACTAATACGGCTTTCAAGTATATTTCTATCAAGAAAGCACATCAAAACCCAATTTTCCCAAATCAAGTTAAGAACAATACCCTATTAATTCACAACTTTCCAATTTCATGCTCTCTCGAGTGAAATTGGACTTTTTAGATATACATTAATGGTGGCCAATCAAGAATGTACTAAGCACAAGAATTAATAGAACAATATGCAAGAAGAAGAAGAAACCATATCAATTATTACCAATAATCATTACACAAGTTCAAAACCTCAGCAAGAAAGGAATTAGCCACTCATTCTTGGATTAATCGTCCTAGAATGAGTGTAAATCATGCATACAATTGAAGGAAAAGAAGAAGGGAAGAGAAGAAAACTCTTATCTTTTCTATTCTTCAACTGCCACAAAACCACGTTCCTCTCTCCACTCCTGAACTCCGCTAAAAAAACTAGAACTAAAAAAGGAAGACTGCTTTAAAAATAACCTAAGTGTGCTATTTATACTAGTGGGAAATTTTTCCCGGAATAACAAGCAACGTGTCACGGAGGCCAACGCGGAGCACTGCCTCCGTGACACGGCGTGGACGCGGACCCTCTCTGGAAATTGCAGGGTCCGGATAATTGGCCTCAACGTGGCACGGAGGCCATCGCGGAGGCCTATCTCCGTGCCACGGAACTGACGCGCAGGCACACTGGAAATTGCCTAATTAATTCCTGCCCAGGCAGTGTGCTACCGCGATGGCAGCGTGGCACGGCTCAATTGCGGAGCCAGTGTAAAATGTGCCATCCAAGGTCTTTTCCACGCTCGCATCCAAGTCCAACTCCGACATAGTTCCAACACGCATTTTAGCTCCTAAAAATCACATTATCCTGCAAAACAAATGCTAATCATGTTGGTTAGTATAAATTCGCATTTTATTACCAAATACATGATATTATATACACATTGCACAACAAACAAGGTAAAAATGATACGTTTGAGTATCACTTGGGCATATAAATTTGCCCAAGATCACTACTCATGATGAGCTGAGAGAAAAAAAGCATCCAATTAAATATGAAGTACTTAAAACCAAATAGAAGAGATGAATCCAAAACCTTAGAATTGAGTTTTGAAAAGTAACTTACATGGAAGTGGGTACTCTCCCAAATCTAATTTTCAGCAATAATGTTCAAATCCTTCTTCAACTCTCTACAAAAATGTCTAAAAATGCTATTTATACTAAGGATAAAAATCCAAAACCCAAATTTATCTCAGACTGCTTCAAGTGTAACTTATGGACCGTAATTTGATTTACGGTCCGCAGATTGCTCTGCAAAATGGATTTTTCTTGTGCTCTGTCGGCCTTCATAAGTCAACTTGCTGTCTGCACTTTGGATTTGCAATCCATATATTCTCTTTGTGTGTTAGAGTATCAAGTTTTATAGTCTCTTAATCTCACTTTGTGGAGATCATTTACAGTCCATAAATAGCGTCTAACTGGTTTCGTTGGTTGCACTTCTGACTTGCAAACTCTCTGAATCTTCCTATATGGAACCATTTATGGTTCACATATGGACTCTACACTCCATAACTGGCACTGTAATTTAGCCAAAGTTTCTTTAAAACTCTTTGATGTTTATCTATGATTCATCAGTCGAATCGCAAAATGAATCTGCAGCTTTATGTTGTTTCTTTTAAGCAGATTTCTTGGATTTTTGCATATGTTCTCCAAATCAGTAGGATTCTTGAAACTTATCAAAATAGCATTAGTATTAACTTAAAATAGTTCTTAAAGGCATGCAATATTCTATAAAAAAACTACAAATGTGTCATAAAATCTCGACACATCACTACGCCTTCAACATTTTAACTTATAAGTCTTGGAAACTTGAGCAGACCTCTTCTAAAGTCTTATGTCGGGATCTAAATGAATACTATCGACTACTAAGTTCCACCTGAATCTTAAGGTTTTGACCTCCAAAGAGACCTTAGGATATTGAACCAAAAGTTCTTCTCTCTCATCATCGATGGCGTAGAGAGAATTTTAAAGAGTAGCCTCTCTCTCATCCAAGTAGTGGAAGTCATCTTTGACCCAAGCTAGACCCTTCACTAGGAAAACCTATGGCACGTCCCTCCAGGATACCTCCTTAAGAGTTTATACCTACTCAATAATATTAGAAATTTGTTGTGTATAGAAGGCAAACTCTTATCTGATCTTCTTTGCAAGCCTAATAACTCCTCATGATCTTGAGAAACTTTATGGTTGCAAGAGTTATTCCCTACCTTGGGTACCATTAGGTCTAATTCTAAGGCTACATTAGAGCTCATTAGCTTATCGATGAGCTCCTATTTCAGAGGTGCCTTGAATAGCCTCTAAGGAATGCACAATGCACTGTATTGGGAAACTAAGATGTCAAGGGAAAAGTAGGGTATGAAAAAAGAAAAGAAGCAACTCAAAATTTGAACTTACCCTAATACTAGGGTATATGGATTCATTGATAAAGTAGGTTATAAGGAATCATGCATTTTCTCCCACTTTATGGACCTAATTATCTCCTTAAACTAGTTGAGCACCCATGCTGGTAAGAATAAGAAGTTGAAGTCTTTTAAGGAACTCAATAGTGATGACTCATTTACCTTTTCCTTTCAAGGAACCGACCCTGATAGCCTGCATAGAAGGAAGATCTAGAGAACTGTAACAATCCAATTCTCTAAGATCAGACCCTAGCAGTTAAACAAAAAACCAACAAAAAGTTGATTCGTCCCTCAATACGACTCACTCCACTAGTTATGGGGTGAGGCCACGAGTTGTAGGAAGACTTGTGGTAAGCTGTCTGATGAGTTGGTAATTTACCAACTCATTTGGCTCTTAAGCACGAGTTATTGCTTTGTTTTCACACAATTTAGAAAGATTTTATGCCTTTTTCTTATTTTTGCAAGCATTGGATTGAAACAAAGATAATGAAGGATTTGAACTTGAAGCGATCTGCTTTGGACATGCTTTGCACCTGTTGTAGCAAGTTGGCATATGCTTTTCACAGATGCCACACAAACAACACTGCCTTGGACATGATCTTCATCTACTAGCTGCAGAATTCATCTGCTAGCCGCAGAATTGCATATGCTAAATACAGATGCCACACAGATAACATTGAAGAAGACTGCCTTGGATATGCTTTCAATCTACTAACCGCAGAATGGCATTTGTGAAATATACATGAAAAGCAACTGATTTGCGTCACTGTTGAAGTGCAAAATTGTCTAGAAAGGCACCCATATACCTGAGAAGCTTCCAAGGGCATTTTTGGATAGTTTTTCATAACATTTATGTAGATTTAACCCCAATTGTACATTCATATAGGGGAGAATTGATTTTTTAAAGAGAGAAGAACAGAGATAGAATTGTAGAGAGCAGAACATCATAGAGATAGAAAGGGAGAGTACAATTTACTTTGTTCTTCTTCAATTTCCATCGGGCAAGAACTCCATTGTTGAAGAACTTAAGCTTAAAATTAATTACTAAATATAATGAACTTAGAGGAATTCCTTAGGGGTATAATTTCTCTCTCTTTACTTATGAGTAGCTAAATTTCTTGCTAGGGGTGTGTGTGCATGATAGGTGTCTAGAAATAGGTATTGATGAATTGTTCTTAGATTTGAGTAGTAAGCATGGATCTATTATTTTCTACAAATTTTAATTAAATAATTGATGGTTGCATGTAATACCCCGGAAGTGCCTAAGAGTAGACTGGAGGGTTGAGAAATTAAATCTGCAGAAAATGGGGAAAAAGTTACAGGACAAGAGGTTCTAACGACTCTTGGTTGGAAACAACGAGCCGTTGTGACCATACAGGGTAAGGGGCTAGGTCGGGTGTCACAACCCGATAGTACACCCGAATCGTAGAAACGGGACAAGAAACCCTGAGGGACCCCAAGTCAACCCATGGGATGAGCATATAACCAAACCATTCACATAAGGTGGAAAAATTAGCTTAATATTCAAGAACTAAATAAAACCATGAGATGAAATATAAGAAACTACAGTACATGATCCAAGCATAAATAGCTGAATACTACAAATAGGTATGAAAGCCTCTAATCATAATAGACGGGTTGAAGGGACAAGACCAAAACTAACCCCAACATTCTAGAAAAAAAAAGACAGACAAATATCCGAACAAGAAGACCCCATATCATAAGGACTCACCACTGAGAACTGAGAGCAGAACTGAGAGCAAGCTAAGAGCGATGCTGAACCTGCGAACTGGATCCTGTATCATAAAATGATACAGCATGGAAAATATGCGGGCCAGTACTTGGAATATACTGTGTATGCCAGGTATGCAAGCCAATACTTAAAACATAAAAGTTATAGGAGTGGGGACATCATGATCATAAAGACTAAAATCATAAGTATAACATAAGGCTCAAGATTTCCAAAACATTCGTAAACCTTCCATAGTCGTAAAATGAGAGAAAAACATTTCATAAAACATAACTTGAACCAAAAGAACATAATCATACATGCATTAAAACAATGAGGAACAGTGGGAGATTTCTATAACCGACATACCCCATTTGAGCACACATGGAGCCCGACCTGCAAGCCTAGTCGGGAGGCCGTTCATACCTTGCCAAGGGTATGAACCATGAAAGACGTGATGTCACTTGTGAATTCCCTGTAGGGAATAAGGGACAGTCACTGAGGAGGTCCCAAACATATCCTTCGGTGGCACGTAGTTTTGAGATTTGGGGCGTAACCTAGGCCCCGAACCTACTCGGTGTTATGTACTACTCCTAAAACATGCAACATGCTCATAGAAATTCATACATGACATGCATGGCTAGTTAATTCATCATAATCATAACATGCTTGAGAATTCGTAATACTAGCCATTGAATTGGGCCCGTGGATCAGCCAAAATCATAGTTTATAAATCATAAGCCGTATGTGGGCATTACCGATAATTTCAATCATACTTTAAATGCTTAAAATTTGTATAAAACGTGACAAAAATATCATGAGTAATTGAAAACATGCTTAAAATTCAAAAGTTCATATCATGCTTGAGAAATCTCCATAACCATGAATTTCACTAAACTCCTCATGATTTGGGCACATATGCTTTGAGAGATTAAATCACCCAATATTGAATAAAAATAAGTAACAAAAGCCCAATAATTCAAAACCCATGATTTTGAACATGCTACAACGAGCTCATATCGATTTTTTGAGAAAACATGCATTTGGATTATAACCCATAAAGAATTGGTAACTTAAACATACAATTAGGGAGAAATTTGGCATAGTAAGGACTAAACCACCCATTCAAAACCCCACATTCCTGGAACTTCTTGATTCTTAACTCCCTAGAAAAGCCCTAGATGGAATCTTGAAGAACTTGATGAAGAACACTTGAATCCCTTTTCGCTTTCCTCTCTAATCTTACATGTACCAAATGAGATTTTTCATGAATGATTCCCCCTTAAAAGACCCTGTCTCGACCTCAAAACGATGTTGTTTATGTCTTAGGAGCGTAGAATATTACGACAAGGCCCTTACTAATTTATAGGAAATAACTGCCAGGTGACCCTAAAAGGTGACCTGACGACTCGTCAGGATGGGCTACGAGTCGTGTCGCCCGTCAAGTACACTGGTTAATGAACTGTTGAGGCTCGCAACGGGGGACTTAACGACTCATCCCTAGTGAGCATGACTCATGGTCACCTCCCGTTAAGTACACTGTCTTAACATCAATGAAAATGATCCTGTTTGCTCACGACTCACCTCATGAGTCGTTGGGACAGACCACGACTCGTGGGGTCCCATCCATTAGATACACTGGACATATCCTCTATCTATATTCCCATACCACACCACGATTGACATGATGACTCGTGGCAGCTGACCACGAGTCATTCCCTCACTCGTGGGAACCTCAGTCCTTCATTTCCCCAAGGTCTCCCCACGATCCACTTAACAACTCGTGGGGTCTTCTCACGAGTTGCCCATGACTAGTCGTGTGCCTGCAACCTCAATTTCATAATTTTCCTATTTCAACTACCGAGTCTGATCTTTGAACTTAGGAGGTATAACAATATCTCCCCCTTGGGAACATTCATCCTTAAATGTTAGAAACATGCAAAAAACCTAGAAAAAACCAATCACCATATGCAAATACTGATCATTTAAGCTTAAAACTGATGGAATGACTACCCCCGAAAAGAACTACATAGATGGACTGAATTTAGACATCATATACATATATCATATAATAAAACAAACTTGTATACATGAATGGAACAGGAAAAACTGATTAGAGGTTTAGGGAAAAAATTGATACCTCAAACTGAAACTGAGCCGGTAGGGAACAAATGAGGGTATTTAGCTATCATATCCGCTCCGACTTCCCACGTAGCTCCCTCAACATGCTGATTTCTCCGTAACACCTTTACTAAAGCTATTTACTTGTTCCTCAGCCTCTAAACCTGACGATCCAAGATTGCAACGGGAATTTCCTCAAAACTAAGGCTATCCTTCACACCAACACTTTCCACTGGAGCCACTAAGGCTGGATCTCCCAAGCACTTTTTCAAGAGTGCTACGTGAAATACAGGATGAACTGAAGCCATCTCTGAAGGTAAGTCTAACTCATAGGATACTTTACCAACTCATCTCATAATCCAGTATGGACCAATACAGCGGGGGATGAGTTTTCCTTTCTTCCCGAATCTCATTATTCACTTCATGGGAGATACCTTCAAAAACACCCAATCATCAATCTCGAACTCAAGATCTCTTCTCCTTATATTCGCATCAGACTTTTGGTGACTTTGAGCCAGTTTCAGACTTTCTCTTATTAATGAACTTTCTCCACAACCTCATGGACTGAATCTGGACCCACCAATGAAGCCTCACCAACTTCAAACCAACCAATGGGTGATCTACACCTTCACCCGTAAATAGCCTCAAACAGTGCCATTTGGATGATAGATTAATAACTGTTGTAGGCAAACTCAATAAGAGGTAAATGCTCATCCCAGCTACCCTTGAAATCAATAATGCAAGCTCTTAACATGTCCTCGAGAGTCTGGATAGTCCGCTCCGCCTGACCATCTGTGTGCGGATGAAATGTCGTGCTAAGCTTAACCTGTGTACCAAGTCCCTTTTTAAAAGATCTCCAAAACTAAGAGGTGGACTGGTTACCTCTATCCGATATGATGGACAAGGGCACTCAATGCAACCTAACCAGCTCTTGGATGTATAATTTGACATAAGCTTCCACTGAATCGGTGGTTTTGACAAGTAGAAAATGAGCAGCCTTAGTTAACATGTCCACCACAACCCAAATGGAGTCATACTGTCAACGAGTGTGGGGAAAACCTATTATGAAGTCTATGTTGATTTCTTCCCACTTCCAAGAAGGAATTCTGATATCTTGAAGTACACTTCTCGGTCTCTGATGTTCCACTTTCACTTGTTGGCAATTCTGACACTTGGCTACAAATTTTGCAATGCCCTCTACATGCCATTCCACCAGTAGATTTCTCGCAAGGAATGATACATCTTGGTGGCACCTGGATGGATAGAATATATGGATCTATGAGCCTCATGCAACATCCGGCTCCTCAAATCACCCACGTTCGGAACACATAAGTGACCCTGGTACCGAAGTACACCATCTCCCCCTTTAGAGAAGGCTTCTACCTTCTGATTTTGAATAGCTTCTTTCAACTTTTCCAAGGTTGGATCTTCATCTTGTTTAGCCTTCACCGCCGTTACCAAGGATGACTCTGATCCGTTCTGAACAACTACACTACTATTGGTCGAGCCAACTGACCTAATCCCCAATCATTCAAGTCGATGTACCTCCTTCACCAGCTCCTTCCTGTCTACACTCATGTGCGGCACACTCTCCATAGAGAATCTACTAAGGGCATCCGCTACCACGTTGGCCTTACCTGGGTGGTAAAGGACACTCATGTCATAGTCCTTAAGTAGCTCCAACCACCTCCATTGTCGAAGATTGAGATCCTTCTGCGTTAACACATATTGTAAGCTCTTGTGGTCAGTGAATACATCTACATGAACCCATATAAGTAGTGTCGCCATATCTTCAAAGAAAATACCACCGCTGCCAACTCAAGATCATGGGTCAGGTAATTCTTCTCATGAATTTTCAGCTTTCTAGAAGCATATGCTATGACTTTCCCTTGATGCATCAATACATATACTAGTCCGACTCTCAAAGAATCACAATATACAACAAAGCCATCGGTGCCCTCCAGTAAAGTCAACACCGGTGTTGAAGTGGGTCGGGCCTTAAATTCATGGAAGCTCTTCTCAAAGGCCTACCATTGGAACTTCACCTTCTTCTGAGTTAATCTAGTCAATGGGGCTGCAATGGATGAGAAATCATCTACAAACCTCTGATAGTAACTGGCTAATCCCAAAAATCTCCTGATCTTCGAAGGGTTTACCGGTCTATGCCAGTTCTTCACTGCCTCTATATTCTGGGAGTGCACCATTATACTTTTTATTTACACTACATGTCCAAAGAATGAAACTGAATTTAGCCAGAACTCACATTTGCTGAACTTGGTGTAAAGCTTTTTATCCCTGAGGGTCGAGAGTGCTACCCTCAGGTGTGCAACATGCTCCTCCTAGCTCCTAAAATATATTAATATGTCGTCAATGAACATGATCACGAACATATCCACATATTCCTTGAATACCCTGTTCATCAGGTCCATAAAAGCTGCAGGGGCATTGGTTAATCGAAAAGACATAACAATGAATTCATAATGGCCATACCGGTTCCTGAAAGCAGTCTTCGGGATGTCGCTCTCCCCAACCCTGAGCTGGTGATACCCGGACCTGAGATCTATCTTGGAGAAATATTTGGCATCCTAAAGCTGACCGAATAGGTCATCAATCCTGGGTAAAGGGTATTTATTCTTGATGGTAACCTTGTTTAACTGCCTTTAGTCAATACACATCCGAAGGGAACTATCTTTCTTCCGAACGAACAACATTAGGGCACCCCATGGAGACTTATTCAGTCTGATGAAACCCTTATCTAGCAAATCCTTCAACTGCTCCATTAACTCTCTTAGCTTGGTTGGGGCCATTCGGTAAGGAGGAATCAATATAGGATATGTGTCGGGTAAAATATCAATCTCAAAATCAATCTCCCTCTAGGGAGGAGAACCTGGTAGGACATCTAGGAATACCTCAGGATACTCACATACCCCGAGGACTAATTGAATGGTCGGGGTCTCGGACATGGAATCCTTAACCCTAACCAAATGGTAAATACAACCCTTAGCAATAATTTTCTAGGCCTTGAGATAGGAGATAAAGTATCCTATAGGTACCACTGAACTACCCCTCTATTCTAAAACTGGTTCATCTAGTAATGAAAACTCCACTGCTCGGGTTCTACAGTTAACAAATGCATAACATGCAAACAACCAATCCATGCCCAAAATAATGTCAAAATCAGTCATAGTCAATTCTACTAAGTCTGCGTAGGTACCCTTATGCAATACTGTAACGGGGAAACCTCTATATACCTGCCTTGCTACGACTGAATCCCAATCGGAGTAGACACGAAAAATGGTTCTGACAAAATTTCAGGACTGACTCCAAAGTTACTGGCACTGTAAGGTGTCACAAAAGACAGTGTAGCTCCTGGATCTAACAAAGCATAAGCATCAATATGAAAGACACGCAACATACTCGTAACCACATCGGGAGAAGTCTCTTGCTCCTGTCAAGAGCCAAGTGCATAAAATCGGTTCTGGCGCTGACCGCCAGCTGGACCAGTCGAAGTACCCTGCTGAGTAGGATGTGCCACTGGAGCTGCTGAACTAGCTGCTGGAGTGCAGGCTCCACCACTCCCTAACCTGAATGTGAGGCAATTCCTGAGCCTGCGTCTGCATTTTCCACATAAGAAACAAGCATCTTAGCCCACCAAACACTTTCTTGGGTGCTTCTTGCCATACTAGCACAAGATGAGAATATGTGCTCTATGCGCATGCTACTCTGGCCCCACGAATCTAAGGCCCTGCTCCTCTAATCGTCTTGAGGCCTGGATGCGGTACTGGCTGATGATGTGCTAGTGTAATAGATCTGTGCTAGGACTGCTGGTGAGGCCCACCTCCTGGTCTCCACTGGGAGGACTTGTAGCTATCAGTTCTGTCCCTCTTGGCCTCCCTATGCCTCATATGAGCTGCCTCCATCTACTGGGCATAAAGGACTATCCTGGGTAGTCCATATCCTTATGAAGCATGGTCTTTCTGCAGTCCTTATCCAGATACTCAGCTACTCCCTGCACGAATCTGCTCACACGCGCCCTCTGGTCCATCACTAACTCCGGGGCATACTTTGATAGGCGAGTGAACTCAAGTGAATATTCTAACACTGTCATCTTTCTCTGTTTGAGGTTAACAAATCAATTGCTTTCAATTCCCCTATCTCCTGAGGGAAGAATCTTTCGAGAAAGGCCATGTGGAACTCATCCCAACTGATAGGACCCGCTTCCACTGCCCTGCTGTCCTTCCATTGCTTGTACCAATTATAAGAGACCTCCTTTAGCTAATAAGAAGCCAAATCAACAAATTCCTCATTTGTCATCCCCATAACCTTGGTGACCCTTAAGATCCCTTCAATGAACTCGTGTGGATCCTCGTCCACCTTTGATCCCGTGAACTCGAGAGGGTTCATACTCAAAAAGTCTCTAATCTGAGCCACTGTTGTGTTACCATTCCGTGGGACATGTGCAACAACCTACTGGTTAACCTGAGCGGTCAAGGCCTGCGCCAACATTTGAATAGCTGCCTGAAACTCAACATGGACAGCTGGCTCTAGTGCCTGGGGCTCTTGGACAGGTGGGGCTTGCTAATGCTCATGATCATTTCCACCTCTGTGGCCTTCATCATTTCCATTCCTCCTTACATTTATTCTTTTGGGAGCCATAATTTTCTACAATCGCGAATAGCATGAATTAGGAGGATGGATAGACTTTTCATCGCACGACATGGATCATGAAAGAAGGGAACGTTTCCTAAAATGTTTAGCAGCCTCTTCGTTATAAGTGTGGACGTTTCACACCCATGAAGAAGACTCTACCTAACGCAGCTTTCAGACTCCCTAGGACACATTGGAACCTATTGCTCTAATACCAAGTTTTTCATGACCCGAGAGTACACCTGAATCGTAGACACGAGACAAGGAGCCCCGAGGGACCCCAAGTCAACCCATGGCATGAGCATATAACCAAACTATTGACATAAGGCAGAAGAATTAGCTTAATAGTGAAGAACTAAATAAAACCATGACATGAAATATAAGAAACTACAGTACATGATCCAAGCGTAAATAGCTGAATACTACAAATAGGTTTGAAAGCCTCTAATCATAATATATGGGTTGAAGGGACAAGACCCCAACTAACCCAACATTCTGAAAACAAAAAGGCAGACAAAAATCCGAACATGAAGCCCCCGGATCATAAGGACTCACCTCTGAGAACTGATAGCAGAACTGAGAGCAAGCTAAGAGCGATGTTGAACTTGTGAATTGGATCCTTTATCATAAAATGATACAGCATAAAAAATATGCGGGTCAATACTTGGAATGTACTAAGTATGCGAGGTATGCAAGACAATACGTAAAATATTAAAGTTATAGGAGTGGGGACATCATGATCATAAAGACTGAAATCATAAGTATATCATAAGGCTCAAGGCTTTCAAACTATTTGTAAACCTTCCATAGTCATAACATGAGAGAAAAACATTTCATAAAACATAACATGAGCCAAAAGAATATAATCATACATGCATTAAAACAATGAGGAAGAGTGGGAGATTTCTATAACCAACATACCCCATTTGAACACACATGGAGCCCGACCTGTAAGCCTTGTCGGGAGGCCTTCCATACCTTTCCAAGGGTTTGAAGCATGAAAGGCGTGATATCACTCACGAAGGCCCCATAGGGAAAAAGGGACAGTCACTGAGGAGGTCCTAAACATAACCTACGGTGGCACGTAGTTTTGATATTCGAGGCGTAACCGAGCCCCCGAACCTGCTCGGTGTTAAGTACTACTCCCAAAACATGCAACGTGCTTATAGAATTTCATATATGACATGCATGGCTAGTTAAGTCGTGATAATTATAACATTCTTGAGATTTCGTAATACTAGCCATGGAATTGGGCCCGTGGATCGGCCAAAATCATAGTTCATAAATCATAAGTGACATGTTGGCGTTGAGCATAAATTCAATCATACTTGAAGTGCTTAAAATTTATAGGAAACATGATCGTAATATAATGAGTAATTGCAAATATGCTTAAAACTCAAAAGTTCATATCATTCTTGAGAAATCACCATAACCATGAATTTCACTAAAATCCTCATGATTTAGGCACATATGCTTTGAGATATTAAATCACCCAATATTGAATAAAAATAAGTGACAACAACCAAACAATTCGAAACTCATGATTTTGAACATGCTACAACGAGGTCATATCGATTTTTTGAGGAAACATGCATTTGGGTTATGTCCCATCAAGAATTGGTAACTTAAACATAGAATTAGAGAGAAATTGGGCATGGGTGGGGACAAAACCACCCATTCAAAACCCCACATACCTGGAACTTCTTGATTCTTAACTCCCTTGAAAAGCCTTAGATGGAAACTTGAGGAACTTGAAGAAGAACACTTGAATCCCTTTCATTTTTCCTCTCTACTCTTAAATGTACCAAATGAGGTTTTTCATGAATGATTCCCCCTTAAAACACCCTGTCCCAACCTTAAAATGATGTAGTTTATCTCTTAGGAGCGTAGACAATTATGAGAAGGCCCATACTAATTCACAGGAAATAACTTCCAGGTGACCCTAACGGGTGATCTGATGACTCGTTAGGACGGGAAACGACTCATCGTGTCACCCATCAAGTACACTGGTTAACTAAACTACTGAGGCTCGCAATGTGGGACTTAACGACTCGTCCCCAGTGACCATGACTCGTGGTCACCTCCCGTTAAGTACACTGCCTTAACGTCAATGAAAATCATCTTGTTTGCTCATGACTCACCTCACGAGTTGTTGGGATAGACCACGACTTGTGGGGTCCCATCCGTATGATACACTGGACATCTCCTCTATCTATATTCCCAAACCACCCCATTATTTACATGACAAGTCGTGGTGGTTGACCAAGAGTCATTCCCTCACTCGTGGGGACCTCAGTCCTTCATTTCCCCCAGGTCTCCCCACGAGCCACCTAACGACTCTTAGGGTCTTCTCACAAGTCGTCCCATGACTCGTCATGTGCTTGCAACCTCAATTTCACAATTTTCCTATTTCAACTTTCGAGTCCGATCTTTGACCTTCCAGGGTATACACTGGGTGCCAGGGTAGAAAATGTGTGTTGCAACAATTCATTGTGGGATGCAATGGCCCATTGTCATGAGTCATGGTTTGAGGAGCCCAAGTGGTAGTGTAAATCACGACCGATGTAACGACTCATTGTGGGAAACAACGAGCCGTTATAGGTGGTCATGGGTTGGATCTCAGGTTTCCTTGGTGGTAGCAACGGATGGAAACAACGGGCCATTGGAACTTATAATGGTCCGTTGTATTGGTCGTTGGTAGGAAGGTGAAGGAAGGACTAGGGGATCAATGGGAGGTTAAAACAGGTCATTGAAGGTGACAACGACCCATCTTGTCAGTCGTTGGTTGAGAAGCTGAAAGTTGTAGAGGTACAGTGCATTCAACGGATGGTGACGGTGGGTCGTTGTATGAGACAATGACCCATCTTGAGGGTTGTTTTTTCCAGTTTGGGCAAGTTTTCAGATTTTTCTTGGGGGCAGTTTGGTAAAATCCCATGCATCAAACTTTAAAGTGACGTGATTTTGGTATTATTTGGGAAATTTTTAAGGGTTTTCCTAAACCTAATCTCTCATTCTCTCATGAATATTCTCTCAAACCCTTCTTCCTCCCTTCTTTCAAGTTCAAGGTTTCTTCAAGGGTTTTCTTCAAGGGCTTCAAGGTGCAATTTAGAGTGGAATTTCTCCTACCAGGTATGTGGGTCTTTCAACAAGGATATTCCTCCATCCTTGTGTCCCAAAAATATTTTTATTAAAATCACGATTTTAATTAATCTAGAAAAGCATGACCTAGGGCTTGTATGATGAGAAGGTTCTTCTATATTCTTTTATATTCTTCTTAAATGTTAAAATCATCTGAAATTATGAATTTAATTGTAATGTAAATTGAAGGGTTGCCTTGAATTGTGGATTATATGTTGGGAATACAAGATTGTAGCATGTTCTTCATAAATTGGCTTGAGTATTGAATGGGATCTATGTATTGCTCATTTTATTATTGTAGTAAATCATGAACATGATGGAATTATGAAAATATTGTCTAATTAACCCTAATGACTTGATTATGAAATTAATGACTATGTTGGGATGAGTTGGAGTTTGTGGGCTTGAGCAATTCGAAGTAAATTATGTATTATCACCATGTTTTTGATTTAATTGGTTGGGTATGACTAGATTGCCTTTATATTGTTGAATTATGAAGCTTGGGAGGATTCTAAATTATTTTCCTTACTAAAATAGTTTTTCTTAAATCTTGAATCTAAAAAGCCCGTGGATGAAAAGTTCGTAAAAGAAGTGATTTATGAGAAATGTGAGATGATGAGGAGATTGATGATGAAAAGCATGTTTCTAAAACTACCCATGATTATGTCGTTGTTTTCAAAATGAATTTAGTAGATCCAATTATGATAAAGTTTGGGCAAGGCCCCATGTTGATTTAAAACGACGACTTTTCTTGAAATAAGCTTACTGCATTATTTGGAGGGAAGTCTCCCAATTTCATAAATGTTAGTCAGTGGTATGCTTTGAAATAAATGAAGCCATGTATCTTTTATAAAGTATGATTGGAAGCTATTAATAATTCATGACCTCATACAACATGATGATGTGAATGATATTGCAACTGTTGGGCTTGTTGTTGTTAGAAAGTAGCCCTATCTTGTCGAAAAGAATGTCGTATTATGGAAATTAGTAAATGTTCTTTTCTCCAATTACCTATAGTAACTTAGCATAGTCTTAGTTAGTCAGGACTCACATCCCTAGTCTTTAGTGAAGTATGTCTTCCCTTAGTCTGTCGGGACTCACATCCCTAGTCGTTACTGGAGTATGTCTTCTCTTAGTCAGTCGGGACTCACATCCCTAGTCATTAGTGGAGTATGTCTTCTCTTAGTTAGTAGGAACTCACATCCGTAGTCAGTCAGTGACACTCTTATATTAGAGCTTCTTCTCCCTTTGATAGTCAAGGATTCTCTTTAGCTAAGAATGTTTACCTTTGATAGTCAGGGATGCTCCCTTCGACCGTCAGGGACTCCCCCAGGGACCCTCTTGATATCAGTCACGACATCGTACCTTTGTATTATTCCCGATTATTACTTTTTCACATCAACTGTTACTATAGTGATGTATTTCTTCATATTGTGGTTATATTGATATGAATATGTGAATGCCATACAAGATTGTCGTATCATTTTAGTTGCATTACTATTAATGCATTTTTACATTAATTCCCTCTTGTATATATTAAGTGGTAGTTTATTTACGCTTCCTGCATACTCAGTACATTCCATGTACTGACCGCACACCTCTTGTGCTATATCGTTTCATGATATAGATCCAGGTCCCCAGGTTCAGCCGCGTGGTTAGATATGCTTCTCCTTCTCCTAGCTGCTAGTGGTGAGTACTCATCATCCGAGGACGTGGTTTACGTTCTTAATTTTTTAGTTTTCAGAATTTGGGAGTTAGCTAGGGGCTTGTCCCAGTAACTCATCAGTTAGTAGAAGGCTTTTAGACTTATTTAGACAGATTCAGCGTTGTATATAAGTGTTTCTAAGATTTCTATATGGGTTATATTATATTCCTATTAGCAGCTACCGCTTATTTTTGATGTTAGTCATTTCTGGTGTTAAGAGTATGCGATGATTATGCCATGGGTTGACTTGGAGCCTCTCAGGGTTCCTTGTCCCGTGTAACGAATAGGGTGTGGACTCTGGTCGTGACATTGCATACATTGATTTAGCTTTATTATCTTGCTTTTGCTAGAAATAAGGAAGTAAAGGTTGGGTGAAGATTCAATAGTGAGGAATTGGGTGTGTGATGCTTCGGCTTGAGCTAGATATAGTCAAGACCCATATTCATATTCCATTAAAATGTTACGACTAGAGATAGTTAACCCTTCCTCAAGCTTGGTTGGTTGGTTTGTTAATTGGCTTTGGGATTTGAGAAAACACAAGGTAAACACAACCTTTTGGTTGATAAACATAGGATATAGCCATAACCAACACTCTTCATGCTCTAATTGAATCTCAAACATTTTAATCAACCCTATTAAGTTGATGCCCCATCAAATGCACACCCCTAGTCACACTCATTGATTGCAACAAGTCGCTTGACCCTGTTTTACTTTCCAAATTTGACATTGATACTTGGTCGTCTCCCCCCAATATTTACATTATATTTTTAGACATGATGTTATCGAGTTTGAGTTGATTTATGACTTTTGGATAAAATTTCCTTAATCTCTATGGCATTCGACCCCAACACTGATTGGGAGTTTATTTTTTGGAAATGACCGTAGCCACCTCCTTTAAAAAGGAGACTTGTATTGAGCGTAATCCAAAATATGGTGCCATTACTGGGAATTGGCTTGTGATTGTCATTTGTTTTTTATCGATTCAAACTTGTATCGAGTCTTGTTTTATTTTTATTTTCATTGGTTTTTATTTTTACTATGGAATCATGGAATGGAAAGGGGTTTGGTAGTTGTAATCCATATCTTGATGACCCATGTCTATATTGTGGAGGAACTCATTTCTGGAAAGATTGATGATATGCCCCTAGAAGAGAGATGTGCACCTTCTCACTTTTACGATGGGTGTGATTGACCTAATTAGTTCGCTTATCGACCTAGTAGCTGTAACAAAAATTCTAGTTGTGCTTTTGAGTTTGATAGGAATGATGAAATGGTATGTGAAGGACGAAGCATGACATATGAACGTATGGAAGCCATGCTCCAAATTTTTTTGGAAAAGGATGCCGATATCTCAATGCCCATGGAATTGTCTACTCCTCAAGAAATAAACTCTAGTTCTCTGAAAGAAGAAGCTGAGGAGATATTGAGAAGTATAACAAGGAGGAGTGAACAATGGGACCTAGTCCTGACTGACTGGTGAGAACAAGTTCAACATGATGATGAGGAAGTTACCTAAAATATGGATTTTTCCATGGGAGGATTTCCACAAGCCTTACAAAATTCCCATCATGAAGAAAAACTTGACCAGGCTAAGCAATGTCAAGAAGTTAAGCTACTAAAAATTTCTACTCAACACGTGAAGGCCAACCTAAACAATGATATGATGGAGACATGCAAGGGTCAACATCAAATGGTCGTGGGTGGTACTTTTGATCAGTTCTGAATGAAGATGAGGTAAAGATGAAATTTGAAGAGTTAATGTCTATTTGCCAACTAACCAACCTAATATCAACGCAAGATGCCAAAAGTGAAGAAGTGCTGCTAGAGTTGTAAGGACAAGTCCAGAAAATACTTTTTCAAGTCTCTAGTGCATTTGATAGGGAGGATGTCAAAATGGAAGCATGCTTAAGAATGGAGTGACTTGGACCTAACTCACAATATTGAGGCAACCAAGTCTATAGAGGATTTTAAAGTGTAAGATCAAAGTAGCTTTATCTTTAAGTTTGTCATGCCAAAAGACAAAATCACATCCCTCCTTTAATGGTTAAGAAGTGCAAGATGCGACATCTATGGCTTGGTGCCTTTATTTTTATACAACCATCCCTCGAGCAGAGTAGAAAAGTGAAAAACAAATTAGGGGTGCAATATAAGTTCAAAGTGGAAAGAAAAGAGGTAAATTTTATGACGTCAAGCCCCGATATTGAATTAGGCGCTTCTTGGGCGGCAACCCAAGATTTTTTTAATTTCTTTTTACTTCACATCTGTGTTGTTTTGGCTTGTTCAGGGTTGAAAAAGTGTGGAATATGACCAAATTTGGAAGGAGCTAAAACGAGGCACCTGCACTGGACCTGCGAAAGATGAGTTGATAATTTACCAATTCATTTGGCTTTTAAGCATGAGATATTACTTTATTCTCATGCAAATTAGGAAGGTTTTATGCCACTTTTATTTGTTTGTGCAGGTATATGACTTGAACAAAGTAAAGGGAAGAATTGAACGGTAGAAGATATAGGACATGTTTGCAGGTGCCACACAGATAAAACTGGAAAAATAGGCTATATTGGATCTGTGAACCACATATGGTTATCTGAAAAATGTAGGTGCTACCGCAGTTGACATGGAGAGGGAACTGTGTAAGCCTATTGGAGGATATGCGAGCCGCGAATGGGCATTTGCAAAATACAAATGTCATGCAAGTGACTCAGATGCTGACAAGGGCAAAATCAGTCAGTTTTGGCATGAATGTACAGAAGCTTCCTAGGATAATTTTGGAAAGTTATGCAAAAGGAATTTCAAAGATTTTACCATATTTGTACAATTACACATTATGCTACATAAAATTTTATAGAGAGAAGTTTAGAGAGATAGAGAGTAGAGTACTATTACTCTGTCTTCTTCAATTCCCATTGGACAAAAACCTTCATTGTTTTATATTTTGAGCTTAATTTTAGTACTTAATATGATGAAGTTAGAGGAAATCCTTATGGGTATAATTTCTCTTTCCTTATTCATGAGTAACTAAATTATTAGCTAGGGATATGTACATAATGGGTGTTTAAACTTGATTGGGTGTTGATACTTTATTCTTAAATTCAATTAATAAGTATGGATCTATTATTTCCTTTGAGTTTTAATTGAAAAATTAATGGTTGCAAACATTGATTTAGTTTTCTTATCTTGCTTTTGCTTGAGAGAGAGAAGTGTGATTTGGGTGAGGATTCAATGGTGAGGAATTAGGTGTGTGATGCTTGGGCTTGAGTTAGAGCCAATAAGGACCCATATTGAATCTGTTTAAAAGGATTACGATTAGAGATAACTTAATTCTTCCTCAAGCCTTGTGGGTTGGTTCTTTGATTGGCTTTGGGGTTTGAGAAAATCCAAGGTAAACACATCCTCTTGGTTGAGAAACATGGGTTGTAGCTTTATCCACTGTTATCCATGCTATACTTGAGTTTAAGGCATTTGAATAAACCCTATTCTAGTTGCATCATAGTAGTTACACATCCCTATTTCCTTCTCCTTGATTGCAACAAGTGAGTTGCCCTTGCTTTATTTTACAATTTGAATTCGATCCTTGCTTCTTTTTCCCCCAATATTTACATGATGCTATTTAGACATAACACTAGCTAGTTTGAGTTAATTTACATCTCTTGGATCATCTGTTCTTATTATATGCAGAATTCAACCTCGACACCGATTAGGAATTTATTTTTTGACAGCAACTGCAGCCACCTCCTTTAAAAGGGAGAGCTGTATTGAGCATTATTAAAAAATGGTGTCCTTTCCAGAAATTGAGATGTGATTGCCATTTGTTGTTTATTGATTCAAACTTGTTTTAAGTCTTGTGTTGTTTTTACTTTGTTTGGTGTTTTTTCTGATTGCGTAGGAAGTCAAAGGTAAGCTACTCTAGTGATTCTGGTAGTGTGGAGGGATTCATGGAAGTGAAGGATGAACCTAGGGAACATAATGTAGCTGGTGCCATTCGCCTACCACCAACTGTATGATATGTCGTATTCCATGTGACAAGCACCATGTTACATCTCTTGCAAATGAAAGGGCTTTTTGAAGGACTAGCTAGCGAGGATGCTAATCGGCATCTTTGAAACTTTATTGAAATATTTCAACCATTTAACAGCCAAAAGTCAATCGACTTAAGGTTATTCCCATTCTCTTTGACGGGAGAGGCTACGACATGATTGGTGGAGCTGCCTCTGAGATCTATCACATCTTTGAAGGAGTTGACTGAAACATTCCTTGATAGATTCTTTTCACCCTCTCGGATGCTTCAACTTCATGAAGAGATCAGACACTTCCGAAAACTCTCAGTATAACCCATTTATGACGTGCGACTGAGATTTAAAAAGAAAGTTCCTATTTGTCAAATCAAGGAGTGCCAAATGGGGTCCTTATTCAAAGTTTTTAGTAGTCCCTTGATTTGATAAACAAGTCTATGGAAAATAATTTGACTGGTGGTTCCATAATGCACCAGACCTACGGACTTGCTAAGGCACTCTTGGATTGAATGACTAAAACCAATCGGGCATTATATACTAGAGAGACAGAGGTGTCCCCCAATGCATCTTCCAACAATATGACAGCTAAAATTCGGAGAAGAGATGAAGAAAGAGATGAAACATTGGCCAAAATTATGACCCAAGTAGAGTTGCTTGTAATGAAGTATTTGGGATCCAGATCCAAAAGTGTCAACGCTATTGGGGCTCAAGGATGCAACTCATTTAAGGAGGATGTTTCTCAAGCAACATATTATGAGGAATGTCACTTTATAATGAGCCAAATGGTAGGTTCTCGTCAGGGATACCAAGGTGCTAATCAAGGCCCATGACGTCCTTGTGATAAAAACCAAGGATGGAGAGATAGAGAAAAGAAAGGCTGGAGTGAAAGGGATAGTAGATGGAGAAATTGTGAGCCCAAAAGATAAAGGGACAAGTACAACAATCAGAGTGCAAATCCATACATTTCTCCCCTTAAAGTTGATGTAGTTTCATGACCCGAATGTACACCCGGATCGAAGACACGGGACAACGGACCCCGAGAGACCCCAAGTCAATCCATTGCTCATGCATTCAACTAATCTCATTTAAATAAATGGAATATTAAGCAAAAAACATCGCAGAAATGTAACTATGACATAGCATCAGAAAATACCAAACATTTACATAAGCTGAGTACTACACATTTGTCTGGAAGCCTTTAATTGGTAAGATGGGTTGATGGGACAACATCCCCAACTAACCAGAGCAATACTGAAACATAATCAACAGGAAAGTTTATCACACGGCCCTCAGAAGATGAATACTCACCAAGAAGCTGATACCGTAGGCTGGGATGGACTAAGGATGAGGATGAGCTTGAGACCCGGACCCTGTATCATTAAATGATACAGCATAGAAAGTATGCGGTCAGTACGTTGAACATACTGAGAATGCAAGGTAAGTAAAACGGACATTTTAAAAGTAGAATAACCTTATAAATAGACATAGGAGGAGGACATCATGCTTACATAAAAATCTTCATAATAAAACATAAGGCTCAAGACTTTCAAATCATTCATAATCATTCATTATCATAGTCGTAGATAAATTTATTATAGTATAACTTGAGACAATAACATAAACATAACAATGCATAAAACATGCGGAACAATGGGAGGACTCGTCATAACCGACACCATCATGGTAGAGCCTTTCATGATGCCCCACTGTCTCGCTCAAGTGGGCAGACACGACCCTGCCTTGCCAGGAAAGGGTCATGTATAAGGCATGCTATCACAATTGAGGGAATCATTATCAATACATCATCTCATTTACAACCCACGGTGACACGTGGTTATGAGACACCGGCATAGTCCTTTGAACGTCGGGTTGCTTGGTGCTAGACACTGCTGCCAAAAACATGCATATAGGCTCATACATAAATAATTAACATCATACATAAAAATTCATTGGCTAAGATATAACATTTTTCATCATTGATCCCTTTTAAAACATGCTTAGCCAAGAATCAAGGCACTTTTTATCGGCCAACATCATGAATCCATAAATCATGCAATTTGTTTCATATATCGTAAATCATTCTTCAACATGTGGGCATTGCCCATTACTTCGTCATACTCAATACTTTCAAAATATGCTCATAAACATGGGTAACTAGAAAATCATGCTTTTCCACCATCAATAAACTCAAATTGTAGAGTATTCATCATAAATCATAACTTCCATGAACTTTCATAAAATGGGCAATTTAGATTTAAGAGCTTGAAACATGATTAAAGGAAAATAATGATAAAATCTGCCCATCATTCAAAATTCAATAATTAAAAATCAATTAAATCATACCCATAAAGAAAAATCACATTGTCATTCTTTGGGTAAAACCCCATGGAATTTGAGTAGGAGGATTCATGAATTAACTTGAAATTTGGGAATGGGTGGGAAAGAATTTCACCCATTTTAAAACCCTACACACCTGGGAATACATGGACTTGAAGTTCCTTGAGCACACACAAGGAAATTGATGAAAATTTGGGGAAGAAGGCCTTGAATCTCCCAAAAACCTCTCTAAAATCATTGCATGAGAATGGAAATGCATAAATGGCTTAACCCATCTTATCAAACTCAAAAACATATCCAAAACTACGTAGTTTAGGCCTTAGGGACTTAGGAAGTTACAAAAGCACCCTTATTAAAATGCAGGAATTTCTGGTTGCCAGTCCTCACGAGGGACCTAACGGATCGTTGCCACAGGGCATGACTCGTTGCCACACGGCACAACTCGTTGCCTTGATCTATGGAGTCCACTGCACAAACCTCCAAAGGAACCCCGCGGGTGACTTCACGAGTCGTGTGGTCAGAGCAGGACTCGTGGTCACCTTCGTGACCTACACTGCCCATCCCATCTTGCCAAATCTCCAGGGTTGACCACAGGTGACCTCACGAGTCTTGAAGTCTGACCACAACTTGTGGTCAAGACCTTGGCCTCCTCACTCAGGCCTTTCCACACCATGCTGACCACCAGTCACCTCACGACTCGTGGTCACTCCTCACGACTTACCTCATGAGTCATTTTTTGACCTGGTGCGACTTTTCAGTTTTTCTCCGTTTTCACTTTTGGGTCTGATCCTTGGTTCCCAGGGTATAACAATATCTCCCTCTTGGGAAAATTCATCCTCAAATGTTAGAAACACGTAGAAAACTCATAAACAAGCTATCACCATATACGATTACCAATTATTTAAGTCAAAAATTGACGTAATGACTACCTTCGACAGGAACTACATAGCTAAACTGAATTTCGACATCACATACTTTTACCATATCACAAAACAAACTTATACACATGAACTGAACGGGAAAAGCTTATTAAAGATTTAGGGAAAAACTGGTACCTCAAATTGAAACTAAGCCAGTAGGGAACAAATGAGGGTATTTAGCTATCATCTCTGCTTCGGCTTCACACGTAGCCCCCTCAACATGTTGATTTCTCCATAATACTTTAACTTAAGCTACTTCTTTGTTCCTTAGACTCCGAATCTGACGATAAAAGATTTCAACGGGAATTTCTTCATAACTAAGGCTGTCCTTCACTCCAATGTAGTCTACCGGAATTACCAAGGCTGAATCACCCAAGCACTTCTTTAAAAGTGATACATGAATGGCGGGATGAACCGAAGATAGCTTAGAGGGAAAATAGAACTCATACGCCACCTTACCAACTCTTCTCACAACCCAGTAGTGGCCAATATAGCAGGGACTGAGTTTACCTTTCTTTCAAAACCGCATGACTCCCTTCATGGGAGATACCATTAGAAATACCTTATTGTCCACATAAAACTCCAAATCTCTTCTCCTCACATCAGCATACGATTTCTGACGACTCTAAGTGGTTTTCAACCAATCCCTTATCAACTGAATCTTCACCATCGCGTCATGAACCGAATTTGGTCCTATCATAGATACCTCACCAACCCCGAACCATCCGATGGGAGATCTATACCTCCACCCGTGAAGATCCTCAAACGGTTCCATCTGGGTACTAGAGTGGTAACTATTATTATATGAAAACTCGATCAAGGGAAAATGATCATCCCAACTACCTTTAAAATCCATAACACATGCCCTCAACATATCCTTAAGGGTCTGAATGGTTCGTTCTGCCTGGCCGTCTGTTTGTGGATGGAAGGCTATTCTGAGCTTAACCTGCATCCCAAACCCTTTTTGGAAAAAATGCCAGAATTGAGAGGTAAACGGAGTACCTCGGTCTGAGATAATAGACAAGGGAACTCCATGAAGTCGAACCAACTCCCAAATATACAACTTAGCATAATCATCCGCTGAATCCTTGATCTTGACCGGTAGGAAGTATGCCGCCTTAGTTAGCCTGTCCACCACCACCCAAATGGAGTCATAGTGTCGGCGAGTAAGAGGTAGGCCTGTAACAAAATCCATATTTATCTATTCCTACTTCCAAGTGGGGATGCTGATATCCTGAAGTGCACCTCCCGGCCTTTGACGTTTGACTTTCACTTGTTGGCAGTTTGGACATTTTGCTATGAACTCTACAATATCTTTCTTCATACCATCCCATCAATAGATTTCTCGCAAATCTCGATACATTTTCATGGATCCTAGATGAATAGAATATCCGGTACCAGGTGCCTCATTTAATATCTGAACTCACAAATTATCAACGTCTGGAACACATAGTCGACCCTGGTATCGTAGCACACCATCTCCCCTTTGGGAGAAAACCTCCACCTTCTGACTATGCACCGCCTCCTTCAGCTTTCTAAATATTGGGTCCTCATCTTTCCAAGATTTAACATCAACTACCAAGGACGATTCTGATTCGTTAAGCACAACAACACCGCCATCGGCCGAGTGGATCAATCTAACTCCCAGCCTTGCAAGTCGGTGGAAATCCTTCACCAACTCCTTCTTTCCCTCATCCACGTGGGACACACTTTCAATGGAGAGTCTACTAAGTGCATCCGCAGCCACATTAGCCTTGCCCGGGTGGTAAAGGACACTCATGTCATAGTCCTTAAGTAATTCCAACCACCTTTTTTGCTGAAGATTTAGATCCTTCTGTGAGAACACATATTGCAAGCTCTTTTGATCCATAAATACATCCACGTGGACACCATACAAGTAATGCCGCCATATCTTCAATGCAAACACCACCGCGGCAAACTCGAGATCATGGGTCAATTAATTCTTTTCATGGACCTTCAGCTGTCTCGAGGCATATGCTATCACCTTCCCATGCTGCATAAACACACATCCCAATCCAACTCTCGAAGCATCACAATAGAAAACGAAACCATCGGTACCCTCGAGTAAGGTCAACACTGGTGCTGAAGTGAGTCGGGTCTTCAACTCTTGGATGCTTTTCTCACAAGCATCCGACCATTGGAATTTTTCCTTTTTCTAAGTCAACCTGGTCAATGGGGACACAATAGGTGAGAAACCCTCAACAAACCTCCGATAGTAACCTGCTAGGCCCAAGAAACTCTGAATTTCTGAAGTTGGGAATGTACCCTTATGCCTTTGCTTGATACTACATGTCCCAGAAATGGTACTGAGTTTATCCAAAATTCACACTTACTGAACTTTGCATACAGCTGACGATCCTTGAGGGTTTGTAGCACTATCCTCAAATGAGTGGCATGCTCCTCCTCGCTTTGGGAGTATATAAGACTGTCGTCGATGAACACGATCACGAACATATCCAAATATTTCTTGAAAACCTTGTTCATCATGTCCATAAAAGATGCGGAAACATTGGTTAGCCCTGAAGACATAACAAAAAATTCGTAGTGACCATACCGAGTCCTAAAAGCAGTCTTTGGGATGTCACTCTAAGCTAGTGATACCCGTACCTGAGATTGATTTTGGGGAAGCACCTGGCACCCTGAAGCTGGTCAAACAAATCATTAATCCTTGGTAAGGGGTACTTGTTCTTGATGGTAGCCCTGTTCAACTGCCGATAGTCAATACACATGCGAAGGGAACCGTCCTTCTTTCAAATAAACAAAACTAGTGCACCCCATAGATACTGGCTCGGTCTAATGAAGCCCTTATCCAACAAATCCCTTAACTGATCCTTCAATTCCTTTAGCTCAGCTGGAGCCATCCTATAAGGAGGGATAGAAATAGGGTGCGTGTCTGGCAATAGGTCAATACCAAAATCAATTTCCCTTTCCAGAGGAACACCTGGAAAATCCTCAGGAAACACCTCCGGATATTCGCAACCACCGGACCTAACTGAATAGTTGGGGTCTCGAACTCCACATCCTTAACCCTAACTAGGTGGTACATACACCCCTTAGAGATCATATTCCTAGACTTGAGATAGGAAATAAACCAACCTGCTGGTAATGCCGAACTACCCTTCCACTCCAAAGCTGACCCACCTGGAAAATGAAACTCCACGGTACGGGTCCTACAATTAATCAAAGCATAACATGCAAACAACCAATCCATACCAAGAATAACGTCAAAGTCAGATATTGCTAACTCTACCAATTCTACGGAGGTAACCTTATGCAACACAGTGACTAGGAACCCTCTATGTACTCGTCTAGCTACGACCGAATCACCAACTGGGGTACACACTGAAAACGGTTTTGACAAGGTCTCAAGACTAACTCCAAGGCTACTAGCAATGTAAGGAGTCATGAAAGACAATGTGGCTTCCAGGTCTAACAATACATAAACATCAATATGAAAGACACGAAACATACCAGTGACCACGTCTGGCAAAGTCTCCTGCTCCTGGCACGAGGCAAGGGCATAGAATCGATTTTTGCACTGACACTCAGCCCCACTAGTAGATGCTCCCTGTGGAGATAAATGGGCTGGAGCTACTACTGTCCTGGTGATCTGTTCTTGACCCCTATCATCACCCTGTCTAGCATATGGACTTGCTCAGTGCATGTGCCTAGATCTACCACACCCGAAGCAGACATCTGAACCGAGCAGGCACTCCCCGATGTGACTCTTGTCGCACTCCCCGCAGGCTAGAGTGGTATACTCTAACTGGGTGCCCCTCTAATCCCACGACCTTAGAGCCATGCTCCTGTGATCACTCCTAGGTCTAGATGGGATGCTAGCTGATGATGGTGCCAGGGATAGTGACCTCTGCTGGAACTGTGGATGGTAGCCACCGCCGGACCTCTGATGTGAAAACCCATGACTATTTGTCTGAGCTCTCTTTGCCCCTCTCCCTCATATGAGCCACCTCCATCTGCTGGGTGTACAACACTATGCGAGGAAAGTCCATAATTTGATGAAGCATGGGTATCCTGCAATCCTTTTCTAAATAACGGCCACGCCATAAATAAATCGGCTCACCCGCGTCCTCTGATCTATCACCAACTCTGGAGCATACTTTAACAACCGGGTGAACTCAAGCGAATACTCCAGCACTATCATCTTTCCTTGCTTGAGGTTAACAAACTGAGCTACTCCGAGGGAAGAACCTGTCAAGAAAGGCCATGTGGAACTCATCCCAGCTGATAGGGCCCGCTCCTACTGCCCTGCTGTCCTTCCATTGCTTGTACCAAATATGAGCGACCTCTTTTAGCTTATATAAGGCCAAGTCTACAAACTCCCCAATCGTCACCCCCCATAACCTAAGTTACCTTCAAGATCCCTTCAATGAACTCGTGTGGATCCTCATACACCTTTGATCCCGCGAACTCGGGAGGGTTCATCCTCAAGAAGTCTCTAATCTGAGCCGCCGCTGCATTACCATTCTGTGTAACCTGTGCAACAACCTGTTGATTGATCTGAGCGGTCAAGGCCTGCACCAACATCTCAATCGCCACCCAAAACTCGGCATGGGAAGCTTTTTCTGGTGCTTGCGGCTTCAAAATAGGCGGAGCTTGCTGATACCCATGCTCATTGCCATCTCCGTAGCCTTCATCATTTCTATTCCTCTTTTCATTCGTTCTCCTTGGAACCATAATTCTACAATTATGAATCGCATGAATTAGAAGGATGGAAAGGCTTTTCATCGCACGACATAGAACATGAAAGAAGGGAACATTTCCTAAAATGTTCAGTAGCCTCTTTGTCATAGGTGTGGCGCGCTTCACACCCATGAAAAAGTCTTTACCTAATGCGGCTTTCGGACACCCTAGGACACATCAAACCTATTGCTCTGATACGATGTTTGTCACGACCCGAACGTACACTCGGATGGTAGACACGGGACAAGGGACCCCGAGAGACCCCAAGTCAACCCATGTCTTATGCTTTCAACTAATCTCATTTAAATAAATAGAATATTAAGCATAAAACATCGTGGAAACATAACCATGACATAGCACCAGAAAATACCAAACATTTACATAAGTTGAGTACTACGCATTTGTCAGAAAGCCTCTAATACGTAAGATGGTTTGATGGGACAACATCCCCAACTAACCAGAGCAATACTGAAACATAATCAATAGGAAATTTTATCACACGGCCCTCGGAACATGAATACTCACCAAAAAGCTGATATCGTTGGCTGGGATGGACTAAGGATGAGCATGAGCTTGAGACCCGGACCCTATATCATGAAATGATATAGCATAGAAAGTATGCGGTCAGTACGTTGAACATACTGAGTATGCAAGGTAAGTAAAACGAATATTTTAAAAGTAGAGTAACCTTATAAATAGACATAGGAGGAGGACATCAGGCTTACATCAAAATCTTCATAATAAAAGATAAGGCTCAAGACTTTCAAATCATTCATAATCATTCATTATCATAGTCGTAGATAAATTTATTATAATATAACTTGAGACAATAACATAAACATAACAATGCATAAAACATGTGGAACAATGAGAGGACTCCGGCGTAGTCCTTTGAACGTCGGGTTGTTTTGTGCTAGACACGGCTCTCAAAAATATGCATATAGGCTCATACATATATTATTAACATCATGCATAAAAATTCATTTGTTATGATATAACATTTATCATCATTAATCCCCTTTAAAACATGCTTAGCCAAGAATCAAGGCCCTTTTTATCAGCCAACATCATGAATCGATAATTCATGCAATTCGTTTCATAAATTGTAAATCATTCTTCAACATGTGGGCATTGCCCATTACTTCGTCATCCTCAATGGTTTCATAATATGCTCATAGATATGGGTAACTAGAAAATCATGCTTTTCCATCATCAATAAACTCAAATTGTAGAGTATTCATCACAAATCATAACATCCATGAACTTTCATCAAATGGCAATTTGGATTTAAGATCTTGAAACCTGATTAAAGAAAAATAATGATAAAACCTGCCCATCTTTCAAAATTCAATAATTAAAATTCCATTAAATCATACGCATAAAGAGAAATCACATTGTCGTGCTACGGGTAAAACCCCATGGAATTTGAGTAGGAGGATTCATGAATTAACTTGAAATTTGGGCATGGGTGGGGAAGAATTTCGCCCATTTTAACATCTTACATACCTGGGAATAGATGGAGTTGAAGTTTCTTGAGCACCCACAAGGAAATTGATGAAAATTTGGGGAAGAAGGCCTTGAATCTCCCAAAAACCTCTCTAAAATACTTGAATTAGAATGGGCATGCATAAAGGGCTTAACCCATCTTATCTAACTCAGAAACATATCCAAAATGACATAGTTTAGGCCTTAGGGACTTAGAAAGTTACGAAAACACCCTTATTAAAATGCAGGAATTTCTAGTCGCCAGTCCTCATGAGGGACCTAATGGATCGTTGCCACAGCACGACTCGTTACCTTGATCCGTTGATTCCACTACCCAAACCTCCAAGGGAATCCCACGGGTGACTTCATGAGTTGTGAGATCAGTCCACGACTCGTGGTCAAGCCCGTAGCCTCCTCACTCAGTCCTTGCCACACCATGATGACCACGAGTCACCTCATGACTCGTGGTCACTCCTCTTGACTCACCTCATGGGTCGTTCTGTGAGCTAGTGGGAATTTTCCGATTTTCTCCGTTTTCGCTTCCGGGTCTGATCCTTGGATTTTTAGTGTATAACATGTAGCCCTTATGTAAACTAGTGTGAGTGATGTAGGAAATTCAAAGATTGAATAAATGTTGGCTCAGGTGTTGAAAAAAATGGAGTCAACTGATAATAGAGTGAAAGAATTAAAAAGGGAGGTGTCTGATCAGATGGTAATTTACCAACTCGCTAGCCTCTTAAACATGAGTTTTTGCTTAGTTTTCAGGTCATTTAGGTGGATTTTATGCCCTTTATCCTTGTTCTTTGCAGGTACTTAACTTAAGTAGAAAAAGCATAAAATTGAGCAAATACCATGAAAAATGGAGATGAGGAACAACACTCCACCGGAAGACACCGGCGAAACATCGGCTGACCATAAATGCCTACTGTGTTGAGGAAGACTGCCTAGTGGACTGCGGATCAACATAGGAAAACCACCGGTGGCAATGCCAAAGTGCTTTGGAACCCACTGGACATCAATTGTGACCAAATGGCGGACCGTGGACTAGCACCGGCAAACCACCAGTGACTTGCATGTGACACTTGTTAGAAAAGGGAAAAAGTGTCCAACTTAGAAAAAGAGGAGCATTTTCGTACCCTAATTTTGTACATATCAAAGATGAATTGAACATTCTATTCCACATGATGAATGGTATTAAATTTAATATTGAAGAGAAAGTAGAGAGAAGTTGGAGAATTGAATTGTACAGAGAGAAAGCTTCATCTTCTTCTTTGAAAAGATAGAACAACTCCATTGGAGATCAGAACCTTGTGCTTGCATTTTTTTACTCATTTTGTTGAATTAATATTGAATTATTTATTTATGCAATGTCTTCTTCTACTTATATGAGTCGCTAGATTCCTTTCTAGGGGTGTGTGAATGATTGAGGTTGATTTGAATTGGGTATTGTTCAATTGATCTTATATTTACTTAATTAGTATAATTCTAGTATTTCATCTATGTTTAATACTCATAATTGGAAATGTGGTTTGTATTTACTCTAATTTTGCTTGAAGAAAAAATTTATAGCATGGGTAATGAAACATTGTAATTGGGTGTTGATCATGTGGGGTTGCGCTAGAGATTGCCACAAACTATTATCAAACACGCGTTGAGAATCAAAGCTAGAAATAGTTGATTCTTACCTAATTAGATATGGTTATTGTGAAGTGGACTTTGGGGTTTGAGCAAAACTGAGCTATAAGGCGCCTAATTGGTTGAAAAACATAAAGTTTCACCTCATCCACAACTAATTATACTATTGAGTAATGCCAGGAGCTATTAATAATCCTAATCCAATGATGCCCCAATAATATCACACTCCTAGCAGTCTGTCCTTGGGTATTTTCTACGCTTTGTCCTTATTTTCATGAGCAAATTTTGTAGTTCAATTTACAAGTTGTGATTTTATCAATTTTTACTTTATTTTTGTTGAGACATTGATGCAAGTTACTTCAATTTGATAGAAAACATTTGCGTGATCAACTACTATTCCCTGTAGGATTCGACCCCAGAACTCATCGGATATATATATTTTTCCAATGGAACAGGATGTTGGTCACCTGCGTTAAGGAGGCGAAACTCCAATGCTCACCGTCGATCTCTGATTAAACGTAAGGCAAGTTGTGCAATGTATTTAAAATATTGACCAGCCTATTGACCAAACCCGACCCAGGGATTAAAATATCTAGTCAAAACCTCTCCAACTCCCCATAAACCCTTTTCTCCACCTTTCCATTTCCCATTTACACTTTTTAACTTCCCCATAAACCACATTTCCACTTTCCCACCATTAGACCCACCTCCTCACCTAACACTCCTCTCCAGTCCTTCTCCCCTATAAATTCCCCATTCCCACTCTCTTCATCTCATCACTTCTCAAACCATTGTTAAAGAGAGAGTCTTTCGGAAATTCCATTATCCGTCAACACCAAGCTTCTATCTCTCTTTGCTCTTTGTTCTCAAATCCATTCGATATGTGTCTCATGCTTTGATTTTTATTATTATTTGAAGATGTGAATAAGTTTGATCATGCTAAAGTCAAAGTTTTCCCCACTCATATTTCCATATTATCATGTTCTTATGCTTTTCATTGCTGTGTATATCTTTCATATATGGGCATGTGGGGGCGTTGATAAAATGTTGAATGTTCGTGTGGGTATCCACTTTTGTAAAATTCTTTATTCTTAAGGTTCTTGATTTTAGTTGGAGGTGAAGTATGAGTAGACCATTTATGCTTAGAATGCACGATTTTCCCAATGACAGATGGAGTGATGTCTTTTCTAAGGGTGAATTGTCACTTTTGCTTTGTTTTTGTTGTTGTGATGTGTGTGAGTGAATCTTGGAGATGAAAGATTTTTTGTGTCACTGAGTTTGGGGATGAAATACACTGAATGGTGTTCAATGGAGAACCATCGGTTAGGCCCAGCGAAACGCTGGATGAAGCGCAGGTTGGGGTACAAGGCTTCAGGCCACTGTCCCAGACCTCCATTTCACCAATGCTCCTCGAGTCAAGACTAGAGAAACGCCAGTATAGCGCTAGATGAATCCTGTTTTTCCCCAGTCCAGTGTATATGACCAATGGCTAACCGGCGCTTCGCGGGGCTCCACTTGCGTATTGCTAGTGTCCCATCAGTACTGCCAGTACTTAACCTCTAAACCCTTCAATTTATTTTCCATCCAATTTTTATAATTCCCTACCTTATTTTAGAATTGATTTCAATTTTTATTTTTGACATGCAAAAAATACAAAAAGAAATATTACTGTATGGCACTAACATGGTCCTGCAAATTATGTCTTCATCCAAGCTACCAAGCAATGGAAAGGTCCCAGCCTCATCTAACAAAGGAAAGAGGAAAGCAAGGGCGATCCCACCCCCAATAGTAGAGAAGTTATTATATTTTGCATTCCCGACATGGAGGGGCACTATTCTATTTGCAAGGGGTGCTCTATCACGGTAGAGAAGCACCTCAACTTGGTGGGGATGCGGGGTGACTTCCCCAATATCATAGCATAATTCACTGACCGCCAATGGAACGTCTTTGCCAATCCTCTGCCAGACTTCTACTATAGCGCAGGTTGGGCTATAAGGCTTCAGGCCACTGTCCAAGACCTGTGTTTCACCTGCTCTCCGCGAGTCAAGATTAGTGAAAGTGGCACCGGATGAACCCTATTTTTCCCCAGTCCATTGTACATGACAGGTGGCTACTCGGAGCTTCGTAGGTCTCCACATGCATTTCGCCGGTGTCCCACCGGTAGTACCAGCATTTAACCTCTGAACCCTTCAATTTGTTTTCAATCTAATTGTTACAATTCCCTGCCTCAAATTAGAATATATGTAAATTTTTATTTTTCAAAATCAAAAAAAAGAAAAAGAAAAATTATTATATAGCATTAATATGGTCCTATAGATTATGTCTTCATCTATGAAACCAAGAAAAGAAAGGCCCCGACCTCATCTAAAAGTAAAGGAAAGGTGAAAGCAAGGGACACCCCAGCCCCCAACACTAGAGAAGCTATTATATTTTGCGTGCCCGACATGGAGGGGTACTATGCTATTTTCAAGGGGCGCTCTATCACAGTAGAGAAGCACTTCGACTTGGTGAGGCAGCAGGGTGACTTCCCCAATATCACAGCATAATTCACTAACCACCAATGGAACGTCTTTGCCAATCCTCTGCCAAAATTCTACTATAGCCTAGTAACCCAGTTCTATGCATCATACAAGGAAAGGAAAGAGCGCATGCATCATAGAGGCAAGGTTGACGAATTCCCCTACCTTCCCTCAGTTATGGTGAGGGGTGTAGAAGTTGACATCACACCAGTGGCCCTCAATTCTTTATTGTGGGAGGTGGAGATTGACCCCAGAACTGAGTATTCAGCCAGAATTGCAAACAAAGAGGTCAGTTCAATTGGATTGCACCTACCGTTGCAGCTGATTCATCATTCTAGGTTTCTATTGGTGGCGAAATCTCCCCGCATGATTTAAAGTTTGAAGCCAAGTTGTGGCTTGATTTTTTCGCGGCCGCATCATGCCATCAAAGAATGAGCAGAGGGTAAATTTGGAGGCGTTCATCCTCATCACATTAATCATGAGAGGGGTGCCCATAAACTTTAGGAAAATAGTGGCGATTAAGATGAACAAAAAAGGGAGGCAAGCTGGCACCTTAATGCCCTATGTCGTGCTCATAATAGCCAGTTGTTGAAGTTAGCTAAAGAAATACCTCTCATGATCCAACAAGCCATCAAGAAGGCCATGAAACCAATGGTTAAAAAATTAGGATTCCTTTGTGCTAAATTTGAAGTTTTAGAAAAGGAAGTGACTACCTTGAGAGGTGAAGTGGAGGGACACAAGGAAATATTTCACCTGAAAATATTGAAATGAATGAACCACTAGCCACTACTGCACAGCCTGAGAGAAGAAAGATCCCACCAAATGATTTGTGCATGGGGTATGATAGCCCTTTGGAGTGTGTTCGACGAAGAAATATATCACCGTCGCCCACCGCCCCATCGGATGCTCACTGCAAGAGAAATAGATCCATCATGGAGACCTGGTGGGGTTGAAAACACTTCTTATCATGAACTCAGAACTCTTCTAGATCATTGAGTGGTTCTCGATCTAGGAAAAACACTCGAACTCCCACCTGATCCGTTGATGCCTTCTGCGGTTGAAATTGATTCATGGCATTTGATGAGGCACCTACTCGTAGATTCCTCGCATCCATAATTAGATCATTCTGGGAGACCTCTTGAACTTGTTCTTTCCTTTTACATCAAGGGAAATGTATTTTTTAAGTTGGGGGTGGGGATGAGTGCTGCCTTTCTTGATGAAAGGGTTTTGCCCTTGTGGGGATGATTTGAAATGTTTATGCGGTTGGCTTATTTGTTCTTGAATTGTTAGTGCTTATGATTGGGTCATTGTTTAAATTTCCAAATGTTTCATGATCCAAGTTTGATTTTCGCCTTTGTAAATAATAGCTAGAGAATAAACTTCGAGTGTTTTCTTTATACCGCGGTTCTTTCTCGAGGAGCAATGTCTTTTTTCTTTTCTTTTTCTATGGTCAAACCGAGTGACATTTCCCAATGATAAATTGTAAGGCGACTTTCTTAAGGGAAAATGAAATGTTTTTGAGTCTTGTTGAAATTTTTTTTTGAGGGGTACCACCAAAAATTTTTGTGTGGCATGAAAATAATGAATTTTAAAGAAATGGGGCATTTTAAATGGAAAAATATAGCACTCTCTTGTCATATATTGCAAATTCCTTATTTGTCTTGTTGATTCACATGCTCAATTGTCTTTAAATTGTAACCTAGTTGTGGTGATGTATTGTGTGAATAACTTGGAGTGTGATGCCTTGTGATGTGAGACTGATTTAATGATTCCCATGTATATACGTTTTTCTAGAACTTCCCTTAGTATGATTCAAGGCAAACTCCTAGACGTAGCTACACTTAGAACATGATATTAGGTTTTCTATTGCTAGTCACTTCTCCCAAAATGACCTCCTTAAACATCTTCCTTTGCTAGTCAATGTTGAGCCTTGATCCTTTCTATTAGAAATCACATTACAAGCCTAATGACCCTTTTTAATCCCCATCTTTGGCACCCATCCTCCCTAGTTGCTAGTGGTGAAAGAATGAAAAATAGGGCTGCAAGCCCAAGAATAGGGAGAGATAAGGTAATGCGTGGAAATAAGGTAAAGCCTAAGTTTGGGGGTTCACAAGAAAAGGGAGAAATGTGAGAGCTTCAATGTGAGGTAGTACCAAATTGTGATTAAAATGAATAAATTGGTTGGTTGAAAAATCGTGAATCATTGAAAAGAGAAATAATAGTGAAAGGTGTTACGTCTTGCTTAGATGAGGCAGAATGTGGAATCCAAACGTGTTATAAGGGTGGCTCTTGTTAAACAAAAGATGAAGATGATGAGCAAGGAGAGATAAGGTGGAATGATCTCAATAGTATGATGGGATGTTTAAAATCTTCACAAATAGGCATTAGGGAGGTTCTAACCACTAAAATTCATTGTTTATCCTACCTTAACCCCTAGCCTTCATCATGACCCCCAAGTCCTAATAGATTTTTAGTATAGAAACTTTACATTAGTGGCGAGCTACATGAAGGGAAAGACCATGGGTCAAGTTGTGTGCATGGAGAATTTCTTTCTGAGAGTGAGCATTATTGTCCTATGCTATAATCTCTTGTGTATGCATTTCTTGATGATAAAAAGGGATTTTCTCTTCTTGTGAGTGGCATCACACCCTTGGAGAACATGCTTGCATTGGTGAGAAGAAATTATTTGGACATCAATTTTGTGAGCTCCAAGGAAAGCTTTGAATGTGAATTTGTAATGATTTTAGATGCTATGTGTGCTTGTTTTAATAAACCGTGCCCCTTTTTTGAAAAATTAAAACATTTGTGAATCATGCCTATTCTTTGTGGTTACCTCTTGAAACTTTTGCAACTTGTTTTTTGGATTCTCTTCTTTTTTCCCTGAGTTGGTGAGTAGTTTTTGGGTAGTCAGAGGTTCAGTGTTTTTCACGACCCGAGAATACACCCTGATTGTAGACATGGGACAAGGAACCCCGAGAGGCTCCAAGTCGACCATGGCATAGTCCTCGTATACATTTAGCATAAGAAATGTCAAACATCATGAACGAGTGAAAGAACTGACTACAAACTGATATAAATCAAAACGACAACTTAATAACATTTAAATACAACACTGATCCTACCTAACAAGTCTGAAAGCCTTCTAATAAATTGATGAGATGCTGGGACAGGCCCCCAGCTAACTTCAAAAGACTGAAAACTGAAGCAAAATAAAACAAGAATGTTGTTCATGTCGTCGGAGGATGAGGACTCACCACTGGCAGCTGGGAGAATGGGGTAGCGTATCTAACCCCACGGTGGAGCCTGGAGACCTGAATTTATATCATGAAATGATATAGCACAAGATGCGTGCGGTCGGTACTTGGAATGTACTGAGTATGCAGGAAGCATAAGTAAACTAACCCATATTATTAGCAAGAGAGAAGTAATATAAAACATATTAATAGCAATGTAACAGAAGTGAAGTACAACTATCTTACACAAGGTTCACGGATTCAATTAACATAACCCACATTATAAAGAAATGCATTATTGTAGAAACCATTGATGTGCAAAAAGTAATAATTGGGAATAATACAGGGTGTCGTGACTTAAATCAAGAGGGTCCCTGACATCTAAACATTCTCAACTAGAGAGAATCCCTGACTATCATAGGGAGAGAGAACGCTCTAATATAGAGAGTCACTAACTAAAACAAGGTCCCGAACAACGCCGCGAAAATAAAATGCTCAACTGACTAGGCATGTGAGTACCGACTGACTACATGAAGACATTCTCCACTATCGTCTAGGTAGGACATTGTCCACTAGAGTCTAGGTAAGACATTCTCCACTAGCGTCTAGGTAAGACATTCTCCACTATCATCTAGGTAAGACATTCTCCAATAGCGTCTAGGCAAGACATTCTCAACTTATTAATGCGATCTTTCAAATAAGTATGAATCACAACTCGACATGTTAATAACAAGCTCAATCATTGTGATCAACATTATTACAAAACCAACTTCGCCAATAGCTTTAACAGCACATTATTAGCATGCTATAAAATCGTACGAGCATTATTCTATCATGGAATCTTGATTCTGTATTCACCTCATTTAATAGGTAATTTAAGATCCAAAATGATTTATAGAACTCAACTCATAATCTTTCAAGGATGCATAACTCCATGTAATTAGGTCAGAACCATTTCTGACACTTGTCACAATCACTCCATTTATGAACTCTCTAGCCACGGGCGTTTTAGATTCTAGGATTCTATAAAACCAATTTTAATAAGGGAAGCAATGTAGAATCTGTCGAAGTTTCATAGTTCAACAATGTAGATGCAATCTATTCATACCCAATAGATTTAATCTAAAACATGGTGATGGAACATAGTTTACTTCAATTACTCAAGCCCACAACTCTTACTCAATTTAGCATGGTCATCTACGTCATAATCACATCATTAGGGTTAATTAAGCAACATTCCCACACTTTCATCATGGTTAAGAATTTCCACGATACTCAAGGAAGGTATAACCAATTCACATTCATTTCTCAAGTTGTCTTAGGAAGAACATGCTACACACATATATATTCGGCCCATATTTCCACCATTTCCTCATTCTCATATGTGAGTACGCAAATTAATTGAATAATAAGAAACACCCATTCATTACTCAAGCCAATTTCTGATCTACATGTTACCCTCATGCATTCCTAACATATAATTCACATCCCAACAACCCATCACATCAACATTTGAAACAAATTCCATAATTGCAGTAAATATTAACATTTTAGAAAAGGATGAGGAAGAAATTATTCATTATTCAAAACCCTAGCTCATGATATTCTAAATAATTTATGTCGGGTTCTTATTGAAAATATTTTGTAGCACAAGGATGAAAAGATATCCTTGTTTAAGTCCCACTTAACTGGTAGACGAAAACCCTACTTGAATAAATTCCTTGAAGCTTGAAGAACACCTTGGGAATTTCCTAAAATCTTTGGAGAAGAAAGGAGGAAGAAGGAGATTGAGAGAATGAGGTTTAGGCTTATGAAAACCCTTAAAATCGTCCCCAAACATACCCAAAACAACATCACTTTAAATCTGGGAGTGTGGGATTTTACCAACCTGCCCATGAGAAAATCTGAAAAATTTCCCGAACAAATGCCACGACTCACCTGAGTAGTCATTGTCAAACCCAATGACTCGTTAGGTCCATTCATAAGGTCTACTGGAATTTCTCAACCTTTAGGTCACAACCAACATCACGACTCTTCGCCACACCCAATGATTCGTCCTGCCCTTTCGTTAAGTTCACTAGAAAAATCCTTAGAACCAAAGCTTCTCCCTCCTAACAACTGACTAGACGAGTCGTTACCACTCCTAACGACTCGTCAGGTCATCCATCGCCATTGCCTACTAACCTGCACCCCACGACTGCACACGATGACTCGTGGTGTCCCACCACAGGTTGTTAAGTCTCCCGTCCTGAGATATTTTTTCCAGTTTTTCTACACTTTTCCAATTATACTTTCCGTGTCTATTCTTAGTTCCTTCTGGGGTATTACAATATCTCCCCCTTGGGAAAATTCATCCTTGAATGTTGGTTGAACATGCTAAAAAGATAGATACGAAGTTGATACCCAGATATCAATCAGTCATAGCTAACTTCAACGGAGCATCGAACTCCGGACCAATCTGTCACACCAAACTTGGAAATTCACATCTAACATGCACACCATGACTCAAGGAAGACTGGATATCATGATACCTACATAGTATTAAACAAACTCTGGAAAAAAGTTCCTTCCCCTTTTTATTTGGCACAGAACTGACACGAACTAGACCTTCATTCTCAAATCGCCTTCTGATACTAAGCCAGAATTCACAATATCTAATCTAACTGAAAGCAAGGAATTTATGAGAACGAGTTATCTCGACATCTAAAATTGGGCACATACGCGAGATAGCCTGGTTTTACTGAACTTACTAAGCAACTTCTATAGACTGAGTTTGAGCTGGCCACACTGGAAAAATATAAATTAACACACATAACTGATTCATAACATGAAAATAAACAATAAGGACATCATAGAGAAAAACTGGCTTTACTGACTGAAACGGTTACCTCTAACCTCGTAAATATGCACATAGGTATAGACATAACTTAACTCTAACCGAGGTACAAGCAAATTTATCGGAACTCTGTAGAGATCAACATGCTACAAGTGCTAAGGCTGGAATCCCTTTATGAACATTCTCAAGGTATGACTTACTTAACATACTAACTATCTCCCCCATAGCTTAAAGTCATCATTCTAAGGCTCCCGAATCCTTTTTCAAGTAAGGCTAAGATACTAACCCTTAGCTCCTATTTCACTTCTAACCTTCACCACAATCCCTATACTACAACTATTTCAATCACACCCCAACAACCTTTTCCCACAATCACAACTGAACTTCTCATTCAATATAGAGGTTGGAATCACGTAAGGAATATCGCAAGATCCACAACATACCTGTGGCCACTACTGGCGCCTTTCCCTTATCCTGATGGGCTGCTACTGCATGAGAGCGGTTTTGACGTTGTCCGCCTCCTGGGTTAGAGGAAGACCCCTGCTGAAATGGCAGGCTATCGGAACTGCTGAAGAGGTGGCCGAAAATCGACCCTTGCCTCGCTTAGCCATTGCGCAACCTCGGTTCTTATGGCCCACCTTGCTGCACCAGAAACAAACATTGACCAGGCCATACATATTCCCAAATACTGCATTTCACAGCTCATACATAACGGGTACGTAATCTCCCTCACTCAAGGCTGATACGAAGCACTGGCCGCCGAAGGTACTGGGCTGATGATTTCTTCTGGTAGTGTGAGCGATATCCGATACCCGACCTTTGATGGGAGAAATCTAGATCTCCAATCCTAGCCCTATTGGCCTCTTTTCCCTTTTCATTCACCTGCTCCGCTTCCATTTGTTGAGCAAATATCACTAAGCGTGGGAAGTCTATGTCCCTATGCAACATGGCAGTCCTGCATTCCTTGACCAAGGAGTCTGACACTCCATTCAGAAATCGGCTTACTCGGGCCCGCAGGTCAGCTACCATCTCTGGCAAATACTTATATAACCAAGTGAACTCAAGCGTATACTCCTGAACCGTCATGTCATTTTGTTTCAAATTAATAAACTCTGCCGCTTTTGACTCCCTTAACTCCCGAGGGAAAAACCTATCCAAGAATGTGGCCATAAATTCATCCCAACCTATGGGACCTGCTCCAACTCCCCGACTGTCTCTCCACTGACAGTACCAGATATAAGCAACTCCTTTTAACTAGTAGGAGGATATGTTTGCACTCTCGTTCCCTGTCACTCCTATAATGCGAGTAATCGTTTGAATCTCCTCCAAAAATTCATATGGGTACTCATCCACCTTTGACCCCAAGAATTCCGATAGGGTCATACGGAAAAAATCCCTTATCCTTGCCACTGATCTTGGGCAGATTTATATGCCCAAGTGATACTCAAACGTATTATTTTCGCCTTGTTTGTGTGCAATATGTATATATTCTCATGCAATTGGTAATAAAATGTGAATTTATACTAACCAACATGATTAGCATTTGTTTTGCAGGAAAATATGATTTTTAGGAGCTAAAATGCATGTTGGAACTATATCGGAGTTGGACTTGAATACGAGCGTGGAAAAGACATTGGAATGCACAAATTATAAGGGCTCCGCGATGGAGCCGTGCCACACTACCATCGCGGAGGCACACTGCCTGGAGAGGAAATTAAATGGCAAAATTCCAGTGAGGCCTCGCGACAGCTCCGTGGCACGGAGATAGGCCTCCGCGTTGGCCTCCGTGCCACGTTGATGCTATTTTACCGGACCCTGGATTTCCAGTGAAGGTCCGCGTCCACGCCGTGTCACGGAGGCAATGCTCCGCGTTGACCTCCGTGACACGTTGCTTGTTATTCCGGGAAAAATTTCCCACTAGTATAAATAGCACACTTAGGTTTATTTTAATTAGTTCAGACTTGGTGGAGCAAGGACGTGGGTTAGAAGCAGTTGAGGGATGAAAAAGCTAAGGGATTTCTTCTCTTCCTTTCTTCTTTCAATCAATTGTATGTATGATTTACACTTGTTTTAGGATGATCAATCCACAAATGAGTGGCTAATTTTCTTCCTTACTAAGGTTTTGAACATGTGTAGTGAATTTTGATTGTAAATGATATGGTTTTCTTCTTCTTCTTTCATGTTGTTCTATTAATTCTTGTTCTTACTGCATTAGTGCTTGGCCGACATTAATGTACATCTAAAAAGTCCAATTTCACTCGAGAGAGCAAGAAATTGGAAAATTGTGAATTAATAGGGTATTGTTCTTAACTTGATTTGGGAAAATTGGGTTTTGATGTGCTTTCCTGATAGAAATATACTTGAAAGCCGTATTAGTCAATTTAGGAACCGGAATTGTATTGCTAGGTCGTAAATTGCATTTGATCACAGAAATGTAGACGAATGGTTTATGATTCTTAAGTGAAATTAAATACGAGAGTTTTAATTTCTAGGCTAAAGTTCTTGGCTAGCAACATGAAGAAGAGATTAACCGAATTATTATTACAATCAAATTCATTACTTGTTCTTAACCTTGGCATGCTCTTATCCATAGTTTAAATTCACGGTAAATAATTGTTAATAGTTTTAGTATATATTTTATAAACAAAAACTCAATTAACTGTTGGTTACGTTGTTGTTAGCATAGTTAGAAGTAAGATAAGAATATAGTATACTTAGGCAAATTTTACATACCCTGAGCCTCCTTGGATCGATACTTGGCTTACTTAGCCACTTTATTACTTGTTTGACCACGTGCACTTGCGTGTCGGTTTATAATATATAATACCAACCGAACAGACCGAACAAGTTTTTGGCGCCGTTGCCGGGGAGGCTAGGCAGATTTGTGAAATTGTGTTTAGTGTAAATTTACTGTATTTTTATTTTTATTTTCTTAAGTGTTAACAACTTGGTCTTAGCCTGTATTTTGCAGATTTTGTTTCTGTGAACACTGGCAAGGGACAAGGAGCTGGTGGAATCTTACTTAGAGCCTGAACGTGAATTTCATAGTCAACGTAGAGAAGCTCTACAAAAGAAGCTGCAGTTGTTCCGACAATCTATTATGGAGCAACAAAATCCACCAGTTGTGAGGGCAGTGTTAGTGCCCGATGAAGCAGCAGCAAGGCCGGTTCGCGAGGTGGCAATCCCACACGCTAACAATGTACATTCTAGCATCCGCAAACCAGAGCTTGGAGGGAGGTTTGAATTAAAGCAGAATATGGTGCAACTCTTGCACACAAGCGGGCAATTTACCGGTCTCCCTCATGAAGACCCACAACAACATCTCCAAAACTTTTTGGAGATAAGTGACACTTATATACCCGCTGGAGTGTCACCTGATTATGTTCGGCTCACCTTATTTCCGTTTTCCTTACTTGGTGAAGCCAAGAGGTGGTTAAAAGCTGAACCACCCAATTCTATATCAACGTGGGATGATCTTGCACGGAAGTTTTTGATTAGATTTTTCCCTTCTGGTAAAACAGCCAGACTTAGAAGTCAAATTCTAAGTTTTAAACAGAGGGAGGGAGAAAATCTATATCAAGCATGGGAAAGATTTAAATCCATGTTGCGGGACTGTCCTCATTATCATCAGTCCAATGAGGTATTGGTACACACATTTATTGAGGGTTTGGAACCCCACACTAAAATTCTGTTAGATTCAGCAGCTGGAGGGCAAGCGCTGGAAAAGACTTACGAGGAGCTGTACACTTTGCTCAATCGAATTTCACAGGGCAATCCAGAATGGAATGCAGATTCATCTCGAGGTGGAGCAAGGAAAGCAGCGGGAGTGCTTGAAGTGGATGGATTCACAGCTATCGCTGCACAGATAGCTGCCTTGCAAAATCAGTTAAATAACCACTTCAAAAATATGAACTTGAACCAGCTGTCAGCTTCAGTCAATGCAGTCCAGCAGATGTGGTGTGAAGTGTGTGGTAGTAGTGAGCATTCAGCTGAATGCTGTGGTGCAAATCCTGATTCTGTTAACTTTGTGGGCAATGCACAGAGAAATCAGCAGCAGTTTGGTAGTGGATACAACTCAAATTGTAGGAACCATCCGAATTTTTCGTGGGGTAGCAACAACCAACAAGGACAAGGTTCTGGTCAGGGTATGCAGAGAAATCAAGGAGGGCAACAAAACTATCAAGCTCAATTCAGAAATCACAATGCTCCTCCTCCACCACCATCATCGACCATTGAAGAGATGTTCAAAACCATGATCGCTAATCAGGCACAATTGCAGGCTGACTATGTTAAATTGGCAGCCAAAGTGAAGAACAATCAGTTGGCGACCAAGGCTCTTGAATATCAGTTTGGGCAATTTGCTAGTGCCCAAAATACAAGACCCAGAGGAGGACTACCTAGTGACACGGATCCTAATCCGAAGCAGGTTAATGCGGTGACCACTAGGAGTGGTTTACAGTTGAAGGAGGTGGAACCGGAAAGACCGCCTCAAAAGTCAGGAGCAGCAGATGTTGAGGAGGAACAAAGTTCTAATAGGGGGAAGACTAAAGAAGCAGAATCAGAAAGGCCTCCACCCCCGTTCCCTCAACGACTCAAGAAACACAAGGAGGAGGCGTGTTTCAAGAAATTCATGGAGGTGCTTAAACAGGTACATGTTAACTTACCTCTTGTTGATGTCTTGCAGGGAGTGCCAAAGTATGCAAAATATATTAAAGACATTGTGGCTAACAAAAGTCGTTTGACTGAGTATGCCACGGTGGCTTTAACGGAGGAATGCACTTCCCGAATTCAGAATATACTGCCCATGAAACTGAAAGACCCTGGAAGTTTTACTATCCAGCTGACTATTGGGCAAAGTATCCGAGCTCATGGATTATGCGACTTGGGGGCAAGTATAAATCTGATGCCATCTTCAGTATTCAGAAAGTTAGGTCTAGGGAGTCCTAGACCTACAACGGTAATCTTGCAGCTAGCAGACAGGTCCTTAGCTAAGCCGGATGGCATTGTTGAGGATGTGTTAGTGCAAGTGGGCTCCCTCATTTTTCCGGTCGATTTTATTGTTCTGGACTTTGAACCAGATGCTGAAGTCCCATTTATTATGGGACGACCCTTTTTGGCAACCGGAAAAGCATTAATTGATGTAGCTGCGGGTCAACTTACAATGCGGGCACATGACAAGATAGAAGTGTTTGACGTGTACAAAGCACCCAAGCTCCCGATTGTAAATGAGGAACTCTCGGTGATCAATGTGATTGATCATGGGAATGCTAATATAAAGAATGATTCCCGAGAGTTAACAGGAAGGCCACCAGATGAGGATGAGAACTACTGGGGGGGAGGACAAGGATCGTGAAAAATTGTCCCTCACCCTAGTAGATAATTGAGCATAATGGACGTCGAGCCGCGACAGTAAACCAGGCGCTGCACGGGAGGCAACCCGTGAAACATATTTTCTTTCTTTCTTTTCTTAGTGTAAATAATTTTTTATTTTTTATTTTTCTTTTCTTGATTAGGTTTAGATTCTTGTTTTAGTTAATATTTTTCGTTTTAGTTAGGGAAATCTATTAATCTAACCAATTTCGTTTAGTGAGGTGATTTTCAGGTCTAACGGAGAAAAATATGCATGGAAGCGGGAAAAATAAGGCAAGGTATGAAAATAATTTTTATTGAAGAAACAGTGCACTGGGGCGTTGGCTCCATGTCACGGAGGAGTGGCTCCGCGTTACACTCCGTGACACGTTGAAGGCAAAATCAGATTTTTTTAAAAATTTCCAGAGTGCCAACGCGTTGGCTCCGTGTCACGGAGGAGGGGCTCCGTGTTACCCTCCGTGACACGTTGCCCTTTATTCAGTGCCGGGTCACACCGGGTTGCCGGGTGACCCGCGTGTTTTTCTTTAAATTAACCCCGATTTTGCCCAATTTTTCCCCATTTCTTCTACTCTCCGCGACCAAAACACCCAAATCCCCCTCCCCAACCAACGTGCCATGCTATTAGGCAAGGAATACATCAAGTTTCTTCGGTTCTTCAACTCAAAGGTACGTTTTCCTCGTTTCTCTCAAATTTTTGGCGATTTTAGTCGAATTTGGGCATGTGAGGTGAGATATATCACCCCAAGTAGCAATTTAACATGATGTTGAGTTATTTGTGATTGATATATGTTCGGATTGTTGTAATTAGCGTTTGAACTTATCGATTACATAAATAATTCGAATTTGATTGTAGCATTGTATTCTAGGGCATGGGTTGTTGAATTTGACTTGGGTGACTTGATAATTCGATACATTAGATGCCGGGGTGTGTTTGTAAATTGAGATAAGTCGTTGTAAATATTGTAGGAATGTTAAAAGACGACGAATTCTCGAATTGTTGGGGAAAATGCGAAAATTTTGTAAATTGGTTTGATTATTTAGATTTGTATGTAAATAGAATTTTCGTTGTTGTTTTTGTTCTTTTTGTTTTGTTGCTAAGTGCGATGATTGGATTGCTATCGATAGTAGGATTGGGAGTAGCTGTATGAAGTCTGAGTAGTACGCTAACCGTTATGCTGTCGAATTTTTTCGTGAACGCACTAAGTAATATACCTTATAGTTGCTTGTGTTTGGGGTTGTAAATAGAGTAATCCTTGCCGAAGTATTGTAAATATAGTTAAGGACTAAGTGTGGGGTAAACTTAGTTTAACCCGACCTTAGCTTAAGTTAACTTGTATTTAGCTTAACTTTGTGCTTGTTTATGTATATTGACAGGTACAATGGCAAGTCGACAGGACAAGGGCAAGGGTGCTTCTACCTCAGGCACCGGCAGGAAAAGAATGAGATTGGGCACCGCAGTCCCAGCTGCACCAGCTGTTCCGCGCGGCCAACGCCGCCAATACGGAACAAGGTGGGTAACCGAGGAAGGAAAGAAATGGTATGCTAAGCATAAGGAGAGCAAGTACTTTCCGGAGGAACATATTGCACGGGAACCACTAGCACAGGAGTTCCCCCGTATTGTGCAAAGGATTGAAGCAACTGGGCTCAGCTTTATCTTTCAGGAGCCCAAGGAGTGCAACCTTCATTTGGTCCGAGAGTTATACGCAAATTGGAACCCGGCCATCAGAAGCCACACAATAAAAATCAGAGGGCAGATTGTTACTCTGGAACCCCAGCAGTTCAATGCCATCGTTGGAGTGCGGGACACAGACGCTCACGTTCTCCGCCAGCTAAACATCACCCCACCGTACGCCGACATCAGACGTACGTTGTGTGGGGCTTGATCCACAGCCCGATGGAGTAGACATAAGGAGAGGGGTTACCACCAGACTCTGCCTTATTTGCAGATGAATAGGGAGGCCAGAATATGGCTGAAAATTGTATGTTTGTGCTTGATCCCGGGAGTTCATATGACGGATGTGACCCGGGACCGTGTCTGCTTGGTGTGTGCCCTTATGAAAGGGCTGAGATTAATGTTGGGGCGGTAATTATATCCGCCATGAAGAGAGCCAGACTACACCAGGGCCACAAATACGGGTTTGGCAGACTCATCACCACCTTCCTCCGAGGCCTCGATGTCGAGGAAGAAGCCTTGGATTACATTCCGCAGTTGGAGCGGAGGGCCCTCGATGTGACAAAAACTAAGGCCCCCGACACCACACACGGACCAGTGCTGACTTTGGGCGAGCGACATGCTAGTGACGATCAGTACATGGCACGTATGTTCGGCATGCAGATGCTTCAGCTACGGATTGGTGGGAGACCAGCCACCGAGGAAGAATTATGGCAGCTGGAGCTGGATTACCCATTTGGCGAGAATGTCAGAGACTTATGCCGAGTGGGACCAGCCTTCGTGAATCCGACGGATTACGATATCCCTACTGATGAGGAGACACGTCGGGAGGACTCCGATGTGGAGTCTGATGATGACGATGGAGCTGACTCAGATATGGGTGACGAGGCAGCAGCACCAGATGAAGAAGTCGAATATTTTGACTGATCAGGGAATTCCACCACCCGAAATTCTGTTTTGTAATTTTTGTGAACACTGGGGACAGTGTTCGATTTAAGTGTGGGGTGGGGAGTAGCTAGGTGCTGGGACTTGGGCTCTAATCTGCTGTATGCTTTTCCTTGGTTTGTATGTATGTTTGTGCTTTCCCTGTTATGAACTGATTTGTGTTGTATCTGTATATATTTGTTTGTGTGGTTAATGATGTGTGTGTTATTTTTTTAAAGTTATGGTTGCCAGTGTAAATATTTTGTAAATATTTTTTTTTCCTATCGAGATGATCGATATTTTTCAAAAATTTTCGCGAAAATATTTTGCACTTGTAAATATTTTCTTTCTATCGAAATGATCGATGTGTTGCAAAAATTTTCGGTTTTTATTTTGTTTGGGTTTCTCGGAGTTTGTTTTCGGTTCTTTTACCGAGAATAGTCCCATTGAACCGATGTCATAGTTAGTGACCGTTCCCTATGATGGATGGATGACGACCGTCTTAAGGGAAATGTAGTCGGTAGGAGTAGGATTTTAATTTGTTTTTAATTTTTCTTTGGTGGATTGCATCAATGAACTGTAGTTGCTTTATGGTTGAAAAAATTTCGTTGCGTGTGTAACCGATGTTCAAAATGTGAAAATGATTCGTTTGAAAGCGTGCAATTTTGGTAAATATGTTGAGTTACCTAGGCTATAGAATTTGATTCAGCATGATTGAGGCTTAATTTTGAATTCATGTGATTGGCTAATTAGAGAGTCTGTGAATGCATCTTGATTCGAGCATGTGCATGAAGTGTGAAGTGAGGTATTGTTATTCCATGCCATTGTGAATTGTCTAGAACTTGCCTGGTGTGTTTACAAAACGAAATGAAGGAGGTGTAGTGTTGGAAAGGATGTAGGCATTTCTTTGTTTTTAACCGATAGTTTCCATTTTTTTTTCTTGTCAAATTCTACCTTTTTATATGTTGTATACCCTAGTCAGCCCGTTGAGCCTTTAGCCAATTTCTTTCTTTCTTTTGTCCAAAATTGTATAAACTAAGCTTTATTCCTTCTTTTCATTAGCCTTAAAGTCTATACAAAACTCTTAAGCGCTTACAAAGAAAAGAAAATGTTTCCCAAAGTGTTAAAGAGTGAAAAGAGTGAAAAGAAAAAGAAAAGCAGAGTGAGGAAAGAAAAGATGATTTTGAAGAGGCACTTGTTATAATTAAATGATATTGAGGGTACATGAAAACCCTTTGTTTTGTGTCAAGTGTGTTTGATGAAATGGGCAGTACGAAAGTAAACCAGCATGAATGGGAGAAAAAGAGAAAAGAGAGGAACAATGTCCATGAGTCGATGGGAATGTGTTGAAAAGGCGCTTAAGGATGCTAGCGACTATTATTGGCTAATCTAATATATATACTAGATCCATAGCCCCGTTACAACCCATTAAAGTCCTACTTGATCCTACATTGCATTTCTTTATATTAGTGGAGTAATACACTAAGGGCAAGCCTATGGGTCACGACATGATGCATGTGAATTCTTTTGGGAGAGTGAGTGAAATTAATTTTTATATGCCCTACTTGAATGTTTGTGTGTTGCATGAACAAAAAGGGGAAGATTCTCTTGAGTGTGAGGGCACATGCTTGATGAAAGATTGATTTTCGTGTCGAATTTCTTGATTAGCTGATTTGCATGAGTTTGCCGATATCAAGAATAAATTCTTAAAGTCTAGGAAGTCTTGATGTATTAAAGGTCATTGTATTGTAAGACCAAGCATGTTTTCGTGATGATTTGCAAAAATTGAATAATCTGTACGACCGTAGCGTAAATGGTCGCACCATAGTGACGAAGGTTGGGATGTAATTTGCATGAGTTGTGTATGTGTTGTTCGAGGACGAACAAGGGTTTAAGTGTGGGGTAAGTGATCTTGGGCAGATTTATATGCCCAAGTGATACTCAAACGTATTATTTTCGCCTTGTTTGTGTGCAATATGTATATATTCTCATGTAATTGGTAATAAAATGTGAATTTATACTAACCAACATGATTAGCATTTGTTTTGCAGGAAAATATGATTTTTAGGAGCTAAAATGCATGTTGGAACTATATCGGAGTTGGACTTGAATACGAGCGTGGAAAAGACATTAAAATGCACAAATTATAAGGGCTCCGCGATGGAGCCGTGCCACGCTACCATCGCGGAGGCACACTGCCTGGAGAGGAAATTAAATGGCAAAATTCCAGTGAGGCCTCGCGACAGCTCCGTGGCACGAAGATAGGCCTCCGCGTTGGCCTCCGTGCCACGTTGATGCTATTTTACCGGACCCTGGATTTCCAGTGAAGGTCCGCGTCCACGCCGTGTCACGGAGGCAGTGCTCCGCGTTGACCTCCGTGACACGTTGCTTGTTATTCCGGGAAAAATTTCCCACTAGTATAAATAGCACACTTAGGTTTATTTTAATTAGTTCAGACTTGGTGGAGCAAGGACGTGGGTTAGCAGCAGTTGAGGGACGAAAAAGCTAAGGGATTTCTTCTCTTCCTTTCTTCTTTCAATCAATTGTATGTATGATTTACACTTGTTTTAGGATGATCAATCCACAAATGAGTAGCTAATTTTCTTCCTTGCTAAGGTTTTGAACATGTGTAGTGAATTTTGATTGTAAATGATATGGTTTTCTTCTTCTTCTTTCATGTTGTTCTATTAATTCTTGTTCTTACTGCATTAGTGCTTGGCCGACATTAATGTACATCTAAAAAGTCCAATTTCACTCGAGAGAGCAAGAAATTGGAAAGTTGTGAATTAATAGGGTATTGTTCTTAACTTGATTTGGGAAAATTGGGTTTTGATGTGCTTTCCTGATAGAAATATACTTGAAAGCCGTATTAGTCAATTTAGGAACCGGAATTGTATTGCTAGGTCGTAAATTGCATTTGATCACAGAAATGTAGACGAATGGTTTATGATTCTTAAGTGAAATTAAATACGAGAGTTTTAATTTCTAGGCTAAAGTTCTTGGCTAGCAACATGAAGAAGAGATTAACCGAATTATTATTACAATCAAATTCATTACTTGTTCTTAACCTTGGCATGCTCTTATCCATAGTTTAAATTCACGGTAAATAATTGTTAATAGTTTTAGTATATATTTTATAAACAAAAACTCAATTAACTGTTGGTTACGTTGTTGTTAGCATAGTTAGAAGTAAGATAAGAATATAGTATACTTAGGCAAATTTTACATACCCTGAGCCTCCTTGGATCGATACTTGGCTTACTTAGCCACTTTATTACTTGTTTGACCACGTGCACTTGCGTGTCGGTTTATAATATATAATACCAACCGAACAGACCGAACAGCCACCGCCTCATTTCCATTCTGAGGGGCACCAGCCACCTCTTGCTAGTTAATCTAAGCGGGCAGGACCTGCGCCAACATTTGAAAGGCTGCCCGAAACTCAGCATGTGTAACATGATCATCTATTGGGCCTGCTTGGGCTAGTGGCACCTGCTGACAGCCATTACCGCATCCTCTTCCATTAGCTCGTCGGGGCGGCATTATCTACGAGCACGTAAAACATGAGTCAAGGGAAGAAATACTTAGAGTTTCATACTCTGCGCACGATAAGAAAAATGAAGAGAATGGAACATTCCTAAAATGTCTCATAGCCTCTCTGTCATAAGTGTGGCGCACTTCACACCCATGAAGAAGACTCTACGTAACACGGCTTTCAGACACCCTAGGACACTCTAAACCTATTCTCTGATACCCAGTTTGTAATGACCCGAGAGTACACCCAGATCGTAGACACGGGACAAGAAACCCCCAGAGGCTCTAAGTCGACCCGTGGAATAGTCTCCGCATACACTTAACATAAGAAGCATCAAACATCATGAACAAGCGGAAGAACTAACTAGAAACTAATATAAATCAAAATGAACAACTTAATTACATTTAAATACAACGTTGATCCTGTCTAAATAGTCTGAAAGCCTTCTAATAAATTGATGAGTTGCTGGGTCAGGCCCCTAGCTAACTCCAAAAGACTGAAACCTAAAGAAAAATAAAACAAGAATGCTACTCACGTCCTCGGAGCATGAGGACTCACCACTGACAGTTGGGTTAATGGGGTAATGTATCTAACCATGCGGCGGAGCATGACAACCTGAACCTATATCTTGAAACGATATAGCACAAGTGGTGTGCGGTCAGTACTTGGAATGTACTGAGTATGCAGGAAGCGTAAGTAAACTAACTCATAATATTAGCAAGAGAGAAGTAATATAAAACATATTAATAGCAATGTAATATAAGTGAAGCACAACTATCTTACATGAGGTTCATAGATTTAATTAACATAACCACATTATAAAGACACGAATTACTATAGCAACCGTTGATGTGCAAAAAGTAATAATCGGGAATAATACAAAGCGTGATACCGTGACTGATATCAAGAGGGTCCCTGACGTCTGGAGTCCCTGACGGTCGAAGGGAGAATCCCTAACAATCAAAGGGGAAACATTCTCAACTAGAGAGAATCCTTGACTGTCATAGGGAGAGAGAAGGATCTAATATAGAGAGTCACTAACTAAAAGAAGGTCCGGAACAACGCAGAGAAAATAAAATGCTCAACTGACTAGGGATGTGAGTCCCGACATACTACATGAAGACATTCTCCACTATTGTCTAGGTAAGACATTCTCCACTAGAGTCTAGGTAAGACATTCTCTACTATCGTCTAGGTAAGACATTCTCCACTAGCGTCTAGGTAAGACATTCTCCACTAGCATCTATTAATGCTATCTCTCAAATAAGCATGAATTCACAACTCGACATGTTAATAACAAGCTCAATCCTTGTGATTTAGATTATTAAACAACCAACTTCCTCATTAGCTTTAACATCACATTATTAGCATGCAATAAATTCGTACTAGCATTATTCAATCATGGCATCTTGATTCCATAGTCACCTCATTCAATAGGTAATTTAAGATCCAAAATGATTTATAGAACTCGACTCGTAATCTTCCAAGGATGCATAACTCCATGTAATTAGGTCACAACCATTTCTGACACTTGTCACAATCACTCCATTTATGAACTCTCTAGCCACGGGAGTTTTAGATTCTAGGATTTTATAAAACCAATTTTAATAAGGGAAACAATGTAGAATCTGCCGAAGTTTCATAGTTCAACTACGGAGATGCAATCTATTCATACCCAATAGATTTAATCTAAAACATGGTGATGGCACATAGTTTACTTCAATTACTCAAGCCCACAACTCTTACTCAATTTAGCATGGTTATCTACGTCATAATCACATCATTAGGGTTAATTAAGCAATATTCCCACACTTTCATCATGGTTAAGAATTTCCACGATACTCAAGGAAGGTATAACTAATTCACATTCATTTCTCAAGTTGTCTTAGGAAGAACATGCTACACACATATATATTCAGCCCATATTTCCACCATTTCCTCATTCTCATACGTGAGTACGCAAATTAATTGAACAATAAGAAACACCCATTCATTACTCAAGCCAATTTCTGATCTACATGTTTCCCTCATGCATTCCCAACATATAATTCACATCCCAACAACTCATCACATCAACATTTGAAACAAATTCCATAATTGCAGTAAATATTAACATTTTAGAAAAGGATGAGTAAGAAATTATTCATTATTCAAAACCCTAGCTCATGATATTCTAAATAATTTATGTCGGGTTCTTATTGAAAATATTTTGTAGCACAAGGATGAAAAGATATCCTTGTTGAAGTCCCACTTAACTGGTAGACGAAAACCCTACTTGAATAAATTCCTTGAAGCTAGAAGAACACCTTGGGAATTTCCTAAAATCTTTGGAGAAGAAAGGAGGAAGAAGGAGATTGAGAGAATGAGGTTTAGGCATATGAAAACCCTTAAAATTGTCCCCAAACATACCCAAAACAACATCACTTTAAATCTGGGAGTGTGGGATTTTACCAACCTGCCCATGAGAAAATCTGAAAAATTTCCCGAACAAATGCCACGACTCACCTGAGGAGTCTTGTCAAACCCAATGACTCGTTAGGTCCATTCATAAGGTCTACTGGAATTTCTCAACCTTTAGGTCACAACCAACATCACGACTCGTCGCCACACCCAATGGTTCATCCTGCCCTTTCGTTAAGTTCACTAGAAAAATCCTTTGAACCAAAGCTTCTCCCTCCTAACAACTGACTAGACGAGTCGTTACCACTCCTAACTACTCGTTAGGTCATCCATCGCCACTGCCTGCTAACCTGCACCCCACGACTGCACACGATGACTAGTGGTGTCCCACCACAGGTTGTTAAGTCTCCCGTCCTGAGATATTTTTTCCAGTTTTTCTACATTTTTCCAATTATACTTTCCGTGTCTATTCTTAGTTCCTTCCGGGGTATTACAATATCTCCCCCTTGGGAAAATTCGTCCTTGAATGTTGGTTGAACATGCTGAAAAGATAGATACGAAATTGATACCCAGATATCAATCAGTCATAGCTAACTTCAACGGAGCATCAAACTCCGGACCAACCTGTCACACCAAACTTGGAAATTCACATCTAACATGCACACCATGACTCAAGGAAGACCGGATATCATGATACCTACATAGTATTAAACAAACACTGGCTAAAAGTTCCTTCCCCTTTTTATTTGGCACAGAACTGACATGAACTAGACCTTCATTCTCAAATCGCCTTCCGATACTAAGCCAGAATTCACAATATCTAATCTAACTGAAAGCAAGGAATTTATGAGCACGAGTTATCTCGACATCTAAAATTGAGCACATACGCGAGATAGCCTGGTTTTACTAAACTTACTAAGCAACTTCTATAGACTGAGCTTGAGTTGGCCACACTGAAAAAATATAAATTAACACACATAACTGATTCATAACATGAAAATAAACAATAAGGACATCATAGAGAAAAACTGGCTTTACTGACTGAAACGGTTACCTCTAACCTCGTAAATATGCACATAGGTATAGACATAACTTAACTCTAACCGAGGTACAAGCAAATTTATCGGAACTCTATAGAGACTGACATGCTACAAGTGCTAAGGCTGAAATCCCTTTATGAACATTCTCAAGGTATGACTTACTTAACATACTAACTATCTCCCCCATAGCTTAAAGTCATCATTCTAAGGCTCCCGAATCCTTTTTCACTAAGATACTAACCCTTAGCTCCTATTTCACTTCTAAACTTCACCACAATCCCTATACTTCAACTATTTCAATCACACCCCAACAACCTTTTCCCACAATCACTACTGAACTTCTCATTCAATATAGAGGTTGGAATCACATAAGGAATATCGCAAGATCCACAACATACCTGTGGCCACTACTGGCGCCTTTCCCTTATCCTGATGGGCTACTACTGCATGAGAGCGGTTTTGACGTTGTCCGCCTCCTGGGTTAGAGGAAGACCCCTACTGAAATGGCAGGCTATCGGAACTGCTGAAGAGGTGGCCGAAAATCGACCCTTGCCTCGCTTAGCCATTGCGCAACCTATGTTCTTATGGCCCACCTTGCTGCACCAGAAACAAACATTTGACCCGGCCATACATATTCCCAAATAGTGCTTTTCGCAGCTCATACATAACGGGTACGTAATCTCCCTCACTCAAGGCTGATACGAAGCACTGGCCGCCGAAGGTACTGGGCTGATGATTTCTTTTGGTAGTGTGAGCGATATCCGATACCCGACCTTTGATGGGAGAAATCTAGATCTCCAATCCTAGCCCTATTGGCCTCTTTTCCCTTTTCATTCAACTGCTCCGCTTCCATTTGTTGAGCAAATATCACTAAGCGTGGGAAGTCTATGTCCCTGTGCAATATGGCAGTCCTGCATTCCTTGACCAAGGAGTCTGACACTCCATTCAAAAATCGGCTTACTCGGGCCCGCTGGTCAGCTACCATCTCTGGCGAATACTTATATAACCGAGTGAACTCAAGCGTATACTCCTGAACCGTCATGTCATTTTGTTTCAAATTAATAAACTCTGCCGCTTTTGACTCCCTCAACTCCCGAGGGAAAAACCTATCCAAGAATGTGGCCATAAATTCATCCCAACCTATGGGACCTGCTCCAACTCCCCGACTGTCTCTCCACTGACAGTACAAGATATAAGCAACTCCTTTTAACTAGTAGGAGGATATGTTTGCACTCTCGTTCCATGTCACTCCTATAATTCGAGTAATCTTTTGAATCTCCTCCAAAAATTCATATGGGTACTCATCCACCTTTGACCCCAAGAATTCCGGTAGGGTCATACGGAGAAAATCCCTTATCCTTGCCACCGCCTCATTTCCATTCTGAGGGGCACCAGCCACCTCTTGCTAGTTAATCTGAGCGGGCAGGACCTGCACCAACATTTGAAAGGCTGCCCGAAACTCAACGTGTGTAACATGATCATCTATTGGGCCTGCCTGGGCTAGTGGTACCTGCTGACAACCATTACCGCATCCTCTTCCATTAGCTCGTCGGGGAGGCATTATCTACGAGCACGTAAAACATGAGTCAAGGGAAGAAATACTTAGAGTTTCATACTCTGCGCACGATAAGAAAAATGAAGAGAATGGAACATTCCTAAAACGTCTCATTGCCTCTCTGTCATAAGTGTGGAGCACTTCACACCCATGAAGAAGACTCTACGTAATGCGGCTTTCAGACACCCTAGGACACTCTAAACCTATTGCTCTGATACCCAGTTTGTAATGACCCGAGAGTACACCCAGATCGTAGACACGGGACAAGGAACCCCCAGAGGCTCCAAGTCGACCCGTAGAATAGTCTCCGCATACACTTAACATAAGAAGCATTAAACATCATGAACAAGCGAAAGAACTAACTAGAAAATAATATAAATCAAAATGAACAACTTAATAACATTTAAATACAATGTTGATCCTGTCTAAAAAGTCTGAAAGCCTTCTAATAAATTGATGAGTTGCTGGGACAGGCCCCTAGCTAACTCCAAAAGACTGAAACCTAAAGAAAAATAAAACAAGAATGCTACTCACACCCTCGGAGCATGAGGACTCAGCACTGACAGTTGGGTTAATGGGGTAGCGTATCTAACCATGCGGCAGAGCATGACGACCTGAACCTGTATCATGAAACGATATAGCACAAGAGGTGTGCGGTCAGTACATGGAATGTACTGAGTACGCCGGAAGCATAAGTAAACTAACTCATAATATTAGCAAGAGAGAAGTAATATAAAACATATTAATAGCAACGTAATAGAAGTGAAGTACAACTATCTTACATGAGGTTCATAGATTTAATTAACATAACAACATTATAAAGACACGAATTACTATAGAAACCGTTGATGTGCAAAAAGTAATAATCGGGAATAATACAAAGTGTGATAACGTGACTGATATCAAGAGGGTCCCTGACGTCTGGAGTCACTGACGGTCGAAGGGAGAATCCCTAACAATCAAAGGGGAAACATTCTCAACTAGAGAGAATCCTTGACTGTCATAGGGAGAGAGAAGGATCTAATATAGAGAGTCACTGACTAAAAGAAGGTCTGGAACAACGCAGAGAAAATAAAATGCTCAACTGACTAGGGATGTGAGTCCCGACTTACTACATGAAGACATTCTCCACTATCGTCTAGGTAAGACATTCTCCACTAGTGTCTAGGTAAGACATTCTCCAGTAGCATCTAGGTAAGACATTCTCCATTATCGTCTAGGTAAGACATTCTCCACTAGCGTCTAGGTAAGACATTCTCCACTAGCGTCTATTAATGCTATCTCTCAAATAAGCATGAATTCACAACTCGACATATTAATAACAAGCTCAATCCTTGTGATTTAGATTATTAAACAACCAACTTCCTCATTAGCTTTAACATCACATTATTAGCATGCAATAAATTCGTACTAGCATTATTCAATCATGGCATCTTGATTCCATAGTCACCTCATTCAATAGGTAATTTAAGATCCAAAATGATTTATAGAACTCGACTCGTAATCTTTCAAGGATGCATAACTCCATGTAATTAGGTCACAACCATTTCTGACACTTGTCACAATCACTCCATTTATGAACTCTCTAGCCACGGGCGTTTTAGATTCTAGGATATTATAAAACCAATTTTAATAAGGAAAAAAATGTAGAATCAGTCGAAGCTTAATAGTTCAACAATGGAGATGCAATCTAGTCATACACAATAGATTTAATCTAAATAATGGTGATGGCACATAGTTTTCTTCAATTACTCAAGCCCACAACTCTTACTCAATTTAGCATGGTCATCAACGTCATAATCACATCATTAGGGTTAATTAAGCAACATTCCCACACTTTCATCATGGTTAAGAATTTCCACAATACTCAAGGAAGGAATAAACAATTCACATTCCTTTCTCAAGTTGACTTAGGAATAACATGCTACACACATATATATTCGGGTAATATTTCAACCATTTCATCATTCTTACGCAAATTAATTGAACAATAAGAAACACCCATTCATTACTCAAGACAATTTCCGATCGACATGTTAACCTCATGCATTCCCAACATATAATTCACATCCCAACAACCCATCACATCAAAATTTGAAACAAATTCCATAATTTCAGTAAATATTAACATTTTAGAAAAGGATGAGGAAGACATTATTCATTTTTCAAAGCCCTAGCTCATGATATTCAAAATAATTTATGTTGGGTTCTTATTGAAAATATTTTGGGGCACAAGGATGAAAAGATATCATTGTTGAAGTCCCACTTACCTGGTAGACGAAAACCCCACTTGATTATCTTCCTTGAAGCTTGAAGAAAACCTTGGGAATTTCCTAAAATCTTTGGAGAAGAAAGGAGGAAGAGGGAGATTGAGAGAATGAGGGTTTAGTCTTAGGAAAACCCTTAAAAACGTCCCTAAACATACCCAAAAAGACATCACTTTAAATTTGGGAGCATGGGATTTTACCAACCTGCCCATAAGAAAAACTGAAAAATTTCTCAAACTGATGCCATGACTCACCTGACGAGTCGTTGTCCCACCCAATGACTCTTTAGGTCCATTTATTAGGTCTACTAGAATTTCTAAACTTTAGAGTCATGACCAACATCACGACTCATTGCCACACCCAACAATTTGTCCTACACTTTTGTTAAGTTCAGTGGAAATTTCCTTCGAACCAAAGCTTCTCCCTCCTAACGACTGACTAGACGAGTCGTTGCCACTCCTAACAATGCGTCAGGTCATCCGTCGCCACTGCCTCCTGACCTCCGCCCCACGTATGCACACGACGCCTCATGGTATTCCACCACGAGTCGTTAAGTCTCCCGTCCTGAGATATTTTTTCCAATTTTTCTGCCCCTTTCCAATTATAATTTTCCGTGTCTATTCTTAGTCCCTTCAAGGGTATTACCGTGTTCCTTGGTTCATAAACTCATATTGTATAACATGCTATTCCATTTTCTCAGCTGTAAAGAATTGCATTACTTGAGACAAGCAATGGTTCAAGTTTGGGGGTTTAATTAGTTGGTAGTTTACTAACTCACTAGGCTCTTAAACATGAGTTTTTTCTTAATTTTCAAGTCATCTAGGTGGATTTTATGCCCTTACTCCTTAATATTTATAGGTACTTAAAATGAGTAGGAAAAGAATGAAATTGAGCAAAAAGCATAAAAAATGGAGATGAGGACTGGCACTCCACTGGAGAACACCGGCGAAACACCGGCAAATGGAAGATCCTACTGTGTTGAGGAAGAATGGCTACCGACAGACCATGGATCAGCACCGAAAAACTACCAGTGCCATTGCCAAAGTGCTCTAGAACCACCGGCTATCAATTATGATCGACCGACGGACCACATACTAGCACCAGTGATCCACCAATGAATCGCAAGTGACGCCAGTTAGAAAAGGGTAAAAGAGTCTAGTTCCTAAAGAGTGGAGCATTTTTGTACTCTACTTTTTGACCTCTCAAAAAGGAACTGAACATTCTATTCCACATGATGAATGGCATTGAGTTGAATATTGAAGAGAAAGTAGAGAGAAGTTGCATAATTGAATTGTAGAGAGAGAAAGCTTTATCTTCTTCTTTGAAAAGGTAGAAGAACTTCATTGGAGATCAGAACCTTGTGCTTGAATTTTCTTACTCATTTTGTTGAATGGATATTGAATTATTACTTAAAGAAATACCTTCTTCTACTTACATGAGTAGCTAAATTCCTTGCTCAGTGTGTGTGAATGATTTGGATTGGATATTGTTCAGTTAATCATGGATTTACTCAATTAGTATAGCTCTAGTGTTTCATCTAAGTTATAATCTAAATACTCATAGTTGCAAATGTGAGTTGTATTTACTTACTGCAATTTGGCTTGAAAAAGGAAATTAGAGTATGGGTGATGAAACATTAGTTGGTAATTGGGTGTTGATCATGTGGGGTTGGGCTAAAGATAGACAAAACCCATTGTCAAACACCCATTGAGAATCAAAGCTAGAAATAGTTGATTCTTGCCTAAGTTGATGTGGTTGTTGTGAAATGGACTTTGGGGTTTGAGAAAATCTGAGGTATAAGGCACATAATTTATTGGAAAACATAAGGTGCCACCTTGTCCACAAATAATTATACTATTGAGTAATGTTAAGAGCTATTAATAATCCCATCTGATGATGTCCAATAATATCACATCTCTAGTACTTTCTCCTTTGGCATTTTCTATGCTTTGTCCATATTTTCATGAGAAAATTTTGTAGTTGAATTGACAAGTTGTGATTTTCCAAATTTTTTCTTCATTGTTGTTGAGACATTGATGCAAGTTACTTCAATTTGATAGGCAACTTTTGCGTGATCAACTACTATTTCTATGGAATTCAACCCCGACACTCGTCTGGTATATTTACACTGTCTCGTTAAAAGGAGTGAATTTCGATGTTATCAGTGTCCAACCTTTCCCAAACGGTGAGCTCCCACTCAACTTCAATCAATACATGGAAACCCAAGTGAAACATTCATCCACACAAATGAATCCTAGGATGAAGGGCACTCTTCCTATTGACACTGTGCAAAATGCGAAAAATGATGGCCATTGCATAGCAATCGTTACTAGAAGCGGAAAGATAGTTAAAATGAAATTGTTAAACCCAAAGCGGACGTTGGTCCAAATCCAAATAATGAAGAGTTGAATGATTAGGCACCAAGTGCACCTACTGTTGTCGATGAGGACAAGTTGGTTGAGGAGGAAGAGGTTAATACTCCTCCACAAGGTCTGAATATTGATGAAGTGGGCGAGGAGGACCCAAGTGCTAAAGATCAAGCACCTAAAGTTCCACCCCCTTACCCCCAAGAAGTAGATTAAGAAGAAAGAGGACAAAAAATTTAAAAAGTTGATGGATATTGATCTTGGGCAAATTTATATGCCCATGTGATACTCAAATGTGTCATTTTGCCTTGTTTATCTATCGATGTTTATACATTCTCATGTGATTTGTAATAAAATGTGAATTTATACTAACCAACATGATTAGCGTTGTGTTGCAGGTGAAATATAATTTTGGGAAGCTAAATTGCATGTTGGGAGAAATCGGGAGTGGACTCGGAAGCAAGCAAGGAAAAGGCCAAGGACAGCATGAATTAAAGGGTCTCCGTGATGGAGCCGTGTCACGCTGCCATCGCGGATGCCTTTTGCCTGGATATGGAATTTTTGCCAAATTCCAGTGAAGGTGCGCGTTGGGGCCGTGACACGTTTGCCTAGCCCCGCGTTGCACGCCGTGCCACATTGGGCCTTAATACCTGGATGACCAAATTCCAGTAAGGGTCCGCATCAGTGGCGTGTCACGGAGGCAGTGCTCCGCAATGCACTCCGTGACACGTTGCTTGTTATTCCGGGAAAAGTTCCCACTAGTATAAATAGAATACTTAGGTTCATTTTTAATAATTCTGACTTGGTGGAGCAAGAACGTGGGTTACAGACAGTTGAGGGGATGAAAATATCAAGGTTTTTCTCTATCTCCTTCTTCTTGATTTGAATTGCTTGTATGATTTACACTCATTTAACGATGTTTAATCCACAAATGAGTGTCTAAATCCTCTTCTTGCTGAGGTTAAGAACAATTGTATTGAAATGTGATTATTGATAAATTGTTTTTTCATCTTTTCTTCCATGGTGGTTCTATTGATTCTTGTTCTTATTACATTAATGTGTGGCCAACGTTGATGTACATCTAAAAAGACCGGTTTCACTCGAGAGACCAAGAAATAGGAAATTTGTGAATTAATAGGATATGATCTTTCCTTAGTTTGGGAAAATTGAGAATTGATTTACCTTTAGGATAGAAATATACCTGAAAGTCGTATTAGTCAATTAAGGAATCAGTTTTGTATGGCTAGAACATGAATTTCGTTTTATCACAGAAATGTAGGTGGAAGGTTCATGATTCTTAAGTTGGGTTAAATACGAAAGTTTTAATCCATAGGCAATAATTCTTGACTAGCAACCGGAAGAAAGATTAACCAAATTGTATCGATAATTTATTTCTCTACATGTTCGTTTAACCTCAGCATGCTCATACTTATAGTTCAGACTCAAATTGTATATTCGTTTTATAATTAGTATAAAATTAGAAACCAAAATATCAAACTTTTCTTAACACTGTTGTCTGCATTTTTAGAGTTAAGGTTTATTGACACTTGAGTAGATTGTTACCTTAGCCCAGTCCCTGTGGGATCGATACTTGGCTTACTTGAGCCACTTTATTACTTGTTCGACCACGTGCACTTGTGTGTTGTTGTGAAAAACACCGAACAAGTTTTTGGCGCCATTGCCGGGGACTGGCAATCGGTAAATTTTTTTTAAGTGTTAGTTTGCTATTTCTTCTTAGTGTTGACAACTTGGTCTTAGCATGTATTTTGCGGATACTAATTTCTGTTGAACACTGGCAAGAGACAAGGAGTTGTTGGACTCATATTTAGAACCGAAAAGACAATTTCATCGTCAAAAGAGAGAAGCTCTAGAGAAAAAGCTGCAGTTGCTCAGACAAACAATTATGGAGCAACAACAGAATGCACCAGTTGTACGGGCAATGTTAGTGCCCGATGACATGGCAGTCAGGCCGGTTCGCGAGGTGGCAATCCCACATGCTAATAATGTCACATCTATCATCCGCAAACCTGAGCCTGGAGGGAGGTTCGAGCTTAAGCAGAACATGGTGCAATTGCTACACACCAGGGGGCAGTTCACAGGTCTCCCTCATGAGGATCCACAACAACATCTCCAAAATTTCTTGGAGAAAAGTGACACTTACATCCCTGGTGGAGTGTCATTAGATTATGTCAGGCATACATTGTTCCCATTTTCACTTTTGGGAGAAGCCAAGAGGTGGTTGAAAGCTGAGCCACCTAATTCTATCACTATGTGGGATGATCTTGCAAGGAAATTCTTGATACGTTTTTTTCCATCCGGTAAAATAGCAAGACTTAGAAGTCAAATTCTAAGTTTTAAACAGAGAGAGGGAGAGAATCTGATCAAGCCCAGGAGAGATTCAAATCTATGTTGCGGGATTGTCCTCATCATCACCAATCCAATGAAGTGCTGGTGCATACTTTCATAGAGGGTTTGGAACCCCACACAAAAATCTTGCTAGACTCAGCAGCTGGGGGGCAAGCATTGGAGAAAACTTATGAGGAGCTGTATACCTTGTTGAATCGTATTTTCCAGGGAAATCCGGAGTGGAATGCGGACTCGTCAAGAGGAGGAACGAGGAAAGCAGCGGGAGTGTTAGAAGTGGATGGTTTCACAGCTATTGCTGCACAGATAGCTTCTTTAGAGAATCAACTCAACACCCACTTCAGTAACATGAGCATGAACCAGTCTCAAGCTTCAGTGAATGTAGTGCAGCAGATTTGGTGTGAAGTATGCGGGAGTAGTGAACACTCAACTGAGTGTTGTGGAGCAAATCCTGACTCGGTGAACTTTGTGGGAAATGTACAGAGAAACAACCATCTACAGTATGAAAACAGCTACAATTCCAACTGGTGGAATCACTCGAATTTCTCTTGGGGTAGCAATAACCATCAAGGGCAAAGTTCGAGTCAGGGGGCGCAGAGGAATCAAGGAGGAAAGCAGAACTATCAGGCACAATATAGAAGCAACAATGCACCTCTTCCACCACCATCACCCAGCATTGAGGAGATGTTCAAGACAATGATAGCTAACCAAGCTCAATTGCAGGCTGACTATGTGAAATTGGCATCCGAGGTAAAGAACAACCAGTTAGCTACCAAGGCACTGAAGTATCAATTTGGGCAATTTGCTGGAGCCCAAAACACTAGGCCTAGAGGAGGACTCCCAAGCGACACGGATCCCAACCCCAAGCAGGTGAATGCAGTGACCACAAGGAGTGACTTGCAGCTTAAAGAGGTGGAACCAGAAAGACCACCTCAACAGTCGGGAGCAGCAGAAAGTGAGAGGGAGCAAAGTGATGAGAGGGGGAAGAAAAAGGAGGCTGAACCAGAAAGACCACCACCCCCGTTCCCTCAAAGATTAAAGAAACACAAGGAGGAGGCGTGTTTCAAAAAGTTCATGGAGGTGCTTAAACAGGTACATATTAACTTACCTCTTGTTGATGTTTTGCAGGGAGTGCCGAAGTACGCAAAGTATATTAAGGACATCGTGGCGAACAAAAGCAGGTTAACTGAGTACGCTACGGTGGCTCTTACGGAGGAGTGCACTTCCCGGATACAAAACAAGTTGCCCACAAAGGTCAAGGACCCTGGGAGCTTTACAATACAAATTACAATTGGGCAGAGTATCCGAGCTCACGGATTATGTGATTTGGGAGCGATCATTAACTTGATGTCGACATCGGTATTCAAGAAGTTGGGTCTAGGGAGTCCTAGACCAACAACAGTGATATTGCAACTAGCGGATCGTTCCTTAGCCAGACCTGATGGCATTGTGGAGGACGTGCTGGTGCAAGTGGGCTCCCTCATCTTCCCAGTAGATTTCGTCATGCTGGATTTTGAGCCAGACGCGAAAGTCCCATTTATTTTGGGGCGTCCTTTCTTGGCTACCGGGAAAGCACTTATTGATGTAGCTGCAGGGCAGCTAACAATGCGAGCACATGACAAAGTTGAGGTATTTGATGTGTTTAAGGCCATGAGGCTGCCAGCCATACATGAGGAGCTTTAAGCAATCAGTGTGGTTGATCAAGAAGAAATTTGTCAGATTGTTGAATCTCAAGACCCATTGAAAAGAGTGTTGATGAACTCCGATCATTTTGGAGATAGAGACGCTTATGAGGTGGTACAAATGCTGAATGAGTCACAAAGGCATCCGATGAAACAGGAATTTCAATCTCTAACGAGGTCTCTGGAACCATTAACGAAACCATCCGTTGAGGAAGAACCAAAGATGGAATTGAAAGAATTGCCCCCCCCCCCCATTTAAAATATGTCTTTTTGGGAGAAGATGAGACTTTGCCAGTTATCATCTCCGCAGAATTGACGGAGGCATAGGAGAAGAAAGCAATGGGTTGGCAAATGTCAGATATTCAGGGTATTAATCTAGCTTTTTGCACACACAGGAATTTCATGGAAATAGGAGAAAAACCAACCGTTCAGCCTCAGCGAAGGCTAAATCCAGCAATGAAGGATGTGGTTAGGAAAGAAATAATTAAGTGGCTTGATGCAGGTGATCTTGGGCAGATTTATATGCCCAAATGATACTCAAAAGTATCATTTTCGCCTTGTTTAGTGTGCAATGTGTATACATTTTCATGTAATTGGTAATAAAATGTGAATTTATACTAACCAACATGATTAGCATTGTTTTGTAGGTAAAATACGATTTTGAGGAGCTAAACTGCATGTTGGAACAATATCGGAGTTGGACTTGGATTCGAGCACGAAAAAGGTATTGGACTGCACAATATAAAGGGCTCCGCGATGGAGCCGTGTCACGCTACCATCACGGAGGCACACTGCCTGGAGGGTGAATAAATTGTCAATTTCCAGTGGAGCCTCGCGACAGCTCCGTGGCACGGAGGCAAGCCTCCGCGTTGCCTGCCGTGCCACGTTGAAGCTTTATTCCTGGACCCTAAATTTCCAGTAAGGGTCCGCGTCCACGCCGTGTCACGGAGGCAAGCCTTCGCGTTACCCTCCGTGACACGTTGCTTGTTATTCCGGGAAAAATTCCCAATAGTATAAATAGAACACTTAGGCTTATTTTTAAGAAATTCAGACTTGGTGGAGCAAGGACGTGGGTTACAGGCAGTTGAGGGACGAAAAAGCTCAGGGTTTTTCTCTCTTTCTTTCTTCTTTCAATCAATTGTTTGTATGATTAACACTTGTTTTAGGATGATTAATCCACAAATGAGTGGCTAATTCTCTTCCTTGCCGAGGTTATGAACAATGGTGATGAATTTTGATTATTGAATTATATGGTTTTTCACCTTCTTCTTCTATGTTGTTCTATTAATTCTTGTTTCTACTGCATTGGTGTGTGGCCGACATTAATGTATATCTAAAAAGTCTGATTTCACACGAGAGAGCATGAAATTGGAAAGTTGTGAATTAATAGGGTATTGTTCTTAACTTGATTTGGGAAAATTGAGTTTTGATGTGCTTTCCTGATAGAAATATACTTGAAAGCCGTATTAGTCAATTTAGGAACCGGAATTGTATTGCTAGGTCATAAATTGCATTTGATCACAGAAATGTAGACGGATGGTTTATGATTCTTAAGTGAGATTAAATACGAGAGTTTTAATCTCTAGGCTAATGTTCTTGGCTAGCAACAGGAAGAGAAGATTAACCAAATTATGATTATAATCAAGTTCATTACTTGTTCTTAACCTTGGCATGCTCATATCCATAGTTTCAATTCAAGGTAGATATTTGTTAATAGTTTTAGTATATAATTTGTAAAACAAAATTATTTAACTTTTGGTTACGTTGTTGTCAACATATATAGAAGTAAGATAGAATATAGTATACTTGAGCAATTTTTACTTATCTAGAGTCTCCTTGGTTCGATACTTGGCTTACTTAAGCCACTTTACTACTTGTTTGACCACGTGCACTTGCGTGTCGGATTTTAACCCCCAACAAACGCAGTCGAGCAGCAGGTGTGGTCTACCCGATTTCAGTTAGTGAATGGGTCAGCCCCGTTCAGTGCATTCCAAAGAAAGGAGGGATGACCGTGGTCACCAATGAGAAAAATGAGCTGATTCCTACACTAACCGTCACAGGCTGGCGGATTTGCATGGACTATAGAAAGCTTAATGAAGCCACAAGGAAAGATCATTATCCTAACCCATTCATTGATCAGATATTAGATAGGTTGGCTGGACAGGAATATTATTGTTTCCTTGATGGGTACTCTGGTTATAACCAAATAGCCATAGCTCCGGAGGACCAAGAGAAGACTACTTTTACCTGTCCTTATGGGACATATGCATTTAGACGAATGCCATTTGGGTTGTGCAATGCACCCGCCACATTCCAGAGATGCATGATGGCTATTTTCCACGACATGGTGGAGGATTTTGTTGAGGTATTTATGGATGATTTTTCTGTTTTTGGTAACTTGTTTGCTACTTGTTTGCAGAATCTTGATAGGGTGCTGGATCGCTTGGAAGAATCCAACCTTGTACTAAATTGGAAGAAATGCCATTTCTTAGTTAAGGAAGGCATTGTCCTTGGCCAAAAGGTGTCTCGCAAGGGGTTGGAGGTCGATCGTGCAAAGATCGAGGTTATTGAGAAGTTACCACTACCTGTGTCGGTGAAAGGTGTTCACAGTTTTCTTGGGCATGCAGGCTTATAAAGACGGTTCATCGGAAACTTCTTCAAAATTTCTAGACCATTATGCAGACTGTTAGAAAAAGAGGTGAAGTTTGAGTTGGATGATGAGTGTGTTAAAGCATTCAAGGAGTTGAAGCAAAAATTGATAGAAGCACCTATTCTTAGTTCTCCGGATTGGGGACAACCATTTGAGTTGATGTGTGATGCAAGCGATGTGGCTGTGGGAGCTGTATTAGGGCAGAGAAAAAATAGAATCTTTCATTCAATTCATTATGCAAGCAAAACGCTGAATACTGCCCAAAGTAATTATACAGTCACAGAAAAGGAGATGCTAGCATTGGTGTTTGCATTTGACAAATTCAGGTCTTATTTGGTGGGTTCAAGAGTAGTGGTGTACACCGATCATGCAGCGATTCGATACCTGTTTAACGAGAAGGGCGCTAAGCCCAGGCTGATCAGATGGATCCTGTTGTTGCAAGAGTTCGACCTCAAAATTAAGGATAGAAAGGTGAGCGAAAATCAGGTGGCAGATCACTTATCGCGATTGGAGAGCCGGTCGCATGTGAAGGAAGGTGATAACATCAATGAGGAGTTCCCGGATGAGCAGCTCTTAGCAGTAGGGGAAGCTGAAGTTCCCTGGTACGCAGACATAGTCAACTTGCTAGTGAGTGGAGTCTACCCACCTGAAGCAACAGACCAGCAGAGAAGAAAGTTGAGGCATGATTGTCGGTACTTTATTTGGGATGAGCCACACTTATTTAAACAGGGACCGGATCAGTTAATGAGAAGATGCAACCCGGAGAGTCAGATTGCAGTGGTGTTGAGGAGTTGTCACTCTTCATTGTATGGGGGGCACCATGGAGGCGAGCGGACAGCGCACAAGGTTCTACAGTCAGGGTTCTTTTGGCCTACCCTGTTCAGAGACTCTATGGAATATGTAAAAATGTGTGATAGATGTCAGCGTACAGGAATGATTGGTAGGAGACAAGAGATGCCGCTGTAGAATATACTGGAAGTGGAGACCTTTGATGTATGGGGCATTGATTTCATGGGCCCGTTCCTACCGTCATTCGGTAATCGTTACATCTTGGTGGCCATTGACTATGTGTCGAAGTGGGTGGAAGCAATAGCTTGCCCCAAGAATGACAACAAGGTGGTAACAAAATTTGTGAAAAAACACATTCTCACCAGGTTTGGGACACCCCGAGCCATTATCAGTGATGGAGGGGCTCATTTTGTCAATGCAAGTTTCAAGAATCTACTAGCCAAGTATGGGGTGCGCCACAAGGTGGCAACAACATACCACCCACAAACTAGTGGGCAAGTAGAGGTGTCAAATAGAGAAGTGAAGCAGATTCTCCAGAAAACAGTAAATACACAAAGGAATGATTGGTCGAGCAAACTTGATGATGCGTTGTGGGCGTACAGAACTGCTTACAAGACACCGATTGGAACTTCACCATACCGATTGGTCTATGGTAAAGCGTGTCATCTTCCAGTGGAGCTAGAGCACCGAGCCTTCTGATCCGTGAGGAAATTGAATATGGACTTAGAGCTAGCGGGCAAGAAGAGACTAATGCAACTCAGTGAACTTGAAGAGTTCTGCTGGCATGCTTATGAGAGTGCTAAGTACTACAAAGAAAAAATGAAGAGGTGGCATGACAAGCATGTGGTGCATCGTATTTTTGAGCTGAGGCAGAAAGTATTGTTCTTTAATTCAAGATTCAAGCTGTTTCCAGGAAAGCTGCGGTCCAAATGGTCGGTGCCATTTGAGGTGGTGAGAATGACCCCGCACGGGGCAGTAGAGTTGTGGCAAGAAGATAGGAGTGCCACGTTCTTGGTCAATGGGAAAAGATGTAAGCACTACTGGGGAGAGGACGGTGGTCGAGAGAAAATGTCCATCACCCTAGAGGATGACTGAGCTTAATGACATCGAGCCGCGATGGTAAACCAGGCGCTGCACGGGAGGCACCCCGTGAAATTTTTGTTGTAATATTTTATTAGATTTCGTAGAAAAAATTGAAAAAACAGAAGGGAAAAATAAAAATAAAAACAAAATTTGTATTTTAATTGAAACCTATAATGTCACACCCCGCCTTGGGGGGTATGACTGGCACCTGGTGCCCTACTAGGACCTGAACTGTTGGACTGCTAAGCCTAGGCACATTTGGTGCCTGGCTGGCTCTAACTCACAATTCTGGAAACAAAGGGCTATATAACGGCTGTAAACACAGCCCCCGGCCCATTGGCCTATAGCCTCTTGTACCTGTATTAACAGCTGACCAGAACATGCAACTATAGGGAAACCTATGCGGGCCGATAAGGCCTCCATGCTGTCTAGTTATCTGCAACTCAGCAACAACATACTAGAAGGCTACGTGACCGGCAAGGTCACCACTACTATCAAACTTATGGCCCCACGCAGCCAACATAAGAGAAGCAAAAGCACTAACAGCTAACAACTGCACGGCCTCACACGACCGGCTCAACTGACCACAGGGAAATATACAGACTGCAAGCCTCTAAGAGTAGCAATAGAAATGATCGGGACAGGGCCCCGACCTACCCGTACTAAACAACAAAAGAAAATGAAATACACCTCTGGGGTTCAGTCTCCGGATGACAGGAGTTGAATACTCGATCGCTGACAGGAATCACGTGGTATTGCCTGCTCGTCTATGAGTACCTGCAGGCAAGTAATGCAGCGCCCCACCGGGCGTCAGTACCGCTGGTACTGAGTATGTAAAGCAATAACTGAAAGAAATATCTGAGAAATAATGATATAACTAATGAAACTGAAATAGAAAGAACTAGATTAACTGTCTGATGGTGTAAGTCGTACCTGTTCTTAATCACACTGAAGGGAGTAGGAGTCATGCCTGGAGACGTATCATTCTACTACTAATATGCTCGTATCTAATGTAAAATGGAATAACATACATAACAAAACATGGCATACACAAACCTTACCCGGCCCCCATAAGCCGGGAGGTACAACCAACACATAATCTATACCCCTACCCCGGTCATCCCATCTCCTATAAATCCCGTAAGCATCCTGTCGGTCCCCTGGGTATGCACTTGGGCTCGCTGAGCCCCTGACTATAACTGCATCTGAGTCCGGAGGACTCCTGAATCTGCACCCGGGCGTATCCGCTCGACTGGGGTGTGTAAGGGCCGATCAAGGCACAAATATGGGGAAAACTGGCATCCCATCTTCGTCCCCTATGGGACGGCATGCCACTCCGTGGAGCGACGTATCCTCGTCCTCTGGCGGACGAGTCGATACAGCTATTAACCCTGGGCGGTCATGGATGCTAGGTAATCCAACCCAAACAATACAACGATCTCAACTAGTAATACTGTCTGTATATCTCACATACTGAGGCTAATAAGGGTAAAGTATCGTATATATATTACATGCTGAACTGATGATCATAATCTGTACGTAATTAATACGTGCTGAGGTAGGTAAATATATATGAATATGAATATAGTCTCCTGCTGGGCTGTACTGGGGCAAATGCTATACAAGATAGTGTTTCTGCTGAAAACTATGCTGTTTACTGAGTTTCTGTACTAACATGATTTCCTATTCCTAACATGCTTTCTAAACTCCATTTTAGCCTGCTATTCTGTTTCTGAAGTGCCTTATGAATATTGCATTGCGTTGCGGGGTTTCAACTGAATACAACAATGTCTTAACATTTCGTATTACATCACATACTGAGCATGCTGTGCAGTTTCTAATGCTTATACTGGAATCTCTATCGTACTAGTAGGTCCTACGCAGGTTGTAACTCGATGCTTCTAATACTGTATCAACCTTCAAAACAAACGTAATACTTAACTTCTGAACATTCTACTGGTCGGCAAATTACTATACTGCACTGATATTACTTAACTTGCCGAGGGAACTAGCTTTACATACCTTATCCTTGAACTATTCGTCTGTCGGACGAGGCTCGACTGGTACTTCAACTATTTTCTCTCAGCTGCATTCATAAATACGTCAATTAATACTAAATACAACTTTATTGTAAAGAGCAACGTTACTTTCGATATAGTTTATAGCCTAAACTTAGGCTTATCGAAAGACGGTCGAAAACTCGCTATTTTCCAGCGGCCCAGAAGGGAGAAATATTCACTTCACAGCTAGGAACACATAGACACTAATTTAGAGCAATTCCACTTACCTTAGCTCGGTGGCTCGACGATTCGTCGGCCGTATTTTACGAAACTGAATCCATAGGAATGCTCTCTGCTCTTAAATACTTCGGTATCTGGGATTAATTTGAGTTTGGGCAGCGTTTAGCAGTGTAATTGGACGAAAATTATTTAATTTCCTTCGTTCTTTTTCTCCCTCTGCCGGTTTGCTCTGTTCTCTGGAAATTATATCATGTTTTTACCAATTAAAACCGAAGTGGGGCTTTATATACTTGGGCCTGAACCTGGGCAATGTGTCACGGAGCCATCGCGGAGGCCTCACCTCCGTGACACGCTGCCATCGCGGAGGGGCTCTGCCTCGGCTCCTCCCGCGATGGTTCGACGGGTTTCTTGTCCGATCTTTTTCCTGGCCTTTCTCTAGCACGTATGGCCCTCAAATATGCTTAACCAACATGCGAATAGGTCGTCTAGGTGCCGGGAATTCTACGGGGTATAACATTCTCCCCCCCTTAAGAACATTCGTCCTCGAATGTACACTGGTATCTAGAGGACTACTTACTTTACTTTCTAGAAAAATTTCGGCAGAGTTTCCCCTATAATATGGACTATAGCAAAAACCTGAAATACAGAAAAGTCCAACACAGGCACTGCACATAATATTCTAGGATCCACTGGATAACTAAATATCAATCTTTCTCATTCACAGACATACAACCATAAGGCACTGCATAAGTAATAATACGGACATACCTGTCGCCTGACTAGGCCTGAAATAGGTGAGGGTATCTGACTTTCATGTCTTCTTCAGCTTCCCACGTCATTTCCTCACGATTCCTGTTACGCCAGAATATTTGACAGATGCAACATCTTTAGTCCTCAATCTATGAATCTGCCTGTTTAAGATAGTTATTGGAACCTCTTCATAGGCCAACTTTTTCGTAACCTGAATATTCTGGACTGAGACTGCTCTGGACGGGTCTCCTATGCATTTCCTCAGCATAGATACATAAAAGACCGGATAAACGAATTCTAATTCTGGAGGCAAATTCAATTAACGGTAAATGCTTACTTTGGCTACTACCGAAATCTAGTACACACGCTCGCAACATGTCTTCGAGCGTCTGAATTATGCGCTCAGCCTGCTCATCTGTCTGAGGATAGAATGTTGTGCTCAAGTTAATTTGTGTTCCCAAACCTTTCTGAAATGACTGCCAGAATCTAGCTGTGAACTATACTCCCCTGTCTGAAACAATGGATACTGGTACTCCATACAATCTAACTATTTCACTGATATACAACTCGGCATAATCCTCAGCCGAGAAGGTAACTTTCCCTGGCAGGAAATAGCAAGTTTGTCAACTATCACCCATATAGAGTCATGTCTGTGTCTGGTACGGGGTAATCCTGCCACAATATCCATACTCACTGCTTCCCATTTCCAGAGAGGCACAGCTATGTCCTGAGTTAACCCACCTGGTTTCTGATGTTCTACTTTCTCCTTTGGCAGTTAGAACACTAGGCTACCAGTAGTTTTCTTTAATGTCATGGTACCTCTTTGTCGTACCGGGTTGAAGAGAATCGCGGGCGTAATGCGCCTCGCTCATAAACTGCTGGCGAGGCCCCAACATATCTGGAGTACAAATGCGGCCTTTATATCGCCACACTTCATCCCCGGTTATCTGAAAATGTCACCTCTCCTTACTGAACCTTGTGTTTAAGTTAAACCCGGCTAGGGCCTCCATATCGTCGTTCCTCTACTTCCACCACTAACGACAACGCTGCGGCATTCTGTATTATCGCTCTGTTATCCTTTATTTCTACTATGTTAGCGGCTAAACCGACTAACTAGTATAATTCTCGGGTCTATTCTCACTGTTCGGGTTGTAAGTATGCCAACTCCCCACAGATCTACGGCTAAGGGCATCTACTACCGTATTAGCCCTTCCCGGGTGATACAAAATTTTCACTCTTTAAAGCATAAACTACTGCAACTAACTCCAGATCACGGGTAAGATAATTCTCTTCACGTTTTTCCAACTGCCTGAAAGCATAAGCTATTATTTTACCATGCCGCATCAACCTTATGTACCTCCTGGCGATACTAACACTGGAGCTGATGTTAACCTGGCTTTTAACTCTAAGAAGTTCTGCTCACACGCCTCGGTCTATTGGAACCTTGCTGCCTTCTATGTCAATTTAGTCAGAGGTGCTGCTAAGGTGGAAAATCCTTCCACAAACCCTCTGCAGTACCCGGCTAACCGCAGGGATTACATACTTCGATCGGAGTGGTAGGTCTAGGCTATGTCTTCACTACTTCAATTTTTCTGTGTGTCTGTCTGTACACCAGCCTCCGACACAATGTGACCAAAAGGCTACTAAACTCAACCAAAATTCACATTTACGAAAATTGACATATAACTGACGGTCATACTAGTTTATTATACCGGAGAATCTGACAAGTAATCTACCGGTATAGCTAGAGCTTACCTGGCCTTCTGACCGCATGCTAAGGCTACTTGTTGCTAAGGTAACCTTGAATGACAATCTGTACACCATGTGCCCGTATTTGATCAGGGGGTCCTGATATTGATCATGACCTCTAATGACCTAGCTGCATAACCTTTAAATAACTGAATAGTCGGGTTGAATGACCCGAATATGGCAGTAGTCTAACAATACTCTAACTGTTCTACTTAAGTTCTTATAGTTCGTGCGTAACCGCAGACTCGTGGGCATCTAATTGCTCTGTTATTTTACTTAAACCACTATAAGAGTCGGCTTAATCAACTTACTCCCAAGCGATCAATCTCTGGATCTTCATGGGGAGTCTACTGATCCCCCGGTCTTAATAAACACTGTGCTAGCAGGGTACTATCAATTTCTTACACCTTGTGTGTATCCACTTGGATTTATACTGCTATTCTGGGGAATTCTCGGTCTTACAGGCTATTCTGTAACTACTGGCCTTCTGCTAGGGCTCTGTATCTGAATATCTTACGAAACCCAGCTGAAGTACTAGTCTGTCACTGACTACTGATGTGGACTCTTCCCTGGGGTACCCCCGGTTATTCTGACTGGGACGGCCGGCTGACTTATGGGGTGTTCCACATAATAACTGCTAGGTTGGTTAAGGCCGACTCTCACCTACAAGGCTGGGAAAATGACGTACGACCACTTAACATACTAGAACAATTTTGGTATTGCTAATCTCTGAAATTTGCCTATTCGGTCTCTAATCCTGGTTCTAGCACATGCACTATTGTTACCGATCTTCAGGGACGCCTTCCTGCTAATGCAGGCGCCAGCTGGTCGGTAGACCGTCTAACTGCGCCCTTATCATCTAGCCATCTGTTTTAGGCCATTAACTCTGGTAAGCTCCTAGAGCCTAGATCTGACAGCAACACATAAGTCTGTTAATCTAATAACTGAAAACTGAGATAGTTTCTATGACTTCATACGTAATTCACACTTAATCCGCCCTTTCTCTTCTTCTTTTCTTTCTTTCTTCTTTTTTTCTGGCGAGGGGGGTGTCCTGCAATGCAATTTGTATATGATTTCTATTACTAATCAGCATCTGTGATTGTAGCCCTTATAGGCAGCCACTCAAAGCATATCTATTATCTGTATATATTTATATATATATATCAATAGCTACGTACAATATGTATTGAGTTCTGCGGTAATACATAATCTCTGACATGCTCTACTGAATCTCATATCGTACATGATACATTGCTTCTTACGGCCTAATAATACCTCCTGCCCTGACTTATCATTTTATTGCATTGTCACCCCATTCTGAAAGTAACAAACATAAACACTTTAGTTATCGTCTGCTGTTTGAAATTCCGCCACTCTTGCGATGTGGAGTCGACGTTCGAATCTTGTAGCCTTACTAGGCATATATTGAAAGCCCATAATTGTCTGCTAGGCCTTATCTCTAGGCTACACTAGATTAGAATTGCTGTATCGGTAACTCCTTAACTTTTCCATAGCAGACATACTGCGGTATTCTGAACCGCAATCCCACTGTCAGCCCGAGGCTTATTCCTTAATACGATACTCTATTAATCTGGGGGGGGGTAACCCTGATTTCCCCACCAAATCTGGCATTCCTGCTTCTTACTCTCATCTTGCTTAAGCTGAACTCTGGGGTTCAAGGTACCTGCCTTTCGTTGCTAATGAGATTACTGATCAAGCCTCGGCCTATACTTCTTCTGGCGTACACTCAAGCCCATCTGATTCACATGACCTCTATATCTTTCGATATCACAACTAAATCATAACTATAATCTTACAGGTATGTCTTGCTATCTGTTGGCATATGTGGCGGACTTAGCCTTTTTCTGACTCGAAATTGACTATTACCCGACATTCATCACTAACAGGTCTTTTACCCCTGCTTTGGGTAAGCTAACAGTCTTACTTTCTCTTTACGCTCACTAACACTTACTGGAATTAATCAATCTATCTTCACTTACTGCTTGACTTGGCAACCCCATCTCAAGTCTTATGCCCCCTTACTATACTGGAATCAAATTGAAGAGGTAGGAATAGCCCTTTTCTTATTGCAACAAATAAAGACATTTAACTATACCATATCCGAAAAGATGTATTTGGGATTCCTGCATTTCCCTCTCCTTTTCATACTTACCTGGTGGTCTGACCTTATCTATAATCATAATCAGATCTCATATAGCTAATAAATAAATCAACTCATATATACATTATACTTCTGACTTCCTATTCTGATGTTATCAACGTATACTGGGAATAATGCCAATAAAGGCATTACGTTGGGAGGTCTCTGATACCCCCTCCTGCTGTTGTAGTTATCATGTAACTGGTTGATGCTCTCTTCCGTTGCTATCTCTGATCTTCTGCCTGTGATAGGGTAATGCTGATCTGTCTTTGTATCTGTAATCAAAGAATACAGTAAGTTCTTAGGGACTCAACCCTATACTGTACCGCTCTAAAGCACGACAGACTGAGAAGGAAGGGTAACCATCATATCATGCTACGCAGCCTCCTGCCTATAGTATGTGGTGCACAACACATCCATAGACAAGACTCTACTTAGCACAGCTTGCAGACTCCCTGGGACACGACCTGCTCTGATACCAAGTTTGTCACACCCCGCCTTGGGGGGTATGACTGGCACCTGGTGCCCTACTAGGACCTGAACTGTTGGACTGCTAAGCCTGGGCACATCTGGTGCCTGGCTGGCTCTAACTCACAATTCTGGAAACAAAGGGCTATATAAAGGCTGTAAACACAGCCCCTGGCCCATTGGCCTATAGCCTCCTGTACCTGTATTAACAGCTGACCAGAACATGCAACTATAGGGAAACCTATGCGGGCCGACAAGGCCTCCATGTTGTCTAGTTATCTGCAACTCAGCAACAACATACTAGAAGGCTACGTGACCGGCAAGGTCACCACTACTATCAAACTTATGGCCCCACGCGGCCAACATAAGAGAACCAAAAGCACTAACAGCTAACAACTGCACGGCCTCACACGACCGACTCAACTGACCACAGGGAAATATACAGACTGCAAGCCTCTAAGAGTAGCAATAGAAATGATCGGGACAGGGCCCCGACCTACCCGTACTAAACAACAAAAGAAAATGAAATACACCTCTGGGGTTCAGTCTCCGGATGACAGGAGCTGAATACTCGATCGCTGACAGGAATCACGTGGTATTGCCTGCTCGTCTATAAGTACCTGCAGGCAAGTAATGCAGCACCTCACCAGGCGTCAGTACCGCTGGTACTGAGTATGTAAAGCAATAACTGAAAGAAATATCTGAGAAACAATGATATAACTGATGAAAGTGAAATAAAAAGAACTAGATTAACTGTCTGATGGTGTAAGTCGTACCTGTTCTTAATCACACTGAAGGGAGTAGGAGTCATGCCTGGAGACGTATCATTCTACTACTAATCTGCTCGTATCTAATGTAATATGGCATAACATACATAACATAACATGGCATACACAAACCTTACCCAGCCCCCATAAGCCGGGAGGTACAACCAGCACAGAATCTATACCCCTACCCCGGTCATCCCATCTCCTATAAATCCCGTAAGCATCCTACCGGTCCCCTGGGTATGCACTTGGGCTCGCTGAGCCCCTGAAAATAACTGCATCTGAGTCCGGAGGACTCCTGAATCTGCACCTGGGCGTATCCGCTCGACTGGGGTGTGTAAGGGCCGATCAAGGCACAAATATAGGGAAAACTGGCATCCCATCTTCGTCCCCTGTGGGACGGCATGCCACTCCGTGGAGCGACGTATCCTCGTCCTCTGGCGGACGAGTCGATACAACTATTAACCTTGGGCGGTCATGGATGCTAGGTAATCCAACCCCAAATAATACAACGGTCTCAACTAGTAATACTGTCTGTATATCTCACATACTGAGGCTAATAAGTGTAAAGTATCGTATATATTACATGCTGAACTGATGATCGTAATCTGTACGTAATTAATACGTGCTGAGGCAGGTAAATATATATGAATATGAATATAGTCTCCTGCCGGGCTGTCATGGGGCAAATGCTATACAAGATAGTGTTTCTGCTGAAAACTATGCTGTTTACTGAGTTTCTGTACTAACATGATTTCCTATTCCTAACATGCTTTCTAAACTCCATTTTAGCATGCTATTCTGTTTCTGAAGTGCCTTACGAATATTGAATTGCGTTGCGGGGTTTCAACTAAATACAACAATGTCTTAACATTTCGTATTACATCACATACTGAGCATGCTGTGCAGTTTCTAACGCTTATACTGGAATCTCTATCGTACTAGTAGGTCCTACGCAGGTTGTAACTCGATGCTTCTAATACTGTATCAACCTTCACAACAAACGTAATACTTAACTTCTGAACATTCTACTGGTCGGAAAATTACTATACTGCACTGATATTACTTAACTTGCTGAGGCAACTAGCTTTACATACCTTATCCTTGAACTATTCGTCTGTCGGACGAGGCTCGGCTGGTACTTCAACTATTTTCTCTCAGCTGCATTCATAAATACGTCAATTAATACTAAATACAGCTTTATTGTAAAGAGCAACGTTACTTTCGATATAGTTTATAGCCTAAACTTAGGCTTATCGAAAGACGGTCGAAAACTCGCTATTTTCCAGCGGCCCAGAAGGGAGAAATATTCACTTCACAGCTAGGAACATATAGACACTAATTTAGAGCAATCCCACTTACCTTAGCTCGGTGGCTCGACGATTCGTCGGCCGTATTTTACGAAACTGAATCCGTAGGAATGCTCTCTGCTGTTAAATACTTCGGTATCTGGGATTAATTTGAGTTTGGGCAGCATTTAGCAGCGTAATCGGACGAAAATTATTTAATTTCCTTCGTTCCTTTTCTCCCTCTGCCGGTTTGCTCTGTTCTCTGGAAATTATAACATGTTTTTACCAATTAAAACTGAAGTGGGGCTTTATATACTTGGGCCTGAACCTGGGCAACGTGTCACGGAGCCATCGCGGAGGCCTCACCTCCGTGACACGCTGCCATCGCGGAGGGGCTCTGCCTCGGCTCCTCCCGCGATGGTTCGACGGGTTTCTCATCCGATCTTTTTCCCGGCCTTTCTCTAGCTCGTATGACCCTCAAATATGCTTAACCAACGTGCGAATAGGTCGTCTAGGTGCCGGGACTTCTACGGTGTATAACATATAATTCTAACCAATTTCTTGTTGTGAGATGAATTTCAGGTTGAACGAAGGATAAATACGCAAAGGATCGCAAAGGAAAAATCGAGGTATGAAAAATAATAAAAAGTGGCAAAACAGTGAGCTCACGCGATGGCTCCGTGTCACGGAGGGGGGCCTCCACGTTACCCTCCGTGACACGTTGAAGGTAATTTTGGAATTTTTACAAATTCCAAAACACCTGCGCGATGGCTCCATGTCATAGAGGGCATGCTCCGCGTTACCCTCCGTGACACGTTGAGGTGTATTTCGCGACGGGTCACAGTGGGTCACCGGGTGACCCGCGTGAAATCTTCACTTCTTAACCCCGATTTCCCCTCATTTTTCCTCAGTTTTCATTCCCTCCGCAAAAAACATCCCAAAAACCCCTTCTCCCTCAAAGTGACACGGACCTAGGCACACATTTTCATCAAGTTTTCTTTATTTCATCAAATTCAAGGTATGTTCTTCAACTCTATCACAATTCTTGTCGAATTTTTCGATGTTGAACATGTGATATGAGCAAAACTTGCCCTAAGTAGAAATTGAGCTTAAATTCAATTGAGTTATTGTTGATTGATGTTCGTAGAATCATTGTTATTGCATGAACTCGATAATTACATAGCTTGATAGAATTTTTGATAAAATCATAGCTAGGGATTGAATTTGAGTGTGAAAAGGAAAAATTTAGTTGAACTTTGGAGTTCTTGCTGGGTTGTTTATGTTGGGTGAGATGAGTCGGTTGTGCTAACTGTTAATATGCTAAAGGACCGATGGATTTTTGGGTTAAGGAAATTGTGGAAATTGCAAGAAATGGGTGAATTATATGGCTTCATGTAGATAACTTGTCTATTTTTCTCCTTGCTAAGTGCTATGGGATGAAAAGTGATCGATGGTAATGTTGTGGTTAGCTATACGAAGTCTGAGTAGTACAAAAGAATTTATAGTGTCACTGGATGCACTAAGCATACTTGTTATGTTTTGTTGTTTGTTTTTGGAAATGAGTATGATCTTGCCGTAACATGGTGATTGGGGCTAAAGACTAAGTGTGGGGTAGCCTAGCTTGATCCAACCTTAGTCGAAGCTAATTTTAATTGGAATAACATTAGGACTGTCTTTTGGGTTTGACAGGAACAATGGCAAGCAGGCAAGACAAGGGAAAGGGTGCATCAACATCAGGCGCCGGAAGGAAAAGAATCAGACTGGGAACAGTAGTCCCAGCAGCACCAGGCGGTTCCACATGGCCAACGCCTTCAATATGGAACCAAATGGGTGACAGAGGAGGGGAAGAAATGGTATGCGAAGCATAAAGAAAGCAAGTACTTCCCCGAAGAACACATTGCTAGGGAACCGTTGGCACAGGAGTTCCCCAGGATTGTCCATAGAATTGAGGCAGCCGGGCTGAACTTCATCTTTGAAGAGCCGAAGGAGTGCAACCTGCACCTGATTTGGGAATTCTACGCCAATTGGAACCCGACTCTTAGAAGTCACACCATCAAGATACGGGGGCAAATAGTCACTTTTGAGCCCCATCACCTTAATGCTATCTTAGGGGCGCTGGACACAGACGCCCATATGCTTCAACAGCTGAATATCACTCCACCATACGTGGATATCTGACGCACTTTGTGTGGAACTCGGTCTACAGCACGTTGGAGCAGGCATAAGGAGAGGGGCTGCCATTAGACCTTGCCCTACTCACAAATGAACAGGGAAGCCAGGATATGGCTAAAGATTGTTTGTTCCTGCCTGATCCCGGGGGTGCATATGATAGATGTCACCCAGGATCGTGTATGCTTGGTATACGCCCTAATGAAAGAGCTGGAGATCAACGTGGGGGCAGTGATTATCTCCGCCATGAAGAGAGCCCGTTTGCATCAAGGGCACCGGTACGGGTTTGGTGGATTACTCACCACATTCCTGAGGGGCCTGGATATTGAGGAGGAGGCCCTTGACTACATCCCGCAGATGGAGCAGTGGGCCTTAGATGTCACCAAAACTAAGGCACCCGACACCACTCACGGGCCAGTTCTTACACTAGTTGAGCGACATGCTCGGGATGATCAGTACATGGCTTGCATGTTTGGGATGCAGAAGCTCCAGCTACGCATAGGCAGGAGGCCGGCAACAGAACAGGAGTTGTGGCAGCTCGAGCTAGACTACTTTTTTGGCGAAAATGCCAGGGCTCTATGCCGAGTGGGGCCAACTTTTATGGAGCCCACCGATGATGATGTCCCCATAGATGAGGAGACACGTCGTGATGACTCCGATGTGGAGTCAGATGATGACGATGGGGGCGATTCAGACATGGGAGACGAGGCAGCAGCACCTGACGAAGAAGTGGAATATTTTGATTGATCAGGGAGTTTCACCACCCATTTTTGTGCTATGCTGAATTTTATGAACACTGGGGACAGTGTTCGGTTTAAGTGTGGGGTGGGAGTAGTTAGGTGTTTATTGCTGTTGTTATTAATGTATGTCTCTGTTCTGTTGTTGTGCTTGGATAAACTTGTGGCCCTGTGATTTTTTTTGTGTATGTCTGTATTGTAATTAAGGTGAAGCTGTTGTGTGCTGTTGAATGTTGTTAGCTAGTTTTGTACATATTTTTGGTTTTATCGAAATGATCGAGCTTTTAAAATTTTTCTTTTTTCTGAATTTTTAAATTTTTGGGTTTCTCGGCGTTTGTTTTCGGTTCTTTTACCAAGAATTGTCCCATTGAACTGAAGTCTTAGTTAGTGACCGTTCTCTATTATGGATGGATGAAGACCGTCTTAAGGGAAATGTAGTCGTTAGGAGTAGATTTCTTTGTTCATTTTGTCCTTTTTAGTTTTTTTCTTTTGTTGGTTTGCATCCCAAAACCTGTAGTTACTTTATGGTTGCGAAATTCTGGTTGCGTGTTATACATGATGTTTGAAATGCAAAGATGATTCGTATGAAAGCTGCAACTTTGTCAATATGTTGAGATACCTAGGCCATAGATTCGATTAAGTGTGATGGAGGCTTAATGTTTGAATTCGTGCAATTAGCTGATTGAAGAGTCTGCGAATATGTCTTGAGTTGAGCATGTGAAATGAGTGTATAGTGAGGTTTCGTTTCTTCCATGCTATTGTGAAATGTCTAGAACTTGCCTGGTGTGTGTACAAACCGAAATGAAGGATGTGTATTGTAGGAAAGGATGTAGGCATTTCTTTGCTTTAACCGAATTTTTTTCTTTCATTATCATGCCCACCTTGAATGTACACCCTAGTTAGCCCATTGAGCCTTTAGCCTATTATTTTTCTTTTGTCAAAAAGGTGTAAACCGAGCTTAACCCCTTCCTTTCATTATCTGTGAATTTGATCCAAAACTCTTAAGCGCTCAAGAGAAGAAAATAATTTTCCCAAGGTGTCAAGGAGTGAGAATGGTGAAAAGAAAAGAAAAACCAGAGTGATGAAAGGAAAGAAAAGGTCGAAGGTGCACTTGTTATAAATTAAATATAGTGAAGATGTATAAATAATCTTTTTTATTGAGTCAAGTGTGCTTAAAGAGATGGGGTCAAAAATAAAGACAGACTTCAAGAATGGGAAGATGGAGGAAGAAATAATGACCATAAGGTTGAGGTGATGTATTGGAAAAGTGCTTAAGGAGGCTAGTTGTTATTATTGGTTAGCCCAGTATTTACTAGTTTCGTAGCTTACATTACAACCCGTTAAGCCCTATGTGATCTTACATCACACTTCCTTATATTAGTGGAGTAATACACTAAAGGCAAGCCTATGGTTCACGACATGATGCATGTGAATTCTTTTGGGAGAGAGAGCAAAATTGTGTTTATATGCCCCTGCATGTAATGTTTTGAGTTCATGTGATTAAAAAGGGGAAAATTCTCTTGTGTTGTGAGGCACATTCTTGACGAGAGATTAAAATTCGTGTCGGATATCTTGATCTGCTAATTTGCATCAGTTTGCCGATATTGAGAGTCGATCCTTGAGTCTAGGAGGTCTTAATGTGTTGAAGGTCATGGTATTGCTAAGACTATGCATGTTTTCTTGAGGATTTGCTGTGTTAAATAATCGGTATAACCGTAGCTTGAATTGTCAAGCCAAAGTAGCCAGGTTGGGGTATCAATTGCATGAGGTGTAAGATTATTGTTCGGGGACGAACAAGGATTTAAGTGTGGGGTAAGTGATCTTGGGCAAATTTATATGCCCAAGTGATACTCAAATGTATCATTTTGCCTTGTTTATCTATCAATGTTTATATATTCTCATGTGATTTGTAATAAAATGTGAATTTATACTAACCAACATGATTAGCATTGTTTTGCAGGTGAAATATAATATTGGGAAGCTAAAATGCATGTTGGGAGAAATCGGGAGTGGACTCAGAAGCAAGCAAGGAAAAGGCCAAGGATAGCATGAATTAAAGGGGCTCCGCGATGGAGCCGTGTCACGCTGCCATCGCGGATGCCTTCTGCCTGGATATGGAATTTTTGCGAAGGTGAGCGTTGGGGCCGTGGCACGTTGTCCTAACCCCACGTTGCACGTCGTGCCACGTTGGGCCTTAATACTTGGACGACCAAATTCCAGTAAGGGTCCCATCAATGGCGTGTCACAGAGGCAGTGCTCCGCAATGCACTCCGTGACACGTTGCTTGTTATTCCGGGAAAAATTCCCACTAGTATAAATAGAACACTTAGGTTCATTTTTAATAATTCTGACTTGGTGGAGCAAGAACGTGGGTTACAGGCAGTTGAGGGGACAAAAATATCAGGGTTTTTCTCTATCTCCTTCTTCTTGATTTGAATTGCTTGTATGATTTACACTCATTTAACGATGTTAATCCACAAATGAGTGGCTAAATCCTCTTCTTGCTAAGGTTAAGAACAATTGTATTGAAATGTGATTATTGATAAATTGTTTTTCATCTTTTCTTCCATGGTTGTTCTATTGATTCTTGTTCTTACTGCATTAATGTGTGGCCGACGTTGATGTACATCTAAAAAGTCCGGTTTCACTCGAGAGAGCAAGAAATTGGAAAGTTGTGAATTAATAGGATATGATCTTTTCTTAGTTTGGGAAAATTGAGCATTGATTTACCTTTAGGATAGAAATATACCTGAAAGTCGTATTAGTCAATTAAGGAATCGGTTTTGTATGGCTAGAACATGAATTTCGTTTTATCACAGAAATGTAGGTGGAAGGTTCATGATTCATAAGTTGGGTTAAATACGAGACTTTTAATCCATTGGCAATAATTCTTGAATAGCAACCGGAAGAAAGATCAACCAAATTGTATCGACAATTTATTTCTCTACATGTTCGTTTAACCTCAGCATGCTCATACTTATAGTTCAGACTCAAATTGTATATTCATTTTATAATTAGTATAAAATTAGAAACAAAAATATCAAACTTTTCTTAACACTGTTGTCTGCATTTTTAGAGTTAAGGTTTATTGACACTTGAGTAGATTGTTACCCTAGCCCAGTCCCTGTGGGATCGATACTTGGCTTACTTGAGCCACTTTATGACTTGTTCGACCACGTGCACTTGCGTGTTGTTGTGAAAAACACCGAACAGATATGTTGAACAAGTTTGTGCATAAACATTTTGTTGGTTGATGCTTTGCTTAAAATACAAGATATGCCAAGTATATGAAGGAGATTTTGAAGTATAACATTGTTGTTGATGTGGGAATAGTGGAAGTATTGCATCATTATAGTGTTGTCATGGCTAAAAACCTTACTCTAAAGAGAGATGATCCCGAACCATTCACCATTCCTTGCACCATTGTGGTGTACTTGTTCAATAAGGCTCTATGCGACATGGGGGCAAGCAACAAGTTAATGCCTCTCATGATCTTTAAAAATTTAGGATTGGAAAATCCCAAGCCTACCAGTATGAGGTTTCTCATGGAAGATCGATCTATTAAGCACCCTGTAGTGATACTTGTTGATGTGCTGGTTACAGTGGAAAGGTTTATCCTTCTAGTGGACTTTGTTGTGTTGGATTGCGATGTGGACATTGAAGTACCTATTATTTTAGGGTTCTCATTCTTGGTCACAAGGCGTGCTCTAGTAGATGTTGAGCTCGGTACGCCAAAAATTTGAGTCTAGTTCATGAGGTTATATTCAATATGTGCAAGCCAACGAAATCACCAGATGAGTGCAAGGTGGTGGCCGTGAATGATGATAAAGATGAGCAAGGGGATGTTCTCGATGAGGAGGCTAAACCTCTGAATTATTGTTAAAATGTGAGGTGAAAATCATCGTGCCGCAATGTTAAATCAAACTTTTCTTGGGAGTCAACCCAAGTGACTTCAAATTCCTTCTTATTTAACCTTTTTAATGTTTTTGTTGTTGTAGGATGTTGGATTGTGGAAGAAGTTAAAGGAATAAAAGTGAGGGAACATGCGTTGGACCTGTGAAAGGCAGTTCCCAACTTCCAAAGTGCAGGTCACACGCAAATAGAGTGTAGAATGCATGGGAAAAAGTTGAGCACATGCACCTCAACTGCAGCCACAGTCAAGGACTTGCGGAAGTTACATATAGTGCTGGAAAAAAGCAGAACACCTAGAATAAAATCATCAAAAATGGAAAATCTGTGTCACATATGTGGAACCCAAATGAGGACCTACGACACACACGTGCAATGCATGTCCCAAGTAGTGCACTGGGTCGTCTGACACCCGCCTTTGTTAGACTTGTGGTTTGAAGATCCCCCTCTGTGACCGCAGGTCCATCACTAGCACAAGTATGAGGAATTTTAAAAAGTTGACCACCCATTTGACCAACCCACCCTAGGTCCGACCCTCGACTTTTCAATTCTTTCCCCACTTCCCAAAACCCCCATTTTATTCACCACTACACTCTTTTCTCCACCACTTTACTCCTAACTACCACCATTTACTCCACAATAAACCTTTTCACCTTCCTCCTCCTATAAATTCCACCATTTCTTCCATTTTCTACCATTATAAAACCTCTCACCATAGAAGAATAGATTGGGTGCGGCTACTACCATTCCCTTCTTGTGAAGAGCTTAGAATTTCAACTTCTCTCTTCTACTCACTCTATTTGGTATGTTACTTAATTTTAATCTTTATTTCTTTATGCTTAATGGTATGTGTAAAAGAAGAGAGTGATTGTTCTCATTTTTCTTTTACCAATCCTTCCCCCATTTCCACATTGTGTATTCTCTATGCCTATTGTCAAATTGATTTTATGGGTCATAGTGGCTATTTTTGAAATGTCAAAATGGGTAGAAATGCTAGTCTCATGTAATTATATATGATTGATGAAATATAGTCATGAAATTTAAGTTGGGGGTCAAGTTTGAGTAACTCATTTACTTGAGGTTATTGATTTTTCCCAATAGTGGATAAGGTGATGTCTTTTTTAAGGGAAAATCAACATTTCTTCTTATTTTCTTGATAATGTAGATGCAAATGTAGTCTTACTTGTGAATATTATAGGTTTATGAGAATAAATTGATGAATGTGGTAGGAATGGCAACTCGACGTTTCTCGATGGTAGATGGAGTAACTTCCTTCTTAAGAGAAGTTGCTGAGTAGTCATAATGGTCAAAAATTGAAGTTAACATTGTTAGTATATCTTTCAGGGAATCTGAGTACCCGTTGGATTTTGAAAATTATTCATACTTGCTTGAAATTTGAATTGAAAACTTATGGACTGAAGTTTAGGCACTATTGAGTAACTTTGTGTCGCAGATACTGCTCTGCGGAACATAGTTTCAATGTAGTTATGGGTAATGGTGTTCAGGCTTACTAGCTCACACTTCCGTCACACCTGAATGCCATACATCTCTATCTGCGAAACACTAATACAGGTGCCAAATTCCATTTAATCTACCTTGCATCTGCTCTTCATCCGCGTGCCGCAGGTTTGATCCTGTGAACTATAGGCAAAACGCAAGTGCTGGCAGTGAAACCTTTACTTCTTCATTTTATTTTAAATCCAATTTCTTTTCCTTTTTCTTTCCTTAGTCTAGTGTAGTTGCATTATTTTAGTTTCTTTAAGAAAAATACAAAAAGAGTGTGGTTTGTGTTATGGCACTAATATTGTCTTCCAGGAAAATGTACGCATCTAGGTGTCAAGATAAAGGAAAAGTTTCTGTAGTGGTGGGAACACCCCAGGAGCCTGATATAAAGGAGGAAAGAGGATCTCCAGACTCCGATTTGGGCTTGAAGGTATGGAGGCCTACTATCTCTCATTCAAGGAGAAAAGGGCAATTATGGAAGAGGCCCATTTTGATGTTGAGTCTTTCAAGGATGATTTCCCCATTGTTGACAAGAAATTTCAAATACGATATTGGGAGCCTTTCATTGAAGACTTGGATCCCTACTTTTTGGAGTTGGTATGAGAGTTTTATGCTTCTTATAGGGCTCGACAAGACATTTTGAAGCACAAAAGGCAAAGAGGACATGATATTGTGCTTATCATACGTGTTAGTGCGGGGCAAAGAAGTTGATATCACCCCTAAAGAAATAAATTTCATTTATTAGGGTGACCTAATACATCCTGGCACAGGGTATATAAAGAGATTGGCAACAAAAGAGGATTAATATGCATAGATGAAAAGGATTATTGTTGAGGTTTAGCCTCATTAGGTGGTTTTGAAGGGAGATATTCACTGCCAAGATCTTAAATTTGAAGCCAAAATATGGATAGACCTAGTGGGTGCCCGTCTTATCCATCCAAGAACACCACACATGTCCCTATTGAGGTTTCCATTTTCATAGCATGCATTATGGACATAATTCATATTAATGTGGGTTAGATAATAGTTGAGCAATTCAAGAGGAAGGCTTGACAGTAGGCTACTTCTATGCCATTCCCAGTCCTTATTAATCTTCTAAGTCTCTAGGCCAGATGCCCTTTGTTCTTCCTATTGGAAAAAATGCAGAGAGTAGATGAAGTTTTTGATTTATCCACAAAGAGGAATAAGGATGCTCAAGCCTTCAAACGACTAAAACTGACTTTGAGACCAAGTGCTTCTCCTCGCACTGATATGTCCGAAGATACCTCTACTTCATCTTTGGCCAATAGACCTGTCTCTCCACCGGCGAGTGGCCTCCTCAAAATGGCACAAATAGCTTATGCTCATAATGATAAATTATTAAAATTATCTAAGGACATCCCTCCCATGATTTAGAAATCCATCAAAACGGCTATGAAGCCAGTAGTTGATAAGTTGGGAAGCCTATGTGCTCGGGTAGATGTGTTTGAGGATGAAATGGATGATATGAGAGAAGAAAAAGACAAGCATAAGTAAGTAATGCCACTCAAGGATATATACTTGAACATCACAGAAGTGGGACCTGACTCACCTGTGGCAGGTAGGAGTACTCCAAATGATTTGTGTGTTGGGTATAACCCGTCTGAAGGTGCATTGGCAGGGGAGGTTGAAGATGGTGAGCCCTCTCGATGAGATACTTCCTAACAGGGATGCTAACCACCATGATGAACCATATTGGGTACCTCTATTTTATTCTTACCATGAATCAAGAAACCGGGCTTGCTATGTAAATAAAATTGAATTTATATTTAGATGAATGAATGCCCTCGTCAAGCCTGTTTTGTCTTGATTTAAATTATTCACCCTTGTTGGGCTAAATTCTTGCTTGATAATGTTCGTTTCAATTGTCTTACTACCCGCGCATAACAATCGCCTTTGCAGATAGTAGATAGAAAATAAACTTCGAGGGTTTTCTTCATACCACAGTTCTTTCTTAAGGAGAAAAAATTCTCTTTTATTTATTTTTTGTGTCGAACTAGGTGTCATTTTCTTATGATAGATTGACAGGAAACTTTCCTAAGGAAAAATGCCAAGTTTTGTTTATATTTTTGAGTCTTTTTTGAACTTATTTTGAGCGATACTATCAAAATTTTTTTATGAGGCATGGAAAAGTGAGCTTTTGAGATGAAAGGGGCACATGAATTTTTTTTTATAAAGAGGAGCATTCTATTGTCAAGATTTATACATTCTTTGTTTGGCTTTTTGATTTGCAAAATGACTGTGCAAAACTCGAAATAGCTTGCTTAAAGTCTTGCCTTTGAATTGATAATGAGAATAGTTGAACTCTTTGGAGTGTGATGCCCTGTGTATTATGATTTTTGCTCAAATTCATATGTATACATATTGTCTAGAACATGCCCCTGAATGTGATTCAAGGCGAAATCATAGTGCAGCTGCACTTGGGAAATGTCACGACCCCAGATAAGTGGGTCGTGCGGAGTAATACTCCCAGAACCCAAGGATCAGACCCAGGAGTCAAAGCGGGGAAAATGTAAATTTGGTGTTGTAAGCACAGAATGAGTCATTGGATGACTCGTGAGGACATCCTATGAGTCATCAACTGACTTGTGGGGAGGCCAAGGGAAAGTTGGGAAGTTTGGAGGAACATGGTTCCCCATGAGCATGCCAATGACTCATGGTCAGACCCCACAGGTCGTTAGGTCAACCGTGGGGTAAAGGAGAAGGAAAATATAAGAGGCCAGACCAGTGTACTTGACGGGAGATGACCACGACTCCTTGGGTCAGGTAACAAGTCATTTGGTCAGTCGTTTCGAGCCTAGGAGTCCAAGATGGCAGTGGACTCAACTAGCAACATGACGAGTCGTTCCCCCCAATGATGATCCTTCAGGTCGTCCGTTAGGATCACCTGGTAGTGTTTTCCTACGAATTCAGTATGGGTCTTTTCGTAGGCCTATACTACGTCGTTTAAGGCTTGTTTTATAGGGTTTTAAGAGGGGAAAACCTATTCTAAGCTAATTCATTCCATGCATGCAAAGTTGAGAGTTTGAAGAGAGGATTTAGAGCAAGTCTTCAAGGTTTCCATTAGAATCTCATCTTGGGCAATTGGGGAAGTGGTAGAATCATCCCTTCAAGGTATGTAGAGTTATAAGTGGGTGTTTCCTTCCTCACCCATGCCCGAATATTTAACTAAGTGTAAGAAATTTATGATCAAGTTATGGGGTTTTTACCCAATTGCACAATTCTTCAATTTCTATACATGGGTACGATTAGACTATGTTTCTATTGATAAATTGTGAAGCTTGGGCAGATTTTAAATTGTTTTCAATCAAAAATTGTGTTTTCTAAATTATTAGATTTAATGCCCATGTATGAGAAGTTCATGAAAGAAGGGAATGATGATGAGATTTGATAACGAAAAGCATGTTTCTAAAGCTATCTATGCTTATGACATTGTTTTCAAAATGAATGGAGTAGATCCAAGCATGATAAAGTTTTGGGCAAGACCCTTATATCAAGTATGAAGATGTAGTATCTCTAAAAGTAAGTTTACCACATGGTTTTGGAGTAGATGCTCCTACTGATATTTGAGCTTGTGGTATGTTTCAAAATAAAGCTTCTCATATGCATGAATTCATAATTGAGATGTATGTATTATTGAGCTTCATTTTCGTATGATGTTCGTGATTGTGTTCATTGATGACATCCTTATATACTCTCGGAGCGAGGAGGAGCGTGCCACTCACTTGAGAGTTGTGCTTCAGACCCTCAAGGATCGTCAGTTGCATGCAAAGTTCAGCAAGTGCAAGGTTTGGTTGGACTCTGTTGCATTTTTGGGCCATGTGGTATCGAGTGAGGGTATGAGGGTAGATTCTCAGAAAATTGAGGCGGTAAAGAATTCCCCAGACCGGTGAACCCATCAGATATCAGGAGCTTTTTAGGTTTAGTGTGTTACTATAGGAGAATTGTAGAGGGCTTTTCATCGATTGCGGCACCTTTGACCAAGTTGACTCAGAAGAAGGTAAACTTCAAATGGTCGGAGGCTTGTGAGAAAAGTTTCCAATAGTTGAAGACTCGACTCACTTCAGCACCAATGTTGACCCTACCCGAGGGTATCGATGGTTATGTGGTGTATTGTGATCCTTTGAGAATCGGACTTGGGTGTGTGTTGATCCAGCATCGTAAAGTGATAGCATATTCCTCAAGACAGTTAAAAGTCCATGAGAAGAATTACCAGACTCATGATCTTGAGTTGGTCGCAGTAGTGTTTGCATTGAAGATATGGCAGCATTGCATGTATGGGGTCCACATGGATGTACTCATAGAGCACAAGATCCTACAGTATGTGTTCACGTAGAAAGATCTCAATCTTTGGCAAAGGTGGTGGATAGAGCTACTAATGGACTATGACATGAGTGTCCTTTACCACCCGGGTAAGGTTAATATGGTAGAGGATGCACTTAGTAGGCTCTCTATGGAGAGTGCATCCCACGTGGATGAGGGAAGGAAGGAGTTGGTGAAATATGTCCATCGACTTGCAAGGTTGGGAGTTAGATTGGTCGATTCGACTGATGGCGGCGTTGTTGTGCAAAACTATAATACCTCGGAAGTGCTTAGGAATAAACCTGGGGAGTTAAAATTCAGAGTGTAGAAATCTGGGAAAAATTTTGCAGGATGAGCAACAGAACGACTCATGGTTGCAAACTACGAGCCGTTGTATGCGGTCGTGGTGTGAAGCCAGGCCTGGTGGTAGGGTGGACCACAAGCGTCACAACGACTTGTTGTGAGAAGGCACGGGCCATTGTTAGTGGTCGTGGAAAGAAAGTGGACTTGTGCAGCGGCTAAGACGGTATGAAACCACGGTCCGTTGTTTGGAAGGATGACTCGTCATGTTGAGCTGTGGGTTTAAATAAGGGAATTTCTATCATTTTCTAGTCCTAAGGCTCTATACTATGTCGTTTAGGGCTTGTTTTGAAGGGTTTTAGTAGGATTCTAAGTGCAAACTCCCCATGCATGCAAGGTTGAAGGCTTGAAGGAGGTAATTCAAGGCCAAAATTCAACGTTTACTTTGGAATCTGATCTTGGGCAATTGAAGGGTGATAAAATTCCTCATTTCCAGGTATGTAGGGTTTTAATGGGTGTCTCCCTTCCACACCCATGCCCAAATTCGTATAAAATTTTGCTAAAATAATAAATGGTCAAGTATGGGGTTTTGATCAATTGCATGATTCTTATATCTCCAATCATGGGTATGATTAGATTGAGTTGATATTGATGATTTACAAGCCAATTTTAACTTATTTTCTCTTATAAAAATTGCTTTGCTAAAAATTTGAATCTAAAACACTCATGGGTGAATAGTTCATAGAACAGGTTATTGTGATACGTGTGTGATGATGATGAAGTGAATAATGAAAGCATGTTTCTAACCCTACCCATGATTGTATTGATGCTCTCAATGTGAATTGAATGAACCCAAGCATGATAGAGTTTTGGGTGATAACCACATGATGTTTTAAAGTAATGATTTTCCTCGACATAAGCTTCCCAAATTGTTTGAAGTGAATTTTTCCTCAAATCTTATTATAAATTCTAGCTTGTGGTATGTTTCGATGCAAAGCCTCATATATTCATGAAATCGTAATTGGGGTGGCGTATCACTATAAGCTTTGTTAATAGACAATGTTAAGCTTTATTTACATATGATGTTGAGTCTATGCATGATGTTATTGTGAGCTTTGTCATTAGAAAATGTTGAGCTTCGTTTGATACGATGTTGAGTTATGCATGTTTCATATTGAGCTTCATCATTAGACAATGTTGAGCTTTGTCAACTGACGATGTTGAGCTTCATTATATACGATATAGAGCACTGTATCTTTTAGGAGAAGAGTCTAGTAACGAGCGGGTTAAGGGTCAATCACCCTCTATCCCAGAATCTACGTGCCAATGAAGGTTCATACTACTATATTATTGGGACCTCCCTTGTGAGCTATCCCCAGCCCGATTGGCCCTTCAGCTTGATATCGATATCATGGTAGCGTCCTTAGCCCTGGAAAGGTTTTTTATGGCTCTGCCCACTTGAGTGTAATAGTCGGGACCATGTAAGCTCTATCGTGGTATGTCGGTTAAGAGACGAGTCTCCCATTGTCTGTATGATTCAAATTTGCATATTCATTGCTCATGATCATTATGTATGCATGCATGTTCTAAAAGTAAGGTTTGACTCAATGTTCAGCTTTTTCATAATTGTTGCATCTCAGCTTTGAGTCACTCGATTTAGTTGATGTTATAAAGTTATGCATTGTCACATCATGAAGGGATTAAGATTTAGAAAGAATGCATGAGAGCCTTCTCATTTTCTAAAATTTTATGTTATGAAATGATATGTTTGAATGGTTTTACTTATCCTAAAAATTTTACTTACATTGCATACTCGGTACATTCCACGTACTGATCACATACTTCCTATGTTGTATCGTTTCATGATACAGGGTCCGAATCTCAAACTCGTCCTCATCCCTAGTCCACCTTAGCTTGCGCTATCAGCTCATTGGTGAGTCCTCATGTTCCGAGGGCTATCGACAGACTTTTATGCTATCTTGAGTTTCAGTATTGTTTGGGTTAGTTGGGGATATTGTCCCATCAACCTATCGTATGTTGTAGAGGCTTTTAGAATAGTATGTAGTACTTAGATCTTGTATATGTTCTGTATTCCGTGAGGTTATACTATGGTTTTGTTTTCGCTATTTTATGGTTATCTTTCTACTTATCTCAATAAAGTTAGTTGTGTGCATGAGCCATGGGTCGACTTGGGGTCCCTCGGTGTCCCTTGTCCCGTGTCTACTATCCGGGCCTCTGTTCGGGTCGTGAGAAACTTGGTATCAGAGCCATAGGTTTGATGTGTCCTAGGGAGTCTGAAAGTCGCGTTAGGTAGAGTCTTTTTCATGGGTGTAAAGCACACCACACTTATGATGAAGAGGCTACTAATTGTTTTTGAAAATGTTCCCTTCTTTCATGATCTATGTCGTGCAATGAAAGCCTTTCTATCCTTTTAATTCATGCTATTCGCGATTGCAGAATCATGGCTCCTCAATGAATGAATGAAAGGAGGAATGGAGGTGGTGAGGGCCACGAGGATGGAAACGGTCATGAGCATTAGCCAGCCCCACCATTTCAGGAGCCTCATGCACTGGAGCCAGCCGCTCATGCTTAGTTCCGAGCTGCCATTCAAATGCTTGCGCAGGCCTTGACCACTCAGTTCAATCAGCAGGTTGTAGCACATGTTCCACAAAATGGTAGTGCAGCGGCAGCTAAAGTCAGGGACTTCTTGAGGATGAACTCGCTGAAGTTTCTTGGGTCCAAGGTTGATGAGGACCCACATGAGTTTGTGGATGAGGTTATCAAGATCACCCAGGTCATGGGGGTTAGTAGCGTTGAGTGCACATAGTTGTCCTCCTACTAGTTGAAGGGGGTTACGCATTTTTGGTTTCGTCAATGGAAGGATAGAAAGGTCGCCGGAGTAGGTCCGGTCACTGGGGAAGAATTCCATATTGCATTCCTGGATCGATTCTTCCCTCGGGAGATGAGGGAGCTGAAGGAAGCCGATTTTGTAAATCTGAAGCAAGGGAGGATGACAGTACTAGAGTATTCCTTGAGTTCACCTGCCTATCGAAATATGCTCCTGTGTTGGTGGCTGACCATAGGGCGCGAGTGAGTAGGTTTGTGCATGGGATAGCAGGTTACTTGGATAAGGAATTTAGGATTTCAATGCTCCAAAAGGACATGGACTTTCCTCGGACGGTGTTGTACACCGAGAAGATGGAGGCGACACAATCGAGAGAGAGATAGGCCAAGAGGGCCATGACTGATGATCACCGATTTCCTCATCCTAGGTCAGGAGGTGGACACTGTCAGCAGACCCACCATAGATCAACCACCCCAGCTTCATCAGCTTTGAGTGTGCCATCTTGGCCTAGGAATGATTAGAGAGAACGAGCATCAGGCTCAAGGGGTTAGAGTAGTAGGCCCACAAATTCAAGTGTTCTAGCTTGTCGAAAATGTGGCCGACGGCATACAGGCCAGTACTTGGCAGGTTCAGGTACGTGTTACGGGTGCGAGCAACCTGGACACATGCTCAAAGATTGTCCAGCAGCGAGACAGGATCAGGTATGGAGCCGTGGCCCAGCTTCTAGCTTAGTAGCCCCACCCCCTCACTCTGCATATCAGGGTCATCTACCAGTGCAGCTAGTGGTCAGCGCCAGAATAGATTATATTCCCTAGCATCCCGTCAGGAGCAGGAGGTCTCCCCGGATGTGGTTACTGCTATGTTATGAGTCTTCCATGTTGATGTTTATGCTCTGTTAGATCCAGGGGCCACTGTGTCCTTTATGAAACCTTATGTAGCCAGTAGATTCGGAGTCAGTCCCAATGTCTTGTCAGAATCCTTTTCAGTTTCTACTCCTTTAGGTGAGTTAGTTACCGCTAGAAGGGTGTATAGAGATGGCCCAGTATTGGTCCTCAATAAGGTCACCTCAACAGATCTGATAGAGTTATCCATGACCGAGTTCGATGTTATTCTCGGCATGAATTGGTTGTATGATTGTTATGCTTCCATTCATTGTAGGACCCGGTCAGTAGAGTTTAGGTTTCTGGGTGAGCCAGTATTAGAATGGAAGGGTAGTTCAGTTGTGCCTTTAGGTCGCTTCGTTTTCTACCTGAAGACCAAGAAGATGATTTCTAAGGGTTGCATGTGTCATTTGGTTAGGGTCAAGGATATTGAGTCTGAAACCCCGACTATCCAGCCAGTTCTAGTAGTATGTGAGTATCCATAGGTCTTTCCTAATTACTTGGCAAGTATTGCTACAGAGCGGGAGATTGACTTTTGTATTGACCTCCTTCCCGATACGCAGTCTATATCTATTCCTCCCTACATGATGGTTCCAGCCGAGCTAAAAGAGTTGAAGGATCAGTTAAAGGATTTATTAGATAAGGGTTTCATTAGATCGAGCCAGTCTCCATGGGGTGCACCAGTTTTATTTGTTCGAAAGAAAGATGGTTCCCTTCGTATGTGCATTGATTATCGATAATTGAACAAAGTCACTATCAAGAACAGGTACCCCTTACCCAGGATTGATGACTTGTTTGATCAACTTCAGTGTGCTAACTGTTTATCGAAGATAGATCTTAGATCTGGGTATCATCAGCTCAGAGTTCGGGACAGTGATATCCCGAAGACGGCATTCATAACACGGTATGATCATTACGAGTTTGTAGTTATGTCTTTTGGACTAACGAGTGCTCCTGCAGCTTTTATGGATCTAATGAACAGGGTGTTCAAGGAATATTTAGACATGTTAGTGATTGTGTTCATTAATGACATCCTTATATACTCATGAAGCGAGGAGGAGCCTGCCGCTCACTTAAGGATAGTGCTCCAGACCCTCAAGGATCGTTAGTTGTATGCAAAGTTCCACAAATGTGAGTTTTGGCTGGCTCGGTGGCATTACTAGGCCATGTGGTATCAGGTCAGGGCATAAAAGTATATTCTCAGAAGATCGAGGCGGTAAAGAACTGGCCCAAACCAGTGAACCCATCAGATATCAGGAGATTTTTGGGCTTAGCAAGTTACTATAGGAGATTTGTTGAGGGTTTTTCATCTATTGCCGCACCATTGACCAAGTTGAATCCGAAGAAGATGAAGTTCCAACGGTCGGATGCTTGTGAGAAAAGCTTCTAAGAGTTGAAGACCTAACTCACAACAACACCAATATTGACCTTACCCAAGGGTATTGATGGCTTTGTGGTATATTGTGATGCTTCGAGAGTCATACTGGGATGTGTGTTGATGCAGCGTGGGAAGGTAATAGCATATGCCTTGAGACAACTGAAAGTTAATGAAAAGGATTACCCAACCCATGATCTTGAGTTGGCCGCGGTGGTGTTTGCATTGAAGATATGGCGGCATTACCTGTATGGGGTCCACGTGGATGTACTTACGGATCATAAGAGCTTTCAATATGTTTTCACACAGAAAGATCTAAATCTTCAGCAAAGAAGGTGGTTGAAGCTACTAAAGGACTATGACATAAGTGTCCTCTACAACCCGGGCAAGGCTAATGTGGTTGAAGATTCCCTTAGTAGGCTCTCTATGGAAAGTGTGTCCCACGTGGATGAGGAAAGGAAGGAGTTGGTGAAGGATGTCCACCGACTTGCAAGGCTGGGAGTCAAATTGATCGACTCGACCGATGGCGGCGTTGTGTACAGAATGGGGCAGAAACGTCCTTGGTGGTTGACATCAAGTCTAAGCAATATAAGGATCCAATTTTAAGGAAACTTAAGGAGGCGATGCAGAGTCAAAAGGTGGAGGTTTTCTCCCAAGGGGGAGATAGTGTGTTACGATATCAGGGTCATTTATGTGTCCCAGATGTTGAAGATTTGAGAGTTTAGATATTGCATGAGGCACGTGGTACTAGATATTCTATTCATCCATGATCCACAAAGATGTATTGGGACTTGCGAGAAATCTGTTTGTTGGAAAGTATGAAAAGGGATATCACAGAGTTCGTAGCCAAATGTCCAAACTGTCAGCAAGTGAAGGTTGAGCATCAAAGGCCGGGAGGTGTACTTCAGGATATCAGCATTCCCATCTAGAATTGGGAAGAGATTAATATGGATTTCATTACAGGTCTACCTCACACTCGACAACTTTATGATTCCATTTGGGTGGTGGTCGATAGGTTAACCAAGCCTGCACACTTTCTACCGGTCAAGACCACGGATTCAGCAGATGACTATGCTAAGTTGTATATTCGGGAGTTGGTTCAGCTTCACGAAGTGCCCTTGTATATTATTGCAGACCGAGGTACTCAGTTTACCTCTCAGTTTTGGCGGTCTTTCCAAAAAAGGGCTTGGGACTCAGGTTAAGCTCAGCACCGCGTTTCATCCGCAAATAGATGGCCTTGCGGAGCGGACAACTCAAACTCTCGAGGACGTGTTGAGAGCTTCTGTGATGGACTTTAAAGGTAGTTGGAATGATCACTTGCCCTTGATCGAGTTTGCTTACAATAACAGTTATCACTCCAGTATCCAAATGGCACCATTCGCGGCTCTTTATGGGTGGAGGTGTAGATCGCCCATCGCTTGGTTTGAGGTTGGTGAGGCAGCCATGATAGGGCCTGACTCGGTTCATGAAGCCATGGTAAAAGTTTAGTTGATAAAGGATAGGATGAAAACTGCTCAGAGTCTTCAGAAATCATATGCTGATTGACGATAATTCCCGCAAGTGTACGGGTCGTGCAAGTAATATAGTGGCTCTTTTAGATAACTGGAATGTCGAACCGATAGGGACTGGACCCATTCCTCTAACTATCAATTTCAAGTGTGATCTTAACTTTTGCAAGTGTTGGTTATAGAAGTTTTCGAGGGAGATTTAATTAAGTCTAGTTTGGTCAACGAAATATCCTGAATTTACTCTAGGAGCAACATAGAGTTAAAACCAGATAATCATGCGATACTACGATTTGTAATGGGTTAAGCATGAAACTATCGATTGTTGTTTCACATAATTATAATTGCATGTTCATGGTCTTTCGAGCCCCTAAACACGACAAACAAGCCTCACTGCATCATTGTGAGCGAGGATGCTACTTCTAGTTCATGGGCAATCAATTATGTTGTGGTTTACGGGGAAATGATTAGGGACTTTCGTGCGTCTAACCATTTAACTCAACTTAACCTCACAACTACTTCTTCTAGTGGTGATGTGATAATCCTAAGTTGGTCTCTTAATAACCCCCGTTTTATCAACCAAGCAAGGTGTTAGGTATATTTCTATCCTAACACGAAATTATATCGTGGATACAAACATGCTCCTTACATTCTCATGTCCTGACCTAGGTAATTCTTTCTCAAGCAATTTCCCAAGCTAACGTATATGTTTTCATGGTTATCAATCATAAAAATAACCAACAATACAGAATGCAAGACGAAAACAACAATCAACAACTTAATTCCAAAACAACTTCATAAAATCACAATCATAATTCATGGCTTCAACCCTAGAGGAAGGGTTCTTGCCATTCATGTTCGTAAAACTACAACTAACTACTACTAAACTAACATACTTAGATGAATTTGGTACATGAGAAAGGAATTTGCCGAACCCTAGATGAGTTTTCCCACTTCTCGCTTCACTCCTAGGTAGTTTTCCAGAATAAAATCGTGACCAAGTGGTTTTAGGAGCTAAGGGTCCTATTTATAATAAATGAGAAACGTGCACAATTTAGCATGTCGTGGAATGGCTCAGTGTTACGGAGTGTATCACGGAGCACTGCCTCCGTGACACGGAGGTAACGTGAAAGCTATCTGGAAATTGCCTCCGGAAGCCGAAACTGGCGAGTGCCACCGCGTTGGCCTTGCTCTGTCACGCAGCTGGCACGGCGTGGCACGTTGCTGGCGCACTGGTGCTGCCTGCCTGCCGCATCTGCTCCTGACTCCATTCCTCTACTTCACCAACTTATAAATTAGTTCCTCAAAATCATTGAAACCTATAAAACAAGGACTAATCATGTTGGTTCGTACATATATTCACATTTATATAAAATCACATGAAAATGTATACAATTACTTAGCTAAACAAGACTAAATTAAGTTCTCAAGTGTCACTCGGGCATGCTATTTTGCCGGAGATCACAACCCCACACTTAAAGTCTTCTTCGTCCTCAAACAACCTTTTACATCTCATGCATATGGAGACTCATCCATAACTCATTTAGTAAGATTATTCAAGCTAAGTCTATAATGATTACGTAAGATAACAAGCTAAAAATAGAGCATGCACGACTTGATCATCGAAATGAAGTACAACTATTTTAAGACTTCTTAACCTCAAGAATCCACTCTCAATCTTAGCAAACTCATGCAAATCAACTGATTAAGAAATCCCACATGAATTATATCCTTCATTCAACATGTGCCCTCACGGAAAGAGAGTTACCCATTTTCACACACAAAAACAATTTTTAAATCCCAACATGTGTGGGTACATGAATAGAATTACGCTCACTCTCACAAAGAATTCGCATGCATCATGTAATGACCCATAAGCTTTCCCTTAGTGTTTTATTCCACTAATTTAAGGATGTATGAATGTAAGATCAAGTAGGACTTTTTAGGTTGTAATGTAACTCAGGTGCGGATAGGTACTATTATGGCCAGTAATAGTGACTATCTTTCCTAAGAGCTTTTAATATATCACGCCTTCGTTATGAACTTCCCTTCCCTTACTTCACCTTTTTCTCCTTTCACCTTTCTTTTTCCTCTTTTGTTCCCCCATTTCTTTAGGCACTTTTAGCTTATTAGTAAGGAGTTCTATAAGTAACTTTTCATTTATTTATTTTCTTACTCCCTACTAATACTCACCCGTATTCAAACAAGTGCACCCTCGACCTTTCTCAACTTTTACAATTGCTACTTTCCCTTCTTTTTCATTCTTCTCACTCCTTTACTCTTTCGTATTTTTCCTTTAAGCGCTTAGGAGTTTTGGTTCAAATTCAAGGCTAATGAAAGAAAAAGGATTAAGCTTATGTTGCAGCTGTCAAAGAATAGGCTCAAGGCTTAATGGGGTTAAGTAGGATTAATTTTTCAAGGTAGGTAAAATGAGGGATCAAAATTTGGTTCATTAAAAGAAATGCCTAAATCATCTCCTACAATTCACATCCTTCATTTCATTTTATAAACACACTAGGAAAGTTCTAGACAATCCACAATAGCACAGAATACTCAAAAACCTTACACTCATGGCACATGCTCAAATCAAGACACATTCAGCAGACCCTTAATTAAGCTAATCACAAGAATTCAGATTAAGCTTCCATCATATTGAGTCAAATTCAAGAGCCTAAGTGTCTCAAACAAAGTTATACACTTGCATGCTTCACACTGAACATACTTGCATCTTACAATCACGTATAGCACATAACAAGAACATCAAGCACCAATTAGTTATGGTTTCAAAAACCCAAAACCTATCGACTAATTTTTCCTCAAGACGGTCGTCATCCATCAATCGTCAGAAACAGTCCCTAACTATGACTAAAAACACTATATACAGACAAAGGAAAGAAAAAGAAAATTTTTATTCTTCGGTTCAAAGCCCCCCCCCCCCCCCCCCCGTCGGAAAAGAACCGAAAAGAAAAACCAACGGGTGATGAAGTCATGCTTAATTCACAAAAATTTTTCAAATTTTTCAAATTTCTCACAAATTCCTCACAAGCATTACATTCACCACAAACTTGTTAAGCACAAAATTTTAAAATTTTTCTCACCCCACACTTAAATAATGCTATGTCCTCATAGCATCAAATTAACATTTAAAGGATGAGAAATACTCCCTGAGCCTCTATGCCAAGCTAAAAGCATGCTTTCCTTTCAAGTTTTCAGAGGTGGGTGTTTGACCCCACACTTCTTCTATTCCACGCTCTTTATCCTCCACCTTCTTGGTACTCAGACTTCCCTCCATCTATGCTTAACTTTCCACCAAAAACACAAACAAAATGAAAATAACAAAATCAACACAAAATCAAAATTACAAATATTACCTGAGGTACCCTTGGGTTGCCTCCCAAGCTGCGCCTTCTTTTACGTTGCGGCACGACGTGGACTGTCCTTTTCAGGACATCCTCATACCTGGGTTCTCTTTCGAGAACCATCTCCTTTTCTTTTGTTGTTTATAGGAAAAAACCTCCACTCTGTTCCTCTCTTTCTCCAACTTCTTCTCAATTTGAAGCCCTCTATCAGACTTGGGCTGAAGACTTGACATTGCCTTTAGCCGTGCACCTATAGAATCCTCCACCCCACACTCATCCTCTGCCAATACACTAACCTGACAAAGGTGTCTGTATTGTGCAGATGGGTTCATTTCTTGTTAAACGCAGAAGATTTCTTCTTCATCCTCAACCCTCATTTTCAGGGTCCATGCTTTCAAGTCAATCGCCGCTCCTTCGATGGCCAAGAATGTTCGTCCCAAGATCAGGGGCACCTGGTCATCAACCTGAAAATCTAAGACAATAAAATCAGCAGGTATAATGAACTTACCTACTTTGATAAGAAGGTCCTCTATTATTCCATCAGGTGTCACTCGCGACTTGTCAGCCAACTACAGCATCAACCTTGTCAGCCTCAGTTTTCCCAACCCCAGGGTGTTGAATAAGGATAGGGGCATTAGATTAACTGCTGCCCCTAGATCACACAAATTTCACACCAACTTGGAGCTTGCTGAACTTCCTTAACCTGGCCCTGGTGTTGGTTCATACTCAGTTTATTGAACTAAGTCATCATTTGATGTTGGAACGAAGCTAACTGTGCTGCTAAGGGATTCAAACCATCTACTTCTATCAACGACGATCTCTTTCCTGCCCCCCTCAATGACTCACTGTGCCACTCTGGAGTTCCTTGTGCAATTCTGTTCAACAAAGTGTACAACTCATCATATGTCTTCTCCAAGGCTTGCCCACCCGATGCAGAGTCTAGTAATATTTTCATGTGTGGGTCTAGACTTTCTACAAAGGTATGATCCAGCACTTCATTTGATTGCTGGTGATGGGGGCAGTCTCTCAACAATGACTTGAATCTTTCCCAAGCCATATATAAGTTCTCATCAGGCCTTTGCTTGAAACTGAGTATTTCACTTCTCAACTTTGCAGTTTTGCCTGAAGGGAAGAATATGATTAGGAACTTCCTAGCCAAGTCATTCCATGAAGTTATGGAGTTCGGTGGCTCAGCTTTCAGCCACTTTTTCGCCTCTCCCAACAGTGAAAATGGGAAGAGGGTCAGTCGGACATAATCTGTGGACACGCCGGTTGGGACAAACGTGTCACTAATCTCTAAAAGCTCTGTAAGTGCTGCTGCGGGTCCTCATGTGCCATCCTAGTGAATTTACCACTACAATGTAACAGCTGCACCATGTTCTATTTAACCTCAAAGTGCCCTCCATGCTCCGGTTTACGGATGCTAGAGGTCACATTCGTCGCTAGTGGGATAGCCACTTCGCGAACTGGTCTTGCTGCCATTGCTTCTAATGACAATTGCGCTTGTCCTGCGGGTGGTTGTTGTTGTATCTTTTCTCGAATTCTCTTCATCTTTTGCTCTAGAGCTACTCTCCTTCGCAAATGGATTTGACGTTCAGGTTCCAGCAACGGTTCCACAAGCTCTCTACTTCTAGCCAGCTCGACAGGACAACCTGTCACCTGCAAATAAACAGACTAAGACCAAGTTTCTCAACACTTAAGGAAATTTCAAAAATCACACAAAAATAGATAAATTATCAAAACTTCGCCGAGTCCCCGGCACGGTGCCAAAAACTTGACGACAATTCCCGCAAGTGTACGGGTCGTGCAAGTAATATAGTGGCTCTTTTAGAGAACCGCAATGTCAAACCCACAGGGACTGGACCCATTCCTCTAACTATCCATTTCAAGTGTGATCTTAACTTTCACAAGTGTTGGTTATAGAAGTTTTCGAGGGAGAATTAATTAAGTCTAGTTTGGTCAACAAAATATCCTGAATTTACTCTAGGAGCAACATAGAGTTAAAACCAGATAATCGTGCGATACTACGATTTGCAATGGGTTAAGCATTAAACTATCGATTGTTGTTTCACATAATTAGAATTGCATGTTCATGGTCTTTCGAGCCTCTAAACACGACAAACTAGCATCACCGCATCATTGTGAGCGAGGATGCTACTTCTAGTTCGTGGGCAATCAATTATGTTGTGGTTTACGAGGAAACGATTAGGGACTTTCGTGCGTCTAACCATTTAACTAAAATTACCCTCACAACTACTTCTTTGACTAGTGATGTGATAATCCTAAGTTGGTCTCTTAATAACCCCCGGTTTATCAACCATGCAAGGTGTTAGGTATATTTCTATCCTAACGCGAAATTATATCGTGAGATACAAACATGCTCCTTACATTCTCATGTCCTGACCTAGGTAATTCTTTCTCAAGCAATTGCCCAAGCTAACATATATGTTTTCATTGTTATCAATCATAAAAACAACCAACAATACATAATGCAAGATGAAAACAAAAGTCAACAACTTAATTCCAAAACAATTTCATAAAATCACAATCATAATTCATTGCTTCGACCCTAGAGGAAGGGTTCTTGCCATTCATGTTCATAAAACTACAAGTAACTACTACTAAACTAACATACTTACATGAATTTGGTAGATGAGAAGGGAATTTTCCGAACCCTAGATGAGTTTTCCCACTTCTCCCTTCACTCCTAGGTAGTTTTCCAGAATAAAATCGTGACCAAGTGGTTTTAGGAGCTAAGGGTCCTATTTATAATAAATGAGAAACGTGCACAATTTAGCATGTCGTGGAATGGCTCAATGTCACGGAGTATATCGCGGAGCACTGCCTCCATGACACGGAGGTAATGCGAAAGCTCTCTGGAAATTGCCTCCGGAAGCCGAAACTACCGAGTGCCACCGCGTTGGCAGCGTGTCACGCTGCTTGGGCAGCGTGTTGGCCTTACTCTGTCGCGCAGCTGGCATGGCGTGGCACGTTGCTGGCGCACTAGTGCTGCCTTCCTGCCGCATCTGCTCCCGTCTCCATTCCTCTACTTCAGCAACTTATAAATTAGTTCCTCAAAATCATTGAAACCTACAAAACAAGGACTAATCATGTTGGTTAGCACATATATTTACATTTATATAAAATTAAATGAAAATGTATACAATTACTTATCTAAAAAAGACTAAATTAAGTTCTCAAGCGTCACTCGGGCATTCTATTTTTCCCAAGATCACTAATGTGAGGAGAAAAGATTTGGAGTTTGAGGTGGACGATTGGGTATTTCTAAAGGTATCTCCCATGAAGGGAGTAATGCGGTTAAAGAAAGGGAAACTCAGTCCCCGCTATGTGGGTCCCTACCAAGTTGTGAGGAGAGTTTGTAAGGTGGCGGATGAGTTGGACTGGCCCTCGGAGTTATCTTCGGTTCATCACATCTTCCATGTGTCACTTTTGAAGAAGTGTTTGGAGGACCCAACCTTGGTGGTCCTGATAGGCAGCATTGGGGTAAAAGGCAACCCCAATTATAAGGAAATTCCCATTGAAATCTTCAATCGTTAGGTACGGAATTTGAGGAACAAAGAAGTAGCTTCGGTTAATGTATTGTGGAGAAATCAGCATGATGAGGGAGCTACGTGGGAAGCCCAAGCGGATATGATGGCTAAATACCCACATTTGTTCTCTACCGGTTCAGTTTCAACTTGAGGTATCAGTTTTGCACTCAGAATCTAATTAGTTTTCATGTTTGAACTATGTGCGCATGTTTCTTTTATATATATAGATGTGAGTATGATTGGTGAATCCAGGTGGCAAAGTCGGCAAAGAGCATGCTATGACAAGGCTGGCCGTGCCAGGTAGCATGCCACGCTGTGGGTGTGCTCGCGCCCAGCGCCGTGCCGCGCCCATGCCAGGCACGCGAGAAGAGGCAGCAGACAGGCAGGCTCCAGCGCGCCAGTGCCGTGCCACGCCAAGGGAGATGCACGCCAACAACATGCCAACGCGCTGCATGAGCAGCGTGTCACGCCGGCAGCGCGGTGACACTCGACAGTTTTTGCATCCGAAGGCAATTTCCAGAGAGCCTCCGCGTTACCTCCGTGTCACGGAGGCAATGCTCCGCGATACACTCCGTGACACGGAGCCAATCCACGACAGGCTAAATTGTGCACGTTTCTCATTTACTATAAATAGGTCCCTTAGCTCCTAAAAACATTTTGTCACGATTTTATTCTGGAAAACTACCTAGGAGTGAAGGGAGAAGTGGGAGAACTCATCTAAGATTCATCAAATTCCCTTCTCTTCTACCAATTTCTTTTAAGTATGTTAATTTAGTTTTAGTTTCTTGTAGTTTAACGAACATGAATGGCTAGAACCCTTCCTCTAGGGTTGAAGCCATGAATTATGATTGTGTTTTTATGAAATTATTTTGGAATTAAGTTATTGATTGTTGTTTTGTCTTGCCTTCTGGATTATTGGTATTTTTTATGATTGATCACCATGAAAACATGCACGTTAACTTGGGCATTTGCTTGAGAAAGCATTTACCTAGGTCAGAACATGAGAATGTGACGAGCATGATTGTATCTCGCGATATAATTTGTGTTAGGTTAGAGATATACCTAATGCCTTGCTTGGTTGATAAAACGGGATTATTTAGAGACTGACTTAGAATTATCACATCACCACTCAAAGAAGTAGTTGTGTGGATAAGTTGAGTTAATGATTAGGTGCACAAGAGTCCCTACTCATTTCCACATAAACCACATCCACGTAATTAATTGCCCACGAACTAGAATTAGCATCCTCGCTCACAATGATGCAGTGAGGCTAGTTTGTCTTGTTTAGAGGCTCGAAAGGCCCTGAGCATTCAATTCTGATTATGTGAGACAACAATTGATAGTTTCATATATAACCCATTGCAATTCGTAATAGCGCTTGATTATCTGGTTTTAACTCTATGTTGCTCCAAGAGTGAATTCAGAATATGTCGTTGACCAAAATTAGACTTAATTAAACCTCCCTCGAAAACTTTTATAATCGACATTTTCGGTGTTTAATATCTCACTAGGAATAGATAGTTAGAGGAATAGGTCCAGTCCCTGTGGGTTCGACATTCCGGTTCTTAAAAAGAGCCACTATATTACTTGCACGACCCGTACGCTTGCGGTATGCGCGAAATGAGTCGAACACTTACCACATGGTTTTGGAGTAGATTCTCCCACTTATATTTTAGCTTATGGTATGTTTTGAAATAAATCTTCTCATATGCATGAATTCATAATTGAGATGTATGTATTATTGAGCTTCATTTTCGTACAATGTCGGTCCTATGCATGATTTCACTATTAAGCTTTGTCAAATGACAATGTTGAGCTTCGCTTCATACACTGTTGAGTTTATGCATGATTCCATTGTTGAGCTTCGTCAATAGATGATGTTGAGCTTCGTTATATACAGTGTAGAGCATTGCATGTTTTGGGAGAAGAGTCTAGCACCGAGTGGGCTAAGGGTGAATCACCCTATGCCCCAGAACTATGCGCCAACGTAGGCTGATACTATTATGTTATTCTGACCTCCTTATGAGCTATCCCCGGCCCTAACGGCCCATAAGCTTCATATCGATATCATGGTAGCGTACTTAGCCCTGGCAAGGTTTTAGATGGTTCTACCTACTTGAGTGTGATAGTCGTGACCACGTAAACTCTATCATGGTAAGTCGGTTAAGTGACGAGTCTCCCATTGTCTATATGATTCAGATTTGCGTATTTATTAATCATGATTGTCATTAGAAGCATCCAAGTGCTAAAAGAAAGGTTTAACTCATTGTTCAGCTTTTCTATAAATGTAATACTTTAGCTTTGAGTCACTCGGGTCAGTTATGATGTTATGAAGCTATGCATGGTCTTGTTATTAAAACATTATGATTTTAGGATGAATGCATGTAGTCCCTCCTCTTAGATTTGAAAGATTATGATGTGTTACGAAATGCTTTAAATGATTTATTTTACTTAAGCGATTTTACTTACCTTGTATACTCGGTACATTCCACGTACTGACCGCATACTTCCTATGCTGTATTGTTTCATGATATAGAACCCAGCTCCCAGGCTCAGCCCTGCCCGTAGTCGGTTGTCAGAGTTAGCACTTATTTGGTTGGTGAGTCCTCATCCTTTGAGGGATAGACTTTCAGTTTCTTTATGTATTTTTTAGTTGTAGTATTTTCGACTTAGTTGGGGTCTTTTCCTATCAACTCGTCCAGATTAGAGGCTTTTCACACTTATGTATGTGTTAGCTTCGGATGCTTATTCTGATGTTATGTTGAGTTAGTCTTCCGCTGAGTTATATTGATGGTTTCTTCAGTTTATCGAATACGTTAGAAGTATGCTTATGCCATGGGTCGACTTAGGGTCTCTCGGGATCCTTTGTCCCATATCTATGATTCGGGCCTCTGTTCAGGTCATGACATGCGGCACCTTCATCAACTCTACTTGATAGGAGAACCTTTGCGGAACATTATATCAATTTCCCAAAATTTCTCATTTATTTGCACTAAACAAAAATGATTCAAAATAATCATACAAGCTTCCCCAACAACCATAACTCTCTCAAGATCTAGTCTAGCAGTTACAAGGGCTCTAATAGAATACATGTCAAGAAAAAATGACACAGCTTCGTCTGAGAAGAAGAACACGTAAGCTGATGCTGAGTACTCCACGCCAATCAATGAATTTCATACCTACCACAACCTACACAAAAAAGGTATAGCAAGGTAGTATCAGTGCACCACACATATTGCTAGGCATCATCGGTCGACTAAGGTTAGTTAACACAACATCATAATAATCAATATGCAATAAATGTTATTAAATTCAACAATTATTCCACTTATGCAACCATTTATTAATTTTAATAACTATATTATCTTTTCTCAAGGCTCATCAATTTACGCAAAATTACCCTACCATTCTAGCCATCAATTTATCTCCAATCTACCTCCTTACTAGTCTGCTACAGCGAGTACTTAGACCGCTGCAGTGAGTACTTAGACTGCCATAGCGGAACCCACGGCTAGTTATCTGCAACAATGACATCCCCAGCAGTCAGTAACCGATTTTTTCCAAATCAAGTTCTGCTTATTTCTGCTATAAAATTTCATAGCACTGCTACCTCTCTTACCATTTCACTATGATAGATCAAGTCCTTTTCTACCACTTATTAACCTTTTTATTTATCTACATGATTTTTCAACCCTTCTTAATGAGGCACATTAAATAATAAAGTCTACTTGTTATCTCACGATGATTTAGTATCTTTTATTTGAACCCATCCTGCTACCTTCCATAACCCACAAAACTAATTAAAACAAAACATTTAGTCGCAAATATGGATTAACTAAGTCAAGTACACACAGAAATCATCATAACATAATGAGGTACTCAATATTTAAGACAAATTAAAGTACATGCACATACCTTTCTCTATACCATGAAAATGCATATGATATCATACTTGAACCGTGTAGTCATACGCGGTATTACATACATGTTTCTCACCTTAACTCAAATCATGTCGGTATATTCTATATTGCACTTGTATAACTGTAGCTTTCTGTGTTTGCAGCCGTATGTAAAATTAATCCATACCCGTACAATTTTCATCCATTGACAATATGTGGGGATCACGCCTCCACACATCACTATTACACACACTAGAGGGTCTTATGCTTTTCCTTCTAGTCATGACCTGTAGGGGACTTTAGAAATCCATGTACTATACACCCAGCCATATACAACCTTTATCATACCTGTCTGAGTACTCATATTCGCACACCCAGCTGCATGGTCTTTTCCCATACCTGTTTGTGTACTCTCTCATACAGCTTGCCCAGATGCTCACCTCGAGCACAAGCCACTCATGTCTCCAACCCTCATTTAGTGTCTGATCATACCATCCTGCTTATCCAAGTTCTTTCTCTTTGGCCCTAGGCCTCACATTCACAATCATATCAATGATTTACCTTTCCGTGTTATGCATTATCTCATGCACATGTTCAATTGATACCAACTTGCCTCTCAATCTCTGGATGCATATCATAGCACAACAAACATTAATTCTTACACGACAAGAGTTATGTATAAATATCAACAGGTATAATCTAATAATTCCGAACCCAATCTCGTACAAAAATAGATGATAGCAGTTACACTAATACATCACAAGGAAATTAGTCCTTCTTTGGGTTTTACGGTTACTTATTCCATGCTCGGGGTCCTAGGTATTCCCTATTTTTTAAAATTTCTTAGAGCGGTTGTTTTTTAAATGGTAGGTACCTTCGATGGATTTCGAACTGTCACTGTTTTAACCGTCTGCTGCAGCGAGTGGGTCTTCCAGTACAGTGGTTCCGCCATAGTGAAAAATAGTCTGTTGTGGCAGATAACGGGGTCAATAAAAGGCAGAATAGACCGTTTGAGTTTAATTCTCAACTTTTTCTCTCCTATTTTATGCAAATCCTCTCAATTCTCCCATGCGATTTTCCTCGATTTCCTTAGTAATACTTATTTTCATAGGTTCATTACTATATTTTCTAGTGAATGATTGTTGTGTATTCCTATTTCTTTCATTTTCAAGTAGTTATAGGGCTATATGTGTAGGTTCTCTTCTTTTGAATTCATGGATAGATTGTCATAGCATGCTGCTTATATTTACGTTCACAAGTGATCTTTGTAGTTTTTTGCGTGTTTTGAATTAGTTTCATGGGGTTGTGGGGTCAAAAATGAGGGGGTTTAGGTAGGGTTGTGGTTTAACTTCCTTGAAGCACTCGAACTTGAATCCGTACTCTATCGGGATGGGTAATGGTACTTAAGGCTTGGGCAAGTTCTCCCCTTGCCTAATCTATAGTTTAATTAAAGAAATTCGAAGGTTGGAATTTCAACCTCAATTGATGGGGTTCGAAGGTCTAGGGTGCTAATACGATGACCACTGTAGCAAAACTTTGATTGCTGCATCGTACCATGATAGTGGAGCTACCTTCAATATGATGAACTCGCTGCAGTGGACATACGTCCGTTGCAGTGGCCTGCCTAAGCAGTGGCACCCTCTTGAATCCTAGTTTTTTCTTTTCTCTCATACTTTGTGCTCCTAGTCTTTCTGTCCCTCTTCTAACACTTTTTATCAACGCAGGTTTATCAACATGGCCGCCTTTAGCAGCAACATCCACACCAAGGACTATATTCACTTCGTGAACGACCAGTGTCAACTCTGACATAATGAATAGGCCTTGAAGGACTTGCTGCATGAGAGGGGGTTTGTCATGCAAGATGTAGAGGAGAAGGCACCGGATTTTTATGCCCTCCTCCAGTAGATAGGGTGGGGTCCACTAGTGGAGGACCCAGGTAAAGCTAATGAGGCCTGGGTGAGGGAGTTTTATGCTAACCTCCCAATGGTGGCTTGGACCCAAGACGAGCCGATGGCTTATGTTAGGGGTATGCAGATCATCTTGGCCCCCGCTTCCATCAATAAAGCTTTGGGTCTGCCAAACCCTCCCGAGGATAAGCTGAGGGACTGGGATGTAGAAGAAAATGGGCAATGGCTGGTAGATACTCTGGTGGTGGAGGAGTAGAAGGCCTTGACTAACTGCAACGTCATAAGAACGGGCATCCAGAGCTTGCATTTCTTGCTAGAGGCTAGGAGGTGGCACAACCTCATGTCTTGGAGGTTCCATTTGTCTTCCAATGTCACGGAAGTGACCTATCATCGTGCCCTGGTGGTGGCCTGTGTTTTCAGTGGGTTGAAGGTGAGCATGGGGTTCAAATTATGGGAGAATGGAGGTATTTCTCTGCGAAGCCCATCACCAGCCTACTGTTTCCTTCTCTTATCACTAGGCTCTACAAGCGGACCGGAGTCCATTAGGAGTCCCAGGATGTCATTGTTGACTATGATAGGCCCTTCGATACCTTGAGGGTTAAGGGTGCTCCAGGGAGAGGCCAAAAGAAGAGGAAGACTGTATCGATTGAGGGAGATAGTGGGGCTAGCACCTCTAGACTAGTCGGGCCATTTGAGTGGATCGAGGCTGAGATGGCGGCTATGCGGGAGCTCATTGGAGGGTAACCCAGACCTCCTGCAGGTAGATAACTCTCCAACGTAGCAACTACCCATTTTAGGGAGGTGTAGGGGGTAGTTACCGCCCTAGGTCAGGCCCATGTGGAGCTCTGGGAGGACTTGGACTGAGAGAGAAGGAGGTGACATTCTCGGGAGAAGCTGCTCGTCCGCATGTGGAAGGGGATCAAGAAGATCCTGAAGGCCCTTTCTCCCAGGGCCAGGATACCCAGGCAACCAGGCAGGGCCGCACCCAGTTCTCCTTCCTCAGCGGGTTCAAGGAGGGAGTGGACGAGGATGCAGGCAGCGGTAGTGACGAGGCGCCCAGCTAGATGGGTTGCAGTATCCCCCCTTGTTTTCATCTTTTATAACTGTTTTTGGGTTACCCCCATTTTGGGCTTCTGAGACAATTATAAATTCTTTCTTTCTGGGGTTTTTGAATGATGGTACTAGTTCTACTTTGATGTACAAATGTCTGCTTTGCATCCTTAGACATTGGACGTGTTTTTGGCCATTTTCTATAATATTGCAGTTGCTTTCCCTTATTCGCATTGCTTGAATGGTTTTGTTAGTGATGCTTGTAGTTTCTATTTAAAACAGGGGAACTTATCTCCATATATATATTTTATTTAGATTTCGATAGCAAGAAAGACTGTTTGAATATTTTAATCCAAGATGCTTAATTCCTTTTTTTATTAAGAAAAAAGTGATCAATATTAGGCATTCTGCCTGAACATGTCCGCTATAGCTATCACCCGACTACAGCAGCATAACCATGACAACGGTACATCTTTAGCTGTAGCGAGTCCGCGGAAGCGAGACAGCCTTCACTGCAGTGGAACTTGATATGCCGAACACCTGTACGTTACTCTTCTTTCTGGTCAACTCAAGTCAATCCCTCACACCAGTTTATCTCATGTCCTCTATAACCTCACAAAATCAAATACCAACTTTTCCTGTTTAGATACTAATTGGAATCCTCCAGATACCAATTGGACTTGGCCCCGGCGGTCGACATACTCGGACAGCACGATAAGAAAGAAATAAAGAGAAAACTTCCTAGATGCCTTATAGCTTCCTAAAGATTAGATGTGGATGTCTACACACCAACCCACAGGAGTCTACTCTGTATTGCTCTTGTACTTGCGAGACGAGTAACTTGGATGCTCATATGACCCCAAATAAGTGGGTCATGTGGGCACCTACATTGACTCTACTCGATAGGAGAACCTTTGCGGAACGTTACATCAATTTCCCAAAATTTCTCATTTATTTACACTAACCAACAATAATTCAAAATAATCATACAAGCTTCCAAACAACAATAACTCTTCCAAGATCTAGTCTAGACAGGTGAAAAAGCTCTACTAGAATACATGGAAAGACAAAATGACACAAATTCGTCTAAGAAGAAGAACACATAAGCTGATGCTGAGTACTACATGCCAATCAAGGAGCTTCATACCTACCGCAACCTATACTAAAAAGGTGTAACAAAGTAGTATCTGTACACCACACGTACCGATAGGCATCATCGATCGACTAAGGTTAGTTAACACAACAGTATAATAATCAACACACAATCAATGTTATTAAATTCAACAATTATTCCACTTATGCAACCACTCATTAATTTTATTAACTACATTATCTTTTCTCAAGTCTCATATAGGTTTGCAAAATTACCCTACTATTCTAGAAATTTATCTCCGATCTGCCTCCTTACTATTCTGCTGCAGCAAGTACTCGAATCGCCACAGCGGTCCTGCTACCACGGCTATTTGGCTGCTGCAGCGACATCCCCAACAATCGATGACCGATTTTTCCCTAATCCAATTCTATTTATTTCCTCTATAAAATTTGGTAGCACCTCTACCTGTCTTACCATTTCATTATGATTGACCAAGCCCTTTCTACAACTTATTAACATTTTCATTTATCTACAGGATTTTCCGACCCTTCTTAATGAGGTACATTAAATATTAAAGTATACTCACTATCTCACGGTAATTCAATATCTTTTGTATGAATCCATCCCACTACCCTCCATAACCCACAAACCAATTAAAACAAAACATTCAATCAAAATTACGGATTAACTAAGTCATGTACACACAAAAATCATCATAACATAATGAGGGAGTCAATTCTCCCCAAACATTAAAGTACATGCAGATACCTGTCTCCATACCATGAAAACGCCATAAGATATCATACCTGAACTGTCTAGCCATACAAGATATTAGACACATGTTTCTCAGCTCAACTAAATCATGTTGGTATATTTTGTATCGCACTTGAATAATTGTACCTTTCTATCTCTGTAGCGGTATGTATAATTAATCCATACCAGCATAGTCTCTATCACACAATCATTCATCAGTGATATCCCCAACACACGCCTCTGTCACATCACCGTACACACATGCCAGAGGATCTTATGCTTTCCCTTCTAGTCATGAACTGTAGAAGACTCTAGAAATTCATGTACTATACACCCAGCTGTATTAAACCTTAATCATACTTGTCTATGTACTCATATTCGTACACCCAACCACATGGTCCTTTAGCCAAACCTGTCTGTGTACTCTCTCATACCGCTCACACAGATGCTCACCTCGGGCATGAGCTACTCATATCTCCAACCCTCATTGAGAGTTTGATAGTATGATATTGCTCATCCAAGTTCTTTTCCTTTGGCCCCAGGACTCACATTCACCATCATAACAATGATTTACCTTTCCATTTTATACATTATCTCATGCACACGTCTGATCGATACAAGCTCGCCCCTCAACTCGGGACATACATCATAGAACAACAAACAATAATTCACATATGACAAAAGTTATCAACAAACAATAATTCGCACAAGATAAGAGTTATGTATACATATCAAAAAGTATAATCTAATGCATAGTTCCGAACCAAGTCTCATACCCAAATAATAATAATATCAATTACATTAATACATCACAAGAAAATTACAACTTCGTCCGCTTGTTGGTTTGGGCTCCACTGCAGCAACATTAGTGTCGCCACAATGGTCTCACTGTAGCGGTACATATCTGTAGTAGTGGTACTATTTAATAGTACTTTGACAAACTTCCTTCCCAATTCCTCACACGAAGTATTTCTTCCCCATCTAGTATTTAATTATGCCCACCACAATGGAGGCTGCACTGTATCAAACTTATTTCAATAATTAACTTTTCAACAATGCAACAATCAAGACAGAAAAATTTCACCAACCCAAACAATACAATATTAACCGCATCACATACTGTTCATTACGGGGATATCACTACCCCTTTTTTAAAATCTGCTCTATTACACCTCGTAAATCTCCATTGTATGATCATCGTGTGTACATGTCCATTGAGAATTTTAGCATGTGAAACACCTGGGAGGGGAACACATGAGCGCGCCGTCAAACGGATGAGGGGGGGGCAAGGCCAGGAGGTCAGCGTGTTGGGCACTGCATCACGTGGCCTGCCTTGGCATAGGCGCGACGCGTCGTGCCTTTGGTGCAGCACGATGGGAGGCACACTGCGCACCCCCCTTCCACGACCCTATCTATACAAATCCTCCCTTGTTCATTTTTAATTCATTCTAGGAACATTAGCCTCGGCCAAAACAGAGCACCAACATAAGTTTCATCCATTTTTCATTGAATTACACCGTCAAACTCTGTCTACACACAAATTCGGCTTTGATAACAAGTTCTAGGCCGATGATAAGCATCGTTGCGTGGTTGTTTCACAAAAATTCGCTCAGTGAGCTAGAACCCCGCTGAGTAAAGGTCGCCAAATTTACTTTAGATTGAGTCCTAATCAACTACAGGCAATAGGTAAACAGTTCTACCTTCTAAACTCTCGAAAATTGTATGAGTTATCGGTGGAATTAATCATTGTTGAAGTTATAGTTAATTTTATTAGAAGATATTGTTAATTGCCAATTGTTAGGATTAAAATAGTCTCGTTTTCTCATCATGAGAGCTATAGATTGATGAAATCACTAACATCTGAATTGAAAGTGTTCGAGCACCAAGAAATCATCGAATAAGGTATGTTAAGGCTATCCTTTTCGACAAGTTACGTTCTTCATAAAGTTAGTATGGACTATTTATCTATGGTACTCTAGAGTAAACCTATGTTTATTGGCTGCTACAAATAGAATTGAGACGGTAATGACGACATAGTAACCCTTGTCAGAGTTAACCCTAGCTAGATTGGTTTTTGGTTACGACATTGGGTTGTTGGATATTATTACCTATAGGGCCATGTTCGCAGGGGCAGAATGAAGTCTGAAAGGACCGGGTTGAGGTTGTAAGGGCTGTATTGGGTTACACCAGACTGAGGTCGTGAGGGTCGCATTGAGCTACACCAGGTTGAGGTCGTGAGGGTCGTATTGAGCTACACTAGGCTGAGGACGTGAGTTCCGATTTGAGTTATACCAGCCTGAGGCCGTGAGGGCCGTATTGAGTTATACTAGTTTGATGTTTTGAGGGTCGTATGGAGTTATAACAGTCTAAGGCTGTAAGGGCCGTATTGAGTTACATAAATCAAGGCCGCGAGGGCGTTATTGAGTTACAGTTGTCCTACAAACCTTTAGTGGCCAGATAGCAGGAGTGTGCATTTTTGTACTTTTCGAGGCTTATGGGGGCCTAGGTAGGTTATTATGTGTTGTTTTTACCTTCCATGCTTATGAGGGCCCTATTAGGTTCTTGTGTGTATATAAATACTTGTTAGTTAGATATTTTAGATTGTATGATTACTCAGGTTAAATTTGTATCCTCCCTCCTAATTACTTCAGCTTATTCAGCTTTCATTTAGTTATTACCTTTCTGCCTTACATATTCGGTACATTTTGTATTGATGCCCATCTTTGGGGCGATGCATTACTTGCCTACAGGTGCGGATAGATGTGGTTCAGGACCTCTCTAGTCGTTAGCCAGAGTCAGCAGTCCAATCAGCTCTTTTTCTCCAAAGTTGATAGTAGAGGAGGTTTGTTATTTTTTTGTACAGCTAATGGGTAGGTTGGGGCCTTATCTCGACCATTATTCCACTCCTAGAGGTTTGCAGGCTATAGATTATCAGCTGTCGGTTTTGTTGTTGGCTGTGTGGGCCCCATGTATGTTTTATTTTGCATGATGTCCATGTGGGGCCTAGTTTCGCTACCATTTAGCAGTCTTGTTAGCTATAGCATAGTTATGGTTGCCTGTTTTAACTCAATTGTAATTAGAAAGCATCGTGGTCTTGTCCGCCTGTATAAGATCCTTATTACCGTATTGTTGTTTGTTGGCTGCTTTCTTTTGCAGGTGGCCTTGTTTTCCAGAGGTTGTATTTACTGCCGAGATATAGCTCGTCATTTTGTTGAAATGAGTTGCAGGTGTGCACCAGAAGTTAAGAAGTCAAGTCAGCTTAGTCCAGATCCGGTGTGGCACTAGGTGCTAGTCATGCCTCCAAGGTGGGGTGTGACAACCTTGGTATTAGATCAGGTCATATCCTAGGGAATCTACAAGATGTGTCAAGTAGAGTCTTGTCTATCAATGTGTTGTGCACCACATTCTATAGACAGGAGGCTACGAGTCATAATAGTGTTGTTACTCTTCTTTCTCCTCCAGTTATTCTATAGAGTTGTGTTGTACAGGGTAACTCCCTAAGCTTACATTATTCTACTTATTTACAAAGAAATGTCTGATGCACGACAGACTGTGACTTGTCGATAGTTGGATATTGTAGCAGGAGAGGGCACTAGTATAGGGCCCCAGTAAGAGTCAGCCTAATCTGAGGGCGACTATGAGACATCACCTCGGCCTCCCCAACACTCACCGCTGCACCAGGAGCCCCCTAGAGTGATAGATATACCAGTACCACCCCAAGCCTTTCCTGTGCCAATGGATCAGGAGCTCAAAGGTGCATTCTATATGTTGGTTCAGATGATGGCTGCCCAGCATCAGCCTCAGCCAGTAGTACCAGCTGCTTTTGAGCCCACGGATTGGCCCGAGAGTTTGAGATTCTGCAAGTTCCTTTCTTTGAGTTCCCCACAATTTATAGGGACAGATCGTTGAGAAGACTCCCTAGAATTTCATAGACCCGTTATAGAGGATATTCAGGGTCATGCATGCCTCGTCCATAGAATAAGTTGAATTAGCAGTATTCCGATTATGAAAGGTAGCAATTTTGTGGTACGAGAGTTAAGAAAGATTCTGCGGTAAAGATGCACCTCTACCTACGTGGCCTAACTTCTCTGAGGCTTTTATAGACCACTATTTACCCCGAGAGGTCAGGTAGGCTAGAGTAGAGCCGTTTTTATATCCGTAGTAGGGTAGAATGAGTGTTAGAGAATATGCATTGAGGTTTGATTCCTTAGCCAAATATGCACCCTCATTTGTTGACACTATGCCAGCCAGGGCTCACCGTTTTATTATAGGACTTGCGCCAGAATATGTGGAAGCTTGTATAAACATTCACATTATAGGAGGATATGGATATCTTATGGATTCAGGCCTTTTCTCAAAATATAGAGGAACTCAAACAACGTCAGTATGCCATGGACAGGGCAGGTCAGGAGCAGCGTCGGAGGGCTAGACTACTTACTTTTAGGGTGGGCCCAGGCCTCATTTATTAGGTAGGCCACCTAGGCCAACATTTCAGCAGTAGTACGACAACTGATTAGATCGTCATGGACAGTCGGGTCTCGGTGAAAGCTCATGAGCATCAGGCTTAAAGCCACAGAGGGGGACAGATCAGATGGGACCAGCGGTACCATGTTGCGGTACCTGTCATAGGATGCATCTGGGGAGATGCAGGTATGGTTCCACTGCCTGTTATTCCTATGGACAGGAGGGACAAATAATAAGGGATTGTCCGACTAGACTCCAGGGTGGTCAAGACCATCAGAATAAATTCTCAGCAGGTTCATATGCCCTAGCCCCTTCTGCAGGGCACAGACCCTTCGCTCTAGCAGGCAGAGGCCAAGGTAGATTAGGGGCATCTAGTTCAGACAATGGTCAGGATCACACATATGCACTACCAGGGCGACAGGAGCCAGAGTCATCCCCAGATGTTGTGACAGGTATATTAGATGTTTGCTCTCAAGCAGTTTATACTTTGATAGATCCGGGCTCCACTTTGTCGTATGTTACTCCATTAGTGGCCTGAATGTTTGATATAGTGCCAGAATTGCTTCCACGACCCTTCTCGGTGTCTACACCTATCGGTGACTCTATTATTGCTAAAAGAATTTACTGAGGTTGCACAGTAGGGATTGTCGGTCGCCAAACCTTAGAAGATCTAGTAGAACTAGAAATGATTGATTTTGATGTAATTATGGGTATGGATTGGTTGGCATAATGTTACGCCAATGTAGAGTGCTAGACAAGAATTGTCAGGTTTCACTTTCTAGAGGAGGTAGTGCGAGAGTGGAGAGGTAATACAACTACACCAAAAGGTAGGTTTATATCCTATCTTCGGGCGAAAAAGTTTATAGAAAAGGGTTGTATCTGCCATATTAGTAGGGTTAAGGATATGCAAGTAGAATACCCAACTCTCCAGTCCATTCCAGTGGTTAATGAGTTTCTAGATGTGTTTCCAAATGAACATCCTGGCATTCCCCCAGAGCGGGAAATTGATTTTTCTATAGAACAGCTACGAGATACTCTACCTATGTCCATCCCTCTGTATAAAATGGCTCCTGTAGAATTGAAACAATTGAAAGATTTACTAGACAAGGGTTTTATTAGGTCGAGTACATCACGTGGGTGGCCCAACTTTGTTTGTAAGAAAGAAATATGGTTCCCAGCGCATGTGTATAGATTATGAATAGTTGAATAAAGTTACTATTAAGAATAAATACCCTCTTCAAAGAATATATGATTTATTTGATCAACTGCAAGGGGAAAATACTTTTCTATAATTTACTTGACATTTGGGTACCACCAGGTTCGAGTTCGGCAGAAGGATATCCCGAAGATGGCTTTTAGGACCATGTATGGTCATTTCGAGTTCCAAATTATGTCCATCGGGTTGACAAATGCACCAGTAGTGCTCATGGATCAAATGAATAGTATCTTCAGGCCATATTTAGATATGTTTGTGATAGTGTTCATTGACGATATTTTGGTATACTCCCGCTCAGAAGCGAAACAAAGAGATCATTTGCAAACAGTACTTTATATCCTCAGGGACCGCCAGCTTATGCAAAGTTCTCTAAATGTTTGGTTGAATTTTGTGGCTTTCTTGGGCCACATTGTATCAGAGGCTGGTATTCAGGTTGATTCACAAAAAATTTAGGCAGTAAAGACATGGCCTAGACCTACAACTTCAATAGAGGTTCGGAGCTTCTGGGCTTAGCTAGGTATTACAGAAGGTTTGTGGAAGGATTTCCTACCCTGTCAGCGCCTTTGACCAAATTGACTCAAAAAGCAGCCAAGTTCCATTTGACCAAAGCTTGTGAGAAGAGTTTTCAAGTGTTGAAAAACATATTAACATCGGCACTAGTGTTAGCCTTACCAGAAGGTTCAGAGGGCTATGATGTATACTGTGATGCTTCAGGCATTGGGTTGGGCTGCATTCTGATGCAGCATGGAAAGGTAATCACTTATGCCTCAAGGCAGCTCAAGAAACATGAAAAGAACTATCCCACCCACGTTCTGGAGTAAGCTGCAGTAGTTCATGCCTTAAAAATATAGAGGCATTACTTGTATGTTGTGCATGTAGATATTTTCATTGATCATAAGAGCCTCTGATACATTTTCATGCAGGAAGAGCTAAACTTGCGACAACGCCGTTGGCTAGAATTATTGAAAGACTATGATGTGAACATCTTGTATTACCCAGGGAAGGCTAATATTGTAGCTAATGCCCTTAGCCACAGATCCATAGGTAGGTTAGCACATCTAAGACCAGAACAGTGGGAAATGGCTCGAGATTTACACCGGCTAGCTAGTATAGCAGTTCAGGTGGTAAATTCAAAGGATAATGGGGCTATAATTCAGAATACAACAGTATCATCCGTGGTTGTGGAAGTGAAAGAATGGCAGTACGGGGACCTTAGCCTAGCACAGCTTAGAGATAAAGTTCAGAAGGTGAATTAACGACCTTTGAGGTGATGGAAGATGGGGTCTTGAGATTCAGAGGTCGCCTCTGCGTTTCAGATATAGCAGGGCTCCGCCAATAAATTATGGCAAAGGTACATTAATCTCGTTACTCTCTTCATCCAGGATAGATGAAGATGTACCATGACATAAAAGAGATATACTAGTGGCCTGGAATGAAAAAAAGTTTAGCCGAATTCGTAGCGCAGTGTCCTAATTGCCAACAGGTAAAAACTGAACATCAGAAATCGGGTGGACTAACTCAGGAGATGGATATACATATGTGGAAACGGGAGGCAATTAATATGGATTTTATGACAGGACTACCCCGTACAAGACGCATATTTGACTCTATTTGGGCTATTGTTGATAGGTTGACAAAATCAGCTCATTTCTTACCAGTCCTGACTACATTCTCAGCCAAAGATTACGTTGGGTTATATATTAATGATATAGTCCGACTGCATGGGGTCCCAACATCTATCGGTTGTGATAGAGGGGCATAGTTTACAGCTAGATTTTGGCAGTCATTCTAGAAAGGTTTGGGGACACAAGTTAATTTAAGTACAACTTTCCATCCCTAGATAGATGGCCAGGCATAATGCACCATTCAAACGCTCAAAGTCATGTTACGGGTGTATGTGCTGCATTTTGGGGGAAACTGCGATGAGTATCTAACCTTTATTGAGTTTGCATATAATAACAATTATCATTCTGCAATTCAGATGTCACCTTATGAGGCATTATATGGGCGGAAATGCAGGTCCCCTATTGGATGGTTTGAAGTAAGAGAGGCAGGGTTAGTCACACCTGCTATGATCCACTAGTCAGAAGAGAAAGTAAAACTCATCAGAGAGTGGTTATTAACGGCCCAGAGTTGTCAGAAATCCTATTCCGATGCGCGATGTAGATATTTGGAATTCAATGTTGGTGATTGGGTAATTTATAAAAGTTTCGCCAATAAAGGTTGTGATGAGTACTAGTAAGAAGGGAAAGCTTAACCCTAGATACATTGGCCCGTATCAGATCCTCCAGAAGATAGGCCGAGTGGCATACGAGCTAGAATTGCCTCCAGAGTTAGAATCTATTCATCTATTTTTCCACGTGTCCATGTTGCGAAAGTGCATAGGGGACCCATCCCAAGTTGTGCCAGTTGAGGACGTTCAAGTTACTAAGGAGTTAGCCTACCAAGAGGTTCTAGTTGCTATATTAGATAGATAGGTTCATACACTGAGAACTAAAGATGTAGCTTCCATTTAGGTCTTATGGAGGAATAGAAATGTGGAAGAAATGACTTGGGAAGTCGAGGATTGTATGAGATCTAGGTATCCTCATTTGTTCCAGACTTGACCCAGAAAATGCCATTGAGGTGAGAACGTTGTTCAGATGTTATTTCATTACTTATATTACAAAGCACTACTCAGTTATTTACTAATATATCGTGGGATAGTTGGTTGTAGCATCTTGTGAGATGCCTATTTTGGACTTTTGTGTGTTTTAGGTTTTCAGATAGTCTAGATTGCATAGGAGACTCTGCCGAAATTTTTTTGGCAATAGTTAAATAAGTTAAATCTTTAGAGCCTAAAGACCACGTTGGAGGAAGAATATCCCTGGGGTGGTGACATTGCATGGCCTGCCTTGGCGCAGGCACTGACACGTCTCGCCTCTTGTGCAGCGCGATGGGGGGCTCGCTGCACACAACCCCATTTATATAAAGCCTCCCTTGTTCATTTTTAATTCATTCTAGGAACATTAGCCTCGGCCAAAATAGAGCACCAACGTAAGTTTCATCCATTTTTTATAGAATTACGGCATCAAACTCTTTCCAAACACAAATTCAGCTTGGATAAAGAGTTCTAGGCCTAAGAGAAGCATCGATGCGGAGTTTTTTCGTGAAAATTCGCTTGGTGAGCCAGAACCCCGCTGAGTAAAGGTAACCAAATTTACTTTAAGTTGAGTCCTAATCAGCAACAGATAATAGGTAAGTAGTTCTACCTTCTAAACTCTCGAGAATTGACGAGTTCTCGACGGAATTAATCAAAGTTGAAGTTATAGTTTATTTTATTTGAAGATATTGTTAATTGCCAATTGTTAGTATTGAAATAGTCTCGTTTTATAAAAATGAGAGCTATAGATTGATGACATCACTGACTTCCAGATTGAAAGTGTTCGAGCACCTAGAAATCATCGAATAAGGTATGTTAAGGCTATCCTTTTCGGCAAGTTACATTTTTCATAAAGTTAGTACGACCTTTTTAACTATGGTACTCAAGCGTAAACCTATTTTGGTCAGTTGCTACAAATAGAATTGAGACAACAGTGATGACATAATAACTCTCATCAGAGTTAACCCTGGCTAGATTGGTTTTCGCTTAAGACGTTGGGTTGTTGGATATTATTACCTATAGGGCCAGGCTCGCAGGGACAGTATGATGTGCGAAAGGACCAGGTTGAGGCCTTGAGGTCCATATTGGGTTACACCAAACTGAGGCCATAAGGGTCATATTAAGGTACACCAGACGGAAGTCGTGAGGGTCGTATTGAGATACACTGGACAGAGGCCATGAGGGCCGTATTTAGGTACACCAAATTGAGGCTGTGAGGGCTGTATTGAGTTATACTAGACTAAGGCTGTGAGGGAATTATTTAGTTATAACAGGATGAGGCCATGAGGACTGTATTAAGCTATACCAAGCTGAGACTATGAGGGACGTATTCAGTTGCACCAGATTAAGGCCGTGAGGGCCGTATTGAGTTATAGTATGCCTACAAACCTTTAGTAGCCAAATAGCAGGAGTGTGCATTTTTTGTACTTTCTAGGGCTTATGGGGCACCAGGTAGGTTATTCTGTGTTATTTGTACCTTCCAGACTTATGGGGGCCCTGTTAGGTTCTTGTTTGAATATAGATACTTGTTATTTAGATATTTCAGATGGTGAGATTTCTCAGGTTAAATTCTTATCCTCCCTCTTGATTACTTCAGCTTATTCATCTTTCATTCAGTTATCTTTCTTCCTTACATATTCAGTACATATTATACTAACTCCCATCTTTAGGGCGCTGCATCACTTGTCTACAGGTGCGGATAGACGTGTTTCAGGACCTCCCTCATCATCAACTAGAGTCGGCAATCGAATCAACTCCTTTTCTCTGGAGTTGATAGTAGAGGTTGTTCTTTTGTTGTACAGTTAATGGGTAGGTCGGGGCCCTATCCCAACCATTATTCCACTCCTAGAGGCTTGTAGGCTATAGATTATCAGATGTTGGTTTTATTGATGGCCGTGTGTGGCCCATATATGTTTTATTGTGTGATAGCAGTGTGGAGCCTAGTTTAGCTACCAGCTAGCAATATTTTCGGCTATAGCATAGTTATGGTTGCCTGTTTTCACTCAGTTATAACTAGAAATCATGGTGGTCTTGTGGCCCACGTAGGATCCCTGTTACTGTGTTTTTGTTTGTTAGTTGCTTTCTTTTACAGGTGGCCTTGTCGCCGAGAGGCTATATTTACAACTGAGCTATAGCTGGTCGTTTCTTGAAATGAGTAGCAGGCATGCACCAGAAGTGCACAAGTCTAGTCAAGTTAGTTTAGATCCTAGTATGGCACTAGGTGCTAGTCATGCCTCCCAAGGTGGAGCGTGACACGCCCATCCTTAGAATCTCATCAATTTAAATTAATCAACAACAAATTGTATAAGTTCTTATCCTATCATCAAAAGAATATCAACCATATGCACATATATGTTTAGCTAATCAAAGTATAACATAAAAGTGAGTAAACTATAGTTTTCCAATTGCATGCTTGCACCAATTCTTGAGTTCTTGTGGAAAGTCCTAGCTATAGAGGATGAATCTTTACCTCCTAGACCTTCTTCTTTTTTCCAAGATTCTATTTTATATTTTTGGGTATTTTTATTAAGCCCATTTTTATAGAATAGGTTTTAGTTTCCTAACCAGAACAGGATTGGGACACTGGTCTGCGTCACCCACTGCAGCGGAACTTTTACTACTATAACAGCTACGCTACGATGAAAGGTAACCTACCATGGAGAACATGAGCCTGGTCCACTTATTGTGACTTGGCACATTTGAACTTGTTCTTCTTACGCCATTTGTTTTCTAGGGATTTCATTTCAAATTTCTAAAAATTTAAATTCACCCGCTCTTAGGTGGTTAGGGTGTTAAATGGTCGGGCGGATTGTTACAGGAAATGACCTTAGGCTCTTTTTGGATAGTCACTTTACTACAAAGTTGCCTCCTTGAACATCAACCCTTGTTAACCAATTTTAGAACGTTAAGCCTTTTTCTTGAAAACCACATTACAAGCCTTAAACACTTTTTGAATCCTCTACTTTGACACCCATTCCTCCTTAATAGCTAGTGATGAAAGAAAAGTGAGGGCTTGAAACCAAAGATTTAGGCAGGATGAGAAAATAAAATGAGATGTAGGCAAAATCCTGAGTTTGGGGATGTGCACAAATGGAAAAGGACGAATGAGCTTCAAAGTGAGGTAGCGCCAATTTCTTAATGTGAAAACAAAATGGCTAATTGAAAACTTTTGATCAAAAGAAGAAAGAAAAGAAATGTGTTGTGCTATCTCTTGTATAAAGTAGGCTAGATGTAGAAATATAAGATGCTAAAAGTGTGGCTCTTTTGGGAAAACATGGATGGTGAAAAGGGAGAGATAAGGCGGAAGTAGACTCTCTATGTGTAAGTGGAATATTTGAATAGTTTCAAAAAGGCATTAGGGAGGTTCTAGTCACTAGAGCTAAATATTTTTCTACCCTTACCCCTAGCCTTCATTATGACCCGCAAGTCCTTAGTTATTCTAAGTGTAGCAACTTTACATTTGTGGCGAGTTACAGGAAGGGTAAGCCTATGGTTCGATATGTGTGCACTTGAATATCCTTTAGGGAATAAGTTTCTTTGCATCATCTTATAATCCCAATGTGTGAACTACTTGTATGTGAGTGAGATTCTCTCTTGTGGTTAGTGGCGTCATTTCCTTAGAGTAAATGCTAGAATTGTGCTTTCAATTGAGAGGTGTGAATGCGATAAGTTTTGAGGTGAACTTCTAGGAAAACTCTAAATGTTGATGGTGAATGACTTAAGATGCTTGTTGATCTTGATTTTATTGGATATGTCCCGAATTTTAAAATGAAAGAAAGAAAGTGATATTTTCCAAATATTTGTGGTGATACCGATTGAAATTGTGCAACTGCTTAAATTTTTGAGTTTGTGTGTGAATTTTGGGTTTTTCTTAAGTTTTAGTGGTCTTATATGCAACTCTTATGATATGATATGCTGAAGTCAATTCCACTTGTGAGTGAGTGCTTTTCTTGAGGACAAGCAATAGTTCAAGTTTAGGGGTTTGATAAGTTGGTAATTTACTAACTCATTTAGCTTTTAAACATGATTTACTGCTTCATTTCATGCAAATTAGGAAGGTTTTATGCCTCTTTTATTTGTTAGTGCAAGCATGTTACTTGAACAAAGGAAAGGGAAGAATTGACCTTAAAGAGATCTGCAGGTAGAAAAAAGAGGACATGCATGCCGCATATGGGCACTTGTGAAACGCAGGTGCCACACAGATAAAATTGGAAAAATGGGATATAGTGGACTTGCAAACCGCAGATGGGCATTTGCAGAACATAGGTGCTACAGTTTTTAACATGTAGGGCACTGCCTAAGCCTGTTAGATGGTATTCGAGCTGCAACTGGACACTTGCGAAAAACAGGTGCCGCACAAGTGACTCAAATATTGAAAAGGAAAAAATCATCCAGTTTTAGCATAAAGGTACCTAAGAAGCTTCCAAGTGTGGTTTTGGGAAGTTGTTCATAAGAAATTTTTTGAGATTTTACCCCATTTGTAAAATCACATTATGCCATGTAAAATTTTGTAGAGAGATAGAGAGTGGAGTATAAATACTTTGTCTTCTTCAGTTCCCATTGGAAAAAAACCTCCATTGTTGTAGATTTTGAGCTTAATTTTAGTACTTAATATGATGAAGTTAGAGGAAATACTTATGGATATAATTTTTTTTCCCTTATTCGTAAGTAGCTTAATTATTACCTAGGGGTGTATGAATGATTTGTATTTAAACTTGATTGAGTGTTGATACTTTGTTCTTGAATTCAAGTAATAAGCATGGATCTATTGTTTCCTATAAGTTTTAATTGAAAAATTAATGGTTGCAAACATTGATTTAGTTTTCTTATCTTGTTTTTTCTTGAGAGAGAGAAGTGAGATCTAGGTGAGGATTAAATATTGAGGAAATAGGTGCGTGATGCTTGGGCTTGAGCTAGAGATAGTCAAGGCCCATATTCATTCTCCTTTAAAGGATTAAGTCTAGAGTTAGCTTAATTCTTCCTTAAGCCTTATGGGTTGGTTTGTTGATTGGCTTTGGGGTTTGAGAAAACCCAAGGTAAACATATCCTCTTTGTTGAGAAACATGAGGTGTAGCTTTATCCATTGCCATCCATGCTATAATTGAGTTTAAGACATTTCAATCAACCCCAATCTAGTTGCACCCCATCAGTTGCACATCCCTGGTTCCTTCTTCTTTATTGCAACAAGTGAGTTGTCCTTTCTTTAATTTACAGTTTGAATTCGATACTTGCTTCTTTTTCCCCCAATATTTACATGATGCTATTTAGACATGACTCTATCTAGTTTGAGTTACTCTATAACTTTTGGATCATCCATTCTCAATCTCTGTGAGATTCGACCCCGACACCCATTGGTAATTTATTTTTTGACAACACCACAGCCACCTCCTTTAAAAGGGAGAGATGTATTGAGTGTTATAGTGAGACGAAAGTACCACTCTGCAGAACACAGATCCGGCACATGTGCCAACTAGAATACCTAAAATAAAAATGCTCAAAAGTGAGTCATTTGTGCTAATCTATGAAACACAGATCCAAATGTGCAGCACGCAGGTCTGGCTCATGCTCATGGATAGATCACTGAAGCTCCTGGGGCATAAATTGCCCTTTACGCATGCATTGCACATGTGGCCACAAGTCCTAAACTGCGGCTCGCAGATAGCTCTACCAGTCCAGGGAGTTCTTTCACCCATTCTTCCCTCAATTTTTTCAACCTTGTATTATTTTTGTTGGGGTTGAAGTCTGAGAAACCCACTCATTATTGATGCATGATTTGGCCCCATGATAGATTGGGTGATGTTATTCTTAAGGGAAAATCATCATGTCTTGCTATTTATCTCATCATTGCTTGCTATTTAGCATCACCTTTATAGATAGTAGTTAGTAAATAAACTCCGAGGGTTTTCTTCAAACCATGGTTCCTTTCCAAGGAGAAAATTTTTATATTACCTATTTTTGTGTCGAACTGGGTGACATTTTCCTATGATGGATTGAGAGGTGACTTTTTTAAGGGAAAATTCCATGTTTTAGTTGTCCTTTAGGGTCATTTTGTTGCCTTATTTTTAGCGGCACCACCAATTTTTTTAACTTGGCATAAGAAAGGTGATTTTTGAGTAAAAGGGGAAATTAATTTGAAAAAGAGGATTATCTTATCATGATGTCTACATTCTTTGTTTGGCTTTTTGGTTCACAAAATGACCTTAGGACCTTTTGGAATAGTCACTTCACCATAAAATTACCTCCCTGAACATCAATCCTAGTTAACCAATTTTTGAGCTTTAAGCCTTTTTATTGAAAACCGCCATTACAAGCCTTACACCCTTTTTAATCCTCTACTTGGAACCTGTTACTCCCTAATTGTTACTTAATGGGGGCTCAAAGCCCAATACTTTGGGGAGAATAGGAAAATAAAATTTGATGTAGGCTAAAGTTTATGTTTGGGGTGTTCACAAAAAGGAAAAGAGTAATGTGCTTCAATGTGAGGTAGCACCAATTGCTTGATGTAAGAAACAAAGTGGCTGAATAAAAAACCTTTGATCAAAAGAAGAAAGAAAGATTTGAGTGGTGTTATCTCTTGTTTAGATGAGGCTTAGTGTAGAATTTAAGGTATTAAAAAGGGTGGCTCTTGTGAAAAATATGGAGGGTGAAAAGGGAGAGATAAGGTGGAGTAGACATGCTATGTATAAGCAGAATGTTTGAATTATTTCACAAAGGCATTAGGGAGGTTCTAGTCACTAGAGATAAATGTTGTCCTACCCTTAACCCTAGTAATTATTATGACCCGCTAGTCGTGTGTGATTCCAGGTTTGGCAATTGTTCGACAACAAATTACATAAAGGGTAAGCCTATGGTTTGATGTGTGTGCAGTTGAATGTCTTTGAGAGAGTGAGTGTCTTTGCATCATCTTATAATCATTATATTGTGAATTGCATATATGTGAGTGGGACTCTCTTTCTTGGTGAGTGGCATTGCATCCTTGGAGTAAAATATGAAAGTATTGCTTTCAATATAGAGATATTGATAACGCTCAATACAACTCTCCCTTCTGAAGGAGGGGCAATGGTTCTAGTGAAAAACAAATTCCCAGAGGATGTCGGGGTCAAATCCCGTAGACAATTGAACTAGATCAACTAAGAGTTACAAAATAAATCAAATTTTCATGCATAATTGTTATATATTGTAACAAGGGAAAACTAGGGGAAAAGAATTAAATTATAGAATTATAATTTCAAAGCAAAAATAAGGCAAGATTGATTGTTGCAAGCAATAAAAATAAACTAGGGATATGCTTTTGACAGGGCATCTATTGGATATGGGTTAATTAACTAGTCTCAAATATCAATTATAGCATGAATAGAAATGGAAAAGGCTACATCCAATGTTCCTCAACCACTTGGATGAATTTTCCCTGGGTTTTCTGAAACCCCAAGATCACAACTATCAAGCAGCCACCAAAAACTAGGGGAAGAGCTGAGCTATCTCTAGCCTCAGCCCTTTGATGGATGATGGAAATGGGTTTTGACTATCTCTAGCTCAACCCCACATATCCATAACCCAATTCCTTACAAATTCTTCCTCACCCAGATCTTATTCCTCTCTTTCAAGTAAAAGCTTGATTTGAAAAGAAAATCAATGTTTGCAACCATTAATTATAGCATTCAAACTTGGAGTAAGACTAAATTAATAACACCCAATCCATTATAAACACCAATCATATGCACGCACCCTAGAAATTAAATTAGCTACTCATAGATGAAGTTAAGGAAAAGATACCCATTGGTGATTCATTAACATTTATCATATTGAATAGAAATTCAAGCTTTCAAATCTACAACAATGGTGTATTTAGCTCAAAATAGCAAAGAAAAAGAAGAACAATGTACTCTCCTATTCTCTCTCAATTGTTGTCCACAAACTTCTTAGCTAAGATGTACAACTTATGACATGTACGAGTACCATTGGGGTAATTCTGTATATTCTCTTGTTGTACAACTTTCCTCAAATGCCCTTGGAAGCTTCTACATTGAATTTATGCCAGAGTTGGACAATTTTGCCCTGTCAGCGATCTGGTCAATTGTGCGGAACCTGCATTTCGCAGGTGCACATCTGTGAGTCACAGGTCTGAGCAGATTTGCTTGAACTCCATCAGCGTTCGCACCTGCGCTTCGCATGTGCTCTTCAGCTCAAGACCAGTGCTCTCTATGCGACACCTGCGCACGCAGGTTCTCACTTCCAACAAATTGTTTCTTTGTTCAATTCCTTTGTTTTTCTTGTCTCAATCCAATACTTAAAAAATCAAAGAGAAAATGTATAAAACCTTCCTAATTGATGTGAAAACCATGCAGAAGCTCATGCGTAAGAGCCTATATGAGTTGGTAAATACCAACTCATCAAACCCCCGAACTTGAATCATTACTTGTCCTGAAGCAAGGCATTCTCACATAACTAAGAATTGAATTAAGCATTCACATCACAAGATCTACTTAAGGCTCCCCTTAAGCTTAAGACAACCCCAAAAATCTCACACTGACTCAAGAAATTATAAAGAAACAAAACATATTGCACAAACTCAATTGGAAAAACACAAGCATTTGGCACATCTAGTTTTCATTCTTTCAATTCAAAACAGTGGGTATTTTCAATTAAAGCAAGATCAATAAGCATCTAAAGTCATTGTCAATTAACATTCAAGGTTTTCCTTAAAGTTCACTAGATAACTTATCTTATTCACACCTCTCAATTGAAAGCATAATTTTAGTATGTACTCCAAGAAAGTGATACCACTCAGATAAAGAGAGAATCCCACTCATATTCATGCAATTCACACATAGGGATTATAGAGTAAAGAAAAAATGCTCACTCTCTCAAAGACATTCAAGTGCATACACATTTGACACTTAGGCTTGCCCTTCATGTAACTCGCCACTAATGTAAAGTTGCAACACTCGGAATCTCTAAGGACTTGTGGGTCATAATGAAGGCTAGTAGGTGAAATAACCCAAATGTCCCTAAGATTAGACCTGAGGGTTGAGTGAAGAAAAATAGAAAAAAATTGCGCCAGGTCATAGATCGACACGTTAGGCGACCGGTTATGTGACGTGATGGATTGTTCAGTGACCCGTTAAGAATGCAACATTATAGGAAAAATAGAAGGGTGTTGTAGAGGTAACGAGTCAATGAATGACCCTTTGTGGTACCCAATGAGTCATTGAGTTGCTCATTGAGTGGTGCAAAGTTAGAATCAGGAGGAATTTTTTCAGAAGGGCTTGAAGGATTAGACGATGAGTTGTCATGACTATTACAGTGTTGGCAATGAATTGAGGGGACGAGTCATTGTGCACCTAATGACTCGTCAAGTGGTTCGTGGGTTGAGAATCATAAAAAATGGGAATTTTAAGTAGTGGCAACGAGTGAGGACCACGAGTCATCAGTGGACCCAACGACTCATTAGGTCCCTCATCGGGACTGGCAGTGCCCAATTTTCTATCGAATTACTAAGGGTGTTTTTATAATTTCTAAGCTCCTAAGTCCTAAACTATGTCATTTTAAGCCCTGAAGGGAGTATTTTAAGTGGGTTTATGATAAGATCCAAAATATCCTCTTTGTTACAAAGAGCATAAACATCCGTTGTATCAAAATAAATATCCTGACGGATATCAGGGTCGAATCCCATAGAGACTAGCAAATGATATGTACAAGTGTTGTTTGATAAATTGAATTTAGATTGCACCAATCGAAAAAAACAAAGAAATAAACATTTTGGGGGAGATTTAGGTTAACAACAAGGTATGAATTCTTATTCGGCTGATTAAACTAGCAACATAACCATGATTGTCGATAATAATGAGAAGGACTAGACCTGCGGTGTAGATGATGTGCTAATTAAATAGGGTTATGCTAGATCATCTCAAAAGTTCAAACTGTGTAAATAACCTTGGGAAGGTGGGCATTTGATGTTTTTCAACCTCATAAATGCCTCTTGATAGAGTTCTTTCAAACCACTAGACTCAATTAAGTCAACCCAATAAGATTTGGATTAATAGTTGCACTAATTTCAAGATATTCGCTATTAATTAGGAGTGAGAATGTGATTTTGACTATTTCAAGCCCAACTCCCCAACCTCATATCCATGTCCACCATTAAATTCTCCCCCAATACTTAATTCTTCTCTTTCAAGCAAAAATCAAGTAAGAACAAATAGACCCACATCTGGAACCATGGATCATCAATTATAAATTGGAGAGAACTTAACAAATTTACACTAATTAAAAAATATTGAGATGAATCTAGAAATACCCAATCTAATTAAACATTCATAACCACACACCTCTAGTTAATAATCTAACTACTCATAGTTAAGAAATTCAAAAGTATATTTAACAATAAACACATTGAATTCAATAATAAGAGTAGCAAAATCAAATTCAGCAATAAGTCTTCAACAATGGTAGTACCTTGCTATAGAGGAAGAAGAAGAAAAAGAAAAACAATCCTTTATAATTTTCACAAATAGAATTCTACTTTCATCTTATACAAAGAGAATGTTTTCAAAAAGCCAAAAGTTAAGATCTTATGGGTACAAAGTACTTCTCTCTAGAATATATCCAAAAGTAGGATACTCAAACTCTCTTTTTTAGTGTTGGACACATTTTCCCCTGTTAAAGCATTTTGGTACTTGCAAGAGTACTGGCGGTTCGCCGGTTGCATTCCGCGATTCGCTAGCTATCAATGGACGCTGCTACAGTGAATTTCAGTGTCCTTCGGTGATTCACCGGTATCCTATCGTGCTACGGTAAATTTTTTCTTTGTGATCTAGCACTCTTAGGCGTCAGTAGGTGCTTCAACCGGTTATTCGCTGATCGATGTCTGCGATTGCTAGATGATTTAATTCCCCAGGGCATTGGTCTTTAGCGTTTGACTGGCGTTTCACTTGTCTTCTCTAGTGAAGCGCCGATTTTCAATTGATTCCCTTATTTTTGCTCCCTTTCTTGCTTTTTTCTACAAATCAGATATCTGCACACAAAAAGGCAAAAAGGGCATAAAATCCATCTAAATGACTTGAAAACTTGACTAAAGCTCATGCTTAAGAGCCTAATAATTTGGTAAATTACCAACTCATCAAACCCCCAAACTAGAACCATTGCTTGTCCTCAAGTAATGCAGTTATTATCAGATGAAAAACATGCCACTCCACACAAGTTTATGCATTAATAACCACTTGACTTATGACAACCCAAAAATGTTCACCTACTCACCGAAAAAGATAAGCTAATTCCCTTACACCAAGAAAGATGGACACATTTCAAGAGGCCACCCCATTCAAAAACATGATTCGCAGGAACTTTGATTTTGCAAAACGAGGGCATAACTTATCCATGAAGTACATATAGCATCTCAATTCATGATCATTGCACATTCAAAGCTTGCCTTAGAGATTGCATTTCTCATGTCCTATGCACAAATTTTCATTTAATGCAATTGTGTCCTCAAAATGGATGATGTTACTCACCAGAGAGAAAATCCCTATTTTTAATCATTAAATCAATGCATTCACACTAGGGATTGCAAAAAGAGAATATTGCACTCACTCTCCTAAAAGAGATCTTCATGCACACAACTCGACCCATAGGCTTAACCTTCGTGTAATTCGCCACTAATGTAGACCAACTGCATTTAAAATCTCTTAGGACTTGTGGGTCATAATGTAATATAGGGGTAAGGGTAGGATAAATGTTTGGCTTTAGTGACTAATGCCTCCCTAATACCTTGACAAACTTGCAACATCCCATCATCTTGCTTAGATCACTCCCCTATATTTTTCTTTGCTCATCATCTTCATCTTTTTGTTGTAACACAAACCACACTTATATCATCTAGGAATTTCACACTTAGCCCTCCCTATGCAAGAGATAACACCTATCAACAAATTTTCTTCTTTTGATGATTCAATGCTCCTCAACTTATAGTTCACTCATCTAATCACATTTTTTTGTGCTACCTCAATCTTTAGGCTACTCATTCTTTTCTCCCACTATTTGCGAACCCCCAAACGTAGTCTTTTGCCTCATTTCACATTCATTGTCTTATATCTCCCTATTTCTTGGGCATGAATCACCCATTTTTCATTATTTCATTACTAGCAATTAGGGAGGATGGGTGCCAAAAAGAAAAATCAAAGAAAATGGTCATTTGGCTCGTAATGTGGTTTCCAAAAAAGGTTTCAAGGATAAAATGTTTTCTATCAAAGATTAATGGTCAAGGAGGTCATTTCGATTGAAGTGACTTGCAAAAGAGAGCCTAAGATCCTGTTCTAAGTGCAGTTGTATGTAGGATTTCGCCTTGAGTGACACTTGGGAATGTTCTGAATAAGAAGTTGTGGAAGAGATTCACAAAAGTCCTTACAAAACAAGGCATCACACCTAAAGAGTCTACAAAAGTCATTATCCACAAAAAATCTTGATTTATGACATCAGAACATGCAAATTTGTAAGTCAAACGAGGAATCTACAAAGTATGACAAAGAGTTCTACGTTCTTGTTTCAAATGCCTATTTATTATTTCTCATTTTCATGCCCCATGTCAAAATTCTATTTCAAAATTTTTTTGGTGGTACCTCTCAAAAAAGCTCCATAAAAGACTCAAAAACGACATGGCATTTTCACTTAAGAAAGTCACCACTCAATCTATCATCAGGAAGTGCCAACCCTGTTCGACAACAAAAAGAAACGAAAAAGGTAAATGTTCCTTGGGGAAAGAACCATGGTTTAAATAAAACCCTTAGAGTTTGATTACTATTCTACTATTTACATAGGCGAACAAACAAAGGACTTGGGTCATGAAGGAATAATCAATTCAAGACAAGGACCCCATTCTCATCATTAGCACACTAACATACATCCATGTACTCAACCAAGTCATTATTTTTTGTCAATATCACAAGCTTGGCAAGGGAAATCATCAACAAGATTAAAAATCGAGCCCGAAGAAGGCTCACAATTCGTTATTAGATAATATTAAAAAAACAAAAGCCCGACAAAGGCTACATCAACTCATCTTAAAATAAAAACACCTGTGAACCCCCAAGAAAAACTCATCCCCCCCCCACACACACAACTAAGAGAATACATTTTCCTATGCATGAAAAATATAGGAGTAAGAGACTCCCTGAGCGGGTCACTCCTTATCATCATCATCAGCAGCGTCCCCTTCTCCTCTGACGCCATCAAAACCAGCCTCTCCTAGATCCTCGGTGGCATTTCCCAATCCCTCAAATAGATCATCAATTGGGCATCAAACTTTGGAAGGATTAGCCATTGCGGTATCAAGAGCGCTCATGTCAGGAACTTCCATAGGTGTCCGACTTTTCCAATCCCGCACCTCAGTTCAGAGAGAGGTAACAGCCCCCTCCAATGTATCCACCCATTTGCACAACATTGTAAGGCTCTCATAAATTGATTTCAGCTCCCTTTTGACTGTTTAAGAAATTAGCATAGGGAGAATCCTAGACAACTTTTGGAGTTGGCTCTCGTGAGAGTTGGTCATTTCCACAAGTTTATGGAGACCACTCGGCTGAAGAATGTGTTGGGGGGGGATGCTCCCCTAAGAGGTGTGTCACTAGAGGTTTGGCCCATAGCTTCTTGGTGGGACACATTAAAATTTGGGGCATGTGGTGACTGCTCCGACCCATGGGATGGTGATCCCTCTGCCAACCCAAAAGCTTGCAATCTCTTCCTTTTAACTGCAGGTGCCTCGACATCTCTTTTCCAATCCAAGGCGATCACTCCTAAGGCATGGAAAGGGGTGTCCTCAGGGAATAATGGCACTCCCACTTGTAAACATAGCTGGGAAATGAGGAAAATATATGGCATGGATGTTCTGGACTGTCTTGCCTTCCACTTCATTTGCTGGGCCAAAATCTCCCCAAAGTTAATGGGGACTCCAGACATGATGCAGGCTATGAGAATTGTCGTCTCCAAGCTGACCTGCTACTTATTTTTAGAAAGAATGATACGGACACAAATTAAATCCAACCATAACTTGTCCTTGAACTTCAGATCATGGAAAGAAATTTCGCCACCCATGGAGTCCCACAGCGGAGTGTCAACTACGATGATAGGGGCTATCCAGGTGAACTGATTTTTCATATCTACAATCCTGGCCATGTACTCTGTGCCTTAGTCAATTTCGTCTTCCTAGAATAGATAATTGATCGCTGCCGGAGTTATGTCTACCTCGACCCCACATACCATGACTGATGGTAGGCAGAGGACTTCATTGATTTTGCCTTTATGTTTCATAATGTCCTATCTAGCCTGGTAGGAAGCATAGAACTGAGGCACCAAGCTGGGGTAGTAGTTTGGGAGAGGATTTGGAAAAACGTGCCACTGCCTGTCTGTGAACTAAGCGGTGATGTTAGGCAAGTCACCGCGTAGTCCCGCCAAATCAAACCTCTTTTCCACTATTATCGACCGGCCCTTGAAAACGGTGTAGTGCCCTTTCATGTCAAGCACATAGAATATTATGGCCTACCTAGAGTTGGCGGGTGTTTTAGAGGCCTTGGCCTTGCCTTTGCCTTTCTTAATTGAGGAGGCTGGGGCCTTGCTTTTTCGGTGTTCCTGGATGAAGACATTTTCTGCAAGCATGATGTTAGTGGCAGCCAGAACGCATTGAAATGAAATAACTAATCATTATACTAAAATTGAAATGCGAAGAAAAGATGCAAAATTATCTTTCAAAGGATTACCAACACCGTTGGAGCATCGACGAGCCGCAGGATTGTACCCGCAGACCACCACTAACCCATCAATGAGTAAAAGTAAACTAGGGAAATAGGCCATCCAGCAATGATAAAAGGGAAAGTTTCCAGTTCCTATCCATGAATTGCCGATGTAACGAGGGATCAAATCGGTGGCCTAAAGCCACCATTAGATCGAGCCGGCGTTCCATCGGCATTTTACCTGACCCAACCGGCAAATAGCCGATAGTGGTCATCCCCAAAACATTTCCTTGAGTTTCAATGGCATTATTACACACACACTTACGCACATCATACTAAACATCAATTCTATACATGCAAAAGGATTTAAATGATGATTTACCCTTAAGAATGGCATCTCCCAATCTATCATAGGGCAAAGTATGACATTTTAGTCCATTTGGGTTACTCAGACTTCACCCCTTTTTAAGTGTATACAACAATCACAAAATCCCCACACCTATTTCAGCAATAAACTGTTATCATCCCACAAACTTCATACAACATCACATTTAACATTAATCATGGAACAAATTGGGGAAGGAATTGCCGTAAAAGGGGGGAGAATGTATGTTATCACTACATAGATATGCCACAAAAATACCATTAAAGAAAGAAAGAGAGTCTAAGAAACATTACCACTTATGAAAGTAAGTTAGCAGAGACTCACTGTGGAAGCTTGGAAATGCTCACAATGGCAACTCTTGAACTTGTGTAGTAGAGAAGAAGAATGTGAGTGTAGTGAGAAATGGTGGGGAGAATGAGGGATTTTATTGGTGAGTAAATAGGAATGGGGTTCATTGAGGAGAAGGTGGAAGATTACTTATGATTTAATTATGTGGGGAAGTGAAAGAGAGGGAGTTATGGGAATATGGAAAGGTGGGGTGGGTCCATTTTTGATTGAGATTCTTAATTGGGATCCGCATCTTTACCGTTATTATATCGGCGATCGTCGGTTTGATACAGCGATATACTGCCTTACCTTTTAGTTCTTTAAATCATGCCAAGTTCACTAGTTAACAACCAGCGACTCACCGACGGTTTGCGACTCAGGTTGGCGTTACATCGATAGGTCACCGATTTGACATCCACTGCTTATTTCTTCTAGGATGCACCTGCGATTAAGCGGTGGTAGGCACTTTTAGACCGGTGGTCTGCTGGTTCATCCACTGGTCTAACATATATTCTCCTAGGTTTTTGCTTTCTTATGTCATCTAGATCGGCGATTCACTGGTCCAGTACGTTGCCTACCTTTTTTTGTGCTTTCTCTCCTTGCTTCTCACCTTATTACCCCTACAAAAATGAAAAACAACATTGACATGAAAACAATAACAATAAAACAATTGAGTTTCCTCCTAAGAAGTGCCTTAGTTAACATCGTAGCATGACGTATTTCCCATTTAGCAATCATTTTGCAAAGGATCATCCTTCGACTCAGCCTCTTCCATCTCCACTCTGATCTTCTTGTTCTCCTCATGCAACACATCAATCACTTTACATTAATCTGGAGTTGCAGTTGATGGACACACCTTAAAGGTGAACTATTCACTTCCAACTTGAAACTTGAGCTCACCTAGCTCTACATCTACCAACGCTCTACCCGTGGCAAACAATGGTTTCCCCAAAATGATTGGCACTTCTAAGTCCATTTCACAATCAAGAACCACAAAATTAGATGGTAGAATGAATTTATCCACCCTAACCAATACATCCTCTATCACAGCCACAGGTTTCTTTATGGAGCGACCAACCATTAATAGCCTCATTTAAATGGGTTTGGTGTTCTCGAGCCCCAATTTCTTGAAAATGATAAGAGGCATTAGATTTATGCTTGCACCAAGATAGCAAAGAGATTTCTTAAACATACATAATCTGATAGTGCAAGGAATGGTAAAGGCTCCTAGATCTTCTCTCTTTGGGGTGAGATTTCTCATCATCATCGCACTACAGTGATGCATTGCCTCCTCGGTGCCAATATCTACCACCATTTTCAATAGCTCTTTCATGAATTTAGCATATCCGGGAATTTGATGTAGGGAATCCACCAATGGTATATTAATGGATATTTTGTTGAACATGTCGATGAATTTGCTGAACTGATCATCCTTCTTTTTTTTAGCTAAACATAGTGGATAAAGGGTGGAGCTCTTGGCTCAAGTTCTTCCTCATTTGAGTCTTTCATGCCTACATCTTCCTCATCAACATGTGAGGGCACTTCTTCATCCTATCCCTTACTTTCATCTTCACTCTTTTCACCACTACTTGGTGCTTTTAGCACCACACCAGATTCATTTTCACCATTTGATTTAGGATCAACAACCTTCTTAGGTTTCACTCTCGCATCTCCAATGAGTTTACCACTCCTCGTAACAATATCCATGCATTGACTATCTTTTTTCGGATTTGGCATTGTATCACTTGGGAGTGTCCCCTTAATCCGGGAGTTCATTTGAGTAGAAAAGTGGTTCATTTGAGCTTCCAAATGCTTAATGGAGGCTGAATAGGAGCTCACCATCTAGGCAAGGTTAGACACCTCACCTTTCAATTCCTTGACCCTGCTGTCGGTTGATTATACATTCTTGAGGACTCTTCATAACATCTCTTCCAATTTTTAGCTACCTACACCACTTACACCTGGTTGATTTTGGGCATTCTTAGCTTTAGGAAGGGGAACATATGGGTTTGAACTTCGGGGATAGCAGTCTCCCTCTTGATTTTTCTCCCTATTGCCCCATCTTTCATTTTTATCAGGCCATCCTTGTGCATCACAGTTTCTCCAACCTTCATTATCTTCCCTTGTGCACCAAGGACCTTGATTAGTCCCTTGAAACCCAGGTCGAGAACCCCCCATCTGATTTCCTATGTATTATCAGTTCTCCTCGTATCTCGGTGGCGATAATTCTCCTTTAAAGTGCAATGGACCTTGCATACCTACAACATTCATAGCCTTGGGCCGTGCCCCCATCACATGTTTGGTCATAAGATCAAGATGCATCATCATTTGAGCAAGATTTTCATCTCTTTTCCGTACCTCGTATGCAATGCACTAGAGCCAATGTCATGCATTAATACATTAGTCTGTCCAATTTTCCATGCCCGATTTGTCTTTGTCATTCTGTCCAAGAGGGCCTTAGCTAATCAATATGTCTGATCGATGATTGATCCTCCCGCTAAAGTATTGGCAAGTGACTTGTTAATGGAGTCTAAGGCTCATTATAAACTTTGAAGGAGCACTCTATCTTGTAGACAATGGTTTGGGAAAAGGGAAACCTTCTTCTTGAACCTTATCCATTCTTCATGTAACGGTTGTCCTGGCTCTTGTCTGATGTTCCTGATATCATCCCTCAGCTGTAACATTTTAGATGGAGGGAAGAAATAATCCAAAAATGCTTCAGTCAATTCTTTCCATGATGTAATACAACCTGAAGGGTGTTCTTCCAACCACATGGTCGCCTCTCTAGTTAGGGAAAATGGAAAGAGCCTCAATCTGATAGACTCTTGACTTATATTAGTTATGTTAAAAGGCTGGCAGATCTCAAAGAAATTCCTCAAATGGTGATTGGCATCCTTGCATTGGTTTTCCCCCAAACAGTCCTTTCACCTGCAGTAAATGTAGCATTCTACTTGTGACATGGAATATGACATTCCCCACCATAGACGGTAGGCGAATGGCTCCTGTAACTTCAGGCATCACCGAATTATCTTCCTCATGCTCCATACTACCCTCGAATGAGCTAGCCCGTGCTTGTGAGTGATGACTCATATGAATTTACCCTAACAAGAATAACAGAAATTAATGTCAACACCTATGATGCAAGACTAATTCAAATTAACAATCAACACAAGAATATCAAGCGCTAGTCCCCAACAACAACAATATTTTTGATAATGTCCAAAATATCCAGTTTGTTACAAAGAGCATAAATGACCTTCGTATCAAAACAAATATACTGATGTATATAAGGGTTGAATCCCACAGAGACTAGCGAATGATATGTACAAGTGTTGTTTGATAAATTGAATTTAGTTTTCACCACTCGAAAAAAACAAAGAAATAAACATTTTGGGGGAGATTTAGGTTAACAACAAGGTATGAATTCTTATTCGGCTGGTTAAACTAGAAACTTAACCATGATTGTCGATAATAATGAGAAGGACTAGAGCTGTGGTGTAGATGATGTGCTAATTAAATAAGGTTATGCTAGATCATCTCATAAGTTCAAATTGTGTAAATAACCTTGGGCAGGTAGGCATATGATGTTTTTCAACCTCATAAATACCTCTTGCTAGAGTGCTTTCAATCCACTAGACACAATTAAGTCAACCTTATTAGATTTGGATAAATAGCTGCACTAGTTTCTATCTATTAGCTATTAATTAGGAGTGAGAATGTTATTTTGATTATTTCTAGCCCAATTTCCCAACCTCACATCCATGTCCACCATTAAATTCTCTCCCAATACTTAATTCTTATTTGTCAAGCAAAAATCAAGAACAAATAGACCCAAATCTGCAATCATGGATCTTCAATTATAAATTGGAGAGAACTTAACAGATTTACACTAATTAAATAATATTGAGATGAATCTGCCAATCCCCAATCAAATTAAGCATTTATCACCACACACCTCTATTTAATAATTTAGCTACTCATAGTTAGGAAATTCAAAAGCATATTTAGCAACAAACTCATTGAATTTAATAATAATAGTAGAAAAATCAAATTCAGTAATAAGTCATCAACAATGGTAATACCTTGCTATAGAGGAAGAAGAAGAAAAAGAAAAACGACCCATTACAATTTCTACCAATAGAATTGTACTTTCTTCTTCTACAAAGCGAATGTTCTCAAAAAGCCAAAAGTTAAGATCTGATGGGTACAGAGTACTACTCTCTAGAATATATCAAAAAGTAGGGTGCTCAAACTCTCTTTTTTAGTGTTGGACACATTTGCAACTGTTCAGGCGTTCTGGTACTTGCGAGAGTACCGGCAGTTCACCGGTTGCATTCTGCGAACTTTCGGCTGTCACTGGATGCTCCTGCAGTGAATTCTAGTGTCCTTTGGCATTTCCTTCGGTGATTCACTAGTCTCCAAATATGCTCCATCAATTTTTTCTCTATGATCCAGTACTCTTAAGCATTGATAGGCGATTCAGCCGGTGAGTCGCTGGTCGATGTCCGCGATCGCCGGTTGCTTTAATTTCCCAGGGTAGTGGTATTTGGTGTTTGACTAGCATTTGACTGGCCTTCTCTAGTGAAGCACCAGTTTTCACCTGATTCCCTTCTTTTGGCTCCCTTTCTTGCTATTTTCTACAAATCAAATATCTGCATACAAAAGGGAAAAAAGGGCATCAAATCCATCTAAATGACTTAAAAAAAAGAATAAAGCTAATGCTTAGGAGACTAATGAGTTGGTAAATTACCAACTCATCAATTTAGCCTATATCAATTTATTAGGCTCCCCATGCATGCAAAGCTTTGAATTCTCTTGGAAGATCAATCTAGAAATTTTCTCAATTCTTCCCCAATTCTCTTGGGCTTTCAAGGGTCAGTTTACCAAGGTATGTAGGGCTATGAATGAGAGTTTCCTTTCACTCTCATGCCCAAATTTCTCTAGTTCATGAATTCAAGTTCTAATTTAAGTATATGATCTTACAGGGTTTTAACCCGTTTTTATGGAATTCTCTATGATATGTTTATGGATCTATTCCCCTCATATTCCAAAGCATATTTTATGATTTATGGGAAGATTTTATGCATTATTTGATTATAAATTCATGATTTCAAGATTTAGAAAATTATGTCCCATTATGCAAGTATTATGGAAAGTCATGTTTATGATTCATGATCTCAAGTATGATGAAATATCTAGAATGAATGAATGTATTTAAATTACCTATGTATGAATTAATGATTTTGGCTTATGAAGTATTTTTCAAGTATGCATGATTTTAAGATTTTGGCAAGCCCACAAAAGTTAAGTATATTTTTCATAATTCAGCTCAGTTTTATAAGATCAGCTTACCATATGGTTTGGAGTCTATACTCCTAATTCAACTTATGGTATGTTTGAGAGGAAGGACTCCCCATGTTTATATTTTAGACTGTGCATGTAATTATGATTTCAGCTTCATTAGAAAATGATGGGAGTGCTATGTATATTTTTGGGAGTAGTGTCTAGCACCGAGTAAGCTTAGGGTTCCAATGTTTTCTGGTCTTAGAATTATGTGCCAACGTAGGTTTATATATTTACATTGGGACCTCTCTTGAGAGTTTTCCCCTACCCCCAAGAGCCCTCAACTTAATATTAGATATCATGATATCATCCATAGCCATGGAAAGGTTTTGGACAACTCTGCCCACTTGAGTGTGATAGTTGGAGTATCACGTAGGCTCTATCATAATAGTGTTGGTTATGAAGAGTCTCCCATTGTTCCTCATGATTTCAGTTATTCATGTTCATGACTTATGATATTATGTTTTAAAGCAGGTTTGACCCAATGTTTAATTTATGAGGTTTTGCTTATGATTTCAGCTATGATAAGTCATATGATTTCTACTTTTAACCTTAGGTCATTCTATTCAGATATGATACTCAGCTCATGATTATATATGTCTCTGATTCATAAGCATGCAGTCCTTACTCTCATGATATATTGATTTATATTTATGTTCATCATTTCAGTTAATATTTACTTAGCATGTTTTACTTACCTTACATACTCTTTACATTCCAAGTATATTTATATATTGTTCGCTTCATGTACAAGTCCAAGCGATCACATTCAGTTTTGTCGTTAGTCCAGCTTTCCCCTATAGTTCAACCCAGTTCCCGTTGTTAGTGAGTCCTCATCTTTCAAAGATATTCGGTTTAGCGTTTGATTATGCTATTTCAGTTTCAAACTTTAGTGAGCTAGTTGGGGGTGTTGTCCTTTTAACTCATCAGACATTATGTAGACTTTCAGCTTGGTCGAGTGTTGGTTGTATGTATGATCATTATGTTATTCAAACTTCCACTTATGCATGTTTAAGTTATCAGCTTCCTCTTCGATGTATGCTGTTTAGTTGTTATGTTCATGTCATGGGTCGACTTGGAGCCATTTGTGGTTCTAGGTCCCGTGTCTCTGTCTGGGGTCCCAGCTTGGGTCGTGACAAGGGGTAAGGGTCGGACAAATTTTTGCTCTAGAAAAATAGAACCTCCCTAATGCCTTTTGTGAACACAATCAACCATCTCACTATCTTAGTGAGATCACTCCACCTTATCTCTCCTTATTCATCATTCCTCATTTTTCATCAAGAACCACCCTTGTAACATCTTGGATTTTAATTTACCCTCATCTAAGCAAGAGATAACACCTTTCAGCTTTTTCTTTTTCTTCTATTGATTGAAGGTTTTCCAACCAGCTATTTCATTCCTTTACATAAGTTATTTGGTGCTACATCACATTAAAGCTCCCATATTTTCCCTTTTTGCACACCCCCAACATAGGCTTTTGCCTCATTTCAATTTATTTCCTTATCCCTCCCCAAATCTTGGGCATTAAGATCCATTTTTTGCCATCACTAGCAATTAGGGAGGATTGGATCCAAAGAAGTGGATTAAAAAGGGTAATATGCTTGTAATGAGGTTTCCAAGAAAAAGAGTTAAAGGCTCAAACATTGACTATCAAAGAATGATGTTCAAGGAGATCATTTTATGGTGAATTGAATATCCAAAGAAAGCCTAAGATCATTTTCTAAGTGCAGCTACATCGAATATTTAACTTTGAATCACACTGGGGCAAGTTCTAGACAGTGTGCACATACAAGAATTAAGTCAAAGGTCTCACTGCACAAGGCATCATACTCATAGGAGTACAACTATTTTTCACAACCAAATCAAGGGAATGACTTTAGACAAGCTAGCTTGCAAATCAGCAAGAAACATAAGGAATATGTAATTCATGACAAGAGCGTGCTCATTTTGAAATTTCAAAGCTCATTTCTATTCCATAAAAATTTTTTGGTGGTACCAATAAAAGTAAATACAATAATGACTAAAAAACATGGCATTTTCCTTTAAGAAAGTCGCCTCTCTATCTATCATGAGAAAATATCACTCTATTCAACACAAAAATAAAAAGAAAATTTTGCTCCTTGGGGAAGAACTGTGATATAAATAAATTTTTGGAGTTTATTGCTATTTCTACAAAGGCGACTTATAAAGCATGAGTCAAAAAATAATTGGAATGTAAAATCAACCGGTCAATGGCACTTCACAATTAAACAAAATAAACTTATCAAAAAAGTCCTGACAAGGGCATTCATTCATCTAATAAAGCAACTCAAAAATAACAAGGAAACCAACAATCAACCCCGACAAGGGCAACAAGAGTGTCTACTATCAACAAAGAAAGAAGGAGAGCACTCCCCAACCCCAACTAGAAAAATTACATTTTCCTAAATGTTTAATTAAGAACAAGGAAAGGCAAGAACTCCCTGAAATAATTACTTGATAACATCCAAAACCACTTCTCAAAGTGAGAGAGTTTACACAGTTGTATGCAATATAGTTTACTCAACTATGAGTCGGGGTCGATTTCACTGGAAATGGGGAATGATTGCTACTAAAGTTGTAAATCAATCAAACTAACTAGCATCATTGTATAACAACTTATAAAGTAAATTTTTGGGGAAAATAAGATCACTATATGATTCTAAAAGCAATAATAAAATAGGGAAATGTGAATTGGAGCAACAATGAGAGCAAGTACTGGGAATGTGCTACTGACGGGGCGTCGACAGGATTGAGGTTAATTGATAATTCTAAAGTACCAACTACAAGTATGAACAACCATGGACGAGGCTGCACCTAATCTTTTTTGATCAATTGGTACATTTTACTTGGGATCTCTCGAACCCCAAGGTCACATAACAAATTATCCATATTATCTTGGAGAAGAGTTAAGTTATTTCTAGCATTAACTCTTGAATGAGTTATGAAAATGGGTCTTGGCTATCTCTAGCCCAACCTACCACCTTCAAAACACATTTTCCAACTAATGCTTTCTCACCAAAATCTTATTTCTCTTTCTCAAGCAAAACCAAGATAAGTAAAACACAATTTATGTTTGAGACTACAAATATTTCAATGGAAACTTAAAGAAAGAATTTGATTCATGCAAAATAAGTGATTCTAAGACTAAAACAGCAACACCCAATCCATTGTAAATCCCTATCAAGCATACACCTCTAGCAATAAATTTAGCTACCCATGAATAGGGACAAGAAGATTATACCAATAACAGATTCATTAATATTCATCATTGAGTATGAAATTAGAGCTTCACAATGTATTTAAATGGTGGGTTTTTTCCCTAGCAACTTGAAGAAGAGGAAGAAGAAAAACTCTCCCTTCTCTCTATCTTTCTCTCTCTACCAAAATTGATATTCAAAAATTTCTTCTATCCTAATATCAAGCGTATGTACAAATTAAGAAAAGATGACTCTTTTTTCTTGTGCACGGATTTCTAGTTTTGCATTGAGAAGCATCCAAAATATCCTTATGCCAGAGCTGGACAATTTTACATTTTTCAGCATGGAGCTCACTTGCATGACACCTGCATTTCATAGGTTCCCATCTGCGAGGTGCTAGTCTTTCATAGCTCTAGGTTAGAGAAAGCTAGACGTGTCCTGTGGTTTCACCTGCATTTTGTAGGTGATCTTCAACTCCTGACCAGTGTGACTCTGTGTGGGACCTGCGTTTCACAGGTATCAACCTGCGAACTGCAGGTCTTCTTCTTCCAGCATTTTACTTTTTAGTTCACTTCCTCTAATTCCCCTATTTAAGTTCAATACCTACAAAATCAAAGAGAAATGTTATAAAATCTTCCTAAATGAATTGAAAACAAAGCAAAAGCTCATGCTTAAAAGCCCAATGAGTTGGTAAATTACCAACTCATCAAACCCCCAAACTTGAACCATTGCTTCTCCTCAAGAAAAACATTTCCTCACAACTAAGAAATTGACTTAAGCATGTCATATCACAAGATTTGCACAAAAAGGACCCCTAAAACTTAGGACAACCCCAAAATCGCACACCGACTCAATACAAAGAAGAGACTCAAGCATGTTGCACACACTTCAAGAGATGACCACAAAGAGTTGGCACATTTCACAAATATTTTCTTTCATTCAAAACGAGGGGCATAGTTCATCAAAATAAGATCACGTAGCATCTTAAGTGATTGATAATTCACATCCAAAGTTTGCCTTAAAATTCGCTGCACACTTGTCTCAATCACACCATTCAATTTAAAACACATTTAAGTATGTACCCAAAGGAAGCGATGCCATTTACACAAAGAGAGAATCCTATTCATTTTTAATGCATTTCTCACATAGGGATTATAGAACAAAGCAAATACGCTCACTCTCATAAAGAAATTCAACGGCATACAAATTGGCCCATAGGCTTTCCCTTCATGTATCTAGCCACTAATGTAGAGTTTCTATACTCAAAATCGCTAAGGACTTGCAGGTTATCATGAAGGCTAGGGGTAAGGGTAGGACACTTGTTTAGCTCTACTGACCAGAGCCTCCCTAATACTTTTTGTGAACACTTTTAAACACCCCACTACTTTAATGAGCTCACTCCACCTTATCTCTCCTTATTCATCATTCTAATTTTTCATCAAGAACCACCCTTGTAACCCCTTTGGTTCTACAATTAGCCTTATTTAAGCAAGAGGTAGCACCTTTCAAGAATTCTTTTTCTTCTAATGCTAGAGGTTTTTTAACCAACCATTTCATTCATTTCATCTCAATTTGGTACTACCCCTCATTGAAACTCACATATTTTTCCCATTTTTGCAACCCCCAAACTTAGGCTTCTGCCTCATTTCTTCCTTATCTCTTCCCAACTTTTCGGCTTCAAGCCCCATTTTTCATTCTTTCAACATTAGCAACTAGGGAGGATGGATTCCAAGAGAGGGATTACAAAAGGTTAATGGGCTTGTAATGCGGTTTTCAAAGAAAAGGGTCAAAGGCCCAAACATTGGCTAGCAAAGATAGATGTTCAAAAAGGTCATTTTGTGTGAATTAACTATCAAAAGAAAGCGTAAGATCATATTCTAAGTGTAGCGACATCAATAATTTTGCCTTGAGTCACACTTGTGGAAAGTTCGATACAATTATGTACACACAAGAATTCAACTAAAGATCTCACCCGGCAAGGCATCACAATCCAAGGAGTTCACATACTTCCAAAATCACATCAAGAGTATGACTTTAGACGAGCTAGCATGTGAGTCAATGGCCAATCAAAGAATGTGCAACCCATGATAAGAGATTGCTCAATTGCACTTTCAAGTGCCCTTTTTTTCAAAACTCATTTGCAATGTGATGTCGCCCATGTGCATGCAAGCGCACACGGTTGTTAAGTAATATAGGACTGGAGGCCCCAATTTTCATATCCACGAAGACTTGCCATTTCAATCATTATAAGGTTATTACTTTATTAAGCTATTCTAACAAAAACATTAGAATGGGAATTGGTTTGAGAAACTAAACTACTAAAACTTTAAATCCAAAAATAACTAAAACGGCTGCAAGCTTGGTTTTACATCGATGATGATGAAAATCTAGGGAAATAGCACATGTTCGTTTTCAAGTTGAGTTTCAAAGATGTGATTACACTAGAATTGTTCTTCCTATAATTGATAGTTGCAAGTTACTATCCCATTTCTTGCCACTATCCCTAGCATCCGAAAACTATTTCGTGAATCCTAATGCCTATATCCCTATTGTCACAGGAGAAGCATGAAATGACGGTTATTCCTACTTGCGTTTCAACTAAATGGAGTTGAAGGGTATATCCCTATCCTTAACAACAACTTCTATCCTCTCACCAATGGGTTCGAGGGTCTTTGAATTCCCATTTTGTATTTACCTTTAAACCTCCCGATTCCTTTTCCTAAGTTCAATCAAAAGCCAACAAATTACTTATAAGGTGATCAGTCTCATAAATAAGAAATTAATACAATTAAATACAAACAACCGAAAACAAGAATTGAATCTAGATTAAATCAGTTTATTCAACAACAACCATCCACCAGGGCCAAAACCCTAAAATATGAGTTTGGCCACTCATAGACAAAAGGAAAAAATAAACATTTATTCATCAACATACAAAGTAAAGAGTAAAGAAGAGAAGAAACACAGTGTAGACTTGGTCTTCCTTCCAAACGGCTTACAAGCATCCAAAGACAAACTAATGAAATGTTAAACTCTACAAAACTAGTCGAATGATCTGTCATAAAATGACTAAAGATCTTTAACACACACCCTAGAGGAAATATTTATAGTTGAACCTTCAAATGACGCTTCTGTCCTCCAACACTTATCTTTAAAATCAGTAAATTTTTAGGCCTAGAACAAGGCTGGTGTGCTGCCCCCACCATCTTACCATAGACTTAGTAAAATTTCTAGCAATTTCTGCTTTGGGATGAACCTGGTGCGGCGCCCTCACCATCTCGCTAAAAACTTACCAAATTTTTATACACTTTCAACATGTCTAGCGCACCACTCTTGCTATCTCGCCAAAGTGTTAGTCAAATTCTTGCACTTCTGGACCCTTCTAGCGCAAAGCCTCCTCCATCTCACCAGAATTTAGGTGATTTTCTCTAAGTCTGGGAAGCTTTGGGGCTCCACGCCTACCATCTCGCCAAGGTATTGAAATGATCATCTTTTGAATTCAAGTAGCTAGGTCCCCGAACTAAAATTGATGAAATTTTGTCAAGGAGCTAAAGACCTGGCGGGGGACGCCCACCATTGCCCCCAAACCTTCCTCTCAGCTTTTCAATTCTTCAACCTTGGTTTATTTTGGGTCCTTTGCCTTTGCTTTCCTACTCAAAACACCTCAAAACGTTTGTTTGCATACAAAACCCACAAACATATGAATTTATGCATTTCATAAGCATTATTATCTCAAAACATGGTAAAAGATGAGTAAAAACATGGCAAATGGGCCTAAAAATATTCCAAACATCACCACCCTACACTTAAACCATCGTTCGTCCTCGAACAATCCTTTACGCCACACATAAATACATCTTTTACTATACCACGGGTACCTCTAATAATTCAAAGTGAACCAACTAGCATACAACAAAGATCAAGTGGTTCATCAACATACAACAATTCTCATCAAGCCCATGTACAGGTTTCACAATCAAGACTACACAACCTCTATAACTGATTCATCTTTTCAAAACAAAGGACCAAAATGAGTAAGTATAAAACATGCAACAAATAATACATCACCTTAGACATCTTGTGCCCCTCACTTTCTGTGATGTTTCTCTCTCATATTATCAATGAAAACACATGGAACATAGAAAGCAAGGCACTCTCACGCTCACAAATGATGTAATGCACATACATCACATACCATAAGCTTGCCCTGCATGTATATTTGTACTGCTTGGTTGTTATAAGATATTCGGATCACAAGGTCTATTCTTGATTATAATGTTAGTTAAGGGATGGGTAGGAATGATATTTCTTTTATAGTGACTACCGCCCTAAGCACTTTTAAGATACTTTTAACTTTTCAAGTCCACCACCTTTTTTTTTTGTTTGTTCACCCTTCTCTAACTTACCCTTTTTCTTTCTTTTCTTCTCATGCCCCTTTTATACTACTTGACTACAAGTCTCTACTTATAGAATCAACAAGAATTTTTCAATTAAAGCTCCTATCATTCATTTTCCTAGCAGCAAGTAGGAAACACAATTCTGTGGGCACCCCTTTTTCCTATTTTTCTTCTCTTACCACAATTTTTTTTCTTTTTCCCTTAACTTTATACTTCGGTGGACCTTTACTTTTTATATATCAAAGTGCCTAAGACTACTTGGGATCAACAAGTCTGAGGTCTTACAAAGAAAGGGATTAAGCTACTTTCATTGCTAAGAAAGAATAAGGCTTTATGGCTCAAAAGGGGTTAACTAGGGAGAATGTACAGGAAGGTAAAACGAACATGGGAAAAACTTGGCTTTATCAATGAAATGCCTTGATCATATACTCACTCCCTAAAAATTAGTTATCCTACATACACTAAGGTATGTTATAGATGTTCCAATATGTACACACAAGACAATTCAGCTCATCTCTCATAGCAATCAAGAGTCTAGTTGCCTTCCTACAACTACAAATCTACACAATCATATTGAATGAAATTTTCATTATTCCCTTAGAATCATTTTGAGTAAAATTAAAGAGATATGAGTGTCTCTCATGGATTCCTAACTTATGCCTTCAAGACACCACTTTACTATCTCTAGTATAACAGTTAAGTAGAATGTCAACAGCAGACAAGCGGATGATCTATGAATCAATTCTAAAAAATAGAAATGTGACTAAATTTCCTTAAGACGGTTGTCATCTATCTATCATAGGAAGGGTCAGTACTCTATGATTACAACGACACCTACAAAAATAAATTTTTATCCGATTTAAATGACTCCCCTTCGAAAAATAACCGAGGCAATAAGAAAAATCGAAGGGTGGGTGAGATATGAAAATTTTAAAAAAATTTCAAACAAAGCTTAATGAACATACTCACCCTTCACCAACAACAAAACTAATTAAAAAATGTTTTTGAACTAAAAATTTAAACTAAAACTAACAATCTCAATTACTAAAGACAAGTAGGTGCGTCCAACATCCCAAGGCATCATAAGTCGTCATCATACTAGCTAGCACAGCCCAAGACCTAACCAATTATAAAGCTACTACTACGGGAATGAAACTATGCTACAACCTATAGATATAGCAATTAAAGAACAAATAGGAATTTGTCCTCCACCTCACACTTAAACAGTGCACTACCCTAGTGCCCACAATCATATCAAAAGGTAGGGGAAAAGGAACTTCCGGGCCTCTAAGCATCATTATCAGGATTGTAATCATGATCCTCCTCATCATTATCATCACTATTAACCTGAATGGTGCCCGTAGTAGCATCCTTCTCCTCATCCTTATCATTATCCAGATCATCAACACCGTTCGTCAGCACAGTAGCCTTATCATCATCAAACAACTCCTCAGAAGCAGCTCCCACTCTACACATCTGCATGGTGCTCTCTATGAGTGGTTACCTATCCTTAAGGGCTGCAATCTCCTAGGTTGTAGCTGGTCGGCCAGCTATTCTCAACTATAAGTCAAGCATCCCAAATACATGACCTTTCCAGCTCTTATCATAAGCCTAACGATCTGCTATAGTGATTCTTGAGCTGTACAGGTGACAAACTCCTTCACCTTTATAGAATCAATCATCTTTCCTACTAAGTGCCCTGTGCAAGGTAGATGAAGGTCTTCTTCTTCCTCTGCAATGCCTGCTTTTCGAAAAAATTGGGTCAAGAGACTGCCACTATAATTTTTCTACCTACAGTTGTCGTTTGATCTCCTTATTGGCCTAGAGAACAACACAAAAATTAATCAGGATCCCCTTCATGAGAATGTACACAAGCACCACCCCCGCCTAGTAATTTCTGTCATGTGAGTCCCTGGGAGAAACACAACTCTAACTATCTTTACCCAAACATTTGCCTCCCATTTGAAGTAGGAGAATGCAAGTGTGGAGTGGATTCCCTTGTGGTCCTATGTCTATCTAGCGGATGAATGCTCACTGCAGAGAGTGTGATGGATGTCACGGTAAGGAGGCCTCTCATGTAAGATAAAGTACTCTGAAGGATCTATTGCAAGTGTGTCAAGAAAAGCATTGAACCTTTTGTAAGTGAACTGCATGACTTGACCCCTTATCTTTACTTTGGTGCTCTCTCCAAATGATGTGTCCTAGTTTGTATAGAACTCCCTCACAAAGGTGAGGTTGCACTCTTCCATCTCAACAAAGATTTATCCACCTCCTAGCTCATGGAGCTTGTCCCTAAAGCAGGGAACTCCTACGCCGGATGGCCCTCATCAATCCAATGTTCAGGAGCATACTTATCCTATGTCTGTGCGTAGAACCAGGTAAGCCCACGAGACCCTACTGCCTGTACCCCGAAGCATTTAGCAGAGCTAGCCTTAGCTTTTGATGAACTGGTTCCTTTTGTACCTTTTCGGTCCCTCTTTAAACCTTTGCCTTCTACTTTAATTTCCATTCCTTTGCTTTCTTTTGGTTCCATGATATCTGTCAAGTCAAAATTAAGAATGACACAAGATTAGTTCGTGAATAATAGGCTTTCTAATTAAGAATTTAAAGGTGCAAAATTGACCCCACACTTAATTCGCTAGCATAAAGGTGAGACTTTGTCCAATGGGGTAATCAAGACTTCCCCCATCATCATCCAACCTCACAACATTAGTTCATTCACAAACTCTAATTCCAAAAAAGTTCATGAATTTTTTCAACTCTCCTCTCATATTAAGCTCTTCAAGAATGCCTTAATTGGCCATCCCCTCACTTTCCCTCCTTCAATTCTTAATTCAATCAATTCAAACGTGGAGGCAACATTATTCAACTCATTCAACAACCCGACAAACAATATACTACTATCCATAATGAAATAACATGAATTTCAACAATTCAAGTATTATTTACATTCAAGCATTCAAGACCCATGTACTTTCTCTCTCTAAAATTAATGCATCTACCCACCAAATTCATTAATTCAAATCACCGTCCCCATTCATCCTCATAACTTCAAATCATGATATTAAACCAAAAATAAGTTAACCCAATCAAGGATACAGATTATCAAGGAAGAAATTTAGACATTAAAGCTCATGAAACCCATAATATCAAATTTAAGCTTTTCGCCAATAATGGTGATTTGAGTCTTGAATCTTAGGGAAGAAGGGTGTGGGAGCATGCTTTCAACATTACCTAAACAAGAGAGAAGGAAAATACTTACTTGAGTTGATAAGATGAGCTTCACCAAAGCTTGACAAAGACAAAAATGGAAGGGAAAGAGGAAAGGGGAGTTACTGCTTAAGAGAAGGAGGAGATAGAGTTTTTTTGCCTTTTTTGTTTTTAAATTTTTTGAAGGAAAAGGATAAGGGGGAAATTAAGTAAAGGTTTGGGGCCTAGGTTTTTGGTAATTTGAAGGTCTTTCAGCCAATATTGACCAAATATTTTCGCCCAAAAGACCCCTGGTGCGCCGCCCCCTATGTCGCATCATAGACTTAGAAAAAATTTTACTTTGGGAATGCTGGGTTGGTAGCATACCACTCATAGCACCAACTATCAGAATTTTTCTTCTAAAGTTTAACACCTTACAACAGGTATCTCACCCCAGACTTAACCTTTTTCAACTTATTTTCCCCAACTCTTTTTGCCTCCAAAACTATGTTCGTCCATACAAAACAAAGAAAAAATGTAAAAATGTTAGAATTATGGGTTGCCACCTGCCAAGCGCCTTAGTAATAGTCGTGGTATGATATTCATGGGTTTCTTCCCATGCAGCGCCTGATTTAACATTGAAAAACATTTATGGTCCCCGTCACTCCATCAAGTGAAATGGTGGCCAAGTTGACAATTCAAAGAACTTTCCTGCAGCTTACGCTGCTCAATCAACTGATTACATCCTCCAAGATCAACTACTGGCTTAATTGTGAAGTACCCATAGTGAAGAAGAATCCTTGCTGATCTAAACACTTCAAAAACTAGTTCTTGACCATCCACCTTCATATACATCTTGCCCGTCTTTACCTTTATGATGGTGTCTGCTGTGGCTAAAAATCCTCTCCCCAAAATGAGGGGAACTACTACATCAGCTTCGTAGTCTAGGATTATAAAGCCCACTGAAAGAATGAAAGGTCCCACCTTTATCAAGACATCTTCTATTATCCCATCAGGATAGGCCATAGATCGGTCTCCAAGCTACAGAGTCATTGTGGTTGGACGAGGTTCACCTAGTTCCAATGTTCTAAACAGGGATGCAGGCATCAAGTTGATGCTAGATCATGAAAGAAGGGAACATTTCCTAAATGTCAAGTAGCCTTTTCTTCATAAGCGTGGTGCGCTTCAAACCCATGAAAAACACTCTACATAACACGGCTTTCAGACTCCCTAGGATGCATCAAACCTATGGCTCTGATACTAAGTTTTTCACGACCCAAACGTGCACTCGGATCGTAGACACAGGACAAGGAGCCTCAAGAGACCCCAAGTTGACCCATGGCATGAGCATACATCTAATTCAATCACCTGAGCGGAAGACTTAACATAAAGAACGTAATTATAACTTAGCATAATGGAAAAAGCAGTACAAGACTTGAACAATATAGTAGAATACAGCTCATAGTTTGATAAGCCTCTACACATGAAAGACAGATATAAGGGACAACTCTCCAACTAATCCAATATCCAGAAACTGAAAGAAATAATATAGAGTGTGAACATGTAGCCCTCGGAACATGAGGACTCACCAAGTGCGCTGAGAGCAAGGCTGAAACTAGCTACGGGTGAGGATGAGCCTTAGAACTGAGACCTGAATCATCAAATGATACAACATAGAAAGTATGCTCTCAGTACGTGGAATGTACTGAGTATTCAAGGTAAGTAAAACGGATATTTAAAACATATATGAAACTCATAAATGATCATAAGAGTAGGATGTCATGCTCGTATCGTAAATCATAATAACATATCATATGGCTCAAGGTTTTCAAAACATTTGTAACATAACATAATAATAATCATAATATAAGAGGTTTACTTAACATGACTTGAGCCAACATACATAATCAGAACATGCATAAATCATGAGGAGCAGTGGGAGATTCTCTTAATCGACATACCCCATATGAGCACACACGAAGCCCGACTTGTAACCTATTCGTGAGGGCGTTCATACCTTGCTAAGGGTAGAACCATCAAAGTGTGATATCACCATGAAAAGGGCCATATGGGCCAGGGACTAACATGAAAAGGGGTCCCAACATACCTACGATGGCACGTAGTTCATGAGATTCCTGGCTTAACTTAACCCCCAAACTACTCGATGTTCGATACTACTCCCAAAACATATATAGTGCTCATAATAATAAATTCATGAGTTCATGGGCTAGTTAAATCATGATAATCAAAAACATGCTTGAACATATAAGAACTAGCCATGACTTGAGGCCCGTGAGTCGGCCAAAAACATAATGCATGAATAATGAGATTCATGCATATTTGTAGATCATGTACATAGGTTGAAATTCATAAAATCATAATGGGTAGTAAAATAAATTCATAATTTGAAACATAATTCATATTGGGCTCGTAAAGAACATCAATGGGGAAAAATAGCTCATAATTCGATTCATCATGGGCATGCATAATTGAGATTAATTACTTAGAAAATCAAAATCAACAATATTATATTCGATTTAAACTTAAAGATGATCGAAATCCATAGATTATGATAATATTTCAAAATCACAAAACCCACAATTTAAATCATTAGAATCTATATAATCAAATATAAAAGCCCATGAGTTTTTCATAAATTGTAAGTGAAATCATAGAGTAGGAGCATGGGTGTGGAAGAATTCACCCATTGAGGACCTTACATACTTGAAAACACATTATTCTTAATCTTACTTGAAATCCAGAGATGGAATTTAGAGAAATTGGGGAAGAACACCTTAAATCACCTTCTAGACTCCTCTCTATACACTTGCATGCATGAATGAGGCTTAACATGGATTAATCCCCTTTAAAAGACCCTATTCAGACATTAAAACGACATAGTTTAAGCCTTAGGAGTTTAGGAATTACAAGAACACCCTTACTAAAAATGCGGAAATTCCTATTCGTTAGTCCCCATGAGGAACCTCATGAGTCATTTCCAGGGGGCATGACTCATGGCCTGAATCCATCATTCTCACTTTCCAACTCACTCAAGGGACCCCATGACGGACCGCACAAATCTTGGTGACTGACCACGACTCGTGGTCACCACCCGTGACCCCCACTGCCCAAATTCTTGACCAACCATACACCCTAGCACACGGGTGACCTCACGAGTCGTGAGGTCTAGCCATGACTCATGGTCAAACCCGTGGCCTCCTCCACTTGAGCCTGCCATCCTTGCTCACCACGAGTCACCTCATGACTTGTGGTCACTCCCCATGACCTATCTCACGGGTCGTCCTGTGATCTGGTGTGAATTTCAAATTTTTCTCCGTTTTCTCCCGAGTTTGATCCTTGGGTTCTCGGGGTATAACATGTTCAGTTTTACCTATGATTATCAAATTTCAGCTTTGGGTCATTCGATTCTGTTATGATGTTCAGTTATGTTCCGATCATGATTTCAAAAAATAGCATGCAAGCCTTACTCTCAGATTCTTGTTTTCATTATGTTTTATATTTTGCATGTTTTAATTGATTTTACTTATTTAAGCGGTTTTACTTACCTTACATACTCAGTACATTCCACGTACTTGTTACACCCCGTAAATTTACGACATGTAGATGGCCTATTCGCATGTTGGTTAAGAGTTTTTGAATGCCATACATGGTAGGAAAAGGCCCGGGGAAAGACCAGATAAGCAACACGTCGAACCATCGCAAGAGGAGGCTGACAGACCTCCTCCGCGATGGCCAGTGTGTCATGGAGCATCACCTCCGCGATACACATCGTGTCACGGAGGCTAACATTCGCGATACACAGCGTGCAACGGAGGTGAGGTGCAGCTCCAAGTATAAAAGCCTCAAAACTTTGATTTTTGTTTCATTTAACTTAAAATTTCCAGAAAATAATAGAGAGCATAGTTAAGAACAGAGGGCATGAAGGATTCTTTGAAATTTCTTTCCGATCATGCCATTATACGCGGTCCAAACATGAAATAAACATGGGTAGTGAGGTATTAAGCAGCAAGGAGCATTCCTACGGGTTTAGTTTCGCAAAATTGAGGTATTAAGAGATTGCTCGGTCTCAGTTCTTGATAAGGTCACCTTAGTGGACTTGATAGAGTTAGCCATGATCGATTTAGATGTTATTCTCAGCATAGATTGGTTATTTGTATGCTATGCTTCAGTTAATTGTAGGACTCGGTCAGTAGAGTTCAGATTTTCAGGTCAACCAATCTTAGAATGGAAGGATAGTTCAACTGTGCTTGTAGGTTGATTCATTTCCTACCTTAAGGCCAGAAAGATGATTTCTAAGGGTTGCATGTACCATCTAGTTAGGGTTAAGGATGTGGAGTTCGATACCTCGACTATCCATTTTGTACCAGTAGTACGTGAGTATCCATAAGTCCTTCCTGATGATTTTCCAGGTGTCTCTCCCGAGCGGGAGATTGATTTCGGCATAGATCTTCTTCCCGACACGTAGCCTATATCTATTTCTCCTTACAAAATGGCTCCAGCATAGCTAAAGGAGTTGAAAGATCAGTTGAAAGACCTGTTAGATAAGGGCTTTATTAGGCCGAGTATGTCTCCATGGGGTGCACCAGTATTATCTGTTTGAAAGAAGGACGGTTCCCTTTGCATGTGTATTTACTACCGGTAGTTGAACAAAGTTACCGACAAGAATAGGTACCCCATACCTAGGATCGATGATTTGTTTGACCAGCTTCAGGGTGCCAAGTGTTTCTCCAATATTGATCTCAGATTCGGGTATCACCAGCTTAGGGTTCGGGAGAATGACATCCTAAAAACCGCTTTTAGGACTCGGTATGGTCACTATGAATTTGTGGTTATGTCTTTTGCACTAACCAATGCCCCTACAACTTTTATGGATCTAATGAAAAGGGTGGTCAAGGCATATTTGGACAAGTTCGTTATTGTGTTCATTGATGAAATCCTTATATACTCTCAGAGCGAAGAGGAGCATGCCGCTCACTTGAGAATAGTGCTTCAGACCCTCAAGGATCATCAGTTGTATGCAAAGTTCAGCAAATGTGAGTTTTGGTTGGACTTGGTGGCATTTCTAGGCCATGTGGTATCAGGTGAGGGCATAAAAGTACACCCTCAAAAGATTGAGGCGGTAAGAATTGGCCCAGACCAGTGAACCCATCAGATATCAAAATCTTTTTTAGCAGGTTACTATCGGAAATTTGTGGAGGGTTTTTCATCTATTCCCGCACCATTGACCAAGTTGACTCAGAAGAAGGTGAAGTTTCAATGGTCGGAGGCTTGTGAGAAAAGCTTCCAAGAGTTGAAGACCCGACTCACTTCGGCACCAGTGTTGACCCTAACTAAGGGTACCAATGGTTTTGTGGTGCATTGTGATGCTTCTCGAGTTGGACTCGGGTGTGTGTTGATGCAGCATGGGAAAGTGATAGCTTCTGCCTTGAGACAGTTCAAAATCCATGAAAAGAACTACCCGACCCATGATCTTGAATTGGCCATGGTGGTGTTTGCATTGAATATATGGCGGCATTACTTGTATGGGGTCCACGTGGATGTATTCATGGATCAAGATCTTGCAATATGTGTTCATGCAAAAAGATCTCAATCTTCGGCAAAGGAGGTGGTTGGAGTTACTGAAGGACTATGACATGAGTGTCCTTTACCACCCAGACAAGGCTAGTGTGGTTGCGAATGCACTTAGTAGGCTCTCTGTGGAGAGTGTGTCCCACGTGGATGAGGGAAAGGAGGAGTTTGTGAAGGAGGTCCATCAACTCGCAAGGTTGGGAGTTAGATTGGTCGACTCGATCGATGGTGATGTTGTTGTGGAAAACGGATCAGAATCGCCCTTGGTGGTTGATATCAAATCTAGGGAAGATGAGGATCCGATTTTGAGGAAATTGAAGGAGGCGGTGCGAAGTCAAAAGGTGGAGGTGTTCTCCCAAGGGGGAGATGGTGTGCTCTGTTACCAGGGTCTTCTATGTGTCCCAGACGTTGATGATTTGCGAGTCTGGATATTTCATGAGGCACATGATACAAGATATTCTATCCATCTGGGATCCACAAATATGTATCGGGACTTGGGAGAAATCTATTTGTTGGATGGTATGAAGAAGGAGATTGTAGAGTTCGTAGCAAAATGTCCAAACTATCAGCAAGTGAAGGTCGAACATCAAAGGCTAGGAGGCGTACTTCAGTATGTTAGCATTCCCTCATAGAAGTGGGAGGAGATTAACATGGATTTCATTACCGATCTACTTCGTACTCGCCGACAATATGACTCCATTTGGGTGGTGGTAGACAGGTTGACCAATGTTGCACACTTTCTACCGGTAAAAGCCATAGATTCAGCGGATGATTATGCCAAATTGAATATTCGGTAGTTGGTTCAACTTCACGGTGTGCCCTTGTCTATTATCTCAGATCGAGGTACTCAGTTTACCTCCAATATTGGCGGTTTTTCCAAAAAGGGCTTGGAACTCAGGTTAAACTCAACACAACATTTCTTTCGCAAATGGATGGTCAGGCAGAGCGGACAATTCAAATTCTCCAGGACATATCGAGAGCTTGTGTGATGGACTTTAAAGGTATTTGGGATGATCACTTGCCTCTAATCAAGTTTGCATACAATAAAAACTATCACTATAGTTGTTCGGTCATTTGTTGGGTATATAGCTACACGCAAGTGCACGTGGTCGAACAAGTAGTAAAGTGATTTAAATAAGCCAAGTATCGATCCCACAGGGACTGGGATGAGGTAACAAACTACTCTAGTGTTACTATATTTTAATTTTAACAATGAAGACAACAGTGTAACCAAGAGTTTGATATTTTTGGGTTCTAATTTTTATGCTATGTCTAAAACGATTAACTACTGTGAGTCTGAACTATGAATGTGAGCATGCTGAGGTTAAATGAACATGTAAAGAAATCAATTATCAATATCATTTGGTTAGTCTTTTCCTCCGGTTGCTAGTCAAGAACTACTGCCAATGGATTAAAACTCTCGTATTTAACCCAACTTAAGAATCATGCACCGTCCACCTACATTTCTGTGATTAAACGAAAATTCATGTTCTAGCCATACAAACCCGGTTCCTAAATTGACTAATACGACTTTCAAGTATATTTCTATCCTAAAGGTAAATCAATTCTCAATTTTCCCAAACTAAGAAAGGATCATATCCTATTAATTCACAACTTTCCAATTTCTTGCTCTCTCGAGTGAAACCGGACTTTTTAGATGTACATTAACGTAGGCCACACATTAATGCAGTAAGAACAAGAATCAATAGAACAACCATGGAACAAAAGATGAAAAACCAATTTTGATCAACAATCACATTTCAATACAATTGTTCCTAACCTTAGCAAGAAGAGGAATTAGCCACTCTTTTGTGGATTAAACATCTTTAAATGAGTGTTAAACATACAAGCAATTGAATTCAAGGAGAAGGAAAGAGAGAAAAACCCTGATAATTTTGTCCCCTCAACTGCTTGTAACCCACGTTCTTGCTCCACCAAGTCAGAATATTGAAAAATGAACCTAAGTGTTCTATTTATACTAGTGGAAATTTTTCCCGGAATAACAAGCAACGTGTCACGGAGTGCATCGCGGAGCACTGCCTCCGTGACATGCCACCGTCGCAGACCCTCACTAGAAATTCGGGGTCCAGGTAATAAGGCCCAACGTGGCATGGCGTGCAACGCGGAGCCAGGCGACCGTGCCACGGACCCAACGCGAACCCTCACTGGAAATAGGCCGAAAATTCCCTATCCAGGCAGAAGGCCTCCGCGATGGCAGCGTGACACGGCTCCATCGCGGAGCCTCTTTATTTTGTGCCTTCCAATTCCTTATCCTTTTCTCACATCCGAGTCCAACCCCGATCTCTTCCAACACGCATTTTAGCTTCCCAAAATTACGTTTTACCTGCAAGACAATGCTAATCATGTTGGTTAGTATAAATTCACAATTTATTACCAATCACATGAGAATGTATAAACATTGATAGATAAACAAGGCTAAAATGACACATTTGAGTATCACTTGGGCATATAAATTTGCCCAAGATCAATAGTATGCAAATGACACCATTCGAGGCTCTTTACGGGCGGAGGTGTAGATCACCCATTAGATGGTTTGAGGTTGGTGAGGCAGCCATGATAGGACCTGATTCTGTTCATGAGGCCATGGAAAAGGTTCAGTTGATAAGGGACAGGCTGAAGACCGCTCATAGTCGTCAGAAATCATGTGCTGATGAGGAGAAGAGATTTGGAGTTTGAGGTGGACGATTGGGTATTTCTAAAGGTATCTCCCATGAAGGGAGTAATGCGTTTTGAAAAGAAAGGTAAACTCGATCCCCTCTATGTTGGTCCCTACTAGGTTGTGAGGAGAATTGGCAAGGTCACGTATGAGTTGGATTTGCCCTCGAATTTATCTTCCGTTCATCCTGTGTTTCATGTGTCACTTTTGAAAAAGTCTTTGGGTGATCCAACTTTAGTAGTCCCGGTGGACAGCGTTGGTGTAAAAGATAGCCTCAGATATGAAGAAGTACCCATTGAAATATTAGATGGTCAAGTCCGTAAGCTAAGGAACAAAGAAATAGTTACAGTTAAAGTATTATGGAGAAATCATCATGTTGAAGGAGCTACGTAGGAAGCCGAAGCAGATATGATGGCTAAATACCCACATATGCTCCCTACGCTCAGTTTCAATTAGAGGTACAGTTTTGTACTCATATTCTATTTAGTCTTCACGTTCAAATTATGTGCACAAGTTTCTTTTATGTATGTGGACGTGTGGATGATTGATGAATTCAGTTAAACTATGTGTTTTGAATTGGAGATAGTCATTCCGCTAGTTTCGGTTCAAATGATTAGTTTGTATATGGTAAATTGTATGTTTCTGTTTTTTGCTTGTTTCCAATATTCGAGGACGAACGTTTCCAAGGGGGAGATATTGTAATACCCCAGGAGTGCCTTAGAGTAGACCCGGGAATCAAAAATTCAAAACGGCTGAAAGTTGGTGAAAAGTTGCAAAACGGGAGGTACAATGACTCGTGGTAAGTAACCACGAGCCGTTGTGAGCAGATGTGGAAAGGGATTAGGCCTAGTGGCAGCGTAAACAACAAGCGTTATAAGGACTCATTTCTTGGAAGAATGATTCATTTTCTAAAGTCGTGGTAAGGAAGTGAACTTTTACAGTGGAAGCGACGGATGGAAACCACGACCCATTGTAGGGTACAACGAGTTGTGGTGAGGCTCATTGTAAAGGAATTCAGAAATTTCAGACCAGGATACAATGATCGAAGGAATGACTCATGGTATCTAGGGGTAATTCATCCTATATACTCATGGTATGAATCCGAGGGAAGGCTGGGACAGTGCTTAGCACGGATAGATACCACGGGTGGTGGTATCCTCCAACGACCCATTGGGTCGTCCGTTGTTTGGCCCAATGATCAATTTTCTACGAATTCAGTAAGGCTATTTCTATCATTTCCTAAGTTCTAGGGGCCTATACTACATCGTTTAAGACTATTTTTGGTGGATTTTAGTAGGGGAAAACCTATTCTATGTATTCCTTCCATGCATGCAAGTTTATGAATCTTTAGGAGGTCAACAAGAGCTTTTCCAAGGGATTTTATTCCAATTTCTCCTTGGGCAATCAGTGAGGTGGTAGAATCATTCTTTCCAGGTATTTAGGGTTTTAAATGGGTGTCTTTTTTCTACACCCATGCCCAATTTCTATAAAAATTATATGAAATGTCAGTGATCAAGTATGGGGTTTTACCCAAATAGCATAATTCTATAATTTCTATACATAAGTATGATTAGATTATATTTATATTGATGAATTGTAAAGCTTGGGCAGATTCTAAATTGTTTTCAATACAAAAATTGTTTTCCAAAAATCTTGATTCTAAAATTCCCATGGATGAGAAGTTCATAAAGGTAGTGAATGATGATGAATGCATTATGATGTTGAGATTTGATTATGAAAAACATGTTTCTAAAGCTACCCATGATTATGATGTTGATTTCAAAATGAAATAAGTAGATCCTAGTATGATAAAGCTTTGGGAAATGCCCATATGTTGATTTAAAGTGATGATTTTTCCGACATACGCTTACCACATTGTTTGAAGTGAATTTTTTCACGATTTTTCATAAATTCTAGCTTGTGGTATGTTGAGTTAAATATTTCTACATGTAGCTTATCACGTGATTTTGAATATATGCTCCCACCTATGATTGAGCTTGTGGTATGTTTCGAAATAAAGCTTCTCATATGCATGAGTTCATAATTGAGATGTGTGACATTATTATGCTTTGTTAAAGGACAATGTCGAGCTTCATTTTCATATGATGTCGAGTCTATGCATGATTTTGTTAATGAGCTTTGTCAATAGACAATGCTGAGCTTCATTTCATACGATGTTAAGTTATGCATGATTTCATATTGAGCTTCATCATTAGACAATGTTGAGCTTCGTCAATAGATGATGTTGAGCTTCGTTATATACAATATAGAGCATTGCATGTTTTTGGGAGAAGAGTCTAGCAATGAGCGGGTTAAAGGTCCATCACCCTATACCCCAGAACTACACGCCAACGTAGGTTGATACTATTATATTATTGGGACTTCCTTTGTGAGCTATCCCCGGCCCGATTGGCCCTTAAGCTTGATATCGATATAATGGTATCTTCCATTTCCCTGGCAAGGTTATGGATGACTCTTCTCACTTGAGTGTGATAGTAGGGACCACGTAAGCTCTATCGTGGTATCGGTTAACTGACGAGTCTCCCAATGTCTATATCATTCAGATTTGCATATTCATTACCCATGATGATTACCTTATGAATGCATGTTCTAAAAGTAAGGTTTGACTCAATGTATAGCTTTTGATATAAATGTTATGTTAAGCTCTTAGTCATTCAGGTCAGTAATGATGTTGTAAAGCTAAGCATGGTCATGTCATGGTAAGATTTCGATTTCAGAATGAACGCATGTAGCCCTTCCACTTATACTTGAAAGCTTATGATATGGTATGAATCTTTTAAAAGATTTACATTTCTAGAGCAGTTTTACTTACCTTGCATACTTAGTACATTCCACGTACTAATTCTATGCTACATTGTTTCATGATGCAGGATCCGGTTCTCAGGTTCTCCCCCGCTCGGAGTCGCTTATCAGAGTTAGCACCTGCGTGATTGGTGAGTCCTTATCTTTCGAGAACTAGACTTTCAGCTTCATATCATATTTTAGTTTCAGGTTTTGTGAAGTTACTTGGGGTCTTGTCCCATCAGCTCGTCTAGACTAGAGGCTTTCAGACTTATGTATGTATAGCTTTGGATATTATTTGGATGTACCGTTGAATGAGACTTCCACTGAGTTTATAATAATGCTTTTCTTCATATTATTAAATGTGTTAGTTGAATGCTTATGCCATGGGGCAACTTATGGTCTCTCGAGGTCCCTTATCCCTTGTCTACGATCAGGGTCGACGCTCGGGTCGTAACAGTTGCGATGATCTGTGAACACCTCACATCGAGCTCCATAGAGATGGTGCCTCCAAATTTTCAATGAAAACACTACCGCTGCTAAATCCAGATTGTGCGCGGGGTAATTCTTTTCATGCACCTTTAACTATATCAAGGCATACATAATAACTTGGCCTTCCTGCATCAACACAGCACCCAACCCAGACCATGAGGCATCACAATAAACAACAAAGTCATTACCTTCCACGGGTAACACCAGAATAAGTGTTGTGGTTACAAAAGTCTTGAGTTTCTGAAAGCTCACTTCACATTCCTCTAATCACTGGAAGGGTACATACTTTGGTGTCAACCTAGTCAATGCCGAAGTGATGGAGGCGACCTTCACGAACCAACGGTAGTAACTGTCTAGCCCCGCAAAACTCCGAATTTCTTTCACATTAGTTGGCCTTTCCTAGTTTCTGGCTGCCTCCTCCTTCTGTGGATCAACTCGGATTCCCTTCTTGAAAACCACATGCCCCAAAAAGGCACTGATTCCTACCAAAACTCACACTTGGTGAATTTGGCATACAACTGCTTTTGCTTAAGTAATCCCAGCAGAATCCTCGAATGAATTTTGTGCTCTTGCTTGGTCTTACAATACAACAAGATATCGTCAATAAACACAATAACAAAGGAATCCAAGTAAGGTTTGAAAATACCTTTCATCAAACTTAAGAATGCAGTCAGGGAATTAGTGAGTCCGAATGACATGACTAGAAACTTGTAATGCCCAAACTTGGTCCGAAAGGCTGTTTTAGGAATGTCTTCAGCCCGAATTTTCAACTGGTGATAATCAAACATCAAATCAATCTTTGAAAACACTGTCACCCCCTGTAACTGGTCAAACAGATCATCAATCTATTCGAGGAAGAGGGTACTTATTTTGAATAGTTACCTTGTTCAAATGGCGGTAGTCGATACACATCTGCATACTACCATCCTTCTTCTTTACAAACAAAATCGAGGCACCCTACGGTGACAGAATCAGTCTAATGAATCCTTTTCTAAGCAACTCCAGCAACTTCTCCTTGAGTTCTCTCAACTCAGCAGGTGTCATTCGGTATGGAGGAATAGAAATCGGTCAAGTTCCTAGTTTCAAGTCTATACAGAAATCTATGTCACAGTCCGGCGGCATGCGGGAAAATATGCAAGATCCACCTTCAAGAATTCACACACAATCAGAATCGACTCTATGGAAGGACCCTCTGAACTAGTGTCCTGAACATGCACTAGATACGCTGAACAACCCAACTCTATCAACTTACGACACGAATTTAAGAAATAAGTTTCTTAAGAGCAGGTCTATAGTTCCCGTTCAACTCCAACATAGATAACTCTAGACCCGATATAGTGACGGTCTTAGCATAGAAATCTAGAATGGCATGGTAAGGGGACAATCAGCTCATTCCCAAAATTATATCAAAATAAACCATGTCTAGATTACTATGTTTGTCAGAGTGTCAAATCCCATGAATTCAACAATCCAATCACGAACAACCCTATGTACTAACACAGAATCCCCAATAGGACTAGACAAACGGATGGGAGTATTAAGCACATCATACACGAGATCCAGACACAAAGAAAAATAAGTAGACATATAAGAAAATATAGAGACCGGGTCAAACAACACAATAGCCATTCTATCATCCACGAAGATCATACCTATGATAACAGTGTCCGAAGCCACCACCTCTGTTCTACCAAGAAAAGCATAGAAATGGGCCTGGTTACCCGCCTGAGAACCGCCCTGGTTGGGCTGTGCCACCCTTCTACTTGCTTGGGTGCCACCCCTAACTACCTGAGCACATGCCCTACCCTGCTAAACACCACCTCTAACAGTTGTCTGATCACCTTGTCCCGGTTATGGAAGATCCGGACTGAATGCACTACCTCCCCTCCCAGTTGGGACCGAAGATCAAGGAGCTGGGTGACGAACAATTTGCCCGCCCTGTCCGAACCTGGGGCACCATCTGCGGATATGTCCATACTCACTACACTCATGACATACCTTCTCAATAACTGGTCTCTAAGCTGGACCAGAAGAAATAGGACAAGCCCTAAAATAAAAAAGAACCATATGTGTACCCCCAACTGCACCTGACGGTCATGGAGTTGTCCTTGGTGGACCTCGACTGACACCTGTATGTCAGACTAAATAGGGCACCCAGAGAAACCCTGTGGTGCCGGAGCCTTAGCATAAGAACCACTAAAAGAACCCACTCTTCGAGCCTTCTTCTCAGCATTTCTTGCATAACCCTCCTGCCTCACCCCTTCAACCGACATCACATACTCTACCACCTCCTAAAATATCTTACCTGAGGAGACCATCTGAAGAGCTTGTACTTGAAGACCCACATTCAGGCCTTTAACAAACTATTTTATCCTCTCCTCCTTGATGGGCAGTGAGGGTAGAGCATACCTAGACAGGAGTGAAATCGAGCCTCATATGCAGCAACAGATAAGCTCCCATGCTCAATGGTAGTGAAATCATCCCATCTCCTATCCCTTAGAATGCGGGAAACATATTTCTCCAGAAATATGGAATAGAACTGGGTCCAAGTCAATGGTTCTGACCCTGCTGGTCTGCATTACACGAAAGCCCTCCACCAGAGCTTTGCATCACCCATAAACTAAAAGGTGACAAACTCTACACCATACTTCTCCACCGCCCCCATCTAATAAAGCCTCTCGTGAAAATCTATGGTAAACTCATAGTCGACATATGACTCTGTGCCGCAGAAGGTGGCAGGCTTCATCTTGGTGAACCTCCAAAATAAGTCATGCTCCTCCGTTGCCATCACCTATCCTGCTACCGGCCTCAGAAATAGAATAGCATCAGATATGTCATCAATCCATGAAGCCATAGTAGTTGCATGTTGTATCCCCCACTACTGCCTGGCTGGAGTTATTGGTGCTGCCCCAGTGCCCACAAGGCCGCTTAGAAGGTAGAGGACCTGAGCTAGGACCTCTGAAGAGGCTGGCGTGGTAGCAGCTTCGCCTTGCATTGGGATTTCGACCTCAACATCCACTCGCTCTTGCACTACTTGTTGCACAGGAGATGCAGACCTCTCCCTGATGGAGCAGGAGCACGGGCCCCTCCTCTAGCGGCAGCGGATCTCCATCCATGACCTCTACCCCTTCCTCTACCGCGAACCGTGGATGCCATTGCTGGCTCGGGTGCTGCATCTTTGTGCCGTTGGCGCGTGTTCTTACCATCTGTGAAGGAAGGAACAAAAATTGTTAGATACCAATTTGGAACACCAGATACCAATTAGAATCAAGTAATCACACGAAAGAAAAAAAGAAGGGAATTTTCCTATAGTCCTGCAGCCTCTCGAAGATAAGTTACAAATGTCTGCACACCGATCCGCGAGACACTACTAGACCCGTCTTAGTGCAATAAGATTAACGAACTTAGGGCTCTGATACCAACTTTATCACGATCCAGGAGGCTATGATTGGCACCCACACTAACCCCTCCCTCCCCCCCAATAGGTGGGCAAATAAGCGAGACTGATAACAATCCCCTAGTGACCCTAAAAATAAGTCATTCATGAAGAAATCAACTGTTATGCTCATAAAAAAACTTTGAATAAATATACTGCATAAACCAAAACTAATAAAACAAATTCCCTGAACCTGATTGTCATTACAGCAGATGTTTGTTTTACAAAGCTAAGGAAACTAACAACTCAAAATGAAAAAATGTTTTCAAATGTTTTAAAGAAACACATCTGCAATGGGGGAGTGAACTGTTCCCTCATCTTCTCACCTTCTCAATCTCCAAAAACTTATGCTCTACATGTCAGGGCGTGAAAAACTGTTTGGCTCAAACTTTGCACTCAAAAAAGAATGTAGGGATAGTGTCAGTGCATAACACGGAACTGTTAGGAATCATCGGCCAAACCTAATTAATAACATGTATATCAAGTAATAATGATATAAGACCAGTCTACAACATTTAAGGAAGTACAACACAATTCAGACACACTAGTTCTACAAAGGGAACAACTGGCCTACTCACTGGATTGGGCCGTTTTTGCTGTAGCGATCGTTCACCACTGCAGCAGTCTAGTCGTAGCGGAAATGGTTCCATTGTAGCAGCAATGCTTAGGCAGTAGCTCAACATGCTGCATTCTTCTTAGTTCATCCATCCCACAGTTCAATAGATCAATAGTTTAGCATTTCACATATTCCATAAATCCATCAGACAGGTAAAACTAAACCACAATCATATCAGCTATTAAAATCTACAAGTCCACAGTTAATCATAGCGACAATTAGTCAATAATTACACAGTGATAAAGTCACTCTTAGAACTAAAAACATGTTCTTCGATTTCAACTCACCTCATATCAACGATAGTTTGCACATTCTCATAGCAGGTTCCTCATCCAACTACATGAATATAAACAAAATCACAAAACAACACACAAACGAAAAAACCAAGGGTAACATGATGGGCACACGCCTCCGCCATATCCCCTTAAAACTCAACCACACGTATCATGTACACATATTCAAGAGGGTCTTACTTTTTCCCATTCAGCCATGACCTACAAGGGACTCTAGAAATCCATATACTGTACCGGCGTGGCACCCGCTCCCACTCATATGCTCGTCCAGATGCCCCCCTCAGACATGATCCACTCCATAATAATATTTTGCTCGCCCGGATGCTCCCCTCGGGCTCGAGCCTCTCAATTCAGGATACAATCACTATCCTATTCATTCTCAATTTTTGTAAAATAATAAGTATACAAGTCGTGCAGATTCACATGTACTCTAATTTTTTATTCTCCTTCTACATGATCAATATCACAAGCAGTTCACTTCACAATTTCTCATAAACTTAACAACATATTAATCATTACTTTCTATCAATATGGTAGTCATACTCATTCTCAAGACAAACTCACAACAAGGGATGTCCAAAGTCCAATCACATAAGATTATTACCTAAGCATACAAGTCATTAAGCAGGGTCTAACCCTCCAACCATAACCTACCTCGATTACTCGAAGATACTAAATTCGCTACTCTGCAGGAGCTTTTCCGTTCCTGATTGCTCAGATTGTTCAAAATCTACACAAATATGATCATTAATTAATCACTTCTTAATATAGGGCCTAATTAAATCAAACCCTTCTCTTTTAAGGGTAATTTAACCGGAAACCCTTCCCTTCCACCTAGTTCTAGGTTCCCACCTTGTCTAACTCGTTAATATTAACAAGAGAAACCTTAGAAAGTAATCATTACCAAAAATTCAGAAATCAAAACCTTCCATTACTCCCCATAATTCATCCCTAGTTCATTAACCTAGGATCCTCTAGTTCAGATTTTCACCATTAATGGGTCCCCCTTAAGCTTCTACGATAAACGATACCTATTAAAGGGGCTAGGGGACGAGAAACTTACCTTTTCACCACTACTTTCTTCTCTGGTGAAGAAATCATTCTCATTCTTGCTCTTTCATATTTTTGAAAATAATAGGACTTAATCCCAAAAATTCCACTTAAACCCTTATTCTGATTCCCATCATCTACTGCAGCGGTCACATTTCTGTTGTAGCAGACCCACTACAGCGGCGATAGAGTCATTGCGGTGGTTCCAGCGGTTACTCTACAATTTTTCCACGGCGGGACTCCGACCGCTACTACGGTCTCGCTGCAACGGGAATCCCACTGTTGTAGCAGTCCCCCGGACCAGTAGCTACCTAAAAAATCCCAATTCCATACTTAGTTTATTTCAGAATCTTCCTATCTTTCTTAGCCTACTTTTCATGTTCTAGGCCCTTAACCATCTCGTAACGACGTCTAAGTCGTTAGATGACCTCTATCTTATTTTCAATCAGTATTATAATATCAATATTTTCAGACAGACCTCTCAGACAGTATTTTTAGTTACAAATTTTGAAAGGACAAATGCATGTTTTTTCTTCTAAATCCAATTGATGATTTTATGAATATTTATTCATGACTTACATGCTCAGTTTCTCTAATCAGTATCCTTTGTTTCATATGCTTTTTCCATCTTACATACAATATGATTTCATGTACTAATGCCCCTCCTTGTCGGGGGAGCTGCATTGTTTTATAATGCAGCTTCAGGTACAAACACTCTCAGATGAGTAGCTCAGTAGGCTTATCCCAACTCAACTTTTGGTGAACTCACTCTCTCTTTGGGTGGATTATTTTCTGGGGCAGGCCTAGTTTTTTTATTAGAGGTTATACTAGGGAACTTCTCCTGGCAACTCAGATACTTCAATTCAGGAGAGGTTTCATAAATTAGATTGTCAGACAATGTGATATCTTGCTTCTACTGATTTTGACCATTCGATCACCTTTTATATATAAAACAATGATTTTTATGGAATGTTGTATCTCAGTTTCATGTTTTATCTCAATTTTCAGATTTGTATTATTCATGTCTCTCTTGTTTAGACGTAAGCTCATAGTTTTATGCTAGATCAGCGGTACATTCGGACAAATGATGTCTACGAGTGCCGAACTCGTCTAGGCCCTAGATTGGGGCATGACATAATTACACTCAAAAATAATGTCTTTTATCGATATTATATAATGGTATATCCAGTTAACCAAAAAGAGGCAAAAAATTCACAATCCCTTAAAATATTGTGAAATAATTAGATATATATGTTAAAATAGTATACGAAGATATTTTAAAATATTAAAATAAATTAAAAAAAGTTATCATTGTGTTATGAAATAAAAATAAGTCAATATTATATTATTCCCCCTATTTCAATTTATTTAACTAATTTTGACTTGGCACGAAATTAAGAAAGTAAAGAAGATTTTTGAATTTTGTGTCTTAAACTAAAGATATGTAGAATGTACCAAAATTTATTTCCCCCTATTTCAGCTTATTTATCTAATTTTGACTTAAAACGAAATTTAAGAAAGTAAAAAAGATATTTAAATTTGTGTTTAACCTAAAGATATGTAGAATGTACCAAAATTTTCTTTAGTTTTGTGATCTTAAACATGTTATATGGAAAGTTGCAATTAAAGAGTTGCCAAAAAAGGAAAGAGACATTCTTTTTTTTAAAACAAATTAAAAAAAAGTAAGACAAACAAATTAAAAGGGGGAAGGGGGGGGGGTATATTAAGTAGGCCTTTGGACATGCGATTTGGGATCATGATTTAAAATATCATATTTTCCAAAAAGAAGAATTTGAATTTCAAAATCGTGATTTCCATTTTTTTAAATGTAAAACTTGACTCGTAAGTTTATATTTTACAAAAAAAGAAACTCGTCATTCTAAAGTTTGGAAAAAAAGAAATGCATGCTTGGCGTGAAGAGATTGTTTGTACCATGTGAAAAAATTATATTAAAGAATAACTGGTAACTAGTATTGTTGATTAGTGGATCTTTATAAAATTATGTGTAGTTGAAAGTTTGATATCGTAAACATTCATTTCTAAAAAAAAAAATATGCCTAGGAATATTCCGATATCTTATTTATTTATTATAATTTTTCTATTTGATAAGATTGTATAAGAATTGAAAAACTTTTGGTAATTTATATAACTTGTTAAATTTTTATGTTTATAAAAAGTATATAATTGAAAAAACTCAAATTACATACTCAAATAAAATTTTTGACTCAAATCATGTCCAAACGGATCCCAAGTGGTGTTTAGATTTCCCTACAATTTTTCTTCTTTCATTTTTCTCTGGTTTTATTTTTAATTTTTGTGGAAAAGAGAAATGAATGAAAAAAAGACAGCAGACAATCTTATTCTCGAGCATGAAAAGTAATTTAAATGAGTTGAACATCGTCCTGTGTCCTGTCCTAATATAATACTAGTAAGCTGAAATCTGACATTAATAAAGAGCTTCACTAATGGACGTACATGGCCTCCATCCCCTTTCAACCCCTTCAACCAACTCAACTCCAACTCTACTGCAAGCATTATTCGAACCTAAACCCCTTTAAGTTTTACACGCTACTTTTTTAATCAAGAATTTCATCCTCATCCATTCATGTCACTTGTGTGGAGACAAAGTTGTCCATTGAACCAAAGAAAGAAATTTCAGGCACCAGAAGACATAGTAAACCTAATAGAGAAAATTTTTATGGTGTAGCAGATAAGGAAGATGGTGCGAAAAGAGTCATTCTAAAAGACAGAAGCACAAAAAGTGGACTAAAACCTATAAGAAGTAGAGAATTGGGCTCTTAATCTTCTTCTATTAACACCCACATGTTCTCAAAAAGGACAGTGAAGAGTAAAGGTCAAGTTAAAAAAATTAGGAAAGATGGTGGTAATAGGCCGAAGATGTAGAAGGGGTCAAAGAAGAGTAAAATTGATTCCCAGGAGCTACATTGAGGATTTGGTTGGATATGTACTCAAAAAGTGGGGATGTACCTGGTGCAATTAGGCTGTATGAGTTGGCAGTGCTACAAGGACTAGCAATGGGACAATATCACAATGGTGTACTTCTCTATCTTTGTGCTTCTGCTGCTACTTGTCTCGTTCAGCCAACAAAAAGTGGAACTGCTAATAGGACATTGAATTCTCTTATGTTTCCCAAGGAACCTTCTTCTGATGTACTACATCAAGTTGGAAAAGAAAATTTTGATGGGAAGAAGGAGTTGAGCCTCAACGGCAAAGTAATTGAGAATAATTCAGATCGGAGAAAATATTTAACTAATTTGTTGAGCTCTTCCACAGATTCTCACCGTCAAACTTTAGATGAATTTTTTCAATCGATTTAGAGTAGTGAAAAAATTTCTATTTTAGAAAGTGGAGGAGGAGGCCAACATGAAAACAATGGAATTAAAGTGAGTGAAGATGTAAAATACTATGCTCTTATGAGGGGTTTTGAAATCTATAAGAAAATGTGCTTAGAGAAGTACAAGTGAATGAAGCAACCCTTACATCTGTTGCAAGAATGGCAATGGCATTGGGAAATGGTGACATGACATTTGATGTGGTAAAGCAAATGAAAGAACATGCAATAAACCTGAAATTACAATCGTATGGTCCTGCCCTATCTGTTTTCTGCAATAATAGGGATGTCAACAATGCATTTATAGTTGAAAAACACAATTGGAGAATGGTGTCTACCCAGAGGAATCTGAGCTGGCGGTACTTCCAAATGTGAGTATAGAAGCTGGTAGGAGTGAAAAGGTGTACTATTTGCTGCATAATATTCGAGTAGGTGTTCAACAAGTGTCACCTTTTACTGTAGATTTGATCGAGAAGTGGTTCAACAACAAGGTAGCTTCAAGTGTGGGGGAAATAAAATATGATGAAATATCCATACACAAAGCTATTAAAAATGGAGGTGGTGGCTGGCATGGACGAGGATGGTTGGGTAATGGAAAATGGACTGTATCGCATGCAATTGTTGGCTCTGATGGTTGTTGCAAATGTTGTGTTAAGAAGCTGGTGACTATTGATCTTGATCCCAAAGAAACTAATAAGTTTGCCAAGTCAGTTGCTTCTATAGTTGCACAGAGAGAGAAATTCTAGCTTCCAGAACCTTCAAGTACGTTTTACTAACTACTCCCATGATTAGTTAGTTTTTCTCTAATCATTCGTGTCTCTAATGATGGGTGAAACAAATGTTGATGACTACAGAGATGGCTTGACTATTATGGACCATTTGAAGCTGTTATTGATGAAGCAAATGTTGGCCTTTACAGCCAAAGAAAATTTAGGCCATCTAAGGTAAGTATTGGGTGCCTTGTTAACAGAACATGATATCTTCATGGAACCCCTGTATTTTTCACAAAATCATGTCCTTTTTTATCTCTAATGACAATATGCATTCAGGTCAATGCTGTCGTCAATGGAATTCGCCAGATGCTTCCTTCGAAAAAGTGGCCACTAATAGTTTTGCACAATAGACGAATTACTGGAAATAAGATGGATGAACCAATCAATAGAGCATTAATTGAGAAGTGGAAAAAAGCGGATGCAATATATGCAACACCTACCAGTTCAAATGATGATTGGTGAGAGCTGTGATCTTTTATTTCTAGGTCATTTTCAGTGCAGATGCTTAATGCCTTATCTTGACTTCTTTTTTCTAATTTGTTCTTGTGGTAAATTAACTTGTTTCTTCAGGTACTGGCTATATGCAACTACAAAATTTAGGTGCAGTCCTGTGACCAATGATGAGATGAGGGACCATTTGTTTCAACTTCTCGGAAATGAATTTTTCCCAAAATGGAAAAAAAGTCATCAGGTTAGTTCTACACTTCAAAAATGGCTGCATGAAATGTTAAACTCTTTTTTTCCAATATGCATGTAAAAAGACAGTCATGCATAGGATTCAAAGTAGATTATGGCATTAGTTAACTATCTGGAAATATATTCCTCCCCCTTGATTGATGCTATATGACATCAATACAAAGGTTAGGCCCTAGGGAAGAGAAATTATCCGGGGTTGGGCAGTTAGCTATGGGTATTGAATTATGTATAACCAGCATAAGGTTCTGGTGGCAAATGCTCTATAATTGACTGGTTGTCTAACTGACCTCCTCCAGCAATCATAACTACTTTTTCCTCATAAACAAAGTAATCTTCTTTCTAGCTTACCTTGCTAAGGGCCACCTCCATCTCCTCGTGCATATGCACTAATATCATATATACTTCTACTTCTCACAGTTTTCTGATAAAGGATTTTCTTTTCCTTGATGAAGGTGCATTTTAGTTTCTCCGAAATAGGTCCAGTGTTTCACATGCTACCTCCATGTTCTATTGTAATTCAGGTAAGTAATACCTTCTAATTGATCTGCTCTACTATATAAAGAATAGTATGCTCATCAAACCAAAATACAAACATAGATTGGCCCTTCTTATCAATCTTAAGATGCAAAATAAGTACTCAAGATGAGAACATCTAAAGAAAATATTGTACGTTTTATCATTTAACAAAACCTTTAAATGTTATTGTGTTCCTTATGTGTCCAAGCGTCGGAAAAAGGATACTGGCATGTACCGATTGCCTCGCAACTTGAATCTGAATAGGAAAGGACGTGGTTGTGCATTAGGTGTGCCAATTCACCTAAGGCAAATCAAGATTCTGCTCATGTAGACATATGTATGTTGCTTTTACCATAAAAAGGTAAACGGATATAAGAAGATAGTCTTTTGTGAAATCTGACAGATTGGCCAAGTGGCCTAAGCGCCAAATTTGGCTCAAATATCCTCTAAAACATCCCCTATACATATTGAAAATGTCATCTTTTCAATCTTACTGATCCCATTCCTTTTTCTTGTTTTCTAGCCAAAAGAGTAAAATATCAAAACATTACACTTAATATAGTCTTAGGATTAGAATGAGTAATTTGTACCCAAAAACTTCCTTTGTTTTTTGAGTTACTTTCCCCAACTCTAAGAAATCTCAATTACTTATAAACTAATGTGTCATGTATACCTTTCACCAAGATTAGCCTGCATGAGAATATTTGGTAAAAATAGCAGGAGCTGACCACTGCTTGGTCCGCCTTTTAGAGTTCAACCGTCGGTTCGAAATGTAGTTAAATAATAACCAGTTTTCAGTTACAGAGATCTTTTTGCCCTTATCTTCTTGGTTTGAAAGTGGCAGAGAGCCGTAACTTCATCTCATCTATTCTCTCCCTGAGTTTGAATGGAATAGTTCAAACTACAGGAAGACATATTTTCCAGGAGTTAGAAGTGTCACAGAGAAAAATTCATGGCGTTTGAACTTTTATCAGTTCAAATTCCAGGAATTTACCCTTATGTTTGAGTAAACTTTCTTTACTAATATAGTGAGGCCTTAAAGAAAGGTGATTTCAGTCTCAATTATTATATAAGATAAATGACTGAGAGAGAGACACAAAAGTTATTCAGAGTACTAATACATACAAAGACCATAATTAAGATGAGGTCATGACGACAAGAATAGGGATCAAAGATGAATGCCTGCAAAGTGCCATTTGCACATTAATATCAGATGTTCAAGCAAAAGCACAAAGGAAAATAGTAGTAAATTAAACTCAAGCTATACACAGTAATAATATTGCAGACCCTATGTATTTTGCCTTTCTCCTACTTTGAGAGAGTGGTCCAAATTTCTAGACTTCGCACCAAGCAAGACCCCTTGACTTGTCCAAATGCTTTTCGCTCCAATACATTTAGTTGTGTATTCGGTATTTCCATTAAGAGGGTTCAAAAAGTAAAATTATAGGGTGTGATCGATAGGGAGGAAAATATTTTCTTATTTTCTCATGTTTAGTCGGTGAAAGTTTTACCAAATATTTTCTTTATAAGAATAAGTTCCTTGAAAATAAAGAAAATGACTTTCCTAATAAAAGTAGAGAAAACAAGTCACATTGTCTCCTCTCCACCCTCACTATTATCCACCCCATTCTGAACCCCCACCTCCCCCCACCTCGACCCACAACACCTACCATCATACCTCCATCCCATTCTCATTCTCATAATTTTATTTTAGATATACACAAATATTTTTAGGTTGATACTTTTTACTTGCATACCGAACACAAGAAAATAAGTAAGAACCAACTTATTTTCTTAGAGAAAATGTTTTCTTGGAAAATACTTTTCACGAAAAATATTTTCCTTTTGTACAGAACACAACCCATAATGCTTGAAACTTGAATTTAGAATCTAAAGGTAAATTTTGAACTCCCTAAACAACTAAAGCATCCTCTAGTCCAGTGCTTAGAGTGTTCAAAATCTATATATGTACATAAATAATTAAAAAAGAATTAACATATATATCCAGTATAAATTTTTGTCGAGGGTGTTCGAGTGAACACCCTTCTGACACCTTAGATCCGCCCCTGAATACGTTATCCTGGAGTCCAAACTTAATAAAGTGAAACTCCTTAATAGTGTCATGGAGTTTTAAATTATTCCAATGAAACTCCATGAAACTGTCCTAGAGTTCGAGAAGGAAATAGTTCAAACTCAGTGATTTTTTCTTGAATTTTGAACTGCACATCTCAACTCCAGAATTTCTTTTGCTGGAGTTTCATATGTAAAAGATTCGATGTGCAACATACTGTGCTACAGTTTTTCTGTATTTTAGTTAGGGGTATTTCTATCAAAATTTTGAATCAGTAATGAAAAGCAGCGAAAGTTTGAATAGTTATGGAACAGTGGCTAAATGTTGATTAGCCATCATAAAAGTGGCGATTTTTGATTTTTTTCCTCAAAGATTTGGTGGTTCTACCAGTTTTCCAAAGTACATTGTGTTTTAAAAGATGTTAAAGCATTTTATTCTCTGATTAAATTCTACTTTTGTTTTGTGTTTACAGAGATACCTTATATGCCATTACTTTCATTCAATAGCAATCCATAGTCTTGTGTGCCTTTTCCCAAAGTATTTAAAATTGTATATAACATGTTTATTTGGATTTTTTATATGTCATGCAGCCAAAAATGTTGGTGATCCCACTCACAAACACCCTCCTGCATAAAACTCCTGTCACAACAAGGAAGATGCAAAGTGAAGCACAAGAAGAAAAACTCAAGTTGACGGGACAGGAAAAATGCATGGCAGCCACGGTCGGGGTAAGGAAACACCTAAAGAGATATATAGAAGTTTTAAAAGTATATTACAACCGTCAATAACCGTAGATCATTGAGAGATTCTTCCATAATTGAAGGCCGCAGAGGAGTTAGGGAGTTGCATAATTGATTTCCAAATATAATCTCTTTAATATGGACGTCGGACCTCTTTGACACAAAAAATGGTGGAAGAAGCCTCCTTTCCAATGTTATGGGGTGGACAATAGTTTCGAGTTTCTAGCTTGGTTTACCACATACTCGAACAAGAGTTGAGTCTTGATCTTTCTGCCATATAGATTAAATAGGAGTTTCTTGGGACTTGGTAGGAGAAGAAATGGGATGGTAAGGCTTGTCTTGCCTCTTTTTGTAGCAGCACTTTGTACAAGTTTTGCCGACATTAAAGGTAGTTTTCATAGTCCTTATGGTGAATAATTTTCTTCAACAGAAGTTGGTTTCTTAGTTTCTTTTGCTTACATAAGTAGACCAGGTGCAACAAATAATTGGAAATCAACATAAATTTCTCATGGTAGTTGGATTTTGTCTATTTCCTTTAATTTTGGACTTGACTTGTGATTGAGCTAGATCTCTAAACTGGTTGCATAAGCCTAGAAGAATCATATTATTTGAAGAAAAACACGAAAATAATGCAAAAGCGAAAAATATGAAGCTTGAAGACTAGAAATATAAGATAGAGAAACTCGAGAAATAAATCTCCAATTTCAAAACTAATTATCAAAAACCCTAATTAATTGCAATAGACCTAATTGGCTAGGGTTGATCATGTTTACTAGCATATTCAATTCAAGACTTAGATATAAGAAATCTAGACCCCTGACGAATAATTAAAGAGAATAATTAATATAAAACTAATTAATAATGCAAGATCGCAAATTCTAGATGAAAATGGAGATTCTACAGCTACAGAAAGAACCTAAAAGCTAGGGTTGATCTACTGCATAACAATATTCATCAATGATAAAAGAGGAGTACAAATATTTAACATATCCAGCTTACATGAGAACAAATGAGTATAACTAACTATTAAGGACTGTAATGTAAATAACAGAATTAATAAATAAAATTGCTGGGACATAACTATATATCCCTAAAGCAGAATCCAATTCAAAACTTAACTAACTCTATCTACCAGGTTGCTATTTTGCCAATTCTGACTTGGGCCTCCTTGATCATTTCTACCATTGGCCTTACGGCTGTCGTCTCGACTGATTTGGTAGTTGGATGGTGGATAGTTCTGATTCGGATAACATTGCCTTTGGTAATCTCCTTGCGTATTTCTATATAATTGGCATATTCAAATTGCACCGGAGTTTCATTTTGGAATTGTTGATTTTTAAATTGATGATGTCATATGCATGTGAGGGGAGGGAAACCTTGCATCTCATAAAAAATGTTCACCTTCTTGAGCTCATTCTCAGTTAGCCTTTCTGTGAGCAAAGCAATGTTGGTGGTTGATGTCATCCAAGCGCACACAAGCACACGAGGTCGTCAAGCAATATATAATTGTTAAGTCCAAATATCGTAACCACAAGGACTTGTCAATTAATTTGTTACAAGTTTTTCACTTTAATTTCAATAATCTATGAAACAAATAAAATGGAGATTGGTTTAATAAAATTAAACTACTAAACTTCAAATGTAAAGATTAAATAAAACTAATGCAAGTTTGATTGTATTTCGATAATGATGAAAAACTAGGGCAATCGCACTTGGTTGGTTTCAGGTTGATTTTGCCAGACGTTATTAAACTAGCATGATTCTTCCTACAGTTGTTAATTGCAAGTTAGTATCCCATTTCTTGCCACTATTCCTAGCATCCAAGAACTATTTCATGCACCCTAACACCTATATCCCTATGGTCGCAGGAGAACATGAAACGATAATTATGCCTACTTGTATTTCAACTAAACAGGGATGAAGGGTATATCCCTATCCTCAACAACAACTTCTATCCTATCACCAATGGGATCAAGGGTCTTTGAATTCTCGTTCTATATTTATCTTTAACCCTTTAGATTCTCTTTCCCAAGTTCAATTGAAAGCCAAAAGATTACTTACAAGGTGATCAATCTCATAAATAATAAATTAAAATAAATAAATACAAACAACCATAGAAAAGAATCAAAACCATGTTTATTATGCTTTCAAACAATCAACCATCCACCGTGCCCATAACCCTAGATTATAAGTTTAGCCGCCCATAGACAAGCGGAGAAACGATTAAGTAGTCATTATCATATGAAAATATGAAGTAAGGAAATGAAAACCTAGTTTTTGAACTTTTTCTTCCTTCCAAATGACTTACAAGCTGTCGTGAATAAAATACGGAAAAGAAAATGAGAGGAGACTCCTCTCTGGCATCTCTCCACTTTTCCTAATGTTAAAAGTTGTCAAAAGATTGATAGAAGATATGTAACAAACGACCTAGTCCTCATATTTATAGACGAGCCATCAAATAATGCTTCTTCCTATCAAGACTTAGCTTAAAAATCATCATTTTTTCCCCGAAATGGGCCTGGCGCGCTGCCCCTCCTATGACGCGATAGTCTTAGTCAAACTTTCAGCAATTTTCAACTCTAGATGAAGCCTGGTGCACCGCCCCAACCAATAGCACCAGCTTGAGAATTTTTTCTTTGATGTTTGAGGGATGGTGCGGGGCGCCAACCATAGCACCAGACTATGAATTTATTTCTCTGAAGTTTGGAACTTGGTGCAGGGCGCCAGCCATAACACTAAACCCGTCAGAATTTCAACTCTTAATCTCTTGCATCATTTTGAGCTCCTTTTAGTTAGTTTCCTGCTCAAATCAACTAAAATCATTTGTTAGCACATAAAATATGCACATACATGAATTTAAGCATAAATTAAGGATTGTGAAATTAAAATATGATGAAATATGCGTTAAAAATGGCAAAAGGGCATCAAAATATGCCTAACATCACCACATGGTTGACATCATATGCTTGGTGATCCTATTAAGAATAATGGTGATGTTGTTATAGGTTTTATCCATAAAGCATCCACTAGCCGTATTATTAGCCATTGATTGTGTAAGAGGATCCAATCCCTTGTAGAATATTTCAAGAAGGATATTCTCAGGGAACCCATGAGTGGGGGCCCTAAGAATATATTTCTTGAATCTTTTCCATGCTTCAAACGGTTGTTTCCCTGGCAACTATCTGAAGTGAAATATCTTATCCCGTTTCTCAGTTTTTTTTTACATGGGTGGAACAATTTCTTTAGGAACACATTATCCAGTTCTGTCCAATTATGGATGCAATTTGGAGGAAGGTGATATACCTATAATACCTTGAAGGTTCTTAAGAATAGACTCGAGATTTGTTATGTCTTTAGAATAAAAGAAGGAAAATTTTTCACAGAATGAATCATGGTATGAGAAGGTAAAACTCGTAGGAAGTGTGGTGGTTAGATTCTACAGAAAGAGTTTAGTGACAATGAGTCAAGGTACAACTCGTTGGATCATGTCACGAGTCTTAGGATGAACTATGGTTTGAGGAATGAGTTACCCTAGTTAGAAGGTACGAGTCATTGTACGGCCCATTTGTGGAAATCCATGGGTCAATGTTCGATTTGTTAGAAGGATAGATGAGCTGAACGAGTGAACTATGAGAGCAAGCCACGAGTCGTAGGTTGATGGTATGACTCATGGCCAGTAGTCATAAGGGATCTCTTGTGTATTAGATTTGGAAGGAACGAGTCAGAGTATGAGTCATAGTATGAAACAACGAGTCATGACCTGCACCCGTGAGGAGGAACTAAGAATCTTAGAAGCAGTGACCACGGGTGGATTTAATGACTCGTAGGTTTGTGGTATGAGTCATGGTCTGACCCGTGGAAAACATCAAAAAGTTAGGAAAAATAATGGTGACTATGGATGGTAACCATGAGTCGTGGCACAGAGGTATGACTTGTGGTGTGAGTCGTGACATCTGGAAGAGTAAAATTTTCTGTGATTTAAGAAAGGGCATTTTCATAATTCCTAAGCTCCTTGGTCCTAAATTACGTCATTTTAAGCTCTGTTAGGAGGGTTTTAAGAGGGCTAAACCTATTCTAAACTATTACCCTCCCATGCATGCTAGTGTAGACCTCTCCATTGAAGATCAAGACTAGAACCCTTCAAGTTCTTCTTCAAATCCTTTAGGCTTTCTAGGAAAAGTGTAGATTTGATTCTTCCAGGTATGTGAGGCCATGAATGAGGTTTTATTCCACTCTCATGCTCATTATTCTTCTCGATTTCATGAAGCAAGTCTCAATTTAAATCATGATTTAAAAGTGATTTCAATCTAATTTCATAGATTTCTTACAAATTGTTATTCCTCTGTGTTTTAAAGTATGTTTGATAATTAATGAGCAGATTTTATGCATGTTTTGATTACACATCCATGAGTTCAATTTTTAGAAGATTTTGCTCAATTATGCAAGTTTATGAAAAAGTATAGTTTATGATTAATGATTTCACGTATGATGAAATTTATAGCATGTATGTATATTTACAAATTACCCATGTATGTATTTATGATTTTACCTATGATGTCTATTTCATGTAAGCATGATGTTATGATGTGGGCAAGCCCACTCAAGTTAAGCATGATTTCATGATTTTGCCAAGGCTAATAAGTTATGTTTTCTCAAGTTTTGGAGTTAAGACTCCCCATATGTTAAGATTTAAGTTATGTTTTGATATATGATTATATGAGTATTATATATGTTTTGGGAGTAGTTTATAGCATCGAGTAGGCTAGGGGTTCAAAGGTTCCCCACTCTCATAAACTACGCGATAACGTAGTTATACATTGGGTCCTCTCAAGAGAGCATTTTCCTGGTCCAAGGGCACACCGTGATTTCACACCTTACTTAATCCATCACCCTGGAAAGGCTTAGGATGGCCCTCCTAAATGTGGGCAAGATGTGGGATCATCATGCGTTCATGCATAGTGGTTGTCGGATAAGACGAGTCTTTTATTGTTCCTCATGATTTTCAGTTATGCATGCTTATCAGTTATGATATTATGTTTTCCATAGGTTTTACCCAATTATCAGGTTATCAATTTTACTTAAAAACCTCAGTTTCAGCTTTGGGTCATTCAATTTAGTTATGAGATCCAGTTTATGTCTATTCATGTTTTCAGATATAAGCATGTAGCCTTTACTCTTAGAATGTTATGATGTTATGATTTATGATATGCATGATTTCAATATTACTTACTCAGCTTGTTTTACTTACCTTACATACTCAGTACATTTCAAGTACTGACCGCATGCTATATGTTGTATTCTTTAATGATATAGGTTAAGACGTTCAGAATCAGTCTCGTCGTTAGTATGTCTCCTGAGTTTATTACAGTGCTATTGTTGGTGAGTGCTCATCCTTCAAGGACCTTTAGTTAGTTGAGTATGTTATTTCAGTTTCAGACTTCTAGTGAGCTAGTTGGGGTGTTGCCCCATTAGCTCATCAGTATGTTAGAGGCTTTTCAAACATAGACCTGTATTTTCAACTTCAGATTTAGTGTTATGATGCACCATTGGATAGACATTTTGTTATTCAGACTTCCGCTATTTGTTTGTGATGATCTTTAGTTACTATGTTCATGCCATGAATTGACTTGGAGCAATTTATGGTTCTAGGTTACGTGTCTTGATCGGGGGTCTCAACTTAGGTCGTGACAAACTTGATATCAAAGCATTAGGTTTTGAAATGTCTTAGGTTGTTTGAAAGACGCGTTAAGTAGAGCCTTTTGCATGGGTGTGAAGTGTTCCACCCTCAGGACGAAGTGGCTATGAAATGTTCTAGGAAACTTCCCTTCTTTTATGATTCTATCTTGTGCTATGAGTCAAATTCTCTCGATTTTCTCTAACTCCAACTTTACACATTTGCAGAATTATTTCTCCACGCCGTATGAATGAAAGAAGGAATGGAAATACAAATAGCCATGAGGATGGCAATGGAGATAGGCACTAGAAAGCCCCGCCAGCCCCAGCATATCCCATGCCCAAGCAGGCTGCCCATGCTGTGTTTAGGGCAGCCATTCGGATATTGGCACAAGCGTTGACCGCTCAGGTCAATTAGCAGGTTGTAGCTCATTTTCCCTAGAATGGGAACCCAACAGTGGCTAGAGTTTGGGATTTATTTAGGATGAATCCTCCTAAGTTTCTTGAGTCAAGAGTGGAGAAGGACCTATATGAGTTCATAGAGGAGATCCAGAATATCACCCAGATTATTGGGGTATAGGGGAGGAGGGTGCAGAATTGGCCTCCTATTAGTTCAAAGGAGTAGCTCATATATGGTACAGGCAGTGGAAGGATAATTGGGGAGTCGTAGCGGGCCCTATTGATTGGGATGAGTTTCTCACTGCATTCTTAGACCGATTTTTTTTCTCGGGAGATGAGGTAATCAAGGTGGCTGAGTTCGTGAATCTGAAATAGAAAAACATCACCATCCAGGAGTATGCTCTAGAGTTTACCTAGTTGTATAAGTATGCGCTGGAGATGGTAGCTAATCAGAGAGCTCGGGTGAGCAGATTTGTAAATGGAATAGCAGATTATTTGGTCAAGGACTGCAGGACCGCCAAGCTTCATCAGACATTGACTTCTCTTGATTGGTATTGTATACCCAACAAATGGAGGCGGTGCAGATGAGGGAGAGGGAGAGAAAGGCCAAGAGGGCCAGCACAAATAGTTTCGAGTTTTCCCAATAAAGGTCTAGTGGCGGACATCGTCAGTAGTCCCACCATCGATTGTCAGCTCCAGCACCGTCGTCAGCTAGTGTACCTTCTATATCTCAATGCGAACATATGGGGAGGACATTCAACTTCAGAGATCAGGGGAGCAGTTCAGGAGAGCCTAGCATTCTAGTTAGTGGAAAGTGTGGCAGGAAGCACCTCAGAGAGTGCTTAGCGTGTTCAAGTGCGTGTTATGAGTGTGGAAAGCCCAGACATTTGCTCAAAGATAGTCCAGCGGCTAGACAAGGCCATGGTAGAGGCCGTGACCCATTTTCCAATTTAGCAGCTCCACCGGTACGCTCAGCTCAACAGGGTACATCTACTAGTGTAGGTGGTGGTCAGCGTTAGAATAGGTTTTATGTCCTATCATCACGTTAAGAGCTGGAAGTCTCCCCAGACGTGGTCACTAGTATGTTACGAGTATTCCATCTTGATGTATATGCATTGTTAGATCCAGGGGATACCTTATCTTTTGTGACTCCATATGTTGCTATTAGTTTCGAAGTTAGTCTCGAAGTCCTATTAGAACCCTTCTCAGTCCCTACTCAAGTTAGTGACTAAGTTATAGCTCGACGGGTATACAGAAATTGCCCTGTCAAGGTCCTTTAGAAAGTTACCTCAACCGATCTAGTAGAGTTAGACATGACTAATTTGATGTTATGTTCGGTATGGATTGGTTGCATGCATTCTATGCCTTAGTGAACTGTAGAACCCGTATGGTAGAGTTTTGATTTTCAGGTGAGGCAGTTGTTGAATGGAAGGGTAGTTCAGCTATGTTTGTAGGTCACTTCATTTCCTACCTTAAGACCAGAAAGACGATTTCCAAGAGTTGTGTTTACCATCTAGTTTGGGTTATGATAAAATGTCTGAAACCCCGACTCTCCAGTAAATTCCTATAGTGTGTGAGTATCTAGAGGTTTTCCCAAATGATTTACGAGGAGTCCCTCCCGAGCAGGAGATTGACTTTGCTATTGACTTTCTTCTTGATACGCAGCCTATATCTATCGCTCCATATAGAATGGCTCCAGCTAAGCTAAAGGAGTTTAAAGAAAAATTGAAGGATATTCTAGATAAGGGATTCATTAGGCCTAGAAAGTCCCCGGGGGGTGCACCTGTTCTCTTTGTTCGAAAGAAGGATGGTTCTCTTCGCATGCGCATTGACTATCAGTAGTTGAACAAGGTTACAATGAAGAACAAGTATCCCCTTCCTAGAATTGATGACTTGTTTGACCAACTTCAGGGTGCTTAGTGTTTCTCAAAGATAGACCTCAGATCTACGTATCATCAGCTCAGAGTTAGGGAGAGTGACATTCCAAAGACAACTTTTCGAAATCGATATGGTCACTATGAGTTTGTAGATATGTCTTTTGGACTAACGAATACTCTTGTAGCTTTTATGGATTTGAAGAACAGAATGTTCATACCATATTAAGAAATGTTCATGACCGCCTTCTTTGATGACATTCTCATATACTCTCGGAGCAAGGAGGAGCATGCCGCTCATTTGAGGATTATGCTACAGACTCTCAAGGATTGCCAGTTGTTTGCTAAATTCAGTAAGTGTGAGTTTTTGTTGGACTTAGTAGAATTTTTAGGCCACGTGGTGTCAAGTGAGGGTGTACAAGTGGACTCCAAAAAAATGAAAGATGTAAAGAATTGTCCTAGACTAGTTAATCCTTTGGATACCAGGAGTATCTTGGGTTTAGCTAGCTATTACGGGAGGTTTGTTGAGGATATTCATCAATTATAGCACGGTTGACTAAGTTGAACCAGAAGAAAGTTAAATCTTAGTGGTTAGATGCTTGTGAGAAGAGATTTCAAGAGTTAAGGACCCGACTCACTTTAGCCCCAGTGTTGACCCTACCTGGGGGTTCAAATGGATTCATTGTGTATTATGATGCCTCTAGGGTTGTTCTTGGTGTGTGTTGATGCATCATAGTATGGTCATTGTGTATCCCTCTATACATCTTAAGACTCATGAGAAGAATTACTCGATGTATGATATGGAATTGGCGGCGGTGGTGTTCGCATTGATGATTTGGAGGCACTATTTGTATGGGGTCCTTGTGGATGTGTTTACAAACCACAACAGCCTACAATATATGTTCACCCAGAATGATTTTAATTTTCGACAAAAAAGTTGGTTAGAGCTGCTCAAGGACTATGACATAAGTGTCCTTATCATCCGGGCAAGGCCAATATAGTGGAGGATGCCCTTAGTAGACTGCTTATAGAGAGTGTTTCTCATGCGGAAGATGGAGTAAAAGAGTTGGTGAAGGATGTGCATCGGCTTACACGATTAGGGGTGCGCCTTGTTGATTCGAATGATGGTGGTGTCATTGTTTAGAATGGTTCAAAATTTTTCTTGGTGACTGAGGTCAAAGCTAGGCAAGATGAGGAGCCTATTTTGGTTAAGTTGAATGAAGTTATTCAGAATCAGAAGGTAGAGGTCTTCTCCCAAGGGGGAGATGGTGTACTTCATTATCTGGGTCGTTTATGTATTCTAGATATAGATGATTTGATAGAGTGGGTGTTGCATAAGGCTCATGGTTCGCGGTATTTTATCCACCCAAGTGCCACCAAGATGTATCATGATCTACGGGAAGTCTACAGGTAGAATAGCATGAAGAAGGATATGTCAGAGTTTGTGGCTAAGTGTTCGAATTGTCAACAAGTGAAAGTGGAGCATCAAAGACTAGGGGAGTGCTACAAGACATCAGTATCCTTACTTGGAAGTGGGAGGAAATCAATGTGTACTTTGCTTTCTAGAGATCCCTAATGACAAATCCTCGCATAAATTGCTAAGGATCCAATAAGTCCAACATTGATTCCTTCAGATGTGTCAATTGGGAAAATACGTCCATAGTGACTAGGATGGATATCTCGTATCCGAAAACTAGCAGTGCGACCTGTCAGTCCTCCAGGGCCCAAATAACTTAATTTTCTCCTATGAACTATTTGTGTCAATGGAGTAGTTCGATCCAAAACTTGAGATAATGGGTGTAAACCGAAAAAGGATTCATAAGTAGTTTTTAATGGAGTTCACAAGGTTACCTCGTACACGTCAATAGTATGACTCTATTTGGGTGATTGTAGACAGGTTGACCCATTTTCTATAGGTCAAAACTACCAACTCAACAGAGGATTATACTAAGTTGTACATTGGGGAGTTAGTTCAGTTGTATGGAGTCCCCTTGTCCATCATATCCGATAAAGGTACTCAACTTACCTCGCAGTTTTGGAGATCGTTTTAGAAGGGACTCGGTGCTCAGGTCAAGATTAGCACAACTTTTCACCCTCAAACGGATGGTCAGGAGGAGCGAAAAATTCAAAATCTTTAGGATATGTTATGATTGACTTCAAAGGTAGTAGGGATGATCATTTACCTCTTATTGAGTTTGCTTATAACAATAGTTACCACTCGAGTACTCAGATGGCTCCGTTTAAGGCTCTTTACAGGCGGAGGTGTAGGTCGCGTATTGGTTGTTCTGTGGAAGGTAAAGCTACATTGATAGGGCCAGATTCAGTTCAGGAGGCTCTGGAGAAAGTTCAATTTATATAGGAAATACTAAAAATGGCTCAGAGTCATCCAAAGTCATATGTCAATGTTAGGCGAAGAGAGCTTGAATTTGAAGTTGATGATTGGGTGTTCTCTAAGGTATCTCCCATGAAGGAGGTTAAGAGATTTGGAAATAAAGGGAAGCTTAGTCCTAGATATGTTGGTCCCTACTGAATTGTGAGATGTGTTGGCAAAGTGGCCTATGAGTTGGAGCTACCAGCGGAGTTGGCTTTCGGTACATCCAATTTTCAATGTATCATTATTAAGAAGTGTGTTGCTAATCCAACTTTGGTTTTTCTGGTGGAGAGTATAGGTGTGAAGGATAACCTTAGCTATAAGGAGGTACCTGTTGAGATCCTTCATCGTCAGGTTGGGAAGTTGAGGAATGAAGAAATAACTTTAGTAAAGGTTTTATGAGAAATCAGTTTGTTGAGGGAGCTACGTGGGAAGCCGAAGTAGATATGATGGTTAAATACCCGCACCTTTTCCTTACTGACTCAATTCTAGCATGAGGTATCAATTTCCTTTGTAATAACTTATTCATTTTCATGTCTAGTTAATTACTCTCATTTCCTTTTATGTCAGTGCATGTATGTGTGATTCATGAATTCAATTCAGTCATTTATATCAGTTCGGAGTCGGTCACTCCGTCAGTGTTTAACTCAGATGTTCAATATTTCATATTTCAGTTCCTTTCCCTAGTTTTTCAATATGTTTACTCCATATTAGAGAATGAATGTTGCAAAGGGGGAGATATTGTAATACCTCGAAGGTTCCTAAGACTAGACCCAAGATTTGGTATGTGCTAGCAGAAAAGAAGGAAAATTTTTCATGGGATGCCTCGTGGTACGAGTCATTATAAGAAGGTACGACTCATAGGAAGTGTCGTGGTTAGAATTTGTAGGAGAAGTTTCTCAGTTACAAAGAGTCAAGGTATGACTCATGGGATCATGTCAAGAGTCATAGGATGAATCGTGGTTTGAGGAATGAGTTACCCTGGTTAGAAGGTACGAGTCATTGTATGACCCGTTGTGGGAAACCACAGGTAAATGTATGATTCAATAAAAGGATGGAGGAGCTAAACGAGTGAACTACAAGAGCAAGCCACGAGTCATAGGTTGATGGTACAACTCGTGGTCAGTAGTCATAAGGGATCTCTTATGTATCAAATTTTGAAAGAACAAGCCAGGGAACGACTCATTGTATAACACAACGAGTCGTGGCCTACACCCTTGAGGAAGAATTAAGGATCTTAGAAGCAGTGACCATGAGTGGATCTAACAACTCATAGGTTGGTGGTGCGATTCATGGTCTGCCCCGTGGAAAACATCAGAAAGTCAGGAAATACAGTGGTGACAACGGATGGTGAACAAGAGTCATGGTATGGAGGTACGACTTGTAGTGTGAGTCGTGACATCTGGCAGAGTAAAACTTTCTGCAAATTAAGTAAGGGAATTTCCATAATTCCTAAGCTCCTATGCCCCAATCTATGTCTTTTTAAGCTTTATTCCAAGGGTTTTAAGAGGGTTAAACCTATTCCAAAGTATTCCCCTCCCATGCATGCAAGTCTAGACCTCTCCATCGAAGATCAAGCTTAGAACCCTTCAAGTTCTTGTTCAAATCCTTTGGGCTTTCTAGGGCAAGTGTAGATTTGATTCTTCCAGGTATGTGAGGCCATGAATGAAGATTTCTTCCACCCTCATGCTCATGATTCTTCTCAATTTCATGAAGCAGGTCTCAATTCAAATCACGATTTAAAATAGATTTCAATCTAATTTCATAGATTTCTTCCAAATTGTTTATGGGTTGATTCCCTCTATGTTTTAAAGTGTGTTTGATAATTAATGGGCAGATTTTATGCATGTTTTGATTACAAATTCATGAGTTCATGTTTTAGAAGATTTTTCCAATTTATGCAAGTTTATGAAATAGTATAGTTTATGATTCATGGTTTAAAGTATGATAAAATATATAGCATGTATACATGTTTACAAATTACCCATGTATGTATTTATGATTTTACTTATGCCATATGCTAAATACAGATGCCACACAGATAGAATTGAAGAAGATTGCCTTGGATATGCTTTCAATCTACTAACCGCAGAATGGCATTTGTGAAATATAGATGAAAAGCAAGTGATCTGTGTCACTATTGAAGTGCAAAATTGTCCAGAAAGGCACCCACGTACCTGAGAAGCTTCCAAGGGCAGTTTTGGATAGTTGTGCATAGCATTTATGTAGATTTAACCCCAATTGTACATTCATATAGGGGAGAATTGATTTTGTAAAGAGAGAAGAAGAGAGATAGAATTGTAGAGAGAAGAACTTCATAGAGATAGAAAGGGAGAGTAGAATTTACTTTCTTCTTCTTCAATTTCCACAGGGCAAGAAATCCATTGTTGAAGAACTTAAGCTTAAAATTAATTACTTAGTATAATGAATTTAGAGGAATTCCTTATGGGTATAATTTCTCTCTTTACTTACGAGTAGCTAAATTTCTTGCTAGGGGTGTGTGTGCATGATGGGTGTCTAGATTTGAATAGGTATTGATGAATTGTTCTTAGATTTGAGTAGTAAGCATGGATCTATTATTTTCTCCAAATTTTAATTCAATAATTGATGGTTCCATGTAATACCCTGGAAGTTCCTAAGAGTAGATCGGAGGGTTGAGAAATTAAATCTGTAGAAAATGGGGAAAAAGTTGCAGGACAAGAGGTTCTAACGACTCTTGGTTGGAAACAACGAGTCGTTGTGACCAAACAGGGTAAGGGGCTAGGTCGGGTGCCACGACCTGAGAGTACACCCGAATCGTAGAAACGGGACAAGGAACCTCTAGGGACCCCAAGTCAACCCATGGATGAGCATATAACAAAACCATTCACATAAGGTTGAAGAATTGGCTTAATAGTCAAGAACTAAATAAAACCATGACATGAAATATAAGAAACTACAGTACATGATCCAAGAATAAATAGTTGAATACTACAAATAGGTATGAAAGCCTCTAATCATGATAGATGCGTTGAAGGGACAAGACCACAACTAACCCCAACATTCTCAAAACAAAAACAGAGACAAAAATGTTAACAAGACGACCCCGGATCATGAGGACTCACCACTGAGAACTGAGAGCAGAACTGAGAGCAAGCTAAGAGCGATGCTGAACCTGCGAACCGGATCCTGTATCAAAAAATGATACAACATGGAAAATATGCGGGTCAATACTTGGAATATACTGAGTATGCGAGGTATGCAAGACAATACTTAAAATATAAAAGTTATAGGAGTGGGGGCATCATGATCATAAAGACTAAAATCATAAGTATAACGCAAGGCTCATGATTTCCAAAATATTCGTAAACCTCCCATAGTCATAACATGAGAGAAAAACTTTCATAAAACATAACTTGAGCCAAAATAGAATAATCATACATGCATTAAAAAAATGAGGAATAGTGGGAGATTTCTATAACCGACATACCCCATTTGAGCACACATGGAGCCCGACCTGTAAGCCTAGTCGTGAGGCCGTTCATACTTGCCAAGGGTATGAACCATGAAAGACATGATATCACTTGTGAAGTCCCCATAGGGAAAATGGGACAGTCACTGAGGAGGTACCAAATATAACCTTCGGTGGCACGTAGTTTTGAGATTCGGGGCGTAACCTAGGCCACGAACCTACTTAGTGTTATGTACTACTCCCAAAACATACAACATGCTCACAGAAATTCATACATGACATGCATGGCTAGTTAAGTCATGATAATCATAACATTCTTGAGAATTCATAATAGTAGCCATGGAATTGGGCCCGTGGATCTGCCAAAATCATAGTTTATAAATCATAAGCCACATGCGGGCATTACCCATAATTTCAATCATACTGGAAATGCTTAAAATTTATAGAAAACATGATCAAAATATCATGAGTAATTGAGAACATGCTTAAAATTCAAAAGTTCATATCATCCTTGAGAAATCACCATAACCATGAATTTCACTAAAATCCTCATGATTTGGGCACATATGCATATGCTTTGAGAGATTAAATCACCCAATATTGAATAAAAATAAGTAACAACAGCCCAATAATTTGAAACCCATGATTTTGAACATGCTAAAACGAGCTCATATCGATTTTTTGAGAAAACATGCATTTGGGTTAAATGAGGTTTCCTCTCTACTTTTACATGTACCAAATGAGGTTTTTCATGAATGATTCCCCCTTAAAAGACCCTGTCTCGACCTCAAAACGATGTAGTTTATGTCTTAGGAGCGTAGAATATTATGAGAAGGCCCTTACTAATTTGCAGGAAATAACTGCTAGGTGACCCTAACAGGTGACCTGATGACTTTTTCAGGATGGGCAACGACTCGTCGTGTCGCCCGTCAGGTACACTGGTTAACTGAACTGCTGAGGCTCACAACGGGGGACTTAATGACTCATCCCCAGTGAGCACGACGCGTGGTCACCTCCCGTTAAGTACACTGTCTTAACATCAATGAAAATCATCCTGTTTTCTCACGACTCACCTCACGAGTAGTTGGGACAGACCACGACTCATGGGGTCCCATCCATTAGATACACTAGACATCTCCTCTATCTATATTCCTACACCACACCATGATTGACATGATGACTCATGGTGGCTGACCACGAGTCATTCCCTCACTCATTTTGGAACCTTAGTCCTTTATCTCCCCCAGTTCTCTCCACGATCCACCTAACAACTCGTGGGGTCTTCTGATGAGTCGTCCCCATGACTTGTCCTGTGCCTGCAACCTCAATTTTATAAATTTCCTATTTCAACTCCCGGGTCCGATCTTTGACCTTACGGGGTATAATAGTATCTCCCCCTTGGGAACATTCGTCCTTAAATGTTAGAAACATGTAGAAAACCTAGAAACAACCAATCACCATATGCAAATATTGATCATTTAAGTTGAAAACTGATGGAATGACTACCCCCGAAAAGAACTACATAGCTGGACTGAATTCAAACATCACTTAAATATGTCATATCATAAAACAAACTTGTATGCATGAATGGAATAGGAAAAATTGATTAGAGGTTTAGGGCAAAAATGATACCTCAAACTGAAACCAAGCCGGTAGGGAACAAATGAGGGTATTTAGCTATCATATCCGCTTCGGCTTCCAACATAGCTCCCTCAACATGCTGATTTCTCCATAACACCTTTACTAAAGCTACTTCCTTGTTCCTCAGCCTCTGAACCTGACGATCCAAGATTGCAATGGGAATTTCCTCAAAATTGAGGCTATCCTTCACACCAACACTTTCCACCGGAACCACTAAGGTTGGATCTCCCAAGCACTTTTTCAAGAGAGATACGTGAAATACAGGATGAACTGAAGCCATCTCTGAAGGTAACTCTAACTCATAGGCTACTTTACCATCTCATTGCACAATCCGGTATCGACCAATACAGCGGGGGCTGAGTTCTCCTTTCTTCCCGAATCTCATTATTCCCTTCATGGGAGATGCCTTCAGAAATACCCAATCATCGATCTCGAACTCAAACTCTCTTCTACTAATTTTTGCATAAGACTTTTGGCGACTTTGATTCGTTTTCAATCTTTCTCTTATTAATTGAACTTTCTCCACAGCCTCATGGACTGAATCTGGACCCACCAATGAAGCCTCACCGACTTCAAACCAACCAATGGGTGATCTACACCTTCACCCATAAATAGCCTCAAACGGTGTCATTTGGATGATAGAGTGATGGTTGTTGTTGTAGGCAAACTCAATAAGAGGTAAATGCTCATCCTAACTACCCTTGAAATCAATAATGCATGCTCTTAGCATGTCCTCGAGAGTCTGGATAGTCCACTCCGCCTGACCATCTATTTGCGGATGAAATGTCGTGCTAAACTTGACCTGTGTACCATGTCCCTTTTGAAAAGATCTCCAAAACTGAGAGGTGAACTAATTACCTCTATCGAATATGATGGACAAGCGCACTCCATGAAACCTAACCAGCTCTTGGATGTATAATTTGGCATAATCTTCCGATGAATCAGTGGTTTTGACCGGTAGAAAATGAGCAGCCTTGGTTAACTTGTCCACCACAACCCAAATGGAGTCATACTATCTACGAGTGAAGGGAAAACCTATTATGAAGTATATGTTGATTTCTTCCCACTTCCAAGTAGGAATTCTGATATCTTGAAGTACACTTCCCGCTCTGATCTTCCACTTTCACTTGTTGGCAATTCAGACACTTGGCTACAAATTCTACAATGTCCCTCTTCATGCCATTCCTCCAGTAGATTTCCCGCAAGGCATGATACATCTTGGTGGCACCTGGATGGATAGAATATCTAGATCCGTGAGCCTCATGCAACATACGACTCCTAAAATCACCCACATTCAGAACACATAAGCAACCCTGGTACCAAAGTACACTATCTCCCCCTTTAGAGAAGACTTCTACCTTCTGATTTTGAATAGCTTCTTTCGACTTTACCAATATTGGATCTTCATCTTGCTTAGCCTTCACCGCCGTTATCAAGGACAACTCTGATCCATTCTGAACAACTACACTACTATCAGTAAAGCCAACTAACCTAATCCCCAACCATGTAAGTTCGATGTACCTCCTTCACCGGCTCCTTCCTGTCTTCACCCACGTGCGACACACTCTCCATAGAGAATCTACTAAGGGCATCCGCTACCACGTTGGCCTTACCCGGGTGGTAAAGGACACTCATATCATAGTCCTTAAGTAGCTCCAACCAACTCTGTTGCTGATGATTGAGATCCTTCTGCGTGAACACATATTGTAAGCTCTTATGGCCAGTGAATACATCTACATGTACCCATACAAGTAGTGTCACCATATCATCAAAGAAAATACCACCACTGCCAACTCCAGATCATGGGTCAGGTAATTCTACTCATGAATTTTCAGTTGTCCAGAAGCATATGCTATGACTTTCCCTTGCTGCATCAATACATATACTAGTCCAACTCTAAAAGCATCACAATATACAACAAAGACATCAGTTCCCTCCAGTAAAGTCAACACCGGTGCTGAAGTGAGTCGGGCCTTCAATTCGTGGAAGCTCTTCTCACAGGCCTCCGATCATTGGAACTTCACCTTCTTCTGAGTTAATCTAGTCAATGGGGCCGCAATGGATGAGAAATCTTCTTCAAACCTCCGATAGTAACCCGCTAATCCCAAAAAGCTCCAAAACTCCGAAGGGTTTACCGGTCTAGGCCAGTTCTTCACTGCCTCTATTTTTTGGGAGTGCACCCTTATACTTTTTCTTGACACTAGATGTCCCAAGAATGCAATTGAATTTAGCCAAAACTTGCATTTGCTGAACTTGGCATAAAGCTTGTTATCCTTGAGGGTCTAGAGTGCTACCCTCAGGTGTGCGGCATGCTCCTCCTCGCTCCTGAAATGTATTAATATGTCATAAATGAACATGATCACGAACACATCCATATATTCCTTGAATACCTTGTTCATCAGGTCCATAAAAGCTGCAGGGGCATTGGTTGGTCCAACAGACATAACAACGAATTCATAATGGCCATGCCGATTCCTGAAAGCAGTCTTTAGGATGTCGCTCTCCCCAACCCTGAGATGGTGATACCCGGATCTAAGATCTATCTTGGAGAAATATTTGGAACCCTAAAGTTGATCGAATAGGTCATCAATACTGGGTAAAGGGTATTTATTCTTGATGGTAACCTTGTTTAACTGCCTATAGTCAATACACATCTGAAGGGAACTATCTTTCTTCCAGACGAACAACATTAGGGGACCCCATGGATACGTACTGAGTCTGATGAAACCCTTATCTAGCAAATCCTTCAACTACTCCGTTAACTCTCTTAGCTTGGTCGGGGCCATATGGTAAGGAGGAATCGATATAGGATGTGTTTCAGGTAAAAGATTAATCTCAAAATCAATCTTCCTCTAGGGAGGAGCACCTGGTAGGTCAACAGGGAATACCTCGGGATACTTACATACCACGGGGATTAATTGAATGGTCGGGGTCTCGGACGTGGAATCCTTAACCCTAACAAAATGGTAAATACAACCCTTAGAAATAATTTTTCGGGCCTTGAGATAGGAGATAAAGCCGCCTATAGGTACCACTAAACTACCCCTCCATTCTAAAACTGGTTCACCTGGTAATCAGAACTCCATTTCTCGGGTTCTACAGTTAACAGACGCATAACATGAAAAATACCAATCCATGCCCAAAATAATGTCAAAATCAGTCGTAGTCAATTCTACTAAGTCTGCGTAGGTAACCTTATGCAATACTGTAATGGGGAAACCTCTATATACCTACCTTGCTACGACTAAATCCCCAACCGGAGTAGACACAGAAAATGGTTCTGATAAAATTTCAGGATTGACTCAAAAGTTACTAGCAATGTAAGGTGTCCAAAAGACAGTGTAGCTCCCAGATCTAACAAAGCATAAGCATCAATATGGAAGACTCACAAGATACCTGTAACCACATGGGGAGAAGTCTCCTGCTCCTGTTGAGAGCCAAGTGCATAAAATCGGTTGTGACATTGACTGCCAACTGGACCAGTCGAAGTACCCTACTGAGTAGGACATGCCACTGGAGCTGCTAAACTAGAAGCTGGAGTGCGGGCTCCACCAATCCCTGACCTGACTGTGGGGCAATTCCTGAGCCTGTGTCCGCGTTTGCCACATCTGAAACAAGCATCTAAGGCCACCAAACGCTTTCCTAGGTGCTTCTTTCCACAACTAGCACAATATGAGAATGTGTGCTCTGTGCGCATGCTACTCTTGTCCCATGAACCTAAGGCCCTGCTTCTCTGATCGTCTCGAGGCCTAGATGGTGTATTGGCTGAAGATGTGCTGGTGTAATTGACCTATGCTAGGACTGCTGGTGAGGCCCACCTCCAGGTCTCTACTGGGAGGACCTGTAGCTATCAGTTCTATCCCTTTTAGCCTCTCTCTGCCTCATATGAGCTGCCTCCATATGCTGGGCATAAAGGACTATTCATGGGTAGTCCATATCCTGATGAAGCATGGTTGTTCTGCAGTCCTTAACCAGATACTCAGCTACTCCGCTCACACGCGCCCTATGGTCGATCACTAACTCCGGGGCATACTTTGATAGGCGAGTGAACTCAAGTGAAAATTCTAACACTGTCATCTTTCTACGTTTGTGGTTAACAATTTAGTTGCTTTCAATTCCATCATCTCCCGAGGGAAGAATCTTTCAAGAAAGGCCATGTGGAACTCATCCCAACTGATAGGACCCGCTTCCACTGCCCTATTGTCCTTCCATTGCTTGTACCAAATATAAGAGATCTCCTTTAGCTGATAAGAGGCCAAATCAAAAAATTCCTCATTTTTCACCCCCATAACCTAGGTGACCTTTAAGATCCCTTCAATGATCTCGTGTGGATCCTCGTCCACCTTTGATCCCATGAACTCGGGAGGGTTCATACTCAAAAAGTCTCTAATCTGAGCCGCCACTGTGTTACAATTCTGTGGGACATGTGCAACAGCCTACTGGTTAACCTGAGCGATCAAGGCCTGCACCAACATCTGAATAGCTGTCTGAAACTCAGCGTGGACAGCTGGCTCTAGTGCCTGGGGCTCTTGGACAGGTGGGGCTTGCTGACGCTCATGATCATTTCCATCTCCGTGGCCTTCATCATTTCCATTCCTCCTTCCATTTTTTTTGGGAGCCATAATTTTCTGTAATCGCAAATAGCATGAATTAGGAGGATGGATAGACTTTTAATCACATGGCATGGATCATGAAAGAAGGGAACGTTTCCTAAAATGTTTAGTAGCCTCTTCTTCATAAGTGTGGCGCGTTCACACCCATGAAAAAGACTCTACCTAATGCAGCTTTCAGACTCCCTAGGACACATTTAAACCTATTGCTCTAATACCATGTTTGTCATGACCCAAGAGTACACCTGAATCATAGACACGGGACAAGGAGCCCCGAGGGACCCCAAGTCAACCCATGGCATGAGCATATAACCAAACCATTGACATAAGGCACAAGAATTAGCTTAATAGTCAAGAACTAAATAAAACCATGACATGAAATATAAGAAACTACAGTACATGATCCAAGCGTAAATAGCTGAATACTACAAATAGGTCTGAAAGCCTCTAATCATAGTAGATGGATTGAAGGGACAAGACCCCAACTAACCAAACATTCTGAAAACAAAAAGACAGACAAAAATCCGAACATAAAGCCCCCAGATCAAGAGGACTCACCATTGAGAACTAATAGCAGAACTGAGAGCAAGCTAAGAGCGATACTAAACCTATGAATCGGATCCTGTATCATAAAATGATACAACATAAAAAAATATGCGGGTCAATACTTGGACTGTACTAAGTATGCGAGGTATGCAAGACAATACTTAAAACATAAAAGTTATAGGAGTAGGGACATCATGATCATAAAGACTGAAATCATAAGTATATCATAAGGCTCAAGATTTTAAAAATATTCGTAAACCTGCCATAGTCATAACATGAGAGAAAAACATTTCATAAAACATAACATGAGCCAAAAGAACATAATCATACATGCATTAAAACAATGAGGAACAGTGGGAGATTTCTATAATCGACATACCCCATTTGAGCACAAATGGAGCCCGACCTGTAAGCCTAGTCGAGAGGTCGTCCATGCCTTGCCAAGGGTTTGAAACATGAAAGGCGTGATATCACTCATGAAGGCCCCATAGGGCAAAAGGGACAGTCACTGAGGAGGTCCCAAACATAACCTACAGTGGCACGTAATTTGGAGATTCGAGGCGTAACCTAGCCCCCAAACCTGCTCAGTGTTAAGTACTACTCCCAAAACATGCAATGTTCTTATAGAATTTCATACAGGACATGCATGGCTAGTTAAGTCGTGATAATCATAACATGCTTGAGAATTCGTAATACTAGCCATGGATTTGGGCCCATGGATCGGCCAAAATCATAGTTCATAAATCATAAGCGACATGTGGGCGTTGTGCATAAATTAAATCATACTTGAAGTTCTTAAAATTTATAGGAAACATGATCGTAATATAATGAGTAATTGCAAACATGCTTAAAATTCAAAAGTTCATATCATGCTTGAGAAATCACCATAACCATGAATTTCTCTAAAATCCTCATGATTTAGGCACATATGCTTTGAGAGATTAAATCACCCAATATTGAATAAAAATAAGCGACAACATCCAAATAATTCAAAACTTATGATTTTGAACATGCTAGAACGAGCTCATATCGATTTTTTGAGGAAACATGCATTCGGGTTATGACCTATCAAGAATTGGTAACTTAAACATAGAATTAGGGAGAAATTTGGCATGGGTAAGGACTAAACCACCCATTCGAAACCCGACATACCATGAACTTCTTGATTCTTAACTCCCTTGAAAAGCCCTAGATGGAAACTCGAAGAACTTGAAGAAGAACACTTGAATCCCTTTCCTTTTTCCTCTTTACTCTTAAATGTAGCAAATGAGGTTTTTCATGAATGATTCCCCCTTAAAAGACCCTTTCCAAACCTCAAAACGATGTAGTTTATCTCTTAGGAGCGTAGGAAATTATGAGAAGGCACTTACTAATTCATAGGAAATAACTGCCAGATGACCCTAACGGGTGATCTGACGACTCATTAGGATGGGAAATGACCCGTCATGTCACCCATAAAGTACACTGGTTAACTGAACTACTGAGGCTCACAATGTGAGACTTAATGACTCGTCCCCAATGACCACGACTCGTGGTCACCTCCCGTTAAGTACACTTCCTTAACGTCAATGAAAATCATCCTGTTTGCTCACGACTAACCTCACGAGTTGTTGGGACAGACCATGACTCATGGGGTCCCATCTATATGATACACTAGACCTCTCCTCTAACTATATTCCCACACCACCCCACGATTGGATGACTCATGGTGGTTGACCACGAATCATTCCCTCACTCGTGGGGACCTTAGTCCTTCATTTTCCCCAGGTCTCCCTGCGAGCCACCTAACGACTCATGGGGTCTTCTCAGGAGTCATCACACGACTCGTCATGTGCTTGCAACCTCAATTTCACAATTTTCCTATTTCAACTTTCGGGTCCGATCTTTGACCTTAACATTGCAATAATTCGTTGTGGGATGCAATGGCCCGTTGTCATGAGTCATGTTTTAAGGAGCCCAGATGGTAGTGTAAACCATGACTGATGTAACGACTTGTTGTGGGAAACAAAGAGCCGTCATAGGTGGTCATGGGTTGGATCTCAGGTTTCCCTAGTGGTAGCAACATATGGAAACAACGGGCCGTTGGAACTTATAACGGTCCATTGTATAGGTTGTTGGTAGAAAGGTGAAGGAAGGACTAGGGGATCAACGGGAGGTTACAAGGGGTCATCGAAGGTGACAACGACCCGTTCTATAGGTCGTTGGTCGAGAAGCTGAAAGTTGAAGAGGTCCAGTGCATTCAACGGATGGTGACGATGGGTCGTTGTATGAGACAATGACTCATCCTGAGGGTCGTTTGTTCCAGTTTGGGAAAATTTTTAGATTTTTCTCAGGGGCAGTTTGGTAAAATCCCATGCACCAAACTTTAGGTGACGTGATTTTGGTATTATGTGGAAAATTTTTAAGGGCTTTCCTAAGCCTAATCTCTCATTCTCTCATAAATCTTCTCTAAAACCCTTCTTCCTCCCTTCTTTCAAGTTCAAGGATTCTTCAAGGGTTTTCTTCAAGGGCTTCAAGGTGCGATTTCAAGTGGAATTTCTCCTACCAGGTATGTGGGTCTTTCAACAAGGATATTCTTCCATCCTTGTGTCCCAAAAATATTTTTATTAAAAATTTGATTTCAATTAATCTAGAAAAGCATGACCTATGGCTTGTATGATGAAAAGGTTCTTCTTTATTCTTCTATATTCTTCTTAAATGTTAAAATCATCTGAAATTATGAATTTAATTGGAATGTAAATTGAAGGGTTGCCTTGAATTGTGGATTATATGTTGGGAATACAAGAGTGTAGCATGTTCTTCATAAATTGGCTTGTGTATTGAATGGGATCTATTTATTTCTCATTTGATTATCGTAGTAAATCATGAACATGATGGAATTATGAAAATATTGCATAATTAACCCTAATGACTTGATTATGACATTAATGACTATGTTGAGATGAGTTGGAGTTTGTGGGCTTGAGCAATTGGAAGTAAATTATGTATTATCACCATGTTTTTGATTTAATTGGTTGGGTATGACTAGATTGCCTTTATATTGTTCAATTATGAAGCTTCGGTGGATTCTAAATTATTTTCCTTACTAAAATTTTTTTTCTTAAATCTTGAATCTAAAACGCCCTTGGATGAAAAGTTCGTAAAAGAAGTTATTTATGAGAAATGTGAGATGATGAGGAGATTGATGATGAAAAGCATGTCTCTAAATCTACCCATGATTAAGTCATTGTTTTCAAAATGAATTGAGTAGATCCAAATATGATAAAGTTTGGGCAAGGCCCAACGTTGATTTAAAACGCCGATTTTTCTTGAAATGAGCTTACTGCATTGTTTGGAGCGAAGTCTCCCAATTTTATAAATGTTAGTCAGTGGTATGCTTTGAAATAAATGAAGCCGTGTATCTTTGATAAAGTATTATTGGAAGCTATTAATCATGCATGACCTCATACTACATGATGATGTGAATGATATTACAACTATTGGGCTTGTTGTTGTTAGAAAGTAGCCCTATCTTGTCGAAAAGAATGTCTTATTATGGAAATTAGTAAATGTTCTTGTCTCCAATTAGCTGTAGTAACTTAGAGTAGTCTTAGTTAGTCAGGACTCACATCCCTAGTCTCTAGTGAAGTATGTCTTCCCTTAGTCAGCCGGGACTCACATCCCTAGTCGTTAGTGGAGTATGTCTTCTCTTAGTCAGTCGAGACTCACATCCCCAGTCATTAGTGGAGTATGTCTTCTCTTAGTTGGTAGAAACTCACATCCCTAGTCAGTCAGTGACTCTCTTATATCAGAGCTTCCTCTCCCTTCGATAGTCAGGGATTCTCTTTAGTTGAGAATGTTTCCCTTTGATAGTTAGGGATGCTCCCTTCGATCGTCAGGGACTCCCCCTTGGACAGTCAGGGACCCTCTTGATATCAGTCACGACATCGTACCTTTGTATTGTTCCCGATTATTACTTTTTCTCATCAGTTGTTGCTATAGTGATGTATTTCTTCATATTGTGGTTATATTGATATGAATATGTGAATCCCATAGAAGATTGTCGAATCATTTTAGTTACATTACTATTAATGCATTTTTACATTACTTCCCTCTTGTGTATATTAAGAGTTAGTTTATTTACACTTCCTAAATACTTAGTACATTCCAAGTACTAACCGCACACCTCTTGTGCTTTGTTTCATGATATAGATCCAGGTCCCCAGGTTCAGCTGCGTGGTTAGATATGCTTCTCATTCTTCCAGCTACTAGTGGTGAGTACTCATCCTCCGAGGATGTGGTTTATGTTCTTATTTTTATTATGTTTTAGTTTTCAGAGTTTGGGAGTTAGCTAGGGGCTTGTCCCAGTAACTCATCAGTTAATAGAAGGCTTTCAGACTTGTTTAGACAGATTCAACGTTGTATTTAAGTGTTGCTAATATTTCTATATGGGTTATATTAGATTCCTGTTAGCAGCTATCGCTTATTTATGATGTTAGTCATTTCTGGTGTTAAGAGTATGCGGTGATTATGCCATTGGTCGACTTGGAGCCTCTCGAGGTTCCTTGTCCAGTGTTACGACTAGGGTGTGGACTCTGTTCGTGACATTGCATACATTGATTTAGCTTTATTATCTTGCTTTTGCTTGAAATAAGGAAGTAAAGTTTGGGTGAAGATTCAATAGTGAGGAATTGGGTGTGTGATGCTTCGGCTTGAGCTAGATAAAGTCAAGACCCATATTCATATTCCATTAAAAGGTTACGACTAGAGATAGTTAACCCTTCCTCAAGCTTGGTTGGTTGGTTTGTTAATTGGCTTTGAGATTTGAGAAAACCCAAGGTAAGCACATCCTTTTATTTGATAAACATAGGATATAGCCATAACCAACACTCTTCATGATCTAATTGAATCTAAGACATTTTAATCAACCCTATCAAGTTGACGCCCCATCAAATGCACACCCCTAGTCACACTCATTGATTGCTACAAGTCACTTGACCCTGTTTTATTTTCCAAATTTGATGTCGATACTTGGTCTTCTCCCCCCAATATTTACATTATAGTTTTAGACATGATGTTAGCTAGTTTGAGTAGATTTATGACTTTTGGATAAAATTTCCTTAATCTCTATGGCATTCAACCCCAACACTCATTGGGAATTTATTTTTTGACAACGACCGTAGCCACCTCCTTTATAAAGGAGACTTGTATTGAGCGTAATCCAAAAATGGTGCCATTACCGGGGATTGGCTTGTTAATGTCATTTGTTGTTTATCGATTCAAACTTGTATTGAGTCTTGTTTTATTTTTATTTTCATTGGTTTTTATTTTTACTATGGCATCATGGAATGGAAAGGGGTTTGGTAGTTTCAATCCATATCTTGATGACCCATGTCTATATTGTGGAGGAACTCATTTCTGGAAAGATTGATGATATGCCCCTAGAAGAGAGATGTGCACCTTCTCACTTTTATGATGGGTATGATTGCACTTTATATGGTGGTCATGGTAGACATTGGGGTGATTAACCTAATTAGTTTGCTTATCGACCTAGTTTCTATAACAAAATTCTAGCTGTGCTTTTAAGTTTGACAGGAACGATGACATGGTATGTGAAGGACGAAGCACGACATATGAACGTATGGAAGCCATGCTCCAAATTTTATTGGAAAAGGATGCCGACATCTCAATGCCCATGGAATTGTATACTCCTCAAGAAATAAACTCTAGTTCTCTTAAAGAAGAAGCTGAGGAGATATTGAGAAGCATAACAAGGAGGAGTGAACAATGGGGCCTAGTCCTGACTGACTGGTGAGAACAAGTTCAACATGATGATGAGGAAGTTATATAAAATATGGATTTCTCCATAGGAGGATTTCCACAAGCCTTACGAAATTCCCATCATGAAGAAAAACTTGACCAGGCTAAGCAAAGTAAAGAAGTTAAGCTACTAAAAATTTCTGCTCAACACGTGAAGGCCAACCTAAACAATGTTATGATGGAGACATGCAAGGGTCAACATCAACTGGTCGTGGGTAGTACTTTTGATTAGATCCGAATGAAGATGAGGTAAAGATGAAATTTGAAGAGTTGAGGTCTATTTGCCAAGTAACAAACCTAATATCAACGCAAGATGCCAAAAGTGAAGAAGTGCCGCTAGAGTTGTTAGGACAAGTCCACAAAATACTTTTTCAAGTCTCTAGTGCATTTGATAGGGAGGATGTCAAAATGGAAGCATGCTTGAGAATGGAGCGACTTGGACCTAACTCACAATATTGAAGCAACCAAGTCTATGAAGGATTTTAAAGTGGAAGATCAAAGTAGCTTTATCTTTAAGTTTGTCATGCCAAAAGACCAAATAACATCCCTCCTTTAATGGTCAAGAAGTGCAAGATGTGACATCTATGGCTTGGTGCCTTTATTTTTATACCACCATCCCTACGAGCAGAGTAGAAAACTGAAAAAGAAATTAGGGGTGCAATATAAGTTCAAAGTGGAAAGAAAAGAGGTAAATTTTATGATGTCAAGCCCCGATTTTAAATTAAGTGTTTCTTGGGAGGAAACCCAAGCTTTTTTTTTCTTGTTCAGGGTTGAAAAAGTGTGGAATGTGACAAAAAGTGGAAGGAGCTAAAACAAGGCACCTGCACTGGACCTGCGAAAGATGAGTTGATAATTTACCAATTCATTTGGATTTTAAACATGAGATATTACATTGTTTTCATTCAAATTAGGAAGATTTTATGCCTCTTTTCTTGGTTTGTGCAGACATATGACTTTAACAAAGTAAAGGGAAGAATTGAACGGTAGAAGATATAGGACATGTTCGTAGGTGCCACACAGATAAAACTAGAAAAATAGGCTATATTGGACCTGTGAACTGCATATGGTCATCTGCAGAATGTAGGTGCTACCGCAGTTGACATGGAGAGGGCACTTCCTAAGCCTATTGGAGGATATGCGAGCCGCAAATGGGCATTTGCAAAATACAAATGCCACGCAAGTGACTCAGATGCTGACATGGGAAAAATCATTCAGTTTTGGCATAAATGTACCTCAGAAGCTTCCTAGGATAATTTTGGAAAGTTGTGCAAAAGGAATTTCAAATATTTTACCCTATTTTTACAATTACACATTATGCTATATAAAATTTTATAGAGAGAAGTTTAGAGAGATAGATAGTAGAGTACAATTACTTTGTCTTCTTCAATTCCCATTGGGCAAAAACCTTCATTTTTTTAGATTTTGAGCTTAATTTTAGAACTTAATATGATGAAGTTATAGGAAATCCTTATGGGTATAATTTCTCTTTCCTTATTCATGAGTATCTAAATTATTAGCTAGGAGTATGTACATAATGGGTGTTTAAACTTGATTGGGTGTTGATACTTTATTCTTAAATTCAATTAATAAGTATGGATCTATTATTTCCTTTGAGTTTTAATTGAAAATATTAATGGTTGCAAACATTGATTTAGTTTTCTTATCTTGCTTTTGCTTGAGAGAGAGAAGTGAGATTTGGGTGAGGATTGAATGGTGAGGAATTTGGTGTGTGATGCTTGGGCTTGAGTTAGAGACAATCAAGACCCATATTCAATCTCTTTAAAAGGATTAAGATTCGAGATAACTTAATTCTTCCTCAAGCCTCGTGGGTTGGTTCATTGATTGGCTTTGGGGTTTGAGAAAATCCAAGGTAAACACATCCTCTAGGTTGAGAAACATGGGTTGTAGCTTTATCCACTACTATCCATGCTATACATGAGTTTAAGGCATTTCAATCAACCCTATTCTAGTTGCATCCATTAGTTGCACATCCCTAGTTCCTTCTCCTTGATTGCAACAAGTGAGTTGCCCTTGCTTTAGTTTACAATTTGAATTCGATACTTGCTTCTTTTTCCCCCAATATTTACATGATGCTATTTAGACATGACACTAGCTAGTTTGAGTTAATTTACATCTCTTGGATCATCTGTTCTTATTATATGTGGAATTCCACCTCGACACCCATTAGGAATTTATTTTTTGACAGCAACTGCAGCCACCTCCTTTAAAAGGGAGAGTTGTATTGAGCATTATTAAAAAATGGTGTCCTTGCCGGAAATTGAGATGTGATTTCCATTTGTTGTTTATTGATTCAAACTTGTTTTACGTCTGGTGTTGTTTTTACTTTGTTTGATGCTTCTTTTGGATTGTGTAGGAAGTCAAAGAAGCGGTGCTAGTGATTCTGGTAGTTTGGAGGGATTCATGGAAGTGAAGGATGAACATAGGGAACATAATGTAGTTGGTGCCATTCGCCTACCACCAACAGTATGAAATGTCGTATTCCATGTAACAAGCACCATGTTACATCTCTTGCAAATGAAAGGGCTATTTGACGGACTAGCTAGCGAGGATGCTAATTGACATCTTTGAAGCTTTATTGAAATATTTCAACCATTTAACAGCCAAGAGTCAATCCGTTTGAGGTTATTCCCATTCTCTTTGACGGGAGAGGCTACGACATGATTGGTGGAGCTGCCTCTGAGATCTATCACATCTTGGAAGGAGTTGACTAAAACATTTCTTGATAGATTGTTTTCACCCTCTCGGATGCTTCAACTTCATGAAGAGATCAGGCACTTCTGAAAACTCTCGGTATAGGTGCGACTGAGATTTAAAAAGAAAGTTGCAATTTGTCAAATCATGGACTGCCGGATGGGGTCCTTATTCAAAGTTTTTACTGGTCCCTTGATTTGATAAACAAGTCTATGGAAAATAATTTGGCTGGTGGTTCCATCATGCACCAGACCTACGGACTTGCTAAGGCACTCTTGGATTGAATGACGAAAACCAAGCGAGCATTATGTACCAGAGAAACAGAGGTTTCCCCCAATGCATCTTCCAACAATATGACAGCTGAAATGCGGAGAAGAGATGAAGAAATAGATGAAACATTGGCTAAAATGATGATCCAAGTAGAGTTGCTTGTAAAGAAGTGTTTGGGATGCAGATCCAAAAGTGTCAACACTATCGGAGCTCAAGGATGCAACTCATTTAAGGAGGATGTTTCTCAAGTAACATATGATGAGGAATGTCAATTTATAACGAGCCAAATGGTGGGTTCTCGTCAGGGATACCAAGGTGCTAATCAAGGCCCATGACGTCCTCATGATGAAAACCAAGGTTGGAGAGATAGAGAAGACAAAGGCTGGAGAGAAAGGGATAATAGATGGAGAAACTGTGAGCCCGAAAGATAAAGGGATAGGTACAACCGTTAGAGTGCAAATCCATACATTTCTCCCCTTAAAGTTGATGTAGTGTCATGACCCGAACGTACACCCGGATCGTAGACATGGGACAACGGACTCCGAGAGACCCCAAGTCAACCCATTGCTCATGCATTCAACTAATCTCATTAAAATAAATGGAATAGTAAGCATAAAACATCACAGAAACGTAACTATGACATAGCATCAGAAAATACCAAACATTTACATAAGCTGAGTACTATGCATTTGTCCGGAAGCCTCTAATACGTAAGATGGTTTGATGGGACAACATCCCCAACTAACACAAGCAACAACGAAATATAATCAACATGAAATTTTATCAAACAACCCTCGAAACATGAGGACTCACCAACAAGCTGATATCGTAGGCTGGGATGGACTAAGGATGAAGATGAGCATGAGACCCGGACCCTGCATCATGAAACGATACAACATAAAAAGTATGCGGTTAGTACGTGGAATGTACTGAGTATGCAAGGTAAGTAAAACGAACATTTTAAAAGTAGAGTAAACTCATAAATAGACATAGGAGGAGGACATCATGCTTACATCAAAATTTTCGTAATACAACATAAGGCTCAAGACTTTCAAATCATTCATAATCATTCATTATCATAGTGGTAAATAAATTTATCATAATATAAATTGATCCAATAACATAAACATAACAATGCCTAAAATATGTAAAACTATGGGAGGACTCGGCATAACCGGCACCATCATGGTAGAGCCTTTCATGATGCCCCACTGTCTCGCTCAAGTGGGCAGAGCCGACCCTGGCTTGCTAGGCAAGGGTCATGCATAAGGCATGCCATCACAATTGAGGGAATCATTATCAACATGTCATATCATTTACAACCCACGGTGGCATGTGGTTATGAGACACCGGCGTAGTCCTTTGAACATCGGGCTGCTTGGTGCTAGACACAGCTCCCAAAAACATGCATATAGGATCATGCATAAATAATTAACATCATTGGCTAAGATATATCATTTATCGTCATTGATCCCCTTTAAAACATGCTTAGCCAAGAATCAAGGCCCTTTTTATCGGCCAAATCTTGAATCGATAAATCATGCAATTTGTTTCATAAATCGTATATCATTTTTCAACATTTGGGCATTGCCCATTACTTCATCATACTCAATACTTTCAAAATATGCTCATAAACATGGGTAACTAGAAAATCATTCTTTTCCATCATCAATAAACTCAAATTGTAGAGTATCCATCATAAATCATAACTTCCATGAACTTTCATCAAATGGGCAATTTAGATTTAAGAGCTTGAAACATGATTAAAGGAAAATAATGATACAACCTGCCCATCATTCAAAATTCAATAATTAAAAATCAATTAAATCATACCCATGAAGTGAAATCACATTGTCATGCTTTGGGTAAAGCCCCATGGAATTTCAGTAGGAGGATTCATGAATTAACTTGAAATTTGGGCATGGGTGGGGAAGAATTTCACCCATTTTAAAACCCTACATACCTAGGAATACATGGACTTGAAGTTCCTTGAGCACACACAAGGAAATTGATGAAAATTTGGGGAAGGAGGCCTTGAATCTCCCAAAAACCTCACTAAAATCCTTGCATGAGAATGGGCATGCATAAAGGGCTTAACCCATCTTATCTTACTCAGAATCATATCCAAAACGATGTAGTTTAGGCCTTAGGGACTTAAGAAGTTACAAAAACACCCTTATTAAAACGCAGGAATTTCTGGTTGCCAGTCCTCACGAGGGACGTAACAGATCGTTGCCACAGGGCATGACTTGTTGCTTCGATCCATTGAGTCCACTGCAAAAACGTCCAAGGGAACCCCGTGGGTGAATTCACAAGTCGTGAGGTCAAACCAGAACTCGTGGTCACCTTCTGTGGACTACACTGCCCATCCCATCTTGCCAAATCTCCAAGGTTTACCACAAGTGACCTCACGAGTCGTGAAGTCTGACCACAACTCGTGTTCAAGCCCGTGGCCTCCTCACTCAGGCCTTGCCACACCATGCTGACCACCAGTCACCTCACGACTCGTGGTCACTCCTCATGACTCACCTCATGAGTCGTTTTTTGACCTGGTGCGAATTTTCAGTTTTTCTCCGTTTTCACTTTTGGGTCTGATCCTTGGTTCCCGGGGTATAACAATATCTCTCCCTTGGGAACATTCATCCTAAAATGTTAGAAACATGTAGAAAACTCATAAACAAGCTATCACCATATACGATTACCAATCATTTAAGTCAAAAATTGACGAAATGACTACCTTCGAAAGGAACTACATAGCTAAACTGAGTTTCGACATCACATACTTTTACCGTATCAAAAAACAAACTTGTACACATGAACTGAACAGGAAAAGCTGATTAATATTTAGGGAAAAACTAGTACATCAAACTGAAACTAAGCCGGTAGGGAACAAATGAGGGTATTTAGCTATCATATCTGCTTCGGCTTCCCACGTAGCCCCCTCAACATGTTGATTTCTCCATAATACTTTAACTGAAGCTATTTCTTTGTTCCTTAGCCTCCGAACCTGACGATCCAAGATTTCAACGGGAATTTCTTCATAACTAAGGTTGTGCTCAACTCCAATGTAGTCTACCGGAATTACCAAGGATGGATCACCCAAGCACTTCTTCAAAAGTGATACATGAAAGACGGGATGAACCGAAGATAGCTCCGAGGGAAAATACAACTCATACGCCACTTTACCAACTCTTCTCACAACCCGGTAGGGGCCAACATAGCGGGGACTGAGTTTACCTTTCTTTCCAAACCACATGACTCCCTTCATGGGAGATACCTTTACAAATACCCAGTCGTCCACATAAAACTACAAATCTCTTCTCCTCACATCAGCATATGATTTTTGACGACTCTAAGCGGTTTTCAACCGGTCCCTTATCAATTGAACCTTCACCATCGCCTCATGAACCGAATTTTGTCCTATCATAGCTACCTCACCAACCTCGAAACATCTGATGGGAGATCTACACCTCCGCCCGTGAAGTGCCTCAAACGGTGCCATCTGGGTACTAGAGTGGTAACTATTATTATAAGCAAACTCGATCAAGGGCAAATGATCATCCCAACTACCTTTAAAATCCATAACACATGCCCTCAACATATCCTTAAGGGACTGAATGGTTCATTCGGCCTGGCCGTCTATTTGTGGATGGAAGGCTATACTGAGCTTAACCTGTATCCCAAACCCTTTTTGAAAAAATGCCAGCATTGAGAGGTAAACTGAGTACCTCGGTCTGAGATAATAGACAAGGGAACTCCATGAAGTTAAACCAACTCTCGTGTATACAACTTAGCATAATCATCCACTGAATCTGTGATCTTGACCGGTAGGAACTGTGCCGCCTTAGTTAGCTTGTCCACCACCATCCAAATGGAGTCATAGTGTCGGCGAGTAAGAGGAAGGCCTGTAACAAAATCCATATTTATCTATTCCCACTTCCAAGTGGGGATGTTGATATCCTGAAGTACACCTCCCGGCCTTTGATGTTTGACTTTCACTTGCTAGTAGTTTGGACATTTTGCTAGGAACTCTACAATATCTTTCTTTATACCATCCCATCAATAGATTTCTCGCAAATCCTGATACATTTTCATGGATCCTGGATGAATAGAATATCTGGTACCATGTGCCTCATGTAATATCCAAACTCTCAAATTATCGACTTCGGGAACACATAGTTTACTCTGGTATCGTAGCACACCATCTCCCCCTTGGGAGAAAACCTCCACCTTCTCACTCTACACCGCCTCCTTCAGCTTCCTAAATATTGGATCCTCATCTTGCCTAGATTTAACATTAACTACCAAGGATGATTCTGACCCGTTATGCACAACAACAGCGCCATCGGTCGAGTCGATCAATCTAACTCCCAGCCTTGCAAGTTGGTGGACATCCTTCACCAACTCCTTCTTTCCCTCATCCACGTGGGACACACTTTCCATGGAGAGTCTACTAAGTGAATCTGCAACCAAATTAGCCTTGCCCGGGTGGTAAAGGACGCTCATGTCATAATCCTTATGTAATTCCAATCACCTCTTTTGCCGAAGATTTAGATCCTTCTATGTGAACACATAATGCAAGATCTTGTGATCCATAAATACATCCATGTGGACACCATACAAGTAATGCTGCAATATCTTCAATGCAAACACCACCGCCGCCAACTCGAGATCATGGGTCAATTAATTCCTTTCATGGACTTTCAGCTGTCTTGAGGCATATCTTATCACCTTGCCATGCTGCATAAACACACATCCCAATTCGACTCTCGAAGCATCACAATAGAAAACAAAACCATCGGTTCCCTCGAGTAAGGTCAACTCTGGTGTTGAAGTGTGTCGGGTTTTCAACTCTTGTAAGCTTTTCTCACAAGCATCCGACCATTGGAATTTTACCTTTTTCTAAGTCCACCTGGTCAATGGGGCCGCAATAGGTGAGAAACCCTCAACAAACCTCTAGTAGTAACCTGCTAGGCCCAAGAAACTCCTAATTTCTGAAGGATTCATCTATCTGGGCCAATTCTTCACCGCCTCTATCTTCTAGGAGTCTACCCTTATGCCTTTGCTTGATACTACATGTCCCAGAAATGCTACTTAGTTTAGACAAAATTCGCACTTACTAAACTTTGCATACAACTGACGATCCTTGAGGGTTTGCAGCACTATCCTCAAATAAGTGGCATGCTCCTCCTCGCTCTGGGAGTATATGAGAGTTTCGTCAATGAACACGATCACGAACACATCCAAATATTGCTTGAACACCTTGTTCATCAGGCCATAAAAGCTGCGGGAGCATTGATTAGCCCTAAAGACATAACAAAAAATTTGTAGTGACGGTACCGAGTCCTAAAAGCAGTCTTTGGGATATCACTCTAAGATGGTGATACCTGGACCTGAGATCGATCTTGGGAAACGACCCGGGATCCTGAAGCTTGTCAAACAAATCATTAATCCTAGGTAAGGGGTAATTTTTCTTGATTGTAGCCATGTTCAACTACCGATAGGTAATACACATGTGAAGGGAACCGTCCTTCTTTCAAACAAACAAAACTAGTGCACCCCATAGAGACCGGCTCGATCTAATGGAGCCCTTATCCAACAAATCCCTTAACTGATCCTTCAATTCCTTTAGCTTGGCTGGAGCCATCCTGTAAAGAGGGATAGAAATAGGCTGCGTGTCTAGCAATAGGTCAATACAAAAACCAATTTCCCTTTTCGAAGGAACACCTGGAAAATCCTCGGGAAACACCTCCAGATATTCTCACACCACCGGAACTAACTGAATAGTCGGGGTCTCGAACTCCACATCCTTAACCCTAACTAGGTGGTACATACACCCCTTAGAGATCATCTTCCTAGCCTTGAGATAGGAAATAAACCAACCCACTGGCAATGTTGAACTACCCTTCCACTCCAAAGCTGACCCACTTGGAAATGAAACTCCACGGTACAGGTCCTACAATTAATCAAAGCATAACATGCAAACAACTAATCCATACCAAGAATAAAGTAAAAGTCAGTCATGGCTAACTCTACCAAATCTGGGGAGGTAACCTTATGCAACACAGTGACTGGGAACCCTCTATATACTCGTCTAGCTACAACCGAATCACAAACTAAGGTACAAACTGAAAATGGTTTTGACAAGGTCTCTGGACTAACTCCAAGGCTACTAGCAATGTAGGGAGTCACAAAAGACAATATGGCTCCCGGGTCTAACAAGACATAAACATCAATATGAAAGACACGAAACATACTAGTGACCACGTCTGGTGAAGTCTCCTACTCCTGGCGCGAGGTAAGGGCATAGAATTGATTTTGGCACTGACTCCCACCCCCACTAGTAGATGCTCCCTGTGGAGCTAAATAGGCTGGAGCTACCACTATCCTGGTGATCTGTGCTCGACCCCTATCATCACTCTATCTGGCATATGGACGTGCTCAGCGCATGTGCCCAGATCTACCACACCCGAAGCAGACATCCGAACTGAGCAGGCACTCCTCGGTGTGACTTTTGTCGCACTTCCTGCAGGCTAGAGTGGTATACTCTAACTGGGTGCCCCTTTAATCCGTCGACCTTAGAGCCCTGCTCCTGTGTTCACTCCTAGGTCTACATGGGATGCTAGCTGATGATGGTGCCCAGGCTAGTGACCTCTGCTGGAACAGTGGACGGTAGCCATCGCCGGACCTCTGACGTGAAAACTCATGACTATTTGTCCGAGCTCTCTTTGCCTCCCTCTCCCTCATATGAGCCGCCTCCATCTACTGGGCGTACAAAACTATGCGAGGAAAGTCCATATCCTAATGAAGCATGGCAGTCCTGCAATCCTTGTCTAAAAAACGGCCACGCCATAAATAAATCAGCTCACATGCGTCCTCTGATCCATAACCAACTATTGGGCATACTTTAACAACCGGGTGAACTCAAGGGAGTACTCCAGCACTATCATCTTTCCTTGCTTGAGGTTAACAAACTCAACTACTTCGGAGGGAAGAACCTGTCAAGAAAGGCCATGTGGAACTCATCTCAGCTGATAAGGCCTGCTCCCGCTACCCTGCTGTCCTTCCATTGCTTATACCAAATATAAGCGACCTCTTTTAGATGATATAAGGCCATGTCTACAAAATCCCCATTCGTCACCCCCATAACCCGAGTGACCTTCAAGATCCCTTCAATGAACTCGTGTGGATCCTCATACACCTTTGATCCGCGAACTCGGGAGGGTTCATCCTCAAGAAGTCTCTAATCCGAGTCGCCGTTGCATTGCCATTATGTGTAACCTATGCAACAGCCTACTGATTTATCTGAGCGGTCAAGGCCTGCGCCAACATCTGAATCACCACCCAAACTTCGGCGTGGGAAGCTTGTTCTGGTGCTTAGGTCTTCGAAATAGGTGGAGCTTGCTGATACCCATAGTCGTTGCCATCTCCGTGGCCTTCATATTTCCATTCCTCCTTTCGTTCATTCTCCTAGGAACCATAATTCTGCAATTACGAATTGCACGAATTAGAAGGATGGAAAGGCTTTTCATAGCACGACATAGAACATGAAAGAAGGGAACATTTCCTAAAATGTTTAGTAGCCTCTTCGTCATAGGTGTGGCGTGCTTTACCCCCATGAAAAAGAAATTACCTAACGCGGCTTTCGGACACCCTAGGACACTTCAAACCTATTGCTCTGATACCAAGTTTGCCACGACCCAAACGTACACCCAGATAGTAGACTAGAGACATGGGACACCGAAGAGACCCCAAGTCAACCCATGTATAAAACATTCAACTAATCTCATTCAAATAAACAGAATATTAAGCATAAAACATCACGTAAACATAACCATGACATAGCACCAGAAAATGCCAAACATTTACACAAGCTGAGTACTACGCATTTGTCCGAAAGTCTCTAATACGTAAGATGGGTTGATGGGACAACATCCCCAACTAACCTGAGCAATATTGAAGAATAATCAATAGGAAAGTTTATCAAACGTCCCTTGGAACATGAAGACTCACCAAAAAGCTGTTATCATAGGTTGTGATAGACTAAGGATGAGGATGAGCTTGAGACCCGGACCCTGTATCATGAAATGATACAACATAGAAAGTATGTGGTCAATACGTTGAACATATTGAGTATGCAAGGTAAGTAAAACGGACATTTTAAAAGTAGAGAAAACTCATAAATAGATGTAGGAGGAGGACATCATGCTTACATCGAAATCTTCATAGTAAAATATAAGGCTCAAGACTTTCAAATCATTCATAATCATTCATTATCATAGTCGTAAATAAATTTATGATAATATAACTTGAGACAATAACATAAACATAACAATTCATAAAACATGCGGAACACTGGGAGGAGTCGTCATAACACCATCATGGTAGAGCCTTTCATGATGCCCCACTGTCTCGCTCAAGTGGGCAGAGCCGGCCCTGTCTTGCTAGGCGAGGGTCGTGCATAAGGGGTGATATAACAATTTAGGGGATCATTATTAATACATCATATCATTTTAAACCCACGGTGGCACGTGGTTATGAGACACCGACATAGTCCTTTGAACGCCAGGCTGCTCGGTGCTAGACACGGCTCCCAAAAAAATGCATATAGGCTCATACATAAATTATTAACATCATGCATAAAAATTCATTGGCTAAGATATAACATTTATCATCATTGATCCCCTTTAAAACATGCTTAGAAAATAATCAAGGCCCTTTTTATCAGCCAACATTATGAATTGATAAATCATGCAATTCGTTTCATAAATTGTAAATCATTCTTCAACATGTGGGTATTGCCCATTACTTCGTCATACTCAATACTTTCAAAATATGCTCATAATATGGGTAACTAGAAAATCTTGCTTTTCCATCATCAATAAACTCAAACTGTAGAGTATTCATCATAAATCATAACATCCATTAACTTTCATCAAATGGGAAATTTGGATTTAAGAGCTTGAAACATGATTAAAGGAAAATAATGATATAACCTGACCATCATTCAAAATTCAATAATTAAAATTCAATTAAATCATACACATAAAGAGAAATCACGTTGTCGTGCTTCGGGTAAAACCCCATGGAATTTGAGTAGGAGGATTCATGAATTATCTTGAAATTTTAACATGGGTGGGGAAGACTTTCACCCATTTTAAAACCCTACATACCTGGGAATAGATGGACTTGAAGTTCCTTGAGCGCCCACAAGGAAATTGATGAAAATTTGGGGAAGAAGGCCTTGAATCTCCCAAGAACCTCTCTAAAATACTTGCATGAGATTGGGCATGCATAAAGGGATTAACCCATCTTATCTAACTCAGAAACATATCCAAAATGACGTAGTTTAGGCCTTAGGGACTTAGGAAGTTATGAAAACACCCTTATTAAAATGCAGGAATTTCTGGTCGCCAGTCCTCATGAGGGACCTAATGGATCGTTGCCACAGGGCACGACTCATTACCTTGATCCATTGAATACACTACCCAAACCTCCAAGGGAATCCCACGGGTGACTTCATGAATCGTGAGATCAGTTCACAACTCGTTCCATGGCCTACATTGCCCATGCCATCTTGCCAAACCTCCAGGGTTGGCCACGGGTGACCTTATGAGTCGCGAGGTCTGACCATGACTCGTGGTCAAGCCCGTGGCCTCCTTACTTAGGCATTGCAACACCGTGCTGACCACGAGTCACCTTATGACTCATGGTCACCCCTCCTGACTCACCTCATGGGTCGTTCTATGAGCTATTGGGAATTTTCGGTTTTTCTCCCTTTTCACTTCCTGGTCTGATCCTTGAGTTTTTAGGGTATAACATGTAGCCCCTATGTTACCTAGTGTGAGTGATGTAGTAAATTAAAATATTGAGGAAATGTTGGCTCAGGTGTTAAAAAAGTGGAGTCAACCGATAATAGAGTAAAAGAATTAAAAGGGGAGGTGTCTGATCAGATGGTAATTTACCAACTCGCTAGCCTCTTAAAAATGAGTTTTTTGCTTAGTTTTTAGGTCATTTAGGTGGATTTTATGCCCTTTCTCCTTGTTCTTTGCAGGTACTTAACTTGAGTATAAAAAGCATAAAATTGAGCAAGAGCCATGAAAAATGGAGATGAGGAACGACACTCCACCGGAAGACACCGGTGAAACATCGGCTGACCATAAATGCCTACTGTGTTGAGGAAGAATTCCTAGCGAACAGTAGATCAACACCGGAAAACCACAAGTGCCAATGCCAAAGTTCTTTGGAACCCACTAGCCATCAATTGTGACCAACCGGCGTTCCGTGGACTAGCACCGGCAAACCGCCAGTGACTTGCAAGTGACGCCCGTTAGAAAAGGGAAAAAGTGTCCAGCTTAGAAAAAAAGGAGCATTTTTGTACCCTACTTTTGTATATCTCAAAAAAGAATTGAACATTCTATTCCACATGATGACTGGCATTAAATTTAATATTGAAGAGAAAGTAGAGAGAAGTTGGCGAATTGAATTGTATAGAGAGAAAGCTTCATATTCTTCTTTGAAAAGATAGAACAACTCCATTGGAGATCAGAACCTTGTGCTTGCATTTTTTTACTCATTTTGTTGAATTGATATTGGATTATTCCTTTATGCAATGTCTTCTTCTACTTATATGAGTCGCTAAATTCCTTGCTAGGGGTGTGTGAAAGATTGAGGTTGATTTAAATTGGGTATTGTTCAATATATCTTAGATTTACTCAATTAGTATAATTCTAGTATTTCATATAATTTTTAATCTAAATACTCAAAGTTGCAAATGTGATTTTTATTTACTCTAATTTTTCTTGATGAAAAAATTTAGAGCATGGGTAATGAAACATTAGTGGGTAACTGGGTGTTGATCATGTGGGGTTGGGCTAGAGATAGCCACAACCTATTATCAAACACACATTGAGAATCAATGCTAGAAATAGTTTATTCTTACACAATTTGATGTGGTTATTGTGAAGTAGACTTTGGGGTTTGAGCAAACCTGAGCTATAAGGCGCCTAATTGGTTGAAAAACATAAAGTGCCACCTCGTCCCCAACTAATTATACTATTGAGTAATGCCACGAGCTATTAATAATCCTAATCAAATGATGCCCCAATAATATCACACTCCTAGTAGTCTCTCCTTCGGTATTTTTTACGCTTTGTCGTTATTTTCGTGAGCAAATTTTGTAGTTCCATTTACAAGTTGTGATTTTCCCAATTTTTACTTTATTATTGTTGAGACATTAATGCAAGTTACTTCAATTTGATAGAAAACTTTCGTGTGATCAACTACTATTCCCTGTGGGATTCGAGCCCGACACTCGTCAGATATATTTTGTTTCCAACTAAAGAGGATGTTGGTCAGCTGCGTTAAGGAGGCGAAACTCCAATGCTCACTGGCGACCGCCGATTAAACGCAAGGCAAGTTGTGCAATGTATTTAAAATATACCAACCTATTGACCAAACCTGACCTAGGGATTAAAAAATCCGGTCAAATCCTCTCCAACTCCCCATAAACCCTTTTCTCCACCTTTCCATTTCCAATTTACACTTTTTAACTTCCCCATAAACCACCTTTCCACCTTCCCACCATTATACCCACCTCCTCACCTACCACTCCTCTCCACTCCTTCTCTCCTATAAATTCCCCATTGCCACTCTCCTCATCTCATCACTTCTCAACACCGTTGTAAAGAAAGAGTCTTGTGGAAATTCCATTGTTCGTCAACACCAAACTTCTATCTCTCTTTGCTCTTTGTTATCAAATCATTCGATATGTGTCTCATGCTTTGATTTTTATTATTGTTTGAAGATGTGAATAAGTTTGATAATGCTAATGTCAAAGTTTTCCCCACTCATGTTTCCTTATTATCCTGTTCTTATGCTTTTCATTGCTGGTATATTTTTCATATATGGGCATGTGGGGGCATTGATGAAATGTTTAATGTTCGTGTGGGTATCCTCTGTTGTAAAATTCTTGATTCTTAAGGTGCTTGGTTTTACTTGGAGGTGAAGTCTGAGTAGACCATTTATGCTTAGAATGCACGATTTGCCCAAAGATAGATGGAGTGATGTCTTTCCTAAGGGTGAATTGCCCCTTTTCCTTTTTTTTGTTTTTGTTGTTGTGGTGTGGGTGAGTGAATCTTGGAGATGAAGGATTTTCGTTTCACTGAGTTTGGGGATGAAATACACTGAATGGTGTTCACTGGAGAACTGTCGGTTAGGCCTAGTGAAACGCTTGATGAAGCACAGGTTTGGGTACAAGGCTTCAGGCCACTGTCCCAGACCTCCATCTCACAGGTGCTCCTCGAGTCAAGACTGGAGAAATGCCAGTATAGCGCTGGATGAATCCTGTTTTCCCCAGTCCAGTGTATATGACCAAAGGCTAACTGGCGCTTCGCGAGGCTCCACTTGTGTTTTGCTAGTGTCCCATCGGTATTGCCAGCACTTAACCTTTAAACCCTTAAATTTTTTTTCATCCAATTTTTATAATTCCCTACCTTATTTTAGAATTGATTTCAATTTTTATTTTTCACACGCAAAAAATACAAAAAGAAATATTATTGTATGGCACTAACATGGTCCTTCAAATTGTGTCTTCATCCAAGCAACCAAGCAAAGGAAAGGCCCCAGCATCATCTAAAAGCAAAGGAAAGAGGAAAGCAAGGGCGACCCCACCCCCAACAGTAGAGAAGTTATTTTATTTTGCATGCCTGACATGGAAGGGAACTATGCTATTCGCAAGGGGCGCTCTATCACGGTAGAGAAGCACCTCAACTTGCTGGGGATGCGAGGTGACTTCCCAAATATCATAGCACAATTCACTGACCGCCAATTGAACGTCTTTGCCAATCCTCTGCCAGACTTCTACTACAGCGCATGTTGGTTATAAGGCTTCAGGCCACTGTCCCAGACCTGTGTTTCACTGGCTCTCCGCGAGTCAAGATCGGTGAAATACCGGTGTGGCACCGGATGAACCCTATTTTTCCCCAGCCCATTGTACATTATAGGTGGCAACCCGGCGCTTCATAGGTCTCCACATGCATTTCGCCGGCTGTCCCACCGGTACTGCCAGCACTTAACCTCTGAGCCCTTCAATTTGTTTTCCATCTAATTGTTATAATTCCCTACCTCAAATTAGAATAGATGTCAAGTTTTATTTTTCAAAAGCCAAAAATAAAAAAAGAAATATTATTGTATAGCATTAATATGGTCCTGTAGATTATGTCTTCATCTAGGCAACCAAGCAAAGAATGGCCCCGAACTCATCTAAAAGTAAAGGAAAGGGGAAAACAAGGGAGACCCCAGCCCCCAACTCTAGAGAAGCTATTATATTTTGAGTGCCTGACATGGAGGGGCTCTATGCTATTTTCTAGGGGCGCTCTATCACTGTAGAGAAGTACTTCGACTTGGGAGCACATTTCACTAACCGCCAATGGAACATCTTTGCCAATCCTCTGCCAAACTTCTACTAAGCCTAGTACCCCAGTTCTATGCATCATACAAGGCAAGGCAAGAGAGCATGCATCATAGAGGCAAGGTTGACGAATTCCCTACCTTCCCTCAGTTATGGTGAGGGGTGTAGAAGTTGACATCACACTAGTGGCCATCAATTCTTTATTTTAGGAGGGGGAGATTGACTCCAGAACTGAGTATTCAGCTAGAATTGCCAACAAAGAGGATCAGTTCAATTGGATTGCACCTACCATTGCAGCTGATTCATCATTCTAGGCTTCTATGGGTGGCGAGATCTCCCCGCATGATTTAAAGTTTGAAGCCAAGTTGTGGCTTGATTTTTTGGCAGCCGCATCATGCCCTCAAAGAATGAGCATAGGGTAAATTTGGAGGCGTTCATCCTCATCACTTTCATCAAAAGAGGGGTCCCCATAAACTTTAGGAAAATAGTGGCGATTAAGATGAAGAAAAAGGGGAGGCAAGCTGGAACCTTAATTCCCTATGTCGTGCTCATAATAGCCAGTTGTTGAAGTTAGCTAAAGAAATACCTCTCATGATCCAACAAGACATCAAGAAGGCCATGAAACCACTGGTTGAAATATTAGGATGCCTTTGTGCTAAATTTGAAGTTTTAGAAAAGGAAGTGACTACCTTGAGAGGTGAAGTGGAGGGACACAAGGAAATATTTCACCTGAAAATATTGAAATGAATGAACCACTAGCCACTACTGCACCACCTGAGGGAAGAAAGACCCCACCAGATGATTTGTGCGTGGGGTATAATAGCCCTTTGGAAATTGTGTTCGATGAAGAAATACATCACTGTCGCCCACCGCCCCATCGGATGCTCATACAAGAGAAACAGATCCATCATGGAGACCTAGTGGGGTGGAAAACACTTCTTATCATGAACTCAGAACTCTTCTAGATCATTGGGTGGTTCTCGATCCAGGAAAACCACTCGAACTCCCACCTGATCTGTTGATGCCTTCTGTGATTGAAATTGATTCATGGCATTTGATGAGGCCACCTATTCATAGATTCCTCGCACCCATAATTAGATCATTCTGGGAGACCTCTTGAACTTTTTGTTCTTTCTTTTTACATTGAGGGAAATGTATTTTTGAAGTTGGGGGTGGGGATGAGTGTTGCCTTTTTTGATGAGAGGGTTTTGCCCTTGTGAGGCTGATTTGAAATGTTTATGCGGTTGGCTTATTTGTTCTTGAATTGTTAGTGCTTATGATTTGGTCCTTATTTAACTTTCCAAGTTTGATTTTTGCCTTTGTAAATAATAGCTAGTGAATAAACTTCGAATGTTTTCTTTATACTGCAATTCTTTCTCGAGGAGCAATGTCTTTTTTCTTTTCTTTTTCTATTGTCAAACCGGGTGACATTTCCCAATGATAGATTGTAAGGCGACTTTCCTAAGGGAAAATGCCATGTTTTTGAGTCTTGTTGAGATTTTTTTTGAGGGGTACCACCAAAAATTTTTGTGTGGCATGAAAATAATGAATTTTTAAGAAATGGGGAATTTTAAATGGAAAAATATAGCACTCTCTTGTCATATATTGCACATTCCTTGTTGGGCTTGTTGATTCACATGCTCAATTGTCTTTAAATTGTAATCTGGTTGTGGTGATGTATTGTGTGAATTCCTTGGTGTGTGATGCCTTGTGTGGTGAGACTGATTTAATGATTCCCATGTATATACGTTTTTCTAGAACTTCCCTTAGTATGATTCAAGGCAAAATCCTAGACGTAGTTACACTTAGAACATGATTTTAGGTTTTCTATTTCTAGTCACTTCTCCCAAAATGACCTCCTTAAACATCTTCCTTTGCTAGCCAATGTTGAGCCTTGACCCTTTCTATTAGAAATCACATTACAAGCCTAATGACCCTTTTTAATCCCCATCTTTGGCACCCATCCTCCCTAGTTGCTAGTGGTGAAAGAGTGAAAAATAGGGCTGCAAGCCCAAGAATAGGGAGAGATAAGGTAATGTGTGGAAATAAGGTAAAAGCCTAAGTTTGGGGGTTCACAAGAAAAGGGAGAAATGTGAGAGCTTCAATGTGAGGTAGCACCAAATTGTGATTAAAATGAATAAATGGGTTGGTTGAAAAATCGTGAATCATTGAAAATAGAAATAATAGTGAAAGGTGTTACGTCTTGCTTAGATGAGGCAGAATGTGGAATCCAAAGGTGTTATAAGGTTGGCTCTTGTTAAACAAAAGATGAAGATGATGAGCAAGGAGAGATAAGGTGGAATGATCTCAATAGTATGATGGGATGTTTAAAATGTTCACAAATAGGCATTAGGGAGGTTCTATCCACCAAAATTCATTGTTTATCCTACCTTAACCACTATCCTTCATCATGGCCTCCAAGTCCTAATAGATTTTGAGTATAGCAACTCTACATTAGTGGCGAGCTACATGAAGGGAAAGCCCATGGGTCAAGTTGTGTGCATGGAGAATTTCTTTCTGAGAGTGAGCATTATTATCCTATGCTATAATCTCTTGTGTATGCATTTCTTGATGATAAAAAGGGATTTTCTCTTCTTGTGAGTGGCATCAAACCCTTGAAGAACTTGCTTGCATTGGTGCGAAGAAATTATTTGGACATCAGTTTTGTGAGCTCCAGGGAAAGCTTTGAATGGTGAATTTGTAATGATTTGAGATGCTATGTCTGCTTGTTTTGATAAACCATGCCATTTAAAAAAAAATGAAAACATTTGTGAATCATGCCTATTCCTTATGGTTACCTCTTGAAACTTTTGCAACTTTTTTTGGGATTCTCTTCTTTTTTCCTTGTGTTGGTGAGTAATTTTTGGGTTGTCATAGGTTCAGTGTTTGTCACGACCCGAGAGTACACCCGGATTGTAGACATGGGACAAGGAACACCGAAAGGCTCCAAGTCGACCCATGGAATATTCCTCGCATACACTTAGCATAAGAAATGGAAAACATCATGAACGAGCTAAAGAACTGACTACAAACTGATATAAATCAAAATGACAACTTAATAACATTTAAATACAAGGTTGGTCCTGCTTAACAAGTCTTAAAGCCTTTTAATAAATTGATGGGTTGCTGGGATAGGCCCCCAACTAACTCCAAAAGACTGAAAACTGAAGCATAATAAAACAACAATGCTGCTCACATCCTCGGAGGATGGGGACTCACCACTGGCAGCAGGGAGAATGGGGTAGCGTATCTAACCACACGACGGAGCCTAGAGACCTGAATCTATATCATGAAAGGATATAGCACAAGAGGCGTGCAGTCAGTACTTTGAATGTACTGAGTATGCAGGAAACGTAAGTAAACTAACTCATATTATTAGCAAGAGAGAAGTAATATAAAGCATATTAATAGCAATGTAATAGAAGTGAATTACAACTATCTTACAAAAGGATTGCAGCTTCAATTAACATAACCACATTACAAAGAAATGCATTATTGTAGCATCCGTTGATGTGCAAAAAGTAATAATCGGGAATAATACAGAGTGTGAGGCCATGACTGATATAAAGAGGGTCCCTCACATCTAAGGGGGAGTCCCTGACAATCAACGGGGAAACATTCTAACCTAGAGAGAATCCCTGACTGTCATAGGGAGAGATAACGCTCTGATATAGAGAGTCACTAACTAAAACAAGGTCCCGAACAACGCAGAGAAAATAAAATGCTCAACTGACTAGGGATGTGAGTCCCGACTGACTACATGAAGACATTCTCCACTATCGTCTAGGTAGGACATTCTCCACTAGCGTCTAGGTAAGACATTCTCCACTATCGTCTAGGTAAGACATTCTCCACTAGCGTCTAGGTAAGACATTCTCCACTATCGTCTTTTAATGCTATCTCTCAAATAAGCATGGATTCACATCTTGACATGTTAATAACAAGCTCAATCATTGTGATTCACATTATTACAAAACCAACTTCCTCATTAGCTTTAACATCACATTATTAGCATGCTATAAATTCGTACTAGCATTATTCTATAATGGCATCTTGATTCCGTATTCACCTCATTCAATAGGTAATTTAAGATCCAACATGATTTATAGAACTCGACTCATAATCTTTCAAGGATGCATAACTCCATGTAATTAGGTCACAACCATTACACACTTGTCAGAATCGCTCCATTTATGAACTCTCTAGCCATGGAAGTTTTAGATTCTACGATTTTATAAAAACAATTTTAATAAGGAAAACAATATAGAATCCGCCCAAGCTTCATAGTTTAACAATAGAGATGCAATCTATTCATACCCAATCGATTTAATCTAAAACATGGTGATGACACATCGTTTACTTCAAGTACTCAAGCCCACAACTCTTACTCAATTTAGCATGGTCATCTACGCCATAATCACATAATTAGGGTTAATTAAGCAATATTCCCACATTTTCATCATGGTTAAGAATTTCTATGATAATCAAGTAAGGCATAACCAATTCACATTCATTTCTCAAGTTGACATAGGAAGAATATGCTACACCCATATATATTCGACCCATATTTCGACCATTTCATTATTCTCATACGTGAATATGCAAATTAATCAAAAAATAAGAAACACCCATTCATTACTCAAGCCAATTTCCAATCGACATGTTACCCTCATGCATTCCCAACATATAATGCACAACCCAACAACCCATCACATCAACATTTGAAACAAATTACATAAATGCAGTAAATATTAACATTTTAGAAAAGAATGAGGAAGAAATTATTCATTATTCAAAACCCTAGCTCATGATATTCTAAATAATTTAATTCGGGTTCTTATTGAAAATATTTTGGGGCACAAGGATGAAAAGTTATCCTTGTTGAAGTTTCACTTACCTGGTAGATGAAAACCCCACTTGATTATCTTCCTTGAAGCTTGAAGAGCAACTTGGGAATTTCCTAAAATCTTTTGAGAAGAAAGGAGGAAGAAGGAGATTGGGAGAATGAGTGTTTAGGCTTACGAAAACCCTTAAAAATGTCCCCAGACATACCAAAAACGACATCACTTTAAATATGGGAGCGTGGAATTTTACCAACCTGCCCATGAGAAAATCTGAAAAATTTTCCAAACTAATACCACGACTCACCTGACGAGTTGTTGTCAAACCCAACGACTCGTTAGGTCGGTCCATTCATCAGGTCTACTAGAATTTCTCAACCTTCAAGTGACAACCAACATCACAACTCGTCGCCATACCCAATGATTCGTCCTGCCCTTTCGTTAAGTTAACTAGAAATTTCCTTAGAACTAAAGCTTCTCCCTCCTAACGACTGACTAGACTAGTCGTTGCCGCTCCTAACGACTCTTCAGGTCATCCGTCGCCACTGCCTCCTAACCTCCACCCCACGACTGCACATGATGATCGTGGTATGCCACCACAAGTCATTAAGTCTCTCGTCCTGAGATATTTTTGCCAGTTTTTTGATAGTTTTCCAATTATACTTTCCGTGTCTATTCTTAGTTCCTTCCGGTGTATTACAATGTCTCCCCCTTGGGAACATTCGTCCTTGAATGTTTACTGAACGTGATGAAAAGATAGAGATGAAATTGATACCCAGATATCAATCCGTCATAACTAACATAAAGAGGACCATCTGACTCCGGACCAACCTGTCACACCAAACTTGGAAATTCACATCTAACATGCACACCATGACTCAAGGAAGACCAGATAACATGATACCTACATAGTATTAAACAAACACTGGAAGAAAGTTCCTTCCCCTTTTTATCTGGCACAGAACTGACACGAACTAGACTTTCTTTCTCAAATCATCGTCCGATACTAAGCTAGAATTCACAATATCTAATCTAACTGAGAGCAAGAAATTTATGAGCATGAGTTATCTCGGCATCTAAAATTGAGCACATACGCGAGATAGCCTTGTTCTACTGAACTTACTAAGCAACTTCTATAGACTGTGTTCGAGCTGGCCACACTGGAAAAATATAAATTAACACACATAACTAATTCATAACATGAAAATAAACAATAAGGACATCACAGAGAAAAACTGGCTTTACTAACTAAACGGTTACCTCTAACCTCGTAAATATGCACATAGTTATAGACACAACTTAACTCTAACTGAGGTACAAGCAAAGTTATCGGAACTCTGTAGAGATCGATATACTACAAGTTCTAAGGCTAAAATCCCTTTATGAACATTCTCAAGGTATGACTTACTTAACATACTCACTATCTCCCCCTTAGCTTAAATTCATCATTCTAAGGCTCCCGAATCCTTTTTCAAGTCAGGATAAGATACTAACCCTTCACTCCTCTTTCACTTCTAACCTTCACCACAAGCCCTATACTACAACTATTTCAATCACACCCCAACAACCTTTCCCACAATCACAACTGAACTTCTCATTCAATATAGAGGTTGGCATCACGTAAGTAATATCACAAGATCCACAACATACCTGTGGACACTACTGGTGCCTTGCCCTTATCCTGATAGGCTGCTACTGCATGAGAGCGGTTTTGACGTTGTCCTCCTCCTGGGTTAGAGGAAGCCCCCTACTGAAACGAGCAGGCTATCGGAACTACTGAAGAGGTGGACGAAAAATCTACCCTCGCCTCGCTTAGCCATTGCGAAATCTCGGTTCTTATGGCCAACCTTGCCGCACCAGAAACAAACATTTAAGCTGGCCATACATATTACCAAATGGTGCTTTTCGCAGCTCATACATAATGGGTATGTAATCTCCCTCACACTGGGCTGATACGAAGCACTGGCTACCGAAGGTACTGGGGCGATGATTTCTGCTGGTAGTGTGAGCGATATCCGATACCTGACCTCTGCTGGGAGAAATCTAGATCTATAATCCTAGCCCTATTGGCCTCTTTCTCCTTTTCTTTCACCTACTTCGCTTCAATTTGTTGAGCAAATATCACCATGTGTGGGAAGTATAACCAAGGAATCCAAGACCAAGGAATTTGACACTCCATTCAAAAATTGGCTTACACGGCCCGCTGGTTAGCTACCATCTCCGGCGCATACTCAGATAACCGAGTGAACTCCAGCGCATACTCCTAAACTGTCATGTCATTTTATTTCAAATTAATAAACTCTGCCACTTTTGACTCCCTCAGCTCCCAAGGGAAAAATGTATCACAGAATGTGGCCATAAATTCATCCCAGCCTATGGGACCTGCTCAAACTCCCTGACTGTCTCTCCACTGACAGTACCAGATATAAGCAACTCCTTTTAACTAGTAGGAGGATAAGTCTGCACTCTCGTTCCCTGTCACTCATATAATGCGAGTAATCTTTTGAATCTCCTCCAAAAATTCATATGGGTCCTCATCCACCTTTGACCCCAAGAATTTTGGTAGGGTCATATGGAGAAAATCCCTTATCCTTGCCGCTGCCTCATTTCCATTCTGAGGGGCACGAGCCACCGCTTGCTGGCTAATCTAAGCGGTCAGGACTTGCGCCAACATTTGAAAGGCTGCCCAAATCTCAGCATGTGTAACATGATCATCTATTGGGCCTGCCTGGGCTGGGGCACCTGCTGACAGCCGTTACTGCATCCTCTTCTATTAGCTCGTTGGGGCGGCATTGTCTGCGAGCACGTAAAGCACGAGTTAAGGGAAGAAATACTTAGAGTTCCATACTCTGCGCATGATAAGAATCACGAAGAGAAGGGAACATTCCTAAAATGCCTCATAGCCTCTCCGTCATAAGTGTGGTGCACTTCATACCCATGAATAAAACTCTACGTAACGCGTCTTTTAGACACCCTAGGACACTCTAAACCTATTGCTCTAATACCCAGTTTGTCACGACCCGAGAGTACACCCAGATCGTAGACACGGGACGAGGAACCCCCAAAGGCTCCAAGTCGACCAATGGAATAGTCTTCGCGTACACTTAACATAAGAAGCATCAAACATCATGAACGAGCCGAAGAACTAATTAGAAACTAATATAAATCAAAATGACAACTTAATAACATTTAAATACAACATTGATCCTGTCTAACAAGTCTGAAAGCCTTCTAATAAATTGATGAGTTCCTAGGACAGGCCCCCAGCTAACTCCAAAAGATACAAAACTGAAGAAAAATAAAACAAGAATGCTACTCACATCCTCGGAGGATGAGGACTCACCACAGACGACTGGGAGAATAGGGTAACGTATCTAACCATGCGGCGGAGCATGAAGACCTGAATCTATATCATGACACGATATAGCACAAGAGGCGTGCGTTCAGTACATGGAATGTACTGAGTATGCAGGAAGCGTAAGTAAACTAACTCATAATATTAGCAAGAGAGAAGTAATATAAAACATATTAATAGCAACGTAATAGAAGTGAAGTACAACTATATTACATGAGCTTCACAGATTCAATTAACATAACCACATTATAAAGACATGAATTACAGTAGCAACCGTTGATGTGCAAAATGTAATAATCGGGAATAATACAGAGTGTGATACTTTGACTGATATCAAGAGGGTCCCTGACGTCTAAGGGGGAGTCCCTGACGGTTGAAGGGAGCGTCCCTAACTATCAAAGGGGAAACATTCTCAACTAGAGAGAATCACTGACCGTCAAAGGGAGAGAGAAGGATCTAATATAGAGAGTCACTGACTAAAAGAAGGTCCCAAACAAAGCAGAGAAAATAAAATGCTAAACTGACTAGGGATGTGAGTCCCGACTGACTACATGAAGACATTCTCCACTAGCGTCTAGGTAAGGCATTCTCCACTAGCGTCTAGGTAATACATTCTCAGGTAATACATTCTCCACTAGAGTCTAGGTAAGACATTCTCCACTATCGTCTATTAATTCTATCTCTCAAATAAGCATGGATTAACAACTCGACATGTTAATAACAAGCTCAATCATCGTGATTCACATTATTACAAAACCAACTTCCTCATTAGCTTTAACATCACATTATTAGCATGCTATAAATTCATAGTAGCATTATTCTATCATGGCATCTTGATTCCATATTCACCTCATTCAATAGATAATTTAAGATCCAACATGATTTATAGAACTCGACTCATAATCTTTCAAGGATGCATAACTCCATGTAATTAGGTCACAACCATTTCACACAATTGTCACAATCACTCCATTTATGAACTCTCTAGCCACGGGCCTTTTAGATTCTAGGATTTTATAAAACCAATTGTAATAAGGAAAATAATATAGAATCCGCCCAAGCTTCATAGTTCAACAATAGGGATGCAATCTATTCATACCCAATCGATTTAATATAAAACATGGTGATAGCACATAGTTTACTTCAATTACTCAAGCCCACAACTGTTACTCAATTTAGCATGGTCATCTACGTCATAATCACATCATTAGGGTTAATTAAGAACATTCCCACACTTTCATCATGGTTAAGAATTTCTACGATACTCAAGGAAGGCATAACCAATTAACATTCATTTCTCAAGTTGACATAGGAAGAACATGCTACACTCATATATATTCGGCCCATATTTCCACCATTTCATCATTCTCATAAGTGAATACGCAAATTAATTGAACAATAAGAAACACCCATTCATTACTCAAGCCAATTTCCGATCGACATGTTACCCTCATGCATTCCCAACATATAATTCACATCCCAACAACCCATCATATCAACATTTGAAACAAATTCCATAATTGCAGTAAATATTAACATTTTAGAAAAGGATGAGGAAGAAATTATTCATTTTTCAACACCCTAGATCATGATATTCTAAATAATTTAAGTCGGGTTCTTATTGAAAATATTTTGGGACACAAGGATGAAACGATATCCTTGTTGAAGTCCCACTTACCTGGTAGATGAAAACCCCACTTGATTATCTTCCTTGAAGCTTGAAGAATGATCTTGGTCATAATTGCATGCCCAGATGCTACTTTATAACTCAATTTAGTCTTGTTTATCTAATTATTTATATACATTCTCATGTGATTTTATGCAAATGTGAATATATACTAACCAACATGATTAGTCCTTGTTTTTGAAGGTTAATAGCGCATTTGAGGAACTAATTCATGATTTGGTGAAGTGGAGGAATGGAATCAAGAGCAAAACGTGAAAGTCAACAAGAAAAAATGCAAAATTTGGCCTATGGTGGAACAACAACGTGTCACGGAGGCAGTGCTCCGTGATACACAACGTGTCACGGAGGCAGTGCTCCGTGATACACTCCGTGACACGTTGCTTGTTATTCCAGGAAAAATTCCCACTAGTATAAATAGCACACTTAGGTTTTATTTTAGAATTCTGACTTGGTGGAGCAAAAACGTGGGTTACAGGCAGTTGAGGGGACGAAAATCTCAGGGTTTTTCTCTATCTCCTTCTTCTTTAATTCAATTGCTTGTATGTTTAACACTCATTTAACGATGTTTAATCCACAAATGAGTGGCTAATTCCTCTTCTTGCTGAGGTTAAGAACAATTGTATTGAAATGTAGTTATTGATCAACTAGGTTTTTCATCTTTTCTTCCATGGTTGTTCTATTGATTCTTGTTCTTACTGTATTAATGTGTGGCCAACGTTAATTTACATCTAAAAAGTCCGGTTTCACTTGAGAGAGCAAGAAATTGGAAAGTTGTGAATAAATAGGATATGATCTCTTCTTAGTTTGGGAAAATTGGGAATTGATTTACCTTCAGGATAGAAATATACCTGAAAGTCGTATTAGTCAACTAAGGAATCAGTTTTGTATGGCTATAACATGAATTTCGTTTAATTACAGAAATGTTGGTGGACGGTTCATGATTCTTAAGTTGGGTTAAATACGAGAGTTTTAATCCATTGGCAATAATTCTTGACTAGTGATCTTGGACAAATTTATATGCCCAAGTGATACTCAAAAGTACCATTTTAGCCTTGTTTATCTATCAATGTGTATACATTCTCATGTAATTGGTAATAAAATGTAAATTTATACTAACCAACATGATTAGCTTTGTTTTGCAGGTAAAATGTAATTTCGGGAAGCTAAAATGCATGTTGGAGGATATCGGGGTTGGAATTGGATGCGAGCAAGGGACAAGACTTTGGACAACATGAATTAAAGGGGCTCCGCGATGGAGCCGTGGCACGCTGCCATCGCGGAGGCCTTCTGACTGGATAGGGAAATTTCGCCCAAATTCCAGAGAGGGTCCGCACCCGGTCCGTGGCGGTGGCTTGGCTCCGCGTTGCACGCCGTGCCACATTGAGCTTTAATTCCCGGACACCCAGTTCCTGTGAAGGTCCGCGTCCGTAGCGTGTCATGGAGGCAGTGCTCCGCGATGCACTCCGTGACACGTTGCTTGTTATTCCGGGAAAAATTCCCAACAGTATAAATAGAACACTTAGGTTCATTTTTCAATATTCTGACTTGGGAGCAAGAACGTGGGTTACAGGTAGTTGAGGGGACGAAATTCTTAGGGTTTTTCTCTCTTTCCTTCTTCTTGTATTCAATTGCTTGTATGATTAACACTCATTTAAAGATGTTTAATCCACAAATGAGTGGCTAATTCCTCTTTTTACTGAGGTTATGAACAATTGTGATGAAATGTGATCATTGATTCTTTGGTTTTTCATCTTTTCTTCCATGTTGTTCTATTAATTATTGTTCTTACTGCATTAATGTGTGGCCTACGTTAATGTACATCTAAAAAGTCCGGTTTCACTCGAGAGAGCAAGAAATTGGAAAGTTGTGAATTAATAGGATATGATCCTTACTTGATTTGGGAAAATTGGGAATTGATTTACTTTCAGGATAGAAATATACCTGAAAGTCGTATTAGTCAATTTAGGAACCGGGTTTGTATGGATAGAACATGAATTGCATTTAATCACAAAAATGTAGGTGGATGGTTCATGATTCATAAGTGAGGTTAAATACGAGAGTTTTAATCTCTTGACAAATGTTCTTGGCTAGCAACTGGAGAAAAATATTAACCAAATTATGATGATAATAAATTTCATTACATGTTCGTTAACCTTAGCATGCTCTCATTCATAGTTCAGACTCAAAGTAGATAATTGTTTAGCTTTAGTATAAAAATCATAAAACAAAATATCAAACTTTTGGTTACAGTGTTGTCTGCATTTTTAGAATCGAAATATAGGACACTTGAGCAGATTGCACTTCATCCAAGTCCCTGTGGGATCGATACTTGGCTTACTAAAGCCACTTACTACTTGTTCGACCACGTGCACTTGCGTGTCGTTTTATATACCCCACAAATCACACCGAACAAGTTTTTGGCGTCGTTGCCGGGGACTTGGCAATTGGTGAATTTGGTTTAAGTGTTAATTTACTGTATTTTTATTTTCTTAGTGTTGACAACTTGGTCTTAGCCTGTATTTTGCAGACTTAATTTCTGTTGAACACTGGCAAGAGACAAGGAGCTGGTGGCATCGTATATAGAGCCAGAAAGAATATTTCACAGTAAACGGAGAGAAGATCTACAAAGAAAGCTGCAGTTGCTCAGACAGACGATCATGGAGCAACAACAGAATCCACCGGTAGTACGGGCAGTGTTAGTGCCCGAAGAAGTAGCAGCTCGGCCGGTTCGCGAGGTGGCAATCCCACATGCTAATAATGTCACATCTAGCATCCGCAAACCTGAGTCAAGAGGGAGGTTTGAACTTAAGCAGAATATGGTGCAATTGCTGCACACTAGCGGGCAGTTTACCGGTCTCCCTCATGAAGATCCACAGCAGCATCTCCAAAATATTTTGGAGATAAGTGACACTTATATCCCCGCTGGAGTGTCATCAGATTATGTCCGGCTTATATTGTTCCCATTCTCACTATTGGGATAAGCCAAGAGGTGGTTGAAAGTTGAGCCACCGAATTCTATTTCTATGTGGGATGATCTTGCAAGGAAATTCTTGATACGGTTTTTTCCCTCCGGTAAAATAGCAAGACTTAGGAGTCAGATTCTAAGTTTCAAACAGAGAGAGGGAGATAATTTATATCAGGCCTGGGAGAGATTCAAATCCATTTTGCGGGATTGTCCTCATCATCATCAGTCCAATGAAGAGTTGGTGCACACTTTTATAAAGGGTTTGGAACCCCACACCAAAATATTGCTAGACTCGGCAGCTGGAGGACAAGCGCTGGAGAAAACTTATGAGGAGCTGTATACCTTGCTGAACCATATTTCACAGGGCAATCCAGAATGGAATGCCGATTCATCAAGAGGCGGGACAAGGAAAGCAGCAGGAGTGCTAGAAGTGGATGGGTTTACAGCTATCGCTGCACAGATAGCTGCATTGGAAAATCAACTTAACACCCACTTCAGCAACATGACAATGAACCAGCCTCAAGCCCCAGTTAATGTAGTACAACAAATGTGGTGTGAAGTGTGTGGAAGCAGTGAGCACTCAGCTGAGTGTTGTGGAGCCAATCCTGACTCGGTAAACTTTGTGGGAAATGCGCAAAGGAACCACTAACAGTATGGTAATAGCTACAATTCCAATTGGAGGAATCACCCTAATTTCTCCTGGGGTAGCAACAACCATCAGGGGCAAAGATCGGGTCAGGGTGTGCAAAGGAACCAAGGAGGGTAGCAGAATTATCAAGCACAATTCAGAAACAACAATGCACCTCCTCCACCACCATCACTCAGCATTGAGGAGATGTTCAAGACCATGATAGCTAACCAAGCTCAATTGCAGGATGACTATGTGAAATTGGCAACCGAAGTGAAAAACAACTAGTTAGCTACCAAGGCACTTGAATATCAATTTGGGCAATTTGCTAGTGCCCAAAACACAAGGCCTAGAGGAGGACTGCCGAGCGACACGGATCCAAATCCCAAGCAGGTAAATGCAGTGACCACAAGGAGTGGTTTGCAGCTGAAAGAGGTGGAACCAGAAAGACCACCTCAGCATTCGGGAGTAGCAGAAGTTGAGAGGGAGCAAAGTACAGAAAGGGGGAAGACTAAGGAAGCTGAATTAGAAAGACCTCCACCCCCGTTCCCTCAATGATTAAAGAAACACAAGGAGGAGGCGTGTTTCAAGAAATTCATGGAGGTGCTGAAACAGGTACATATTAACTTACCTCTTGTTGATGTTTTGCAGGGAGTGCCAAAATATGCTAAGTATATAAAGGACATCGTGGCAAACAAAAGTCGATTGACTGAGTATGCTACGGTGGCTCTAACGGAGGAGTGCACTTCCTGGACTCAAAATAGACTGCCCACAAACCTCAAAGACCCTGAGAGCTTTACTATCCGATTACTATTGGGCAGAGCATCCGAGCTCGTGGATTGTGTGATTTGGGAGTGAGCATAAATTTGATGCCGTCATCGGTATTCAGAAAGTTGGGTCTAGGGAGTCCTAGACCCACAACAGTAATCTTGCAATTGGCGGATCGATCTTTAGCCAGACCTAATGGCATTGTGGAGGACGTTCTGGTGCAAGTTGGCTCCCTAATTTTCCCGGTAGATTTTGTCGTGCTGGATTTTGAACCAGACGCGGAAGTCCCATTTATTTTGGGGCGTCCTTTCTTGGCGACCGGGAAAGCACTAATTGACGTAGCTGCGGGGCAGCTAACAACGCGAGCACATGAAAAGGTGGAGGTGTTCGATGTGTACAAGGCACCCAAGCTCCTGATGGTGCACGAAGAACTCTCGGTGATCAATGTGATTGATCGAGGTGATGATGAGCGGATTAAGGATTCACGGGAGTTAATAGGAAAACCACCGGAAAGGTGTAAGCACTACTGGGGGAAGGACGGTGATCGAGAGAAATCGTCCTTCACCCTAGAGGACAACTGAGCTTAACGACGTCGAGCCGCGACGGTAAACCAGGCGCTGCACGGGAGGCAACCCGTGAAAAAAAATTTCTTTCTTTTTGTAAAGTGTAAATAGATTTTTCTTTTCCTTTTTCTTGATTTACTACAAAAATTTTTCGTTTTAGTTTTTGTTTTATTTGTATTTGGAGTGAAACCTATAATTCTAACCAATTTTGTATAGTGAGATGAATTTCAGGTCAAACGGAGGAAAATATGCACGGAATCGCAAAGGAAAAGTCGAGGTATGAAAATTAACAAAAAGTGGCAAAACAGTGAGCTGGGGCGACAGCTCCGTGTCATAGAGGTGGACCTCCTTGTTACTTCCGTGACACGTTGAGGTACAATCTGGATTTTTTAAAAATTTCCAGAACAGGCTCGCGATGGCTCTGTGTCACGGAGGCAGTTCACCGCGATGCACTCCGTGACACGTTGTCGTGTATATCGTGACGGGTCACACCGGGTCGCCGGGTGACCCGCGCGATTTTCCTACTTTTTAACCCCGAAAAACCCCTTCCTTTCCTTATTTTTCAATTACTCCGCGACCAAAACCCCCCAAAACCCATCCCCCTTCAACTTGACATGGAGGAGGCTTAACAAATCATCAAATTTGCGTAAATTCTTCAACTTCAAGGTATGTTCTTCGGTTCCACCTCAATTCTTGTCGATTTTCTTCGATATTGAGCATGGGAGGTGAGCTAAAATTGCCCTAAGTAGAAATTAATCATGAATTCAAGTTAATTGTTGTTGATGAATGTTCGGAATGTCGTTATGATTTCTTGAACTTGTCGATTGCATAAATTAATCAAATTTGCTTGATAATATCAGGCTTGGTTTTGAATTTGAAGTTGAAAATGTGGTGAACTTGTGAATTTCATGCCGGGATGTACATGTTGAATGAGATGAGTCGATATAGTAATTGTTAGGATGTTAATAGAATGACAGATTCTCGGGTTAAGCGAATGTTGAAATTTGTAAGAATTTGGTTGGTTGTATAGGTTCGTGTAGATAAATTTTTGTTGTTGTTTTCGTTTCTTTGTTTTTCCTTGCTAAGTACGATGGGTAAAATGTTAGTGATGGTAGTGATTGTGATTGGCTGTATGAAGTCTGAGTAGTACACAGAAGATATACCGTCAAATTCTTCGAACGCACTAAGCATGATTGTATAGTTGGTTATTGTGTGTAAATAAAGATAATCTTGCCGTATTGTTGTAACTATAGCTAAGGACTAAGTGTGGGGTAACCTAGCTTAACCCGACCTTAGCCGAAGTTAATATCCGTTAGCTTAACATTGATCTTGTCTACTTGGGTTGACAGGTAAAATGGCAAGCAGGCAAGAGAAAGGGAAAGGCGCATCAACTTCGGGAGCCGGAAGAAAGCGAATAAGACTGGGCACAGGAGTCCCAGCAGCACCGGCAGTTCCACGCAGCCAACGCCGCCAATACAGAACGTGACGGGTGACTGATGAGGGGAAAAAGTGGTACGCAAAGCACAAAGAAAACAAATATTTCCCCGTGGAGCATATAGCACGGGAACCATTGGCACAGGAGTTCCCTAGGATGGTACACCGAATCGAGGCAGCTGGGCTCAATTTCATCTTTGAAGATCCCAAGGAATGTAACTTGCACCTAGTTCGGGAATTCTATGCCAACTGGAACCCGATGATCAGAAGTCACACCATCAAAATCAGAGGGCAAATAGTCACCTTGGAGCCCCACTACCTCAATGCCATCATAGGAGCGCGGGACACAGACGCCCACGTACTCCAACAGCTGAACATTACCCACCGTATATGGACATCAGACGCACATTGTGTGGGACTCGATCGACAGCTAGATGGAGCAGACACAAAGAGAGGGGCTACCACCAGACTCTGCCCTATTCACAGATGAATAGGGAAGCCAGAATATGGCTGAAGATTATGCGTTCCTGCCTCATCCCGGGGGTACATATGACAGATGTAACCCGGGATCGTGTATGCCTGGTGTACGCCCTGATGAAAGGGCTGGAGATCAACGTGGGGGCGGTAATTATCTCCGCCATGAAGAGAGCCCAGTTGCATCAGGGGCACAGGTATGGCTTTGGTGGACTACTCACCACCTTCCTTAGGGGCCAAGATGTTGAGGAGGAGGCCCTTGACTATATCCTGTAGATGGAGCGGCGGGCCTTAGATGTTACTAAAACTAAGGCTCCCGACACCACCCACGGGCCAGTGCTTACACTTGGCGAGCGACATGCTCATGATGATCAGTATATGGCTCGAATGTATGGGATGCAGATGCTCCAGCTGAGGATAGGCGGGAGGCCGGCGAAAGAGGAGGAGCTATGGCAGCTCGAGCTAGACTACCCCTTCGGCGAGAACGCCAGGGCTCTATGCCGAGTGGGGCCAGCATTTGTAGAGCCCACAGATGATGATGTCCCCACCGATGAGGAGACACGTCGGGAGGACTCCGATGTGGAGTCCGATTAAGACGACGGGGGCGATTCAGACATGGGAGATGAACCAGCAACACCCGATGAAGAAGTGGAATACTTTGACTGATTAGGGAGTTCCACCACCCGATTTTGTGCTATTTTAATTTTTGTGAACACTGGGGACAGTGTTCGAGCTAAGTGTGGAGTGGGAGTAGTTAGATGCTGGGTTGTGCTGTTTTTTATGTATGCTCTAATCTGTTGTCGTGCATGTGAAATTTTGTTGTTCCCTGTGAGTTGTGAATTGTTAAGTTGTTGTTTTGTATTTGTAAATTTATGTGAAATTGATGTGTGTTGCTGAATGTTGCTAGCTGATTCTATACATATTTTTGTTATCGAAATGATCGATATTTTTAAAATTTAAAATATTTTGTACATATTTTTTCTATCGAAATGATTGATATATTCGACAAATTTTTTACTTCTTGGGTTTCTCGGCGTTTGTTTTCAGTTCTTTTATCGAGAATGGTCCCATTGAACTGAAGTCATAGGAGTGACCATTCCCTATGATGGATGGATGATGACCGTCTTAAGGGAATTGTAGTCGTTAGGAGTAGTTTTTTTCAATTATTTTTCAGTTTTTTTTTCTTTTGGTGGGTTGCATCCCAAAACCTGTAGTTACTATATGGTTGCGAAATTCTGGTTGCGTGTCGTACATGATATTTAAAATGCAAAGATGATTCGTATGAAAGCATGCAACTTTGTAAATATGTTGAGATACCTAGGCCATAGAGTTCGATTCAGTGTGATTGAGGCTTAATGTTTGAATTCCTGTAATTAGCTGATTGAAGAGTCTGTGAATACATCTTGAATTGAGCATGTGCAAAAAGTGTGAAGTGAGGTGTTGTTATTCCATGCTATTGTGAAGTGTCTAGAACTTGCCTGGTGTGTGTACAAAACGAAATGAAGGAGGTGTATTGTAGGAAAGGATGTAGGCATTTCTTTGTTTTAACCGAGAGTTTCTATTTTTCCTTGTCGTACCCACCTTGATTGTATACCCTAGTCAGCCCGTTGAGCCTTTAGCCTATTATTTTTTTTCTGTTGTCAAAAAAAAAGTGTAAACCGAGCTTAATCCCTTCTTTTTATTAGCCGTAAAGTCTATACAAAACTCTTAAGCGCTTAAGAAGAGAAAATCATTTTCCCAAAGTGTCGAAGAGTGAGAATGGTGAAAGAAAAAGAAAAGCAGAGTGAGGGGAGAAAAGAAAAGGTTGAAGGTGCACTTGCTATAAATAAACGATAATGAAGGTGCATGAATAATCTTTGTTGTTGTGTCAAGTGTGCTTAATACAATGGGTCATACTAAAGAAAAGAATCAAGAATGGGATGATGAAAAAAAAAAGAAACAATGTCCATGAGTTGATGGGATGTGTTGAAAAGGCACTTAAGGATGCTAGTGGCTATTATTGGCTAACCCAATATTGACTAGTTCCGTAGCTTCCATTACAACCAGTTAAAGTCCTACGTGATCTTACATCGCACTTCTTTATATTAGTGGAGTAATACACTAAGGGAAAGCTTATGGGTCATGACATGATGCATGTGAATTCTTTCGGGAGAGAGAGCGAAATTGTGTTTACATGCCCCTGCTTAAAATTTTGTGAGTCATATGAGCAAAAAGGGGAAGATTCTCTTGAGTTGTGAGGGCACATGCTTGATGAAAGATTAATTTTCGTGTCTGATATGTTGATCAGCTGATTTGCATGAGTTTGCCAATATCGAGAGTCGATTCTCAAAGTCTAGGAGGTCTTGATGTATTGAAGGTCATTGCATTGATGAGACCATGCATGTTTTCTTGATGATTTGCTGTATTGAATAATCGGTATGACCGTAGCCTAAATTGTCGAACCAAAGTAGCGAGGTTGGGATGTAAATTGCATGAAGTGTAGGATTGTTGTTCGAGGACGAACAAGGATTTAAGTGTGGGGTAAGTGATCTTGGGCAAATTTATATGCCCAAGTGATACTCAAAAGTACCATTTTAGCCTTGCTTATCTATCAATGTGTGTACATTCTCATGTAATTGGTAATAAAATGTGAATTTATACTAACCAACATGATTAGCATTGTTTTGTAGGTAAAATGTAATTTCGGGAAGCTAAAATGCATGTTGGAGGATATCGGGGTTGGACTTGGATGCGAGCAAGGACAAGACTTTGGACAACATGAATTAAAGGGGCTCCGCGATGGAGCCGTGGCACGCTGCCATCGCGGAGGCCTTCTGCCTGGATAGGGAAATTTTGCCCAAATTCTAGAGAGGGTCCCCATCCTGTCCGTGGCACGGTGGCTTGGCTCCGCGTTGCACGCCGTGCCACGTTGAGCTTTAATTCCTGGACCCCCAGTTCCAGTGAAGGTCCGCGTCCGTAGCGTGTTACGGAGGCAGTGCTCCGCGATGCACTCCGTGACACGTTGCTTGTTATTCCAGGAAAAATTCCCAGCAGTATAAAAAGAACACTTAGGTTCATTTTTCAATATTCTGACTTGGTGGAGCAAGAACGTGGGTTACAGGCAGTTGAGGGGATGAAATTCTTAGGGTTTTTCTCTCTTTCCTTCTTCTTGTATTCAATTGCTTGTATGATTAACACTCATTTAAAGATGTTTAATCCACAAATGAGTGGCTAATTCCTCTTCTTGCTGAGGTTATGAACAATTGTGATGAAATGTGATCATTGATTCTTTGGTTTTTCATCTTTTCTTCCATGTTGTTCTATTAATTCTTGTTCTTACTGCATTAATGTGTGGCCTACGTTAATGTACATCTAAAAAGTCCGGTTTCACTCGAGAGAGCAAGAAATTGGAAAGTTGTGAATTAATAGGATATGATCTTCACTTGATTTGGGAAAATTGGGAATTGATTTACTTTCAGGATAGAAATATACCTGAAAGTCGTATTAGTCAATTTAGGAACCGGGTTTGTATGGATAGAACATGAATTGCATTTAATCACAAAAATGTAGGTGGATGGTTCATGATTCTTAAGTGAGGTTAAATACGAGAGTTTTAATCTCTTGACAAATGTTCTTGGCTAGCAACTGGAGGAAAAGATTAACCAAATTATGATGATAATAAATTTCATTACATGTTCGTTAACCTTAGCATGCTCTCATTCATAGTTTAGACTCAAAGTAGATAATTATTTAGCTTTAGTATAAAAATCATAAAACAAATATCAAACTATTGGTTACACTGTTGTCTGCATTTTTAGAATCAAAATATAGGACACTTGAGTAGATTGCACTTCATCCAAGTCTCTGTGGTATCGATACCTAGCTTACTAAAGCCACTTACTACTTGTTCGACCACGTGCACTTGCATGTCGTTTTATATACCCCACAGATCACACCGAACAACTAGCAACCGGAGGAAAGATTAACCAACCATTGTATCGATAATTAGTTTCTATACATGTTCATTTAACCTCAGCATGCTCATATTCATAGTTCAGACTCAAATTGTATATTCGTTTATAATTAGCATAAAATTAGAAACCAAAATACCAAACTCTTTTTCACACTGTTGTCTGCATTTTTAGAGTTAAAGTATAGTGACACTTGAGTAGATTGTATCCTAGCCCAGTCCCTGTGGGATCGATACTTGGCTTACTTAAGCCACTTTACTACTTGTTCGACCACGTGCAATTGCGTGTAGCTATATACCGAAAAGCACCGAACAAGTTTTTGGCGCCGTTGCCGGGAACTGGCAATTGGTAAAATTATTTTCTTAAGTGTTAGTTTACAAATTCTATATAAGTGCTGACAACTTGGTCTTAGCCTTTCTCTTGCAGGTAGTGAATTCTTGTGTTAGTCCTATTTTTGAAATAAAAATGAAAATAAAAATAAAGATTGTAGATATTTGTTTTAATTTGTTTTGAATTTTTTTTCTCGGATACCCTTCTTGACATGACATCATGGAATACAAATGGTTTAAATGGTGGATACTCATATTTTGGCGAATCTTGTCTGAATTGTGGAGGACCCCACTTGTGGCAACACTATAACACGTGCAATATATGTGGTGGTCAAGATGGCCATTGGGATGGCTGTCCGAATGCATATTCCCCTCCCCCAAGCCCCTACTATGATCCTTCTGTTGTTTTTGTTGAATATAGGCATGCTGAAAATGAGGACTTGGGATGCCAAACTCAAATAGAAGACATGCTGAAACACCTCCTGGAGCAATCAGAAGCAATGAAGGAGGCGATGACAGTATTGAGAATTCAACAAGAAGAGAATGCAGAGGCTCTAGAAAGGATGAGCGTCAAAGTCACAGAGATGATTGCTGAGGCTGAAGCTTGTGATAAATTGCAGGTAACAGTTTTAGCCGATATTCAAGGGGAACGACAAGAGGAAGACATGGGTAAATTTTTGGATGAAGCCCAACAATTAGAATCTCTTGAGTGTCCCCGTGATGGGCTCACACTTATGGAAAATCCATTCATGGAAGAAGAGATAGAGTATCCCCCAATTGACATTTATGGAAAGATAGATGTTGATGCTGAGAAGGTGTATACAATTAAGGAGGTCAAGCACAATGCAGTTTCAGAGTTGAGGTTTATTGGACCACACTCGAAGCATTTTTCGACATTAAGTTTGGTTGACAACATAGAAATAAAATCCTCCAAGCTTATAGAGAAATGTCTAGAGGAGGACCAAGACCCGTATATTTTGAAATTTGCTAACTCGGAGAGACAAAATGACTTCGCTTACTTAAGGGCCAATAAGTGCAAAAGGCAATATCTACTACTTGATCCTTACAATTTTTCACCACCACCCCTAGAACATAATAGGAAATTAGAAAAGAAGTTAGGGGTGAGATTCATATCCTCAAGGTGGAGGAAAAAGTGGTGAAACTTGTTACGTCGTGCCACGACGTAAAATCAGGCGCTGCTTGGGAGGCAACCCAAGGGTAAAACAGGTACCATTTTAATTTCTTGCATTTGAGTTGATTTTTGTTTATTTTCATCTTGTGTTGTTTTGGTGGAAAGTTAAGCGCAGATGGAGGGGAAGTCTGAGTACCTTTGGAGGAGGAAGCTAGCAAGCATGGAAGAGAAAAAGTGTGGGGACAAACACCCACTTGTGCAAGTTGAAGAAAAGCATGTTGTAGCTAGGCCTAATGGCCTCAGGGAGTATTTCTCACCCTCTTTAAATGTTAATTTGATGTTATGAGGACATAGCATGATTCAAGTGTGGGGTGAGGTAAATTTCAAGGGAAATTTCAAATTTTTGTGCTTAACGATTTTTGGTGAATGTAATGCTTGTGAGAAATATTTGAAAATTTTTTTTTTTGAGTCAAGCATGACTTCATCACCCGTTGGTTTTTCTTTTTGGTTCTTTTCTGACGGGGGGTCTTTGAACCGAAGAATAAAAATTTTTCTTTGTCTGTATATAATGTTTTTAGTTATAGTTAGAGACTGTTTCCGACGATGGATGGATGACGACCGTCTTGAGGAATATTAGTCAATAGGTTTTGGGTTTTGAACCCGTAGCTAATTGATGGCTTGATATTCTTGTTATGTGCTATAAATGATTGTAAGATGCAAGTATGTTTAGTGTTGAAGCATGCAAGTGGTATACCAATGTTTGAGACACCTAAACTCTTGAATTTGACTTGATATGATTGAATCTTAATGTTTGAATTCTTGTGATTAGCTGAGTTAAAAAAAATCTGCTGAGTATGTCTTGAATTAAGCATGTGCCATGAGTGTAAGGTTTTTGATTATTCCATGCTATTGTGGAGTGTCTAGAACTTGCCTGGTGTGTATATAAAATGAAATGAAGGATGTGGACTGTAGGAGATGATTTAGGCATTTCTTTGAATGAACCTAATTTTTATCCCTCACTTTACCTACCTTGAATGTTGAATCCTAGTGAGCCCCTTTGTGCCTTAAGCCTATTCTTTGATAGCTACAACAGAAGCTTAATCCTTTTTCTTTCATTAGCCTTGAATTTGATCCAAAACTCCTAAACGCTTAAGTGAAAAAATTCCAAAGAGTGAAGGAGTGATAAGCGTAAAAAAGAAGGAAAAGTAGAAGTTGTGGAAGTTGAGAAAAGGAAAAATGTGCACTTGTGTAAAAATGGTTGATTATTAGTAGGGAGTAAGAAAATAAATGAATGAAATTTTTTTTTTTTTGCTTAAGTAGTCCTTACTACTAAGCTGAGTGTGCTTAAAGAAATGGGAACAAGAAGAGAAAATTCAGGATTGAAAAGAATGAGCAGAAAGTAAGAAAAGAGATGTCCTTAATGAATGTTGGATGTATTAAAAGCGCTTGGGGGAGATAGTCACTATTACTGGCCAGAATAGTACCTACCTGTCCCTTAGCTTACATTACAACCCATTAAGTCCTACTTGATCTTACGTTCAAATATCCTTAAATTAGTGGAGTAAAACACTAAGGGCAAGCCTATGGGTCATTATATGATGCATGTGAATTCTTTGTGAGAGTGAGCGTAATTCTATTCATTTACCCATACATGTTGTGATTTAAAAATTTGTGTGTGAAAATGGGTAACTCTCTTGTTGTGAGGGCACATGTTTAATGAAGGATGTAATTCGTGTTGGATTTCTTGATCAGTTGATTTGCATGAGTTTGCTAAGATAGAGAGTCAATTCTTGAGGTTAGGAAGTCTTAACATAATTGTATTTCATTTCAATTATTAAATCGTGCATGCTCTATTTTTAGCCTGCTATCTTAAACAGTCATTGTAGCCGTAGCTTGAATTGTCTTGCTAAAATTAGCTATGTGTAAGTCTTCATGTGCATGAGATGTAAAAGGTTTGTTCGAGGACGAACAAGACTTTATGTGTGGGGTTCTGATCTTGGGCATAATTGCATGCCCAAGTGCTACTTTATATCTCAATTTAGTCTTGTTTATCTAATTATTTATATACATTCTCATGTGATTTTATGTAAATATGAATATATACTAACCAACATGATTAGTCCTTGTTTTTGAAGGTTAATAATGCATTTGAGGAACTAATTCATGATTTGGTGAAGTGGAGGAATGGAATCAAGAGCAAAACATGAAAGTTAACAAGAAAAAATGCAAAATTTGGCCTATGGTGGAACAACAACGTGTCACGGAGGAAGTGCTCCGCGATACAAACCATGTCACGGAGGCAGTGCTCCACGATACACAACGTGTCACGGAGGCAGTGCTCCGCGATACACTCTGTGACACATTGCTTGTTATTCCGGGAAAAATTCCCACTAGTATAAATAGCACGCTTAGGTTTTATTTTAGAATTCTGACTTGGTGGAGCAAGAACGTGGGTTACAGGCAGTTGAGGGGATGAAAATCTCAGGGTTTTTATCTATCTCCTTATTCTTTAATTCAATTTCTTGTATGTTTAACACTCATTTAACAATGTTTAATCCACAAATGAGTGGCTAATTCCTCTTCTTGCTGAGGTTAAAAACAATTGTATTGAAATGTAGTTATTGATCAATTGGGTTTTTCATCTTTTCTTCCATGGTTGTTCTATTGAATCTTGTTCTTACTGCATTAATGTGTGGCCAACGTTAATGTACATCTAAAAAGTCCGGTTTCACTCGAGAGAGCAAGAAATTGGAAAGTTGTGAATCAATAGGATATGATCTCTTCTTAGTTTGGGAAAATTGGGAATTGATTTACCTTCAGGATAGAAATATACCTGAAAGTCGTATTAGTCAATTAAGGAATCGGTTTTGTATAGCTAGAATATGAATTTCGTTTAATCACAGAAATGTAGGTGGACTGTTCATAATTCTTAAGTTGGGTTAAATACGAGAGTTTTAATCCATTGGCAATAATTCTTGACTAGCAACCGGAGGAAAGATTAACCAACCATTGTATTGATAATTAGTTTCTATACATGTTCATTTAACCTCAACATGCTCATATTCATAGTTCAGACTCAAATTGTATATTCGTTTATAATTAGCATAAAATTAGAAACCAAAATACCAAACTCTTTTTCACACTGTTGTCTGCATTTTTAGAGTTAAAGTATAGTGACACTTGAGTAGATTGTACCCTAGCCCAGTCCCTGTGGGTTCGATACTTGGCTTACTTAAGCCACTTTACTACTTGTTCGACCACGTGCACTTGCGTGTAGCTATATACCCAAAAGCACCGAACAAAGAACACCTTGGAAATTTCCTAAAATCTTTGGAGAAGAACGGAGGAAGAAGGAGATTGAGAGAATGAGGGTTTAGTCTTAGGAAAACCCTTAAAAACGTCCCCAGATATACCCAAAAGAACATCACTTTAAATTTGGGAGCATGGGATCTTACCAACTTGCCCCTGAGAAAATCTGAATAATTTCCCAAACTGATCCCATGATTCACTTGATGAGTCGTTGTCCCACCAACTGACTCGTTAGGTCAACTCATCAAGTATATTGAAATTTCTCAACCTTCAGGTCATGAACAACATCACGACTTGTTGCCACACCCAAAGATTCGTCCTACCCTTTCGTTAAGTTTAGTGGAAATTTCCTTAGAACCAAAGCTTCTCCCTACTAATGACTGACTAGACGAGTCGTTGCCACTCCTAACAACTCGTCAGGTCATCCGTCGCCACTGCCTCCTGACCTCCACCACATGTCTACACACAAAGACTCATGGTATTCCACCACGAGTCGTTAAGTCTCCCATCCTGAGATATTTTTGCCGATTTTTCTGCACCTTTCCAATTATACTTTTCATGTCTATTCTTAGTCCCTTCAAGGGTATTACAGTGTTCCTTGGTGCATAAACTCATATTGTATAACATGCTATTCCATTTGCTCAGCTTTAAATAATTACATTACTTGAGGACAAGCAATGGTTCAAGTTTGGGGGTTTAATTAGTTGGTAGTTTACTAACTCACTAGGCTCTTAAACATGAGGTTTTTCTTAATTTTCAGGTCATCTAGGTGGATTTTATGCCCTTACTCCTTAATATTTGTAGGTACTTAACATGAGTAAAAAAGAATTAAATTAAGTAAAAAGCATAAAAAATGGAGATGAGGACCGGCACTCCACTGTAGAACACCGGTGAAACACAAGTTAATGGAAGATCCTACTGTGCTGAGGAAGAGTGGCTACCAATGGACCATGGATCAGCACCGAAAACTACCCGTGACATTGCCAAAGTGATCTAGAACCACTAGCTATCAATTATGATTGATCGGCGAACCACATACTAGCACCAGTGAACCGCCAGTGAATCACAAGTGACACCCGTCAGAAAAGGGTAAAAGAATCTAGTTCCAAAAGAGTGGAGCATTTTTGTACCCTACTTTTGGACATCTCGAAAAGGAACTGAACTTTCTATTCCACATGATGAATGGAATTGAGTAGATTATTGAAGAGAAAGTAGAGAGATGTTGGAGAATTTAATTGTAGAGAGAGAAAGCTTCATCTTCTTCTTTGAAAAAGTAGAAAAACTTCATTGGAGATCAGAACCTTGTGCTTGAATTTTCTTACTCGTTTTTTTGAATAGATATTGAATTATTCCTTAATTGAACATCTTCTTCTACTTACATGAGTAGCTAAATTCCTTGCTCAGGGTGTATGAATGATTTGGATTGGATATTGTTCAGTTGATCTTAGATTTACTCAATTAGTATAACTCTAGTGTTTCATCTAAGTTATAATCTAAGTACTCATAGTTGCAAATGTGAGTTGTATTTACTTACTCTAATTTTTCTTGAAAAAGGAATTTAGAGTATGGGTGATGAAACATTAGTTGGTAACTGGGTGTTGATCATATGGGGTTGGGCTAGAGATAGCCAAAACCCATTGTCAAACACCCATTGAGAATCAAAGCTAGAAATAGTTGATCCATGCCTAAGTTGATGTGGTTGTTGTGAAATGGACTTTGGGGTTTGAGAAAATCCAAGGTATAAGGCACCTAATTTATTGAAAAACATAAGGTGCCACCTTTTCCACAAATAATTATACTATTGAGTAATGCTAAGAGCTATTAATAATCCCATATGATGATGCCCCAATAATATCACACCCCTAGTAGTTTCTCCTTTGGTATTTTCTATGCTTTGTCCCTATTTTCCTGAGCAAATTTTCTAGTTCAATTTACAAGTTGTGATTTTCCAAATTTTTACTTCATTGTTGTTGAGATATTAATGCAAGTTACTTCAATTTTATAGGCAACTTTTGCGTGATCAACTACTATTCCTGTGGAATTCGGCCCCGGCACTTGTCGGGTATATTTGTTTTGCCAATGAACATTTGCAGTCTCTCATTTAGAGGAGTGAATTTAGATGTTATTAGTGTCCAACCTTGCCTAAACAGTAAGCTCCCACTCAACTTCAATCAATACTTGGAAACCCAAGTGAAACATTGATCCACACAAATGAATCCTAGGATGAAGGGCACTCTTCCTATTGACACTGTGCAAAATCCGAAAAATCTAGGCCATTGCATAGCAATCCTTACTAGGAGTGGAACGATAGTTACAAATGCAATTGTTAAACCCAAAGAGGACGTTGGTCCAAAGACAAATAATGAAGAGTTGAATGATGAGGCACCAAGTGCACCTACTGTTGTTGATGATGACAAGTTGGTTGAGGAGGAAGAGGTTAATACTCCTCCACAAGGTCTGAATATTGATGAAGAGGGCGAGGAGGCCCCAAGTGCTAACGATCAAGCACCTAAAGTTCCACCTCCTTATTCCCAAGCAGTTGATTAGAAGAAAGAGGACAAAAAATTTAAAAAGTTCATGGATATGTTCAACAAGTTTTCCATAAACATTCTGTTGGTTGATGCTTTGCTTAAAATACCCAGATATGCCAAGTTTATAAAGGAGATTTTGAAGTATAACAGAGTTGTTGATGTGGGAATAGTAGAAGTGTTGCATCATTATAGTGTTGTTATGGCTAGAAACCTTACTCCAAAGAGAGATGATCCCGAAGCATTCACCATTCCTTGCACCATTGTGGTGTACTTGTTCTATAAGGCTCTATGCGACATGGGGGCAAGCATCAAGTTAATGCCTCTCATGATCTTTAAAAAGTTAGGATTGGAAAATCCCAAGCCTACCACTATGAGGTTTCTCGTGGAAGATTGATCTATTAAGCACCCTGTAGGTATACTTGTCGATGTGCTGGTTAAAGTGGAAAGGTTTCTCCTTCCAGTGGACTTTGTTGTGTTGGATTGCGATGTGGACATTGAAGTACCTATTATTTTAGGGTGCCCATTCTTGGTCACAAGGCGTGCTCTAGTAGATGTTGAGCTCGGTAAGCTAAAAATTTGACTCTTGTTAATGAGGTTATATTCAATATGTGCCAGCCAACAAAATCACCAGATGAGTGCAAGGTGGTGGTTGTGATTGATGATAAAGATGAGCAAGGGGATGTTCTCGATGAGGAGGCTAAACCTCTGAATGATTGTTAAAATGTGAGGTGAAATCGTCGTGCCGCAACGTTAAATCAAGCGCTTCTTGGGAGGCATCCCATGTGTCTTCAAACTCCTTCTTATTTAACCTTTTTACTATTTTTGTTGTTGTAGGATGTTGGATTGTTGAAGAAGTTAAAGGAATAAAAGTGAGGGAACATGCATTGGACCTGCGAAACACAGGTCCCAACTTGCAAAGTGCAAGTCACATGCAAATAGAGTCCAGAATTCATGGGAAAAAGTTGAGAGCATGCATCTCAACTGCAGCCACAGTCAAGGACTTGCGGAAGGTAGGTGTAGTGCAGGAAAAAAGTAGAACACCTAGAATAAAATCATCAAAAATAGAAAATTTGTGTCACATATGTGGAACACAGATGAGGACATACGACAGACACGTGTAATGCAGGTCCCAAGTAGTGCACTGGGTTGTCTGACACCCACCTTTGTTAGACTTGTGGTTTGAAGATCCCCCTCTGCGACCGCAGGTCCATCTCTAGCGCAAGTATGAGGAATTTCAAAAAGTTGACCACCCATTTGACCAACCCGCCCCAGGTCTGACCCTCGACTTTTCAATTCTTTCCCCACTTCCCAAAAGCCCCATTTTTTGCACCACTACACTATTTTCTCCACCAATTTACTCCTAACTACCACCATTTACTCCACAATAAACCTTTTCACCTTCTTCCTCCTATGAATTCCACCATTTTTTCCATTTTCTACCATCATAAAACCTCTCAGAATAGAAGAATAGCTTGGGTCGACTGCTACCATTCCCTTCTTGTGAAGAGCTTAGAATTTCAACTTCTCTTTTCTACTCACTCTATTTGGTATGTTTGTTAATTTTCATCTTTATTTCTTTATGCTTAATGGTATGTGTAAAAGAAGAGAATGATTTTTCTCATTTTTCTTTTACCAATCCTTCCCCCATTTCAACATTGTGTATTCTCTATGCCTATTGTGAAATTGATTTTATGGGCCATAGTGGGTATTTTTGAAATGTCAAAATGGGTAGAAATGCTAGTCTCATGTGATTATATATGATTGATGAAATATAGTCAAGAAATTTAAGTTGGGGGTGAAGTCTGAGTAACTCATTTACTTGAGGTGATTTATTTTTCCCAATAGTGGACAAGGTGATGTCTTTTTTAAGGGAAAATCAACTTTTCTTCTTATTTTCTTGATAATGTAGATGAAAATGTAGTCTTGCTTGTGAATATTGTAGGTTGTTGAGAATAACTTGATGAATGTGGTGGGAATGGTAACTCGACGTTTCTCGATGGTAGATGGGGTAACTTCCTTCTTAAGAGAAGTCGCTAAGCAGTCATAATGGTCAAAAATTGAAGTTGACATTGTTAGTTTATCTTTCAGGGAATCTGAGTACTCGTTGGATTTTGCAAATTGTTCATACTTGCTTGAAATTTGAATTGAAAACTTATGGACTGAAGTTTAGGCACTATTGAGTAACTTTGTGTCGCAGATACTGCTCTGCAGAACATAGTTTTAATGCAGTCATGGGTAATGGTTTTTAGGCTTACTACCTCACACTTGCGTCACACCTGAATGCCATACATCTCTATCTGTGAAACACAGATGCAGGTGCCAAATTCCAGTTAATCTACCTTGCAACTGCGCTGCATCCGCGTGCCACAGGTTTGAACCTGTGAACTGTAGGTAAAGTGCAAGTGCTGGCAGTGAAATCTTTACTTCTTCATTTTATTTTCAATCCAATTTATTCTCCTTTTTCTTTCCTTAGTCTAGTGTAGTTTATTTATTTTAGTTTCTTTAAGAAAAATACGAAAAGAGTGTGGTTTGTCTTATGGCACTAATATTGTCTTGCAGGAAAATGTACGCATCTAGGCATCAAGATAAAGGAAAAGTTTCTGTAGTGGTGGGAAAACTCTAGGAGTCTTATATAAAGGAGGAAAGAGGATCTCCGGACTCCGATTTCAGCTTGAATGTATGGAGGCCTACTATCTCTCATTCAAGGAGAAAAGGGAAATTATGGAAGAGGCCCATTTTGATGTCGACTCTTTCAAGGCTGATTTCCCCAATATTGACAAGAAATTTCAAATACAGTATTGGGAGCCTTTCATTGAAGCCTTGGATCCCTACTTTCTTGAGTTGGTATGAGAGTTTTATGCTTCTTATAGGGCTCGACAGGACATTTTGAAGCACAAAAGGCCTAGAGGACATGATATTATGCTTATCATATGTGTTAGTGCGGGGCAAGGAAGTTGATATCACCCCTAAAGCAATAAATTTCATTTATTGGGGTGACCTAACACATCCTGGCATATGGTATATAAAGAGATTGGAAATAAAAGAGGATTAATATGCATAGATGACAACGATTATTGCTGAGGTTCAGCCTCATTGGGTGGTTATGAAGGGAGATATTCACTGCCAAGATCTTAAATTTGAAGCCAGAATATGGATAGACCTGGTGTGTGCCCGTCTTATCCATCCAAGAACACCACACATGTCCCTATTGAGGTGGCCATTTTCATAGCATGCATTATGGATAGAATTCATATTAATGTGGGTTAGATAATAGTTGAGCAATTCAAGAGGAAGGATTGACAGTAGGCTACTTCTATGCCATTCCCAGTCCTTATGAATCTACTATGTCTCTAGGCTAGATGCCCTTTGTTCTGCCTGTTGGAAAAAATGCAGAGAGTAGATGAAGTTTTTGATTTATCAACAAAGAGGGATAAGGATGCTCCAGCCTTCAAATGACTAAAAATGACTTTGAGACCAAGTGATCCTCCTCTCACTAATATATCCGAAGATACCTCTACTTCATATTTGCCCAATAGAACTATCTCTCCATCGGCGAGTGGATTCCTCAAGATGGCACAAATAACTTATGCTCATAATGATCAATTATTAAAATTATCTAAAGACATCCCTCCCATGATTTAGCAATCCATCAAAATGGGTATGAAGCCAGTAGTTGATAAGTTGGGAAGCCTATGTGCTAGGGTAGATGTGCTTGAGGATGAAATGGTTGCTATGAGAGAAGAAATAGACATGCAAAAGGAATTAATGCCACTCATGGATATATACTTGAACATCACAGAAGTGGGATCTGACTCACCTGTGGCAGGTAGGAGTCCTCTAAATGATTTGGGTGTTGGGTATAACCCGTCTGAAGGTGCAGTGGTTGGGGAGATTCAAGATGGTGAGCCCTCTCGATGAGATACTTCCTACCAGGGATGCTAACCAACATCATGAACCATATTGGGTAACTCTAGTTTATTCTTACCATGAAGCTAGAAACCTCTCAAACAAATGGGTAGTTACTTTGCCGCACAAGCTGCTTCCACTCCCACCAAGTCCTTTGATGCTTTCCATTGCTAACACATAACTTCCTGGCACTTCTCATAATGGTCCTATGCTACTCTTTCACTCCTACATGGGTTCCTCCTACCTTCTCTTGTTATTAATATGCCTTGAGGAAAATGCATGATATTGTTTGGGGGGGGGGGAGGTGGATGCCTTTACCGGGCTTGCTATATAAATAAAATTTAATTTATATTTTGATGAATGAATGCCCTCATCAAGCCTGTTTTGGCTTGATTTAAATTGTTGACCCTTGCCGGGCTAAATTCTTTCTTGATAATGTTCGTTTCCATTGTTGGGTTAGTCTTACACTTCAATTGTCTTTCTACCCGCGCATAACAATCGCCTTTGCAGATAGTAGATAGAAAATAAACTTCGAGGGTTTTCTTCATACCGCAGTTCTTTCTTAAGGAGAAAAAAATTCTCTTTTATTTATTTTTGGTGTCGAACTAGGTGACATTTTCTTATGATAGATTGAGAGGAAACTTTCTTAAGGAAAAATGCCAAGTTTTGTTTATATTTTTGAGTCTTTGTTGCACTTATTTTGAGCGATAGTATCGAAATTTTTTTATGAGGCATGGAAAAGTGAGCTTTTTAGATGAAAAGGGAACATGAATTTTTTTCAAAAAAGAGGAGCATTCTATTTTCAAGAGTTATACATTCTTGGTTTGGCTTTTTGACTTGCAAAATGACTGTGCAAAACTCGAAATAGCTTGCTTAAAGTCTTACCTTTGAATTGATCATGAGAATAGTTGAACTCTTTGGAGTGTGATGCTCTGGGTAGTAAGATTTTTGCTTAAATTCTTATGTATACATATTTTCTAGAACATGCCCTTGAATGTGATTCAAGGCGAAATCATAGTGCAGCTGCACTTGGGAAATGTCACGACCCCAAATAAGTGGGTTGTGCGGAGTAATACCCTCGTAACCCAAGGATCAGACCAGGGAGTCAAAGCAGGGAAAATGTAAATATGGTTTTGCAAGCACAGAATTAGTCGCTGGATGACTCGTGAGGACATACCATGAGTCATCACCTGACTCGTGGGGAGGCCAAGGGAGAGTTGGGAAGTTTGGAGGGAGATGGTTCCCCATGAGCATGGCAACGACTCCTGGTCAGACCCCACAAGTCGTTAGGTCAACCGTGGGGGTAAAGGAGAAGGAAAATAGAAGAGGCCAGACCAGTGTACTTGACAGGAGATGACCACGACTCCTTGGGTCAGGTAACGAGTCATTTGGTCAGTCGTTACGAGCTCAGGAGTCCAAGCTGGCAGTGGACTCAACTAGCAACATGACGAGTCGTTCCCCCTAATAATGATCAGTCAGGTTGTCTGTTAGGACCACCTGGCAATGTTTTCCTACAAATTCAGTAAGGGTCTTTTCGTAGGCCTGTACTAAGTCGTTTAAGGCTCGTTTTATAGGGTTTTAAGAGGGGAAAACCTATTCTAAGCTAATTCATTCCATGCATGCAAACTTGAGAGTTTGAAGAGAGGATTTAGAGCAAGTCTTCAAGGTTTCCATTAGAATCTCATCTTGGGCAATCAGAGAAGTGGTAGAATCATCCCTTCCAGGTACGTATATTTATGAGTGGGTGTTTCCTTCATCACCCTTGCCCAAATCCTTAACTAAGTGTAAGAAATTCCTATGATCAAGTTATGGGGTTTTTACCTAATTGCATAATTCTTCAATTTCTATACATGGGTACGATTAGATTATGTTTTTGATAAATTGTGAAGCTTGGGAAGATTTTAAATTATTTTCAATCAAAAATTATGTTTTCTAAATTATTAGATTTAATGCCCATGTATGAGAAGTTCATGAAAAAAGAGAATGATGATGAGATTGGATAACGAAAAGCATGTTTCTAAAGCTATCCATGATTATGATATTGTTTTCAAAATGAATTGAGTAGATCCAAGCATGATAAAGTTTTGGGCAAGACCCTTATATCAAGTATGACGATGTAGTATCTCTAAAAGTAAGCTTACCACATGGTTTTGGAGTAGATGCTTCCACTTATGTTTGAGCTTGTGTATGTTTCAAAAGAAAGCTTCTCATATGCGTGAATTCATAATTGAGATGTATGCATTATTGAGCTTCGTTTTCATATGATATTCGTGATTGTGTTCATTGATGACATCCTTATATATACTCTCGGAGCGAGGAGGAGCATGCCACTAACTTGAGAGTGGTGCTTCAGACCCTCAAGGATCGTCAGTTGTATACAAAGTTCAACAAGTACAAGGTTTGGTTGGACTTCGTTGTATTTTTGTGCCATGTGGTATTGAGTGAGGGCATAAGGGTAGATTCTTAGAAAATTGAGGTAGTAAAGAATTACCCAGACCGGTGAACCCATCAGATATCAGGAGCTTTTTAGTTTTAGCGTGTTACTATCGGAGATTTGTTGAGGGCTTTTCATCGATTGCAGCACCTTTGACAAAGTTGACTCAGAAGAAGGTAAAGTTCCAATGGTCGGAGGCTTGTGAGAAAAGTTTCCAATAGTTGAAGACTCGACGCACTTCAACACCAATGTTGACCCTGCCCGACGGTACCGATAGTTTTGTGGTGTATTGTGATGCTTTGAGAATCAAACATGGGTGTGTGTTGATGCAGCATCGAAAAGTGATAACATATCCTCAAGACAGTTGAAAGTCCATGAGAAGAATTACCTGACTCATGATCTTGAGTTTGCCGCAGTAGTGTTTGCATTGAAGATATGGCGGCATTACTTATATGGGGTCCACGTGGATGTACTCACAAATCACAAGAATGTGCAGCATGTGTTCACGCAGAAAGATCTCAATCTTTGGTAAAGGAGGTGGTTAGAGTTACTAAAGGACTATGACATGAGTGTCTTTTACCACCCGGATAAGGCTAATGTGGTAGCGGACGCACTTAGTAGGCTCTCTATGGAGAGTGTGACCCACGTGGATGAGAGAAGGAAGGAGTTGGTGAAATATGTCCATCAACTTGCAAGGTTGGGAGTTAGATTGATCGATTCGACTGATGGCGGCATTGTTGTGCAAAACTGTAATACCTCGGAAGTGCTTAGGAATAAACCTGTGGAGTTAAAATTCAAAGTGCAGAAATCTGGGAAAGATTTTGCAGGATGAGCCACAGAATGACTCATGGTTGCAAACTACGAGTCGTTGTATGTGGTCGTGGTGTGAATCCAGGCCTGGTGGTAGGGTGGACCGCGGGCGTCACAACGACTTGTTGTTAGAACACATGGGCCATTGTTAGTGGTCGTGGAAAGAAAGTGGACCTAAGCAACAGCTAAGACGGTTTGAATCCACGGTCCGTTTTTTGGAAGGATGACTCGTCATGTTGAGCTGTGGCCACGAGGATGGAAACGGTCATGAGCATTAGCCAGCCCCACCAGTTTAGGAGCCTCATGCACCGAAGCCAGCCGCTCATGCTGAGTTCCGAGCTGCCATTCAGATGCCTGTGCAGGCCTTGACCACTTAGTTCAATCAGCAGGCTGTAGCATATTCTGCAAAAATGGTAGTGCAGCGGCGGCTCGAGTCAGGGACTTCTTGAGGATGAACCCGTCGGAGTTTCTTGGGTCCAAGTTAGATGAGGAACCACATGAGTTCGTCGATGAGGTTACCAAGATCACCCAGGTCAAGGGGGTGAGTAGCGTTGAGTGCACAAAGTTGGCCTCCTACCTGTTGAATGGGCTTACACATATCTGGTTCCGTCAATGGAAGGATAGCAGGGTCACCGGAGCAGGTCTGGTCACTTGGGAAGAATTCTATGTTGCATTCCTGGATTGGTTCTTCCCTCGAGAGATGAGGGAGCTAAAGGAAGCCGAGTTTGTAAATCTTAAGCAAGGGAGGATGACAATACTAGAGTATTCCCTTGAGTTCACCCGCCTATCGAAGTATGCTCCTGAGTTGGTGGCTGACCAGAGGGCGCGAGTGAGTAGGTTTGTGCATGGGATAGCAGGTTACTTGGATAAGGAATTTAGGATTTCTATGCTCCATCAGGACATGGACTTTCCTCGGATGGTGTTTTATGCCCAGCAGATGGAGGCGGCACATTTGAGAGAGAGAGAGGCCGAGAGGGCTAGGACTGATGATCACAGATTTCCTCAGCCTAGGTCAGGAGGTGGGCACTGTCAGCAGACCCACTAGAGATCAACCACCCCAGCTTCATCAACTTTGAGTGTGTCATCTCGGCCTAGGAATGATCAGAGAGAATGAGCATCATGCTCAAGGGGTCAGGCATCAGGCCCACAGATTCAGGTGTTCCAGCTTGTCAAAAATGTGGCCGAGGGCATACAGGCCAATGCTTGGCAGGTTCGGGTGTGTGTTACGGGTGCGGGAAACCTGGACACATGCTTAGAGATTATCCAGCAGCAAGACAGGATCAGGTTGGAGGCCGTGGCCCAGCTTCTAGCTCAATAGCCCTACCCCCTCGCTCAGCACATCAGGGGTCATCTACCAGTGCAGCTGGTGGTAAGCACCATAACAGATTATATGCCCTAGAATCCCGTCAGGAGCAGGAGGTCTCCCCGGATGTGGTTACTGGTATGTTATGAGTCTTCAATGTTGATGTTTATGCTCTGTTAGATCCAGGGGCCACTATGTCCTTTGTGACACCTTATGTAGCCAGTAGCTTTGGAGTCAGTCCCAATGTCTTGTCAGAATCCTTTTCAGTTTCTACTCCTTTAGTTGACTCAGTTACCGCTAGACAGGTGTATAGAGATTTCCTAGTCTTGGTCCTCCATAAGGTCACCTCAACAAATATGATAGAGTTATCCATGACCGATTTTGATGGTATTCCTGGCATGAATTGGTAGTATTATTTTTATGCTTCCATTAGTTGCAGGACCCGGTCAGTAGAGTTTAGATTTCTGGGTGAGCCAGTCTTAGAATGAAAGGGTAGTTCAGTTGTGCCTGTAGGTCGCTTCGTTTTCTACCTGAAGGCCAAGAAGATGATTTCTAAGGGTTGCATGTATCATTTGGTTAGGGTCAAGGATTTTGAGTCTGAAACCCCGACTATCCAGCCAGTTCTAGTAGTACGTGAGTATCCAGAGGTCTTTCCTAATGACTTGCCAAGTATTGCTACCAAGTGGGAGATTGACTTCGGTAACGACCTCCTTCCCGATACGCAGTCTATATCTATTCCTCCCTACAGGATGGTTCCAGCCAAGCTAAAAGTGTTGAAGGATCAGTTAAAGGATTTATTAGATAAGGGCTTCATTAGATCGAGCCAGTCTCCATGGGGTGCACCAATTTTACTTGTTCGAAAGAAAGATGGTTCCCTTCGTATGTGCATTGATTATCGATAGTTGAACAAAGTCACTATCAAGAACAGGTACCCCTTACCCAAGATTGATGATTTGTTTGATCAGCTTCGGTGTGTTAAGTGTTTCTCGAAGATAGATCTTAGATGTGGGTATCATCAGCTCAGAGTTCAGGACAGTGATATCCCAAAGACGGCATTCAGAACACGGTATGATCATTACGAGTTTGTAGTTATATCTTTTGGACTAACGAGTGCTCCTACACCTTTTATGGATCTAATGAACAAGGTGTTTAAGGCATATTTGGACATGTTCGTAATTGTGTTCATTGATGACATCCATATATACTCACGAAGCAAGGAGGAGCATGCCGCTCACTTGAGGATAGTGCTACAGACCCTCATGGATCGTCAGTTGTATGCAAAGTCCAACAAACGTGAGTTTTGGTTGGGCTCGGTGGAATTACTAGGACATGCGGTATAAGGTGAGGGCATAAAAGTAGATTCTCAGAAGATCGAGGCGGTAAAGAACTGGCCCAAATCAGTGAACCCATCAAATATCAGGAGCTTTTTGAGCTTAGCAGGTTACTAGGAGATTTGTGGAGGGTTTTTAATCTATTGCCGCACCATTGACCAAGTTGACTCAAAAGAAGTTGAAGTTCCAATGGTAGGATGCTTGTGAGAAAAGCTTCAAAGACTTGAAGACCCGACTCACTACAGCACCAATGTTGATGTTACCCGAGGGTACTGATGGCTTTGTGGTATATTGTGATGCTTCGAGAGTCAGACTGGGATGTGTGTTGATGAAGCGTTGGAAGGTTATAGCATATGCCTCGAGACAGCTGAAAGTTAATGAAAGGGATTACCCAACCCATAATCTTGAGTTGGCTGCGGTGGTGTTTGCATTGAAGATATGGCGGCATTACTTGTATGGGGTCCATGTGGATTTATTTACGGATCACAAGAGCTTGCAATATGTGTTCAAAAAGAAAGATCTAAATCTTCAGCAAAGGAGGTGGTTGAAGTTACTAAAGGACTACGACATGAGTGTCCTCTACCACCCGAGCAAGGCTAATGTGGTTGAAGATTCCCTTAGTAGGCTCTCTATGGAAAGTGTATCCCACGTGGATGAGGGAAGGAAGGAGTTGGTGAAGGATGTCCACCGACTTGCAAGGGTGGGAGGCAAATTGATCGACTCGACCGACGGCAGCGTTGTATGCAGAATGGGGTAGAATAGTCCTTGGTGGTTGACGTCAAGTCTAAGCAAGATGAGGATCCAATTTTAAAGAAACTGAAGGAGGCGATGCAGAGTCAAAAGGTGGAGGTTTCCCAAGGGGGAGATGGTGTGTTACGATATTAGGGTTATTTATGTGTCCCAGATGTTGAAGATTTGAGAGTTTGGATATTGCATGAGGAACGTGGTGCTAGATATTTTGTTCATCCAGGATCCACGAAGATGTATTGGGAATTGTGAGAAATCTATTTGTGGGATGGTATGAAAAGGGATATCATAGAGTTCGTAGCCAAATGTCCAAACTGTCAGCAAGTGAAGGTTGAGCATCAAAGGCTGGGAGGTGTACTTCAGGATATCAGCATTCCTACCTAGAAGTGGGAGGGATTAATATGGATTTCATTACATGCCTACCTCGCACTCGATGACTTTATGATTCCATTTGGGTGGTGGTCGACACGTTAACCAAGGTTGCACACTTTCTACCAGTCAAGACCACGATTTCAATGGATGACTATGCTAAGTTGTATATTTGGGAGTTGGTTCGGCTTCACGAAGTGCCCTTGTATATTATTGCAGACCGAGGTACTCAGTTTACCTCTCAATTTTGGCGGTCTTTCAGAAAAAGGTCTTGGGACTCAGGTTAAGCTCAGCACCGCATTCCATCCGCAAACGGATGGCCAGGTGAAGTGGACAATCAAACTCTCGAGGACATGTTGAGAGCATGTGTGATGGACTTTAAAGGTAGTTGGGATGATCACTTTCCCTTGATCGAGTTTGCTTATAATAACAGTTATCACTCCAGTATCAAAATGGCACCATTCGCGGCTCTTTATGGGTGGAGGTGTAGATCGCTCATTGGTTGGTTTGAGGTTGGTGAGGCAGCCATGATAGGTCCTAACTCTGTTCATGAGGCCATGGTAAAAGTTCAATTGATAAAGGATAGGCTGAAAACTGCTCAGAGTGTTCAAAAATCATATGCTGATGTGAGGAGAAGAGATTTGGAGTTTGAGGTGGACGATTGGGTATTTCTAAAGGTATCTCCCATGAAGGGAGTAATGCGGTTTGGAAAGAAAGGGAAACTCAGTCCCCGCTATATGGGTCCCTACCGGGTTGTGAGGAGAGTTGGTAAGGTGGTAGATGAGTTGGACTTGCCATTGGAGTTATCTTCGGTTCATCCCATCTTCCATGTGTCACTTTTGAAGAAGTGTTTGGGGGACCTAGTGTTGGTGGTCTCGATAGGCAGCATTGGGGTAAAAGACAGCCTCAGTTATGAGGAAATTCCGTTGAAATCTTGGATCGTTAGGTATGGAAGTTGAGGAACAAAGAAGTAGCTTCAGTTAAAGTATTGTGGAGAAATCAACATGATGAGGGAGCTACGTTGGAAGCCGAAGCGGATATGATGGCTAAATACCCACATTTGTTCTCTACCGGTTCAGTTTCAACATGATGTATCAGTTCTGCACTCAAACTCTAATTAGTTTTCATGATTGAACTATGTGCGCAAGTTTCTTTTATATATGTAGATATGTGTATGATTGGTGAATCTAGTTCAGTTGTATAGTTTGAAATGAAGTAGTCATTCCATCAGTTTTCAGCTTAAATGCTAAGTATTTGATTATGATAATTGCATGTTTCTTTTCCTGATTGTTTCCTACATTCGAGGATGAACGTTCCCGAGGGGGAGATATTGTAATACCCCGAAAGTCCTTAGGAATACAATTGGGGAGCTAAAATTCAAAGTGCAAAAATCTGGGAAAATGTAGCAGGATGAGCCACAAAATGACTCATGGTTGCATACCACGAGTCGTTGTATGTGGTCATGATGTGAAGCAAGGCCTGGTGGTAGGGTGGACCACGGGCATCACAATGACCCATTGTGAGAAGGCACGGGCTATTGTTAGTGGTTGTGGAAAGGATGTGGACCTAGGTAGTGGCTAAGATGGTTCGAAACCACGCTCCGTTGTTTGGAAGGACAACTCGTCCTGTCGAACCGTGGGTTTAAATTAGTAACCGGGAAGTTGGAAGTCTAGACCGGGGGCGTATACCACGGGTCGCGGTACCTTCCCACAGTCCGTTGGTTCAATCATGGGATCGTCCAATGTAGTTTTTTTTTTTTTTTAGTAAGGGCATTTCTGTCATTTTCAAGTCCTAAGGCACTAAAGTACGTCGTTTAGGGCCTGTTTTGAAGGGTTTCAGTAGGGGAAGACCTATTCTAAGTGCAAACTCCCCATGCATGCAAGGTTGAAGGCTTGAAGGAGGTGATTCAAGGCCAAACTTCATGGTTTCCTTTGGAATCTGATCTTGGGCAATTGAAGGGTGATAGAATTCCTTATTTCCAGGTATATAGGGTTTTAATGGGTGTCTCCCTTCCACACCCATGCCCAAATTTCTATCAAATTATGTTAAAACTATAAATGGTAAAGTATGGGGTTTTAGATCAATTGCATGATTCTTATATCTCCATTCATGGGTATGATTACGTTGAGTTGATATTGATGATTTATAGAGCGTGGGTGGATTCTAACTTGTTTTCTTTTATAAAAATTGGTTTTCTAAAAATTTGAATCTAAAACGCCCATGGGTGAATAGTTCATAGAAGAGGTGATTGTGATACGTGTGTGATGATGATGAAGTGAATAACGAAAGCATGTTTCTAACCCTACCCATGATTGTATTGATGCTTTCAAAGTGAATTGAACGAACCCAAGCATGATAGAGTTTTGAGTGATACCCACATGATCGTTTAAAGTAATGATTTTCCCTAACATAAGCTTACCACATGGTTTGAAGTGAATTTTTCCTCAACTCATATTATAAATTCTATCTTATGGTATGTTTCGATGCAAAGCCTCATATATGCATGTAATCGTAATTGGGGTGGTGTATCACTATAAGCTTTGTTAATAGACAATGTTAAGCTTCACTTACATATGATGTTGAGTCTATGTATGATGTTATTGTGAGCTTTGTCAACAGACAATGTTGAGCTTCGTTTCATAAGATATTGAGTTATGCATGATTCATATTGAGTTTTATCATTAGACAATGTTGAGCTTCGTCAACTGACGATGTTGCGCTTCTTTATATACGATGTAGAGCACTGCATTTTCTGGGAGAAGATTCTACCACCGATTGGGTTAAGGGTCATTCACCCTCTATCCTAAAATTACATGCCAACGTAGGTTGATACTATTATATTATTGGGACCTCCCTTGTGAGCTATCCCCATCCCGATTGGCCCTTCAGCTTGATATTGATATCATGGTAGCGTCCTTAGCCCTGGCAAGGTTTTGGATGGCTCTGCCCATGTGAGTGTAATAGTTGGGACCACGCTCTATCGTGGTATGTCAGTTAAGAGACGAGTCTCCCATTGTCTGTATGATTCATATTTTCATAATCATTGCTCATGATCATTATGTATTCATGGATATGCTAAAAGTAAGGTTTGACTCAATGTTCAGCTTTTCTATAATTGTTGCATCTCAGCTTTGAGTCATTCGAGTTAGTTGATGTTATAAAGTTATGCATTGTCACATCATGAAGGGATTATGATTTTTGAAAGAATGCATGAGAGCCCTCTTAGTTTCTAAAAGTTTAAGTGATGAAATGATATGTTCGAATGATTTTACTTATCCTAGTGATTTTACTTACCTTGCATACTTGGTACATTCCATGTACTGGCCGCATACTCTGTATATTGTATCGTTTCATGATACAGCGTCTAGATCTCAGGCTCGTCCTCATCCCTAGTCCACCTCAGCTTGCGCTATTATTTCATTGGTGAGTCCTCATGTTCCTAGGGTTGTCGATAGACTTTTATGTTATCTTGAGTTTCAGTATTGTTCAGGTAAGTTGGGGATGTTGTCCCATCAACCCATCCTATGTTGTAGAGGCTTTGAGACTAGAATGTAGTACTCAGCTCTTGTATACCTTCTGTGTTCCCTGAGGTTATGCTATGGTTATGTTTCTGCTATGTTTTTATGATTTTCTTTTCTCTTATCTAAATAAGGTTAGTTGTGTTCATGAGCCATGGGTCGACTTGGGGTCCCTTGTCCCGTGTCTACGATGCGGGCCTCCGTTCGAGTTGTGACAAAAATTGATCAAAATTGTTATTGGTGACGGATGTGAAAGCTAGAGAAGAAGAGGATCTGATTCTGGTAAAGCTGAAGGAAGTGATTGGAAGTCAGTGGAGGTTTTCTCCCAAGGGGGAGATGGGGTGTTGCTATACCAGGGTCGTCTATGTGTTTCAAATGTTGAGAGTTTGAGGGACCGAATATTACATGAGACACATGGATCCAGGTATTCTATCCATCCGGGTGCCACCAAGATGTACCATGATTTGCGGGAAATATATAGGTGGAACGACATAAACAAGGATATTGCAAAATTCGTAGCCAAGTGCTCGAACTGTCGGCAAGTGAAAGTCGAGCACCAAAGGCCAAAAGGCGTACTTCAGGATATTATCATTCCCACTTGGAAGTTGGAAGAGATTAATATGGATTTCATTACAAGCCTACCATATACCCGCCAACACTACGATTCTATTTGGGTGGTGGTAGATAGGTTGACCAAGGCTACACACTTCCTACCGGTATAAACCACAAATTCAGCGGATGATTATGCCAAACTATATATCTGGGAGTTGGTGCGATTGCATGGAGTACCCTTGTCAATTATCTCAGAGCGAGGCACTTAGTTTACCTCTTAGTTTTGGCGGTCTTTCCAAAAAGGGCTTGGGACTCAAGTTAAGCTCAACACAGCATTTCATCCGCAAATGGATGGTCAGGCGGAGCAGACAATCCAGACTCTCGAGGACATGTTGAGAGATTGTGTGATGGACTTTAATGGTAGTTAGGATGATCACTTTCCCTTGATCGAGTTTGCTTACGACAACAGCTATCACTCCAGTATCCAAATGGCACCGTTCGAGGCTCTTTATGGGCGGAGGTATAGATCGCCCGTCGGATGGTTTGAGGTTGGTAAGGCAGCTATCATAGGATCTGATTCGGTGCATGAGGCTATGGTGAGGGTTTAGTTGATAAGGGACAGGCTGAAAATAGCTCAGAGTAGCCAAAAGTTATATGCTTATGTGAGAAGGAGAAAGTTGGAGTTCGATGTGGATGATTGGGTATTTTTGAAGGTGTCTCCCGTGAAGGGAGTCATGCAGTTTGGAAATAAAGGAAAACTCAATCCCCGCTATGTTGGTCCTTACTAGTTTATGAGAAGAGTTGGTAAGGTAGCATATAAGTTGGACTTGCCATCAGAGTTAGCTTCAGTTCATCCCGTCTTTCATGTATCACTCTTGAAAAAGTGCTTGGGTGAACCATCTTTAGTTATCCTAGTGGAAAGCGTTGTTGTAGGAGATAGCCTTAGTTATGAGGAAATTCTAGTTGCAATCTTGGATCGTCTGGTTCGGAGGCTGAGGAACAAAGAAGTAGCTTCGTTAAAAGTGTTATGGAGAAATCAGCATGTTTAGGGAGCCACGTGGGAAATCGAAGTAGATATGATAGCAAGATACCCTCACCTGTTCCCTACCGGCTCAGCTTCAGTTTGAGGTATCCGTTTTTTCCCTAATTGTCTAATCAGATTACGTGTTCAGTTCATGTGCACAAGTTTGATTTATGTTATGATAGATGTATGTAATGTCTGAAATCAGTTCTGCTATGTAGTATTTTCGGAGGTAGTCATTCCATCAGTTTTTGGTTTAAATGATCAGTATTTTCATATGATGATTGCATGTTTCTGAGTTTTTTGTGTGTTTCTAACATTCGAGGATGAATGTTCCCAAGGGGGAGATATTGTAATACCCCGGGAACCTAAGGATTAGACCCGAGAGTCGAAGCAAGGAAAATATAAAACTGGTGTTGCAGGCATAGAATGAGTTCATTGGATGATTCGTGAGGACAGCCCACGAGTCATTTGGTGACTCATGGGGAGGCCAAGGTAGATTTAGGAAGTTTGGAGGAACACGGTTTTCCACGAGCATGGCAACAACTTGTGGTCAGACCCCACGAGTCGTTAGGTTAACCGTGAGGTAAAGGAGAAGGAAAATAGAAGAGGCTAGACCAGTGTACTTGACGGGAGTTTACCATGACTCGTTGGGTCAAGTAACGAGCCATTTGGTCAGTCATTACGAGCCCAGGAGTCCATGCAGGCAGTGGACTCAACGAGCAACATGACGAGTCGTTCCCCCAGTGACGATCCGTCAGGTCATCCGCTAGGACCACCTGGTAGTGTTTTCCTGCGAATTCAGTAAGGGTCTTTTCATAATTTCTAAGTCCTAGGGGCCTATACTACATTGTTTAAGGCTCATTTTGCGGGGTTTTAAGAGGGGAAAACCTACTCTAAGCTAATTCATTCCATGTATGCAAACTTGAGAGTTTGAAGAGAGGATTTAGAGCAAGTCTTCAAGGTTTCCATTTGAATCTCACCTTGGACAATCAGGGAAGTGGTAGAATCATCCCTTCCAGGTATGTAGGGTAAAGAGTGGGTGTTTCCTTCCTCACCCATGCCAAAATCTCTAACTAAGTGTGAGAAATTCCTATGATCAACTTATGGGGTTTTTACCCAATTTCATAACTCTTCAATTTCTATACATGGGTACGATTAGATTATGTTTCTATTGATGAATTGTGAATCTTTGGAATTTAAATTGTTTTCAATAAAAACTATGTTCTCTAAATTATTAGATTTAATGCCTATGTATGAGAAGTTCATGAATGAAAAGAATGATGATGAATGTGTCATGCCCCATCTTGGGAGGCATGACTGACACCTAGTGCCCTACTAGGATCTGAACTGACTTAACTAGGCCTGTGCACTCCTGGTATAGGCCTACTCCTTAAATAAAGAAAACAATGGGTTATATCTTGGCTGTAAATGCAATCTCCGATCGACAAGGCCTTATAGCCACCTGTAAAGCAAAATAGCTAACCAGAAATAGCCAAGAACATGGAATCCTATGCGGGCCGACAAGACCACCATGATGTGTAGTTATGACTGAAAAGTAAATCCGGAACTACGCTAAACTATGGCCGACAAGGCCACTAATCTGTAAGCTAAGCAAGGCCCCACATGGCCAACATGTAAACAAAAACACATATGGGCCCCACATGGAGAATAACAGCTAACCACGGGGAAATAGAAAAAATCTGCAAGCCTCTGTGAGTAATATGATGGTCGAGACAGGGCCCCGGCCTACCCATGAACTTTACAATCAAAAAGAAGTAAATCTTCTATCTACCAGCTTCGGAAGAAAGGAGATAACTGCTCTGGTGATGCTAGCTGAAAGCTATAGGGACCTGTTCCTCATCTATCCGTACCTGCAGGCAAGTAATGCTGCACTCCAGAAAGGGCGTCAGTACAATATGCACTAAATATGTAAGGTGATAAATGTAAATGACTAAAATAAAGAGATAAAACTAAGGATAACTAAAATGAACGAATAGAGATCATACCTGAGTAATAGAACATCTTACTATTTATGTGTCAATAACTAAAGCAGACATAAACCTTACTTGGCCCCCATAAGCCGGAAGGTACAACCAGCACAGAATAACCCACCTGGGGCCCCCATAAGCCCTGGTGAGTATACCTCAGTCTATATACCCCTATCAAAGGTCACACTGGTCAACTAATAGCTATAGTTGTCCTACCAACTCCCTGAGTCTGCAACTAACCCACTCGGCCCCTGACTGTAATTGTGTCTGAGTCCGGTGGACTCCTGATATATGCACCTGGGGCAACAGGCTCAATAGGGGTGTATAAAGCCAACCACGACATATGAGGACCTGGGACCCTATCTTCATCCCTGGCGGATAGCATACCGCTCCGTAGAGCGACGACATCTCACCCCTAGCGGGTGTCGACATAGCTAATAACCCTTGGGTCGGTCATGAAGGCTATACAGGCATAATCCATCCCAAACTAATATAGAATACTGGTCTCAACTAATAACAACAACTAATCATAATAGACATGTTGCTAGTACTCGTACTGGATTTAACTGAGTTATCATGCTAAGAAACTAAATTGCTGAAGGAAACTGCCTTAACATACCTCGCTCGCGGATTACTGGTTAACTTATGAGTTTCAACTCGTATTCAACTGGTCTTCTCAACTGCAATCATATTATTAGAAGAATGAGGCTAATTTCATTACTAAATTCAATGAAAATGATAACTTTATATATAAATATTAACTATATTTCAACTTGACGGAACAGGGTCAAAAACTAGTAATTTCTCAAGAATTCAGAAGGTAGAAATGCTTAGTTTAAGCATGTGATCGTATTAACACTAGTTTTGAGCAACTCTAACAACTTTATCTTGGCGGAGTTATGATTTTCCGGGAGAATTTTGTGAAACTAACTCCGTAGTAATGCTCCTTGTAGCCTTTTACATCCATACCCGAAGTTAATTCGAATTTGGGGAAGCGTTTCGTAGCTTAAACGGAGGAATTTTACTTGTTTTCTTCGTGGTTTCTCAAGTGTGGCCATATTTGTTTAAAAATATAACATAAAGTCTAAGGGAGGGGCTTATATATACTTGAGGCGATGGACAGGGGTCTGTGGCACGGACGCTGTCACATCAATTTACGGGCGTGCCACGGAGCCCATCGTGGAGGTCAGGTCTGTGCCACACTGCCACTTTGGGTGGCTGGCCTGGCCTCCTTTTGCATGGTTCCGACTCCGTGCTCGTTCGAACTTTCCTCGGGCCCTTTCGACGTACGTATTGCACTCCAAAACCCTAACCAACATATGAGTACGCCGTCTAAACATTAGAAACTTACGGGGTGTAACATCCTCCCCCCCCCTTACAAATATTTGTCCTCGAATGTTTTACTTCATATTATAGATACCTTAACTCTTGCCACTACTTATTCTGGAAAAATTTCAGAAGAGCTTCCCCTGTAATATGGACTATGCAAAAATCATGTAATACAGAAAAGGCCAATACATGCACTTTACATAACACTATAGCAACTATTTCACCACAACATTATGTTACACCCCGTAAATTCTTGACATTTAGATGGCCTATTCGCATGTTGGTTAAGAGTTTTAGAATGCCATACATGCTAGATAAAGTGCCTGGGGAGAGATTGGACAAACGCCAAGTCAGAGTGTCACAAGGCAAATGCGTCTTATAAATCGCATTCGACAAATGAGACTTATAAATCGCATTCAACAAATGCGACTTATACATCGCATTCGACAAATGTGACTTAAAGTCCCCAAGTATATAAGCCCCCACTTCGGTTTTTAAGTGATAATTATCAATATTTCCAGTGAGTAAACCAGAGAACAGTAGAGAAACAGAGAGGACGAAGGTTTCCATTAAAATTCCTTCCGTTTATGCTGTTAAACGCGGTCCAAACTCAAATTAACTTCGGGTAGCGAAGTATAAAGCTGCAGGGAGAATTCCTACGGAGTTAGTTTCGTGAAATTCGGCTGGCGAATCATCGTCCTATCGAGCTAAGGTAAGTGGAGTTGCTCCAAATTACTGTCAATATACTCATAGCCCTAAAGTGAGTATTTCTCCCTTCTGGGCTTTCGAAAAATAGTGAGTTTTCGACTGTTTTTCGATAAATCAAAGTTTGGGCAATATATATATTCAAAGTAGTATTTTTTGCAGAATATTGATGAATATACTTTTATTTGCTAAAAATATGAATGCAGTTGGAAGAAATAGTTGGATATTGGCCGAGTTACGCCAGTTAGTCAAGAAGTCGGCAACTGAGGTATGTAAAGTCAGTTTCTTCGGCAAGATAGTAATTCTAGTATAGTAAAATAGAATAAATTCCAGAAGAACGTTTCAAAGCTGAGTGTTATGCCCAGTGTGAATTTAGTAAATATGCTTGAATAATTATTATGTCATATTCAGAATAAAAGTGAGTAAATTAGTATCAGACAGCGAGATATTATTCTAGACTCAGTATAACTCAGTATCTGATTCAGTATTATATTCAGAATAGAATATCAGAACATGGAAAATATTATCAGATTTAATATATATGTTATGTGTGATTATTGTTGTTTGTAGAGACTTGATTGTTCTATGTTAGGCACCCTTCTAGCTTCCTTGCCGCCCCAGGGTTAATAGCTGTGTCGACTCGCCCACTAGAGGGTGAGGATACGTCACTCCAAGGAGTGGCATACCGTCCACTAGAGGACGGAGATGGGATGCAGCACTCCCCATAGCAGGCTGATCAGCATTATAGCATACCCCTATCAAGCGCTTGCGCCCAGGGCACAGATTACAGATTACAGATCACAGATCTCAAATTACAGTTTACAGGAGTCCTCCGGACACAGATACAACTATAGTCAGGGGCCCAGAGAGCCCAAGTTGAATACCCAAGGGGTCGGTGGGATGCTCATAGTTACTAAATGAGTGGAATGAATTGTTATTTTTGGATGGCGACCCGGGTAGGGGTATATAGATTGCATGTTGATTGGTATCTTTCGGCTTATGGGGGCTGGTATAGGTTCTTGTATGCTATATGTGTTATTTATTAAATTGATAGATAGCAGGATGCCGCATTGACAGGTATGATTCTCACCTTCTCTCCATTACAGTTAAGCTTAGTTTAGATTCTGCCATCCCAGACAGTCTTAGCCATCTTCTGTTAGTCAGTAACTATCAGTATTACTGTGTATTTTTAGTTATGTTTAGTTATTGCTTTGCATACTCGGTACCAGTGGTACTGACGCCCGTTTGGGGGAGCTGCATTACTTGCCTGCAGGTACTCATAGACGAGGAGCCAATCCCTCATAATTCCAGCCAACACATAGAGTCATCAGCTCCTATCATCCGGAGCTTGATAGATAGAGGTTTATTCCTTTTCTTTTGTTGTACAGTACGGGTAGGTCGGGGCCCTATCCCGACTATCTTATCAGTATTTTTAGAGGCTTGCATATTGTATATTCCCTGTGGTTAGTTGTATCGGTTGTGTGAGGTCGTGTCTATGTTTTAGTTTGTTTATGATGGCCGTATGGGGCCTTATTGAGTTAATAGTTGGTGACCTTGCCGGTCACAAAGTAGTTTAGCAATTGATTCAGCGTTTCAATGAAACTAGTCAGCATGGTGGCCTTGTTGGCCCGTATAGGTTCCTTTATACTACTATTGTTCTGGTTAGCTGTTGTTGTCTTATAGGTGGCTATAGGCCTAGTCGGCCGGAGGCTGTATTTACAGTTGTTATATAGCCCGTTGGATCCATGAACCCAGAGTTAGAGCCATCCTGGCACCAGAAGTGCTTAGGCTCAGTAGTCCGACAATCTAGGTTTTAGTAGGGCACCAGGTGCCAGTCATGCCTCCCAAGGCGGTGCGTGACAAACTTGTTATCAGAGCAGGTCGTATCCCAGGGAGTCTGCAGGCCGTGATAAGTAGAGTCTTGTCTATGGATGTGTTGTGCACCACATACCATAGGCAGGAGGCTGCAAGGCATGATAGAATGGTTACACTTTCTTCATAATCAGTCGTTCCATAGAGAAGTACAGTATAGGGTTGAGTCCCTAAAACTTATCATTTTCTTTGTTTATAGATAAAATGGCAGACCAGCGATATCCTGTCACTGGTAAAAGACTGGATACCGCAGCAGGAGAAGGCACCAGCAGGATGCCTCAGCCTCACTTAGAATCATCCCAATCTGAGGGCGATACAGAGGCGCCATCTCGACCTTCACAACAGTCCACGCCCCACCAGGAGCCACTCGGGATGACATTACCTCCGACAATTCCTGTACCCACACCATCTGACCAGGAAATTCAAAGTGCAGTAGTTATGTTGGCATGAATGATGACTACTCAGAGCCAGTCAGTGCTACCCGAAACAGCAGAGTCATCAGGTGGGCCTGGTAGTTCGAGGGTCTGAGAATTCTTGGCACTAGGTCCCCCATAGTTCACAGGGTCGGATCAAGTAGAGGACCCCCAGGACATCCTGGATCAGATGCAGAGAATCTTTCGGGTCATGCATGTGACATCTACATAGTCAGTTGAGTTAGCAGTATTCCGACTGCGGGATATTGCTGTGTTGCGGTACGAAAGTTGGGAAAGGTCCCGAGGGAGAGATATTGTCCCTCCGACCTGGTCCAGCATTTCAGAGGCCTTCCTGGACTGTTATCTGCCATGGGAAATTCGACAGGCCCGGATGGACCAGTTTTTACACTTGGAGCAGGGGGCGAGAAGTGTACGGGTGTACGCCCTGCAGTTCAATTCCTTGGCCCGCTGATCACGGGCAATATAGCATGCCTGAGATACGCTTTATACCTTAATATAGTCTTGTTTATCGATGTTATTTTACATACTGTCATGTGATTTTTATATAAATGTGAATATATGTGCTAACCAACATGATTAGTCTTTGTTTTGTAGGTTTCAAGGATTTTGAGGAACTAATTCACAAGTTGGTGAATAGGAAGGAATGTAGTGGAAGCAAGTGGCGAGAGTAGGCAAGGAGCATGCCTTGGCAAGGCTGGCCGCGGCAGGCAGCGTGCCACGCTGTGCGTGTGCCGCGCCCAGCGCCGTGCCACGCCCTTGCCAAGCGCACGAGAGAAGGTAGCAAATGGTAGCAGTAGGCAGAGAACCAGCGCGCCAGCGCCGTGCCACGCTAGGCCAGCTGCGCGACAGCAGCATGCCAACGCGCTGCATGAGCAGCGTGCCACGTTGGCCAGCGCGGTGACCCTCGGCAGCTTGGTTTCCGGAGACACTTTCCAGAGAGCTTTCGCGTTGCCTCCGTGTCACGGAGGCATTGCTCCGCGATACACTCCGTGACACGGAGCCGTTCCATTTACAGTCTAAATTATGCACGTTTTCCATTTACTATAAATAGGACCCTTAGCTCCAAAAATCATTTGGTCACGATTTTATTCTGAAAAACCACCTAGGAGTGAAAGGAGAAGTGGGAGAACTCATCTAGAGTTTATCAAATTCCCTTCTCATCTACCAAATTCATGTAAGTATGTTAGTTTAGTATTAGTTAATTGTAGTTTTATGAACATGAATGGCAAGAACCCTTCCTCTAGGGTTGAAGCCATGAATTATGATTGTGCTTTTATGAAATTGTTTTGGAATTAAGTTATTGATTGTTGTTTTCGTCTTGCATTCTGGATTGTTGGTTGTTTTTATGATTGATCACCATGAAAGCATATTTGTTAGCTTGAGTAATATCTTGAGAAAGCATTACCTAGGTCAGGACATGAGAATGTAAGGAGCGTGTTTGTATCTCGGGAGATATATTGTGTCAGGATAGAAATATACCTAACACCGTGCTTGGTTGACACACGGGGGTTATGAAAGACCAACTTGGGATGTCACATCACCACTCGAAGAAGTAGTTGTGAGGCTAAGTTGAGTTAAATGGTTAGATGTACGAAAGTCCCTAATCGTTTCCCCGTAAACCACAACATAATTCATTGCCCGCGACTAGAAAGTTAAACTCCTCGGTTACAATGATGCAGTGAGGCTAGATTGCCGTGTTTAGAGGCTCGAAAGACCATAAACATGCAATTCTAATTATGTGAAATAACAATTGATAGTTCCATGCTTAACCCATTGCAAATCATAGGATCGCATGATTAATTGGTTTTAACTCTATGTTGCTCCTAGAGTGATTTCAGAATATTTCGTTGACCCAAACTTAGACTTAATTAATCTCAATCGAAAATGTCTATAACCAACACTTGAGGTATTTAAGATCACACTAGAAAAGTATAGTTAGAGGAATGGGTCCAGTCTATGTGGGTTCGACAATCCGGTTCTTAAAAAGAGCCACTATATTACTTGCACGACCCGTACACTTGCGGACGCGCGAATCGGACACGTCAAGTTTTTGGCGCCGTTGCCGGGGACTCGGCGAAGTTTTGATAATTTATCTATTTTTGTGTGATTTTTAAATTCTCTTAAGTGTTGAGAAACTTGGTCTTAGTCTGATTATTGCAGGTGACAGGTTGCCCTGCCGAGCTGGCTAGAAATAGAGAGCTTGTGGAACCGTTGCTTGATCCTGAACGTCAAATTCATTTGCGAAGGAGAATAGCTCTAGAGCATAAGCTGAAGAGACTTCAAGAAAAGGTACAACAACAACCACCCGTGGGACAAGTACAATTGTCATCCGAAGCAATGGCAGCAAGACCAGTTCACGAAGTGGCAATCCCACTAGCGACGAGTGTGACCTCTAGCATCCGTAAACCGGAGCCTGGAGGGCACTTTGAGCTTAAACGGAACATGGTGCAGCTTTTACATTCTAGTGGTCTATTCACTGGGATGGCACATGAGGACGCGCAGCAGCACCTACAGAGCTTTTTAGAGATTAGTGACACGTTCGTCCCCACCAGCGTGTCCACAGATTATGTCCGAATGACCCTCTTCCCATTTTCACTGTTGGGAGAGGCGAAAAAGTGGCTGAAGGCTGAGCCACCGAACTCCATAACTTCATGGAATGAGTTGGCTAAGAATTTCCTTATCAGATTCTTCCCTTCAGGCAAAACTGCAAGGTTGAGAAGTGAAATACTCAGTTTCAAGCAGAGGCCTGATGAGAACTTATATATGGCTTGGGAAAGATTCAAGTCATTGTTGAGAGATTGCCCCCATCACCAGCAATCAAATGAAGTGCTGGCTCATACCTTTGTAGAAAGTCTACACCCACACACAAAAATATTACTAGACTCTGCATCGGGTGGGCAAGCCTTGGATAAGACATATGATGAGCGTACTCTTTGTTGAACAGAATTGCACAAGGAAATCCAGAGTGGCACAGCGAGTCATCGAGAGGGGCAGGAAACAGATCGGGGTTGATAGAAGTAGATTGTTTGAATGCCTTGGCAGCACAGTTAGCTTCGTTACATCATCAAATGATGACTCAGTTCAATAAACTGAGTATGAACCAACGCCAGGGCCAGGTTAATGCAGTTCAGCAAGCTCCGAGTTGGTGTGAAATTTGTGGTAATAATGGGCACCATGCAGAATCTTGTGGAGCCAATCCGGAGTCAGTGAATTTTGTTAGTAATGTGCAGCGTAACAATAAGAATTTTGAAACCAGTTACAATAGAAATTGGCAGGTCCACCCGAATTTTTCTTGGGGTGGAAACCAAAAGCAGAATTTTATGCAACCTCAACAACAGCAGTATCAGCAGAATAGGCAGAATGATGGGCAATTGAGTAGCAGCATTGAGGAAACACTGCAGAAAATCATGGAGACCCAGAATCAGTTAGTGGAAAATCAGGCGAGGATGGCAACAGACTTAATGAATCAGCAAGTAGCCACCCGAAATCTTGAAAAACAAGTGGGTCAGATAGCAGCTGCTCAAAATATGAGATCGCAGGGGGGATTACCAAGCGACACAGATCCTAACCCCCGGCAGATCAGTGCCATCAGTCTGAGAAGCGGTAAGCAATTAGCTGATGCAGTGCCAAAAGAGCTGAGAAAGGAGGTGCAGCCGGAGTTGGTTAGACCAGGACCATCCATCAACATGGGAGATAATCAGAGTGCTGGGCAACAAAATGCGGAACTTTCATTGCAGCCAGCACAAAGACCACCACCACCATTCCCTCAGAAATTCAGAAAGATCAAGGAGGAGGAATGCTTCAAAAAGTTCTTTGAGAGCTTCAGAGAACTTCACATAAATTTGCCTCTTCTTGATGTTTTGCAGGAAATGCCCAATTATGCTGAATACTTGAAAGACGTGATGGCAAACAAAGTAAGATTGGTGGATGTCCAGACGGTAGCACTGACTGAGGAGTGCAGTCACAGGGTATTGAGCAAAATGCCAAAGAAACTCAAAGACCCAAGGAGTTTTACCCTCCCCATACAAATTGGTAAAGCTGAGGTGCTACGAGCTTTGTGTGACTTTGGGGCGGCAGTTAATCTAATGCCCTTAACCTTATTCAACACCCTGGGGTTGGGAAAACCGAGGCCGACAAGGTTGATGCTGCAGCTGGCTGACAAGTCGCGAGTGACACCTGATGGAATAATAGAGGACCTTCTCATCAAAGTAGGTAAGTTTATTATACCTGCTGATTTTATTGTCTTAGATTTTCAGGTTGATGACCAGGTACCCCTGATCTTGGGACGGCCATTCTTGGCCACTGGAGGAGCGGTGATTGATTTGAAAGAAGGGACCCTGAAAATGAGGGTTGAGGATGAAGAAGAAATCTTTCGCGTTTACCAAGAAATGAACCCATCTGCACACTACAAAAACCTTTGTCAGGTTAGTGTGATGGCAGAGTATAAGTGTGGGGTGGAGGATTCCACAGGTGCAGGGCCAAAGGAAATTACAAGTGTTCAGCCCGAGTCTGATAAAGGGCTTCAAATTGAGAAGAAGTTGGAGAAAGAGAGGAACAGAGTGGAGGTTGTTTCCTCTAAATAGCAAAAGAAAAGGAGATGGTTCTCGAAAGAGAACCCAGGTATGAGGATGTCCTGAAAACGATAGTCCACGTTGGGCCACGATGTAAAATAAGGCGCTACTTGGGAGGCAACCCAAGGGTACCACAGGTACCATTTTAATTTCTAGCATTTGTGTTGATTTTATTTATTTTTCATCTTGTGTTGTTTTTGGTGGAAAGTTAAGCACAGATGGAGGGGAAGTCTGAGTACCTGTGGAGGAGGAAGTTAAAAAGCATGGACGATAAAAAGTGTGGGGTCGACACACAATTGTACAAAACTGAAGAAAAGCATGCTATTTGCTAGGCTAAAAGCCTCAGGGAGTATTTCTCACCCTTTTTAAATTTTAATTTGATGCTATGAGGACATAGCACCTTTTAAGTGTGGGGTGAGGGAAATTTCAAGGGAAATGAAAATTTCAAAAATTTTTGTGCTTAACAAGTTTGTGGTGAATGTAATGCTAATGCTTGAACAAATTTGAAAAATTTGAAAAATTTGAAAATTTTTGTGAAGTAGGCATGACTTCATCACCCGTTGGTTTTTCTTTTCGGTTCTTTTCCGACGGGGTCCTTTGAACCGAAGAATAAAAATTTTTCTTTTTCTTTCCTTTGTCTGTATATAGTGTTTTAGTCGTAGTTAGGGACTGTTTCCGACGATGGATGGATGACGACCGTCTTGATGAAAATTAGTCGGTAGGTGTTGGGTTTTTGAAACCATAATTATGTGGTGCTTGATGTTCTTGTTATGTGCTATACGTGATTGGAAGATGCAAGTATGTTCAGTGTGAAGCATGCAAGTGTATAACTTTGTGTGAGACACTTAGGTTCTTGAATTTGACTCAATATGATTGAAGCTTAATCTGAACTCTTGTGATTAGCTGAGTAAGAGTCTACTGAATATGTCTTGATTTGAGCATGTGCCATGAGTGTAAGGTTTTTTAGTATTCTGTGCTATTGTGGATTATCTAGAACTTGCCTGGTGTGTTTATAAAACGAAATGAAGGATGTGAATTGTAGGAGATGATTTAGGCATTTTTTTTTTGAATGAACCAAATTTTTATCCCTCATTTTACCTACCTTGAAAAAAAATTAATCCTAGTGAGCCCCATTGAGCCTTGAGCCTATTCTTTGACAGCTGCAACATAAGCTCAATCCTTTTTCTTTCATTAGCCTTGAACTTGATCCAAAACTCCTAAGCGCTTGAGTGGAAAAATCCGAAGGAGTAAAGGAGTGAGAAGAATGAAAAGAAAGGAAAAGTAGCAAGTTGTAGAAGTGAGAACAGGACAAAGGTGCACTTGTGTGAAAATGGTTGATTATTAGAAAGGAGCAAGAAAACAAATTAATGAAAAAATATTTATAGAGCTCCTTACTAATAAGTTAAAAGTGCCTAAAGAAATGGGGGAACATAAGAGGAACAAGAAAGATGAAAGGAGAAAAAGGTAAAGTAAGGGAAGGGAAGTTCGTAAGGAGGGTGTAATGTATTAAAAGCGCTTAGGAAAGATAGTCACTATTACTGGCCATAATAATACCTACCTGTCCCTTAGCCTACATTATAACCCATTAAGTCCTACTTGATCTTACATTCACACATCCTTAAATGAGTGGAATAAAACACTAAGGGCAAGCTTATGGGTCATTTCATGATGCATGTGAATTCTTTGTGAGAGTGAGTGAAATTCTATTTATTCACCCACACATGTTATGATGTACAAATGATTTTTGCATGTGATTGGGTAACTCTATTTCTTTGAGGGGCACATGTTGAATGAAGGATATAATTCATGTTGGATTTTTAATTAGTTGATTTGCACGAGTTTTCTAAGATTGAGAGTCGATTCTTGAGGTTAAGAAGTCTTAGCATCATTGTATTTCATCTCGGTGATTAAATTGTGTATGCTCTATCTTTAGCTTGTTATCTTACGTAATCATTATAGCCGTAGCTTGAATTATCTTGCCACATTAGTTATGTGGGAGTCTCCATATGTATGATATGTAAAAGGTTGTTCGAGGACGAACAAGGCTTTAAAGTGTGGGGTTGTGATCACGGGCAATATAGCATGCCTGAGATACGCTTTATACCTTAATATAGTCTTGTTTATCGAAGTTATTTTACATACTGTCATGTGATTTTTATATAAATGTGAATATATGTGCTAACCAACATGATTAGTCTTTGTTTTGTAGGTTTCAAGGATTTTGAGGAACTAATTCACAAGTTGGTGAATAGGAAGGAATGTAGTGGAAGCAAGTGGCGAGAGTAGGCAAGGAGCATGCCTTGGCAAGGCTGGCCGCGCCAGGCAGCGTGCCACACTGTGCGTGTGCCGCGCCCAGCGCCGTGCCACGCCCTTGCCAAGCGCACGAGAGAAGGTAGCAAACGGCAGCAGTAGGCAGAGAACCAGCGCGCCAGCGCCGTGCCACGCTAGGCCAGCTGCGCGACAGCAGCATGCCAACGCGCTGCATGAGCAGCGTGCCACGTTGGCCAGCGCGGTGACCCTCGGCAGCTTGGTTTCCGGAGACACTTTCCAGAGAGCTTTCGCGTTGCCTCCGTGTCACGGAGGCATTGCTCCGCGATACACTCCGTGACACGGAGCCGTTCCATTACAGGCTAAATTATGCACGTTTTCCATTTACTATAAATAGGACCCTTAGCTCCAAAAATCATTTGGTCACGATTTTATTCTGAAAAACCACCTAGGAGTGAAAGGAGAAGTGGGAGAACTCATCTAGGGTTTATCAAATTCCCTTCTCATCTACCAAATTCATGTAAGTATGTTAGTTTAGTATTAGTTAATTGTAGTTTTACGAACATGAATGGCAAGAACCCTTCCTCTAGGGTTGAAGCCATGAATTATGATTGTGCTTTTATGAAATTGTTTTGGAATTAAGTTATTGATTGTTGTTTTCATCTTGCATTCTGGATTGTTGGTTGTTTTTATGATTGATCACCATGAAAGCATATTTGTTAGCTTGAGTAATATCTTGAGAAAGCATTACCTAGGTCAGGACATGAGAATGTAAGGAGCGTGTTTGTATCTCGGGAGATATATTGTGTCAGGATAGAAATATACCTAACACCGTGCTTGGTTGACACACGGGGGTTATGAAAGACCAACTTGGGATGTCACATCACCACTCGAAGAAGTAGTTGTGAGGCTAAGTTGAGTTAAATGGTTAGACGTACGAAAGTCCCTAATCGTTTCCCCGTAAACCACAACATAATTGATTGCCCGCGACTAGAAAGTTAAACTCCTCGCTCACAATGATGCAGTGAGGCTAGATTGCCGTATTTAGAGGCTCAAAAGACCATAAACATGCAATTCTAATTATGTGAAATAACAATTGATAGTTCCATGCTTAACCCATTGCAAATCGTAGGATTGCATGATTAATTGGATTTAAATCTATGTTGCTCCTAGAGTGATTTCAGAATATTTCGTTGACCCAAAGTTAGAATTAATTAATCTCAATCGAAAATGTCTATAACCAACACTTGAGGTATTTAAGATCACACTAGAAATGGATAGTTAGAGGAATGGGTCCAGTCCCTGTGGGTTAGACAATCCGGTTCTTAAAAAGAGCCACTATATTACTTGCATGACCCGTACACTTGCGGACGCGCGAATCGAGCACGTCACCCGCTATGCTCCAGCCTTTGTGGACACCATGCCATCTAGAGTCCACCAGTTTATTATGGGTCTGAACCCACAATATATTGAGGCATGCATGACAGCTACGCTGCGAGAAGATATAGATATTGCTCGGGTACAGGCCTTTGCACAGACTATTGAGGGCCTTAGACAGCGGCAACAGGAAAGCAGATGAATAAATCAGGAACAACATCGCAGGGATAGATCAGATAAGATACAGGGGAGATTTGGAGAGGGCCTAGGCCACGGTTGTCAGATAGGCCACCTAGACCCCCGCCTCCATCACAGTAGCAGAGGGGTAGATTTGGTCGCCAGGTACAGACATAGTCCATAGGGAGTTCTCAAATGGTAGATTCACCCCAGTAGAGGAGGGTAGAGCAGAGCAGGTATATACCCCCACCTTGCCCTATTTGCAGCCGACCCCACATTGGAGCTTGCAGATATGGCTCCACAGGGTGTTATATATGCAGGCAGGAGGGTCATGTGATGAGAGACTTTCTAGTCAAGGGTCAGGGTAACCGAGATAGACAGGACAGGGCATCAGTAGGGCCGCGAGCTCCATCAGCCTCGGCAGGGCGTAGGCCCTCAGTCCCAGCAGGCAGGGGCCGAGGTAGATTAGGGGCCTCGAGTTCAGGTACGGGCCCAAGCCGTACCTATGCATTACCAGGGAGACAGGACTCAGGGGCATCTCCAGATGTTGTAACAGGTATGATGAGTATTTGCTCTCACCTAACTTATATATTGATTGATCCAGGATCTTCCTTGTCCTACATTACCTCATTTGTGGCTCAAAAGTTCAGTATTGTACCAGAGTTGCTTCGACAACCCTTCTTAGTATCTACACCCGTCCGTGACTCTATCAGCCCGAAGGGTTTATTGAGGATGTACAATAGAGGATGTGGATCGTCAGACCACAGTAGATCTGGTGGAATTAGAGATGATTGATTTCAACGCCATTATGGGTATAGATTGGTTGGCGTCGTGCTAGGCCAATGTAGAATGCTGGACCAAGACGGTCCGATTCCACTTTCAAGGGGAGGCAATACGAGAGTGGAAGGGTAGTACAACTATGCCAAAAGGTAGGTTTATTTCCTACCTTTAGGCAAGGAAGTTGATGGCTAAGGGATGCATTTGCTACATAGTCAGAGTCCAGGATGTGCGGGTAGAGCCTTCGACTCTCCAGTCTGTTCCAGTGGTTAATGAATTCCCCGACATATTCCCAGATGAGCTACCTGGTATTCCCCCAGAAAGAGAAATAGATTTTGCAATTGATTTGCTACAAGGAACTTAGCCCATATCGATCCCTCTGTATCGTATGGCTCCTACTGAACTCAGAGAACTAAAGGAGCAGCTGAAGGATCTATTAGATAAGGGATTTATTAGGCCGAGTACTTCACCTTGGGGTGCACCGGTTCTGTTTGTGAGAAAGAAGGATGGCTCCCTCCGCATGTGTATAGACTACCGGCAATAGAACAAGGTTACAGTCAAGAATAAGTATCCGCTTCCCAGAATAGATGATTTGTTTGATCAGTTACAGGGGGAAAAATATTTCTCCATGATTGACTTACGGTCCGGATATCATCAGGTTCGAGTTCATGAAAGGGACATTCCAAAGACTGCCTTCAGGACCAGATATTGCTATTTTGAATTCCTAGTCATGTCCTTTGGGCTGACGAATGCTTCCGCAGTATTCATGGACCTGATTGATCTTGGGCAAATTTATATGCCTAAGGGATACTCAAATGTGTCATTCTAGCCTTGTTTATCTATCAATGTTTATACATTCTCATGTGATTGATAATAAAATGTGAATTTATACTAACCAACATGATTAACATTGTTTTGCAGGTGAAATATAATTTTGGGAAGCTAAAATGTGTGTTGGGAGAGATCGGGGTTGGACTCGGATGTTAGCAAGGGAAAAAGCATTGGAAGGCACAATTTAAAAGGGCTCTGCGATGGAGCCGTGTCACGCTGCCATCGCAGATGCCTTCTGCCTGGAGAGGGAATTTTTGCCAAATTCCAGCGAAGGTGCGTTGGGGCCGTGGCACGTTGGCCTAGCCCCGCGTTGCACATCGTGCCACGTTGGGCCATATTAGCTTGACAATCAATTTCCAGTAAGGCTCCGCGTCAGTGGCGTGTCACAGAGGCAGTGCTCCGTGATGCACTTCGTGACACGTTGCTTGTTATTCCAGGAAAAATTCCCACTAATATAAATAGAACACTTAGGTTCATTTTTAATAATTCTGACTTGGTGGAGCAAGAACATGGGTTACAGGCAGTTGAGGGGACGAAATTGTCAGGGTTTTTCTCTATCTCCTTCTTCTTTAATTCAATTGCTTGTATGTTTAACACTCATTTAACTATGTTTAATCCACAAATGAGTGGCTAATTCCTCTTCTTGCTGAGGTTAAGAACAATTGTATTGAAATGTAGTTATTGATTAATTGGGTTTTTCATCTTTTCTTCCATGGTTGTTCTATTGATTCTTTTTCTTACTGCATTGATGTGTGGCCAATGTTAATGTATATCTAAAAAGTTTGGTTTCACTCGAGAGGGCAAGAAATTAGAAAGTTGTGAATCAATAGGATATGATCTTTTCTTAGTTTGGGAAAATTGAGAATTGATTTACCTTCAGGATAGAAATATACCTGAAAGTCGTATTAGTCAATTAAGGAATAGGTTTTGTATGGCTAGAACATGAATTTCGTTTAATCACAGAAATGTAGGTGGATGGTTCATGATTCTTAAGTTGGGTTAAATACGAGAGTTTTAATCCATTGGCAATAATTCTTGACTAGCAACCGGAGGAAAGAACAACCAAGAATTGTATCGATAATTAGTTTCTATACATGTTCATTTAGCCTCAGCATGCTCACATTCATAGTTCAGACTCACATTAGATATTTGTTTTAGACTTAGCATACAATTAGAAATCAAAATATCAAACTCTTCTTTGCACTGTTGTCTTCATTTTTAGAGTAAGTATAGTAACACTTAAGTTGTTTGTTACCTTATCCCAGTCCCTGTGGGATCGATACTTGGCTTACTTAAGAAACTTTACTACTTGTTCGACCACGTGCACTTGCGTGTAGTAAATACCCCGGAGCAGACGCGAACAAGTTTTTGGCGCCGTTGCCGGGGATTGGCAATTGGTAGAATTTTTCTTAAGTGTAAATTTACTATATTTTTTTTTCTTAAGTGTTGACAACTTAGTCTTAGCCTGTATTTTGCAGATACTAGTCTCTGTTGAACACTGGCAAGAGACAAGGAGCTGGTGGACTCATATTTAGAGCTTGAAAGACAATTTTATCGTCAGCGGAGAGAAGCTCTAGAGAAAAAGCTGCAGATGCTCAGACAAACAATCATGGAGCAACAACAGAATCCACCAGTGGTAAGGGCAATGTTAGTGCCCGAGGAGATGGCAGCTAGGCCGGTTCGCGAGGTGGCAATCCCACATGCTAACAATATCACATCTAGCATCCGCAAACCTGAGCCAGGAGGGAGGTTCGAGCTCAAACAAAACATGGTGCAATTGCTGCACACCAGCGGGCAGTTCACGGGTCTCCCTCATGAGGATCCACAGCAGCATCTCCAAAATTTTTTGGAGATAAGTGACACTTACATCCCCGCTGGAGTGTCATCAGATTATGTCAAGCTTACATTGTTCCCATTTTCACTATTGGGAGAAGCCAAGAGGTGGTTGAAACCTGAGCCACCAAATTTTATTACTACGTGGGATGATCTTGCAAGGAAATTCTTGATACGATTTTTTCCATCCGGTAAAACAACAAGATTTAGAAGTCAAATTCTAAGTTTCAAACAGAGAGATGGGGAGAATCTATATTAGGCTTAGGAAAGATTCAAGTCCATGTTGTGGGATTGTCCACATCGTCATCAATCCAATGAGGTGCTGGTACACACTTTTATTGAGGGATTGGAACCCCACACAAAAATCTTGCTAGACTCAGCAGCTGGGGGACAAGCATTGGAGAAAACTTATGAGGAGCTGTATACCTTGTTAAATCGTATTTCACAGGGAAATCCGGAGTGGAATGCTGATTCGTCAAGAGGAGGAACAAGGAAAGCAACAGGAGTTCTAGAAGTGGATGGTTTTACAGCTATTGCTGCACAAATAACTGCTTTACAGAATCAACTCAACACCTACTTCAACAATATGACAATGAACCAGACTCAAGCCCCAGTGAATGTAGTGCAACAAATTTGGTGTGAAGTGTGCGGGAGTAGTGAGCACTCAGCTGAGTGTTATGGAGAAAATCCTGACTTGGTGAACTTTGTGGGAAATGTACTGAGGAACAACCACCAACAGTATGGCAACAACTAAAATTCCAACTGGAGGAATCACCCGAATTTCTCTTGGGGTAGCAACAACCATCAAGGGAAAAGTTCGAGTCAGGGGGCGCAGAGGAATCAAGGAGGGCAGCAGAACTATCAAGCACAATATAGAAACAACAATGCCCCTCCTCCCCCACCATCACCCAGCATTGAAGAGATGTTCAAGACGATGATAGCTAACCAAGCTCAATTGCAGGCTGACTATGTGAAATTGGCAGCCGAGGTGAAGAACAACCAGTTAGCTACTAAGGCACTTGAATATCAATTTGGGCAATTTGCTGGAGCCCAAAACACCAGGCCTAGAGGAGGACTTCCGAGCGACACAGATCCCAACCCCAAGCAGGTGAATGCGGTGACCACAAGGAGTGGTTTGCAGCTTAAAGAGGTGGAACCAGAAAGACCACCTCAACAATCGGGAGCAGCAGAAGTTGAGAGGGAGCAGAGTGATGAGAGGGGGAAGAAAAAGGAAGCTGAATCAGAAAGACCACCACCCCCGTTCCCTCAAAGATTAAGGAAACACAAGGAGGAGGCGTGTTTCAAGAAATTCATGGAGGTGCTGAAACAGGTACATATTAACTTACCTCTTGTTGATGTTTTGCAGGGAGTGCCGAAATATGCAAAGTACATTAAGGACATTGTGGCAAATAAAAGTCGGTTGACTGAGTATGCTACGGTATCTCTCACGGAGGAGTGCACTTCCCGGATAAAAAACCGACTGCCCACAAAGCTCAAAGATCCTTGGGGCTTTACTATACAAATTACAATTGGGCAGAGTATCCGAGCTCGCGGATTATGTGATTTGGGAGCGAGCATTAATTTGATGCCGTCATCGGTATTCAAGAAGTTGGGTCTAGGGAGTCCTAGACCAACAACAGTGATCTTGCAACTAGAGGATCGGTCCTTAGCCAGACCTGATGGCATTGTGGAGGATGTGCTGGTGCAAGTGGGCTCCCTTATCTTCCCGGTAGATTTCGTCATGCTGGATTTTGAGCCAGACGCGGAACTCCCGTTTATTTTGGGACGTCCCTTCTTGGTGACCAGGAAAGCACTGATTGATATAGCTGCAGGACAGCTAACAATGCGATCACACGACAAGGTGGAAGTGTTTGATGTATACAAGGCCACCAAGCTCTATGTACGAGGAACTCTCGGTGATCAACGTGATTGATCGAGCTGATGATGCGCAGATAGTTGAATCACCAGAGTTATTGGGAAAACCACCGGAGCGATGTAAGCACTACTGGGGTGAGGACGGTGGTCGGGAGAAAACTTTCATCACCCTAGAAGATGATTGAGCTGAATGACATCGAGCCGTGACGGTAAACCAGGCGCTGCGCGGGAGGCAACCCGTGAAATTTTTCTTTGAAAAATGTGAATAGATTTCTTTTTCTTTTTCTTTCTTTTGATTAACAACAAAATTGTTTGTTTTTATTTTTATTCTTATTTTTTATTTTGAGTGAATCCTATAATTCTAACCAACTTCTTGTAGTAAGATGAATTTCAGGTTGAACGGAAGGTAAACATGCAAGGAATCACAACGGAAAATCTGAGGTATGAAAGAGAATAAAAAGTGGCAAAACAGTGAGCTAGGGCGATGGCTCTGTGTCACGGAGGAGGGCCTCCGCGTTACCCTCCGTGACAAGCTGAGGTGTAAATCTGGAATTTTTAAAATTCCAGAACACCCACGCGATAGCTCCGTGTCACGGAGGGCATGCTCCGCATTACCCTCTGTGACACGTTGAGGTGTATATCGCAACGGGTCACACCGGGTGACCCGCGCGAATTTCCCACTTATTAACCCCGATTCCCCCTCTATTTTCCTCATTTCTCATACTCTCCGCGACCAACCTCCCAAAAACCCCTTCCCCCTCAACGTGACACGGACTTAGGCTCGTAATTTCATCAAGTTTTCATCACTTCTTTGAATTCAAGGTATGTTCTTCAACTCTATCTCAATTCTTGTCGAAATTTTTCGATTTTGAACATGTGAGATGAGCAACACTTGCCCTATGTAGAAATTAAGCTTAAATTTAATCGAATTATTATTTATTGATGTTCGGAGTAACGGTGTGATTGCTTGAATTCGATAATTACATAGCTTAATCGAATTTTTGATAAAATCATAGCTAGGGCTTGCCTTTGAGTTTGTAATGGAAAATTTGATGTGAACTAGTGAAATTCATGTTGGGTTGTACATGTTGGTTGAGATGAGTCGATTGTGCTAACTGTGACTATGCTAAAAGACTGACGGATTCTCGGGTTAAGAAAATATTGGAAATTGCAAGAAATGGGCAAATTGTATAGGATCATGTAGTTAAAATTTTTCTTTAGCTTTTCCTTGCTAAGTGCTATGGGATAACATGTTATCAATAGGTAAGGATTGTGGTTAGCTGTGCAAAGTCTGAGTAGTACATGGAATATATACCGTCGAATTCTCCCAAGGGACTAAGCATATTTGTTATATTTTGTTGTTTGTTTGCGTAAATAAGTACGATTTTGCCTTAATGTTGTAAATTTGGCTAAATATTAAGTGTGGGGTAGCCGAGCTTAACCCAACCTTAGTCGAAGCTAACTTTAATTGGCTTAACATTGAACTTTTCTGTTTGGTTTGACAGGAACAATGGCAAGCATGCAAGACAAGGGAAAAGGCGCATCAACATCTGGCGCCGGAAGAAAAAGAATCAGACTGGGCACAGCGGTCCCAGCAGCACCAGCGGTTCCACGCGGCCAACGCCGTCAATACAAAACCAGGTGGGTGACAGAGGAGGGGAAGAAGTGGTACGCAAAGCACAAGGAGAGCAAGTACTTCCCCGAGGAACACATAACAAGGGAACCGTTTGCACAAGAGTTCCCCAGGATTGTCCAGAGGATCGAGGCAGCTGGGCTGAACTTCATTTTTGAAGAGCCCAAAGAATGCAACTTGCACTTGATTCGGGATTCTATGCCAACTGGAACCCGACTCTCAAAAGTCACACCATCAAAATAAGAGGGCAAATAGTCACTTTTGAGCCCCACCACCTCAATACTATCCTAGGGGCACGGGACATAGACGCCCATGTGCTTCGACAGCTGAATATCACTCCACCATATGTGGACATCAGACGCACTTTGTGTGGAACCCAATCAACAGCTCGGTGGAGCAGACATAAGGAGATGGGCTACCATCAGACCTTGCCTTACTCACAGATGAACAGGGAAGCCAGGATATGGCTGAAGATTGTTTGTTCCTGCCTAATCCTGGGGGTGCATATGACGGATGTAACCTGGGATCGTGTATGTTTGGTGTACGCCCTGATGAAAGGGATGGAAATCAATGTGGGGGCGGTGATTATCTCCGCCATGAAGAGAGCCCGATTGCATCAAGGGCTCAGATACGGATTTGGTGGACTACTCACCACATTCCTTAGGGGCCTGGATATTGAGGAAGAGACCCTTGACTACATCCCGCAGATGGAGCGGCGGGCCTTAGATGTCACCAAAACTAAGGCACCCGACACCACCCACGGGCCAGTTCTTACACTAGCCGAGCGACATGCACGGGATGATCAGTACATGGCTCGCATGTACGAGATGCAGATGCTCCAGCCGCGAATAGGCGGGAGTTCGGCAACAGAAGAGGAGCTATGGCAGCTCGAGCTAGACTACCCTTTTGGCGAAAATGCCAGGGCTGCCGAGTGGGGTCAGCTTTTGTAGAGCCCACGGATGATGATGTCCCCACAGATGAGGAGACACGTCGTGAGGACTTCGATGTGGAGTCTGATGATGACGATAGGGGCGATTCAGACATGGGAGATGAGGCAGCAGAACCTGATGAAGAAGTGGAGTATTTTGATTGATCAGGGAGTTCCACCACCTATTTTTTGTGCTATGTTAATTTTTGTGAACACTGGGGACAGTGTTTGATATATGTGTGGGGTGGGAGTAGTTAGGTGCTGGTTGTGTTGTTGTTTATGTTTCTGTTTTGTTGTTTTGCCTATGAAAAAAAAATTTTGTGACCCTGTGATTGTGATGTTTATGTTCTGTATTGTAATTAAATGTGAAGCTGTTGTGTGCTGCTGATTGTTGCTAGCTGATTTTGTACATATTTTTGTTTTATCGAAATGATCGATATTTTTAAAATCTTTTCAATACTTGGGTTTCTCGGTGTTTGTTTTCGGTTCTTTTACCGAGATAGGTCCCATTGAACCGAAGTCTTAGTTAGTGAATGTTCCCTATGATGGATGGATGACGACCGTCTTAAGAGAAATGTAGTCGTTAGGAGTAGATTTTTTTCCTTTATTCATTTTTCAATTGTTTTCTTTTGTGGGTTGCATCCCAAAATCTGTAAGTACTTTATGGTTGCGGAATTCTGGTTGCGTGTTATACATGATATTTGAAATGAAAAGGTGATTCGTATGAAAGCATGCAACTTTGTAAATATGTTGAGATACCTAGGCCATAGAGTCGATTCAGTGTGATTGAGGCTTAATTTTGAATTCTTGTAATTAGCTGATTGAAGAGTCTGTGAATATGTCTTGAATTGAGCATGTGCAATAGATGTGGGGTGAGGTTTTGTTTATTCCATGCTATTATGAAATGTCTAGAACTTACCTGGTGTGTGTACGAAACGAAATGAAGGACGTGTATTGTAGGAAAGGATGCAGGCATTTCTTTGTCTTCAACCGAAAGTTTCTCTTTTTCATTATTGTACCCACCTTGATTGTACAACCTAGTTAGCCCGTTTATTTTTTTCTTTTGTCAAAAATGTGTAAACTAGAGCTTAACCCCTTCTTTTCATTAGCCGTAAATTTGATCCAAAACTCTTAAGTGCTTAAGAAGAGAAAATAATTTTTCCAAAGTGTCAAAGAGTGAGAATGGTGAAAAGAAAAGAAAAGCAGAGTGATGAAAGAAAAGAAAAGGTTGAAGGTGCACTTGTTATAAATTAAATATAATGAACGTGTATGAATAATCTTTGTTATTGAGTCAAGTGTGCTTAATGAGATGGGTCAAAATAAAGACAAACTTCAAGAATGGGAGGATGAAGGAAGAAACACTGCCCATGAGTTCGATGGGATATATTGAAAAAGCGCTTAAGGATGCTAGTGGCTATTATTGGCTAGCCCAATATTTGCTAGTTCCGTAGCTTACATTACAACCCGTTAAAGTATTATGTGATCTTACATCACACTTCCTTATATTAGTGGAGTGATACACTAAAGGCAAGCATATGATTCATGGCATGATGCATGTGAATTCTTTTGGGAGAGAGAGTGAAATTGTTTCTATATGCCCCTGCACGTAATCGTTTGAGGTCATGTGATTAAAAAGGGGAAAATTCTCTTGTGTTGTGAGGGCACAGGCTTGATGTGAGATTAAAGTTCATGTCGGATATCTTGATCAGCTGATTTGCATGAGTTTGCCAATATCGTGAGTCGATTCTTAAGTCTAGGAGGTCTTGATGTGTTGAAGGTCATTGCATTGATAGGACCCTGCGTGTTTTCTTGATGATTTGTTGTATTAAATAATCGGTATGACCGTATCCTGAATTGTCCAACCAAAGTAGCCAGGATGGGGTGTAAAGTGCATGAGGTGTAAGATTGTTGTTCAGGGACGAACAAGGATTTAAGTGTGGGGTAAGTGATCTTGGGCAAATTTATATGCCCAAGGGATACTCAAATGTGTCATTTTATCCTTGTTTATCTATCAATGTTTATACATTCTCATGTGATTGATAATAAAATATGAATTTATACTAACCAACATGATTAGCATTGTTTTGTAGGTGAAATATAATTTTAGGAAGCTAAAATGCGTGTTGGGAGAGATCAGGGTTGGACTCGGATGTTAGCAAGGGAAAAAGCATTGGAAGGCACAATTTAAAGGGGCTCCGTGATGGAGTCGTGTCACGCTGCCATCGCGGATGCCTTCTGCCTGGAGAGGGAATTTTCGCCAAATTCCAGTGAAGGTGCACGTTTGGGCCGTGGCACATTGGGCCTTATTACCTGGACAATCAATTTCCAGTAAGGCTCTGCGTCAGTGGCGTGTCACAGAGGCAGTGCTCCGCGATGCACTCCGTGACACGTTGCTTGTTATTTCGGGAAAAATTCCCACTAGTATAAATAGAACACTTAAGTTCATTTTTAATAATTCTGACTTGGTGGAGCAAGAACGTGGGTTACAGGCAGTTGAGGGGATGAAATTGTCAGGGTTTTTCTCTATCTCCTTCTTCTTGAATTCAATTGCAACTATGTTTAACACTCATTTAATGATGTTTAATCCACAAATGAGTGGCTAATTCCTCTTCTTGCTGAGGTTAAGAACAATTGTATTGAAATGTAGTTATTGATTAATTGGGTTTTTCATCTTTTCTTCCATGGTTGTTCTATTGATTCTTTTTCTTACTGCATTGATGTGTGGCCAACGTTAATGTATATCTAAAAAGTTTGGTTTCACTCGAGAGGGCAAGAAATTAGAAAGTTGTGAATCAATAGGATATGATCTTTTCTTAGTTTGGGACAATTGAGAATTGATTTACCTTCAGGATAGAAATATACCTGAAAGTCGTATTAGTCAATTAAGGAATAGGTTTTGTATGGCTAGAACATGAATTTTGTTTAATCACAGAAATGTAGGTGGACGGTTCATGATTCTTAAGTTGGGTTAAATATGAGAGTTTTAATCCATTGGCAATAATTCTTGACTAGCAATCGGAGGAAAGATCAACCAAGAATTGTATCGATAGTTAGTTTTTATACATGTTCATTTAGCCTCAGCATGCTCACATTCATAGTTCAGACTCACATTAGATATTTGTTTTAGACTTAGCATACAATTAGAAATCAAAATATCAAACTCTTCTTTGCACTGTTGTCTTCATTTTTAGAGTAAGTATAGTAACACTTAAGTAGTTTGTTACCTTATCCCAGTCCCTGTGGGATCGATACTTGGCTTACTTAAGCCACTTTACTACTTGTTCGACCACGTGCACTTGCGTGTAGTAAATACCCCAGAGCAGATGTGAACACTGATGAACAGCATCTTCAGACCATACCTGGACCTGTTCGTGATATTGTTTGTTGACGATATTCTTGTGTATTCTCGCTCAGAGGCAGACCACCAGGATCATTTGCGGACAATGCTCTAGATTCTCAGGGACCGTTAGCTATATGCCAAGTTCTCTAAATGTGAATTTTGGCTGAACTCAGTAGCCTTCTTGGGGCATATCATGTCGGATGGTGGTATATAAGTAGACACACAGAAAATAGAAGCAGTAAAAAGATGGCCCAGACCTACCACTCCGACCGAAGTACGCAGTTTTCTGGGATTAGTAGGGTACTACAGAAGATTTTCTGAGGGATTCTCCACCATTGCAGCACCTCTGACTAAGATGATGCAAAAAACAATAAAGTTTCAGTGGACGGAGGCATGTGAGTAGTGTTTCCAGGAATTGAAAGACAGGTCGACCTCCGCCCCAGTGTTAGCATTGCCAGAAGGTACAGAGGGTTATGCAGTTTATCGTGACGCTTCGGGTATTAGGTTAGGATGTGTGTTGATGCGGCATGGTAAAGTAATTGCTTATGATTCCAGACAACTGAGGAAACATGAAAAGAATTATCCTACCCATGACCTGGAACTAGCCGCAGTGATACACGCCCTAAAGATGTGGAGACGTTACTTGTATGGCGTCCATGTGGATATTTTCACTGATCATAAGAGCCTACAATATATCTTCACCCAGAGAGAGTTGAATTTGCGGCAGCGTCGCTGGTTGGAGTTGTTGAAAGATTATGATGTAAATATTCTGTATCACCCAGGAAGAGTCAACGTAGTAACACATACCCTTAGCCGTAAGTCCATGGGGAGTTTGGCGTAGTTGTAGCCCGAGCAGCGGGAATTGGCCCGAGAAATACACCAGCTAGCCAGTTTAGCCGTTTGTGTAGCAGAAACAGAGGACAACAGAGCAGTAATTCAGAACACCGCAGTGTCGTCATTAGTTGTGGAGGTAAAGAAACGGCAGTATGAAGATCCTGACCTAATTTAGCTTAAAGGCGGACTTCAGCAAGGAAAAGCGCCGGATTTTCAAGTAAATGAGGGTGAAGTGTTGCGATGTAAGGGCCACCTTTGTGTTCCAAACATTGCAGGGCTTTGCCAACAGATTATGGGCAAGGTACATTACGCCCGCTATTCTCTTCATCCGGGCGCGATGAAAATGTACCACGATATCAAAGATATCTACTGGTGGCCAAGTATGAAGAGGGAAATAGCAGAATTTGTAGCCCAGTGTCCTAACTGCTAGCAAGTAAAAGCTGAACACTAGAAACCAGGCCGATTGACTCAAGACATAGCTATGCCTCTTTGGAAGTGGGAAGCGGTAAATATGGATTTTGTAGCAGGATTACCTTGTACCAGGCATAGAAATGACTCGATTTGGGTAATTGTTGACAGACTGACAAAATCAGCCCATTTTCTACCAGTAAGGGATACTTTCTCTTCTGAACATTATCCTGAGTTTTATATCAATGAAATAGTCAGACTGCACGGTGTTCCAGTGTCCATTATCTCTGACAGAGGGGCACAATTTACAGCCAAATTTTGGCAATCATTTCAAAGAGGCCTGGGAACACAGATTAAACTAAGCACAGCTTTTCACCCTCAAACAGATGGGCAGGCAGAATGCACTATTCAGACGCTTGAGGATATGTTGCGAGCGTGTGTTGGACTTTGGAGGTAGCTGGGATGAGCATTTACCACTTATTGAGTTTGCTTATAATAGTAGTTACCATTCAGCTATCCAGATTGCGCCTTATGAGGCATTGTATGGGCGAAAGTGCAGATCGCCAGTTGGCTGGTTTGAAGTAGGAGAGCGAACACTGATTGGGCCGGATATTATTTATCAGTCAGAGGAAAAAGTAAAGCTTATCATAGAACGCCTATTGACTGCTCAGAGCCGCCAAAAATCGTATGTTGATGTGCGACGCAGAAACTTGGAATTTAATGTGAATTACTGGGTATTCTTGAAAGTCTATCCAATGAAAGGGGTGATGAGATTCGGCAAGAAAGGAAAGCTCAGCCCGAGATTTGTTGGGCCTTATTAGATTCGCTGAAGAATATGCCAAGTGGCATACTTGTTGAACTTACCTCCAGAATTAGAGTCTGTTCACCCAGTTTTCCACGTGTCCATGATGAGGCAGTATATAGGAGACCCCTCCAGAGTTGTCCCAATTCAGGATGTCCAGGTTACGGAGGAGCTGGCTTATGAAGAAGTTCCAGTAGCCATACTAGACCGGCAGATTTGCAGATTAAGAACTAAAGATGTTGTTTCTGTCAAGGTATTATGGAGTAATAGGAATTGAGAGGAAATGACTTGGGAAGCAGAGGAAGCTATGAAAGTCAGATATCCTCAATTATTTAAGAATTAATCAGCCAGAGGTACGTCAGTATTGCTGTTTTATGACTTGCCTTATATTTATGTGTATAAATGAAATAGTTGACTCTAGTCTATTGCGTAATGATTACTATAGTATTGTGTGGAATACCTGTATTGGACTTTCCTGCGTTTCAGGATTTTTTAGTTAGTCCATATTACAGGGGAAACTCTGCCAAATTTTTTTGAGATTAAGTCGAGTAAGTTGAGATTCCTGTGAGCAGGAGTTTACATTCAGGGACGAATGTTCTTAAGGGGGGGAGCATGTTACACACCGTAAATTCTTGACATGTAGATGGTCTATTCGCATGTTGGTCAAGAGTTTTAGAATGCCATACGTGCTAGAAAAGGGCCCGGGGTGAGATCAGACTAGCGCCAAGTTGGAGTGTCGCAAGGCAAATGTGACTTATAAATCGCATTCGACAAATGTGACTTATAAATCGTATTCAACAAATATGACTTAAAGGCCCCAAGTGTATAAGCCCCCACTTCGGTTTTTAAGTGATAATTATAAATATTTCCAGTGAGTAAACCACAGAACAATAGAGAAATAGAGAGGACAAAGTTTTCCATTAAAATTCCATCCGTTTACGCTGTTAAACGCGGTCCAAACTCAAATTAAGTTCGGGTAGTGAAGTATAAAGCTGCAGGGTGAATTCCTACAGAGTTAGTTTCATGAAATTCGACTGGCGAATCATTGTCCTACCGAGCTAAGGTAAGTCGAATTGCTCCAAATTAGTATCAATATACTCCCAGCTCTAAAGTGAGTATTTCTCCCTTTTGGATTTCCAACAAATAGTGAGTTTTCGGCTGTGTTTTGATATGTCAAAGTTTGGGCAGTATGTATATTCAAAGTAGTGTTTTCTTCCAGAATATTGATGAATTTTGTTTTATTTTCTATAAATATGAATGCAATTGGAAGAAATAGTTGGATATTGGCCGAGTTACACCAGTTAGTTAAGAAGTCGGCAACTGAGGTATGTAAATCCAGTTTCATCGGCAAGATAGTAATTCTAGTATAGTAAAATAGAATAAATTCTAGAAGAAGGTTTCAACGCAGAGTATTATGCCCAGTGTGAATTCAGTAAGCATGCTTGAATAATTATTATGTCATATTCAGAATAAAAGTTAGTAAATTTGTATCAGACAACGAGATATTATTCCAAACTCAGTATAACTCAGTATCTGATTAAGTATAATTCAGCAAGGGATTTAGAATAGAATATCAGAACATGGACAGTATTATCAGATTTAATATATATGTTATATGTGGTTATTGTTGTTTGTTGAGACCTAATTGTTCTATGTTGGGCACCCTTAGAGGTTCCTTGCCGCCTAAGGTAAATAGTTGTGTTGACTCGCCCTCCAAAGGGTGAGGATACGTCACTCCAAGGAGTGGCATGCCGTCTGCCAGAGGACGAAGATGGGATGCTTTATTCCCCATAGCAGGCTTATTAGCATTACAGCATACCCCTGTCGAGCGCTTGTGCCCAGGGCAAAGATTATAGATTACAGATCACAGATCTAAGATTACAGTTTACAGGAGTCCTTCGGACTCAGATACAGCTATAGTCAGGGGCCTAGAGAGCCCAAGTTGCATACCCAGGGGGCCGGCGGGATGCTCATAGTTACTAGATGAGTGGAGTGAATTGTTATTTTTGGATGGCGACCCGGTAGGGGTATATAGATTGCATGTTGATTGGTACCTTCTGGCTTATGGGGGATGGTATAGGTTCTTGTATGCTATATGTGTTATTTATTAAATTGATATATAGCAGGATGCCATATTGACAGGTATGATTCTCACCTTCTCTCCATTATAGTTAAGCTTACTTTAGATTCTGCCATCCCAGACAGTCTTAGCCGTCTTCTCTTATTCAGTAACTATCAGTATTACTATCTACTTTCAATTATGTTTAGTTATTTCTTTTCATACTCGATACCAATGGTACTGACGCCCATTAGGAGGCACTACATTACTGGCCTGTTGGTACTCATAGATGAGGAGCTGATCCCTCATAATTCCAGCCAGCACACGGAGTCATCAACTCCTGTCATTCGGAGCTTGACAGCTAAAGGTTTATTCCTTTTCTTTTGTTGTACAGTACGGGTAGGTCAGGGCCCTGTCCTGACCATCTTATCAGTATTCTTAGAGGATTGCAGATTGTATATTCCCTGTGGTTTGTTGTACTAGTCGTGTGAGGCCGTGTCTATGTTTTAGTTTGTTTATGATGGTCGTTTTGGGCCTTATTCGGTTAATAGTTGGTGACCTTGCCGATCACAGAGTAGTTTAGCATTTGATTCAGTGTTTCAGTGAAACTAGTCAGCATAGTGGCCTTGTCGACCCGCATAGGTTCCTTTATACTACTGTTGTTCTGGTTAGCTCTTGTTGTCTTACAGGTGGCTATAGGCCTAGTCGGCCGGAGGCTGTATTTACAGCTATTATATAGCTCGTCGGTTCCATGAACCTAGAGTAAGAGCCAGCCTGGCACCAAAAGTGCTTAGGCTCAGTAGTCCAGTAGTGTAGGTCTTAGTAGGGCACCAGGTGCCAGTCATGCCTCCCAAGGCAGGGCGTGATACATTGTATCTAGCTGAGCAGTATAAGTAACATACATTACCGAACAAACTGACTCGTAAATGTACCTTAACTGCATGGCCTTGCTATGTCTAGAAGAAAAGAGGATACTTGGACGTCATATCATCCTTAGCTTCCCAAGTCATCTCTTCTTTATTCCTGTTCCTCCATAATACTTTAACTGAAGCAACATCTTTCTTTCTCAGCCTGAGAACCTGTCGATCCAATATAGCTACTAGAACCTCTTCATAGGCCAATTCCTCAGTAACTTGGACATCCTCAACTGGCACGACTCGGGACAGATCCCCTATGCACTTTCGTAGCATCGACACATTGAAGACTGGATGAATATATTCCAACTCTGAAGGCAAATCTTGCTCGTATGCCACCTGGCCTATTCTCCAGAGTATTCAATACGACCTAATAAACCTCGAGCTCAGCTCACCCTTTTTGCCAAACCTCATTACGCCCTTCATTGGCGAGACTGTTGGAAATACCTAGTCACCTACACTGAACTCCAGGTTTATTACCGCATATCAGCGTAAGATTTATGGCGGCTCTAAGCTGTCAATAGACGTTCTCTGATAAGCTTTACTTTCTATTCTGACTGGTGAATTATATCCAGCCTAATTAACCCTGTCTCTCCAACCTCAAACAAACCAACTGGGGACCTACAATTTTGCCCGTATAAAGACTCATAAGACGCCATCTAAATCACTGAATGGTAACTGTTATTGTAGGCAAACTCAATAAGGGGTAAATGTTCCTCCTAGTTGCCCCCAAAGTCTAGCACGCATACCCGTAACTTATCATTGAGCATCTGAATTGTACGTTCTGTCTGCCCATCTGTGTGAGGGTAGAATGCTGTACTTAGATTAACCTGGGTTCCAAAACCTATCTGGAAGGACTTGCAGAACCTAGCTGTAAATTGTGCTCCCCTGTAAGAAATGATAGATACTGGGACACCATTTAATCTGACTATCTCCATGATATAAAGTTCGGCATAATCTTCAACTTAAATAGTAGGCCTCACTGGCAGAAAATGAGCTGATTTTGTCGATCAGTCAACAATCACCCAGACGAAATCAAATTTATTCTTGGTATGAGGTAACCCTATCACAAAATACATGTTAATTGCGTCCCATTTCCATATAGGCACTAATATCTCCTGTGTCAACCCGTCGGGTTTCTATGTTCAGCTTCCACCTGCTGGAAATTAGGACATTGAGCTACAAATTCTTCTATCTCCTTTTTCATTCCTGGTCACCAGTAAATCTCTTTTATATTGTGATACATCTTTGTTGAACCCGGATGAAGAGAGTAACGGAAATAATGCACCTCTCCCATAACTTGTTGGTGAAGTCCAATTGCGTTTGAACACAGAGGCGATCCTATATCTCAAAACACCGTCTTTGGTTACCTGGAAATCTGTAACTTCCCCTCGCTGAACCTTATCTCTGAACTGGACTAGGTTAGGATCTTCGTACTGCCTTTCTTACACTTGCACAACTAACGACGATACTGTTGTATTCTGAATTACTGCTGCACTGTCTCCCGAATCTACTATATGGAAGGATAAACTGGCTAACTGATGCAATTCTTGGGCCAGTTCCCATTGTTCTAGTTTCAGGTGTACTAAATTCCCCATGGATTTACGGCTGAGGGCGTCTTCTACAACAATGCCTCTCCTTAGGTGGTACAAAATATTCACATCATAGTCTTACAACAGCTCTAACCAGCGATGCTACCGTAGATTTAATACTTTCTATGTGAAAATGTATTGGAGAGTCTTGTAATCAGTGATAATATTTACATGATTGCCATACAGATAGTGCCTCCATATTTTCAAGGCATGAATCACCGCGGTTAATTCAAGGTCATAGGTGGGATAGCTCTTTTCATGCTTTTTCAACTTCCTGAAAGCGTAAGCAATTACTTTACCATGATGCATCAGAACACATCCTAACTCGACGCTTGAAGCATCACAGTATACTGCATAACCCTCTGATCCTTCTAGCAAGGCTAATACTGGTGCTGAGGTTAGTCTGTTTTTCAACTCCTGAAAGATCTGTTCACATTCTTTAGTCCAGTGAAATTTAGCTACTTTCTGAGTTAACTTGGTCAAAGGTGATGCTAAGGTGGAAAATCCTTCCATGAACCTTCTGTAATACCCAGCTAACCCCAGGAAACTGCGTACCTCGATCGGAGTGGTAGGTCTAGGCCATGTTTTCACTACATCAATTTTCTGCGAGTCTACTTAAATGCCAACATCTAACACAATGTGGCCCAAAAAGGCTACTAAATTCAGCAAAAATTCACATTTAGAAAACTTCGCATACAGCTGGCAATTTCTGGGAGTCTGGAGCACTGTTCGTAGGTGATCCCGGTGATCTACCTCTGAGCGGGAATATAGCAGAATATTATCAATAAATACTATCACAAACAGGTCCAGATACTGCCTGAAGATGTTGTTCATCAAGTCCATGAACACTGCTGGAGCATTTGTCTACCCGAAGGACATGACTAGAAATTCAAAATGGCCACACCTGGTTCTGAAAGAGGTTTTTGGAATATCCCTCTCACGTACCCGAACCTGATGGTACCTGACCTTGAGTCAATTTTCAAGAAATACTTTGCCCCCTGCAACTGGTCAAACAAGTCATCTATTCTGAGAAGAGGGTACTTATTCTTGATAGTGACCTTATTCAGCTGCCAATAATCTATACACATACGGAGGGAGCCATCCTTATTTCCGACAAATAGGACTAGCGCTCCCCATTGTGAAGTTCTCGGCGTAAAGAAGCCCTTATCTTATAGATCTTTCAACTGTTCCTTCAATTCTCTCAGCTCAGCAGGAGCCATTCAGTATGGGGGAATAGATACGGGCTAAGTATCTGGTAATAAATCAATTGCAAAGTCGATTTCCCATTTTTGGGGAATGATAGGAGGCTCATCTGGGAATACATCTGGAAATTCATTGACTACTGGGATGGATTGAAGAATCAAAGATTCTGCTTGAACATCTTGAACCCTAACAATATGATAAATACATCCTTTCGCGATCAACTTTCTTTCCTGAAGATTGGAAATAAACGTACCTTTTGGCGTGGATGCACTACCTTTCCACTCCCGTACAACCTCCCATGGAAAGTGGAATAGGAGAGTCTTGGTCTAACATTCAACATTGGCATAGCATGACACCAGCCAATCCATACCCATAATCGCATCAAAATCAATCATTTCTAGTTCTATCAAGTCTGACGACCAACAACCTTTACTATGCATCCTCGGTAGACCCTCTTGGTTATGATAGAGTCACCGACGAGTGTACACACTGAAAAAGGTCGCTAAAGCGATTCTGGCGTAATACCAAACTTCCCAGCCACTAATAGGGTAACATAAGACAAGGTGGATCCTGGATCTATCAGTATATAAACAGAGTGAGAGCAAATGTCCAGCATACCTGTCACAACATCCAACGACAACTCTGACTCTTGTCGTCCCGGTAAGGCATAAGTGCAATCTGGACCAGTACTTGAGCAAGAGGCCCCTGGTCTGCCTCGACCTCTACCGGCTGGAGCTGAGGGCCTATGCCCTACTGGAGATGCTGGGGCACGTAACCCTACTGATGATCTATCTTGTCGGTCCCGATCACTCTGAACCCTGGTTGGACAATCCCTCATCTAATGACCCTCCTGTCCACAGGTATAACAGGATGTGGAACCATACCTTCATGCCTTGGAGTTATGTCGACTGCAAATAGGGCAAAGTGGCATGGTAATTTACTCTGCTCCACTCCTCTCTACTGCTGTGAACCTACTGATCGTGAACTCCTGCCGGGTCCTAACTGCCCCCGATGAATAAATCCACTCCCCTATTGCTGTTGTGGGGGTGGGGGTCTGGATGTCCTGTCTAAAAATCAAAGTATGGGTCCACCCTGGGACTCCTCCTACATGTCACTAGGTCTGGGTCGGCGGCGTTGCTCCTAATTTACCCTTCTTATCTCCCATTGCCGCCGTCTGATCCCTTCAATGTTCTGAGAAAAAGACTGATTGTAGGAAATATCCATGTTCTCTCACAGAATGGCCATGATACAAGTCTCCACATATTCTGGATTCAGCCCCATAATAAACCGATTCACACTAGTTGGCATGGTATCTACAAAAGTTGGTGCATAACGGGCCAAGGAGTCGAACCACATAGCATACTCCCGAATACTCATCGACCCCTGCTCTAAAGGTAGAAACTGATCGACCCAGGCCTGTCGAATTTCCTGTGGCAGGTAGTGATCCAGAAAAGCATCTGAAAAGCTGGGCCAAGTTTGGAGGGGAAGCGCCTCCGGGACCTCTCCCAACTCTCGTACCACAATACTGCGATGTCCCGTAGCCGGAATACTGCTAACTCAACTAACTCTGTAGGTGTAGCATGTATTACACTGAAGATCCACTGCATCTGATCAAAGACGGCGGACTCAAGGCGAGGAACTCTCAGACCCTAGAACTACCAGGCCCTCCTGAGGACTCTACGACTGTGGGCGCCACTGGCTGAGGCTGTGCAACCATCATCTGAGCTAGCATAACAATAGCACTCCTAACCTCCTGATCCGATGGTACTGATATAGAGACTCCTGAAGGTGGTACCTTCACATTTGCCGCTCCGAGCGGCTCCTGGCATAGTGGAGAGTGCTGGGGAGACAGCGACAAAGTCTCTTTGTCGCCCTCAGATCGGGATGACTCTTACTGTGGCATCCTGCTAGTACCTTCTCCTATTGCAACATCCAATCTCCTACCATTCATGGGGTGTCGCGAGTCTTCCATTTTTCTATAGATAAAAGAATATGGTATGCTTAGGGACTCAACCCTATATTGTACAGCTCTATAACACATCTGGATAAGAAGAAAGAGTAATAATCCTATCATGCCTCGTAGCCTATTGCCTATGGAATGAGGTGCACAACACATCCATCAACAAGACTCTACTTAGCGTGGCTTGCAGACTCCCCATGATATAACCTGCTCGGATACCAAGTTTTTCATGCCCCACCTTGGGATGCTTGACTAACACCTGCTGCCCCACTAGGATCTAAACTGACTCACCTAGGACTGTGCACTCCTAGTACAGGCCTACTCCTCAAATCAAGAAAACAACGGGATATATCTTTGGTGTAAATGCAACCTCCGACTGACAAGGCCTTATAGCCACCTATAAAGCAAAACAGCTAACCAAAAACAGGCAAGAGCGGGGAATCCTATGCGGGCCGACAAGACCACCATGATGTCTATTTACGACTATAAAGTAAATCCAAAGCTACGCTAAACTATGGACGATAAGGCCACTAATTTGTCAACTAAGCAAGGCCCCACATGGCCAAAATGTAAACTAAAACATATATGGGCCCCACACGGCCAACAATTTCTAACCATAGGGAAATAGAAACAATCTGCAAGCCTCTAGGAGTAATATGATGTTTGGGATAGGGCCTCGGCCTACCCATGAACTGTACAATCAAATAGAAGTAAATCTTCTATCTACAAGCTCCGGAAGGAAGGAGCTAACTGCTTTGGTGATGCTAGCTAGAAGCTACGAAGGACCTGCTCCTCGTCTATCCGTACCTGTAGGCAAGTAATGCAGCGCCCTAGAAAGGGCATCAGTACAATATGTACTGATATGTAATGTGATAACTGTAAATGACTTAAATAAAGAGATAAAACTGAGAATAACTAAAATGAATGAATAGAGATCATGCCTGAGTAATAGAACATCTTAATGTCTAACTGTCACTAACTAAAGCAAACATAAACCTTACCTGGCCCCCATAAGCCGGAAGGTAGAACCAACACAGAATAACCCACCTGCAGCCCCCATAAGCCCTAGTGAATACACCTCAGTCTATATACCCCTATCCAAGGTCACACCGGTCAACTAATAGCTATAGCTATCCTACCAACCCCCTGGGTCTTCAACTAAGCCCGCTCGGCCACTAACAATAACTGTTTCTGAGTTCGGTGGACTCCTGATATCTGCACCTCGGGCACCAAGCTCAACGGGGGTGTATAAAGCCAACCACAGCATATGAGGACCTGGGAACCCATCTTCATCCCAGGCAGGCGGCACACAGCTCCGTAGAGCGACCTCATCTTCCTATGGCAAGCATCGACAAAGCTAATAACCCTGGGGTCGATCATGAAGTCCAAACATGCATAATCCATCCCAAACTAATATGGAATACTGCTATCAGCTAATAACAACAACTAATCATAATAGACATGTTGCTGGTACTCTTATTGGGATTCAACTGAGTTATCATGCTAAGAAAACTAACTTGCCGAAGGAAATGGCCTTAACATACCTCGTTCGTTGATTATTGATTAACTGGCGAGTTTCAACTCATATTCAACTGCTCTTGTCAACTGGAATTGTATTATTAGAAGAATGAGGCTAATTCTAGTACTAAATTTGATGAAAATGATAAATTTATATATAAATATTAACTATATTTCAACTTGACGGAACACGATAAAAAACTCGTAATTTCTCTATAATCCAGAAGGGAGAAATGCTTACTTTAAGTCTGTGACCGTACTGACAATAGTTTGGAGAAATTCCAACAACTTTACCTCGGTGGAGATACGATTTACCAGGCAAATTTTATGAAACTAACTCCGTAGTAATGCTCCTTGCAGCATTATACTTCGATACCTAAAGTTAATTCGAATTCGGGCAACATTTCATAGCTTAAAGGAGGAATTTTACTTGTTTTATTCGTGGTTTCTAAAGTCTGGCATTATGTATCTGGGAATATAACTTAAAATCAAAGGGAGGGGCTTATATATGCTTGAGGCTGTGGATAGGGGTCCGTGGAAGATGCTTATGCAGGTTGTTGTGCATGTTCCGCAAAATGGCAATGCAGCGGTGGCTTGAGTTAGAGACTTCTTGAGGATGAACCCGTTGGAGTTCTTGGGGTCCAAGGAAGATGAGGACACGCATGATTTCATTGATGAGGGTGTCAAGATCACCCAAGTCATGGGGGTGAGTAGTGTTCAGTGCTCGTTATAGAGGGTTGCATATATCTGGTTCTGCAAATAGAAGGATAGCAGGGTTGTAGAAGCAGGTCCGATCACATGGGGGAGTTTTAGGTTGCATTTCTAGATCGGTTCTTACCTTGGGAGATGAGGGAGCTGAATGCAGCTGAATTTATAAACTTGAAGCAGGGAAGGATGATACTGCAAGAGTATTCCCTTGAGTTCACTCACCTATCGAAATATGCCCCGGAGTTAGTGGCTGACCAGAGGACGTGGATGAACGGATTTGTGCAAGGTATTGCAGGGTATTTGGACAAGGAGTGTTGGATTACTATGCTTCACCAGGATATGAAATTCCCTCGCATAGTGTTGTACGCCCAGAAGATAGAGGCGGAACATTCGAGGGAGAGGGAGGCCAAGAGGGCCAGGACCAAGGATCACAGACTCTCTCAACAAATGTCAGTGTTTGACACAGACAGTAGATTCAGTAGAGATCATCAGCCCTAACATCTTTGGCATTGAGTGTGCCATCCAGGTCTAGACATGATCATAGAGGGCGAGCATTAGGCTCGTGGTGTCAGAGCAGCAGACCCGCAGATTCTAGCATTCCAGCTTGTTAGAGGTATGGTCGTGGGCACACAGGTCAGTGCTTGGCAGGTTCAAGTGCTTGTTTCAGGTGTGGGCAGCCCGGACACATACTTAGATATTTTCCAACTATGAGGCTGGATCAGGTTGGGGGCAAAAACCTAGCTTCTAGTTCAGCAGCCCCTCCCGCACGCTCAACACATCGGGGGCATCTACTGGCACTATTAGGGGTCAGCACCAGAACAAATTCTATACTTTAGCTTCCCTTCAGGAGTAGGAGGTCTCCCCTGATGTGTTTACTGGTATGTTACGAGTTTTCCATATTGATGTTTGTGCTTCGCTAGATACAGGGGATACTCTATCTTTTGTGATGCCATATATGGCCAGTAGCCTCGGAGTCAATCCCCATGTCTTTTCAAAACCCTTCTTAGTTTCCACTCCAGTAGGTGACTCAGTTATAGCTAGACGGGTGTATAGAGGTTGCCCAGTCTCAGACCTTCATAAGGTCACCTCAGCAGACTTAATAGAGTTAGCCATGACTGATTTTGATGTTATTCTCGACATGGATTGGCTATTTGCATGTTATGCTTCAGTTAATTCTAAAACCTTAGATGTAGAGTTCAAATTTTCAGGTGATCCATTCTTAGAATAGAAAGGTAGTTCAGTTGTGCCTGTAGGTCAATTCATTTCCTACCTTAAGGCCAGGAAGATGATTTCTAAGGGTTGCATGTACCATCTAGTTAGGGTTAAGGATGTCGAGTCTGAAACCCCGACTATCCAGTCAGTTCCAGTAGTACGTGAGTATCTAGAGGTCTTTCTTGATGATTTGCCAGGTGTCCCTCCCGAGCGGGATTTTGATTTCGATATAGATCTTCCCGACATGCAGCCTGTATCTATTCTGCACTACAAAATGGCTCCAGCCGAGCTAAAAGAGTTGAAGGATTAGTTGAAAGACCTATTAGATAAGGGCTATATTAGTCTGAGTAAGTCTCCATGGGGAGCACCAGTGTTATTTGTACAAACGATGGATGGTTCGCTTCAAATGTGCATTGACTATGGGCAGTTAAACAAGGTCACCATTAACAACAGGTATCCGTTACCCAGTATCAGTGATTTTTTTGACCAGCTTCAGGGTGCCAAGTGTTTCTCCAAAATTGATCTCAGATTCGGGTATCATCAGCTTAGGGTTCGGGAGAGTGACATCCCGAAAACCGCTTTCAAGACTCGGTGCGGTCACTACAAATTTGTTGTTATGTATTTGGGACTAACTAATGCCCTTGCTGCTTTTACGGATCTAATGAACAGGATGTTCAAGGCATATTATGATTGTGATTGTGTTCATTGATGGAATCCTTATATACTCTCGAAGCGAGAAGGAGCATGCCGCTTACTTGAGAGTGGTGCTTCAAACCTTCAAGGATCATTAGTTCTATGCAAATTTCAGCAAGTCCGAGTTTTCATTGGACTCCGTGGAGTTTTTGGGCTATGTGGTATCGAGTGAGGGCATAAGGGTAGATTCTCAAAAAATTGAGGTGGTTAAGAATTGGCCCAGACCCGGTGAACCCATCAGATATCAGGAGCTTTTAGGGCTTAGCGGGTTACTATCTGAGATTTATAGAGGGCTTTTCATCTATTGCAACACCTTTGACCAAGTTGACTCAGAAGAAGGTAAAGTTCCAATGTTCGAAGGCTTGTGAGAATAGTTTCCAAGAGTTGAAGACTCGACTCACTTCAGCACCAGTGTTGACCCTACCCGAGGGCACCAATGGTTTTTTGGTGTATTGTGATGCTCTGAGAATCGGACTTGGGTGTGTGTTGATGCCAGAAAGTGATAGCATATTCCTCAAGACAATTGAAAGTCCATGAGAAGAATTACCCGACCCATGATCTTGAGTTGGTCATAGAAGTGTTTGCATTGAAGATATGGCGGCATTACTTGTATGGGGTCCACATGGATGTATTCACGGATCACATAGCTTATAGTATGTGTTAACACAGAAAGATCTCAATCTTTAGCAAAGGAGGTAGTTAGTGCTACTAAAGGACTACGATATGAGTGTCCTTTACCATTCGAGTAAGGCTAATGTGGTAGCGGATGCACTTAGTAGGCTCTCTATGGAGAGTTTGTCCCACATGAATGAGGAAAGGAAGGAGTAGGTGAAAGATGTCCATCGACTTGCGAGGTTGGGAGATAGATTGGTCGACTTGACCGATGGCAGCGCTGTTGTGCAAAATGGATCAAAATCGTCATTGGTGACGGATGTGAAAGCTAGACAAGATGAGGATCTGATTCTGGTAAAGCTGAAGGAAGCCGTTGGAAGTCAGAAGGTGGAGGTTTTCTCCCAAGGGGGAGATGGGGTGTTTTTGTACTAGGGCCATCTATGTGTTTCAAATGTTGATAGTTTGAGGGACCGTATATTACATGAGGCGCATGGATCCAGGTATTCTATCCATTCGGCTTCCACTAAGATGTACCATGATTTGCGGGAAATATATTGGTGGAACGACATGAAGAAGGATATTGTATAATTCATAGACAAGTGCCCGAACTGTCAGCAAGTGAAAGTCGAGCACCAAAGTCAAGGAGGTGTACTTCAGGATATTAGTATTCCCACTTGGAAGTGGGAAAAGATTATTATGGATTTCATTACAGGCCTACCTCATACCCGCCGACACTATGATTCTATTTGGGTGGTGGTAGACAGGTTGACCAAGGCTGCACACTTCCTACTGGTCAAAACCACAGATTCAGCGGATGATTATGCTAAACTATATATCTAGGAGTTGGTGCGATTGCATGGAGTACCCTTGTCTACTATCTCAGACCAAGGCACTCAGTTTACCTCTCAGTTTTGGCGGTCTTTCCAAAAAGGGCTTGGGACTTAAGTTAAGCTCAGTAAAGCATTTCATCTGCAAATGGATGGTCAGTTGGAAGACAATCTAGACTTTCGAGGACATGTTGAGAGCTTGTGTGATGGACTTTAAAGGTAGTGTGGATGATCACTTTCCCTTGTCGAGTTTGCTTACAACAACAACTATCACTCCAATATTCAAATGGCACTATTCGAGGCTCTTTATGGGCGGAGGTGTAGATCGCCCATCGGATGGTTTAAGGTTGGTGAGGCAGCTTCGATAGGACCTGATTCGGTGAATGAGGCTATGGTGAGGGTTCAGTTGATAAGGAACAGGCTGAAAACCGCTCAGAGTCACCAAAAGTCATATGCTGATGTGAGAAGGAGAGAGTTCAAGTTTGAGGTGGACGATTGGGTATTTCTGAAGGTGTCTACCATGAAGGAAGTCATGCGGTTCAAAAAGAAAGGAAAACTCAGTCCCCGCTATGTTGGTCCCTACTGGGTTATGATAAAAGTTTATAAGGTAGCATATTAGTTGGACTTTCCATCAGAGTTAGCTTTAGTTCATCGTGTCTTTCATGTATCGCTCTTGAAAAAGTGCTTGGGTGATCCATCTTTAGTTATCCCGGTGGAAAGCATTGGTGTGGGAGATAGCCTTAGTTATGAGGAAATTCCAATTGCAATCTTGGATCGTCAGGTTTGGAAACTGAGGAACAAAGAAGTAACTTCAGTAAAAGTGTTATAGAGAAATCATCATGTTGTGGGAACCACGTGGGTAGCCAAAGCAGATATGATAGCAAGATACCTTCACCTGTTCCCTACCGGCTCAGCTTCAGTTTGAGGTCTCAGTTTTTGTGCTAATTCTCTAATCAATTTCCATGTTCAGTTCATGTGCGCAAGTTTGATTTAAGTTATAATATATGTATGTGATGTCTGAATTCGGTTCAGCTGTGTAGTTCTTTTCAGAGGTAGTCATTCCATCCGTTTTCGATTTAATTGACCAATATTTTCATATGATGATTGCATATTTCTGAGTTTTCTATGTGTTTCTAACATTCGTGGATGATTGTTCCCAAGGGGAAGATATTATAATACCCCGGGAACCCAAGGATCAGACCTGAGAGTCAAAGTGGGGAAAATGTAAAATTAGTGTTGCAGGCACAGAATGAGTCATTGGACAATTCGTGAGGACAGCCTACGAGTTGTCAAGTGACTCATGGGGAGGCCAAGGGAGATTTGGGAAGTTTGGAGGAAAACGGTTCCCCACGAGCGTGGCAACAACACATGGTCAGACACCATGAGGTGTTAGGTCAACCGTGGGGTAAAGGAGAACGAAAATAGAAGAGGCCAGACCAGTGTACTTGACAGGAGCTGACCATGACATGTTGGGTCAGGTAATGATTCATTCGGTCAGTCTTTACGAGCCCAGGAGTCCAACAAGGCAGTGGACTCAATGAGCAACATGACGTGTCATTCCTCCCAATGACGATCTGTCAGGTCGTCCGTTAGGACCACCTGGCAGTGTTTTCCTGCGAATTCCTTAAGGGTCTTTTCATAATTTATAAGTCCTAGGGGCCTATAATACATTGTTTAAGGCTTTTTTTATAGGGTTTTAATCGGGGAAAACCTATTTTGAGCTAATGCATTCCATGCATGCAAACTTGAGAGTTTGAAGAGAGGATTTAGAGCAACTTTTCAAGGTTTCCATTGAAATCTCATCTTGGACAATCAGGGAAGTGGTCGAATCATCCTTTTTGGATGTATAGGGTAATGAGTGGTTGTTTCCTTCCACACCCATGCCCAAATCTCTAACTAAGTGTGAGAAATTCCTATGATCAAGTTATGGGGTTTTTACCCAATTACATAATTCTTCAATTTCTATACATGGGTACAATTAGATTATGTGTCTATTAATGAATTGTGAATCTTGAGCAAATTTTAAATTGTTTTCAATCAAAACTTGTGTTTTCTAAATTATTAGATTTAATTCCCATGTATGAGAAGTTCATGAAAGAATAGAATGATGATGAATGTATGATGATGATGAGAGTTGATAACGAAAAACATGTTTCTAAAGCTACCCATGATTATGATATTGCTTTCAAAATGAATTGAATAGATCCAAGATGATAAAGTTTTAGGCAAGACCCTTATATCAAGTATGATGATGTAGTATCTCTAAAAGTAAGCTTACCACATGTTTTTGGAGTAGATTCTCCCACTTATATTTGAGCTTGTGGTATGTTTCGAAATAAAGCTTCTCATATGCATGAATTCATAACTGAGATGTATGTATTATTGAGCTTCGTTTTCATACAATGTCAGTCCTATGCATGATTTCATTATTGAGCTTTGTCAAATGACAATGTTGAGCTTCCTTTCATACAATGTTGAGTTTATGTATGATTCCATTGTTGAGCTTCGTCAATAGATGAAGTTGAGCTTCGTTATAGACAATGTAGAGCATTGCATGTTTAGGGAGAAGAGTCTAGCACCGAGTGGGCTAAGGGTCGATCACCCTATGCCCCAGAACTATGCGCCAACGTAGGCTGATACTATTATGTTATTCGGACCTCCTTATGAGCTATCCCCGGCCCTAGTGGCCCATGAGCTTGATATCAATATCATGGTAGCGTACTTAGCCCTGACAAGGTTTTGGATGGTTTTACCACTTGAGTGTGATAGTCGGGACCACGTAATCTCTATTGTGGTACGTTGGTTAAGTGATGAGTCTCCCATTTTCTATATGATTTTATTTGTGTATTTATTAATCATGATTATCATTGTAAGCATGCATGTACTAAAAGCAAGGTTTGACTCATTGTTTAGCTTTTCTATAAATGTAATACTTCAGCTTTGAGTCACTCGAGTCAGTTATGATGTTATGAAGCTATGCATGGTCTTATTATGAAAACGCTACGATTTTAGTATGAATGCATGTAGTCCCTCCTGTTAGATTTGAAAGCTTATGATATGTTACGAAATGCTTTAAATGATTTATTTTACTTAAGCGGTTTTACTTACCTTGTATACTCGGTACATTCCACGTACTGACCGCATACTTTCTATGATGTATCGTCTTATGATATAGAACCCAGCTCCCAGGCTCAGCCCCGCCTGTAGTCGGTTGTCAGAGTTAGCACTTTCTTGGTTGGTGAGTCCTCATACTTCGAGGGATAGACTTTCAATTTCCTTATGTATTTTTGAGTTGTAGTGTTTTCGAATTAGTTGGGGTCTTGTCCGATCAACTCGTCCAGATTAGAGGATTTTCATACTTATGTATGTGTTAGCTTCGGATGCTTATTATGATGTTATGTTGAGTTAGTCTTCTGCTGAGTTATATTGGTGATTTCTTCAGTTTATCGAATAAGTTAGAAGTATGCTTATTCCATGGGTCGACTTAGGGTCTCTCGGGATCTCTTGTCCCGTATCTATGATCCGGCCATCCGTTCGGGTCATGACATGCGAGCACCTTCATCAACTTTACTTGATAAGAGAACCTTTTCAGAACATTACATCAATTTCCAAAACTTTCTCATTTATTTACACTAAACAAAAATAATTCAAAATAATCATACAAGCTTCCCCAACAACCATAACTCTCTCAAGATGTAGTCTAGCAGGTACAAGAACTCTAATAGAATACATGACAAGAGAAAATGACACAGCTTCGTCTGAGAAGAAGAACACATAAGCTGATGTTGTGTACTCCACGCCAATCAAGGAATTTCATACCTGCCACAACCTACACAAAAAAGGTGTAGCAAGGTAGTATCAGTAAACCATACATATTGGTAGGCATCATCGGCCGACTAAGGTTAGTTAACACAATATCATAATAATCAATATACAATAAATGTTATTAAATTCAACAATTATTCCACTTATGCAACCATTTATTAATTTTAATAACTACATTGTCTTTTCTCAAGGCTCATCAAGGTTCGCAAAATTACCCTACCATTCTAGCCATCAATTTATCTCCAATCTTCCTCCTATCTAGTCTGCTACAGCGATTACTTAGACCGCTGCAGCGAGTACATAGACCGCCATAGCGTAACCCACGGCTAGTTATCCGCAACAGCGACATCCCCAGCAGTCAGTAACCGAATTTTATCCTAATCCAGTTCTGTTTATTTCTGCTATAAAATTTCACAGCACTGCTACCTCTCTTACCATTTCACTATGATTGATCAAGTCCTTTTCTACCACTTATTAACCTTTTTATTTATCTAAAGGATTTTTCAACCCTTCTTAATGAGGCACATTAAATAATAAAGTCTACTCGTTATCTCACGGTAATTCACTATCTTTTATTTGAACCTGTCCTGCTACCTTCCATAACCTACAAAAGTAATTAAAACAAAACATTTAGTCACAAATATGGATTAACTAAGTCAAGTACACACAGAAATCGTCATCACATAACGAGGTAGTCAATTTTTCACAAACATAAAAGTACATGTACATACCTATCTCTATACCATTAAAATGCATAAGATATCATACCTGAACCGTGTAGCCATATGCGATATTACATATATGTTTCTCACCTCAACTCGAATCATGTCGGTATATTCTGTATCGCACTTGTATAACTGTAGCTTTTTTTCTCTGCAGCCGTATGTATAATTAATCCATACCCGCACAATCTCTGTCTCAAAATCATCCATTGGCAATATGTCGGGATAACGCCTCCACACATCACTATACACACACGCTAGAGGGTCTTATGCTTTACCTTCTAGTCATGACCTATAGGGGACTCTAGAAATCCATATACTATACACCCAGCCATATACAACCTTTATCATACCTGTCTGAGTACTCATATTCATACACCCAGCCGCATGGTCTTTTTCCATACCTGTTTGTGTACTCTCTCATACTACTTTCCCAAATGCTCACCTCGGGCACGAGCCACTCAGGTCTCCAACCCTCATTCAGTTTCTGATCATACCGTCCTGCTTATCCAAGTTCTTTCCCTTTGGCCCCAGGCCTCGCATTCAGAATCATATCAATGATTTACTTTTCTGTATTATGCATTATCTCATGCACACGTTCGATTGATACCAACTTGCCTCTCAATCTCGGGATGCATATCATAGCACAACAAACAATAATTCTTACACGAAAAGAGATATGTATACATATCAACAAGTATAATCTAATAATTCTGAACCCAATCTCGTACAAAAAAGTAATGATATAAGTTACACTAATACTTCACAAGGAAATTACAACTTGACCCGCTCACTGATATTACTACCGCCACAACGATCTCGCTGTAGCGGTACAATAACCGCTAAAACAGTACTGTTTGGCAATACTTTGGCCAGCTTCCTTCCCAGTTCCTCCAATGAATTGTTTCTTCCCCATATAGTATTTCATCTCTTTCATTCCCACCACAATGGAGGCAACATTGTATCAAGATTATTTCAACAATTAACTTTTCAATAGTGCAACCATCAACTGGGACAAATTTCACCAAGCCAATCGATACAATATTAACCGCAACACATACAGTTCATTACATAAAGTTTAACTACCCTAATTTACGAGCTCTAACTCACGTTCTGTAACAATCATAAGCTATTAACCGTCCAGTTATTGCATCCTTTTAGCATGATTTATATGAACAACCATCCAAGATTTCAATTCAGAAAGAGTGACTCTATAATTCTATACACAGAAAAATATATTTAACAATAATGCCGAAAGGTCAATATGCATACAATTAATTCGATTCCATATATGCCACTACACATAGACTAGTTTTTAATGCAATCCCTCCCCTTGGGGATTTCACATTACGGGGATATCACTACCCTTTTTTTAATCCTCCCATCCTTAGAATCTGACTAATTTCAATTAATCAACAACAAATTATCTAAGTCTCAATCCTACCCCATCAAAAATCATATCAACCATATGCACATATATGATTAGCTAATAAAAGTCTAACACAAAAGTGAGTAAACCATAGACTACCTAGGCGCAAATATACCATCAAGACATTTCCAATTGTACCTTGCACTGATTCCTAAGTTCTTGGGGGAAGTCCTAGCTATGGAGCAGAAATCTTCACCTCCTTTCCCTTCTTCTTTTTCCAAGAATCTATTTTCTATTTTTGGGCATTTTTATTGAGCCCCATTTCAGAGAATAGGTTTTAATTTTCTAACAAGAACGTCATTGGGACCCTGGTCCGGTTTCCTGCTGCAGCAAAACCATTTACCATTGCAGCAATTTCTCTATGGCGAAGGGTAACCCGCCGTGGTAGACGCATACCGGGGTCGATTTATTATGAATAGGCCCATTCGAACTTATTTGTCTTACGCCATTTGATTTTCGGGGATTTTGTTCCAAATTTCTAGAAATTTAAATTCAATTGCTCTTAGGTGGTCGGGGTTCTATAACGGACAGGTGGGTTAATACATGAGATACCAATTAAAAATTCGTATGTACTGAACAAAACTACGGTATAGAGGCAGGGGTTTTTAATAACCCCAAGTTGATTCTAAAATCGGTCATAGATTTCCCCACTTCTAGTCGGCACCAGGGCTTATCGATTCTAGGTCTTGGTCCTTGAACTATTTTTCACGCCCCACTTCGAGAGGCATGACTGGCACCTAATGCTATACTGGGATTTGGACTGACCTGGCTGGCCATATGCACCTCTGCTGCCTACCAGTGACTCAAAACCAAGAAACAAAATTGCTATATCTTGGATGTAAATACAGCCTCAGGCCAACAAGGCCCTATAGTCCACCTGTAAAAGAAAACAGCTAACCCAACAACACAATAGTCAAGGGATCCTATACGGGCCGACAAGGCTGCTAACTAACAAGCTAAACTGGGCCCCATATGACTAATACATAAAATAAGACATACATAGGTCCCACAAAGCAAACAGAAACCAACTAACTGAAGACTGTAGTCTGCAAGCCTCTAAGAATGAAATTATTGGTCGGGACAGGGTCCCAGCCTATCCAATTGCTATAGAAGTAAAAGACAGGTAACCTCACAACCAGGCAACACCAAATGAAAGGAGCTAGCCAATATGCTGACTTTTAATAGCTGCTAACGGAGGTCTTGAACCCTGTTTTTCTAAACTTGTAGGCAAGTATGCAGTGCGCCATAGTTGGGTGTCAGTACAATATGTACCGAATATGTAAGGCCGAAAATAAGGCTGAATAGAAGCTGATAGGAACTAAAAGTAAATAGCAATAAGGGAAGAAGATAACCTGTAGGCTTTCTTATCTGTAACCTGCATCTAGTAAATCACGACATGTATATGAGCTGAAGTTGTAGGAATATACATTCTTAAGTTATAACTAGCAAGCAAGTATATAAAAAAGAACCTAACCTGGCCCCCATAAGCCTGGAAGGTACAAGAAACACAGAAATGACCTACCGGGCCTCCCATAAGCCTTGGAAAGTACAATCCAATCTATATACCCCTATCTAGGTTCTTACGATTCTACTGGTACTATAGCCAACCTACCTAGATTATAGGTCCGCATCTTAGTTCGTTCGACTCCTGTAACTGTCTCTAAGCCCGTTGTCTCCTGTAATTGCACCCTAGGCACAAAAGCCTCGATGGAGGGTTAGTGATGCCGATACATCATAAAAGTAGAAGCCCGTTCAAGCATGGACTATAATATGGCCCTTAGGCCAGATATAGTCCCTTGGGACATCACATAACGCATTTGAGCAACATCATATAGCATCTCTGAGCGATCAATAGCCCCGTAGGTGATGACACAATTAGTAATGATGAAGTTGGTCAATGGAAGGCTATCCTAGGTGGGGGAAATCCCAACCGATGTGCTACACTAAAGTCTCAATCTAGCCACTCAGAAGGCGTATCTGGCCCTCTAGGCCTAATGTGATCGCTACTCTACTCTAGTATAGTCTATATAACTGTCAACTGGCACACCCTGTGTGCCTACACCTGACCAGAGGGTCCTGGCAGTAATCATAATCTCTAATGGTCTAGACAGAATAGGGAGAGGTCTGGATAGGCCTAAACGATACTTTGGATGTCACGCTAGGATAGTGATAGCTCATAAGCGAATTGTAAGGTTGCAAGCAACCAACTATTCAGTTCCTTCGCTTAGAAAGACTGTAGGGCTGCTACTAATATGACATGCTCCTGAACAGTCAACCCTAACCATCAACAAACATTTTACTATAATTCTTAGCCTAAAAGTAATACTGTACTACTATGGTTCAGTCCCTTTGACATTAACTTGGTCTATTAAGATTTCACATGACTTCACTAGGCAATTCATAGGCTCATAGGAAGGTTTATCCAGACCTAGCCACTCGCGGTGGCCTGTAATTAAGTATCTATAAGAGCAGGCTAGGGCATGGGCCTCATATCCAACTACTGATAAGGTTCCCTCCTTAGGGTACTCACAGGTCTATCTGACCTGTATAACTGGGATGACTTCCTGGGTGACCTATATGACAAGCACTAAGTCGACTGAAACTAACAGTCACTGGCAGTAGCTAACTAGATGGTAGGTTGTCACTTAGTACACTAGGCAACCCTGGTGCCGTTGACTCTAAGGTAAGACCATCCTATCCAAACTCTAGCCCTGGAGGCGTCAAGGTATGCCAATGGCCTCTAGGCAAGCTTCACTGGCAATATAGCCGTCAAACTAAAAGTTATATCACCCGACTGCGCCTGATGCTATCCAACCTAGAGTTGTCGTCAGGGTACGTGCCCCATGCAGCGTACTAGCAAGAATATTACTGGAAAAGACTATAACCTATATCATCCTAACTTGCACTCAGCTGGTTTCCCTCATATAACCTCTTTTTCCTTCTACATAACAAACTAGGGCCACAACCAGTATTCTTAACGTATCTCCTACCGCCATTCACACACCGCAATGGGGGTCAATCTATTTCTGACTTAAACATTGCAGGGAATCTACTGTTTATGGACTCTCACCCACACTTGGGTGCTGCTACAATCCTACCTACCCTCCTGATTTACTTTCATGAGGGTCTAGGAGACTTATTTAAGCACTAGGGGTCATAATCACTTTCTGACACCTTCCCAGAATTAACGGTTCTAGCCCTCCTTTACTATTTATTTAGGGAAACACCAAGTTAATACATACACTCTCTATCATGCTGATAAAAGACTGGGAGGCGAGAAATAACCCTCTCATTATTTAAAAGGGCTGGGTGCGAAACTCAACACATTTTAAAAGCTAGAGGTGCAAACCTTGCACAATCCTCCGCATATCTCAAGTAACCCAACATTAACTGTCACCCCTATCTAATTCTAAATATCTACTATGTAAGTCGACTCATACATTACTATATTACTGACCTCTTACTCTGAGGCTGTAGAAAAAACTGGGGATGATGCTGGCATATCTATTACCTTATGATGTTCCTGGTGTCCCGTGAGGGTGCTGGGAGATTAAAAGACATCTGTTGTCGCCCTTAGACTGACCGCCCTCCAACTAAGCACCTTATTGGTACCCTCTCCTGCTGTTGTGGCTAACTTGCAACTAGCTAGGGTCTGGCTCATCTCAAGCATTATTCTAGATAGACATAGCAACGAAAGCTTAAGGACTCAATACTATACAACTCAGCTCTATAGCAGGATCTGAGAAGAAGGAGGGGTAACCATGCTATTATACCTCATAGCCTCCTATCTATAGAATGTGGTGCACAACACACCCATAGATAAGACTCTACTTAACATGTCTCGCACACTCCCTAGGATACGAGCTGCTCTAATACCAAGTTTGTCACGCCCCACCTCGAGAGGCATGACTGGCACCTAATGCCATACTGGGATTTGGGCTGACCTGGATGCGCATATGCACCTCTGGTGCCTACTAGCAACTCAGAACCAAGAAAACAAACTGTTATACCTCAGTCGTAAACACAGCCTCAGGCTGACAAGGCCCCATAGCCACTTGTAAAAGAAAACAGCTAACCCAGCAACACAATAGTAAAAGGATCCTATGCGGGCTGACAAGACCACCATGCTGTCTAGTCATAACAGAAGGAAAAAAGCCAGTCTTATTCATGCTATAGCTGACAAGGCTTCTAGCTAGCTAAATTAGGCCCCACATGACCAACATGTAAAATAAGGCATACATAGGCACCACATTGCCAACAACAACCAACTATCTAAAAACTGTAGTCTGCAAGCCTCTAAGAGAGAAAATATTGGTCGGGACAGGGCCCCGGCCAACCCAAATGCTATACAAGTAAAAGACAGGTAATCTCTACAACCTGGCAACTCTGAATGAAAGGAACTAGCCAATATGCTGACTTTGAATAGCTGCTAACGGAGGTCCTAAACCCTGTTTATCTAAACCTGCAGGCAAGTATGCAGCGCCCTATAGTTGGGCGTCAATACAATATGTATTGAATATGTACGGAAGTAAATAAGGTTGAATAGAAGCTGATAAGAACAAAAAGTAAATAGCAATAAGGGTAGAAGGTAACCGGTAGACTTTCTTATCTGTAACCTGCATCTAGTAAATCACTACACATATATGAGTTGAAGTTTTACAACTATTACATTCATAAGCTAAAACTAGCAAGCAAGTACACAAAAACAAGAACCTAACTTGGACCCCATAAGCCTGGAAGGTGCAGGCAACACAAAAATAACCTATCGGGGCCCTCATAAGCCTTGGCAAGTACAATCTAATCTATATACCACTATCCAGGTTCTGACAATTCTACTGGTACTATAGCCAACCTACCTGACTTCTAGGTCCACATCTGAGTCCACCGGACTCCTGTAACTGTGTCTAAGCCCGTTGGGCTCTTGTAACTGCACCTTAGGCACACAAGGCTTGATGGAGGATCAAGTATGTTGGTATGGCATAAAAGTAGAAGCCCAATCATGCAAGGACTACAATATGGCCCTTGGGCCTAAATATAGTCCCTTGGGAGATCACATAGATCCTCTAAGCAACATCATATAACTCCTCTGAATGATCAATAGACCCATAGGCACTGACATGGTTAGCAAACTGAAGTTTGTCAATGGAAGGCTATCCTAGGTAGGGGCAATCCCAACCGATGTTCTACACTAAAGTCTCAATATAGCCATTCAAAAGGCATATCTGGCCCTCTAGTCCTAATGTGATCGATACTTGCCTCTAGAATAGTCTATATAACAGTAAACCAGCATACCCCGTGTACATACACCTGACTAGAGGGTCTTGGTAGTAATCATAATCTCTAATGGTCTAGACAGAATAGGGAAAGATCTGGAGTGGCCTAAACGATACTTTAAAAGTCATGCTAGGATAATGATAGCTCATAAGCGAATGGTAAGGTCAGAGGCAACCAACTATTTAGTTCCCTCACTTAGAATGACTGTAGGGCTGCTACTAATCAGACAAGCTCCTGAGCATTCAACCCTAACCTTCCACAGGAAGCTTACTATAATTCTTATCTTGACGGTAATACATACTACTATGGTTCGAGTCCCTTAGACATTAACTTGGTCTATTCAGATTTCATATGACTTCGCTAGGCAATTCATAGCCTCATAGGCAGGTTTATCTAGACCTAGCCACTCGCAACAACCTATACCTAAGTATGTATAAGAGCAAGCTAGGGCGTGGGCCTCGCATCCAACCACTGATAAGGTTCCCTCCTTAGGGTACTCATAGGTATATCTAACTTGTACAACTGGGATGACTTCCTGGGTGACCTGTATGACCAGCACTAAGTCGACTGAAACTAACAGTCACTAGCAATAGCTAACTAGATGGCAGGTTGTCACTCAGTTTACTAGGCAACCCTAGTGTCGCTGATTCTAAGGTATGGCCATCCTATCCAAACTCTGGCCCTGGAGGCGTCAAGGTATGCCAACAGCCTCTGGGCGAGCTTCACTGACAATATAGGCGTCAAACAACAAGTTATATCGCCTGACTACGCCCGATGCTATCCAACTTACCAAATCAGGCCCAAGGGCTAACCATAAACTTCTAAGGCCTTGGCATGACAATAAAATATCATAATTATACTAATACAGTTAACAGAAGAATAGAAGAGTTTCTATGACGCTCCTATCACGTGCCGCACTTAACATACTCTTTCTCGATGAGGGATACTGCAATATATTCCCAATACGTCTTCTAGCAGCTAGCCACAACATATATAATCATAATATACTGACAGCAGCTAATCACAACATACATGATCCTTATGTACTAGCAGTAGCTAATTACCACATATAGGTTCGTTATCTCCGTTCAAGATCATAGGTCTTCTCTATATATGACAAGAATAACTTGCCGAAGGGATAAGCCTTAACATACCTCAAATATCGGCTTTCATTCACCCGTATAGTTTCCAACCTGAAGCCAATAATTCCACTTGATTGCAGCCTCTATGCTGAGAAAACAAGGCTATTTCAATAGTAGGAATCGGTGAATAACAATATCCTTTAATAGGGTTAACTATAACTTCAACTCTATTTCATTAGCTAAAAACTTACAATTCCTCGAGAGTTTAGAAGGGAGAAATGCTTACCTCTCACCTGTAGCCACTTGGGACTCAATTTGAAGTAATTCCAACAACTCTTACTCAGTAGAGTTCCAGTACACCGAGTCAATCATCAAGAAATAACTCTGCAGGGATGTTCCTCATAGGTGTAAAACTCATTATCCAAGGTGAATTTGCATTTGGACGGAGTTTAAATCAGTGAAAAACCAAAGGAATAGTTGTTCCCTCTCTTCTCTCAGCCGAGGGGAATGTTTTAAATGACAAGGGCTTCACACACTTAAAAACCTATAAATAGGAGGCAGTGGCAGGGGGGTGTGACTTGGCTCCCATCATGCCGGAACAGGGGCACGATGCGCCACCCCTTGCGAAAGATGGAGGTCTGCTATGTGCCGCTTCTTGTGACCTATCTCCGGTCTCTTTCCTCCTGCTTGCTTAATCACACACTTACACATTCATCCCCCGAGCCCTTTTCCATATGCATCATACTCCAAAACTCTCGACATACGTACGAATGCATCCATTAAATGATAGAAACTTACGGGGTGTAGCACTGATCATTGCAGGATCCCTTTATTACATCTTGCTATAAAATTTTCCCACGTAGGTTCGATAATTTCTTGTGGAGCTATAAATCTTCATCTTGGGATGACCAAGAATCCATCATTGATTTATGCAATTAGTCCTTCTTTGGGTTTTAAGGTTACTTATTCCGTGCTCAAGGTCTTGGGTATTCCCTATTTTGTCAAATTTCTTGGAGCGATTGTTTTTTAAATGGTAGGTACCTGCGATGGAATTCGAACTGTCACTGTTTTAACCGTCCGCTGCAGCAAGTGGGTCTTCACCTACAGTGGTTCCGCCATAGTGAAAAATAGTCTGTTGTGGGAGATAACGGGGTCAATAAAAGGCAGAATAGACAGTTTAAGTTTCATTCTCAACTTTTTTGCTCATATTTTGTTCAAATCCTCTCAATTCTCCCATGCGATTTTCCTCGATTTCCTAGGTAATACTTATTTTCATTGCTTCATAACTTTATTTTCTAGTGAATGATTGTTGTGTATTCCTATTTCTTTCATTTTCGAGTAGTTATAGGGTGATATGGGTAGATTCTCTTCTTTTGAATTCATGGATAGATTTTCATAGCATGCTACTTATATTTACGTTCTCAAGTGATCTCTATAGTTCTCTGCGTGTTTTTAGTCAGTTTCATGGGGTTGTGGGGTCGAAAATGAGGGGATTTGGGTAGGGTGGTGGTAGGGTGGTGGTTTAACTTCCTTGAAGCACTCGAACATGAATCTGTACTCTATCGGGATGGGTAATGGTACTTAAGGCTTGGGCAAGTTCTCCCCTTGCCTGATCTATAGTTTATTTAAAGAAATTTGGAGGTTGGAATTTCAACCTCCAGTGATGGGGTTCGAAGGTTTAGGGTTCAAATACGATGACCGCTGTAGCGGAACTATGGTTGCTGCAACGTACCGTGATAGTGGAGCTACCTTTGATATGATGAACTCACTGACATACGTCCATTGCAGCAGTCTGCCTGAGCAGAAGCACCCTCTTGAATCCTAGTTTTTCCTTTTCTCTCATACTATGTGCTCCTAGTCTTTTTGTCCCTCTTCTAACATTTTTTATCAATGCAGGTTTATCAACATGGCCGCCTTTAGCAGCAACATCCACACCAAGGACTATATTCACTTCGTGAACGACCAGTGTCAATTCCGACATAATGAATAGGCCTTGAAGGACTTGCTGCACGAGAGGGGGTTTGTCATGCAAGATATGGAGGAGAAGGCACCAGAGTTTTATGCCCTCCTCCAGTAGATAGGGTAGGGTCCACTAGTGGAGGACCCGGGTAAATCTAATAAGGCCTAGGTGAGGGAGTTTTATGCTAACTTCCCAATGGTGGCTTGGAGCCAGGATGAGCCGATGGCTTATGTTAAGGGTATGCAGATAATCTTTGCCCCCACTGTTATCAATGAAGCTTTGGGTCTACCAAACCCTCTCGAGGACAAGCTGAAGGACTGGGATGTAGAAGGAAATGGGCAATGACTGGTAGATACTCTGGTGGTGGAGGAGCAGAGTGCAACGTCATGAGAACGGGCATCCAGAGCTTGCATTTCTTTGTAGAGGCTAAGAGGTAGCACAACCTTATGTCTTAGAGGATCCATTTATCTTCCAATGTCACGTACGTGACCTATCCTTGTGCCCTGGTGGTGGCCTGTGTTTTGAGTAGGTTGAAGGTGAACATGTGGGTTCAAATTATGGGAGAGTGGAGGTATTTCTCTATGAAGCCCATCACCGACCTACTGTTTCCTTCTCTAATCACTAGGCTCTACAATCGGACCAGCGTCCATTAGGAGTCCCAGGATGTCATTGAGGACTACAATAGGCCCTTCAATACCTTGAGGGTTAAGGGTGATCCTAGGAGAGGCTAAAAGAAGAGAAAGACTGCATCGATTGAGGGAGATGGTGGGGCCAGCAACTCCAGACTAGTCGGGCCATTTGAGTGCATCGAGGCTGAGATGGAGGCTATGCGGGAGCTCATTGGAGGGTAACCTACACCTCCTGTCTGCAGATGACCCTCCAATGTAGTAACCACCCATTTCAGGGAGGTGTAAGGGGTAGTTACCGTCCTGGATCAGGCCCATGTGGAGCTCTGGGAGGACTTGGAGTGAGAGAGGAGCAGGCGACATTCCCAGGATAAGCTTCTCGTCCGCATGTGGAAGGGGATCAAGAAGATCCTAAAGACCCTTTCTCCCAAGGCCAGGACACCCCAGGCGACTAGGCAAGGCCGCACCCAGTTCTCCCTCCTCAGCGGGTTCAAGGAGGGAGCGGACAAGGATGCAGATAGCAGTAGTGATGAGGCCTCTAGCTAGATGGGTCGCAGTATCCCCCCTTGTTATCAGCTTTTATAACTGTTTTTGGGTAGCCCCCATTTTGGGCTTATGAGACAATTCTGATTTCTTTCTTTCTAGGGTTTTTGAATGATGGTACTAGTTCTACTTTTATGTATGAATGTCTATTTGGCATCCTCAGACATTGGCCGTGTTTTTGGCCCTTTTCTATAATATTGTAGTTGCTTTCCCTTATTCGCATTGCTTGAATGGGTTTGTTGCTGATGCTTGTAGTTTCTATTCAAAATAGGGGAACTTATTTCCATATGTATTTTTTATTTAGATTTTGATAGAAAGAAAAACTATTTGAATATTTGAATCCAAGATGCTTAATTCCTTTTTTTATTAAGACAAAAGTGATCAATATTAGGCATTCTGCCTTAACATGTCAGCTATAGCTATTGCCCTACTACAACAGCGGAACCGTGACAGTGGTACATCTTTCGCTGTAGCGAGTCCGCGGAAGCGAGACAGCCTTCGCTGCAGTGAAACTTGCTATGCCGAACACTTCTATGTTTCTCTTCTTTCTGGTCAACTCAAGTCAATCCCTCACACCAGTTTATCTCATGTCCTCTATGACCTCACAAAATCAAATACCAACTTTACCTGTTGAGATACTAATTGGAATCCTCTAGATATCAATTGGACTTGACCTGGCGGTCGACATACTCGATCAACACAATAAGAAAGAAATAAAGCGGAAACTTCCTAGATGCCTTATAGCTTCCTAAATATTAGATGTGGATGTCTACACACCAACCCACAAGACTCTACTCAGTTGCTCTTGTACTTATGAGACGGGTAACCTGGATGCTCATATGACCCCAAATAAGTGGGTCATGTGGGCACCTACATTGACTCTACTCGATAGGAGATCCTTTGAGGAAGGTTACATCAATTTCCCAAAATTTCTCATTTATTCACACTAACCAAAAATAATTCAAAATAATCATACAAGCTTCCAAACAACCATAACTCTTCCAAGATCTAGTGTAGACAGGTGCAAGAGCTCTAATAGAATACATGAAAAGACAAAATGACACAAATTCGTTTAAGAAGAATAACACATAAGTTGATGCTGAGTACTCCATGCCAATCAAGGAGCTTCATACCTACCACAACCTATACTAAAAAGGTGTAACAAGGTAGTATCAGTACACCACACGTACCGATAGGCATCATCGACCGACTAAGGTTAGTTAACACAACAGTATAATAATCAACATACAATCAATGTTATTAAATTCAACAATTATTTCACTTATGCAACTACTCATTAATTTTATTAACTACATTATCTTTTCTCAAGTCTCATCAAGGTTTGCAAAATTACCCTACCATTCTAGCAATTTATCTCCAATCTGCCTCCTTACTATTCTGCTGTAGCAAGTACTTGGATCGCCACAATGGTCCTGCTACCGAGTCTATTTGGCTGCTGCAGCGACATCCCCAACAATCAATAACTGATTTTTCCCTAATCCAGTTCTATTTATTTCCTCTATAAAATTTGGTAGCACCTCTACCTCTCTTACCATTTCATTATGATTGACCCAGCCCTTTCTACAACTTATTAACATTTTAATTTATCTATAGGATTTTCCGACCCTTCTTAACGTGGTACATTAAATAATAAAGTATACTCACTGTCTCACGGTAATTCACTATCTTTTGTTTGAACCTGTCCTGCTACCCTCCATAACACACAAAACCAATTGAAACAAAACATTCAATCGAAAATACGGATTAACTAAGTCATGTACACACAGAAATCATCATAACATAATGAGGGAGTCAATTCTCCCCAAACATTAAAGTACATGCAGATACCTGTCTCCATACCATGAAAACACCAGAAGATATCATACCTGAACTGTGTAGCCATACAAGATATTACACACATGTTTCTCAACTTAACAAAACGATGTTGGTATATTTTGTATCGCACTTGAATAACTGTACCTTTCTATCTCTGTAGCGGTATGTATAATTAATCCATACCTACATAGTCTCTATCACACAATCATCCATCAGTGATATGTCGAGCACACGCCTCTGTCACATCACCGTACACACATGCTAGAGGATCTTATGTTTTCCCTTCTAGTCATGAACTGCAGAAGACTCTAGAAATTCTGTACTATACACCGAGCCATTTTAAACCTTAATCATACCTATCTGTGTACACATATTCGTACACCCAGCCACATGGTCTTTTGGCCATACCTGTCTGTGTACTCTTTCATACCGCTCACACAGATGCTCACCTCGGGCATGAGCCACTCATGTCTCCAACCCTCATTGGGAGTTTGATAGTATGATCTTACTCATCCAATTTCTTTTCCTTTGGCCCGAGGACTCACATTCACCATCATAACAATGATTTACCTTTCCATATTATACATTATCTCATGCACACGTCCGATCGATACAAGCTCACCCCTCAACTCGGGACATACATCATAGCACAACAAACAATAATTCACACATGAAAAAAGTTATCAACAAACAATAATTCACACAAGATAAGAGTTATGTATAAAAATCAAAAAGTATAATCTAATGCATAGTTCCGAACAAAATCTCATACCTAAATAATAATAATAATATCAGTTACATTATTACATCATAAGGAAATTATAACTTGGCCCCCTTGTTGGTTTGGGCTCCATTGCAGCAACATTAGTGCCGCCACAATGGTCTCACTATAGCGGTACATATCTGCTGTAGTGGTACTTTTTAATAGTACTTTGACCAACTTCTTTCCCAATTCCTCACACGAAGTATTTCTTCCCCATCTAGTATTTCATCTCTATCATGCCCACCACAATGGAGGTTGCAATGTATCAAGCTTATTTCAACAATTAACTTTTCAACAATGCAACCATCAACACAGAAAAATTTCACCAACCCAAACAATAAAATATTAACTGCATCACATACTGGTTATTACGGGGATATCACTATCCCTTTTTTTAAATCTGCCCTATTACACCTCATAAATCTCCATAGTATGATCATTGTGTGCAAATGTACATTGATAATTTTAGCATGTGAAACACCTGGGGGAAGACCTAGGAGGGGAACACACGAGTGCGTCGTCAAACGGATGAGGGGGGTCAAGGCCAGGAGGCCAGCGTGCTGGGCACCGCGTCACGCGGCCTGCCTTGGCGCAGGCATGACGCGTCGTGCCTTTAGTGCAGCACGATGGAAGGCGCGCCACACACCACCCTGCCACAACCCTATCTATACAAATCCTCCCTTGTTCATTTTTAATTCATTCTAAGAACATTAGCCTCGGACAAAATAGAGCACCAACATAAGTTTCATTCATTTTTCGTCGAATTACACCATCAAACTCTGTCTGAACACAAATTCGGCTTGGATAACAAGTTCTAGGCCGACGAGAAGCATCACTGCATAGATATTTCATAAAAATTCGCTCAATGAGCCAGAACCCCGCCGAATAAAGGTCGCCGAATTTACTTCAAATTGAGTCCTAATCAGCTATAGGCAATAGGTAAATAGTTCTACCATTTAAACTATCGAGAATTGACGAGTTTTCGGTGGAATTAATCAAAGTTGAAGTTATAGTTAATTTTATTAGAAGATATTGTTAATTGCCAATTGTTAGTATTGAAATAGTCTTATTTTCTCAGCATGAGATCTACAAATTGATGAAATCAGTGACTTCCGAATTGAAAGTGTTCGAGTACCTTGAAATCATCGAATAAGGTATGTTAAGGCTATCCTTTCCGATAAGTTACATTCGTCATAAAGTTAGTACGACCTATTTATCTATGGTATTCTAGAGAAAACCTATTTTTGTTGGCTGGTAAAAATAGAATTGAGATGACAATGATGACATAGTAACCCTTGTAAGAGTTAACCCTGGCTAGATTGGTTTTTGCTTACGAAATTGGGTTGTTGGATATTATTACCTATAGGGCCATGCTTGCAGGGGCAGTATGACATCTGAAAGGATCGGGTTGAGGTTGCTAGGGCTTTATTGGGTTACATCAGATTGAGGTCGTGAGGGTCGTATTGAGACACCATATTGAGGTCGTGAGTTCCCTATTGAGTTATACCAGCCTGAGGCTGTGAGGGCCGTATTGATTTATATCAGGCTGATGTTGTGAGGGTCGTATTGTGTTATACTAGTCTAAGGCCGTAAGGGCCATAATGAGTTACACAAATCAAGGTCGTGAGGGTCATATTGAGTTACAGTAGTCCTACAAACCTTTGGTAGACAAATAGCAGGAGTGATAGTAGAGAAGGTTTGTTCTCTGAAGTTGATAGTAGAGGAGGTTTGTTCTTTTGTTGTGCAGTTAATGGGTAGGTTGGGGCCTTATCCCGACCATTATTCCACTCCTAGTGGTTTGCAGGCTATAGATTATCAGCTGTCAATTTTGTTGTTGGCTGTGTGGGGCCCATGTATGTTTTATTTTGCATGATGTCCATGTGGGGCCTAATTTAGCTAACAGTTAGCAGTCTTGTCAGCTATAGCATAGTTATGGTTGCCTGTTTTAACTCAATTATAACTAGAAAGCATGGTGGTTTGTCCGCCTGCATAGGATCCTTGTTACTATGTTGTTGTTTGTTAGCTGTTTTCTTTTACAGGTGACCTTTTTTGCCAGAGGTTGTATTTATAGCCGAGATATAGCTCGTTATTTTATTGAAATGAGTTTTAGGCGTGCACCAGGAGTGCACATGTCAAGTCAGGTTAGTTCAGATCCAGTGTGGCACGGCACTAGATGCCAGTCGTGCCTCCCAAAGTTGGGCATGACAAACTTCAGATCAGGTAATATCCTAGGGAGTCAGCAATACGTGTCAAGTAGAGTCTTGTCTATCGATGTGTTGTGCACCACATTCTATAGACAGGAGGCTCCGAGGCATAATAGTGTGGTTACTCTTCTTTCTCCTCCAGTCATTTTGTAGAGTTGTGTTGTACAGGGTAACTCCCTAAGCTTGCGTTATTCTACTTATTTAAAGAGAAATGTCTAACGCACGATAGGCTGTGACTTGTCAAGAGTTGATTGCGGTAGGAGAGGGAACTAGTAGGGGGCCCCAGTCAGGGTCAGCCCAATTTGAGGGTGACTAAGAGACATCACCTCGACCTCCCCAGCACTCACCGATGCACCGGGAGCCCCCTAGAGTGGTAGATATACCAGTACCACCCCAGGCCATTCTAGTGCCATAGGATCAAGTGCTCAGGGGTACATTCTATATGTTGGTTAGATGATGGCTGCCCAGCGTTAGCCTCAGCCAGTAGTACCAACTGCTGTTGTGCCCATGGATAGGCCCGACAGTTCGAGATTCTACGAGTTCCTTGCTTTGAGTCCCTCACAGTTTACAAGGACAGATCGTTGAGAAAACCCCCAAAATTTCATAGACTAGTTGCAGAGGATATTCAGGGTCATGCATGCCTCGTCCATATAATAAGTTGAATTAGTAGTATTAAAAGTGTGAGAGGTAGCAATTTTGTGGTACGAGAGTTGAGAAAGATTCCGAGGTAAAGATGCACCTCCACCCACGTGGCCTAGCTTCTCTGAGGCTTTCATAGACCATTATTTGCCCTGAGTGGTCACGTAGGCTAGAGTAGAGCTGTTTTTATATCCGGAATAGGGCAGAATAAGTGTCAGAGGATACGCATTGAGGTTTGATTCCTTAGCCAAATATGCACCCTCATTTGTTGACACTATGCCAACCAGGGTACACCATTTTATTATAGGACTTGCGCCAGAACATGTGGAAGCTTGTATCACATTCACACTGCAGGAGGATATGGATATCTTATGGATTCAGGCCTTTTCTCATAACATAGAGGAACTCAAACAGTGTTAGTATGCCATGGAAAGGGCAGGTCAAGAGCAGCATCGGAGGGCTAGACTACGGACTTTTAGGGTGGGCCCAGGCCTCATTTATCAGGTAGGCCACCAAGGCCCCCATTTTAGCAGCAGTAGGTCAATAGATTAGATCATCATGGACAGTCGGGTCTCGGTGAAAGCTCATGAGCATCAGGCTTAAAGCCCCAAAGAGGGCCAGATCAGATAGGACCAGCGGTACCACGTTGCGGTACCTGTCATAGGCTGCATCTGGGGAGATGCAGGTATGGTTCCACCGCCTGTTATTACTATGGACAGGAGGGACAAATAATGAGGGATTGTTCGACTAGACGCCAGGGTGGTCAAGACCATCAGAATAGATTCTTAGCAGGTTGATATGCTCCATCCCCTTCTGCAGGGCACAGACCCTTCGCTCTAGCCGACAGAGACCGAGGTAGATTAGGAGTGTCTAGTTCAGACAGTGGTTAGGATCGCACATATGCACTACCAGGGCGACAAGATTCAGAGTCGTCGCCAGATGTTGTAACAGGTATATTAGATGTTTTCTCTCACTCAGTTTATACTTTGATAGATGTGGGATCCACTTTGTCGTATGTTACTCTATTAGTGGCCTGAAAGTTTGATATAGTGCCAGATTGCTTCCATGACCCTTATCAGTGTCTACACCCATCGGTGACTCTATTATTGCTAAAAGAATTTACTGGGGTTGCACAGTATGGATTATCTATCGCCAGACCTTAGCAGATCTAGCAGAACTAGAAATGATTGATTTTGATGTAATTATGGGTGTGGATTTGTTGGCATAATGTTAAGCCATTGTAGAGTGCTGGACTAGAATTGTCTGATTCCACTTTCTAGAGGAGGTAGTGCGAGAGTGTAGAGGTAATACAGCTACGCCAAAAGGTAGGTTTATATCCTATCTTTGGGCAAAAAAGTTGATAAAAGAGGGTTGTATCTGCCATATTATTAGGGTTCAGGATATGCAAGTAGAATTCCCGACTCTCTAGTCCATTCCAGTGGTTTATGAGTTTCTAGATGTGTTTCCAAACGAACTTCCTGGCATTCCCCCAGAGTAGGAAATTGATTTTTCTATAGAACAACTACGAGATACTCTGCCTATGTCTATCCCTATGTACCAAATGGCTCCTATAGAATTGAAAGAATTGAAAGAAAAATTGAAAGATTTGCTAGACAAGGGTTTTATCAGGCTGAGTACATCACGTGGGTGCCCCATCTTTGTTTGTAAGAAAGAAACATGGTTCCCAACGCATGTGTATAGATTATCGATAGTTGAATAAAGTTACTATTAAGAATAAATACCCTCTTCAAAGAATAGATGATTTATTTGATCAACTGCAAGGGGCAAAATACTTTTCTAAAATTTACTTGACGTTCGGGTACCACCAGGTTCGAGTTTGGGAGAAGGATATCCCGAAGATGGCTTTTAGGACCAGGTATGGTCATTTCGAGTTCCTAGTTATGTCCATCGGGTTGAAAAATGCACTAGTAGTGCTCATGGATCTAAAGAATAGTATCTTCAGGCCATATTTAGATCTGTTTGTGATAGTGTTCATTGACGATATTCTGGTATACTCCCGCTCAGAAGCGAAACAAAGAGATCATTTGCAAACAGTACTTTAGATCCTCAAGGACCGCCAGCTTATGCAAAGTTCTCTAAATGTGAGTTTTGGTTGAATTTTGTGGCTTTCTTGGGCCACATTATATCAGAGGCTGGTATTCAGGTTGATTCGCATAAAATTGAGGCAATAAAGACATGGCCTAGACCTACAACTTCAATAGAGGTTCGGAGCTTCCTGGGCTTAGATAGGTATTACAGAAGGTTTGTGGAAGGATTTCCTACCCTATCAGCGCCTTTGACCAAATTGACACAGAAAGCAACCAAGTTCTATTGGACCGAAGCTTGTGAGAAGGGTTTTCAAGAGTTGAAAAACATATTAACATTGGCACTAGTGCTAGCCTTACCGGAAGGTTCAGAGGGTTATGATGTATACTGTGATGCTTCAGGCATTGGGTTAGGTTGTATTCTGATGCAACATGGCAAGGTAATCACTTATGCCTCAAGGCAGCTCAGGGAACACGAAAACAACTATCCCGCCCATGATATTAAGTTAGTTGTAGTAGTTCATGCCTTAAAAATATAGAGGCATTACTTGTATGTTGTTCATGTAGATATTTTCACTGATCATAAGAGCCTCCGGTACATTTTCACGCAGAAAGAGCTAAATTTGCGAGAGCGCCGTTGGCTAGAATCGTTGAAAGACTATGATGTGAACATCTTGTATCACCCAGGGAAGGCTAATATTGTAGCTAATGCCCTTAGCCATAGATCCATAGGAAGGTTAGCACATCTAAGACTAGAACAGTGGGAAATGGCTCGAGAATTACACCGGCTAGCTAGTATAGCAGTTTGGGTGGTAGATTCAGAGGATAATGGGGCTATACTTCAGAATACAATAGTATCATCCCTGGTTGTGGAACTGAAAGAACGGCAGTATGAGGACCTTAGCCTAGCACAACTTGCAGATAAGGTTCAGAAAGGTGAATTAACGACCTTTAAGGTGACGGTAGATGGGGTCTTGGGATTCAGAGGTCGCCTCTACATCCAAATATAGCCGGGCACGGCCAATAGATTTTGGCAGAGGTACATTAATCTCGTTACTCTCTTCATCCAGGCTCAATTAATATGTACCATGACATAAAAGTGTAGCGAATTCATAACACAGTGTCCTAATTGCCAATAGATAAAAACTGAACATCAGAAATCAGGCGGACTAACTCAGGAGATGGCTATACATATGTGGAAATGGGAGGCAGTTAATATGGATTTTGTGAAGGGACTACCCTGTACTAGATGCAGATTTGACTCTATTTGGGTTATTGTTGATAGGTTGACAAAATCTACTCATTTCTTACCAGTCCTGACTATATTCTCAGCCAAAGATTATGCTGGGTTATATATTAAAGATATAGTCCGACTGCATGGGGTATCAGCATCTATCATTTCTAATAGAGGGGCATAGTTTACAGCTAGATTTTGGCAATCATTTTAGAAGGTTTGGGGACACAATTTAATTTAAGTACAACTTTTCATCCCTAGATAGACGGCCAGGCAGAATGCACCATTCAAATGCTTGAAGTCATGTTATGGGTGTATGTGCTAGATTTTGGGGGATACTGGGATGAGCCTCTACCCTTTATTGAGTTTGCATATAATAAAAATTATCATTCTGCAATTCAGATGGAACCTTATGAGGCATTATATGGGCAGAAATGTAGGTCGCCTATTGGATGGTTTGAAGTAGGAGAGGTAGGGTTAGTTGCACCTGGTATGATCCACTAGTTAGAAGAGAAGGTAAAACTCATTAGTGAGCGGTTATTGATGGCCCAGAGTTGTCAGAAATCCTATTCCGGTGCGCGGTGTAGATATTTGGAATTCAATGTTGGTGATTGGGTAATTTCTCAAGGTTTCGCCAATGAAGGGTGTGATGAGATTTGGTAAGAAGGGAAAGCTTATCCCTAGATACGTTGGTCTGTATCAGATCCTCTAGAGGATAGGCCGAGTGGCATATGAGCTAGAATTGCCTCCACAGTTAGAATATATTCATCTAGTCTTCCATGTGTCCATGATGTGAAAGTGCATAGGGGACCCATCCCGAGTTGTGCTAGTTGAGAATGTTCAAGTTACTAAGGAGTTAGCCAACGAAGAGGTTCCAGTTGCTATATTAGATAGATAGGTTCGTACACTGAGAACTACGATGTAGCTTCCGTTAAGGTCTTATGGAGGAACAGAATTGTGGAAGAAATGACTTGGGAAGCCGAGGATGATATGAGATCTAGGTATCCTCATTTGTTCCAGACTTGACCCAGATAAAGCAATTGAGGTGATAACATTGTTCAGATGTTATTTCATTACTTATATTACAAAGCACTACTCAGTTATTTACTAATATATCGTGGGATAGTTGGTTGTAGCGTCTTGTAAGACGCCTATGTTGGACTTTTGTGTGTTTAGGTTATCAGATAGTCTAGATTGCAGAGGAGACTCTGTCAAAATTTTCTTGGCAATAGTTAAAGAAGTTAAATCTTTTGAGCCTAAAGACCACATTCGAGGAAGATTATCCCTAGGGTGGTGGAGGATGTTACACCACATAAATCTCTATAGAATGATCATCGTGTGAGCATGTACATTAAGAATTTTAGTATATGAAACACCGAGGAGAAGGCCTGGGAGGGGAACACACGAGCATGTTGTCAAATAGACCGGGAGGGGGGGGAGACCAACTTGCTGGCCATCACATTGTATGGTCTGCCTTGGCGCAGGCACCAACACGTCCCACCTCTGGTGCAGCGTGATGGGGGGCACGCTGCACACCCCCTATCTATGTAAAGCCTCCGTTGTTCATTTTTAATTCATTATAGGAACATTAGCCTCAGCCAAAACAGAGCACCAACGTACATTTCATCCATTTTTCATAGAATTACGCCATCAAACTCTTTCTAAACACAAATTTAGCTTGGATTAAGAGTTCTAGGGCTAAGAGAAGCATCGCTGCGGAGTTTCTCTGTGAAAATTCGCTGGGTGAACCGGAACCGCTCCAAGTAAATTTCACTGAATTTACTTTAAATTGAGTCTAATCAATAACAGACAATAGGTAAGTAGTTCTACCTTCTAAAATCTCGAGAATTGATGAGTTTTCGGTGGAATTAATTGAAGTTTAAGCTATAGTAAATTTTATTAGAAGATATTGTTAATTGCCAATTGTTAGTATTGAAATAGTCTCATTTTTTAAGCACGGGAGCTATAGATTGATGACATCACTGACTTCCGGATTGAAAGTGTTCGAGCACCTAAAAATCATCGAATAAGGTATATTAAGGCTATCCTTTTTGGCAAATTACATTTGTCGTAAAGTTAGTATGACCTTTTCATCTATGGTACTCCAGAGTAAACCTATTTTCGTTAGTTGGTACAAATAGAATTGAGACGGTAGTGATGACATAATAACCCTCGTCAGAGTTAACCCTAGCTAGATTGGTTTTTGCTTACGACATTGGGTTGTTGGATATTATTACCTATAGGGCCATTCTCGCAGGGACATTATGATGTCCGAAAGGACCAAGTTGAGGCCTTGAGGGCCATATTGGGTTACACCAGACTGAGGTCGTAAGGGTCATATTAAGGTACAACAGATTCAAGACGTGAGGGTCGTATTGAGATACACTGGATAGACGCCATGAGGGCCGCATTTAGGTACACCAGATTGAGGCCGTGAGGTCTGTATTGAGTTATACCAGACTAAGGCTTTGAGGTCCTTATTGAGTTATACCAAGCTGAGGCCATGAGGACCGTATTGAGTTATACAAGGCTGAGACTGTGAGAGACGTATTCAGTTGCACTAGATTGAGGTCGTGAGGGCTGTATTGAGTTGTAGTATGCCTACAAACCTTTAGTAGCCAGATAGCAGGAGTGTGCATTCTTTGTACTTGCTAGGGATATATGGGGGCCAGGTAGGTTATTTTGTGTTATTGGTACCTTCTAGGCTTATGGGGGCCCTGTTAGGTTCTTTTTTGTATATAGATACTTGTTATTTACATATTTTAGATGGTGAGATTTCTTAGGTTAAATTCTTAGCCTCCCTCTTGATTACTTCAGCTTATTCATCATTCATTTAGTTATTATCTTTCTTCCTTACATATTCGGTAGATATTATACTAACGACCATCTTTGGGGCACTACATCACTTGTCTGTGGGTGTGGATAGATGTGGTTCAGGACCTCCATCATCATCAACTAGAGTCAGCAATCCAATCAGCTCCTTTTCTCTGGAGTTGATAGTAGTGGAGGTTTCTTCTTTTTTTGTACATTTAATGGGTAGGTCGGGGCCCTATCCCAACCATTATTCCACTCCTAGTGGCTTGAAGGCTATAGATTATCAGTTGTTGGTTTTGTTGATGGTCGTGTGTGGCCCATATATGTTTTATTTTGCGTGATGGCAGTATGGAGCCTAGTTTAGCTACCAGTTAGCAATATTGTCGGCTATAGCATAGTTATGGTTGTCTGTTTTCACTTAGTTATAACTAGAAAGCATGGTGCTCTTGTCGGCCCGCATAAGAACCCTGTTACTGTGTTTTTGTTTGTTAGCTGCTTTCTTTTACAGGTGGCCTTGTCGGCGAGAGGTTCTATTTACAACTGAGATATAGCTCGTCGTTTTCTTAAAATGAGTAGCAGGCGCGCACCAGAAGTGAACAAGTCCAGTCAAGTTAGTTCAGATCCCAGGATCGCACTAGGTGCCAGTCATGCCTCCCAAGGTGGAGCGTGACACGCCCATCCTCAAAATCTCATCAATTTCAATTAATCAACAACAAATTGTCTGTGTTTTGATCCTACCATCAAAATCATATCAACCATATGCACATATATGTTTAGCTAATCAAACTATAACACAAAAGTGAGTAAACTATAGTTTCCCAATTGCATGCTTGCACCAATTCCTGAGTTCTTGTGGAAAATCCTAGCTATAGAGGATGAATCTTTACATTCTATTTTATATTTTTGGGCATTTTTATTAAGCCCATTTTTATAGAATAGGTTTTAGTTTCCTAACTAGAACAGGATTGAGACACTGGTCTGCGTCACCCACTACAACGGAACTTTTACTACTGTAGCAGTTTCGCTACAATGAAGGGTAACCTACCGTGGAGAACATGAGCCTGGTCCACTTATTGCGAATGTAAACATTTGAACTTGTTCGTCTTACGCCATTTGTTTTCTGAGGATTTCATTTCAAATTTCTAAAAATTTAAATTCACCCGCTCTTAGGTGGTCGGGGTGTTATAATGGTCGGGCGGGTTGTTACAGGAAATGACCTTAGGCTCTTTTTGGATAGTCACTTTACTAAAAAGTTGCCTCCTTGAACATTAACCCTTGTCAACCAATGTTTGAACCTTAAGCCTTTTTCTTGAAAACCACATTACAAGCCTTAAACCCTTTTTGAATCCTCTACTTTGACACCCATTCCTCCCTAATTGCTAGTGATGAAAGAAAAGTGAGGGCTTGAAACCCAAGATTTAGGAAGGATGAGAAAATAAAACGAGATGTAGGCAAAATCCTAAGTTTGGGGATGTGCACAAATGGAAAAGGAGGAATGAGCTTCAAAGTGAGGTAGCACCAATTGATTAATGTGAAAACAAAATGGCTAATTGAAAAAACTTTTGATCAAAAGAAGAAAGAAAAGAAATGTGTGGTGCTATCTCTTGTATAAAGGAGGCTAGATGTAGAAATATAAGGTGCTAAAGGGGTGGCTCTTTTTGGAAAACATGGATGGTGAAAAGGGAGAGATAAGGCGGATGTAGACTCTCTATGTGTAAGTGGAATATTTGAATAGTTTCAAAAAGGCATTAGGGAGGTTCTAGTCACTAGAGCTAAATATTTTCCTACCCTTACCCCTAGCCTTCATTATGACCCGCAAGTCCTTAGTGATTCTAAGTGTAGAAACTTTACATTTGTGAAGAGTTATATGAAGGGTAAGACTATGGTTCGATATGTGTGCACTTGAATATCCTTGAGGGAATAAGTGTCTTTGAATCATCTTATAATCCCAATGTGTGAACTGCTTGTATGTGAGTGAGATTCTCTCTTGTGGTTAGTGGCATCACTTCCTTAGAGTAAATGCTAGAATTGTGCTTTCAATTGAGAGGTGTGAACACGACAAGTTTTGAGATGAACTTCCAGGCAAACTCTAAATGTTGATGGTGAATGACTTAAGATGCTTGTTGATTTTGATTTATTGGATATTTCCCCTATTTTAAAATGAAAGTAAGAAAGTGATATTTTCTAAATATTTGTGGTGATACCGATTGAGATTGTGCAACTGCTTGAATTTTTTTGAGTCTGTGTGTGAATTTTTGGTTTTTCTTAAGTTTTAGTGGTCTTATATGCTGCTCTTATGATATGATATGCTAAAGTCAATTCTACTTGTGAGTGAGTGCTTTTCTTGAGGACAAGCAATACCTTTTGCATCTTTTCATTTGAAAGGAAATATATAAGAATAATATAGTGTTGGGTCCTAGTCTGTTCAAGTTTAGGGGTTTGATGAGTTGGTAATTTACTAACTCATTTAGCTTTTAAACATGATCTATTTCTTCATCTCATGCAAATTAGGAAGTTTTTATGCCTCTTTTCTTTGTTAGTGAAAGCATGATACTTGAACAAAGGAAAGGGAAGAATTGAACTTAAAGAGATCTGCTGGTAGCAAAATGAGGACATGCATGCCGCATATGGGCACTTGTGACACACAAGTGCCACACAGATAAAATTGGAAAAATGGGCTATAGTGGACATGCAAACCGCAGACGGGCATTTGCAGAACACAGGTGCTACCGTATTTAACATGCAGGGCACTGCCTAAGCCTTTTGGATGATATACGAGCTGCAACTGGACACTTGTGAAACGCAGGTGCCGCGCAAGTGACTTAAATGTTGAAAAGGAAAAAATCATCCAGTTTTAGCATAAAGGAACCTGAGAAGCTTCCAAGTGTGGTTTTGGGAAGTTGTGCATAAGAAATATTTGAGATTTACCCCATTTGTACAATCACCATTATGACACGTAAAATTTTGTAGAGAGATAGAGAGTGGAGTATAATTACTTTGTCTTCTTCAGTTCCCATTGGGAAAAAACCTCCATTTTTGTAGATTTTGAGCTTAATTTTAGTACTTAATATGATGAAGTTAGAGGAAATCCTTATGGGTATAATTTTTCTTCCCTTATTCATAAGTAGCTAAATTATTACCTAGGGGTGTATGAATGATTGGTACTTAAACTTGATTGAGTGTTGATATTTTTTTCTTGAATTCAATTAATAAGCATGGATCTATTGTTTCCTATAAGTTATAATTGAAAAATCAATGGTTGCAAGTATTGATTTAGTTTTCTTATCTTGTTTTTTCTTGAGAGAGAGAAGTGAGATCTGGGTGAGGATTAAATAGTGAGGAATTAGGTGTGTGATGCTTGGGCTTGAGCTAGAGATAGTCAATACCCATATTCATTCTCCTTAAAAGGATTAAGGGTAGAGATAGCTTAATTCTTCCTTAAGCCTTATGGGTTGGTTCATTGATTGGCTTTGGGGTTTGAGAAAACCCAAGGTAAACACATCCTCTTGGTTGAGAAACATGGGGTGTAGCTTTATCCATTGTCATCCATGCTATTGAGTTTAAGACATTTCAATCAACCCCAATCTAGTTGAACCACGTCAGTTGCACATCCCCGGTTCCTTGTTCTTGATTGCAACAAGTGAGTTGTCCGTTCTTTAATTTACATTTTGAATTCGATACTTTCTTCTTTTTCCCCCAATATTTACATGATGCTATTTAGACATGACTCTATCTATTTTGAGTTACTATATAACTTTTGGATCATCCATTCTCAATCTCTATGAGATTCTACCCCAACACCCGTTGGGAATTTATTTTTTGACAACACCACAGCCACCTCCTTTAAAAGGGAGAGTTATATTGAGTGTTATAGTGAGAACAAAGTACCACTCTGCAGAACGCAGATCCGACAAATGTGCCAACTAGAATATCTAAAAGTAAAATGCTAAAAAGTGAGTCATTTGTGCTTATCTATGAAACACAAATCCAAATGTGCAGCACGAGGTCTGGCTCATGCTCTTAGATAGATCACTGAAGCTCCTGGTGCATAAATTTCCCTTTACACATGCATTGCACATGTGGCCACAAGTCCTAAACTGTGGCTTGCAGATACCTCTACCAGTCCAGGGAGTTCTTTCACCCTATCTTCCCTCAATTTTTTCAACCTTGTATTATTTTTGTTGGGGTTGAAGTATGAGAAACCCACTCATTATTGATGCATGATTTGGCCCCATGATAGATTGGGTGATGTTATTCTTAAGGGAAAATCATCATGTCTAGCTATTTAGCTCATCATTGCTTGCTATTTAGCATCACCTTTAAAGATAGTAGTTAGTAAATTAACTCTGAGGGTTTTCTTCATACCATGGTTCTTTTTCAAGGAGAAAATTTTTCTGTTACCTATTTTTGTGTCGAACTGGGTGACATTTTCCTATGATGGATTGAGAGGCGACTTTTTTAAGGGAAAATTCCATGTTTTAGTTGTCCTTTGGGGTCATTGTTTCCTTATTTTGAGCGGCACCACCAAAATGTTTTTAACTTGGCATAAGAAAGGTGATTTTGAGTAAAAGGGGAAATTAATATGAAAAAGAGTATTATCTTATCATGATCTCTACATCCTTTGTTTGGCTTTTTGATTCACAAAATGACCTTAGAACCTTTTGTAATAGTCACTTCACCGTAAAATGACCTCCCTGAACATCAATCTTAGTTAACCAATTTTTAAGCTTTAATCCTTTTTATTGAAAATCGCATTACAAGCCTTACACCCTTTTTAATCCTCTACTTGGAACCTGTTCCTCCTTAATTGTTACTGAATGGGGGCTCAAAGCCCAAGACATTGGGGAGAATAGGAAAATAAAAATTTGATGTAGGCTAAAGTTTAAGTTTGGGGTGTTCCCAAAAAGGAAAAGAGTAATGTGCTTCAATGTGAGGTAGCACCAATTGCTTGATTTAAGAAACAAAGTGGCCGAATAAAAAACCTTTGGTCAAAAGAAGAAAAAAAATAATTGAGTGGTGCTATCTCTTGTTCAGATGAGGCTTAGTGTAGAATTTAAGGTATTAAAAAGGGTGGCTCTTGTGGAAAACAATGGAGGGTGAAAAGGGAGAGATAAGGTGGAGTAGACTTGCTATGTGTAAGCAGAATGTTTGAATTATTTCACAAAGGCATTAGGGAGGTTCTAGTCACCAGAGCTAAATGTTGTCCTACCTTTACCCCTAGTATATATTATGACCCGCAAGTCCTGTGAGATTCCAGGTTTAGCAATTGTTCGGCAACAAATTACATAAAGGGTAAACCTATGATTCAATGTGCGTGCAGTTGAATGTCTTTGACAGAGTGAGTGTCTTTGCATCATCTTATAATCCTTATATCGTGAATTGCATGTATGTGAGTGGGAATCTCTTTCTTGGTGAGTGGCATTGCATCCTTGAAGTAAAATATGAAAGTCTTGCTTTCAATTTAGAGATATTGATAACGCTCAGTACAACTTTCCCTTTTGAAGAAGGGGCAATGGTTCTTGTGAAAAATAAATTCCCAATAGATGTTGGGGTCAAATCCCATAGAGAATTGAACTAGATCAACAAAATAAATCAATTTTTCATGCATCACTGTTTATATTGTAACAAGGGAAAACTAGGGGAAAAGAAGTAAATTATAGAATTATAATTTCAAAACAAAAACAAGGCAAGATTGATTGTTGCAAGCAATAAAAATAAACGAGGGATATGTTTTTTACAGGGCATCTATTGGATTGGGGTTAATTAACTAGTCTCAAATATCAATTATAGCATGAATAGCAATGGAAAAGGCTACATCCGATGTTCCTCAACAACTTGGATGAATTTGTCCTGGGTTTTCTGAAACCCCAATATCACAACTATCAAGCAGCCACCAAAAACTTGAAGAAGAGCTGAGCTATCTCTAGCCTTAGCCCTTTGATGGATGATGGAAATGGCTTTTGACTATCTCTAGCTCAAACCTTCCTAATTTATGTGAAAACCATGCAAAAGCTCATGCTTAAGAGCCTATATGAGTTGGTAAATACCAACTCATAAAATCCCCAAACTTGAATCATTACTTGTCCTGAAGCGAGGCATTCTCACACAACCAAGAATTGAATTAAGCATTCACATCACAAGATCTGCTTAAGGCTCCCCTAAAGCACTGCCTCAAGAAATTATAAAGACACAAAACATATTGCACAAACTCAATTGGCAAAACACAAGCATTTGGGACATCTCATTTTCATTCTTTCACTTCAAAATAGTGGGTATTTTCAATTAAAGCAAGATCAATAAGCATCTCAAGTCACTGTCAATTAACATTCAAGGTTTTCCTTAAAGTTCACTGGATAACTTGTCTCATTCATGTTCGCATGATTTGTGGGTTATATAAAACGACACGCAAGTGCTCGTGGTCGAACAAGTAGTAAAGTGGCTTTAGTAAGCCAAGTATCGATCCCACAGGGACTGGGATGAAGTGCAATTTGCTCAAGTGTACTATATTTTTACTTCTAAAAATGCAGACAACAGTGTAACCAAGAGTTTGATATTTTGTTTTATAATTTCTATGCTAAAGCTAAAACAATTATCCACTTTGAGCCTGAACTATGAATGAGAGCATGCTGAGGTTAAACGAACATGTAATGAAATTAATTATCATCATACTTTGGTTAATCTTTTCCTCCAGTTGCTAGCCAAGAATATTTGTCAAGAGATTAAAACTCTGGTATTTAACCTCACTTAAGAATCATGAACCATCCACCTATATTTCTGTGATTAAATGCAATTCATGTTCTAGCCATACAAACCCGGTTCCTAAATTGAATAATACGACTTTTAGGTATATTTCTATCCTGAAAGTAAATCAATTTCCAATTTTCCCAAATCAAGTAAAGATCATATCCTATTAATTCACAACTTTCCAATTTCTTGCTCTCTCGAGTGAAACCGGACTTTTTAGATATACATTAACCGTAGGCCACACATTAATGCAGTAAGAACAAGAATTAATAGAACAACATGGAAGAAAAGATGAAAAACCACTATGTTCAACAATCCATTTCACTACAATTGATCATAACCTCAGCAAGAAGAGGATTTAGCCACTCATTTGTGGATTAAACATCGTTAAATGAGTGTTAAACATATAATAAATTGAATTAAAGAAGAAGGAAAGAGAGAAAAACCCTGATATTTTCGTCCCCTCAACTGCCTGCAACCCACGTTCTTGCTCCACCAAGTCAGAAAATTGAAAAATGAACCTAAGTGTTCTATTTATACTGCTGGGAATTTTTCCCGAAATAACAAGCAACGTGTCACGGAGTGCATAGCGGAGCACTGCCTCCGTGACACGCTACGGACGCGGACCTTCACTGGAACTGGGGGTCCAGGAATTAAAGCTCTGCGTGGCACGGCGTGCAACGTGGAGCCAAGCCACCGTGCCACGGACTGGACGTGGACCCTCTCTGGAATTTGTGCGAAATTTCCCTATCCAAGCAAAAGGCCTCCGCGATGGCAGCGTGACACGGCTCCATCACGGAGCCCTTTTATTTCATGCTGTCCAATGTCTTGTTCCTTGCTCGCATCCAAGTCCAACCCCGATATCCTCCAACATGCATTTTAGCTTCTCGAAATTACATTTTACCTGCAAAACAATGCTAATCATGTTGGTTAGTATAAATTCACATTTTATTACAAATTACATGAGAATGTATACACATTGATAGATAAACAAGGCTAAAATGGTACTTTTGAGTATCACTTGGGCATATAAATTTGCCCAAGATCACTTACCCCACACTTAAATACTTTTTCATCCTCGAACAACAATCCTACACTTCATGCAATTTACATCCCAACCTCGCTACTTTGGTTCGATAATCTAGGCTACGGTCATACCGATTATTCAATACAGCAAATCATCAAGAAAACATGCATGGTCTTATCAATGCAATGACCTTCAATACATCAAGACCTCCTAGACTTTAAGAATCGACTCTCGATATTGGCAAACTCATGAAAATCAGCTGATCAAGATATCCGACACAAAAATTAATCTATCATCAAGCATGTGCCCTCACAACACAAGAGAGTCTCCCCTTTTTTTGCTCATATGAACTCACAAAAATTCAAGCAGGGGCATGTAAACACAATTTTGCTCTCTCTCCCAAAAGAATTCACATGCATCATGTCATGACCCATAAGCTTGCCCTTAGTGTATTACTCCACTAATATAAAGAAGTGCGATGTAAGATCACGTAGGACTTTAACTAGTTGTAATGGAAGCTACGGAACTAGTAAATATTGGGTTAGCCAATAATAGCCACTAGCATCCTTAAGCGCCTTTTCAACACATCCCATCAACTCATGGACATTGTTTCTTTTTTTCATCATCCCATTCTTGCTGTTTTTCTTTAGTATGGCCCATCGTATTAAGCACACTTGACACAACAACAAAGATTATTCATGCACCTTCATTATGGTTTATTTATAGCAAGTGCACCTTCAACCTTTTCTTTTCTTCCCTCACTCTGCTTTTTCTTTTTCTTTTCACCATTCTCACTCTTTAACACTTCGGAAAAAGGATTTTCTCTTCTAAAGCGCTTAAGTGTTTTGTATAGACTTTACGGCTAATTAAAAGAAGGGATTATGCTCTGTTTACACTTTATAACAAAAACAAAAAAATAATAGGCTAAAGGCTCAACGGGCTGACTAGGATATACAATCAAGGTGGGTACGACAAGGAAAAATAGAAACTCTCGGTTAAAACAAAGAAATGCCTACATCCATTCCTACAATACACCTCCTTCATTTCATTTTGCACACACACCAGGCAAGTTCTAGACACTTCACAATAGCATGGAATAACAACACCTCACTTCACACTTTTTGCACATGCTCAATTCAAGATGTATTCACAGACTCTTCAATCAGCTAATTACAGGAATTCAAACATTAAGCCTCAATCACACTGAATCGAATCCTATGGCCTAGGTATCTCAACATATTTACAAAGTTGCATGCTTTCATACGAATCACCTTTGCATTTTAAATATCATGTACAACACGCAACCAGAATTTCGCAACCATACAGTAACTACAGGTTTTGGGATGCAACCCACCAAAGAAAAAAACTGAAAAATTATTGAAAAAAAACTACTCCTAACGACTACATTTCCCTTAAGGCGGTCGTCATCCATCCATCATAGGGTTCAGTCACTAACTAAGACTTCGGTTCAATGGGACCATTCTCGGTAAAAGAACCAAAAACAAACGCCGAGAAACCCAAGAAGTAAAAAAAATGTCAAAAATATCGATCATTTCGATAGAAAAAAAATATATACAGAATATTTTAAATTTTAGAAATATCGATCATTTCGATAACAAAAATATGTACATAATCAGCTAGCCACATTCAGCAACACACATCAATTTCACATAAATTTACAAATACATAACAGCAACTTAACAATTCACAACTCACAGGGAACAACCAAATTTCACATGCACAACAACAGATTAGAGCATACATACAAAACAGCACATCCCAGCACCTAACTACTCCCACCCCACACTTAGCTCGAACACTGTCCCCAGTGTTCACAAAAATTAAAATAGCACAAAATCGGGTGGTGGAACTCCCTGATCAGTCAAAGTATTCCACTTCTTCATCGGGTGCTGCTACTTCATCTCCCATGTCTGAATCTCCCTTGTCTTCTTCATCGGACTCCACATCGGAGTCCTCCCGACGTGTCTCCTCGTCTATGGGGATGTCATCATCTATGGGCTCTACAAATGCTGGCCCCACTCGACATAGAGCCCTGGCGTTCTCGCCGAAGGGGTAGTCTAGCTCGAGCTGCCATAGATCCTCCTCTGTCGCCGGCCTCCCGCCTATCCTCAGCTGGAGCATCTGCATCCCATACATTCGAGACATATACTGATCATCACGAGCATGTCGCTCGCCAAGTGTAAGCACTAGCCCATGGGTGGTGTCAGGAGCCTTAGTTTTAGTAACATCTAAGGCCCGTCGCTCCATATGCGGGATATAGTAAAGGGCCTCCTCCTCGACATCTAGGCCCCTAAGGAAGGTGGTGAGTAGTCCACCAAAACCATACCTGTGCCCCTGATGCAACCGGGCTCTCTTCATGGCGGAGATAATCACCGCCCCCACATTGATCTCCAGCCCTTTCATCAGGGCGTACACCAGGCATTCACGATCCCTGGTTACATCTGTCATATGTATCCCCGGGATGAGGTAGGAACATACAATCTTCAGCCATATTCTGGCTTCCCTGTTCATCTGTGAATAGGGAAAAGTCTGGTGGTAGCCCCTCTCTTTGTGTCTACTCCATCTAGTTGTCGATCGAGTCCCACACAATGTGCGTCTGATGTCCGCATATGGTGGGGTAATGTTCAGCTATCGAAGTACGTGGGCGTCTGCGTCCCGCGCTACTATGATGGCATTGAGGTGGTGGGGCTCCAAGGTGACTATTTGCCCTCTGATTTTGATGGTGTGACTTCTGATCATCGGGTTCCAGTTGGCATAGAACTCCCAAACCAGGTGCAAATTACATTCCTTGGGCTCTTCAAAGATGAAGTTGAGCCCAGCTGCCTCGATCCGGTGGACCATCCTAGGAAACTCCTGTGCCAATGGTTCCCGTGCTATATGCTCCTCGGGGAAATATTTGTTTTCTTTGTGCTTTGCGTACCACTTTTTCCCCTCATCTGTCACCCATCTTGTTCCGTATTGGCGGCGTTGGCCGCGTGGAACTGCTGGTGCTGCTGGGACTACTGTGCCAAGTCTGATTCGCTTCCTTTCGGCGCCCGAAGTTGATGCGCCTTTCCCTTGCTCTTGCCTGCTTTCCATTTTACCTATCAACCCAAGTAGACAAGATCAATGTTAAGCTAACGGATATTAACTTCGGCTAAGGTCGGGTTAAGCTAGGTTACCCCACACTTAGTCCTTAGCTACAGTTACAACAATACGGCAAGATTATCTTTATTTACACACAATAACCCACTATACAATCATGCTTAGTGCGTTTGAAGAATTCGACGGTATATCTTCTGTGTACTACTCAGACTTCGTACAGCCAATCACAATCACTACCATCGCTAACATTTTACCCATCGCACTTAGCAAGGAAAAACAAAGAAATGAAAACAACAACAAAAATTTATCTTCACGAACCTATACAACCAACCAAATTCTTACAAATTTCAACATTCCCTTAACCTGAAAATCCGTCGTTCTATTAACATCCTAACAATTAGTACATCGACTCATCTCATTCAACATGTACATCCCGGCATGAAATTCACAAGTTCACTACATTTTCAACTTCAAATTCAAATACAGGCCCTAGAAATGATATTATCAAGCAAATTTGATTAATTTATGCAATTGACAAGTTCAAGCAATCATAACGACATTCCGAACATTCATCAACAACAATTAAATTGAATTCATGATTAATTTCTACTTAGGGAAATTTAGCTCACCTCACATGCTCAATATCGAAGAAAATCAACAAGAAATGAGGTGGAATCGAAGAACATACCTTGAAGTTGAAGAAATTAAGCAAATTTGATGATTTTCTATGCCTCCTCCGTGTCACGTTGAAGGGGGATGGGTTTTGGGGGGTTTTGGTCGCAGAGTGATTGAAAAATAAGGAAAGGAAGGGGTTTTTCGGGGTTAAAAAGTAGTAAAATCGCGTGGGTCACCCGGCGACCCAATGTGACCCGTCGCGATATACGCGGCAACGTGTCACAGAGTGCATCGCGGTGCCCTGCCTTCGTGACACGGAGCCATCGCGAGCCTGTTCTGGAAATTTTTAAAAAATCCAGATTATACTTCAACGTGTCACGGAGGTAACGCGGAGGTCCACCTCCGTGACACGGAGCTATCGCCCCAGCTCACTGTTTTGCTACTTTTTGTTAATTCTCATACCTCGACTTTTCCTTTGCGATTCCGTGCATATTTTCCTCTGTTTCACCTGAAATTCATCTCACTATACAAAATTGGTTAGAATTTTAGGTTTCACTCTAAATACAAATAAAACTAAAACTAAAACGAAAAATTTTGTAGTAAATCAAGAAAAAGAAAAAGAAAAATCTATTTACACTTTAAAAAAAGAAAGAAATTTTTTTTTCACGGGTTGCCTCCCGTGCAGCGCCTAGTTTACCGTCGCGGCTCGACGTCGTTAAGCTCAGTTGTCCTCTAGGGTGATGGACGATTTCTCTCGATACCTGTCCTCCCCCCAGTAGTGCTTACACCGATCCGGTGGTTTTCCCATTAACTCTCGTGAATCCTTCATCTGCTCATCATCACCTTGATCAATCACATTGATCACCGAGAGTTCTTCGTGCACCATCAGGAGCTTGGGTGCCTTGTACACATCGAACACCTCCACCTTTTTCATGTGCTCGCATTGTTCGTTGCCCCGCAGCTATGTCAATTAGTTCTTTCCCGGTCGCCAAGAAAGGACGTCCCAAAATAAATAGGACTTCCGCGTCTGGTTCAAAATCCAGCACGAAAAAATCTACAGGGAAAATTAGGGAGGCAACTTGCACCAGAACGTCCTCCATAATGCCATCAGGTCTGGCTAAGGATCGTTCTGCCAATTGCAAGATTACTGTTGTGGGTCTAGGACTCCCTAAACCTAACTTTCTGAATACCGAAGACGACATCAAATTTATGCTCGCTCCCAAATCACACAATCCACGAGCTCGGATGCTCTGCCCAATAGTAATCTGGATAGTAAAGCTCCCAGGGTCTTTGAGCTTTGTGGGCAGTCTATTTTGAATTTGGGAAGTGCACTCCTCCGTTAGAGCCACCGTAGCATATTCCGTCAACCGAATTTTGTTTGCCATGATGTCCTTTATATACTTAGCATATTTTGGCACTTCCTGCAAAACATCAACAAAAGGTAAGTTAATATGTACCTATTTCAGCACCTCCATGAATTTCTTGAAACACGCCTCCTCCTTGTGTTTCTTTAATCGCTGAGGGAACGGGGGTGGAGGTCTTTCTGATTCAGCTTCCTTAGTCTTCCCCCTTTCAGTACTTTGCTCCCTCTCAACTTCTGCTGCTCCCGACTGTTGAGGTGGTCTTTCTGGTTCCACCTCTTTCAGCTGCAAACCACTCCTTGTGGTCACTGCATTTACCTGCTTGGGATTGGGATCCGTGTCGCTCGGCAGTCCTCCTCTAGGCCTTGTGTTTTGGGCTCCAGCAAATTGCCCAAATTGATATTCAAGTGCCTTGGTAGCTAACTGGTTGTTTTTCACTTCGGCTGCCAATTTCACATAGACAGCCTGCAATTGAGCTTGGTTAGATATCATGGTCTTGAACATTTCCTCAAGCTGGGTGATGGTGGTGGAGGAGGTGCATTGTTGTTTCTGAATTGTGCTTGATAATTCTGCTGCCCTCCTTGGTTCCTTTGCACACCCTGACCTGAACTTTGCCCCTGATGGTTGTTGCTACCCCATGAGAAATTAGGGTGATTCCTCCAATTGGAATTGTAGCTATTACCATACTGTTGGTGGTTCCTTTGCGCATTTCCCACAAAGTTTACCGAGTTAGGATTGGCTCCACAACACTCAGCTGAGTGCTCACTGCTTCCACACACTTCACACCACATTTGCTGCACTGCATTAACTAGGGCTTGAGGCTGGTTCATTGTCATGTTGCTGAAGTGGGTGTTAAGTTGATTTTGCAATGCAGCTATCTGTGCAGCAATAGCTGTAAACCCATCCACTTCTAGCACTCCTGCTTCCTTGTCCCGCCTCTTGATGAATCAACATTCCATTCCGGATTGCCTTGCGAAATATGGTTCAACAAGGTATACAGCTCCTCATAAGTTTTCTCCAGCGCTTGTCCTCCAGCTGCCGAGTCTAGCAATATTTTGGTGTGGGGTTCCAAACCCTCTATAAAAGTGTGCACCAGCATATCATTGGACTGATGATGTTGAGGACAATCCCGCAACATGGACTTGAATCTCTCCCAGGCCTAATATAAATTCTCTCCCTCTCTCTGTTTGAAACTTAGAATTTGACTTCTAAGTCTTGCTGTTTTACCGGAGGGAAAAAACCGTATCAAGAATTTCCTTGCAAGATCATCCCACGTAGAAATAGAATTTGGTGGCTCAGCTTTCAACCACCTTTTGGCTTCTCCCCATAGTGAGAATGGGAACAATGTAAGCCGGACATAATCTGATGACACTCCAGCGGGGATGTAAGTGTCACTTATCTCCAAAAAATTTTGGAGATGCTGCTGTGGATCTTCATGAGGGAGACCGGTAAACTACCTGCTAGTATGCAGCAATTGCACCATATTCTGCTTAAGTTCAAACCTCCCTCCTGGCTCAGGTTTGCGGATGCTAGATGTGACATTATTAGCATGTGGGATTGCCACCTCGCGAACCGGCCGAGCTGCTACTTCTTCGGGCACTAACACTGCCCGTACTACCGGTGGATTCTATTATTGCTCCGTGATCGTCTGTCTGAGCAACTGCAACTTTCTTTGTAGAGCTTCTCTTTGTTTACTGTGAAATATTCTTTCTGGCTCTATATACGATTCCACCAGCTCCTTGTCTCTTGCCAGTGTTCAACAGAAATTAAGTCTGCAAAATACAGGCTAAGACCAAGTTGTCAACACTAGGAAAATAAAAATATAGTAAATTAACACTTAAAACAAATTCACCAATTGCCAAGTCCCCGGAACGGCGCCAAAAACTTGTTCGCCTGATTTGTGAGGTATATAAAATGACACGCAAGTGCACGTGGTCGAACAAGTAGTAAAGTGGCTTTAGTAAGCCAAGTATCGATCCCACAGGGCCTGGGATGAAGAGCAATTTGCTCAAGTGTACTATATTTTTACTTCTAAAAATGCAGACAACAGTGTAACTAAGAGTTTGATATTTTGTTTTATAATTTCTATGCTAAAGCTAAAATAATTATCTACTTTGAGTCTCAACTATGAATGAGAGCATGCTGAGGTTAAACGAACATGTAATGAAATTAATTATCATCATACTTTGGTTAATCTTTTCCTCCAGTTGCTAGCCAAGAACATTTGCCAAGAGATTAAAACTCTCGTATTTAACCTCACTTAAGAATCATGAACCATCCACCTACATTTATGTGATTAAATGCAATTCATGTTCTAGCCATACAAACCCGGTTCCTAAATTGACTAATACGACTTTCAGATATATTTCTATCCTGAAAGTTAATCAATTCCCAATTTTCCCAAATCAAGTAAAGATCATATCCTATTAATTCACAACTTTCCAATTTCTTGCTCTCTCGAGTGAAACCGGACTTTTTAGATATACATTAACGTAGGCCACACATTAATGCAGTAAGAACAAGAATTAATAGAACAACATGCAAGAAAAGATGAAAAACCACTATGATCAACAATCCATTTCACTACAATTGTTCATAACCTCAGCAAGAAGAGGATTTAGCCACTCATTTGTGGATTAAACATCGTTAAATGAGTGTTAAACATACAAATAATTTAATTAAAGAAGAAGGAAAGAGAGAAAAACCCTGATATTTTCGTCCCCTCAGCTGCTTGTAACCCACGCTCTTGCTCCACCAAGTCAGAATATTGAAAAAATGAACCTAAGTGTTCTATTTATACTGCTGGGAATTTTTCCCGAAATAACAAGCAACGTGTCACGGAGTGCATCGCGGAGCACTGCCTCCGTGACACGCTACGGACGCGGACCTTCACTGGAACTGGGGGTCCAGGAATTAAAGCTCAACGTGGCACGGCGTGCAACGCGGAGCCAAGCCACCGTGCCACGAACTGGACGCGGACCCTCTCTGGAATTTGTGCGAAATTTACCTATCCAGGCAGAAGGCCTCCGCGATGGCAGCGTGACACGGCTCCATCGTGGAGCCCCTTTATTTCATGTTGTCCAATGTCTTGTTCCTTGCTCGCATCCAAGTCCAACCCTGATATCCTCCAACATGCATTTTAGCTTCCCGAAATTACATTTTACCTGCAAAACAATGCTAATCATGTTGGTTAGTATAAATTCACATTTTATTACCAATTACATGAGAATGTATACACATTGATAGATAAACAAGGCTAAAATGGTACTTTTGAGTATCACTTGGGCATATAAATTTGCCCAAGATCAATTCACACCTCTCAATTGAAAGCATAATGTTAGTATGTACTCCAAGAAAGTGATACCACTCACATAAAAAGAGAATCCCACTCATATTCATGCAATTCACACATAGGGATTATAGAGTGAATAAAAAATGCTCACTCTCTCAAAGACATTCAAGTGAATACACATTTGACGCTTAGGCTTGCCCTTCATGTAACTCGCCACTAATGTAAAGTTGCTACCCTCAAAATCTCTAAGGACTTGTGGGTCATAATGATGGCTAGTGGGTGTAATACCCCAAATGCCCCTAAGATTAGACCCGAGGGTTGAGCGAAGAAAAATAGAAAAAATCTATGCCAGGTAATAGATCGACACCTTAGGTGACCGGTTAAGTGACGTGATGGATCGTTCAGTGACCCGTTAAGTATGCAACATTGAAGGAAAAATAGAAGGGTGTTGTAGAGGTAACGAGTCAAAGAACGACCCGTTATGGTACCCAATGAGTCATTGAGTTGCTCGTTGAGTAGTGCAAAGTTAGAATCAGGAGGAATTTTTTCAGAAGGGCTTGAAGGATTGGAAGATGAGTTGTCATGATTATTACAGTGTTGGAAATGAATTGAGGGGATGAGTCATCATGCCCCTAATGACTCGTCAAGTGGTCCGTGGGTTGAGGATAATAAAAAATGGGAATTTTCAGTAGTGGCAACGAGTGAGTGCCAGAAGTCATCAGTGGACCCAATGACTCATTAGGTCCCTCGTCAGGACTGGCAGTGCCCAATTTTCTATCAAATTACTAAGGGTGTTTTCATAATTTCTAAGCTCCTAAGTTCTAAACTATGTCATTTTTAGCCCTGAAGGGAGTATTTTAAGTGGGTTTATGATAACATCCAAAATATCCTCTTTGTTAAGAAGAACATAAATAGTCATCGTATCAAAACAAATATCCCGATGAATGTCGGGGTCGAATCCTACAGAGACCAGCGAATGATATGTACAAGTATTGTTTGAGATATTGAATTTAGTTTACACCACTCAAAAAGAACAAAGAAATAAACATTTTGGGGGGAGATTTAGGTTAACCACAAGGTATGAATTCTAATTCGGATGATTAAAGTAGCAAAATAGCCACAGTTGTCGACATTAATGAGAAGGACTAGAGATGTGGTGTAGATGATGTACTAATTAAATAGGGTTATGCTAGATCATCCCATATGTTCAAATTGTATAAATACCTTGGAAAGGTGGGCATTTGATGTTTTTCAACCTCATAAATGCCTCTTGCTAGAGTTCTTTCAAACCACTAGACTCAATTAAGTCAACCCAATAAGCTTTGCATTAATAGTTGCACTAGTTTCTAGCTATTAGCTATTAATTAGGAGTGAGAATGTGATTTTGACTATTTCAAGCCCAACTCCCCAACCTCACATCCATGTCCATCATTAAATTCTCTCCCAATACTTAATTCTTCTCTTTCAAGCAAAAATCAAGTAAGAACAAATAGACCCACATCTGGAAGCATGGATCTTCAATTATAAATTGGAGAGAACTTAACAGATTTACACTAATTAAAAAATATTGAGATGAATCAAGAAATACCACATCTAATTAAGCATTCATCACCACACACCTCTAGTTAATGATTTAACTACTCATAGTTAAGAAATTCAAAAGTATATTTAACAATAAACACATTGAATTCAATAATTGGAGTAGCAAAATCAAATTCAGCAATAAGTCTTCAACAATGGTAGTACCTTGTTATAGAGGAAGAAGTTGAAAAAGAAAAACAATCCTTTACAATTTTCACCAATAGAATTCTACATTCTTCTTATACAAAGAGAATGTTTTCAAAAAGCCAAAAGTTTCTGATGGGTACAAAGTACTTTTCTCTAGAATATATCCAAAAGTAGGATACTCAAACTCTCTTTTTCAGTGTTGGACACATTTTCCCTGTTCAAGCATTCTGGTACTTGCAAGAGTACTGGCGGTTCGTCGGTTGCATTCCGCGATTCGCCAGCTATGACTGGATGCTCCTATAGTGAATTCCAATGTCCTTCGATGATTCACCGGTATCTTACCGTGCTCCGCTAAATTTTTTCTCTGTGATCCAGCACTCTTAGGCATCGGTAGGTGATTCAACCGGTGATTTGCTGATTGGTGTCTGTGATCGTCGGTTGATTTAATTCACCAGTGCATCGGTCTTCAGCGTTTGACTAGTGTTTCACTGGTCTTCTCTAGTGAAGCACCGATTTTCAGTTGATTCTCTTCTTTTTGCTCCCTTTATTGCTCTTTTCTACAAATCAGATATCTGCACACAAAAAGGCAAAAAGGGTATAAAATCCATCTAAATGACTTGAAAACTTGACTAAAGCTCATTCTTAAGAGCCTAATGATTTGGCAAATTACCAATTCATCAAACCCCCAAACTTGAACCATTGCTTGTCCTCAAGTAATGCAGTTATTATCAGATGAAAAACATGCCACTCCACACAAGTTTATGAATCAATAACCACTTGACTTAGGACAACCCAAAAATGCTCACCTACTTGCCGAAAAAGATAAGCTAATTCCCTTACACCAAGAAAGATGGACACATTTCAAGAGGCCACCACCATTCAAAAACATGATTCGCAGGAACTTTGATTTTGCAAAACGAGGGTATAACTTATTCACGAAGTATATATAGCATCTAAATTCATGATCATTGCACATTCAAAGCTTGCCTTAGAGATTGCATTTCTCATGTCCTATGCACAAGTTTACTTTAATGCAATTGTGTCCTCAAAACGGATGATGTCACTCACTAGAGAGAAATCCCTATCTTTAATCAATAAATCAATGCATTCACACAAGGGATTGCGAAAAGAGAAGATTGCACTCACTCTCCTAAAAGAAATCTTCATGCACACAACTCGACCCATAGGCTTGCCCTTCGTGTAATTCGCTACTAATGTAGACCAACTGCATATAAAATCACTTAGGACTTGTGGGTCATAATGTAGGCTAGGGCTAAGGGTAGGATAAATGTTTGGCTTTAGTGACTAATGCCTCCCTAATACATTGACAAACTTGCAACATCCTATCATCTTGCTCAGATCACTCCCCTATATTTTTCTTTGCTCATCATCTTCATCTTTTTGTTGTAACACAAGCCACCCTTATTTCATCTACGAATTTCACACTTAGCCTTCCCTATGATATAGATAACACCTATCAACAATTTTTCTTCTTTTTGATGATTCAATGTTCCTCAACTTATTAGTTCACTCATCTAATCACAATTTTTTGTTCTACCTCAATCTATAGGCTACTCATTCTTTTCTCCCACTATTTTCGAACCCCAAAAGTTAGGCTTTTGCCTCATTTCACATTCATTGTCTTATATCTCCCTATTTCTTGGGCTTGAATCACCCATTTTACATTGTTTCATTACTAGCAATTAGGGGGATGGGTACCAAAAAGAAAAATTAAAGAAAATGGTCATTAGGCTTGTAATGTGGTTTCCAAAAAATGTTTCAAGGCTCAAATGTTGGCTATCAAAGATTAATGGTCAAGGAAGTCATTTTTATTGAAGTGACTTGCAAAAGAGAGCCTAAGATCATGTCCTAAGTGCAGCTGCATGTAGAATTTCGCCTTGAGTCAAACTTGGGAATGTTCTGGATAAGAAGTTGTGGAAGGGATTCACAAAGTCCTTACAAAAGAAGGCATCACACCTAAAGAGTATACAAAAGTCATTATCCACACAAAATATTGATTTAAGACATCAGAACATGCAAATTCGTAAGTCAAACGAGGAATCTACAAAGTATGACAAAGAGTGCTACGTTCTCGTTTCAAATGCCTATTAATTATTTCTCATTTTCATGCCCCATGTCAAAATTCTATTTCAAAAATTTTTTGGTGGTACCTCTCAAAATAGCTCCATAAAAGACTCAAAAACGACATGGCATTTTTCCTTAAGAAAGTCGCCACTCAATCTATAATCGGTAAGTGCCAACCTTATTCGACAGCAAAAAGAAAGGAAAAAGGTAAATACTCCTTCAGAAAGAATCATGGTATAAAGAAAACCCTTAGAGTTTGATTCCTATTCTACTATTTACATGGGCGAACAAATAAAGGACTTGGGTCATGAAGGAATAGACAATTCAAGACAAGGACCCCATTCTCATCATTAGCACACTAACATACATCCATGTACTCAACCAAGTCATTCATTTTTGTCAACATCACAAGCCTGGCAAGGGAAATCATCAACAAGATAAAAAGTCGAGCCTGAAAAAGGCTCACAATTCGTTATTAGATAATATTAAAAAAAAACAAAAGCCCGACAAAGGCTACATCAACTCATCTCAAAATAAAACACTAGTAACCCGCCAACAAACACTCATCCCCCCCCCCCAGCTAAGAAATTACATTTTCCCCAATATACGCATGCAAAATATAGGAGTAAGAGACTCCCTGAGCCTGTCACTCCTTATCATCATCAGCAGCAGCGTCCCCTTCTCTTGTGGCGCCATCAAAACCAACCTCTCCTAGATCCTCGGTGGCATCTCCCAATCCCTCAAATAGATCATCAATTGAGCATCGAACTTTCGAAGGATTAGCCATTGCGGTATCAAGAGCGCTCATGTCAGGAACTTTCGTAGGTGTCCGACTTTTCCAATCCCGCACCTCAATTCAGAGAGAGGTGACAGCCCCCTCCACTGCATCCACCCATTTGCATAACATAGTAAGGCTCTCATACATTGATTTCATCTCCTTTTTGAATATTTAAGAAATGAGCATAGGGAGACTCCTTGCCAACTTTTGGAGTTGTCTCTCATGAGAGTTGGTCATTTCCACGAGTTTAAGGAGACCACTCGGCTGGGAGGATGTTGGGGGGGTGCTCCCTAAGAGGTGTGTCACTAGAGGTTTGGCCTATAGCTTCTTGGTGGGACACATTCAAATTTGGGGTATGTGGTGACTGCTCCGACCCACGGGATAGTGATCCCTCTGCTAACCCAAAAGCTTGCAATCTCTTCCTTTTAACTACAGGTGCCTCGACATCTCTTTTCCTATCTAAGGCGATCACTCCTAAGGCAGGGACAGGGGTCTTAACAGGGAATAATGGCACTCCCACTTGTAAACTGGGAAATGAGGACAATATATGGCATGGATGTGCTGGACTGTCTTGCCTTCCACTTCATTTGCTGGGCCAAAATCTCCCCAAAGTTAATGGAGACTCCAGACATGATGTAGGCTATAAGAATTGTTGTCTCCAAGCTGATCCACTGCTTATTTTTAGAAAGAATGATGCGGCCATTGATGAAATCCAACCATAACTTGGCCTTCAACTTCAGATCGTGGAAAGAAATGTTTCCAACCATAGAGTCCCACAGCGGAGTGTAAACTACGATAATAGGGGATATCAAGGGGCACTGATTTTTCATGTCTGCAATCCTGTCCATGTACTCTGTGCTTGAGTTAATTTCGTCTTCCTAGAATAGATAATTGATCGCTGCCGGAGTTATGTCTACCTCGACCCCACATACCATGACTGATGGTAGGCAGAGGAATTTATCAATTTTACCTTTATGTTTCATAATGTCCTGTGTAGCTTGGTAGGAAGCATAGAACTGAGGCACCAAGCTGGGGTAGTAATCTGGAAGAGGATTTGCAAAAGCATGCCTCTGCCTGTCTGTGAACTAAGCGGTGATGTTGGGCAAGTCACCGCGTAGTCCCGCCAAATCAAACCTCTTTTCCACTGTTATCGACCAGTCCTTGATATGTCATAGTGCCCTTTCATGGATGGCACATAGAATATTATGGCCTCCCTAGAGTTGGCGGGTTTTTCGGAGGCCTTGGCCTTGCCTTTGCCTTTGTTGGTTGAGGAGGCTGGGGCCTTGCTCTTTCCGGTGTTCCTGGATGAAGACATTTTTTGCAAGCATGATGTTAGTGGCATCCAGAACGCATTGAAACGAAATAACTAATCATTATACTAAAATTGAAATGAGAATAAAATATGCAAAATTATCTTTCAAAGGATTACCAACACCATTGGAGCATCGGCGAGCCGCCGAATTGTATCCGCGGACCGCCACTAACCCGTCAAGGAGTAACAGTAAACTAGGGCAATAGGCCATCCAGCGGCGATAAAAGGGAAAGTTGGCTGTTCCTATCCACGAATTACTGATGTAACGAGGGATCAAATCGGTGGCCTAAAGCCACCATTAGATCGAACCAACGTTCCATCAGCATTTTTCCGGACCCAACTGGCGAATAGCCGATAGTCGTCATCCCCAAAACATTTCCTTGAGTGTCAATGGCACTATTATACACACACTTACGCACATCATACTAAACATCAATTCTATACATGCAAAAGGATTGAAATGATGATTTACCCTTCAGAATGGCATCACCCAATCTATCATAGGGCAAAGTGTGACATTTTAGTCCATTTGGGTTACTCAGACTTCACCCCTTTTTCATTCTATACAACAATCACAAAATCCCCACACCCATTTCAGCAATAAACTGTAATCATCCCACAAACTTCATAAAACATCACATATAACATTAATCATGGAACAAATTGGGGAAGGAATGGCAGTAAAAGGGGGGAGAATGTATGTTATCACTACATAGATATGCCAACAAAATACCATTAAAGAGAGAATATGAGAGTCTAAGAAACATTACCACTTGCGAAAGTAAGTTAGCATACACTCACTATGGAAGCTTGGAAATGCTCACGATGGCAACTCTTGAACTTGTGTAGTAGAGAAGAAGAATGTGAGTGTAGTGCGAAATGGTGGGGAGAATGAGGGATTTTATTAGTGAGTAGATAGGAATGGGGTTCTTTGAGGAGAAGGTGGAAGATTAATTATGATTTAATTATGTGGGAAGTGAAAGAGAGGGAGTTATGGGAATATGGAAAGGTGGGGTGTTGAGAAGGTGAAAAGTAGTGTGGGAAAGTGGTAAAAGAGAAAAAAAGGAAACCTAAGGGAATATTTTGTTCAGACTAGGACGACTCAAACAATAGGGCCAGGTGGGTCCATTTTTGATTGAGATTCTTAATTGGGATCCGCATCTTTACCGGCATTATATCGGTGATTGTCGGTTTGATCCAGAGATATACCACCTTACCTTTTAGTTCTTTAAATCGTGATAAGTTCACTAGTTAACAACCAGTGACTCACCGGCGGTTTGTGACTCAGGTCGGCGTTACATCGATAGGTCACCGATTTGACATCCATTACTCATTTCTTCTAGGATGCACCAGCGATTAAGCGGCGGTATGCACTTTTAGACCAGCGGTCCGCTGGATCATCCGCTGGTCTAACATTTATGCTCCTAGGTTTCTGCTTGCCTGTGTCAAGGTGCGGTGGTTTGCGCATCTAGATCGGCGATTTGCTGGTCCAGTACGTCGCCTACCTTGTTTTTGTGCTTTCTCTCCTTGCTTCTCACCTTATTACCCCTACAAAAATCAAAAACAACATAGACACAGAAACAATAAAAATAAAACACTTGGGTTGCCTCACAAGAAGTGCCTTAGTTAACATCGTGGCATGATGTATTTCCCATTTAGCAATCATTCTTCAAAGGATCATCCTCCGACACAGCCTCTTTCATCTCCACTCTGCTCCCCTTGTTCTCCTCATGCAACACTCCAATCACTTTACATTCATCTAGATTTCAGCTTATGGGCACACCTTAAAGGTGACCTATTAACTTCCAACTCAGAACTTGAGCTCACCTAGCTCTAAATCTACCAACGCTCGACCCGTAGCGAGCAATGGTTTCCCCAAAATGATTGGCACTTCTAAGTCCATTTCACAATCAAGCACCACAAAATCATATGGCAGAATGAATTTATCCACCTTAACCAATACATCCTCTAGCACAACCACAGGTTTCTTTATGGAGCGATCAACCATTAACGGCCTCATTGAAATGGGTTTGGTGTTCTCGAGCCCCAATTTCCTGAAAATGATAAGAGGCATTAGATTTATTCTTGCACCAAGATAGATGTTCGGCTTGTTGGGTATAACTACACGCAAGGGCACGTGGTCGAACAAGTAGTAAAGTGGCTCAAGTAAGCCAAGTATCGATCCCACAGGGACTGGACTAAGGTATTAATCTAATCAAGTGTCAATGAATGATAACTCTAAAATGCAGACAACAGTGTGAAGAAGATTTTGATATTTTGTTTCCTAATTTTATACTAATTCTAAAACGAATATACAATTTGAGTCTGAACTATAAGTATGAGCATGCTAAGGATAAAATGAACATGTAGAGAAATAAATTATCGATACAATTTGATTAATCTTTCCTCAGGTTGCTAGTCAAGAATTATTGCCTATGGATTAAAACTCTCGTATTTAACCCAACTTCAGAATCATGAACCTTCCACCTACATGTCTGTGGTAAAAAGAAATTCATGTTCTAGCCATACAAAACTGATTCCTTAATTGACTAATACGACTTTCAGGTATATCTCTATCCTGAAGGTAAATCAATTCTCAATTTTCCCAAACTAAGAAAAGATCATATCCTATCAATTCACAACTTTCCAATTTCTTGCTCTCTCGAGTGAAACCGGACTTTTTAGATATACATTAACGTTGGCCACACATTAATGCAGTAAGAACAAGAATCAATAGAACAACCATGGAAGAAAAGATGAAAACCAATTCATCAATAATCTCATTTCAATACAATGTTCTTAACCTCAGCAAGAAGGGAATTTAGCCACTCATTTGTGGATTAAACATCGTTAAATGAGTGTTAATCATACAAGCAATTGAAATAAAGAAGAAGGAGATAGAGAAAAACCCTGAGATTTTCATCCCCTCAACTGCTTGTAACCCACGTTCTTGCTCCACCAAGTCAGAATAAATAAAAATGAACCTAAGTGTTCTATTTATACTAGTGGGAATTTTTCCCGGAATAACAATCTACATGTCACGGAGTGCATCGCGGAGCACTGCCTCCGTGACACGCCACCAACGCGGACCCTCACTGGAATTCGGTCGTCCAGGTATTAAGGCCCAACGTGGCACGGCGTGCAACGCGGGGCTAGGCCAATGTGCCACGGCCCTAACGCGCACCTTCACTGGAATTTGGCAAAATTTCCGCATCCAGGCAGAATGCATCCGCGATGGCAGCGTGACATGGCTCCATCGCGGAGCCCCTTTAATTCGTGCTTTCCTTGTGCTTTTTCCCTTGCTAGCTTCCGAGTCCAATCCCGATCTCTCCCAACATGCATCTTAGCTCCATAACTTTATATTTTTCCTGCAAAACAACACTAATCATGTTGGTTAGTATGAATTCACATTTTATTACAATTCACATGAGAATGTACAAACATCGATAGATAAACAAGGCAAAATGACACTTTTGAGTATCACTTGGGCATATAAATTTGCCCAAGATCACTTACCCCACACTTAAATCCTTGTTCGTCCCCCAACAATAATCTTACACCTCATGCAATTGACACCCCATCCTGGCTACTTTGGCTTGACAATTCAAGCTACGATCATACAGATTATTTAATATAGCAAATCATCAAGAAAACATGCATAGTCTTATCAATACAATGACCTGCAACACATTAAGACCTCCTAGACTCAAGAATTGACTCTCGATATAGGCAAACTTATGCAAATCAGCTGATCAAGATATCCGACACGAAATTCAATCTCTCGTCGAGCATGTGCCGTCACCACACAAGAGAATTTTCCCCTTTTTAATCACATGAACTCAAAACATTACATGCAGGGGCATATAAACAAGATTTCGCTCTCTCTCCCAAAAGAATTCACATGCATCATGTCATGAACCATAAGCTTGCCTTTAGTGTATTACTCCACTAATAAAAGGACACGTGATGCAAGATCACATAGGACCTAACGGGTTGTAATGTAAGCTACAGAACTAGTAAATACTGGCTAACCAATAATAACAACTAGCCTCCTTAAGTTGCTTTTTCAACACATCCCATCAACCTTATGGGCATTGTTTCTTCCTTCATCCTCCCATTCTTGAAGTCTGTCTTTATTTTTGACCCCACATCTTTAAGCACACTTGACTTAATAACAAAGATTATTTATAAATCTTCATTATATTTAATTTTTAGCAAGTGCACCTTTGAACTTTTCTTTCCTTTCATCACTTTGCTTTTTCTTTTCTTTTCACAATTCTCACTCCTTGACACTGTGGGAAAATTATTTTTTTCTTGAGCACTTAAGAGGTTTGGATCAAATTCACGTATAATGAAAAGAAGGGGTTAAGCTCGGTTTACAACTTTTTGACAAAAGAAGAAATAGGCTAAAGGCTCAATGGGCTAACTAGGATGTACATTCAAGGTGGGTACGAAAAAAAACTTTCGGTTACAGTAAAGAAATGCCTACATCCTTTCCTACAATACACATCCTTCATTTCATTTCGTATACACACCAGGCAAGTTCTAGACACTTCACAACAGCATGGAAGAATCGAAACCTCACCACACACTCATTGCACATGCTCAACTCAAGACATATTCACAGACTCTTCAATCAGCTAATTACAAGAATTCAAACATTAAGCCTCCATCACACCGAATCGAACTCTATGGCCTAGGTATCTCAACATATTTACAAAGTTGCATGCTTTCATACGAATCACCTTTGCATTTTAAATATCATGTACAACACGCAACCAGAATTTCGCAACCATAAACTAACGACACGTTTGGGATACAAACAAACAAAAGAAAAAAAAACTAAAAAAATTGAGCAAAAGAAATCTACTCCTAATGACTGCATATTCCTTAAGACGGTCATCATCCATCCATCATAGGGAACGGTCACTAATTACGACTTTGGTTCAATGGGACTATTCTCGGTAAAAGAACCGAAAACAAATGCCGAGAAACCCAAAAAGAAAAATTTCACAAAATTTTTTAAAAATATCGATAATTTCGATAAAACATATTTACACAACCAACTAACAACATTCAATAGCACACAACAACTTCACATTAAATACAATACAGACATACACAAAAAAATCACAAGGTTACAAGTTTATCCAAGCACAACAATAGAACAGAGACATTAATAACAACAACAGCCAGCACCGAACTACTCCCACCCCACACTTAAATCGAACACTGTCCCCAGTGTTCACCAAATTCAGCATAGCACGAAAGTGGGTGGTGAAACTCCCTGATCAATCGAAGTATTCCACTTCTTCGTCAGGTGTCGCTGCCTCGTCTCCCATGTCTGAATCACCCCTATCGTCATCATCTGACTCACCATTGGAGTCATCACGATGTGTCTCCTCATCTGTGGGGACATCATCATCAGCGGGCTCCACAAAAGCTGGCCCCACTCGGCATAGAGCCCTGGCATTTTCACCAAAAGGGTAGTCCAGCTCGAGCTGCCACAACTCATCTTCTGTTGCCGGCCTCCCGCCTATGCGCAGCTGGAGCATCTGCATCTCGAATATGCGAGCCATGTACTGATCATCCCGAGAATGTCGCTCGGCTAGTGTAAGAACTGGCCCGTGAGTGGTGTCAGGTGCCTTAATTTTGGTGACATCTAAGGCCTGCCTCTCCATCTGCGGGATGTAGTCAAGGGCCTCTTCCTCGATATCCAATCCCCTCAGGAACGTGGCTAGTAATCCCCCAAACCAGTACCTGTGCCCTTGATGCAAACGGCCTCTCTTCATTGCGGAGATGATCACCGCCCCAACGTTGATCTCCAGCCCTTTCATCAGGGCGTATACCAAGCACACACGATCCCGGGTGACATCTGTCATATGCACCCCCGGGATCAGGCAGGAATAAACAATCTTAAGCCATATCTTGGCTTCTCTGTTCATCTGTGAGTAGGGCAATGTCTGATGGTAGCCCCTCTCCTTATGCCTGCTCCACCGTGCTGTAGACCGGGCTCCACACAAAGTGCGTCTGATGTCCGCATATGGTGGAGTGATATTCAGCTGCCGAAGCACATGGGCGTCTGTGTCCCGTGCCCCCAAGATGGCATTAAGGTGATGGGGCTCAAAAGTGACTATCTGCCCCCTTATCTTTATGGTGTGACTTCTGAGTGTCGGGTTCCAGTTGGCGTAGAATTCCCGAATCAGGTGCAGATTGCACTCTTTGGGCTCGTCAAAGATAAAATTCAGCCCGGCTGCCTCAATCCTGTGGACAATCCTAGGGAATTCCTGTGCCAATGGTTCCCTAGCAATGTGTTCCTCGGGGAAGTATTTGCTTTCCTTATGCTTTGCGTACCATTTATTCCCCTCCTCTGTCACCCATCGGGTTCCGTATTGCCGACGTTGGCAACGCGGAACCGCTGGTGCTGCTGGGACTGCTGTTCCCAGTCTGATTTTTTTCCTTCCGGCACTCGATGTAGATGCGCCCCTCCCTTTATCTTGCCTGCTTTCCATTATTTCTATCAAACCAAATAGACAGGTCCAATGTTATTCCAATTAAAATTAGCTTCGACTAAGGTTGGGTTAAGCTAGGCCACCGCACACTTAGTCTTTAGCCACAATCACAACATTACAGCAAGATCATACTTATTTCCAATTTACATAAAAACAAAAACACAACAAATATGCCTAGTGCATTCAGAGAATTCGACGGTATAAATTATTTTGTACTACTCAGACTTCGTACAGCTAACCACAACATTACCATCGCTCACATTTCTATACATAGCACTTAGCAAGGAGAAACAAAGAAAAAAATTTATCTACATGAACCTATACAATTCACCCATTTCTTGCATCTCACAATGTCGTTACCCCGAAAATCCGTCGGTCTTTTAGCATATTAACAGTTAGCACAACCAGCTCATCTCACCCAACATACACAACCCAACAAGAATTTCACATGTCAACTAATTTTTTCCCCTTTTCATATTTAAATTCAAGCCCTAGCTACAATTTTACAAAAAATTCTATCAAGCTATGTAATTATCGAGTTCATGCAATCACATTGATACTACGAATGAAAATCAATAATAACTCAATTGAATTTAAGCTTAATTTCTACTTAGGGCAAGTTTTTCTCACATCACATGTTCAACATCAAAAAATTCGACAAGAATTGAGATAGAGTTGAAGAACATACCTTGAATTCGATGAAATGAAGAAAACTTGATGAAAATGTGTGCCTAGGTCTGTGTCACATTGAGGGGGAAGGTGTTTTTGGGATGTTTGTCGCAGAGGAGGAGAGGAATTGGAAAAAAATGAGGGAAAAAGGGGTTAAAAAGGGATATTTTCGCGCGGGTCACCCGACAACCCGGTGTGACCTGACGCGAAATTGCCTTCAACGTGTCACGGAGGGTAACGGGGAGCATGCCCTCCGTGACACGGATCCATCGCGCCAGTACTCTGGAATTTTTCAAAAATTCCAGATTACACTTCAACGTGTCACGGAGGGTAACGCGGAGCATGCCCTCCGTGAGACGGAGCCATCGCGCGGGCTCACTGTTTTGCCACTTTTTATTATTTTTCTTACCTCGATTTTTCCTTTGCGATCCTTTGCATATTTATCCTCCGTTCAACCTGAAATTCATCTCACAACAAGAAATTGGTTAGAACTTATAGGTTTCACATAAAATACAAATTTTGTTTTTATTTTTATTTTTTCTCATTTTTTTTATTTTCTTTTCTTTTTCTTCTTTCTACGAAATCGATTAAAATATTACAAAAATTTTCACGGGTTGCCTCCTGTGCAGCGTCTGGTTTACCGTCACGGCTCGATGTCATTAAGCTTAGTCATCCTCTAGGGTGACGGACATTTTCTCTCGACCACCGTCCTCACCCCAGTAATGCTTACATTGCTGCCCATTGACCAAGAACGTGGCACTCCGATCTTCTTTCCACAACTCTACTGCCCCGTGCGGGGTCATTCTCACTACCTCAAATGGCCCTGACCATTTGGACCGCTGCTTTCCTAGAAACAGCTTCAATCTTGAATTGAAGAGCAATACTTTCTGCCCCGGCTCAAAAATACGATGCACCACATGCTTGTCATGCCACCTCTTCGTTTTTTCTTTGTAGTACTTGGCACTCTCATAAGCATGCCAACGGAACTCTTCAAGTTCACTGAGTTGCATTAGTCTTTTCTTGTCCGCTAGCTCTAAGTCCATATTCAATTTCCTCACAGCCCAGAAGGCTCGGTGCTCTAACTCCACTGGTAGATGACACGCTTTACCATAGACCAATCGGTATGGAGAAGTTCCAATCGGTGTCTTGTAAGTAGTTCTGTATGCCCACAACGCATCATCAAGTTTGCTTGACCAATCATTACGTTGTGCATTCACTGTTTTCTGGAGAATCTACTTCACTTCTCTATTCGACACCTCCACCTGCCCATTGGTTTGGGGGTGATATGTTGTTGCCACCTTGTGGCGCAATCCATACTTGGCTAGTAGCTTCTTGAAACTTGCATTGACAAAATGAGTCCCTCCATCACTGATATTGGCTCGGGGTGTCCCGAACCTGGTGAGAATGTGTTTTTTCACAAATTTTGTTACCACCTTGTGTCATTCTTGGGGCAAGCTATTTCTTCAACCCACTTTGATACATTATCGATGGCCACCAAGATGTAACGATTACCAAATGATGGTGGGAACGGGCCCATGAAATCTATGCCCCATACATCAAAGGTCTCCACTTCCAGTACATTCTGCAGTGGTATCTCTTGCCTCCTACCAATTGTGCCTGTACGCTGACATCTATCGCACATTTTAACGTATGCCATAGAGTCTCTGAACAGTGTAGGCCAGAAGAAACCTGATTGTAGAACCTTGTGTGCTGTCCTCTAGCCTCCATGGTGACCCCCATACAACGAAGAGTGACAACTCCTCAACACCTCTGCAATCTGGCTCTCCGGGATGCATCTTCTCATCACCTGATCCAGTCCCTATTTAAATAAGTATGGCTCATCCCATATAAAATGCCGGCAATCATGCCTCAATTTCTTTCTCTACTGAACTATACCCTCAGGTTGATAGACTCCACTCACTAGCAAGTTGACTATGTCTGCGTATTAGGGAACATCCGCTTCCCCTATTGCCAAGAGCTGCTCATCCGGGAACTTCTCATTGATGTTATCACCTTCCTTCACATGCGACCGGCTTTCCAATCGCGATAAGTGATCTGCCACCTGATTTTCGCTCCCCTTTCTATCCTTAATTTCGAGGTCGAACTCTTGCAACAACAGGATCCATCTGATCATCCTGGGCTTGGCATCCTTCTTGTTAAACAGATATCGAATCGCTGCATGATCGGTGTACACCACTACTCTTGAACCTACCAAATAGGACCTGAATTTATCAAATGCAAACACCAATGCTAGCATCTCCTTCTCTGTGACTATATAATTACTTTGGGCAGTATTCAGTGTTTTGCTTGCATAATGAATAGAATGAAAGATTCTATTTTTCCTCTGCCCCAATACAGCTCCCACAGCCACGTCGGCAATTCAAATGGTTGTCCCTAATCCAGAGAAATAAGGATAGGTGCTTCTATCAATTTCTGCTTCAACTCCTCGAATGCTTTAACACACTCATCATCCAACTCAAACTTCACTTCTTTTTCTAACAATCTGCATAGTGGTCTAGAAATTTTGGAAAAGTTTCTGATGAACCGTCTGTAGAACCCTGCATGCCCAAGAAAACTGCGAACACCTTTCACCGACACAGGTGGTGGTAACTTCTCAATAACCTCGACCTTAGCACGATCGACCTCCAACCCCTTGCGAGACACTTTGTGGCCAAGGACGATACCTTCCTTGACTATGAAATGGCATTTCTCCCAGTTGAGTACAAGGTTGGATTCTTCGCAGCGAGCCAGGGCCCTGTCAAGATTCTGCAAACAAGTAGCAAACGAATTACCGAAAATAGAAAAATCATCCATAAATACCTTAACAAAATCCTCCACCATGTCATGGAAAATAGCTATCATGCATCTCTGGAATGTAGAGGGCGCATTGAATAACCCAAATGGCATCCGCCTAAAAGCATATGTCCCATAATGACAGGTAAAAGTAGTCTTCTCCTGGTCCTCCGGATCTATGGATATTTGGTTATAGCCAGAGTACCCATCAAGGAAACAATAATATTCCTGTCCAGCCAACCTATCTAATATCTGATCAATGAATGAGATAGGATAATGATCTTTCCTTGTGGCTTCATTAAGCTTTCTATAGTCCATACAAATCCGCCAGCCTGTGACGGTTCGTGTAGGAATCAACTCATTTTTCTCATTGGTGACCACGGTCATCCCTCCTTTCTTTGGAATGCACTGAACGGGGCTGACCCATTCACTGTCTGAAATGGGGTAGACCACACCTGCATCAAGCCACTTAATTATTTCTTTCCTAACCACATCCTTCATTGCTGGATTTAACCTTCACTGAGGATGAACAGTTGGTTTTGCTCCTGTCTCCATGAAAATCCTGTGTGTGCAAAAAGCTGGATTGATGCCCTGAATATCTGACATTTGCCAACCCATTGCTTTCTTCCTTTTTATGAGGACACCCAATGCTTCCTTCTCTTGTGCCTCCGTCAATTCTGCGGAGATGATGACTGCAAATGTCTCATCTTCCCCCGGAAAGACATATTTTATATTGCGAGGCAATTCTTTTAGTTCCAACTTTGGTGCTTCCTCAATGGATGGTTTCGACAATGGTTCCAGAGACCTCATCAAAGACTGAAATTCCTGTTTCCTCGAATGCCTTTATGAATCATTCAGCATTTGTACCACCTCATAAGCGTCTCTATCTCCAAAATGATTGGATTTCATCAAGACTCTTTTCAGTGGGTCTTGAGATTCAACAATCTGAAGAATTTCTTCTTGATCAAACAAACTGATTGCTGAAAGCTCCTCATGTATGGCCGGCAGCTTCATGGCCTTAAATACATCAAATACCTCAACTTTGTCATGTGCCCGCATAGTTAGCTGCCCTGCAGCTACATCAATCAGCACTTTCCCGGTCGCCAAGAAAGGACGTCCCAAAATAAATGGGACTTCTGCGTCTGGCTCAAAATCCAGCACGACGAAGTCTACCGGGAGGATAAGGGAGCCCACTTGCACCAGCACTTCTTCCACAATGCCATCAGGTCTGGCTAAGGAACGATCCGCCAGCTGCAAGATCACTGTTGTTGGTCTAGGACTCCCTAGCCCTAAATTCTTGAATACCGATGTCGGCATCAAGTTAATGCTTGCTCCCAAATCACATAATCCATGTGCTCGAATACTCTGCCCAATTGTAATTTGAATTGTAAAGCTCCTAGGGTCCTTGAGCTTTGTGGGGAACCTATTTTGTATCCGTGAAGTGCACTCCTCCATAAGAGCCACCGTAGCGTACTCAGTTAACATGCTTTTGTTCGCCACGATGTCCTTAATATATTTTGCGTACTTCGTCACTCCATGCAAAACATCAACAAGAGGTAAGTTAATGTGTACCTGTTTAAGTACCTCCATGAACTTTTTGAAACACGCCTCCTCCTTGTGTTTCTTTAATCTTTGAGGGAACAGGGGTGGTGGTCTTTCTGGTTCAGCCTCCTTTTTCTTCCCCCTCTCATCACTTTGCTCCCTCTCAGTTTCTGCTGCTCCCGATTGTTGAGGTGGTCTTTCTGGTTCCACCTCTTTAAGTTGTAAACCACTCCTTGTGGTCACTGCATTGACTTGCTTGGGGTTGGGATCAGTGTCACTCGGAAGTCCTCCTCTAGGCCTGGTGTTTTGGGCTCCAGCAAATTGCCCAAACTGGTACTCCAGCGCCTTGGTAGCTAACTGATTGTTCTTTACCTCGGCTGCCAATTTCACATAATCAGCCTGCAATTGAGCTTGGTTAGCTGTCATTGTCTTGAACATCTCCTCAATGCTGGGTGATAGTGGTGGAGGAAGTGCATTGTTGCTTTTGTATTGTGACTAATAGTTCTTCTGCCCTCCTTGATTTCTCTGCGCCCCTTGACTCGAACTTTGCACTTGATGGTTGTTGCTACCCCAAGAGAAATTTGGGTGATTCTTCTAGTTGTAATTGTAGTTGTTGCCATACTATAGGTGGTTGTTTCTCTGTATATTACCAACAAAGTTCACCGAATCAGGATTTTCTCCACAACACTCAGCTGAGTGTTCACTACTCCCGCACACTTCACACCAAATCTGCTGCACTACATTCACTGAGGCTTGAGACTGGTTCACACTCATGTTACTGAAGTGGGTGTTGAGTCGATTCTGTAACGCAGCTATCTGTGCAGCAATAGCTGTAAAACCATCCACTTCTAGGACTCCTGCTGCTTTCCTTGTTCCTCCTCTTGACGAATCTGCATTCCACTCCGGATTTCCCTGTGAAATACGATTTAACAAGGTATACAGCTCTTCATAAGTCTTCTCTAATGCTTGTCCCCCAGCTGCTGAGTCTAGCAAGATTTTTGTGTGGGGTTCCAAACCCTCTATAAAAGTATGCACCAGCACATCATTGGATTGGTGATGATGAGGACAATCCCGCAACATAGATTTGAATCTCTCCCAGGCCTGATACAGATTCTCTCCCTCTCTCTGTTTAAAGCTTAGAATTTTACTTCGAAGTCTTGCTATTTTACCGGATGGAAAGAACCGTATCAAGAATTTCTTTGCAAAACCATCCCACGTGGTGATAGAATTTGGTGGCTCAGCTTTCAACCACCTCTTAGTTTCTCCCAAAAGTGAAAATGGGAACAATGTAAGCCTGACATAATCTGATGACACTCCAGCGGGGATGTAAGTGTCACTTATCTCCAAAAAAATTTAGAGATGTTGCTGTGGATCCTCATGAGGGAGACCTGTGAATTGCTCGCTGCTGTGTAGCAATTGCACCATGTTTTGTTTAAGCTCGAACCTCCCTCCTGGCTCAGGTTTGCGGATGCTAGATGTGACATTGTTAGCATGTGGGATTGCCACCTCGCTAACCGACCTAGCTGCCATCTCCTCAAGCACTAACATTGCCCTTACAACTGGTGGATTCTGTTGTTGCTCCAGGATTGTTTGTCTGAGCAACTGCAGCTTTTTCTCTAGAGCTTCTCTCCTTTGACGATGAAATTGTCTTTCCGGCTCTAAATATGAGTCCACCAGCTCCTTGTCTCTTGCCAGTGTTCAACAGAAATTAGTATCTGCAAAATACAGGCTAAGACCAAGTTGTCAACACTAAGAAGAAATAGTAAACTAACACTTAAGAAAAATTTACCAATTGCCAGTCCCCGGTAATGGCGCCAAAAACTTGTTCGGCTTGTTGGGTATAACTACACGCAAGTGCACGTGGTCAAACAAGTAATAAAGTGGCTCAAGTAAGCCAAGTATCGATCCCACCGGGACTGGACTAAGGTATTAATCTAATCAGGTGTCAATGAACGTTAACTTTAAAATGCAGACAACAGTGTCAAGAAGATTTTGATATTTTGTTTCCTAATTTTATACTAAGTCTAAAACGAATATACAGTTTGAGTCTGAACTATAAGTATGAGCATGCTGAGGCTAAAATGAACATGCAGAGAAATAAATTATCGATACAATTTGATTAATCTTTCCTCCGGTTGCTAGTCAAGAATTATTACCTATAGATTAAAACTCTCGTATTTAACCCAACTTAAGAATCATGAACCTTCCACCTACATCTCTATGGTAAAAAGAAATTCATGTTCTAGCCATACAAAACCGATTCCTTAATTTACTAATACGAATTTCAGCTATATCTCTATCCTGAAGGTAAATCAATTCTCAATTTTTCCAAACTATGAAAAGATCATATCCTATCAACTCACAACTTTCCAATTTCTTGCTCTCTCGAGTGAAACCGAACTTTTTAGATATACATTAACGTTGGCCACACATTAATGCAGTAAGAACAAGAATCAATACAACAACCATGGAAGAAAAGATGAAAACCAATTTATCAATAATCACATTTCAATACAATGTTCTTAACCTCAGCAAGAAGGGAATTTAGCCACTCATTTGTGGATTAAACATCGTTAAATGAGTGTTAATCATACAAGAAATTGAAATAAAGAAGAAGGAGATAGAGAAAAACCCTGAGATTTTCGTCCCCTCAACTGCCTGTAACCCACGTTCTTGCTCCACCAAGTCAGAATAAATAAAAATGAACCTAAGTGTTGTATTTATACTAGTGGGAATTTTTCCGGAATAACAAGCAACGTGTCACAGAGTGCATCGTGGAGCACTACCTCCGTGACACGCCACCAACGTGGACCCTCACTGGAATCTGGTCATCCAGGTCTTAAGGCCCAATGTGTCACGGCGTGCAACCTGGGGCTAGGCCAACGTGCCACGGCCCCAACACGCACCTTCACTGGAATTTGGCAAAATTTCCACATCCAGGGAGAATGCATCCGCGATGGCAGCGTGACATGGCTCCATCGCGGAGCCCCTTTAGTTCGTGCTTTCCTGGTGCTTTTTCCCTTGCTAGCTTCCGAGTCCAATCCCGATCTCTTCCAACATGCATCTTAGCTCCATAACTTTATATTTTTCCTGCAAAACAACGTTAATCCTGTTGGTTAGCATGAATTCACATTTTATTATAATTCACATGAGAATGTACAAACATCAATAGATAAACAAGGCAAAATGACACATTTGAGTATCACTTCGGCATATAAATTTGCCCAAGATCAATAGAAAAGAGATTTATTAAACATAGATAATCTGATAGTGCAAGGAATGGTAAAGGCTCCTGGATCTTCTCGCTTTGGGGTGAGATTTCTCATCATCATCGCACTACAGTGATGCATTGCCTCCCCGGTGCCAACATCTATCACCTTCTTCTTTTTCAATAGCTCCTTCATGAATTTAGCATATCCGAGCATTTGAAGTAGGGCATCCATCAATGGTACATTAATGGATATTTTTCTAAACATGTCGATGAATTTGCTGAACTGATCATCCTTCTTTTTCTTAGCTAAACTTTGTGGATAAGGGGTGGAGCTCTTGGTTCAAGTTCTTTCTCATTTGAGTCTTTCATGCCTACATCTTCCTCATCAACATGTGAGGGCACTTCTTCATCCTATCCCTCACTTTCACCTTCACTCTTTCCACCACTACTTGGTGCTTTTTTCACCTCACCAGATTCATTTTCATCATTTGATTTAGGAGAAACAACCTCCTTAGGTTTCACTCTCGCATCTCCAATGAGTTTACCACTCCTCGTAACGATAGCTATGCATTGACTATCTTTTTTTTTGATTTGGCATTGTATCACTTGGGAGTGTTCCCTTCATTCGGGAGTTCATTTGAGTAAAAAGTGGTTCATTTGAGCTTCCAAATGCTTAATGGAGGCTGAATAGGAGCTCACCGTCTGGGCAAGGTTAGACACCTCCCCTTTCAATTCCTTGACCCTGTTGTCGGTTGATTATACTTTCTTGAGGACTCTTCCTAACATCTCTTCAATTTTAAGCTACCTACACCGCTTACACATGGTTGATTTTGGGCATTCTTAGCTTTAGGAGGGGGAACATATGGGTTTGAACTTCGGGGATAATAGTCTCCCTCTCGATTTTTCTCTCTATTGCCCCATCATTCATTTCTATCAGGCAATCCTTGTGCATCACAGTTTCAACCTTGATTAGTCCCTTGAAACCTAGGTCGAGAACCCCCCATCTGGTTTTCCATGTATTATCATTTCTCCTCGTATCTCGGTGGAAATGATTCTCCTTCAAAGTGTAATGGACCTTGCATACCTACAACATTCATAGCCTTGGGCCCTGCCCCCATCACATGTTTGGTCATAAAATCCAGTTGTGTCATCATTTCAGTGAGATTTTCATCTCGCTTTTCATCTCTTTTCCGCAACTCGGATGCAATGCACTAGAACCAATGTCATGCATTGATACATTAGTCTCTCTTGTTTTCCATGCCCGATTTGTCTTTATCATTCTGTCCAAGAGGGCCTTATCTAATCCATATGTCTGATCCATGATTGATCCTCCCACTAAATTATTGGCAACAAACTTGTTAATGGAGTCTAAGGCTCATTAGAAACTTTGAAGGAGCACTCTATCTGGTAGACAATGGTTTGGGGAAAGGGAAACCTTCTTGTTGAACCTTATCCATTCTTCATGCAACGGTTGTCCTGGCTCCTGTATGATGTTAGTGATATCATCCCTTAATTGGAACATTTTAGATTGAGGGAAGAAACAATCCAAAAATGCTTCAGTCAATTCTTGCCATGATGTAATGCAGCCCGAAGGGAGTTCTTCAAACCACATGGTCACCTCTCTCGTTAAGTAAAATGAAAAGAGCCTCAATCTGATAGACTCTTGACCTATATTAGTCATGTTGAAAGGCTGGCAGATCTTGAAGAAATTCCTCAAATGGTGATTGGCATCCTAGCATGGTTTTCCCCTAAATAGTCCTTTCATCTGTAGTAAATGTAGCATTCTACTTGTGACATGGAACATGGCATTTCCCACCAGAGACAGCAGGCGAATCGCTCCTGTAACTTCAACCATCACCGAATTACTTTCCTCATGCTCCATACTACCCTCAATGAGCTATCCCCTGCTTGTGAGTGATGACTCATATGAATTTATCCTAACAAGAACAACAGAAATTAATGTCAACACCTACGATTGCAAGACTAATTCAAATTAACAATCAACACAACAATATCAAGTGCTAGTCCCCAGTAACAGCGCTATTTTTGATAATGTCCAAAATATCCTCTTTGTTACAAAGAGCATAAGCGGCCGTTGTATCAAAACAAATATCTTGACGGATATCGGGGTCGAATCCCACAAAGACTAGCGAATAATATGTACAAGTGTTGTTTGATAAATTGAATTTAGTTTGCACCACTCGAAAAAAACAAAGAAATAAACATTTTGGGGGAGATTTAGGTTAACCACAAGGTATGAATTCTTATTTAGCTGATTAAACTAGCAACATAACCATGATTGTCGATAATAATGAGAAGGACTAGAGTTGCGGTGTAGATGATGTGCTAATTAAATAGGGTTATGCTAGATAATCTCATAAATTCAAATTGTGTAAATAACCTTGCGCAGGTAGGCATATGATGTTTTTCAACCTCATAAATACCTCTTGCTAGAGTTCTTTCAATCCACTGGACACAATTAAGTCAACCCAATTAGATTTGGATAAATAGCTGCACTAGTTTCTAGATACTAGCTATTAATTAGGAGTGAGAATGTTATTTTGATTATTTCTAGCCCAATTCCACAACCTCACATCCATGTCCACCATTAAATTCTCTCCCAATACTTAATTCTTCTCTTTCAAGAAAAAATCAAGAACAAATAGACCTATATCTGCAATCATGGATCTTCAATTATAAATTGGAGAGAACTTAACAAATTTATACTAATTAAATAATATTGAGATGAATCTGGCAATCCCCAATCAAATTAAGCTTCATCACCACACACCTCTGTTTAATGATTTAGCTACTCATAGTTAAGAAATTCAAAAGCATACTTAACAATAAACTCATTGAATTTATTAATACGAGTAGAAAAATCAAATTTAGCAATAAGTCTTCAACAATGGTAATACCTTGCTATAGAGGAAGAAGAAGAAAAAGAAAACCAATCCTTTACAATTTCTACCAATAGAATTCTACTTTCTTCTTCTACAAAGAGAATGTTCTCAAAAAGCCAAAAGTTAAGATCTGATGGGTACAGAGTACTTCTCTCTAGAATATATCCAAAAGTAGGGTGCTCAAACTCTCTTTTTTAGTGTTGGACATATTTGCCCCTCTTCAGGCGTTCTGGTACTTGTGAGAGTACCAGCAGTTCACCGGTTGCATTCTGCGAACCGTCGGCTATCACTGGATGCTCCTGCAGTGAATTCTAGTGTCCTTTGGCATTTCCTTCGGCGATTTACCGGTCTCCAACTATGCTCCATTGATTTTTTCTCTATGATCCAGCACTCTCAAGCATCGATAGGCGATTCAACTGGTGAGTCGATGGTCGGTGTTCGTGATCGCCGGTTGCTTTAATTCCCCAGGGTAGTGGTCTTTGGTGTTTGACCAACGTTTGACTGGTCTTCTCTAGTGAAGCACTGATTTTCTCCTGATTGCCTTCTTTTTTCTCCCTTTCTAGCTATTTTCTACAAATCAAATATCTGCACACAAAAAGGAAAAAAGGGCATAAAATCCATCTAAATGACTTAAAAACTAGACTAAAGCTTATTCTTAAGAGCCTAATGAGTTGGTAAATTACCAACTCATTTGCTTAGCCTATATCAATTTATTAGGCTCCGCATGCATGCAAAGCTTTGAATTCTCTTGGAAGATCAATCTAGAAGTTTTCTCAATTCTTTCCCAATTCTCATGGGATTTCAAGGGTCAGTTTACCAAGGTATGTAGGGCTATGAATGAGAGTTTCCTTTCACTCTCATTCCCAAATTTCTCAAGTTCATGAATTCAAGTTCTAATTTAAGTATATGATCTTACAGGGTTTTAACCCAATTTTATGGAATTCTCTATGATATGTTTATGGATCGATTGCCCTCACATTCCAAAGCATATTTTATGATTTATGGGTAGATTATATACACTATTTGATTATAAAGTAATGATTTCAAGATTTAGAAAATTATGTCCTATTATGCAAGTATTATGGAAAGTCTAGTTTATGATTCATGATCTCAAGTATGATGAGATATCTAGCACTAATGAATGTATCTAAATTACCCATGTATGAATTTATGATTTTAGCTTCTGAAGTATTTTTCAAGTATTCATGATTTTAAGATTTGGGCAAGCCCACCGAAGTTAAGTATATTTTCATAATTCAGCTCAGTTTTATAAGATCAACTTACCATATGGTTTGGAGTCTATACTCCTAATTCAACTTATGGTATATTTGGGAGAAGGATTCCCTATGTTTGTATTTTAGACTATGCATGTAATTATGATTTCAGTTTCATTACAAAATGATGGGAGTGCTATGTATATTTTTGGGAGTAGTGTCTAGCACCGAGTAAGCTTGGGGTTCCAAGGTTTTCTGGTCTCAGAATTATGCGCCAACGTAGGTTTATATATTTACATTGGGACCTTCCTTTAGAGTTTTCCCCTACCCCCAAGAACCCTCAGCTTAATATTAGATATCATGGTATCATCCTTAGCCATGGAAAGGTTTTGGAAAGCTCTGCCCACTTGAGTGTGATAGTTGGAGTATCACGTAAGCTCTATCATAATGGTGTTGGTTATGACGAGTCTCCCATTGTTCCTCATGATTTCAGTTATTCATGTTCATCACTTATGATATTATGTTTTATAGCAAGTTTGACCCAATGATTAATTAATGAGGTTTTGCTTATGATTTCAGCTATGACAAGTCATGTGATTTCTACTTTTAACCTTAGGTCATTCTTTTCAGATATGATACTCAGCTCATGATTATATGTCTCTGATTTAGATTTAATCATACAGTCCTTACTCTCATGATATACTGATTTATATTTATATGCATCATTTCAGTTAATATTTACTTAGCATGTTTTACTTACCTTACATACTTAGTACATTCCAAGTATATTTATATACTGTATCATTTCATGATACAAGTCCAAGCAATCAAATTCAGTTTTGTCGTTAGTCCAGCTTTCCCATGTAGTTCAACCCAGTTCCCATTGTTAGTGAGTCCTCATCTTTCAAGGATATTCAATTTAGTGTTTGATTATGCTATTTCTATTTCAGACTTTAGTGAGCTAGTTGAGGGTGTTGTCCCATTAACTCATCAGATAGTTTAGAGGATTATCAGATATTATGTAGACTTTCAGCTTGGTCGAGTGTTGGTTGTATTTATGATCATTATGTTATTTAAACTTCCACTTATTCATGTTTAAGTTATCAGTTTCCTCTTTGATGTATGCTCTTTAGTTGTTATGTTCATGCCATGGGTCGACTTGGAGCCATTTATGGTTCTAGGTCCTGTGTCTTGGTCTGGGGTCCCAGCTTGGGTCGTAACAAGGGGTATGGGTCGGACAAATTTTAGCTCTAGAAAAATAGAACCTCCCTAATTCCTTTTGTGAACACAATTGATAGTGAGATCACTCCACCTTATCTCTCCTTATTCATCATTCCTTATTTTTTATCAAGAACCACCCTTGTAACATCTTGGATTTTAAGTTAGCCTCATCTAAGAAAGAGATAACACCGTTCAACTTTTTCTTTTTCTTCTATTGATTGAAGGATTTTCAACCAGCTATTTCATTCCTTTCCATAAGTAATTTGGTGCTACATCACATTAAAGCTCACATATTTTCCTTTTTTGCACACGCCCAACATAGGATTTTTCCTCATTTCAATTTATTTCCTTATCCCTCCCTAAATCTTGGGCATTAAGCCCAATTTTTTTTGTCATCACTAGCAATTAGGGAGGATTGGTGCCAAAGAAGAGGATTAAAAAAGGTAATATGCTTGTAATGAGGTTTCCAAGAAAAAGAGTTAAAGGCTTAAACATTGACTATCAAAGAATGATGTTCAAGGAGATCCTTTTATGGTGGATTGAATATCCAAAGAAAGCCTAAGATCATTTTCTAAGTGCAGCTACATCGAATATTTCACTTTGAATCACACTGGGGCAAGTTCTAGTCAGTGAGCATATACAAGAATTAAGTCAAAGGTCTCACTGCACAAGGCATCATACTCGTAGGAGTTCAACTATTTTCACAACCAAATCAAGGGTATGACTTTAGACAAGCTAGCTTGCAAATCAACAAGTCAAATAAGGAATGTCTAATTCATGACAAGAGAGTGCTCATTTTGAAATTCAAAGCTCATTGCTATTCCATAAAAATTTTTTGGTGGTACCAATTAAAGTAAATACAGTTATGACTAAAAAACAAGGCATTTTCCTTTAATAAAGTCGCCTCTCAATCTATCATAGGAAAATATCACTCGGTTCAGCACAATTTTCTCCTTGGGGAAGAACTATGATATAAAAAAAACTTTGGAGTTTATTGTTATTTCTACAAAGGTGACTTATAAAGCATGAGTCAAAAATTAATTGGAATGTAAAATCAACCCATCAATGGCACTTCACAATTAAACTAAATAAACTCATCAAAAAAGTGCTGACAAGGGAATTCATTAATCTAATAAAGCAACTCAAAAATAACAAGGAAACCAATAATCAACCCCGACAAGGGCAACAAGAGTCTCTAATATCAACAAAGAAAGAAGGAGAGCACTCCCCAACCCCAACTAGGAAAATTACATTGTCCTAAATGTATAAATTACGAACAAGGAAAGGCAAGAACTCCCTGAAACAACTACTTGATAATGTCCAAATCCACTTCTCAAAGTGAGAGAGTTTACACAGTTGTATGCAATATAATTTGCCCAACTATGAGTCGGGGTCGAATTCACCGAAAATGGGGAATGATTGCTACTAAAGTTGTAAATCAATCAAACTAACTAGCATCATTGTATAACAACTTATAAAGTAAATTTTTGGGGAAAATAAGATCAATATATAGGGCAATGTGAATTGGAGCAACAATGAGAGCAAGTACTAGGGATGTGCTACTGACGGGGCGTCAATAGAATTGAGGTTAATTGATAATTCTAAAGTACCAACTACAAGTATGAATAGCCATGGACGAGGTTGCACCTAATCGTTTTTGATCAATTGGTACATTTTACTTGCGATCTCTCGAACCCCAAGGTTACATAACAAATTATCCATATTAACTTGGAGAAGAGTTAAGTTATTTCTAGCCTTATCTCTTGAATGAGTTATGGAAATGGGTCTTGGGTATCACTAGCCCAACCTACCACCTTGAAAACTCAATTTCCAACTAATTCTTTCTCACCCAAATCCTATTTCTCTTTCTCAAGCGAAAGCAAGATAAGTAAAATACAATTTATGTTTGCCACCACAAATATTTCAATGGAAACTTAGAGAAAGCATTTGATTCATGCAAAATAAGTGATTCTAAGACTAAAACAGCAACACCCAATCCATTGTAAATCCCTATCAAGCACACACCTCTAGCAATAAATTTAGCAACCCATGAATGAGGACAAGAAGATTTTACCAATAACAGATTCATTAACATTCATCATTGAGTATGAAATTCAAGCTTCACAATGTATTTCAATGGTGGGTTTTTGCCCTAGCAACTTGAAGAAGAGGAAGAAGAAAAACTCTCCCTTCTCTCTATCTTTCTCTCTCTACAAATATTGATATTCAAAAAGTTCTTCTTTCCTAATATCAAGCATATGTACAAATTAAGAAAAGATGACTCTTTTTTCTTATGCACGGATTTCTAGTTTTGCATTGAGAAGCATTAAAAATGTCCTTATGCTAGAGCAGGACAATTTTACATTTTTCATCATGGAGCTCACCTGCATGACACCTGCATTTCGTAGGTGTCCATCTGCGAGGTGTATGTCTTTCATAGCTCTAGGTTAGAGAAAGCTAGATGTGTCCTGTGGTTGCACCTGTATTTTGTAGGTGATGTTCAACTCCTGACCAATGTGACTCTGTGTGGGACCGTAGGTCTTCTTCTTCCAGCATTTTTCTTTTTAGTCCAATTCCTCTAATTCCCCTATTTAAGTTCAATACCTACAAAATCAAAGAGAAATGGCATAAAATCTTCCTAAATGAATTGAAAACAAAGAAAAAGCTCATGCTTAAAAGCCTAATGAGTTGGTAAATTACCAACTCATCAAACCCCCAAACTTGAACTGTTGCTTCTTCTCAAGCAAACCAATTCCTCACAACAAAGAAATTGACTTAAGCATGTCATATCACAAGAGTTGCACAAAAAGGACCCCTAAAACTTAGGACAATCCCAAAATCGCACACCGACTCAATACAAAGAAGAGAGTCAAGCATGTTGCACACATTTCAAGAGATGACCACAAACGGTTGGCACATTTCACAAATATTTTCTTTCATTCAAAATAAGGGGCATAGTTCATCAAAATAAGATCAAGTAGCATCTTAAGTGATTGGTAATTCACATTCAATGTTTGCCTTAAAATTCGTTGCACACTTGTCTCAATCACACCTTTCAATTTAAAACACATTTAAGTATGTACCCAAAGGAAGCGATGTCATTCACACAAAGAGAGAATCCTATTCATTTTTAATGCATTTCTCACATAGGGATTATAGAACAAAGCAAATACGCTCACTCTCAAAAAGAAATTCAAGTGCATACAAATTGACCCATAGGCTTTCACTTCATATATCTAGCCACTAATGTAGAGTTTCTATACTCAAAATCACTAAGGACTTGCAGGTTATCATAAAGGCTAGGGGTAAGGGTAGGACTCTTGTTTAGCTCTAATGATAGAGCCTCCCTAATGCTTTTTGTGAACACTTTTAAACACCCCACTAATTTAATGAGCTCACTCCACCTTGTCTCTCCTTATTCATCATTCTAATTTTTCATCAAGAACCACCCTTGTAACCCTTTTGGTTCCACAATTAGCCTTATTTAAGCAAGAGGTAGCACCTTTCAACAATTCTTTTTCTTCTAATGCTAGAGGTTTTTAAACCAACCATTTCATTCATTTCATCAAAATTTGGTACTACCCCTCATTGAAACTCACATATTTTCCCCCTTTTTGCAACCCCCAAACTTAGGCTTTTGCCTCATTTCTTCCTTGTCTCTTCCCAACTTTTCGGCTTCAAGCCCTATTTTTCATTCTTTCAACACTAGCAACTAGGGAGGATGGGTTCCAAGAGAGGGATTACAAAAGGTTAATAGGCTTGTAATGCGGTTTTCAAAGAAAAGGGTCAAAGGCCCAAACATTGGCTAGCAAAGATAGATGTTCAAAGAGGTCATTTTTTGTGAAGTAATTATCAAAAGAAAGATTAAGATCATATTCTAAGTGCAGCCACATCTAGAATTTCTCCTTGAGTCACACTTAGGAAACTTTCTAGACAATTATGTAGACACAAGAATTCAACTAAAGATCTCACCACGCAAGGCATCACAATTCAAGGAGTTCGCATACTTTGAAAATCACATCAAGAGTATGACTTTAGACAAGCTAGCATGTGAGTCAAAAGCCAATCAAAGAATGTGCAACCCATGATAAGAGATTACTCAATTGAACTTTAAAGTGCCCCTTTTTTAAAAACTCATTTGCAATGTGATATCGCCCAAGTGCACGCAAGCGCACATGGTCGTTAAGTAATATAGGACCGGAGGCCCCGATTATCATATCCACAGAGACTTTTCATTTCAATCATTATAAAGTCATTACTTTATTAAGCTATTCTAACAAAACAATTAAAATGGGAATTGGTTTGAGAAACTAAACTACTAAAACTTTAAATACAAAAATAACTAAAACGGCTGCAAGCTTTGTTTTACTTCGATGATGATAAAAATCTAGGGAAATGGCACATGTTTGGTTTAAAGTTGAGTTTCCAAGATGTGATTACAATAGAATGGTTCTTCCTACAATTGATAGTTGCAAGTTACTATCCCATTTCTTGCCACTATCCCTAACATCCGAGAACTATTTCGTGAATCCTAATGCCTATATCCCTATTGTCATAGGAGAAGCATGAAATGACGATTATTCCTACTTGTATTTCAACTAAACGGAGTTGAAGGGTATATCCCTATCCTTAACAACAACTTCTATCCTCTCACCAGTGGGTTCGAGGGTCTTTGAATTCCCATTTTGTATTTACCTTTAACCCTTCGGATTCCTTTTCCTAAGTTCAATCAAAAGCCAACAAATTATTGATAAGGTGATCAGTCTAATAAATAATAAATTAATACAATTAAATACAAACAACCGCAAAGAAAAATTGAATCTAGATTAAATCAATCTATTCAACAACAACCATCCATCGGGGCCAAAACCCTAAAATATGAGTTTAGCCACTCATAGATAAATGGAAAAATAAACACTTATCCATCAACACACAAAGTAAAGAGTAAAGAACAGAAGAAACCAAATGCAGACTTGGTCTTCCTTCCAAACGGCTTACAAGCATCCAATGATAAACTAATGAAATGTTAAACTCTACAAAACTAGTCGAATGATCTGTCAAAAAATGACTAAACATCTTTAGCACACGCCCTAGAGGACATATTTATAGTTGAACCTTGAAATGATGCTTCTGCCGTCCAACACTTTGGCTTTCAAATTAGTAATTTTTAGGCCTAAAACAAGGCTGGCGCGCTGCCCCCACCATCTTACCATAGACTTAGTAAAATTTCCAGCAATTTCTATTTTGGCATGAACCTGGTGCGGCGCCCTCACCATCTCGCTAAAGACTTACCCAATTTTTCTACACTTTCAACATGTCTAGCGCACAACTCTTACTATCTCGCCAAAGTGTTAGTCAAATTCTTGCACTGCTGAACTCTTCTGGTGCGAGGCCTCCTCCATCTCACCAGAATTTTGGTGATTTTCTCTAAGTCTGGGAAGCTTTGGGGCTCCACGCCTACCATCTCGCCAAGGTATTGAAATGATCATCTTCTGAAGTCAAGTAGCTGGGTCCCTGAACTAAAATTGATGAAATTTTGTCAAGGAGCTAAAGACCTGGAGGGGGACGCCCACCATTGCGCCCAAACCTTCATCTCAGCTTTTCAATTCTTCAACCTTGGTTTATTTTTGGTCCTTTTCCTTTGCTTTCCTGCTCAAAACACCTCAAAAACTTTGTTTGCATACAAAATACACAAACATATGAGTTTATGCATTTCATAAGGATTATAAACTCAAGACATGGTAAAAGATGAGTAAAAACATGTCAAATGGGCATAGAAATATGCCCAACATCACCACCCTACAATTAAACCGTTGTTCATCCTCGAACAATCCTTTACTCCACACATAAACACATCTTTTACTATCACACTTGGTACCTCTAATAATTCACACTAAACCAACTAGAATAGAGCATAGATCAAGTGGTTCATCAACATACAACAATTCTCATCAAGCCCATGTACAGGTTTCACAATCAAGACTACACAACCTCTATAACTGATTCATCTTTACAAAACAAAGGGCCAAAACGATTAAGTATAAAACACACAACAAATAATACACCACCTTATACATCTTGTTCCCCTCACTTTAAGTGATGTTTCTATCTCATATTATCAATGAAAACACATGGAACATAGAAAGCAAGGCACTCTCATGCTCACAAATGATGTAATTCACATACATCCCATACCATAAGCTTGCCCTTCATGTACATTTAGACTTCTTGGATGTTATAAGAGATTCGGATCACAAGGTATATTCTTGATTGTAATGTCAGTTAAGGGATGTGTAGGAATGATATTTCTTTTATAGTGACTACCGCCCTAAGAACTTTTAAGATATTTTTAACTTTTTAAGTCCACCACCTTTTTCTTGTTTGTTCACCCTTCAATAACTTACCCTTTTTCTTTCTTTTCTTCTCATGCCCCTTTTCTACTACTTGACTACAAGTCTCTACTTATAGAATCAACAAGAATTTTGCAATTAAAGCTCCTATCTTTCATTGTCCTAGCAGCAGTAGGAAACACAATTCTATGGGCACCCCTTTTTCCTATTTTTCTTCTCTTACAACAATTTTTTTTCTTTTTCCCTTAACTTTCTACTTCGGTGGACCTTTACTTTTTATATATCAAACTGCCTAAGACTACATTGGATCAACAAGTCTGAGGTATTATAAAGAAAGGGGTTAAGCTACTTTCATGGCTAAGAAATAATAAGGTTTTATGGCTCAAAAGGGGTTAACTAGGGAGAATGTACAGGAAGGTAAAACGAACATGGGAAAAAACTTGGCTTTATCAATGAAATGCCTTGATCATATATACTCACTCCCTAAAAATTAGTTATCCTACATACACTAAGGTATGTTCTAGATGTTCCAATATGTACACACAAGACAATTCAACTCACCTCTCATAGCAATCAAGAGTCTAGTTGGCTTCCTACAGCTACAAATCTACACAATCATATTGAATGAAATTATTCATTATTAAGCCCTTAGAATCATTTTGAGTCACATTAAAGAGATATGAGTGTCTCTCATGGATTCCTCACACATGCCTTCAGGACACCACTTTATTGACTCTAGCATAACAGTTAAGTAGAATGTCAACAGCAGACAAGCGGATGGTCTATAACTCAATACTAAAAAATAGAAATGTGACTAAATTTCCTTAAGACGGTTGTCATCTATCTATCATAGGGAAGGGTCACTACTCTATGAATACAACGACACCTATAAAAATAAATATTTATCCAATTTAAATTACTCCCCTTCGAAAAATAACCGAGGCCATAAGAAAAATTGAAGGGTGGGTGAGATATGCCAATTTTCAAAAATTTTCAAACAAAGGTTAATGAACATACTCACCCTTCACCAACAACAAAACTAACTAAAAATGTTTTTGAACTAAAAATTTAAACTAAAACTAACAATCTTAATTACTAAAGACAAGCAGTGCATCCAACATCCCAAGGCATCATTAGTCATCATCATAGTAGCTAGCACAACCCAAGACCTAACCAATTATAAAGCTATTACTACGGGAATGAAACTATGCTACGCCTATAGATATAGCAATTAAAGAACAAACAGGAATCTTTCCTCCAGCCCACACTTAAACAGTGCACTGTCCCTAGTGCCTACAATCATATCAAAAGGTAGGGAAAAATGATCTTCTTGGCCTCTAAGCATCATTATCAGGATTGTAATCTTGATCCTCCTCCTCATCATCATCACCATTAACCTGTATGGCGCCCATAGTAGCATCCTTCTCCTCCTCCTTATCATTATCCAGATCATCAACACCGTTCGTCAGCACAATAGCCTTATCATCATCAAACAATTCCTCAGAAGCAAGTCCCACTCTACACATCTGCATTGTGCTCTCTGTGAGTGGGTATCTATCGTTAAGGGCTGTCATCTCCTTGGCTGTAGCTGGTCGGCTAGCTATTCTCGACTGTAAGTTAAGCATCCCAAATAAATGACCTTGCCAGCTCGTATCATAAGCCTAACGATCTGCTATAGTGATGCTTAAGTTGTAGAAGTGACAGACTCCTTCACCTTTATAGAATCAATCATCTTTCCTACTAAGTGCCCTGTGCAAGGTAGATGAAGGTCTGCCTCTTCCTCTTTAATGTCTGCTTCTCGCAAAAACTGGGTCAAGAGATTGCCACTCAATATTTGTACCTACAATTATCGCATGATCTCCTCATTTTCCTAGAGAACAACACCAAAATTAATTAGTATCCCCTTCATGAGAATGTACACAAGCACCACCCGCCCCTAGTAATTTCTATCATGTGAGTCCCTGGGAGAAACACAACACTAACTATCTTTACCCAAACTTTTGCCTCCCTTTTAAAGTAGGAGAATGAAAGTGTGGAGTGGATTCCCTTGTGGTCCTATGTCTATCTAGCGGATGAATGCTCACTGCAGAGAGTGTGACAGATGTCACGGTAAGGAGGCCTCTCATGTAAGATAAAGTACTCTGAAGGATCTATTGCAAGTGTGTCAAGAAAAGCATTGAACCTTTTGTAAGTGAACCGCACGACCTAACCCCTTATCTTTACGTTGGTGCTCTCTCCAAATGATATGTCCTAGTTTGTATAGAACTCCCTCACCAAGGTGAGGTTGCACTCTTCCATCTCAAAAAAGATTTATCCAACTCCTAGCTCATGGAGCTTGTCCTAATAGCAGGGAACTCCTATGCCAGGTGGCCCTCATCAATCCAATGTTCAGGAGTATACTTAGCCTCTGTCTGTGCATAGAACCAGCTAAGCCTATGAGACTCTACCGCTTGTACCCCGAAGTAATTAGCAGAGCTAGCCTTAGATTTTGATGAACTGGCTCCTTTTGTACCTTTCTGGACCCTCTTTACACCTTTGCCTTCTACTTTAATTTCCATTCCTTTTCTTTCTTTTGTTTCCATGATATCTGTCAAGAAAAAATTAAGAACAACACAAGATTAGTTCGTTAATAATAGGCTAGCTAATTAAGCGTTTAAAGGTGCAAAATTGACCCCACACTTAATTTGCTAGCATAATGGTGAGACTTTGTCCAATGGAGTACTCAAGACTTCCCCCATCATCATCCAACCTCACAACATTAATTCATTCACAAACTCTAATTCCAACAAAGTTCATGAATTTTTTCAACTCTCCTCTCATATTTAGCTCTTCAAGAATGCCTTAGTTGGCCATCTCCTCACTTTCCCTCCTTCAATTCTTAATTCAAGCAATTCAAACATGGAGGAAGCATTATTCAACTCATTCAACAACCCGACAAACAATATACTACTATCCATAATGAACTAACATGAATTTCAACAATTCAACTATTATTTACATTCAAGCATTCAAGACCCATGTACTTTCTCTCTCTAACATTAATGCATCTACCAACCAAATTCATGAATTCAAATCATCGTCCTCATTCATCCTCATAACTTCAAATCATGATATTCAACTAAAAATAAGTTAACTCAATCAAGGATACACATTATCATGGAAGACATTTAGACATTAAAGCTCATGAAACCCATAATATCAAATTTAAGCTTTTCGCCAATAATGGTGATTTGAGTCTTGAATCTTAGGGAAGAAGGGTGTGGGAGAATGCTTTCAACATTACCTAAACAAGAGAGAAGGAAAATACTTACTTGAGTTGAGAAGATGAGCTTCACCAAAGCATGACGAAGACAACAATGGAAGGGAGAGAGGAAAGGGGAGTTACGGCTTAAGAGAAGGAGGAGATAGAGTTTTTTGCCTTTTTTGTTTTTAAATTTTTTGAAGGAAAAGGATAAGTGGGAAATTAAATAAAGGTGTGAGGCCTAGGTGTTTGGTAATTTGAAGGTCTTTGAGCCAATATTGACCAAATATTTTCGCCTAAAAGACCCCTGGTGCGCCGCCCCCTTTGTCGCATCATAGACTTATAAAAAAAATTTCTTTAGGAAAGCTGGGTTGGTAGCACACCACTCATAGCACCAACTATAAGAATTTTTCTTCTAGAGTTTAACACCATAGCACAGGTATCTCACCACAGACTTAACCTTTTTCAACTTATTTTCCCTAACTCTTTTGGCCTCCAAAACTATGTTCGTCCCTACAAAACAAAGAAAAAATGTAAAAATGTTAGAACGATGGGTTTCCACCTGCCAAGCACCTTAGCTATAATTGTGGCATGATATTTATGGGTTTCTTCCCATGCAGCACCTGATTTAACATTGCAAAACGTCTATGGTCCCCGTCACTCCTTCATTCAAGTGAAATGGTAACCAAGTTGACAATTTAAAAAACTTTCCTGCAGCTTACACTGCTCAAACAACTTCTTACATCCTCTAAGATCAATTGTTGTCTTAACTGTGAAGTACTCATAGTTAAGAGGCATCCTTGCTGATCTAAACACTTCAAAAACTACTTCTTGACCATCCACCTTCATATATATCTTGCCCGTCTTTACCTTTATGATGGTGTCTGCTGTGGATAAAAATCCTCTCCCCAAAATGAGGGGAACTACTGTATCAGCTTCATAGTCTAGGATTATAAAGCCCACCAGAAGAATGAAAGGTCCCACCTTTATCAAGACATCTTCTATTATCCCATAAAGATAGGCCATAGGTCGGTCTCCAAGCTATAGAGTCATTGTGGTTGGACGAGGTTCACCTAGTCCAAATGTTCTTAACAAGGATGCAGGCATCAAGTTGATGCTAGCACCCACATCACATAAGGCTGAACTAACTTCCTTGTCTCCAATTATCATAGGAAGGGTGAAGCTCTCGGGGTCCTTAGGCTTTTTTGGACATTTATTGTGGACCTGAGAACTATACTCTTCTATAAGAGCCACAGTCTCAAACCCTGTTAACCGCCTCTTGTTGGCCACAATGTTCTTCTGGTACTTAGCCTATTTTTTAACTTCCTACAAAAGCTCCACCAAAAAAATGTTCACATGTACCTACTTCAACAAGTTAAGAAACTTCTTGCAAGTTGTATCCTCCTACTTTTGAAATCTTTATGGGAATGGAGGCAATGGTCTAGCTACTACAACTTTTAGTTGTGAGTTGTTTGACTCCCACACCTCACTCCTGGACTTCTCAACCTGCTCATCATCTGTCTTCTTTTCTCTAGGGACAACCTCACCTAGTTCCTTACCACTGTACAAAGAGATTGTGCTGAAATTTTCTTTAGGATTCTTCTCGGTGTTACTCGAAAGTGCTCCATTTGGCTTGTTCGTCTGTTGAAGGGTCAATTGCCCTATCTACCTCTCAAGATCACAGATGAATTTTGCCTCTCATTCACTACTTGAGTCTATTGCACCATCCATTGCTTCATTGTCTCCTCTAAAGAACTGCTCAATTGCTGGCCCTAAGGCCTTTGATAATTATTCTAGGGCCTTTGGAAGTTCTGGTTCCCTCCCCATGAGGGATTTACTGCATTTAGGTACCCCTATTGAAGCCATTGCCTGCGAAACCTCCAGCACGATTCTATTGTCCCACAAAAAATATAGGTTGGGGATTAAGTGGACAACTTGAATATACATGACCTTCTCCACATGCTCCACAATATGGTGGTGGTGTATGCACCTAATGCACCTACTGCACTTGGCTTCCCGCTGGTGTTGTTACAAGTTTGCTAATCACATTCACCAGCTAGCTAATATATACTCTGATTGCCGCAAGACCATCCACCTCAAGCTTTCCTGGCATCTTCGTGGTTGCGAATCCTCTGCCTGATTCTTGATAATCCTGACTTCTCGCTAATATGAGGTTCAAGAGAGCCTCAATTTCATCATAACTCGTGGATAGAATCTATCCTCGTGCAATAGCAACAAGAAGGATCTTTGACTAGAGCTTCAGAACCTCTATGAAGTTGCATCCAATTATCTCCTTAGGTTGCATGTGATGAAAAAAATCTCTCAAATAACCTTTGTAACATTCCCACACCTGAGCCAACGTCTCACCATCTTTCTATACAAAACCATAGATCTTTCCTCTCAACTCCTTGGTTCTCCTTGAAGAGAAAACCCGTTGATAAATTTGTTGGAAATAACCTCCGATGTGGTGATGGAACTTGCTGGTTCATTTTGAAGCCACATCTTGGCTTCACCAATCAGTGAAAACTTTAAACAAAGTCAGCTTCACATATTCATCTGACACGTCTGGTAATGAAAATTCTTGCTCAGCTCCACGAATGTCATCAAATGCTTATGGGGATCCTTGTGCGGCTTGCCCTAATATTGGCTAGTGTTTTGGACCAATCAAACAGTTCTTTCTTTTAGCTCAAAGTTTCCAATAATAGCAGGCTTAACGATTGCTTTAGAAGCATTCTCCAAGTTCAGCCTAGAAAAGTTCAACACTGGAACTCTCTCTTGGTTATTGCCCTGCCTCTGCTCGTTGTTCTCCATGAGTATCCTTCTAAAGGTCCTCTCAATTTCAGGATCAAGAGAAGCCCAGGTGATTCTTGACTTTTCGTACTTGGCATACACTGAGCATACAACCATGTAAACTTTACAAAAACAAAGAGACAAGTGTAAAATAAAAAATAAAATCCTAACCTACAAATGATCAAAAACTATACAAGTCCCCAGCAACGGCCTCAAAATCATGATGTCGCCCAACCGCATGCAAGCGCAAGTGGCCATCAAGTAATATAGGACTAGAATCCCCAATTATCGTACCCACAAATACTTGTCAGTTCAATCATTATAAGTTTATTACTTTATTAACTATTCTAACAAAACAATTAAAATGGGAATTGGTTTGAGAAACCAAACTGCTAAAACATTAAATAGAAAAATAACTAAAACAGTAGCAAGCTTGGTTTTACTTCGATGATGATGAAAATCTAGGGAAATGGCACATGTTCGGTTTCAAGTTGAGTTTTCAAGACGTGATTACACTAGAACGATTCTTCCTACAATTGCTAGTTCAAAGTTACTATCACTTTTCATGCCACTATCCCTAGCATCCAAGAACTATTTCATGAACCCTAATTCCTATATCCCTATGGTCGCAAGAGAAGCATGAAATAATGGTTATGCCTACTTTTATTTCAGCTAAATGGGATTGAAGGGTATATCCCTATCTTCATAAACAACTTATATCCTCTCACCAATGGGTTCGAGGGTCTTTGAATTTGCATTTTGTATTTACCTTTAACCCTTCCGATTCCCTTTCCTAAGTTCAATTAAAAGCCAACAGATGACCTATAAGGTGACCGGTCTCATAAATAATAAATTTAAAATAAGTAAATATAAACAACCGCAAAGAAGAATCAAATCTAGATTAAATCAGTCTATTCAACAACAACCATCAACCATGGCCAAAACTCTAGAATATGAGCTTAGCCACTGATATACAAGTGCAAAAAAAATTACTTATTCATTAACATAAAAAGTAAAGAGTAAAGAAGAGAAGAAACCTAGTGTAGACTTGGTCTTTCTTCCAAACGGCTTACAAGCATCCATAGATAAACTATGAAATGTTAAACTCTACAAAACTAGTCGAGTGATCTATCAAAAAATGACTAAAGATCCTTAACACATTCCCTAGAGGATATATTTATAGTTGAGCCTTGAAATGATGTTTCTGCCCTCCAAAACTTGGCTTTAAAATAAGCAATATTTTTGCCTGAAACAAGGCTAGCACGCCACCCCCTCCAACTCACCATATACTTAGTAAAATTTCCAGCAATTTCAGCTTTGGGATGAACCTGGAGCGGTGCCCTCACTATCTCACCAAATACTTAGCCAATATTTCTACACTTTTAGCATGTCGCGTGTGCCACTCTCACTATCTCACCAAAGTGTTAGTCAAATTCTTGCACTTTTGGATCCTTCTGGTGCAAGGCTTCATTCATCTCATCAGAATTTTGGTGATTTTCCCTAAGTCTGGGAAGCTCTGGGGCTCCACGCCTACCATCTCACCAAGGTATTGAAATGATCATATTCTAAAGTCATGTATCCATCACCCTATAGCACCAGAATTGATGAAATTTTTCCGTGGAGCTAAAGACCTGGCGCAGAGTTCCCATCATAGCCCCTGAACCTTCTTTTCAGCTTCTCAAGTCTTCAATCTTGGTTCATTTTGGGTCCTTTTCCTTTACTTTCCTGCTCCAACACCTCAAACATTTGTTAGCTTATAAACAAAAACATATGAATTTTTATGTATTTCATAAGGATTATGAACTCAAAACAAGGTAAAAGTGTTCGGGGTGTTATATGGGTATAAAACTCACACGCAAGAGCACGTGGTCGAACAAGTAGTAAAGTGGCTTAAGTAAGCCAAGTATCGATCCCACAGGGACTGGGATAAAGTGCAATCTGCTCAAGTGTACTATATTTCGATTCTAAAAATGCAGACAACAGTGTAACCAAGAGTTTGATATTTTGTTTTATAATTTTTATGCTAAAGCTAAAACAACTATCTAATTTGAGTCTGAACTATGAATGAGAGCATGCAGAGGTTAAACGAACATGTAATGAAATTAATTATCGATGTAATTTGGTTAGTCTTTTCCTCCGGTTTCTAGCCAAGAACATTTGCCAAGAGATTAAAACCCTTGTATTTAACCTCACTTAAGAATCATGAACCATCCACCTACATTTCTGTGATTAAATGCAATTCATGTTCTAGCCATACAAACCCGGTTCCTAAATTGACTAATACGACTTTCAGGTATATTTCTATCCTAAAAGTAAATCAATTCCCAATTTTCCCAAATCAAGTAAATATCATATTGTATTAATTCACAACTTTCCAATTTCTTTCTCTCTCGAGTGAAATCGGACTTTTTAGATGTACATTAACGTAGGCCACACATTAATGCAGTAAGAACAAAAATTAAAAGAACAACCATGGAAGAAAAGATGAAAAACCAAAGAATCAATGATCACATTTCATTACAAGTGTTCATGACCTCAGCAAGAAGATGAATTAGCCACTCATTTGTATGAGTGGATTAAACATCGTTAAATGAGTGTTAAACATACAAGCAATTCAATACAAGGAGAAGGAAAGAGAGAAAAACCCTGATAATTTCATCCCCTCAACTGCCTGTAACCCACGTTCTTGCTCCACCAAGTCAGAATATTGAAAAATGAACCTAAGTGTTCTATTTATACTGGTGGGAATTTTTTCCCGGAATAACGAGCAACGTGTCACGGAGTGCATCGCGGAGCACTACCTCCGTGACACGCTACGAACGCAGACCTTCACTGGAACTGGGGGTCCAGGAAATAAAGCCCAACGTGGCACGGCGTGCAACGCGGAGCCAAGCCACCATGCCACGGACCCATCGCGTACCCTCTCTGGAATTTGGGCGAAAATTCCCTATCCAGGCAGAAGGCCTCCGCGATGGCAGCGTGACACGGCTCCATCGCAGAGCCCCTTTATTTTATGCTATCCAATGCCTTGTCCCGTGCTCACGTCGGAGTTCAACCCCGATATCTTCCAACATGCATTTAAGCTTCTCAAAATTTCATTTTACCTGCAAAACAATGCTAATCATGTTGGTTAGTATAAATTCACATTTTATTACCAATTACACGAGAATGTATACACATTGATAGATAAACAAGGCTAAAATGGCACTTTTGAGTATCACTTGGGCATATAAATTTTTCCAAGATCACTTACCCCACACTTAAATCCTTGTTCGTCCTCGAACAACAATCCTACACTTCATGCAATTTACATCCCAACCTCGCTACTTTGGTTCGACAATTTAGGCTACGGTCATACTGATTATTCAATACAACAAATCATCAAGAAAACATGCATGGTCCTATCAATGCAATGACCTTCAATACATCAAGACCTCCTAGACTTAAGAATCGACTCTCGATATTGGCAAACTCATACAAATCAGCTGATCAAGATATCTGACACGAAAATTAATCTCTCATCAAGCATGTGCCCTCACAACACAAGAGAATCTTCCCTTTTTTGCTCATATCAACTCACAAAAATTCAAGTAGGGGCATGTAAACACAATTTCGCTCTCTCTCCCAAAAGAATTCACATGCATCATGTCATGACCCATAAGCTTGCCCTTAGTGTATTACTCTACTAATATAAAGAAGTGCGATGTAAGATCACGTAGGACTTTAACTGGTTGTAATGGAAGCTATGGAACTAGTAAATATTGGGTTAGCAAATAATAGCCACTAGCATCCTTAAGCGCCTTTTCAACACATCCCATCAACTTATGGACATTGTTTCTTGTTTCATCCTCCCATTCTTGATGTTTTTCTTTAGTTTGGCCCATCTTATTAAGCACACTTGACACAACAACAAAGATTATTCATGCACCTTCATTATAGTTTATTTATAACAAGTGCACCTTCAACCTTTTCTTTACTTCTATCACTCTGCTTTTCTTTTCTTTTCACCATTCTCACTCTTTGACACTTTGGGAAAATGATTTTCTCTTCTTAAGCGCTTAAGAGTTTTGTATAGACTTTACGGCTAATGAAAAGAAGAGGATTAAGCTCGGTTTACACTTTTCGACAAAAGAAAAAATAATAGGCTAAAGGCTCAACGGGCTGACTAGGGTATACAATCAAGGTGGGTACGACAATGAAAAATAGAAACTTTCGGTTAACACAAAGAAATGCCTACATCCTTTCCTACAATACACCTCCTTCATTTCGTTTCGTACACACACCAGGCAAGTTCTAGACATTTTACAACAGCATGGAATAACGATACCTCACTTCACACTTATTGCACATGCTCAACTCAAGATGTATTCACAGACTCTTCAATCAGCTAATTACAGGAATTCAAGCATTAAGCCTCAATCACACTGAATCGAACTCTATGGCCTAGGTATCTACACATATTTACAAAGTGGCATGCTTTCATTCGAATCACCTTTGCATTTTAAATATCATGTACAACACGCAACCAGAATTTCGCAACCATAAAGTAACTCCAGGTTTTGGGATGCAACCCACCAAAGAAAAAAACAACTAAAAAAATCTAAACTAGAAAAAAATCTACTCCTAGCGACTACATTTCCCTTAAGACGGTCATCATCCATCCATCATAGGGAACGGTCACTACTATGACTTCGGTTCAATGGGACCATTCTCGGTAAAAGAACCCAAAACAAACGCCGAGAAACCCAAGAAGTAAAAAAATTTTTGAAAATATCGATCATTTTGATAACAAAAATATGTACAAAATCAGCTAGCAACATTCAGCAACACATGTCAATTTCATATAAATTTACAATACAGAACAAAAACTTAACAAATCACAAATCACAGGGAACAACAAAATTTCACATACACGACAACAAATTAGAGCATACATACATAATAGCACAACCAGCACCTAACTACTTCCACCCCACACTTAGCTCGAACACTGTCCCCAGTGTTCATAAAAATCAAAATAGCACAAAATCGGGCGGTGGAACTCCCTGATCAATCAAAGTACTCCACTTCTTCGTCAGGTGCTGCTGCTTCATCTCCCATGTCAGAATCACCCCCGTCGTCATCATCGGAGTCCTCTCGACGTGTCTCCTCATATGTGGGGATGTCATCATCTGTGGGCTCTACAAATGCTGGCCCCACTCGGCATAGAGCCCTGGCATTCTCGCCGAAGGGTTAGTCTAGCTCGAGCTACCATAGCTCCTCCTCTGTCGCCGGCCTCCCGCCTATCCTCAACTGGAGCATTTGCATCCCATACATACGAGCCATATACTGATCATCACGAGCATGTCGCTCGCCAAGAGTAAGCACTGGCCCGTGGGTGGTGTCGGGTGCCTTAGTTTTAGTAACATCTAAGGCCCGCCGCTCAATCTGCGGGATATAATCAAGGGCCTCTTCCTCGACATCTAGGCCCCTGAGGAAGGTGGTGAGTAGTCCACCAAAGCCGTACCTGTGCCCCTGATGCAACCGGGCTCTCTTCATGGTGGAGATAATCACCGCCCCCACGTTGATCTCCAGCCCTTTCATCAGGGCGTACACCAAGCATACATGATCCCAAGTTACATCTGTCATATGTACCCCCGAGATTAGGCAGGAACAGACTATCTTCAGCCAGATTCTGGCTTCCCTGTTCATCTGCGAATACGACAAAGTCTAATGGTAGCCCCTCTCCTTGTGTCTGCTCCATCTAGCTGTCGATCGGGTCCCACATAATGTGCATCTGATGTCCGCATACGGTGGGGTAATGTTATGCTGTCGGAGCACGTGGGCGTCTGTGTCCCGCTCCCCTATGATAGCATTGAGGTGGTGGGGCTCAAATGTGACTATTTGCCCTCTGATTTTTATGGTGTTACTTCTGAGCATCGGGTTCCAATTGACATAAAATTCCCGAATCAGGTGCAGGTTGCATTCCTTGGGCTCTTCAAAGATGAAGTTGAGCCCTGCTGCCTCGATCCGGTGGACAATCCTAGGGAACTCCTGTGCCAATGTTCCTGTGCTATATGCTCCTCGGGGAAGTATTTGTTTTCTTTGTTCTTTGCGTACAACTTCTTCCCCTCATCCGTCACCCAACTTGTTCTGTAGTGGCGGCGTTGGCCGCGTGGAACTGCTGGTGCTGCTGGGACTGCTGTGCCCAGTCTGATTCGCTTCCTTCCGGCGCCAGAAGTTGATGTGCCTTTCCCTTTTTCTTGCTTGCTCGCCATTTTACCTGTCAACCCAAGTAGACAAGATCAATGTTAAGCCACTGAGTATTAACTTCGGCTAAAGTCGGGTTAAGCTAAACTACCCCACACTTAGTTCTTAGCTACAGTTACAACATACCGGCAAGATCATGCTTAATTGTATAAATAAACAACCAACTATACAAACATGCTTAGTGCATACGAAGAATTCAACGGTATATATTCTATGTGCTACTCAGACTTCATACAGTTAACAACAATCATTATCATCGATAACCTTTTAATCCATCGCACTTAGCAAGGAAAAAAACAAAGAAACGAAAACAACAACAAAAATTTATCTATACGAACCTATATAACCAACCCAATTCTTGCAAATTTCAACATTCCTCTATCCCGAGAATCCGTCGTTCTATAAACATCCTAACAATTAGTACATCGACTCATCTCATTCAACATGTACATCCCGGCATGAATTTCACAAGTTCACTACATTTTTCACTTCAAATTCAAAAACAAGCCCTAGAAATGATGATATCAAGAAAATTCGATTGAATTATGCAATTAACGAGTTCAAGCAATCATAATGATATTCCGAACATTCATCAACAACAATTCAATTGAATTCATGATTAATTTTTACTTAGGGCAAACTTAGCTCACCTCACATGCTCAATATCGAAGAAATTCGACAAGAAATGAGATGAAATTGAAGAACATACCTTGACGTTGAAGAATTGAAGCAAACTCGATGATTTTCTTAGCCTACTCCATGTCACCTTGAAGGGGGATGGGTTTTGGGGAGTTTGGTCGCGGAGTGAGTGAAAAATAAGGAAAAGGAAGGGGTTTTCAGGGTTAAAAAGTAGAAAAATCGCGCGGGTCACCCGACGACCCGGTGTGACCCGTCGCGATATACACGGCAACGTGTCACATAGTGCATCGCGGTGCACTGCCTCCGGGACACGGAGCCGTCGCGAGCCTGTTCTGGAAATTTTTAAAAAATCCGGATTATACCCAACGTGTCTCGGAGGGTAACGCGGAGGTCCACCTCCGTGACATGGAGCTATCGCCCTAGCTCACTGTTTTGCCACTTTTTGTTAATTTTCATACCTCGAATTTTCCTTTGCGATTCCGTGCATATTTTCCTCCTTTTGACTTGAAATTCATCTCACTATACAAAATTGGTTAGAATTATAGGTTTCACTCTAACTAAAAATAAAAACAAAAACTAAAACGAAAATTTTGTTGTAAATCAAGAAAAAGAAAAAGAAAAATATATTTACACTTTACAAAGAGAAAAATTTTTCCACGGGTTGCCTCCCGTGCGGCGCCTGGTTTACCGCCGCGGCTCGACGTCGTTAAGCTCAGTTGTCCTCTAGGGTGATGGATGATTTCTCTCGATCACCGTCCTCCCCCCAGTAGTGCTTACACCGTTCTGGTGGTTTTCCCAATAGCTCTCGCGAATCCTTAATCTGCTCATTATCGCCTTGATCAATCACATTGATCACCGAGAGTTCTTCGTGCACCATCGGGAGCTTGGGTGCCTTGTACACATCGAACACCTCCACCTTGTTGTGTGCTCGCATTGTTAGCTACCCCGCAGCTACGTCAATTAGTGCTTTCCCGGTCACCAAGAAAGGACGTCCCAAAATAAATGGGACTTCCGCGTCTGGTTCAAAATCCAGCACGACAAAATCTACCGGAAAAATCAGGGATCCAACTTGCACCAGAACGTCCTCCACAATGCCATCAGGTCTGGCTAAGAACTGATCCGCCAATTGCAAGATTACTGTTGTGGGTCTAGGAATCCCTAGACCCAGCTTTTTAAATACCGATGACGGCATCAAATTTATGCTCGTTCCCAAATCACACAATCCACGAGCTCGGATGCTCTGCCCAATAGTAATCTGTATACTAAAGCTCCCAGGGTCTTTGAGCTTTGTGGGCAATCTGTTTTGAATCCGGGAAGTGCACTCCTCTGTTAGAGCCGCCGTGGCATACTCAGTCAACCGACTTTTGTTTGCCACGATGTCCTTTATATACTTAGCATATTTCGGCACTCCCTGCAAAACATCAGCAAGAGGTAAGTTAATATGTACCTGTTTCAGCACCTCCATGAATTTCTTGAAACACACCTTCTCCTTGTGTTTCTTTAATCGTTGAGGGAACGGGGGTGGTGGTCTTTCTGATTCAGCTTCCTTAGTCTTCCCCCTCTCATCACTTTGCTCCCTCTCAACTTCTGCTTCTCCCAATTGTTGAGGTGGTCTTTCTGGTTCCACCTCTTTCAGCTGCAAACCACTCCTTGTGGTCACTGCATTCACCTGCTTGGGATTTTGATCTGTGTCGCTCGGAAGTCCTCCTCTAGGCCTTGTGTTTTGGGCTCCAACAAATTGCCCAAATTGATATTCAAGTGCCTTGGTAGCTAACTAGTTGTTTTTCACTTCGATTGCCAATTTCACATAGTCAGCCTGCAATTGAGCTTGGTTAGCTATCATGGTCTTGAACATCTACTCAATGCTGGGTGATGGTGGTGGAGGAGGTGCATTGTTGTTTCTGAATTGTGCTTGATAATTCTGCTGCCCTCCTTGGTTCCTTTGCACACCCTGACCCGAACTTTTCCCCTGATGGTTGTTGCTACCCCAGGAGAAATTAGGGTGATTCCTCCAATTAGAATTGTAGCTATTACCATACTGTTGGTGGTTGTTCCTTTGTACATTTCCCACAAAGTTTACCGAGTCAGGATTGGCTCCACAACACTCAGCTGAGTGCTCACTGCTTCCGCACACTTCACACCACATCTGCTGCACTGCATTCACTGGGGCTTGAGGCTAGTTCATTGTCATGTTGCTGAAGTGGGTGTTAAGTTGATTTTGTAATGCAGCTATATGTGCAGCAATAGCTGTAAACCCATCCACTTCTAGCACTCCTGCTGCTTTCCTTGTCCTGCCTCTTGATGAATCAGCATTACGTTCCGGATTGCCATGCGAAATACGGTTCAACAAGGTATACAGCTCCTCATAAGTTTTCTCCAGTGCTTGTCCTCCAGCTGCAGAGTCTAGCAATATTTTTGTGTGGGGTTCCAAACCCTCTATAAAAGTGTGCACCAGCACATCATTGGACTGATGATGATGAGGACAATCCCTCAACATGGACTTGAATCTCTCCCAGGCCTGATATAGATTCTCTCCCTCTCTCTGTTTGAAATTTAGAATCTGACTTCTAAGTCTTGCTGTTTTACCAGAGGGAAAAAACCGTATCAAGAATTTCCTTGCAAGATCATCCCACGTAGAAATAGAATTCGGTGGCTCAGCTTTCAACCACCTCTTGGCTTCTCCCAATAGAGAAAATGGGAACAATGTAAGTTGGACATAATCTGATGACACTCCAGCGGGGATATAAGTGTCACTTATCTCCAAATAATTTTGGAGATGCTGCTGTGGATCTTCATGAGGGAGACTGGTAAACTACCTGCTAGTGTGCAGCAATTGCACCATATTCTGCTTAAGTTCAAACCTCCCTCCTGGCTCAGGTTTGCAGATGCTAGATGTGACATTATTAGCATGTGGGATTTCCACCTCGCGAACCGGCCGAGCTGCTACTTCTTCGGGCACTAACACTGCCCGTACTACCAGTGGATTCTGTTGTTGCTCCATGATCGTCTGTCTGAGCAACTGCAGCTTCCTTTGTAGAGCTTCTCTTCGCTTACTATGAAATATTCTTTCTGGCTCTATATACGAGTCCACCAGCTCCTTGTCTCTTGCCAGTGTTCAACAGAAATTAAATCTGCAAAATACAGGCTAAAACCAAGTTGTCAACACTAAGAAAATAAAAATACAGTAAAGTAACACTTAAAACAATTTCACCAATTACCAGTCCCCAGCAACGGCGCCAAAAACTTGTTCGGGGTGTTATATGGGTATAAAACTCACACGCAAGTGCACGTGGTCGAACAATTAGTAAAGTGGCTTAAGTAAGCCAAGTATCGATCCCACAGGGACTGGGATGAAGTGCAATCTGCTCAAGTGTACTATATTTCGATTCTAAAAATGCAGACAACAGTGTAACCAAGAGTTTGATATTTTGTTTTATAATTTTTATGCTAAAGCTAAAACAACTATCTAATTTGAGTCTGAAGTATGAATGAGAGCATGTTGAGGTTAAATGAACATGTAATGAAATTAATTATCGATGTAATTTGGTTAGTCTTTTCCTCCGGTTGCTAGCCAAGAACATTTGCCAAGAGATTAAAACTCTCGTATTTGACCTCACTTAAGAATCATGAACCATCCACCTATATTTTTGTGATTAAATGCAATTCATGTTCTAGCCATATAAACCCGGTTCCTAAATTGACTAATACAACTTTCAGGTATATTTCTATCTTGAAAGTAAATCAATTCCCAATTTTCCCAAATCAAGTAAAGATCATATCCTATTAATTCACCACTTTCCAATTTCTTGCTCTCTCGAGTGAAACCGGACTTTTTAGATATACATTAACGTAGGCCACACATTAATGCAGTAAGAATAAGAATTAATAGAACAACCATGGAAGGAAAGATGAAAAACCAAAGAATCAATGATCACATTTCATTACAAGTGTTCATGACCTCAGCAAGAAGATGAATTAGCCACTCATTTATGGATTAAACATCGTTAAATGAGTGTTAAACAAACAAGCAATAGAATACAAGGAGAAGGAAAGAGAGAAAAACCCTGATAATTTCGTCCCCTCAACTGCTTGTAACCCACGTTCTTGCTCCACCAAGTCAGAATATTGAAAAATGAACCTAAGTGTTCTATTTAAACTGGTGGGAATTTTTTCATGGAATAACGAGCAACGTGTCACAGAGTGCATCGCGGAGCACTGCTTCCGTGACACGCTACGGACGCGGACCTTCACTGGAACTGGGGGTCCAGGAAATAAAGCCCAACATTGCACGGCGTGCAACGCGGAGCCAAGCCACCGTGCCTTGGACCCATCGCGTACCCTCTCTGGAATTTGGGCGAAAATTCCCTATCCAGGAAGAAGGCCTCCGCGATGGCAGCGTGAAACGACTCCATCGAGGAGCCCCTTTATTTTATGTTGTCCAATGCCTTGTCCCGTGCTCATGTCCGAGTTCAACCCCGATATCTTCCAACATGCATTTAAGCTTCTCAAAATTTCATTTTACCTGCAAAACAATGCTCATCATGTTGGTTAGTATAAATTCACATTTTATTACCAATTACACGAGAATGTATACACATTGATAGATAAACAAGGCTAAAATGGCACTTTTGAGTATCACTTGGGCATATAAATTTGCCCAAGATCAAAAGGATAGGCAAAAACATGGCAAATGAGATTAGAAATATGCCCAACATCACAATACCAACAAATAAATTTCGGTGGTAACTCTTAAAATAATGCAACAAAAGACTAAAAAAGATGCTAGACTTGATATTTTTCCTTAAGAAAGTCGCCTCTTAATTTATCATAGAAAAATGCCACCCTGTTCGATAACAAGAGAAAAGAAAGAAAATTTTGCTCCGTGGAAAAGAACTATGGTAAAGTAAACCCTTGGAGTTTATTGCTATCTACTATGAACAAAGACGGATTTTTAGTCATAGGTCATTAAACATCCGACAAAGTAAAATTGACACATCAATCGTAACCAACATTATCAACATAAGAATTCTATTTCAACACAAGCCCGACAAGGGCACTAGAGTTAATAAATAGCTAACAAGAGAGGCACAATCCAACCCCAACAAAGAATTTACATTTTCCCGAATGTACAAAGTAAAAACAATTATGGATAAGAACTCCCTGAATCAGATACTCTTTGGCATCATCATCAGTCTCTTTATTCTGATCAGTCTCACCTCTTTAACCACCCCATCTTCATCATCAAAGCCTGCAAATAATTCATCAATAAGTCCTTGGTCTGTCGATGATACAGTCATGGCCTCGCCAAGGAAGCTTATTTCGGGGTCAGCCATAGGTTCCCAATTTTGGAGCTCTCTTTCATCTTAGAGAGATGAGACTGCTCCTTCAACCATATCCATGCGGGAGCATAGCTTGTTCAAGCTTTCAAATACATCCTTCATTGCCTTCTTCACCGACCTTTGGATGAGAGCTAGCAAGTCTTGAGCCAACCTTTGTAGGTTGTTTTCAAGAGATCATGTCATTTTTGCCAGCTTTTGGATCCCACTTGGTCTAGAGGATGAAGGAGGAGGTGAAGGCCCGTGGAGTGGTGCTTCTCTAGAAGCAACCCCCGATATCTCGGGGTTTGGATCATTGAGAACGGGAGCCATGTTTTGAGCTATGTCATGAGAGGTTGAGTCCTTGGGTGCATCCCCAGCTTGTAGCCTCTTTATTTTGCTTTTGGGAGCATCATCGTCTCTCTTCTTCTCTATGCCAACCACACCCATAGCGGAGCTAGGCTTTTCATCTGGAAATAAAAGGACTCTCACTTTTTGGAAAAGTTGGCTTATGAGAACTGGTATGGCATGAAGAGACTGTGGTGTCTAGCCTTTCTCTTCATCTAGGTGGCCACCACATTACAAAAATTTATGGGCACCCCTAACATAATTCAAGAAATGAGAATGGATGCCTCAAGGTTTACCTGCTAATCATTTTTAGATAGCATGATATGGAAACACACAAATTCCAACTCCAGTTTGACCTCAAATTTAAGGTCTTGCCTTGAAAAGTCACCCCCCATGCTTGCCTAGAATGGTTGACCATTTGCTATGTTTCCCTCCAACCAGCCAAATTGATCCTCCTTGTTTTCCACTTTCATTGCTAACTCAGTCCCCGAGTCAATCTCATCCTCCCAAAAGATAGCATTGATAGCATCCAGAGTGATGTCTACCTCTACACCTCAAATCATGACTAATGGTAGGCAAGGAAAATCATCTACTTTCCCTACGTGATTCATGGCGTCTTTCCTTACTTGATACAAGGCATAGAACTCCAACACCAGATTCAGGAAGTAGTTGGGTAGAGCCTCTATGAACATGTGCCAGTGCCTATCATTAGATTAGGCATTGATGTTGGGTAAGTCATCCCTTATCCCTGCCAAGGCAAATCACTTCTCTGTAGTGATTGGTCTCTCTAACTATGTGAGGTAGTGCTTTTTCATGTCATGCATACAGAGAATGATGGCATCCCTAGTGTTGGCAGAGCCTGGGGTTTCCTTAGGTTTGCCCTTCCCTTTACTTTTGAACATGGAAGGAGCTTTTCCATTTTCTTGTTTCCTAGAAGAAGTCATAATGTGCAAGATAATGTTAGTGCCACAAATATGCCAAACTCATTTTATGTGTTCTTTATAAAAAGTAAAAGAAAACAATTATGCTATGCTAGGGAAGAAAATTAGAAAAATTGGATGCCAACCAAAATGAAACATAATTAGTGATAACTGGCAACACTTGTGCTCCACCTGTGTTTCACAGGTTAAGACCCGTAGTTCATTGGTGCAACGTAGGGCTACAACAGAATCTCTAGAAAAATTCATGGATTCTGCATTACAGCTGCATTTTGCAGTAGTTGATACGTGATTACACAGAATCTAACATTCCAACCTTGATTTTCACAATTTTTCCAACCTTGATTCTCATCATGAGGGTACCAAGGGCCTTTGTTGGCATCTTTGTATCCTTGATGAGAACCCCCCATTTGACCCGTCATGTATTGACATTCCTCCTCATATCTAGGAGGCGAACCATCTCCTTCATATTGACTATGCCCTTAGGTCCCTGCAACATTCACACACTTGGCTCAAGCCCTCATATCATGTTTATATTTTACATTAATGTCGGTCATCATCTTTTCTAAGGTTTCATCTCTTTCCTCATCACTCCTTCTCATTTTCGCGGTTACAAGTGGATGCACACCATATAGGGACACCTTGGTGTCTCTAGTGTGCCATGCTCTATTTATTTTGGTTATATGATCAAGACGAGCTTTGGCCAATATGAATGTTTGGTCCATAAGGGACCCACCAGCAAGGTTGTTGGCCGCCAACTTATTGATTGAGTCAAGAGAATGAAGAATGTTTGAAGTAGTACTCAATATAGCAAACCATGGTTGGGACATATTGTAACCTTCTTCTTGAAGCGGAGACAAACCTCATGCAGTGGCTCTCCTGGGAGTTGTCTAAAACTGGTAATTTCGTTCCTCAATTGAAGCATTCTTGAGAGAGGGAAGAATCTGTCCAGAGAGGACTCTGTTAGCTCCTACCATGAAGTGATTGATCCCTGGGGCAACTCTTCTAACCAAACAGTGGCTAGTTAATGAGAGTGGAAAAAGCCTTAACCGAATAGACTCATGGCTTTTGTTGGTAATATTAAAGGGTTGGAATATTTCAAGAAAGTTGTGGAGTTGTCTATTGGCATCTTCACTTGGTTACTCTCTGAATAATCCCATTATTTGCAACAAATGTAGAATGGTGCTTGCCACATAGAAGACAACATTCCCTACCATAGGTGGTGTCACAACTCGAGTTTACACCCTAGTCGTAACACGGGACAAGAAACCCCACAAGGTTCTAAGTCGACCCATGACATAATCATAACATATCACTTAATAATAGAAACAACCAACATCATAAATAAGCGAAAGCTAATTGCAAGAGTCTAATAAGGAGCCGTATGAACAATTGTAACAACACTTTGATACAACATTTAATCTATATAGAAAAGTCTGAAAGCCTTCACTGAACTGATGAGTTGCTGGGACAAGTGCCCAGCTAACCCTTAAAATCTGAAAACTGAAACATAAAGAAAATATAAACATAAATCACATCCTTGGGAGATGAGGACTCACCACTAGAAGTTGTGAGGGAATGAAGCGTATCTAACCACAAGGCTGAGTCTGGGGACCTGAATCTATATCATGAAATGATATAGCATAAAAAGGCATGCGGTCAGTATTTGGAATGTACTGAGCATGCGGGAAAAATGTAAATAACTAAATATACAAATATACAATAAGGAGATAACAAAGTACATCAACATAACTTATTTAACATGCAACATTCCTCTTATGAGTCACATACACATATATATACATGAAACTTTCTTTTGGATCTCATATTCGAAAACATCATCGAACTCATACATAAGGGTCAAGTTCTGAACATTCAGTGAGAGCTGAATCTGAAACTAGCATCACACACTGTACTGGATCACTGTTGGTAATTGAGTCTGATTCTCATTATACTAAATCTATTATAATCTGAAATCTGAATCATACGGAACTAAATCATGTTGATAACATAACTAAGGGGGTCATTCTCTACTATGGAGAGTCCCAGCTAAACTAAGAGAGTCATTATCTAATAGGGAGAAACCCAACTGAACTAGGGAGTCACTCTCTGCTATGGAGGATCTAGACTAAACTAGCGAGTCACTCTCTGCTATGATGGATCCCGATTGAACTAGGGAGTCACTCTATTCTATGGAGGATCCTGAGCTGACCAAGGGAATGTTTCTCAGCTATAGAGAGTCCCTAGCTGACTAGGACATGAGGAGTACTGATCTGACATTATGTATCTGGTCTATGCTACAACAGCTAGTCAGAAACATGAATATACACTACTTTCATTATACAACATTCATTTCGAAAGGATTAAGGCCACTTTCTACTAGCATCAAACCCAACAATCTGAAATATCATTCTCATGCTTTATCATCATAAAATATCATCATGGAGCCACATCAGTATTTCTTCAAACATCTTACATTAGTGAACATCTATAGATTCACCTCATGCATTATACTTCCACAACATTTAAATTCCGGATTCATATCATTCAACATGTATCATAGAGTCATTCATGGTCCATAGGTCCAATTCGTACCTTAACATGCATACATTGATTCATATATTCTAGATTTATGGAAAGGCATATACTTATCTCATAACTTAAATATTTTACAATGAGATCATGGGAGAAGCATACATCTTCATTTAATAAGACCCATTTTGAGATTTACTCCAATGCATGAGAAGGAGGCATTAATTAGGCTATTATCATTGATTTTCCTTATACTCAACCAGCTCCATTGAAAACATAATGAAAATACATATTCTACTTTCAATTGATCAAGTGCGTAAACCCTAATTTCATACATATTTATTAAATGACATATTCGAGTTCTTAAGGGAAATCATATAATCTTCACATATTTAAAGCATGGATACGAGGTATTGCTATAATCGAGTGCACAATAATAAGGTCCCATTAAATGTTCAAGCCATTTCAAGAATTACATTCTATAATCACGTATTTTCCATTATATAACACATAATTAAAGGTAAAAAAATTATTCTAATCATAATTAACTCATAACCACAGTGGATCTTAGCATTTAAAGAAAATATTGAAGAAATCAGCCATCACACAAAACCCTAGGTCATGCTTTACTAGAATAGTTGAAATTGGGTTTTTGTTAAACATTTGGGGCACAAGGATGGAAGAATATCCTTGTTGAAAGCCCACATACCTGCTTCGAGGAATTTCCACTTGAACTTGACCTTGAAGTCTTTGAATAATCCCTTGAAGAATCCTTGAACCTTGAGAGAGAGGAGGAAGAAGGGTTTGAGAGTTATTTGATGAATAATGAGTTTTAGGCTATTTACACATTAAAAATTTCCCATACCATGCCAAAAATGACATAGTTTAGGAGTTAGAAGCATAGGATTTTACGAAATCACCCCTAGAAAAACGCAGGGAAAGTCTTCCTGCCAGACTCTACGAGGCACTCAGCAAGTCGTGGGGTAGGCATCAACTCTTGGGGAACAAGTTGTGGAGTGCATTAGTTAAGGTCCATTTTTTTGCTCTTCCCTTCCCACAGGTAACTTGACGATTCGTCAGGTCCACGGCGACTCGTCCCTCCTTTTGTGGTCTCCAGTGTCTCGAAACCTCACCAGGAATTTTCAATCTCCACCCAATGGCCGACCTAATGAGTCATGGGATTACCTAACAATTGGTTGGGTCATCCGTGTCCACTAACCCGGGCTACAATTCTCGACTGCTCCCCACGGGTCTGACCACGACTCATGGGGTCACTCAACAGTCATCCCTCGACTCGTTCTATGCAAAAATTTTCACCTTCTGTCTGAATTCTTTCTTTAAGTCTAGAATCTAATCTTAGGAACATTTGGGGTGTTACAATATCTCCCCCTTGGGAACATTCGTCCTCGAATGTTGGCTAAACATACTGAAAGGATAGTGACGGAACTGAAATTCCACAGTCAATCAATAACAACTAAAACTAATGGAGCATCTCACCTTGGGCTTACCTTACACAACAAAACGAAATATCTAAATTGAACATACATGTTATGGCACAAGTGAGACCGAAGGGCATGAAACTAACATGGGACTAGATAGAACACTGAGAAGAATTCTTCCCCTTTAACTGGCACTAAACTTATACGGATTGAGCCTTCGCTCTCAAATCACTTTCTGTTACAGGGTTAGAATTCATAACATCTGGTCTAACTTCAATTAAAGGTCTCATTAGGACGAATCATTCATGACATCTGTAACTGGACACACACATAAGATAACCTGAGTCTGCTGAGCTACTAAGCATATTCTAGAGACTGAGTCCAAACTGATCATACTGGGAAACATGAATTAATGCACATAACTGATTCATAAGACCCAGATGAGCCTAAAGGATTCGTAGAGTAAGACCGACATTGCTATCAAAAGCGGTCATCTATAGATTCTAGGAGTCTGCACATAGGGATGGGAATAACTTAGCTTCAACCGAACTACAAGAGAAATTCTCTGAATGTGAAAGGATTGAAATATCATGACTGTTAGGATTAGGACTCCTCTAGCATCATATTCAAGATCCTACTAGTCTCACATACTTGGCATCTCTCCCTTAGCTTAAAGCCAGCATTCTAAGGCTTCTGAATCTTCTTAAGGTCGGGGCTAATTCACTATCTCCTAGCTCCCCTTTTATCTCCAACCATATCCGTAAGTCTTACATTAACAACTTTCCACTTCACACATCGACAACCTCTTCTTAATCACAATCATAGAGCTTCTTATTTAATACTGTGGTTCTGGGACTAGCAACATACAACGAGTAACACGAGATTCACAACATACCTATGGCCACTACTGGCGACTTGCCCTTATCCAGGTGTGCTGCTACGGGTCTGCCGCCCAAGTTAGATGATGCACCCTGCTGAAACGAATGGGCTATCAGAGCTACTGACGAAATGGCTGAGGATCTACTCTCACCTCGCTTCACCACTACACAATCTCGGTGTTTATGGCCCGACTGGCCGCACCAAAAACAAACATCTGATTCGGCCGTACATTCTCCCAAGTGGTGCTTCCCACAACTAGTACACATTAGATACATAATCTCTCTCACTCTAGTTTTATACGGGCATTGACTTTCAAAAAATGTTGAGGCCACTAGTTTATGCTAGGAATGTGAGCGGTGTCCACCACTCGTCCTAGGCGAAGAGAACTCTAAATCTCCTATCCTGGCCCTCTTGGCCTCTCTCTCTTTTTCCTTTACCTATTATGCCTCCATTTATTGAGAGAATATCACCAAACGTGGAAAGTCTATATCCCTATGTTAGATGGCAGTCCTTCACTCCTTAACCAAGGAGTCTAACACTTATTAACGACTTGCTCACCCGGGCTCTCTAGTCGGCTACCATCTTTGGGGCATACTTGGATAACTAGGTAACTTCCAATCCGTACTCCTGAATGGTCATGTCATTCTATTTCAGGTTGATGAACTCTAACGCTTTAGCCTCCCTCAACTCTATAGAGAAAAACCACTCTAGGAACGCAATCTTAAATTCATCCCAACCTATGGGGCCTGCTCTGATTCCCTGACTGTCCCTCCACTGACAAAACCATATATAATCAACTCCTTTTAACTGGTAAGAGGCTAAGTCTGCGCTCTTAATTCCCGTCACTCCCTTGATATAGTTAACCTTCTGGATCTCTTCCAAGAACTCATACGGGTCCTCGTCCACTTTTGATCCGAAGAACTCGGGTGGGTTCATCCTGAGGAAATCTCTTACCCTTACCTCCGCTACATTCCCATTCTAGGGAACACGAGCCATCCTTTGCTGATTAATCTGCACAGTCATGGCTTGTTCCAACATATTAACAGTTTCCTAGAACTCGACATGAGTAACATGGTTGTCTATCAGGTTCGCTGGGGCTGGTGGTACTTATTGGCGGTCATTACTATTTCTTCATCCATTTTCTCGTCTGGCAGGCATTATCTGCTAGCGCGTAAAGAACGAGTTAGGGAAGGAACTGTTTAGATCTTCATACTCCACGGATGATAAGAATAATGAAGGAAAGAGAACATTCTTAAGATATCTCGTAGCCTCCTCATCATAAGTGAGGTTATGTAACGACTCGTTGGGTCGTCTGTGGAAACTGACCCAGGCTATAATTCTTGATTGCTCCCCACTAGTTAAACCACAACTCATGGGGTCATTCAACGAGTCGTCCCCCGACTCATTCTGTGCAAAAATTTTCACCATCTGTCTGAATTCTTTCTTTAATCCTGGAATTTTATCTTAGAAACATTCGGGGTGTTACAGGTGATAGGTGAATAGCACCAGCTAGGTTGGGCGACATCGGCTCATCACCATCCTAGTCCATGTGGCCATCCACAGATCCTACTTGAGAGTCTTCGCTCATAAAGTTCAACCTAAAAAAGCAGCGAAAACAACAAGTAATGTAAATGCACACAAGATGCTTAACTAGTTCAAATTAACAAACAACTCTAGGCTATCAATGCTATTCCCCGTCAATGATGCCAAAATTGATAACATCCAAATCCACTCCTCAAAATGAGAGAGTGTACATGGTGGTATGCAATATAATTTATCCAACTATGAGTTGGGGTCGATTCCACAGGGAATGGGAAATGATTGCTACTAAAGTTGTAAATCAATCGGAACTAACTAGCATCATTGGATAACAACTTATCAAGTAAATTTTGGGGGAAAATTAGATCACTATATGATTCTAAAAGCAATAACAAAATAGGGCAATGTGAATTGGTGCAACAATAACAGAAACTAAAAGGGATGTGCTATTGACACAACATCAAATAGAATTGGGGTTAATTGCTAAGTATAAAGAACCAACTACAATATGAATAGCTATGGACGAAGCTGCACTCGATGTTTTTCCACCACTTCTGTACATTTTACTTGGGTTCCCTCGAACCCCAAGGTCACATAACAAATTATTCATATTAACTTGGAGAAGAGTTAAGCTATTTCTAGCCTTAACTCTTGAATAAGTTATGAGCACGTGTATTGGCTATTTCTAGCCCAACCCCACACCTTCAAAACTCAATTCCCACTAATGCTTTCTCACCTAAATACTACTTCCCTTTCTCAAGAAAAAGCAAGATAAGTAAACATAATTTATGTTTGCAACCATAAATATTTCAATGGAAACTTAGAGAAAGCATCATATTCATGCAAAATAAGTGATTCTAAGACTAAAAAAACAACACCCAAACCGTTCTAAACTCCTATCAAGCACACACCCCTAGCAATAAAATTAGCTCCTCATGAATGGGGATAAGAAGATTATACCAATAGCAGATTCATTAACATTCATCACTAAGTAGGAAATTCAAGCTTCACAATATACTTCAATGGCGGGTTTTTGCCCTAGTACCTGACGTGCCTGATTCGCGCGTCCGCAAGTGTACAGGTAGCGCATGTAATATGGTGGCTTTTTTGAAGAACCGGATTGTCGAACCCATAAGGACTGGACCCATTCCTCTAACTATCCATTTCTAGTGTGATCTTAAATACCTCAAGTGTTGGTTATAGACAATTTCGATCGAGATTAATTAAGTCTAAGTTTGGGTCAACGAAGTATTCTGAAATTACTCTAGGAGCAACATAGAGTTAAAACCAATTAATCATGCGATACTACGATTTGCAATGGGTTAAGCATGGAACTATCAATTGTTATTTCACATAATTAGAATTGGATGTTTATGGTCTTTCGAGCCTCTAAGCACGGAAATCTAGCCTCACTGCATCATTGTGAGCGAGGAGTTTAATTTCTAGTCGTGGGCAATCAATTATGTTGTGGTTTACGGGGAAACGATTAGGGACTTTCGTGCGTCTAACCATTTAACTCAACTTAGCCTCGCAACTACTTCTTTGAGTGATGATGTGACATTCCAAGTTGGTCTTTCATAACCCCCGTGTCTCAACCAAGCACGGTGTTAGGTATATTTCTATCCTGACACAAAAATCTCTCCCGAGGTACAAATGTGCTCCTCACATTCTCATGTCCTGACCTAGGTAATGCTTTCTCAAGCTATTACTCAAGCTAACAAATATGCTTTCATGGTGATCAATAATAAAAACAACCAACAATCCAGAATGCAAGACGAAAACAACAATCAATAACTTAATTCCAAAATAATTTCATAAAATCACAATCATAATTCATGGCTTCAACCCTAGAGGAAGGGTTCTTGCCATTCATTTTCATAAAACTACAACTAACTACTACTAAACTAACATACTTACATGAATTTGGTAGATGAGAAGGGAATTTGCCAAACCCTAGATGAGTTCTCCCACTTCTCGCTTCACTCCTACGTAGTTTTCCAGAATAAAATCGCGACCCCCTGGATTTAGGAGCTAAGGGTCCTATTTATAATAAATGAGAAACGTGCACAATTTAGCCTGTCGTGGAATGGCTCCGTGTCACAAAGTGTATCGCGGAGCACTACCTCCGTGACACGGAGGTAACGCGGATGCACACTAGAAATCAACAAATATCGACTCTAGGCAGCCCCTTGCCGCGATGCCCAGCGTGGCACACTGCTCTTGCAGCGCGATGGCATGCTGCTGGTGCACAGCTGGCCTGGCGTGGCACGGCGCTGGCGCAGCTCGCCTGCCTGCATGCTGCCTTCTCTCGTGCGCTTGGCATAGGCGCGGCACACGCACAGCGTGGCACACTGCCTGGCGCGGCCAGCCTTGCCAAGGCATGCTTCTTTTCCGACTTTCGCACTTTGCTCCCGACTCCATTCCTTTCCTTCACCAACTTATGAATTAGTTCATCAAAATCCTTGAAACCTACAAAACAAGGACTAATCATGTTGGTTAGCACATATATTCACATTTATATAGAATCACATGAAAATGTATAAAATAACTTAGATAAACAAGACTAAATTAAGATATAAAGCGTCACTCGAGCATGCTATTTTAGCCCCCGATCACCTACCCCACACTTAAAGTGTTGTTCGTCCTCGAACAACCTATTACATCTCATTCATATGGAGACTCACCCATAACTCATTTAGCAAGAATAACCAAGCTACGGCTACAATGATTACATAAGATAACAAGCTAAAAATAGAGCATGCACGATTTGATCATTGAAATGAAGTACAACTATGTTAAGACATCTTAACCTCAAGAATCGACTCTCAATCTTAGCAAACTCATGCAAATCAACTAAATAAGAAATCCCACATGAATTATATCCTTCATTCAACATGTACCCCTCACGGAAAGAGAGTTACCCAATCACACGCAAAAACAATATATAAATCACAACATGTGTGGGTACATGAATAGAATTACGCTCACTCTCACAAAGAATTCACATGCATCATGTAATGACCCATAAGCTTGACCTTAGTGTTTTATTCCACTAATTTAAGGATGTATGAATGTAAGATCAAGTAGGACTTTTTAGGTTGTAATGTAACTCAGGTGCGGGTAGGTACTATTATGGCCAGTAATAGTGACTATCTTTCCTAAGAGCTTTTAATACATCACCCCTTCATTACGAACTTCCCTTCCCTTACTTCACATTTTTCTCCTTTCAGCTTTCTTCTTCCTCTTATGTTCCCCCCCTTTTTTAGGCATTTTAAACTTATTAGTAAGGAGTTCTATAAATAATTTTTCATTAATTTGTTTTCTTACTCCTTACTAATACTCAACCATTTTCACACAAGTGCACCTTCGTCCTTTTCTCACCTATACAACTTGCTACTTTTCCTTTCTTTTCATTCTTCTCACTCCTTTACTCCTTCGGATTTTTTCACTCAAGCGCTTAGGAGTTTTGGATCAAGATCATGGCTAATGAAAGAAAAAGGATTAAGCTTATGTTGCAGCTGTCAAAGAATAGGCTCAAGGCTCGATGGGGCTAACTAGGATTAATTTTTCAAGGTAGGTAAAATGAGGGATAAAAATTTGGTTCATTCAAAGAAATGCCTAAATCGTCTCCTACAATTCACATACTTCATTTCGTTTTATAAACACACCAGGCAAGTTCTAGAAAATCCACAATAGCACAGAATACTCAAAAACCTTACACTCATGGCACATGCTCAATTTGAGACACATTCGTCAGACTCTTACTCAGCTAATCACAAGAATTCAGAATTAGGCTTCAATCATATTGAGTCAAATTCAAGAGCCTAAGCGTCTCACACAAAGTTATACACCTGCATGCTTCACACCGAACATACTTGCATCTTACAATCACTAATAGCAAATAACAAGAACATCAAGCACCAATTAGTTATGGTTTCAAAATCCGAAAGCCTATCGACCAATTTTTCCTCAAGACGGTCGCCATCCATCCATCGTCGGAAACAGTCCCTAACTATGACTAAAGACACTATCTCCAAACAAAGGAAATAAAAATTAAAAAAAAAATTATTCTTCGGTTCAAAGACCCCCCCGTCAGAAAATAACTGAAAAGAAAAACCAACGGGTGATGAAGTCATGCTTAACTCACAAAAATTTTTCAAAAATCTTCTCAAAAGCATTACATTCACCAAAAATCGATAAGCACAAAAAAATTTGAAATTTTCTTGAAATTTCCCTCACCCCACACTTAAATCATGCTATGTCCTCATAGCATCAAGTTAACATTTAAAGGATGAGAAATACTCCCTGAGCCTCTATGCCAAGCTAAAAGCATGCTTTCTTTTCAAGTTCCAGAGATGGCTTTTCGACCCCACACTTCTTCTATTCCATGCTCTTTAGCTTCCACCGTCTCGGTACTCAGATTTCCCTCCATCCATGCTTAACTTTCCACCAAAAACACAAACAAAATGAAAATAACAAAAGCAACACAAAAATCAAAATTACGAATTGTACCTGAGGTACCCTTGGGTTGCCTCCCAAGCAGCACCTTATTTTACGTCGTGGCATGACGTAAACTATCCTTTTCAGGACATCCTCATACCTGGGTTCTCTTTCGAGAACTATCTCCTTTTCTTTTGCTGTTTAGAGGAAACAACCTCCACTCTGTTCCTCTCTTTCTCCAACTTCTTCTCAATTTGAAGTCCTCTATCAGACTCAGGTAGAACACTTGACCTTGCCTTTGGCCGTGCACCTGTGGAATCCTCCACCCCACACTCATCCTCTGCCAACACACTAACCTGACAAAGGTTAGTGTAGTGTGCGGACGGATTCATTTCTTGGTAAACGCGGAAGAGTTCTTCTTCATCTTCAACCCTCATTTTCAGGGTCCCTGCTCTCAGATCAATCACCGCTCCACCAGTGGCCAAGAATGGCCGTCCCAAGATTAAGGGTACCTGGTCATCAACCTGAAAATCTAGAACAATGAAATCAGCAGGTATAATAAACTTACCTACTTTGATGAGAAGGTCCTCTATTATTCAATCAGGTGTCACTCGCGACTTGTCAGCCAGCTGCAGCATCAACCTTGTCGGCCTCGGTTCTCCCAACCCCAGGGTGTTGAATAAGGATAGGGGCATTAGATTAACTGCTGCCCCTAAGTCACACAAAGCTCGTAGCACCTCAGCTTTACCATTTTGTATGGGGAGGGTAAAACTCCCTTGGTCTTTGAGCTTCTTTGGCATTTTGCTCAATACCCTGTGACTGCACTCCTCAGTCAGTGCTACAGTCTGGACATCCACCAATCTAACTTTGTTCGCCAAAACGTCCTTCAAGTATTTAGCATACTTATGCATTCCCTACAAGACATCAATAAGAGGCAAATTTATGTGAAGTTCTTTGAAGCTCTCAAATAACTTTTTGAAGCATTCCTCCTCCTTGCTCTTTCTGAATTTTTGAGGGAATGGTGGTGGTGGTCTTTGCGCTGGCTTCAATGAAAGTTGCGCATTTTGTTGTTCAGCACTCTGATTATCTCCCATGTTGATGGATGGTTCTGGTCTAACCAACTCCGGCTGCACCCCCTTTTTCAGCTCTTTTGGCACTGCATCAGCTAATTGCTTACCGCTTCTTAGACTGATGGCATTGATCTGTCGGGGGTTAGGATCTGTGTCTCTTGGTAATCCCCCTTGTGATCTCATGTTTTGCGCAGCTGCTATCTGACCCACTTTTTTTTCAAGATTTCGGGTGGCTACTTGCTGATTCATTAAGTCTGTTGCCATCCTCGCCTGATTTTCCGCTAACTGCTTCTGGGTCTCCATAATTTTCTGCAGTGTTTCCTCAATGATGCTACTCAATTGCCCATCATTCTGCCTATTCTGCTGATACTGCTCTTGTTGAGGTTGCATATAATTCTTCTTTTGGTTTCCACCCCAAGAAAAATTCTAGTGGCCCTGCCAATTTCTATTGGAGTTATTCTCAAAATTCCGATTCCTATGCACACTACCAACAAAATTGACTGATTCCGAATTGGCTCTACAATATTCTGCATTGTGCCCATTATTACCGCAAATTTCACACCAACTCGGAGCTTGCTGAACTGCATTAACCTGGCCCTAGTGTTGGTTCATACTCAGTTTATTGAACTGAGTCATCATTTGATGTTGGAACGAAGCTAACTGTGCTGCCAAGGCATTCAAACCATCTACTTCTATCAACCCCGGTCTCTTTCCTGCCCCCCTCGATGACTCGCTGTGCCACTTTGGATTTCCATGAGCAATTCTGTTCAACAAAGTTTACAACTCATCATATGTCTTATCCAAGGCTTGCCCACCTGATACAGAGTCTAGTAATATTTTTGTGTGTGGGTCTACAAAGGTATGAGCCAGCACTTCATTTGATTGTTGGTGATGGGGACAGTCTCTCAACAATGACTTGAATCTTTCCCAAGCCATATATAAGTTCTCATCAGGCCTCTGCTTGAAACTGAGGATTTCACTTCTCAACTTTGCAGTTTTGCCTGAAGGGAAGAATCTGATAAGGAACTTCTTAGCTAAATCATTCCATGAAGTTATGGAGTTCGGTGGCTCAGCCTTCAGCCACTTTTTCACCTCTCCCAACAGTGAAAATGGGAAGAGGGTCATTCGGACATAATCTGTGGACACGCCGGTGGGGACAAACGTGTCACTAATCTCTAAAAAGCTATGTAGGTGCTGCTGCGGGTCATCATGTGCCATCCCAGAGAATTGACCACTAGAATGTAACAGCTGCACCATGTTTTGTTTAAGCTCAAAGTGCCCTCCAGGCTCCGATTTACAGATACTAGAGGTCACATTCGTCGCTAGTGGGATTGCCACTTCGCGAACTGGTCTTGCTGCCATTGCTTCTGATGACAATTGTGCTTGTCCCGCGGGTGGTTGTTGTTGTACCTTTTCTTGAAGTCTCTTCAGCTTTTGTGCTAGAGCTACTCTCCTTCGCAAATGGATTTGAGGTTCAGGTTCAAGCAACGGTTCCACAAGCTCTCTATTTCTAGCCAGCTCGGCAGGACAACCTGTCACATGCAAATAAACAGACTAAGACCAAGTTTCTCAACACTTAAGGAAATTTCAAAAATCACACAAAAACAGATAAATTATCAAAACTTCGCCGAGTCCCCAACAACGGCTCCAAAAACTTGATGTGCCCGATTCGCGTGTCCGCAAGTGTACGGGTCGTGCAAGTAATATAGTGGCTCTTTTTAAGAACCGGATTGTCGAACCCACCGGGACTGGACCCATTCCTCTAACTATCCAGTTCTAGTGTGATCTTAAATACCTCAAGTGTTGGTTATAGACATTTTCGATCGAGATTAATTAAGTCTAAGTTTGGGTCAACGAAGTATTCTGAAATTACTCTAGGAGCAACATAGAGTTAAAACCAATTAATCATGCGATACTATGATTTGCAATGGGTTAAGCATGGAACTATCAATTGTTATTTCACATAATTAGAATTGCATGTTTATGGTCTTTCGAGCCTCTAAACACGGCAATCTAGCCTCACTGCATCATTGTGAGCGAGGAGTTTAATTTCTAGTCGCGGGCAATCAATTATGTTGTGGTTTACAGGGAAACGATTAGGGACTTTCGTGCGTCTAACCATTTAACTCAACTTAGCCTCACAACTACTTCTTCGAGTGATGATGTGACATTCCAAGTTGGTCTTTCATAACACCCGAGTCTCAACCAAGCACGGTGTTAGGTATATTTCTATACTGACACAAAAGTCTCTCCCGAGATACAAACGTGCTCCTCACATTCTCATGTCCTGACCTAGGTAATGCTTTCTCAAGTTATTACTCAAGCTAACAAATATTCTTTCATGGTGATCAATCATAAAAACAACCAACAATCCAGAATGCAAGACGAAAACAATAATCAATAACTTAATTCCAAAACAATTTCATAAAATCACAATCATAATTCATGGCTTCAACCCTAGAGGAAGGGTTCTTGCCATTCATAATCATAAAACTACAACTAACTACTACTAAACTAACATACTTACATGAATTTGGTAGATGAGAAAGGAATTTTCCAAACCCTAGATGAGTTCTCCCACTTCTCCCTTCACTCCTAGGTAGTTTTCCAGAATAAAATCGTGACCCCTTGGATTTAGGAGCTAACGGTCCTATTTATAATAAATGAGAAACGTGCACAATTTAGCCTGTCATGGAATGGATCCGTGTCAGGGAGTGTGTCGCAGAGCACTACCTCCGTGACACGGAGGTACTGCGGATGCACACTGGTGATCAACAAATATCGACTCTAGGCAGCCCCTTGCTGCGATGCCCAGCGTGGCACGCTGCTCTTGCGGCGCGATGGCATGTTGCTGGCGCGCATCTGGCCTAGCGTGGCACGGTGCTGGTGCGCAGCTCTTCTGCCTGCATGCTGCCTTCTCTCGTGCGACTGGCATAGGCGCGGCACTGCGCTGGGCGCGGCACACGCACAGCGTGGCGCGCTGCCTAGCGCGGCCAGCCTTGCCAAGGCATGCTTCTTTGCCGACTTTCGCACTTTGCTCCCGACTCCATTCCTTTCCTTCACCAACTTATGAATTAGTTCATCAAAATCCTTGAAACCTACAAAACAAGGACTAATCATGTTGGTTAGCACATATATTCACATTTATATAGAATCACATGAAAATGTATAAAATAACTTAGATAAACAAGACTAAATTAAGGTATAAAGCATCACTCGGGCATGCTATTTTAGCCCCCGATCAGTAACTTTAAGAAAAAGTAGAAAAGCTCTCCATTCTGTCTATTTTTCTCTCTATAAAAATTGATATTCAAAAGTTTCTAATTTCTTAATAGAAAGGGTGTGTACAAGTTTGGGATAGTCTTCTCCTTTTTCTTGTTCATGGATTCCCATTTTTCCCTACAAAGCATCCAAAATATCCTTATGCTAGAGCTGGCCAACTTTAACCTTTTCAGCACGGAGCTCACTTGCCCAGGACTTTCATTTTGTAGGTGCCCATTCGTGAGGCGCAAGTCTCTCGCAGATCTAAATCATAGAAAGTTGCATGTGTCCTGCGGTTGCACCTGTGTTTCACAGGTGCTCACAGATGCTCTTTAAATCCTAACCAGTGTGACATTATACAGTACCTACATTTAGCAGGTTTCAACCTGCGAACCGCATGTCTTCTTCTTCCAGCACTTTGCTTCTTAGTTCAATTCCTCTACTTCCCCTGTTTAAGTTCAATACCTGAAAATCAAAGAGAAGGGCGTAAAACCATCCTAAATGAGGTGAAAACAAGCAAAAGCTCATGCATAAAAGCCTAATAAGTTTGTAAATTACCAACTTATCACTACTCCTCATCATCAACATCATCATTGGCTGCCGCAGCATTACCTCCATCATCTCCATGTTTAGCATCATTGTCCTCCCCTAATCTTGCGAGCAAGTCATCAATAGGACCTTGGGTTGTGTGTGGGGCAGCCATGGATTCATCAAGGAAGATCATATCAGGATCATCCATGGGTGCCCTTCTTATCAGTTCTCTCACATCAGCTTAGAGAGTTGAGAAAACTCCCTCAACTACATCCACTCGGGAGCATAGCTTGTTCAAGCTATCAAAAACATACTTCATCTCCTTCTTTACTAAGTGTTGGATGACTGCTGGCAGATTCTGGGCCAACCTTTTGGTCACAATCCTAATTGGGGCCCGGATCGTAACACGGGACAAGAAGCCCCGAGAGACCCCAAGTCGACCTATGGCATAAGCATACATCTAATCTCAATCAATAAATTGAATAATCCATAAGAAAATTATAGTAGAAGTCTAACTTGAACACAACATAAGAATAGAAAATTCGAAGCTGAATACATAAATATGTCTGAAAAAGCCTCTAAACATAATGGGTTGATGGGACAAGCCCCCAACTAACATACCAAAACTAAAACTGAAATACGTAAAGGAAAGCTGAATAGTCTAGTCCTTGGGAAATGAGGACTCACCCACAATAAAAATGCAAACTCTGATAAGCTGACCATGAGTAGGACTGAACCTGAAAGTCGGGTCCTGTATCAGGAAATGATACAGCATAGAGTATGCGGTCAGTACCTGGAATGTACCGATTATGCAGGGTAAGTAAAACCGATTAAGTAAGTAAAATCATTTAAAAACAATGCATGATGTAAACATAAACATTAAGAATCTAAGAGTAGGCTTGCATGAATTCTTGTTGAAATCAGGATTTCTTCATAACATAACATAACATAACTTCATAACATCATAACTAAATCGATTGACTCAAAGCTGAATTCTAACATTTATAAGTAAAGCTGAACATTGAGTCAACACTGCTTTTGAACATGCATATACATATAAATCTCATAATTAATGAAACAAGCATATTTGAAATCATGAGAAACAATAGGAGACTCATCTTTCAACCGACATACCATGAAAGAGCTTACGTGGTCCCAACTATCACACTCAAGTGGGTAGAGCCGTCCAAAGCTTTGCTAGGGCTAGGGACAATACCATGATATCGATATCAAGCTGAAGGACCATTCGGGTAGGGGAAGCTCACAAGGGAGGTCCTGAAGTAGTATATATAATCATGGCAACCTATGATGGCGCGTAGTTCTGAGGCATAGGGTGATCGATCCTTTGCCTCTCAGTGCTAGACACTACTCCCAAAACATGCATATGCTTTACTATGTTTTATAACGAAGCTCAACATCGTCTATTGATGAAATTCGATGATCAAATACATCTCAAATATGAAATCATACATATGAGAAGCTTTAGCTCAAAACATACCATAAGCTAGAAATATAATTGGGAGCCTTCGCTCCAAAACCATGTGGTAAGCTACGCATAGAAAAACATTAACTTAAAACATACCACAAGCTGAAAATACAATTGGGAGCCTTCACTCCAAAACAATGTGGTGAGCTTAATTCCGGAAAATCACCATTCATACTTAACACGTGGACATTGCCCAAAGCTTTATTACACTTAGAAATACTCAATTCTAATTGAAAACATAATTATAAACATGGTTAAATTCAAATCATACTTTTCATCATAATATTCATCATGATCATATATTCATCACAAATCTCATCTTTCATGAACATCTCATCCATGGGCTTTTAATTCATAAAACTAAATTCATAATTTTAAATCGAAAACATCATAAAATTTGCCCATGCTTCATAATTCAATAGTACAATCATAATCAAATCATACCCATGTATAGAAATAGGAGATTCATGCATTTGGGTTAAAACTCCATAGATTAGAAATAGAATTTCATACTTTAGAGTGGGATTGGGCATGGGTGTTAAAGAAATCACCCGTTCATAACCTATATACCTGTTGGTAGCTGATTCTAACACTTCTTTAGATGCCCACTAGGAAATTGATAAGAAATTGATGAATGCTAGGCTTGATCACCCTCTCTAGTCTTCTACCTTGCATGCATAAATGAATGAGGCCTAAAATGAACTTAACCCATTTAAAGTCACTATTCACAACTCAAAACGACATAGTTTAGGCCTTAGGAACTTATAATTTATAGAAAAGCCCTTACTAAGTTCGCAGAAAATAACTGTCAGGTGGTCCTAATGAGAGACCTAACGACTCGTGGTCACAGGTCATGACTCGTGGCTTAGCTTATGAGGTTCACTTCTCAATTGGTCTCCAGGGTTCTTAACAAGCAACCTCACGACTCATTACAGGTGACCACGACTCATGATCATCACTCGTTATGTACACTGCCCCCACTCTTCTCTTATACTTCTCACTCACCCGAGGACTGACGTAATGACTTGTGGGTTAGACCATGAGTCGTGATCATGTCCGTGGGAATCCTTTTTCCCAAATTTTCCAAACTCCTTACTGTCCTCCCCACGAATCATATCAAAACTTGTGGGTTGTATCAACATGTCATCTCACGAGTCATTCGGTGCCTGGTACCAGTTTTTACATTTTTCTCTGTTTCAACTACTGGGTATGATCTTTGGTCTTTCGGGGTATAGCAATATCTCTCCCTTGGGAACATTCTTCCTCAAATGTTAGAAAAAACACAGAAAAGCAGAGAAAATGCAATCATCATATTCAAATATTGATCATTTAAACCAAAATCTGACGGAATGACTACCTCCGATTCGAATCACATAACTAAACTGATTTCATTAATCATACGCACATCCATATATATAAAAGAAACTTGTGCACATGAACTAAACATGAAACTAAATAAAGTCTGAGTGCAAAAATGATACCTCAAGCTAAAACTGAGCCGCTAGAGAATAAATGCGGGTATCTAGCCATCATATCTCCTTTGGCTTCCCAAGTAGCTCCTTCAACATGCTGATTCCTCCATAACACTTTAATTGAAGCTACTTCCTTGTTCCTTAGCCTTCGAACATGACAATCCAATATTTCCACTGGAACCTCCTCATAGCTAAGGTTGTCCCTTACACCAATACTATCCACCGGGACAACTAGAGCCGGATCACCCAAACACTTCTTCAAAAGCGATACATGAAACACAAGACGCACGTAAGCTAATTGTAAAGGCAACTCTAACTCATAAGCCACCTTGCCAACACGTCTCACTATCCAATATGGGTCGACATAGCGGTGACTAAGTTTCCCTTTCTTTACAAACCGCATCACTCCCTTCATGGGAGACACCCACAGAAATACCCAGTCATCGACTTCAAATTCTAACTCTCTTCTTCTCACGTCCACATAAGACTTTTGGAGACTCTGGGCAGTTTTGAACCTGTCTCTTATCAACTGAACCTTCTCCATTTCTTCATGAACCGAATCCGACCCTATCATTGCCGCCTCACCATCCTTAAACCATCTGATGGGCGATCTACATCTCCGCCCATAGAGAGCCTCGAATGGCGCCATCTGAATACTAGAGTGATAGTTGTTATTGTATACAAACTAGATAAATGGCAAATGTTCATCCTAGCTACCTCTAAAGTCAATTGCGCATGCTCTCAACAAGTCCTCGAGGGTCTGGATTATCCGCTCCACTTGACCATCCGTTTGTGGGTGAAATATTGTGCTAAGTTTAATCTGTGTACCCAATCCTTTTTGAAACGACTTCCACAACTGAGAGGTGAATTGAGTACCTCGATCTGAAATGATGGATAAGGGTACCCCATGCAATCATACCAACTCCCGAATAGTTTGTCATAATCCTCCGCTGAATCTGTGGTTTTAACTGGTAGAAAATGAGCAGCCTTGGTCAACCTGTCTACCACCACCCAAATGGAATCATATTTTCGACGAGTATGAGGTAAACCTATGATGAAATCCATATTAATTTCTTCCCACTTCCAAGTAAGAATGCTGATATCTTGAAGTTCACCTCCCGGTCGCTGATGCTCAACCTTTACTTGCTGACAGTTCGGACACTTGGCTACGAATTCTACAATATCCTTTTTCATGCCATTCCACCAATAGATTTCCCGTTGGTCACGGTACATCTTGGTGGCACCCAAATGGATAGAATACCTAGATCCATGAGCCTCATGCAACATCCGACTCCTCAAATCGTCTATGTCCGTAACACATAAGCGACCTTGGTACTGAAGCATACCATATCCCCCTTGGGAGAAGACCTACACTTTCAACTTTACCAAGATCTGGTCCACATCTTATCTAGCTTTCACATCAGTCTCCAAGGAAGATTCTGATCTGTTCTTCACAACAACACCATCATCGGTCGAGTCAACCAACCTAACTCAAAACCTAGCAAGTCGATGTACATCTCTCATCAGTTCCTTATTTCCCTCATTCACATGGGACACACTCTTCATAGAGAGCCTAGTAAGTGCGTCTGCTACCACATTAGCCTTACCTAGATGGTAAAGGACACTCATATCATAGTCCTTGAGTAGTTTCCTACCTCCTTTGTCAAAGATTGAGATCTTTCTCCATGAACACATATTGTAAGCTCTTATTGTCCATAAACACATCCACATGGACCCTATACAAATAATGTCGCCATATCTTCAAGGCGAATACCACGGCGGCTAATTCAAGATCATGGGTCGGTTTATTCTTTTGATGAACTTTCAATTGTCTAGAGGCATATGATATCACTTTCCCATGCTATATCAATACACACCTGAGTATGATTCTCGAAGAATCACAATACACCACGAACCCATCAGTACCCTCAGGGAGGGTTAACACCGGTGCTGAAGTAATTCAAGCCTTCAATTCTTGGAAACTCTTCTCACAAGACTCTACCATTGGAATTTCACCTTCTTCTGGTTCAATTTGGTCAAAGATGCCACAATAGATGAGAAACCCTCAACAAACCTCCGATACTAGCCAGCTAAACCCAAGAATATCTGAATATCTGAAGGATTCACCAGTCTAGGCCAATTCTTCACCGCCTCAATTTTCTAAGAATCTACCTTTATGCCCTCACTTAATACCACATGGCCCAAAAAGGCTATGTAGTTCAACCATAACTCGTACTTGCTAAATTTGGCATATAATTGATGATCCTTGAGGGGTTGAAGCACTACTCTCAAATAAGCGGCATGCTCCTCCTCGCTCCGAGAGTATATCAAGATCTCATCAATGAACACGATCACGAACTTGTCCAGGTATGGATTGAACACCCTGTTCATCAAATTCATAAAAGCTACAGGAGCATACGTTAGTCCAAAAGACATAACTACAAACTCATAATGACCATACCGCGTCCTGAAGGTTGTCTTCGATATGTCACTCTCCCGAACTCTAAGCTACTAATACCCAGATCTGAGATCTATCTTTGAGAAACACTTGGCACCTTGAAGCTGGTCAAATAAGTCATCAATCCTGGGTAGAGGATATCTGTTCTAGAGAGTTAATTTTTTCAATTTCCTATAATCAATGCACATACAAAGAGAACCATCTTTCTTTAGGACAAAGAAAACTAGTGCACCCCATGGGGACTATCTCGGTTTGAGGAAACCCTTATCTAACAAGTCCTTCAACTGCTCTTTCAACTCTTTTAGCTCTGCTGGAGCCATCTTGTAGGAAGGAATAGATATAGGTTGCATGTCGGGAAGAAGGTCAATACCAAAGTCGATTTACCTCTCGGGAGGAACACCTGGTAAATCATCTGGAAATACTTTTGGATACTCACGTACTACTGGAACTGACTGGATAGTCGGGGTCTTGGACTCAACATCCTTAAACCTAACTAGATGGTACACACAACCCTTTGAAATCATCTTTCTGGCCCTAAGGTAGGAAATAAAATGACCTACAGGCACAACTGAACTACCCTTCCATTCTATGACTTGCTCACCAAAAAATCTGAACTCTATTGCCTGGGTTCTACAATCAAGCATAGCATGCAAATAGCCAGTCCATGTCGAGAATCACATCAAAATCGGTCATGGATAACTCTATCAAATCTACTGAGGTGACCTTCTGAAGGACTAAGACTGGCCAACCTCTATACACTCGTCTAACTATAACTGAGTCACCTACTAGAATAGAAATTGAGAAGGGTTCTGACAAGATTTTGCGATTGACTCCGAAGCTACTACCACATAAGGTGTTAGAAAAGATAAGGTAGCCCTAGATCTAACAAGGCATAAACATCAATATGGAAAACTTGTAACATATTAGTGACCACGTTCGAGGTGACCTCCTTCTCCTGACGGGATGCTAAGGCATAAAATCTATTCTGGCACTGAGCGCAAGTTGTTCTTGTAGATGCCCCCTGATAGGCTGAGAGTGCAGGAGGGGCTGCTGAACTAGAAACTGGGCCTCGGCCCGCAACTTGATCCTGCCTTATTGCTGGACTATCTCTAAGCATTTGTCCAAGCTTACCGCACCCATAACAAGCACCTGAACTTGCCAAGCACTGGCCTGTGTGCCCCCGACCACATCTGCGACAAGCTGGGATGCTAGAATCTACGAGTCTGCTGCTCTGACCCCTCGATCCTGATGCCCGCTCTCTCTAATCATGTATAGGCCTGGATGGCACACTCTATGTCAAAGATGTTGGAGCTACGGATCTCTAGTGGGTCTGCTGTCGGTGCCCACCACCTGACCTCGGCTAGGAAAATCTGTGGTCATCGGTCCTAGACCTCTTGGCCTCCCTCTCTCTCAGATATGTTGCCTCCATCTGCTGGGCGTACAACACTATTCGTAGGAAATCCATATCCTGATAGACTATAGCGGTCCTACAATCCTTTTCTAAATAGCCCGCTACTCCATGGACAAATCTACTTACCGCGCCCTCTGATTGGCTACAAACTTTGGGGCATATTTTGATAAGCGAGTGAACTCAAGGGCATACTCTTGTACTGTCGTTCTCCCTTGCTTCAAATTCACGAACTCAGCTGCATTCAGCTCCCTCTTCTCATGAGAGAAGAACTGGTCTAGAAAGGCAACATGAAACTTTTCCCAAGTTAAAGGACCTGCTCCGGCGACCCTACTATCCTTCCAATTGTGAAATCAGATATGCGCGACCCCTTTCAACTGGTAAGAGGCCAACTCTGTGCACTCAACTCCATTCACCCCCATGACTTGGGTGATCTTGATAATCTCATCTATGAACTCATGTGGATCTGCGTCTACCTTGGAACCAAGGAACTTCAGCAGGTTCATCCTCAAGAAGTCTCTGACTCGAGCCGCCACTGCATTGCCATTCTGCCGAACATGTGCAGCGGCCTACTGAATGACCTGAGCGGTCAAGGCTTATGCAAGCATCTGAATAGCGGCCTGCAACTCAACATGAGCAAATGGCTCCGGCGCCTAGTGCTCCTGAACTAGTAGGGCCTGCTGGTGCCCATTACTGTTTCCATCCTCGTGGCCTTCATCGTTTCCATTTCTCCTACCATTCATTCTTCTAGGAGCCATGATTCTGCAATCGCGAATAGCACGAATTAGAAGAATAAAAAAACTTTTCATCGCATGACATAGATCATGAAAGAAGGGAACATTTCCTAAACGTCTCGTAGCCTCTTCTTCATAAGTGTGGCACGCTTCACACCCATGAAAAGAAGTCTTCTTAACACGGCTTTCACACACCCTAGGCACTTCCAACCTATTGCTCTGATATCAAGTTTTTCATGACCGAAAAGGGGGACTGAATTGTAACACGGGACAAGGAGCCCCGAGAGACCTCAAATCAACCCATGGCATAAGAATACATCTAATCTCAATCAGGAAACTACATAATTAATAAGATACTCATAGCGGAAGTCAAACTTGAATACAACATCATAATACCAAATTCGAAGCTGAATACATACATATATCTGAAAAAGCCTCTAAACATGACAAGTTGATGGGACAAGACCCCAACTAACTCAACAAAACTAAAACAGAAATACATAAAGAAAAGCTTAATAGTCTAGTCCTTGGGAAATGAGGACTCACCCATAATAAGAATGCCAATTTTGATAAGCTGACTACGAGCGGGGCTGAACCTGAGAGCTAAGTCCTATATCATGAAATGATACAACATAGAGTATGCATTCCGTACATGGAATGTACTGAGTATGCAGGGTAAGTAAGACCGCTTAAGTAAGTAAAATCATTTAAAAATAATGCATGATGTAAACATAAATATTAAGAATCTGAGAGTAGGGCTTGCATACATTCTTGCTGAAATCATGATCACTTCATAACATAACATAACATAACTTCATAACATCATAACTAAATCGATTAACTCAAAGCTGAATTCTGACATTTATAAGTGCCACGACTCGAATATAGGCCTAGATCTAGATACGGGACAAATAACCTCGAAACGGTCCAAGTCGACCCATGGCATGAACATGACATCTACCTTCAACATAATCAAGTGAAAGTATAACATATGTAAATAAGTGAAGTCTAATAATAACATAACACCTTAATACATGATATATATGGTTGAAACTGAATTCATGCTAAGTCTGAAAAGCCTCTACCTCTGACGAGTTGATGAGACAAAACCCCAACTAACTCACTAAAGTGTTAAACTTAAAAGTAATACAACTAATAAATAGGGCCCCTCGAGAGATGAGGACTCACAAACTGATACTAGAAGATACTAGTGCTGAGAGTCTAGCTAATGGCAGGAGTGACCTGAATATCCGAGCAAGTATCACGAAACGATATAGTATAGAGTGTACGGTCAGTACTTGGAATGTACTGAGTATGCAAGGTAAGTAAAACTCTTAAATAAGTAAAATCATTTAAAACATATCTAATATAAAACATAATGAAAACAAGAATCTGAGAGTAGGGCTTGCATGCTATTTTCTGAAATTATGATCTGACATAACTGAACATCATAACTGAATCGAATGACCTAAAGCTGAAATCTGACAATCATAAGTAAAATTGAACATTGGGTCAAACCTGCTTTAGAACATATATATATATATATATATATATATATATATATATATATATATCATGAATGATAAACATGCATAACTGAAATCATGAGGAACAATGGGAGACTCATCATATTACCGACATTACCGTGATAGAGCTTACGTGGTCCCAACTATTAAACTCAAGAGGGCAGCGCCATCCAAAGCTTGCCAAGGCTAGGGATGAAACCATGATATTGATATAAAGCTAAAGGCCCTACAGGGCAGGGGAAAGCTCACAAGGGAGGTCCCAAAAGTAAGTATATAGATATATATAAAACCTACGTTGGAACGTAGTTCTGAGCCATAGGGTTGACTGACCCATAGCCTACTCGGTACTAGACACTACTCCCAAAAACATGCATATGCTCTCCATTATTTTTCAATGAAGCTGACCATAGTCTAGTGGCGAAGCTGAATAATGATATACATGCATAATCGAAAATCGTAACATGAGGAGCCTTGACTCAAACCATACAACAAGCTGAAAATAGTGGGAGTCTTGACTCAAAAATCATGTGTAAGCTAATTAATGAAATCATAAAATAGACCTGAACATGTGGGCTTACCCAATAGTTTAACATGCTTGAAAATCGCTTGAAACATGATCATAAACATGGGTAACTTGAAAACATGCTTTTCTCATAAATATATCGTCATGCTTAAACATATATCATAGATCTCAATTTTTATGAACCATTATGGATGGGCATCATAGTCTAGGAAACTTGAAAATACAATTTATAATTTAAAATAGTTTAAAATCACCCATTAATCATAATTCATCATTTAAACATGCTTAGATCATACCCATGGTTAAAACTTGGGAAATTCATGCATTGGGTAGAAACCCCATGGAAACATCAACTAGGACATCACGAATTGAGAGGAAATTGGGTATGAGTGTGGACTATTGCACCCATTCATGGCCTTATATACCTGGTTTGATGATCCCTTTACTTTTCTTGATGATCCAAGAGGAATTAAGAAGTTGGAGGTGATGAACCTTAGCTCCTTGAGAGAAAATCTAATTTAAGCATGTTTAAAGAGAGTAAGGATTTAGGCTATGTTAAACCCTTTAATCTGACCTAAAGAAAGACCAAAACGATGTCATTTAGTAGTTAAAAGCATAGGAGTTTACCTAAATGCCCCAACACTATCGAAATAAAAACTATAACTGGCTGTTACTATGACCAACAGTATGGGTCGTAGGTTGATTGTACAACTCGTATTGAGAGTCGTACAATGCCTGTTGCAGCTTCATTAAATCGCTCATAACGTTTTACTCCAAACTCAGATTGGTGCAAGGTCAGATGTGTTGGAAAGAAGACCCAAAGGGCTTCAATTTGATATGATGAATCACCCAAAAACATTTTGTAACATGGGAGCTATGATCAGTTGAAGTTGACCATTATACGAACCAATACGAAAAACTCAATCGGTATGAAGGCTCTCAACTCAACTTCATGCTAGACGTTCCTTATAACCTTAATTTGCATCCAATGCACTTCTTACACTTTAGAATTAATATGAAAACTTTGTTTCCATAAATTTATTGGGTGTGGGTATATCCACATACCTAGAAGGGTTCCCAACATAGCCCGAAAGTCCGAGGCATTATAATATATCAACTCACGACTGAACCAACGATTCACACCATCATATTACGACTCGAACCATGAGTCGTACCACAAACCTATGGTTTCCTCAAGTGACTAATGAGTCCATTTTTCACCAGCTCTCTGAATATTTCCACGACTCATGCCATGACCCATAACTCCATCCTACAAGTCTTACTATTACCTGTAGAATCATTCACATGATAACACCAAAGACTTGCTACGAATTTTGGCCACGGGTCGTACCCACATACTACGACTCGTAGTGGGGACTCGTGGTTGGGAAACAACTTATTTGATTTGGACCATGGGTCTTCCTACGACCTGTACTACCAACCTATGTCTCGTAGGTTGAGTCGTACTGAAGTAAATTTTTCCAACTTTTCTACCGATCACACTTCAAATCTCAAGTCTAGTCTGAGGAACTTTTGGGGTATTACAGTATCTCCCCCTTGGAAACATTCGTCCTCGAATGTGGGTTAAGCATACTAAAGAACTGGGAAAAGAACGCCATCCCAAATACTGAACATCTGAAGTAGAGAACTGATGTAGTGATAGACTCCGGGCTAATACACATGATTGAAATGAATTCATGAAACATACATACATGCTAAGACAAGAATGGAACTATTACGCACGACATGACATAAAACTGAATAGGGTTTTAAGGATGAAATTTATACCTCTAGCTAGAACTGTGCTGGTAGGAAAAGATTCCAGTATTTAGTCATCATATCTGTATCGACTTCCCACATAGCTCTCTAAACAAGCTGATTCATCCACTAAACTTTCACCGAGGCTACTTCCTTCTTCCTCAACTTACGAACCTGATGATCAAGGATCTCAACTGGTACCTCCTCATAAGTAAGGTTATCCTTCACCCTAATTTCCTCTACCTGAACCATTAAAGATGGATCTTCGATGCATTTCTTAAACAAGGACACATGAAACACCGAATGCACCGAAGCTAACTCCGCTTGTAGCTCCAACTCATCGTTCACCTTACCCAACACGTCTTAAAACCCTATATGGCCCAACATACTGGGGGCTAATCTTCCCCTTCTTTACGAACCCTCAAATAATCAAGAAATGTGTACTTGTCTCAAAATGAAGCTCAAGCACCAAATTATGAATTTTCTCTTCTGTAACCATTCCGGATGATCAAAATCTAGTCAAATACATATTCTACATAAGAAAATAAAATTCATGCACACCCATATTGATATATTTCTATCCCGGGCCCAAAAAGTCAACCCCAACCTGCAAAGGCAAAACTGGAATTTCATTTGAAAATCATGTTACCCATAATTTAAAGATCTAAAATATGAAATTTCATCCAAAACTGAGCTCAAATCGACTTTAAATTCATCAAAATACAGTCTCTTAACTCTAGACTCAAAACCCTCAATTTTCCTTCAATAAATTCATGGATACAAATGAAAACCAACTGACGAAATTATGGAAAAATACCAAATTAAAGATTAGATACTTACCCCCTTGTTAAATAGAGAAGAATGCCATAAAAATCACTCAATTCCAAACTTCAAAACTCCAAATATACTCAAAATACCAAATAAACACAGTCTGTGCAAAAATACACTGCTCAGGTATTTATATAGGGCTACACCAGCACCGCACCAACAACTTTAGTTTTTTCTAAAATGGCCATAACTTCATCATACCAACTCGAAACACAATGATTCTTTTTCCTATAGTTCCCAAATAATGATAAGGACCTACTCATTAAATCAAAACTCCATTTGGTGCTCGTTTTCCCAGTCAAACATCATTTTTGCTCGTTCAAGAATTATTTCATCTATTGTAATAAAACTCAATCTTGACTTATTGAAATTGCACCAAACTTTTCAGATAAATCCAACAATTCATGCTACGAATTTTGAAAGTCTTGCAATAATTTTTGGATCTCAAAAACAAAAAACGAACCTCTGAGTTGTCACATTTTATACTTAAAATCATGCTAAACACACAAAACATTCAAATCCACCCGAAACTCATTCGGAATCCTCCGGTCACAAATGAAATATGCAATTCAATCATAAAACACATTCTAGGCTCGTTGGAATCATCAAATAACCGATATGAGGTAATTTTGATCAAAAATTGATCGTGGTGAAACTTAGCTTCCTTAAAGCTCATAAATCTAACCAAAGGTTCAATTCACTCTCGAACACCTCGGGACGCATGCAAACTACCCAACTAAGTCATAAATCACCATCAAAGACTAATAGAACTTTCAGAACCCAAATTCGAGCTCGTTAACCTGAAATGTTGACTTTGGTCAAAATTGTCAAACTTCAAACCTTCCAAATACCGAAATTCTTATCCAATCTTCATTGGATCATCACGAAAATTGTGTCATCCATCTCTGCAAGTCATAAGTAACAAAATAAGGGTACGGAAAGCTTCAACCCAGAGGAACGGATCAGCAATCACAAAATAACCATGTGGGTTGTTACACTTCTAGGCTTGGATAATAATTGCGCTTCCTGAACTTTAACATACCCGGATCTATGGCAGAGATAGGGAGTTATCCAGAATGTACACATTTTAACCATCATTTCCATCATGGGGGAATATTCATAGGGCTTAGAGTAAGGAAATTATGAGCACGAATCATTCAAGAAATCTAAGTTGGGTATGTACTTGATATAACACGATCTTATGGGCCGATAAGGCAAATCTTAAGGACTGAGTCCATAGAGCTGAGCATGCTGAGAGACATGATTTTACGTACACAACGAGGGACATGACATGAAGCTGAGATTTATGGAATCATGGAAGAACACTGGAATCACCATCTAAAGTAGTGTATCACATAGACTAAAGTACATATGGGCATAAAAAGTTCACATACGACATGAGTAGAGTATCACATAGACTAAAGTACAGAAGGACACCTGAATAAATATGGATCGATCTTCCATAGTTACTGATCCCGGACCTTCACACTTGAAACTCAAGGCATGACCTTGTCCTTCACCTTATAATCTCCCCCTTATTTTAAAGGTCATCATTCTGAGGATTGGTCCCCTTCTTAAGGATAGGCAGAAATCACTATCTCTTGACTTCCCATTTGCCTCTAAGACTATCACGGAAGGCTTCATACTTCTCCAGCCATACTCCCCCACTCTTTTGGTTCCTTACTTCAAGTTCACGAATTCTTCTTCCTTAGCTTTTCTTAACTCCTGCAAGGAGAAATGACTCGAGAGCGCCTCTCATTCCACTAACAGGAGTTATTCTTTGGAGTGTGAATACACAAGTTAGAAGGATAGAAAGATATTTCATCGCACGACAAAGATCATGAAAGAAGGGTTTGAGAGTTATTTGATAAAGAATGAGGGTTTATCTAGTTACCCCATTAAAAACGCCCCATACCATGCTTAAAACAACGTAGTTTAGGAGTTAGAAGCATAGGATTTTACGAAAACACCCCTAAAAATGCAGCAAAAGTCTTCCTTCTAGACCCCACGAGGCACTCCATGAGTTGTGGGGTAGGCAATGACTCGTGGGGACCAAGTCGTGGAGTGCACTGGTTAAGATCCCTTTTTCTTCTCTGTCCTCCCCACGGGTAACTTGACGAGTCGTTAGGTCCACGATAACTCGTCCATCTTTCTGTGGTCTTCACTTTCTCGGAACCTCACCAGGAATTTTCAATCTCCACCCAAAAGCCAACCTAACGAGTCGTGCGGTTACCTAATGACTCGTTGGGTCGTCCGCGGCCACTCACCCAGGCTACAATTCTTGACTGCTCCCCACGAGTCTGACCACAACTCGTGGGGTCACTCAACGAGTCGTCCCTCGACTCGTTTTGTGCAAACATTTCCACATTTTTTCTGAATTATTAGAAACATTCGAGGTGTTATAGGTGGTAGGCGAATAACACCAACTACCTTGGGCGACATTGGCTCATCATCATCCTGGTCCATGTGGCCATCCACAGAACCTACTTGAGAGTATTGGCTCATAAAGTTCATCCTAAGAAAGCAGCGAAAGCAACAACTAATGTAAATGCACACAAGATTCTTAACTAAATCAAATTAACAAACAACTCTAGGCTATCAATGCCTATTCCCCGTCAATGATGCCAAAATTGATAACATCCAAATCCACTCCTCAAAATGAGAGAATACACACGTTCGTATGCAATATAATTTATCCAACTATGAGTTGGGGTCGAATCCACATGGAATGGGGAATGATTGCTACTAAAGTTGTAAATCAATCGGAACTAAATAGCATCATTTCATAACAACTTATAAAGTAGATTTTGGGGGAAAATTAGATCACTATATGATTCTAAAAGCAATAACAAAATAGGGTAATGTGAATTGGAGCAACAATGAGAGAAAGTTCAAGGGATGTGCTATTGACGCAACATCAATAGAATTGGGGTTAATTGATAAGTCTAAAAAACCAACTACAAGTATGAATATCTATGGACGAGGCTGCACCCAATGTTTTTCAACCACTTCGGTACATTTTACTTGGGTTCCCTCAAACCCTAAGGTCACATAAAAATTATTCATATTAACTTGGAGAAGAGTTAAGCTATTTCTACCCTTAACTCTTGAATAAGTTATGAAAATGGGTATTGGCTATTTGTTGCCCAACCCCACACATTCAAAACTCAATTCTCACTAATGCTTTCACAGCCAAATCATACTTCCTTTTCTAAAGCAAAAGCAAGATAAGTAAAAACAATTTATATTTTCAATCATAAATATTTCAGTGGAATCTTTGTGAAAGCATCTGATTCATGAAAAATAAGTGATTCTAAGACTAAAAAAATGACACCTAAACCATTCTAAAGCCCTATAAAGCACACATCCCTAGCAATAAAATTAGCTACTCATGAATGGAGATAAGAAGATTATACCAATAGCAGATTCATTAACATTCATCATTGAGTAGGAAACTCAAGCTTCACAATAAACTTCAATGGTGGGTTTTTTCCCAAGTAACTTGAAGAAAAAGTAGAAAAGCTCTCCCTTCTGTCTATTTTTCTCTCTCTACAAAAATTGATATTCGAAAAGTTCTTATTTCATAATATAAAGGGTGTGTACAAGTTTTGGAAAGTCTTGTCCTTTTTCTTGTGCACGGATTCCCATTTTTGCCCTACAAAGCATCCAAAATATCCTTATGCTAGAGCTGGCCAATTTTACCCTTTTCAGCACAGAGCTCACTTGCCTAATAGTTGCATTTTGCAGGTGCCATTCGTGAGGCGCAAGTCTCTCCCAGCTCTAACTCAGAGAAACCTGGATGTGTCCTGCAGTTGCATAGGTGCTCACAGTTGCTCTTCAACTCCTGACTAGTGTGACTCTGTATGGTACCTACATTTAGCAGGTGTCAACCTGTGAACCGCAAGTCTTCTTCTTCCAACTCTTTGATCTTAGTTTAATTCCGCTGCTTCCCCTATTAAAGTTCAATACCTGAAAAATCAAAGGGAAAGGGCATAAAACCATCCTAAATGAGGTGAAAACAAAGAAAAAGCTCATGATTAAAATCCTAATAAGTTTGTAAATTACCAACTTATCACTACTTCTCATCATCAACATCATCATTGGTTGCTGCAACTTGACCTCCATCATCTCCATGTTCAACCTCATTATCCTCCCCTAAGCTTGCGAGCAAGTCATCAATAGGACTGTGGGCTGTGTGTGGGGCATCCATGGCTTCATCAAGGAAGGTCATATCGGGATCAGCCATGGGTGTCCTTCTTATCTGTTCTCTCACATCAGCTCAGAGAGTTGAGGCAACTCTCTCAACTACATCCACTTGGGAACATAGCTTGTTAAAGCTATCAAAAACATCCTTCATTGCCTTCTTTACTACGTGTTGGATGACTGCTAACAGATTCTGGACCAACCTTTTTTTCATGAACCGAATGGGGTCCCAGAATGTAACACGGGACAAGGAGCCCCGAGAGACCCCAAGTTGACCCATGGAATAAGCTTACATCAAATCTCAATTTGAATAATCAATAAGATACTCATGGAGGAAGTCTAACTTGAACACAACATCGGAATACAAAATCTGAAGCTGAATACATACATTTGTCTGAAAAAGCCTCTAAACATGACAAGTTGACGGGACAACACCCCAACTAACTCAACAAAACTGAAACTGAAATACATAAAGGAAAGATGAATAGTCTAGTCCTCGGTAAATAAGGACTCACCCACAATAAGAATGCTAACTATGATAAGCTGACTACGACCAGGGCTGAACCTAAGAGCTGGGTCCTGTATCATGAAATGATACAACATAGAGTATGTACTCAGTACGTGTAATGTACCGAGTATGCAGGGTAAGTAAGACCGCTTAAGTAAGTAAAATCATTTAAAAATAATGCATGATGTAAACATAAACATTAAGAATCTCAAAGTAGGGCTTGCATGCATTCTTGATAAAATCATGATCTCTTCATAACATAACATAACATAACTTAATAACATCATAACAAAATCGATTGACTCAAAGCTGAATTCTGTACATTGAGTCAAACCTGCTTTGGAACATGCATATACATATAAATCTCATGAGTAATGAAACATCCATATCTGAAATCATGAGGAACAATGGGAGACTCATCTTTTAACCGATATACCAAGATAGAGCTTACGTGGTTCCAACTATCACACTCAAGTGGGTAAAGTTGTCCAAAACCTTGCCAGGGCTAGGGACGATACCATGATATCAATATCAAGCTGAAGGCCCAATTGGGCAGGGGAACCTCACAACGGACATACTGAAGTAGTATATATAATCGTAGTAACCTATGTTGGTGCGTAGTTCTGAGGCATAGAGTGATCGAACCTTTGCCTACTCGGTACTAGACACTACTCCCAAAACACGCATATGCTCTACATCATTTTATAACGAAGCTTAACATCATCTATTGACAAAGCTCAATGATTAAATAGGTCTGAAATATGAAATCATGCATATGAGAAGCTTTAGCTCAAAACATACCACAAGCTAGAAATATAATTGGGATCCTTCGCTCCAAAACCATGTGGTAAGCTATGCATAGGAAAATTATAACTCAAAACATACCACAAGCTGATAATACAATTAGGAACCTTCGCTCCATAACATTGTGGTAAGCTTGATTTGGGAAAATCATCATTCTTACTTAACACGTGGGCATTTCCCAAAGCTTTATTACACTTAGAATACTCAATTCCCATTGAAAAATAATTATAAACATGGGTAACTTCAAATCATGCTTTTCATCATAATATCTCGTCACCATCATATATTCATCACAAATCTTATATTTCATGAACATCTCATCCATGGGCTTTTTATTCATAAAACTAAAGTCATGATTTTAAATTGAAAACATCATAAAATTTGCCCATGCTTCATAATTCAATAGTACAATCATTATCAAATCATACCCATGTATAGAAATAGGAGATTCATGCATTTGGGTTAAAACTCCATAGATTAGACACAAAATTTCATACTTTGGAGAGGGATTGGGCATGGGTGTGAAAGAAATTACCTTTTATAACCCTACATACCTATTTTGGTAGCTGATTCTAACACTTCTTTAGATGTCCAATAGGAAATTGATAAGAAATTGATGAATGATAGGCTTGATCACCTTATCTAGTCTTCTACCTTGCATGCATGAATGAATGAGGCCTAAAATGAACTTAACCCATTTAAAAGTCACTATTTATAACTCAAAACGACATAGTTTAGGCCTTAGGAACTTAGGAATTATGGAAAAGCCCTTACTAAATTCACAAAAAATAACTCTCAGGTGGTCCCAATGAGGGACCTAACGACTCATGGTCATTGGTCACAACTCGTGGCTTAGCTCGTGAGGTTCACTGCTCAATAGGTCTCCTGGGCTCTTAACGGGCAACCTCAGGACTCGTTATTGGTGACCACGACTCATAGTCACTACCCGTTATGTACACTACCCCCACTCTTTTCTTCTACTTCTCACTTACCCCACGACTGACCTAATGACTCGTGGGGTCTGACCACGAGTCATGGTCATGTCCGTGGGAATCCTTTTTACCAATTTTTCCAAACTCCTCACGGGCTCCCCGCGAGTCACATTACGACTCTTTGGCTGTACCAACAAGTCATCTCACAACTCGTTCTGTGCCTGGTGCCAATTTTTACGCTTTTCTCCGTTATAACTCCCGGGTCTGATCTTTGAGCGGCTAGGGTATAACACCTCTACATACTAACTAGTTGATGGGATAAGACCCCAACTAACTCATTAAAGACTGAAACTGAAAATACTTAATACAAGCTGATAAAAGGGTCCTTTAAGGATGAGGACTCACCAACTCTGGCTGAGAGATGCTAACTCTGAGGATCTAGTTATCGGCAGGACTAAACCTTAATGTTCGAGTCTGTATCATGAAATGATGCAACATAGAGTGTGCAGTCAGTACGTGGAATGTACCGAGTATGCAAGGTAAGTAAAACCTCTAAGTAATTAAAACTAAAATCATGCATAACATAAAACATTTCACCATAAGATTATGAGAGTAGGGGTTGTATGCTAGTATCTGAAAACATGACTTAAACATAACTGAATTGAATGACCCAAAGATGAAACCATTAATCATAAGTAAATTTGAACATTGGATCAAACCTGCTGAAAACATAATATCATGACTGATTAACATGCATCACTGAAATCATGACGAATAATGGAAAACTCATCTTTTAACCGATATTACCATGACAGAGCTTACGTGGTCCTGACTATTACACTCCATTGGGCAGAGTCGTTCAAAGCCTTTTCAGGGCTAAGGATGCTACCATGATATCGATATCAAGTTGAAGGCCACTCAAGGCAGGAAAAGCTCACAAGGGAGGTCCCAAATAATCTAAACATACCTATGTTGGCACGAAGTTTTGAGGGACAGGGTTGACTAAACCCTTAGCCTACTCGTTGCCAGACACTACTCACAAAAACATGCATATGCTCTCCATCATTTTTCATCGAAGCTGAACCATCGTCTTGCGATGAAGCTGAATCATAATCATACATTTATAATCTGAAAACATATCATGAGAAGCCTTGGCTCAAACCACACCAAAAGCTAAAAAGTGGGAGTCTAGACTCCAAAACCATATGGTAAGGTAATAACATGAAATTGAAGTAAATCATGAACATACTTGATTATATGGGCTTCCCCAAACTTATACATACTTTAGATAGTGTCACGACCTGAGTCTATACCCTGGATGAGACACGGTACTTAGAGTCACAAGTAACCCCAAGCCAACACATGGTCTATCATAACACGGGAAATCTAAGTAAACATTTGTGGAAGCTTTAAATAATAAAAATCATTTAAGAAAGCTAATATGGTAAAAATTCGTACAATTGAAAACAATACTGAATGTCTGAGTTTATGTCTGAAAGCCATCAACAAATGATTGAGATTCTGGGACAAGCCCCTAGCTAACTCTAAAGTCTAACTGAAAGAAAATAACTGAAAAATAAGTATAGTCCTTGAAAGATGAGGACTTACCAATTGCAGTTGTTGATATCACACGAAAGAATCAACTAATGATAATAAGGCTGAGAACCTACCCCTATATCATGATATGATACATCATAGAAGATATGCATTAATACTTTGAATGTACTGAGTAAGTGAGAGAGAATATAAACATGAAGAAACAAATAACTAAATTGAAATGACATGAAATGACCAACTGAAATACTAGAAACTGAACAAATGAATATTGATCATGGGCAAAATAGCATGCCCGAGTGATGCTTTATAACTTAGTTTTGTCTTGTTTATCGAAATAATTATATACATTCTCATGTGATTTTATGTAAATGTGAATATATACCAACCAACATGATTAGTCCTTGTTTTTGAAGGTTAATAATGCATTTGAGGAACTAATTCATGATTTGGTGAAGTGGAGGAATGGAATCAAGAGAAAAATGTGAAAGCCAACAAGAAAACATGCAATAACTGGCACCCTGCGCGATAGGGGCCGTAGCACGCTGCTAACGTGGCAACACTTGGACAAATATTGCATTTTTTGGCACATTCCAGTGAGGGTACGCGTTACCTCCATGTCACGGAGGTCAAGTAGGGCGTTCAGCTCCATGACACATTGCTGTTCCACCTCAGGCCAAATTTTGCAATTTTTCAGCATAGTATAAATTGAACCCTTAGCTCCTAAAATCATTTTGTCACAATTTTATTCTGGAAAACTACCTAGGAGTGAAGGGAGAAGTGGGAGAACTCATCTAGGGTTTGTCAAATTCCCTTCTCATCTACCAAATTCATGTAAGTATGTTAGTTTAGTAATAGTTAGTTGTAGTTTTACAAACATGAATGGCAAGAACCCTTCCTGTAGGGTTGAAGCCATGAATTATGATTGTGATTTTATGAAATTGTTTTGGAATTAAGTTATTGATTGTTGTTTTCATCTTGCATTCTGAATTGTTGGTTGTTTTTATGATTGATCACCATGAAAACATATACGTTAGCTTGGGCAATTGCTTGAGAAAGAATTACCTAGGTCAGGACATGAGAATGTAAGGAGCATGTTTGTATCTCACGATATAATTTCGTGTTAGGATAGAAATATACCTAACACCTTGCTTGGTTGATAAAACGGGGGTTATTAAGAGACCAACTTAGGATTATCACATCACCACTCGAAGAAGTAGTTGTGAGGGTAAGTTGAGTTAAATGGTTAGACGCACGAAAGTCCCTAACCGTTTCCCCCTAAACCACAACATAATTAATTGCCCGCGAACTAGAAATTAGCATCCTCACTCACAATGATGCAGTGAGGCTAGTTTGTCGTGTGTAGAGGCTCGAAATACCATGAACATGCAATTCTAATTATGTGAAATAATAATCGATAGTTGCATACTTAACCCATTGCAAATCGTAGCATCGCATGATTATCTGGTTTTAACTCTATGTTGCTCCTAGAGTGCATTCAGAATATTTCGTTGACCAAATTTAGACTTAATTAAAAATCTCCCTCGAAAACTTCTATAACCAACATTTTTTGGTATTTAAGATCACACTTGTGATGGATAGTTAGAGGAATGGGTCTAGTCCCTGTGGGTTCGACATTTCGGTACTTAAAAAGAGCCACTATATTACTTGCATGACCCATACACTTGCGGGCACGTCAAATATAACTAATATGGTCCATAATGACCTTGGTCGATGGTCATAGACATGTCTTGAATCTGAAATACTGAGCTGAGCTAAACTGAACTGAGTTGAGATGAGCTAAACTGAAACTGAATAGTGGGAGAGTCTATAACCGACATATAACCACATGAGCTAGACGTGGAGTTTGATGTATACGCCCCATTGATAGGACCCAATATACCTTGCCAGGGTATAAAGGCATGAGATGGGTGATCACAGGTCTGGGGCCATAAAGCCAATAAAATAATCAACAGTGGTAATGTAGTTTTGGGAACCTAGGTGCGCTCGATCCATGGTCTACTCAGTGCTAAGTCCTACTCCAACTGGATAGTCCTAGTCCGACTAAAGCTGATAGCTCAAAACTAGGGTCCGAGACTAAGTCAGTGATACCTATTTGGAAGTACCCTAAGAGTCTTATCAGACTGGATTCATTAATTGGTGCTCTAAGACCGGTCAGAGCTGCTTATCCAAAAGTATTGTAACCGTCTAAAGAACCAACTAATATCTTATAACAAACATCTAGGAGGCACGACTAACACCTCAAGAAAAGACTGTAGTCAAACTGATCAGCTAACATTTCTGAAATTACTGAGTAGGCTGGTATTCTAACTTAAACTAGACTAGTATGAACTAAATAAGATAATCAACTTGTCACTCCCCACCTTGGAAGGCATGAATGGCACCTAATACCACACTGGAATCTAGGCTGACCTAGCTGGGCATATGCACCTCTAATGCCTACCAACGACTCAAAATCAAGAAAACAAACTGCTACATCTCGATTGTAAACACAGTCTCAGGCCCACAAGGCCACGTAGCACCTGTAATAGAAAATGGCTATCCTAGCCAACATACATTAAAAGGGATCCTATGCGAACCAACTCTAGTAATAATGGAAATGAAAACAAACAGCTACACTATGCCCTACACGGCCAATGCATAAAATAAGACATATATAGCTCCCGCACGGCCAAACACAACCAACTAACTGAATACCATTGTCTGCAAGCCTCTAGGAGTAAAAATATTAGTCGGGACAGGGCCCTGGCCTACCCAAATGTTGTATATATAAAAGATAGTAAATCTCTACATCCTGGCAACTTCGAATGAAAGAAGCTACCCATATTGCTGACTCTGAATAGCTACTAGGAGGTCTCACAATCTGTCCGCCTAAACCTATAAGCAAGTATACAGTGCCCCATAGTTAGGCATCAATACAATATGTACCCAATATGTATGGCAGTAATGAAAAGCGGAATACACGCTGACAAAGAACTAAAAGTGAATAAAAAGAAGGGGCATAAATTAACCTGTAAGCTTTCTTATCCAGAACCTTCATCTAGTAAAACACTACATGTATATGAGCTAAAACTATACACCTATACATTCATAAGCTATAAACTAGCAGGCAAGAATATAAATAAGAACCTAACATGGCCCCCATAAGCCTGGAAGGTACAATTACCACAAAATAACCCGCCCAAGGCCCCCATAAGCCCTGGAGAGCACACTCCAATATATATCCCCTAACATGGTCAATATGGGTCAACAGGTAACTATAGCCAACCTACATGGCCCCTGAGTCTGCAACTGAGCCCGCTAGACTCTTGTAGTTGTGTCTAAGCCCAGAGGGCTCCTGTAACTACATCCTGGGCAGACAAGCGATGAGGGTCACTGATGCCGATACGGCATAAATTTAGAAGTTCAGCCATGGATGGATTTTAGTATGTCCTTTGTGGCCTGAGTATAGTCCCTTGGAACAACATATAGCTCCTTGGAGCGATCCATATAGCCCAGAAGGTGATGACACAACCAGTAATCCTGAGGTTTGTCATGGAAGGATATCCTAGGTGGGGTTGATCCCAACTTGTATGCTGCATCTCAGTCTCAATCGAGCCACTTAAAAGGTGCATCTGGGTCTTAAGTCCTAACACGACCACTACTCGCCCTTAGAATAGTCTTCATTGCTACCAACAGGCACACCCTGTGTGCCTATACTTGATCAGAGGATCCTGGCAATGTTCATAATCTCTAATATTCTAGCTTTGATAGGGCAAGATCTGGAGTGGCCTAACAATACTCTGAATGTCATGCTAGGACAGTGATAGCTCATAAGTGAACCGTAAGGTCGCGGATGACCAACTCTTTAGTTCCTTCACTTAGAACAACTATAGGGATGCTACTTGATCGCATGCTATTGAGCATCCACTCTTAACATTCCCCGAGTGGTTTACTGTAATTCTTATTCTGAAGGTAATACTACACTAATAGGGTTCTAGTCCCATAGACCTTAACCTGGTCTATTTAGAGTTCTTATGTCTTTGCTGGATGATTCCTAACCTCACAGGTAAGGCTGTCTAGACTTGGCCACTCATGGCAACTTGTACCTAAGTATCTACAAGAGCAAGCTAGGGTGTTGGCCTCGCATCCAACTTCTAATAAGGTTCCCTCCTTAGGGTACCCACAAATTTGTCTCACTTGAATGACTTGAATGACTTCCTGTGCGACCTGTATATGAAGCACTAAGTCAACTGCAACTAATAGTCACTGGTAGTGGCTAACTACATAACATGTTGTCACTCATTTCACTGGGCAACCCTGGTGCAGCTAACCCTAGGGTAGGACCATCCTATTCAAATATCTACCCTGGAGGCGTTAAGGTGCACCAACGGCCTCTAGGAGAGCTTTATTGTCTATACAGGCATCATACTGAAAATTATATCGCCCGTCTGCGCCCTATGCTGTCCAACATATTGAATTAGGCCCAATAGCTAACCCTAAGCTTCTAAGGCCTTCGCATGGCAGCAACATGTCAGAATCCTATTAACATAGTGAACAAAAGAATAAAGGGGCCTACTATAACGCTTCTAATGTGGGTCACACCTAACATACTCCTTCTCGACAAGGGATACTGTAATGTATTCGCAATATGTTTTCTAGCAATATACCACAACATACATAGTCATAATCTACTGACAGCAGCTAATCAGAACATACATGATCCTTATCCATTAGCAGCAACTAATTACAATATACAGGATTGTTATCTCCATACAAGAACACAGGTCTATCATTATATGACAAGAATAACTTGCTGACGGGATAAGCCTTAACATACCTCGAATGTCGATTCTCATTTATCTGATTCGTTTCCAACCTCTACACGGTGATTCCATTTATTGTAGCCCTTACACTAAGAGAATAGGGCTATTTTCAATACTAAAACTTGGCAAACAATGATAATCTTTCAATAATGTTAATACCTATAATTCAACTTTATTTAACTCGGCCTGAAACCCATAATTTCTCGAGAGTACAGAAGGTAGAAATGCTTACCTATCACTTGTAGTCGCATAGAAGCCAATTAGAAGTGATTATGATCACTTTTGCTCATAGGAGTTCCGGTACACCGGGTAACTTTTCAAGAAATAACTCCACAGGGACGTTCCTCATAGGCCTAGAACTCGATATCCAAGATGATTTTGCATTTTGACGGAGTTTAACAGCGTAAATTGGCAAAAAATGAGAGAAAAGTAGAGAGAACTCTTCGTCTTATCCGAGGGTCTATTTTAGGAAATATTTAGAATTAATTAAATCCCTCACTAAAACATATATATATAAAGGGAGTCAGTGGAGGGGAGGGGTGCTTCCCACAACACCAAAAGTCAGACTCGATGTGCCACTCAAGGCGTCGAGGCAGGGGCACAACGTGCTGCTCCTTATGCCCTACCCCGGGCTTCAGCCTCCTACTCGCTCGATACCGTGCTTGTGTGTTCATTCCCCAAGCCCTTTTCTGTATGAGTTGCACTCCAAAATTCTCAACATACGTACACACGTAGCAATTAAATGATAGAAACTTACAGGGTGTAACATCATCCCCCCTTTAGGAACATTCGTCCTCAGATGTAATATTAAGCTTAAGAGACTCAACCCTTGTTAACTATTGCTAGGAAAATTTTGACAGAGTTTCCTATGTAGTGTGGACTATTCAGAAACCTTAAATGCAGAAAAGTGCAATGTCGGCATCTCATAGGACACTATCAGCAACTACTCCGCAACATCTAGTGAATAACTGAACAGTACCGATAGCATAAGCAACCAAATAACAACCGAACATTAGTCTTACCTCAACTTGCTCAATCTGGGTCAGGTCTGGAATAAATAAGAGTATATAAACTTCATGTTGTCCTCAGCTTCCCAAGCAATTCCTTCTGCCTTTTTGTCCCTCTATAAGACTTGCTAGGCTACAACTTTGGTTCCCAAGATCACCCCCACAGACTTGCCAATCTAATATAACTATTGGAGTTTTTTCGTAGGGTAACTCTTTTGTGACCTGAGCATTCTCAACTAGGTTAACCTGAGAAAAGGTCTCCTACACGCCAATGTAGTATTGATGAGCAGATCCTAGCCCTAAAGGCAACTTTATCTTATAGGCCATTTGGGCCAGTCTCCTGGAGGATCCAGCATAGCTTAGTGAATCTAGGGCAAGGTATAACAAAGAGCATAAGTATTGAGGTGATGTTGGCCAGAGTAAATAGTAAAGCAAGGCTAGAACTGTTGATTTCGAGGAAATGTCAGAAAATGGTTATGCCCCCTAGTGTTTAAATAAGTCATCTAGACATTTATGATAGAAAATCAGGGGAGGCAGGTAGGATTGCCAGTAGCACCCAGGTACATTTTGATGTCTATACGAAATAAACCCCCAGTAACGGTAAAGCTCATATAAGAAATAAACTAATCCCACCACAACGTGTGTATGGCAGTAGGAGATACCTGAAGAATAGAGCCTACAACCCCCAGCTTATCATGTTAATGGATATAGAGACTATGTGATAGGAACCGACCCAGGTATGCGTTAGGACGATATAGGTTGGTAGACTTGGCAGGTAGTATCCTTGCTAATATGGTGCGTGAAGCACGAGAACCAATTCTAAGCTTATAGAAGTAAGATCAAGATATGAGTATTGAGCTTAGAAGGAGAACAGAACCATCTCCTGATTATAGTGGGCTAATAGAGCTTGGAATAGCCACTTAATGTCGAGGAATGAGCATCAGGCTAAAATTTAAAGGTTAGTGAGATTGTGACCTAGAATGTTGTAGTACCACCTTTAGTTGTGGAGATAAAGGAGTGACAGTATGGAGACTCTAGTCTGGTGCAACCGGGAAACAAGGCCCAGCAAGGAGTCGTCGGCCTGTGAGATAGTAGGGGACAGAATCTTGAAACACATAGGTCGACTCTGTATCCTAAATGTGGTCGGGCTTCGTCAGTAGACTATAGTAAGGTACACCATATTCGTTATTCCCTCCTCTCATGTTTGACAAAAACACATTAGGTTATGAAGGAAATCTACTAATGGCATTAGGAAGGAGAAAGAAACAGTTAATTGTAGCACAGAACTCCAATGGCCAAAAGGGAAAGGTAAGACCTTGGAAATCAGCTAGGCTAATTCAGGAAATAGCCACGCCTACGTGAAAATGGAAAGTAGACAAAATGAATATAACTATAGGGTTACCTCATTCCAGGTGTAAACATGACCCCATTCGGGTCATTGTTGAAAGGCTAATTAGATTAAATTATCTCTTGCCAGTGGGAGTGACATTTCAGCTAACGACTATGTTGAATGGAATACTAAAGAACTATTCCGGCTATATGGTGTCTTAGTGTCTATTAATTTCTGAAAAAGTGGAATCACTCACTGCTAGGTTTTGGAAAAGCTATCAGAACAGATTGGGACGCATGTTAATATAAGTACATCTTACTGTCCCCAAACAAATAGACAAATAGAGCACATGATTCAGATGCCTAGATCTGTTATGAGTGGAAATGTAGGCCCCTATATGATGACCGGAAGCAGGTAAATTAGGGATAGTTGAATCGGGCATACTACATCAGACGGAATAGGCTAAACTTATTAGAAAATATGTACCAGAAGACCAGGGTCATCAGAAGTCCTACTCTAATGTATGGTGTAGGGAATTAAGGATTGAAGCAATGACTGGGTATTCCTGAAAACTTCACCAACGAAGGGCGTTATGAAATCTGTTGGGAGGTGGAAAATAGCCATATCTTACTACGGTAGGACTGAGGTATGAAACTTTACAACATCCAAAGGGTTGGAGGTAAGAATCACACAACCTCCCCCTTCTCTCGTACCTTTCAGGTAATCCAACATTAATTGTCGCCCCTGTCTCATTCTAAATATCTTGGAGGTAAGCCAACTCATATATATACTACACTCCTGATCTCCTACTCTAAGTCTGTAGAAAGAATTAGGGATGCTGTTGGCATATCTATTACCTTTTGAAGTTCCTGGTTCCCCGAGAGGATGATGGGGAGATTAAAAGACGTCTCCTTCCGCCCTTAGGCTGACAATCCTCCAACTGTGGCACCTCACTAGTACTTCTCTTACTGTTGTAGCTGACCTGTGGCTGACTGAAGTTTGTTCCTTATCAAACATAATTCTAGATAGATATCATAATGAAAGCTTAGGAATTCAACCCTATACCACTTGGCTCTATAGCACGATCTGAGAGGAAAGAGGGGTAATCATACTATCCTGCCTCATAGCCTCATGTTTATAGAATGTGGTGCACAACACATTTATAAACAAGACTATACTAGACATAGCTTACAGATTCCCTGGGATGCGACCTTCTCTAATACCAAGATTGTCACGCCCCACCTTGGGAGGCATGACTGGACCATACTGCCACACTGGGATCTGGGCTGACCTTGCTGGGCATATACACCTCTGGCGCCTACCAATGACCCAAAATCAAGAAGACAAACTGCTATATCTCAGTTGTAAACACAACCTTGGGCTGATAAGGCCACACAACACCTGTAAAAGAAAACAAACAGCTAACCCAGCCAACATAACAGTAAAAGGGATCCTATGAGACAAGACCATCATGTTGTCTAATTATAATAGAAATGAAAACAAACAACTATACTAGGCCCCACACTGTCGATGCATAAAATAAGACATACGTGGACCTTACACGGCCAACCAAAACCAACTAACTGAATACTGTCATCTGCAAGCCTCTAGGAGTGAAAATATGGGTCCGAACTAGGCCCCGACCAACCCAAATACTATAAAAATAAAAGATAGATAAATCTCTACAACCTGACAACTTCGAATGGAAGGAGCTGACCAAACTGCTGACTCTGAACAACTGTTAGGAGGTCTCACAATCTGTCTGTTTAAACCTGCAGGCAAGTATGCAGTGCCCCATAGTTGGGCGTTAGTACAATATGTACTGAATATGTAAGGCAGTAGTAAAAAGTTGAATACACGCTAACAAAGAACTAAAATTGAATAACAAGAAGGGGTAGAAATTAACCTGTAAGCTTTTTTATCCATAATCTACATCTAGTAAAACACTACACGTATATGAGCTAAAACTATACACATATACATTCATAAGCTGTAACTAGCATGCACGAATACAAACAAGAAGCTAACCTAACCCCCATAAGCTTGGAACATACAATCAGTATAAAATAACCCCCAGGACCCCCATAAGCCCTGGCGAGCACACTCCAATCTATATACCCCGAACATGGTCAATATGGGTCAATAGGTAACTATAGCCAACCTACTTGGCCCCTGGGTCTGCAACTGAGCCCGCTGGACTCCTGTAGCTGTGTTTAAGCCCGGAGGGCTCCTGTAACTAAACCCTGGGCACACAGGGCTTGATGAGGGTCAGCGATGCCGATATGACATAAAAATAGAAGTCCATCCACGGATGGACTGTAGTATGGGGGCCTGAGTACAGTTTCTTGAAAACACATAGCTCCTTAGAGCGATCCGTATAGCCCCGAAGGCGACGACACAACTAGTAACCCTGGGGTTGGTCAATGGAAGGATATCATAGGTGGGGTCGATCCCAACTGATATATTTCTTGTCGGTCTCAACCTAGCCATTCAAAAGGCGTATTTGGCTCTTAAGGCCTACCGCGACCGCTACTCGCACCTAGAATAGTCGACATAGCTTCCAATAGGCATACCCCGTGTGCTTATACCTGATTAGAGGATCTTCCCAGTGTTCATAATTTGTAATGGTCTAGCCTGGATAGGGCAAGATCTAGAGGGGCCTAATGATACTCTAAATATCATGCTAGGACAGGTATAGCTCATAAGCGAACCTTAAGATTGCGGACGACCAATAATTTAGTTTCTTTGCTTAGAACAACTGTAGGGCTGCTACTTGATCGGACATGCTTCTAAGACCTTAACCTGGTCTGTTTACTGTAATTCATAGCCAGAAAGTAATACTATAATAACATGGTTCTAGTCCCTTAGACCTTAACCTGGTCTGTTTATAGTTCTTATTTCTTTGTTGGATGATTCCTAACCTCACAGGTAAGTCTGTCTAGACTTGGTCACTCACGACAACCTGTACCTAAGTATCTACAAGAAAAAGCTAGGGCGTTAGCCCCACATCCAACTTCTAATAAGGTTCCCTCCTTAGGGTGTCCACGAATCTTTCTGACTCGAATGATTGGAATGACTTCCTAGGCGACCTATGTGTGAAGCACTAAGTCGACTGCTGCTAATAGTCACTAGCAGTGGCTAACTACATTAGAGGTTGTCACTCATTTCATTGGGCAACCCTTGTGTTTTTAACTCTAGTTAAGACCATCCTATTCAAATTCTGGCCCTGGAGGCATTAAGGTGCGCCAATGGCCTCTATGCGAGCTTTATTGTCTATACGAGCGTCAAACTGAAAGTTATATCACCCTTCTGCACCCTATGCTGTCCAACTTACCGAATTAGGCCCAACAGCTAACCCTAAGCTTCTAAGGTTTTGGCATGGTAGCAACACATCAGAATCCTACTAACAAAGTGAACAGAAAAACAGAGGGCCTAATATGACGCTTCTAGTGTGGGTCACACCTAACATACTCCTTCCCAACGAGGGATATTGTAATCTATTCTCAATACATTTTCTAGAAGCTTACCACAATATACATAGTCATAATCTACTGACTGCAGCTAATCAGAACATACATGATCCTTATCTACTAGCAACAGTTAATTACAACATACAGGATCATTATCTTCGTTCAAGAACATAGTTCGTACTATTATACGATGAGAATATCTTGCCGAAGGGATAAGCCTTAACATACCTCGAATTTCGATTCTCATTTATCAGATTAGTTTCCAACCTGCAGCTGGCGATTCCATTCAATTGTAGCTCTTATGCTGAGAGAATAGGCTATTTTCAATACTAAAACTCAGCGAACAACAATATCTTTTAATAATGTTACCTATAATTCAACTTTATTTAACTTGACCGAAAACCCACAATTTCTCGAGATTACAGAAGGTAGAAGTTCTTACCTATCACTTGTAGTTGCATAGAAGCCAATTATAAGTGATTTTGACAACTTTTGCTCGGCGAGGTTCCGGTACTCTAGGTGAATATTCATGAAATAACTCCACAGGGACATTCCTCGTAAGCCTAGAACTCGATACCCAAGATGAATTTTTGTTTGTATGAAGTTTAATAGTGTAAATCGGTGAAAAACAAGAGAAATGTAGAGAGAACCCTTCGTCTCAGTCGAGGGTCTATTTTAGGAAAATTTTAGAATGAATTAAATCCCTGACTCGGGCTTCAGCCTCCTGCTCTCTCGACACCCTACTCGTGTGTTCATTCCCCAAGCCTTTTTCTATATGCGTCCCACTCCGAAAATTCTCAACATACGTACATAAGCATCAATTAGAAGATAGAAACTTAAGGGGTGTAACACAACTGATATTAATAATATGGGAATCCCAACACTGATAGAATCAAGGAATACGAAAAACTAATCAATCATGCAAGACTCTAATTTATTGCATTCAAAATCTAGGACTAAATCATTTTACAAGAAGCTAGTTTCCACATGATTTCTAAGAATTTGGAAAATATAGCAGCTAATAACATGGATAGTATTCCACTTGAAATTTATCGAATTCTATCTTAAAACTTTCTAAATTTTGAAACCTCAGGGCTATAATTAATAGAAGATTTGAAAGGGTTTTGGGGACACAAGGGAAGAACAATTCCCTTGTTTTATTCCCACATATCTAGTGAAAAGTTGTTGAGAGAAGCCTGAAAAAATCTGAAGAACTGAGGAAGCCCTAGTTTAGCTCTGAGGTGCCTGACAGAAATTTCTTTGCTCTGAGATTGTGAGGTGAGTAGAATGAGAGGGACTTAGTTGATTACCCCTTTAATTCTGTCCAAAACATATCCAAAATGATGTAGTTTAGGGATAAAAATAGCTAGAAGTTATGAAAATACCCTTGGAACATCGCAGGAAAAATCCTGCTGCCAGTCCCCACGAGGCACTCCATGAGTCGTGGGGTTAGGAACGACTCGTGGTGCCAAATAGTGGCCAAGTCTGGAAAATCCCCAACATTTCCTTGCATGCACAATGACTGACTTCATAAGTCATCATGAGATCTAACGACTCGTGACGTCTTCCGTTGTCACTAAACTAAAATTTCTCCTTTCAACCCCATGGCTGGTCACAATGAGTTGTTACTTGACCTAACGACTCGTCCCCTCCTCCTGTCGTCAGCACTACCTCAGGGGCTAAGCTTTACCAGGACCCTTCTAACGACTAACACAATGGGTCATTACTTGACCTAATGGCTCTTCGTGTCCATCGTTGCCACTGAAACTTGAACTACGAACCTCCACTCGACGACCCTTCATGATGACTCATTACTTGACTTAACGAGTCATCGTGTGGGTCGTCACCCCTGGGCTGCTAAAGTAAATATCCTGCTTCGAGCCACGTGTCTGACCACCACTCGTCTAGTCACTGGACAAGTGGTGCCACGACTTGTTCTGTAGGAAAAAATTTCTGGTTCTCTTTTGGATTTTCATGCAAAGTCTGAGTTTAGTATAGGAAAGTTTTGGAGTGTTATAATATCTCCCCCTTGGGATCATTCATCCTCGAATGAAGGCTAAAACTGCTAGAAAATCAGAAAAAGAGCTGCAATTCCCAAAATGAGACTATGAGTTGATTTCTAAAGGAATGACTGACTCCAAACTGATTTAACCATGCTAACAGAGTTAATGCAACTCAGATGCATATCAAAAATTTGAATAGAGCTGATGAGTACGGAACTAAATAGAGTATCGAGACGGAATTTAATACTTGTTGCTGAAACTAAATTGGAAAGGAATAAATGAAGGTATTTGGCCATCATGTCTACTTCTGCCTCCCATGTGGCTCCCTCAACTAGCTGGTTCCTCCACAAGACTTTCACCGAAGAGACTTCCTTGATTCTTAACTTACGAACCGGATGGTCTAGGATTTGAACTGGGACCTCTTCGTAAGAGAGAGTATCCTTCACTCCCACACTTTCTAGTGGCATAACTGAAGTTGGATCACCGATGCACTTCTTCAGTAGTGACACATAGAAGACTGGTGCTCAGCTGCTAACTCTGAAGGTAATTCTAACTCATATGCCACACTTCCAACTCGCCTCAGAAACCAACAAGGTCCTATATATCTCAGACTGAGTTTACCTTTCTTCCCAAACCTCATCACCCCTTTCATGGGTGAAATTTTCAGGTAAACCCAATCATCTATAGCAAATTCTAACTCTCTCCTCCTCACATCAGCATATAATTTCTGTCAGCTCTGAGATGTTTTCAACCTTTCCCTGATGAGTTGCACTTTCTGCATAGCTTCATGAACTGAGTCTGGTCCTATCAAGGTAGCTTCACCAACTTCAAACCACCATATAGGAGACCTACACCTCCTACCATATAATGCCTCAAACGGGGCCATCTGAATACTAGTGTGGGATACCTGTTGTTGTATGAAAACTCAATGAGAGGTAGGTCATCATCCCAACTACCCTTGAAATCAATCACAAAAGCTCTCAGCATATCTTCTAAGGTCTGAATAGTCCACTCATCTTGTCCATCTGTCTGAGGGTGAAAAGTTGTGCTGAGCTTGAGTTAGAATTACTAAGTCAGAATTACCTTCTGAAATGACTTCCAAAAATTTCTGCTCAGCTGCTAACACTGAAGGTACCAAGTCCTTTTTGAAATGACTTCCAGAAATATGAGGTGAACTGGGTACCTCTATCTGAAATAATGGAAAAAGGCACTCGATGTCGTCTAACTAACTCCAGGATGTATAGCCTAGCATAATCCTCAGCTAGGTTTGTAGTTTTAACTGGGAGGAAATGTGCTGACTTGGTCATCCGGTCTCCTATCACCCAAATTGAGTCATGTTGTTGGTGGATACGAGGTAGACCTGTAATAAAGTTCATATTAACTTCTTCCCACTTCCATGTGGTTATGTTGATATCCTGAGTCATACCTCCAGGTCTTTGATGTTCCACCTTAACCTGCTGCCAGTTCGAGCACTTAGCCACAAATTCTACATTGTCTCTTTTCATGCCATTCCACCAGTAAATATCCTGTAGATCACAACACATCTTAGTGGCACCTGGGTGGATAGAATATCTTGAACTGTGTATTTTTTCCAGTATCTTTTGTCTCAAGTCACCTACATCCAATACACATAGTCTACCTTGGTAATGGAGCACACCATCTCCCCTTTGGAGAAAGCCTCCACTTCTTTTCTAAGAACTTCTTCTTTTAGCTTAAGTAGTATGGGATCTTCACCCTTCCTTGAATTAACTTCAACGACTAATGAGGAATCTAATCCACTTTGCACTACTACTCCACCCTTAGCTGAATCAACCAACTGCACTCCCAACCAAGCTAACCTATGAATATCTTTTGCCAATTCCTTTCTTCTCTCTTCAACATGAGCCACGCTCCCCATGGACATCCTTCTTAGGGAATTAGTCACCATATTGGTCTTGTCCGGGTGGTACAACACACTCATGTCATAATCCTTCAATGGCTCCAACCACCTTCTCTGACGAAGATTCAAGTCTTTCTAACTGAACACATACCAAAGGCTCTTCTGATTTGAGAAAACATCCACGTGAGCCCCATAAAGGTAATGCCTCCATATTTTAATGCAAACACCACTGCTGCCAACTCAAGGTCATGAGTCAGATAGTTCTTTTCATGAACCTTGAGTTTTCTGGAGGCGTAAGCTATCACCTTACCCCACTGCGTCATAACGCAACTGAGTCCCACTCTAGAAGCGTCACAATATACTATGAACCCATTTGTTCCTTCCGATAAGGTTAAAACTGGAGCAGTAGTGAGTCGAGTCTTCAACTCCTGGAAACTCCTCTCACACACATCTGACCACTGAAACTTCACCTTTTTCTGAGTTAACTTAGTCAGAGGAGATGCAATAGAAGAAAATCCTTCCACAAAACATCGATAATAACCTGCTAGACCCAAGAAACTTCTGATTTCGATTGGGAAGTAAGTCTTGGCTAGTCTTTCACCGCTCCTATATTTTGAGGATCTACCTGAATACCCTCACCATAGACCATGTGACCAAGGAAAGTCACAAACCTTAATTAGAATTTACATATACTGAATTTAGCAAACAATTGGTGGTCTCTAAGCGTTTATAGCAGTATCCTCAGATGGTTAGAATGTTCTTCCTCTTTTCTGGAGTATACCAGAATGTCACCAATGAATACAATGAATAACATCTAGATATTACTTGAAAACCCTGTTCATCAGGTTAATGAAAGTTGCGGGGGCATTAGTTAGTCCAAAGGACATAACCGTGAATTCATAGTGACCAAACCGAGGTTTGAAGGCTATTTTTGGTATGTCACATTCTCTGACTCTAAGATGATTATACCCCGACCTAAGATCTACCTTGGAGAAACAACTGGCTCCCTAAAGCTGATCAAATAAGTCGTCAATCCTGGGTAGGGGATACCTATTCTTAACTGTGACTTTGTTCAGCAAACGGTAATCGATACACATTCTGAGCCCTTTTCTGTGTGCGTCCCACTCCAAAAATTCTCAACATACGTACGCACGCATCAATTAGAAACTTATGGGGTGTAACACAACTGATATTAATAATATGGGAACCCCAACACTGATAGAATCAAGCAACATGAATAACTAATCAAATATGCAAGACTCTAATTTACCGCAATCAAAAGCTAGGGCTAAATCATTTTACAAGAAGCTAGTTTCCACATGATTTCTAAAAATTGGGAAAATATAGCAGCTAATAACATGGATAATATTCCACTTGAAATTTATCGAATTCTATCTGAAAACGTTCTAAATTTCAAAACCTCAGGGATATAACTAATAGAAGATTATGGAAGGGTTTTGGGACACAAGGGAAGAACAATTTCCTTGTTAAATTCCCACATACTTGGTGACATGTTCTTGAGAGAAGCCCGAAGAAATCTGAAGAACTGAGGAAGCCCTAGTTTAGCTCTGAGGTGCCTAACAGGAACTTCTTTGCTTCGAATTCGTGAGGTGAGTGGAATGAGAAGGACTTAGTTGATTACACCTTTAATTCTCTCCAAAACGTGCCCAAAACAACGTAGTTTAGGGATACAAATAGCTGGAAGTTATGAAAACACCCTTGGAGCATCGCAGGAAAAATCTTGCTGCCAGTCCCCATGAGGCACTCCACGAGTCCTGGGATTAGGAACAACTCATGTTGCTGAATCATGGCCACTTCTGGGAAATCCCCAACATTTCATCGCATGGACAATGACTGACTTCATGAGTCTAACGACTCATGATGTCTTCCATTGTTACTGAATAAGAATTTCTCCTTTCGACCCCACGGCTAGTCACGATGAGTCATTACTTCACCTAACGACTCATCCCCTCCTCCAATCATCAGCACTGGCCTCGGGGGCTAAGCATTACCAGTACCCTTCTAATGAACAATGAAATGAGTCATTACTTGACCTAACAACTCATCGTATCCGTCGTTGCCACTAAAATATGAACTAAAAACCTCCACTCGACAACCCTTCATAATGATCGGTTACTTGACCCAACGAGTCATCATGTGGGTGGTCACCCTTGGGCTCCTGAACTAAAATTTCTTGCTTCAAGCCACGAGTCTTACCATGAATCATCTAGTCAGTGGAAGAGTCATGCCACAACTCATTTTGTGGCAAAAATATCCTGGTTCTCTTCTAGTTTTTCACGCAAAGTCTGAGTTTGGTCTAGGAAAGTTTCAGGGTGTTACAAATAGTCAAAATCATGGATATAAACATGGGTAATTCGAAATCATACTTTCAGCATATACATCTCATCACGCTTGAAAACATGGATCATAATCTCAACCTTTCATTAACTTTCGTAATTGGGCATTATAATTGCAAGACATTGAAAACATGAATTGTAATTGAAAACATTATAAAACATGCCCATGAATAATAATTCAACATTACAAACATGAATAGAATATACCTATGATAGATACTTAGAAAATTCACAAGTTGGATTAAAACCCCATAGATTCATCAACATAGAATTTCCATGAATTTGATAAGGAATTAGGCATGGGAGTGGATGAATACACCCATTCATAATCCTACATACCTGGGTACTTCTGATTTCACACCCTTCTTGAATGCCCAAAGGAATTGGGGAAGAACTTGATGAATTTCAAGGCTTGATCACCCTTAGGAACTTCTAGGCTTGCATGCATGGAGAGGGATAGGTTTAGAATGAGTTAATCCCTCTTAAAACACACCTATCTAAGCTTAAAACGACATAGTTTAGGTCTTAAGAACTTAAAAATTATGAAAACGCCCTTACTCAATTTGCAGAAAAATTCACACTGCCAATCCCTACAAAGGACTAGATGACTCGTTGCCTGAGGGAACGACTCATTTCCTGCACTCATTTCCAACTCTGGACGACACTACCTTGCCAGTCACCATGAGGGATACCACAACTCATGGTGTATCTAACGTATCGTGGTGACAAGTCGTGACGAACACTGCCCAACATTTCAACATCTAAGTCAAACTCCTGACCACAGCCAACCTAACAACTCGTGGTTCTGACCATGAGTCGTAGCTTCTCCTTCGGCCAACCCCAGACCACCATTCGTAGCCAACTTTCCCTCCACTCCACAAGTCACTTAATGACTCGTGGGATACTTCACAAGTCACTGGACGACTCATCCTGTGACAAGGTGTAGAATTTTTTGTTTTCTCCATTTGAACCCTCGGGTCTAATCTTAGGGCTTTTGGAGTATTACAATATCTCTCTGTTGGTAACATTTGTCCTCAAACGTGGATAAAGATACTAAAAAGCTGAGAAATGTAACTGTCATACCAAATACTGAACATCTAAAGTTGAAAACTGACGGAGTGACTGACTCCGGACTGAAATACATTACTGAACTGAATTCATGGATCACACATACATGCATTTACATTAAAGAAACTGGGGCACCTGAACTGAACATGAAACTGAATAGAGTACAAGGGAGGAAACTGATACCTCAAGCTGAAATTGAGACGAAAGAGAATAGATGCAGGTATTTAGCCACAATATGTGCCTCGCTTCCCACATAGCTCCCTCAACATGTTGGTTTCACCATAAGACCTTTACTGAAGCTACATTCTTGTTCCTTAGCTTCCGAACCTGACGATCAAGTATTTCAATTAGAACCTCTTCATAGCTGAGGGTATCCTTCATACCTACGGTCTACACCGGGACAACCAAAGTCGAATCACCCATGCAATTCTTTAAAAGAGACATATGGAAAACTGGATGTACTAAAGCCGATTCAGAGGGTAACTCCAACTCATAGGCCACCTTGAAAACGTGTCTCACAATCTGGTACGGGACAACATAACGGTGACTAAGTTTCCCCTTCTTTTTGAACCTCAACACGCCCTTCATGGGAGACACCTTCAAAAACACCCAATGATCAACTTGGAACTCAAGCTCTCTCCTCCTCACATCTGCATAGGAATTTTGGCGACTCTAAGCTATTTTCAACCTTTACCTTATAAGTTGAACCTTCTCCATAGCCTCATGAACTGAATCTGGTCCTATCAGCGTAGCTTTATTGACTTCGAACCAACCAATAGGCGATCTACATCTCTGCCTATAAAGAGCCTCAATGGAGCCATCTGAATGCTGGAATAGTAGTTGTTGTTATATAAAAACTCGATGAAAGGTAAATGGTCATCCCTACTACCTTTGAAATCAATCAGACATGCTCTCAACATGTCCTCAAGAGTCTAATGGTGTGTTTAACCTGATCATCTATTTGCGGGTGAAAAGCTGTGTTAAGTTTGACTTGACTACCAAGTCCCTTCTAAAAGATCTCCAAAACTAGGAGGTAAACTGAGTACTTCTATCTGATATGATGGACAAGGGCACTCCATGAAATCGAACTAACTCCCACATAAAAAATTTGGCATAATCCTCTGCTGAATTGATAGTTTTGACTGGTAGAAAATGAGCTGCTTTAGTCAACCTTTCTACCATAACCCAAATAGAGTCATATTGTCGACGAGTACGAGGCAACCCTATAATAAAGTCCATATTGGTTTCCTCCCACTTCCATGTAGGGATACTAATGTATTGAAGAACACCTCTGGGTCTTTGATGCTCAACTTTCACATGTTGACAATTTGGGTACTTTGTCGCAAACTTTGCTATGTCCTTTTTCATGCCATTCCACCAATAGACTTCCCGTAAGTCAGGGTACATCTTTGTGGCACCTGGATATATATAATATCTAGAACCATGAGCCTTGTGCAACATTCTATCTCTCAAATCATCAACACCCGAAACACACAGATCACCCTGATATTGTAGCACACCATTTCCCCCTAGGAAGAAGACCTCTACCTCCTAATTTGAACAGCTTCCTTCAACTTTACCAAGATAGGATCTTAATCTTGCCTAGCCTTGACTTCGGTCAACAAGGAGGACTCCGATCCATTCTGAATAATGTCACAACCATCTGTCGAGTCAACAAGATGCACTCCAAGTCATGCAAGCCAATGCACATCCTTCACCAACTCTTTCCTCCCCTCATCTATATGAGACACACTCTTCATAGAAAGCCTGCTAAAGAGCATCTTCCACCATATTAGCCTTGCCTGGATGATAAAGGACACATATCATTATTTTTAAGAAGCTCCAACCACCTTTTCTGACGTAGATTTAGATCCTTTTGGGTAAATACGTACTATAGGCTTTTGTGGTCCGTAAACACATCCACATGGACCTCATACAGATAGTGTCTCCAAATATTCAAGGCAAATACTCCCGCCGCCAACTCGAGGTCATGAGTTAGATAGTTCTTCTCATGGACTTTTAACTGCCTTGAAGCATAGGCTATAACCTTTCCATGCTGCATTATTACACAACCAAGGAAGATTCTTGAGGCATCACAATATACCATAAACCCATCGATACCCTCAGGTAGAGTCAACACTTGTGTTGAGGTGAGTCGAGTTTTCAACTCTTGGAAGCTCTTCTCATAGGCCTTTGACCATTGAAACTTCACTTTCTTCTGGGTCAACTTAGTCAATGGTGCCGCAATGGATGAAAATCCTTCCATGAATCTCCTATAGTAACCATCTAAGCCTAGGAAACTCTTGATATCTGAGGGACTCACTGTTCTAGGCCAAATCTTTAAAGCGTCTATCTTTTGAGAGTCCACTTATACACACTCACTTGACACCACATGACTCAAAAATGCTACTGAGTTTAACCAAAACTCACACTTGCTGAATTTAGCATACAACTATCGATCCTTAAGAGTCTGTAGCACCTCCCTCAAATGAGCGACATGCTCCTCCTTTTTCTGAGAGTATATGAGAATGTCATCTATGAACACAATCACGAACATACACAAATACGGCTTGAACACCTTGTTCATCAAATCCATAAAATTTGCAGGAGCATTCGTTTGTCCAAAAGACATAACTACAAACTTATAGTGACTATACCGAGTCCTGAAGTTCGTCTTCAGAATGTCACTCTCCTAAATTCTGAGCTGATATACACAGATCTGAGGTCTATCTTTGAGAACACTTGGCACCCTGAAGTTGGTCAAACAAGTCATCAATTCTGGGGAGGGGATACGTGTTCTTGACTGTGACCTTATTCAATTACTGATAATCAATGCATATCCAAAGGGAACCATCCCTCTTCTTGAGAAAGAGAACCATTACACCCCATGGGGATTTGCTTAGTCTGATGAAACCCTTGTCTAAGAGGTCTTTCAACTGCTCCTTCAACTCCTTTAGCTTAGCTAGATCCATTATGTAAGGAGGAATAGATATAGGTTGCGCATCAGCAAGAAGGTCAATACCAAAAACGATCTCCCGCTCGGGAGGAATTCCTGGTAGATCATCTGGAAACACTTTTGGATATTCGCACACTATAGAAACTGACACAATAGTCGAGATATTGAGTGTAGCATCCTTAACCATAACTAGGTGGTACACCCAACCCTTAAAAAGTATCTTTCTGGTCTTACGGTAGGAAATGAAGCAACCTACAGGAACAACTGAACTACCCTTCCACTATAAGGTTGGCTTAACTGGAAACTAGAACTCTACCGCACGGGTTCTACAATTACTGAGGCATAACATGCATGTAGCTAATCCATGCCAAAGATAACATCAAAATCTATCATGGATAACTCTATTAAATCTTCTAAGGTGACTTTCTAAAGGACTATGATAGGGCAATTTCTATATATCCATCGAGCTATAACTGAATAACCAACTAGAGTAGAGATTGAGAAGGGTTCTGATAGGATTTTGGGACTAATTCTGAAACTACTAGCAACATGGGGCGTCACAAAAGATAAAGTATCCCCTAGATCTAGCGAAGCATATATATCAAGGAGGAATACTCATATCATATCACTAACTACATCTGGAGAGGCCTCTTCCTCCTAATGAGATGTGAGGGCATAAAACATGTTCTAGCGCTGACCGCCACCTTCACTGGCGGACGCATCTTGTTGAGCTGGGCGTGTAGGTGCTGCAGCTGAACTGGTAGCTGGGTCTCGGCCTCTACCATGGCCCTGTCTAGCTGCTGAAAAATCTCTAAGAATATGTTTGGGCTTCCCACACTCGAAACAAGCACCTGTACCTACTAAGCACTGACCAGTGTGTCTTCGGCCACTCCTGTCACAAGCTGAAATACTAGACTCCACAAATCTGCTCCCCTGACCTCGAGAGCCTGATGCTAGTCTCCTTTGGTCTCACCTAGATCTGTATGGAACACTCGATGCTGACGGCACTAGGGTTGTTGATCTCTGGTGGGACTGTTGACAGTGCCCACCACCAGGTCTTTACTGTGAGAATGCAAAGCTATTAGTCGTGGCCCTCTTGGCCTCTCTCTCCCACTCACTTGGTTGTACCTCCTCTATCTTCTAGGAATACAAAACTATCCATGAGAAGTCAATAACTTGATGAAGCATCGTGGTCTGGTAATCTTTGACCAAAGAGTCTAATATCCCATGCATGAACCGACTCACTCGAGCCCTCTAATTAGCCACCATCTCAGGTGCATATTTGGATAGGCGGGCGAACTCTAAGGCATACTCCTGGACCTTCATGTTTTTCTGCCTCAAGTTCATAAATTCAGCTGCTTTGATTTCCCTCATCTCTCGGAGAAAGAACCGATCCAAAAATTCAGTATGGAACTTATCCCAACCAATAGGGCCCACTCCAACTGCCGTACCATACTTCCGTTGTCTCAACCAGATATGTGCAACCCCAGATCTGGGTGATTTTTTGAATCTCATCAATAAACTCGTGTGGATCCTCATCTACCTTCGATCTGAGAAACTCCAGAGGGTTCATCCTAAGAAAATCTCTAACTCTTACCGCTGCCGCATTCCCATTCTGGGGAATATGCGCTACCACCTGTTGGTTGACCTGGGCGGTCAATGTTTGTGCCAATATCTAGATGGCAACCCTAAACTCTTCATGGGCCACCTACTCGGGCACATGATCCTCGGGGGCTGGTGGGGCCTGCTGGTGCCTATCTCTATCATGAAAGAAGGAAAATTTCCTAAAATTTTTTGTAGCCTCTTCGTAATAAGTGTGGTGTGTTTCACACCCTTGAAAAAAGACTCTACTTAATGCGGCTTTCAAACACCCTAGGACACTTCAAAACCTAAAGCTCTGATACCAAGTTCATCACAACCCGAACATAGGCCCGGATCGAGACACCGGACAAAGAACCCCAAAAGGGTCCAAGTCGACCCATGGCATGAACATGACATCTAAAGCTCAACATAATGAATGCACAAAACAAACATATAAAATAGTTAAAGTCTGAAAATCTGATAAAATCGAATATCTGGATACACAACACTGATCTAAAGTCAAATACATGCTATGTCTAATATGCCTCTACAAACTGACGAGTTGATGGGACAAGACCCCAGCTAACTCACTAAAGACTGAAACTGAAAATACTGAATGCAAGCTGATAAAAGTGTCCTCAAAGAATGAGGATTCACCAACTCTGGCTAAGAGATTCTATCTCTGAGGATCTGGATAATGGCAGGACTGAACCTGAATGTCCGAGCCTGTATCATGAAACAATACAGCATAGAGTATGCAGTTAGTACGTGAAATACACCGAGTATGCAAGGTAAGTAAAACTGCTAAGTAAGTAAAACTTAAATCATTCATAACATAAAACATTTCATCATAAGATTTTGAGAGTAGGGCTTGCATTCTAGTATCTGAAAACATGACTTAAACATAACTGAATATCATAACTAAATCGAATGAGCCAAAGCTTAAACTGTTAATCATAAGTAAAACTAAACATTGGGTTAAACCTGCTGAAAAAATAATATCATGAATAATTAATACGCATCACTAAAATCATGAGGAACAATGAGAGACTCATCATATAACCGACATTACCACGATAGTGCTTATGTGGTCACGACTATTACACTTAAGTGAGCAAAGTCATCCAAAGCCTTGCCAGGGCTAAGGGCACTACCATGATATCGATATCAAGCTGAAGGCCCCTCGGGGGCAGGGAAAGCTCACAAGGGAGGTCCCAAATAATCTAAACATACCTATGTTTGCACGTAGTTCTGAGGCACAGGGTTGAGTGAACCTTAGCCTACTTGGTGCTAGACACTATTCCCAAAAATATGCATATGCTCTTCATTATTTTTCAACAAAGCTGAACCATCGTCTTGTGAAGAAACTGAATCATAATCATACATGAATAATCTGAAAACATAGCATGAGGAGCCTTGTCTCAAACCATACCACAAGCTGAAAAGTGGGAGTCTAGACTCCAAAACCATGTGGTAAGGTAGTAACATGAAATTGACGTAAATCATGAACATACTTGATCATATGGGCTTCCCCAAACTTATACATACTTTAGATTGTAAAAATCCTAGATATAAATATGGGTAATTTGAAATCATACTTTCATCATATACATCTCTTCATACTTGAAAACATGGATCATAATCTCAACCTTTAATGAACTTTCACAATTGGGCATTATAATTACAAGACTTTGAAAACATGAATTGTAATTGAAAACATTATAAAACATTCCCATGAATAATAATCCATTATTAGAAACATGAATAGATTATACCCATGATAGATACTTAAAGAATTCACAAGTTGGGTTAAAACCCCATAGATTCATCAACTTAGAGTTTCAATGAATTTGAGAAGGAATTGGGCGTGGGAGTGTATGAATACACCATTCATAATTCTACATACCTGGGTACTTCTGATTTCAGTTTTCCAAGACCCGAACATAGGCTCAGATCAAGACACGGGACAAAGAACTCCAAAAGGCTCCAAGTAGACCCATGGCATAAACATGGCATCTAAAGCTCAACCTAATGAATGTGGAAATCTAACATATAAAATAGCGAAAGTCTGAAAATATGATAACATTGAATATTTGAATACATACAAATGATCAGAAGCAAAATGCATGCTATGTCTGATAAGCCTCTACATACTAACGAGTTGATGGGACAAGACCCCAACTAACTCACTAAACACTGAAATTGAAAATACTAAATACAAACTGGTAAAAGGGTCCTCAAAGGATGAGGACTCACCAACTCTGGATGAGAGATGCTAACTCTGAGGATCTGGCTAACGGCTGGACTGAACCTAAAAGTCTAGCCTGTATCATGAAATGATACAACATAGAGTATGCAATCAATACGTAGAATGTACCGAGGATGCAAGGTAAGTAAAACTTCTAAGTAAGTAAAATTTAAATCATGCATAACATAAAAAATTTCATCATAAGATTCTAAGAGTAGGGCTTGCATGCTAGTATCTGAAAACATGAGTTAAACATAACTAAATATCATAACTGAATCGAATGACCTAAAGATTAAACTGTAAATCATAAGTAAAATTGAACATTGGGTCAAACCTGCTGAAAACATAATATCATGACTGATTAACATGCATCACTGAAATGATGAGGAACAATGGGAGACTCGTCATATAACTGACATTACCACGATAGATCTTACATGGTCCCAGCTATTACATTAAAGTGGGCATAGTCGTCCAAAGCCTTGCCAGGGCTAAGGACGCTACCATGATATCGATATCAAGCTGAAGGTCCCTCGAGGCAAGGAAAGCTCACAAGGGAGGTCCTAAATAATCTGAACATACCTATATTGTCACATAGTTCGGAGGCACAGAGTTGACTGAACCCTTAGCCTACTCGATACTAGACACTACTCCCAAAAACATGCATATGCTCTCCTTCATTTTTCAATGAAGCTGAATCATAATCATACTTGCATAATCTGAAACATATCATGAGGAGCCTTCACTCAAACCATACCATAAGCTAAAAAGTGAGAGTCTAGACTCTAAAACCATGTGGTAAGTTAATAACATGAACTTGAAGTAAATCATGAACATACTTGATCATATGGTCTTCCCTAAACTTATGCATACTTTAGATAGTCAAAATCATGGATATAAATATGGGTAATTCGAAATCATACTTTCATCATTTACATCTCATCATACTTGAAAACATGGATCATAATCTCAACCTTTCATGAACTTTCATAGTAGGGCATTATAATTGCAAGACTTTGAAAACATGCATTGTAATTGAAAACATTATAAAATGTGCCCATGAGTCATAATTCAATATTATAAATATGAATAGATTATACATATAATAGATACTTAGTGAATTCACAAGTTGGGTTAAACCTCCATAGATTCATCAACTTAGAATTTCCATGAATTTGAGAAAGAATTAGGCATGGGAGTGGATGAATACACCCATTCATAACCCTATATACCTGGGTACTTCTGATTTCACACCCTTATTGAATGCCCAAAGGAATTGGGGAAGAAATTGATGAATTTCTAGGTTTGATCACCCTTAGGAACTTCTAGGCTTGCATACGTGGAGAGGGATAGGTTTAGAATGAGTTAAACATTCTTAAAACAAATCTATCTGAGTTTAAAATGACGTAGTTTAGGTCTTAGGAACTTATAAATTATAGAAAAGCCCTTACTAAATTAGTAGGAAAACTCACTGCCAGTCCAAACAAGGGACTGGACGACTTGTTGCCTACGGGGACGACTCGTTGCCAACACTGGATGGCACTACCTTACCAGTCACCTCAGGGGACACCACAACTCATCATGTACCTAATGACTCGTGGTTACAAGTCATGATGAACACTGCCCAACATTTTAACATCCACGTCAAACTCCTGACAACGGCCAACATAATGACTCATGGTTCTGACTATGAGTCATGGCTTCTCCTGTGATAAACCCCCAGACCACCATTTTTTCATGACCCAAACATAGGCCCAGATTGATACATGGGACAAGGAACCCCAAGAGGCTCCAAGTCGACCCATGGCATGAACATGACATATAACTGAATCATAAAAGCGGAAGATCAATGTAATAAACATAGCGAAAGTCTAAACATAATATGACATTAGAATACATACAAAAATCTGAAGCTGGTTATACACTATGTCTGAAAAGCCTCTAATTCTAATGAGTTAATGAGACAAGACCTCAACTAACTCTCTATGTATGAAACTAAAAATACAAAGATAACTAATAAGGAATGGTCCTCGGGTAATAAGGACTCACCAACTAAGACTGGAAGCTAACTCCAAAACCAGGATAGTGACGGGATGAGTCTGAAGATCGGAGCCTGTATCATAAAACGATAAAGCATAGAGTATGTGGTCAGTACGTAAAATGTACCGAGTATGCGAGGTAAGTAAAACCACTTAAGTAAGTAAAATCAATAATAATACAAAGCATAAAACAAAATCAAGATAAGATTCTAAGAGTATGTCTTGTATGTTATTTTCTGAAATCATATTTTGAACATAACTGAAAACATGAGGAACAATGGGAGACTCGTCATATAACTAACATTTCCACAATAGAGCTTACATGGTCCAAACTATTAAACTCAAGAGGGAGGAATCGTCCAAAGCTTTGCTAGGGCTGAGGATGAACCTTGATATCAATATCAAGTTGAAGGCCCCTTTGGGCAGGGGAAAGATCACAAAGGAGGTCCCAAAGTAATTTGATCATATCTACGTTGCCGCGTAGTTCTGCGGCATAGGGTTGACTGACCCTTAGCCTACTCGGTGCTAGACACTACTCACAAAAACATGCATATGCTCTCAATCATTTTTCAATGAAGCTAACCATTGTCTAGTGACGAGCTGAATAGAAATATATATATAATCTGAAATCATACCTGAGGAACCTTGGCTCAAACCATACCACAAGCTGAAAATAGTGGGAGTCTTAACTCCCAAACCATGTGGTAAGCTAATTAATGAAATCATAAATCATACTTGAACATATGGGCTAGCCCAATACTTAAACATGCTTGGAAATACTTGATTCACTTGAAAACATGATTATAGACATGGGTAACTTGAAAACTTGCTTTTCTTATATATATCTCAACATATTTGAACATACATCATAGATCTCAACTTTCATGAACTTCTCATGGATGGGCATCGTAATTTATAAAACTTGAAAACATGAATTATAATTCAAAACATTGAAAAACTTGCCCATGAATCATAATTCAACAATAGAAACATGCTTAGATCATACCCATGGTGGAAACATAGGGAATTCATGCATTGGGTAAAACCCCATAAGATCAACATATATATTTCCATGAATTAGTTAGGGATTGGGAATGAGTGTGGAAAATTTCACCCATTCATAACCTTACTACCTGAGAGAATCTGATTCTACAACTTTTCGGATTGCCCAAGGAATAATTGGGGAAGAACCTTGAGAGATTGAGCTTGATCACCCCTCTAGACTTCTAAACTTGCATGCATGAATTAAGAATAGCTTAGAGTGAACTTACCCTTCTTAAAACTCACTACTCAGAGCTTAAAACGACGTAGTTTAGGATTTAGGATCATAGGAATTACATAAAATCCCTTACTAAATTCGCAGGGAAAAATAGACTACCAGTCCCTACAAGGGACTTGACAACTCGTCGTCCTTGGCCACGACTCATGGCCACAAGTCGTTAAGTGCACTGCCAATGCTTCACTTGGAGCTCACCACGGGGAATACGATGGGTCGTTACTGGTGACCACGGCTCGTGGACAACTCCTATTGCCTTTACTGCCCAAATTCCTCTTCTTTCCACCAACCTTAACCACGACTGGGTCAACTAGTCGTGGTGCTGACCATGTGTCACAACCCGATTTCACACCTTAGCCATAACACGGGACAAGGAACCCTGAGAGGCTCCAAGTCAACCCATGGCATTATCATAGTATACACTTAACATGAGAAACGACCAAAACCATAAAGAAGCAGAAGCAATAACAAGAATCTAATATGAACCACAAATACAATTTAATAACATTTAAATACAACACTAAATCTATCTAGACAAGACTGAAAGCCTTCTACTAAACTGAGGAGTTACTGGACAAGCCCCCAGCTAACTGGTCGTCCCTCGGGTTCATCGAGGCTAGTAGTGCCTATTGACGGTCATTACCATTTCTCCTTCCATTTTCTCATCTAGGAGGCATTATCTGCGAGCGCATAAAGAAAGAGTCAGGGGAAAGAACTGTTTAGAGCTTCATACTCTAAGCATGATAAGAATCATGAAGAAAGGGAACATTCCTAAAACGTCTCATAGCCACCTCGTCATAAGTGTAGCACGCTTCACACCCATGAAGAAGACTCTACGTAACACAGCTTTCAGACACCCTAGGACAGTCTAAACTTTGGCTCTGATACCAAGTTTGTCATGACCCGAGTTGACACCCTGGCCGTAATAGGGGACAAGGAACCTCGAGAGGCTCCAAGTCAACCCATGTCATTATCATAGTATACACTTAACACGATAAATGACCAACAACATGAATAAGCGGAACCAATAACAAGAATCTAATGTGAACCATAAAGACAATTTAATAACATTTAAATACAAGGCTGAATCAGTCTAGACAAGTTTGAAAGCCTCCTACTAAACTAATGAGTTATTGGGACAAGCCTCCAACTAACTCCTAAAAATTGGAACATAAAGATAATATGAGCATCAATTCGTCCTCGGAAGATGAGGACTCACTAATAGCTACTAAGTAGCGATGAAGCATATCTAACCGCGAGACAGAGTTTGGAAACCTGAATCTATATCATGAAACACTATAGCACAAAAGGCATGCATTCAGTACTTGGAATGTATTGAGCATGCAGGATAACATAAACATTTAAATAAACAAAATATACGATAAGGATTTAATTAAAAACATTAACATAGATGCTTCAACATGTCATTACACATACTCTATGATTCACGTATACAGATATATACATGGAACTTCTCTTTGAATTTCATTATATAATATCTTAGAACTTACGCATAAGGGTCAAGTTCTAAACATTTAATAAGGGCCAAAGCTAAAGTTAGTATCACATATTGTACTGAATCATTACTGATGACCGAGACTAATTATCATCTTTTTAAGCCCATATAACCTGAAAGTTGGGTCATGCAACACTGAGCTATAATGACATCATCACTAGTGGTGTCTCTCTATACTATGGAGGATCCTGATTGAGCTACGGAGTCTCTCTCTACTATGGAGGATCCCGACTACTGCTAGGGAGTCACTCTTTACTATTGAGGATCCCGACTGAGCTAGAGAGTCCCTCTCTACTATGGAGGATCCCAACTACTGCTAGAGAGTCACTCTCTACTATTGAGGATCCCCACAGAGCTAGGGAGTCTCTCTCTACTATGGAGGATCCCGACTATTGCTAGAATCTAATAGGTACTGGTCTGATGTTATATATATATTTGGTCTATACTGCTGCACTAGTCAGAAACATGAACAAACTGTTCTTTCTTCTTACATCATTCACTTCGAAAGGACTAGGGGCTGCTTCCTACTAACAACAAGCCCAAAATTCGGAAATTATCATTCTCATGCTTTATCATCATAACTCATATCATCATGGATCCATACTAGTATTTCTTCATAGGTCTAACATTAATAAGCATCTTTAGTTTCACATCATGCATACTACTATCTCATCATTAAATTCCAGCTTCATATTAATCAGCAGGTATCATAGAGACGTTAACAACCCATAGATTCAATTCGTACTTTAGCATACATACATTGATTCATAAAATCTAGATTCTCAGGAAGTTATGTGCTTACTCATATCTCTAACATATACAACAGAATTATGTGAGAAGTGTACATCTTCTTTTAATAAGACCCATGTCAAGATTTACTCCAATTCATGAGAAGGATACATTAGAAAGGCCATTATCAAAGATTTACCTCTTACCCAATTAATTCCATCTAGACATAAAAGAACACACATATTTACTCTCCATTATTCAAGTCCATGAACCCTATTTCAATCTCATCACATCTATCATTGACATATTCAAATTCTCAGGGATAATCAAACAAGTTTCACATATTAAACATGGATGCAAGGGATTTGTGATAATTGAATGAACAATCACAAAGTCGCATTTAAATCTCAAACCGTTCATGAAGAATATTTCATAACTCCACTCTTTTCATCACCCAACACATAGTTCAAGGTAGCCCAATCATTTTACATCGTACTTATCTCATAATCAAATTAGATCTTGGAATTTAAAGAGTTGTAGGAGGAGTCACCATGCATTTAAAACCCTAGGTCATGCATTTTCTAGAATAATAGAAATTTGGCATTTTAAATAAAAAATCATTTTGGGGCACAAGGATAGAAGAGTATCCTTGTTGAAAAACCCGCATAGATGGTAGAGAAAACCAGCTCAAAATTTCCCTTGAAGCTTGATGAACACCTCGGTGAAGTTCTTGAATCTTGAGAGGAGAGGAAAAAGAAGAGCTTTGAGAGATATCTTGAGAGAATGAGGGTTCAGGATTGTAGAAACCCTTAAAAATGTTCCAATTGATACCCAAAACGACGTAGTTTAGAAGTTAAAAGAATAGGAGTTCACAAGATTTCCTCTGAAGAAAACTGGAAATTTCCCCGAATTTGGAGTCACGTCTCATCTAACGAGTCGTTGTCCCATCAAACGACTCATCATCTCACCCGTTAAGAACACTGGAAAATTCACACAATTTTATCATTCTTCAGACCACGACCAACATAATGAATCGTCACCAGCTCAAACGACTCATTGTACCCACTCGTCAAGTGCACAAGGAAGATTAGTTCGGAACTTCAGATTCCTCAAATCACGATCAACATGACAAGTCATTGCTTCTTCTAATGACTCGTCAAGTCCACCCGTCAAGTACATTGTATAATACAACATGACTTCAACTCTTCACCACCTAAAGACCAACCTAACGAGTCATTGCCAGGAAAGACGACTAGTCAAGTTGTCCGTGGCCACTGGGCTTGCCATTCCCTCCTTATAGTTCCTCATGGGTCAAATCACGACCCGTTAGGTCCCCTAATGAGTTGTTCCCTGACTCGTTCTGAGGAAAGTTTATGCTGACTTTTATGCTGAGCCTCATCTAACTCCAGGATATAATCTCTAGGACTTCTAGGGTGTTACAATATCTCCCCCTTGGGAACATTCTTCCTTGAATGTTGGCTGAATATACTGATAAGATAGAGATGAAACTGATATCCAAATACCAATCAATCACAGCTAAACACTAATGGAGTATCTGACTCTAGACGAACCCTATACACCAAATCTGAATATCCACCTCTAACATGAATACCATGGCACAAGGGAAGCCAAAGAACATGAAACCAACATAGAGCTAGACAGAACGCCGAAAGAAAATTATTTCCCCTTTTTATCTAGAACAGAACTGATATAGACTGATCCTTCATTCTCGAATTGCTTCTTGATACTAAGCTAATATTCATGATGTCTAATCTAACCAGGGGTAGAGAATTCATGAGCACGAGTTACTCCTAACATCTAAAACTGAGCACATACATGAGATAATCTGACTCTACTGAGGTAATAAACAGCTTCTAAAGTCTGATTTCGAGCTAACCACACTTGAAAAACATAAGTTAATACACATAACTGATTCACAACATTAAAACGAGCATAAAGAACTCATAGAGCAAAACTGGAATCACTATCTGAAGCGATTACTTCTAAACCTCAGGAATCTGCACGTAAGAATAGAAATCACTTTAACTTCAACTGAAACACAAGGGAAATTATCTAAACCTTGAAGTGATCGACATACTATAACTGCTAAGGCTGAAACCTCTTTATGAGAAATCTCAAGGTTTGACTTACTACACATACTCACTATCTCCCCCTTAGCTTAAAGTCATCATTCTAAGACTCCTGAATCTTCCTTAAGGTCAGGCCAATTAACAAACTCCTAGCCTCTCTACCACCGCTAACCTCCACTACAAGCCTCACACTAACAACTATTCATATTACCAATCGACAATCTCTTTTTGCAATTACAACAAGGATTCTTATTCAATACTGGGCTGACATGATATAAGGGATAATATGAAATTTACAACATACCTGTGGCCATTAGTGGCGACTTGCCTTTATCCTAGTGTGTTATTTTGGAATGGGAGCAGTTTTAACGACGTTCGCTATATGGGCTATATACTGCATCCTGCTGAAATGGGCGAGCTGTGGGGGCCACTAAAGAAACAGCAGAGGACCTACTCTCGCCTCTCTTTATCGCTATGCAATCCTGGTGCTTATGTCCTGATTGGCTGCAGTTGAAACAAACATCTGACCCAGCCATACACTCCCCCATGTGGTGCTTTCAAAGCTAGCACACATGGGGTACGTGATCCCCCTTACTCTAGGTCTGTATGGAGCACTGACTATTGAAAATACTGGGGCTGCCGACCTTTGTTGAGAAAGTGGGCGATGCCTACCACTCGTCCTTGGTGAAGAGGACTCTGAATCTCCTCTCCTGGCTCTCTTGGCCTCTCTCTCCTTTTCCTTTACTTGTTCTACCTCCATTAGTTGTGCAAATATCACCAAGCGTGAAAAGTCTATGTCCCTGTGCAGCATAGCAGTCCTACATTCTTTAATCAAAGAGTCTGACACTCCATTCACGAACCTGCTCACTCGGGCCCTCTGGTCCGCTACCATCTCCGAGGCATACTTGGATAACCAGGTAAATTTCGATGCGTACTCTTGAACTGTTCATGTCATCCTATTTCAGGTTGATGAATTCTACTGGCTTAGCCTCTCTTAACTCTCTAGGGAAAAACCTGTCCAGGAACACGGTTTTAAATTCATCCCAACTTACGGGGCCTGCTCCAATCACTCGATTGTCCCTCCATTGACAAAATCATATATAAGCAACTCCTTTTAGCTGGTAGGAGGCTAAGTCTGCGCTATCAACTGCCTTCACACCCACGATGTGAGTGATCTTCCGAATCTCTTCCAAGAACTCATACAGGTCCTCTTCTACCTTCGAACCCAAGAACTCAGGTGGGTTCATTCAAAGAAAATCTCTCACCCTTGTTGCCGCTATATTTCCATTCTGGGGAATATGAGCCATTGCTTGCTGATTAATCTGGGGGGTTACAGCATGTGCCAACATATTAAGAGTTTCCCGGAACTCGGCATGGGTAACATGGTCGTCCCTCGGGTTCGTCGGGGCTAGTAGTGCCTATTGACGGTCATTACCATTTCTCCTTCCATTTTCTCATCTAGGAGGCATTATCTGCGAGCGCGTAAAGCAAGAGTCAGGGGAAAGAACTGTTTAAAGCTTCATACTCTAAGCATGATAAGAATCATGAAGAAAGGGAACATTCCTAAAACGTCTCATAGCCACCTCGTCATAAGTGTGGCACGCTTCACACCCATGAAGAAGACTCTACATACGCAGCTTTCAGACACCCTAGGACAGTCTAAACTTTGGCTCTGATACCAAGTTTGTCACGACCCGAGTTGACACCCTGGCCGTAACACGGGACAAGGAACCTCGAGAGGCTCCAAGTCGACCCATGGCATTATCATAGTATACACTTAACACGAGAAATCACCAACAACATGAATAAGCGGAATCAATAACAAGAATCTAATGTTAACCATAAAGACAATTTAATAACATTTAAATACAAGGCTGAATCAGTCTAGACAAGTTTGAAAGCCTCCTACTAAACTGATGAGTTACTGGGATAAGCCCCCAGCTAACTCCTAAAAATTGGAATATAAGGATAATATGAACATCAATTCATCCTCGGAAGATGAGGACTCACTAATAGCTATTGAGTAGCAATGAAGCATATCTAACCGCGAGACAGAGTTTGGAAACTTGAATCTATATCATGAAACAATATAGCACAAAAGGCATGCAGTCAGTACATGGAATGTATTGAGCATGCAGGATAACATAAACATTTAAATAAACAAAATATACAATAAGGTTTAATTAAATACATTAACATAAATGCTTCAACGTGTCATTACACATACTCTATGATTCACATATACAAATATATACATGGAACTTCTCTTTGAATTTCATTATATAATATCTTAGAACTCATGCATAAGGGTCAAGTTCTAAACATTTAATAAAGGCCAAATCTGAAGTTAGTATCATATATCATACGGAATCATTACTGATGACCGAGACTTATTATCATCTTATTAAGCCCATATAATCTGAAAGTTCGGTCATGCAACACTAAGCTATAATGACATCATCATTAACAGTGTCTCTCTATACTATGGAGGATCCCAATTGAGCTACAGAGTCTCTCTCTACTATGGAGGATCCCGACTACTGCTAGGGAGTCACTCTCTACTATTGAGGATCTCGACTGAGCTAGGGAGTCTCTCTCTAATATGGAGGATCCCAACTACTACTAGAGAGTCACTCTCTAGTATTGAGGATCCCCACAGAGCTAGGGAGTTTATCTCTACTATGAAGGATCCCAACTGAGCTAGGGAGTCTCTCTCTACTATGGAGGATCCCGACTAAGCTAGGGAGTCTGTCTCTACTATGGAGGATCCCGATTATTGCTAGAATCTAGTAGGTACTGGTCTGACGTTATATATATATTTGGTCTATACTACTGCAGCTAGTCAGAACCATGAAAAAACTCTTCTTTCTTCTTACATCATTCACTTCGAAAGGACTAGGGGCTACTTCCTACTAACAACAAGCCCAAAATTCAGAAATTATCATTTTCATGTTTTATCATCATAAGTCATATCATCATGGAGCCATACTAGTATTGCTTCATCGGTCTAACATTAATGAGCCTCTTTAGTTTCAAATTATCCATACAACTATCTCATCATCAAATTCCAGCTTCATATTAATCAGCACGTATAATAGAGACATTCACGACCCATGGATTCAATATGTTCTTTAGCATACATACATTGATTCATAAAATCTAGATTCTCAAGAAGCTATATGATTACTCATATCTCAAACATATACAACGGAATCATGTGAGAACTATACATCTTCTTTTCATAAGACCCATGTAAAGATTTACTCCAATTCATGAGAAGGATACATTAGAAAGGCCATTATCAAAGATTCACCTCTTACCCAATTAATTCCATCCAGACATAAGAGAACACACATACTTACTCTCAATTATTCAAGTCCATGAACCCTATTTCAATCTCATCACATCTATCATTGACATATTCAGATTCTCAAGGATAATCAAACAAGTTTCACATATTAAACATGGATGCATGGGATTTCTGATAATTGAATGAACAATGATAAAGTTGCATTTAAATCTCAAACCATTCATGAAGAATATTTCATAACTCCACTCTTTTCATCACCCAACACATAGTTTAATGTAGACCAATCATTTTACGTCGTACTTATCTCATAATCGCAATAGATCTTAGAATTTAAAGAGTTCTAGGAGGATTCACCATGAATTTAAAACCCTAGGTCATGCATTTTCTAGAATAATAGAAATTGGGAATTTTAAATAAAAAAACATTTTGGGGCACAAGGATGTCTTGAGAGATATCTTGAGAGAATGAGGGTTTAAGGTTGTAGAAACCCTTAAAAACATCCCAGTTAATACTCAAAACGACTTAGTTTAGAATTTTACAAGAATTCCCCTGAAGAAAATTGGAAATTTCCCCGAATCTGGAGTCACGACTCATGTAACGAGTCGTCGTCCCATCAAACGACTCATCATCTTGCCCATTAAGCACACTGGAAAATTCACATCGTTTTATCATTCTTTAGACCATGACCAACATAATGAATCGTCACCAGCTCCAACGACTCATTGAACCCACTCGTCAAATGCACTGGAAGATTAATTTCAGAAATTTAGATTCCTCAACTTATGATCAACATGACGAGTCGTTGCTTCCTATATCGACTCGTCAAGTCCCCCCGTCAAGTACACTGTATAATACTTCAGGACTTCAACTATTCACCACCCAACGACCAACCTAACGAGTCGTTGCTAGACAAGACAACTCGTCAGGTCATCCGTGGCCACTAGGCTTGCCATCCCCTCCTTATAGTTCCAAACCAGTCAAACCATGACCTGTTAGGTCTCCAAACAAGTCATTCCCCAACTCGTTCTGAAGAAATTTTCTGCTGAGCCTCATCTAACTTCGGGATCTGATCTCTAGGACTTCTGGGGTGTTAAACCATGACTCATGTCCATGGTGACCCAAAAACTAGAATTCCAACTTTAGTCAAACTCCTCACCACGATTCACTTAACGACTCATGGTCATTCTGACGGGTCACAGGATGGCTCGTTCTATGACCTAGTGCAGAAAATCCTATTTTTCTCCATTTCAACTCCTGGGTCTGAACTTAGGACTTTCGGGTATAACAATATCTCTCTCTTGGGAACATTCGTCCTCGAATGTGGGAAAACATACAAAAAAGCAGAGAAATGGAATCATCATACTCCAATACTGGACATACATGTTGAGAACTGACGGAATGACTGTCTCCGAACTGAACTACATGGATGAACTGAATTCATGATTCATACATACAATCTTTAACATGAAAGAAACTTGGACACATGAGCTGAACATGAAACTGAATAGAGTTTTAAGGCAAAAATTGATACCTCAAACTGAAACTGAGCCGGAAGGGAATAGATGCGAGTATCTAGCCATCATATCTGCCTCGGCTTCCCCCGTAGCTCCCTCAACATGTTGATTACCCTATAAAAACTTGACTGAAACTACCTCTTTGTTCCTTATCTTACAAACCTTTCGATCCAGTATCTCCACCTGAACCTCTTCATAACTAAGGCTGTCTTTCACCTCGACATTGTCCACCGAAACAACTAGAGCTGGATCACACAAACACTTCTTTAAGAGCGATACATGGAAAACTGGATGAAATAAATCTAATTTCGAGGGCAACTCCAACTCATATGCTACCTTGCCAACCCGTTTTCAGAATCTGGTACGGGCCAACATAATGAGGTCTGAGTTTTCCTTTCTTTCGGAATCTCATCACTCCCTTCATGGGAGATACCTTCAAAAACACCCAATCATCGACTTCAAACTCAAGTTCTCTCCTTCTCACATCAGCATAGGACTTTTGGTGACTCTGAGTTATTTTTAACCTGTCCCTTATAAGATGAACTTTCTCCATAGCCTCATGGACTGAATCTGGTCCTATCATCACAGCTTCACCGACTTCAAACCATCCAATAGGCGATCTACATCTCCGCCCAAAGAGATCCTCAAACGAAACTGTCTGAATGCTGGAGTGGTAGCTGTTATTATATGCAAACTCAATAGGAGGCAAATGGTCATACTCACTTTCTTTGAAATCAATCACACATGCTCTCAATATATCCTCAAAAGTTCGAATGGTACACTCAGCCTGACCATCTGTCTGCGGGTGAAATGTTGTACTCAGCTTGATCTGAGTACCAAGTCCCTTATGAAGTGATCTCCAAAACTTTGAGGTAAATTGAGTACCTCTATCTGATATGATAGACAAAGGAACTCCATGCAACCGAACTAACTCCCAAATGTACAACTTAGAATAATCCTCAACTGAATTGGTAGTTTTGACCGGTAGCAAATGAGCTGCTTTGGTCAACCTATCTACAACAACCCAAATAGAGTCATACTGTCGACGAGTGCGAGGGGAACCCATAATGAAGACCATATTGATTTCCTCCCACTTCCAAGAGGGATACTAATGTCTTGAAGCACCTTCAGGACTTTGATGCTCAACCTTCACCTGTTGACAGTTGTGACACCTAGCCACAAATTCTGCTATGTCCTTCTTCATGCCATTCCACCAATAGACTTCCCATACATCACAGTACATCTTGATGGCACCTAAATGTATAGAATATTTGGAACCATGAGCTTTTTGCAACATCCGATCTCCCAATCATCAACATTTGTAACGTACAAGCGACCCTGATATTGAACCACACCATCTCCCCCTTTGGAGAATACCCCTACCTTCTGATCCTGAACGACTTCCTTCAACTTTACCAACATAAGGTCCTCGTCTTTGTCTAGCTTTCACATTAGTCGTCAAGGTTGCTTCTGATCCATTCTAAAGAACAACACCATCGTCGGTCGAGTCCACAAGATGAATTCCTATAATTCATGCTAAGAATCTTGAATGTCTCAAAAAACAAACCCCTGAGTTGCCACATTTGATCGAAAGTTGACCGTGGTCAAACTTAGCCTCCTTAAAGCTCATAATTTCCCCCAAAGGTTCTAATCACTCCCGAACAACCTCAGGACCAATGCAAACTACCCAACTAAGTCATAAATCATCGTACAAAACCAATTGATCTCTCAGAATCTAAATTTGAGCTTGTTAACCTAAAATGTTGACTTTGGTTAAACCTCTTAAACTTCAAACCTTCCGAGAACTGAAAATCTCACCCAATCTCCATTAGATCATCTCCGGAAGGGTGTCATCCTCTATCCGCAATTCATAGATCACACAACAAAGATGCATAAATGTTCAACCCAAGGGAATGGATCAACAATCAACAATGACCGTGCGAGTTATTATACTTCCCAGCTTGGCTAATACTGCACTTCCTGAACTCCTACATACCCGGCACCCATGGTAGGGAAAGAGATTTACCTTGATCATACCCATTTTAACCATCACCCCTATCATGGGGAACATCTATAGGGTTCAGACTAAGGGAAATCATGAGCATGAATCATTCAAGAAATCTACGCTGGGCATATACCTGATATCGCATGATCTTATGACTCGATCAGGCAATAAGGACTGAGTTCATAGAGTTGAGCATGCCAGGATACATAAGCCCACATTCATGACTAGGGTCATGACACGAAGTTGAATCTTTATGGAGTCACGGGGGTAATATTGGGATCGCTGGCTGACGGGGTTACCTATCATCTTAGGTTTCTGAACATAAGCATGAGTTGAGCTAACATCAAGTGAAACATCAGGGAAACATCTAAATGGGAATGGGTTGACTACCCCTAACTACTATTCCTAGAACTTCCTTACTAAAAAAGTTTAAGACTTGACTTGGCCCTTCACCTACCATCTCCCCCCTTAGTCTAAGGCCATCTTTCTAAGGCTCTAGGATCCTTCATAAAGGTTACACTAATATCACTAGCTCTGGACATCCCATTCACCTCCAAAGACATCGCTGAAGATTTCATACTTACAACCATTCTATAACCCTTCACATAATAAATCTCATACTAAAATGCAACTGGGATCATATACCCTATACAATAGTTATTAGAACTGGAAATCATGGTAGGTTCGATAGGAATACTTATAACATACCTGGGACTACATTTGAGGTTGACCGCAACTTACTCTTGATAACCCGTCCTGCTAAGATGGGCGATTTGATGGAGCTATTGATCTGGTGATTAATGCACTGGCTCTACCCTTTGCCTACTTGGCCGATGGGCAATTACTTCGTGTCTGTCCGGCCTCCCCACATTCGTAACAAGCACCTGAACCTACCAAAGTTTTCCTGCATGAGTTCTACCGCATTTCAGGCATGCTAGCTGGCTAGATAGGGCTGCTGGAGGGGTGGCCGGGGCACGGCCTCTTTGGCCATCTCGCTTGGCTAAAGGGAAATCTCTATTTATATGACTGGGACGGCCACAATAGAAGCAAACATCTAAACCCACCATGAACTTTATTAGATGGTTCTTTCCGCAATGCTCATAAACTAGATAAGTAATCTCCGGCACTCGAGGTTGAACGCGGCTTCCACTACTTGACCCTTCCTGGGGACTCTCTAAGTCTTTGGTCTTGGGCCTTTTGTTCCTACCTTATCCCCTATTAAACTCTCCATCCATACTTGAACCACTAAATATAGAAAGACTCCTCCTCATGAAGTCTTGATCCCTAGTAGCTTCCGCCTCTTCGGTAGGTTTAGTGGATGGGATAGTCTGCTGGTTAGGCTAGGTGATCATGGCCCGTATCAACACTCTGAAGGCGGCCTCGAGTTCTGCATCAGTAACCTACCCGAACATGGGATCCATTGGGGTTGTTGGGGCTAACTGACTTCTGTTGTCGCTCTAAGAAGACATGTTTCTGCACACGCGTATAGCACGAGTTAGAGGAATGGAGAGACATTTCATCGCATGACTTAGATCATGAAAGAAGGGAACATTTCCTAAACGTCTAGTAGCCTCTTCGTGATAAGTGTGGCGTGCTTCATACCCATGAAAAAGACTCTATTAATGTAGCTTTTAGAAACCCTAGGACACTCAACACCTATTGCTCTGATACCAAGTTCATCACGACCCAAACATAGGCTCGAATCGAGGCACGGGACAAGGAACCTCGAAAGGCTCCAAGTTGACCCATGGAATGAACATGACATCTAACTAAATCATAAAAGTGGAAGATCAACGTAATAAACATAGAAAAAGTCTAAATTTAATATAACATCAGAATACATACACGAATTTGAAGATGGTTATACACTATGTCTGAAAAGCCTCTAATTCTGTTGAGTTGATGGGAAAAGACCCCAACTAACTCTCTAAGTCTGAAACTGAAAAAATACAAAGATAACTGATAAGGAATGGTCCTCAGTAGATGAGGACTCACTAACTAAGACTGGATGCTAACTCCGGAACTAGGCTAGTGACGGGGCTGAGTCTGAAGATCGAAGCCTGTATCATAAAATGATACAGCATAGAGTATGCAGTCAGTACGTGGAATGTACCGAGTATACAAGGTAAGTAAAAGCGAAGTAAGTAAAATCAGTAATAATACAATGCATAAAACAAAATCAAGATAAGGTTCTGAGAGTAGGGCTTTCATGCTACTTTCTGAAATCATGATTTAAACATAACTAAAAACATGAGGAACAATGGGAGACTCGTCATATAACCGACATTACCACGATAGATCTTACGTGGTCCCAACTATTAAACTGAAGAGGGTAGATTTGCCCAAAGTTACACCAGGGATGAGTTCGAAACAATGATATCGATACCAACTTGAAGGCCCCTTGGGGTAGGGGAAATCTCACAAAGGAGGTCCCAAAATAATATGATCATACCTACGTTGGCGCGTAGTTCTGAGGCATAGGGTTGAATGACCCTTAGCCTACTCGGTACTAGAAACTACACCTAAAAACATGCATATTCTCTCCATCATTTTTCAATGAAGCTAACCATAGTCTTAGTGATGAAGCTAAATAGAAATATATATATATATATATATATATATAATCTGAAATCATACCTGAGGAACCTTGGCTCAAACCATACCACAAGCTGAAAATAGTGGGAGTCTTAACTCCAAAACCATGTGGTAAGCTAATTAATGAAATAAAAAATCATACTTGAACATATGGGCTTGCCCAATACTTAAACAAGCTTGAAAATACTTGATTCACTTGAAAACATGATTATAGACATGGGTAACTTGAAAACATGTTTTTCTCATATATATCTCAACATACTTGAACATGCATCATAGATCTCAACTTTCATGAACTTCTCATGGATGGGCATCGTAATTTATAAAACTTGAAAACATGAATTATAATTGAAAACATTGTAAAACTTGCCCATGAATCATAATTCAACAATACAAACAAGCTTATATCATATACATGGTAGAAATTTAGGGAATTCATGCATTGAGTAAAACCCTATAGGATCAACAAATAGATTTTCATGAATTACAGAGGGATTGAGCATGGGTGTGGATAATTTTACCAATTCATAACCTTACATACCTAAGAGAATCTGATTCTACAACTTTTTTGATTGCCCAAGCAATAATTGGCGAAGAACCTTGAGAGATTGAGCTTGATCACCTCTCTAGACTTCTAAACTTGCATGCATGAATTAGGAATAGCTTAGAGTGAACTTACCTGTCAATCCCCAGAACTATGGAATGGCGCAACTGGATCTCGGTCAACTGGATCCCAATACCTGGCTGACCGGGAAGCCGACTATATAACATTTGTAACTGTAATTCCTAGGCCTTCCAAGCCATCCATCACAATCAATTGGAGTAAGCATCTAGACCCATAAGGTCTCAACTACCACAAATAAATAACTGAAATATTGATAAGGCCATAACTATGCTAAACCAAGCAACGAAAAGCCGACAAGGCCATAAATTGAATAATACTATACATACTAAGTCCACAAAGCCTCTAATGAGTAAATTGAACTGATGATCAAAATAGGGTTCCGATCTACCTGTAACTATAACTCAAAATTGAAGCTAAAATAACTAAGCCCTAGCTCTAGGAAGAAAGGAGCATACTAATACATCCGCTGATCTCATGAACCACTACTGCAACTTGCAATCCCAGCCTCTGCCTGCACCTGTAGCATGAACATAGGTCCCCAGCCGAAGGGATGTCAATACATATGAAATGTACTGGTATGTAAAGCTGAAAACTGTAAACATATAAGATAGCAATGATAATTGAGCCAGAAATAAGAAATAGCAACAACCTGGAAACTAAAACCTGACAATAATTCAATATTGAAGTGAAAATACTACCAAGTAATGCACAATCAAAGTTATATTGTAATGCCAACGGCCAGCCAACTATAAAATTCATGTAAAAATGCCTCCAGTTGATGTACCGCACTGGGGGAAAATAAAAATATCTCCAGTCGGTGTACCACACTAGGTTAAAAATAGTATCTCCAGTTGGTGTACCATATATGGGTAAAACAAAAATATCTCCAGTCGATGTACCATACCCGGATAAAATAAAAATATCTCCAACCGATGTACCATACCAGAGTAAAATAAAAATATCTCAATCATAATCATGAACGGAGCCGATAAAGCTTATACTAAGTCAATTTAACACATATGACATTGAAATGACAAATGCTAAATCTATGGCCATAATAGATCTCTTTCATAACATATAATGCAAGTGAGCACATATACCATTCAAAATTAGCAAATATGCACATATATCACATAAAGTTGTCAAATTATATACAAACATGTCGACTTGGTGACTCAACAGGCCTTCAGAGTTTAGACAACATAAGAATTTTAGTAGGCTTACAAGCAATGTCATACAAATAATCTTACCAATTTAACGAATCGCTTGAGTAGAAGCACATAGATTCTCATTTCTATACAATCCTTTAACATCAGGGAACTACATATATATATATATATTGCCTATATGGTGGTTTCTTTACATGTATCGATAACTATACACTGGAATTCTATTATCAAACTTATCACTTCGATGAGCACATATAGTTCTTAATTCATTTGTCTTATTTGCAGGAAAACATGGAAATTATAACTTGGAAATTTGAGTTATTTGTCATAACGCTTAGCATATACATAGAGTTGAGAGCTAAACTACAGACATACAACGTATGAGTTTCTGTATAACATATAAACTCGTATTTAGTCAATCGATTAATCTCTAGGAGACTTCCTAGTATTCAAAGTTTTGAGCTCAACTGATCATTATCATAGCACGTGTTTATACTTACTTAGACATTAGGAACACTTGTACATGAGAGAATCTCTCCCCTAAATTTAGGAAATTCAAATGATAACTCAACAAGAGCTGAATATATAGATATATAACTTGAATATAACTAAAAGAATTCGACTATATGATATAACATAAAAATCATATACATTAAGACTTCATACCAGAAATTCTTTTAATGACTTGTATGCAACTTCAAATACTTGACTGAGACATTAGCATGATTCTCAAAATATGATAACTTGAAAACTTCCTAGATTAGCATAGCACATTTCAACATAACGTAGGGACGTGAAGACATAATTTAAGAATCTAAGATTTGAATTTGTTCAGCTTGGGAACTCATAGGTAACTCTCTAAGTGCTTCCTTATAGGCAAAAAAAGATTTATAGCCGTAATTCGGATGATGCTGGATTAACATGCACAAATGTGCAATTATCTGAGGATCCTAAGATAACTTACATAATTATAAGAGGCTTAGGATCTCCTATGATTACCCTTTTCAAACTTGGAAAATAATCTCAACACATAGAATGGATAACTTAACATAATTTTTCGAAAATCATAACAAAAAAACTTCTCTTAAACTTGAGTTACTATCTCAAAAATATTCGATTATAATCATTTCATATGAAATTGACACTTTACTGGCCATTAATCAACTTAAGACATACTGAACAGAAACAAGTTTATTTACAAATCTTTTACTAAACATCTTTAGAAAAGGGTTAATCTTCCTAGCTATTTGCCTAACTTGTTCACAATCGTAACTCGTATCATCTAATTTAACTTCCTTTAGCTATACTTTCCCTATTCAACTTAACTTCTTTTCCGAACATTATTCACTCTACACTTAATTATTTACTCTCGTGTTCACTATTCCATCAATTCTTACACACACTCCTCTTTACCTAATAGACAACTTTATCTGCTAAACCTCGTCTTGCTTATATTTTAACGTTGTTCAAAGGTTCTAGAAAGCAATAACAGGCAGAGAGGATATTAGTCACATATTACCTTAAAAGGTCTAACATTTACTATTATCTTCCCTTTTTATTATGTCACAAAAAGTTTAACAACTTAGCCACACTTTCCTCATTAACATCTATCGACTTAGCTTATTCGTTACGCGACGCTTGCTTAACTTTAAGGAGGGGAAACATAAAATATCCTTTTTGCCTTAAGCACTTCAAAACATAAACTTGTAGGAGGGAATAACCATATTATGAAAACGTCATTTCAATAATCTCGTTACCCTTAATCGGCTTAGCGTCATCTTCTTAGCTTAAGTTCGATCACACGTCGTCGTCTTAGCATTTCTTACTAATTTCACTAAGTGACCAGATCTTAACATATATTCAATATCACATATACAATATAATGACAAGGACCAGCTGACGGTGCCCATGTTAAGGGGACTTCAGACTGGATTTACAACTACAACGACAATCGTATAAAAATTACGTCTTTTGCTTCACATTTGTTCGCTTCAACCATTCTTAACGATTCAAGCTTTATTCCATGTAATTCCATCCCTTTGGACATATATACCTCAATATGATTTTTAAAACATAGGAATATTGATCCTTGCAACGACTTAGTTTCGTGCTTGAAAAACAAGGAAAGAACGCCTTTACATACCTTGGCACGTCGACTCTAATTTTGCCAAAAATCTCCCGTTCATGCTTACTCCTTAAGGCTCCTTACAAGTCCAATTTATAAACACAACAAGCAGCAACTTCATTTCACCAAAGTTCTGAAAAAATTGGGCAGAAAAATGCCACAACAACACACAAAGGAACAACAGCACAATACTACAACATTCTCCAAGTTATAACCTCATAAACTCAAAGAAATCAAAAAGGGATTTACTTACCTTTCTTGGAGATGTTATTATCTAGAGTAGGTGCAGACTCTTACTCTTTCCTCTGCCTAGAACAAGCTAAAAACGCAGCAACTCAAAAATCAAAAACAAGACAACAACAAGCCATGACTTTCTTCTAAGGTTCTTTTCCCAAAGACCAAAAAAGACAAGAGTGAAGTTTATTACCTGGGATATCTTTTCACCATGTTGTAGGGATTTTAATTACGTGAATTTTGAAAAACAAATAAGGTGAAACGGAGTAGAAATGAGCTTTTTAGATTAAAATTACTTCATATAGGCGGGCTGGTCGGTGCCCATGTGACATGCCCTTGCACGCGCCTACTGCCTGTCTGTCTCGGTGCCCGCACGCCACAGTGCTTTTCCTGCCTATAGTACTCTCTTCATATGAGCATAATATTTTACTCCGAACTTGGATTAACGAGCGGTTTTTTTCACTGTAAACTACACTCAAATTTCTTTAATTTGATAGGTTATAGGACTTCTAAATCATTAAATATTTGGTGATATATCCATTGAAGTTGACCCTTACTTACAATCTTAACATACTCTTCGCTTTTCCCTTTGCACATGTTTCCCTCCTTACCTACAGCCAACATACCACCCATACTTCCCTTAATATGACATATAAATATCAAATAATCATCAAAAAAAATTTGAGTGTAACATCCTCCTCCACCGCCTTAAATGCGACATGCCCTTGAGCTCACCTGCTGCCTGTCTGTCTCGGTGTCCACGCGCCACAACGCTTTTCCTGTCGATAGTACTGTCTTCAAATGAGCATATCTTTTTACTCCGAACTTGGATTTATGAGTGGTTTTTTTCACTGTAAACTAGACTAAAATACCTTTCATTTGATAGGTTATAGTACTTCTAAATCATTGTATATTTGGATATATGTCCGCTTAAAGTTGACCCTTACTTACAAACTTCACATACTCTTTTCTTTTCCCTTTGCACATGTTTCCCTCCTCACCTACAGCCAGCATACAACCAATAATTTCCTTAATACGACATATAAATATCAAATACTCATCGAAAAAAATTTCAAGGTGTAACATCCTATCCCCCTTAAAATCATTCTTCCTAGAATGAGGGTTATACCTCGGTACCTGTAACTTTAGCCATAACATCTTTAACTTTTCCTTGCCTTGCGTCATAAACATACATTCCATTTTTCGTAAGGACATCCTCTTTCTATTGTCGCTTCATATCAAACCATACTTACTTAACTACATCTATTTGTTTGACGTAAGATAGGCATGTTTTAGTTCCATATAATCGGTAACTTTTCTAACCCTAAGAAAATTTATACACTACAACGGGAGTTATGATTTATTCTAATACCACTTTTCCATTCATACTTATAGTAAATATCACGAAAAAGAAGTGAAAATCAAAACTTCACCACTTATCATATAGAATCAGAGTCAAACCTGAAGTTGCTCTTTTACCTTTGCTTTTACCACGGCCTGTCACTGCCTATCATGGAAATGGGGGCTAAAAGAAACTGTAGTCTAATCTAGGGAAAAATAGAGACTGAATCTCAAGGAGAAATAGAATGTCTGACTGTCGGGGTCTCCAAGCACTACCAGGGTCCTTAAATAGTCCTGTCGACCTGGTCTTCTTACACTCTTCAACTTCTTTGTCAATACTTGGAAGACGGTGAATCCGATCGTCCGTCTTTTGAGCAAATACTAGCATCCGAACAGTAGTCATTTCTGTCTGGGTAGACATTCCTAAACAGTCTTAGATTAGATGGGGTCCCAAGCCTAATATAGTCGATATACTGTATTCCTAGTATTCCACACCCTATCTAAGACATATTGGGCCAAAGAATTAAACCTGATACTATATTCGTGAATACTCATGCGGCCCTAATTGAGGTACAAAACTTACTAACACGAACCTGTTGAAGTTCCCATGGCAAGTACTGATCCGTAAAGGCTAGGGGATTTAGGCTCAAAACCCACGGGTACTAGAGCTCTCAATAGTATTCCTCTGGACCCTGCTATTAATTTCAACAGCTAGTTTTGAAATGTCACTACTCGGGTTAACCTCTGAAATGATTTCTCAAAATCTCCTCCCTTTGATATACTTGAAGGTGCTGGAGGATAAACAACTCTACCTCCTCCAGACTCTACCAGAACTAGGACAACATGAGGGGCCAAATCCCTTCCCATGGTAGCTCTGACTAGAACTAGAGAACTGTAACACGGGGAGTAAAAAAACTCACCTTGAGCCTCTAATCTCTCTCTCATATTGGCAGGAGGGAAACTGGGACCCTCTTCTAGCATCACTGCCAAGAAATCTCGTAGCCATCTGCCTTACTGTAGGTGAAATCTGAAACATAGGCACGATTTAGATTTCAAACACCTCTTACATCTTTTCTCTATAGCACAATCTATGAACGAACAAAGTGAAATAACTCCTAAATGCCCTATAGCCTCCTGATTATAAGTATGGTGCACAACATACCCATATGAAATATTCTACTAGACACGGCTTGTGGACTCCCTAGGACACAACTTCGCTCTGATACCATGTTTGTCACGCCCCAAAACTGACGGAGGGCGCTACTGGATCTCGATACCTGGCTGACGAGGGAGCCGACTATATAACATCTGTAACTATAACACCTAGGCCTTCCAAGCCACCTTTCACAATCAACTTAAGTAAGCATCTAGACCCATATGGTCTCAACAATTGTAAATAAATAACTGAAATATCGATAAGGCCATGACTATGCTAAACCAAGCAATGAAAAGTCGACAAGGCCACAAATTGAATAATAGTATACATACTAAGTCCAAAAATCCTCTAATGAGTAAACTAAATTGATGATCGGAATAGGGCTCTGACCTAGCTGTAACTATAACTCCAAACTAAAGTTGAAATAACTAAGTCCTAGCTCCACGAAGAAAGGAGCATACCAATACATTCGCTGATCTCATGAACCGCTACTGCAACTTGCAATCCCAGCCTCTGCCTGCACCTGTAGCATGAACATAGGTCCCCAGGCGAAGGGACATCAGTACGAATGAAATGTACTGGTATGTAAGGCTGAAAACTGTAAACATATAAGAGAGCAATGATAACTGAGCCAGATAGAAGTAATAGAAACAACCTGGAAACTTTAAACCTGACAATAATTCAATACTGAAGTGCAAATGCAACCAAGTAATGCACAAGCAAAGTTATAACTATAATGTCAGAGGCTAGCTGAGCATAAAATACATGTAAAAATGCCTCCAACAGATGTACCACACCAGGGTAAAATGAAAATATCTCCAGCTGATGTACCAGATTAGGGTAAAATAAAAATATCTCCAGCCAGTGTACCATACTAGGGTAAAATAAAAATATCTCCAACCGGTGTACTATACTGGGGTAAAATAAAAATATGTCCAGTCGGTGTATCACACCAGGGTAAAATAAAAATATCTCCAGCCGGTGTACCATACAAGGGTAATATAAAAATATATCAATCATAATCATGAACAGAGCCGATAGAGCTATATTGAGTCAATTTAACACATATGGCCTTGAAATGACAAATGCTAAATCCATGGCAATAATAGGCCTCTTTTATAACATATAATGCAAGTGAGCACATATACCATGAAAAATTAGCAAATATGCACATATATCATGTAAAGCTATCAAATTATATACAAGCATGTCGAATTAGTGACTCAACGGGCCTTCAGGACGTTTAGACAACATAAGAACTTTAGTAGGCCTACAAGCAATGTCCTACAGATAATCTTACTAATTCAACGTATCGCTTAAGTAGAAGAACATAGATTCTCATTTCTATACAATCCTTTAACATCAGGGAAATATATTTATATATATATACTGCCCACAAGGTGGTTCATTTACATGTATCGATAACTATACACTGGAATTCTATTATCAAACTTATCACGTCGATGAGCACATATAGTCTTAATTCAATTGTCTTATTTGCAGGAAAACATGGAAATTATAACTTGGAACTTTGATTTATTTGTCTTAACGCTTAGCATATACATAGATTTAAGAGCTATACTATAGACATACAACATAAGAGATTTTTTAATAACGTATAAACTCGTGTTTAGTCAACCGAGTAATCTCTAGGAGACTTCCTGGTATTCAAAGTTCTGAGCTCAACTAATCATTATCATAGCATGTGCTTATACTTACTTAGACAGTAGGAACATTGGTATATGGGAGAATCTCTCCCCTGAATTTAGGAAATTCAAAAGATAACTCAACAAGAGCTGAACATATAGATGTATGACGTCAATATATCTGAAAGAATTCAACTATATGATATAACATAAAAATCATATACATTAAGGCTTCATACTATAAAGTCTTATAATGACTTGTATGCAACTTCAAATACTTGATTGAGACATTAGCATGATTCTCAAAATATGATTTTTTCAAAACTTCTTAAGTTAGCATAGCACATCTCTACATAACATAGGGACATAAAGACATAACTTAAGAATCTGAGATTGGGATTTGTTCATCTTGGGAACTCATAGGCAACTCTCTAAGTGCTTCCTTATAGGCAAAAAAGACTTATAGCCGTAATTCGGACGATGGTGCATTAAAATAAATGTGCAATTAAATGAAGAGCTTAAGAAAACTTACATAATTATAGTGGCTTAGCATCTCCTAGGAATACCCTTTTCAAATTCGGAAAATAATTTCAACACATAAATGGATAACTTAACATAATTGGTTGAAAACATAACAAAAAGCTTCTCTTTAACTTGAGTTACTATCTCAAAAACATTCGATTCTAATCATTTAATAAGAAGTTAACACTTTACTATCCATTCATCAACTTAACACATATTGAATAGAAATAGTTTTATTTACAACTCTTTTACTAAACATATTTAGAACAGGGTTAATCTTCCTAGCTGTTTGCCTAACTTGTTCACAATCGTAACCTATATCATCTAATTTAACAACCATTAGCTCTACTTTCCTTATTCAACTTAACTTCTTTGCCAAACATTATTCACTCTATACTCAAGTCTTTACTGTCGTGTTCACTATTCCATCAATTCTTATACACACTTACCTCTTTCCCTAATTGACAACATTATCTGCTAAACCTCGTCTTGCTTATATTTTAATGTTGTTCAATGGTTCTAGAAAGCAATTACAGGAAACGAGAATATTACTCACATATTATCATAAAAGGTCTAACATTTACTCTTATCTCTCCTTTTTATAATGTCACAAAAAGATTAACCACTTAGCCACGCTTTCCTCGTTAACATCTATCGACTTAGCTTATTCGTTACGCGACACTTGCTTAGCTTTAAGGAGGGGAAACATAAAATATCCTTTTTACCTTAATCACTTTAAAACATAAACTTATAGGAGGGAATAACCATATTATGAAAATGTCATTTGAAATACGCTCATTTACCCTCAATCAGCTTAGCGTCATCTTCTTAGCTTAAGTTCGATCACACGTCGTCGTCTTAGCATTTCTTACCAAACTCACTAAGTGACCAGATCTTAACATATATTCAATATCACATATACAATATACTGCAAAGTACCAACTCGCAATGCTCATGTTAAGGGGACTTAAGACTCGATTTACGACTATGACGACAATCGTATAAAAATTACGTCTTTCGCTTCACATTTGTTTGCTTCAACCATTCTTAACAATTCTAGCTTAATGCCAAGTACTTCCATCCCTTTGGACAGAATCATAGGTACCTCAATATGATTTTAAAAACATAAGAATATTGATCCTTTCAATGACTTAGTTTAATGCTTGAAAAACAAAGAAAGGAACGCCTTTACATATCTTTCCACATCGACTCTAATTTTGCCGAAAACCTTCCGTTCAAGATTACTCCTTAAGGCTCCTTCCAAGTCCAAATTAAAAACACAACAAGTAGAAACTTTACTTCACCAAAGTTCTAAAAAAATTGGGCAGCAACGTATCACAAGAACACACAAAGAAACGACAACACAATGCTACAACATTCTCCAAGTTATAACCTTATAAACTCAAAGAAATCAAAAAAGGAATTACTTGCCCTTTCTTGGAGATGTTATTAGCTAAAGTAGGGTTAGACTCCTACTCTTTCCTCTACCTAGAACCAGCTAAAAACGCAGCAGAACCACAATCAACAACAAGACAACAACAAGCCATGACTTTCTTCCAAGGTTCTCTTCCCAAAGCCCAAAAGAGACAAGAGTGAAGTTTCTTACCTGCGATATCTTTTAACCATGTTGTAGGGATTTTAATTATGTGAATTTTGAAAAAGAAATGAGGTGAAATGGAGTAGAAATGAGCTTTTTAGCTCAAAATTACTTTACATAGGCGGGCTGGGCGGTGCCCGTGTGCGGCGCCCGTGCGACGTGCCTTCGCATGCCTGCACACTCCTACTGCCTGCCTGTCTCGGCGCCCACACGCCACAGTGTTTTTCCTGCCGATAGTGCTGCCTTCAAACGAGCATATCTTTTTACTCCAAACTCGGATTGATGAGTGGTTTTTTTCACTGTAAACTAGACTAAAATACCTCTCATTTGATAAGTTATAGCACTTCTAAATCATTGTATATTTAGAGATATTAAAGTTGACCCTTACTTACAAACTTCACATACTCTTTCCTTTTCCCTTTGCACATGTTTCCCTCCTTACCTAAAGCCAACATACCACCAATAATTTCCTTAATATGACATATAAACATCAAATAATCATCAAAAAAATTTCAAGGTGTAACATCCTCCCCCCTTTAAAATCATTCGTCCTCGAATGAGGGTTATACCTCCGTAGCTGTAACTTTAGCCATAACATCTTTAACTTTTCCTTACCTTGCATCATAAACATACATTCCATTTTCCGTAAGTACATCCTCTTTCTATTGCCGCTTCATATCAAACCGTACTTACTCAACTACATCTATTTGTCTGACGTAAGATAGGCATGCTTTAGTACCATATAATCGGTAACTTTTCTAACCCTAAGCAAATTTATACACTACCACAGTAGTTATGATTTACTCCAATACCACTTTTACATTCATACTTTTACGAAATATCATGAAAAAATGTGAAAATCAAAAGATAACCACTTAACATATAGAATCAGTGTCAAACCTAAAGTTGCTCTTTTACCTTTGCTTTTACCACGGCCTGTCACTGCCTATCTTGGAAACGGGGGCTAAAAGACACTGTAGTCTAATCTAGAGACAAAGAAAAGACTGAATTTCCGGCTACCGGGGTCTCCAAGAACTACGAGGGTCCTTAAATAGTCTTGTCGACCTAGTCTTCTTACTCTGTTCTACTTCTTTGTCAGTACTTGAGAAATTTTCACGTCCCGAGAGTAGAACCGAATTGTAGACACGGGACAAGGAACCCCGAGAGGGCTCCAAGTCAACCCATGGCACTGTCATAGCATACACTTACCAAAATATAACTAACAATATGGATAAGTGGAACTGATAACAAACTCTAATTAGCTCATAATATAGAAATCTTAACAAAACTTAAATACAACGCGTGTCTAAACAAGTCTGAAAGCCTTCTACTAACTGGAATGTATTGAGTATGCAGGAACATAAATAAATAACTCCTAAACATAAGTATGCAAGCAAGGAGTACCATAAATCACAGGATTAGTAACACAACCGAAATGAGATACAACAACCTGGTATGAGATCCACATATTCATATAGACATATATTATATGGAAAAGCATTAATATAAGTTCAATGATGCACAAAAGTAGTAATCATAATGATACATAGATGATATGTCGTGACTGATATCATGAGGGTCCCTGACTTTCTAGGGAAATAGTCTTGCTAACAAGAATCCTGACTGGCTAGGGAAACATTCTTGCTAACTAGAATCCCGACTGAATAGGGAAACATTCTTGCTAACGAGAATCCCGATGGACTAGGGAAACATTCTTGCTAACAAGAATCCCAACTGACTAACAGTAATCTAAATTTCAACAGCTAATCAGAGACAAGGACGTTTACTGATTTTTTTCATCATACAACATTCTTATCAACAGGATGCGGGCTACTTGCTAATAACATCAAGCCCGATAGTTGAAATATAATTTTAATGCGTTATCATCATAATTCACCTCCCCATGGAGTCCAATCAATAGGTATCTCAACCATCTTATGCTAACGAGCATTATACAGAGTCACATTATGCATATACTATCATGACATTCCGAATTCCAAGTTCATCTCATTCAACATGTAATATGAGATCATACATGGTTTATAAAATACAACTCATACTCTATCAAGATACATGACTTCGATTATTTAGGTATACAACATTCCACACACTTGTCACAATCACTGCTAGGTGAACTATTTAGCCACATGAGTTTTAGATTCCAAGATTTTTATGAAAACTATTTTAGTAAGGAAAAACAATATAGAATCCACGCAAGCTTCGTAGTTCAACAATGGAGATGAAATATTGTCATGCCCAATAAATTAAATCTAGAACATGGTGATGGCACATAATTTACTTCAATTACTCAAGCCCACAACGCCTAGTCGATCCAACATGGTCATCAATATCATAATCAAGTCACTAGGGTTAACTATGCAATATTTCAACACTTCCATCATAATCATGAATTTCTACGGTAATCAAAGGAGAAATGAACAATTTCCATGAAACACCTCAGTCGGGTTTGGAAGAACATACTAGACCCATACATACCCAACCTATATTTTCACAATTTATTCATATTCATGCATGGCTACGAAAATTAATGGAACAATAAGCAACACCCATTCATTACTCAAGCCAACTTATGAAATAACATGTTATCCTCATGCATTCCCAACATATGATCCATATTCCAAACAACCCATCAAATTAACCTCCCAAATAAATTTCATAATTGCCGTAATTATTTGCATTTAAGAAAAAGAATGAAGAAGAAATTACTAATTATTCAAACCCTAGATCATGATATTCTAAATAAATTAAATCGGATTCTTAATGAAAATATTTTGGGCCAAAAGGATAGAAGAATATCTTTGTTGAAGTTGATCTTGGCAGATTTATATGCCCAAGTGATACTCAAACGTATCATTTTCGCCTTGTTTATTGTGCAATGTGTATACATTTTCATGTAATTGGTAATAAAATGTGAATTTATACTAACCAACATGATTAGCATTGTTTTGTAGGTAAAACATGATTTTGAGGAGCTAAAATGCATGTTGGAACAATATCGGAGTTGGACTTGGATGCGAGCACGGAAAAGACATTGGAATGCACAATGTAAAGGGGCTCCGCGATGGAGCAGTGCCACGCTACCATCGCGGAGGCACACTGCATGGAGGATGAATTAATTTGGCAATTTCCAGTGAAGCCTCGTGACAGCTCCGTGGCACGGAGGCAAGCCTCCGCATTGCATGTCGTGCCACGTTGAGGCTATATTCCCGGACCCTGGATTTCCAGTGAGGGTCCGCGTCCACGCCGTGTCACGGAGGCAGTGCTCTGCGTTGGCCTCCGTGACACGTTGCTTGTTATTCCGGGAAAAATTCCCAATTGTATAAATAGAACACTTAGGCTTATTTTTAATAAATTCAGACTTGGTAGAGCAAGGACGTGGGTTAGAAGCAGTTGAGGGACGAAAAAGCTAAGGGTTTTTCTCTCTTCCTTTCTTCTTTCAATCAATTGTATTTATGATTAACACTTGTTTTAGGATGATTAATCCACAAATGAGTGGCTAATTCTCTTCCTTGCTGAGGTTATGAACAATGGTGATGAATTTTGATTATTGAATTGTATGGTTTTTCATCTTCTTCTTCTATGTTGTTCTATTAATTCTTGTTTCTACTGCATTAGTGTGTGGCCGACATTAATGTACATCTAAAAAGTCCAATTTCACTCGAGAGAGCACGAAATTGGAAAGTTGTGAATTAATAGGGTATTGTTCTTAACTTGATTTGGGAAAATTGGGTTTTGATGTGCTTTCCTGATAGAAATATAATTGAAAGTCGTATTAGTCATTTTAGGAACCGAAATTGTATTGCTAGGTCATAAATTGCATTTGATCACAGAAATGTAGACGAATGGTTTATGATTCTAAAGTGAGATTAAATACGAGAGTTTTAATCTCTAGGCTAATGTTCTTGGCTAGCAATAGGAAGAGAAGATTAACCAAATTATGATTATACTCAAGTTCATTACTTGTTCTTAACCTTGGCATGCTCATATCCATAATTTCAATTCAAAGTAGATATTTGTTAAGAGTTTAGTATATAATTTATAAACAAAAATTATTTAACTTTAGGTTACGTTGTTGTTAGCACATTTAAAAGTAAGATAGAATATAGTATACTTGAGTAATTTTACTTATCCAGAGTCTCCTTGGTTCGATACTTGCCTTACTTAGCCACTTTATTACTTGTTTGACCACGTGCACTTGCGTGTCGGTTGTAACCTATAGCAAACCACCCGAACAAGTTTTTGGCGCCGTTGCCGGGGAGACTAGGCAATTGGTGAAATTGTGTTAAGTGTAAATTTACTGTATTTATGTTTTATTTTCTTAAGTGTTGACAACTTGGTCTTAGCCTGTATTTTGCAGACTTGATTTCTGTGAACACTGGCAAAGGACAAAGAGCTGGTGGAATCTTATATAGAGCATGAACGTGAATTTCATAGTAAACGCAGAGAAGCTCTACAAAAGAAGCTGCAGTTGCTCAGACAGTCTATTATGGAGCAACAAAATCCACCGGTTGTGAGGGCAGTGTTAGTGCCCGACGAAGCAGCAGCAAGGCCGGTTCGCGAGGTGGCAATCCCACATGCCAACAATGTACATTCAAGTATCCGCAAACCAGAGCCTGGAGGGAGATTTGAATTAAAGCAGAACATGGTGCAACTATTGCACACAAGCGGGCAATTTACCGGACTCCCTCATGAAGACCCACAACAACATCTCCAAAACTTTTTGGAGATAAGTGACACTTATATACCCGCTGGAGTGTCACCTGATTATGTTCGGCTCACACTATTTCCGTTTTCCTTACTTGGTGAAGCCAAGAGGTGGTTGAAAGCTGAACCACCAAATTCTATATCAACGTGGGATGATCTAGCACGAAAGTTCTTGATAAGATTTTTTCCCTCTGGTAAAACAGCCAGACTTAGAAGTCAAATTCCAAGTTTCAAACAGAGGGAGGGAGAAAATTTATATTAAGCCTGGGAAAGATTTAAATTCATGTTGCGGGACTGTCCTCATCATCATCAGTCCAATGAGGTGTTGGTACACACATTTATTGAGGGTTTGGAACCCCATACTAAAATTTTTTTAGACTCGGCAGCTGGAGGGCAAGCGCTGGAAAAGACTTATGAGGAGCTGTACACTTTGCTCAACCGGATTTCACAGGGCAATCCAGAATGGAATGCTGATTCATCTCGAGGTGGAGCAAGGAAAGCAGCAGGAGTGCTTGAAGTGGATGGATTTACAGCTATCGCTGCACAGATAGCTGCCTTGCAGAATCAGTTAAACAACCACTTATGCAATATGAATTTGAACCAGCCTTCAGATTCAGTCAATGCGGTCCAGAAAATGTGGTGTGAAGTGTGTGGTAGCAGTGAGCACTCAGCTGAGTGCTGTGGAGCAAACCCAGATTCTGTTTACTTTGTGGGCAATGCACAAAGAAATCAGCAGCAGTTTGGTAGCGGCTACAACTCAAATTGGAGGAACCATCCAAATTTTTTGTGGGGTAGCAACAACCAACAAGGCCAAAGTTCGGGTCAGGGTATGCACAGGAATCAAGGAGGGCAACAGAACTACCAATCTCAATTCAGAAATCAAAATGCCCCTCCTCCACCACCATCACCTACCATTGAGGAAATGTTCAAGACCATGATCGCTAATCAGGCGCAATTGCAGGCTGACTATGTTAAATTGGCAGCCGATGTGAAAAATAATCAATTAGCGACCAAGGCTCTTGAGTATCAATTTGGGCAATTTGCTAGTGCCCAAAACACAAAGCCCGGAGGAGGACTGCCTAGCAATACAGATCCAAATCCGAAGCAGGTAAATGCGGTGACCACAAGGAGTGGTTTGCAGTTGAAGGAGGTGGAACCAGAAAGACCGCCTCAAAAGTCAGGAGCAGCAGATGTTGAGGGAGAGCAACTTGCGGATAAGGGGAAGACCAAAGAAGCTGAATCAGAAAGACCTCCACCCCCGTTCCCTCAACGACTCAAGAAACACAAGGAGGAGGCGTGTTTCAAGAAATTTATGGAGGTGCTTAAACAGGTACATGTTAATTTACCTCTTGTTGATGTCTTGCAGGGAGTGCCAAAATATGCCAAATATATTAAAGACATCGTGGCCAACAAAAGTCATTTGACTGAGTATGCCACGGTGGATTTGACGGAGGAATGCACTTCCCGTATCCAGAATAGACTGCCTACGAAGCTAAAAGACCCTGGAAGTTTTACTATCCAGCTTACTATTGGGCAGAGTATTCGAGCTCGTGGATTGTGTGACTTGGGGGCGAGCATAAATCTGATGCCATCTTCGGTATTTAGAAAGTTAGGTCTAGGGAGTCCTAGACCTACAACCGTAATCTTGCAGCTAGCAGACAGATCCTTAGCTAGGCCGGATGGCATTGTTGAGGATGTTCTAGTGCAAGTAGGCTCCCTCATTTTTCCGGTTGATTTTATTGTTCTAGATTTTGAACCAGACGCTGAAGTCCCATTTATTTTGGGACGACCCTTCTTGGCAACCGGAAAAGCATTAATCGACGTGGCTGCGGGTCAACTTACAATGCGAGCACATGACAAGGTAGAGGTGTTCGATGTGTACAAAGCACCCAAGCTCCCAATGGTAAATGAAAAACTCTCGGTGATCAATGTAATTGATCATGGGAATGATAATCGAATGAACGATTCCCGAGAGTTGATAGGAAGACCACCAGATAAGGGTGAGCACTACTGGGGGGAGGACAATGATCGTGAAAAATCGTCCATCACCCTAGTGGATAATTGAGCATAAAGGACGTCGAGCCGCGACGGTAAACCAGGCGCTGCACGGGAGGCAACCCGTGAAAAAATATTTTTTTTCTTTTGTTTAGTAAAGTGTAAATAGTTTTTAGTTTCTTTTTCTTTTTCTTGATTTGGTATAAATTTTTTGTTTTAGTTAATATTTTTCATTTTAGTTAGGGAAATCTATTAATCTAACCAGTTTTGTTTAGTGAGGTAATTTTCAGGTCAAACGGAGAAAAATATGCATGGAATCGGGAAGGAAAAGGCAAGGTATGAAAAAATGAATAAAATGAAGAGACAGTGCACTGGGGTGGTTGCTCCGTGTCACGGAGGAAGGGCTCCGCGTTACCCTCCGTGACACATTGAGGTTAAATCTGGATTTTTTTAAAATTCCAGTGAGCCATCGCGTTAGCTCCGTGTCACGGAGGAGGGGCTCCGCGTTACCCTCCGTGACACGTTGCCCTATATTTTGTGACGGGTCACACCGGGTTGCCGGGTGACCCGCGTATTCCCTTCATTTTAAACCCCGATTTTAGGCCCCTTTTCCTCATTTTGTCTCTTCTCCGCGACCAAACACCTATATTTCCCTCTCCTAACCAACGTGCCACGGTATTAAGCAAACAAATTGTCGAGTTTCTTGGATTATTCAACCTAAAGGTATGTTTTCCTATTCTCTCTCAATTTTTTGTCGATTTTAGTCGAATTTGAGCATGGAAGGTGAGATATATCACCCTAAGTAGCAATTTAGCATGAAATTGAATTATTCTTTGATTGATAAATGTTCGAAATGTTGTAATTAGCGTTTGAACTTGTCGATTGCGTGAATGATTCGAATTTGATTGTAAAATTGAATTCTAGGGCTTGGGTTGTTGAAATCGAATTGGGTAACTTGGTAAATGTGTGAATTATATGCCGGGGTGTGTTTGTGAATTGAGATAAGTCGTTGTAAATATTGTTTGAAGGTAATAGATGACGAATTCTTGGGTTTTGGGAAAATGTAAAAATTGTTCAAATTGGTTTGGTTATTTGGATTCGTATGTATATAGAATTGTTGTCGTTGTTTTTGTTTGTTGTTTTAGTTGCTAAGTGCGATGTTTGAATTGATAGCGATTGTAGGATTGGGATTAGTTGTATGAAGTCTGAGTAGTACGCTATAGTTATACTGTCGAAAATTTTTTGTGAACGCACTAAGCATAAATTGTAAAGTTGTTTGTTTTTGGTGTAAATAAAGTGATCCTTGCCGTAGTATCGTAACCATAGCTAAGGACTAAGTGTGGGGTAAACTTAGCTTAACCCGACCTTAGCCGAAGCTAATATACATTTAGTTTGACATGGTGCTTGTTTATTTGTATTGACAGGTACAATGGCAAGTAGGCAGGATAAGGTTAAAGGTGCTTCTACTTCAGGCACCGGGAGAAAACGACTGAGACTGGGCACTGCAGTCCCAGCTGCACCAGCTGTTCCGCGCGGCCAACGCCGCCAATACGGAATGAGGTGGGTAACCGATGAAGGGAAGAAGTGGTATGCTAAACACAAGGAAAACAAATACTTCCCTGAGGAGCATATTGCATGGGAACCACTAGCACAGGAGTTCCCCCGTATTGTGCAAAGGATTGAGGCAGCTGGGCTCAACTTCATATTTTAGGAGCCCAAGGAATGCAACCTTCATTTAGTCCGGGAGTTCTATGCAAATTGGAACCCGGCCATCAAAAGCCACACAATAAAAATCAGAGGGCAGATTGTCACTCTAGAACCCCAGCAATTAAATGCCATCATTGGAGCGCGGGACACAGATGCCCACATTCTCCGCTAGCTGAATATCGCCCCACCATACGCCGATATTAGACGCATTTTGTGTGGGGCTCGATCCACAACCCGATGGAGCAGACATAAGGAGAGGGGTTACCACCAGACTCTGTCGTATTCTCAAATGAACAGGGAGGCAAGAATTTGGCTGAAAATAGTTTGTTCGTGCCTGATCCCGGGGGTGCACATGACGGATGTGACCCGGGACCGTGTGTGCCTAGTGTATGCCCTGATGAAAGGGCTAGAAATTAATGTTGGGGCGGTCATCATATCCGCCATGAAGAGAGCCCGACTACACCAGGGCCACAGGTATGGGTTCGCCGGACTTCTCACCACCTTCCTCCGGGGCCTCGATGTCGAGGAAGAGGCTTTGGACTACATCCCACAGTTGGAGCGGAGGGCCCTTGATGTGACCAAAACTAAGGCCCCCGACACCACACACGGGCCAGTGCTGACACTGGGCGAGCGACATGCTCGCGACGACCAGTACATGGCTCGGATGTTTGGTATGCAAATGCTTCAGCTTCGGATTGGTGGGAGACCAGCCACGGAGGATGAATTATGGCAGCTGGAGCTGGATTACCCATTTGGCGAGAATGCCAGAGCTTTGTGCCGAGTGGGGCCAGCCTTCGTTGAGCCCACTAACGATGATGTCCCCACGGACGAGGAGACACGTCGGGAGGACTCTGATGTGGAGTCCGATGGAGGTGACTCGGACATGGGCGATGAGGCAGCAACATCGGATGAAGAAGTCGAATATTTCGACTGATCAGGAAGTTCCACCACCCGAAATTTTGTGATTTTTAAATTTTGTGAACACTGGGGACAGTGTTTGATTTAAGTGTGGGGTGGGAAGTAGTTAGGTGCTGGGGGCTGGGTTGATTTGCTGTATGTTCTTCCTTTGTTTTGTTCTGTATGTTTATGTTTCCCTGTGGTTGTGAGTGCAAACTGGTTTGTATCTGTATAGGTACATATTTTTGTGGTAATTGATGTGTGTTGTGAAATGTTGTGGTTGCCAGCTGGTACAAATTTTGTAAATATTTTTTTTCTCTTTATCGAAATGATCGTTATATTTTTAAAATTTTGCGAAAATATTTTGTACATATTAAAATATTTTGTAAATATTTTTCCATCGAAATCATCGATGTGTTGCAAAATTTTCCGATTTTTATTTTTGGGTTTCTCGGAGTTTGTTTTCGGTTCTTTTACCGAGAATAGTCCCATTGAACCGACGTCATAGTTAGTGACCGTTCCCTATGATGGATGGATGACGACCGTCTTAAGGGAAATGTAGTCGGTAGGAGTAGTGATTTTAATTTATTTTAAGTTTTTCTTTGGTGGATTGCATCACGGAACCTGTAGTTACTATATGGTTGTGAATTTTGGTTGCGTGTTGTAACTAATATTCAAAATGTAAAAGTGATTCGTTTGAAAGCATGCAATTTTGTAAATATGTTGAGTTACCTTGGCTGTAGAATTCGATTCGGTGTGATTGAGGCTTAATTTTTGAATTCATGTAATTGGTTAATTAAAGAGTCTGTGAATGCATCTTGAATCGAGCATGTGCACAAAGTGTGAAGTGAGGTATTGTTATTCCATGCTATTGTGAAGTGTCTAGAACTTGCCTGGTGTGTGTACAAAACGAAATGAAGGAGGTGTAGTGTTGGAAAGGATGTAGGCATTTCTTTGTTTTAACCGAGAGTTTCTATTTTTTTGTCTTGTCATACACTACCTTTTTATGTGATTGTACACCCTAGTCAGCCCGTCGAGCCTTTAGCCTATCATTTCTTTCTTTTGTCCAAAAATGTACAAACTGAGCTTTATTCGTTCTTTTCATTTGCCGTAAAGTCTACACAAAACTCTTAAGCGCTTAAGAAAAGAAAAATTTTCCCGAAGTGTCAAAGAGTGAGAAGAGTGGAAAGAAAAGAAAAGTAGAGGGAGGAAAGAAAAGAAGAGGTTGAAGAGGCACTTGTTATAATGAAATGATAATGAAGGTGCATGAAAACCCTTTGTTGTTGTGTCAAGTGTGTTTGATGAAATGGGCCATACGAAAGTAAACCAGCATGAATGGGATAATGAAAAAGGAAAGAGAGAAACAATGTTCATGAGTTTATGGGAATGTGTTGAAAAGGCGCTTAAGGATGCTAGTGACTATTATTGGCTAATCCAATATATACTAGTTCCATAGATTCCATTACAGCCCATTAAAGTCCTACTTGATCTTACATTGCATTTCCTTATATTAGTGGAGTAATACACTAAGGGCAAGCCTATGGGTCATGACATGATGCATGTGAATTCTTTTGGGAGAGAGAGTGAACTTAATTTTTACATGCCCCTACTTGAAGGTTTGTATGTCACATGAACATAAAAGGGGAAGATTCTCTTGAGTTGTGAGGGCACATGCTTGATGAAAGATTGATTTTCGTGACGGATATCTTGATTAGGTGATTTGCATGAGTTTGCCGATATCGAGAGTTGATTCTTGAAGTCTAGGAAGTCTTGATGTATTAAAGGTCATTGCATTGTTAAGACCATGCATGTTTTCTTGATGATTTACAATATTGAATGATCGGTATGACCGTAGCGTAAATTGTCACACCATAGTGGCGTAGGTTGGGATGTAATTTGCATGAATTGTGTATTAGTTGTTCGAGGACGAACAAGGATTTAAGTGTGGGGTAAGTGATCTTGGGCAGATTTATATGCCCAAGTGATACTCAAACGTATCATTTTCGCCTTGTTTATTGTGCAATGTGTATACATTTTCATGTAATTGGTAATAAAATGTGAATTTACACTAACCAACATGATTAGCATTGTTTTGTAGGTAAAACATGATTTTGAGGAGCTAAAATGCATGTTGGAACAATATCGGAGTTGGACTTGGATGCAAGCACGGAAAAGACATTGGAATGCACAATACAAAGGGGCTCCGCGATGGAGCCGTGCCACGCTACCATCGCGGAGGCACACTGCATGGAGGATGAATTAATTTGGCAATTTCCAGTGAAGCCTCGTGACAGCTCCGTGGCACGGAGGCAAGCCTCCGCGTTGCATGTCGTGCCACATTGAGGCTATATTCCCGGACCCTGGATTTCTAGTGAGGGTCCGCGTCCACGCCGTGTCATGGAGGCGGTGCTCAGCGTTGGCCTCTGTGACACGTTGCTTGTTATTCTGGGAAAAATTCCCAATAGTATAAATAGAACACTTAGGCTTATTTTTAATAAATTCAGACTTGGTGGATCAAGGACGTGGGTTAGAAGCAGTTGAGGGACGAAAAAGCTAAGGGTTTTTCTCTCTTCCTTTCTTCTTTCAATCAATTGTATGTATGATTAACACTTGTTTTAGGATGATTAATCCACAAATGAGTGGCTAATTCTCTTCCTTGTTGAGGTTATGAGCAATGGTGATGAATTTTGATTATTGAATTGTATGGTTTTTCATCTTCTTCTTCTATTTTGTTCTATTAATTCTTGTTTCTACTGCATTAGTGTGTGGCCGACATTAATGTACATCTAAAAAGTCCAATTTCACTCGAGAGAGCACGAAATTGGAAAGTTGTGAATTAATAGGGTATTGTTCTTAACTTGATTTGGGAAAATTGGGTTTTGATGTGCTTTCCTGATAGAAATATACTTGAAAGCCGTATTAGTCAATTTAGGAACCGGAATTGTATTACTCGGTCATAAATTGCATTTGATCACAGAAATGTAGACGAATGGTTTATGATTCTAAAGTGAGATTAAATACGAGAGTTTTAATCTCTAGGCTAATGTTCTTGGCTAGCAACAGGAAGAGAAGATTAACCAAATTATGATTATACTCAAGTTCATTACTTGTTCTTAACCTTGGCATGCTCATATCCATAGTTTCAATTCAAAGTAGATATTTGTTAAGAGTTTAGTATATAATTTATAAATAAAAATTATTTAACTTTAGGTTACGTTGTTGTTAGCATATTTAGAAGTAAGATAGAATATAGTATACTTGAGCAATTTTACTTATCCAGAGTCTCCTTGGTTCGATACTTGGCTTACTTAGCCACTTTATTACTTGTTTGACCACGTGCACTTGCGTGTCGGTTTTAACCTATAGCAAACACCCGAACAGAAGTCCCGCATACCTGGTAGACGAAAATCCCGATCGAAAATCTTCCTTGAAGCTTGAAGAATACCTTGGTGAAACCCCTAGGATTTTTGAGAAGAGAGGAGGAAGAGAGAGATTGAGAGAATGAGGTTTTAGGTCTAGAAGAACCCTTAAAAACGTCCCCAAAGATACCAAAAATGACATCATTTAAGAACTGGGAGCATAGGATTTTACCAAAACACCCTTGAGAAAAACTTAAAAATCTGGCTGAACCGGAACCCACGACTCACCTGACGAGTCGTTGCCAAACCCGACAACTCGTTAGGTGCACTCGCCAGGTGCACTGTAAATCCTTTTTAAAACCAAAGCTTTTCCCTCCTGACGACCGACATAATGAGTCATTGCCATACCTGACGACTCGTTAGGTCCATCCGTCATGAACACTACCTAAGGCTTCCTTGGCGTCCACCAATGACCAACCTGACGAGTCGTTGCCAGGCCAGACGACTCATTAGATCATCTGTTGCCACTGCCTCCTGACTCCCACACCACGACAGCACACGACGACTCGTAGTGGCATCTCCCATCCTGAGATACGCTTTTCCAATTAAACTCCCGGGTCTTATTGTTAGCCCTTTTCGGGGTATTACAGTATCTCCCCTTTGGGAACATTCTTTTTCGAATGTTGGTTGAACATACTTAAAAGATAGAGGTGAAGTCAATATCCAAATATCAATCAATCATAGCTAAACATCAACGGAGTATCTGACTCCGTACCAATCTTGTACACCAGACCTGATCATTCACATCTAACATACATACCATGACTCAAGGAAACCAAAGAACATACCAACATGGGACTAGACAAAACGTCAGAAGAAAATTCTTCCCCTTTTTATCTGGCACCGAACTAACACGGGCTAAACCTTCGCTCGCAAATCGCCTTCCGTTATTAATTCAGGATTCATAATATTTAATCTAACTGAGAGTAAGGATTTCACAAGCATGAGCCATCCCCGACATCTAGGACTGAGCACATACATGAGATAATCTGACTCTACTGAGTTAACAAATAACTTACAAAGAGTGAATTCAATCTGAGCACATAAAAAAACATGGATCAACATACATAACTTATTCATAACATGAAGATAAGCAATAAGGACACATATGGAAAGACTGGCACCGCTAACTGAAATAGTTACTTCTAAGCCTCAAAAATCTACACATAGGAATAGACACCACTTTAACTTCAATTGAAATTACTAGAGAAATTATCTGAAACTTTAAGGGGTCGACATAATGCAACTTCTTATGAGTATTCTCAAGATCTAACTTATTTCACATATTCACTATCTCCCCCTTGGCTTAAAGTCATCGTCCTAAGGCTCCCGAATCTTACTTCAGGTCAGGCTGAATTACTAATTCTTAACTCCCCTTTCACTTCTAACCTTCACCACAAGCCTTATACTAACAGCTACTCACATTACACATCAACAATTACTTTTCACAATCACAATAAAGCATCTTATTCAGTGCTAAGGTTGGAAACACATAAGGGGACAACACAAGATTCACAAATACCTGTGGCCACTATTGGCGCCTTGCCCTTATCCTGATGGGTTGCTACTGCATAAGAGCGGCTTTGACGATGTCTACCTCCTGGGTCAGAGGATGCACCCTGCTGAAATAAGTGGGTTATAGGAGCTACTAAAGAGGTGGTCGAGGATCTTCTCTCACCCTGCTTAGCCGCTGCGCAATCTCGATTTATATGGCCCGCCTTGCCGCACCAAAAACAAACATCTAAGCCGGCCATCCAAACCCCCAAGTGGTGCTTTCCATAGCTCATACACAACGGGTACGTGATCTCCCTTACTCTGGGCTTGTATGGAGTACTGGCTGTCGAAGGTGCTGGGGTTTTTGGTCTCTGATGATGGTGTGAGTAGTGATACCCAGTACTCGACCTCTGATGGGGGAACTCTAAGTCTCCAGTCCTGGCCCTCTTGGCCTCTCTCTCTTTTTATTTCACATGTTCTACTTCCATTTGTTGAGCAAATATTACCAAGCGTGGGAAGTCTATGTCTCAGTGCAACATGAAAGTCCTGCATTCTTCGACCAAGGAGTCTGACACTGCTGGTCGGCTACTATTTCCGGCGCATACTTAGACAACTGAGTGAACTCCAATGCATACTCCTGGACAGTCATGTCATTTTGTCTCAAGTTAATGAACTCTGCTGCCTTTGCCTCCCTCAACTCTCGAGGGAAAAACCTATCCAAGAACGCTGTCATGAAATCATCCCAACATATGGGACCTGCTTCAATTCCCCAGCTGTCTCTCCACTGACAATACCAGGTGTAAGCAACTCCCTTTAACTGGTAGGAGGCTAAGTCCGTGCTCTCTTTCCCCATCACTCCCATGATGTGAGTAATCATTTGTATCTCCTCATAAAACTCATATGGGTCCTCATCCACCTTTGACCCCAAGAACTCGGGTGGGTTCATCCGAAGAAAATCTCTTATCCTTGCCACCGCTTTATTTCCATGTTGTGGTGCAGAGGCTACCGCCTGCTGATTAATCTGAGCGGTTGGGGCCTGTGCCAACATGTGGATGGCTGCTCAGAACTCGGCATGAGCAACACGATCCTCCATTTGGTCTGCCTGGGCTGGTGGTACCTGCTGGAAGCTGTTACCACGACCTCTTCTATTCGCTCGTCGGGGAGGCATTATCTGCGAGCGCATAAAGCATGAGTCAGGGGAGGAACTAATTAGACATTCATACTCTAAGCATGATAATAATCATAAAGGAAAGGGAACATTCCTAAAACATCTCATAGCCTCTTCATTATAAGCGTGGCGCGCTTCACACCCATGAAGAAGACTCTGCGTAACGAGGCATTCAGACACCCTCGGACACCCTAAACCTTTGCTCTGATATAAAGTTTGCCACGACCTGAGAGTAGACCCGGCTCGTAGACACGGGACAAGGAACCCCGAGAGGGTTCCAAGTCAACCCATGGCATAATCATAGCATACACTTACCAAAAGACAACTAACAATATGGATAAGCGGAACTGATAACAAAATCTAATATAGCCCATAATATAGAAATCTTAACAACACTTAAATACAACGCGAAAATCTGTCTAAACAAGTCTGAAAGCCTTCTACTAACTAATGAGTTGCTAGGAAAAGCCCCCAGCTAACTCCAAAAATCTGAAAAAATTGAAACATAATAAAATAAGAATATAGGCCACGTCCTCGGAAGATGAGGACTCACCGCTAGCAGCTGAAAGAGAGAGAAGCGTATCTAGTCATGCGGCTGGATCTGGAGACCTGAATCATATCATGAAATGATATAGCACAAGAGGTGTGCGGTCAATACTTGGAACGTACTGAGTATGCAGTAACGTAAATAGATAACTCATAAACATAAGTATGCAAGCAGGGAATACCATAAATCACAGGATTAGTAACACAACTGAAATGAGATACAACAACCTGGTATGAGATCCACATATTCATATAGACATATATTATAAGGAAATGCATTAATATAAGTTAAATGATGCGCAAAAGTAGTAATCATAATGATATAGAGATGCAATGTCGTGACTGATATCATGAGGGTCCCTGATTGTCTAGGGAAATACTCTTGCTAACAAGAATCCTGACTGGCTAGGGAAACATTCTTGCTAACGAGAATCCCGACTGAATAGGGAAACATTCTTGCTAATGAGAATCCCGATTGACTAGGGAAACATTCTTGCTAATGAGAATCCCAACTGACTAACGGTAATCTAAATTGCAACATCTAATCAGAGACAAGGACGTTTACTGATTTTTTCGTCATACAACATTCTTATCAACAGGATGGGGGCTACTTGCTAATAACATCAAGCCCGGTAGTTGAAATTTCATTTTCATGTTTTATCATCATAATTTACCTCCCCATGGAGTCCAATCAATAGCTTTCTGAAGCATCTTATGTTAATGAGCATTCTAGAGTCACATTATACATATACTATCATGATATTCCGAATTCCAAGTTCTTTTCATTCAACATGTAATATGAGATCATACATGGTTTATAAAATACAACTTATACTCTATCAAAATACATGACTCCGTTTATTTAGGTATAGAACATTCCACACACTTGTCACAATCACTCCTTTGTGAACTCTTTAGCCACGGGCATTTTAGATTCCAAGTTTTTTATGAAAATAATTTTAGTAAGAAAAAACAATATAGAATGGGCCCAAGATTCGTAGTTCAACAATGGAGATGCAATATTGTCATGCCCAATCAATTAAATCTTGAACATGGTGATGGCACATAACTTACTTCAATTACTCAAGCCCAGAACGCCTAGTCAATACAACATGGTCATCAATACTATAATCATGTCACTAGGGTTAACTATGCAATATTTCCACACTTCCATTATAATCATGAATTTCTACGGTAACAAAAGGAGAAATGACCAATTCCCATTCAACACTTAAATCGGGTTAGGAAGAACATACTACATCCATACATACCCAACCTATATTTTCACAATTTCTTCATATTCATGCATGGCTACAAAAATTAATTGAACAATAAGCAACACCCATTCATTACTCAAGCCATTTTATGAACAACATGTTATTCTCACTCATTACCAACATATGATCCATATTACAAACAACCCATCAAATTAACATTCTAAATAAATTCCATAATTGTAGTAATTATTTGCATATAAGAAAAAGAATGAAGAAGAAATTACCCATTATTCAAACCCTATATCATGATATTCTAAATAAATTAAATTGGATTCTTATTGAAAATATTTTGGGGTACAAGGATGGAAGAATATCCTTGTTGAAGTCCCGCATAACTAGAAGATTAAAATCCTGATCGAAAATCTTCCTTGAAGCTTGAAGAACACCTTGGTGAAACCCCTAGGATTTTTTAGAAGAGAGGAGGAAGAAAGAGATTGAGAGAATGAGGGTTTAGGTCTAGAAGAAACCTTAAAAACGTCCCCAAACATACCCAAAACGACATCACTTAACAACTGGGAGCATAGATTTTACCAAAACAACCTGAGAAAAACTTAAAAATTTGACCGAGTTGGAACCCACGACTCACCTGACGAGTCGTTGCCACACCCGATGACTCGTTAGGTGCACTTGCCAAGTGCACTGGAAATCCTTTTTCAAACTAAAGATTCTCCCTCCTAAAGACCGACATAACGAGTCGTTGCCACACCTAATGACTCGTTAGGTCCATCCATCATGAACACTACCTAAGGCTTCCCTGGTCTCCACACAATGACAACCCTAACAAGTCATTGCCAGGCCAGACAAATTGTCAGGTCGTCCGTTCCTAGTGCCTCCTGATTCCCACAGCACGACAGCACAGGACGACTCGCGGTGTGTCACCACGAGTCATTAAGCCTCCCGTCCAGAGATGTTTTTTCCAGTTTTCTGAACTTTTCAAATTAAACTCCCAGTTCTTATTCTTATCCCTTTTCGAGGTATTACAGTAACGGTGAATCCGATGGGGTCCAAGAAGTAGTTATTTCTATATGGGTAGACATTCCTAAACACTCTCAAATCAGATGGGGTCCCAAACCTAATATAATTAATATACTCTATTCGTAGTATTCCACACCCTATCTAAAATATATTGGGCCAAAGAATTAAACCTGATACTATATTCGTGAATACTCATGCTGCCCTACTTTAGGTATAAAACTTACTAACACGAACCCCTTGAAGTTCCCTTGGCAAGTACTAATCCGTAAAGACTAGGGGATTTAGGCTCAAAACCCACGGGCACTAAAGCTCTCAATAGTATTCCCCTGGACCCTGCCAAAATTTCAACAGCTGATTTTTGAAATGTCACTACTCAGGTTAAACTCTGAAATGATTTCTCAAAATCTCATCCCTTTGATATACCTAAAGGTGATGGAGTATAAATAACTTTACCTCCTCCCGACTCTACCAGAACTAGGACAACATAAGGGGCCAAATCCCTTCTCATGGTAGCTCTAACTGGAACTAGAGAACTATAACACGGGGAGTAAAAAAAACTCACCTTGAGCCTCTAATCTCTCTGATATTGGCAGGAGGGCGACTGGCACCATCTTCTAGCATCAGTGCCAATAAATCTCGTAGCCATCTGCCTTACTATAGGCGAATTCTGAAACATAGGCATGATTTAGATTTCAACCACCTCTTGCATCTTTGCTCTATAGCACGATCTATTAATGAACAAAGCGACACAAGTCCTAAATGCCTTTTAGAGTCATGATTATAAGTACGGTGCACAACATACCCATTAGTAAGATTCTACTAGACATGGCTTATAGACTCCTTAGTACATGACTTTGTTCTGATACCAAGTTTGTCATGCCCCAAAACTGGGGGAGGGCGTAACTAGATCTTGATACCTGACTGATCGGGAAGCCGACTATATAACATCTGTAACTGTAACACCTAGGCCTTACAAGCCACCTATCACAATCAATTGGACTAAACATCTAGACCCATAAGGTCTCAACTACCACAAATAAATAACTGAAATACCGATAAGGCCATGAATATGCTAAACCAAGCAAAGGAAAGCCCACATGTCCACAAATTGACTAATACTATACATACTAAGTCCACAAAGCCTCTAATGAGTAAACTGAACTGAAGGTCAGAACAGGGCTCCGACCTACCTGTAATTATAACTCAAAACTCAAGCTGAAATAACTAAGCCCTAGCTCCAGGAAGAAAAGAGCATACCAATACTTCCGCTGATCTCACGAACTGCTACTGTAACTTGAAATCCCAGCCTCTGCCTGCACTTGCAGCATGAACGTAGGTCCCCAGGCGAAGGGATGTCAGTACGAATGAAATGTACTGGTATGTAAGGCTGAAAACTATAAACATATAATATAGCAATGATAACTGAGCCAGAAATAAGGAATAGCAGCAACCTGGAAAGTGAAACCTGACATTAATTTAGTACTGAAGTGCAAATGCAACCAAGTAATGCACAAGCAAAGTTATAACTATAATGTCGGCGGCCATCCAACCATAAAATTCATGTAAAAATGCCTCCAGCTAATGCACCACATCGGGGTAAAATAAAAATATCTCCAGCCGGTGTACCACACCAGGGTAAAAAAAAAATATCTCCAGTATGTGTACCATATCGGGGTAAAATAAAAATATCTCCAAATGGTGTACCATATCGGAGTAAAATAAAATATCTCAATCATAATCATGAGCAGAACCAATAGAGCTTATACTGAGTCAATTTAACACATATGGCATTGAAATGACAAATTCTAAATATGTGGCCATAATAGGTCTTTTTCATAACATCTAATGCAAGTGAGCACATATACCATGCGAAATTAGCAAATATGCACATATATCACGTAAAGCTGTCAAATTATATACAAACATGTCGACTCAGTGATTGAATGGGCCTTCAGGAGGTTTAGACAATGTAAGAACTTTATTAGGCTTACAATCAATGTCCTACAAATAATCTAACGAATTCAATGTATCACTTGAGTAGAAGCACATAGATTCTAATTTCTATACAATCATTTAACATCAGGGAACTACATCTATGTATATACTGCCCATAGGGTGGTTCCTTTACATGTATCAATAACTATACACTGGAATTCTATTATCAAACTTATCACGTCGATGAGCACAAATAGTTCTTAATTCATTTGTCTTATTTGCAGGAAAACATGGATATGTGCAACTTTGAGTTATTTGCCACAACCCTTAGCATATACATAGAGTTGAGAGCTGAACTACAGACATACAACGTGTAAGATTTCTGTATAGTGTATAAACTCGTATTTAGTCAACCGAGTAATTTCTAAGAGACTTCCTTGTATTCAAAGTTCTGAGCTCAACTGATCATTATCATAGCACGTGCTTTTACTTACTTAGACATTAGGAACACTTGTACATGGGAGAATCTTTCCTCTAATTTTTTAAGAAATTCAAATGATAACTCAACATGAGCTGAATATATAGATGTATGACTTGAATATAACTGGAAGAATTCAACTATATGATATAACATAAAAATCATATAAATTAAGACTTCTTACTAGAAATTCTCATAATGACTTGTGTGCAACTTCAAATACTTGACTGAGACATTAGCATGATTCTTAAAATATGATTTATTGAAAACGTCTTAAATTAGCATAGCACATCTCAACATAACATAGGGACATGAAGACATTACTTAAGAATCTGAGATTGGGATTTGTTCGACTTGGGAACTCATGGGAAACTCTTTAAGTGCTACCTTATAGGCAAAAAAAGACTTATAACCGTAATTCGGACGATGCTGGATTAACATACACAAATGTGCAATTATCTGAGGAGATTAAGAAAACTTATATAATTATAAGTGGCTAGCATCTCCTACGATTACCCTATTCAAACTTGGAAAATAATTTCAACACATAGAATGGATAACGTAACATAATTGTTTGAAAACATAACAAAAAGCTTCTCGTTAACTTGAGTTACTATCTCAAAAACATTCAATTCTAATCACTTGATAATAAGTTAAAACTTTACTAGCCATTCATCAACTTAACACATACTGAACAGAAACAATTTTATTTACAACTCTTTTACTAAAGGTCTTTAGAACAGGGTTAATCTTCCTAGTTGTTTGCCTAACTTGTTCATAATAGTCCGTATCATCTAATTGAACAACCTTTAGCTCAACTTTCCCTATTCAACTTAAATTATTTTCCAAACATTACTCACTCTACACTCAAGTCCTTACTCTCGTGTTCACTATTCCATCAATTCTTATACACACTTACCTTTTTACCTAATTGACAACTTTATCAGCTAAACCTCATCTTGCTTATATTTTAACATTGTTCAAAGATTCTAGAAAGAAATTACCGGCATAGAGCATATTACTCAAATATTACCTTAAAAGGTCTAACATTTACTCTTATCTTCCCTTTTTATAATGTCACAAAAAGATTAACCACTTAAGCACGATTTCCTATTTAACATCTATCGACTTAGCTTATTCGTTACGCGACGCTTGCTTAGCTTTAAGGAGGGGAAACATAAAATCTCTTTTTTAGCTTAAGCACTTTAAAACATAAACGTATTGGAGGGAATAACCATATTATGAAAATGTCATTTCAATAAGCTCGTTTACCCTCAATCGACTTAGCGTCTTCTTCTTAGCTTAAGTTCGATCACACGTCATCGTCTTAATATTTCTTACCAATTTCACTAAGTGACCAGATCTTAACATATATTCAATATCACATATACAATATTCTGCAAAGGACCAACTCATGGTACACATGTTAAGGGGACTTTAGACTCTATTTATGACTACGACGACAATCGTATAAAAGTTACGTCTTTCACTTCACATTTGTTCGCTTCAACCATTCTTAACTATTCAAGCTTTATGCCAAGTACTTCCATCCCTTTGGACAGAATCATACGTACATCAATATGATCTTAAAAGCATAGGAATATTGATCCTTTCAATGACTTAGTTTCATGCTTGAAAAACAAATAAAGGAACACCTTTACATACCTTGGCACGTTGACTCTAATTTTTCCGAAAACCTTCCATTCAAGCTTACTCCTTAAGGATCCTTCCGGGTCCAATTTAAAAACACAACAAGAAGCAACTTCACTTCACCAAAGTTCTGAAAAAATTGGGCAGATACATGCCACAAGAACACACAAAGAAACAACAACGCAATTCTACGAAATCCTCCAACTTATAACCTTATAAACTCAAAGAAATCAAAAAAGGAATTACTTGCCCTCTCTTGGAGAAGTTATTAGCTAAAGTAGGGGTAGACACCTACACTTTTCTCTACGTAGAACCAGCTAAAAAAGCAGCAGAACCACAATCAACAACATGACAACAACAAGCCATGACTTTCTTCCAAGGTTCTCTTCCTAAAGCCTAAAAGAGACAAGAGTGAAGTTTCTTACCTGGGATATCTTTTAACCATGTTGTAGGGATTTTAATTATGTGCATTTTGAAAAAGAAATGAGGTGAAATGGAGTAGAAATGAGCTTTTTAGCTCAAAATTACTTCACATAGGCGGGCTGGGCGGCGCCCGTGTGTGGCGCCCGTGTGATGTGCCTTCGCACGCGTGCACACGCCTACTGCCTGCCTGTCTCGCCGCCCGCGCGCCACAGTTTTTTTCCTGCCGATAGTGCTGTCTTCAAACGAGCATATCTTTTTACTCCAAACACGGATTGATGAGTGGTTTTTTTCACTATAAACTAGATTCAAATACCTTTCATTTGATAGGTTATAAGACTTCTAAATCATTCTATATTTGGAGATATGTCCATTTAAAGTTGTCCCTTACTTACAAACTTTACATACTCTTTGTTTTTCTCTTTGCACATGTTTCCCTCCCACCCATAGCCAATATACCACCCATAATTCCCTTAATACGACATATAAATATCAAATAATCATCAAAAAAAATTCAAGGTGTAACATCCTCCCCCCCTTAAAACCATTCGTTCTCGAATGAGGATTATACCTCGGTAGCTGTAACTTTAGCCATAAAATCTTTAACTTTTCCTTGAGTCATAAACATACATTCCATTTTTCGTAAGCACATCCTCTTTCTATTGCCGCTTCATATTAAACTGAACTTACTCAACTCCATCTATTTGTCTGACGTAAGATAGGCATGCTTTAGTACCATATAATCGGTAACTTTTCTAACCCTAAAAAAATTTATACACTACCATAGGAGTTATCATTTACTCCAATACCACTTTTCCATTCATACTTTTAGGAAATATCATGAAAAAACATGAAAATAAATAATTAACCACTTAACATATAGAATCAGTGTCAAACCGGAAGTTGCTCTTTTACCTTTGGTTTTACCACGGCCTATCACTGCCTATCTTTGAAAGTGGGGCTAAAAGAAACTGTAGTATAATCTAGGGAAAAAGTAGAGACTGAATCTCAAGGAGAAACTGAATTTCTGGCTGCCGGAGACTCCAAGCACTACGAGGGTCCTTAAATAGTCTTGTCGACCTGGTCTTCTTACTCTATTCTACTTCTTTGTCAGTGCTTGGGAGACGGTGAATCTGATCGTCCATCTTTTGAGAAAATACGAGCATCCGAGAAGTAGTCATTTCTATCTGGGTAGACATTCCTAAACACTCTCAGATCAGAGGGGGTCTCAAACCTAATACAATCAATATACTCTATTCCTAGTATTCTGCACCCTATCTGAAACATATTGGGCCAAAGAATTAAACCTGATACTATATTTTTTAATACTCATGCTTCCCTACATTAGGTACAAAACTTACCAACACGAACCCGTTGAAGTTCCCGTGGCAAGTACTAATCCGTAAAGGCTAGGAGATTTAGGCTCAAAACCCACGGGCACTAGAGCTCTCAATAGTATTACCCTGGACCCTGCAATTAATTTCAATAGCAGATTTTTATATGTCACTAATCGAGTTAGCCTCTAAAATGATTTCTCAAAATCTCGTCCCTATGATATACCTGAAGGTGTTGGAGGATAAACAAATCTACCTCGTCCTGATTCTACCAGAACTAGGATAACATGAGGGGCCAAATCCCTACTCATGGAAGGTCTGACTAGAAATAGAGAAGTGTCACACGGGAAGTAAAAATATCACCTTGAGCATCTAATCTATCTCTCATATTGGCAGGAAGGTGAATGCGACCCTCTTCTAGCATCAATGCCAATAAATCTCGTAGCCATCTACCTTACTGCAGGCGAATTTTGAAACATAGACATGATTTAGATTTCAATCACCTCTTACATCTTTGCTCTATAGCACGATCTATTAATGAACAAAGTGAAACAACACCTAAATGCTTGTAGCCTCTTGATTATAAGTAAGGTTCACAACATACCCATAAGTAAGATTCTAATAGACACGGCTTGTGGACTCCCTAGGATATAACTTCATTCTGAAACCAAGTTTTTCATGCCCAAAAACTGAAGGAGGGCGCAACTGGATCCCGATACCTGAATGACCCGGAAGCTGACTATATAACATTTGTAACTATAATACCTAGGCCTTCCAAGACACCTGTCACAATCAACTAGAGTAAGCATCTTGACTCATAAGGTCTCTGATCTTGGGCAGATTTATATGCCCAAGTGAGAGTCAAACGTATCATTTTCGCCTTGTTTGTTATGCAATGTGTATACATTTTCATGTAATTAGTACTAAAATGTGAATTTATACTAACCAACATGATTAGCATTGTTTTACAGGTAAAATATGATTTTTAGGAGCTAAAATGCATGTTGGGACAATATCGGAGTTGGACTTGGATGCGAGCATGGAAAAGACATTGGAATGAGCAATGTAAAGGGGCTCCGCGATGGAGCCGTGCCACGCTACCATCGCGGAGGCACACTGCCTGGAGGGTAATTTAATTGGCAATTTCCAGTGAAGCCTCGCGACAGCTCAGTGACACGGAGATAAGCCTCCGCGTTGGCCTCCGTGCCACGTTGAGGCTATATTCCCGGACCCTGGATTTCCAGTGAGGGTCCGCGTCCATGCCGTGTCACGGAGGCAGTGCTCCGCGTTGGCCTCCGTGACACGTTGCTTGTTATTCCGGGAAAAATTCCCAATAGTATAAATAGAACACTTAGGCTTATTTTTAATGAATTCAGACTTGGTGGATCAAGGACGTGGGTTAGAGGCAGTTGAGGGACGAAAAAGCTCAGGGATTTATTCTCTTCCTTTCTTCTTTCAATCAATTGTATATATGATTTACACTCGTTTTAGGATGATTAATCCACAAATGAGTGGCTAATTCTCTTCCTTGCTGAGGTTTTGAACAATGCTGATGAATTTTGATTGTTAATTATATGGTTTTTCATCTTCTTCTTCTATGTTGTTCTATTAATTCTTGTTTCTACTGCATTTGTGTGTGGCCGACATTAATGTACATCTAAAAAGTCCAATTTCACTCGACAGAGCAAGAAATTGGAAAGTTGTGAATTAATAGGGTATTGTTCTTAACTTGATTTGGGAAAATTGGGTTTTGATGTGCTTTCCTGATAGAAATATACTTGAAAGCCGTATTAGTCAATTTAGGAACCGAAATTGGATTGATAGGTCATAAATTGCATTTGATCACAGAAATGTAGACGAATGGTTTATGATTCTAAAGTGAGATTAAATACGAGAGTTTTAATCTCTAGGCTAATGTTCTTGGCTAGCAACATGAAGAGAAGAATAACCGAATTATGATTACAATCAAGTTCATTACTTGTTCTTAACCTTGGCATGCTCATATCCATAGTTTCAATTCACAGTAGATAATTGTTAATAGTTTAGTATATAGTATATAAACAAAATTATTTAACTTTTGGTTACGTTGTTGTCAGCATAATTAGAAGTAAAGCTAGAATATAGTATAATTAAGCAATTTTACTTATCCAGAGTCTCCTTGGTTCGATACTTGGCTTACTTAGCCATTTTATTACTTGTTTGACCACGTGCACTTGCGTGTCGGTTTTTACCCATATACCGAACCAGCCGGACAAGTTTTTGGCGTCGTTGCCGGGGAGACTAGGCAATTGGTGAAATTGTGTTAAGTGTAAATTTACTGTATTTTTGTTTTATTTTCTTAAGTGTTGACAACTTGGTCTTAGCCTGTATTTTGCAGACTTGATTTCTGTGAACACTGGCAAAGGACAAGGAGCTGGTGGAATCTTACACAGAGCCTGAACGTGAATTTCATAGTAAACGCAGAGAAGCTCTACAAAAGAAGCTGCAGTTGCTCAGACAGTCTATTATGGAGCAACAAAATCCACCGGTTGTTAGGGCAGTGTTAGTGCCCGATGAAGCAGCAGCAAGGCCGGTTCGCGAGGTGGAAATCCCACATGCCAACAATGTACATTCTAGTATCCACAAACCAGAGCCTGGAAAGAGGTTTGAATTGAAGCAGAACATGGTGCAACTATTGCACACAAGCGGGCAATTTACCGGTCTCCCTCATGAAGACCCACAACAACATCTCCAGAATTTTTTGGAGATAAGTGACACTTATATACCCGCTGGAGTGTCACCTGATTATGTTCAGCTCACCTTATTCCTGTTTTCCCTACTTGGTGAAGCCAAGAGGTGGTTAAAAGCTGAACCACCAAATTCTATATCAACGTGGGATCATCTAGCACGGAAGTTCTTGATCAGATTTTTTCCTTCTGGTAAAACAGCCAGACTTAGAAGTCAAATTCTAAGTTTCAAACAGAGGGAGGGAGAAAATTTGTATCAAGCCTGGGAAAGATTTAAATCCACGTTGCGGGACTGTCCTCATCATCATCAGTCCAATGAGGTGTTGGTACACACATTTATTGAGGGTTTGGAACCCCATACTAAAATTTTGTTAGACTCAGCAGCTGGAGGGCAAGCGCTGGAAAAGACTTATGAGGAGCTGTACACTTTGCTCAACCGAATTTCATAGGGCAATCCAGAATGGAATGCTGATTCATCACGAGGTGGAGAAAGGAAAGCAGCAAGAGTGCTTGAAGTGGATGGATTTACAGCTATCGCTGCACAGATAGCTGCCTTGCAGAATCAGTTAAACAACCACTTCAGCAATATGAACTTGAACCAGCCTTCAGCTTCAGTCAATGCGGTCCAGGAAATATGGTGTGAAGTGTGTGGTAGCAGTGAGCACTCAGCTGAGTGCTGTGGAGCAAACCCAGATTCGGTTAACTTTGTGGGCAATGCACAAAGAAATCAGCAGCAGTTTGGTAGTGGCTACAACTCAAATTGGAGGAATCATCCAAATTTTTCGTGGGGTAGCAACAACCAACAAGGCCAAAGTTCGGGTCAGGGTATGCAGAGGAATCAAGGAGGGAAACAGAACTATCAATCCCAATTCAGAAATCACAATGCCCCTCCTCCACCACCATCACCTACCATTGAGGAGATGTTCAAGACCATGATCGCTAATCAGGCGCAATTGCAGGCTGACTATGTTAAATTGGCAGCCGAAGTGAAGAACAATCAATTAGCGACCAAGGCTATTGAATATCAATTTGGGCAATTGCTAGTGCCCAAAATACAAGGCCCAGAGGAGGACTGCCTAGCGACACGGATCCTAATCCGAAGCAGGTAAATGCAGTGACCACGAGGAGTGGTTTGCAGTTGAAGGAGGTGGAACCGGAAAGACCGCCTCAAAAGTCAGGAGCAGCAAAAGTTGAGGAGGAACAAAGTTCTGATAGGGGGAAGACCAAAGAAGCTGAATCAGAAAGGCCTCCACCCCCGTTCCCTCAACGACTCAAGAAACACAAGGAGGAGGCGTGTTTCAAGAAATTTATGGAGGTGCTTAAACAGGTATATGTTAATTTACCTCTTGTTGATGTCTTGCAGGGAGTGCCAAAATATGCCAAATATATTAAAGACATCGTGGCCAACAAAAGTCGTTTGACTGAGTATGCCACGGTAGCTTTGACGGAGGAATGCACTTCCCGAATTCAAAATAGACTGCCCACGAAGCTGAAAGATCCTGGAAGTTTTACTATCCAGCTTACTATTGGGCAGAGTATCCGAGCTCGTGGATTATGTGACTTGGGGGCGAGCATAAATGTGATGCCATCTTCAGTATTCAGAAAGTTAGGTCTGGGGAGTCCTAGACCTACAACCGTAATCTTACAGCTAGCAGACAGATCCTTAGCGAGGCCGGATGGCATTGTTGAGGATGTGCTTGTGCAAGTGGGCTCCCTCATTTTTCCGGTCGATTTTATTGTTCTGGATTTTGAACCAGACGCTGAAGTCCCATTTATTTTGGGACGACCCTTTTTGGCAACCGGAAAAGCATTAATCGACGTGGCTGCGGGTCAACTTACAATGCGAGCACATGACAAGGTAGAAGTGTTCGATGTGTACAAAGCACCCAAGCTCCCGATTGTAAATGAGGAACTCTCGGTGATCAATGTAATTGATCATGGGAAGGCTAATCAAATGAGTGAATCCCGAGAGTTGATAGGAAGACCACCTGATAAGGTTGAGCACTACTGGGGGGAGGACAAGGATCGTGAAAAATCATCCATCACCCTATTGGATAATTGAGCATAAAGGACGTCGAGCCGCGACGGTAAACCAGGCGCTGCACGGGAGGCAACCCGTGAAAAATATTTTTTTCTTTTGTTTAGAAAAGTGTAAATAGTTTTTAGTTTATTTTTCTTTTTTCTTGATTTAGTACAAATTTTTCGTTTTAGTAGTATTTTCCATTTTAGTTAGGGAAATCTATTAATCTAACCAATTTTGTTTAGTGAGGTGATTTTCCGGTCAAACGGAGAAAAATATGCATGGAGTCGGGAAGGAAAAGGCAAGGTATGAAAAAATAAATAAAATGAAGAGACAGTGCACTAGGGCGTTGGCTCCGTGTCACGGAGGAAGGGCTCCGTGTTACCCTCCGTGACACGTTGAGGTTAAATCTAAATTTTTAAAAAATCCAGTGAGCCATCGCGTTGGCTCCGTGTCACGGAGGAGGGGCTCCGCGTTACCCTCCGTGACACGTTGCCCTATATTCAGTGCCGGGTCACACCGGGTTGCCGGGTGACCCGCGTGTTTTTCTTCTTTTTAACCCCGATTTTTGCCCTTTTTTCCCCATTTCCTCTCTTCTCTGCGACCAAACACCTAAATCCCCTCTCCCAACCAACGTGCCACGTTGCTAAGCAAACAATTTGTCAAGTTTCTTCGGTTATTCAACGTAAGGGTATGTTTTCCTCGTTTCTCTCAAGTTTTTGGCGATTTTAGTCGAATTTGAGCATGTGAGGTGAGATATATCATCCTAAGTAGCAATTTAGCATGATATTGAATTATTCTTTGATTGATAGATGTTCGGAATGTTGTAATTAGCGTTTGAACTTGTCGAATGCGTGAATGACTCGAATGTGATTGTAAAATTGAATTCGAGGGCTTGGGTTGTTGAAATCGAATTGGGTAACTTGATAAATTGGTGAATTATATGCCGTGGTGTGTTTGTGAATTGAGATAAGTCGTTGTAAATATCGTTTGAGTGTAATAGACGACGAATTCTTGAATTTTTGGGAAAATGTAAAAATTGTTCAAATTGGTTTGATTATTTGGATTCGTATGTATATAGAATTTTTGTTGTTGTTTTTGTTTGTTGTTTTCGTTGCTAAGTGCGATGATTGAATTGCTAGCGATAGTAGGATTGGGATTAGCTGTATGAAGTCTGAGTAGTACGCTAAAAGTTATACTGTCGAAAATTTTTTGGTGAACGCACTAAGCAATAAATTGTATAGTTGTTTGTGTTTGGGTTGTAAATAAAGTAATCCTTGCCGTAGTATCATAAAAGTAGCTAAGGACTAAGTGTGGGATGAACTTAGTTTAACCCGACCTTAGCCGAAGCTAATATGCATTTAGCTTGACATTGTGCTTGTTTATTGATGTTGACAGGTACAATGGCTAGTAGGCAGGATAAGGGTAAAGGTGCTTCTACTTCAGGCACCGGGAGAAAACGAATGAGATTGGGCACTGCAGTCCCAGCTGCACCAGCTGTTCCGCGTGGCCAGCGCCGCCAATACGGAATGAGGTGGGTGACCGATGAAGGGAAGAAGTGGTACGCAAAACATAAGGAGAATAAGTACTTCCCTGAGGAGCATATTGTACGGGAACCACTAGCACAGGAGTTCCCCCGTATTGTGCAAAGGATCGAGGCAGCTGGGCTCAGCTTTATATTTTAGGATCCCAAGGAGTGCAACTTACATTTAGTTCGGGAGTTCTATGCAAATTGGAACCCGGCCATCCGAAGCCACACAATAAAAATCAGAGGGCAGATTGTCACTCTGGAACCCCAGCAATTAAATGCCATCATTGGAGCGCGGGACACTGACGCCCACATTCTCCGCCAGCTGAATATCACCCCACCATACGCCGATATCAGACGCACCTTGTGTGGGGCTCGATCCATAGCCCGATGGAGCAGACATAAGGAGAGGGGTTATCACCAGACTCTGCCTTATTCGCAGATGAACAGGGAGGCTAGAATATGGCTGAAAATAGTGTGTTCGTGCTTGATCCCGGGGGTTCACACGACTGATGTGACCCAGGACTGTGTCTGCCTGGTGTATGCCCTTATGAAAGGGCTGGAGATTAATGTTGGGGCGGTCATCATATCCTCCATGAAGAGAGCCCGACTACACCAGGGCCACAGATATGGGTTCGGCGGACTCATTACCACCTTTCTCCGGGGCCTCGACGTTGAGGAAGAGGCTTTGGACTACATCGCGCAGTTGGAGCGGAGGGCCCTTGATGTGACAAAAACTAAGGCCCCCGACACCACATACGGGCCAGTGCTGACACTGGGCGAGCGACATGCTCGTGACGATCAGTACATGGCACGAATGTTTGGTATGCAGATGCTTCAGCTCCGGATTGGTGGGAGACCAGCCACGGAGGATGAGTTATGGCAACTGGAGCTGGATTACCCATTTGGCGAGAACGCCAGAGCTTTGTGCCGAGTGGGACCAGCCTTCGTTGAGCCCACTGACGATGATGTCCCCACGGATGAGGAGACACGTCGGGAGGACTCTGATGTGGAGTCCGATGACGACGATGGAGGTGACTCGGATATGGACGATGAGGCAGCAGCACCAGATGAAGAAGTCGAATATTTCGACTGATCAAGGAGTTCAACCACCCAACAATTTTGTGATTTGTAATTTTTGTGAACACTGGGGACAGTGTTTAATTTAAGTGTGGGGTGGGAAGTAGTTAGGTGCTGGGGCTGGGCTAATCTGCTGTATGTTCTTCCTCTGTTTTGCATGTATGTTGTTATGTTTCCCTGTGGTTGTGAACTAATTTGTGTTGTATCTGTATAGGTACATATTTTTGTGGTAAATGATGTGTGTTGTGAAAGGTTGTGGTTGCCAGTGTAAATATTTTGTAAATTTTGTAAATATTTTTTTTCTATCGAAATGATCGATATTTTTCAAAATTTTTGCGAAAATATTTTGCACATATAAAGAAAATATTTTGTAAATAGTTTTCCATCAACATGATCGATGTTTTGCAAAAAATTTTCGATTTTTATTTTTGGGTTTCTCGGAGTTTGTTTTCAGTTCTTTTACCGAGAATAGTCCCATTGAACCGATGTCATAGTTAGTGACCGTTCCCTATGATGGATGGATGACGACCGTCTTAAGGGAAATGTAGTCGATAGGAGTAGGATTTTTAATTTGTTTTCAGTTTTTCTTTGGTGGATTGCATCACTGAACCTGTAGTTACTAAATGGTTGTGAAATTTTGGTTGCGTGTTGTAACTGATATTCAGAATGTAAAAGTGATTCGTTTGAAAGCATGCAATTTTGTAAATATGTTGAGTTACCTAGGCTGTAGAATTCGATTCGGTGTGATTGAGGCTTAATTTTGAATTCATGTAATTGGTTAATTAAAGAGTCTGTGAATGCATCTTGAATCGAGCATGTGCATAAAGTGTGAAGTGAGGTATTGTTATTCCATGCTATTGTGAAGTGACTAGAACTTGCCTGGTGTCTGTACAAAACGAAATGAAGGAAGTGTAGTGTTGGAAAGGATGTAGGCATTTCTTTGTTTTAACCGAGAGTTTCTATTTTTTTCTTGTCATACTCTACCTTTTGATGTGACAGTATACCCTAGTCAGCCCGTTGAGCCTTTAGCCGATTATTTCTTTCTTTTGTCCAAAATTGTATAAACTGAGCTTAATTCTTTCTTTTCATTAGCCGTAAAGTCTATACAAAACTCTTAAGCGCTTAATAAAAGAACAATTTTCCCGAAGTGTCAAAGAGTGAGAAGAGTGGAAAGAAAAGAAAAGCAGAGTGAAGAAAGAAAAGAAGAGGTTGAAGAGGCACTTGGTATAATGAAATGATAATGAAGGTGCATGAAAACCCTTTGTTGTTGTGTCAAGTGTGCTTGATGAAATGGGCCATACGAAAGTAAACAAGCATGAATGGGATGAGAGGAAAAAGAAAAGAGAGAAACAATGTTCATGAGTTGATGGGAATGTGTTGAAAAGGCGCTTAAGGATGCTAGTGACTATTATTGGCTAATCCAATATATACTAGTTCCATAGCTTCCATTACAACCCATTAAAGTCCTACGTGATCTTACATTGCATTTCTTTATATTAGTGGAGTAATACACTAAGGGCAAGCCTATGGGTCATGACATGAAGCATGTGAATTCTTTTGGGAGAGAGAGTGAAATTAATTTTTACATGCCCCTACTTGAATGTTTGTGTGTTGCATGAACATAAAGGGGAAGATTCTCTTGAGTTGTGAGGGCACATGCTTGATGAAAGATTGATTTTCGTGTCAGATATCTTGATTAGCTGATTTGCATGAGTTTGCCGATATCGAGAGTCGATTCTTAAAGTCTAGGAAGTCTTGATGTATTAAAGGTCATTGCATTGTTAAGACCATGCATGTTTTCTTGATGATTTGCAAAAATTGAATAATCGGGATGACCGTAGCATAAATTGTCACACCATAGTGGCAAGGGTTGGGATGTAATTTGCATGAGTTGTGTATGTGTTGTTCGAGGACGAACAAGGATTTAAGTGTGGGGTAAGTGATCTTGGGCAGATTTATATGCCCAAGTGAGACTCAAACGTATCATTTTCGCCTTGTTTGTTATGCAATGTGTATACATTTTCATGTAATTGGTAATAAAATGTGAATTTATACTAACCAACATGATTAGCATTGTTTTGCAGGTAAAATATGATTTTTAGGAGCTAAAATGCATGTTGGGACAATATCGGAGTTAGACTTGGATGCGAGCATGGAAAAGACATTAGAATGAGCAATGTAAAGGGGCTCCGCGATGGAGCCGTGCCACGCTACCATCGCGGAGGAACACTGCCTGGAGGGTGATTTAATTGGCAATTTCCAGTGAAGCCTCGCGACAGCTCCGTGGCACGGAGATAAGCCTCCGTGTTGGCCTCCGTGCCACGTTGAGGCTATATTCCCGGACCCTGGATTTCCAGTGAGGGTCCGCGTCCACGCCGTGTCACGGAGGCAGTGCTCCGCGTTGGCCTCCGTGACACGTTGCTTGTTATTCCGGGAAAAATTCCCAATAGTATAAATAGAACACTTAGGCTTATTTTTAATGAATTCAGACTTGGTGGAGCAAGGACGTGGGTTAGAGGCAGTTGAGGGACGAAAAAGCTAAGGGATTTCTTCTCTTCCTTTCTTCTTTCAATCAATTGTATGTATGATTTACACTCGTTTTAGGATGATTAATCCACAAATGAGTGGCTAATTCTCTTCCTTGCTGAGGTTTTGAACAATACTGATGAATTTTGATTGTTAATTATACGGTTTTTCATCTTCTTCTTCTATGTTGTTCTATTAATTCTTGTTTCTACTGCATTTGTGTGTGGCCGACATTAATGTACATCTAAAAAGTCCAATTTCACTCGAGAGAGAAAGAAATTGGAAAGTTGTGAATTAATAGGGTATTGTTCTTAACTTGATTTGGGAAAATTGTCTTTTGATGTGCTTTCCTGATAGAAATATACTTGAAAGCCGTATTAGTCAATTTAGGAACCGGAATTGGATTGATAGGTCATAAATTGCATTTGATCACAGAAATGTAGACGAATGGTTTATGATTCTAAAGTGAAATTAAATACGAGAGTTTTAATCTCTAGGCTAATGTTCTTGGCTAGCAACATGAAGAGAAGAATAACCGAATTATGATTACAATCAAGTTCATTACTTGTTCTTAACCTTGGCATGCTCATATCCATAGTTTCAATTCACAGTAGATAATTGTTAATAGTTTAGTATATAGTATATAAACAAAATTATTTAACTTTTGGTTACGTTGTTGTCAGCATAATTAGAAGTAAAGCTAGAATATAGTATAGTTAAGCAATTTTACTTATCCAGAGTCTCCTTGGTTCGATACTTGGCTTACTTAGCTACTTTATTACTTGTTTGACCACGTGCACTTGCGTGTCGGTTTTTACCCATATACCGAACCAGTCGGACAGTCTCAACTACCACAAATAAATAATTGAAATATTGATAAGGCCATCACTATGCTAAAACAAGCAACGGAAAGCTGACAAGGCCATAAATTGAATAATTCTATACATACTAAGTCCAAAAAGCCTCTAATGAGTAAACTGAACTGGTGGTCAGAACAGGGCTCAGATCTACCTGTAACTATAATTGAAAACTCAAGCTGCAATAACTAAGCCCTAGCTCTAGGAAGAAATGGGCATACCAATACATCCGCTGATCTAACGAACCACTATTACAACTTGCAATCCCAGCCTTTACCTGCACCTGCAGCATGAATGTAGGTCCCCAAGTGAAGTAACGTCAGTACGAATGAAATGTACTGGTATGTAAGGCTGAAAACTATAAACATATAATATAGCAATGATAACTGAGCCAGAAATAAGGAATAGCATCAACCTGAAAACTGAAACCTGACAATAATTCAATCCTAAAGTGCAAATGCAACCAAAAATACATAAGCAAAGTTAAAACTATAATGCTGGCGGCCAGCCGACCATAAAATTCATGTAAAAATTCCTCTAGTTGTGTTCCACACCGGCGTAAAATAAAAATATCTCCAGTTGGTGTACTAGACTAGGGTAAAATAAAAAGGTCTCCAGGTCGTGTACCATATCAGATTAAAGTAAAAATATCTTCCGTCAGTGTACCATACAGTGGGGTAAAATAAAAATTTCTCAATCATAATCATGAACGAAGTTGATAGAGCTTATACTGAGTCAATTTAACACATACGACATTGAAATGACAAATTCTAAATCTTTGGAAATAATAGGTCTTTTTCATAACATATAATGCAAGTGAGCACATATACCATGAAAAATAGAAAATATGCACATATATCACGTGAAGCTGTCAAATTATATACAAACATGTCGAGTCAGTGACTCTAAGGGCCTTCAAGAGGTTTAAACAATGTAAGAACTTTAGTAGGCTTAAAGCAATGTACTACAAATAATCTTACCAATTCAACGTATCACTTGAGTAGAAGCACATAGATTCTCATTTCTATACAATCCTTTAACATTAGGGAACTACGTATATGTATATACTGCCCACAGGGTGGTTCCTTTACATGTATGAATAACTATACACTGGAATTCTATTATCAAACTTATAACGTCGATGAGCACATATATTTCTTAATTCATTTTTCTTATTTGCAGGAAACATGGATATTATAACTTGCAACTTTGAGTTATTTGTCATAACGCTTAGCATATACATAGAGTTGAGAGCTGAACTACAGACATACAACGTATGAGATTTCTATATAATGTACAAACTCATATTTAGTCAACCGAGTAATATCTAAGAGACTTCCTAGTATTCAAATTTCTAAGCTCACTGATCATTATCATAGCACGTGCTTTTACTTACTTAGACATTAGGAACACTGGTAAATGGGAGAATCTCTCCTTTGAATTTAACAAATTCAAATGATAACTCAACAAGAGCTAAATATATAGATGTATGACTTGAATATAACTGGAAGAATTCAACTATATGATATAACATAAAAATCATATCAATTAAGACTTCTTACTAGAAATTCTTATAGTGACTTGTGTGCAACTTCAAATACTTGACTGAGACATTAGCATGATTCTTAAAATATGATTTATCGAAAACGTCTTAAATTAGCATAGCACATATCAACATAACATAGGGACGTGAAGACATTACTTAAGAATCTGAGATTGGGATTTCTTCGGTTTGGGAACTCATGGGAAACTCTTTAGGTGCTGCCTTATCGGCAAAAAAAGACTTACAACCGTAATTCGGACGATGCTGGATTAACATACACAAATGTGCAATTACCTGAGGAGCTTAAGAAAACTTACATAATTATAAGTGGCTTAGTATCTCCTAGGATTACCCTTTTCAAACTTGAAAATAAATTCAACACAGAATGGATAACTTAACATAATTGTTTGAAAACATTACCAAAAACTTCTATTTAACTTGAGTTACTATCTCAAAAACATTCGATTCTAATCATTTCACAAGAAATTAATACTTTACTAGTCATTCATCAATTTAACACATACTGAACAGAAAAAACTTTATTTACAATTCTTTTACTAAACGTCTTTAGAATAGCCTAGCTATTTGCCTAACTTGTTTACAATCGTAATCCGTATCATCTAATTTAACAACCTTTAGCCCTACTTTCCCTATTCAACTTAACTTCTTTGCCAAGCATTATTCACTCTTCACTCAAGTCTTTACTCTCGTGTTCACTATTCCATCAATTCTTATACACACTTACCTATTTACCTAATTGACAACTTTATCTTCTAAACCTCATCTTGCTTATATTTTAACGTTGTTCAAAGGTTCTAGAAAGAAATTACTAGAAAATAGCATATTACTCACATATTACCTTAAAATTTCTAACATTTACTATTATCTTCCCTTTTTATAACATCACAAAAAGATTAACAACCTTGCCACACTTTCCTCGTTAACATCTATCGACTTATCTTATTCGTTACATGGCGCTGCTTGCTTAGATTTAAGGATGGGAAACATCAAATATCCTTTTTACCTTAAGCACTTTAAAACATAAACTTATAGGAGGGAATAACCATATTATGAAAATGGCATTTCAATAAGCTTGGTTACCCTCAATCGGCTTAGCGTCAACTTCTTAGCTTAAGTTAGATCACACGTCGTCGTCTTAGTATTTCTGACCAGATCTTAACATATATTCAATATTAAATATAAAATATACTACAAAGGACTAGCTCACAGTGCCCATGATAAGGGGACTTCAGACTCGATTTATGGCTACGACGACAATCGTATAAAAATTATGCCTTTCGCTTCACATTTCTTCGCTTCAGCCATTCTTAACGATTCAAGCTTTACGCCAAGTACTTCTATACCTTTGGAAAAAATCATATGTACCTAAATATGATTTTAAAAACATAGGAATATTGATCCTTTCAATGACTTAGTTTTCTACTTGAAAAACAAAGAAAGGAACGCCTTTACATACCTTTGCATGTCTACTCTAATTTTGCCGAAAGCCTTCTGTTCAAGCTTACTCCTTAAGGATCCTTCCAAGTCCAATTTACAAAAACAACAAGCAGCAACTTCACTTCACCAAAGTTCTGAAAAAATTGGGCAGCAACATGCCACAAGAACACACAAAGAAACAATAACACAATACTACAACATTCTCCAAGTTATAACCTTGTAAACTCAAAGAAATCAAAAAGGGAATTACTTTCCCTTTCTTGAAGATGTTATTAGCTAAAGTAGGGGTAGACTCCTACTATTTCCTCTTCCTAGAACCAGCTAAAAATGCAGCAACGCCACAATCAACAACAAGACAACAACATGCCATGACTTTATTCCAAGGTTCTCTTCCCAAAGCCCAAAAGAGACAAGAGTGAAGTTGCTTACTTGGAATATCTTTTAACCATGTTGTAGGGATTTTAATTATGTGAATTTATAAAAAAAATGAGGTGAAATGGAGTATAAATGAGCTTTTTTGTTCAAATTTACTTCATATAGGTGGATGGGCGGTGCCCGTATGTGGTGCCTGTGCGACGTGCCCTAGCGCGCAGGCATGCCTGCTCCTTGCCTGTCTCGGCCCCCGTGCGCCACTGCACTTTTCTTGCTGATAGTGTTGTCTTCAAACGAGCATAAATTTTTACTCCAAACTCGAATTGATGAGTGTTTTCTTTAACTATAAACTAAACTCAAATACCGTTCATTTTACAGGTTATAGGACTTCTAAATCATTGTATATTTGTAGATATGTCCGTTTAAAGTTAACCCTTACTTTCAAACTTCACATACTCTTTGCTTTTCCCTTTGCACATGTTTCCCTCCTCACCTACATCCAACATACCATCTATAATTCCCTTAACACGATATATAAACATCAAATAATCATCAAAAAAGTTTTCAAGGTGTAACATCCTCCCCCCCCCTTAAAATCATTCGTCCTCAAATGAGGGCTATACCTCGATCCCTGGTTAGGAGTGTTTATAGCTGCACTTGTCCTCAATGCAGGATCATGTGGAGATGGATGGCCATTCTTTGTGCTGTGTAGGCTAAAGAAGTCGAGAAAGAGCTTTAACTTTAGCCATAAAATCTTTGACTTTTTTCCTTGCCTTGCGTCATAAACACACATTCCATTTTTTGTAAGCACATCCTCTTTCTATTGCTGCTTCATATCAAACCGTACTTACTCAACTCCATCTATTTGTCTGACGTAAGATAGGCACGTTTTAGTACCATATAATTAGTAATTTTTCTAACCCTAAGCAAATTAATACATTACCACAGGAGTCATGATTTACTCCAATACCACTTTTCCATTCATAATTTTAGGAAATGTCATGAAAAAAATGTGAAAATCAAAACTTAACCACTTAACATATAGAATCAGTGTCAAACCTGAAGTTCCTCTTTTACCTTTGCTTTTACCACGGCCTGTCACTACCTATCTTGGAAACGGGGGCTCAAAGAAACTGTAGTCTAATCTAGGGACAAAGTAGAGATTGAATATCAAGGAGAAACTGAATTTCTGGCTGTTGGGGTCTCCAAGCACTACGAGGGTCCTTAAATAGTCTTGTAGACCTAGTCTTCTTACTCTGTTCTATTTCTTTGTCAGTACTTGGGAGACAGTGAATCCGATCATCCGTCTTTTGAGCAAATACTAGCATCTGAGAAGTAGTCATTTATGTCTGGATAGACATTCCTAAACACTCTCAGATCAGATGGAGTCCCAAACCTAATACAATTGATAAACTCTATTCCTAGTATTCCACAGCCTATTTGAAACATATTGTGCCAAAGAATTAAACTTGATACTATATTCGTGAATACTCATGCTGCCATACTTTAAGTACAAAACATACCAACACGAACCCATTGATGTTCCCGTGGCAAGTACTAATCCATAAAAGCTAGGGGATTTAGGCTCAAAACCCATGGGCACTAGATCTCTCAATAGTATTCCCCTGGACCATGCCATTAATTTCAAAAGTTGATTTTTCAAATGTCACTACTCGGGTTAACATCTGAAATGATTTCTCAAAATCTCGTCCCTTCGATATACCTAATCGTGCTGGATGATCAACAACTCTACCTCCTCTAGACTCTACCAGAACTAGGACAACATGCGGGGCCAAATCCCTTCTCATGGTAGCTTTGACTGGAACTAGAGAAGTGTAACACGAGGAGTAAAAAAAATCACCTTGAGCCTCTAATCTATCTCTCATATGGCAGGAGGGCGACAGGGACCCTCTTCTAGCATCAATTCCGATAAATCTCGTAGCCATCTGCCTTACTGTAGGTAAATTTTGAAACATAGGCACGATTACAATTTCAAACACCTCTTACATCTTTGCTTTATAGCACGATCTATTAATGAATAAAGTGAAACAACTCCTAAATGCCTTGTAGCCTCCTGTTTATAAGTATGGTGCACAACATACCCATAAGTAAGATTCTACTAGACATGGCTTGTGGACTCCCTAGTATATGACTTCATTCTGATACCAAGTTTTTCATGCCCCAAAACTGGGGGAGGGCGTAACTAGATCCCAATACCTGACTGACCAGGAAGCCGACTATATAACATTTGTAACTGTAACACCTAGGCATTCCAAGCCACCTTTCACAATAAACTAGAGTAAACATCTAGACCCATAAGGTCTCAACTACCACAAATAAATAACGGAAATACCGATAAGGCCATGACTATGCTAAATCAAGGAACGAAAAGTCGATAAGGCCACAAATTGAATAATACTATACATATTATACACAAAGCCTCTAATGAGTAAACTAAACTGATGGTTGGAATAGGGGTCCAACCTACCTAGAACTATAACTCAAAACTCAAGCTGAAATAACTAATCCCTAGCTCCAAGAAGAAAGGAGCATAGCAATACATCCGCTGATCTCACGAACCGCTACTGCAACTTGCAATCCCAGCCTCTGCCTGCACCTACAGCATGAACATAGGTCCCCAAGCGAAGAGACGTCAGTATGATTGAGATGTATTGGTATGTAAGGCTGAAAACTGTAAACATATAATATAGCAATGGTAACTGAGCCAGAAATAAGGAATAACAACAACTTGAAAACTGAAACCTGACAATAATTCAGTATTGAAGTGCAAATGCTAACCAAGTAATGCACAAGCAAAGTTATAACTATAATGTCGGCGGCCACCCGACCATAAAATTCATGTAAAAATGCCTCCAACTGATGTACCGCATTGGGGTAAAATAAAAATATCTCCAGCCAGTGTACCACACCAGTGTAAAATAAAAATATCTCCAGCCGGTGTACCATATCAGCGTAAAATAAAAATATCTCCAGTCGGTGTACCATACTGGGGTAAAATAAAAATATCTCAATCATAATCATGAATGGAGCCAATAGAGCTTATACTGAGTCAATTTAACACATATGGAATTGAAATGATAGGTCTTTTTCATAACATCTAATGCAAGTGAGCACATATACCATGAAAAATTAGCAAATATGCACATATATCATGTAAAGCTATCAAATTATATACAAACATGTTGACTCTGTGACTCAACGGGCCTTCAGGAGGTTTAGACAATGTAAGAACTTAAGTAGGCTTACAAGCAATGTCCTGCAAATAATCTTACCAATTCAACATATCACTTGAGTAGAAGCACATAGATGCTCATTTCTATACAATCCTTTAACATCAGGGAACTACGTATATGTATATATTGCCCACGGGGTGGTTCCTTTACATGTATCGATAACTATACACTAGAATTCTATTATCAAACTTATAACGTCGATGAGAACATATACTTCTTAATTGATTTGTTTTATTTGTAGGAAAACATGGATATTATAACTTGCAACTTTGAGTTATTTGTCATAACACTTGGCATATACATAGAGTTGAGAGTTGAACTACAGACATACAACGTATGAGATTTTTGTATAACGTATAAACTCATATTTAGTCAACCGTGTAATCTCTAGGAGACTTCCTGGTATTCAAAGTTCTGAGCTCAACTGATCATTATCATAGCATGTGCTTATACTTACTTAGACATTAGAAACACTAGTACATGGAAGAATCTCTCCTCTGAATTTAGGAAATTCAAATGATAACTCAACAAGAGATGAATATATAGATGTATGAAATGAGTATAACTTAAAGAATTCAACTATATGATATAACATAAAAATTATATAAATTAAGACTTCTTACTAGAAATTCTTATAATGACTTGTATGCAACTACAAATACTTGATTGAGACATTAGCATGATTCTCAAAATATGATTTCTTGAAAACTTCTTAAATTAGCATAGCACATCTCAACATAACATAGGGACGTGAAGACATTACTTAAGAATCTGATATTGGGATTTCAATAAGCTCGTTTACCCTCAATCAGCTTAGCGTCATCTTCTTAGCTTAAGTTCGATCACACGTCGTCGTCTTAGCATTGTTACCAATTTCATTAAGTGACCAGATATTAACATATATTAAATATCACATATACAATATACTGCAAAGGACCAGCTCACGGTACCCATGTTAAGGGGACTTCAGACTCGATTTACAACTATGACAACAATCGTATAAAAATTACGTCTTTCGCTTCACATTTGTTCGCTTCAACTATTCTTAACGCTTCAAGCTTTATGACAAGTACTTCTATTCCTTTGGACAGAATCATACATACCTCAATATGATTCTAAAAAAATAGTAATATTGATCCTTTCAATGACTTAGTTTCTTGCTTGAAAAACAAGGAAAGGAACGTCTTTACATACTTTCGCACGTCGACTCTAGTTTTTCCGAAAAGCATCCTTTCAAGCTTACTCCTTAAGGCTCCTTCCAAGTAAAATCTACAAACACAGCAAGTAGCAACTTCACTTCACCCAAAGTTCTGGAAAAATTTTACAGCAACATGCCACAAGAACACACAAAGAAACTACAACACAATACTACAACATTCTGCAAGTTATAACTTCATAATCTCAAAGAAATCAAAAAGGGAATTACTTACCCTTTCTGGAGATATTATTAGCTAAAGTAGGTGTAGACTCCTAGTCTTTGCCATGCCTAAAACTAGCTAAAAACGTAGCAACACCATAATCAACAACAAGACAACAACAAGTCAGGATTTTCTTCCAAGGTTCTCTTCCCAAAGCCCAAAAGAGACAAGAGTGAAGTTTTTACCTGGGATATCTTTTCACCACGTTGTATGGTTTTTAATTATGTGAATTTTGAAAAACAAATGAGGTGAAACGGAGTATGAATAAGCTTTTTTGCTCAAAAGTACTTCATATAAGCGGGTTGGGTAGTGCCCGTGTGCAGCGGGTTGGGCAGTACCCGTGTGCGGCGCCCTGCGACGTGCCCTCGTGTGCGCGCCTGCTGCTTGCTTGTCTCGGCGCCCGCGTGGCACAGCGCTTTTCCTGCCGATAGTGCTATCTTCAGATGAGCATAACTTTTTACTCTGAACACGGATTGATGAGCGGTTTTTCAACAGTAAACTAGACTCAAATACCTTTCATTTGATAGGTTATAAGACTTCTTAATTATTATATATTTCAAGATATGTCCATTTAAAGTTGACCCTTACTTACAAACTTCACATATGCTTCGCTTTTTCCCTTTGCATATGTTTCCCTCCTAACCTACAGCCAACATACCACCTATAATTCCTTTAATACAACATATAAACATCAAATAATTATCAAAAAAAATTTCGAGGTGTAACATTACCCTTCTTAAAACTCACTATTCAGAGCTTAAAATGACGTAGTTTAGGCCTTAGGATCATAGGAATTACAGAAAAACACTTACTAAATTCGCAAGGAAAAAAAAATACCAGTCCCAATGAGGGACTGGACGAGTCATCATCCTTGGCCATGACTTGTGACCACAAGTCGTCAAGTGCATTGCCAAGATTCACCTGGAGCTCACCATGGGGAACACGATGGGTCGTTACTAGTGACAATGGATCGTGGTCACCTCCCGTTGCCTTTACTACCAAAATTCCTCTTCTTTCCACCAACCTTGACCACGACTGACTCAACGAGTCGTGGTGCTGACCATGACTCGTGGTCGTGTCCATGTTGACCCAAAAACTAGTATTTCCAAATTAAGTCAAACTCCTCACCACGAGTCACTTAACGACTCGTGGTCATATTGACGGGTCACAGGATGACTCTTTCAGTGACCTAGTGCAGAAAATCCTATTATTCTCTGTTTCAACTCCCGGGTCTTATCTTAGGGTTTTCGAGGTATAACAATATCTCCTCCTTAGGAACATTCATCCTCGAATGTGGGAAAACATACAAAAAAGTAGAGAAATGCAATCATCATACTCAAATACTAAACATACCTGCTGAAAACTGACGGAACGACTATCTCCGAACTGAACTACATGGCTGAACTGAATTCATGATTCATACATACATGCTTTGACATGAAATAAACTTGGACACATGAACTGAACATGAAACTAAATAGAGTTTTAGGGCAAAAACTGATACCTCAAACTAAAACTGAGCCGGAAGGGAATAGTTGTAGGTATCTAGCCATCATATCTGCCTTGGCTTCCCATGTAGCTCCCTCAACATGATGATTCCTCCATAAAACCTTGATTGAAGCTACCTTTTTGTTCCTTATCTTGCGAACCTACAAATCTAGTATCTCCACCTGAACCTCTTCATAACTAAGGTTGTCTTTCACACCGACACTGTCCATCGGAACAACTAGAGTTGGATCATCCAAACACTTCATTAAGAGTGACACATGGAAAACTGGATGAACTGAATATAATTCCGAGGGCAACTCCAACTCATATGCTACCTTGCAAACCCGTTTCGCAATTCAGTATGGGCCAACGTAATAAGGACTGAGTTTCCCTTTATTTTCAAATCTCATCACTCCGTTCATGGGAGATACCTTCAAAAACACCCAATCATCGACTTCAAACTCAAGTTCTCTCCTTCTCACATCCGTATAGGACTTTTGGTGACTCTGAGCTATTTTTAACCTATCCCTTATAAGTTGAACATCCTCCACAGCCTCATGGACTTAATCTAATCCTATCATCACAGCTTCACCGACTTCAAACCATCTAATAGGCGATCTATATCTCCGCCCATAGAGAGCCTAAAACGGAGCTATCTGAATGCTGGAGTGGTAGTTGTTGTTAAATGCAAACTCAATGAGAGGAAAATAATCATATCAACTTCCCTTGAAATCAATCACACACGCTCTCAATATATCCTCAAAAGTTTGATTGATCCGCTCAGCCTAACCATCTGTCTATGGGTGAAATGTTGTACTAAGCTTGACCTGAGTACCAAGTCCCTTCTGAAGTGATCTCCAAAACTGTGAGGTAAACTAAGTACCTCTATATGATATGATGGGAAAAGGCACTCCATGAAACCTAACTAACTCCTGAATTTACAACTTAGCATAATCATCAGCTGAATCGGTAGTTTTGACCAGTAGAAAATAAGTTGCTTTGGTCAACCTATCTACAACAACCCACATAGAGTCATACTGTCAACGAGTCCGAGGCAAACCTATAATGGAGTCCATATTGATTTCCTCCCACTACCAATTAAGGATACTAATGTCTTGAAGCACCTCCAGGTCTTTGATGCTCAACCTTCACGTATTGACAATTGGGACACTTAGCCACAAATTATGCTATGTCCTTCTTCATGTTATTCCACCAATAGACTTCCCATAGGTCACGGTACATCTTGGTGGCACCCGAATGTATAGAATATCTGGAACTATGAGGCTCGTGCAACATCCAATCTCCCAATCATCAATATCTAGATTGCACAAGATACCCTGATATCAAAGCACACCATCTCCCCCTTTGGAGAATACCCTTACCTTCTGATTTTGAACGGCTTCCTTAAATTTTTCCAACATAGGGTCCTTGTCTTTGTCTATCTTTCACATCAGACACCGAGGTTGCTTTTGATCCGTTCTAAACAATAATACCACCATTGGTTCGAACTACTATAGTTCATGCTAAGAATCTAGAAAGTCTCAGAAAATGAACCCCTGAGTTCCCATATATGATCAAAAATTTGACCGTGGTCAAATTTTGTTATACCCGAAAACTCAAAGATCGGACTTGGGAGTTGAAATGGGGAAAAACAAAAAATCTAGGTTGCAGATGTAGAACAAGTCATTGGATGACTCGTGAGGAGGGTCCATGATCACGGGCAAAAAATAGCATGGCCGAGATACGCTTTATGACTTAAATTAGTCTTGTTTATCTAAGTAATTGTATACATTTTCATGTAATTTTATATGAATGTGAGGATAAGTGCTAACCAACATGATTCGCCTTTGTTTTGTAGGTTTTGATGAATTTTGAGCAACTAATCCATGAGTTGGTGAAGTAGAGGCTTGGAAACGGAATTAACTCGCGAACGTCGGCAAAGAGGAGGCACAAAATAGCCCACCTGTGAGTCGGCAACGTGCCACGGCAGGCAGGCTGATCACAACAGCCCACCTGCACGTTGGCAACGTGCCACGGCAGGTTGGCTGCGCAACAAGGAGGTGTCAACGCGCTGCACAAGCAGCGTGACACGCTGCCAATGCGACAGGGTGCTGCCGAGGCCAAGTTCGGGTGATTTCCACAGTGCTTCGGGATACACAACGTGTCATGGAGGCAGTGCTCCGCGATACACAACGTGTTACGGAGGCAGTGCTCCGCGATACACTTCGTGACACGTTGCTTGTTATTTCGGGAAAAATTTCCACCAGTATAAATAGAACACTTAGGTTCATTTTTAATATTCTAACTTGGTGAAGCAAGAACGTGGGTTAGAGGCAGTTGAGGGACGAAATTCTCAGGGTTTTTTCTCTCTTTCTTTCTTCTTTAATTCAATTGCTTGTATGATTAACACTCCTTTAAAGATGTTTAATCCATAAATGAGTGGCTAATTCCTCTTCTTGCTGAGGTTATGAACAATTGTGATGAAATGTGATCATTGATTCTTTGGTTTTTTCATCTTTTCTTCCATGTTGTTCTATTAATTCTTGTTCTTACTGCATTAATGTGTGGCCTACGTTAATGTACATCTAAAAAGTACGGTTTCACTCGAGAGAGCAAGAAATTGGAAAGTTGTGAATTAATAGGATATGTTCTTTACTTGGTTTGGGAAAATTGAGTATTGATTTGCTCTCAGGATAGAAATATACTGAAAGTCGTATTAGTCAATTTAGGAACCGGGTTTGTATGGCTAGAACATGAATTGCATTTAATCACAGAAATGTAGGTGGATGGTTCATGATTCTTAAGTGAGGTTAAATACGAGAATTTTAATCTCTTGGCAATAGTTCTTGGCTAGCAACTGGAGGAAAAGATTAACCAAATGATGATGATAAGTAATTTCATTACATGTTCGTTTAACCTCAGCATGCTCTCATTCATAGTTCAGACTCAAAGTAGATAATTGTTTAGTTTTAGTATAAAAATCATAAAACAAAATATCAACTCTTGGTTACACTGTTGTCTGCATTTTTAGAAGTAAAATATAGTACACTTGAGCAGATTGCACTTCATCCAAGTCCCTGTGGGATCGATATTTGGCTTACTAAAGCCACTTTACTACTTGTTCGACCACGTGCACTTGCGTGTAGTTATATACCCATATAACGTGCCCCGAACAGCCCACGAGTCATCAAGTGACTCATTGGGAGGCTTGGAAGAGTTGGGAAAGATTGGAGGATAAGGGGTCTCCACGAGCGAGGGAATAAGTTGTGGTCAGACACTACGAGTCATTAGGTCAGCCAAGGGGTAAGCGAGAAGGAAAAATAGAAGAGGCCAGTCAGTGTACTTAACGGGAGGAGTCCACGAGTCGTGATTTCAGGAAACGAGTCGTGGTATGAGTCATTGGATGATATACAAGTAAATTGGTATAAGGGAGGAATTTTACTTGATGATTGGTGACCACAAGTCATGGTCACCCCTAACGAGTCGTTACATCTGTCGTTATGATCCCCAAGAGTTTGTCAGTACCCGACGGGTAACCCAACGAGTTATTGGCCCTGGTAGCAAGTCGCCAGGTTATCCGTTAGGACCACCTAGCAGTTATTTTCAGCGATTTTAGTAAGGGCTCTTCAATAATTCCTAAGTCCTAAGGGCATATACTACGTCGTTTAAGGCTCGTTTACAGGGTTTTAAGAGGGGAAAACCTATTCTAAGATAATTCATTCCATGCATGCAAACTTGAGAATTTGAAGAGAGGATTTAGAGCAAGTTTTGAAGGTTTCCATTGGAATCTCATCTTGGGCAATTAGAGAAGTGGTAAAATCATCCCTCCCAGGTATGTTAGGTTATGAGTGGGTGTCCTCTTCCACACCCATGCCCAATTTCTATCAAATTATGAAAATTACCTATGGTCAAGTTATGGGGTTTTTACTTAATTGCATAATTCTTCAATCTCTATACATGGGTATGATTAGATTATATTTACATTAATGAATTGTGAAGCTTGGGCAGTTTTTAAATTGGTTTCAATCAAAAATTGTGTTTTCTAAATTATGAAATTTAATGCCCATGGATGAGAAGTTCATGAAAGAAGAGAATGATGATGTATGTATGATGATGATGAGATTTGATAATGAAAAGCATGTTTCTAAAACTACCCATGATTATGATATTATTTTCAAAATGATTTGAGTAGATCCAAGTATGGTAAAGCTTTGGGCAATGCCCACATGTTGATTCAAAATGATAATTTTTCCCGAAATAATCTTACCACATTGTTTGGAAAGAAGTCTCCCAAGTTTCATATTATTAGCTTGTGGTATGTTTCAAATTAAAGTTTCTCATATGCATAAGTTCATAATTGAGATGTATGTCATTATTGAGCTTTGTCAACAGACAATGTTGAGCTTCGTTTCATACAGTGTTGAGTTTATTCATGAGATCATTGTTGAGCATATTGGTTAAGTAACAAGTCTCCCATTGTCTATATGATTCAAATTTGCATATTCATTACTCATGACTGTTTCTTTTAGCATGCATGTCCTAAAAGCAAGGTTTGACTCATTGTTCAGCTTTTATCATAAATGTTATATTTCAGCTTTGGGTCATTCGAGTTAGTCATGATGTTATAAAGCTAAAAATGGCCATGTCCTGTTAAGATTTTGATTTCAGAATGAATGCAAGTAGTCCTTCTTCTCAGACTTGAAAGCTTATGATATGTTATGAAATGTTTTAAAGGATTTATTTTACTTAAGCGGTTTTACTCACCTTGCATACTCGGTACGTTCCACGTACTGACCGCATACTTTCTATGTTGTATCGTTTCTGATACAAGACCCGGCTTGCAGCTTCAGCCCCACTCTTAGATAGCTTTCTGGAGTTAGTACCTACACGAATTGGTGAGTCCTTATCCTTCAAGGACTAGACTATCATTTTCCTTTATGTATTTCCAGTTTCAGTATTTGGAGTTAGTTGGGGTCTTGTCCATCAACTCATCTAGACTAGAGGCTTTCCAGACTTATGTATGTGTTAGCTTTGGATGTTATTCTGATGTTATGTTGAATTAGACTTCTGCTGAGATTATATTGATGTTTTCTTCAGTTTATTGAATGGGTTAATTGTATGCTTATGTCATGGGTCGACTTGGAGTCTCTTGGGGTCCATTGTCTTGTGTCTACGATCCGGGCCTGTATTTGGGTCATGACAAACTTAGCCTCCTTAAAGCTCATTATTTCCCCCAAAGGTTCTAATCACTCCTGAATCACCTCAGGACCTATGCAAACTACCCAACTAAGTCATAAATCACCGTATGGAACCAACAGAGCTCTTAGAATCCAAATTCGAGCTCGTTAACCTAAAATGTTGACTTTGATCAAACCCCCCAAACTTCAAACCTTTCGAGAACCGAAAATCTCACCCGATCTCTATATCATCTCAGGAATGGTGACATCCGCCATCCGTAAGTCATAGATCACACAACAAAGATGAAGAAAGGTTCAACCCAGGGGAATGGATCAACAATGACCATACAGGTTGTTGTACTTTCCAACTTGGCTAATACTTTACTTACTGAACTCCCCATACCCAGCACCTATGGAAGGGATAGAGATTTACCTTGATTGTACCCAATTTAAAAATCACCCCGATCATAGGGAACATCCTTAGGGTTTAGAATAAGGGAAATCATGAGCACAAATCATTTAAGAAATCTAAGCTGGGCATATACCTGATATCACACGATCTTATGAGCCGATCAGGAAATAAGGATAGAGCTCATAGAGTTGAGCATGCTGGGATACATGAGCCTATATTCATGACTAGAGTCATGACACGAAGATAAATCTTTATGGAGTCACATGGGTAATACTGGTGTCGCTGATTAACGGGGTTACCTAGCATCTTAGGGTTCTGAACATAAGCATGAGTTGAGCATAACATCAAGCGAAACATAAGGGAAATATCTAAATAAGAATGGGTTGGCTACCCCTAACTACTGTTCCTAGAACTTGGCCCTTCACCTACAATCTCCCCCCTTAGTTTATTTCCATCCTTCTAAGGGTCTAGGATCCTTCATAAAGGTTACACTAATATCACTAGCTTCGGACTTCCCATTCACCTCCAAAGCTATAGCTGAAGATTTCATATTATAACCATTCTATACCCTTCACACAATAAATCTCATACTAAAGTACAATCGGGATCTTGTACCTTATATAGTAGTTCTCGGAACTAGAAAGCATGGTAGGTTCAATAGGAAGACTTATAACATACTTGGGACTACATCTGAGGTTGACTGCAACTTGCTCTTGGTAACTTGTCCTGCTGAGATGGGCGATTTGCTGGACCTGCTGATTTGGTGATTGACGCACTGGCTCTACCCCTCCCCTTCTTAGATGATGGGCAATTCATGTGCATGTGTCCAGCCTCCCCACATCCATAACAAGCACCTGAACCTACCAAACACTGTCTTGCATGAGTTCTACCACATTTTAGGCATACTTGCCAGCTAGATAGGGTTGCTGGAGGAGTGGTTGGGGCACGACCTCTCTGGCCATCTCGCTTGGCTGAAGGGCAATCTCTTTGTTTATGACCGGGCTAGACACAATAAAAGCAAACATCTGAACCCACCATGCACTTTCTTAGGTGGTTCTTTATGCAATGCTCACAAACTGGATAGGTAATCTTCCGCACCCAAGGCCTGCTTCCCCGATCTTGAGCTAAAGACCTCTGTCGGGGTTGAGCGCGACTTTCACTACTTGAACCTTGCTGGGGACTCTCCAATACTTTGGTCTTGGGCCTTTTGTTCCTACCTTCTCCCCTCTTAAACTCTCCATCAATACTTGAACCACCAAACATAGATAAACTCCTCCTCATGAAGTCTTGATCCCTAGTAGTTGCTGCCTCTAATTAGGGTTCGCGGATGGGATAGTCTGCTGGTTAGGCTAGGTGATCATGGCTCGTATCAACATAGGATCCATTGGGGTTGGTGGGGCTGACTGACTCCCGTTGTCGCTCTGAGAAGGCATGTTTCTGCACACGCTTATAACACGAGTTAGAGGAATAGAGAGATATTTCATCGCACGGCTTAGATCAAAAAAGAAGGGAATATTTCCTAAATGTCTCATAGCCTCTTCTTCATAAGTGTGCTGCGCTTCACACCTATGAAAAAGACTCTACTTAACACAGATTTCAGAGATCCTAGGACACTTCAAAACCTATTGCTCTGATACCATGATTTTCACAACCCAAACAACCCCAAGAGGCTCAGTTGACCCATTGCATGAACATGACATCTAACTGAATCATAAAAGTGGAAGATAAACATAATAAACATAGCGGAAGTCTAATCTTAATATAACATCAAAATACATACACGAATTTGAAGTTGGTTATACACTATTTCTAAAAAGCCTCGAATTCTGATGAGTTGATGGGAAAAGATCCCAACTGACTCTCTAAGTTTGAAACTGAAAATACAAAGATAACTATAAGGAATGGTCCTCGGAAGATGAGGACTCACCAACTGAGACTGGATGCTAACCCGAAACTAGGCTAGTGATGGGGTTAAGTTTGAAGATCAGAGCCTGTATCATAAAACGATACAACATAGAGTATGCAGTCAGTACATGGAATATACCTAGTATGCAAGGTAAGTAAAACCTCTTAAGTAAGTAAAATTAGTAAATAATACAATGCATAAAACAAAACCAAGATAAGGTTTCAAGAGTAAGGCTTGCAAGCTATCTTCTGAAATCATAATCTGAACATAACTAAAAACATGAGGAACAATGGGAGACTCGCCATATAACTAACATTACCATGACAGAGCTTACGTGGTCCCAACTATTAAACTCAAGAGAACAGATCCGTCCAAATTTTTGTCAGGGTTGAGGACGAAAACATTATATCGATATCAAGTTGATGGCCCCTTGGGGTAGGAGAAAGCTCACAAAGGAGGTCCCAAAATAATTTGATCATACCTATGTTGTCCGTAGTTCTGAGGCATAGGGTTGACAGACCCTTAGCCTACTCGATGCTTGTTACTACTCCCAAAAACATATGTATGCTCTCCATCATTTTTCAACTAAGCTGACCATTGTCTAGTGACAAAGCTGAATAGAAATATCTGTATAATCTAAAATCATACCTGAGGAGCCTTGGCTCAAACCATACCACAAGCTGAAAATAGTGGGAGTCTTAACTCCAAATCAAGTGGTAAGCTAATTAATGAAATTATAAATCATACTTGAACATATAGGATTACCCAATACTTAAACATGCTTGAAAATATTTGATTTACTTGAAACATTATTATAGACATAGGTAACTTGAAAATATGTTTTTCTCATAAATATCACAACATACTTGAACATACATCATAGATCTCAACTGTCATGAACTTCTCATGGATGAGCATCGTAATTTATAAAACTTGAAAACATGAATTATAATTGAAAACATTTTAAACTTACCCATGAATCATAATTCAACAAAGAAACATGCTTAGATCATACCCATGGTAGAAACTTAGGGAATTCATGCATTGGATAAAGCCCATAGGATCAACATATAGATTTTCATGAATTAGAAAGGGAGTGGGCATGGGTGTGGACAATTTCACTCATTCATAACCTTACATACCTGAGAGAATCTAATTCTACAACTTTTTCTAATTGCCCGCGAAATAATTAGGGAAGCACCTTGATAGATTGAGCTTGATCACCCCTCTAGACTTCCAAACTTGTATGCATGAATTAGGAATAGCTTAGAGTGAACTTACCCTTCTTAAAACTCACTATTCAGAGGTTAAAATGACATAGTTTAGGCCTTAAGATCATAGGAATTACGGAAAAGCCATTACTAAATTCACAAGGAAAAATAGACAGCCAGTCCCAACAAGGGACCAGACGAGTTATCGTCCTTGGCCACGACTCGTGGCCACAAGTCGTCAAGTGCACTGCCAAGCTTCACCTGGAGCTCACCACAGGGAACACGATGGGTCATTACTGGTGATCACGATTCGTGGTCACCTCCCGTTGCCTTTACTTCCCAAATTCCTCTTCTTTCAGCCAACCTTGACCACAACTGACTCAATGAGTCATGGTGATGACTATGACTCTTGGTCATGTCCGTGGTGACCCAAAAACTAGAATTTCCAACTTAAGTCAAACTCCTCACCATGAGTCACTTAACGCCTCGTGGTCATCCTGATGAGTCAAAAGACGACTTGTTATGTGACTTGGTGTAGAAAATCCTATTTTCTCCGTTTCAACTCCCGAGTATGAATTAGGGCTTTCGTGGTTTAACACATTCATAGTTGTTGTGGCGCAGTGCATGCGCAAGCACACGCAGTCGTACAAGTAATACAATGGCTCTTTTAAGAGGCGAATGTCGAACCCACAGGGACTGGACTAATTTAGCAAATATTCAAGTTCATGTGTTAAGTTAACTTTCACAAGCGTTGATTTAAGAGATTTTGGGTAATTCTAATTAAATATAGGGGTGATCACAAAATAATCGGGTAACAATAATAAGAAACATCTAGAGTTAAGTCCTGACAGTCATGCAATGCTACAATTCATGATGGTTCAAGTACTAAAACTTCAGTTTTTGTCTCACGGAGTCAAAATGCAGTGTCCATGGTCTTTCGAGCCTCTAAACACAACAAACTAGTCTCACACCTACATCGTTGAGTGGGCATGTGACGTCCTAATTCATGAGCACTTTAACACTATGGATGTGATTTACGGGGTCTATGCCCTTGATTATGGACTTTCGTACCTCTAATCATTTAACCTAGCTTAGCTTCACAACTACTTCTACGAGCGGTGATGTGACAATCTAAGATAGTGTCTATCTATCATCCCGTTTTATTATCCAAGCAAGGCAAATTAGGTATAATTTCTATCCTAACTGCGAATCTTATCATGAATACAAGAACTTGCTCCCTGTGTTCTTTCGTTCTAACATTAGGTTACTCTTTCGAGATTTTACCTAAGCTTAACATGTTTTCTTTCATGGTGATAAAGCATAAAAACAACAATAATTAAGAATTCACTACAAAACAACAACCAAAACTTGAACCAAAGATGAAAATCATGCAATTACATTCATATCATGTGGCCTCAACCCTAGAGGAAGGGTTTTAGCGACTCATGTTCGTACAATTACTCAAAAAACATGATTAAAGTAACGTACTTACAAGAATGGTAAAAGAGAATGAAAAACCTTGAACCCGAGTTGTAGTTCCTCGCTTCTCCCTTCGCTCCTCTCTGCTTTCCCAAAATATTTGTGTGATAAATGATTTTAGAAGCTAAGAGTTGAATTTATAGTTTTAGGAATTTTTGCAAAAATTGGCCGAGGAGGGACCAACTCCTTGCCACACTGCCCATTGCATAGCATCAGCTCCATGGAACAAACTGGTAGTGCAGGTGCACTGGATTGGCCGTGTTGACATGTCTTGGGCAAAGGCTGACGGGCGTAGCACAGAGGCCATCACACCTTGTGCACGCCGTGGCACGGGTTGGACGCGACAAAGGCATGGCATGGCATGGGCATATCGCGTGGAATCACTAGTTTGGCATGTTGTTCCTGCGCATGGCATGGGGCATGGCACAGCGCACGCACAGCGTGGCAAACTGCCTAGCGTGGGAAGCCTTCCCTTGGCATGTCCACTTGCCTTGTTTTGCAATTTGTTCCAAGCTTCATTCTTAAGCCTCAACTATCATTATTTAGTCCCTCATATGCATTTTACACCTACGAAACAAAGATTAATCATGTTGGTTAGTTTTGGCATGCAATTAAACATAAATACATGAGAATATAATCACATACGTGAACAAACATGACTAAATTAAGATATAAAATAGTACTTGGGCACGTAAATATGCCCAAGATCACTACCCCACACTTAAAGCCTTGTTCGTCCTCGAACAATTGTATTACATCTCATGCACACAAAGAACTCACACATAACTAATTGAAACAAGATAATTCAAGCTACGACTACATCGATTGTTTTAGATAGAAAATTTAAAATAGATCATGCAATATCTCACCATTAAAACCCCATATAATTAAGTTAAAACTTCCTAGCCTCAAGAATCGACTCTTAAACTCAGCAATTTCATGCAAATCAACCAATTAAGACATCCGACATATATTTTATCCTTCATCAAACATGTGCCCTCACAACAAGAGAGTTACCCATTTCTTACTCGCAAGTTTTTATAACATGTATGGGTATATAAATAAGAATTCAACTCACTCTCACAAAGAATTCACATACATCATGTATTGACCCATAAGCTTGCCTATAGTGTATTACTTCACTAATTTAGAAATGTTTTAAATTAAGATCAAGTAGGACTTATTGGTTGTAATGTAGGCTGAGGTATGGGTAGGTATTATTCTGGCCAATAATAGTGACTACCTTCCCTAAGAGCTTTTAATACATTACACATTTATTGTGGAGATCTATCCTCTTACTTCACCTTTATTCTTTTCAACTCACATTTTCCTCTTTGTTTCCCCATTTCACTAGGCACACTTAGGCTACTAGTAAGGAGTACTTAAGCAATTTTTTCGCTCTTTTTCTTCTTTTACTCCCTACCAACACTTATGCATATTTAAACAAGTGCACCTTTAGTCTTTTTTTCCACTCCCACAACCACTATTTTCCTTATTCTTCCAACTTCTCACTCCTTAACTTCTTTGCATTTTCATTTAAGCGCTTAGGAGTTTTGGATTAAATTCAAGGCTATTGAAAAGAAAGGATTAAGCTCATATTGTGGCTAGCAAATAATAGGCTAAAGGCTCAACGGGGCTAGCTAGGATCATATATTAGGGTAGGTAAAGCGATGGATAAAAATTAGGCTTGGTCAAAGAAATGCCTAAATCATCTCCTACAACTAACATCCCTTATTTCGCTTTGTATACACACCAGGCAAGTTCTAGACACTACACAATAACATGGACTACTCAAAAACCATACACTCATAGCACATGCTCAATTCAAGACAATTCAGTAGACTCTTAACTCAGCTAATCACAAGAATTTAGATTTAAGCTTTAAGTGCATAGAGTCATATCAAGAGCCTAGGTGTCTCAAACAGAGTTATACAATTGCTAAACATGCTTCAAAATTTACAACACTTGCATCTCACAATTATGTACAGAACATAACAAGAATATCAAGCTATCGATCAGCTAAGGGTTCACAACAAAAATCTATGAACTAATTTTTTCTCAAGACGGTCGTCATCCATCCATCGGTAGAAAAAGTCCCTAACTATAACTAAAAAGTTATGTACAAACAAAGAAAAATTTTATTCTCGATTTAAAGTGCCTCCTTCAGAAAAGAATCGAAAAGAAAAACCAAAGGGTGGGTGAATTGGGTTCAACTTCAACTTTATCACTGCACACATTTCAGATCAAACACTAACTTCACCCATATTCACTAAGCACAAACTTTTTGAAATTTCCCTCACCCCACACTTGAATTATGATTTTTCCCCAAAGCATCAAATAAAATTAACACAAGGATGAGAAATACTCCTTGAGGCCTCTAGGCTAGCTAACAGCATATTTTTCTTCATTTTTGAATACGTGGGTCATCGACCCCACACTCATCTTTTGTCATGATCCTTAGGTTTTTCTTCCATGGGTACTCAGACTTCCCCTGAATCTATGATTATCCAACAAAACCAATAACAACAAGTGAAAAATCAATAAAATACGAACAACTAAAAAGAAAGTGTACCTGTGGTACTCTTGGGTTGCCTCTCAAGCAGCGCTTGATTTTACGTCGTGACACGATGTAGACTATCCTTATTAGTATATCCTCAAACAAGTGTTCCCTTTCGAGAACCATCTTATCCTCTTTTTGTTTTTATAGGGGACAGCCTCCACTCTATCCCTCTTTTCTTCCATCTTCTTCTTTAGTTTTAGCCTGCCATCATACTCGGGCTGAAGTGCCATCATGTCCTGGAGCAGTGGACCCATGGAATCGACCACCCCACACTTAACATCTGAAAACACACTGATCTTACAAAGATCTTTGTAGTATATGGGTGGGTTGATCTCCTGATAGACTCTAAAGAGCTCTTCTTCCTCATTGACCCTCATTTTGAGAGTACCCGCTCTCACATTTATTATAGCTCATCTTGTTGCCAAGAATGGTCGTCCCAAGATCAGGGTACCTTATCATCAACCTTAAAATCAAGTTGATGAAATTAGTAGGAATAATGAATTTACCTACTTTGATGAGCTCATCAATTATTCCCTCTGGTGTCACTGTGGACTTATCTGCTAGCAGCAGCATTACTCTTGTGGTCCTAGGCTTACCTAACCCTAGGGTGTTAAATAGAGATAGGGGCATTAAATTGAGTATTTCCCCTAAATCACATTGAGCTTGTATAATGTCAGCTTCCCTAATTTGTACAGGTAGGGTGAAACTCCCTTGGTTCTTGAGCTTTTTCGGCATTTTGCTCATCAACCTGTAGTTGTACTCCTCAGTCAGTGCCACTATCTGGACATCCACCAACCTCACTTTGCTGGTCACCACATCTTTTAAGTACTTGGCGTACTTTGGCATTCTCTGCAAAACATCAAGTAAAGGAAAATTGATGTGAAGTTCTTTGAAAATATCAAAGAACTTTTTAAAGCATTCCTCCTCCTTGCTCTTCTTGAGCCTTTGCGGGAATGGTGGTGGTGGTCTCCGTGCTGGCTGCAATGATGATTGTGCATTATGTTTTGCAACACTCTGGTTAACTCCTTTGTTAGTGGATGGACCCTGTATAACTAGCTCTAGCTACACCTCATTTATCTTTTCCTTCGGTGGTGCATCAGGAAACTTCTTTCCACTCCTCAGACTAATGGCATTGACCTGTCAGGGGTTTGTATCAGTATCACTGGGTAACCATCCTTTAGGTCTGGTATGCCAGCTGGCCCATCTGCCTCTTTAGATTTCGGTTGGCCAACTGCTGGTTTTTCAAATTTGAAGTTATCCTTGCCTCATTCTCTGCCAATTAGGTTTGAGTAGCCATAATTTTCTGCAAAATCTCCTCAATGTTGTTGCTGCTTGATTGGCCAATGTTCTTCCTGTTGTGTTGTTGGTACTACTGCTTCTGAGGCTGCTGGTAGCACTGACTCTGATTGCTACCCCAAAAGAAATTTGGGTGACTCTGCCAATTCTTATTGTAGGTGTTCCCATAAGTCTGATTATTTCTCTGAATATTTCCTACAAAGTTGACTGATTCAGCATTGGCCTCGCAAGAGTCTGCATTTTGCCTTTTACAACCACAAATTTCACACCAGCTAGGAGCCTGCTGAATTGTATTCACCTGTCCCTGTGGTTGGTTCATACTTAATTTGCTGAACTGAGTCATCATCTAGTGTCGTAATGACACTAGCTGAGCTGCCAAGGCATTGACACTGTCCACTTCTATCATCGTTGTTGCTCTCTTCCCTGTCCCTCTTGATGATTCGCTATGCCACTCTGGATTTCCTTGAGCAATTTTGTTCAGTAAAGTGTATAGCTCATATGTCTTCTCCAGTTCTTGTCCACCCAATGCAAAGTCTAATAAGATTTTTGTATGTGGGTCTAGACTCTCCACAAAGGTGTGGGCTAACACCTCATTAGACTGCCAGTGATGGGGTCAGACTCTTAACAATGACATGAAACTTTCTCAAGCCAAATACAAACTCTCCTTTGGCCGCTGCTTGAAACTTAATATTTCACTTCTAAGCTTGGCAGTCTTGCTTGAGGGGAAGAATCTGACGAGGAACTTATTTGCTAGGTCATCCCAAGAAGTAATGAATTCGGTGGCTCAGCCTTCAACCACCTCTTTGACTCTCCCAATAGTGAAAACGTGAAGACTGTGAGTCGTACATAGTCAGTTGACACTCCGATAGGGACAAACGTTTCACTGATCTCCAAAAAATTTTGTAAGTGCTGTTGCGGGTTCTCATGAGTCATTCTAGTGAACTGTTCACTAGAATGTAACAGCTGCACCATATTCTATTTTAGCTCAAAGTTTCCTCCTGGCTCCGGCTTGCAGATACTGGAGGTCACATTCATCGCTAGTGGGATTGCCACTTTACAAACTGGTCGGGCTTCCATTGGTTTAGGAAACAACTCTTCTTGCCTCGCTAGTGGATGCTATTTTAACTACTCCTGTAACCTCTTTAACTTTTTCTCTAAAGCATCTCTTTGGAGCAAATGCAATCGGCGTTCCGGCTCCAACAAAGGTTCCACCAACTCTATATTCCTTGCCAGTTCTGCAAGGACAACTTGTTACTTGCAATAGAAAAAACTAAGACCAAGTTTTTCAACAGTTATGAAAATAAAAATCACACAAAACTAAAAATTCTCTAAATGCTACCAATCCCCGGCAACAGCGCCAAAAACTTGTTTTGCCCCAATGCACGCGCAAGCGTATGCATCGTACAAGTTATATAGTGGCTCTTTTAAGAGCTGGATGTTGAACCCACAGGGACTAGACTAATTCAGTGAATATTCAATTTCAATTGTTAAGTTAACTTTCACAAGCGTTAAATTTAAGAGATTATGGATAATTATTATTAAATCTAGGGGTGATCACAAAATAATTGGGTAACAATAATAAGAAACATCTAGAGTCAAGGCCTGACAGTCATGCAATGCTACAATTCATGATAGTTCAAGTACTAAAACTTCAGTTGTTGTCTCACAGAGTCAAAATGCAGTGTCCATGGTCTTTCGAGCCTCTAAACACAACAAACTAGTCCCACACCTATATCATTGAGCAGGGATATGACGTCCCAATTCGTGAGCACTTTAACACTATGGATGTAGTTACAGGGTTTATGCCCTTAATTATGGACTTTCGTACCTCTAATCATTTAACCTAGCGTAGCTTCACAACTATTTCTACGACCGATAATGTGCAAATCTTAGATAGTGTCTAGCTATCATCCCGTTTTATTAACCAAGCAAGGAAAATTAGGTATAATTTCTATCATAACCGCAAATCTTATTGTAAAGACAAGAACTTGCTCCCTACATTCTTTCATTCTAACATAGGTTTACTCTTTCGAGATTTTATCTAAGCTTAACAAGTTTATTTTCATGGTGATAAAGCACAAAAACAACAATAATTAAGAATGCACTACAAACAACAACCAAAACTTGAACCAAAGATGAAAATCATGCAACTACATTCATATCATGTGGCCTCAACCCTAGAGGAAGAGTTTAGCCACTTATGTTCATACGATTACTCAAAAACAGGATTAAAGTAATGTACTGACAAGAATGGTAAAAGAGAATGAAAAACCTTGAACCCTAGGTGTAGTTCCTCGCTTCTCCCTTCGCTCATCTCTGCTTTCCCAAAATATTTACGTGTAAATGATTTTAGAAGCTAAGGTTTGGATTTATAGTTTTAGGCATTTTTGCGAAAATTGGTCGAGGAGGGACCTGCTCTGTGCCATACTGCCCGTCGCACAGCATCAGCTCCGTGGCATGAACTGGTCGTGCAGATGCCCTGTATTGGCCGTGTTGACATGTCTTGGGCAAGGGCCAACGGGTGTGGCACAGAGGCCATCGCGTCGTGGCACGGACTGGACGCTGCAAAGGCATGGCGTGGCACGGGCATATCGCGCGGCATCACTGGTTTGGCATGCCATTCGCGAGCATGGAATGGGGCATGGCACGATGCTGGGTGCAGTGCATGCACAACATGGCACACTGCCTAGTGCGACCAGCCTTACCTTGGCACGTCCACTTGCCTTCTTTTACAATTTGTTCTGAGCTTCATTCTTAAGCCTCAACCATCATTATTTAGTCCCTCCTATGCATTTAAACCTACAAAATAAAGACTAATCATGTTGGTTAGTTTCGGCACGCAATTAAACATAAATACATGAGAATATAATCACATACTTTAACAAACATGACTAAATTAAGATATAAAATAGTACTTGGGCACGTAAATATACCCAAGATCAGTAGCCAACTTTTCCTCCACCACACGAGTCACTTAACGACTCATGGGATATTTCATGAGTCACTGGACGACTTGTCCTGTGACCTGATGAAGAAATTCCTGTTTTCTGTGTTTGAACCCTTGGGTTTGATCTTCGGGCTTTCGGGATATTACATCATCCTAGTGAAGTCTTGCACCCAATCCATCACCACATTCCTATTCATGTGCACATGATACACTGTCTACTACTTAACCTAGACTGTCATGGCCTATGCCAACATCTGAAAAGCAGCCCTAAATTCTGCATGAGTCACTTGCTCATGCAAAGGATCCGCTGGAGCTGGTGAGGCTGGCTGATGCCCGTTTCTGTCGCCATTCCCATAGGTATTGCCATTTCCGTTTCCATTTCTTCTTCCATTGACTTGGTGAGGAGGCATATTTCTAAAAATGCGTATAGCACGAGTTAGGAGGATAGAGAGTTGAACTTCATAGCATGAGATAGAATCATAAAAGAAGGGAAGTTTCCTGAAACATCTAATAGCCTCTTCCTTATAAGTGTGGCACAATTTACACCCATGAGAAAGACTCTACTTAACGCAACCTTCAGACACCCTAAGACACACCTAAACCTTTGCTCTGATACCAAGTTTTTCATGAGCTGAGCATGGACCACAGACCGCGACACGGAACCTAGAACCACGAATGACTCCAAGCTAACCCATGACACATACATAGCATACTCTTGAGAATAAACTAAGTGGAAAGGAATCATGAACATGACATAAGAGGAAGACTAAATATCATAAAATATAAGAGCAGACAATAAGCCAACAACACTAAACCATCTGTACATAGCTTTTTGAAAAGCCTCTAGTCATAGACGAGCTGATGAGACAACACCCCCAACTATCTCTACCAATATCTGAAACAAAAAGACATAAATGGAAGAAGCATGTAAAAAAATTGATGTCCTCGGATCATGAGGATTCAACAAAACTAAAACGGGACTAAAGTAGTAATGAGGCTAGCAACAAAGCTGATACTGATCACCTGAACCTATGTCATGAAACGATATAGTATAGAAGTATGCGGTCCGTACTTTGAATGTACTGAGTATGTAGGTTAGGTAAAACATTCTAGTAAAGTGATAGTCTAAAATCATGAGTATCAAGTAAGCATTTGACATAAGAATAAAGACAACATGCTACAATCATCAGCGTGAAATAATCATAAACGTGAGTTATTCATCATAAGTTGAAGCATAATGACCAAGGTTTTGAAAGTAACATCATATGGCTTAACATTCTTGAAAACATAATTAAAAGCTCATAATCTGGTCAATGGGTCAATCATACTGTAAAACATAACATCATAGATATTGTACATGCATAACCAAAAAACATGAGGAGTTGTGGGAGGCTTTATCATAACTGACACCATCATGAATGAGCACATAATGCCCCAACTATCTCGCTCAAGTGGGCTGAGCCGTCATAAGCCTTGCCAGGGAAAAGAACGATAAAGGCGTGATATCACTTGTAACCATGAGCCAGTAGCATAAGGGAGATACTCTCAACTGGCAAGGACTCCTTAGGCTAGAGGAAAGGGAGAAACTCTCAACCGGCGAGGACCCCTTATCCTATGGTGTCACATAGTTATGAGACCTAGGTGAACCCCTGCCTACTCGATGCTAGATACTAATCCCAAAACATCATGAAACATACTTGGTTTTACATGGGCTATTTGAAAATATTAAAATCATAATCATACTTGTCATACGAGAACTAGTCATGAAAACAATTCCACTAATTTAGCCATGATACATAAGTTTGTGATTCATGAAATTAATCCATACTTGAATAAATAGCCATATCTTGAAACCATAGATTCATAAGCTTAGGGTTCATGAAATTCATACATAGTTGGATAAATCATCATAACTTAGAATCATAGGTCCATAAGCTTGAAATTCATAAGATCATACATAATTAAGCAAAATCATCATAAATTTGGAAATAAAAATTCATGAGAGATCTTAGTAGAAACCATGTATTCATAATCGTAAATCGTGAATTGAATCATAAGAGACTTGAACTCATAAGAGATCATACAAGATTTCATGAGAATTGGGTCTAACCCTAGAATTTTAATAAAATATACTTAGAGACTTGAAATGATGAGATAGGGATGAAATTGGGTAAGAGGGTGTAATATTTTCCTCCATTCATGGCCCTACATACCTAGCTTAGATGATTCCGTAACTTTTCATGAAGACTCAAGAGAAATTGGGAAGAAGAAGATGAAGAACCCTAGCTTGATTTCCTAACTATAGTGTTTTGAAGAGAGTGAGGTTTTAGGCTAAGTTAAACCCTTTAATTTAACCTTAATAAAGCCTAAAATAATGCCACTTAGGAGTTAAAAGCACAGGAGTTTATCGAAATACCCTCGAACTACCGAAATAAAATTGGAATCTAGAAAAACCAACGACCAATAGGACGAGTCATTGGTCCATTGGATGACCTATAGGTCCCAGTTATGGGTTCTCACTCTACTAAAATCTTCCTCTAAACCTACTCCACCAACTGGTAACAATGACCGGTACAATCAAACAGCAGGTCATACAATCCACTAGTATTTTCTGAGTGACTTTTAGCATTTTTTAAAAGTCAGGTACCAAGGCCAAACCAATGACTTATTGGTTCTTTGTATGGCCCATTCTAAGGGTAATTGAATGGCATGGTACCATTTTTATTTTGATTTTGGCTGTATGTCTCGTATATGATTCTAGGGACTTTTTGTGGTATTACACCGTTATGGGCTAAATCAACAATGCTGAGCTAGGGAAGCTGGTAAATGTAATCAAAGTATCATCTTTTTATCTTGGTGATGTTAGTCAATAGATGAGCATCTATGAAAATGTTCTTTCTAGGAAGGATCGGGACTCCTACTCTCTAGCACAATGCTATCACCAGGCATAGGAAAGGTAGAGAGGTGGCCGCCTGTACAGCTTTCTCCTTGAGCTCCATGTGAAGCATCTAAACAATATCAATTGTCTTCTTTGACACAATAGTAGTCATGACCAAAGCATGTCCAAGAGGAAGTCTATTATCACTCTTAGTCATGCATATCCTACTGCACCCAATGTTCTACCAAAATTTTTCCTAGAGTCGCAAGTCTTCTTGGAGATCTTAGCCATCTTAAGAGCGGCCCAAGTAGGTGTGACCCTAGCTATATCTCCAGCTACCCATTATCTAGCTCATCCTCCCTGAGTGACCAACTCATCATACTCAGCTGTATATCTCATAACGCTTGTCTAGGTAGTATTGGTTGATCGCCTCGAGGCTGATAGCAACTGATACTCCTCTACTGACCATTGACATAAGGGGATTAGCCTGAGATCATAATCTTGGGTTAGTCCATTGAATGATCTCCCTGTAGAATGCATAAAACTCTTTAACCAAGGTCTGGATGTACTATCCAGGGGTATGAAAGAGAAAGTTCCAGTTACGCCCATCCCTCCAAATACCTCTCTTGAGCACCTTACACTATCCATCTCCTCCTCAATATATTTTCCCCTTTCTTTCACCTCTACTCAGCTAGATCAACTCAAGGAGAAGGTGTCTGGATAGTGGAGTCCTCTCCTATGGACTCCCTAGATGAGATCTCAATTTGTGGTCCACCTAACTGAGCATGTGCCTACTCTTCATCGAACTAGGATGAAGATCCCAGAGACGGTGTCTTTGCTAATGCCACTTATGTAGAGTGAGTGGGTGATAATATTGGTGCTAGTGCGGTGGTCCTCTTGGTATCAGAGGATGATACTCATCTCCATCTTCGTCCTTGAGTCAAGACCTTTTTGGATTACTATCCTTGCCAGCGCTTGGTGCTTCTCGTTTAGGTGCGCCATTACCTTGATCATGCAACAACAGGTAAGTACATGGTATTGGATAACATGGAAATAAAAATTTTAGTGCAAGAAATGGGGAGGAAGATGGTCCGTATCTTGAAGAGATGGACTGCATCTTGCACCATCTCTTGAACTCAGCAAACTAGAAGTTCTTCTTTAAATGATAGAATAGAGCGTGGATCATCTTTTGAAAAGACTGTCCATCTCTTCAGTCATCCTTTGACTCAGACCTACAAGTCTTTCTAGTTCAAGAAATTGAGCAATGTATAGTCCATCTTTGAAAAAGGCGGTATGTCATCTCCATTATCAACTAGGGATAACATAAATTTTAACATGTTTCTTATTTTTTACAATTAACAATCATTGGATGGGGCATATCAGGTCATCTTCCACATAAATAGACCAAACACAATACATCAACAAGTGATGAGTGGGTAATTTACCAACTCAGTAGGCTCTTAAGCATGAGCTTTGGCTATATTTTCAACTCATCTAGGAAGGTTTCATGCCTTTATCTTTAATTTTGTAGGTATTAGGCTCAAACAAAGAAAGCAACGGAATTGAACCAAAAAAAAGCAAATGTTGGAAGCAGAAGACCTGTATTTCCCAGGATTTGGACATGTGAAACAAAGGCCAAAAAGCAGGAATGCACTGGGCTAATGCTAAAGAGAACCTGCATTGAAGGACATATCCAGGTCCCTCTAACCCAAAGCTGTGAGTGAACTGCGCCTCACGGATGGGCACCTATGAAATGCAGGTAGCGAGCAAGTGAGGCTGTGCTGAAAAGGGTAGAGTGGTCTAGCTCTGGCACAAGGACATTTTGGATACTTCTCAAGGAAAAATGGGAATTCATGCGAGAGAAAAGACGAGCAGACTTTTCCTAATTTGTACACTTTTTGGCAGAGAATAGAAGATTCCATACCTTAAGCAATATTGTAGAGATAGAAAGATGGAAAGAAGTAAGAAATAGTCATCTTCTTCTTCTTCTTCTTCAATTTTGTAGGGTAAGAATTCTTCATTAAAGTATACAATTGAAGCTCAAATTTACTATTCAATATGAATGTGAATGAATCTCTTATTGATTTAGTTCTCTTATTTACATTCATGAGTAGCTAATTTTATTACTAGAGGTATGTCCTTGATGTGGGTTTAGATTTGATATGGGTGTTACTAATTTAGTCTTAGAATCACTTATTATGCATGAATCTAATGCTTTGTCTAAGTTTTAATTCAAATAGTTATGGTTGCAAACATAGATTGTATTTACTTATCTTGCTTTTGCTTGAAAAAGGAAAGTAGGATAAGGGTGAGAAAGCAATAGTGGGGATTTGAGTTTTGCAATTATGGGGTTGGGCTAGAAATAGTGAAACCCATTTTCATAATTCCATTTTAAGGATTAATACTAGAAATAGCTTAATTCTTCCCCAATGCAATATGGGTAATGTGTGAATTGAGCTTGGGGTTTGAAAGAACCAAAGTAGAATATGTACAAGTGGTCGAAAGACATCGAGTATAGACTTGTCCATGGCTATTCATGTTGGTAGTTGATTCTTGAGACTTGTTGGTTTACCCCAATCCTATCAATGCCTTATCAATATCATGTCTCTCGTATGTACCCCAATCCTATTGATGCCCTATCAATAGCACATCTCTCGTATGAGTCGTACTTGCTCTCATTTTTGCTTAAACTTGCATTACTTCATTTTGATATTGAGTAGAATCATATAGTGTTCGTATTTTTTCTCCAACATTTATTTTATGTATTGTGATATAATGATGCTAACTATTTTAGGTTATCATACAACTTTAGTACTGTTCTAACCCTATTCCCTGTTGTCATGACCCAAGCTGGGACCCTAGGCCGAGACACGGGACCTAGCACCACAAATAGTTCCAAGCTAACCCCATGGTACATATATAGCATAACTTAAGAGCATAATCAAGTGGAAATATAACATAAGCATGGATAAGAGGAAGTCTAAATATCATAAAGCGTAAACAAAAGCGATAGTATCACAACATTGGGTTACAAAGATGAACATGTTAAGTCTATGTCTAAAAGCCTCTATTATCTGATAAGATGTTGGGACAAGCCCCCAGCTAACCCCAAGTCTGAAACTAAACAAAACATAATAAGAATAAATTGATAGTCTTCCTCGGATGATAAGACTCACCTAAAGCGAAATGGAGCTGAACTGAGCGAGTGTGAACTAGTGACGAGACTGGAAAGGATCACCCGAACCTATATCATGAGATGATATAGCATAGAGTATGCGGTCAGTACTTTGAATGTACTGAGTTTACAAGGTAAATAAAACATGCTAGTAAAACGATAGTCTAAAATCATGAATATAAACCAAGATAGATCATGAGAGTAAGGACAACATGTTAAATGCCATAAATCCGAAGTATACATATTTATAACTATTCATCATAATCTGAACATAATGACCCAAGGTTTAGAAAATGGAAATCATATAACTTGTTATGCTTGTAATCATAAGTGAAATCTCATAAACAGATCAATGGGTCAAGTATGTTATAAAAATATAATATCATAAGTCATGAATATGAGCAACTAAAATATGAGGAACAGGGGGAGATTCTTATAACTGACATACCCAACGTGAGCATACATGGAGCTCGACCTGTAAATCCTAGTCGGAAAGGTGTTCGTACCTTGCCAAGGATAGAACCATGAAAAAGGTGTGATATCACTTATGGGTTGCCCATACGGGCATGGGAGATACTCTCGTGGAGGACCCTGTTATGGCTATGTTGGCACGTAGTTCTGAGGCCAGGGTATGCTTGAACCCTGGCCTACTCGGTGTTAAGTACTACTTTTAAAACGTATATATTTTCTCATATCATAATGATGAAACATACTTAAAGTACATGGGCTAGTTGAAATCATGATATTCATAACATGCTTGAGATATGCGAACTAGCCATAAAATAGGCCCGTGAGTCGGCCATGATAATAAACTTGAGGCTTATAAAATTCGTGCATACTTGAGAAAATCATAATACGCTAAAATCCATAAATTCATGAAGGGTTCTTATGGAAATCATACATTATAATCATAAAACATAATTCACTTCATCATACTTGAAATCATAGATTCATAAGCTTAATTTCATAAATCATGTATAGTTCGGCAAAATTTTCATGAAACTTGAAAACATGAATTGATAATCAAATTGAGTGTAAAATCTACTCATTAGTCTTAAATCATTAATAGAAACATGAGGGAATTGGACCCATAGACATAGCATGAAAATTTATATAGAACTGGGTTAAAAACTTAGAATTTCAATACACTTAATTTGAGACTTGAATTCATAAATTAGAGAAGAAATTGGAAATGAGGGTGGCGGCCCTACGTACCTGGGTAAATTGATTTCTAAGCTGGTCTTGAAAGCCCAAGAGGATTGAGAGTGAAATTGATGAGGAATCCTAGCTTGATGTTGGAAGAGGATGAAGCTATGAGAGTATAATGACTTAGGATAGGTTAAACCCTCTGAAAACACTCATTAAGGAGCCCAACGCGACGTCATTAGGGAGTTAGGAGATAAGGAATTTACAAAACTACCCATGAAAAAATGCATAAAATTCTTGATTGCCAGCTATAAGACCCATCCAACAAGTCATTGTAGGACTTGAAAACTCGTTGGATCCATCCCTTCCTGGAGTACTTCTGGTACTCTTCTGAGTTCCTGACCAATGACTAGACAGGATGAGTCATTATATGAAATAATGACTCGTCACTCCCCTTGTCGTCACCACTGCCTCACCTTCTTGATTTCTAACTCCAGAAAATAGATCCATACCACGGATAGCTACTAGCCCCAATGAGTCGTGGTATCCATCCGTTCTCCCTAAACCAACTTTGACCCCTTTTTCTGAACTCCACTTAACGACTCCTTACAATGACCTACTGAATAAACTAAAAAGTTGTTTCTAGACTCATTGTTTCTGGGAGGCCTTGACTGGATGCTTACGACGAATCACACAATGAATCATTATTTCAAAAAATGACTTGCTCCTTGAGTTGTCCTTGACCCTGGTGCAGATTTTCCTGCTTTCTCCGTTTCAATTCATGGGTATGATCTTAGAGACTTTTGGGGTGTTACATCTTTTAATTCAACCCTGACTCACAAAGTTTGGTAAATTATATTGCGAACGATTGTGTACACTCTCTCCTAGTGAGAAGTGAATTTGGACGTTATCAATTTTGGTGTCGTTCCGGGGAATAAGCATTGATAGCCTAGAGTTGTTGTTAATTTGAAATTTTAAAGCATCTTGTGTAAATTTACATTTGTTGTTGTTTTTCACTGCTTGTTTAGGTTGGATCTAATGAGCCAAGACTCACAAAGGGATTCGGTAGATAGCCACATGGACCAAGATGAGGATGAGTCAATGTTTCCTGATGTAGCGAGTGCCATTTGTCTACCACCTACGGTAGGGAATGTGGTGTTTCATGTGACCAGCATGATGTTACAGTTTCTATAAATGAAAGGGCTATTTGGAGGCCAACCAAGCGAGACACTAATAGACACCTTCAAAATTTCCTTGAAATATGTTAGCCCTTCAATATCACTAATCTTGGACAAGAGTCGATTCAACTAAGGCTTTTCCCATTCTCATTTATGGGAGAAGCCACAACATTGGCTTTACCCAGGTGATAAAGAACACTCGTGTCATAATCCTTGAGAAGTTCACTTCATCTTCTCTGTCAAAGATTCAGGTCCTTCTGACTAAATACATACTGAAGGCTTTTATGGTCAGTGAACACATCAATATGGACACTATACAAATAATGTCTCCAAGTCTTTAAGGCAAAAAATATCGCCGCTAACTCAAGGTCGTGAGTCGGGTAATCCTTTTCATGAACTTTAAGTTGTCTAGAAGCATAGGTGATGACCTTATCGTGTTGCATCAATACACACCCAAGGCCAACTCTACAGTCATCACAATAGATTACAAAGCCATTTGTACCCTTTGGGTAGGGTAAAAATTAGAGCAGAAGTGAGCCGAGTCATTAACTCCTAAAAGCTCCTTTCATAAGTGTTAGACTACTAAAACTTGACCTCCTTCTGAGTTAACCGGGTTAAAGGAGAAGCAATAGACAAAATCCCTTTTATAAACCTTCTGTGATAACCAGCTAAACCCAAAAAGCTCCTAATGTCGGAGGGAGTGATGGTTCTAGGCCAGTTCTTCATCACTTCTATATTTTGAGATTCTACCTAAACACCCTCACTAGACACCACATATATAAGAAATGCAACTAATTTTAGCCAAAACTCACACTTGCTGAACTTTGCAAATTACTAACGGTCATTAAGAGTTTGCAGCACAAATCTCAAATGACCAGCATGCTCTTCCTTACTTCGAGAGTAGATAAGGATGTCATCTATGAAGACAATGAAAAATGTATCCAAGTACTATTTGAATACCCTGTTCATTAAATCCATAAAAGCTGCAGGAGCATTTGTTTGTATAAAAGACATAACTACAAACTCTTATTGACCATAGCGAGTTCTAAAGGCCATTTTCAGAATGCCACACTCTTTGGCTCTAAGCTAATGGTATCCGGATCTGAGGTCTATTTTGGAGAAGCAACTAGCATCCTAAAGCTGATCGAACAAATAATTAATCCTAGGAATGGGATACTTATTCTTGATTGTGACTTTATTCAACTAATGGCAATTGATACACATCCTTTCGCACAAAAAGGACCGGAGCACCCAATGGGGAAATACTAGGCCTGATGAAACCCTTATCTAGAAGGTCCTTGAACTATTCCTTCAACTCCTTAAGCTTAGTTGGAGTCATTCTATAGGGAAGAATAGATATCAGTGCATATGGAAGGAGGCTTATCCCAAAGTTGATCTCCCACTTTGGAGGCACTCTAGGTAGATCCTTTAGGAACACTTCCGGGAATTCACAAACAACTAGGATTAACTAAGGAGTTGGGTTTCAGACTTAGAATCCCTCACCCGAACTAAGTGATATATGCAATCCTTGGAAATCATCTTCCTAGTCTCAAGGTAAGAGACAAAATAACATATAGTCACTATGGAACTACCCTTCCATTCTAAGATGGGTTCACTTAGGAACCAAAATTCTACTACTATGGTTCTGCATTCAATTGAGGCATAACAGGAATATAACCAATCCATGCCAAGGATAATATCAACATTGGAACTCTAATAAATTTGTGGTGATTTTTTAGAAAACTAAAAATTGTGCAATTTCTGTATACTTTTCTTGCTATGACTGACTCCCCAATAGGACTAGAGATTAAGAAGGGTTCTGAGAGGCATTCAAGACTAACATCAAAATTAATTGCAACATATAGGGTCACAAAGGATAATGTTGACCCTAGATCTAACAGCACATAAACATCAATATGAAAGACTCAAACATACCTGTGACTACATCTGGTGAGTTCTCCTGATCTTGGTGTGATGAGAGGGCATAGAAGTGATTCTGGCATAGTCCGCACCTGCACTAGAAGAGATAGCTGGCTAAGATGGGTGAGCTATTGGAGCTACTGAAGAGGTGGCTTGGGTACAACCACTGACATCACCCTACCTGGTTGATGGACAATCTGAGAGTCTATGATCGGTCTTACCATACCTAAAGCAACCCTCCTTGCCAAGTAAACACTCCCCGGAGTGGTTCCTTCCACACTTCTTGCAATCTGGGAAGGTGTAATCTTCGGACATGTTCCCTTGAGACCTAGAGCCTAGTGCTCTACCCTCTTATCCCCTTTGGATCTGGGAAATAGAACATTATCTGATGAAGGTGCTAGAGCTAATGACCTCTAATGGAAATGTGAGAAATTTCCCCCACCTAACTTTTGCTAAGAAAACTCAAAGTTGTCGGTTCTGGCCCTCTTATTTTCCTTTTCTGTCTCCTTCAACTTATCTTCCTCAATCTACTAAGCATAGATCATAAGTTGGGAAATATCCATATCTACGGTGAACATAACATCCTGCACTCCTTGACCTCCAAATCTGAGACACCTGAAATGAACATACTCATTCGGTCCCTTGGCTTAGCAATCATCTCTAGAGTATACCTGGATAGTTGAGTAAACTTAAGGGCGTACTCCTTAACTAATAGAGAATTCTTATTTAAGTTAATGAACTCTTCAGCCTTTGCCTCCCTCAACTCATGAAGAATGAACCTGTCCAGAAAGGTCATCAAAAACTCATAAAGTCTGCACTTTTATACCTAGTGATACCTATTATTCAGTGATTTTTTAGACCTCATCAATAAATCCTGTGGGTCCTCATCCATCTTCAAATCGTGGAACTTAGGCAGGTTCATTCTACTGAAGTTTTGAACCCTTGTAGCTACCGCATTTCTATTAAAGTTCACAAGTGCGATTGTCTGTCGGTTAACCTAAGTGATCATGGTCTGTGCCAATAATTGAAAGGCAACCCGAAATTCCGCATTAGAGACCTCATCATTTATGAGCTCTACAGGCGTTGGTGGTGCTGGTTGATTTTCATTTCTTTGTTCATTAGTTCTTCTGGGAGGCATTTTTTGTAAACGCATATAGCACGAGTTAGAAGGGCAATGAGAGTTGGACTCTATCACACGATATCGAATATGAAATAAGGAAGCTCTCCTAAGAATGTTTGGCAGTCTCTTCCTCATAAGTGTGGCGCACTTCACACCCATGAGAAAGACTCTACTTAATGCATCTTTCAGATACCCTAGGATAGTTTTAAACCTGATGCTCTAATACCAAATTTTTCATGACCCGAGTCTATACCCTGAAAGCAACACGATACTTAGAATCACAAGTGGCTCCAAGCTAATCCATATTACTAGCATGACACCAAACATATACTAAAATAACTGGTTGGAAGCTAAACTAGTATATAAGCATTTAACTTAATAAGTCTGAAAATAAAAGTAAATACTCAATCTAAAAACAATTTAAAAATTGACCCAGCTAAATTATTTTTCTGTATCTGATAAGATTTTAAGAATTGAGGAGATAAAGGACAGGTCCTCAACTAGCTCTAAATACTAAAAACTGAAATGGAAAAGACATAAACAAACTATCGTCCTTAGATGATGATGATTCACCAACAGTAAGGTTGAATAAGTACTGGAGCATGTCTAACCGCGGGGCTGAGTTTGAGCACCTGAGCATATATCATGAAATATTATAGGAGAAGAATTATACGGTCAGAACTTCAAATGTACTGAGTATGTAAGATATGTAAAACATGAATGAATTAGGTAAAACTATGCTGGAAACTGAAATCATGCTGCATAAGTAAAATATCTGAAGAGCACATGAGATGATGTACAATGACCCAAGAGTAAAATATGTATATAGAGCTAAACATATCTGTAAGTCATAAAATTAATTCATTTACTAAAAGCATGGGCCATGTAAAAATACTAAATAAATATATACATATATATCGGAGATTCTCATAACCACCAAATGCCATGTGAGCACCATGGAGTCCAACCTATACCCCTCGTTTGGAGGGAATCCATATCTTGCCATGGGTATGAACCATGACTGACGTGAATTCACTAATGAGCCCATTCAAGCGAAGGGAGACACTCTCAACTGGTGAGGACCCCTTAACCTACGGTGCCAACGTAGTTTTGGGACTTTGATTATCTAAATATGCATCCGCTCGGTGCTAAGTACTACTCCTAAAACTATACAAATGTGCTCATAATTATATTTGAAGTATGAAAAGTTCGCATGGACTAGTTTAAATCATGTTATTTACTAAAATATCTAAAATATTGAACTAGTCATGCAAGCTATACTAACTCTGAAGTCGTAACATTATAATCATGAAGCATTCTAAAAATATGCTTAAATTGAGGAAATCATGATAAATTCTGAAAAGTATGGCTACAAGATATTTTTCTGAATTCATAAAGCAATGCACATCTGTAGTTTTCATATGAGAATCATGAGGAAAAATATAATATACTGAAAATTCATAGCTTTTGTATAAATAGATTTTAGCCCTAAAATCATTAGTTTATGTAATTACAATTGAAAACATGGCTGAGACTTGAGTGTTATGCATAAGGGTGAAAGGAATCCTTTACTGATAATCCAACATAAGCAGACTAATGAATTCTTGCTTATTGGCTTGAGAATCCAAGGGTTTGGAGAAGAACCCTAGTTTTTTTCTTGAGAGCATAATGTTTCTCTGAATATTTCGATGTTATGTGAAAGAATGGAGATTAGTCAACTAAAAACCTTTAACTCCCCTCTAGGAAGACCCAAAATGATATAGTCTAAGAGTTAAAAGTATAGGAAGTTAAAAAAATGCCCTTGGAGAACTTTTCTAAAATTCTGAAATTCAATTCCCATGGATCATACCATGAGTCGTATTATCAATCCACATCTCGTGGATTAGGCTCGTGGTTACTAGGAAACTTGAACACTTATGGAAAGTCATACTATGGACCATCAGGACAGGTCAGGGTTTGGTACCACGGGTTTTACCTTGACTCATAGTGGTTGGGTTTGACTTGGGCAATTCACTGTATTTGGGGACCATGATTCGTACCTAGAAGTCGTACTCACATACCATGACTCATGATCTGAGTCACCTATGAGTCGTGGTTTGGACTTGTGGTCCCTGGGAGAAAAATGTAAGGCTGCAAGATCTTGTTAGGTTTCTCAGTATGAGTATACTCAGGACTCGTACCATGAGTCCATGACTTGTGGTCGGAACTTAGTTATATCTTTGAGACAACCTACCACAAGTCTTTCCATGACTCATGGTCTCACACCACGACTCTAGTGTGAGTCGTACTGAGGGAAAATTCAACTTTCTTCTAGTTTTCTATTTTACATCTAGGATCTGATCTTAGTGACTTTTGGGGTCTTACAATACATGCCCATATTGAGCACACTTGGGTCTTCTTCCATATCATGCACCTTTTTAACCTCAGCGTTGATTAACTTCTTTGTTAGTAGGGCTATGTTGGTGGCCATGGCCACCATCATCTGATCATGATCCTGGTTTTCCCTCATCAAGTGAGATAACAAAGGAGTACCCACATTCATCCCTCCACTTTGGTCTCCATCATGCCATGCATGGTTATGTTTTCCAATCCGGTCATGAATAATGGCAATTCAATTGAAGGTCTTGTCCATGAAGCAACCCTCTATCGTATTATTTGCCATGGACTGCGCAACGGATCTGTCACGCCCCACCTTGGGAGGCATGACTGGCACTTGGTGCCCTACTAGGACTTGGACTACTGGACTAACTTAGCCTAAGCACTTCTGGTGCCAGGCTGGCTCTAACTCTGGATTCAAGAAAATGACGGGCTATATAACGGCTATAAACACAGCCTCATGCCGACAAGGCCTATAGCCACCTGTAAGGATATAAACAGCTAACCAGAACAACAAACTATAAGGGATCCTATGCGGGCCAACAAGGTCACCATGCTGTCTAGATATATCTGAGAAATGAAATCGAGCACTAAACTGATCTGTGACCGACAAGGCCACCAACTAACAACTGAATAAGGCCCCACACGGCCATCACATACAATCTGACCATAGGGAACATGATACAATCTGCAAGCCTCTAAGAATAATAAGATGGTCGGGACAGGGCCCCGGTCTACCTGTACTGTACAATCAAAAGGAGAGTAAACCTCTGTCTTTCAAGCTCAGGATGAAAGGAGCTGAAGGCTCTGTATCGCTGACTGGAACTATGAGGGATCTGCTCCTCATATATGTGTACCTGCAGGCAAGTAATGCAGCGCCCCAGAATGGGCATCAGTACCACTGGTACTGAGTATGCAAAGCAATAACTAAAAATAACTGAAAGCAAACAATAATACTGATAGATACTGAAGTAATAGGAGACGGGCTAAGACTGACTGAAAAGAGCGTAACTTTACTGAAGAGAGTTAGAGTCATACCTGATAACATGGCGGTCTACTTTCTATCTATCAATAACTAACACAACATAGCATACAAGCACCTTACCAGCCCCTATAAGTCGTAAGGTACCAACCAGCACACAATCTATATACCCCTACCCTGGTCACACCATCTACCTAGTAACTATGAGCATCCTGCCGGCCCCCTGGGTATGCAACTTGGGATCGCTGGGCCCCTAACTATAGTTGTATCTGAGTCCGGAGGACTCCTGAAATTTGAAATATGAAATCTATAATCTGAAATCTAAAATCTACACCCCGGGCGCAAGCGCTCGACAGGGGGTTTGGTATAGTGTTGATCAGCCTGCTATGGGGAATATGCATCCCATCTTCGTCTGCTGGTAGACGGCATGCCATTCCGTAGAGCGACGTATCCTCACCCTCTGGCGGGCGAGTCGACACAGCTATTAACCCTGGGGCGGTCAAGGAAGCTCTAAGGGTGCCCAACACAAAACAATCATGTCTCCACAGATAGCAATAGGCACATGTAATATATATACTAGATCTGAAAATAATATTTATGTTCTGGTATTCTGTTCTGAATCTCATATTGAAATGTACTGAATCTGATACTGAAATATATTAAATCTGTAATAGTATTTCTAGAATATTCTGCTGGGACTTATACTGAACATGCTTACTAAATTTCATACTGAACATAATATATGACTTCTGAAACACTTTACTAAAATTCGTACTACTTTTCTATACTAGAGCTACTAGCTTGCCGAAAGAAACTGGCTTTACATACCTCAACTGCCGACTTTCTGATTGACTGCGTAGCTCGGCTAGTATTCATCTATTTCTCCCAACTGTATTCATATTCACGAAAGAATAAAATTAATTCTATTATTATTTTGGAAAGAAACCATATTATGGCTATACCTACTGCCTATTCTTCGACTTTCTGAAGAATGGCCGAAAACTCATTATTTCTCAGGGGTATAGAGGGAGAAATACTCACTTTAATGCTGGGAGTATATTAACACTAGTTTGGAGCAATTCCACTTACCTTAGCTCGGTGTGATGACGATTCGCCGGCCGAATTTCACGAAACTAACTCCACAGGAATGCTTCCGGCAGCTTTATACTTCGCTACCTGAAGTTAATTCGAGTTTGGACTGCGTTAGACAGTGTAATCGGACGAATATTTATGTTGAACCCTCGTTCTCCTCTATTTTATGGTTATTTCTACTGGAAATAAAATGAAAAGTGACTTAATAATGAAGTGGGAGGCATTTATATACTTGGGCCTTTAAGTCGTATTTGTCGAATGCGATTTATAAGTCGCATTTGTCGAATGCAATTTATAAGTTGCATTTGTTGAATGTGATTTATAAGTCGCATTTGCCTTGTGACGCTCCGACTTGGCACTTGTCCGGTCTCTCCCCGGGCCTTTCTCGCACGTATGGCATTCTTAAACTCTTAACCAACATACGAATAGGCCAACTAAGTGTCAAGAACTTACAGGGTGTAACATCCTTCCCCCTTTAAGAACATTCGTCCTCGAATGTTAACTTCCATTTACAGATATTTTTAACTTGCTCTACCTTTTTTGGAAAAATTTTGGTAGAGTTTCCCCTGTAATATGGACTATCTCAAAAATCCTGAAACGCAGAAAAGTCCAATACATGTACTCTATATAATACTATAGCGTGCATTACATAATAAACTGAAGTCAACATCTCACTCATACACATGAATATAAAGCAACTCATAAAACAGCAATATCAACATTCCTCTAACTAACTAAGTCTGAAATAACTGAGGGTATCTGGCTTTCGTATCTTCTTCTGCTTTCCAAGTCATTTCCTTTCGGTTCCTGTTACACCATAATACTTTGACAGAAGCAACATCTTTACTTCTTAATCTACGGATCTGCCGGTCTAGTATGGCTACTGGAACTTCTTCATAGGCCAACTCCTCTGTAACCTGAACATCTTGGACTGGGACAATTTTGGAGGGATCTCCTATGCACTTTCTCCGCATTGATACATGGAAAACTGGGTGGACAGATTCTAACTCTGGAGGTAAGTCTAACTCATATGCCATTTGGCCTATTCTTCGGCGAATATGATAAGGCCCAACAAACCTCGGGCTGAGCTTGCCTTTCTTTCCAAATCTCATTACACCCTTCATCGGCGAAACTTTCAGAAACACCCAATTACCCACATTAAATTCCAAGTTTCTGTGCCGCATGTCAGCATAAGATTTCTAGCGGCTCTGAGCAGTCAGTAAATGTTCTCTGATAAGCTTTACTTTTTCCTCTTACTGATGAATGATATCTAGCCCAATCAATGCTGATTCTCCTACCTCAAACCAACCAACTGGAGATCTGTACTTTCGCCCATATAATGCCTCATAAGGCGCCATCTGAATAGTTGAATGGTAACTATTATTATAAGTGAACTCAATGAGTGGTAAATGTTCATCCTAGCTACCTCCAAAATCCAACACACATGCTCACAATATATCCTCGAGCGTTTGAATGGTGCGTTCTGCCTGCCCATCTGTCTGAGGATGAAAAGTTGTGCTCAGGTTAACCTGCGTCCCCAAGCCTCTCTGAAATGATGCCAGAATATAGCTGTAAATTGCACCCCTCTGTCGGAGATAATGGACACTGGAACACCATGCAACCTGACTATTTCTCTGATATACAGCTCAGCATAATCCTCGGCGGAAAAGATAGCCCTTACTGGCAGAAAATGAGCTGATTTTGTCAGTCTGTCAATAATCACCCAGATCAAATCATATCTACGCCTGTTGCGGGGTAATCCTACTACAAAATCCATATTTACTGCTTCCCATTTCCATAGAGGCACAGCTATATCCTGAGTCAGTCCGCCTGGTTTTTGATGTTCAACTTTTACCTGCTGGCAGTTGGGACACTGAGCTACGAATTCTGCTATCCCCTTCTTCATTCCTGGACACTAGTAGATTTCTTTTATACCGTGGTACATTTTCATCTAACCTGGGTGGAGAGATAACGGGCATAATGTACCTCGCTCATAATCTGCTGGAGAAGCCCTACAATGTCTGGAACACATAGGTGATCTTTATATCGCAATACCCCATCCTCAGTTGTCTGAAAATCTATCACCTCTCCTTGTTGAACTCTATTTCTAACCCGAGCCAGGCTAGGATCTTCACACTGTCGTTCCTTTACTTCCATGACTAAAGACGACACTGCAGTGTTTTGGATTACCGCTCTGTTATCCTCTGTTTCTGCTACACGAACAGCTAAATTGGCTAACTGATGCAATTCCTGGGCTAATTCCCACTGCTCAAGCTGTAAGTGTGCCAAACTTCCCATAGATTTATGGATAAGGGCATCTGCCACCACATTAGCTCTCCCTGGGTGATACAGAATATTCACATCATAGTCTTTCAATAGCTCTAACCAGCAACACTGCCGCAAATTCAACTCTTTCTGGGTGAAGATATACTGTAGGCTCTTATGATTAGTGAAAATATCCACGTGGATCCCATACAAGTAATGTCTCCATATCTGTAAGGCGTGAATCACTGCGGCCAATTCCAGGTCATGGGTAGGATAGTTCTTTTCATGTTTCCTCAGCTGTCTGGAAGCGTAAGCTATTACTTTACCATGCTGCATCAACACACATCCTAACCCAACACCCGAAGCATCACAATAAACTGCATAACCTTCTGTACCTTCTATCAATGCTAACACTGGAGCTGATGTTAACCTATCTTTCAATTCCTTGAAGCTCTGCTCACAAGCCTCAGTCCACTGGAATTTTGCTGCCTTCTGCGTCATTTTGGTCAGAGGTGCTGCTAAAGTGGAAAATCCTTCCACAAACCTTTTGTAGTACCCGGCTAATCCTAGGAAACTGCGTATCTCGGTCGGAGTGGTAGGTCTGGGCCATGTTTTTACTGCTTCTATCTTCTGTGCATCTACCTGTATACCAGCATCCGACATGATATGACCCAAAAAGGCTATTGAATTCAACCAAAACTCACATTTAGAAAACTTGGCATATAGCTGGCGTTCTCTGAGAATCAGGAGCACTATCCACAGATGATCCTGGTGGTCTGCCTCTGAGCGAGAATACACCAGAATATCATCGATAAACACTATCACGAACAAGTCTAGGTATGGCCTGAAAATATTGTTCATCAGGTCCATATATACTATTGGAGCATTCATCAGCCCAAAGGACATGACTAAGAATTCAAAGTGGACATATCTGGTCCTAAAGGCAGTCTCTGGAATATCTCTTTCACGAACCCGAACCTGATGATATCCGGACCTTAAGTCAATCTTGGAGAAATACCTTGTTCCTTGTAACTAATCGAATAAATCTTCTATTCTGGGAAGCGGGTACTTATTCTTGACTGTGACTTTGTTCAGTTGTCGATAGTCTATACACATACGGAGGGAGCCTTCCTTCTTTCTCACAAACAAAACTGGCGCACCCCAAGGTGAGGTAATTGGCCTAATAAAGCCCTTATCTAGCAAATCTTTCAACTGCTCCTTTAGTTCTCTGAGTTCCGCAGGAGCCATCCGATAAAGGGGTATTGATATAAGCTGAGTGCCTGGTAATAGATCAATTGAAAAATCAATTTCCCTTTCTGGGGGAATACCAGGGAGCTCATCTGGAAATACATCGGGGAACTCATTAACCACTGGAACAGACTGAAGAGTCGGAGGCTCTTCCCGAACATCCTGAACTCTGACAATGTCGTAAATACACCCCTTTGCTATCAACTTTCTCGCCCAAAGATAGGAAATAAACCTACCTTTTGGCATAACTGTACTACCTTTCCACTCCCGTACTGCCTCCCCTAGAAAGTGGAATCGGAAAGTCTTGGTACAACACTCAACATTGGCATAACACGGAGCTAACCAATCCATACCCATGATGGCATCAAAATCAACCATCTCTAGCTCTACCAAATCTATTGTAGTCTGACGGCTGGCAACCTCTACTGTACACCCCCGATACACCCTTTTGGCTATAATAGAGTCACCAATGGGTGTAGATACTGAAAAAGGTCGTCGAAGCAATTCTGGCACAATACTAAACTTCTGAGCCACTAATGGTGTAACGTAGGACAAGGTGGATCCCGGATCTATCAACACATAAGTAGGGTAAGAGAAAATAGTCAGTATACCTATCAAAACATCTGGTGATGACTATGAATCTTGTCTCCCCGATAATGCATAGGTACGGTCTGGGCCCGCACCTGAACTGGAGGCCCCTAATCTGCCTCAGCCTCGACCTGCTGAAACTGAGGGCCTACGCCCTGCCGGGGATGTTGGAGCTCGTGACCCCGCTGATGACCTATCCTATCGATCCTGGTCACCCTGACCCTTAGCCGGATAATCTCTCATCAGATGACCCTTCTGGCCACAAATGTAACATCCTGTGGAGCCGTATCTGCAAGTTCCAGAGTGGCGTCAGCTGCAAATAGGGCAAAGTGATAGTGTATACCTGCTCTGCTCTTCCCTCCTCTATTGTGGTGAACCTACTACTCGCGAACTACCGTCGGACTCTGACTGCCCTCGGCGACTGGACCTGCCCCTCTGCTGTTGTGATGGAGGCGGGGGTCTAGGCGCCCTATCCCGGGCCTCCCCCTGAAAATCATCTGGAATGTCTCTGCGGCGTTGTTCCTGACTGGTTCTCCTGATCACACATTTTCATCATCTGATGCCCTCAATATTTTGAGCAAATGCCTGTACTTGGGCAATATCCATGTCCTCTCGCAGAGTAGCTGTAATACAAGTCTCAACATATTCTGGATTTATCCCCATAATAAAATGGTTTACTCTGGATGGCATGGTATCCACAAAGGCTGGAGCATATCGGGCCAATGAATCAAACCGCAGGGCGTATTCTCGAACACTCATTGCCCCCTGCTCTAGGTGTAAAAACTGATCAACCCAGGCTTGTCGAATCTCCTGTGGTAGATAATGATCTAGAAAAGCCTCAGAAAAGCTGGGCCAGGTCGGAGGGGAAACATCTCTCCCTCGAGACCTCTCCCAACTCTCATACCACAATACAGCGATGTCCTGTAACCGAAATACCACCAATTCAACTGACTCTATGGATGTGGCATACATTACCCTGAAAATCCTCTGCATCTAATCTAGGAAATCCTGGGGATCCTCTATTTGATCTGCCCCTGTAAACTGCGGGGGACTTAATGCCAGGAATTCTCGGACCCTTGAACTATCGGGCCCTCCTGATGATTCTGCAGCTGTAGATGGCATCGATTGACGCTGAGCAGCCATTATCTGTGCTAACATGACTATTGAACTATTGACCTCCTAGTCAGATGGTATAGGTATAGGAACTGCCGGAGGTGGTGTCGTCACATCGGCTGTCCCAAGCGGCTCCTGACGTAACGGAGACTACTGGGAAGGTCGGGATAATGCCTCCGTATCACCCTCAGATCGGGTTGATTCTAATTGAGGCTGAGGCATCCTGCTGGTGCCCTCTCCTGCTGCTGTATCCAGTCTTCTGCCTGTAATAGGATGTCGTTGATCTGACATTTTACCTGTAACTAAAGAGTATAGTAAGCTTTAGGGACTCAACCCTATATTGTACCTCTCTATAGCACGACTGAATAAGAAGAAAGCGTAACCATCCTAACATGCCTTGAAGCCTCCTGTCAATAGTATGTGGTGCACAACACATCCATAGACAAAACTCTACTTAGCACAGCTTGCAGACTCACTGGGATATGACCTGCTCTGATACCAAGATTGCCATACCCCACCTTGGGAGGCATGACTGGCACCTGGTGCCCTACTAGGACCTGGAGTACTGGACTAACTAAGCCTAAGCACTTCTGGTGCCAGGCTGGCTCGAACTCTGGATTCAAGAAAATGACGGGCTATATAACGGTTATGAACATTGCCTCCAGTCGACAAGGCCTATAGCCACTTGTAAGGATATAAATAGCTAACTAGAACAACCAACTACAAGGGATCCTATGCAGGCTGACAAGGCCACCATGCTGTCTAGTTATATCTGAGAAATGAAATCGAGCACTAAACTGATCTGTGACTGACAAGGCCACCAACTAACAACTGAATAAGGCCCCACATGGCCATCACATACAATCTGACCATAGGGAATATGATACAATCTGCAAGCCTCGAAGAATAATAAGATGGTTAGGACAGGGCCCCGTCCTACCCATACTGTACAATTAAAAGGAGAGTAACCTCTATCTTTCAAGCTCCAGATGAAAGGAGCTGAAGGCTCTGTATCACTGACTGGAACTACGAGGGATCTGCTCCTCATCTATGTGTACCTACAGGAAAGTAATGCAACGCCCCAAAACGGGCGTCAGTACCACTGGTACTGAGTATGCAAAGCAATAACTAAAAATAACTGAAAGCAAACAATAATACTGATAGATACTGAAGTAATAGGAGACGGGCTGAGACTGACTGAAAAGAGCGTAACTTTACTAAAGAGAGTAAGAGTCATACCTGATAACATGGCGGTCTACTTTCTATCTATTAATAACTAACACAACATAGCATACAAGCACCTTACCAGCCCCCATAAGTCGTAAGGTACCAACCAACACACAATCTATATACCCCTACCCAGGTCATACCATCCACCTCGTAACTATGAGCATCCTGCCAGCCCCCTGGGTATGCAACTTGGGCTCATTGGGCCCCTGACCATAGCTGTATCTGAGTCCGGAGGACTCCTGAAATCTTAAATCTGAAATGTATAATTTGAAATCTGAAATCTACACCCCGAGCGCAAGCGCTCAACTGGAGGTGTGGTATAGTGCTAATCAGCCTGCTATGGGGAATCTGCATCCCATCTTCATCCATTGGCGGACGACATTCCACTCTGAAGAGCGACGTATCCTCACAGAGCAATCATGTCTCCACAGATAGCAATAGGCACATGTAATATATATACTGGATCTGATAATAATATTTATGTTTTGGTATTCTGTTCTGAATCTCATATTAAAATGTACTAAATCTGATACTGAAATATATTAAATTTGTAATAGTATTTCTGGAATATTCTGCTGGGACTTATATTGTTTTATATTTCTAACATGCTTACAAAATTTCATACTAAACATAATATACGACTTTTGAAACACTCTACTGAAATTCGTACTATTTTTTTATACTAGAACTACTAGCTTGTCGAAAGAAACTGGCTTTACATACCTCAACTGCCGACTTTCTGATTAACTGGCGTAGCTCAACTAGTATTCAGCTATTTCTCCCAATTGTATTCATATTCACGAAAGAATAGAATTAATTCTACTATTATTTTGGAAAGAAACCATAGTATGGCTATACCTACTGGCTATTCTTCGACTTATCGAAGAACGGCTAAAAACACTCTATTTCTTGAGGGTCTAGAAGGAAGAAATACTCACTTTAATGGTGGGAGTATATTAACACTAGTTTGGAGCAATTCTACTTACCTTAGCTCGGTGTGTGACGATGATTCGCCGGCCGAATTTCGCGAAACTAACTCCGTAGGAATGCTCCTGGCAGCTTTATACTTCGCTACCCGAAGTTAATTTGAGTTTGGACTGCATTTGACAGCGTAATCGGACGAATATTTATGTTGAACCCTCATTCTCCTCTGTTTTCTGGTTGTTTCTGCTGGAAATAAAATGAAAAGTGACTTAAAAATGAAGTGGGAGACCTTTATATACTTGGGGCCTTAAAGTCGCATTTTTCGAATGCAATTTATAAGTCGCATTTGTCGAATATGATTTATAAGTTGCATTTGCCTTGTGACGCTCTGACTTGGCGCTAGTCCGGTCTCTCCTCGGGCCCTTTTCTCGGACATATGGCATTTTAAAACTCTTAACCAACATGTGAATAGGCCAACTAAGTGTCAAGAACTTACGGGGTGTAACAGGATCCAAGCCAATGTAGAACTTTTAAAGCAAAATATCCTCAAGGAACCCATGGTTGGGATGCCTAAGTATATACTACTTGAGACGTTCCCATGCCTCAAAGAGTTTCTCCCCAGGGAGCTTTCAAAAGTAGAAGATCTTGTCCCGCTACTCCACCTTCTTGCTTGGAAGAAACCACTTCTTGAGGAACACATTGACGAGTTCCTACTAGTGTCAATTGAATTTGGAGGCAATCGGTGCAACCACTATCGAGCTTCTCCAGCCAAGGACTATTTGAAAATCCTTAGTCGAATGGCATCATTTGAGAAGTTCTATTTGTGAAGGCTGCAAACCTCCAAGAAATTCTTTAGATACTAATGAGGATCATTGTCTGTGGAGTTATGAAAGTGGCCATTAGCTTTGAGCATAGTGTAAATGCCACCACCTATCTAGAAAGAAGTAGAATTAACGCTTGGCAGCACAATTTCACTTACATTGTCAACCTCATCATTGACCACCGCAAACACATTGTCCACCTCTGCTTGCGGTAGCCACATACTCCTGCTTCAAATAATAAAGTAAAGTAAAAGTAAAAGAATAGATCCAATCAAATAAATTAAATCAAAAATGCTACATAAGGCCTATGTCAAAACCCTCGATAATCGCACCATAAATTTGACTATCACCCATATTCACTCCAATTTGAAAGTGTATGTGGTCTATGCAAATATAATACCCAACAAAGATTTTTTACGGCCAGACTATGTAGAAATTTTTAATCCAAATTTAAAAGTTGATATTCTATTCAAATTAGGGTTAAGAGAATATAACTATAACTAATCAATGTAAATGCTTGAGGATTAATTCAATAATGAGAAAAACTAGAGAAGTGTTCCCAAATTTGGATTGACCCCTCTAAATCACTTAACAAGGCAAATTGAAAAAGGGCTTTTGATGAATATGCAAGAAATCAACTTAGGCAACCAATGTGTGTCTTTCAACAACACCAATGGTGTCAATCTACATCAATTTTATCAAATTGAAGAGAACTCTATTCTATCTGATTGTATTTTGCCAATTAGATTCCTCAGATGTCTAGGTAAATTTATTAAATAAGGGGTAGAGCCTTGAGTTATTATTAATTGATGCTAACGCAACCTAAATTGGCTCTTTCAAGCACAATAAAGGTAATTAGGCAGGATTGAATAACTTTTATTACCAATCACACTTTACAACTCAAATTAATCAAATTTTCTTAAGCCCACAATCAATTTTACCCAATTGAGATTATTAGAGTTCACAAACCTAGATCTAGGTTTAGTTACCCATAGCAAGAGAAGAAGAAGAAAGTAAGTAACTGAATATTCTTACCAATAGAACTAAGAATGAGAGAAAAAAACTTGAATTGATGACTCAATCTTCAATTACAAATTTAACGAAAAACTAGCTAGATTATCTACTTTTTTATCTAGAATTCTATCTATCTATCCCATTAACTATATCTGAAAAAGAAGGAAAAAGACCATCTTTTATCTATCCCATTTATATTAGGCTTCTAAATCCCAATTTCATTTAAATTCAGAGGGTCCCGGATTTGCAGGGAAAGACCATCTTTTGGAAAGATAATCCATCTTTAATCCGTCACTTGAATTAGGATTCTGGCTAGCCTCTGTCTGTCTCTTGATTGATGGATTATCTTTTGGAAGGACAGTCCAACATTTCCTTTGTCAATTATCTCTTTAAGTATTTCAACTTGATTCTGAATGACGAACCATCTTTTGGAAAGATGGTCCATCCTTTGGCTCATCAGTTGCCAACTACCCGGGAGTGGTTTCTGGACCGCAAAGATACTTCTTGACTACTGGATGTTTGGACCGTCTCTTAAAGGGACTATCCATATTTTGCTCTGTTTATTGGCAGACTTAGTGACATTAATGCCTTCTTTCTTTATTTGACTTGGTTTTCCTGAAATATAGCACAATTGAGTTAGTTTAGACTTAAATTAGTACTTAAAGGCATGCAAAATTTTATGAAATAAAGTAATGATATGTCACAAACTCCCAACAGATTAGTCCTTTGGAAACTCTGCAATATCAAAGGGTTCATGATTTGGATGCTTTGCGCTTAAGATACGGATGCTTTGGTGAGAATGTACAAAGTTGTGAAATGCGTATTTCCGATGTGTAGCCAAATTGAAAAATAAATCCAAAACAAAATTTTCTATGAATTCTGAATATGTTGTAGGCCTCTGAGTTTAGTTTCAAAAATATCAAAAAACTCATTATTTAGACACCCCATTTGTGAGTTATGAATTTTTTTCTGCAAGCACGTAGAGTTTAAAGCGTTAAAAAATCAGAATTTGTAAATCAACTTCAAGGCATTACCTATACAAATCCAAAATGACTTTGGCTATGATTTCTATACAGGTTGTAGTTTCGTTAATTTTGTTTCCAAATGGAGAAATGAATCATAATTGAGATACTCCTACATCAAATTATGGATTTTCTACCACAGATGTGCAAAGTTGAAGAGTTAAGAATGGAAGAATTTGAATTGAAGTTTTACGAATTCACCTGACACAGTACATAGCAATTTTTTCTTCAAATCTTTAATATGTTTCAAAACTTCGTGATTAGTTTCAGGAGAATCAATCTGCTCATTTTTTGTTTCTCCTACATCAAGAAATAATTTCTTATGGAGATATGCCAAGTACTTGCTTGCAGAAGTTGGGAAGGGATACTCCTGGTGTCAATCTCACCAATCTGGATGGTGCCCCATGCTCGCTCAACAAGGATGGAATATGATCTCTTGAAGCCTCTTTATTGCTTAGCCATAAGGATGATATGTACCATATGCTTGTTCGGTCCCAATTACACGCAAGTGCATGTGGTCGTACAAGTAGTAAAGTGGCTTTATTTCAAGCCAAGTATCGATCCCACAGGGACTGTAATATGGCAGTAATTTCCTAATTGTTAGTAAATGATTTCGTTATGTAGGTAGACAACCAAAACAAATAATGCTTTTGAGTCAAGATTAATAGTTAATGTGAACCTAAGTGAATTTTGTAAGTTAAAAGTCTGAACAATAGCAACGAACAAGCTGAGGTTAAGGCAAACATGCAGGGATGTAATTTATTAATTAAACTTTAGTCAATCTTCTCTTCGGTTGTTAGTCAGGAATTAATAACCCATGGATTGGATCTTTCGACTCCTCACCAATTAAAGAATCACGAGACTTACATTACACATTTCTGTGATGCAAAAAGCCCATGTTCTAGCTATACATAACAAATTCCATAAATGACCAAATATGACATTACAGATATATTTCTATTCTGAACGTAAATCTTCCTTTAATTTCTCAACCAAGACAAGAACATATTCCACCAATTCACATCTATCCAATTAGTCTCCCTTTCGGAATCGAAATTGGAATTCTAGAATATACATTAACATTGGCCAAACATTAAAGCAGTAGAAGCAAGAATTGGTAGAACAACCGTTATAGAGAAGATAAAAACTGAAATAATCATTAATTACGTTCTTCTGCAATTATCCTCAACCTCAACAAGAGATGAATTAGCCACTCATTTTCGGATTAAACATCTTCAAACAAGTAGAAATCATACAAGCAATTGAAATTAAAGAGGAAAAGGAAGAGAATTAATCCTAGGAATTCTTCTTCTCAACTGCCTGCTATCCACGTTCTTGCTCAAAATGTCAGATATATTAAAATAAAACCTAAGTGTTCTATTTATACAAGTGGGAAATTTTTCCCAGAATAACTGGCAACGTGGCACGGAGTGTATTGCAGAGCATCAGCTCCGTGCCATGGCCCTGTCATGGAGCCTCACTAGAACTCAGCTTCTAGGTAATTGTCTTCAGCGTGGCACGGAGGTAAACGCGGAGCTTAGGCTCCGTGACACGGTGCCATCGTGCACCTCCACTGGAAATCAAGTTAAAATTCCTTTTAGGAAAAATGCTTCCGCGATGGTAGCGTGACACGGCCTCCATCGCGGAGCACCAAACTTGGCCAATTTCCTTGTCGACTTCCACTTCTTGCTTCTAAGTCCATTTCTACACTTCACCAACTTGTAGATTAGTTTCCAAAAATTCCTTCTAGACGGCAAAACAATACTAATCATGTTGGTTAGTATAAATCCACATTTACCTACAAATCACATGAGAATGCACACATAAAAGTGGATAAACAAGTAGAAATGAAGTATTAAAGTATCACTTGGGCATGCAATTATGCCTAAGATCACCTACCCCACACTTAAAATCTTGTTTGTCCACGAACAATCCTTTCACTTCTCATTCAATTGAAACTCACGCATAGCTAATTTGGCGAGACCATTCAAGCTACGGCTATAAGGATTATTTAAGATAGCAAATAATCAAGAGAGCATGCACGGTTTCATTAATGAAATGAAATACACCACATTAAGACATCCTAACCTCAAGAATTGACTCTCGATCTTGAAAAACTCGTGCAAATCAACCGATCAAGACATCCGACACGAATGTTATCTCTCATTAAGCATGTTCCCTCACAACACAAGAGAGTTACCCCATGTTCACTCATAAAATTTCCAAAGCACTACATGTAGGGGTGATCACAGGCAAAAATATATGCCCGAGATACGCTTTACGACTTAAATTAGTCTCGTTTATCTAAGATTATTGTATACATTTTCATGTAATTTTAGATAAAGTAAAGATATGTGCTAACCAACATGATTAGCCTTTGTTTTGTAGGTTTTGATGACGTTTGAGTAACTAATTCATGAGTTGGAGAAGTAGATGCTTGGAGACGGAATCAACACGCGAACGTCGACAAAGAGGAGGCACAAAACAGCCCACCGGCGCGTCGACAAGGTGCCACGGCAGGCAGGCCGCTCACAACAGCCCACCTACGCGTTGGCAACGTGCCACGGCAGGTGGCCTCCGCGACCAAGGGCTGCCAACGCGCTGCCCAAGCAGCGTGACACGCTGCCAACGTGGCAGGGTGCTGCCCGGGCCGATTTCGGGTGATTTTCAGAGGGCCTCCGCGTCCGTAGCGTGACACGGAGGCCATGCTCCATGATGCACTCTGTGACACGTTGCTTGTTATTCCGGGAAAGAGTCCTACTACTATAAATAGCACACTTAGGCTTATTTTTCAGAATTGAGACTTGGTGGAGCAAGGACGTGGGTTACAGGCAGTTGAGGGACGAAAAAGCTCAGGGTTTTTTTCTCTTTCCTTCTTCTTTCAATCAATTGTTTGTATGATTAACACTTGTTTTAGGATGATTAATCCACAAATGAGTGGCTAATTCTCTTCCTTGCTGAGGTTATGAATGTCACACCCCGCGTTGGGGGGTATGACTGGCACCTGGTGCCCTACGAGGAACTGAACTGCTGGACTGGTAAGGCTGGGCACATCTGGTGCCTGGCTGGCTCTAACTCACATTTCTGGAAACAAAGGGCTATATAACGGCTGTAAACACAACCCCCGGCCCATTGGCCTATAGCCTCCTGCACCTGTAACAATAGCTGACCAGAACATGCAACTATAGGGAAACCTATGCGGGCCGACAAGGCCACCATGCTGTCTAGTTATCTGCAACTTAGCAATAAGATACTAGAGGGCTACGTGACCGACAAGGTCACCACTACTGTCAAACTTATGGCCCCACACGGCCAACACAAATGAAACACAGGAACTAATAGCTAAACAACTGCACGGCCTCACACGACCGGCTCATCTGACCACAGGGAAACATATACAGACTGCAAGCCTCTAGGAATAGCAATAGAAATGATCGGGACAAGGCCCCGACCTACAAGTACTATGCAACAAAGAAAATGAAATACGCTCCTGGAACTCAGTCTCCGAATGACAGGAGCTGAATACTCGTACGCTGACAGGGAGCACGTGGTATCGCCTGCTCATCTATGAGTACCTTCAGGCAAGTAATGCAGTGCCCCACCGGTCGTCAGTACTGCTGGTACTGAGTATGTAAAGCAACAACTGAAAGAAATATCTGAGAAACAATAATATAACTGATGAAACTAATATAGAAAGGAATGAATTAACTATCTGATAATGTAAGCCATACCTTTTCTTAATTATACTGGAAGGAGTAGGAATCGTACCCGGGAATTTATCGTGCTACTGTCGATCTACTCGTATCTACTGTAACAGGGTATAAAACATCATAACATACGTAGCATACACAAACCTTACCCGGCCCCCATAAGTCGGGAGGTACAACCAACACAGAATCTATACCCCTACCCCGGTCATCCCATCTCCTATAACCCCGTAAGCATCCTGCCAGTTCCCTGGGTATGCACTTGGGCTCGCTGAGCCCCTGACTATAACTACATCTGAGTCCGGAGGACTCCTGAATCAACACCCCGGGCGTACCCGCTCGACGGGGGTGTATAAAAGCCGACCAAGGCAAAATATGGGGAAACTGGCATCCCATCTTCGTCCCCTGTGGGACGGCATGCCACTCCATAGAGCGACGTATCCTCATCCTCTGGCGGACGAGTCGATACAGCTATCAACCCTGGGGCGGTCATGGATGCTAGGTAGTCCAACCCCAAACAATACAACGGTCTCAACTAGTAGTACTATCTGCATATCTCACATACTGAGGCTAGCTGGGATAAAGTATCTGTATATACTATTTGCTGAGCTAATGATAGCAATATATACGTACTTAATGCATGCTGAGGCTGGTAACAATATATATATAAATATAGTCTTCTGCCAAACTGTTCTGGGCTAATACTAAACAGGATATAGTGTTTCTGCTGAAAACTGTGTTGTATATTGATTTTCTATAGTAACATGATTTACTATTCCTAACATGCTTTCTAACGTCGTTTCAACTTATCATTCTATTTCTGAGCTGTCTTACAGATACTACTTTGCTCTACTGGGTTTCGATTGAATACAATGATATACTAACATTCTGTGTCACATCGCATACTGAGCATACTGTGCAGTTTCTAATGCTTATATTAGAATCTATATCGTACTAGCAAATTTCACGCAAGTTGTAACTCGATACTTCTAATATCGTACCAACAGTCGTAACAAACGTAACATATGACTTCTGGACAATCTACTGGCCTTTAAATTACTGTACTGTATCAAGATTACTTAACTTGCCGAGGAAACTAACTTTACATACCTTATCCTTGAACTATTCGTCTGTCAGATGAGTCTCGGCCGATACTTCAACTGTTTTCTCCCAACTGCATTCATAAATATCTCAATCAATACTAAATACAACTTTATTTCAAAAGGCAACGTCACTTTCGATATAGTTTATAGCCTAAACTTAGGCTTATCGAAAGACGGTCGAAAACTCGCTATTTTTCAGCGGTCCAGAAGGGAGAAATATTCACTTCTCAGCTAGGAACATATAGACATTAATTTAGAGCAATTCTACTTACCTTAGTTCGGTGGCTCGCCGATTCGTCGGCCGTATTTCAAGAAACTAATTCCGCAGGAATGCTCTCTTCTGCTAAATACTTCGGTATCTGGGATTAATTTGAGTTTGGACAGCGTTTAGCAGCGTAATCGGTTGAAAATTATAATCCCTCCTTCGTCTTCCTCTGTTTTGCTGCATTTTCCGGAAATTATAATGAGTTAAATGATATTAAACCGAAGTGGGGCTTTATATACTTGAGCCTGGACAAGGGCAACGTGTCACGGAGCCAACGCGTAGGCCTCTCCTCCGTGACACGCTGCCATCGCGGAGGGGCTCTGCCTCGGCCCCTTCCGCGATGGTTCGACAGGTTTCTCGTCCGATATTTTCCCGGGCCTTTCGATAACACGTATGGCCTTCAAATATGCTTAACCAACGTGCGAATAGGTCATCTAGGTGCTGGGAATTCTATGGGGTATAACATTCTCCCCCCCCCCCCCCTTAAGAACATTCGTCCTCGAATGTATACTGCCATCTAGAGGACTAGTTAACTTACTTGTTTAGAAAAATTTCGGCAGAGTTTCCCCTGTAATATGGACTATACCAAAAACCTGGAATGCAGAAAAGTCCAATACAGGTACTGTACACAATACTGTAGGATTCACTGGATGGTTACGTATCAATTTTCCTCATTTATACATATACAACCATAAGATACTACATAAGCAATAATACGGACATACCTGTTGCCTGACTAGGCCTGAAATAGGTGAGGATATCTGGTCCTCATACCTTCCTCCGCTTCCTAAGTTATCTCCTCTCGGTTCTTGTTACGCCTCAATACCTTTCTTTAGTCCTCAATCTGCGAATCTGTCTGTTTAAGATAGTTATTGGAACCTTTTCATAGGCCAGCTTTTCCGTAACCTGGATATTCTGGACTGGGACTGCTCTGGACGGGTCTCCTATGCATTTCCTCAGCATAGATTTATGAAAGACCAGACGAACGGATTCTAATTCTGGAGGCAAATTCAACTCATATACTACTCGGCCTGTCCTTCAACGAATCCGACAAGGCCCAACAAACCTCGGGTTGAGCTTAGCTTTCTTGGCGGACCTCACTACCTCTCATTGGGGATACTTTAGAATACCCAGTCATACATATCAAACTTCAATTTTCTGCACCGCACATCTGCATATGATTTCTGGCGGCTCTATGCAGTCAGTAAGCATTCTTCGGATAAGCTTTACCTTTTCCTTTGACTACTGAACAATATCTGGGCCAACCAACACTGATTCTCCGATTTCAAACACCGTTCGGCGAGCTGCATTTTCGCTCGTGTAATGCCTCATGAGGCGCCATCTGGATGGCTGAATGATAGCTATTATTGTAGGCAAATTCGATTAACAGTAAATGCTCACTTTGGCTACTATCGAAATCTGGCACACACGCTCGCAACATGTCTTCGAGCGTCTGAATTGTGCGCTCAGCCTGCTCATCTGTCTAAGGATAGAATACTGTGCTTAAATTAATCTGTGTTTCCAGACCCCTCTGGAACGACTGCCAGAATCTAGCTGTAAACTGTGCCCCCTATCAGAAATGATAGATACCGGCACCCCATGCAATCTAACTATTTCTCTGGTATATAATTTGGCATAATCCTCAGCCGAGAAGGTAGCCATCACTAGCAGGAAATGAGCTGATTTTTGTCAGCCTGTCAACTATTACCCAAATAGAATCATTTCCGCGTCTGGTACGGGGTAATCCTGCCACAAAATCCATATTTACTGCTTCTCATTTCCAGAGAGGCACAGCTATGTCCTAAACTAACTTGCCTGGTTTCTGATGTTCTGCTTTCACCTGTTGGCAGTTAGGACACTGGGCTACAAATTCAGCAATTTCTCTTTTTATACCTGGCCACCAGTAGTTTTCTTTGATATCATGGCACATTTTTATCGCGCCTGGGTGGAGAGAATAGCGGGCTTCCTCGCTCATAAACTGCTGGCGATGCCCTAAAATATCTGAAACGCAAATGCGGCCTTTATATCGCAACATTTCATCCCCTATAGATTTACGGCTAAAGGCGTCTGCTACCATATTAGCCCTTCCTGGGTGATACAAAATTTTCACTTTTTAAAGCATAAACTACTGCAACTAACTCCAGGTCACGGGTAAGATAATTCTCTTCATATTTTTCCAACTGCCTGAAAGCATAAGCTATTACTTTACCATGCCGCATCAACCTTCTGTACCTCCTGGCGATACTAACACTGGAGCTGACGTTAACCCGGCTTTTAACTCTTAGAAGTTCTGCTCACACGCCTCGGTCTACTGGAACCTTACTGCCTTCTGTGTCAATTTAGTCAGAGGTGCTGCTAAGGTGGAAAATCCTTTCACAAACCCTCTGCAGTACCCGGCTAACCGCAGGGATTACATACTTTGATCGGGGTGGTAGGTCTAGGCTATGTCTTCACTACTTCAATTTTTCTGTGTGTCTGTCTGTACACCAGCTTCCGACACAATGTGACCAAAAGGCTACTAAACTCAACCAAAATTCACATTTACAAAAATTGACATATAACTGACAGTCATACTAGTTTATTATACTGGAGAATCTGACAAGTAATCTACCGATATAGCTAGAGCTTACCTGGCCTTCTGACCGCATGCTAAGGCTGCTTGTTGCTAAGGTAACCTTGAATGACTATCTGTACACCATGTGCTCGTATTTGATCAGGGGGTCCTGATATTGATCATGACCTCTAATGACCTAGCTGCATAACCTTTAAATAACTGAATAGTCGGGTTGAATGACCCGAATGTGGCAGTAGTCTAACAATACTCTAATTGTTCTACTTGAGTGCCTATAGTTCGTGCGTAACCGCAGACTCGTGAGCGTCTAATTGCTCTGTTATTTTACTTAAACCACTATAAGACTAGGCTTAATCAACTTACTCCCAGGCGATCAATCTCTGGATCTTCACGGGGAGTCTACTGATCCCCCGGTCTTAATAAACACTTTGCTAGCAGGGTACTATCAATTTATTACGCCTTTGTGTGTATCCACTTGGATTTATACTGCTATTCTGGGGAATTCTCGGTCTTATAAGCTATTTTGTAACTACTGGCCTTCTGCTAGGGCTCTGTATCTGAATATCTTACGAAACCCAGCTGAAGTACTAGTCTGTCACTGACTACTGATATGGACCCTTCCTTGGGGTACCCACGGGTATTCTGACTGGGATGGCCGGCTGACTTATAGGGTGTTCCACATAATAACTGCTAGATTGGTTAAGGCCGACTCTCACCTACAAGGCTGGGAAAATGACGTACGACCACTTAACATACTAGAACAATTTTTGGTATTGCTAATCTCTGAAATTTACCTATTCGGTCTCTAATCCTGGTTCTAGCACATGCACTACTGTTACCGGTCTTCAGGGACGCCTTCCTGCTAATGCAGGCGCCAGCTGGTCGGTAGACCGTCTAACTGCGCCCTTATCATCTAGCCGTCTGTTTTAGGCCATTAACTTTGGTAAGCTCCTAGAGCCTAGATCTGACAGCAACACATAAGTCTGTTAACCTAATAACTGAAAACTGAGATAGTTTCTATGACTTCGTACGTAATTCACACCTAATCCACCCTTTCTCTTCTTCTTTTCTTTCTTTCTTCTCCCTCTTTCTTCTTTCTTTTTTTTTTTTGGCGAGGGGGGGGGTGTCCTGTAATGTAATTTGTATATGCTTTCTATTACTAATCAGCATCTGTGATTGTAGCCCTTATAGGCAGCCACTCACAGCATATCTATTATCTGTATATATATATATATATATATCAATAGCTACGTACAATATGTATTGAGTTCTGCGGTAACACATAATCTCTGACATGCTCTGCTGAATCTCATATCGTACATGATACATTGCTTCTTACGGCCTAATAATACCTCCTGCCCTGACTTATCATTTTATTGCATTGTCACCCCATTCTGAAAGTAACAAACATAAACACTTTAGTTATCGTCTGCTGTTTGAAATTCCGCCACTCTTGCGATGTGGAGTCGACGTTCGAATCTTGTAGCCTTACTAGGCATATATTCAGAGCCCATAACTGCCTGTTGGGCCTTATCTCTAGGCTACACTAGATTAGAATTGCTGTATCGGTAACTCCTTAACTTTTCCATAGCGGACATACTGCGGTATTCTGGACCGCAATCCTACTGTCAGCCCGGGGCTTAATCCTTAATACGATGCTCTATTAATCTGGGGGGGTTAACCCTGATTTCCCCACCAAATCTGGCATTCCTGCTTCTTCCTCTCATCCTGCTTAAGCTGAACTCTGGGGTTCAAGGTACCTGCCTTTCGTTGCTAATGAGATTACTGATCAAGCCTCGGCCTATACTTCTTCTGGCGTATACTCAAGCCCATCTGATTCACATGACCTCTATATCTTTCGATGTCACAACTAGATCATAACTATAATCTTACAGTTATGTCTTGCTATCTGTTAGCATATATGGCAGACTTGCTCTTTTTCTAACTCAAACTTGACTATTATTAGGCACTCATCACTAGCAGGTCTTTTACCCCTACTTCGGGTAAGCTAACAGTCTTACTTTCTTTACTGGCTTGTTATCATAAGGGTCTGCACAGCTTACATAATCATAAGGGCTCTTTATACTTTCTAATACTTACTAGGATCAATCAGCCCATCTTTACTTACTGCTTGATTTGGCAACCCCATCTCAAGTCTTATGCCCCTTTACTATACTGGCATCAAAACCAAGAGGTGGGAATAGCCCTTTTCTTATTGCAACAAGTAAAAGCATTTAACTATACAATATCCGAAAAGATGTATTTGAGATTCCTGCATTTCCCTCTCTTTTTTCATACTTACCTGGTGGTCTGACCTTGTCTATAATCTTAATCAGATCTTATATAACTAATAAGTAAATCAACTCATATGTACATTATACTTCTGACTTCCTATTCTGATGTTATCAACGTATACTGAGAATAATGCCAATAAAGGTGTCATGCTGGGAGGCCTCTGATACCCCCTCCTGCTGCTGTAGTTATCATGTAACTGGCTGATGCTCTCTTCCGTTGCTATCTCTGATCTTCTGCCTGTGATAGGGTAATGCTGATCTGCCTTTGTATCTGTAATCAAAGAATACGGTAAGTTCTTAGGGACTCAACCCTATACTGTACCGCTCTACAGCACGACTGAATAAGAATAAAAGACAACCATCCTATCATGCCTTGCAGCCTCCTACCCATAGTATGTGGTGCACAACACATCCACGGACAGGACTCTACTTAGCACGGCTTGCAGACTCCCTGGGACACGACCTGCTCTGATACCAAGTTTGTCACACCCCGCCTTGGGGGGTATGACTGGCACCTGGTGCCCTACGAGGAACTGAACTGCTGGACTGGTAAGCCTGGGCACATCTGGTGCCTGGCTGGCTCTAACTCACATTTCTGGAAACAAAGGGCTATATAACGGCTGTAAACACAGCCCCCGGCCCATTGTCCTATAGCCTCCTGCACCTGTAACAACAGCTGACCAGAACATGCAACTATAGGGAAACCTATGCGGGCCGACAAGGCCACCATGCTATCTAGTTATCTGCAACTTAGCAATAAGACACTAGAGGACTACGTGACCGGCAAGGTCACCACTACTGTCAAACTTATGGCCCCACACGACCAACATAAAAGAAACACAGGAACTAATAGCTAAACAACTGCACGGCCTCACACGACCGGCTCATCTGACCACAGGGAAACATATACAGACTGCAAGCCTCTAGGAATAGCAATAGAAATGATCGGGACAGGGCCCCGACCTACCCGTACTATGCAACAAAGAAAATGAAATACGCTCCTGGAACTCAGTCTCCGAATGACAGGAGCTGAATACTCGTACGCTGACAGGGAGCACGTGGTATCGCCTGCTCGTCTATGAGTACCTGCAGGCAAGTAATGCAGCGCCCCACCGGGCGTCAGTACCGCTGGTACTGAGTATGTAAAGCAACAACTGAAAGAAATATCTGAGAAACAATAATATAACTGATGAAACTGAAATAGAAAGGAATGAATTAACTGTCTAATAATGTAAGCCATACCTTTTCTTAATTATACTGGAAGGAGTAGGAATCGTACCTGGGAATTTATCGTGCTACTGTCGATCTACTCGTATCTACTGTAACAGGGTATAACACATCATAACATACGTAGCACACACAAACCTTACCCGGCCCCCATAAGCCGGGAGGTACAACCAACACAGAATCTATACCCCTACCCCGGTCATCCCATCTCCTATAACCCCGTAAGCATCCTGTCGGTTCCCTGGGTATGCACTTGGGCTCGCTGAGCCCCTGACTATAACTGCATCTGAGTCCGGAGGACTCCTGAATCAACACCCCGGGCATACCCGCTCGACGGGGGTGTATAAAAGCCGACCAAGGCAAAATATGGGGAAACTGGCATCCCATCTTCGTCCCCTGTGGGACGGCATGCCACTACGCAGAGTGACGTATCCTCGTCCTCTGGCGGATGTGTCGATACAGCTATCAACCCTGGGGCGGTCATGGATGCTAGGTAGTCCAACCCCAAACAATACAACGGTCTCAACTAGTAGTACTATCTGCATATCTCACATACTGAGGCTAGCTGGGATAAAGTATCTGTATATACTATTTGCTGAGCTAATGATAGCGATATATACGTACTTAATGCATGCTGAGGCTGGTAACAATATATATATAAATATAGTCTTCTGCCAAACTGTTCTGGGGCTAATACTAAACAGGATATAGTGTTTCTGCTGAAAACTGTGTTGTATACTGATTTTCTATAGTAACATGATTTACTATTCCTAACATGCTTTCTAACTTCGTTTCAACTTATCATTCTATTTCTGAGCTGTCTTACAGATACTACTTTACTCTACTGGGTTTCGATTGAATACAATGATATACTAATATTCTGTGTCACATCGCATACTGAGCATACTGTGCAGTTTCTAATGCTTATATTAGAATCTATATCGTACTAGCAAATTTCACGCAAGTTGTAACTCGATACTTCTAATATCATACCAACAGTCATAACAAACATAACATATGACTTCTGGACAATCTACTGGCCTTTAAATTACTGTACTGTATCAAGATTACTTAACTTGCCGAGGAAACTAACTTTACATACCTTATCCTTGAACTATTCGTCTGTCGGACGAGGCTCGGCCGATACTTCAACTGTTTTCTCCCAACTGCATTCATAAATATGTCAATCAATACTAAATACAACTTTATTTCAAAAGGCAACGTCACTTTCGATATAGTTTATAGCCTAAACTTAGGCTTATCGAAAGACAGTCGAAAACTCGCTATTTTTCAGCGGTCCAGAAGGGAGAAATATTCACTTCTCAGCTAGGAACATATAGACATTAATTTAGAGCAATTCTACTTACCTTAGTTCGGTGGCTCGCCGATTCGTCGGCCGTATTTCTAGAAACTAATTCCGCAGGAATGCTCTCTACTGCTAAATACTTCGGTATCAGGGATTAATTTGAGTTTGGGCAGCGTTTAGCAGCGTAATCGGTTGAAAATTATAATCCCTCCTTCGTCTTCCTCTGTTTTGCTGCGTTTTCCGGAAATTATAATGAGTTAAATGATATTAAACCGAAGTGGGGCTTTATATACTTGAGCCTGGACAAGGGCAACGTGTCACGGAGCCAACGCGGAGGCCTCACCTCCGTGACACGCTGCCATCGCGGAGGGGCTCTGCCTCGGCCCCTTCCGTGATGGTTCGACAGGTTTCTCATTTGATATTTTCCCGGGCCTTTCCCTAGCACGTATGGCCTTCAAATATGCTTAACCAACATGCGAATAGGTCATCTAGGTGCCGGGAATTCTACGGGGTATAACAATGAACAATGGTGATGAATTTTGATTATTGAATTGTATGGTTTTTCATCTCCTTCTTCCATGTTGTTCTATTAATTCTTGTTTCTACTGCATTAGTGTGTGGCCGACATTAATGTACATCTAAAAAGTCCAATTTCACTCGAGAGTGCACGAAATTGGAAAGTTGTGAATTAATAGGGTATTGTTCTTAACTTGATTTGGGAAAATTGGGTTTTGATGTGCTTTCCTGATAGAAATATACTTGAAAGCCGTATTAGTCAATTTAGGAACCGAAATTGTTTTGCTAGGTCATAAATTGCATTTGATCACAGAAATGTAGACAGATGGTTTATAATTCTTAAGTGAGATTAAATACGAGAGTTTTAATCTCTAGGCTAATGTTCTTGGCTAGCAACAGGAAGAGAAGATTAACCAAATTATGATTATAATCAAGTTCATTACTTGTTCTTAACCTTGGCATGCTCATATCCATAGTTTCAATTCAAAGTAAATATTTGTTAATAGTTTTAGTATAGACTTTATAAACAAAATTATTTAACTTTTGGTTACGTTGTTGTCAGCATATTTAGAAGTAAGATAGAATATAGTATACTTGAGCAATTTTACTTATCCAGAGTCTCCTTGGTTCGATACTTGGCTTACTTAGCCACTTTATTACTTGTTTGACCACGTGCACTTGCGTGTCGGTTTTTAACCTATAGCAAACCCACCGAACAAGTTTTTGGCGCCGTTGCCGAGGAGACTTGGCAATAGGTGAATTTGTTTTAAGTGTAATTTACTGTATTTTATTTTTCTCAAGTGCTGACAACTTAGTCTTAGTGTTTGTTTTAATTCTTTTGCATTTTACTTTTTCTTTTTCAAATACCCTTATTGACATGACATCGTGGAATATAAATTGTTTCAATGGTGGATACTCATATTTTAGTGAATCTTGTCTGAATTGCGGAGGACACCACTTGTGGCAACAATGTAACACGTGTAATATATGTGGTGGTCAAGATGGCCATTGGGATGGCTATCCGAATGCATATTCCCCTCCCCCAAGCACCTACTATGATCCTTCTGTTGTTTTTCCTGAATATAGGCATGCTGAAAATGAGGACTTGGGACGCCAAGCTCGAATAGAAGACATGCTGAAACAACTCTTGGAGCAATCAGAAGCAATGAAGGAGGCGATGGCAGTATTGAGAATTCAGCAAGAAGAGAATGCAGAGGCTCTAGAAAGGATGAGCATCAAATTCACGGAGATGATTGCTGAAGCTGAAGCTTGTGATAAATTGCAGGTAACAACTTTAGCCGATATTCAAGAGGAAATACAAGAGGAAGACAAGGGTGAATTTTTGGAGGAAGCCCAACAATCAGAATCTCTTGAGTGCCCCCGTGATGGGCTCACACTTATGGAAAATCCATTCATGAAAGAAGAGATAGAGTACCCCCCATTTGACATTAATGATGAGATAGATGTCGATGCTGAGAAGGAGTATACAAGTAAGGAGGTCAAGCAAAATGCAGTTTCAGAGTTGAGGTGTATTGAACCACACTCTACACATTTTTCGACGTTAAATTTGGTTGACAACATAGAAAGAGAGTCTTCCAAGCTTATAGAGAAAAGTCTAGAGGAGGACCAAGCACCATATATTTTGAAATTTGCCAACGCGGAGAGACAAAATGACTTCGCTTACTTGAGGGCCAATAAAGTAAAAAGGCAACACCTACTGTTTGGTCCTTACAATTTTTCACCACCACCCCTAGAACATAAGAGGAAATTAGAAAAGAAATTAGGGGTGAGATTCATATCCTCAAGGTGGAGGAAAAAGTGGTGAAACTTGGTACGTCGTGCCGCGACGTAAAATTAGGCGCTGCTTGGGAGGCAACCCAAGGGTACCATAGGTACCATTTTAATTTCTTGCAATTGAGTTAATTTTTGTTTATTTTCATCTTGTGTTGTTTTGGTGGAAAGTTAAGTGCAGATTGAGGGGAAGTCTGAGTACCCGTGGAGGAGGAAGATGACAAGCATGGAAGAGAAAAAGTGTGGGGTTGAACACCCACTTGTGCAAAGTTGAAGAAAGGCATGTTGCTAGCTAGGCCTAAAGACCCCAGGGAGTATTTCTCACCCTTTGTAAATTTTAATTTGATGCTATGAGGACATAGCATGATTTAAGTGTGGGGTGAGGGAAATTTCAAGGGAAATTTCAAAAAAATTTTGTTGTGCTTAACGATTTTTGGTGAATGTAATGCTTGTGAGAAATTTGAAAATTTTGAAAATTTTTTGTGAATTAAGCATGACTTCATCACCCGTTGGTTTTTCTTTTCGTTTCTTTTCCGACAGGGGGTATTTGAACCGAGGAATAAAATTTTTCTTTTTCTTTCCTTGGTCTGTATATAGTGTTTTTAGTCATAGTTAGGGACTGTTTCCGACGATGGATGGATGACGACCGTCTTGAGGAAAAATTAGTCTATAGGTTTTGGGTTTTTGAAACCATAACTAATTGGTGCTTGATGTTCTTTTTATGTGCTATGCATGGTTGTAAGATGCAAGTATGTTCAGTGTGAAGCATGCAAGTGTATAACTTTGTTTGAGACACTTAGGCTCTTGAATTTGACTCAATATGATTGAAGCTTAATTCTGAATTCTTGTGATTAGCTGAGTAAGAGTCTACTGATTGTGTCTTGATTTGAGCATGTGCCATGAGTGTACGGTTTTTGAGCATTCTGTGCTATTATGAAATGTCTAGAACTTGCCTGGTGTGTATATAAAATGAAATGAAGGATGTAAATTGTAGGAGATGATTTAGGCATTTCTTTGAATGAACCAAACTTTTATCCCTCATTATACCTACGTTGAAAAATTAATCCTAGTTAACCCCATTGAGCCTTGAGCCTATTCTTTGACAGCTGCAACATAAGCTTAATCCTTTTTCTTTCATTAGCCGTGAAATTGAACCAAAACTCCTAAGCGCTTAAAGGAAAAATCCGAAAGAGTAAAGGAGTGAGAAGAATGAAAAAGAAGGGAAAGTAGCAATTGTAAGAGTTGAGAAAGGTCGAAGGTGCACTTGTTTGAATATGGGTGAGTATTAGTAGGGAGTAAGAAAATAAATAAATGAAAAGTTACTTATAAAACTCCTTACTAATATGCTAAAAGTGCCTAAAGAAAGGGGGGAACAAAAGAGGAAAAAGAAAGATGAAAAGAGAAAAAGGTGAAGTGAGGGAAGGGAAGTTTGTAATGAAGGCGTGATGTATTAAAAGCTCTTAGGAAAGATAGTCACTATTACTGATCATAATAGTACTTACCCGCACCTGAGTTACATTACAACCTAAAAAGTCCTACTTGATCTTACATTCATACATCTTTAAATTAGTGGAATAAAACACTAAGGGCAAGCTTATGGGTCATCACATAATGCATGTGAATTCTTTGTGAGAGTGAGTGTAATTCTATTCATATACCCACACATGTTGTGATATAAAAATTGTTTTTGCGTGTGAAATTGGGTAACTCTCTTTCCGCGAGGGGCACATGTTGAATGAAGGATATAATTCAGGTGGGATTTCTTAATCAGTTGATTTGCACGAGTTTGCTAAGATTGAGAGTCGATTCTTGAGGTTAAGAAGTCTTAACATAGTTGTACTTCATTTCAATGATCAAATCAGGCATGCTCTATTTTTAGCTTGTATCTTACGTAATCATTATAGCCGTAACTTGAATTATCTTGCTAAATTAGTTATGTGGGAGTATCCATATGCATGATATGTAAAAGGTTGTTCGAGGACGAACAAGGCTTTAAGTGTGGGGTTGTGATCACGGGCAAAAATATATGCCTGAGATACGCTTTACGACTTAAATTAGTCTCGTTTATCTAAGATTATTGTATACATTTTCATGTAATTTTAGATAAAGTAAAGATATGTGCTAACCAACATGATTAGCCTTTGTTTTGTAGGTTTTGATGACGTTTGAGTAACTAATTCATGAGTTGGTGAAGTAGATGCTTGGAGACGAAATCAACACGCGAACGTCGGCAAAGAGGAGGCACAAAATAGCCCACCGGCGCGTCGACAAGGTGCCACGGTAGGCAGGCCGCTCACAACAGCCCAACTGTGCGTTGGCAACGTGCCACAGCAGGTGGCCTCCATGACCAAGGGCTGCCAACGTGCTGCCCAAGCAGCGTGACACGCTGCCAACGCGGCAGGGTGCTGCCCGGGCCGATTTCGGGTGATTTCCAGAGGGCCTCCGCATCCGTAGCGTGTCACGGAGGCCATGCTCCGCGATGCACTCTGTGACACATTGCTTGTTATTCCGGGAAAGAGTCCTACTACTATAAATAGCACACTTAGGCTTATTTTTCAGAATTGAGACTTGGTGGAGCAAGGACGTGGGTTACAGGCAGTTGAGGGACGAAAAAGCTCAGGGTTTTTCTCTCTTTCCTTCTTCTTTCAATCAATTATTTGTATGATTAACACTTGTTTTAGGATGATTAATCCACAAATGAGTGGCTAATTCTCTTCCTTGCTAAGGTTATGAACAATGGTGATGAATTTTGATTATTGAATTGTATGGTTTTTCATCTTCTTCTTCCATGTTGTTCTATTAATTCTTGTTTCTACTGCATTAGTGTGTGGCCGACATTAATGTATATCTACAAAGTCCGATTTCACTCGAGAGAGCACGAAATTGGAAAGTTGTGAATTAATAGGGTATTGTTCTTAACTTGATTTGGGAAAATTGGGTTTTGATGTGCTTTCCTGATAGAAATATACTTGAAAGCCGTATTAGTCAATTTAGGAACCGGAATTGTTTTGCTAGGTCATAAATTGCATTTGATCACAGAAATGTAGACAGATGGTTTATGATTCTTAAGTGAGATTAAATACGAGAGTTTTAATCTCTAGGCTAATGTTCTTGGCTAGCAACAGGAAGAGAAGATTAACCAAATTATGATTATAATCAAGTTCATTACTTGTTCTCAACCTTGGCATGCTCATATCCATAGTTTCAATTCAAAGTAAATATTTGTTAATAGTTTTAGTATAGACTTTATAAATAAAATTGTTTAACTTTTGGTTACATTGTTGTCAGCATATTTAGAAGTAAGATAGAATATAGTATACTTGAGCAATTTTACTTATCCAGAGTCTCCTTGGTTCGATACTTGGCTTACTTAGCCACTTTATTACTTGTTTGACCACGTGCACTTGCGTGTCGGTTTTTAACCTATAGCAAACCCACCGAACAAGGGGTATGTGAATAAGATTACGCTCTCTCTCCCAAAGAATTCACATGCATCATGTCGTGAACCATAAGCTTGCCCTTAGTGTTTTACTCCACTAATTTGAGGATGCATGACGTAAGATCACGTAGGACTTAATGGGTTGTAATGTAAGCTAAGGAAATAGTAAATACTGGGCTAACCAATAGTAACTAGCTTCCCCAAGAACTTTTAATACATCCCATATTCATTACGGACATTGCTTCTTCCTCAGAATTTTCTCTTTGTTTTTGTTCCCATTTCTTTAGGCACACTCGACTTACTAGCAAAGAGTATTTAAGCAACTTTTTTCATTCATTAATTTTCTTACTCTCTACTAATAATTAATTAATTCCAAACAAGTGCACCTTTGTCCTTTTCTTTAACTTTCACAACTTCCACTTTCCCTTCCGTTTCAAGCTTCTCACTCCTTCACTCTTTGAGGAATTTTTTTTTACCTTAAGCGCTTAGGAGTTTTGGATCAAATTCACGACTAATGAAAAAAAAAAGGGATTAAGCTTGGGTTGTATCTATCAAAGAATAGGCTAAAGGCTCAATGGGCTTAACTAGGATTTAACATTCAAGGTGGGTACGATATGGGAGAAAATTTTGGTTCATTCAAATAAATGCCTACATCCTTTCCCATAATCCACATCCTTCATTTCGTTTAATATATACACCAGGCAAGTTCTAGACACTTCACAATAGCATGGAATATTTCAAAACTCACTCACTGCACATCCTCAACTTAAGACATATTCACAGACTCTTGATTCAGTTAATTACAAGAATTCAATAATTAAGACTTGATCACACCGAGTCTAATTCTATGGCCTAGGTATCTCAACATGTTTAAATCATTTGCATGCTTCCGTACGAATCACTCTTGCATCTTACAATCATGTGTAGCACATAACAAGAATTTCGAACCATTAATTAGCTACACATTTGGAAAACAAACGAAAGAAAAATAATCTAAAACTATCGACTAAATTTCCCTTAAGACGGTCGTCATCCATCCATCATAGGGAACAGTCGCTATCTAAGACATCGGTTCAAGGGGACTATTCTCGGAAAAAGCAGCAAAAATAAAAACCGAGAAACCCAAACAAAAAAAATCGATAGAAAAAAATAAATATAATCAAAAAATTTACACATAACTTCCACAAGCAGCTTACTATTTATTACAGCACCAACTACCACAAATTCATCAGCCACATAACATGAAACACGGAGTCACAGAGTCACAAATAGCACATCCACATAAGCACAAACACAAATAGCCTTTCTACACTAGCACCTAATTGCTCCCACCCACACTTAATCGAAACACTGTCCAAGTGTTCACATATCTGCAATTAAAAACAAAGTTTGGGTGGTGTAACTCCCTGATCAATCAAAATAGTCAATCTCTTCATCAGGTGCCAGTGCCTCATCGTCAAGATCAGAATCATCCCCGCCGTCTTCCTCCGACTCAATGTATGAGTCCTCCCGGCATGTTTCCTCATCAGTAGGGACTTCATCATCCACAGGCTCTACAAATGCAGGCCCAATTTTGCACAAGGCTCGGGTATGCTCATTAAATTGATAGTCCATCTAGAGCTGCCACAATTCATCCTCTGTAGCAGGTCTCCCACCATTCTGCAACTGCAGCATCTGCATACCATACAATCTGTCCATGAACTGGTCATTCCGAGCATGACGCTCGGCGAGTGTAAGTACCAGCCCATATGTGGTGTCGGGTGCTTTGGTCTTGGTGACGTCCAAGCCCGACGATTAATGTGCGGGATGTAATCCAAGGCCTCTTCTTCAATACTGTGGCCTTTGAGGAAAGCAGTGATAAGACCACCGAACCCATATCGATGCCGCTGATGCAGTCTGGCTCTCTTCATGGCGGAGATGATCACCGCTCCAACATTAATTTCCAGCCCTTTCATCAGTGTATAAACCAGACAAACTCTATCCCAGGTGACATCAGTCATGTGCACCCCTGGGATCAGACAAGAGCAAACTATCTTTAACCATATCCGAGCTTCTCTATTCATCTGGGAATATAGCAATGTCTGATGGTATCCCCTTTCCTTGTGACGACTCTACTTGGCTGTTGATCGAGCTCCACATAAAGTGCGTCTGATATCTGCGTATGGTGGAGTGATGTTCAGCTAGCGGAGGACATGAGCGTCTGTGTCCCACGTCCCCAGGATTGCATTTAGATGCTGTGGTTCAAAAGTAACCACCTGCCCTCTGATCTTGACAGTATGTCTATGCAAAGTCCAGTTCCAGTTAGCGTAGAATTCCCGGATAAGATGGAGATTGCACTCTTTGGGTTCTTCAAAAATGAAGTTTAACCCAGCAGTGTAAATCCTATATAGGATCCTTGGGAATTCCTGTGCTAGTGGTTCCCGTGCTATTTGTTCCTCCGGGAAATACTTGGTTTCCTTGTGTTTGGAATACCATTTCTTTCCCTCATCTGTCACCCATCTTGTTCTATATTGTCTGCGTTGCCCTCGAGAAACAGATGGTGTTGCTGGTACTGCTGCCCCAATTCTTACTCTTTTTCTCCTGGCGCCAGATGTGGATGCGCCCTTGCCTTTATCCTGCCTTCCAGACATTTGTCCTATGCATTCAAAGACATACAGTTCAAATGTTATTCAAGGCATAGTTGGCTATGACTAAGGTTGGGCTTAACTCGATCACCCCACACTTAGTCGTTAGTCGTAACCAATACAAATTGACAAGAACAACCACCTATTTTCAGCTCTTATTTACCAACAGGTTTAGTGCATTCATACAAATGGATGGAATGGTTTCATTGTACTACTCAGACTTCATACAATGCATTATGAAATTTCATCCATCTTTTCATTGACAACATCATGATCAATTCTCACTTTATGCACCCACCTATGGGATTTTCCTACTTTCATTACCCCAGCATTTGATCTTCAAGCTCACACATTCACAATTCAAGCACCAAAAAAAAAATTTAAACTCCAACACTATCCACAAAACTTTCTAACTTAAGTTTTCAACATATACTCAATTATCCAACTCAAGTTGTCAACAAATGCTCAATTTTTCAATTCAATTTTTCAATCCATACTCAATTTCCCAACCCTAGGTATCAACAATGGAAGAATTTCAACGCACGTCATGTAATTATTGAGTTCTAAGCACAAAGTAGTACAAAATCAACATTCATCAATGGCTCAAACAATCATATACCTCCTCAATACCTTACGGCAGATTTTCTTCACAAAACATGCACAAGGTTTGAATTTTTCATCTAAAATAGAAAGAAAATGGAAGAACATACCTTACATAACACGATTGAAATGAAATTTGTGGAATTTGTTGAGTACTTCCATGCCACGCTTGAGGGAGAAGGGGGATTGGGGTTTTTGTTGCGGAGATGTGAAGAAAAGTGGGAAAAATCGGGGTTTGAGGTGTTAAAAAGGGGTAATTCGTGCGGGTCAACCCGATGACCCGAGGTGACCCGACGCGAACTTTGCCTCAATGTGTCACGGAGGCCATCGCAGAGGCCAGGCTCCGTGACACAGAGCCAACGCGAAGGCTTTCTAGAATTTTTTAAAAATTCCAAAATGAAGCCTCAACATGTCACGGAGGGTAACGCGGAGGTCCACCTCCGTGACACGGAGCTAACGCGAGGGCTCTCTGGAATTGTCCCTAATTTTTATTTTCTTACATTGATTTTTCACTTGCACTTTTGTATTTTGGCCCTCCATTTCACCTGAAAATCATCCAACGACAATAATTTGTTAGAAATCATGGGTTGCCTCCAAACTATTTCCAGCCTTTTCTTCTTTTTTTTCTCTTTTTTTTTCCAATAATCCTAACTAATCTATTAAATTACATTCACGGGTTGCGTCCCGTGCAGCGCCTGGTTTACCATCACGGCTCGACGCTTTTCATCCTTACTCATCTACTAAAGTGATAGATGTCTTCTCTCGAATAACGTCTTCACCCTAGTAGTTCTTACATCTCTATCCATTCACCAAAAATGTGGTACTTTTATCCTCTTGCCACAATTCAACTGCCCCATGTGGGGTCATTCTCACAACTTCAAACGGCACTGACCACTTGGACCGCAACTTCCCTGGGAAGAGTTTCAACCTCGAGTTGAACAGCAACACTTTTTGCGCTGGCTCAAAGATCCGATGCACCATGTGCCTGTTGTGACACCTTTTAGTTTTCTCCTTGTAGCATTTAGCACTTTCATAGGTGTGCCATCGAAACTTGTCTAACTCACTCAGCTGCATCAATCTCTTATTTCCTGCTAGCTTAGGATCCATGTTTAGCTTTCTTACGGCCCAATAAGCTCGATGTTCCAGCTCCACAGGTAGATGACATGCCTTCCCATAAACCAATCTGTATGGAGAAGTCCCAATGGGTGTCATGTGTGCAAATCTGTAAGACCACAACGCATCGTCAAGTTTGCTTTCCAAATCAATTCGTTGTGCATTCACTGTTTTCTACAGAATTTGCTTAATCTCCCTGTTTGACACCTCTACTTGCCCGCTAGTTTGGGGATGATACGCTGTCTCCACTTTGTGTCGCACCCCATACTTAGCTAGCAAGTTTCTAAACCCTTCATTCACAAAATGTGCCCCTCCATCACTAATAATAGCTCGGGGTGTACCAAACCTGGTGAAAATCTGCTTCTTCACAAATTTTGTCAGCACCTTGTTGTCGTTCCTGGTACAAGCTACTGCCTCGACCCACTTAGACACGTAGTCCACTGCTACCAAGATGTAACGATTACCAAATGACGGTGGAAACAGGCCCATAAAGTCTATCCCTCATACATCGAAAACCACAACTTCTAATATCTGATGCAATGGCATCTCCTGTCTCCTGCCAATTGTTCCTGTTCTTTGACATCTATCACACATTTTGACATAAGCTATAGCGTCTCTAAACAGTGTGGGCCAAAAGAAACCAAACTGCAGCACCTTGTGAGCTGTTTGCTCTCCTCCATGATGACCTCCATACAGCGATAAATGACAACTCCTCAGCACTTCTGCAATCTGACTTTTTGGAATGCATCGCCTCATCACTTGGTCTGGTCCTTGCTTGAACAGGTACGGCTCATCCCACATATAGTACCGGGACTCATGCCTCAGCTTCTTTCTTTGTTGAGTCGTTGCCTCTGGTGGGTATACTCCACTTACCAACAAGTTCACAATATCTGCATACCAAGGGAGTTCCGATTCCTTTATTGCCAAGAGTTGTTCATTCGGGAACTCTTCTCGGATGCGCTCACCTTCCTGCACATGTGAATGGCTCTCCAGTCGCGATAGGTGGTCTGCAACCTGATTCTCACTCTCCTTTTTTTCTAGGATCTCCAGATCAAACTCTTGCAACAATAAGATCCACCTGATTAGCCTTGGCTTCGCATCCTTCTTGCCACACAAGTACCGAATTGCTGCATGATCAGTATATACCACCACTTTCGACCCCACCAGATAGGATCTGAACTTGTCAAATGCAAACACTAAAGCCAACATCTCCTTCTCCGTGACTGTATAATTGACTTGGGCAGCGTCAAGTGTTTTGCTTGCATAATAAATGGAATGAAAAATTTTATTCCTACGCTGCCCCAATACAGCTCCTACAGCCACGTCACTTGCATCACACATCAACTCAAAAGGATGTTCCCAATCAGGAGAAATGAGAATGGGCGCTTCCACCAGCTTCTCTTTTAGCTCCTCAAATGCTTCTACACATTCCTTGTCAAATTCAAACTTCACCTCTTTTTCTAGCAACTGGCATATCGATCTAGAAATTTTTGAGAAGTTCTGGATGAACCATCTGTGAAACCCAGCATGTCCTAGAAAGCTGCGAACACCCTTAACTAACACTGGTGGTGGTAGCTTTTCAATCACCTCAATCTTTGCACGATCGACTTCTAACCCTCTGCATGACACCTTATGGCCAAGAACGATACCCTCCTTGACTAAAAAGTGGCACTTTTCCCAGTTGAGCACCAGGCCTGAGTCTTCACATCGAGCTAAACCCTGTCAAGATTCTGCAGACACATAGAAAACAAATTACCAAAAATAGAAAAGTTATCCATAAATACCTCGACAAAATATTCCACCATATCGTGGAAGATCGCCATCATGCATCACTGGAATGTGGCTGGTGCATTGAATAGACCAAATGGCATTCGCCTGAAAGCATATGTCCCATAAGGACATGTAAAAGTGGTCTTCTCCTGATCCTCCGATGCTATGGCTATTTGATTATAGCCAGAATAACCATACAAAAAAAATAATATTCCTGACCTGCCAACCTGTCCAAAATCTGATCAATGAATGGAATAGGATAATGATCTTTCCTCGTGGCCTCATTGATCTTCCTGTAATCCATGCAAATTCACCAGCCCGTGACTGTGCGTGTGGGAATCAGCTCATTCTTTTCATTGGTGACCACGGTCATCCCTCCTTTCTTCGGAACGCACTGAACTGGGCTAACCCATTCACTGTCTAAGATAGGATATACCACACCTGCATCAAGCCACTTGATCACTTCCTTTCTGACTGCGTCTTTCATCACCGGGTTCAACCTCTGCTGATGTTGCACAGTTGGCTTGGATCCTTCTTCCATAAATATCCTGTGCATGCAGAAAGCTGGACTAATCCCCTTGATGTCCGACATCTGCCAACCCATTACTCTCTTCCGCCTCTTAAGGACCACCAATGCATCTTTCACTTGTGCATCTGTCAGTTCTGCTGAAATGATGAATGGCAAGGTGTCATCTTCACCCAAAAATACATACTGCAGATGTGGAGGCAATGTCTTTAACTCCAATTCGGTGCCTCCTCAATTGATGGCTGTTCGGCTAGTGTTATATGGGTATATAACTCACACGCAAGTGCACGTGGTCGAACAAGTAGTAAAGTGGCTTAAGTAAGCCAAGTATCGATCCCACAAGGACTGGGATGAAGTGCAATCTGCTCAAGTGTACTATATTTTGATTCTAAAAATGCAGACAACAGTGTAACCAAGAGTTTGATATTTTGTTTTATAATTTTTATGCTAAATCTAAAATAACTATCTAATTTGAATCTGAACTATGAATGAGAGCATGCTGAGGTTAAACGAACATGTAATGAAATTAATTTTCGATATAATTTGGTTAGTCTTTTCCTCCGGTTGCTAGCCAAGAACTATTACCAAGAGATTAAAACTCTCGTATTTAACCTCACTTACGAATCATGAACCATCCACCTACATTTCTGTGATTAAATGCAATTCATGTTCTACCCATACAAACCCGGTTCCTAAATTGACTAATACGACTTTCAGGTATATTTCTATCCTGAAAGTAAATCAATTCCCAATTTTCCCAAACAAAGAAAAGATCATATCCTATTAATTCACAACTTTCCAATTTCTTGCTCTCTCGAGTGAAACCGGACTTTTTAGATGTACATTAACGTAGGCCACACATTAATGCAGTAAGAATAAGAATTAATAGAACAACCATGGAAGAAAAGATGAAAAACCGAAGAATCAATGATCACATTTCATTACAATTGTTCATAACCTCAGCAAGAAGATGAATTAGCCACTCATTTGTGGATTAAACATCGTTAAATGAGTGTTAAACATACAAGCAATTGAATTCAAGTAGAAGGAAAGAGAGAAAAACCCTGATAATTTCGTCCCCTCAACTGCCTGTAACCCACGTTCTTGCTCTACCAAGTCAGAATATTGAAAAAAATGAACCTAAGTGTTCTATTTATACTGGTGGGAATTTTTTCCGGAATAACAAGCAACGTGTCACGGAGTGCATCACGGAGCACTGCCTCCGTGACACGCTACGGACACGGACCTTCACTGGAACAGGGGGTCCAAGAAATAAAGCCCAACGTGGCATGGCGTGCAACGCGGAGCCAAGCCACCGTGCCACGGACCCATCGCGTACCCTCTCTAGAATTTGGGCAAAATTTTCCTATCCAGGCAGAAGGCCTCCGCGATGGCAGCGTGACACGGCTCCATCACGGAGCCCCTTTATTTCATGTTGTCCAATGTCTTGTCCCTTGCTCGCATCCAAGTCCAACCCCGATATCCTCCAACATGCATTTTAGCTTCCCGAAATTACATTTTACCTGCAAAACAATGCTAATCATGTTGGTTAGTATAAATTCACATTTTATTACCAATTACATGAGAATATATACACATTGATAGATAAACAAGGCTAAAATGGTACTTTTGAGTATCACTTGGGCATATAAATTTGCCCAAGATCACTTACCCCACACTTAAATCCTTGTTCGTCCTCGAACAACAATCCTACACTTCATGCAATTTACATCCCAACCTCACTACTTTGGTTCGATAATTTAGGCTACGGTCATACCGATTATTCAATACAGCAAATCATCAAGAAAACATGCATGGTCCTATCAATGCAATGACCTTCAATACATCAAGACCTCCTAGACTTAAGAATTGACTCTCGATATTGGAAAACTCATGCAAATCAGCTGATCAAGATATCCAACACGAAAATTAATCTCTCATCAAGCATGTTCCCTCACAACACAAGAGAATCTTCCCCTTTTTGCTCATATGACTCACAACATTTTAAACAGGGGCATGTAAACACAATTTCACTCTCTCTCCCAAAAGAATTCACATGCATCATGTCATGACCCATAAGCTTGCCCTTAGTGTATTACTCCACTAATATAAAGAAGTGCGATGTAAGATCACGTAGGACTTTAACTGGTTGTAATGGAAGCTACGGAACTAGTAAATATTGGGTTAGCCAATAATAGCCACTAGCATCCTTAAGCGCCTTTTCAACACATCCCATCAACTCATGGACATTGTTTCTTCTTTTCATCATCCCATTCTTGATGTTTTTCTTTAGTTTGGCCCATCTTATTAAGCACACTTGACACAACAACAAAGAGTATTCATGCACCTTCATTATAGTTTATTTATAACAAGTGCACCTTCAACCTTTTCTTTTCTTCTATCACTCTGCTTTTCTTTTTCTTTTCACCATTCTCACTCTTTTGACACTTTGGGAGAATTATTTTCTCTTCTTAAGCGCTTAAGAGTTTTGTATCGACTTTACGGCTAATGAAAAGAAGGGATTAAGCTCGGTTTACACTTTTCGACAAAAGAAAAAAATAATAGGCTAAAGGCTCAATGGGCTGACTAGGGTATACGATCAAGGTAGGTATGACAATGAAAAATAGAAACTTTCGGTTAAAACAAAGAAATGCCTACATCCTTTCCTACAATACACCTCCTTCATTTCGTTTTGTACACACACCAGGCAAGTTCTAGGCATTTCACACAGCATGGAATAACAACACCTCACTTCACACTTATTGCACATGCTCAATTCAAGATGTATTCACAGACTCTTCAATCAGCTAATTACAGGAATTCAAACATTAAGCCTCAATCAAACTGAATCGAACTCTATGGCCTAGGTATCTCAACATATTTACAAAGTTGCATGCTTTCATTCGAATCACCTTTGCATTTTAAATATCATGTACAACACGCAACCAGAATTTCACAACCATACAGTAACTACAGGTTTTGGGATGCAACCCACCAAAGAAAAAAATTGAAAAATAATTAAAACACTACTCCTAATGACTACATTTCCCTTAAGACGGTCGTCATCCATCCATCATAGGGAACGGTCACTACTATGACTTCGGTTCAATGGGACCATTCTCGGTAAAAGAACCGAAAACAAATGCCGAGAAACCCAAGAAGTAAAAAATATTGAAAATATCGATCATTTCGATAGAAAAAATATGTACAAAATCAGCTAGCAACATTCAGCAACACACACCAATTTCACATAAATTTACAATACAGAACAACAACTTAACAATTCATAAATCACAAGGAACAACAAAATTTCACATGCACGACAACAAATTAGAGCATACATACATAACAGCACAGCCCAGCACCTAACTACTCCCACCCCACACTTAGCTCGAACACTATCCCCAGTGTTCACAAAAATTAAAATAGCACAAAATCGGGTGGTGGAACTCCCTGATAAATCCAAGTACTCCACTTCTTCGTCGGGTGTTGCTGCTTCATCTCCCATGTAGGAATCACCCCCATCGTCTTCATCGGACTCCACATCAGAGTCCTCCCGATGTGTCTCCTCATCTGTGGGGACGTCATCATCCGTGGGCTCTACAAATGCTAGCCCAACTCGGCATAGATCCCTGGCATTCTCGCCGAAGGGGTAGTCTAGCTTGAGCTGCCATAGCTCCTCCTCGTTCACCGGCCTCCCGCCTATCCTCAGCTGGAGCATTTGCATCCCATACATGTGAGCCATATACTGATCATAACAAGCATGTCGCTCGCCAAGTGTAAGCACTGGCCCGCGGGTGGTGTCGGGTGCCTTAGTTTTAGTAACATCTAAGGCCCGCTGCTCCATCTGCGGGATATAGTCAAGGGCCTCTTCCTCGACATCTAGGCCCCTGAGGAAGGTGGTCAGTAGTTCACCAAAGCCGTACCTGTGCCCCTGATGCAACCGGGCTCTCTTCATGGCGGAGATAATTACCACCCCCACGTTGATCTCTAGCCCTTTCATCAGGGCGTACACTAGGCATACACGATCCCGGGTTACATCTGTCATATGTACCCCCAGGATTAGGCAGGAACAGACAATCTTCAGCCATATTCTGGCTTCCCTGTTTATCTGTGAATAGGGCAAAGTCTGGTGGTAGCCCCTCTCTTTGTGGCTGCTCCATCTAGCTATCGATCGGGTCCCAACAAGGTGCGTCTGATGTCCGCATATGGTGGGGTAATGTTCAGCTATCGGAGTACGTGGGCATCTGTGTCCCGCGCTCCTATGATGGCATTGAGGTGGTGGGGCTCTAATGTGACTATTTGCCCTCTGATTTTTATGGTGTGACTTCTGATAGTCGGGTTCTAGTTGGCATAAAATTCCCGAACCAGGTGCAAGTAACATTCCTTGGGCTCTTCAAAGATGAAATTGAGCCCAGCTGCCTCGATTCGGTGGACCATCCTAGGGAACTCCTGTGCCAATGGTTCCCGTGCTATATGCTCCTCGGGGAAATATTTGTTTTCTTTGTGCTTTGTGTACCACTTCTTCCCCTCATCCGTCACCCATCTTGTTCCGTATTGGCAGCATTGGCCGCGTGGAACTGCTGGTGCTGCTGGGACTGCTATGCCCAGTATGATTCGCTTCCTTCCGGCGTCAGATGTTGATACGCCTTTCCCTTTTTCTTGCCTGCTCGCCATTTTACCTGTCAACCCAAGTAGACAAGATCAACGTTAAGCCACTGAGTATTAACTTCGGCTAAGGTTGGGTTAAGCTAGGCTACCCCACACTTAGTCCGTAGCTACAGTTACAACATACCGGCAAGATTATCTTTATTTCTACAAATAAACAACCAACTTATACAGACATGCATAGTGCATACGAAGAATTCGATGATATATATTCTATGTACTACTCAGACTTCTTACAGCTAATTACAATCATTACCATCGATAACCTTTTAACCCATCGCACTTAGCAAGGAAAAAACAAAGAAACGAAAACAACAACAAAAATTTATCTACACGAACCTATACAACCAACCCAATTCTTGCAATTTCAGTATTCCTCTAACCCGAGAATCCGTCGTTATTTCAACATCCTAACAATTAGTACATCGACTCATCTCATTCAACATGTACATCCCGGCATGAATTTCACAAGTTAACTACATTTTCTACTTCAAATTCAAGAACAAGCCCTAGAATTGATAGTATCAAGAAAATTCGATTGAATTATGCAATTAACGAGTTCAAGCAATCATAACGACATTCCGAACATTCATCAACAACACTTCAATTGAATTCATGATTAATTTCTACTTAGGGCAATTTAGCTCACCACACATGCTCAATATTGAAGAAATTCGACAAGAAATGAGATGGAATCGAAGAACATACATTGAAGTTGAAGAATTGAAGCAAACTTGATGATTTTCTTAGCCTACTCCGTGTCACGTTGAAGGGGGATGGGTTTTGGGGGAGTTTGGTCGCAGAGTGATTGAAAAATAAGGGAAAGGGAGGGTTTTTCGGGGTTAAAAAGTAGTAAAATCACGCGGGTCACCCGGCGACCCGGTGTGACCCGTCGCGATATACACGGCAACGTGTCACGGAGTGCATCGCGGTGCACTGCCTCCGTGACATGGAGCTGTCGCGAACCCATTCTGGAAATTTTAAAAAAAATCCGGATTATACCTCAACGTGTCACGTAGGGTAACACAGAGGTCCACCTCCGTGACACGGAGCTATCGCCCTAGCTCACTGTTTTGCCACTTTTTATTAATTTTCATACCTCAACTTTTCCTTTGCGATTCCGTGCATATTTTCCTCCGTTTGACCTGAAATTCATCTCACTATACAAAATTGGTTAGAATTATAGGTTTCACTCCAACTAAAAAATAAAAACTAAAACTAAAACAAAAAATTTTGTTGTTAATTAAGAAAAAAGAAAAAGAAAAAAAATCTATTAACAATTTACAAAGAAGAAAATTTTTTCCACGGGTTGCCTCCCGTGCAGAGCCTGGTTTACCATCTCGGCTCGACGTTATTAAGCTTAGTTGTCCTCTAGGGTGATGGACGATTTCTCTCGATCACCGTCCTCCCCCCAGTAGTGCTTACCCCGATCCGGTGGTTTTCCCATTAACTCTCGTGAGTCCTTAATCTTCTCATCATCACCTTGATCAATCACATTGATCACCGAGAGTTCTTCGTGCACCATCGGGAGCTTGGGTGCCTTGTACACATCGAACACCTCCGCCTTGTCGTGTGCTCGCATTGTTAGCTGCCCAGCAGCTACGTCAATTAGTGCTTTCCCGGTTGCCAAGAAAGGACGTCCCAAAATAAATGGGACTTCTGCGTCTGGTTTAAAATCCAGCACGACAAAATCTACCGGGAAAATTAGGGAGCCAACTTGCACAAGAAAGTCCTCCACAATGCCATCAAGTCTGGCTAAGGATCGATCCGCCAATTGAAAGACTACTATTGTGGGTCTAGGACTCCCTAGACCCAACTTTCTGAATACTGATGACGGCATCAAATTTATGCTCGCTCCCAAAATCACACAATCCACGAGCTCGGATGCTCAGCCCAATAGTAATTTGTATAGTAAAGCTCCCAGGGTCTTTGAGCTTTGTGGGCAGTCTGTTTTGAATCCGGGAAGTGCACTCCTCCGTTAGAGCCACCGTAGCATACTCAGTCAATCGACTTTTGTTTGCCACGATGTCCTTTATATACTTAGCATATTTCCACACTCCCTGCAAAACATCAACAAGAGGTAAGTTAATATGTGCCTGTTTCAGCACCTCCATGAATTTCTTGAAACATGCCTCCTCCTTGTGTTTCTTTAAGGGTTGAGGGAACGGGGGTGGTGGTCTTTCTGGTTCAGCTTCCTTCGTCTTCCCCCTTTCAGTACTTTGCTCCCTCTCAACTTCTTCTGCTCCCGATTGTTGAGGTGGTCTTTCTGGTTCCACCTCTTTCAGCTGCAAACCACTCCTCGTGGTCACTGCATTCACCTACTTGGGATTGGGATCCGTGTCGCTCGGAAGTCCTCCTCTAGGCCTTGTGTTTTGGGCTCCATCAAATTGCCCAAATTGATATTCAAGTGCCTTGGTAGCTAACTGGTTGCTTTTCACTTCGGCTGCCAATTTCACATAGTCAGCCTGCAATTGAGCTTGGTTAGCTATCATGGTCTTAAACATCTCCTCAATGATGGGTGGTGGTGGTGGAGGAGGTGCATTGTTGTTTCTGAATTGTGCTTGATAATTCTGCTGCCCTCCTTGGTTCCTTTGCACACCCTGACCCGAACTTTTCCCCTGATGGTTGTTGCTACCCCAGGAGAAATTAGGGTGATTCCTCCAATTGGAATTGTAGCTATTACCATACTGTTGGTGGTTCCTTTGCACATTTCCCACAAAGTTTACCGAGTCAGGATTGGCTCCACAACACTCAGCTGAGTGCTCACTGCTTCCACACACTTCACACCACATCTGCTGTACTGCATTAACTGGGGCTTGAGGCTGGTTCATTGTCATGTTGCTGAAGTGGGTGTTAAGTTGATTTTGTAATGCAGCTATCTGTGCAGCAATAGCTGTAAACCCATCCACTTCTAGCACTCCTGCTTCTTTCCTTGTCCCGCCTCTTGACGAATCAGCATTCCATTCCGGATTGCCCTGCGAAATACGGTTCAACAAGGTATACAACTCCTCATAAGTTTTCTCCAGCGCTTGTCCTCCAGCTGCTGAGTCTAGCAATATTTTTGTGTGGGGTTCCAAACCCTCTATAAAAGTGTGCACCAGCACATCATTGGACTGATGATGATGAGGACAATCCCGCAACATGGATTTGAATCTCTCCCAGGCCTGATATAAATTCTCTCCCTCTCTCTGTTTGAAACTTAGAATCTGACTTCTAAGTCTTGTTGTTTTACCGGAGAGAAAAAACTTTATCAAAACTTTCCTTGCAAGATCATCCCACGTAGAAATAGAATTCGGTGGCTCAGCTTTCAACCATCTCTTGGCTTCTCCCAATAGAGAAAATGGGAACAATGTAAGCCGTACATAATCTGATGACACTCCAGCGGGGATATAAGTGTCACTTATCTCCAAAATATTTTGGAGATGCTACTGTGGATCTTCATGAGGGAGACCGGTAAACTGCCCGCAAGTGTGCAGCAATTGCACCATATTCTGCTTAAGTTCAAACCTCCCTCCTAGCTCAGATTTGCGGATGCTAGATGTGACATTATTAGCATGTGGGATTGCCACCTCGCGAACCGGCCGAGCTGCTACTTCTTCGGGCACTAACACTGCCCGTACTACCGGTGGATTTTTTTGTTACTCCATGATCGTCTGTCTGAGCAACTGCACCTTTTTTTGTAGACCTTCTCTCCTTTTACTGTGAAATATTCTTTTTGGCTCTATATACGAGTCCACCAGCTCCTTGTCTCTTGCCAGTGTTCAACAGAAATTAAATCTGCAAAATACAGGCTAAGACCAAGTTGTCAACACTAAGAAAATAAAAATAAGTAAATTAACACTTAAAACAAATTCACCAATTGCCAGTCCCCGGCAACGGCGCCAAAAACTTGTTCGGCTGGTGTTATATGGGTACATAACTCACACGCAAGTGCACGTGGTTGAAAAAGTAGTAAAGTGGCTTAAGTAAGCCAAGTATCGATCCCACAGGGACTGGGATGAAGTGCAATCTGCTCAAGTGTACTATATTTTGATTCTAAAAATGCAGACAACAGTGTAACCAAGAGTTTGATATTTTGTTTTATAATTTTTATGCTAAATCTAAAATAACTCTCTAATTTGAATCTGAACTATGAATGAGAGCATGCTGAGGTTAAACGAACATGTAATGAAATTAATTTTCGATATAATTTGGTTAGTCTTTTCCTCCGGTTGCTAGCCAAGAACTATTGCCAAGAGATTAAAACTCTCGTATTTAACCTCACTTAAGAATTATGAACCATCCACCTGCATTTCTGTGATTAAATGCAATTCATGTTCTAGCCATACAAACCCGGTTCCTATATTGACTAATACGACTTTCAGGTATATTTCTATCCTGAAAGTAAATCAATTCCCAATTTTCCCAAACCAAGAAAAGATCATATCCTATTAATTCACAACTTTCCAATTTCTTGCTCTCTCGAGTGAAACCGTACTTTTTAGATGTACATTAACGTAGGCCACACATTAATGCAGTAAGAACAAGAATTAATAGAACAACCATGGAAGAAAAGATGAAAAACCGAAGAATCAATGATCACATTTCATTACAATTGTTCATAACCTCAGCAAGAAGATGAATTAGCCACTCATTTGTGGATTAAACATTGTTAAATGAGTGTTAAACATACAAGCAATTGAATTCAAGGAGAAGGAAAGAGAGAAAAACCCTCATAATTTCATCCCCTCAACTGCCTGTAACCCACGTTCTTGCTCCACCAAGTCAGAATATTGAAAAATGAACCTAAGTGTTCTATTTATACTGGTGGGAATTTTTCCCGGAATAACAAGCAACGTGTCACGGAGTGCATCGCGGAGTACTGCCTCTGTGACACGCTACGGATGCGGACCTTCACTGGTACTGGGGGTCCAGGAAATAAAGCCCAACGTGGCACGGCGTGCAACGTGGAGCCAAGCCACTGTGCCACGGACCCATCGCGTACCCTCTCTGGAATTTGGGCGAAATTTCCCTATCCAGGCAGAAGGCCTCCGCGATGGCAGCGTGACACGGCTCCATCGCGGAGCCCCTTTATTTCATGCTGTCCAATGTCTTGTCCCTTGCTCGCATCCAAGTCCAACCCCGATATCCTCCAACATGCATTTTAGCTTCCCGAAATTACATTTTACCTGCAAAACAATGCTAATCATGTTGGTTAGTATAAATTTACATTTTATTACCAATTACATGAGAATGTATACACATTGATAGATAAACAAGGCTAAAATGGTACTTTTGAGTATCACTTGGGCATATAAATTTGCCCAAGATCACTGTCCTTGGTGGGGGTTCCAAGGACCTCTTTAACGGTTCAAAGTCCTGCTTCCTGAATAACCATTTTGGCTCATTCAAAGTCTGCACCATCTCATATGTAGAACTGTCCCCAAAATGATTATAGCCCACCAAGGCTCTCTCCAATGGGTCTTGTGAGTCAACAATTTGAAGGGTCGATTCCTGATTTAAAACACTGATTGTTGATAGCTCCTCATAAATGGCCGGTAGCTTCATGGCCTTATACACATCAAAAACCTCTACTTTGTCATGCGCTCGCATGGTTAGCTGCCCAGCAGCCACATCGATTTTAAGGTTCACCTGGTGCCAAGAAGGGACGTTCCAAAATAAATGGAACTTCCGCATCTGGCTCAAAATCCAGAATTATAAAATCCACTAGGAAAATGAGGGAGCCTAGTTGCACTAGCACATCCTCCACAATACCATCAGGTCTGGCCAATGAATGGTCAGCTAGTTGTAAGATCACAGTAGTGGGTCTAAGGATGCCCAACCCCAACTTCTTAAACACTAATGTTGGCATAAAATTTATGCTTGCTCCCAAATCACACATTCTGCGAGCTTGAATAGACTACCCAATTGTAATCTGAATAGTGAAGCTCCTAGGATCCTTGAGCTTTGTCGGCAATCTATTCTGTATTCGGGAGGTGCACTCCTCAGTAAGCACCACTATAGCATACTCCGTCAATCTGCTTTTGTTTGCTACAATGTCCTTGATGTACTTGGCATATTTTGGCACTCCCTGCAAAACATCAACTAAAGGAAAATTAATATGTACCTGTTTCAACACTTCCATGAATTTCTTGAAGCAAGCTTCTTCCTTGTGCTTTTTCAATCTCTGAGGAAACGGGGGCGGTGGTCTTTCTATCTTGGCTACCTTTTCCTTCCCTCTCATATCATCATGTCCTTCATCCTTTTCTGCCGCTCCAGATTGCTGAGGTGGTCTTTCTGGTTCCAACTCCTTGAGTTGAGTTCCACTCCTGGTAGTAACTGCATTGACCTACTTAGGATTTGGGTCTGTATCGCTTGGTAATCCTCCCCTCGGTCTGGTGTTTCGGGCTCCAGCTAACTGTCCAAATTGATACTCCAATGCCTTTGTAGCTAACAGCTGATTTTTCATGTCAGCAGTTAATTTTACATAATCAGCCTGCATCTGTGCTTGGTTAGCTATTATGATTTTGAGCATATCCTCGATGTTGCTGGATGGAAGAGGTGCACTGTTTCCTCTATATTGTGGCTGAAAATTGTGATGCCCCCCTTGGTTTCTCTTCATGCCCTGATTTGGACTGTATCCTTGATGACTAGTACTCTCCCATGAAAAATTCGGATGATTCCTCCAATTTGGGTTGTAACTGTTGCCATACTACTGATTACTGTTCCTCTGGGCGTTTCAAACAAAATTTACCGAATTCGGATTTGCAACACAATACTCAGCTGAATGTTCACTACTTCCACAGACTTCACACCAAACCTGATGAACTGCATTGACTGGGGCCTGTTCCTGGTTCAAACTCATACTGCTGAAATGACTGTTAAGTTGATTTTGCAAAGCAGCTATCTATGCAGCGACAGCTGTGAAACCATCCACCTCAAAGACCCCTGCGGCTTTCTTTGCTCCTCCTCGAGTTGAATCCGCATTCCATTCTGGATTTCCCTATGAAATACGGTTTAATAAAGTGTAAAGCTCTTCGTAGGTCTTCTCCAATGCCTGTCCACTGGCTGTTGAATCCAATAATATCTTATTATGCGGTTCCAAAACCTCAATGAACGTATGCACCAACAGCTCATTAGCCTGGTGATGATGAGGGCAATCTCTAAGCATAGACTTAAATCTTTCCCAAGCCTGATACAAATTCTCACCCTATTTTTGTTTGAAGCTTAGAATCTGACTCTTAAGCTTTGCAGTCTTCCCTGATGGAATGAATCGTATCAAAAACTTCCTTGCGAGGTCATCCCAAGTAGTGATAGAATTTGGTGGTTCAACCTTCAACCATCTCTTGGCTTCCCCAAACAGTGAAAACGGGAATAGTGTAAGCCTCACATAATCAGATGATACTCCAGCGGGTATATATGTGTCACTTATCTCCAAGAAATTTTGGAGATGTTGTTGTGGATCTTCATGAGGGAGACCTGTAAATTGCCCGCTGGTGTGCAATAACTACACCATATTCTGCTTAAGTTCAAACCTCCCTCCTGGTTTTGGCCTGCGAATGCTGGATATGAAATTGTTTGCATGTGGGATTGCCACCTCACGGACCGGTCTTGCTGCCATCTCTTCGGGCACTAAAACTGCCCTTACTATTGGTGGTTGTTGTTGTTGCTCCAGAGTTTCTCTCCTTATTAACTGTAACTTCTTTTCCAGAGCTTCCCTTTTCTGTAGATGAAATTGTCTCTCCGGTTCTAACAACGGATCCACCAACTCCTTATCCCTGACAGAGTTCAGAAACAATTTAGTACCTGTAAGAGAAAGGCTAAGATCAAGTCGTCAACACTTGTATCGAACTTGTAAACTAACACTAACAAAATTAAATAACCAATTTCCAGTCCCCGGCAACGGCGCCAAAAACTTTTTTGGTCCCAACTACACGCAAGTGCACGTGGTCGTACAAGTAGTAAAGTGGCTTTATTTCAAGCCAAGTATCGATCCCACAGGGACTGTAATATGGCAGTAATTTTCCTAATTGTTAGTAAATGATTTCGTTATGCAGGTAGACAATCAAAACAAATAATGCTTTTGAGTCAAGATTAATAGTTAATGTGAACCTAAGTGAATATTGTTAGTTAAAAGTTTGAACAATAGCAATGAACAAGCTGAGGTTAAGGCAAATGCAGGGATGTAATTTATTATTTAAGTTCAATCAATCTTCTCTTCGGTTGTTAGTCAGGAATTAATAACCCATGGATTGGATCTTTCGACTCCTCACCAATTAAACAATCACGAGACTTACATTACACATTTCTGTGATGCAAAAACCCCATGTTCTAGCTATACATAACAAATTCCATAAATGACCAAATATGACATTACAGATATATGTCTATTCTGAACGTAAATCTTCTCTTAATTTCTCAACCAAGACAAGAACATATTCCACCAATTCACATCTATCCAATTAGTCTCCCTTTCGGAATCGAAATTGGAATTCTAGAATATACATTAACATTGGCCAAACATTAACGTAGTAAAAGCAAGAATTGGTAGAACAACCGTTATAGAGAAGATAAAAACTGAAATAATCATTAATTACATTCTTCTGCAATTATCCTCAACCTCAGCAAGAGGTGAATTAGCCACTCATTTGCTGATTAAACATCTTCAAACAAGTAGAAATCATACAAGCAATTGAAATTAAAAAGGAAAAGGAAGAGAATTAACCCTAGGAATTCTTCTTCTCAACTGCCTGCTATCCACGTTCTTGCTCAAAATGTCAGATATATTAAAATAAAACCTAAGTGTGCTATTTATACAAGTGGGAAATTTTTTTCGGAATAACTGGCAACGTGGAACGGAGTGTATCGCGGAGCATCAGCTCCGTGCCATGGCCCTGTCGCGGAGCCTCGCTGGAACTCAGCTTCTAGGTAGTTGTCTTCAACGTGGCATGGAGGTAAACGCGGAGCTTAGGCTCCGTGACACGGTGCCATCCCGCACCTCCACTGGAAATCAAGTTAAAATTCCTTCTAAGAAGAATGCTTCCGCGATGGTAGCGTGACACGGCCTCCATCGCGGAGCACCAAACTTGGCCAATTTCCTTGTCGACTTCCGATTCTTGCTTCCAAGTCCATTTATACACTTCACCAACTTGTAGATTAGCTTCCAAAAATTCCTTCTAGACTGCAAAACAATACTAATTATGTTGGTTAGTATAAATCCACATTTACATACAAATCACATGAGAATGCACACATAAAAGTGGATAAACAAGTAGAAATGAAGTATTAAAGTATCACTTGGGCATGCAATTATGCCCAAGATCAATGCTCGCTTGCAAAGGATGGAATGCAGACACTCAAAACTTCATTCTCACAAAGCCGCAATGATGAGATGCACTATGTGCTTTCTCAATGAAGTTGGAAAAGTCCACTTCCAGTGTCCATCTCACCAAGCTACAAGGATGAGATACACCACATGCTTGCTCACCAAGAATGGGATACAGATACTCAAAACTTATTTTTTGCAAAGCTATAAGTATAAGATGCACCAAGTACTTGCTAACCGAAGTTGAGAAAGACGACTTCCAGTGTCCACCTCGCCCAGCCACAAGGATGACATGCACCATGTGCTCGCTTTCCAATGATGGAATGCGATCGCTTGAAGCCTTTTTCTTGAAAAACCGTAAGGATAAGATTCTCACATGCTTTCTCGTTAAGTATTAAATTCATCCATTCCAAGCCTCTTTCTTACTAAGCTGTAAGGATGAGTTGGGGCTGCATGCTTGCATGCTAAAGATGAAACATGATCGCTCCTAGCCTCATTCTTGCTAAATAGTAAGAAAGTGCAGACTAAATGGTTCAACCAATAATATGGACATTTGGTGGATCTTTTTAGTGAAAACACTTTTGTTCTTCCTCATCAATTTGTGGAAAAAGAAGAGAAGATTGGCCATGATGCACTAAGCTTCTTGGTTCTACACCAATATATGCCAACCACAAGAAGCTTCAGTTCAATGGTAATTATCGGTGCCAATGGTACGACATGATTCTTTCTTGAGATAATGAAGAGCACTCTGCTTAGCGTAAGAAAATGCATTTTGTTGAAGCAAGCAAATGTCTTTTTATAGACGTCTAATGAAGATTTTTCTAGTCTAATTGGATGTCTATGGATTACATGTTCCATTTAAATATAAAACTTATCTTTGAGAGGAATTAAAGTTATCCACTTTATTTTTATTTGAATTTAAAATGAAGTGGAATTCGAGCAAGAGACTACCAATTGTGCTTTTGTTTTTCTCAATCCTTTGTGATTTTGTTAGTTTGTTTCAAGCAGTATACTAACATATTTGAACACATGGGTAAGTTGTAAAGCCTCCATAGAGTTTATGTTTCAAAGAATTTAGTTGCATCCACATTAGAAATCTTCGAATTGAGTTATATGTTCAAAAGGATACACAAATATGAAGTTATTTTTCTTCTCAAAATCCCACCACTGACCATAGTTCTCTATAATAGACTACTAAGTGGAATTTGGACATTTATCTAAGTTTAGACATACAAATTTTCTCTATACACGGAGTGTATTTGGGTATCAAACAAAATATTTCCATGAGAGTTTGTGATCTTAAAACTGATACTTCAAGCCTAGTTCTCATGGTTGGACAAGTTTATATTTTGACAAGTATTGAAATAGGGAGTATCTGTAACGCATAAAATTTATCGGGTTAAATTCATTCAAAATTTGGGTTAAATCCATGTTCATTTGGGTTGAATAATAATTTGGATTGCAAAAGTTCACTTTATTGAACTTAAATTCAAGATCCATTTCATCCTGAGGCCCAAACTCATGCCACAAGTCAAATGACATGGGATTCCAACCAAATTCAAGATCAACAATATAATTTCATGTGCTCAAATGATGTGGCTGATCTTGGGCAGAATTATATGCCCAAGTGATGCTCAAATGCTCTATTTCATCTTGTTTATCTAATGTTATTTGTATATTCTCATGTGATTTGTAGTCAAAATGTGAATTTATACTAACCAGCATGATTAGTGTTGTTTTGCAGGAAAAATGTAATTTTCGGAAGCTAAGTCGCATGTTGGTGAAAATCGAGAATGGACTCGGAAGAGAGCAGTGGAAAAGGTCAAGGACAAGCAGCAAACAAAGGGGCTCCGCGATGGAGCCGTGTCACGCTGCCATCGCGGAGGCAGTCTATCTCGGAAAAGTTACTTGGGCAAATTCCAGTGAAGGTCCGCGTCAGGGCCGTGGCACGTTGGCCAAGCCCCGCGTTACATGCCGGGGCACGTTGGCCAAGCCCCGCGTTACATGTCGTGGCACGTTGCCCATGGTTGCCTGGAACATAAAATTCCAGTGAGGGTCCGCGTTTGCACCATGTCACGGAGGCAGTGCTCCGCAATGCACTCCGTGACACGTTGCTTGCTATTTCGGGAAAAATTCCCACTAGCATAAATAGCACACTTAGGTTTATTTTTAATAATTCTGACTTAGTTGAGCAAGAACGTGGGTTACAGGCAGTTGAGGAGACGAAATTCTTAGGGTTCTTCTCTAACTCCTTCCCCTTTATTTCAATTGTTTGTATGATTTATACTCATTTGATGATGTTTAATCCACAAATGAGTGGCTAAATTCACTTCTTGATGAGGTTAAGAACATTTGTAGAGGAATGTAATTGTTGATCATTTTGGTTTTTCATCTTTTCTTCCATGGTTGTTCTATCAATTCTTGTTCTTACTGCATTAATGTCTGGCCAATGTTAATGTAAATCTAAAACATCCAATTTTATCCTGAAAAGGAAAGAAATTGGAAAGTTGTGAATTGGTAGGATATGATCTCTTCTTAGTTTGGAAAAATTGAGAATTGATTTACCTTCAGAATAAAAATATATCTTAAAGTCATATTAGTCAATTAAGGAATCGGTTTCGAATGGCTAGAACATGAAATTATTTTATCACAGAAATGTAGGTTGAAGGTTCATGATTCTTAAGTTGGGTAGAATACAAAAGTTTCTCTCCATAGGCAATAATTCTTGACTAGCAACCGAAGGAAAGATTAACCAAATTGTATCGATAAATTACTTCCCTGCATGTTCGTTTTAGCCTCAGCTTGCTTATTACTATAGTTCAGACTCACTTTATAATTTTGTTTTAGATTAGTATAAATTAGGAAACCAACTCTCAAAATCTTCTTTAAATTGTTGTCTGCATTTTTAGAGTTAGAGTTCATTAACACTTAATTCGATTTTTACCTTGGTTAAGTCCCTGTAGGATCGATACTTGGCTTACTTAAGCCATTTTACTACTTGTTTGACCACGTGCACTTGCGTGTAATTGTGAAATACACCGAACAAGTTTTTGGCGCCGTTGTCGGGGACTGGCAATTGGTAAAATTGTTTTCTTAAGGGTTAGTCTATGATTTCTATATTGTGCTGACAACTTGATCCTAGCCTGTCTTTCGTAGATGTTGAATTCTGTTGAACACTGGCAAGAGACAAGGAGCTGGTAGATTCATACTTAGAGCCGAAAAGAAAATTTCATCGTCAAAGGAGAGAAGCTCTAAAAAAGAAGCTGCAGTTGCTCAGACAAACAATCCTGGAGCAACAACATAATCCACCACTTGTAAGGGCAGTGTTAGTGCCCGACGAAATGGCAGCTAGGCCGGTTCGCGAAGTGGCAATCCCACATGCTAATAATGTTACATCAAGCATTCGCAAACCCGAGCCAGGAGGGAGGTTTGAGCTGAAACAGAATATGGTGCAATTGCTGCACACCAGCGGGCAATTCACAAGTCTCCCTCACGAGGATCCACAACAACATCTCCAAAACTTTTTGGAGATAAGTGACACTTATATCCCCGCTGGAGTATCATCTGATTACATAAGGCTTCCATTGTTCCCATTTTCACTATTGGGAGAAGAAAAGAGGTGGTTGAAAGCTGAGCCACCTAATTCCATCACCACTTGGGATGATCTTGCAAGGAAATTCTTCATACGGTTCTTTCTATCCGGGAAAACAGCAAGACTTAGAAGTCAAATTCTAAGTTTTAAACAAAGAGAGGGGGAGAATATGTATCAATCTTGGGAAAGATTCAAATCCATGTTACGGGATTGTCCTCACCATCACCAGTCCAATGATGTGTTGGTGCATACTTTCATAGAGGGTTTGGAACCCCACACAAAAATTTTTCTAGACTCAGCAGTTGGGGGACAAGCATTAAAAAAGACTTATGAGGAGCTGTATACTTTGTTAAATCGTATTTCGCAGGGAAATCCAGAGTAGAATGCGGACTCTTCTAGAGGAGGAACAAGGAAAGCGGCAGGAGTCTTGGAAGTGGATGGGTTTACAGCTATCGCTGCACAGATAGCTGTGTTGCAAAATCAACTCAACACCCACTTCAGCAACATGAGCTTAAATTAATCTCAAGCCCTAGTTAATGTAGTGCAGCAAATTTGGTGTGAAGTATGCGGTAGTACTGAACACTCAACTGAGTGTTGTGGTGCAAATCCAGATTCAGTGAACTTTGTTGGTAATGTACAGAGAAATAATCACCAACAGTATGGCAACAACTACAACTCTAATTGGAGGAATCATCCGAATTTCTCCTAGGGTAGCAACAGCCATCAAGGGCAGAGTTCGAATCAGGGTGCACAGAGAAATCAAGGAGGGCAGCAGAACTATCAGACTCAATACAGAAGCAACAATGCACCTCCTTCGCCACCACCACCCAGCATTGAGGAAATGTTTAAAACAATGATAGCTAACCAAGCTCAATTGCAGGATGACTATGTAAAATTGGCAGCAGATGTAAAGAACAATCAGTTAGCTACAAAGGCATTGGAGTACCAGTTTGGGCAACTAGCTGGAGCTCAAAACACCAGGCCAAGAGAAGGACTACCGAGTGACACTGACCCGAATCCCAAGCAAGTAAATGCAGTGACCACAAGGAGTGGTTTACAACTCAAGGAGGTGGAACCAGAAAGACCACCTCAACAGTCAGGAGCAGTGGAGAAAGAAAGGGAACACCATGATGAGAGGAGGAAGAAAAAGGAAGCTGAACCAGGAAGACCACCACCCCCGTTCCCTCAAAGATTAAAGAAACACAAGGAGGAAGCGTGTTTCAAAAAGTTCATGGAGGTGCTTAAACAGGTGCACATTAATTTACCTCTTGTTGATGTTTTGTAGGGAGTGTCGAAGTATGCAAAATATATCAAGGACATCATCGCGAACAAAAGCAGATTGACAGAGTATGCTACAGAGGTGCTTACAGAGGAGTGCACTTCACGGATACAGAACAGGTTGCCAACAAAGCTCAAGGACCCTGGGAGCTTTACAATTCAAATCACAATTGGGCAAAGTATTCGAGTTGGTGGACTATGCGATTTGGGAGCGAGCATTAACTTGATGCCGACATCGGTATTCAAGAAGTTGGGACTGGGCAGTCCTAGACCAACTATAGTGATCTTGCAGTTAGCAGATCGTTCTTTGGCCAGACCAGATGGCATTGTGGAGGACGTGCTGGTGCAAGTGGGCTCCCTTATCTTCCCGATAGATTTTGTTGTGCTGGATTTTGAGCCGGATGCGGAAGTCCCATTTATTTTGGGACGTCCTTTCTTGGCAACCGGGAAAGCTTTGACTGATGTAGTCGCAGGGCAGCTAACCATGCGGGCGCATGACAAGGTGGAGGTATTTGACGTGTACAAGGCCACGAAGCTTCCGGCCGTATATGAGGAGCTTTCAGCAATCAATGTGCTTGATCAAGCAGATATTGTTCAGATTGTTGATTCTCAAGACCTAGTGGGAAAACCACCGATTGAGGACACCCCGCACGGGGCAGTGGAGTTGTGACAAGAAGATGAAAGTGCCACGTTCTTGGTGAATGGGCAGCGGTGTAAGCATTATTGGGGTGAGGACGTTATTCGAGAGAAAACGTTTGTCACTCTAGTGGATGATTGAGCTTTAATGACGTCGAGCCGCGACGGTAAACCAGGCGCTGCACGAGAGGCAACCCGTGAAATTGTTGTAATGGATGAGTAGAATTAGTTTAGAAAAAAAAAGAAAAGAAAATAAAAATAAAAAAATTAAAAACAAAAACAAAAAATATTTTTTTTTTCATTCGTGTTTGAAACCTATAAATTCTAACCAATTTCTTATTGTGAGATGATTTTCAAGTGTAACAGAGGGCAAAAATGCAAAGGATCGCAAAGAAAAAAAATCGAGGTGAGTAAAAAATTAAAAGTGGCAAAACAGTGAGCCTGCGCGATGGCTCCGTGTCATGGAGGAGGGCCTCCACGTTACCTTTCGTGACACGTTGGAGGTGTTTTGGAATTTTTATAAATTCCAGAATCCCTGCGCGATGGCTACGTGTCACGGAGGGGGTGCTCCGCGTTACCCTCCGTGACATGTTGAAGTGTTATTCGCAATGGGTCACACCGGGTCGCCGGGTGACCCGCGCGAAAAACCTTCTTGTTAACCCCGAAAACACCCAAGTTTTCCCATTTCTCACTCCCCTCCGTGACAAACTCCCCAAAATCCCCCCTCCCACAACGTGACACGGACCTAGGATCAAATTTTCTTCAACTTTTCTTCAAGTTCATCGAATTAAAGGTACGTTCTTGAACTTAACCTCAACATTTGCCGAAATTTGCAATTTTTGAGCATGTGAGGTAGCTAAAGCTTGCCCTAAGTGTAAATTTAGAATGAATTCATTTAAGTTATTGTTGATTGATGTTCATAGTATCGTTATGATTATATGAACTCGATAAATACATGTTTGATTGAATTTGTGCGAAATTGGTAGCTAGGGTTGGAATTTGAATAGGAAGAAACTAAATTTGGTTGAAAATTTGAAAATGATTGGGTTGTGCATGTTGGGTGATGTAAATGATGTTGTGAATATGGATGAATATGCTAAATGAACAAGGGAATTTTCGGGAAAATGAAATTGGTGAATTGCATAGGTTGTTATTGTTGAGAAAAATTTTGGCTAAGTTCTATCTGATATAATGGAATAGATGGTGAAATTGTGATTAGTTGTACGAATTCTGAGTAGTACTTAGTCATTATTCCATCGACTTATCTGAATGCACGAGGAATGTTGATTGATAAAAATTGGAAAAGAATGATTGTCTTGCCGAATTGTTTTTATTATGGCTAAAGATTAAGTGTGGGGTGGCCTACCCCAACTCAACCTTAATCGAAAAAAATTTTTGACTTGAATAACATTGGGACTATCTGTTTGATTTGATAGGAACGATGTCAAGCAGGCAAGACAAAGGAAAGGGCTCATCTACATCAGGCACCGGAAGAAAAAGGATTAGACTGGGAACGGCAGTCCCAGCAGCACCAGCGGTTCCACGCCACCAACGCCGTCAATACGGAACCCGATGGGTGACGGATGAAGGGAAGAAATGGTATGCAAAGCACAAGGAGACCAAATACTTCCCCAAAGAGCACATTGCAAGGGAGCCACTTGCACAGGAATTCCCCAGAATCGTACATAGGATTGACGCTGTCGGGCTGAACTTCATCTTCGAAGAGCCCAAGGAGTGCAATCTCCACTTGATTTGGGAGTTCTACGCAAACTGGAACCCGACACTCTGCAGTCATATCGTCAAGATAAGGGGGCAGGTTGTCGCCTTTGAGCCTCATCACCTGAATGCCATATTGGGGGCGCGGGACACAAACGCCCATGTACTCCGGCAGCTGAACATAACTCCACCCTATGCGGATATCAGACGCACTCTGTGTGGAGCCCGTTCGACAGCACGGTTGAGCAGGCACAAGGAGAGGGGCTATCATCAGACGCTGCCTTACTCTCAAATGAACAGGGAAGCCAGGATTTCGCTTAAAATTGTGTGTTCCTGCCTGATCCCGGGGGTTCACATGACAGATGTCACCCGGGATCGAGTGTGCTTGGTTTATGCCCTGATGAAAGGGCTGGAGATTAATGTTGGGGCGGTAATTATCTCCGCCATGAAGAGAGCATGTTTGCATCAAAGGCACAGGTATGGGTTTGGTGGTTTGCTGACCACATTTCTTAGGGGCCTTGACATCGAGGAGGAGGCCCTAGACTGCATCCCGCAAATGGATAGGCGTGCTTTGGACGTCACCAAAACCAAGGCACCCGACACCACTCATGGGCCAGTTCTCACACTAGCCGAGCGCCATACTTGGGATGATCAGTATATGGCCCGCATGTTCGGGATGCAGATGCTACAGTTGCGCATAGGCGGGAGGCCAGCAACAGAAGATGAGCTATGGTAGCTCGAGCTAGATTACCCCTTTGGCGAAAATGCCAGGGCTCTATGCCGAGTGGGGCCTGCTTTTGTCGATCCTGTTGATGATGATGTCCCCACTAATGAGAAGACAAGCTGCGATGACTCAGATGAGGATAGCGGGGGCGATTCAGATATGGGGGACGAGGCAACGGCACCTGACGAAGAAGTTGAATACTTCGATTGATCAGGGAGTTTCACCACCTACTTCTGTGATATGTTGAGTTTGATGAACACTGGGGATAGTGTTCGATTTAAGTGTGGGGTGGGAGTAGTTAGGTGCCAGTTGTTTTGTTGTTGTTTATGTTCATGTCTTGTTGTTGTGCCTATAAAAAAATTGTGATCCTGTGATTTTGTGAGTATGTTTTGTATTGTAATTCGGTGTGTAATGAATGTTAAGCTGTTGTATGCTGTGTTAAGCTGTTGTTAGCTGGTTGTGTAAATATTTTTGTTTTCTATCGAAATTATTGATATTTTAAAAAAAATTGTTGAATTTTTTATGATTGGGCTTCTCGTCCTTTGTTTTCGGTGCTTTTACCGAGAATAGTCCCATTGAACCGAAGTCGTAAATAGTGACCATTCCCTATGATGGATGGATGACGACCGTCTTAAGGGAAATGTAGTCGATAGGAGTAGTTTTTTTTTCTTTCTTTTATTTTCTTTATTTTGGTTGTTTCCCAAACGTGTCGCTACTTCAGGGTTTGAAATTCTTGTTGCGTGTTGTACATGATATTAAAGATGCAAAGGTGATTCGTATGAAAGCATAAAATGTGAAACATGTTGGGATACCTAGGACATAGAGTTTGATTCGGTGTGATTGAGGCTTAATATTGAATTCTTGTAATTAGCTGATTGAAGAGTCTGTGAATAAGTCTTGAGTTGAGCATGTGCAATGAGTGTGAGGTGAGGTTTTGATTCTTCCATGCTATTGTGAAGTGTCTAGAACTTGCCTGGTGTGTGTACGAAACGAAATGAAGGATGTGTAGTGTAGGAAAGGATGTAGGCAGTTCTTTGATTTAACCGAAAGTTTTTTTTTTCTTATCATACCTATCTTGAATGTACATCCTAGTTAGCCCCATTGAACCTTTAGCCTATTTTTTTTCTTTCATTGAAGAGATAGAAATCGAGCTTAATCCCTTTTTTTTCATTAGCCGTGAATTTGATCCAAAACTCTTAAGCGCTCAAGAAAAAAATAATTTTCCCATAGTGTCAAGGAGTGAAAACTGTGAAAAAGAAAGGAAAAGCGGAAGTGGTGAAAGTAAAGATAAGGTCAAAGGTGCATTTGCCGACTATAAATAAAATGAAGATGTACAACTAATCTTTGTTATTTAGTCGAGTGTGCTTAAAGAAATGGGAACAAAAATAAAGAAAGACTTCAAGAATGGGAGGATGAAGGAAGAAACAATGCCCATAATGATGGTCGGATGTATTGAAAAGTGCTTAAGGAGGCTAGTTGCTATTATTGGTTAGCCCAGTATTTGCTAGTTCCTTAGCTTACATTACAACCCGTTAAGTCCTACGTGATCTTACATCACGCGTCCTTATATAAGTGGAGTAATACACAAGAGGCAAGCCTATAGTTCATGACATTATGCATGTGAATTCTTTGGGAGAGAGAGCAAAATCGTGTTTATATACCCCTACATGTAATCCTTTGGAAATCATATGATTGGAAAAGGGGTAATTCTCTTGTGTTGTGAGGGCATATGCTTGACGAGAGATTGAATTTCATGTCGGATTTCTTGATCAGCTGATTTGCATGAGTTTGCTGAGATCGAGAGTCGATTCTTGAGTCTAGGAGGTCTTAATGTGGTGAATGTCATTGTAGTGATGATACTGTGCATGTTTTCTTGATGATTTTCTATATTAAATAATCGGTATAACCGTAGCTTGAATTGTCGAGCCAAAGTAGCTATACGTAAATGTCAATTGCATGAGATATGAGATTATTGTTCGAGGACAAACAAGGTTTTAAGTGTGGGGTAAGTGATATTGGGCAGAATTATATGCCCAAGTGATGCTCAAATGCTCTATTTCATCTTGTTTATCTATCGTTATTTGTACATTCTCATGTGATTTATAGTTAAAATGTGAATTTATACTAACCAGCATGATTAGTGTTGTTTTGCAGGAAAAATGTAATTTTAGGAAGCTAAGTCGTATGTTGGTGAAAATCAGGAATGGACTCAGAAGCGAGTAGTGGAAAAGGTCAAGGACAAGCAGCAAACAAAGGGGCTCCAGCGCTGCCATCGCGGAGGCAGTCTGTCTTGGACAAGTTACTTGGAAAAATTCCAGTGAAGGTCCACGTTAGGGCCGTGTCACGTTGGCCAAGCCCCACGTTACATGTCGTGGCACATTGCCCATAGTTACCTGGAACATAAAATTCCAGTGAGGGTCCGCGTTTGCAACGTGTCACGGAGGCAGTGCTCCGCGATGCACTCCGTGACACGTTACTTGCTATTCCTGGAAAAATTCCCACTAGTATAAATAGCACACTTAGGTTTATTTTTAATAATTCTGACTTAGTTGAGCAAGAACGTGGGTTACAGGCAGTTGAGGAGACGAAATTCTTGGGGTTCTCCTCTAACTCTCTCCTTTATTTCAATTGTTTGTATGATTTATACTCATTTGATGATGTTTAATCCACAAATGAGTGGCTAAATTCACTTCTTGCTGAGGTTAAGAACATTTGTAGAGGAATGTAATTGTTGATCATTTTGGTTTTTTATTTTTTCTTCCATGGTTATTCTATCAATTCTTGTTCTTACTGCATTAATGTTTGGCCAATGTTAATGTAAATCTAAAAAATCCAATTTTATCCTGAAAAGAAAAGAAATTGGAAAGTTGTGAATTGGTAGGATATGATCTCTTCTTAGTTTAGGAAAATTGAGAATTGATTTACCTTCAGAATAGAAATATACCTGAAAGTTGTATTAGTCAATTAAGGAATCGGTTTCGTATGGCTAGAACATGAAATTATTTTATCACAGAAATGTAGGTTGAAGGTTCATGATTCTTAAGTTGGGTAGAATACGAAAGTTTCTCTCCATAGGCAATAATTCTTGACTAGCAACCGAAGGAAAGATTAACCAAATTGTATCGATAAATTACTTCCCCGCATGTTCGTTTTAGCCTCAGCTTTCTCATTACTATAGTTCAGACTCACTTTATAATTTTGTTTTAGATTTGTATAAATTAGGAAACCAACTCTCAAAATCTTCTTTAAATTGTTGTCTGCATTTTTAGAGTTAGAGTTCATTAACACTTAATTTGATTTTTACCTTGGTTCAGTCCCTGTGGGATCATACTTGGCTTACTTAAGCCATTTTACTACTTGTTTGACCACGTGCACTTGCGTGTAGTTGTGAAATACACCGAACAGTGGCAATCTCAATTAAATTTGATAACCACTCAAAAGCCGCCAAATGTCTGAAATTACATGTTTTGGCCAATAAGCAACCTTATCATAAAACATTTGTAATTGTAACACTCCAAAAGTCCCTAAGATCATGCCCTAGACTTGTAGTAGAATCAGTAGAAAAATCTAAAGTTTCCCTTAGAATGACTCATTGCACAAGTCGTGGGTTGAAGTGACGGATCATAGGAGCAGTCATGGTAAATAGCAGTTTCTCCTAGTCTAGTGATAATAACTCGTGGTACGAGTCATAGGAGGTAGTGATAATTGTGGTATAATCCATCCTAAGGAAGTCCAGAAGCAGACGAAGGGTGTACGGGCCCATAACATGTGTCGTGGTTGGATGGTACAACGCATGGTTAGGGGTCATGGATTGGGTCTGCTGAGGGAAACCCGATGTAATGAGTCACAGTATGACTTGTTGTAGGAAACAAAGAGTCATGGTGAGTGCCCATGGTTTGAGAATCAGAGAACCAGAAAATGGGACTGGCAAGCAACGGAAAGAAACCACGAATCATGGTAAGGTGGTATGATTTGTTGTACGACGCGTGGAGACTAACAGTCAGCTTTTTAATTATATTTTTCCTAAGATATTTTTATTACTTCCTAAGCTTCTAACCCCTAATTGACATTATTTTGGATTTCTCAAAGAGTGTATTAAGGTGTTTAACCTTGCCTAAGTCCTTATTCTTTTAAAACAACAGTAGATTGAAGGTCCTCTCAAGATCAAGGCTAGGGTTATTCATCAAATCTTTCTTCGATTTTCAAGACAAGTCTAAGAGTCAATTACCCAAGTATGTAGGGTTATGAATAGGGTAAATTCTTTAACTCTCATGCCCAATTTCATCCCCATTCAATGATTTCAAGTCTTCAAGCATGTCATGTTAATTTTCTAGGATTTAACCCAACTCAATGCAATCTTTCATGCTATCTTTATGGTGTTCAATTCTCTCATATTTTAGTGATCATCTATGGCTACTAGGGAAGATTTAATACTAAATTTACTTACTAATTCATGATTTCAAGTTTATGAAGATTATGTCCTATTATATATTATTTATGAAATTCAAGTTTATAAGCCTATGATTTCAAGTCATGATGTATTATCCGAAATATGTATAAACTTTTATGAACCTTAAGCCTATAAATTTTATGATTTCAATATATGAAGTTTCATTCAAGCATGTATTATTTTTAAAAAATTCAAATTCAAGTATCATGGCTAACTCTGGCATCTTTTCAGGAATATCTCGCGCATGACAAATATGATTATGATTTCATGTTTCGTCTAGCCTATGCAAGTTCAAGTATATTTTTACGATAATAATTATGAGTCATGTGCATGCTTTTGGGAGTAGTGTCTAGCACCGAGTAGGCTAGGGGTTCAGGAAAACCCCGAGACTCAGAACTATGTGCCACCATAGATGAATATTGATGTTCAAACCCTAGAAGGACTTACAAATGATATTGCGCCTTAATCGTTCCTTGCCTTGGCAAGCTTGGGAAGGCTCTGCCTACTTGAGCGAGATAGTTGGGACATCATGTAAGCTCTATCATGATGGTGTCGGTTATGATGAAGCCTTCCATTGTACCTCATGTTTTCAATTACTTATGTTCATGTCTTATGATATTATCTCTATAGCATATTTAACCAATTGACTAGTTTATGAGTTCTCACTTTTGATTTCAAGTATGGTAAATTACATGTTTTCTATTTTTAAACCTTGGGTCATTATGTTTAGCTTATCATGAATATCTCATGATTATGATTACTTCAGGAATATGTCTTTTTAGCATGCTTTCTTACTCTCATGTTCTATCTTGTTTAGTATTTATGACTTCGGACTATCATTTTACTAGAATGTTTTACTTCTGTATATACTCAGTACATTCCAAGTACTGACTACATACTTTATGTTATATCGTCTCATGATATAGGTTTGGGTGGTCCATCACAATCTCATCGTTAGCTCACTCCCACTCAATCCAGCCCTATTTCAGTTTTGGTGAGTCCTCATGATCCGAGGACGTCAGGTTTGATTATATCTCTTTTGTTTATGTTTTTTAGTTTCAGACTTAGCGAGCTAGTTGGGGTGTTGTCCCATCAGCTCATCAGATGTTAAGAGGCTTTTCAGACAACTATGTATGGATGGTTTAGCAATGTTGGTTTGTGTTCACATTCATGTGGTTATATTATGCAGACTTTCGCTTATATTACGTTTATTCTTTGTTTTCTCTTAGTAATGCTCTTGCTCATGCTATGCATGTGCCATGGGTTAGATTGGAGTCATTCGTGGTTCTAGGTCCCATGTCTCTATTCAGGGTCCTTGTTTGGGTCGTGAAAAACTTGATATCAGATCAAAGGTTTAGGTGTGTCCAAGGGTATCTGAAAGTTGCGTGAAGTAGAGTCATTTTCATGGGTGTGAAGCGTGCCACACTTATGGGAAAGAGGCTATGAGACATTTTAGAAAACTTCCCTTCTTTCATGATCTGTCATATGATGAAAGTACCTCTCTCTACTTCTCTAACTCATACTATAAGCATTTGCAAAAACATGCCTCCTCGCCGAGTCAATGGAAATGTCTATGGCAATGGCAATGGAGATGGGCATTAGCCAACCTTACCAGCTCCAGCTGACCCCTTGGCGGAGCATGTTACTCATGCAGAGTTTGGGGCTGCATTTTAGATGTTAGCACAAGCTATGACCACTTAATTCAACCAGCAGGCTGTAGCTCATGTGAACCAAATTGGGAATGCGTGGCAGCTAGGGTACGAGACTTCCTCGGGATGAACCCACCTGAGTTTCATGGGTCAAAGGTGGATGAGGACCCACAGGAATTTATCGAGGAAGTCTAGAATGTTACCTAGGTTATAGGTGTTTTAGGAGAGGATAGTGCAGACTTGGTCTCCTATCAGCTCAAGGGGGTTGCACATATTTGGTTCCGGTAGTGGAAAGAAAGCAGCAGAGTTGATGTAGTCCCTGTTGGTTGGGATGAGTTTGTCACGGCTTTCTTGGACAGATTCTTCCCCCAAGAGTTGAGGGAAGCAAAGGCAGCAGAGTTCGTCAACTTGAAGAGAAATGACATGACTATTCAGGAGTATTACCTAAAGTTTACTCATCTGTACAAGTATACTTCGGAGATGGTTGCTGATCCAAGAGTTTGTATGAGCAAGTTCGTAATTAGAGTGGCAGATTCATTGGTCAAGAAGTGCAGGACCACCATATTGATTAATAATAGAGATATCTCCCAACTAATAATATATGCCCAATAGATAGAGGCAGAGCAGATGAAGTGAAGGAGAGAGAGGCCAATAGGGCCAGAACAGGGCTATAGGTATTTCCAGCAGAGATCCGGTGGCGGACGTCGCCCTCAATCCCACCAGAGGTTGTCAGCTCTAGCTCCATCATTAGATAGTGTTCCATCTAGACCTCTAGGAGATCAGAGGAGCAGGGCGTCAGGTTCTAGGGGCCAGAGGAGCGCGACAATAGAGCACATTTACCCAGTTTACAAGAAATATTGTAAGAACCACGCAGAAGAGAGTTTGGTTGGTTTCGATGTTTTCTTTAGGTGTGGGAAGCTCGGGCACATGTGCAGGGATTATCCTTTGGCTAGGCAGGGTGTTGCGCTCCAGCGCACACGCAAGCGTACGCGGTCGTACAAGTAATACAGTGGCCCTTTTTAAGAGCCAGATGTCGAACCCACAGGGACTAGACTAATTCAGCAAATTATCACGTTCAAGTGTAATATAACCCTCACAAGTGTTGATTATAGAAGTTTCCGTTAAATTATAATTAAATCTAGGGGTGGTCACAGAAATAATCTGAAACAATATAAGAAGCAACTAGAGCTAAGGCCGATAATCATGCAACGCTACCCTTTGTAATGGTTCAAGTATGAAATTATCAATTGTTGTCTCACATAGTTGAAAATGCGATGTTCATAGTCTCTCGAGCCTCTAAACACGACAAACTAGCCTCACAACTACATCGTTGAGCGGGGATGTGACATTCTAGTTCGTGGGCAATTCAACTACATGGATGTGGTTTACGGGGTTTATGCTCTTGATTATGAACTTTCATACCTCTAATCATTTAACTCAGCTTAGCTTCACAACTACTTCCGTAAGTGGTGGAGTGACAATTCTAAGTCGATGTCTTGTTATTATCCCTTTTTATCAACCCAGCAAGACAAATTAGGTATAATTTCTATCCTAACCGCGAATCATATCGAAAGATAATAACTTGCTACATACATTCTCTTTTTCTTGCCTAGGGTTGCTCTTTCAAGCTTTTACCTAAGCTTAACGCATTTGTTTTCATGATGATCAAGCGTAAAAACAACCATAATGTAGAATGTAAGACAAAACAACAATTAACAACTCAAACCAAAACAAATTCATGCAATTACAATCATATCACATGGCCTCAACCCTAGAGGAAGGGTTTTAGCCACTCATGTTCATACAAATACTCAAAAACATAATTAAAGTGATGTACTTACAACAGTAGATAAAAGAGAAGGTAAATTTGGTAAACCCTAGGTGAGTTCTTCACTTCTCCCTCTCCTTTACGGTTTTCAGAAAATATTTCGTGACAAAATGATTTTAGAAGTTAAGGGTTTAATTTATAGTAAATAGGGAGTGTACAATTTTTGCCCGTCATGGAATGGCTCTGTGGCATGGAGGTGGTCGCGCTAATTTACCTCCGTGACATGGAGATATCGCAACAACACACTGGAAATCACCTAAAAATTAAGCCTCGGCAGAAGCTTGCCGCGATGGCAGCGTGGCACGCTGCTTGTGCAGCGCGTTTGCACCCGTGACACGGCCCCTATCGCGCAGCTATGCCTGGCGTGGCACGATGTTGTCGCGCAGGTGGCTTGTGTTGCATGTTTTCTTGCCGACTTTTGCGTTTTGCTTTCGATTCCTTTCCTCCACTTCACCCATCATAAATTAGTTCCTCAAATGCATTTTTAACCTACAAAAACAAGGACTAATTATGTTGGTTAGTACATATCCAAATTAACATAAAATCACATGACAATGTAAGTGCATAAATAGACAAACAAGACTAAACTAAGTTATAAAATAGCACTTGGGCATGCAATTATGCCCAAGATCACTACCCCACACTTAAAGCTTTGTTTGTCCTCGCACAACCCTTTTACATCTCATGCATATAAAGACTCCCACATAGCTAATTTAGCAAGACAATTCAAACTACGGCTACAATGACTATTTAAGATAGCAAGTTAAACATAGAGCATGCAAGATTTAACCATTACAATTAAATACAACCATGTTAAGACTTCCTAACCTCAAGAATCGACTCTCAATCTCAGCAAACTCATGAACATCAACCGATAAAGATATTCGACATAAATTTTATCTTTAATTAAACATGTGCCCTCACAACACAAGAGAGTTACCCATTTTCACTCACAAAATTTCAAATCACACCATGTATGGGTATATAAATGGAAATTAAGCTCGCTCTCACAAAGAATTCACATGCATCATGTAGTGACCCATAAGCTTGCCTTTAGTGTATTACTCCACTAATTAAAGGATGTGTGAACGTAAGATCAAGTTGGACTTATTGGATTGTAATGTAAGTTAAGGGACGGGTAGGTACTATTATGGATAATAACAGTGGCGATCTTTCCCAAGCGCTTTTAATACATTGCACCTTCATTATGGAAATCTCTTCTCTTACTTCACCCTCCTGCTTTTCACTCTTAAATTTCCTCTTCTTGTTCCCATTTCTTTAAGCACACTTAGCTTATTAGTAAGGAGTACCTAAGGAACTTTTTCATTCATTTATTTTCTTACTCCCTACTAATACTCAAGCATTTTCAAACAAGTGCACCTTTGACCTTTCTCAACTTCTACAACTGTTATTTTTCCTTCTTTTTCCCGATTCTCACTCCTTTACTCTTTCGGATTTTTCACTTAAGCACTTAGGAGTTTAGGATCAAATTCAAGGCTAATGAAAGAAAAATGATTAAGCTTATGTTGTACCTATCAAAGAATAGGCTTAAGGCTTAATGGGGCTAACATGGATTCAATATTCAAGGTAGGTAAGGCAAGGGTTAGAAATTTGGCTCATTCAAAGAAATGCCTAAATCATCTCCTACACTCTATCTCCTTCATTTCGTTTTGTATACACACCAGGCAAGTTCTAGCCACTCCACAATAGCATGGAATATTCAAAAACCTTACACTCTCATCACATGCTCAATTCAAGACACATTCAGCAGACTCTTAACTCAGCTAATCACATAAATTCAAAATTAAGCTTAGAATCACATTGAGTCACATTCACGAGGTTAGGTGTCTCAAACAAAGTTATACACTTCTTACATGCTTCAACACTAACCACATTTGCATCTTACAATCATGTATAGCACACATCAAGAACATAAAACAATCAATTAGCTACGGGTTCAAAACAAAAACCTATTGACTACTTTTCCCTCAAGACGGTCGTCATCCATCCATCGTCGGAAATAGTCTCTAACTATGACTAAAAAAACTATATACAGACAAAGAAAATTTTTATTCTTCGGTTCAAAGACCTCCCGTTGGAATAGAACGGAAAAGAAAAACCAACGGGTGGTGAAGTCATGCTCAACTCAAAAAAATTTCCACTATGTATCAAGAACTACATTCACCAAAATCATTAAGCACAACAGTTTTGAAATTTCCCTCACCCAACACTTGAATCATGTTATGTCCATAAAGCATCTAATTAAAATTCAAAAGGATGAGAAGTACTCCCTGAGGCCTCTAGGCCTATCTAACAGCATGTTTTTCTTCAAATTTGCACAAGTGGGTGTTTGACCCCACACTTTTCCTCTTCCATGCTTCTTAGCTTCCTCCTCCAAGGGTACTCAGATTTCCCCTCCATCCGTGCTTAAATTTCCACCAAAAACAACAGAAGTTGAAAATAAACAAAATCAACACAAACAAAAATTAAAAATTATACCTGTGGTACCCTTGGGTTGCCTCCCAAGCAGCGCCTAATTTTACATTGCGACACGACGTGGACTATCCTTTTCAGGACATCCTTATACCTGGGTTCCCTTTCGAGAACCATCTTCTTTTCTTTTTATTTTTTGAGGGAACAGCCTCCACTCTATCCCTCTCTTCCTCCAACTTCTTCTCATACAGAAGCCCTTTATCAAACTCGGGCAGAAATTCCTTTGACCATGGACCTGTAGAATCTGCCACCCCACACTTATCCTCTGACAAAACACTAACCTTACACAGGTTTCTGTAGTGTGTGGGTGGGTTAATCTCTTGGTAGACTCGGAAGAGTTCTTCTTCATCCTTGACCCTCATTTTCAGGGTCCCTGCTCTCACATTGATAATGGCTCCTCCAGTGGCCAAGAATGGGCGTCCCAAGATTAAGGGTACCTGATCAACAACATGAAAATCCAATATGATAAAATCAGTGGGTATAATGAACTTACCCACTTTGATGAGAAGGTCCTCTATAATTCCATCCGGTGCCACTCACGACTTATCTGCCAGCTGCAGCATCAATCTTGTTGGTCTCGGTTGGCCCATGATCTTGGGCAGATTTATATGCCCAAGTGATACTCAAACGTATCATTTTTACCTTGTTTGTTGTGCAATGTGTATATAATATCATGTATTTGGTAATAAAATGCGAATTTATACTAACCAACATGACTAGCATTTGTTTTGCAGGATAATGTGATTTTTAGGAGCTAAAATGCATGTTGGAACTATGTCGGAGTTGGACTTGGATGCGAGCGTGGAAAAGACCTTGGATGGCACATTTTACACTGGCTCCGCGATGGAGCCGTGCCACGCTGCCATCGCGGTAGCACACTGCCTGGGCAGGAATTAATTAGGCAATTTCCAGTGTGCCTGCACGTCAGTTCCGTGGCACGGAGATAGGCCTCCGCGATGGCCTCCGTGCCACGTTGAGGCCAATTATCCGGACCATGCAATTTCCAGAGAGGGTCCGCATCCACGCCGTGTCACGGAGGCAGTGCTCCGCGTTGGCCTCCGTGACACGTTGCTTGTTATTCCGGGAAAAATTTCCCACTAGTATAAATAGCACACTTAGGTTTATTTTTAATCAGTTTTTAGTTTTTAGACTGAGTTCAGAAGTGGAGAGCAGGAACGTGGGTTTGTGGCAGTTGAAGAATAGAAAAGCTAAGAGTTTTCTTCTCTTCCTTTCTTCTTTCCTTCAATTGTATGCATGATTTACACTCATTTTAGGATGATCAATCCAAGAATGAGTGGCTAATTCCCTTCTTTGCTGAGGTTTTGAACTTGTGTAATGAATTTTTGTGATAATTGATATGGTTTCTTCTTCTTCTTGCATGTTGTTCTATTAATTCTTGTGCTTACTACATTATTGATTGGCCACCATTAATGTATATCTAAAAAGTCCAATTTCACTCGAGAGAGCACGAAATTGGAAAGTTGTGAATTAATAGGGTATTGTTCTTAACTTGATTTGGGGAAAATTGGGTTTTGATGTGCTTTCTTGATAGAAATATACTTGAAAGCCGTATTAGTCAATTTAGGAACCGGAATTGTAGTGCTAGGTCATAAATTGCATTTGATCACAGAAATGTAGACGGATGGTTTATGATTCTAAAGTGAAATTAAATACGAAAGTTTTAATTTCTAGGCAAACGTTCTTGGCTAGCAACATGAAGAAGAGGATGACCAAATTATCATGATTATCAAGTTCATTACTCGTTCTTAACCGTGGCATGTACATATCCATTGTCTAAATTCAAAAGTAAATAGTTGTTATTAATTGTAGTATATAAATAGTTTAGAAACAAAAACTCACTCAACTCTTGGTTGGATTGTTGTTAACATAGTTAGGAATAAAATAGAGATATAGTAAACTAGGCAGTTTTACATATCTAGAGCAGCCTCCTTGGATCGATACTTGGCTACTTAGCCACTTTATTACTTGTTTGACCACGTGCACTTGCGTGTCGGTTGATAATATTTAATACTAACCGAATCAGCACCGAATAAGTTTTTGGCACCGTTGCCGGGGAGGCTAGGCGATTTGTAAAATTTTGTTTAGTGTAAATTTACTGTATTTGTATTTTTATTTTCTTAAGTGTTAACAACTTGGTCTTAGCCTGTATTTTGCATATTTTTATTTCTGTGAACACTGGCAAGGGACAAGGAGCTGGTGGAATCTTACTTAGAGCCAGAACGTGAATTGCACAGTCAACGTAGAGAAGCTCTTCGGAAGAAGTTGTAGTTGCTTAAACAGTCTATGATGGAGCAACCAAATCCACCAGTTGTGCGGGCAGTATTAGTGCCTGAGGAAGTAGCAGCCAGGCCGGTTCGCGAGGTGGCAATCCCACACGCTAATAATGTACATTCCAGCATCCGCAAACCAGAGCCTGGAGGGAGATTTGAGTTAAAGCAAAATATGGTGCAACTTTTGCACACTAGCGGGCAGTTTACCGATCTCCCTCACGAAGATCCGCAACAACATCTCCAGAACCTTTTGGAGATAAGTGACACTTACATACCCACTGGAGTGTCACCTGATTATGTTTGGCTCACCTTATTTCCATTTTCCTTACTTGGTGAAGCCAAGAGGTGGTTAAAAGCTGAACCACCCAACTCTATATCAACGTGGGATGATCTTGCAAGGAAGTTTTTGATCAGATTTTTCCCTTCAGGTAAAACAGCTAAACTTAGAAGTCAGATTCTAAGTTTTAAACAGAGGGAAGGAGAAAATCTTTATCAAGCCTGGGAAAGATTCAAGTCCATGTTGCGGGACTGTCCTCATCATCATCAGTCAAATGAGGTGTTGGTACACACTTTTATTGAGGGTTTGGAACCCCACACTAAAATTTTGTTAGACTCAGCAGCTGGAGGGCAAGCGCTGGAGAAGACTTATGAGGAGCTGTACACTTTGCTCAACCGAATTTCACAAGGCAATCCGGAATGGAATGCAGATTCTTCAAGAGGTGGAGCAAGGAAAGCAGCGGGAGTGCTTGAAGTGGATGGATTCACAGCTATCGCTGCACAGATAGCTGCTTTACAAAATCAGTTAAACATTCACTTCAGCACTATGAATTTGAACCAGCCTTCAGCCTCCGTCAATGCAGTCCAACAGATGTGGTGTGAAGTGTGTGGTAGTAGTGAGCATTCAGCTGAATGTTGTGGTGCAAATCCTGATTCTGTCAACTTTGTGGGCAATGCACAGAGGAATCAACAGCAGTTTGGTGGTGGCTACAACTCGAATTGGAGGAATCATCCGAATTTTTCGTGGGGTAGCAACAATCAACAAGGCCAAGGTTCAGGGCAGGGTATGCACAGAAACCAAGGAGGGCAACAAGGCTATCAGAATCAGTTCAGAAATCACAATGCCCCTCCTCCACCACCATCACCGACTATTGAGGAAATGTTCAAGACCATGATTGCCAACCAGGCACAATTGCAGGCTGACTATGTCAAATTGGCAGCCGAAGTAAAGAACAATCAATTGGCAACCAAGGCTCTTGAATATCAGTTTGGGCAATTTGCTAGTGCCCAAAATACTAGACCAAGGGGAGGACTACCTAGCGACACGGATCCCAATCCTAAGCAGGTGAATGCAGTGACCACGAGGAGTGGTTTACAATTAAAGGAGGTGGAACCGGAAAGACCGCCTCAGAAGTCAGGAGCAGAAGATGTTGAGGGAGAACAAACCTCAGATACGGGGAAGACCAAAGAAGCTGAACCAGCAAGGCCTCTACCCCCGTTCCCTCAACGACTTAAGAAACACAAGGAGGAGGCGTGTTTCCAGAAATTCATGGAGGTACTTAAACAGGTACATGTTAACTTACCTCTTGTTGATGTCTTGCAGGGTGTGCCAAAATATGCGAAGTATATCAAAGACATCGTGGCCAACAAAAGTCGCTTGACTGAGTATGCCACGGTGGCTTTAACGGAGGAATGCACATCCCGTATTCAGAACAGGTTGCCCACTAAACTGAAGGATCCTGGAAGTTTTACTATCCAGCTGACGATTGGGCAAAGTATCCGAGCTCGTGGGTTATGCGACTTGGGGGCAAGTATAAATCTGATTCCATCTTCGGTATTCAGAAAGTTAGGACTAGGGAGTCCTAGACCTACAATAGTGATCTTGCAGCTAGCAGACAGGTCTTTAGCTAAGCCGGATGGCATTGTTGAGGATGTGCTAGTGCAGGTAGGCTCCCTCATTTTTCCGGTAGATTTCATTATTCTGGATTTTGAACCAGATGCGGAAGTCCCATTTATTTTGGGACGACCCTTTTTGGCAACCGGAAAGGCATTGATCGATGTAGCTGCGGGTCAACTCATAATGCGAGCACACGACAAGGTTGAGGTGTTCGACGTGTACAAGGCACCTAAGCTCCCGACTGTCTATAAGGAACTCTCGGTGATCAACGTGATTGATCATGGGAATGCGAATGGATTGAGTGATTCCCGAGAGTTACTAGGTAGGCCACCAGACAAGGTTGAGAACTACTGGGGAGATGACCAGGATCGGGACAAATCGTCCATCTCCCTAGTAGACACGTGAGCATAAAGGCTGTCGAGCCGCGACGTTAAACCAGGCATTGCACGGGAGGCAACCTGTGAAAAATATTTTTTTCTTTCTTTAGTGTAAAGTTTTTCTTTTATTTTATTTTCTTGTCTTTTTCGTGACTAGGCTTAGATTTGCATTTTATTTAGTAATTTTTTATTTAGTAATTTAGTAATTTTTTTATTATTTATAGTAGGGAATTTATTAATTTAACCAATTTTTGTTTAGTGAGGTGATTTTCAGGTATACTGGAGGAAAAATACTTGGAATCGAGGAAACGAGGCGAGGTATGAAAAATAAAATTTGATGGTGAAACAGAGCACTGGCGCGTTGGCGCCGTGTCACGGAGGCAATGCTCCGCGTTGGCCTCCGTGACATGTTGAAGGCAAATCTGGATTTTTCAAAATTCCAGTAAGCCAACGCGTTGGCTCCGTGTCACGGAGGAGGGGCTCCGCGTTACCCTCCGTGACACGTTGCCTTTATCCAGTGCCGGGTCACACCGGGTTTCCGGGTGACCCGCGTGTTTTCTTAATAAAAACCCCCGATTTCGCCCCTATTTTCCCCATTCCCTCTTCCCTCCGCGACCAAACACCCATTCCCCTACCCCCAAGCTCCGTGCCACGTTAATAGGCAAGGAAAACGTCAAGTTTTCGTTGATTCTTCAAATCCAAGGTATGTTTTCATAGTCTATCTCAAATTTTTGGCGATTTTTGTCAATTTTGAGCATGTGAGGTGAGATATATCACCCTAGGTAGAAATTAAACATGATGTGAATTATTTTGTGATTGATTATGTTCGGATTGTTGTAGTTGACGTTTGAACTTATCGATTGATTGAATAACTTGATTTTGATTGTCGAATTGTATTCTAGGGCTTGGGGTTGTTGAATTTTAACTTGGGTAACTTGATAGTTTGATGAAATTGATGCCGGGGTGTGTTTATTATTTGAGATAAGTCGTGGTAAATATTGTATAATTGTTGAAAGACGACTAATTCTCGAATTTTTGTGGGAAATTGCGTAATATGTGAATTGGTTGAATTGCTTAGATTAGTTGTATATAAAATGTTTGTATTGTTGCTAAGTGCTATGGGTGAATAGCTGTCGATAGTAGGATTGGGTTAGCTGTATGAAGTCTGAGTAGTTCGCTAGCCGTTATGCTGTCGAATTTCTGTGAACGCACTAAGCAATATGTTTATAGTTGATTGTGTTTGGGGTGTAAATAGAGCTATCCTTGCTAAAATGTTGTAAATATTGTTAAAGACTAAGGGTGGGGTAAATTTTGTTTAACCCGACCTTAGCCGAAGCTAACAAGTTTTTAGCTTAACGTTGTGCTTGTTTGTGTAAATTGACAGGTACAATGGCCAGCCGACAAGATAAAGGCAAGGGTGCTTCAACCTCAGGCACCGGCAGAAAGAGAATGAGACTGGGCACGGCTGTCCCAGCTGCACCTGCTGTTCCACGCAGTCAACACCGCCAATACGGAACACGATGGGTTACCGAGGAAGGGAAGAAGTGGTACGCAAAGCATAAGGAGAACAAATACTTCCCGGAGGAACATATTGCAAGGGAACCACTTGCACAGGAGTTCCCTCGCATCGTACAGAGGATTGAGGCAGCTGGGCTCAGCTTTATCTTTCAGGAGCCCAAGGAGTGCAACCTTCACTTGGTCCGGGAATTCTACGCCAACTGGAACCCGGCCATCAGGAGCCATACTATTAAAATCAGAGGGCAGATTGTCACTCTGGAAACCCAGCAGTTTAATGCCATCGTGGGAGCGCGGGACACAGACGCCCACGTCCTCCGCCAGCTAAACATCACCCCACCGTACGCCGACATCAGACGTACGTTGTGTGGGGCTCGATCCACAGCCCGATGGAGTAGACACAAAGAGAGGGGTTACCACCAGACTCTGCCTTATTCGCAGATGAACAGGGAGGCTAGAATCTGGCTAAAAATTGTATGTTCGTGTTTGATCCCGGGAGTTCATATGACAGACGTGACCCGGGACCGTGTCTGCTTGGTGTATTCCCTTATGAAAGGGCTTGAGATTAATGCGGGGGCGGTCATAATATCCGCCATGAAGAGAGCCAGACTACACCAGGGCCACAGATACGGGTTTGGCGGACTCAACACCACCTTCCTCCGAGGCCTCGACGTTGAGGAAGAAGCCTTGGATTACATTCCGCAGTTGGAGCGGAGGGCCCTCGATGTGACAAAGACCAAGGCCTCCGACACTACACACGGACCTGTGCTGACTCTGGGCGAGCGACATGCTCGTGACGACCAGTATATGGCCCGTATGTTCGGCATGCAGATGCTGCAGCTACGGATAGGTGGGAGACCAGCCACCGAGGATGAATTATGGCAGCTGGAGCTGGACTACCCCTTTGGCGAGAACGCCAGAGCCTTATGCAAGGTGGGGCCAGCCTTCATGGAGCCGACTGATGACGATGTCCCTACTGATGAGGAGACACGTCGTGAGGACTCCGATGTGGAGTCCGATGACGACGATGGAGCTGATTCAGATATGGGCGACGAGGCCGCAGCACCGGATGAGGAAGTCGAATATTTCGACTGAGCAGGGAGTTCCACCACCCATATGTTGTGCTTTGTATTGTTGTGAACACTGGGGACAGTGTTCGATTTAAGTGTGGGGTGGGGAGTAGTTAGGTGCTGGGTTATAGGCTCTAAATTTGCTGTATAATTTTTCCTTGACGTTTATGTATGTCTGTGCTTTCCCTGTTGTTGTGAACTGATTTGTGATTTATGTGTATATATTTGTTTGTGGCTAATGATGTGTGTTTTTGAAAGTTATGGTTGCCTTTGTAAATATTTTGTAAATTTTGTAAATATTTTTTTATTTATCGATATGATCGATATTTTTCAAAATTTTTGCGAAAGATTTTGCACTTATCAAAATATTTTGTAAATATTTTCTATCGAAATGATCGATGTGTTGCAAAAATTTTTGAAGTTTTATTTTTGGGTTTCTCGGAGTTTGTTTTCGATTCTTTTACCGAGAATAGTCCCATTGAACCGATGTCATAGTTAGTGACCGTTCCCTATGATGGATGGATTACGACCGTCTTAAGGGAAATGTAGTTGATAGGAGTAGATGTTTTATTTTTAGTTTCTTTGGTGGATTGCATCAATAAACTGTAGTTGCTTATGGTTGCTAAAATTTCATTGCGTGTTGTAATTGATGTTCAAAATGTGAAAATGATTCGTTTGAAAGCATGCAATTTTGTAAATATGTTGAGTTACCTAGGCTATAGAATTTGGTTCATTATGATTGAGGCTTAATCTTGAATTCATGTAATTGACTAATTAAAGAGTCTGTGAATGCATCTTGATTCGAGCATGTGCATGAAGTGTGAGTGAGGTTTTGCTATTCCATGTCATTGTGAATTGTCTAGAACTTGCCTGGCGTGTATACAAAACGAAATGAAGGAGGTGTAGTGTCGGAAAGGCTGTAGGCATTTCTTTGTTTTAACCATTAGTTTCCATTTTTTTTGTCAAATTCTACCTTTTTATATGTTGTATACCCTAGTCAGCCCGTTGAGCCTTTAGCCGATTTCTTTCTTTTATCCAAAATTGTATGAACTAAGCTTTATTCCTTCTTTTCATTAGCCTTAAAGTCTATAAGAAGCTCTTAAGCGCTTACAAAGAACAGAAAATGTTTCCCAAAGTGTTAAAGAGTGAAAAGAGTGAAAAGAAAAGAAAAGCAAAGTGAGGAAAGAAAAGATGATGTTGAAGAGGCACTAGTTGTAATTAAATGATAGTGAGGGTACATGAAAACCCTCTGTTTTGTGTCAAGTGTGCCTGATGAAATGGGCTGTATGAAAGTAAACCAGCATGAATGGGAGAAAAAGAGAAAAGAGGGGAACAATGTCCATGAGTCGATGGGAATGAGTTGAAAAGGCGCTTAAGGATGCTAGCGACTATTATTGGCTAATCCAATATATATATACTAGATCCATAGCCCAGTTACAACCCATTAAAAGTCCTATTTGATCCTACATTGCATTTCTTTATATTAGTGGAGTAATACACTAAGGGCAAGCCTATGGGTCATGACATGATGCATGTGAATTCTTTTGGGAGAGAGAGTGAAATTAATTTTTATATGCCCCTACTTGCATGTTTGTGTGCTGCACGAACATAAAAGGGGAAGTTTCTCTCGAGTAGTGAGGGTACATGCTTGATGAAAGATTGATTTTCGTGTCGGATTTCTTGATTAGTTCATTTGCATGAGTTTGCCGATATCAAGAATCAATTCTTAAAAGTTTAGGAAGCCTCGATGTATTAAGGTCATTGTCTTGTACGACCAAGCATGTTTTCTTGATGATTTGCAAGAATTGAATAATCGGTATGACCGTAGCGTAAAATGTTGCACCATAGGGACGAAGGTTGGGATGTAATTTGCATGAGTTGTGTATGTGTTGTTCGAGGACGAACAAGGATTTAAGTGTGGGGTAAGTGATCTTGGGCAGATTTATATGCCCAAGTGATACTCAAACGTATCATTTTTACCTTGTTTGTTGTGCAATGTGTATATAATATCATGTATTTGGTAATAAAATGCGAATTTATACTAACCAACATGATTAGCATTTGTTTTGCAGGATAATGTGATTTTTAGGAGCTAAAATGCGTGTTGGAACTATGTCGGAGTTGGACTTGGATGCGAGCGTGGAAAAGACCTTGGATGGCACATTTTACACTGGCTCCGCGATGGAGCCGTGCCACGCTGCCATCGCGGTAGCACACTGCCTGGGCAGGAATTAATTAGGCAATTTCCAGTGTGCCTGTGCGTCAGTTCCGTGGCACGGAGATAGGCCTCCGCGATGGCCTCCGTGCCACGTTGAGGCCAATTATCCGGACCCTGCAATTTCCATAGAGGGTCCGCATCCACGCCGTGTCACGGAAGCAGTGCTCTGCGTTGGCCTCCGTGACACGTTGCTTGTTATTCCGGGAAAAATTTCCCACTAGTATAAATAGCACACTTAGGTTTATTTTTAATCAGTTTTTAGTTTTTAGACTGAGTTCAGAAGTGGAGAGCAGGAACGTGGGTTTGTGGCAGTTGAAGAATAGAAAAGCTAAGAGTTTTCTTCTCTTCCTTTCTTCTTTCCTTCAATTGTATGCATGATTTACACTCATTTTAGGATGATCAATCCAAGAATGAGTGGCTAATTCCCTTCTTTGCTGAGGTTTTGAACTTGTGTAATGAATTTTGGTGATAATTGATATGGTTTCTTCTTCTTCTTGCATGTTGTTCTATTAATTCTTGTGCTTACTACATTATTGATTGGCCACCATTAATGTATATCTAAAAATCCAATTTCACTCGAGAGAGCATGAAATTGGAAAGTTGTGAATTAATAGGGTATTGTTCTTAACTTGATTTGGGAAAATTGGGTTTTGATGTGCTTTCTTGATAGAAATATACTTGAAAGCCGTATTAGTCAATTTAGGAACCGGAATTGTAGTGCTAGGTCATAAATTGTATTTGATCACAGAAATGTAGACGGATGGTTTATGATTCTAAAGTGAAATTAAATACGAAAGTTTTAATTTCTAGGCAAACGTTCTTGGCTAGCAACATGAAGAAGAGGATGACCAAATTATCATGATTATCAAGTTCATTACTCGTTCTTAACCGTGGCATGTGCATATCCATTGTCTAAATTCAAAAGTAAATAGTTGTTATTAATTGTAGTATATAAATAGTTTAGAAACAAAAACTCACTCAACTCTTGGTTGGATTGTTGTTAACATAGTTAGGAATAGAATAGAGATATAGTAAACTAGGCAGTTTTACATATCTAGAGCAGCCTCCTTGGATCGATACTTGGCTACTTAGCCACTTTATTACTTGTTTGACCATGTGCACTTGCGTGTCGGTTGATAATAGTTAATACTAACCGAATCAGCACCGAACAGCCCAACCCCAAGGTTTTAAATAAATATAAGGGCACTAGATTAACTGTTGCGCCTAGATCACACAAAGCTCTTATCACCTCAGCTTTACCAATTTGTATCGGGAGGGTAAAACTCCCTGGATCTTTGAGGTTTTTAGGTATCTTGCTCATCACCTTGTGACTGCACTCCTCAGTCAGTGCTGCCGTCTAGACATCCACCAATATGACTTTGTTGTCCATCACATCTTTCAAGTATTTAGCATACTGGGGCATTCCCTGCAAAACATCAAGCAAAGGTAAATTTATGTGAAGTTCTTTGAAAATCTCGAAGAACTTTTTGAAGCATTCCTCCTCCTTGCTCTTTTTGAATCTCTGCGGGAATGGTGGTGGTTTCTGTGCTGGTTGCAATGATGATTATGCATTTTATTGCACAACACTCTGATTCTCTCCCTTGTCAGTGGATGGTCCTTTTCTAACCAACTCCGGCTGCACCTCATTTCTCTTCTCTTTCGATGTCGCATTAGCTAATTGCTTGCCACTCCTTGACTGATGGCATTAACCTAGTGGGGGTTAGTATCTATGTCACTGGGTAGTCCTCCCTGCGGTCTCATGTGGTGAGCAACTGCTATTTGACCCATCTGCTTCTCTAGATTACGGGTGGCCAACTGCTGATTTTTCAAATCGATGCCATCCTTGCCTGATTCTCTGCTAATTGAGTCTGGGTCTCCATGATTTTCTGCAACGTCTCCTCAATGTTGCTGCTCAATTGCCCATCAATCTGCCTGCTCTGCTGATACTGCTGCTGCTGAGGTTGCTGGTATAACTTTGCCTTTGATTTCCACCCCAAGAAAAATTTGGGTGGCTTTGCCAATTCTTGTTGTAATTGTTCCCAAAATTTTGATTGTTCCTTTGAACATTCCCAACAAAATTGACGGATTATGGATTGGCCCCGCATGGTTCTACATTGTGCCCATTATTTCCACAGATTTCACACCAACTCAGAGCTTGCTGAACTTCATTTACCTGACCCTACTGTTGGTTCATACTCAGTTTATTGAACTGAGTCATAATCTGATGCTGGAATGATGCTAGTTGTGCCGCCAAGGCATTTACACCATCTATCTCTATCAGCCCTGTTGTTCTCTTTCCTGCCCCTCTCTATGATTCACTGTGCCACTCTGAATTTCCCTGAGCAATCCTGTTCAACAAAGTGTACAGCTCATCATAAGTCTTCTCTAATGCTTGCCCACCCGATGCAGAGTCTAGTAAAATTTTTGTGTGTGGGTCTAGACTTTCTACAAAGGTATGGGCTAGCACTTCATTGGACTGCTGATGATGGGGACAGTCTCTCAATAATGACTTGAATCTCTCCCAAGCCAAATACAAGTTCTCCTCCGGCCTTTGCTTGAAGCTTAATATTTCACTCTTGAGTTTCGCAGTCTTGCCTGAAGGGAAGAATCTGATAAGGAACTTCTTTGCCAAATCATCCCAAGAAGTTATGGAATTCGGTGGCTCAGATTTCAACCACCTCTTTGCCTCCCCCAATAATGAAAATGGGAAGAGGGTAAGTCGGACAGAATCTGTGGACACTCCGGTGGGGATGAATGTGTCACTAATCTCAAGAAATTTCTGTAAGTGCTTCTGCGGGTCCTCATGCGCCATCCCAGTGAATTTACCACTAGAATGTAACAGCTGAACCATATTTTTATTCAATTCAAAGTTTCCTCCAGGTTTCGGTTTACGAATACTAGAGTTCACATTTGTCGCTAGTGGGATTGCCATGTCGCAAACTGGTCTGGCTGACATGATCTCAGGTGACAACTTTGCTTGTCCTGCTGGTGGTTGCTGTTGTGCCCTCTCTTGAAATCTCTTTATCTTTTGCTCTAGAGCTTCCCTCCTGCGTAAATGAATTTGACGCTCTAATTCAAGCAACGGTTCCACTAGCTCTCTATTCCTTGCCAGCTCTGCAAGGAGAACCTGTCACCTGCAATATGTCAGACTAAGACCAAGTTTCTCAACACTTAAGGAAATTAAAAATCACATAAAAATAGAAAAATTTACTAAACTTCACCTGTCCCCGGCAACGGCGCCAAAAACTTGTTGCGCTCCAGCCCACACGCAAGCGTACGCGGTCGTACAAGTAATACAGTGGCCCTTTTTAAGAGCCGGATGTCGAACCCATAGGGACTGGACTAATTCAGCAAATTATCACGTTCAAGTGTAAGATAACCGTCACAAGTGTTGATTATAGAAGTTTTTGTTAAATTATAACTAAATCTAGGGGTGGTCACAGAAATAATCTGAAACAATATAAGAAGCAACTAGAGCTAAGGCTGAATAATCATGCAATGCTACCCTTTGTAATGGTTCAAGTATGAAATTATCAATTGTTGTCTCACATAGTTGAAAATGCGATGTTCATAGTCTCTCGAGCCTCTAAACACGACAAACTAGCCTCACAACTACATCGTTGAGCGGGGATGTGACATTCTAGTTCGTGGGCAATTCAACTACATGGATGTGGTTTACGGGGTTTATGCTCTTGATTATGAACTTTCGTACCTCTAATCATTTAACTCATCTTAGCTTCACAACTACTTCCGTAAGTGGTGGAGTGACAATTCTAAGTCGATATCTTGTTATTATCCCTTTTTATCAACCCAGCAAGACAAATTAGGTATAATTTCTATCCTAACCGCGAATCATATCGAAAGATAAGAACTTGCTACATACATTCTCTTTTTCTTGCCTAGGGTTGCTCTTTCAAGCTTTTACCTAAGCTTAACGCATTTGTTTTCATGATGATCAAGCGTAAAAACAACCATAATGTAGAATGTAAGACAAAACAACAATTAACAACTCAAACCAAAACAAATTCATGCAATTACAATCATATCACGTGGCCTCAACCCTAGAGGAAGGGTTTTAGCCACTCATGTTCGTAATACTCAAAAACATAATTAAAGTGATGTACTTACAACAGTAGATAAAAGAGAAGGTAAATTTGGTAAACCCTAGGTGAGTTCTTCACTTCTCCCGCTCCTTTACGGTTTTCAGAAAATATTTCGTGACAAAATAATTTTAGAAGCTAAGGGTTTAATTTATAGTAAATAGGGAGTGTACAATTTTTGCCCGTCATGGAATGGCTCTGTGGCATGGAGGTGGTCGCGCTAATTTAACTCCGTGACACAGAGATATCGCGAAAACACACTGGAAATCACCTAAAAATTGAGCCTCGGTAGAAGCTTGCCGCAATGGCAGCGTGGCACACTTCTTGTGCAGCACGTTTGCACCCGTGACACGGCCCCTGTCGCGCAGCTGTGCCTGGCGTGGCACGGTGCTGTCGCGCAGGTGGCCTGTTTTGCATGTTTTCTTGCCGACTTTTGTGTTTTTCTTCCGATTCCATTCCTCCACTTCACCCATCATAAATTAGTTCCTCAAATGCATTTTTAACCTACAAAAACAAGGACTAATCATGTTGGTTAGTACATATCCAAATTTACATAAAATCACATGACAATGTAAATGCATAAATAGACAAACAAGACTAAACTAAGTTATAAAATAGCACTTGGGTACGCAATTACGCCCAAGATCACAGGGTGATGGTATGGGTCCTGCCCTATCCACCATTTCAGCAGCTCCAGCAGCTCGCCTATCTCAGCAAGGTGCCTCTTTTAGTTCAAGTGGTAGACAGCACCAAAACAGGTTCTACGCACTCTCATCTTGTCAAGAGCAGGAGTTCTCACCGATATGGTCACTGGTATGTTGCTAGTATTCCATATTGATGTGTTATACCCAGGAAAGCTAAAGATCAGATCCGAAAGTTTAAATAGAGAAAATTATAAAATCTGCACCAGGTCACAGAATGAGTCATTCTGTGACTCGTGGGAAATATCATGAGTTATGAGGTGACTCGTAGTGAGCTACTGGGCTTGAGTTGAAAAATTGTTGATGGGGTCACCACGAGCATGACCACGCCACGACTCGTCAGGTCTTTGGTGGCCAAGGAAATTAAAAAGGATAGTGTGAGTGGCAGTGCACCTGATGGATAGACCCTACGAGTCATGGTCAGACACCATGATTCATTGGGTGGATCGTGGTCAACAGGTAACTAATGATCTGGGGTCGAGGCAGTGGAGATAACGAGTGGTGACCATGAGTCGTAGTCACTGGTAACGACTCGTATGATGTCTCGTTATGAATTTCAGGTGAGATTTCGACAGTGTACCCAACGATTGATGTAACGACTCATGGTTGATGGCAACGACTCATTAGGTACCTCGTGGGGACTGAAGAGTAGTTATTTTCTACGAAGTTATTAAGGGTATCCTTGTTATTGCTCTAGGATCCTATACTACGTCGTTTTAAGTTATTTTCAAGATGTATTAAGATAGGTGGTCAAGGCTAATCCTTCAAGTTCTTCTTCAAATCTTCCTTGGGCAATTAGAGAAGCGGTAAAATCATCTTTAATCAGGTATGTAGGGCTTTGAGTGGGTGAATCCTTTCACACCCATGCCCAATCTCTCAAAATCATGAAATTTTATGTAAATTCTATGTGGTTTTAACCCAATGCATGAAATTCCTAATTCTCTACATGGGTATGATTTAAATGCATTTCTACTATTTAATTATGATTCATGAGCAAGTTTTACGTTATTTTCCAATAAAATCATGTTTCAATCTTTTCAAAATTAAAATTGCCCAATTATGAGAAGTTTATGAAAGTTAAGATTTATGATGAATGTTCATGAATGATGAGGTATTAACGATGAAAAGTATGTTTTCAAGTTACCCATATTTATAATCATGTCTTCAAATGAATTGAATATTTTCAAGCATGTTAAAGTATTGGGAATGCCCAATGTTCAAGAATGGTTTATGATTTATGATATGGATCTAATGTTTGATTGATTTATGATGTTGCTCGACTAAAGGTCCCTTGGTTCATGGCTGAACATGTATGTAAATGGGGATCACTGATGTTAAATGTTTACTTAGCCATGAATCTCATGAATGATGTTTATGATTTATGTATGAGCCTAACGTGCATATTTTTGGGAGCAGTGTCTAGCACCAAGTAGCCCGGCGTTCAAAAGACTACACTGGTGTCTCATAACTACGTGACACCATTATTTTATGATGATATATTACAATGTTAATGGATCCCCTCTTTCGTGATATCACATCATGCATGTCCCTTGCCTGGCAAGCCAGGGATGGCTCTGGCCACTTGAGTAAGATAGTTAGGGCATCATGTAAGGCTATAATATGATGGTGTCGGTTATGACGAGTCCTCCCATTGTCCCGCATGTTTTTATACATTATTATATTTATGTTATTTTGGCTCAAGTGATAATTTGTAAAGTTTCTCTTATGACTATGATATTGAATGGATTATGAATGATTTGAAAACCTTGAGCCTTATGTTATATTAAGATATTTATATTATGAGCATGTCGTCCAACTCTTATGATCTCTTATGAGCTTTTATGTAATTTTAAATGTCTTTTTACTTACCTTACATACTCGATACATTCCACGTACTGACCGCATACTCTATGTTGTATCATTTCATGATATAGGCTCCGATTTTCAGACCCAGCACCATCATTAGCCCATCCCAGAGATTAGCATCCAGCTCTTTGGTGAGTCCTCATTCTCTAAGGACCAGTTCGATATCAGTTATCTTTTCATATTTAGTTTTCTAGACTTGTCGGGTTAGTTGGGGGTATTATCCCATTAACCCAGCATATATGTTAGAGGCTTTCAGACTATGTGTAGTATTCAACTGTTATGTATGTAGTATGTTCTGCTTTCTATGATATATCATGTTTAGGCTTCCTCTATGTCGTCATGCTAAGTATTCTGCTTTATTGATATTGAGTTAGATGTATGTTCATGCCATGGGTTGACTTGGAGTCTTTCGGGACTCCTTGTCCGGTGTTATAAGTCGGGTCTACATTCGGGTCGTGATATGATATTTATGCATTGTTAGATCAAGGGATATATTATCATTTGCGAATCCTTATGTTGATGTTAGTTTCAGAGTCAGTCCCGAAATCCTGTCAAAACATTTCTCAGTCTCTACTCTTGTCGGTGAGTCAGTTTTAGCTCAACGGGTATACAGAATTTCCCTATCACGATTTTTCAAAAAGTCACCTCAGTCGACTTAGTGGAGTTAGATATGGCCGACTTTGATGTTATATTTGGCTAGGGTTGGTTACATGCTTGTTATGCCTCGATCAATTGTAGAACCCGTATGATAGCGTTTCAATTTTCGGGTGAACCGGTCCTACAGTGAAAGGGTAGTTCAGTTGTTCCGGTAGGTCACGTTGTTTTCTATCTCAACTCCAGGAAGTTGATCTCCAAGGGTTGTGTATACCATCTAGTTCGGGTTAAGGATTCTATGTTCGATACCATGACTCTTCAATCAGTTCCTATTATATGTGAGTATCTGGAGGTGTTCACAAATGATCTACCAGGAGTCCCTCCTGAGTGGGAGATTGACTTTGATATTGATCTTCTCCCCAATACGTAGCCCTTTCGTCCTTACAAAATGGCTCCAGCCGAGCTAAAGAAGTTGAAAGAGTAGTTAAAGGATCTCTTAGATAAGGGTTTCATCAGGCCTAGTAAGTCCCCATGGGGTGCTCCAATTATCTTTGTTTGAAAGAAAGATGGTTCTCTTAGAATGTGCATTGATTATCGGCAGTTGAACAAGGTCACAATAAAGAATAAGTATCCCCTCCCCAGGATTGATGACCTATTTAACCATCTTTAAGGTGCTAAGTATTTTTCAAAGATAGACCTCAGATCTAACTATCACTAGCTTAGAGTTAGGGAGAGTGACATTCCAAAGACAGCCTTCAGGACTCAGTATGGTCACTATGAATTCATATTCATGTCTTTTGGACTAATGAATGCTCCTGTAGCTTTTACGGACTTAACGAACAGGATGTTCAAGTAGTACTTAGATATGTTCGTCATTGTCTTCATAGATGATATCCTCATATACTCCCGGAGCGAGGAGGATCTTGTCGCTCATTTGAGGATTATGTTGCAGATGCTCAAGGATCACCAGTTCTTTGCTAAATCCAGCAAGTGTGAGTTTTGGCTGAACTCAGTAGTATTCTTGGGCCATGTGGTGTCCAGTGAGGGGGTGCAGGTGGACTCTCAAAAGATAGAAGCGGCAAAAAATTGGCCTAGACCGGTTAGTCCTACAGATATTAGGAGCCTTTTGGGTTTAGTTGGCTACAAAATGAGGTTTATGGAGGGACTTTCATCCATTGTCGCATTGTTGACTAGGTTAACCCAGAAAAAGGTCAAATTTCAATGACCAGAGGCTTGTGAGAAGAGTTTGTAGGAGTTAAACACTCGACTCACTTCATCCCAATATTGACCCTATCAGAGGGCACAGACGGTTTCAGTATGTATTGTGATGCCTCTAGGGTTGGTCTTGATTATGTATTGATGCAACATGGTAAGGTCATTACTTACGCCTCTAGGCAGCTTAAGACTCATGAGAAGAATTATCCAACGCATGACCTAGAATTGGCAGTTTGTTGTATTTTTCTTGAAGATTTGGAGGCACTATTTATAATGGGATGCATGTGGATATGTTCACGAACCACAAGAGCCTTTAGTACGTGTTTACTCAGAAGGACCTGAATTTGCGGCAAAGGAGATGGCTAGAGCTTCTCAAGGACTATGATGTAAGTGTTCTTTATCATTCGGGCAAGGAGAATGTAGTGGCGGATGCTCTTAGTAAGCTATCCATGGAGAGTGTGTCCCATGTTGATAATGGGAGAAAAGAGTTGGTGAAGGATGTCCATAGGCTTGCTCGTTTAGGAGTTGCCTTACAACTTCATCGGATAGTGGTGTTATTTTTCAGAATGGGTCAGAATCTTCATTAGATAGAAGTTGAAGAAAGGAAAAATGAGTACCCTATCCTAGTGAAGCTGAAGGAAACAGTATGAAATCATAAGATAGAGGTTCTCTCCCAAGGAGGAGATGGTGTACTCTGATATCAAGGTCGATTTTGTGTACCGACTGTGGATGATTTAAGAGAGCGTATGTTGAGCGAGGCTCATGGATCTTAGTACTCTATCCATCCAGGTGCCACCAAGATGTATAGTGACATATGGGAAGTTTATTGGTGGAATGGTATGAAGAAGCACATGGAAAAATTTGTGGCTAAGCATCCAAATTGCCAATAGGTAAACATCGAGCATCAGAGACCTAGAGGTATGCTTCAGGACATCAGCACTCCTATGTGAAAGTGGAAAGAGATCAATGTGGACTTCATTACAAGGTTGCCTCATACACGCTGACAGTATGACTCTATATGGGTGATTGTGGACAGGTTGACCAAATCAGCCCATTTTCTACCGATCAAAACCAAAGACCCAGCGGAGGATTATGCTAGACTCTACATTCATGAGTTGTTTTGGTCACATGGATTTCCTTTTTCCATCATCTAAGATAGGGGTACTCTGTTCACCTCTCAATTTTGGAGATCATTTCAAAAGGGCCTTGGTACACAAGTGAAGCTTAGTACACTTTTCACCTGCAGACAGATGGTCAGGTCGAGCGGATCATTCATACTTTAGAGGACATGTTAAGAGTGTGTGTGATTGATTTCAAGGGTATTTGGGATGATCACTTGCTCTCATTGAGTTTGCCTGCAACAACAATTATCACTCCAACATTCAGATGGCTCCATTTGAAGCTTTTTACCAGCGGAGGTGTAGATCATCGATTGGATGGTTCTAGGTAGATGATGCAACATTGATAGGGCCAGATTCAGTTGATGAGGGTATGGAGAAAGTTCATCTTATTATAAAAAAGATGAAAACAGCTCAGAGTTGTCAGAAATCTTATGCGAATGATAGGAGGAGAGAGCTTGAGTTTGAGGTTGATGATTGGGTGTTTCTGAAGGTGTCTCCTATAAATGGAGTTATGAGGTGTAGAAAGAAAGAGAGTTTAGTTCCCGATATGTTGGTCCTTATAGAATTCTAAGGCAAGTTGGTAAGGTGGCATATGAGTTGGAGCTACCAGCGAAGTTAGCTTAGGTGCATCCAGTGTTTCATGTGTCTCTACTGAAGAAGTGCATATGCGATCTAGCTTTAGTTGTTCTGGTAGAGAGCATTGGGGTGAAAGATAGTCTTACCTATGAGGAGGCTATGATTGAGATCCTTGATCATTAGGTTTGGAATCTAAAGAACAAGGAAGTAGGAGTTTATGGAGGAATCAGCTTGTTGAGGGAGCTACGTGGGAAGCCGAAGCAGATTTGATGGCTAAATACCTGCATCTTTTCCCTACAGCTCAATTCCAACATGAGGTATCAGTTTCCTCCCTTAGTATTTAGTTTCATGTCAAGTTGATGTCTCTAAGTTCCTTCCATGTCATAGCATGTGTCTACATTTCATGAATTCAGTTCAGTCATGTATCTCAGTCCGGAGTCAGTCACTCCGTTAGTTTTTTGGTCTATAGCTTTCAGTTTTGGGATTGTGGCTCTTTTTCCTATCTTTTAAACTTATTTATATTCATTTGAGGACAAATATTTCCAAGCGGGAGATAATATAACACCCCAAAAGTCCCTAAGATCAGCCCTAGACTTGTAGCAAAATCAGAAAAATAAAATGTAATTTTCCTCAAAATGACTCGTTGTACGAGTCGTGGTTTGAAGTGATGGATTGTGGGAGCAGTCATGATAAGTAGCAGTTCCTCTTAGCTCAGGGGTGAAAACTCACGGTATGAGTCATAGGAGGTAGTGACATTGTGGTGTCATCTATCATAAGGAAGTTCAGAAGTGGACGGAGAGTGTACGGGTCCCATACCACGAGTCGTGGTTGGATGGTAGGACTCGTGGTTAGGGGTCGTGGTTTGGATCTGCTAAGGAAAAACTCATGTAACAAGTCATGGTATAACTCATTGTAGGAAAAAATAAGTCGCGGTGAGTGCCTGTGGTTTGAGAATCAGAGAACCAAAAAATGGGACTGGCAAGCTACGAAAGGAAACCACGAGTCATGGTAAGGTAGTACAATTGTGGTGATTGGCAGCCAGCTTTTTAATTACGTCTTTTCATGGGTATTTTTGTAACTTTTTAGGCTTCTAACCCCTAAGTGACATCATTTTGGATTTCGTAAAGAGTATATTAAGGGGTTTAACCTAACCTAAGTCCTTATCCCTTTAAAAACAACAGTAGATTAAATGTCCTCTCAAGATCAAGGCTAGGGTTCTTTATCAAATCTCTTCAAATATTTCTTCAGTTTTCAAGACAAGTCTAAGATTCAATTATCCAGGTATGTAGGGTTATGAATGAGGAAAATTCTTCTACCCTCATGCCCAATTTCATCCCTATTCTATGATTCAAGTCTCCAAGCATGTCATGTTAAACTTCTAGGGTTTAACCCTATTCAATGCAATCTTCCATGATATCTCTATGAGTTCAATTCTCCCATGTTTCAATTGATGATTTATGGCTACTAGGGCATATTTGACTCTCAATATACTTACTAATTCATGATTTCAAGTTTATGAAGATTATGCCCTATTATTTATGATTTATGAAATTTAAGTTTGTAAGCCTATGATTTCAAGTCATGATGTATTATCCAAAATATGTATGAAAGTTTATGAATCTTAAGCCTATAAATTTTATGATTTCAAGTTATGAAGTTTCATTCAAGCATGTATTATTTTCATGAAATTCAAGTTCAAGTATCATGGCCAACTCTATGGCATCTTTTCATGAATATCTAACACATGTCAAATGTGATTATGATTTCATATTTCGGCTAGCCCATGCAAGCTTAAGTATATTTTCACGATAATGATTATGAGCCATGTGCATACTTTTGGGAGTAGTGTCTAGCACCGAGTAGGCTAGGCGTTCAGGCAAATCTTGAGTCTCAAAACTACATGCCACCGTAGGTAAATATTCATGTTCAAACCCTACAGGGACTCACAAGTGATATCTAGCCTTAATCATTTCTTGCCTTAGCAAACTTGGGACGGATCTACCTACTTGAGCGAGATAGTTGGAGCATTATGTAAGCTCTATCATGATGGTGTCGGTTATGACGAAGCCTCCCATTGTTCCTCATGTTTTCAGTTACTTATGTTCATGTCTTATGATATTATGTCTTATAACATATTTGACCCATTGACTAGTTTATGAGTTCTCACTTATGATTTCAAGTATGGTACATTATATATTTTCTATTTCTAAACCTTGGGTCATTATGTTCAGCTTATGATGAATATCTCATGATTATGATTACTTCAGGAATATGTTTTTTTAGCATGTTGTCCTTACTCTCATATTCTATCTTATTTAATATTCATGATTTCAGACTATTGTTTAGCATGTTTTACTTATCTACATACTCAATACATTCCAAGTACTGACCAAATACTCCATGATATATCGTCTCATGATATAGGTTGGGGTGATCCATCACTGTCTCATCGTTAGCTCACTCCCGCTTAGTTCAGTCCTATTCTAGTTTTGGTGAATCCTCATGATCCGAGGACATCAATTTTTATTATATCTCTTTTGTTTATGGATTGTATTTTCATACTTAGTGAGCTCGTTGGGGGTGTTGTTCCATCAGCTCATCATATGTTTAGAGGCTTTTCAGAAAAATATGTGTAGATGGTTCAGTAATGTTGGTTCGTGTTCACGTTCATGTAGTTATATTATGCAGACTTCAACTCATATTATTTTTATGCTTTATTTTCACTTAGTAATGCTCTTATTCATGCTATGTATATGCCATGGGTTAGCTTGGATCCATTCGTGGTTCTAGGTTCCATGTCTCAATTCGGGGTCCCAGCTCGGGTCATGACAGTGATAAACTTGATGACATACATTGACCAATCAGAATAAGGTAAGAGAGTTCATTTACACCTGGATTGTCTACTCCCTACAAACTATAGGGGGGTGTTAAATAACTTTCTGAGGACATTCAAGAAGCATTGGAGAAAACAATAACGACTGCATTCTTTGAAGGACTTGTCAATGAAGTTCTTTTCAGAAATAAACCTAAAATAGTGAAATGTTATCCGATATTCCTGGCGATCAAAATACATCTCCAGAATCTTCAAATCATTCTACATTTGAAAAACATGTTACTGATGACCATTGAATTATGGAGAAATTTTAGCAGAGAAGAATCAAGAGAACAACAAAATTGTATTCACAAAGATTAATCAACACAAAATATTTTTAAAAAAAATTTAGTTGCAGTTAATTTCAACATTCACATACTTGTTGTGAATAGTGTCAAGTAAAATGATTCATTATAAGTTTGGGATGGGAAGTAACACATGAGTTTAAGCTAGCGTTTGACATAGATTTAGTTAAAATTTGAAAAAAAAATGACTTTTTAAAATTTGAAATTGTTTTTGGACATGCATTTTACTTGAAAAAGATTTAAAATTTTGTGAGTAAAAATAAATTTTACCAAAAATCCAAAACTTGAAATGTTTTCGAAGATAGATATTTAAAATTGACCAAATTTTATAAATGATAATATTTTTATTTTTTTTAATCCTAAAATTCATAACCAAATAGGAGATAAGTAAAGTACCAAAAGTACTTTTCCCATGAGATTTAGGTCTTATTTGTTTGCATTTAATGGATGTCTGAATTTGAATGATTCATGCCTTAGGTTATTAAGTGCACTTTTTTTAATTAAGATTTAAACACTTATTTAGTCTGAATAGGTCTTAATCATTAAGATATAGAACAAAATCTTAATATAATTAAGATATAGAACAAAATCTTAATATAATTAAGAGATATGTTTGTATGGATAATTTTCACCATCACTCTGCCCATAACCACATCCACCACCATTAACCACCTCTATCATTACAACCATCACCACCATGACCATCGCCAACCACCAACCGCCACCACCAACTACCTCTGCCACCATTGTTAACCACCATTATCGTCGCCAACCACCCTTGACATCACAACAACCACTGACAACCACCATGCTTCCAACCATTACTGTCAAATGTTACAACATATACTACCTCCATCATTATAATTAGATTTACTACCACCACCACTGTTGTCGCCGTCGGCACTACATCTACCACCACTATCACTCACTACCACCATTGCGATAAATCCCTACTACCAACCACCTTCACCATCACAACTAGCAGCGCCGCCAACTACTACCAACATAGTCAACTACCACACATTCTTCAAAAACCACCGTCAACACCGCCAACTATTAACATCAACCAACTTCACCATCACAACCACCACGACGAACTGTCACCATCATGTCAGTCACTACAACACCAACCACTACCATTACAAGCAACTATCACCACCATAACTACTAGTTACTAACACCCAATATTACCATGACAATCACTATAAACCATCTTCACCATCACTAGCAAACTTAAATATTTTATTTTTTATATCAAAATAATAAATTTATTTTATTAAATTGATGATGCTTTTCTAATATTTAATTACTTTTTTATTTGAATTATATATTTTTGATGTATTTACAAATAAATAAAGTATGTACATTCAGATGTTGAGAAATAAATAATTTTAATCATTCAATATTCAAATCTAGAGATAGCATCTTAATCATTCCAATATGTATTCAAATTCAGACGTCTTAATCTTAATAAAAACAAATGAGATCTTATACAATCATTTTAATAACCTGTTTGGCCGATTGATTTGGCCAATTTTTTTATTTGCTAAAAGTAATTTTTTTAAAGTTAAGGTATTTGATTAATATTTCTAAAAAGAAAAATAGTGTTTTCATGTAGAAACAAAAATAATTTTTGAGAAGTAGAAAAATATAGTGTTTGGGAAAAAAATATTTTAAAAAAATATATTTTTGTGAAAAATACATTAAAGATTTTGTCAAACATTAATTGCTGCTCAAAAATACTTTTTAAATTAATTAGCCAAACACTAATAATTTCTTGCTAATAGTATTTTTTTAAAAGAATTTTTTTAAAAAAAGTACTTTTTAAAATAAATTAATTTTAGAAGCACAAATCTAAAAGAAATCTCCTCTGGTAAAAGTTAAAACTAAAAGGTAAATAATATTAAATATATGTATTCCCTTTGTTTCAATCTGTATGTATTACTTCCCTTTTTAGTCTATATAATGCCCTGAAAGTGCCTAAGATTAGACCCGAATTTAAAAATGAAAGTTGGCTGAAATTGGGAAAAAAATCTCATAGAACGGACGACCCAACGGATCGTTGGTCCAACCAATGACCCGTGGGAAGCAGTCTTGGGAAGTTGTGGTCTGGCCTCAGTGGGTACCAACGAGTGAGGTAACAATCAATTGTGTGATACAATCAGTCGTTGCTGTGAGTCATGGAGAGAATTGGGTATCAACTTTAGGGGTAATAATGAGTCATCCCACGACCCGTCGTGAGAAGTAACGGGTCGTGGTCACAAATCATAGGATGGGATAGCAATGTATTTACAGTCTATATAACGAAAGGCAACCACGACTCATTTAATGATGTAACGAGTCATGGTGAGGCTCGTTGGAAGGATCAGTGCAGGACCTGAAGGAGGAAACAACGAATGATGTAACGACCTATTGTCTGAGAGGACGACTCATCCTGTCGACTCGTAGGGTAAAATCTGAGATCAGGAGTTTTGACAGTGTAGATGACGGATGGATACCACAAGTCGTGGTATCCTCCAAAGATCCATTAGTCCGTCCGTTAGTTCGCTAGTGCAGATTTTTCAGGGTTTTTCATTAAGGAAATTTTCGTCATTCTTATGCTCTAAGGTCCTAAACTACGTCGTTTAAGGCTCGAAAATCAGTGTTTAATGAGGGTAAAAGCCACCCTAGGACTATTCATTCTCATGCATGCAAAGTTGAAGGATTGAGGAGGTGATCAAGCTTGTTTTCATTAATTTTCTTTGGGCTTTCAAAGAGTGGTGAGAATTGATTTTTCCAGGTATGTAGGGTTATGAATGGGTGAATACTTTCAAACCCATGCCCAATCTCTTTCAACTTAGAAAATCTTCTATCTTAAATCTATGGAGTTTTTACCCAATGTATGAAAATTTGATTCCTCTATATGGGCTTGATGTAGTTAAGTTATTATTATTGAATTACGAATTATGGGCAAGTTTTATGTTATTTTTCATTAAAAATCATATTTCAAGTTTTATAAATCAAATTGTCCATTTATGAAAAGTTCATGAAAGTCAAAGTTTATGATGAATGTTCAAGTATTATGAATTATTGATGATGAAAAGCATGCTTTCAAGTTACCCATGTTTATAAGCATGTTTTCGAATCAATTGAGTATTGTCAAACCTATTAAAGTATTGGGCAATGCTCACATGTTCAAGAATGACTTACCATTTATGAAATGGATCTCATGATTTATTGATTGATAATGTTGACCGACTAAAGGGCCTTTGATTCTTGGATAATCATGTTTTAATGAGGATTAATGAATGTTAAATGTTTATTTGGCCATGAATCTTAATGAATGATGTTATTGATTTACATATGAACCTAATATGCATGTTTTTAGGAGTTGTGTCTAGCACTGAGCAGCCCGGCGTTCAAAACACTATGACGGTGTCTCATAATCACGTACCACCGTGGGTTTATAATGATATATTACAATGATAATGATCCCCTCTTTCATGATATCATATAATGCACGTCCCTCGCCTGGAAAGCCAGGGGCGACTCTGCCCATTTGAATGAGATAGTTGGGGCATCATGAAAGGCTCTACCATGATGGTGTCGGTTGTGATGAGTCCTCCCATTGTTCTGCATGCTTATACATTGTTATGTTTATGTTATTAGCTCAAGTGATGATTTAATAAAGTTTCTCTTATGACTATGATAATGAATGGTTTACGAATGATTTGAAAACCTCGAGTCTTATGTTAACTTATGATATTTATGATACGAGCATGTTGTCCTTCTCTTATGATCATTTATGAGTTTCTATGTTTTTTTAAATGTCCGTTATACTTACCTTGCATACTCGGGACATACCACGTACTGACCGCATACTCTATGATATATCATTTTATGATATAGGTTCCTATCTTCAGATCCAGCAATGTCATTAGCTTGTCACGGAGTTCAACATCTAGCTTATTGGTGAGTCCTTATTTTTCGAGGACCATTTGATTTAGACGTTGATGTTTCTTTAATTTCAGTTGGTCGAGTTAGTTGGGGATGTTGTCCCATCAACCCATCTATTACGTTAGAGGCTTTCAGATTATATGTAGTACTCTGCTGTTATGTAATTGGTCTGTACCATTTATCATGCTATGCTATGTTATGTTATGGTTCCGTTATATCGTATGTTAAGTTTTTTTTTCCGCTTTAAATGATATGAAGTTAGATGAATGTTCGTGCCAAGTGTCGACTTGGAGTCTCTCGGGGCTCCTTGTCTCGTGTTACGATCTAGATTTATGTTCGGGTTGTGATAAACTTTGTATCAGAGCAATAGGTTTGATGTGTCCTAGGGTGTCTGAAAGCCGTGTTAAGTAGAGTCTTTTTCATGGTTGTGAAGCGCGCCACACTTATGATGAAGAGGCTATTAGACGTTTATAAAATGTTTCCTTCTTTGATGATCCATATTATGCAATGAAAAGTCTCTCTTTCCTTCTAATTCGTGTTATTCGCGATTGCAGAATCATGGCTCCACGTAGAATAAATGTAGAAGGAATGGAAACGGAGGTGGCCACGAGGATAGCAACGGTGATGGGCACCAGCAAGCCCCACCAGTTCAGGAGCACCAGGCACAGGAGCTAGTTGCCCATGCTGAGTTCCGGGTAGCTATTCAGATACTTGCGCAGGCCTTGACCGCTCATGTCAATCAGCAGGTGGTCGTGCATATTCCGCAAAATGGCAATACAGCAGCGGCTCGAGTCAGGGACTTTTTGAGAATGAACCCACCAGAGTTCCTCAAGTTAAAAGTGGATGAGGACCCGCATGAGTTTATTGACGAGATTGTAAAGATCACCCAGGTTATAGGGGTGAATGGGGTTGAATGTGTAGAGTTGGCCTTGTATTAGCTGAAATGAGTCGCACATATCTGGTTCAGGCAATGGGGAGACAATAGGGCCACCGGAGCAGGCCCAGTCACTTGGGAGGAGTTCCATATGGCGTTTCTAGATCGATTCTTTCCTTGGGAGATGAGGGAGTTGAAGGCAGCAAAATTTGTAAATCTGAAGTAGGGAATGATGACAGTACAGGAGTATGCTCTCGAGTTCACTCGCTTGTCAAAGTATGCCCCCGAGTTAGTGGTTGATTAGAGGGCGGGGGTGAGCCAATTTGTTCATGGCGTGGCGAGCTATTTGGACAAAGATTACATGACCGCTATGCTCCACCAGGACATGGATTTCCCTCGGATAGTGTTGTACGCCCAGCAAATGGAGGCAGTTTATAGGAGGGAGAGGGAAGCAAAAAGGGCCCGAACAGATAGCCATGGGTTTACTCATCAGAGATCCAGCGGTGGTCACTGCCCTCAGTTTCAGTAGAGGTCACTAGCTCCAGCACCATCATTAGCTAGTGTTCATCTAGACCCAAGGGTGATCAAAGGAGCAGGGCTTTCGAATCGAGGGACCAGAGGGGCACACAAGTAGAGCGCACTCTTCCAGCCTGCAGAAAGTGCGGCAAGAGTCATGCTAGGAAGGATGACGATAGAGGTCATGCATAAACTATCAGGTCAACAGTAGCTCCAGAACATTTAGCACCGCAGGGAGCATCTACTAGTGGGGGTGGCGGACAGGGTCAAAATAGATTCTATGCCATCGCCTTGCGTCAGGAGCAGGAGACTTCACCGGATGTGGTTACTGGTATGTTACGAGTTTTTCACCTTGATGCTTATGCTTTGTTAGATCCATGAGCTACCTTGTCTTTTGTGATATCTTATATTGATAGTAGCTTCGTAGTTAGTCCCAAGACTCTTTCAGAATCATTTTAAGTTTCTACCCTTACAGTGATTCGATTGTAGCTAGGCGGGTGTATAGAAGATGCCCAGTCACTATATTGCATAAAGTCACCTCCGAAGACCTTGCAGAGTTAGCCATGACTAACTTTGATATTATTTTTGGCATAGATTAGTTGTACGCATGTTATGCTTCTGTTAATTGTAGAACCCGTGTGGTGGAGTTCCAGTTTTCGGGTGAATCAGTCTTGGAGTGGAAAAGTAGTTTGACAGTACCTGTAATTCATTTTATTTCCTATATTAAGGCCAGGAAGATGATTGCCAAGGGTTGTATGTATCATCTAGTTAGGGTTAAGGATGTTGAGTCTGAGACCCCGACTATCCAGTCAGTTCCGGTAGTGCATGAGTACCCAGAAGTATTCCAAGATGATTTACCAAGTGTTCCTCCTGATAGGGAAATTAATTTTGGTATTGACCTTCTTTCTGACGCGCAGCCTATGTCTATCCCTCCTTACAAAATGACTCTAGTTGAGCTAAAGGAGTTGAAGGAGCAATTGAAGGACCTATTAAAAAGGGTTTCATCAGACCCAACAAGTCTCCATGGGGTGCACAGTCTTATTTGTCCAAAAGAAAGATGGTTCCTTTCGCATGTACATTGATTATCAACAATTGAACAAAGTCACTGTCAAGAACAAGTATCCTATGCCCAGGATTGATGATTTATTTGACCAGCTTCAGGGTGCCAAATGTTTCTCAAAGATAGATCTCATATTCGGGTACCATCAGCTTAGAGTTCGGGAGAGCGATATCCCGAAGACAGCCTTCAGGACGCGGTATGGTCATTATAAGTTTGTAGTTATGTCTTTTGGACTAATGAATACTCTTGCAACTTTTATGGACTTGATGAACAGGGTGTTCAAGCTATACCTAGACATGTTTGTGATTGTGTTTATTAATGACATCTTGATATACTCTCGAAGCGAGGAGGAACATGCCGCTCATTTGAGAATAGGGCTTCAGACTCTCAAGGATCGCCAATTGTATGCCAAATTCAACAAGTGCGAGTTTTGATTAAACTCCATAGCATTTTTGGGCCATGTGGTAACAAGTGATGTTATAAGGGTGAATTCCCAAAAGACAGAAGTGGTAAATAATTGGCCTAAACTGATGAATCCTTCTGATATTCGGAGTTACTTGGGTTTAGATGGCTACTATCAAAGATTTGTTGAAGGTTTCTCATCGATTGCAGCACCTTTGACCAAGTTGACCCAGAAGAAGGTGAAATTCCAATGGTCAGAGGCTTGTGAGAAGAGCTTCCAAGAGTTGAAGACTCGACTTACCTCAGCACCGGTGTTGACCCTACCCAAGGGTACTGATGGGTTCGTGGTGTATTGTGATGCTTCAAGGATCGGACTTGGGTGTGTATTGATGCAGCACGTAACAGTTATAACATATGCCTCTAGATAGTTGAAAGTTCATGAAAAGAATTACCCAACTCATGATCTTGAGTTGGCTGTGGTGGTATTCGCCTTGAAGTTATGGCAACATTACTTGTACGGGGTCCATGTGGATGTGTTCACGGACCATAAGAGTTTGCAACATGCGTTTACCCAGAAGGACTTCAATCTTCAGCAAAGAGGTGGTTGGAACTACTCAAGGACTACGACATGAGTGTCCTTTACCATCCGGGTAAGGCTAATGTAGTAGCGGACGCACTTAGTAGACTCTCTATAGAGAGTGTGTTCCCATGTGGATGAGGGGAAGAAGGAGCTAGCGAAAGATGTACATCGACTTGCAAGGTTGGAAATTAGGTTAGTTGACTCGAACGATGGCAGTATTGTTGTGCAAAATGGATCAGAATCATCCTTGGTGACTGATGTGAAATCTAGACAAGATGAGGACCCGATTTTCATAAAATTAAAAGAAGTCGTTTAGAATTAGAAGGTGGAGGTCTTCTCCAAAGAGGGAGATGGTGTGCTTCGATACTAGGATCGCCTATGTGTTCCGGATGTTGATGATTTGAGGAGCCGGATGTTGCATGAGGCTCATGGATCTGGGTATTCTATCCATCCAGGTGCCACCAAGATGTACCGTGACTTACGGGAAATCTATTGGTGAAATGACATGAAGAAGGATATTGCAGAATTCGTAGCTAAGTATTCGAACTGTCAGCAAGTAAAGGTCGAGCACCAGAGGCCGGGAGGTGTGCATCAGGATATCAGTATTCCTATTTAGAAGTGGGAAGAAATTAATATGGATTTTATCATAGGTTTTCCTTATACTTATCGATAATATGACTCTATTTGGGTTGTGGTAGACAGGTTGACCAAGGATGCACATTTTCTACCTGTAAAAACCACGAATTCGACGGTGGATTATTCCAAATTATATATTCGGGAGCTAATTCTACTACATGGAGTGCACTTATCCATCATTTCAGATAGGGGTACCCAATTTACCTCTCAGTTTAGAGGTCATTTCAAAAAGGACTTGGTACATAGGTTAAACTCAACACAATATTCCACCCGCAAATGGATGGTCAAGCAAAGCGGACAATTCAGACCCTCGAGGACATATTGAGGGCATGCGTGATTAACTTCAAAGGTGGTTGAGATGATCACTTTCCCCTTATTGAGTTTGCCTACAATAACAGATATCATTCTAGTATCTAGATGACACCGTTCAAGGCTCCATATGGGCGGAGATGTAGGTCACCTATTGGTTGGTTCGAAGTTGGTGAAGCAGCAATGAAGGGGCCAGATTCAGTGTATGAGGCTATAGAGAAGGTTCATTTGATTAGGGACAGGTTGAAAACTAGTCAGAGTTGCCAAGAGTCCTATGCCGATGTGAGAGGGAGGGAATTTGAATTTGAAGTTGATGATTGGGTGTTTCTGAAGTTATCTCCCATGAAGGGGGTGATACGGCTTGAAAAGAAAGGAAAACTTTGTCCCGCTATGTTGGCCCCAACCAGATTGTGAGAAGAGTTGGAAAGGTGGTTTTTGAATTGGAGTTGTCCTCAGAGTTATCTTCCGTGCATCCTATATTTCATGTATCGCTCTTGAAGAAGTGCTTGGGTGATCCAACTCTAGTTGTTCCGGTGGATAGTGTTGGTGTAAAAGACAGCCTTAGCTATGAGGAGGTTCCGGTGGAAAGATTGGATCGCAGGTTTGAAGGCTAATGAATAAGGAAGTAGCTTCAGTTAAAGTGTTATGAAGGAACCAGCATGTTGAGGGAGCTACATGGGAAGACGAAGCGGATATAATGGCTAGATACTCGCATTTATTCTCTACCAGCTCCGTTCTAGCTTGAGGTATCAATTTTTGCCCTAAAACTCTATTCAGTTTTCATGTTCAGTTCATGTGTTCAAGTTTATTTTATGAATATGGATGTGTATGTGAATCATGAATTCAGTCTAATTATGTAGTTTGAATCGGGGATAGTCATTCCATCAGTTTTTGATTTAAATGATCAGTATTTGAGTGTAATGATTGCATGTCTCTATTTTCTATATGTTTCCAACATTTGAGGATGAATGTTCCCAAGGGGGAGATATTGTAATACCCCGAAAGTACCTAAGATTAGACACGAAATTTAAAAATGGAAATTGGTTGAAATTGAAAAAAAAGGTCCTACAGAACGGATGACCCAACGGATCATTGGTCCAACCAACAACCCATGGAAAGCAATCATGGGAAGTTGTGGTCTGGTCTCAGTGGGTACCAACAGGTGAAGTAACGACCCGTTGTATGGTACAACGAGTCGTTGCTATGAGTCATGGTGAGAACTGGGTATCAGCTTTAGGGGAAATAACGGGTCATCCCACGACCCATCGTGAGAAGTAACGGGTCGTGGTCACCAGTCATGGAATGGGATAGCAATGTATTTCCAGTCTATATAACGGAAGGCAACCACGACTCATTGAATGATATGACGAGTCGTGGTGAGGCTCGTTGGAAGGATCAGTGCAGGACCTGAAGGAGGAAACAACGGACGATGTAATGACCCGTTGTCTGAAAGGACGACTCATCCTATCGAGTCGTGGGGTCGAATCTGAGATTGGGAGTTTTGATAGTGTAGACGATGAACGGATACCACGAGTCATGGTATCCTCCAACGATCCATTAGTCTGTCCGTTAGTTTGCCAGTGCAGATTTTTCAGGGTTTTTCATTAAGGGCATTTTTGTCATTCCTACTCTCTAAGGTCCTATACTACGTCGTTTAAGGCTCGAAAATCAGTGTTTAATGAGGGTAAAACCCACCCTAGGCCTATTCATTCTCATGCAAGCAAAGTTGAAGGATTGAGGAGGTGATCAAGCTTGTCTTCAAGGTTTTCTTCATTAATTTCCTTTGGGCTTTCAAAGAGTGGTGAGAATTGATTTTCCCCAAGTATGTAGGGATATGAATGGGTGAATCCTCTCACACCCATGCCCAATATCTTTCAACTCATGAAATCTTTTATCTAAAATCTATGAGGGTTTTATCTAATGCATGAATCGATTCCTCTACATGGGCTTGATCTAGTTGAGTTATTATTATTGAATTATGAATTATGGGCAAGTTTTATGTTGTTTTTCATTAAAAATCATGTTTCAAGTTTTATAAATCAAATTGCCTATTTATGAAAAGTTCATGAAAGTCAAAGTTTATAATGAATGTTCAAGTATTATGAATTATTGATGATGAAAAACATGTGTTTCAAGTTACCCATGTTTATAAGCATGTTTTCGAATGAATTGAGTATTGCCAAACCTGTTAAAGTACTAGAAAATGCCCAGATGTTCAAGAATGACTTACGATTTATGAAATGGATCTCATGATTTATCGATTGATGATGTTGGTCGACTAAAGGGCCTTTGATTCTTGGCTAATAATGTTTTAATGAGGATTAATGAATGCTAAATGTTTATTTGGCCATGAATCTTAATGAATGATGTTATTGATTTACATACGAACCTAATATGCATGTTTTTGGAAATCGTGTCTAGTACCGAGCAACCCAGCATTTAAAGGACTATGCCAGTGTCTCATAACCACGTACCTCCGTGGGTTTATAATGATATATTACAATGATAATGATCCCCTCTTTCATGATATCATATAATGCACGTCTCTCGCCTGGCAAGCCATGGGCGACTTTTCCCACTTGAGTGAGATAGTTGGGGGATCATGAAAGGCTCTACTATGATGGTGTCGGTTATGACGAGTGCTCCCATTGTTATGCATGTTTATGTTATTTGCTCAAGTGATGATTTAATAAAGTTTCTCTTATGACTATGATAATGAATGATTTATGAATGATTTGAAAACCTTGAGCCTTATGTTAACTTATGATATTTATTATATGAGCATGTTGTCCTTCTCTTATGATCATTTATGAGTTTCTATGTATTTCTAAATGCCCGTTTTACTTACCTTGCATACTCGGGACATACCACGTACTGACCGCATACTTTATGTTGTATCGTTTTATGATACAGGTTCCGATCTTCAGATCCAGCATCGTCATTAGCTTGTCACAGAGTTCAGCATCCAGCTTGTTGGTGAGTCCTCATTTTCCGATGACCATTTGATTATTAAGTTTTTTTCCGCTTTAAATGATATTAAGTTAGATGAATATTCATGCCATGAGTCGACTTGGAGTCTCTCGGGGCTCCTTGTCCCGTGTTATAATCTAAGTTTACATTCGGGTCGTGACAGTCTATTTAAAAAAATATCTCTTCTTTTTTAGAATTCATTAATTTTAACTTTCTACGTGATATATTTAAAACTATTAAAATTAAAAGATATTTTAATATATTTCATATATTTTATTAAAATTATAAAAAATTAAAAATTTATTTTTATTTTTTAAAATTTCGTGTTAAATTAAAATTTTATAAATAAATTAAAAGGAGAGGATTATTTTTCTTTATTTTTCAATAATAAAAAACTAAAACTTGTATTGGGGAAGCAAGAAAGAAAAGTTTGGAGTAGGCGCAGTCCCCTGTTTTGAACCCGCCCACTGTGTCATAGATTTACAGGTGGCGTGTTCCACTTAGCCCAAAGAGGCCAACAATATTCTATGCGTAAAAAAGTATTCACTCATCTCCATAAATTCCTCAAACATCTTTGAACTTCGTCTCTGAAAACCGAAGGAGATCTATTCATTTTTCCGATGGCAGATTCCTCCAATTCTGTTTTTGCCCATGTCGTTCGTGCTCCTGAAGATCCCATTTTAGGGGTACCCATTTTAACTCTCTTTACTTCGAATACATTTCTTCTGTGGCTCCCTTAATAATATTTCGTCGATGTATTACCGGATTTAGTTTAGCTGCTCATCTTTGGTTTTTTCCTCCTTTTGGTTAGTTAGGACGAACTTTAATTAATAATCAGTTGATTATGTAAAAACTGCTATCTTGGAGATCAGCATAAATGGGTTGATTTGATTGATGGTTACGTGGTTTCCGATTGTATTGCATGGATCATCGATGGTTCTCTCTGTTAATATATTCGGACTATGTATCTTCTTATGTCTGCAATCGAGGTTTTCCTTTGTTTAATTCCCTGTGGTTGGTAGGAGTGGTCGTTAGTTTATTCTTTAACTTATATATAGAGTATGTAGAGAGAATGTGTTTGTGCTTTTGATAGTGCTTCTTATTTTCTCGTGTTGAATAATACAGGTAACAGTTTCTTATAACAAAGATACCAGCCCAATGAAAGTGAATTTGGGTGTTGGCGCATATCGAACTGAGGTCTGTCACTCTTAACCTGTGTTCTTCTTTTTTACCTTTTACTTCTTTCTTTAATGTAAAAGTTGCTCATTGAATGAATTTTTCCCCCACCTTGCCATTCTTTCCCCTGTGTCCCCTTCCACTCTCCCTGTGTATAATTTTTTTTAAAAAAACCAAGAATTTTTTTTTATATATTTATATAAATGATTTGTTTCCATCTCTGTACTTATTATGTACATTACAATGATCGAACACAATAGGAAGATAAATACATTCTCTTGATGGTGCATAATGAAGAGAAATCACTGGTGCTTCTGAAAGTTCAATCTTTTGGGACACGGTGAAGTGCTCACTTTTTTTTTTTTTTTAAAATCTTTTTTAAAAGTGATTGATTTCTTTTAATAATAAGGTAATTGCTATTGTAAAGCTTGAAAAATCACTATTCTGATGCCAACTTGGCAGGAAGGAAAGCCCCTTGTTCTTAATGTGGTGAGACGAGCTGAACAAATGCTTGTCAATGACACGTGAGTTGCTAAATTAGAGACTCTCTTATGATCCATCTTATGAGATATCACATGACACCAACATAGTAATCTAAGGCTGCTGCTATAATGTAGGTCTCGAGTGAAGGAATATCTTCCAATTACTGGACTAGCGGATTTTAACAAACGGAGTGCCGAGCTTATATTTGGTGCTGACAGGTTTGGAGATTTTCTGGTGTAGTTGTTCTTAGTAAATGCTTGAGTTTAAGTGGGTGCATTTGGTACTTCAAATGAAAGTTTTATAGTACAAGAGAGTCAATCCATTTCTACTTTTATCTCTTTTTCTCCATAAGTTAATGTTTTCCACCTTTTCTTATTGGAAGCTACACAGTAGGATGAAACAGTGGTAGTATCTTGAGCACCATTTCACCATTTCCTTTACATAATCTATACATGTCGTGCATATATTCCTTATTTGTACTGATTCGTTAAAAAATGAGCTAGGCCTTGATAGTGAAAGGCTGTTGATCCTCTTATGAGTAACAACAGTGACGCCTTAATGCAGCTACTAAATGCTCACTGTCCATGTCATTCCATTTAGACCTGTCTAGCTGAACCAATTATCTGTATAAAGAGAAAAGAAATGGATGAGAGTTGCTTTATCCCTACAATGTAGAGAAACTGAATATCTGTTAGACCTATTCTTTGGTATTCCATCTTATTATCATGGCTTGCGTCAGAAGAAAATTGTTCTAGAGTTATTTATGTCTCCTCTTTGTTGTACTGATTATCTTTGCATGGTGAATGTGATATCAGAATTCTGTATCTTTTCTCACGATTACTCCTTTTTGTGTTATGTGTAATTACTTGTTAGGACATCAGCAGATATATTTTATTGTATTTTTAATTGTCTGTGTTTATGTATTTGCTCCGTTGCTGATACAGCCCTGCCCTTCAAGAGAATAGGGTGACCACTGTTCAGTGCCTGTCGGGCACAGGTTCTTTGAGGGTTGGGGCTGAGTTTCTGGCTAGGCATTATCATGAAGTAAGTATTCCTAACGCTCTTTCCCTTTATATGTCTGAATCAAAATGACACTTGAATGAAGATTCTACCAAATGACTTGTTTCCAGCATACTATATGTATACCACAGCCAACATGGGGAAACCATCCAAAGGTTTTCACTTTAGCTGGACTTTCAGTAAAATATTATCGTTACTACGACCCAGCAACACGAGGCCTGGATTTTCAAGGTACCACTGTTACTAATGTTTTTAAGGTCCTGCTCTTGTAAATAAGAATGCACTAGTGGACTTTGCTCCTTGTCGTTTTTGGAAAGATCTATGTTTTACATGTAGCTAGCACCAGATCTTTATTTATATATTTAATTTTGCTTTCTTTGCTAAAGATGTAAGCACCTTATCTGTGGCGTCCCCTGCTTTTGGTGTTGAGTGTATTTTAAAGGTAGGTTTAATATGATCCCTGCAGGATTATTAGATGATCTTGCTGCTGCACCCGCTGGTGCAATAGTTCTTCTCCACGCTTGTGCTCATAACCCAACTGGCGTTGATCCAACAATTGACCAGTGGGAGAAAATCAGGCAGTTGATGAGGTCCAAGGGGTTGTTACCTTTCTTTGACAGTGCTTATCAGGTTAAGCATAGGATGGGATTTTGATTCAAGTGATACTTCGTTAAGAATGATTGCCAAATAATTTGAAGCCCAAAACTATGTACTAATGGGCTGCTCAACTAACCCCCCACTGTAATATATATTTTCTTGATATTGCAGGGTTTTGCTAGTGGCAACCTAGATGCAGATGCACAATCCGTTCGCATGTTTGTGGCTGATGGTGGTGAATGTCTTGTAGCTCAGAGTTATGCCAAAAACATGGGACTGTATGGAGAGCGTGTTGGTGCACTTAGCATTGTAAGTCTTTCGTCAATTTAGTTACTTTCCCTTTTTGTTGAGTGATAAAACTGGGGGCTGAAAAATTATCATGTTATTTATGTCTAAAGATACTGTGTTTCTTTAAATACACTATTCAAGTTGTATTCCTTGAAAAGCTAAAAAGTTCTGCTGCACAATGAACTCAGTCTCTAAAGATGTTGAAAGCCAGATTTAAAAGATCGGGAGGCTGCTTTTTTTGTGAAGATGTGCACTTGTTTGCTTGGTGTTGCGGCCTCAGTACAATTCTGGGCTTCTGGTTATCTCTCTTCTTTTGCGTGCAGCCCGTGATGTTTTCATCCTTGCTTTCTTTCTTTTGCTTTTACTTTTTTTTTGAGGGCCTCCGCATCGACCTAGATTGTAATTGGAAAAGAAATAGAGGGCAGAGTGGATTTGTAAAGGATTGTATGTTTAAGAAAACCTGTCATTTCTCTTTGAGTTTTAGCCATAGACCCTAAAAGCTGACTAAGACTAATAGAATAATTTTTTGTTATAGGCTTGCAAAGATAGAGATGTTTCAAGCAAAGTCGAAAGCCAGCTAAAGCTGGTTATAAGGCCAATGTACTCGAATCCACCAATTCATGGTGCGTCTATTGTTGCTACTATACTCAAGGACAGGTGTGTGCACCTATTACAATATTCTTTTTGCTGTCAGTAAATAGTATAACTTCTACATTTTGACGTGGTTGTTATCTATTGGTGATAGACAAATGTACGACGAATGGACAGTTGAGCTGAAAGCAATGGCCGACCGAATTATCAGCATGCGCCAGCAGCTCTTTGATGCCATGCAAGCTCGAGGTATCTGATCTTCTGATTTGTTCTTTCGAGTGACGCATGCTCTGTCTGTCTGATTGGTGTGACTGCTACTGTTATAAGAACTTTTTCTGGACGCAACAGATGTAATTGTCCGTTTAGTACTGATGTAAGTTTTTCTGTTTTGCAGGTACACCAGGTGATTGGAGTCATATAATCAAGCAAATTGGAATGTTTACTTTCACAGGATTGAATGCTGAGCAAGTCTCGTTCATGACTAGAGAGTATCACATCTACATGACATCTGATGGGTAAGGATATCTGACTGTTTATGTTCATTTTATACTTTAGTTTGTTACCGAGGATCACTTTTTTGTCAATAGAAACTTAATGAAATTCAAACTTAGAAGTGCTTGTCATTGATCATTTCAACTTGAATTCTTTCGAGAAACGTGGACTGAAAGTTTTAGCTTGTAAAAGAAGCATAAGAAAGTCCAGCTCTGTCATCCCCATCAGTACTTAAAATTTTACAGAAGAGAATGCAGCTACTGTTTCTCTTCCCCTCCCTCCAGTTTACACTGTTTCTCAAAAAGAACTGCTATCAATCCAGCGCACATATACTATTCTGGTATCAGTTGGAACATCTTTGTTGAAGTTGGGTTTGGTTAACAAAGATCCTCATTGCTATTGACATTTTTCTCAAAATTTTTAAAAGAGGAATCATTTTCTCCTTTCTCATTTGCAGGAGAATTAGCATGGCAGGTCTTAGTTCGCGGACAGTTCCTCATCTCGCTGATGCCATGCATGCTGCTGTTACTAGGGCGGCCTAGATCAGCTGCATTCAAGAGCAGTTTTCTTGAGATATTAAGTCTATTTTCCTTGATCGCCTCCTTATCCTTTGATATTAAATAAGACTTGGGCGACTATGTAGACATAGTACTTGGATGTCATGTTTGGAAATCTCATTATAAAGGGATTTGGTGAAAGCAAATCATTCTGTCAGATTGATATTCTGCGCAAGACAAATGTTATGAATTCTTAATTTTCTTGGGCATTTTGGTTATATCCAAACAGTTTAGGTATCATTGATGAATTGGAAATATTGCACATCAACAGACAGTTCATATATTGCACATCAACAAATATTAGCATGACATGGAATCTAGTCAACCAAGAACAAGTTTTTGTTTTAGCATATGGGCTATATCACTATGTGATCTATATAAGTGCAGGCTATTCTATGGCAAGTTATTTGATGAAAATCATTCTGTCAGATTGATGAGATATTCTGCCCAGTCAGATGTTATAATTCTTAATTTTCTTGGGCATTTTGGTTATATCCAAACAATTTAGGCATCATTGATGAATTAGAATACTGCACATCAACAAATATTAGCATGAACTTAGGAAGGAAAAAAAAAGTCCTAGGTCGCTCGCTATCGGGAAAGATTTCTACTTAAAACTATGAAGTGAGTTGCTTTACAAGATGGACATTAAGCACTTTGTCCGGAACACTTGACAAAGGCTAAAGTCCAAGAATGCAGTAGAAAAGGGAAACGTCTAACATCTTGTACTCACCTATCGGCTTTGGAAGAAGAACCGTTAATAGGCACGCAGGATATTAACCATATACAATGGATTGGAGAATTAAGACATTGATATGGTTCTTTTTCCTCTTATAAGTCAAACTTTGATCTCTTTCTTCTGTTATGAACTTCTTAGGCCACCTTCAATCTTTTCCATGAAAGAAAACTTCTTGAGGACAATGGTTCTTGCATAGATTTCTCATTATCATCTTTGGCAAAAGGCGTCCAAGTTACCAGAAGAGTGATTCTTATTTAAGTCTCCCTCTCCTTGTTCCACATTCCACCCCATGAAGTCATATAAAGTCATTGAAGCAGGTGTTTCTGCTGCAGAACTTAACATCTCTGACTCTCCTTTGGGAGTCGACATACCACTTAGTGGTTGCTGAGGTGAAGAATCAGCTGAAGGGTTCCACTTTGCTATTGCAAGTGATGGATCTTGCGTGACAGAATCTGCGTATAAAACATCCTCAATGCGTGATGTAACTGTGTTGGCTAGACTTTCTAGCACTCTTGAATAGCTCTCTAGAACAGCATGTCCCACATCCTATAGTTAAAAAGGTGAACACTTCATAACATGTTAAATCAATATATCATTATGTGTAACAGAGTCAGCATGATAGTACTTACTCTGTTATATTGGATTTTACTTATCTCAAGGGAAGATTGAGGAATTCCAGGAAATCTGTGTTTTATCAGGAGTAAGATGGTCTCTGCTCTTTCCTCAAAGAGCTCCCTCTTCTCCAAACTCACAGCTGGGACCCAGGAAGACTTTGCATCTTTTTGGTGCATCTTTCTCTTCCAAATCACAATAGATGCTTCGATTCTGTTTTTCAGGTCTAGAACTTTGTGTTCCGATGACATGTCCATAGTTGAAAGGAATTGTTCTGGATCAAAAAACTCGACCGTGATGTTCTTGTAGATTGAATCACCAAGACTTGATCTACCATTCTAGAAATATAGCACAACCAGAAAAACCTTAGAAAGAATTACTATATTAGAATCTGTCTTCCCTTTAAAATGTGTCTTCAATGAGTAGTGCGTGCTTCTCACCTTGGGAAGAGATTCAATATAGTTTTCAGGTACTTCCATTTCTGCTAGTATTTGGGCATTAATAGCCATGGAAGCTTTGAGTACTTGGTTCACACAATCCTTCTGATATTGTAGCCATCTTCTGGATGCATCTGAGAGGCCCTCGGGTGGAACCTTGATAGTAGGTAGCCACCACTTGTCGTTCCTCTGAACACCTTTTTCAGATTCATCAGCATCTCTCGAGACATACCAGAATTCTTTTGCGTCTTTGAAATTATCTAAGCAATCCTATAAATTGTCATTCATTCATCTAGAATTAGGGTTGATACACTTAATGCAATAGAAAGATTCAAGTATGTCATAACTAGAGGTCATAGTAGGGTTCTCACAATGAGCATTGCATCAAGCTTCTTCAGAGCAGGGATGTTCATGAGTAGATCTTTTCTTTGTTGAGTTATCATTATCTGTCAAAATACAGACTAGGTTTGTTGTTTCAGTGTGCTCTTACTATTTTTACTTGGAATCTTGAAGCAGAAATGAAAGGAGTGTAGGGGGAAGGAAAAGACTGAAATACCTCTATGTTTGTTCCATCTTTTGATTTTTGTTGCGCAGGGACAAACTCAACAATGTAGTCTGTCACAGATAAAAGCCAACTGATTTCTTTTCTCCATCTCTCTTTTCTCCGTTGAGACATGGGCTCCAATTTCCATTGCTCTCCAAAAACAGAAGCTATAATATGTTGCACACAGAGAACACATGAAGAGTTAGAAACTTCTCTTTTTCTCTCCATCTATTACAATTAGAGAATACAAGAAAAGAACATAAAAATCAACATGGTTTCATAACCGCATAACAAATCTTTACATGAACTTCTAAGACGAACAAGACATTATTTGAGAGTTACCAGCTAGATTAGTAATTGCATTTGACAAAGCCAGAGCTGATGAAACACCTTTGCCTCCTCCTGACATATCCTCTCCTAAAAGCATTTTTGCAAACCTTTCTTTCATCAACTCCATGTCTGAATCCATAACAAAAAAATTTGCATCAAGTTAACGCCTCATGTTGTTTTGATGCACCAAGTTAAAGTTATTAATAACATAATTCTCAATAATGTCAAGAATTAATAAAGGTAAATTACCTGAAGGTTCTTTGTCTTTTGGGGGATTTCCTGCCTTAAGTTCATCCTTGGTCAAGCTTGAAACAAGTTCATTATCTGTAGACTGATCGAAAACACTATCTATCTGTTGATTTTCTAAAGGCCCTCCTTGATGAATAAATTGGACGTTATCAATGTCCTCTTCATCATCACTACTACTCTCTCCCGCAATGCTATGTGCAAGTCTACTTGGAATCTCAAATATCTTTCTAAAATTGAAAGACCTCGACTTCTGAATCTTATTTTCTTCATTAACCATTTTTGTGCCAATTTCCTAACCAGAAATCTAATCAAGGAGATTCAAAAATAATATAGGAATCCAAAAAGATCTGAACCAGCGACCTTATGCAAAATTTTGAACCCCTTTGATATTATACTAGAAATTTTTCTTCAATAATTTATAAATATATAAATCTTTTTTATTTTATTATTTGTAATGTATAGTTTTTCAACAAAGGGATTCAGTTGAACTCTTTCAACATTGGCTCCGCCCTTACTATTACTAGTTGCACACCCTCAAATTGGTGCAAGAAACGCTGCAATATTCGTGAAATGCATGAAATACATATGTTTTTCCCTCAAAGAATGTGAGAAACGAAAAATGAAGAAAACCCCTCCTTTTTTGGGTCTAAAATGAGAAAGCAATGATGGTGATAAATGAGTTAAAGGGTTTCTTATTTCCCTTAATTTGCTGAAGGGGTTTGTGAAAATAAGGAAAAGAATAATAAATAACACATAATAATTCTTGATCTGTTTTAGTAGAATGTGGTTCAATTTTCACTTGTTGCACAAAGCCCGGGAAAGCATACAATGGACAACTAACTGTCTATTGAGATAGGAATCCATCTATCATGGGAAAAACACATAGCCTCTTCATACAATAACTTTCACACAAGTGAGAAAGGTCTATCAACACAACACTATAGTCAACCTCATTTTTTAACTACTTTCCTATCTGGAATTAACATTCATTTTATTGAAAATAAAGCAATATTAATATTTATAAGGTATAATAGTCTTCTTTGGAAGTTTTCTACGTTTAGTTTTCCTTAATGACATTCATTATGAGAATTTTTGTGTTGTTGGAAGATGTTTTTTGAAATAATTGAATATCTTATATTGCTTGCTAATGAGTAATATTATCAATTCCTCCGATGTTCTGTTTGACCAATCTTGCCCTTTCCTTTTTTGCCTTTAATTTTTTTTATTGGCGTTAAGATTATTTGTCCGTTGGAGTTTCTGGAGTAAGGACAAAAGATAATATATAATTGGAAGGCTTCTTCCTTGCATGAGGCAGAGTCTATATAAAAATTTTCTTTTATATTATAGTGTGTTTGAATTTTTCTTAACGATAGTATCTTTGATACACCTCAAACTTTTAATAATTTCTTATAATTTTTGTGATCAAATGTCTTTTATAAAATTTTCAATAATCTTAAGGATATTTTACACTATGTTCTCATAAAAAATACCGATTACAAAAAAGGCCAAAATGAGTAGTGCATGTAGACAAATGAACATTCGTTGATTTCATGAAGATGGCTCATCATATTTAAATTACATTCTAAAGTTTGCACAATTACAGGGAAGAAAAATTCATATCTATATTATAATTTTTTTTAATTTTAGTCTTTTAATGTTTAATTTAGTTTACAATTTTAATTTGTGTCAATAGCTCAACTTGCTTGTGAATTCGTGCAAATTAAATGAGTAGAGATATTTAGCGTTCCTTTATCCAACTTTTACCAATATGGAGTATATTTCTAGCTAACTACTGCTCCAGAAGCAACAACACAACCAAAACACAATCACAACTTCACTCACACGTCCCTTATAAATTAGCAAATGATTGTCTAACTTAGCTTTTCATTTGGTTGTGATTTGATGAAGCGTTCCTTATTGATTTCCCTTAGCTTTGTGGCTGGAAAAGAGAGTTTATGTATGTAAGTTAGTAGCTCCAAGTCTGGAAATTTGTAGAATGAATTACATAACAAAGTAAAAGGATATATGCCAACTTAAGGTGGTGGGCAAGGCAGCATGGCATGCTGGCCATTGCGCCAATTTACTGGCGTGACACGCCGGCTAGCGGCGCTGCCAGGACAACCTTTGCCTTGCTGACTCATTCGTCACATCGTTTATACGTTGCATCTCCCTGACACTTCCACACTGCACCTCTCCAATCCTTTCAAATCCTTCAACATTATTACACCTTAAAAAGTCCCTAAAATTATCCTAGACATGAAGTAAAACCAGTAGAAAAAAAATTTGCAATCTACTTCAGGACGGACCCTACCACGAGTCATGGTAGGAAGGTACGGTCCATGGTAAGTTCTCATAATAAGGGGTCTAGAGAAATGTTCAGGATTTATTTCACTAACCACGAGTCTCAGTACGATTGGTAATGAGGTGGTACGATTTATACCACCATTCGTGAGATGAAGTTGGAGGAGCAACCAAAATTTATCCCGGTAACCATGAGAGGAACCTACAGATTGTACTATGTAGGTATGAATGGTACTGAGGGGTCGTGAGAAGAGGTACAGAGATTGACCAACATGGCTCCAAGGACCGCGAAGGTTCACCATGAGTCATGATATAAGTCGTGGCACTGGACAGGAAGATTTCTAATGCGAGTTCCTAAGGGTATTTTCATAAATGCATTTAACTCCTAATCCAGGTTGTTTTGGGTTTCATAGGAGGGATATTTAAAGGTTATTTATCCTAAACTCTTATTCCTCTCTAAACGCTGTAGATTGAAGATTCAAACTCTCAAGAATTCTCAAGAAAGCTAGGGTTCCTCTTCTCAATTTCTCTTGGGTCTCAAGTCTAGTTAAGAATTTATCAAATACCAGGTATGTGGGATCATGAAGGGGGAATTTCTTCCATACTCATACCCAATCTCAATTCTAGTTTCATGAATTCAATTCTTCAAATCTCTAATTATGATTCTCATGAATTTCTAGGGTTAGATCTTTTTTATGCAAAACTCTATGATCTCTTATGGATTTGATTCTCTCATGATTTTACTTATCATTTATGATTATGATTACATGATTTCTACGAAAAACTCTCATGATTATCTATTTTCAAGTTAGCATGATTTACTCAAGTATGTATGAATCTCATGAATATCAAGCTTATGTATCATGGATGAATCTTCAGCATTATTTTTATGACTAGTTCATGTATGTCAAACAATTTATGAATATATCATGTTTTAAATTAGTCCATGTAAAGCCTATCATGTTTCTTGTATGATTATGAGAACTATGTATGTTTTGGGAATAGTATTTAACACCAAGTAGGCCAGGATTCAGCGCACCCAGGTCTCGGAACTATGTGTCACCGCAGGATAAGGGGTCCTAGCTAGTAAAAAATGTCTCCCTTGCCCCTAGTTAAGGGGTCCTCACCAGTTGAGAGTGTCTCCCTTACGCTACTGGTCTCATGAGTGATATCACGCCTTGATGGTTCTTACCCTTGGCAAGGTATGGACACCCTCCTAACCAAGGGTACAGGTTAGGCTCCGTGATGCTTACTTGGAGTATGTCGGTTATGAGAATCTCCCGCTGTACCTCATGTTTTCACAATTGTTCATGTTCATGTTTCATGATGTTATGATTTATAGTATTTTTGACCCATTGATTTATTATACCCCGTAGAATTCCCGGCACTTAGATGACCTATTCGCACGTTGGTTAAGCATATTTGAAGGCCATACGTGCTAGGGAAAGGCCCGGGAAAAGATCGGACGAGAAACCCGTCGAACCATCGCGGGAGGAGCCGAGGCAGAGCCCCTCCGCGATGGCAGCGTGTCACGGAGGTGAGGCCTCCGTGATGGCTCCGTGACACGTTTCCCAAGTTCAGGCCCAAGTATATAAAGCCCCCACTTCGGTTTAAAATCATTTAACACTTAAACATTTTCCAGAAAACAGAGCCAAACGTTGAGAGAAAAGAAAGGAACGAAGAAATTAATTAATTTTCGTCCTATTACGCTGCCAAACGCTGCCCAAACTCAAATTAATCCCAGATACCGAAGTATTTAGCAGCAGAGAGCATTTCTACGGAATTAGTTTCGCGAAATACGGCCGACGAATCGGCGAGCCACCGAACTAAAGTAAGTAGAATTGCTCTAAATTAATGTCTATGTGTTCCTAGCTGAGAAGTGAATACTTCTCTCTTCTGGGCCGCTGAAAAATAGCGAGTTTTCGACCATCTTTCGATAAGCCTAAGTTTAGGCTATAAACTATATCGAAAGTAACGTTGCTCTTTACAATAAAGCTGTATTTAGTATTGATTGACGTATTTATGAATGCAGTTGGGATAAAATAGTCAAAGTACCGGCCGAGCCTCGTCCGGCGGACGAATGGTCAAAGATAAGGTATGTAAAGTTAGTTCCTTCGGCAAGTTAAGTAATATCAGTATAGTGTAATAAATTACGGACCAGTAGAATGTTCAGAAGTCGAGTATTGCGTTATTATGAATATTGGTACGTTGTGAGAAACATTGGGTTGTAATGTATATGAAACCTATCAGTATGATACAGATTTTAACGCAAGTGTTAGAGATTGCCCAGTATACTCAGTATGTAATGTGATATGCCATGTCAGGATATGGTTGTATTCAGTTGAAACCCCGTATAGTAATGCAATACCCGTAAAGCACTTTAGAAATAGAATAGCAGACTAAAATGAAGTTCAGAAAGCATGTCAGTAATAGTAGATCATGTTACTATAGAAAGTCAGTATACAACATAGTTCAGCAGAAAGATTATATTCGCACATACATATATAGTACTTCCAGCCTCAGCATGTATTAAGCATGTACATATTTCTATCTCTAGTCCAGCATATAGTGTATACAGAAACTTAGCAAACAACAGAGTTTTCAGCAGAAACATTATCTTACATAGCATTTGCCCAGTACAGCCCGGCAGGAGACTATATTCATATTTATACATCTTTACCTGCCTCAGCACGTATTAAATACGTACAGATTACTATCATTAGCTCAGCATGTAATATATATGATACTTTACCCCTATTAGCCTCAGCATGTAATATATATGATACTTTACCCCTATTAGCCTCAGCATGTAAGATACACAGACAGTATTACCAGTTGAGACCGTTGTATTGTTTGGGGTTGGATTACCTAGCATCCATGATCACCCAGGGTTAATAGCTGTATCAACTCGTCCGCCAGAGGACGAGGATACGTCACTCTACGGAGTGGCATGCCATCCCGCTAGGGGACGAAGATGGGATGCCAGTTTTTCCCCATATTTGTGCCTTGATCGACCCTTACACACCCCAGTCGAGCGGATACGCTCGGGTGCAGATTCAGGAGTCCTCCGGACTCAGATGCAGTTATAGTCAGGGGCTCAGCAAGCCCAAGTGCATACCCAGGGGACCGACAGGATGCTTACAGCCAGTATAGGAGATGGGATGACCGGGGTAGGGGTATAGATTCTGTGTTGATTATACCTCCCGGCTTATGGGGGCCGGGTAAGGTTGTGTATGCCATGTTACGTTATGTATGTTATGTTATATTAAAGTAGATACGAGCAGATTAGTAGTAGAATGATACGTCTCCAGGTATGATTCCTACTCCCTTCAGTAAGATTAAGAACAGGTACGATCTACACCATCAGACAGTTAATCTACTCCTTTTTATTTCAGTTTTGCCAGTTATGTATTTGATTTCAGATATCTCTTTCAGTTATTGCTTTACATACTCAGTACCAGCGGTACTAACGCCCAGTGGGGCGCTGCATTACTTGCCTGCAGGTAACCATAGACGAGCAGGCGATACCACGTGATCCCCATCAGCGGTTGAGTATTCAGCTCCTGTCATCCGGAGACTGAATTTCTAGAGGTGTAGTCCAGTTCTTTTTGTTGTACAGTACGGGTAGGTCGGGGCCCTGTCCCGATCATTTCTATTATCTTTCCTAGAGGCTTGCAGTCTGTTTATATTCCCTGTGGTCAGATGAGCCGGTCGTGAGAGGCCGTGCAGTTGTATAGTTGTTAGCATTCATTCCTTCTATTGTGATGGTCGTGTGGGGCCATAGTTATCAGTAGTGGTGACCTTGCCGGTCACGTAGCTTTTTAATACGCTATGATTGAGTTGCAGATAACTAGACAGCATGGTGGCCTTGTCGGCCCGCATAGGTTTCCCTGAATTAATATGTTTCTGGTCAGCTGCTAATACAGGTACAGAAGGCGATAGGCCATTAGGCCGGGGGCTGTATTTACAGCCGTTATATAGCCCTTTGTTTCCAGAAATGTGAGTCAGAGCCAGCTAGGCACCAGAGGTGCCCAGACTTAACAGTTTAGCAGGTTAGGTCCTAGTAGGGCACCAGGTGCTAGTCATACCCCCCAAGGCGGGGTGTGACAAACTTGGTATCAGAGCAGGTCGTATCCCAGGGAGTCTGCAAGCCGTGCTAAGCAGAGTCTTGTCCATGGATGTGTTGTGCACCACATACTATGGATAGGAGGCTGCAAGGCATGATAGGATGGTTGTCTTTTATTCTTATTCAGTCGTGCTGTAGAGCGGTACAGTTTAGGGTTGAGTCCCTAAAAATCTTACCATACTCTTTGGTTACAGATAATGTCAGACCAGCGCCATCCTGTCACGGGTCGGAACTTAGATGTTGCAGCAGGGGAAGGCACCAGCAGGATGCCTCACCCTCCTTTGGAGACAGCCCGACCAGAGGGCACTACAGAGGCATCATCCCAGCCTCCTCAGCAGTCTCCACCACGTCAGGAGCCACTTGGGGCGACACTACCTTCAGCAACCCCTATATTGACTCCTTCTGACCAGGAGGTTAGGAGTGCTGTAGTTATGTTAGCACAGATGATGGCTGCTCAGCGTCAGCCAATGCCATCTACAGTTGCAGAATCGTCAGGAGGGCCCGGTAGTTCGAGGGTCCGAGAGTTCTTAGCTTTGAATCCTCCAGAATTTACAGGCACAGACCGGACAGAGGACCCTCAGGATTTTCTGGACCAAATGCAGAGGATCTTCAGGGTTATGCATGCCACGTCTACCGAGTCAGTTGAGTTGGCAGCATTCCGGTTACGGGATATTGCGGTGTTATGGTATGAAAGCTGGGAGAGGTCCCGAGGGAGAGATGTTTCCCCTCCCACCTGGGCCAGCTTTTCAGGAGCCTTTCTGGATCATTATTTGCCGCGGGAGATTCGACAGGCCCGGGTAGACCAGTTCCTACATCTAGAACAGGGGGCTATGAGTGTTCGGGAATATTCTTTGCAGTTTGATTCCTTAGCCCGATATGCACCGGCCTTTGTTGATACTATGGCATCCAGAGTGCATCGCTTTATTACGGGGTTGAATCCAAAATATGTTGAGATTTGCACTACAGCCACACTGCGAGAGGACATGGATATTGCTCGCATTCAGGCATTTGCCCAGAATATTGAGGGCATCAGACAGCGACAACGAGAGGTCAGAAGGGTTAGTCAGGAACAGCGTCGCCGGGACAGGCCAGTTGAGTTACAGAGAGAGGCCCGGGGAGGACCCAGGCCCCGATTGTCAGACAGGCCGCCCAGGCCCCCACCTCCGCCACAGCCACAGGGGGGTAGATTCAGCCGCAGGGGGCAGTCAGGGACTGGTAGAGGCTCGCAGATGGCAGATTCACCATCACAGAGGAGGGCAGAGCAGAGCAGGTATACCCTACCACTTTGCCCTATATACAGTCGACGCCATCCTGGAGCATGCAGATATGGCTCCACCGCATGTTATAATTGTGGCCAAGAAGGCCATTTGATGAAAGATTGCCCAGCCAGAGGTTGAGAGGACCGGGATAGACAGGATAGGGCATCAATAGGATCACGAGCTACAGCATCTTCGACTGGGCGCAGGCCCTCAGTTTCAGCAGGCAGGGGTCGGGGCAGATCAGGGGCCTCCAGTACAGGTGCGGGTCCAAGCCGCACATATGCCTTACCAGGGAGGCAAGATTCAGAAGCATCGCCTGATGTCGTGACAGGTATGCTAACTATCTGCTCACACCCTGCTTATGTGTTAATTGATCCAGGGTCTACCTTGTCCTATATTACTCCATTTCTGGCACGGAAGTTTAGTATTGCACCAGAATCATTACAGCAGCCCTTCTTAGTATCTACGCCCATCGGTGACTCTATCACAGCTAGCCGAATCTACCGCGGGTGTACAGTAGAGATTGTTGACCGTCAGACCACAGTAGATCTGGTCGAGTTAGAAATGATAGACTTCGATGCCATAATGGGTATGGACTGGTTAGTACCATGCTTTGCCAATGTTGAATGTTGGACCAACACGGTCCGATTCCACTTCCCAGGAGAAGCAGTACGAGAGTGGAAGGGTAGCACCGCTACGCCAAAAGGTAGGTTTATTTCCTACCTTCAGGCGAGAAAGTTGATATCTAAGGGGTGCATCTACCATCTTGTCAGAGTTCAGGATGTCCAAGCAGAATCTCCGACACTCCAGTCTGTCCCAGTAGTAAATGAATTCCCAGATGTATTTCCTGATGAGTTACCTGGTATTCCCCCAGAAAGGGAAATAGACTTTGCTATCGACTTGCTACCAGGCACTCAGCCAATATCAATACCTCCCTATCGTATGGCTCCTGCAGAACTCAGAGAATTAAAGGAGCAGTTGAAAGACTTGTTAGATAAAGGTTTTATCAGGCCGAGCACTTCCCCGTGGGGTGCGCCAGTCTTGTTTGTAAGAAAGAAAGATGGCTCGCTCCGAATGTGCATAGATTATCGGCAGCTAAACAAAGTTACAGTAAAGAACAAGTATCCGCTTCCCAGAATTGATGACTTATTTGATCAGCTACAGGGAGCCAGATACTTTTCCAAAATTGACTTGCGGTCCGGATATCACCAGGTCCGAGTACGTGGGAGGGATATTCCTAAGATAACATTTAGGACCCGATATAGACATTTTGAATTTCTAGTTATGTCCTTCGGGCTAACGAATGCCCCAGCAGTCTTCGTGGACTTGATGAACAGTATTTTCAGACCTTTCCTGGACTTGTTCGTGATAGTATTCATTGATGACATTCTGGTGTATTCTCGCTCTGAAGCAGATCACCGGACTCATTTGCGGACAGTGCTCCAGATTCTCAGGGACCGCCAGTTGTATGCTAAGTTTTCAAAATGTGAATTTTGGCTTAACTCAGTAGCCTTTTTAGGGCATATTGTCTCAGACACTGGTATACAGGTAGACAAGCAGAAGATAGAAGCAGTTAAGTCATGGCCTAGGCCTACCACCCCGACTGAAGTTCGTAGCTTTCTGGGGTTGGCAGGATATTATCGGAGGTTCGTTGAGGGATTCTCAACCATTGCAGCACCTTTAACTAAATTGACACAGAAAGCAGCAAAGTTTTAGTGGACGGAGGCATGCGAGCAGAGTTTCCAGGAACTGAAAGACAGATTAACCTCCGCCCCAGTATTAGCATTGCCGGAAGGCACAGAAGGTTATTCAGTCTATTGCGACGCGTTAGGTGTCGGATTGGGTTGTGTGTTGATGCAGCATGGTAGAGTAATTGCATATGCTTCCAGACAGCTGAAGAAGCACAAAAAGAATTACCCCACCCATGATCTAGAATTGGCCGCAGTAATTCATGCCTTGATGATGTGGAGGCATTACCTGTACGGCGTCCATGTTGATATTTATACAGATCATAAGAGCTTACAGTACATTTTTACTCAGAGGGAGTTGAATCTGCGGCAGCGCCGCTGGTTAGAACTGTTAAAAGATTATGATGTGAATATTCTATACCACCCCGGAAAAGCCATTGTTGTGGCAGACGCCCTGAGCCGTAAGTCAATGGGGAGTTTGGCGTATTTGCGACCTGAGAAACAGAAATTAGCTAAAGAAATTCATCAGTTAGCTGATCTAGCCATTCGAGTAATGGAAATAGAAAATAATGGGGCAGTAATTCAGAATTCTGCGATGTCATCGTTAGTTACAGAGGTAAAAGAACGACAGTATGAGGATCCCGATTTAGTCCAGCTCAGAGATAGAGTTCAGAAGGGTAAGGAGCCAGATTTTCAAATAACCGAGAATGATGTGCTACGTTGTAAGGGCCGCCTCTGTGTCCCGAATGTCTCAGGACTTCGTGGGCAGATCATGCATGAGGTACACTACGCTCGCTATTCCCTTCACCCGGGGGCGACGAAAATGTACCACGATATCAGAGACATCTACTGGTGGCCAGGTATGAAAACTGAGATAGCCGAATTTGTATCTAGATGTGCTAATTGTCAGCAGGTGAAAGCAGAGCACCAGAAACTGGGTGGTTTGACTCAAGAGATAATGATACCTATGTGGAAGTGGGAAGTAATAAACATGGATTTTGTAACAGGGTTACCCCGTACTAGACGCAGAAATGATTCCATTTGGGTAATAGTTGACAGGCTGACAAAATCAGCTCATTTCCTGCCAGTAAGGGCTACCTTCACAGTTGAGGATTATGCCGAATTATATATGAGAGAAATAGTTAGATTGCATGGAGTGCCAGTATCTATTATTTCAGATAGGGGAGCACAGTTTACAGCTAGATTCTGGCAGTCGTTTCAGAAGGGTCTGGGGACGCAGATTAATTTGAGCACAGCATTCCATCCTCAGACAGACGGGCAGGCTGAACGTACAATTCAGACGCTCGAAGATATGCTACGAGCGTGTGTGTTAGATTTTGGGGGTAGCTGGGATGAACATCTTTCGTTAATTGAATTTGCTTATAATAACAGCTACCATTCAGCTATTCAGATGGCGCCTTTCGAGGCATTGTACGGGCAAAAATGTAGATCGCCGGTGGGCTGGTTTGAGATAGGAGAATCAGCATTGGTTGGCCCAGACATTGTTCGGCAGTCCGAGGAAAAGATAAAGCTTATCCGAGAACGTTTACTGACCGCTCAGAGCCGCCAGAAGTCTTATGCAGATAGGCGGTGCAGAAATCTAGAATTTTCAGTAAATGACTGGGTATATCTGAAAGTGTCTCCGATGAAAGGAGTAATGAGGTTTGGCAAGAAAGGCAAGCTTAGCCCAAGATTCGTTGGGCCATATCAGATTCGGCGAAGAATAGGCCGCGTGGAATACGAGTTGAACTTGCCTCCATAGTTAGCGTCGGTTCACCCAGTATTCCATGTTTCTATGTTAAGGAAGTTCGTAGGGGACCCTTCTACAGTAGTTCCAGTTCAGGATGTTCAGGTCACAGAGGAGTTAGCCTATGAAAAGGTTCCCGTAGTTATCTTAGATAGACAGATTCGCAGGCTGAGAACTAAAGATGCTGCATCTGTCAAAATATTATGGCGTAATAGAAATCGGAAGGAAATGACGTGGGAGGCTGAAGAAGACATGAAAATCAGATACCCTCACCTATTTCAGGCATAGTCAGACGACAGGTATGTCCGTATTATTACTTATACAGTACCTTATGGTTGTATGTTGTAAATGAGAAAGAAGAAGCGATATTTAGTTGTCCAGTGGATCTTAGAATATTGTATGCAGCACCTGTGTTGGACTTTTCTGCATTTTAGGTTTTTGCGATAGTCCATATTACAGGGGAAACTCTGCCAAAAATTTTCCAGAAAAGTAAAGTAAGCAGTCCTCTAGATAACAGTGTACATTCAAGGACGAATGTTCTTAAGGGGGGGAGAATGTTATACCCCGTAGAATTCCCGGCACTTAGATGACCTATTCGCACGTTGGTTAAGCATATTTGAAGGCCATACGTGCTAGGGAAAGGCCCGGGAAAAGATCGGACGAGAAACCCGTCGAACCATCGCGGGAGGAGCCGAGGCAGAGCCCCTCCGCGATGGCAGCGTGTCACGGAGGTGAGGCCTCCGCGATGGCTCCGTGACACGTTGCCCAAGTTCAGCCCCAAGTATATAAAGCCCCCAATTCGGTTTAAAATCATTTAACACTTAAACATTTTCCAGAAAACAGAGCCAAACGTTGAGAGAAAAGAAAGGAACGAAGAAATTAATTAATTTTCGTCCGATTACGCTGCCAAATGCTGCCCAAACTCAAATTAATCCCAGATACCGAAGTATTTAGCAGCAGAGAGCATTTCTACGGAATTAGTTTCATGAAATACGGCCGACGAATCGGCGAGCCACCGAACTAAAGTAAGTAGAATTGCTCTAAATTAATGTCTATGTGTTCCTAGCTGAGAAGTGAATACTTCTCTCTTCTGGGCCGCTGAAAAATAGCGAGTTTTCGACCGTCTTTCGATAAGCCTAAGTTTAGGCTATAAACTATATCGAAAGTAACGTTGCTCTTTACAATAAAGCTGTATTTAGTATTGATTGACGTATTTATGAATGCAGTTGGGATAAAATAGTCAAAGTACCGGCCGAGCCTCGTCCGGCGGACGAAAGGTCAAAGATAAGGTATGTAAAGTTAGTTCCTTCGGCAAGTTAAGTAATATCAGTATAGTGTAATAAATTACGGACCAGTAGAATGTTCAGAAATCGAGTATTGCGTTATTATGAATATTGGTACGATGTGAGAAACATTGGGTTGTAATGTATATGAAACCTATCAGTATGATACAGATTTTAACGCAAGTGTTAGAGATTGCCCAGTATACTCAGTATGTAATGTGATATGCCATGTCAGGATATGGTTGTATTTAGTTGAAACCCCGTATAGTAATGCAATACCCGTAAAGCACTTCATAAATAGAACAGTAGACTAAAATGAAGTTCAGAAAGCATGTCAGGAATAGTAGATCATGTTACTATAGAAAGTCAGTATACAACATAGTTCAGCAGAAAGATTATATTCGCACATACATATATAGTACTTCCAGCCTCAGCATGTATTAAGCATGTACATATTTCTATCTCTAGTCCAGCATATAGTGTATACAGAAACTTAGCAAACAACAGAGTTTTCAGCAGAAACATTATCTTACATAGCATTTGCCCAGTACAGCCCGGCAGGAGACTATATTCATATTTATACATCTTTACCTGCCTCAGCACGTATTAAATACGTACAGATTACTATCATTAGCTCAGCATGTAATATATATGATACTTTACCCCTATTAGCCTCAGCATGTAATATATATGATACTTTACCCCTATTAGCCTCAGCATGTAAGATACACAGACAGTATTACCAGTTGAGACCGTTGTATTATTTGGGGTTGGATTACCTAGCATCCATGACCGCCCAGGGTTAATAGCTGTATCGACTCATCCGCCAGAGGACGAGGATACGTCACTCTACGGAGTGGCATGCCGTCCCGCCAGGGGACGAAGATGGGATGCCAGTTTTTCCCCATATTTGTGCCTTGATCGGCCCTTACACACCCCAGTCGAGCGGATACGCCCGGGTGCAGATTCAGGAGTCCTCCGGACTCAGATGCAGTTATAGTTAGGGGCTCAGTGAGCCCAAGTGCATATCCAAGGGACCGGCAGGATGCTTACAGCCAGTATAGGAGATGGGATGACCGGGGTAGGGGTATAGATTCTGTGTTGATTGTACCTCCCGGCTTATGGGGGCCGGGTAAGGTTGTGTATGCCATGTTACGTTATGTATGTTATGTTATATTAAAGTAGATACGAGCAGATTAGTAGTAGAATGATATGTCTCCAGGTATGATTCCTACTCCCTTCAGTATGATTAAGAACAGGTACGATCTACACCATCAGAAAGTTAATCTACTCCTTCTTATTTCAGTTTTGCCAGTTATGTATTTGATTTCAGATATCTCTTTCAGTTATTGCTTTACATACTCAGTACCAGCGGTGCTGACGCCCAGTGGGGCGCTGCATTACTTGCCTGCAGGTAACCATAGACGAGCAGGCGATACCACGTGATCCCCATCAGCGGTTGAGTATTCAGCTCCTGTCATCCAGAGACTGAATTTCTAGAGGTGTAGTCTAGTTCTTTTTGTTGTACAGTACGGGTAGGTCGGGGCCCTGTCCCGATCATTTCTATTATCTTTCCTAGAGGCTTGCAGTCTGTTTATATTCCCTGTGGTCAGATGAGCCGGTCGTGAGAGGCCGTGCAGTTGTATAGTTGTTAGCATTCATTCCTTCTATTGTGATGGTCGTGTGGGGCCATAGTTATCAGTAGTGGTGACCTTGCCGGTCACGTAGCTTTTTAATACGCTATGATTGAGTTGCAGATAACTAGACAGCATGGTGGCCTTGTCGGCCCGCATAGGTTTCCCTAAATTAATATGTTTCTGGTCAGCTGCTAATACAGGTACAGAAGGCGATATGCCATTAGGCCGGGGGCTGTATTTACAGCCGTTATATAGCCCTTTGTTTCCAGAAATGTGAGTCAGAGCCAGCTAGGCACCAGAGGTGCCCAGGCTTAACAGTTTAGCAGGTTAGGTCCTAGTAGGGCACCAGGTGCCAGTCATACCCCCCAAGGCGGGGTGTGACATGATTAGTGTATGTGTTTTACTTATGATTTCAAATATGTTAAGCTTTATAATTTTGCTTTCAAAACCTTGGGTCATTATACTTTAGATTACGATGAAAAGCTCATGTTTTATGACTATCTCACGATCATGATTTACAACATGTTGTCCTCACTCTCATGTTTTATTTATTCTCCATACTTAGTACATTCAAAGTATTAATCGTATACTTTTTATGCTATATCATTTTATCATATAGGTTGGGGTGTTCAGTCTCAGCCCCGTTGCTAGATTCAATCTTGATCCAAATTCAACTCAGTTTTGGTGAGTCCTCATCATCCGGGGACGTTGATTTTGGTTTATGCCCCCTTTATTTCATTTTAGTTATATACTTAACAGAGCTAGTTAGGGGCTTGTCCCTTCATCTTATCATTTGTTCAGAGGCTTTCCAGACTATGATGTATAGATATGCAGCAACTTGGATTATTGTCCCAGTTTATACGTTTTATGATACCTCAAACTTCTACTTTTTCTATATCATATTCTTGTTTCCAATTAGTGTATGCTTGCCTATGTTATACATATACCATGGGTTAGCTTTGAGCCATTTGTGGTTCTAGGTCCTGTGTCGCATCCGGTGTCTATGCTCAAGTCATGACAAACTTGGTATCAGAGCATCAAGTTTAGGTGTGTCCTAGGGTGTCTAAAAGTCGCGTTAAGTAGAGTATTTTTCATGGGTGTGAAGTGCGCCACACTTATGAGGAAAAGGCTACGAGACATTTTAGGAAACTTCCCTTCCTTAATATTCTATATCATGCGATGAAGTCCAACTCACTCTATTCTTCTAACTTGTGTTATATGCGTTTGCAGAAAATGTCATTTGAAAGAGCCAAGAGAAGAAGGAATGGTAATGGTAATAGGAACTCGCTAGCACCACCCTCTCCAGTAGACCCATTAAATAAGAAAATAACTCATGCAGAGTTCAAGGCTGCTTTCCAAATATTGGCCCAAGTCATGATGGCTTAGGTTAACCAATAGGCGGTTGCATCTATGAACGCCAATAGGAGTGCTGCAGTGGCTAGGGTGCGAGACTTCACCCGGATGAACCCACTAGAGTTTCATAGTTCTAAGGTGGACAAAGATCCACAAGAGTTCATTGATGAGATATAGAAAATCACTCATATTATCGGGATTACCGGAGAAAAGAGTGCAGACTTGGCCACCTATCAGTTGAAAGGGGTTTGCCCATATATGATATAAGCAGTGGAAGAAAGGTCGTAGGGCAGGTGCAGTTTCTGTTGATTGGAATGAGTTCATGACAGCTTTATTGGACATGTTCTTTCCCTAGGAGATAAGGGAAGCAAAGTTCGCAAAGTTCATTAACTTAAAGTAGAACAATATGACAGTTCAGGAGTATGCCTTGAAGTTTACTCAATTGTCCAAGTATACTCCAGAGATGGTTGTCGAGCCGAGGGCTTGCATGAAAAAGTTTGTGTCGGGGGTCTTAGATTTGATAGTCAAGGAGTGAAAGACCGCTTGCTTATTAGTGACGTGGATATCTCTTGGCTCATGATTCATGCCTAAAAGATTGAGGTGGAGAAGTTGAAGGAGAAGGAAAGGGAGACCAAGAGGGCTAGGACAGGGAACTTTGAGTACTCTCAATAGAGGACAGGTGGTGGGCATCGCCCCCAATCCCTTTAGAGGTCATAATCCCTAGCTTCATCATTACCTAGTGTTCCATCCAGGACTAGAGGTGATTAGAAGGGTAGAGTCTAAGACTTAGGGGAGCATGTCAGGAGGACACACATTCCCCGCTTGCAAGAAGTGTGGTAGGAACCACCATGAAGAGTGCTTGGTTGGTTCGGATGCTTGTTTAGAGTGTGGTAAGCCCGCTTATAGACTCAAGGATTTTCCTTTAGATAGATAGAGTGATGGTAGAGGTTGTGGCCCATGCATCTCTTTAGCAGCTCGTCCATCCCAGAAGGGCGCATCGTCTAGTGCAGGTGGCAGATAGCGCCAGGACCTTTTTATGCACTTTCATCATGCCAGGAGCAGGAGAGCTCACCAGATATGGTCACGGGTATCTTTCAAGTTTTTTACCTTGATGTTTATGTACTGCTAGATTCGGGGGCAATATTATCCTTCGTGACTCCCTATGTTGCTATTAGTTTCGATGTTAGTCTTGAAATTCTATTAGAGCCCTTCTCAGTCTCTACTCCCGTCGGTGAGTTAGTTTTAGCACAGAGGGTATACAGAAATCGCCCAATTATAGTTCTCCAAAAAGTCACCTTAACTGATCTAGTAGAGCTGGACAGGTTTGACTTTGATATTATCTTTGGCATGGATTGGTTATATTCTTGTTATGCTTCAGGCAATTGTAGAACCCAAATAATAGAGTTTTGATTTCGGGGTGAACCAGTCTTAGAGTGGAAGGGTGGTTCTGCAGTACCTGTAGGTCACTTTGTCTCCTATCTTATGGCCAATAGAATGATTTCTAAGGGTTGTGTATACCATTTAGTTCGGGTTAAGGATTATAAGTCTGAAACCCTGACTCTTCAGTCAGTTCCTATTATATGTGAGTATCCAGAGGTGTTCCCAAATGATCTACCAGGAGTCCCTCCCGAGCAAGAGATTAACTTTGGGATAGACCTCCTCCCCGATGCACAACCCATACCTATTCCTCCTTACAGAATAGCTCCGACGGAGCTTAATGAGTTGAAGGATATCCTGGAAAAGGGTTTCATCAGGCCTAGTAAGTCCCTGTAGGGTTCTCTAGTCCTTTTCTTGTGGAAGAAAGATGGTTCCCTCAGGATGTGCATCAACTACTGCCAATTGAACACTGTCATAATCAAGAATAAGTATCCCATTCCCAAGATTGATGATTTGTTCAATCAGCTTCAGGGTGCTAGTTGTTTCCCAAAGATAGACCTTAGATCCGGCTATCACTAACTCAGGGTTAGAGAATATGACATTCTAAAGATGGCCTTCAAGACACGGTATAGTCACTATGAATTTGTAGTTATGTTTTTGGACTAGCGAATGCTCCTGCGGCTTTTATGAATTTGATGAACAGGGTATTCAAGTAGTATTTGGGTATGTTCGTTATTGTCTTCACAGATAATATCCTTGTGTACTCTTGGAGTGAGGAGGAGCATGTTTCTCATTTGAGGATTGTGTTGCAGACTCTTAAGGACTGTCAACTATTTCTAAGTTTAGCAAGTGTGAGTTTTGGCTGAAGTCAGTTGCATTTCTTGGACATATGATGTCTAGTAGGGAGGTGCAGGTGGATTCTCAAAAGATAGAGGCGGTGAAGAACTGGCCTAGAACTGTCAATCCTACCGATAGAAGCTTTTTGGGTTTAGCTGGCTACTACAGGAGGTTTTTAGAGGAATTTTCATCCATTGCCTCACCTTTGACTAGGTTGGCTCAAAAGAAGGTCAAATTCTAGTGGTTCAATGCTTGTGAGAAAATCTTTCAGGAGTTAAAGGTTTGACTTATTTCTGCTCTGATTTTGACCCTACCAGAGGGCACAAATGACTTTGTAATGTATTGTGATACCTCTAGAGTTGGCCTCGCATGTGTGTTGATGCATCATGGTAAGGTTATCACTTATACTCAAGACTCATAAGAAGAATTGCCTGACGCATGACATTGAGTTAGCAGTGGTGGTGTTTTCCTTGAATATTTGGAGGCACTATTTGTATGGGATGCATGTTGATATGTTCATGGACCATTAGAGCCTTCAATATGTGTTTAGTTAGAAAGACCTAAACTTGCGACAAAGGAGAAAACTCAAACTTCTCAAAGACTACGACATGAGTGTTCTTTATCATCTGGGTAAGACCAATGTAGTGGTTGATGCTCTTAGTAGGTTGTCCATAGAGAGTGTAGCTCATGTGGAAGATGGAAAAATGGAGTTGGCTAGATATATACATAGGCTTTCTCCTTAGGGGTTCACCTTATGGATTTAGTAGATGGTGGTGTCATTTTTCAGAACGGTTCGGAATCTTCATTGGTGAGTGAAGTGAAAGCACATCTTGGTTAAGTTGAAGGAAGCAGTCCAAAATCAGAAGGTGGAGGTTTTCTCTAAGAGGAAGATGGTGTACTCTGATATCAGGGTTGACTGTATTCCAGATATAGATGGCTTGAAAGAGAAGATGTTGAGAGAGGCTCATAGCTCTCAGTACTCTATCCACCCAGGTGCCACTAAGATGTACCATGATCTACGGAAAGTCTATTGGTGTAATGACATGAATAAGGACATTGCAAAGTTTGTGTTTAAGTGTCATAATTGCCAACAATTTAAGGTTGAACACCAAAGACCAGGAGGTATAAATTAGGATATTACCATTCCTACTTAGAAGTGGGAAGAGATAAACATGGACTTCATTATAAATTTGCCTCGTACATGCCGACAACATGATTCCATATGGATGATTGTAGACTGGGTAACTATATCAACACATTTCTTACCAGTTAAGACTATAAATTTAGTTGAGGATTATTCTAAAATTTACATTTGGGAATTAGTAATGTTTCATGGAGTCCCATTATCCTTTATCATAGATAGGGGTCAGTTCACTTCACAGTTTTGGAGATCGTTTCAGAAGGGTCTTGATACTCAAGTTAAGCTTAGTACAACTTTTCACCCGCAGAAAGATGGTCAGGCTGAGTGGACCATTTAGAATCTAGAGGACATATTGAGAGCTTGTGTGATCTATTAAAGGGTAGTTAGAATGATCATTTTCCTCTCATTGAGTTTGTTCACAATAGCAGTTACCACACCAGTATTCAGATGGCTCAATTTGCGGAGATGTAGATCACCTATTGGATGGTTTGAGGTAGGTGAGACTACATTGATAAGGACAAATTCAGTTCATGAGGCTATGGAAAAGGTTCATCTAATTAGAGAATGGCTAGAAATAACTCAGAGTTGTCATAAATTCTATGCAAATGTAAAAAGAAGAGAGATTGATTTCGCAATTGATGATTGGGTATTTCTGAAGGTATCAATCATGAGGGGAGCGATGACATTTGGAAAGAAGGGGAAGATCAGTACTCAATATATTGGTTCTTATAAGATTCTGAGGTGTGTTGGCAATGTGGCCGATGAGTTGGAGTTACCCACGGAGTTGGCATCAGCACATCCAGTTTTCCACGTGTCCTTATTGGAAAAGTGCATTAGTGATCCAACTCTAGTTGTACCTATAGAGAGTATTAGTGTGAAGGATATTATCACTTATGAGGAGGTTTCGCTTGAGATTCTTGATTGTCAAGTTCATAAGTTATGGAACAAGGAGTCGCTTCAGAGAAAGTCCTTTGGAGGAATCAACTTGTAGAGAGAGCTACTTGGGAAGCCGAAGCAGATATGATGACCAAGTCCCTCACCTCTTCCCTTAGCTCAGCTTCAGCATGAGGTACTAGTTTCTTCCTTAGTACTGTATTCAGTTCATGTTTGTTCATGTAGTTTCATTTTTCTTATGTCTTAGTATGCATGCATGCTTTATGAATTCAATTCAGTATATGTATCTCAGTTCGGAGATAATCACTCCATCAGTATTTAGTCTATAACACTCAATATTAGCATTGCAACTCTTTCCCTATCTTCTCATCTTATTTAGACTCCATTCGAGGATGAATTTTACCAAGGGGGAGATAATCTTAAACACCAAAAGACCCTAAGATCAAATCCTAGACATAAAGTAGAACCTGCAGAAAAAAATCTACAATTTGCCTCAGGACAGCCCATACCACGAGTCGTGGTAGGGAGGTACATCCGTGGTAAGTGCTCCTGATGAGGCGTCCAGAGAAATGTTCAGGATTTGTTTTAGTAACACAAGTCTCAGTACAATTGGTAGTGAGGTTATGAGTCGTACCACCATTCATGATATGAAGTTGGAGGGGCAACCAAAATTTGTCCTAGTAACCACAAGAGGAGCCTTTGAATCATACTTGTAGGTACGGATGGTACTGAGGGGTCATGAAAAGATGTACAGAGATTGAAAAACATGGATCTAGTAACCATGAATGGTCACCACGATTCGTGTTAGGGTACCACGAGCTGTGGTACAAGCCGTGGCACTTGACGGGTTGATTTTTAATGCGAGTTTATAAGGATATTTTAGTAACTTCCTATACTTTTAACTCCTAAACTATGTCGTTTTGGATTTATTAGGAGGGGTATTTAAGGGTTAAATTTTGGTGAGCTCCCATTCCTCTCCAAACACCGTAGATTGAAAATTCAAACTCTCAAAGATTCTCAAGGAAGCTAGAGTTCCTCTTCTAAATTTCTCTTGTGTCTTAAGTCTAGTCAAGAATTCATCAAAGCCAAAGTATGTGGAATCATGAATGGAAAATTTCTTCCACCCTCATGTCCAATCTCAAGTCTAATTTCATGAATTCAATTCTTCAGGTCTTCAATTATGATTTTCATGAATATTTAGGATTACTCTTTTTTATGCAAAACTCTATGATCTCTTATGGATTTGATTGTCTCATAATTATACTTATGATTTATGATTACAATTACATGATTTCTATGAAAAACTATCATGATTATCTATTTTCATGTTATCATGATTTACTCAAGTATGTATTAATCTCATGAATATCAAGTTATGTATCATGGTTGAATCTCTAGTTTCATGGATAGTTCACGTGTGTCAAGTATTTTATGAATCTATCATGCTTTAAAAAAATCATGTTTCAAGTATGATTACGAGCACTATGTATATTTTAGGAGTAGTATTTAAAATCAAGCAGGTCGGGGTTCAACATACCCAGGTCTCAGAACTATGTTCCACCGTAGGATAATGGGTCCTTGCCAATCAAGAGTGTCTCCCTTGCCCCTGGTTAAGGATTCCTCACCAGTTGAGAGTGTCTCCCTTATGCTATTGGGCTCATGAGTGATATCACGCCTTCATGTTGCTCACCTTGGCAAGATATGGACACCCTCCCAACTAGGGGTATAGGTTGGGCTTCGTGATTCTCTCTTGGAGTATGTCGGTTATGAGAAACTCCCACTGTTCCTCATGTTTTCATGATTCTTCATGTTCATGTTTCATGATATTATGATTTATAATATTTTTGACCCATTTATTAGTGTATGAGTTTTATTTATGATTTCAAAAATATTGAGATTTATGATTTTGCTTTCAAAACCTTGGGTCATTATACTTCAAATTACGATGAAAAGCTCATGTTTTGTGACTATTTCACGATCATGATTTACATCATGTTGTCCTTTCTCTTATCTTTTACTTATCCTAGATACTCTGTACATTCAAAATACTAATCACATACTTTTTGTGCTATATCGTTACATGATATAGGTTCAGTTGTTCAGTCTCAACAATGCTACTACATTTGATCTTGATCCAGATTCAACTTGGTTTTGGTAAGTCCTCATCATCCGAGGACGTTAGTTTTGGTTTATGCCCCCTTTATGTCATTCGGTTATAAACATAGCAGAGCTAGTTGGGGATTTGTTCCTTCGGCTTATCTGATGTTTAGAGGCTTTTTAGACTACGATGTATAGGTATTCAACAACTTGACTTGTTCTTCCAGTTTATATGTTTTATGATACCTCAGACTTCTGCTTTTTTTATATCGTATGCTTGTTTCTGCTTAGTGTATGCTTATGCTTATGTTATACATGTACCATGGGTTTTCTTGGAGAAATTCGTGGTTCTAGGTCTCATGTTGCGTCCGGGGTCTATGCTCGGATCATGACGAACATATATATGACAACACTTTAATTAACCAACATAAGAATACTAACGTCATTTAAATGACAAAAATTTTCTAGGGTGGAACATCCTCCCCCCCTTAGAAACATTCATCCTCGAATGAGGGCTAACTTCACTTAACATGTCTTACAAGTACAGACTAGTAACTTAAGGGAACAACATATGAAATACATACTTCAATAATGCATCAGTGTCGCAAATAGGTTAGGATACTTCTTCCTCGTTTCTTCTGCGGATTCCCAAGTCACTTCCTCAATTTGTTACTTTTCCATAGCACTTCACCTGAGGCGACTTCTTTTGTCTAAAGTTTCCTGACCTATTGATCAAGAATAGCAATTGGGACCTCTGTATAGGTCATCTCCTCATAAATCTGGACATCCTCAATAGGTATAATACGGGCTAGATCTCCTATACACTTTCATAACATCGAGAAATGAAACACCGGATGTACTGACGCTGGATCTGGTGGTCACTCTAACTCATAGGCTTCTCTATCCTACGAATGAATCTATACGGTGCAACATACCTAGGGCTCAACTTGCCCTTTCTACCAAATTTCATGACGCCCTTCATAGGAGACACCTTTAGAAAGACCCAATCATCAACAACAAATCTAGCACTCGTCAATGCACATTGACATATAACTTCTGCCTAATCTAAGCTGTCTGGAATCTATCTATAATAAGCTTTACATTATAAATATCCTACTGCATTAAGTATGGTCCCAATAACTCTGCCTCATTGAGTTCAAACCAACACACCAGCGATCTGCAGTTTCGCCTATATAAAGCTTCATATGGAACCATCTTAATACTTGCATAGTAGCTATTATTATAGGCAATCTCTATCAAGGAGACATGATCATCCCAACTTCCACTAAATTCTAATACATAGGCACTGTTGCGGCCCAGCGCACATGCAAGCATTCGCGATTGTACAAGTAATATAGTGACTCTTTAAGAGCAGGATGTCGAACCCACAGGAACTGGACTATTACATTGAATATTCAGTTCAGGTGTTACATTAATTTTCACAATTGTTGGTTTTCAAGATTTTGAATGTTTTATCTAAATCTATAGGAGATCACAACTAATTCAGAAAATGGTAATAAGAATCATCTAGAGTTAAGGCCAAACATTCACGCAAAGATGAAATTCACAATGGTTCAAGTATTGAAAATTCTTTTGTTGTCTCACAGAGTTAATCGCAATGTTCATGGTCTTTCGAGCCTCTAAACACAATAATTTAGTCTCACACCTACATTGCTGAGCGGGGATATGACATCCTAATTCATGGCAATTAAGACTGTTGTCACGACCTAAACATAGGCCCGGATCGAGACACAGGACAAGGAACCCCGAGAGACTCCAAGTTGACCCATGGCATGGATATAACTTCTAACTCAATCAATAGAAAGAGGAAAATTAATCATGATAATCATAGCGGAAGTCTAAACATACATAACATCCGAATACAACTGCGAATTTGAAATTGAATACAATCTATGTCTGAAAATCCTCTACATATGATGAGTTTATGGGACAAGACCCCAAATAACTCTCTAAGTCTGAAACTGAAAATACGTAAAACATAACTGAATGGAAGAGAGGCCCTTGACAATGAGGATTCACCAATAGAGACTGGATGCTAACTCCGGAAGCTGGCTAGTGATGGGGTTGAGTCTGAAGATTGGAGCCTTATACCATAAAATGATACAACATAGAGTATGCAGTCAGTACGTGGAATGTACCAAAGTATGCAAGGTAAGTAAAACTACTTAAATAAGTAAAATCATTTAAAACATGTATAATATAAAAGATAATCAAGATGAGAATCTAAGAGTAGGGCTTGCATGCTATTTTTTGAAATCATGATCTGAAACATAACTGAACATCATAACTGAATTGAATGACCCAAAGCTGAACTCTGATAATCATAAGTAAAATTGTACATTGGGTCAAAACTGCTTTAGTACATATATATAAATATATCATGAATGATAACATGCATAACTAAAATCACGAGGAACAATGGGAGACTCGTCTTATAAACGACATTACCACGATAGAGCTTACATGGTCCGACTATCATACTCAAGTGGGCAGAGCCGTCTAAAGCCTTGCCAGAGCTAAAGACGCTACCATGATATCGATATCAAGCTCAAGGCCCCTTGGGGTAGGGGAAAGCTCACATAGGATATCCCAAAATATCTAATCATACCTACGTTGCTGCGTAGTTCTGAGGCATAGGGTTGGTTGACCCTTAGCCTACACGGTGCTAGATACTGCTCCAAAAAAAACATGCATATTCTCTCCATCATTTTTCAATGAAGCTGACCATCATCTATTGAAGAAGATGAATAATCATATATATATGAAATCTGAAATCATACATGAGGAGCCTTGGCTCAAACCATACCATAAGCTGAACATAATTGGGAGTCTTGACTCCAACATCATGTGGTAAGCTAATCAACTTGAAATCATAATCATACCTTAACATACGGGCTTGACCAATACTTAAACATGCTTGAAAAATACTTAATTCGCTTGAAAACATGATCATAGAGATGGGTAACTTAAAAACCTACTTTTCATCAATAATATCACATCATACTTGAACATTCATCATAAATGTCAACTTTCATGAACTTCTCATGGATGGGCATTTTAATTAATAAAGCTTGAAAACATGATTATAATTGAAAACAATGTAAAACTTGCCCATGAATTATAATTCAATAGTAGAAATATACTTGGATCATACCCATATAGAAAATTAGGAAATTCATGCATTGGGTTAAAACCCCATTGGATCAACATATGGAATTTTCATGAATTAGAGAGGGGATTGGGCATGGGTGTGAACAAATTCACCCATTCATAACGCTACATACCTGAGATGGACTGATTTCACCACTCCCTTGATTGCCGAATGAAGAATTGAAGAAAAACTTGAAGGGATTAAGCTTGATCACCTGTCTAGCTCTCTAAGTTTGTATGCATGAGTAGGAATAGTCTAGAATGAACTTAACCCTCTTAATACTCGCTATTCATAGCTTAAAATGACGTAGTTTAGGACTTAGGATCATAGGAATTACGGAAAAGCCCTTACTAAATTCGCAGAAAATAACTGACTGCCAGTCCCCATGAGGGACTGGATGAGTCGTTACCAAGGACCACGACTCGTGGTCTCCAGTCGTCGTGTGCAGTGCCACTTTTCCTCGAGGGGTCCAAACGAGGTACCTAACGACCCGTTACTAGTGACCATGACTCGTGGTCACAACTCGTTGCTTCCACTACTAAAACCTTAAATCATTAGCAACCTGCTGACCACGACTCACCCAATGAATTATGGTGACTGACCACGACTTGTGGTGTCCAATCGTGGGGTATACTGCCACTCATCCTCCATCTTCCAATTGCCTTGACCACGGGTGGCCTGACGACTTATTGGGTTGACCACGACTCGTGGTCACACTCGTGGTGACCCCAACTCTGAATTTTCCAGGTAAGTCAACAACCTTCACCACGAGTCACTTAACGACTCGTGGTCAACCTGACGGGTCACATGATGACCCATTTTGTGACCTGTTGTAGAAAATTCTATTTTCTCCATTTCAACTTCTGGGTCTGATCATAGGGCTTCCGGGGTATAATAATATCTCCCCCCTGGAAACATTCATCCTCAAACATTGAAAATCACACAGAAAAGCAGAGAAATGCAATCATCATATTCAAATACTGATCATATAAGCCGAAAACTGACGGATGACTAACTCCAATTTAAACTACATAACTGAACTGAGTTCATGAATCATACATACATCTATATACATGAAAGAAACTGGGGCACATGAACTGAACATGAAACTGAATAGAGTTTTAGGGCAAAAACTGATGCCTCAAGCTGGAGCTGTGCTGGTAGGGAATAAATATGGGTATCTAGCCATCATATCTGCTTCGGCTTCCCACATAGCCCCCTCAACATGCTGATTCCTCCATAAAACTTTAACTGAAGCTACTTCCTTGTTCCTTAGCTTGCGAACCTACCTTTCCAGTATTTCCACCAGAACCTCCTCATAATTAAGGCTGTCTTTCACACCTACACTCTCCACCGGAACAACTAGAGCTGGATCTCCCAAACAATTCTTTAAGGGCGATACATGAAAAACAGGATGCATGGAAGCTAATTTTGAGGGCAACTCCAATTCATATGCCACCTTGCAACCCGCTTCACAATCTAGTAGGGGCCAACATAACGAGGGCTGAGTTTTCCTTTCTTTCCAAACCTCATCGCTCCTCTCATGGGAGACACCTTCAGAAACACCCAATCATCAACTTCGAACTCAAGTTCCCTCTTCCTCACATAGGCATAGGACTTTTAGCGACTTTGAGCTATTTTCAACCTGTCACATATGACCTGAACCTTCTTTATGGCCTCATGGACTGAATCTGCTCCTATCATTGTAGCTTTACCGACTTCAAACCAACCAATATGCGATCTACACCTCCACCAATAGAGAGCCTCAAATGGAGCCATCTGAATGCTGGAATGATAGCTATTATTGTATGCAAACTCAATGAGAAGAAAATGATCATCCCAAATACCCTTGAAATCAATAATAAAGGCTCTCAACATATCCTCAAAAGTCTGAATTGTATGCTCCGCCTGACCATTCGTTTGCGGGTGAAATGCTGTACTGAGCTTGACCTGAATACCAAGTCCTTTTTGAAATGATCTTTAGAACTGAGAGGTAAACTTAGTACCTTTTTATGATATGATGGGAAAGGGAACTCCATGCAACCAAACTAGCTCTCGAATGTATAGTTTCGCACAATCCTCCGCTGAATCAGTGGTTTTGACCGATAGAAAATAAACGATTTTGGTCAACCTGTCCACGATCATCCAAATGGAGTCATACTGTCGACGAGTGCGAGGAAACCCTGTTATGAAGTCCATATTAATTTATTCCTACTCCCAAGTAGGGATACTGATATCCTGAAACACACCTCCCGATCTCTGGTGCTCAACCTTCACTTGCTGACAGTTTGGATACTTGCCTACAAATTCTGCGATGTCCTTCTTCATGCCATTCCACCAATAGACTTCCCGTAGTTTGCGGTACATCTTGGTGGCACCTGGGTGAATTGAATATATGGAACTGTGAGCCTAATGCAACATCTGATTCCTCAAATTATCAATGTCTAGGACACACAAGTGACCCTGATATCGAAGCACCCCTTCTCCCCCTTTGGAGAAGACCTCTACCTTCTAATTCTGAATGGATTCCTTTAAATTTACCAAAATAGGGTCCTCGTCTTGCCTAGATTTTACATCAATCACCAAGGATGATTCTGATTCGTTCTGAGTAATAACACCGCCATCAGTCGAGTCAACCAAACGAACTCCCAACCTTGCAAGTCGATGCACATCTTTCACCAGCTCCTTTATCCCCTCATCCACATGGGACACACTATCCATAAAGAGTCTACTAAGTGCATTTGCTACTATATTAGCCTTTCCCAGATGGTAAAGGACACTCATGTCGTTATCCTTAAGTATCTCCAACCACCTTCTTTGCCACAGATTTAGGTCCTTCTAGGAAAACACATATTGTAGGCTCTTATGGTCCATAAACACATCTACGTGGACCCCGTACAAATAGTGTCTCCAAATCTTCAATACAAATACCACCATTGCCAATTCAAGATCATGGGTCGGGTAATTCTTCTCATGAATTTTTAGCTGTCTGAAAGCGTATGTTATCACTTTACCATGCTGCATCAATACACAACCAAGGCCAATTCTAGAAGCATCGCAATACACCACAAACCAATTGGTATCCTCCAATAAGGTTAACATCGGTGCTGAGGTACGTTGAGTCTTCAACTCCTGAAATCTTCTCTCACACGCCTCTGACCATTTAACTATACTTTCTTTTGGGTCAATTTGGTAATTGGCATCTCAATAGATGAAGGTCCTTCACCAAATCTCCGATAGTAGCCAGCTAAGCCCAAGAAGTTTTTGATGTCTGAAGGATTCACCGGTCTAGGCCAATTCTTCACCGCTTCTATTTTCTGAGAGTCCACTTTATACCCTCACTTGACACCACGTGGCCCAAAAATGCCACTGAGTTCAACCAAGACTCGCATTTACTGAATTTAGCATATAATTAGTGATCCTTAAGAGTTTGTAATACCACCCTCAAATGAGCGACATGCTCCTCCTCGCTCCGAGAGTATATCAGGATGTCATCAATAAATACAATCATGAACATATCCAAGAATGGCTTGAACACCCTGTTCATCAAGTCCATAAAAGTTATAGGAGCATTCGTTAGTCCAAAAGACATAACTACAAACTCATAATGACCATACCGCGGGCTAAAGGCTATTTTCGAGATGTCACTCTCCTGAACCCTGAATTGATGGTATCCGAACCTAAGGTCTATCTTCGAAAAGTATTTAACACCCTGAAACTGGTCAAACAAATCATCAATCCTGGGTAGAGGATACCTGTTCTTGATGGTCACCTTTTTCAATTGTCCACAATCAATACACATACGAAGAGAACCATCTTTCTTCCGGACAAAGAGAACTGGTGCACCCATGGGGATTTGCTTGGTCTGATGAATCCCTTATCTAAAAGGTATTTCCATTGATCCTTCAACTCTTTTAACTCAGTTGGAGCCATGTAAGGAGGAATAGATATAGGCTGTATATCGGGAAGAAGGTCAATACGAAAATCAATCTCTTGCTCGGGAGGGATTCCTAATAGATCATCTGGGAACACTCATGGATACTCATATACTATTGGGACTGATTGGATAGTCGAGGTCTCTGATGTAGCATCCTTAATATAACTAGATGATATACACAATCTTTGGAGATTATCTTTCTGGCCTTAAGGTAGGAAATGAAATGACCTACAGGCACAACGGAACTACCCTTCCATTCTCTGACTGGCTCACCCAGAAATCTAAACTCTACTACTTGGGTTCTACAATTAACTGAGGTATAACATGCATATAGCCTATCCATACCGAGGATAACATCAAAATCGGTCATGGATAACTCTATTAAATCTGTTGAGGTGACTTTCTGAATGACTATGACCAGGCAACGTCTATACACCCGTCTAGCTACAACTGAATCACCCACTTGAGTAGAGACTAAGAAGGGTTCTAACAAGATCTCGGCATTGACACTAAAACTATTAGCCATATAAGGTGTCACAAAAGACAAGGTAGCCCCTAGATCTAACAAAGCATATACATCAAGATGGAAAAATCGAAACATACCAGTGACTACATTCGGGGATACCTCCTGCTCCTGGTGGGATGCTAAGGCATAGAATATGTGTTGGCACTAACCACCACCTGTGCTAGGAGATGTCCCCTGTCGGGATGGGTGTGTGGCTGGAGCTACTATATAGATAGCTGGGCCTCGGCCCCTATCATGGCCCTATATAGTTGCTGGGAAATCTTTGAGCATATGTCTAGGCTTTTCGCACCCGAAGCAAGCACCTACACCCACCAAACACTGACCAATGTGCCCTCGACCACACCTGCCGTAAACAGGGATACTGGAATCTGCGAGCCTGCTGCTCTGACCCCTATAGCCTTGATCTTGGGCATAATTACATGCCCAAGTGCTATGTTATAACATACTTTAGTAAAGTTTGTCAATTTAATTGATTATATTCTCATGTGATTTTTAATATTTATGTGCATAAACTAACCAACGTGTTAGTCTTTGTTTTATAGGTGTAAAATTCTTAGGAGGGACTAAAAATGATGGTTAAGGCTTAAGGAGGAATCTTGGAACAAGTTGCAAAAGAGTCGCACAATTGGCCGTGCCAGGCATCGTGGCACGCTATGCGTGTGACGCGCCCAGCACCATGCCACGACCCAAGTTGCGCGCGCGAGAGAGGCTACCAAGACATGACCTATGCGTTGCCACCGTGCCACGCCAAGTGGGCTGCGCGACCAGCACCATGCCACACCAGGCGATATGCACAAGCCTCACACAAGACCCGCAAAGGCTGAACATTCTTGTAGCTATCCGCGTTTGCGCTGTGTCACGGAGGCAAATTGGTGCGTTCAGCTCCATGACATGGAGGCAGTTCATCCATGGCCAAAACTTTCAATTTTTCCACTTACTATAAATTAAACACTTAGCTCCTAGAATCACTTATCACGAAATATTTCTGAGAAACCGTAAAGGAGCGAAGGGAGAAGTGAAGAACTCTACCTAGGGTTCATTTTTTTGCATTCTCTTTTAACTATTCATGAAAGTCTCTCAATAGTGAGTTGAACCTCTCCCAAGCCAAATACAAGTTTTCCTCCGGCCTCTGCTTGAAGCTTAAAATTTCACTTCTGAGTGTCTTTCCTAAAGGAAAGAATCTGATGAGGATATTCTTTGCTAAGTCGTCCCAAGAAGTTATGAAATTTGGTGGCTCAGCTTTTAACCACCTCTTTGCTCTCCCAATAATGAAAATGGGAAGAGTGTGAGTCGAACATAATTAGTTGACACTCCGGTAGGGACGAAGGTGTCATTGATCTCCAAGAAGTTCCTTATGTGCTGTTGTGGGCCCTTATGAGTCATCCCAATGAATTGGCCACTAGAATGTACAGCTGCACCATATTCTGTTTCAATTCAAAGTTCCCTCCAGGATCCGGTTTGAGGATACTAGAGGTCACATTTGTCGATAATGGGATTGTCACTTCGCGAACTGGTCGGGCTGCCATGGTTTCAGGTAAACACTCTGCTTGCCCCGCTGGTGGGTGTTGTTGTAACCGCTCCTAAAGTCTCTTTAGCTTTCGCTCTAGAGCTTCCCTCCTGAGTAAATGCAATTGTCGTGCAGGTTCCAACAATGGTTCCACCAGCTCTCTATTCCTTGCAAGTTCTATAAGGAAAACCCATCACCTGCAATGTAGCAGACTAAGACCAAGTTTTTCAACACTTAAGGAAATTAAAAATCACACAAAAATAGAAAAATTCACTTTCGCTAAGTCCTCGGCAACGATGCCAAAAACATATTCGAGCTCCAGCACACACGCAAGCATACACGGTCATACAAGTAATACAATGGCCCTTTTTAAGAGACAGATGTCGAACCCACAGGGACTAGACCAATTTAGTAAATATTCAAGTTCAAGTGTAAGATTAACCTTTGCAAGTATTGAGTATAGAAGTTTTCGGGAAATTCTAATTAAGTCTAGGGGTGATCACAAAATACTTGAGAAACAATTGAAGAAACAACTAGAGTTAAGGCCTAATGATCATGCAATGCTACAATTCACAATGGTTCGAGTACGAAAACTTCAGTCGTTGTCTCACATAATTAAAATGCTATGTTCATGGTCTTTCGAGCCTCTAAACACGACAAACTAGTCTCACACCTACATCATTGAGCAGGGATGTGACGTCCTAATTCGCGTGCAATTTAACTATGTGGATGTGATTTATGGAGTTTGCACCCTTGATTATGGACTTTCATACCTCTAATCATTTTAACCGAACTTAGCTTCACAACTACTTCTATGAGTGGTGACATGATAATTCAAAGCCGCTGTCTAGATCATCCCGTTTTAGTAACCAAGCAAGGCAAATTAGGTATAATTTCTATCCTAACCGCTAATCCTACCGTAAAGGTAAGAACTTTCTCCCTACATTCTCATGTTCTAGCCTAGGATTACTCTTTCAAGATTTTACCCAAGCTTAACGCATGTGTTTTCATGGTGATCAAGCATAAAAACATCAATGATAAAGAATGTAAGAAAAAACAACAACCAAAACTCAAACCAAGAAGAATTCATGCATTTACCATCATCTTACGTAGCCTCAACTCTAGAGGAAGGGTTTTAGCTACTCATATTTGTACAAATACTCAAATACATAATTAAAGTAGTGTACTCAAAAGAATAGTTAAAAGAGAATGAAAATTAGTGAACCCTAGGTAGAGTTCTTCCTTTATCCCTTCGCTCCTTCCGTTGTTCTCAAAATATTCCATGATAAATGATTTTAGGAGCAAAGTATTCTATTTATACTAAGTGGGAAAATACAATTTTTGGCTGTGCATGAAATGGCTCTGTGGCACGAAGGTGAACGCCCCGATTTGCCTCCGTGACACGGAGGTAACGCTGCCTAGCGCGGCCAGCCTTCCCTTTGACATGCCATGTTGCCTTCAAGTGCTATTCTTGCCATGCTTCTCCCTTGTGCCTTGAACGTCATTTTTAGACTCATCCTTGGCATAATATACCTACAAAATAAAGGCTAATCACATTGGTCAATTTATACACATAAATATTAAAGATCACATGAGAATATACTATATCAAATTGGCAAACATAACTTAATTAAGTTATAAAATAGCACTTGGGCACGTAATTATGCTCAAGATCACTACCCCACACTTAAATCCTTGTTCATCCTCGAACAACTCTTTTACATCTCATGCACATGAAGACTCTCATATAGCTAATTGAAGCAAGATAACTCAAGCTACGGCTGCAACGATTGTTTTAGATGCAAGTTAAAAATATAGCATGCAAGGTATAACCATTAAAATCAAATATAACTATGTTAATACTTCCTAGCCTCAATAATGGACTCTCAATCTCAACAAACTCATGCAAATTAACCGATCAAGGCATCCGACATGAATTTTATCCTTCATTAAGCATGTGCCCTCACAACAAGAGATTTACCCATTTCTCACTCATGATTCTTCAAATTTAGAATATGTATGGGTCTATGCATAAGAGATAAGCTCACTCTCACAAAGAATTCACATGCCACATGTATTGACCCATAAGCTTGCCTTAGTGTTTTAATGCACTAATTTAAGAATATTCGAAAGTAAGGTCAAGTAGGACTTAATGGGTTGTAATGTAAGCTAAGGGCGGGTAGGTACTATTATGGCCAGTAACAGTGACTATCTTCCCTAAGCGCTTTTAATACACCACACTTTCATTAGGAATTTCCATCCTCTTACTTCACCTTTATACTTTTCAACTCCCATTTTCCTCTTTTGTTTCCCTATTTCATTAGGCACACTTAAGCTGTTAGTACGGAGTACTTGAGCAATTTCTTTGATTTTCTTTTTTGCTATTTTATTCTTTTACTCCCTACTAACTCTTATTCATTTTTAAATAAGTGCAGGTCTAGTCTTCTCTTAAACTCCCACAACTACTATTTTCCTTTTTAATTCACTTCTCACTCCTTAACTTTTTTTTTTTTGCAATTTCACATAAGCGCTTAGGAGTTTTGGATCAAATTAAAGGCTAATGAAATGAAAGGATTAAGCTAATTTCATGGCTAGCAAAGAATAGGCTAAAGGCTCTATGGGGCTAACTAGGATCAGACATTCAAGGTAGGTAAAACGAGGGATAAAAATTAGGCTCATTCAAAGAAATGCCTAAATCATCTTCTACAATCGGCATCCCTCATTTCATTTTGTATACACACCCAGCATGTTATAGACACTACACAATAGCATGAAATATTTAAAAACCTTACACTCACAACACATGCTCAATTCAAGACAAATTCAGCAGACTATTAACTCAGCTAATCACAAGAATTCAAAATTAAGCTTTAAGCACATAGAGTCACATTCAAGAGCCTAGGTGTCTCAAACAAAGTTATACAACTGCTCACATGCTTCAAATTTACAACACTTACATCTCACAATCATACATAGCACATAACAAGAACATCAACCTATCAATCAACTACGGCTTCACAAGTAAAAACCTATTGACTAATTTTCCCTCAAGATGGTCGTCGTCCATCCATCGTTGAGAACAGTCCCTAACTATGACTAAACCAGCTAGGTGCAGACAAATAAAAATTTTATTCATTGGTTCAAAGTGCCTCCCGTTGGAAAAGAACCAAAAAGAAAAACCAATAGGTGGGTGAATCATGCTCAACTCAACTTTTCCATCCAACAATACCTTACAAAGAACTAATCCACCCAAATTCATTAAGAATTTTTTTTTTGAAATTTTCCTCACCCCACACTTAAAATATGTTATGTCCCTGAAGCATCAATTAAAATTGAAAAAGGGTGAGAAATACTTCCCGAGGCCTCTAGGACTAGCTAACAACATGTTTTCTTCATTGTTGTACAAGTGGGTTATCGACCCCACACTTTTCCTCTTTCATGCTTCTTAGCATCCTTTTTTTGAGGGGTACTCAAACTTCCCCTCCATCTGTGCTTAATTCACCACCAAAAACAACAAGAAGATGAACATAAACAAAATCAACATAAAGGAAAAATAAAATTGTACCTGTGGTACCCTTGGGTTGCCTCCCAAGCAGTGCCTGATTTTACGTCGCGGTACGACGTGGACTATCCTTCTCTCAAACCAGTGCTCTCTTTCGAGAACCATCTTCTTCTCTTTTTGTTTTTCGAGGGAACAACCTCTACTCTGTCCCTCTCTTCTTCCAACTTCTTCTTTAACTGAAGCCCTCCATCAGATTCGGGATGAAAAGTAATCATCTCCTGTGGCCATGGACCTATGGAATCTTCCACCCCACACTTAGCCTCAGACAACACACTGACCTTACAAAGGTCTCTGTAGTGTATGGGTGGGTTAATCTCTTAGTAGACCCGGAAGAGTTCTTCTTCATCATCGACCCTCATTTTCAGGATCCCTGCTCTCACATTTATAATTGCTCCTCTAGTGGCCAAGAAAGGTTGTCCCAAGATCAGGGGTACTTTATCATCAACTTTAAAATCAAGTATGAATTCAGCGGGTATAATGAACTTACCCACTTTGATGAGAAGGTCCTCGATTATTCCATCTGGTGCCACTTGAGACTTGTCTGCCAGCTGCAGCATCATTCGTGTTTGTCTTGGTTGACCCATCCCTAATGTGTTAAATAAAGATAGGGGCATTAAATTAACTGCTGCTCCTAAATCACATAGATCTCTTATTACCTCAGCTTTACCAATTTTTATGGGGAGGGTAAAACTCCCGGGGTCTTTGAGATTTTCTGGTATCTTGCTCAATACCCTGTGGTTGCACTCCTCAATCAGTGCCACTGTCTGAACATCCACCAATCTGACTTTGTTGGATACCACATCTTTCAAGTACTTAGCGTACTTGGGAATTCCCTGCAAAACATCAAGAAAGGCAAATTTATGTGATGTTCTTTGGAAATATCAAAGAACTTTTTAAAGCCTTCCTCCTCTTTGCTCTTTTGAGTCTTTGCAGGAATGGTGGTGGTGGTCTCTGTGCTGGCTACAATGATGATTGTGCATTTTGTTGTACAACATTCTTATTCTCTCCCTTGTCAGTGGATGTCCCTTTCTAACCAACTCTAGTTGCACCTCATTTCTCTTCTCTTTCGGTGGTGCATCATCCAATTGCCTGCCACTCCTCAGACTGATGGCGTTGAACTATCGAGGGTTTGTATCTCTGTCACTAGGTAACCCTCCCTGAGGTTTGGTGTGCTGAGGAACTGCTATTTAACCCATCTGCTTCTCAGATTGCGGGTGGCCAATTGCTTATTTTCAAATCTGATGCCATCCTCGCTTGATTCTCTGCTAGTTGGGTCTGTGTTGCCATAATCTTTTGCAACGTCTCCTCAATGTTGCTACTCAACAGGCCACCATTCTGCCTATTCTGCTGCTGATGAGGTTGCTGGTAGCTTTGACTTTGATTTCCACCTCAAGAAAAATTCTGGTGGCTCTGACAATTCTTGTTGTAATTGTTCCCAAAATTCTTATTGTTTCTCTGAACATTCCCAAAAAATTGACCGATTCAGGATTGGCCCCCGCAAGATTCTACATTGTTCCCATTATTACTGCAGATTTCAACCCAACTAGGAGCCTGCTAAACTGCATTCACCTGTCCCTGCTGTTGGTTCATACTCAGTTTATTGAACTGAGTCATCATCTGATGCTGAAATGATGCTAGCTGTGCCGCGAAGGCATTGAAACCATCCATCTCTATCAGCCCTGCTGTTCTCTTTCCTGCTCCTCTCGATGACTCGCTGTGCCACTCTGGATTTCCCTAAGCAATCCTATTCAACAAAGTGGATAGCTCATCATAAGTCTTCTCCATTGCTTGCCCACCCGATGCAGAGTCTAGTAAAATTTTGGTGTGTGGGTCTATTCTTTCAACAAAGGTATGGGCTAGCACTTCATTAGACTGCTAGTGATGGGGGCAGTCTCCCAATAGTGACTTGAACCTCTGCCAAGCCAAATATAGGTTTTTCTTCGCCCTCTGCTTGAAGCTTAAAATTTTACTTCTGAGTTTGGCAGTCTTGCCTGAAGGAAAGAATCTGATGAGGAACTTCTTTGCTAAGTCATCCCAAGAAGTTATGGAATTTGGTGGCTCATCTTTTAACCACCTCTTTGCCTCTCTTAATAATGAAAATGGGAAGAGTGTGAGTCGGACATAGTAGGTTGACACTCCGGTGGGGATGAAGGTGTCACTGATCTCTAAGAAGTTCTGTAAGTGTTGTTGTGGGTCCTCACAAGTCATCCCAGTGAACTGGCCACTAGAATGTAACAGCTGCACCATATTCTATTTCAATTCAAAGTTCCCTCCAGGCTCCTGTTGCAGATACTAGAGGTCACAATTGTCGCTAATGGGATTGTCACTTCGCGAACTGGTCGGGCTGCCATGGTTTCAGGTAACAACTCTGCTTGCCCTGCTAGTGGGTGTTGTTGTAATTGCTCCTGAAGTCTCTTTAGCTTTTGCTCCTGAGCTTTCCTCCTGAGTAAATGCAATTTTCGTTCAGGTTCCAACAATGGTTCCACCATCTTTCTATTCCTTGCCAGTTCTACAAGGACAACCTGTCACCTGCAATGTAGCAGACTAAGACCAAGTTTTTCAACACTTAAGGAAATTAAAAATTACACAAAAATAGAAAAATTCACTAAACTTTGCCAGTCCCCGGCAACGACCCCAAAAACTTGTTCGCACTCCAACTCAAGCGTACATGGTCGTACAAGTAATATAGTGGCCCTTTTTAAGAGCCGAATGTCGAACGCACAAGGACTGGACCAATTCAGTAAATATTAAAGTTCAAGTGTAAGATTAACTTTTTCAAGTGTTGATTATAGAAGTTTTTGGGAAATTCTAATTAAGTCTAGGAGTGATCACAAAATACTTGAGAAACAATTGAAGAAGCAACTAGAGTTAAGGCCTAATGATCATGCAATGCTACAATTCACAATGGTTCGAGTATGAAAACATCAGTCGTTGTCTCACATAATTAAAATGCTATGTTCATGGTCTTTCGAGCCTATGAACACCACAAACTAGTCTCAAACCTACATCATTGAGAAGGGATGTGACGTCCTAATTTGTTAGCAATTTAACTACGTGGATGTGGTTTACGGAGTTTGTGCCCTTGATTATGGACTTTCGTACCTCTAATCATTTAACCGAACTTAGCTTCACAACTACTTCTACAAGTAGTGATGTGATAATTCAAAGTCGGTGTCTAGCTCATCCCGTTTTAGTAACCAAGCAAGGCAAATTAGGTATAATTTCTATCCTAACCGCTAATCCTACCGTAAAGGTAAGAACTTGCTCCCTACATTCTCATGTTCTAGCTTAGGGTTACTCTTTTAAGCTTTTTCCAAAGCTGAACGCATGTGTTTTTATTTTGATCAAGCATAAAAACATCAATGATAAAGAATGTAAGACAAAACAACAACCAAAACTCAAACCAAGAAGAATTCATGCATTTACAATCATCTTACTTAGCCTCAACCCTAGAGGAAGGGTTTTAGCTACTCATGTTCGTACAAATACTCAAAAATATAATTAAAGTAGTATACATAAAAGAATAGTTAAAAGAGAATGAAAATTAGTGAACCCTACGTAGAGTTCTTCGTTTCTCCCTTCACTCCTTTCCGTTGTTCTCAAAATAAGAGAATGAAAATTAGTGAACCCTAGGTAGAGTTCTTCGTTTCTCCCTTCGCTCCTTTCCATTGTTCTCAAAATATTCCGTGATAAATGATTTTAGGAGCTAAGTATCCTATTTATACTAAGTGGGAAAATACAATTTTTGGCTATGCATAAAATGGATCCGTGGCACAGAGGTGAACGCCCCAATTTGCCTCCGTGACACGGAGGTAACGCGGATGCCCACTAGATTGTATCTTATCGACAGGCCTTGTGCGAGGTACCTGCGCCTCGCCTGGCATGGCATGCTGCTGGTCGCGCCATGCGCCTGCCGTGGCACGTTGCCTATCACGCAGGGCGTATCTTTGAAGTCTTCTCGTGCGCATTGCCTGGGCGTGGCACACGCACTGCATGGCATGCTGCCTAGCGCGGCCAGCCTTCCCTTTGACATACCATGTTGCCTTCAAGTGCTATTCTTTCCATGCTTCTCCCTTGTGCCTTGAACATCATTTTTAGCCTCATCCTTGGCATAATATACCTACAAAATAAAGGCTAATCACATTGGTCAATTTATGCACATACATATTAAAAATCACATGAGAATATACTAAATTAAATTGGTAAACATGACTTAATTAAGTTATAAAATAGCACTAGGGCACGTAATTATGCCCAAGATCACTCAGTTCAATACATGTTATAAATTTGAAGAATCGTGAGTGAGAAGTGGGTAATTCTCTTGTTGTGAGGGTACATGTTTGATGAAGGATAAAATTCATGTCATATTTCTTGATCGGTTAATTTGCATGAGTTTGTTGAGATTGAGTGTTGATTCTTGAGGCTAGGAAGTCTTTACGTAGTTATATTTGATTTTAATGGTTAAATGTTGCATGCTTTATTTTTAACATGTCATCTAAAACAATCATTGTAGCCTTAACTTGAATTGTCTTGCTTCAATTAGTTATATGTGAGTCTTCATGTGCATGAGATGTAAAAGAGTTGTTCGAGGACGAACAAGGATTTATGTGTGGGGTAGTGATCTTGGGCATAATTACGTACCCAAGTGCTATTTTATAACTTAATTTAGTCAAGTTTGTCAATTTAATTAATTACATTCTCATGTGATTTTTAATTTTTTTGTGTATGCACCAACCAACGTGATTAGCCTTTATTTTGTAGGTGTAATATGCCAAGGATGAGGATAAAAAATGATGTTCAAGGAACAAGGGAGAAGCATGGAAATGATAGCACTTGAAGGCAATATGGAATGACAAAGAGAAGGTTGGCCGCGCTAGGCAGTGTGCCATGCTATGCGTGTGTCGCGCCCAGCGCCGTGCCACGCGAAGGCTGCACGCGTGAAAAGATGACACAGGAAATGCCCTGCGCGATAGGCAACGTTCCGCGGCAGGCGCATGGTGCAACCAGCAGCGTGCCACCGGGCAATGCGCAGGTGCCTTGCACAAGACATACAAAGAAGACACATTCCAGTGGGTATGCACGTTTTCTCTGTGTCACGGATCAAAATTAGGACGTAAGGGTCCGTGATAGGGAGGCAGTTGATCCACGGCCAAACATTGCAATTTTCCTACTTATTATAAATTAAACACTTGGCTCCTAAATTCATTTATCACGAAATATTTCTGAGAAACTGTAAAGGAGCGAAGGGAGAAGTGAAGAACTCTACATAGGATTCATTTTTTTGCATTCTGTTTTAACTATTCTTGTAAGTACTTTTCTTGAATCATGTTTATAAGTATTTGTATGAACATGAGTGGCTAAAACCCTTTCTCTAGGGTTGAGGCTATGAAATATGATTTTAATTGCATGAATTCTTCATTGGGTTGAGTTTTAGTTGTTGTTTTGTCTTACATTCTTTATTATTATTATTATTATTTTTTTTTTGTGCTTGATCACCATGAAAACAAACTCATTAAGCTTAGGTAAAAGCTCGAAAGAGTAACCCTAGGATAGAACATAAGCATGTAGGGACAAAGTTCTTACCTTTACAATAAGATTCGCAGTTAGGATAGAAATTATACCTAATTTGCCTTGCTTGGTTATTAAAATGGGATGAGCTAGACTCTGACTTAGAATTGTCACATCACCGCTCATAGAAGTAGTTGGGAAACTAAGTCCGGTTAAATGATTAGAGGTACGAAAGTCCATAATCAAGGGCATAAGCTCCGTAAACCACATCCATGTATTTAAATTGCTCATGAATTAGGACGTCACATCCCCGCTAAACGATGCAGGTGTGAGAATAGTTTGTCATGTTTAGAGGCTTGAAAGAGCATGAACATAACATTTAAATTATGTGAGACAACAACTGAAGTTTTCATACTCGAACCATTATGAATTGTAGCATTGCATGATTATTAGACCTTAACTTTAGTTGCTTCTTATATCGTTTCTTAAGTATTTTGTGATCACCCTTAGACTTAATTAGAATTTCTCAAAATTTCTATAATCAACACTTGTGAAGGTTAATTTCAACACTTGAACTTGATTAATCGTTAAATTGGTTCAGTCCCTGTGGGTTCGACATCCGGCTCTTAAAAAGGGCCACTTTGTTACTTGTACGACTGCATATTCTTGCGTGTGCACTGGAGCGCAACACAACTATCCAAGACTTTAGGGCCAGCAGTTTGGCAGTTCACTTGAGAAGACAATGAAATAGTGGATAGTTAAGCAAACTTAGTTGGTTAATGAGATGTATAAGTCTATATACAAGCTGGGAAGATAGATGGGGCAATTGGCCCTTCAGCGGACTAACAGACTGCAAGGGGCACTTCATATTAACACCAAGAAGAACCCCAAGGAAAATGTGAGCGCTATTTCTTTGCACAATGGAAAAGAGCTACGTGAGGTGATCCCTAAAGATAAGAATTGATGAACAACAGGTTGTGATGTCTAGACAGGAGGTTGGTGAGTCCAGCAAGCCACAACTGAAATTGGTAGAAGCCATTCCACCCCCTCCATTTCCGCAAAGGTTTAAGAAGCAAAAAAATGACACAACTTGCAAGAAATTTCTTGATGTGTTGAAGCAGGTACATGTTAGCTTACCATTGGTTAAGCTTTTTCTGGAAGTTCTAAAATACGCCAAGTACTTGAAGAATATTGTAGCAAACACGAGGAGGCATACAAAGTTCAAGACTGTGGCTCTCACGGAAGAGTGCAGTTCTCGGGTGCAGAACAAAATTCCAAAAAAGTTTAAAGACCCCGGGAACTTCACCATTCTAGTGATTATTGGGAGCAGAGAAGTTGGTTCAGCACTGTGTGACTTGGGTGCAAGCATTAATTAGATTCGTGCATCCTTGTTTAGAACTTTGGGTTTAAGTGAACCATGTCCTACCACAGTGACACTGCAGCTTGCCTATTCATCTCTTGCTTATCTTGACGGAATCATAGAGGACATCTTGATTAAGGCGGGACCTTTCATATTACTGGTGGACTTCATAATGCTAGATTATGAAATAGATGTAGTAGTTCCTCTCATTTTGGGGAGAGGATTCTTAGCCACCATCAATGCAGTTATAAAGGTAAAGTAGGAAAGATGTCAATGACTGTGGATGGTCAGGAGGCAGTCTTTGATATGTTTAGAAAGGCAAGATTTCCACCACATTAAGAGGACTTTACAGTGAGACCAATGGTAAAGCTTAGAGGGTTTAAGAAGGTAGTTGAGTAGTATGTGATTCGTGGAAGTTCAGCAGGTAATCAGGATCCTAATTATCTCACCCGAGTAAAGGAGTGAGAAGTCTTGCGTTGTTCTACGATGTTAAATTAGGCATTACACGAGAACCAACCCATGAATGTCATTCCACAACTATAACTAAGGTGCTTTATTGGAGGCAACCCATCTTTCTAACAGTTTTTTACTTTGCAGAGATTATAGGGCTTTTGAGGTAAAAAATGTGGGGAATATGAGCTAAAAAGTCTATATTCGGGGCGACATACCTGGTGTGGGGAACTAGGTGTTAAACTTCAAAAAGAAATTTTTTTAGATTGGTGCATTGGGGGGCGCGCCGCGCTAGACCCAATCAATGAAGAAAACTTTTTCTAAGTGTGTGGCGAGGTGACTAGCGTGCGCGCTAGATATGTTTTGGCCAAAATGTTTTTGGTTATTGGGTCAAAAAGTTGATCCAAGGACATTAAAATTACTAAAAACCCATTCCGCACACCTTTATTTTAAATTCCATTCATCATCTCTCACTAAAAGTCAAAAGTAAAAAGAAAATAAACTTCTCTCTCTCTCCCCTCATAGGCTATAACTCCCTCCCCTTATTCCCCACCATTGTTGTCTTCTCCAAGTAGTTTGATGAAGCTAATCTCTTGAACTCAAGTAAGTATTTTTCTTCTTTCTTGGTTATTTAGTGTAAAGAGCATGCTCCCATACCCTTCTTCCTCAAGTTAAAAATCCAAAATCACCATTGTTGGTGAAAACCTTAAATTTCATAATATGGGTTTCATTAGCTTTAATCTCTCAAGTTCTTCCATGATAATTTCTTATCTTATTTGGGCTGCTTATTTATGGTTGAATTTAGTGATTTTAAGTTGTGGGGATGAAGGAGGTGATGAATTGAATTTCATGAAATTGGTGGGTAGAGCATTGATTGCAGAGAGAGAAAGTCCTTAATTTTGAAATTCTTGAATGTGAAGATCTTGAGTTGTTGAAAAATTCATATAATTCATTGTAGAATGTATCAAATTTCATGTTGATTGTTGAATGAACTTATGGTGACTACTTCCACATGTGGATTGTTTGAATTATGATGAAATAAAGTGGGAAAAGGTGAAATGAATGGACAAGTTGAGGCATTCTTTTAAAGAAAGAAAAAAAATATAGAGGAGAGATGCAATAAAAATTCATGCACTTGTTTGTACTATGAAGTAGTGAATAATTTGGGTTGTTGAGATTTGGGATAATAATATGGGAGGTCTTGAGTACATTATTTGAAAAATTCTCATGAGTATGCTAGCGAATTAAGTGTGGGGTTATTTTGCACCGCTACACCTAATTAGATAGCCTTCTCATTCACGAACTAATCTTGTGAAGTTCTTGATTGTTGATTCACAGATGTCATGGAATCAAAATCTGACAAAGGAATGGAGGTGGAAATCGCTAACAAAGGTCTCAAGATGCTCCCAAAGGGAACAAAAGGGTCAAGTTCATCAACCGCCAAGGGAGCCCCTGCTAGGAGGTTTAGAGAAAAAATTTTGGAGCCTCATGAGCTAAAGTGGTTCAATGAACAAAAGGAGGCCAAATATGCTCCGGAGAACTGGATTGACAAATGTCGCCTCACACTTGAGTTTTCCACCATCTTCAACAAGGTCCACGAGTTGGTGAGGAAATCTTATGAAAACTGGGATACTTCCTTCAGAGAGAGCACCAAGGTTAAAATATGGGGCTAGGTGGTTCATTTCACTGCTAAGACATTCATGCCTTCTTTGGCCTGTGGTATACCCCGTCCGAGTACTTCATTTTTCTAGAGAAGCCCCCATGTCACAAAATTCGTCATATACTATGTGGTGAGCATTCATCAGCCGGTGATAAAGGGACCAAACTGGTACTCACTTTACACTCCCATTCTCCTACTTGAATAAGGAGGTGAGAGTGTGGGTGAAGCTTGTTGTGTCGTGATTCTCCCCGGGACGTATATAACGAGATCACTAAAGAGCGAGTCGTGTTGATATACATGCTGATGAAAGGGCTACCAATAAACTTTGGTGCAATGCTCAAAGATAAGATGAGGATGTCAAAAGACAATTGCAGATGCAAGTATTTTCATGGAAATCTCCTGACTTAGTTTTTGAGAGACGCTAGCATTGAGGAAGAAGAGGCAGATCTTCATCTACAACTAGTAGGGCACTTGGCGGGCAAGAAGGAGGCGATGGCAGTATTGAGAATTCAGCAAGAAGAGAATGCACAGACTCTAGAAAGGATGAGCATCAAATTCACGGGGATGACTGCTGAGGCTGAAGCTTGTGATAAATTGCAGGTAACAGTTTTAGCTGATATTCAAGAGGAACTACAAAAGGAAGACAAGGGTGAATTTTTGGATGAAGCCCAACAATTAGAATCTCTTGAGTGTCTCCGTGATGGGCTCACACTTATGGAAAATCTATTCATGGAAGAAGAGATAGAGTATCCCCTAGCTGACATTAATGGAGAGATAGATGTCGATGCTAAGAAGGTGTTTACAAGTAAGGAGGTCAAGCACAATGCAGTTTCAGAGTTGAGGTTTATTGGACCACACTCGAAGCATTTTTCGACATTAAGTTTGGTTGACAACATAGACATAGAGTCTTCCAAGCTTATAGAGAAATGTCTAGAGGAGGACCAAGCCCCGTATATTTTGAAATTTGCTAACTTGGAGAGACAAAATGACTTCGCTTACTTAAGGGCCAATAAGTGCAAAAGGAAACATCACTACTTGGTCCTTACAATTTTTAACCACCACCCCTAGAACATAAGAGGAAATTAGAAAAGAAATTAGGGGTGAGATTCATATCCTCAAGGTGGAGGAAAAAGCGGTGAAACTAGATACGTCGTGCCGCGACGTAAAATTAGGCGCTGCTTGGGAGGCAACCCAAGGGTACCATTTTAATTTCTTGCATTTAAGTTGATTTTATTTATTTTTCATCTTGTGTTGTTTTGGTGGAAAGTTAGGCACAGATGGAGGGGAAGTCTGAGTAACCGTGGAGGATGAAGCTAACATGCATGGAAGAGAAAAAGTGTGGGGTCGAACACCCACTTGTGCAAAGTTGAACGAAGGCATGCTATTAGCTAGGCCTAAAGGTCTCAGGGAGTATTTCTCACCCTTTTTAAATTTTAATTTGATGCTATGAGGACATAGCAGGATTCAAGTGTGGGGTGAGGGAAATTTCAAGGGAAATTTCAAAATTTTTTTGTTGTGCTTAACGATTTTTGGTGAATGTAATGCTTGTGAGAAATGTGAAAAATTTGAAAATTTTTTGTGAATTAAGCATGACTTCATCACCCGTTGGTTTTTCTTTTCGGTTCTTTTCTGATGGGGGGTCTCTGAACCGAAAAATAAAAATTTTCTTTTTCTTTTCTTTGTCTGTATATAAAGTTTTTAGTCATAGCTAGGGACTGTTTTGGATGATAGATGGATGACAGCAGTCTTGAGGAAAAATTAGTCGATAGGTTGTGGGTTTGTGAACCCATAGCTAATCAATACTTGAGGTTCTTGTTATGGGCTATAAGTGGTTGTAAGATGCAAGTATGTTCAGTGTTGAAGCATGCAAGTGTATAACTTTGTGTGAGACACTTAGGTTCTTGAATTTGACTCAATATGATTGAAGCTTAATTCTGAATTCTTGTGATTAGCTGAGTAAGAGTCTACTGAATGTGTCTTGATTTGAGCATGTGCCATGAGTGTAAGGTTTTTGAGTATTCGGTGTTATTGTGGATTGTCTAGAACTTGCCTGGTGTGTTTATAAAACGAAATGAAGGATGTGAATTGTAGGAGATGATTTAGGCAATTCTTTGAATGAACCAATTTTTATCCCTCATTGTACCTACCTTGAAAAATTAATCCTAGTTAACTCCATTGAGCTTTGAGCCTATTCTTTGACAGCTGCAACATAAGCTTAATCCTTTTTCTTTCATTAGCCTTGAATTTGAACCAAAACTCCTAAGCGCTTAAAGGAAAAATCCGAAGGAGTAAAGGAGTGAGAAGAATGAAAAGAAAGGAAAAGTGGCAAGTTGTAGAAGTGAGAAAAGGACAAAGGTGCACTCGTGTGAAAATGTTTGATTATTGGTAAGGAGCAAGAAAACAAATTAATGAAAAATTAATTATAGAACTCCTTACTAATAAGCTAAAAGTGCCTAAAGAAAGGGGGAACATAAGAGGAAAAAGAAAGCTAAAAGGAGAAAAAGGTGAAGTAAGGGAAGGGAAGTTCGTAATGAGGGCGTGATGTATTAAAAGCGCTTAGGGAGATATTCACTATTACTGGCCAGAATAGTACCTACATGTCCCTTAGCTTACATTACAAACCATTAAGTCCTACTTGATCTTACATTCATACATCCTGAAATGAGTGGAATAAAATACTAAGGGCAAGCTTATGGGACAGTACATGATGCATGTTAATTCTTTGTGAGAGTGAGCGTAATTCTATTCATGTACCCACACATGTCGTGTTTTAAAAATTGTTTTTACATGTGAAGTTGGGTAACTCTCTTTCCGTGAGGGCACATGTTGAATGAAGGATATAATTCATGTGGGATATCTTAATCAGTTGATTTGCATGAGTTTGCTAAGATTGAGAGTCGATTCTTGAGGTTAAGAAGTCTTAACATAGTTGTACTTCATTTCAATTATCAAATCATGCATGCTCTATTTGTAGCTTGTTATCTTACGTAATCATTATAGCCGTAACTTGAATTATCTTGCTAAATTAGTTATGCGGGAGTGTCCATATGCATGATATGTAAAAGGATGTTCGAGGACGAACAAGGCTTTAAGTGTGGGGTTGTGATCGTGGACAAAAATAGCATGCCCGAGATACGCTTTGTGACATAAATTAGTCTTGTTTATCTAAGTAATTGTATACATTTTCATGTAATTTTATATGAATGTGAGGATAAGTGCTAACCAAGATGATTAGCCTTTGTTTTGTAGGTTTTGATGACTTTTGAGCAACTAATCCATGAGTTGGTGAAGTAGAGGCTTGGAAACGGATTTAACCCGCAAACTTCAGCAAAGAGGAGGCACAAAACAGCCGACCTGCGCGTCGGCAACGTGCCACGGCAGGCAGGCTGATCACAACAGCCCACCTGCACGTTGGCAATGTGCCACGGCAGGTTGGCTGCGTGACAATGAGGTGTCAACGCGCTGCCCAAGCAGCTTGATACACTGCCAACGCGGCAGGGTGCTGCCGAGGCCAATTTCGGGTGATTTCCAAAGAGCTTTCACATCAGTGGCATGTCACGGAGGCAGTGCTCCGCGATGCACTCCGTGACAAGTTGCTTGTTATTTCGGGAAAAAGTCCCACTACTATAAATAGCACACTTAGGTTTTATTTGAGATATTCTGACTTGGTGGAGCAAGAACGTGGGTTACAGGCAGTTGAGGGGACGAAATTATCAGGGTTTTTCTCTCTTTCCTTCTCTTTGAATTCAATTGCTTGTATGTTTTACACTCATTTAACGATGTTTAATCCACAAATGAGTGGCTAATTCATCTTCTTGCTGAGGTTATGAACACTTGTAATGAAATGTGATCATTGATTCTTTGGTTTTTCATCTTTTCTTCCAAGGTTGTTCTATTAATTCTTGTTCTTACTGCATTAATGTGTGGCCTACGTTAATGTACATCTAAAAAGTCTGGTTTCACTCGAGAGAGCAAGAAATTGGAAAGTTGTGAATTAATAGGATATGATCTTTACTTGATTTGGGAAAATTGGGAATTGATTTACTTTCAGGATAGAAATATACCTGAAAGTCGTATTAGTCAATTTAGGAACCGGATTTGTATGGCTAGAACATGAATTGCATTTAATCACAGAAATGTAGGTGGATGGTTCATGATTCTTAAGTGAGGTTAAATACGAGAGCTTTAATCTCTTGGCAATTGTTCTTGGCTAGCAACTGGAGGAAAAGATTAACCAAATTATGATGATAATTAATTTCATTACATGTTCGTTTAACCTCAGCATGCTCTCATTCATAGTTCAGACTCAAAGTAGATAATTGTTTTAGCTTTAGTATAAAAATTATAAAACAAACTATCAAACTCTTGGTTACACTGTTGTCTGCATTTTTAGAAGTAAAATATAGTACACTTGAGCAGATTGCACTTCATCCAAGTCTCTGTGGGATCGATATTTGGCTTACTAAAGCCACTTTACTACTTGTTCGACCACGTGCACTTGCGTGTAGTTATATACCCATATAATAGACCCGAACATACATGCGGGCCATGTACTGATCATCCCGAGCATGTCGCTCAGCTAGTGTGAGCACCGACCCAAAAGTAGTGTCAGGTGCCTTGGTTTTGGTGACATCCAAGGCACGCCTGTCGATTTGAGGGATGTAATCTAGGGCCTCCTCCTCAATATTGTGGCCCCTTAGGAACGTGGTAAGCAGACCATCGAACCCGTATCTATGCCCCTGATGCAGTCGGGCTCTCTTCATGGCGGAGATGATCACCGCCCCCACATTGATTTCGAACTCATCAGGGCATACACCAAGCAAACTCTATCCCTGGTGACATCTGTCATGTGCAGCCCCGGGATCAGGCATAAACACACAATCTTCAACCAAATCCGGGCCTCCCGGTTCATCTGAGAGTAGGGCAACGTCTGGTGGTAGCCTCTCTGCTTGTGCCTGCTCCACCTGGCTGTCGATCGAGCTCCACACAAGGTGCATCTGATGTCCGCATAGGGTGGAGTGATGTTCAGCTGATGGAGGACATGAGCGTCTGTGTCCCGCACCCCCAGGATTTCATTCAAGTGGTGGGGCTCAAATGTGACTAGTCCTCTGATTTTTATGGTGTGGCTGTGTAAGGTCAGGTTCCAATTAGCATAGAACTCCCGGATAATATGGAGATTGCACTCCCTAGGTTCTTCGAAAATGAAGTTAAGCCCAGCAGTGTCAATCTTGTGTATAATCCGTGGGAATTCCTGTGCCAGTGGTTCCCATGCTATCTGCTCTTCCGGGAAGTATTTGGTTTCTTTATGTTTGGCATACCACTTCTTCCCCTCATCGCTCACCCATCTGGTTCCGTATTGTCGGCGTTGACCTCTAGGAACCGCTGGTGCTGCTGTTCCCAATCTTACCCTCTTTCTGCTGGCGTCCGATGTGGATGCGCCCTTGCCCTTGTCTTGTCATCCCGACATTGTTCCTGTACATTCAAACATGCAGTCTCAATGTTATTCAAGTCATAATTAGCTAAAACTAAGGTTGGGTTTAATTGGATCACCCCACACTTAGTCTTAAGCCACAATCAACACAATTCGACAAGACATTCCTGATCTTGCCATTCTTAGCATTCAACATGCTTAGTGCATTCATATAATTCAATGGGATAATTACTTTGTACTACTCAGACTTCGTACAATGAATAAAAATTTCTCCATCGATTCAATTACATCATCATTAGCACTTTGCAATTTTTTTTCAACAACCTATGTAATTCTCCAGTTGCATTCACCCGAAAATCCCTCTTCTAACTTAGCATATTCAACATCAATCACAATATATTTCACTTCACCCAACATGCACAACCTAATTTATCAACATTTTAAAGCATTTAGTCTTCTTCCTATTCATCCTCAACCCTAGCTAGCAATTTCGCAAGAATTTTAATAAAACATGCAATCATTGAGTTCATCTACTAACAACGATACTATGAACATTATTCAATCATAACTCAAGTGATTTAAAGATTATTTCTCACTTAGGGCAAGGTTTAATCACCAAACATGTTCAAGAATCAATAATTTGAGCAATAATAAGGAAAAATTCAAGAACATACCTTTTCTTCGATGAAATTGAAGAAAACTTGAAGAAAGTTGATCACTAAGTCCGTGTCACGTTGGGGGAGAAGGGGATTTTGGGTGTGGTTCACGGAGGAAATGAGAGAATAGGAAAAAATGAAGGGATTTGAGGTTAAAATGAGGTTTTTTAGCGCGGGTGACCCGAGGTGACCCGACGCAAAATACACCTCAACGTGTCACGGAGGGTAACGCAGAGCACTGCCTCCGTGACACGGAGCCATCGCGCAGGTATTCTGGAATTTTAAAAATCCGAAATAAGCCTCAACATGTCATGAAGGGTAACGCGGAGCCATCGCGCAGGCTCACTGGAATGTGCCAATTTTTATTTTCTTACCTTGATCTTTTTTCTTTGCATTTTTTTTGTATGTTTGCCCTCCGTTCCACCTGAAAATAATTTCACCACAAGAAATTGGTTAGAAATCATATGTTGCAATGGAAAAATTTTTATTTTTCTTTTTCTTTGTTTTTCTTTTTCTCTTTTTTTTCTTCAAATAATTCTACACCTATTACAACACATTCACGGGTTGCCTCCCGTGCAGCGCCTGATTTACCGTCGCGGCTCGACGCTACTCATTCTCAATCATCCTCTAGAGTGATGGACGTCATCTCTCGAATAACGTCCTCACCCCAATAATGCTTACATCGTTGCCCGTTCACCAAAAATGTGGCACTTCTATCTTCTTTCCACAACTCCACTACCCCGTGTGGGGTCATTTTCTCACCACTTTAAATGGCCCTGACCATTTGGACTGCAACTTACCTGGAAAAAGCTTCAATCTTGAATTAAATAACAACACTTTTTGCCCCGGCTCAAAGATCCGATGCACCATATGCCTGTCGTGCCACCTATTTGTTTTCTCCTTGTAGCATTTGGCACTTTCATATGCATGCCATCGAAACTCATCTAGTTCGCTGAGTTGCATTAGCCTCTTCTTCCCTGCTAGCTCCGGATCCATGTTCAACTTTCTCACGGCCCAAAAAGCTCGATGTTCCAGCTCCACAGGCAAATGACATGCCTTTCCATAGACCAATCTGTACGGAGAAGTCCCAATGGGTGTCTTGTAGGTAGTTCCATAAGCCCACAACGCATCGTCAAGTTTCCTTGACCAATCAATTCGTTGTGCATTCACTGTCTTCTGTAAATCTGCTTTATCTCTCTGTTCGACACCTCCACTTTCCCACTAGTTTGGGGATGATACGTTGTTGCTACCTTGTGCCGCACCCCATACTTATCTAGCAAATTCTTGAAACTCGCATTCACAAAATGAGCCCCTCCGTCACTGATAATAGCTCGGGGTGTCCCGAACCTAGTGAAAATATGCTTTTTCACAAATTTCGTCACCACCTTGTTGTCATTCTTGGGACAAGCTGTTGCCTCGACCCACTTAGATACATAGTCAACCGCTACCAAGATGTAACGATTACCAAATGACGGTGGAAACGGGCCCATGAAGTCTATTCCCCATACATCAAAAATCTCCACTTCTAATATCTGCTGCAGTGGCATCTCCTGTCTTCTACCAATTTTGCTTGTTCTTTGACATCTATTACACATTTTTACATATGCTATAGAATCTTTGAACAGTGTAGGCCAAAAGAAACCTGACTGGAGCACCTTGTGAGCTGTCCGCTCGCCTTCGTGGTGCCCTCCATACAATGGTGAGTGACAACTCCTCAATACTTCTGTCACCTGGCTCTCTAGGATACATCGTCTCATCACTTGATCCGGTCCCTGCTTAAACACATATGGCTCATCCCAAATATAATACCTGCAATCATGTCTCAACTTCTTTCTTTGCTGAGCCGTAGCCTCCAATGGGTAGACTCCACTTACCAACAAATTCACAATGTCTGCATACCAAGGGATTTCAACTTCCCTTATTGCCAAGAGCTGCTCATCTGGGAACTCTTCTTTGATAATATCACCTTCCTTTATATGCAACCGGCTTTCCAATCGCGATAGGTGATCTGCCACTTGATTCTCGCTCCCTTTCTGTCCTGAATCTCTAGGTCAAACTCTTGTAGCAACAATATCCATCTGATTAGTCTGGGCTTTGCATCCTTCTTGTTAAACAGATACCGAATTGCTGCATGATTAGTATACACCACTACTTTAGAACCCACCAAGTAGGACCTGAATTTATCAAATGCGAACACCAGTGCTAGCATCTCCTTTTTCGTGACCGTATAATTGACCTGGGATGCGTCAAGTGTTTTGCTTGCATAACAAATGGAATGAAAAATTTTATTCCTCCGCTGCCCCAATACAGCTCCTACAGCCACGTCACTTGTGTCACACATTAATTCAAATGGTTGCTCCCAATCCGGAGAAATAAGAATAGGCGCTTCTACTAGCTTCTGTTTTAACTCCTCGAATGCTTTAACACAATCCTTGTCAAACTCGAACTTCACCTCTTTTTCTAGCAACCGACATATCGGTCTAGAAATTTTAGAGAAGTTCTTGATGAACCGTCTGTAGAACCCTGCATGTCCAAGAAAACTATGAACACCCTTCACTGAACTGGTGGTGGTAGCTTTTCGATCACTTCGATCTTTGCACGATTGAATTCCAACCCATTGCATGACACCTTATGGCCAAGGAAGATACCCTCCTTGACTAAAAAATTGCATTTCTCCCAGTTGAGTACAAGGTTAGAGTCTTCACACCGAGCTAGCACCCTGTCAAGATTCTGCAAACATGTAGCAAACAAATTACCGAAAATAGAAAAGTCATCCATAAATACCTAGACAAAATCTTCCACCATATCATGGAAGATCACCATCATGCATCTTTGGAATGTGGCTGGTGCATTGCATAGACCAAATGGCATCCACCTGAAAGCATATGTCCCATATGGACATGTAAAAGTGGTCTTCTCCTGATCCTCCGGTGCTATGGCTATTTGGTTATAGCCAGAATATCCATCAAGGAAACAATAATATTTTTGACCTGCCAGCCTGTATAAAATCTGATCAATAAAGGGGATAGGATAATGATCTTTCCTCGTGGCCTCATTGAGCTTCTTGTAATCCATGCAAATCCGCCAGCCTGTGACTGTGCGTGTGGGAATCAGCTCATTCTTTTCATTGGTGACCACGGTCATCCCTCCTTTCTTTGGAACACACTGAACGGGGCTAACCCATTCACTGTCTGAAATGGGATATACCACACCCGCATCTAGCCACTTGATCACTTCCTTCTTAACGACATCCTTCATCGCTAGATTCAACCTCCGCTGAGTTTGTATAGTTGGCTTTGATCCTTGATCTTGGGCAGATTTATATGCCCAAGGGATACTCAAACGTATCATTTTTTACCTTGTTTGTTGTGCAATGTGTATATAATATCATGTATTTGGTAATAAAATGCGAATTTATACTAACCAACATGATTAGCATTTGTTTTGCAGGATAATGTGATTTTTAGGAGCTAAAATGCATGTTGGAACTATGTCGGAGTTGGACTTGGATGCGAGCGTGGAAAAGACCTTGGATGGCACATTTTACACTGGCTCCGCGATGGAGCCGTGCCACGCTGCCATCGCGGTAGCACACTGCCTGGGCAGGAATTAATTAGGCAATTTCCAGTGTGCCTGCGCGTCAGTTCCGTGGCACGGAGATAGGCCTCCGCGATGGCCTCCGTGCCACGTTGTGGCCAATTATCCGGACCCTGCAATTTCAAGAGAGGGTCCGCGTCCACGCCGTGTCACGGAGGCAGTGCTCCGCGTTGGCCTCCGTGACACGTTGCTTGTTATTCCGGGAAAAATTTCCCACTAGTATAAATAGCACACTTAGGTTTATATTTAATCAGTTTTTAGTTTTTAGACTGAGTTCAGAAGTGGAGAGCAGGAACGTGGGTTTGTGGAAGTTGAAGAATAGAAAAGCTAAGAGTTTTCTTCTCTTCCTTTCTTCTTTCCTTCAATTGTATGCATGATTTACACTCATTTTAGGATGATTAATCCAAGAATGAGTGGCTAATTCCCTTCTTTGCTGAGGTTTTGAACTTGTGTAATGAATTTTGGTGATAATTGATATGGTTTCTTCTTCTTCTTGCATGTTGTTCTGTTAATTCTTGTGCTTACTACATTATTGATTGGCCACCATTAATGTATATCTAAAAAGTCCAATTTCACTCGAGAGAGCACGAAATTGGAAAGTTGTGAATTAATAGGGTATTGTTCTTAACTTGATTTGGGAAAATTGGGTTTCGATGTGCTTTCTTGATAGAAATATACTTGAAAGCCGTATTAGTCAATTTAGGAACCGAATTGTAGTGCTAGGTCATAAATTGCATTTGATCACAGAAATGTAGACGGATGGTTTATGATTCTAAAGTGAAATTAAATACGAAAGTTTTAATTTCTAGGCAAACGTTCTTGGCTAGCAACATGAAGAAGAGGATGACCAAATTATCATTATTATCAAGTTCATTACTCGTTCTTAACCTTGGCATGTGCATATCCATTGTCTAAATTCAAAAGTAAATAGTTGTTATTAATTGTAGTATATAAATAGTTTAGAAACAAAAACTCACTCAACTCTTGGTTGGATTGTTGTTAACATAGTTAGGAATAGAATAGAGATATAGTAAACTAGGCACTTTTACATATCTAGAGCAGCCTCCTTAGATCGATACTTGGCTACTTAGCCACTTTATTACTTGTTTGACCACGTGCACTTGCGTGTCAGTTGATAATATATAACCCCAACCGAATAGCCGAACAAGTTTTTGGCGCCGTTGCCGGGGAGGCTAGGCGATTTGTAAAATTTTGTTTAGTGTAAATTTACTGTATTTGTATTTTTATTTTCTTAAGTGTTAACGACTTGGTCTTAGCCTGTATTTTGCAGATTTTTATTTCTGTGAACACTGGAAAGGGACAAGGAGCTGGTGGAATCTTACTTAGAGCCAGAACGTGAATTGCACAGTCAACGTAGAGAAGCTCTTCAGAAGAAGCTGCAGTTGCTTAAACAGTCTATGATGGAGCAACCAAATCCACCAGTTGTGCGGGCAGTGTTAGTGCCCGAGGAAGTAGCAGCCAGGCCGGTTCGCGAGGTGGCAATCCCACACGCTAATAATGTACATTCCAGCATCCGCAAACCAGAGCCTGGAGGGAGATTTGAGTTAAAGCAAAATATGGTGCAACTTTTGCACACTAGCGGGCAGTTTACCGGTCTCCCTCACAAAGATCCGCAACAACATCTCCAGAACTTTTTGGAGATAAGTGACACTTACATACCCGCTGGAGTGTCACCTGATTATGTTCGGCTCACCTTATTTCCATTTTCCTTACTTGGTGAAACCAAGAGGTGGTTAAAAGCTGAACCACCCAACTCTATATCAACGTGGGATGATCTTGCAAGGAAGGTTTTGATCAGATTTTTCCCTTCAGGTAAAACAGCTAAACTTAGAAGTCAGATTCTAAGTTTTAAACAGAGGGAAGGAGAAAATCTTTATCAAGCCTGGGAAAGATTCAAGTCCATGTTGCGGGACTGTCCTCATCATCATCAGTCAAATGAGGTGTTGGTACACACTTTTATTGAGGGTTTGGAACCCCACACTAAAATTTTGTTAGATTCAGCAGCTGGAGGGCAAGCGCTGGAGAAGACTTATGAGGAGCTGTACACTTTGCTCAACCGAATTTCACAAGGCAATCCGGAATGGAATGCAGATTCTTCAAGAGGTGGAGCAAGGAAAGCAGCGGGAGTGCTTGAAGTGGATGGATTCACAGCTATCGCTGCACAGATAGCTGCTTTGCAAAATCAGTTAAACACTCACTTCAGCAATATGAATTTGAACCAGCCTTCAGCCTCCGTCAATGCAGTCCAACAGATGTGGTGTGAAGTGTGTGGTAGTAGTGAGCATTCAGCTGAATGCTGTGGTGCAAATATTGATTCTTTCAACTTTGTGGGCAATGCACAGAGGAATCAACAGCAGTTTGGTGGTGGCTACAACTCGAATTGGAGGAATCATCCGAATTTTTCGTGGGGTAGCAACAATCAACAAGGCCAAGGTTCAGGGCAGGGTATGCACAGAAACCAAGGAGGGCAACAAGGCTATCAGAATCAGTTCAGAAATCACAATGCCCCTCCTCCACCACCATCACCGACTATTGAGGAAATGTTCAAGACCATGATTGCCAACCAGGCACAATTGCAGGCTGACTATGTCAAATTGGCAGCCGAAGTAAAGAACAATCAATTGGCAACCAAGGCTCTTGAATATCAGTTTGGGCAATTTGCTAGTGCCCAAAATACTAGACCAAGGGGAGGACTACCTAGCGACACGGATCCCAATCCTAAGCAGGTTAATGCAGTGACCACGAGGAGTGGTTTACAATTAAAGGAGGTGGAACCGGAAAGACCGCCTCAGAAGTCAAGAGCAGCAGATGTTGAGGGAGAACAAACCTCAGATACGGGGAAGACCAAAGAAGCTGAACCAGCAAGGCCTCCACCCCCGTTCCCTCAACGACTTAAGAAACACAAGGAGGAGGCGTGTTTCCAGAAATTCATGGAGGTACTTAAACAGGTACATGTTAACTTACCTCTTGTTGATGTCTTGCAGGGTGTGCCAAAATATGCGAAGTATATCAAAGACATCGTGGCCAACAAAAGTCGCTTGACTGAGTATGCCACGGTGGCTTTAACGGAGGAATGCACATCCCGTATTCAGAACAGGTTGCCCACTAAACTTAAGGATCCTGGAAGTTTTACTATCCAGCTGACGATTGGGCAAAGTATCCGAGCTCGTGGGTTATGCGACTTGGGGGCAAGTATAAATCTGATGCCATCTTCGGTATTCAGAAAGTTAGGACTAGGGAGTCCTAGACCTACAACAGTGATCTTGCAGCTAGCAGACAGGTCTTTAGCTAAGCCGGATGGCATTGTTGAGGATGTGCTAGTGCAGGTAGGCTCCCTCATTTTTCCGGTAGATTTCATTGTTCTGGATTTTGAACCAGATGCGGAAGTCCCATTTATTTTGGGACGACCCTTTTTGGCAACCGGAAAGGCATTGATCGATGTAGCTGCGGGTCAACTCACAATGCGAGCACACGACAAGGTTGAGGTATTCGACGTGTACAAGGCACCTAAGCTCCCGACTGTCTATAAGGAACTCTCGGTGATCAACGTGATTGATCATGGGAATGCGAATGGATTGAGTGATTCCCGAGAGTTACTAGGTAGGCCACCAGACAAGGTTGAGAACTACTGGGGAGATGACCAGGATCGGGACAAATCGTCCATCTCCCTAGTAGACATGTGAGCATAAAGGTTGTCGAGCCGCGACGTTAAACCAGGCGCTGCACGGGAGGCAACCCGTGAAAAATATTCTTTTCTTTCTTTAGTGTAAAGTTTTTCTTTTATTTTATTTTCTTTTCTTTTTCGTGACTAGGCTTAGATTTGCATTTTATTTAGTAATTTTTTATTTAGTAATTTAGTAATTTTTTTTATTATTTTTAGTAGGGAATTTATTAATTTAACCAATTTTTGTTTAGTGAGGTGATTTTCAGGTATACTGGAGGAAAAATACTTGGAATCGAGGAAACGAGGCGAGGTATGAAAAATAAAATTTGATGGTGAAACAGAGCACTGGCGCATTGGTGCCGTGTCACGGAGGCAATGCTCCGCGTTGGCCTCCGTGACACGTTGAAGGCAAATCTGGATTTTTCAAAATTCCAGTAAGCCAACGCGTTGGCTCCATGTCACGGAGGAGGGGCTCCGCGTTACCCTCCGTGACACATTGCCTTTATCCAGTGCCGGGTCACACCGGGTTTCCGGGTGACCCGCGTGTTTTCTTAATAAAAACCCCCGATTTCGCCCCTATTTTCCCCATTCCCTCTTCCCTCCGCGACCAAACACCCATTCCCCTACCCCCAAGCTCCGTGCCACGTTAATAGGCAAGGAAAACGTCAAGTTTTCGTCGATTCTTCAAATCCAAGGTATGTTTTCATCGTCTATCTCAAATTTTTGGCGATTTTTGTCAATTTTGAGCATGTGAAGTGAGATATATCACCCTAGGTAGAAATTAAACATGATGTGAATTATTTTGTGATTGATTATGTTCGGATTGTTGTAGTTGACATTTGAACTTATCAATTGATTGAATAATTCGATTTTGATTGTCGAATTGTATTCTAGGGCTTGGGGTTGTTGAATTTTAACTTGGGTAACTTGATAGTTTGACGAAATTGATGCCGGGGTGTGTTTATTATTGAGATAAGTCGTGGTAAATATTGTATAATTGTTGAAAGACGACTAATTCTCGAATTTTTGTGGGAAATTGCGTAATATGTGAATTGGTTGAATTGCTTAGATTAGTTGTATATAAAATGTTTGTATTGTTGTTTCTATTATTGTTGTTGCTATTGTTGCTAAGTTCTATGGGTGAATAGCTGTCGATAGTAGGATTGGGTTAGCTGTATGAAGTCTGAGTAGTTCGCTAGCCGTTATGCTGTCGAATTTCTGTGAACGCACTAAGCAATATGTTTATAGTTGATTGTGCTTGGGGTGTAAATAGAGCTATCCTTGCTAAAATGTTGTAAATATTGTTAAAGACTAAGGGTGGGGTAAATTTTGTTTAACCCGACCTTAGCCGAAGCTAACAAGTTTTTAGCTTAACGTTGTGCTTGTTTGTGTAAATTGACAGGTACAATGGCCAGCCGACAAGATAAAGGCAAGGGTGCTTCCACCTCAAGCACCGGCAGAAAGAGAATGAGACTGGGCACGGCTGTCCTAGCTGCACCTGCTGTTCCACGCGGTCAACACCGCCAATACGGAACACGATGGGTTACCGAGGAAGGGAAGAAGTGGTACGCAAAGCATAAGGAGAACAAATACTTCCCGGAGGAACATAATGCAAGGGAACCACTTGCACAGGAGTTCCCTCGCATCGTACAGAGGATTGAGGCAACTGGGCTCAGCTTTATCTTTCAGGAGCCTAAGGAGTGCAACCTTCACTTGGTCCGGGAATTCTACGCCAACTGGAACCCGGCCATCAGGAGCCATACTATTAAAATCAGAGGGCAGATTGTCACTCTAGAACCCCAACAGTTTAATGCCATCGTGGGAGCGCAGGACACAGACGCCCACGTCCTCCGCTAGCTAAACATCACCCCACCGTACGCCGACATCAGACGTACGTTGTGTGGGGCACGATCCACAGCCCGATGGAGTAGACACAAAGAGAGGGGTTACCACCAGACTCTGCCTTATTCGCAGATGAACAGGGAGGCCAGAATCTAGCTAAAAATTGTATGTTCGAGTTTGATCCCGGGAGTTCATATGACAGACGTGACCCGGGACCGTGTCTGCTTGGTGTATGCCCTTATGAAAGGGCTTGAGATTAATGTGGGGGCGGTCATAATATCCACCATGAAGAGAGCCAGACTACACCAGGGCCACAAATACGGGTTTGGCGGACTCATCACCACCTTCCTCCGAGGCCTCGACGTTGAGGAAGAAGCCTTGGATTACATTCCGCAGTTGGAGCGGAGGGCCCTCGATGTGACAAAGACCAAGGCCCCCGACACTACACACGGACCTGTGCTGACTCTGGGCGAGCGACATGCTCGTGACGAACAGTATATGGCCCGTATGTTTGGCATGCAGATGCTGCAGCTAGGATAGGTGGGAGACCAGCCACCGAGGATGAATTATGGCAGCTGGAGCTGGACTACCCCTTTGGCGAGAACGCCAGAGCCTTATGCAAGGTGGGGCCAGCCTTCGTGGAGCCGACTGATGACGATGTCCCTACTGATGAGGAGACACGTCGTGAGGACTCCGATGTGGAGTCCGATGACGACGATGGAGCTGATTCAGATATGGGCGACGAGGCCGCAGCACCGGATGAGGAAGTCGAATATTTCGACTGAGCAGGGAGTTCCACTACCCATATGTTGTGCTTTGTATTGTTGTGAACACTGGGGACAGTGTTCGATTTAAGTGTGGGGTGGGGAGTAGTTAGGTGCTGGGTCATAGGCTCTAAATTTGTTGTATAATTTTTCCTTGACGTTTATGTATGTCTGTGCTTTCCCTGTTGTTGTGAACTAATTTGTGATTTATGTGTATATATTTGTTTGTGGCTAATGATGTGTGTTTTTGAAAGTTATGGTTGCCTTTGTAAATATTTTATAAATTTTGTAATTTTTTTTTCTTTATCGATATGATCGATATTTTTCAAAATTTTTGCGAAAAGATTTTGCACTTATCAAAATATTTTGTAAATATTTTCTATCGAAATGATCGATGTGTTGCAAAAATTTTTGAAGTTTTATTTTTGGGTTTCTCGGAGTTTGTTTTCGGTTCTTTTACCGAGAATAGTCCCATTGAACCGATGTCATAGTTAGTGACCGTTCCCTATGATGGATGGATTACGACCGTCTTAAGGGAAATGTAGTCGATAGGAGTAGATGTTTTGTTTTTAGTTTCTTTGGTGGATTGCATCAATAAACTGTAGTTGCTTATGGTTGCTAAAATTTCGTTGCGTATTGTAATTGATGTTCAAAATGTGAAAATGATTCGTTTGAAAGCATGCAATTTTGTAAATATGTTGAGTTACCTAGGCTATAGAATTTGGTTCATTATGATTGAGGCTTAATCTTGAATTCATGTAATTGACTAATTAAAGAGTCTGTGAATACATCTTGATTCGAGCATGTGCATGAAGTGTGAGTGAGGTTTTGCTATTCCATGTCATTGTGAATTGTCTAGAACTTGCCTGGCGTGTATACAAAATGAAATGAAGGAGGTGTAGTGTCGGAAAGGATGTAGGCATTTCTTTGTTTTAACCGTTAGTTTCCATTTTTTTCTTGTCAAATTCTACCTTTTTATATGTTGTATACCCTAGTCAGCCCGTTGAGCCTTTAGCCGATTTCTTTCTTTTGTCCAGAATTGTATGAACTAAGCTTTATTCCTTCTTTTCATTAGCCTTAAAGTCTATAAGAAGCTCTTAAGCGCTTACAAAGAACAGAAAATGTTTCCCAAAGTGTTAAAGAGTGAAAAGAGTGAAAAGAAAAGAAAAGCAAAGTGAGGAAAGAAAAGATGATGTTGAAGAGGCACTAGTTGTAATTAAATGATAGTGAGGGTACATGAAAACCCTCTGTTTTATGTCAAGTGTGCCTGATGAAATGGGCTGTATGAAAGTAAACCAGCATGAATGGGAGAAAAAGAGAAAAGAGAGGAACAATGTCCATGAGTCGATGGGAATGAGTTGAAAAGGCGCTTAAGGATGCTAGCGACTATTATTGGCTAATCCAATATATATATACTAGATCCATAGCCCAGTTACAACCCATTAAAAGTCCTAATTGATCCTACATTGCATTTCTTTATATTAGTGGAGTAATACACTAAGGGCAAGCCTATGGGTCATGACATGATGCATGTGAATTCTTTTGGGAGAGAGAGTGAAATTAATTTTTATATGCCCCTACTTGCATGTTTGTGTGCTGCACGAACATAAAAGGGGAAGTTTCTCTCGAGTAGTGAGGGTACATGCTTGATGAAAGATTGATTTTCATGTCGGATTTCTTGATTAGTTGATTTGCATGAGTTTGCCGATATCAAGAATCAATTCTTAAAAGTTTAGGAAGCCTCGATGTATTAAGGTCATTGTCTTGTACGACCAAGCATGTTTTCTTGATGATTTGCAAGAATTGAATAATCGGTATGACCGTAGCGTAAAATGTTGCACCATAGGGACGAAGGTTGGGATGTAATTTGCATGAGTTGTGTATGTGTTGTTCGAGGAAGAACAAGGATTTAAGTGTGGGGTAAGTGATCTTGGGCAGATTTATATGCCCAAGGGATACTCAAACGTATCATTTTTTACCTTGTTTGTTGTGCAATGTGTATATAATATCATGTATTTGGTAATAAAATGCGAATTTATACTAACCAACATGATTAGCAATTGTTTTGCAGGATAATGTGATTTTTAGGAGCTAAAATGCGTGTTGGAACTATGTCGGAGTTGGACTTGGATGCTAGCGTGGAAAAGACCTTGGATGGCACATTTTACACTGGCTCCGCGATGGAGCCATGCCACGCTGCCATCGCGGTAGCACACTGCCTGGGCAGGAATTAATTAGGCAATTTCCAGTGTGCCTGCGCGTCAGTTCAGTGGCACGGAGATAGGCCTCCGCGATGGCCTCCGTGCCACGTTGAGGCCAATTATTCGGACCCTGCAATTTCCAGAGAGGGTCCGCGTCCACGCCGTGTCACAGAGGCAGTGCTCCGCGTTGGCCTCCGTGACACGTTGCTTGTTATTCCGGGAAAAATTTCCCACTAGTATAAATAGCACACTTAGGTTTATTTTTAATCAGTTTTTAGTTTTTAGACTGAGTTCAGAAGTGGAGAGCAGGAACGTGGGTTTGTGGCAGTTGAAGAATAGAAAAGCTAAGAGTTTTCTTCTCTTCCTTTCTTCTTTCCTTCAATTGTATGCATGATTTACACTCATTTTAGGATGATTAATCCAAGAATGAGTGGCTAATTCCCTTCTTTGCTGAGGTTTTGAACTTGTGTAATGAATTTTGGTGATAATTGATATGGTTTCTTCTTCTTCTTGCATGTTGTTCTATTAATTCTTGTGCTTACTACATTATTGATTGGCCACCATTAATGTATATCTAAAAAGTCCAATTTCACTCGAGAGAGCACGAAATTGGAAAGTTCTGAATTAATAGGGTATTGTTCTTAACTTGATTTGGGAAAATTGGGTTTTGATGTGCTTTCTTGATAGAAATATACTTGAAAGCCGTATTAGTCAATTTAGGAACCGGAATTGTAGTGCTAGGTCATAAATTGCATTTGATCACAGAAATGTAGACGGATGGTTTATGATTCTAAAGTGAAATTAAATACGAAAGTTTTAATTTCTAGGCAAACGTTCTTGGCTAGCAACATGAAGAAGAGGATGACCAAATTATCATGATTATCAAGTTCATTACTCGTTCTTAACCTTGGCATGTGCATATCCATTGTCTAAATTCAAAAGTAAATAGTTTTTATTAATTGTAGTATATAAATAGTTTAGAAACAAAAATTCACTCAACTCTTGGTTGGATTGTTGTTAACATAGTTAGGAATAGAATAGAGATATAGTAAACTAGGCAGTTTTACATATCTAGAGCAGCCTCCTTAGATCGATACTTGGCTACTTAGCCACTTTATTACTTGTTTGACCACGTGCACTTGCGTGTCGGTTGATAATATATAACCCCAACCGAACAGCCGAACAATCCTTCTTCCATAAAAATCCTGTGTGTGAAAAAAGCTGGATTAATTCCTCTGATGTCCGACATTTGCCAATCCATTGCTTTCTTCCACCTCTTGAGGACCACCAATGCATCTCTCACTTGTGCCTCTGTCAGTTCTGCGGAAATGATGACTGGTAAGGTGTCATCTTCCCCAAAAAATACATACTTCAGATGTGGAGGCAATGTCTTCAACTCCAATTTTGGTGCCTCCTCAATTGATGGTTTTGGCAATAGTTCCAAGGATCTCATCAACGGCTCAAAGTCTTGCTTCCTGGGAAACCATTTTGGCTCGTTCAGCGTCTGCACCATCTCATATGTAGCACTGTCTCCAAAATGTCGGAGCCCATCAAGGCTCTCTCTAATGGGTCCTGAGAGTTAACAATCTGCAGAATTGATTCCTTATTTAGCACATTGATCACTGATAGCTCCTCATAGATGGCCGGTAGCTTCATGGTCTTATACACATCAAAAACCTCTACTTTGTCATGTGCTTGCATGGTTAGCTGCCCCACAGCCACATCAAACAAAGCTCGCTCGGTTGCCAAGAAAGGACGTCCCAAAATAAATAGGACTTTCGCATCCGGCTTGAAATCTAAGATAATAAAATCCATGGGGAAAATGAGAGAGCCCACTTGCACTAACACGTCCTCCACAATACCATCTGGTCTGGCCAAAGAACAGTCAGCTAGCTGCAAGATCACAGTAGTTGGTCTAGGGCTGCCCAACCCCAACTTCTTGAACACCGATGTCGGCATCAAGTTTATGCTTTCCCCCAAATCACATAATCCATGAGCGCGAATACTTTTCCCGATTGTAATCTGAATGGTAAAGCTCCCAGGATCCTTGAGCTTTATCGGCAACCTGTTCTGTATCCGGGAGGTGCACTCCTCAGTAAGCGCCACCTAGCATACTCCGTCAATTTGCTTTTGTTTGCTACGATATCCTTGATATACTTTGCATATTTCGGCACTCCCTGCAAAACATCAACCAAAGGTAAATTAATGTGTACCTGTTTCAGCACTTCCATGAACTTCTTAAAGCAAGCTTCTTCCTTGTGCTTCTTTAATCTCTGAGGGAACGGCGATGGTGGTCTTTCTATCTCAGCTGCCTTTTCTTTCCCCCTAACATCATCATGTTCCCCATCTTTTTCCACTATTCTAGATTGCTGAGGTGGTCTTTCTGGTTCCACCTCCTTAAGTTGTAGTCCACTCCTTATGGTCACTGCATTGACCTGCTTGGGATTTGGGTCAGTATCACTCGGTAGTCCTCCTCTGGGCCTGGTGTTTTGAGCTCCAGCTAACTGCCCAAACTGGTACTCAAATGCCTTTGTAGCTAACTGCTGATTCTTCATGTCAGTTGCTAATTTCACATAATCAGCCTGCATTTGGGTTTGGTTAGCTATTATTGTCTTGAACATATCCTCAATGCTATTGGGTGGTGGAGGAGGTGCATTGTTTCCTCTGTATTGAGACTGAAAATTCTGATGCCCCCTTGATTTCTCTGCACGCCCTAATTCGAACTCTGTCCTTGATGGCTATTACTCCCCCAAGAGAAATTTGGATGATTCCTCTAATTTGAGTTGTAATTGTTGCCATACTGTTGATTATTATTCCTCTGGACGTTCCCAACAAAATTCATCGAGTCTGGATTGGCACCACAACACTCAGCTGAGTGTTCACTACCCCCACATACTTCACACCATACCTGATGAATTGCATTGACTGGTGCTTGTGCTTGATTCAAGTTCATACTGCTGAAGTGGGTGTTGAGTTGATTTTGCAACGCAGCTATCTGTGCAGCAATAGCTGTAAAACCATCCACCTCAAAAACTCCTGCAGCTTTCCTCGTTCCTCCTCGTGTTGAATCCGCATTCCATTTTGGATTTCCCTGTGAAATACGGTTTAACAAAGTGTAGAGCTCCTAATAAGTCTTCTCCGATGGCTGCCCACTGTTCGGTCTGTTATATGGATATATAACTACACGCAAGTGCACGTGGTCGAACAAGTAGTAAAGTGGCTTAAGTAAGCCAAGTATCGATCCCACAGGGATTGGGATGAAGTGCAATCTGCTCAAGTGTACTATATCTTAGTTCTAATAATGGAGACAACCGTGTAACCAAGAGTTAATATTTTGATTTATAATTTTTATGCTAAATCTAAAACAACTATCTAATGTGAGTCTGAACTATGAATGAGAGCATGCTGAGGTTAAACGAACATGTAATGAAATTAATTATCGATGTAATTTGGTTAGTCTTTTCCTCCGGTTGCTAGTCAAGAACTATTGCCAAGGGATTAAAACTCTCATATTTAACCCCACTTAAGAATCATGAACCATCCACCTACATTTCTATGATTAAATGCAATTCATGTTCTAGCCATACAAACCCGGTTCCTCAATTGACTAATACGACTTTCAGGTATATTTCTATCCTGAAGGTAAATCAATTCTCAATTTTTCCAAACTAAGAAAAGATCATATCCTATTAATTCACAACTTTTCAATTTCTTGCTCTCTCGAGTGAAACCGGAATTTTTAGATGTACATTAACGTAGGCCACACATTAATGCAGTAAGAACAAGAATTAATAGAACAACCATGGAAGAAAAGATGAAAAACTAAAGAATCAATGATCACATTTCATTACAAGTGTTCATAACCTCAGCAAGAAGATGAATTAGCCACTCATTTGTGGATTAAACATCGTTAAATAAGTGTTAAAGATACAAGTAATTGAATACAAGGAGAAGGAAAGAGAGAAAAACCCTGATAATTTCGTCCCCTCAACTGCCTGTAACCCACGTTCTTGCTCCACCAAGTCAGAACTATGAAAAATGAACTTAAGTGTTCTATTTATACTGCTGGGAATTTTTCCCGGAATAATGAGCAACGTGTCACGGAGTGCATCGCGGAGCACTGCCTCCGTGACACGCCATGAACGCGGACCCTCACTGGAACTGGGGGTCCGGGAATTCAGGCTCAACGTGGCACGGCGTGCATCGCGGAGCACTGGCTCCGTGCCACGGAGCAAACGCGGACCTCCACTGGAATTTGGGTGAATTTTCCCCATCCAGACAGAATGCCTCCGCGATGGCAGCGTGACACGGCTCCATCGCGGAGTCCCTTTATTTCATGCTGTCCAATGCCTTTTCCCTTGCTCGCATCCAAGTCCAACTCCGATATCATTCAACATGCATTTTAGCTTCCCGAAATCACATTTTATCTGCAAAACAATGCTAATCATGTTGGTTAGTATTAATTCACATTTTATTGCCTATTACATGAAAATGTATACACATTGATAGATAAACAAGGCGAAAATGATACTATTGAGTATCACTTGGGCATATAAATTTGCCCAAGATCACTTACCCCACACTTAAATCCTTGTTCGTCCTCGAACAACAAACATACAATTCATGCAATTTGCATCCCAACCTCACTACTATGGTTCGACAATTTAGCTACGGTCATACCGATTATTCAATATAGCAAATCATCAAGAAAACATGCATGGTCTTATCAATGCAATGACCTTCAATACATCAAGACTTCCTAGCCTTTAAGAATCGACTCTCGATATTGGCAAACTCATGAAAATCAGCCGATCAAGATATCCGACATGAAAATCAATCTTTCATCAAGCATGTGCCCTCACAACTCAAGAGAATCTTCCCCTTTTTGCTCATGTGACACACAAACATTGAAACAGGGGCATGTACACACAATTTCACTCTCTCTCCCAAAAGAATTCACATGCATCATGTCATGACCCATAAGCTTGCCCTTAGTGTATTACTCCACTAATATAAAGAAATGCAATGTAAGATCACGTAGGACTTTAATGGGTTGTAATGGAATCTATGGAACTAATAAATATTGGATTAGCCCATAATAGCCACTAGCATCCTTAAGCGCCTTTTCAACACATCCCATCAACTCATGGACATTGTTTCTCTTTTTTTTTTCATCATCCCATTCTTGATGGTTTACTTTAGTATGGCCCATTTCATTAAGCACACTTGAAACAACAACAAAGATTATTCATGCACCTTCATTATCGTTTATTTATAACAAGTGCACCTTCAACCTTTTATTTTCTTCCCTTACTCTGCTTTTCTTTTTCTTTTCACCTTTCTCACTCTTTGACACTTTGGGAAAATGATTTTCTCTTCTTAAGCGCTTAAGAGTTTTGTATAGACTTTACGGCTAATGAAAAGAAGGAATTAAGCTCGGTTTACACTTTTTGGACAAAAGAAAGAAATAATCGGCTAAAGGCTCAAAGGGCTGACTAGGGTATACAATCACAGAAAGGGGGGTATGACAAGGAAAAAATAGAAAGAAACTCTCAGTTATACAAAGAAATGCCTACATCCTTTCCTACAATACACCTCCTTCATTTTGTTTTGTACACACACCAGGCAAGTTCTAGACACTTCACAATAGCATGGAATGTCAACACCTCACTTCACACTTTATGCACATGCTCGATTCAAGATGTATTCACAGACTCTTCAATTAGCTAATTACATGAATTCAAACATTAAGCCTCAATCACACTGAATCGAATTCTACAGCCTAGGTATCTCAACATATTTACAAAATTGCATGCTTTCATACGAATCACCTTTGCATTTCGAATATCATGTACAACACGCAACCAAAATTTCGCAACCATAGAGTAACTACAGGTTTCGGGATGCAATCCACCAAAGAAAAAAACTGAAAAATAATTGAAAAAAAATCTACTCCTAACGACTACATTTCCCTTAAGACGGTCGTCATCCATCCACATAGGGAACGGTCACTACTTAAGACGTTGGTTCAATGGGACCATTCTCGGTAAAAGAACCAAAAACAAACGCCGAGAATCCCAAAATTAAAAATGTCGAAAATATCGATCATTTCGATAGAAAAATTATTTACAAAATATTTTAAAAATAAAAAAAAATCGATCATTTCGATAATAAAATAACAAAAATATGTACAGAATCAGAATCAGCTAGCAACTATTCAACAACACACATCAATTTCACAAATATTTATAAATACAGAACAATTTGAAAATTCACAAACACAGGGACACACAACATACATGCTAACAGAAGAGAGCATACAACAAAATAGAGCCCAGCCCAGCATCTAACTACTCCCACCCCACACTTAGTCCGAACACTGTCCCCAGTGTTCACAAAAATTCAAAATAGCACAAATTCGGGTGGTGGAACTCCCTGATCAGTCAAAGTATTCCACTTCTTCGTCGGGTGCTGCTGCTTCATATCCCATATCCGAGTCGCCTCTGTCGTCATCATCAGACTCCACATCGGAGTCCTCCCGACGCGTCTCCTCGTCCGTGGGGACGTCATCATCTGTGGGCTCTACAAATGCTGGCCCCACTCGGCATAGAGCCCTGGCGTTTTTGCCAAAAGGGTAGTCTAGCTCGAGCTGCCATAGCTCCTCCTCTGTCGCTGGCCTCCCACCTATCCTCAGTTGGAGCATCTGCATCCCATACATCCGTGCCATGTACTGGTCATCACGAGCGTGTCGCTCGCCAAGTGTAAGCACTGGCCCATGGGTGGTGTCGGGAGCCTTAGTTTTGGTAACATCTAAGGCCCGCCGCTCCAACTGTGGGATATAATCGAGGGACTCCTCCTCAACATCGAGGCCCCTGAGAAAGGTGGTCAGTAGTCCACCAAAACCATACCTGTGCCCCTGGTGTAACTGGGCTCTCTTCATGGCGGATATAATAACCGCCCCTACATTAATCTCCAGCCCTTTCATCAGGGCGTACACCAGGCATACACGATCCCGGGTTACATCAGTCATATGTACCCCCGGGATGAGGCATGAGCAGACTATCTTCAGCCAGATTCGGGCTTCCCTGTTCATCTGTGAATAAGGCAACGTCTGATGGTAGCCCCTCTCTTTGTGTCTGCTCCATCTAGCTGTTGATCGGGTCCCACACAATGTGCGTCTGATGTCCGCATACGGTGGGGTAATGTCCAGCTGTCGGAGGACGTGGGCGTCTGTGTCCCGCGCTCCTATGATGGCATTGAGATGGTGGAGCTCCAGAGTGACTATTTGCCCTCTGATCTTGATGGTGTGACTCCTGATTGTTGGGTTCCAGTTGGCATAGAACTCCCGAACCAAGTGCAGGTTGCATTCCTTGGGCTCTTCAAAGATGAACTTGAGCCCTGCTTCCTCGATCCGGTGAAACATTCTGGGGAACTCCTGTGCCAATGGTTCCAGTGCTATGTGCTCCTCGGGGAAATATTTGCTTTCTTTGTGCTTGGAGTACCATTTTTTCCCCTCGTCGGTCACCCATCTTGTTCCATATTGGTGGCGTTGGCCGCGTGGAACTGCTGGTGCAACTGGGACTGCTGTGCCCAGTCTGATTCGTTTCCTTCCGGCGCCTGAAGTTGATGCGCCTTTTCCTTTATCTTGCCGGCTTGCCATTTCACCTGTCAACCCAAGTAAACAAGATCAATGTTACGCTCACAGATATTAACTTTGGCTAAGGTCGGGTTATGCTAGGTTACCCCACACTTAGTCCTTAGCTACAGTTACAACAATACGGCAAGAATATCTTTATTTACACAAAACAACCAACTATACAATCATGCTTAGTGCGTTCGAAAAATTCGACGGTATAACTTCTGCGTACTACTCAGACTTTGTACAGCTAATCACAATCACTACCATCGCTAGCATTTTAACCATCACACTTAGCAAAGAAAAACAAAGAAACAAAAACACAACAAAAATTTATACACATGAACCTATCCAACCAACCAAAATCGAACAAATTTCAACATTTCCCCCAAACCCGAGAATCCATCGTCTATTAACATCCAAACAATTTGTACATCGACTCATCTCATTCAACACATACACCCCGGCATAAAATTCACGATTTCAACACATTTCCAACTTCAAATTCAACAACAAGCCCTAGAATTGATTTTATCAATCAAATTCGAATAATTTATGCAATCGACAAGTTCAAATAATCATAACGACATTCCGAGCATTTATCAATCAACAAATAACTCGAATTCATGCTTAATTACTACATAGGGCAATTTTGCTCACCTCCCATGCTAAAAATTGAAGAAAATCGACAAGAATTTGAGAGGGAATCGGAAAACATACCTTGAAGTTGAAGAATCGAAGAAAACTCGGTGAATTTGTTGCCTTACTCCGTGGCACGTTGATGGGGGATGGTTTTTGGGGGGTTTGGTCGTGGAGGGAGTAGAAAATGAGGGAAATAGGGAGGGTTTTGGGGTTAAAAAGGAAGAAAATCGCGCGGGTCACCCGGCGACCCGGTGTGACCCGTCGCGATATACACGGCAACGTGTCACGGAGTGCATCGCGGTGCACTGCCTCCGTCACACGGAGCCATCGCGAGGCTGCTCTGGAAATTTTAAAATTTCCGGGTTATACCTCAACGTGTCACGGAGGGTAACGCGGAGGTCCTCCTCCGTGACACGGAGCTATCGCCCCAACTCACTGTTTTCCACTTTTTATTAATTTTTCATACCTCGACTTTTCCTTCTCGATTCCGTGCACATTTTCCTCCGTTTGACCTGAAAATCATCTCACTATACAAAATTGGTTAGAATTATATGTTTCACCTAACTAAAAATAAAAACAATAACTAAAACAAAAAATTTTCTAGTAAATCAAGAACAGAAAAAAATGAAAGATCTATTTACACTTTACGAAATAAAAGAAAGAAAATTTTTTTTTCTCACGGGTTGCCTCCCGTGCAGCGCCTGGTTTACCGTCGCGGCTCGACGTCATTTAAGCTCAATTGTCCGCTAGGGTGATGGACGATTTCTCTCAATCACCGTCCTCCCCCCAGTAGTGCTTACACCTTTCCGGTGGTTTTCCCATTAACTCTCGGGAATCCTTCATCTGCTTGTCATAACCATGATCAATCACATTGATCAGCGAGAGTTCTTCATGCACCGTCGGGAGCTTGGGTGCTTTATACACATCGAACACCTTTACCTTGTCATGTGCTCGCATTGTGAGTTGCCCCGCAGCTACGTCGATTAGTGCTTTCCCGGTTGCCAAGAAGGGACGTCCCAAAATAAATGGGACTTCCGCGTCTGATTCAAAGTCCAGCACGACAAAATCTACCGGGAAAATTAGGGAGCCAACTTGCACCAGAATGTTCTCAACAATGCCATCCGGCCTAGCTAAGGATCGATCCGCCAACTGCAAGATTACCGTTGTGGGTCTAGGACTCCCTAGACCCAACTTTCTCAATACCGATGAAGGCATCAAATTTATGCTCGCTCCCAAGTCACACAATCCACGAGCTCAGATGCTCTGCCCAATAGTAAGCTGGATAGTAAAACTCCCAGGGTCTTTTAGCTTTGTGGGCAGTCTATTTTGGATCCGAGAAGTGCACTCCTCCGTTAGAGCCCACCGTAGCATACTCAGTCAACTGACTTTTGTTGGCCACGATGTCCTTTATGTACTTGGCATATTTAGGCACTCCCTGCAAGACATCAACAAGAGGTAAGTTAACATGTACCTGTTTAAGCACCTCCATGAATTTCTTGAAACAAGCCTCCTCCTTGTGTTTCTTGAGTCGTTGAGGGAATGGGGGTGGAGGTCTTTCTGATTCAGCTTCTTTGGTTTTCCCCTTTTCCGAACTTCGCTCCCTCTCAACTTCTGCTGCTCCCGAATGTTGAGGTGGTCTTTCTGGTTCCACCTCTTTCAGCTGCAAACCACTCCTTGTGGTCACTATATTTACCTGCTTGGGATTGGGATCCGTGTCGCTTGGCAGTCCTCCTCTAGGCCTTGTATTTTGGGCACTAGTAAATTGCCCAAATTGATATTCAAGTGTCTTGGTAGCTAACTGATTGTTTTTCACTTCGGCTGCCAATTTCACATAGTCAGCCTGCAATTGAGCTTGGTTAGCTATCATGGTCTTGAACATCTCCTCAATGCTGGGTGATGGTGGTGGAGGAGGTGCATTGTTGTTTCTGAATTGAGCTTGGTAGTTCTGTTGCCCTCCTTGATTCCTTTGCACACCCTGACCCGAACTTTGGCCTTGATGGTTGTTGCTACCCCATGAGAAATTAGGGTGATTCCTCCAATTGGAGTTGTAGCTACTACCATACTGCTGGTGGTTCCTTTGTGCATTACCCACAAAGTTTACCGAGTCAGGATTGGCTCCACAGCACTCAGCTGAGTGCTCACTGCTTCCACACACTTCACACCATAATTGCTGGACTGCATTAACTGGGGCTTGAGGCTGGTTCAAAGTCATGTTCCTGAAGTGATTGTTCAATTGATTTTGCAATGCAGCTATCTGTGCAGCGATAGCTGTGAACCCATCCACTTCAAGCACTCCTGCTGCTTTCCTTGGCCCACCTCTTGATGAATCAGCATTCCATTCTGGATTGCCCTGTGAAATCCGGTTCAACAAGGTATACAGCTCCTCATAAGTCTTTTCCAACACTTGCCCTCCAGCTGCTGAATCTAGCAATATTTTGGTGTGGGGTTCCAAACCCTCAATAAATGTGTTCACCAACACATCATTGGACTGATGATGATGAGGACAGTCCCGCAACATGGATTTAAATCTCTCCCAGGCTTGATATAAATTTTCTCCCTCTCTCTGTTTGAAACTTAGAATCTGACTTCTAAGTCTTGCTATTTTACCAGAGGGAAAAAACCTTATCAAGAACTTCCGTGCAAGATCATCCCACGTAGAAATAGAATTCGGTGGCTAAGCTTTCAACCACCTCTTGGCTTCTCCTAGTAATGAGAATGGAAATAATGTAAGCCGGACATAGTCTGGTGACACTCCAGCGGGTATGTAAGTGTCACTTATCTCCAAAAAGTTTTGGAGATGCTATTGTGGATCTTCATGAGGGAGACCAGTAAATTGCCCGCTTGTGTGCAACAACTGCACCATATTTTGTTTAAGTTCAAATCTCCCTCTAGGCTCTGGTTTGCGGATACTTTATGTAACATTATTGGCATGTGGGATTGCCACCTCACGAACCGGCCGTGCTGCTGCTTCTTCGGGCACTAACACTGCCCATACTACCGGTGGATTCTGTTGTAGCTCCATGATCGTCTGTCTGAGCAACTGCAGCTTTCTTTGTAGAGCTTCTCTTCTCTTACTGTGAAATATTCTTTCAGGCTCTAAATAAGATTCCACCAGCTCTTTGTCTCTTGCCAGTGTTCACAACAATTAAGTCTGCAAAATACAGGCTAAGACCAAGTTGTCAACACTAAGAAAATAAAAATACAGTAAATTAACACTTAAAACAAATTCACCAATTTCCAAGTCCCCAGCAACGGCGCCAAAAACTTGTTCGGTCTATTATATGGGTATATAACTACACGCAAGTGCACGTGGTCGAACAAGTAGTAAAGTGGCTTAAGTAAGCCAAGTATCGATCCCACAGGGACTGGGATGAAGTGCAATCTGCTCAAGTGTACCATATCTTAGTTCTAATAATGGAGACAATCGTGTAACCAAGAGTTGATATTTTGATTTATAATTTTTATGCTAAATCTAAAACAACTATCTCATGTGAGTCTGAACTATGAATGAGAGCATGCTGAGGTTAAACGAACATGTAATGAAATTAATTATCGATGTAATTTGGTTAGTCTTTTCCTCCGGTTGCTAGTCAAGAACTATTGCCAAGGGATTAAAACTCTCGTATTCAACCCCACTTAAGAATCATGAACCATCCACCTACATTTCTGTGATTAAATGCAATTCATGTTCTAGCCATACAAACCCGGTTCCTAAATTGACTAATACGACTTTCATGTATATTTCTATCCTGAAGGTAAATCAATTCTCAATTTTCCCAAACTAAGAAAAGATCATATCCTATTAATTCACAACTTTTCAATTTCTTGCTCTCTCGAGTGAAACCGGAATTTTTAGATGTACATTAACGTAGGCCACACATTAATGCAGTAAGAACAAGAATTAATAGAACAACCATGGAAGAAAAGATGAAAAACCAAATAATCAATGATCACATTTCATTACAAGTGTTCATAACCTCAGCAAGAAGATGAATTAGCCACTCATTTGTGGATTAAACATCGTTAAATGAGTGTTAAAGATACAAGTAATTGAATACAAGGAGAAGGAAAGAGAGAAAAACCCTGATAATTTCATCCCCTCAACTGCCTGTAACCCACGTTCTTGCTCCACCAAGTCAGAATTATGAAAAATGAACTTAAGTGTTCTATTTATACTGCTGGAAATTTTTCCCAGAATAATGAGCAACGTGTCACGGAGTGCATCGCGAAGCACTGCCTCCGTGACACGCCATGAACGCGGACCCTCACTGGAACTGGGGGTCCGGGAATTCAGGCTCAACGTGGCACGACGTGCATCGCGGAGCACTGGCTCTGTGCCGCGGAGCACTGGAATTTGGGTGAATTTTCCCTATCCAGGCAGAATGCCTCCGCGATGGCAGCGTGACACGGCTCCATCGCGGAGCCCCTTTATTTCATGCTGTCCAATGCCTTTTCCCTTGTTCGCATCCAAGTCCAACTCCGATATCATCCAACATGCATTTTAGCTTCCCGAAATCACATTTTACCTGCAAAACAATGCTAATCATGTTGGTTAGTATAAATTCACATTTTATTGCCTATTACATGAAAATGTATACACATTGATAGATAAACAAGGTGAAAATGATACTATTGAGTATCACTTGGGCATATAAATTTGCCCAAGATCACCCACCAACTACTGAATCTAACAGAATTTTAGTATGTGGTTCTAAACCCTCAATAAATGTGTGCACCAACACATCATTAGATTGGTGATGATGAGGACAGTCCCTTAGCATAGACTTGAACCTCTCCCAAGCTTTATACAAATTCTCACCCTCTCTCTGTTTAAAACTTAGAATCTGACTTCTAAGTCTGGTTGTCTTCCCAGATGGAAAGAATCGTATCAAAAACTTTCTTGCAAGATCATCCCAAGTGGTGATAGAATTAGGTGGTTCAGCTTTCAACCACCTCTTTGCTTCCCACAATAATGAGAACGAGAATAATGTAAGCCTCACATAGTCGGATGATACTCCAGCGGGAATGTAAGTATCACTTATCTCCAAAAAGTTTTGGAGATGTTGTTGCGGATCTTCATGAGGGAGACCTGTGAATTACCCGCTGGTGTGCAACAACTGCACCATGTTCTGTTTAAGCTCAAACCTCCCTCCCGGCTCTGGTCTGCGAATACTAGATGTAACATTATTTGCATGTGGGATTGCCACTTCGCGGACCGACCTTGCTGCCATCTCCTCAGGCACTAAAACTACCCTTACAAGTGGTGGATTCTGTTGCTGCTCCAGAATTGCCTGTCTTAGCAACTGAAGCTTCTTCTCTAGAGCTTCCCTTCTTTGGCGATGAAATTGTCTCTTCGGCTCTATAAATGAATCCACCAACCCCTTATCTCTTGCCAGCATTCAGAAAAAATTCAATACCTGCAAGAGAAGGCTAAGACCAAGTTGTCAGCACTTATATTGAATTTATGAACTAACACTAAGAATATAAATTTACCAATTGCCAGTCCCCGGCAATGGTGCCAAAAACTTGTTCGACTCCAAAACTACACGCAAGTGCACGTGGTCGTACAAGTAGTAAAGTGGCTTTATTTCAAGCCAAGTATCGATTCCACATGGACTAAACTACGATATTAATTAACTTAAGCGTCAGTGAATGATATCTCTATGAATGCAGACAACCAAATAAATAATGTTTTATGAGTTAAGATCACTAATTAATAAGAATCTAAGTCTAGATTATAATTTGAGTCTGAACAATAGCAATGAACAAGCTGAGGTTAAGACAGGCATGCAAGGATGTACTATATTAATTCAATTTAGCTAATCTTCTCTTCGGTTGCTAGTCAGGAATTAATTGCCTATGGATTGGATATTTCGACTCCTATCCAATTAAAGAATCATGAAACCTTATTCTACATTTCTGTGATATAAGAATCTCATGCTCTAGCCATACATAACCGATTCCATAATTGACTACTAAGACTTTCAGATATATTTCTATTCTGAATGTAAATCAATTCTCAATTTTCTCAACTAAGAAAAGATCATATCCTACCAATTCACATCTGTCCAATTTCTTTCCTTTTCAAAATCAAAATTGGATTTCTAAGATATACATTAACATTGGCCAAACATTAATGCAGTAAAAACAAGAATTGATAGAAAAACCATTGAAGAAAAGATGAAAATTGAAATGATCGATAATTACATTCCTCTACAATTATCCTTAACCTCCGCAAGAAGTGAATTGGCCACTCATTTGTGAACTAAACATCTTCAAATAAGTAGAATTCATACAAGCAATTGAAATTAAAGAGAAAAAGGAAGAGAATAATGCTAGAATTTTCGTCCTCTCAATTGCCTGCAACCGACGTTCTTGCTCAACCAAGTCAGAATGTTTAAAATAAAACCTAAGTGTGCTATTTATATTATTGAGAATTTTTCCCGGAATAACAAGCAACGTGGCACGGAGTGTATCACGGAGCACTCCCTCCGTTCCACGGGGCTATCGTGGAACCCCTCTGGAAGTCGGCTCCCAGGTAACTGCACCTCACCGTGGCACGACTTGTATCGCGGAGCCTTGCCTCCGTGCCACGGTGCTATCACGCACCTTCACTGGAACTTGAGGTTCCAGGTAATCAAACTCAACATGACGCGGAGTGCATCGTGGAGCACTGCCTCCGTGCCACGGAGGTAACGCGAACCTCCACTGTAATTTGACATAATTAATTCATCCCAGGCAGAATGCCTCCGCGATGGTAGCGTGACACGACGCCATCGCGGAGCCCTTATTTTTGCCACTTTCCCTTGTCAACTTCCGCTTTTTGCTTTCAAGTCCATTCCCACACTTCACCAACATATATATTAGCTTTCAAAATTTCCTTTTACCTGCAAAACAACACTAATCATGTTGGTTAGTATAAATTCACATTTATCAAATAATCACATGAGAATATACACATAATAATAGATAAACAAGTCGAAATGAAGCATTTGAGTATCACTTGGGCATGCAATTCTGCCCAAGATCATAAGTGCGTATAAGAATTGATGGAATAGTGAACACGAGGGTAAAAAATTGAGTGTATAGTGAATAATTTTTGGCAAAGAAGTTAAGATGAATAAGGAAAGTAGAGCTAAATATTGTTAAATTAGACGATACGGGTTACGATGGTGAATGAGGTAGGCAGTAGGTAGGAAGATTAACCCTGTTCTAAAGACGTTTAGCAAAAGAGTTATAAATTAAGTTGTTTATGTTCAATATGTATTACATTGATGAATAACCACTAAAGTGTTAACCTTCTACGAAATAATTAGAGTTGAACGTCTGCAAAATAGTAACTTAAGTTGAGAAGCTCTCTGCTATACCCCTAAAGGATTATGTTAAGTTATCTATTCTAAGTGTTGAAATTTTCTACCATGTCTGAAAAGGGTAATCCTAGGATCTTCTAAGTCACTTATGATTATGTAAGCTTTCTTAAGCTCCGTAGATAATTGCAAAGTTATGTAAGTCAATCCAGTATCACCCGAATTACGGCTATGTATCTTTATTTGCCTATAAGGAATCACTTAGAGAGTTACTCACGAGTTCCTAAGTTATAGAGCTCCAAGTCTCAAATCCTTAAGTTATGTCTTTACGTCCCTAATTTATGTTGAAATGTGCTACCTGATCTAAGAAGTTTTTGAGAGATCATGTTTCGAGAATTATGCTAATGTCTCGGTCAAGTATCTAATGTTGTATACGAGTCTAAAAACTCAAGTATTTATATGTATTTCCAGTAAGAAGTCTTAATATATATGATTTTCATGTTATAACATATAGTTGAATTCTTTCAGTTATATTCAAGTCATGCATCTTTATGTTTAGCTCTTGTTGAGTTATTAGTTGAATTTCCTAAATTCAGAGGAGAGATTCTCCCATGTACCAATGTTCCTAATATCTAAGTAAGTATAAGTGTAGACTATGATAATGATCAGTTAAGCTCAGAACTTTGAATACTAGGAAGTCTCCTGGAGGTCACCCAGTTAACTAAATACGAGTTATACATTATATAGAAGTCTCATACGTTGTATGTCTGTAGTTCAGTTCTCAACTCTATGTATATGACAAATAATTCCAAGTTCCTAGTTATAATTTCCATGTTTTCCTGCAAATACGTCAAATGAATTAAGAACTATATGTGCTTATCTACATGATAAATTTGGCAATGAAATTCCAATGTATAGTTGTCGATACAGGTAAAGGAACCACCTGGTAGGCAGTATATATTTGCAATTCCCAAATGTTAAAGAATTGTGTAGAAATGAGTCTATGTGTTTCTATCCAAGTAATATGTTCAATTGGTAGAATATTGTTTGTAAGCCTACAAAAGTTCTTATGTTGTCTAAACCTCTTGAAGGTCCTTCAAGTAACTGAGTCGACATGTTCATGTATAATTTGACAACTTTACATGATATATATATATATATATATATATATATATATATATATATATATTCTAGCTTTACATGATATGGGTGCTCACTTGCATTTATGGGTTACAAAAGAGGCCTATTCTGGCCACAGATTTAACATTTGTCATTTATATGCCACACGTGTTAAATTGACTCAATATAAGCCATATCGACCCTCTTTATGATTATGATTGAGAATTATTTTTATTTTACCCCGGTGTGGTACATCGGCTGAAGATATTTATATTTTACCCCGGTGTGGTACATTGGCTAGAGATATTTTTATTTTACCCCGATGTGGTACATCGGCTGGAGATATTTTTGTGTTACCCCGGTGTGTTACATCGGCTGGAGATATTTTTATTATACCCCGGTGTGGTATATCGGTTGGAGATATTTTTATTTTACCCCGGTGTGGTACATCGGCTGGAGATATTTTTATTTTACCCCGGTGTGATACATCAGCTGAAGATACTTTTATTTTTCCTTGGTATGGTACACCTGCTGGATGAATTTTATATATGGATTTATGGTTAGTTGTTTGTTGGCATTACAGTTATAGTTTTTCTTGTGCATTACTTGGTTGCATTTGCACTTCAGTATTGACTTATTGCCAGGTTTCATTTTCCAGGATTCCAGGTTGTTGTTATTCCTTATTTATGGCTTAACTATCATTGCTATCTTACATGTTTACAATTTTCTTCCTTACATACCAGTACATTTCATTCGTACTGACGTCCCTTCGCCTGGGGACCTGTGTTCGTGCCGCAGGTGCAGGTAGAGGTCGGGATTGCCAAGTTGCAGTAGCAGCTCATGAGATTAGCGGATGTGTTGGTATGCTCCTTTCTTTCTGGAGTTAAGACTTGTTTTGTTTCAGTTAGAGTTTTGAGATTTTATTATGGGTAGGTCGGAGCCCTGTCCCGACCATCAGTCAGTTTACTCTCTAGAGGCTTTGTGGACTTAGTGTGTACAATGGTATTCAGTTTGTGGCCTTGTCGGCTTTTTGGTGTTTAGTTTGGCATACTCATAGACTTGTTTGCATTTCAGTTGTTTACCTAGTATTGTTGAGACATTATGGACCTAGTTTGTGCTCCAGTTGATTGTGACAGGTGGCATGGACGACCTAAGTATTACAGTTACAGATGTCATATAGCCGGCTTCCCAGTTAGTCTGGTATGGGGAGTCAGTAGCGCCCTCCCCCTGTTATGGGGCGTGAAATGAAAATCGAAGCTTGAAGGGAACTTTGAATTGAATTAGAACATGGTGCAGGTGTTACCTTCTAGTGGCCAGTTCACTGGAATGAATCATGGGGACCCACAACAATACTTACAGAACTTCCTTGAAATCAGTGACACTTTCGTCCCCACCGAAGTGTCAACTGATTATGTCCGAATCACACTCTTCCCATTTTCATTGTTGGGAGAGGCAAAGAGGTGTTGAAGGCTGAGCCACCTAATTCCATTACTTCTTGGGATGACTTACCAAAGAAGTTCCTCATCAGATTCTTCTTTAAGGAAAGACTGCCAAGCTCAGGAGTGAAATATTAAGCTTCGAGCAGAGGCCGGAGGAGAACTTGTATTTGGCTTGGGAAAGATTCAATTCACTGTTGAGAAACTGCCCCCATCACCAGCAGTCCAATGAGGTGCTAGCCTATAACTTTGTGGAGAGTCTAGACCCACATACAAAAATCTTACTAGACTCTGCATCGTGTGGGCAAGCATTGGAGAAGACGTATGATGATTTTTACACTCTGTTGAATAGTATTGCTCAAGGAAATCCAGAGTGGCACAACAAATCATCGAGAGGGGCAGGTATGAGAGCAGCAGGGCTGATAGAGGTGGATGGTGTAAATGCCTTAGCAACACAGCTAGCTTCATTTCAGCATCAGATGATGACTCAGTTCAATAAACTGAGTATGAACCAACCGCAAGGACAGCTGAATGCAGTTCAATAGGCTCCTAGTTGGTGTGAAATCTGTGGTAACAATGGGCACAATGCAGAATCTTGCAGGGCCAATCTTTAATTGATAAATTTTGTAGGGAGTGTTCAAAGAAATAATTAGAATTATGGGAACACCTACAACAAGAATTGGCAAAGTCACCCAAATTTATCTTGGGGTGGCAATTAGAGTCAAAGCTACCAGCAACCTCAACAGCAGCATTATCAACAGCAAAACAAACAAAATGGTGGCCAGTCGAGTAGTAGCAACATCAAGGAGATATTGCAAAAGATTATGGATATGTAGACCCAATTGGCAGAGAATCAGGCGAGGATGGCATCTGATTTGATAAATCAACAGTTGTCCACCCACAATCTAGAGAATAAGATAGGTCAATTAGCAGCTGCTCAGCACACCAGACCTCAGGGAGGGTTACCCAGTGACACAGAAACAAACCCCCAATAGGTCAATGCCATCAGTCTAAGGAGTGGCAAGAAATTGGCTGATGCACCACCAAAGGAAAAGAGGAATGAGGTGCAGCTGGAGCTGGTCAGAAAGGGACCATCTACTGACAAGGGAGATAATTAGAGTGCTGTGAAACACAATGCACAATCATCATTGCAGCACGCACAGAGACCACCACAATCTTTCCCGCAAAGACTTAAGAAGAGCAAGGATGAGGAATACTTTAAAAAGTTCTTTGATATTTTCAAAGAAATTCACATAAATTTGCCCTTACTTAATGTTTTGCAGTGAATGCCAAAGTACGCTAAGTACTTAAAAGATATGGTGGCCAACAAAGTTAGATTGGTGGATGTCCAGAAAGTGGCACTGACTGAGGAGTGCAGCTATAGGGTAATGAGCAAGATGCCGAAAAAGCTCAAAGACCCTGGGAGTTTTACCCTCCCCATACAAATTGGTAAAGCTGAAGTGATAAGAGCTCTCTATGACTTAGGGGCAGAAGTAAAGCTAATGCCCCTATTTTTGTTTACACCTTGGAGTTGGGTCAGCTGAGACCAACATGAGTGATGTTGCAGTTGGCTGATAAGTTTCAAGTGGCACCAGATGGAATAATTGAGGACCTTCTCATCAAAGTGGGTAAGTTCATTATACCCGTTGATTTCATCATACTTGATTTTAAAGTTGATGATAAGGTACCTTTGATCTTGGGACAACCATTCTTGGCCACCGGAGGAGCTATTATAAATGTAAGAGCAGGGACCCTGAAAATGAGGGTCGATGATGAAGAAGAGCTTTTCCGAGTTTACCAAGAGATCAACCCACCCACACACTACAGAGAGCTTCGTAAGGTTAGTGTGTCATTAGAGGCTAAGTGTGGGGTGGTGAATTCCATAGGTCCATGGCCACAGGAGATGATCACATTTCATCCCGAATCTGATGGAGGGCTTAAGTTAAAAAAGAAGTTGGAAGAAGAGAGGGACAGAGTGGAGGTTGTTCCCTCAAAAAATAAAAAGAGAAGAAGATGGTTCTATAAAGGGAACACTGGTTTGAGGATGTCCTGAGAAGGATAGTCCACGTAGTGTCGTGATGTAAAATTAGGCGCTGCTTGGGAGGCAACCCAAGGGTTCCATAGGTACAATTGTATTTTCATTTTATTTTGATTTTGTTTATTTTCACCTTGTTGTTGTTGTTGTGGTGAATTAAGAACAGATTGATGGGAAGTCTAACTACCCTTAGAAGAGGAAGATAAAGAGCATGAAAGAAGATAAGTGTGGGGTTGATTACCCACTTGTGCAAGAACAAAAGAAAATATGTTGTAGCTAGGCCTAGAGGACTCAAGGAATATTTCTCACCCTTTTTGTATTCTAATTTGATGCTTTGTGGACATAGCATATTTTAAGTGTGGGCTGACGAAAATTTTAAAATTTTGTGCTTAATAATTTCGGGTGGAATTAGTTCTTGATATAGTAGTGGTTGATGAAATTTTTTTTAAGTTGAGCATGGTTCACCCGCCTGTTGGTTTTTATGTTTGGTTCTTTTCCGACGGGAGGCACTTTGAACCGAGAAATAAAATTGTTCTATGTCTGTATATAATTGTTTCAGTCATAGTTAGAGACTTTTTCCGATGATGAATGGATGACGACCGTCTTGAGGGAAAATTAGTCAAGAGGCTTTAACTTTTAGTTGATTGATGGTTTGATGTTCTTTTTATGTGCTATATATGATTGTAAGATGCAAGTGTTGTTAATTTTGAAGCATGCTTAACAGTTGTATAACTATGTTTGGACCTAGGCTCTTGAATGTGACTCTATTTGCTTAAAGCTGAATTCTGCATTCTTGGGATTAGCTGAGTTAAGAAGTCTACTGAATTTGTCTTGAATTGAGCATATGCTACGAGTGTAAGGTTTGTGAATATTCCATGATATTATGTAGTGTCTAGAACTTTTCTGGTGTGTATACAAAACAAAATGAGGGATGTAGATTATAGGAAATGATTTAGGCATTTCTTTGAATTAGCCTAATTTTTATCCCTTGCTTTACCTACCTTGAATGTGTGATCCTAGTTAGCCCCATTTGAGCCTTTAGGCTGTTCTTTGCTAGCCACAAAATGAGCTTAATCCTTTCTTTTTATTAGCCTTGAATTTGATCCAAAACTCCTAAGCGCTAAGTGAAAATGCAAAAGAGAGTTAAGGAGTGAGGAGTTGAAAGAATAAAGAAAAGAGTAGTTGTGGGACTTAAAGAAAAGACTAGAGGTGCACTTGTTTAAAAAATGAATAAGAGTTAGTAGGAAGTAAAAAAAGAAAAGAACGAAAAAGAAAATTGCTCAAGTACTCCTTACTAACAGCTTAAGTGTGCGTAATGAAATGGGGAAGTAAAAGAGGAAAATGGGAGAGAAAAGAATAAAGGTGAAGTAAGATGATGGAAATTCCTAAGGAAAGTGTGATGTATTAAAGCGCTTAGCGAAGATAGTCATTGTTACTAGCCATAATAGTACCTACCTACCCTTAGCTTACATTACAACCCATTAAGTCCTACTTGATCTTACTTTCGAACATTCTTAAATTAGTGGAGTAAAATACTAAAGGCAAGCTTATGGGTCAATACATGTGGCATGTGAATTCTTTGTGAGAGTGAGCTTATCTCTTATGCATAGACCCGTACATGTTCTAAATGTGAAGAACCGTGAGTGAGAAATAAGTAACTCTCTTGTTGTGAGGGCACATGTTTGATGAAGGATAAAATCTATGTCAAATTTCTTGATCAGTTAATTTGCATGAGTTTTTTTATTTTGAGAGTCGATTCTTGAGGCTAGGAAGTCTATATGTAGTTATCTTTGATTTTAATGGTTAAATCTTACATGCTATATTGTTAACTTTCCATCTAAAAAAATCGTTGTAGCCTCATCTTGAATTATCTTGCTTCAATTAGCTATGTGTGAGTCTTCATGTGCATGAGATGTAAAGGAGTTGTTCAAGGAACGAACAAGGCTTTAAGTGTGGGGTAGTGATCTTGGGCATAATTATGTGCCCAAGTGCTATTTTATAACTTACTTTAGTCAAGTTTGTCAATTTAATTAGTTATATTCTCATGTGATTTTTAATATTTATGTGCATAAACTAACCAACATGATTAGTCTTTATTTTGTATGTGTAAAATGCTTAGGAGGGACTAAATATGATGGTTAAGGCTTAAGGAGGAATCTTTGAACAAATTGCAAAAGAGTCGCATGATTGGCCGCGCCAGGCAGTGTGCCACGCTATGCTTGTGCTGCACCCAACACCGTGCCACGCCTCAAGTTGAGTGCGCAAGAGAGGCTGCCAAGACATGACCTGCGCGTTGGCGCCGTGCCATGCCAAGCGGGCTGCGCAACCAGCACTGTGCCACACCAGGCGACGCGCACAGACCTCGCATAAGACACGCAAAGGCTGAACATTGCAGTAGCTATCTGCATCTGCTTCATGTCACGGAGGCAAATTGGCGCGACCAGCTCCGTGACACGGAGGTAGTTCATCCACGGCCAAAAATTGTAATTTTTCCACTTACTATAAATTAAACACTTAGCTCCTAGAATCAATTATCACGAAATATTTCTGAGAAACCATAAACGAGCGAAGGGAGAAGTGAAGAACTCTACCTAGGGTTCATTGTTTTGCATTCTCTTTTAACTATTGTTGTAAGTACTTTTTCTTGAATCATGTTTTTAAGTATTTGTATGAACATGAGTGGCTAAAATCCTTCCTCTAGGGTTGAGGCTACTTAATATGATTGTAATTGCATGAATTCTTCATTGGGTTGAGTTTTAGCTATTGTTTTGTCTTACATTCTTTATTATTATTATTATTATTATTATTATTATTATTATTATTATTATTATTATTATTATTATTATTATTATTATTATTATTTTTAAGCTTGATCACCATGAAAACAAACTCATTAAGATTAGGTAAAAGCTCGAAAGAGTAACCCTAGGCTAGAACATAAGAATGTAGGGAGTAAGTTCCTATCTTTACGATAGGATTCACAGTTAGGATAAACATTATACCTCATTTGCCTTGCTTGGTTATTAAAATGAGATAAGCTAGACACCGACTTAGAATTTTCACATCACCACTCGTAGAAGTAGTTGTGAAGCTAAGTCTGGATAAATGATTAGAGCTATGAAAGTCCATAATCAAGGGCACAAACCCCATAAACCACATCCACGTAGTTAAATTGCTCACGAATTAGGATGTCACATCCCCGCTCAATGATGTAGGTGTGAGACTAGTTTGGTGTGTTTAGAGGCTCGAAAGACCATGAACATAGAATTTAAATTATGTGAGACAACAACTGAAGTTTTCATACTCGAACCATTGTGAATTGTAGCATTGCATGATTATTAGGCCTTAACTCTAGTTGCTTTTTATATCGTTTCTTGAGTATTTTGTTATCATCCCTAGACTTAATTAGACTTTCCTAAAATTTCTATAATCAACACTTGTGAAGGTTAATTTCAACACTTGAACTTGAATAGTTGTTAAATTGGTCCAGTCCCTGTGGGTTCGACATCCGGCTCTGAAAAAGGGCCACTGTATTACTTATACGACCACATCTGCTGGGGCGCAAACAAGCCCGATGCTTGTCCTCTCTGGTTGTGCCTAGATCTGGATGGCACACTCATCGCTGAAGATGTTGGGTCTGAAGATCTCTGGTGGGACCGTTGTCGGTGCCCACCACCTGGCCTCGACTGAGAGAATCAATAGCTGTCATTCTTGGCCCTCTTGGCCTCTCTCTCCCTCAAATGCGCCGCCTCCATCTTCATTGCATACAAAAATATCCGAGGGAAATTCATATCATGATGGAGCATGGAGGTTCTGCAATCCTTTTCTAGATACTCCGCCACCCCATGAACAAACCTGCTCACTCGAGCCCTCTGATCAACCACTAATTCTGGGGCATACTTTGTAGATGAGTGAACTCAAGGGCATATTCCTACACTGTCATCTTCCCCTATTTTAGATTCACGAACTCAGCCACCTTCAACTCCCTCATCTCACGAGGGAAGAACCGATCTAGAAAAGCGACGTGAAAATCCTCCCAACTGATAGGGCCTACTCCAGCTTCCTTACTATCCTTTCACTGTTTAAACCAAATGTGTGAGACCCCCTTCAACTGATATGAGGCCAAATTAGCACATTCTTTTCCATTTACCCCCATGACCTAGTTATCTTCAAGATCATGCCAATAAACTCATGTTGATCCTCATCCACCTTTGCCCCAAGAAAATCTGGTGGGTTCATCCTTAGAGAATCTATGACTTGAGCTTCCGCTGCATTTCCATTCTATGAGACATGCGCCACTACCTGCTGGTTAATCTGGGCAGTCAAGGCCTATGCTAGCATATGAATGACTGCCCTGAATTTAGCATGGGCAACCAGCTCCGGTGCATGGTGCTCATGGGCTGGTAGGGCTTATTGGTGCCCGTCCCTGGTTCCATCCTCATGGCCATTTCCATTTACATTTCTTCTACCGTTAACTCTGCGGGGAGGCATGATTTTGCAATCGCGAATAGCACGAGTTAGAAGGATAGAGAGACATTTCAACACAAGATATAGATCATGAAAGAAGGGAACATTTCCTAAATGTCTCATAGCCTCTTCATCATAAGTGTGGCGTGCTTTAAACCCATGAAAAAGACTCTACTTAATGCGGCTTTCGAACACCTAGAACACTTCAAACCTATTGCTCTAAGACCAAGTTTGTCACGACTCAAACATAGGCCCAGATCGAGACACGGGACAAGGAACCCCGAGAGACTCCAAGTCGACCCATGGCATGAATATAACTTCTAACTCAATCAATAAAAAGAGGAAAATTAATCATGATAATCATAGCGGATTTCTAAACATACATAATATCTAAACAACCCGCGAATCTAAAACTAAATGCAATCGATGTCTGAAAAGCCTCTATGTTTGATGAGTTGATGGGACAAGACCCCAACTAACTCTCTAAGTCTGAAACTGAAAATACGTAAAACATAACTGAATGGAAGAGGGGCCCTCGACAGATAAGGACTCACCAATAGAGATTGGATGTTAACTCCCGAAGATGGCTAGTGACGGGGTTGAGTCTGAAGATCAAAGCCTGTATCATAAAATGATACAACATAGAGTATGCGGTCCGTACGCGGAATATACCAAGTATGCAGGTAAGTAAAACCGCTTAAATAAGTAAAATCATTTAAAACATGTATAATATAAAACATAATCAAGATAAGAATCTAAGAGTAGGGCTTGCATGCTATTTTCTGAAATCATGATATGAAACATAATTGAACATTATAACTTAATCGAATGACCCAAAGCTGAACTCTGATAATCATAAGTAAAACTACACATTAGGTCAAACTTGCTTTAGAACATATATATAAATATATCATGAATGATAACATGCATAACTGAAATCATGAGGAACAATGGTAGATTCTTCTTATAACCGACATTATCACGATAGAGCTTACGTGGTCCCGACTATAACACTCAAGTGGGAAGAGCTGTCCAAAGCCTTGCCAGGATTAAAGATGCTACCATGATATCGATATCAAGCTCAAGGAACCTTGGGGCAGGGGAAAGCTCACATACGAGGTCCCAAAATAATCTCATCATACCTATGTTGGCGCGTAGTTCTGAGGCATAAGGTTGGCTTACCCTTAGCCTACTCTGTGCTAGACACTACTCCCAAAAAAACATGCATATGCTCTCCATCATTTTTTAATGAAGCTGACCATCGTCTATTGACGAAGCTAAATAATCATATACATATGAAATCTGAAATCATACATGAGGAGCCTTGGCTCAAACCATACCACAAGTTGAACATAATTGGGAGTCTTGACTCCAAAACCATGTGGTAAGCTAATCAACTTGAAATCATAATCATACTTGAACATATGTGCTTTCCCAATACTTAAACATGCTTGAAAATACTTAATTCACTTGAAAACATGATCATAGACATGGGTAGCTTGAAAACATACTTTTCATCAATAATATCTCATCATACTTGAACATTCATCATAAATCTCAACTTTTATGAACTTCTCGTGGATGGGCATTTTAATTTATAAAGCTTGAAAACATGATTATAATTGAAAACAATATAAAAATTGCCCATGAATCATAATTCAATAGTAGAAACATACTTGAATCATACCCATGTAGAAAATTAGAAAATTCATGCATTGGATTAACACCTCATTAGATCAACATATGGATTTTTCATGAATTAGAGAGGGGGTTGGGCATGGGTGTGAATAAATTCACCCATTCATAACCCTACATACCTGAGATGGACTGATTTCACCACTCCCTTGATTGCCCAATTAAGAATTAAAGAAAAACTTGAAGGGATTAAGCTTGATCATCTCTCTAGCTCTCTAAGTTTGCATGCATGAGTAGGAATAGTCTAGAATTAACTTTTACCCTCTCAATACTCACTATTCATAGCTTAAAAGGACGTATTTTAGGCCTTAGGATCATAGGAAATACAAAAAGCCCTTACTAAATTTACAAAAAATAATTGACTGCCAGTCCACACGAGGGACTGGATGAGTCATTACCAAGGACCACCACTCATGGTCCCAGTTGTCATGTGCACTGCCACTTTTCCTTGACGGGTATAAATGAGAGACCTAACGACCCACTACTGGTGACCATGACTCTTGGTCACCACTTGCTGCTTCCACTGCCAAAACCTTAAATCATTAGCAATCTGCTGGCCATAACTCACCCAATGAATCGTGGTGACTGACCACGACTCGTGGTGTCCAATATTGGGGTATACTGCCACTCATCCTCCATCTTCTAATTTCCCTTGACCACGGGTGACCTGACGAATCGTGGGGCTGACCACGACTCGTGGTCACACCCGTGGTCACCCCAACTATGAATTTTCCAGGTAAGTCAACACCCCTCACCAGAAGTTACTTAACGACTCGTGGTCAACCTGACGGGTCATATGATGACCCGTTCTGAGACCTGGTGTAGAAAATCCTATTTTCTCCATTTCAACTCCGAGGTCTGATCTTAGGGCTTCCGGGGTATAACAATTATGGATGTGGTTTATGGGGTTTATGTTTTTGGTTATGGACTTTAGTACCTCTAACCATTTAGCCTGGAATTAACTTCACAACTACATCTAAGAGTGTTGATGTTACAATTTAATCCTAAATGCCTAGCCATCTTCCCGTTTTATTAACAAAGCGAGGTGAATTAGGTATATTTCTATCCTAACCACGAATCAAGTCTTGAAGACTTTGAACTCACTTATTGAATTCGTAGTTCTAACCTAGGGTTATTCCTTAGAGCTTTTGCCTAAGCTTAACACATGCATTCTAATGGTGATAAAGCATTAAAATGGTAAACACACAAGATTCAAGACAAACAACCAAAGAAACTTGAACCAAAGTAGAAATTAAGCATTAACATTCATGTCTTGTTGCCTCAACCCTAGAAGAAGGGTCTTAGACATTCATGCTAATACATGAACTCATAATTAATACAATTCATGTAAGAACAAGAATGAAATAAGAAAAACTTCACAAACTCTAGGTAGAGTGTTGCGCCCCAGAGCACGCGCAAGCATACGCGGTCATACAAGTAATACAGTGGCCCTTTTAAGAGCCGAATGTCGAACCCATCAACTGGACTAATTCAGCGAATATTCAAGTTCAAGCATTAATTTAACTTTCGCAACTGTTGATTTAAGAGATTTTGGATAATTGTAATTAAATCTAGGGGTGATCGAAAGATAATCGAGAAACAATACAAGAAGCAACTAGAGTTAAGGCCTAATAATTATGCAATGCTACATTTCACAATGGTTCAAGTATGAAAACTTCAGTTGCTATCTCACAGAGTCAATATGCAGTGTTCATGGTCTTTTGAGCCTCTAAACACAACAAACTAGTCTCACACCTATTTGTTTAGTGAGGATGTGACGTCCTAATGCATGAGCAATTTAACTGTGTGGATGTGGTTTATGGGGTTTATGCCTTTGATTATGGACTTTCATACCTCTAATCATTTAACCTGACTTAGCCTAACAACTACTTCTATGAGTGGTGATGTGACAATTCTAAGTCGATGTCTAGCTATCGTCCCGTCTTATTAATCAAGCAAGGCAAATTAGGTATAGTTTCTATCCTAACCGCGAATCTTATCATAAAGACAAGAACTTGCTCCCTACATTCTTCCTTTCTAACCTAGGGCTACCCTTTCAAGCTTTTACCTAAGCTTAACGAGTTTGTTTTCATGGTGATCAAGCATAAAAACAATAATAATTAAGAATGCAAGACAAAACAATAACTAAAAACTCAAACCAAAGATGATTCATGTATTTACATTCATATGATGTAGCCTCAAGTTTAGCGGCTCATTTTTGTACAATTACTCAAAAACATGATTAAAGTGATATATGTACAAGAATAATTAAAAGAGAATGAAAGACCTTGAACCCTAGGTGAAGTTCTTTGCTTCTCCCTTCGCTCCTCTCCACATTCCCAAAAATATTTTCGTGATAAATGATTTTAGAAGCTAAGGGTTTAGTTTATACTAAGTGAAAAATTACATATTTTGGCCGGCCATGAACTCCCTCCATGTCACGTTGCCAATCGCGGCAGATTGCCTCCGTGACATGGAGGCATTGCGCATGCTTACTGGAACTTCGGCCTTGGCATGTCATGGGCGAGGCTTGTGTGCGTCGCCTGGCGTGGCACGGAGGCCATCACACCTCTCGAGCACCATGGCATGGCTTGGTTGCGCAGCATCACTGGACGGGAAGGTTCTCGCATGCGCATGGCATGGGGCATGGCACGACGTTAGGCGTGGTGCACGCATAGCGGGGCATGCTGCCTGGTGCAGCCAGCCTGCCCTTTGCATTGTCTCATTGCCTTCTTTTGCACTTTGTTCCGAGGTTCCTCCTTAAGCCTCAATCATAATTTTTAGTCCTTCTTAAGCATTTTAAACCTACAAAACAAGGACTAATCATGTTGGTTAGTTCCAAAATAAAATTAAATGTAAATACATGAGAATTCGATCATATACATTGATAAATATGACTAAACTAAGGTATAAAATAGCACTTGGGCATGTAATTATGCCCAAGATCACTACCCCACACTTAAAGCCTTGTTTTTCCTTGGACAACTCTATTTCAACTCGTGCACATGAAGAACTCACACATAGCTAATTGAAGCGAGATGATTCAAGCCACGACTACACCGATTTTTTAAGATAGCAAGTTTAAAATAGAGCATGCAATATATAACCTCTAAAATCACATATAACTAAGTTAAGACTTCCTATCCTCAAGAATCAACTCTTAAACTTAGTAAATTCATGCAAATTAACCAATTAAGACCTACACTTTGAATTTTATCCTTCATCAAACATGTGACTTCACAACAAGAGAGTTATCCAATTTTCCCCTCATAAGTTTTCAAATTATAACATGTATGGGTATATGAATAAGAAATAAGCTCACTCTCACAAAGAATTCACATGCAACATGTATTGACCCATAAGCTTTCCTTTAGTGTTTTACTCCACTAATTTAGGAATGTTTAAAAGTAAGATCAAGTAGGACCTAGTGAATTGTAATGTAAGCTAAAGGATAGGTAGGTACTATTCTGGCCAGTCATAGTGACTATCTTCCCTAAGAGCTTTCAATACATCACACATTTATTGCGGACATCCCTTCTCTTACTTCACCTTTATTCTTTCCAACTCGCAATTTCTTCTTCGTTCCCCCATTTCATTAGGCACACTTAGGCTATTACTAAGAAGTACTTAAGCAATTTTTTTTCGCTCTTTTCTTCTTTTACTCCCTACCAACACTTATGCATTTTTAAACAAGTGCACCTCTAGTCTTTTCTTCAATACCCACAACTACTGTTTTCCTTCTTCTTCAAACTTCTCACTCCTTAACTTCTTTTGCATTTTCACTCAAGCACTTAGGAGTTTTGGATCAAATTCAAGGCTATTGAAAAGAAAAGATTAAGCTCATATTATGGCTAGCAAAGAATAGGCTAAAGGCTCAATGGGGCTAACTAGGATCATATATTAAAAGTAGGTAAAGCGATGGATAAAAATTAGGCTTGGTCAAAGAAATGCCTAAATCATCTCCTACAATTCACATCCCTCATTTCGTTTTGTATACACACCAGGCAAGTTCTAGACACTACACAATAGCATGGAATATTCAAAAACCTTACACTCGAAGCACATGCTCAATTCAAGAAAAATTCAGTAGACTCTTAACTCAGCTAATCACAAGAATTCAGAATTAAGCTTTATGCACATAAAGTCATATTCAAGAGCCTAGGTGTCTCAAACAGAGTTATACAATTGCTAAACATGCTTCAAAATTTACACCACTTGCATCTCACAATCATATATGCACATAATAAGAACATCAACTTTCAATCAGCTAAGGGTTCACAACAAAACCTATTGACTAATTTTCCCTCAAGACGATAATCATCCATCCATCATCGGGAAAAGTCCCTAACTAAGACTAACACCATTATATACAGACAAAGAAAAATTTTATTCATCGGTTCAAAGTGCCCTTCCTTCGAAAAAGAACTGAAAAGAAAAATCCAAGGGTGGGTGAATTATGCTCAACTCAAACTTCTCATCAAAATAATATAATATCTAGCACCAACTTCACCCCAAATTCATTAAGCACACAATTCAAAATTTTCTTGAATTATGTTATGTCCCTAGAGCATCTATTAATATTAATACAAGGGTGAGAAATACTCCCTGAGGACTCTAGGCCTAGCTAACAACATATTCTTCCTCATTTTTGAACATGTGGGTCATTGACCCCACACTCATCTTCTTGTCGTGCTCTTTAGCTCTTACTTCCTCGGGTACTCAGACTTCCCCTAAGTCTGTGCTTAGCAACCAAAACACACAACACAAGTGAAAAATAACAAAATAGAACAGAAACTAAAAAGAAAGTATACCTATGGTACTCTTGGGTTGCCTCTCAAGCAGCGCCTAATTTTACATCGCGACACGACGTAGAATATCCTTTGCAGGATATCCTCAAACAAGTGTTCCATTTTGAGAACCATCTTCTTCTCTTTTTGTTTTTAGAGGGAACAACCTCCACTCTGTCCCTCTCTTCTTCCATCTTCTTTTTCAATTTTAGCCCTCCATCAGACTCGGGCTGAAATGTCATCATGGCCTGCAACATTGGACCCATGGAATCTACCACACCACACTTAGAATCTAACAACACACTGATCTTACAAAGATCTCTGTAGTGTGTGGGTGGGTTGATCTCTTGGTAGACTCTGAAGAGCTCTTCTTCATCATTGGCCCTCATTTTAAGGGTACCTGGTCTTACATTTATGATGGCTTCTCCAATAGCCAAGAATGGTCGTCCCAAGATCAGGGGCACCTTATCATCAACTTTAAAGTCAACAATTATGAAATCAGCAGGTATAATAAACTTACTCACTTTGATGAGAAGGTCCTAAATTATTCACTTTGGTGCCACTGTGGACTTATCTGCCAGCTGCAGCATAACTCGTCTGGGCCTCGACTGACCCAACCCTAGTGTTACACCCCATAAGTTCCTGACATTTAGTCGGCCTATTCGTATGTTAGTCAAGAGTTTTATAGTACGACGTGTGTGGAAAAGGGCCTGGGAAAAAGTTGAACGAGCACGAAATGGGAGAAGCGAGGGAGAAGGCTGGAGCAGGCTGCACCTGGGGCAGCGTGCCACAGACCCCCTCCCTCCATGTCGGGCATCGCGGCACGCCTATAACCTGGCGCAACAGGGTCTGTGCCACGGATCCCGTTGATGTTCCATGATTTTATGGCACTTTCTACGCTTAAAACCAAGAAATTGTGTACATTTCGGGTATGTTTACATAGGTATGATGTGTTTTGTGCTTAATGTTGCAGGAAAATAGGTTCAGAAGTGAACTAGGAAAATTAAGGCTGAAAGCAACTGAAAGGGCGACTTCCAGTCACTTCACGAGTCGTTGGCAAGAGGCACGACTCATTGTTGAAGCCGTGGACAAATGATGAAGTTTGAAGATGCTGAGACAGTGTACCTGACAAGTTGAGGGAACGACTCGTTACACCTAGTAACGAGTCGTGAAGACTAGTAGAGAAAATATTACCAAAGTAGCCAGTGGAGTTGACGATAGACTTGATAAGTCATTAGTTGACTAAATGACTACTTGGCAGATCACTGGAACCAACCGTAAGGTGCACTAGAATTTTGAAGGAGTTAGACCACGAGGGGCCTGATGACTCATGCCCAGGAACAACGAGTTGTTAGGTGACCCGTTTCCACAACTGGGTATATTTCTGAGGACGACTATTTTTAGCAAGGCACGACTCGTCAGAGGTCCCAACGTCGCCACCTAGCTCGTGGCCACTACCGACCTGGTTTCCAGTTTTAGTTAGGAAAAGGTTTTCTTTGAACTATAAATACACTGTTTAGGTTTATTTTTGGAGAGAAGCCAATTGTTATTAGTTTTCAAGTATGATTTTGGTGTTGAACAATTATTCTTGAGTCAAGAAACAAGGTTTACAATTTTGTTCTTGAATTCGAGGATCAAAAACAACATTGGAATTTATTCATCAACATTGGAGTTTTATTCAATCTACTTGGTTTTTCTTCAATGATAATTTGTAAGTTGCAATTATCATTTATTCAATATTTTGTGATTGTGATCATACAAGCATGAGTAGCTGAAACCATAACTAGGGTTGTGGGAACTAAGATGAATTAACACACATAGGTTAAATACTTCGTGATTCTTGAACGGGGTTTTATGCATGTATTGATTTTTCCTTCATTTTGATTGATTTTTGAAGGTTTCAAATGTTAGGACTTGCCTTATTCTTACTTACCAAACCAAGGAGGTAATGAATGGGAAAAGGGATTAACAACAGAGATTTGAGGCTATCAATGCTCATCTAATAGCTTGAACTTATACGGTGATAGCTAATCCAATATTAAGGTAAGGGTCAATTAAAATACACCCGTATATGGACCAAGTTGCGTGGTGATAATCGTCTAGATACGGGACCAACAGGTGAACCTAACTTACCAATATCGCATGTTAAACATCGGAATAGATCATTAGTTTATAAGTCTTGTGGTTATGAAGTCTTGGGGAACACAATCCTAGTCAAGTCGTTAATTGAATATAAACCGAATTTGATCTAAGCATTCAGTAGCTTTACTTTTGTTTATTATTCTATTTCTTTCCCCCTTAATATAGAAGTAACTCGATAGTAATAGCCATTAGCATTAACTTATGTTCTTACCATATTCCCTGTGGGATCGACCTCAACCTTTGTTGGGTTCTATATTTGACAATCGACCGCTTTATATCTCAATTGCGAGGTGTAATTTGGGCGACATCATATTTTGGCGCCATTGCCGGGGAATACAGCTAAGGCTTTAGTTAATTGTGTTTGCTTTACTATTGATTCTTATTTCTTGTTTATTTTTCTTTTGTTGTTTTGGTTGCTTAACAGGTCTTAGGTTTGAGCATGCTCGATACTAGGAACCAAGGAAATCCCCTGGTTCCAATTGATCACGAACTTGAGCAGAAATTAAGAAACCTGATAAGAATGGCCAACATCCAAGAGCAGGAAACCATGGACCAAGCCACAATGAGAATGTTGGCCGAAGAGCAATCTTAGGCTAGAGATCATGAATTAGCTAGAGTTGCTGAAGAGCAATGTCTAGTTGCAGAAGAAGAGTGAGCTAGACGACCCGGAGATACAAAACACCAGAGACACCGATATTTTGATGAGGAGGATGATGCTGATATAGATGAAGTCGGTGCCACTAGAGCTATAGTCCCTCCTCCTTTGCCTGTTGGGGAAAAGTTTGACATTTCCAGTGCAATGATCCAATTGCTCAATATAAAGGGAATATTTGCGGGTCATGCATCTGATGATGCCTATGCTCACTTGACAAATTTTGTGGGTATATGTAAGGCATACAAACAACCGGGGTGAGTCAGGATGCAATTAGACTGAGGTTATTTCCATTCTCACTAGGGAGTGAGGCAACGATATGGTTGGCTGAGCTGTCGAATGATTCCATCACTACTTGGAGAGAGCTTAAGAGAGCTTTTCTTGAAAGGTTCTTCCAACCATCCAAAGTGTTGCAGTTGAAAGATGAAATATATAACTTCAAACAGTTAAATTCTGAGGCACTTCACGAGACCTGGCTACATTTCAACAAAAAGTTCAAAAGGGTGCCAAATCATAGTATTCCAGATGATACATTATTGGAGATCTTTTATAGGTCTCTGAATGGAAACACCAAGGCGATGGAAGATACCATCTCCGGAGGAACCTTTATGAGCCACACTTATGTAGAGGCTGCTGAAGATGCTAGACATGATCACCAAAACCAACCGATCTTGGCAAACTAGAGAGCCAGGATTCCGGCTGGTTCTTATGCGGTTGGATGTCTGCAGAACAGAGGAGAAAAGATGAGGAGAGTGATCAAGATATCTGTTATACCCCGTAAGATTCCCGGCACCTAGATGGCCTATTCACACATTGGTTGAGCATATTTGAAAGCCATACGTGCTAGGGAAAGGCCCGGGAAAGGATCGGACGAGTAGCCTATTGAACCATCGCGGAAGGAGCCGGGGCAGAGCCCCTCCGCGATGGCAACATGTCACGGAGGTGGAGCCTCCGCGTTGGCTCCGTGACACGTTGGGCCTATCCAGGCCTAAGTATATAAAGCCCCACTTCGGTTTGTGATGTTATATCCCTTATTTAATTTCCAGAAAAATGTAGAAAACAAAGAGAGACGAAGAGGGTTAACATATTATCGTCCGATTACGCTGCCAAACGTAGTCCAAATCTAAATTAACTCCAGATACCGAAGTATTTAGCAGCAGGGAGCATTCCTACGGATTTAGTTTCGTGGAATTCGGCCGAAAAATGGTCGTGCTATCGGGCTAAGGTAATGGAATTGCTCCAAACTAGTGTCTATGTGCTCCTAGCCGTAAAGTGAATATTTCTCCCTTCTAGACTTTTGAAAAATAGCAAGTTTTCGACCGTCTTTCGATAAGCCTAAGTTTAGGCTATAATTTTATCGAAAGTGACGTCATCCTTCAAAATAAAGCTGTATTTATCATTAATTAACGTTTATATGAATGCAGTTGGGAGAAATAGTTGGAGTACTGACCGAGCCTCGTCCGACATTCGGATAACTCGAGGTTAAGGTATGTGAAGTAGTCTCCTCGGCAAGTTAGAGGTTTTAGTCGTATAAATCATAGTAAACTCCGTATTTGAAACTCTCGGAGTTGAATGTTGAGAATTAAGTAAGTCTAATAGATTCTGAGTTGTGTTGCCGTATCGTATTCAGTCCGAAAGATAGCAAAGCATGCGCCAAAGGACGAGTTAGCATTCCAGATTCGGTATTGCCTATTGTATGATTAGCAAGCATGTTGTAGAATAAAAAGATACAGATTTTCATAATAAAGTTAGTAAAGTAAAATTAGATAGACAGACAGTTTTATGGCTACAGATTAGCCATTCAGACAGATAGTATCCCGGCTACAGATTAGCCAAACAGTTAAATAAAGATTTTAGAATCAGTATAATCAGTAAAGAATCAGTATAATACAGAACGAGATCAGAATAAGAAATCATATTTCAGATAGTCTTTTTCAGTTATACATGCTTGCTATTTATATGTGCTACTTTTTTGTTGAGACTTGATGTGGCGTGAGGGCACCTTATTGAGTGTCCTCGCCGCCCCTGGGTTGGTAATCGTGTCGCCCACTGAGCGGGTGGGTTTACGTCACTCCAAGGAGTGGCATGCCGTCCCCAGTTTGGACGAAGATGGGATGAAGCTTTCCCCATAGAAGGCTGATCAGCATTACAATACAGATAGCCCTATTGTGCGCAAGCGCCTAGGGAACAGATACAGATACAGTTACAGTACAGATCTTATTACAGGTGCAACTCCGGTTTCAGATAGCCCTGAGGAGAGTTCCAGGGAACCAGACCCTATCTGTTACTGTCTGCACAGGAGTCCCCCGTACTCATACACGGTTATTTATATCGGAGGCTATGGCCCGAGCCGGAGACCCAGGGGGCCGGTAGTGGAGCTCCAAGTGAGCAGATGAGTGGAGTGACTTATTTTTGGCTGGTTTTGACCTGGGTAGAGGTATATAAATTATTTGCTTTCTTGGCGCCATCTGGCTTATGGGGGTTGGTATTGGCTCTTGCTTGCTAAATGTATATGTATTTATGTGCCTTATATATATTAGTTAACAGACAACAGGACGTTGTGACTACAGGCACGCTCCTGCCTATCAGTGTAGAAAGGTTTGATCTAGTTCCTATCAGCTCTTCAGATTCAGTTATCTTCTGCTCACAGACTTGTTAGTTATGTTATCTGTATTTAGTTGTATTATTTCAGTTGCTTTGCATACTCGGTACCAGTGGTACTGACGCCCAGTGGGGTGCTGCATTACTTGCCTACAGGTACTCATAGATGAGGAAGCGATTCCTCGTGATCCAGCCAGCGAAGAGTCATCATCTCCTGTCATCCGGAGCTTGATATTCAGAGGTGTATTTCATTTTCTTTGTTGTATAGTACGGGTAGGTCGGGGCCCTGTCCCGACCATCTTATCAGTATTCCTAGAGGCTTGTAGTCTGTATATATTTCCCTGTGGTCAGTTGAGCCGGTCATGTGAGGCCGTGCAGTTGTATAGCTGTTTAGTATCTCTGTTTTTATGCTGGTCGCATGGGGCCATAGTTTAATAGTAGTGGTGACCTTTCCGGTCACGTAGCTGTCCAGTATTTCCATTGTTGAGTTACAGATAACTAGACAGCATGGTGGCCTTGTCGACCCGCATAGGTTTCCCCCTTTGTAAGTATGTTTCTGGTTAGTTGAAGTTTTATACAGGTGGCTATAGGCCCAGTTGGCCAGAGGATGTGTTTACAGCTGTTGTATAGCCCGTTGTTTCCAGAAATCTGAGTTAGAGCTAGCCAGGCACCAGTTGTGCTTAGGCTTACCAGTTAGCAGTCTAGATCCTACTAGGGCACCAGGTGCCAGTCATACCCCCCAAGGCGGGGCGTGACAAACTTGGTATCAGAGCAGGTCGTGTCCCAAGGAGTCTGCAAGCCGTGCTAAGTAGAGTCTTGTCTATGGATGTGTTGTGCACCACATACTATAGGCAGGAGGCTGCGAGGCATGATAGGATGGTTACTTTTCTTTCTCAGTCAGTCGTGCTATAGAGCGGTACAGTATAGGGTTGAGTACCTAAAACTTATCGTATTCTTTATCTATAGATAAGAATGGCAGATCAGCGGCACCCTGCCACAGGCAGGAGATTAGACCCAGCAGTAGGAGAAGGCACCAGCAGGATGCCTCAGCTTCAGTCAGAGTTAGCCCGGTCTGAGGGCGATATAGAGGCTTCATCACAGCCCTGTCAGCAGTCCCCCCTCACATCAGGAGCCGTTGGGCACTACACCGCCCCCAATAGCCCCTGTGCCTTTGCCATCAGATCAGGAGGTTCGTAGCGCTATAGTTATGTTAGCACAAATGATGGCAGCAGAGCCTTCAGGTGGGTCAGGGAATTTTTGGCACTAGGTCCTCCACAGTTCACTAGGTCAGATCAGGCAGAGGACCCTCAGGACTTTCTAGATCAGATGCAGAGAATTTTCCGGGTTATGCATGTGACCCCTTCAGAGTCTGTCGAGTTGGCAGTGTTCCGGTTGCGGGATATACCAGTACTATGGTACGAGAGTTGGGAGAGGTCCCGAGGGAGAGATGTTACCCCTCCGACCTTGACCAGCTTCTCGGGAGGCCTTCTTGGACCGTTACTTGCCACGAGAGATCCGACAGGCCCGGATGGATCAGTTTTTGCATCTGGAGCAGGGGGCGAGGAGCGTACGCGAGTATGCTTTACAATTTGACTCCTTAGCCCATTATGCTCCAACATTTGTTGATACTATGCCAGCTAGAGTTCACAGATTTATTATGGGTCTGAACCCGGAATATATTGAAGCTTGCATGACGGCTACGCTATGAGAAGATATGGACATTGCCCGAGTGCAGGCCTTTGCTCAAACCATTGAGGGTCTTAGACAGCGGCAACAGAGTAGTAGACAGACTAGTCAGGAACAGCGCCGTAGAGATAGATCTGACGAGATGCAAAGGGAAGTTCAGAGAGGATCTAGGCCTCGACTATCAGATAGACCCCCTAGACCCCCACCTCCACCATAGCAGCAGCAGCAGTGAGGTAGATATGTGCGATAAGGGCAATCAAAGCCCAGTGGCAGTTCCAGAACAGTAGAGTCCCCGCAGTAGAGAAGGGGATAACAGAGCAGATTTGCACCCTCACCCTGCCCCTACTGTAATCGACCACACTCCGGAGCTTGTAAATATGGCTCCACTGGGTGTTATATTTGCGGACAGGAGGGGCATCGGATGAGAGATTGTCCGACCAGAGGTCAGGGGAGTAGAGAAAGTCAAGACAAGGTATCCGCAAGGCCACGAGCCCCAGCAGCCTCAGCGGGGCGTAGGCCTTCAGGTTCAGTAGGCAGAGGCCGAGGTAGATCAGGAGCCTCCAGTTTAGGTACGGGTTCAAACTGTACTTATGCACTACCAGGGAGACATGATTCAGAGGCATCTCCAGATGTAGTGACAGGTATGCTGACTATCTATTCATGTTCTGCTTACGTATTGATTGATCCAGGATCCACTCTGTCATATATTACCCCATTTGTGGCACGAAAGTTCAATATTGCACCAGAATTATTACAGCAGCCCTTTTCAGTATCCACGCCCATCGGTGACTATTATAGCTAGCAAAATTTACCGAGGGTGTATAGTGGAGGTTGCTGGCCGCCAGACTACAGTAGATCTGGTAGAGCTAGAAATGATAGACTTCGATGCCATAATGGGTATGGATTGGCTAGTGTCGTGCTACACCAATGTAGAATGTTGGACCAAAACGGTCTGATTCCACTTTCCAGGAGAGGCAGTGCGAGAGTGGAAAGGCAGCACAGCTACTCCAAAAGGTAGGTTTATTTCCTACCTTCAGGCGAGGAAATTGATAACTAAGGGATGTATCTACCACCTAGTCAGAGTTCAGGATGTTCGGGCAGAATCTCCGACACTCCAGTCTGTTCCGGTGGTGAACGAGTTCCCTGATGTGTTTCCGAATGAGTTACCTGGTATTCCCCCAGAAAGAGAAATAGATTTCGTTATTGATTTACTACCAGGCACTCAGCCTATATCAATTCCTCCTTATCGTATGGCTCCTGCAGAACTCAGAGAGTTGAAGGAGCAGTTGAAAGATTTGTTAGATAAAGGTTTCATCAGGCCGAGTACTTCACCATGGGGTGCGCTAGTTCTATTTGTGAGAAAGAAAGATGGCTCGCTCCGTATGTGCATAGATTATCGGTAGTTGAACAAAGTTACAGTAAGGAATAAGTATCCGCTTCCCAGAATAGATGATTTGTTTAATCAGCTACAAGGGGCCAGATACTTTTCCAAGATTGACTTGCCGTCCGGATATCACCAGGTTCGAGTTCGTGAAAGAGATATCCCCAAAACGGCGTTCAGGACCCGATATGGACACTTTGAATTTCTAGTTATGTCCTTTGGGTTAACGAATGCCCCAGCAGTATTCATGGACCTGATGAATAGTATTTTCAGACCATACCTGGACCTGTTCGTGATCGTTTTTATTGATGATATCCTGGTGTATTCTCGCTCCGAAGAAGATCACCGGACTCATTTACGGATAGTGCTCCAGATTCTCAAGGACCACCAGTTATATGCTAAGTTCTCCAAGTGTGAATTCTGGCTTAACTCAGTAGCCTTCTTAGGGCACATTGTGTCGAATGCTGGTATACAGGTTGACACGCAGAAAATAGAAGCAGTTAAATCATGGCCTAGGCCTACCACTCTTACCAAAGTCTACAGTTTTCTGGGGTTAGCGGGATATTACAGGAGATTTGTTGAGGGATTCTCTACTATAGCGGCACCTCTGACCAAACTGACACAAAAGGCAGTGAAGTTTTAGTGGACAGAGGCATGCGAGCAGAGCTTCTAGGAGTTAAAGGATAGATTAACCTCCACCCCAGTGTTAGCATTGTCGGAAGGTACAGAAGGTTATTCAGTGCATTGCGATGCATCAGGCGTTGGGTTGGGTTGTGTGTTGATGCAGCATGGTAAGGTGATTGCGTATGCTTCCAGACAACTGAGGAAACACGAAAAGAATTACCCTACCCACGACCTGAAATTAGTCGCAGTGATCCACGCCTTAAAGATATGGAGACATTACTTGTATGGCGTCCATGTGGATATTTTCACAGATCATAAGAGCCTACAGTATATCTTCACTCAGAGGGAGTTGAATTTGCGACAGCGTCGCCGGTTGGAGTTATTGAAAGATTATGACGTGGACATTCTATATCATCCAGGAAAAGCCAATGTAGTAGCAGATGCTCTCAGCCGTAAATCAATGGGAAGTTTGGCGCATTTGCAGCCCGAGAAGTGGGAGTTGGTCAGAGAAATACATCAATTAGCTAGCCTAGCCGTTCGTATAGCAGACATAGAAGACAACAGAGCAGTAATTCAGAACACCGTTGTGTCGTCATTAGTTGTGGAGGTAAAAGAACGGCAATATGAAGATCCTGACCTGGTCCAGTTTAAGGGCAGAATTTAGCAAGGGAAAGCGCCAGATTTTCAGATAACTGAGGAAGAAGTGCTGTTATGTAAAGGTCGCCTCTGTGTTCCATATGTTTCAGGGCTCCGCCAGCAAATTATGAACGAGGTACATTGCACCCGTTATTCTCTTCACCCCGGTGCGATGAAAATGTACCATGATATCAAGGAAAACTACTGGTGGCCAGGTATGAAAAGAGAAATTGTTGAATTTGTAGCCCAGTGTCCTAACTGCCAACAGGTGAAAGCAGAACATCAGAAACCAGGCGGTTTGACTCAGGACATAGCTGTGCCTCTCTGAAAATGGGAAGCCGTGAATATGGATTTTGTAGCAAGATTTCCCTGTACCAGAAATAGACATGACTCTATATGGGTAATAGTTGACAGATTGAAAAAATCAGCTCATTTCCTGCCAGTAGGAACTACCTTCTCGGCCGAAGATTATGCGGAGTTGTATATCCGAGAAATAATTAGGTTGCATGGAGTACCAGTATCCATTATTTCAGACAGAGGAGCATAGTTTACAGCTAGATTCTGGCAGTCGTTTCAAAGAGGTCTGGGAACGCAGATTAATTTGAGCACAACATTACACCCTCAGACAGATGGACAGGCTGAACGTACTATTCAGACGCTCGAAGATATGTTGTGAGCATGTGTGCTAGACTTTGGTGGTAGCTGGGATGAGCATTTGCCCCTAATTGAATTTGCTTATAATAATAGCTATCACTCAGCATCCAGATGGCACCTTTTGAAGCCTTGTATGAGCGAAAATGCAGATCGCCGATTGGCTGGGTTGAAGTAGGAGAATCAGCGTTGATTGGGCCAGACATCATTCAACAGTCAAAGGAAAAGGTAAAGCTTATCAGAGAACGCCTACTAACTGCACAAAGCCGCCAGAAATCATATGCTGATATACGGAGCAGAGACTTAGAATTTGATGTGAATGACTGGGTATTTCTGAAGGTATCTTCGATGAAAGGGGTGATGACATTCGGCAGGGAAAGGTAAGCTCAGTCCGAGGTTTGTTGGGCCTTATCAGATTCGTCGAAGAATAGGCCAAGTGGCATATGAGTTAAACTTGCCTCCAGAATTGGAATTCGTTCATTTGTTCTTCCATATATCTATGCTGAGGAAATGCATAGGAGACCCATCCAGAGCAGTCCCAGTCCCGGATATCCAGGGTACGGAAAGCTGGCCTATGAAGAGGTTCCAGTAGCCATCTTAGACAAACAGATTCGCAGATTGAGGACTAAAGATATTGCGTCTGTCAAAGTATTGTGGCGTAACAGGAACCGAGAGGAGATGACGTGGGAGGCGAAGGAAGATATGAAAGCTAGATATCCTCACTTATTCCAGGCCTAGTCAGGAGACAGGTATCTCCGTATTATTACTTATGCGATACCTTATGGTTGTATATGTATAAATGAGAAAGACTGATGTTAGCTATTAAGTGAACTTATAGCATTGTGTGGAGTACCTGTATTGGACCTTTCTGCATTTCAGATTTCTAGGATAGTCCATATTACAGGGGAAACTCTGTCGAAATTTTTGTAGAAATAAGTTGAATAAGTTGAGTAGTCCTCTAGATAGAAGGTTACATTCGAGGACGAATGTTCTTAAGGGGGGAGAATGTTATACCCCGTAAGATTCCCGGCACCTAGATGGCCTATTCACACGTTGGTTGAGCATATTTGAAAGCCATACGTGCTAGGGAAAGGCCCGAGAAAGGATCGGACGAGTAGCCTGTTGAACCATCGCGGAAGGAGCCGGGGCAGAGCCCCTCCGCGATGGCAACGTGTCATGGAGGTGGAGCCTCCGCATTGGCTCCGTGACATGTTGGGCCTGTCCAGGCCTAAGTATATAAAGCCCCACTTCGGTTTGTGATGTTATATCCCTTATTTAATTTCCAGAAAAATATAGAAAACAAAGAGAGACGAAGAGGGTTAACATATTATCGTCCGATTACGCTGCCAAACGTAGTCCAAATCTAAATTAACTCCAGATACCGAAGTATTTAGCAGCAGGGAGCATTCCTACAGATTTAGTTTCGCGGAATTCGGCCGAAAAATGGTCGTGCTATCGGGCTAAGGTAATGGAATTGCTCCAAACTAGTGTCTATGTGCTCCTAGCCGTAAAGTGAATATTTCTCCCTTCTGGACTTTTGAAAAATAGCAAGTTTTCGACCGTCTTTCGATAAGCCTAAGTTTAGGCTATAATTTTATCGAAAGTGACATCATCCTTCAAAATAAAGCTGTATTTAGCATTAATTAACGTTTATATGAATGCAGTTGAGAGAAATAGCTGGAGTACTGACCGAGCCTCGTCCGACAGTCGGATAACTCGAGGTTAAGGTATGTGAAGTAGTCTCCTCGGCAAGTTAGAGGTTTTAGTCGTATAAATCATAGTAAACTCCGTATTTGAAACTCTCAGAGTTGAATGTTGAGAATTAAGTAAGTCTAATAGATTCTGAGTTGTGTTGCCGTATCGTATTCAGTCCGAAAGATAGCAAAGCATGCGCCAAAGGGCGAGTTAGCATTCCAGATTCGATATTGCCTATTGTCTGATTAGCAAACATGTTGTAGAATAAAAAGATACAGATTTTCATAATAAAGTTAGTAAAGTAAAATCAGATAGACAGACAGTTTTATGGCTACAGATTAGCCATTCAGACAGATAGTATCCCGGCTACAGATTAGCCAAACAGTTAAATAAAGATTTCAGAATCAGTATAATCAGTAAAGAATCAGTATAATACAGAAAGAGATCAGAATAAGAAATCAGATTTCAGATAGTCTTTTTCAGTTATACATGCTTGCTATTTATATGTGCTACTTGTTTGTTGAGACTTGATGTGGCGTGAGGGAACCTTATTGAGCGTCCTCGCCGTCCCTGGGTTGGTAATCGTGTCACCCACTGAGCGGGTAGGTTTACGTCACTCCAAGGAGTGGCATGCCGTCCCTAGTTTGGACGAAGATGGGATGAAGCTTTCCCCATAGAAGGCTGATCAGCATTACAGTACAGATAGCCCTGTTATGCGCAAGTGCCCAGGGAACAGATACAGATACAGTTACAGTACAGATCTTATTACAGGTGCAGCTCCGGTTTCAGATAGCCCTGAGGAGAGTTCCAGTGAACCAGACCCTATCTGTTACTGTCTGCACAGGAGTCCCCCGGACTCAGACATGGTTATTTATATCGGAGGCTATGGCCCGAGCCGGAGACCCAGGGGGCTAGTAGAGGAGCTTCGAGTGAGCAAATGAGTGGAGTGACTTATTTTTGGCTGGTTTTAACCTGGGTAGGGGTATATAGATTGTTTGCTTACTTGGCGCCATCCGGCTTATGGGGGTTGGTATTGGCTCTTGCTTTCTAAATGTATATGTATTTATGTGCCTTATATATATTAGTTAATAGACAGCAGGCCGCCGTGACTACAGGCACGCTTCTGCCTATCAGTGCAGAAAGGTTTGATCTAGTTCCTATCAGCTCTTCAGATTCAGTTATCTTTTTCTCACAGACTTGTTAGTTATGTCATCTGTATTCAGTTGTATTATTTCAGCTGCTTTGCATACTCGGTACCAGTGGTACTGACGCCCAGTGGGGTGCTGCATTACTTGCCTGCAGGTACTCATAGACGAGGGGGCGATTCCTCGTGATCCAGCCAGCGCAGAGTCATCAGCTCCTGTCATCCGGAGCTTGATATTCAGAGGTGTATTTCATTTTCTTTGTTGAATAGTACGGGTAGGTCGGGGCCTTGTCCCGACCATCTTATTAGTATTCCTAGAGGCTTGCAGTCTGTATATATTTCCCTGTGGTCAGTTGAGTCCGTCGTGTGAGGCCGTGCAGTTGTATAGCTGTTTAGTATCTCTGTTTTTATGCTGGCTGCGTGGGGCCATAGTTTAATAGTAGTGGTGACCTTGCCAGTCACGTAGTTGTCCAGTATTTCCATTGTTGAGTTACAGATAACTAGACAGCATGGTGGGCTTGTCGGCCCGCATAGGTTTCCCCCTTTGTAAGTATGTTTCTGGTTAGCTGAAGTTTTATACAGGTGGCTATAGGCCCAGTTGGCCGGAGGCTGTGTTTATAGCCATTGTATAGCCCGTTTTTTTCAGAAATCTGATTTAGAGCTAGCCAGACACCAGTTGTGCTTAGGCTTACCAGTTAGCAGTCTAGATCCTACAAGGGCACTAGGTGCCAGTCATACCCCCCAAGGCGGGGCGTGACAATATCGCAGAGATAAAGACCACCATGGGGTTGCTTGCCAAGCACTTGATGGGAGTCGAGCAGAAAAGGTAAATGTTGTGGGTTCTCAGGGCAAGGCCCCAAGAAATGATATATGTGAATCTGAGTCTGAAGAAGAAGCTAATTATTTAAATGATTAGAGGGTGGGTTTTCGAACCAATACCCAAGGTTCTAACCAAGACTCTTGGCGTCAAGGTCAAGGGAACCAAGGTCGGAACTTTTACAAGGATAATAATTACAACCAGGGCCAATTTCGAGATAATGGAGACTGGAAGAAGCACGAGGAGTTCAAAAATGATATAGGCGGTCTATATGTTCCCCCAAGAAACCGTGAGCCAGATTCCATTGGTTCAAGGGTTGAGGACATGCTCTCCAAAGTACTCAAGCAGACGGAGACAATAGATGGCCACTTTAAGGAGCTTCGTGATGATATTTTCGATTTAAATCAAAAGATGGAGTCACATGCCATGGCGATCAGGCAGATTGAGCAGCAGATGAGTCAGATGTCTGTTGCAATGAATCATAGGCAGAAAGGCACACTTCCCAGCAATACAGTGCAAAATCCAAAAAATGACAGTCACTGCATGGCGATCACTACTTGGAGCGGGAAGGCCACAGTTGATCCTCCAAAGCCAGTTGTAATTAAGGAGTCAGAAAATCCCATCTTGATGAATGATGATGGTGTAGCGGATTTTGAAAACCCAACTTTGATTGGAGACTCAAATGTGCAAACTGCTCCAAGTAATGCAAAGGAGCAAGGAGCTGCCCATAGGAAGGAAAAGGAGGCACAACAAAAACTTACATCGATCCCTAGACCTCCTCCTCCTTATCGAAAACGTTTAAAGAAGAAAGCCAAAGATGGGAAGTATCAAAAGTTTATCTCTATGCTTAAGCAGTTGTCGGTGAACATCCCATTAGTCGAGGCACTTGAGCAGATGCCCAGATATGCGAAATTCATGAAGGACCTTGTCACCAGGAAAAGGACTGTAAGTTTGAAACCTATCGATAATTTGCACCACTGTGGTGCCATAACTACACGGGTCCTAGATCAGAAGAAGGAAGACCCAGGTGCATTTACGATACCTTGCACCATTGGGGATATTGAGTTTGCAAGGGCGCTTTGTGACTTGGGAGCTAGCATAAATTTGGTGCCGCTAGCAGTATTCAAAAAGTTAGGCCTGGGAACCCCCACACTGACTATTATGCGGCTACTGATGGCTGAAAGAACCATTAAAAAGCCAGTGGGGATTTTATTTGATGTTTTTGTTAAGGTGGACAAATTTATATTCCCAGCAGACTTCGTGATTCTAGACTGCAAAGTCGATTCTGAGGTCCCCATCATTTTGGGGCGACCATTCCTTGCAACAAGTAGGGCCCTAGTAGATGTGGAGGCAGGCCAGTTAAAATTCAGGTTGAACAAAGAAGAGGTCACCTTCAACATTAGCCGGACAATGAAACATCCAAGAGAATTCAACATAGTCTCAGCATTGGAGTATGGAGACAAATTACTTGACAAATTCTGAGTAGTCAAGAGACTTGCGTCGTACTGCGATGTTAAATCAGGTGCTGCATGGGAGGCAATCCATAGAGGTGTTTTGGTGAAGTCTGAGTAGCCAAAACACCCACGTCATGCTGTGACGTTAAATCAAGCGCTTAACGATGGGAACCCAAGTTGTAAATGTAAGAAATATGCAGTGTTTACGTTTGTTGATGGGTTATTAAGATGGGAAATTTGAAGTTGGAACCAAAAACTGGAACTTCAGTTCTGGTGAAAAATGTCACAGAACGAGTCATTGTCTGACCTGAAAACTCATTCTGTCAAATCGTGAAGAGAACTATAGAAAACAAGGGAGCAACTGGCGACTTAACGATTTGTTTCTTTAATAAATGAATCGTGAGGTCTTCCGTCATGTACACTGGATCAAAGGCAGAATTAAAAGGAAAAGGATGATAATGGCTCACTCAACAAATCATTGGGGGACCAAATGATTTATTAGGTAACCCATCTTGAAGCTACACTCATCCAAGGACCACTACTCGGGCCATGACTTGTTGGGTGACACCACGAGTCGTTACTTGAGTCGTTAGGTCCCAGGTAAGTTTGTTGAACTTAAGTCAAAGAACAAGGGGTCAAAATGAGTCGTTTCAACATGTAACGACTCGTTTAGTCATTCATCAGGCATTTCAATTAATTGACATCCAACCTAACCCAGGCTAGAATTAGGATAATTTTTAATTTAAAACACATAAAACCCGATTCCTATACCTTTCAAACTCTTCCTAAGCTTAAACCCAACACCCCAACAACTTTGAATTTCCCTCGTCTTCTTCCTCTTATAACCCATCGAGCAGCCCTAAAGATGCATTCCAACCATTCAAACCCACACACGATTGCACTCATCTTTGATCAAGCATCTTGTGAGTAATCTTTCCCATTAAATTGTGAATACTTTTTCATTTAAATAAGAATGTTGGTGACCCATGTTTTGATGAACTTTCACGGGGCTATTGAAATGTTGTCTGTGTTTTGATTTTTGCCCCATAATTTTAATGAACCCTAGGAAGGTTTAAACAAATGGATTGCGACTGAATTTACATTGGGTTGGTGTGAAAAAAAATAAAAAATTAAGTTTTGTGTTTATGGAGTTGAACAATAGGAAGAAGATGAAGATGAACCTATGGGTGAACTTAAACTCTTGAGCACGAGCTACATCACGAGTCGTTGGATGACCAAACCACTCATTGTGTAGCTCTTCCTGAGTGGGAAAATTAAACCACTAAGGCAGTATACCTAACGACTGACCTAACAACTCGTTGCCTTTGGCAATGACTCATTGGGACCAGTCATCAAGTACACTGGCCCAACTTGAAGGAAGTCCAGTTTGTGACAACGAGAGACCTCACGAGTCATTGCCAATGGAAACGACTCGTTTAGTCACTCATCAGGACCATTGGGCACCAGCTCAAAAATGTTTTTTGTTTCATCTCATCTTTCATACTAACAATGTTTCCACAGGTACAATGGCTCCAAGAGGTACACCGAAGAAGGGCCCAACAAAGAAACAAGCATCTAAGTGTAGTCAACCTTCATACCATAGACTGCGTGATGATCCATCCTCCTCTGAAGAGTCAAGTGGCTCTGAAGAAGAATATGACATATCAAAGGAGCAGTTAGTAAGGAGATCCACCAGGGATAGGGCTCAATAAACTTCAAATCCAACAGCCCTGGTCGATGCTCCCACTCCACTGGCAAGGGATCCACCTAGTCGCACTGATGATAATGCTAGGGCTGCAGCTGCACTTGCTCCCGAGGCCTCCACAGCTGGGCGGAACACAAAGATAGTTGAAGAGTCTCATGCTCAATGATGGGACTCTGATAATGAATTGACTGAGACCTCGGACATATTAAACGAGCAACCAAGGAATGTGCGGAGATGGTGTGTTCGTGGTATGCGAGCCATATATAATAGAGATATTGCTCCTAATGAGAAAGGCAATCCGAAGAGGAGCATATACGAAGATCCAAGGCTGATCACTACAGAGATGAAAGACCTTCCATATCTATAAGCGGTGTTCGACAAGTACAAGTTCTGCTGGTTGACCAAGCCATTAGGTAGATACAGCCCGTGCTTAGTCCTAGAGTTCTATGCAGCCTATGCGGCCACATTGTAGCATTTGGCATTGGGGGTCAGGATTGGAAAAAGAGGCTCGCCTTAAATCAGGTGTTGGTGTGAGAGACTCAGGTAGACATATCTGAGCGAACCATCTCTAGGATATTGTATGGGCCAGATATCATGCTCCGATGAACACGACCGAGTTCGACCACAGGCTATATGAGTTGAAGAAGTAAAGACCCAAAAGTTGAATAGCCAGGAGCGCATCAGGCAATACACTTGGCTGTCTCAAATCATTGCCACGTGAGATCAGCTGGTTGAATGGCTACACGGCACAGAGTCTCAGATAAAGAAGGCCATACTGAACTTTTAGGCAAAATTTTGATGGTCACTGGTGCGACACAGGCTGGTACCAACCAATAATGATAACATCCTCTCACCCGACAGAGCAACTTTGGTTGCAAGTATAATGGAGGGATATGACATCAACTTCTCGCGGTACATTGCTGAGGAGATTAGAGAGCGGGCGATCAATGACAGTACTACAATCCCCTTTCCCTGTCTGATTGATAGACTCTGTCAGGAGTCAAAGGTGCCAGAGTTTCCATCAGTTAACCAGAGACTAGTGGTCCAGAAGATAACTGATATCGGGTTGATTCGAGATGGCACAAACCCGGTATCGAGGGCAAGGACTCAGGCAGCTATATCCACTGGAGTGACCATATTAGCAGAGGCATTTGGCAGTGGGATGTAGACTGATGCAGCATAGTTCATTGATTTAGCAGCTGAGCCTATTTAGGGAAAAGAGACAGGTAGCCAACCTAAGGCTATAGAGGCAGCGGACACCTCTACGCCTACTGATGTTCCTGAATCATCATCTACAGCAGCAACACTGAGACCACCAGTTGCATCTCCACGAGCCACTATAGCCGGCCTAGTTACGATTTCATAGGAGTTTTTGGTTGATATGGCCAGGCGGCTAGCTAAGGCCGAAAAGCAGCAAGCACACACAGCTCTACAAGTTAAAGTTCTGATGGAGCAGGTAAAGTTGTGGGTGTTGAAGGAGTTAGAGACATTGTCCAGTGTTGTGCATGGCCGATTGGATGCTTTTGAGAAAAGAATGGATGAGCACCTTGCACAGTTACAGGCGCCTGAGTTGTCAAGATGGTACTCAGAGCTAGGAGCGCTCAGAGCTGAGGTGAGGGACTTGGCCGCACGACAGGTAGCTACAATCACTCCAACGATACTTCTTGTGATAGATGACGAGTTCGAAGAAGAGTTACCACCAATTTTTGATTTTATCACGGAGGATCCGGTGGCACATGATAAGGGAAAAAGGCCTCGAGAGGAGGGAAGTTTCGAAGATGATGCTTCTCTACTCCGTTAGCAAAAATGAAAGAGGAATGAGATGGAGAGAGCGCTGCATGTATCAAGAGAAGAGGCTCGACAGAGAGCCGATACTGAGGCAGCGAGAGCTCATGGAGAAGGAACGTACTCTGTTGGATCTGAAAATGCACCGAGTCAAACCAGTGATGTTGGAGATAACATTGGAGGCGTATCTACACCCTCCACCGACCAGGTAGTGACACCTAGGTCGCATAGGTATGTTCTTTATTTCCCTAGTTTTTTGGATATATAAATGCATCGAGGACGATGCATGTTTTTCTTGATGGGGGTGGGGAGGGATACCTGTGCATTCTTTTTGCTGGACATAACCCAAGGGTTTTTCTGGCCGGATATCTTTTCCCTCGAGTGTTCCATATCTAGTAAAACCGGCACATTTAGAATTTTATTTTATGTTGTTTGTGTTTTTTCGTGTCATTCGGAAGAGAGTTAGGTGAACTGAAGGTAGTCAAGAGCTTAATTGTTGATTTTTGTTGATTTATAATTTGATACCCCTTCGAAAATGTTTTATATGTGTATGTGAAAGTTGAAAAGTATGACCTTTGTGAATCTTTGCATGGCATTGAAACTGTGAACATGTTTACCATTGTATGGCTGAACCTGAACTAGCAGTTAGTAGAAGTGATGATGTTGACCTGTGTTATGTGTGAGTGAGGTTCAATGGCTTGTTTGTGTCAATCTAGAACTTGCCTGGTCAGTCGTACCGAGATAGAGGATAGGAAACTAGGGAAGGATCATAGGCCATTTTTGATTTATGAGCCCACTTTAGCCTTAAAAGACCTAACAAAAGAGAATAAAAATCCCTTGATCCAAATGTTTGAGTTTAAATTGACCTTTCTTTTTTTTTACACCAATTCACCTCCTTGCTTTTATTACGAATGAACCTATTTTGGCCCTGGTCACTCCTTGTACATTGTGAACCTCTACTCACGCAAATCACCTAAGTTGAGGGTGGCTACTATAGGGGTGATTAAGAAGAGTTGGGAGGAAAGAAAATTGGGTAATGAAAAAGAAAAGAGCGGGTGCAGTATGCATAATGAAAAGAAAGAAATAAGAATTGTTGTCAAAAAAGAGAAAGAAAAGAAAAGAAAAATGTGACATCAATGAGTTCTTGAATAAAGAGAAACCGCATCCATAGTTGCAAAAGCAAAGAAAAGAAGAAGCAGTTAAAGGGAAAAAGGGAGAAAATAGGGAAAAAGGTGAAAAGTGGAGCCAAGAGGTATGTAGTTCCAAGGAGGGTTGAGCTACTAATTCCATATGTACCATACCCTAGCCCGAGTCTACATTACAAGCCTATAAGCCCTATAGTGATCCTGGTTACTTGCCTAAAAATCGAGGCATTGAAAGTAGAGGCAAACCTATGGTATTGTATGCACACAGTTCGAATTTCTTTGTGAGAGCGAGTGAATCTTACCTAGTACCAAGAGGAATTTATAGACATAATCATATACACATGTGTGAGTGTGGGACTTCTTTGAGGTGAGAGCATTTGGTCAACAAAATCATCGGCAAATTTTTTGGGTCAGCGTTATAGATTTATGTGCATGGTTGCAAGTGATAGTGTTTTGCCATGTTTGATTCCTCTGTGTCATAGATGGAAATTTTGCATATGCATAGTGATTTGAGTTGATATGATGAGGGAGGGGTTAGAAAATTTTGATTTGATGAATGAATGTGACTTCCGTAAGTTTCCTAGAGTTTTTTTCGATTGAAGCATTGAAGTAGTTTAGTTTATTTTGTTTTGTTTTGTTTTTTCCTGAGGACATGCAAAAGTTCTACATTGAGGGTGTTGATGTGTCATGATTTTACGACACTTTCGACACTTAAAACCAAGAAATTATGCACATTCCGTGTATGTTTATATAGGTATGATGTGTTTTGTGCTTAATGTTATAGTAAAATAGGTTTGGAAGTGAACTGGGCAAACTAAGGCTGAAAACAACTGAAAAGGTGACTGTCAGGCACTTCACGAGTCGTTGGAAAGAGGAACGACTCGTTGTTGAAGCCGTGGGCAAAAGATGAAGTTTGAAGATGCTGAGACAGTGTACCTGATGAGTTGAGGGAACGACTTGTTACACCTGGTAACGAGTCGTGAAGTCAATCATGAAGACTTGTAGAGAAAATATTGCCAAAGTAGCCAGTGGAGTTGACAACAGACTTTACGAGTCATTAGTTGACTAAAAGACTCATTGGAAGATCACTAGAACCAACCGTAAGGTGCACTGAAAATTTGAAGGAGTTAGGCCACGAGGGGCCTGACGACTCATGCCCAAGCACAACGATTCGTTAGGTGCTCGTTGCCACAAGTGGGTATATTGCTGAGGATGACTATTTTTAGCAAGGCACGACTCGTCAAAGGTCCCAACGATTCGTGACCTAGCCCGTGGCCACTGCCGACCTGGTTTCCAGTTTTAGTTAGGAAAAGGTTTTCTTTGAACTATAAATACACTGTTTAGGTTTATTTTCGGAGAGAAGCCAATTATTATTAGTTTTCAAGTAGGATTTTGGTGTTGAGCGATTATTCTTGAGTCAAGAAACAAGGTTTACAATTTTGTTCTTGAATTCGAGGATCAAAAACAACATTGGAATTTATTCATCAACATTGGAGTTTTATTCAATCTACTTGGTTTTTCTTCTACGATAATTTACAAGTTGCAATTATGATTTATTCAATATTTTGTGATTGTGATCATACAAGCATGAGTAGCTAAATTCATAACTAGGATTGTGGGAACTAAGATGAATTAACACACGTAGGTTAAATAATTAGTGATTCTTGAATGGGGTTTTATGCATGTATTGATTTTCCCTTCGTTCTGATCGATTCTTGACGGTTGCAAACGTTAGGACTTGCCTTATTCTTACTTACCGGACCAAGGAGGTAATGAATGGGAAAAGGGATTAACAACGGAGATTTGAGGCTATCAACCCTCATCTAATAGCTTGAATTTGTCCGGGGATAGCTAATCCGATATTAAGGGTAAGGGTCAATTAAAATACATCCATATACGGACCAAGTTGCATGGTGATAATCATCTAGATAGGGGACCAACCATTTAGGTGAACCTAACTTACCAGTATTGCATGTTAAACATCGGAATAGATTACTAGTATATAAGTCTTGTGGTTATAAAGTCTTGGGGAACACAATCCTAGTCAAGTCGTTAATTAAATACAAATCGAATTTGATCTAAGCATTCAGTAGCTTTACTTTTGTTTATCATTCTATTTCTTTCCCCTAAAGAAATAAGTAACTCGATAGTAATAACCATTCGCATTAACTTAAGTTCTTACCATATTCCTTGTGAGATCGAACTCAACCTTTGTTGGGTTCTATATTTGACAATCGACCCCTTTATATCTCAATTGCGAGGTGTAATTTGGGCGACATCACCTGTGTCCACCACCAAAGTATATATATAAAGTCCCTTCACTTGTTGAATCATTATATATGATATACCTTCGTCCGAAAGTGAAACCCACGCCATTTTTAAGTTATTTCTTTTTTATTACGCTGTCCAAATCCAAATTAACTCCAGGTATCAAATTATAAGCCTGCAGGGAGCATTACTATGGAGTTAGTTTCTTAAAATTTGCCTGGTAAATCGTAACCCCGCCTAGTAGAAGTTTTCAGAATTGCTCCAAACTAATTTCTATATGATCACAGGATTCAAGTAAGTGTTTCTCCCTTAGGAACTATCGAGAAATTATACATTTTCGATCGTGTTTTGATAAGTTGAAGTATAGTTAGTATTAGTATTAAAAGTTTATTTTTGCCGAATTTAGTACTGAAACTAGTCGCATTCTCCCAGTAATACAATTGCAGTTTGGAAAGGGCTGTTGAATACAGATTAAAACTCACCGATTAGACAGAAAGTCGACACTTGAGGTATGTAAGGCTATCCCTTTGGCAAGTTACGTTCATGGTAAAGTTAGTATGACCCGTGTGTCTATAGTACTTTAGAGTAAACCTATTGGTGGCAGCTATTATAAACTAAATTGAGACTATGGTGACAACATAGTAATACTTGTCCGAGTTAATCTAGCTAGAATGGTCTTACTTCGATGTTGAGTAGTTAGATGTTATCCCATACAGGGTTCCATTTATTGAGGCCGCGAGGGCCACATTGAGTTCTATTTGTTCAGGCCGCTGATCACGGGCAAAAATATATGCCCGAGATACTCTTTATTACTTAAATTAGTCTTGTTTATCTAAGTTATCGTATACATTTTCATGTAATTTTAGATAAAATAAAGATATGTGATAACCAACATGATTAGCCTTTGTTTTGTAGGTTTTGATGATGTTTGAGTAACTAATCCATGAGTTGGTGAAGTAGAAGCTTGGAAACGGAATTAACACGCGAACGTCGGCAAGGAAGAGGCACAAAACAGCCCACCGGCGCGTCGACAAGGTGCCACGGCAGGCAGGCCGCTCAAAACAGCCCACCTGCGCGTTGGCAACGTGCCACGGCAGGTGGACTCCGCGACCATGGGGCTGCAACGCGCTGCCCAGGCAGCGTGACACGTTTCCAACGCGGCAAGGTGCTGCCTGGGCCGATTTCGGGTGATTTTCCAGAGAGCCTCCGCGTCCGTAGCGTGTCACGGAGGCCGTGCTCTGCGATGCACTCCGTGACACGTTGCTTGTTAATTCGGGAAAGATTCCTACTAATATAAATAGCACACTTAGGTTTATTTTTCATAATTAAGACTTGGTGGAGCTAGGACGTGGGTTAGCAGCAGTTGAGGGACGAAAAATCTAAGGGTTTTTCTCTCTTTCTTTCTTCTTTCAATCAATTGTACGTATGATTTACACTCATTTGAGGATGATCAATCCACAAATGAGTGGCTAATTCTCTTCCTTGCTAAGGTTTTGAACATGTGTAGTGAATTTTGATTGTGAATTATATGGTTTTTCAACTTCTTCTTTCATGTTGTTCTATTAATTCTTGTTCTTACTGCATTAGTGTGTGGCCAACATTAATGTACATCTAAAAAGTCCAATTTCACTCGAAAGAGCAAGAAATTGGAAATTTGTGAATTAATAGGGTATTGTTCTTAACTTGATTTGGGAAAATTGGGTTTTGATATGCTTTCCTGATAGAAATATACTTGAAAGCTGTATTAGTCAATTTAGGAACCGGAATTGTATTGCTAGGTCATAAATTGCATTTGATCACAGAAATGTAGACGAATGGTTTATGATTCTAAAGTGAGATTAAATACGAGAGTTTTAATCTCTAGGCTAATGTTCTTGGCTAGCAACATGAAGAGAAGAATAACCGAATTAAGATTACTATCGAATTCATTACTTGTTCTTAACCTTGGCATGCTCATATCCATAGTTTCAATTCAAGTAAATATTTGTTAATAGTTTTAGTATATAGTTTATAAACAAAATTATTTAACTTTTGGTTACATTGTTGTCAACATAATTAGAAGTAAACTAGAATATAGTATACTTAAGCAATTTTACTTATCCAGAGTCTCCTTGGATCGATACTTGGCTTACTTAGCCACTTTATTACTTGTTTTACCACGTGCACTTGCATGTCGGTTTTTAATATATACCGAGCAGACCGCGAACAAGTTTTTGGCGCCGCTGCCGGGGAGGCTAGGCGATTTGTGAAATTGTGTTAAGTGTAAATTTACTGTATTTTTGTTTTATTTTCTTAAGTGTTGACAACTTGGTCTTAGTATTTGTTTTAATTCTTTGTTCATTTTAATTTTTCTTTCTTTCGGATACCCTCATTGACATGACATCTTGGAATATAAATGGTGGATACGCATATTTCGGCGAATCTTGCATGAATTGTGGAGGACCCCACTTGTGGCAAAACTGTAACACGTGCAATATATGTGGGTGTCAATATGGCCATTGGGGTGATTGTCCAAAGGCATATTCCCCTCCCCCAAGCCCCTACTATGATCCTTTTGTTGTTTTTGCTGAATATAAGCATGTTGAAAATGAGGACTTGGGACGCCAAGTTCAAATAGAGGACATGATGAAACAACTCCTAGAGCAATCAGAAGCTATGAAGGAGTCGGTGGCAGAATTGATAATTCAGCAAAGGGAGAATGCAGAGGCTGTAAGCAGGATGAGCGTCAAACTCACAGAGATGTGTGCTGAGGCTGAAGCTTGTGATAATTTGCAGGTGACAGTTTTAGCCGACATTCAAGAGGAACTACAAGAGGAATACAAGGGTGAATTTTTGGATGAAGCCCAACAATTAGAATCTCTTGAGTGTCTCCGTGATCGGCTCATACCTATAGAAATTTCATTCATGGAAGAAGAAAAAGAATATCTCCCATTTGACCTTAATAGAGTAATAGATGTCGATGTTGAAAAGGTGTACACAAGTAAGGAAGTCAAGCACAAAGCAATTTCAGAGTTGAGGTGTGTTGGACCTCACTCTACGCATTTTTCGACATTAAGTTTGGTTGACAACATAGAAATAGAGTCTTCCAAGTTTATAGAGAAATGTCTCGAGGAGGACCAAGCCCCATATATTCTGAAATTTGCTAACTCAGAGAGACAAAATGACTTCGCTTACATAAGGGCCAATAGGTTCAAAAGAAAACATCTACTGCTTGGTCCTTACAATTTTTCACCACCACCCCTAGAGCATAAGAGGAAATTAGAAAAGAAATTAGGGGTGAGATTCATATCCTCAAGGTGGAGGAAAAAGTGGTGATACTTGGTACGTCGTGCCGCGACGTAAAATTAGGCGCTGCTTGGGAGGCAACGCAAGGGTACCACAGGTACCATTTTAATTTCTTGCAATTGAGTTAATTTTTGTTTATTTTCATCTTGTGTGGTTTTGGTGGAAAGTTAAGCGCAGATGGAGGGGAAGTCTGAGTACCCGTGGAGGAGGAAGCTAACAAGCATGGAAGAGAAAAAGTGTGGGGTTGAACACCCACTTGTGAAAAGTTGATGAAAGGCATGCTATTAGCTAGGCCTAAAGGCCTCAGGGAGTATTTCTCACCCTTTTTAAATTTTAATTTGATGCTATGAGGACATAGCATGATTTAAGTGTGGGGTGAGGGAAATTTCAAGGGAAATTTCAAAATTTTCTGTGCTTAACGATTTTGGTGAATGTAATACTTGTGCAAAAGTTGGTGAGAAAATTTGAAAAATTTGGAAACTTTTTGTGAATTAAGCATGACTTCATCACCTGTTGGTTTTTCTTTTCGGTTCTTTTCCGACGGGGGGTCTTTGAACTGAAGAATAAAAATTTTCTTTTTCTTTCTTTCCGTTGTCTGTATATAGTGTTTTTAGTCATAGTTAGGGACTGTTTCCGACGATGGATGGATGACGACCGTCTTGAGGAAAAATTAGTCGATAGGTTTTGGGTTTCTGAAACCATAACTAATTGGTGCTTGATGTTCTTTTTATGTGCTATAATTGTTTGTAAGATGCAAGTATGTTCAGCATGAAGCATGCAAGTGTATAACTTTGTTTGAGACACTTAGGCTCTTGAATTTGACTCAATATGTTTGAAGCTTAATTCCGAATTCTTGTGATTAGCTGAGTAAGAGTCTACTGATTGTGTCTTGATTTGAGCATGTGCCATGAGTGTAAGGTTTTTGAGTATTCTATGCTATTGTGGAATGTCTAGAACTTGCCTGGTGTGTATATAAAACGAAATGAAGGATGTGAATTGTAGGAGATGATTTAGGCATTTCTTTGAATGAACCAATTTTTATCCCTCATTATACCTACCTTGAAAAATTAATCCTAGTTAACCCCATTGAGCCTTGAGCCTATTCTTTGACAGCTGCAACATAAGCTTAATCCTTTTTCTTTCATTAGCCTTGAAATTGAACCAAAACTCCGAAGCGCTTAAAGGAAAAATCCGAAAGGGTAAAGGAGTGAGAAGAATGGAAAAGAAGGAAAAATAGCAAGTTGTAAATAGTTGAGAAAAGGAAAAAGGTGGATTTGTGTGAAAATGGTTGGTTATTAGTAGGGAGTAAGAAAAGGAATGGATGAAACATATTGCTTAAGTACTCCTTACTAATAAGCTAAAAGTGTCGAAAGAAATGGGGGAACAAAAGAGGAAAAAGAAAACTAAAAGGAGAAAAAAAAGGTGAAGAGAGGGAAGGGAAGTTTGTAATGAAGGCGTGATGTATTAAAAGCGCTTAGGAAAGATAGTCACTATTACTGATCATAATAGTACCTACCCGCACCTGAGTTACATTACAACCTAAAAAGTCCTACTTGATCTTACATTCACACATCCTTATATTAGAGGAATAAAACACTAAGGGCAAGCTTATGGGTCATTACATAATGCATGTGAATTCTTTGTGACAGTGAGCGTAATCCTATTCATGTACCCACACATGTTGTGATGTAAAAAATTGTTTTTGCGTGTGATTGGGTAACTCTCTTTCCGTGAGGGGCACATGTTGAAAGAAGGATATATTTCATGTGGGATTTCTTAATCAGATGATTTGCATGAGTTTGCTAAAATTGAGAGTCGATTCTTGAGGTTAAGAAGTCTTAACATGGTTGTACTTCATTTCAATGATCAAATCAGGCATGCTCTATTTTTAGCTTGTATCTTACGTAATCATTATAGCCGTAACCTGAATTATCTTGCTAAATTAGTTATGTAGGAGTCTCCATTTGCATGATATGTAAAAGGTTGTTCGAGGACGAACAAGGCTTTAAGTGTGGGGTTGTGATCACGGGCAAAAATATATGCCCAAGATACTCTTTATTACTTAAATTAGTCTTGTTTATCTAAGTTATCGTATACATTTTCATGTAATTTTAGATAAAATAAAGATATGTGCTAACCAACATGATTAGCCTTTGTTTTGTAGGTTTTGATGATGTTTGAGTAACTAATCCATGAGTTGGTGAAGTAGAAGCTTGGAAACGGAATTAACACGCGAACGTCGGCAAGGAAGAGGCACAAAACAGCCCACCGGCGCGTCGACAAGGTGCCACGGAAGGCAGGCCGCTCAAAACAGCCCACCTGCGCGTTGGCAACGTGCCACGGCAGGTGGACTCCGCGACCATGGGGCTGCAACGCGCTGCCCAGGCAGCATGACACGTTGCCAACGCGGCAAGGTGCTGCCTGGGCCGATTTTGGGTGATTTTCCAGAGAGCCTCCGTGTCCGTAGCGTGTCACGGAGGCCGTGCTCCGCGATGCACTCCGTGACACGTTGCTTGTTAATCCGGGAAAGATTCCTACTAATATAAATAGCACACTTAGGTTTATTTTTCATAATTAAGACTTGGTGGAGCTAGGACGTGGGTTAGCAGCAGTTGAGGGACGAAAAAGCTAAGGGTTTTTCTCTCTTTCTTTCTTTTTTCAATCAATTGTACGTATGATTTACACTCATTTGAGGATGATCAATCCACAAATGAGTGGCTAATTATCTTCCTTGCTAAGGTTTTGAACATGTGTAGTGAATTTTGATTGTGAATTATATGGTTTTTCATCTTCTTCTTTCATGTTGTTCTATTAATTCTTGTTCTTACTGCATTAGTGTGTGGCCAACATTAATGTACATCTAAAAAGTCCAATTTCACTCGAAAGAGAAAGAAATTGGAAAGTTGTGAATTAATAGGGTATTGTTCTTAACTTGATTTGGGAAAATTGGGTTTTGATATGCTTTCCTGATAGAAATATACTTGAAAGTCGTATTAGTCAATTTAGGAACCGGAATTGTATTGCTAGGTCATAAATTGCATTTGATCACAGAAATGTAGACGAATGGTTTATGATTCTAAAGTGAGATTAAATACGAGAGTTTTAATCTCTAGGCTAATGTTCTTGGCTACCAACATGAAGAGAAGAATAACCGAATTAAGATTACTATCGAATTCATTACTTGTTCTTAACCTTGGCATGCTCATATCCATAGTTCCAATTCAAGTAAATATTTGTTAATAGTTTTAGTATATAGTTTATAAACAAAATTATTTAACTTTTGGTTACATTGTTGTCAACATAATTAGAAGTAAACTAGACTATAGTATACTTAAGCAATTTTACTTATCCAGAGTCTCCTTGGATCGATACTTGGCTTACTTAGCCACTTTATTACTTGTTGGACCACGTGCACTTGCGTGTCGGTTTTTCATATATACCGAGCAGACCGCGAACAGCCGCGAGGGCCATTTTGAGTTCCATTTATTGAGGCTGCGAGGGACATTTTGAGTTCCATTTACTGAGGCCGCAAGGGCCATTTTGAGTTTCATTTATTAAGGCGCGAGGGCCATTTTGAGTTCCATTTACTAAGGCCACGAGGGCTATTTTGAGTTCCATTTATTGAGGCCACAAGAGCCATTTTGAGTTCCATTTATTAAGGCCACGAGGGCCATACCGAGTTCCATTTACTAAGGCCGCGAGGGCCGTATTGAGTTTCATCAGATTGAGACCGCGAGGACCGTAATGAATTTCACCAGATTGAGGCCGCGAGGGCCATCTCGAGTTACAGTACACACCATCCTTAGTACTCAGGTAGTAGGAGTGGACCTTGTTTGTACTTGCTGGGGCTTATGGGGGCCCAGGTAGGTTCTTTTGTGTTGTTTGTACCTTCCAAGCTTATGGGGGCCCGGTTAGGTTCTTGTTTGCTTATATAGACTTATTGTTTAGATAATTCAAATAGTGAAGGTATTCAGGTTAAATCATTTCTCTCTTTCTTTAATTACTATAGTTTTACCAGCTTTCAATCGGTTATTATCTTTCTGCCTTACATATTTGGTCATAATGTACTGATGCCCACCCCGGGCGCTGCATCGCTTGCCTGTAGGTGCCAATAGACGCTGTTCGGGACGTTCCTAGCCTCCAACTGAAGTCAGTAGTTTATTTAGCTCCTTTTCTCCGGAGTTGAAAGTTAGTAGAGGTTTGTACTTTTGATGTATAGTTTTTGAGTAGCTTGGGGATTTTTATCAACCATTATATCACTCCTAGAGGATTGTAGACTATTGTACATTCCCTGTGGTTAGTTGCTATTGGCCCTGTAGGGTCCGTATATACTTTATTTCCTATGTTGGCCGTGTGGGGCCTTGTTTAGCTGTTAGTTGGCGGCCTTGTCGGCTGTAGCATAGTTTAGTGTCTGATTTACTTTTCAATTATAACTAGACAGCATGGTAGCCTTGTTGGCCCCCATAGAATCCCTGCTATTAAGTTGTTGTTGTCATCTGTCTTCTTTTACAGGTGGCCTTGTCGGCCAGGGGCTATACTTACAGCCGAGATATAGCCCGTTCGCTTTTTGAATTAGCTGTCAGACATGCCCCAGTCCAGTCAGGTTAGTTCAGACCAGTAGGGCACTAGGTGCCAGTCATACCTCCCAAGGTGCGGCGTGACACCTAGGGTGTTAAACAGAGATAGGGGCATTATATTTACTGCTGCCCCTAAGTCACAAAGAGCCCTTATAACTTCAGCTTCACTGATTTGTACAAAGAGGGTGAAACTTCCTGGGTCCTTAAGCTTTTTCGGCATTTTCCTCATCACCCTGTAGCTATACTCCTCAGTTAGTGCCACCGTTTGGACATCCACCAACCTGACTTTTTTGGCCACCACATATTTCAAGTACTTAGTGTACTTTGGCATTCCCTGCAAAACATCAAGTAAGGGAAAATTGATGTGAAGTTCTTTGAAAATATAAAAGAACTTTTTAAAGCATTCTTCCTCCTTGCTCTTCTTGATTATTTTCGAGAATAGTGGTAGTGGTCTCTGTGATGGATACAATGATGATTGTGCATTGTGTTTTGCAGCACTCTGGTTATCTCCCTTGTTAGTGGATGGACCATGTCTAACCAAATCTGGCTGCACCTCATTTCTCTTTTTCTTCGGTGGTGCATCAGCTGATTGCTTGCCACTCCTCAGACTGATGGCATTGACCTTGCGGGGGTTTGTATCTGTGTCACTAGGTAACCCTCCCTGAGGTCTGGTGTGATGGGAAGTTGCTAATTGACCTATCTAGGCCATCTACTTATTTTTCAAATCTGAAGCCATCCTTTCCTGATTCTCTGCCAGTTGGGTTTGAGTAGCCATGATTTTCTACAACATCTCCTTAATGTTGCTGCTACTTGACTGGCCACTATTCTGCTTGTTTTGCTGCTGATACTACTGTTATTGAGGCTTCTGGTAGGTCTCACTCAGATTTCTACCCCAAGAAAAATTTGGGTAACTCTGCCAATTCTTATTGTAGGTGTTCCCATAAGTCTGATTGTTTCTCTGAACATTCCCCACAAAATTGACTGATTCGGGATTGGCCCCGTATGAGTCTGCATTGTGCCCATTATTACCACAAATTTTGCACTAGCTAGGAGCCTGTTGAATTGCATTCACCTGTCCCTGTGGTTGGTTCATACTCAGTTTGCTGACTGAGTCATCATCTAGTGCTGCAATGATACTAGTTGTGCTGCCAAGGCATTGACACTGTCCACTTCTATTAGCCCTTCTGCTCTCTTGCCTTCCCCTCTTGATGATTCACTATGCCACTCTGGGTTTCCTTGAGCAATTTTGTTTAATAGAGTGTACAACTCATCATATGTCTTCTCCAGTGCTTTCCCACCCGATGCAAGAGTCTAACAATATCTTTGTATGTGGGTCTAGACTCTCCACAAAGGTATGGGCTAACACCTTATTGGACTGCTGGTGATGGGGGAAGTCTCTCAATAATGACTTGAATCTCTCCCAAGATAAATATAGGTTCTCCTCTGGCCTTTGCTTAAAACTTAATATCTCACTTCTGAGTTTAGCAGTCTTGCCTGAAGGGAAGAATCTGATGAGGAACTACCTTGATAGGTCGTCCCAAGAAGTAATGGAATTCGATGGCTAGCCTTCAACCACCTTTTTGCCTCTCCCAACCATGAAAATGGGAAGAGGGTGAGTCGTACATAGTCAGTTGACACTCCGGTGGGGACAAAAGTGTCATTGATCTCCAAGAAATTCTGTAAGTGCTATTGTGGGTCCTCATGTGTCATTCCAGTGAACTGGCCACTAGAATGTAACAGTTGCACCATATTCTGGTCAAGCTCAAAGTTTCCTCCTGGCTCCGATTTGCGGATACTGGAGGTCACATTTGTCGCTAGTGGGATTTCCACTTCGTGAACTGGTCGGGCTGTTGTTGGTTCAGGAAGCAACTCTTATTGTCCCGATGGAGGATGCTGTTGTAACTGTTCCTGTAACCTCTTAAGCTTCCACACTAGAGCTTCTCTTCGAAGCAAATGTAATCGGCATTTCATCTCCAACAAAGGTTCCCCCAACTCTCTATTCCTTGCCAGTTTTACAAGGACAACCATTACCTGCAATACAAAAACTAAGACCAAGTTTTTCAACACTTCAGAAAAATAAAAATCACAAGAAAACGCTACCAGTCCCCAGAAACGGCGCCAAAAACTTGTTGCGGCCCAGCGCACGCGCAAGCATACGTGATCGTACAAGTAATACAGTTACCCTTTTAAGAGCCGGATGTCGAACCCATAGGGACTAGACTAATTTAGAGAATATTCAAGTTCAAGCATTAATTTGAAGTGTTGATTTAAGAGATTTTGGATAATTGTAATTAAATCTAGGGGCGATCACAAGATAATTGGGAAACAATACAAGAAGCAACTAGAGTTAGGGCCTAATAATCATGCAATGCTACAATTTACAATGGTTCAAGTATGAAAACTTCACTTTTTGTCTCACAGAGTCAAAATGCAGTGTTCATGGTCTTTCGAGCCTCTAAATACAACAAACTAGTCTCACATCTACATCGTTGACTGGGATGTAACGTCCTTATGCGTGAACAATTTAACTATGTATATGTGGTTTACGGGGTTTATGCCCTTGACTATGGACTTTCTTACCTTTAATTATTTAACTTGACTTATCCTCATAACTACTTCTACGAGCGGTGATGTGACAATTCTAAGTCGGTGTGTAGCTATCATCCCGTCTTATTAACCAAGAAAGGCAAATTAGGTATAGTTGCTATCCTAACCGCGAATCGTATCGTAAAGACAAGAACTTTCTCCCTACATTCTTCCATTCTAACCTAGGGTTACCCTTTTCTAGCTTTTACCTAAGCTTAACGAGTTTATTAAGAATGCAAGACAAAACAACAACTAAAAACTCAAACCAAAGATGAATTCATGTATTTACATTCATATCATGTAGCCTCAATCCTAGAGGAAGGGTTTTAGCCACCCATGTTTGTACAATTACTCAAAACCATGATTAAAGTAATGTACGTACAAGAATAATTAAAAGAGAATGAAAAACCTTGAACCTTAGGTGAAGTTCTTCGCTTCTCTCTTCGCTCCTCTCCACTTTTCCAAAAATATTTTCATGATAAATGATTTTAGAAGCTAAGTGTTTAATTTATACTAAGCGAAAAATTACTTATTTTGGTCGGCCATGAACTCCCTCCATGTCACGCTACCCATCGCGGCAAGTTGCCTCTGTGACACGGAGGCATCGCACATGCTTACTAGATCTTCGGCCTTGGCATGTCATGGGGAGGCTTGTGTGTGTCGCCTGGCGTGGCACAGAGGCCATCGCGCCTCTCGCGCACCGTGGCACGACTTGGTCGCACAGCATCCCTGGATGGGTAGGTTCTTGCGTGCACATGTCATGGGGCGTGGCACGGCGCTGGGCGCGGCGCACGCACATCGTGGCGTGCTGCCTGGCGCGGCTAGCCTGCCCTTTGCGTTGTCTCATCGCCTTCTTTTGCACTTTTTTCCGAGCTTCCTCCTTAAGCCTAAATCATCATTTTTAGTCCCTCCTAAGCATTTTAAACCTAGAAAAAAAGGAATAATCATGTTGGTTAGTTTCGGAACAAAATTAAACATAAATACATCAGAATGCAGTCATATACATTGACAAGCATGACTAAATTAAGGTATAAAATAGCACTTAGGCACGTAATTATGTCCAAGATCATAAAGTTTCCTTCTTCTCTCCTTCTCTCCTTTTCATTCTTCAAAAATAATTTCGTGATAAATGAAATAAAAGCCTAAGTATTTAATTTATACTAAGTGGGATTTTGCAAAATTTTGCTGAGGAGGGACTGCCTCCGAATCACGCTGCCCATCGTGCAGGTCAGCCTCCGTGGCATGGAGCTATCGCATAGGCTTACTAGAATGCCTCACTGGTCGCGCATGGCAAGGGAAGCTGGGCGCCATCGACGTGACACATACATCATCGCATTGCTCGGCGGGTGTGGCATGCTTCTTGTCGCGCAGGATGCCAAGCGTGGCACCGCACAAACGCACGCAGTTTTTGCTTTGCCTACCTTCGTGTGCAGACGCACAGGAGTGACACGACGCTTGTCATGTAGTTCAGCTAGTGTGGCACGCTGGCCTGTGCGATAGCTTGCCTTTCATGCCAATTTCATGCCATCTTCCTCCAAACTCCTTCCATGGTTCATTTTTGCCCATGCATCATCATAATTAGCCTGTCACGACTTGAATGGAGGCCCATATCGTAACACGGGAGAAGGAGCTTCGAGAGACTCCAAGTCGACTAATGGCATGAACATTCATCTAACTTTATAACTCATAAAGCGGAATACTGAACATACGATATAGCGGCAACATAAACGTAACATTACATAGCATGATAAACGGAGAGTACTAGAATTACATATCGCTAAGTACTACAATTAGTCTGAAAGCCTCTATCATACCAGATGGATTGATGGGACAACATCCCCAACTAACCCAGCAAAACTAAAACAAAAGAAACATCATTGTCTGAACATATGGCCCTCGGAACATGAGGACTCACCAAAAGGGCTGATAGCTAACTCTGACAGGGACTATTAATGGGGATGAGCCTGAGAGCTGGGTCCTGTATCATGAAACGATACAACATAGAAAGTATGTTGTCAGTACGTGGAATGTACCGAGTATTCAAGGTAAGTAAAATGGACATTGAAAATATATAAAATCTCAAAAAAAATCATAAGAGTAGGACAACATGCTCATAACAGAAATAACATACGATAACATAAGGCTCAAGGTTTTCAAAACATTCGTAATTCAGTCATAATCATAATCATAAGAGAAATGCTTTACTGAACATGTCTTGAGCCAATATACATAATCATAAACATGCATAAATCATAAGGAACAGTGGGAGATTCTCATAACCGACATACCCCATACGAGCACACATGGAGCCTGATCTGTAACCCTAGTAGGGAGGGCACTCATACCTTTCCAAGGGTAGAACCATAAAAGCATGATATCACCATGAAAAGGGGCCATTTGGGCCAAGGGACAGTCACAAGGGAGGTCCCATCATGTCCTACGGTGGCACGTAGTTCTGAGATTCAGGGCAGAACCTACGCCCCGAACCTACTCGGTGTTAAATACTACTCCCAAAATATATATAGTGCTCATAGTATAATATGCATGAGATTCATGGACTAGTTAAATCATGATAATCATAAAAATGCTTGTATATACGTGACCTAGCCATGAGGGTAAGGCCCGTGAGTCGGCCAAAAACATAATTTGTAAATCATGGTATTCATGCATACTTGTAGATCATACATATACTTTGCAAATCATCAATTCATAATGGGTATTTGAATAAATTCATATTTCAAATCATAAATCATGATGGGTTTATGAATATCAACAATGGAAGTAAAGATCATAACTCAATTCATCATAGAACATGCATAATTGGGCTTAATTTAGTAGAAATTGAAATCAATAATTTTATAATCAAAATAATTGTAGAATCTGATCATAATTAAGAAAATATAATATAAATCACAAAAGAAAATAACCCATTAATAGATCATTAGAATTCCACAAGATTTAAGTTAAAACTCCATAAGATTTTTGATTAACTTTCATGAATTAGGAGAGATTGGGTATGGGCATGAGTGAAAACACCTATTCATAACCCTACATACCTTTTGAAAGTCAAATCTCACAACTCCTTGAAAGCCCAAAGGGAAATTGATGAAGAACACCTTGAAGACTATCTTGATCACCTCTAATCTTTTCTAATTTTGCATGCATGAGAATGAATAGGCTAGAAGGGCTTAACTTATCTTGATACACTAAGAAAATAACTTAAAACAATGTAGTTTAGGATCTTAGAGCATAGGAATGACAAAAATACTATTAGTGAAAAACCTTGAAAAATTTGCACTGGGTGAACTAACGGGCGTACCAATGAGTCATTGGAGGATACCACGACTTGTGGTATCCATCCGTCATCTGCAATTCCAAATCCCTTATCTCATATTCAACCCACGACTCTACAGGACGAGTCGTCCTTTCATCCAATGGGACATCATATCGTCTGTTGTTTGCCCCTCTTCAGATCCTACGCTGGTCCTACTAATGAGCCTCACCACGACTCGTTACTTCATACAACCAGTCGTGGTTGCCTTCCATTAGGTCCACTAGACAATTATACCTACCCCCTACAATGACTCGTTACATCTCACAACGGGTCGTGGGATGACCTATCATATCCTTTAATGCCGAAGTCCAGTACCCACCATGGTTACAAACGACAACTCGTTGTTTCCAACAATGAGTCATTACATCACTCATTGTTTCCACTATCACCAGACCTACACTTCCCATGACTGTTTCCAACAAGTCATTGGTTGGACCAACGATCCGTTGGGTCATCCGTCCTGCAACATTTTTTCCAGTTTTTAGCCAACTTCCATTTTTGATTTCGGGTCTAATCTTAGGCACCTTCAGGGTATTACAATATCTCCCCCTTGGGAACATTCATCCTCGAATGTTGGAAACAAGCAGAAAACAGATACATGCAATCATTATACTTAAATAATGATCATTCAAATCGAAAACTGATGGAATGACTATCTCCGATTCAAGCCATATAGCTGAACTGATATCATGATTTACATACACATCCATATACATAAAAGAAACTTGAACACATGGACTGAACATGAAAACTAAATAGAGTTTTAGGGAAAAACTGATACCTCAAGTTGGAACTAAGCTGGTAGAGAATAAATGTGGGTCTCTAGCCATCATATCCGCTTCGTCTTCCCACGTAGCTCCTTCAACATGCTGATTCCTCCATAACACTTTAACTGAAGCTACTTCCTTGTTCCTTAGCCTCCAAATCTAAGGATCCAATATTTCCACCGGAACCTACTCATAGCTAAGGTTGTCTTTACACCAACACTATCCATCGGGACAACTAGGGTTGGATCACCCAAACACTTCTTCAAGAGCGATACATGAAACACAGGATGCACGGAGGATAACTCTGAGGGCAACTCCAATCATACGCCACCTTGCCAACTCTTCTCACAATCAAGTAGGGGCTAACATAGCAGGGAATAAGTTTTTCTTTCTTTCACCACATCACTCCCTTTATGGGAGACACCTTCAGAAACACCTAATCATCCACCTTGAACTCTAATTCTCTCCTTCTTACATCGGCATAGGACTTTTAGCGACTCTGAGTAGTTTTTAGCCTGTCCCTTATCAATTGAACCTTCTCCATAGCCTCATGAACCAAATCTGTCCCTATCTTAGCTGCCTCACCAACCTCAAACCATCCGATGGGCGATCTTCATCTTCGCCCAAAGAGAGCCTCAAACGGTGCCATGTGAATGCTGGAGCGATAACTGTTGTTGTAAGCAAAATCAATCAGCGGAAAGTGATCATCCCAACTACCTTTGAAGTCCATCACACATGCTCTCGACATTTCTTCGAGAGTCTGGATTGTCAGCTCTGCTTGACCATGCATTTGCGGGTGAAATGTTGTGCTGAGTTTAACCTGAGTACCAAGCCCTTTTTGAAATGACCTCCAAAACTAAGAGGTAAAATTGAGTACCTCTGTCTGAGATGATGGACAAGGGAACTCCATGCAATTGAACTAACTCCCGGATATATAGTTTGGCATAACCCTCTTCCCAGTTCGTGGTTTTGACTGGTAGAAAATGAGTAGCCTTAGTCAACTTGTCTACCCACAACCCAAATGGAGTCATATTGTCGACGAGTACGAGGTAATCCTATTATGAAATTCATGTTAATCTCTTCCCACTTCCAAGTGGGAATGTTGATATCATGAAGTACGCCTTCCGGCCTTTGATGCTCCACCTTTACTTGCTGACAGTTCGGACACTTGGGTACGAATTTTGCAATATCTTTTTTCATGCTATTCCACTAATAGATTTTCCGTAAATCACAGTACATCTTGGTGTCACCTAGATAGATAGAATACCTGGATCCATGAGCCTCATGCAACATCCGACTCCCCAAATCATCCACGTCTGGAACAAATAAGCGACCCTGGTACCGAAGCACACCATCTCCCATTTGGGATAAGACCTCCACCTTCAGACTTTGAACGGCTTCCTTCAACTTTACCAAAATTGGATCCTCAACTTGTTTATCTTTCACATCAGTCACCAAGGACGATTCTGATCCATTCTGTACAACACCACCACCATCAATCGAGTCAACCAACCTAACTCCCAACATAGCAAGTCGATGCACATCTTTCACCAGCTCCTTCTTTCCCTCATCCACATGGGACACCTCTCCATATAGAGTCTACTAAGTACATCCTCTACAACATTAGCCTTACTCGAATGGTAAAGGACACTCATATCGTAGTCCTTGAGTAGTTCCAAACATCTCCTTTGTCAAAGATTGAGATCCTTATGAGTGAACACATATTGTAAGATCTTATGGTCCATAAACACATCCACGTGGACCCCATCCAAATAATGTCGCTATATCTTCAATGCGAACACCACCGCAGCCAATTCAAGAGCATGGGTGGGGTAATTCTTCTCATGGACTTTCAACTATCTGGAGGCATAGACTATGACTTTCCCGTGCTGCATCAATACACACCCAACTCCGATTCTTGAAGCATCACAATACACCATGAATCCATTAGTACCCTCGGGTAGAGTCAATACCAGTGCTGAGGTAAGTCGAGTCTTCATCTCATGGAAGCTCTTCTTACAAGCCTCCGACCATTGGAACTTCACCTTCTTCTAGGTCAATTTGGTCAAAGGTGCAGCAATAGATGAGAAACCTTCAACAAAACCTCCAATAATAGCCAGCTAAACCCAAGAAACTCTGAATATCAAAAGGATTCACCAGTCTAGGCCAATTCTATACTGCTTCTATTTCCTGAGAATCCACCTTTATACCCTCACTTGTCACCACATGGCCCAGAAATTCTACAGACTTCAACAAAACTCACACTTGCTGAATTTGGCATATAACTGACGATCCCTAAGAGTCTGAAGCACTATTTGCAAATGAGCGGCATGCTCCTCCTCGTTGTGACAGTAAATCAGAATGTCAGTAATAAACACAATCACGAACATATCCAAATATGGTTTGAACACCCTATTCATCAGGTCTATAAAAGCTGTAGGAGAATTTGTTAGTCCAAAACACATAACTACAAACTCATAATAACCATACCGCGTCCTGAAGGCTATCTTCGGGATATCACACTCCCGAACCTTGAGCTGATGATACACAGATCTGAGATCTATCTTTGAGAAACACTTGGCACGCTGAAGCTGGTTAAATAAATCATCAATATTGGGTAGAGTACACCTTATCTTGGTGGTGACTTTATTCAATTGCCGATAGTCAATGCACATCCGAAGGGAACCATCCTTCTCTCGGACAAGTAAGACTAGTGCACCCCATGGAGACTTGCTCTGTCTAACGAAACCCTTATCTAACAGGTCCTTCAATTGATCCTTCAACTCCTTTGGCTCATCCAGAGACATCCTGTAAGGAGGGATAGATATAGGCTACGTGTCAGAAAGAAGGTCAATACCAAAATCAATTTCCCTCTCGGGAGGAACACCTGATAAATCATCTGGAAATACTTCTGGGTACTCACGCACCACCAAAACTAACTGGATAGTCAGGGTCTTGGACTCAACATCCTTAACCCTAACTAGATGATACATAAAACCCTTAGTGATAATCTTCCAGGCCTTAAGATAGGAAATAAAATGACCTACAGTGCTATACCCTAGGAACCCAAGGATCATACCCGAGAGTCAAAACGGAGAAAAAAACTAGAAATTTACATCAGGTTGCAGGACGACTCATGAGGTGGGTCGTGAGGAGTAACCACGAGTCGTGATGTGACTCGTGTTCAGTAGGTTGGGCAAGCTCAGGTTGAGGAGGCCACGGGCCTGACCACGAGTTGTGGCCAAACCCCATGACTCATGAGGTCACCCGTGGTCTGCATTGGAGGGTTGGTCAAGGTTTTAGGGTTGTAAGGGTCATAGGTGGTGACCACGAGTCATGGTCAGCCACCATGATTAGTGGGGTCCCCTGAGTGTTTTGGATAGTGGATTTCACGGGTCCTAGCCACAAGTCGTGCCCCTTGGCAACGACTCATGAGGTCCCTCGTTAGGGGCCCTGGCAGTGTTTTTCCTACATTTTAATGAGGGTGTTTTCATAATTTCTAAGTTCCTAAGGCCTAAACTATGCTGTTTTAAGCTCTAAATGGGGTCTTTTAAGGGGGATTAGCTAATATTAAGCCTCATTCATGAATGCAAGAGTATAGAGAGGATTCTAGAAGGTGATTCAAGGTGTTCTTTCCCAAATTCTCTAAATTCCATCTTGGGTTTTCAAGGGAGATGAAGAATCAGTGCTTCTAGGTATGTAAGGTCATCAATGGGTGGTTCCTTTCGCACCCATGATCCTACTCTATGATTTTACTTATAAATAATCAAAAATTCATGGGGTTTTGTAATTGATATGTAAAAAATTAAATTATTTAATTATGGGTCTTGTGATTTTGAAATCTTATCATAATCTACTAATTTTGATCATCTTTTGAGATTTAAATTGATTATAATATTGTTGATTTTGAATTTCTAAACAATTAAGCTTGATTATGCATGTCCCATGATGAATCGATTTATGATCCATTGATCCATTGGTGTTTTAATAAGCTCAGCATGAATCATGAATTTATTTATGAATTTATGATGTTATCTACTACGAACTTATGAATTTCAAGCTACATGTATAATCTACAAGTATGTATGAACTTTATCAATCATGAATTATGTTTTTGGCCGACCCACGAGCCTCAAGTCATGGCAATGTTCATGTATGTTCAAGCATGTTTATGATTATCATTATTTAAGCCTATGAACTCATGTATGTATTATTATGAGCACTATATATGTTTTGGGAGTAGTGTCGAATACCGAGTAGGTTCAGGGCTCAGGCTAAGCCCCGAATCTCATGAACTACGTGCCACCGTAGGTATGTTGGGACCCTTTCATGTTTTTCCCTAGCCCAAATGGCCCTTTTCATGTGTGATCACGCCCTTCATGGTTCCTACCCTTAGCAAGGTACGAACACCCTCCTGACTAGGGTTACAAGTCGGGCTTCATGTTTGCTCATATAGGGTATGTCGGTTAAGAGAATCTCCCACTGTTCCTCATGATTTATGCACGTTATGATTATGTATGTTGGCTCAAGTCATGTTAAGTAAACCTCTTCTATTATGATTATGATCATGTTATGTTACAAACATTTTGAAAACCTTGAGCCATATGATATGTGATTATGATTTACGATACGAGCATGACGTCCTACTCTTATGATAATTTATAAATTTCATATATGTTTTAAATGCCCATTTTACTTACCTTGCATACTCACTACATTCCACGTACTGACCGCATACTTTCTATGTTGTATCGCTTTATGATACAGGTCCCGATTCTCAGGGTCATCCTCCTTAGTAGTGCTTCCGAGATCATTATCAGTGTATTGGTAAGTCCTCATGTTTCGAGGGTCGTATGTTCATACTCTATGTTATTCCTTTTAGTTTCAGAATGTTGGATTAGTTGGGGAGTTGTCCCATCAATCTGCCAGTCACGTTTAGAGGCTTATCAAAATACAAGTAGTATTCCGCCGTATTGTATAAGTCTAGTACAGATTCTTCCTTATGATATGCTATGATTACGTTCCATATGTTAAGTCTTCCACTTATGTGATTGAATTGAATGCATGCTCATACCATGGGTCGACTTAGGGTCTCTCAGGACTCTTTGTCCCGTGTCTACGATCTGGGTGTACATTTGGGTCATGAAAAACTTGGTATTAGAGCTAGGTTTATGTGTCCTAGGGAGTCTGAAAGCTGCATTAAGTAGAGTCTTTTTCATAGGTGTGAAGCGCGCCACACTTATGACGAAGAGGCTACTAGACGTTTAGGAAATGTTTCCTTCTTTCATGATATATGTCATGCGATGAACATCCTTTACTCCTCTAATTTATGTTATTTGTATTAGCAGAATCATGCCTCCACGTCGAGTAAGCACCAGGAGAAACAAAAATGGTAATGATCATAAGGGTGCCTATGATGGTGAGCATCAGTCAGCTCCACCCGTTCATGAAGAGCACGTACCAGAGCCAGCTGCCCATGCTGAGTTTAGGGTAGGGATTCAAATGCTGGCACAGGCCATGACTGCCCAGGTCCAGAATCAGACGGTGGCGCATTTTCCTCAAAATGGGAATGCAGCGGAAGCTAGGGTGATAGATTTCTTGAGGATGAGCCCTCCAGAGTTCACGGGGTCAAAGGTGGACGAGGATCCACACGATTTTATAGAGGAGATTCTTAAAATCACCCAAGTCATGGGGGTGAACAATAAGGAATGCGTTGACTTTACCTCCTATCAGCTAAAGGGGGTAGTACATATATGGTTTAAGTAATGGAGAGACGCCAGGGTGGCGGGTGCAGGCCCGATAGTTTGGAATGAGTTTCATACCGCATTCATGGATTGATTCTTCCCTCGGGAGATGAGGGAGCTCAAGGTGACCGAGTTTGTTAATCTGAAGCAAGATAGCATGTATGTCCAAGAGTATGCATTGGAGTTCACTTGGTTATCTAAATATGCTCTGGAGACGGTGGAGAATCAGTGAGCTCGGGTGATCTGCTTTGTGCATGGATAGTAGATTACTTGGACAAAGATTGCCGGATCACCATGATTCACTAGGACATTGACTTTCCCCGTATTTTATTGCATGCGCAGTAGACGGAGTCGGTCTATAGGAGGAAGAGAGAGGACAAGAGGGCCAGAACCGACAGCTAGAGGTTTCTCAGGCCAGTTGTGGGGTGGACCACGCCAGTAGTCCCAGCACAGGTCCATTATTCTAGCTCCATCATCAGCCAGCACGCCATCCCGGTACAGGGGAGACCAGAGGAGCAGGGCTACAGGCTCGATGGATCATGGTAGCATGCAGGTGGAGGACACTTTCCCAGCTTGTGCGAGATGCGGTAAAAATCATCCCGGGAGGTGCCTAGACGGTGCAGATGCTTGTTTCGGGTGTGGAAAACCCTGACACAGGATCATAGATTGCCCTGCAGCCAGTTCTACCACTCTAGTAGCACGACCCCCACAGTAGGGTGCTTCCACTAGTTCAGCAGGGGGTCAACACCAAAATAGGTTTTATGCCCTAGTGCCTCGCCAAGAGGAGGAGGTTTCGCCAGATGTGGTCACGGGTATGTTGCAAGTCTTCCATATTGATGCTTATGCTTTGTTAGATCCAAGAACTATTTTGTATTTCGTGACCCTTTACATTTCTAGTAGTTTTGGAGTTAGTACCTAAATTCGGTCAGAATCGTTCTCCGTGTCTACTCCAGTCGGTGAATAAGTTGTATCTAGGCGGGTATATAAAGGTTGCCCCATTACAGTGTTGCATAAGGTTACCTCCGCGGACCTAGTAGAGTTAGCCGTGACGGACTTTGATATCATCTTGGGTATGGATTGGTTGTTTGCGTGCTATGCTTCGATTAATTGTAGGACCCGTGTAGTAGAATTCCAATTTCCGAGTGAGTCAGTTTTGGAATGGAAGGGTAATTCCACTGTACCAACCAGTCGGTTTATTTCATACCTTAAAGCCAGGAAGATGATCTCTAAGGGTTGCATGTACCACCTAGTTAGGGTTAAGGATGTAGAGTCCGAGACCCCGACTATTACGTCAGTTCCTATGGTGTGTGAGTATTCGAAGGTATTCCCTGATGATTTGCTAGGTGTCCATCCCGAGCGGGAGATTGATTTCGGTATAGACCTTCTTCCCGACACACAACTTATATATATTCGTCCTTACAGGATGGCTCCAATCGAGCTAAAGGAGCTAAAAGAACAGTTGAAGGACTTGTTGGATAAGGGTTTCATTAGACCGAGCAAGTGTTCATGGGGTGCACCGGTTCTCTTTGTTCGAAAGAAGGATGGGCCCCTTCGAATGTGTATTGAATATCGGCAGCTGAATAAGGTCACTGTCAAGAAAAGGTACCCCTTTCCCAGGATCAATGATTTATTTGACTAGCTCCAGGGTTCTAGGTGTTTCTTGAAGATAGATATCAGGTTCAGGTATCACCAGCTCAGAGTCTGGGAGAGTGATATCCCAAAGACAACCTTCAATACCCGGTATGGCCATTATGAGTTTGTAGTTATGTCATTTGGACTAACCATGCTCCTACTCTATGATTTTACTTATAAATTATCAAAAACTCATGGGGTTTTGTAATTGATTTGTATAAAATTAAATGATTTAATTATGGATCTTGTGATTTTGAAATCTTATCATAATCTACTGATTTTGATCATCTTTTGAGATTTAAATTAATTATAATATTATTGATTTTGAATTTCTAAATAATTACGCTTGATTATGCATGCCCCATGATGAATCGATTTATGATCCATTGATCCATTGGTGTTTTGATAAGCCCAACATGAATCATGAATTTATTTATGAATTTATTATGTTATCTACTGTGAACTTATGAATTTAAAGCTACATGTATAATCTACATGTATGACTTTTATCAATCATGAATTATGTTTTTGGCTGACCCACGAGCCTCAAGCCATGGCTAGTTCACGTATGTTCAAGCATGTTTACTATTATCATGATTTAACTAGCCCATGAACTCATGTATGTATTATTATGAGTATTATACATGTTTTGGGAGTATTATCGAACACCGAGTAGGTTCGGGGCTCAGGTTAAGCCCCGGATCTCATGAACTACTATTACACCCTGTAAATTCGTGACATGTAGATGGCTTATTCGCATGTTGGTTAAGAGTTTTTGAATGCCATACATGCTAGGAAAAGGCCCGGGGAAAGACCGGATAAGCGACACGTCGAACCATCGCAAGAGGAGGCTGGCAGACCTCCTCCGCGATGGCCAGAGTGTCACGGAGGCTCACCTCCACGATACAAAGTGTGTCACGGAGGCTAACCTCCGCGATACACAGTGTGCCACGGAGGTGAGGTGCAGCCTCAAGTATAAAAGCACCAACTTCGGTTTTTATCTCATTTTTTCACTTTTGAATTTCAGTAAACGATAGAGAACAGAGAGGAACAAAGATTTATGATAAATATTCATCCGATTATGCTGTAAAAAGCGGTCCAAACTCAAATTAACTCCAGATACCGAAGTATAAAGTTGCAGAGAACATTCCTACGGAGTTAGTTTCGTGAAATTCGGCCGGTGAATCGTCGTCCTACCGAGCTAAGGTAAGAGGAATTGCTCCAAATTAGTGTCAATATACTCCTAGCCCTAAAGTGAGAATTTCTCCCTTCTGGATTTCCGAGAAATAGTCAGTTTTCGGCCGTTTTTCGATAAGTCAAAGTTTGGGCTATATATATATTAAAAGTGATATTTTCTTTCAGAATATTAATGTATTTAGTCCTAATTGATATATATATATATATATATATATATGGATGCAGTTGGGAGAAATAGCAGAATATTGACCGAATTACACCAATTAGTTGGGAAATCAGAAACGGAGGTATGTAAATCCAGTCTCTTCGGCAAGCTAGTAGTTCTGGTATAGTAAAATAATTCAAGTGCCAGTAGAATATTGCAAAAACCGCATATTATGTTTAGTATGCATTTTAGTATGATATTAGTAACATCATGTCATGTGTAGCGTGAAACTTACTAGCTCAATGCAAATTCTAGTAGAAAATGACCAAAACAGTACAGCATGCTTAATATGTGATTTAGTAAAGTATGTTAGGATATTATCGTGTTCAGTTGAAACTTAGTAAAGCGATATAAGTTCCTGTAAGGTATTACAGAAATAGAATGGTAGCCTAAAATGAAGTTTAGAAAGCATGTTAGAAATAGTAAATCATGTTACTATGAAACTCAGTTATACGGCCTGATTCCCAGCAGAAAAAAACCATATCTTGTTCAGCATTAGATTCAACACAGTATGACAGAAGATTGTATTTATATACCATTATCAGTTTCAGCATGTATTAAGTACATACATATCACTATCATTATTTTTAGCATTTAGATATATACATACACATTATTGTCACTAGTTTCAGCATGTGGTATACGTAGTTAGTATTACTGGTTGAGACCACTGTATTGTTTTGGGGTTGGATTACCTAGCATTCATGACCGCCCCAGGGTTAAGAGCTATATCGACTCGTCCGCCAAAGGGAGAGGATGCGTCGCTCTACGGAGTGGCATGCCATCCCCTAGGGGATAAAGATGGGATACTGGTTTCCCCATATTTTGCCTTGGTCGGCTTTTATACACCCCCATCGAGCGGGTATGCCCGGGGTGTTGATTTAGGAGTCCTCCGGACTCAGGTACAGTTATAGTCAGGAGCGAGCCCAAGTGCATACCCAGGGGATCGGCAGGATGCTTATAGTTATTATAGGAGATGGGATAACCAGGGTAAGGGTATAGATTGCGTGTTGATTGTACCTCCCAGCTTATGGGGGCCGGGTAAGGTTTGTGTGTGCTATGCTATGTTGTGTTATGTTATGTTATGCCAGGTTACGCTAGATACGAGTAGATCGAAAGTAGAGAAAAACATTTCCAGGTATGACTCCTACTCCTTCCAGCATAGTTGAGAACAGTCTTAGATTCATTTTCTCAGTCAGTTTCAGTCTATTTCTCTCTATTTCAGTTCCACCAGTTGTATTGTTGTTTTCAGATATTTTTCGGTTGTTGCTTACATACTCAGTACCAGCGGTACTGACGCCCGTTTGGGGCGCTACATTACTTGCCTGCAAGTACTCATAGACGAGGAGCCGATACCTCATGATTCCATCCAACTCACAGAGTCATCAGCTCCAGTCATCCGGGGCTAGATAGCTAGAGGTTTATCCCTTTCCTTTTGATTGTACAGTATGGGTAGGCCGGGGCTCTGGCTCGACCATATTATCAGTATCCTTAGAGGCCTGCAGATTGTGTATACCCTGTGGTTTGTTATACCGGTCGTGTGAGGCCGTGTGTGTGTTTTAGCTTGTTATGATGGCTGTGTGGGGCCTTACTCAGTTGGTAGTGGTGACCTTGTCGGTCACGTAGCGGTTTAGCACCTATTTTCTTGATTTAGAGATAACTAGACAGCATGGTGGCCTTGTCGGCCCGCATAGGTTCCCCTATATGAATGTGATTCTGGTTAGCTAATATTATAGTATATGTGGCTATAGGCGTAGTCGGCCAAAGGCTGTATTTACAGCCGTTATATAGCCCGTCGTTTTCTTGAATCCAGAGTTAGAGCTAGCCAGGCACCAGAAATGCTTAGGCTCAATAGTTTAGCAGTTCAGGTCCCAGTAAGGGCACCAGGTGCCAGTCACACCCCCCAAGGCGGGGCGTGACAAACTTGGTATCTGAGCAGGTCGTATCCTAGGGAGTCTGCAAGCTGTGCTAAGTAGAGTCTTTCCTATGGATGTGTTGTGCACCACATACTATGGGTAGGAGGCTGCAAGGCATGATAGGATGGTTGCTTTTTATTCTTATTCAGTCGTGCAGTAGAGCGGTACAGTATAGGGTTGAGTCCCTAGAGCTTACTATATTCTTTGGTTACAGATAATGTCAGACCAGCGACATCCTCTCACAGGCCGGAGCTTGGATATTGCAGCAGGGGAAGGCACTAGCAGGATGCCTCATCCTCGTATAGAAACTGCCCGATCAGAGGGCAATACCGAGGTATCGTCCCAACCTTCTCAACAGTCTCCACTACATCGGAAGCCACTTGGGGCGACACTACCTCCAGCAGTCCCTATACCGATACCTTCCGACCAGGAGGTTAGGAGTGCGGTAGTCATGTTAGCACAGATGATGGCTACTCAGCGTCAGCTGATGCCGCCTACAGTTGAAAAATCGGTACGATGGCCTGGTAGTTCGAGGGTCCGGGGATTTTTGGCTCTGAATCCCCCACAGTTTACAGGTACGGACTGGACAAAGGACCCTCAGGATTTTCTAGATCAGATGCAGAGAATTTTTAGGGTTATGCATGCCATGCCTACAGAATTGGTTGAGTTGGCAGCATTCCGGTTACGGGACATCGCCGTGTTGTGGTATGAAAGCTGGGAAAGGTCCTGAGGGAAAGATGTTTCCCCTCTGACCTGGTCCAGCTTCTTAGGAGCTTTTCTGGATCATTATTTTCCACAGGAGATTCGACAGGCCCGGGTGGAGCAGTTTTTACATTTAGAGCAGGGGGCCATGAGTGTTCCGGAATACGCCTTGCAGTTTGATTCTTTGGCCCGATACGCACCGACCTTTGTTGATACCATGGCATCCAGAGTACACCGCTTCATCATGGGGTTGAATCCAGAATATGTTGAGACTTGTATTACGTCCACACTGCGAGAGGACATGGATATTTCCCGAGTTCAGGCATTTGCCCAGAATATTGAGGGCATCAGTCAGCGACATCGGGAGATCAGGAGGACCAATTAGGAACAGCGCCGCAGGGATAGGCCAGTTGAGTTATAGAGGGAGGCTCGGGGAGGGGCAGAATTAGCCGCAGGGGGCAGTCAGAGACCAGCAGAGGCTCGCAGATTGCAGATTCACCATTACAGAGGAGGGCGGAGCAGAGTAGGTATATCCTACCACTTTGCCCTATATACAGCCGACGCCATTCTGGAGCATGCAGGTATGGCTCCACCGGATGTTATATTTGTGGCCAAGAGGGCCATCTGATGAGAGATTGTCCAGCCAGAGGACAGGAGGACCGGGATAGATAGGATAGGGCATCCGCAGGGTCACGAGCTTCAGTATCCTCGGCAGGACACAGGCCCTCAATTTTAGCAAGTAGGGGCCGAGGAAGATCATGGGCCTCCAGTGTAGGTGCAGGCCCAAGCCGCACATATGCCTCACCAGGAAGGCAGGATTCAAAAGCGTCACCTGATGTTGTGACAGGTATGATGACTATCTGCTCATACCCCATTTGTGTATTGATTGATACAGGATCTACTTTGTCCTACATTACTCCATTTGTGGCTCGGAAGTTTAGTGTTGCACCAGAATTGCTTCAGCAACCCTTTTCAGTATCCACCCCCGTCGGTGACTCCATTATAGCCAGAAGGGTCTCTCGCGGGTGTACAGTAGAGGTTGTTGATCGTCAGACCATAGTACACATGGTAGAATTAGAAATGGTCGATTTCGACGCCATTATGGGTTTGGATTGGTTGGCTCCGTGCTATGCAAATGTAGAATGCTGGACCAAGACAGTCCGATTCCACTTTCCAGGGGAGGCAGTACGAAAGTGGAAGGGCAGTACAATTACGCCAAAAGGTAGGTTTATTTCCTATCTTCAGGCGAGGAAGTTGATAGCTAAGGGGTCCATTTACCATCTTGTCAGAGTTCAGGATGTTCGGGTAGAGCCTCCGACTCTCCAGTCAGTCCCAGTGGTGAATGAATTCCCTAACATATTTGTCCGGCTGGTTCGGTATATGTAAAACCAACACGCAAGTGCACGTGGTCAAACAAGTAATAAAGTGGCTAAGTAAGCCAAGTATCGATCCAAGGAGACTCTGGATAAGTAAAATTGCCTAAGTACACTATATTCTTATCTTACTTCAAATTATGCTAACAACAACGTAACCAACAGTTAAATAAGTTTTTGTTTATAAATTATATATACTAAAACTATTAACAATTATTTACTGTGAATTGAAACTATGGATATGAGCATGCCAAGGTTCAGAACAAGCAATGAAATTGACGATAATCACAATTTGGTTAATCTTTTCTCCATGTTGCTAGCCAAGAACATTAGCCTAGAAATTAAAACTCTCGTATTTAATTTCACTTTAGAATCATAAACCATTCGTCTACATTTCTGTGATCAAATGCAATTTATGACCTAGCACTACAATTCCGGTTCCTAAATTGACTAATACGGCTTTCAAGTATATTTCTATCAGGAAAGCACATCAAAACCCAATTTTCCCAAATCAAGTTAAGAACAATACCCTATTAATTCACAACTTTCCAATTTCGTGCTCTCTCGAGTGAAATTGGACTTTTTAGATGTACATTAGTGTCGGCCACACACTAATGCAATAAGAACAAGAATTAATAGAACAACATGGAAGAAGAAGAAGGAAACCATATAATTAACAATCAAAATTCATCACCATTATTCAAAACCTCAGCAAGGAAGAGAATTAGCCACTCATTCATGGATTAATCATCCTAAAACAAGTGTAAATCATACATACAATTGATTGACAGAAGAAAGGAAGAGAAGAAATCCCTTAGCTTTTTCGTCCCTCAACTGCTTCTAACCCACGTCCTTGCTCCACCAAGTCTGAATTAATTAAAATAAACCTAAGTGTGCTATTTATACTAGTGGGAATTTTTCCCGGAATAACAAGCAACGTGTCACGGAGGCCAACGCGGAGCACTGCCTCCGTGACACGGCATGGACGCGGACCCTTACTGGAAATCCAGGGTCCGGGAATATAGCCTCAACGTGGCACGGAGGCCAATGCGGAGGCTTATCTCCGTGCCACGGAGCTGTCGCGAGGCCTTACTGGAAATTGCCATTTAAAGTACCCTCCAGGCAGTGTGCCTCCGCGATGGTAGCGTGGCACGGCTCCATCGCGGAGCCCCTTTACTTTGCGCATTCCAATGTCTTTTCCATGCTCGCATCCAAGTCCAACTTCGATATAACTCCAACATGCATTTTAGCTCCTAAAAATCATATTTTCCTGCAAAACAAATGCTTATCATGTTGGTTAGTATAAATTCATATTTTATTACCAATTACATGAAAATGTATACACATTGCATAACAACAAGGCGAAAATGATACGTTTGAGTATCACTTGGGCATATAAATCTGCCCAAGATCACTTACCCCACACTTAAATCCTTGTTCGTCCTCGAACAACACATACACAACTCATGCAAATTACATCCCAACCTTTGTCACTATGGTGCGACAATTTATGCTACGGTCATCCCGATTATTCAATTTTTGCAAATCATCAAGAAAACATGCATGGTCTTCATAATGCAATGACCTTTCATACATCAAGACTTCCTAGACTTTAAGAATCGACTCTCGATATCGGCAAACTCATGCAAATCAGCTAATCAAGATATCCGACACGAAAATCAATCTTTCATCAAGCATGTGCCCTCACAACTCAAGAGAATCTTCCCCTTTATGTTCATGCAACACACAAACATTCAAGTAGGGGCATGTAAAAATTAATTTCACTCTCTCTCCCAAAAGAATTCACATGCTTCATGTCATGACCCATAGGCTTGCCCTTAATGTATTACTCCACTAATATAAAGAAATGCAATGTAAGATCACGTAGGACTTTAATGGGTTATAATGGAAGCTCTGGAACTAGTATATATTGGATTAGCCAATAATAGTCACTAGCATCCTTAAGCGCCTTTTCAACACATTCCCATCAACTCATGGATATTGTTCTTCTTTTTCTCTTTTTCATCATCCCATTCATGCTGGTTTACTTTCGTATGGCCCATTTCCTCAAACACACTTGACACCACAACAAAGGGTTTTCATGCACCTTTATTATCATTTCATTATACCAAGTGCCTCTTCAACCTCTTCTTTTCTTTCTTCACTCTACTTTTCTTTTCTTTCCACTCTTCTCACTCTTTGACACTTCGGGAAAATTTTTCTTTTCTTCTTAAGCGCTTAAGAGTTTTGTATAGACTTTATGGCTAATGAAAAGAAGGAATAAAGCTTAGTTTATACAATTTTGGACAAAAGAAAGAAATAATCGGCTAAAGGCTCAACGGGCTGACTAGGGTATACAGTCACATAAAAAGGTAGCGTATGATAAGAAAAAAATAGAAACTCTCGGTTAAAACAAAGAAATGCCTACATCCTTTCCAACACTACACCTCCTTCATTTCGTTTTGCACACACACCAGGCAAGTTCTAGAAACTTCACAATAGCATGGAATAACAATACCTCACTTCACACTTTATGCACATGCTCGATTCAAGATGCATTCACAGGCTCTTTAATTAACCAATTACATGAATTCGAAATTAAGCCTTAATCACACCGAATCGAATGCTACAGCCTAGGTAACTCAACATATTTACAAAATTGCATGCTTTCAAACGAATCACTTTTACATTTTGAATATCAGTTACAACACGCAACCAAAATTTCACAACCATTTAGTAACTACAGGTTCAGTGATGCAATCCACCAAAGAAAAAACTGAAAACAAATTAAAAATCCTACTCCTATCGACTACATTTCCCTTAAGACGGTCGTCATCCATCCATCATAGGGAACGGTCACTAACTATGACATCGGTTCAATGGGACTATTCTCGGTAAAAGAACTGAAAACAAACTCCGAGAAACCCAAAAATAAAAATCGAAAAATTTTTGCAAAACATCGATCATGTCGATGGAAAACTATTTACAAAATATTTTGATAAGTGCAAAATATTTTCGCAAAAACTTTGAATAATATCGATCATTTCGATAAGAAAGAAATATTTACAAAATATTTACAAAATATTTACACTGGCAACCACAACTTTTCACAACACACATCATTAACCACAAAAATATATACAGATACAACACAAATCAGTTCACAACCACAGGAAAACATAAAAACATACATGCAGAAACAAAGGAAAGAACATACAGCAGATTAGCCCAAGTCCCAACACCTAGCTACTCCCCACCCCACACTTAAATCGAACACTGTCCCCAGTGTTCACAAAAATTACAAAGCACAAAATTTTCGGGTGGTGGAACTCCCTGATCAGTCGAAATATTCGACTTCTTCATCTGGTGCTGCTGCCTCGTCGCCCATGTCCGAGTCTCCTCCATCGTCGTCATCGGACTCCACATCGGAGTCCTCCCGACGTGTCTCCTCGTCAGTGGGGACATCATCGTCAGTAGGCTCCATGAAGGCTGGTCCCACTCGGCACAAAGCTCTGGCGTTCTCGCCAAATGGGTAATCCAGCTCCAGCTGCCATAACTCTTCCTATGTGGCTTGTCTCCCACCAATCTGAAGCTGAAGCATCTGCATACCAAACATTCGTGCCATGTACTGATCGTCACGAGCATGTCGCTCGCCCAGTGTCAGCACTAGCCCGTGTGTGGTGTCGGGGGCCTTAGTTTTTGTCACATCAAGGGCCCTCCGCTCCAACTGCGGGATGTAATCCAAAGCCTCTTCCTCGACATCGAGGCCTCGGAGGAAGGTGGTGATGAGTCCGCCGAACCCATATCTGTGGCCCTGGTGTAGTCAGGCTCTCTTTATGGCGGATATGATAACCGCCCCAACATTAATCTCCAGCCCTTTCATAAGGGCATACACCAGGCAGACACGGTCCCGGGTCACATCCGTCATGTGTACTCCCAGGATCAAGCACGAACACACTATCTTCAGCCATATTCTGGCCTCCCTGTTCATCTGCGAATAAGGCAGAGTCTGGTGGTAACCCCTCTCCTTATGTCTGCTCCATCGGGCTGTGGATCGAGCCCCACACAAGGTGCGTCTGATGTCGGCGTATGGTGGGGTGATATTCAGCTGGCGTAGAACGTGGGCGTCTGTGTCCCGCGCTCCAATGATGGCATTTAATTGCTGGGGTTCCAGAGTGACAATCTGCCCTCTGATTTTTATTGTGTGGCTTCTGATGGCCGGGTTCCAATTTGCATAGGACTCCCGGACCAAATGTAGGTTGCACTCCTTGGGCTCCTGAAATATAAAGCTGAGCCCAGCTGCCTCGATCCTCTGCACAATACAGGGGAACTCCTGTGCTAGTGGTTCCCGTGCAATATGCTCCTCCGGGAAGTACTTGCTTTCCTTATGTTTAGCGTACCACTTCTTTCCTTCCTCGGTTACCCACCTCGTTCCGTATTGGCGGCGTTGGCCGCGCGGAACAGCTGGTGCAGCTGGGACTGTGGTGCCCAATCTCATTCGCTTTCTCCCAGTGCCTGAAGTAGAAGCACCTTTACCCTTATCCTGCCTACTCGCCATTGTACCTGCCAACATCAATAAACAAGCACAATGTCAAGCTAAATGCATATTAGCTTCGGCTAAGGTCGGGTTAAACTAAGTTCACCCCACACTTAGTCCTTAGCTACTTTTACGATACTACGACAAGGATTACTTTATTTACAACCCAAACACAAACAACTATACAATTTATTGCTTAGTGCGTTCACCAAAAAATTTTCGACAGTATAACTTTTAGCGTACTACTCAGACTTCATACAGCTAATCCCAATCCTACTATCGCTAGCAATTCAATCATCGCACTTAGCAACAAAAACAACAACTAAAAACAACGACAAAAATTCTATATACATACGAATCCAAATAATCAAACCAATTTGAACAATTTTCGCATTTTCCCCAAAAATTCGAGAATTTGTCGTCTTTTACATTCAAACAATATTTACACGACTTATCTCACTTCACAACCACACCCCGGCATCTAATTCACCAATTTATCAAGTTACCCAATTCAATTTCAACAACCCAAGCCCTAGAATTCAATTTTACACTCAATTTCGAATAATTCATGTAATCGACAAGTTCAAACGCCAATTACAACATTTCAAACACTCATCAATCAACAAATAATTCAATTTCATGCTCAATTGCTACTTAGGAGGATATATCTCACCTCACATACTCAAATTCGAGTGGAATCGACAAAAATTTGAGAAAAACGAGGAAAACATACCTTTAAGTTGAATACCCGAAGAAACTTGACGATTTCCTTGCCTAGTACCGTGGCACGGTGGTTGGGGGAGGGAATTAGGATGTTTGGTCGCGGAGAAGAGAAGAAATGGGGAAAGAAAGGGCAAAAATCGGGGTTAAAATTAAGAAAAACACGCGGGTCACCCGGCAACCCGGTGTGACCCGGCACCAAATATAAGGCAACGTGTCACGGAGGGTAACACGGAGCCCCTCCTCCGTGACATGGAGCCAACGCGTTGGCTCACTGGAAATTTTTTTTAAAAAAATCCAGATTTAACTTCAACATGTCACGGAGGGTAACGCGGAGCCTCTCCTCCGTGACACGGAGCCAACGCCCCAGTGCACTGTCTCTTCATTTTAATTATTTTTTCATACCTTGCCTTTTTCTTCCCGATTCCATGCATATTTTTCTCCGTTAGACCTGAAAATCACCTCACTAAACAAAATTGGTTAGATTAATAGATTTCCCTAACTAAAATGAAAAATATTAACTAAAAACGAAAAATTTATACCAAATCAAGAAAAGAAAAATAAAAATAAAAACTATTTACACTTTACAAAAAGAAGAAAAACAAAATATTTTCCACGGGTTGCCTCCCGTGCAGCGCCTGATTTACCGTCGCGGCTCGACGACCGTTATGCTCAATTATCTACTAGGGTGATGGACGATTTGTCACGATCATTGTCCTCCCCCCAGTAGTGCTCAACCTGATCAGGTGGCCTTCCTATCAACTCTCGGGAATCATTCATTTGATTAGCATTCCCATGATCAATTACATTGATCACCGAGAGTTCTTCATTCACCATCGGGAGCTTAGGTGCTTTGTACACATCGAACACTTCGACCTTGTCATGTGCTCGCATTGTAAGTTGACCCGCAGCCACGTCGATTAATGCTTTTCCGGTTGCCAAAAAGGGTCGTCCCAAAATAAATGGGACTTCAGCATCTGGTTCAAAATCCAGAACAATAAAATCGACCGGAAAAATGAGGGAGCCTACTTGCACAAGCACATCCTCAACAATGCCATCAGGCCTCGCTAAGGATCTGTCTGCTAGCTGCAAGATTACGGTTGTAGGTCTAGGGCTCCCCAGACCTAACTTTCTGAATACCGAAGATGGCATCAGATTTATGCTCGCCCCCAAGTCACATAATCCACGAGCTCGGATACTCTGCCCAATAGTAAGCTAGATAGTAAAACTTCCAGGGTCTTTTAGCTTCGTGGGCAGTCTGTTTTGAATCCGGGAAGTGCATTCCTCCGTCAAATCCACCGTGGCATACTCAGTCAAACGACTTTTGTTTGCCACGATGTCTTTAATATATTTCGCATATTTGGGCACTCCCTGTAAGACATCAACAAGAGGTAAGTTAACATGTACCTGTTTAAGCACCTCCATAAATTTCTTGAAACACGCCTCCTCCTTGTGTTTCTTGAGTCGTTGAGGGAACGGGGGTGGAGGCCTTTCTGGTTCAGCTTCTTTGGTCTTCCCCCTATCAGAACTTTGTTCCTCCTCAACTTCTGCTGCTCCTGACTTTTGAGGCGGTCTTTCTGGTTCCACCTCCTTCAACTGTAAACCACTCCTCGTGGTCATTGCATTTACCTGCTTCGGATTAGGATCCGTGTCGCTAGGCAGTCCTCCTCTGGGTCTTGTATTTTGGGCACTAGCAAATTGCCCAAACTGATATTCAAGAGCCTTGGTTGCTAACTGATTATTCTTCACTTCGGCTGCCAATTTAACATAGTTAGCCTGCAATTGTGCCTGATTAGCTATCATGGTTTTGAACATCTCCTCAATGGTAGGTGATGGTGGTGGAGGAGGGGCATTGTGATTTCTGAATTGGGATTGATAGTTCTGTTGCCCTCCTTGATTTCCCTGCATACCCTGACCAGAACCTTGGCCTTGTTGGTTGTTGCTACCCCACGAAAAATTTGGATGGTTCCTCCAATTTGAGTTGTAGCCACTACCAAACTGCTGCTGATTTCTCTGTGCATTGCCCACAAAGTTAACAGAATCAGGATTTGCAACACAGCACTCATCTAAGTGCTCACTACTACCACACACTTCACACCACATCTGCTGGACCGCATTGACTAAAACTGAAGGCTGGTTCAAGTTCATATTGCTGAAGTGATTATTTAACTGATTCTGCAAGGCAGCTATCTGTGCAGCGATAGCTATAAATCCATCCACTTCAAGCACTCCTGCTGCTTTCCTTGCTCCACCTCGTGATGCATCAGCATTCCATTATGGATTGCCCTGTGAAATTCGGTTGAGCAAAGTGTACAGCTCCTCATAAGTCTTTTCCAGCGCTTTCCCCCCAGCTGCTGAGTCTAACAAAATTTTAGTATGGGGTTCCAAACCCTCAATAAATGTGTGTACCAACACCTCATTGGACTGATGATGATGAGGACAGTCCCGCAACATGGATTTAAATCTTTCCCAGGCTTGATACAAATTTTCTCCCTCCCTCTGTTTGAAACTTAGAATTTGACTTCTAAGTCTGGTTGTTTTACCAGAAGGGAAAAATCTGATCAAAAACTTACGTGCTAGATCATCCCACGTTGATATAGAATTTGGTGGTTCAGCTTTTAACCACATCTTGGCTTCACCAAGTAGGAAAACGGAAATAAGGTGAGCCGAACATAATCAGGTGACACTCCAGCGGGTATATAAGTGTCACTTATCTCCAAAAAATTCTGGAGATGTTGTTGTGGGTCTTCATGATGGAGACCGGTAAATTGCCCGCTTGTGTGCAATAGTTGCACCATATTCTGCTTTAATTCAAACCTCCCTCCAGGCTCTGGTTTGCGGATACTAGAATGTACATTGTTGGCATGTGGGATTGCCACCTCGCGAACCGGCCTTGCTGCTGCTTCATCGGGCACTAACACTGCCCTCACAATCGGTGGATTTTGTTGCTCCATAATAGACTGTCTGAGCAACCACAGCTTCTTTTGTAGAGCTTCTCTACGTTGACTGTGAAATTCACGTTCAGGCTCTAAGTAAGATTCCACCAGCTCTTTGTCCCTTGCCAGTGTTCACAGAAATCAAGTCTGCAAAATACAGGCTAAGATCAAGTTGTCAACACTTAAGAAAATAAAATAAAAATACAGTAAATTTACACTTATCACAATTTCACCAATTGCCTAGTCTCCCCGGCAACGGCGCCAAAAACTTGTCCGGCTGGTTCGGTATATGTAATACCGACACGCAAGTGCACGTGGTCAAACAAGTAATAAAGTGGCTAAGTAAGCCAAGTATCGATCCAAGGAGACTCTGGATAAGTAAAATTGCCTAAGTACACTATATTCTTATCTTACTTCTAATTATGCTAGCAACAACGTAACCAACAGTTAAATAAGTTTTTGTTTATAAATTATATATACTAAAACTATTAACAATTATTTACTGTGAATTGAAACTATGGATATGAGCATGCCTAGGTTAAGAACAAGCAATGAAATTGACGATAATCACAATTTGGTTAATCTTTTCTCCATGTTGCTAGCCAAGAACATTAGCCTAGAAATTAAAACTCTCGTATTTAATTTCACTTTAGAATCATAAACCATTCGTCTACATTTCTGTGATCAAATGCAATTTATGACCTAGCACTACAATTCCGGTTCCTAAATTGACTAATACGGCTTTCAAGTATATTTCTATCAGGAAAGCACATCAAAACCCAATTTTCCCAAATCAAGTTAAGAACAATACCCTATTAATTCACAACTTTCCAATTTCGTGCTCTCTCGAGTGAAATTGGACTTTTTAGATGTACATTAGTGTCGGCCACACACTAATGCAATAAGAACAAGAATTAATAGAACAACATGGAAGAAGAAGAAGGAAACCATATAATTAACAATCAAAATTCATCACCATTATTCAAAACCTCAGCAAGGAAGAGAATTAGCCACTCATTCGTGGATTAATCATCCTAAAACAAGTGTAAATCATACATACAATTGATTGACAGAAGAAAGGAAGAGAAGAAATCCCTTAGCGTTTTCGTCCCTCAACTGCTTCTAACCCACGTCCTTGCTCCACCAAGTCTGAATTAATTAAAATAAACCTAAGTGTGCTATTTATACTAGTGGGAATTTTTCCCGGAATAACAAGCAACGTGTCACGGAGGCCAACGCGGAGCACTGCCTCCGTGACACGGCATGGACGCGGACCCTTACTGAAAATCCAGGGTCCGGGAATATAGCCTCAACGTGGCATGGAGGCCAACGCGGAGGCTTATCTCCGTGCCACGGAGCTGTCGCGAGGCCTTACTGGAAATTGCCATTTAAAGTACCCTCCAGGCAGTGTGCCTCCGCGATGGTAGCGTGGCACGGCTCCATCGCGGAGTCCCTTTACTTTGCTCATTCCAATGTCTTTTCCATGCTCGCATCCAAGTCCAACTCCGATATAACTCCAACATGCATTTTAGCTCCTAAAAATCATATTTTCCTGCAAAACAAATGCTAATCATGTTGGTTAGTATAAATTCACATTTTATTACCAATTACACAAAAATGTGTACACATTGCATAACAAACAAGGCGAAAATGATACGTTTGAGTATCACTTGGGCATATAAATCTGCCCAAGATCAATATTTCCAGATGAGCTACCTAGTATTCCTCCAGAAAGGGAAACAGATTTTGCAATTGATTTATTACTAGGAACTCAGCCCATATCAATTCCTCTGTATCGTATGGCTCCTACTGAACTTAGAGAATTATAGGAGCAGCTGAAAGATCTGTTGGATAAGGGCTTCATCAGGCCGAGTACTTCACCTTGGGGTGCATCAGTTCTATTTGTGAGAAAGAAGGATGGCTCGCTCCACATGTGTATAGACTACCGGAAGCTGAATATGGTTAGAGTTAAGAATAAGTATCCGCTTCCCAGAATAAATGATTTGTTTGATCAGTTACAGGGGGCCAGATATTTATCCAAGATTGATTTGAGGTCCGGATACCATCAGGTTCGAGTTCGTGAAAGGGACATTCCGAAGAAAGCTTTCAGGACCAGATACGACTACTTTGAATTCCTAGTTATGTCTTTTGGGCTGACGAATGCTCCCGCAGTATTCATGGACCTGATGAACAGCACCTGGACCTGTTCATGATAGTGTTTATCGACGATATTCTGGTGTATTCTTGTTCAGAGGCAGACCACCAAAATCATTTAAGGACAGTGCTTCAGATTCTCAAGGACCGTCGGTTGTATGCTAAGTTCTCCAAATGTGAATTCTGGCTAAACTCAGTAGCTTTCTTGGGGCATATTGTGTCAGATGCTGGTATATAGGTAGACACGCAGAAAATAGAGGCAATAAAAACATGGCCCAGACCTACCACTCCGACTGAAGTCTGCAGTTTCCTAGGATTAGCAGGATACTATAGAAGATTTGTTGAGGGGTTCTCCACCATAGCGGCACCTCTGACTAAGATGACACAGAAAGCAGTAAAGTTTCAGTGGACAGAGGCATGTGAGCAGAGTTTCCAAGAATTGAAAGACAGGTTGACCTCCGCCCCAGTATTAGCATTGCCAGAAGGTATAGAGGGTTTTGCAGTTTATTGTGATGCTTCAGGTATTGGGTTGGGATGTGTGTTGATGCAGCACGGTAAAGTGATTGCTTATACTTCCAGATAGCTGAGGAAACACGAAAAGAATTATCCTACCCATGACCTGGAACTAGCCGCAGTGATCCACGCCTTAAAGATATGGAGACATTACCTGTACGGCGTTCATGTAGATATTTTCACCGACCATAAGAGCCTGCAGTATATCTTCACCCAGAGAGTTAAATTTACGGCAGCGTTGCTGGTTGGAATTGTTGAAAGATTATGATGTAAATATTCTATATCACCCAGGCAGAGCTAATGTAGTAAAAGAATCCCTCAGCCGCAAATCTATGGGGAGTTTGGCGTACTTGAAGCCCGAGCAGCGGGAGTTGGCCAGAGAAATACACCAATTAGCCAGTTTAGCCGTTCGTGTAGCAGAAACAGAGGACAACAGAGCGATAATTCAGAACACCGCAGTGTCGTCATTGGTTGTGGAAGTAAAGGAACGGCAGTATGAAGATCCTGACCTAGTTCAACTTAAGGACAGAGTTCAACAAGGGAAAGCGCCAGATTTTCAGGTAACTGAGGGTGAAGTGTTGCGATGTAAAGGCTGCCTTTGTGTTCCATATATTTCAGGGCTTCGCTAGTAGATTATAAGTGAGGTACATTACGCCCGCTATTCTCTCCACCCAGGAGCGACGAAGATGTACCATGATATTAAAGAAATCTACTGGTGGCCAGGTATGAAAAAGGAAATAGCAGAATTTGTCGCCCAGTGTCCTAACTGCCAACAGGTAAAAGCGGAACACCAGAAACCAGGCGGGTTAACTCAAGACATAGCTGTGCCTCTTTGGAAATGGGAAGCAGTAAACATGGACTTTGTAGCAGAATTACCCCGTACCAGGCATAGACATGATTCCATTTGGGTAATTGTTGACAGACTGACGAAATCAGCCCATTTCCTACCAGTAAAAGCCACTTTCTCTGTCGAAGATTACGCCAAATTATATATCAGAGAAATAGTTAGACTACACGGTGTTCCAGTATCTATTATCTCTGACAGAGGAGCACAATTTACAGCTAGATTTTGGCAGTCATTGCAGAGAGGTTTGGGAACGCAGATTAATTTGAGCACAGCATTCCACCCGCAGACGGATGGACAGGCGGAACGCACTATTCAAACACTCGAGGATATGCTACGGGCGTGTGTTCTGGACTTCGGAGGTAGCTGGGATGAGCATTTACCACTGATTGAGTTTGCTTATAACAATAGTTACCACTCAGCTATCCAGATGGCGCCCTTCGAGGCATTGTATGGGCAAAAATGTAGATCGCCAGTTGGCTGGTTTGAAGTAGGAGAGTCAGCGCTGATTGAGCCAAATATTATTCATCAGTCAGAGGAGAAGGTAAAGCTTATCATAGAGCGCATACTGACTGCTCAGAGCTGCCAGAAATCGTATGCTGATGTGCGGCGCAGAAACCTGGAATTTAATGTGAATGACTGGGTATTTTTGAAAGTATCTCCAATGAAAGGGGTGATGAGATTCGGCAAGAAAGGTAAGCTCAGTTCGAGGTTCGTTGGGCCTTACCAGATTCGGCGGAGAATAGGCCAAGTGGCATACGAGTTGAACTTGCCTCCAGAATTAGAGTCCGTTCATCCAGTTTTCCACGTGTCTATGTTGAGGAAGTATATAGGGGACCCCTCCAGAGTTGTCCCAGTCCAAGATGTCCAGGTTACGGAAGAGTTGGCCTATGAAGAGGTCCCAGTAGCCATACTAGACAGGCAGATTCGCAGGTTGAGGACTAAAAACGTTGCTTCTATCAAGGTACTGTGGCGCAACAAGAACCGAGAGGAGATGACTTGGGAAGCAGAGGAAGACATGAAAGTCAGATATTGATCACGGGCAAAAATATATGCCCGAGATACTCTTTATTACTTCAATTAGTCTTGTTTATCTAAGTTATTATATACATTTTCATGTAATTTTATATAATGTGGAGATATGTGCTAACCAACATGATTAGCCTTTGTTTTGTAGGTTTTGATGATGTTTGAGTAACTAATCCATGAGTTGGTGAAGTAGAAGCTTGGAAACGGAATTAACACGCGATCGTCGGCAAGGAAGAGGCACAAAACAGCCCACCGGCGCGTCGACAAGGTGCCACGGCAGGCAGGCCGCTCAAAACAGCCCACCTGCATGTTGGCAACGTGCCACGGCAGGTGGACTCCGCGACCATGGGGCTACAACGCGCTGCCCAGGCAGCGTGACACGTTGCCAACGCGGCAAGGTGCTGCATGGGCCGATTTCGGGTGATTTTCCAGAGAGCCTCCGCGTTCGTAGTGTGTCACGGAGGCCGTGCTCCGTGATGCACTCTGTGACACGTTGCTTGTTAATCCGGGAAAGATTCCTACTAATATAAATAGCACACTTAGGTTTATTTTTCAGAAGGAAGACTTGGTGGAGCAAGGACGTGGGTTAGGAGTAGTTGAGGGACGAAAAAGCTAAGGGTTTTTCTCTCTTTCTTTCTTCTTTCAATCAATTGTACGTATGATTTACACTCATTTGAGGATGATCAATCCACAAATGAGTGGCTAATTCTCTTCCTTGCTAAGGTTTTGAACATGTGTATTGAATTTTGATTGTGAATTATATGGTTTTTCATCTTCTTCTTTCATGTTGTTCTATTAATTCTTGTTCTTACTGCATTAGTGTGTGGCCAACATTAATGTACATCTAAAAAGTCCAATTTCACTCGAGAGAGCAAGAAATTGGAAAGTTGTGAATTAATAGGGTATTGTTCTTAACTTGATTTGGGAAAATTGGGTTTTGATGTGCTTTCCTGATAGAAATATACTTGAAAGCCGTATTAGTCAATTTAGGAACCGGAATTGTATTGCTAGGTCATAAATTGCATTTGATCACAGAAATGTAGACGAATGGTTTATGATTCTAAAGTGAGATTAAATACGAGAGTTTTAATCTCTAGGCTAATGTTCTTGGCTAGCAACATGAAGAGAAGAATAACCGAATTATGATTACTATCGAATTCATTACTTGTTCTTAACCTTGGCATGCTCTTATCCATAGTTTCCATTCAAGTAAATATTTGTTAATAGTTTTAGTATATAGTTTATAAACAAAATTATTTAACTTTTGGTTACATTGTTGTCAACATAATTAGAAGTAAACTAGAATATAGTATACTTAAGCAATTTTACTTATCCAGAGTCTCCTTGGATCGATACTTGGCTTACTTAGCCACTTTATTACTTGTTTGACCACGTGCACTTGTGTATCGGTTTTAACCCCTACCGAACCAGCCGAGCAAGTTTTTGGCGCCGTTGCCGGGGAGACTTGGCAATTGGTGAAATTGTTTTAAGTATAAATTTACTGTATTTTTGTTTTATTTTCTTAAGTGTTGACAACTTGGTCTAGTGTTTGTTTTAATTCTTCTTTATTTTATTTTATTTTTCTGCTTGTTCGTATACCCTTATTGACATGACATCGTGGAATATAAATGGTTTCAATGGTGGATACTCATATTTTAGTGAATCTTGTCTGAACTGTGGAGGACCCCACTTGTGGCAAAACTGTAACATGTGCAATATATGTGGGTGTCAATATGGCAATTGGGGTGATTGTCCAAAGGCCTATTCCTCTCCCCCAAGCCCCCGCTATGATCATTCTGTTGTTTTTGCTGAATATAGGCATGTTGAAAATGAGGACTTGGGACGCCAAGCTCGAATAGAAGACATGTTGAAACAACTCTTGGAGCAATCAGAAGCAATGAAGGAGGCGATGGCAGTATTGAGAAATCAGCAAGAAGAGAATGCAGAGGCTCTAGAAAGGATGACCATCAAATTCATGGAGATGATCGCTGAAGCTGAAGCGTGTGATAAATCACAGACAACAGTTTTAGCCGATATTCAAGAGGAACTACAAGAGGACGACAAGGGTGAATTTTTGGATGAAGCCCAACAATTCGAATCTCTTGAGTGTCCCCGTGATGGGCTCACACTTATGGAAAATCCATTCTTGGAAGAAGAGTTAGCGTATCCCCCAGTCGACTTTAATGGTGAGATAGATGTCGATGTCGAGAAGGTATATACAAGTAAGGAGGTCAAGCAAAATGCAGTTTCAGAGTTGAGGTGTATTGGACCACACTCTACGCATTTTTCAACATTAAATTTGGTTGACAACATAGAAATGGAGTCTTCCAAGTTTGTAGAGAAATGTCTAGAGGAGGACCAAGCACCATATATTTTGAAATTTGCTAACTCAGAAAGACAAAATGACTTCGCTTACTTAAGGACCAATAAATGCAAAAGGCAACATCTACTATTTGGTCCTTACAATTTTTCACCACCACCCCTGGAGCATAAGAGGAAATCAGAGAAGAAATTAGGGGTGAGATTCATATCCTCAAGGTGGAGGAAAAAGTGGTGAAACTTGGTACGTCGTGCCGCGACGTAAAATTAGGCGCTGCTTGGGAGGCAACCCAAGGGTACCATGGGTACCATTTTAATTTCTTGCATTTATGTTTATTTTATTTAATTTTCATCTTGTGTTGTTTTGGTGGAAAGTTAAGCGCAGATGGAGGGGAAGTCTGAGTACCCGTGGAAGAGGAAGCTAACAAGCATGGAAAAGAAAAAGTGTGGGGTCGAATGCCCACTTGTCCATAGTTGAAGAAAACAATGCTGTCAGCTAGGCCTAAAGGCCTCAGGGAGTATTTCTCACCCTTTTTAAATTTTAATTTGATGCTATGAGGACATAGCATGATTTAAGTGTGGGGTGAGGGAAATTTCAAGGGAAATTTCAAAATTTTCTGTGCTTAATGATTTTTGGTGAATGTAATGCCTGTACAAAAGTTGGTGAGAAATTTGAAAATTTGAAAAATTTGAAAAATTTTTGTGAATTAAGCATGACTTCATCACCCGTTGGTTTTTCTTTTCGGTTCTTTTCCGACGAGGGTTATTTGAACCGAAGAATAAAAAAAAATTTCTTTCCTTTTTCTGTATATAATGTTTTTTTAGTCATAGCTAGGGACTGTTTCCGACGATGGATGGATGACGACCGTCTTGAGGAAAATTAGTCGATAGGTTTTGGGTTTTTGAAACCATAACTAATTGGGGCTTGATGTTCTTTTTAAGTGCTATAAATGTTTGTAAGATGCAAGTATGTTCAGTGTGAAGCATGCAAGTGTATAACTTTGTTTGAGACACTTAGGCTCTTGAATTTGACTCAATATGATGGAAGCTTAATTCTGAATTCTTGTGATTAGCTGAGTAAGAGTCTATTGATTGTGTCTTGATTTGAGCATGTGCCATGAGTGTAAGGTTTTTGAGTATTCTATGCTATTGTGGAATGTCTAGAACTTGCCTGGTGTGTTTATAAAACGAAATGAAGGATGTGAATTGGAGGAAATGATATAGGCATTTCTTTGAATGAACCAACTTTTTATCCCTCATTATACCTACCTTGAAAAATTAATCCTAGTTAACCCCATTGAGCCTTGAGCCTATTCTTTGACAGCTGCAACATAAGCTTAATCCTTTTTCTTTCATTAGCCTTGAATTTGATCCAAAACTCCGAAGCGCTTAAAGAAAAAAAAATCCGAAAGAGTAAAGGAGTGAGAAGAATGAAAAAGAAAGGAAAGATAGCAAGTTGTAAATAGTTGAGAAAAGGAAAAAGGTGCATTTGTGTGAAAATGGTTGGTTATTAGTAGGGAGTAAGAAAAGGAATGAATGAAACATATTGCTTAAGTACTCCTTACTAATAAGCTAAAAGTGTCGAAAGAAATGGGGGAACAAAAGAGGAAAAAGAAAACTAAACGGAGAAAAAAGGTGAAGTGAGGGAAGGGAAGTTTGTAATGAAGGCGTGATGTATTAAAAGCGCTTAGGAAAGATAGTCACTATTACTGATCATAATAGTACCTACCCGCACCTGAGTTACATTACAACCTAAAAAGTCCTACTTGATCTTACATTCATACATCCTTATATTAGTGGAATAAAACACTAAGGGCAAGCTTATGGGTCATTACATGATGCATGTGAATTCTTTGTGAGAGTGAGCGTAATTCTATTCATATACCCACACATGTTGTGATGTAAAAAATTGTTTTTGCGTGTGATTGGGTAACTCTCTTTCCGTGAGGGGCACATGTTGAAAGAAGGATATATTTCATGTGGGATTTCTTAATCAGATGATTTGCATGAGTTTGCTAAAATTGAGAGTCGATTCTTGAGGTTAAGAAGTCTTAACATGGTTGTACTTCATTTCAATGATCAAATCAGGCATGCTCTATTTTTAGCTTGTATCTTACGTAATCATTATAGCCGTAACCTGAATTATCTTGCTAAATTAGTTATGTGGGAGTCTCCATATGCATGATATGTAAAAGGTTGTTCGAGGACGAACAAGGCTTTAAGTGTGGGGTTGTGATCATGGGCAAAAATATATGCCCGAGATACTCTTTATTACTTCAATTAGTCTTGTTTATCTAAGTTATTGTATACATTTTCGTGTAATTTTATATAATGTGGAGATATGTGCTAACCAACATGATTAGCCTTTGATTTGTAGGTTTTGATGATGTTTGAGTAACTAATCCATGAGTTGGTGAAGTAGAAGCTTGGAAACGGAATTAACACGCGAACGTCGGCAAGGAAGAGGCACAAAACAGCCCACCGGCGCGTCGACAAGGTGCCACGGCAGGCAGGCCACTCAAAACAGCCCACCTGCGTGTTGGCAACGTGTCACGGCAGGTGGACTCCGCGACCATGGGGCTACAACGCGGCAAGGTGCTGCCTGGGCCGATTTCGGGTGATTTTCCAGAGAGCCTCCGCGTTCGTAGCGTGTCACGGAGGCCGTGCTCCGCGATGCACTCCGTGACACGTTGCTTGTTAATCCGGGAAAGATTCCTACTAATATAAATAGCACACTTAGGTTTATTTTTCAGAAGGAAGACTTGGTGGAGCAAGGACGTGGGTTAGGAGTAGTTGAGGGACGAAAAAGCTAAGGGTTTTTCTCTCTTTCTTTCTTCTTTCAATCAATTGTACGTATGATTTACACTCATTTGAGGATGATCAATCCACAAATGAGTGGCTAATTCTCTTCCTTGCTAAGGTTTTGAACATGTGTATTGAATTTTGATTGTGAATTATATGGTTTTTCATCTTCTTCTTTCATGTTGTTCTATTAATTCTTGTTCTTACTGCATTAGTGTGTGGCCAACATTAATGTACATCTAAAAAGTCCAATTTCACTCGAGAGAGCAAGAAATTGGAAAGTTGTGAATTAATAGGGTATTGTTCTTAACTTGATTTGGGAAAATTGGGTTTTGATGTGCTTTCCTGATAGAAATATACTTGAAAGCCGTATTAGTCAATTTAGGAACCGGAATTGTATTGCTAGGTCATAAATTGCATTTGATCACAGAAATGTAGACGAATGGTTTATGATTCTAAAGTGAGATTAAATACGAGAGTTTTAATCTCTAGGCTAATGTTCTTGGATAGCAACATGAAGAGAAGAATAACCGAATTATGATTACTATCGAATTCATTACTTGTTCTTAACCTTGGCATGCTCTTATCCATAGTTTCCATTCAAGTAAATATTTGTTAATAGTTTTAGTATATAGTTTATAAACAAAATTATTTAACTTTTGGTTACATTGTTGTCAACATAATTAGAAGTAAACTAGAATATAGTATACTTAAGCAATTTTACTTATCCAGAGTCTCCTTGGATCGATACTTGGCTTACTTAGCCACTTTATTAATTGTTTGACCACGTGCACTTGCGTGTCGGTTTTAACCCCTACCGAACCAGCCGAGCAGATATCCTTACTTATTCCAAGCCTAATCAGTCAAGAGGTATGTTAGTATTGTAATCATATGAGATGCCTTATATTACATGTATAATGAGATAGCCAATTCTAGACTTTTACATGATGATTGCTACAATATTGTGTGGAGTACCTGTATTGGACTTTTATGCATTTCAGGTTTTTGAGATAGTCCATATTACAGGGGAGACTCTGCCGAAAGTTTTCTAGAATAAGTCAAGTAAGTTGAACTTGTTGCAAGTAGAAGTTTACATTCGAGGACGAATGTTCTTAAGGGGGGAGAATGTTACACCCCGTAAATTCACGACATGTAGATGGCCTATTCGCAAGTTGGTTAAGAGTTTTTGAATGCCTTACATGCTATGAAAAGGCCCGGGGAAAGATCGGATAAGCAACACGTCGAACCATCACAAGAGGAGGCTGGCAGACCTCCTCCGCGATGGCCAGAGTGTCACGGAGGCTCACCTCCGTGATACACAGCGTGTCACGGAGGCTAACCTCCGCGATACAGAGCGTGCAATGGAGGTGAGGTGCAGCCTCAAGTATAAAAGCACCAACTTCGGTTTTTATATCATTTTCTCACTTTTGAATTTTAGTAAACGATAGAGAACAGAGAGGAACGAAGATTTATCATAAATATTGATCCGATTACGCCGTAAAACATGGTCCAAACTCAAATTAACTCCAGATACCGAAGTATAAAGCTGCAGAGAACATTCCTGCGGAGTTAGTTTCATGAAATTCGGCCGGTGAATCGTCGTCCTACCGAGCTAAGGTAAGCGGAATTGCTCCAAATTAGTGTCAATATACTCCTAGCCCTAATGTTAGCATTTCTCCCTTCTGGACTTCTGAGAAATAGACAGTTTGCGGCCGTTTTTTGATAAGTCAAAGTTTGGGCTATATATATATTAAAAGTGATATTTTCTTTCAGAATATTAATGTATTTAGTCCTAATTGATATATATATATATGGATGCAGTTGGGAGAAATAGCGAATATTGACCGAATTACGCCAATTAGTTGGGAAATCAGAAACGGAGGTATGTAAAGCCAGTCTCTTCGACAAGCTAGTAGTTTCGGTATAGTAAAATAGTTCAAGTGCCAGTAGAATGTTGCAAAAACCACATATTATGTTTAGTATGCATTTTAGTATGATATTAGTAACATCATGTCATGTGTAGCATGAAACTTACTAGCTCGATGCAAATTCTAGTAGAAAATGACCAAAACAGTACCGCATGCCCAGTATGTGATTTAGTAAAGTATGTTAGGATATTATCTTGTTCAGTTGAAACTTAGTAAAGCAGTATAAGTTCCTATAAGGTATTACAGAAATAGAATGGTAGCCTAAAATGAAGTTTAGAAAGCATGTTAGAAATAGTAAATCAGGTTACTATGAAACTCAGTTATACGGCCTGATTCCCAGCAGAAAAAAAACCATATTTTTGTTCAGCATTAGACTCAGCAAAGTATGATAGAAGATTGTATATATGTACCATTATCAGTTTCAGCATGTATTAAGTATATACATGTCATTATCATTAGTTTTAGCATGTAGTATATACATACACATTATTGTCACTAGTTTCAGCATGTGGTATACGCAGTTAGTATTACTAGTTGAGACCACTGTATTGTTTTGGGGTTGGATTACCTAGCATTCATGACCGCCCCAGGGTTAATAGCTGTATCGACTCGTCCGCCAGAGGTCAAGGATGCGTCGCTCTATGGAGTGGCATGCCGTCCCCCAGGGGACGAAGATGGGATGTCGGTTTCCCCATATTTTGCCTTGGTCGGCTTTTATACACCCCCGTCAAGAGGGTACGCCCAGGGTGTTGATTCAGGAGTCCTCCGGACTCAGGTAAAGTTATAGTCAGGGGCTTAGCAAGCCCAAGTGCATACCCAGGGGATCGGCAGGATGCTTATAGTTATTATAGGAGATGGGACGACCAGGGTAGGGGTATAGATTGCGTGTTGATTGTACCTCCCGGCTTATGGGGGTCAGGTAAGGTTTGTGTGTGCTATGCTATGTTGTGTTATGTTATGTTATGTTATGGGACGTTACGCTAAATACGAGTAGATCGACAGTAGAGCGAAACATTTCCAGGTATGACTCCTACTCCTTCCAGCATACTTGAGAATAGTCTTAGATTCATTTTCTCAGTCAGTTTCAGTCTATTTCTCTCTATTTCAATTCCACCAGTTGTATTTTGTTTTCATATATTTTTCAGTTGTTGCTTACATACTCAGTACCAGCGGTACTGACGCCCGTTTGGGGCGCTGCATTACTTGCCTGCAGGTACTCATAGACGAGGAGCCGATACCTCGTGATTCCAGCCAGCTCACAAAGTCATCAGCTCCAGTCATCCGGGGCTAGATAGCTAGAGGTTTATCCCTTTCCTTTTGATTGTACAGTATGGGTAGGCCGTGGCCCTGTCCCGACCATATTATCAGTATCCTTAAAGGCTTGCAGATTGTGTATTCCCTGTGGTTTGTTATACCAGTCGTGTGAGGCCGTGTGTATGTTTTAGCTTGTTATGATGGCCATGTGGGGCCTTACTCAGTTGGTAGTGGTGGCCTTGTCGGTCACGTAGCGGTTTAGCACCTATTTTCTTGATTTAGAGATAACTAGACAGCATGGTGGCCTTGTCGGCCTGCATAAGTTCCCCTATATGAATGTGATTCTGGTTAGCTGATATTATAGTACAGGTGGCTATAGGCTTAGTCAGCCGGAGGCTGTATTTACAGCTGTTATATAGCCCATCGTTTCTTGAATCCAGAGTTAGAGCCAGCCAGGCACCAGAAGTGCTTAGGCTCAACAGTTTAGCAGTTCAAGTCCCAGTAAGGGCACCAGGTGCCAGTCACACCCCCCAAGGCGGGGCGTGATAACTACATGCCACCGTAGGTATGTTGGGACCCTTTCATGATTGTCCCTGGCCCAAATGGCCCTTTTAATATGTGATCACTCCATTCATGGTTCCTACCCTTGGTAAGGTACGAACACCCTTCCGACTAGGGTTACAGGCTTCATGTGGGCTCATATGGGGTATGTCGGTTAAGAGAATCTCCCATTGTTCCTCATGATTTATGCATGTTATGATTTTGTATGTTGGCTCAAGTCATGTTAAGTAAACCTCTTCTATTATGATTATGATTATGTTATGTTACGAACATTTTGAAAACCTTGAGCCATATGATATGTTATTATGATTTACGATACGAGCATGACGTCCTACTCTTATGATAATTTATAAATTTCATATATGTTTTAAATGCCCATTTTACTTACCTTGCATACTCACTACATTCCACGTACTGACCCCATACTTTCTATGTTGTATCGCTTTATGATACAGGTCCCGATTCTCAGGGTCATCCTCCTCAGTAGTGCTTCCAAAATTATTATCAGCGTATTGGTGAGTCCTCATATTTCGAGGGTCGTATGTTAATACTCTATGTTATTCCTTTCAGTTTCGGAATGTTGGATTAGTTGGGAAGTTTTCCCATCAATTCGCCTGTCACGTTTAGAGGCTTATCAAACTACAAGTTGCATTCCATCATATTATATAAGTTTAGTATTGATTCTCCCTTATGCTATGCTATGATTACGTTCCATATGTTAAGTCTTCTGCTTATGTGATTGAATTAAATGCATGCTCATGCCATGAGTCGACATGGGGTCTCTCGGGGCTCCTTGTACCATGTCTATGATCCGGGTGTACGTTTGGGTCGTGACATACAGGCACGGCCGAACTACCGTTCCACTCTAAGACTGACTCATTCGGAAAGCGGAACTCCACCGCACCGGTTCTATAATTAGTAGAAGCATAACACGCATACAACCAATCCATGCCAAGAATAATATCAAAGTCATTCATGGATAACTCTACAAGGTCTACAAAGGTGACTTTATGCATTATAGTGATCGAGAATCCTCTATACACCCGTCTTGCTACAACTGAATCACCAACAGGAGTAGAAACTGAAAATGGTTCTGACAGAGTCTCAGGACTAACTCCAAAGCTACTAGCAATATAAGGTGCCATAATAGACAAGGTATCCCCTGGATCTAACAAAGCATAAGCATCAAGATGAAACACTCGTAACATACCAATAACCACATCCGGCGAAGTCTCCTGCTCGTGACGGGTCGCAAGGGCATAGAACCTGCTCTGGCGCTGACCGCTGGCTGAACTAGTCAAGACACGCTACTGAGGGGGACGTGCTACTGGAGTGACTGAACTAGTGGCTAGCATACGAGCTCTGCCGCCCCCTAATCTGGACAAAGGGTAATCCCTGAGTCTGTGTCTGGATTTGCCACACTTGAAAAAAACATCTACGCCAACTAGGCACCTTCCTGGTTGATTCTTGCTGCACCCTGCACAAGTTGGGAAAGTACGGTCTATCTACATGCCACCCTACCCTCTCGAATCTGAATCCCTTCTCCTCTGATCCCCTTGTGATCTAAATGGTGTACAGGCTAATGATGGTGCTGGAGCAAAAGACCTGTGCTGAGACTGTTGGCACTGTCCACCCCCCGATCTAGCCTAAGAAATTCCATAATTGTCTGTCTTGGCCCTCTTGGCCTCTCTCTACCTCCGACACACTGACTCCATCTGCTGGGCATGCAACACTATGCGGGGAAAATCTATATCCCGATGCAGCATGGCGATCCTACAATCCTTATCCAGGTAGTCTGCCGCTCCATGCACAAATCAGCTCACTCGAGCCCTCTGGTCTACCACCAACTCTGGCGCATACTTGGATAAACGGGTGAACTCCAAAGCATACTCCTGAACTGACATATCACCCTGCTTCAGATTGACAAACTTGGCCGCCTTCAGCTCCCTCATCTCATGAGGGAAGAACCAAACCAAAAAGGCCGCATGAAACTCCTCCCAACCTATAGGGCCTGCCCCCATTGCCCTACCATCTCTCCATTACTTGAACCATATATGAGCCACCCCTTTCAGCTAATTAGGAGGCCAAATCACCATACTCTCCATTTGTCACCCCCATAACCTGGGTGATCTTTAAAATCTCGTCGATGAATTCATGCGGGTCCTCATCTACCTTGGACCCTAGGAACTCCGGCAGGTTCATCCTCAATAAATCCCTGACTCAAGCCGCCGCCGCATTGCCATTTAGTGGAATATGCGCAACAGCCGGCTGATTGACCTGAGCTATCAAGGCCTGTACAAGTATCTGGATAGCTTCCTGAAACTCAGCATGGGCAACTGGCTCTAGTGCCTGGTGCTCCTGAACGGGTGGGGCTTGCTGGTGCCCATTACCGTTTCCATCCTCGTGGCCTTCACCATTCCCAGTTCTCCTACCATTCATTCTTCGAGAAGCCATGATTTTGCAATCACAAATAACACGAATTAGAAGGATAGAAAGACTTTTCATTGCACGACATAGATCACGAAAGAAGGGAACATTTTCTAAACATCTCATATCCTCTTCATCATAAGTGTGGCGCGCTTCACACCCATGAAAAAGGCTCTACTTAATGCGGCTTTCAGACACCCTAGGACACTTCAAACCTGGCTCTGATACCAAGTTTGTCACGACAAGAACGGAGGCTCGAATCGTAACACGGGACAAGGAGCCCCGAGAGACTCCAAGTCGACCCATGGTATGAACATTCATCTAACTTCTTAACTCTTAAATCGAAATACTAAACATACGATATAGCGGCAACATAAACGTAACATAACATAACATGATAAGCGGAACATACTAGCATTACATATCAGCTGAGTACTACAATTAGTCTGAAAGTCTCTATCATACCTGATGGGTTGATGGGACAACATCCCCAACTAACCCAGAAAAGAAACATCACTGTCTGAACATATGGCCCTCAGAACATGAGACTCACCAAAAGGGCTAATAGCTAACTCTGAAAGGGACAACTGACAGGGATGAGCCTGAGAGCTGGATCCTGTATCATGAAACGATACAGCATAGTAAGTATGATGTCAGTATGTGGAATATACCAAGTATGCAAGGTAAGTAAAACGGACATTTAAAATATACAAAAGCTCATAAATGATCATAAGAGTAGGACAACATGCTCATAACATAAATAACATATGATAACATAAGGCTCAAGATTTTCAAAACATTCGTAATTCAATCGTAATCATAATCATAAGAGAAAAGCTTTATTGAACATGTCTTGATCCAATATACATAATCATAAACATGCATAAATTGTGAGAAAAAGTGGGAGATTCTCATAACTGACATACCCCATACGAGCACACATGGAGCCCGACCTGTAACCCTAGTCGGGAGGTCGCTTGTACCTTGCCAAGGGTAGAACCATGAAAGGCGTTATATCACCATGAAAAAGGGCCATTTGGGCCAGGGGACAGTCACAAGGGAGGTGCCATCATGTCCTACAGTGGCACGTAGTTCTGAGATTTGGGGAAAAACCTAGGCTCCGAACCTACTTTGGTGTTAAATACTACTCCCAAAACATATAGTGCTCATAGTATAATATGCATGAGATTCATGGGCTAGTTAAAATCATGATATTCAAAAACATGCTTGTAAATACGTGAACTAGCCATGAGGGTAAGGCCCGTGAGTCGGCCAAAAACATAATTCATAAATCATGGGATTCATGCATACTTGTAGATCATACATATACTTTGAAAATCATCAATTCACAATGGGTATTTGAATAAATCCATAATTCAAATCATAAATCATGATGGGTTTATCAATATCAACAATGGAGTAAAGATCATAACTCGATTCATAATAGAACATGCATAATTAGGCTTAATTTAGTGGAAATTGAAATCAATAATTTTATAATCAAAATAGTTATAGAATTTGATAATAATCAGAAAATATAATATAAATCACAAAAGAAAATAACCCATTAATAGATCATTAGAATTCCACAAGATTTAAGTTAAAACCCCATAAGATTTTTTATCAACTTTCATGAATTAGGAGAAATTGGGCATGGGCGTGAACGAAAACACCCATTCATAATCCTACATACCTACTGGAAGTCAAATCTCACAACTCCTTGAAAGCCCAAAGGGAAATTGATGAAGAACACCTTGAAGACAAGCTTGATCACCTATAAACTTTTCCAACTCTGCATGCATTAGAATGAATAGGCTAGAAGGTCTTAACCTATCCTAATACACTCATAAAATAACTTAAAACGACGTAGTTTAGTACTTTAGAGCATAGGAATGATGAAAATACCCTTCATGAAAAACCCTGAAAAATCTGCACTAGGTGAACTAACGGGCGTACCGACGAGTCATTGGAGGATACCACGACTTGTGGTATCCGTCCGTCATCTGCACTGCCAAATCCCTAATCTCAGATTCAACCCACAACTCTATAGGATGAGTCGTCCTTTCATCCAATGGGCAGTCACATCATCCGTTGTTTGCCCCTCTTCAGATCCTGTGCTGGTCCTTCCAACGAGCCTCACCACGACTCGTTACTTCATACAACGAGTCATGGTTGCCTTCTGTTAGGTCCACTGGACAATTATACCTATCCCCCTACAATGACTCGTTACATCTCACAACGGGTCATAGGATGACCCGTCATATCCTTTAATGCCGAAGTCTGGTACCCACCACAGTTACAAACGATGACTCGTTGTTCCCAATAATAAGTCGTTGCATCACTCATTGTTTCCACTGTCACCAAACCTACACTTCCCACAACTGCTTCCAACGGGTCGTTGGTTGGACCAATGATTCGTTGGGTCATGCGTCCTGCAACAATTTTCTCAGTTTTCAACCAACTTCCATTTTTGATCTCGGGTCTAATCTTAGGCACTTTTGGAGTATTACATAGCCCCTTATTAGCATATTACACCTACAAAACCAATACTAATCATGTTGGTTAGTTCCGGCACACACTTATACACAAATACATAAGAATGTAATCAATTTAATAAACTAACATGACTCGAATTTAGACATAAAATAGCACTTGGGCATGTAAATATGCCCAAGATCACTACCCCCCACTAAAAGCCTTGTTCATCCTCGAACAACTCCGTTACATCTCATGCACACGAAGGACTCACATATAACCAATTGAAGCAACACGACTCATGCTAAGGCTAAAACAATTGGTTCAGTTAGCAAGTTTAAAATAGAGCATGCGATATATATAACCAACTAAAATCACATACAACTAAGTGAAGACCTCCTATCCTCAAAAATCGACTCTAAAACTCCGCAAACTTATGAAAATTAACCAATCAAGAAGTCCAACATGGCTTTCATCCTTCCTTAAACATGTGCTCGCACAACTAGAGAGATGCCCATTTTCACTCTTAAGTTTTCAAATTATACTAGTATGGGTATATAAATAAGAATTAAGCTCACTCTCACAAAGAATTCACATGCAACATGTACTAACCCATAAGCTTGCCTTTAGTGTTTTACTCCACTGATTTAGGAACATTTGAAAGTAAGATCAAGTAGGACTTATCGGGTTATAATGTAAGCTAAGGGATAGGTAGGTACTATTCTAGCTAGTAACAGTGACTATCTTCCCTGAGAACTTTTAATACATCACTTTTACTCTAATTAAGCACATCTCTTCTTTTACTTCCCCTCTTACTCTTTTCAAATCATCAATTTCCTCTTTTGTTTTCCCATTTCGTTACGCACACTTATGCTATTAGTAAGGTGTACTTAAGCATTATACACATTATTTATTCTCTTCTTCCTTTACTCCCTACCAACACTTATGCATTTTTCAAACAAGTGCACCTCTACTCTTTCCTCCAACTTTCACAACCACTATTTCCCTTTTTTTCAAAATTCTCACTTAACTCTTTTGCATTTTTCACTTAAGCACTTAGGAGTTTTGGATCAATTCAAGGATATTGAAAGAAAAGGATAAAGCTTATGTTGCAGCTATCAAAGAATAGGCTTAAGGCTTAAAGGGGCTAACTAGGATTAGATGTTAAGGCAAGTAAAGCAAAGGATGAAAATTAGGCTAATTCAAGAAATGCCTAAATCATCTCTTACATTTAACATCCCTCATTTTGTTTTGTATACACTCCAGGAAAGTTCTAGAAACTGCACAATCGCATGGAATATTCAAGAAACCTTACACTCAGTGCACATGCTCAATTCTAGATAGATTTAGTAGACTCTTAACTCAGCTAATCATAATAATTCAGAATTAAGCTTTAAGCATACAGAGACATTCCTGAGCCTAAATGTCTTTAGCAAAGTCATACACTGTGCTCAACATGCTTCACAATTAAAACCACTTGCATCTTACAATCATGTACAACACTCAACAAAAGCGTCAAGTAGTCAATCAGCTAAGGGTTCAAACACAAAAGCCTACTGACTAATTTTCCCTTAAGATGGTAGTCATCCATCCATCATCGGAAAATATCTTTAACTATGACCAAAAAAAAGCTATGTACAGACAAAGAAAAATCTCTATTCTCGGTTCAAAGTGTCCCTCTTCGGAAAAGAACCGAAAAGAAAAACCAAAGGGTGGGTGAAATGTGACCATCTCAAATTTTTTAATTAAACAATATTATACCCAACACCAAATTCACGCAAAACCACCATCACAAAAATTTTCAAATTACCCCTCACGCCACACTTAAAATATGCTATGTCCTCAAAGCATCAATTAAAATCAAAACAAAGGTGAGAAATACTTCCTGAAGCCTCTAGCCTAGCTAGCAGCATGTTTTCATCCATTAAAGAACACGTGGGTTATCGACCCCACACTCATCTCTTTGTCCATTCTCCTTAGCTTCTACTTCATAGGGTACTCAGACTTCCCCTCAATCTGTGCTTACTTCACAAAAACAAGACAAAAAGTGAAAATAACTAAAATCAAAAACAAAATAAAGAGAAATTTTACTTGTGGTACTCTTAGGTTGCCTCCCAAGCAGCACTTGATTTTATGTCGCAGCACTACGTGAACTATCTTTTTCAGTATATCCTCAAACAAGTATTCCCTTTCGGGAACCATGTTCTCTTCTTCTTATTTTTAGAGGGAAAAGCCTCCACCCTGTCCCTCTTTTCCTCCATCACTTTCCTCAATTGATGTCTCCCATCAGACTTGGGCTTAAGTGTCAGGATGTCCTTCAATAGTAGACCTATGGAATCCACCACCCCACACTTAGCATCTGTAACCAGACTGAACATGCAAAGATATCTATAGTGTGTGGGTGGTTTGATCTCCCAGTATACTCTAAAGAGCTCTTCCTCATCAGTGACTGTCATCTTCAGGGTGCCCCCTTTCACATCAATTATTGCTCCACCAGTCGCCAAGAATGGCTGTCCTAGGATGAGGGGTACCTTATCATCAACTTTAAAGTCCAAAATTATAAAATTAGCAGGTATGATGAATTTACCTACTTTGATAAGAAGGTCCTCAATAATTCCCTCTGGGGTCCACTATTGACTTATCTACCAATTGCAGCATCACTCTTGTTAGCCTTGGTTTCCTTAGTAGCAGAGGTTAAGCAGTGACAATATGACGATGCACAGTTAGTGTCACTGAGAGACAATATAGCACAACAGAATCAGGGCCTATTTGATTGTGGGCTAGATAAAGTCTTCAGATACCAGAGTCGTCTATGTGTGCCTAATGTGGGTAAGCTATGGGAATAGGTTATGAATGAAGCTCATTACTCTTGGTACTCGGTATACCCAGGTGCCATGAAGATGTACCATAACCTGAGGCAGCTGTATTAGTGGAATGACATGAAAAAAGATATCACAGGTTTTGTGGCTTAGTGTCCTAATTTCCAGTAGGTGAAGGTTGAGCACCAGAGGCTTAACCTAGAAAATAGAGATTCCAATATGGAAATGAGAGGTAATTAATATGAATTTTATTATAGGTTTGCCTCGGACAAGCAGGAAGTATGATTCTATCTAGGTAATAGTAGATAGATTGACAAAATCAGCTCACTATTTTCCAGTCAATACCATTTACAGTGCGGAGAATTATGCCAGGTTCTATATCCAAGAGATAGTTTGCCTATATGACATTCTCAGATCTATTATTTCAAATAGAGGCGCACAGTTTATATCAAACTTCTGGAAGTCTTTCCAGAAAGGCCTAGGCACTTAGGTGAGTCTTAGTACAACATTCCATCCCCAAACTGACAAACAGACTGAACGTACTATTCAGATGCTCGAGGATATGCTACGCGCCTGATCTTGGGAATATTTACATGCCCAAGTAAAATGTTATGTCCAAATTTGAGTCATGATTTTTGATTACATTGATTACATTCTCAGGTATTTGTGTATAAGTGTGTGCCGGAACTAACCAACATGATTAGTCTTTGTTTTGTAGGTATAATATGCTAAGAAGGGGCTAATTATGATGATGAAGGAATTTGGAGGAAAATGGCATGAAATGGGCATGAAAGGAAGGCTGCCGCAAAGTCCAGCATGCCATGCCGGCTGACCTGCATGACAGGCGTTGTGTCATGCCTATGCATGTGCGCGTGAGGACAGGCAAAGCAGCAATTGTGCGTGTCTGCGCCATATCACGCTTGACACTCTGTGAGACAAACAGCGTGCCACGCTTGCCCAGCAACGCGATGATGTCCGCTTCATGCCCGATGGCTCCAGCTACCCTTGCCATGCGCGACCAGTGAGGCATTCTAGTAAGCCTGCACGACAGCTCCTTGGTACAAAGGCTGAGCTGCGCGACGAGCAGCGTGACGCAGAGGCAGTCCCTCCACGACAAATTTTTACAAAATTCTACTTAGTATAAATTAAACACTTAGGATTTTATTTGATTTATCATGAAATTACTTTGGAAGAACGGAAAGGAGCAAAGGAGAAAAGAAGGAAACTCTACCTAGGGTTTGTAAACTTTTTATTATTTCATTCTTGTTCTTACATGAATTGTATTAATTATGAATTCTTGTATTAGCACGAGTGGCTAAGATCCTTCTTCTAGGGTTGAGGCCATAAGACATGAATGTTAATGCTTAATTTCTACTTTGGTTCAAGTTTCTTTGGTTGTTTGTCTTAAATTCTTACGTGTTTACCATTTTAATGCTTGATCACCATTAGAATACATGTGTTAAGCTTAGGCGAAAGCTCGAAACAGTAACCCTAGGTTAGAACTAGTAATTTAAGAAGTGAGTTCAAAGTCTTCAAGACTTGATTCGTGTTTAGGATAGAAATATACCTAATTCACTTGGCTTGGTTAATAAAACGGAAAGATACCTAGACACTTAGGATTAAATTGTCACATCACCACTCTCAGACTTAGTTGTAAAGTTAATTCTAGGCTAAATGGTTAGAGGTACGAAAGTCCATAACCAAGGGCATAAACCCCGTAAACCACATGCACAGTGATAATTGCTCACGAATTAGGACGTCACATCCCTGCTCAACAATGTATGTGTGAGACTGAATTGTTTGTGTTTAAAGGCTTGAAAGACCATGAACATTGCGATTAACTCTGTGAGTCAACAAAAGAATTTTCAATACTTGAACCATTGTGAATTTCAGCTTTTCATGAACGTTTGACCTTAACTCTAGATGTTTCTTCTTCTTATTATTATTTTCTGAATTAGTTGTGATCTCCTATAGATTTAGATAAAACATTCAAAATCTCAAAAACCAACACTTGCGAAAATTAACTTAACACTGAACTAAATATTCACTGTAATATTCCAGTCCCTCTGGGTTTGACATCCGCCTCTTAAAGAGTAATTATATTACTAGTACGATCGTGCACGCGCAACGCAACAAGGTTTTGGTGACATTGCCGGGGAATGGCAACTTTTGGTGAATTTGTTTTGTTTTTGTGTAATTTTTATTTTTATTAAGTGTTGAAAATCTTGGTCTCAGTCTGTTTCATTGTAGGTAATAGATTTTTCCTTACAACACTGGCAAGGAATAGAGAATTGGTGGATCCATTGTTGGAGCCTGAACACAGTTGCAGTTGCTATGGAGAGAGGCTCTTGAGAGAATGCTGCAAGCGTCACAAAGACAAGTTTTTGAACAATGGCATCCACCAGTTGGGAAGGAAGAGTTGTTTCATGGAACAATGGCAGCAAGACCAGTTCATGAAGTGGCAATCCCACTCACGACAAATGTGATCTCCAGCATACGCAAACCAGATCCTAGAGGAAACTTTGAGCTAAAACAGAATATGGTGTAGCTGTTGCACTCAAGTGGTCAATTCACGGGTATGACACATGAAGATCCACAACAACACCTACATAATTTCCTGGAAATTAGTGACACTTTCATCCCTACCGATGTGTCAACTGATTATGTTAGACTCACCCTCTTCCCATTTTCACTTTTGGGAGAGGCGAAGAGGTGGATGAAAGTAGCTCCACAAAATTCCATCATATCCTGGGAAGACCTAGCAAGGAAGTTCCTCATCAGATTCATTCCCTCCGACAAGACTGCAAAGCTTAGAAGTGTAATCCGTAGTTTCAAGAAGAGATTGTAGGAAAATCTATACTTGGCCTGGGAGAGGTTCAAGTCATAGTTGAGAGACTTCCCTCATCACCAGTAGTTTAATGAAGTGTTATCCCACAATTTTGTGGAGGTTCTAGATCCTCACACTAAAATTTTGCTAGACTCCACATCACGTGGGCAAGCACTTGAGAAGATGTATGATGAACTGTACACTTTGCTGAATAAGATTGCACAAGGAAATATAGAATGGCACAGTGAATCATCCAGAGGGATAGGTAAGAGAGCTGGGTTGATTGAAGTGGATAGCATGAATTCTTTAACAGCTCAGATCGCTTCATTCTAGAACTAGGTGATGACTTAGTTCAGCAAGCTGGGTATGACACAGCCACAGTCACAACTTAATGCAATTCAACCAGCTCCTAGCTAGTGTGAAATTTGTGGAAATAATGGGCACAGTGCAGACTCTTGCAGGGAAAATCCAGAGTCCATAAATTTTATAGGGAATGTTTAGAGAGGAAATCAGAATTATGAAAACATCTACAACAAGAATTGGAAAAGTCACCCGAATGTTTCTTGGGGTGGTAATCAGAGTCAAAGCTACCACATCCTCAGCAACAACAGTACCATCAGTAGAATAGGCAAAATAATGGCCAATATTGCAATAGCAACATTGAGGAGATGTTGCAGAAATCAGGGCCAAGCAGACCCAGATAGTAGAAAATCAGGCAATGATGGCCTCAAACTTGAAGAATCAACAGATGACCACCAAAAACTTAGAGAAGCAAATGGGTAAGTTGGCAGCTTCTCAGCATAATAAACCTCAAGGAGGTTTACCAAATGATACAGGTCCAAACCCTCAATAAGTCAATGCCATCAGTTTAAGGAGTGGCAAGCAGTTGGCTGACACACCACAAAAAGAAAAGGAAAATGAGGTGCAACCAAAGTTGATCAAACTTGCTCCATCATCTGAGAGAGGAGATCATCAGAGTGCTGCAACACACACTACACAATCATCATTGCAACCAATACATAGACCACCACCACCATTCTCGCAAAGGCTCAAGAAGAGCAAGGAGAAAGTGTGTTTTAAGAAGTTCTTTGATATCTTCAAAGAACATCACATAAATTTGCCCTTACTTGATGTTTTGCAGGGTATGCTGAAGTATGCCATGTACTTAAAGGATGTGGTGGATAACAAAGTGCGGTTGGTGGATGTCTACACTGTGGCACTCACTGAGGAATGCAGTTACAGGGTAATGAGCAAAATGCCCAAAAAGATCAAAGACCCAGGGAGTTTCATCCTCCCCTTACAAATTGGTGAAGTAGGCATAATGAGGGCCTTGTGATACTAGCCCACTAAAACCAGAGCTATGAACCTCCATAGGATTAAGGGGTCTGGGCCAATTCTTCACAACCTCTATCTTCTGACTATTAACCCTTATCCCTTTATCTGTGATCACTTGGCCAAGAAAAGATATAGACTTAGCCAAAATTCACATCTTGAAAATTTAGCTTACAACCTATGCTCCTGGGGAGTCTGCAGTATATCTCTCAAGTGATCTGCATACTAGGCCTCTGATCATGAGTAAATCAAGATGTCATCAATGAAAATAATCACAAACACATCAAGAAAGGGCCTAAACACCCTATTCATCATATCTATAAAGGTTGTGGGGAATTGGTAAGCATCAACGATGACACTAGAAACTTATAGTGACTGTACCTAGTCTTGAAAGCAGTCTTAGGGATATCAACTTCCCTAACTCATAACTGGTGGTATCTGGACCTCAAGTCGATCTTAAAAAAATATCTAGCACCCTGTAGTTGTTCAAACAAATCATCATTTTTGGAAAGCGAATACTTATTCTTACACTTTGTTCAACTACTTATAGTCGATGCATATTCTCAATGATCCATCTTTCTTTTGCATAAATAAATTGGTGGACCCCATGGCGATACGCTAGGCCGGATGAACCCTTTCTTGAGCAAATCTTTTAACTGCTCCTTCAACTCCCTTAGCTCTACCGGATCTATTCTATAAGGAGGTATTGATACAATTGAGTGCCTGGAAGTAAATCGATGGCAAAGTCTATCTCCCTTTCAGGAGGAACTCTAGGTAAATCCTCTGGGACAACCGCTGGGAACTAATTTACAACAGGATCTGACTGAAAAGTCACAGGCTCTCTTTCCAAATCTCTAACTCAAACCAAGTGAGAAATACAGCATTTGAAAATCATCTTTTGGGCCTTAAGATATGAAGTAGACTTACCTTTAGGCGTAGTGGCATTACCTTTCCATTCAAACGCTAGCTCATCTGGAAAGTGAAATCTCACAATCTTGGCTCTGCAATCAATGTTAGCATAACATGACTTTAGACAATCCATACCCATAATAACATCAAAATCAACCATTTCAAGATCAACTAAATCAACTAGGGTTGATCTATTACATACCAACACTGCACAATTTCGATAAACTCTTTTAGCTAACACAAACTCGCCAATTGGAATAGAAACAACAAATGGTTTAAATAATAACTCAAGAACTATTTCAAACTGACTTGCGAACAGCGAAGTAACATAAGAGAGTGTAGAACCAGGATCAAGTAATGCATATACTGCATGAGCATGAATAATCAATGTACCTGTAACAATATTAGGTGACGTCTCCAGGTCATATCGGTCACCCAAAGCATATAATCTATTTTGTGCTATCCCTGAGCTAGAAGCCTTTCCCCCTTGGCCCCTACCCCAGCCTAAAGTAGACTGAGGACCAGGCCTCGAAGGGCGGACTAGAGATGATGAAGCCACTAATGATCCCTATCGCTGAGTAGTAAAACCCTCTCTCGGTTCGGACAATAGCGCCTAATATGCCCTGGATTCCCAAAACATAACATACATTTTCCCCTGATGGCATGGGCCTGAATGTGTCCTTCTATATTGAGTATAATGTGGCAATGGTGGCCTTCCCTACTCTCAGCGCTCCTGTCGCTGCGAAGGAACTGAGCTCTGGTTCCTTCTCTGTTACACCCCATAAGTTTCTATCATTTAATGGACGCGTGCGTACATATGTTTAGAATTTAAGAGTGCGACACCTATGAGGAAGGACTCGAGGGATGAATATACGAGCAGGGAATCGAGCAGACAGGAGGCTAGGAATCGGAGGTCGAGCACATTGGGCGTCGCGCCGCAACGGCCAGCCTGGCGCCATGGTCGGTGATGGGCGGAGCACTACACCCCCTGTCACTGACCCCCACCTATATATACAACGTAATTTCAAGTTAAGTTCATTTAAACATTTCGCCCAAGTCATTTCTCGATCTCATGAAGGGTTTCCTCTACTTTTCTTTCATTTTTCATTAAATTACCCCGCTAAACTCCATCCAAACTCAAATTCATATTAGATAACGAGTTCCAAGCCTATGAGAGACATCCCTGAAGAGTTATTTCTTGAAAATTCATTTAGATTACTGGAACCCCGTCGAGTAAGAGTTGTCGGAATCACTTCTAATCGAGTCCTAAGTGACTGCAAGTGATGGGTAAGTGTTTCTATCTTCTAAACTCTTAGGAATTTTTAGGTTTCCAGCTGAATTGGACGAGTTTGAGTTGTAGTTAATGTTTTTGAAAGGTATTGTCATTTGTTGATTCCCAGTATTGAAATAGCCTTATTCTCTCAGTGTAAAGGCTGCAATTGAGTGGAATTACCGACTCCAAGTTAGCATTGTTGGATAAATGAGAATCAACATTCGGGGTATGATAAGGCTATCCCTTTGGCAACTTATTCTCATTGTATAGTGATATGGCCTATGTTTTAAAGTAGTTAATGACCTTATATGTTGTGATTAGCTACTGAAAGTAGATAATACCTATATATGTTGTGGTTAGCTATTATGAGACAAGTTGAGACTATACCACCATATTCCTCAAATGTGGTAGGCATGTTGAGTGTGACTAACGTTAGGAGCATCATAGAGACTTCCCTATTCATTTGTTTATAGTATTAGTAGTATTCTTATATTTTGCTTTCATGCCAAGACCTTAGAAGTTTATGGTTAGCAGTTAGGCCTGCTTTGATAAGTTGGACAGCGTAGGGTGCAGCTGGGTGATATGACTTTCAGTTTGACGCCTGTATTGTCAGTAAAGCTCGCCCGGAGGCCATTGGCGTACCATGATGCCTCCCAGGCCAGAATTTGGATAGGATGGTCTTACCCTAGAGTCAGCGGCACTAGCGTTGCCTAGTGAATTGAGTGATAGCCTTCCATATAGTTGGCTATTGTCAGTGACTGTTAGTTTCAGTCGACTTAGTGCTTGTCGTATAGGTTGCCCAGGAAGTCATCCCAGTTGTACAAGTCAGATAGACCCGTGGATACCCTAAGGAGGGAACCTTATTTGTAGTTGGATGTGGGGCCAATGCCCCAGCCTACTCTTATACATACCCATGTACAGGTTGTCGTGGATGGCTAGGTCCAGATATACCTGCCTATGAGGCTATGAATCGCCTAGAGAAGTCATATAAAATCTGAATAGACCAAGTTAATGTCTAAGGGACTAGAACCATAGTAGTACAGTATTACCTTCAGGCTAAGAATTATAGTAAGCTGCCTGTGAAGGGTTAGGGCTGACTGCTCAGGAGCATGTCCGATTAGTAGCAGCCCTACAGTCGTTCTAAGTGAGGGAAATAAATAGTTGGTCACCTACGACCTTATTGTTCTCTTATGAGCTACCATTGTCCTAGCATGAAATTCAGAGTATCATTTAAACAACCCCAGACCTCGCCCTAGTCTGTCTAGGCCTTAGAGATTTTAATCACTGCCAGGACCCTCTGTTCAGGTGTAGGCATATGGGGTGTGCTTGTTAGCAACTATATAGAGACTGTTCCAGAGGCGAGTAGTGGTCGCTTAGGCCTAGAGTCTAGATACACCTTTTGAATGGATAGATTTGTAGATTGTAACATAGTTTCCCTAGTTGGGGTAGATCGTATTTCATACCACCTCTCTCCATGAATGGCTAAGAGGTTGCTAGATGTACGAACTGCTTTCAGAGCTATAGACTGGTTACAGAGATACAATGCTGCTAATTCTTATGGAGCTATAGATTTCTTCTAGAGATATTTTATTGTATTTCTTACAGAGCTACTAAATTGCCTACAGGGCCATATATTGTCTGTAAGGACTAAAGTAGAGACTATGGGGTCATATTGAAGTCTATTCACTTATGGGCTTCTTCTATGTCGTAGTTGTATTACAGACCCTTCGTAGAGCCTTGTGTGCTCGGGCTACAGCTACAAGGGAGAAAAGGCCCGTGTTTAGTTAGAAGAGCCCAAATGGCTCATATTCAGTTGTAGGATCCCAGACGGTTCATATTCAGTTACAGGAGCCCAGATGGATCATGTTTAGTTACAAGAGCCCAGACGGCTCATATTCGTTGCAGGAGCCTAGACGGCTCATATTCAGTTACAGGAGCCCAAATGGCTCATATACAATCACAGGAGACTAGATGGCTCAGATACAATTACAGTTACTTGTGGAGCTTCAGGAGTACCAATAGGGGTATATAGACTGATTGGCGCCTTCGAGGGCTTATGGGGACCCAGTAGGTTATCGCTGTGTTGATTGTACCTTCCAAGCTAATGGGAGTAAGGTTAGGGTCTTGTTTGTATGCTTGCCTACTAGCTATAGCTTATGAATGTATAGTTGTACAACTTCAGCCTATATACGTGTAGTGGTTTACTAGATGCAGGTTACGGATAAGAGAGCTTACAGGTTAACTTCTGCCCTTCTTGCTATTCACTTTCAGTTCTTATCAGCTTCTTCATCTTTACTTACTGCCTTACATATTTGGTACATATTGTACTGACACCCAACTATGGGGCGCTGCATACTTGCTTGCAGGTTTAGACAGAAAAGGTTCAAGACCTCCGTTAGCAGCTATTCGAGTCAACAGATTAGCCAGCTCCTTTCATTTGGAGTTTCCAGGTTGTAGAGGTTTATCTGTCTTTTATTTGTATAGCATTTGGGTAGGCTGGGCCCTGTCCTGACCAATATTTTCACTAGAGGCTTACAGACTACAGTCTTCAGCTATTTGTCCGTGTTGGCTGCATGGGGCCTATATTTTTTATGTTTTATATGTTGGCTATGTAGGGCCTAGCATAGCTTGCAGTTAGCAGCCTCGTCGGCTATAGTATGAATATGAATGCCTGTTTTCATTTAGTTATGACTAGACAGCATGATTGTCTTATCGGCCCGCATAGGATCCCTTTATTATTGTGTTGCTGGGTTAACTGTTTACTTTCACATGTTGTTATGTGCCTTGTCATCCTGAGGTTAAGTATACAGCCAAGATATAGCAATTTTATTTTTTGATTTTGAAATGCTGGCAGGCACCAGCGGTGCATACATCTAGCCAGGTTATCCCAAGTCTCAGTGTAGCATTAGGTGCCTGTCATGCCTCCTAAGGTGGGGCGTGACATTCTCTACCCTTGTGATTAAAGTGGAGCACTCTCTAAAGGTCGTATTGACTACCTAGATGACTGATGCCTCTGGGTCTCCTCAAGACTCTCTGTAGAAACCTGCACTCCTCACTCTCTTCTTCTGTTTCTATCGTCTGCGAGTATCCCACAGTTGATGAACCAAATCCTCTGCCCTCTGAGCGAAAGCCTGCATCCGTGCAATATCTATATCTGCCTAAGTAGATACCCCCAACCAATAATGAGCCATATGAGGCCCCAATCCTATCACAAATCGGTGGACTCTATCCTTCACCATCTGTACCCATATGTGGAGCATACCTGGCCAAAGAATTAAACTTGAGGCAATACTCACGCATACTCATACTACCCTGCTCTAGGTGTAAAAACTGCTCAAATCGAGTTTAAGTTCCCAAGGTAGATATTGTTCCATAAAGGCCTCTAAGAACTCTTCCCACTCAACAGGTGGTGCATTAGCCCCTTTGGATCGTGTCTATGCCTCATACCACAATATAGCTACATCACATAGTCTAAATGCTTCTAACTCTACTCCCTCTATAATTGTATCCCACATCACCTTTAGCACCCTGTATGTCTGATCAATAAAGTCCTGGGAGTCCTCATTTCAGTTAGATCCAGTGAACACTAGAGGACTCAAACTCAAAAACCCACGAGACCTGGAATTATCGGTCGCATGACCTCTATGTCTTTCCATTGCTTCCAACCGTCGTTCCTGACCAGTAGCTATACAAGCCATTAACTAAATAGCTCTCTCAATAGCCTATCCTTTTGGGACTGCTGGAGGTGTGACAGGTGCCAGAGGGTCAACCACTCTGTCACCCTCATGCACTACTATGGTTGGTGGAGCTAAATATCTGCTGCAGCTCTAACTGGGGATGCATGGGTTGTGGTACCTGGAGTAGGAGACTCACTATGATCCTCTGACCTATCTCCCTGATCATCTGGAGGGCGACTGGTACCTCTCCAGCAGTTGTGTTGATCAATCGCATAGTCACCTTCCTTATCACAGGCATATTTTGAAATAATAGCATGATTTCAGTATCATATAACCTTATGACTTTTCTCTATAACACGAACTATCAATGAATAAAGTGAAACAACTTCTAAATGTCCTATAGCTTCCTGATTATAAGTATGTTGCACAACATACCCATAAGCAACACTCTATTATACACAACTTTATGGACTCCCTGGGACTCGACTTTTCTCTAATACCAAGTTTGTCACTCCCTAAAACTGAGGTAGAGCGCAATTAGCACTCGATTCTAAACTAATCGAGAAGCCGGCTATATAGTGTCTGTAACTATAAGAATTATGCTGGTCAGACACCTATCATAATCAACTAAACATGAACTCATAAGATCTCAACAATAATAGATAAATAACTGGAACACAGACAAGGCTATGATAAAGCTAAATTGAGCAACGAAAAGACGAAAAGGACAAACAACTAAACTAAACTATACAAACGAGTCCACATAAGCCTCTAAAGAGAAAACAAATTGAAATGCATGGGACAGGGCCCCAACCTACTCAATACATCAAAACTAGAGCATAGCTCCTGAAAGAAAGGAGCATACCAACTCTCGGCTGATTCTGGGATCCTACTACGACTGTCAATCCGAGCCTGTACCTACACTTGCAACATGATAGCAATGGTCCCTAGGCGAAGGGATGTTAGAACGAATGAAATGTACTGGTATATAAGGCTGAAACTATAAACACAAGTACATCCAAGATACTGAAAATTAGAGTAAGGATAGAAACAATCTAAGATTTCTAAAAGCTAACATTTGAGCAAGATGTGATATATCAAGCGAATACAGTCAAGTAAGCACATATGTAAATCATACTGCTCTATTGGTAAATTATACTGTATTCCAATCAAAACAATGACTGTTATATCCCAGACGCCCAAAGATTAGATCCGCGAGTTGAAATGGAGAAAATTTAAAATCTGGCATCATGTCATAGAACGGGTCGTGATGTGACCCGTGCGGATAGACCACGAGTCGTGATGTGACTCGTGGTGAAGATCAGGATATGAGTCGGACTTTGGGATTCTAGGTCCCAATGAACGTGACCATGAGTCATGGTTAGACCCCACGACTCATTGAGTCAGTCGCAGGCAAGGATGATTGGGAAGGAGAAGAAAATGGCAGTGTACCCCACAGAAGGACCCCACGAGTCTTGGTCAGCCACCACAATTCATGGGATAGGTCATGGTCAGCAGGATGAAAATTATTTGGAATTAAGGCAATGCATGTGACAGATGAGCCAAGATGATTTGTTAGGCAGTGTACTTGACGGATGATGCCACGAGTCGTGGCCTGAAGTGATGAGTCGTCATGTCCCTCGTGGGGACTGACAGACAGTTATTTCTTATGAATTTAGTAAGGGCTTTTCTGTAATTCTTATGATCCTAGGGCCTAAACTACACCGTTTTAAGTTATGAATGATGACTTTTAAGAGGGTTAAGTTCATTTTAGGCCATTCTTACTCATGCATGTAAAGAAAGAGAGTTAGAGAGGTGATCAAGCTTGTTCTTCTTCAAGTTCTTTTCAATTCTTCCTTGGGAAATTAGAGAAGTGTAAGAATCAGCTAATATTAGGTATGTAGGGTTATGAATGGGTGCATCCGTCCACACCCATGCCCAATCCCTCTCTAAATCATGAATTTTCTATGTCAATCCTATGGGGTTTTAACCCAATGCATGAATTTCCTAATTCTCTACATGGGTATGATCTAAATATGTTTCTACTATTGAATAATGATTCATGGGAAAGTTTTACATTATTTTCAATGAAAAATCATGTTCCAAGTTTATTAAATCAAAATGCCCAATTATGAAAAGTTTATGAAAGATGAGATTTGTTATGAATGTATAATTACGATGAGATATTATGATGAAAAGCATGTTATCAAGTTACCCATATTTATAATCATATTTTCAATGTGAATTGAGTATTTCCATGAATGTTAAAGTATTGGGCAATGCTCACATGTTCAATTATGATTTATGATTTTCCCCGAATTAAGCTTACCACATGGTTTTGGAGCGAAGACTCCCAATTATTTTTTCAGCTTGTGGTATGGTTTGAGCTAAAGCTTCTCATATAGATAATTTAAGATTTGAGATGTATTTTAATTATTGAACTTCGTCAATAGACGATGGTGAGCCTCATTGAAAAATGATGGAGAGCATATGCATGTTTTTGGGAGTAGTGTCTAACACCGAGTAGGCTATGGGTTAGTCAACCCCATGCCTCAGAACTACGCACCAACGTAGGTATGATCTAATTACTTTAGGATCTCCCTTGTGAGCTATCCCCTACCCTGATTGGGCCCCGAACTTGATATCGATATCATTGTATCATCTCTAGCCCTGTCAAGGCTTTGGACGGCTCTACCCACTTGAGTTGGGACCACGTAAGCTCTATTGTGGCATGTCGGTTAAAAGAAGAGTCTTCTATTATTCCTAATGATTTCAGTTATGCATGTTCATCATTCATGAGATTTATATATCTATATGTGTTCTAAAGCAGGTTTGACTCAATGTTCAATTTTTCTTATGACTATCAGATTTAGCTTTGAGTCAATCAATTCAGTTATGATGTTATGTTATGTTATGTTGAGATCATGATTTCAGAAACAATGCATTCAAGCCCTACTCTCATATTCTTATTTATTTGTGAACTATATTATGTATGTTTTAAATGATTTTACTTACTTAAGTGGTTTTACTTACCTTTCATACTATGTACATTTCACGTACTGACCGCATACTCTATGGTGTATCGTTTCATGATACAGGCCCCCGCACTCAGACTCAATCCCGCTCTTAGACACTCTATCAAAGTTAGCATCCTACGCTTTTGGTGAGTCCTCATCTCTCGAGGACCATGTTTTATCAGATTTCTCTATGTATTCTCAGGTTTCAGCTTTATCGAGTTAGTTGGGGGTCCTGTCCCATCAACTCATTAGTCTTAGAGGCTTTTCAGATAAAAGGATGTATTCAGCTTCAGATTGTGTGTATTCCAACGTTATGTTTAGTTTAAACTTCCACTAAGATTATTATGTTAGTCCTTCCGTTTTATTAAGTAAGATAGATGTATGTTCATGCCATGGGTCGACTTGGGGTCTCTCTGGGCGCCTTGTCCTGTGTCTCGATCCGAGCCCCCGTTTGGGTCGTGCAATGACCTAGCTATGTCAATTAATATTGACTTGCCGAGATGGCCATATCATAGGTCTCATAACTAAATGGATATCTTCCCACCTGACATAACCACGTCAGTGGTAAGGTAGTAGGTCTCATAACTGAAAGGACATTTGCCCACTCGTCATAACCGCACTAATGGTAAGATATCATAACTGCTGTTGTAGACATATTTGTCCACCTAATATAACTCTGTCGAAGGTATAAACTAAGGCCATAACTAGTTTCATATATAAAGCCTACCGGGCTCATATCAAGTTTGTCTAACACGTATAGCATAGAAATGACTAACTCTGAAACTGCGGCTTAAATAGGCCTCTTTCATAATTCATAGCTGCAAGTATGCACATATAATATGTAAAGCTTGCGAGTAGTACTTACATACACGTAATCAACCACTTATACAATCATATGATGGTTCAGATGACTTAAGAGTTTCAACAAGCTTTATAGGCCACATTCTAAGGACATTAGAATTCGGGTATCTCAATAACTTGCTGCTTAGCTTAAGGGAGAGGAATCATAAAATATCCTCTTAGCCTCATGTACCTCATAACGTATACATAAGATGGTGAACATCTATGTTAAGGCATTTTTATTTCGATAAACTTATTTACCCTTAGTAGGCTTGACGTCATTTCTTAGCTTAGGTTCATCCACGCATTATCGTCTTAGCTTTTTTAACCAATTTCACTTAGAAATCAGAACTTTAAACATATTTAACATCACATATATGAAATAATGTAATGGACCAGCTCACATTTTCCACACCGAGTGGCCTCCAATTTATAACTACGACAACAATCATATACAATACGTCTTTCGCTCCATGTTCGCTTGCTTCAGACATTCTTAATGATTCAAGAATAATGTCAACTATTTCCAACACTTTGGATAGAATTATACATGCCTCAATATGAATTTAACAACATAGGAATGTCGACCCTTTCAATGATTTAGTTTCGTACTTTAAGTAAAAGGATAGGGATGCCTTTATTCATCGTTTTGATGAGTTCATTTAGTCGATTCTTCCCTCCAACTATCAACATATAGCCTCCTTCAATCCTCCGAGTTTACAATCATAAACAAGGCTATTTTAAGCCAAATTTTCCAGCCAAAACATCAACCCCAACAAGCATTCGCAACACCACACACAAAATAACTTTTGAACACTTTATTACAAGCTTAATTCCACAAACCTTGAAGGAAATGAAAGAGGAAAATTACCTATATTTCCTTGTGATCAACTTTCAAAAAAGGTGGAGTATATTTCCATCATATATATTGCTACACCAACCTCCAAAAACAAACAGCAACTTCATGCAACAACACACACAAAACAACACATCAATCTTCATTTTCAACTTCTACCTTTAACTTGTGAATTCGTGTGAATTAAACAAGTAAAAATACTTACCCTTCTTTGTATCCAACTCCTACCAAGATGGAGTATATTTCTAGCTAACTACTGTTCTAGAAACGCAGCGACAACACAGCCAAAATGCAGCCACAACTTCACTCACACGTCCCTTACACCTTAGCAAATGATTGACTAACTTAGAATTTGATTTGATGAAACTTTCTTGTTGATTTCCCTTAGCTTTGTTGCTGGAAAAGAGAGAGTTTATGTGTGCAAGCTAGCAGCTCCAAGCCTGGAAATTTGTAGAATGAATTACATAACAAAGAAAAAGGATACATACCAACTTGAGACAGTAGGCAAGGCAGCATAGCACACTAGCCATCGCGCCAATTTACCGGTGTGACACGCCTACCAGTGTGTTTCCATGCTAGCCTTTGCATTGCTGACTCGTAACTCATGTCGTCTATACATTTGTTACACCCCATAAGTTTCTAGCATTTAGTCGGCCTATTCATATGTTGGTTGAGAGTTTTAGAGTGATATACGTACGAGGAAAGGGCCTGGGGAAAGGCCGAACGAGTGCCAAGTCAGGATTTTGCGAGAAGAGTCCCAAACAAGCTGCCCATAGGGGCAAGGTGGCACGAAGTTGCTCCTCCGCGTTAGCCGACGTGGCACGGAGCAGAATCAGCGCGTTGGCCAGCGTGCCACGTTGCTTTGATGCTGCTTCAAGTATATATAGGCCTCACCCTTAGATTTCATGTTACTTCTCAAGTAAACCACGACCAACAGAGGTGAGGACGAGGGAGAACATTTAATTTTCATCCGATTACGCTGCTAAACGTCATCCAAATCCAAATTAACTTTGGGTATTGAAGTATAAGACTGCAGGGAACATTTCTACGGTGTTAGTTTCGTGAAATTCGCCCGGCGAATCGTCGTCCCTCCGAGCCAAAGTTGTTGGAATTGCTCCAAACTAGTGTCAATATGATCCTAGGCTTAAAGTAAGTATTTCTCCCTTCTAGATTCCCGATAAATTATGAGTTTTTGATCGTCTTTCGATAAGTTGAAGTATAGTCTATATATACATATAAAGTTATTGTTTTCTTCGAATTAAGTAACGAAGTGGCCCTATTCTTCTATTAATATGATTACAGTTGAGAAGGCCAGTTGAATATGAGCTGATACTCATCAGTTAGCCAGAAAAACGGCGAACGAGGTATGTAAGGCTTAACTCTCAGAAAGTATCCTTGTCGTACAGTGTTATGACTTATGTTCTCAAATAGAAATAACGATCTCAAACGCTGCAGACGGTTGCTACCATTAGATTGTAATTCTATATGTTGTAACTAGCTGCTATTGATATATATATATATATAAATATCAGATATGTTGCGAGTAACTGCTAATGGGGATTACAGTTACATAAATTCTGGTTAGCTGCTAGAAAACATATACAGATAGTACTGCAGGACCCCTCGCTAAAAGGGAGCAGGTTAAATGTGATTCATGTATGACGCTATAGAAACTCTTTTAGTTCTCAGTTTATTGTGATGGTAGACTTATATGTTTGTTGCCAGGCCTAGACTTCAGAAGCTCGTAAGAGTTATTGGCCTGAATCAGTTGGTTAAACAGTATGGGCACAGTTAGGCCTGTCTAACGACCAGTTGGCGCCTGTATTGGCAGGAAAGCATCCCTAGAGGTCATTGATGTTATCGCACGTTTCAAAACCAGAAATAGAGACAAAATAGGCATATTCTAGAGTTAGCGACACCAGGGTTGTCCAGTGTATTGAGTGATCATCCGCCATCCCTTTAGCCTTATCAGTGATTGTCATTCCTAGTCGACTTAACAGTTATCACGTAGGATGCCCAGCAGGCCAGCCCAATTGTCCGAGTCAGATGAACCTGTGGGTACCCCAAGGAGGGGTCCACATCAGTAGTCAGTGATGGGCCAGCACTCTAGCCAATTCTTGTAAGATATTCAAGTACAGAGTGCCAGGAGAGGGTCAGTCTATATAGAATTGCCTATAAGGTTGAGAATTGCCCAGAACAATAATATAGATCCGAGTGGATTCAGACAAGGCTTAAGGAGTCAGTAGTACTCTGCTGGTACAATGTTAACCACAAGTTAAGGAGTTCGGTAAGCTCCCTATGAAGGACCAGGGTGCCGATCGCGTAGAAGCAAGTTCAACCAAGTCCAACTCTATAGTTGTTTAATTAGAAGAATAAAGTAGTTAGCTATCCGCAACCCCACAGTTATTCATGAGTTATAGATGTCCGAGTAGGACATTCAGAGTATTGTTAGGCCACTTCAGACCTCACTCTATTCATCCCAGATTATTAGAGATCATGATCACTATTAGGATACTTTGATCAAATACGGGCACATGGCATGTCTGCAGATAGTCATACAGATTATCCCAGAAGCGAGTAGCACTAGCATGAGGCCCAAAAGGCCAGATATGCTCTCTTTATACAGATAGATTGATTTGTCGGTATAACACCTGGGTTGGGGTTGCCCTCAATTAGGAGCCTTCCATGACGGCCCAGGGTTAATAGTTGTGTCGCTCGCCGCCAGGGGTGAGGATACGTCGCTCTACGGAATGGCATGCCATCTGCAAGTGACGAATATGGGGATCTAGATCCTCATATTGTCGTGGTTGGCCTTATACACACCCCTGCCGAGCGTTTACACCCGGGGTGTAGATATCAGGAGTCCTCCGGACCCAGACTCAAACACAGCTATAGTTCAGGGGCCGAGCGGGCCCAGTGGTAGGCCCAGGGGACCGGTAGGTTGGCTACAGTACCAATAGAGTTGTAGACACCTGAGTAGGGGTATATAGATTGAGATGTGCTCGCCGGGACTTATGGGGGCCTGAGCGAGTTATTCTGTGCTGATTGTACCTCCCGGCTTATGGGGCCAGGTGGGATTCTTGTATGAATTCTTGTCTGCCAGCTGAAGTGTATAAATGTGTGAGTATGCAGTTTTAGCTTATATACATGTAGTGTCAGTTAGATGCAGATTACGAATCAGCAGGCGTACAAGTTAATATTTCAGCTCTTTTTTTTATTTACTTCTAGTCCTATTCAGTTTATCTATTGCCTTACATATTAGGTACATATTATACTGACGCCCTTCCTAGGGAGCTGCATTACTTGCCTGCAAGTACAGATAGACGAGGACCAGGTCCCTCGTAGTTGCACTCAGCCATACAGAGTCGTCAGCTTCTTCCGGAGCTTGTGTGATAGAGGCTTATTTCTTTTGTTTGTACAGTATGGGCAGGTCGGGGCCCTGTCCCAACCATCTTATTACTCCTAAAGGCTTGCATTGTGTTACTTCCCTGTGGTTAGATGATATCGGTCGTGTGGGGCCCATATGTGTTTTAGATTATGTATGTTGACCGTGTGGGGCCTTGTTTAGTTGTTGATTGGTGGCCTTGTCGGTCATAGCTCAGTTTAGCATCTGATCTTACTTTTCAGTTAAACTAGATATCATGGTGGCCTTCTCGGCCCGCATACGACCCCCTATGATTGTTTGTCTCTGGTTAGCTGTATATTTTTCACAGGTGGCTATAGGCCTTGTCGGCCAGGGGTTGTATTTACAGCCGCTATATAGCCCGTTGTTTTTCTTGATTCTAGAGTTAGAGTCAGCCCTGTACCAGAGGTGCCTGGGCTCAGACAGCTCAGCGATTCAGGTCCTAGTAGGGCACCAGGTGCCAGTCATGCCTCCCAATGTGGGGCTTGACAAACTTGGTATCAGAGCAGGTTGTATCCCAGGGAGTATGCAAGACGTGCTAAGTAGAGTCTTGTCTATGGATGTGTTATGCACCACATACTATAGGCAAGGAGGCTGCAAGGCATGATAGGATGGTTACTCTTTCTTCTTCTCAGATTGTGTTATAGAGCAAAGTTGTATAGGTTTAAGTCCCTTAGTTTTCCTTGTTATGTCTGTCTAGGGTAATGTTTAATATAAGACAGACACCAGCCAGATGCAAGTTATCTACAGCAGTAGGAGGAGGTATCATTAAGATGCCACAGTTGGGAGATAGTCATCCCAAGGACGGGAGCGGACGTCCTTGATCTCCCCAATACTCTCCCGAGGTACCAGGAACCTCGCACTGTGATACGTCTCCAGTTCATTTTTATAATCTCAGAGTAGTAAGTCAGGAGTATAGCGTATATATGAGTCGTCTTATCTAATATATATACAAGATCTAGTCAAGACGACATTTAATATTAGATTACCTAATGGATGTGAGAAAGAGAGGGAAATGCAAGATTCCCACCTCCATCCTTTCGAATGTTGTACAGTTCCATATTCCCATTTCATTGGCTATTTTACCTCATAGTTTTTATTCCAATATAGCAAAGGGCGTAAGAATTGAGGCGATGTTGGCCGAAGTAAATAGTAAGCGAAGGTTGGATTTGTTGACTCCAGAAAGTGTTAGGAAATAGTGGGGACCCCCAATATTTATATAAATTGCCCAGAACTTCACAGTAATAAGTTAGAAGAGCTGGTAAGACTACCAGATTACTCAAAGTGTGTGTAAGAATCCATCAATGATAAATTCCCAGTCATATTCAAGTTCAAGTCAGAAAAAGGCTGAATCCGCCGTAGCATGCTAATGACGGTAGAATATGCCTGCAAGATAATGGTTATGATCTTAGTTTGTGAAATCGAAAGACAGGGAGGTCATATGAATAAAATGGGTCTGACTGCAGGCCAGAAGAAGTATAGGCCGAAACCTGGCCTGTAACTTTATTGACAGTGTAGGGCAAGTACCATGAACCCCAGAGCTCCTGAAGGAAGGCAAAGGGGAAAGCACGAATACCAGACTTTGGGGGAAATTAGAATCACCTCCAGGTTGGTAGAACATTGCATATTAAGGACTAAGCCTCAGGCTAACAACTAAGAGACAGAAAGGTTGTAGCCTAGAATGTTGCGGTACGCCCGCCTAAGGGGAAGGTAAGAGAGTGCCAACATAGAGACTCTAGTATAGTGCAGCTTGGAAATAAGGCCTAGCAGACAGTTACGAGCCTTCAATATAACAACAAGCAAGGTCACAAGGTCTGGATGTTGACCTCACGTTCCAAGGGTGGCGAAACTTCAAATAGCAGACTATAGCTAAGGTGTATGTATTTGTCGCTCCCAGAATTTAACGAAAATGCAATGAAATGGTACGAGAGGGCAAGAGATATTATTAAATTATAGAAACAAAGCCCCAGTAACAGTCCAGAAAAGGTGAAATAGAAGGAACCGAGTTATCCAATACAAGAGATGGTCGTGTCTGCAAGGGAGTGGAGAGTAATTAATATGAATACAGTCACAAGGTTATCTCACACTAGGTGTAGCCTGATCCTATTTGAGTCAGTATAATAAGACCAATAAGGTCCATTCGTGCCTCGCCAGATGAAATTATGTTGCCATTAAGACTTATGTCAGGTTAAATACCCTAAAAGTAGATGGAGTGCATGGAGCCCTAGTGTTTGATAAATTCCGACAGAGGGGTGCAATCTACGACTAAATTTTAGGAAAGGATGTTACAACAGACGGTGACATATGTTAACTTAAACACAGTTCCTCGTACCCTAATTGGTGGCTAAGTAGAATATACAACTCAAACTCTCGAGGCCTACCCTGTTGTGCTCTTGCGCCCAGGGGGCAGATTACAGATACAGATACAGATAGAGATTACAATTTATAGTACAGGAGTCCTTCGGGCTCAGACACAGTTATTTATATCAGAGGCCATAGCCCGAGCTGGAGACCCAAGGGGCCAGTAGAGGTGCTCGTAGTTAGTAGACGAGTGGAGTGATTTATTTTTGGATGGTTTTGACCCGGGTAGGGGTGTATAGATTGTGTGTTGGTTGGCACCTTCCGGCTTATGGGGGCTGGTATAGGTTCTTGTGTTATATATATATATATATATATATATATATGTATATACATGATATATATTAGTTGATAGACAGCAGGTTGCCATGACGACAGGTATGATTCTACCTTACCTTCAGTACAGATAAGCCTATTCCAGGTACTGCTAGTTCAGACAGTTTTAAACACTTCCTGCTATTCAGAATTTACTAGCATTGTTGTTTATATTCAGTCATGTTCAGTTTGCTTTGCATACTCGGTACCAGTGGTACTGACACCTATTTGGGGTGCTGCATTACTTGCCTGCAGGTACTCATAGACGAGGAGCCGATCCCTCGTGATTCTAGCCAGTGCAGAGTCATCAGCTCCTGTCATCCGGAGCTTGATATTCAGAGGTGTATTTCATTTTCTTTTGTTGTATAGTACGGGTAGGTCAGGGCCCTGTCCCGACCATCTTATCAGTATTCCTAGAGGCTTGCAGTCTGTATATATATTTTCCCTGTGGTTAGCTGTGTCGATCGTGCGGGGTCGTGCGTATGTTTAGCTGGTTAGTGTTGTTGATTGTGTTGGCCGTGTGGGGCCGTATTCAGATAGTAGTGGTGACCTTGTCGGTCACATAGATGTTTAGTATTCATTATATTGAGTTAGAGATAACTACACAGCATGGTGGCCTTGTCGGCCCATATAGGTTTCCCTATATGATAATGATTCTGGTTAGCTGATGATACAGTACAGGTGGCTATAGGCCCAGTTGGCCGGAGGCTGTATTTACAGCCGTTATATAGCCCGTTGATTCCTTAAATCTAAGTTAGAGTCAGCCAGGCACCAGATGTGCTTAGGCTCAGTAGTCTAGCAGTTTATGTCCTAATAGGGCACCAGGTGCCAGTCATACCCCCCAAGGCGGGGCATGAAAAACTTGGTATCAGAGCAGGTCGTGTCCCAGGGAGTCTGCAAGCCGTGCTAAGTAGAGTCTTGTCTATGGATGTGTTGTGCACCACATACTATAGGCAGGAGGCTGCAAGGCATAATAGGATGGTTACTCTTTCTTCATATTCTGTCGTGCCATAGAACAGTATAGTATAGGGTCGAGTTCTTAAAACTTATCATGTTCTTTGTCTACAAATAAAAATGGCAGACCAGCGACACCCTGGCACAGGTAGAAGGTTGGATACCGCAGCAGGAGAAGGCACCAGCAGGATGCCTCAGCTCCCTTTAAAATCAGCCCGATCTAAGGGCGATATAGAGGCATCATCACAGCCTTCTCAAGAGTCCCCATCTCACCAGGAGCCATTCGGAACGACACCGCCCCCGAAAGCTCCTGTACCTACACCATCCGACCAGGAGGTTCGCAGTGCAGTTGTTATGTTGGCACAAATGATGGCCACTCAGCGCCAGTCAGTGCCACCTGTAACAGCAGAGCCATCAGGTGGATCTGGCAGTTCGAGGGTCAGGGAATTTTTGGCATTGGGTCCCCCACAGTTCACAAGGTCAGATCAGGTAGAGGACCCCCAGGATTTCCTAGATTAGATGCAGATAATCTTCCGGGTCATGCATGTGACACCTACAGAATCAGTGGAGTTAGCAGTATTTCGGTTGCGAGACGTAGCTATATTATGGTACGAGAGCTGCGAAAGGTCTCGAGGGAGAGATGTTGCCCCTCCGACCTGGTCCAGCTTCTCGGAGGCCTTCCTGGACCGTTATTTTCCACGGGAGATCCGGCAGGCCCGGATGGATCAATTCTTGCACCTGGAGCAGGGGGCGAGGAGTGTACGAGAATATGCCTTACAGTTTGACTCCTTAGCCCGCTATGCTCTAGCTTTTGTGGACACTATGCCATCCAGAGTACACCGATTTATTATGGGTCTGAACCCAGAATACATTGAGGCATGCATGACAGCTACATTACGGGAAGATATGGACATTGCCCGGGTGCAGGCCTTTGCCCAGACTATTGAAGGCCTTAGACAGCGGCAACAGGATAGTAGATAGATAAATCAGGAGCAGCGCCGTAGGGATAGATCAGACGATATACAGAGGGAGATTCAGAAAGGACCTAGGTCCCGGTTGCCAGACAGGCCCCCTAGACCCCCACCTCCACCACAATAGCAGAGGGGTAGATTTAATCGTCGAGGGCAGTCAGAGGCTAGTGGCAGTTCTCGAACGGTGGATTCACCTCAGTAGAGGAGGGTAGAGCATAGCAGATACACACCCCCACCCTGCCCTATTTGTAGCCGACCTCACATCGGAGCTTGTAGATATGGCTCCTCAGGATGTTATATATGCGGGCAGGAGGGGCTTTTGATGAGAGATTGTCCGACCAGGGGGCAAGGTAGCCGAGATAGCTAGGACAGGACATCAGCCGGGCCACGAGCTCCAGCAGCCTCGGTAGGGCGTAGGCCCTCAGGATCAGCAGGTAAAGGCCGAGGTAGATCAGGAGCCTCTAGTTCAGGTACGGGCTCAAGCCGTACCTATGCATTACCAGGGAGACAGGACTCAGAGGCGTCTCCAGATGTGGTAATAGGTATGATGACTATTTGCTCATACCATGCTTATGTACTGATTGATCCAGGGTCCACTTTGTCCTATGTTACCCCATTTGTGGCTCGAAAGTTTAGTGTTGCACCAGAATTGTTACAGCAGCCTTTCTCAGTATCTACACCCGTCAGTGACTCCATTATAGCTAGTAGAATTTATCGAGGGTGTACAGTAGAGGTTGTTGATCATCAGACTACAGCAGATCTGGTAGAGATGATTGATTTCGATGCCATTATGGGTATGGATTGGTTGGTGCCATGCTATGCTAACGTAAGTGTTGGACCAAGACGGTCCGATTGCACTTTCCAGGGGAGGCAGTGCGAGAGTGGAAGGGCATCACAGCTACGCCAAAAGGTAGGTTTATTTCCTACCTTCAGGCGAGGAAATTGATAGCAAAGGGATGTATTTACCACCTAGTTAGGGTTCAGGATGTTCGGGTAGAGTCTCCGACACTCCAGTCTGTTACAGTGGTGAAAGAATTCCCTGATGTATTTCCAGACGAGCTACCTAGTATTCCCCCAAAAAGGGAAATAGATTTTGCAATCGAATTACTACCAGGCACTCAGCCTATATCAATTCCTCCGTATCGCATGGCTCCTACTGAACTCAGAGAATTAAAAGAGCAGCTGAAGGACCTATTAGATAAGGGCTTTATTAGGCCGAGTACTTCACCGTGGGGTGCGTCAGTTCTATTTGTGAGAAAGAAGGATGGCTCGCTCCGCATGTGTATAGATTATCGGCAGCTGAATAAAGTTACAGTAAAGAATAAGTATCCGCTTCCCAGAATAGATAATTTGTTTGATCAGCTACAAGGGGCCAGATATTTCTCCAAGATTGACTTACGGTCCGGATATCATCAGGTTCGAGTTTGTGAAAGAGACATTCCTAAAATGACCTTCAGGACCCGATATGGCCACTTTGAATTCTTAGTTATATCCTTTGGGTTGACGAATGCCCCAGCAGTATTTATGGACCTGATGAACAGCACCTTCAGACCATACCTGGACCTGTTCGTGATAGTATTTATCGATGATATTCTGGTGTATTCTCTCTCAGAGGAAGACCACCAGGCCCATTTACTAACAGTGCTCTAGATTCTCAGGGACCATCAGTTGTATGCTAAATTATCCATATGTGAATTCTAGCTGAACTCAGTAGCTTTCTTGGGGCATATTGTGTCGGATGCTGGTATACAGGTTGACACGCATAAAATAGAAGTAGTCAAAACATGGCCTAGACCTACCACTCCAACCGAAGTCCGCAGTTTTCTGGGATTTGCGGGATATTACAGAAGATATGTTGAGGGATTCTCCACCATAGCGGCACCTCTAACTAAGTTGATGCAGAAAGCAGTAAAGTTTCAGTGGACAGAGGCATGTGAGCAGAGTTTCCAAGAATTAAAAGACAGATTAACCTCCGCTCCAGTGTTAGCCTTACCGGAAGGTACAAAGGGTTATTCAGTGTATTGTGACACATCAGGTATTGGGTTGGGTTGTGTGTTGATGAAGCGTGGTAAAGTGATTGCGTATGCTTCCAGACAGTTGAGGTAACATGAAAAGAATTACCCTACCCACGACCTGGAGTTAGCCGCAGTGATCCACGCCTTAAAGATATGGAGACATTACTTGCATGGCATCCATGTGGATATTTTCATAGATTATAAGAGCCTACAGTATATCTTCACCCAGAGGGAGTTGAATTTTCGACAGCGTCGCTGGTTGGAGTTATTGAAAGATTATGGCGTGGACATTCTGTATCATTCGGAAAAGCCAATGTAGTAGCAGATGCTCTCAGCCATAAATCAATGGGAAGTTTGACGTATTTGCAGCCCAAGCAGCGGGAGTTGGTCAGAGAAATACATCAATTAGCCAGCCTAGGCCTTCGTGTAGCAGAAACAAAGGACAACAGAGCGGTAATTCAAAACACCGTTGTGTCAACATTAGTTGTGGAGGTAAAAGAACGGCAAAATGAAGATCCTAACCTGGTCCGGCTTAAGGGCAGAATTCAGCAAGGGAAAGCGCCAGATTTTCATATAACTGAGAATAAAGTGCTGCGATGTAAGGGCCACCTCTGTGTTCCAGATATTTTAGGGCTCCGCCAGCAGATTATGAATGAGGTACATTACGCCTGCTATTCTCTCCACCCAGGCGTGACAAAAATGTACCACGATATCAAGGAGATCTACTGGTGGCCAAGTATGAAAAGGGAAATAGAAGATTTTGTAGCCTAATGTCCTAATTGCCAACAGGTAAAAGCGGAACACCAAAAACCAGGCGGATTGACTCAGGACATAGCTGTGCCTCTCTGGAAATGGGAAGCAGTGAACATGGACTTTGTAGCAGGATTTCCCCGTACCAGACATAGACATGACTCCATTTGGGTAATAGTTGACAGACTGACGAAATCAGCCCACTTCCTGCCAGTGAAAGCTACTTTCTCTGCCGAGGATTATGCTGCCGAATTGTATATCAGAGAAATAGTTAAATTACATGGTGTTCCAGTATCTATTATCTCTGACAGAGGAGCATAATTTACAGCTAAATTTTGGTAGTCATTTCATAGAGGTCTGGGAACGCAGATTAATTTGAGCACAGCATTCCACCCTCAGACAGATGGACAGGCTGAACGCACTATTTAGATGCTCGAGGACATGCTACGGGCGTGTGTGCTAGATTTTGGGGGTAGCTGGGACGAGCATTTGCCACTGATTGAGTTTGCCTATAATAATAGTTATCACTCAGCCATCCAGATGACGCCCTTTGAGGCACTGTATGGGCAAAAATGTAGGTCGCCAGTTGGATGGTTTGAAGTGGGAGAGTCAGCGCTTATTGGGCCAGATATTATTCAACAGTCAGAGGAGAAGGTAAAGCTTATCAAAGAACGCCTACTGACTGCATAGAGCTGCCAGAAATCGTATGCTGATGTGCGGCGCAGAGACCTTGAATTTGATGTGAATGACTGGGTATTTCTTAAAGTATCTCCGATGAAAGGGGTAATGAGATTCGGTAAGAAAGGTAAGCTCAGTCCGAGATTCGTTGGGCCTTATCAGATCCGGTGGAGAGTAGGCCGAGTGGCATACGAATTGAACTTGCCTCCAGAATTAGAATCTGTTGATCCAGTTTTCCATGTATCTATGCTAAAGAAGTGCATGGGAGACCCTCGCAGAGTTGTCCCAGTCCAGGATGTCCAGGTTATGGAAGAGCCGGCCTATGAAGAGGTTCCAGTAGCTATCTTAGACAGACAGATTCGTAGATTGAGAACGAAAGATATTGCTTCTGTCAAGGTGCTGTGGCGTAATAGGAATCGAGAAGAGATGACCTGGGAAGCAGAGGAAGATATGAAAACCAGATATCCTCATTTGTTCCAAGCCTAGTCAGATAACAGGTATGTTAGTATTGTTATTTTAGATAGTGCCTTGTAGAATATGTATAAATGAGATAATCGACTCCAATCTTTTATCTGATAAATGCTATAGTACCGCATGGAGTACCCGTGTTGGACTTTTTTGCATTTCAGGTTTTCGAGATAGTCCATATTATAGGGGAAACTCTGCCAAAATTTTTCTAAAAATAAGTTGAGTAAGTCGAGAATTCCTATAAATAGAGGTTTACATTCGTGGACGAATGTTCTTAAGGGGGGAGAATGTTACACCCCGTAAATTATCGACATGTAGATGGCCTATTCGCATATTGGTTAAGAGTTTTTGAATGCCATACATGCTAGGAAAAGGCCCGGGGAAAGACCGGAAAAGAAATCCATCAAACCATCGCGGGAGGAGCCAGAGCAGAACCCCTCCGCGATGGCAACATGCCACGGAGGGAGGGCCACCGCGTTGGCTCCCTATCATGGAGGCCCTGTCCAGCCCCAAGTATATAAGCCCCTCCACTTCGGTTTTAAAGTTATTTTTTCATATAATTTCCAGTAAGGTCGAGGGAAAACAGAGGGAGACAAGGTTTCTTGATAATTTCCTTCTGATTATGCCGTCAAACGCCGTCCAAACTCAAATTAACTCCAGATACAAAGGTATTAAGCAGTAAGGAGCATTCCTATGGATTTAGTTTTGTGAAATTCGGCCGGCGAATCGTCGTGCTACCGAGTTAAGGTAAGTGGAATTGCTCCAAATTAGTGTCAATATACTCCTATCCCTAAAGTGAGTATTTCTCCTTTCTGGACTTTCGAGAAATAGCGAGTTTTTGACCGTTTTTTTATAAGCGTAAGTCTCGGCTATATATATATTGAAAGTGATGTTTTCTTCCAGAATATTAGCGTATTTAGCTCTAATTGATATGTATATGAATGCAGTTGGGAGAAATAGCAGAAATACTGACCGAACTACGCCAGTTAGTCGGGAAATCCAAAGCATAGGTATGTAAAGCTAATTCCTTCGGAAAGTTAGTAATCTAGTACAGTAGATAGCATGACGTATAGAATAAAGAATTCAGAAGTCGAGAATTGAGTCCAGTATAAGTTTAGCAAGTGTGTTTTGAATCTAGCAAGCATGTTTATAATATTGTGATACATATATTCAGAATAAAAGTTAGTAAGGCAATATCAGACAGTCAGATGATATCTCAGTTACAGTATAATCAGACAGTCAGATAATATCTCAGATACAGTATAGTCAGTTTGAGAATCAGTATAACACAGAAAAGAGTTCAGAATGAGAAATCAGAGTACAGATAGTATTTTCAATTGAAACATGCTTGCTATATGTGATTATTGTTTGTTGAGACCTGTTTGTGTTATGAGGGAACCTTTTGAGCATCCTCGCCGCCCCTGGGTTGGTAATTGTGTCGACCCACCATGAGGGTGGGGATACGCCACTCCAAGGAGTGGTATGCCATCCGCAGTAGGATGAAGATGGGATGAAGCATTCCCCATATCAGGCTGATCAGTATAGCTTACCCTGTTGTGCGCTTGCGCCCAGGGGGCATATTACAGATACAGATACAGATACAGATTACAGTTTATAGTACAGGAGTCCTTCGGGCTCAAACACAGTTATTTATATCAGAGGCTATAGCCCGAGCTGGAGACCCAGGGGGCCGGTAGAGGTGCTCGTAGTTAGTAGACGAGTGGAGTGATTTATTTTTGGATAGTTTTGACCCGGGTAGGGGTATATAGATTGTGTGTTGGTTGGCACCTTTCGGCTTATGGGGGCTGGTGTAGGTTCTTGTGTTATATATATATATATGTATATACATGATATCTATTAGTTGATAGACAGCAGGTTGCCATGACGACAGGTATGATTCTACCTTACCTTCAATACAGATAAGCCTATTCCAGGTCCTGCTAGTTCAGACAATTTTAGATACTTCCTGCTATTCAGAATTTACTAGCATTGTTGTTTATATTAAGTCATGTTCAGTGTGCTTTGCATACTCGGCACCAGTGGTACTGACGCCCGTTTGGGGCGCTGCATTACTTGCCTACAGGTACTCGTAGACGAGGAGCCGATCCTTCGTGATTCTAGCCAGCGCAGATTCATCAGCTCCTGTCATTCGGAGCTTGATATTCAGAGGTGTATTTCATTTTCATTTGTTGTATAGTACGGGTAGGTCGGGGCCCTGTCCCGACCATCTTATCAGTATTCCTAGAGGCTTGCAGTCTGTATTTATATTTTCCCTGTGGTTAGTTGTGCCAGTCATATGGGGCCGTGCGTATGTTTAGCTAGTTAGTGTTGTTGATTGTGTTGGCCATGTGGGGCCGTATTCAGATAGTAGTGGTGACCTTGCCGGTCATGTAGATGTTCAGTATTCATTATATTGAGTTAGAGATAACTAGACAGCATGGTGGCCTTGTCGGCCCGCATAGGTTTCCCTATATGAGAATGATTCTGGTTAGCTGATGATACAGTACAGTTGGCTATAGGCCCAGTCGGCCGGAGGCTGTATTTACAGTCGTTATATAACCCGTTGATTCCTTGAATCTGAGTTAGAGCCAGCCAGGCACCAGATGTGCTTAGGCTCAGTAGTCTAGCAGTTTAGGTCCTAATAGGGCACCAGGTGCCAGTCATACCCCCCAAGGTGGGGCGTGACAACAGAAAGCTCAATGAGGCCACAAGGAAAGATCACTATCCTATCCCGTTTATTGATCAAATATTGGACAGATTGGCTGGTCAAGAATATTATTGTTTCCTTGATGGCTATTTTGGCTATAACCAGATAGCCATAGCACCGGAGGACCAGGAGAAGACTACTTTCACATGTCCTTATGGGACATATTCTTTCCAGTGGATGCCATTTGGTTTATGCAATGCACCCGCCACATTCCATCGATGCATGATAGCGATCTTCCACGATATGGTGGAAGATTTCATCGAGGTATTTATGGATGATTTTTCTATTTTTGGTAATTCGTTTGCTACTTGTTTGCAGAATCTTGACAGGGTGCTAGCTCGTTGTGAAGAATCCAACCTTGTACTCAACTGGGAGAAATGTCATTTCTTAGTCAAGGAGGGTATCGTCCTTGGCCATAAAGTGTCTTGCAAGGGGTTGGAAGTTGATCGTGCAAAGATCGAGGTTATTGAAAAGCTACCACCACCTGTGTTAGTGAAGGGTGTTCGCAGTTTTCTCGGACATGTAGGGTTCTACAGACGGTTCATCAAGAACTTCTCTAAAATATCTAGACCAATATGCAGGTTGCTAGAAAAAGAGGTGAAGTTAGAGTTTGATTAGGATTGTGTCAAAGCATTCGAGGAGTTGAAACAGAAGTTGATAGAAGCACCTATCCTCATTTCTCCGGATTGGGAGCAACCATTTGAATCAATGTGTGATGCAAGCGATGTGGCAGTAGAAGCTGTATTGGGGTAGCGGAGAAATAGAATTTTTCATTCTATTCATTATGCAAGCAAAACACTGGACGCAGCCCAAGTCAATTATAAAGTCACAGAAAAGGAGATGCTAGCATTGGTGTTCGCGTTTGATAAATTCAGGTCCTATTTGGTGGGTTCTAAAGTAGTGGTATATACCGATCATGCAGCGATTCGGTATCTGTTTAACAAGAAGGATGCAAAGCCCAGGTTGATCAGATGGATCTTGTTGTTACAAGAGTTTGACCTAGAGATTCGGGACAGAAAAGGGAGCGAGAATCAAGTGGCAGATCACCTATCGTGATTGGAAAGACAGTCAGTCACATGTGAAGGAAGGTGAAAGCATCAAAGAAGATTTCCCAGATGAGCAGCTCTTGGAAATAAGGGAAGCTGAAATCCCTTGGTATGCAGACATTGTGAATTTCCTAGTGAGTGGAGTCTATCCACCGGAGGCTACGGCTCAGCAGAGAAAGAAGTTGAGACATGATTGCAGGTATTATATTTGGGATGAGCCATACTTGTTTAAGTAGGGACTGGATCAGGTGATGAGAAGATGCATTCCGGAGAGCCAGATTGCATAAGTGTTGAGGAGTTGTCACTTTTCATTGTATGGAGGGCACCTTGGAGGCGAGCGGACAGCGCACAAGGTGGTACAGTTAGGTTTCTTTTGGCCTACACTGTTCAGAGACTCTATGGCATACGTAAAAATGTGTGATAGATGTCAAAGAACAGGCACAATTGGTAGAAGGCAAGAAATGCCGCTGCAACAGATATTAGAAGCGGAGATCTTTGATGTATGGGGTATAGATTTCATGGGCCCATTCCCACCGTCATTTGGTAATCGTTACATCTTGGTGGCCGTTGATTATGTATCAAAGTGGGTTGAAGCAATAGCTTGCCCCAGGAATGACAACAAGGTGGTAACAAAATTTGTGAAAAAGCACATTTTCACCAGGTTCAGGACACCTCGAGCCATTATCAGTGATGGACGGGCTCATTTCGTAAATGCAAGTTTCAAGAATTTGCTAGCTAAGTATGGGGTGCGCCACAAGGTAGCAACAGCATATCATCCCCAAACTAGTGGGCAAGTGGAGGTGTCAAACAGAGAAGTAAAGCAAATTCTACAGAAGACAGTGAATGCACAACGTAGTGATTGGTCAAGCAAACTCGACAATGCGTTGTGGGCTTATAGAACTGCGTACAAGACACCAATTGGGACTTCTCCGTATAGATTGGTCTATGGAAAGGCGTGTCATCTGCCTGTGGAGCTAGAACACCGAGCTTTCTGGGCCATGAGGAAATTGAACATGGATCTAGAGCTAGCTGGTAAGAAGAGGCTGATGCAACTCAGCAAACTTGATGAGTTTCGTTGGCATGCTTATGAAATTGCCAGGTGCTACAAAGAGAAAACAAAGAGGTGGCACGATAAGCATATGGTGCATCGGATCTTTGAGCCGGGACAGAAAGTATTGCTATTCAATTCAAGATTGAGGCTTTTTCCAGGAAAATTGCGGTCCAAATGGTCGCACGTTTGAGGTAGTACGAATGACCCCGCACGGGGCGGTGGAGTTGTGGCAAGAAGATAGAAGGGCCACGTTCTTAGTAAATGGGATGCGATGTAAGCATTATTGGGGTGAGGACGTTATTCGAGAAGAAGACGTCCATCACTCTAGAGGATGATTGAGCAATGGATGACGTCGAGCCACGACGGTAAATCAGGCGCTGCACGGGAGACAACCCGTGAAATTATTGTAATAGATAAGTAGAAATATTTGGAAAAAAAAAAGAAAAAACAAAGAAAAAGAGAAAAATAAAAAATATATAATAAAAATTTTGTTTGCGTTGAAACCTACGAATTCTAACCAATTTCTTTTGGTGAAGTGATTTTCAGGCAGAATGGAGGGCAAAAATGCAAAGAAACGCAAAGGAAAAAATCGAGGTGAGAAAAATAAAAATTGACACATTACAGTGAGCCTATGCGATGGCTCCGTGTCACGGAGGGGGTGCTCCGCGACCCTCCGTGACACAATGAAGAGTGTTCCAAATTTTTTAAAAATCCAGAACACTATCGCGATGGCTCTGTGTCATGAAGGGGGTGCTCCGCGTTACCCTCCGTAACATGTTGAGTGTTATTTCGCGTTGGGTCACACCGGGTCGCCGGGTAACCCGCGTGAAATATCACTTTAAAACCCCGATTTCCCTCAATTTCTTCATTATTTTCCCTTTCCTCCGCGACCAACACCCCAAATTCCCTTCTCCGCCAACGTGACACGGACCTAGGCATCGATTTTCTTCAAGTTTTCTTCAATTTCATCAGATTAAAGGTATTTTCTTGAACTTTACCTCATTTTTGCTTGAATTTTTGATTCTTGAACATGTGTAGTGATTGAAACTTGCCCTAAGTGAAAATTAAGCTTGAATTCATTTAAGTTGTGATTGATTGATGTTCATAGTATTGTTGTGAGTATATGAACTCGATGAATGCATGTGTTATTGAATTTTTGCGAAATTGTTAGCTAGGGTTGGAATTTGAATATGAAGAAGACTAAAATTGTTTGAAATGTTGAACAAAATTGGGTTGTGCATGTTGGGTGAGTTGAATTATGTTGTGATTAATGTTTAATATGCTACGTAGACAAGGGGTTTTCGGGAGAATGAAATTGGTGAATTACATAGGGTGTTGAGAACAAAAATTTGGCTAAGTGCTATGATGGTGGAAGTGAATCGTTGGCGATAATTTTATTCATTGTACAAAGTCTGAGTAGTACATAGTAATTGTTCCATCGATTTATATGAATGCACTAAGCCGGTTGAATGTTAAGAATGTGAAAAATCATGAATGTCTTGTCGAATTGTTTTGATTGTGGCAAAGACTAAGTGTGGGGTGACCTAATTAAACCCAACCTTAGTTGAAGCTAATTGTGACTTGAATAACATTGGGATTGTATGTTCGATTGTACAGGAACAATGTCAGGCAGGCAAGACAAGGGAAAGGGCGCATCCACATCGGGCGCCGGCAGAAAAAGAATAAGATTGGGAACAGCAGTTCCAGTAGCACCAGCGGTTCTGAGAGGCCAACGCCGACAATACAGAACCCGATGGGTGACTGACAAAGGGAAGAAATGGTATACAAAACACAAAGAAACCAAATACTTCCCGGAAGAGCATATATCAAGGGAGCCGCTAGCACAGGAATTCCCGCATATCGTACACCGGATTGACACTGCTGGGCTGAACTTCATCTCTGAAGAGCCCAGGGAGTGCAATCTCTATCTCATTCGAGAGTTCTATGCCAACTGGAACCCGACCCTCCGCAGTCACACTGTCAAGATCAGGGGGCAAGTTGTCACTTTTGAGCCCTATCACCTGAATGCTATTTTGGGGGCGCGGGACACAGATGCCCATGTCCTTAGGTAGCTGAACATCACTCCACCTTATGCGGACATCAGACGCACTCTATGTGGAGCAGGCACAAGGAGAGGGGCTACCACCAGACACTGCCCTACTCGCAGATGAACAGGGAAGCCAGGATCTGGCTTAAAATTGTGTGCTCATGCTTGATCTCGGGGGTGCACATGACAGATGTCACCCGGGACCGAGTCTACTTGGTGTATGCCCTGATGAAGGGGCTTGAAATAAATGTTGGGGCGGTGATCATCTCCGTCATGAAGAGAGCCCGACTACATCAGGGGCACAGATACGGGTTCGGTGGTTTGCTTACCACGTTCTTGAGGGGCCATGATATCGAGGAGGAGGCCCTGGATTACATCCCACAGATTGACAGGCGTACCTTGGATGTCACCAAAACCAAGGCACCTGACACTACTCATAGGCCAGTGCTCACACTAGCCGAGCGACATGCACGGTATGATCAGTATATGGCCCGCATGTACGGGATGCAGATTTGCAGCTGCGCATTGGCGGGAGGCCTGCAATGGAGGATGAGTTATGGCAGCTCGAGCTGGATTACCCATTCGGTGAGAATTCCCGAGCTCTATGCAGAGTGGGGCCCGCATTTGTGGAGCCTGTAGATGATGACGTCCCCACCGATGAGGAGACACAATGGGAGGACTCAGATGTTGAGTCAGATGAGGACAGTGGGGGTGATTCTAATTTGGGAGACGAGGCAACGGCACCTGATGAAGAAGTTGAATACTTTGATTGATTAGGGAGTTTCACCACCCACCTTTGTGATATGTTGAATTTTGTGAACAGTGGGGACAGTGTTTGGTTTAAGTGTGGGTGGGAGTAGTTGGGTGCCAGCTGCTTCATTTTTTTTTATGTTTATGTTTTGTTGTTGTGCCTGTGAAAAATGTGACCCTGTGACTGTGTGTTATGTGTTCTATAATTAAGTGGTGTTGTAATGAATGTTAAGTTGTTGTGTGTTGTCTTGAGCTGTTGGTTGTTGTGTAAATATTTTTGTTTGCTATCGAAATTATCGAAATTTTTAAAAATTTTTGTTAAATTTCTTTTATGTTGGGTTTCTCGGACTTTGTTTTCGATGCTTTTACCAAGAATAGTCCCATTGAACCGAAGTCGTAGATAGTAACTGTTCCCTATGATGGATGGATGACGACCGTCTTAAGGGAAATGTAGTCGATAGGAGTAGTTTTTTTCTTTCGTTTCTTTCTTTTGTTTGTGTCCTAAACGTGTCGCTACTTCATGGTTTGGAATTCTTGTTATGTGTTGTATATGATACTAAGTTGCAAAGGTGATTCGTATGAAAGCATGCAAATGTGTAAACATGTTGAGATACCTAGGCCATAGAGTTCGATTCGGTGTGATCGAGGCTTAATAGTGAATTCTTTGAAGAGGTACAAACCGAGCTTAATCCCTTCTTTCCATTAGCCGTGAATTTGATCCAAAACTCTTAAGCGCTCAAGAAAAATAATTTTCCCACAGAGTAAAGGAGTGAGAATTGTGAAAAGGAAAGAAAAGCGGAAGTGGTGAAAGTTAAAGAAAAGGTCAAAGGTGCACTTGCTGAAATTAAATAAACTAAAGTTGTATAACTAATCTTTGCTAGTAAGTCGAGTGTGCTTAAAGAAATGGGAACAAGAACAAAGAAAAAATTCTTCAAGAATGGGAGGATGAAGGAAGAAAAAAAAAATGACCGTAATGATGGTGGGATGTATTGAAAAGCGCTTAAGGAAGCTAGTTGCTATTATTGGTTAGCCCAGTATTTGCTAGTTCCTTAGCTTACGTTACAACCCGTTAAGTCTTACGTGATCTTACATCACTCGTCCTTATATTAGTGGAGTAATACACTAGAGGCAAGCCTATGGTTCATGACATGATGCATGTGAATTCCTTGGGAGAGAGAGCAAAATTGTATTCATATACCCCTACATGTAGTGCTTTGGAAATCATATGATAGCAAAGGGGGTAGTTTTCTTGTTTTGTGATGGCACATGCTTGATGAGAGATTAATTTCGTGTCGGATTTCTTGATCAGTTGATTTGCACGAGTTTGAAAAGATCGAGAATTGATTCTTTAGCTTAGGAGGTCTTAATGTGATGTACTTCATTGTATTGATGAGACTATGCACGTTTTCTTGATGATTTGCTATATTAAATAATCGGTATAGCCATAGCTTGAATTGTTGAGCCAAAGTAGCTATGTGTGAGTGTCAATTGCATGAGATGTGAGAATATTGTTCGAGGACGAACAAGAGTTTAAGTGTGGGGTAAGTGATCTTGGGCAGAATTTCATGCCCAAGTGATACTCAAATGCTTCATTTCGACTTGTTAGTCTATCATTATTGTGTACATTCTCATGTGATTTGTAGTTAAATGTGAATTTATACTAACCAACATGATTAGTGTTGTTTTGCAGGTAAAATGGAATTTTGGGAAGCTAAGATACATGTTGGTAAAATCGGGAATGGACTAACAAGGAGTGAAAAAGGACATGGAAGATCAGCAAAAACAAGGGCTCCGCAATGGAGCCGTGTCACGTTGCCATCGCGGAGGCACTCTACCTCAGAGGAAATAAATTTGACAATTTCCAATGGAGGTGCGCGATAGCACCGTGTCACGTTGGCCAGGCTCCGCGATGCAGGTCGTGGCACGTTGAGGTTAAATTGCCTGGGGGGCCGACTTCTAGTGAAGGTCCGCGATACCTCCGTGGCACCGAGGGAGTGCTCCGCGATACACTCCGTGCCACGTTGCTTGTTATTCCGGGAAAAATTCTCAATAGTATAAATAGCACACTTAGGTTTTATTTTAAACATTCTGACTTGGTTGAGCAAGAACGTGTGTTACAGGCAGTTGAGGGGACGAAAATTCTAGGGTTCTTCTCTATCTCTTTCTCTTTTATCTCAATTGTTTGTATAAATTCTACTTATTTGATGATGTTAAATCCACAAATGAGTGGCTAAATTCACTTCTTGCTGAGATTAAGAACAATTGTAGTGGAATGTAATTGTTAATCATTTCAGTTTTCATCTTTTCTTCAATGGTTGTTCTATCAATTCTTGTTCAAACTGCATTAATGTTTGGCCAATGTTAATATATATCTAAAAAATCCAATTTTGATTTTGAAAAGGAAAGAAATTGGAAAGATGTGAATTGGTAGGATAGGATCTCTTCTTAGTTTGGAAAATTGAGAATTGATTTACATTCAGAATAGAAATATATCTGAAATTCTTATTAGTCAATTAAGGAATCGGGAATGTATGGCTAGAACATGAAATTCTTTTATCACAGAAATGTAGATTAAGGCTCGTGATTCTTAAGTTAGATAGGAGTCGAAAGTTCCAATCCATAGGCAATAATTCTTGACTAGCAACCGAAGGAAATATTAACTGAATTATATTGATAAATTAATTCCCTGCATGTTCGTTTTAACCTCAGTTTGCTCATTACTATTGTTCAGACTCACTTTATAATTTTCCCTTAGATTCGTATTAATTAGTAAACTCAAACTCTCAAAATATTATTTATTTGGTTGTCTTCATTCTTAAAGATATAGTTCATTAACACTTAAGTTAATTAGTACCTTAACTCAGTCCCTGTGGGATTGATACTTGGCTTTACTTAAGCCACTTTACTACTTGTTCGACCACGTGCACTTCCGTGTAGTCACTACAGAAGCCGAACAAGTTTTTGGTGCCGTTGCCGAGGACTGGCAATTGGTAAAATTATTTTCTTAGTGTTAGTTTACAAATTCTATTTAAGTGCTGACAACTTGATCTTAGCCTTTCTCTTGCAGATATTGAATTCTTCTGGACATTGGCAAGAGACAAGGAGTTGCTGGATTCATAAATAGAGCCGGAAAGACAATTTCATCGTCAGAGAAGGGAAGCTCTAGAGAAAAAGCTATAGTTGCTCAGACAGGCAATTTTGGAGCAACAACAGAATCCACCACTTGTGAGGGCAGTGTTAGTGCCCGAGGAAATGGCAGCTAGGTCGGTTCGCGAAGTGGCAATCCCACATGCTAACAATGTTACATCAAGTATTCGCAGACCAGAGCCAGGAGGGAGGTTTGAGCTTAAACATAACATGGTGCAATTGTTGCACACCAGCGGGCAATTCACAGGTCTCCCTCATGAAGATCCACAACAACATCTCCAAAACTTTTTGGAGATAAGTGACACTTACATTCTCACTGGAGTATTATCCGACTACGTGAGGCTTACATTATTCCCATTTTCATTATTGGGAGAAGAAAAGAGGTGGTTGCAAGCTGAATCATCAAACTCTATCACCACTTGGGATGATCTTGCAAGAAAGTTTTTGATAAGATTCTTTCCATCCGGGAAAACAGCAAGACTTAGAAGTCAGATTCTAAGTTTTAAACAAAGAGAGGGGGAGAATCTGTATCAAGCTTGGGAAAGGTTCAAATCATTGCTAAGGGATTGTCCTCACCATCACCAGTCCAATGATGTGCTGGTGCATACTTTCATAGAGGGTTTGGAACCCCACACAAAAATTTTGCTAGACTCAGCAGCTGGGGGACAAGCATTAGAAAAGACTTATGAGGAGCTGTATACTTTGTTAAATCGTATTTCACAGGGAAATCCAGAGTGGAATGCAGACTCTTCAAGAGGAGGAACAAGGAAAGCGGTAGGCGTCTTTGAGGTGGATGGTTTTACAGCTATCGCTGCACAGATAGCTGCATTGCAAAATCAACTCAACACCCACTTCAGCAGTATGAGCCAGAATCAACCACAAGCCCCAGTTAATGTAGTGTAGCAGGTTTGGTGTGAAGTATGTGGTAGTAATGAACACTCAGCTGAGTGTTGTGGTGCAAATCCAGATTCAGTGAACTTTGTTGGGAACATCCAGAGAAATAATCACCAGCAGTAGTATGGCAATAATTACAACTCAAATTGGAGGAATCATCCGAATTTCTATTGGGGTAGTAACAGCCATCAAGGGCAGAGTTCGAATCAGGGTATGCAGAGAAATCAAGGGGGGCAGCAGAATTATCAGTCTCAGTACAGAGGAAACAATGCACCTCCTCCACCAACCAACAACATTGAGTAAATGTTCAAAACAATGATAGCTAACCAAGCTCAAATGCCGGATGATTATGTGAAATTAGCGGCAGACTTAAAAAACAACCAGTTAGCTATAAAGACGTTGGAGTACCAGTTTGGACAAATAGCTGGAGCTCAAAACACCAGGCCCAGAGGAGGACTACCGAGTGACACTAACCTGAATCCCAAGAAGGTCAATGCAGTGACCACAAGGAGTGGTTTACAACTCAAGGAGGTGGAACCAGAAAGATCACCTCAGCAATCAGGAGCAGTGGAAAAAGATAGGGAACATGATGATGAGAGGGGGAAGGAGAAGGCAGCTGAAGCAGAAAGACCACCACCCCCATTCCCTCAAAGATTAAAGAAACACAAGGAGGAAGCTTATTTTAAAAAGTTCATGGAGGTGCTTAAACAGGTACATATTAATTTACCTTTGGTTGATGTTTTGCAGGGAGTGCCTAAATATGCAAAGTATATCAAGGACATCATAGCTAACAAAAGTAGATTGACAGAGTATGCTACGGTGGCGCTTACTGAGGAGTGCACTTCCTGAATTCAGAACAGGTTGCCAACAAAGCTCAAGGACCCTGGGAGCTTTACAATTCAGATCACAATCAGGCAAAGTATCCGAGCTCGCGGACTATGTGATTTGGGAGCAAGCATAAACTTGATGCCGACATCGGTGTTCAAGAAGTTGGGGCAGGGCAGTCCTAGACCAACTACAGTGATCTTGCAGTTAACGGATCATTCTTTGGCCAGACCAGATGGCACTGTGGAGGACGTGCTGGTGTAAGTGGGCTCCCTCATCTTCCCGGTAGATTTTATTGTCTTAGATTTTGAGCCGGATGCAGAAGTCCCATTTATTTTGGGACGTCCTTTCTTGGCAATCGGGAGAGCTTTGATTGATGTAGCTGCAGGCCAGCTAACCATGCGAGCGCATGACAAAGTGGAGGTATTTGATGTGTATAAGGCCATGAAGCTTCCGGCCATCTATGAGGAGCTTTCAGCAATCAATGTGCTAAACCAAGAAGAAATTCTTCAGATTGTTGATTCTCAAGATCCATTAGAGAGAGCGTTGATGAGCTCCGATCATTTCGGAGATAGAGATACTTATGAGATGGTGCAAATGTTGAATGAATCAAAATGGTATCTCGGGAAGCAAGACTTTCAGCCATTGATGAGCTCCCTTGAACCATTTCCAAAACCATCTATTGAGGAAGCACCAAAACTGGAGTTGAAGACATTGCCTCCACATCTGAAATACGTCTTTTTGGGGGAAGATGACACCTTGCCAGTCATCGTCTCCACAGAATTGACGGAGGCACAGGTAAAGCATGCATTGGTGGTTCTCAAGAGGAGGAAGAAAGCAATGGGCTGGCAAATGTTAGACATTCGGGGTATCAATCCAGCTTTTTGCACACACAGAATTTTCATGGAGGAAGGAGCAAAGTCAACTGTACAACATCAGTGGAGGTTGAATCCGATGATGAAGGATGTGGTTAGGAAGGAAGTGATTAAATGGCTTGATGAAGGTGTGGTCTATCCTATTTCAGACAGCGAATGGGTCATCCCCGTTCAGTGTGTTCCAAAGAAAGGAGGGATGACCGTGGTCACCAATGAGAAAAATGAGTTGATCCCTACACGTACAGCCACAGGCTGGCAGATTTACATAGACTACATAAAGCTCAATGAGGCCACAAGGAAAGATCACTATCCTATCCCGTTTATTGATCAAATATTGGACAAATTTGCTGGTCAAGAATATTATTGTTTCCTTGATGGCTATTCTGGCTATAACCAGATAGCCATAGCACCGGAGGACCAGGAGAAGACTACTTTCACATGTCCTTATGGGACATATTCTTTCTTGCGGATGCCATTTGGTTTATGCAATGCACCCGCCACATTCTAGAGATGCATGATAGCGATCTTCCACGATATGGTTAGCTAGAAGAATAAAGTAGTTAGTTATCCGCAACCGCACAGTTATTCATGAGTTATAGGTGTCCGAGTAGGACATTCAGAGTATTGTTAGGCCACTTCAGACCTTGCTCTACTCATCCCAGATTATTAGAGATCATGATCACTATCAGGATCCTTTGATCAAATACAGGCACATGGCGTGGCTGCAGACAGCCATACAGATTATCCCAGAAGCGAGTAGCACTAGCATGAGGCCCAGAAGGCCAGCTATGCTCTCTTTATATAGATAGATTGATGTGTCAGTATAGCACCTGGGTTGGGGTTGCCCTCAGTTAGGAGCCTTCCATGACCGCCCCAGGGTTAATAGCTGTGTCGCTCGCCCGCCAGGCGCGAGGATACATTGCTCTACAGTGCGGCATGCCGTCCGCAAGGGATGAATATGGGGATCCAGATCCTCATATTGTTATGGTTGGCCTTATACACACCCCCGCTGAGCATTTACGCCCGGGGTGTAGATATCAGGAGTCCTCTAGACTCAGACTCAAACACAGCTACAATTCACAAGCGGGCCCAATGGTAGACCCAAGGGACCGGTAGGTTGGCTACAGTACTAGTAGAGTTGTAGACACCTGATTAGGGGTATATAGATTGAGATGTGCTCGCCAGGACTTATGGGGGCCTGAGCAAGTTATTCTGTGCTGATTGTACCTCCTGGCTTATGGGGCCAGGTGGGGTTCTTGTATGAATTCTTGTCTTCTAGCTAAAGTGTATAAATATGTGAGTATGCAGTTTTAGCTTATGTACATGTAGTGTCAGTTAGATGCAGATTACGAATCAGCAGGCGTACAGGTTAATATTTCAGCTCTTCTTTTTATTTACTTCTAGTCCTATTCAGCTTATCTATTGCCTTACATATTCAGTACATATTGTACTGACACCCTTCTCGGGGCACTGCATTATTTTTCTACAGGTACAGATAAATGAGGAGCAGGTCCCTCGTAATTCCAATCAGTCGTACAGAGCCGTCAGCTCCCTTCTTCCGGAGCTTGTGTGATAGAGGTTTATTTCTTTTGTTTGTACAGTATGGGTAGGTCGGGGCCTTGTCCCGACCATCTTATTACTCCTAGAGGCTTGAAGATTGTGTTACTTCCCTGTGGTTAGATGATATCGGCTGTGTGGGGCCCATATGTGTTTTAGATTATGTATGTTGACCGTGTGGGTCCTTGTTTAGCTGTTGATTGGTGGCCTTGTCGGTCATAGCTCAGTTTAGCATCTGATCTTACTTTTCAGTTATAACTAGATATCATGGTGGCCTTGTTGGCCCGCATAGGACCCCCTATGATTATTTGTCTCTGGTTAGCTGTATATTTTTCACAGGTGGCTATAGGCCTTGTCGGCCGGGGTTTATATTTACAGCCGCTATATAGCCTGTTATTTTTCTTGATTCTAGAGTTAGAGTCAGCCCTGCACCAGACAACTCAGCGGTTCAGGTCCTAGTAGGGCACCAAGTGCCAATCATGCCTCCCAAGGTGGGGCGTGACAACATCGCATCTCCCTGACATTTCCACACTATACCTCTCCAATTCTTTCAAATTCTTCAACATATATACGCCAACACTTTAATTAACCAACATAGGAATACTAACATTATTTAAATGACAAAAAAATTCTGGGGTGTAACAGAAAATCACCAAGCATGATAGTTTTGGACTCCTCAAAAGGAGTATATATTTTAAACCAATCTTTTCCATAACAGACTGGCGGTTTGCACTGAAATTAGTCCACCATCCATCAATATTTTCAATCATTTTTATGTTTGTTTTCACCACAATAAAAGGCTTTTCAGTAATATTTTCCTGAGGTATAAGACCATATTTTTTAAAATTGTAAAATTAACCAATATGCCCACTCTTGCCACAGAAAAAGCATGGTCCTGCATCTTAAACTTTTTGATTTTTTGCTAGATTATTAACACCATTATTTTTGTTGGGAGGTCTAAGATTATTTTTATTGAATGTTTTATTTTTAGGCTTCATAGAATTATTTTTATGAGTATTAAGAGTAGAATTATTTGATATAATTAAATTTATCTTTGATGTGATGAATTATAAATTGTCCTTTTTTAATTTCAAAAGTGCATTTTATCCCCTTGCCTCCTATTCCATGCGGATTCATATTATCAATGTCTCAAGTGAGGTTTTCTTTATTTGTGGCGCATAACTTTTTGAAATTCCTTCCAAGAAGGTGAAAATTTATCCATTATACCACAAACAGTAAGGTTATTTCCAATTTTATCTCCTCCAACCTGAGCTCCCCAAGACCATTATAAAGTCTTGAGTTTGGTCAACCACTTATTTGTTGTCTACCATTTGGAAATTAAAAAAAATCCGCTAGCAGCATATTTTACGCTTTAGCCTCCTCGGTATCATACTTACTCTTCAATGATTTTCAAATTTTCTTTTCACTAGAGTAAGTTCTATCATAATAATCATAAAAATTATCGGTAGACAATTAAAAAGATTACATCGATATTTATAGAAATCATCAGCGTACTTTTCAACTTTCTCTTGAAGAGAAATAAGTTCATCATTATTTATGGAAGAGTTGTCTACTTTATTTCGATTATTCTCAGTTAACACATAAGATATATTGAGCAAACTTAAGTAGAAAAGTACTTCACTCTTCCATCTTTTGAAATTGGTACTATTATATCCCGTAAAATGTTATCGGTTAGTAGGCGTGCGTGTGGATTTGTGACGAGTAATAGAAGCTTGACGCGTGCGGAAAAAGCCTCGGAAGCAAGGTCGGGCAAGGCAAAGCCTCAAGGGGCCAGCACGACACACCAGCCTGCCTGCGCGCTGGGCAGCACGGCGCGCCAGGCAGGCCAGTGCATTGACGGGTGCAATGCAGCAGGTGGGTTAGCACGTTGGGCAGCATCGAGCACCACCCCCTGCCACTGCCCAAGGATATATATATATATATGTATAAGCCCTTATTCAATTTAAATGATTTTACAAAGTGAACCCATGGCTGGAAACAGAGAAAGCACGCAACTTTTGTTAATTTTTCGTCCGATTACGCTACTAAACGCTATCCAATCACAAATTAAATTCGGGTAACAACTTCTAGTCCTATAAGAAGCATTACTACAGGGTTATTTCTCAAATATTTGCTCGCAAACTAGAACTCCTCCGAGTAAAAGTTGTCAGAATTACTCCAAATTGAATCCTAAACGGCCATAGGCATTAGGTAAGTACTTCTCCCTTCTGAACTCTCGAGAAATTATAGGTTTTCGTCCGAGTTATTCAAAGTTGAATTTGTTATACCCCATAGAATTCCCGGCACCTAGACGACCTATTCGCACGTTGGTTAAGCATATTTGAAGGCCATACGTGCTGGAGAAAGGCCCGGGAAAAGATCAGACGAGAAACCTGTCGAACCATCGCGGAAGGAGCCGAGGCAGAGCCCCTCTGCGATGGCAGCGTGTCACGGAGGAGAGGCCTCCGCGTTGGCTCCGTGACACGTTGGCCTTGTCCAGGCCCAAGTATATAAAGCCCCACTTTGGTTTTAAATGATAAAAACATTTAAAATTTCCAGAGAACAGAGGGCAAACGCAGAGGGAGAAAGAGAAACGAAGAAATTATATAATTTTTGTCCGATTATGCTGCTAAACGCTACCCAAACTCAAATTAACTCCAGATACGGAGGTATTTAGCAGCAGAGAGCATTCCTACGGATTCAGTTTCGTGAAATACGGCCGACGAATCGTCGAGCCACCGAGCTAAGGTAAGTGGAATTGCTCTAAATTAGTGTCTATGTGTTCCTAGCTGTGAAGTGAGTATTTCTCCCTTCTGGACCTCTGAAAAATAGCGAGTTTTCGGCCGTCTTTCGATAAGCCTAAGTTTAGGCCATAAACTATATCGAAGTGATATTGCTCTTTAAAATAAAGCTGTATTTAGTATTGATTAACATATTTATGAATGCAGTTGGGAGGAAATAGTTGAAGTGTTGGCCGAGCCTCGTCCGACGGACAAATAGTTCAAGGATAAGGTATGTAAAGTTAGTTTCCTCGGCAAGTTAAGCAATCTTGATATAGTACAGTAATTTAAAGGCCAGTAGATTGTCCAGAAGTCATGTGTTACGTTTGTTACGACTGTTGGTACGATATTAAAAGTATCGAGTTACAACTTGCATGAAATTTGCTAGTACGATATAGATTCTAATATAAGCATTAGAAACTGCACAGTATGCTCAGTATGCAATGTGACACAGAATGTTAGTATATCATTGTATTCAATCGAAACCCAGTAGAGCAAAGTAGTATCTGTAAGACAGCTCAGAAATAGAATGATAAGTTGAAATGAAGTTAGAAAGCATGTTAGGAATAGTAAATCATGTTACTATAGAAAATCAGTGTACAGCACAGTTTTCAGCAGAAACACTATATCCTGTTTAGTATTAGCCCCAGAACAGTTTGGCAGAAGACTATATTTATATATATATTGTTACCAGCCTCAGCATGCATTAAGTATGTATATATTGCTATCATTAGCTCAGCAAATAGTATATACGGATACTTTATCCCAGCTAGCCTCAGTATGTGAGATATGCGGATAGTACTACTAGTTGAGACTGTTGTATTGTTTGGGGTTGGACTACCTAGCATCCATGACCGCCCTAGGGTTGATAGCTGTATCGACTCGTCCGCCAGAGGACGAGGATACGTCGCTCTATGGAGTGGCATGCCGTCCCACAGGGGACGAAGATGGGATGCCAATTTTCCCCATATTTGTGCCTTGATCGGCCCTTACACACCCCAGTCAAGCGGATACGCCCGGGTGTAGATTCAGGAGTCCTCCGGACTCAGATGCAGTTATAGTCAGGGGCTCAGCGAGCCCAAGTGCATACCCAGGGGACCGGCAAGATGCTTACGGGATTTATAGGAGATGGGATGACCGGGGTAGGGGTGTAGATTCTGTGCTGGTTGTACCTCCCGGCTTATGGGGGCCGGGTAAGGTTTGTGTGTGCTATATTATGTTATGTTATGTTATGTCATGTCACGTTAGATGATCTTGGGCAGATTTATATGCCCAAGGGATACTCAAACGTATCATTTTTACCTTGTTTGTTGTGTAATGTGTATATAATATCATGTATTTGGTAATAAAATGCGAATTTATACTAACCAACATGATTAGCATTTGTTTTGCAGGATAATGTGATTTTTAGGAGCTAAAATGCGTGTTGGAACTATGTCAGAGTTGGACTTGGATGCGAGCGTGGAAAAGACCTTGGATGGCACATTTTACACTGGCTCCGCGATGGAGCCGTGCCACGCTGCCATCGCGGTAGCACACTGCCTGGGCAGGAATTAATTAGGCAATTTCCAGTGTGCCTGCGCGTCAGTTCTGTGGCACGGAGATAGGCCTCCGCGATGGCCTCCGTGCCACGTTGAGGCCAATTATCCGGACCCTGCAATTTCCAGAGAGGGTCCGCGTCCACGCCGTGTCATGGAGGCAGTGCTCCGCGTTGGCCTCCGTGACACGTTGCTTGTTATTCCGGGAAAAATTTCCCACTAGTATAAATAGCACACTTAGGTTTATTTTTAATCAGTTTTAGTTTTTAGACTGAGTTCAGAAGTGGAGAGCAGGAACGTGGGTTTGTGGCAGTTGAAGAATAGAAAAGCTAAGAGTTTTCTTCTCTTCCTTTCTTCTTTCCTTCAATTGTATGCATGATTTACACTCATTTTAGGATGATTAATCCAAGAATGAGTGGCTAATTCCCTTCTTTGCTGAGGTTTTGAACTTGTGTAATGAATTTTGGTGATAATTGATATGGTTTCTTCTTCTTCTTGCATGTTGTTCTATTAATTCTTGTGCTTACCACATTATTGATTGGCCACCATTAATGTATATCTAAAAAGTCCAATTTCACTCGAAAGAGCACGAAATTGGAAAGTTGTGAATTAATAGGGTATTGTTCTTAACTTGATTTGGGAAAATTGGGTTTTGATGTGCTTTCTTGATAGAAATATACTTGAAAGCCGTATTAGTCAATTTAGGAACCGGAATTGTAGTGCTAGGTCATAAATTGCATTTGATCACAGAAATGTAGACGGATGGTTTATGATTCTAAAGTGAAATTAAATACGAAAGTTTTAATTTCTAGGCAAACGTTCTTGGCTAGCAACATGAAGAAGAGGATGACCAAATTATCATGATTATCAAGTTCATTACTCGTTATTAACCTTGGCATGTGCATATCCATTGTCTAAATTCAAAAGTAAATAGTTGTTATTAATTGTAGTATATAAATAGTTTAGAAACAAAAACTCACTCAACTCTTGGTTGGATTGTTGTTAACATAGTTAGGAATAGAATAGAGATATAGTAAACTAGGCAATTTTACATATCTAGAGCAGCCTCCTTGGATCGATACTTGGCTACTTAGCCACTTTATTACTTGTTTGACCACGTGCAATTGCGTTTCGGTTGATAATATTTAATACTAACCAAATCAGCACCGAACAAGTTTTTGGCACCGTTGCCGGGGAGGCTAGGCGATTTGTAAAATTTTGTTTAGTGTAAATTTACTGTATTTGTATTTTTATTTTCTTAATTGTTAACAACTTGGTCTTAGCCTGTATTTTGCAGATTTTTATTTCTGTGAACACTGGAAAGGGACAAGGAGCTGGTGGAATCTTACTTAGAGCCAGAACGTGAATTGCACAGTCAACGTAGAGAAGCTCTTCGGAAGAAGCTGCAGTTGCTTAAACAGTCTATGATGGAGCAACCAAATCCACCAGTTGTGCGGGCAGTGTTAGTGCCCGAGGAAGTAGCAGCCAGGCCGGTTCGCGAGGTGGCAATCCCACACGCTAATAATGTACATTCCAGCATCCGCAAACCAGAGCCTGGAGGGAGATTTGAGTTAAAGCAAAATATGGTGCAACTTTTGCACACTAGCGGGCAGTTTACCGGTCTCCTTCACGAAGATCTGCAACAACATCTCCAGAACTTTTTGGAGATAAGTGACACTTACATACCCGCTGGAGTGTCACCTGATTATGTTCGGCTCACCTTATTTCCATTTTCCTTACTTGGTGAAGCCAAGAGGTGGTTAAAAGCTGAACCACCCAACTCTATATCAACGTGGGATGATCTTGCAAGGAAGTTTTTGATCAGATTTTTCCCTTCAGGTAAAACAGCTAAACTTAGAAGTCAGATTCTAAGTTTTAAACAGAGGGAAGGAGAAAATCTTTATCAAGCCTGGGAAAGATTCAAGTCCATGTTGCGGGACTGTCCTCATCATCATCAGTCAAATGAGGTGTTGGTACACACTTTTATTGAGGGTTTGGAACCCCACACTAAAATTTTGTTAGACTCAGCAGCTGGAGGGCAAGCGCTGGAGAAGACTTATGAGGAGCTGTACACTTTGCTCAACCGAATTTCACAAGGCAATCCGGAATGGAATGCAGATTCTTCAAGAGGTGGAGCAAGGAAAGCAGCGGGAGTGCTTGAAGTGGATGGATTCACAGCTATCGCTGCACAGATAGCTGCTTTGCAAAATCAGTTAAACACTCACTTCAGCAATATGAATTTGAACCAGCCTTCAGCCTCCGTCAATGCAGTCCAATAGATGTGGTGTGAAGTGTGTGGTAGTAGTGAGCATTCAGCTGAATGCTGTGGTGCAAATCCTGATTCTGTCAACTTTGTGGGCAATGCACAGAGGAATCAACAGCAGTTTGGTGGTGGCTACAACTCGAATTGGAGGAATCATCCGAATTTTTCGTGGGGTAGCAACAATCAACAAGGCCAAGGTTCAGGGCAGGGTATGCACAGAAACCAAGGAGGGCAACAAGGCTATCAGAATCAGTTCAGAAATCACAATGCCCCTCCTCCACCACCATCACCGACTATTGAGGAAATGTTCAAGACCATGATTGCCAACCAGGCACAATTGCAGGCTGACTATGTCAAATTGGCAGCCGAAGTAAAGAACAATCAATTGGCAACCAAGGCTCTTGAATATCAGTTTGGGCAATTTGCTAGTGCCCAAAATACTAGACCAAGGGGAGGACTACCTAGCGACACGGATCCCAATCCTAAGCAGGTGAATGCAGTGACCACGAGGAGTGGTTTACAATTAAAGGAGGTGGAACCGGAAAGACCGCCTCAGAAGTCAGGAGCAGCAGATGTTGAGGGAGAACAAACCTCAGATACGGGGAAGACCAAAGAAGCTGAACCAGCAAGGCCTCCACCCCCGTTCCCTCAACGACTTAAGAAACACAAGGAGGAGGCGTGTTTCCAGAAATTCATTGAGGTACTTAAACAGGTACATGTTAACTTACCTCTTGTTGATGTCTTGCAGGGTGTGCCAAAATATACGAAGTATATCAAAGACATCGTGGCCAACAAAAGTCGCTTGACTGAGTATGCCACGGTGGCTTTAACGGAGGAATGCACATCCCGTATTCAGAACAGGTTGCCCACTAAACTGAAGGATCCTGGAAGTTTTACTATCCAGCTGACGATTGGGCAAAGTATCCGAGCTCGTGGGTTATGCTACTTGGGGGCAAGTATAAATCTGATGCCATCTTCGGTATTCAGAAAGTTAGGACTAGGGAGTCCTAGACCTACAACAGTGATCTTGCAGCTAGCAGACAGGTCTTTAGCTAAGCCGGATGGCATTGTTGAGGATGTGCTAGTGCAGGTAGGCTCCCTCATTTTTCCGGTAGATTTCATTGTTCTGGATTTTGAACCAGATGCGGAAGTCCCATTTATTTTGGGACGACCCTTTTTGGCAACCGGAAAGGCATTGATCGATGTAGCTGCGGGTCAACTCACAATGCGAGCACACGACAAGGTTGAGGTGTTCGACGTGTACAAGGCACCTAAGCTCCCGACTGTCTATAAGGAACTCTCGGTGATCAACGTGATTGATCATGGGAATGCGAATGGATTGAGTGATTCCCGAGAGTTACTAGGTAGGCCACCAGACAAGGTTGAGAACTACTGGGGAGATGACCAGGATCGGGACAAATCGTCCATCTCCCTAGTAGACATGTGAGCATAAAGGTTGTCGAGCCGCGACGTTAAACCAGGCGCTGCACGGGAGGCAACCCGTGAAAAATATTCTTTTCTTTCTTTAGTGTAAAGTTTTTCTTTTATTTTATTTTCTTTTCTTTTTCGTGACTAGGCTTAGATTTGCATTTTATTTAGTAATTTTTTATTTAGTAATTTAGTAATTTTTTTATTATTTTTAGTAGGGAATTTATTAATTTAACCAATTTTTGTTTAGTGAGGTGATTTTTAGGTATACTGGAGGAAAAATACTTGGAATCGAGGAAACAAGGCGAGGTATGGAAAATAAAATTTGATGGTGAAACAGAGCACTGGCGCGTTGGTGCCGTGTCACGGAGGCAATGCTCCGCGTTGGCCTCCGTGACACGTTGAAGGCAAATCTGGATTTTTCAAAATTCCAGTGAGCCAATTGGCTCCGTGTCACGGAGGAGGGGCTCCGCGTTACCCTCCGTGACACGTTGCCTTTATCCAGTGCCGGGTCACACCGGGTTTCCGGGTGACCCGCGTGTTTTCTTAATAAAAACCCCCGATTTCGCCCCTATTTTCCCCATTCCCTCTTCCCTCCGCGACCAAACACCCATTCCCCTACCCCCAAGCTCCGTGCCACGTTAATAGGCAAGGAAAACGTCAAGTTTTCGTCGATTCTTCAAATCCAAGGTATGTTTTCATCGTCTATCTCAAATTTTTGGCGATTTTTGTCAATTTTGAGCATGTGAAGTGAGATATATCACCCTAGGTAGAAATTAAACATGATGTGAATTATTTTGTGATTGATTATGTTCGGATTATTGTAGTTGACATTTGAACTTATCGATTGATTGAATAATTCAATTTTGATTGTCGAATTGTATTCTAGGGCTTGGGGTTGTTGAATTTTAACTTGGGTAACTTGATAGTTTGACGAAATTGATGCCGGGGTGTGTTTATTATTTGAGATAAGTCGTGGTAAATATTGTATAATTGTTGAAAGACGACTAATTCTCGAATTTTTGTGGGAAATTGCGTAATATGTGAATTGGTTGAATTGCTTAGATTAGTTGTATATAAAATGTTTGTATTGTTGTTTCTATTTTGTTGTTGTTATTGTTGCTAAGTGCTATGGGTGAATAGCTGTCGATAGTAGGATTGGGTTAGCTGTATGAAGTCTGAGTAGTTCGCTAGCCGTTATGCTGTCGAATTTCTGTGAACGCACTAAACAATATGTTTATAGTTGATTGTGTTTGGGGTGTAAATAGAGCTATCCTTGCTAAAATGTTGTAAATATTGTTAAAGACTAAGGGTGGGGTAAATTTTGTTTAACCCGACCTTAGCCGAAGCTAACAAGTTTTTAGCTTAACGTTGTGCTTGTTTGTGTAAATTGACAGGTACAATGGCCAGCCGACAAGATAAAGGCAAGGGTGCTTCAACCTCAGGCACCGGCAGAAAGAGAATGAGACTGGGCACGGCTGTCCCAGCTGCACCTGCTGTTCCACGCGGTCAACACCGCCGATACGGAACACGATGGGTTACCGAGGAAGGGAAGAAGTGGTACGCAAAGCATAAGGAGAACAAATACTTCCCGGAGGAACATATTGCAAGGGAACCACTTGCACAAGAGTTCCCTCGCATCGTACAGAGGATTGAGGCAGCTGGGCTCAGCTTTATCTTTCAGGAGCCCAAGGAGTGCAACCTTCACTTGGTCCGGGAATTCTACGCCAACTGGAACCTGGCCATCAGGAGCCATACTATTAAAATCAGAGGGCAGATTGTCACTCTGGAACCCCAGCAGTTTAATGCCATCGTGGGAGCGCGGGACACAGACGCCCACGTCCTCCGCCAGCTAAACATCACCCCACCGTACGCCGACATCAGACGTACGTTGTGTGGGGCTCGATCCACAGCCCGATGGAGTAGACACAAAGAGAGGGGTTACCACCAGACTCCGCGTTGGCCTCCGTGACACGTTGCTTGTTATTCTGGGAAAAATTTCCCACTAGTATAAATAGCACACTTAGGTTTATTTTTAATCAGTTTTAGTTTTTAGACTGAGTTCAGAAGTGGAGAGCAGGAACGTGGGTTTGTGGCAGTTGAAGAATAGAAAAGCTAAGAGTTTTCTTCTCTTCCTTTCTTCTTTCCTTCAATTGTATGCATGATTTACACTCATTTTAGGATGATTAATCCAAGAATGAGTGGCTAATTCCCTTCTTTGCTGAGGTTTTGAACTTGTGTAATGAATTTTGGTGATAATTGATATGGTTTCTTCTTCTTCTTGCATGTTGTTCTATTAATTCTTGTGCTTACTACATTATTGATTGGCCACCATTAATGTATATCTAAAAAGTCCAATTTCACTCGAAAGAGCACGAAATTGGAAAGTTGTGAATTAATAGGGTATTGTTCTTAACTTGATTTGGGAAAATTGGGTTTTGATGTGCTTTCTTGATAGAAATATACTTGAAAGTCGTATTAGTCAATTTAGGAACCGGAATTGTAGTGCTAGGTCATAAATTGCATTTGATCACAGAAATGTAGACGGATGGTTTATGATTCTAAAGTGAAATTAAATAAGAAAGTTTTAATTTCTAGGCAAACGTTCTTGGCTAGCAACATGAAGAAGAGGATGACCAAATTATCATGATTATCAAGTTCATTACTCGTTCTTAACCTTGGCATGTGCATATCCATTGTCTAAATTCAAAAGTAAATAGTTGTTATTAATTGTAGTATATAAATAGTTTAGAAACAAAAACTCACTCAACTCTTGGTTGGATTGTTGTTAACATAGTTAGGAATAGAGTAGAGATATAGTAAACTAGGCAGTTTTACATATCTAGAGCAGCCTCCTTGGATCGATACTTGGCTACTTAGCCACTTTATTACTTGTTTGACCACGTGCAATTGCGTGTCGGTTGATAATATTTAATACTAACCGAATCAACACCGGACATTAGATACAAGTAGATTAGCAGTTGAGTGTTACGTCTCCAGGTACGACCCCTATTTCCTTTCAGTATAAATGAGAAAAGGTATGACTTACATTATCAGACAGTTAATCTAATTCTTCTTACTTCAGTTTCATCAGTTACATTGTTGTTTTCAGATTTTGCTTTCAGTTATTGCTTTACATACTCAGTACCAGCGGTACTGATGCCCGGTGGGGCGCTGCATTACTTGCCTGCAGGTATTCATAGACGAGCAGGCGACACCACGTGATTCCTGTCAGCGTTCGAGTATTCAGCTCCTGTCATCCGGAGACTGAAGTCCAGAGGTGTAGTTCATTTTCTTTTGTTGTATAGTACGGGTAGGTCGGGGCCCTGTCCCGATCATTTCTATTGCTATTCCTAGAGGCTTGCAGTCTGTATATATTTCCCTGTGGTCGGACGAGCCGATCGTGTGAGGCCGTGCAGTTGTATAGCTGTTAGTACTCTTTCTTTCTTTAATGTTGGCCGTGTGGGGCCGTAGTTGCCAGTAGTGGTGACCTTGCTGGTCACGTAGCTTTCTAGTATTTCATGATTGAGTTACAGATGACTAGACAGCATGGTGGCCTTGTCGGCCCGCATAGGTTTCCCTATAGTTGCATATTCTGGTCAGCTGTTATTACAGGTACAGGAGGCTATAGGCCAATGAGCCGGGGGCTGTGTTTACAGCCGTTATATAGCCCTTTGCTTCCAGAAATGTGAGTTAGAGCCAGCCAGGCACCAGATGTGCCTAGGCTTAGCAGTCCAGTAGTTCAGGTCCTAGTAGGGCACCAGGTGCCAGTCATACCCCCCAAGGCGGGGTGTGACAGAATTATAGTTATATGATTATTGAATCATCATTATTTGTTGAATTTAGTATTGAAATTAGTCCTATTCTCTCAGCACAAAGGTTACAGTTGTAAAAAACTACCGAATGCAAGTTGAAACTCACAAGTTAATCAGGAATCAACATTCGAGGTATGTTAAGGTGAATTCTTTCGGCAAGTTATTCCTATTGTATTGTAATATGACCTAGATCCTTGTAAGAAAGCCAGAAGCATGATTATTGTAGTTAGCTACTGTTATTAGTTAGAGACTAGCATTTTCTGTTAGATTGGGATTGACCCTGCCCTATATAGCCTTCCGTTGCCCAACCCTAGGGTTACTAGCTGTGTCGTCACCTACCGGGCTATATAGGTCGCTCCAAGGAGCTAGATGTTGTCCCAAGAGACTACACAGAGGCCCAAGGTCCATATTACAGTCCATTCCATGGTTGGACTATCATTATTATGTCATATCGGCATCACTGACCCTTGTCGAGCCGGTGCACAAGGTACAGTTACAGGAGTCCACTGGACTCAGACACAGCTACAGGAGCCGAGCAGGTTTAGTTGTAGACCCAGGAGACAGGCGGGTTGTCTATAGTTACTTTTTGAATCATTTTGACCTTTCTAGGGGTATATAGATTGGAGACGCTCTCCAGGGCTTATGGGAGCCCCGAACGGTTTATTCTGTGCTAGTTGTACCTTCCAAGCTTATGGGGGCTAGGTAAGGTTCTTATTTGCATTACTTATTGTTAGTTATACAACAGGTTGTAAAGCTATTCAGGTTGTATCTCTATCCCTCTTATCGAATTGTTTTCAGTTTCATTATCAGTATTATTTAGTCATTTTAATTTACTGCCTTACATATTCGATACATGTTGTACTGATGCCCATCTTTGGGACGCTGCATTACTTGCTTGCAGGTACGGTTAGACGCAGTTCAGTACCTCCCTATTCATCAGCCGATTTAGCAGTCTGATCAGCTCCTTTTGCCTTGGAGTTGTTAGTTAGAAGGTTTGTCCCTTTGTTGTATAGTTTATGGGTAGGTTGGGGCCCTGTCCCGACCATTATTCCACTCTTAGAGGCTTACATGCTACAGATTTCAGTATTAGTTTTGTTGTTGGCTGTGTGGGGCCTATGAATGTTTTCTTTTGTGTGATGGTTGTGTGGGGCCTAATATAGCTATTTGTTAGTAGGCTTGTCGGCTATAGTATAGTTCTAGCTACCTGTTTTCATTCTGCTATAACTAGACAGCATGGTGATCTTTTTGGCCTGCATAGAATTCCCTTTGTTGCATGTTGTTGGTTAGCTATTTTCTTTTTACAGGTGGCTATGAGGCCTTATTGGCCGAAGGTTGTGTTTACAGTTGAGATATAGCTCGTCGTTTTCTTGATTTGAAGAGCGGGTATGCGCTAGAAGTGCATAAGCCCGGTCAAGTCAGTTCAGATCCCAGTATGGCACCAGGTGCCATCATGCCTCCCAAGGTGGGGCGTGACGAACTTGGTATCAAAGCAGGTCGTATCCTAGGGAGTCTGCAAGCCGTGTCTATCAGAGTCTTGTCTATGGGTGTGTTGTGCACCACGTTCCATAGGCAGGAGGCTACGGGGCATAATAGTGTGGTTACCCTTCCTTCTTCTTCAGTCATGTTGTAGAGCTATGTTGTATAGGGTTGAGTCCCTAAGCTTACCCTATTCTACTTATCTACAGAGAAATGTCGGACACACGACAGACTATGACTGGTTAGAAGTTAGACGCAGCAGGAGAGGACACTCGTAGGGTGCCCCAGTTAGAGCCAGCTCGATCTGAGGGCAATAGGGAGACTTCATCTCGGTCTCCTCAGCAGTCTCCACCATTCCAAAAGCCCTCCAGGGCAGCAGACATGTCGGCACCACCTTTAGCAGTTCCTATACCTATACCATCCGATTAGGAGATTAGGAGCGTTATCTATATGTTAGCCCAGATGATGGCCGCTCAGCGCCAGCCTATGGTTCCAGCGGTTGTTAAATCTTTGGGAGGACCTGAGAGTTCGAGGATCCAAGAGTTCCTTTCCCTGAGTCCCCTATAGTTTTCAGGGACAGACTGGGAAGAGGACCCTCGGGACTTCCTGGACCAGTTATAGTGGATTTTTAGGGTGATGCATGCTACGCCGGCAAAGTCAGTTGAGTTAGCGGTATTTCCATTACGGGACATAGCAGTGTTATGGTACGAGAGCTGGGAGAGGCACCGAGACAGAGACTCTCCCCTTCCAACTTGGTCTAGTTTCTCAGAGGCCTTCCTAGATCACTACTTGTCACGAGAAATTCGACAGGCCTGGGTAGATCAGTTTTTGTATCTGGAGTAGGGTTCGATGAGTGTCCGGGAATATGCTATGAGATTTGATTCCTTGGCCAGATATGCGCCATCTTTTGTAGACACTATGCTAGCCAGATTACATCATTTTATTATGGGGATGCTTCCAGAATATGTGGAAATTTGTGTTACAGCTACTCTGTGGGAGGACATGGACATTGCCCGCATTTAGGATTTCGCTTAGAATATTGAGAGGATCAGGCAGCGACAGCAGGAGATAGAGAGAACAAATCAAGAGCAGCATCATAGGGCCAGACCTAGTGACATACAGGAAAAATTGCAGGGTGGACCTAGGCCACGAATATCATGTAGGCCACCCAGGTCCCCGCCTTCACAGCAGCAGCAGGGTGGTAGATCAGACCAACAAAGGCAGTCAGGACTCGGTGAGAGCTCACGGGCATCAAGTTCTCAACAGTAGAGGGGGTCAGATCAGAGCAAGCCCACTGTACCACATTGTGCCATTTGTAGTCGGCGTCATTTTTGGGCGTGCAAGTATGGTTCTACTACTTGTTATACTTATGGACAAGAGGGTCACATGATGAGGTATTTTCCAGCTAGAGATAAGGGTGATCGGGACCAACAGGATAGATCTTCAGTAGGGTCACATGATGAGGGATTGTTCAGCTAGAGGTCAGGGTGATTGGGACCGACAGGATAGATCTTCAGCAGGGTCACATACACCACCACCTATAGTAGGGGCAGGCTCTCAGCTCCAGCCATTAGAGGCCGAGGCAGGTCAGGGGCATCCAGTTCAGGCAGCGGTCTAGATCGCACTTATGTTTTGAGGGCGACAGGATTCAAAGTTGTCGCCAGATGTTGTGAAAGGTATGTTGGACGTTTGCTCTCACTCAGTTTATGTTTTGATAGACCCAAGTTCCACCTTGTTCTATGTTACTCCACTAGTGGCCCAGAAGTTTGGTATAATTCCAGAATTGCTTCAGCAACCTTTTTCAGTGTTTACACCAGTCGGTGATTCTATTATAGCTAAAAGGAGTTTTCAAGGCTGCACAGTAAAGGTTGTTAGTCGCCAAACTTTAGCAGATTTAGTGGAGCTAGAAATAATTGACTTTGATGAAATTATGGACATGGATTGGCTAGTGCCATGTTATGCCAATGTAGAGTGTTGGACTAGGACAGTCTAATTCCACTTTCCAGGGGAGGTAGTGTGAGAGTGCAAGGAGAGTGTAGCTACACCAAAAGGTAGGTTCATATCCTATCTTCGGACGAAAAAGTTGATAGCAAAGGGTTGTATATATCATATTGTCAAGTTTCAAGATATGCAAGAAGAATCCTCGACTCTTCAATCCATTCTAGTGGTTAATGAGTTTCCAGACGTGTTTCCAGACAAACTTCCTGGTATTCCCCCAGAACGAGAAATTGATTTCTCTATCGACTTGCTACCAGGTACTCAACCTATATCCATCCCTCCGTACCGAATGGCTCCGGCTGAATTGATAGAATTGAAGAAACAGTTGAAAGATCTGTTAGATAAGGGCTTTATCAGGCCGAGTACGTCACCGTGGGGTGCGCCAGTTTTATTTGTAAGAAAGAAAGATGGCTCCCTCCGCATGTGCATAGACTATCGGCAATTGAACAAGGTTACTATTAAGAATAAATACCCTCTTCCAGGATAGATGATTTGTTTGACCAGTTGAAAGCGGCAAAACATTTCTCCAAGATTGACTTAAGGTCAGGATATCACCATGTACGGGTTCAGGAGAAAGATATCCTGAAGACAGCCTTCAGGACAAGGTATGGTCATTTTGAATTCCTAGTCATGTCCTTCGAGTTGACGAATGCCCCAGCAGTGTTCAAGGATCTGATGAACAACATCTTCAGGCCATATTTAGATCTATTTGTGATAGTGTTCATTGATGACATCCTAGTGCATTCCCATTCAGAAGCAGAACATAAAGATCATTTGCGAACGATAATTCAAATTCTTATAGATCACCATTTATATGCAAAATTTTCTAAATGTGAGTTCTGGATTAATTCCGTGGCTTTCCTGGGCCATATTATATCAGAGGTTGGTATTCAACTTGATTCACAAAAAATTGAGGCGATAAAGACATGGCCTAGACCTACAACTCCAACGGAAGTTCGCAGTTTCCTAGGATTATCTAGGTATTCCAAAAGATTTGTGGAAGAATTTTCTACCCTGTCAGCACCCTTGACCAAGTTGACTCAGAAAGAAGCCATATTTCATTGGACCGAGACTTGTGAGCGGAGTTTTTAGGAATTGAAGAACATATTGACGTCGGCACCAGTGTTAGCTTTGCTAGAAGGTTCAGAGGGTTATGTTGTATATTGTGATGCTTCAGGCATTGGGTTAGGATGCGTCCTAATGCATCACGATAAGGTGATTGCTTATACTTCGAGGCAGCTCAGAAGGCATGAAAAGAACTATCCCACCAATGACCTGGAGTTAGCTGCAGTGGTTCATGCATTGAAAATATGAAGGCATTACTTGTATGGGGTGCACATGGACATTTTTACTGATCATAAGAGCCTCTAGTACATCTTCACACAGAAGGATTTGAACTTACGACAGCGTCATTGGTTAGAATTGCTGAAAGACTATGATGTAAACATTTTGTATCACCCAGGGAAGGCTAATATTGTAGAAGATGCACTTAGCCACAAATCTATTAGAAGCTTGTCACATTTGAGACCAGAACAGCGGGAAATGGCTCAAGAATTGCATCAGTTAGCCAGCTTAGCTGTCCGAATGGTATACTCAGAGGGTAATGAGGCTATGATTCAGAATACTGTAGTATCTATCCCTGGTTGTGGAGGTAAAAGAGAGGCAGTATGAAGATCCTAACTTGGTACAGCTCATATATAAGGTTCAGAAAGGCGAGTTAGTGATATTTGAATTGACAAAAGATGGGGTCTTGATATTTAGGGGTCGCCTCTACATTCCAGATGTGGCAGGACTTCTCCAGCAGATCATGGCAGAGGTACATTATTCTTGTTACTTTCTTTATCCAGGTTCGACAAAAATGTATCGTGGCATAAAGGAGATATATTGGTGGCCTGGAATGAAAAAGGGTGTAGCAAAATTTGTAGCACAATTTCCTAACTATCAGCAGATAATAGCTGAACATCAGAAACCCAATGGATTAACGCAGGAGATAGCGGTGCCTATGTAGAAATGGGAAGCGATCAAAATGGACTTTGTGATAGGATTAACCTTTACTAGGTGCAGATTCAATTCTATTTGGGCATTGTCGACATATTAACGAAGTCCGCTCATTTCTTGCCAGTCAGGACCACCTTCTCCGTCGAAGACTACGCTGAGTTGTATATTAAAGATATAGTCCGACTACATGGTGTCCCTACATCTATTATTTCTGATAGAGGAGCACAATTGATAGACAGGTTCTGGCAGTATTTTCAGAAAGTCTTGGGGACACAGGTTAATCTGAGTACATTATTCCATCCTCAGACGGACGGTCAGGCAGAGCGCATAATTCAAACGCTTAAGTATATATTACGGGCGTGTGTGTTAGATTCCAGAGGAAGTTGGGACGAGCATCTACCTCTTATTGAATTTGCATATAATTACAGTTATCATTTCGCAATTCAGATGGCACCTTATTAGGCCTTGTATGGGCGGAAATGCAGTCCCCTATCGGATGGTTCATGGTAGGGAAGTCAGAGTTAATTGGACCTGATATGATTCACTAGTCAGAAGAGAAAGTAAAACTCATTAGAGAGCTCTTGTTAACAGCCCAGAGTCGCCAAAAGTCCTATTCTGATGTGCGGCGTAGAGACTTGGAACTTGAGGTTGATGATTGGGTATTTCTCAAAATTTCGCCAATGAAGGGCATGATGAGATTTCGTTAAAAAGGCAAGCTTAGCCCTAGGTTTATTGGCTCGTATCGGATCCTCCGGAGGATAGGCCAAGTGGCGTATGAGCTGGAATTACCTCCAGAGCTAGAATCTGTCCACCCAGTCTTTCACGTGTCAATGTTGCAAAAGTGTATAGGGGACCCATCCCAAGTTGTGCCAGTTGAGGACGCTTAAGTTACTAAGGAGTTAGCCTACGAAGAGGTCCCAGTTGCCATACTAGATCGGCAAGTTCATAGGTTAAGGACGACGTGGCCTTTGTTAATGTACTGTGGAGGAACAGGCATAAAGAAGAGATGATCTAGGAAGCTGAGGATGACATGAGATCTAGATATCCTCACTTATTCCAGGATTGATCTAGATTATGCAGTTAAGGTGATGTTGTTGTTTAGTTGCTATTTTACCGCTTATGTCATCAGTACTGTTTAGTTGGCTACCTCTTTGTTGTGAAATAGCTATTTATAGCGTCTTGTGAGGCACCTATGTTGGACTTTTATGCGTTTCAAGTTTCCAGATAGTCCATATTACATCGAAGACTCTACCAAAATTTTTCTAAGTATTATTCAGAAGAGTTAACTCCTTTAAGCCTGCATATAATATTCGAGGATGAATGTTCCTAAGGAGGGGACGATGTTACACCCCATAAAATGTTATCGGTTAGTAGGTGTGCACTGGATTTGTGATAAGTAATAAAATCTTGACACGTGCAGAGAAAGTCTCGAAAGCAAGGTCAGAAGAAGCCAGGCCGCGAGGGGCCAGCGCGTTGAGAGGCGTGACGCGATAGATGGGCTAGCGTGGGGCGCCACCCCCTACCACCACCCAAGGATATATATATATATATATATATATATATATATATATATATATATATATATATATATATAATCCCTCATTCAATTTAAATCATTTTACAAAGTGAACCCAGGACTGGAAATAGAGAAAGCACGCAACTTTTGTTAATTTTTCATCGGATTATGCTAGAAAACGCTATCCAATCACAAATTAACTTCGAGTAATGAGTTCTAGGCCTACAAGAAGAAATACTACGAGGTTATTTCTCAAAAATTCGCTCGCAAACTAGAACTCCGCCGAGTAAAAGTTGTCAGAATTACTCCAAATTGAATCCTAAATGGCCACAGGCATTAGGTAAGTACTTCTCCCTTCTGAACTCTCGGGAAATTATAGGTTTTCGGCCTAGTTACTCAAAGTTGAATTATAGTTAATATGATTATTGAAAGTCATCATTATTTGCTGAATTTAGTATTGAAATTAGTCTTATTCTCTCATCACAAAGGTTACGGTTGGAAAGAACCTCGATTGCAAGTTGAAACTCACCAGTTAATCGGGAATCAGCATTCGAGGTATGTTAAGGAAAATTCTTTCGGCAAGTTATTCCTATCGTATTGTAATATGACCTAGATCCTTGTAGGAAACCCAGAAGCATGATTATTGTAGTTAGCTACTGTTATTAGTTGGAGACTAGCGTTTTCTGTTAGATTGGGACTAACCCTACCCTATATAGTCTTCCGTTGCCCAAACCCAGGGTTACTAGCTGTGTCATTGCCTACGAGGCTATGTAGATCTCTCCAAGGAGCTAGATGTTGTCCCAAGGGACTACGCAGAGGCCCAAGGGCCATATTATAGTCCATTCCATGGAAGGACTATCATTTTTATGTCGTATCGGCATCACTGAACCTCATCGAGCCTGGTGCCTAGGGTGCAGTTACAAGAGTCCACCGGACTCAGACATAGCTACAAGAGCCGAGCGGGTTTAGGTGCAGACCTAGGGGACAGACAGGTTGGCTATAGTTACCTGTTGACTCATTTTAAGCTTGCTAGGGGTATATAGATTGGAGTGTGCTCGCCAAGGCTTATGGGTGCTCCGAGCGGGTTATTCTGTGCTGGTTGTACCTTTCGAGCTTATGGGTGCCAGGTAAGGTTCTTGTTTGCTTTACTTATTATCAGTTATACAATAGGTTGTAAAGCTATTCAGGTTGTATCTCTATCCCTCTTATCGAATTGTTTTCAGTTTCATTATCAGTATCATTCAGTCATGTTCATTTACTACCTTACATATTAGGTATATGTTGTGCTGACATCCATCTTTGGGGCGCTGCATTACTTTCCTGCAGGTACTGTTAGACGCATTTCAGGACCTCCCTAGTCATCAGCTGAGTCAGTAGTCTGATCAGCTCTTTTTGCCTCGGAGTTGTTAGTTAGAAGGTTTGTCCCTTTGTTGTATATATGGGTAGGTCAGGGTTCTGTCTCGACTATTATTCCTCTCTTAGAAGCTTGCAGGCTACAGATTTCCAGTATTAGTTTTGTTGTTGGTCGTGTAGGGCCTATGTATGTTTTCTTTTGCGTGATGGCTGTGTGGGGCCTAGTTTAGCTATTTGTTAGCAGCCTTGTTGGCTATAGTATAGTTCTAGCTACCTGTTTTCATTCTGTTATAACTAGACAGCATGTGATCTTACCGGCCCTCATAGGATTCCCTTTGTTCCGTATTATTGGTTAGTTATTTTATTTTTATAGGTGGCTATGCGGCCTTGTAGGCTGGAGGTTGTGTTTACAGCTGAGATATAGCTCGTATTTTTCTTAATTTGAAGAGCAGGCATGCACTAGAAGTTCATAAGCCCAGTTAGGTCAGTTCAGATCCCAGTATGGCATCAGGTGCCAGTCATGCCTCTCAAGGTGGGGCATGACAAGTACTGTTAAATCAAAATGGCTTGTTAAGATCTCTCATCTTAAAATCCGCAAATTTTTCAATTGTAGTCATTGAATCTCCATAAAATTATTGGTGAAATTGTGATTAAAATTAAGAAAATAAAATATCTTCAGGATATAGCGTAGATATCTCTCTCTCTCTCTTTAAGGAGATTCAATCCCACTACAGTAAAACTTTATTGGTCTAATAGTAATCTTCTTGGCTTGTCCCCTCGAGAATACAATAGCCTAACAACACTGTATAACTCAACAAACTCTGAACAAGAGTTGAGTCCAAAGCTCCACCAAAAGAATACATTCCTTTAGCTAAATAAACTCTCTTTTCTACTCACTATTTATGCACTCTATATTTTTGTTCTACTATAATACAAGACAAGACCACCACTATTTATAGGTAAAGAATTCTTCCTTATAATGAGTTGAAAGAATATGGGATAATAGTGTGGGTAAACTATGTACAGATTATGACTTAGAGGTTATTTGAGCTACAAGGCATAATGAGATAGAATCTATATATATATAAAAGGAGCTTAGAGGCATGATGATGTGGCATGTTTCTAAGTCCTCCATTTTTATTTTTATTTTTTCTTATTTTTTTCTTATTTTTTCTATTTTAAAATTAACTAAATGCCTTAATCAATTATATATTTTAATGTGTATTAATTATATTTGAGCTGCCTAGGCACAAAGCCAAACAAGTCCAGATTAAGTCAAGTTTTTGCTCCTTTTTTTGATATTTTTGCGTAACTCATTGATTAAGAATTAAGAGACCCAGTGAATTTAATGAACAGTTTCAAAAACGGACTGGGCTGTTTTCACTTATTTTTTAAAACATTTAATCTTTTTTCAAAATATATATATATATATTTGAACGGAAGGTTGGATAAATTTTAAATTCATGAACATGGGATTATTTATTTTAAAATTTTTTGATAGTTATTGTTTTAGATTTTAATAGTTATTTAATTTATTGAATTTTTTGTAAATTCAAATTTTATAGTTTTTTTTTTAATTACAGTAATGATTATCTATTTAATCTTATATTTAAATACATATCAAATCATTTATTAGAATTTTTTATTCTTTATATATTGTTGTTAATCTTTTCTCCTTCCCCTATAATTAATGTAATTAATTTATATTAATAATTAATAAAAGCAATTAATCCTCACTCTTCCCACGTCTAAGACAATAATTTCTAAAATTTTCATTTTGCTATTTAAAGAGTTTAACTTTATGTTACCACCACAAAAGTGTTCATAAATTTTCCAGAATCATCTTCAAACTAGATTCAGGTGAGAATTCTCTTTATAATTTTACCCTAATTATTTTTGTTAGTTTATTTCTTTAGAGTTAAGTGGATTTTTCTTACTAACTTAATTATGCTTATAGTTTTCAAAAATTCTAATTTGTTTAAATGATACATTTTTTGGATTGAATGATCAATTGTTGAAGTTTTTGACTTTTTTCTTTGTGTGTTTTTTATTATTATTTATCTCATAATGTTATCGATACATATTCAAATTTTCAGCGCTATGATTTTCTTTTTAGCATCGGTGAGATCGACTTAATGAGCATAATTGAGCGGTGCTTTCTTAATCAACATTGAATTGACAAAAAGTTAATATAATTTTTTTTTTCAAATATACAATTTTATTAAGTAATCAACTTGAATTTTACAAAGAGTATAATATCAAATTGGGCTATAAGGAAGTGATGTGCTACCTCTATGTGATTAAAAGAAGTCAATTTATTTTAGCCTATTATATTTATTTTTCATATAAATATTTATTTTGTCTTTTCAAAAGAAAGATGTAAATTTTCAAATGACTTGAATCAGTATAAACTCTTTCTTTCTTTAGTGAATCGGCATAACTCATTTGTTTGAGATCACCACAATTGCATTAGTAGAATTACCTATAATTAGTTGATCATAATTTATTTACTACATGTAACATTTATTTAGAGAGGTATATTATAGTCTAACTTATGTTTTTTGATTTTTAACAGGATTTATGTAATACCCCAAAAGTTTTTAAGGTTGGCCTTCAGATTAGAAATGTGATCAGCAAAAAAGTTAGAAAAAAACATCTCAGGACGATTCGTGGTACGAGTCATGGGAAGGACCAACGAGTCGTAGGATGAATCATTGTTTGAGGACAGAGCTACCCTAGATAGAAGGTACGAGTCATTGTATGATACATTGTGGGAAACCACGAGTCATGTTACGACTCGTTAGAAGGATGGAAGAGCTAGACAAGTGAACCACAAGAGCAAACCACGTGTCATAGGTTGGTGGTACGACTCGTGGACAGTGGTTGTAACGGGTTTTTGGTGTATCAGGTTTGGGAGGGATATGCCATGGTACAACTCGTTGTGGGAAATAACGAGTCATGGTATGACTCGTGGCCTGCACTTGGGAAAGGGATTGAGGATTTTTGAAGCATTGACCACTGGTGGATCCAACGACTCGTCGTTTGTTGGTACGAGTCGCGGTTTGACCCGTGGGAAAATTTAGAAGTCAGGAATAGATAGGGTTGGCAATAGGTGGTAACCACGAGGTCATGGTACTAAGGTACGACTCGTGGTGTCAGTCGTGACTCCTAACAGTGTGAAATTTTCTGCGAAATTAGTAAGGGTGTTTTCATAATTTTTAAGCTCCTAAACCCTAAAATACGTCCTTTTAAGCTCTGAAAGAGTCTGAAAGAGGTGTTTTAAAGGGGTTAAACCTATTCCAAATCATTCTCCTCCCATGCATGCAAAATTAGGAGTTCCCCATTGAAGATCAAGTCTAGAATTCTTCAAGTTCTTCTCCAAATCTCTTGGGCTTTTAAGGACAAGTGTAGATTCAGTTTATACAGGTATGTAAGGCTATGAATGAGGGTTCTTTTCACTCTCATGCTCAAACTCTCCCCAAATTCATGAATCAAGTCTCAATCCAAGTTATGATTTAAAAGGGGTTTTAACCCAACCTTATAGAATTCTCTATCAATTATTTATGGTCAATCCCCTTCATGTTTTAAAGTATATTTAAAGATTCATGGGAAGATTTTAAGCATTGTTTATTACAAATTCATGCTTTCAAATGTTAGAAGATTATGCCCAAATTATGCAAGTTCACGAAAAAGTCAAGTTTATGATTTATGATTTAAAGTATGATGAGATATCTAGCATGTATGAATGTTTACAAATTACCTATGTATGAATCTATAATTTTGTCCACTGAAGTCTATTTCAAGTATGCATGATTTTGATACTTGGGCAAGCCCACAAAAGACAAGTATGTTTTATGATCTAGCCAAGGCTAACAAGATCAAATGATAGATATATATTTGGAGTCAAGACTCCTCAAATGTATAAATTCAAGTTATGTTCTAGAATATGATTATATGAGCATTATACATATTTTGGGAGTAATGTCTAGGACCGAGTAGACTAAGGGTTCCAAGATTCCCGATCTCATAAAGTACATGCCAATGTAGGTGTATTTTGGGACCTCTCAAGAGAGCATTTCCCCCTCCCCAAGAGCACACCGTGATATCACACCTTACTTATCTTTTTCCCTAACAAGGCTTAGGATATCCCTCCTCTATATGGGAAAGACGTGGGATCATCATGCTCTCATACATGGTGGTTGCCGGTTAAGACGAGCCTCCCATTGTTCCTCATGATTTTAGTTATGCATGTTTATGACTTATAATATTATGTTTTCAGTAGGTTTAACCCAATGATCGTTTATAAGATTTTAGTTATGATTTCAGTTATGGAAAGCCATATGATTCTATTTTCAGCTTTAGGTCATTTGATTCAGATATGAGATTCAGTTTATGACTATACATGTTTTCAGATATCAACATGCAATCCCTACTCTCATGATCTTATGATTTATGTTATGTGCATGATTTCAGCTATAATCACTCAGCCTATTTTACTTACCTTACATACTCAGTACATTCCAAGTACTGACCGCATACTCTATGTTGTATCGTTTCATGATACAAGTTCAGACGCTCATACTCAGTTTCGCCATTAGCCAGTCTCCACAGCATAGTCCAGTTTCCTTGTTGGTAAGTCCTCATCCTTCGATAGATTATTGAGTTGTGTTACTTTTAGTTTTCATACTTTTAGTGAGCTAGTTGAGGATGTTGTCCCATCAGCTCTTCAGTTATATTAGTCTTTTCAAACAATATATAGAATTTCAATTTTATCAATATTGACTCTGTATGGTGAGCTAGTTGAGGATGTTGTCCCATCAGCTCTTCAGTTATATTAGAGTCTTTTCAAACAATATATAGAATTTTAGTTTATCAATATTGACTCTGTATGGTTGATGTGTATTCAGACTTACGCTTTTTCATGTTTTCAGTTATTAGTTTGTGCTTGAAGTATGTGCTTTAGTTATCATGTTCATATCATGGGTCAACTTGGAGGCATTCGTGGTTCTGGGTTTCGTGTCTCGATTCGGGCCTATGTTCGAGTAGTGAAAAACTTGGTATCAGAGTAAAGGTTTAGAATGTCCTAGGCTGTTCGAAAGTCACATTGAATAGAGTCTTTTCTATGAGTGTAAAATGCGTCACACTTATAGGAGAGTGGCTACAAGGCGTTTTAGGCAATTTCCTTATTTCATGATCTATGTCATGCGATGAAGTACCTCACTATCCTTCTAACTCGTGCTATACGCGCTTGCAGAATTATTCCTCCACACTGAGTAAATGGTAGAAGAAACGGAAATAGAAATGACCATAAAGATGGCAATGGAGAGGGGCACCAGCAAGCCCCGCCAGCACCAGCAAGTCCTTTGCTCGAGCAGGTCTCTCATGCTGAGTTTATAGCAGCTTTTCAGATGTTGACCTAGGCTTTGACCGCTCAGGTCAACCAGCAGGCAGTGGCCCATGTCCCTCAGAATGGGAACACGACAGCAGCTCAAATTCGGGAATTCCTCAAAATGAACCCACCTGAGTTCCTTTGGTCAAGAGTGGATGAGGACCCGCATGAGTTTCTTGAAGAGATACAAAAGATCACCTAGATTATGGGGGTGACAGGAGAAGAGGGTGCATACTTAGCCTCCTATTGATTGAATGGGGTTTTTTATATTTGGTATCGTCAATGGAGGGACGGTAGAGCAGTGGGTGCGGTTCCTGTGAGCTGGGATGAGTTTATGACTGCCTTCTTAGACAGATTTTTCCCTAGGGAGTTGAGGGAAGCAAAGGCGGTAGAGTTCGTCAACTTTATGTAAAACAATATGACTGTGCAAGACTACACCTTGGAGTTCACCCGATTGTCCAAGTATGTGCCGGAAATGGTTGCGGATCAACGAGATCATATGAACAAATTTATGTATGGATGTCAGATTCACTTGTCAAGGAGTATAGGACTATAATACTGAACAGTGATCTAGACTTCTCTCGATTGGTTATATATGCCCAGTAGATAGAGGCAAATCAGATGAAAGGAAAGGGAGAGAGAGGCCAAGAGGGTCAGGACAGGCAGCTTTGGATTTTCCCAATAGAGTTTCGGTGGAGGACATCGTCACTGATCCCACCAGAGATCATCATCCTCAGCGCCATCATCAGCTAATAGGCCATCCAAATCTAGGCATGATTAGAGGGGAAAGACATCAGGCTCCATAGGACAGGGGAGTAGGTCAGGGGAACCCAGCATGCCAATTTACGACAAGTGTGGCAGCAAGTACCCTGGGGAGTGCCCAGAGGGGTCAGGTGCATGTTTCAGGTGTGGTAAGCCCAGAAATCTGCTTAGAGACTACCCTTCAGCCAGACAAGGCCATAGTAGAGACCATGACGCAGCCAACAGTTCAGCAGCTCCACCAGCACGTTCAGCTTAGCAAGGTGAATCCACTACTATAGGTAGTGGTCTGCCTCAAAATAGATTTTATGCCCTCTCATGTTGTCAGGAGCAGGAGGTCTCTCTAGATGTGGTCACTGGAATGTTGCGAGTATTTCATGTTGATGTATATGCATTGTTAGATCCAGGGGATACTTTATCTTTTGTGACACCTTATGTTGCGATTAGTTTCAGAGTCAGTCCCGAAATCCTATCACAACCCTTCTCAGTCTCTACTCCAGTCGCTGACTCAGTTATAGCTCGACGAGTATACAAAAATTGCCCTATCACAGTCCTTCAGAAAGTCACCTCAACCGATTTAGTAGATTTAGACATGATTTATTTTGATGTTATCTTTGGTATGGATTCATTACATGTATGTTATGCCTCAGTAAATTGTAGAACCCGTACGGTAGAATTTCGATTTTTGGGTGAGCTAGTCCTAGAATGGAAAGGTAGTTCAGCTGTTCCTGTAGGTTGTTTTGTTTCCTACCTTAAGGTCAGAAAGATAATTTCTAAGGGTTGCATGTACCATCTAGTTTGGGTTAAGGATGCTACATCTGAGACCCCGACTCTTCAGTCTATCTTTATTGTATGTGAGTATCTGGAGGTTTTTCCAAATGATCTACCAGGAGTCCCTTCCGAGCGGGAGATTGACTTTGGTGTTGACCTTCTTCCCGATATGCAACCTATATCTATTCCTCCTTACATAATGGCTCCAGCTAAGATAAAGGAGTTAAAAGAATAGTTGAAGGATCTTTTAGATAAGGGCTTCATCAAGCCTAGCAAGTCCCCGTAGGGTGCACCAGTTCTCTTTGTTCGAAAAAAGGATGGGTCTCTTTGTATGTGCATTGACTATCGGCAGTTGAACAAGGTTATAATCAAGTATCCCCTCCCCTAGAATTGATGACTTATTTGACCAACTTTAGGGTGCTAAGTGCTTCTCAAATATAGACCTCAGATCCAGCTATCACCAACTCAGATTTAGGGAGAGTGATATCCCGAAGACAGCCTTTTGGACTCGTATGGTTACTATGAGTTTATAGTTATATCATTTGGACTAATGAATGCTCCTGCAGCTTTCATGGATCTAATGAACAGGGTATTCAAGCCATATTTGGACATGTTCATGATCATCTTCATAGACGACATCCTCATATTCTCTCGGAGCGAGGAGGAGCATGCCGCTTATTTGATGACTGTGTTACAGACTCTCAAGGATCGCTAGTTGTTTACTAAATTCAGCAAGTGTGAGTTTTGGTTGGACTCAGTAGAATTTTTGGTCCATGTGGTGTCAATAAAGGGTGTGTAGGTGGGCTCTCAAAAGATAGAAGCGGTGAAGAGTTAGCCTAGACTAGTTAATCCTTCGGAGATCAGAAGCTTTTTGGGTTTAGCTGGCTATTAAAGGAGGTTTGCTGAAGAATTTTCATCCATTGCAGCATCATTAACTAAGTTGACCCAGAAGAAATTCAAATTTTAATGGTCGTATGACTGTGATAAAAGTTTTCAGGAGTTAAAGACTCGACTCAGTTCAGCCCCGGTATTGACCCTACCCAAGGGTAGGATGGATTCGTAGTGTATTGTGATGCCTCTAGGGTTGGTCTTGAGTGTGTATTGATGTAGCATGGTAAGGTCATTGTATATGCCTCTAGACAGCTTAAGACTAATGAGAAGAATTACCTAATGCATGATCTATAATTGGTAGTGGTGGTGTTCACATTGAAGTTTTAGAGACACTATTTGTATGGGGTCTATGTGGATGTGTTTACAGACCACAAGAGCCTAAAGTATAAGTTCACCTAGAAGGATTTGAATTTGTGACAAAGAATATGGTTAGAGCTGCTCAAGTACTATGGCATGAGTGTCCTTTATCATCCGGGCAAGGCCAATGTAGTGGCGGATGCCCTTAGTAGACTGTCCATGGAGAGTGTTTCTCATGTGGAAGTTGGAAGGAAAGAGTTGGTGAATGATGTACATCAGCTTGTATGATTAGGGGTTCTGCTCGTGGATTTGATAGATGGTAATATCATTGTTTAGAATGGTCTAGAATCCTCTCTAGTGACTGAGGTCAAGGCCAGGCAAAACGAGGATCCTATTTTGATAAAGTTTAAAGAAGCGGTTCAAAATCAGAAGGTGGAGGCCTTCTCTCAAGGGGGAGATGGTGTGCTTCAATATCAAGGTCATTTATGTGTTCTGGGTGTCAATTATTTGAGAGAATAGATGTTTCATAAGGCTCATGGTTCCTAATATTCTATACATCCAGGTGCCACCAAGATGTACAGTGACCTACGAGAAGCCTATTGGTGGAATGGCATGACGAGGGACATAGAAGAGTTTGTGGCTAAGTGTCCAAATTGTCAACAGGTGAAAGTTGAGCATCAAAGACTGGGAGGTATGTTACAAGACATTAGTATCCCCACTTGGATGTGGGAAGAGATCAATATGGACTTCATCACAGGGTTGCCTCGCACTCGCCGACAGTATGACTCTATATGGGTGGTGGTAGACAGGTTGACCAAGACAGCTCATTTCCTATTGTTGAAAACTACCGATTCAGCTAAGGACTATGCTAGATTATATATTCGAGAGTTATTTTGGTTGCATGGATTTCCCATATCCATTATTTCGGATAGAGGTACTTAGTTTACCTTGCAGTTTTGGAGATCGTTTCAGAAAGTACTTGGTACTCAGGTCAAGCTTAGTACAGCTTCTCACCAGCAAACTAATGGTCAGGCCGAACGAAGCATTAAGACTCTTGAGGATATGTTGAAAGCATATGTTATTGACCTCAAGGGTATTTGGGATGATCATTTACCTCTTATCGAATTTGCTTACAACAACAGTTACCACTCTAGTATCCAGGTGGCTCCATTTGAGGCTCTTTACAGGTGAACGTGTAGATCGCATATTGGTTGGTTTGAGGTAGGCGAAGCCACATTGATAGGGCCATATTCAGTTCATGAGGCCATGGAGAAAGTTCAGCTCATCAGGGAAAGGCTAAAAACAACTCAGAGTCATCAAAAGTCATATGCGGATGTTAGGCGGAGTGAACTCGAGTTTGAAGTTGATGATTGGGTGTTCTTGAAGGTGTCGCCCATAAAGGGAGTGATGAAGTTCGGAAATATAGAGAATCTTAGTCCCTGATATGTTGGCCCACACAGGACTTTGAGACGGGTTAAAAAGGTGGCCTATGAATTGGAGCTACCAGCAGAGTTAGTGTCAATGCATCCTGTTACACCCTGTAAGTTTCTAGCATGTAGTTGGCATATTCGTATGTTGATTGGAAGTTTTAGAATTCCTCACGTGCGAGGAAAGGGACCGAGGAAAGGCCAAACAAGTGCCAAGTTGGGATTTCACAAGAGGAGGCCGAACCGCGCTGCCAGAGGGGCAAAGTGGCACGGAGCCTCTACCTCCGCGTTAGCCAATGTGGCACGAAGCCAATACGGCGCGTTGGCCGACGTGCCACGTTGCTATGCATCCGGCTTCAAGTATATATAGGCCTCACCCTTAAACTTTAAGTTATTTTCCATTATATTTCGACCAGAACAGAGATAAGCACGAAGGGTTCATATAATTTTCTTCTGATTACACCGCCAAACACCGTCAAATCCAAATTAACTTCGAGTACCGAAGTATAAGGCTGCAGGGAGCATTTCTACGGAGTTAGTTTCATGAAATTCACCCGGCGAATCGTTGTCCCGCCGAGCCAAAGTGATTGGAATTGCTCCAAACTAGTGTTAGTACAATCCCAGGCTTAAAGTAAGTATCTCTCTCTTCTAGATTCCCCAGAAATTACAAGTTTTCGATCGTTCTTCGATAAGTTGAAGAATAGTCAGTATATATATAAAGCTATTATTTTCTTTGAATTCAATGATGAAGATAGCTCTATTCTTCCGTTAATGTGACTAAAGTTGGGAAGAACAGCTGAATACCAGCCGAACCTCGCCAGTTAATCGGTAAACGGCGAACGAGGTATGTAAAGCTTAACTCTCGGCAAGTATCCTAGTCGTATAGTGTTACGACTTATGTTCTTGAGTAGAAACAACGATCTCAGATGCTGCAGATGGTTTCTACCATTAGATTGTAATTCAATATGTTGTAATCAACTATTATTGATATGCGTATATAAGTATCAGATATGTTGTGATTAATTGCTAATGGGGATTACAGTTACATAGATTATGGTTAGCTGTCAGAAACTCTTTTATTCTTAGTTTTTTGGGATGGTAGACTTATATGTTTGTTGCCAGGCCTAGACTTCAGAGGCTCGTAAGAGTTAGTAGCCTGAATCAGTTGGTTAAACAGTATGGCCGCAGTTAGGCGATCTAACGACCAGTTGGCGCCTGTATTAGCAGGAAAGCATCATTAAAGGTCATTAACGTTATCGCACGTTCCAGAACTAGAAATAGAGATAGAATAGGTATATTCCAAAGTTAGTGACACCAGGGTTCTCTAGGGTATTGAGTGATCGTACGTCATCCCTTTAGTTTTATAAGTGATTGTCAGTCTTAGTTGATTTAACAATTATCATGTAGAATGCCCAGTAAGCCAGCCTAGTCGTCCAAGTTAGATAAACCCATGGGTACCTTAAGGAGGGGTCCACATCAGTAGCCGGTGACGAACCAGTCTATATAGAATTGCTCCTAAGACTGAGAACTGCCCAGAACAGCAATATAGATCCGAGTGGATTCAGATAAGGCCTAAGGAATCAGTAATACTCTACTAGTGCAGTGTTTACCAAGTTAAGGAGATCGGTAAGCTCCCTATGAAGAACCAGGGACTGATCTCCTAGAAGTAAGTTCGACCAGGCCTAGCTCTATAGTTGTTTAATTAGAAGAATAAAGTAGTTAGTTTTCTGCAACTCCATAGTTATGCATGAGCTATAAATGTCCGATTAGGACATTCAGAGTATTGTTAGACTACTTCAGACCTCACTCTATTCAGCCCAGATTATTAGAGATCATGATCACTATCAGGATCCTCTAATCAAATACGTGCACATGGTGTGCCTGTAGACAGTCATACAGATTATCCCAGGGGTGAGTAGCATTAGCATGAGGCCCAGAAGGCTATATACGCTCTCGCTATATAGATAGATTTATTTGTCAATTTCTCCAGTATAGTAATTCAGTATGACCCTCAGTAAAGTGTGTCAGGAGTATGTGATTGGGTGCAGTTATTGTTATCAGTTGAGACCTGTATTTGTATTGTTTGGGCTGGATTACCTGTATAGCTTCTGTGACCTCGCTAGGGTTAATAGCTGTGTCGACTCGTGTGCCAGAAGTCGAGGATACGTCGCTCTATGGAGCGGCATGTCGTCTGCAAGGGACGAAGATGGGGAGCCAGCTCCTCATATTTTGTCGTGGTTGGCCTATACACACCCCCGTCGAGCGCTTGCGCCGGGGGTGTAGATATCAGGAGTCCTCTGGACTCAGGCACAGCTATAGTCAGAGGCCCAGCGGGCCCAAGTTGCATACCCAAGGGATCGGCAGGATGCTTGTAGTTAGTAGGTGATGGGGTATGACCTGGATAGGGGTAAATAGATTGAACTGTACTCACTAGGGCTAGTGGGGGCCCGTGTGGGTTGTTATGTGTTGCTTGCACCTTCCGTCTTATGGGGGGCCAAGTTTTATGTTTATGTTGCTAGTTACTGATAGTTAGACAGTAGGACGTCTCGTAGTCAGGTACGACTCCTACTCCTCTCATTATAGTTATGTATAGTCCTTATTTTACTACTTCAGTCAGCTTCAATTCGTTTCCTTTACTTCAGCTATGGTCAACTTTACTATTTACTTTCAGTCATTTAAAGCTATTACTTTACATACTCAGTACATATTGTACTGACACCTTTCCCGGGGCGCTGCATTACTTGCATGCAGGTATAGATAGATGAGAAGCAGATCCCTCGTAGTTTCAGTCAGCCATAAAGAGCCATCAGCTCCTTTCTTCCGGAGCTGTGTGTCAGAGATTTATTTCTTTTGTTTGTACAGTATGGGTAGGCCGGGGCCCTATCCCGACCGTCTTATTACTCCTAGAGGCTTGCAGATTGTATCATTTCCCTGTGGTTAGATGTATCGGCCGTGTGGGGTCGTATGTGATTTAGACTATGTGTGTTGGTCGTGTGGGGCCTTGTTTAGCTGTTTATTTTTCACAGGTGGCTATAGGCCTTGTCGGCCGGGGGTTGTACTTACAGCCGCTATATAGCCCGTTGTTTTCTTGATTCTAGAGTTAGAGTCAACCTTACACCAGAGGTGCTTAGGCTCAAACAGCCCAGCAGTTCAAGTTCTAGTAGGGCACCAGCTGCCAGTCATGCCTCCTAAGGCGGGGCGTGACATACTTTGTATTAGAGCAGGTCATATCCCAGGGAGTCTGCAAGCCGTGCTAAGTAGAGTCTTGTCTATGGATGTGTTGTGCACCATATACTATAGGCAAGAGGCTGCAAGGCATGATAGGATGGTTACCCTTTCTTCCTCTCGGATCGTGCTATAGAGCAAAGTTGTATAGGGTTAAGTCCCTAAGTTTTCCTTGCTATGTCTGTCTAGGGTAACATTTAATATAAGACAGACACCAGCCAGTTGCAAGGTAACTACAGCAGCAGGAGGAGGTATCATTAAGACGCCACATTCAGGAGATAGTCAGCCTAAGGACGGGAGTGGATGTCCTTGATCTCCCTAATACTCTCCTGAGGTACCAGGAACCTCACACTGTGATACATCTACCAGCACCGTCCCCAGTTTATTTTTTTTATAAACTCAGAGTAGAAATTCAGGAGTATAGCATATATACGAGTCGACTTATTTATTGAATATACAAGATCAGGTCAAGACTACAGTTAATATTAGATTACCTGATGGATGTGAGAAAGAGAGGGAAATGCAAGATTCCCACCTCCATCCTTTCGAATGTTGTACAGTTCCATATTCCCCCTTCCCTTGCAGTAAGAAAAGGCTATTCCTACCTCTTAGATTTGTTTTCAGTATAGGAAAGGGCGTAAGAATTAAGGCAATGTTTCCCGCAGTAAAAAGTAAGAGAAGGTTGGATTTGTTAGCTCCAGAAAGTGTTCGAAAAAGGTAGAGAGCCCCAATGTTTGTGTAAGTTGTCCAGACCTTCACAATAAAAAGTCAGAAGAGCGGGTAAGACTAGTAGCTTACTCGAAGTGTGCGTAAGAAATCTATCAGTGATAAACTCCCAGTAATAGTCAAGTTCAAGTCAGAGAAAAAGGCTGAATCCGCTGCAGCATGCTAATGACGGCAGGATATGCCTGCAAGATTACGGTTATGATTTTAGTTGTGATATCGAAAGACAGGGAGGTCATATGAATAAAATGGGTCCAACTGCAAGCCAGAAGAAGTATAGGCCGAGACCTAGCCGGTAACCTTATTGACAGTGTAAGGCAGGTACCATGAACCCCAGAGCTCAGTCTAAGGAAGGTAAGGAGGAAAAGCACGAATATCAGACTTGGGGGGAAATTAGAATCACCTCCAGGTTGATAGAATATCGCATATTGAGGACCAAGCCTCGGGCTAACAGTTAAGAGACAGTAAGGTTGTATCCTAGAATGTTGTGGTACATCCTCCTAAGGGGAAGGTAAGAGAGTACCGACACGGAGACTCTAATCTAGTGCAGCTTGGAAATAAGGCCCAGTGGACAGTTACGGGCCTTCAGTATCACAACAAGCAAGGTTACAAGGTTCGGATGTTGACCTCACGTTCCAAGGGTGGCGGAAATTCAAATAGCAGACCATAGCTAAAGTGCATGTGTTCGTTGCTCCCAGAATTTAATGAAAATGCAATGAGATGGTACGAGAGGACAGGAGACATCATTAAATCATAGAAGCAGAGCCCCAGTGACAGGCCATAAAAGATATAATAGCAGGGACCAAGTTATTTAATATAAGAGATGGTCGTGTCCGCAAGGGAGTGGAAAATAATTAATATAAATATAGTCACAGGGTTATCTCACACCAGGTGCAGCCTGACCTTATTTGAGTCAGTATAATAAGACCAATGAGGTCAATTCATGCCTCGCCAAATGAAGTTATGTTGCCATTAAGACTTATGCCAAGTTAAATACCCCAGAAGTAGATGGAATGCGTGGAGCCTCAGTTTTTGATAAACTCCGACAGAGGGGCGCAATCTACGACTAAATTTTAGGAAAGAATATTAAAACATACGGTGACATATATTAACTTAAGCACAGTTCCTCGCACCCTAATTGGTGGTTAAGTAGAATATACAACTCAAACTCTCGAGGCTCACTATAAATGGAAGTGGAAGCCTTCTAAATAATAACTTCAGGCAGGTAAAGAAAAACCTGGACATGTTAAAATAGGTAGAAGGAAAAAGTAAAGCTTATCAGGGAATGTCTGCTGACTGCTCAGAGCCGCCAGAAATCTTATGCTGATAAGCGGCAAAGAAACTTAGAATTTAATGTGGGTGAAGAGGTATTCATGAAGGTTTCACCGATGAAGGGTGTGGCGATATTTGGTAAGAAAAGTAAGTTCAGCCCAAGGTTCATTGGGCCTCATCAGATTCGCTGAAGGATAGGCAATTAGAATCCGTTCACCCAGTTTTTCTCGCATCAATGCTGAGGAAGTGTATAGGAGATCCCTCCCGGATTGTTCCAGTCCAAGACGTTCAAATCACTGAAAAGTTAGCTTATGAAGAAGCTCTAGCATCCGTACTAGACCGGCAGATCCGTAAGCTGAGAATTAAAGATGTTGCTTCCGTTAAAGTGTTATAGCGAAATAAGGACCGAGAGAAGATGACCTGGGAGGACGAAGATGATATGAAAACCAGATATCCTCAGTTATTTCAGACTTAGTCAGATCGTGCAGCTAGAGGTATGTGGTTGTTGTTGTTTCATAGGTTGCATTACATACATGTATTTGTGAGAAAATTGACTTCAGTCTATTGTGAAATGAATGCCATAGTATTATGTGGAGTACCTGTATTGTACTTTTCTGTGTTTCAGGATTTTTGGATAGTCCATATTACAGGGGAGACTCTGCCGAAATTTTTCCAGAATAAGTAGTTGCAAGTTAAAGTTTTTGCAAGAAGAAATTAACATTCGATGACGAATGTTCTTAAGGGGGGAGGATGTTACACCCTGTAAGTTTCTAGCATGTAGTTGGCCTATTCGCATGTTGATTGGAAGTTTTAGAATGCCTCACGTGCAAGGAAAGGGCCCGAGGAAAGGCCGAACGAGTGCCAAGTTGGGATTTTGCGAGAGGAGGCTGAACCGCGCTGCCAGAGGGGCAAAGTGGCACGGAGCCTCTACCTCCGCATTAGCCAATGTGGCACAGAGCCAATATGGCGCGTTGGCCAACGTGCCATGTTGCTATGCATCCGACTTCAAGTATATATAGGCCTCACCCTTAAACTTTAAGTTATTTTCCATTATATTTCGACCAGAACAGAGATAAGGAAGAAGGGTTCATATAATTTTCTTCCGACTACACCGCCAAACGACATCCAAATCCAAATTAACTTCAGGTATCGAAGTATAAGGCTGAAGGGAGCATTTCTACGAAGTTAGTTTCATGAAATTCGCCCAGTGAATCGTTGTCCCGCCGAGCCAAAGTGATTTGAATTGCTCCAAACTAGTGTTAATACAATCCCAGGCTTAAAGTAAGTATCTCTCTCTTCTAGATTCCTAAGAAATTACAAGTTTTCGATCATTCTTTGATAAGTTGAAGAATAGTCAGTATATATATAAAGCTATTGTTTTCTTTAAATTCGGTGATGAAGATAGTTGTATTCTTCCGTTAATGTGATTACAGTTGGGAAGAACAGCTGAATACCAGCCGAACCTCGCCAGTTAATCGGTAAACGGCGAACGAGGTATGTAAAGCTTAACTCTCGGCAAGTATCCTAGTCGTACAGTGTTACGATTTATGTTCTCGAGTAGAAACAACGATCTCAGATGCTACAGATGGTTTCTACCATTAGATTGTAATTCAATATGTTGTAATTAGCTGTTATTGATATGCGTATATAAGTATCAAATATGTTGCGATTAATTGCTAATGGGGATTACAGTTACATAGATTCTGGTTAGCTATCAGAAACGCTTTTATTCTCAGTTTTTTGGGATGGTATACTTATATGTTTGTTACCAGGCCTAGACTTCAGAGGCTCGTAAGAGTTAGTAGCCTGAATCAGTTGGTTAAACAGTATGGGCGCAGTTAGGCGATCTAACGACCAGTTGGCACCTGTATTAGCAGGAAAGCATCATTAAAGGTCATTAACGTTATCGCACGTTCCAGAACTAGAAATAGAGACAGAATAGGTATATTCCAGAGTTAGCGACACCAAGGTTCTCTAAGGTATTGAGTGATCCTACGTCATCCCTTTAGTTTTATAAGTGATTGTCAGTCTTAGTCGATTTAACAATTATCATGTAGAATGCCCAGTAAGCCAGCCTAGTCGTCCAAGTCAGATAAACCCGTGGGTACCATAAGGAGGGGTCCACATCAGTAGCCAGTGACGGACTAGTCTATATAGAATTGCCCCTGAGACTGAGAACTGCCCAGAACAGCAATATAGATCCAAGTGGATTTAGATATGGCCTAAGGAGTCAGTAGTACTCTACTAGTACAGTGTTTATCAAGTTAAGGAGATTGGTAAGCTCCCAATGAAGAACCAAGGATCAATCGCCTAGAAGTAAGTTCGACCAATCCCAGCTCTATAGTTGTTTAATTAGAAGAATAAAGTAGTTAGTTGTCCGCAACTCCATAGTTATGCATGAGCTACAGATGTCCGATTAGGACATTCAGAGTATTGTTAGACTACTTCAGACCTCACTCTATTCAACCCAGATTATTAGAGATCATGATCACTATCAGGATCCTCTAATCAAATACGTGCACATGGTGTGCCTGTAGATAGTCATACAGATTATCCCAGGGGCGAGTAGCATTAGCATGAGGCCTAGAAGGCCAGATACGCTCTCGCTATACAGATAGATTTATTTGTCAATTTCTCCAGTATAGTAATTCAGTATGACCCTCAGTAAAGTGTGTCAGGAGTATGTGAGTGGGTGCAGTTATTGTTATCAGTTGAGACCTGTATTTGCATTGTTTGGGCTGGATTACCTGTATAGCTTCTGTGACCGCCCCAGGTTAATAGCTGTGTCAACTCGTCCACCAAGGGCGAGGATACATCGCTCTACGAAGAGGCATGCCGTCCGTAAGGGACGGAGATGGGGAGCCAGCTCCTCATATTTTGCCATGGTTGGCCTATACACTCCCCCGCCGAGCGCTTGCGCCGGGGGTGTAGATATCAGGAGTCCTCCAAACTCAGGCACAATTATAGTCAGGGGCCCAGCAGGCCCAAGTTGCATACCTAAGGGATCGGCAGGATTCTTGTAGTTAGTAGGTGATGGGGTATGACCTGGATAGGGGTAAATAGATTGAAGTGTACTCACTAGGGCTAATGGGGGCCCGTGTGGGTTGTTATGTTTTGATTTCACCTTCCGTCTTATGGGGGGCCAGGTAAGGTTTATGTTTATGTTTCTAGTTACTGATAGTTAGATAGTAGGACGTCTCGTAGTCAGGTACAACTCCTACTCTTCTCATTATAGTTATGTATAGTCCTGATTTTACTACTTTAGTCAGCTTCAATCCATTTCTTTTACTTCAGCTATGGTCAGCTTTACTCTTTACTTTCAGTCATTTACAGCTATTGCTTTACATACTCAGTACATATTGTACTGATGCCCTTCCCGGGGCACTGCATTACTTGCCTGCAGGTACAGATAGACGAGGAGCAAATCCCTCGTAGTGTCAGTCAGCCACACAAAGCCATCAGCTCCTTTCTTTTGGAGTTGTGTGTCAGAGGTTTATTTCTTTTGTTTGTACAGTATGGGTAGGCCGGGGCCCTGTCCTAACCGTCTTATTATTCCTAGAGGCTTGCAGATTGTATCATTTCCCTGTGGTTAGATGTATTTTCTATGTGGGGTCGTATGTGATTTAGACTATGTGTGTTGACCGTGTAGGGCCTTGTTTAGCTGTTTATTTTTCACAGGTGGCTATAGGCCTTGTCGGCCGAGGGTTGTATTTACAGCCGCTATATAGCCCGTTGTTTTCTTGATTCTAGAGTTAGAGCCAGTCTTGCACCAGAGGTGCTTAGGCTTAGACATCCCAGCAGTTCAAGTTCTAGTAGGACACCAGGTGTCAGTCATGCCTCCCAAGGCAGGGCGTGACACATCCAGTTTTCCATGTATCTCTATTGAAGAAGTGTATGGGTGACCCGTCTTTGGTAGGCGTGAAGGATAGGCTTACCTATGAGGAGGTACCCGTTGAGATCCTTGATCGTCGGGTTCATAAGTTAAGGAACAAAGAAGTAGCTTCAGTGAAAGTCTTATAGAAGAATCAGCTTGTTGAGGGAGCTACATGGGAAGCCGAAGCAGATATGATGACTAAATACCCGCATTTATTTTCTTCCAACTCGATCTCAACTTGAGGTATCAATTTCCTCTCAACTACTCTATTCAATTTCATTCCAAGCTCATGTCTCTCAGTTCCTTTCCTATTCTAGCATGTATGTATGATTTATGGATTTAGTTCAGTCATGTGTATCAGTTCGGAGTTAGTCATTCCTTTAGATTTTAGTTGCAAATGTTCAGTGTTTGGGATTGTAGTTCCTTTCCCCCCAACCTTTCAGTATGTTTATCACACATTCGAGGACGAATGTTTCCAAGGGGAGATATTGTAATACTCCAAAAGATTATAAGGTTGGCCTCGGGATTAGAAATGTGATTAGTATAAAAAGATAGAAAAATGTATCTAAGGAAAAATCGTGGTACGAGTCGTGGAAAGGACCAACGAGTTGTCGGATGAACCGTTGTTTGAGGATTGAGCTATCTTGGATAGAAGGTACGAGTCATTGTATGACCCGTTGTGGGAAACTACAAGTCATTGTACGACTAGTTAGAAGGATTGAGGAGTTGGACGAGTGAACCACGAGAGCAAACCACAAGTCGTAGGTTGGTGGTACGACTCGTGGTCAGTGATCATAATGGGTTTCTGGTGTATCAGGTTTGGGAGGGACGAGTTGTGGTACGACTCATTGTGAGAAACAACGAGTCGTGGCCTACACCCGTTGGAAGGGACTGAGGATTTTGGAAGCATTGACCACGGGTAGATCCAACGAATCATCATATGATGGTACGATTCGTGGTCTGACCCGTGGGAAACTTCAAAAGTTAGGATAAGATAGTGTTGGTGATGTTTGGTATCCACGAGTCGTGGTACCGAGGTACGACTCGCGGTGTCGGTCATGACTCCTGGCAGTGTGAAATTTTCTGCAAAATTAGTAAGGGTGTTTTCATAATTTCTAAGTTCCTAAGCCCTAAACTACTTCGTTTTAAGCTCTGAAAGAGGTGTTTTAAAGGGGATAAACCTATTCTAAATCATTCCCCTCTATGCATACAAAATTAGGAGTTCCCCATTGAAGATCAAGCCTAGAATTCTTCAAGTTCTTCTCTAAATCTGTTGGGCTTTCAAGGACAAGTGTATATTTAGTTTACCCAGGTATGTAAGGCTATGAATGAGGGTTTTTTTCACTCTCATACTCAAACTATCCTCAAATTCATGAATCAAGTCTCAATCTAAGTTATGAGTAAAAAAGGGTTTTAACCCAATGTTATAGAATTCTCTATCAATTGTTTATGGGTCAATCCGCTTCATGTGTTAAAGTATATTTAAAGATTCATTGGCAGATTTTAAGCATGTTTTGATTTCAAATTTTAGAAGATTATGCCCAAGTTACACAAGTTCATGAAAAAGTCAAGTTTATGATTTATGATTTCAAGTATGAAGAAATATCTAGCATATATGAATGTTTACAAATTACCCATATATGAATCTATGATTTTGACCAATGAAGTCTGTTTCAAGTGTGCGTGATTTTGAGACTTGGCAAAGCCCACACAAGACAAGTATGTTTTATGATCTGGCTAAGGCTAACAAGATAAAAGGATAGATATATATTTTGGAGTCAGGGCTCCTCAAATGTATAAATTCAAGTTATGTTCTAGAATATGATTATATGAGCATTATACATGTTTTGAGAGTAGTGTCTAGCACTGAGTAGGCTAGGGGTTCCAAGGTTCCCCGGTCTCATAAACTATGCGCCAATGTTGGTATATTTTGGGGTCTCTCAAGAAAGAGTTTCCCTATGCCCAAGGGCACACCGTGATATCACACCTTACTTATCCTTTGCCCTGGCAAGGCCTAGGATAGCCCTCCTCCATGTGGGCAAGATGTGGGATCATCATGTGCTCATACATGGTGGTTGTCGGTTAAGACGAGTTCTCATTGCTCCTCATGATTTCAGTTATGCATGTTTATGACTTATGATATTATGTTTTCAGCAGGTTTGACCCAATGATCAGTTTATAAGCTTTTACTTATGATTTCAGTTATGGCAAGCCATATGATTCCATTTTCAACTTTTGGACATTCAATTCAGATATGAGATTCAGTTTATGACTATACATATTTTCAGATATCAGCATGCAGTCCTTACTCTCATGATCTTATGATTTATGTTATGTGCATGATTTTAGCTGTACTTACTCAGCCTATTATATTTACCTTACATACTCAGTACATTTCAAGTACTGACCACATACTCCATGCTGAATCATTTCATGATACAGGTTCAGACACTCAGACTCAGTTGCGTCGTTAGCCAGTCTCCACATCTTAGTTCAGTTCCCTTGTTGGTGAATTTTCATCCTTCGAGGACCTTCAGATTGTTGAGTTGTGTTACTTTCAGTTTTCATACTTTTAGTGACCGAGCTGGGGATGTCATCCCATCAGCTCTTCAGTTATGTTAGAGGCTTTTCAGACAATATGTAAAATTTTAGCTATGTCACTATTGACTCTGTATGGTTGATGTGTATTTAGACTTACGCTTATTCATGTTTTCAGTTATCAGCTTTTGCTTGAAGTATGTACTTTAGTTACCATGTTCATGTCATGGGTCGACTTGGAGCAATTCGTGATTTTAGATTCCGTGTCTTGGTCCGAGCCTATGTTCGGGTCGAGACAATTTGATTCGCTAATTTATTGAAATACTATCCAGTTATGCCTTATGGAATGGTAGAAACTAATAACTTTTAAACTTATAAAGTTGATATTTGATCGGAGAATACATTATTTTTTTCGAATCTCTCAAGTTAATGTCACAAACTTTTTTTTGTGTGTAAAATAGAAAAACTGATTTGAAAGTTGCTTAGCTGGCGTGAATTTTATTAAAGATTTCTCATCATTGCGTGAGAATATGACTTTTAATTGATTTATAAAAAAATAAGGGATACTTTCTAAAATTATTTTTTATTTTTGTAATTGTTCCTTGTTTTCGCAATTCAAAATATAACATTTTTAATTCTTTTGTCAAAGAAATATAAAGAGAAAAGAAGAAGAAAATTATAAAAGAAGTACAAGGTAAGAATAAGAAGAAAAAAATGAAAAAAAAAGTGTATGGAGGTTAGAGAATTGAAAAGGTAAATAAAATAAATAAAATTTACAAGAAAAAATTAAAAAAGAAGTACACGACTAGAATGTAATTCAACATTGTTGTTTAAGTTTTTTTACTTTTCATTTCATATTTAATTTATTTAAAAAAAATAAAATTTTACTGCTTACAATTTAGAGAAAGGAACAAAACAAATGTCTATATATATATTCTTATTTATTAAATTAAAATTATGTAGTAAAATCACATGAAAACCCTCAACTACCACACAAAAGTATAAATTTTCTAAAAAAAAAATTCTTTGTACACAAAAGTTATGACAGTAAAAATTGATTAATTAAGCTCAAACTGTAATATTTAGATATAAATAAATAAATTATTTTATCTCTATTTATAAAAAATTATTTAAATTTAATAAAATTTATTCGCGCAGTTAAGTTCTCTAGTAATGAATAATGACATAGTATTTATGAAAAAAGTAATGGTCACATTCATCACATTGAATGTGAGAAATAAAATATTTTATAATATTAAAATGTCCAAAAATTTCAACTAGAAGTTTTACTACCCTCTTTTTAAATTCTTTGTGTTCTAATTTCTTAGTAACAACAACAACAACGGATCCATTATAATTGCATAAGTGAGGTTTGGGGAGGATAGAGTCTATACATATTTTATCCCTATCTTGACAGATAGAAAGACTATTTCCTATAGATCATCGACTGAACACAATGTAATTTTTCCTATTTGATGATATTTGAACTACAAATATTTTTTAATTTTAGTAACAAACAATTGTAATTTTTCTTATTGGAGAATATTTTAACTTCGCATATTCTAATTTTTAGTTACAAATTGAATCCAACACCTAGATTCCCTAACAAGTGTCAAGTGACTTATTTTTAATACACCACTTAACTTAATATCAAGCTTAACTATCCTTCCTTTAATATAATATATAAATATAGATAGATAATAATATTTAAACTAGAATATTATAATGTTCATAAAAAAAATAATATTGTATGAATATATTTTGTCATGTAATATTATTCAGGGTAATATTTGAGTCGAAAATATTCTAATATCTATATAAGAAATAATACCATATAAATATTCTGTATGTTTTAATTTCTTAGTGTATTTTTCTTATTGATAATATTTGACCCGCAAAATTTTATTCTTTTAATCACACAGCTTTAGTTTTTGTTTTTTGGTAATATTTAAATTGCAAATAATCTAATTGTCTTAGTAATAAATGAAATCCAACAAATAGATTCCTTAGTAGTACTAAGTGAATCATTTGCAATATGCCGCATAATTTAATATCAAATTTAACTATATTTATTTTAATATAATATATCCTACTGAATAAATAAAAATGGTTCTGGTTTTATTGTCACATTTTTTGAAGTAGAAGGAATTTCCTCCGTAATCAATCTCCATATATATATACGGACCTCTGATGTGAAAACCCACGGCTTCCATCCGAGCCATCTTTGCCTCCCTCTCCCTCGCATGAGCCGCCTCCATCTATTGGGCGTATAACACCATGCAAGGAAAGTCCATATCCTGGTGGAGCATAGCAGTCCTGCAATCCTTGTCTAAATAACCAGCCATACCATGAACGAATCGGCTCATCCGCGTCCTCTGATCCATCACTAACTCTGGGGCGTACTTTAACAAACCAGTGAACTCAAGCGAATACTCCAGCACTGTCATCTTTCCATGCTTAAGGTTCACAAACTCATCTACTTTTAACTCCCTCATCTCCCGAGGGAAGAACCTGTCGAGAAAGGCCATGTGGAACTCATCCCAGCTAATAGGGCCCGCTCCCGCTGTCCTGTTGTCCTTCCATTGCTTGTACCAAATATGAGAGACCTCTCTTAGCTGATCAGAAGCCAAGTCCCCACACTCCCCATTTGTCACCCCTATAACCTGAGTGACCTTCAAGATCCCTTCAATGAACTCGTGTGGATCCTCATCCACCTTTGATCCTGTAAACTCAGGAGGATTCATCCTCAAGAAGTCTCTAATCTGAGTCGCCGCTGTATTACCATTCTGCGGGACCTGCGTAACAGCCTGCTGGTTGACCTAAGAGGTCAAGGCCTGCGCCAACATCTGAATGGCCGCTCGAAACTCAGCGTGGGCGGCCGGCTCTAGTGCCTGGAGCTCCTGAATGGGTGGGGCTTGCTGATGCCCATGGTCATTGCCACTTCCGTGGCCTTCATCATTTCCATTTCTCCTTCCGTTCATTCTCTTAGGAGCCATAATTCTATAATCGCGAATCACATGAATTAGAAGGATGGAGAGAATTTTCATCGCATGACATAGAACATGAAAGAAGGGAATATTTCCTAAATGTCTAGTAGCCTCTTTGTCATAGGCGTGGCGCGCTTCACATCCATGAAAAAGAATCCACTTAACGCGGCTTTCAGACACCCTAGGACACTTCAAACCTATTGCTCTGATACCAAGTTTGTCACAACCCGAACGTACATCTGGATCGTAGACACGGGATAAGGGACCCCGAGAGACCCAAAGTCGACCCATGGCACATGCATACAACTAATCTCAATCAAATAAGTGGAATGATAATCATAAAAATAGAGCGGAAACATAATTATAGCATAACATCAGGAAATACTGGACATATACATAGTTGAATACTACAGACTTGTTTGAAAGCCTCTAGTACATAAGATGGGTTCATGGGACAACATCCCCAACTAACCCGACCAATACTGAAACATAAATAACATGAAAGTCTGTCAAATGGCCCCCGAAACATGAGGATTCACCAATAAGCTAAAAGCGTAAGCTGAGATGGACTAGAGGTGAGGATGAGCCTGAGATCCGGATCCTATATCATGAAACGATACAACATAGAAAGTATGTGGTCAGTACGTGGAATGTACTAAGTATGCAAATTATGCTTACATCAAAATCTTCGTAATAAAACATAAAGCTCAAGACTTTCAAATCATTCATTATCGTAATCGTAAGTAAACTTTATCAAAACATAACTTGAGCCCATAACATAAACATAACAATGTACAAGACATGCGGAACAATGGGAGGACTCGTCATAACCGACACCACCATGGTAGAGTCCTTCATGATGCCCCACTATCTCGCTCAAGTGGGCAGAGCCGACCCTGGCTTGCCAAGCGAGGGTTGTGCATTAGTCGTGATATAACATTTGAGGGGATCATTATCAATACATCATCTCATTTAGAAACCCATGGTGCCATGTGGTTATGAGACACCGACGTAGTCCTTTGAACGGCAGGCTGCTCGATGCTAGACACTGCTCCCAAAAACATGCATATAGGCTCGTAAATAAATCAATAACATCATGCATTAAGATTCATTGGCTAGAATATAACATTTATCATCATGGATCCCCTTTAAAACATGCTTATCCAAGAATCATAGGCTCTTTTCATTGGCTAACATCATAAATCGGTAAATCATGTAATTCGCTTCATAAATCATAAATCATTCTTCAACATGTGGGCATTGCCCAATACTTCATCATATTCAATTCTTTCAAAATATGCTCATAAGCGTGGGTAACTTGAATTCATGCTTTTCCGTCATTAATAAATTCAAAATATTGCATATTTATCGTAAATCATAACTTTCATGAACCTTCATCAAATGGGCATTTTAGATTTAAAAAGCTTGAAACATAATTTAAAGAAAATAATATAAAACCTGCGCATCATTCATAATTAAATAATGAAAACTCAATTAAATTATACCCATAAAGAGAAATCACATTTCATGCATTTGGGAAAATCCCATAGAACTTGAGTAGGAGGATTCATGATTTAAATCAAAATTTGTGCATAGGTGAGGAAGAATTTCACCCATTTTAAAACCCTACATACCTGGGAATTGATTGATTTTGAAGTTCCTTGAATACCCACAAAACAATTGATGGAAACTTGGGGAAGAAGACCTTGAATCTCCTAAAAATCTCTCTAAGCTTTTGCATGAGAATGGACATGCATAAAGGACTTAACTCATCTTATCACACTCAGAAAAGTATCCAAAACGACGTAGTTTTAGGGTCTTAAAACGCGGAAAAGTTGAAAATGCCCTTAAAATTATTTCCTTGAAAACTGCTCCGGGCGAACCGACGACTGACCCAACGGGTCGTTGCAACATACCACAACTCATGGTATCGAGTCGTTGGGTCAGCTGCATCATGATATCCTCAAATTCTTTCCCATGACTCGTCAGGATGAGTTGTTGCTTCAATCAACTGGTCGTTGGATCAACCGTTGTCAACCCCTTGACCAAATTTGACTTTCCTTTCCACGAGCCTCACCACGACTCGTGGTGGCATCCAACAAGTCGTGGTCTCCATCCATTGAATGCACTGAAGTTCTCAACCCTCAAATAATGACTAGAAACAATGGACTATTGCCTCTTACAATGAATCGTGGAACGCCCTGTTGTTTCCCCCTCAGCCTAGGTCTAGTCCTTGCAATGACTGCTAACAACGACTCGTTGTTTCTGACAATGAGTCGTTACATCGTCTGTTGTCTCCACAGCTTCCCTTAACTTCCCAAACCACGATAGCTTACGACGACCTCATGGTATCCAACCACGAGTCATTAGGTCGCCCGTCCTGTGATGTTTTGGCCAGTTTTTTACACTTTTCAAATTCAACCCCCAGGTCTATTCTTAGGCCTTGCCGGGGTGTTACATTATTGCACTTGTTGGACAATTTCAAACAAGTAATCTAATCTGTTGCAACAACTTATAAAGTTGTTGTCAATTTTCAAACAAGTGGCCTGATCTGTTGCAGCAACTGTTGTACTTACTGGACAATTTTAAACAAGTAACCTCACCTGTTGCAGCAACTCATAAACTTGCTGTGAATTTTAAAACAACTATTGTAGTTTGATCATGAATTGGGTGGATCAATCATATTTGTTGTTAAATATAGTGAATTAAATATATTTTAAGAATTCAAAGCTAGATTTAATAGTATTTTTTAACAAGACATAGTAACTTGATCATAATAGACGATCGATCGCGCAATTGTATGCATAATCAACTTTAATTGAGTAATTTGATCATGAATTGCATGGATCAATCATATTTGTTGTTAAATATAGTGAATTAAATGCATTTTAAGGATTGAAAGCTATATTTAATAATATTCTTTAACAATGACATAGTATAATTTGATCATAATAGACGATCGATCGAGCAATTGTATGCATAATCAATTTTAATCGAGTAATTTGATCATGAATTGCACAGGTCAATCATATTTATTGTTAATATAGTGAATTAAAGGTATTTTAAGGATTTAAAGCTAGATTTAATAGTGAATTGAGTAAAAATATTATCATAATAGCTAAAAATCTATTGCAACAACTAATAGACTTGTTAGACTTGTTTCAACAAGTATCATGACTTGTTGCAACAAGTTATGTACTTGTTGAGAATTTTCAAACAACTTAACCAATTTGTTGCAACAACTATTTTATCATATGACTTAATTGTTGGGATTTTACAACAAGTAACACGACTTGTTTGAACAAGTTATTTAGTTGTTGGGAAATCTCAACAAGTAAACTAAGTTGATGCAACAAGTTATGTACTTGTTGAGAATTTTCAAACAACTTAACCAACTTGCTGCAACAACAATTTTACCACATGACTTAATTGCTGGAATTTTTCAACAAGTAACACGACTTGTTTGAACAAGTTATTTAGTTATTGGGAAATCTCCGCAAGTAAATTAAGTTGTTGCAACAAGTTATGTACTTGTTGATAATTTTCAAATAACTTAACCAACTTGCTGCAACAACTGTTTTACCATATGACTTAATTGTTGGGATTTTCCAACAAGTAACACGACTTGTTTGAACAAGTTATTTAGTTGTTGGGAAATCTCAGCAAGTAAACTAAGTTGTTGCAATAAGTTATGTACTTGTTGAGAATTTTCAAATGACCTTCCTAGAAATAATAGAACTTGTTGCGGAATATTAAAATATAAAAAACACAAAATATATTGAATATTAAAACACATACATTCACATAACTCAAATAAATGATGTTCAGCCCACCTTAGGGCAAGTTGTTCAACAACAAAACTTAAACATAAATAATAACTTTAAAATATCCAACAAATTATTCAACAAACTTTTCAACTAAAGACAATCAGTTGCTCAACCACTTTACGGCACTAACTCCTTATCAACCATCCCCACAACCCATCTCCGCCACATCCCCTCAACAAAATTGTCACATAGGAAATGTATCGAAGTGTTGGTAATCAAATGCTCAATGAAGGCAAGTGAATAAGCACCGCATGCTGCCCCAGTTTCATTCTTGGGGAGATCCGTCTTTCTGTCATAGACCCACTCTTCATTGAGCAACTTGGGTGGCAAGTGATCGAACATTCCACTCTGTTTCAATACCTAGGCCATAATTCCATCACTGGCTGAATGTATTGGAAGAACTCATCTTGTGGGCAGCAAGGGATGTTGCAATCATAAATATTTATCACTCCTTCATTGATCATGAATTCAAGAGCGGCAAAATATTTCTTTTCGAGAGTCATCATAGTGAATATTCTTTTTGCCCCAAGCCATGGGACACCTCCTGGATAGGGTCTGACACCTTTGCAGTAATCAAGAAAATAGTCAGTGAAATCATGTTCATCAAGACTTTGTTTCAACTGGATAGCACCCGGCTTTAGACTCTCCTCACTCAACTTGTTGTACACATCTTTCATAAAGTTGTATAAGTTGAGATCTAGGATTATGTCTGTTGGATTATAGTGGTCGGGGTAGTCTATATATCCATTACGCATTAGACATAATATTTCATCTATATACTATAAAGAAAAAAAAGATAGTCAGTTACTTGTTGCAGCAACTCAATAAAATTACTACAACAGGTGCAGCAGTTGTTGCATCTATTGCAGTAGCTCAATAAATATGTTGCAGCAGATATAACAACTGCTGCATCTGTTGCAGCAAATTCATTGAGTTGCTGTAACAAATGCAACAGTTGTTGCATCAAGCTGCAGAAGCTTAATAAAATGAAACAATTGCTTAATTGAATATAAATAGAAGTTATGGAAACTTATCCAGAGTCCCACCACTTATCCATATTAGTCATGCACTCAAAGTCTTGATAATTAAATTCATGCATTGTGTACAGGATCTTGGTTGATCTCTTGAGCTTGATCATCTGCTGAATTTTCTTTTTCTTCTTATCATCTGCATATTTGTAAAGATTTACTGGTAGTCGCTCTGTTGGTTGATCAGTTATCATCTTCGGTGTACCAGCAGCCTTTTTCTTTGCACTTGCTAGTGCCTGAGAAATTTGATTTCTCCTCCTCTTCGCAGCAATAAGAGTAAAAGACTCTGATATCCTTGAAGACAGGTAGATACCCCTCTTGGAAATCAACTTGTTTATGGAAGCCTTCGTCACTCCTTGTGCTTTTGTTAAAGACTCAATCTTTGAAAGCAATATATTCATCTTTTCATTGCATTTGAGGCACTCATAAGAACAAGAAGGCACCTTTGAGGTACCAACAACTGAAGATCTACCCAACATATATGGAGTATCTTCTTGATGTCGAACTTCCTCAGCAGCTGGAGTATATCTACCACCAGCACCACCAGCATCACCAGCATCAAGTGGAGTATATCCACTACCACAACTATGATGATAATCATCTATTCTTGTTACATCACCGGTTGCATAACTCACCACAACTTCATTAATTGCTTTGGAAGCAGCATGTCATGACCCAAACGGAGTCTCGGATCGTAGACACGGGACAAGGGACCCCGAGAGACCCCAAGTCGACCCATGACATAAGTATTTACTAACTCATTCAATAAACATGAAAGAAAACAAAATTATAAACTCAGCGGAAGTCTCATACAACATCACATCAATAATATCCTAAGCTATACATACATAAGTCTGAAAGCCTCTAGTTTAGACGAGTTGATGGGACAAGACCCCAACTAACTCCGCAAAACATGAAACTGAAATGCGACATGAAACTAAAAGTCTAGTCCTCGAAAGATGAGGATTCACCACTCACGCAGGTGCTAACTCTGATAAGCGACTATGAGAGGGGCTGAACTTGGGGACCGGATCCTATATCATGAAACGATGCAGCATAAAAAGTATGAGGTCAGTACGTGGAATGTACCGAGCTTACATGGTCCCAACTATCACACTCAAGTAGGTAAAGCCGTCCATAACCTTTCCAGGGTGATGGATGATACCATGATATCGATATCAAGCTTAAGGGCCAATCGGACCGGGGATAGCTCACAAGGGAGGTCCCAATAATATAATATAACCAACCTACGTTTGCGCGTAGTTCTGGGGTATAGGGTGATCAATCCTTAACCCGCTCGGTGCTAAACTCTTCTCTCAAAAACATGCAATACTCTACATCATATATAACAAAGCTCAACATCGTCTATTGACGAAGCTCAACAACGTCTAATGATGAAGCTCAATATGAAATCATGCATAACTCAACATCGTATGAAATGAAGCTCAACATTATCTATTGACAAAACTTTTTAATGAAATCATGCATAGACTCGACATCATATGAAAATGAAGCTCAACATTGTCCTTTGACAAAGCTTAATAATGACATACACCTCAATTATGAATTCATGCATGTGAGAAGCTTTATTTCGAAATATGCCACAAGCTCAAATATAAGTGGAAGCATCTACTCCAAATCATGAGGTAAACTATATGTAGAAATATTTAACTCAACATACCACAAGCTACAATTTATGAAACAATTGGAAAAACTTCACTTCAAACAATGTGGTAAGCTTATGTTGGAAAAATCATCGCTTTAAATCAACATGTGGGCATTGCCCAAAGCTTTATCATAATAGGTTCTACTCATTTTATTTTGAAAACAACATCATATTCATGGGTAGCTTTAGGGACATGCTTTTCATTATCAAATCTCAACATCAGCATACATTCATCATCATTCACTACTTTTTTGAACTTCTCATCCATAGGCATTTTAGATTCAAAATTTGGAAAATAATTTGTGTATTGAAAATAATTTAGAATCTGCCCAAACTTTACAATTCATCAATACAAATGCAATCTAATCATACCCATGTATAGAAATTGTAGAATTATACAATTGGGTAAAACCCCATACTTGATTATAGAGAACCTGTGTCCTCCAACTTAGAAATAAACCAACTTTCAATGAGAACCTGCAAGTTCATCAATGTTCAATAACAAACTAATGAATCAGAAGTTATCGATAGAAAGCCGATTTATCTCCAAGTTTACTAATCGCCGAATGCATAATTTGTCCTTAGGGGAGCGCTTGATGCTAAAGACGAATCCAAGCGACTTCTAAAATTGATTAAATCCAAGTCACCACCCAACAACTATGAACCTGTTGTAACAGCTAACTAATTTGATGGATAAGGTTCAACAAGTACAACAGCTGTTACAACAGATTAATAGTTGTTGTGGCAACAGATTAAGAGTTGTTGTTGCAATAAGTCCACACATAGAAATTATTGCAACAAAATTAGATCTTGTTCATAGAAACTAAATTCAGAAAGAACTTGTGATAATCCAAAATGGTAGACACTTGGAGCTTTTTTTTTAATTCAGGATTGTCCAAGGATAAATTTGTGTGTTCGACTGATCGCCAACTCAGAAACAAACTGACTTTCAATTGGGAGCCAGTGATTCATTAGTATCTTGTTGAACATTGATGAACCAGCAGCTACTTATCGAAAGTCAGTTCATACCCGAGCAGGTTGCTCAGAATTAAACCTGTCACTTTCAATAGAAACCTATTGGCTCATTAATGTTCATTAAAGAAACTAATGAATCAACAGCTCCCGATTGAAAGTCAACTCGTTTTCGAGTTGTCCAATCAATTGAATGCGCAAATTTGTCCTTGGGAGAGTCCTGAATGCTAAAACAGAATTCAAATGGCTTCTAAAATTGGTTAAACACAAGTTCAGCAACTTCACCTCTTGTTTGAATAAATCAAACAACTGAGTGAGTTGTTGTAGCAACTGCAATAGTTGTTTGAAAAACTCAAATAGTTGCTGGAGTTGTTGCAACAACTCCACATATAGAAATAATTGCAACAAAATCAGATCTTGCTCATAGAAACTAAATACATAAAGAACTTGTGATAACCCAAAATAGTAGCCACTTGGAGCTTTTTTTTCATTCAGGACTGTCCAAGGATAAATTTGCGCGTTCGACTGATCGACCAACTCGGAAACAAACTGACTTTCAATTGGGAGCTGGTGATTCAGTAGTATCTTATTGAACATTGATGAGCCAGCAGCTACCTATCGAAAGTCGATTCATATTTGAGTAGGTTGCACAACTGAGCAGGTTTCTCAAAATAAACCGACTTTCAATAGGAACATACTGGCTCATCAATGTTTAATAAAGAAACTAATGAATTAGCAACTCCCGATTGAAAGTCAGCTCATTTACGAGTTGGCCGATCAGTCGAATGCACAAATTTGTCCTTGCGAGAGTCCTGAATGTTAAAAAAGAATCCAAATGGCTTCTAAAATTGATTAAACACAAGTTCAGCAACTTCACCTCTTGTTTGAATAAATTAAACAACTGACTGAGTTGTTGCAGCAACTGCAATAGTTGTTTAAAAGAATCAAACAGTTGTTGGAGTTGTTGCAACAAGTCCATATATAGAAATTATTGCAACAAAATCAGATCTTGCTCATAGAAACTAAATCCAGAAAGAACTTGTGATAACCCCAAATAGCAGTCACTTGGAGCTTTTTTTTCATTCAGGATTGTCCAAGGATAAATTTGCGCATTCGACTGATCGGCCAACTCGGAAACAAACTGACTTTCAATTGGGAGTTGGTGATACATTAATATCTTATTGAATATTGATGAACTAGCAGCTGCCTATGGAAAGTCAGTTCATATCCAAGCAGGTTGCTCAGAATTAAACCGACTTTCAATAGGAACCTGCTGGCTCATTAATGTTCAATAAAGAAACTAATGAATCAGCAGCTCCCGATTGAAAGTCAGCTCGTTTTTGAGTTGGCCGATCAGTCAAATGCGCAAATTTGTCCTTGGGAGAGTCCTGAATGCTAAAAAAGAATCCAAATGACTTCTAAAATTGATTAAACATAAGTTCAGCAACTTCACCTCTTGTTTGAATAAATCAAACAACTGAGTGAGTTGTTGCAACAACAACAGTTGTTTGACAAAATCAAACAGTTGCTGGAGTTTTTGCAACAAGTTCTGCAACTACTTGATTTTATTTCAACAACTGAGGATTCAACTCATCTGACAGAATCAGACAACTGAGTGAGTTGTTGCAGCAACTTCAACAGTTGTTTGATAAAATCAAATAGTTGCTGGAGTTGTTGCAAAAAGTCCAGCAACTGCTTGATTTTATTTCAACAACTAAGGAAGTTGTTGCAGCAACTTCAGCTCTTGCCTGACAAAATCAAACAACTGAGTGAGTTATTACAACAACTTCAACAGTTGTTTGACAAAATCAAATAGTTGTTGGAGTTGTTGCAACAAGTCCAGCAACTGCTTGATTTTATTTCAACAACTGAGGAAGTTGTTGCAGCAACTTCAGCTCTTGCCTGACAAAATCAAACAACTGAGTGAGTTATTACAACAACTTCAACAGTTGTTTGACAAAATCAAATAGTTGCTGGAGTTGTTGCAACAAGTCCAGCAACTGCTTGATTTTATTTCAACAACTGAGGAAGTTGTTGCAGCAATTTCAGCTCTTGCCTGACAAAATCAAACAACTGAGTGAGTTGTTGCAGCAACTTCAACAGTCGTTTGACAAAATCAAATAGTTGCTGGAATTGTTGCAACAAGTTCAGCAACTGCTTGATTTTATTTCAACAACTGAGGAAGTTGTTGCAGCAACTTCAGCTCTTGCCTGACAAAATCAAACAACTGAGTGAGTTATTACAACAACTTCAGCTTTTGTTTGACAAAATCAAATAGTTGCTGGAGTTGTTGCAACAAGTCCAGCAACTGCTTGATTTTATTTCAACAACTGAGGAAGTTGTTGCAGCAATTTCAGCTCTTGTCTGACAAAATCAAACAACTGAGTGAGTTTTTGCAGCAACTTCAACAGTCGTTTGACAAAATCAAATAGTTGCTGGAGTTGTTGCAACAAGTTCAGCAACTGCTTGATTTTAAAACAGGTGAGAGATAACTTTAAATGACCAAGCCTAGATAAAACAAAGTCATAGAGGATCAGTATAAAGGATGGAGTCCAAAATAATTAAATAGTCAAGCTAATAAAATTTACCATGATAACTTTAAATGACCACTGTAGCAACTTCAGCTTTTGTTTGACAAAATCAAACAGCTGAGTGAGTTTTTGCAGCAACTGCTTGTAAGTTCAACAGGTGAGAGATAACTTTAAATGACCAAGCCTAGATAAAACAAAGTCATAGAGGATCAGTATAAAGGATGGAGTCCAAAATAATTAAATAGTCAAGCTAATAAAATTTACCATGATAACTTTAAATGACCACTGTAGCAACTTCAGCTTTTGTTTGACAAAATCAAACAACTGAGTGAGTTTTTGCAGCAACTTCAACAGTCGTTTGACAAAATCAAATAGTTGCTGGAGTTGTTGCAACAAGTTCAGCAACTGCTTGATTTTATTTCAACAACTGAGGAAGTTGTTGCAGCAACTTCAGCTCTTGCCTGACAAAATCAAACAACTGAGTGAGTTATTACAACAACTTCAACAGTTGTTTGACAAAATCAAATAGTTGCTGGAGTTGTTGCAACAAGTCCAGCAACTACTTGATTTTATTTCAACAACTGAGGAAGTTGTTGCAGCAATTTCAACTCTTGTCTGACAAAATCAAACAACTGAGTGAGTTGTTGCAGCAACTTCAATAATTGTTTGACAAAATAAAATAGTTGCTGTAGTTGTTTTAACAAGTCCAGCAACTACTTGATTTTTTCAACAACTGAGGAAGTTGTTGCAGCAACTTTAGCTCTTGTTTGACAAATTAAAAAACTACTAAGGTTGCAACAATAGATTCCAAGGGTATATAATTGTATAATGAAGCTTACCAAGTCTCTAAGGGGTAAACAGATCAACACCAACTACTTTATTATTCTTCGCAGCCAGCCATCTGAGCGCGGAGAAGACACTTCTTCTGGAAAGTCCTTAACTTGATGCCGGAGGTGAGAGATAACTTTAAATGACCAAGCCTAGATAAACCAAAGTCATAGAGGATCAGTATAAAGGATGGAGTCCAAAATAATTAAATAGTCAAGCTAATAAAATTTACCATGAAAGCCCTGGGAAAGTCATATAGGTTGATGGTCTTCAAGTTTGGCTTGAACTCCCTTAACAAATATTCAACTGTGAGCTTGAAGCTTTCTCGGCCCCATGGATAGGCATTGAATGCTTCATAGTCTGTAGAGAGTTTGATCCCAATCAGAAGAGATGTTCTTCCCAACATCTCTTGCATAAAGAAGACTATGCATAAACCAAACTAAGCACAGTGACTTCTTCACATTCCTCATAACTGTTTTGGATTTCAAATGTTCAAGCAGATTCTTTTCCTTGTAACTTTTTTCAACTAACTTGAACAAATCCTCACCCTTGGTTGCCGATTTGGCTCCTCCAACACAAGGAGGAGAATGACAGTTTAATCCTGTCAAAGCAGCAAACTCCTTCATGCTAAAACAAACAGGCATGCCGCAGTAATTAATCCAAATCTCATCTTTTTTCTCACAAACGATCCCGCGACATAGGAGACTATACACCATAGTCATTTGAAATCTTGGAGTGGTGTCATCGGATAAGTCTAAAAACTTTCCAAAATAGCTGCTCTTAAAGAATTTTACTAAATCATTTTCCCTTAAGATCTTTTTAAATTCCGTAAATCCTTCACTCATACTTGATCTAACCACAATATCACCCTCTAAATCTCCATGCACATCTATCAGCATCTTTAAGTTATAATTTTCAAGCCTTATATTTTTTACAACTATCTTAGTGGAAGTTGTGCTTGGATCTCTTCCATTACTAGATGCCTCGGCAGGAGTAGAGCGAACATTCTCATCATTCTCTTCTTCTGTTTTATCATCGGCTGTTGTGGTTTTCTCATCAGTATCATCATCATCATTATTTCAACTTCCCCATCTTCATTATCACCTTTTCCATCTTCATTATCACCTTCCCCATCTTCATCATCCTCTTCATCTTCATTAGCACCTTCCCCATCTTCATCATCCTCTCCATCTTCATTACCTTTAGAAGCATGTCTACTTTCAGTTTGTTCTTGGGAGGAATCATTTTCATCTACTTCAGAGGCTTCTTTGGCCTCTAAAGCGTCATCCTGTTGCTTCTGGCTTGATGCGACCTCATTTTCCACTATGACTCCTGCTTGGTCAGCACGCACATCCAGATAGCCTGGACTCTCAGGTTTATCATTTGTTTCTTCTGCTTGAGTCTTAATTCTTTTTGATCTTCTAGAAGCAGCAACATTTCTACTGACATTTCTTGCTCTTTTTGAAGTCATTTACAAAATATAAATCAATAATTAATTTAATCATTCAGTCAAAATAAATAATAAAAACAACTGCTGCAAATTAAACAAGTAAAACAAATATTGATTTGTTTTTCAATAGGTGTCCGAGTTGTTGCAACAACTTCAACAGCTGTTTGATTTTATCCAACAGTTGCTGAAGTTATTGCAACAAGCACAACAACTGTTTGATATTTATCAATAGCTGTGGTAAAAATCAAATAGTTGCCGACCCCTATTTACTCCCTAAATTATGAAATAATAATGGGTACAAAGGCAGCACCAACAAGTTGTTGCAACAACTTCAGCTCTTGTTTGACAAATATTGAGAGTTGTTGCAACAACATCAAAAGTTGTTTGATTTTATCCAACAGTTGCTGATGTTGTTGTAACAAGTACAACAACTATTTGACTTTTAGTAATAATTGTGGAAGTTGTTGCAATAACTTCCTCATTTGTTGCAGACCCCTATTTACTCCTTAAATTATGAAACAACAATGAATACAAAAACAACACCAACAAGTTATTGCAACAACTTCAGCTCTTGTTCGACAAATAATAATTTTTTTTCAACGGGTGTGTGAGTTGTTGCAACAACTTCAACAATTGTTTGACAAAATCAAAGAGATATTGAGGTTGTTACAACAACTCCAATGACTTGTTGCAACAACTCCAATAACTGTTTGATTTATTCCCAGCAATTGAGGAAGTTGTTGTAACAACTTAACCTCTTGTTTGACAAAATCAAATAACTGCTGAGGTTGCAACAATATTTTGTTGCAACAAACTCAACAACTTCTGATTTATTCAAATAAGTGCGGAAGTTGCTGCAACAACTTTTTCAGTTGTTGAAAAATAAATCAAACAACATCACAATATTTTTTTCTACAACAACGACTACAACTACAAAAACCCCACAAGAAAAACAAGTCCCTCCTACTAGTGACAATATTTTAAAAAAACACAACAAATACAACAAATAAAGTCATCCAACAACATAGTATGCAAAACCCATCTTCTTCTTCTTCTTCAACAACTGAAACCAATTTTAGTTCGAAAAATTCAAAACCTTAACTGTTCAACACAGAGATATTTGACAGAAGTAAAAAAAATTTACCTCTAAGCAGAATAGTGTGCGTTGATGGCTTACCGGCCGATTGGGCTCACTGGTGTGATGATTTCTGAAGAAAAATTACTTTGGAAGAAGAGAAAGTATACTGAAAAAGAGAGGAAGATAGAACAACAATTGAGTGAAAGAAAAAAAAAATGAACGTTGTGCATCGGGAGTTGAAGTTTTAAATTAATGGATTAGTTATTTTACATTTTTTAAAAAAATTAATATATTTTAAATATTACAGTTTACGTTCCATTTAACTTAATCATAATTTAAAGAAAATTTTTGATTGATCAAACTTGTCCGTCAACTCATTTTTTTCCTTTTCCCCCAAACTAAGTTAAATTGCCTTCCTCTTCGTCTTTCTCCTCTTGATTCTTTGAGATCGCGAAAATACTTCATATTTAGGTTCGCAGAAGTAGAAAATGGACCGAGTTAAGGTGACGATGGAGGTGGGAACCGACGCTGTCGCCGTCATCACCATCTTTAATCCTCCTGTGAACGCTCTAGCTATTCCAAGTAAGCTTATCCCTTTCTCTACCAATTTCAGTTCATGTATTTAAATTGGGTTTTGATTCGAACTTGTGGTGGTTTGAGTTATCGCTGGATTGAAGGAGAAGTGGACTGAAGCGACGGTGAGAAACGATGTTAAAGCTATTGTTTTGACTGGTGAGCTCTCTCAATTCCGCTCAGTAATTAGCTGCTCGTAATTTAGTGACATTTTCTAAGTTTTATGGCAAGCCTGTTAGACATATACTCATTTAACCATGTCTAAAGCATAGGCCATTGTTTCCAAGTAGTTTCAGTGTTGCTTTTCTACCTCAAGAATCTTCTAAGCACTAAAACCTCACTCTTTCATGATATGAAGTTCAGGAAGAGAAGTAATGTGCGTACGGACCCTTGAACAAAAAATTTCATACTTACAAATTGTTCTCCATCAAGAACGGTTCTGGAAGTTGCTGAAATTGGCAGCAGTTTCTGGAGAAGTTATGGGCTATTGACAACATGGGTAGTTATTGGCGAAGTATTAGAGAGTAGTGGGAATATGGTCCAAAACATCACGGATCATCTTTAGCAAATTCTACCAAAGGTTTTCCGAGTAGATATGATTAATTTCGTCTATAAATGAAATTTAACTTTCTATAGGATGTGGTCATGAAGTGTTAGTGATCTATTGCTTTATGTGATGCTTTATGGATTACTTTTAAGTTCAATTATTTGGTACATTCGGTGTTTTCCTTAACTCCGCCTGTGGTGAGCTTTGCATAGCGATCCAAGGTCAGCCTGGATAAAGGAGATTGGTGGTTAGTTAAAGATATAGTTATAATTTGATGAATCATATAGGATTTCTAGTTTTCATTGAGGCGTATGTGTGTTTCATGTAATTATTATGTGAGTCTTCCCTTGCATCTCATGTTTATGTTCTCTGTAATTTTTATTCAGGAAATGGAGGGAGATTTTCTGGTGGTTTTGATATCAATGTTTTTCAGAAGGTTCAGGGGACTGGTAGGATTACTTTGGTTTCATCTTTGTACATTTCAAGATTTGTGTCTCAGTGAAAACCTCCTTGTTGAAAAATGGAATTGGATTGTTGCAGGGGATATTTCTCAATTGCCTGATGTTTCTGTTGATCTTGTGGTGAACACGATGGAAGGTAGTTGACAGTGTTTAAATCACAATTTCAGATCCTTTATACAGCTCTTTTTTCTCCTGGGCCTTCTTTGCATCATTCTGTAGTCAATTGTTATTCACAAATCTGTCAATCCTGTTATTTTTGTAATTTTAGATGGTAAAAAGCCTGCAGTTGCTGCCATAGAAGGACTTGCACTCGGTGGTGGCTTAGAATTGGCATTGGTTGGTGGTCTCTTCAACTTGTCCCGTCTTTGTATCTATTTTCTTGGTGAGTCAATTAAGTAATGCAGGCTTTTTGCAGGGATGCCATGCACGAATCGCTGCACCACGAGCACAACTGGGGTTGCCAGAGCTCAGTCTTGGAGTCATGCCTGGATTTGGAGGTAACTCTGCCACATAATGCTTGTTGCACTTCAGAGTAGGTTTTGAATTCTCTTCCGTTACCAACTAACAAAGCATAGAGATAATATTTCTTCTTAAGGTACACAGCGTCTTCCGAGGCTTATAGGGTTGTCTAAAGCTGTTGAACTTATGATGGTAAGTCATTTATCATCTTATCAGTAAACAAGCTGAAACTTGTGACTAGTTTTTTTCCGGGTTCTGAACTCTGTTAGATTCCCAGGCTTGTGAGTAGTCTTTTTCCTGGTTCTGAACTCTGTTAGATTCCCAGGCTAGTTTATTTGATCTATCAATTCATTTCCAAATTAACTGTTGGGGAATCAATGTATGTCCTGCTTGGACCATGTTAAATAGAACTGTTTACAGTTCTTCTTGTCCCTATATAGTTATTGGAGTTCTCTTTGTTATAGCAACTCCTAACAAAAATGGGGCGAAATTATGACGTAATGTCATCCTTAGGTGGGAGCACTGTTCAACTTCTGGTCGCTTGCTGATCTCTGGGTTCTAAAGTTTATCTGCTCATCCTGGCAATGACCTCTTTCTAGTTTCCAATATGCGCTCAATGTTTTAGATTGTTTCTGTTCTTACTTAAATTTTGTAGATCAATCAATCTTTGTAATAGCCTTATATATTACAAACAATTTTTGCAGACATCTAAGCCAATAATGTCGGAGGAAGGGAAGAAGCTTAGTCTCATTGATGCCATTGTCCCTTCATCAGAGTTGTTAAAAGTATCTAGACAGTGGGCACTTGATATTGCGGAAAGGCGCAAGCCTTGGATGCGTTCCCTTCACAAGACAGACAAAATTGGTTCCGTTTCAGAAGCGCATGAAGTACTGAAGGTGGCTAGGGAACAAGTGAAACAGACAGCTAAGAATATGCCTCAGCACTTGGCATGCATTGATGTAATTGAAGAAGGCATCATCCATGGAGGATATAATGGGGTTCTCAAGGTATTATTTCTCAGTCAACAATATCTTTATATCATAAACACACTTCTCTCCATATCGCATAACAACTCTTTTTGGATGTTTTTCAGGAAGCTAAAGTATTCAAGGACCTTGTATTGTCAGATACATCAAAGGGTCTTGTTCATGTATTTTTTTCCCAACGGGCAACATCGAAGGTATGGTACAGCAAATCCTGAACCATGAAGGGTATGAATCTATACTATGTGATTTTGTGATGCTAGCTTGAAGCTTGGAGTTCTTTGTAAGCATCTTTATTTGAGCAGGCAAGAATGGGTAGGAAAATTGCTGTGATAACTACAACTTATGCATCCTCTCATTAACTGCTTTTAGCTTTGACTCATCTTCTTGAAATTAACGTTTATTATTAAACTGTATCAGCAACATAAAAAAATTATCTGCTTACGTAAAAAGTCTCTTATCAATAATTGCATATTCAAGAGGTTAATACATTAGCTATGACATACAAAACTATCTGCTTATGTAAAAAGTCTCTATAAAGAATGATACACATGTGATTAATCTATAGTTCGTGTATCCTTTTCTTTTGCTGATTTAGTTTGGTTGATTCCTCTTGAGATTTGATGTTGGAATGGATTTTCATGATGTGCCTTAATTGTAAAGTTTGTTATCTGTATGATTTCACGTGGTGACATAGATTCTGTGGATCTCTTTTATGTAATGAACTTGTACAGTTACTATTTTATATTTTATACCATTTTCATTATGTTTGTATTCTTTTTGCTTTGATCCTCTCCCTATTTTTGACTTTTTGAAATATATGTACTTAGATGTCTGCATTCCCTGTGAGTCATTCTGTTCTTTCTTCTTTGTAGATGACCTTTGGTTTCATAATTGACCAGGTACGTAACGTCACTGATATTGGCCTCAAACCTAGGACAATCAAGAAAGTTGCTGTAATAGGTGGAGGTTTAATGGGTTCAGGCATAGCTGCAGCCCTTGCCCTTAGCAACACAATTGTTATACTTAAGGAAATTAATTCTGAGTATCTTCAGAAGGGCATGAAAGCTATTGAAGGTTGTTGATACGCTCTTTTACTACAGTTAAATTACATACCTCTAGTCATTTAGTCAATGGCTTGTAAGGATTGCTATATCATACTTGCCAGTTATTCGTGACGGTCCCTTAGTGGTCTTGAAGTGTAGAAACTAATGGGATGTATCTTATATTACAGCAAATGTCAGCGGACTGGTTGCTAGAAAGAAATTGCCACAGGATAAAGCAGATAAAGCCCTTTCAATAGTTAAAGGTGCATTGGATTTTTCAGATTTTAAGGATGTGGATATGGTCATAGAGGTGAGCTGCTGAACTTATGTTTTGCTGTTAAATAATCTTTTCCTCTTTTTCTCATTTCTCCTCACTGTTTTAGCACCCTACTGTTGGAAATAAAGACTCGGGTAAAATATTATTCAGATACGTAAAATAATTGTCTTACACTGAGCCCTATTTATATACATACTTTACACAATATATAAATACCTATATTCCTATGTGGGACACTCGGTATAACTATCTAATGTTCCTCCTAAAGCCGGTGCATATAAGTCTTACATACTGAACTTATTACAAATGTAATTAATACGAGGACCTAGACACTTGGTGAAAATGTCCGCAAGCTAATCATTTGACTTCACAAAACTTTTATAACAATATCTCTTGAGAGTATCTTTTTTCTGATGAAATGACAACCAATCTCAATGTGTTTAGTCCTTTCATGGAACACTGAATTTGATGCAATATAAAGAGCAACTTGATTATCACACACAAAGTTTCATCTGAGTGATTTATCCAAATTTCAATTCTTTAAGCAATTGTTTGATCCAAACTAGCCCACATGTTGCCATAGCCATTGCTTGATATTTTGCTTCCGCACAAAATTGAGCAACCACCCCATTTCTTGCTTTTCCAAGCCACCTAATCACTTCTTGCTAAAACGCAATATCCAGATGTAGAACGTCTATTAGAAGGTGATCCTGCCTAATTGGCATCTGTGTCTCCAATGGTCAGCTCATGGACTCAATCCTCGAATAATAGTTCTTTGCTTTAGGCTGATTTTGTATACCCAAGAATGCGACCAATTGCATTTCAATGACTAACACAAGGAGAGTCGACAAATTGACTTACAACACTTATAAGAAAGGAAATGTCAAGTCTAGTCACGGTAGGGTAATTCAACTTACCAACTAGGCGCCTATATTTTGCAGGATCATTAAAGAGGCTTCCTCTACCCCAGCAGAAAATGAGCATTCAGATCCGTAAGAGTTTCAATGGCCTACAACCATCATGCTCGTCTCTTTAAGAATATTTAGAACATACTTTCATTGTGAAATAATAATATACCTAATCTAGAATCAGTGACCTCAATACCTAGAAAATACTTTAGTCTGTCCAAATCCTTGTCTAGAAATGCCAGAAGAAATGTTGCTTCATTTTAGTGATACCATACTGATCGTTACTAATAATAACGATATTGTAAACATAAACCACCAAATATTTACACATATTGGGAACAAAATGCCGATAAAACATAGAGTGATCAAATTCACTATGAGTCATGCCTGTGGTAAACTTACTCAGTGTTATGAAAGGCGCTCGCCTCTCGCCTTTGGCGACGTGGCGAGGCGAGGCGAGCTGCTGTCGCCATCCTCCATCATGGTGAGGCGAAATCCAAAAGGCGCTCTAATGGCGCTAATGGCGACATGACGACGAGGCGTGAAAGACGTCGCCTTTTTATTTTTTTAAAAAACTTGGCTTTAAACAGTTAAAAATCTCTTTTAGGGTTTTAATTTCACTTTTCAATTACTAGCGGCTGTCTTCCCTACTTCGCGACTCTGAGGTGAGAAAGACAGCGACTTCTCCTTCTTCTTCTCGTCTTCTCCAGACTCCAGGACCAGGCACGCTTCTTAGTTCTTCTTCTTCTTCTTCTTCTTCTTCTTCAGTTCCTTTTCTCTTTTCTTCTTCTTCTTCTTCTTCTTTCTTCTTTCTTCTTTCTTCTTCAGTTCTTGTTCAGAGTTCAGTTTCTTTTCTCCTTCTTCTTCTTGCCTTCTCGCTTCTCCAGACTCTGTTTTCTTGAGTTCACTGTTCTACACAGAACAGACTCTGTGTCTGGCTGTCTGCTTTGCCACTGCCCATTTTTTAAAAAAGATTGGAGTCTTTTTATTTTTATTTCAGCCCATCTAAATTTATTTAATTTATATATCAATTAATATAGTAAGTATTTGGCAATTTCAAACTAGTACTATCTATTTTTAGTTTTTGAATTGAAATATTTGCTAATATGTTATTGCTATTGAGATTTTGATTATTTATCTAGCAATTAAATATTTTAATTTTTTGATATTAATTAGCGGCTCACTTCAAAAAGGCGAGGGCTTAGCCGCTTGCCTCGCCTCGCCTCGTGGCAAGGCAGACCTTTGTCGCCTTTTATTGCTTTTCGCCTTCCAAAACATTGAACTTACTAAACTAGGTTCGACGAGATTGTTTTAGACCATAGAGTGGCTTGCGCAATTGACGTACAAGAGCACTACTCCCCCGAGCAGCTAAACCAGTGGTTGTCTCGTCCTCAAGGTCATTATGGAGAAAAGTATTCTTAATGTTCAATTGATAAAGAGACCAATGATTAACAATAGCCTTGAATGAAAGAGCAAACATATGCTATTTTATCCACGAGATAGAAAATATCACTATGATCAAGCCCAAATATCTGAGCATACCCTTTGTCAACACAGTGCGCCTTAAGCTGATCATTTTGGCCGTCCGAACCAACTTTGACTTCATAAACCCACCGAATCTGAAGGAAGAGGAAGAAGCTCCTAAATACCATTTGCATGTAAAACAGATATCTCAACAATCATAGCCTGTTGCCATTTTGGATGAGATAATGCTTCATCTATAGACTTTGGGATGGAAACAAAGGACAAAGATGATACAAAAGCATAATGGGGCGATGACAAACGATGATAACTTCATATGGTATAATGGGATTAGTATTACGAGTGGATCATATACTTTTCCAAAGGGAAATTAGTGGACTAGGAGGAGCCAAGTCCGCAGTGGCTGTAACATCCGTTGCACATATCAATTGAATTTCAAATATTCAATTTCACCAATAAGATACAGCGTATGCAGAAAGCAATTGAAGGCGTTCTAGTTTGTTTAATGTAGTTTGAAGACCTACAACAAGAGAACCTCTATAAAGCCTTTAGTTGCCAAAGATCAAGAAGCTCCTTTGGGCTGGAAGAAAAGACTTATGCAGTCCATAGAAAAAGAAAAATACAAAGAATGTGAAGTAACACATTCTTGATGTATCTGGTGCATAGATTTGTTGAGTTTCAGGTATTCAATTTCACCAATAAGATATGGAAACTTACTTCAACATCCTAGATAAGACAATGCTTCACTTATAGATTTAGGGAATGAAACAAAGGCGAAAGATTATACAAAAGTATAATGGGGGTGATGACAGATGATACAACAAAATTACACTGGGGACTGGAATAGTGTTTTGGGGAGGGAGAGCGTCAAGTGGGAAAAGGAACAAGGTCCCGTTCATGCTTTAAGCGAAGCACTCGCTTCATTGAAGTGAATCACAATTTAAAAGAAAAAGACCAAAATAAATAGAGACTACAGATAAGCATAAGTTCAAATAAAAATTCAAAAAGTAGATATCACAAAATCCCCTCCATACACAATAGGACAAACAAAATCAAAGCTATTAATGGTTCAACATTTAATTCTTATTCTTCTACAGTTCTACTTCTACAAGATTGTCAAAATCTTGTATTCCTTCATTATCATTATATTGCTCATCATCTTCTTCAACTCCATTATCATATCCTTCAACTTCTTTTCCCTTCCTAAGAAAGCTTGAAGCATTACCCCTTAAATCATAACGGTTCTCCTCACAATCGCAACAACACCCCATGTGAAATCAGAATCTCCCAAAAAAATTACTTCACCTTCTTGATTCTCAAGGACTCCAGTTAGCCATTCATTAGCATCATCATATTGTCCAAAAGAATCGGATCAATTACATCATGACTGTTGTAACAACACCTTAATGTTTTATTGTATTTTATGAACGAAAGGTCATTGAGACGCTTAAAGATTACTCTATTCCTCCTTTGGGTATGCATCTTCAATTTAGTTCAGGCAAGTAATTAGTAGGAGTCAAGACAATTGAGATGTAATTTAGTTATCTCAATATACTAAATCTTTTTTCTTAGTTCTTACATGTTCAAACACGCTTTAGTTCCTCTAACATCCGGATGAGCTACAAGTTAGATTTAGAACTTTGATGGCAAACTTTTGTAACTCTGGCGTTCCTGAACCATGAAGACTCCACCCTTCAACTATTGAAGTAGAGCAAATATTCAAAAAGTAATACATATCAAGAAATAACGTAAAAGTTAACTCTATAAAGAAACATAGAAGCACTCGCTCACCTGGTGATTTCCTCTTTCTTTGTCTCATAGCTATTGGTAATCAATAAGTCCATCAGGAATTCTGTATGTACTAATCTGATCCTCTGTATATCTTGCGCATCTTCATTGGCAACTGACTTAGCAACACAATTATGAAATCCCTTCCACACTTTTTTATCTAGCACATCCATCTCAATGTTATCATAAAAGAGTGCTGGGTTCAAAGTATTCCCAGTTGCCCCACCTTTTATCAATGATCTCAAAGGCCTTTGCATATTTATGCTCGTCAATAAATGCCCCTCCAATAGTCTCCTTAACCCTATCCATAGCTTCAAAGTAGCTAGTTGGTAGTTTTTCCTCCCCATCCACCAAACGAAGTACTTTAATTAAGGGACTACCAACTTTAAGAACATGAAGAACATTATTCCAAAAGGTATAAGAAAGAATTAGGTGTGTAGCTTCTACCCCTAGCTTTTTTGCAAATTTATTAGTGTTCTATTCTTCTGAAGTGAGCAAGCTTCTCAAATTGACCTTTTGCATGGTATACTATGCAAGGTCAAGAAAGTAGTTATAAATCTAGTCTTGTCAGGTTTCACCAAGTTTTTTGTTCTGTGAATTTACTCATCATATTAAATAACAAAGGCCTTTGAACAATGTAAGGATGTACCGTAATTGCCAGAGTGAAAACTGTAATGAAGGGTCTTTTCTTGAAAATGTCCCTGAACATCAAATTTATACAATGAGCTGCACATGGTGTCTAATAAATGTGCGGGAGCATTGGTTTAACATTTTAGCTGCATTATCTATAACACCTTGAACAACATTCTCTGCTCCAATCTTCTCTATAGTGTTCCGAAACAAAGAGAACATTTTGATGGAATCAGTAGACGACGACTCGCGAGCAGCAATGGATTCAAGAAATAAGCTTCTTTCGGAGAATTCACCAATATGTCGGTGATCATTTTCTAGTTCTTGCCGTCCACTTATCCATCATAATGGAACATCCAAACTTATTTCATTTTGCGCTGATTCGTGTCCTCCACAAACTCCTATCTAGGGCCATGTCCTTGGTAAGTTGCAACTTCGTCATGTCTTGTCTAATCACTTCTCCCCTATGCCTCTTCGGCCTACCTCTACGTCTCTTGAAACCATCCCTGACAATATCTCACACCTCCGTACTAGGGCCTCTGGGCATCTGCTCTGCACATGTCTGGACCATCTCAACCCTGCTTCCCGCATCTTGTCCTCCACCGGGTTTGCTCCCACCTTGTCTTAGATTTCGTCATTTCTAATCTCATCTTTCCTAGTATGCCAACACATGCACGACAACATCCTTATTTCTGCAACTTTCATCTTCTAGGCATGAGAGTTTTTGACCGGCCAACACTCAACCCCATACAATATAGTAGGTCTAACCACCACTCTGTAAAACTTTTCTTTAAGTTTTGGTGGCACTTTCTTATCACACAAGACTCCGGATGCGAGCTTCTATTTCATTGATCCTGCACTAATATGGTGAGTGACATCCTTGTCAATCTCCCTTTACCTTGAATAATATACTCAAGATAGTTGAAACTTTCTCTCTTTAGAATACCCTGTGCATCCAACCTCACTACTACTAGCCTGTTTGGCCAAGCTTCTGGGAGGCCAAAAGTGCTTTATTTTTCTTCCTAAAAAGCACTTATTTTTAAAAAAATGAGGTGTTTAGCCAAACTTTTGAGAGAAAATAAATGCTTTTAGGGAGTAGCAGAAGCTTAAAAAAAGTAGTTTCTCCCCAAAAGCACTTATTTGAAAAACACTTTTGTAAAAAATACACTGAGAAACATTTTTTAAAAGCTTGGCCTAACACTAATAGTTGCTCAAAAGTGCTTTATATATTTATTGCCCAAACACAAACTGCTTCTCACCAAAAGTACTTTTTGATAAACACTTTTGAAAAAAATACTTCTCAAAATAAGCTAATCTTAGAAGTTTAGCCAAACAGGCTATACATCAGTCTCATGCATCACCTCACTGAACTTGCACTCTAAGTATTCAGTCTTGGACCAACTCAACTTGAACCCTTTGGATTCCAGGGTTCGTCTCCAAACCTCCAGCTTAGCATTTACTACTTCATGCGTTTCATCAATTAGAACTATGTCATCCGCAAATAACATATATCATGGTACCTCCCCCTAAATTTGTCATGTTAATAATGTATCCCGTACCAAGGCAAATAGAAACAGGCTAAAGGCTAATCCCTGGTGCATCCCAACTAAAACTGGAAAGTGCTCCGAGTCCCCTCTCATTGTCCTGACCTGGGTCTTGGCTCCCTCGTACATGTCCTTAATCGCCCTAAAGTATGCCACTGGTACACCTCTAGCCTCCAAGCATCTCTACAGAACCTCTCTTGGGTCTTTGTTGTAGGCCTTTTCAAGGTGGATGAACACTATGTGTAGGTTCTTCTTTCTCTCTCTATACTTCTTTATTAGATGAATGGCTTCTGTAGTCGAGCGCCCCGACATAAGTCCGAGTTGGTTCTCGGAAATGGCCACACCCCTTCTCACCCTCAGCTCCACCACCCTTTCCCACACTTTTATAGTGTAGCTTAGTAGCTTGATCCCCCTATAGTTGTTGCAATTTTGAATGTTACATTTGTTTTTGTACAACGGAATTGTCTTACTCCATCTCCATGCTTCGAGCATCCTTGCCGATTTGAAAATGACATTAAACAACTTAGTCAGCCACACCAAATCCACTGTACCTGCGCTTTTCCAAAATTCCACCGGGATCTCGATTGGCTCGATCGGTTTACCTCTACGCATCTTACGAACAACTACTAGGACCTCCTCAATCCCTATACACTGACAATATCCAAAATCGCGATGTCTTTCCGAGTGCTCCAAGTCCCCCAACTCAATGACACCGTCCCCCTCTTCATTAAAGAGTTTATGAAAGTACGCCTGCCATTTCCGTCTGATGGGGCCCTCCTCCACAAGTACTTTACCATCCTCATCCGTGGTGCATTTCACTTGGTCTAGGTCACGAGCCTTCCTCTCTCTCGCCTTGGCTAACCTGTACAACTTCTTATCTCCGCCTTTGTCCTCTAAATCTACATATAGGCGTACAAAAGCTACCGTTTTGCAGCCGTAACCGCTAGCTTCCTCTTTCCTCGCCATCTTATACTTCTCCCAATTCGTCCTCTTTTTCTCTTCGTCCTTGCTTTCCACCAATTTCATGTACGCCACCTTCTTTGCCTCCTCCTTCCCTTGGTGACAGGAATATAAAATTTTTCCATATGACTTCTAATGCTCGCAGGAGGGTCAACACCATTGACAAAATTTCAGTGAGGGGATATTTTGACACATCTAGTTGACAGTAAGAAAGAGAGAGTCTCATATTATGAAGAGCTATACTCAGAAACAGAGGAATGGAGGCCACAGTTCAATATGAGAGATTGTCCAAGGATTAATACTCAATATAATGAGATGTTGATGGCCACCTTTGAGCCATAAGAAATCCTAGACAGTATCACATAGTTCTAGGGTCAGATGGGTACACTATGGCTTTTTCAAATCAATGTTGGGAGGTGATTAGCCCAGAAGTGATAGCAGCTGTACAAAATTTTCAGGTAGAAAGTTTCTTTGAAGAACACTCCAACTCAACATTTATAGCTCTTATGCCCAAGAAAGTGGGGGCTATTGAACTGAATGATTTTAGGCCAATCAGTTTAATTGGGAATGTAAATAAGTTAACATAAATAATTCTAGCAGAAAGGCTAAAGAAGGTGATACACAGATTGGTGGACAGACACCAATGGCTTTGATAAAGGCAACTTATGAAAGCAGTACTAATAGCTAATGAATGTGTTAAAGCTAGACAGAGAAGTAATGAATCTGGAATTTTGTGCAAACTAGACATCCAAAAAGCTTTTTACCATCTAAACTGGAAATATTTGCTTGAGCTTCTCCAAAAGATGAGCTTTGGTTCTAAATTGTTGAAATGGATCAAACATGTATTAGTATAGTGGAATTTTCACTCCTAAGAAATAGAAACCCAACAGGATTCTTCCCCTCACAGAAAGGATTGAGACAGGTGGATCCTTTATCCCCTTCCTTTTGATCTTGGCAATGGAAGGTATAAGCAACATGATTCAAACTGCCAAACTGGATGGTTGGATCAAGGGATTTCAGGCAAACCCCAGGCTAGTAAACAACTTAGAAAGAACTCACCTACAATATGTAGATGACACTTTGGTATTCTGTGAGGCCTCAAAAAGACAAGTTCTGATTTTGAGGATTATCTTCGTCCTGTAGAAGCAATATCAGGTCTCTACATTAACGGGGGAAAGAGCTACATATATCCAGTAAAATGAGGTGAATGGTATTCAAGATTTGACAAACATTTTGGGTGGTAGGGTGGGTGAACTACCTACAAACTATTTGGGTATGCCTCTGGGGTCAAAAGCAAATCAAGACGGATATGGAATGTTGTACTAGAAAAGTGTGAGAGAAGTTTGACAAATTGGAAGAGTCAATACATATCATTGGGGGGAAGATTAACCTTAATCAAAAATGTGCTTGATGCAATGCCTACTTATATGATGTCTGTTTTTCCTGCCCCTGTTAATGCGATCAACAAGATTGTTACTTTAAGAGAAACTTCCTCTGGTGAGGCAATGAAAAGATTGATACTTCGTGGAGAAACTTCCTCTGGCGAGACATCGAAGACAAGAAAGAAGATTCATTTAGTGAAATGGGAAGAATTTGATTAACAACAAGAAAGAAGGGGGAATGGGAGTCAGGAACATGAAAACATAATAAGAGTTTGATGATGAAGTGGCTATGGAGATATGCAACAGAAGACAATATACTATGGAAAGATGTCATCACGGAAAGATATGGAGTAGAAGGCAGCTGGACAATAAATCATGTATCTACTCCATATGTAGCATTTGGAGGTCCAATAGGAATCCTTGGCCTTTATTTCAGTCAAAATTGAGGTACAAGATTAGGAATGACAGGAAGATCTCATTTTGGAACGAAAACTGGATTGGTCAAACACCTCACAAACATCTATATCGAGAGATTTTCATCTGATGTCAGCAATAACAAGCAACAGTGGCTGATATGTGGACTGGACAAGGATGGAACCCCAATCTTAGAAGATTTTCGAATGATTGGGAACTGGGAATAATAGCAGAATTCTACAACACTCTTGCCCAGTTCAATGGTTTTGTGGAGGAGGAGGATGATTGGTTTGGCAACCTGACAGTCAAGGGAAATTCTCAGTAAAATCTGCTTACAAGTTTCCAAGTTCATGCAACAATCAGGTGGAGTGCTGGGCATGGAAAATGATACTGAAAATTAAAATCCCACACAAGGTGGCCTGTTTTACCTGGTAGTATGGCCAAAGAAGCAGTTTTGACTCATGAAAATCTGGCTAAGAAAGACTTTCAACTATGCTCTAGATATTATTTTTGTGGTGAACAAGCAAAGACAATTACTCATCTTTTTATGAAATTTTTTTATCAACCTAAGGAAGTTAGGTGGGTGATGCCAGGTAGCATTAAGGAAGTTTTACAATGCTGGAACAGAGATTATAAAGCAGCAAACAAGGAGGAGAGATAGAAGATTGGTCTGGTGGTCTATATGGATGGAAAGGAATCAGAGATATTTTGAGGACAAAAGTTGCAACATTCAGAAGTTCAAGATCAATTGCTTAGGCCTATTTTATTTTTGGTGTAAACAGAAACTGTTAATACAGACTGAAAATATTTTGATGTTCTAGGCAGTTGGCAATTAGTGTAGTAGTTGGGATCCTTTTTGTAATTGGCTACCTTTTGAGGAGGACTGCAAAACTTTTGTGGTATACCTATTGATATCTATATAAAAGTTACCTTTGTCCAAAAAAAAAAAGAAGAATTTTGCGCAACACTACCGGAAAGTAATTTTGAGTTGTCATCAGAAAAATTACACGGTGACTGATTTTCTTTATTCTAAGATGTGGGTGGAATGATGCACAACGATAATTTTCTCATACAGGTCGACTAACACAGGGTTGACACAAAACAGCCCTATGAAGTCACTTGAATTTGATGCACGCCTATCTGTATATATTCTTGTTTGCGGAGTCGCTGGTATTTTGCACAGCGATAGATCTCTCACAGAAGCTCTAATACCATGTGGGAGATAAAGAAGAAAAATATTTTAAATTGTGTATCTACATTGTTATAATGAGAGCACTATTTATAAACATTATATTACAATTCTTTTCCACATAGAACACTATATATAAATCCAATTCCTATTTCTTCTATATATAAATCCTATTCCTATTCTAGCATCACTGAATTAAGGTCATTAGAAAGTCCAACAAGTGTAAGAACTAGAAACATATTTTGTTATTGCTCCTGTTGTTTTTCAATACTAGTAATAAGTCAATAACAGATATTAACTTCTCAAATTCCTTCGTGACTGTCTCTACCTGTCCCAAGTAAGTAGACATATCTGATTCCCTTTTCTTTAAATGCATTGGAGATATCACATCATAAAAATGAGATATGCATTAGTGTGTAAAGTGCAAGCCTTTTCTCTAATTGCATAACATGAACAAGGCCATCAATATGGAATCGATAGATTGTCACAAGAGACTACAAAGTTGAGCGCCAATATTCTCCCACTGTTGCTCAAGCCAATTTTTTTCTCTCTCACTAGCCTTTTTGATTGAGTAATCTTGAACGCTTTGACCCATGCACCACAACTAAATTGAGAAAGCCCAAGCTGAATAGTTAAAACTTCCCGTTGAGGGTTCTGAAGTAATCATAGGACTTACTTTTTAACTTTCATATTTTTTGAACTAAACACATCAAATCCGAAAGCCATGGATGGATTGAAGAGAGCTCTAAGAAAATAATCACAAAATATTGCTGAGAAAAAAAGTGACTGAAAAGTTGCTGGCTGACAGAGGTTGGCCAAAAAGTCACCTGAAAATAATTTGAAAATAGTGAAGAGAACTCTGAAATCTCAGCCGAGTTCCAATGTGTAATAGATGTTCTGAAAGACTGCCAGAAGACATGATCATGACTGGAAAAATCTTGAAACTCGCCGGAAAAATCTGACTTGTGTTGACAGGTTAGGGTTTGGGTGATCAGAATTCGACCAAAAAGGGATATTTTGGCTCTACCAGCTAGGCGACCTCCAAGGAACCGATCTGCTTCTGAAGGAGGTGAAAGAGGACTTCACACGCCAATGCATGGATCTGACTCGTCGCTGACGCCCTAACACCGCAGCTTCAGGTGGCGTGTGAGAGCGCATGACAGTGGATCTGTTGGAGCAGTTCGCTGGGGTTTGCTTGTCGGAAGCTGATGAATCTTGTGGTGGTGTTGGTAGAAAATGCACTTAGCACAAACACGTACTTATTACACTGTAAAATTGCCAGGCAACTGAGTTCTTCGCGGATGTTGCATGTATATTGCAAAATTGCCAGGCAACTGAATTCTTCGCGGATGTCGCATGTATATTACACAATGGTATTTTCTCACCAATGTTCTGATACCATGTGAAAAATAAAGATCAGAAAAAATATTATTCAGATGCGTAAAATAATTGTCTTACTCTGAGCCCTACTAATGTGTGTGTGTGTATATATATATATACAAACTTTACACGATACATATTACATATTTACCGATGTGGGACACACAGTATAACTATCTAACACCTACTACTGGAACAATGCTGATGATCAGAATTTTCATTCTTAATTTGTTGTAATTTTGGTGGTATCATCTCGTTTGCAGGCTGTTATTGAAGATGTTCCACTAAAACAGAAAATATTCAGCGTGATTGAGAAGGTATGCCCTCCACATTGTATTTTGGCAACTAACACATCTACTATTGACCTCAACATAATTGGAGAAAATACCATATCCAAGGATCGGATTATCGGGGCCCACTTTTTCAGGTATGAAGTCATGCATGACAAAGTTTTGTATAGTTGTGACTAATCTGGAAACTATGACCACTAAAAGAGAAGGACGTAAATACAATTGCAAAAATAAAATATAACTATGTAAAACAAAATGTGATATTGTATACTTGCTCGTGAAACTAGCTTGGAGGGACAAGATTGCTTTTCATGTATCTTATACTTCCATTCCTCTTTATCTTTTGCGCGTTGTGGATGTTGAAGATGGGATTTTTAGAAGTAAAAGCTAAAATACACTGACATCTAGGAAGCATATTACTGGGTTTGAATACAGACAAAATGAATAGCAACGTAAATGATCCTTCTAGAAGAGGGTAATCTTTAAGTTATGTAACAAATTCTTGAGATATAAATGCTGGCAGTTACTAATTTACTATAATAGCATGTTTTTCTGTTCCAATGCTAACTTGGTTTTTGTTGTGGTCAGTCCTGCTCACATTATGCCTTTGCTGGAGATAGTACGAACAGAGAAGACATCTGCCCAAGCAATTCTTGACCTTATGGCTGTTGGCAAAGCAATAAAAAAAGTACCTGTTGTGGTGGGAAATTGTACTGGCTTTGCTGTCAATAGAACCTTCTTTCCCTACTCCCAGGGTTCACATATTCTGGTCAATCTAGGAGTGGATGTCTACAGGATTGATGCGCAAATTGCCAACTTTGGTCTCCCTATGGGTCCCTTCCAGTAATTCTCTTCCTTACTGAATTATCAGATGTAGCGGCAATCTTCATTTCATACAAGAGAAAACATATCAAAAACAAACTGGGCAGCTAATCTCTGCAGATGCAATTCTTTATCATTTCTTTAGCTTATAACGGCTTTAAGATGACTAGTCCTTCTGATCCATTTTATAAAGCACTCCGTCCTTTTGGTTTGCTTAAAAACATTACAACTTTTTATATTTGGAAACACTTTAATTTGCACATTCCCATCTTACCTTTAATGTCATGCTCTTATATGAATGATATGGCATGACAAATATCACAAGATTTTAAAATATTTTTGGTATGTAATACACATTTAGCTTATGTGTCAAAAATCTTCTTTCTTTCATAAACTCTGTAACTTAGTCAAACACCTGCATACAACATGGAATGAAGGGAATATTGTATTTCAATGATACAAATTTCTAAATGCATCCATTGATGGATAATATAAGTGACAGAATTGTTCAGATCCAGTTTTCTATACATCAAAGTAGTAAAAAGGGAGTGCAGGCCTTTTGAATTGTTAAGAGGCTTTTACTGATTGATTTAAAAGCACCCAAGGGTGTGGCCTGATGCGTGTTGAGAATTATGAGGTCTTAGGTTCAAATCCCAATAAAGGCAAAAACTACTAAGTGATTTCTTTCCTTCCCGGTGAGGTAGTAGGCACCCAGTGGAATTAGTCGAGGTGCACACAAGCTGGTCTGGGCGCCATAGTTAAAAAGAAAAGATCAAGGTTATGTCAGAAAACATTTCTTCTCATGCTACCACAGAACACAAGAAAAAATAGAGTGCACGGCAGTTGACTTCTATTATATATTATAGGTTGAGAGATTGAATACGTGCATGTCTCCTGTCCCTTTAGTTTAGTTGTATTTTGATGATTGCTATAATATGCTGCATTTGTCTGCTTAGAAATTCGTAAGGTATGCAGAGACAAACAATCATCTTCGTCGTTAGTCTCTGTATTAAGGTGTTTGTTGGCTCGCATAGCATGCCTTGTACTCCTATCCGTAGTTAAGTTTGTTTGGTATGAAACTAACTAGCTTAAGCATCTTGCAGGCTTCAGGATTTAACAGGATATGGAGTGGCTGTTGCTGTAGGGAAAGAATTTGGTTCAGCCTTTTCTGATCGCACTTTTAAGTCTCCGTTGATCGACCTTCTCATAAGAAGTGGTAGAAATGGTAATGCTGCAAGTTTGTATCCTTGGTGTTGTCGCTTCATTGTCTTGCTTTCCACCATTGACACAGGTTTTGCAGGTAAAAACAATGGAAAAGGCTACTATATTTATGAGAAGGGAAGGAAGCCAAGACCTGATTTTACGGTGCTTCCATTTATTGAGGAATCTAGGAGGCTCACCAACATGATGCCTGGAGGAAAGGTATCTCTATCTAAGAAACACACTCAAAGGAAAAATCTCTATCGATGTAAAATGGGTTTAAAGATGCAGGAATTGACTATTTGTTCAGAAGGGCCTGTGAGTTCTAACTTTATGAGAATAATCAGTGTTATCATATTTGTGAATTTTCTCGCAGCCAATATCTGTCACTGACCAAGAAATTGTTGAGATGATACTCTTTCCAGTTGTGAATGAGGCATGTCGCGTTTTGGATGAAGGGATAGTAGGCCAAGCCTCTGACCTCGATGTTGCATCTGTCCTTGGGATGAGTTTCCCATCTTACCGGTCAGTTTGTCTGAGCTCTTTTGGAAATCAACAGTCATTTGATAACCCTCCATATTAAAGTCAAATTACTTCTTGAAACTTGGTCCAATTTATTACTACTAGGGGTGTCAAATGTAGTGTTTTGGATGGCGAAAGGCGACAAAAGGCGACAAAGGTCTGCCTCGCCACGAGGCGAGGCGCTCGCCTTTTTGAAGTGAGGCGCCAATTTATATCAAAAAATTAAAATATTTAATTGCATCTATAAATAATCAAAATCTCAATAGCAATAACATATTAGCAAATATTTCAATTTAAAAATTAAAAATAAATAGTACTAGTAGATACTAAAAGTAAACCTTAATGACTCAAAGTCTCAAACAATTCATAAGTACTAGTAGATACTAAAAGTAAACTTGAATGATTCAAAGTCTCAAACAATTCATAAGATAAGCAATACTAAAACTCTAAAAATAAATTGAGTTGGGTAGAAATAAAAATAAAAAGACTACAATTTTTTTCAAAAAAATGGGCAGACATAGATTCTGTTTAGAACAGAGGGTGAAAACTGTGAAGAAAACAGAGTTAACTTAAGAAGAAGAAAAGATACAGCGGTTAACTGTTAACACTCAGTTAATTGAAGAACTGAAGAAGAAAGAAGAAAAAGAAGAAAGAAAACTGAAGAAGAAGAAAAAAGAAAAAGAACTGAAGAAGAAGAAGAATACGTATGGCGTACCTGGAGAAGAAGGAGAAGTCGCTGGTCTGTTGGAGTCGAACTCAAAGAGGAGAAGAGAAGTCGATGGCCTAAATTCTGAAAAAGTTGCGAAGACAGAGCCCTAGAGGCGCTGGTAATTGGTAAGTGCAATTAAAAGCCTTAAAAATTTTTTTAACTGTTAAAGCCCTAAAAACAAAAAGGTGACGCCATTGTCGCCTTTCTCGCCTCATCGCCATGTCGCCATTAGCGTGCCTTTTTGATTTTGCAGCGCGTTGATGAAACAAGGTGACACTGCCTCGCCTCGCCACGCCTCGCCACATCGCCAAAGGCGAAAGGCGAGCGCCTTTCACAACAGTGGTCAAATGGGTGGCTTGGGATAAATTTGGGGGGGTCAAAATGAGCTAGCTAATAAGTGGATTGGTCAATGACCCATCCACAAGTTACTTGTGCTAAAATGGTAAGAAACAGGTCATAACCAACTCGCCAATTCTTGCTATATTTTAGTTTCTTTGTTTGTTTTTCTTATAATTTGTTTAAGTACATAATAATTTTGTTTTGCTTATTATGGATATATCTAACATATCAAACAAAAAAACTTGTTTTTAAAAATAATTTAATAAGATTTCTCATGGGTCGATTTTGGGTATATATTACCCAACTTTTAGATCGGCTGAATTGAGCAAGTCAAAATGGACTGAATTAATAAATGGGCGGACTAGAACGAGTTAGGCATTTCATGTTTTCATGAGCTAATAACTACTGTTTCAGAGGTGTGGACAGTGGGAGCTAAATAATGAATCTTCAGAGAGCTTTCAATATGATGCGAGTGCTCGTGCCTCCTTATGATAGAACTATTAACTAAAAGACATGAAGATAATTTCCCAGAAAAAAGGAAAGGAGGAGGTAGAGTGGGAAGAATGTGAAAGGATCGGGCGGAGTCTACTTAAAAACTAAAACAGCTTTTACTATATTTCCTTAACTTCTGAAACTTATAGATGAGAAATCGTGATTTTTTAACCCCTGGTCTAACATTTCGTGTCTGGTAATGTTGTCTCTATTAAAAATTTTAACATTTTTCTACGAAATGATATTGACAATGATTCTGTTTTTGGCAGAGGTGGTATTGTTTTCTGGGCTGACACTGTTGGTGCTGGCCATATCTATAGAAGTCTTAAGAAATGGTCAGAACTATATGGTAATTTCTTCAAGCCCTCAAGGTTCTTGGAAGAGAGAGCAACAAAGGGCATCCCCTTGGTAAGAGCTTGATCTCATTATCATTATGCATTTTAAGATCTTTCTAGCTGTCCACTGTATTTTGGCTTCAAATTTGATCATTCTGACTATTAATTTTAATAATCAATATGCATATACAGTTGAAATTTCAATAATTAATGATTTTGGTATATCAGATTACCGAGTGTCAATAACTAGTTAGTAGTTGCCAGTTCTGAGCTCCCGCTGTTGCCAAACCACACACAAAAAAAGTGGTGTTAGGCATGTTTTGGAGGAAGAATGAATTAGGGAAAGGACATGATGATGTAACTATTGCACTATATCTGTCAACATCATAGATATGTGGTCAATCTGCGACAAAATGTTTTGTCGGTGTGACTGCTGGCAATTGCGTGCATTTTAACTTGGATTGCCTGCTATATTGTTCTGTGCATATGTTAAAATGATTACTGATTGGTATATCATTTCTTGTGCTGCAGAGTGCACCTGCTTCTACGTCTTCAGCTTCAAGGTCACGCATGTAAGCAGTGCGTACCCAATGTTCCTACAACTGGGAAACAGGATGTATTTGAAATATAGAAAGGCATTACATTTCTAGAGGAGCACGTAGGTCATGCCTGTAAGCAGTGCATGTATAATGCATTGTAACATTTCCGTGGCTCCTAATAAAGTTTATTTTCATGTTAATTCTCAGGAGGGGTGTGTTTATTGGATAAGCATGATGCAAACCGAACATTTTTCAAAATAGAGTAATTTTCATAAATAGTAAAGCCTTGAATCATAATTATAATTAATCACTATAGATTGTATAATTATAATTTATAGCAACTCTTCAGTGATTTGTCAAGTATATATCTATGATACATGTGCTATGAGTAAGGAGGAAATTAAGCAAGAATCTTTTAAAATATCAAATTCAGCAAAATGGGGGAAAAATCTTTCCATGTGCTGTGATTTAAGGAGAAAATAGGCAAGAATTTTTTAAAATAACAGAATTCAGTAAAACAAGAGAGAGAATCTCTCCATCTTCAGTACATAATTTGAATTCTCTCTTAACAGGAGAGAAAATCTCTCCATCTTTGGTACAAAAATAAAATATATGATTTGAATTCTCTCTTCTTCTTCGATTTTTCAAACTTTAATAACAACGGAAAGGTTCAAAAATCTGTTGAAATCTGCACTCAAAGATATTGTATTAATGAATCTAAATAAAGAATGAAATATTGTTTCATTTTATTAAATTTAGCGTGTATCACTATTTCTAACTTTTTATTTGTCTTATTCTAAATAAAGAATGAAAACTTGTATAATTGAATCATTATATGTAGAATGCGATATAGTTAGATGTATGTACTGATACAAGATGAAGACAGTCCGTATCAAAATGTATAAGTTTGATAATAACTGATACATACTGTATTAATTACGTTATTGATACACAAAGACAAAAACTTGAAAAAAGTGCACCATTGTATCACTAAATAAAGAATAAAATTTTTATCATTGTATCCTGTATTTAGAATGAAATATAGTTAACTGTATATACTGATACAAGATGAAGACAATTTATATCAATATGTATCAGTTTGATAACACCTGATACATACGGTATTAATTCTGCTATTGGTACGCAAAGACAAAACTTGAAAAAATTGCACCATTGTATTACTAAATAAAAAATAAAAAAATTGTATCACTGTATTTAGAATGAAAAATAGTTAGCTGTATGTACTGATACAAAATGAAGACAATCTGTATCAATATGTATCAGCCTGATAACATTGATACCTACTGTATAAATGCCGCCATTAATACATAAAAGTAAAAGTTTTTAAAAAATTGCATTGTATCAATTCCGTCAATTGATACACAAAAAACAAAGTTTGAGAAAATCGCTAAAACTTTTCAACTAAAAACAGTGATAATGATAATTAGCTAATAAAATCCGAAGCTTCGATTTCTTCGACAATGGTGAAACAAATACTTTTCTATCAAAAAAATTGCTAATCAAATCTGGAACTTCAATTTCTCCGATAATGGTAGATTGTTAACAAAATCTAGAGCTTTGATTTCTCCGATATGTTGATTAACCCATGGAGAATAAGAAGAATGAGAAGAAGGACAATAATTCAGATCTACAATAAATTGATCGGGTGTAATTGTTGAGAGAGAGAGAGAGAGGTAGAGAGAAAGAGGGAAGCAACGAGAGAGAGAAGGAGGGAGAAACGTGAAATAATCATGAATATATTGATGGGAGAAAATATAGAAAATTGATTTGGTGAGAGATAGAGAAAAAATATAGATACAGGGAGTGTCTTAAGCCTTAAAAGGGGGAAAGAAAAAACTAATCGAATTTTTTTGTATTTTATGATATTTTAGCTATATTTTGTAATATTTTAAAACTATAACTATATATTGTAAATATAGTAGGTATGTTTGCTAAGTTATGTAATTTTTTCTTCAAAATATGTGTATTAATTTCTTCGACGTTGCTTTTCATGCTGGATTTAGAGCATGTTTGAATTGACTTATTTCGAGTGTATTTAAGTCAAAATAGCTTTTAAGCATTTTATTAGCGTTTGAGTAAGTTCTAAAAGTGTTGTAGACAATAAAATCTCGCGTTGAAAAAAATAATTAGAATGGAAAAATATCGCAACAATCATAGTATTCTTATTTCAAATATGAGTGTTACAATCTCTATTAATCCTCTGATTCTTCCTTTCGAATATAAATTCAAGGGCTTTGAGCTTGATCTTGACTTGTACTTGAATTCAAGGGCTTTTGAGCTTGATCTTGAATCTGGTGGTCTTGATTTTGATTTATATTTAAATTCAAGATCTTGAAGCTTATTCTTGAATCTTCGTCTTTCTATCTGAAACTTGTAGAGAAATATTTAAGTTCTTGAATGCTTGTAGCTTGTAGAAAAATTTGCGGTGTTTGATCCACGAGCTCTCTCTGGCTTGTTGTTGGAATTCAAGTCCCTTTTTTGAATTATGAGACCCCAATTAATAGTTATAGGATGGAAGAGTTGCGATAAGGACGAACTTCTTTCAACTAATACGATTTAAGTTGATATGGCGATATTTGATTAGTCGGAACACGTCACTTATATATGTGGCACATTCTTATTGGCCTTTGATTTGACTAGTCATGTTGTGTCATTTTGACATGTGGCACGATCCTATTGGTTTTTTTTATTTGACTTGACACGACACGTCATTTGACACATGACGCTAATTTGGGCTTCTAGGAAGATGATATCTTGAGCTCAATAAAGTGGACTTATCATTTGTAGCCCAATTTGATGGACCAGTCCAAAGAAATTGGACCTTTAATTAAATCCATATTTATTAGACTCAAATGATTAATCCACAGTATCTATTTGGATTAATATATTTTAAAATTTAAGATAATCCAAATTTTTTACGGATTTAAATTTGATAAAATTTAACGGTCTAAAAATGCCCCCACTTCAAGACTTGTCTGAAATATATGTTTTAAAGACTAGACTTGAAGTTTCACTGTAGCATACTTTTGAGATTAATCATCATACGTTCAATATATTTATATTGAAATTAATTATTTGTCCATGTCATATCATGATTAAATGGAAAAAATGTAATAATTCTCCTTGTCACTATACATTTAATCATTAGAATTCTAGAAGTCATGTAGATTGGGTTTGTACCCAAGAAGGATTTTCACTTTCTAAAAGTGATATGCATTGAATTTGTATCCAAGAAGGATTGCCTCTTTCTAGAAGTAATACAGATTGAATATGTATCTAAGAAGGATTTCCTTTTTCTAGAAGTGATATGGATTAAATTTGTATCCAAGGAGGATTGTCCCTCCTAACTTCTGTGAAATTGTATTCAAGTAGAATTGCACAGAGCCTTGACTTTTCCAATTTAAATTTCATTAGGATACTTTAACTCCAATTCAACTGGTAAGCTACTTCTTCTTTACCTCTTTCAAGCTCTATATAAAGAGACGGGCTCTTCATTATTTTGCGTTAGTTGTAGTATTTCAAGTTAATCATACTATCAGATAATTTTCTTCTTCTTTCCTTTTTAATTTTCCTCACTTTTTTCTCACATTCTGACATATGTGTGGTTGAAAATTCATATTTTATTGTAGGAATATCAAAATCATTACCCGTTTTATGTTTCGAAAACTAGACTCCAAGATCTACAATATACCAAAGTTCAGAATTAAACTCATTCAATATTATTCTATATAATTTTTTGAATTAAGTTTAAAATTTTGTCATACTAATTCACGTCACTTTTTCACAGCTTAGCATATCTGCAATAGAAAATTCATATATTATTATAGAAATATTGAAATCATAACTTATTTGATGTTCTGGAAACTAAACTTCAAGATATACAATATAGCCAAAGTTTAGATTTAAAATCCTTCAATATTGTTCTATATAATTTTCTGAAATAAGCTTAAAATTCTGTCATGCTGATTCATGTCACTTTTTCACAACTTGTATGTCTGCGGTAGAAAATTCATATCTTATTGTAGGAATACCAAAATCATAATCCATTTAATGTTCCGAAAACTAAATTTCAAGATCTACAATATATCCAATGTTCAAAATAAAATTCCTTCAATATCGTTCTGTATAAATTTTTGAAGTTAGCTTAAAATTCTATCGTGTTGATAGTTTCAGAATTGCGCGGCTTAACCAAATAATTTATATCTTGAGATCGACACGTCAGAATCAAAAAGCATTTTGATAGCTAGCAATCAGACTCCAAAGGTTTCATTCTCACCACAGATCTTGCATCAAATCTAATCGAGTTGATCTAGGCTCCGATTTGAACTCGACTTTGGAATCTAAAATATCGTGACAGGTAATAATCTTGCTTTCACTTGTGTTTTCTTGTATTATCTTTTTTATCTCTTCCTTGTAGGAAAAAGAACACTACTATTGAGGCTAAGATGATTCAAAAGTGATGCTAAGAACTATTCCCTTTGAGATGTTACTCATTCTGGCAAGACATTACTTATGAGGCAAAGATATTTCTTTATCTAAGGCAAGGGCTTTACCCTGCTTGGATCAAAGTGCTGCATCATACGAGCCAAAGACTTTACGCCGTATGAGGCAGAGACTTTATATGGTCTGCGGTAAAGACTTTTACACCATCTGAGCCAAAGACTTTGCATTGCCTAAAGCGAAGATTTTACACTATCTGAGTCAAAGGCGTCCCATTGTTTGAGCCAAATACTTTACACCGTCTAAGGTAGAGACTTTACCTAGTCTACAAAAAAGACTTTTCCCAAGGTGAAGACCTTACACAGTCTAAGCCAAAGGCGCCACAACATTTGAGCCAAAGACTTCATACCATCTAAGGCAAAAAAACCGCCAGCTTAAGGTGCAAAAGGACAAGTTTTGTCCATCTTAATACTAAAAATTTAGCGATGTTTTAATGATAACTCCATGAAAAGGCAAGCTTAAGGTACAAAGGGAAAATTTTTGTCCATATTAAGACTGGAAATATAAAGATTTATAAAGATTCTTCTAAGGATAAATCCATGAAAAGGCCAGCTTAAGGTGCAAAGGGACAAATTTTGTCCACCTTAACACTGGAAATTTAGGGGGTCTCGACTTGAAGGCTTCAACTTGCAGATATGGTGGATTTGAAATCAATGAGAAGAATTTTTGAATTTGAGAACTTCAACTTGAAGACTTAGAGAATTTAAAGGCCACAACTTGAACATGTGTTGATTTCAGGATTTAACTTGCTAAATACTTGGCAACTTTCTAAGAGATTACAGTCATCCCATTGGAGAAACCCATCTTTTATGGAGATTTACACTCATTATACTACTAGTGTTTGGTGCATGTCTAAATTTTGATGAAAGAAGACCTGTAGATTTGACATTCATATATTTGGTCAGGTACCTCCTAATCCATCATATTTTACTCAAACAGCAGAGAGATCTTTTTATTTTTGAACTCATGAGACTAAACTTAGAATGAAACTCTAAGCTGCCTACGTACCTCGGTGAAGAGGATCAAGTCATTCCGTAATTCATAATGGGTGAGTTTTTTTTGGTCCTAACTTTTGTCTAGGCCGTCTCTTTCGAGGTTGTCATACTAGCGATCCTTTTGCATTCTAACTTTTGCTTAGCCAGCTTCTTGCGAGGTTTTCAACCTAGAGGACGTTTTTTTGAGTCGTGCACAGTTTATACTTTTACGGCTAAGAGTGACATGCAGTTTATGCTCATGCAATACGAAGCATCATCTTGCTTCAAGTATAGTATCTTTTCAAGAATTTTTGCATTAATAGGACCAATCCTCACCTTATCTGCATCAACAAGATTGTAAGCGCCATTTGAGTACGCTTCTTGAAAGACATATGATCCATCCCACTTTGAGGTGAACTTATGAGAAGTGATGATAGGCCTTCTTACTGCCATGACTTGATCTCCTACTTGAAAGAATCTCAAGCGAACCTTTTTGTTGAAAGAAGAAGATAAACGAGCTTGATAGCATTCGAAATTTTGTTGAGCCTCCAATCTCTTCTCATCAAGTGATTCTAGCTCTGCAAGCTGTAATCGAGCATTTTCTTCTTCGGTGAGCCCTTCTTGAATAACAAGCCTTAAAGAAGGTATTTGGTGCGAAAGTAGTAGGACCGCTTCAACTCCATAAGCAATAGAGTATGGCGTTGCTTATGTCGGTGTGCAGTGATTCATCCTATATGCCCATAAAGCTTCTCCCATCCGTTCATTCCAATCTCGTTTGGACTTGGAATGATCTTCTTCAATAAGTTGCACAAAGTCTTATTGAATGCTTCAGCTAGACCATTGGCGGCAGCATGATACATAGAAGATTTATGCTGCTTGAACCCAAAGAGATCACAAATCTTGTTCATCAATTTGTTGTCAAATGGCTTGCCATTGTCTGTTATTACGTAATGAGGAATGCCAAAATGATAGATGATATTGACTCGGATGAAATTTGCCACATTCTCTTTCTTTACTTCTTTAAGAGCGACAACTTCATCCCATTTGGAGAAGTAATCTGTTGCATCCAAGATGTCCAAGTGTCCACTAGAAGATTTTAGCAACAAAAAAATGACATCCAATCCCCACGCATCAAATGGCCAAGATGCGATAGTCGGGTGTAATGCTTCGGGTGGCTGATGTATGAAATTTGCATGAAACTGGCAAGCCTTGCACCTTTAGGTGTAGTCCAAGAAATCTTTCACCATTGTTGGCCAGTAAAATCCCATATTTTTTATGTGAAAGTGGAGCTTCAGTCCAAATTGATGTGATCCGCATACTCTTGAATGTGCTTCTTGTAAAGCTTGGACTGCTTCTTCCTCCTCCAAACATCACAAGAGTACTCCCTCAAATGATCTTTTGTACAATGTATCTTTGTAGTAAAGGAAGTGGGGTGCACGACAATGGACTTTAGTTCATCTTCTTGAATTTTCTGCCAAAATTCCATAACACAAATAGTCAATAATGGATTGTTGTCAGTCCTCCTTCACCACTTCAGAGACAGCAACAAGATGCTCAAGCTTATTTTCTGTATATTCATCCTCATTCGGTGGCGGTACTACCCATTTTTGACAGATAATAACTTGTGCTTGATCCAGCAGAGTTAGTGTTGAAGCTAGAGTAGCCACTGCATCAACGTTCTTGTTTTCCTTCCTCGGTATATGTTGGAAGGGCACATCTCCAAGCCACCCTATCAACTTCTGAGCATAACCATGATAAGGGCGTAGTTCAGGTTTCTTGACCTCATAACTTCCCAAGAGTTGATTGATCACCAACTGAGAGTCACCAAAGACTTGCAATTGCAATTGCTTCATGTCGACAACCATCTCGGGCCCAACTATTAACCCCTGATATTCAGCGACATTGTTGGAGCAATATTACGTCAAAGTAAATGAGTATGGTAGAACCTCTCCTTGTGAAGTGACAAACACCATGCCAACACCAGCCCCTCCACGATGTGCAGCACCATCAAAGTATATCTTCTTTGGAGGTTGGATTTCCACAACTATTGCATCTTCATAAGGTAGTTCATCGGTTAGCTTCCAATCATCAGCTATCGGTGATCTGCCAAGAAGTTTTCTAACGCTTGTCCCTTTACAACTTTTTGAGGGATGTACACAATCTCAAATTGTTGAAACTGGAGGTATCACCTTGCTAGTCGATCACTGAGGACTGGTTTTGACATCACAAACTTGATGGAATTTGCTTTAGAAATGAATTGCACAACATGAGCTTGGAAGTAGTGCTTTAATTTTTGGATCGAGAAGACTAACACCAAGAACAACTTCTAAATTGGCGAATAATTCAACTCATTTGATGTTATTATTCTACTTAAGTAATAAAGGGAGTTTTCTTTTCCTTCACTATTCTCTTGGGCCAGTAGCACTCCAACAGACTTTTTTTGTGCTGAAATGTATAATATCAGTGGCTTTTCAGGTATCGAGGATGCTAGAATTGGAGGTTTCATTAAATATGATTTGATACTCCCAAAAGTGTTAGCACAAGCTTGGTACCACTTGAAATGAGTACACTTCTTTATGAGATGGCTAAATGGTTGGCATCTCCCAGCTAGGTTTGAGATGAATCTCCTAAGATACGCTAGATGGCATCTCAGCTAGGTTTGAGATGAATCTCCTAAGATACATTAGCTTTCCTTGAACGCTTTCTAATTCATGAATATTTTGAGGCTCGTGCATTTTCAAAATTGCTTCAACTTGGCTTGATCAATTTCAATTCCCCTATGTCGCACAATAAAACCCAGAAACTTTCCAGCAGTAACCCCAAAGGCACATTTCCATGGGTTTATTCTGAGTTGATATCTTCGAAGCAACTTGAACCCCATTCTCAAGTCTTGCAAGTGGTTGTTTTGCTTTCTTGAGTTCACTACCAAATCATCAACATAATATTCAACATTTTTATGGAGGAAGTCATCAAAAATACTCTACATAGCCGTTTGATATGTGAAACCAGCATTCTTCAAACCAAAAGGCATTAGTTTTTAGCAATAAATTCTCTTGGGTGTACGAAATGCAGTGAATGCTTCATCCTTTGGTGCCATGTGGATTTGGTTATAGCCTGATGAACTATCCATGAAAGATATTGTCTTGTAAACAGTGGTAGTATCAATTAACATCTTTGGGATGGGGATCGAAAACTCATCCTTAGGGTATGGGTTATTGAGATCCCTAAAGTCAATGCAGACTTGAATTTGGCCATTCTTCTTCCTCACGGGAATGATACTTGAAATCCACGTGGGGTATTTAACTTCGCAAACTAAGCCTGCTTCAATGAGTTTGTTAACTTCTTTTTCAATTAATTGAACCAAATTTGGTCTGAAGCGTCTTTGATCCTACTTAACAAGACGAGCATCGTTCCTGACCGCAAGTTGGTGGGCCGCTACTTTGAGATCCAATCCAGGCATCTGCTTATAACTCCAAGCAAAGATATCCTTGTATCCTCTGAGTATATCCATGTAAGTGATTTCTTCATCAACTGCGAAGGAAACACTTAGATAGGCTGGCCTTGGATATTCATCGGTGCCAAGATTAAATTCCTTCAGAGAGTCTACAATGGCGCTCACTCCTTCTTCAAGTTCTAGAGGAGCATCTCCAGCATCGTCATCCTCCTAAGGATCACTACGACCGCTATGTGATAACACCAGATGACATCCTTTAGATTCTCGTCAACCTCCATTTGAGATGAGGTATCATGCTCACTTTGTGTAGTGATATGATATGAAGAGCCTACACTTTCTTCATCTTTGTCGCATTCCTTAGTATAAACCATAATGTGATTATTTGCCTTCAACACCTCCCCACATGAAACAACAAGTTTCATTTATCACTTCATTCTAGAAGGAATCAAACTTTGAAAATCTTTTTAGGTTTTAAACAACGTGGTTACTCTCATGCTCTAATAGTTTCTTTGGAACTTGTTCTTCTTCTTCAACGGGCCTAACCTTTTGAACACAAAAGTTCTCGTAGTTGATATCCCTAGTTGGTCAAAGACAGAAGGTATTTTTTCAGGAGCACCAAACTCATCTTTGATAATGATATAATTGGTAGTTTCTTTTCTTATGGAGATGTACATCGGCGGTGGTTGCTTATACCCCAAACCTTGCACGATTGCCTGATGGAAGCTTCTGATGGGAGCTTCCCTAACTTCGATAGTTCATTGGGGTTGTACCCAGCCTTTCGAAATAAGTTATAGGCATTTGACTCAAAACCTTCATTTGTGCATTTTGTTGGGAGTGCCACATTTTGTGCAGGATTTTGAACGGTGAACTCTCCAAGTAGCTTTGAGGATTAGTTAATCGCGTTTATCCATCTGATAGGGAAAGTTAGCCCTTTTGGTATAGTTGTTTGGGTGTCGAACGATTGACCTTTCTCTTTCTTCACCTTTGGCATATAGCGGAGCACCTATGTTATCTTCTTTTCTAAAGGCACAATATTTCCTTTATTCGAAAGGGATTGCGGCTCCTCAATGCCAACTTTAACTTTTCCAGCAGTCGCATTAGCTCTTTTATTTGCAAGCTCATCAATATTGACCGTTGTGACATTTTCGACTTTCACTTCCTTCACAATGTAGTTTTTTAAGTAGAACTTTGCATCGGTGAAGTGTGATTCAGCTTTTGCAAATGGCTTATCATCAACAACTATCTTCTTCTCAACTCCACCTTTGAGATACTTCAAGCATTAATAGTAGGAGGATGGAATAATTTTATTCTATATCCATGGCCTTCCAAGCAACATATTGTATGAAGTCTTTGCCCCGGTTACATGCATTCATGCACTTGATTTCAAATCTTCAATATTGATCTCTAGCTTTATAGCACCTATGACCTTTTACCCCCTTGATTGAATCCTTGAATTATCAACGGACTCTCAGAAAGTTCTTCATGTGAGATGCCGCGCTCCTTCATGGTGCGAATAGGGAGATTGTTAACTCCAGATCCATCATCTATCTAGATTCTATTTATACTCTTCTCAAGCGTGTGACCCACCATATATAAAGGAAGATTGTGCAGTATTTCATCAAGCGGAAGATCGTCATCTATAAATGTGATATTTGTATCACATGCATGAACTTTTTGAAGAGAGGGCTCAAAAAGCTTTTCCGGCGATGATGAAGACAATGTTGATAGACTTTCATTCTTTACTTCTTCGTCAATATTGAAGCATGATTCCTTGATGTTGTTTTGAGAAATCTTCATATAGAACCCACTTAGTAGGAATTCCTCCAAAGTCACAGGACGTCGTGGTTTCTGGTGGTACCGTACCTCTACTTTTGACATTTTTGACTGCTCAACATGTTTTTACTCTCTTGGTTTTCTCACCATCTTCTTTCTTGTTGGTTTTTCAGATGATTTATTTCATGGACTTGCTTTGTAGTGTCTCCTCCTAGTCACTAGAATCCAACCCTCATCATCTGCTTCATCAACTTGGGTTTTACCTTGCTGTAGTGGTCTTTCTTCTTCATACTCTTCATAGTTTCATATTTGGATAGGAGTAAGAGAGCCAAAGGTGATAGATATTTAATTTGAACTTGTCTTATCATCCTCAATCACAATCTTTTTCTCATTAGCCATCTACATAATTTTTTCCTTGAACACAAAACACTTCTCAACATGTCAAAAAACTTCTTAAACCGATCCTCCTTCTTTTTCTTGTTAAGCCATTGTGGATACGGTGGTGGATTCTTGATTCAACCCTATCATCACTCGTGGCCTTCATGCATGCCTCTTCATCATCAACTTGAATGCGGATATCATCATCCTTATCCTCTGTTTCTTCCTCAACATTTTCTTCATTCTACGGAGTCATTGGCTTTTTATCAACCTCATCTTCATCAACTACTTTCGGGTTCTCCACCTCACTAGACTTCCCCAAGGTATCTCCAATCACCTTGCCACTTCTAGTGACAATAGCCATACATTGATCATCTTTCTTCGGGTTAGGCATTGTGTCACTAGGTAGTGTTCCCTTCATTCTCAGGTCCATTTGAGTCGATAGGTGATTCATTAGGGCTTCTAAATGCTTGATGGATGCCACAGTTTGAGCGAGGTTAAACACCTCCTCTCTTAATTCTTTCACCCCACTTTCAGTCGATTCCACCTTCTTTAAAACTCTTGATAGCATTTCTTCGATTTTTGAACTACCCGCATCACTTACCCATGGCTGATTGTGAGGATTCCCAACCTTAGGAGGTGGAATATATGGATTTGATCTTCGATGATAATGATCACCTTCTTGGTTTGGCTCTCTATTGCTCCACCTCTCTTTTCTTTCAGGCCATCCTTGCTACTCATGATTCCTCCAACCTTGGTTATCATCCCTTGGGCGCCACAGACCTTGGTTTGCTCCTTGGAAGCCAGGTCAAGGGCCTCCCATTTGGTTACCCATATATTGGCATTCTTTGTCATATCTTGGTGGTGAAGACTCCCTTTATTGTAGGGGACCCTCATTCCCATGACATGCTTGGTCACCAATTCAAATTGCATCATCATCTTGGAAAGAGTCTCACCCCACTCATCATCCCTTTTTCGCAACTCCGCCGCTAATGCACTTGGGCTGATCTCATGAGTGGACACACTTGTCTCCCTTTTGTGCCAAGCTCTGTTGGTTTTTGTCATTCGGTCAAGGAGAGCTTTGGCCAACCCATATGTTTGGTCCATAAAAGAACCCCCAGATAGGTTGTTGGCTTTGGATTTGTTGATTGAATTAAGGGCCCTATAGAAGCTTTGGACAAGTACTCCATCCGGTAATCCATGATTGGGCAAAGAGAAACCTTCTTTCTAAACCTCAACCATGCCTCATGCAAAGGCTCTCCTTGTTCTTTTCGGAAGTTTGTAAATATCGTCCCTTAGTTGTAGCATCTTTGAGGGAGGGAAAAGCTGATCTAGGAAAGCCTCAGTTAACTCTTGCCACGAAGTGATACACCCCAGAGGTAGTTCCTCTAGCCACATTGTTGCTTCCCCCATCAATGAGAAAGGAAATAGCCTCAACCTGATTGACTCTTGACTAATGTTTGTAATGTTGAAGGGCTGGCAAATTTCCAAGAAATTCCTCAAGTGTCGATTTGCATCTTCACTTGGTTTTCCACCAAAGAGCCCCTTCATCTATAACAAGTGCACATGGTGCTAGTAACATGGAACACCGCATTTCCTACAGTTGGCGGTAGGCGAATGGCTCCTGCAACTTCCGGCATCACTGCATTATCTTCTTCAAGTTCCACGTTACCATCCACTGAGCTATCCCCTGCTTAGGAGTGATGGCTAATATGGTGAAGGGATCCTAACAACACAACAGAAAATCAAATTAAGTAACTACGATGCCCACTAATTCAACTTAACAATCAATCACAAGACTATCAAGCACTAGTCTCCGGCAACGGCTCCATTTTTGATAATGTCCAAAATATATTCTTAATTCAAATAATATACACGGTCGAAGTATCAAAACAAGTAACCCGACGAGTGCCGGGGTCGAATCCCAAGAGGACTAGAAAATGATAAATTCAAGCGTCGATTGAGAAATTGATATTATCTTGCACCACATATATTTAATATAAAACAAGGAAAATTAGGGGAGTTAAACTTTGCAGAGAATTACAAAAATTGATTTAGTGAACTAAAAATAACAAGATCAGCTAAGTTGTTTACAATAGTGTGAAATACAAGAGGTGCGGTGTAGATGAAATACTAACTAGATCGGGGTAGGCCAGGTCATTTCATAAGTTCAACAAGTGTAAATAATCTCGGGAAGTAGGTAGCCTCAGCTTCTCAGCCTATTGACTACCCTTGCTAGAGTTTTCTCAAAATCTAGCTACAATTTAACTCAACCCGAATTGATTTGGATTAGCAGCTGCACTATTCCTAGCTATTAGCTGCCAATTAGGAAGGAGGAAGTAATTTCAGCTATTTCTAGCTTAATTTTACAATCTCTTATCCATGCCCACTACTAGATTCCCTTCTAATACTTAATTATTCTCTCCCGAGCAACGATCAAGCAAGGATAGATAGACCCATAACATCATCAATGGATATTCATTAAGAGATTGAAGATAATTTAATAGATTTACACTTAATTGAACATTATCAAGATGACTCTAGCAGGACCCAATCCAATTAAGTATTCATCATCACACACCTCTAGTTGATGAGTTTAGCTACTCATAGTTAAGAAATTCAAAAACACATTCATCAACAACATCATTGAATTTAATAATAAGAGTAGATAAATCAAATGCACAATTATCTTTCAACTACAGCTGAAACTTAATAATACCAAAGAAGAAAATAGAGCAGAGTATTCTCTACAAGTTTCAATCAAAATCCCTTTCTCTCAGCTAAAAGAATGTCTTAAGCTAAAAGAGGAAATAATGATGTGATGTGTACTTGGATTTTCTCTCAATCTCTCTATATCTATATCTTCTTCTTCTCCCTTTTTTCTTTCTGTACAGAGTACTCTTTTTTCTATTTATACCTTGAAAAGTAGGGTACTTTTCATCTCTGTTTCAGTGCTGGACGATTATACCCTTAATAGCACCATCTGGAACCAACGAAAGTACCGGGATTCGCCTATGAAATCCGTGAACCGCCGGGTATCTGTTCTTCTTATGCACTCATTTCTCGTAAACATCAGCGGTTCACCCAGAGTTTCGCCGATGCTAATCTATGAACCTCCGGATCTTCAAGCAAATTCCAAAATTCCTGAGTGTCAATCAGCGACTGTACCATTGACTCGCCGCTGGCAAGTTGTGAACTGCTGGTGGCATTCAACCTTTGCGGCAGTGACATTAGGCTTTTAGCTGGCGGTTGACACCTGCGACTCTCTGCTCATCCTCATTTCCTCCTTTTTGCTCCAATTTTTGCTCTTTTCTTCAACTTTAGGCATCTGCACAACAAAATCAAAAAGGGCATAAAATCCAAATAATCAACTCGAGAACGAGACAAAAACTCAATTTTTTAGAGTCTAATGAGTTGGTAAATTACCAACTCATTAGGGAGATGGTGTGCTTCGGTACCAGGGTCGTCTATGTGTTCCAGATGTGGATGATTTGAGGAGCCGGATGTTGCATGAGGCTCATGGATCCAGGTATCCTATCCATCTAGGGGCCACCAAGATGTACCGTGACTTATGAGAAATCTATTGGTGGAATGGCATGAAGAGGGATATTATAGAATTCGTAGCCAAGTGTCCGAACTGTTAGCAAGTAAAGGTTGAGCATCAGAGATCGGGAGGTGTACTTCCGGATATCAACATTCCCACTTGGAAGTGAGAAGAAATTAATATGGATTTCATCATAGGTTTACCTCGTACTCGCCGATAATATGACTCAATTTGGGTTGTGGTAGACAGGTTGACCAAGACTGCTCATTTTTTACCGGTTAAAACCACGGACTCGACGAAGGATTATGCCAAACTATACATTCGGGAGTTAGTCTGATTGCATAGAGTGCCCTTATCCATCATTTCAAAATGAGGTACTCAATTTATCTCTCAGTTTGGAGGTCATTTCAAAGAGGACTTGGTACACAGGTTAAACTCAGCACAACATTCCACCCGTAAATGGATGGTCAAGTAGAGCGGACAATTAAGACCCTCGAGGAGTTGAGGGCATGCGTGATTGACTTCAAAGGTGGTTGGGATGATCACTTGCCCCAAATCGAGTTTGCCTACAATAAAAGCTATCATTCTAGTATTCAGATGGCGCCGTTCGAGGCTCTCTATGGGCGAAGATGTAGATCGCCCATCGGATGGTTCAAGGTTGGTGAGGCAGCAATGATAGGGCCAAATTCGGTTCATGAGGCTATGAAGAAGGTTCAATTGATAAGGGACAGACTAAAAACTACTCAGAGTCGCCAAAAGTCCTAGCCAATGTAAGAAGGAGAGAATTAGAATTTGAGGTGGATGATTGGGTGTTTCTGAAGGTATTTCCCATGAAGGGAGTGATGCGGTTTGGAAAGAAAGGGAAACTTAGTCCCCGCTATGTTGGCCCCTACCGAATTGTGAGAAAAGTTGGCAAGGTGGCGTATGAATTGGAGTTTCCCTCAGAGTTATCTTTCGTTCATCCTGTGTTTCATGTATCGCTCTTGAAGAAGTGTTTGGGTGATCTAGCCCTAGTTGTCCCGGTGGACAGTGTTGGTGTAAAAGACAACCTTAGTTATGAGGAGGTTCCAGTAGGAATATTGGATTTTCAGGTTCGAAGGCTAAGGAACAAGGAAGTAGCTTTAGTTAAAGTGTTATGGAGGAATCATCATGTTGAAGGAGCTACGTGGGAGGCCGAAGCGGATATGATGGCTAGATACCCCCATTTGTTTTCTATCGACTCAGTTCCAACTTGAGGTATCAATTTTGCCCTAAAACTCTATTTAGTTTTCATGTTTAGTTCATGTGATCAAGTTTCTTTTATGTATATGGATATGTATGCGAATCATGAAATCAGTTCAGCTATGTGGTTTGAATCGGAGGTAGTCATTCAGTCGATTTTCGATTTAAATGATCAGTATTTGAGTGTAATGATTGCATGTCTCTGTTTTATGTATGTTTCCAATATTCGAGGATGAATGTTCCCAAGGGGGGAGATGTTGTAATACCCTGAAAGTACCTAATATTATACTCGAGATTTAAAATGGAAGTTGGCTGAAAACTGGGAAAAATCACATATGACGGACGACCCAACAGATTGTTGGTCCAACCAATGACCCATGGAAAATAGTCGTGGGAAGGACAAAGCCTGGTGACAGTGGAAATAATGAGCAACGTAACGATTCATTGTTGGTTACAACTAGTCATCATTTGGAGCCGTGGTGGGTACTGGACCTCAGCTTAAGGGAAAGTAACGGGTCATCCCATGACCCGTCGTGAGAAGTAACGGGTCGTGGTCACCAGTCGTTGTATGGGGATAACTATATTTTCCAGTAGACCTAACGGAAGGCAACCATGACTCAATGGAAGATGTAACGAGTCGTGGTGAGGCTCGTTGGAAGGAGTAGTATAGGACCTGAAGGAGGAAGCAACTGACGAAGCAACGACCCGTTGTTTCATAGGATGACTCATCCTGTCGAGTTGTGGGGTTAAATATGAGATTGGGGATTTTGGCAGTGCAGGCGATGGATGGATACCACGAGTCGTGGTATCCTCCACCAACCCGTTAGTCCTTCCGTTAGTTCGCAGTGCAAATTTTTCAGGGTTTTTCATTAAGGGCATTTTCGTCATTCCTATGCTCTAAGGTCCTACGTCGTTTTAAGTTATTTTCTAAATGTATTAAGATAGGTTAAGCTCTTCTAGCCTATTCATTCTCATGCATGCAAAGTTAGAAAATTGAGAAGGTGATCAAGCTTGTCTTCAAGGTTTTTCTTCATCAATTTCCATTGGGCTTTCAAGGAGTGGTGAGATTTGATTTTCCCCAAATATGTAGGGTTATGAATGGGTGAATTCTTTCACACCCATGCCCAATCTATTTTAATCTATGAAAATTTCTATAAAAAATCTATGGGGTTTTTGTCATGCCCCACCTTGTGAGGCATGACTGCACCCAGTGCCACACTGGAATCTGGCTGAGCTGGCTGGCTTATGCACGTCTGGTGCCTGCCCGTGACTTAATTCCATAAAACAATGAGCTATATCTCAGCCATAAACACAGCCTTCGGCCGACAAGGCTATACAACCACCTGTAAAAGAAAATAGTTAATCAAAAATAGGTAATAGTAGGGAATCCTATGCGGGCCGACAAGACCACCATGATGTCTAATTATAACTGAAATAAAGGCAAGCTACTACACTAGGCCCCTCACGGCCAACATACAAAACATGACTAATTTAGTCCCCACACGGCCAACAACAACTAACAGACTGATGCTTGTAGTCTGCAAGCCTCTAAGAATACAAATAATGGTCGGGACAGGGCCCCGGCCTACCCAAAATGCTATACACTGAAATACTGAAATCTCTACAACTCGGCAACTCCGAATGAAAGGATCTGGCCCAACTGAAGATTCTAAATAACTGCTACTAAAGACCCTGAACTCTGTCTATCTAAACCTGCAGGCAAGTAAAGCAGTGCCCAGGGGAAGGCGTCAGTACAATATGTACCGAATATGTAAAGACTGGGAGTACATAGAAATAAGGGAAGAAAGATTAACCTCTACTCCTTCTGATTCGTAATTTGCATCTAACGAACACTACGTGTACGTAAGCTAAGACTGTATAATTACACATTTATAAATTATAACTAGCAAACATGAATATAAACAAGAACCTCACCTGGCCCCCATAAGTCGGAACGTACAATCAACACAGAATAACCCATTCGGGTCCCCATAAGCCTTGGCGAGTACACCTTAATCTATATACCCCTATCTAGGTTTCTATGACTCCACTGGTACTGTAGCCAACCTACCGATCCCTTGGGTCTACAACAGAGCCTGCTTGGCCGCTGAACTGTAGCTGTGTCTGAATCCGTTGGACTCCTGCTGTCTGTACCCCGTGTACCGAACTCGACGGAGTGTGCTAATACGACATAAGAGTAGTTCAGCCATGAAATGGACTATATGAGGACCTTGGACCTTATCTTCGTCCCTCACGGATGGCATACCGCTCCTTGGAGTGACGTCATCTAGCCCCTCGAGGGTGTCGACACAGCTAGTGACCCTAGGGTGGTCATGGATGGATCCTAAGTGAGGGAAACCCCAATCAAGGTGCTATACTAGCATCTCAATCTAGCCACTCAAAAGGCGTAACTTGCCTTCTAGGCCTAACACCACCGCTGCTCGCCCCCTAGAATAATCTATAAAGCTGCTAGCAGGCACACCGTGCACCTGTATCTGATCAGAGGATCCTGATAGTGATCATGACCTTTAATAGTATGGACTGAATAGGGCAAGATCTGGAGTGGTCCAACACAACTCTCTGTATGTCTTGCCCGAACATCTATAACTAATACTAACTGCGAGGTCGCGAATGACTAACTACTCAGTCCCTCTGCTTAGGACAACTGTAGGGCTGGCCGAACATAATTTTGAGCGATTGGCCCCTAATCCTCCATAGGAAGTTTACTGACATCCTTAGTCTGTGGGCAGTATTGTGCTAACATGGTACTTACTAGTGCCTTAGGCCACATCTTGGTCTAATCGGATCTTATGTTACTTTTCTGGGTGATTCTTAAACTTATAGAAAACTTTATATAGACCTAACCATTCCTGGCAACTTGTGTGTGATGGGAACAGGCTGGGGTGCTGGCTCGACCTATAACTACTGATAAGGTCCCCTTCCTCAGGGTATCCCGGGGTCTATTTGACCTGGACGACTGGGCGGGCTTCCTGGGCGACTTATATGATAACTTCTAAGCCCACTAAGGCTGATAATCACTGGTTATAACTAATACGTGACGACTGTCACTCAGTTCACTAGACAACCTTAGGCTGCAGACTCTAAAACATGGCCTTCCTATCTAAATTTCTGGCCCTGGGGCATAGGGATATGCCAATGGTCTCTAGGCGTGCTTTCCTGACAATATAGACGCCAAACTAGTAGTTAAATCACCTAGCTGCGCCCATGCTGCTCATCTTACTATCTCAGGCTCGATAACTCTCACCAGCTCCTAAGATCTAGGCCTGGCAACAAACATAAAATTCTACTAATGCAATGAACTGGAAAATAGAGAAGTTCCTATGGCACTTCTAGCGCGTGTCACACTTAACATGCTCCTGTTCAACAAAGAATACTTCTATAAAATCCATATACATATTCTAGCATCTAACCAGAACTTATGTAACCATAATCTATGGATAGCAGCTAATAACAACGTATTTGATCTCTATACACTAGCAACAACTAATTACAATATGTCTAATCAATATCTAATGGTAGCTACTATCTACAACATATGAAACTGTCATTTCTATTCTGGAACATAAGTCATAACACTGTACGACGAGTATACTTGCCGAGGGTTAGGCCTTACATACGTCGATTGTCGTTTCCTGAATAACCGCTGAGGTTTTTCACTTGTATTCGCCAGCTCTCTTCAGTTGTAACCATTAACAGGGAGAAAGAGAGGAATTTCAATACCAAATTTAATGTGAAGTGATAACTTTTGATAGTAATATTGACTATACTTCAACTTAACGAAACACAACCAAAAACATGTAGTTTCTCAGAAGTCCAGAAGAGAGAAATACTTACTTGAAGCCCGTGATCGTATAGAAACTAGTATGAAGCAATTACAACAACTTTAGCTCGGCGGGGTTACGATTCACTGGGCGAATTTCACGAAAATAGCTCCATAGTAATGCTCCCTCCAGCCTTAAACTTCAATACCCAAAGTTAATTTGAATTCGGACAGCGTTTGACAGCGTAAATGGAAAGAAATTAAGTGAAAATGGCATACTTCTGCTTTCAGGACGAAGGGCTGGGTTCATATATGAAATCAAATGATCCAATTAAATATATAAGATTTGGGCAGTGGACACGGGGTCTGTGGCACAGATCCTGTCGTGCCGATTCACGGGCGTGCCACAGAGCCCAACGTGCCAGGGAGGGTCCGTGCCACATTGCCCCTTTGGGAACTGGTCCGACCTTCTCCAGTGCGGTCCCAACCCCGTGCTCGTTCAACCTTTCCCCGTGCCCTCTTTTGTACATATTATACTCTAAAACTCTTAACTAACGTATGAATAGGCCGACTAATTGTTTGAAACTTATGGGGTGTAACATCCTTCCCCCCTTAGGGACATTCATCCTCGAATGTTAACTTCAACTTACATTTTGGCAGAGTCTCCCCTGTAATATGGACTATCTGAAAACCCTGAAACGCAGGTAAGTCCAACACAGGTACTTCACATAACACTATAACAACTATTTCACCATAAAATTATATCCAACTGAGCAATATATGTAAAACACATCCTGAAACAAAATCGAATCATGAATTTACCTTAACTGCATAGTCTGAACTAAGGCTGGAACAAATGAGGATATCCATATCTTATGTCGTCCTCGGCTTTCCAGGTCACCTCTTCTTCCTTATTCCTGTTTCCCTACAATACTTTAATAGAGACCACATCGGTAGTCCTTAGCCTGCGAACCTGCCGATCTAATACGCGACTGGAACCTCTTCCTGGGTTACCTTCCCAGTAACTTAAATTCCCTCAACTGGGATAACTTGGGACGGGTTACATATACCCTTCTTTTCAACATTGACATGTGGAAGTTGAAGGGGCAGGTCCTAGCTCTGGAGGCAAATTTTGCTCACATGCCATTTCGCCCATTCTCCAGAGAATATAATACGGGCCAATAAACCTACGCCTAAGCTTATGCTTCTTACCTAATCCCATAACTCCTTGCTCTGGAAAAGTTTCTAAAAATATCTAACTGTTGCTTAAACCCTTAGCGGCCTATGTCGTACCTTAGGGTAGGACTCCTGACTGCCCTGGGCTATCAGTACCAATTTCTTGGTAAATTTAATTTCTCAGTCTGTTTGTTATAATATGCCCTAGTTCAACTACCTTTATTGTACTTTATGGGGCTTCCACTTCCACTCATAATAGACCGCTGGGCGTCTGACCTGATGCTCTGTTGAGTTAGTTGCTTGGAAATAAGACATCACACTCATATTAGCATGCGCTCCAATCTGTTCTAACAGTTCCCAGAACCTGGATGGGAGTTGTGCCTCTTTGTCAGGGTTTACTAGACATTGGGCTCCACGTAACCTGACTACTTCTTAAATATTTAACTCGTCATGCGCTTTAGTTGCAAAATAATTTCATCAAGCGAAACACAAATTGATCTCATTAGTCTGTCCGCACTGACTCAAATGAGGCCAAGCTACACCTGGTATGAGATAACCTTGTGACTGTATTCATGTTAATTACTCTCTACTCCCTTCAGGCACAACCATCCCCTATATTGGCCTGCTCAGTTCCTGCTATTTCGTCTTTTCTGGCCAGTCACTGGAGCTCTGCCGCTATGGTTCAATGATATCTTCTGTCTTTCCATACCATCTCATTACATTTTCATTAAATTCTGGGAATAACGGACACGTGCACCTTAACTATGGTCTGCTATTTGAAGTTCTTCCACCCTTAGAATGTAGATCAACCTATGGATCCTATGAATCCGCCCCTTGTTATCTTGAAGGCCAATAACTTCCTACTGGACCTTGTTTCCAGGCTATTCTAGGTTACAGTGTCTATGTCGATACTTCTTTACCTTCTCAACTGATGGGGATATTGCAGCAAATTAGGCTATAACCTAACTATCCCTCAACTATCAGCCTAATGCTTAATTCTCAATATTCGGCAGTAGTCCCATACTTTGTCAATTTACTTCAACCTGGAGTTAATTATGGTTTTCCCCTATTAGATACTTGTGCCATTCCTCTCGCCCCCTTGGGCTAAGCTCTGAGGCTCATGCTTCCTACCTTGTACTATCAAAGATATTACCGATTAGGTCCACGTACCTCTATTCATTCTGACTCGCACTCGGGCCTATTCTGTTCACATAACCTCCCTGTCCTTCGATATCATAGCTAGGGTCATAACCATTATCTTACAGGTAGGCACTGTCGTCATTAGCATGCTATGACAGACTCAATCTTTTTCTGACTTGAGCTTTACTATTAATGGGGGTTTATCACTGATGAACCCTCTCATACACACTTGAATTCTATTGGCAACCTTATCCCCCTTCCTGGCTTAGTACCGTAAGGGTCTAGATAACTTGTAAATGATAAGGGTTTCAATCACTCTCTAATCCTTCTCGGAGGTAACAATTCTATCCCTTTTTTACTATTCCACCTAAGCATCATTGCTCGGATACTTACACTTTCTATTAAACTAAGGTATGAAGTCTTACAATATCCGAAGAGCTGGAGGTAGGAATCCTGTAATTACCACCTTCTTTTGCACCTTTCAGATAATTCAACATTAACGGCTGCCCCTGGCTGATTCTAAATATCTAGTAGGTAAGAAAACTCATATGTACGTATATACTATACTCCTAACATCCTATTCTGAGGTTGTAGGCAGAACTGGGAATGGCACTGGCATACCTATCACATTATGAGGTTCCTGGTAACTCGGGAGGGTGATGTGGAAATGTAAAAGATATCTACTTCTGCTGTTAGGCTAACCGTCCCCTAACTGTAACGCCTTATTGGTACCTCCTACTGCTGTTGTAGTTATCTTGCAACTGGCTGGTGTCTGTCTTATATCAAACATTATTCTAGACAGACATAACAATGAAAGCTTAGGGACTCAACCCTATTCAACTCTGCTTTATAGCACGATCTGAGAAGAAGGAGGGGTAACCATACTATCATGCCTCGTAGCCTCCTGCTTATAAAATGTGGTGCACAACACATTTATAAACAAGGCTCTACTAGACATGGCTTGCAGACTCCCTAGGATACGAGCTGCTCTGATACCAAGTTTGTTACGCCTCACCTTGGAAGGCATGACTGGCACCTAGTGCCATACTAGAATCTGACTGACTTGGCTGGCTTATGCATGTCTAGTGCCTGCTCGCGACTTAATTCCAGGAAACGACAAGCTATATCTAGACCATAAACACAGCCTCCGCCCGACAAGGCCGTATAACCACCTGTAAAATAAAACAGCTAACCAGAAATAGGTAATAGCAGGGAATCCTATGCGGGCTGACAAGCCACCATGATGTCTAATTATAACTGAAATGAAGGTAAGCTACTACACTAGGCCCCTCACGGCCAACATAAAAAATAAGACAAGTTTAAGCCCCACATGGCCAACAACAACTAACCGACTGATGCCTGTAGTCTGCAAGCCTATAAGAATACAAATAGTGGTTAGGACAGGGCCCCGGTCTACCCAAAATGCTATATACTGAAATACTGAAATCTCTACAACTCGGCAACTATGAATGAAAGGAGTTGGCCCAACTGCGGATTCTGAATAGCTACTACTGAAGACCCTGAACTCTGTCTGTCTAAACCTGCAGGAAAACAATACAGCGCCCAGGGGAGGGTGTCAGTACAATATGTACCGAATATGTAAGGTAATAGATAGGCTGATAAAGACTGGAAGTACATAGAAATAAGGGCAGAAAAATTAACCTGTACGCCTACTGATTCGTAATCTACATCTAACCAACACTACATATTCGTAAGCTAAGACTGTAGAATTACACATTTATAAACTATAACTAGCAGACAAGAATACAAACAATAACCTCACCTGGCCCCATAAGCCGGAAGGTGCAATCAACACAAAATAACCCATTTGGGCCCCCATAAGCCCTGGCGAGAACACCTCAATTAATATACCCCTATCCAGGTTTCTATGACTCCACTGGTACTGTAGCCAACCTACGGGTCCCCTGGGTCTAAAACTGAGCGTGCTTGGCCCCTGAACTGTAGTTGTGTCTGAGTATGGTGGACTCTTGCTGTCTGTAAGCCGGGTACCGAACTCGACGGGGTGTGCCAATACGACATAAGAGTAGTCCATCCATGGAATGGACTGCATGAGGACCTCAGACCTCATCTTCATCCCTCATGGACGGCATATCGCTCCTACGAGCAACGTCATCTAGCCCCTCACGGGCGTCGACACAGCTAGTGGCCCTGGGGTGGTCATGGATGGCTCCTAAGTGAGGGCAACCCCAATCAAGGTGCTGTGCTAACATCTCAATCTAGCCACTCAAAAGGCATAACTGGCCTTGTAGGCCTAACGCCACCACTGCTCACCCCCTAGGATAATCTGTAAAGCTACTAGTAGGCACACCGTGCACCTGTATCTGATCAGAGGATCCTGATAGTGATTATGACCTTTAATAGTCTGGACTGAATAGGGCGAGATCTGGAGTGGTCCAACACAACTCTCTATATGTCCTGCCCAGATATCTATAACTCATAATAACTGCGGGGTCGAGAATGACTAACTACTCAGTCCCTCTGCTTAGGATAACTGTAGGGCTGGTACTGGCCGAACATGCTTTTGAGCGATAGACCCCTAATCCTCCGTAGGAAGTTTATTGACATCCTTAGTCTGTGGGCAGTATTGTGCTAATATGGTACTTACTAGTGCCTTAGGCCTCATCTTGGTCTAATCGGATCTTATATTACTTTTCTAGGCGATTCTTAACCTTATAGAAAACTTTATATAGACCTAACCATTCCTGGCAACCTGTGGGTGATAGGAACCGGCTGGGGTGCTGCCCCGGCCTCTAACTACTGATAAGGTCCCCTTCCTTAGGGTACCCACGGGTCTATTTGACCTGGACGACTGGCCTGGCTTCCTGGGCGACTTATATGATAACTGCTAAGCCCACTAAGGCTGAAAATCACTGGTTATAACTAATAGGTGATTACTGTCACTCAGTTCACTAGACAACCTTAGGCTGCAGACTCTAAAACATGGCCTTCCTCTCTAAATTTCTGGCCCTGGGGTGTAGGGATACGCCAATGGTCTCTAGGCGTGCTCATCTTACTAGCTCAGGCTTGATAACTCTCACCAGCTCCTAAGATCTAGGCCTGACAACAAACATAGAATTCTACTAATGCAATGAACTGGAAAATAGAGAAGTTTCTATGATACTTCTCGCGTGTCACACTTAACATGCTCCTGTTCAACAAGGAATACTGCTATAAAATCCATATACATTTTCTAGCAGCTAACCAGAACTTATGTAACCGTAATCTACGAATAGCAGCTAATCACAATGTATCTGATCTCTATAAACTAGCAACAGCTAATTACAACATGTCTAATCACAATCTAATGGTAGCCGCTATCTACAACATATGAAACCGTTATTTATGTTTTGGAACATAAGTAGTAACACTGTATGACGAGTATACTTGCCGAGCGTTAAGCCTTACAAACCTCGATTGTCGTTTCTTGAATAACCGTTGAGTTTTCCACTTATATTTGCCAGCTCTCTTCAGTTGTAACCATTATACAAGGATAAAGAGATGAATTTCAATACCAAATTTAACGTAAAGTGATAACTTTTGATATTAATATCAACTATACTTTAAGTTAATGAAACACAGTCGAGAACGCGTAATTTCTCAGAAGTCCAGAAGGGAGAAATGCTTACTTGAAGCCTGTGATTGTATAGAAACTAGTTTCAAGAAATTCCAACAAATTTGGCTCGGTGGGGTTACGATTCTCCAGGAGAATTTCTCGAAAATAACTCCGTAGTAATTCTCCCTGCAGCCTTAAACTTCAATACCTGAGGTTAATTTGAATTCGGGTAGCGTTGGCAGCGTAAACGAAAAGCAATTAAGTGAAAATGGCGTACTTTTGCTTTCGGGACGAAGGGATGGGTTCATATATGAAATCAAATGATCCAATTAAATATATATAAGATTCGGGCGGTGGACACGGGGTCCGTGGCACAGACCCTGTCGCGCCGATTCACGGGCGTGCCACGGAGCCCAATGCGCCAGGGAGGGTCCGTGCCACATTGCCCTTTGGGAAGCTGGTCCGGCCTTCTCCTGCACTGTCCCAACCCCGTGGTCGTTCGACCTTTCTCTGGGCCCTCTCTCATACGTATTGTACTCTAAAACTCTTTACTAACGTATAAATATACCGACTAATTATTAGAAACTTACGGGGTGTAATAGTTTTTACCCAATGCATGAAAATTTTATTTCTCTATATGGGCTTGATCTAATTGAATTACTACTATTGAATTTTGAATTATAGGCAATTTTTATGTTGTTTTTCATTACAAATCATGTTTCAAGTTTTTTTTATAAATCAAATTGCCCATTTATGAAAAGTTCATGAAAAATCAAAGTTTATGATGCATGTGCAAGTATTATGAATTATTGATGATGAAAAGCATGTTTTCAAGATACCCATGTTTATAAGCATGTTTTCAATGAATTGAGTATTGTAAGACATGTTAAAGTATTGGGAAATGCCCACATGTTGAAGAATAATTTACGATTTATGAAATAGATCTCATGATTTACCAATTTATGATATTAGCTGTCTAAAGGGCCGTTGATTCTTGGCTAATCATGTTTCAATGGGTATCAATGAATGATAAATGTTTACTTAGCCATGAATATTAATAAATGATGTTATTGATTTATACATGAGCCTAATGTGCATGTTCTTGGGAGTAGTGTCTAGCACCGAGCAACCTGACATTCAAAGGACTACGTCGGTGACTCATAACCACGTGCCACCATGGGTTTAAATTAAATATATTACAATGATAATGATTCCCTCTTTCGTGATATCACATAATGCACTTCCCTTGCCTGGAAAGCCAGGAACGACTCTGGCCACTTGAGTGAGATAGTTGGGGCATCATGTAAGGCTCTACCATGATGGTGTCAGTTATGAAGAGTCCTCCCATTGTTCTGCATGTTTTATGCATTTTTATGTTTATTTTATTGGATCAATGATGATTTGATAAAGTTTCTCTTATGATTATGATAAGGAATGGTTTACGAATGATTTGAAAACTTTGAGCCTTATGTTATCTTATGATATTTATGATACGAGCATGATGTCCTCTCTTATGATCATTTATGAGCTTTTATGTATTTTTAAATGTCTATTTTACTTACCTTGCTTACTCGGTACATTTCACATACTGACCGCATACTCTATGCTGTATCATTTTATGATATAGGCTCCTATCTTCAGATCCAACATCGTCATTAGCTTGTTATGGAGTTACGCATTCAGCTTGTTGGTTAGTCCTCATTCTCCGAGGACCATTTGATTCAGACATTGATATTTTCTTTTAGTTTCAGTTGCCGGGTTAGTTGGGGATGTTGTCCCATCAACCCATCTGTTACGTTAGAGGCTTTCATACTATGTGTAGTACTCCGCTGTTATGTATTTAGTATGTACCGATTATCATGCTATGTTATTTTATGTTCATACTTATGATATGTTGATATGTTAAGTATTCTTTTTTGATTATGTGAAGTTAGATGAATGTTCATTCCATGGGTTGACTTGGATTCTCTCGGGGGCTCCTTGTCCCGTGTTACGATCTGGGTCTACATTCGGGTCGTGACATAGGCTCAAGATTTGTGTACCAATGATGTGTTGTGGGTTTATAGCACATTCAACGCTCAAAACTAAGAAAATAGCATGGACTTAGGTGTATTTATGTGGATATGAGGTATTTTCCTTTTGTTACAGAATAAACATGTGTTGGAACTGAAAATTGAAAAAGATAGCTTAAAAAGTGCAAAATGGGCAAAAAGTGCAGACCACAGTACGGATTGTAGGAAGGACTTACGAGTCGTACTGGTGGCTGTGAGAAGTTGCTGAAAGTTAAGGTTGAGCAGATGTGACCCACGAGTCCCAAAACAATTTGTATCAGGCCTATACAAGTCTTGATGAAATCTGGAAGAATTGCATCTGAGTTTGACTCCTGCTACGAGAAGTAAGTACGACCTGTAAGATGAAGGTATGAGTCGTACCATTCTGGTCGTGATGAACTTCAGAAAAACTTCAAAAATCTCTAATTCAAAGTACGGGAGCTCAGTACGAGTTGTGAGTTGATGGTACGAGTCGTACCCAGATCCAACACTTAGCCATAATTTAGCCAACTGAGATTGTACAAGAGGAAGCTATGGATCGTAGGTCGAGTCGTAGCACTAGCAACGACAGATATGGAAATTCACCCTTTTGCTTAGGAAAAAGGATTCTTGTGTCTATATAAATATGTTTTAGGTTTTATTTTTATGGAGGATGTCAGTTTGATAGTTTTAGAGAGTAGAAACCTTGAGAAAGAGAAGATTGAGTTGGTCTTAACTTGTGATCAACCTGTTCTTGAATTCTTCTTGTTCTTACTTTTTCAAGATTTTGTGGAGTAATTGAAGGAAGTGTGTTTCTCAATCATTATTGTAAGTATTGATTTTTATTCTTAATCATGAATGCTAATCACAACCTTGCAACTATGAGAGGCTAAAACCTCCATAGCTAGGGTTATGGGAACCATGGTGAATTAACAAGCTAGGGTTACACAAAGTGATTTTAAAACCAATACAAACACTTATATTGTATTCTCTTCATGCTTAAACATTTCTTAATGGTGCACAACGTTAGGACATGCCTTGAATTCTTTACTTGCTTTGGTTGAAGAGGTAGAGATTAGGAAAAGAGAATTACAATGGAGCCTTGATATTGATGATCATTGTATTAACTTGAGCTGTGGTCACAGGATAGTTAAATCTGAAACTTAGTGATAACTGATAGTTGAAACCACTCATGAGACTTGGTCGAGTGATTGAGTATAGTCATCTAATTGGGACAGATCGGTCATTTGAATGAACCTAAGTTATCAATTCTATAAGTAAGTATTGGTGATAATCGAGAGTGTATACCTGAAGAAGTTATGAACCCATGGGGAACACAAACCCAAGTTATCCTTTGATATTGACTTAACATCAGAATTTTGATATTTTCTTTTATTATTGGTTTTTTTTAGAATCCCCCTATTTTGAAGTAACTACCTTACAAGTTCAGTTATCGGCTATAATCCAGTCTCCTTATTCCCTGTGGGATCGACCCCAACCTCAAGTTGGCTTCTTTATTGACAAAGTCCGCTTCTCACTTTAGTAAGAGGTGTGTTTTGAACATTATCAACCAATCAAGAGTATTCCCTTTGAAGGAGCGGACAAACTGCTTAACAAGGTAATCCCCATAGGTTCCCACATTGTTACATGTTTTGATAAAATATGCAATATGCCGCTTTAGGTTTCTTTAAATTGCTGAAATTTGGGACGCTGATCACCGACAAACATCTTAAGGCTATCAATTCTTATGGTGTACAACTTTGCATATTTGAGAGAGCATTTGGAAGTAACTCTATACTTTTTCTTGATAGCCCTCTTAATGAACTCCTTCAGCTGGTCAAGTGGAATCATCCCTTCAGAAGAAACTAAAATTTCCTTGGTGGGTGATGCATGTTTTGTGGGAGTTTTAGTCTCTTGAACTTCTGGAGCCTTTCCAGGTGCATGAATAGACTTTCCTTCCACTTGGCCGTCCACCATGGTCATCAACTTCTCAATTCGAGCATATTGACTTTGCACATACTTGGTGAAACCTTCAATTACCTTCATCAAGTTTGCTAGTTGCTCCTACATAGATTAAGCATCAGTTACCATTGGTTGAATGATTATTGGGGATGTTGGATAATAGCGTGGATTGTCACATAAACTGATCTTAGATAGGCTCATCTTATGTGGTGTGAGTGGAGAAGACCCATCACTCGAAGTATTATCTCTCCCTGCGCAACAGAGTTCTTGGATCCAGAGGGGTCAAGTAGAGCCAGAGTCTTCTTGATTTTTTCAGCAACACTGCTTCCTCCTTCTGATGCATAGCTAGAGGATCTTGATCATGACTGTAATACCCCGGGAACCCAAGGATCAGATCTGATAGTCGAAATAGGGAAAAATTTAAAACTGGTATTGCAGGCACAGAATGAGTCGTTGGACGACTTGTGAGGACAGCTCAGGAGTCTTCAGGTGACTCGTGGGGAGGCCAGGAAAGGGTTGGAAAGTTTGGAGAAAAAGGGGTCCCCACAGGCGTGGGAACGACTCATGACCAGAAACCACGAGTCGTTAGGTCAGCCGTGGGGTAAGGGAGAAGGTAAATAGAAGAAGGCAAGACAGTGTACTAAACGGAAGCTGAACATGACTCGTTGGGTATAGTAATGAGTCGTGGGGTGATATCAATGTATAGTGATGTAATTGAGGCATTGCACTTGACGATTGATGACCTCGAGTCCACCCCTAACGAGTTTTTATATTAGTTGTTGTGAACCCAGGACGTCAGGCTAGACAGTGTACTCGATGAGTAGCCTGACGAGTCGTTTGCCCCAGTGACGAGTCGTCAGGTCGTCCGTTAGGACCACCTGACAGTTATATTCTGCGATTTTAGTAATGCCTTTTTTGTAATTCCTAAGTTCTGGGGGCCTATACTACGTCGTTTAAGGCTCATTTTAGTGGGTTTTAAGAGGGAAAAACCTATTCTAAGTCATTCATTACATGGATGCAAACTTGAGAGGTTGAGGAGGTGATTCAAGGCTTGTATTCAAGGTTTCCATTCAATTTCCTCTTGGGTAATCAAAGATTTGGTGGAATCAATCCCTTCCAAGTATGTAGGGTTATGAGTGGGTGCCTTCTTCCACACCTATGCGCAATTTCTATCAAATCATGAAAATCTCCTATGATCAAGTGTGGGGTTTTACCCGAATGCATGAATATTCAATTTCTTTACATGGGTATGAGTTGATTATGATTTTATTATAAAATTGTGAATCATGGGCTGATTTTATAATGATTTCAGTTAAAATTATATTTCTAGCTTTTATGAATGTTGAAGCCCATTGATGATATGATCATGAAAACTAAGATTTGCAAAGTAAATGTGATAATGATGAGCTATTGTGATGCAAAGCACGATTTGAAATTACCCATGTCTATAATCATGTCATCAATGAGAATTGAGCAATTCTAAGTATGATTAAGCTTTGGGCAATGCCCACATGTTGATTTCAAATGATGATTTTCCCGAAATAAGCTTACCGCATTGTTTTGGAGTGAAGTCTCCCAAATTCCATATTTTAGCTTGTGGTATGTTTGAATTAAATCTTCCTATGTATAGATTACCGCATGGTTTTGGAGCAAGGGTTCCCAAGTATGTTCAGCTTTTGGTAGGTTTTAAACTAAAGCTTCTCATATGCATGAATTCTATTGAGATGTATGTTATTATTAAGCTTCATATTTATACGATGTTGAGTCAATGCATGATTATATGTTGAGCTTCACCAATAGATGATGTTGAGCTTCGTTATATACAATGTAGAGTATATGCATGTTTTTGGGTGAAGAGTCTAGCACCGAGCGGGCTAAGGGTCGATCACCCTATGCCCCAGAACTACACGCCAATGTAGGTTGATACTATTATATGTTTTGGGACCTCCCTTGTGAGTTTCCCCTTGCCCGAATGGGCCTTCAGCTTGATATCGATATCATGGTAGCGTCCTTAGCCCTGACAAGGTTTTGGACGGCTTTGCCCACTTGAGTGTGATAGTCGGGACCATGTAAGCTCTATTGTGGTATGTCGGTTAAGTGACGAGTCTCCCATTGTCTATATGATTCAGATTTGCATATTCATACTCAAGGTTATTATTTTATGCATGCATGTTCTAAAAGCAAGGTTTGACTCATTATTCAGCTTTTCTTATAAATGTCATATTTCAGCTTTGAGTCATTCGAGTCAGCTATGATGTTATGAAGTTATGTATAGTCATGTTATGAAAAGTTTATGATTTCAGAAAGAGTGCATGCCAACCCTCCCCTCATATTTGAAAGCTTATGATATGATATGAAATGCTTAACATGATTTATTTTACTTAAGAGGTTTTACTTATCTTGCATACTCGGTACATTTCATGTACTGACCACATACTTTCTATGTTGTATCGTTTCATTATACAGGACCGGGCTCTTAGGTTCATCCTCGTTCTTAGATAGCTTATCGGAGTTAGTAACTGCTCGATTGGTGAGTTATCATCCTTCGATGGCTAGACTTTCAGTTTCCCTTATGTATTTCCACTTTCAGTATTGTTGAGTTAGTTAGGGTCTTGTCCCATCAACTCATTCAGATTAGAGACTTTTCAAACTTATGTATGTAATCAACTTCGGATGTTTATTCTGATGTTATATCTAAGTTATACTTCCGCTGAGTTTATATTGTTGACTCATCAGTTTAATGATTGAGTTAGATGTATGCTTGTGCCATGGGTTAACTTGGGGTCTCTCGGGGTCTCTTATCCCGTGTCTACGATCCGGGCCTCCGCCTGGGTCGTGACAATGAAAAAGATCCAAATATTAGAGTTGATGCAGATGGAACTTAGAGTGTTTGTTGTCCTAACATGCTTGCTTTGCTTCTCATGGTGATTCTAAAACTTTTAAAGGTAACACCGAGGGTGCTTTCCACATCAACACAGAACTTGGAGTTAGCTGCATTGGGGGAAGTTGAATTGAAATTGATCTTCTTTGAAGCTATTTCAATGTTTTTGATTCTTGAAGGTTGAAAAGATGAGATGACGGGTAGAGATTGTCCCATTGGGTGTCCCAGAAATTGTAGACAATAAAATATTGCGTCGAAAAAATATTACAATAATCGTAGTATTTTTATTTCAAATGTGAGTGTTATAATCTCTATTAATCCTCTGATTCTTCCTTTCGAATATAAATTCAAGGACTTTTGAGCTTGATCTTGAACTTGAACTTGATGGATTTGATCTTGACTTGTACTTGAATTTAAGGGCTTTTGAGCGTGATCTTGAATCTAGTAGTCTTGATCTTGATTTGTATTTAAATTCAAGAGCTTGAAGCTTGTTCTTAAATCTTCGTCTTGATCTCTGAAACTTGTAGAGAAATATTTGAGTTCTTGAATACTTGTAGCTTCTAGAAAAATCTGCGGTGTTTGTCTACGAGCTCTCTCTGGCTTGTTGTTGAAATGCAGGTCCCTTTTCTGAATTATTAGACTCCTATTTATAGTTGTAGGATGGAAGAGTTGCGATAAGGACGAACTTCTTTCAACCAATCAGATTTAAGTTGACATGACAATCTTTGATTGGTCGGAGCATGTCACTTATACACGTGACACATTTTCATTGGCCTTTGATTCGACAAGGCATGTTGTGTCATTTTGATATGTGGCATGATCCTATTGAATTTTTTATTTGACTTGGCGTGGCATGTCATTTGACACATGACGCCAATTTGGGCTTCTAGAAAAATGACATCTTGGGATAAATAAAATGGACTTATCATTTGTAGCCCAAGTTAATGGACTAGCCTAAAGAAATTGAACCATTAATTAAATTCATATTTAGTAGACTCAAATGATTAATTCAATTATATCAATCCACAATATCTATTTGGATTAATATATTCTAAATTTAATATAATTCAAATTTCTTTTAGATTTAAATTTGATAAAGTTTAACCATCTACAAGTGCTTTTAAGTATTTATTTTAAACTAAAATAATGAAAATAAGCCAAAAGTCATGAGTTAGAAAATTTTTAACTTATGACTTTGACTATTAAATCATAAATCATAAGACCAACCAAACAGGCTCTTAGGGGTCATTTGGTATGCAGAATAAGAAATAATAATCCCTAGATAAAATGCAGGAGTATTTCAATCCTGTGTTTGATAAGGAGTATTAGTTAGTCCTGAGATTATTTATCCCACCATTTATACTATAACGACAGGATAAGTTTTTCTATATATTTGGTGGGATAACTAATCCCATGAGATATCTCAATCCACGAAATAACTTTATTTATCATATCCCCATACCAGATGACCCCTTAGTGTATTACCCTACCAATCCCGAATTTTACTTTTATTGGGGTATCTTGTAAAAAATATGAGGGGAAACGGATGGTGGATTCGAAAAAGGGAATGGTGCTATTATGCAACATTAGGGCCAGTTTGGAAAGTTATTTGGGAATGGATTTTAAGTGTAATAGGTCGTTCACATGAATATCCTTATTTTGAAGTGGTCTTTAATTTTTGCTCCTTATATTTTATCCTTCAGCATTTTAATTGATAAAAAAGGGTCAAGAATGCTCCTAACAAATAAAAAATTTCGCAAGGCATAAGTTTTGGCACAAGTTATGCCTCACGACATAAATGCACACAATTTATGTATCAGAGGTATAAATTTTATAGCATGACATAAGTTCAGTAACATGAATTTGTGTTTGGGCCATAATTCAGCAGATGGATGAACTTGTGCCCAGGGCATAAATTCAGCAACATGAATGAATTTGTGCTTCAACAGCATGAATGAATTTGTGCTTGGGGCATAAATTCAACAACATAAATTTGTGTCTGGGTCATAAATTCAGCAACATGAATTTGTGCCTTGAGGCATAAATTTAGCAGCATGAATTATGATTTTGTGCGTTGGGCATAAGTTTAGCAGCATTAATTTGTGCCTTCTGGGGCTAATCTCTACCTGACGAAATTTTAAAAAAAATATTAAGGGTAAAGATATGTGTTGCGAATTAAGTAGCACTTAATTTATGTCTTCATGCAAATATTCTCTTAAAAGGTTTGTCTAGTAAAATTAAGTCATAATTAAGGATATTTTGAATATAAAATTATCATTAGATGAGTTGTAAGGGTAAAAATTAAAGCCACCCAATCGAGGAACAAAAATTAAAGACCACCCCAAAATAAGGGCAGTCTGTGCAAAAACTTAAAGTGTAATTGAGTGTGATTATACAGTTTGACCTGCTTGTTAGGCCACATAATTTCTTGGTTAGCAGGAAATTAAGTGTAATTTGGAGGAGATAATTACACTCTCCAATTCTAAGGAGAGATGAGAATTACAAGTAATCACATGGTGTAATTACACGATTATTTTTTAATTTTTTAATTTTAATTATAATTAATTAATTAACGTATTTATTTATTTTAATTTCTATTATTTTAATTTTTTTATTAATTTTTAAATATTATTCATCGTACATTATTTTTCATTTCCTTTCTTCTCATTTCTCAATTTTTACTTCTTGTGATTCCATGTAATTGCTTGTATTTTTTATTTTTTTTTATTTCTTCATTTAACTCAAATGCGTTATTATTCTAAATTTTGAATTAATGTACCATTCAATTATTGAATGATGTTATAGAATTATATTTTCCTTGTGTTTTGAATTATGTCACTTAAGTTATATTAGAAATTTCCATAAAAGTTCTATGTTAAATTCTTTTTTTTTTAATTTATAAATATTTTGTATTTATGTTATATTTTTAGTTTTAACTTATTTGCTCTAGTAGTATTAGATTATTATTCACATTACATGTCATTCTTTTCAGTTAGAATTGATGGATTATCTTTTGTCAAATATTTGAATAATTTTATAATATTATATTTATAATATTAAAGATTTTGTCAAACATGCATTCCATGATGTTCTTAAAAAATATGATTTTTAGTTTTTTATAATTAATTAAATTAAAATGTTATTAATTTAAAAATATATATCAATTATTTTTATAGTATTAGTTAAAAATATACATTTATTAATTAATATATTTTCACAAGATAATTTGTATCTTAAATACCTAAATTAATATCATTTATAAAGGAACATATTTCTTAAATATTAATTTTAAATTTTTTATAATTAACTTTTCTATTTTAAAATTTAAATCTAATTGTGTAATTACACTTGTGCAATCAAACTTGTCGTTATACTGTAATGAAATTATGCCAAATAAATAGATCATGGCAATTACTATGCTTTGTAATATTAGATTGTGTAATCACTTCCCCAGTAATTACACCAATTTCAATTATTAGGTAGCCTTCCAAACAGACCCTTAAAGTCACTCATCTACATGTGATTGTTATCTTTTGTTAAGCCTGTTCATTGTGTATTATCCTTTCTCTTGCAAGTAGTGTGTAAAAAAATTGTATTCATTTTTCCCAACATTATACATGGATCAAGTATATCATGGAGAATTCTTCAAAAAAAATGTGTTTTCCATTATAAGATTTGATAAATGAGATCTTGAGTCAGTATTTACATAATCTTCTTCTCTTCAAAGAAATGATTCATCGAAATAATGAGTGATTTGATTGATGAAATCCTCAGACCATACAAATTGATGTATTTTTAAGATCATAAGCATAATGGTTTTAATTGCACTTTGACAATATAAATCATTAAGGTTAGTTCATCACTTTTATCATATTTCCTAACTAATGTAGTTTGATGTGTATCATTTTGAGGATTTTCTAACTTCATCCATATATTCTTGTACTCTATTTATTGTCCATGTTGGTTAATCAAATTGGAAAAGATTTGTTGGTTAGTTAGTTAGTCACGTGAGTTGCACGTGCTAATATGTTATAAAGTTATTAGTAGAGTTAGTTATAACACACTCTGGGATCCCTACTTCTTTCCCAATATTTTCTATATAAGTAATTGAGTGGTCCAATTGCAATGTATTGAATAGTAAAAATCAAAAAATCAAGAACTTCTCTCTTTTCCCTTGCTTCATTGCTAGTTCATCTCGAGCACAAGTTGTTCAATGGTAATTCTGCTCATTTTCCTTTTAGGCTGAGCTCAATTCTTTTTAATTTTTTATAGTTCATACCATTGATATAGAAGAAGTAAATTCTCTGTCCTGTGGCCATGGGAGATCACAATACTAGAATGTAAGAATTGCAAAAACAAGTTGACAATCTCGAAAGATCTATGTAAGGGTTTGTTAACTCTGTTGCAAAAATGCGACAGATAGTCAATCTGAGAGTGGCACAAGTCATGAAAGAGTTCCAAAGGATACTGATGACCACTTTGAATCCTCCTAGGTTTAACCTTATCCTATAGAATTGGAGGACAATAGGGTACTAGAAGGAAACAATCATAGGGAAGATAACATACTTAGAAATTATCAGTTGTGAACTCGCAATTTCTAAGATTTTTGGGTAGGGATTAAAGAATGTCTCTAAAGATGTGAGAAGTCCTTTAAAGTGGATGAAAATTCTGAGGAATCAAAGGTGAAGTTAGCCTCTTGTAAATTGACGACAAGGCATTGCAGTGGCACCAATCATGTATATAAAACATAGGTGTCAAGGGAATAACTGCAACGGGGTTAATATGTGAGGAACCTATACACTAGATTTGGAGTAAAGATATTTGATGATTTAATGGGGGACTTTAAGGATCTCAGACAAGTAATTTCTGTTCAGGATTATATGAATCTTTTATGAATTACTCACTTGAGTCGAGCTATCAGAATGTTATGTTTTGTTAGCTGTTCTGTAAGAGGTTTGAAAACCTGAAATTGGCTTACCTGTTAAAATGTTAGCACTAAGAACCTTAGAAAAACAGTTAGTTTAGCTAGATTTAAGAACAAATATTAATCATCCAGAAACATGTCTTTTCTGGCCCCTCCCTTCTACCCAATCCCATGTTCTTTTGTAGTCATTCTTACACCAACCCTCCAATTTCACACAAACATGGCCATCCATCCAAACCCACTCACATTTCTTCTAAACCTCAAAATTCTTCTTTCCCAACCAACCTAAAGCCTTATTAGAAGAATGCTAGATTACTAACATCTGTTGAAAGGAAAAAAAAGGAGTTAAAATATGTGTTTTAACTGTGATGAGAAATATAATTACGGACATATTTGCAAGAAAAAGATATAATTATTTTACAAGAAAGCAGAAGAAGGGGAAGGAGAACCCATAGAACTAGAGGAAGATATCATGGTCGATCCAATTGAATTTTTGACCATGATTGATCAGGGTATTGAAATTGATGGTGAAGGATCTATATTACCTCATGTATCAGTTCATGCTATGAATGGATTACTTGACTGTAGAACTATGAGTGTGACTGTATTTGTGAAGGGAAAGACACTCCATGTTTTAATTAATACTGCAACACACATAACTTTCTTTAGTTAAACACTGCCAGGAGGTTAGGCTGTATTATGACGACTATTTCACCTTTTGCTGTTTCTATGGATGATGGCAAAAGGATTTATAGCAAATATGTTTTCAAAAACTTGGTGTGGTAGATGCAAGGGGTAAATCATTTGAGTCTGAGATACTAGTATTACTGATTGGTGGGGGGGGGGGGGAGAGGGAAGGGGGGTCGTAACATGCTTCTAGAAATTCAGTGGCTAATTTCATTGAGGGATATTACTTGGAGCTTCAAAGGACTTAAGATGCAATTCACCATCATGGGTCATAAGATCTCATTGAGGGGGATACTGATGTCTTCAAGGGCACATGCAAGCATACATATCAAGTAATATAGGAAGGTGAAGTCCCCACATTGTATCCATAGAGACTTGTCAGATTAATTGCTTAAGTTAAATCTTTATTTCACTATTCAAAAAAACACAAGTAAAATTTGGAAAGGGTTTTCAAATTACTTTCTACTACAACTTGAAATGTAACTAAAATATAATATAAAAATTCATTTTCAAGAGAGTTATAGTTCAAATGATGATTAAGATCCAGGGTCTTAGCACTATTGCTTTCAGATTGAGTTTTAGGATTTAAATACGCTAGACTAAATCATCAAAAGACTACTAGTTAGAAGTTACAAACTCATTTCTCGACTATTCTCTTGAATAACCAAGAACTATCTCACGAACCCTAACACCTATACCTATGGTTGCAGGAGAAACATGAGATGACGGTTGAAGATACTTGACTCAACTGAGTAGGGTTGCAGGGTATATCCCTATCCTCAACAAATAAATCAACTTTTTGAACTCTTGAAGAGGAATCAAAACCTACTCTATGTTTATTTTAACCCTCAATAATGTCCTCTCCCAAGTTCAACCAATGAGCTAATGGGTAATATTCGAAAGGTGGTCAGACTAAGGAATAAATATGAAATCAAGTAAGCATAAACAATCTTGAAAAGAAAAATTAAATATTCAAACTACAACCATCAAGCTATGGCCAAAACCCTAGAATAGGGAGTTTAGCAACTCATGTTCAAGTGTAAACCCATAGAAATCATCATTCGAATCACAAAGATAAAGAGTAATGAAGAAAAACCCAAGAAGAAAATGGAACTGCTTGTATCCTCCCCAAAAGCTGCACACAATGTTCGATTCCTTATCAAATTCCCTAGAAATGTATTTATAAGCACGGTAACAAATTTCCCCTTTGCCCTTAAGTAATTCAGCTTTTGGACTTAGAAAAACAACTCCCAGATAAGCCCTGGCAGCGCCACTTCACCTATCTTGCTGGACTTGGATTGAATTTCTTAGGGAAAATGCATAAAATCCCCCCCAAACTTGTCCACAAAACTCACTTCAACTCTTTAAATTTACGGGCATTTAAATACCCCCCTTAACAACTTTAAATTGAATTTTAATCAACCCTCCCTTGCCCACACCAAGTCAAGGCAGGGTGTTGTTGAGTCACGCGCGTTCTTAAGAAGACACGTATTTATGAGTAATTTTTTAAATATAAATTATTAGTTATTTAAAATTAATTATATTAATAAAAATATGACCCACCCACTTCTCAAAGAAAGACCCGACCCGTCCCAAATAAACACCCCTAATTCCTAAACAATCTAACTCAGTTGGTTACCCAAATAAACACCCCTAATTCTCACACTCGAACTCTGAAGTGATCGTGTTCTGTGTTTTGTCTTTAGGGTTAGGGTTGAGGTGCCCATCGACAAACACAAATTACTCAGGTTAGTACTTTGCCTTTAGGGTTAGTGTAGAATCTGTGTTTAGGGGTTTTTCTTGACAAAAATTGATCTTCGATCTCCAATTTGTATTTTCAGTTTGAGAATGGATTTTGTGTTCGTAACCTTGAGGTTTCACCATGGAGAGATATTACAAGAAAAACCTAGCATTAAGTATGAAGAAGGTTTGGTTACAGATTGTTTTGACGTAGATGTTGATAAATTCTTCTACTTCGAGTTTGTTGATTATGTTAAAGAAATTGGATATAATTGTTCGTCTTGCATTTTTTATATCAGGCCACCTAAATGTGGTTATTTAATAGAAATTAAAAATGATAGGGACATTATTGGTATTATACCTCAATTAAAAAATAGGGATATGTTGAGCTCTATGTATCCCACTTGATTGAAGAGCCTGTTGTGGTCCCCCCTGCCCTTGAATATGTAAACCATGTAGGTGGGGAATCTGCTGCTACTTTTGAGGGTAGTGAGAATTTAGGGTTTGAAGGGGCTGCACAACCCCAAGAGCCTGTTGGGGAGGACTTGGGTGGGACTTCAACCACTGCTGCTGAAGCTGATGTTCCCTTAGTTGAGTCTGATTGGGAAAGTGAAACTGAAGTTAGTGAAGATTCAGAAAATTTAGAGTTTGATGAAGGTGAAGAAGAATATGGTAGTGATGTTCATGAAGAGGTTAGAATTCTTAGGGAAGACAAAAGGGCTGCCAAAACAAAAAAGAGGAAAGAAAAAGGTCATAGAGCTAAAAGAGTTGATTTAGGTAAACAAGGTGTGGATTTGGGATATGATGAGTATGCATCAAAGAAAAAGAGTACTCTAGAGGGCAAAATAGTTGGTGATGAGCCATATTTTGATTCAGATGAAGCTGTTAGCTTTGAAACAAATACAAATGAAGATGTTGAAGAAGCTAATGATGCAAATGATGTTCAAAAACCTGCAAGAAGAGAAAAAAGAGCAAGAAGATCAAAAAGAAATAGACATAGGGTTATTTTTTATCCTTCTTGTCAAGTAATAGTTTGTGAGACTGCCTTGCCTTTGAAAGTGTAAAACAGTTTAGAGAAGCAATCACTAGGTATGTAGTTCAAGAACATGTTGAGTTAGATAAGTATGTTAATGAATCAACTAGGGTGAGGGTAAGGTGTACAACAGGTTGTCCATGGATGTTGTTTGGAAGTTATGATTCTAGAACAAAAGACTGTGGTAAAGAATTATAATCCAGTTGCATAAGTGCAATGACACAACTAAAAACAAACTGGTGAATTCAAAGTACTTGTCAGAAATATACAAGGACAAAATTATTTCTGAACCTGGCATTAGAGTTTTTCAGTTGCAAAATTTAGTTAAAAATGAGTTGGAGGTGTATGTTGGGAGGACAGTGGCAAGAAAAGCTAGAAACATAGTGTTACAACAGATTATGGGTGACCATGTGTAGGAGTTTAGAAGAATTTTGGATTATAGGGATGAACTCCTAAAGACTAATCCAGGCAGCACATGTGTGGTGAGACTTAGTGAAGAAATCTTTGAAGATGGAAGAAAAATGTTTGAATCATTTTATATATGTTTTGATGCTTTGAAGAAGGCATTCAAAGATGGTTGTAGGAGATGTATTGGACTTGATGGATGCTTTTTGAAAGGTGTTTGTAAAGGCCAATTACTTGTGGCTGTTTGTAAGGATGGAAACAATCAAATGCTACCATTGGCTTGGGCAGTAGTTGAAGTTGAAAATAAATTCACTTGTAAATGGTTTGTAAGCCTTTTAAGGGATGATCTTGAGCTTGGAGATGGGAAAAAGTTGACTACCATTACAGATATACAGAAGGTGGTTTATGTTTATTTATTCATTATTTATATTTTGAAATTTTTTATTACATTATACTATTGTAATCTAATATTTCTAATAATTATATTATAGGGTCTTGACTTAGCTATCCAGGAGTCGCTGTCAAATGCAGAACAAAGAATGTGTGCCAGAAAGATCCTAGCCAACTGGTCTAAGAATTGGAGAGGCATTGAGAGGAGGAACTATTTTTGGAGATGTGCTAAGTCTACATTTCTCCAAGAATTGAGAAGAAATTTGGATCATATGGAGAAGTTAGGGGATAAAATATGTGATGACTTGTTGTGGTACAATATAGAAAGGTGGTCTAAGATTTACTTCAAGACCTTTAGTTGTTGTGATAGTGTTGACAACAACAAGGCTGAAAGCTTCAATTCATGGATATTGGGGCCAAGACACAAGACTATCATTACAATGCTTGAGGAAATAAGAGTCAAAGTGATGAGAAGAATAGGACAAATGAGGGAGTTTTCCAATACTTAGATAACTGACATTTCTCCAATGGCCCTAAAAGTATTGCAAGAGAATACATCAAAGTCAATGAGGTGTAGCCTTGAATGGAATGGTGAATATGGCTTTGAGATTAAGGATAGCTTGGGTAACACATTTATAGTGAAGCTGAACGATCAAACTTGTACTTGTAGATCCTGGATGCTAAAAGGTATACCTTGTTGTCATGCTATAGCTGCACTTCATTTCAGAAAATTGGAGCCTATTAACTATGTTGCACATTGGTATAGTAAGGAAACTTACCTCAAGACCTATAGTTACTTCATTCAGCCTATTACTAATATGCAAATGTGGCCAGAATCAACCAACCCTTCTATATGACCACCTGAAATAAAAAAACTGCCAGGCAGGCCCAAAAAGTGTAGGAGGAAGGAGCAGACTGAAAATAAAATAGGAAAGTTGTCTAAAAAAGGTGTTGAAATGACCTGCAACATTTGTCACGCAATGCATCTCTTCTTGTCTAGAACTTTCTAAGTGTGACTCAAGACGAAATCCTAGATGTAGTTGCACTTAGAACATAATTTTAGGCTTTCATTTGAATAGTCACTTCATCCAAAATGACCTTCGAAAATGTCTTCCCTTGCTAGCTAATATTGAGCTTATGGACTATTTATTCTTGGAAACTACATTATAAGCCAATGTCCCTTTTTGTACCTTCTTCTCAGCACCCATCCTCCCTAATTGCTAGTGGTGAGTGAATGAGAATAATGGGGGCTTGAAGACCAAGACATAGGGAGAGAAAAGGAAATCAGTGAGCAAGAGGCAAAAAGCCTAAGTTTGGGAGTTTACAAGAAAGGGGGAAATATGAGGAGCCTAAATTTGAGGTAGCACCAAATCGTGTTCTAAAGGAATGAAATGATGGGTTGAAAAACCTTAAGGTACCAAAAAAGGAAGAACAGTGAAATGGTGTTACCTCTTACTTAGATAAGGCTAAATGTGATAGCCAAATGGGCTACAAGGAAGGTCTTTGAGAAATAGAAGATGAAAATGGTTGAAAAAGGAGGAATAAGGTGGAGTGATCTAAAAAATTGGATAGGGAGGATTAAAGTATTCACATAAAGGCATTAGGGAGTGTCACAAACCGAACGTAGGCCTGGACTGAAACACGGGACAAGGAACCTCGAGGGACTCCAAGTGGACCCATGGCATGAACTACATCTAACTAAATCATGAAAATGATAGATCAACATGATAAACTTAGCAGAAGTCTGAAATAAGCATAACATCAAAAATATACACGAATACGAAGCTGATTACTTTCTATGTCTGAAAAGCCTCTAAAACAAATGAGTTGATGGGACAAGACCCCCAACTAACTCTCTAAGTATGAAACTGAATACATAAAGAAATAAAGCATGGTCCTCGGGAGATGAGGACTCACCAACAACTGTGGGATGCTAACTCTGGCGGGCTGTCTAAGGATGAGGCTGAGTTTGAGTACCGAGGCCTGTATCATAAAACAATACAAAATAGAGTACGCGGTCAATATAAGGAATGTACCGAGTATGCAAGGTAAGTAAAACCACTTAAATAAGTAAAATCATTAAACATGCACATTGTGAAACATAACCAAAATAAGATTTTGAGAGTAAATCTTGCATGCTACTTTTTGAAATCATGATCTGATCATAAATGAATATCATAACTGAATCGAATGACCCAAAGCTGAAAACTGAATATCATAAGTAAGGAGTGAACGTTGGGTCAAACCTGCTTCAAACATATATAATGAATGATAAACATGCATAACTGAAAACATGAGGAACAATGGGAGATTCGTCATTTAACCGACATTACCACGATAGAGCTTACGTGGTCCCGACTATTACACTCAAGTGGGCAGAGCCGTCTAAAGCCTTGCTAGGGATAAAGACGCTACGATGATATTGATATCAAGCTGAAAGCCCCGTTGGAGCAGGGAAAGCTCACAAAGGAGGTCCCGAATAATCTGAACATACCTATGTTGGCTCGTAGTTCGGAGGCATAGGATTGACTGACCCTTATCCTACTCGGTGCTATACAGTACTCCCAAAACATGCATATGCTCTCCATTGTTTTCAATGAAGCTGACCATCGTCTAGAGACGAAGCTGAATAACCATATACATAATAAATATGAAATCATACATGAGGAGCCTTGGCTCAAACCATACCACAAGCTGAACATAAGTTGGAGCCTAGACTCCAAAACCATGTGGTAAGCTAATTAATATGAATTGTAAATCATACTTGAACATATGGGCTTTCCCAATATTTAATATGCTTGAAAATAACTTGATTTCCTTGAAAACATTATCATAAAACATTATCATAATCATGGGTAGCTTGAAAACATGCTTTTCTCATCAATAGTTCATCATAATTGAACATACATCATAAATGTCAACTTCTCATAAATCCTTCTTGAATAGGCATCATAATTTGAAAAACTAGTAAACATGATTAGTAATTGAAAACAGAATAAAATGTGCCCACGAATCATAATTCATCAACTAAAACATACTTAGATCATGCCCATGACATTGATTTAGAGAATTCATGCATTGGGTTAAAACCCCATAGAGTCAACTCATAGATTTTCATGAATTAGAGAGGGATTGGGCATGGGTGTGAACAAAATCACCTATTCATAACCCTACATACCTGAAAGGATTTGAGCCTACAACTTCTCTTATTGCCAAGGAGGATTTGATGAAAATCCTTGAAGAGTTAGCCTTGATCACCCTCTCAAACTCCTAGACTTGCATGCATGAATAGGAAATACTTAGAATGAATTTTACCCTCTTAAAACCCATTATTCATAGCTTAAAGCGACGTAGTTTAGGCCTTAGGATAATAGGAATTACAAAAAAGCCCTTACCAAACTTGTAGGGAAAAATAGACTACCAGTCCTCACGAGGGACTGGACAAGTCGTCACCTTGGACCACAACTTGTGGCCTCCAATCGTCAATGTACTGCCTATTTTCCTCAAGGAGACCCCACGAGGGACCCAATGTTCCTCAAGGGGACCCCACGAGGGACCCAACGAATCGTCGTGGTCACCTCTTATGGTCTTCACTATATAAATATCATTGATTCTCCTCCAACCCTGACCACGGGTAACTCCACGAGTCGTTGGGTCTGACCACGACTCATGGTCATGCCCGTGATGACCTCAAAACAACTCAAGTCCACACTTGACCACGAGTCACTGCACGACTCGTGGTCTACCCCATGGGTCCAGTAACTACCGTTCTGTGACCTGGTGCAGATTTTTTAGTTTTCTCCATTTTAACTCCCGGGTCTGATCTAATGGTTTTCGGAGCATTACAATATCTCCCCTTAGGAACATTCGTCCTGGAATATTGGAAACACACAAAAAAAGTAGAGAATGACTATCTCTGAACTGGACTACATGGCTGATCTGAATTCACAAACCATACACATTTACCTTAACATAAAAGAAACTTGTGAACATGAAAACTGAATAGAGCAGTAGGGCAAAAACTGATACCTCAAGTTGAAACTAAGTTGGAAGGGAATAGATGTGGGTATCTAGCCATCATATCTACTTTGGCTTCCGACGTAGCTCCCTCAACATGCTTATTCCTCCATAAAACCTTGACTAACGCTACCTCTTTGTTCCTTAGCCTCCAAACCTGTCGATCCAATATCTCCACTAGAATCTCCTCATAGCTAAGGCTGTCTTTCACCGCCACATTCTCCACCGAAACCACTAAAGCTTGATCACCCAAACACTTCCTCAGGAGTGATACATGGAAGACGGGATGAACTAAAGCTAACTCCGAGGGTAACTCTAACTCATAGGCCACCTTGCCAACACGTCTCACAATCTGTGCGGGCCAACATAGCCGAGACTGAGTTTTCCTTTCTTTCTGAACCTTCTCACTCCCTTCACGGGAGACACCTTTAGAAACAACCAATCATACACTTCGAACTTGGGTTCTCCTTCTCACATCGACATAGGACTTTTGGAGACTTTGAGCCGTTTTCAACCTGTCCTGTATTAGCTGAACCTTCTCCATAGCCTCATGGACTGAATCTGGTCCTATCATCGCAGCTTCACCAACCTCGAACCAACCAATAGGCAATCTATATCTCCGCCCATAGAGAGCCTCAAACGGAGCCATATGAATGCTGGAATCATATCTGTTATTGTATTCAAACTCTATAAGAGGCAAATGATCCTCCCAACAAAATGCTCTCAACATGTCTTCGAGAGTCTAAATTGTACACTCTGCTTGACCATCCATTTGAGGGTGAAATGTTGTGCTGAGCTTAACCTGAGTACCAAGTCCTTTTTGAAATGACCTCTAAGACTGAGAGGTAAATTGGGTACCTATGTCTGATATGATGGACAAGGGCACTCCATGAAAATAGAACTAGCTCTCAGATGTATAGTTTGGCATAATCCTCCGCCGAATTCATATTCTTGACCGGTAGGAAATGAGCGGCTTTGGTCAACTGGTCTACAACAATCCAAATGGAGTCATATTGTTGTTGAGTGCGAGGCAACCCTGTGATGAAGTACCTTTTGAGTTCTTCCCACTTCCAAGTAGGAATACTGATATCTTAAGGCACACCTCTCGGTCTCTAATGCTCGACCTTCACTTGCTGACAGTTTAGGCACTTAGCCGCAAATTCTGCGATGACCTTCTTCATGCCATTCCACCAATAGACTTCCTGAAAGTCACAGTATATCTTGGTAGCACCAGGATGGATAGAATACCTTGATCCATGAGCCTCATGCAACATTCGATTCCTGTAATCATCAACGTCCAGAACATACAAGCGACCCTGGTATTGAAGCACACCATTCTCCTCTTTTGGAGAAAACTTCTATCTTTTGATTCTGAACGACTTCCTTTGACTTTACCAGAACGGGATCCTCGTCTTGTCTAGCTTTTACATCAGTCACTAAGGATGATTCTTATCCATTATGAACAACAACACCGCCATCGATTGAGTCAACCAACCAAACTCCCAATCTTGTAAGTCGATGCACATCCTTCACCAGCTCCTTTCTTCCCTCATCCACATGGGACACACTTTCCATAGAGAGTCTACTAAGTGCATCTGCTACTACATTAGCCTTGTCCGGATGGTAAAGGACACTTATGTCATAGTCTTTGAGTAGCTCCAACCACCTCATTTGCCAAAGATTGAGATCCTTCTGGGTAAACACATTTTGTAAACTCTTATGGTCCATAAACACATCCATGTGGATCCCGTACAAATAATGTCGCCATATCTTCAAGGAAAATACCACCGTGGCCAATTCAAGATCATGGGTCGGGTAATTCTTCTCATGAACTTTCAGCTGTCTAGAAGCATATGTTATAACTCTGTCGTGTTGCATCAATACGTAGCCAAGTAGGATTCTCAAAGCATCGCAATACACCACAAACCCATCGGTACCATCTGGTAGGGTTAACACCAGTGCGGAGGTAAGTTGAGTCTTCAACTCCTGAAATCTTCTCTCACAAAACTCCGACCATTAGAATTTCACTTTCTTCTGGGTCAGTTTAGTCAACGGTGCTGCAATAGATGAAAAACCCTCAATAATTCTCTGATAGTAGCCCACTAAGCCCAAGAAACTCCTGATATCTGAAGGATTTCACCGGTCTAGGCCAATTCTTCACCGCTTCTATTTTCTGAGAGTCCACCTGTATGCCCTTACTTGATACCACATGGCCCAAAAACGCTACTGAGTTCAACCAAAACTCACACTTGCTGAATTTAGCATATAATTTGCGATCTTTGAGAGTTTGTAGCACCACTCTCAAATGAGTGGCATACTCCTCCTCACTTCGAGAGTATATCAGGATGTCATCAATGAACACAATCACGAACATATCCAAATATGGCTTGAACACCCTGTTCATCAAGTCCATAGAAGCTGCAGGAGCATTTGTTAGTCGAAAAGACATAATTACAAACTCATAATGACCATACCGCACTCTTAAGGCTATCTTCAGGATGTCGCTCTCCCGAACTATGAGCTGATGGTACCCGTATTTGAGATCTATCTTCGTAAAGCACTTGGCACCTTGAAGCTGGACAAACAAATCATCAATCCTGGGTAGAGGATACCTATCTTGATGGTTACCTTGTTTAATTGCCTATAGTCTATCACATTCTAAGGGAACCATCCTTCTTTCGGAATAATAGAAATGGTGCACCCCATGGAGACTTGCTCGGTCTAATGAAACCCTTATCCAAAAGATCCTTCAATTGCTCCTTTAACTCTTTTAGCTAGCTGGAGCTATTCTGTAGGGAGGAATAATATAGGCTAGGTGTCGGAAGGAAGGTCAATACCTAAATCGATTTCCCTCTCGGGAGGAACACTCGGTAGATCATCTGGGAAGACATCTGTATACTCACATACTACTAGAACTAACTAGATAGTCGGGGTCTCAGAAGTCGCATCCTTAACCCTAACTAGATGGTACACACAACCTTTGGAGATCATCTTTCTAGCTTTAAGGTAGGAAATGAAACGACCTACAAGCACAACTGAACTACCCTTCCACTCTAAGACTGGCTCACCCAGAAATCTGAACTCTACTGCCCAGGTTCTACAATTAACTGAGGCATAACATTAAAATAGCTAATCCATGCCGAGGATAACATCAAAATTAGTCATGGCTAACTCTACTAAATCTACTGAGGTGACTTTCTAAAGGACTATAACTGGGAAACTTCTATATACCCGTCTAGCTACAACTGAATCATCCACTGGAGTAGAGACTTAGAAGGGTTTTGACAAGGTTTCGGAATTGACTCCGAAACTACTAACCACATAAGGTGTCACAAAAGACAAGGTAGCCCCCGGATCTAACAAATCATATACATCAAGATGAAAAACTAACATACTAATGACTACATCTAGGGAGACCTTCTGCTCCTGAAGAGAGGCTAAGGCATAAAATTTGTTTTGGCACTGGACACCACATGTGATGGTAGATGCCCCCTGTTGTGTTAGGCGTGCAGGTGGAGCTGTTGAATTGGAAGCTGCCCCTCATCCCCCTTCATGGCCCTATCTATCTGTTGGGCAATCTATGAGCATATGCCTGAGCTTGCCACACCCGAAGCAAGCACCTATACCTGCCAAGCACTGACTTGTGTGTCCCCGACCACACCTGCGGCAAGCTGGGATGTTGGAATCTGTGGGCCTGCTGCTCTGACCCCTAGAGCCTGATGCTCACCCTTTCTGGTCATGCCTAGGTCTGGATGGCACACTTAACGCTGAAGAAGCTGGGGATGAAAATCTTTGGTGGGTTTGCTATCAGTGCCCACCACCTGACCTAGGCTGGGAGAATCTATAACTATCAGTACTGGTCCTGTTGGTCTCTCTCTACCTCATATACGCTGCCTCTATCTTCTGGGCGTACAAGACTATCCGAGGGAAATTCATATCCTAATAGAGCATAGCGATCCTGCAATCCTTGTCTAAATAGTCTGCCACCCCATGAACAAATTTGCTCACTCGCTCCCTTTGATCAACCACTAACTCAGGGGTGTACTTTGATAAGCGAGTGAAATCAAGGGTGTTCTCATGTACTGTCATCTTCCCCTACTTATGATTCACGAACTCGACTTCCTTCAACTCCCTCATCTCACGAGGGAAGAACTGTTCTAGGAACGCAACATGGAACTCCTCCCAAGAGACATGGCCTGCCCCCGTGACCCTACTATATTTACATTGTCGAAACCAGATGTGTGCGACCATTTTTAACTAATATGAGGCCAACTCAGCACACTCAACTCCATTAACACCATGACCTGGGTGATCTTCATAATCTCATCAATAAACTCATGCGGGTCCTCATCCACTTTTGACCCAAGGAACTCTAGAGGGTTCATTCTCAAGAAGTCTCTGACTTGAGCTGGCCGTATTTCCATTTTGTGGAACATGCGCCACTACTTGCTGGTTGACATGAGCGGTCAAGGCCTGCGCTAGCATCTGAATAGCTTCTCGGAATTCAGCATGGGCAACCAGCTTTGGTGCATGGTGCTCTTGGACTGATGGGGCTTGTCGCTGTCCATCTCCATTGCCATCCTCGTGGCCATTTCCATTTCCATTCCTCCTACCATTAACTCTGCGAGGTGCCATGATTCTGCAATCGTGAATAGCATGATTTAGAAGGATAAGGAGGCATTTCACTGACGACATAGATCATGAAAGAAGAGTACATTTTCTAAACGTCCCGTAGCCTATTCGTCATAAGTGTGGTACGGTTAACACTCATGAAAAATACTCTACTCAATGCGGCTTTCAGAAACCCTAGGACATCTCAAACCGATTGCTCTGATACCAAGTTCTTCATGACCCGAACGTAGGCTCGGATCGAGATACGGGACAAAGAACCCCAAGGGACTCCAAGTCGACCCATGACATGAACATACATCTAACTAAATCATGAAAATGATAGATCATCATGATAAACTTAGCGGAAGTCTAAAATAAGCGTAACATCAGAAATACACACGAATCTGAAGCTGATTACATTCTATATCTGAAAGCCTCTAATACAGATGACTTGATGTGACAAGACCCCAACTAACTCTCTAAGTCTAAAATTGAATACACAAAGAAAACTGATAAAGCATGGTCCTCGGGAGATGAGGACTCACCAATACAGTTGTGGGATGCTAACTTTGACGGGCTGGCTAAGGACGAGGCTAAGTCTGAGTATAGGGGCTTGTATCATGATATTGATATCAAGTTGAAGGCCCCCTTAGGGTAGGGGAAAGCTCACAAAGGAGGTCCCGAATAATATGAACATACCTAAATCAACTCGTAGTTATGAGGCATAGGGTTCACTGAACCTTAGCCTACTCTGTGCTAGACACTACTCCCAAAAATATGCATATGCTACCCATCATTTTTCAAAGAAGCTAACCGTTTTCTGGAGACGAAATTGAATAATTATATACATAATAAATCTGAAATCATACATGAGGAGCCTTGGCTCAGACCATACTACAAGCTGAACATAAGCGGGAGCCTAGACTCCAAAACCATGTGGCAAGCTAATCAACATGAATCATAAATCATACTTAAACATATGGGCTTGCCCAATACTTAACATGCTTGAAAATAACTTGATTTACTTGAAAACATGATCATAAACATGGGTAGCTTGAAAACATGTTTTTCTCATCAATAGTTCATCATAATTGAACATACATCGTAAATCTCAACTTCTCATAAATCCTTCATGAATAGGCATCATAATTTGGAAAACTAGCAAACAAGATTAGTAATTGAAAACATAATAAAACATTCCCATGAATCATAATTCATCAATTAAAACATACTTAGATCATGCCGTGACATTGACTTAGAGAATTCATGCATTAGGTTAAAACCCTCATAGAGTCAACTCATTGATTTTCATGAATTAGAGAGGGATTGGGAATGGGTGTGAAAAAAATCACCTATTCATAACCCTACATACCTGAAAGGATTTGAGTTTACAACTTCTCTTATTGCCCAAGGAGGATCTGATGAAAAACCTTGAAGAGTTAGCCTTAATCACCCTCTCAAACTCCTAGACTTGCATGCATGAATAGGAATGACTTAGAATGAATTTTCCCTCTTAAAACCCACTATTCATAGCTTAAAACGACGTAGTTTAGGCCTTAGGATCATAGGAATTACGGAAAATTCCTTACTAAACTTGCAGGAAAAAATAGACTGCCAGTCCTCACAAGGGATTGGACACGTCGTCACCTTGGACCAAGACTTGTGGCCTCCATTCATCAAGTGGTATGCCCATTTTCCTCAAGGGGACCCTACGAAGGACCCAACAAATTGTCAGGGGTGACCACGACCCACAGTCACCTCCCGTGGTCTTCACTATCTAAAAATCATTGATTCTCCTCCAACCCTGACCACAACTGACTCAATGAGTCGTGGGGTCTAACCATGACACGTGGTCATGCCCTTGATGACCTCAAAAAAAAAAAACTCAAGTCCATACTTGACCATGAGTCATTGCATGACTCGTGGTCTACCCCACAGGTCAAGTAATGACCCGTTCTGTGACCTGGTGCAGATTCTCTAGTTTTCTCCATTTCAACTTTCGGGTCTAATCTAAGGCTTTTCAGGGCATTATAGGGAGGTTCTAGTCACTAGAGATAAATTTTTGTCCTACCATTACCCCTAACCTTCATTATGACCTACAAGTCCTAATTGATTTTGAGTTTAGTTGCTCTACATTAGTGGCGAATTACACGAAGGGAAAGCCTATGGGTCAAGTTGTATGCAAGAATATTTTTTTTGTGAGAGTGAGTGTGATCATTTTCTTCTATAACCCCTTATGTATGCATTGAATTATGATAGAAAAAAGGGATCCTCTCTTGTAGTGAATGGAATCACTCCCTTTTAAGGGCATACTTGCATTAAAGTAAAAGGTGTGATTGAGGCATGAGCAATGTGAGCTCCAAGGCAAACTTTAAATGTGTAGTGATGATGCTTTGAGATGCTATGTATATTTGATTGGATAAACTATGCCCTTGTTTTGCAAAATGAAAGCAGTTGTGAATCATGCCTATGAATTGTGTTTTCCTCGTGAAACTTTTCCATATTTTTAGGGGGGAAATTGCTTCTCTTTTTCTGTGAGTTGGTGAGCATTTTTGGATTGTCATAGATTAAGCGGTCTTTGATGCATATACTCTTGTGGAGTGATATGTCATTCCTTTTGCTCAACTGATAAGAATTACATTACTTGAGGACAATCAATGGTTCAAGTTTGGGGGTTTGATGAGTTGGTAATTTACCAAACTCATTAGGCTCTTAAGCATGAATTTTATCTTAGTTTTCAAATCTTTTAGTTGGATTTTATGCCCTTTTTGCCTTAGGATGTGCGGGTATCTAATTTGAAGAGAAAGAGAATGAATTGGAGTAAAAAATGAGATTTAGATGAAAATAGATGCTCCATCGAAGGACAAAGGTGAAATGTCAATCAACCGCAGACAACCACTGGCTTGATGAGTAACTGCAATCGGCGGCTCGCGGATAGCAGCCAACGATCCACCGGTTCCATCACCGACAAGTGCTGGAAAAATGATGATATCAACTGATGGCTCACGGATGGCAACCAATGAACCGCTGAAGGCATTGGTGAAAGGCCCTGGAACTTCATGGGATCACAAAGGAAAGCAACTGGCGGCTCACGGATAGCAATCGGTGAACCACCAGTTCCATTGAAAGTGAGCAGACGCTTGAAAAGGGAAAAAACGTCCAGCCCTGAAAAAGAGGAGAATGTTTGCCCTATTTTTGTATATATTCTAGAAAAAATGTACTCTGAACACATCATTGAATATTTTTTTTACTTTTTGAGAGAGAAAGAACTCCATTGGAGAAGAGAAGAAATTATTTGAATATTGTTTTTTTTTGATCTTCATCTTCTTCTTCAAGGTATAACTACCACTGTAGAAATATTGTGAGCTTGATTTTGTTTAATCCTAATTATAAAATTATAAAGTTTATTAATGAATATTCTCTTGTGTTTCTCAATTATGAGTAGCTAAATATATAGCTAGAGGAGTGTGATGATGGGTATTTAATTTGATTGGGTATTGCTAGATTTGTCTTGTTATTATTTGATTAGTGTAAATCTATTGAATTCTCCTCAAATTATAGTTGATTTCTCATAGTTGTAAATATGAGTATTATTTTCTTACTTGATTTTAGCTTGAAAAAGAAGAATTAAGTAATAGGGGCAATTTAACAGTGTCCCCTACGATTTGATTATGTGGGGTTGGGATAGAAATAGCCAAAACCCATGATCATAATCCCTTTAGAGATTGATGGCTAGAAAGAGCTCAGCCCCTAATCCAAATCATATTGAAATAGTTGAATTATGCCTTGATATTCGAGAGGACTCGAGGATAAGGATCCCAATTGATTGAAAAACATCGGGCTCCATCTTTTTCCAATGCTTTTACACATATTAGTAATAATCTGACTATCTAGTAAATTCCAATTTGATTGACATCCCATATAAACCATACCTCTAGCCTTTGCTCATTATTGTTTCTCAATTTTATTTATCTTAATCTCTTGATTAGCTGAGTTTAGAATCCACAATATTATCGCCTTCACTTCCCCCAAAATTTACATTTACGTTTTTATTGCTTGGATGCTAATCAATTCAATTCATTAAACAACTCTTGTGCAAATCATTCTCTAGTCCTTATGGGATTCGACCCCGATACTCATCGAGTTATTTGTTTTGACACAACAATCACTTACATTCTCTCTAAATGAGGAGTGTAGTTTGGGCGTTATCAACAACAAGAGGGGAGAATAGGGAGTTACGACTGCTTTATATAGAGAGAGAGAGAGCTTTTTTTTATTTACCATTTTAGAGAGAGAAAATGAATGAAATATAAAATAAAGGATATGAGTGAGGGATTTATATTAATTTAGGATCTTTGGGTCGAATTTGACCCATGGACCCCCCAAAAATTTTTTTTGCTTGACTCACCCCTGGCGGGACACGCCAGTCATTTCACCATCCACTTAGAGAAGGAAATTTTCTTGCTAAATGTGGCCTGGCGCGCCGCGCCAACCACTATGCCTACCTAAAAATATTTTCTCTAAAGTTTAACACTTGGCACACCACGCCAGGCATTTCTCCCCAGACTTAAAAAATTTTAGCTTTCTTTTTCCACTTCTTCTCCTTAAATTTTCTGTTCGTCTCTATAAAATAGTGAAGCTCCCGGGATCCTTCAGCTTTGGTGGAATCTTGTGTCTCACTCGGGAACTGCTCTTCTATGAGAGCCACAGTATCAAACTCTTTGAGCCTTTTTTTATTCCTTAAGATATCTGGTGTACATTGGAACCTCTTGCAACAACTCTACCAATGGTAGCTTCACATGCACCTGCTTTAAGATATCTAGAAATTTCTTACAAGTTGCGTCCTCCTTTTTCTTTCTAAATCTCTGTGGAAATGGAGGAGTTGGTCTAACTTCTACTGCTTTTGGTTGTGAATGACTCAACTCACCAACCTCTCACTTTGACTCTGCAACTTGTTCTGCCTCTGCCTTATTATCTCTGGGTATCACTTCACTCTTTCCTGCCATGCAAAGAAATTACGCTGACATTCTCATTGGGGTTCTTCTTAGTATTACTTGGAAGTGACCCTTAAGGTCTAGTTGTTTGCTAAATTACCAACTGGCCTACTTTTCTCTCTAACTCATGGATTTACTTCTGTATTTCATTAACAACTTGAGTCTGCTGAACCATCCATTATTTCATGGTCTCCTCTAATGAACTACTAGGCTACTGACCCTGATTTCTCTGAAAGTTATTTGGAGGTCTATGAAAGTTCTAATTTCCTTCCCATGGGGGATTAGCTGCATTCTTGTACCCTTGATTATAATAGTTTCCTAAAAATCCTCCACTGCGACCTTGTTTCCCCATAAAATAAATAGATTCTGGGTTTGGTAGACAACCTGAATAAGCATGACTTTCCCCCACACTCCTCACATGATGGTAGTAGAGTCTGAACTTCTAAACCCGACTTACTACTGTTGTGGTCACTAACTTGCTGATCAATTTCACCAACTGACTGATATCTAACTGAATTGCAACCACACCATCAACTTCAAGTTTCCCTAGGACCTTTGTTGCTGAAAAACCTCTACCTGAATCCTGATAGTCCTGACTTGCAGCTGACATGAGATTCAACAAAGCCTATATCTCATCATAGCTTTTGGACAAGATTTTCCCTTGCGCAGTAGCATCAAGTAGAATTTTAGACTCTGGCTTCAGTCCCTCTATAAAGTTATGCCCAATGATGTTCTCCGGCTGCATGTTTTGTGGGCAATCTCACAGATATCCTTTGTATCTCTCTCAAGCTTGAGCCAAGGTCTCACCATCCTTCTGAATGAACCTTGAGATCTTTCCTCTCAATTCCTTTATTCTCCTGAAAGAGAAAAACCTGTTTATGAACTTACTGGAAATAACTTCTCAAGTGGTGATGGACCCTGCTGGCTCATTCTGAAGCCATTCCTTTGCCTCTCCAATCAATGAAAACGGGAACAAAGTGAGCTTAACACACATCAGAAATATTTTGATAATGAAAGTTCTCACTTAGTTCCACAAATGTCATCAAATTCCTGTGGCGGTCCTCATGCAGCTTGCCCTGATATTGACAAGTGTTTTGAACCAACCGCACAGTTCCCTCCTTCAACTTAAAATTTCTAGTGATGGCCAGTTTGATGATTGCTTTGGAGACATTCTCCAAGTTCAGCCTATCAAAGTTTAGCACTGGAATCCTTTCTTGATTATTTCCCCGTTCTTGCTCATTGTTCTATGTTATTGCTAACTGACGAAATGTTCTTTCATTTTTTGGGTCAAAGTGAGCCAGGGGTTGTCCTTAACTTCGAGTAGCTGGAATATACCGAACAAATAACACCTAAAATATTAAACAACCACAAACCAATGTAAATAGTGAAATAAAAATTCCAACCACAAATAATTAATCAATATTTAAGTCCCCGACAATGACCCCAAAAACTTGATGTCGCCAAGCGCGCACACACAAGTGTACGTGGTCGTCAAGTAATATAGGACGGTGAAGTCCCGATATCGTACCCACAAAGACTAGTCAGATTAATTGCTTAAGTCGAATCTTTATTTCACTATTCAAGAAAACACAACTAAAATTTGGAAAGAGTTTTGAAATTACTTTTTACTACATGAAATGTAACAAAAATATAATAAAAAGAATTCGTTTGCAAGAGAGTTGTAATTCAAATGATGATTAGGATCCAGGGTCTTGGCTCTATTGCTTTTAGGTTGAGTTTTAGGATTCAAATATGCTAAACTAAATCTTCCAAAGACTTCTAGTTGCAAGTAATGAATTCATTTCTTGAGTATTCTCCCGAATAGCCAAGAACTATCTCACGAATCCTAACACCTAGATCCCTATGGTTGCAGGAGAAACATTAGATGACTGTTGAAGATACTTGGCTCAACTGATTAGGGTTGCAGGGTATATCACTATCCTCAATAACGAAATCTACTCATTGAACTCTTGACAAGGAATCAAAACCTACTCTATGCTTTTTTTAATCCTCATTGGTTCTCTCTCCTGAGTTGAACTAGTGAGCCAATAGATAATATTCAAAAGGTGATTAGACCAACGAATAAATCTGAAATCAAGTAAGCATAAACAATCTTGAAAAGAAGAATTAAACTTCTAGCATAAATAAATATTCAAACTACAATCATCAAGCTATGGACAAAACCCTAGAATAGGGAGTTTAGCCACTCACGTTCCAGTGTAAACCCATAGAAATCATCATTCGAATCACAAAGATAAAGAGTAATGAAGAAAATCCTAAGAAGAAAATGAAACTTCTTGTCTCCTCCCCAAAAGCTGCGTACAATGTTCGATTCCCTAACAAATGCCCTAGCAATGTATTTATAAGCAGGGTAACAAATTTTACTTTTTCTCTTAAGTAATTTAGCTTTTGGACTTAGAAAAATAACTCCTGAACAATCCCTAGTGTGCCACTTCACCTATCTCACCAGACTTGGCTTGAATTTCTTCTGATGTTTGACTTCTAGCACGTCACCTTTGCTATCTCACCAAGGTGTTAGTCAAAATTGTGCAATTTAGGACCTGGTGCGCCACTTCTCTCATTTCGCTGAGGTGTTGATCAAAATTTCTTCTGAAGTTCGAGGTCTGGCACATCACTTTAGCCATAGCACCAACTTGAGCATAATTTCTCTGAAGATTAGGCTCTGGCGCGCCACTTCTCCCAATTCACCAGGCCAAATTTTCTCGTATTCTTCTTTCTTCACACCTTGGATCATTTTTGAGTATTTATTCATGTGTTATCTTCCAAAATCATCTAAAAAGTCATGCAAACCTCAGCTGCCTTTAATAGTAATGTATCTACATTATCCTACTGTATTATTTTTATTGTATCGGGTTGTATCTGATGTTAAACATTCATAAAACCTTACATTTTATAAGGATAATCTTCTCAAAATATGATAAAAGATGGATAAAAATTTGAAAAATGGGCATAAACATATGTTCAAAATCAGATACAACCCCGATGCAATAAAAATAATACAATAGGATACTATAGATACATTACTATTAAAGGCAGTTGAGCTTTGCATGACATTAGTAGGAATCTACAGGAAGGAATAAAATACTACAAGAGTCTATTTGAGAAAGGTGTTAGCCTGTTGCTAATGGTTGGACCAGAAAGTAAAGAGAAGGAAGAAGATTTGCAATGCATACTACAGGAGTCTGTTTGAAGATCCTAAAAGAGTTATTACTTTCTAAACTACATGATCATAAGATCATGTTGGAAGAAGGAACATTTCCCATAAACATCAAACGATATAGATATCTGTTCGGTCGTTTGTTATATGGGTATATAACTACACGCAAGTGCACGTGGTCGAACAAGTAGTAAAGTGGCTTAAGTAAGCCAAGTATCGATCCCACAGGGACTAGGATAAGGTAACGAACTACTCAAGTGTCACTATATTTTAATTTTAACAACGAAGACAACAGTGTAACCAAGAGTTTGATATTTTTGGGTTCTAATTTTTATGCTAAGTCTAAAAAGATTATCTAATGTGAGTCTGAACTATGAATGTGAGCATGCTGAGGTTAAATGAACATGTAATGAAATTAATTATCGATATAATTTGGTTAACCTTTCCTCCAGTTGCTAGTCAAGAACTAATACCAATGGATTAAAACTCTCGTATTTAACCCAACTTAAGAATCATGAACTGTCCACCTACATTTAGCCACACAAACCCGGTTCCTAAATTGACTAATACGACTTTCAGGTATATTTCTATCCTGAAGGTAAATCAATTCTCAATTTTCCCAAACTAAGAAAGGATCATATCCTATTAATTTACAACTTTCAAATTTCTTGCTCTCTCGAGTGAAACCGGACTTTTTAGATATACATTAACATAAGCCACACATTAATGCAGTAAGAACAAGAATCAATAGAGCAACCATGGAAGAAAAGATGAAAAACCAAAGAATAAATAATCACATTTCATTACAAGTGTTCTTAACCTCAACAAGAAGAGGAATTAACCACTCATTTGTGGATTAAACATCATTAAATGAGTGTTAAACATACAAGCAATTGAATTCAAGGAGAAGGAAAGAGAGAAAAACCCTGATAATTTCGTCCCCTCAACTGCCTATAACCCACGTTCTTGCTCCACCAAGTCAGAATATTGAAAAATGAACCTAAGTGTTCTATTTATACTAGTGGGAATTTTTCCCGGAATAACAAGCAACGTGTCACGGAGTGCATCGCGGAGCACTGCCTCCGTGACACGCCACCGATGCGGACCCTTACTGGAAGTTGGGGGTCCAGGTAATAAGGCCCAACGTGGCACGGCGTGCAACGTGGAGCTAGGCCACCGTGCCACGGACCCAACGTGAACCCTCACTGGAAATTGGGCAAAAATTCCCTATCCAGGCAGAATGCCTCCACGATGGCAGCGTGACACGGCTCCATCGCGGAGCCTCTTTATTTTGTGCCTTCCAATGCCTTGTCCTTTGCTCACGTCCGAGTCCAACCCCGATCTATTCCAACATGCATTTTAGCTTCCCAAACTTACATTTTACCTGCAAAACATTGCTAATCATGTTGGTTAGTATAAATTCACATTTTATTACCAATCACATGAGAATGTATAAACATTGATAGATAAACAAGGCTAAAATGACACTGGGCATATAAATTTGCCCAAGATCAATATCCAGAGCTTGCCACCTTCTAGACTATATAATCATAAGATTCTATTGACAGAAGAAACATCTCCTATAAACATCAAATTGTATAGATATCTCACAATACATAAGGATGAGATTGAGAAAACGGTGGATAAAATGGTCCATTCTGTAGTTATAAGGCATAGTACCAGTCCTTATTCCTTACCAGTTCTGGAGTAATATGACACTTGAAGGATGTGTATGGATTATAGGGAGTTGAATAATCATAAATGAAGTATAATTTCCCCATCCACGTGATTGAGGTTCTATTGAATTAATTACATGGTGTCAAGTACTTTTCTAAACTGGACCTTAGGTCTGGTTATCATCAGATCAGGATGTTTGAGCTTAATATCCTAAAGACTGCATTTATAACACATCATGGTCATTATGAGTTTCTTGTTATGCCTTTTGGATTGACAAATTCACCCTCCATATTTCAAAGCTTAATGAATTTTATTTTCATGAGTATTTTAGAAAGTTTATCCTAGTCTTTTTTATGATATCATCATTTATAGTTAGAGCTGGTTTTCTCCACATGTATTACTTGGGGAAAGCCTTTAAGATACTAAGATCTAATATCTTATTTGTGAAAAATATCAAGTGTTCCTTTGGCAAAAAAAATTGACTACTTAGTCCATGTGATTTTTGAAATAAGAGTGGCTACAGATAGCCAAAAGGTGGAATCTATGTTGAACTTGCCTCAACGAACTACCCTTGAGATTCTGAGAGGGTTCCTTGGAGTATTTGGGTATTATAAAAGATTTGCACAAGGATTTGGTATTATTGCAAGACCCATAAGTAATCTTTTGAAGAAGGGTAATTTTAATTGGAGTTCTATAGCTTCAAAAGCCTTTAAAGAACTGAAAATGGAAATTACTTCAGCACTTGTACTGGCTCTTCCTAATTTCTCCCAAAAATTTATTATAGAGACTAATTCCTCAGGAAGAGGGATTGGAGTTGTGCTAGAATAAGGCAATATACCAATTGCCTTTTTATGAACAAAATTAGAAAAAAAAAGATTCCATGTGATAAGAACTAAGATCTATTAGTATATAAAAGAGACTTGCTTGCCTTGGTTTCTATAGTACAGAAGTAGAGGCCCCATTTGTTAGGAAAATAGTTCGTAATCAAGATTTATCACTATAGTCTTGAATACTTGTTAGAGCAAATAATTACAACCCTAAGCCAACATAAATGGTTAATCAAGATGATTCATATTTTTCGGGGTGCAGGTGGTCACAAAACTTTACTTCAAGTATCATGTTGGTGTCTTGAATAGAAAGGGAAAAATGATGGTGGGAATTGTATCCTCCCTTAAGAAAGATGCAATAGCCTTCTAGCATGCTAGCTCTTAGAGCGGACATCCAGGAATGAAGGCTGCTCTATAGAGGCTCAGACATTAAATCTATTGGAAAGGAAGCTAGATATCTATTCTTATATGATACATTGTGATATGTGCCAATAGTGTAAGGATGAGAATATGGAATACCCTAGGTTGCTCCAACCTCTACCTGTCCCTGATAAAGTATGACAAGACATTTCTATGGACTTTATTGAAGGTCTCCCTAAAGCTGCACAAAAGGAGGCAATCTTTGTGATAGTTAGCAGGTTGAGTGAAAAAGCTCACTTCATGGCAATCAAATATGCATATACAACATTAGGTGTGGCACAAGTATTTATGGATAAGATGTTTCAACTTCATGACATGCTGAAAACTATTATATCTAATGGAGATGCTATATTTACCATTAGATTTTGGAAGAAATTATTCACATTGAAGAAGGTATCCTTGTTGACCTCCACTATCATCACCCCCAAATTGATGGCCAAACTAAGGTTGTTAATAGATGCCTAAAATATTATTTGAGGAGCATGAGTTTTGAGAAACCAAAAGGGTGGCCACAATTGCTTTTATTAATTGAATGGTGGTGTAACACCACCGTCCACGCTTCCATCTTGACTTTTTATAAGATTGTATATGGATAGAAACCAAACCCTTCATTCCTATATGGAATTTGATTCTTAGCTAGACTTACTTGGCGGAAGTTTACAGGCTAGAAAAGATACATTAAGGGCCCTCAAATTCCACCTTGATAGGTCTTAGGAATGAAAAACGGGCTAATAAGGGTAGAACTACTAGGAAGTATGCAGTTGGTGATTGAGCTTATGTCAAGTCGTAATCCTATACACATTTTTCTTTGAAGTATTTTCCATCTAGAAGCGGGTTGCAAAGTTCTTTAGTCCATTTCAGATCATTTTCAAGGTAAAAGTTGTTGCCTATACCTTGAATTTTCTCCTCGATTCCAAAGACCATCCTACTTTTGCACATATCACAACTTAAAATGAAGTTTGGGTCTCACATTGCTTTTGCTAGTTTACCAGTAATCTATTTAGATGCTGGTCATATTCAATTAGAACTAGAAGCCATCTTGGATTGGAGGTTGGTTAAGAAACATGAAATGCCACTTATTCAATTTATAGTTAAGTGGTTAAATGTTGCTTAGAAAGATAGTACTTGAGAAGATTACCAGTCCTTTCAACATCAGTTTCCTTTTTTCAATCCTCGAGGATAAGGATTGTCTCAAGGGGGAGGAATTGATATGTACTATTTAGAGGAGTTTTCAGATTCATTTATACATTCTTGTATTCGATTTATTGTTCATGTTAGTTAATTGAATTGAAAAAAGTGAGTTGGTTAGTTAGTTAGTCCCATGAACTGCACATGCCCGTTTGTTAGAAGGTTGTTAGCAAAGTTAGTTATAACTAACTCTATTATCCCTTAACCTTCCCTAATATTCTATGTATAACTAATTGAGTAGTCCAATTATAAGGCATCGAATAGTAAAAAACAATAAGAACTTCTCTCTTAACTTGTTACATCCTGAAATTTTTTTGGTGATTATTTGATATTTTTATGCTATGTTAAGGGAAGTATGGGTTGTATATTTGCCGTAGATGACAATGGAAATGTGTACGAATGGAAAACCGAAGAGTATGTGAAGTTCATAAGTAAGGGTCAACTTTAAATAAGCATATCTCCTAGTATATAATGAATTATAAGCCCCACGACCTATCAAATTAAAGGTCTTCAAGTGTAATTTTCATAACATCAAACCGCTCATCAATCAGAGTTTGAATTAAAAAGTTATAGATGTTTTACCGTGACACTGTCGGGCAGTAAGGAGGCCACCGTCCTAAAAACGGCCACCACCCAACTTGCTTTATATTTTAAGTCATGACTTATCAAATCATTTTCAATGTTTCCAGAATTAAGGTGCCTATTTATCCTCTGAAATTCCCTCAATTTCCAGTAAACAACTAAGGAAAACACTAAGCTAAACTCCATTAAACTAAAGCTAAGTGAAGGGGATATACCATAAGGTGGAGGTGGTGTGTTGGTGGCTGTTTTGGCTGCACTTGGGCAGTGTTGCTGTGGTGAATTTGCTGCGTTTTTGAAGCTTTCCTAAGATACATATATGTTCACTCTTGGTAGGGATTAAACACAAGTATAAAAGTTAAGTATTCTACTACTATCCTTGCTTGAAATTTTGTTTACAAGATTAGAAGTTAGAGGTGTGTTTGGTGTGTTGGTGAACTATTTTGTGGTGTTTTGGACAGCAAGGTTTCTGTATTTTTGAAAATGAAGTTGAGGTCAATTACTCCTATTTTTAACCAAGAACAAATCCCCAGCAAAAGGTAAGTATTTCACCCCTTTTAAACCTCTCAAATTGTAAAGAGAAAATCTGGAAATTGGCAGCTAAGTGAGCTGCCAATGGACAGTTTGTGAGCTAAGTATTGCTCATTTTCCTTAGGATTTTGGATGTTTATTTTGCTGGAATTATAATTCATATTGAGGTGAAGAATTATAGCAGAACTAAGGTAAAATTTCCTCTTATTTCTCCCTTAAAAGTTAGTGAAAACTAGTTAAGAAAATTGCTAAAATGTTGTTGATGTTGCCGTGTGTTGTTGTTGCTATTGTGACTGCCATTGTTTAGTTATTTTGGCTGAATTTTGTGCTATAGATTAAGATTTTCATTAGCCTATGAAACCACTGGATTAAGCAGGTTGAAGGCTGATCATTGAAATAGGAAATCGGCTAGAGAAAAGTTCATTGGAGAAAGGTATGTATGGCATTCTTTGTCTCTTGATTTTCAAGCACGAATTCTTGCTGAGGATTAATCCGGCATTCCCTTGTACTTGAGCTTCTATAGTAGCATATTATGGTTCCTCCAAGTTTTTAGAATTACTTAGTATTAAGTTGTGTATTTGCTAAAGAGTTGGAACACATGAATGTGAAGCGGAGAGCACAATTGCCTTCTATTATGGTCATAGTTGTAAATTGAGTCTGAACTCGGGCACTGTGAGCTGGTCCTTTACATTATGTTATGTATTTGTGGTTTCAAATTTATTTCAAATTATGGTTTCTAAGAAATTTGGTAAGCATGGCAAGACGATGACGCGCAGACAAACCTAATAACTGAAATCGGGTTTTAACTCAATAAGGGCTAACGAGGGTAACGAAATGGAATTTCCTTATGACAGTTACCTACCCTCTTATATTCATGTTTTAAGGTACCTAGGTCCATGAGATGGTTCCCTAATCCCTCTTCCTTAAGCTAAGCGACTAATTAATGCGTTTCTTAATTAACCGGTACGTTAAACTTGGAAAATAGGGCCCGAGTGGATAAACTATTGATATTTCTATGGAACTATCTTTATTGGAAAGTTATGCACAATATCTTGATATTAACAGGTTATACAAAAATCATGACATACATACATACATACATACATACATATATATATGCATTTATGCTTACATTTAAATTATGCGCTAAAGCAGTAAGGATTACCTTTCGAAAGTCGCTATATGTTTATTAGAGCTCTTGAGTTATCTAAGACCTCCTGAGAATTGCTTAAGGCTTTAAGTAGACACGTTGTATGTTCTTTGAAAGTTGTAGTTGTGTAAGGAAATCAACCTAAGAGTAAAGGTTAAGGCTCTGGCAGCAATGGAGAGGTAAGAGTAAATATTAGACCTTTTAAGGTAAAATGTGAGTTATATGCCCTCTGTCCATAGTTGATTTCAAGAACCTTTGAGATATGTTAAATATGAACAAGACGATGTTTAAGAGATAAGGTTGGAAATTAGGTAAAAAGGTAAGTGCGTATAAGAAATTCTTGAATAATGAACACGAGAGTAAATAATTAAGTAGGTAATTACGAATCCTGGTTGGAAAAGAATTTATGATGAATATGAAAATTACAGCCAAAGGTTGTTTTTAGATGATAAGTGTTACGATTTTTAATGTGTTAGGCAAATAGCCAACAAGATTTACCCTGTTTTAATGACATTTAACAAAAAGGGTTATAAATAAAGTTGGTTATGTTCAGTTGTGTTAAGATAATGGAAGGCTAGTAAAGTGTTAACTTCTTAAGAAATAATTAGAATCGAATATTTTAAGATAGTGACGCAACTTAAGGAGAAGTTCTTCGTCGTCCTTTTTAAACAATTATTTTTTATTATTTGTTCTATGAGTTGGAGTAACTTTCTCAAGTTTTAAAGGATTTTTTTTCTTCGAAGCTTCTAAATTTTTTATAAAGCTGCTAAGCTTTTCTAAGCTCCACATATATTGCAATGTTTCACATGAGCGTTTCATACGTTATCTGAAACACGACTATAAGTCTTTATTTATCTTAAGGCAGCCCCTAGATAGTTGCTTAGCATTTGTATATTAAAGAGCTCCAGATTTGAGATACACAAGTTATGTCTTCCTGTTCATAAGTTACCTCGAGATGTGATATGATGTGCAATGAGAAGGCATGCTCACAATTCTTGATATGAAAGTATGAAAGTCAAACGAGTATAAGCACGAAATGAATGCTAAGATTGTTAATAGAAAATGTTAGGTTAAGTTATTCCTCTCTACTCCTCGTGTTAGAATTGCTAGGAGATGTTTAAAATCATGAACGTGAGTCTACACATATTTTTATGATATTCTAGTTCTAGAAACTTTCCTAGAATTCATTCACAACATATGTATGTATTTAAATGCGAAATGAAAGACCTATACGTGTATGGCATAATTGTAGTATTAGGGGTCCTGGTAAGATCCTACACATGTTATAGTTACTGATCGGCATATTTTATGGTTTCCAATATTCGGATAGTTTTATGAGCTCCGTCAGCTCCATTTATGATTGTGATTAAGATTTGTTTTTATTTTACCCCAGTGTGGTACACCGACTGGAGATCTTTTTATTTTACCCCAGTGTAGTACATCGGCCGGAGATATTTTTATTTTACCCTGGTGTGGTACATCGGCTGGAGATATTTTTATTTTACCTTGGTGTGGTACATCGGCTGGAGATATTTTTATTTTACCCCGGTGTGGTACACCGGCTGGAGATCATTTTATTTTACCCAATGTGGTACATCGACTGGAGATATTGTTATTTTACCCCGGTGGTACACCGACTGGATGAATTTTATATATGGATTTACGGTTGGCCGGTCGCTGACATTACAATTATAGTTTCTTTCTTGTGCATTTATTAATTGCATTTTCATCTCATTATAGAGTTATTATCAAGTTTCAGTTTCCAAGATTCCATGTTGTTACCATTCCTTATTCCTAGTTCAGTTATCTTGAGTTCAGTTATGTTATAGTAAGTTGTTATCAATTACAGGTTGCAGAGTTCCAGGTAATATTTATCCTTCATATGTTTATGTGCTAAGTCAGTTATTACAGGATTGTTATCTCATGGTTACAGTTTCAGCCTTACATACCAGTACATTTCATTTGTACTGACGTCCCCTTTCTTGGGGACGTGCGTTCGCGCCCCAGGTGCAGGTAGAGGTCAGGATGGCCAGTTGAGTAGCAGTTCATGAGATCAACAGATGGTTGGTATGCTCCTTTCTTCCTGGAGTTAGGGCTTAGTTATTTATGCTTGAGTTTTGAGATGCAGGTATGGGTAGGTCGGAGCACTGTTCCGACCATCAGTCAGTTTACTCTTTAGAGGCTTTGTGGACTTAGTGTGTACAATGTTACTCAGTCTGTGGCCTCATCGGCTTATTGTTGCTTGGTTTAGCATACTGATTGCCTTGGTTGCATTTCGATTGTTTACCCCGTATTATTGAGACCGTATGAGTCCAGTTTATTCTTCAGTTGATTATTACAGGTGTCCTAGATGGCCTAAGTGTTATAGTTACAGATGTCATATAGTCGGCTTCTCGATCAATCATAAATCGAGTGCCAATTGCGCCCTACCCCAGTCTTGGGGCGTGACATATCTCTTTCTTCATCATTTGTTCAGCTAGGGCACAAGTTGTTGAAGGGAAATTTGCTTATTTTCTCTTCAGACTGAGCTCAGTTTCATACAATTCATAACACAAGTTTCATTACTGTTCGGTGCTGATTCGGTTAGTATTAAATATTATCAACCGACACGCAAGTGCACGTGGTCAAACAAGTAATAAAGTGGCTAAGTAGCCAAGTATCGATCCAAGGAGGCTGCTCTAGATATGTAAAACTGCCTAGTTTACTATATCTCTATTCTATTCCTAACTATGTTAACAACAATCCAACCAAGAGTTGAGTGAGTTTTTGTTTCTAAACTATTTATATACTACAATTAATAACAACTATTTACTTTTGAATTTAGACAATGGATATGCACATGCCAAGGTTAAGAACGAGTAATGAACTTGATAATCATGATAATTTGGTCATCCTCTTCTTCATGTTGCTAGCCAAGAACGTTTGCCTAGAAATTAAAACTTTCGTATTTAATTTCACTTTAGAATCATAAACCATCCGTCTACATTTCTGTGATCAAATGCAATTTATGACCTAGCACTACAATTCCGGTTCCTAAATTGACTAATACGGCTTTCAAGTATATTTCTATCAAGAAAGCACATCAAAACCCAATTTTCCCAAATCAAGTTAAGAACAATACCGTATTAATTCACAACTTTCCAATTTCGTGCTCTCTCAAGTGAAATTGGACTTTTTAGATATACATTAATGGTGGCCAATCAATAATGTAGTAAGCACAAGAATTAATAGAACAACATGCAAGAAGAAGAAGAAACCAGATCAATTATCACCAAAATTCATTACACAAGTTCAAAACCTCAGCAAAGAAGGGAATTAGCCACTCATTCTTGGATTAATCATCCTAAAATGAGTGTAAATCATGCATACAATTGAAGGAAAGAAGAATGGAAGAGAAGAAAACTCTTAGCTTTTCTATTCTTCAACTGCCACAAACCCACATTCCTGCTCTCCACTTCTGAACTCAGTCTAAAAAACTAAAAAACTGATTAAAAATAAACCTAAGTGTGCTATTTATACTAGTGGGAAATTTTTCCCAGAATAACAAGCAACGTGTCACGGAGGCCAACGCGGAGCACTGCCTCCGTGACACGGCGTGGACGCGGACCCTCTCTGGAAATTGCAGGGTCCGGATAATTGGCCTCAACGTGGCACAGAGGCCATCGCGGAGGCCTATCTCCGTGCCACGGAACTGACGCGCAGGCACACTGGAAATTGCCTAATTAATTCCTTCCCAGGCAGTGTGCTACCGCGATGGCAGCGTGGCACGGCTCCATCGCTTAGCCAGTGTAAAATGTGCCATCCAAGGTCTTTTTCACGCTCGCATCCAAGTCCAACTCCGACATAGTTTCAACACGCATTTTAGCTCCTAAAAATCACATTATCCTGCAAAACAAATGCTAATCATGTTGGTTAGTATAAATTCGCATTTTATTACCAAATACATGATATTATATACACATTGCACAACAAACAAGGTAAAAATGATACGTTTGAGTATCACTTGGGCATATAAATCTGCCCAAGATCACTTACCCCACACTTAAATTCTTGTTCGTCCTCGAACAACACATACACAACTCATGCAAATTACATCCCAACCTTCGTCCCTATGGTGCAACATTTTACGCTACGGTCATACCGATTATTCAATTCTTGCAAATCATCAAGAAAACATGCTTGGTCGTACAAGACAATGACCTTAATACATCGAGGCTTCCTAAACTTTTAAGAATTGATTCTTGATATCGGCAAACTCATGCAAATCAACTAATCAAGAAATCCGACACGAAAATCAATCTTTCATCAAGCATGTACCCTCACTACTCGAGAGAAACTTCCCCTTTTATGTTCGTGCAGCACACAAACATGCAAGTAGGGGCATATAAAAATTAATTTCACTCTCTCTCCCAAAAGAATTCACATGCATCATGTCATGACCCATAGGCTTGCCCTTAGTGTATTACTCCACTAATATAAAGAAATGCAATGTAGGATCAAATAGGACTTTTAATGGGTTGTAACTAGGCTATGGATCTAGTATATATATATTGGATTAGCCAATAATAGTCGCTAGCATCCTTAAGCGCCTTTTCAACTCATTCCCATCGACTCATGGACATTGTTCCTCTCTTTTCTCTTTTTCTCCCATTCATGCTGGTTTACTTTCATACAGCCCATTTCATCAGGCACACTTGACATAAAACAGAGGGTTTTCATGTACCCTCACTATCATTTAATTACAACTAGTGCCTCTTCAACATCATCTTTTCTTTCCTCACTTTGCTTTTCTTTTCTTTTCACTCTTTTCACTCTTTAACACTTTGGGAAACATTTTCTATTCTTTGTAAGCGCTTAAGAGCTTCTTATAGACTTTAAGGCTAATGAAAAGAAGGAACAAAGCTTAGTTCATACAATTCTGGACAAAAGAAAGAAATTGGCTAAAGGCTCAATGGGCTGACTAGGGTATACAACATATAAAAAGGTAGAATTTGACAAGAAAAAAATGGAAACTAACGGTTAAAATAAAGAAATGCCTACATCCTTTCCGACACTACACCTCCTTCATTTCGTTTTGTATACACGCCAGGCAAGTTCTAGACAATTCACAATGACATGGAATAGCAAAACCTCACTCACACTTCATGCACATGCTCGAATCAAGATGCATTCACAGACTCTTTAATTAGTCAATTACATGAATTCAAGATTAAGCCTCAATCATAATGAACCAAATTTTATAGCCTAGGTAACTCAACATATTTACAAAATTGCATGCTTTCAAACGAATCATTTTCACATTTTGAACATCAATTACAACACGCAACGAAAGTTTAGCAACCATAAGCAACTACAGTTTATTGATGCAATCCACCAAAGAAACTAAAAACAAAACATCTACTCCTATCGACTACATTTCCCTTAAGACGGTCGTAATCCATCCATCATAGGGAACGGTCACTAACTATGACATTGGTTCAATGGGACTATTCTCGGTAAAAGAACCGAAAACAAACTCCGAGAAACCCAAAAATAAAACTTCAAAATTTTTTGCAACACATCGATCATTTCGATAGAAAATATTTACAAAATATTTTGATAAGTGCAAAATCTTTTCGCAAAAATTTTGAAAAATATCGATCATATCGATAAAGAAAAAAAAATATTTACAAAATTTACAAAATATTTACAAAGGCAACCATAACTTTCAAAAACACACATCATTATCCACAAACAAATATATACACATAAATCACAAATCAGTTCACAACAACAGGGAAAGCACAGACATACATAAACGTCAAGGAAAAATTATACAGCAAATTTAGAGCCTATGACCCAGCACCTAACTACTCCCCACCCCACACTTAAATCGAACACTGTCCCCAGTGTTCACAACAATACAAAGCACAACATATGGGTGGTGGAACTCCCTGCTCAGTCGAAATATTCGACTTCCTCATCCGGTGCTGCGGCCTCGTCGCCCATATCTGAATCAGCTCCATCATCGTCATCGGACTCCACATCAGAGTCCTCATGACGTTTCTCCTCATCAGTAGGGACATCATCATCAGTCGGCTCCACGAAGGCTGGCCCCACCTTGCATAAGGCTCTGGCGTTCTCGCCAAAGGGGTAGTCCAGCTCCAGCTGCCATAATTCATCCTCGGTGGCTGGTCTCCCACCTATCCGTAGCTGCAGCATCTGCATGCCGAACATACAGGCCATATACTGGTCGTCACGAGCATGTCGCTCGCCCAGAGTCAGCACAGGTCCGTGTGTAGTGTCGGGGGCCTTGGTCTTTGTCACATCGAGGGCCCTCCGCTCCAACTTCGAAATGTAATCCAAGGCTTCTTCCTCAACGTCGAGGCCTCGGAGGAAGGTGGTGATGAGTCCGCCAAACCCGTATCTGTGGCGCTGGTGTAGTCTGGCTCTCTTCATGGCGGATATTATGATCGCCCCCACATTAATCTCAAGCCCTTTCATAAGGGCATACACCAAGCAGACACGGTCCCGGGTCACGTCTGTTATATGAACTCCCGGGATCAAACACGAACATACAATTTTTAGCCAGATTCTGGCCTCCCTGTTCATCTGCGAATAAGGCAGAGTCTGGTGGTAACCCCTCTCTTTGTGTCTACTCCATCGGGCTGTAGATCGAGCCCCACACAACGTACGTCTGATGTCGGCGTACGGTGGGGTGATGTTTAGCTGGCGGAGGACGTGGGCGTCTGTGTCCCGCGCTCCAACGATGGCATTCAGCTGCTGGGGTTCCAAAGTGACAATCTGCCCTCTGATTTTAATAGTATGGCTCCTGATGGCCGGATTCCAGTTGGCGTAGAATTCCCGGACCAAGTGAAGGTTGCACTCCTTGGGCTCCTGAAAGATAAAGCTGAGCCCAGCTGCCTCAATCCTCTGTACGATGCGAGGGAACTCCTGTGCAAGTGGTTCCCTTGCAATATGTTCCTCCGGGAAGTATTTGTTCTCCTTATGCTTTGCGTACCACTTCTTCCCTTCCTCGGTAACCCATCGTGTTCCGTATCGGCGGTGTTGACCGCGTGGAACAGCAGGTGCAGCTGGGACAGCCGTGCCCAGTCTCATTCTCTTTCTGCCGGTGCCTGAGGTTGAAGCACCCTTTCCTTTATCTTGTCGGCTGGCCATTGTACCTGTCAATTTACACAAACAAGCACAACGTTAAGCTAAAAACTTGTTAGCTTCGGCTAAGGTCGGGTTAAACAAAATTTACCCCACTCTTAGTCTTTAACAATATTTACAACATTTTAGCAAGGATAGCTCTATTTACACCCCAAACACAATCAACTATAAACATATTGCTTAGTGCGTTCACAGAAATTCGACAGCATAACGGCTAGCGAACTACTCAGACTTCATACAACTAACCCAATCCTACTATCGACAGCTATTCACCCATAGCACTTAGCAACAATAACAACAACAAAATAGAAACAACAATACAAACATTTTATATACAACTAATCTAAGCAATTCAACCAATTCACATATTACGCAATTTACCACAAAAATTCGAGAATTAGTCGTCTTTCAACAATTATACAATATTTACCACGACTTATCTCAAATAATAAACACACCCCAGCATCAATTTCGTCAAACTATCAAGTTACCCAAGTTAAAATTCAACAACCCCAAGCCCTAGAATACAATTCGACAATCAAAATCGAATTATTCAATCAATCGATAAGTTCAAACGTCAACTACAACAATCCGAACATAATCAATCACAAAATAATTCACATCATGTTTAATTTCTACCTAGGGTGATATATCTCACCTCACATGCTCAAAATTGACAAAAATCGCCAAAAATTTGAGATAGACGATGAAAACATACCTTGGATTTGAAGAATCGACGAAAACTTGACGTTTTCCTTGCCTATTAACGTGGCACGGAGCTTGGGGGTAGGGGAATGGGTGTTTGGTCGCGGAGGGAAGAGGGAATGGGGAAAATAGGGGCGAAATCGGGGGTTTTTATTAAGAAAACACGCGGGTCACCCGGAAACCCGGTGTGACCCGGCACTGGATAAAGGCAACGTGTCACGGAGGGTAACGCGGAGCCGCTCCTCCGTGACACGGCGCCAACGCGCCAGTGCTCTGTTTCACCATCAAATTTTATTTTTCATACCTCGCCTCGTTTCCTCGATTCCAAGTATTTTTCCTCCAGTATACCTGAAAATCACCTCACTAAACAAAAATTGGTTAAATTAATAAATTCCCTACTAAAAATAAAAAAAAATTACTAAATTACTAAATAAAAAATTACTAAATAAAATGCAAATCTAAGCCTAGTCACGAAAAAGAAAAGAAAATAAAATAAAAGAAAAACTTTACACTAAAGAAAGAAAAAAATATTTTTCACGGGTTGCCTCCCGTGCAGCGCCTGGTTTAACGTCGCGGCTCGACAGCCTTTATGCTCACGTGTCTACTAGGGAGATGGACGATTTGTCCCGATCCTGGTCATCTCCCCACTAGTTCTCAACCTTGTCTGGTGGCCTACCTAGTAACTCTCGGGAATCACTCAATCCATTCGCATTCCCATGATCAATCACGTTGATCACCGAGAGTTCCTTATAGACAGTCGGGAGCTTAGGTGCCTTGTACACGTTGAACACCTCAACCTTGTCGTGTGCTCGCATTGTGAGTTGACCCACAGCTACATCGATCAATGCCTTTCCGGTTGCCAAAAAGGGTCGTCCCAAAATAAATGGGACTTCCGCATCTGGTTCAAAATCCAGAACAATAAAATCTCCCGGAAAAATGAGGGAGCCTACCTGCACTAGCACATCCTCAACAATGCCATCCGGCTTAGCTAAAGACCTGTCTGCTAGCTGCAAGATCACTGTTGTAGGTCTAGGACTCCCTAGTCCTAACTTTCTGAATACCGAAGATGGCATCAGATTTATACTTGCCCCCAAGTTGCATAACCCACGAGCTCGGATACTTTGCCCAATCGTCAGCTGGATAGTAAAACTTCCAGGATCCTTCAGTTTTGTGGGCAACCTGTTCTGAATACAGGATGTGCATTCCTCCGTTAAAGCCACCGTGGCATACTCAGTCAAGCGACTTTTGTTGGCCACGATGTCTTTGATATACTTCACATATTTTGGCACACCCTGCAAGACATCAACAAGAGGTAAGTTAACATGTACCTGTTTAAGTACCTCCATGAATTTCTGGAAACACGCCTCCTCCTTGTGTTTCTTAAGTCGTTGAGGGAACGGGGGTGGAGGCCTTGCTGGTTCAGCTTCTTTGGTCTTCCCCGTATCTGAGGTTTGTTCTCCCTCAACATCTGCTGCTCCTGACTTCAGAGGCGGTCTTTCCGATTCCACCTCCTTTAATTGTAAACCACTCCTCGTGGTCACTGCATTCACCTGCTTAGGATTGGGATCCATGTCGCTAGGTAGTCCTCCCCTTGGTCTAGTATTTTGGGCACTAGCAAATTGCCCAAACTGATATTCAAGAGCCTTGGTTGCCAATTGATTGTTCTTTACTTCGGCTGCCAATTTGACATAGTCAGCCTGCAATTGTGCCTGGTTGGCAATCATGGTCTTGAACATTTCCTCAATAGTCGGTGATGGTGGTGGAGGAGGGGCATTGTGATTTCTGAACTGATTCTGATAGCCTTGTTGCCCTCCTTGGTTTCTGTGCATACCCTGCCCTGAACCTTGGCCTTGTTGATTGTTGCTACCCCACGAAAAATTCGGATGATTCCTCCAATTCGAGTTGTAGCCACCACCAAACTGCTGTTGATTCCTCTGTGCATTGCCCACAAAGTTGACAGAATCAGGATTTGCACCACAGCATTCAGCTGAATGCTCACTACTACCACACACTTCACACCACATCTGTTGGACTGCATTGACGGAGGCTGAAGGCTGGTTCAAATTCATATTGCTGAAGTGAGTGTTTAACTGATTTTGCAAAGCAGCTATCTGTGCAGCGATAGCTGTGAATCCATCCACTTCAAGCACTCCCGCTGCTTTCCTTGCTCCACCTCTTGAAGAATCTGCATTCCATTACGGATTGCCTTGTGAAATTCGGTTGAGCAAAGTGTACAGCTCCTCATAAGTCTTCTCCAGTGCTTGCCCTCCAGCTGCTGAGTCTAACAAAATTTTAGTGTGGGGTTCCAAACCCTCAATAAAAGTGTGTACCAACACCTCATTTGACTGATGATGATGAGGACAGTCCCGCAACATGGACTTGAATCTTTCCCAGGCTTGATAAAGATTTTCTCCTTCCCTCTGTTTAAAACTTAGAATCTGACTTCTAAGTTTAGCTGTTTTACCTGAAGGGAAAAATATGATCAAAAACTTCCTTGCAAGATCATCCCACGTTGATATAGAGTTGGGTGGTTCAGCTTTTAACCACCTCTTGGCTTCACCAAGTAAGGAAAATGGAAATAAGGTGAGCCGAACATAATCAGGTGACACTCCAGCGGGTATGTAAGTGTCACTTATCTCCAAAAAGTTCTGGAGATGTTGTTGCGGATCTTCGTGAGGGAGACCGGTAAACTGCCCGCTAGTGTACAAAAGTTGCACCATATTTTGCTTTAACTCAAATATCCCTCCAGGCTCTGGTTTGCGGATGCTGGAATGTACAATATTAGCGTGTGGGATTGCCACCTCGCGAACCGGCCTGGCTGCTACTTCCTCGGGCACTAACACTGCCCGCACAACTGGTGGATTTGGTTGCTCCATCATAGACTGTTTAAGCAACTGCAGCTTCTTCCGAAGAGCTTCTCTACGTTGACTGTGCAATTCACGTTCTGGCTCTAAGTAAGATTCCACCAGCTCCTTGTCCCTTGCCAGTGTTCACAGAAATAAAAATCTGCAAAATACAGGCTAAGACCAAGTTGTTAACACTTAAGAAAATAAAAATACAAATACAGTAAATTTACACTAAACAAAATTTTACAAATCGCCTAGCCTCCCCCGCAACGGCGCCAAAAACTTGTTCGGCTGTTCGGTTGGGGTTATATATTATCAACCGACACGCAAGTGCACGTGGTCAAACAAGTAATAAAGTGGCTAAGTAGCCAAGTATCGATCCAAGGAGGCTGCTCTAGATATGTAAAACTGCCTAGTTTACTATATCTCTATTCTATTCCTAACTATGTTAACAACAATCCAACCAAGAGTTGAGTGAGTTTTTGTTTCTAAACTATTTATATACTACAATTAATAACAACTATTTACTTTTGAATTTAGACAATGGATATGCACATGCCAAGGTTAAGAACGAGTAATGAACTTGATAATCATGATAATTTGGTCATCCTCTTCTTCATGTTGCTAGCCAAGAACGTTTGCCTAGAAATTAAAACTTTCGTATTTAATTTCACTTTAGAATCATAAACCATCCGTCTACATTTCTGTGATCAAATGCAATTTATGACCTAGCACTACAATTCCGGTTCCTAAATTGACTAATAAGGCTTTCAAGTATATTTCTATCAAGAAAGCACATCAAAACCCAATTTTCCCAAATCAAGTTAAGAACAATACCGTATTAATTCACAACTTTCCAATTTCGTGCTCTCTCGAGTGAAATTGGACTTTTTAGATATACATTAATGGTGGCCAATCAATAATGTAGTAAGCACAAGAATTAATAGAACAACATGCAAGAAGAAGAAGAAACCAGATCAATTATCACAAAAATTCATTACACAAGTTCAAAACCTCAGCAAAGAAGGGAATTAGCCACTCATTCTTGGATTAATCATCCTAAAATGAGTGTAAATCATGTATACAATTGAAGGAAAGAAGAAAGGAAGAGAAGACAACTCTTAGCTTTTCTATTCTTCAACTGCCACAAACCCACGTTCCTGCTCTCCACTTCTGAACTCAGTCTAAAAAACTAAAAAACTGATTAAAAATAAACCTAAGTGTGCTATTTATACTAGTGGGAAATTTTTTCTGGAATAACAAGCAACGTGTCACGGAGGCCAACGCGGAGCACTACCTCCGTGACACGGCGTGGACGCGGACCCTCTCTGGAAATTGCAGGGTCCGGATAATTGGCCTCAACGTGGCACGGAGGCCATCGCGGAGGCCTATCTCCGTGCCACGGAACTGACGCGCAGGCACACTGGAAATTGCCTAATTAATTCCTACCCAGGCAGTGTGCTACCGCGATGGCAGCGTGGCACGGCTCCATCGCGGAGCCAGTGTAAAATGTGCCATCCAAGGTCTTTTCCACGCTCGCATCCAAGTCCAACTCCGACATAGTTCCAACACACATTTTAGCTCCTAAAAATCACATTATCCTGCAAAACAAATGCTAATCATGTTGGTTAGTATAAATTCGCATTTTATTACCAAATACATGATATTATATACACATTGCACAACAAACAAGGTAAAAATGATACGTTTGAGTATCACTTGGGCATATAAATCTGCCCAAGATCAATTACACACTTCCACATGATCTCAACAACAGATTATATTCACTTTATATCAACATGATAATTTCCATTTATTTACATAAAAACGCTCATAACAAGGAATGTTCAAAGACCAATCAAATATAGTTATTATATAAGCATACAAGTCATTACGCAAGTTCTAACCCTATAACCATAACCTACCTCGACACAAAGAGTCAATTACTTCACCGGAGCCTTGCTCTTTCTCACAGCTCGGAGTGCTCATAATCTACAACAAACAAAGAGTAACTCATTACTCTCTCTTTGAAATAAGGGTTTTAGAAGATCAAACCCTCCCCATCAGGGCACTTTCGAAAGTGAACCCTAATTCGACTAAGTTCTAGGTCCCAATTCTCACATAATCCTTTTTCTCAACAAAAATCTTAGAAGAGTGATCAATACTCCTAATTATCAAGTCTAAGCACACCATAGTCTTCCCATATTTCAGCACTAGTCTAACTATCTAGGGTCTTCTCCCTCCCAAAATTCCACCATTAAGGGTCTATAGGGATTCTAGAATCAACATTACTCATGTAAAGGTAAACAATCGAAAAAATCTTACCTTGGTGAAGAGTTTCACTACTCTGGAGGGTTTTCCGTTCTTTGGACCTCTTGATCGTGATTTTGAGAATAATGGGGTAAAATCTCATAATTCCTACTTAAAACCCACTTTTTGATTCTCGTCGTCAACTGTAGCGGTTACATTTCTGCTGCAGCTACCATAGTGTCGCTGCGGCAGTCCCTACGGTTACATCCCAAATATGCCATGGTGGAACATCGACCGTCACCATGGTCTCGCTACAGCGGAAATTCCTCCACTGCAGCGGTCCCCCGAACCAGTAACTACCTAAAATTCACCAGTTTCACACTTAGAAAAAATTTCACAGCCCTTTCTATTCCTTCACTAGCCAGTTCTAGTGTTCTAGGCCCTTAACCATCCCGTAATGACGTCTGAGTCATTACATTAGATACCAATTAAAACACTGTTTGTCCCTGAACGGTCTATACAAAGAAAAGGGAAAAGTACTTATCGAATTCCACGAACAACTGGGATACTTGACCCGCATATCAGCCTCGGTCTCCTAAGTGGCTTTCTCAACTGGATGATTCTTCCACTGGACCTTTACTGTCGGAATCTCCTTGGAACTCACTCTTCGAACCTCTTTGGCCAATATTGCTACAGGCTCCTCCTCAAATGACAGATTCTCATTCAATAACATAGAGTCCCACTTGATGATATACGATCCATCCCCATGGTACTTTTTCAGCATAGACATATGAAATGTCGGATGCACTCCAGACAATCCTGGCAGTAATGCCAGCTCATAAGCCACTTCCCCCACACGCCGGAGTATTTCAAATGACCCAATATACCTCGAGCTGAGTTTTCCCCACTTTTTGAACCTTATCACCCCCTTCACAGGGGACACCTTGAGCAGTAGTTGTTCCCCTTCCATGAACTCCATGTCCCTTACTTTCTTATCTGCGTACTACTTCTGCCTACTCTAAGAAGCTACTAGGCGGTATTGAATCATTCGAACCTTTTCCAAGGACTCCTTTAAAAAATCATTCCCCCAAGGCTTCACCTAAAATGCATTAGACCACCCCAATTAGAGACCTGCACTTTCTGCCGTACAAAGCTTCAAATGGCACCATGTCAATGCTCAAGTGGTAGCTATTGTTATAGGCAAACTCTGCCAAGGGCAAGAATTTGTCCCGATGGCCCCCGAAGTCTATCACACACGCCCGGAGCATGTCCTCTAATACCTGGATAGTCTGCTCTGACCGTCTGTCTGAGGATGAAAGGCTGTGAACAGCTCAAGTCCAACCTCGTACCCAACTCGGCCTGCAAAGTCCTTCAGAAATGAAAAGTGAACTGAGTTCCCCTGTCTGATATAATTGAAATAGCCACCCAATGCAATCGAATTACCTCTTTCACTTATAGCTTAGCTAGTCTCTCGATGTTGTAAGACACCTGGACAAACAAGAAATAAGAAGACCTTGTCAATCTGTCCACTATGACCCAAATAGAGTCAAACTTTCCCAAAGTCTTGGGAAGACCAACCACGAAGTCCGTAGCTATCCTCTCCCATTTCCACTCGGGGATAGGCATTCACTGAAGTACTCCTCCAGGATTTTGGTGGTCGTACTTCACCTGTTGACAATTCAAACACTGAGCAACGTAGTCCATAATGTCCCTCTTCACCCTGCCCCACCAATAGTGTTGTTTTAGATCATGGTATATCTAGGTGACTCTGGGGTGGACGAAGTACCTCGAGTTGTGAGCTTCTTCCAAGAGAGTTTTGATTAGCTCACTAACTCGGGAAACACACACTCGCCTCTTGTAACTGGTCAAATAGACCATCTATTCGAGGAAGAGGGTACTTGTTTCGACTAGTTACCTTGTTCAACTGGTGGTAGCCGATGCACATCTGCATACTACCATTCTTCTTCTTTACAAACAAAACTGGGGAGCCACACTGCGACACAGTCGGTCTAATGAATCCTTTACTGAGCAACTCCTGCAACTGCTCCTTGAGTTCTCTCAACTCAGCAGGTGCCATTCAGTATGGAGGAATAGAAATGGGTCTAGTACCTGGTTTCAGATATATACAAAAATCTATGTCACAGTTCGGTGGCATGCCGGACAGATCTGCAGGGAACACCTCTAAGAACTCACAAACAATCGAGAGAGACTTTATGGAAGGACCCTCTAAACTAGTATCCCTAATATGTGCCAGATGTGCTGAACAACCCGCTCTATCAACTTACGGGCACGAATATAAGAAATAAGTTTCTTAGGAGCAGGGCTACAATTCCCTTTCAACTCCAACCTAGACAACTCTGGACTTGATATAGTGACGGTCTTAGCTTAGAAATCTAGAATGGCATGGTAAGGGGACAACCAGCTCATTCCCAAAATTATATCAAAATCAATCATATCTAAGATCACTAAGTTTGCCAGAGTGTCAAATCCCATGAAATCAACAATGCAATCATGAATAACCCTATCTACTAACACAAAATCCCCAACAGGAGTAGACACATGGATAGGAGTATTAAGCACATCATACACAAGATCCAGAACAAAGTAAAATAAGCAAACACATAAGAAAATGTAGAACCCAGGTCAAACAACGCAATAGCCATTTTGTCACAGACAAAGATAGTACATGTAATGAAAGAATCTGAAGCCTCTACTTCAGGCCTACCAGGAAAAGCATACAAGTGGGCCTTGTTACCAGTCTGAGAACTGCCCCGGTTAGGCTGTGCCACCCCTTTACCTGCCTGGGTGCCACCCTTACCCACTTGAGCACATCTGCTACCCTGCTGAACACCACCTCTAAAGGCCAGCTAACCACCTCATCCCAGTTGTGGACGATTCGGACTGAAAGCACTACCTCCTCTCCCAATTGGGGCTCGAGCTCGAGGAGCAGGGTGAGGAACAATCTGTCCGCTCTATCCGAACCTAGGGAACTATCTCTGGATGTGGCCATACTCACCACACTCATGGTATACCTTCTCAATAACTACTCTCTGAGCTGAAACAAAAGAAATAGGATGAGCCACAAAATTATAATAAACCATCTGTGTACCCCCAACTACACCTGACGGTCGCAGAGGCCGTCTTTAGTGGACCTCCGGATGGTACCTGCATAGTAGATTGAATAGGGCACCTAGAGAGACCCTGCGGTGTTGAAACCTTAGCATAAGAACCACTGAAAGAACCCACTCTTTGAGCCTTCTTCTCGGCATTCCTTGTATAACCCTCCTATCTCACCCCTTTAACTGATTTCATATACTCTACCACCTCCTAGAAGGTCTTACTGGAGGAGACCATTTGCAGCACTTATACCTGGAGACCCACATTCAGGCTCTTAATGAACCGCCTGATTCTCTCCTCCTCTGTGGGCAGTAAGGGTAGAGCATACTTGGATAGTGAGTGAAACCAAGCCTTCTATGCTACAACAGATAAGTTCCCTTGCTCGATGGTGGTGAACTTATCCCGTCTCCTATCCCTCAGAGTGCAGGGAATATATTTTTCTAGAAACCCGGAGTAGAACTGGGTCCAAGTCAATGGGGTTGACCCTACTTGTCTGCACTCCACAATAGCTCTCTACTAGAGCTTAGCATCCCCCATCAACTAAATGGTCACAAACTCCACGCTGTACTTCTCTACCGCCCCCATCTTATGGAGCCTCTCATGGAAGTCCATAATGAACTTGTAGGCATCCTCTGCCTTTGTGCAGTAGAAAGTAAGAGGCTTTATCTTGGTGAACCTCCAAAACAAGTCGTGCTCCTTCCCTGTTATCACCGTTCTTGCTACCATCCTCAAAAACATAATATCCTCAAACATGTCATCAATTCGCGGAGCCACAACAACTGCATGTTGTATCCCCGACTATTGCCCTTCTGGAGTTGCTGGTGCTGCCCCAGTGCCCACGAGGCTGCTTAAAAGGTTGAGGACCTGAGCTAGAACCTCAGAGGATGATGGCATGGCAGGAGCTTCTCCCTGCGTTGGGACCTCGACCTCAACAGCTACCCGCTCCTGCATTGTTGGTAGCACAGGAGATGCATACCTCTCCCTGATTGGAGCAGGAGCACGAGCTCCTCCTCTAGCCGCAGCGGGTCTCTAGCCATGACCTCTGCCCCTTCCTCTACTACAAGCTGCGACTGCCACTGCTGGCTCGGTTGCTGCGTCTCTGTTGTCGTTGGTGCATGTTCTCACCATCTAAAAAGAAAGGAAGAAAATTTGTTAGATACCAATTTGGATCAGCAAATACCAATTGGAGTCAAGTAATCGAATGAAAGAAAAGAAGAAAGGAGTTTTCCTAAAGTCCTACAGCCTCTTGAAGATAAGTTACGAACGTCTCCGCACCGATCCGCGAGACTCTACTAAACCCATATTAGTGCAATGAGATCAATGAACCTAGAGTTCTAATACCAATTTTTTCACGACCTAATTGGTCGTGATTGACACCCACACTAATCTCCCTGGGTGGGATATCCAACGATTCCCAAACATTACCCCAAAATTGATCATTCATAAGAAAACTTTAACCAAAATAAAATGAACTAAATTAATTATTAAGAGCAATCAATTTCAAACAAATTTCAAAATGAAACCCAAGACCTGATTGTCATTGCACCAGACGTCTCCTTAAATCTTTAAGAAATGCTAAGTCTAAATCATAAAAGAAAAATCAAATGTCTGGGAAAAAAAGACATCCTCAACGGGAGAGTGGTATTTCCTCCTTGGTCAGCTAACCTCTCAAACTCCACTACTGATTTATAGGTGAGGACGTGAGGAACTTTCTGGATCAAGTTCTGCACTCAAAAAAGAAGTGCAGGCGTAGGGTTAGTACAAAACACGGTACTAGTAGGTATCATCGGCTGACCCTAAATAATAACAAATTTATACAGTAATAACAATACAAGACCAGCCTTCAAAATAAAAAGAACATATAGAATGTTTTCAGACACACTAGCCCTACTCAGGGAACAGCCGGCCTGCTTACTGGATTAGGCCGTTCGCTGCAGCAGTCACTTGACCGTTGCAGCGGTCTCACCGCAGCGGAAAGGGTTCCACTGCAGCGATACTGCCTTAGGCAATAGCTCAACTGTGCTGCACTTTCCCAGTTCTTCAGTTCATCAGTTTCATCAGTCACATATTTCACCAAATCCCTCAGATAACACACACTTAGGGACAACATTCAACATCACCAAGTATCACATACAAGTTCAACAGGAAACCACAGAAAAATCCCCTCATCAAGTTCTGACATTGTGAAAAGTCACACTTAGAACTACAGACATGTTCTTCATTATCAACATCACATAAAATAACCGTAATCAACACAATCTCTTAGCACATTATTCATACACAATGACAACATAACATAATGTAACGTACATTAAATAAAAACCAAAGGTGACATGACGGGCACACGCCTTCGCCATCTCACCATAAATACTCAACCACACAATCAGTGTACACACATGCTAGAGGGTCTTATTTCTACCCTTCCGGTCATGACCAGCAGGGGACTATAGAAATCTATGTATTGTACTGGCGTGGTACCCCCTCCTACTCATATGCTCATCCAAATGCTCCCCTCGAAAATGTGCCACTCAATAATAACACTAGCTTGCCCGGATACTCCCCTCGGGCTTGAGCCTCTCATTTCAGAAAACAGTTAATATTTAAGTCATTCTCATCCTTTAATGGCAACAAGGTGCATTGCATAATCGAAACCATATATATATATATATACATACATACACACCTATCAATTCATCAAAGTCTACACTCCATTTCCTCACTTGCTCAAACACAACACTAAGTTCACATGATAGATTCATGACACGAGTTTCATTACACACTTCCACATGATCTCAACAACAGATTATATTCACCTCATATCAACATGATAATTTTCATTTATTTACATAAAGACGCTCATAACAAGGAATGTCCGAAGACTAATCAAATATAGTTATTACATAATCATACAAGCCATTACGCGGGGTCTAACTCTATAACCATAACCTACCTCAATTTCGGACACAAAGAGTCAATTACTCCGCCGAAGCGTTGCCCTTTCTCATAGCCTCGGAGTGCTCGTAATCTACAACAAACAAAGAGTAATTCATTACTCCCTCTTTGAAATAAGGGTTTTAGAAGATCAAACCCTCTCCTTTCAGGGCACTTTCGAAATTGAGCCCCAATTCTACTAAGTTCTAGGTCCCAATTCTCACATAATCCTTGTTCTCAACAAAAATCTTAGGAGGGTGATTAATACTCCTAGTTATCAAGTCTAAACACACCATAATCTTCTCATAATTCAGCCTTAGTCTAACTATCTAAGGTCTTTTTTCTCCCAAATTTTCACCATTAAAGGTCTATAGGGATTCTAGAATCAACATTACTCGTGTAGAGATAAACAATCGAAAAATCTTACCTTGGTGTAGAGTTTCACTGCTCTGGAGGGTTTTTTTGTTCTTTAGACCTCTTGATCATGATTTTGAGAATAATGGGGTATCCCATAATTTCCACTTAAAACCCACTTTTTGATTCTCGTTGTTCGCTGCAACAGTCACATTTCCACTGCAGCGGCCATAGTGTCTCTGCAGCGGTTCCAGCGTTTCCAAATTCACCACCCTTTCTATTCCTTCTCTAGCCAATTCTAGCATCTAGACCCTTAACCATCCTGTAATGATGTTCAGGTCGTTACAAGTAAATTCTGTATTTACTCAACATTAACATGTGATAATTAATACCTAGCATTAACGAACAATCCAGTTTAGATGTTGATTTATACTTCAAGAAAAAAAACTTATTGGTCAACTTGTTTAAAGTAACTTGATGCTATTTATATAGTAAAATTTTAAAAAATAATGTTTCGGTCTTTTCAGAGAGATAATTGATTAAATGTGCTATTTAATATTATAACCATATAAATATTTTATAGCATCAGAAAGCTATGTTGCTCGAACTCTTCAAACTGCAGCATCACAAATATTTTCTTCATGGTTTTTGAGATATCAAATTTTCCTCTATGCTAATGAATATGGAGGTTCTCGAGATGAAGGGGTAAGCAAAGAACTCTTTTATAATAATACTAATTATTATTATTGTTGTTATTTAATTTTAGTAAGAATTTCAACTCTTTGTCTCTTTAATTTATGATTTTCTGATACTTTAAATATGAAATATAATATTTGTCGAATAAAAAAAATAGAGAGGTCAAGAGAATAAAAGAGTGAATCAAAAAAGATTTTGTAATTTTTTCTAAAAAGTGGAAGCATCTGAATATTTCATAAATGAATTATGAACAATGAAATTTAATTTGTAAAAAATGTAGAAGTAGTTTTACTTTTTTCATTTTGTAGTCTTTATCTTAATTTCTATAATTCTATTAAATTTGAATTTGAAGCTTTAGAATTTGAAAAAAAAAGATATTATGAATAGTAATTCTTGTCTTTTCCATTTCATTCTTAAGATTTTAGAAGTTTTAAATCATTTAAGATCAATTAATACTATGTATGAATAATATTAAAATTGTAGGAAAGATAAATAAGACTACACTATATGTTTTAATAATTATTTTAGTGGATAAATGGTAATGAAAAGAATCAAATAGTAGAACAAGCACTTTCTTTTAAAAGAAAAAACAAAAAAAAAATGACTATCAATACAAAGATATATGTATTGAATTAATATAGAGATTTTACGAAAATTTGTTAAGTTCGATGGTAAAAAATTATTAAATTAATATATTATATTTTGTTGGTTCTTAATTTTCATATTGCTAATAATGTATTCTTCAATTAAACTGTTTAATCTTTTCATATTTCAATTGAAGATTCTTTTTATTTTTTTAATTAAATTAAATAATTAATGCATAATGATATCTATACGTATTTAAATTCCATTTATAATATGCATATTTATGTATGATATCTATGTTACACCCTGTAAATCTTTGCATGTTGGTTAAGAGTTTTAGAATACCATACATGCTAGAAAAAGGCTCGGGGACAGATCGGACAAGCGCCACGTCGAAGCGTCGCAAGACGAGGCCGGGCAGACCCTCTCCGCGATGGCAACGTGCCACGGAGGTTGTCCCTTCGCGATGGCCAACGTGCCACGGAGGGGTTGTCCAGGCTCAAGTATATAAACCCCCCCCTCCAACTTCAGTTTTATTTCATTTTAACATATAATTTCCAGCAGAAACGAGGGAGAACAGTAAGGGACAAAGGGTTTTGATAAAAATTCATCCAATTACGTCGTCAAACGCGGTCCAAACTCAAATTAACTTCGGGTACCGAAGTATAAAGCTGCAGAGAACATTCCTGCGGAGTTAGTTTCGCAAGAATCGTCCAGCAAAGCAGCGAGCCGCCGAGTCAAGGTAAGTAGAATTGCTCCAAATTAATGTGAATATACTCCTAGCCCCAAGATGAGCATTTCTCCCTTCTGGACCTCCAAGAAATAGCGAGTTTTCGGCTGTTTTTCGGTAAGTCAAAGATTGGGCAGTATATATATTTAAAGTAGTGTTTTCTTCCGAAATATTGATGGATTTAGTTCTATTTGCTATGAATATGAATGCAGTTGGAGGAAATAGCTAATTATTGGCTGAGCTACGCCAGTTGGTCAGAAAGTCGACAATTGAGGTATGTAAAGCCGGTTTCTTTCGGCAAGTTAGTAAGTTCTGGTTAGTAAAATAGTTCAAGTTCCAGTAGAATATTTCAGAAGCCGCATATTATGTTTAGTACAGATTGTAGTAATTATGTTAGAAACAACATGTCTTGTGTAGCGTGGAATTTACTAGCACAGTATAAATTTCAGTAGAATATTTCAGAAATAGTATAGTATATCCATATAAAATTTAGAAAGATTGTTAGAAATAGTAAATCATGTTTACCATGAAACTTAGTTATACGCGTGATTCCCAGCAGAAGTATTATATCTTATTTCAGTATCAGATTCAGCACAATATGATAGAAATTATATATATACCATTATCAGTTTCAGCATGTATTATATATATACACATTGCTATCATTAGTTTCAGCATGCATCGTATACAGATAGTATTATCAGTTGAGACTTGACTGTATTGTTTTGGGCTGGATTACCTAGCATTCATGACGGCCCCAGGGTTAATAGCTGTATCGACTTGTCCGCCAGAGGGAAAGGATACGTCGCTCTACGGAGTGGCATGCCGTCCCTAGGGATGAAGATGGGTTGCCAGTTTCCCCATAGTTTGCCTTGGTCAGCTTTTATACACCCCCGTCGAGCGGGTACTCCCGGAGTGTTGGTTCAGGAGTCCTTCGAACTCAGGTACAGTTATAGTCAGGAGATCAGCGGGCCCAAGTGCATACCCAAGGGACCAACAGGATGCTTATAGTTACTATGGGAGATGGGATGCTCGAGGTAGGGGTATAGATTGCGTGTTGGTTGTACCTTCCGGGTTATGGGGGCCAGGTAAGGTTTATGTGTGCTATGTTATGTTAGGTTATGTTGTATTATGCCATGTTATGTTAGTTATGAATAGATAGACAGTAGAATGCCACATTACCAGGTACGACTCCTACTCCTTTCAATATAGTTGAGGACAGTCTTGAATTTATACTTTCAGCCAATTACAGTCTATTTCTTTCTACTTCAGTTCTATCAGTTATATTACTTGTTTTCAGTTATGTCCAGTTGTTGCTTTGCATACTCAGTACCGGCGGTACTGACGCCCGTTTGGGACGCTGCATTACTTGCCTGCAGGTACCCGTAGACGAGAAGCAAACCCCTCGTAGTTCCAGCCAGCGATACAGAGCCTTCAGCTCCTTTCATCCGGAGCTTGAAAGACAGAAGTGTATTTTTCTTTGTTGTCCAGTATGGGTAAGTCGGGGCCCTGTCCCGACCATCTCTTTTTATTCTCAGAGGCTTGCAAATTGTATATTCCCTGTGGTTAGCTGTATCAGTCATGTGAGGCAGTGTATATGTTCTAGTTTGTTTATGATGGCCGTGTGGGGCCTTATTAAGTTGGTAGTGGTGATCTTGTTGGTCACATAGCAGTTTAGCACTTGTCTTCTTGATTCAGAAATAACTAGTCCGCATGACGGCCTTGTCGGCCCGCATAGGTTCCCTCTTGACTTAGATGTTCTGGTTAGCTGTTGTTTTCTTACAGGTGGTCATAGGCCTCGTCGGCCGGAGGCTGTATTTACAGCCGTTATATAGCTCGTCGTTTTCGTGAACTCAGAGTTAGAGCCAGCCTAGCACCAGAAGTGCTTGGGCTCTGTTGGTCCAGCAGTCCAGGTCCTAGTAGGGCACCAGGTGCCAGTCATGCCTCCCAAGGCGGGGTGTGACAATTTAGTATTTTATTATACTTTATATTTAGATTTAAAAATATTATATTTTGATTACTTATATTTATTAGGGAGTTAGAATAAGAAGAAAAATATGAAATTTGATATTGTTAAAGAAAATAAACAAATAAGAAAGTAAGGAGGGAAAACTGAGAAAAGAAAAATATTAAATAGAATAAAATAAGATAAAAAGTGCAAAAGAGATTCATATAATTAGATTCTTATTAAATATATAAACATATAATTGAGTTTTAAAATTTGTTAAAAATATGCATGGAAAGAAATCAAGGTTTATTGAATTTTTATTCGTTCTCTACCTTCTTTTATAGAAAAATAAAATTATCATTTCACTTACAATATATTACATAAAAATAAAGAATTTTAGAAGATTGAAAATACTTAAATGAAAAGAAACTCATAGAAAAATATATATATACGAAATTAAGAGTGAATAATATAATTAATTAAAATGTGAAATATTTAAAAATTTAAAAAAATTAAAAAAAGGTTTAACACCCAAAAATCTAACTAATCCGCATGAGGCACAGCTAAATTCATTAGTTATATACTAATTGACACTATCTAATTAATCTGTAGGTAGGGTATTTAAATTTCTTATTTAGAATAATATCTACGTAACAGTTTAATATTGATATTCGATTTTTGAACGTGACTTTTTGTAATGACCCATTTGATCGTTACAACACTCTAACGACCTAAGCATGATGAATTTAAAATTCTGTAAGCTGGAACAAAGGCCCCAAAATTAAAAGATCATGAGACATACCATTGTTGATGAGCTAAGTTAAAAATCGGGTAGGCCCAAGCATAAGGCCGCTGCGGCGGGCTGTCTTCCACCGTAGTGGAACCGCTGCAGCAAGTGATGCAAATCAGAATTTCGTAATCCTATTCCAGTTAGGATTTAAAAATTTATTCTCATAAGGGAGCTGAATAAAAACACCTAGAAAATAGAAAGTAGGATTTTTGGAATAAGGAAAGAAACAAGGAGGCTAGAGAAGGCGATACTTCACCCTCCGTATCTACGATTCTCCGCAAGAACTCGGAAATTGAGGAAAGCATGCAGCGGAGAATTTCTTGGCGATAGCTTGGCGCCCAGGTAGGCTATGGTTTACTCACCTTCATGTTAGACTTTGATTAGTGAGTATATACGTGCATATACGTGATATGCCATTAATGAATAGGAAAGAAGTGGTGACATCCCCATGATATAAAATTTTGTAGGTTATGGTTTAAAGGGAGTAGACTTTAGATAATGGTGTATATGAGAGTGTGTTGATTTTATGCGTATTGGTCTTCGGACATTGCTTGTTCATATATATATATATATATATATATATATATATATATATATATGTATATATATATATATTCATTCTTTACCGAATTATAATATTGAACTGGTTATTCATGAATCATTAATTATATAATACAGAGATTGAACATTGAGTGGTGGGCTATATTTGTTTGTATGGATTGAATCGTGACCCGTGAATTGTGTAAGAAAGCAAGATAAGAGGCTAGTAAATTCTCTTTATTTACATTGTATCCTATGATTGGTCGGTTCGTCTCAATTTGATTGTCATTGCTTGAGGAAGAAGGTAAAATAATTATAGTGATGGATCAATGAAGTTTATACATAATGGATGAGAAATTATGAAGAAACAATTCGTGGGAAATCTTGGGGAAGGAGTGGTCGAAGTACTGCCTGAGCAGTACCACTTCAGTGGTCTTGCAATCATTGCAGCGAGACCGCAGCAGCGGTAGTGATGTCGCTATAGAGAAGCCCAATCTCGCGAGCGGGATAGTTTGCACCTCATCGTGGAACATTCATATATAAATGATTTAATAATTAACTAACTATGAAATGGCCTCGAACTATGATTGTGCTATAGTTGGTGATGTGTAATTCTTGTTTGTGTGTGACTTTATTGATATCTAAACTGTGATATGTTGAGTCTTGAAATGATGAGTGGGGTCTATGATAATCGAGTAAGTAAACAAAGTGGTATGTAATATCGAAAGGTAAATCATCTACATGTTGAGAATGAGAAGCCTAGGGCCGAGGTGAGGACCCGGATGAGCAAATTAGTATGATCAAGCCATGAGTAAGGGCTTGGATATGAGTGGCTCGTGTCCAAAGTGAGCATCCAGGCAAGCGATATGAGTGAGTATAGAGACAGGTATGACTAAATGTTCATACGACTAGGTGTACGGACATGTACATAGACAGGTATGATGAAGGTCTCATACGGCTGGGTGTACAGTACATGGATTTCTAGAGTCGCTGCAGGTCATGACTAGAAGGCCAAACATGAGACCCTCTGGCATATGTGTATAGTGATGTGACGGAGCGTGTGCCAGGCATATCACCAATTTTAGGATTATGAGACAGAGATTGTGCAGGTATGGCATGATATACATATGGCTGCAATGACATGGATGTACATGTATACAAGTCAGATACGATATATACCTACATGATTCGAGTATAATACGAGAGGCACAGTTGAGATGTAATGTGTGATAATATGGTACAGGTATGGTACTTCATAACATGATTATTGTGTAGAGATATGGTGTGGAACTCGGGAGAGACTGGTATGTACATGTACTTTAATTGTGGAGGACTTAACTCCATTAGTATGGTCTGTTGCATTTTTGTGTGTACTTTAGCTATTTAATTATTTTGTGATTGAATGTTTAATGCATGTGGTCTTTTGTCATGCCTCAATTCTACACCCTAGATGGAACACGGTACTTGGGGTCACAGGTAACCCCAAGTCAACCCATGGTCTATCATACATTGATATTCTAAGTAAGACATGTATAATGGAAGATTTGAAATAATAATATAACACATTTATGACAGCTAAAACTAAACATAAAGTTTAAAACATCTGAACAATCTGAAAGACTGAAATCAAGTTTGTGTCTAAAAGCCATCCAACTGATGAGTTGCTGGGACAATCCCCTAGCTAACTTTGAGTCTAACTGAAAATAATGAAATGACTGAAAGAAATGAAATAATGCCCTCGAAAGATGAGGACTCACACTTTTGCTACCGAGGAAGATCAAAACTGCGACGACTAACGACGCTGAGTCTCAACACCTACGGCTGTATCATAAAATGATACAGCATAAAAGTATGCGTCAGTACTTTGAATGTACTAAGTAAGTAAGAGAAAACATGATGTTGAATATAAAAAACTAAACTGAAATGACTTGCAATGACCAACTAATATACTGAACTGAAACAACTGAAGTAAGCTAAAATGGCCAAGATGACCCTGTCTGATGCTCAAAGAGATGCCCTAAGTCTGAAATACTGAGTCTGGGATATCACACTGAACTGATCTGAACTAAACTGAACTAACTAATCTGAGACTGAACTGAGCGGACTAGTGGGAGAGACTATAATCGACATGTAACCACGTGAGCTAGATATGGAGTCCGATGTATACGCCTCACCTGTAGGACCCAATATACCTTGCCAGGGTATAGAGGCATGAACTGGGTGATCATAAAAGTCTGGGGCCAATCAGGCCAATAAATACTGTAACCTACGTTGGAGATGTAGTTCTAGGAACCTGGTTGCGCTGGAACCCTGGCCCACTCGGTGTTAAGTCCTGCTCCCGCTGGAATACCTGAACTGAATATTAGGCTGATAGCTCGAAACTGAGGTCCAAGACTAGTCAGGGATGTATAAGTAATAGTACTCTGAGAGTCTTATCATACTAGATTCTGAATTGGGTTCTAGACTGGTCAGAGATGCTTATCTAGAAGCGTCGTAACTGTCTAAGAACAAACTGTAATCTATCTAGGGTCCTAAGGCTAGTCAGATCTATCTATCTAAAGTGTCATGACCTCCTAGTGGACTAATGAAATTGAGTTCTGAGTCTAATTCTGATAACTGGGAGGTATCACAAACACCTCAAGAATTTCTGTAGTCAAACTGATCAGTTCAATAAAATCTAAATAGCACTGAGGAGATTCTACATTCTAAGTGAACTGAACTACTAAGCAGCTAACATAGAATTCAGCTTATTCCAACAAATCGGGAATCCACAATATGGCAAATATTTCAAGAATTAAGGAAATCTCATCCAACAAGCAGTATTATAGTTTTCTTATTCGTGCCAAGGCTAAAATCATTCTTATCAAGGGTGTAATTACTCAACATCTAGACAATAAGGAATACTAGAAAATCAGCCCAAATCACACTTCACAAATCAGGCGGAATTTAATACATAAATACGTTTCATTCGAAAATTCAGGGCTTAAATTCACTTTTGCCAGGACATCAACAACTTTGTCTAAAACTAATGGAGATCATATCAACAATAAGCATGAATATTATTCTATGTGAAATCAACAAAAATTGACATGTAATCTCTTCGTACTCGAAAGATTAGGTCTAAGACTAATAGGGAAACTATAAGAGGGTTTTTGGGGACACAAGGGAAGAACTATCCCCTTGTTGAATTCCCACATACCTGTCTAAGAATTCCCTTGAGGAGAAAACTTGAATTTCTGAGATGGATGAAAAACCCTGGAACTTACTCTAAAAATTCTTAAGAGAACTCTTCGATGATTTTCTGAGAATGTACGTGGGGAATGAGGGAAGATGTCGTTCATTCCCACTAATAGTCTGAAATTACTTCTAAAACAACGTAGTTTAAAGTTTAGGAGAGTAAAAAATTACTAAACAACCCTAAGAAAATCGTAGGGAAAAACTGATCATTAGTCCTCACGGGTGACCTAATGGGTCGTGGTCAGTGACTGATAACGCTCAAACCGCACCTCTTACTGAAGTGAGAAGCAAACGTTGTCAATAAAGAACCCAACTAGAGGTTGGGGTCGATACCACAGGGAATATGGAAGGATGTAGAAAAACGCTAGTGCTTAAGCTTTTTAGTTAATTATTTCCTAAGAGGGGGATTTGTAAAATTAATAAGTAACAATGTTGAGAAATTCAAGGTTGTTTCAAAATTAATACAATTAACTAGGGTAAGTATTCCCCATGGATCCTTAACTACTTCGGGTTTTACGCTAGTGATTTATCCCAATACTTTACATATAGAAATGATAACTTAGGTTCATTCAAACGAACGACCAGTCCCTATTGAATGACTATACTCAATTACTCGACCAAGTCTCATGAGCGATAGTAATTTAACCGTTATCACTAAGTTTCAGATATAACTATCCTGCGATCACAACTCAAGTTAATACAATGATTATCAAAATCAAGGCTCCATTGTAATTCTCTTTTCCTAATCTCTACCTCTTCGACCAAAGCTAGTAAAGAATTCGGGCACTTCCTAACGTTGCGCACCATTAAGAATCATTAAAGATGAAGAGAATACAATATAAGTGTTTGTATTGGTTTTAAGATCACTTTGTGTAACCCTTGATTGTTAATTCACCGTGGTTCCCACAATCTTAGTTGTGGTGGTTTTATCCTATCATGTTCATAAATAAATTAATAGCGTTCATAAATAAAAACTAAAATTTATACTTACAACAATGATTTGAAGAACCTTCACTGCAACTTTATAATCGTATCAAAATATGTCTTCTCAAATTTATTATAAACTAAGAACTCCAAGACTAAAAAACCTTCTCTAAAACTTATGTCTTCACAACTTCAAGACTTTCGATTTAGCTATTACATGAAAATAGAATGATGTTTATAGTAGTTTGATGTTTTCCTTCTTCCTTGATGAATTTGGCTTGAGATTTTAAAGTTCCTTTTCCTAGTTGAAGTGGGAAGTCAATTTTGGCCATTTGTTAACCTTGCCGCGTCGCCCTTGTCAATGCCGTATCCTGGTGCCGCTTCGCACGCCTTGTCGCACGGTGAGTGTGATGCTGCGTGCCTGCCTAAGCACTGGAGATGGCCTATGTCGTGCCTGCCTACGCGCAGGGGAGCTGGGCGCCTCGCGCCTGGCATTGTGCCAGCCTTGCTGCACCTCGCGCCTGACATAACGCGCATGATGCTGCCGCACCGCGCCTGCTGTTGCACTGATGTCCTTGTGCCTCGCGCATGGCAGTGCATCCATGTGCTGAGCTTCATTCCTTGAATCATTACTCCAACTTCTTCACATATATTCCACAAGCCTTAAATACACCCAAATCCATCATTTTAAGCCCTAAAAACTTCTAATCGCGTGTGTTAGCCATTTTCACAAATATATAACATAAACACATGAAAACACACTTAAATTATTCTCAAAACATAGTAAAGTACGGGAAAAAGTATGTCCATGAAGTGCATAAATACGCCCTTCATCAACACCCCACACTTAAACTATTGTTCATCCTCGAACAATCTACTACTTACGAACAATCTACTACTTCCCTTCTAACAATTAAGCACAAAATTCATCCTACAAATAGGTCTACTTACACTTAGGATCATGAGACAAATCAATGAAGCTCAAACAACTCACTCGCATGCATATAGGTTCAACATTAAGATGTCAAAGTTTGAAATCACTTAGATTTTGAAAATTAACTCATCAAGACATATTTTGGGCCAACATGAATTATATGTAATTTAGCAATCAAGATTAAACCAAAGTCTTACCATTATTCCCCTTACAATTTGGAGAGATGCTCGTTTTCACACAAGATATAGAATAAGATTAACTTGGGCATAAATAAAACTATTTCCGTTCGCTCTCACAAAAGAACTCAACATACATGCCAAAGACGACCCATAGGCTTGCCCTTAGTATAATACTCCGCTAATATAGAATTATGAATCATTGATCAATTAGGACTTTAATTTGGTTGTAATGTAGGCTAAGGGACATGTAGGAACTATTTGGCAAAGATAGTGACTAAGTTCCCTAAGCACTTTAATACTTCACAACACTTTGATTTTAGCACTTTCCTCAGTTTCCAATTTTCTCCTTATACCTCCTTTTATTTTCCAATTTTTCAACTTAGGTGACTAGTGGGGACTTTTCTTTTTATCATTGAGCTCATTCACACACATTTTTTTTTCTCTTTTTTTTTTCTTTCTTCCATTACCACCCTTTATGCACCCCTACTCTAGCCACCCTCAACTTAAGCATTTTCTTATGTTGAGGTTCACAATATCCAAGGAAGAACCAGGGCCAAAACGGATTCATTGTAAACTAATGGGTACGGTTAATAAGTAAATCATGATTTTTTTCATCTTCAAATTTTCAAAGCTTTTTCTTCTTTTTGTTTTCCCACTAAAAATCACACTCCTTGTTTAGCAAAGTTTCACCTTTTTCTTTTCTTCCAATTCACCACACTTTTTAGCTTTTTCCTTCACTTCTCCAATTATGCTCCTTTCCTATAAAAATTTTTCATTAAAGTGTTCTAGGAGTCATTTGGATCAAATATAAGTCAATAGAACCAAAAGGGATTCAAGCTTTATAATATGGCTATCAAAAGAATAGGCTAAGGCTCAATATGACTAACTAGGATAATTACAATCAAGGTAGGTAAAATAGGATAAAAATAAGGCTATCAAAGAAATGACTATATCACTTTCTAAATCCATCATTCTTATTTCGCTTTGCACACACACCGGGCAAGTTCTAGACATCAATTTAAAAGCATGGAGTATATCAAAAAAAATTCCTCACACATTGGCACAAGATGGTTTAACAATTTAAATCAAGATCACATAAACACATATATTCATATTGCATGCATAACATAATTAAGGCCATTTTTTTCTTTTCAAGACCAAGAGTCAAGTTCCCAAAGACTAAGTGTTTCTATCTTTTTCATGCATTCTTGAGTGAATTGAATAAATTCTCAATGATACATAAGTGAAGCACCTAGCATTAGAAGGTCCAAGTTCTTGTTCTTTCTAATGACTAATTTACCCTTAAGACAGTCGTAATCCATCCATCATCGGGCAAAGTTATGACTCAATGACTAAAATAAAAAAAATAAAAAATCTAGACTCTCTAGTCGGTTCTAAGGGACTATCTACCGAAAAAGTACCGAAAACAAAAATTGGAGGAACCCAAAATAAAATAAAACTAAAAAAATACTACACATCAACAAGCATGCATGCCAAATCATAAATCCAAAAAAAAAACTAGGCCTCCCATATGTAAATTTAGCAATTAAGGCATGCATGGTAATATGAAGTTCACATCTCCCACCCCACACTTAATTGGTTACACTATCCCAAGTGCTAAAATAAATAAGCATAAAGTAATAGAGTGAACTCCCTGGGCCTCTACTCCTTGTCTTCAATATTTAAGCTCAATCTTTATTGAAAATTATGACCTATCACCTGCACACTTGTAAAAATGAACAAAAAATTTATCTTGGATTGCCTCCCAAGTAGCGCCTGATTTAACGTCGCGGCACAACATAGGTATCTTGATTACTCAGATTCATCAAGATACCTATTGAGACCATATTCCCCGGCAACGGTGCCACTTTTTGATAACGATCAAACCACACCTCTTACTGAAGTGAGAAGCGTACGTTGTCAATAAAGAACCCAACTAGAGGTTGGGGTCGATCCCACAGGGAATATGGAAGGATGTAGAAGAACGCTAGTGCTTAAGCTTTTTAGTTAATTATTTTCTAAGCAAAGGGATTTGTAAAATTAATAAGTAACAATGTTGAGAAATTGATGGTTGTTTCCAAATTAATGCAATTAACTAGGGTTAAGTGTTCCCCATGGATCTTAACTACTTCGGGTTTTACACTAGTGATTTATCCCAATACTTTACTTATAGAACTAATAACTTAGGTTCATTCAAACGAACGACCAGTCCCTATTGAATGACTATACTCAATTACTCGACCAAGTCTCATGAGCGATTATAATTTAACCGTTATCACTAAGTTTCAAATATAACTATCCTGCGACCACAGCTCAAGCTAATACATTGATTATCAAAACCAAGGCTCCGTTGTAATTCTCTTTTCCTAATATCTACCTCTTCGACCAAAGAAAGTAAAGAATTCAGGCACTTCCTAACGTTGCGCACCACTAAGAATCGTTAAAGATGAAGAGAATACAATATAAGTGTTTGTATTGGTTTTAAGATCACTTTGTGTAACCCTAGATTGTTAATTCACCATGGTTCCCTTATTCCTAGTTGTGGTGGTTTTAGCCTTTCATGTTCATAAACAAATTAATAGCGTTCATAAATAAAAACTAAAATTTATACTTACAACAATGATTGGAAGAACCTTTACTTGATTAATTTAAAATTCGGAAGAACAATTTTACAATCATATCAAACTATGTCTTCTCAAATTTATTATAAACTAAGAACTCCAAGACTAAAAAACCTTCTCTAAAACTTATGTCTTCACAACTTCAAGACTTTCGAACTTAGCTATTACATGAAAATAGAAGGGTATTTATAGTAGTTTGATGTTTTCCTTCTTCCTTGATGAATTTGGCTCGAGATTTTAAAGTTCGTTTTCCTAGTTGAAATGGGAAGTCAATTTGGCCGTTTTTTACACCTTGCCGCGTCGCCCTTGTCAATGTCGCGTCGCGCGGGGAGTGTGCTGCTACGCGCCTGCCTACTGCTGGAGATGGCCTGTGTCGCGCCTGCCCACGCGCAGGGGAGATGGGAACCTCGTGCCTAGCATTGTGCCAGCCTTGCTGCGCCTCGCACCTGGCATTGCTCACATGATGATGCCACACCGCGCTTGCTATTGCGCTGATGGACTTGTGCCTCGCGCATGGTAGTGCATCCATGTGCTGAACTTCATTCCTTGAATCTTTTACTCCAACTTCTTCACATATATTCCACAAGCCTTAAATACACCCAAATCCATCATTTTAAGCCCTAAAAACATCTAACCACGTGTGTTAGCCATTTTCAAAAATGTATAACATAAACACATGAAAACACACTTAATTTATTCTCAAAACATAGTAAAGTACCGGCAAAAATAAGTCTATGAAGTGCGTAAATACGCCCTTCATCAGTGACGACGACTCATGGTCACACTCGTTAAGTACATTGTCCAGAAATTACTGATGGTCACCTCGAGGGACCTAATGAGTTGTGGTGAGCGACCACGACTCGTGGTTACCTGTCATGGACCATATTGTCCAAAACCCCAAAGTTCCCCACGGGTGACACCACGACCCATGGTCACACATAACGAGCCGTGATGAGGACTCGTGGGGTACACTGCCTAACTCCTTAACTTCTGACCCAGGCCTGACCATGAGTCACCTAATGGGTCGTGGTGGAGGACAACGACTTGTGGTAACACTCATTAGGCACACTGACACCACCTTTCCATTTCTCAATCCCCTTTCCCATGACTGACCTAACGAGCCGTTAGGTCTCACAATGACTCGTTAGGTGAGTCGTTTTGAGGCATTTCTACATATTTCCAATTTTTCTTTGTTTTAAGTCCCATATTTAGTCTTTGAGTTTCCAGGGCATAATAATATCTCCCCTTGGAAACATTCATCCTCGGATGTTGTAAAACACCCAGAAAAGCAGAGAATTTCAATCACTATGCTCAAATACTGACTGAAAAGGCTGAAAACTAACGGAGTGACTAACTGAACTGCAAGTCTGAACTGAATTCTCTAATCTTACTCATGATAAATTATATCAAAGTAACTGGAACACTGGAATTGAATAGAGTTTTAGGAGGAAATTTGTACGTTAAACTAAAATTGAGCCGAAAGGGAACAAGTGTGGGTATCTAGCCATCATGTCTACTTCGGCCTCCCACGTAGCTCCCTCAACCCGCTGATTCCTCCATAATACTTTGACTGAAGCTACTTCTTTGTTCCTCAAATTACAAATCTGACGGTCAAGAATCTGGACTGGTAGTTCCTTGTAAGAGAGACTATCTTTCACCCTCACATTTTCTAACGGAACAACTGAACTTGGATCACTAATGCACTTCTTCAATAAGGACACATGGAATACTGGGTGCACAACTGCTAATTCTGAAGGTAATTCTAGCTCATAGGCTACATTGTCAATACGTCTAAAAATTCTATAGTGTCCCACATACCTGGGACTTAATTTACCTTTATTCCCAAGCCTCATCACCCCTTTCATGGGAAAATTTTTTAGATAGACCCAGTCATCAACTGCAAACTCCAACTCTCTTCTCCTCACATCAGCATAAGATTTCTGATGGCTCTGAGCTGTTTTCAATATTTCTCAGATAAGTTGCACCTTCTGCATGGCTTCATGAATTAAGTGTGGCCCGATTATAGCAGCTTCACCCACTTCAAACCACCCGATAGGAGATCAGCACCTCCTACCATACAATGCCTCAAATGGGGCCATCTGGATACTGGAGTTGTAGCTGTTGTTGTATGCGAATTTGATAAGAGGCAAGTGATCATTCGAACTGCCCTTGAAATTGATCACACACGCACTCAACATATCTTCTAGGATCTGAATAGTCCACCAGCTTGTCCATCTGTCTGCGGGTGAAATGTTGTGCTGAGCTTGACCTGGGTACCTAGTCCTTTCTGAAAAGACTTCCAGAAGTGAGAGGTGAATTGGGCACCTCTATCTGAAATGATGGATAAGAGCACCCCATGAAGTCTGACTAACTCCCGGATATAAAGTCTAGCATAGTCCTCAGCTGAATTTGTGGTTTCGACTGGGAGGAAGTGTGCTGCCTTAGTCATCTGGTCTACTATCACCCAGATTGAATCATGTTGCCAAAGAGTCCGAGGTAGACCTGTAATGAAGTTCATGTTAACTTCTTCCAACTTCCATGTAGGTATGCTGATATCCTGAGTCATGCCTCCTGGTCTCTGGTGTTCTACTTTAACTTGCTGGCAGTTCGGGTACTTGGCTACAAATTCAGCAATATCTCTTTTCATGTCATTCCACCAGTAGATATCTCGTAAATCATGGTACATCTTGGTAGCACTAGGGTGAATGGAATATATAGAACTATGAGTGTCAGCCAGTATCTGCTATCTCAACTCACCAACATCCAGTACACACAATCTGGCCTGGTAATGGAGCACACCATCTCCCCTTTTGGAGAAGGCTTCTATTTCTTTTCTGAGAACTGCTTCTTTAAGCTTGAGTAAGATGGGATCTTCATCCTGTCTAGACTTCACTTCAACTACCAAGGAGGAATCTTACCCACTTTGCATTACCACTCCACCCTAGGCCGAATCCACCAACTGTACTCCCAATTGAGCTAGCCTGTCAATCTTCACCATTTCCTTCTTGTCCTCTTCAACATGAGCTACGCTTCTCATAGAAAACCTTCTTAGTGCATTAGCCACCACATTGGCTTTGCCCGGGTGATACAGCACACTCATGTCGTAGTCTTTCAGTAGCTCCAACCACCTTCTCTGACGAAGATTTAGGTCCTTCTAACTAAACACATACTGAAGGCTCTTGTGATCTGTGAACGTATCCAAATGAGCCCCATATAGGTAATGTCCCCATATTTTCAGCGCAAACACCACCACTGCCAACTCCAAGTCATGAGTTGGGTAGTTCTTCTCATGAACCTTGAGATTTCTGGAGGCGTACACTATCACCTTGCCCCTCTACATCAGAATGCAACCGAGTCCAACTCTGGAAGCATCACAATAGACAACCAACCCATCTGTTCCTTCTGGAAAGGTCAAAACTGGAGTGATAGTGAGTCGAGTATTCAACTCCTGGAAACTCTTCTCACACGCATTCGACCACTGGAACTTCACTTTCTTTTGAGTTAACTTAGTTAGAGGAGATGCCATAGAAGAGAAGCCCTCCCCAAACCGTCGGCAATAACCAGCTAAGCCTAGGAAGCTTCCAATTTCTATTGGAGAGGTAGGTCTGAGCCAATCTTTCACTACAGCTATCTTGTGAGGATCTACATGTATTCCCTCACCCGAGACCACATGACCCAAGAAAGTGACGGACTTCAACCAGAATTCACACTTGCTGAACTTGGCGAACAACTGGCGATCTCTGAGCATCTGAAACACTATTCTCAGGTGATTAGCATGCTCTTCCTTATTTCTAGAGTATACCAAAATGTCGTCGATGAACACAATGATGAACATATCCAGATACTGTTTGAAGACTCTATTCATCAAGTCCATGAAGGTTGTGGGGGCATTCGTTAGCCTGAAGGACATAACCACAAACTCGTAGTGACCATACTGAGTTCTGAATGTTATTTTCGGTATGTCACACTATTTGACCCTTAGCTGATGGTACCCTGACCTCAAATCTATCTTTGAGAAACAACAAGCTACCTGAAGTTGGTCAAATAGGTCTTCAATTTGGGGTAGGGGATACCTATTTTTTACTATGACTTTGTTCAACTGACGGTAATCTATGCACATTCTAAGGGTATCGTCTTTCTTACACATGAATAGTACTGGAGCACCCCATGGAGAGATGTTGGGTCTGATAAAACCCTTGTCAAGAAGATATTTTAGTTTCTCCTTCAACTCCTTAGGCTCAGTTGGAGCCATTCTGTAAGGAAGGATGGAGATAGGTTGAGTATCTGGGAGAAGGTTTATTCCGAAGTCTATTTCCTATTCAGGGGGAACTCCGGGAAGATCCTTGGGAAAAACATCTGGGAACTCGCTAACTACCGGAACTGACTGGATAGTTGGGGTCTCAGAGTTGGAATCCTTGGCTGAACTAGATGATAAATACATCCCTTGGAAATGAGTTTCTGGGCCTTAAGGTAGGAAATAAACCGACCCTTAGGCGCTGAGCTACTGCCCGTCCATTCTAACACTGGTTCATTTGGAAACTGAAACTTCACAACTCTAGTTCTACAGTTAACTGAGGCATAACTGGAGTGTAACCAATCCATGTCGAGGACAAGGTCAAAATTGACCATGTCTAACTCTACGAGATCAGCTAGAATGACTTTATTCAGGACTGAGACTGGGCAGTTTCTATACACCCGACTGGCTCTAACCGACTCGCCTATAGGGGTGGAGACTGAGAATGGTTCTGAGAGGACCTCTTGACTAATATTGAACTAGACTACTACATAGGGAGTCACAAATGAAAGGGTGGCTCCTAGATCAAGGAGGGAATACACGTCCAGATGAAAGAGGCATAACATACCCGTGACTACGTCAGATGAGCTCTCCTAATCCTGACGGGAAGACAATGCATAAAATTGATTTTGGCGCTGACCGCCATTCGTACCTGATGTGCTGGCCTGCTGAGCTGGTTGGCCTGCTGGAGCTGATGATTTGGTGGATTTTGCTCTTCCCCATCCTACTGAGTGGCAATCTTTGAGCCGATGATCAAGCTGTCCACAACCAAAGAATCCCTCTCGACCCTGAAGACACTTTCCCAGGTGGTTCTTGCCGCACTTGGAGCAAGCTGGATATCTATTCCTAGCACTGTAGCTCTGAGATTGAGAGCCAGATGCTCCACCCCTCCGATCCTGGCGGTGACCGGAAGGTTGGGGAGCTGGCTGAGCTAGGTGTTGAGGCTCTCTATTGTTGTTGTTGCTACTGCTGTGGGCGGCTACTACCACTAGACCTCTGATGGACGTAATCTGACTGGCCAGTTCTTGCCTGTTTATTCTTTCGCTCCATATCCTTCAGTTTTTTGGCCTCAATTTGCTGGGCATAGACAATCAGGATGGAGAGGTCCATATCACTAATCAGAATCGTTGTCCTGCACTCCTTGAGGACCAAGTTTGAAACTCTATTCCCAAACGTCAACATGCGAGCCCTTGGCTTGGCTACCATCTCTACAACGTACTTAGACAGCTTGGTAAACTCCAATGTGTATTCTTCTACAATCTCGTTGCCTGTCTCAAGTTCATAAACTCAGCCACTTTTTCCTCCCTCATCTCCCGAGGGAAAAATCTATCCAGGAAGGCTGTATGAAACTCCTCCCACTCCACCGGTCCTACTCCCGCTGGCCGCCCTTCTTTCCACTGTTTCGTACCAGACCTGGGCTACCCCTTTTAGCTGGTAAGCAGCTAGATCAGCACTCTCAGAGGAGCTGACACTCATAATATGGGTAATCTTCTAAATCTCGTCCATGAACTCTTGGGGGTCCTCCCCCATTTTAGATCCCTATAAAGATGGAGGGTTCATATGGGTGAAGTCCCATACACTAGCAGCAGCTATGGATCCGTTGTTGTTAACTGGTACTACTTGTTGGTTCACTTGATTAGTGACGGTTTGGGCGAGCAACTAAATGGACGCCCTTAATTCAGCGGTTGACACCGAATCATCCTGTTGGGCCACTAGGGTTGGTGGAGTAGTCCGTTGGGCATTCCCAGCCCTTCTTCCATTTCTGCGTCGCAGAGGCATATTTCACTGAAACAAAATAGAGCACGAGTTAGGAGGACGTTTCGGGAATTGAACTTTAATGCACGATAAGGAGTATAAACAAAAGGGAGTTTTCATAATAACATTTCATAGCCTCCTCGTCATGAGTAAGGAGTATAAACAAAAGGGAGTTTTCATAATAACATTTCATAGCCTCCTCGTCATGAGTGTGGCGTGCATCACACCCATGAAAAGGACTCTACTCGATGCGTCTTCTAAAAATTCCGAGGATACTCTAAACCTAGTGCTCTGATACCAAGTTTGTCATGCCCCGAGTCTACACCCTGGATGGAACATGGTACTTGGGGTCAGAGGTAACCCCAAGTCAACCCCTGGTCTATCATACACTGGTATTCTGAGTAAGACATGTATAGCAGAAGATTTGAAATAATAACATAACACATTTATGACAGCTAAAACTGAACATAAATTTTAAAACATCTTAATAATCTAAAAGACTGAAATCAAGTCTATGTTTGAAAGCCATCTACTGATGACTTGCTGGGACAAGCCCCCAGCTAACTTTGAGTCTAACTGAAAGTAATGAAATGACTGAAAGGAATGAAATAATGCCCTCGAAAGATGAGGACTCACACTTCTGCTGCTGAGGAGGATCTGAACTATGGCAACTAACGACACTGAATCTGAGCACCTGCGGCTGTATCATAAAATGATATAGCATAAAAGTATGTGTCAGTACTTTGAATGTACTGAGTAAGTGAGAGAAAACATGATGCTGGATATAAATAACTAACCTGAAATTACATGCAATGACCAACTAATATACTGAACTGAAACAACTAAAGTAAGTTGAGATGGCCAAGATTACCCTGCCTGATGGTCAAAGACATTCCTTAAGTCTGAAATACTGAGTCTAGGATATCACACATAACTAAACTGACTAATCTAAGATTGAACTGACCTGACTAGTAGGAGAGTCTATAACCGACATATAACCACGTGACTTAGACGTGGAGTCCAATGTATGCGCTCCACCTGTAGGACCCAATATACCTTGCCAGGGTATAGAGGCATGAACTGGGTGATTTCAAAGATATGGGGCCAATATGGCCAATATATAGTGTAATTTACACTGGCGACGTAGTTCTAGGAACCTGGGTGCGCTGGAACCCTGGCCTGCTCAGTGCTAAGTCCTGCTCCCACTGGAATACCTGAACTGAATACTAAGCTGATAACTCAAAACTGAGGTCCAAGACTAGTCAGGGATGTATAACTGATAGTACCCTGAGAGTCTTATCAGACCAAATTCTTAAACTTGATTCTAGACTGGTCAGAGCTGCTTATCTAGAAGCGTCTTAACCGTCTAAGAACAAACTGTAATCTATCTGGGGTCCTAAGGCTAGTCAGAGCTATTTATCTAAAGTGTCATGGCCGCCTAGTGGACCAATGAAACTGAGTTCTTAGTCTGATTCCGATAAATGGGAGGTATCACAAACACCTCGAGGATTTCTGTAGTCAAACTAATCAGTTGAAAAATTCTGAAAAGCACTAAGGAGATTCTACATTCTAACTGAACTGAACTACTAAGCAGCTAATAGAGAATTCAACTTATTCCGACAACACGGGAATCCACAATATGGCAAAGATTTCAAGAATTAAGGAAATCTCATCCGATAAGCAGTATTATGGTTTTCTTATTTGTGTCAGGGATAAAATCATTCTTATAAAGGGAGTAATTACTCAACATCTAGACAATAAGGAATACTAGAAAATCAGCCCAAATCACACTTCACAAACCAGGCGGAATTTAATACATAAATACGTTTCATTCAAAAATTCAGGGCTTAAATTCACTTTTTCCAGGACATCAACAACTTGGTCAAGAACTGATGGAGATCATATCAACAATAAGTATGGATATCATTCTATGTGAAATCAACAAAAATTGGCATGTAATCTCTTCGTATTCGAAAGCTCAGGGCTAAGACTGATAGGGAAACTATAAGAGGGTTTTGGGGGACACAAGGGAAGAACTATCCCCTTGTTGAATTCCCACATACCTATCTAAGAATTCCATTGAGGAGGAAACTTGAATTTCTGGGATGGATGAAGAACCCTGGACCTTACTCTGAAAGTTCTTGAGAGAACTCTTTGATGATTTTCTGAGAATGTACGTGGGGAATGAGGGGAGATGCCATTCATTCCCACTAATAGGTCTAAAATTACATCTAAAACAATGTATTTTAAAGTTTGGGAGATTAGGAAATTACTAAAAAAACCCTTAGAAAATAGTGCGGAAAAACTTATCGTCAGTCCTCACGGGTGACCTAATGGGTCGTGGTCAGTGACCACGACTTGTGGTCACACTCGTTGAGTACACTATCTAGAAGTTACTGATGGTCACCTATAGGGACCTAACGAGTCGTGGTGAGAGACCACGACTCATGGTCACTTGTCGTGGACCACACTATTCCCCCTCGGGTGACACCACGACCCCTGGTCACACATAACAAGTCGTGATGAGAACTTGTGGGGTACACTGCCTAACTCCTTAACTTTTGACCTAGGCCTGAAGACCACAACTCATGGTGGAGTACCACGACTCAAGGTGACACTCGTTAGGCAAACTGACACCACCTTTACATTTCTCAATCCCCTTTCCCACGACTGATTAATGAGTCGTTAGGTCTCACAACGACTCATTAGGTGAGTCATTCTGAAGCATTTTATGCAAATTTCTAGTGTTTCTTTATTTTAAATCCCGGATTTAGTCTTTGAGTTTCCAGGGCATAACATCTTTGTGGGTGATAGATGGTAATATGACGGGCTTAATAATAATAGTGAATTATGGTGAGATCGCTAGTTTAACTTTATTGTTTATGTATGAAATTAAAGAGGATCAATAATCCTGTAAGTAAATAAATAGGCCAATAAATAATAGAAATGGACTTAGTTAATGATAATGAAAGTGTAAATGAGGTAGACGTGCTCAAATGTCCGTATGGTGAAATAAAAGAGAATTGGATCGGCAGAACCGGGCTATTGCCTGAGTAGTAAGCACTGCAATGGGAAAATCGCCGCTGTCGTGGGACCACTGTAGTGGTCAAAGTACTCGCTGTAGCAGGGTAAGAATATTTCATGAACCTTGATGAGTCATAAGAATCTATAATACGGTTAGTAAACTTGTTAGGTTATAAATATAAGGTGGAATCTTCGTTACATGTATTAAGTCAATTGCATGTTAAATTATATATCGTTATGCAAACAAATCTTAATCGGCCGATGATGCCTACCAATATGTGTGGTTTATTGATACTACCTTGCTACACCTTTTTGATATATGTTGTGACAGGTTTGAAGTCTCATGATTGGCATGGAGTACTAAACATTAGCTTCTGAATTCTTCTCCACAGATAAAGTTGTGTCATTTTATTTTGTCAAGTATTCTATTAGGGCTCTTGTACCTGTCTAGATTAGATCTTGGGGATTCATGGTTTGAAAGGGAAGTATTATTATAAATTTTGAAATATCTCATATTTTATAAATTTATTAGTAGGATTATCTTATACATTGGGTTGGAAAGGGGTTCTCCTATCGAGCTGAAGTCAATGTAGGTGCCAGCAAGATTCTCCCGTTTGGGGTCGTGTCACTTTTTCTTTTGTAGAATAACTTTGTTCAACTTACCCTTTTAAAGAATGGTTCATATAGAAAGCAAAATAATCACAGGTAGGGTTGTAAAAAGAAAATCGATAAATTGCTCTACTTTGATAATATGAGAAAAGAATCCGACTAGTGATTTGATAATCAAAGAAAAGAATCCGACTATATATATATATTTCTTGAAATTTTTCATATTGTTTGTCTTTGAACATATATTATTTCAATTTTGGACTTAGAGTTATTTTGCATGATTCAATAATTTTTATAGCTCATTGTAACGACTCGTATGTCATTACGAGGGGAAATAAACTTAGAACACTTGAGTGGGGCTAGACTATGGATAGAAAAATGTTTTGGAGTGAGCTAGTGAAAAATTGGTTGTTTTGGGGAGCTACTGGTTATGGTGAACTACTGCAGCGATGAAATTTCTATTGCAACGAGATTGTGGTGACGGTCGGAGTTCTGCCGTAACGGATCGGGGAAGTAACCATTGAATCATCATAGAAACGTTCTTACCACCATAGTGGGTCTGTTGTAGCGGATAATGGAAATCATAAAGTGGGTTTAAGTGGGATTTCAGGGGTTATACCCCATTATTTTCAAAATCAAAATTCCAAGAAAGGCGACTTTTTTTTCCACAACAGTTGAATTTTCTTCTCAAGGTAAGATTCTTGAATTTATACCATAATGATTGACTATGTAAACACCTATAAATTAAGGGGGAACCTATAATGGTGATTTTCTAGCAAAGAAACCCTAGGTGATGGAACTAGGATTCATTATACGGGAACCAATGGGAGTTTGATTTTTGAGTGTAAAGGGAAGTAATGAATCATTCCCCAATGTGTAGTTCTTAGAGAACATAATTCATGTGGAATTTGAGACCTAGAACTAGGTGAAATTGGGGCGTGACTCTTAAAATTGCCTTAAAGGGGTGGGTTGGAATCCTCAGAAACCCTTGTTTTGGTAGCAGACCTACTGAATTATGTAATTTCTTATATCTAGACTTTGAACATTCAGAGGCATTGAGGAAGGGCAAGGCTCGAGTAGAGTCATTGCTATTTGAACCCTCCCAAATCGAGGTAGGTTATGGTTTAGAGGAGTTAGACTTTATATACTGACTTGTATGTATGTGTAGCAATAATGTGTTGATTTGGGCTCTGGACATTTGTTGTTGCGCTGATTTCTTTGTTAAAAGTTAATGGTTGAAATAAATTGAAGATGTTGTTGCCACCGAATTGTGTTGAACTGTTGAGTGTGTTCTTTTGCATTTACATTGGAGTGATTGATGAATTGTTTAAATATTCAAGTAAGGGAGGTAAATTGTGATCTCCTAAATTTCATAATAACTAACTCTATAATGATGTACTTTCTATGAGAATGAATAGGGATAATAAGAATATCCTGAGATGAGAGGCTCGTGCCTAAGGGGAGCATCCGAGCAAGCAATATTGATTGAGTGGCTTGTGTTCGAGGAGAGCATCCGGACGAGCATATTAGTAGGAGTGGGTACCACGCCGTTACAGTACATGAATTTTCTAGAGTCCCCTACAGGTCATGTATGGAAGGGCAGAAATAAGACCCTCTAGCATGTGTGTACATCGATATTTAGTGATGGAGTGTTCAAAGTGATATGACGGAGGCGTGTGCCCGGCATGTCACCGTTTGATCTATTCTATGATGTTTTTGTAAGACTGATAAATTTTGGAATAAGTAAGTGCTATGTGGCTAAACTAAGCTTGTGATAATGTGGTGGTTACCTGAACATGGAGAAGTTGCAAAGACTTGATGTTTGATATAGTTAAATGAAAACTAGTAATTGAGTTGTGTTATCTTTGTTAAGCTTTCCTCTAGATCGCATGTGGTTAGGTAATAGTTTCGTGTGTCGATGTCAGTAGCATGTATTTATATCTGAATAAATATGATGATGTGTGAGCTGTAAAGAGTTGGTGAATTGATGATGGTGCAGCTAAGTCGAGCTACTTCCCAATGTAATACCGTTGTAGTAGGACTTGTTCCTCTATGGCGAGACCGCAACCTAACCGCTGCAAGGAAGGACCTAATCCAGTGGGCAGGCTGGTTGTCATGAAAGCACAATTGGTTTTCCTAAATAAGTATCATGTATTTTAATGGTGTTCTAAACTGGTTTTATATTGTTGTTTGCATGCATACGTGTTATTATGTAAGATCGGCCAATGATGCCTACTGATGCTACTCCTGCACTTCTTTTCTGAGTGCAGAATTTGATCCTAGAACTTCATCATGACCTCATATTTAGAGCGGCTGTGGAACACGGGAAGGTGAGTGATGCAGGATATGCGTTTCTACTCCTTCTTCACAGATATCTCTCTTTCGGACACTTGAAGTTTTGTTTCTTTTTAGTTATAATCACTTTTAGACTTATGTTAGACGTCTGAAGTAAATGACAATCGATTTTTGAGAATGTTTGTAGGAGTTTGTTATTTTCCTACTATTGATTTCTTCAAGTTAGATAAAATTTTATTTTTTCATTTAATTCAAGGATGTTATATTCTTTTTTCTGAATGCTTGGTTTTCTGGGAAAATAGTTGAAAAATGTTGGTTCGCCCACCGAGGATTAGTGTGGGTACCAATCATGGCCATTTAGGTCATGAAAAAGTTGGTATTAGAGCCCTAGGTTCATCGATCTCATTGCACTAAAATGGGTCTAGTAGAGTCTCGCGGATCAGTGCGGAGACATCCATAATTTATCTTTGAGAAGTGGAAGGACTTTGGAAAAACTCCCTTCTTCTTTCCCTTTCGTGCGAATTACTTGATTCCAATTGGTATTTGGTGATCCAAATTGGTATCTAACAACTCTTCTTTGTTTCTCTCACAGATGGTGAGAACACATACAGGCGAAAACAGAGAGGGAGCACCCAAACTCGCAATAGCAGCCGCAGTTCGCGGTAGAGGATAAGGCCGAGGTCGTGAGCAGAGGCCTACCGCTATCAAAGAAGGGGCCCGCACTCCTTCTACAATTCGAGAGAGATCTACATCTCCTGCACCACCGACAGTTCAGGAGAGGATGGCTGTGGAGGTGGAGGTCCCAACTCAGGGAGAGACGGCAACCGCTCCAACATCTTCTGAGGTCTTGGCTCAGGTCCTTAACCTTCTGAGTGGCCTCGTGGGTAATGGGCCAGTGCCAGCGACTCCTATAGGGCATCATTTTGGGAAACAATATGCATCTATTGTGGCTCCTTGTATAGATGATATGTCAGAGGCGGTGATGTTTCCAAGGTCGGTGATTGGACTGATAATGACTGGGGAGGAATATGATCTATTTTGGATGTTCACCAAGATGAAGCCTCCCACTTTCTACGGGACTGAGGCAGACGATGCCTATGAATTCATAATAGATTAGCATGAGAGGCTCCACAAAATGGGGGCAGTGCAGAAGTATAGGGTGGAGTTTGTCACCTTCCAGTTGATGGGCGATGCTAAGCTCTGTTAGAGGGCTTTTGTGGAGTGCATACCAGCAGGATCACCACCATTGACCTGGACCCAGTTCTACTCCATCTTTTTGGAGAAGTATGTACCCCGTACCTTAAGAGATAAGAGGAGGGACAAGTTCACCACTATCGAGCAGGGGAGCTCTTCAGTCGCAGCATACGAGGCCCTGTCTAGGTATGCTCTACCCTTACTGCCTATAGAGGAAGAGAGGATAAGGTGGTTTGTTAAAGGCCTGAATTCCACTCCCTATCTGGGTGTGCTCTGCCCTTACTGCCCATAGAGGAAGAGAGGATAAGGCGGTTTGTTAAAGGCCTAAATCTAGGGCTTCAACTATCGTCTCATTAGATGGTTTCTACAGGTAAGACCTTTTAATAGGTAGTAGAGTATGTGAAGAATGTGGAAATAGGAGGGTTAGGCGAAAAATATCGAGAAGAAAGCTCGAAAGGTTGATTCTTATACCGGCTCTTTTGCCCTGAGTCCGGTACCTCAAGGCTACTTAGGACGCCCTATTCAGTCATCTATGCAGGCGTCAACTGGGGGTCCTTCAAGGACTAATCCATGACCAGTAGTACAGTCAGAGGTAACTTGATGATTCGCTCAGATTTTGGGGCTCGTCCTATTTTCTCAATTCCGGCTTAGAGACCGGTGATTGAGAAGGTGTGCCACGAGTGGGGAGTATAGTCACATCTACAGGTGGTGTCCTAGTTATGGATAGAGTGGGCAGATTATTCTGCACCCAGCACCTCGAGCTCGCACATTGTCGAGAAAGGAGGGTGCACGTTCAGGAAGGATCGCCCCCAGTTAAGGCGAGGTAGTCAACCAGTGGTTAGATGTGGCACCCAAACTACTAGAGGAGGTGATTAGAATGGAAGGGGTGGTATTCAGTTCGGTAGAGGGGTTGCACAGTGCAACCACAGCGATTCTCAGGCAGGTGGTCAGGCTCATTTCTATGCATTCCTAGGTAGGCCTGAGGTAGAGGCATCTGATATTGCTATCACAGGTACGATATTTGTGTCCGACAAAATGGATATGGTTTTGTTTGATCCGGGTTTACTTTTTCCTATGTGTCTACTATTTTACTTTGGGTTGGATCTTGCTTGTGATATACTTAATACTCATATCCATGTGTCTACTCCTGTTGAGGATTCTATGGTGGTAGATAGGGTATATCGTGATTGCATTATTGACTTTATGGAGTTTGATACTCTGGTAGATTTAGTTATCTTGGACATGGTAGATTTTGATATTATTCTGGGAATGAGCTAGTTATCTCCTTACAATGCTATTCTAGATTGTTATGCTAAGACTGTCACTATATCAGATCCCGGGTCATCCAGGTTGGAGTGGAAAGGGAATTGTAGTCCTGCTTCTAAGAAAATCATTTCTTATATTCATGCCCATAAATTAATAGAGTGGGGTTGTTCAGCATATTTAGCTCATATTCGGGACACCAGTTTTGAGGGTCCTTCCATAGAGTCGGTTCTAGTAGTTTGTGAATTCTTAGAGGTATTTTCCATGAATCTGCCTGGCATGCTGCTGAACCGCGATATTTATTTCTACATAGATTTAGAGCTAAGGACTCGACCCATTTCTGTTCCGTCATAAGAATGGCACCAGCTGAGCTGAGAGAACTCAAGGAGCAGTTGCAAGAATTGCTTAGTAAGGGGTTTATCATACCAAGTGTCTCTGCGTGGGGCGCCCCGGTCTTGTTTGTGAAAAAAGAAAAACGGTAGTATGCAGATGTTCATTGATTAATTCCAGTTGAACAAGGTAACCATCCGGAATAAATATCCTCTCCCTCGAATAGAGGACTTATTTGATCAGTTACAAGGAGCAGCGGTGTTCTCCAAGATTGACCTGATGTCGGGTTATCATCAGTTCAAGATTCGTGCTGAAGATGTTCCTAACACAGCTTTCTGGACAAGGTATGGACATTATGAGCTCCTAGTCATGTCCTTCGGAGTCACAAATGCTCCAACAACGTTCATGAGCTTGATGAATGGTATCTTCAAACCCTATCTAGATTCATTTGTAATTATTTTTATTGATGATATCTTGGTATACTCTAGGACCAAGAAGGAGCATGAAAACCATCTAAGAATCGTGTTGGGGTTGCTGAAGGAGAAGCAGTTGTATGCCAATTCACTAAGTGTGAGTTTTGGTTGGAGTCGGTGTCTTTTCTGGGACATGTGCTCTCTAAGGAGGGAATTAAAGTGGACCCACAAAAGGTGGAGGCGGTCAAAAACTGGGCTAGGCCTACTACTGTGATAGAGATTCAAAGTTTCATAGGACTGACCAGTTACTACCATCAATTTATAAAGGGGTTTGCATCCATTGTCTTGGTGATGACAAGGTTGACTCGGAAGGATATACCTTTCCAGTGGTTTGAGGAATGTGAAGAGAGTTTTCAGAAGCTCAAGACCCTGCTAACCACGACATCTATCCTGGTATTACCGGTGGAAGATAAAGATTTTGTTGTTTATTGTGATGCCTCACAGTCTGGGTTGGGTGCTATGTTGATACAGAAAGGGTAGGTCATTGCTTATGCCTCAAGACAGTTAAAGGTGCCAAGAAGAATTACCCCACACATGACTTGGAACTAGTAGCGGTGGTGTTCGCATCAAAAAATTTAGAGGCATTACCTGTACGGGGCCCATTGCGAGGTATTCATAGATCATCGCAGCTTGCAATATGTGTTCTCCCAGAAAGACCTCAACCTGAGACAAAGGAGATGGATGGAGCTGCTGAAAGATTATGATGTGACGATTCTGTATCACCCAGGGAAGGAAAATGTGGTAGCAGATGCATTGAGCCGAAAAGCAGTGAGTATGGGCAATCTAGCTTTCTTGGAAACTACTCAGCGGTCAATGGCTAGGGAAGTCCAGACACTGGAAAATAGCTTGATGAGACTTTCATTGACAAAATCAGCTGGGATATTAGCCAGCATGGAGGCTAAGTGATCACTGTTAGAGGAGATAAAGGCCAGACAGTTTAAGGATGAGAAGTTGGGGAAGATCCTAGACATGGTTCTGCAAGGAGAAGCTAAGAAAGCAGTGCTAGATGGCGAAGGGGTCTTGAGAATAAAGGGTTGGCGTGTGTGTTCCCTGAGTTGGTGAGCTAATTAAGACCCTCCTAGCAGAAGCTCACAACTCGAGGTACTCCATCCATCCTGGTGTTACTAAAATGTATCATGACTTGAAGCGACATTATTGGTAGGGCAGTATGAAGAGGGACATTGTTGATTATGTCGCCCAGTGCTTAAATTGTCATCAGATGAAGTACGAGCACCAGAAACCTAGGGGAGTAGTCCAGAGAATGTCCATTCCAGAGTGAAAGTGGGAGAGAATAGCGATCGATTTCGTGATTTGTCTCCCAAAGACATTGGGCAAGTTCGGCTCCATCTGGGTCATTGTCGATAGACTGACCAAGTCTGCCCACTTCCTGCCGGTCCAAGTAACCTATAATGCTAAGAAAATGGCCAAGTTATATGTGAAGGAGGTGATTCGATTGCATCGATGCCGGTTTTAATTGTGTCAAACAGAGCTACTCAGTTTGCCTCCCATTTTTGGAGGACCATGCAGGCAGAATTAGGCAATAGATTGGACTTGAGTACAACTTCCATCCACAGACAGACGGGTAGTCAAAAAGGACCATCCAAGTGTTATAGGACGTGCTACGAGCTTGCGTCATAGATTTTAGTGGCCACTGAGATAAATTCTTACCCTTGGCAGAGTTTGCTTACAACAACAGTTACCATTTGAGCATTGGCATAGCGCCATTTAAAGCACAGTATAGGAGGTAATGCAGGCTTCTAATTGGGTGGTTTGACACATTTGAGGTGAGGCCTTAGGGCACAGATTTTCTTAAGAGTCACTGGAAAAGGTTTGAGTAATCCGAGAACGTCTGGTGACTGCTCAAAGTAGATAGAAATAATATGCAGACAGGAAAGTGAGAGATATGGAGTTCATGGAGGGAGAGCAAGTACTGCACAAGGTGTCCCCGATGAAGGGGGTGATGCAGTTTGATAAGTGGGGCAAGCTTATCCTGAGGTGCTGTAATGATCCGTATGTCATTTCAAGGGGAAACCAACTTAAAACACTCTAACGGGGCTAGACAATGATTAGAAAAGTGTTGTGGAGTGAGCTAGTGAAAATTGATGGCTTTTAGGGGAGCTACTGGTTTCGGAAGAGCTGCAGCGGTAGAATTTTCACTGCAGCAAGACCATGGTGACGGTTGAAATCTACCGTAATGAACCGTAGGATAACCATCGAATCCATTGTAGCAACTTCCTGACTATCGTAGTGGGTTTGCTGCAGCGAAAAGGTGACCGCTGTAGCAGAAGATGGGATTCAGAAAGTGGGTTTAAGTGGGATTTCTGGGGTTATACCTTATTATTTCCAAAAGCATGAAACCTCAAGGACTGAAGGCAGTATTCCTTCTGGAGCAGTAGAATTTTCTTCTCAAGGTAAGATTCTTGAATTTCTACCACTATGACTGATTACGTAAACACCTAGGAAGCAAGGAGAATCTTTAATGATAATTTTCTAGCAAAGAAACCTTAGGTTGATAGACTAGGGAAGAATAACGAGGAACTAATAGGGATTTGATATTGAGTTTAACGGGGAGCAATAATCATTTCCCAAGGTGTAGTTATTAAAGAGCGTGGTTCATGTGGAAAATTAGACCTAGAAATAGGTGGAATTGGGGTTTACTCTTAAAATTTCCTCAAGAAAAGGGTGAGCTTGGGGTGTCCAAGATCAATGTGGGGGTGATAGGGTACTAAATCGTGTTATGTTTCTTGTTTGTAGACTTTGAACGTTTGGAGGAATTAATAAAGGGCAAGTCTCGAGCAGAATAATTGCTAATCGGATGCCTCCCAAACCGAGGTAGGTTATGGTTAGAGGAGTTAGACTTTATATAATGGCCTATATGTTTGTGAATGATAATGTGTTGCTTGGGTCTTTAGACATTATTTATGGTGATGATCTACCGATAAAATTTTATTATTGAAATAAACTTGATATGTTGTTGCCACTGAACTGGCGTGGAATTGTGTTGAACTGTTAATTGTGTTCTTTTGTATTTCTATAGAATGAATGATGAATCGATTGATTATATGAGTGAGATAGGTAGATTGTGATCTCATAAATGTCATGATGACAAACTCGGCTGTGAGATAATTATCGTGAGAATAAATAGGGATAATGAGAATGTGCCAAGATGAGAGGCTCGTGCCAGAGGGGAGCATCCAGGCTAGCATTATTATTTGATTGGTTCGTGTCCGAGGAGAGCATTGGACGAGCATATGAGTGGGAGAGGGTACCACACCGGTACAGTACATGAATTTCTAAAGTCCCCTGCAGGTCATGACTGGAAGGGCAGAAATAAGACCCTCTAGCATGTGTGTACATCAAGGTTAGTATTGGAGTATTATAGTGATATGACGGAGGCATGTGCCGACATATCTCTACTTGATCTGTTGTTATATTCTATGATGCCTTGTAAGAATGTTAGAATTTGTAATGAATAAGTGTTACTTGGCTGAGATGAGATTGTGATCTTGTGTTGTTATCCGAACGTGGGAAAGTTACAAGTCTTGATGTTGATAGAGTCAAATGGAAACTTGAATGGGTGTGTGCGATTGTTGTTCTAAATTATTCTATATTTCATGTTGTTATGCACCATTTCATGTGTCGGATGTAGTAACTTTTATGTTTCAGAATGAATGAGATGATATGTGATATTGCGAATAGTTGGTGAAATGATTATGTGCATCTAAGTCGAGCTACTGTCCAGGGAAGTACCATTGCAGTGGGACCTGTTCTGTTATAGCAAGACCCCGGCAGCGGTCGAGTGACTGCTACAACAAAGAGCCTAAACTAGTGAGCAGGCCGGTTGCACCTGAGTAGAGTTGAATTTCCTGAAATGTGTAACGTATATTTGGCACTACAAAATAGCTAGAGGTTGCATCAAAACCCCTCTGTTGTTGTAACAAATCGAAAGTTGTTGTTGGCGATTAATAGCTAGGCCATTTCACTTCTTGAATTAAGAAACATGAAATATTGGGTGCATTTGTGAACCTAGAGGAAGCTCTATATGGTATGCCAATGTCCCCACATTTTGCACTACTCTATATGGACCATAGAACTGGGCACTCAATTTGTGGTATGTTTCATAATTACGAAGACTTGTCTATTGTGATATAGTTTTAGATACATACGGTCCCCAACCACTAGAGTTTTGTCATTTCTATTTTGATCCGAAAAAAAGAGTATAATGGATGCTACTATATATTCATGAATAAATTATCATAATTTCTAGTCCTTATTTATAATAGTGTAGTTGCATTTTTATAAAAGATTTGAAGTAGATCTTTTCTTTGGATTCTTTTTTTCTTCCAAAGAAGATGATTCTAGTGTTGAATATACAAAGAGTATTGAAGATGATGATAAAACACCAATGATTGAACTCAAAGGATCAACCTCAGTAATTAATACATCAAGAACCTTTTTTTAGTATATTTATTTGATAGCCCCTTAGATAAGTGTGATTAAATTTTTTCACTTTTAAAATTTTAAAATGTGATATAATCCCAAGAATTCAAAATTCTAGATGTCATCGTTATTAACTATTTGATCCATGCTATCTTTACGATCTAAAATTAAAAATCAAAATTTTTCATTTATTTTAAAAGTTTTATCTTTCAATCTATTTCGAATTCGATGCTATTAATCTAAAGCTCATTAATCTCCTAGTCTAACCCATAAAATTAGTTGATGTTACAAAAGATGACTCTACTAATGCCCCTATGGAGCTTGCAATTGCGAAACTTTTCTTTTAATTAGAATATCATGATCTTTCAAATACGAAAAAGTAATAAAAAGTCAAAAGAATCTAAAGCCACAGAAGTTATTAATGTGCTTTGCAAAATAAAATACAAAAATTTAATAATCAAATAAATAATACTAAATAGAAAAAGTATTGAGATTCTGTTGAACTTCAATATACTAAAATTTGGCACTAGCCTAATCTCTTTGTTAATGATTGTATTCCTCTGCATCAACAACTACAGATTTTAAAAGAACAAAACAAATTCATTATAAAAATCAAAGTATAAATATTCAAATAATTGTAGAAACAAAAAAAAGGTGCAAAATAAAAGTGAAAACAAATAGAAAGATGACGGACAGACTCAAAAATAAAGACAAAAATTAAAAAAGCCTTTAAGAATACTTCAACAGATTTAACATATTGTTTCTTTGCAACAGAAGTTATCTAAAATTACATAACATATACAAAATATAAATAAATATAAAAGAAAAAATTTGCACAAGTTGTGTGAGATATATAATTTGAGGAGAGTTAACCTAAAAGATTTTTGTCTTTCAACTCAAATACAAATATTATTTTATCTTTCAATTCAAATTCATATATTATTTTTATCTTTCAATATAAACTCACAGTTGTTCTATTAGTAAACGTCAGCCTTAACTTGTGTTTATTGGTCTTATATTTCGCGTTATTTGGACCAACAACCAAAATTTTCATATTATACAATTTCAACTCATTTATTTTTGCTCTGCACATACAAATAACATACCTACTCATAGTTGCATCGATATGATCTCCCTACAAAAATTTCAATATCTATATTATATCCATAAGAGGGTAGTCAACATATTTATTTATAATTTTAATAAGATGTTACAAATACCTTTTCATCCTGCAGTAACATCTCTATTAAAATTGAATTATTTGTCTTTTCGTGATCAAAATTCATCCAGAATCGCACAATACAAACTTTGAACAACCATTGCATCTTTTTTTCAGATGTCACTGATATACTCAATTTTAGTTGATATTTTTTAAAAAAAATAAAGAAAATAATGGCTTCAAAGTAGTTTTTTCCATATATATTGTATGCTATGAAGCATTTATATTATATTGAATGAATCCACCTAAATATATATAATATTTCATATGAATTTTTTCTATTAGAATAACTGTAACTATGGCATGATTTTTTTTTCATATATATATGAAGCATTTATATTATATTGAATGAATCCTCCTAAATATATATAATATTTTGTAGTAATCTTTCTATTAGAATCACTGTAACTATGATGTGATTTTTTTCACACACACACACACCATATAATTGCTAATCAAATAATGATGTGTTACTATGTCTCTAATTATAGAAAATATTCTAATATATATTATAAATAATTTAAATATATCACATCATAATTAGTGACTTTGCAATAAATTTTTATAATTTTTTCATGTGTAGCAATACTCATTTCAAATATATTTATAAATTGACGTGTAATTATAGTTATTAATTAAATTTAAGTACAGTTAATTAATTTTCACCACAATCAAGTGACATAATCTTTAGGAATTGAACTAATAATATATAGAATTCTTGGTTGTGCATTTTTAAGTTTAGAATGACTCTTGGTCACGTGATTTTTATTTTCATATATATCACATAATTGTTATTTAAATATTTATTTTTTAGACATATATAGATTCTTAGAGTCTTTTGTATTTGCTACACAAAATTCTTATAATATATATATTATTAAAATGCAAGTATTATGTCCTAAAATTATGCGTTGCTGATGTATTATAGAAAATATTCTCATCATTACAAATTATATTAATTATTTACAGCAATATCTGATTTAAATTCAAATAAATCACATCATAATTAGCTTTAAGCAATAAATTTTCACAATCTTTCCTTATAAGAATATTAATCAAATGATTATATAACGTGTAATTATAGTTATTAATCGAATTCAAGTATAATTAATTAATTTCACCAAAATCAAGTGGTGTAATCTTTAGGAATCGAACTAATAATATATAAAATTCCTGATTGTGGGTTTTTAAGTTTAAAATTACTTCACGTGATTTTTTTTCATATATATCACATAATTGTTATTCAAATATTCATTTTTCATACATATGTAGATTCTTAGAGTCCTTTATATTTTCTACACAAAATATTTATAATATATATATTATTAAAATGCAAGTATTACATTCTAAAATTATTTATATTAAATGTCTCTAATTATAAAAAATATTCTAATCCATATTATAAATTATATTAAATTTTTTATAGAAGTATTTGATTTAAATTTAAGTACATATATTCATTTTTTAGATATATATAGATTCTTAGAACCCTTTGTATTTGCTACACAAAGTTTTTGTAATTATATTTAACTTAAATGAGTTAAATAAAAGTATTACGTCCTAAAATTATGTGTTGTTGATGTATTATAGAAAATATTCTAATTTATATTACAAATTACTAGTTTTTGAACACGTGCATTGCACATGTATTTTAATTTTTTGGGTATATAATTTAATTTGAATAGACACATAAAATTACTAAAAAGAATTTAGAGTAACCAAAATAAAGATTAGAGAATAAGATAAAACTATGAATTTGATAATTGCCTATTCACAATTTTTTCTACAGTAAATAATAAATTGAATAAAAGACTACTTCTCTCTATAAGCAATCAAATGGATATATTATAATGTATAAGAATAATTTTATATTACATTTGATGAAATTGAATGACTTGAATATGAAACTCTTCATTGTGATTTAAAATCAAATATAATTACATGAAAGATCAACATGCGATATTAATCATTATTAGACAAAATTTGATTAAACAAATTTCAAGAAAATAGAAAAATAAAGTTAAAAGATAAACACATAAAAATAAAGTGTTTGACAATGAATGCATTTCAAAGTGTAGTAACCCACCCGGCCGTTATAGCATTCTTGCCCCATAAAAATTGAGCGAATTAAAATTTTTAGAAATTGGCGATAAATTTCCGACAAACAAAGGGCACACTGAGAATAAAATTGAATGGGCATATTTGAGATCGGGTAGACCCAAGAGGGTGTTCACCGCGGTGGAACGTTTTTTGCCACGGTGGAGCCGCTGCAGCGGATGACGCGAACCAAAAAAATCGCAATCTCGTTCTGATTTGAATATTAAAAATCTAGTCCTTGAGCAGGATTTATTTAAAAAGTCTAAAAACTGAAAATAGACTTTTTGGAGGAAAACAAGAGGATCCAAGGGGGGGAGGGAATTTGACATCCATGGCTAGGAACTTTCGCGAGGGAATCAAGAATGGGATAGCCACAGACGAAGATGATCGGGACGATAGCTTAGTGCCCAGGTAGGCTATGATTTACTCGCTTTTGCGTTAGATTTTGGTTAGCTAAACATATACATGCGTATGATTTATATTCTTTCGATTAGTAGGATTGTATTATTAACTATATTATGGTCTATTAATTGAAATTCGTGGAAATCTAAGAACGAGTATATTAGAAGAGGAGTGATAAAAACTCGTAATGAGGTAAAACCCTAGGGGAGATACTTAAACCGATAAATGGATATTTGTTCTAGGTTGTGCTTTGAGTCAAACATTCTGGAGGAGATTAACTTTTTGGTGTAGTCAGCAGAATGTTCCTGGGTATAAGTATGGACTTCTTCCTTCTTGGAATCAAAACCTTAGACGTGTAAAATCACATAGACTTTGTGTAGGGGATGCGATTAAAGAACTTATTAATAAGTTATAACTATGTTTGAGCGTGAGATGAAGCGAGTGGCGTAGGATAGTAATCCCTTACACAATGACTTGAATGTGCTTTGGTCGGTGTTGTATTTTTCAAATTAATGATTGTTGTCTGTATCAGTAATGACACTGTGGTCAGATAATTGCTGATGTAAGCTTTTTTGACGATGTTTCATTATGGTGGGTACAAAGAAACCAAAACATAGGAGAATCAGGAATGAGGACTGGTCGCAATACTGCCGACAGTAGCGCTGTAGCGAAGCCCAAACCAGTGAGCGGGCCAATTCAGAAATGTTCTAACTTGATCAGATTAAATGTTATTATTTTTCTCAGACACGAGGTTGATTTAATTTCATGTTATTGTACTTGTTGTGTGACTAAGCAACTATTTTCGTGTAATGATATGTTATGTGAGGTGTTGCATTATGTGTCCCGCGACTGAGCTACGAATTTGTATTAAATGAATGTGTGACGGAAATGAAGGATAATATAGAAGGAAGGTTATCGATACTATGGTAAATGAGGGGCCTATGGCCAAAGTTAAGAAACTCCGATGAACAGGTTATTGCAGTCAGATTGTTGAATAAGGATTAGATACACGAGTGGCTCGTGCCCGAGGTGAGCATCCGGGCGATAGGTATGAGAGAGTACACAAACAGATATGACTAAAGGACCATACGGCTGGGTGTACGAATGAGTACATAGATAGGTATGATGAATATTCACACAACTGGGTGTACGAGTAAGTACACAGAATGATGAATGTACGGTTGGATGTACAGTACATGAATTTCTAGAGTCCCCTACAAGTTATGACTGGAAGGGCAAGCATAAGACCCTATGACATGTGTGTACAGTGATATAACAGAGGTGTGTGCCTGGCATATCACCAATGGTATGATTGAGAGACAGAGATTTTACGAGTATGGTTGATATACATATGGCTACAAAGGTGGAAAGGTAATTAATATACCTGTGTGATACAGGATATACTGACATGAATTCGGATTTTGAGGTGAGGAACGGGTATGGCATATCATATAAGGCAACTCAATCCAGGTATTGCATCTTATGATATTTCGTGGTATTAGGTCAGGTATGTGCATGTACTGTACTGTTGGGGGAATTGACTCCCTTATGTTGTTTTGATGATTTTCGTGTGAACATGGGATAGTACATTTGTAATTGCGTTTGATTGTTTGTTTTAATTTGATTTGGTGGGTTAGCGATGATAGTATGAAGGGTTTGAATGAAACATAGTGCAGTGTTGTGAGATAGCAAGTTGACTCGTTTATTTGATGCATTTCTAAGAAGAACGAGAAATCCTATAGGTAACTATAGAGGTTAATAAGGGTAGAAATGGACTTGTCCATTCTTTGTGATATGGTAAGAAGGGTAGCAGTGTTATAATGTTATATGAAGGAATAAAATAGAGCTGGTTTAGGTAAACATTGATTACTGACTGAATAGGTAGCGTTGTAGCGGACACATCACCGCAATAGCTGAACCACTGTAGCGGCCTGAGCCTTCGCTGCAGCGGAAATAGAGAAAGGCAGACTGATAGGCTAATTAACGATTAGAAGTATGGGATAAGTGCGTGAACCTGAATGAGTCATAAAAACTATATTGTAGTGAATAAACCAGGTGGGATATTGCCTAAGTGAATTAATTGTTGAATATAGTGATGTTGATTGTATATTGATTTTTATGCTATTTTGTTAACTAACCCTAATCGGCCGATGATGCCTACCAGTGCGTGTGGTGTACTGATACTACCTTGCTACACTTTTTCTTTTGAGTGTAGGATGTGGCAGGTTAAAGTTTCCTTGATTGGTGTGAAGTACTCAGCATCAGCTTCAGTGTTCCTCTTCTGAACGAAGCTGGGTCATTTTGTTTGTCAAGTATTCAAATAGAGCTCTTGTACCTATCTAGACTAGATCTTGGGAGAGTCATGTTAGAGGAATTTTGTAATGTTATGTTGTTGAGAATTTTTAGCTGATAATGAAAAGTAAATGCGAAGGCTTGAAGTTATTTTCTTGCCTAATTGATAGAAATGTTATAAGGGTTCTCCTATCAAGCAGAGCCGATGTAGGTGCCCGCACGGCTTGTCTAATTGAGTTGTGTCACAAAGATTCTTTAAAGAAAGAAAACAAGGACAACATATTTTCACAATAAAATAGACATATATATGAATTAGAATTTCTTCACTAAAAAAAGATGAGAACAAAATTAATTATTCCGACATCCATCTATTGTTTACAAGCTAATCCACACAATTCATGGCTTTTGCTCTCTGTTTCATTCCTATCCCTTCGTTCTCATTATATTTATGGATATATTTGATTTTGACAGATGAAAATGATCGTTTAATGTGTTTTTAATGTAATGTTAACTCTTCACATACTTCATATTTTAATAGATTGATGATTTTAATAAAGACCTTTTATTTTATTTTTAATGCAATATTAACTCTTCATATTTTAATAGTAATGATTAATGGTATTAATATATGAATGTGACATTTTATTGTGTTTTTAATGCAATGTTGAAACTTCACATTTTTCTAATTTTAAAATGGTTGGATTCATCTTTTACATTTAGTATTTATTTTATTATTTATTGAAATGTACTTATGTTTTAGTAAAAAATATTATATGAATAATTTTAACATAAAGAATAAAATGATTCTTTAACTTTTAATGGATATTTTGATAATTCAATTTTACTTTGTTTTAATTCATTCCTCATGAATGTAATATAATTTAAGTAAAACATTAAAATTAATAGATAATTTCTATAGAAATGATCTATTTATTAAAATTATTTAAGATTTTTATTTTTGTTTGCATATGAAACTAAAACTAACTTTAGTTTGGATGGTTAGAAGAAACATAATTTGTTACTCCATCTGTTTATGTTCTTTGTTTCAAAAACTTCTCTTTTAAATTGTCATTTTTAATGAAATATAACTATAAATTGATCTTAATAAAAGTGTAAATTGCACTATTAATTAAATTATCAGTTCTTGTCATGTCCCACCTTGGGAGGCGTAACTGGCACCTAGTATTACACTGGAACCTGGGCTGACCTAGCTGGGCATATCCACCTCTAGTGTCTGCCAGCAACTCAGAATTTAGAAAATAAATAGCTAATCTCTACTGTAAACACATCCTCGAGCCGACTAGGCCATACAACACACCTGCATAAAACAGCTAACCCAGCAGTCACAACAATAAAAGGATCCTATGCGGGCCGAGAAGACCACCATGTTGTCTAAGTCATAACAAAAGAAATACAGACATTTATATTTATATATATATATATATATATATATATATATATATATATATATATTTTAGCCTACAAGGCTTCTAACCGATAAATAAATGAGGCCCCATACGACCAACATACAAAACATAACAGGTATAGGCCCCACATGGCCAACAACTCACAACTAACTAAGAATTGAAGACTATAGTCTGCAAGCCTCTAAGAGTGGAATATTGGTCGGGACAGGGCCGCCGCCTACCCAAAATCTATATAATAAAAGACGGGCAAACCTCTACTATCTGGCAACTCTGAATGAAAGGAGTTGACCACCTGCTGACTCTAAATAACTGCTAGGAGGTTCTGAAACCTGTCTATCTAAACCCGCAGGCAAGTATGCAACGCCCCATGTATGGGCGTCAGTACAATATGTACCGAGTATGTACAGAAAATAAAAATAACTGGATGGAAGCTGATAAAGAACTGAAAGTAATCAGTGGCAGAAGTTAACCTGTACGCGTTCACAACCATAGCCTACATCTAGTAGACAATTATACAAATGGGTACTTAAACTGCACAGTTATACATTCATAAGTTACATCTAGCAACAAGTATAAAAACAAAAACCTAATGATCTTGGGCATAATTACATGCCCAAGTGCTATTTTATAGCTTAATTTAGTCGGGTTTGTCTAATTATACTTACATTTTTATGTGATTTTGTATAAATTTGGGTATGCACTAACCAACATGATTAGTCCTTGTTTTGTAGGTGTAAAATGCATATGATGGACTAAATAATGATGGGTGAAGTGAAGGAATGGAGTTGGGAGTGAATTGCAAAAGATGGCAAGAAAACATGCCATGGCAAGGTTGGTCGCGCCAGGAAGTGTGCCACGCCAAGGTCATGTGTGCGAGATGCTTCCCTCCAAGGCGCCTGTGCGCCAGTGTCCGTGCCATGTCAGGCATTGCTGCGCACCGCAGGCCGTGTCACGCTAGCCATCGCGCGAGAGGAGCTCCTTGCCACGCCGTGTGTAGGGCAGGCACTTCGTACAACCTGCCGAGGATGCAAGTTCCAGTGGGCATCCGTGTTACCTCCGTGTCACGGAGGAAAATTGGCGCGTTCACCTCCGTGCCACGGAGCCATTCAATGACAGGACAAAAATTGCAAATTTCCCATTTACTATAAATTAAACCCTTAGCTCCTATATTCATTTGTCACGAAATATTTTCTAAAAACCGTAGAGGAGTGAAGGGAGAAGTGAAGAACTCACTTAGGGTTCACTAATTTTACATTCTCTTTTACCTATTCTTGTAAGGACTCTACTTTAACTATGTTTTTAAGTTATTGTACGAACATGAATGGCTAAAACCCTTCCCCTAGGGTTGAGGCCACGTGATTTGATTATAATGCATGAATTCGTTTTGGTTTGAGTTGTATTGTTGTTTTGTCTTACATTATTTATTATGGTTGTTTTTATGCTTGATCACCATGAAAACATACATGTTAAGCTAGGTAAAATCTTAAAAGAGTAACCCTAGGCAATACATAGGAATGTATGGAGCAAGTTCTTATCTTTCGATATGATTCGCAATTAGGATAAATAATACACCTAAATTGCCTTGCTTGATTAATAAAACGGGATGATAGCAAGACACCATCTTAGAATTTTCACTCCACCACTCGTAGAAGTAGTTGTGAAGCTAAGTTAGGTTAAATGATTAGAGGTACGAAAGTCCCTAATCAAGAGTACAAACCCCGTAAACCACATCCGCGTAGTTGAATTGCCCACGAACTAGGATGTCACATTGCCGCTCAACGATGTAGTTGTGAGGCTAGTTTGTCATGTTTAGAGGCTCGAGAGACCATGGACATCTCATTTCCAACTATGTGAGACAACAATTGATAATTTCATAAGTGAACCATTACGAAGTGTAGCATTGCATGATTATTAGGCCTCAACTCTAGTTGCTTCTTATATCGTTTCCAGATTGTTTTGTGACCACCCCTACATTTAATTATAATTTCCCGAAAACTTCTATCATCAACACTTGTGAATGTTAATCTTACACTTGAAATTGATAATTCACTAAATTAAGTCCAGTCCCCGTGGGTTCGATATCCGACTCTTAAAAAGGGTCACTGTATTACTTGTATGACCGCGTACGCTTGCGTGTGCACTGGGCACAAACAAGCTTTTGGCATCGTTGCTGGGGAATGATGAAGTTTAGTGAATTTTTCAGTTTTTGTGTGATTTTTAATTTCCTTAAGTGTTGAGAAACTTGGTCTTAGTCTGCTATATTGCAGGTGACAGGTTGTCCTTGCAGAGCTGGCAAGGAATAGAGAGCTGGTGGAACCGTTGTTGGAACTTGAATGACAATTGCATTTACTCAGGAAGGAAGCTCTAGAGCGAAAGCTAAAGAGACATCAGGAGCGGTTACAACAACACCCACCAACAGGGCAAGCAGAGTTGTTACCTGAAACCATGGCAGCCTGACCAGTTCGCGAAGTGGCAATCCCATTAGCGACAAATGTGACCTCTAGTATCCGGAAACCGGAGCCTGAAGGAAACTTTGAATTGAAATAGAATATGGTGTAGCTGTTACATTCTAGTGGCCAGTTCACTAGGATGACTCATGAGGACCCACAACAGCACTTATAGAACTTCTTGGAGATCAGTGACACCTTCGTCCCCACCAGAGTTTCAACTGATTATGTCCGACTCACACTCTTTCCATTTTCATTATTGGGAGAGGCAAAGAGGTGGTTGAAGGCTGAGCTACCTAATTCCATTACTTCTTGGGACGACTTAGTGAAGAAGTTCCTCATCAGATTCTTTCCTTCAGGCAAGACTGCCAAATCAGGAGTGAAATATTAAGCTTCAAGCAGAGGCTGGAGGAGAACTTGTATTCGGCTTGGGAGAGATTCAAGTCATTATTGAGAGACTATCCCCGTCACCAGCAGTCCAATGAAGTGCTAGCCCATACTTTTGTGGAGAGTCTAGACCCACACATAAAAATTTTACTAGACTCTGCATTGAGTGGGAAAGCATTGGAGAAGACTTATGATGAGCTGTATACTTTGTTGAACAGGATTCAGGGAAATCCAGAGTGGCACAGCGAGTCATTGAGAGGGGAAGGAAAGAGAAAAGCAGGGCTGATAGAGGTAGACGAAGTCAATGCCTTGGCGGCACAGCTAGCATCATTTCAGCATCAGATGATGACTCAGTTCAATAAACTAAGTATGAACCAACAACAGGGATAGGTGAATGCAGTTCAACAGGCTCCTAGTTGGTGTGAAATCTGCTATAATAATGGGCACAATGCAGAATCTTGCGGGGCCAATCCTGAATCGGTCAATTTGTTGGGAATGTTAAGAGAAACACTAGAATTTTGGGAAAAAATTACAACAAGAATTGGCAGAACCACCCGAATTTTTCTTGGGGTGAAAATCAAAGTCAAAGCTACCAGCAACCTCAGCAATAGCAGTATCAGCAGCAGAACAGGCAGAATGGTGGCCAGTTAAGCAGCAACATTGAGGAGACGTTGCAGAAGATTATGGCAACACAGACCAACTAGTAGAGAATCACGTAAGGATGACATCAGATTTGAAAAATCAGTAGTTGGCCACCCGCAATCTAGAGAAGCAAATGGGTCAAATAGCAGCTGCTTGCTCGACTCCAAAACTATACGCAAGTGCACGTGGTCGTACAAGTAGTAAAATGGCTTATTTCAAGACAAGTATCGATCCCACAGGGACTGAACTACGGTATTAATTAACTTAAGAGTCAGTGAACGATATCTCTATGAATGCAAACAACCAAATAAATAATGTTTTATAAGTTAAATTTACTAAGTAATGAGAATCTAAGTCAAGATTATAATTTGAGTCTGAACAATAGCAATGAATAAGCTATGGTTAAGGCAGGCATGCAGGGATGTAATTTCTTAATTCACTTCAGTCAATCTTCTCTTCGGTTTCTAGTTAGGAATTAATTGCCAATGGATTGGATCTTTCGACTCCTATCCAATTAAAGAATCATGAAATCTTATTCTACATTTCTGTGATATAAGAATCTCATACTCTAGCCATACATAACCGATTCCATAAATGACTAATAAGACCTTCAGATATATTTTTATTCTCAATGTAAATCAATTCTCAATTTTCTCAACTAAGAAAAGATCATATCCTACCAATTCACATCTGTCCAATTTCTTTCCTTTTCAAAATCAAAATTGGATTTCTAAGATATACATTAACATTGGCCAAACATTAATGCAGTAAAACAAGAATTGATAGAACAACCATTGAAGAAAAGATGAAAACTGAATTGATTAATAATTACATTCCTCTACAATTATCCTTAACCTCAGCAAGAGGTGAATTAGCCACTCATTTGTGGATTAAACATCTTCAGATAAGTAGAATTCATACAAGCAATTGAAATTAAAGAGAAAGAGGAAGAGAATAACCCTAGAATTTTCATCCTCTCAACTGCCTGTAACCCACGTTCTTGCTCAACCAAGTCAGAATGTTTAAAATAAAACCTAAGTGTGCTATTTATACTATTAAGAATTTTTCCCGAAATAACAAGCAACGTGGCACGGAGTGTATCGCGGAGCACTCCCTCTGTGCCACAGGGGTATCGCGGACCCTCACTGGAAATTGGCTCCTAGGTAATTGCACCTCAACGTGGCACGGCTTGCATCGCGGAGCCTTGCCTTCGTGCCACGGTGCTATCGCGCACCTTCACTGGAACTTGAGGTTCCAGGTAATCACACTCAATGTGACACGGAGTGCATCACGAAGAACTGCCTCCGTGCGACTGAGGTAACGCGAACCTCCACTGGATTTTGACATAATTAATTCATCCGAGGCAGAATGCCTCCGCGATGGTAGCGTGACACAGCTTCATCGCGGAGCCCTTATTATTGCTGCTTTCCCTTGTCAACTTCCACTCCTTGTTTCCAAGTCCATTCCCGCACTTCACCAATATATATATTAGCTTCCGAAAATTTCCTTTTACCTGCAAAACAACACTAATCATGTTGGTTAGTATAAATTCACATTTAACTAAAAATCACATGAGAATGTACACATAACAATAGATAAACAAGTATAAATGAAGCATTTAAGTATCACTTGGGCATGCAATTCTGCCCCAGATCACTTACCCCACACTTAAAACCTTGTTCGTCCTCGAACAATACTTTCACATCTCATGCAATTGAAACCCACGCATAGCTAATTTGGCTCGACCATTCAAGCTACAGTTATACAGATTATTTAGGATAGAAAATCATCAAGAAGACATGCATGGTATCATCAATACAATGAAGTACACCATATTAAAACCTCCTAGCCTCAAGAATCGATTCTCGATCTTGGAAAACTCATGAAAATTAACTGATCAAGACATCCAACACGAAATTTTATCTCTCGTCAAGCATGTGCCCTCACAACATGAGAGAATTACCCCATTTGCCATCATAAGATTTCCAAAGCACTACATGTAGGGGTATACAATTATAATTTCGCTCGCTCTCCCAAAGAATTCACATGCATCATGTCATGAACCATAAGCATGCCTCTAGTGTTTTACTCCACTAATATAAGAACGCGTGATGTAAGATCACGTAGGGCTTAATGGGTTGTAACGTAAGCTGAGGAACTAGTCAGTACTGGGCTAACCAATAATAGCAACTAGCTTCCCTAAGCGCTCTTTAATACATCCCACCTTTAGTACGGGCATTTCTTCTTCCTCCATCCTCTCATTCTTGAATTTTCTTCTTTGTTTTTGTTCCCATTTCTTTAAGCACACTCGACTCGCTAGCACAGAGTATTTATGCACCTTCATTATTTTTTCATTCATTGATTTTATTACTCTCTACTATTAATTAACCAATTTCAACAAGTGCACCTTTGACCTTTTCTTTAGCTTTCAAAACTTTCGCTTTCCTTCCATTTCACACTTCTCACTCCTTTACACTGTGGGAAAATTGTTTTTCTTAAGCACTTAAGGGTTTTGGATCAAATTTACGGCTAATGAAAAGAAGGGATTAAGCTCGGTTTGTACCTCTCAAATAATAGCCTAAAGGCTCAATGGGGCTAACTAGGATGTAACAGTCAAGGTAGGTATGATAATGGAGAAACTTTCGGTTTATTCAAAGAAATGCCTACATCCTTTCCTACAATCCACATCCTTCATTTCGTTTAGTTCACACACCAGGCAAGTTCTAGACACTTCACAATAGCATGGAATAGTCAAAACCTCACCTCACACTCATTGCACATGCTCAACTCAAGACATATTCACAGACTCTTCAATCAGCTAATTACAAGAATTCACTATTAAGCCTCGATCACACCGAATCGAACTCTATGGCCTAGATATCTCAACATGTTTAACACATTTGCATGCTTTCATACGAATCACCTTTGCATCTTAATATCATGTACAACATGTAACAAGAATTCCGAACGATTAATTAGCGATATGTTTGGGAAACAAACAAAAGAAAGAATAAAAAGAAAAAAACTACTCCTATCGACTACATTTCCCTTAAGACGGCCATCATCCATCCATCATAGGGAACAGTTGCTATCTATGACGTCGGTTCAATAGGATGATTCTCGATAAAAGCACCGAAAACAAAAGCCGAGAAACCCAACATAAAAAAATTTCAACAAAAAATTCGATAGAAAAAGATAAAAATATAATTTGAAAAATATTTACACATCATACATAACAGCAACACCACAACAGCTCAAGATTCATTACAACACCAACATTAATTACAGAACACGAAACAAGAGTCACAAGGTCACATTTAGCACAAGCACAACAAATATAAACAAAACATAAACAAAACAGCTAGCACCTAACTACTCCCACCCCACACTTAAGCCAGACACTGTCCCCAGTGTTCACATAATTTCAAAATATTACAAAGGTTGGGTGGTGAAACTCCCTGATCAATCAAAGTATTCAACTTCTTCATCAGGTGCTAGTGTTTTGTCGCCCATGTCAGAATCGCCCCCGCCGTCCTCGTATGACTCAAAATCTGAGTCCTGCCGGCGTGTCTCCTCATTGGTAGGGACATCATCATCCACGAGCTCCATAAATACGGGCACCATTCTGCATAAAGCTCGGGCATTCTCGTTGAATGGGTAATCCAACTCGAGCTGCCACAGCTCATCCTCCGTTGCGGGCCGTCCTCCGATGCGCAGCTGCAACATCTGTATCTCGTACATGTGGGCCAAGTATTGATCATCTCGAGCATGTCACTCGGCTAATGTGAGAACCGTCCTAAAAGTAGTGTCAGATGCCTTGGTTTTGGTGACATCCAAGGCACGCCTGTCAATCTGTGGGATGTAATCTAGGGCCTCCTCCTCAATATTGTGGCCCCTCAGGAACGTGGTAAGCAGACCACCGAACCCATATCTATGCCCCTGATGCAGTCGGGCTCTCTTCATGGCGGAGATGATTACCGCCCCAACATTAATTTCCAGCCCCTTCATCAGGGCATATACTAGACAAACTCTATCCCGGGTGACATCTGTCATGTGCACCCCCGGGATCAGGCATGAACACACAATCTTTAACCAAATCCAGGCCTCCCTATTCATTTGAGAATAGGGCAATGTCTGATGGTAGCCCCTCTCCTTGTGCCTACACCGCCTGGCTGTCGATCGGGCTCCACATAAGGTGCGCCTGATGTCCGCATAGGGTGGAGTGATGTTCAGTTGACGGAGGACATGAGCGTCTATGTCCCGCGCCCCCAGGATTGCATTCAGATGGTGGGGTTCAAAAGTGACAACCTGCCCTCTGATTGTTATGGTGTGGCTGTGTAAGGTCGGGTTCCAATTGGCATAGAACTCCAGGATAAGATGGAGATTGCACTCCCTGGCCTCTTAGAAAATGAAGTTAAGCCCAGCGGGGTGTCAATCCTGTGTAAAATCTGCGGGAATTTCTGTGCCAACGGTTCCCGTGCTATCTGCTCCTCCGGGAAGTATTTGGTTTCTTTATGTTTGGCATACCACTTCTTCCCCTCATCAGTCACCCATCTAGTTTCGTATTGTCAGCATTGACCTCTAGGAACTGCTGGTGCTGCTGGAACTGCTGTTCCCAATCTTACCCTCTTTCTGCTGGTGCCCGATGTGGATGCGCCCTTGCCCTTGTCCTGTCGGTCTGACATTGTTCCTGTACATTCAAACATACAGTCCCAATGTTATGCAAGTCATAATTAGCTACAACTAAGGTTGGGTTTAATTGGATCTCCCCACACTTAGTATTTAACCACAATCAACATAATTCGACAAGACATTCCTGATAATGTCATTCTTAGCATTCAACATGCTTAGTGAATTCATATAATTCGATGGGGTAATTACTTTGTACTACTCAGACTTCGTACAATGAATAAAAATTTCTCCATCGATTCAATTACATCATCATTAGCACTTTGCAAATTTTTTTTTTCAACAACCTATGTAATTCTCCAATTGCATTCTCCCGCAAATCCCCCTTCTAACTTAGCATATTCAACATCAATCTCACTCTATTTTACTTCACCCAACATGCACAACCTAATTTATCAACATTTTGAAGCATTCAGTCTTCTTCATATTCAATCCTCAACCCTAGCTATCAATTTCACAAGAATTTCGACAAAACATGCAATCATTGAGTTAATCTACTCACAACGATACTATTAACATCATTCAATCATAACTCAATTGATTTCAATCTTATTTCTCACTTAGGGCAAGGTTTAATCACAAAACATGTTCAAGAATCAATAATTTGAGCAATAATAAGGAAAAATTCAAGAACATACCTTTTCTTCGATGAAATTGAAGAAAACTTGAAGAAAGTTGCTCACTAAGTCCGTGTCACGTTGGGGGAGAAAGGGATTTTGGGTGTGGGTCGCGGAAGAAATGAGAGAATAGGAAAAAAAATGAAGGAATTGGGGTTAAATTGAGGTTTTTTTCGCGCGGGTTACCCGGTGACGTGACGCGAGATACACCTCAACGTGTCACGAAGTGCAACGCGGAGCACTGCCTCCGTGACACGGAGCCATCGCGCAGGCATTCTGAATTTTTAAAAATCTGGAATAAGCCTCAAGGTGTCATGGAGGGTAACGCGAAGGCCCTCCTCCGTGACACGGAGCCATCGCGCAGGCTCACTGGAATGTGCCTATTTTTATTTTCTTACCTCGATTTTTTTTCCTTTGCGTTTTATTGTATTTTTGCCCTCTGTTCCACCTGAAAATAATTTCACCACAAGAATTTGGTTAGAAATCATAGGTTTCAACGCAAATATTTTTATTTTTTTTTTATTTTTTTTATTTTTTTTTCTTTTTTTTATCGAATAATTCTACTCTTCTATTACAACACATTCACGGGTTGCTTCTCGTGCAGCGCCTGATTTACCATCGCGGCTCGACGCTATTCATGCTCAATTATCCTCTAGAGTGATGGACGTCTTCTCTCGAATAACGTCCTCACCTCAATAATGCTTACATCATTGCCCATTCACCAAAAATGTGGCACTTCTATCTTCATGCCACAACTCCATTGCCCTGTGTGGGGTCATTCTCACAACTTCGAATGGCCCTGACCATTTGGACCACAATTTACCTGGAAAAAGCTTCAGTCTTGAATTAAATAACAACACTTTCTGCCCCGGCTCAAAGATCCAATGCACCATATGCCTGTCGTGCCACCTCTTCGTTTTCTCCTTGTAGCATTTGGCACTTTCATAGGCATGCCATCGAAACTCATCTAGTTCGCTGAGTTGCATCAGCCTATTCTTCCCTGCTAGCTCCGGATCCATGTTCAATATTCTCACGGCCCAAAAAGCTTGATGTTCCAGCTCCACAGGCAAATGACATGTCTTTCCATAGACCAATCTGTACGGAGAAGTCCAATGGGTGTCTTGTATGCAGTTCTATAAGCCCACAACGCATCATCAAGTTTTCTTGACCAATCAATTCGTTGTGCATTCACTGTCTTCTGTAGAATCTGCTTTATCTCTCTATTCAACACCTCCACTTGCCCACTAGTTTGGGGATGATACGATGTTGCTACCTTGTGCCGCACCCCATACTTAGCTAGCAAATTCTTGAAACTCGCATTCACAAAATGAGCCCCTCCATCACTGATAATAGCTCGGGGTGTCCCGAACCTGGTTAAAATATGCTTTTTCACAAATTTCGTCACCACCTTATTGTCATTCTTGGGACAAGCTGTTGCCTCGACCCATTTAGATACATAGTCAACTGCTACCAAGATGTAACGATTACCAAATGACGGTGGAAACGGGCCCATGAAGTCTATTCCCCATACATCCAAAATCTCAACCTCTAATATATGTTGCAGTGGCATCTCCTGTCTTCTACAAATTGTGTCTGCTCTTTGACATCTATCGCACATTTTTACGTATGCTATGGAATCTCTGAACAGTGTAGGCCAAAAGAAACATGATTGTAACACGTTGTGAGTTGTCCGCTCGCCTCCGTGGTGCCCTGCATACAATGATGAGTGACAACTCCTCAATACTTCTGCAATCTGTCTCTCTGGAATGCATCTTCTCGTCACCTGATCCGGTCCCTGCTTAAACAGATACGGCTCATCCCAAATGTAATACCTTCAATCATGTCTCAACTTCTTTCTTTGTTGAGTCGTAGCCTCCGGTGGGTAGACTCCACTTACCAGAAAATTCACAATGTCTGCATACCAAGGGATTTCAGCTTCCCTTATTGCCAAGAGCTGCTCATCTGGGAACTCTTCTTTGATGCTGTCACCTTCCTTCACATGCAACCGGCTTTCCAATCGCGATAGGTGATCTTCCACTTGATTCTCTCTCCCCTTTCTGTCCCAAATCTCTAGGTCAAACTCTTGTAGCAACAATATCCATCTGATTAGTCTGGGCTTTGCATCCTTCTTCTTAAACAGATACCGAATTGCTGCATGATCGGTATACACCACTACTTTAGAACCCACCAAGTAGGACCTGAATTTATCAAATGCGAACACCAGTACTAGCATCTCCTTTTCAGTGACTGTATAATTGACTTGGGTTGCGTCAAGTGTTTTGCTTGCATAATGAATGGAATGAAAAATTATATTCCTCCGCTGCCCCAATACAGCTCCTACATCCACGTCACTTGCATCACACATTAATTCAAACGGTTGCTCCCAATCCGGAGAAATGAGAATAGGTGCTTCTACCATCTTCTGTTTTAACTCTTCGAATGCTTTAACACAATCCTCATCAAACTCGAACTTCACCTCTTTTTCTAGCAACCGGCATATCGGTCTAGAAATTTTAGAGAAGTTCTTGATGAACCATCTGTAGAACCCTGCATGTCCGAGAAAACTGCGAACACCCTTCACTGACACTGGTGGTGGTAGCTTTTTGATCACTTCGATCTTTGCACGATCGACTTCCAACCCCTTGCATGACACCTTATGGCCAAGTACGATACCCTCCTTGACTAAGAAATGACATTTCTCCTAGTTGAGCACAAGGTTAGAGTCTTCACATCGAGCTAGCACCCTGTCAAGATTCTGCAAACATGTAGCAAATGAATTACCGAAAACAGAAAAAATCCATAAATACCTCGACAAAATCTTCCACCATATCATGAAAGATCACCATCATGCATCTCTAGAATGTTGCTGGTGCATTGCATAGACCGAATGGCATCCGCCTGAAAGCATATGTCCCGTAAGGACATGTAAAAGTGGTCTTCTCCTGGTCCTCCAGTGCTATGGCTATTTGGTTATAGCCAGAATATCCATCAAGGAAACAATAATATTCTTGACCTGCCAACCTGTCCAATATCTGATCAACAAATGGGATAGGATAATGATCTTTCCTCGTGGCCTCATTGAGCTTTCTGTAATCCATGCAAATTCGCCAGTCTGTGACTTTGCATGTAGGAATCAGCTCATTCTTTTCGTTGGTGACCATGTTCATCCCTCCTTTCTTTGGGACACACTGAATGGGACTGACCCATTTACTGTCTGAAATGGGATATACCACACTTGCATCTAGCCACTTAATCACTTCCTTCCTAACTACATCCTTCATCACCGGATTCAACCTCCGCTGATGTTGTACAGTTGGCTTTGATCCTTCTTCCATAAAAATCCTATGTGTGCAAAAATCTAGATTAATTCCTCTGATGTCCGACATTTGCCAACCCATTGCTTTCTTCCGCCTCTTGAGGACCACCAATGCCTCACTCACTTGTGCCTCTGTCAGTTCTGCGAAAATGATGACTGGCAAGGTGTCATCTTCCCCCAGAAATACATACTTCAGATGTGGAGGCAACGTCTTCAACTCCAATTTTGGTGCCTCCTCAATTGATGGTTTTGGTAATGGTTCCAAGGATCTCATCAACGGCTCAAAGTCTCGCTTCCTGGGAAACCATTTTGGCTTGTTCAGCGTTTGCACCATCTCGTAGGTAGCACAGTCTCCAAAATGATCGAAGCCCATCATGGCTCTCTCCAATGGGTCCTGAGAGTCAACAATCTGCAGCATTGCTTCCTGATTTAGCATATTGATCGCTGACAGCTCCTCATAAATGGCTGGTAGCTTCATGGCCTTATACACATCAAACACCTCTACTTTTTCATGTGCTCGCATGGTTAGCTGCCCAGTAGCCACATCAATCAAAGCTCGCCCGGTTGCCAAGAAAGGACATCCCAAAATAAATGGGACTTCCGCATCCGGCTTGAAATCCAAGATAATAAAATCCACCGGTAAAATGAGGGAGACCACTTGCACTAGAACATCCTCTACAATACCATCTGGTCTAGCCAAAGAACGGTCAGCTAGCTGCAAGATCACAGTAGTTGGCCTAGGGCTGCCCAGCCCCAACTTCTTGAACACCGATGTCGGCATCAAGTTTATGATCGCTCCCAAATCACATAATCCACGAGCTCAAATACTTTGCCCAATTGTAATCTAAATGGTAAAGCTCCCAGGATCCTTGAGCTTTGTCGGCAACCTGTTCTGTATCCGAGAAGTGTACTCCTCCATAAGCGCCATCGTAGCATACTCCGTCAATCTGCTTTTGTTTGCTACGATGTCCTTGATATACTTTGCATATTTCGGCACTCCCTACAAAACATCAACCAAAGGTAAATTAACGTGTACCTATTTCAGCACCTCCATGAACTTCTTAAAGCAAGCTTCTTCCTTGTACTTCTTTAATCTTTGAGGGAAGGGGGGGTGGTGATCTTTCTGTCTCAGCTTCCTTTTCCTTCGCCCTCACATCATCATGTTCCCCATCTTTTTCCATTGTTCCAGATTGCTGAGGTGGTCTTTCTGGTTCCACCTCCTTAAGTTGTAGTCCACTCCTTGTGGTCACTGCATTGACCTGCTTGGGATTTGGGTCAGTATCACTCGGTAGTCCTCCTCTGGGCCTAGTGTTTTGAGCTCCAGCTAATTGCCCAAACTGGTACTCCAATGCCTTTGTAGCTAACTGCTGATTTTTCATGTTAGCCGCTAATTTCACATAATCAGCCTGCATTTGTGCTTGGTTAGCTATAATTGTTTTGAACATATCCTCAATGTTGTTGGGTGGTGGAGGAGGTGCATTGTTTCCTCTGTATTGAGACTGAAAATTCTGATGCCCCCCTTGATTTCTCTGCACGCCCTGATTCGAACTTTGACCTTGATGGCTATTACTCCCCCAAGAGAAATTTGGTTGATTCCTCCAATTTGAGTTGTAATTTTTTCCATACTGTTGATTATTATTCCTCTGGACGTTCCCAACAAAATTCACCGAGTCTGGATTTGCACCACAACACTCCGCTGAGTGTTCACTACTCCCAGATATTCACACCATACCTGATGAACTGCATTGACTGGTGCTTGTGCTTGATTCAAGTTCATATTGCTGAAGTGGGTGTTGAGTTGATTTTGCAACGCAGCTATCTGTGCAGCAATAGCTGTAAAACCATCCACCTCAAAAACTCCTGCAGCTTTCCTCGTTCCTCCTCGTGTTGAATCTGCATTCCATTCTGGATTTCCCTATGAAATACGGTTTAACAACGTGTAGAGCTCCTCATAAGTCTTATCCAATGCCTGCGCACCAGCTGCTGAATCTAACAAAATTTTACTATGCGGTTCTAAACCCTCAATAAATGTGTGCACCAACACATCATTAGATTGGTGATGATGAGGACAGTCCCTTAGCATAGACTTGAACCTCTCCCAAGCTTGATACAAATTCTCTCCCTCTCTTTGTTTAAAACTTAGAATCTGACTTCTAAGTCTGGCTGTCTTCCCAGATGGAAAGAATCATATCAAAAACTTTCTTGCAAGATCATCCCAAGTGGTGATAGAATTAGGTGGTTCATCTTTTAACCACCTCTTTGCTTCCCCTAATAATGAGAATGTAAGCCTCACATAGTCGGATGATACTCCAGCGAGAATGTAAGTGTCAGTTATCTCCAAAAAGTTTTGAGATGTTGTTGTGGATCTTCATAAGGGAGACTTGTGAATTGCCCACTGGTGTGCAACAACTGCACCATGTTCTGTTTAAGCTCGAACTTCTCTCTTGACTCTGGTCTGCAAATACTAGATGTAACATTGTTTGCATGTGGGATTGCCACTTCGCAGACTGGCCTTGCTGCCATCTCCTCGGGCACTAAAACTGCCCTCACAAGTGGTGGATTCTATTGTTGCTCCAGAATTGCCTGTCTTAGCAACTGCAGCTTCTTCTTTAGAGCTTCCCTTCTTTGGCGATGAAATTGTCTCTCCGGCTCTATAAATGAATCCACCAACCCCTTATCTCTTGCCAGCGTTCAGAAAAAAATTCAATACCTGCAAGAGAAAGGCTAAGATCAAGTTGTCAGCACTTATATTAAAATTGTAAACTAACACTAAGAAATTAAATTTACCAATTGCCAGTCCCCGGCAACGGCGCCAAAAACTAGCTCGACTCCAAAACTACACGCAAGTGCACGTGGTCGTACAAGTAGTAAAATGGCTTATTTCAAGCCAAGTATCGATCCCACAGGGACTGAACTACGGTATTAATTAACTTAAGCGTCAGTGAACGATATCTCTATGAATGCAAACAACCAAATAAATAATGTTTTATAAGTCAAAATTTACTAAGTAATGAGAATCTAAGTCAAGATTATAATTTGAGTCTGAACAATAGCAATGAATAAGCTGAGGTTAAGGCAGGCATTCAGGGATGTAATTTCTTAATTCACTTCAGTCAATCTTCTCTTCGGTTGCTAGTCAGGAATTAATTGCCAATGGATTGGATCTTTCAACTCCAATCCAATTAAAGAATCATGAAATCTTATTCTACATTTCTGTGATATAAGAATCTCATACTCTATCCATACATAACCGATTCCATAAATGACTAATAAGACCTTCAGATATATTTCTATTCTGAATGTAAATCAATTCTCAATTTTCTCAACTAAGAAAAGATCATATCCTACCAATTCACATCTGTCCAATTTCTTTCCTTTTCAAAATCAAAATTGGATTTCTAAGATGTACATTAACATTGGCCAAACATTAATGCAGTAAAACAAGAATTGATAGAACAACTATTGAAGAAAAGATAAAAACTGAATTGATTAATAATTACATTCCTCTACAATTATCCTTAACCTCAGCAAGAGGTGAATTAACCACTAATTTGTGGATTAAACATCTTCAAATAAGTAGAATTCATACAAGCAATTGAAATTAAAGAGAAAGAGGAAGAGAATAACCCTAGAATTTTCGTCCTCTCAACTTCCTGTAACCCACGTTCTTGCTCAACCAAGTCAGAATGTTTAAAATAAAACCTAAGTTTTCTATTTATACTATTCAGAATTTTTCCCGAAATAACAAGCAATGTGGCATGGATTGTATCGCGGAGCACTCCCTTCGTTCCACGGGGGTATCGTGGACCCTCACTGGAAATCGGCTCCCAAGTAATTGCACCTCAACATGGCACGGCTTGCATCGCGAATCCTTGCCTCCGTGCCACGGTGCTATCGCGCACCTTCACTGGAACTTGAGGTTCCAGGTAATCACACTCAACGTGACACGGAGTGCATCGCGGAGCACTGCCTCCGTGCCACGGAGGTAACGCGAACCTCCACTGGATTTTGACATAATTAATTCATCTGAGGCAGAATGTCTCCGCGATGGTAGCGTGACACGGCTTCATCGCGGAGCCCTTATTTTTGCTGCTTTCCCTTGTCAACTTCCACTCCTTGTTCCCAAGTCCATTCCCGCACTTCACCAACATATATATTAGCTTCCAAAAATTTCCTTTTACCTGCAAAACAACACTAATCATGTTGGTTAGTATAAATTCACATTTAACTAAAAATCACATGAGAATGTACCATAACAATAGATAAACAAGTATAAATGAAGCATTTGAGTATCACTTGGGCATGCAATTCTGTCCAAGATCACTGCTCAGCACACCAGACCTTAAGGAGGGTTACCCAGTGACACAAATACAAACCCCCGATAGATTAACGCCATCAGTCTGAGGAGTGGCAGGCAATTGGCTGATGCACCGCCAAAAGAGAAGAGAAATAAGGTGCAGCCCGAGCTGGTTAGAAATGGACCACCGACTGAAGGGAGATAATCAGAGTGCTGTTCAAAAAAATGCACAACCATCATTGCATCCAGCATAGAGACCACCACCACCATTCTCGAAAATACTCAAAAAGAGCAAGGAGGAGGAATGCTTTAAAAGGTTCTTTGATATTTTCAAAGAACTTCACATAAATTTGCCTTTGCTTGATGTTTGCAGGGAATGCCCAAGTATGCTAAGTATTTGAAAGATTTGTGGCCAAAAAAGTCAATTTGGTGGATTTTCAGATAGTGGCACTGATTGAGGAGTGTAGCCACAGGGTATTGAGCAAGATACCGGAAAAGCTCAAAGACCCAAGGAGTTTTACTCTCCCCATACAAATTGGTAAAAATGAGGTGATAAGAGCTCTATGTGATTTAGGGGTAGCAGTTAGTTTAATTCCCCTATCTTTGTTTAGCACCCTGGGGTTAGGTCAACTAAGACCAACACAAATGATGCTGCAGCTGGCAGACAAGGTGCAAGTGGCACCAGATGGAATAATCGAGGACCTTCTCATCAAAATGGGTAAGTTCATTATACCCGTTGCCTTCATCATATTGGATTTTAAAGTTGATGACAAGGTATCCCTGATCTTGGGACGACCATTCTTGGCCACTGGAGGAGCAATTATTAATGTAAGAGCAGGGACCCTAAAAATGCGGGTCGATGATGAAGAAGAACTCTTCCGGGTCTACCAAGAGATCAACCCACCCACACACTACAGAGACCTTTCTAAGTTTAGTGTGTTGTCAGAGGCTAAGTGTGGGGTGGTAGATTTCATAGGTCCATGGCTACAGGAGATGATTACTTGTAGCCCGAATTTGATGGAGGGCTTCAGTTAGAAAAGATGTTGGAAGAGGAGAGGGACAGAGTGGAGGTTGTTCCCTAGAAAAATAAAAAGAGAAGAAGGTGGTTCTCGAAAGGGAACATTGGTTTGAGGATGTCCTGAAAAGGATAATCTATGTCGGGTCGCGACGTAAAATCAGGTGCTACTTGGGAGGCAACCCAAGGGTACCACAGGTACAATTCTATTTTTCCTTTGTGTTGATTTTGTTTATTTTCATCTTGTTGTTGTTTTGGTGATGAATTAAGCGCAAATGGAGGGAAAGTCTGAGTACCCATGGAAGAGGAAGATAAGAAGCATGAAAGAGTAAAAGTGTGGGATCGATAAGCCACTCGTACAAAAATAAAGAAAAACATGTTGTTAGCTAGGCCTAGAGGCCTCAGGGAGTATTTCTCACCCTTCTTAAATTTTAATTGATACTTTGGGGACATAGCATGATTCAAGTGTGGGGTGAGGGAAATTTCAAAATTTTGTGCTTAATGATTTCGAGTGAATTTAGTGCTTGATATGGTATTGGTTGATGAAAAATTTTTGAGTTGAGCATGATTCACCCACCCGTTGATTTTTATTTTCGGTTCTTTTCTGACGGGGGGGCACTTTGAACCGATGAATAAAATTTTTCTTTGTCTGTACATAGCTGTTTTAGTCATAGATAGGGACTGTTGCCAATGATGGATGGATAACGGACGTCTTGAGGGAAAATTAGTCAGTAGGTTTTTACTTTTGAACCCGTAGTTGATTGATGGCTTGATGTTCTTGTTATGAGCTATGTATGATTGTGAGATGCAAATGTTGTAAATTTTGAAGCATGTGAGCAGTTGAATAACTCTGTTTGAGACACCTAGGCTCTTGAATGTGACTCGATGTGCTTAAACCTGAATTTTCCATTCGTGTGATTAGCTGAATTAAGAATCTATTAAATTTGTCTTAAATTGAGCATTTGCTGTGAGTGTAAGGCTTTTTGAGTACTCCATGCTATTATGTAGTGTCTAAAAATTTCCTAGTATGTATACAAAATGAAATGAAGGATGTAGATTGTAGGAGATGATTTAGGCATTTCTTTGAATGAGCCTAATTTTTATCCCTCGCTTTACCTACCTTGAATGTCTGATCCTAGTTAGCCCCATTGAGCCTTTAGCCTATTCTTTGCTAGCCACGAAATGAGCTTGGTCCTTTCGTTTCATTAGCCTTTAATTTGATCCAAAACTCCTAAGCGCTTATGTGAAATTGCAAAAGAAGTTAAGGAGTAAGATGTGAAATAAGAAGGAAAATAGTAGTTGTGGGAGTTGAAGAGAAGACTAAAGGTTCACTTGTTTAAAAATGAATAAGAGTTAGTAGGAAGTAAAAGAAGAAAAAAGCAAAATCAATTGTCGCTGAAAGAAAATTGCTCAAAGACTCCGTACTAACAACTTAAGTATGCCTAATGAGATGGGGAAACAAAAGAGGAAAATGGGGGTAGAAAAGTATAAAGGTGAAGTAAGAGGATGGAAGTTCTTAAGGAGAGTGTGGTGTATTAAAAGCGCTTAGGGAAGATAGTCACTATTATTAGCCATAATAGTACCGACCCGCCCTTAGCTTACATTACAACCCGATAAGTCCTACTTGATCTTACTTTCTAACATTCTTAAATTAGTGGAGTAAAACACTAAAGACAAGCTTATGGGTCAATACACGTGGCATGTGAATTCTTTATGAGAGTGAGCTTATTTCTTATAAATATACCCATGCAAGTTATAATTTGAAAACATACGAGTGAAAATGGGTAACTCTCTTGTTGTGAGGGCACATGTTTAATGAAGGATAAAATTCATGTCGGATTTCTTGATCGGTTAACTCGCATGAGTTGTTGAGATTAAGAGTTCATTCTTGAGGCTAGGAAGTCTTAACATAGTTATATTTGATTTTAATGGTTAAATCTTGCATGCTCTATTTTTAACTTGCTATCTAAAACAATTGTTGTAGCCTTAACTTGAATTGTCTTACTTCAATTAGCTATGTTTGAGTTTTCATGTGCATGAGATATAAAAGAGTTATTCGCGGATGAACAAGTCTTTAAGGGTGGGGTAGTGATCTTGGGCATAGTTATATGCCCAAGTGCTATTTTATAGCTTAATTTAGTCGGGTTTGTCTAATTATACACTTACATTCTTATGTGATTTTTTGTAAATTTGGGTATGCACTAACCAACATGATTAGTCCTTGTTTTGTAGGTGTAAAATGCATATGAGGGACTAAATAATGATGGGTGAAGTGAAGGAATGGAGTTAGGAGTGAATTGAAAAAGATGGCAAGAAAACATGCCATGGGAAGGCTGGCCTCGCAGCGTGCCGCGCCCAGCGTCGTGCCACGCCAAGGCCATGTGGGCGAGATGCTACCCTCCAAGGTGCCTGTGCGCCAGCGTCCGTACCATGCCAGGCACTGCTGCGCGCCACAGGCCGTGTCACGCTAGCCATCGGGGGAGAGGAGCTCCATGCCACGCCGTGTGTCACGCAGGCACTTCGCACAACCTGCCGAGGATGCAAGTTCAAGTAGGCATCCGCGTTACCTCCGCGTCACGGAGGAAATTTGGCTCGTTCACCTTCGTGCCGTGGATCCATTCCATGACAAGACAAAAATTGCAAATTTCCCATTTACTATAAATTAAACCCTTAGCTCCTAAATTCATTTGTCACGAAATATTTTCTGAAAACCGTAGGAAGCGAAGGGAGAAGTGAAGAACTCACGTAGGGTTCACTAATTTTACATTCTCTTTTACCTATTCTTGTAAGGACTCTACTTTAACTATGTTTTTAAGTTATTGTACGAACATGAGTGGCTAAAACCCTTCCCCTAGGGTTGAGGCCACGTGATATGATTGTAATGCATGAATTCATTTTGGTTTGAGTTGTTAATTGTTGTTTTGTCTTACATTATTTATTATGGTTGTTTTTATGCTTGATCACCATGAAAACATGCATGTTAATCAAGGTAAAAGCTTGAAAGAGTAACCCTAGGAAAGACATAGGAAGGTAGGGAGCAAGTTCTTATCTTTCGATATGATTCGCAATTAGGATAAATAATACACCTAAATTGCCTTGCTTGGCTGATAAACCGGGATGATAGCAAGACACCGGCTTAGAATTGTCACTCCACCACTCATAGAAGTAGTTGTGAAGCTAAGTTTGGTTAAATGATTAGAGGTACGAAAGTCCCTAATCAAGAGCACAAACCCCGTAAACCACATCCGCGTACTTGAATTGCCTACGAACTAGGATGTTACATCCCCGCTCAACGATGTAGTTGTGAGGCTAGTTTATCGTGTTTAGAGGCTTGAGAGACCATGAAAATCACATTTCCAACTATGTGAGACAACAATTGATAATTTCATAAGTGAACCATTATAAAGTGTAGCATTGCATGATTATTAGGCCTCAACTCTAGTTGCTTCTTATATCGTTTCCAGATTGTTTTGTGACCACCACTAGATTTAATTGTAATTTCCCGAAAACTTCTATCATCAACACTTGTGAATGTTAATCTTACACTTGAACTGATAATTCGCTAAATTAAGTCCAACCCCTGTGGGTTCGATATCCGGCTCTAAAAAAGGGCCACTATACTACTTGTACAACCGCGTACGCTTGCGTGTGCGCTGGGCGCGAACATAGTACGAGTAGTAGTGAGAAGCAGAGAATATTTCAGTGCATGAGTTCTGGGTACAGTTGGTCCTACGAATCGTAACTCCATTGTACGAGTTGTAGTACCTACTGTGGCTATGAACTATGCAACGCATGGACAACAATAAAAAGAAAAGACCTACGAGTCATAGTACGAACTGTACCCACATAGTACGAGTCGTAAGATGCACTCGTAGGTCCGCAGGTAAGTCTTCCAAATCTCTATATTTTGGGTTCAAAAGACAAGTCGTAGGTTTTTCCTATGACTCGTGGTACGAGTCATGATGGGTCAAAATTTTTAAAATCCACCCGACTCGGCCCAAATTTTCAAATTCGCCCTATAACCTATTTAAGCTTGAAACAATTCATACCCTTCTCCCGTTCACTCAAAACCCAAGTCACGAACAAAACTCACGACTCCCTCACACCCGTAACTCAAATCCAAAGATCAATCGAGTAATGTGTTGCTCAATCAACTTCGTCCAACCCTAATTTCTGATTTTCGGTCGAAGTGAGCAGTTAACAAGTAAGTATATTTGTTTGAATTTGATAAAACTTGTATGCTTGATGTAATGGTGCTAGAATCCCTGCGAGTCCTAGTTGTTGCTTGAAAAATTCGAAGAAGACAATGACCAGGGGTGTGATTAAGCCATGAACGATTGGGAAAGAACTTGAAATTGTCAAACTTGCGCATTAAACTAGTCAAAATTGAGTTAAGGGTAGTGACTAAAAAGGGAGGAATGAGTAGTTATAAAATGGGTTAAAATACATGCCTAGACCTGGGGAATTCTGATACCCAAAACTTAAAATAGAACTCCCTATAACTTAACCAAAATCGAGGCAAGGACAGGCTTCACAAGCCTTCTACGACTCGTGGTTAGATACTATGACTCGTAGGATGGCTCATTGGGACTGTCCCAACCCCAACTTGAAAAGAGCACAAGGTACAAATCCCAGTACAAATCGTGGTTTACTGCCAAGAGCCGTAATTGTCAGACGTACCTAGAACCAGAATAGGGTCAAATCCATAAGTGATAATATGATCCTTCCTACGACTCATGGGATCGACTTACGAGTTGTACCATGAGTCGTGAAAAAAAACAGATAAGTTGTTTTTAAAGGGGAATCCTCATACAACTCGTGGTACGGATCATACCTTCATGGTACAAGTCGTAACACTTACCAAAGATATTACGGGTCTCAGTACGAATCACACCTCCAAGGTACGACTCATATTGTTGACTCGTGATAATTTACAGAGGAACTTATTTCTTGATTTCTTTTTCTCAGACATGGAATTCTAACTCTCTTTCTCTACAGGTATAATGATGATAAAGCGTAAGGCATCTAAGGCAACTGCTCGGAGCCAATTGATTAATGAGACCTTCGAGTCCGAGCAAGAAGGTGACTCCCCAAGTGGATCAATTGAGGAGTACATGGTCAACACTTTAGATACAAATGGGACCCGAACCACTAGGGCGAAGGCCAAAGCACAAGCCGTGGCAGCTACTGCTACATTAGCTGGTGCTCCCCAGTCTGAGAAGGGAGCCAAAGAAAAAGCTCAAGAGTCGGGCAACAACTCAAATGAGGTAGAAGGGGTCGAGGAGGCCTGATCCGGAGATGCAAGCTTGCATGCTGAATCTGATGAGGAGGCACCAAGTGCTGAGCAGCAGAAGACTCCGCCAAGGGAGAATCGCACTATCTGGTGGAGAGTTCCAAGAGCTCAAGAGATATATGAGCAGGGCATTGCTCTCACCTCCAAAAACAAGCCTAGGCAGAGCATTCAAGAAGAGTCGTGGATCCTCACAAATGCATTGAACAAGGTAGAGGAGATGATGAGGATATTCAGTTTCTACGGCTTCGAGTGGATGGCCAAGACTCCGGAGTAGTACACTTCAGAAATTGTCCGTGAGTTCTATGCTAACTATTTGGCGACCATGGAGCAGAAGGCCAAAAAGGGGAAGAAATTAAAAGATCAGCCTAAACTGGAGAGTGTTATGGTCAGAGGCCGAGAGGTCGACATATCCGAGCGCACCATTTCTCGGATACTATAAGGGCCCCAATTCATACCTCCACATGCCACACCAGAATATGAGTATCAGGTGGAAGCATTAAAATAGATCAAGTAGCTTGCCCTTGATAAGAGGAGTAAGTAGATGCAGTTGTTGTCCGATGTGATTGCTGAGGACATAGACGAGGCAAAATGGGCCACTAATGGCAAACAGGTCACAAAGAATTCTTTAAAATTCATAGCAAAGGCCTGATGGACGTTAGTGCGGCACTGATTGGCACCAATAGTTAATGGTAACCCCCTCAGTGAGGATAGAGCAGCTTTGCTGGCATATATCATTTCCAGATACCCTATCAACATTTCGAGGGTTATTATTGTGGAGATGCGAGATTGGGCTATGGGATTGAGCACTACTATCCCATTCCCGAGCCTCATATTCAGATTTTTCATGAAGGCAGGTATCACAGTGCACAGGAGTGATGAGTGGTTGATTGGTGGACAGAGGATAGCAGATATTGGTCTAATTTGGGATGAGATGAACCCGGTGAGTCAGGCCTGACTTCCCATAGTAGTTCCACTGACCCAGCCCATCGGGGGCGCATAGGTGAATGCCCCTACCTCACTAGAGCAGAGCGAGACACCGGCTACAGATGCCTGTAATTCAGAGGTTGCTCCCAGCACTTCTGTTGCACCACTGCCCAGCCTACCGAACCATACTCCATTAGGGTACGTCCTAGTGCCCCGGGATTTTCTCCAGAAGTTGGCCAAAAGACTGACTATGGCCGAGACAAAAATTAAAGCAATGATGGAGAATGTCAAGCCCTGAGTGAAAGCAGAGATAGATATAGTTGCACAGGCCTTGTATGCCAGGCTCAACAGGTTTGAGAGTCGATTTAACAGGAGCATGGCGGAGCAGACAGATACAGGTAGCCTCCATAAGGAGTTGGGGGCTCTTCGAAGCCAAGTGGCCAAGTTGTTATCACGACAGTCGGCAGTTAGTTCTTTTCATGAACCTTCAGCTGCCTAGAAGCATATGCCATCACTTTACCATGATGCATCAATACACAACCAAGGCCGATCCTGGAAGTATTGCAATACACCACAAACCCATTGGTACCCTCAAGTAGGGTTAACACCGGTGCCAAGGTGAGTCGAGTCTTCAACTCCTGGACGCTCCACCTCACAAGCATTCGGCCACTAGAATTTCACTTTATTTTGGGTCAATTTCATCAATGGCATTGGAATAGATGAAAACCTTTCAACAAATCTCCAATAATAGCTCGTTAAGCCCAAGAAGCTCCTGATATCTGAAGGATTCACCGATCTAGGCCAATTCTTCACCGCTTCTATCTTTTGAGAGTCCACCTTTATACCCTCACTCGACATAAAATGACCCAGAAATGCCACTAAGTTCAACCAAAACTTGCACTTGCTGAATTTAGCATATAATTCGCGATCCTTAAGAGTCCGTAGCACCACCCTCAGATGAGTGGCATGCTCCTCCTCACTCTGAGAGTATATCAGGATGTCATTGATAAACACGATCACGAATATATCCAAGTATGGCTTGATCACCCTGTTCATCAAATCCATAAAAGTTGCAAGAGCATTCACTACTCCAAAAGACATAACTACAAACTCATAATGACCATACCGAGTCCTGAAGGCTACCATTGGGATATCACTCTCCCAAACCCTGAACTGATGGTATCTGTATCTAAGGTCTATCTTCGAAAAGCACTTAGCACCCTGAAGCTGGTCAAACAAATCATCAATTTTGGGGACAGATAGTTGTTCTTAATGGTGACCTTGTTCAGTTGTCGATAATTAATACACATACGAAGAGAACCATCTTTCGTGTGAACAAATAGAACTGGTGCACCCCATGGGGATTTGCTCGGTCTGATGAACCCCTTATCTAAGAGGTCTTTCAACTGCTCCTTCAACTCATTTAACTTGGCTGGGGCCATTCTGTAAGGAGGAATAGATATAGGTTGTGTATCGGGAAGAAGGTCAATACCGAAATCAATCTCCCGCTCGGAGAGGGATTCCCAGTAAATCATTTGGGAACACTTCTAGATACTCACATACTACTGAAACAGACTAGATAGTCAGGGTATCGAATGTAGCATCCTTAACCCTAACTAAATGGTACACGCAACCCTTGTAGATCATCTTTCTGGACTTAAGATAGGAAATGAAATGACCTATAGGCATAGTTGAACTACCCTTCCATTTTAAGGCTGGCTCACCTGAAAATCGAAATTCTACCGCATGGGTTTTACAATTAACTGAGGCATAGCATGCAAACAAACAATCAATGTAGAGAATAACGTCAAAATCGATTATGGATAACTCTACTAGATCTGCTGAGGTGACTTTCTGAAGGACCGTGACCGGAAAACTCCAATACACCCATCTAGCTACAACTGAATCACCCACTAGAGTAGAGACTGAGAAGGCATAGAATCTATTTTGGCGCTGTCCGCTACCTGTACTAGTAGAAGCACCCTACTGGAAGGGACGTGTCGTGGGAGCTGTGTTCGGGTGGTTTTGGGGTTATAAAACCGACACGCAAGTGCACGTGGTCGAACAAGTAGTAAGTGGCTTTAGTAAGCCAAGTATCGATCCCACAGAGACTTGGGTTAAGTGCAATTTGCTCAAGTTTACTCTATTTTACTTCTGAATATGCTGACAACAAAGTGACCAAAAAGTGGATATTTTGTATTATAGATTTTTATACTAAAACTAAGAACAATTATCTACTTTGAATTTGGACTATGGATAAAAGCATGCTGAGGTTAAAGAACATGTAATGAAACTGATTATCATCATAAATTGGTTAATCTTTTCTTCCAGTTGCTAGCCAAGAACATTTGCCAAGAGATTAAAACTCTCGTATTTAATCTCACTTAAGACTCATGAACCATCCGTCTACATTTCTGTGATCAAATGCAATTCATGTTCTAGCCATACAATTCCGGTTCCTAAATTGACTAATACGACTTTCAGGTATATTGTTATCCTGAAGGTTCATCAAAACTCAATTTTCCCAAACCAAGTAAAGAACAATATCCTATTAATTCACAATTTTCCAATTTCGTGCTCTCTCGAGTGAAATCAGACTTTTTAGATGTACATTAATGTAGGCCACACACCAATGCAGTAGAAACAAGAATTAATAGAACAACATGGAAGAAAAAGATGAAAAACCATCATTAATAATCAAAATTCATCACAAGTGTTCATAACCTCAGCAAGGAAGGGAATTAGCCACTCATTTGTGGATTAATCATCATAAAACGAGTGTTAATCATACAAAACAATTGAATTAGAGAAGAAAGAAAGAGAGAAAAAACCCTGAACTTTTCCTCCCTCAACTGCCTGTAACCCACGTGCTTGCTCCACCAAGTCTGAATTATGAAAAATACACTTAAGTATTCTATTTATACTAGTGGGAATTTTTCCCAGAATAATGAGCAACGTGTCACGAAGTGCATCGCGGAGCCCTGCCTCCGTGACACGCCGTGAATGTGGACCCTCACTGGAACTGGGGGTCCGGTAATTCAAGCTCAACGTGGCACGGCATGCATCGCGGAGCACTAGCTCCGTGCCACGGAGCAGACGCGAACCTCCACTGGAAATTGGATGAATTTTCAGCCTCCAGGCAGAATGCCTCCGCGATGGCAGCGTGACACGGCTCCATCGCGGAGCCCCTTTAATTCGTGCAGTCCTATTCCTTTTCCCTTGCTCGCATCCAAGTCCAACTCCGATATCGTCCAACATGCATTTTAGCTTCTCGAAATCACATTTTACCTACAAAACAATGCTAATCATGTTGGTTAGTATAAATTCACCTTTTATTACCAATTACATGAAAATATATACACATTGCTAGATAAACAAGGCGCAAATGATACTTTTGAGTATCACTTGGGCATATAAATCTGCCCAAGATCACTTACCCCACACTTAAATCCTTGTTCGTCCTCGAACAACAAACATACAATTCATGCAATTTACATCCCACCCTCGCTACTATGGTACGACAATTTAAGCTATGGTCATGCCGATCATTCAATATTGCAAATCATCAAGAAAACATGCATGGTCTTAACAATGCAATGACCTTCAATACATTAAGACTTCCTAGACTTTAAGAATCGACTCTCGATATCGGCAAACTCATGCAAATCAGCTAATCAAGATATCCGACACGAAAATCAATCTTTCATCAAGCATGTGCCCTCACAACTCAAGAGAATCTTCCCCTTTTTGCTCATATGACTCACAATCATTCAAGCAGGGGCATGTAAACACAATTTCACTCTCTCTCCCAAAAGACTTCACATGCATCATGTCATGACCCATAAGCTTGCCCTTAGTGTATTACTCCACTAATATAAAGAAATGCAATGTAAGATCACGTAGGACTTTAATGGGTTGTAATGGAAGCTATGGAACTAGTAAATATTGGATTAGCCAATAATAACCACTAGCATCCTTAAGCGCCTTTTCAACACATTCCCATCAACTCATGGACATTGTTTCTCTCTTTTCTTTTTTTTCATCATCCCATTCTTGATGATTTACTTTAGTATGGCCCATTTCATTAAGCACACTTGACACAATAACAAAGGTTATTCATGCACCTTCATTATCGTTTATTTATAGCACATGCACCTTCACCCTTTTCTTTCCTTTCATCACTCTGCTTTTCTTCTTTTCACCATTCTCACTCTTTGACACTTTGGGAACATTATTTTCTCTTCTTAAGCGCTTAAGAGTTTTGTATAGACTTTACGGCTAATGAAAAGAAGGAATTAAGCTCAGATTACGCTTTTTTGGACAAAAGAAAGAAATAATCGGCCAAAGGCTCAAAGGGCTGACTAGGGTATACAATCACAGAAAGGGGGAGTATGACAAGAAAAAAATAGAAACTCTCGGTTAAAACAAAGAAATGCCTACATCCTTTCCTACAATACACCTCCTTCATTTCGTTTTGTACACACACCAGGCAAGTTCTAGACACTTCACAATAGCATGGAATATCAACACCTCACGTCACACTTTATGCACATGCTCGATTCAAGATGTATTCACAGACTCTTCAATCAGCTAATTACATGAATTCAAACATTAAGCCTCAATCACACTGAATCGAACTCTACAACCTAGGTATCTCAACATCTTTACAAAATTGCATGCTTTCATACGAATCACCTTTGCATTTTGAATATTATGTACAACACGCAACCAAAATCTCGCAACCATATAGTAACTACAGGTTCCTGGATGCAATCCACCAAGAAAAAAACTGAAAATTTATTAAAATAAACTACTCCTACCGACTACATTTCCCTTAAGACGGTCGTCATCCATCCATCATAGGGAACGGTCGCTAACTATGACTTCGGTTCAATGGGACCATTCTCGGTAAAAGAACCGAAAACAAACGCCGAGAAACCCAAAATTAAAAGGTTGAAAAATTTACAAAATATCGATCATTTCGATAGAAAAATTATTTACAAAATATTTTCAATATGAACATCAAAAATTTTTAAAAATATCGATCATTTTGATAATTAAAATATTTACAGAATCAGCTGGCAACATTCAACAACACACATCAATTTCACAAATATTTACACATACAGAACAGTTTGAAAATTCACAAACACAGGGAAACACAACATACAAAATAACAGAGGAGAACATACAAACAAAACAGCCCAGCCCAGCACCTAACTACTCCCACCCCACACTTAATCCGAACACTGTCCCCAGTATTCACAAAAATTAAATAGCACATAATCGGGTGGTGGAACTCCCTGATCAGTCAAAGTATTCCACTTCTTCATCAGGTGCTGCTGCCTCATCTCCCATGTCTGAGTCGCCTCCGTCGTCATCATCGGACTCCACATCGGAGTCCTCCCGACGTGTCTCCTCGTCCGTGGGGACGTCATCATCAGTGGGCTCTACAAAGGCTGGCCCTACTCGACATAGAGCCCTGGCGTTTTTGCCAAACGGGTAATCTAGCTCGAGCTTCCATAGCTCCTCCTTCATCGTTGGCCTCCCACCTATCCTGAGCTGGAGCATCTGCATCCCATACATCCGCGCCATATACTGGTCATCACGAGCGTGTCGCTCGCCAAGTGTCAGCACTGGCCCGTGGGTGGTGTCGGGAGCCTTAGTTTTGGTCACATCCAAGGCCCGCCGCTCCAACTGCGGGATATAATCGAGGACCTCCTCCTCTACATCGAGGCCCCTGAGAAAGGTGGTGAGTAGTCCACCGAAACCATACCTGTGCCCCTGGTGCAATCGGGCTCTCTTCATGGTGGATATGATAACCGCCCCGACATTTATCTCCATCCCTTTCATCAGAGCGTACACTAGGCAAACACGATCCCGGGTTACATCAGTCATATGTACCCCCGGGATGAGGCAAGAGCAGACTATCTTCAGCCAGATTCGGGCTTCCCTGTTCATTTGAGAATATGGCAGAGTCTGATGGTAGCCCCTTTCCTTGTGCCTGCTCCATCTAGCTGTAGATCGGGCCCCACACAGTATGCGTCTGATGTCAGTATACGGTGGGGTAATGTTCAGCTGTCTGAGGACGTGAGCGTCTGTGTCCTGCGCTCCTATGATGGCATTGAGCTGGTGGGGCTCCAGAGTGACTATCTGCCCTCTGATTTTGATGGTGTGGCTTCGGATTGACGGGTTCCAGTTGGCATAGAACTCCCAAACCAAATGCAGGTTGCATTCTTTGGGCTCCTCAAATATGAATTTTAGCCCCGCTGCCTCGATTCGGTGAACCATTCTGGGGAACTCCTGTGCCAAAGGCTCCCGTGCTATATGCTCCTCGGGGAAATATTTGTTCTCTTTGTGCTTGTTGTACCACTTTTTCCCCTCATCAGTCACCCATCTTGTTCCATATTAGCGGCGCTGGCCGCGTGGAACTGCTAGTGCTGCTGGGACTGCTGTGCCCAGTCTGAGTCTCTTCCTGCCGGTGCCTGAAGTTGATGCACCCTTCCCTTTATCTTGCTGGCTTGCCATTTTGCCTGTCAACACACGTCAACAATCGCAATGTTAAGCTAAATAAATATTAACTTCGGCTAAGGTCGGGTTACGCTAAGTTACCCCACACTTACTCCTTAGCTACAGTTATAACAATACGACAAGAATAAATTTATTTACATCAAACAACCAGCTATACAATCATGCTTAGTGCGTTCAAAAAGAAAATTCGACGGTATAACTTCTGCGTACTACTCAGACTTCGTACAGCTAATCACAATCACTACCATCGCAAACATTTTAACCCTCGCACTTAGCAAAGAAAAACAAAGAAACAAAAATAACAACAAAAATTTATATATATTAACCTATCCAACCAACCAAATACAAAAAATTTTCAACATTTCCCCCAAACCCGAGAATTCGTCGTCTATTAACATCCTAACACTTTGTACAACGACTCATCTCAGTCAACACGTACGACCCGACATAAATTTCATGATTTCAACCCATTTCCAACTTCAAATTCAACAACAAGCCCTAGAATTGATTTTCGCAATCAAATTTGAATACTTTATGCAATCGACAAGTTCAACCAATCATAACGACATTCCGAACAATTATCAATCAACAAATAACTCGAATTCATGCTTAATTTCGACTTAGGGAGATTTAGTTCACCTCCCATGCTTAAAATCAAAGAAAATCGACAAAAACTTGAGAGGGAATCGAAAAACATACCTTGTAGTTGAAGAATCGAAGAAAACTCGGTAAATTGTTGCCTTAAGTCGTGGCACGTTGATGGGAGAGGGGTTTTGGGATGTTTGGTCGCGGAGGAAATTGAAAATGAGGGGAAAAGGGAAGAATTCGGGGTTTAAAAGGTAGAAAAACACGTGGGTCACCCGGCAACCCGGTGTGACCCGTCGCGATATACAAGGCAACGTGTCACGGAGTGCATCGCGGTGCACTGCCTCCGTGACACGGAGCCATCGCGATAGCATACTGGAAATATTTTTAAAATTTTCGGGTTATACCTCAATGTGTCACGGAAGGTAACGCGGAGGTCCTCCTCCGTGATACGGAGCTATCGCCCCAGCTCACTGTCTTCTACATTTTATTAATTTTTCATACCTCGACTTTTCCTTCACGATTCCGTGCACATTTTCCTCCTTTTGACCTGAAAATCATCTCACTAAATAAAATTGGTTAGAATAATAGGTTTCACCTAACTAAAAATAAAAAATACTAACTAAAACGAAAAATTTTGTAATCAATTCAAGAAAAAGAAAAAGAAAAATCTATTTACACTTTGCAAAATGAAAGAAAAAAATTTTCACGGGTTGCCTCCCGTGCAGCGCCTGGTTTACCGTCGCGGCTCGACATCATTTAAGCTCAATTGTCCGCTAGGGTGATGGATGATTTCTCTCGATCACTGTCCTCCCCCCAGTAGTGCTTACACCTATCCGGTGGTCTTCCCATTAACTCTCGGGAATGCTTCATCTGCTTAGCATTACCATGATCAATCACATTGATCACTGAGAGTTCTTCATGCACCATCGGGAGCTTGGGTGCTTTATACACATCGAACACCTCTACCTTGTCATGTGCTCGCATTGTGAGTTGCCCCGCAGCTACGTCAATTAATGCTTTCCCGGTTGCCAAGAAGGGTCGTCCCAAAATAAATGGGACTTCCGTGTCTGGTTCAAAATCCAGCACGACAAAATCTACCAGGAAAATTAGGGGGCCAACTTGCACTAGAACATCCTCAACAATGCCATCCGGCCTAGCTAAGGATCGATCCGCCAACTGCAATATTACCGTTGTAGGTCTAGGACTCCCTAAACCCAACTTTCTGAATACCGAAGATGGCATCAAATTTATGCTCGCCCCCAGGTCACACAATCCACGAGCTCGGATGCTCTGCCCAATAGTAAGCTGGATAGTAAAACTTCAAGGGTCTTTTAACTTTGTGGGCAGTCTATTTTGGATCCGGGAAGTGCACTCCTCCATTAAAGCCACCGTGGCATACTCCGTCAACCGACTTTTGTTGGCCACGATGTCCTTTATGTATTTGGCATATTTGGGCACTCCCTGCAAGACATCAACAAGAGGTAAGTTAACATGTACCTGTTTAAGCACCTCCATGAATTTCTTGAAACACGCCTCCTCTTTGTGTTTCTTGAGTCGTTGAGGGAACGGGGGTGGAGGTCTTTCTGATTCAGCTTCTTTGGCCTTCCCCCTTTCCGAACTTTGCTCCCCCTCAACTTCTGTTGCTCCCGAGTGTTGAGGTGGTCTTTCTGGTTCCACCTCCTTCAGCTGCAAACCACTCCTTGTGGTCACTGCATTTACCTGCTTGGGATTCGGATCCGTGTCGCTTGGCAGTCCTCCTCTAGGCCTTGTATTTTGGGCACTAGCAAATTGCCCAAACTGATACTCAAGAGCCTTGGTAGCTAACTGATTGTTTTTCACTTTAGCTGCCAATTTCACATAGTCAGCCTGCAATTGAGCTTGGTTAGCTATCATGGTCTTGAACATCTCTTCAATGCTGGGTGATGGTGGTGGAGGAGGTGCATTGTTATTTCTGAATTGAGATTGGTAGTTCTGTTGCCCTCCTTGATTCCCTTGCACACCCTGACCCGAACTTTGGCCTTGATGGTTGTTGCTACCCCATGAGAAGTTAGGATGATTCCTCCAATTTGAATTGTAGCTACTACCATACTGCTGGTGATTTCTTTGTGCATTACCCACAAAGTTTACCGAGTCAGGATTGGCTCCACAGCACTCAGCTGAGTGCTCACTGCTTCCACACACTTCACACCACAATTGCTGGACTGCATTAATTGGAGCTGACGGCTGGTTCAAAGTCATGTTGCTGAAGTGGTTGTTCAATTGATTTTGCAAGGCAGCTATTTGTGCAGCGATAGCTGTAAACCCATCCACTTCAAGCACTCCTGCTGCTTTCCTTGCCCCACCTCGTGATGAATCAGCATTCCATTCTGGATTGCCCTGTGAAATCCGGTTGAGCAAGGTATACAACTCCTCATAAGTCTTTTCCAGCGCTTGCCCTCCAGCTGCTGAATCTAGCAATATTTTGGTGTGGGGTTCCAAACCCTCAATAAATGTGTGCACCAACACCTCATTGGACTGATGATGATGAGGACAGTCCCGCAATATGGATTTAAATCTCTCCCAGGCTTGATATAAATTTTCTCCCTCCCTCTGTTTGAAACTTAGAATTTGACTTCTAAGTCTTGTTGTTTTACCCGAGGGAAAAAACCTTATCAAGAACTTCCGTGCAAGATCATCCCACGTTGAAATAGAATTCGGTGGCTCAGCTTTCAACCACCTCTTGGCTTCTCCGAGTAATGAGAACGGAAATAATGTAAGCCGAACATAGTCAGGTGACACTCAGCGGGTATGTAAGTGTCACTTATCTCCAAAAAGTTTTGGAGATGCTGTTGTGGGTCTTCATGAGGGAGACCAGTAAATTGCCCGCTTGTGTGCAACAATTGCACCATATTTTGCTTGAGTTCAAATCTCCCTCCAGGCTCTGGTTTGCGGATACTGGATGTAACATTATTGGCATGTGGGATTGCCACCTCGCGAACCGGCCTTGCTGCTGCTTCTTCGGGCACTAACACTGTCCTTACAACCGGTGGATTCTGTTGCTCCATAATGGTCTGTCTGAGCAACTGCAGCTTCCTTTGTAGAGCTTCTCTCCGTTTACTGTGAAATATACGTTCTGGCTCTATATAAGATTCCACCAGCTCTTTGTCTCTTGCTAGTGTTCACAGCAATTAAGTCTGCAAAATACAGGCTAAGACCAAGTTGTCAACACTTAAGAAAATGAAAATACAGTAAATTAACACTTAAAACAAATTCACCAATTGCCAAGTCCCCGGCAACGGCGCCAAAAACTTGTTCGGGTGGTTTTGGGGTTATAAAACCGACATGCAAGTGCACGTGGTCGAACAAGTAGTAAGTGGCTTTAGTAAGCCAAATATCGATCCCACATAGACTTGGGTTAAGTGCAATTTGCTCAAGTTTACTCTATTTTACTTTTGAATATGCTGACAACAAAGTGACCAAAAAGTGGATATTTTGTATTATAGATTTTTATACTAAAACTAAGAACAATTATCTACTTTGAATTGGGACTATGGATAAAAGCATGTTGAGGTTAAAGAACATGTAATGAAACTGATTATCATCATAAATTGGTTAATATTTTCTTCCAGTTGCTAGCCAAGAACATTTGCCAAGAGATTAAAACTCTCATATTTAATCTCACTTAAGACTCATGAACCATCCGTCTACATTTCTGTGATCAAATGCAATTCATGTTCTAGCCATACAATTTCGGTTCCTAAATTGACTAATACGACTTTCAGGTATATTGCTATCCTGAAGGTTCATCAAAACTCAATTTTCCCAAACCAAGTAAAGAACAATATCCTATTAATTCACAACTTTCCAATTTCGTGCTCTCTCGAGTGAAATCGGACTTTTTAGATGTACATTAATGTAGGCCACACACCAATGCAGTAGAAACAAGAATTAATAGAACAACATGGAAGAAAAAGATGAAAAACCATAATTAATAATCAAAATTCATCACAAGTGTTCATAACCTCAGCAAGGAAGGGAATTAGCCACTCATTAGTGGATTAATCATCATAAAACGAGTGTTAATCATACAAAACAATTGAATTAGAGAAGAAAGAAAGAGAGAAAAAACCCTGAACTTTTCCTCCCTCAACTGCCTGTAACCCACGTCCTTGCTCCACCAAGTCTGAATTATGAAAAATACACTTAAGTGTTCTATTTATACTAGTGGGAATTTTTCCCGGAATAATGAGCAACGTGTCACGGAGTGCATCGCGGAGCCCTGCCTCCGTGACACGCCGTGAATGCGGACCCTCACTGGAACTGGGAGTCTGGTAATTCAAGCTCAACGTGGCACGGCATGCATCGCGGAGCACTGGCACCGTGCTACGGAGCAGACACGAACCTCCACTGGAAATTGGATGAATTTTCACCCTCCAGGCAGAATGCCTCCGCGATGGCAGCGTGACACGGCTCCATCGCGGAGCCCCTTTAATTCGTGCAGTCCTATGCCTTTTCCCTTGCTCGCATCCAAGTCCAACTCCGATATCGTCCAACATGCATTTTAGCTTCTCGAAATCACATTTTACCTACCAAACAATGCTAATCATGTTGGTTAGTATAAATTCACCTTTTATTACCAATTACATGAAAATGTATACACATTGCTAGATAAACAAGGCGCAAATGATACTTTTGAGTATCACTTGGGCATATAAATCTGCCCAAGATCAAGCTGCTAAACTAGCGGATGGAATACGGGCTCCACCATCACCTGATCTGGTTAAAGGGCAATCTTTGGGCCTGTGTCTAGGTTTTCCACACCCAAAACAAGCATCTGAACCAACTAAACACCTCCCTGGGTGGTTCTTGCCACACTTTGCACAAGATGGAAAGGTGCGATCTCCTGGAATGGTCCCCTGGCTACTCGAGCATGACGCTCTACCCCTTTTATCATGTCTGGGTTGGGACGGGACAGTAGCTGATGATGGTGCAGGGGATAAAGATCTCTGGTGGCACTGCTGATGGTGCCCACTAAGCCTCGGTTGGGAGAATCCGATGCTATAAGTCCTGGCCCTCTTGGCCTCCCTCTCCCGCTCACTCAGCTGTACTGCCTCCATCTACTGGGCGTACAAGACTATCTGAGCAAAGCCAATATCCTGGAGAAGCATCGCGATATGGAAATCCCTGACCAAGGAGTTTGATACCCTGTGTACAAACCTTCTCACATGAGCCCTCTGATCCGCCACCAACTCAAGTGCATACCTGGATAGACGTGTGAACCCCAAGGCATACTTCTGAACCGTTATCTTTCCCTGCTTATGATTCACAAACTCGGCCGCTTTCAGCTCCCTCATCTCCCAAAGGAAGAATTAATCAAGAAAAGCGACATGAAACTCATCCCAACTGACAGGGCCTGCTCCAACTGCCCTACTATTCTTCCAATGTTTGAACCAAATGTGTGAGACCCCCTTTAACTAATATGAGGCCAAATCGGCATACTGCTCTCCAATCACCCCCATAATCTAGGTGATCTTCAGAATATCCTCAAAGAAATCATGTGGATCCTCGTCCACCTTCGATCCAACGAACTCGGGAGGGTTCATCCTCATAAAGTCTCTAACCCTCGCTGCCACTACATTTTCGTTCTGCGGAACATGCGCTACTGCCTGTTGGTTGACCTGGGCGGTCAAGGCCTGTGCTAACATCTGAATGGCTGCCCTAAATTCAGTGTGGGCAACCAGCTCCGGTTCATGGTGCTCATGGGCTGGTGGGGATTGTTGGTGCCCGTCTCCATTGCCATCCTCGTGGCCATTTCCATTTCCATTTCTTCTGTCGTTAACTCTACGGGGAGGCATGATTCTACAAACGCGAATAGCACGAATTAGAAAGATAGAGTGACGTCTCACTGCACGACATAGATCATGAAAGAAGGAAACATTTCCTAAATGTCTCGTAGCCTCTTCATCATAAGTGTGGCGCGCTTCACACCCATGAAAAACTCTACTTAACGTGACTTTTAGACACCTTAGTACACTTCAAAATGTATTGCTCTGATACCAAGTTTGTCACGACCCAAACATAGGCCCAAATTAAGACATGGGACAAGGATCCCCGAGAGACTCCAAGTTGAACCATGGCATGAACATACATCTAACTCAATCAATAAAGGCAGAAGATTTAAAATAATAAATATAACAGAAGTCTAAACATAACATAACATCATAACCGTAATTCACATCATACATGACAAGCTGATTACTAAGTATAGTCTGAAAGCCTCTAACATATCTGATGGGTTGATAGGAAAACACCCCCAACTAACACAACAAGTCTGAGACTGAAGAAAGACATAACAACCACGAATACTGAATGTCCTTGAAGGATGAGGACTCACTGATGCTAGCTAGATAGGTCTGAGTGGTAAAGCAGGGGCTAAGGATGCTTCTAAAAAATATCCCTCAGACCTGTATCATGAGACGACATACCATAGAGTATGGAGTCAGTATGTGGAATGTACCAAGTATGCAAGGTAAGTAAAACGGACAGTTAAAATACATAATAGTTCATAGGAGTAGGACAGCATGATCATAACATAAATATCATAATGCAAACGTAAGGCTCAAGTGTCACGCCCCACCCTGGGAGGCATGACTGGTGCCTAATGCCACACTAGGATCTGAACTAACCTAACTGACCTGGTGCACTATTGGTGCACGCCTGTAACTTAATTCAAGAAAATGATAAGCTACATCTCAGATGTAAATACAGCCTCTGGCTAACAAGGCCACCTATAAAAGAGGACAGCTAACCAACAACAACACAATAACAGGGATCCTATGCGGGCCGACAAGACCATCATGTTGTCTAGTTATATATGAAATGAAATCAGGCAACTAAACTACGCTAGAGGCAATAAGGTTGCTAATTGACAGCTAACCAAGGCCCCACATAGCCATCACATGAAATAAAATATACATAGGCCCCACATGGCCATCACATGAAATAAAACATACATAGCCCCCGCACGAACACAACAAACGCTCACTACTAGATGTCTGTAGCATAAAAGCCTCTAAGAGTAGAATAATGGTCGAGATAGAGCCCCCACCTACCCATAAACTGTACAACAAAAGAACAAACCTCTTCTAACTACCAACTTCAAAGGAAAGGAGTTGAATAAACTGTTAACTCCAACTGATGACTAAGAGGGTCCCGAACCGTGTCTATCCGCACCTGCAGGCAAGTAATGCAGTGCCCCAAGGACGGGCGTCAGTACAATAAGTACTGAATATGTAAGGAAGTAAAATAATAACTAAATGAAAGCTGATAAAGCTAGAGTAATCATGAAAGAGGGTAAGAGTTTAACCTAAATGATCTCACCATTAGTAATATCTAGCTAACAGGTATACCTATACAAACAAGAGCCTTATCAGGCCCCCATAAGCCTTGAAGGTACAAATAACATAGAATAGCCTACCTGGGTCCCCATAAGCCCCAACAAGTACAAATAATGCACACTCCTGCTATCTGGCTACTAAAGGTTTGTAAGTATACTGTAACTCAAGATTTTATCGTTCTCTAAAGTTGTATCCGAGCCTAATAGGCTCCTGTAGCTGTGTTTGCGTCTAAGCTATCGAGGTTATCTAACTGGACCCCAAGCCTTGGCTCGACTATGGGTCATAATGTAATCTATAATAACTGGACCCGCAGCCTTGGCCCGACTATGGGTCATACTGTGACTACTGTAACTGGATCCCGAGCCTTGGATCGACTATGGATCATACTGTAGCTGCTGTAACTGAGCCCCGAGCCTTGGCTCGACTATGGGCTATAACATAACTGTTGTAGCTGGACCCCGAGCCTTGGCTCGACTATGGGTCATAATAGAAGCTCTAAAAACTAGACGCGGCCCTCACGACCTCACTCTGGTTCCTCTGACTACTGATCCTGCAGCATAACCCTATAGGCAATAGCATCCAAACCCCAAATATCATATACGACAACCAAGCTGGCTAAGGTTAATTTTGACGAGGATTACTACATCATTGCTACTGTTTCAGCTCGATTCATAACAACTGACCAAAATAGGTGTACTCTGTAGTACCATAGATATATAATTCGTACTAACTTTACGATGAACGTAACTTGCCGAAAAGGATAGCCTTACATACCTCAAGTGCAGACCTTCTGTTTAACTGGAAATTTAACTTGTAACCGACATTTCTATCCAATTGAAGCCCTGATACTAAGAGAATAGGGCCAATTTCAATACTAAATTTGACAAATAATGATAACTTTCAATAACTATAGCAACTATAATTCACTTCAAGTAACTCGGCTGAAAATCCATAATTTCTTGAGAATTCAGAAGGGAAAAGTGCTTACCTAATGCTTGTGGGCGATTAGGATTCAATTTGAAAAAATTCTGAATAATTTTTACCCGACGGAGATCCGGTTTGTCGAGCAAAGTTTTGAGAAACAAGTCCATAGTAATTCTCCTTGTAGTCCTAGAACTCATTACCTAAAGTTAATTTATGTTTGGATGGCGTTTGGTAGCATAATCGGGCAAAAATATATTGAAAATTGCGTGTGTGCTCTGTTCTTGCCGTGGGTTTAATCTTAGGAAATGACTTGAAATTAGCAAACGGACCTATATATACCTACATGGGCGGTGGAATGGGGGTGCCCCACGCCAGCCAAGGCACCACAGTGCCTGCCGCACTGCGCCCCTTATAGCGCCGGCAGGCCTGACACGCCGACTGGCCAATGCACTACCGGCTGGCGCGTCGCGCTGGCCCCTCCTGGTCCGGCCTTGCCCGATCCTACTTTTGAAGCTTTCCCACATGCGTAAAGTCTCCTTACTCATCAAAAATCCATGTGTACGCCTACTAACCGTTAATATTTTACGGGGTGTAACATCCTCCCCCTTAGGAACATTCTTCCTCGAATGTCATTGTTATACCCCGGGAACCCAAGGATCATACCCAGGAGTCAAATGGGGAAAATTTGGAAAAATATTGCAGCAGTGCAAAACGAGTCACTAGACGACTTGTGAGGAGACCGCATGAGTCGTTGGGTGGCTCATGGGGAGGCTAGAATGGGCTGAGGAGCTGAAGTCCCCACGGGCGTGGGAATGACTTATGGTCAGCCACCACGAGTCGTTAGGTCTCCCATGGGGTGAGGTTAAGGGTTACCTAGGGGGTTTGACAAGTGTACCTAATGGATGGGACCCCACGAGTCGTGGCCAATCCCAACGACTCGTGAGGTGGGTCGTGAGCAAGCCTGTGGAAATTTAATTTAGGATGGGGTAGTGTACTTGACGGGTGACACGATGAGTCGTTGCCCATCCTGACCAGTCGTCAGGTCACCCATTAGGGCCACCTGGCTATTTTCTGCGAATTAGTAAGGGCCTTCTCGTAATTTTCCAAACCCCTAGGCCTAAACTATGTCATTTTAAGGTCAGGGCAGGGTCTTTTAAGGGGAGATAATCCATGTTAAGTCTCATTTGATGCATGTAAGAGTAGAGAGGGAAGTGAAAAGGGATTCAAGTGTTCCTCTTCAAATTCTCTAAGTTTCCTTCTTGGGCTTTCTAGAAAATTAAGAATCAAGTGTTTCCAGGTATGTGGGGTTTTGAATGGGTGGTTTAGTCCCTACCCATACCCAATTTTTCCCAAATTCTATGTTTAAAGTTACCAATTCTTTATGGGTCTTAACCCAATTGTATGTTTCCTCAAAAATCGATATGAGCTTGTTGTAGTATGTCTAAATCATGGGTTTCGAATTATTGGATTGTTTTCACTTGTTCTACTCAATATTTGATGATATCATCCCCAAAAGCATAGGCGCCCAAAACATGAGGTTTTTAGTGAAGTTCATAGTTATGGTGATCCCTCAAGCATGATATGAATTCTTGAACTTTAAGCATGTTTTAAATTACTCATGTTATTATGATCATGTTTCCTATAAATTTAAGCTTTTCAAGTATGTTGAAAATATGGGCAATGCCCACATGTTGCTTCATGATTTTAGTCGACCCACGAGTCCGATTGTATGGCTAGTATTACGAATTCTCAATCATGTTATGATTATCATGATTTAACTAGCCGTGCATGTCATGTATGAATTTCTATGATCACGTTGCATATTTTGAGAGTAGTACTTAACACCGAGTAGATTCAGGGCCCAGGCTACGCCCCGAATCTCAAAACTATGTGCCACTGTAGGTTATGTTTGGCACCTCCTCAATGACTGTCGTTGATGCCCTATGGGTCCTTCATGAGTGATATCACGCCTTTCATGGTTCAACCCTTGGAAAGGTATGAACGGCCTCCAGACTAGGCTTACAAGTCGGGCTCCATGTGTGCTCATATGGGGTATGTCGGTTATAGAAATCTCCTACTATTCCTCATTATTTTAATGCATGTATGATTATGTTCTTTTGGCTCAAGTCATGTTTTATGAAGTGTTTTTCTCTCATGTGGTGACTATGACAGGTTTACAAATGCTTTTGGAAAACCTTGAGCCTTACGAGATATTTATGATTTCAGTATTTATGATCATGATGTCCCACTTCTATAACTCTTAGATTTTTAAGTAAATTTTTACTTACCTTGCATACTCGGTACATTCCAAGTACTGACCCGAATATTCTCTTCTATATTGTATCATTTCATGATACAAGATCCAGATCTCAGGCTCAGCATCGCTCCTAGCTTGTGCCAGTTCTGCTCTCAGTTCCCATTGGTGGGTCCTCATGATTCGAGAGCTTTATGTTCAGATCTTGGCTATCTTTTGTTTCAAAATGTTAGGGTTAATTGGGGTCTTGTCCCTTTAACCCATCTATTATGACTAGAGGCTTTTCAGACTATTTGTAGTATTCAATTGTTATGTTTGGATCATGTATCATCATTTCTTATATTTCATGTCATGGTTTCATTCAGTTCATGATTTCTAAGCTAATTCTTCCGCTTTATGTGAATGGTTTAAATACATGCTCATGTCATGGGTTGATTAGGGTCTCTTGGGGCTCCTTATCTTGTGTTTACGATCCTGATGTTCTCTCGGGTCGTGACAAACTTGGTATCAGAGCCATAGGTTCAGATGTGTCCTAGGGAGTCTGAAATCCACGTTAGGTAGAGTTTCATGGGTGTGAAGCGTGCCACACTTATGATGAAGAGGCTACTAAACGTTTTAGGAAATGTTCCCTTCTTTCATGATCTATATCGTGCTATGAAAAGTCTCTCCATCCTTCTAATTAATGTTATTCGCAATTGCAGAAAATTATGGCTCCCAAAAGAATAAACAGAAGGAGGAAAAGAAATGATGAATGCCATAGAGGTGGCAATGATCATGGGCGTCAGCAAGCCCCACCTGTCCAGGAACCGAGGCACCAGAGCCAGCTGCCCACGCTGAGTTTCAAGCAGCTATTCAAATGTTGGCGCAGGCCTTCACCGCTCAGGTCAACTAGAAGGCTATTGTGCATGTCCCACAGAAATGCAATGCAGCGGCGGCTCGGATTAGAGACTTTTTGAGGATGAACCCTCCCGAGTTCACGGGATCAAAGGTGGACGAGGATCCACACGAGTTCATTGAAGGGATCTTGAAGGTCACTCAGGTTATGGGGGTGACAAATGAGGAGTGTGTTGATTTGGCCTCTTATCAGCTAAAGGAGGTCACTTATATTTGGTACAAGCAATGGAAGGACAGCAGGGTAGCTGGAGCGGGTCCTATTAGCTGGGATGAGTTCCACATGGCCTTTCTCGACAAGTTCTTCCCTTGGGAGATAAGGGAATTGAAAGCAGCTAAGTATGTTAACTAAAACAGGGAAATATGATAGTGTTAGAATATTCACTTGAGTTCACTCGCCTGTCAAAGTATGCCTCGGAGTTAGTGATGGACCATAGGGCACGGGTGAGTATATTCGTGCAGGGAGTAGCCGAGTATCTGAATAAGGACTGCAGAACAACCATGCTTCATTAGGATATGGACTACCCGCGGATAGTCCTTTATGCCCAGCAGATGGAGGCAGCTCATATGAGGCAGAGAGAGGCCAAGAGGGCCAGAACTGATAGCTACAGGTTCTCCCAGCTGAGGCCAGGAGGTGGGCCTCACCAGTAGTCCCAACACAAGTCTATTACACCAGCACCATCTTCAGCCAGTGGCCCATCCAGATCTCGAGACGATCAGAGGAGAAGGGCCTTAGGTTTGAGGGGTCAAAGTAGCATGCACACAGAGCGCACATTCCCATCTTGTGCTAATTGTTTCAAGAATCACCCAGGAAGGTGTTTGGTGGGCTCAGATGCTTGTTTCGGGTGTGGCAAACCCGAACACAGGCTCAGTATTGCCCCACAGCCAGGTCAGGGGGTGGTGGAGCCGCACTCCAGTAGCTAGTTCAGCAGCTCCAGTGCATGTCCTACTCAGCAGGGTGCTTGACTGGTTTAGCTAGCGGCCAGTGCCAGAATCGGTTTTATGCACTTGGCTTCAACATGAGCAGGAGACTTCTCCCAGTGTGTTTATAGGTATGTTGAGAGTATTTCATATCGATGCTTATGCTTTGTTAGATCTGGGAGCTACACTGTCTTTTGTGACACCTTAAATTGCTAGTAACTTTGGAGTTAGTCCTGAAATTTTGTCAAAATCTTTTTCTATATCTACTTTGGTTGGTGATTCAGTCGTAGCGAGGCGAGTATATAGAGGTTTCCCCATTATAGTATTGCATAAGGTTACCTCCGCAAACTTAGCAGAATTGGCTATGACTGATTTTGATATCATTATGGGCGTGGATTGGTTGTTTGCATGTTATGCTTCTGTTAACTGTAGAACCTGAGCGGTGGAGTTTCATTTTCCAGGTGAGCCAGTTTTAGAATGGAGGGGTAGTTTGGTGGTACCTGTAGGCTGCTTTATCTCCTATCTCAAGGCTAGGAAAATTATTTCTAAGGGTTGTATTTACCATTTGGTTAGGGTTAAGGATGCCACGTCCGAGACCCCGACCATTCAGTCAGTCCCTGTGGTATGTGAGTATCCTGAGGTATTTTTAGATAACCTATCAGGTGTTCCTCCCGAAAGGGAGATTGATTTCCGGATTGATCTGTTACCCGACACGCAACCCATATCGATTCCTCCCTACTGAATGGCCCCACCCCAGCTAAAAGAGTTAAAGGAGCAGTTGAAGAATTTGCTGGATAAGGCTTTCACTAGACCGAGTAAGTCTCCATGGGGTGCCCCAGTGTTGTTCGTCCGGAAGAAAGATAGTTCTCTTCGAATGTGTATTGACTACAGGTAGTTGAACAAGGTCACCATCAAGAATAGATATCCTTTACCCAAGATTGATGACCTATTTGATCAGCTTCAGGGTGCTAAATGTTTCTCCAAGATATATCTCAGGTCCGGGTATCACTAGCTCAGGGTTCGGAAGAGCGGCATCCCGAAGACTTCTTTCAGGACTCGGTATGGCCATTGTGAATTCGTTGTTATATCTTTTAGATTAATTAATGCCCCTGAAGCTTTTATGGATCTAATGAATAGGGAATTCAAGGCATATCTGGACATGTTTGTGATTGTGTTCATTGACAACATATTGATATACTCCAGGAGCGAGGAGGAGCACGCCACACACCTGAGGAGCACTCCAGACCCTCAAGGATAACCAGCTATACACCAAGTTTAGCAAATGCAAGTTTTGGCTAAATGTAGTTGCATTTTTAGGACATGTAGTGTCAAGCGAAGGTTTAAGGGTGGACTCTCATAAAATAGAGGCGGTAAAGAACTGACCTAGATTGGTAAACCCTTCAGAGATCAGGAGTTTTCTGGACTTAGCAGGCTGATACCAGAGATTTTTTTAGGGCTTTTTGTCAGTTGCAGTCCCATTGACCAGGTTGACTTAGAAAAAGGTGAAATTTCAATGGTTGGAGTCCTGTGAGAAGAGCTTCCAGGAATTGAAAGCCCGACTCACTTCAGCACCGGTGTTGACTTTATCGGAGGGTACTGATGGATTTGTTGTGTATTGTGATTCTTTGAGAGTCGGACTAGGATGTGTATTGATGCAGCACGGGGAAGTCATAGCATATGCTTCCAGACAGCTAAAAATTCACGAGAAGAATTACCCGACCCATAATCTTGAGTTAGCCGCAGTGGTGTTTGCTTTGAAGATATGGCGACACTACTTGTATGTGGTTCGTGTAGATGTATTCACGGATCACGAGCTTACAATATGTGTTCACACAGAAGGATCTCAATCTTCGGCAACGGAGGTGGTTGGAGCTATGTAATGATTATGACATGAGTGTCCTTTACCACCCGGGTAAGGCCAACGTGGTAGAGGATTCCCTTAGTAGACTCTCTATGGAGAGCGTGTCTCATGTGAGTGAAGGAAAGAAGGACCTGGTGAAGGAGGTACATCGACTTGCACGGCTATGGGTTAGCTAAATTGGCTCAACAGATGGTGGTGTAGTTGTTCAGAACGGGTCAGAGTCGTCCTTGGTAGCGAAAGTGAAGGCTAAACAAGATGAAGATCAACAATTGGTAAAGTTGAAAGAAGTTGTCCACAATCAGAAGGTAGAGGTCTTCCCCAAAGGGGGAGATGGTGTGCTTCGGTATCAGGGTCTCTTATGTGTGCCGAACGTGGGTGATCTGAGGAGCCAGATATTGCATGAGGCTCACGGATCTAGATATTCTATCCATCCAGGTGCCACCAAGATATATCATGCCTTGCGGGAAATCTACTGGTGGAATGGCATGAAGAGGGATATTGCAAAATTGGTTATGTTGCATGGAGTGCCCTTGTCCATCATATCATATAGAGGTACTCAGTTCACCTCTCAGTTCTGGAGATCTTCTTAAAAGGGACTTAGTACCCAGGTCAAGCTTAGGACGGCCCATTTCATCTGCAAATAGATGGTCAGGCGGAGTGGACTATCCATACTCTTGAGGACATGTTGAGAGCTTGCATTATTGATTTCAAGGGTAGTTGGGATGAGCATTTGCCTCTTATTGAGTTTGCCTACAACAACAACTATCACTCTAGCATCCAAATGGCACCGTTCGAGGCTTTTTACGAGCGAAGGTGTAGATCACCCATTGGGTGGTTTGGAGTTAGTGAGGCTTCGATGATGGGTCCAGATTCAGTCCATGAGGCTATGGAGAAAGTTCAGTTGATAAGAGAAAGGCTGAAAATGGCTCAAAGTTGCCAAAAGTCTTATGTGGATGTGAGGAGAAGAGATCTTGAGTTCGAGATCAATGATTGGGTGTTTTTGAAGGTATCTCCCATAAAGGGAGTAATGAGATTTGGAAAGAAAGGGAGACTCACCCTCCGCTATGTTGTCCCATACTAGATTGTGAGACGGGTGGGTAAAGTAGCTTATGAGTTAGAGTTACCTCCAAAATTAGTTTCAGTTCATCCCATATTTCATGTATCACTCTTGAAAAAGTGCTTGAGAGATCCAGCCTTAGTTGTTCCGGTGTAAAGTTCTAGTGTGAAAGATAGCCTCAGTTATGAGGAAATTCCTGTTGCAATCTTGGATCATCGGGTTCAAAGGAACAAGGAAGTGGCTTCAGTAAAGGTGTTATGGAGAAATCATCATGTGGAGGGAGCCACGTGGGAAGCCGAAGCAGATATGATGGCTAAATACCCCCATTTGTTCCCTATAGGCTCAGTTTTAGTTTAAGGTATCAGTTTTTTCCCTAAACGTTTAGTCAGTTTTTCATGTTCCGTTCATGCGCGCAAGTTTGTTTTATGATATGATATATGCATGTGATGTATGAATTCAGTCCAACTATGTAGTTATGTTAGGAGTTAGTCGTTACGTTAGTTTTCGGCTTAAATGATCAGTATTTACATATGGTGATTGCTTGTTTTTGAGCTTTCTGCATGTTTCTAACATTCGAGGATGAATGTTCCAAAGGGGGAGGTACTGTTATACCCCGGGACCCCAGGGATCAAACCGGGAGTCAAACGGGGAAAATTTGGGAAAATGTTGCAGCAGTGCAGGACGAGTCACTAGAGGACTCGTGAGGAGACCCCATGAGTCGTCAGGTGGCTCGTGGGGAGGCTGGACGAGCTGAGGAGCTTAGGTCACCACGGGCGTGGGAACGACTCGTGGTTAGCCACCATGAGTCATCAAGTCTCCCGTGGGGTGAGGTTAAGGGTTACCTGGGGGGTTTGACCAGTGTACCTAATGGATGGGACCCTACGAGTCGTGGCCTCGTGAGGGGGGTCATGAGCAATGTTATACCCCGTAAATTCCCGGCACATAGATAGCCTATTCACGTGTTGGTTAAGAATATTTGAAAGCCATGCATGCTAGAAAAAGGCCCGGGGGAAGATCGGAGAAGCGCCAAGTCGGCGCGTCGCAAGGCAAAATGCGATTTATAGTGTCCAAGTATATAGAGCTCAGTTTGTGATGTAATTTCCTTTAAATAATAATAATTTCCTTTAACTAATGATAAGTTTTCCTTTGATTACTAATAATTTCCATTGGAAGTTCCAGGAGCACGCAGAGAAAGGGAGAAGACGAAGAAAATTATAAATAGTCGTCCGATTACGCTGCCAAATGTAGTCCAAACTCAAATTAACCTCAGATACTGAGGTATTTAGCAGCAGAGAGCATTCCTACGGATTTATTTTCGCGAAATACGACCGACAAATCATCGAGCTACTGAACCAAAGTAAGTAAAATTACTCCAAATTAGTGTCTATGTGCTCCTAGCTGTGAAGTGAATACTTCTCCCTTCTGGACTTCTGAAAAATAGCGAGTTTTTGACCGTCTTTCGATAAGCCTAAGTTTAGGCTATAATTATATCGAAAGTGACATTGTTCTTTGGAATAAAGCTATATTTAGTATTAGTTGACGTATGTATGAATGCAGTTGGGAGAAATAGCTGGAGTATTGACCGAGCCTCGTCCGACAGACGGATAACTCGAGGTTAAGGTATGTAAAGCTAGTTCTTTCGGCAAGTTAGTAGTTTTAGCCTTGTATAGTACAATTAATTCCGTAGTAGAATTCCCGGAATTGAATGTTAAGTATTGTGCAAGTTCAGTAAACCTAGTTTGCGTTGTTATATAGTATTCAGTCTGAAGGTTAGAAAAGCATGCGCCGAAGGGCGAGTTAGCATCCCAGATTCAGTATAGCCTATTACGTGATTACCAAGCATGTAGTAGAATAAAAAGGAACAGATTTTCATAATAAAAGTTAGTGAAGAGAAATCAGATAGACAGACAGTTATGGCTACAGATTAGCCATTCAAACAAATAGTATCTCGGCTACAGATTAGCCGTACAGTTAAACAGAGATTACAGAATCAGTATAATTAGTAAGAATCAGTTCAATATAGAAACAGATCAGAATAAGAAGTTAGATTTCAGATAGTCTTTTCAGTTATACATGCTTGCTATTTATATGTGCTATTGTTTGTTGAGACTTGCTATGGCTTGTGGGTGTCCCTTTGCATCCCCACCGACCCTGGGTTATAGCTGTGTCGATACCAGATTCAGATACCGCCACCAGCTGGGCGATGCCGTCCGCCTAAAGGACGATGATGGCAGACCACCATGATAATACAGTCCAGATCACCCTGCTTGCAGGGGCAGTTCAGTTTACTCTGCGCAGAGCCAGATTACCCTATTTACAGGGGCAGATTACTCTGTGTGCGCTTGTGGACAGGGGCAGTTTCAGATACAGATTTTTATAAAATTACCCTGTTGCGTGCTTGCACCCAGGGGCAGTTTCAGTCACAGATACAGCAGCAGATTACCCCGTGTGAACTTGCGCCCAGAGGCAGGAGTCTTCGGACACAGACACAGTTTATTGTCAGAGGCCAAGGCCTGAGCTGCATACCCAAGGGGGCCGGTAGGAGGAGCTCACAGTTGTAAGACGAGTGGAGTGATTTATTTTTGGTTGGTTTTGACCCGGGTAGGGGTATATAGATTGTTTGCTTGCTTGGCGCCATCCGGCTTATGGGGGTTGGTATTAGCTATTGCTTGCTACTTGTATATCTATTTATGTGTTATATACTAGCTACTAGACAGCAGGCCGACGCGTCTACAGGCACGCCTCTGCCTTATCAGTACAGAAAGCTTGATCCAGTTCATTTCAGCTTCTTCAGATTCAGCTATCTCCTGCTGTACAGAAATGCTAGCTATGTTATCTATATTCAATTGCTTTCAGTTATATTATTTCAGTTGCTTTGCATACTCAGTACCAGTGGTACTGACGCCCGGTGGGGCGCTATATTACTTGCCTGCAGATACTCATAGACGAGGAGGCGATCCCTCGTGATTCCAGCCAGCTATTGAGTATTCAGCTCCTATCATCCGGAGTCTGATTTCTAGAGGTGTAGCTCTTTTCCTTTTTGTACAGTACGGGTAGGTCGGGGCCCTGTCCCGATCATTTCTATTGTTATTCCTAGAGGCTTGCAGTCTGTATATATTTCCCTATGGTCAGTTGAGCCGGTCGTGTGAGGCCGTGCAGTTTGCTGTAGCTGTTTAGTATTTCAGTTTATGTTGGCTGTGTGAGGCCTTAGTTTGACAGTAGGGGTGACCTTGCCGGTCACGTAGTCTTACAGTAGTCTTGTGTTGATATTACAGATGACTAGACAGCATGGTGGCCTTGTCGGCCCGCATAGGTTCCTTGTTATGAGTGTGTTCTGGTTAGCTGTTATTACAGGTACAGGTGGCTATAGGCCAGTTGGCCAGAGGCTGTGTTTACAGCCGTTATATAGCCGGTTTGTTTCTTGGAATAGAGCCAGAGCTAGCCAAAGCACCAGATGTGCTCAGGCTGGACCATTTAGCAGTCCAGAGTCTAGCAGGCACCAGGTGCCCGTCATACCCCCTAAGGCGGGGGCGTGACAAGCAAGCCTGTGGATATTTAATTTAGGATGGGGCAGTGTACTTGACGGGCTACACGATGAGATGTTGCTCATCCTGATGGGTCGTCGGGTCACCCGTTACAGTCACATGGCAGTTATTTTCTGTGAATTAGTCAGGGCCTTCTCATAATTTCCCAAACCCCTAGGTCCTAAACTATGTCATTTTGAGGTCGGGGCAGGGACTTTTAAGGGGAGATAATCCATGTTAAGTCTCATTTGATGCATGTAAGAGTAGAGAGGGAAGTGGAAATGGATTCAAGTGTTCTTCTTCAAATTCTCCAAGTTTCCATATTAGGCTTTCCAGGAAATTAAGAATCAAGTGTTTCCAGGTATATGGGGTTTTGAATGGGTGGTTTAGTCCCTACCCATGCCCAATTTTTCCCAAATTCCATGTTTAAAGTTACAAATTCTTTATAGGTATTAACCCAATTGTATGTTTCCTCAAAAATTGATATGAGCTGTTGTAGTATGTCTAAATCATGGGTTTCGAATTATTGGGTTGTTTTCACTTGTTCTACTCAATATTTGATGATCTCATCCCCAAAAGCATAAGCACCCATATCATGAGGTTTTTAGTGAATTTCATAGTTATGGGGATCCCTCAAGCATGATATGAATTCTTGAACTTTAATCATGTTTTCAACTACTCATCTTATTATGATCATGTTTCCTATAAATTTAAGCTTTTTCAAGTATGTTAAAAATATGGGCAATGCCCACATGTTGCTTCTGATTCATGAACTATGATTTTGGCCGACCCACGGGCCATATTGTATGGATAGTATTACGAATTCTCAAGCATGTTATGATTATCACGATTTAACTAGCCGTGCATGTCATGTATGAATTTCTATGAGCACGTTGCATGTTTTGGGAGTAGTACTTAACACCGAGTAGGTTTAGGGCCCAAGTTACCCCCCGAATCTCAAAACTATGTGCCACCGTAGGTTATGTTTGGGACCTCCTCAGTGAGTGTCCCCTATGCCCTAGGGGGCCTTCATGAGTGATATCACGGCTTTCATGGTTCTACCCTTGGCAAGGTATGAACGGCCTCCCGACTAAGCTTACAGGTCGGGCTCTGTGTGTGCTCATATGGGGATAGAAATCTCTCACTGTTCCTCATTGTTTTAATGCATGTATGATTATGTTTTTTTGGCTCAACTCATGTTTTATGAAGTGTGTTTCTCTCATGTGGTGACTATGACAGGTTTACGAATGCTTTTGGGAAACCTTGAGCCTTATGGATATTTATGATTTCAATCTGTATGATCATGAAGTCCCACTTCTATAACTCTTACGTTTTTAAGTATTGTTTTACTTACGTTTCATACTCGGTACATTCCAAGTACTGACCCGCATATTTTCTTCTATGTTGTATCATTTCATGATACAAGATCCGGATCTCAGGCTCAGCATCGCTCCTAGCTTGTCCCAGTTCTGCTCTCAGTTTCCATTGGTGGGTCCTCATGATTCGAGGGCTTTATGTTCAGATCTTGGCTATCTTTTGTTTCAGAATGTTAAGGTTAGTTAGGGTCTTGTCCCTTCAACCCGTCTATTATGATTAGAGGCTTTTTAGACTATTCGTAGTATTCAGTTGTTATGTTTGGATCATGTATCGTTGTTTCTTATATTTTATGTCACAGTTTCATTCAGTTCATGATTTCTAAGCTAATTCTTCCGCCTTATGTGAATGGTTTAAATACATGCTCATGCCATGGATTGATTTGGGGTCTCTCAGGGCTCCTTGTCCCGTGTTTACGATCCGGGTGTTCTCTCAGGTAGTGACAGTCATCTTTAGGCTTAAAGGAGTTAACTCTTTTACCTAGTATTTAGAAAAATTTCGGCAAAGTCTCCTCTATAGTATGGACTATCCAGAAACCTTAAACGCAGAAAAGTACAATGTAGGCACCTCACAGGGCGCTATAAACCGCCATTTCACCACAAAGAGGTTGCTAACTAGGCAGTACTGATAACGTAAGTAGTAAAATAACAACTGAATAACAATATCACCTTAACTATATAATCTTAATCAATCCTGGAACAAGTGAGGATATCTAGATCTCATTTCGTCCTCAGCTTCCCAGGTTATTTCTTCTTTATTTATGTTCCTCCACAGTACTTTAACAGAGGCAACGTCTTTAGTTCTCAGTCTACGAACCTGTCTATCTAATATTGCATTTGAAATTTCTTCGTAGGCTAACTCCTTAGTAACTTGAACGTCTTCAACTAGCACAACTCGGGACGGGTCCCCTATACACTTTCACAACATAGACACGTGAAATACTGGGTGAACAGACTCTATCTCTGAAGGCAACTCTAATTTATATGCTACTCGGTCTATCCTTTGGATGATCCGATACTGTCCAATGAACCTCGGGCTAAGCTTGCCTTTTTTGCCAAATCTCATCACGCCCTTCATCGGCGACACTTTAAGGAATACCCAGTCATCTACATTAAATTCCAAGTCTCTATGCCGCACATTGGAGTAGGACTTCTGGCGACTCTGGGATGTCAGTAACTATTCCCTGATAAGTTCCACTTTCTCTTTTAATTGGTGAATCATATCTAGTCCGACTAACTCTACTTCTCCTATGTCAAACCATCCGATGGGGGACCTATATTTCCGCCCATATAATTCCTCATAAGGCGCCATCTGAATTGCAGAAGGATAACCGTTATTATATGCAATTCAATGAGCAGTAAATGTTCATCCCAGCTTCCTCCAAAATCTAAAACACACGCCTGTAACATATCCTCGAGCGTCTGAATGGTGCTCTGCCTGACCGTCTGTTTATGGATGGAATATTGTACACAACTTAACCTATGTCCCCAAACCTTTTTGAAATGATTGCCAAAATCTAACTGTAAATTGTGCCCCTCTATCTTAGATGATAGATATTGGGAGTCCGTGCAATTGGACTATCTCTTTAATATATAACTCAGCGTAATCTTCTGCTAAGAATGTGGTCTGGACTGGCAGAAAGTAAGCTGATTTTTTCAATCTATCAACAATCACCCAAATAGAGTCGAATTTTTGTTTGGTACGAGGTAGTCCTGTCACAAAATCCATATTAACTGCCTCCCATTTCCACATAGGTATATCCATCTCCTGAGTTAGGCCGCCAGGTTTTTGATGTTCGGCTTTCACCTGTTGGCAATTAGGACACTACGCTACGAATTCGGCTACACCTTTCTTCATTCCAGGCCAACAGTATATCTCTTTTATGTCATGGTACATCTTCGTTGAGCCTAGATGAAGAGAGTAGCGAGAGTAATGTACCTCTGCCATAATCTATTATCGGAGTCCTGCTACATATGGAACACAGAGGCGACCTCTGTACCGCAAAACCCTGTCTCCAGTTACCTCGAATGCTGATAATTCACCTTGCTGAACCTTCTCTCTGAGTTGTGCTAAATGAGAATCCTCGTACTACCTCTCTTTTACCTCTACCGCTAGAGACGATATTGTTGTATTCTGAATTATAGCCTCCATTATCCTCTAAATCCACTATCTGAACTGCTAAACTGGCTAGCTGGTGCAATTCTCAGGCCATTTTCCATTTTTCTAGTCTCATATGTTCCAAACTGCCCATGGATCAGCGACTGAGGACATCTGCTACAATATTGGCCTTTCCTAGGTGATACAAGATTTCACATCATAATCATTCAACAATTCTAGCCAACAGTGTTGAGGTAGAGGCTTTTATGATCAGTAAAAATGTCCACATGTACTCCATACAAGTAATACCTCTATATTTTTAAGGCGTGAACTACTGCAGCTAACTCCAGATCGTGAGTGAGATAGTTATTTTCATGTTTTCTCAATTGTCGTGAAGCATACGCAATTACTTTTTCGTTCTGCATCAAAACACACCCTAACCCAATGCCTGAAGCGTCGCAATATACAACATAACCCTCTGAACCTTCCGACAAAGCTAACACTGGTGCTGATGTCAATCTGTTTTTCAATTCCTAGAAACTCTATTCACAGGCCTCGGTCCACTGAAATTTGGATGCTTTCTGAGTCAATTTAGTCAAAGGTGCTAACAGGGTAGAAAATTCTTCCATAGACCTTCTGTAATACTCGGCCAATCCCAGGAAACCGCGAATCTCTATTGGAGTTATAGGTCTAGGCCATGTCTTTACTGACTCTATTTCTATGAATCAACCAAAATACCAACCTCTGATACAATGTGGCCAAAGAGAACTACAGAATTTAACCAAAACTCACATTTAGAAAACCTTCCATATAGCTGGCGGTTTCTAAGGATCTGAAGTACTATTCACAAATGATCTCTGTGTTCTGCTTCCAAGCGGGAGTTTACTAGAATATCATCAATGAATACTATCACAAATAGATTTAAATATGGCCTGAAGATACTATTCATCAGATCCATGAACATTGTTGGGCATTTGTCAACCTGAAGGAAATGACTAGGAATTCAAAATGACCATACCTGGTCCTAAAAGCTCTCTTCAAGATATCTCTCTCCCGAATCCGCACCTGATGATACCCTGACCTTAAGTCAATCTTGGAAAAATATTTTGCCCCTTGCAACTGATCAAACAAGTCATCTATTCTGGGAAGTGGGTATTTATTCTTAATAATAACCTTGTTCAATTGCCGATAGTCTATGTACATGCAGAGGGAGCCATCTTTCTTTCTCATAAACAGAACTAGTGCACCCCACAGTGATGTACTTGGCGTGATAAAGCCCTTATCCAGCAGATCTTTCAAATGTTATTTTAATTCTCTCAATTTAGCAGGATCCCTTCGGTACGGAGGGATAGATATAGGTTAAGTATCTGGTAACAAGTCTATTAAGAAATCTATTTCCCGCTCTGGGGGGAATACCAGGAAGTTTATCTAGGAACACATCTGGAAACTCATTAACAACTAGAATACACTTGAGAGTCGGGGCTTCTACTTGCATATCCCGAACCCTAACAATATGGTAGATACAACCCTTTGCTATTAACTTTTTCGCCCGAAGATAGGATATGAACTTACCTTTTGGCGTAGTTGTATTACCTCTCCACTCTCGCACTACCTCTCTCGGGAAATAAAATCGGACAATCCTGGTCCAACACTCTACAGTAGCGTAACATGGTGCCAGCCAATCCATACCCATAATTACATCAAAATCAATCATTTCTAATTCTACTAGATCTGCTAAGGTTTGGCGACCAACAACCTCTACTGTACAGCCCCGGTAAAATTTTTTTGCAATAATAGAGTCGCCGACGGGTGTAGACACTGAGAAGGGTTGCTGAAGCAATTCTGGAACTATATCAAACTTTTGGGGCACTAAAGGAGTAACATATGACAAAGTGGAGCCCAAATCTATTAAAGCATAAATTGAGTGAGAGAAAACATCTAATATGTCACAATATTCGGCGATGACTCTGACTTCTGTCATCCCGGTAGTGCATATGTGCGGTCCTGACCGCTGCCTGAACTAGATACCCTTGATCTACCTCAGCCTCTATCGGCTATAGTTGAGGGCCTGCACCCTGCGAAAGGTGCTGGAGCATATGAACCCGCTGAGGATCTATTCTACTGGTCCTGACCACCCTAGCGTCTAGTCGGGCAATATCTCATTATGTATCCCTCCTTCCCACAAGAATAATAGGCGGTGGAACCATACCTGTACCTCCTCGAATGCAGCCTATGACAAGTACGGCATCATGGTACTGTTGATCCTATCTGATCTGGTCCCCTCTGCTACTGTGATTCTGACGCTCTGAACTCTCGTTGGGACCTGACTGCTCGCAACAATCTGATCTACTATCCTGTTGCTGCTGGAAAGGGGGCCTAGGTGGCCTACCTGATAAATAGGGCCTAGGCCCACCCTGAAAATCTACGAGTCTAGCCCTCTGGCGCTATTCTTGACCTACCCTTTCTATGTCGTACTGACGTTGTCTGAGATCCTCTATATTTTGAGAAAAGGCCTGGATTCGTGAGATATCCATATCCTCTCACAATGTAGCTGTAATGCAAGACTCTATATATTCTGGCACAAGTCCCATAATAAATCGGTGCACCCTGGCTGGCATAGTGTCGACAAACTAAGGCGCATATCGGCTAGAGAATCAAATCTCAATGCATATTCTCTGACACTCATTCTGTCCTACTCCAGATGTAAAAACTGCTCTACTCTAACCTGTCGGGCCTCTCGGGGTAAATAATGGTCTATGAACGCCTCATAGAAGCTAGGCCACGTGGGTGGAGGTGCATCTCTGCCTTGGGATCTCTCCCAACTCTTATATTATAGAACAACTACATCTCGCAATCGGAATACTGCTAATTCAACTGATTTTGTGGAAGAGGCATGCATAACCCTGAATATTCTTTGCAGCTAATCTATGAAGTTCTGGGGGTCCTCTCTATGATTTGTCCCTGTAAATTGGGGGGGACTCAAAGAAAGGAACTCACGGACTCTCAAACTATCAGGCCCCTCAGTGAGCTCAACAGCAGCTGGTACTATTGGCTGAGGCTGAAGTTGGGCAGCCATCATCTGAACCAACATATAAAATGCACCCCTGAGCTCCTGATTTGATGGCACAAGAATGGTTGCGGGTGGTAATGTGTATATTTGTTGCCTTAGCAGGCTTTGAGTGCAGCGGTGAGTGCTGGGGAGATCGAGGTGGTGTCTCCCTATCGCCCTCAGATTGGGCTAACTCTGCATAGGGCCCCCTACTAGTGCCCTCTCCTGCTGCAACATCCAACACTTGACCAGTCGCGGTCTATCGTGTATTAGGCATCTTTCTGAAAATAAATAAAATAACATAATCTTAGGGAGTTATCCTATACATAACAGCTCTATAGCATGACTAGAGGAGAAAGACAAGTAACCACGCTATTATGCCTCGTAACCTCTTGTCTATAGATTGTGGTGCACAACACATCCATAGACAAGACTCAACTTGAAACGGCTTGCAGACTCTCTGGGATACGACCTGCTCTGATACCAAGTTTGTCACACCCCATCCTGGGAGGCATGACTGGCACTTAGTGCCACACTAGGATCTGAACTAACCTGATTGGCCTGGTGCACTACTGGTGCATGCTTGTAACTTAATTCAAGAAAACGACAAGCTATATCTCCGTTGTAAATACAGCCTCTGGACGACAAGGACACTTGTAAAAAGAGACAGCTAACCAACAACAACACAATAACAAGGATCCTATGTGGGCCGACAAGACCACCATGATGTCTAGTTATATTTGAAATAAAATCAGACAACTAAACTATGCTATAGCCGACAAGGCTGCTAATTGACAGCTAAACAAGGCCCCACACGGCCATCACATGAAATAAAAACATACAGAGGCCCCACACGGCCACAACAAAAGATAACTACTGGAAGTTTGTAGCCTACAAGCCTCTAAGAGTGGAATAATGGTCGAGACAGAGCCCCGACCTACCCATAAACTGTACAACAAAAGAAAAAACATCTTCTAACTACCAACTCCAGAGGAAGGTAGCTGAATAAACTGTTAACTCCAGCTGATGACTAAGAGGGTCTCGAACCACGTCTATTCGCACCTGCAGGCAACTAGTGCAGCGCCCCAAGGACGGGCGTCAGTACAATATGTACCAAATATGTAAGGCAGTAAAATAATAACTGAAAAGCTGATAAAGCTGGAGTAATCATGAATGAGGGTAAGAGTTTAACCTGAATGATCTCACCATCAGTAATATCTAGCTAGTAGGTATAACTATACAAACAAGAACCTAACTAGGCCCCCCTAATCCTGGAAGGTACAAACAACACAGAATAACCTACCTGGGACCCTATAAGTCCCAGAAAGTACAAACAATACACACTCCTGTTATCTGGCTACTAAAGGTTTGTAAGCATATTGTAACTAGGGATTTGCTCATTCTCTAAAGCTGTATCTGAGCCTGATAGGCTATTGTAGTTGTGTCTGTGTCTGAGTTGTCTGGGATATGTAACTAGACCCCGAGTCTTGGCTCGACTATGGTTCACAATGTAATCTCTGATAATTGGACCTTGGTGGCCTTGGCACAACTATGGGTCATAATGTGACTACTGTAACTGGATCCCGAGCCTTGGCTCGACTATGGATCATACTGTAGCTATTGTAACTGAGCCACGAGCCTTGGCTTGACTATGGGCTAAAAACTGGATGCGGCCCTCAAGGCCTCATTCTGGTTCCTCCGACTACTGATCCTTCCAGCATAACCCTATAGGCAATAGCATCCAAACCCCAAATATCATATACAACAACCAAGCTGGCTATGGTTAACTTTGACGAGGATTACTATATCATCGCTACTTTCTTAATTCAATTCATAATAGCTGACCATAATAGGTTTACTCTGCAGTACCATAGATATATAAGTCGCACTAACTTTACAACGAACGTAACTTGCTGAAAGGGATAGCCTTACATACCTCAAGTGCCGACCTTCTATTTAATTGGCGAGTTTCAACTTGTAACTGATGGTTCTATCCAACTGAAGCCATGATACTGAGAGAATAGGGCCAATTTCAATACTAAATTCGGCAAATAACGATAAATTTCAATAATAATAGCAACTATAATTCACTTCGAGTAACTCGGCCGAAAACCTATAATTTCCTGAGAGTTCAGAAGGGAGAAGTGTTTACCTAATGCATGTGGCTGATTAGGATTCAATTTGAAATAATTCTAACAACTTTTATCCAGCGGAGCTCTAGTTTACTGAGCTAATTTTTGAGAAATAACTCAGTAGTAATACTTTCCACATGTCTAGAACTCGTTACCCGAAGTTAATTTACTCTTGGACGGCATTTGGTAGTGTAATCTGGCGAAAATATATTGAAAATTGCATGTGTTCTCTGTTCTTGCCGTGGGTTTAATCTTAGGAAATGACTTGAAATTAGCAAAGGGACCTATATATACTTACATGGGCGATAGACTGGGGGCGCCCCCGCACCAGCCAAGGCCCCATAGTGCCTGTCGCGCCACACCCCGCATAGCGCCAGCAGGCCTGGCGCGCCGCGCTAGCCAGTGCACTGTCGATTGGTACGTCGCGTTGGCCCCTCGCGGTCCGACCTCGCCCGACCTTGTTTTCGAGGCTTTTCCCACAAACTTCAATCTCTCCTAACTCATCACAAATCCACGCGCACGACTACTAATTGTTAACATTTTATAGGGTGTAACATCAAGGTTTTCAAAATATTTGTAAATCATTCATAATCATATTCATAAGAGAAAATCTATCTTAAATATGACTTAGGCCAAAGTATATAATCATAACCATACATAAATCATGAGGAACAGTGGAAGATTCTTATAACCGACATAGCCCATATGAGCACTCATGGAGCCCGACTTGTAAACCCCTAGTCGGGAGGGTGTTCGTACCCTGCCAAGGGTAGAACCACGAAAGAGGTGTGATATCACAACTGAGGCCCTATTTGGGCAAAGGGGACAGTATCATGGAGGTCCCATCGTGGCTACATTGGTGTGTAGTTCTGAGACTCAGGGTATGCTTGATCCCCAGGTCTACTCGGTGTTAAATACTACTCCCAAAATACGTATAGTGTTCATAGGATAATATACATGAGATTCATAGGCTAGTTAAAATCATGATAATCATAAGCATGCTTGAAATACATGAACTATCCATGAAAATAAGGCACGTGAGTCGGCCAAAATCATAAATCGATAAATCATGAAATTCATTCATACTTGTAAAATATGTATATACTTGATATTCATAAATTCATGATGGGAATTTGAGAGAAATCATATCATAAGTCATAAATCATAATGGGTTAATGAACACCAAAATCAAAGTGGAATCATAACTTGATTTATCATGAAACATACATAATTGAGCATAGTTTTGTAGAATTTTAAATTCATAAGTTTATAATTGAAATAATTGTAAAATCTGTCCATGATTCATAAAATATGCATTGATACATGAAGCAGACTAACCCATAGATAGATCATAAGGATTTCATAAGAATTGAGATAAAACCCCATAGAATTATCAATAGAATTTCATGAATTAGAGAGTAGCTAGGCATGGGTGTGAACAATTTCACTCATTCATAACCCTACATACCTGAGAGAATCTGCTTCTACAACTTCTTAGATTGCCCAAGGACGAATTGAGAAGAACTTGGAAGAAATTGAGCTTGATCACCTCTCTAGACTTCTACACTTGCATGCATGATTAGGAATAAATTAGAATGAACTTACCCCTCTTAAACTCACTATTCATAGCATAAAACAATGTATTTTAGGCCTTAGAATCATAGGAATTACGGATAAGCCCTTACTAAATTCACAGAGGAAAACAGACTGCCAGTCCTAACGAGGGACTGGACGAGTTGTTACCTATGACCATGAGTCGTCACCACAGTCGTTGAGTGCACTGCCAAATTTTTACCTAGAACTCACCATAAGGAACATCATGAGTTGTTACTGGTGACCATGAGTTGTCCTCTACACTGCCAGAATACCAAGGGGGTTCACCACGGGCGACACCACAACTTGTGGTGCTTCCCATGAGTCGTGGTGAGGACCCGTTAAGTGCATTGACCCATACCTCCTCTTCCTTCAGCCATCCCTAACCATGGGTGACCTAACGGCTCGTGGGACAAACCACGTCTCGTGGTCACACCCATGGTTACCCTAGCTTAAAATTTCCAACAAGTCAAACCTCCTCACCACGAGTCACTAAACGACTCATTTTGTGACCTGGTGCAAAAAATTCTATTTTCTTCGTTTCAACCCCCGGGTCTGATCTTAGGGCTTTCCGGGTATAACATTGTATTTTATGCTTCGGGGACGAAGCACACTTATCAAAAAGGGGAGGGGTGTACTTGGATTTTTGGGATTTTGATTCATCCGAGATTTTTTGTCGTGTTTCTTTTCCCTCAGGCCTGCTATCTAGTAGAATCTGCATGTTTAGGATTTTATTTTTGTAATTTTTGTTTAATTAGAAAGTAACTTAGGAGTACTCAGCCAATAAATTGCACTAGTTTTGGATTTGTGAAAATTTGACCCAGTTTAAAATTTTTTGATGAATTAGTTGTGTACTTGTGACTGCATGCATGATTTCTATGGATCTTTTGATGTCATTTAGTGTATTATAATGTGTAGTTTGAGTTAATCCATGAATAAACCGGATAGGTTGAGTGAATATAAATCATGTACTATGAGTGAGTGAGATCTGATACCTAGTTCAATACTGCATAGAGGATCTAGAACTTGCCTGGTTAGTCTTTGCATAGGTTTCAGGATGGTTGGTTAGGAAAGGATCATATGACGTTTTTGTTGAGCCAATCTTTAGCTTAAATGACCTTATCAAAATTATGTGATTCTCTTGATCCCGATTTTGAGCCTTAAATGAACCGTTTATCTTTAATTAACCGATTAATCGTACCCATTTTTATAATAAACCTATTTTGGTCCTGGACCCTCCTTGAACATTATGAACCTCAACATAGGCAAAATGCCTAAGTTGAGGGTGGCTAGAGTAGGGTGCATAAAGATTGGGAAGGTGAAAAAAGAAGAGAAAAGAGAAAATAGGTGAAAAACAAGATGTGGTGTAAAAAATATTTAAAAAATTCAAAAAGAGAATAATGCATGAAAAAGCTTGAAACACGCCACACTCGTACAAGTGTACAAAAAAAGGTGAAAAGGGAAGAAAAAGAAGAAAAAGCAAAAAAAAGGGTGAAGTAAGTGAAATGTGGAGCCACATGTATGTAGTTCCATGGAAGAGTTTAGTCACTTAAAAAGATTTTACATCTATCATACCCAGCCCGTAAACCTCATTACAAGCCAAAATAAGTCCTATAGTGATCCTAACTTAACCATATGACAGACCGAAGTATAGAAAATAAGGGCAAGCCTATGGTATCCAATATGTAGTATTTGAAACTTCTTTGTGAGGGTGAGAGTCTCGCTTTTTTAGTCCCATATCATATATTTTTCTATATCTATAATGGGGGGACTTCGTCTGCTATGAGGGTACATGGTTTGTGTTTGACTTTACCAGTGGTCTGTGTGAAAAGCATTGGTGATGACTTGACTACCTGTTATTAACTAGATGACATGTCTTGATCCCTGTTTATCATGTTTTGTAGTTACTTGTAGTGCACGTGCTAATTTGGTCCGCGGGAAAAGGGTCAAAAGCTTTTGGAGTCGTAGTGCATATTTTGTTTGATATTGGCTGCAGTGTCCTAGGTATATTTACTAGTTAAGCATTGTGTTTAGTTTTTTTTCTTTTCCTGAGGACATGCAAAAGTCTTAAGTTGAGAGTGTTGATGTGCAGTGAGTTTACAGCACTTTCGACGCTTAAAACTGAGAAAATAGCATAGACTTAGCTATGTTTATATGTATATAAGCACTTTTACTTTGATTTCAAGGAAAATAAGTGTTGGAGCATCTGCAAAAGAAGCCTGAAAATGCAGAAATCAACCAAAGTACCAGTCTCAGTACGAGCCATACCTTGATTGTATAATCCGTACTGAGAACCGTGATAAAGTTCAAAAGGATGAATAGAGAAGAAGGCAAAAAACGAGGTGCGGTTTGAAAAAAAATTTCAAAAAGAGAATAATGCATGAAAAAGTTTGATAACACACCACACTCGTACAAGTGTATAAAAAAGGGTGAAAAGGGAGGAAAAAGAAGAAAAAGCAAAAAAAAGGGTGAAGTGAAATTTGGAGCCATATGTATGTAGTGCCAAAGAAGAGTTTAGTCACTTAAAAAGATTCCATATCTATCATACCCAGCCCGAAAGCCTGCATTACAAGCCAAAACAAGTTCAATAGTGATCCTAACCTAACTATCTGATAGACCGAAGTATATAAAATAAGGGCAAGCCTATGGTATCCAATATATAGTATTTGGAACTTCTTTGTAAGGGTGAGAGTCTCGCTTGTTTAGTCCTATATCATATATTTTGTTATATCTGTGAGGGGGGGACTTCGTCTGCTGTGAGGGTACATGGTTTGTATTTGACTTTACCAGTGGTCTGTGTGAAAAGCATTGGTGATGACTTGACTACCTATTATTAGCTAGATGATATGTCTTGATCCCTATTTATCATGTTTTATAGTTTTTTGTAGTGTAAGTGCTAATTTGGTCTAAGGGAAAAAGGTCAAAAGCTTTTGGAGTCATAGTGCAAATTTTGTTTGATATTGGTTGTAGTGTCCTAGGTCTATTTACTAGTTAAGCGTCGTATTTAGTTTTTCTTTTTCTTTGCCTGAGGACATGCGAAAGTCTTAAGTTGAGGGTGTTGATGTGCTATGAGTTTACAGCACTTTCGACACTTAAACTGAGAAAATAGCATGGACTTAGGTATGTTTATATGGATATAAGGAACTTTTACTTTGATTACAGGAAAAATAAGTGTTGGAGCAAAGATGTGCAAAAGAAAAGTGAAAATATAGAAATCATCCAAAATACCAGTCTCAGTACGAGCCGTACCTTGATTTTATGAGCCGTACTGAGAACCGTGATAAAGTTCAGAAGGCTGAATAGAAAAGAAGGCAACATACGACTCTCAGTACGAGCCGTAACTGGAGTCGTGGAAAACTTCAAGGAATTTGCGCAAGGCAACCTCTTGGTACGGGTGGAACCTATGAGTCGTAGCACTTACATACGAACCGCACCATTATCCATGATGAGCTCCAATGACTATTCAAGACATGTGGAATTTTAGACACTATAGACATACGAGTCGTGGCAAGAAGGTACGAGTCGTACCACAACACTCGTGAAGCATTCTAGAAGATGTCAAAGTTCTTAGGACCAAGCCATGGATGCATTGTATGAATTGCAGGAATAAGGTACGAGTCATACCAGCTCCCAACACTTTGCCAAAGTTTCAGCAAGCCAAAGACGTACGAGAGGCAATTATGACCCGTTCAATCCTGCTACGGGTCGTATGAATAGTCGTCGCACAGGCAGCACCAGTTATGGAAAATCTCCCTATTAGCTTAGGAAAAGGATTCTGATATCTGTATAAATACCTTTTTGTGTTTTATTTTCATTACCAATCAACAGAGAATCAATAGAGAACATAGAATTGAGTAGTTTGCGTGTGATTAACACTTCTTGGGAGCAATTCTTGATTTTTTTTATCAATTGTTCTTGAGATTATTCTTGCATCTTCAAAGAACTTTTTCTCTCAACTATTATTGTAAGCATTTAATTATGTGCTTGTATTTGAATGCATATTACAATCTTACAACCATGAGAAGCTAAAACCTCCACAACTAGGGTTGTGGGAACCATGGTGGATTAATAAACTAGGGTTGCACAAAAGTGATTCAAAACCAATGCGCAAAGCTTGTATTGTATTCTCTTCATGCTTAAACGTTTTATAACGGTGTACAATATCAGGACTTGCCCGAATTCTTTGCTTGCTTGAATCTAGAGAGGTAGAGATTAGGAAAAGAGAATTACAATGAAACCTTAATCTTGATGATCATTGTATTAACTTGAGTTGTGGTCGCAGGAGAGTTAAATTTGGAACATATTGACAACGGTTAGCTTGAAATCGCTCATGAGACCTGACCCGGTGATTGAGTATAGTCATCCAATAGAGATGAACCAGTCGTTAAGATGAACCCTAGTTATCAGTTCTACAAGTAAGCATTGGTATTGATCACATGTGTATACCCGAAGTAGTTATGAACCCATGGGGAACACATACCCTAGTTATTTGCAAATCATGATTTAATTCACAGATATAATCTTGTTTTACTATTGCTTTCTTCAAAATTCCCCAATTTGTAGATAACTTACCAACAAGTTCACTTACCGACATTAGTCTAGATCTTCCATATTCCTTGTGGGTTTGAATCCAACCTCTTAGTTGGATTCTTTATTGATAACGTCTTCTTCATACTTCATCAGGAGGTGTGAGTTTGAGCATTATCAGATTCCAAGCTCTATCAGCCTGCTACAACCTAGAGGTGGTTTTGTTCTCCCCCGGAGCTAGATGTTCATGCCTTGCTCTTATTTCTATAAGCTGAAATCCAGGGTTCATGCCTCATGCACCATACTGAAAGGATAATACCTTCCAAGTCTACTAACCTATATCGACCTGACCCGTACTCGGGCCAGTTCCCATCGTGTAATCTCTCTATCCCTCAACAACATAAGCTGGGGGCCACTGCCATTATTCTTCGGGTATTCACTACCGCCATCAACATGTTGCGGTAGGACTAATCAATTCCTGACCTGAGCTTTACTATTAACGGGAGTCTTATAGCTCATGGACTCGCACACGTACCTGGCTATTGTTGGCAATCTTACCAGCCCTCCTGATTTTACGTAGTGAAGGTCTAGGTGACTTATTTAAGTACTAGAGATCTTGACCACTTTTCTAACACCCCCCAGGAATCAACGGGCCTAGTCCTCCTTTACTATTTACTCTTAGCAATATAGCGTCAATACTTATGCGCTCTTCTATATTGAGGAAAGGCTGGGAGGCGGGAATTGACCATATCATACTACGGTGGGGCTAAGGTATGAAACTCAACAAACTCCAAAGGGTTGGAGGTAGGAATCTCGTAATTTCACAACCTTTCGTACCTTTTCGGTAATCCATCATTAATTTTTACCCCTGTCTAATACTGGGTAGCTACTAAGTAGGCCAACATATATATACTCCTGTTCCGAGGGTGTCAAAAGAACTGTGAACGGCACTGGCATGTTTGTTACCTTATGAGGTTCCTGGTGCCCTGGAAGGATGTTGGGGAGATTAAAAAGACGTCTCCCTTTTTTGCCCCCTAGGCTGGGTTGCCCCTAACAGCGGCACCCTACTGGTCCCCTCTCTTGTTGTTGTATCTAACTTGCGGCTGGTTGTAGTCTATCTTATATCAAACATCATTCTAGACAGACATAACGATGTAAGCTTAGGGACTAAACCCTATACAACTCTGTTCTATAACACGGTATGAGAAGGAGGGGTAAGCATACTATCATGCTTCGTAGCTCCCTGCTTATAAAATGTGGTGCACAACACATTTATAAATAAGAATTTACTAGGCACGGCTTGCAGACTTCCTAGGATACGACGTTATTCTGATACCAAGTTTGTCACACCCCACCTTGAGAGGCGTAACTGGCACCTAATGCCACACTAAAACCTGGGTTGACCTAGATAGGCATATGCACCTCTGGTGCCTTCAAACAACTCTAAATTAAGAAAACAAATAGTTATATATTAGTTGTAAACACAGCTTCGGGCCGACTAGGCCAACACACCTGCATCAAAACAGCTAACCCAGCAGTCATAACAATAAAAGGATCCTATGCGAGCCGAAAACACCACCATGTTGTCTAATTCATAACAAAAGAAAAATAGGCAGTTATATATATATTATAGCTAACAAGGCTTCTAACCGATAGCTAAGCCAGGCCCCACACGGCCAACAACGCACAACTAACTAGGAACTGAATACTGTAGTCTGCAAGCCTCTAAGAGTGAAATATTGGTCAGGATAGGGTCCCGACCTGTTATACCCCGTAGAATTCTCGGCACCTAGATGACCTATTCGCACGTTGGTTAAGCACATTTGAAGGCCATACGTGCTAGAGAAAGGCCCGGGAAAAGATCGTACGAGAAACCCGTCGAACCATCGCGGGAGGAGCCGAGGCAGAGCCCCTCCGCGATGGCAGCGTGTCACGGAGGTGAGGCCTCCGTGATGGCTCCGTGACACGTTGCCCAGGTTCAGGCCCAAGTATATAAGCCCCACTTTGGTTTAATTTCATTTTACCACACAATTATTTCCAGAAAACAGAGGTTACACGCAGAGAGAAAGGTGGGACGAAGGAAATTATATAATTTTCGTCCGACTACGCGCTAAACGCTGCCCAAACTTAAATTAACTCCAGATACGGGGGTATTTAGCAACAGAGAGCATTCCTACGGATTCAGTTTCGTGAAATACGGCCGACGAATCATCGAGCCACCGAGCTAAGGTAAGTGGAATTGCTCTAAATTAGTGTCTATGTGTTCCTAGATGTGAAGTGAGTATTTCTCCCTTCTGGACCTCTGAAAAATAGCGAGTTTTCGGCCATTTTTCGATAAGCCTAAGTTTAGGCCATAAACTATATCGAAAATGATATTGCTCTTTACAATAAAGTTGTATTTAGTATTAATTGGTATATTTATGAATGCAGTTGGGAGAAAATAGTTGAAGTACCGGCCGAGCCTCGTCCGACGGACGAATAGTTCAAGAATAAGGTATGTAAAGTTAGTTTCCTCGGCAAGTTAAGTAATCTTGATACAATACAGTAATTTAAAGGCCAGTAGATTGTCCAGAAGTCATGTGTTACGTTGTTACGATTGTTGGTACGATATTAGAAGTATTGAGTTACAACTTGCGTGAAATTTGCTAGTACGATATAGATTCTAAGGTAAGCATTAGAAACTGCACAGTATACTCAGTATGCGATGTGACACAGAATGTTAGTATATCATTGTATTTAATCGAAACCCAGTAGAGCAAAATAGTATCTGTAAGGCAGCTCAGAAATATAATGATAAGTTGAAATGAAGTTAGAAAGCATGTTAGGAATAGTAAATCATGTTACTATAGAAAATCAGTATACAGCACAGTTTTCAGCAGGAACACTACATCCTGTTTAGTATTAGCCCAGAACAGTTTGGCAGAAGATTATATTTATATATATATTGTTACCAGCCTCAGCATGCATTAAGTACGTATATATCGCTATCATCAGCTCGGCAAATAGTATATACAGATACTTTATCCCAGCTAGCCTCAGTATGTGAGATATGCAGATAGTACTACTAGTTGAGACCGTTGTATTGTTTGGGGTTGGACTACCTAGCATCCATGACTGCCCCAGGGTTGATAGCTGTATCGACTCGTCCGCCAGAGGACGAGGATACGTCGCTCTACGGAGTGGCATGCCGTCCCACAGGGGATGAAGATGGGATGCCAGTTTTCCCCATATTTGTGCCTTGATCGGCCCTTACACACCCCAGTCGAGCGGATACGCCCGGGTGTAGATTCAGGAGTTCTCCGGGCTCAGATGCAGTTATAGTCAGGGGCTCAGCGAGCCCAAGTGCATACCCAGGGGACCGGCAGGATGCTTACGGGGTTTATAGGAGATGGGATGACCGGGGTAGGGGTATAGATTCTGTGCTGGTTGTACCTCCCGGCTTATGGGGGCCGGGTAAGGTTTTTGTGTGCTATGTTATGTTATGATGTGTTATACCCTGTTACAGTAGATACGAGTAGATCGACAGTAGCACGATAAACTCTCAGGTACAATTCCTACTCCTTCCAGTATAACTAAGAAAAGGTATGACTTACATTATCAGACAGTTAATTCATTCCATTCTATTTCAGTTTCATCAGTTATATCATTGTTTCTCAGATATTTCTTTTAGTTGTTGCTTTACATACTCAGTACCAGCGGTACTGACGCCCGGTGGGGTGCTGCATTACTTGCCTGCAGGTACTCATAGACGAGCAGGCAATACCACGTGATTCCTGTCAGCGATCGAGTATTCAGCTCCTGTCATCCGGAGACTGAACCCCAGAGGTGTATTTCATTTTCTTTTGTTATTTAGTACGGGTAGGTCGGGGCCCTGTCCCGATCATTTCTATTGCTACTCTTAGAGGCTTGCAGTCTTTATATTTCCCTGTGGTCAGTTGAGCCGGTCGTGTGAGGTCGTGCAGTTGTTAGCTCTTAGTGCTTTTGCTTCTCTTATGTTGGTCGTGTGGGGCCATAAGTTTGATAGTAGTGGTGACCTTGCCGGTCACGTAGCCTTCTAGTATGTTGTTGTTGAGTTGCAGATAACTAGACAGCATGGAGGCCTTGTCGGCCCGCATAGGTTTCCCTATAGTTTCATGTTCTGGTCAGCTGTTATTACAGGTACAGGAGGCTATAGGCCAATGGGCCGGGGGCTGTGTTTACAGCCGTTATATAGCCCTTTGTTTCCATAAATGTGAGTTAGAGCCAGCCAGGCACCAGATGTGCCTAGGCTTAGCAGTCCAGTAGTTCAGATCCTAGTAGGGCACCAGGTGCCAGTCATATCCCCCAAGGCGGGGTGTGACAAACTTGGTATCAAAGTAGGTCGTGTCCCAGGGAGTCTGCAAGCCGTGCTAAGTAGAGTCTTGTCTATGGATGTGTTGTGCACCACATACTATAGGCAGGAGGCTGCGAGGCATGATATGATGGTTACCCTTCCTTCTCAGTCAGTCGTGCTTTAGAGCAGTACAGTATAGGGTTGAGTCCCTAAGAACTTACCGTATTCCTTGATTACAGATACAAAGGCAGATCAGCATTACCCTATCATAGGCAGAAGATCAGAGATAGCAACGGAAGAGAGCATCAGCCAGTTACATGATAACTACAGCAGCAGGAGGGGGTATCAGAGACCTCCCAACGTAATGCCTTTATTGGAATTATTCCCAGTATACGTTGATAACATCAAAATAGGAAGTCAGAAGTATAATGTACACATGAGTTGATTTACTTATTAGTTATATAAGATCTGATTAACGTTATAGACAAGGTCAGACCGCCAGGTAAGTATGAAAAAGAGAGGGAAATGCAGGAATCCCAAATACATCTTTTCGGATATGGTACAGTTAAATGCTTTTACTTGTTGCAATAAGAAAAGGGCTATTCCCACCTCTTGGTTTTGATGCCAGTATAGTAAAGGGGCATAAGACTTGAGATGGGGTTGCCAAATCAAGCAGTAAGTAAAGATGGGCTGATTGATCCTAGTAAGTATTAGAAAGTATAAAGAGGCCTTATGATTATGTAAGCTATGCAGACCCTTATGATAACAAGCCAGTAAAGAAAGTAAGACTGTTAGCTTACCCGAAGTAGGGGTAAAAGATCTGCTAGTGATGAGTGCCTAATAATAGTCAAGTTTGAGTCAGAAAGAGACCAAGTCCGCCATATATGCTAACAGATGGCAAGACATACCTGTAAGATTATAGTTATGATTTAGTTGTGACATCGAAAGATATAGAGGTCATGTGAATCAGATGGGCTTGAGTGTACGCCAAAAGAAGTATAGGCCGAGGCTTGATCAGTAATCTCATTAGCAACGAAAGACAGGTACCTTGAACCCCAGAGTTCAGCTTAAGCAAGATGAGAGGAAGAAGCAGGAATGCCAGATTTGGTGGGGAAATCAGGGTTACCCCCCCCCCCCCAGATTAATAGAGTATCGTATTAAGGAATAAGCCTCAGGCTGACAGTGGGATTGCGGTTCAGAATACCGCAGTATGTCCGCTATGGAAAAGTTAAGGAGTTACCGATACAGCAATTCTAATCTAGTGTAGCCTAGAGATAAGGCCCAGCAGATAGTTATGGGCTCTCAATATATGCCTAGTAAGGCTACAAGATTCGAACGTCGACTCCACATCGCAAGAGTGGCGGAATTTCAAACAGCAGACGATAACTAAAGTGTTTATGTTTGTTACTTTCAGAATGGGGTGACAATGCAATAAAATGATAAGTCAGGGCAGGAGGTATTATTAAATAGTATCTGTAAGGCAGCTCAGAAATAGAATGATAAGTTGAAATGAAGTTAGAAAGCATGTTAGGAATAGTAAATCATGTTACTATAGAAAATCAGTATACAGCACAGTTTTCAGCAGGAACACTACATCCTGTTTAGTATTAGCCCAGAACAGTTTGGCAGAAGATTATATTTATATATATATTGTTACCAGCCTCAGCATGCATTAAGTACATATATATTGCTATCATTAGCTCAGCAAATAGTATATACAGATACTTTATCCCAGCTAGCCTCAGTATGTGAGATATGCAGATAGTACTACTAGTTGAGACCGTTGTATTGTTTGGGGTTGGACTACCTAGCATCCATGACCGCCCCAGGGTTGATAGCTGTATCGACTCGTCCGCCAGAGGACGAGGATACGTCGCTCTACGGAGTGGCATGCCGTCCCACAGGGGACGAAGATGGGATGCCAGTTTTCCCCATATTTGTGCCTTGATCGGCCCTTACACACCCCAGTCGAGCGGATACGCCCGGGTGTAGATTCAGGAGTTCTCCGGGCTCAGATGCAGTTATAGTCAGGGGCTCAGCGAGCCCAAGTGCATACCCAGGGGACCGGCAGGATGCTTACGGGGTTTATAGGAGATGGGATGACCGGGGTAGGGGAATAGATTCTGTGCTGGTTGTACCTCCCGGCTTATGGGGGCCGGGTAAGGTTTGTGTGTACTATGTTATGTTATGATGTGTTATACCCTGTTACAGTAGATACGAGTAGATCGACAGTAGCATGATAAACTCTCAGGTACAATTCCTACTCCTTCCAATATAATTAAGAAAAGGTATGACTTACATTATCAGACAGTTAATTCATTCCTTTCTATTTCAGTTTCATCAGTTATATCATTGTTTCTCAGATATTTCTTTCAGTTGTTGCTTTACATACTCAGTACCAGCAGTACTGACGCCCGGTGGGGTGCTGCATTACTTGCCTGCAGGTACTCATAGACGAGCAGGCAATACCACGTGATTCCTGTCAGCGATCGAGTATTCAGCTCCTGTCATCCGGAGACTGAACCCCAGATGTGTATTTCATTTTCTTTTTTTGTTTAGTACGGGTAGGTCGGGGCCCTGTCCCGATCATTTCTATTGCTACTCTTAGAGGCTTGCAGTCTGTATATTTCCCTGTGGTCAGTTGAGCCGGTCGTGTGAGGCCGTGCAGTTGTTAGCTGTTAGTGCTTTTGCTTCTCTTATGTTGGTCGTGTGGGGCCATAAGTTTGATAGTAGTGGTGACCTTGCCGGTCACGTAGCCTTCTAGTATGTTGTTGCTGAGTTGCAGATAACTAGACAGCATGGAGGCCTTGTCGACCCGCATAGGTTTCCCTATAGTTTCATGTTCTGGTCAGCTGTTATTACAGGTACAGGAGGCTATAGGCCAATGGGCCGGGGGCTGTGTTTACAGCCGTTATATAGCCCTTTGTTTCCATAAATGTGAGTTAGAGCCAGCCAGGCACCAGATGTGCCTAGGCTTAGCAGTCCAGTAGTTCAGATCCTAGTAGGGCACCAGGTGCCAGTCATATCCCCCAAGGCGGGGTGTGACAAACTTGGTATCAGAGAAGGTCGTGTCCCAGGGAGTCTACAAGCCGTGCTAAGTAGAGTCTTCTCTATTGATATGTTGTGCACCACATACTATAGGCAGGAGGCTGCGAGGCATGATATGATGGTTACCCTTCCTTCTCAGTCAGTCGTGCTTTAGAGCGGTACAGTATAGGGTTGAGTCCCTAAGAACTTACCGTATTCTTTGATTACAGATACAAAGGCAGATCAGCATTACCCTATCACAGGCAGAAGATCAGAGATAGCAACGGAAGAGAGCATCAGCCAGTTACATGATAACTACAGCAGCAGGAGGGGGTATCAGAGACCTCCCAACGTAATGCCTTTATTGGCATTATTCCCAGTATACGTTGATAACATCAAAATAGGAAGTCAGAAGTATAATGTACACATGAGTTGATTTACTTATTAGTTATATAAGATCTGATTAAGGTTATAGACAAGGTCAGACCGCCAGGTAAGTATGAAAAAGAGAGGGAAATGCAGGAATCCCAAATACATCTTTTCGGGTATGGTACAGTTAAATGCTTTTACTTGTTGCAATAAGAAAAGGGCTATTCCCACCTCTTGGTTTTGATGCCAGTATAGTAAAGGGGCATAAGACTTGAGATGGGGTTGCCAAATCAAGCAGTAAGTAAAGATGGGCTGATTGATCCTAGTAAGTATTAGAAAGTATAAAGAGCCCTTATGATTACGTAAGCTATGCAGACCCTTATGATAACAAGCCAGTAAAAAGAAAGTAAGACTGTTAGCTTACCCGAAGTAGGGGTAAAAGATCTGCTAGTGATGAGTGCCTAATAATAGTCAAGTTTGAGTCAGAAAGAGACCAAGTCCGCCATATATGCTAACAGATAGCAAGACATACCTGTAAGATTATAGTTATGATTTAGTTGTGACATCGAAAGATATAGAGGTCATGTGAATCAGATGGGCTTGAGTGTACGCCAGAAGAAGTATAGGCCGAGGCTTGATCAGTAATCTCATTAGCAACGAAAGGCAGGTACCTTGAACCCCAGAGTTCAGCTTAAGCAAGATGAGAGGAAGAAGCAGGAATGCCAGATTTGGTGGGGAAATCAGGGTTACCCCCCCCCCCCCAGATTAATAGAGTATCGTATTAAGGAATAAGCCTCGGGCTGACAGTGGGATTGCGGTTCAGAATACCGCAGTATGTCCGCTATGGAAAAGTTAAGGAGTTACCGATACAACAATTCTAATCTAGTGTAGCCTAGAGATAAGGCCCAGCAGACAGTTATGGGATCTCAATATATGCCTAGTAAGGCTACAAGATTCGAACGTCGACTCCACATCGCAAGAGTGGCGGAATTTCAAACAGCAGACGATAACTAAAGTGTTTATGTTTGTTACTTTCAGAATGGGGTGACAATGCAATAAAATGATAAGTCAGGGCAGGAGGTATTATTAAATAGTATCTGTAAGGCAGCTTAGAAATAGAATGATAAGTTGAAATGAAGTTAGAAAGCATGTTAGGAATAGTAAATCATGTTACTATAGAAAATCAGTATACAGCACAGTTTTCAGCAGGAACACTACATCCTGTTTAGTATTAGCCCAGAACAGTTTGGCAGAAGATTATATTTATATATATATTGTTACCAGCCTCAGCATGCATTAAGTACGTATATATCGCTATCATTAGCTCAGCAAATAGTATATACAGATACTTTATCCCAGCTAGCCTCAGTATGTGAGATATGCAGATAGTACTACTAGTTGAGACCGTTGTATTATTTGGGGTTGGACTACTAGCATCCATGACCGCCCCAGGGTTGATAGCTGTATCGACTCGTCCGCCAGAGGACGAGGATACGTCGCTCTACGGAGTGGCATGCCGTCCCACAGGGGATGAAGATGGGATGCCAGTTTTCCCCATATTTGTGCCTTGATCGGCCCTTACACACCCCAGTCGAGCGGATACGCCCGGGTGTAGATTCAGGAGTTCTCCGGGCTCAGATGCAGTTATAGTCAGGGTCTCAGCGAGCCCAAGTGCATACCCAGGGGACCGGCAGGATGCTTACGGGGTTTATAGGAGATGGGATGAATGGGGTAGGGGTATAGATTCTGTGCTGGTTGTACCTCCCGGCTTATGGGGGCCAGGTAAGGTTTGTGTGTGCTATGTTATGTTATGATGTGTTATACCCTGTTACAGTAGATACGAGTAGATCGACAGTAGCACAATAAACTCTCAGGTACAATTCCTACTCCTTGCAGTATAATTAAGAAAAGGTATGACTTACATTATCAGACAGTTAATTCATTCCTTTCTATTTCAGTTTCATCAGTTATATCATTGTTTCTCAGATATTTCTTTCAGTTGTTGCTTTACATACTCAGTACCAGCGGTACTGACGCCCGGTGGGGTGCTGCATTACTTGCTTGCAGGTACTCATAGACGAGCAGGCAATACCACGTGATTCCTGTCAGCGATCGAGTATTCAGCTCCTGTCATCCGGAGACTGAACCCCAGAGGTGTATTTCATTTTCTTTTGTTGTTTAGTACGGGTAGGTCGGGGCCCTGTCCCGATCATTTCTATTGCTACTCTTAGAGGCTTGCAGTCTATATATTTCCCTGTGGTCAGTTGAGCCGGTCGTGTGAGGCCGTGCAGTTGTTAGCTGTCAGTGCTTTTGCTTCTCTTATGTTGGTCGTGTGGGGCCATAAGTTTGATAGTAGTGGTGACCTTGCCGGTCACATAGCCTTCTAGTATGTTGTTACTGAGTTGCAGATAACTAGACAGCATGGAGGCCTTGTCGGCCCGCATAGGTTTCCCTATAGTTTCATGTTCTGGTCAGCTGTTATTACAGGTACAGGAGGCTATAGGCCAATGGGCCGGGGGCTGTGTTTACAGCCGTTATATAGCCCTTTGTTTCCATAAATGTGAGTTAGAGCCAGCCAGGCACCAGATGTGCCTAGGCTTAGCAGTCCAGTAGTTCAGATCCTAGTAGGGCACCAGGTGCCAGTCATATCCCCCAAGGCAGGGTGTGACAAACTTGGTATCAAAGCAGGTCGTGTCCCAGGGTGTCTGCAAACCGTGCTAAGTAGAGTCTTGTCTATGGATGTGTTGTGCACCACATACTATAGGTAGGAGGCTGCGAGGCATGATATAATGGTTACCCTTCCTTCTCAGTCAGTCGTGCTTTAGAGCGGTACAGTATAGGGTTGAGTCCCTAAGAACTTACCGTATTCTTTGATTACAGATACAAAGGCAGATCAGCATTACCCTATCATAGGCAGAAGATCAGAGATAGCAACGGAAGAGAGCATCAGCCAGTTACATGATAACTACAGCAGCAGGAGGGGGTATCAGAGACCTCCCAATGTAATGCCTTTATTGGCATTATTCCCAGTATACGTTGATAACATCAAAATAGGAAGTCAGAAGTATAATGTACACATGAGTTGATTTACTTATTAGTTATATAAGATCTGATTAAGGTTATAGACAAGGTCAGACCGCCAGGTAAGTATGAAAAAGAGAGGGAAATGCAGGAATCCCAAATACATCTTTTCGGATATGGTACAGTTAAATGCTTTTACTTGTTGCAATAAGAAAAGGGCTATTCCCACCTCTTGGTTTTGATGCCAGTATAGTAAAGGGGCATAAGACTTGAGATGGGGTTGCCAAATCAAGCAGTAAGTAAAGATGGGCTGATTGATCCTAGTAAGTATTAGAAAGTATAAAGAGCCCTTATGATTACGTAAGCTATGCAGACCCTTATGATAACAAGCCAGTAAAGAAAGTAAGACTGTTAGCTTACCCGAAGTAGGGGTAAAAGATTTGCTAGTGATGAGTGCCTAATAATAGTCAAGTTTGAGTCAAAAAGAGACCAAGTCCGCCATATATGCTAACAGATAGCAAGACATACCTGTAAGATTATAGTTATGATTTAGTTGTGACATCGAAAGATATAGAGGTCATGTGAATCAGATGGGCTTGAGTGTACGCCAGAAGAAGTATAGGCCGAGGCTTGATCAGTAATCTCATTAGCAACGAAAGGCAGGTACCTTGAACCCCAGAGTTCAGCTTAAGCAAGATGAGAGGAAGAAGTAGGAATGCCAGATTTGGTGGGGAAATCAGGGTTACCCCCCCCCCCCCAGATTAATAGAGTATCGTATTAAGGAATAAGCCTCGGGCTGACAGTGGGATTGCGGTTCAGAATACCGCAGTATGTCCTCTATGGAAAAGTTAAGGAGTTACCGATACAGCAATTCTAATCTAGTGTAGCCTAGAGATAAGGCCCAGCATACAGTTATGGGCTCTCAATATATGCCTAGTAAGGCTACAAGATTCGAACGTCGACTCCACATCGCAAGAGTGGCGGAATTTCAAACAGCAGACGATAACTAAAGTGTTTATGTTTGTTACTTTCAGAATGGGGTGACAATGCAATAAAATGATAAGTCAGGGCAGGAGGTATTATTAGGCCGTAAGAAGCAATGTATCATGTACGATATGAGATTCAGTAGAGCATGTCAGAGATTATGTATTACCGCAGAACTCAATACATATTGTACGTAGCTATTGGTATATATATATATATACAGATAATAGATATGCTGTGAGTGGCTGCCTATAAGGGCTACAATCACAGATGCTGATTAGTAATAGAAAGCATATACAAATTGCATTGTAGGACACCCCCCCTCGCCAAAAAAAAGAAAGAGAAGAAAGAGGGAGAAGAAAGAAAGAAAAGAAGAAAAGAAAGGGTGGATTAAGTGTGAATTACGTATGAAGTCATAGAAACTATCTCAGTTTTCAGTTATTAGATTAACAGACTTATGTGCTGCTGTCAGATCTAGGCCCTAGGAGCTTACCAGAGTTAATGGCCTAAAACAGATGGCTAGATGATAAGGGCGCAGTTAGACGGTCTACCGACCAGCTGGCGCCTGCATTAGCAGGAAGGCGTCCCTGAAGATCGGTAACAGTAGTGCATGTGCTAGAACCAGGATTAGAGACCGATTAGGCAAATTTCAGAGATTAGCAATACCAAAATTGTTCTAGTATGTTAAGTGGTCGTACGTCATTTTCCCAGCCTTGTAGGTGAGAGTCAGCCTTAACCAACCTAGCAGTTATTATGTGGAACACCCCATAAGTCAGCCGGCCGTCCCAGTCAGAATACCCGGGGGTACCCCAAGGAAGAGTCCACATCAGTAGTCAGTGACAGACTAGTACTTCAGCTGGGTTTCGTAAGATATTCAGATACAGAAACCTGGCAGAAGGCCAGTAGTTACAGAATAGCCTGTAAGACCGAGAATTCCCCAGAATAGCAGTATAAATCCAAGTGGATACACACAAGGCGTAAGAAATTGATAGTACCCTGCCAGCACAGTGTTTATTAAGACCGGGGGATTAGTAGACTCCCCGTGAAGATCTAGAGATTGATCGCCTGGGAGTAAGTTGATTAAGCCCAGTCTTATAGTGGTTTAAGTAAAATAACAGAGAAATTAGATGCCCACGAGTCTGCGGTTACGCACGAACTATAAGCACTTAAGTAGAACACTTAGAGTATTGTTAGACTACTGCCACATTCGGGTCATTCAACCCGACTATTCAGTTATTTAAAGGTTATGCAGCTAGGTCATTAGAGGTCATGATCAATATCAGGACCCCCTGATCAAATACGGGCACATGGTGTACAGATAGTCATTCAAGGTTACCTTAGCAACAAGTAGCCTTAGCATGCGGTCAGAAGGCCAGGTAAGCTCTAGCTATACCGGTAGATTACTTGTCAGATTCTCCGATATAATAAACTAGTATGACCGTCAGTTATATGTCAATTTTCGTAAATGTGAATTTTGGTTGAGTTTAGTAGCCTTTTGGTCACATTGTGTCGGAGGCTGGTGTACAGACAGACACAGAAAAATTGAAGTAGTGAAGACATAGCCTAGACCTACCACTCCAATCGAAGTATGTAATCCCTGCGGTTAGCCAGGTACTGCAGAGGGTTTGTGGAAGGATTTTCCACCTTAGCAGCACCTCTGCCTAAATTGACACAGAAGGTAGCAAGGTTCCAATAGACCGAGGCATGTGAGCAGAACTTCTAAGAGTTAAAAGCCAGGTTAACATCAGCTCCAGTGTTAGTATCGCCAGGAGGTACAGAAGGTTGATGCGGCATGGTAAAGTAATAGCTTATGCTTTCAGGCAGTTGGAAAAATGTGAAGAGAATTATCTTACCCGTGACCTGGAGTTAGTTGCAGTAGTTTATGCTTTAAAGAGTGAAAATTTTGTATCACCCGGGAAGGGCTAATACGGTAGTAGATGCCCTTAGCCGTAGATCTGTGGGGAGTTGGCATACTTATAACCCGAACAGTGAGAATAGACCCGAGAATTATACTAGTTAGTCGGTTTAGCCGCTCACATAGCAGAAATAAAGGATAACAGAGCGATAATACAGAATGTCGCAGCATTGTCGTTAGTGGTGGAAGTAGAGGAACGACAATATGGAGACCCTAGCCGGGTTCAACTTAAACACAAGGTTCAGTAAGGAGAGGTGACATTTTCAGATAACCGGGGATGAAGTGTGGCGATATAAAGGCCGCGTTTGTGCTCCAGATATGTTGGGGCCTCGCCAGCAGTTTATGAGCGAGGCGCATTACGCCCGCGATTCTCTTCACCCCGGTACGACAAGAGGTACCATGAAATTAAGGAAAACTACTGGTAGCCCAGTGTTCTAACTGCCAAAGGCGAAAGTAGAACATCAGAAACCAGGTGGGTTAACTCAGGACATAGCTGTGCCTCTCTGGAAATGGGAAGCAGTGAGTATGGATTTTATGGCAGGATTACCCCGTACCAGACACAGATATGACTCTATATGGGTGATAGTTGACAAACTTGCTATTTCCTGCCAGGGAAAGTTACCTTCTCGACTGAGGATTATGCCGAGTTGTATATCAGTGAAATAGTTAGATTGTATGGAGTACCAGTATCCATTGTTTCAGACAAGGGAGCATAGTTCACAGCTAGATTCTGGCAGTCGTTTCAGAAAGGTTTGGGAACGCAGATTAACTTGAGCACAGCATTCCATCCTCAGACAGATGGGCAGGCTGAACGTACAATTCAGATACTCAAAGATATGCTACGAGCGTGTGTGCTAGATTTCGGTAGTAGCCAAAGTAAGCATTTACTGTTAATTGAATTTGCCTACAATAATAGCTATCACTCAGCCATCCAAATGGCGCCTTTTGAGGCATTATACCGGCGAAAATGTAGATCACCGATTGGTTGGTTGGAAATAAGAGAATCAGCATTCGTTGGCCCAGACATTGTCGGCAGTAAGAGGAAAAGATAAAGCTTATCTGAGAACGTTTACTGACTGCTTAGAGACGCCAGAAGTCTTATACAGATATGCGGCACGGAAATCTAGAATTTGCGGTAAATGACTGGGTATAACTGAAAGTGTCCCCAATAAAAGAGGTAATGAGGCCCGCCAAGAAAGGTAAGCTCAGCCCGAGGTTTGTTGGGCCTTGTCGGATTCGTTGAAGGACAGGCCGAGTAGCATATGAGTTGAATTTGCCTCCAGAATTAGAATCTGTTCGTCTGGCCTTTCATGAATCTATGCTGAGGAAATGCATAGGAGACCCGTCCAGAGCAGTCCCAGTCCAGAATATCCAGGTTACGAAAAAGCTGGCCTATGAAGAGGTTCCAATAACTATCTTAAACAGACAGATTCGCAGATTGAGGACTAAAGATATTACGCCTATCAAGGTATTGAGGCGTAACAAGAACCGAGAGGAGATGACTTGGGAAGCGGAGGAAGGTATGAGGACTAGATATCCTCACCTATTTCAGGCCTAGTCAGGCGACAGGTATGTCCGTATTATTGCTTATGTAGTATCTTATGGTTGTATATGTATAAATGAGGAAAATTGATACGTAACCATCCAGTGAATCCTACAGTATTGTGTACAGTACCTGTATTGGACTTTTCTGCATTTCAGGTTTTTGGTATATTCCATATTACAGGGGAAACTCTACCGAAGTTTTTCTAAATAAGTAAGTTAAGTAAGTCCTCTAGATGGCAGTATACATTCGAGGACAAATGTTCTTAAGGGGGGGGAGAATGTTATACCCCGTAGAATTCCCGACACCTAGATGACCTATTCGCACGTTGGTTAAGCACATTTGAAGGCCATACGTGCTAGAGAAAGGCCCGGGAAAAGATCGGACGAGAAACCCGTCGAACCATCACGGGAGGAGCCGAGGCAGAGCCCCTCCGCGATGGCAGCGTGTCACGGAGGTGAGGCCTCCGCGATGGCTCCATGACACGTTGCCCATGTTCAGGCCCAAGTATATAAGCCCCACTTTGGTTTAATTTCATTTTACCACACAATTATTTCCAGAAAACAGAGGTTACACGCAGAGAGAAAGGTGGGACGAAGGAAATTATATAATTTTCATCCGATTACGCTGCTAAATGCTGCCCAAACTCAAATTAACTCCAGATACGGGGGTATTTAGCAACAGAGAGCATTCCTACGGATTCAGTTTCGTGAAATACGGCCGACGAATCGTCGAGCCACCGAGCTAAGGTAAGTGGAATTGCTCTAAATTAGTGTATATGTGTTCCTAGCTGTGAAGTGAGTATTTCTCCCATCTGGACCTCTGAAAAATAGCGCGTTTTCGGCCGTTTTTCGATAAGCCTAAGTTTAGGCCATAAACTATATCGAAAATGATATTGCTCTTTACAATAAAGTTGTATTTAGTATTAATTGGTATATTTATGATGCAGTTGGGAGAAAATAGTTGAAGTACCGGCCGAGCCTCGTCCGACGGACGAATAGTTCAAGAATAAGGTATGTAAACTTAGTTTCCTCGGCAAGTTAAGTAATCTTGATATAATACAGTAATTTAAAGGCCAGTAGATTGTCCAGAAGTCATGTGTTACGTTGTTACGACTGTTGGTACGATATTAGAAGTATCGAGTTACAACTTGCGTGAAATTTGCTAGTACGATATAGATTCTAATGTAAGCAATAGAAACTGCACAGTATGCTCAGTATGCGATGTGACACAGAATATTAGTATATCATTGTATTTAATCGAAACCCAGTAGAGCAAAATAGTATCTGTAAGGCAGCTCAGAAATAGAATGATAAGTTGAAATAAAGTTAGAAAGCATGTTAGGAATAGTAAATCATGTTACTATAGAAAATTAGTATACAGCACAGTTTTCAGCAGGAACACTACATCCTGTTTAGTATTAGCCCAGAACAGTTTGGCAGAAGATTATATTTATATATATATTGTTACCAGCCTCAGCATGCATTAAGTACGTATATATCGCTATCATTAGCTCAGCAAATAGTATATACAGATACTTTATCCCAGCTAGCCTCAGTATGTGAGATATGCAGATAGTACTACTAGTTGAGACCGTTGTATTGTTTGGGGTTGGACTACCTAGCATCCATGACCGCCCCAGGGTTGATAGCTGTATCGACTCGTCCGCCAGAGGACGAGGATACGTCGCTCTACGGAGTGGCATGCCGTCCCACAGGAGACGAAGATGGGATGCCAGTTTTCCCCATATTTGTGCCTTGATCGGCCCTTACACACCCCAGTCGAGCGGATACGCCCGGGTGTAGATTCAGGAGTCCTCCTGGCTCAGATGCAGTTATAGTCAGGGGCTCAGCGAGCCCAAGTGCATACCCAGGGGACCGGCAGGATGCTTACGGGGTTTATAGGAGATGGGATGACCGGGGTAGGGGTATAGATTCTGTGCTGGTTGTACCTCCCGGCTTATGGGGGCCGGGTAAGGTTTGTGTGTGCTATGTTATGTTATGATGTGTTATACCCTGTTACAGTAGATACGAGTAGATCGACAGTAGCACGATAAACTCTCAAGTACAATTCCTACTCCTTCCAGTATAATTAAGAAAAGGTATGACTTACATTATCAGACAGTTAATTCATTCCTTTCTATTTCAGTTTCATCAGTTATATCATTGTTTCTCAGATATTTCTTTCAGTTGTTGCTTTACATACTCAGTACCAGCGGTACTGACGCCCGGTGGGGTGCTGCATTACTTGCCTGCAGGTACTCATAGACGAGCAGGCAATACCACGTGATTCCTGTCAGCGATCGAGTATTCAGCTCCTGTCATCCGGAGACTAAACCCCAGAGGTGTATTTCATTTTCTTTTGTTGTTTAGTATGGTAGGTCGGGGCCCTGTCCCGATCATTTCTATTGCTACTCTTAGAGGCTTGCACTCTGTATATTTCCCTGTGGTCAGTTGAGCCAGTCGTGTGAGGCCGTGCAGTTGTTAGCTATTAGTGCTTTTGCTTCTCTTATGTTGGTCGTGTGGGGCCATAAGTTTGATAGTAGTGGTGACCTTGCCGGTCACGTAGCCTTCTAGTATGTTGTTGCTGAGTTGCAGATAACTAGACAGCATGGAGGCCTTGTCGGCCCGCATAGGTTTCCCTATAGTTGCATGTTCTGGTCAGCTGTTATTACAGGTACGGGAGGCTATAGGCCAATGGGCCGGGGGCTGTGTTTACAGCCGTTATATAGCCCTTGGTTTACAGAAATGTGAGTTAGAGCCAGCCAGGCACCAGATGTGCCTAGGCTTAGCAGTCCAGTAGTTCAGATCCTAGTAGGGCACCAGGTGCCAGTCATATCCCCCAAGGCGGGGTGTGCCACGACCTACCCAAAAACTATATAACAAAAGATAGACAAACCTCTACTATCTGGCAACTCCAAATGAAAGGAGTTGACCACCTGCTAACTCTGAATAGCTGCTAAGAGATTCTAAAACTTATCTTTCTAAACCTGCAGGCAAGTATGCAGCATCCTATATATGGGCGTCAGTACAATATGTATTAAGTATATAAGGCAAATAAAAATAACTGGATAGAAGCAGATAAAGAACTGAAAGTAATCAGCAAAAAGTGGCAAAAGTTAACCTGTATGCGTTCACAACCATAGCCTGTATCTAGTAGACAATTATACAAATGGGAACTTAAACTGTACTGTTATACATTCATAAGTTACATCTAGCAGCAAGTATACAAACAAGAACCTAAACTAGCCCCCATAAGCTTGGAAGGTACAATCAACACAGAGATAACCTACCTAAGCCCTCATAATCCTTGTCAAGTACAGATTAATCTATATACCCCTTACCAGGTCACTATGGTTTCATAAGTAACTATAACTAAACCTATCCGGCCTCAAGGACTGCAAATGAGCCCATAGGCTCCTGTAACTATATTTGAGCCCTCTAGGCTTCTGTAACTACACCATGGGCTCACAAGGCTCCACTAAGGGTCAGTAATGTCGTTACGGCATAAAGGAAAGCCATACGCGAATGGACTTCGATATGGCCTTGCAGGCCTCAATATAGTCCTTTCAAATTTCACATAGCTCCTGTGAGCAATTTGTATCCTCATAGGCAATGATACAGTTAGCAATCCTGAGGTCGTTTGATGGGAGACCAACTAAGGTGGGTCAATCCCTATAGGGGTACGGTGTTATAGCTCAATATAGTCACTCAATAGGCGTATCAAGCTCTTTAGGCCTACACAACCGCTACTCGCCCCTAAAATAGTCTATATAGCTGCCAACAGATGCACCCCATATACCTATACCTGACCAATGGATCCTGGCAGCACTACAACCTCTGTCAATTTAGACAAACTAGGGCAAGGTCCGGGGTGACCTAAGTGATACTCTGGAGGTCATCCTAGGACTATGATAGCTCATAAGAGAATAGCAAAGTCGCAGGCCACCAACTATTTAGTTTCTTTGCTTAGAACAACTGTAGGGCTGCTCCTAATCTGACATGCTCCTAAGTAGTCAGCCCTAACTTTCCACAGGCAGCTTATGACAATTTTTAGCCTGAAGGTAATGCTGTGATACTAAGGTTTCTAGTCCCCGAGATGTCTACCTGGTTTGTCCAGATCACATATAGCTCCCATAAGCAATTCATAGCCCCGTAGGCAGGTATATCTGGATTTAGCCCTTCGCGGCAATATGCATGTGGGGAGTCTACAAGAGTGGCTCGTGGCATGGGCCCAACGTCTAATCCTTGACAAGTTCCCCCTTTAGGATAGTACTTAGTTTATCAGATTTCTAACAACCGGGGTGGTTTACTGAGTGACCTATACGACAAGCAGTAAGTTGGTTGAAGCTAGTGGTCACTAACAATAGCAAATCGTATGGAAAGTTGTTGCTCAGTTCCTTAGGCAACCCTGGTGCCATTGACTTGAAGGTAATGCTACCCTATCAAGATTATGGCCTTGGAGGCGTCAAGGTATGTCAACGACCCATGGGCGAGCTTTACTTCTAGATAGGCGTCAAACAGAAAGTTATATTGCCCAGTTGCACCCTATGTTGTACAACTTTACCAAGTTACGCCCAACAGCTAACTACAAGCTTCTAAGGCCTTGGTATCACAACAAGATATAAGAATCCCTCTAAACAGTAAACAGGTGAGCAGGGAAACCTCTACGACGCTCCTAACGTTAGTCACACTTAATATACTCTTTCCCGTCGAGGGATACTATGGTGCAATATTAATTCGTCTTGTAGCAGCTAATCACAACATATATAAACATTATCTACTGGTAGCAGCTAATCACAATATACGTACATTCAACTTACTTACAGAGGTATAGGTCATATCAACTATACGACGAGAATAACTTGCCGAAGGAGGTTAGCCTTAACATGCCTCAATTGTCGATTTCTGCTCACCCAATCCTGTTCTAGCCTAGAACCAGCAATTCCTCCAACTCATTCCAAGATGATCCAATGAATTTGGATAAGATTTTCAGTTTTTTGGAAGATTTGAAGTTTGAGAGGTTTGACCAAAGTCAACATTTCAGGTTAACGAGCTTGAATTTGGGTTCTGAAAGTTTTGTTAGTTCCGGATGGTGATTTATGACTAAGTTGGGTAGTTTCCATGGATCCCGGGGTGTTCGAGAGTAAATTGAACCTGGAGCTTTAAGGAAGCTAAGTTTAACCACGGTCAACTTTCGATAAAAACGACCTCATATCTGTGATTTGATGATTTCAATAGGTCCGGAATGTATTTTATGATTGAATTGCATGTTTGGTTTGTGACTGGAGCATTTCGGATGAGTTTCGGGTGGATTTGAATGTTTTTTGTGTTTAGCATGATTTTAAGCATAAAATGTGACAACTCAGAGGTTCATTTTTAGTTTTTGAGATTGAAAAATTATTTCGAGGCTTTCAAAATTCTTACCATGAATTATAGGAGTTATTTTAAAAGTTTGGTGCAATTTCGATAAGTCAAGATCAGTTTTTATTACAAAAGATGAGATAATTCTTGAACGAGCAAAAATGATGTCTGACTGGGCAAACGAGCACCAAATGAAGTTTCAATTGAACGATTAGATCCTTATCATTATTTGGAAACTACAGAAATAACGAATCGTCGCATTTCGAGTTCGTATGATGAAGTTATGGCCATTTTAGTAGCAATTAAAGTTGTTGGTGCAGTATTGGTGCAGCCCTATATAAATATCTAAACAGTGTATTTTTGCACAGACAGTGTTTATTTTGTATTTTGAGTATATTTGGAGTTGTAGAGCTCAGGATTGAGTGATTTCTGCGGCATTCTTCTTTATTTAATAAGGGGGTAAATATCTAAATCTTAATTTGGTATTTCTCCATGATTTCGTCAGTTGGTTTTCATTTGCATCCGGGAATTTATTGGAGGAAAATTGAAGATTTTGGATCAAGAGTTAAGAGACTGTATTTTGATGAATTCAAAGTCGATTTGAGCTCTGTTGTGGGATGAAATTTCATATTTGAGTTCTTTACATTATGGGCAACATGATTTTCAAATAAAATTTCAGTTTTGCCCTTGCCAGCCCAGGGTTGACTTTTAGATTGACTTTTAGACCCGGAATAGAAGTATATCAATATGGGTGTCCATGATTTTATTTTCTTATGTAGCATATGTATTTGACCAGATTTTGATCATTCAGAAGGTTTATGGAAGGGCAAATTTGTAATTTGATGCTTGAGCTTTATTTTGAGGCAAGTAGAGATTTCTTGATTCCTTGAGGATCGGAAGAAAAGGGAAGCTTTGTCCCGAGTAAGTTGGGCCATATAGGATTGTGAGACGTGTTGAAACCGTGGCCTAGGAGTTGGAGCCACTAACGGAGTTAACTTCGGTGCATTCAGTATTTCATGTGTCCTTGTTGAAGAAATGCACCGGATATCCATCTTTAGTGATTCCGGTAGAGGACATTGGAATGAAGGCCAGCCTTACCTAGGAGGAGGTATCAGTCAAGGTCCTTGATCATCAGGTTCATAAGTTGAGAAATAAGAAAGTAGCTTGGGTGAATGTTTTGTAGAGAAATCATCTTATTGAGAGAGCTACGTGGGAGGACGAAGTAATAGATGGCTGAGAACCCGTATCTTTTCCTTTTTGGCTCAGTTCTAGCTTCAGGTATCAATTTCCTCCTTAGTGCTCTATTCAGTTTCATGTCAAGTTCATGTCTCTCAGTTCATTTTCTTATCTTAGCATGCACGTGTGTTTCATGAATTCAGTTCAGTTAGGAATCTCAGTCCGGAGACAGTCACTCCATCAGTTTTCAGCTCCAAGTTTTTAATTTTGGGATTGCAGTTCCTTCCCTAGCCTTTCAGTATTCTTGATCTACATTGGAGGAAGAATGTTCCCAAGGGGGAGATAATGTAACACCCCAAAAGTTTCCTAGGTCAGACCCGAGGCTTATAACAGAAAACAGCAAGAAAACAATACCATAACCAAATAATGAACCTCAGTACAGTTTGTTGTAGGGTCAAACGGGTCATTGGAAGTGCTCGTTGTTTCATGACCAAAGCTGTCAGAAATTTGCCCAGAACCCACGAGGAGATTGTACGGACTGTGGCTTGATTGAACTGGTCATTATTTGTGATCGTTGAAGCAGATTAATGGAATTTCAAAGGAAAAATGGGGGAAATCAACAGGCGGACCAACAGTCCATTGTTTGTTACCACGGCCCATTGTATGGGTCGTTGGTTCTGCTAGTTTGTTGAAAATCTCAAGCTAAGTTTGGAACCCTTCCAGGTACGTGGATAGACCTGATGCCAGTGAATTTATGGAAATAAGGTGTTAAGATCAATTCGTAAGAATAACTAAGTATAATAAGTGTATTATATGCAAATTATGGTCATAAAGAATCTCTAGCACAACGTTGAGTTGAGAGCCCCTTTACCGATTGAGTGTTCGAATAAGTTCTCATAAGGGTCAACTTCAAACGACCATAGCTCCCATTTTACAAAATATTTTTGGATGATTAAGAACCTAAAATTGAAGCCCTTGAAGTCTTCTTTCCAACGCATCTGACCATGCATCAATCGAATTTTGGAGTAAAAAAGTTATGAGCAGTTTAGTGAAGAAGCAGCAGGTAACAACGAACCTCTAAACGGGTCGTCGTATCAACCAATGACCCGTCATGTTGTTCGTTGGAACTACCGATTCTAGGTCTTTTTTTGGCAGTTCTAGGGTACTTTGGTAAACTCCTATACTTCTAAATCCTAAATAACGTCGTTTTGGGCTTCCTAAAGGTCAGACTAAAGGGATTAACCTAGCCTAAATCCTCACCCTCTCCAAAAGATCAATAGTTGGATTTTCTCACAAGAAAGGAGCTAGCGTACTTCTTCAACCTCTTCAAATCTTCAGGGACTCCTCAAGGAAATGCAAGGGATCATCAACCCAGGTATGTAAGGCTATGAATGAGAGTTCATTTCACTCTCATGCTCAAAACTCATCTCAATTATTTTAACGTGTGACGAAGGTGTGCGTGCATATGTTGAGAGTTTAAGAGTATGATGCACATGGAAAAGATCTCGAGGGATGGACGGATGAGCATGGAATCAAGCGAGTAGGAAGTCAGGGCCGGAGGCCAGGCACATTGAGTGCCACACCGCCGGCTAGTCCGGTGCCATGAGCGGCGCGGCGCGCCCGGCTCTTGGCTCTACGGGCAGCGTGTCGCACCCCCCTATGCCTACTACCTCATATATATAGGGGTTAAGGGTGAAGTGTAGTTCATTTCTTATATTCCCAATTCGGCTAGAGTGAGAGAGGCTCGAAGATTTCAATTGATTTTCACCCGATTACGCTAGTAAAAGCCGTCCGAATTCAAATTAACCTTGGGTATCAAAGTTTAAGCCTTCAAGGAGCATTACTATGGAGTTATTTTCGTGAAATTTTCCTGGCGAATCGTAAACCCGCTGAGTTAAAGTTATCGTAATTGCTCCAAACTGGTTTCTATACGATCGCAGACTTCAAGTAAGTACTTCTCCCTTCTTAACTCTCGGGAAATAATACATTTTCAGTCATATTTCGTTAAGTTGAAGTATAGTCAATATTGGTATTAAAAGTTATCATTTTACATCGAATCTGGTATTGAAATTCGTCTTTTTCTCCTAGTATAACGATTACAGCTGAAGAGAGCTGGCGAATACGAGTTGCAAATCGTCCATTATTTAGGAAACAACAATCAAGGTATGTAAGGCTTAACCCTCGACACATATACTCATCGTACAGTTTTATGACTTATGTTCTCGAATAGAAATGACGATTTCACGTGCTGTAGATAGTTGTTACCATTAAATTGTGATTAAGCATGTTGGAATTAGGTGTTGCTAGTATATAAAGATCATATATGCTATGAGTAACTGCCATCAGTAGATTATGGTTATATATCTGGTATGGATAGCTGTTAGAAAATGTATATGGATTATACCATAGCATCCCTCATCGGAAAAAGACATGATAAGCACGATACGCGTTGGAAGCATCATAGAAACTCTTCTATTCTTCGTTCATGGTTTTAGTAGGATTGTATGTTTTATTGCCAGGACTAGACCTTAGAAACTCATGAGGGTTACTGAGCCTGAGTTAGTAGGTTGAACAGCGTATGCGTAGTCAGGCAACATAACTACCACTTTGGCGCCTGGGTTGCTAGAAAATCACACCCAGAAGCCATTAACGTAACCGCACGTCCCAGGGCCCAAAATGCAGACAGAATAGTCATACTTTAGAAGTAGTGACACTATGGTTGTCTAGTGTATTAGGTGACAGCCTAGCCCCCTATTAGCCGTTACCAATAATTGTCAATCCTAGTTGACTTGGAAGTTATCACATAGGTCGACCAGGAAGCCAGCCCAGTCGTCCAGGTCAAAATAGACCCGTGGGTACCCTAAGGAAGGGGACCTTATCAGTAGTTAGAGGCCAGGCCAGCACCCCAGCTGGTTCCTATCACCCACAGGTTTCCAAGAATGGTTAGGTCTATATAAAGTTGTCTATAAGGTTAAGAATCACCCAGAAAAGTAATATAAGATCCGATTAGACCAAGATGAGGCCTAAGGCACTAGTAGGTACCATATTAGTATAGTAGTGCCCACAAGATAAGGATGTCAGTAAATTTCCTATGGAGGATTAGGGGTCGATCGCTCAAAAGCATGTCCGGCCAGTACCAGCCCTATAGTTGTCCTAAGCAAAGGGACTGAGTAGTTAGCAATTTGTGACCCCGCAATTATTATGAGCTATATATGTCCGGGCAGGACATATAGAGAGTTGTGTTGTACCACTCCAGATCTCGTCCTATTCAGTCCAGACTATTAGAGATCATGATCACTATCAGGATCCTTTGATCAGATACAGATGTACGGCGGGCCTATTAGTAGCTTTACAGATTATCCTAGGGGGCGAGAAATGGTGGAGTTAGGCCCAAAAGTCCAGTTACACCTTTTGAGTGGCTAGATTAAGATGTTAGTACGACACCTTAATTGGGGTTTCCATCACTTAGGAGCCATCTATGACCACCCCAGGGTTACTAGCTGTGTCAACGCCCATGAAGGGCTAGATGACGTCGCTCCGAGGAGAGATATGCCATCCACGAGGGACGAAGATGAGGTCTGAGGTCCTCATACAGTCCATTCCATGGGTGGGTGTTATACCCTGTAGGATTCCCGGCACCTAGATGACCTATTCGCACGTTGGTTAAGCCTATTTGAAGGCCATACGTGCTAAAGAAAGGCCCGGGAAAAAGATCGGACGAGAAACCTGTCGAACCATCGCGGAAGGAGCCGAGGCAGAGCCCCTCCACGATGGAAACGTGTCACGGAGGTGGAGCCTCCGCGTTGGCTCCGTGACACGTTGGCCTTGTCCAAGCCCAAGTATATAAAGCCCCACTTCGGTTATTAATCAATCATTCTTATAATTTCCAGTGAAAACAGAGAGGAAAGACCAAAGGAAAGAAAAGAACAAAGAGGGTAAATATATTTTCATCCGATTACGCTGCTAAACGTAGTCCAAACTCAAATTAACCTCAGATACTGAGATATTTAGCAGCAGATAGCATTCCTACGGATTTAGTTTCGCGAAATACGACCGACGAATCGTCGAGCTACCGGACTAAGGTAAGTGGAATTGCTCCAAACTAATGTCTATGTATTCCTAGCTATGAAGTGAATATTTCTCCCTTCTGGACTTCGGAAAAATAGCGAGTTTTTGACCGTCTTTCGATAAGCCTAAGTTTAGGCTATAATTATATCGAAAGTGATGTCGTCCTTCAGAATAAAGTTGTATTTAGTACTGATTGACATATATATGAATGCAGTTGGGAGGAATAGCGGAAATACTAACCAAGCTACGCCACTTAGTCGGGAAATCAGAAACGAAGGTATGTAAAGCTAGTTTCCCCGGCAAGTTAGTAATCTTGGTATAGTAAAGTAGTTTAAAGGCCAGTAGAATGTTCAGAAGTCATGTGTTATGTTTATTACGAGTGTTGGTACAATATTAGAAGCATTATGTTATATTTAGCGCGAAACTTGCTAGCACGATATAGATTCTAAAGCAAGTGTCAGGAACTGCACAGCATGCTCAGTATGTGATGTAGTACAGAATGTTAGGATATTATTGTATTTAGTTTGAAACCCAGTAAAACAATGTAATATCTGTAAGGTATCTCAGAAGTAGAGTGATAGGTTAAAATGAAGTTTAGAAAGCATGTCAGAAATAGTAAATCAGGTTACTATGGAAACTTAGTATACAGCGTGGTTTTCAGTAGAAAAACTATATCTTGTTCAGCGTTAGACTCAGTACAGTATGGCAGAAGATTATATTTATACGTATATACTATTATCAGTCTCAGTATGTATTAAGTACGTACACATTACCATTACTAGTTCAGCACACAGTATGTACGGATACTCTACTACTATTAGCTTCAGTATGTGGGATATGCAGATAGTATTACTACTTGAGACCGTTGTATTGTTTTGGGGTTGGATTAACTAGCCTCCATGACCGCCCCAGGGTTAATAGCTGTATCGAATCATCTGCCAGAGGACGAGGATACGTCGCTCTACGAAGTGGCATGCCGTCCCACAGGGGACGAAGATGGGATGCCAGTTTTCCCCATATTGTGCCTTGGTCGGCCCTTATACACCCCTGTCGAGCGGATACGCCCGGGTGTTGATTCAGGAGTCCTCCAGACTCAGGTACAGTTATAGTCAGGGGCTCAGCGATCCCAAGTGCATACCCAGGGGACCGGCAGGATGCTTATAGCTATTATAGGAGATGGGATGACCGGGGTAGGGGTACAGATTTTGTGTTGGTTGTACCTCCCGGCGTATGGGGGTCAGCTAAGGTTTGTGTGTGCTATGTTATGCTATGTTATGTTATGCCATGTCACATTAGATACGAGTAGATCGACAGTAGAACGATACATCTCCAGGTATGACTCCTACTCCTTCCAGTATAGTTAAGAGTAGGCATAGTTTTACATTATCAGACGGTTAATCTTTTCCTTCCTATTTCAGTTTCATCAGTTGTATTGTTGTTTTCAGATATTCCTTTCAGTTATTGCTTTACATACTCAGTACCAGCTGTACTGACGCCTGGTGGGGCACTGCATTACTTGCCTGTAGGTACTCATAGACGAGGAGGCGATCCCTCGTGATTCCTGTCAGCGATCGAGTATTCAGCTCCTGTCATCCGGAGACTGAATTCCAGAGGTGTATTTCATTTTCTTTTGTTGTACAGTATGGGTAGGTCGGGTCCCTGTCCCGATCATTTCTATTGTTATTCCTAGAGGCTTGCAGTCTATATATATTCCCCTATGGTCAGTTGAGCCGGTCGTGTGAGGCCGTGCAGTTGTATAGCTGTTAGTACTTCTACTTCTTTCGTGTTGGTCGTGTGGGGCCATAGCTTGATAGTAGTGGTGACCTTGCCGGTCACGTAGCTTTCCAGTATTTCATTGTTGAGTTATAGATAACTAGACAGCATGGCGGCCTCGTCGGCCCGCATAGGTTTCCCTATATTGAATGTGTTCTGGTTAGCTGATAGTGCAGGTACAGGTGGCTATAGGCCAGTTGGCCGGGGGCTGTGTTTACAGCCGTTATATAGCCCGTTGTTTTCCTGAATCTGAGTTAGAGCCCGCCAGGCACCAAATGTGCTTAGGCTCAGTAGTCTAACAGTTCAGGTCCTAGTAGGGCACCAGGTGCCAGTCATACCCCCCAAGGCGGGGTGTGACAAACTTGGTATCAGCGCAGGTCGTGTCCTAAGAAATCTGCAAGCCATGCTAAGTAGAGTCTTGTCTATGGATGTGTTGTGCACCACATACTATAGGCAGGAGGCTGCGAGGCATAATAGGATGGTAACCCTTCTTCCATACTCAGTCGTGCCATAGCACAGTACAGTACAGGGTTGGTCCTTTTAAAACTTATCATATTCTTTGAATACAGATACAAGTCAGACCAGCGAAATCCTATCCCAGGCAGAAGATCAAATATAGCAACAGGAGAGAACATCAGCCAGTTACAAGGTAACTACAGTAGCAGGAGGAGGTAACAGGGACCTCCCAATGTTATCTTTCTATTGGTACCATCCCAGTATATGTCGATAACTTCAGAATAGGAAGTCATAAGCATAATTTATAAATGAGTCGATTTATTTGTTAGATATATATATATATATATATATATATATATATATATATATATATATATATATAAGACCTGATTAAGATAGTAGACAATATTAGATTATCAGATAAGTGTGAAAAAGAGAGGGAAATGTAGGATTCCCACCTCCATTCCTTCAGGTGTGGTACAGTTCCATGTCTTCGTTTCGTTACAGTAAGAAAAAGTCATTCCTACCCCTTAGTTTTGATCCCAGTGTAGCAAAGGGCATAAGGATTGAGATGATGTTGCCCAAAGCAGGCAGTAAGTGGAAGGCGGATTGGTTGATTCCACAAAGTGTTAGAAAGAGTAAGGAGCCCTTATGATTATGTAAGTTGTGCAGACCCTCACGGTAATAAGTTAGAAGAGCAAGTAAGACCATTAGCTTACTCGAAGTGGGTGTAGGAGATCCGTCAATGATGGACTCCCAGTAAGAGTCAAGTTCAAGTCAGGAAAGGGTTGAATCCGCCGTGGCATGCTAACGACGGCAGGGTATGTCTGCAAGATAATAGTTATAATTTTAGTTGTGATATCAAAAGACAAGGGGATTATATGAATAAGATGGGTCCGACTGCAAGTCAGAAGAAGTATAGGTTGGAACTTGACTGGCAACCTTATTGATAGTGTAAGGCAGGTACCTTGAACCCCATAGCCCAATTTAAGGAAGATGAAGGTGAAGAGTATGAATACTAGATTTTGAGGGGAAATCAGAATCACCTCTAGATTGATAGAACATCGTGTGTTAAGGACTAAACCTTAGATGAACAACTAAGAGACAGTAAGGTTGTAGTTTAGAATGTTGCGGTATGTCCGCCCAAGGAGAAGGTAAGAGGGTACCGAACCAAAGACTCCAATCTAGTGTGGTCCAGAGACAAGGTCCAACAGACAGTCACGGGCCTTAATATAATGCCAAGTAAGGCCACAAGGTTCGGATGTTGACCCCACATTGTAAGAGTGGTGAAATTTCAAATAGCAGATCATAGCTAAAGTGCATGTGTGTGTTGCTTCCAGAATGGAATGAAAAAAAATCCCATGAAATGATGCGAGAGGATATGAGATATCATTAGACCGTAGGAGCGGTATATCATGTGCACTATGAAATCCAGTAAGGCATGTTAGAGATTACGTATCACCACAAAATTCAGTATGTATTGTACATAGTTGTTGATATATATATACAGATGATATATATGATGTAAGTAGTTGGAAATGGGGATTACAGTCGCACAGATTTTGGTTAGCAGCTAGGAAATATATACAGATTGTACTGCAGGACCCCTCACCAAAAGAGAGGGGGGCATGTTAAGTGGTCGTACATCGTTTTTCTAGCCTTGTAGGTAAGAGTCGGCCTTAGTCAACCTAGCAGCTATTATGCGGAACAACCCGCAAGTCAGCCGACCGTCTCAGTCAGACAAACCTGTGGGTACCCCAAGAAAGAGTCCATATCAGTAGTTAGTGACGGACTAGTACTTCAACTGGATCTCGTAAGGTATTCAGATATAGAGCCCTAACAAAAGGCCAGTCTTTACAGAATGGCTCATAAGACTGAGAATTTCCAAGGACAGTAATATAAATCCAAGGGGGTACGAATAAGGCGTAAGAAGTTGGTAGTGCTCTGCTAGCATAGCATTTACTAAGACAAGGAGATCGGTAGGTTCCCTACGAAGATCCAGGGACGGATCGCCTGAGAGTAGGTTGGACTAAGCACAACACCACAATTGTTCAATTAGGAGGACGAAATAGTTAGTTGCCCACAACCCCACAGTTATGCATGAGCTACAGATGTCCGAGTAGGACATGTAGAGCATCGTTAGACTACTGCAGCATTTGGATCATTTAACCCAGCTATTTAGTTAGTCAAGGTTATTCAGCCAGACTATTAGAGATCATGATCATTGTCAGGATCCTCTGATCAGATATGGGCACATGGTGTGTAGATAGTCGTTCAGGTTATCCCAGCAACAAGTAGCCTTAGCATGCGGCCAGAAGGCCAGATAAGCTCTAGCTATACCGGTAGATTACTTGTCAGATTCTCTGGTATAATAAACCAGTATGACCGTCAGTTATATGTCAATTTTTCTAAATGTGAATTTGGGCTGAGTTCAGTAGCCTTTTTGGTCACATTGTGTCAAAGGCTGGTGTACAGGTAGATACACAGAAAATCGAAGCAGTGAAGACATAGCCCAGACCTACCACTCCGATTGAAGTACGCAATCCCTGCGGTTAGTCGGGTACTACAGAGGGTTTGTGGAAGGATTTTCCACTTTAGCAGCACCTCTGACTAAATTGACACAGAAGGCAGCAAAGTTCCAGCAGACTGAGGTGTGTGAGCAGGACTTCCTGGAGTTAAAAGACAGGTTAACATCAGCCCCAGTGTTAGTATCGCCAGAAGGTATAGAGGGTTGACACAACATGGTAAAGTAATAGCTTATGCTTTCAGGCAGTTGAAGGAACATGAAAAGAATTATCTTACCCATGACCTGGAGTTAGCTGCAGTAGTTTATGTCTTAAAGAATGAATATTTGGTATCATCCAGGAAGGGCTAATGTGGTAGCAGATGCCCTTAGCCGTAAATCTATGGGGAGTTGGCATACTTGCATCCTGAACAACGAGAATTGTCCCGAGAATTACACCAGTTAGCTAGTTTAGCCGTTCACATAGCAGAAATAAAGGACAATAGAGCGGTAATACAGAATGTTGCAGTGTTGTCTTTAGTGGTGGAAGTAAAGGAACGGCAGTATGAAGACCCTAGCCGGGTTCAACTTGAACATAAGGTTCAGCAAGGAGAGGTGACATATTTTCAGGTAACCGGGGATGAGTGTTGCGATGTAAAGGCTGCATTTGTGTTCCAGATATTTTGGGGCCTCGCCAGCAGATTATGAGCGAGGCGCATTACGCCCGCTATTCTCTCCACCCAGGCGCGACGAAGATGTACCATGATATCAAAGAAAAATTCCTGGTGGCCAAGTATGAAAAGAGAAATTGCTGAATTTGTAACTCAGTGTCCTAACTGCCAACAGGTGAAAGCAGAACATCAGAGACCAGGCGGTTTGACTCAGGACATAGCTGTGCCTCTCTGGAAATGGGAAGCAGTAAACATGGACTTTGTAGTAGGATTACCCCGTACCAGACACAGATATGACTCTATATAGGTGATAGTTGATAGATTGACAAAATCGGCTCATTTCCTGCCAGTAAGAGCTACTTTCTTGGCCGAAGATTATGCAGAGTTGTATATCTGAGAAATAGTCAGATTGCATGGAGTACCGGTATCCATTAATTCAGACAGAGGAGCACAGTTTACGGCTATATTTCGGCAATCGTTTCAGAGGGGTCTGGGAACGCGGATTAAATTAAGTACTGCATTCCACCCTCAGACAGACGGACAGGCTGAACGCACTATTCAGACGCTCGAAGATATGTTGCGAGCGTGTGTGCTAGATTTCGGTGGTAACTGGGACGAGCATTTGCCCCTATACGAGTTTGCTTATAATAATAGCTATCACTCAGCCATCCAGATGGCGCCTTTTGAGGCTTTATACGGGCGAAGATGCAGATCGCCGATTGGTTGGTTTGAAATAGGAGAACCAGCATTGGTTGGGCCAGACGTTATTCAGCAGTCAGAGGAAAAGGTAAAGCTTATCCGAGAACGCCTACTGACTGTACAGGGCCGCCAGAAATCATATGCAGATGTGCGGCGCAGAAACCTGGAATTCGATGTGAATGATTGGGTATTTTTGAAAGTGTCCCCGATGAAAGGGGTAATGAGATTCGGCAAGAAAGGTAAGCTCAGCCCGAGGTTTGTTGGGCCTTATCAGATTCGTCGAAGGATAGGCCGAGTAGCATATGAGTTGAACTTGCCTCCAGAATTAGAATCCGTTCATCTGGTCTTCCATGTATCTATGGTGAGGAAATGTATAGGAGACCCGTCCAGAGCAGTCCCAGTCCAGGATATCCAGGTTACAGAAAAGCTGGCCTATGAAGAGGTTCCAATAGCTATCCTAGACAGACAGATTCGCAGATTGAGGACTAAAGATATTGCGTCTGTCAAGGTATTGTGGCGTAACAGGAACCGAGAGGAGATGACATGGGAAGCGGAGGAAGATATGAAGACCAGATATCCTCACTTATTCCAGGCCTAGTCAGGCGACAGGTATGTCCGTATTATTACTTATGCAATGCCTTATAGTTGGGTATGAATGAGTGAGAAAGATTGATGTTTAGCTATCCAGTGAATCCTAAAGTATTGCGTGTCGTACCTGTGTTGGACTTTTCTGCATTGCAGGTTTTTGCTATAGTCCATATTACAGGGGAAACTCTGCCAAAATTTTCCTAGATAGTAAGTTAAGAAGTCCTCTAAATAGAAGTTTACATTTGAGGATGAATGTTCTTAAGGGGGGGAGAATGTTATACCCCGTAGGATTCCCGGCACCTAGATGACCTATTCGCACGTTGGTTAAGCATATTTGAAGGCCATACGTGCTAAAGAAAGGCCCGGGAAAAAGATCGGATGAGAAACCTGTCGAACCATCACGGAAGGAGCCGAGGCAGAGCCCCTCCGCGATGGCAACGTGTCAAGGTGGTGGAGCCTCCGCGTTGGCTTCGTGACACGCTGGCCTTGTCCAGGCCCAAGTATATAAAGCCCCACTTCGGTTTTTAATCAATCATTCTTATAATTTCCAGCGAAAGACCAGAGGAAAGAAAAGAACAAAGAGGGTAAATATATTTTCGTCCGATTACGCTGCTAAACGTAGTCCAAACTCAAATTAACCTCAGATACCGAGGTATTTAGAAGCAGAGAGCATTCCTACGGATTTAGTTTCGCGAAATACGGCCGATGAATCGTCGAGCTACCGGACTAAGGTAAGTGGAATTGCTCCAAACTAATGTCTATGTATTCCTAGCTATGAAGTGAATATTTCTCCCTTCTGGACTTCGGAAAAATAGCGAGTTTTTGACCGTCTTTCGATAAGCCTAAGTTTAGGCTATAATTATATCGAAAGTGATGTCGTCCTTCAGAATAAAGTTGTATTTAGTACTGATTGACATATATATGAATGCAGTTGGGAGGAATAGAGGAAATACTAACCAAGCTACGCCAGTTAGTCGGGAAATCAGAAGCGAAGGTATGTAAAGCTAGTTTCCCCGGCAAGTTAGTAATCTTGGTATAGTAAAGTAGTTTAAAGGCCAGTAGAATGTTCAGAAGTCATGTGTTATGTTTATTACGAGTGTTGGTACAATATTAGAAGCATTATGTTATATTTAGTGCGAAACTTGCTAGCACAATATAGATTTTAAAGCAAGTGTCAGGAACTGCACAGCATGCTCAGTATGTGATGTAGTACAGAATGTTAGGATATTATTATATTCAGTTGAAACCCAGTAAAACAATGTAATATCTGTAAGGTATCTCAGAAGTAGAGTGATAGGTTAAAATGAAGTTTAGAAAGCATGTCAGAAATAGTAAATCAAGTTACTATGGAAACTTAGTATACAGCATGGTTTTCAGCAGAAAAACTATATCTTGTTCAGCGTTAGACTCAGTACAATATGGCAGAAGATTATATTTATACGTATATACTATTATCAGTCTCAGTATGTATTAAGTACGTACACATTACCATTACTAGTTCAGCACACAGTATGTACGGATACTCTACTACTATTAGCTTCAGTATGTGGGATATGCAGATAGTATTACTAGTTGAGACCGTTGTATTGTTTTGGGGTTGGATTACCTAGCCTCCATGACCGCCCAGGGTTAATAGCTGTATCGACTCATCCGCCAGAGGACGAGGATACGTCGCTCTACGGAGTGGCATGCCGTCCCACAGGGGACGAAGATGGGATGCCAGTTTTCCCCATATTGTGCCTTGGTCGGCCCTTATACACCCCTGTCGAGCGGATACGCCCGGGTGTTAATTCAGGAGTCCTCCGAACTCAGGTACAGTTATACTCAGGGGCTCAGCGAGCCCAAGTGCATACCCAGGGGACCGGCAGGATGCTTATAGCTATTATAGGAGATGGGATGACCGGGGTAGGGGTATAGATTTTGTGCTGGTTGTACCTCCCAGCTTATGGGGGCCGGGTAAGGTTTGTGTGTGCTATGCTATGCTATGTTATGTTATGCCATGTCACATTAGATACGAGTAGATCGACAGTAGAATGATACATCTCTAGGTATGACTCCTACTCCTTCCAGTATAGTTAAGAGTAGGCATAGTTTTACATTATCAGACGGTTAATCTTTTCCTTCCTATTTCAGTTTCATCAGTTGTATTGTTGTTTTCAGATATTCCTTTCAGTTATTGCTTTACATACTCAGTACCAGCGGTACTGACACCGGTGGGGCGCTGCATTACTTGCCTGTAGGTACTCATAGACGAGGAGGCGATCCCTCGTGATTCCTGTCAGCGATCGAGTATTCAGCTCCTGTCATCCGGAGACTGAATTCCAGAGGTGTATTTCATTTTCTTTTGTTGTACAATATGGGTAGGTCGGGGCCCTGTCCCGATCATTTCTATTGTTATTCCTAGAGGCTTGCAGTCTGTATATATTTCCTTGTGGTCAGTTGAGCCGGACGTGTGAGGCCGTGCAGTTGTATAGCTGTTAGTACTTCTACTTCTTTCGTGTTGGCCGTGTGGGGCCATAGCTTGACAGTAGTGGTGACCTTGCCGGTCACGTAGCTTTCCAGTATTTCATTGTTGAGTTACAGATAACTAGACAGCATGGTGGCCTCGTCGGCCCGTATAAGTTTCCTTATATTGAATGTGTTCTGGTTAGCTGATAGTGCAGGTACAGGTGGCTATAGGCCAGTTGGCCGGGGGCTGTGTTTACAGCCGTTATATAGCCTGTTGTTTTCCTGAATCTGAGTTAGAGCCCGCCAGGCACCAAATGTGCTTAGGCTCAGTAGTCTACCAGTTCAGGTCCTAGTAGGGCACCAGGTGCCAGTCATACCCCCAAGGCGGGGTGTGACAAACTTGGTATCAGAGCAGGTCGTGTCCTAGGAAATCTGCAAGCCGTGCTAAGTAGAGTCTTGTCTATGGATGTGTTGTGCACCACATACTATAGGCAGGAGGCTGCGAGGCATAATAGGATGGTTACCCTTCTTCCATACTCAGTCGTGCCATAGCACAGTACAGTACAGGGTTGGTCCTTTTAAAACTTATCATATTCTTTGAATACAGATACAAGTCAGACCAGCGAAATCCTATCCCAGGCAGAAGATCAAATATAGCAACAGGAGAGAACATCAGCCAGTTACAAGGTAACTACAGTAGCAGGAGGAGGTAACAGGGACCTCCATATGTTATCTTTCTATTGGTACCATCCCCAGAATATGTCGATAACTTCAGAATAGGAAGTCATAAGCATAACTTATAAATGAGTCGATTTATTTGTTAGATATATATATATATATATATATATATATATATATATATATAAGACCTGATTAAGATAGTAGACAATATTAGATTATCAGATCAGTGTGAAAAAGAGAGGGAAATGTAGGATTCCCACCTCCATTCCTTCAGGTGTGGTACAGTTCCATGTCTTCGTTTTGTTACAGTAAGAAAAAGTCATTCCTACCCCTTAGTTTTGATCCCAGTGTAGCAAAGGGCATAAGGATTGAGATGATGTTGCCCAAAGCAGGCAGTAAGTGGAAGGCGGATTGGTTGATTCCAGAAAGTGTTAGAAAGAGTAAGGAGCCCTTATGATTATGTAAGTTGTGCAGACCCTCACGGTAATAAGTTAGAAGAGCAAGTAAGACCATTAGCTTACTCGAAGTGGGTGTAGGAGATCCGTCAATGATGGACTCCCAGTAAGAGTCAAGTTCAAGTCAGGAAAGGGTTGAATCCGTCGTGGCATGCTAACGACGGCAGGGTATGTCTGCAAGATAATAGTTATAATTTTAGCTGTGATATCAAAAGACAAGGGGATTATATGAATAAGATGGGTCCGACTGCAAGTCAGAAGAATACAGTATCTTCTGTCTTTCCATGCCATCAGTAGGTCTGCAAGGGAGTGGAGAGTAATTAATATGAATACAGTCACAAGATGGAATTATATTGCAGCTAAAGCATATGACGAATTAAATATTTAAGAAGTAGTCTAGTTACGTGGAGCCCAGTGTATAGTAAACCCTGACAGAGAGGCACAACTCCCAGCTAGGTTCTGGGAAACTGTTAGAACAAATTGGAGCGCACGCTAAAATGAGTACAACTTCTTATCTTCAAGCGAATGACCCAATAGAGCACTCAGGTCAGACGCCCGGTGGTCTATTATGAGTGGAAGTGGAATTTCCCCCTAAAGTAAATTAAAGGTAGTTGGACCAGGGCATATTATAACAGACTGACTGAAAAATTAAATTTACTAAGGAATTGGTACTGATAGCCTAGGGCAATTAGGAATCCTACCCTAAGGTACGACGCAGGCAGCTAAGGGTTGAAGTAAAAGTTGGATATTTCAAGAAACTTTGCCAAAAAAAGGGCGTTACGAGATTAGGTGAGAAGGACAAGATTATTCCTAGGTTTATTGTCCTAGGTCATATCCTCTAGAGAATAGGCGAAATGGTAAAATGAGCTAAAATTGCTTCCAGAGCTAGGACCTGCCCATTCAGCTTCCACATGTCAATGTTGCAAAAAAGGTATACGTAACCCGTCCCGAGTTGTTCCAGTTGAGGACATTCAAGTTAAGGGACGTTCCATTTGAAAAACTAAGGATTTCACCTCTGTTAAATTATTGTGGAGAAACAAGAACAGAGAATTGTGGAGCTGAGGACGACATGAAAACCAGATATCCTCATTTGTTCCAGGATTAGTCCAAATTATGCAATTAAGGTAAAGGGGTTTCTTCAATTGTTATTTCATGATGTATGTTACGTATATTATTCAGCTGACTACAATTCTGCAATGAAAAAGTTGTTATGGTGTCATCTGAGATATCTGTATTGGACTTTTCTGTGTTTCAGGATTTTCAGATAGTATATGGTACAGGGGGGACTCTGTCGATTTTCAGGGCTACCATTGCTTTCGGTGACAATTGTGCTTGTCCTGCAGGTGGTTGTTGTTTTACCTTTTCTTGAAGTCTTTTCAGCTTTTTCTCAAGAGCTACTCTCCTTTGCAAATGGATTTGACGTTCTGGTTCAAGCAACGGTTCCACAAGCTCTCTATTCCTAGCCAGCTCAGCAAGACAACCTGTCACTTGCAATAAGTCAGACTAAGACCAAGTTTCTGAACACTTAAGGAAATTAAAAATCACACAAAAATAGACAAATTTACTAAACTTCATCGAGTCCCCGGCAACGACGCCAAAAACTTGTTGAGACTGCGCAGCAGCGGACAAGCAAGTGTACGTGGTCTTACAAGTAATACAGTGGCCCTTTTTAAGAGTCGGATGTCGAACCCACAGGGACTGGACCAATTCAGCTAATTATCAAGTTCAAGTGTGATATTAACTTTCACAAGTGTTGATTTAGACTTTTTCGATAAAGTTTAATTAAGTCTAGGGGTGGTCACTAAAATATTCTGAAAACATTCAAGAAGCAACTAGGGCTAACGCCGGATAATCATGCGATACTACGCTTTGTAATGGTTTAAGTATGGAATTATCAATTATCGTCTCACATAATTACAATTGCATGTTCGAGGTCTTTCGAGCCTCTAAACACGAAAAACTAGCCTCACAACTACATCGTTGAGTGGGGATGTGACATTCTAGTTCGTGGGCAATTTAATTACGTGGATGTGGTTTTCGGGGTTTATGCTCTTAATTAGGGACTTTTGTACCTCTAATCATTTAACCGAACTTAGCTTCACAACTACTTCTACGAGTGGTGATGTGATAATTCTAAGTTGGTATCTAGCTCATCCCGTTTTAGTAACCAAGCAAGGCAAATTAGGTAAAATTTCTTATCTTAATCGCGAATTATATCTTAAGATACAAACTTGCTCCCTACATTCTTTGTTCTTGCCTAGGTTTACTTTCTCAAGCTTATACCTAGGTGTAACGTGTGTGTTTTCATGGTGATCAATCATAAAAACAACCATAATGAAGAACGTAAGACAAAACAACAATCAATAACTTAAAACCAAAACAAAATCACATATTCACAATCATACATGTGGCTTCAACCCTAGAGGAAGGGTTCTAGCCACTCAAGTTAGTATAATTACAAGAAAACATAATTAAAGTAACATACTTACAAGAATTGGTAGAAGAGAAGATGAAATTGATGAACACTAGGTGAGTTCTCCCACTTCTCCCTTCACTCCTTGGCAGTTTTTCAGAAATAAATCATGACAAAATATTTTTAGGAGATAAGGGACCTATTTATAGTAAATGTGAGGTGTATAAAATTATTTCCGTCATGAAATAGCTCCGTGTCATGGAGGTTATCGCGCTAATTTGCCTCCGTGACACGGAGGCATCGTGTAGGCAATCTGGAATTCGCACAAAATACATGCCATGCAGCCCCTTGCCGTGTTGGCAGCGTGGCACGCTGCTTGTGCAGCGCGTTAGGGGTCGTGACACGCCCTTGGTCGCGCAGCCTGCCTGCCGTGGCACGTTGCCAACGCGCAGGTGGGCTGTTTCGCGCATCCTCCTTGCCAACGTTCGCGTTTTACTTCCCATTCCATGCCCTTACTTCACCAACTCATGGATTAGTTCCTCAAATTCATTTTAAACCTACAAAAACAAGAACTAATCATGTTGGTTAGTATATATATTCACATTTACATAAAATTACATGAGAATGTATTTAAATAAGTAGCTAAACAAGACAAAACTAAGTTGTAAAGTATCCCTTGGGCATGCCATTTTGCCCAAGATCACCTATCCCACACTTAAAGCCTTGTTCATCCTCAAATAACCCTTTTACATCTCATGTAAATGAAGACTCACACATAACTAATTTAGCAAGACAATTCAAGCTACGGCTACAATGATTGATTGAGATAGCAAGTTAAAAATAGAGCATGCATGATTTAATTATTGAAATGATATACAACTACGTTAAGACTTCCTAACCTCAAGAATCGACTCTCAATCTTAGCAAACTCATGGAAATCAATTGATCAAGAAATCCGACATGAATGTTATCTCTCATTAAACATGTGCCCTCACAACAAAAGAGTTACCCCTTTTTACTCACAAATTTTCAAATCACAACATGCATGGGTATATGAATAAAAGCACGCTCGCTCTCTCAAAGAATTCACATGCATCATGTAGTGAACCATAAGCTTGCCATTAGTGTTTTACTCCACTAATTTAAGGATGTATGAACGTAAGATCAAGTAGGACTCAATGGGTTGTAATGTAATATAAGGGACAGGTAGGTAATATTTTGGATAATAACATTGCTATCTTCCCCAAGCGCTTTTAACAACTTCAACCTTCTTTAAGGACATCTCTTTTCTTACTTCCTCCTCATTCTTTTCATTCTTGAATTTTCTCTTCTTGTTTCCATTTCTTTAAGCACACTCAGCTTATTAGTAAGGGGTACTTAAGCAACTTTTTCATTCATTTATTTCTTACTCCCTACCAATACTCGAGCATTTTCAAACAAGTGCACCTTTGACCTTTTCTCAACTCTTACAACTTGCTACTTTTCCTTCTTTTTCATGCTTCTTACACCTTCACTCTTTCGGATTTTTCACTTAAGCGCTTAGGAGTTTTGGATCAAATTCAAGGGTAATGAAAGAAAAAGGATTAAGCTTATGTTGTAGCTATCAAAGAATAGGCTTAAGGCTCAATGGGGTTCACTAGGATTCAACATTCAAGGCAGGTAAAGTGAGGGATAACAATTAGGTTCATTCAAAGAAATGCCTAAATCATCTCCTACAGTCCACATCCTTCATTTCATTTTATATACACACCAGGCAAGTTCTAGACATTCCACAATAGCACGGAATATTCGAAAAACTTACACTCACAGCACATGCTCAATTCAAGACACATTCAGCAGACTCTTACTCAACTATTCACAAGAATTCATAATTAAGCTTCAATCACATCGAGTCAAATTCAAGAGCCTAAGTGTCTCAAACAAACTTATACACTTCTTACATGCTTCAACACTAACCACACTTTATCTTGCAATCATGTATATCACATAACAAGAACATCAAGTCATCAATTAGCTACGGGTTCAAAAGCCAAAACCTATTGACTAATTTTCCTCAAGATGGTCGTCATCCATCCATCGTCGAGAATAGTCTCTAACTATGACTAAAAACATTATATACAGACAAAGAAAAATTTTTTATTATTCTTCGGTTCAAACACCCCCCGTCGGAAAAGAACCGAAAAGAAAAACCAACGGGTGGTGAAGTCATGCTCAACTAAAAAAAATTTGTTTTTTCAATATGTATCAAGCACTACATTCACCAAAATCATTAAGCACAAAATTTTTGAAATTTCCCTCACCCCACACTTGAATCATGCTATGTCCCCAAAGCATCTAGTCAAAGTTCCAAAGGGTAAGAAATACTCCCTGGGCCTCTATGCCTAGCTAAACAGCATGCTTTTCTTCAAATTTGCACAAGTGGGTGTTTGACCCCACATTTTTTCTCTTCCATGCTTTTTATCTTCCTCCTACAAGGGTACTTAGACTTCCCCTCCATCTGTGCCTAACTTTCCACCAAAACAACACAAGATGAAAAATAAACAAAAACACATAAACAAAATCACAAATTGTACCTGTGGTATCCTTGGGTTGCCTCCCAAGCAGCGCCTTATTTTACGTCATGGCACGATGTGGACTATCCTTCTTAAGACATCCTCATACCTGGGTTCCCTTTCGAGAACCATTTTCTTCTCTTTTGATTTTTAGAGGAAACAGCCTCCACTCTGTTCCTCTCTTCCTCCAACTTCTTACCAAACTAAAGCCCTTTATCAGACTCAGGCTGAACACTTATCATTACCTTTGGCCGTGGACCTGTGGAATCTACCACCCCACACTTATCCTTTGACAACAAACTAACCTTAAAAGGTTTCTGTAGTGTGCGGGTGGGTTAATCTCTTGGTATACTCGGAAGAGTTCTTCTTCATCCTCGACCCTCATTTTCAGGGTCTCTGCTTTTAAGTCAATTACCGCTCCTCCGGTGGCCAAGAATGGTCGTCCCAAAATTAAGGTTACCTCGTCATCAACATGAAAATCTAAGATAATAAAATAAGCAGGTATAATAAACTTACCCACTTTGATGAGAAGGTCCTCTATGATTACATCCGGTGCCACTCGCGACTTATCCGCCAGTTGCAGCATCAATCTTGTTGGCCTCGGTTTTCCCAACCCCAGGGTGTTAAATAAAGATAGGGGCATTAGATTAACTGTTGCCCCTAGATCACATAGGGCCCGTAGCACTTCAGCTTACCAATTTGTATGGGGAGGGTAAAACTCCCTGTGTCTTTGAGCTTCTTTGGAATCTTGCTCAATACCTTATGACTACATTCCTACGTCAGTGCTACTATTTGGACATCCACCAATCTGACTTTGTTGGCCATCACATCTTTCAAGTATTTAGCATACTTGGGCATTCCCTGCAAAACATCAAGCAAAGGCAAATTTATGTGAAGTTCTTTGAAAATCTCAAAGAACTTTTTGAAGCATTCCTCCTCCTTGCTCTTTCTGAATCTCTGAGAGAATGGTGGCGGTGGTCTTTGTGCTGGCTGCAATGAAGATTATGCATTTTGTTGTACAGCACTCTGATTCTCTCCCTTGTCAGTGGATGATCCTTGTCTAACCAACTCCGGCTGCACCTCATTTCTTCTCTTTTGGCACTGCATCAGCTAATTGTTTGCCGCTCCTCAAACTGATGGCATTGACCTGGCGGGGGTTAGGATCTGTGTCACTTGGTAGTCCTCCCTGTGGTCTCATGTTTTGAGCAGCTGCTATCTGGCCCATCTGTTTTTCTAGATTGCGGGTGGCCAATTGCTGATTCTTCAAGTTTGATGTCATCCTCGCCTGATTTTCTGCTAACTGAGTCTGGGTCTCCATGATTTTCTGTAACGTCTCCTCAATGTTGCTTCTCAACTGGCCATCATTCTGCCTATTCTGTTGATACTGCTGCTGTTGAGGTTGCTGATAACTTTGCTTTTGATTTCTACCCCAAGAAAAATTCGGGTGGCTCTGCCAATTTTGGTTGAAGTTGTTTCAAACATTCTGAGTGTTCCTCTGCACATTCCCAACAAAATTGACTAATTCTGGATTGGCTCCACAAGATTCTGCATTGTGCCCATTATTCCCATAAATTTTACACCAACTAGGAGCTTGCTGAACTGCATTAACCTGGCCCTGTTGTTGGTTCACACTCAGTTTATTGAACTGAGTCATAATCTGATGCTGGAATGAAGCTAGCTGTGTTGCCAAGGAATTCATAACATCTACTTCTATCAACCCTGCTCTCTTTCCTGCCCCTCTCAATGATTCACTTTGCCACTCTGAATTTCCCTGTGCAATTCTATTCAACAGCGTGTACAACTCATCGTAAGTCTTCTCTAAGGCCTGCCCACCCAATGCAGAGTCTAGCAAAATTTTTGTATGTGGGTCTATACTTTCTACAAAGGTTTGGGTCAGCACTTCATTGGATTGTTGGTGATGGGGGCAGTCTCTCAATAATGATTTGAATCTCTCCCAAGCCAAATATAAATTCTCATCAGGCCTCTGCTTGAAACTTAGTATTTCACTTCTCAATTTTGCAGTCTTGCCTGAAGGAAAGAATATGATCAAGAACTTCTTCGCCAAATCATCCCAAGAAGTTATGGAGTTTGGTGGCTCAGCTTTCAACCACCTTTTTGCCTCCCTAACAACGAAAATTGGAAGAGGGTAAGTCAGACATAGTCTGTGGACACTCCGGCGGGGACGAAAGTGTCACTAATCTCAAGAAAGTTCTATAAGTGCTGTTGTGGGTCCTCATGTGCCATCCCAGTGAATTGACAACTAGAATGTAACAGCTTCACCATGTTCTATTTTAATTCAAAGTTCCCTCCAGGTTCCGATTTACGGATACTAGAGTTCACGTTTGTCGCTTGTGGGATTGCCACTTCGCGAACTAGACTGGCTGCCATTGCTTTCGGTGACAATTGTGCTTGTCCTGCGGGTGGTTGTTGTTGTACCTTTTCTCGAAGTCTTTTCAGCTTTTGCTCAAGAGCTACTCTCCTTCGCAAATGGATTTGACGTTCTGGTTCAAGCAACGGTTCCACAAGCTCTCTATTCCTAGCCAGCTAGGCAAGACAACCTGTCACCTGCAATAAGTCAGACTAAGACCAAGTTTCTCAACACTTAAGGAAATTAAAAATCACACAAAAATAGACAAATTTACTAAACTTCGTTGAGGCCCCGGCAATGGCGCCAAAAGCTTGTTGAGATTGCGCAGCAGCGGACAAGCAAGTGTACGTGGTCTTACAAGTAATACAGTGGCCCTTTTTAAGAGCCGGATGTCGAACCCACGGGGACTGGACCAATTCAGCTAATTATCAAGTTCAAGTGTGATATTAACTTTCACAAGTGTTGATTTAGACTTTTTCGATAAAGTTTAATTAAGTCTAGGGGTGGTCACTGAAATATTCTGAAAATATTCAAGAAGCAACTAGGGCTAACGCCGGATAATCATGCGATACTACGCTTTGTAATGGTTTAAGTATGGAATTATCAATTATCATCTCACATAATTACAATTGCATGTTAATGGTCTTTCGAGCCTCTAAACATGACAAACTAGCCTCACAACTACATCATTGAGCGGGGATGTGACATTCTAGTTCGTGGACAATTCAATTACGTGGATGTGGTTTACGGGGTTTATGCTCTTAATTAGGGACTTTCGTACCTCTAATCATTTAACCGAACTTAGCTTCACAACTACTTCTACGAGTGGTGATGTGATAATTCTAAGTTGGTGTCTAGCTCATCCCGTTTTAGTAACCAAGCAAGGCAAATTAGGTATAATTTCTTATCTTAACCGCGAATTATATCGTAAGATACAAACTTGCTCCCTACATTCTTTGTTCTTGCCTAGGTTTACTTTCTCAAGCTTATACCTAGGTGTAACGTGTGTGTTTTCATGGTGATCAATCATAAAAACAACCATAAGTAAGAACGTAAGACAAAACAACAAACCAAAACAAAATCACATATTCACAATCATACCATGTGGCTTCAACCCTAGAGGAAGGGTTCTAGCCACTCAAGTTCGTATAATTACAAGAAAACATAATTAAAGTAACATACTTACAAGAATTGGTAGAAGAGAAGATGAAATTGATGAACCCTAGGTGAGTTCTCCCATTTCTCCCTTCACTCCTTGGCAGTTTTTCAGAAATAAATTGTGACTAAATATTTTTAGGATCTAAGGGACCTATTTATAGTAAATGTGAGGTGTATAAAATTATTCCCGGCATGAAATAGCTCCGCGTCACGGAGGTTATCGCGCCAATTTGCCTCCGTGACACGGAGGCATCATGAAGGCAATCTGGAATTCGCATAAAATACATGCCATGCAGCCCCTTGCCGCGTTGGCAGCGTGGCACGCTGCTTGTGCAGCGCGTTAGGGGCCGTGACACGACCTTGGTCACGCAGCCTACCTGTCGTGGCACGTTGCCAACGCGCAGGTGGGCTGTTTCGCGCATCCTCCTTGCCGACGTTCGCGTTTTACTTCCAATTCCATGCCTCTACTTCACCAACTCATGGATTAGTTCCTCAAATTCATTTTAAACCTACAAAAACAAGAACTAATCATGTTGGTTAGTATATGTATTCACATTTAAATAAAATTACATGAGAATGTATTTAAATAAGTAGCTAAAAGACAAAACTAAGTTGTAAAGTATCCCTTGGGCATGCCATTTTGCCCAAGATCACCCTCGTCCGAAAAAGACATGATAAGCACGATATGCGCTGGAAGCATCATAGAAACTCTTCTATTCTCCGGTTCATGATTTTAGTAGGATTGTATGTTTTATTGCCAGGACTAGACCTTAGAAACTCATGAGGGTTAGTGAGCCTGAGTTAGTAGGTTGAACAGCGTAGGCGTAGTCAGGCAACATAACTACCAGTTTGGCACCTGGGTTGCTAGAAAATCACACCCAGAAGCCATTGATGTAACCGCACGTCCCAGGGCCCAAAATGCAGACAGAATAGTCATACTTTAGAAGTAGTGACACTAGGGTTGTCTAGTGTACTGGGTGACAGCCTACCCGCCTATTAGTCGTTACCAATAATTGTCAATCCTAGTTATCACATAGGTCGCCCAGGAAGCCAACCAAGTCGTCCAGGTTAAATAGACCCGTGGGTACCCTAAGGAAGGGGACCTTATCAATAGTTAGAGACTGGGCCAGCACCCCAGACGGTTTCTGTCACCTACAGGTTTCCAGGAATGGTTAGGTCTATTTAAAGTTGTCTATAAGGTTAAGAATCACCCAGAAAAGTAATATAAGATTCTATTAGACCAAGATGAGGCCTGAGGCACTAGTAGGTACCATGTTAGTACAGTACTGCCCACAGGCTAAGGATGTCGGTAAATTTCCTATGGAGGATTAGGGGCCGATCGCTCAAAAGAATGTTCAGCCAGTACCAGCCCTACAGTTGTCCTAAGCAGAGGGACTGAGTAGTTAGTCATTCACGATCCCGCAGTTATTATGAGCTATAGACGTCTAGGCAGTACATATAGAGAGTTGTCTTGGACCACTCCAGATCTCGCCCTATTCATTCCAGACTATAAGAGATCATGATCACTATCAGGATCCTCTTATCAGATACAAATGTACGGCGGACCTGCTAGCAGCTTTACAGATTATCCTAGGGGCGAGCAGAGGTGGCGTTAGACCTAGAACGCCATTTACAACTTTTGAGTGGCTAGATTAAGATGTTAGTACAACACCTTGATTGGGGTTGGCCTCACTTAGGATCCATCCATGACCACCCCAGGGTTACTAGCTGTGTCGACGCCCGTGAGGGGCTAGATGACATCACTCCTAGGAGCGGCATGCCATCCGCGAGGGACAAAGATGAGGTCCGAGGTCCTCATACAGTCCATTCCATGGGTGGAATATTATATGTCGTGGTTGGCTCTACGCACCCTAGTCGAGCCTGAATCCAAGGGTGCGGATATCAAAAATCCACTAGACTCAGACACAACTACAATTCAGGAGCCAAGCGGGTTCAGTTGTAGACCCAGGGGACCGGTAGGTTGGCTACAGTACTAATGGAGTTATAGAAACCTGGATAAGCGTATATAGATTGAGATGTGCTCGCCAAGGCTTATGGGGGCCTAAACGAGTTATTCTGTGTTGATTGTACCTTCCGCCTTATGGGGGCCAGGTGAGGTTCTTGTTTGTATTCTTGTCTTCTAGTTATAGCTTATAAATATGTAATTGTACAGTGTTAGCTTACGTACATGTAGTGTTGGTTAGATGCAGATTACGTAGCAGGCGTACCGGTTAGTCTTTCTGCCCTTCTTTCTACTTATTTTCAGTCGTTATTAGCTTATATATTACTTTACATATTCGGTACATATTGTACTGACGCCCTCCTCTGGGTGCTGCATTACTTGCCTGCAGGTTTAGACAAACAGAGTTCAGGGCCTTCAGTAGTAGCCGTTTAAAGTTAGCAGTTTGGCCAGCCCCTTTTATTCGGGGTTGCCAGGTGGTAGAGATTCGGTCTTGTACTTGTATAAGCATTCGGGTAGGCCGGGCCCTATCCCCACCACTATATGTATTCTTAGAGGCTTCCAGACTATAGTTGTCCATTAGTTAGCTGTTGTTGGCCGTGTGGGGCTCATATATATCTTACTTTACGTGTTGGCCATGTGGGGCCTAGTATAGCACCTGATTTTCATTTCAGTCATAACTAGATATCATGGCGGCCTTGTCGGGCCGCATAGGATTCCCTGTATGGTATGTTGCCTGTTGTTGGTTAGCTGTTTTCATTTACAAGTGCCTATACGACCTTGTAGGCCGAAGACTGTATTTATAGCCGAGATATAGCCCGTTGTTTTCTTGAGTTGGGCTGCAGGCGCGCACCAGATGTGCATAAGCCTAGCCAGGCTAGTCAGCTTCCAGTGTGGCACTAGGTGTCAGTCATGCCTCCCAAGGTGGGGCGTGACATCAATTTCCATGGATTTCAATTCTAGATTCAAGTTTCATGATCTATAGTGTTTATTCCAATTCTTGTGAAATTCTCTATGATCTATCTATGGGTCAATTTCTTTCATGTACTAAATCATGTTTTATGATCTATGGGTAGATCTTATGACTATTTTGAATATAAATTTATAGATTTGAATTTAAATCCAATTATGTCCAATTGTGTATGTTTTTATGAAAAGTCAACTTATGATTTTATTATGATCTTGATCTACTTATGATTTATGCTTTATGATATGATTTCTCTCAAGTACTTATCATGAGAAAGTTTTACGTTGTTTTCCATTAAAATCATGTTTCAAGTTTTTAAATAAAAATGCCCATTTATGAAAAGTTCATGAAAGTTAAGATTTATGATGAATGCTCATGTATGATGAAGTATTAAAGATGAAAGGCATGTTTTCAAGTCACCCATGTTTATAATTATGTTTTCAACTGAATTAAATATTTTCAAGCATGTTAAAGTATTGGGCAATGCCCACATATTCAAGAATGATTTATGATGTATGAAATGGATCTCATCATTTATCAATTTATGATGTTGGCGACTAAAAGGGCCTTTGATTCTTGGCTAATCATATTTTAATGGGGATCAATGAATGATAAATGTTTATTTAGCCATGAATCTTAATGAATGATGTTATTGATTTACATATGAGCCTAATGTGCATGTTTTTTAGAGTCATATCTAGTACCGAGCAGTCCGGCATTCAAAGGACTATGCGGTGTCTCATAACCACGTGTCACCGTGGGTTTATAATGATACATTACAACGATAATGATCCCCTCTTCCGTGATATCCACGTCCCTCGCCTGGCAAGCCGGGGAGACTCTGCCCACTTGAGTGAGATAGTTGAGACATCATGTAAGGCTCTACCATGATGGTGTCAGTTATGACGAGTCCTCCCATTGTTCCGCATATTTTCTGCATTGTTATGTTTATGTTATTAGCTCAAGTGATGATTTCATAAAGTTTCTCTTATGATTATGATAATGAATGGTTTACGAAGGATTTGAAAACCTTGAGCCTTATGTTATCTTATGATGTTTATGATACGAACATGATGTCCTTCTCTTATGATCATTTATGAGCTTTTATGTATTTTTAAATGTCCGTTTTACTTGTCTTGAATACTCGGTACATTCCACGTACTGACCGCATATTTTCTATGATGTATCATTTCATGATACAGGACTCAGTTCTTAGGATTATCTCCATCCTTAGTTCATTCCAAAGTTTCTATCAGCTTTATTGGTGAATCCTCAAGTTCTGAGGGCCATATGACTAGACATGTATGATGATTCTTTTGTTTCCTCTTTGGCCAGGTTAGTTGGGGGAGTTGTCCCATCAACCCATCTTATATGATAGAGGTTTTCGAACCTTATGTAGTAATCAGCTTATGTGTATGTCTAGTATTTTCCGAATGTTATGATATGCTTTGTTACGTTCACAGTTTCGCTATGTCGTATATTCAGTATTCCATATTAAGTGATATGAAGTTAGATATGCTTATGTCATGGGTCGACTTATGGCCTCTCGGGGTTCCTTGTCCCGTGTTATGATCCGGTCTACGTTCGGATCGTGAAAGGGACAAAATAAAAAATACAAATTAATAAAAATCTAAGAAGTAATATGAGAGATGACTAAATGGTCTAGGGTTTATTGATTTGAATTTTTCTCTAGAAAGATTTTTGTTTTGATCCGTTAGAGACACATAGAGAAGACAAGAGGGAAAGAGAAAGATGAAGTAGTAGAGGGAAGAAGTTAGAATGAAAGTCCGGAGATATCGACATCAATAAGAGAATTGAGAAAAATAAATCCTTTCTTGCATTTTTATATTTGTATCTTGATTTTCATTTTAAAACTTTTATTCAAGCATTTATCAATTGAATTAACATAACATTAATTACTCATTACAACCTTTTGAATTCTATGGTTTTGTTACAACAATCAAGAGGTTAGATAAAATAAAGTTAGTCAATTATTTAAGAGTAAATTTATTATCCTCTTTGCTATATACTCCACATATATACCCATGTTGTATAATACACACACGCATCCTCATTAGGTAGTAAAGGAAAAAGTAACTTCAAAATATTGAATAGACTATAATAAATTTATTTTTTCAGAAAAATAATTTATTATAAAGTATTTAATGGTCTAATAATATTTATTGTAATGTAAGTTTACTTTTTAGTACATAAAATATTATAGAAACAGTTTTAGATTAAAGGACAAAATGGTCGTTCAATATTTGATGGACAAATTGATCTTTCAGTTTTTAACTTAGGAATTTCACACTTTTTTATAGATAAAAAAATTGAATTGATATTCTAAAGAAAATGAGGGAAAAAAAGTGCAGATGGACATAATTATATAAAGAATTACCAGATTTAATATGGTAAAATTTTAAATTATTTTTGATAACTAAACATATTTTTAAATATTAAATACGTTTGATTTTTTTGTGTTAAAGGCTAGAGTATCAGCTTTTAATAAGGCAATATTTTTTGTTGATAATATTATAATGTTAAGGACTATTGATTTTCTTCTGTTGAACGCAATACTAATAACTTTTGATAAGGAATCTTTAATTTTTCTTTTTTGGGTAAAATAAACACATTATAAATGGTAAAACTTTTTGGTATTTTTGTATTAAAGAAAAGAGTCAAACCTAATGAATAAGTTGTTTAAAAGATAATATTAATCATTATAATATTGATTTTCTTCCGTTAAAGGCAATAATACCAACTTTTAATAAAGAAACTTTTTATATCTTTTTTGGTAAATAAACACATTATTACTAGTAAAAAATTTTGTATTCTTCTATTAAATGAAAGAGTCAAACCCAATTAATAAGTTATTAAAAAAATTATTTATTATTGAATGGTATATTAGGTTTTTTAATATTTGGAGGGTATTTTTGTAATTCAACTTTTAACTTGGAAGCTTTCCACTTATATAATAATATGATATGATATTAATTTTTTATAGTAGTATCTGGCTTAAATTCAAATAAATCACGTCATAATTAGCTCTAAGCAATGAATTTTCATAATCTTTCTTTGTATAGTAATCCTAATTAAATGATTTTATAATTAGTTAAATCTAAGTATTATGTCCTAAAGTTATGTGTTGCTGATGCATTATAGAAAATATTCTAATCTATATTATAAATTATTTAACTTTTTTTATACATTGCGTCTAATTAGTTCTAAGCAATAAATTTTCACAATCTTTTCTTGTATAGTAATGTCAATTAAATGATTATAATTAGTTAAATGCAAGTATTACGACTTAAAATTATGTGTTGCTGATGTATTATAAAAAAATATTCTAATTTATATATTATAAATTATATTAACTTTTTTATAGTAGTATCTAATTTAAATTCAAATACTGATCACTATAATTAGCTCTAAGCAATAAATTTGTACAATCTTTTCTTGTATAGTAATACTCATTTCAAATACATTTAATTAGTTGACTTGTGATTATAATTATTAATTAAATTCAAGTACAATTAATTGATTTTCATCACAATCTAGTGGCGTAATCTTAGGAATCCTCACCTCCCAAATATATAAAATTCTTCATAGGGTTTTTTAAGTCTAGAATCCATTTAGGTCATATGATTTTTCTTTCAATACATATCACGATATTAGTAATTAAATATTTATTTTTCAAATATATATATATATAAAACTCTTTGTTTGATAATAAAATTCGTCTAGTTATATTTAATCTATATTAGTCATATAATTATGTGGATGTATGAAAATGTTCTAATCAAGTATTGTTGATGTCTCTAATTATATTAATTTTTTCATACCAATGATTTAAATTTAAATATATCCATGCCATAATTAGTTGTAAGCAATAAATTTTTGCAATCCTTTCTTATGTAGTAAAACTCATTTCAAATACATTTAATAAGTTAACGTGTAATTATAATTATTAATTAGTTTCAAATACAAATAATTAATTTTCACCACAATTAAATAATGTAATTCAGGAATCGTCACCTCCCAAATATATAAAATTCTTAATATAGCTTTTTGTGTTTAGAATCACACTTGGTTACGTGGCTTTTCTTTACACACACACACACACACACACACACATATATATATATATATATATATATCGTGTAATTGGTAATTAAATATTTATTTTTCAGCAATATATAAATTGTTAGCTATTTGGCAAAAAATTTATTCTAATTATACTTAATTTATACTAGTTAAATGCAAGTTTATATGTCATATAATTATGTATTACTGATGTCTCTGATTATAAGAAATATTCAAATCTATTTTATAAACTATATTAATTTTTTTATAGCAGTATTTGATTTAAATTCAAATATATCCACGCTACAGTTGGTTATACGCAATTAATTTTTACAATTGTTTCTTGTTTAGCAATACTAATTTCAAATATATTTAATAAGTTGACGTGTAATTATAATTATTAATTAAATTCAAGTACATTAATTGATTTTCACTACAATCAAGTGGCGTAATTTAAGGAATCAAACTACTAATATTAGTTACTCCCTCCGTTTTAAAATAAGTGGTGTTTTACCTTTTTGATTTTATTTCAAAATAAGTGGTGCTTTTAGCTTGGGCACACTCTTTAAGAAAACTACTCATTTTTAGAAAGTAAAATATACTTTTACCATGACTCGGGTTACGATCTGTAGTTCAGTCCTAAGTCTTCCTTTTAGCTCTCTCACAACTCATCCTATGAGTTGTAGTAGGCATCCGCGGAAAACTTCAGAGAAATGGTTTGGACCATAGTCCCTAATCACGAGTGGTTGTACAAATTGTAGTATCAGGGTACGACTCGTAGGTTTGGTCGTACCATCTAACGAGTAAAAGTTCTATTAAATATTTCAGGGGCAATTTTGTAAAACTTTATCATCTTAACTCCTAAACTATGTCGTATTAAGATTATTTAGAAGGAATTTTAGAGGAATAGTCGACGGGTTTCCCTCATTTCCTTCCAAAACAGTTAGAAGAATTACGAGGAACTTAGATAGTTCATCTCAGAGCAAAAGTTAGGGCTTGCAGATTTTCTCTTAAGATTTTTGAAGTAATTTCTCAAGGGAATCTCTACTCCAGGTATGTGAGATTTCAACAGGGGAATTGTTCTTCCTTTGTGGCTCAAAACTCTTACAAAACCCTATCAACTCTAGTTCTTTAAAGATCAAAGCTAAGATTGTTCTTCCGTTAGGTTATGAATCTTTCTTCTTGTCATGATTCTTGTGAAATCTTAAAGGCTATTACTAGTTATAATTCATGTTGATATCTCTTTCATGAAATATGTGTTTTAGCCCTAAACAGTAAATGTGAGTTGAAAGAGTTTTGCATAATTGTCCAGATATGAATGTTGCTTGATTCTGATAATTCCCTTCTAATTTCCAAGATAGTACAGTTATATGATCAAAAGTTGATTTATTGATTGTTCAGTCTCAGTCAGTACTTAGCATTCTTAGTGTCTTACAGAAATGTCATCTGATCAGTTTGACTATACTCAGTCTCTTAAGGAGTTTAGTAAAACTTCGTAGTCTCAATTATCAGTTGTCGGGTTGTTCTTTAGATGGTTACAACGCTTTCAGATAAAGTAACTCTGGCCAGTCTTAGAATCCTTAGTTTCAGTTATCAGGTCCTTCAGACTCTCAGGTTACTTCCAGATAAGTATTCCTGACTTAAGTCTTGGGACATTAGGTTCGAGTTATCAGCCTAGCAGTCACAGTTAGAATTTTCAGTGGGAGGACTTAGCACCGAGCGGATCGGGGCTCAGCGAACTCAGGTTCCCAGAACTACATTTCCACCGTAGGTTATTAGTCCGAACGGGCCTCAGATAGTGATCACCCAACTCATCTACTATATCCTGGCAAGGTATAGTAGGCTTTCACCGATGGGGTGTATACATCGGTCTCCACATTTAGCTTACGCGGTTATATGTCGGTTATAGACTCTTTCACTTATCAGCTTAGTTCAGTCCTGTATAGTCTCAGTTTTAGTTCAGCTCAGTTTATTCAGATTACAGGGTATAGCTATGATCCTCAGTCAGTACCTGTGTTACACTGTTACAGTTATATTTAGTACTTATCAGTTCAGTTGCGTATAAGTACTGATGTATATTTTTTTATGTTGTATTGTATTCAATTACAGGCGCAGGTTCTCAGTCTCAGCATCATCAGTGGTTCCGTTCCGTCGACTTCAACAACAGTTCATTTGGTGAGTGCTCATCTTTCGAGGACGAGAGTATCTTTTCAGTTCAGTTTTATTTTGAATTAGACTTTAGAGTTAGCTGGAGGCTTGTCCCAGCAACTTGAGTTCCTAGATGGCTTTCAGACAAAGTATTGTTTCAGTATGTTTTACAGTTGTTGCATAAATTTTAGTAGCTTATCAAATATTTCTTATTTTCGAGAAAAGTTATTTAGTTAAGTTTTCTCAGCTTACGCTTCTATTTAATTCAGTATACTAGTGTGATGTTAAGCCATGGGTTAGCTTGGTGTCAGTTGTGGCACCAAGTACCGCATCGTGTCCAGGGCGTAGACTCGGGTCGTGACAATTTCACTATACTATAATTTGTTCTTGTATAGTAATAACAATTAAATGATTATAATTAGTTAAATGCAAGATTACATCTTAAAATTATGTGCTGCTGATGTACTATGAGAAATATTTTAATTTATATATTATAAATTATATTAACTTTTTCATAAAAGTATCTGATTTAAATTCAAATATATCACGCCATAATTAGTGACTTTGCAATAAATTTTCACAATCTTTCTTTGTCTAACAATACTAATTAATTAATTATAATAAGTTAAATATGAGTATTACACCCTAAAATTATGTGCTACTGATGTATTATAGGAAATATTCTAATTTATATTATAAATTATATTAACTTTTTTATACATCATGCCATAATTTCTAAGAAATAAACACAATTTTTTCTTGTATAGTAATACCAATTAAATAATTATAATTAGTTAAATGCAAGCATCAAGTCCTAAAATTATGTGCTAATGATTTATTATAAGAAATGTTTTAATCTATATATTATAAATTATATTAATTTTTTTATAACAGTATTTGATTTAAATCCAAATATGTCATGCCATAATTAGTGACTTTACAATAAATTTTCACAATCTTTTCTTGTCTAACAATATTAATTAAATGGTTATAATTAGTTAAATGTGAATATTACGGCAATGACCTAGGGTCACCTGACATCTCACTCCAAACGTAGTAACATTGAAAGTAAAGTATAACTAGACCGGCATCTTACCTCAGACCGAATTAATAGGCGGTGCAACTCCTTTACAAAATCAAAAATCAGTAAAACTAGTAGTACACTTCCCCGGAGCTCAAATCAGTAAAAGATGAGGTATTTTAGTTTAAAAGCCGAAAATTAGTATTTTCTTTTTAAATCATACCTCAATCTATGTGCATGTATATATGATTATATGCGTGCTCACTCAGGCATGCATACATATATATAGTATAATTTCATATCAAATAGAGTAAATCACCCTCGATATCTCAATCATACCAACCTGAAGTTCAGACAATCCAAAACCAAGGCCTTGGACCCACAATCTCATAACGGAAGAAAAAACGAGAAAGTAAAGCGATAACAACTTCAATAAATCGATGACGACCAATAATCTAAAGAAAATACCTCTTATCCAATTCTGCCTTGAAAACCGCTCCTAAGCATAACCTAAGGATCCCAAGCCTATCCTCAACATAACAACTGACAACTAAACTAAAACTTATAAAGAAAAACTATTCTAAAGTCCTTGAAATGGACAATAATCCGAAAAATCATCATCACCTAATTCTAACTAGCAAATCACCCTAAAATTCATGAAACTTATAAAATATACTACGTCAAGTCTAACGAAAGAAAATCGTAGCCTATCGAGCGGCAAATCACAAACCGTTATTTGAAAGATTTTCTCTTTCTCAATGCCTATGATTGCTTCCACGCTATTACAACCATAATCTACTCATCAAAACTAGACTAACGACCCCATATTGACATATTTTAATTCGAATCGAAAATCGACCTTCGACCTTCGAGGCCCGCTATCATAGGTTCAAGAACTCATACCCGAAATTTGGGCGAAAGCAGAATGCGTTTCGGGGCTCAAATCAGCCCGGAAACATCAAGATCATAAAAGAAAAATTCTAGGAATTGGAAGCTCAAATACGCGAATTAAACACGAAAACAATGCTATAATTAGCTAAGGAACAAAGAGGGGAAGATAATTTACTATTGGCTCAAGAATAAATGGTGAAAATCGCCACCTATTGAGCTTTCAATAATAGTGGGTTGAGTTTTACATGAATGAGTTGAAAGAGAAGTGATCTGCTTATAAAACTATCGATTTTTCGCTGTAGCGGACTCTTGTTTACCATGGCGACTTCGCTGCAGCGATCTCTGGCTCGCTATAGCGAGCTTCCTGGCACCGGCCACATCTCAAATTTCAAACGAATACGGACCCCTAGAATTCATTCGAAGTGCCGTGAATGCAAATATTATTTGTTTTCCAAGTGGAAACGGTATTTCGGATTAAATGGAATCAACGAAACGACCATCGGAGGTCGTCTTGACAAGATGACCACCAAAATCAACACTTTAATCACATACAAACAACCGTCCAAACGCCTAAAATGAGTTTGAAAGCCTTGGGACCCGAACCAAAGGTTCCACAAGCCTAAATTTCACGTTCCGAAGCTAATGACATTGATGGAATTCTCATCCGAGCCCATTAGCTAAGAATGTCGACCCAAGTCAACCATTTCAATTATAAAAGCTCCAAAATCAGGAAATCTTTCTAAAACTCACCTGAACACTTTGGGAACCACGCTACCCATCCCAGCAAGTTAGAAAAGTAATGTAGAAACCAGGGGGAGGGTCGAAATGGTAAAAATGCATGAAAATAAGGAAATGACCAGGAGGGTCATTACAATAATATTAACTAGTTAATTATAATTAGTCAAATATGAGTATTATGTCTTAAAATTATGCGTAATTTTAGAATCGAATCAATAATCTTAGTTAATATTTATAATATTTATATTTCATCATAATATAATAATTTGAAATACTTTTTTATTGTAAAAGTGTCAAGTAGCTAGTTATCAATATGCCACTTGGCTTAACCTCATGCTTCACTATCCTCCTTTTGATAATATATAGATATAGAAACCAATGTATGACATCTTAAATATTTAAAGAAAAGAATTAAATAAAAAAATTAGTTAATTATAGTGTTTTAATAAAAAACAAAATATTCAATTAATATTTTTAAGCATGTTCACACTTTTTAATATAATATAGATAAATATAATACCCTAGTTTCTTCTTCAAAAATTTAAGAGATAAATCATCCTGATTTTGGGACAATTCGTAGCACCTAACATGAATATAAACAACACGTCCTTGTTTTAAAGTTGAAACTCCCTTTAGAACCCTTAGTTAATCCCGTCCGTCCATTTCGGAACCCGGTGATGTAATCTTTGCCCATAATTGGATCCTTGACGCTTTCATCCCGACACCCGACCCTGCAAAGTCCAACACCCCCTAGACTCTTTAGCGCCAAAATCTATCTGCACTTTTAAACTTATTTTTACTATTTTACTTTTAACCCCAAACAGAGAGAATCTGAGGTAGCGCATTGCGCTGGCTCCATATTAGCTCTCTGTCCCACCACAACACAAAAGTCCATTTCCCGCTAAAGATACGTGGCGATAACTGATTAGATAAGGAATCCATTCCACGATAGTGTAGGTGCAGCTGGCATGTAATAATCCTAATATATCATCAAACGGTGCAAAATAAAATCTTGGATGCTTCTATAAATTTGAGCCGTGGTTTGACTCTCGCGTTATAAACCGTTGGATGAGATTGATGTGGCGATCTTACCGTCCCATAATTACAAATTGAATTTGAAAAGCTAGAGAGGGAGGAGCGAGACAGGCTATTTGTTTCTTCTTCTTCTTCTTCCCTTCTTTTCCCGTCTGTCTATGCATACAGAGGATTTATTGGCACCCACATGTATCTGTGAATCGATATTTAATTGATTAAGTTTGAATTTTCAAGCCGACATTGCGTCGACTGTTCTTTTTCTGTGAATCTCACTGTGTGAATGACATAGCTTCTCTTCACGGGTTTTGAATTTACAGGATTTCCCTGGAGAATCAGTGAATTTTCGAGGATTTTTTTTTTTGCTTTTGAATGGAGAAAAGTGAGGGAGGCCATTTCCCTCCAAAGAAGGTTCAATCTGAACCGGCTGCTAGCGCTCAGGTGGAAACGGATTATCTGGGAAAGAAGCTAGCGAGACAGCTGGATTTCACGGGATTCAAGGGCGGTGGTGGTATTGTACCGGGGAAAGCCCCGGCGGGGTCTTTGCCGGAACATGCTAAGCAGATTCAACCGCAGGTAATGAAGTCTAGTCAGTTAAAAGTGTCGATGAAGTCAACACAACTGATAAGGCCACAATTACAGCCACAGTCAAAGACGCAGCCGCAATTACAGCAACATACACTGTTGATGCCGATGCAACAAACTCCGGTGCTGCCTCCGCATCCTTCAATACGACCTTTGTAAGTGTAGTCCTGCAATTCGCTTGAATTTTCTCACTTTTTTTGGGGAAACAATAGATATCGTCCTTTTGAGCTAAATTCATTATTACAGGTAGGTGCTTGAAAGTACTAATACTAACGGATTTGTTTGAATTTAACCCAAGCAGCCTTTGAACATGTGCTAACAGAGTTTGGCATTCTCTTGGCGAAATCTATGGCTTTCCCAGGGATCTCCAACTTTGATGGAGCTATGACGGAATTTATCACTTGTACCTAGACATGTTTCTGATCTTTGTTCTTGTATTGTATATTTTACTATGATTTGATGAGAGTTCGGCTGTTTCTGTAGTTTTATTATTGACTAGCCATTCTATGACTTCATAAACAGAAAAGGCCATTTCCTGTGAGCCAGGGAACTAGTTTTTAGTTCCTCCTTGTCAATTTATGTTAGGAAACACCATTCTTTCTCTTGTACGTTTTACAGATATGCTCTATCTAATGTGTTTTCCATCTTTACTTGTGGTTCTACATTTCCAGTTTACATTTTTTTCTGTTTAACTATGCCAAATTGTGTGGCAAGGTCTTTTAAAAGTTGCTGATGTTTCAATGAAAACATTCCTGTCATTTTGACGCCTTACAAAACTATGTAATAGTCCTCCTCTTCCAGTGCTATGAAAAGTAATCAAGCAACGGTTCAATGTGAAGTGAGGGTTCATAGCTTCTCATATGAGTAGAGAGTGATCCAACCGGGAAGCAAATGCATGTCTGAATCTAACTAAAGATGAAAAAATGGGGATAAGTTAGAGCCTTTTCCATATGAGTTAACAAAGGAAGTCTCTACCTTTTGTCTGTTGCCCATCACGTTTTTGGTTAGCTAATTCTTTATTTATAAACTGATTGTTAGGAAATAAAAAACGAGACTTGCATTTGCAAGCTAACTCTTAGTACACTTCCTAGGCAAGTAAAACAAGTGCAAGTTAGCATTGGCAAATATATTCTTTTCGCTGGCTGATTAATTAAAGACTGAAAATCAATTTTGCTAGTGAAGTTATCTTTTCTTGGGCTTATGGAAATTTTGTTAATGATATTTGTATTCAATCTTTGGATTCCTCTGTCATTTTTGTATATTGGAAATTGGAATTAATGAAGGTAATTGCAGTTTGATGTTATAAGTACTAAATTCCCATTTGTTTGGTTATTTTTTATATTTTTTTCTTAAAATTTTCTTCTCGACTCCTGTTTAAAACCCTAGGAGGTTTGTTGCTTATTACACAATTCCTTTTCAAATCACTGTTCCTCTCACTGATTGAAATATGAAGTTTGACCACTAATGCTAATCAAATAGGATTCTAGGTGTGGTGTTATGTATTATTCATATTCAAGGCTATCCCACTTGTCTCACCTCAAACATGTATTGCAAGAGTGGGGCAGGAGGCATGGAATGTTCTTTGTAAACACTTTATGAGATTTGCATACTCTTTTTTCAGGAAACCCGAATCACCAAAAGCAAGGTCAAGGCAAAGTGCCAGTGAAGCAAAGGATGGTACACCTAAAAAGCCAAAGCAGTGTAACTGTAAACATTCTCGATGTTTAAAGTTGTAAGTACTTACTTCTCAAGAAAAATAGTTGTAAGTACTTCCTCCTTTCATGCACAATATATGTAGAATCTCCCTCCAATATTTATGGCTAATATTTGATGGTACATTGAACTAGCTCCCAGATTAGGAAGGTTATTATTTAGTAATGATTCTGATAGGCTTTGGAATAACTTCTTTTTTGTCCTTTTCTCATACCTCATGCAGTTCTAGGAAGTCAACAAACTTGAGATAGTGACAACATAAAGCCCCTCTAACTTTTAAGTATCCATTGTCCTTAGCTTGAGATGGGATTAATCATTGTTCCGACTGCAACCAGATTCTCTATCAGAAAATAAAGACTTTTCTTGGTGTTGATTGTTATGTTTTTGCTAACCAGCTCTTAAAAGGCAAAGCTCCAAGTAGAAAAGCAGTGAAAGAAGGAAAGGCTACAAGTACAAAATCAATGAATGGAAGAAGGAAAAAGCAATATATTAAGTAAGAGCCTATTTGGATTGACTTATTTTAAGTGCTTTTAAGCCAAAAAAGCTTTTAAGCACTTTTGTAGTGTTTGGAAAAGTTTAAAAAATTGCTTTTAAGCACTTGTTTTAAGTCAAAATAACAAAAATAAGCCAAAAGCCATAAGGTAGAGTTCCTAACTTATGGATTTTTGCTTATAAGTCCTAAACCATAAGCCAAACCAAACAGGCCCTAAATGTTTTCTTCAAAATCATAGAAGAGGCAACAAAAGAAATTTACTTATTATTTTATAGAAGAAAAAAAAGCTGTTTGCAGGTAATCCAGCAAAAGAAGCACTAGGACATCTAGGTAGAACTGTAGAAGTTCTTTCCGTGGAAGAGATGATTGTTGAGAGGTTCTTCCGATTGGTCTAATGTTATGTTGCTTGGTTTAATATGCTTAGCTTGGACTTGGGTGTAGTTATATTTTGCTACCGAATTCTTTGACATTTTAATTTCAAGAACTTAATAATTATTACTATATTTTAAGAGATTCTAGAAAATATGATTGAAGATTTCTTTGGTACTTTTGCCAAAGGATGAATGGTTGTAAGATATAGTCTATCCTACCTATTAAATTTGGTATAATAGATAGTGTAGATATTGGTGTGTTAAATATGGTATAATTAGATAGTGTAGATATGAAAATATCCCCAAATCCCTTTAATTAGGCAAATAGGAGATTGTGTATTATTCGTATTAGTTTCTTTCCTTAATTAGCATTCTCTGTAACAACTATTTAATACCATTAGCTTGAGGAAATAATCAAGCAATCAATTCCCAAATTCTCTTCTCTTCTCCTTCTCATTCATCATGGTATCAGAGCCATCCCTTCTTTAATTATCCTTCATTTTCTCCACAGAAAAAAAAAAGAATTCTGCAGAGCAGAATCGAAGAAACAAAGAAAATATAGGTTCACAAATCTGGTATGCAAATTCGACCAACATGTCAGGTTACCTTTTCCGACAAATTTTGGTTCCTCCTTGGTCGACTTGATCTCCTTTTTCACCGGTTGATATCAATTTCTTTTGGATTTCTCTACTTGTTTCTACATCTTTCTGTTTGGTTTTTAAATGTTGAAAACAATGAAAATCAGAATATTGGAAGACCAACCTTCTTCTTCCCACCATCACCTACAATTACTACAACAAAACTAGATGGTAGTGACAATGCTTCTGTAGAATTATGGTTTGTAGGTCAAGGATATGATGATCACATGATAAAAATTTCTAGTGACATTGCATCAACTAAAAGGCCTACTTGGCTTAACATAGATGCACAATTGTGTAGTCTTCATCAAATTCACTCTATCTTAAGTTGTTAAATTTGTTTCAGTCTTGTAAGATTTGTTGCAAACTGTAGAACAAAGCCAAAACTTCGTACACAAATGACATACAACTCATTTACAAAGTTTTGTCAGATATTTGTTCATCTACACAAAATCAACAAGACATGACAAGTTATTTGGGTCAGGTAGGATCCTTGAAGGATAAATTTGATTCTCTTATGTCTTTGTTGACAAATTAGATGATCAGGAGACCCAAAGAGAGGTTCTTTATGGTTTTGGCTTTGATTGGGTTGGGAGCAGATCTCACATCAGTTCGTGATCAAATTCTTTCTAGTCCATGTGTTCCTACCTTGGAAGAAGTATTTTCCAGATTAATGCGCATCACATTTGCACTTCCAGAGATAAATTCCTATGATGCATCTTTCATAACTGCCCGAACTAACAATTTTCAAGGTGGATACAAAAAATAAGAAAGGAGGAACAATAAATATTGCTCTCATTGTAATAAGGGAGGACATATAAGAGAGGAATGTTGGCTTCTTCATCGTAAGTCTCCACACAATAATGATCACCCTCGACATAGATCAAATGTGGCTCATAATGGAGATGGTATTCCGCCCACACCTGATGTCAGGGATGGATCGTCTAAATCTATCACTTTAACTGGAGCAGACTATAATGACTACCTTCAGTACCAAGCATCAAAGCAACAATCATCAACTTTACCAGTTGCTTGCACAATGCAACCTGGTAACTCCTTTGCTTATGTCACATAATCTTCATCTTAGGAACAATGTGTTTTTGATTCTGGTGCTTTTGACCATATTTCTGGTAACAAAAATACTTCTCTACTTTTACTACCCTTACGGTCCTCTCTACTGTTACTTTAGCTAATAGATCAAAGACTGTTGTAAAAGGGATAGGTATAGCTCACTCTCTACTTTCCATACCTTCAAAATCAATCCTTTTATGCATCTGAATGTCCATATAATTTATTCCCATTAGCAACCAACCAAAAACCTGAAATGTGTTGTAACCTTCCTTGATGAATTTGTTCTTGTGCAGGACTGGAGTATGGGACAGATGATTGAAAACGGACCATGAGTCATAGGGATTGTACCTACTATCCATCCCAAAACTCATGTTGCTTTCACTTCGCTACTTCCTTTGAATTGCTCCATATCAATTGGGTCATCTGATTCTCTTGAAACTGCAAAATTGGTTCTCAATTTATGTAGTTTATCTTTGTTAGAATGTGAGTTGTGTCAGCTTGGGGAACACACTCGTGCCTCTTTCTTAAAGTGCGTCAATAATAGGTCCACCTGTATGTTTGGAGTTGTTCATTTGGGCATATAAGGTCTAGATCGTGTTAGTTCTTCCTTGGGGTTTTATTATTTTGTGACTTTTAGTGATTACTATTCTCGTGCACATGGTTATTTTTAATGAAAATAGATCTAAGTTATTCCTTATCTTTTAGAAATTTTGTGCTGAAATTCATAATCAATTTGGTGTTTCCATTAAGAAATTAATCAGTGATTGTTCGAGAATATTTCTCTACTTCTTTCTCTTCTTTTATGGCATTTCAGGGCATATTGCACTTATCTTTTTGTGCATGTACTCCTCAACAAAATGGAATTGTTGAGTAAAAAAACAAACATTTAATTGAAACAACTTGGATATTGCTCATTCACAATCATGCCCCTTTACGTTTTTGGGGTGATGTCGTTATTATTGCCTGTTATTTAGTCAATTGTATGCCTTCATCTGTTTTGCAGTAAAAGAGTCCACACTCAGTCCTCTATCTGGACAAAAATTTGTTCCCTCTTCCTCCACGTGTGTTTGATTGCACCTGTTTTGTTCATAACCTTACTCTTGGAAAAAGACAAATTTCAGCACAAGACTTTTAAATGTGTCTTTCTCGGGTGTTCTCGTCTACAACGAGGTTACAAATGCTTTGATCCCTCTACCAATAAGTACTTGATCTCTGCAGATGTTACTTTCTTTGATACTTCTCCATATTTTTCTCCTAATACGAATACTCAAAAGGCCGTATGAACAGTTCCTCCAATTACAATTGTTCCATCCCTAGCTCCACTGTCGTTTCTTAAGTTCTATTCCCGACGATCGGAACTCTTTCTATGCTGCTAATATCTAGTTAATATTTCTAACTCTAGTACCGGTACACAAAGCACTCCTGCTGACTCATTATTTGCTCCAACAATGTCTCCTACTCCGATCGAGCACTCATCAGATGACATCCCATTCTCTTTTCACATCACAACCTCTCCTTTTTCCTTTCTTGGAATGTCAACATGCACTCCCTTACTCCTCTCAATCTCTTCTCTCTCATCCTCACCTATCCTATCTTAATTTTTTTTATATCCTCATGGATTTATGATGGAGTCAAAGATGTGAGAGCAAATCTTTCCCTATTCATCTTGTGAGAGTATTTATTTTTTTTATGTTGTATGAAGCTCCACTATTAACATACCATGGTTTTCCCAATAAGATATGACAATTATACATGGGAACAACATCACACCAAACCTTGTCCTCATAACTTTTCAAGAGTGAACGACAATTACACTCTTTTATTTACCTTTAATCCTTTCTACATGTAGGGTGAAAATATGCTCAATACAAAGTAAGTTCAATCTGTCAACCATATAAGAACGATTCTTTAAGAGGTAAGATTAATTTATAAGTTGATATCTTTTGTTCTTATTCATAAATTAAAGACGGTAATTAGTCTTATACTAATTACTGTCTCTAATTTCTCTCGAAATAGGGGTTTAGCTCACCTTTTGATCTAAGTTCTTGAATTGAACATAATTAACTTTAATCGACTAATTTTTGAATTCTAAAATCAATTAGGGTTCTTAGCACTTGATTTCGGAATTCGGGGATTTTAATTTCAAATTTCGCCTATGTTTAATTTCTTGTCTTTAATTTTTATATTTTCGCTTTTGCATTATTTTCTTATTTTTATTCAAGTAACCTGAGTGTCAGATCGGTTCCTATATGTTCTTGAACGAAAAAGGAAAAAAGCCAAAAAAATTGAAAAAAGTTATTTTTTAAAATTGTAGTAGCTTAAAAGGCAAGCTACCTAGCCAAAAAAAACAAAGAAAAATGAAAATTACAAAAAAAAAAAGGAGAGAAAATTCAATTGCTTGAGAATTAAGGTTTTTTCAAGAAGCTTCGGTTTTGTTTTGATTGTTGATTTCCTTTGTCAAAGAGGAAAACCAAGAAGAGGGGAAAATTTGAAAATTTTTCTTTTTACAAAAAATTAGTCTTTTCTTTTCTTGTCTCATCAAACCCAGTTCGTTTGGGTGTTGGTATATTCTTTTTCTTTCTACATCTTACTTCTAAAGGGTCGTTATTAGTAGGATTTATATAAAAATCCCAACGGATCCAATCAAAGGTAGTTATTTGAGTGGAAAAAAGACAAGAGAGAGTGAGATCAATAGAGAGCGAAAAAAAGCCAAATTGAGAGATCTTTGTTTCTTTGATATTTTCTTAAGATGCCCCGAACAGGTAAGAAAACTGAAGCTGGAACTCAAAACGAGACAACTTAGCCGAGGTGCTCAGAATGATTATTGCCCCTTGATGCGTTAGATGTCACCCTTTTTGAGCAAACGAAGACAAACCGAATGAATGTACAACTTGACGAGGATGATGAGGATCAAGGTAGAGCTATTTTTCAAACTAGAGTTGAAATGTAGTCTAAACTATGTGCCATGAGAATTAACAAAGAATCTGGCTATAACTTAATTAGCACTTATTTTGGAATTTGGGGATTTTATTCTTGAATTTCACATATCTTTCAATTTCTATCTTCAATCTTCGTATTTTTGCTTCCGCATTATTTTCTTAATTTTATTCAAGTAACCTAATTCTTATCAAGTGGTAGCGAAAATAGGAAGATTAAAGAAAAGAAATTAAAGATAGGTGAAATTTGAGAATAAAATCTCCAAATTTCGAAATCAAGTGTTAAGAACTCTAATTGATCTTAATATTCAAAAATTAGCGGATTAAAGCTAATTATGATACTAATAGAGTTAATTGAAGAACTTAGATGAAAAGGTGATCTGGACCCCTTATTTCAAAGAATTAGAGACAATAGTTAGTGTAAGACCAATTACCTTCTTTAATTTACAAATAAGAACCGAAACTACCAAGTTGTGAATTAATATTACCTCTTAAAGAATTGTTCTTATAAGATTGTAAGATAAATCCGAAATAGCAACACACAAAGGTATAAAGAATAGAAACTCTCAATTCATAATAATGTTTAATAGAAAATAACAAAAAATCCATCCTTGTATATAGGGAAAAATTATCCCAAATAACATGGTATTTGAATCTACTTTTATGAAACTAATTAAATACTAAAACCCTGCTAGGAAACTTTTAAACCAGGAAGACATGCAAAAATAATACCAAAATCCTTCACTAAGAAACTAAGGAAAAGTTTCCAAATATTTAACCAAAAAGATCCACGGGTGTGACTTTTCAGCCCAAATTTGGGCATGAATCCTCACGTGTAAGCAGCCCCTTTTGGCTTGATTTCATGTGTACTTACAACTTGAAAAATCAGCTTCTTGGACTCTCCTTTGGTCTCCATTTGGGCATGCAAAATCAACTCATTTGGGCCTTCATGTGGGCCTCAATCTACCTCTTGGGTTTGATCTTGAATCATGAAATATGTATATCATCTTGTCCACTCGTTACCACAATTGTTGGACTTATTCTTGGCTTCTCTTTCCACGATAAACATCTTCTCGATCTCCCATTGAAGCCTGTCAACTTTCGTGGAGGTATGCCTCCGTGGATGCTGTCAAGTTCCCTGTAATTGACATCATTCTTTTAAGTTATATTCAATTTTTAAATTTTAAATTGTAATTATGGATGTATTATTCATGTCACTTATTCAGGTCCTCCATTTTTGGAAAGCCAAGGATTAAATTGACCCAGTTCATCTTATTTGAAGTCAGATGAGGACTTCTCCTGTGTTTTAACCTAAGTTGCTCGGACTCTCCAAAAATGTTGTCGCACCCGTGTCGGATCCTCCAAAAATGCACTATATCCGACACGCACCCGATGATATTTTTGAAGAGTCCGAGCAACATAGATTTTAACTCTTACAAAGCTAACGTTGGATTACCCAAATGAGCTCCGAGTACATTACTAATATCCGTACATTATTTTCTTTCATGACTGAAGGAACATAAATATCAAAAATCAAACCTTTTTAGTAAATGGTGCTTTTGTATAATCCTTCTCCACCTGTCCTTGTCATAATCAAGCATCTTATCATCAGACATAAAGATGATGCTACCTATTGCTGATTCTGATAAATAGAGGTCTCAATATAATCCGTTTGCCATTGCTTCTAAGCCTTTTTGCTTTTTGAATTCCAGTTTGTATATAAAGAATATTCAGGGTTTTTAATAATGTAAAAAATAATATTAGGTTTTTCTTCTTTAGCTATGGTTAAGTGTCATCTAGACGACTACTTTTTTTATCCAGGTGATTGTCTGTTTTTTGTTTTTTGCTTTTGGCTGCACAGTTTTCCTTGTCCTTTTCCCTTAAGTTGCTCAGCTTTTGTAAGATCTTTTGCTGAAAATGTTAGCATGAGTTGCTATCCTTCTTTTAATTTTGGTTCAGGTATTGTGAATGCTTTTCTTCTGGCATATACTGTGATGGGTGCAACTGTTTCAATTGTCTTAATAATGTCGACAATGAAGCTGCTAGGCGAGAAGCTGTTGAAGCTACTCTAGAGCGTAATCCAAATGCATTCAGACCTAAAATAGCCAGCAGTCCACATGGAGCTCGAGAGAAAAGGGTATTCTTTTGAATTTAAGAAAATTCATGGATGATGCATCATTAAAATCTGAAGCACTGGTGAAGCCATCCTTATTTTAGTTCTGTTTGAGATCTGACAACGTCTTTGATATATGGTTCTGGTTGATATCCATTTGGTCTACATTTGCTAGTCTGTGGAACTGTTTCGATATTTTGGGGGGGGGGGGGGGGAGGGGGGGTGTTAAATGAAATTACATTCTTTAATAACGGGCCAGAATGGTGTCTAAAACTATATACAAATTGTGAAAGTGGTTAACCACAAATATCTATCAAGCTATCCCAGTCATCTATACATGCGGAATTGTTCTCTTTACACCAAAGGATAAATGAAATAAAGAGTATTTTCTTTAACTCTTTACATCCTTTTCATAGGAAAAATCTCCTATTTATTTCTTCCAAATAATCCAAAAAGTGTATGATGATGTGGCTCTACAAATTACCTCCTCCTTTTGCCATCTTCTTAATGTTCCAGCTTGTCACAACTTTTACCATATACTTTTGGTAGAACCCATGATATATTAAATAACGACAATGTAAGACTCCAAAGTTGATTAGTGTTAGAGTGGGTTAGAGTTCCACATTAGTTACGGAATGGACTGGTGGTTTGCTTATATGGACTTGGGCAATCCTTTCCTCATGAGCTAGTTTTTGAGGTTGAGTTAGGCCCAGGTGCCATATCTTTACATGGTATTAGAGCTAGGTCCATTCTCATTTGACTCTTGGTCCACGCTCCAGTCGGGCCTAGGCGTGAAAAGGGGTTAGAGTCCCACATTGGTTGGGGAATGGGCTGGTGGTTTGCTTATCAGGGCCTGGACAATCTTCCCCTCTTGAACTAGCTTTTGGGGTTAAGTTAGGCCCAGGTGCCACATCTTTACAATTAGTGATCTGAAGTGATGAGCCAAAAGATGATCTGTTTCTTCTCCGTTATCCTTTTCGTATAGTATCCTTCACTACATGTGAAAAAGCTGTTCTTTTTCCTTTTGGCACCATGGCATCTCGTAACTCTTCCACATCTCTTTCGCCTTTCCTTCATAAACTTCACATAAAATAATTTAACTGTAAGTGCTTTAGTCGTATTCCCCCTAATGATGGCTTGTTAGCCGGTCTGGGCCTAGTTCGGCCCCTAAGGGCCAGTGGGCTTTTTGGGGGGGGGGGGTCACGGATGAGTGGGCTGCATGTTGGTTGATTTTTTCTTTTTGTAATTATTACTTCAAATTTAAATTCAGAAAGCAAAGAATAAACTAAAGTAATGCACTTAGACATAAATTTGAAAAGAAAACCTCAGCCTCAAATTTTATCAAGTGTAACTAAAAACTTCAATGCAATTAACAAATTTATATTTTTGAATTTTACACTTGCAAATTACAACAAGAGTTTCAGTTCTTTGAGCTAGATGAGTGGAAGTCTCATCTAATTAATTTTAATCTATTCCTGTACTTCTTGGAGCTGTTAGAGGTCTTCTTAATCTTTTTCCAAAATGTGCAGGCATTTCATGTGATTGTGAAAAATCATTTTCAAAAAATTGAGGAGAATGTTAATCATAGAACTACCAACTTGTCTCTTTACCTTTATCATTATCCGTCCCCTACCAAATAAACCACTATGCAAATTACTGCTGGATGTAGACATTATGCAAATAAAATAACAAATTCAAAATTCAGAAATAATAAAATATTTATGGAAATTAAACCACTAAAGTAAGAGTTGGAACGAGTATACAAAAATAGCGAATTTAAAATAGAAATAGATATAACCATAAATTGTTGAAGTTTGTTCTTGCTAGTTGCTAAGTTAATAATTTCAAACATTGATAACTGATTTAGAACTTTGAGAGGAAAAAGTTAATTGTGAGCTTTAATTCTTTGATAGCAATTTAAGAGTGTCACGACCCGAGCATAGACCCCGAATGTAACACGGGACCTAGAATCACGAACGGCTCCAAGCTGACCCATGACATATGCATAACATAAGCATAGGTATACACTAAGCGGAAATTGAAGACACAGTATAAGGCATAAACGTAAGTCTAAGATATCATAAAACATCAAAATTGAGACAACAAGTCAAACAACTGAAATATCTACACACCAAGTTTGAAAATCCTCTAGTCATGAGATGAGCTGTTGGGACAAGCCCCCAACTAACTCGGCTAAGTATGAAAAAGGAAAGACATAAAAGAAGGACATAAAGCTGAACTCATGTCCTTGGATGATGAGGACTCACCCAAAGCTGAATATGGGCTGATGGAGCAAAGGCGAATCTGACGATGGGGCTGCAATTGATCACTCGACCCTTGGAATGCGGTTAGTACTTGAAATGTATTGAGAATGTAGGATAAGTAAAACATGATAGTAAAACAGTAAACTGAAATCATGAGTATGAGATTGTCTAAAACATGAGATTCTGATCGTAAACTAAATATAATGGCTCAAGGTTTACAAAATTGGATCATAAAGCTGGATATGACTGAAATCATAAGTAAAATCTCATAAAGTGTATTTTGAGCCAATATCATAAGTCATTATATCGTGAAGCATAAACACGAACATGTGTAGAAATCATGGAACAATGGGAGATTCTTATAATCGATATACTCTAAGTGAGCATACACGGAGCCCTACTTGTAACTCTAGCTGGGAGGTGTGTTCATACCTTGCCAAGGGTAAGAGCCATGAAGGCGTGATATTACTCATGGACCCAATAGTGTAAGGAAGACACTCTCAAATGACGAGGACTCCTTATGCTAGGGGAGAGGGAGATGCTTTCAACTGGCGAGGACCCCTCATCCTATAGTGGCACATAGTTATGGGACTCGGGTTGTCTAGAACCCTTATTCGCGTGGTGTTAAATATTACTCCCAAAACAGACTTAGTGTTTATATCATAATCATGTACTTAGCTTTGCATGGGCTAGTTTAAATTACGAAATTTGTAAAGTTGCTTGACATACGTGAACTAGCCATGAAAACAACGCCGCTAATTCAGCCATGATTCATAAGCTGAGATTCATGAAATTCGTGTATAATTGGATAGTTTATCATAACTTGAAAGTAGAGATTCATGAAAGCTTTTCATAGGAATCATGTAATTATTATCATAAACCATAATTAGAATCTTGAGAGAACCAATTTCATAAGAGATCATGGAGCTTTTCATCAAATTGGGTCGAGCCCTAGAAATTCATGAAAATCTTAATTGGAGACTTGAATTCATGAAATTGAGTTTGATCGGGCTTGAGGGTGGAAGAAATCCCCCATTCATGTCCCTACGTACTTAGGCTTTGAAGAAATCTTGCTAGGGTTTTAGACCCAAGAGAATTTGAGAAGAAGAAGAACCTTGATTGCTTGAGGACTTGAGAGGATTTGATCTTCAACTTTAGGTGTTGGGAATAGAATGAGGGTTAGGGCTGAATAAAACCCTCTAATACACCCTCTTAGGAGCTCAAAACGACTTAGTTTAGGAGTTAAGAACATAGGAAGTACGAAAATCCCTTAATAACTCGTCTGAGAAAGTCATCCCGGCAGACTTAACAGCTCAACTAACGCCCGTTAGTCCACCTAACGGTTTGTTACCTCTTTCCATCACCCCTGAAGCAAAATTCAACTCTATGATCCTCACTTAATGACTCCTCTTAACGATTCGTCATCATACTTAACGACTCACTGCTTAAGACTGCCAGAATCTCACATTTTCTCCAACTTTCCTCCCTTAATGGATCAATTGACAATCCGTCAAGTGTTTTGACGATCTGTCAAGTGTCCTAACGGATCACTTGATAGTTCGTTCTGTAATCTGGTGCAAATTCTGCTGTTTTCCCCGCTTTACGTCTAGGATCTGATCTTAGGGACTTTTTGGGTGTTACATTATCTCTCCCTTGAGAACATTCGTCCTCGAATGGAGACTAACATAACTGGAAGGATAGGGAAAGAACTACAATCCCAGAACTGAAAACTAAACAGTGAATATTGATGGAGTGATTGACTCCGAACTGAGATACATGGCTGAACTGAATTCATGAAACATGCATGCATACTAAGGCATGAAAGGAACTGAGAGACATGAACTTGACATGAAACTGAATAGAGTACTAAGGAGGAAACTAGTACCTCATGCTGAAATTGAGCTGGAAGGGAAGAGGTGAGGGTACTTGGCCATCATATCCGCTTCGGCTTCCCAAGTAGCTCCCTTTACAAGATGATTCCTCCAAAGGACCTTCACGGAAGCAACCTCTTTATTTCTCAACTTTCGAACCTGATGGTCAAGAATCTCAACCAGAACCTCCTCATAAGTCAGACTATCCTTCACACCAATGCTCTCTCGGAACCACTAAAGCTGGATCACTAATGCACTTTTTCAATAAGGGCACATGGAAAACTGGATCACTGATGCTAGCTCTGCGGGAAACTCTAACTCATAAGCCACATTGCCAACACGTCTCAGAATCCTGTAAAGGCCAACATATCGGGGACTAAGCTTCCCCTTCTTGTCAAACCTCACAACCCCCTTCATGGGTAACACCTTCAGAAACACCCAATCATCAACAACGAACTTAAGCTCTCTGCTCCTAACATCCGCATAGGATTTCTGATGGCTTTGAGCTGTTTTCAGCCTTTCTCTAATAAGCTGAACCTTCTCCATAGCCTCATGAACCGAATCTGGCCTTATCAACGTAGCCTTGTCTACCTCAAATGATCCAATAGGTGGCCTACTTCTCCGCCCATAAAGAGTTTCAAACGGAGCCATCTGAATGCTGGAGTGGTAGCTGTTGTTGTAGGCAAACTCAACGAGAGGTAAAGTGATCATCTCAACTACCTTTGAAATCAATCACACAGGCCCTCAACATGTCCTCTAAGGTCTGAATGGTCAACTTGGCCTAACCATCTATCTGTGGGTGGAAAACTGTGCTAGTCCCACAAAATGTGGTCTGGGGAAGCGCAAATTATGTGCAGATCTTACTTCTAACATAGAGGCAGAGAGACAATTTCCAATAGATCCTTGGTTGAATTTAGAGATTGTATTGAAAAATGAAGAAGGGATTAGGGATATATATAGTTGAGGTTTGGGGGTCAAAATACAATTTCTTTAAGGGTGGGGAAGGGGGGAGGGGGGGGGGTTTAAGAGATATATGATCTATGAGGGTGAGGGGGGTGTTTCTTTTGGGGGGTGGACGTGGACAGGGGGAACTTTTTTTAGCCATTTTGAACCATTTGTCAATGACCAAGTTAATGGTTCTTTTAAAAAAATTAATTGGTGTAATCAGATAGGGTGGGCCTGTCCTAGGTTGTTGGCTAGTTTTTGAGGCCAGCCCAACCCCTCTTTAATGTGACTGGGCCGGGCCCTTGATAGGTTGTGTCAGGCCAGGCTCTTAATGGGCTGGGTGGGGAAGGAAATGTGCCAACATGGCCCACATGCCGCACATACTTCCCGCTGTATCTTCTCTCTTTATTCCTGCTAGCCTTTCATAAAGTTCATGTAAAAACTTTTCAGTGTCCTCTGGCTGGCCCTGTTGAGGCCTCATTTGTTTGCACTTAATGGAGGTTTGAATCTGAATGGTTCAGATCTTAGGTTATTAAGTGCATTTGTTTTCGTTAATATTTAAGCACTTATTTAATCTAAATAGGTCTTAATCATTAAGATCCGGGACAGTCTTAATATCATTAAGAGGTATGTTTGTGTGGGTAATTTTCACCATCACTCTATCCACAACTACCAACTACCATCATTAATCATCTCTGTCATCACAATCACCACCACCAACCACCTCTGCCACCATTGCCAATCACCATTACCATCGTCAACTATCCTGCCATCACAACAATCACTAGCAATCACCGCTTGCTACCAATCACTACTATCAGTCTTTATCACACATTTCACCTCTATCTATATAATTATATCTACTGTCACCACCACCGTCGTCATCGCCGCTGCCACCACCTTTACCAACACTATTGGTCACTGCCAATACTACAGTCAATCCCTACTATCAACCACCTCCACCTTCATAACTAGCACCGCCACCAACTACCACCAACACATCGTCAAATTGCCATACTTTCTTCAGCCACCACCATCAACACCACCAACTACTAACAACAACCAACTTCATCATCACAATCACCACTATCAACTGCCACCATCAAAACCACCTCTATCATCACAATTATCACCACCACCACCACCACCTAGTCACTACAACATCAACCACCTCCATCATCACAATTATCACCACCACTGTTACGAGCAACTATCACTACCACTGTTACGAGCAACTATCACCACCGCCATTACAAGAAACTATCAACCACCACCGCCACCACTATTACTAGTTACTAACACCGATCATTACTACCACCATCACTACAAATCATCTTCACCATCGGTAGTAAACATAGATATATTATTTTTTAATCATATAATAAATTTATTTTATTTAATTATTTTTTATTTGAATTATATATTTAATATGTTTACAAATAAATAAATTATGCACATCCAAATGTTGAAAAACAAACAATCTTAATCATTCAGTGTTCAGATCTAGAGACAACGTCTTAATAATTCAGATGTGCATTTAGATCAGACGTCTTAATTTTAATGAAAACAAATGAGGCCTGAGAGTGATATCTCTAGTGATCTACTGATCCTCCTCTCGAAAGGTCAGTCACCATTGCCTCCTTGTTGTTCACAACTCTAATACTTGAATGCATCTTTCAAAGTTCTCCTCACATCAAACATGATGTATCCTTTCAATGTTACCACATAGTATCCAATATGCTCCGAAAAACCTAATTTTCTCCTTCCATAGTCCCCTCTCAGACACTTACCTCTATGGTTAGGTTAATTCAATAGTTATTATACTTCTCCATAACACCTGTTCCTTCTAAGCAAATCTCCACAACCACACTTCCGCGACATGAGCAGAATGTCTACTTTCAGATTGGGGAAGTGGTTGTGGAGATTCGCTTAGGAGGTGCACTTTGTATATTGCCAACTATCCATGTGCACTGACCTAGTTTATGGTAGGAAACTGCACATTTTGCTATAGGACCATTCAAAGGCATACCAGAATCATGTGTTTTTTAGTATTATTGCATGCTCTCCAAGTGACACAATCAGAGATAACAGTAACATCAAAATTCAACTATAACTGTTTGAGCTTGTCAAATCAATTAGGTTCAACTAACTTCTAAATAGTCATTTTTCAGTTGAGCTTGTACTCATAAATGGTGAGCTGTTTTGAGCTTGCATTTCACAATGAAATGTTGCCCGAAGCTCAGAATAATTCATTTTCTGTGTATATCTCAAGTTATCCATCTATTCATATATATATATTTTGTGGAAAAGTAATAGAAGATGTTTTTCAGCAAGGTATATCCAGGCAGCCCTTTGAATAGTAGGAGTAAGTTTCCACTCAGTTATAAGATGTTCTTAGCTCCTTTGTCTTTAACAACTATAGAAGAATTACGTTCACATAATGATTTATATACACATTTCTAGGGTCCTATTCTTTTCTTTCCACCAACAAAATGCCATATTCATCTGCCATTTAAAATAATTAACCTCTTTGATGAATTATGTCATTGATTTCATTTTCAGTTAATTTGATTTCTAGAGTAATTGCACCCAATCGTTGTAGTATCTCAAACTATCGGAAAAAAGTAAATTTTCCTGACTTTTGCAGTCCATATCTCTTCAATATACACATCTACTCTAATATGCACATGTGTATATCTATCTGTAACTCTTAAACTCTGTCCTTAACCTTTCTAAGTGATCTAACATGGGACGAGGGAACACCGTTTATGAAAACCCTTATAGCACTCTTATTTTCATGTTTCTCATTCCTTACCCTGATTCTAAATTCAGCTATGTCACTGTTTTGGTATATTTAACTGCTAATCTTTTATTAGAAACTACATAATTGCTATTCCTGACAAAAATTAGGCAAGCATCATAGTGAAGTGTTTCAAAGACAAAAAGCGGTCTATTTGAACTATACTTAGTGGGTACATAATATGGAATTATAGATGTCTACATCCAAGTCTGAATGGAAAAACAAAGAGATCACTAAGGTTTACAGTCAAGGATAAAAAGGGGAATGATTACATAAGCTGTTTTTCCATGTATTTAGTTCGATAAAGCCTACTGTTATTCTCACCCACAGGGGTTAGCTCAATTGAGAAAGATTGAGGGACTTGTGTCTTAGGTCACAAGTTCGAGCCTTGTGCTAAGCAAACGAAGCCCCAGTATTTACGTGGAGAAGGGTAGAGGGGCAGGCCCATCATTCTCGAGTTTCAAAGGTCGCGGTTGGCCCAAAAAGTTGGCACCGGACAGATTTCTCAATCATCCCCAAAAAGGCTGGCTGTTATTCTCTAGACTTTGAGAAATTAAGTCAAACGTCAGTCTCCAAATTTCAATCTAAGAATTGAAGTGAACTTGGTTTACTTCATATAGGATGGAGTATTTGTCTGAAGGAAGCAAATGAAATTGAGTCATTAAGAAATAATATTTATCTTTGATGACAAAAGTGTTCGTCCTAGTTTCAGGGCATTACTGCAATACTTATACTTGTTCTTCTTGTTTCACTTTATGCTTTTTGCTTTGTGAATTAGTCCTGCTCTTTCCTTTTTTTTTTTTTGCGATACTATTGCTTTCCAATGTCACTGAAGTAATTTTTCTTGTCTTTTCTAAAATCTTGTGGATTATTTGAACTTACTGTTTCATGTAAGAAGTTTCTGGAGATATGGATCTTGATGTGTGTTTGCTCGTAATGGATTACAAACAGCAACTGCAATCTGTTGTTGAAATGAAAAAACTCGCATGTCTCTGTCCTCTATGACAGCTAAGAACTGATTTTAAATCTATGCAGGAGGAAGCGGGGGATGGCTTAGTACTGCCAAAGCATAACAAAGGCTGCCACTGCAAGAAATCAGGTTGCCTTAAGAAGTATTGTGAGTGCTTCCAAGCCAACATTCTTTGCTCTGAAAATTGCAAATGCATGGACTGCAAAAATTTTGAAGGAAGTGAAGAGAGGCAGGCTCTTTTCCACAGAGATCATGCCAACAACATGGCATATCTCCAGCAGGCAGCAAATGCTGCTATAACTGGTGCCATTGGATCCTCTGGTTATGGATCTCCTCCAGTGAATAAGAAAAGAAAGTCTCAGGAGCTATTTTTTGGGTCAATGATTAAAGAGCCTGTTCATAGGCTCAGTCAATTTCAACAGGTAAACATCAGCTGTTCTCCGATTCAGCTTGACTTGTTTTCCATTTGTGCATGTTATCTGCATAATCTGGCATGGGGTCTGTTCAATAGGACATTAATTTTGTAATGAACAGCAATAAATTGTTGTTCTTGATTTTATGGTTATTGATCAGTGTTTCTATGCTTTCTAATAAGCAAGAGAAAAAACTTGCTTTAGCTCTGGCTGAATATTGTGATAATAGTTGATTAATGAACTCAAATTGTATCATACAGGAAAACCAGATTAAGGCTTCAGTTCCACCATCTTCATTGTCTTCCATTCCTGGTCCTCGTGTTGGTAATGCTGCAGCAAAGTTTACCTACAGGTATTGCTAACTGTGGAATAAGATGAATAATTTCATTCATATATTTCTATGTCATATACATGACTTTATATAGATAGGACATTGTGGAACAGAATCACCTAAATCCCATGAAATTTGGGATTATACAGAATCATATGCTGTACATAAAGAGGAAGAATCATAAATATGATATTTTAGGTTACAACAATTATCCTAAATTCTTAGAGGATTAGATTTTGATATGAACAATATCTTCCTGGAAATCCTCTATCAACCAACTCTCCCCCTCAAGCGGGTGAATGGATATCTTCCATTCCTAGCTTGCTTATTAGATCTTGAAACACATTGTGACAGTCCTTTTGTTAAAACATCGGCACACCTGATCTTTTGTAGATATAGATAGCGTACAAATAAGTCCGCTATCTAATTTCTCCTTAATGAAATATCTATCTACCTCAATATGCTTAGTGCAATCATATTGTACAGGATTATGAGCTATACTTATTTGCTGATTTATTGTCATAGTATAGTTTCGTAGGTCCTTCCCATCTTTTCTTCAAATCCTCAAGGATTATCTTTAACAATAACAACTGACAAACTCCCATATCCATAGATCAAAACTCGATTTCTGCATTTGATTTGGTTACTACATTTTATTTTTTACTCCTCCAAACTAGATTTCCTCCTAAGAAAGTGCAATATCCAGAACTTGACCTTCGATCCACTAATGAACCAACATAGTCCACATGAGTATAAGCTTCTAAAACCATGTCCCCTCTTATGAATAGTATTCCTTTTTCTGGACTTCGTTTAAGATATTATAGAATCCTATTGACCGCTTGAAGATGCATTTCTTTAGGATCATGCATAAATTGGCTCACAACACTTACAACAAAGACAATGTACGACCTTGTATGGGACAAGTAGATCAATTTCCCTACAAGCCTTTGATACAAGCCTTTATCTACCGCAGAATCTTCTGGAGCATTGCACAATCTATGATTATATTCAATTGGTGTAGCCACTGACTTACACCTTATTTTCCTGTTTCTTTCAGCAAATCAAACACATATTTTTGTTGGAAAATAAAGATTCCTTGTTTTGAGTGTCACTTCGATTCCTAAAAAATATTTTAATTTCCCAAGCTCTTTGATGTCAAATTCCTTGAGCAAACACTTATTCAAATTTTGTATCTCCTCTGAATCATCAATTATTATGATGTCATCCACATAACCTAATAATACTGTCACTTTTCCTGTTTTTGAGTGTCGTATGAACAAGATATGGTCTCGTTGACTTTGTTGATACCCAAACTTGATCATAACCTTTGTAAATTTTTCAAACTAGACACGACGTGATTGCTTTAATCCATAGGGTGCCTTCTTTAGTCTACACACCATTCCCTTCTTGCTTCCAAAACCAGGCGGAACCTCCATATAGATCTCATTTAAGTCTCCATGTAAAAAAGCATTTTTGCCATCAAATTGTTGTGGGTTCCAATTAAAAATCACAGCCAATGATAATAAGATTCTCATTGTATTCGCTTTTGCCATTGGGGACAAAGTTCCCAAATAATCAATTGCATAGGTCTGTGTATAACTCTTTGCTACCAAACGTGCCTAAAAATCTATGGACCCATTTGACTTATATTTCAGAGTAAACACCCATCTGCACCCTACCAACTTTTTCCCTTTTGGTAATTCCACAATCTTTCAAGTTTTATTTTTCTCCAACATTTCCATTTCTACCTCCATAGCTATCTCCCACTTTCTGTTTCCTAATGCTTCAGACAAATTTCTGGAGATAGGTATTGTATGGAGGTTACATAGAAAAGCTTTATGACTTGGGAATAGGTTTTGATATGTTAAGGTAAGGCTCAAAGGGTGTTGTGTACAAGTTTTGGTTCCTTTTCTGAGTGCAACGGGAAGGTCAAGGTCATTAGGTTGGTTAGGTTCTTCTTCATGATCAGTTTGGTTTGGTCTTTTTGATGGTTTAACAGGTTCTGATTGGTATTAAGAGCGGTAAAACAGAGAAGATGATTGCAGCTGATCAGTTAGCCTCTTTCTTCTGGAATAAACCTGCATTTTCTTACAACAGCACACCCAGTGTAATCTCACAAGTGTGGTCTGGATTATTTTCTGGAATTCCATTATCTATATCTGAATTAGGAGGCTCAGTGGACTTATTTGGATTTAGAGACTCGGGTGATTGAGGAACTAGTGACTCAGGCAAGGACTTGGCACCACTAGAGATAGACAAATCAAATAGTGATAAGCTAAATTACGCGGACTCTTCACTTTCGATACCGCACCCGTGTCGGACTCTCCAGAAATACACAACTTTTGGAGAATTCGACACGCACCCATCGACATTTTTGAAGACTCCGATCAACATAGATGATAAGTCTAGAGGTCCCTCTCCCTTCAATGATCCCCCCTGGTTGTAAGAATGATTAAAAAAGGACTCACTCTCATCAAATGTAACATCAACTTAAAAAAAAGAATTTCTTTGATGATGGTTGATAACACTTGAAGCTTTTTTGAGTTGGAGAATATCCTATGAAAACGCACTTAAGAGCACCTGAATCTAATTTGCTAATATTTTGAGAATTTATATGGACATAGGCAACACTCTCGAAGATTCTAGGAACAAATTTATTGAAAATTGCAAAATTTGGGAAGAATTCCTAAGAGTATCAAACGGGCTTTTAAAGTTCAGAATTCTTGATGATATTCTGTTACTAAGGTGTGGAGCAATTAGGACAACTTCCCCTCAATACCGTTTTGGAAGCCTTCTGTGAAACAATAGTGACTTAGTAATGTCAAGTAATAGACTGTTTCTTCTCTCTGCTATCCCATTTTGTTGAGGAGTATTGACACATAAAGATTCATGAATAATTCTCTCTCCTTTTGGAAGAAAACAAAGAGGTTTTGATTGAAGTAGCTCTTGATATTATCAGATCGGAATCTTTCAATTGGCACATCAAATTGGGTCTTGATCAAATTAAGAAAGGCAGGAAGAATTTGGCTGACCCTCTGATTTTTGCTTTAACAAATAGATCCATGTTACTCTTGTATCATCAATAAATGACACAAACCATCTAGCACTAGAAATATTTGGAATGGGATAGGGTCCCCAAATATCGCTATGAATGAGAGAAAATGGAGTCTGACATCTTTTATTACTAATTGAAAAGGAAACACATTTGTGTTTTGCAATTCCACAATCATCACAATGGAAAGTCTCAACAATCAAATCTTTGAACAAAGATGAAAACATCATTTTGATTACATAAAGGGACCGATAACCTACGCGACGATGATAAAGTCATACTTTCTCTTTATTGGACATAATAGTTTCATACAACAATGAACTAGATAAGGAATTCTTAGTTGTATCTTCACCATTGTGGAAATCCAGACAATAAAGACCACCTTTATCACTAGCACGCCCGATCATCTCCTTCGTGTTCTTCCTGAAATAAACTATGAAGGGAAGAAAGTTACTTGGCATTTGGAATCTTTGGTGAGTTTCTGGATAGATATGTGATTTGCAAATAACTTCGGGACAAGAAGGACATCTTTGAGTATCAAAGACTTTCCTAGTGATATGTTTCCCTGTCCAGCTATAGTAATAACTGAACCATTGGCGATAGTTATTTTTTTTATAGCTAGGGCAAAGGAAATATGATATAAAGAGATGAGAGGAACTGGTCATATGATCAGTTGCCCCGGAATCAACTGTACACATTGGAGAAAGTTTGTCTGAAACATTAGTAACAAAAAAGGAAGAAATACCCATGAAGGCTAATGAACAACTACCTGCTGAAGCTGAGGGGACTTGTGGATTTCTTTGATCAGTCTGAGGGCTGCTAGCTATATGTGCCTGCTTTCCATCACTAGTATTTTTGTTAGGAGATCTACATTGAGTTTCCAGCATCTTTCTCGGATGTGCTGATATTTTTTTGTAGTAGGTGCAGTAAAGATTGTCCCTATTAATTGGGGTTTGAAGGAAGCCACGGCCTTGATGGTGCCCTCCCATTATGAAACTCCAGATTCTCTTGAACTTGTCCCTTTTGTTACAAGAGTTGATCCTTCATTAATTTGAGTTTCAAGCATAACAGTTATCCGTCCTTCTTCGGTTCATATAATGGCTATTGTCTCGTTCAATGATGGTAGATCTTCTTTTTCCAAAATTTGCACTCGTACGACATCAAATTCTGCATTTAGTCTTGCAAGAAAATCATAAATCCTTTTTTTTTCCAATAAAGAATTTCAGAATCACAGCATCATCTTTGCAATCCATTTGAATCCATTGATAATGATCTATTTCTTGCCATTAACCCCTGTAAAAAACTAGAATATTCAGTGACAGATTGAGCTCCCTATTTTGCTGCAGAAAGTTTTGTTTTTATTTCATAGATCTTGGCAGCAAGATGTACTTTAGAGTACGTCTCTTTCACTGCATCCCAAATTTCTTTAGCGGTGCTCAGAAACATGATGCTATCACTAATTACCTGAAGCATGGAGTTCCATAACCAAGACATCACCATTGCATCATGTTCATCGCATGCATCAAATATGGGGTTCTCTTTAGATGGTCCTGTACCGAGAAGGTGTCGTAATTTCCCTTTTACCCTTTAAAAAAGGTACTAACTAGTTGAGCCCATTTTAAGTAATTTTTTCCATTCAACTAATAGGGGGCTTGAATGTTTTACAAATATCCAGTTGAAACTGTAGAGCTATTCTCTACGTCTGCAGAAACATTTCAAGAGGCTGGAATATTTGCAGTAGTACCCCTTTATGACATGGTTTTTGAATGGTTTCAATCTTTGGTTGGATAAAGATAGCAAAAGGGATTCTTCAAGACCGGATGAATAAAATAAAACTGGTCATGAATAAGCCTAAAGCTCTGATACCGTGTGGAATAACATAGTTGAATAATTTCTTTTACATATTTCTATGTCATATACATGGCTTTATATACATAAGAGATTGTGGAACAAAATCACCTAAATTTGGGATTATATAGAATCATATATTGTACACAAGGAGAAAGAATTATAAATATGATTTTCTAGATTACAACAATTATCCTAAAGATCTTAAAGGATCAGATCTTGGTATGAATAATATCTTCCTGGAAATCCTGTCAGCCAACACTAACTATCCTTGAGAAATTAAGGCCACTGCTCCTTCGGAAAACTAAATTGTTGCCTTGTTTTGTAGGTCTCTGTTAGCAGACCTAATCCAGCTGCATGACATCAAGGAGCTTTGCTCTGTTTTAGTTGTTTATGCAGGGGAAGTGGCCAAGATGCTTGCAGGTATACATGGATGTTTTCTGAGAAACTTAACTTAATTCACATCTACTTGCATCACCAATATTTTAAATATATCTTCCATTGTTAAATTTACTTTCCAGTTTCTTTAGTTTAAGGTCGTTTGATTGATTTTTCCACAAGACATTCTTACAGTTGTGTCAATTTTTTTTCTTTTAGACAGAATTGTTTCTAAGCCTTTTTTTGAATCATTACTGAAGTGCTTTCTTCTGTCTATATTTATTTTTTACTTCAATCAAGCCTTTTTCCTTCTTAATACCTTGGAGCTATGACCTAAGTGGCAGCACCAATTCCTTTAATTTTTCTATGAATCTAATTCTAGATAATAGTTTAAATGGATACTATAATTGTTTACCTTCTGAACTAAGTATAGATCAAGTGAAAACATTGGCCCAAACTGAAAACGTCGAACTTCAAGACTATGGAAACTTTAGCTAAATGGGTTATGGGTCATATGTCTGGCATGAATAGCTCAGGAGCATGAGCAATTTTAGATTCATTTATGTGTGTACTGCTTTATATTCATTACTAAGGATTTCCAGAGACTACAAGTTTTGTTTCTGATTCTCGTTTGATCCTTTTACCGATTTCTGGTAGGAGTTTGGGATACGTTGGTAATACCTTACAATAGCCTTCACACAGGATACTAGAGTAATTTCCATCATGTCAAAGACTCTTTTGTTTCTATTTTTCTCCTTTCCTGCTTCATTTTCCTTGCCATCTCTTTTCTTCTTAATAGAACCAAGTAGGAAGACGAGAATATTTTTAGAAAAAATGGAAAAGAGGGGAAGAACGGGCACAAGAGCAAAGAAAAGGAGGGGGACTAAGTATTGGGGTGTCGTGGACATGTTGCTGAAAGTGAGCTACAAATTAGAGAAATCTACACTTACGTATTGTTAGATAGTAATATACATAGTTAAAGTGCATACAGTTATACTTAGCGGTAGTGTCCCAAATTCAGAGAACATGATTATGTATCATGTAAACTGTGGGCGAAGGCTCAGTGTAAGAAAATTGTGTTATGCATCTCCATAATCTTTTCTCCGATGCCTTCATTTCTCGCATGGTATCATAGCCTTGGAGAGAATTCTCACTGTGCAGTCACCAGCATTGTCCAAAGAGGAAAAGATAGTCACCATGCATTTTCCAGTTATTTTTTGTGCTGTTTGTGTCAACTACCTGTTCCGTGAGTACTGTGCGAAAACCAGCACTGCCACTAGGTTCAGGACCTTCCGGGTGCCAAAGCCCAACAAACCTCTGGTGGCTGACTTCTACTTAGCCATGTGCCGGCAAGAGTAAGATCTTCGGCAACGCGTCAAGACCACGCCCTGAGCATGTACACTTTCCAGCCATCTCGTCACAGATCATTGTTCCTTGGGGTTGCCTGGTCATTCCGATGCATCCTGTTTATCGCCAATTACAACCGCTGGTTGTTGAGATCCATCCTTTCCAGCAAACTGTCCTGTGACTTTCTCTATTTTAGCGACAACTTTAAAAGTCTCTTATAAACTGGTGGTTTGTTGGAGCCTCTGCTTGCCCTTGGGAATTTTCTGGTGACCTTTTTTACCATCTTCAGGCTACCAGCAGTGTTCCCGCCGCTTCCCAATGACTTTTCCGACATAACTAGTGTCTCTTGTTAGCTTTTCTGGCTGTCTATTAAGGCTGTTGCTAATTGTTTGATTAGAACTCCATTTTAACCATGTCTTTCAGGTTTAATGTGTTTATTTCCAACAACACATGATTTGGAAATTCAAGTTATATGATTACTTTGGAACCTTTAGTTTGAAGTTCAAATTATTTAGCTTTGGCTTCCTCTATTGAGTTATGTTGCTAAGAATATGGTTGTCTGTCATGATCTCTGAATCTACATTTAAGATCACATGGTGTTTTGATGATTGACAAACTATGTACACGTGACAATCTCCATGAGAATAGAAGACTGAAGAATGAAGAATAAAGAATCAAGAACTAGGTCCTCACACATCTCTAAGAAAAAGTGAATATTAGCAACACTGCTAGAGGAACTCATGACAAAACCTGTTCCTTTGAGCAGAGGAGACTGTCAAAGATAAGAGATGAAGTTTTTCACGTGTGCACCGGGATTTCTTGGAAGAACTTGAATATGAGAGAATTTAATTCAACAAGGAATTGGAGTTTTATACAAGGAAAGATCTCATAAAATATGCACATGGAATTAGCCTCAAATAAGGAGATCTAGAAGCCCACATGCGTGAAGAAGAGGAAGACAAAGTCAAATTAGGATTGGAGTCATGGAGAGACTTGAACCAATTCTTATTTGGACTGGAGAGCTCGAAGGCGACTACTTCTATATATACAACACGACATCAAATCTTTGGAGTTTGACCACACCCAAAGACAGGCCTCAGAGTGTTCCTGGTTCTGCACGAAGAGTCTCGAAGAAGAAGCTGTTGCTATAGCAAAGAACCTGTTCCCATCAAGTTTTATTCATACAACTCTTTAGTTGTAATATTTAGTTTCTTGGAGTGGTTCTAAGACAGAATCTTGATTACATTCATAGTTGATTATAGTAGGTGTTGTCTTGTATTGTAAGATACTTCATTGATTGGGTAGAGTCATTGAATAAGAAGAGTAGAGAGGATAGAGGACGGGATTGTTGGAAACAATTCCTTATGTGTTACAAGGGCAACTGTAAACCTATACTTTGGCTCTAGTAGTGAAAGAGTTTGGAGAAAAGTCCTATAAAGATAGGTCGTGGTTTTTGACTTGAGTTTTCCACATAAAATTATTTGTTGATTTACTATTCCGCAATTTACCTTCTTGCATAGTTGCTCAAATAATTTGATTTTTTGAGTACTTAGGTCACAACCAAACTGACAGTTAGTATCAGAGCCAGATCTTTCAATAATGGCAACACCTTCAATGACTGAACATGGCTGCACCTCCTGTAGTTCAAGAATGTCAATCAACAACACGACTACCATGCTTCAATGGTAAATACTATGGCTGGTGGAAAGCAAGAATGCAAGACTTTATTGTAGGAGAAGATCTTGAGTTATGAGACATCATCATGGAAGGCCTCGAAGTCCCCTATGCCACAGATGACAAGGGAAAGAAGACCATCCCAAAGAGGAGAGATGAATACAATGACAAAGACATGCAAGGCCATCCATAAGAATGCCAAGACAAATAAGTTGCTTATTTGTGACAGGTCCTGATAAATACAACAAAATCTCCTCATGTGCAATTGCCAAAGAAGTGTGGGATACTCTGCAAACCACACATGACAGAATGAGTCAGGTAAAGAAGTCTAAAATGGCCCTCCTAAATAGGCAGTACGAGCTCTTTAAGATGAATGATGAAGAATCTCTTCATGAGATGTTCAATAGGTTCACAGATGTAACTTAATGAACTTAGTTCTCTTTGAATGGTTATTCCTCATGCACAAAGAATTGAGAAGCTGCTCGACATATTACCTGGGAGAGCAAAGTCAATGCCATTATAGAAGTAAATGATCTATCTCTACTTATCATTGTTATCAGGGGTAGTGAGACATGAAAGAGTCATTAAAGAATCGAAGGGAAAAAAGAACAAGTGCATCTATCTCCCTTCACAGCATCAGTCTACCAGAATATTTTTGGTTCACTCATCACTCTCTCGACTAACAGAGAGGGGATTTGGTTCGCATCAAGTATAAATGATTCATATCCTACAATGAATAGACTTCATTTCATAAAGGTCCCATAATTTCAATCCCTCATTGTACCTTTTTTAGTTATCGTTGTCTATCATCATCCTATTATGCTTTTGTAGTATCTTTGTCCATCTTTTTGTATTCCCTAAGTCTACTACATCTGTACAAGTGAAGCACTTTTTCGTCTAAGATGACGATAGGTTATGATTGAAGAGATGTGTACTCTACATGTTAGTGGAACTTGGAAGCTTGCCCCTCTGTCTCCATGCAAATTTACTGTTGGTTATCGGTAGGTTTATGTAGTCAAAGTTGGTCTGGATGGTCAAATTGCTCAACTCAAGGCCCACCATTTGCAAAGTCTATACTTAGATATTTGTACTTGATTAAAGTGATATTTTCTCTCCCTGGCTAAAATAACATATACCTTTTTTTTTTCTTCTATTCATGGCTTTTGTTATACATTGTCCTATTTATCTGTTAGACATTAAGAAAATTTTTCCTTATAGAGATCTTAAGGATGAAGTTTATATGGAGCAATCACATAGTTTTTGTGCTCATGGGGAATGTAGTGGTCTTGCATATCTACTGCGTTTGCCACTTTACGATCCGAAATAGTCTCATTGAGTTTGGTTTGGTAAGTTAAACACATTTGTTTATAAGTTTGGCATGACTCGTCGAGAAACCAATTTTTTTGTGTTCTATAAGCATTCTACTCTAGATCTGTCCATTAGTTGGTGATGCATGTTGAAGACATGTCATTACTGGCAATGATCAAGAATTCAGAGGCGAATCTAGGATTTCTACAACATGGGTGCATCACTTAAAAAAAGAAAGAAAAAATGTATTAAGTGGGAATTGATCCTAAATACTCAAGGTAAATAACTTAACCTTCAACCAAGTGCACCATCTAGCCTTCTTGTAGCATGGGTGTCAGCATATAATATTATACCAATTTTAAAAAATATATACATAAAATATCGAGTTTTACGGAGAGACCATAGGTTCACGTGTCCCATTTTTTATACATAAAATCACCCCTGATCAAGATGTATCATTAAATTAGCAGCATCTCTTTCAGCACTTCTAGAGATTATTGAGGTTACTTAGTCTAGATCAGATTTTTTCATTTGATAATGGGAGTATGTTGTAGCCATTCTTATAGAGACAGGAATGACAGGCTGTAGATCCATTGACACTCCTGTGAATTCAAATGAAGCTTCTGTCAAGATAGGAGGAGCCTTTTAGTGATTCTGCAATAAATAAGCAGTTGGTTCGTAAGTTGAACTATCTCACAGTGGTCAACCTAATATTGTCTTTCCGGCGAGCGTCGTAAGTTTTTCTATTGACTTTCCATGTCATGCTCAGTGGGATGCAGTTGTCTACACTCTTTGATATATAAACTCAGCCACAAGAAAGATTACTTTCGAGGGCTGAGACCATGAACAAATTGTTTGATGCACAAATGTTGTTTGGGTAGGATCACCTTCTAATAGATGTTCTTGGTATGATATTAAATTGACTTCTTGTTGCCAGTCCATGCTTGCTGTCATGCTGGCAAAAGTAGGGGTTTCAGTCGGTTGGATATTGTGTTCTGGTGGGAGGTAATTTGATGTTTTGGAAGAGCAAAAAACAAAATGTGGTTGCTCAATCTAGTGAACCACGTAATGTTGAGCAATGGTTGGGGCAACTTGCAAACAAGTTTGGAAGATCAAAAAACAAAATGTGGTTGCTCGATCTAGTGAACAGCGTAAAGTTGAGCAATGGTTGGGGCAACTTGCAAACAAGTTTGGTTCAATAGTTGCTCAGAGAATTGATTTTTGGATAACTCAGTCAAATAGAGCTTGTGTGATAATCAAGTTGCTCTTTTTATTGCATCAAATTTAGTGTCCGATAAGAGTACTAAGCACATTAAGATCCACTTTCACTTTTTCAGAGAAAAGACACTCTAGACACTCTCTGGATGTATTGTTACGAAAAACGTGAAATCAATTGGTCAGCTTGCAGATTTTTTTCACCAAGTCCCTTAATGTTCCTCGTATATTTATATCTATCGCAAACTTGGTATATATGACTTGTATGCACTAGTTTGAGGGGAGTGTTAGATGATAGACGTACATAGTTGGTGTGTATAGATATACATAGTGTTAGTGTCCCACATTGAGAAAACATGATATGTACTATGTAAAGTGTGGATATAAGATGGGCATCTCCATAATCTTTTCTTCTGTATCTTTGTTTCTCTATGAGTTGTTGGAAGAAGTACTTTTTTCTCCAAATATTCTACAAGGGGAGGTAATCAGAGAAATGACAGGCTACAGAGTAACTTTCAACAGCAAAAACAACAGCAGCCTGAGGGAAGTGTGTCTGATTTTCTCAAGAGGATATTAACAACAATGCTGACTAATCATTAACATAATTATGGATGATTAACTGGACAATAATGGATCTCAACATTTAATATAGTGAGAAAACTGGAAATACTATCCGGATATTTCTTGTCCTTGCTATGCATCAAACGTACTCTATGTTTGGTTAGGATAAGGGGTTGAATGAGTGGATTTGAAAAATGGAGGGGTAAGGGACCCTCCAATTGGACAAATATAGTAGATATTTCACTTTTACTTCTCTTCCAACCATATCAAATAACCAGAGGTGAAACATCATTACTTCTCAAAAAGAGGTTAGTTCCTGTTGGGATCGAAATAGCAAGGTGTCATGCGGAAGCTAATAATCGCAAACCTTGATGGCGATAAATCAGACGACAAAGAAAACTATACTAAAAAAGACATAACAATTTAATATGGTTTGATTAATTGATCTACATACTAAAAATTAATATAAAAGCATAAAAGCTATTGAGAGAATAATCTTCCCCTAAACAAAATTCTTTACTGACTACATTGTGGATGCTATTGTGTTGTGTATGAGAAGAAGAGATCTTCTATTTATAAAAGTCTAAATCTTCTCCTCCAAGAAAAGGATAGCCCTAGAAGATTTCTTTTCTACCAAGAAAACCTTTTTGAAGTAAAACACAATTATGATGTAGAATCTAACTAAGGTAAAAATTTAGGGCAAACCCTAACAGTCCCCCCCCCCCCCCCACCCCCCCCCCCCCCCACACACACACACACAAACCAAAAAAAAAAAAGCACTCTCTTAGTGAAACCAAACATAGACTCACTATTTTCTTTCCTTATCAATCATTTATGAAGGATGAGAAGACAAATGGAAAAAAGAAAGGAAATCCTCCAATTCTTACCCATCAGTCCAAACAAAAGAAAATAACTAAATATTCTAATAGGCATTTAGTTGAACTTTTCATCAATTTGTTAGTGCCCAGTTGGTGGAACATTTTGTAGACTGAAGTTAGCTAGTTTCAAGTGAATTTAGAAGATCTATGATCAGTCTAGACATTTTAAGTGAAGATAATGTCGAGTCAAAGGCTTGACCAGAGATTTGGATAATGTGCATGCCAATTAGTAAGGAACAAATCTAGGTCAATTATTTGTTAGAACTATTTTAGAAGCAAATTTGCTAAAACTTCTCTACACCAAAATGATAAAATACAATAAATAAGTGAACTAATGTCCAATTGTTTTTTTTTGGTTCTTTGGTTGTACTGAATGGAAAGGAACGGAAAGGGAAGGAAAGGGGTTGAGGCCCCTTAGAGGGTGAGATTCTGGTTTACTTTAATCACAAAAGTTTATACAAGCATTTGTCAAGTCTTCTTCAGTTTTTCAGTTTCTTTCCTAGTCCTTCCTACCAATCTAATGTGATGTTACACTTCACTATTTTGTGTCTGACAGCCTAATAGAAAACTTATTACTGCTTCAGAGGCCCATTTTGTTTGAAATGGGGCTTTTGTGTTTGAATATGGTGAAAATATATTAAGGTAATGTTGTGTACATTTTGTAGTGAGTGACTTCATGCGAAGATACTAGGATGAAATGGGTCAACTTTGTTATAAATTCAGAGATTGTTTCATTTACCATTTGAATAAAAAATTGTATATTTAGAAGCTTCATGAAATTCTCAAGCACATGTTACTTCCAAACTAATATAACATTAAGCGCAAAATTGTTGTAAAAGAGATTGTTTTGACACTCCAGATAGTATAAAGTATTTTTGGCATGGAGGGAGTAGCTAGAATTTGATAAGAAAATACATATGTCATGCAGAATTAATAATGATATAATGTAATAGTATGATATATTCGTTTGACTTTATTAAGGCAGTAAAGTTTTTTTTGTTTAAAGGTCTAGGAAACATGTTAATCTTTTGCGTAAAGACTAACAGGAAGTAGGCGAAACAGTGAAATGGAATAGAATGAAATTGAGTCAGGAATTGTTTCTTGTGGAACTGGGTTTCTTGGGATTCTTGAAGAACAAGGATGACATCTGGCAGAAATGTCTTTAATTTCCTCCTTTCTAAATGGGGAGGCACCAAGTCTTAGTGCTGGAACTGTCCACTCTTCTCAATCTTATATGGAATAATAGAGTATATGAAAGACTTTAATACTGTTTTAATACATCAAATATTATTCATGTCCGTCCAGAACAGACTATATAATATTTCTATTTATAGAATTGTGAGTTTTGAATAATCTAGAACTCTTAAAACTATGAGGACACTGTCTAAAATGACAATTTTAGATTTTCTTATCTCTAGCAAAAGATTAGACTATCTCCAAACTAGTAGTTCAAACCTTCTCTCCAAATAAAAGAAAAGGTCATCTCTACTTTATTTTCAACTAAATCATAAATATATATGAAAAGTATAGATATTAATGTTGCTATATATTATTTAGCTAACATTATTCTCCTGGATTGTAAAACACTCAACTTTGAAAAGTAAGACTAATAATGTAACTTGAGAGGATCCCGATTGACCGAAAGAAATTCATCCTTGTTGGTTCATGTAGTGTGATATGTTAGTTAATCCAGCCATCCATTAATTACAGTACTTGTGTAAACTACTTGCTTCAACTTTTGAAATATTAAAAGATTGAAATACTCTGTGTAAACCACCAATTCAACTTTCTAAAATATCAAAAGATGAGAGGTCAAGTTCCCGTATTTGGCTTATACTTGAATGATGATAGGAGGAGTTGTTTTTAGCTTGAGCACGCTTCTTAAGAAAGCTGCTCACTCCTAGAAGGTAAGAAGTGTTTCTACTTACCCTTAACCAAATGCCTTAAAACGAAGTAGCTCTTTAATAGTTTCTTGATTATGTAAAACTCCATTTATTTAAACAAGGGTAAAATCAGAGCAAAAAATTAATGCCTTCTTGATTTTGTAAAACTACGCTTATTTTGAAACAAAATGGCAAGTAAAAATATCACTTAATTTGAAAAGGAGGGAGCATTATTAATGATACCAGAAAGTGTAGAAGTCTGTGATGAAGAAGAATCTTGACCTCTTATACCAAATTGATTCAGCTCAAAAAAGAGGAGGATGCAAGGGAAAAGGAAGAATTTAGGCAGAATACATGAATTATCCCTAAAGTTTGTCAATAATTTTCAGTTAGACACCTTAAAGGGTCTGACCTATTGAAAAATCTGATCTATACTCAAACTGTGCTTATCTAACATGTCTTTGAAGGTTGGCCAAAATATGCAAGCACATGAAGTTCACACCCAAAATCACCTACCAAATTTTACCACCTCACCCAACACTCCCCACTACCACGACCCCCCTACCCACACGCCAGTTACTCATCCCAGCCAAGAGGAAATCGAGTTTTTTAATCTAATGAAGTGGTTGTAATGACAGGGAGAAAGGAGCAAGGGGAAGGTGGATGGTGGTGGTGGCAGTGGTGTCAGGGAGAGACAATTTGATATGTAGTATATCATAGCTCTTTACAGATTGTGAGTTATTTTTGTTTAAAGTTATGCCTTGTGCATGCTCACTTGAAAACTTTAGTCCGTTGAGTAGTTCCCAACTTGTCTTGGCCCAATGGCTCTCCTTGGACCGTTTATCACTTCACCTTGTACACCTTATTATCATGCTTAAGTTATGTTGTACTAGCCTCTTTAGGCACAGAAAAGGATATTTCTAACCTCATTACCCCATAACGCCTCTGGGGTCCCCCCTTCTGGAGCTAGTCGGTTCTGAATGATCTCCCTGTGAGCTTTAAGAATTAAACCTAACTCGAAATTTTTTGAGGCGCTACATGGAGGATGACTAAGCTCGGGTAGGCACGTATGCATATGCTGGTACGATGCTTCTTTTTGATGATAGCTAATTTAGGATCTAAATTCGCTTACATATTCTTCTAATGTGAGAAGGGGACCTTGGAGTAATTGGTAAAGTTGCTGCCATGTGACCAGGAGGTCACCGGTTCAAGCCGTGGAAATCGTCTCTTGCAGAAATGCAAGGTAAGGCTGAGTACAATAGACTTTTGTGGTCCGGCCCTTCCCCCGACCCCGCGCATAGCGGGAACTTTAGTGCACCCGGCTGTCCTTTTTATTCTTCTAATGTGGAAAAGAGTTTTATAAAAAGACGATTGAAAATCATTTTATCTGGTGCACCTACATAGAGGACATTATCATGATAAATCATTTTTGAACAATCACTGGGAGTTTTGTTTATCATTTTTTTTCACCATTGAGATATTAACATCTAGTATCTAGACGTTTTTCCATGTGATTTGCTTGGTTTTAGCTGACATTTCCAATATTCAATACATGATGTTTTAATTGAATATTAATGCTTTCAGATGAAAAAGACGCTTCATTAAAACAGGCCAAGTGCCACAGAGAAGCTTCTTATCCTCCCTCAGGTGTTGAGAAGGTCATGCCTGATGATTGTTCAGCTGGAATCCAGGTCAAGAGTATCAGAGCAGATGAGTCTAGATTGGATGGTGCTGATGTATCAAAAGAAAGGCCAATATCTCCGGGAACATTAGCTCTCATGTGCGATGAACAGGATACGATTTTTACTGCTGCCGCTGCTCCCCCTAATGACCAAACAAGCCTTAGCTATAATACATCTTTCCAACTGCCTCATGGGCAGGGCATGACAGAAATCTACCCAGCACTTGAGAGAATCATGTTGACACAGACTCGTGATTGCCTTAAAAAGCTGATCACTTTAGGAGAAATAAAAGGCAAGTTCCTATTTTTTGTCTGAAAATCTGATTCTGCTTCATCAATTGATAGCACTGGTCAAATATATCTGCATCAATGAAACCATAAATAAGCCATAAAATTCCTACCAATGGAAATGGACATACAACATGAAAGCTTCAATCAAGCAACCAATCAACTATGCCTCAATTTGAATCTATGTATAGACCAGATGGTCTTCAAAAATCCTCTTGTAACTATTCCGCTCTATGCAGTCCTATTAAGTAAGACAAACTTGGGGTTCGCTAAAGTAGAGTATATCTAACATTTACTTGCACTGATATTACAAATCTCTAACCAGGCTTAAAAGACTTGCCAAATACCAGACTTAAAATTGTAAAAACAATACTTAGGTCTTTATGTCCAACTATCTATATGGATTAATTTTTCTTCAGTATGCACATGTAATTTGGTGAAACATATATACTTTTGAGATTTGAGAAAAGAAATAGGCATAAAAAAAAATCTAGTTTGTGTACTGAAATATTTATGGATTCCTCTCTCCATGCCGAGGACTGGTAAAGTGAGGCAGGCCAAAGAAGATTCCATTAATTGAACCTTCTGTTGGTTAGGTAGTCACAAAGCTGAAATTATTGCACATAATCAGTTGCTAAGAGCTGAAAATTTGGAATTTAGATGAGAAAATAGACAACTGGCACAAGTCTTGTGAGTGCTGGAAACAAAAGGCTTACCGAGTGAAGCCGCACTGTCATGGGATCACGGAGGCAATTGAGTCTAGTTCATTTGGTAAAAGTTTAGCTGAAGACGTCAAGTTGGTGAACATACTCAAAACAGTAAATACATTGATCCAGCAGACCAGACCTTCAAGAGTGGTCCACTGCACTTGTAAGGATTTTACTTTCCAGTTCCCTTGTCCATAAAACTTGACATTTCTTAGAACCATTCTGAAATATAGTTGAAAATTTCATAAGTCTGTGAGTCAGCAATATTCTTTCTTTCTGAATATGTTTAAGGGGAGAGGGTGGGACCTCTAAAAATGCAAATTGTGCTTTGGTTCATTTGCAGTTTTGCTACCCCTCCCCACATCACGAGAGGAACACAAGTCCATATGTTGGTACTGCTACATTTCTATATTGGATGTCATGATTATTTGTTACTAAACACGTCTATTCTGAATACAGAAACAAAATGTTCTTCAATGGTGCGAGGTACCGATTCAGGTAGACAAAACAATTTGAGCAGCAATGGGCTTAGCCAGGACCGATTCAAATAATCAACATGAACCTTTCAGTAATCGTGTTGCCAATACTGTTCCACCTCCACCTCCACCGCAAAAGGTTGACCCTGCAACTACCGGATGGGAATAGGGAGGGATGCGAAAGAAAAAATCTGAAATAAACTGTAAAGAGTTTTAGAATGAGGTTTGTCTGCAGCTGCTGTATCTTTGTAATATTAGGCTGTTCTTCTTTGGGTTTTCTCTTCGATGCAGTGACAAGGTTATTTCAGGCCTCCCATTAGAACTAACCAGCTGCGCTCATGCAATTCTTACTACAGTTTTCCTTGGTATAAAGAAGGGTAAAGTAAACAAAATATCCGTCTAGACCTGTTTAATTGCTTTTTTTTTTTTTAAATCTATCTATATCTATATTATTAATTATTAAACATTAAAAATGTGAAGATTCTTATAAATATTTGTCTGAACTTTTTGCCATTTTTAAAAAGACTCTGCAATAGGCATTATTGTCATTTATATTTTCCTCAAGTTATTATTTTAATTATCTTTATAATATTTTTAAATATCATAAAATTATAATTACATACAAACTCTAAAAATATTTCCTTCATAACTAACCCTAAAAAGAAATTTTTAGAAGAGTTTCTTGCTTGCATTACCTAAAAAATTTCCCTAAAGTCTTTTAAAATATTCCTTGCCCGAATGAGTTCCCTAAAAATATTTTCTCTAAAAAAAGGAAAAGGATCAAAACTATCTCTCTACTGTCGTTTATTAGTTGGCTTTGCCCTTAATTGTACTATAGGATCAAATATACCTCTACTGTTAATAAAGTATGCAGAAATATCCCTATTTTGAATGGAATCTCTCAAATCAAACAAAAATACCCAATTATTCCTAAATAATCCACTGTCCTCTTTTAATTCTATCCGATCTGATCCACTAAACTAAATAAATCATATCAAATTAAATTTCAGTTATAAACACTCTAACCCATATCAAATTAAAGGTTCCTCTCGCTCTGATCTTTCCTTCTTATTTCTTTTAACCACAAATTTAACCTCGTACCAATATGATACCAATGGTTAATTAAAAAAATATCAGAATGTTGAGCCGTGCAAATTGCAATCTCTTAAGTGTATTATAATACCTTTTTTTTTATTGAGCTACTTGACTTCAAATCCTGCCTCTCGGTGTTATGTTTTTTGCTTTTTTCAGATGTTATTTTCCTTTTCACTTCTCAAATTAGTCCGATGGCCACATTTGAACCGTTATTAATATTTAGCCAGAATTTAAAATATAATTAATAGATAACCATTTTTTAAAATAAAAATAGGACAAATATACCTAGCTAAAATACAAAAACAAATCTCAGCATAATGTGTTACTCCAACACATTTGCTGATATTCGAGTGAGAGAGAACTTTAATTTGCTATGGGTTTTGAGTGTATAATTGGAGTTCAATTTGATATAGATTACTTAGTTTAGTGGGTCGGGTCGGGTAGGTTAAAAGAGGGCAGTGGGTTATTTAGGAAAAATTAGGTATTTTTGTTTGATTTGGGGGATTTCATTCAAAATAGGGGTATTTTTACATACTTTATTAATGGTAAGGTCCTGTAGTATAACTATGGGCAAAGTCAGTTAATAAGCGATAGCAGGAAGATATTTTTGATCCTTTTCCCAAAAAAAATTTCTTCCATCGATTTTTCTATTTCTTTTTTTGCATGAATTTTTTTACTAGCATGCATCAAATTAATTTTTCTTAATAGCGGTGTCCTAATATTCTCATACTTTCAATCTTTGTTGGTTTATGATCGTGGTGTCTTATTCAAATTCTTCCACTTTTATAAAAAAAATTATAATTTCATAATTTATTTATCCAAATCTTCTTCTTTAACAACGTTGTCTCAAAGTCTTAAATCCATATTTTTCTGTTTCATGTTATAGATCTGGAAAAGAGAATAATCTCTGTTATTTCATATTGTGAATTTAAAGAAGATATTATCTTCTTTTTTATTTCGTGTTGTGAATTTGAAGAACATAATAATAATTACTATAGATAGATAGATTATTTAAACAAATGGCACATTTGTTTTAACATCAATTGTTATTTTTTAATATTTTTATTTTTCTTGTATATGTTAAATTTAATATATTGACACGAAACACACATGCAACGCACGCACACTAAAATAATTTATATTAAAAGCACAAATGTTCTTATTGTTCGCCTTTTTTACTCTCTAAAAATAAATTTCACATTAAACAAAATTGTCATTGAATTTTCTAATATTTAAATTATGCATAAAAATACAATTTGAGAAGAGGGTAACTCGATGCACAAAGCATCCCGCGTTAACAAGGTTCGGAGAAGGATCGCACCCCAATGAGTGTGATATAGACAGTCTACCCTAATGCAAGAATTAGTGGTTATTTCCACTAATTTTGATGAATTTTTCTTAGTTTGGACAATCAATTATAAATAAATTAACGAGTTTGTGATATGATATCAATTTATTAGTGCCAAAACAATCCAGTAATAACTCATAGTATGATTTTGTAAGTGTTGATTATTTAAACTAATAACTTATGCTATATGTCTATTCCACTATAAAATTTTGTATTACAATGTGTCTTCGTAATGCTAATATTTATATCAAATATTATTTTATAAATATCTTAGCAATACAAATTTTGTAATAAATAACATTAAATACACATGTAATGCATGTATTTAAGTGCTCATCTAAAAACAAATAATTTTTTTACCTTTCAATTAAATGCTATTTCTACGACGTTTTCATTTATTGAAAAGTTTTAGAACAAACTGAAGAAAGAAATACTGGATTAGATTAAAATCTTAAATATAATCATTTATCAATTTGAAATTCATAATTTTCTTTCTAAATTCTTATATTGTTACACAAACACATCTTTTTAAAATTATTTATATTATTTTAAATTTTTTATCTTTATTAATATGAGGGACACGAGCAAGACGCGTACATCACAATTGATAAAATTTTCATTTACTATTTTACACAATTATTATTTAAAATTATTTTCATCACTTTATTTTATCATATTAAATTTTTTATTTATGGCATAACTCTATTTACGATATAAACCTAAAAAAAAATTTAAAAAAACAATATTTTGTTTCTTTTTGTTTCTACCTTATTTTATTATATTTGATTTTCTATTTTTGACATAACTCTGTTTATAGTGTAAACCTTAAATTAAAAAAAGAAAAATCCACAAAAATTTTTGTCCTTTTTGATTTGGAAAATGTAGACTTCCTCTTTTTTCTCGTACTGATGAATTTGTTTTTTTTCCTTTTTGATAAATTCCCTCCCCCTCCCCCCCCCCCCCCCCAATACACACACCTTCTTTAATAACAATAATAATGTCTTAATATTCTTAAATTTTTAAATTTTTTTATTTATAAATTCTTCCACTTCTAGAAAAAAATTTATAATTGTATTATTTAATTCATCAACTTTTTTACATCAACATCTTTTATTCAATCTCTAACTTAATATGTTTTCGTGTTAATCTATCTTTTTCTTTTTTCATGTTATGATTTTTTTTATGTTATGGATTTGAAAAAGACAATAATAATTGTTATGCCAACTCAAGTTGTTGTATTCAGAATAATTTAACTTAAATCGTCTCATTTAGTTGAGTCTAATATTAATATTATATTGTCTCCTTTAATTGAGTCTTATATTTATATTATATGATTTAATATCTATATTAATATAATTTTTAAATTAATAAAAATAGATAAGAACTCAAACATATTCTCTATTTTTATTATATTTTAGGAAAAATGCATAAAATCCCCTCAAACTTGTCCACATAATTTAGTTTAGTACTTTAACTTTACGGGCGTTTTATTTACCCCCTTAATTTAATTGAAAGTGAATTAATACCACCTTAATAAGTGACATGGCAAAAAAATATTTTTAATTTTTGAAAAGCGCGTTAGAAGAAAAAAATATTAAATATGGTCTAAAACTATACATATGTCATCTTCTAATTGGATGATGCAATTAGTTATATTTAATTATGTTTTTCTTTATTTTTTATTTTTATTTTAGATTTTCTTTTTTCTTTTTTACCCTTTCTCTTTCTTTTTCTTTTCTATCCCTCTGTTTCTTCTTCTTTCCAGCTTCTTCTTTTCAACACCAATCAAATTTCTCACTATCTTTTCTCATCCTCCATGTCATTCTCTTCTTCTTCTTCTTTTTTTTTTTTTTTAATTTCTTTAAAGATTAAATTGCTTGATGAGTTTACTATTGTAGCATAAGAATAATAATAATTTATTTTATAGGCAGATTATATGTGGGTTTAGTTGATGGGAAAAGTTATTTGTTGATGCCATTTTTTCCGATGAAGCTGACCTACATATGTTATCTTTTTAAACCACTGACTAAAACATTTTCCTCAGATCTTTCCCTTTTCTTACGAAATTCAAGATCCAAAATTGAAATTGCAATCGTCGCACTCATCCCGAAAAAATTTGAATTCCTGTGACTTTTCTTTCATCAATTAGATTGTTTATCTCATCTATAAATTATCTTATTGAGAAATCTTTGAATTATAAGCAAGGTATGAGTGTGTGTTGTAGATCGAAATGTTGCCATGAACATATGCCATGAATATGGAAACAAAAAAAGTGGGGAAAAGAAGAAGAAAGGAAAAACTAAAAAAAATTTAAAATAATAGTGTTAAACACGTGTTAGGTGCGTATATAACACTTCTATACATGAATTTGTGATTGTTAGGAAAGTGGTATTAATTCATTTTCGATTAAATTAGGGGGCCGGGGGAGGGGGTGGTAAATAAACGCCCGTAAAGTTAAAGTACTAAACTAAGTTATGTGAACAAGTTTAAGGGGGATTTTATGCATTTTTCCTGTATTTTATATATGTGTGTGTGTGTTTTACCATTAAAGTTTAATTTTTTGCAAGACAGAAAAGTTCATGCTATACTTTTCAATAGTTATATCAAAAAGTGAAATATTTACAATAAGACAAAATCTGCTACATCATAGACGGACTCATTAATAGTGTTAATCCTAGTTTTGTATCAGTAAACAAGGAGATTGAGGTTGGATTCAGTAACAACACTATAGTTCAGAAATATAACAATCACTTTTCTATTATTACTTTTTCAAACAATTTTGTTTCGTTTGAAGATGCAATACAATCTTCCGATAGAATAATCTTTAATAATTTCTTTAGATTTCATCAATTAATTTAACATTCAATATATGCATAATATTTTACTCCTATTTACTTACAAAATATGCTACGTAAATATAAGTATGAAGGTCCTTAGAAATGTTGATTGAATTTTTTCTCTTCATTAAAAGATTCTACAATAGACAAAATTATCATTTACTATTTTTCATAATTAATTATTATTTAATTATTATAGATCTTTACTAATTTGTAAAAGGTAACACTCCTAATATTTAGTATTTTAAAATTGACTAAAATTTTACTTCTTAATTTTTTTTTATTTGAACTATATTAAAAGTCCTAACATTTAAGACTTTAAAATAAATTACAATTCTGTTAACTTATATAGCAATCCATTATTTATTAGACTAACTAATTATCCATCATAATATTTCAATATGAAAAAGATAAATTAAAGAGTGTAACTTTATTATGTATTAATACATGAATTCTTACTTTTTCTTCTTCTTTTTAAAAAAAATGTATAATCGGAGAAAAAAATATATTGATACGCAACATATTTAAGTTGCTTCAATTAATCGAATATTCTTGTTATTCACTCTCTTTAATTAAACCTACACTATTTTTTTGATTTCAAATTCATGTGAAATGTTTGACTAAACACATAGATTAAGAGAAAGAGAAAAAAAATTAAGCTAAAATCATCTCATAAAGGATATGTTATCACAAAATATTTAAAGTACAAAACCTCGTAGCAATATATCATTCACTTTTTTACCTTTTTAAAAATAGAGTTCACAGTTGACAAAATAATTATTTAATATTTTTCTAATATTCAGAATTTAAAATTAACCAAATTTTATGTATTAAATTCTTCCTTATTTGAAATATATATATATATATATATATATATATATATATATATATATATATATATATATATATATATATATATATATATATATATATACACATACACACACAAACAAAATGCATTTAAGTGCTTATGTAAAAGCAAATGATTTTTTTACCTTTCAATCAAATGCTATTTCAATAACGTTTACTCTTCAATCGAAAAAAAGACGGTCGTGTGCGAGTCGGCTGGGAAAACACAAGCTTAACACGTCTTTCTTTATCTTTTTCATATCTGAATGTCTTTGTTCATTGAAATATTTATTAGAAATTTAGAATAAAATGAAGAAAGAACTACTAGATTGGATCAAAAAATATAATAATTTATTAATTTGAAATTCATAATTTTCTTTCAAAATTCTTATATTGTTACAAAAACACATCTTTTACATATTATTTATGCTATTTTTATAAATTTGTTCTTATTAATATGAGAATACGTGCGAGGTGCGTACACATAGGCTAGTACTATATGTACTATACGTAGAAATGTTGATTGAACTTTTTGCCCTTTATTAAAAGATGTCGCAATAGATAAAATTATCATTTACTATTTTTACATAATTATCTTTAAAAATTATTGTTTTTAATTATTTTCACCACCTTATTTTATCATATTAGGTTTTTTATTTGTGGCATAACTTTATTTATAGTATAAACTTAAAAAAAAGTAAAAAAACTTCATCTGACTTTTTTTTCCCTTTATGATAGTCATGAACTTTTTTCTACCTTATTTTATTATATTAAATTTTTTACTTGTGTTATAACTCTATTTGTAGTGTAATTGTTTTTTTAAAAATGTCTTCCATGAAATTCTTTTACCTTTTTGATACAAAGTTCTTTTTTTTCCTTTCATTTTTGATTTGTTTTTTCCTTTTTCATTGTTCAACGGATTTATTTTTCCTTTTGCATAATTTTTTTACCTTTTTAATAGTAATGTCCTAATATTCTTATATTTCTAAAATTTTTAATTCTTTCACTTTTATAAACGGATTTATAATTGCATAATTTAATTTATCAACTGTTCGACATCAACATCTTCGATTCAATCTCCAACCTTGTATGTTTTCATGTTAATCTATCTTCTTCTTCTTTTCATGTTATGAATTTCTTTTTATGTTGTGTGTTAAAATAAATAATAGTAATTTACTATGCCAGATCAAATTATTTATATAAAAAATAATTTAGCTTAAATTGTCTCCTTTAGTTGAGTCTAATATTGATGCTATGCTATCTGCTTTAACTGAATCTTATATTGATATTATGTGATTTAATGTTTGTGTTATTTGTAGCTAACATTCTTCATATGCTCATACATTCACAAGTTTTATCTATTCAAGTAAAGTAATCTCTTCATCTTATAAAATAAATTTTCTTATAAAATTATAAATTATTATAATTTTAACTCTTGTGCATAAAATATGTTTTAGATAATTTTTGCAATGGAATCAGAAAAGGATTTAGCAAATAAAATTATGTCAATTAACAACTTAAGGCGATATGATTCTCACTGAATAATAAAAGTCATAATAATTGAAGCCGGATTAATAAAAGAAAGGAAAAAAAGGAAGGCACACAAATGGCTATAACATTAGTTGATGAAGAAGTAATAATTTCTTCTATATTATATTCTATATTTATATTTTATATTTTTACATATATATTTAAATTCTTATCTATTTTATTATATGTATATATAATGACCATTAAATTTTAATTTTTTGCAGGGCACAAAAGTTCATGCTGCACTTTTCAATAATTATATTGAAAAGTGAAAAAAAATATTTATAACAAGACAATGATCTGTTACATCATAAAGGGATGCATTAATAATGTTAATCCTAATTTTGTATCAGTAAATAAGGAGATTGAGGTTGGATTTAATGACAATATTATAATTCAAAAATGCAATAGTCACTTTTCTAATGTTACTTTTTTCAAACAATTTTGTTTCATTTGAAGATGCAATACAATCTTCCGATGGAACAATCTTTGATAATTTCTTTAAAATTCAATTAACTAATCTACAATTCAATATATGTGTAATATTTTACTCCTATTTACTTAATAAAATATTCTTTGTAAATATAATTACGAAGGTTCATAGAAATTTTGATTGAACTTCTTACCCTTCATTAAAAGATTCTACAATAGATAAAATTGTCCTTTACTATTTTCTTCAGTTAGTTGTTATTTAATTATTATATATCTTTAATAATTTGTAAAAAATAAAACTCATAATAATTAGTATTTTAAAATTGAATAGAATTTTGCTTCTTAAATCTTTCCTTATTTGAACTATATTAAAAGTCCTAACATTTTTAAGACTTTAAAATTAATTACAATTCTGTTAACTTATATGCCAATCTATTATTTATTAAACTAACTAATTATCCATCACAATATTTCAATACAAAAAAAAAAAAAAAAGTTAAAGAATGTAATTTGATTATGTATTAATACGTGAATTCCTTCTTCTTCTTTTAAAAAGAATTGTATAGTCGGGAAAAAAATAGAAAAATAACATACTTTAAGTTATTTCAATTAATTGAGTACTCTTGTTATTCACTCTCTTTAGTTAAATTTATATTATTTGTTTCTTTTCAATTTATGTGAAGTGTTTGACTAAATACATAGATTAAGAGAAATAGAAGCAAAATTGAGCTGGAATCATCTCATAAAGGGTAAAATGAAAAGTTTAAGATTAAGTTATTACTAAATATTCAAAATATGAAGCCCCATAAAAAAATATTATTTACCTTTTTACCCTTTTAAAAATAGAGTTCACACTTCATAAAGTAGTCATTTAATTATTTTCTAATATTTAGAATTTTAAAATTAACTAAATTTTATGTGTAACATTCTTTCTTATTGAAATATAAGAAAAATATTAATATTTATATATACATATAATGCATGCATTTAAGTGCTCATATAAAAATGAATGATTTTTTTTACTTCAATCAAATGCTATTTCTATGACGTATTTGTTCATTGAAACAAGTATTAGAACAAAAGGAAGAAAGAAGTACTAGTTAGATTTGATTATATTCTAAAACATAATCATTTATCAATTTGAAATTGATAATTTCCTTTCTGAATTCTTATTTTGTGGTTACACAAATACATCTTTTAAGTATTATTTATGCTATTTTTATAAATTTATTTTTATTAATATGAGGGACACGCGCGAGGCGCATATACATATACTAGTACTATATTAAAAGTGTGAAAGCCCTTAAAAATATTGATTGAACTTTTTGCCCTTTATTAAAATACATCGCAATAGACAAAATTTTCATTTACTATTTTTATATAATTATTACTTAAGATTATTATTTTATTATTTTCTTCACTTTATTTTATAATATTAGATTTTTTATTTATGGCATAACTCCATTTATGGTGTAAATTAAAAAGAAATTAAAAAAATTGCTAAGTTCTTTTTCCTTTTTGACATTCAAGATTTTTATTTTACCTTATTTTATTATATTAGATTTTCTACTTATGGCATAACTCTATTTATACTGCTAAAATATATACATACACACATATATAAAGAAAGATTCACGAAAGTTTGCTTCCTTTTTGATTTGAAAATTTTTATTTTTTTTCCTTTTTGATGCTAGGAAATTTTTATAAAAGTTCTTTTTTTCCAACTTTTTACCTTTTGAAAAATAAAGTTCATATATAAAATATTTATTTAATTATCTATCTATATTATATTAAGAGTGTGAAGGCTCTTAAAAATATTGATTGAATTTTTTACCCTTTATTAAAAGTGTAACGATCCGAACATCGTTATGGGATGATTAGGGACCTAGAACACTGGAAATAGGCTAAGGGAGAGATAGAATGTGCTGTGAACTATTTTAAGTGTAAAATTGACCGAATTTGGGTGGCTACTGGTTTGGGGACTGCTGTAGCGAGACCGTGGTAACAGTCCGAGTCCCGCTGTGATGAATTAGAGAAGTAACCGCTGGAACCACCTCAGCGATACTCTGGCTGCTGTACCGGGTCCGCTGCAGTGGAAATGCGACCGCTCCAGAAGATGACGGGAATCAGAAGTGGGTTTTAAGTGGAAATTCTGGGGTTATTTCCCATTATTTCCAAAACTCGAGAGAACAAGGTCTGAAGGCAGTTTCTTCTCCAGAGAAGAGAATTGATACTCTAAGGTGAGTTTCTTGATCTCTTTCCCCTTTAATGGTTATTAACAATTTCATCGTCGTCTACTAAAATGATCGAAAAAGTTTCAAAAAAAGTAGGCATACGACGTACAAAAAGTTCTATGTCTACTTATGTACGTCTTGTTGACTAAACGATCAGGTATACCACGTCCCCCTCATCTCGTAGCTAGGAACATCTATGTAGATGTGATTAGATTCATAGTGCCAGTTAGGGGTAGATATAAACCTTCATTCATCTGTCAATTGTAAAAAGCATAGGGGACCCTTTAATGGTGGAATTCTATACTTAGAAACCCTAGGTTGATAAACTATTGGATCATGGGGAGTAATGAGATGATTAGATTAAAGGGTTATGAGTGATAATCTCTTCTCGAGGACTTTCTTGCTAACAATTATGGGTTAGACGAGGATGGAGACTTAGAATTAGGTTGAATGGAAGGTTTTACTGTTAAAGTGCCCTAAAAAGAGAGGGTTTGATCTATTTAGACTCATAATTGAAGAGTAAGTAATGAATTACTCTGTATTGTGTAGATTTTGAGTGTTCTGAAGCTTTGAGAAAGGATAAGGCTCCTGCAAAGTAGCTGAATTGCTATCTTTGAATATCGAGGTAGGTTATGGTTAGAGGGCTAGACCTTGTATAATGACTTCTATGCATGCATGATAATAGTATGTGATTGGTCTTTGGACATTATTTAATATGAAATTGTTTATTTGAATAAATAATGGAGATCATGTTAATATGAGATGATTATGAACTATTGTGAAAATTTTGTGAAATAATGAAGCGAAACTCTGTTAAAAAGCTATAATGTGAATTGATGAATCGTACTTGTGCAAGTGATGGAGTGGAAAGTAGACTCCTACGTGTTGATATATATATATATATATATGTGTGTGTGTGTGTGTAAAAATGATTTGAATGGTAAAAATATCCAGAGGTGAGTGGCTCGTGCACGATGAGAGCATCTGGGCGAGCGATATTATTGAGTGGCTCGTGTCCAAGGGGAGCATCCGGACGAGCATATGAGTGGGAGCGGGTACCATGCCGGTACAGTACATGAATTTATAAAGTCCTCTGTAGGTTATAACTAAAAGGAAAAAAATAAGGTCCTCTGGCATATGTGTACACTGATTTTGTGGATTGAGTGTTTATGGGGATACGACGGAGGCATGTGCCCATCATGTCACCATTTGTTTACTTTGTTTATATTATGTTTGTAATAATATGTAAGACTGAATGAATTATGTGCTAAGCGATTGGGAAAATTATGGATTTTGTTTATGTATTTTGAACGAAGGACATGAACCTGATTCTAAGTGTGACACGGTCACAATGCTAGTAAGTATTGAGTAGATTTTTCTTGTGATTACCTGTTGCATTTATAAGTAATAAAGATTTGTATTTGTTGTTACTCAGACTTGTGCGATAAGTGAATTGATTTGTAGAGTATGTGAATCGTTGACTCTGATGAACTGATGAACTAATGAAGGTGCAACTAAGTCGAGTTACTGCCTAAGGCAGTAACTTCTGCTACAGTGAGATTGCTGTAGCGGTCAAGTGACCGCTGTAGTGAAAGGCCCAATCCAGTGAGCAGGCTGTCACCTGGGTGGAGCTAGTGTACTTGAAATGGTTTATGTACTGTTGTAAAATGTTGAAGACTTTTTTTATATCATTGTTGCTATGTTTACATGTTATTATATAAGGTTGGTCGATGATGCCTACCAGTACCATGTTATGCATTGACCTACTCCTGCACTTCTTTTCTGAGTGCAGAGTTTGAACCAGGAAGTTCCTCCCGTCCTCACCTATGAAGCAACAAAAATTTTACTTGAAAGGTGAGCAGACCAAGGAGGCAATATCACTCTCCCCTTGAAGATGTCCTTCCCTTTCGGACATTTATTTTATTTGTATTTTAGACTTAATCGTTCTTAGAGTTGTAAGTAGACGTTTTGTGCAATGACAATCATATCTTGGGATTAGTTTATTTTTTGTTTGTTTTGGCTGCAAGGGGATTGTTAACTGCTTCTGATGACTCCTTTTATTTTATAAACACTTATCTCTTTCTTAACGTTTGATGTTGGGATATTTATTGGGAATCGTTGGTTCGTCTACCGGGGGGAGGGGGTTAGTGTGGGTACCAATCACGACTATTTGGCGTGACAAAGTTAATATCAGAGCCAGGGTTCGTTGATCTCATTGCACTAAAATACAAGTCTAGTAGAGTCTCACAGATCAGTGCGGAGACGTCTGTAACTTATCTTTGAGATGCTGCAGGACTTTAGGAAAATACCCTTCTTCTTTCCTTTTGTGAGATTACTTGATTCCAATTGGTATCTGATTATCCAAATTGGTATCTAAATTCTTTTGTTCTTTCCTTCTCAGATGGCGAGAACATGCGCAAATGGTAACAGAGACGCAACACCCGAACCAATATTTGCAGCCGCAGTTTGCCGTAGAGAAAGGGACAGAGGTCATGGACGGAGACCTGCTGTTGCTAGAGGAGGAGATCGTGCTCCTGCTCCAGTCAGGGAGAGGTCTACATCTCCCGTGCCACCAGCAGTACAGGAGCAGGTGGTTGTTGAAGTGGAAGTTCCGACTCAAAGGGAAGCTCCTGCTATTCCAGCATCCTCCGAGGTTCTGGCATAGGTACTCAATCCCCTTAGTGGCTTCGAAGGTAATGGAACAATGCAAGCAACTCCTACGGGGCAGCAATCGAGGATATAACATGCAGCTGTTGTGGCTCCTTAGATTGATGACTTGTCAGAAGCTGTCATGTTCCCGAGATCAGTAGTGGGACCGATAATGACGGAGGAGGAGCATGACCTATTTTGGAGGTTGACTAAGATGAAGCCTCCCACTTTCTACGACACTGAGGCGGAGGACGCCTATGAGTTCATCATCGACTGTCATGAAAGGCTCCACAAGATGGGGGTGATAGAGAAGTATGGTGTAGAGTTTGTTACTTTTCAGTTGATGGGGGATGCTAAGCTCTGGTAGAGAGCTTTTGTGGAGTGCAGACCAGTGGGGTCACCACCGTTGACTTGGACCCAGTTCTACTCCACATTCTTGGAGAAGTATATTCTCTGCGCTTTGAGGGATAGGAGACGAGATGAGTTCACCACCATCAAGCAAGGGAGCTCATCTATTGCAGCATACGAGGCTCGATTTCATTCCCTGTCCAGGTAAGCCCTACCTGTATTGCCTAGGAGGAGGAGAGAATTAGGCAGTTTGTTAGAGGCTTGAATGTGGGTCTCCAGGTATCAGCTCTTCATATGGTCTCCTTAGGTAAGACCTTCCAAGAAGTGGTGGAGTATGTGAATTCTATGGAAGGGGTGAGACAAGAGGGATATGCAAGGAATGCCGAGAAGAAGGCTCGGAGGATGGGTTCTTTAGATAGTTCTTTTTCCAGGGCTCCGACACCGCAGGGTTTCTCTGGGCACCCTATTCAGTTTTCCATGTAGGTATCAGTCGGAGGTCCGCCAGGGACAGCTCCACGACCATCAGGTGTAGTTGGGGGTATTCAGGTTGTTCGATCATACTTCAGAACTCGCCCTATTTCCTCTATTCCGGCTCAAAGGCCTGTGATTGAGAAGGTCTGTTATAAGTGTGGTGAGTACGGACGCATTCGAAGATGGTGCCCCAGGTTTGGACAGGATGGGCAGATTGTTCCTCAACCCGCTCCTTGAGCTCCAGCCCCTGTGGGGAGATGAGGTAGTGCATTCAGTCTGGATCATCCACAACTGGGAAGAGGTAGTCAGCCATCCATTAGAGATGGTGCTCAGTAGGGTAGAGGACGTGCTCAGGTGGGTAGGGGTGGCACCCAGTCAGGTAGAGGGGTGGCACAGCCCAATCGGGGCGGTTCTCAGGCGGGTAATCAGGCCCATTTCTATGCTTTTCCTGGTAGACTAGAGGTAGAGGCTTCATACGCTGTTACTACAGGTATGATCTTCATGTCCTACAAGATGGCTATTGCGTTGTTTGATTCGGGCTCGACATTTTCTTATGTGTCTACTTGTTTTGCATTGGGTTTGGATCTTGTTTATAATGTGCTTGATACTTCTATCCGTGTGTCTACTCTTGTTGGGGAGTCTGTGTTGGTGGATAGGGTTGTTCATGATTGCATTGTTGATTTCATGGGGTTTGACATTGTGGCAGACTTAGTGATCTTAGGCATGGTGGATTTTGATATAATTTTGGGAATGAGCTAGTTGTCCCTTTACCATTCCATTTTAGATTGCCATGCTAAGACTGTCATTGTTTCAGGGCCATGGGCTTCTAGGTTGGAGTTGAAAGAGAATTGTAGCTCTGCTCCTAAGAAACTCATCTCTTATATTCGTGCCTGTAAGTTGATAGAACGGGGTTGTTCAGCGTATCTAGCGCATATTCGGGACACTAGTTCCGAGGGTCCTTCCATAGAGTCGGTCCTAGTTGTTTGTTAATTTTTTGAGGTGTTCCCTGCAGATCCGCTCGGCATATCGTCAGACCATGACATTGACTTTTGTATAGATTTAGAGCCAGGGGCTCGACCTATTTCTACTCCTCAATATTGTATGGCACCTGCTGAGTTAAGAGAAGTCACGGAGCAGTTGCAGGAGTTTCTTAGTAAAGGGTTTATTAGACCAAGTGTGTCATCATGGGGTGCCCTGGTTTTGTTTGTGAAAAAGAAGGATGGTGGTATGCAGATGTGCATTGACTATCATCAGTTGAACCAGGTAACTATTTGGAACAAGTATCCTTTCCTTGAATAGATAATTTGTTTAATCAGTTACAGGGGACGATTGTGTTTTTGAAAATTAACTTGAGGTTCGATTATCACTAGCTAAAAATTTGGGTTGAAGATTTTCCCAAAACAGCCTTTTGGACCAGGTATAGGCATTATAAATTTCTGGTCATCTCATTCGGACTCACTAATGCCCCAGCTGCGTTTATGAGCCTGATGAACGGTATTTTCAAACCTTACTTGGGCTCCTTTGTTATTGTATTTATTGACGATATCTTGGTGTATTCTAAGACCACGAAGGAGCATGAAAATCATCTGAGAATTGTGTTGGGATTACTGAAGGAGAAGCAGTTGCATGCTAAGTTCACCAAGTGTGAATTTTGGTTGGAATTAATATCTTTCTGGGACATGTGGTTTTCAAGGAGGGCATCCAAGTTGATCCACATAAGGTGGAGGTGGTCAGAAACTAGGCGAGGCTAACTAACATGATGAAAATTCAAAGTTTTGTGGGGTTGGCCAGTTACTATCGTCAGTTCGTGAAGGGTTTCGCTTTCATTGCTGACCAAGTTGACTCAAAAGGATGTACCTTTCCCATGGTCAGAGGAATATGAAGCAAGTTTTCAAAAACTCAAGACTCTGCAAACCATAGCACCTATCTTGGTGCTACCAGTGGAAGGTAAAGACTTTGTTGTTTATTGTGATGCCTCACGGTTTGGGTTGGGTGCTGTTACTGTAGGAAGGGCAGGTTATTGCTTATGACTCGAGACAGTTGAAGGTGCATGAGAAGAATTATCCCATGCACGACCTGGAGTTAGCAGTAGTGGTGTTTGCCCTGAAAATTTGGAGGCACTACCTATATGGATCTCGATGTGAGGTGTTCATGAATCATCGCAGCTTACAATATGTGTTCTCCTAGAAAGATCTCAATTTGAGGCAGAAGAGATGGATGGAGCTACTTAAGGATTATGATATCACTATACTATACCATCCAGGAAAGACCAATATTGTGGCAGACACGTTGAGTCGGAAGACGGTGAGCATGAGTAGTTTAGCTTACTTGAAAGCTGCTCAGCGGCCGATGGCCATAGAAGTTCAGACTTTGACAAATAGTTTGGTGAGATTGTCGTTGACTGAAATAGGTGGAGTATTAGCTAGCGTGGAGGCTAAGTCATCCCTGTTAGAGGAAATCAAAGCAAGACAGTTGGAGATGAAGAGCTGGATCAGATTTGAGGTAAAATTTTGCAGGGAGAAGCCAAAGAAGCAGTGTTAGATGATGAAGGGGTCCTAAGAATAAAGGGACGAGTGTGATAGTCATAAATTTTTACACCGAGTTATTTTTTCTTTTTAATAGTCATAAAATTTTTTTAGCTTATTTTATTATATCAAATTTTTTTATTTGTGATGTAACACTATTTGTAGTGTAAATCTTTTAAAAAAATAATAATAAGAAGAAAACCCTATGAAAGTTTTCCCCCTTTTTGATTGGAATTCTTCTTTTTTACCATTTTTGATGGTAGGAAATTGTTACAAGATTTCTTTTTTCTTTTTTAATTTTTTTTACTCTTGCATGCTTTCAAATTTTTTTAAATAGTTTTTTTTTCCTTTTTATTATTAATGTCCTAATATTTTTATACTTTTAAATTCTTTTTGATTTATAAATTCTTTTATTTTTATAAATTACAGTTGCATAATTTAATTCATCAACCCATCTCCATCAACATCTTTGATTCAATCTCCAACCTTGTATGTTTTCCTGTTAATCTATTTTTTTTTCATGTTATAATTCTTTTTATGTTGTGGATTTGAAAAAGACAATAGTAATTGCTATGTCAGCTCACGTTGTTCATATTCAAAATAATTTAACTTAGATTGTCTCCTTTAGTTGAGTCTAATATTGATACTATATTATCTTCGTTAATTGAGTCTTATATTGATGTTACATGATTTAAATTTTGTATTATTTGTAACTGACATGCTTCATCTACTCATACATTCACAAGTTTCATCTATTCAAGTAAACTAATCTCTTTATCTGATAAAATTAATTTTTTTTTAAAAATAAATTATTATAATTATAACTCTTATGCATAATTTGTTTTAGATGATCTTGCAATAAAATACTTAAAGGATTTCGTAAATGAAATTATATCAATTAACAACTTAAGGCAATATAATTCTCATTGAGTGAAAAAAGTCTTAGTAATTGGAGCTGGATTAGTACAAGAGTATCAAAAGGAAATAAAGGAAGACACACAAATGACTATAACATTAGTTGACGAAGAGGTAATAATTTTTTTTCATATTATATTTTATATTTTTATATATATATATGTTTGAGAATCTTTTTTTATTATATTTAATGTATTTTGTATTTTTGTATATATGTTTTTTGGCCATTAAAGTTTAATTTTTGCAGGGCATAAAAATTTCATGATATACTTTTCAATAATTATATTAAAAAGCGGAATAAATATTTATAACAAGATAAGATCTGTTGCATCATAAATAGATACATTAATAGTTCTAATCCTAATTTTGTATCAGTAAATAAGGAGATTGAGGTTTGATTCAATGGCAACAATATAGTTCAGAAATGCAACAGTCACTTTTCTACTGTTACTTTTTCAAATAATATTGTTTTGTTTGAAAATGCAATACAATCTTCTGATGGAACAATCTTTGGTAATTTATTTAGATTTCATCATCTAATCTAACCTTAAATATATGCATAATATTTTACCCCTATTTACTTAACAATGTATTCTTTGTAGATAAAAACATGAAGGTCCTTAGAAATGTTGATTGAACTTCTTGCCCTTCACTAGAACATTCTACAATAGACAAAATTGTCATTTGCTATTTTTTTTCCAATTAGTTGTTATTTAATTATTGTAGTTCTGTACTAATTTATAAAAGGTAAAACTCTTAATATTTAGTATTTTAAAATTGACTAAAATTTTGCTTCTTAAATCTTTCCTTATTTGAACTATATTAACAATCCTAACATTTAAGACTTTAAAATCAAGTAAAATTATCTTAACCTATACATCAATCCATTATTTATCAAACAAATTAATTATCCATCACAATATTTCAATACAAAAAAAAAATAGTACATGAATTCTTCTTTCTCCTCCTCCTTTTTAAAAAACTATATAATCGGAAATACAACATAGTTTAATTTATTTCAATTAATTGAATACTCATGTTATTCACTCTCTTTTAAATCCACACTATTTTTTTCAAGCCTCGTAGCAAAATATCATTTATCTTTTTACCCTTTTAAAAATAGCGTTGACACTTGATAAAATAGTTATTTAATTATTTTTATAATATTTAGAAATTTAAAGTTAATTAAATTTTATGTATTAAATTCTTTCTTATTTGAATTATATAGAATATATATATATACACATACACACTTAAGTGCTCATGTAAAAGCGAACAATGTTTTTTACTTTTCAATCAAACGCTTTTTCTATGATGTTTTTGTTCATTGGAACAAGTATTGGAACAAACTGAAAAAAGAACTACTTGATTGGGTCAAACTCTTAAATACAATTATTTATCAATTTGAAATTCATAATTTTATTTCTATATTTTTAAAATATTATTTCTGCCACTTTTATAAATTTATTCTTATTAATATGAGGGACACGCGCGAGACGCGTACATGTTTAATTAATTATTTTTTTACACAATCACACATGTTTCTCTTTGATGTAATTTCATAGTCATCCAACTTTAAATTTTCCTTTACATTAACTAATTTGGGACATCTTAAGTATTTAACAAAGTAGTTAAATGATAATTTTGTCTATTATAGTCTTTTTTTTTTAAAAAAATGAAGGCCATTAAAAATATTAATTGAATTTTTGTCCTTTTATTAAAGAACTCTATAATAGACAAAATTGTCATTTAACTACTTTCTTAAATACTTAAGATGTTCCACATTAGCTAATGTAAGGGAAACATTTAAAGTTGGATGGCTATAACATCACATCAAAGAGAAACATAATATATCCGATAGTGTCAATGGACGATGGCCTACATTCTCGTTGGCCGCTACCCAAATTAATACTATGGTATAATTGTCATTTAATTATGTAACGATCCGTACGTCATTACGAAGGGAATAAGTGTAAAATCCCCTAACTAGCCTAGGTGGTGCTTATAAAGGTGTTATTAAGTAAGGTAGTGAAATTTGGATGTTGAGGATGGGTTGAGAGCAGGAATTATGGAGATACTGATTATGGGGGATCACTGCAGTGGTGGAATTTCTACTGTAGCGATATCGTCGTGATAGTCGGAGTCCCACCGTAACGGATGGGAGAGTAACCTTTGGATCCTCCATAGCGGTGTCCTGACCGTTGTAAAGGATCTGCTGTAGCGGATGACGGAACTCAGAAAGTGGATTTTAAGTGAAATTTCATGAGTTATACCCCATTATTTCTAAAGAATAGAACTCTGAAACTAGAGGCAATCTTCCCAAGAGCTGAGTGATTTTCCTTCCTAAGGTAAGGTTTTCTTTGATTTTTCTGTTATTTTGATTCCCTAGCCTCGTATAATTAAGGGGGGAACCTCTAATGGTGAATTTGGGCTAGCAAAAGAACCCTAGGCTGGTATAACTAGGGCTGAATCAAAGGAACTAATGGGGGTTGATTGTAAGTGTAAAAAAGGAGTAGTGACCATTTCATAATGTGTAGTTCTTATAGAATGTAGTTCAGGTTGAAGTTGAAACCTAGAATTAGGTGGAAGGGAGACTTTAACATTAAATTGCCTTAAAGAGGGTTTGAGGGAGTAAGGGTTAAGAATCAAGCAATGGGAAATGAGGTGGTTGTGATAATGGGTAGATTGGGGAGGGTTTGTATCCCCGAAACCCTTGTTTTAATTGTAGAATATTGAAATGGTGTTCCTTTCTTATCTTTAGACTTTGAGCATTCTGAGGCGTTGAGGAAAAGCAGGGCTCCAGCTGAGTGATTGTCGTTCGAATCCTCCAAATCGAGGTAGGTTATGGTTTAAAGGAGTTAGACTTTTCATAATGGTGTGCATGGATGTAGAAATATAATGTGTATGTTGTCTTTGGATCTTAAGTGCTTTAATATTCTTTGTTAGATTCCCTTTTCGTGACTATAATGTGATGTGATTATCTGTGTAATGTGGAATAAAGTGTATATGTTATGCATGCCTTTGTACTGCTAAGAATGACTTAACCGTTAAAAAGGGTCAAGTTAATGGGGGTAGAATAAGACCTCCTAAAATCCAAAAAAATGGCCTAATGTTAATGTATGAATTAATAGTATGAAGGTGGATAATATAAATATCCTACGTTGAGTGGCTCGTGCCCGAGGGGAGCATTCGAGTGAGCAAAACTAACTAAGTGGCTTGTGTTCGAGGGGAGCATTCAAACGAGCATACGAGTGGGAGCGTGTACCACGCCGGTATAGTACATGAATTTCTAGAGTCCTTTGCAGGTCATGATTGGAAGGGCAGAAATAACACCCCCTGGCATGTGTGTACATCGATGTTCAGTGATTAAGTGTTTATGGTGTCGTGACGGAGGCGTGTGCCTGGTATTTCACCATTTGTTGTGTTATTGATGCGTGGTAAGAATTTTGAGACTTTGACTGAGTATGTGTATTTAACTGAAATGAACTTGTGATCATTTGCTTGTCTTCTAAATTCTTGAGGCTTGCAATGACTCGATAGATAGAATATTTGAAAGGGATTTAATAATTGGGTTACGCAATCTAGGAAAATGACTCATTATATACCCTATGTGGTTATGTGATATTTACTGTTTATTGATGACTGTGGCATACGTAGAGGGTTGTAATGATGTATTGGTTGTGAAGAGTTAGTGAAATATGGAAGGTGCAGCTAAGTCGAGCTACTGCCGCACGGGACATGTTTTGCTGCGGCGAGACTGTGGCAGCGGTCAAGTGATCGCCGTAGCGATGCCTAATCCAATGAGCAGGCCGGTTAGCCTTGAGCAAAATTTAATTCCTGAACTAAGTAAGCTTATGTTTAGATGTTGTTTGAATTAATTACACATTTTTGTCTATATGTATGTGTGTTATTATGTAAGATCGGCCGATGATGCCTATCAGTACTGTGTTTCATACTAACGCTACTCCTGCACTTCTTTTCTGAGTGGAGAATCCTATCTTGGTAGTTCATCTCGACCTCACCTTTAGAGAAGCAGCAGATTATTAATAGGTGAGCAAAGCAAGATGTGCAGTTCTACTCTTCCGTTGAAAATGTCTCTCCTTCGGATATTTATAATTTCTCTTATTTCTAGGTTTTATCAATCTTAGCTATGTACTTGGACGTCTGAAGTGCAATGACAATCGTATCTTGGGATTTTTTGTTTTTTTGAGTTGGGTTTTATCATTCCGCATGTTTCATTTATTTACAAAAGTGTTATCTTCTTTCTAGATGTTGAGGTTTTAGGAAGAATTAGTTGGGTTTGGACTGTTCGCCCACCAAGGGTTAGTGTGGGTGTCAATCACGACCATTCGAATGGTGATAAAGTTGGTATCAGAGCTCTAGGTTCGTCAATCTCATTGTAGTAAGACAGGTCTAGTAGAGTCTCGCTGATCGGTGTGAAGACGTCTGTAACTTATCTTTGAGAGGCTACAGGATTTTAGGAAAACTCCCTTCTTCTTTTTTTTTCATGTGATTACTTGATTTTAATTGGTATCTGGTGATCCAAATTGGTATCTAACAACTCTTCTCTGTTTCTTTCATAGATGGTGAGAACACGTGCAGGCAGATAGGGAGGGAGCACCTGAGCCAGTAGCAGCAGCCGCAGTTTGCGGCGGAGGATGGGGTTGAGGTCGTGGGTAGAGGTCTGCCGCTATCAGAGGAGGGGCCTACACTCCTGCTCCGTTTCGAGAGAGGTCTACATCTCCCATACCACTGATAGTCCAAGAAAGGGTGGCTGTAGAGGTGGAGGTCCCAACTTAGGGAGAGACCACAGCTGCTCCAGCATCCTCTAAGGTCCTGGCTTAGGTCCTTAACCTTCTGAGTAGCCTCGTGGGTAATGGGGCAGCACCAGAGATTCCTGCAGGGCAGTAGTTCAGGATATAGTATGCAGCTGTTGTGGTTCCGAATATAGATGATAGTTCAGAGGCTGTGATGTTTTTGAGGCAAGTAGTTGGACTGGTAATGACTGGGGAGGAACACGACCTATTTTGGAGGTTCACCAAGAGGAAGCCTTCCAATTTTTATAGGACTGAGGTGGAGGATGCCTACGAATTCATTCGACTGTAATGAGAGACTCCACGAAATGGGGGCAGTGGATAAGTATAGGGTGGAGTTTGTCATCTTCTAGCTGATGGACGATGCTAAGTTCTAGTGGAGGGCTTTTGTGGAGTGTAGACCAGCAGGGTCACCACCATTGACTTCGACCCAGTTCTACTCCACCTTTTTGGAGAAGTATATACACCATACCCTGAGAAATAGAAGGCAGGATAGTTTCACCATCATCGAGTGGGGGGGATATTTAGTAGCAACTTACGAGGCTCGATTTCACTACCTGTCCAGGCATGCTTTGCCCTTACTGCCCATAGAGGAAGAGAGGATCATGAGATTTGTTAAAGGCTTGAATGTGGGACTTTAGCTATCGGCTCTTCAGATGGTTTTTGTAGGTAAGACCTTTTAGAAGGTAGTAGAGTATGTGAAGAATGTAGAGGGGGTGAGATAGGAGGGATACGTGAAGAACGCCGAGAAGAAGGCTTGGAAGGTTGGGTCTTACAACGGCTCTTTTGCCCCGACTCTGGTACGCAAGGCTACTCAGGACGCCCTGTTCAGTCAGCTATGCAGGTAACATCTGGGGGTCCATTAGGGAACACTCTATGACAGAAGGTATAGTCAGAGGGAACTAGATAATTTGCTCAGATTTCAGGGCTCGTCCTATTAACCAACAGATATAGTCGGAGGGAACTAGACAATTCACTCAGATTTCAAGGCTCGTCCTATTTCTTCAGTTCTAACTCAGAGACTGGTGATCGAGAAGGTGTGCCATAAGTGTGAAGAGTATGTTCTCATCCACATATGGTGTCCTAGGTTTGGACAGGGTGGCCAGATTATTCTGCACCCAGCTCCTTGAGCGCCGGCCCCTACAGGGAGAAGAGGTAGTGCATTTAGCAAGGATCACCCCCAGTTAGGGAGGGGTAGTCAGCCAGTGGTTAGAAGTGGCACCCAGACTGGTAGAGAAGGTGCTCAGATTAGAAGGGGTGGTGTTAAGTCCAGTAGAGGGGTTGCACAGCCCAACCGGGGTGCTTCTCAAGAGGGTAGTCATGCATTCTTGGGTAGGCCCGAGGTAGAGGCTTCCGACGCTATTATCACAGGTATGACTTTTGTGTTCGATAAAATGGCTACGAATTTGTTTGATATGGATTCTACTTTTTCCTATGTTTATGCTTATTTTGCTTTGGGATTAGATCGTGCTTGTGATGTACTTGATACTCCTATCCATGTGTCTACTCCTGTTAGGGATTTGGTGGTGGTGGATAGGGTTTGTCGTGATTGCATTATTGACTTTATAGGGTTTGATAATCTGGTAGATTTAGTGATCTTAGACATGGTAGATGGTTATCTCCTTACCATGCTGTCCTAGATTCCATGCTAAGACCATCACTATATTAGGCCTAGGGTCATCTAGATTGGAGTGGAAAGGAAATTGTAGCCCTACTTGTAAGAAAATCATTTCTTATATTCATGCCCGTAATTGATAGAGCGAGGGTGTTCAACATATCTAGCTCATATTCAGGATACCAGTTTTGAGGGTCCTTCCATAGAGTCGGTTCTGGTAGTTTGTGACTTCTTAGAGGTATTTCCAGCGGATATGCCTGGCATGCCTTTCTGCATAGATTTAGAGCTAGGAACTCAACCCATTTCCATTCCACCATACTAAATAGGCACCAGATGAGTTGAGAGAACTTAAGGAGAAGTTGCAAGAATTGCTCGGTAAGGGGTTTATCAGGCCGAGTGTCTCTTCGTGGGGTGCCCCGATCTTATTTGTAAAAAGAAAGGATGGTTAGTATACGTATGTTCATTGATCACCGCCGGTTGAATAAGGTAACCATTCAAAATAAATATCCTCTCCCTCCAATAGATGACTTATTTGATCAGTTACAGGGAGCAGCGACGTTCTCGAAGATTGACCTAAGGTAGGGTTATCATCAGCTGAAGATTCATGCTGAAGATATTCCCAAGACAGCTTTCTAGACCAAGTATGGACATTATGAGTTCCTAGTCATGTTCTAGACCAGCTTTCGGACTCACTAATGCTCCAGCAGTGTTCATGATCTTGATGAATGGTATCTTCAAACCTTATCTTGATTCATTTGTAATTGTGTTCATTAATGATATCTTGGTATACTTTAAGACTAAGCAGGAAAATTAGAATCATTTGAGGATTATGCTGGGCTGCTGAAGGAGAAACAACTTTACACCAAATTCACCAAATATGAATTTTGGCTAGCGTCGGTATCTTTTCCCGGGCATGTGGTCTTCAAGGAGGGGATTAAGGTGGATCCACAGAGGGTTAAGGCGGTTTGAAACTGGGCTAGAACTACTACAGTGACTGAGATTCAGAGTTTTGTAGCACTGGCCAGCTACTACCACCGGTTTGTGAAGGGACATGCATCCATTGCCTCGGTGTTTACAAGGTTGACTCAGAAGGATGTGCCCTTCCAATAGTCCTAAGAATGTGAAGAGAGCTTTCAAAAGCTCAAAACCTTTTTAACCACAACGCCAATTTTGGACCCATCGGTGGAAGGTAAAGATTTTGTAGTTTATTGTGATGCCTTACAGTCTGGATTAGGTGATGTGTTAATGTAGGAAGGACAAATTATTGTTTGTGAATTGAGGTACTTGAAGGTATATGAGAAGAATTACCTCACTCATGATCTGGAGTTGGCAGTGGTGGTGTTCTCCCTGAAAATCTGGAGACATTACCTATACGGGGCCCATTACGAGGTATTCATAGACCATCGCAGCCTGCAATATGTGTTCTCCCAGAAAGACCTCAACCTGAGATAGAGGAGATGGATGGAGCTGCTGAAAGATTACGATGTGATGATCCTATATTACCCAGGGAAGACAAATGTGGTGTCCAATGCTTTGAGCTGGAAGACAGTGAGTATGGAAAGCTTAGCATTTTTGGAAACTACTCAGTAGCTGATGGCTAGAGAAGTCCAGACACTGGCAAATAGTCTGATGAGACTTTCATTGAAGGAAACAGGTGGAATCCTTTCCAGCATAGTGGCTAAGTCATCATTGCTAGAAGAGATAAAAGTCAGACAGTTTGAGGATGTGAAGCTGAGCAAGATTCGAGACAAGGTTCTGTGGGGGGGAGGCTAAGGAAGCAGTGCTAGATGACGAAGGGGTCCTCGAGGATAAAGGGATGTGTATGTGTTCCCTGGGTTAATGAGCTTTTTAAAACCATCCTGGCGGAAGCTTACAATTCGAGGTACTCCATCCATCTTGGGGTCAATAAAATGTACCATGACTTGAAACGACATTATTGGTGGGGCAGAATGAAGAGGGACATTGTTGATTATGTGGCCCAGTGCTTGAATTGTCAGCAAGTGAAGTACGAGCACCAGAACCTGGGGGAGTACTCCAGAGGATGCCCATCCTAGAGTGAAAATGGGAGAGAATAGCAATGGACTTCGTGGTTGGTCTCCCAAAGATATTGGGAAAGTTAGACTCCATCTGGGTTATTGTTGATAGATTAACCAAGTCTACCCACTTCCTACCAGTCCAAGTAACCTATAATGCTGAGAGACTGGCGAAGCTGTATGTGAAGGAGGTGATTCAGTTGCCTGGGGTGTCGGTTTCAATTGTGTCAGATAGAGGTACTCAGTTCACCTCCCATTTCTGGAGGACCTTGCAAGCAGAATTAGGTACTAGATTGGACTTGAGTAAAACGTTCCATCCGCAGATAGACGGGGAGTCAGAAAGGACCATCCAAGTATTAGAGGACATGCTCCGGGCTTGCGTGATAGATTTTGGTGGCCATTGGGATAAATTCTTACCCTTGGTGTAGTTTTCTTACAACAATATCTACCATTCCAGCATTCGCATGGCGCCATTTGAAGCGCTGTATGGGAGAAAATGCAGATCTCCAATTAGGTGGTTTGATGCGTTTGAGGTGAGGCCTCGGGACATAGATTTGCTTAAAGATTCCCTGGAAAAAGTTGGGGTAATCCAAGAATGTCTAGTGGCTACACAAAGCAGGCAAAAGCAGTATGCAGACTGGAAGGTGAGAAATATAGAATTCATAGAGGGGGAGCGAGTGTTACTTAAAGTATCTCCCATGAAGGGAGTAATGCGGTTTGGTAAGTGGGGCAAACTCAGCCCGAGATACATTGGGCCATTTGAGATTCTCCGACGTGTAGGGGAAGTGGCTTATGAATTAGCACTGCCACCAGGACTATTTGGAATTATCCCACCTTTCATGTTTCCATGTTGAAGAAATACCGTGGAGTTGGGTCGTATATAATCAAATAGGACTCCGAGTTGCTGGATGAGAATTTTTCATATGAGGAAGCCAATGGCAATAATAATTAGAAAGGTTCGGAAGCTGAGACTGAAGGAGATTCCAATGGTAAAGGTCCAGTAGAAAAATCATCCCATAGAGGAGGCCACTTGAGAGACCAAGGCCAACATGCGGATCAAATACCCTCAATTGGTTGAGGAATCTGGTATGCTCACTCTTTTCCTTGTGTTTGTAGGCCGTTCGGGGATTAACGATATTTTAATTAGTATATGATGTAATGACCCATATGTCATAATAAAGGGAATAAGTCTAGAACACCCTAATTGGCCTAGGTGGTGCTTGTAAATGTGTTATTAAGTGCGATAGTGAAATTTGGATGTTGAGGATGGGTTGAGAGCAGGAATTGGGGAGCTATTAGTTACGGGGGACCGCTGCAGCGGTGGGATTCCATTGCAGTGAGACTGTCATGACGGTTGGAGTCCCACCATAACAGATTGGGAGAGTAACCATTGGATCTGTGATCTTGGGCATATGTACGTGCCCAAGTCCTATTTTATAACTTAATGTTAGCTATGTTTGTAATTTAATTAATTACATGTTCATGTATTTGCGTATATTTTTGTGCTGAACTAACCAACATGATTAGCCTTCTTTTTGTAGGTGTAATAGGATAAGAAGAGGCTAATTATGATGATGAATGGGCTAGGAGGAAGTTTGGAATAAAGTTTAATGATGAATCATGAACATGCCAAGAGAAGGAGGTTGTCGCGCCAAGGAGTGTGTCAAGCCGGCAAGGCTGGGCGCTAGCAAGGTGCCACGGCAGGGGAATGTCGCGCTGGGCATTATGTCATGTAGGGCGTACGCGTTCAAGGGCAAGGCAGGAAGGAACCTGCATGTTGGCGCCGTGTCACACCAGGCAAGCAGCACGACCAGCACCGTGGCACGTTGGGCGACGCGCACAAGCGCATTCTATGACATGCCAAGACGCCCCAATCTGTAGCTGTGCGTGATGCCTCCGTGCCACGGAGCTGGTGCTGCGCGATAGGCAGCATGGCATGGAGATGTTCCATGTCCGGCCAATTTTCGCAAAATTTCATTAAGTATAAATTAAACCCTTAGCTTGTAAAATTATTTATCACAAAAATATTTTGGGAAAGCAGAGAGGAGCTAAGGGAGAAGCAAAGAACTTCAGCTAGGGTTCAAAGTTTGTCATTCTCATTTAATCATTCTTGTAAGTTCTTCACTTTAGACATGTTTTTGAGTGTTTGTATAAACATGAGTGGGTAAAACCCTTCTTCTATTTTTGAGGCCACATGATATGAATGTAATTGCATGAATTCATTTTTTGGTTCAAGTTTCTTTGTTGTTTTGTCTTGCATTCTTAGTAATTGTCATTTTAATGCTTCACCACCATTGAAACAAGTGTGTTAAGCTTAGGAAAAATCTTGAAAGAGTAACCCTAGGTTAGAGCGAAAGAATACAGGGAGGAAGTTCTTGTCTTCAAGATAGAATTCACGATTAGGATAGTAATTATACTTAACTTGCCTTGCTTGGTTAATTTAAATGGGAAGATAGCTACACACCGACTTAGATTTGTCACATCACCGCTCGTAGAAGTAGTTGTGAAACTAAGTTAGGTTAAATGATTAGAGGTATGAAAGTCCATAATCAAGGGTATAACCCCATAAACCACATCCATATTGTTAAATTGGTCACGAATTAGGATGTCACATCCCCGCTCAATGATGTAGGTGTGAGACTAGTTTGTTGTGTTTAGAGGCTTGAAAGACCATGAACACTGCATATTAACTCTGTAAGACGATAATTGAATTTTATATACTTGAACCATTGTGAATTGTAGCATTGCATGATTCTCAGGCCTTAACTCTAGATGCTTCTTATTATTATTTCCCGATTATCTCGTGATCACCACTAGATTTAGATACCAATCTTCAAAATCTCTACAATCAACACTTGTGAAATTTAATTTAACACTTGAAGTTAAATATTCGCTGAATTAGTTAAGTCCCTATGGGTTCAACATCTGGCTATTAAAGAGTTACTGCATTACTTGTACGACCGCATACGCTTGCGTGTGTGCTGGGGTGCTACAAGTTTTTGGTGTAATTGCCGGGGACTGGCATCATTTAGTGAATTTTTAGTTTTTGTGTGATTTTTATTTTTCTTAAGTGTTGAAAAACTTGGTCTTAGTTCATTCTATTGCAGGTAACAGGTTGTCCTTGCAGAACTGACAGGGAATAGAGAGCTGGTGGAACCTTTGTTGGAGCCTGAATGCCAATTACATTTACTCCAGAGAGAAGCTATAGAGCAGAAGTTGTAGCACTTACAGGAGCAAATACGAAAGAATCCACCAGTTGGGCAGGTAGAGTTATTTCTTGAGTAAATGGCAGCCCGACCAGTTCGCGAAGTGGCAATCCTACTAGTGACAAATGTGACCCCCAGTATTCGCAAACCAGAGCCTGGAGGAAACTTTGAGCTTAAATAGAGCATGGTGCAGCTGTTACATTCTAGTGGGAATATCACTGGAATGACACATGAGGACCCATAACAGCACTGACAGAACTTCTTAAAGATCAATGACACTTTCGTCCCCATCGGAGTGTCAACTGATTTTGTCCGATTCACCCTCTTCCCATTTTCACTATTGGGAGAGGCAAATAGATGGTTAAAGGCAGAGCCACCAAATTCTATAAAATCTTGGGACGACCTAGCAAGGAAGTTCCTTATCAGATTCTTCCCTTCAAGCAAGACTGCAAAGCTTAGAAGTGAAATCTTATGTTTCAAGCAGCGGCCGGAGGAGAATTTATACTTGGCTTGAGAGAGGCTCAAGTCATTGCTGAGGGACTGCCCCCATCACCAGTAGTCTAATAAGGTGTTAGCCCACTCCACTTAATAGAATTGCTCAAGGTAATCCAGAGTGGCATAACGAATCATCTAGAGGGGCAGGAAAGCGAGAAGCAAGGATGATTGAGGTAGACAATGTCAATGCCTTGGCAGCATAGTTAGCATCACTGCAGCACCAGATGATGACTCAGTTCAGCACACTGAGTATGAACCAGCCACAGGGATAGGTTAATGCAATTTAGCAAGCTCCAAGCTGGTGTGAAATTTGTGGGAATAATGGGCACAGTGTAGACTCTTGCGGGGCCAATCCAGAGTCAGTCAATTTTGTAGGTAATGTGCAGAGGAACAATTAGAATTATGAGAACACCTACAATAAAAATTGGCAGTCACCCAAATTTCTCTTGGGGTGGTAATCAGAGTCAGAGCTACCTGAAGCCTTAGCAGTAGCAGTACAGGCAGAACAATGGCCAAGCCAACAGTAGCAACATTGAGGAGATGTTGTAGAAAATCATGGCTACTCAAACCTAACTAGCAGAGAATCAGGCAAGGATGGCTTCAGACTTGAAAAATTAGCAGATGGCCACTAGAAAGCTAGAAAAGCAGATGGGTCAGCTGGTAGCTGCGCAACATACCAGACCTCAGGGAGGATTACCTAGTGATACAGATACAAACATTGATAAGTCAATGCCATCACTCTAAGGAGTGGCAAGTAGTTGGCTGATGCACATCGAATGAAAAGAGAAATGAGGTGAAACCAGAGCTAGTCAAACAGGGTCTATTAGCTGATAGAGAGGATAAGAAGAGGGCTGCAAAACACAATGCACAACCATTATTGCAGCCAACACAGATACCATCACCACCAGTCCTACAAAGGCTCAAGAAGAGTACGGAGGAAGAATGTTTTAAGAAGTTCTTTGATATTTTTAAAAAACTTCACATCAATTTGCCTTTACTTGATGTCTTACAAGGTATGCCAAAGTACTCCAAGTACTTAAAAGATGTGGTGGCCAATAAAGTGAGGCTGGTGGATGTCCAAACAGTGGCACTTACTAAGGAGTGCAGCTAAAGGGTGATGAGCAAGATGCCAAAAAAGCTCAAGGACCAAGAGGGTTTGACCCTCCCCGTACAAATTGGTGAAGCTAAAATCATAAGGGATTTGTGTGACTTAGGGGAAACAGTAAATTTAGTGCCCCTATCTCTGTTCAACACCCTGGGATTGGGAAAGACGAGGCTCACAAGAGTAATGCTGTAGCTCGAGACAAGTTAACAGTGGCATTGGAGGGAATTATTGAGGATCTTCTTATCAAAGTAGGTAAATTCATTATACCTGTTGACTTCATCATTCTTGATTTTAAAGTTGATGACATGGCATCCCTGATCCTAGGATGGCTGATCTTGGGCAAATTTATATGCCCAAGTGATACTCAAAAGTGTCATTTTAGCCTTGTTTACCTATCAATGTGTATACATTCTCATGTAATTGGTAATAAAATGTGAATTTATACTAACCAACATGAGTAGCATTGTTTTGCAGGTAAAATGTAATTTCGGGAAGCTAAAATGCATGTTGGAGGATATCGGGGATGGACTTGGATGCGAGCAAGGGACAAGACATTGGACAGCATAAAATAAAGGGGATCCACGATGGAGCCGTGTCACGCTGCCATCGCGGAGGCCTTCTGCCTGGATGGGAATTTTCAGCCCAATTCCAGTGTGGCTTCGCGATGGGTCCGTGGCACGGTGGCTTGGCTCCGCGTTGCACGCCGTGCCACGTTGGGCTTTATTTCCTGGACCCCCAGTTCCAGTGAAGGTCCACGTCCGTAGCGTGTCACGGAGGCAGTGCTCCGCGATGCACTCCGTGACACGTTGCTTGTTATTCCAGGAAAAATTCCCACCAGTATAAATAGAACACTTAGGTTCATTTTTTCAATATTCTGACTTGGTGGAGCAAGAACGTGGGTTACAGGCAGTTGAGGGGACGAAATTATCAGGGTTTTTCTCTCTTTCCTTCTCCTTGTATTCAATTGCTTGTATGTTTAACACTCATTTAATGATGTTTAATCCACAAATGAGTGGCTAATTCACCTTCTTGCTGAGGTTATGAACACTTGTAGTGAAATGTGATCATTGATTCTTTGGTTTTTCACCTTTTCTTCCGTGGTTGTTCTATTAATTCTTGTTCTTACTGCATTAATGTGTGGCCTACGTTAATGTACATCTAAAAAGTTCGGTTTCACTCGAGAGAGCAAGAAATTGGAAAGTTGTGAATTAATAGGATATGATCTTTTCTTGGTTTGAGAAAATTGGGAATTGGTTTACTTTTAGGATAGAAATATCCTTGAAAGTCGTATTAGTCAATTTAGGAACCGGGTTTGTATGGCTAGAACATGAATTGCATTTAATCACAGAAATGTAGGTGGATGGTTCATGATTCTAAAGTGAGGTTAAATACGAGAGTCTTAATCTCTTGGCAAATGTTCTTGGCTAGCAACCTGAGGAAAAGACTAACCAAATTACATCGATAATTAATTTCATTACATGTTCGTTTAACCTCAGCATGCTCTCATTCATAGTTCAGATTCAACTTAGATAGATATTTTAGATTTAGCATAAAAATTATAAAAGAAAATATCAAACTCTTGGTTACACTGTTGTCTGCATTTTTAGAATCGAAATATAGTACACTTGAGCAGATTGCACTTCATCCCAATCCATGTGGGATCGATACTTGGCTTACTTAAGCCACTTTACTACTTGTTCGATCACGTGCACTTGCATGTGAGTTATATACCCATATAACACTCCGAACAAGTTTTTGGCGCCGTTGCCGGGGACTGGCAATTAGTGAATTTGTTTTAAGTGTTAATTTACTGTATTTTTATTTTCTTAGTGTTGACAACTTGGTCTTAGCCTGTATTTTGCAGATTTAATTTCTGTTGAACACTGGCAAGAGACAAGGAGCTGGTGGACTCGTATATAGAGCCAGAAAGAATATTTCATAGTAAGCGGAGAGAAGCTCTACAAAGAAAGCTGCAGTTGCTTTGACAGACGATCATGGAGCAACAACAGAATCCACCGGTAGTACGGGCAGTGTTAGTGCCCGAAGAAGTAGCAGCTCAGCCGGTTCGCGAGGTGGCAATCCCACATGCTAATAATGTCACATCTAGCATCCGCAAACCTGAGCCAGGAGGGAGGTTTGAACTTAAGCAGAATATGGTGCAATTGCTGCACACTAGTGGGCAGTTTACCGGTCTCCCTCATGAAGATCCACAGCAGCATCTCCAAAATTTTTTGGAGATAAGTGACACTTACATCCCCGCTGGAGTGTCATCAGATTATGTCCGGCTTACATTGTTCCCATTTTCTCTATTGGGAGAAGCCAAGAGGTGGTTGAAAGCTGAGCCACCGAATTCTATTTCTACGTGGGATGATCTTGCAAGGAAATTTTTGATACGGTTTTTTCCCTTCGGTAAAATAGCAAGACTTAGAAGTCAAATTCTAAGTTTCAAATAGAGAGAGGGAGAGAATTTATATCAGGCCTGGGAGAGATTCAAATCCATGTTGCGGGATTGTCCTCATCATCATCAGTCCAATGATGTGCTGGTGCACACTTTTATAGAGGGTTTGGAACCCCACACAAAAATATTGCTAGACTCAGCAACTGGAGGACAAGCGCTGGAGAAAACTTATGAGGAGCTGTATACCTTGTTGAACCGTATTTCGCAGGGCAATCCGGAATGGAATGCTGATTCATCAAGAGGTGGGACAAGGAAAACAACAGGAGTGCTAGAAATGGATGGGTTTATAGCTATTGCTGCACAGATAGCTGCATTACAAAATCAACTTAACACCCACTTCAGCAACATGACAATGAACCAGCCTCAAGCCCCAGTTAATGCAGTGCAGCAGATGTGGTGTGAAGTGTGTGGAAGCAGTGAGCACTCAGCTGAGTGTTGTGGAGCCAATCCTGACTCGGTAAACTTTGTGGGAAATGTGCAAAGGAACCACCAACAGTATGGTAATAGCTACAATTCCAATTGGAGGAATCACCCGAATTTCTCCTGGGGTAGCAACAACCATCAGGGGCAAAAGTTCGGGTCAGGGTGTGCAAAGGAACCAAGGAGGGCAGCAGAATTATCAAGCACAATTCAGAAACAACAAATGCACCTCCTCCACCACCATCACCCAACATTGAGGAGATGTTCAAGACCATGATAGCTAACCAAGCTCAATTGCAGGCTGACTATGTGAAATTGGTAGCCGAAGTGAAAAACAACCAGTTAGCTACCAAGGCACTTGAATATCAATTTGGGCAATTTGCTGGAGCCCAAAACACAAGGCCTAGAGGTGGACTTTCGAGCGACACAGATCCCAATCCCAAGCAGGTGAATGCAGTGACCACAAGGAGTGGTTCGCAGCTGAAAGAGGTGGAACCAGAAAGACCACCTCAACAATCGGGAGCAGCAGAAGTTGAGAGGGAGCAAAGTACTGAAAGGGGGAAGACTAAGAAAGCTGAATCAGAAAGACCACCACCCCCGTTCCCTCAACGCTTAAAGAAACACAAGGAGGAGGCGTGTTTCAAGAAATTCATGGAGGTGCTGAAACAGGTACATATTAACTTACCTCTTGTTGATGTTTTGCAGGGAGTGCCGAAATATGCTAAGTATATAGAGGACATCGTGGCAAACAAAAGTTGGTTGACTGAGTGTGCTACGGTGGCTCTAACAGAGGAGTGCACTTCCCGAATTCAAAACAGACTGCCCACAAAGCTCAAAGACCTTGGGAGCTTTACTATACAGATTACTATTGGGCAGAGCATCCGAGCTCATGGATTGTGTGATTTAGGAGCGAGCATAAATTTGATGCCGTCATCGGTATTCAGAAAGTTGGGTCTAGGGAGTCCTAGACCCACAACAGTAATCTTGCAATTGGTGGATCGGTCCTTAGCCAGACCTGATGGCATTGTGGAGGACGTTCTGGTGCAAGTTGGCTCCCTGATTTTCCCGATAGATTTTGTCATGCTGGATTTTGAACCAGACGCGGAAGTCCCATTTATTTTGGGACGTCCTTTCTTGGCGACCGGGAAAGCACTAATTGACGTAGCTGCGGGGCAGCTAACAATGCGAGCACACGACAAGGTGGAGGTGTTCGATGTGTACAAGGCACCCAAGCTCCCGATGGTGCACGAAGAACTCTCGGTGATCAATGTGATTGATCAAGGCGATGATAAGCAGATTAAGGATTCATGAGAGTTAATGGGAAAACCATCGGATTGGTGTAAGCACTACTGGGGGGAGGACGGTGATCGAGAGAAATCGTCCATCACCCTAGAGGACAACTGAGCTTAGCGACGTCGAGCCGCGACGGTAAACCAGGCGCTGCACGGGAGGCAACCCGTGGAAAAATTTTTCTCTTTGTAAATTGTGAATAGATTTTTTTCTTTTTCTTGTTCGTAATTAACAACAAAATTTTTCATTTTAGTTTTTGTTTTTATATATATATATTTTTAGAGTGAAACCTATAATTCTAACCAATTTTGTGTAGTCAGATGAATTTCAGGTCAAACGGAGGAAAATATGCACGGAGTCGCGAAGAAAAATTCGAGGTATGAAAATTAACAAAAAGTGGCAAAACAGTGAGCTAGGGCGATAGCTCCGTGTCACGGAGGTGGACCTTCGCGTTACCCTCCGTGACACGTTGAGGTATAATCCGGATTTTTTTAAAAAAATTTCTAGAACAGGCTCGCGACGGCTCCGTGTCACCGAGGCAGTGCACCGCGATGCACTCCGTGACACGTTGCCGTGTATATCGCGACGGGTCACACCGGGTCGCCGGGTGACCCGCGTGATTTTCCTACTTTTTAACCCCAAAAACCCCTCCCTTTCCCTTATTTGTCAATCACTCCGCGACCAAACTCCCCAAAACCCATCCCCCTTCAACGTGACACGGAGTAGGCTAAGAAAATCATCAAGTTTGTGTAAATTCTTCAACTTCAAGGTATGTTCTTCGATTCCATCTCATTTCTTGTCGATTTTCTTTGATATTGAGCATGTGAATTGAGCTAAGTTTGCCCTAAGTAGAAATTAATCGTGAATTCAATTGAAATTGTTGTTGATGAATGTTCAGAATGTCGTTATGATTGTGTGAACTCGTTAATTGCATAAATTAATCGAATTTGCTTGATAATATCATTTCTAGGGCTTGTTTTTGAATTTGAAGTGAAAAATGTAGTGAACTTGTGAAATTCATGCTAGGATGTACATGTTGAGTGAGATGAGTCGGTGTGCTAGTCGTGATCATGTTAAAAGACCAACGGATTCTCGGGTTAGGGGAATATTGAAATTTTCAAGAATTTGGTTGGTTGTATAGGTTCGTGTAGATAAATTCTTGTTGTTGTTTTTGTTTCTTTGTTATTCCTTGCTGAGTGCGATGGATTAAAAGGTTATCGATGGTAATGATTGTTGTTAACTGTATGAAGTCTGAGTAGTACATAGAATGTATACCGTCGAATTCTTCGTATGCACTAAGCATGTTTGTAAGTAGGTTGTTTATTGGTGTAAATAAAGATAATCTTGCCTGTATGTTGTAACTGTAGATAAGGACTAAGTGTGGGGTAGCTTAGCTTAACCCGACTTTAGCTGAAGTTAACACTCATTGGCTTAACGTTGATCTTGTCTACTTGGGTTGACAGGTAAAATGGCAAGCAGGCAAGAAAAAGGGAAAGGCGCATCAACATCTGGCGCCGAAAGGAAGCAAATCAGACTGGGAACAGCAGTCCCAGCAGCACCAGCAGTTCCACGCGGCCAACGCCGCCAATACGGAACAAGATGGGTGACGGATGAGGGGAAGAAGTGGTACGCAAAGCACAAAGAAAACAAATACTTCCCCGAGGAGCATATAACACGGGAACCGTTGGCACAGGAGTTCCCTAGGATTGTACACCGGATTGAGGCAGCTGGGCTCAAGTTCATCTTTGAAGAGCCCAAGGAATGTAACTTGCACCTGATTCGGGAATTTTATGCCAACTGGAACCCGACTATCAGAAGTCACACCATAAAAATCAGAGGGCAAATAGTCACTTTGGAGCCCCACCACCTCAATGCCATCATAGGAGCGCGGGACACAGACGCCCACGTACTCTGACAGCTGAACATTACCCCACCATATGCGGACATCAGACGCACCTTGTGTGGGACCCGATCGACAACTAGATGGAGAAGACACAAAGAGAGGGGCTACCACCAGACTTTTCCCTATTCACAGATGAACAGGGAAGCCAGAATATGGCTGAAGATTGTCTGTTCCTGCCTAATCCCGGGGGTACATATGACAGATGTAACCCGGGATCGTGTATGCCTGGTGTACGCCCTGATGAAAGGGCTGGAGATCAACGTGGGGGTGGTGATTATCTCCGCCATGAAGAGAGCCCGGTTGCATCAGGGGCACATGTATGGCTTTGGTGGACTACTCACCACCTTCCTCAGGGGCCTAGATGTCGAGGAGGAGGCCCTTGACTATATCCCGCAAATGGAGCGGCGGGCCTTAGATGTTACTAAAACTAAGGCACCCGACACCACCCACGGGCCAGTGCTTACACTGGGCGAGCGACATGCTCGTGATGATCAGTATATGGCTCGCATGTATGGGATGCAAATGCTCCAGCTGAGGATAGGCGGGAGGCCGGCGACAGAGGAGGAGCTATGGCAGCTCGAGCTAGACTACCCCTTCGGCCAGAACGCCAGGGCTCTATGCCGAGTTGGGCCAGCATTTGTAGAGCCAACGGATGATGATGTCCCCACAGACGAGGAGACACATCGGGAGGACTCCGATGTGGAGTCCGATGATGACGACGGGGGCGATTCAGACATGGGAGATGAAGCAGCAGCACCCGACGAAGAAGTGGAGTACTTTGATTGATCAGGGAGTTCCACCACCCAATTTTTGTGCTATTTTAATTTTTGTGAACACTGGGGACAGTGTTCGAGCTAAGTGTGGGGTGGGAGTAGTTAGGTGCTGGGCTGTGCTGTTATATATGTATGCTCTAATCTGTTGTCGTGCATGTGAAATGTTGTTGTTCCCTGTGATTTATGAATTGTTAAGTTGTTGTTTTGTATTGTAAATTTATGTGAAATTGACGTGTGTTTCTGAATGTTGCTAGCTGATTTTGTACATATTTTTGTTATCGAAATGATTGATATTTTAAAAATATTTTGTATATATTTTTTCTATCGAAATGATCGATATTTTCAAAATTTTTTTTACTTCTTGGGTTTCTCGGCGTTTGTTTTCGGTTCTTTTACCGAGAATGGTCCCATTGAACCGAAGTCATAGTAGTGACCGTTCCCTATGATGGATAGATGACGACCGTCTTAAGGGAAATATAGTCGTTAGGAGTAGTTTTTAATTATTTTTCAGTTTTTTTCTTTGGTAGGTTGCATCCCAAAACCTGTAGTTACTGTATGGTTGCGAAATTCTGGTTGTGTGTTGTACATGATATTTAAAATGCAAAGGTGATTTGTATGAAAGCATGCAACTTGGTAAATATGTTGAGATACCTAGGCCATAGAGTTCGATTCAGTATGATTGAGGCTTAATGTTTGAATTCCTGTAATTAGCTGATTGAAGAGTCTGTGAATACATCTTGAGTTGAGCATGTGCAATAAGTGTGAAGTGAGGTGTTGTTATTCCATGCTGTTGTGAAATGTCTAGAACTTACCTGGTGTGTGTGCAAAACGAAATGAAGGAGGTGTATTATAGGAAAGGATGTAGGCATTTCTTTGTTTTAACCGAGAGTTTCTATTTTTCCTTGTCGTACCCACCTTGATTGTATACCCTAGTCAGCCCGTTGAGCCTTTATCCCATTATTTTTTTTCTTTCTTTTGTCATAAAGTGTAAACCGAACTTAATCCCTTCTTTTCATTAGCCGTAAAGTCGATACAAAACTCTTAAGCGCTTAAGAAGAGAAAATCATTTTCCCAAAGTGTTAGAGTGAGAATGGTGAAAAGAAAAAGAAAAGCAGAGTGATAGAAGAAAAGAAAAGGTTGAAGGTGCACTTGTTATAAATAAACTATAATGAAGGTGCATGAATAATCTTTGTTGTTGTGTCAAGTGTGCTTAATAAGATGGGCCAAACTAAAGGAAAACATCAAGAATGGGAGGGTGAAAGAAGAAACAATGTCCATGAGTTGATGGGATGTGTTGAAAAGGCGCTTAAGGATGCTAGTGGCTATTATTGGCTAACCCAATATTTACTAGTTCCGTAGCTTCCATTACAACCAGTTAAAGTCCTACGTGATCTTACATCGCACTTCTTTATATTAGTGGAGTAATGCACTAAGGGCAAGCTTATGGGTCATGACATGATGCATGTGAATTCTTTTGGGAGAGAGAGTGAAATTGTGTTTACATGCCCCTTCTTAAAATTTTGTGAGTCATATGAGCAAAAAGGGGAAGATTCTCTTGTGTTGTGAGGGCACATGCTTGATGAGAGATTAATTTTCATGTCGGATATCTTGATCAGCTGATTTGCATGAGTTTGCCAATATCGAGAGTCGATTCTTAAGTCTAGGAGGTCTTGATGTATTGAAGGTCATTGCATTGATAGGACCATGCATGTTTTCTTGATGATTTGCTGTATTGAATAATCGGTATGACCGTAGCCTAAATTGTCAAACCAAAGTAGCGAGGTTGGGATGTAAATTGCATGAAGTGTAGGATTGTTGTTCGAGGACGAACAAGGATTTAAGTGTGGGGTAAGTGATCTTGGGCAAATTTTTATGCCCAAGTGATACTCAAAAGTGTCATTTTAGCCTTGTTTATCTATCAATGTGTATACATTCTCATGTAATTGGTAATAAAATGTGAATTTATACTAACCAACATGATTAGCATTGTTTTGCAGGTAAAATGTAATTTCGAGAAGCTAAAATGCATGTTGGAGGATATCGGGGTTGGACTTGGATGCGAGCAAGGGACAAGACATTGGATAGCATAAAATAAAGGGGCTCCACGATGAAGCCGTGTCATGCTGCCATAGCGGAGGCCTTCTGCCTGGATGGGAATTTTCAGCCCAATTCCAGTGTGGGTTCGCGATGGGTTCATGGCACGGTGGCTTGGCTCCGCGTTGCACGCCGTGCCACGTTGGGCTTTATTTCTTGGACCCCCAGTTCCAGTGAAGGTCCGCGTCCGTAGCGTGTCACGGAGGCAGTGCTCCATGATGCACTCCATAACACGTTGCTTGTTATTCCTGGAAAAATTCCCACCAGTATAAATAGAACACTTAGGTTCATTTTTTCAATATTCTGACTTGGTGGAGCAAGAACGTGGGTTACAGGCTGTTGAGGGGACGAAATTATCAGGGTTTTTCTCTCTTTCCTTCTCCTTGTATTCAATTGCTTGTATGTTTAACACTCATTTAATGATGTTTAATCCACAAATGAGTGGCTAATTCACCTTCTTGCTGAGGTTATGAACACTTGTAGTGAAATGTGATTATTGATTCTTTGGTTTTTCACCTTTTCTTCCATGGTTGTTCTATTAATTCTTGTTCTTACTGCATTAATGTGTGGCCTACGTTAATGTACATCTAAAAAGTCCGGTTTCACTCGAGAGAGCAAGAAATTGGAAAGTTGTGAATTAATAGGATATGATATTTTCTTGGTTTGGGAAAATTGGGAATTGATTTACTTTCAGGATAGAAATATACCTGAAAGTCGTATTAGTCAATTTAGGAACTGGGTTTGTATGGCTAGAACATGAATTGCATTTAATCACAGAAATGTAGGTGGATGGTTCATGATTCTTAAGTGAGGTTAAATACGAGAGTTTTAATCTCTTGGCAAATGTTCTTGGCTAGCAACCTGAGGAAAAGACTAACCAAATTACATCGATAATTAATTTCATTACATGTTCGTTTAACCTCAGCATGCTCTCATTCATAGGTCAGATTCAACTTAGATAGATATTTTAGATTTAGCATAAAAATTATAAAACAAAATATCAAACTCTTGGTTACACTGTTGTCTGCATTTTTAGAATCGAAATATAGTACACTTGAGGAGCTTGCACTTCATCCCAGTCCCTGTGGGATCGATACTTGGCTTACTTAAGTCACTTTACTACTTGTTCGACCACGTGCACTTGCGTGTGAGTTATATACCCATATAACACCCCGAACAATGGCCATTCTTGGCAACTGGAGGAGCTATCATTAATGTGAGAGCAGTTACCTTTAAAATGAGGGTCAATGATAAGGAAGAGCTCTTTAGAGTCTACCAGGAGATCAACCCACCCACAAACTACAGAGATCTTTGTAAGATTAGTGTGGTCTCAGATGCTAAGTGTGGGATGGTAGATTCCATAGGTCCACCATTGCAGGACATGTTGACACTTCAGCCCGAGTCTGATAGAAAGTAGAAAGTGAAGAAGATGATAGAAGACAAGAGGGACAGGGTGGAGGCTGTTCCCTCTAACAACAAAAAGAGAAGAAGATGGTTCCCGAAAGGGAACACTTGTTTGAGGATACCCTAAAAAGGATAGTCCACGTCATGCCGCGATGTAAAATAAGGCACTGCTTGGGAGGCAACCCAAGAGTACCACATGTACACTTTCTTTTCAGTTTGATTGTGATTTTGTTTATTTTTCACTTGTTGTTGTTTGTTGTGGTTGTTAAGCACAAGTTCAGGGGAAGACTGAGTCCCCATGAGAGTGAAAGCTAGGGAGCATGATAAAAAGATGAGTGTGGGGTCAATGACCCACGTGTTCAAAAAATAAAGAAAAATACGCTGTTAGCTAGGCCTAGAGGCCTTAGGACGTATCTCTCACCCTTGTTTAATTTTAATTGATGCTTTGGGGACATAGCATATTTTAAGAGTGGGGTAAGGAAAACTTTAAAATTTTGTACTAAGTTATTTCAGGTGAATGTGGTGCTGGGTATTATGTTTTGGTTGAAAAAGTTTGAATTGAGCATAGTTTACTCACCCTTTGGTTTTTCTTTTTGATTCTTTTACGAAGGGGGCACTTTGTAACGAGAAATAAAAATTTTCCTTTATTTGTACATAACTTTTTAGTCATAGCTAGTGTTACGCCCCGTAAAATGTTAGCATTTAGTGTGCATGCACGTGGATTTGTAACGAATAATAGAAGCTTGACGCGTGCGTGAAAAACCTCAAAAACAGGGTCAGGCGAGGCCAGGGCGCAAAGGGCCAGCGCAATGCGCCAGTCGGCCTATGCAAAGGGCAGCGCGAGACCAGCGTGGGGCGCCCCTATGCCACTGGCCATGCATATATATATATATATATATATATATAAGCCCTTTGTTCATTTCATTCATTTGTTAAATGAAACCATGACTTAAACCAGAGAGAGAACACAAGTTTCATCAAATTTCCATCAAATTAATGCTACCAAACACTGTCCAAATGCAAATTAACTTCGGTTAATAAGTTCTAGGCCTACGGGAAGCATCTCTATGGAGTTACTTCTTGAAAATTCACTCAGTATACCGGAACCCCGCCTAGTAAAGGTTGTCAAAATTACTCCAAATTTAATCCTAAACAGCCACAGGCGTTAGGTAAGCATTTCTCCCTTCTGAACTCTCGAGAAATTATGGGTTTTCAGCTGAGTTATTTAGAGTTGAATTATAGTTAATATTATTATCAAAAGATATCGTTATTTGCCGAATTTAGTATTGCAATTACCCCTATTCTTTCAGTATAAGGGCTGCAATTGAGTGGAATCATCGATTACATGTTGATACCTACCGGTTAAACAAAAATCAGCATTTGAGGTATGTTAAGGAGAATTCCTTCAGCAAGTTATTCCTGTCGTATCGTAATACGACCTAAGTTCTCATAAGAAAGCCAGAAACATGTATATTGCGGTTAGCTGCTACCATTAGTTTGAAATTAGCGTTTTCTATTTGGATTGGGACTGACCCTACCCTATATAGCCTTTCGTTGTCCAACCTCAAGGTTACTAGATGTGTCATTGCCTACGGGGCTATATGGATCGCTCCAAGGAGCATATGTTGTCCCAAGGGACTATACTCAGGCCCAAGGGCCATATTACTGTCCATCCATGGATGAACCTCTGTTTTCTGCCTTATCGGCATCACTGACCCTCGTCGAGCCTATGTGCCCAGGGTGTAGTTATAGGAATCCACCAGACTCAAAAATAGCTACAGGAGCCGAGCGGGCTCAGTTACAAACCCAGGGGACTGTAGGTTGGCTACAGTTACCTGTTGACTTATTTCGACCTTGTTAGGGGTATATAGATTGAAGTGTGCTCGCTAGGGCTTATGGGGGCCCCGGGCGGCTTATTTCGTGGTAGTTGTCCTTCCAAGCTTATGGTGTCCAGGTAAGGTTCTTGTTTTCATTATTTATTTTTAGTTATATAGCAGGTTGTAGGGAAATGCAGGTTGTATCTCTTATCCTTCCTACTGAATCATTTTCAGTTTCATTATCAGTATTATTCAGTCATCTTCATTACCGCCTTACATATTCGATACATATTGTACTGACGCCCATCTTTGGGGTGCTGCATTACTTGCCTGCCGGCATGGCTAGACATGGTTCAGTACCCCCCTAGTCATCAGCCAGAGTCAGTGGTCTAATCAACTCCTTTTTCTCCAGGGTTGTTAGTTAGAAGGTTTGTTCATTTGTTGTACAGTTTATGGTAGGTCGGGGCCTTGTACCAACCATTATTCCACTATTAGAGGCTTGCAGGATACAGAGTCTCAGTTGTTGGTTTTGTTGTTGGCCTCGTGGGGCCTATGTATGTTTATTTTGCGTAATGGCCATGTAGGGAGTAGTTTAGATTTTAGTTAGCAGCCTTGTAGGCTTTAGTATAGTTATGATTACCTGTTTTCATTCTTCTATAACAAGACATCATGGTGGTCTTGTCGGCTTGCATAGGATCCCTTTATGGTGTGTTGTTGGTTAGCTGTTTCCTTGTTATAGGTGGTTATGCAGCCTTGTCAGTCGGAGGCTTTGTTTACAGTCGAGATATAGCTCGTTATTTTCTTAATTTGTAGAGCAGGTGTCACACCCCGCCTTGGGGGGTATGACTGGCACCTGGTGCCCTACTAGGACCTGAACTGCTGGACTGCTAAGCCTGGGCACATCAGGTGTCTGGCTGGCTCTAACTCATATTTCTGGAAATAAAGGGCTATATAACGGCTGTAAACACATCCCCCGGCCCATTGGCCTATAGCCTCCTGTACCTGTACTAACAGCTAACCAGAAGCATATCAATATAGGGAAACCTATACAGGCCGACAAGGCCACCATGCTGTCTAGTTATCTATAACTCAACCCTGAAGTACTGGATAGCTACGTGACCAGCAAGGTCACCACTACTGTCGAACTATGGCCCCACACGGCCAACATAAAAGAAACAGAAGTACTAACAGCTAACAACTGCACGGCCTCACACGACCGACTCATCTGACCACAGGGAAACATATACAGACTGCAAGCCTCTAGGAATAGTAATAGAAATGATCGGGACAGGGCCCCGACCTACTCGTATTATACAACAAAAGAAAATGAAATACACCTCTGGAATTCAGTCTCCGGATGACAGGAGCTGAATACTCGATCGCTGACAGGAATCATGTGGTATCGCCTGCTCGTCTATGAGTACCTGCAGGCAAGTAATACAGCGCCCCACCGGGCGTCAGTATCGCTGGTACTGAGTATGTAAAGCAATAACTGAAAGAAATATCTGAAAACAATAATATAACTGATGAAACTGAAGTAGAAAGAAATAGATTAACTGTCTGATAATGTAAGTCATACCTTCTCTCAATTATACTGGAAGGAGTAGGAGTCATACCTGGAGACGTATCGTTCTACTGCTGATCTACTCGTATCTATCATAACATGGCATAACATAACATAGCATAACATAGCACACACAAACCTTACCCGGCCCCCATAAGCCGAGAGGTACAACTAGCATAGAATCTATACCCCTACCTCGGTCATACCATCTCCTATAAACCCTGTAAACATCATGCCGGTCCCCTGGGTATGCACTTGGGCTCGCTGAGCCCCTGACTATAACTGCATCTGAGTCCGGAGGACTCCTAAATCAACACCCCGGGCGTATCCGCTCGACGGGGGTGTATAAGGGCCGACCAAGGCACAATATGGGGAAAACTGGCATCCCATCTTCGTCACCTGTGGGACGGCATGCCACTCCGTAGAGCGACGTATCCTCATCCTCTGGCGGACGAGTCGATACAGCTATCAACCCTGGGCGGTCATGGATGCTCGGTAGTCCAACCCCAAACAATACAACAGTCTCAACTAGTAATACTATCTGCATGTCCCACATACTGAAGCTAACGATAATAAAGTGTTTGTACATACTGCATGCTGAACTAGCGATAGTGATATGTACATATTTAATACATGCTGAGACTGAACATAGCATATGTACATAAATATAATATTCTACCATACTGTACTGAGTCTAATGCTGAACATGATATAGTATTTCTGCTGAAAACCATGCGGTATACTGAGTTTCTATAGTAACAGGATTTACAATTCCTAATATGCTTTCTAACCTCATTTTAACTTATCATTCTGCTTCTGAGATGTCTTACAGATATTACATTGCTTTACTGGGTTTCAACTGAATACGATATTATCCTAACATCCTGTGTCACATCACGTACTAAGCATGCTGTGCAGTTTCTAACACTTGTATCAGAATCTATATCGTGCTAGCGAGTCTCGCGCTGATCATAACATGACGTTTCTAATATCGTACCATCATTCATAGTAAACATCATACATGGCTTCTGAATGTTCTACTGGCCTTTAATTACTGTACTGTACCAAGATTACTAACTTGCCAAGGGAACTAGCTTTACATACCTTATCCTCGAACTATCTATCTGTCGGACGAGGCTCGGCCGGTACTTCAACTATTTCCTCCCAACTGCATTCATAAATATGTCAATTAATACTAAATACAGCTTTATTGTAAAGAGCAACGTCACTTTCGATATAGTTTATAGCCTAAACTTAGGCTTATCGAAAGATGGTCGAAAACTCGCTATTTTTCAGAGGTCCAGAAGGGAGAACTATTCACTTCTCAGCTAGGAACACATAGACACTAATTTAGAGAAATTCCACTTACCTTAGCTCGGTAGCTCGACGATTCGTCGGCCGTATTTCACGAAACTAAATCCGTAGGAATGCTCTCTGCTGCTAAATACCTCGGTATCTGAGGTTAATTTGAGTTTGGACAGCGTTTAGCAGCGTAATCGGACGAAAATTATATTACTACTTCGTTCCTTTTTCCCTCTCTGCTGGTTTGCTCTGTTTTCTGGAAATTTATAAGTGTTTTAATCATTTAAAACCGAAGTGGGGCTTTATATACTTGGGCCTGGACAAGGCCAACGTGTCACGGAGCCAACGCGGAGGCTTCACCTCCGTGACACGCTGCCATCACGGAGGGGTTCTGCCTCAGCTCCTTCCGCGATGGTTCGACAGGTTTCTCGTCCGATCTTTTCCCGGACCTTTCTCTAGCACGTATGGCCTCCAAATATGCTTAACCAACGTCTGAATAGGTCATCTAGGTGTCGTGAATCCTACGGGGTGTAACATTCTCCCCCCCTTAAGAACATTCATCCTCGAATGTATACTGCTGTCTAGAGGACTACTTAATTTACTTGTTTAGAAAAATTTTGCCAGAGTTTCCCCTGTAATATGGACTATAGCAAAAACCTGAAATGCAGAAAAGTCCAATACAGGTACTGCACGCAATATTTTAAAATCCACTGGATAACTAAGTATCAATCCTTCTCATTCACACACATACAACTATATGGTACTGCATAAATAATAATATGGACATACCGGTCGCCTAACTAGTCCTGAAATAGGTGAGGGTATCTGGCTTTCATATCTTCTTCAGCTTCCCATGTCATTTCCTCACGATTCCTGTTACGCCACAATACTTTGACAGACGCAACATCTTTAGTCCTCAACCTGTGAATCTGTCTGTCTAAGATAGCTACGGGAACCTCTTCATATGCTAACTCTTCTGTGACCTGGACATCCTGAACTGTAACTACTGTAGAAGGGTCTCCTATTTCAAACCAGCCCACCGACGATCTACATTTTTGCCTGTATAACACCTCGAAAGGCGCCATCTGGATAGCTGAATGATAACTGTTATTATAAGCAAATTCAATCAACGAAAGATGCTCATCCCAGCTACCCCCAAAATCTAGCACACACGCTCGTAGCATATCTTCGAGTGTCTGAATTGTACGTTCAACCTGCCCATCTGTCTGGGGGTGGGAAGCTGTGCTTAGATTAATCTGCGTCCCCAGCCCCTTCTGGAACGATTTCCAAAACCTGGCCGTGAACTGCGCTCCTCTGTCTGAAATAACGGATACTGGCACTCCATTCAATCTGACTATCTCTCGGATATACAACTTCACATAATCTTCAGCCGAGAAAGTAGTTCTAGCTGGCAGGAAATGAGCTGATTTAGTCAATTTGTCAACTATTACCCATATAGAGTCATGTCTGTGTTTGGTACGGGGTGTTCCTGCCACAAAATCCCTATTCACTGCTTCCCATTTCCAGAGAGGCACAGCTATGTCTTGAGTTAACCCGCCTGGTTTCTGATGTTCTGCTTTCACCTGTTGGCAGTTAGGACACTGGGCTACAAATTCAGCAATTTCTCTTTTCATACCTGGCCACTAGTAGTTCTCTTTGATGTCCATTTTTGTCGTATCGGGGTGAAGAGAATAACGGGCGTAATGTACCTCGTTCACAATCTGCTGGTGGAGCCCTGAAACATCTGGAACATATAGACGGCCTTTACAATGCAGCACTCCACCCTCTGTTACCTTAAAACCTGGCGTTTTCCCCTGCTAACCAGGTCAGGATTCTTATACTACCGTTCTTTTTATTTTCACAACTGATGACGACACGACGGTGTTTTCGATTACCGCTCTGTTGTCCTTTATTTCTGTTACACGAACGGCTAAATTGATCATTTGATGTATCTTTCTGACCAACTCCCGTTGCTCGGGCTGCCCATACACCACACTTCTAATAGATCTATAGCTAAGAGCGGTTGTTGCTCCATTACCTCTTCTTGGCTGATATAACATTTTCATACTTAGAGAGCTCGACATATAATTAACGGTTATACTGACTTGTCTTGCTGAAGAGATTGACAGGTAGTTTACAGGCGTAGCTAGAGCTTACCTGGCCCTCCGGCCACATGCTAAGGCTACTTGTTGCTGAGATAACCTGAACGACCGTCTGCGCACCTTGTGCCTTTATCTGATCAGAGGATCCTGATATTGACCATGACCTCTAATGATCTGGCTGCATAACCTTAATTAACTGAATAATCGAGTTGAATGACCCGAATGTGGCAGTAGTCTAATAATGCTCTAACTGTTCTACTTGAGTACTTATAGTTCATGCATAACTGCAGACTTGTGGGCATCTAATTACTTTGTTATTTTGCTTGAACCACTGTAAGGCTGGGCTTAATCAAACTTACTCCCAGGCGATCAATCTCTGGGTCTTCACAGGGAGTCTACTGATCCCCTGGTCTTAGTAAACACTGTTCTAGAAGGGTACTATCAATTTCTTACGCCTTGTGTGTATCCACTTGGATTTATACTGCTATTCTGGGGAATTCTCGGTCTTATGAGCTATTCTGTAAATACTGGCCTTTTGCTAGGGCTTTGTATCTAAATATCTTACGAGAACCAGCTGAAGTACTAGTCTGTCGCTGACTACTGATGTGGACCCTTCCTTGGGGTACCCACGGGTATTCTAACTGGGACGGCCGGTTGTCTTATGGGGTGTTCCACATAATAACTGCTAGGTTGGTTAAGGCCGACTCTCACCTACAAGGCTGGAAAAATGACTTACGACCACTTAACATACTAGAACAATTCTGGTATTGCTAATTTTTAAAATTTGCCTATTCTGCCTCTAATCCTGGTTCAAGCACATACACTACTGTTACCGATCTTCAGGGATGCTTCCCTGCTAATGCAGGCGCCAGCTGGTCGGTAGACCGTCTAACTGCGCCCTTATCATCTAGTCATCTGGTTTAGGCCATTAACTCTGATAAGCTCCTAGAGCCTAGATCTGGCAACAACACATAAGTCTATTAACTTAATAACTGAGAACTGAGATAGTTTCTATGACTTCATACGTAATTCACACTTAATCTGTCCTTTCTCTTCTCCTTTCCCTTTCTCCTTTCTTCTCTCCTTTTCTTTCTTTCTTCTCCCCTTTTTTTGGCAAGGGGGGGGTCCTGCAATGCAATTTGTACATGCTTTCTATTACTAATCAGCATCTGTGATTGTACCCCTTATAGGCAACTACTCACAGCATATCTATTATCTGTATATATATATATATATATATATATATATATACATATATATATCAATAGCTACGTACAATATGTACTGAATTCTGCGGTAATACATAATCTCTGACATGCTCTGCCGAGACTCATGCCGTACATGATACACCGCTTCTACGGCCTAATAATATCTCCTGCCCTGACTTATCATTTCATTGTATTGTCACCCCATTTAGGCATATATTGAGAGCCCATGACTGTCTGCTGGGCCTTATCTCTAGGCTACACTAGATTAGAATTGCTGTATCAGTAATTTCTTAACTTCTCCATAGCAGACATACTGCGGTATTCTGAACTGCAATCTTACTGTCAGTCCGAGGCTTAATCCTTAATACGATATTTTATCAATCCGGGGGTAATTCTAATTTCCCCACAAGATCTGACATTCCTGCTTCTTTCCCTCATCTTACTTAAGCTGAACTCTGGGGTTCAAGGTACCTGCTCTTCAATGTTAACAAGATTGCTGGTCCAGTATCAGTTCATACTTCCCATGACTTGCAGTCAGACCTATCTAATTCATATGACCCCTCACCCTTTCGATATCACAACTGGATCATAACTACAATCTTACATGTATGTCTTTGTCTTGCTATCTGTTAGCATATGTAACGGACTTGGCCTTTTTCTAACTCGAACTTGACTATTACCCGGCATTTATCACTAACAGGTCTTTTACCCCTGCTTCGGGTAAGCTAACGGTCTTACTTTCTCTACTGGCTTATTGTAAAAAGGGTTTGCACAACTTACGTAATCCTAGGGGCTCTTTATACTTTCTAATACTTAATAGGATCAATCAGCCCATCTTTACTTACCGCTGGATTTGGCAACCCCATCTCAAGTCTTATGCCCCTTTACTATACTGGCATCAAAATCAAGAGGTAGGAATAGCCCTTTTCTTATTGCAACAAATAAAAGCATTTAACTGTACCATATCCAAAAAGATGTATTTGAGATTCTTGCATTTCCCTCTCTTTCTAATACTTACCTGGTGGTCTGACCTTGTCTGTAATCTTAATCAGATCTTATATGGCTAATAAATAAATCAACTCGTATGTACATTACACTCCTGACTTCCTATTCTGATGTTATCAACGTATACTGGGGATAGTACCAATAAAGGTATCATGCTGGGAGGTCTCGGGTACCTTCCTCCTGCTGCTGTAGTTATCATGTAACTGGCTGATGCCTTCTTCTATTGCTATATCTGATCTTCTGCCTGTAATAGGGTAATGCTGATCTGCCTTTGTATCTGTAATCAAAGAATACGGTAAGTTTTTAGAGACTCCACCCTATACTGTACCGCTCTAAAGCACGACTGACTGAGAAGGAAGGGTAACCATCCTATCATGCCTCGCAGCCTCCTGCCTATAGTATGTGGTGCACAACACATCCATAGACAAGACTCTACTTAGCACGGCTTGCAGACTCCCTGTGACACGACCTACTCTGATACCAAGTTTGTCACACCCGCCTTGGGGGGTATGACTGGCACCTGGTGCCCTACTAGGACCTGAACTGCTGGACTGCTAAGCCTGGGCACATCTGGTGTCTGGCTGGCTCTAACTCATATTTCTGGAAAGAAAGGGCTATATAACGGCTGTAAACACAGCCCCCGGCCCATTGGCCTATAGCCTCCTGTACCTGTACTAACAGCTAACCAGAAGCATATCAATATAGGGAAACCTATACAGGCCGACAAGGCCACCATGCTGTCTAGTTATCTATAACTCAACCCTGAAGTACTGGATAGCTACGTGACCAGCAAGGTCACCACTACTGTCGAACTATGGCCCCACACGACCAACATAAAAGAAACAGAAGTACTAACAGCTAACAACTGCACGGCCTCACACGACCGACTCATCTGACCACAGGGAAACATATACAGACTGCAAGCCTCTAGGAATAGTAATAGAAATGATCGGGACAGGGCCCCGACCTACTCGTATTATACAACAAAAGAAAATGAAATACACCTCTGGAATTCAGTCTCCGGATGACAGGAGCTGAATACTCGATCGCTGACAGGAATCACGTGGTATCGCCTGCTCGTCTATGAGTACCTGCAGGCAAGTAATGCAGCGCCCCACCGGGCGTCAGTACCGCTGGTACTGAGTATGTAAAGCAATAACTGAAAGAAATATCTGAAAACAATAATATAACTGATGAAACTGAAGTAGAGAGAAATAGATTAACTGTCTGATAATGTAAGTCATACCTTCTCTCAATTATACTGGAAGGAGTAGGAGTCATACCTGGAGACGTATCGTTCTACTGCTGATCTACTCGTATCTATCATAACATGGCATAACATAACATAGCATAACATAGCACACACAAACCTTACCCGGCCCCCATAAGCCGGGAGGTACAACTAGCATAGAATCTATACCCCTACCCCGGTCATACCATCTCCTATAAACCCTGTAAGCATCCTGCCGGTCCCCTGGGTATGCACTTGGGCTCGCTGAGCCCCTGACTATAACTGCATCTGAGTCCGGAGGACTCCTGAATCAACACCCCGGGCGTATCCGCTCGACGGGGGTGTATAAGGGCCGACCAAGGCACAATATGGGGAAAACTGGCATCCCATCTTCGTCCCCTGTGGGATGGCATGCCACTCCGTAGAGCGACGTATCCTCGTCCTCTGGCGGATGAGTCGATACAGCTATCAACCCTGGGCGGTCATGGATGCTCGGTAGTCCAACCCCAAACAATACAACAGGCTCAACTAGTAATACTATCTGCATGTCCCACATACTGAAGCTAACAATAATAAAGTGTTTGTACATACTGCATGCTGAACTAGCGATAGTGATATGTACATATTTAATACATGCTGAGACTGAACATAGTATATGTACATAAATATAATCTTCTACCATACTGTACTGAGTCTAATGCTGAACATGATATAGTATTTCTGCTGAAAACCATGCGGTATACTGAGTTTCTATAGTAACAGGATTTACAATTCCTAATATGCTTTCTAACCTCATTTTAACTTATCATTCTGCTTCTGAGATGTCTTACAGATATTACATTGCTTTACTGGGTTTCAACTGAATACGATATTATCCTAACATCCTGTGTCACATCACGTACTAAGCATGCTGTGCAGTTTCTAACACTTGTATCAGAATCTATATCGTGCTAGCGAGTCTCGCGCTGATCATAACATGACGTTTCTAATATCGTACCATCATTCATAGTAAACATCATACATGGCTTCTGAATATCCTACTGGCCTTTAAATTACTGTACTGTACCAAGATTACTAACTTGCCGAGGGAACTAGCTTTACATACCTTATCCTCGAACTATCCGTCTGTCGGACGAGGCTCGGCCGGTACTTCAACTATTTCCTCCCAACTGCATTCATAAATATGTCAATTAATACTAAATACAGCTTTATTGTAAAGAGCAACGTCACTTTCGATATAGTTTATAGCCTAAACTTAGGCTTATCGAAAGATGGTCGAAAACTCGCATTTTTCAGAGGTCCAGAAGGGAGAACTATTCACTTCTCAGCTAGGAACACATAGACACTAATTTAGAGCAATTCCACTTACCTTAGCTCGGTAGCTCGACGATTCGTCGGCCGTATTTCACGAAACTAAATCCGTAGGAATGCTCTCTGCTGCTAAATACCTCGGTATCTGAGGTTAATTTGAGTTTGGACAGCGTTTAGCAGCGTAATCGAACGAAAATTATATTACTACTTCGTTCCTTTTTCCCTCTCTGCTGGTTTGCTCTGTTTTCTGGAAATTTATAAGTGTTTTAATCATTTAAAACCGAAGTGGGGCTTTATATACTTGGGCCTGGACAAGGCCAACGTGTCACGGAGCCAACGCAGAGGCTTCACCTCCGTGACACGCTGCCATCGCGGAGGGGTTCTGCCTTAGCTCCTTCTGCGATGGTTCGACAGGTTTCTCGTCCGATCTTTTCCCGGACCTTTCTCTAGCACGTATGGCCTCCAAATATGCTTAACCAACGTCCGAATTGGTCATCTAGGTGTCTCGAATCCTACGGGGTATAACAGCAGGCATGCACTAGAAGTGCGTAAGCCCAGTCAGCTCAGTTCAAATCCCAGTATGGCACCAGGTACCATTCATGCCTCCCAAGGTGGGGCGTGACAGTTAGGGACTTTTTTCCGATGATGGATGGATGACGACTGTCTTGAGGGAAAATTAGTCAATATTGTTGTTTTTGAATCTTGAGCTGATTAATAGTTTGATGTTTTTGTTATGTGCTATACATGATTATGAGATGCAAGTGGTTTTAATTGAGAAGCATGTTAACCAGTTGTATAACTTTGGTTGAGACACCTAGGCTCTTAATGTGACTTATGTGCTTAAAGCTTAATTTTGAATTCTTGTGATTAGCTGAGTTAAGAGTCTATTGAATTTGTCTTGAATTGAGCATGTGCTATGCGTGTAAGGTTTTTGAATAATCCATGTTATTGTGTAGTGTCTAGAACATTCCTTGTGTGTATACAAAACAAAATGAGGGATGTCGATTGTAGGAGTTTATTTAGGCATTTCTTTGAATGAGCCTAATTTTTATCCCTCGCTTTACCTACCTTGAATGTCTGATCCTAGTTAGCCCCATTGAGCCTTCATCCTATTCTTTGATAGCTGCAACATAAGCTTAATCCTTTTCTTTCAATAGCCTTGAAGTTGATTCAAAACTCCTAAGCTTAAGTGAAAAATGCAAAAGAGTAACGGAGTAAGAATCGTGAAAAAGAAGGAAAAATAATGGTTGTGGGAGTTGAAAAAAAGATTAAAGGTGCACTTGTTTGAAAATACATAAGTATTGGTAGGGAGTAAGAGAACAAAAGAATGAAAAAGTTGCTTAAGTACTCCTTACTAGTAAGCTAAGTGTGCTTAATGAAATGGAAAAACAAAAGAGGAAATTGATGAGTGAAAAGAATAAAGGTGAAGTAAGAGAAGAGATGTCCGTAATAAAAGTGTGATGTATTAAAAGTGCTTGGGGAAGATAGTCACTATTACTGGCCAGAATAGTACCTACCAACCCCTTAGCTTACATTAAAACCCGATAAGTCCTACTTGATCTTACTTTCAAAAATTCCTAAATGAGTGAAGTAAAACACTAAAAGCAAGCTTATAGGTCAAAATATGTTGCATGAGAATTCGTTGTGAGAGTTAGCGTCAGTATTATTCATATACCCATGTTTATGTAATTTGAAAAATTGAGAGTGAAAATGGGTATCTCTCTTTTTGTGAGAGCACATGTTTGAGGAAGGATGAATTTCATGTTGGACTACTTGATTGTTTAAATTGCATGAGTTGCTGAGCTTAGAGTCAATTCTCGAGGCTAGGAGGTCTTAACGTAGTTGTATGGATTTTAGTTGGTTGAACATATCACATGCTCTATGTGAAACTTTTTATATAAAACAATCGTTGTAGCCTTAACTAAGATCGTCTTGCTTCAATTGGTCATATGTGAGTCGTTAGTGTGCATGAACTGTAATAGAGTTGTTTGAGGACGAACAAGGCTTTAAGTTTGGGTTAGTGATCTTGGGCATATGTACGTGCCTAAGTCCTATTTTATAACTTAATGTTAGCCATGTTTGTAATTTAATTAATTATATTTTCATGTATTTATGTATATTTTTGTGCTGAACTAACCAACATGATTAGCCTTTGTTTTGTAGGTGTAATAGGATAAGAAGAGGCTAATTATGATGATGCATAGGCTAGGAGGAACTTTGGAATGAAGTTTAATGATGAAGCATGAACATGCCAAGAGAAGGAGGTTGTCGCGCCAAGGAGTGTGTCATGGTGGCAGGGCTGCACGCTAGGCAGCGTGCCACGACAGGGGAATTCTGCACTGGGCACCGTGTCAAGCAGGGCGTGCACGCGCTACAGCAGGGCAGACAGGCACCTGCGTGTTGGCGCCGTGTCACACTAGGCTAGCTGCGCTAGCACCGTGCTACACCGGGAGATGCGCACCAACGCACGCCATGACATGCCGAGATGCCCCAATCCAGGAACTTTGGAATAAAGTTTAATGATGAAGCATGAACATGCCAAGAGAAGGAGGTTGTCGCGCCAAGGAGTGTGTCAAGCCGGCAGGGCTGCTCGCTAGGCAAGGTGCCACGGCAGGGAAATATCACGCTGGGCATCATGTCATGTAGGGCGTACGCGTGCAAGGGCAAGGCAGGAAGGAACCTGCATGTTGGCGCCGTGTCACACCAGGCAAGTAGCGCGACCAGCGCCGTGGCACGCTGGGCGACGCGCACAAGCGCATTCCATGACATGCCGAAATGCCCCAATCCAGTAGCTGTGCGTGATGCCTCCGTGCCACAGAGCTGGTGCTGTATGATAGGCAACATGGCACAAAGATGTTCCATGTCCAGCCAATTTTTGCAAAATTTCATTAAGTATAAATTAAATCCTTAGCTTCTAAAATCATTTATCACAAAAGTATTTTGGGAAAGCGAGAGGAGGGAAGGGAGAAGCAAAGAACTTCAGCTAGGGTTCAAAGTTTGTCATTCTCCTTTAATCATTCTTGTAAGTACTTCACTTTAAACATGTTTTTGAGTGTTTGTATGATCATGAGTGGCTAAAATCCTTCTTCTAGGATTGAGGCCACATGATATGAATGTAATTGCATGAATTCATTTTTTGGTTCAAGTTTCTTTGTTGTTTTGTATTGCATTCTTAGTAATTGTTGTTTTAATGCTTCATCACCATTGAAACGAGCGTGTTAAGCTTAGACAAAAGCTTGAAAGAGTAACCCTAGGTTAGAAAAAAAGAATGCAGGGAGCAAGTTCTTGTCTTCAAGATAGGATTCGCGATTAGGATAGTAATTATACCTAACTTGCCTTGCTTGGTTAATTAAACGAGATGATAGCTAGACACTGGCTTAGAATTGTCACATCACCGCTCATAGAAGTAGTTGCAAAACTAAGTTAGGTTAAATGATTAGAGTTACGGAAGTCCATAACCAAGGGCATAACCTCGTAAACCACATCCATATTGTTAAACTGCTCACGTATTAGGACGTCACATCTCCGCTCAATGATGTAGGTGTGAGACTAGTTTGTTGTGTTTAGTGGCTCGAAAGACCATGAACACTATATATTAACTATGTGAGACAACAATTTAATTTCATATACTTTAACCATTGTGAATTGTAGCATTGCATGATTGTCAGGTCTTAATTCTAGATGCTTCTTAGTATCATTTCCCGATTATCTCATGATCACCACTAGATTTAGATACCAATATTCAAAATCTCTTCAATCAACACTTGTAAATTTAATTTAACACTTGAACTTGAATATTCACTGAATTAGTCTAGTCCCTGTGGGTTCGACATCCGGCTCTTAAAGAGTCACTGTATTACTTGTACAACCGCGTACACTTGTGCGTGCACTGGGGCAAAACAATCTACCATAACAGTGTCCTGACCGCCGTAGCGAGTCCGCTACAACGGAAAAGTGACTGCTGCAGCGGAAGACAAGAATTAGAAACTTAATTTTAAGTGGAATTTCAAGGGTTATACTCCATTATTTCTAAAGAATAGAACTCTAAAACTAGAGGCGATCTTCCTAAGAGTTGAGTGATTTTCCTTCCTAAGGTAAGAGTTTTCTTTAAATTTTTCATTATTTTGATTCTCTAGCCCCGTAGAATCAAGGGGGAACCTCTAATGGTGAATTTGGGCTAGCAAGAGAACCCTAGGCTGGTAGAACTAGGGCTGAATCATGGGAACTAATGGGGGTTGATTTTAAGTGTAAAAAGGGAGTAATGACTATTTTCTGATGTGTAGTTCTTATAGAATGTATTTCAAGTGGAAATTGAAACCTAGAATTAGGTGGAAGGGAGACTTTAACCTTATATTGCCTTAAAGAGTGTTTGAGGGAGTAAGGGTTAATAATCGAACCATAGGAAATGAGGTGGTTGTGATAATGGATAGATTGAGGAGGATTTTGAATCCCCGAAACTCTTGTTTTAATAGTAGAATATTAAAATGGTGTTCCTTTCTTGTCTTTAGACTTTGAGCATTCTAAGGTGCTGAGGAAAGGAAAAGGCTCCAGCCGAGTAATTGTCATTTGAATCCTCCAAATTGAGGTAGGCAATGGTTTAAAGGAGTTAGACTTTTCATAATGGTATGCATGGATGTAGAAATATAATATGTATTTTGTCTTTGGATCTTAAGTGCTTTAATATTCTTTGTTGGATTCCCTGATTTTGTTAATCTAATGTGGTGTGGTTATCTAGTAATGTGGAATAAAGTGTATATGTTATGCATGACTTTGTACTGCTAAGAATGACTAAACCGTTAAAAAGGGTCAAGTTAATGAGAGAAGAATGAGACCTTCTAAAAGCCATAACAATGGCCTAATGTGAATGTATGAACTATTAATATGAAGGTGGATAGTATAAATATCCTAAGCTGAGTAGATCTTGCCCTAGGGGAGCATTCGGGTGAGCAAAACTAACTGAGTGGCTCGTGTTTGAGGGGAGCATCTAGATAAGTGTATAAGTGGGAGCCCCACGCCGATATAGTACATGGATTTTTAGAGTCCCCTGCAGGACATGATTGGAAGGGCATAAATAAGACCCTCTGATATATGCGTACATCGATGTTCAGTGACCGAGTGCTAATGGTGTCATGACGGAAGCATGTTGTAACAACCCGCCCGACGTTATAACACCTCGACCACCTAAGAGCGGGTTAATTTAAATTTTTAGAATTTTGAAATGAAATCCATAGAAAATAAATGGCGTAAGACAAACAAGTTCGAATGGGACAAGTCATAATACGTGGACCCAGGCGCGCATCCGCCATGGCGGGTTACCCTTCGCCATAGCAGAACCGCTGCAGCGAGTGACATGAACCAGTGTTCCCAATCCTATTCTGGTTAGAAAATTAAAACCTATTTTCTAAAAAGGGGCTTAATAAAAATGCCCAAAAATAGAAAATAGATTTGTGGAAAAAAGAAGAAGGTCTAGGAGGTGAAGATTCGTCCTCCATAGCTAGGACTTTCTGTAAAAACTCAGAAATCGGTGCAAGCATGCAATTGGGAACGTCTTGATGATAGCTTGGTGCCCACGTAGACTATAGTTTACTCACTTTGGTGTTAGACTTTGATTAGCTAAATATATACGTGTGTATGGTTGATATGCTTTTGATAGGTAGGATCGAAACTTAGATAATTTGTTGTTGATTAATTGAAATCGGTGTGATTTTGAGGATGGATGGATTAAAAAAAAGGGATAGTGATATCCTTGTAATGTGAAAACCCCTAGTGAAGGGATTGCATTAATAATTAGTCTATGTGTAATGGCATATGTGGAATCGAATTAATTGTACGTAGATTGACCTTCGGGCATTGTTGTTAAATATATTTTCCGTGTATAGAATAATAAAGTCATTCTTTCCAAATTGAAATCTTGGATGACTATTCATATAAATCACTCTTATAGGATGCAATAGCTGAACGGTTAATAGATTATGATTATTACAGAACATAGTTGGAGCCCATAAATTAGAGTAGTTAAACTTTACATAATGACCTGTACGTGCTGTGGTTAATATTGTATTGCTTGGGTTGGTGAAATTTGTCCGAGCTTTGGATGCCAGTCCTCGTGACCCTCCAGTTAGTCAAGGCCCTCTGCCCCTACACCACTAGAGTATCCACCAGCCATTTCCTATTTCCTTCTACATCTCGGGTCTTTAGCTCGTCCTCGGGAGGGTTTGGCAGACCCAAAGCTTCATTGATGGTAGCGGGGGTCAAAGTGATCTTCATACCCCTAATGTAAGCCACCAGCTCGTCCTGGCTCCCAGCCACCATTGGGAGGTTAGCATAAAACTCCTCACCTAAGCCTCATTACCCTTACTATGATCCTCTACCACCAGACCCCAGGCGATCTCCTAGAGGAGGGCATAAAACTCCAACGCCTTCTCCTCTACATCTTGCATGAAAAACACCCTCTCATGCAACAAGCCCTTCACAACCTATTCATTGTATAGGAACTGACACTGGTCATTTACAAAGTGAATAGTTCTCGGTATGGATGCTACTGCTAAAGGCGGTCATGTTGATAAGCATGCATTGATAAAAAGTATTAGAAGGGGGACCGAATGACTAGGAGAATGAAGTATGAGAGAAAAGAAAAATTAGGGTTCAAGGGGGAGTCACTGCCTAGATGGACCGCTGCAGCGGATGTATGTCCGTTGCAGTGTGTTCTCCTTAGAGGAGGTAGGTCCACTGTCATGGTACCGCTGTACCTATCATAGTACTGTTGTAGCAGACGTCGTCTTCCCCAGACCTTCGAACCCCATCAATAGAGGTTGAAATTCCAACCTCCGAATTTCTTCAATTAAGCTACAGATTGGGAAAGGGAAGAACTTGCCCAAGCCCTAATGAAAATAACCCACCCTAATAGGGTACAAATTCAAGCTCGAAAGCTTTAAGGAAGTCAAACGACCACCCTACTCAAACCCCCTCATTTTTGACCCCACAACCACCATGAAATCGACCAGAAACACACAAAGAACAGTAGAGATCACCTGAAAACGTAAATATAAGCAATATGCTACGATGATATATCCTTGAATTCAAAAGAAGAGAACCTACTCATATCGCCCTATAACTACTGGAAAACAAAAGCAATAGGCAATACACAACAATCATTCACTAGAAAATGAAGTAATGAAGCCATGAGGATAAGGATTACTTGAGAAATTGAGGAAAATCACCGGGAGGATTGAAAGTATTTTCACAAAATAAGAGGGAAAAAGTTGAGAATGAAACTCAAACTATCTATACTGCCTTTTACTAACCCTGTTATCCGCTGCAGCAGACCATTTTCCACTGCGGCAGAATCGCTATAGCGGGAAACCCATTCGTTGCAGCAGACGGTTAAAACAGTAATGGTTTGAATTCTACCACAGGGCCCCACCATTTAAAAAACAACTGCTTCTAGAAGTCCAAAAAATCAGGAATACCTAGAACATCCAAGCCAAGAATAAGAATCCAAAACACCTAAAAGAGGGGTAATTGCGTAATTTAATGCTCGAGCCTTGGTCAACCCCAGATGAAGATTTATAGCTCTGTAAGAAATTATCAGACCTACTTGGGAAATTTTTATAGCAAGGTGTAATATAGTGGTCCTGCAACGATAAGTCTGGGTACTAAGACACAGAATCGATAAGCCTAGGTGCCTGCTAAAAGTGGGGAAATTGATGACCAATGTTAGAATCAACCAGGGTGACTAAAAACCCCCACCTCTATATCATTGTGCCATTTGGGGATGAATAGATTTTAATTGGTATCTGATGTAACGACCTGCTCGGCCGTTATAGCACCTTGACCACCTAAGAGCGGGTGAATTTAAATATTTAGAAATTTGAATGAAATCCCTAGAAAACAAATAGCATAAGACGAACAAGTTCAAATGAGCCAAGTCATTATACGTGGACCCAAACACGCATCCACCGCATCGGGTTACCCTTCGCCGTAGCGGAACTACTGCAACGGTAAAAAGTCCTGCTGTAACATGTGACACAGACCAGTGTTTTTAACCTCATTTTTGTTAGGAAATTAAAACTTATTCTTTAAAAAGGGTCTTAATGAAAATTACCAAAAATAGAAAATAGATTTTTGAAAAAAAAGAAGAAGGGCTAGGAGGTGATGATTCATCCTCCATAGCTAGGACTTTCGGCAAGAGTTCAGGAATTGGTGCAAGCATGTAATTGGGAACGTCTTAACGATAGCTTGGTGCCTAGGTAGACTATGGTTTACTCACTTTTGCGTTAGACTTTTATTAGCTAAACATATACATGTATATGGTTGATATCTTTTAATGGGTAGGATCGAAACTTAGACAATTTATTGTTGATTAATTGAAACCGGTGAGATTTTGAGGATGGATGGATTAAAAGAAAGGGGTAGTGATATCCCCGTAATGTAAAAACCCCTAGCAAAGGGATTGCATTAATAATTAGTCTATGCATAATAGCTTATGTGGGATCGAATTAATTGTATGTAGATTGACCTTTGGGTGTTGTTGTTAAATATATTTTTTCGTGTACAGAATTATAGAGTCATTATTTCTAAAAATTGAAATCTTGGATGGCTATTCATGTAAATCATGCTTAGAGGATGCAATAACTGAACGGTTAATAGATTATGATTATTATAGAACGTGAGTTGGAGCCTGTAAATTAGTATAGTTAAACTTTATGTAATGACCTGTATGTGCTGCGGTTAATATTGTATTATTTGGGTTGGTGAAATTTGTCTATGTTGATGGTTTTGAAAAGTTAATTATTAAAATAAGCTGGATACGATAATTCCTCCAATATGGTGGGCATGATAGAGATGAAATACTAGATGGGGAAGAAACAATTCGTGGGAGGATCTAGGAAGGAAACTGGTCAAAGTACTGTCGAATAGTACTGCTGCAAAGGGTATTGTACCACTATGAAGAGACTGTTTTGGCGGCAGTAACGCCGCTACAGCGGAGCTCAAACCATCGAGCGGGCCAAGTTGTAATTTTCTTGTGATGTATTAATGTAACTGATATTATTTCTATTTGGATACAAGATTGGGTTCAGAACTATGCATTGGATTTTACTTGTTGATATGTATATATAACTCTTGTCGTGTATGAATTATTATTTATTGTGCTTTGATATCCGTCCCAAGATTGAGAGGAGAGTTAGTATCTATCAACCATATTCATGAGATAATGTATAATATAAAAAGGTAAATCATTGATATAATGGTGAATGTGAGGCCTGGGGCCAAAGGGAAAGAACTTGGATGAGCAGGATGGTACCATCAGACTCTGAATAAGGGTTGGAGACACGAGTGGCTCGTGTTCGAGGTGAGCATCCGGGCGAGCGATATGAGAGAGTACACAGATAGGTATGGATAAAATACCATGCATTTGGGTGTACGAATATGAGTATACAGACAAGTATGATAAAGGTTTCATACGACTGGGTGTATAGTATATGGATTTCTACAGTCCCCTGCAGGTCATGACTGGAAGGGCAAGCATAAGACCCTCTGACATGTGTGTGCAATAATGTGACAGAGGCATGTGCCCGGAATATCACCAATGGATGATTGCGATAAAGAGATTTTGCGAGATGGATTAATTATACATACAACTGCAAAGACAGAAATGCAAGTCATATAAGTGTGGTATAGAATATACTTATATGATTTATCTTTAGGTGATAAAAATGTGTGGAATACCGTGTATGGCTACACGGTTTAGGTGTGATATCTTATGGCATTTTCGTGCTATGGAGACAGGTATGTGCATGTACTTTAATGTTTAGGGAAAATTGACTCCCTAGATATGTTTTGATGACTTCTTTGTGTACTTGAATTAGGTAATCTGTATTTGTGATTGAATGTTTTGTTTTAATTGGTTTTGTGGGTTACGAAAGGTTGCATGACGGGTTCAAACAAAAGATAGTGAATTATCGTGAAATAGTGATAAGTTGGTAATTTACAAACTTATTAGGCTCTTAAGTTTGATTTTTTTCTTAGTTTTTGAGTTGATTATATGGATTTTATGCCCTTTTTGCCTTTTTTGTGTGAAGATACCTAAATGTGTAGAAAAAAGCAAAAATGGAGAAAAAAGAAGGAAGTGAGATCAAATCAGTGGTCCACCGATGAAAACCGGTGAAATGCCAGTCAAAAGCCAATCATCACTGCCTCTGAGGAAGAATGCCATCGGTGAAATGCGAGTTGCCAATGGCGACTCACCGGTCCAGTCATCAAATGACATCTGATTTGCTGGAGTAAAGAACAAAGACTCGCGGTTCACGGATTGAGATCGACTAAACGCCGAATGAACCGTCGATGTTCACTGGAGTTTAGTGATGGCTCAGATAATGTACCCGGTGGTTCACGTATTTTAACTGGCAAACCACCGGTACCTCCGCCGATTCCAGAACGGTGCTAGGGGCAAAATTATCCAGCATGTAAAAAGAGAGAGAAGATGCCCTATTTTCTTGGATATAAATTCTAGAGAAAGTACTATGTACTGAGAATATCATAGCAGAGCATATCATATCATCTTTTTCCTTTCTTAGCTTTAGAACATTCCATTTGCCGAGGAAAGGAGGATTTGATTGGTAGAATTTGCAAAGTACTATTCTCTTCTTCTTCTTAATAGTATGGTACAACCATTGTTAAAGACATTTTTGTGACTTGATTTTACTACTCTTGTTATTAAATTTAATGAGTTTATTATTAAATGTGCTTTTGAATTTCTTAATTATGAGTAGCTAAATCATTAACTAGAGATGTGTGATGATGAATAGTTAATTAGAGTGGGTATTGCTAGAGTCATCTCTATATTGTTTAACTAAGTGTAAATCTATTAGATTCTCTTCAATCTATAATGGAAGATCCATTGATTATGATATGGGTCTATTTGTTCTTACTTGATTGTTGCTTGTAAAAGAATAATTAAGTATTGGAGGAGAATTTAATAGTGGGCATGGATGAGAGATTGCGAAATTGGGCTAGAAATAGCCAAAATTGCAGTCTCACTTCTAATTACTAGCTAATAGCTAGAAATTAGTACAACTACTAATCCAAATCTAATCGGGTTGAGCTAATAGTGACTAGAGATTTGATAAAACTCTAGTAAGAGGTATTTATAAAGTTGAAAAGTTGTAATTACCTATTTCCCGAGATTATTTACACTAATTGAACTTATAAGATGACCTAGCATGTCCCTATCTAATTAGTATATCATCTACACCACACCTCTAGTCTTTCACACTCTTGTAGACAACCTTAGTGATTTTGCTATTAAAACACAACCAAATTAGCAATTATAATCTACTACAAATTTCAATATCCTCCAACTTATTTATTTTTATGTTTATTCTAAGTGGTGCAAGTTAACTTCTATTTCTCAACCGACACTTGTAATTATCACTCACTAGTCCTTGTGGGATTCGACCCCGACACCCATCAGATTACTTTTTTTGATACTTCGGCTGTGTATACCCTTCCTATGAGGAGTATATTTTGGAAGTTATCAAAAATGGCGCCGTTGTCGGGGACTAGCGCTTGATATTCTTGTGTTGACTGTTATCTTGAATTAATTCCACACCATAGTTGTTGCTACTAACCTACCACTTTGTGGCTCATGAGTAGTTTCGGAGGATGGTCACGAGACTTGGAGGGGGTGCCTTGTGTGGAAACCATCAAGCTAGTAGACAAGATGTGGCGTAGAGAGGGGAAGAAAGACGCAATATTACTGGACATGATGAAGCAGATGGAGTTGTTGACGAACTATATGAAGGGTTTCTATGCAAGATACAACCAAGCCAACCATGGTTATGAATATGCTTATCATGGAAATCAAGGTTGGAACAATGTTTGGTCAGTTGATACGAGTAGCCGGGAGAGGAATGAGTCAGTCCCACCCTATATGGAAAGTACTCTCAAAGTTGTTCTTGAAAAGATCCTTTCAACTGAAGAGGGAGTTTAGGATTTGTGGAGTGAACTATTGGACCTTACAACCACCGTGAAGAGTCATGATGTAATAATTCAATAATTAGAGGAGCGAATGAACAAGTTAGCATCTCAGGTGGTAGCTCAAACAACAGAAACCAACACGTCCCCAACTCAGGCCATTGTGGAAAATGATATATTCGAGTGGGAAATGGAGGAAGAGGTTGTTGGAGAACTTATTACTGATGTCGTTTTGAAAGGTGAAGAACTCAAGGAGGTTCATCATGCGCGTAAGGAGATAAGAAATTATCCTTTCCTACCAAGAAAGCTGGACCTTGATTTAAAGAATCGTACAGTTCCTCTGTCACAACCATCTATTGTGACACCACCGAAGATAGAGCTCAAACCCTTGCCACTCACCTACAATATGCATATTTGGGGGAGAATGAAACGCTCTCGGTTATCATTTCAGTGATGCTCACCCCATTGCAAGTAGATAAACTCATTGAGGTATTGAAGAGGCACATTCGAGCTATAGGATGGTCAATAGATGATATCATTGGTATTCCTCAGGGGATTTGCACTCCAAAATTAATCTTCAAGAAAATTGCAGCCCATCAATTGAGCATCAAAGGAAGTTGAATCCACCTATGCAAGAGGTGGTCAAAAAGGAGATTATTAAATGGCTAGATGCAGGTGTGGTATATCGTATCGCAGATAGTAGTTGGGTAAGCCCGGTGTAGTGTGTGCTAAAGAAAGGAGTCATCACGGTTGTTTCGAATTAAAAGAATGAATTAATAGCTACTAGTCCAGTCACTACTGGTGCCATTCATTGACCATAAGTTTTCATGGATTACCATGAGTTAAACTACTGGACAAAGAAGGATCATTTCCTGGTGCCATTCATTGACCAAATGTTAGACCGATTGGCCCATAAAGAGTACTATTGTTTCTTGGGTCGATACTCGGGATACAATCAAATTTCAATTGCACCTGAGGATCAAGAAAAAACCACATTTACATGTCCCTATTGTTCGGTCTGTTATATGGGTATAAAACTCACACGCAAGTGCACGTGGTCGAACAAGTAGTAAAGTGTCTTAAGTAAGCCAAGTATCGATCCCACAAGGACTGGGATAAAGTGCAATCTGCTCAAGTGTACTATATTTTAGTTCTAACAATGAAGACAACAATGTAACCAAGAGTTTGATATTTTGATTTATAATTTTTATGCTAAATCTAAAACAACTATCTAATGTGAGTCTGAACTATGAATGAGAGCATGCTGAGGTTAAACGAACATGTAATGAAATTAATTATCAACATAATTTGGTTAATCTTTTCCTCCGGTTGCTAGCCAAGAACATTTGCCAAGAGATTAAAACTCTCGTATTTAACCTCACTTAAGAATCATGAACCATCCACCTACATTTCTGTGATTAAATGCAATTCATGTTCTAGCCATACAAACCCGGTTCCTAAATTGACTAATACGACTTTCAGGTATATTTCTATCCTGAAAGTAAATCAATTCCCAATTTTCCCAAACCAAGAAAAGATCATATCCTATTAATTCACAACTTTCCAATTTCTTGCTCTCTCGAGTGAAACCGGACTTTTTAGACGTACATTAACGTAGGCCACACATTAATGCAGTAAGAACAAGAATTAATAGCACAACCATGGAAGAAAAGATGGAAAACCAATATAATCAATAATCACATTTCACTACAATTGTTCATAACCTCAGCAAGAAGATGAATTAGCCACTCATTTGTGGATTAAACATCGTTAAATGAGTGTTAAACATACAAGCAATTGAATACAAGGAGAAGGAAAGAGAGAAAACCCCTGAGAATTTCGTCCCCTCAACTGCCTGTAACCCACGTTCTTGCTCCACCAAGTCAGAATATTGAAAAATGAACCTAAGTGTTCTATTTATACTAGTGGGAATTTTTTCCGAAATAACGAGCAACGTGTCACGGAGTGCTTCGTGGAGCACTGTCTCCGTGACACGCTACGGACGCGGACCTTCACTGGAACTGGGGGTCCAAGAAATAAAGCCCAACGTGGCACGACGTGCAACGCGGAGCCAAGCCACCGTGCCACGGACCCATCGCGTACCCTCTCTGGAATTTGGGCAAAATTCCCCTATCCAGGTAGAAGGCCTCCGCGATGGCAGCGTGACACGGCTCCATCGCGGAGCCCCTTTATTTTATGCTGTCCAATGCCTTGTCCCATGCTCACGTCCGAGTTCAACCCCGATATCTTCCAACATGCATTTAAGCTTCCCAAAATTACATTTTACCTGCAAAACAATGCTAATCATGTTGGTTAGTATAAATTCACATTTTATTACCAATTACATGAGAATGTATACACATTGATAGATAAACAAGGCTAAAATGACACTTTTGAGTATCACTTGGGCATATAAATTTGCCCAAGATCACCTATGGCACTTTAACATTCAAGAGGATGCCTTTTGGTCTTTGCAATGTCCCTGCAACTTCCCAAAGATGCATGATGTCCATCTTTTCTGATATGGTGGAAGATACTGTAGAAATCTTCATGGATGACTTTTCATCTATGGGGGACTCGTTTGATGACTATTTGAAACATTCAGACGAGGTATTAAAGAGATGTACTGAAACAAATTTGGTCCTTAATTAGGAAAAATGTCATTTTATGGTTGAAGAAGGGATTGTGTTGGGACACAATTTCTGAAAAAGGGATTGAGGTGGATCAAGCTAAAGTGGATGCCATTGCTCAATTACCTCCACCATGTGTCATGAAGGATGTTAGGAGTTTCCTCGAACATGCGGGTTTCTACCGCTGATTTATTAAAGATTTCTCTAAGATAGCTCATCCCCTATTTCGACTATTGGAGAAAGAGGAAAAGTTCAATTTTGATGAAGACTGTTTGAAGGCTTTTGTGGAGTTGAAGGAATGGTTGATTTCTTCTCCAATCATTATAGAACCTAATTGGTCAAAATCAGTTGAGCTCATGTGTGATGCAAGTGGGGTGGCATTAGGAGTGGTCCTTGGTTAGCAGAGAGACAAGATATTTCACCCAATCTACTATGCTAGGAAAGCCTGAACAATGCACAAACAAACTACACAGTAACAGAGCAGGAGCTACTCGCTGTTGTGTTCGCATTTGAAAAGTTCTGGGCATATTTTCTAGGAACGAAAATGGTGGTGCACACGGACCATGCAACGCTTAGGTATCTAATGGCCAAGAAAGATGCTAAGCTAAGATTGATCAGGTGGGTTTTATTGTTGCAGGAATTCGACTTTGAGGTGAAGGATCGTAAGGAATGTGAGAATTAAGTGGCCGACCATCTATCACGCCTAGAGATAAGTGGGAAGCCAGGAACACATGAAGAGATCAATGATGACTTTTTGGATGAGCAGATTCTAGCTGCAACCCACGATGTAACACCGTGGTTTGCTGATTTTGCTAATTACCTGGCCAACAACATTGTACCCGAAGGTTTAAACTTTCAGCAAAAGAAGAAATTCATGCATGATGTCTGGAAATTCTTTTGGGATGAACCTTACCTCTTATGAAGTTGTGCAGATGGTTTAATACGTCGGTGTGTTCCAGAAGTAGAGGTGTCCCAATTTTAGAGGCTTGTCATTCTTCACCTATTGGAGGTCATTATGGGAGTGTGGGAATAGCAGCGAAGGTGCTACAATGTGGGTTTTATTGGCCTACATTAGTTCAAGATGCCCATGAATTTGTGAAGCAATGTGATCGATGTCAAAGGACAGGGAGTATTTCAAGGCGGCATGAACTTTCGATAACACCGATATTAGAGGTTGAGTTGTTCGATGTATGGGGGATCGACTTCATGGGCCCTTTTGTAAGCTCTTATGGAAACATATACATTTTGGTAGTAGTTGATTATGTCTCCAAATGGGTGGAAGTTTTTGCACTACCAAATAATGAAGGGAGGAGCGTAACAACCTTTTTAAAGAAACATATCTTCTCGCAGTTCGATACTCCCAGAGCCATCATTAGCAATGGAGGTTCTCATTTTTGCAACCGAGTATTCAGTATATTGCTAGCTAAATATGGTATGAAGCACAAAGTGGCCACCCCTTATCACCTGCAAACCAGCAGACAAGTGGAAGTCTCAAATCGGGAAATAAAATCCATCTTGACTAAAACAATTAATGTTAACCGAATCGATTGGGCGCGGAAGTTAGATGATGCCTTGTGGGCCTATCGGACTGCACTAAAAATGCCAATTGGAATGTCTCCTTATCAACTGGTGTTTGGCAAATCATGTCACCTCCTGGTCGAGTTAGAACACAAAGCTTTGTGGGCATTGAAAAGTTTAAACCTTGAACGGGGAAGAGCTGTTCAAGGTCGAGTCCATAATTTACATGAGTTGGATGAATTCAGAATGAAGGCATATGAGAATGAAGATATTTGCAAAGCCAGAATGAAATATTATTATGACCAAAAAGTGTTGCAGCGTAGTTTTGTTCCAGGGGATTGGGTATTGCTGTTCAATTCATGACTACAATTATTCCTCAAAAAATTAAAGTCTAAATTGTCAGGTCCTTTTAAGGTATCTCAGGTGTATGACAATGGTGCCATAGAACTCCATGGAGAGAATGGGAGCAAGTTCAAAGTGAATGGCCAATGAGTTAAAAGATATTTGGGGTTGTTGGAAGAGGTTGGCCGAATAAAGGTTGTATATCTCGATGAACCGTAGGCCCTGAGAGACCTCCGTAGTGCCACGACGTTAACTAAGGCACTTCTTGGGAGGCAACCCAAGCATATTTTATTCACTAACTCTTTTTATATGTTTTGTTGTTTTTTCTAGGTTAGGATGGTTTACTTCAGGAAGAGCATGAACAGGGCAGACCGACGTTATACTGGCGAACACAGATGGCAGTTCGTGAAATGCCGATTGGGCGTCGACCCTTTCTCGTGCACTAAAAGATTCAAGGCAAATCGGTGACCCAAATAGTGAAGCGTAGACGACATTTTGTGAAATGCCGAAGGGGCGCTGACCCTTTCCAGTACACTGAAGGATTCAGGGCGAATCGGCGACCCAACCGGAGAAGCGCCATGTCAAAGCATGAACCGCCGATCAGTTGTTGTTGTTAACCAATGTACCTGGTAGTAGTTTTGTCATCGGTTTCTTACCCGGCAAGACGCCGGACACATTTCGCAACACGCCATTCATCCACCGATCTTGTTTCCAGAAACACGCACATGTAATATTAGCGGAGGACACATCAGCAAATCGCCGATCCATTTCGGCGATCGCCAGTGTGCCCGTGGTGGGTGGACTGTCTCTGTTTTCCAGAAAATGTCCAAACCTTCACACTCCCCCATTTTTCTTTTCTCTTTTTTTCCACCATATTTCATTCTCCTAAAAACCTCTCCTTCCCACCTAACCTCTATTAATAACTACCAAATAATCACCCAATCAAACTCCCCACCTTTTAAACTTAAATACCCTCAAATCGCTTTCATCTTCTTCACTCCACTTTCACCTCAACTTAGCAGTAGTACGCAAGAAGTCTCAATGGTGGTAAGTTTTTTTATCACTCATGCTCTAAGGTTCCTAATTCTATTGGTGGTACTTTGCTCATGATGTGTCACGACCCAAATGGAGGCCCGGATTGCAACACGGGACAAGAAGCCTTGCGTGACTCCAGGTCAACCCATGACATGAACATACATCTAACTCAATCAATAAAACTGAAGAATCAACAAGATAATCATAGTGGAAGTATAAATTAAACATAACATCAAAATACATAATTGGAAGCTGAATACAACCTTTGTCTGAAAACCCTCTAAACATGATGAGTTGATGGGACAAGACCCCAACTAACTCAACAAAACTGAAACTGAAAATACACAGAGAAAGTCTGAATAAGTCTAGTCCTCGGGAGATGAGGACTCACCAATAACATGAGGTGCTAACTTTGAGAACTGACTATGAACAAGGCTAAGCCTGAGAGCCGAGTCCTGTATCACGAAACGATACATCATAGAGTATGCGGTCAGTGCGTGGAATGTACTGAGTATGCAAGGTAAGTAAAACCCACTTAAGTAAGTAAAATCATTTAAAGACATGCATAATGTAAATCATGAACAGTAAGAATCTGAGAGTAGGGCTTGCATGCATTCTTTCTGAAATCATGATCTCATCATAACATAAATATCATCGTAACTGAACCGATTGACTCAAAGCTGAAGTCTGATAGTAATGAATAAAACTAAACATTGAGTCAAACCTGCTTTATAACATATACATATATAGAAATCTCATGAGTGATAAAAAAGCATAATTGAAATCATGAGGAACAATGGGAGACTCGTCTTTTAACCGACATACCTTGATAGAGCTTACGTGGTCCCAACTATCACACTCAAGTGGGTAGAGCCGTCCAAAGCCTTGCCAGAGCTAGGGATGATACCATGATATTGATATCAAGCTCATGGCCTAATGGGATAGGGTATAGCTCACAAGGGAGGTCCTAAAGTAATATATAATATAGTATAAACCTACATTGGCACGTTGTTCTGAGGCATAGGGTGATCAACCCTTAGCCTACTCGGTGCTAGACACTACTCCGAAAAACATGCATATGCTCTTCATCATTTTTCAATGAAGCTCAACATCATCTATTGACGAAGCTCAATAATCAAATATATCTTAAATATGAAATCATGCATATGAGAAGCTTTAACTCAAACCATACCACAAGCTGAACGATAATTGGGAGTGTTCGCTCCAAAACCATGTGGTAAGCTTAATTCGAGAAATCATAGATCATACTTAAACATGTGGGCATTGCCCAATACTTTCTCATGCTTAAAAATAGTCTATTCACATCTAAAATATGATTATAAACATGGGTAGCTTGAAGACATGCTTTTCATCGTGCTATCTCATCATACTCATACATTCATCGCAAATCTCATCTATCATGAACTTCTCATCAATGGGCTTTTTAATTCATAAAATTAGAAGTATGATTTTCAATTGAAAACAATATAAAACCTACCCATGCTTCATAATTAATAGTAGAAGCATATTTAAATCATACCCATGTAGAGAATTTAGGAAATTCATGCATTGGATTAAAACCCCATAGATTTGACATAGGATTTAGAGAGGAATTGGGCATGGATGTGAAAGGAATCACCCATTTATAACTTTACATACCTGATAGTAGCTGATTCTTATACTTCTTTAAATGCCCAATAGGAATTGAAGAGAAATTGAAGAACACTAAGCTTGATCACCCTCTCTCACCTTCTACCTTGCATGCATGAATGAATATGGTCTAAAATGAACTATCCCCTTTAAAAGTCATCATTCATAACTCAAAATGACGTAGTTTAGGCCTGAGGAACTTAGAAATTATGGAAAATCCCTTATTAAATTCACAAAAAACAACTGCCAATTGGTCCACACGAGGGACCTAATGACTCGTCATCATGGGCCACGACTCGTGGAGTTGTCCGTCAAGTTAACTACTTCTCAAGTCTTCTGGGCTTGTAACGAAAGACTTAACGACTCGTGGTCATCACTCATCAAGTACACTTCCTATGATTTTCAAATAACCTCCATCAGTTGACCACGACTCATAGGAGACACCTTCAGAAATACCCAATCATCAACTTCAAATTCTAATTCTCTCCTTCTCACATTGGTATAGGCCTTTTGGTTACTTTGAGCGGTTTTCAGCCTGTCCCTTATCAATTGAAACTTCTCCATAGCCTCATAATCGAATCTAGTTCTACCATATCTGCTTCACAAACCTCAAACCAACCAATGGATGATCTATATCTCCGCCCATAGAGAGCCTCAAATGGAGCCATCTGGATGCTGGAATGATGGCTGTTATTGTATGCAAACTCGATAAGAGGAAAATGCTCATCCCAACTACCTTTGAAGTTTATCACACATGCTCTCAATATGTCTTCGAGAGTCTGAATTGTCCACTCCGCTTGACCATCTATTTGCGGGTGAAATGCTGTGCTGAGCTTAACCTGAGTACCAAGTCCTTTTCGAAACGACCTCCAAAACTAAGAGGTAAATTGGGTACCTCTGTCTGACATGATGGACAAGGGCATTCCATGCAATCTAACTAGCTCCCGAATATAGAGTTTGGCATAGTCCTCGTGGAATTTGCGATTTTGACCGGTAGAAAATTAGCGGCCTTGGTCAAACCTGTCTACCACAACCCAAATGGAGTCATATTATCGACGAGTACGAGTCAACCCTGTAATGAAGTCCATATTTATTTCTTCCCTCTTCCAAGTAGGAATATTGGTATCCTTAAGCACACCTCCGGGCCTCTGATGCTCAACATTTACTTGCTGACATTTCAGACACTTAGCTATGAACTCTGCGATGTCCTTGTTCATGCCATTCCACCAATAAACTTCCCGTAAGTCATGGTACATCTTGGTGGCACCTGGATGGATAGAATACCTGGATCCATGAGCCTCGTGCAACATACGGCTCCTCAAATCGTCAACATCCAGAACACATAAGTGACCCTGGTATCGAAGCACACCATCTCCCCCTTTAGAGAAGACCTCTACTTTCTGATTTTGAACGACATCCTTTAACTTTACAAAAATGGGGTCCTTGTCTTGCCTATCCTTTACATTAGTCACCAAGGATGACTCTGATCCATTCTAAACAATAACACCACCATCGGTCGAGTCTACCAATCAAACTCCCAACCTTGCAAGTCGATGCACATCTTTCACCAGCTCCTTCCTCTCCTCATCCATATGGGACACACTCTCCATAGAGAGCCTACTAAGTGCGTCGTCTACTATATTAGCCTTACCTGGATGGTAAAGGATGCTCATATCATAGTCCTTAAGTAGCTCCAACCACCTTTTTTGCCGAAGATTGAGATCATTCTATGTAAACACATATTGTAAACTCTGATGGTCTGTAAATACATCCACGTGGACCCTGTACAAATAATGTCTCCATATCTTCAATGCGAATACCACTGCGGCTAATTCAAGATCATGGGTCGGGTAAATCTTCTCATGTACCTTTAGCTATCTAGAGGCATATGCTATAACCTTTCTGTGCTACATCAATACACACCCAAATCCGATCCTTGAAGCATCACAATACACCATGAACCCATCGGTAGAGTTAACACCGTTGCCGAAGTAAGTCAAGTCTTAAACTCTTGGAAGCTCTTCTCACAAGCCTCCAACCATTGGAACTTCACCTTATTCTTGCTCAATTTGGTCAAAGGTGCTACAATCGATGAGAAACCTTCAACAAATCTCCGATAATAGCCAACTAAACCCAAGAAGCTCCGAATATTTGAAGGATTATCCAGTCTAGGCCAATTCTTCACCGCTTCTATTTTCTGAGAGTCCACCTTTATGCCTTCGCTTGATACTACATGGCCCAAAAATTCTACGGAATTCAACCAAAACTCACATTTGATGAATTTGGCATATAATTGGCGATCCTTGAGAATTTGAAGCACTATTCTCAAATGAGCGGTATGCTCCTCCTCCGAGAGTATATCAGGAAGTCATCAATAAACACAATCATGAACATATCCAAGTATGGTCGGAACACCCTGTTCATTAAGTCCATAAAAGCTGTAGGAACATTTGTTAGTCCAAAGGACATAACTACAAACTCATAATGACCATACCGCGTCTTGAAGGTTGTCTTCGGGATGTCACTCTCTCGGACTCTGAGCTGATGATACCCAGATCTGAGATCTATCTTTCAGAAACACTTGGCACCCTAAAGCTGGTCGAATAAATCATCAATCCTGGGTAAAGGATACCTGTTCTTGATGATGATCTTGTTCAACTGCTGATAGTCAATACATATACGAAGAGAACCATCCTTCTTTTGGACAAATAGAACCGGTGCACCCCATGGGGACTTGCTTGTTCTAATGAAACCTTTATCTAAAAATTCCTTCAACTATTCTTTCAAATCCTTTAGCTTATCTAGATCCATTTTGTAAGGAGGAATAGATATAGGCGCTTGTCAGGAAAAAGATCAATACCAAAATCAATCTCCCGCACGGGAGGGATTCTCGAAAATCATCTGGGAAGACTGCTGGATACTCACATACTACTGGAATTGACTGGATAGTCAGGGTATCAGATGTCGCATCCTTAACCCTAACTAGATGGTACACACAATCCTTAGAAATCATCTTTCTGGCCTTAAGGTAGGAAATGAAATGACCTACAGGCACAACTGAACTACCCTTCCATTCTAAGACTGGCTCACCCTAAAATCTGAACTCTACTGCCCCGGTTCTATAATTAATTGAGGCATAACATGAAAATAACCAATCCGTGCCAAGGATAACATCCAAATGGGTCATGGCTAACTCTATCAAATTTGCTGAGATGACTTTCTGAAGAACTGAGACTGGGAAACCTCTATACACCTGTCTAGCTATAACAGAATCACCTATTGGAGTAGAGACTGAGAAGGGTTCTGACAAGACTTCGGGACTGACTCCGAAGCTAGACAAGGTAGCCCCCGGATCTAACAAAGCATAAACATCAAGATGGAAAACTCATAACATACCAGTGACTACATCCGAGGAGACCTACTGCTCCTAGTAGATTCCCCTTGATGTGCTGAGCGTGCGGGTGGGGCTGCTGAACTAGAACTTGGGCCTCGACCCCCATCATGATCCTGTCTCACTGCTGGGCAATCTTTGGGCATGTGTCGGGCTTCTTACACCCGAAACAAGAACCTGTACCTGCTAAACAATGACCCGTGTGACCTCGGCCACACCTGCGGCAAGCTGGAATACTAGAATCTGTGGGTCTGCTGCTCTGACCCCTAGAGCTTGATGCTCACCCTCTCTGTTCGTGCCTAGTCTTGGATGGCACACTCAACACTGAAGCTGCTGGGCCTGAAGATCTCTGGTGGGTCTGCTGTCGGTGCCTACCTTCTAACCTTGGCTGTGAGAATCTGTGGTCATCGGTCCTGACCCTCTCTGCCTCCCTCTCTCTCAGATGTGCCACCTCTATTTGCTGGGCGTACAAGAATTTTCGAGGGAAGTCCATGTCCTGGTGAAGCATAGCGGTCCTACAATCCTTTTCCAAATAGCCCGCTACTCCATGAATGAACCTGCTCACCCGCGCCCTCTGATCAGCCACTAACTCCGGGGCGTATTTCGATATGCGGGTGAGCTCAAGGGCATACTCCTGCACCGTCATCCTCCCTTGATTCATATTTACAAACTCAGATGCCATCAACTCCCTTATCTCACTAGGGAAGAAACGATCTAAGAATGCGACATGGAACTCTTCCTAAGTGCCTGCTCCGGCGACCCTACTATCTTTCCATTGGCGAAACCAGATGTGCGTGACCCCTTTCAACTCTTATGAGGCCAACTCCGCACACTCAACTCCATTCACCCCCATGACTTGGTTGATCTTCACAATCTCATCTATGAACTCATGCGGGTCCTCATTTACTTTTGACCTAAGGAACTTTGGAGGGTTCATCCTCAAGAAATCCCTGGCTCAAGCCGCCTATGCATTACCATTTTGCGAAACATGCGCAACTGCCTGCTGATTGACCTGAGCAGTCAAGGCGTACACAAGCATCTGAATAGCTGCCCGAAACTCAGCATGGGCGATCGGCTCCGGTGCATGGTGCTCCTGAATTGGTGGGGCCTGTTGGTTCCCGTTTCTATTGCCATCCTCGTGACCTTCTCCGTTCCCATTCCTTCTACCATTTACTCTTCAGGGAGCCACAATTCTTCAATCGCGAATAGCATAAATTAGAGGGACAGGAAGACTTTTCATCGCACGACATATATCATGAAAAAAGAGAACATTTCCTAAACGTTTCGTAGCCTCTTCATCATAAGTGTGGCACGCTTCACACTCATGAAGAAGACTATACTTAACGCGGCTTTCAGACACCCTAGGACACTTCAAGCCTATTGCTCCGATACAAAGTTTATCACGACCCAAATGGAGGCCCGGATTGCAACAAGGGACAAGGAGCCCCGAGAGACTCCAAGTCAAGCCATGGTATGAACATGTATCTAACTCAATCAATAAACCAAAGAATCAACAAGATAATCATAGTAGAAGTCTAAATTAAACATAACATTAGAATACATGATTTGAAACTGAATACATCCTTTGTCTGAAAAGCCTGTAAACATGACGAGTTGATGGGATAAGACCCCAACTAACTCAACAAAACTGAAACTGAAAATACATAGATAAAGTCTGAATAAGTCTTGTCCTCTGGAGACAAGGACTCACCAATAACATGAGATGCTAACTCTGAGAACTGACTATGAACGGGGCTGAGCCTGAGAGACGGGTCCTGTATCATGAAACGATACATCATAGAGTATACGGTCAGTACGTGAAATGTACCGAGTATGTAAAGTAAGTAAAACACTTAAGTAAAATCATTTAAAGACATGCATAATTAAATCATGAACAATAAGAATCTAAGAGTAGGGCTTGCATGCATTTTTTCTGAAATTATGATCTCATCATAACATAACATATCATCATAACTGAATCAATTGACTCAAAGATGACGTCTGATAGTAATAAGTAAAATCGAACATTGAGTCAAACCTACTTTAGAACATATACAAATATAGAAATCTCATGGGTGATAAACATGCATAACTGAAATCATGAGGAATAATAGGAGACTCGTCTTTTAACTGACATACCACGATAGAGCTTACATGGTCCCAACTATCACACTCAAGTGGGTAGAGCCGTCCAAAGCCTTGCCAGGGCTAGGGACGATACCATAATATCGATATCAAGATCGTGGCCCTAATGGGGCAGGGGATAGCTCACAAGGGAGGTCCCAAAGTAATATATAATATAGTATAAACCTACATTGGCGTGTAGTTCTGAGGCATAGGGTGATAGACCCTTAGCCTACCCAGTGCTAGACACTACTCCCAAAAACATGCATATGCTCTACATCATTTTTCAATGAAGCTCAACATCATCTATTGACAAAGCTCAATAATCAAATACAACTCAAATATGAACTCATGCATATGAGAAGCTTTAACTCAAACCATACCACAAGATGAAAGATAATTGGGAGTCTTCGCTCCCAAACCATGTGGTAAGCTTAATTCGAGAAATCATAAATCATACTTAAACATGTGGGCATTGCCTATTTGATTGTGGACCCAATGGAGTTCTTAGATACCAGGGCCGTCTATGTGTACCTAATGTGGGTGAACTACGAGAATAGATTATGAATAAAGCTCATTATTCTCGATATTCAGTACACCCAGGTGCCACAAAGATGTATCGTGACATGAGGCAGCTATATTGGTGGAATGGCATGAAAAAGGACATCACCGGTCTTGTGACTCAGTGTCCCAATTGCCAGCAGGTGAAGGTTTAGCACCAGAGGCCTGGAGGTTTGATGCAGGCTATAGAAATTCCAGCCTGGTAATGGGAGGTGATTGATCTTGGGCATAATTGCATGCCCAAGTGCTACCTTATAACTCAATTTAGTCTTGTTTATCTAATTATTTATATACATTCTCATGTGATTTTATGTAATTGTGAATATATACTAACCAACATGATTAGTCCTTGTTATTGAAGGTTAATAATGCATTTGAGGAACTAATTCATGATTTGGTGAAGTCGAGGAATGGACTCAAGAGCAAAACATGAAAGTCAACAAGAAAACATGTAATAACTGGCACCCTACGCAATAGGGGCCGTGGCACGTCGCCAACGCGGCAACACTTGGCCAAAAATTGCATTTTTTGGCACATTCTAGTGAGGGTACACGTTACCTCCGTGTCACGGAGGTCAATTAGGGCGTTCAGCTCCGTGACACGTTTCTTTTCCACCACAGGCTAAATTTTGCATTTTTTCAGCATAGTATAAATTGAACCCTTAGCTTCTAAAATCAGGGAAGATGGGATTTTCTGGAAAAACCGAAGGAGGCGCGAAGGAGACTTGAAGAACTCCTATTGGGTTCATATTTTCTTGGTTTCTTTTCATCTATTCTTGTAAGTATATTACTCTAAACATGTTTTTGTGTAATTATACGAACATGAGTGGCTAGAACCCTTCCTCTAGGGTTGAAGCCACAAGATATGATTGTGATTTTGCTGTTTGTTTTGGAATTAAGTTATTGATTGTTATTTTTGTCTTGCATTCTAGATTGTTGGTTGTTTTCATGATTGATCACCATGAAAACATACACGTTAGCTTAGGCATATGCTTGAGAAAGTATTTATCTAGGTTAGAACATGAGAATGTAAGGAGCATGTTTGTATCTCACAATATAATTTTGTGTTAGGATAGAAATATACCTAATTCCTTGCTTGTTTGATAAAACGGGGGTATTTAGAGACCAACTTAGGTTTATCACATCACCACTCGAAGAAGTAGTTGTGAGGCTAAGTTGAGTTAAATGATTAGGTGCACGAAAGTCTCTAATCATTTCCACGTAAACCACAACATAATTGATTGCCCACGAACTAGAGTTAGCATCATCGTTCACAATGATGCAGTGAGGCTAGTTTGTCATTTTTAGAGGCTCGAAAGACCATGAACATGTAATTCTAATTATGTGAGACGAAAATCGATAGGTTCATACTTAAACCATTGCAAATCGTAGTATCGCATGATTATCTGGTTTTAACTCTATGTTGCTCCTAGAGTGAATTCAGAATATTTCATTGACCATATTGAGACTTAATTGAACCTTCTCGAAAACCTCTAGAATCAACACTTGCGAAAGTTAATATCACACTTGAACTTGATAGTTATCTGAATTGGTCCAATCCCTGTGGGTTCAATATTCTGGTTCTTAAAAAGAGCCACTATATTACTTGCATGACCCGTACACTTGCTGGAACGAACAATGATTAATATGGATTTTATTACAGGATTGACTCGAACAAGCAGGAAGCATGATTCTATCTCGGTAATAGTTGATAGATTAACTAAATCAGCTTACTTCTTTCTAGTTAAGACCACATATGCTGCAAAGGATTATGCTAGGCTTTATATACGGGAGATAGTTCGCCTACATGGCGTCCCCTTGTCCATTATTTCTGATAGAGGTGCTCAGTTCACAACAAACTTCTGGAAGTCTTTCCATAAAGGCCTGTGCACTTAGGTAAGCCTCAATACCGCATTTTATCCTCAAACAGACGGACAGGCTGAACGCACCATTCAAACGCTTGTATATATGTTGCGTGCCTGTGTTTTAGATTTTGGCGGAAGCTGGATGATCATGTTTCCTTGATTGAGTTTGCCTATAATAACAGCTACTAGGAAGGTATTCAAATGGCCCCATATGAAGTTTTATATGGGCGAAAATGCAGGTCACCAGTTGGCTGGTTCGAACTCATGAGGCAGAGTTATTGGGGCCAGACTTAGTGCAGCAAGCTATTACAAGGTGAAACTTATTAGAGATCGACTTCAGATAGCCCAGAGCAGGCAGAAGTCTTATGCAAATGTATGCCTTCGAGCGCTAGAGTTTGCTGTTAATGATTGGGTCTTCCTAAAAGTGTCGCCTATGAAAGGTGTTATGCGATTTGGCCAAAAAGCAAGCTTTGTCCTAGTTATGTTGGGCCCTACAGAGTTATCCTCAAGATAGGAAAAGTGGCCTACGAGTTGGAGTTGCCACCAGAGTTAGCGACAGTCCACCCAGTATTTCATGTATCAATGTTGCGGAAGTGTATACGAGACCCAACCCGTGTTATGCCTATCTATGATGTCCAGATTTCTGAGGAGATGACCTACACCGAGGTCCCAGTAGCTATTCTTGACGGGCAAGTCAGGAAACTTTGAACCAAAGAAGTCACTTCAGTTAAAGTATTATGGCGAAGTAATAACATCGAGGAAGTTACTTGGGAGGTTGAGGAGGAAATGAAGAAGAAATATCCTCAGCTATTCACAATGTTGGCATGATATTTAGGTATGTGTTTCATACTTAAGTTACTAAGTATCTATTTTGAGCATATTAAGTGAAATTAATTTCCATTCGGGGACGAATATTCCTAAGGGGTGGGGGGGGGGGAGAATATTACACCTTGGAAAAATTCTTTTGGTGATTATTTGATGTTTTTATGGTAGGTTAAGGGAAGTACGAGTTGTAATACTGGTCGTAGATGACAAGGGAAATGTGTATGAACAGAAAAGCAAAGAGTATGTGAAGTTCATAAGTAAGGATAAATTTAAACGACTATATCTCCCAATATATAATGAATTAGAAGCCCAATGACCTATCAAATTAAAGGTCTTTGAGTCTAGTTTTCATAACATCAAACCTGTTGTCAATCGGAGTTAGGAGTAAGAAGTTATAGACATTTTATCTAAGCATCATGAGTGGTGACGCGGGCATGATGCCCTAGCTCCTCCACCGCCCTATTTACTTAAAATCTGATTTTTCACTTGTAAAAAATATTTTTAGCTAAATCTAAATCGAACAGTTTGCTAAGGATTCCATTTCTCTCTCAATTCTAGCAGCTAGGACAAAGAAAATCAAGGAGGAATATCAATCAAAGTTCGAGAAAATCACAATATAAGTTGAGATTACTTTGCCAAGTGTGCTAGGGGTTGTTTTGGAGCTCGTTTTGGCAAGGTTCTGAAGGAGTTTCAAAATCTATTTGAACTGCCTATATATCCATCTTTGAGTAGGTGTTTAAACCAGGAGAAAAGGTAAGGATTTCGCCCCTTTTAAACCTTTTAAATTGCAAATAAAAATCTAGAAATTGGCAGCTAAGTGAGCTGCCGACAGACTATTTGTGAGCTGCGTTTTGCTCATTTCCCTTAGGCTTTTTGGCTTTTTCTTTTTCTGGAATTATACTTCATACTGAGGGGAAGAATTACAGCAAAACTAAGGTAAAAATTTTCTCTTGTTTCTCCCTCAAAAGTTAGTTAAAACTAGTTCAAAAAATGGCTAAATGTTGTTGATGTTGCTGTGTGTTGTTGTTGCTATTGTGACTGCCTTTGGCTAGTTATTTTGGGATGCATTTTGTCCTACAGATTAAGCTTGTTGTTGTCCTATAAAACCACTAGAGTAAGGAGGTTGAAAGATGATCATTGAAATAGAAAATCGGCTAGAGAAAATTTCATCGGAGAAAGGTATGTAAGGCGCCCCGTCTATCGCTCTTTTAAGCACGATTCGTGAATTGTGAATTGAATGAGCCAGCAACCTATTTACAATTTTTGAGGCAGTATGTTAAGCTTCATTTAAGCTTTAAAGATTCGTGTTTTATTGAGGTTAAATGTTAAAGATTATGCCTAGCCAAAGTGGGGCATTTAAAGTGTGATATTGTGTTGATTGTTGTCGTAGTTGTACATCGAGTTGGAGACCCCTCAGCGTAGGCATTGTTAGCTGGTTCTTACTGTCTCTTATATATATATATATATGTGTGTGTGTGTGTGTGTGTGTGTGATGTTAAATGTTTTTAAAGGTCTGGTTACTAACTGGAATTGGTGAAAGAGCCAAGATGATATCGTGTAAACGATTTTAAGCCAAGTAAAGACATCGCAAGCTATTAAGGGTAAATGAGCTTAATGAATTAGGATTGCCAAGTTATGGCTGTCCTTATCTTATGTGTATGTTATGAAATAGTCCAGGCCAAGGGGAAATCTCATAATCCCTTTCCCCTAATATGAACAACAAGCTAGCGAGTCTCCGAGCTCTAATGTCCTTCGAACACGATCTATAAATCTTGTTGACACTCTTAGGTCATCCGCAGTTCCTTATGATTCATACAAGTTTAGAATACATGCATTTAAGTTCTATTTTCTAGCTTTACATGTTATATGTACTCACTTGTAGTTATGCATCACGAAGGAGGCCTATGCAGGCCACATGTTTAGTAATCATCATTTCTATGTTGTATGTATTAAGTTGGTCTAGTATAAGCCATATCGACTCCATTTATGATTTTGTTTAAGATTTATTGATTTTACCCTGGTGTGGTGCACTGGCTGGAGGTCTTGTTATTTTACCCTGGTGTGGTACACCGCCTGGACGAATTTTACCCCGGTATGGTACATCGACTGGAGGCATTTTTATATTTACCCTAGTGTAGTACACTGGGTGGATGAATTTTATATAGATTTTATGGTCTACTTTCTGCTGGCATTTCAGTTATAGTCTTTGTTGTGCATTAGATGGTTGCATTTACACTTCAATAATGAGTTATTGTTAGGTTTCTATTTTCAAGATTCCGGGTTGTTACTACTACTTATTTCTGGCCTAGTTATCATTTTTATCTTACATGTTTACAGTTTTCAGCCTTACATACCAGTACATTTTATTCGTACTGACGTCCCTTCATCTTGGGACCCTTCCTGCAATCGTGTTGTAGGTACAGGCGAGGCTCAGATCATCGGACACAATAGGAGCCATATTTCAGCGGAACAGTGGTATGCTCCTCTCTTCCAGGAGCCATGTCCTAGTTTTGACTATTTTGAGTTTTGTGTACAGCATGGGTAGGCAGGGCCCCTGTCCCGTGCATTTCAGTTTTTTTTACTCTGTAGAGGCTGATGTGGACTAGTTTGTATAGTAGTGTTGGTTGTGTAGTCGTGTTGGCTTTCCATTGCCTGTTTAGCTTTATTGTAGACTTGTCGGCTTTCTAAGTTGCACATTTATTATTATCAAGGCATTATCGGTCAAGTATTTATCTTGGTTGGTTGTGATCGGTGTCTTGGTCAGCCTTAGTTTTACATTTATAGATGCTATATAGCCAGCTTTTCGATCAATCATGAATCGAGTGCCAGTTACATCCTACCCCAGTTTTAGGGCGTAACATGATAGGAACTGAGAGCTAAGAGTTACCCTCCTACCAGCTGAAAGGAGTCGCTTACATATGGTTTTGCCAGTGGAAAGATAGTCGGAAGTTGGAGCAGGTCCCATAGGTTGGGATGAATTTATGACCGCGATAGGTTTTCTCGAGGGAGTTGAGAGAGGCAAAGGCGGAAAAATTCATCAACTTGAAACAGAATGACATGACTATCAAGGAGTACGCATTGGAGTTTATCCGGTCATCCAAGTATGCACCGAAGATGGTACCCAATCAAAGGGCCCGAGTGAGCAGGTTCATGAACAGAGTGTCAGACTCCTTTGTTAAAAAGTTCAGGACTACCATGTTGCACAGTGTTATATATTTTTCCATGTTGGTGATATTCGCTCAACAAATGGAAGAAGAGAAAGTGAAGGAAAAAGAGAGACAGGCCAAGAGGGCCAGGATAAGAGATTCAAAATTTTCCCCGCAGAGGATGAGTGGTGGACACCGCTCACATTCCCAGCAGAAATCGTCAGCCCTAGACTTTCGACAGTCAGTGCTCCATATAATGTGTGATGTGAATTTTCTGCTATGGAGAGTTCCGCTGAACTAGGGAGTCATTCTCTGCTATGGAGAGTCCCGACTGAACTAGGGAACACATTCTCATCTATGGAGAGTCTCGACTTAAGTAGGGAGTCATTCTATGCTATGGAAAGTCCCCATTAAACTAAGGGATTCATTCTCTGCTATGGAGAGTCCCGATTGAACTAAGGAACACATTCGTAGTTATGGAGAGTCTCGACTGAACTAGGGAGTCATTCTCTGCTATGGAGAGTCCTGACTGAACTAAGGGAGTCATTCTCTGCTATGGAGAGTCCCGACTGAACTAAGGGAGTCATTCTCTGCTATGGAGAGTCCCTGACTATCCAAGGGAAACATTCTCAGCTATGGAAAGTCCCTGGAACACGAGGAGTACTGATTTGACATTATACATCTGGTCTATGCTACTACAGCTAATCAGAAACATGAGCATTTACTGACTTCGCGAAACAAAATTTGTTTAGAAAGGATTAGGGCTACTTTTTACTAACAAAAAGCCCAAATGTCTGAAGAATCATTCTCATGCTTTATCTCCATAATTCATATCATCCCAAATCATCATTTAATTCACACATATTATGTTTATGAACATCTATAGATTCATATCATACCTTACACTTCCACAACATTCAAGTTCCGAGCTCATAACGCAAGACGTATAACATAGAGTCATGTAGGATCCATAGGTCCTATTCACACTTTAGCATGTATACATTGATTCATATATTCTAATTTATTGAAGAAAACCCCATATAATCAACTCTTGCCTTAAACATGTACAATGAGATCATGGTAGAAACATATATTTATTTCATGGAACCCATTTTAAAATTTACTCCAATTCATGAAGAAGATGGGCTAACTATACTGTTATCATAGGTTCACCTCTTACCCAAAACATTTACATTGGAAACATAATGAAACATATACATACTTCCCATTGATCAAGCCCATAAGTTCTAATATCATCTCAACATATCTATCAAATCATATATTCTAGGTTTTAAGAGAATTCTTACGATGTTCACATATTTTAAACGTGGGTACAAGTTCTTGATTTAATCAAGTGAACAATAACAAAATCCCAACCAAAATTTTAAGCTATCTCATGAGGGAAATTCTATAATCATGCATTTTCACTAGTTAGCACATAATTCGAGATATTAAAATAATCCCATAAGCATAATTTAACTTTTAATCCTAATGGGTCTTAAAATTAACAAAAGACATAGAATAAATCACCCATAAATCGCAACCCTAGGTCATGCTTTCCCAGAATAATGGAATCGGGTTTTTGATAAAATATTTTGGGGCACAAGGATGGAAGGATATCTCTGTTGAAAAAACCACATACCTGATTCAAGAAGAAATCCCACTTGAACTTGCACCTTGAAGCCTTGAGGAGACCCTTGTTGAATCCTTGAGTCTTATGAGAGAGGAGGAAGAAGAGTTTGAGAGTGATTTTTGATAGAATGAGGGTTTAGGCTAGTTATCCCCTCCAAAACATCCGATAAGATGCTCAAAATGGCGTAGTTTAGGAGTTAGAAGTATAGGATTTTATGAAAACACCCCTGGAAAAAAACAGAAAAATCCCACCTGCCAGTCCCCACGAGTCACTCCACGAGTAGTGGGGTTGGCAACGACTCGTGGGGCCCTTCCATGGAGTACCCTGGAAAATGTCTCAAAATTCCCTCGAATCATCTGATGACTCACTTCACGAGTCATTGTCTGACATGAATACTCATGACCTCCTTCCGTCAACCCCACTACTTGGGACCCCATCTTGGAACTCTAGCCTCCATCCAACAGCCGACATAACGAGTCGTTGCCTGTCTCACGATTCGTTGAGTCGTCTGTTGCCACTAAAGCCCACGATTTCCTGCCTTTCCTTCCCACGACGGCCTTGACTAGTTGTTACCTGACATGATAACTCGTCAGGTCATCTGTGGTCACTGGACCTGCTACACTTCCCAACTGCTCCTCGCAGGCTTGTCCACGATCTGTTTGGCGGCATAAGTTGTTCCACGACTCGTTCTGAGGTAATCCTGCTTGTTTTTCTGATGAACTCCATCTAATTCTGAGGTCTAGTCTTAGGAACATCTGGGGTGTTACAGAGGAATACAACTTGTTTTAGAGGTTCACCAAGATGAAGCCTCCCACTTTATATGGGACTGAGGCAGAGGACGCCTACAAATTCATAATCGACTGTCATGAGAGGCTCCACAAAATGGGGGCATTGGATCAGTACGGGGTGGATTTTTTCACCTTCCAGCTAATGGGCGATGCTAAGCTCCGGTGGAGGGATTTTGTGGAGTGCAAACCAACAGGGTCACCATAATTGACTTGGACCCAGTTCTACTCCACCTTCTTAGAGAAGTATATCTCGTACCCTAAGAGATAGGAGGCAAAATGAGTTCGCCACCATCGAGTAGGGGGGCTCTTTAATAGCAGCTTACGAGGATCCATTTCACTCTCTGTCCAGGTATGCTTTGCCCTTAAGCTCAAAATCTGCAACAATGGAGGTTTTTGCCCAATGGGAGTTAAAGAAGACCAAGTAATTGAATTCTACTTCTATCTCTATGAACTTCTTTCTACAAAATCAATGTGACATAATGTGTGAATGTACAATTTGGGATAAAATCTTTTTAAATTTTACGCACAGCTATATAGAAAAGTTTGAGAAAGGGGCACCCCTACTATTCCCCTAAACTACACGCTCACGCGCAATTGCTGAAAAGTCGTTGTTGCTTGATGCTTGCAGGCTCGAAAATCTCTCTTTTGCCTCTCCTCCCTATCCAAAAATTCCCTTGGAAGCTTCTAGGTATGTGCGTGCCTTTCTGGATATTTTACCCTTGAACAAGGACGTGTGTCACTTGGCTTAGATCTGCATTTCTTAGATGCAAATCTTCTACAGCAGATGTAAAGCATGTCTAAAATAGTCTCCCTGAATGTTATCTATGTTGGCATTTGCATTTTGTAGATGCAAATCTGCTACAATAGGTTAAAAGCATGTCAAAGTAGTGTTGTCTGTGTGGCATCTGCGTTTAGTAGATGCAATTCTATGGCAAGCGGATGAAAAACATGTCCAAGGCAGTCTTTTCTATGTGGCATCTATGAAAAATAGATGCAAATATGCTACAACAGATGCAAAAACATGTCCAAAGAAGATTTTTTAAAGCTCAAATCCTCCATTATCTTTATTTCCATCGAATGCCTGCACAAAGAAGAGAAAAAGCATAAAACTTTTCTAACTTGTGCGAAAAAAAATCAATAACTGATGCTTAAGAGCCAAATGAGTTGGTAAATTATCAACTCATCATCGCACCTCAGTCCATCCCTTCCCAGCTGCAGATTCCAGAAATCTAACAAAATGGGTTTGTAATGTATAGTTGGATGGATGGACGGTCTTCCTAAAGGATGGTCCGTATTTTAAAGGATGACAAGCGAAGGGACAGAAGCAGAAAAGTAAAAGACGATTCAAAGGACGGTCTGTCCTTCCAAAGGACTGTTCATCCCTACACATCTGACACTTCGACATTTGAATTTAATGGGCTTTTTGGGACATAGTATATATATATATATTTTTTTTTCTTGTAATTTTAGGGAGCTTTTTCATTGTTCAGTTCATACTTAGTGCAGAGAGTGGAGTTTAGCTAGAATACCCCTAGTTTCAAAGTAGATTGTAGATCTAGATTATAATTTGAAGAGTTCCTTTTATCTATTTCAAGTTTTCAATTTCTCTTGGTAAGAATGTCTCATTACTTACTCTTCTTCTTCTTCTTCTTGCTATGGGTAACTAAACCCAGATCAAGGATTGTGAATCCAATGGGTTGTGAACCCTAATGATCTCAATTTATTAAAATTGACTTTGGACTTATGAACATTTGATTCATTTTTGGTTTGTAGTGTGTTATTGGTGATGAGACTCATTCATTCCTGCCTAATTACCTTTATGAGGCTCAAAAGAGCAAATTTAGGTTGGGTTAGCATCAATCAACAATGACTCAAGGCATAACCCTTGTTTAATGGGTTCTCCTAGACATAGATTGAATCCCAAATTGGCAACAAGCAATTGGGTAGTATGGAGTTCTCTTCAATTTGAAAAAATTTAAGTAGATCGACACCTATGGTGCTATTGAAAGATACCCATGAGTTTCATAAGTAAATTGCTTTCAGGTTTGGCCTTAGTCCGTTCTCAATTCTTTCACAATGGGTGATTTAGGGAGATTGATCCTGTAATAACCCAAAAGTCCCTAAGATCAGATCCGAGAGTTAAAACGGAGAAAACAAAAAAAACTACACCAGGTCACAAAATGAGTTGTCAAATGACTCGTCGTTTGACCTAACGAGTCATTAAATGACTCGTCATTTGAGAAGATCAGAATGCCTCCCAATGAGTCATCAAATGACTCATCATTTGCCTAACGAGTCTTCAGATGACCTGTCATTTGAAAAGATCAAAATGTCTCCCAACGAGTTGCCAAGTGATCGTCATTTGACCTAACACATCGTTAAGTGATCCGTCATTTGAGCAATAGTGGGAAAAGTGGGGAATTCCAGTGTACTTCATGGATTAGACAAATGACTTATCATTTGCCTAACGAGTCATCAAACGAGTCATCATTTGCCTAACGAGTCATCAAACGAATCGTCATTTGCCTAAGGAGTTGTCAAATGACTCGTCGTTTCTAACAGTATGAAATTTTCTATTAAAAATTATTAAGGGTATTTTCATAAATCCTAAGCTCCTAAAACTTAAGCTGCATCATTTTAAGCCCGGAAAAAAGTATTTTAAGGGGGGTTTAACCTATTCTAATTCATTCAACTCCCATGCATGCAAAGTATAGAAATTCCTTTTGAGGATCGAACTTGAATCCCTCAATTCTTCCCCAATTCTCTTGGGTTTTCAAAGTCAAGTTGAGATTCAGCTTACCCAGGTATGTAGGGCTATGAATGGGAGTTTCCTTTCGATTTCATGCCCAAATTACTCCTCAAGTTCATGAATTCAAGTCCTAATTCAAGTCTATGATCTTATAGTGTTTTAACCCAATTTTATGAAATCTCTATGATTTGTTATGGGTCAATTCTCTTTATGTTCCAAAGCATGTTTTAAGATTTATGGAAAGATTTTATATACAAATTGATTATAAATTTATGATTTCAAGTCTTAAAAAGTTATGCCCAATTATGCAAGTTTCATGAAAAGTCAAGTTTATGATTCATGATTTTAAGTATGATGAGATATCTAGCATGAATTAATCTTTACAAATTACCCATGTATGAATTTATGATTTTGACTTATAAAGTCTATTTCAAGTATGCATGATTTTAGATTTTGGGCATGCCCACAAAAGTTAAGCATGTTTTCATTATTCAGCTCAACTCTATAAAATCAGCTTACATATGGTTTTGGAGTCTATACTCCCACTTTCAGCTTATGGTATGTCTTCGACTTTGTTGAAAAATGATGGTGAGCATCTTGCATATTTTTAGGAGTAGTTTCTAGAACCGAGTAGACCAGGGGTTCAGATAAACCCCGAGTCTCAAAACTACGTACCAATGTAGGTTTATATATTTGCATTGGAACCTCCCTTGTGATCTTCCCCTGCCCCCAAAAGGACCTTCAGCTTGATATCGATATCATGGTAGCGTCCTTAGCCTTGGAAATGTTTTGGACGGCTATGGACACTTGAGTGTAATAGTTGGGGCATCACGTAAGCTCTATCGTAATGGTGTCAGTTATATAACGAGTCTCCCGTGTTCCTCATGATTTCTGTTATTCGTGTTTATGACTTTTGATTTTATGTTTTATAGCCGGTTTGACCCAATCATCAGTTTATGAGCTTTTGCTTATTATTTCAACCATGACAAGTCTTATGATTTCTATTTTTAGCTTTGGGCTATTCTATTAAGATATGATATTTAGGTTATGACTATAAATATTTCAGATTCACATTCCAGCATGCAGTCCTTACTCTCATGATCTTATAATTTATGCTTATATGAATGATTTTAGTTAATATTTACTCAGTATATTTTATTTATCTTGCATACTCAGTACATTCCAAGTATTGACCGCATACTCTACGCTGTATCATTTCTTGATACAAGTCCGGACGATCAGACTCAGTTCTGCCGATAGTCCAGCTCCTCGTAGTTTAATTCAGTTCCCATTATTGGTGAGTCCTCATATTCCAAGGACATTCAGTTTATCATTTGATTATGTTATATTCAGTTTCAGACTTTAGCGAGCTAGTTTGGAATGTTTTCCCATCAGCTCATCAGACAGTAGTAGAGGCTTATCAGACATTATGTAGTTGTTCAACTTTTTTGAGTGTTGACTCTTTTTTATGATTGTTATGTTATTCATACTTCTGCTTATTCATGTATCAGTTATCAGATTCCAATTGATGCATGTCCTTTAGTTATTATGTTCATGCCATGGGTTGACTTGGAGCCATCCGTGGTTCTAGGTCCAGTGTCTCGGTCCGAGGTCCCAACTCAGGTCGTGACAAAGTTAGTATCATATCAAAGGTTTAGAGTCGCCTAAGGTGTTTGAAAGCCGCTTTGAGTAGAGTCTTTTACATGGATGTGAAGCACGCCACACTTACGAGGGAGAGGCTATAAGTCGTTTTAGGATATTTCCCTTTTTTCATGATCTAAGTTGTGCGATGAAGTATCTCTCTACCCTACTATTTCATGATATACGCGTTTGCAGAAGTATGTCTCCCCGAAGAACCAACGGAGGTGAGCTAGCCCCACCAAACTCTAGCAGGCCCCCTTTTCAGATAGGTTACACATGCGGAGCTCGGGGCTGCCTTCAGAGTATTAGTACAAGTCATGACCACTTAGCTTAACCAGTAGGCAATCGCATCCACAGACTCCACCAAAGAGACATCAGCTAGGGTTCGAGACTTCACAGGAAAGAGTTTGCCTAAGTTTCTTGGTTAGAAAGCGAATAGGGAGTTCAAGAGGAGAGGAAAGGGAAATAAGAGGGATAAGACGGGGAACTTTGAGTTTTCCCAACAAGGGTCAGGTGGTGAAAATAACCCTCAACTTCAGTAGAAATCTTTGGCTCCGACTCGAGGAAACAAGTCTAGGGTAAGGGAGATTACATACCCAAGATGCAGAAGATATGGGAAGAACCACCCAGGAAAGTGCTTGGTGGGTTCAGGTGTTTGCTTTGGGTGTGGCCCGCCTGATCATAAACTCAGAGACTGCCCATCAGACAAACAGAGTGGCCAGAGAGGTCGTGCCTCGGCCACCAATAGCCCATTCCAGCCGGCTAGCTTGCCTGAAGTGCGGTAGGAAACACCCGTGAGAGTGTGTAGTTGGCAGAGATGGTTGTTTCGGGTGTGGTAAGCCCAAAAATATGCTTAGAGATTGCCCATTGGAAAGAAACGACAAGGATAGAGCTAGTGCTCCAACCACCAGTACAATGACCCCAACAACTCGCCCATCTCAGTAGGGTGGGTTACCCAGTACAGGTGGTGGCCAGCTCAAGACGTGGTCACTGGTATGTTACGAGTATTCTATCTTGATGTATATGCATTGTTAGATCTAGGGGATATCTTATCTTTTGTGACTCCTTATGTTGCTATTAGTTTCGAAGTCAGTCCCGAAACCCTATAAGAATCCTTTTCAGTCTCTACTCAAGTCAGTGACTTCGTTATAGCTCGACGGGTATACAGAAATTGCCCTGTCACAATTCTTCAAAAGGTCACCTCAGCCGACTTAATAGAGTTAGACGTGACTGATTTTGATGTTATCTTTGTTATGAATTGGTTGCGTGCATGTTATGCCTCAGTAAATTATAGAATCCGTATGGTACGTTTCAATTTTCAGGTGAACCAATCCTAGAATGGAAGGGTAGATCAGCTGTGCCTGTAGGTCGCATTATTTCTTATCTCAAGGCCAGGAAGATGATTTCAAAAGGCCGTGTGTACTATCTAGTCCGGGTTAAAGATGTTATGTCCGAGACCTTGACTCTTCAGTTAGTCCCTTAGTGTGTGAGTATCCAGAGGTGTTTCCAGATGATCTATTAGGAGTCTCTTCCGAGCGGGAGATTGACTTTGATATCGACCTTCTCCCTGATATGCAACATATATCCATTCCTCCTAACAGAATGGCTCCAGTCGAGCTAAATGAGTTGAAAGAGTAGTTGAAAGATCTCCTAGATAAGGGTTTCATTGGGCCTAGAAAATCCCCATGGATGCACCAGTTCTCTTTGTTCATAAGAAGGATGGTTCCCTTAGAATGTGCATTGATTATAGGCAGTTGAATAAGGTCACAATCAAGAACAAGTATCTCCTCCCCAAAATTGATGACTTGTTTGACCAACTTCAGGGTGCTAAGTGCTTCTCAAAGATAGATCTCAGATCCGACTATCATCAGCTCAGAGTTAGGGAGAGTGACATTCTGAAGACAACCTTCAAGACTAGGTAAGGTCACACTGAGTTCGTAGTTATGTCTTTTGGACTACAAATGCTCCTGTAGCTTTTACAGATTTGATGAATAGAGTGTTCAAGCCGTATTTGGATATGTTCATGATTTTCTTCATAGATGATATTCCCATACACTCACGGAGCAGGAGGAGCATACCGCTCATTTGAGGATTTTGCTACAGACTCTCAAGGATCTCCAGTGTCACGACCCGAACGTACACCCGGATTGTAGACACGAGAAAAGGGACCCCGAGGGACTCCAAGTCGACCATGGATCATGCATCCAACTAATCTCATTCAAATAAGAGGAATGATAATCATAACAACCACAGCGGAACGTAATCATAGAATAACATTAGAAAATACTGGACGTACACATAAGCTGAATACTACACATGGTCTAAAAGCCTCTACAACATACGATAGGTTGATGGGACGACATCCCCAACTAACCCGAACAATACTGAAATGTAAGATAACATAAAAGTCTATTAAACAGCCCTCAAAACATGAGAACTCACCAATAAGCTGAGAACGTACGCCGAGATGGACTAAGGATGAGGATGAGCCTGAGATTCGGACCCTGTATCATGAAACGATACAACATAGAAAGTATGCGGTCAGTACATGGAATGTACTGATTATGCAAGGTAAGTAAAACAGACATCTAAAAGCAAAATAAAACTCATAAGTAAACGTAGGAGAAGGACATCATGCATATGCCATAAACTCCATAAGAAAACATAAGGCTCAAGGCTTTCAAATCGTTCATAAAGTGTTCATAATCATAATCGTAAGTAAACATTATCAAAACATAAATTGAGAAAATAACATAAATATATCAATGCATAAAATATGCGAAACAATGGGAGAACTCTTCATAACCGACACCATCATGGTAGAGCCTTTCATGATGCCCCACTATCTCGCTCAAGCGGACAGAGCCGACCCTGTCTTGCCAGGCGAGTGTCGTGCATAAGGCGTAATATCACATTTGAGAGGATCATTATCAATACATCATATCATTAGAAACCCATAGTGGAAAGTGGTTATGAGACACCGGCGTAGTCCTTTGAACGCCGGGCTGCTCAGTGCTAGACATGACTCCTAAAAGCATGCATATAGGCTCATACATAAATCAATAATATCATGCATTAAGATTCATTGGCTAAAATACAACATTTATCATCATTGATCCCCTTTAAAACATCCTTAGCCAAGAATCAAGGCCCTTTTCATCGGCCAACATCATAAATTGATAAATCATGTAATTCACTTCATAACTCATAAATCATTCTTTAACATGTGGGCATTTCCCAATACCTCATCATATTCAAATCTTTCAAAATATGCTCATAAACATGGGTAACTTGAATTCATGCTTTTCCATCATCAATAAATTCAAAATATTGTATATTCAATGTAAATCATAACTTTCATGAACTTTCATCAAGTGGGCATTTTGGATTTAAAAGCTTGAAACATGATTTTAAAGAGAATAATAATAAAACCTGCCCATTATTCATAATTCAAGAATTACAACTCAATTAAGTCATACCCATAAAGGGAAATCACAATTTCATGCATTTGAGTAAAACCCCATAGACTAGAATAGGAGGATTCATGATTTTAAATTGAGATTTGGGCATGGGTGGAGAAGAATTTCACCCATTCTAAACCCTACATACCTTAAAATGGATTGATTCAAAGTTCCTTGAACACCCACAAAGAAATTGATAGAAGCTTGGGGGAAGAAGACCTAATCTCCCAAAAATATCTCTAATGTTCTTGCATGAGAATGGGCATGCATAAAGGACTTAACTCCTCTTGTCACACTCAGAGAATATCCAAAACGACGTAGTTTAGGGTCTAAAAGCATGGCAAAGTCAGAAATGCCCTTAAATTATTTCCCTGAAAATTGTCCCGGACGGACCAATGACCGAGCCAACGGGTCATGGCACAATACCACAACTCGTGGTATTGAGTTGTTAGGTCCACTGCCTCATAACACATCTCATATCCTTCCCACGACTCAACAGGATGAGTTGTTACTTCAAACCACGGGTTGTTGAATCTACCGTCGTCAACTCCTTGACCAATCTGACTTCCCTTTCCACGAGCCTCACCACGACTCGTGGTGTATTCCAACAAGTCGTGGTATCCATCCATGTAATGCACTGGAAACTTTAACCCACAATTAATGACTTAAAACAACGGGTCCTTCCTCCTCACCACGAATCGTGGGATGTCCCGTTGTTTCTCCCTCAGCCTAATCCAGTCCTTCCAATGACTCGTTGTTCCTGACAATGAGTCGTTACACCATCTGTTGTCTTTACTGTTCCCCTAAACTTCTCGAACCATGACTGCTTCCAACGACTCGTGGTATCCACCCACGAGTTGTTGAGTCATCTGTTCTGTGATGTTTTGCCAGTTTTTGGCATTTTTCAAATTAAACTCCTGGGTGTATTCTTAGGTCTTTCTGAGGTATTACAATATCTCCCCCTTGGAAACATTCGTCGAATGTAGGAAACAAGAAACAAACAGAAACATACAATTTATCATAACTATATACTGATCATTTTAACCGAAATTTCCACGGAATGACTGCCTCCAAATCAAACCATATAACTGAAATGATCTCATGCTTCACATACGCATTCATACATATAAAGAAACTTGCACACATGAACTGAACATTAAAACTAGATAGAGTCATAGGACAAAACTGATACCTCAAGTCGGAACTGAGCTGGTAGAGAACAACTGTGGATATCTAGCCATCATATCCGCTCCGGCTTCCCACGTAGCTCCCTCAACATGCTGATTCTTCCATAATACTTTAATGGAAGCTACTTCTTTGGTCCTTAGCTTACAGACTTGATGATATAATATTTTCACCAGAATTTCTTCATAGCTGAGGCTATCCTTTACACCAATGCTGTCTACCGGGACTACTGAAGCTGGGTCACCCAAACACTTTTTCAAAAGTGACACGTGGAAGACGAGATGAACTGAGGCTAATTCTGAAGGCAAGTCCAACTCATACGCCACCTTACCAACTCTCCTCATAATCCGGTAAGGGCCAACGTAGCGGGGACTGAGTTTCCATTTCTTTCCAAACTGCATGACTCCCTTCATGGGAGATACCTTTAGAAATACCCAGTCGCCCACATTAAACTCTAGATCCCTTCTCCTCACATCAACATATGATTTCTGACGACTCTGAGAGGTTTTTAACTGGTCACTTATCAACTGAACCTTCACCATCGCCTCGTGAATCAAATATGGTCCTATCATAGCCACCTCGCTAACCTCAAAACATTTGATGGAAGATCTACACCTTCGCCCGTAAAGAGCCTTGAACGGTGCCATCTGGATATACTGGAGTGATAACTGTTATTATAGGCGAGCTCGATTAAGGGAAAATGATCATCCCAACTACCTTTAAAATCCATAACACACGCCGTCAACATATCCTCGAGGGTTTGAAATGGTTCGTTCTGTCTGGCTGTCTATTTGCAGATGGAAGGCTGTACTAAGCTTAACCTGCGTCCATATTCCTTTTTGAAAAGAACGCCAGAATTGAGAGGTAAACTGGGTACCTCGGTCTGAAATAATAGACAAGGGCACTCCATGAATTCGAACCAACTCCCGAATATACAACTTAGTATAATCATCCGCTGAATCCATGGTCTTGACCGGTAGGAAGTGTGCAGCCTTGGTTAACCGGTCGACCACCACCTAAATGGAGTCGTATTGTCAGCGAGTACAGGGTAGACCTGTAACAAAATCCATATTAATTTCTACCCATTTCCAAGTGGGGATGCTAATATCCTGAAGTATGCCTCCCGGCCTTTGATGTTTGACCTTCACTTGCTGGCAGTTTGGACATTTTGCTACAAACTCTGCAATATCTTTTTTCATACCATCCCACCAATAGATTTCTCGCAAGTCCTGATACATCTTTATTGATCCTGGATGAATGGAATATCTACCATGTGCCTCATGCAATATCCGAACTCTCAAATCATCAACATTTGGGACACATAGATGACCCTGGTATCGTAGCACACCATCTCCCCCTTGGGAGAAAACCTCCACCTTTTGACTCTGCCCCACCTCCTTTAGCTTCCCCCATATTGGATCCTAGTCTTGCCTGGATTTAACATCAACCACCAAGGACGATTCTGACCCGTTATGTACAACAACACCACCATCAACCGAGTCGATCAATCTATCTCCCAATATTTCAAGTCAGTGGACATCCTTCATCAACTCCTCTTTCCCTCATCCACGTGGGACACACTCTCCAGAGAGAGTCTACTAAGTGCATCCGCAACCACATTAGCCTTTTCTAGCTGGTAGAGGACACTCATGTCGTAGTCCTTTATTAACTCCAACCACCTCCTTTGCCGAAGATTTAGATCTTTCAATGTGAACACATATTGCAAACTCTTGTGATCCGTAAATACATCCACGTGGACCCCATACCGGTAATGTCGCCATATCTTCAATGCAAACACCATTGCAGCCAACTCAAGGTCATAGGTCGGGTAATTCTTTTCATGAACTATCAGCTATCTCAAGGCATATGCTATTACCTTCCCACACTGCATCAACACGCATCTCAGTCTGACTCTCGAAGCATCGCAATACACTACAAAGCAAACAGTGCCCTTGGGTAAAGTCAACATTGGTGCTAAAGTGAGTCGGTTCTTCAACTCCTGAAAGCTTTTCTCACAAGCATCCAACCATTGGAACTTCACCTTTTTTTGAGTCAACTTAGTCAAAGGTGCCGCAATAGATGAGAAACCCTCAACAAACCTTCGGTAGTAACCTACTAGGCCCAAGAAGCTCTGAATTTTTGAAGGATTCACCAGTCTAAGCTAATTCTTCACCGCCTCGATCTTTTGGGAATCTACCCTTATGCCTTCGCTTGATACCACATGTCCCAGAAATGCTACCAAGTTTAGCCAAAATTCACACTTGCTAAACTTTGCATATAGCTGATGATCCTTGAGGGTTTGCAACACTATTCTCATGTGAGTGGCATGCTCCTCCTCGCTTCGGGGGTATATCAGAATGTCATCAATAAACACGATCACGAACATATCCAAATATTTCTTGAACACCCTGTTCATCAGGTCAATAAAAGCTGCAGGAGCATTGGTTAGTCCAAAAGACATAACAACAAATTCGTAGTGACCATACCAAGTCCTGAAAGCAGTCTACGGGATGTCACTCTCCCAAACTCTGAGCTGGTGATAACCGGACCTGAGATTAATCTTGGAGAAGCATTTGGCACCCTGAAGCTGGTCAAACAAATCATCGATCCTGGGTAAGGGGTACTTGTTATTGACAGTAACCTTGTTCAACTGCCGATAGTCAATATACACACGAAGGGAACCATCCTTCTTTCAGACAAATAGAACTTGTGCACCCCATGGAGACTAGCTCGGTCTAATGAAGCCCTTATCCAAAAGATCCTTTAACCGATCCTTCAATTCCTTTAGTTCGGAAAGGCCATCCTAGAGGGAGGAATAGAGATAGGTTGCATATCTGTCAATAGATCAATAGCAAAATCAATTTCCCTCTTTTGAGGAACACATGGAAAATCATCAGGAAACACCTCCGGATACTCCACACCACCGGAACTGACTGATTAGTCAGGGTCTCGGACTCCACATCCTTAACCCTAACTAGGTGGTACATGTATCCTTTAGAGATCATCTTCTTGGCCTTAAGGTAGGAATGAACTGACTTTCTGGTACCATCGAACTACCCTTCCACTCCAACACTGACTCACCTAGAAAATGAAATTCCATTGTATGGGTCCTATAATTAATCGAAGCATAACATGCAAACAACCAATCCATGCCAAGAATAATGTTAAAGTCAGTCATGGCTAACTCTATAAGGTCTGTGGAAGTAACCTTATGCAACACAGTGACTGGGCATTCTCAATATACTCATCTAGCTATGCCCAAATCACCAAAAAGGGTCGAAACTGAAAACAGTTTTGACAAGTTCTTGGGACTAACTACCAGGCTACTAGCAATGTAAGGAATCATGAAAGACAAGGTAGCTCCCGCATCTAGAAGGTAGCTCCTGGATCTAGCAAGGCATAAACATCAATATGAAAGACACGCAAAATACCAGTGACCACGTCAGGCAAAGTCTCCTGCTTGTGGTGTGAGACAAGGGCATAGAATCGATTTTGGCACTATCTGCCACCGCCACTAGTCGAGGATCCTTGCGGAGCGGAATGGGCCGGAGCTGCTGCTGTCCTGGCGGTTTGTGAACGACCCCTATCATCACCCTGTCTAGCATATGGGCATGCTTGGTGCATGTGCCCAGATCTACCATACCCATAGCAAATATCTGAGCCGAGCAGGAACTCCCCAATGTGACTCTTGCAGCACTTCCTACAGGCTGGAGAGGTATACTCTAACTCGGTGCTCCTCTGATCCCTCGACCCTGAAGCCCTGCTCCTCTGATCACCCCTTGGTCTAGATGGAACACTAGATGACAATGGTGCTGGGGCTAGTGACCTCTGCTGAAACTATGGATGGTAGCCACCGCCGGACCTCTGATGTGAAAACCCACGACTATCTGTCCGATCCCTCTTTGATAATCATAAAAACCATAACGGAACGTAATCATCGAATAACATTAGAAAATACTGGATGTACACATAAGATGAATACTACATATGGTCTGAAAGCCTCTACAACATACGATGGGTTGATGGGACAACAATCCCAACTAACCCGAACAATACTGAAACATAAGATAACATAAAAGTCTGTCAAATAGCCCTCGAAAAATGAGGACTCACCAATAAGATGAGAATGTGCACTAAGATGGACTAAGGACGAGGATGAGCCTGAGATCCAGACCTTGTATCATGAAATGATACAACATAGAAAGTATGCGGTCAGTACGTGGAATGTACTGAGTATGCAAGGTAAGTAAAATGGACATATAAAAGCAAAATAAAACTCATAAGTAAACGTAGGAGAAGGACATCATGCATATATCATAAACTCCATAAAATAACATAAGGCTCAAGGCTTTCAAATCGTTCATAAAGCGTTCATAATCATAATCATAAGTAAACATTATCAAAACATAACTTGAGCCAATAACATAAATATATCAATGCATAAAACATGCTTAACAATGGAGAACTCATCATAACTGACACCATCATGGTAGAGCCTTTCATGATGCCGGACTATCTCGCTCAAGTGGGTAGAGCCCACCTTGGCTTGCCAGGAGAGGGTCGTGCATAAGGCGTGATATCACATTTGAGGGAATCATTATTAATATATCATATCATTAGAAACCCACGGTGGCACGTGGTTATGAGACACCAGCATAGTCCTTTGAATGTCGAACTGCTCAATGCTAGACACGGCTCCCAAAAACATGCATATAGGCTCATACATAAATCAATAACATCATGCATTAAGATTCATTGGCTAAAATACAATATTTATCATCATTGATCCCCTTTAAAACATGCTTAGCCAAGAGTCAAGGCCCTTTTCATCGGCCAACATCATAAATTGATAAATCATGTAATTCACTTCATAACTCATAAATCATTCTTTAACATGTGGGCATTGCCCAATACTTGATCATATTCAAATCTTTCGAAATATGCTCATAAACATGGGTAAATTGAATTCATGCTTTTCCGTCATCGATAAATTAAAAATATTGCATATTTAATATAAATCATAACTTTCATGAACTTTTATCAGATGGGCATTTTGGATTTAAAAGCTTGAAACATGATTTTAAAGAGAATAATATTAAAACCTGCCCATCATTCATAATTCAAGAATTTCAACTCAATTAAATCATACCCATAAAGAGAAATCACAATTTCATGCATTTGAATAAAACCCCATAGACTTGAATAGGAGGATTCATGATTTTAAATTGAGATTTGGGCATGGGTGGGGAAGAATTTCACCCATTCTAAAACTCTACATACCTGGAAATGGATTGACTCAAAGTTCCTTGAACACCCATAAAGAAATTGATAGAAGCTTGGGGCTCCCAAAAATATCTCTAAAGTTCTTGTATGGGAATAGGCATGCATAAAGGACTTAACTCCTCTTATCACACTCAGAAAATATCCAAAATGACATAGTTTAGGGTCTAAAAGTGTGGAAAATTCAGAAATGCCCTTAAAATTATTTCCTTGAAAATTTTCCCGAACGAACCAACGACCGACCCAATGGGTCGTGGAAACATACCACGACTCATGGTATCGAGTCTTTGGGTCCACTACCTCATAACACATCTCAGATCCTTCCAACGAGTCATTAGTACCAGTCGTTACTCAAACCACGGGTCGTTGAATCGACCGTCATCAACTCCTTGACAAATCTGACTTCCCTTTCCACGAGCCTCACCATGACTCGTGGTGCCTTTCAACAAGTCGTGGTCTCCATCTGTTGAATGCACTGAAAACCTTAACCCATAAGCAACGACTTAAAATAATGGGTCGTTCCTCCTCATCATGAATCGTGGGATATACCGTTGTTTCTCCCTCAGCCTAATCCAGTCCTTCCAACGACTGGTTACAACGAACCGTTGTTCCTGACAATGAGTCGTTACACCGTCCGTTGTCTTTACCGCTCCCCTAAACTTCCTGAACCACGACTACTTCCGACGACTCATGGTATCCACCCGCGAGTCATTGAGTCATCCATTTTGTGATGTTTTGCCAGTTTTCTGCATTTTTTAAATTAAACTCCCGAGTATATTCTTAGGCCTTTCCTGGGTATTACGGGCAGTTGTTCGCTAAATTCAGCAAGTGCTGGTTTTGGTTTAACCCAGAAGCATTTGTTTGGTCAGGTGGTGTCATGCGAGGGTGTGCAGGTGGACTCTCAAAATATAGAGGCGGTGAGAATTCGCCTAAACCAGTTAATCCTTCGGACATCAGGAGCTTTTTGTGTTTAGCTGGCTACTATAGAATGTTTATTGAAGGTTTCATCCATTGCGGCACCATTGACTTAGTTGACCCTGAAGAAGGTCAAGTTTCAATGATCGGATGCCTGTGAGAAGAGGTTTCAAGAGTTAAAGACTCGACTCACTTCAGCCCCAATATTGACTTTACTAGAGGGCAAAGATGGATTTGTGGTGTATTGTGATGACTCAAGTGTTGGCCTTGGTTGTGTGTTGATGTAGCCTGGTAAGGTCATTGCGTATGCCTCTAGAAAGCTTAAGACTCATGAAAAGAATTACCCGACTTATTACCTCGAGTTGGCAGCAGTGGTGTTTGCATTGATGATTTGGAGACACTACTTGTATGGGGTACATGTGGATGTGTTCATGGACCACAAGAGCCTTCAGTATGTGTTCACTCAAAAGGACCTGAATTTGTGAGAAAAGGAGGTGGCTAGAGCTTCTCAAGGACTATATCATGAGTATCCTTTATCATCTGGGCGAGGCCAATGTAGTGGAGGATGCCCTTAGAAAACTGTCCATGGAGAGTGTGTCGCATATGGAGGATGAGAGGAGGAGTTAGCAAAGGATGTCCATAAGCTTGTTCGTTTAGGGGTTTGCCTTGTTGCCTTGTTGACTCGGCATAGAATTTGACTTCTAAGTCTGGTTGTTTTACCAGAAGGGAAAAATCTAATCAAAAACTTCCGTGCAAGATCATCCCACGTTAATATAGAATTGGGTGGTTCAGCTTTTAACCACCTCTTGGCTTCACCAAGTAAGGAAAACGGAAATAAGGTGAGCCGAACATAATCAGGTGACACTCCAGTGGGTATATAAGTGTCACTTATCTCCAAAAAGTTTTGGAGATGTTGTTGTGGATCTTCATGAGGGAGACCGGTAAATTGCCCGCTTGTGTGCAAGAGTTGCACCATATTCTGCTTTAATTCAAACCTCCCTCCAGGCTCTGGTTTGCGGATGCTAGAATGTACATTGTTAGCGTGTGGGATTGCCACCTCGCGAACCAGCCTTGCTGCTGCTTCATCGGGCACTAACACTGCCCTCACAACTGGTGGATTTTGTTGCTCCATAATAGATTGTCGGAACAACTGCAGCTTCTTTTGTAGAGCTTCTCTACGTTGACTATGAAATTCACGTTCAGGCTCTAAGTAAGATTCCACCAGCTCCTTGTCCCTTGCCAGTGTTCACAGAAACAAAATCTGCAAAATACAGGCTAAGACCAAGTTGTTAACACTTAAGAAAATAAAAATAAAAATACAGTAAATTTACACTAAACACAATTTCACAAATCGCCTAGCCTCCCCGGCAACGGCGCCAAAAACTTGTTCGGTGCTATTTCGATTGGTATTATATATTATAAACCGACACGCAAGTGCACGTGGGCAAACAAGTAATAAAGTGGCTAAGTAAGCCAAGTATCGATCCAAGGAGGCTCAGGGTATGTAAAATTTGCCTAAGTATACTATATTCTTATCTTACTTCTAACTATGCTAACAACAACGTAACCAACAGTTAATTGAGTTTTTGTTTATAAAATATATACTAAAACTATTAACAATTATTTACAGTGAATTTAAACTATGGATATGAGCATGCCAAGGTTAAGAACAAGTAATGATTTCGATTGTAATAATAATCCGGTTAATCTCTTCCTCATGTTGCTAGCCAAGAACAGTAGCCTAGAAATTAAAACTCTCGTATTTAATTTCACTTAAGAATCATAAACCATTCGTCTACATTTCTGTGATCAAATGCAATTTACGACCTAGCAATACAATTCCGGTTCCTAAATTGACTAATACGGCTTTCAAGTATATTTCTATCAGGAAAGCACATCAAAACCCAATTTTCCCAAATCAAGTTAAGAACAATACCCTATTAATTCACAACTTTCCAATTTCTTGCTCTCTCGAGTGAAATTGGACTTTTTAGATGTACATTAATGTTGGCCAAGCACTAATGCAGTAAGAACAAGAATTAATAGAACAACATGAAAGAAGAAGAAGAAAACCATATCATTTACAATCAAAATTCACTACCCATGTTCAAAACCTTAGCAAGGAAGAGAATTAGCCACTCATTAGTGGATTGATCATCCTAAAACAAGTGTAAATCATACATACAATTGATTGAAAGAAGAAAGGAAGAGAAGAAATCTCTTAGCTTTTTCGTCCCTCAACTGCCGCTAACCCACGTCCTAGCTCCACCAAGTCTAAACTAAAACTGAACTAATTAAAATAAACCTAAGTGTGCTATTTATACTAGAGGGAAATTTTTCCCGGAATAACAAGCAACGTGTCACGGAGGTCAATGCGGAGCACTGCCTCCGTGACACGGCGTGGACGCGGACCTTCACTGGAAATCCAGGGTCTGGTAAATTAGCCTCAACGTGGCACGGAGGCCAACGCGGAGGCCTATCTCCGTGCCACGGAGCTGTCGCGAGGCTTCACTGGAATTTGTCAATTAATTCCCTCTCCAGGTAGTGTGCCTCCGCGATGGTAGCGTGGCACGGCGCCATCGCGGAGCCCTTATATTCTGCACATTCCAATGTCATCTCCATGCTCGCATCTAAGTCCAACTCCGATATTTTTCCAACATGCATTTTTGCTCCTAAAAATCATATTTACCTGCAAAACAAATGCTAATCATGTTGGTTAGTATAAATTCACATTTTATTACCAATTACATGAGAATATATACATATTGCACACAAACAAGGCGAAAATAATACGTTTGAGTATCACTTGGGCATATAAATCTGCCCAAGATCACTTACCCCACACTTAAATCCTTGTTCGTCCTCGAACAACACATACACATCTCATGCAAATTACATCCCAACCTTCATCACTATGGTGCGACAATTTACGCTACGGGCATACCGATTATTCAATTTTTTGCAAATCATCACGAAAACATGCTTGGTCTTACAATACAATGACCTTTAATACATCAAGACTTCCTAGACTTTAAGAATTGATTCTTGATATCGGCAAACTCATGCAAATCAACTAATCAAGAAATCCGACACAAAAATCAATCTTTCATAAAGCATGTGCCCTCACAACTCAATAGAATCTTCCCCTTTTTGTTCATGCAACACACAAGCATTCAAGTAGGGGCATATAAAAATTAATTTCACTCACTCTCCTAAAAGAATTCACATGCATCATGTCATGACCCATAGGCTTGCCCTTATTGTATTACTCCACTAATATAAAGAAATTCAATATAGGATCACGTAGGACTTTAATGGGTTGTAACGGGGCTAGGGATCTAGTATATATATTGGATTAGCCAATAATAGTCGCTAGCATCCTTAAGCGCCTTTTCAACACATTCCCATCGACTCATGGACATTGTTCCTCTCTTTTCTCTTTTTCTCCCATTCATGCTGGTTTACTTTCGTACTGCCCATTTTGTCAAACACACTTGACACAAAACAAAGGGTTTTCATGTACCCTCAATATCATTTAATTATAACAAGTGCCTCTTCAACATCATCTTTTCTTTCCTCACTTTGCTTTTCTTTTCTTTTCACTCTTTTCACTCTTTAACACTTTGGGAACATTTTCTTTTCTTTGTAAGCGCTTAAGAGTTTTGTACAGACTTTTACAGCTAATGAAAAGAAGGAATAAAGCTTGGTTTATACAATTTTGGACAAAAGAAAGAAAGAAATCGGCTAAAGGCTCAACGGGCTGACTAGGGTATACAACATATAAAAAGGTAGAGTTTGACAAGAAAAAAAAATGGAAACTATCGATTAAAACAAAGAAATGCCTACATCCTTTCCAACACTACACTTCCTTCATTTCGTTTTGTATACACACCAGGCAAGTTCTAGACAATTCACAATGGCATGGAATACCAAAACCTCACTTCACACTTCATGCACATGCTCGAATCAAGATGCATTCACAGACTCTCTAATTCGCCAATCACATGAATTCAAGATTAAGCCTCAATCATACTGAATCAAATTCTACAACCTAGGTAACTCAACATATTTACAAAATTTCATGCTTTCAAATGAATCATTTTCACATTTTGAACATCATTTACAACACGCAACGAACTTTTTGCAACCATAAAGCAACTACAGTTCATTGATGCGATCCACCAAAGAAAAATTAAAAACAAATTAAAATCCTACTCCTACCGACTACATTTCCCTTAAAACGGTCGTCATCCATCCATCATAGGGAACGGTCACTAACTATGACATCGGTTCAATGGGACTATTCTCGGTAAAAGAACCGAAAACAAACTCCGAGAAACCCAAAAAAAAAACTAAAAACCAAAAATTTTGCAACACATCGATCATTTTGATAGAAAGAAAATATTTACAAGTGCAAAATATTCTCGAAAATTTTGAAAAATATCGATCATCTCGATAGAAAAAAAATAAAAAAATATTTACAAAATATTTACACTGGCAACCATAACTTTTCATACCACACATCATTAACCACACAAACAAATATATACAGATACACCACAAATCAGTTCATAACAGGGAAAGCACAAACATACATACTAACCAAGGAAAAACATACAGCAAATTAGAGCCCAAGTCCCAGCACCTAGCTACTCCCCACCCCACACTTAAATCGAACACTGTCCCCAGTGTTCACAAAAATTATAAAACAAAATTTCGGGTGGTGGAACTCCCTGATCAGTCGAAATATTCGACTTCTTCATCTGGTGCTGCTGCCTCGTCGCCCATATCTGAGTCAGCTCCATCGTCGTCATCGGACTCCACATCGGAGTCCTCACAACGTGTCTCCTCATCAGTAGGGACATCGTCATCCGTCGGCTCCACGAAGGCTGGTCCCACTCGGCATAAGGCTCTGGCATTCTCGCCAAATGGGTAATCCAGCTCCAGCTGCCATAATTCTTCCTCGGTGGCTGGTCTCCCACCAATCCGTAGCTGAAGCATCTGCATGCCGAATATACGTGCCATGTACTGATCGTCACGAGCATGTCGCTCGCCCAAAGTCAGCACTGGCCCGTGTGTGGTGTCAGGGGCCTTAGTTTTGGTCACATCGAGGGCCCTCCGCTCCAACTGCGGAATATAGTCCAAAGCCTCTTCCTCAATGTCGAGGCCTCGGAGGAAGGTGGTGATGAGTCCGCCAAACCCGTATCTGTGGCCCTGGTGCAGTCTGGCTCTCTTCATGGCGGATATAATTACCGCCCCAACATTAATCTCAAGCCCTTTCAGAAGGGCATACACCAAGCAGACACGGTCCCGGGTCACATCCGTCATATGAACTCCCGGGATCAAGCACGAACATACAATCTTCAGCCATATTCTGGCCTCCCTGTTCATATGCGAATAAGGCAGAGTCTGGTGGTAACCCCTCTCCTTATGTCTACTCCATCGGGCTGTGGATCGAGCCCCACACAACGTACGTTTGATGTCGGCGTACGGTGGGGTGATGTTTAGCTGGCGGAGAACGTGGGCGTCTGTGTCCCGCGCTCCAACGATGGCATTAAATTGGTGGGGTTCCAGAGTGAAAATCTGCCCTCTGATTTTTATTGTGTGGCTTCTGATGGCCGGGTTCCAATTTGCGTAGAACTCTCGGACCAAATGAAGGTTGCACTCCTTGGGCTCCTGAAAGATAAAGCTGAGCCCAGCTGCCTCAATTCTCTGCACAATACGTGGGAACTCCTGTGCAAGTGGTTCCCGTGCAATATGTTCCTCGGGGAAGTACTTGTTTTCTTTATGTTTCGCGTACCACTTCTTCCCTTCATCGGTTACCCATCTTGTTCCGTATTGGCGGCGTTGGCCGCGCGGAACAGCTGGTGCAGCTGGGACTGCAGTGCCCAACCTCAATCTTTTCCGTCCGGTGCCTGAGGTAGAAGCACCCTTGCCCTTGTCCTGTCGACTTGCCATTATACCTGTCAATATACATAAACAGCACAACGTTAAGCTAAATACAAGTTAACTTAGGCTAAGATCGGGTTAAACTAAGTTTACCCCACACTTAGTCCTTAACTATATTTACAATACTTCGGCAAGGATTACTCTATTTACAACCCCAAACACAAACAACTATACAACATATTGCTTAGTGCGTTCACGAAAATTTCGACCGCATAACGCTTAGCGTACTACTCAGACTTCATACAGCTAATCCTAATCCTACTATCGCTAATAATTCAACCATCGCACAAGCAATAAAAACAAAAACTAAAAACAATGATAAAAACATTCTATATACAAACGAATCCAATTAATCAAACCAATTTACACAATTTTCGCATTTTTCCCAACAATTCGAGAATTCGTCTTACCACAACATTCACACAATATTTACCTCGACTTATCTCAATTTACAACCACACCCCGGCATCTAATTCATCAAATTATCAAGTTGCCCAAGTCAAATTCAACAACCCAAGCCCTAGAATACAATTCTACAATCAAATTTGAATTATTCACATAATCGATGAGTTCTCGCTAATTACAACAATCCAAACATAATCAATCACAAAATAATTCAACATCATGTTTAATTGCTACTTGGGGTGATATATTTCACCTCACATGCTCAAATTCGACTAAAATCGCCAAAAACTTGAGAGAAACGATGAAAACATACCTTTTAGTTGAAGAACCGAAGAAATTTGATGTTTTCCTTGCCTATTAGCGTGGCACGTTGGTTGGGGAGGGGGAATTGGGTGTTTTGGTCGTGGAGGAGGAGAGAAATGGGGAAAAATGGGGTAAAATCGGGGTTAAATTAAAGAAAAACACGCGGGTCACCCGGCAACCCGGTGTGACCCGGCACTGAATAAAGGGCAACGTGTCACGGAGGGTAACGCGGAGCCCCTCCTCCATGACACGGAGCCAACGCGTTGGCTCTCTGGAAATTTTAAAAAAATCTGATTTTGCCTTCAACGTGTCACGGAGGGTAATGCGGAGCCACTCCTCCGTGACACGGAGCCAACGCCCCAGTGCACTGTTTCTTCAATAAAAATTATTTTCATACCTTGCCTTATTTTTCCCACTTCCATGCATATTTTTCTCCGGTTGACCTGAAAATCACTTCACTAAACGAAATTGGTTAGATTAATAGATTTTCCTAACTACCATGAAAAAATACTAACTAAAACGAAAAATTTGTACGAAATCAAGAAAAAAGAAAAATAAAAAATACAAATTATGTACACTATACTAAAAGAAGAAAAATAGAATATTTTTCTTTTCACGGGTTGCCTCCCGTGCAGCGCCTGGTTTACCGTCGCGGCTCGACGTCCATTATGCTCAATTATCTACTAGGGTGAGGGATGATTTTTCATGATCCTTGTCCTTCCCCCAGTAGTGCTCAACCTCATCTGGTGGCCTTCCTGTTAACTCTCGGGAATCATTCATCATATCAGCATTCCCATGATCAATCACATTGATCACCGAGGGTTCCTCATTTACAATCGGGAGCTTGGGTGCTTTGTACACGTCAAATACTTCTATCTTGTCATGTGCCCGCATTGTAAGTTGACCCGCAGCTACATCAATTAATGCTTTTCCGGTTGCCAAAAAGGGACGTCCCAAAATAAATGGGACTTCAGCGTCTGGTTCAAAGTCCAGAACAATAAAATCGACCGGAAAAATGAGGGAGCCCACTTGCACTAACACATCCTCAACAATACCATCCGGTTTAGCTAAGGACCTGTCTGCTAGCTGCAAGATTACTGTGGTAGGTCTAGGACTCCCTAGACCTAACTTTCTGAACACCGAAGATGGCATCAGATTTATACTTGCCCCCAAGTCGCATAATCCACGAGCTCGGATACTTTGCCCAATAGTCAGCTGGATAGTAAAACTTCCAGGGTCTTTCAGTTTCGTGGGCAGTCTATTCTGAATCCGGGAAGTGCATTCCTCCGTTAAAGCCACCGTGGCATACTCAGTCAAATGACTTTTGTTAGCCACGATGTCTTTAATATATTTTGCATACTTTGGCACTCCCTGCAAGACATCAACAAGAGGTAAGTTAACATGTACCTATTTAAGCACCTCCATAAATTTCTTGAAACACGCCTCCTCCTTGTGTTTCTTAAGTCGTTGAGGGAACGGGGGTGGAGGCCTTTCTGATTCTGCTTCTTTAGTCTTCCCCCTATCAGAACTTTGTTTCTCCTCAACATCTGCTGCTCCTGACTTTTGAGGCGGTCTTTCCGGTTCCACCTCCTTCAACTGTAAGCCACTCCTCGTGGTCACCGCATTTACCTGCTTCGGATTAGGATCCGTGTCGCTAGGTAGTCCTCCTCTGGGTCTTGTATTTTGGGCACTAGCAAATTGCCCAAACTGATATTCAAGAGCCTTGGTCGCCAACTGATTGTTCTTCACTTCGGCTGCCAATTTAACATAGTCAGCCTACAATTGATCCTGATTAGCGATCATGGTCTTGAACATCTCCTCAATGGTCGGTGATGGTGGTGGAGGAGGGGCATTGTGATTTCTGAATTGAGCTTGATAGTTTTGTTGCCCTCCTTGATTTCTCTGCATACCCTGACCAGAACTTTGGCCTTGTTGGTTGTTGCTACCCCACAAAAAATTCGGATGGTTCGTCCAATTTGAGTTGTAGCCACTACCAAACTGCTGCTGATTTCTCTGTGCATTGCCCACAAAGTTAAGCTGAATGCTCACTACTACCACACACTTCACACCACATCTGCTGGACTGCATTGACCGAAGCTGAAGGCTGGTTCAAGTTCATATTGCTGAAGTGATTGTTTAACTGATTTTCCAAGGCAGCTATCTGTGCAGCGATAGCTGTAAATCCATCCACTTCAAGCACTCCCGCTGCTTTCCTTGCTCCACCTCGAGATGAATCTGCATTCCATTCTGGATTGCCTTGTGAAATTCAGTTGAGCAAAGTGTACAGCTCCTCGTAAGTCTTTTCCAGCGCTTGCCCTCCAGCTGCTGAATCTAACAGAATTTTAGTGTGGGGTTCCAAACCCTCAATAAATGTGTGTACCAACACCTCATTGGACTGATGATGATGAGGACAGTCCCGCAACATGGATTTAAATCTTTCCCAGGCTTGATATAGATTTTCTCCCTCCCTCTGTTTAAAACTTAGAATTTGACTTCTAAGTCTGGTTGTTTTACCAGAAGGGAAAAATCTAATCAAAAACTTCCGTGCAAGATCATCCCACGTTAATATAGAATTGGGTGGTTCAGCTTTTAACCACCTCTTGGCTTCACCAAGTAAGGAAAACGGAAATAAGGTGAGCCGAACATAATCAGGTGACACTCCAGTGGGTATATAAGTGTCACTTATCTCCAAAAAGTTTTGGAGATGTTGTTGTGGATCTTCATGAGGGAGACCGGTAAATTGCCCGCTTGTGTGCAAGAGTTGCACCATATTCTGCTTTAATTCAAACCTCCCTCCAGGCTCTGGTTTGCGGATGCTAGAATGTACATTGTTAGCGTGTGGGATTGCCACCTCGCGAACCAGCCTTGCTGCTGCTTCATCGGGCACTAACACTGCCCTCACAACTGGTGGATTTTGTTGCTCCATAATAGATTGTCGGAACAACTGCAGCTTCTTTTGTAGAGCTTCTCTACGTTGACTATGAAATTCACGTTCAGGCTCTAAGTAAGATTCCACCAGCTCCTTGTCCCTTGCCAGTGTTCACAGAAAGAAAATCTGCAAAATACAGGCTAAGACCAAGTTGTTAACACTTAATAAAATAAAAATAAAAATACAGTAAATTTACACTAAACACAATTTCACAAATCGCCTAGCCTCCCCGACAATGGCGCCAAAAACTTGTTCGATGCTATTTTGATTGGTATTATATATTATAAACCGACACGCAAGTGCACGTGGTCAAACAAGTAATAAAGTGGCTAAGTAAGCCAAGTATCGATCCAAGGAGGCTCAGGGTATGTAAAATTTTCCTAAGTATACTATATTCTTATCTTACTTCTAACTATGCTAACAACAACGTAACCAACAGTTAATTGAGTTTTTGTTTATAAAATATATACTAAAACTATTAACAATTATTTACCGTGAATTTAAACTATGGATATGAGCATGCCAAGGTTAAGAACAAGTAATGATTTCGATTGTAATAATAATCCGGTTAATCTCTTCCTCATGTTGCTAGCCAAGAACAGTAGCCTAGAAATTAAAACTCTCGTATTTAATTTCACTTAAGAATCATAAACCATTCGTCTACATTTCTGTGATCAAATGCAATTTACGACCTAGCAATACAATTCCGGTTCCTAAATTGACTAATACGGCTTTCAAGTATATTTCTATCAGGAAAGCACATCAAAACCCAATTTTCCCAAATCAAGTTAAGAACAATGCCCTATTAATTCATAACTTTCCAATTTCTTGCTCTCTCGAGTGAAATTGGACTTTTTAGATGTACATTAATGTTGGCCAAGCACTAATGCAGTAAGAACAAGAATTAATAGAACAACATGAAAGAAGAAGAAGAAAACCATATCATTTACAATCAAAATTCACTACCCATGTTCAAAACCTTAGCAAGGAAGAGAATTAGCCACTCATTTGTGGATTGATCATCCTAAAACAAGTGTAAATCATACATACAATTGATTGAAAGAAGAAAGGAAGAGAAGAAATCTCTTAGCTTTTTCGTCCCTCAATTGCTGCTAACCCACGTCCTAGCTCCACCAAGTCTGAACTAAAACTGAACTAATTAAAATAAACCTAAGTGTGCTATTTATACTAGAGGGAAATTTTTCCCGGAATAACAAGCAACGTGTCACGGAGGTCAACGCGGAGCACTGCCTCCGTGACACGGCGTGGCCGCGGACCTTCACTGAAAATCCAGGGTCCGGTAAATTAGCCTCAACGTGGCACGGAGGCCAACACGGAGGCCTATCTCCGTGCCACGGAGCTGTCGCGAGGCTTCACTGGAATTTGTTAATTAATTCCCTCTCCAGGCAGTGTGCCTCCGCTATGGTAGCGTGGCACGACGCCATCGTGGAGCCCTTATATTCTGCACATTCCAATGTTGTCTCCATGCTCGCATCCAAGTCCAACTCCGATATTTTTCCAACATGCATTTTTGCTCCTAAAAATCATATTTACCTGCAAAACAAATGCTAATCATGTTGGTTAGTATAAATTCACATTTTATTACCAATTACATGAGAATATATACATATTGCACACAAACAAGGCGAAAATAATACGTTTGAGTATCACTTGGGTATATAAATCTGCCCAAGATCAGTTGGCGCCTCGCTCTGCTGGTCGCGCGGGCATGGCAGTGCACTATGTTTTCCCCTTGATCTTGCTTTGCTCATTTCATCTTCTTCAACTTTATTCCAAAAGCCTCAAACACATAAAAATCCCTTATGTTTAGCCTTGAAAGCATCTAATCACGTGCGTTTAGCCATTTTCACAAATATATAACATAAACACATGCAAACACACATAATTTGTCTCAAAATATAGTAAAGTATGGGCAAAATATGTATAAGAAGTGCGTAAATACGCCCTTCATCAACACTCCACACTTAAACTATTGTTCGTCCTCAAACAATCTAGTACTTCCCTTCTAACATTTAAGCACAAAATTCATCCTACGAACAGGTCTACTTGCACTTAGGATCATGAGACAAATCAATGAAGCTCAAACAATTCATTCGCATGCACATAGGATCAACATTAAAATGTCAAAGTTCGAAATCACTTAGCTTTTGAAAACTAACTCATCAAGACATATTTTTGGCCAATATGAATTATATGTAATTTAGCAACCATATTTACCAAAGTCTTACCATTATGCCCCTCACAATTTGGAGAGACGCTCTTTCACACACAAGATATAAAATAATGTTAACTTGGGCCTAAATATCACAAAATTCACTCACTCTCTCAAAGAACTCGACATACATGCAAACGACGACCCATAAGCTTGCCCTTAGTATAATACTCCACTAATATTGAATTTTGAATCTTGGATCAATTAGGACTTAAATTTGATCGTAATGTAGGCTAAGGGACGGGTAAGAACTATTTGGCCAAGATAGTGACTAATCTCCCTAAGCACTTTAATACTTCACAACACTTTAATTTATTAGAACTTCCTTCAATTTCTAAATTTTCTCCTTATACCTCCTTATTTTTCAATTTTTTAATTTAGGTGACTAGTGGGGATTTTTTTTCTTTCAACATTGAGCTCATTCACGCATTTTTTTTTCATCATCATTTTTTTCAAAGCTCTTTCTTCTTTTTGTTTTCCCACTAACAATCACCCTCATTGTTTAGCAAATTTCACCCTTTTCTTTTCTTTTAATTCACCACACTTTTTAGCTTTTCCCTTCACTTCTCTAATTATACTCCTTTCATTCAAAATTTTTTATTATAAGTGCTCTAGGAGTCATTTGGATCAAATACAAGCCAATAGAACAAAAAGAAATTTAAGCTTGTAATATGACCATCAAAAGAATAGGCTAAGGCTCAAAATGACTAACTAAGATAATTACAATCAAGGTAGGTAAAATAGAATAAAAATAAGGTTACCAAAGAAACACCTATATCACTTCCTGAATCCATCATTCTTATTTTGCTTTGCACATACACCGGGCAAGTTCTAGACATCAATTTACAAGCATGGAGTATATCAAAAAATTCCTCACACGTTGGCATAAAATTGTTTAACAATGGAAATCAAAATAACATAAACACATATATTCATATTGTATGTGTAACATAATTAAGCCCATTTTTTCAAGTACAAGAGTCAAGTTCCCAAGAGACTAAGTGTTTCTACCTTTTTTTTTCATGCATTTTTGAGTAAATTTAATAAAGTCTCAAAGATACCTAAAGTGAAGCACCTAGCATTCATAGGGTCCAAGTTTTTGTTCTTCCTAATGACTAATTTACCTTTAAGAAGGTCGTCATCAATCCATCATCGGGCAAAGTCATGACTCAATGACTAAAAAAAAATCTAGATTCTCTAATCAGTTCTAAGGGACTATCCACCAGAAAAGTACTGAAAAAAAAATTTGAGGAGCCCAAAATAAAATAAAACTAAAAAAACTACAATAAACCAATCACGCATTCAAGATAAGTCATAAATCTCAAAAAAAAAACAACTAGGCCTACCATGTGTGCAGATTTAGCAATTAAGGCATGCATGGTAATATGGAGTTCACTTCTCCCACCCCACACTTAATTAGTCACATTGTCCTCAATGCTAAATCAAAAAAGCATAAAGTAAAAGGGTGAAATAAGAACTTCGTGGGCCTCTACTCCTTGTTTTCAATGTTTAAGCTCAATTTTTGTTGAAAATCATGACCTATCACCTGCACAATTGAACAAACACATAAAAAAAAATTATCTTGGTTTGCCTCCCAGGTAGCGCCTGATTTAATGTCACGACACGACAAAGGTATCTTGATTACTCAGACTTTATTAAGGTACTTGTTGAGACCGTGGTCACATTTTGGCCGCTTGTTTCACCATGCTGCCCTGTGACACATTAGAAAACAAAAGTAAAATGAAAAAAATAGGAAAGAAAGACTAAAAGTTAAACACAAGCAATTAATCTAATCCTACGCTGTATTATCAGGTAACGGCGCCACTTTTTCATAATGCTCAAACTCAAACCACCTGCTGAAGTATGAAGCAGACATTGTCAATAAAGAACCCAACTAGAGGTTGCACAGAGAATATGGAAGGATATAGAAGAACGTTAGTATCCAAGATTTTGAGTCAATTATTTCCTAAGAAGGGGGATTTGTAAAATTAATAAGTAATTTTGTTGAGAAATTGATTATTGTTTCCAAACTAATGAAACTAACTAGGGTATGTGTTCCCCATAGATTCATAACTTCTTCGGGTTTTACAGTTGTTATCTACCCCAATACTTTACTTGTAGAACTAATAATTAAGGTTCATCCAAATGACTGGTTCATCCCTATTGGAATAATATACTCAATCACTAGATCAGGTCTCATGAGCTATTCAATTTAACCGTTATGAATTTTTTTAAGATATAACTATCCTGCGACCACGACTCAAGTTAATACAATGATCACCAAGATCAAGGCTTTGTTGTAATTCTCTTTTCCTAATCTCTACCTCTCTACGCTCAAACAAGTAAATAATTCAGGCATGTCCTAACATTGCGCACTTTTAAGAAACGTTTAATCATGAAGAGAATACAATACAAGCATTTAGTATTGGTTTAGAATCACGTCGTGCAAACCCTAGTTTGTTAATTCACCATGGTTCCCATAACTCTAGTTATGGAAGTATTAGCCTATAATGTTTATACGTAAATTAATAGCATTCATAGAAAAAACACAAATTAATACTTACAAAGATGATTGGAAGAAACTTTACTTGATTAATGCAAGAATTCGTAAGAACAATTCAACAATCTGTATCAACAATTCGTATCTCAATGTAAAACTAACTCTCAAATCTAAATTGTAAATTATACCTCTCAATCGTGTCTTCTAAATTATGTTAAGACTTAAGACCCAAGACACACACAACTTCCTTCCAACTTGGCTATTACATAAAATAAAAGGGTATTTATAGTAGTAGATTTTTATGCTTTTCTTGTTCCTTTGCAAATTTGATTTGGGATTGGAAGCTCCTTTTCCTAGTTGAAGTAGGAGATCAATTTTGGCCGTTCAAAACCCCTTGCCGCGTCTCCTGTGCCAATGCGCCTCTCCAGTGTTGCGTCGCCCCTACCATCGTGTAGGAGGCTGTGCTGCATCGCGTGGTGTATAGCGCCAGAATGATGGCGCCTCGCGCCTGGCAGTATTCCATTGTTGCTGCCGCCTCATACGCCTTGTAACACCGAGACTGTTGGCGCCTTGCGCAGCTTGTAGCGCTAGTGTAGTGTCGTGTCGCTCGGCTGGTTGTGTTGAGGTGCTGGCGCCTCGCTCTGCTGGTAGTGCGGGCATGGCAGTGCACTATGTTTTCCCCTTGATCTTGCTTTGCTCATTTCATCTTCTTCAACTTTATTCCAAAAGCCTCAAACACATAAAGATCCCTTATGTTTAGCCTTGAAAGCATCTAATCACGTGGTTTAGCCATTTTCACAAATATATAATATAAAAACATGCAAACAAACATAATTTGTTCTTAAAATATAGTAAAGTACGGGGAAAATATGTCTAAGAAGTGTGTAAATACACCCTTCATCAATTCGGGAGTTAGTTTGGTTGCACGGAGTTCCTTCATCCATTATCTTAAATAAAGATACTTTGTTTACCTCATAGTTTTGGAGATCGTTCTAGAAGGGACTTGGTACTCAGGTCAATCTTAGCATGGCTTTTCACCCACAGACAGATGGTCAGGCCGACCGGACCATTTAAACTCTTGAGGATATGTTCAGAGGGTGTGTGATTGACTTCAAGGGTAGTTGGAATGATCATTTGCATCTCATTGAGTTTGCTTATAATAACAATTACCACTCTAGCATTCAGATGGATCTGTTTGAGGCTCTCCATGGGTGGAGGCGTAGATCACCTATTGGTTAGTTCAAGGTAGGTGAGACTACATTGATAGGGCCAGATTCCATTCATGAGGCCCTAGAGAAATTTCAGCTTATTAGGGGAAGGCTGAAAATAGCTCAGAGTTGTAGAAATCTTATGCAGATGATAGACGGAGAGAGCTTGAGTTTGAAGTTGATGATTGTGTGTTTTTGAAGGTGTCTCCCATGAAGGGAGTAATGAGGTTTGGAAAGAAAGGAAAGCTTAGTCCCCGATATGTTGGACCTTATAGGATTCAGAGGCAAGTTGGCAAAGTGGCATATGAGTTGGTGCTACCAGCGAATTTATCCTCGGTGCATTTAGTTTTCCATGTATCTCTATTGAATAGGTGCATTGGTGACCCAACCTTAGTTTTCTCGGTGGAGAACATAGGTGTGAAGGATAGCCTTACCTATTAGGAGGTTCTGATTGAGATCCCTGATTATGAGGTTCAGAAGTTAAGAAATAAGGAAGTAGCTTCAATGAAGGTGTTATGGAGGAATCATCTTGTTGAGGGAGCTATGTGGGAAGCCGAAGCATATATAATGGCTAGATACCCGCATCTTTCCCTTCTGGCCCAGTTCCATCATGAGGTATCCATTTCCTCCTTAGTACTCTATTCAGTTTCATGTCAAGTTCATGTCTCCTAGTTTCTTTCATGTTTTAGCATGTATATATGAATCATGAATTCAGTTCAGTCATGTGTATCAGTCCGAAGTCGGTCACTCCATCAATTTTCAGCTTTAGATGTTTAGTATTTGGGATTGTAGATCTTTCCCTATGTTTTCAATATGCTTCACCCCATTCGAGGATGAATGTTCCCAAGGGGGATATATTGTAATACCCCAAAAGTCCCTAAGATCAGACCCGAGGTCACAGAATGAGTCATCAAATGAATCATCATTTGACCTAACGAGTCATCAAATGACTCATCATTTGAGAAGATGAGAATGCCGACGTCCAATAACTCGTCATTTTCCTAACAAGTCATCAAATGACTCGTCATATTCCCGATGAGTCCTCAAATGACTCATCGTTTGAAAAGATTAGAATGTCTCCTAACGAGTCATCAAGTGACTCGTCATTTGACTTAACGAGTTGTTAAGTGACCCATCATTTGAGCAGCAGTAGGGAAAGTGGGGAATTCCAGTGTACTTCACAGATTAAGTCAAACAACTCATCATTTGCCTAACGAGTCGTCAAACGACTCGTCATTTCTGGTAGTATGAAATTTTCTGTCGAATTATTAAGGGTTTTTTCACAAATCCTAAGCTCCTAAGCCCTAAAATACGTCATTTTAAGCCTGAAAGGAGTGTTTTAAGGAGTTTAACCTATTCTAGTTCTTTCAACTCCCATGCATGCAATGTTTAGAAATTCCTTTTGAAGATCAAGCTTGAATCCGTAAATTCTTCCCCAATTCTCTTGGGCTTTAAGTCAAGTTGAGATTCAGCTTACCCAGGTATGTAGGGCTATGAATGGGAGTTTTCTTTCACTCTCATGACAAAATTTCTCCTCAAGTTCATGAATTCAAGTCCTAATTCAATTATATGATATTACAGGTTTTAACTCAATTTTATGAAATTCTCTATGATTTGTTATGGGTCAGTTCCCTTCATGTTCCAAAGCATGTTTTAAGATTCATGGGTAGATCTTATATACTAATTGATTATATATTCATGATTTCAAGTTTTAGAAAATTGTGTCAAATTATACAAATTTCATGAAAAGTTAAGTTTATGATTCATAATTTCAAGTATGATGAGATATCTGGCATGAATGAATGTTTACAAATTACCTATGTATAAATTTATGATTTTGACTTATGAAATCTATTTTAAGTATACATTATTTTAAGTTTTGGGCACGTCCATACAAGTTAAGCATGTTTTCATGATTCAACCCATCTATATAAAATCATATTACATATGGTTTTGGAGTCTATACTCTCACTTTCATCTTATGGTATGTCTTCATCTTCGTTGAAAAATTGATGGTGAGAATCTTGCATGTTTTTAGGAGTAATGTCTAGCACCGAGTAGGCCAGGGTTCAGATAAACCCCGACTCTCAGAACTATGCACCAATGTTGGTTTATATATTTACATTGAGACCTCCTTGTGAGCTTCCTCATTCCCTAAAGGGGCCTTCAACTTGATATCAATATCATGGTAGCATCCTTATCCATGACAAGGTTTTGGACGGCTTTGCCCACTTGAAAGGATAGAAGCTTTTTTCCAGTAGATCTATGAGCTTAAAGCCTTGACCAAATATCTATAAACGTTGGCTAAATTCTACAAGGTTTCTGACTTTATTTAGGAGGCCTTTTGGAACAAAGAATCTAGGATCGAGAAATATGATTAAAGAAATTTAACCTTATTTTGTGTGTTCTTCTTATTCGAATTTATGGGTATTGGGATTATTCTCATTGTGTATTTCAATCATATACGACCCCTACTATACCTCGATAGTCCAAAGATCGGACACGAGAGTTGAAATGGGGAAAATGTAAAAGTGATGTTGCATACTCAGGACGAGTCGTGGGACGACTCACGAGGACAACCTACGAGTCGTCATATGACTCATTGTAATACCCCATAAAGGCCTAAGAATAGACCCAGGAGTTTAATTTGAAAAATGTAGAAAATTGGCAAAATATCATAGAACGAATGACTCAACGACTCGTGGGTGGATACCCACAAGTTGTCGAAAGCAGTCGTGGAATGGGGGTTCAGGGGAGCTATGGTGATAACTGATGGTGTAATGACTCGTGTCAGGAACAATCATTCGTTGTTACCAGTCGTTAGAAGGACTGAGCTTAGGCCGAGGGAGAAATAATGAGGCATCCCACAATTCGTGGTGAGGAGGGACGACCCATTATTTAAAGTCATTGCTTGTGGGTTGAGGTTTCCAGTGCATTCATCGGATGGAGACTACGACTCGTCGGAAGGCACCACGAGTCGTGGTGAGGCTCATGGAAAGGGAAGTCAGATTGGTGAAGGAGTTGACGACGGTCAATTCAACGACCCGTGGTTTGAGGTAACAACTCGTCCTGACGAGTCGTGGGAAGGATTGAGATGTGTTAAGAGGTAGTGGACCCGACGAATTGATACCACGAGTCATGGTATGTTGCCATGACCCGTTGGGTCGGTCGTTGGTCCATCCGGGTCAGTTTTCAGGGAAATAATTTTAAGGGCATTTCCAACTTTTCCACGCTTTTAGAGCCTAAGCTACGTCGTTTTGGATATTATCTGAGTGTGATAAGAGGAGTTAAGTCCCTTATGCATGCCCATTCTCATGCAAGAACTTTAGAGAGATTTTTGGGAAATTCAAGGTCTTCTTCCCCAAGTTTTTATCAATTTCCTTATGGGTGTTCAAGGAACTTGGAGTCAATCCATTTCCAGGTATGTAGGGTTTTAAAATGGGTGAAATTCTTCCCCACCCATGCACAAATCTCAATTTAAAATCATGAATCCTCCTATTCAAGTCTATGGGATTTTACTCAAATGCATGAAAATGTTATTTCTCTTTTGGGTATGATTTAATTGAGTCTTAATTATTGAATTATGAATAATGGGCTAGTTTTACATTATTTTCTTCAAAAAATCATGTTTCAATCTTTTAAATCTAAGATGCCCATTTGATGAAAGTTCATGAAAGTTATGAGTTATTATGACTACTCTATAATTTGAGTTTATTGATGATAGAAAAGAATGAATTCAAGCTACCCATGTTTATGACCATGTTTTAAAAGAATTGTATATGATGAAGTATTGTGCAATTCCCACATGTTAAAGAATGATTTGCGATTTATGAAGTGAATTACTTGATATATCATTTTATGATGTTGGTAGATAAAAAGGGCCTATGATTCTTGGATAAGCATGTTTTAAAGGGGATCAATGATGATAAATGTTATATTTTAGCCAATGAATCTTAATGCATGATGTTATTGATTTATGTATGAGCCTATATGCATTTTTTTGGGAGCCATGTCTAGCACCGAGCAACCTGGCGTTCAAAGGACTATGTCGGTGTCTCATAACCACGTGCCACCATGGGCACACCTTATGCACGACCCTTGCCTGGCAAGCCAGGGTCGGCTCTGCCCACTTGAGCGAGACAATGTGGCATTATGAAATGCTCTACCATCATGGTGTCGGTTATGATGAGTCCTCCCATTGTTCCGCATGTTTTATGCATTGATATATGTATGTTATTGGCTCAAGTTATGTTTTGGTAATGTTTACTTACGATTATGAATATGAACGCTTTACGAATGATTTGAAAACCTTGAGCCTTAAGTCTTCTTACGGAGTTTATGATATATGCATGATGCCCTTTTCCTACATTTAGTTAAGAGTTTTATTTTAATTTTAAATGTCCGTTTTACTTACCTTGCATACTCAGTACATTCCACGTACTGAACGCATACTTTTTATGCTATATGGTCTAGACTTTAGGCTCATCCTCATCCTTAGTCCATCTAAACTTACGTTCTCAACTTATTGGTGAGTCCTCATGTTTCGAGGGCTGTTTGACTGACTCTTAGGTTATCTTACATTTTAGTATTGTTCGGGTTAGTCGGGGATGTTGTCCCATCAACCCATTGTATGTTGTAGAGGCATTCAGACTATGTGTCGTATTCAACTTATGTGTACGTCCAGTATTTTCTAATGATATGCTATGGTTACATTTCCTCTATGCTTTTATGATTATCATTCTGCTTATTTGAATGAGATTAGTTATATGCATGAGCCATGGGTCGACTTGAGGTCTCTCGGGGTCCCTTGTCCCTAGTCTATGATCCGGGTGTACGTTCGGATCATGATACTCGTGGGGGAGGACGGTGAGGAGTTGGGAAGTTTGGAGAAAAGGGTCCCCACAGGTGTGGGAACTAATCGCGGTTAGACACCACGAGTCGTTAGGTCAACTGTGGGGTGAAGGAGAAGGAAATCGAAGGAAGAAATCAGTGTACTTCACGGATGGTGACCACGAGTCATGGTTAGCCACCACGATTCGTGGGGTCCCCCGTTGCCAGCCAGATGAGAAATCCCAGATAATGAGGCAGTTTACTTAATGAGTGGTGACAATGAGTCATGGTCACCCCTGAGGAGTCATTAAGTGACCCATTACGAGCCCAGGAGGTTAGACAAGGCAGTGTACTTGATGAGCAAGGTGATGAGTCATTGCCCTGGACCATGAGTCGTCAGGTCGTCCGTTAGGACCACCTAACAGTAATTTCCTGTGAAATTAGTAAGGGCCTTTTTGTAATTCTTAAGTACTTAAAGCCTATACTATGTCGTTTAAGGCTCATTTTAGTGGGTTTAAGGAGGGGAAAACCTATTCTAAGTTATTTCCTTCCTTGCATGCAAGCTTGAGAGGTTGAGGAGGTGATCTAGAGCAAGCCTTCAAGGTTTTCATTCAAATCCATCTTGGACAATTAGAGAAGTGGTAGAATCAATCCCCTCCAGGTATGTAGGGTTATGAGTGGGTGTTTCCTTCCACACCCATACCCAATTTATATCAAAATATGAGAATTTCCTATGATCAAGTTTTTGGGGTTTTTACCCAAAGGCATGAATTTTCAAGTTCTTTACATGGGTATGAATTGATTATGATTTTATTATCGAATCGTGAAGTATGGGCTAATTTTCTAATGATTTCAATTAAATTATGTTTATAGCCTTATGAATGCTGAAGCCTATTGATTATATGATCATGAAAAGTGAGATTTGTGAAGCATATGTGATAATGATGAGATATTACGATGAAACACATGAATTGAAGCTACCCATGTTTATAATTATGTTTTCGTTGAGAATTGAGTATTTCTAAGTAGGATAAATCTTTGGGCAATGCCCACATGTTAAGTTAAATGATGATGTTCTCGAACTAAGCTTACCACATCATTTTGAAGCGAAGACTCCCAAATTTTATATTCTATCTTGTTGTATATTTTGAGGTAAGTCTTCCTATGCATAGCATACCACATGGTTTTGGAGCAAAGGCTCCCAAGTATGTTTTCAGCTTGTGGTATGTTTTGAACTAAAGCTTCTCATATGTATGATTTCGTATTTGAGATGCATTTGATTATTGAGCTTCGTCAATAGATGATGTTGAGCTTCATTATATACGATATAGAGCATTTCATGTTTTTGGGAGAAGATCTAGCACAGAGCGAGCTAAGAGTCGATCACCCTATGCCCAGAACTATGCACCAACGTAGGATGATACTATTATAATATTGGGACCTCCCTTGTGAGCTATCCCCTTTCCTAATGGCCCTGTAGCTTGATATCGATATCATGGGTAGCGTCCTTAGCCCTGACAAGGTTTTGGACGGCTCTGCCCACTTGAGTATAATAGCCGGAACCACGTAAGCTATATTGTGGTATGTCAGTTAAGTGACGAGTCTCCCATCATTTTATATGATTCAGATATGTATACTCATTACTCATGATTCTTATATACTCATGCATGTTCTAAAAGCAAGGTTTGACTCAATATTCAGCTTTTCTACAAATGTCATAGTTCAGCTTTTATTTATTCGAGTCAGTTTGATGTTATAAAGCTATGTATTGGATGTTATGAAAAGAACATGATTGCAGAAAGAATGCATGCAAGCCCTACTCTAAATTTGCTGATGTCGATGTTCTAAATAAATGCATTTTGTTTAAAAGGTTTTACTTACTTTAGCGGTTTTACTTACCTTGCATACTCGGTACATTCCACGTACTGATTGCATACTTTCTATGCTGTATTATTTCATGATACAGGACCCGACTCTCAGGTTCAGCCCCTCTCTTAGATAGCTTATTGGAGTTAGCGTCTGCTTATTGGTGAGTCGTCATCTTCCGAGGACCAGACTATCTATCTTTTCTTTACTTATTTTAGTTTTCAGCTTGTTGAGTTAGTTGGGGTCTTGTCCCATCAACTCATCATGTTTAGAGGCTCTTCAAACATATGTATGTATTTAGCTTCGGATTTTATACTCTGATGTTATATTCAAGCTAGACTTCCTTTATGATTGTGTTGCCAATTATTCAGTCTCTTGGTTGAATTAGATGTATGCTTATGCCATGGGTCGACTTGGGGTCTCTCGGGGCTCTTTGTCTCGTGTCGCGATTCAAGCCTCCATTTGGGTTGTGAAAAACTTGGTATCAGAGCCATAGGTTTTGAAGTGTCATAGGGTGTATGAAAGTCGCATTTAGTAGAGTCTTTTTCATGGGTGTGAAGCGTGCCATACTTATGACGAAAAGGCCACGAGACGTCTAGGAAATGTTCCCTTCTTTCACGATCTATGTCATGCAATGAAAAGTCTTTCTATCTGTCTAATTCGTGCTATTCGCAATTGCAGAATCATGGCTCCTCGATGAATGAACGGAAAGAGGAATGGAGGTGGTGAAGGCCACGAGGATGGAAATGGTTATGAGCATTAGCCAGCCCCACCAGTTCAGGAGCATCAAGCACCGGAGCCAGCCTCCCATGCTGAGTTTCGAGCCGCTATTCAGATGCTTGCGCAGGCCTTGACCACCCAGGTCAATCAGCAGGTTTTTGCGCATGTTCCGAAAAATGGTAACGCGACGACGACTCTAGTCAGAGACTTTTTATGGATGAACTCGCCGGAGTTTCCTTGGGTCCAAGGTGGATGAGGACCCACATGAGTTCATGGATGAGATTGTTAAGATCACCCAAGTCATGGGGGTGAATAGGGTTGAGCGCGCTGAGTTGGCCTCTTATCAACTGCACATGTGGTTCAGCTTGTGGTATGTTTTGAACTAAAGCTTCTCATATGCATGATTTCGTATTTGAGATGTATTTGATTATTGAGCTTCGTTAATAGATGACGTTGAATTTCTTTATATACGATGTAGAGCATTCCATGTTTTTGAGGAGAAGAGTCTAGCACAGAGCGGGATAAGGGTCGAACACCCTATGCCCCAGAACTACGCGCCAACATAGGATGATACTATTATAATATTGGGACCTCCCTTGTGACATATCCTCGGCTCTAATGGCGCTTCAACTTCATATCAATATCATGGTAGCGTCCTTAGCCCTGGTAAGGTTTTGGACGGCTCTACCCACTTGAGTGTAATAGTCGGGACCACGTAAGCTCTATTGTGGTATGTCGGTTAAGTAACGAGTCTCCCATCACTTTATGTGATTTAGATATGCATACTCATTACTCATGATTCTTATATACTCATGCATGTTCTAAAAGCAAGGTTTGACTTAATATTTAGCTTTTCTATAAATGTCATATTTCAGCTTTGAGTCATTCGAGTCAGTTTGATTTTATAAAGCTATGTATCGCATGTTATGAAAAGATCATGATTTCATAAAGAATGCATGCAAGCCCTACTCTAAATTTGCTGATGTCGATGTTATAAATAAATGCATTATGTTTAAGAGGTTTTACTTACTTTAGTGGTTTTACTTACCTTGCATACTCGGTACATTTCACGTACTGACAGCATACTTTCTATGTTGTATCATTTCATGATACAGGACTCGGCTTTCAAGTTCAACCCCGCTCTTAGACGGCTTATCGGAGTTAGCGTCTACTTATTGGTGAGTCCTCATCTTCCGAGGACCAGACTATCTATCTTTTCTTTACGTATTTTAGTTTTCAGCTTGTTAAGTTAGTTGGGGACTTGTCCCATCAATTCGTTATGTTTAGAGGCTTTTCAAACATATGTATGTATTCAACTTCAGATTTTATACTTTGATGTTATATTCAAGCTAGACTTCCTCTATGATTGTGTTGCCGATTATTCCATCTCTTGGTTGAATTAGATGTATGCTTATGCCATGGGTCAACTTGGGATCTCTCGGGGCTCCTTGTCTCGTATCGAGATTCGGGCCTCCATTCGGGTCGTGACAACCCCTGAGTAGATAGTTGGGGCATCACATAAGCTCTATCATGATATTATCGATTATATGACGAGTCTCCCATTGTTCCTCATGATTTCAGTTATTCATGTTTATGACTTATGATATTATATTTTACAACAGGTTTGACCCAATGATTAGTTTATGAGCTTTTACTTATGATTTCAACTATGACAAGTCTTAGGATTTCTATATTTAGCTTTGGATCATTCTATTCGAATATGATATTCACCTTATGACTATAAATATTTCAGATTTAGATTCCAGTATGCAGTCCTTACTCTCATGATCTTATGATTTATGTTTATATGGATGATTTTAGTTAACATTTACTCAGCATGTTTTACTTACCTTGCATAGTCAGTACATTTCAAGTATTGAGCGCATACTCTACGTTGTATCATTTCATGATACAGGTCCTGACGACCAGACTAAGTTCCGCCGTTAATCTAGCTCCCCACAGTTTCGTTCAGTTCCCATTGTTGGTGAGTCCTCATCTTCCAAGTACATTCAATTTATCATTTGATTATGTTATATTCATTTTTAGACTTTAGCAAGCTAGTTTGGGATGTTGTCCCACAACTCATCAGATAGTAGTAGAGGCTTATTAGACATTATATAGATATTCATCTTTGTCGAGTGTTGACTCTGTTTTATGATTGTTATGTTATTCAGACTTCCTCTTATTCATGTCTCGGTTATCATATTTCACTTGATATATGTCCTTTAGTTATTATTTTCATGCTATGGGTTGACTTGGAGCCATCTGTGGTTTCAGGTCCCGTGTCTCGATCCAGGGTCCCAGCCCGGGTCGTGATAGATTGAAAATTGGGGTCACTTCCCTAAAATTATCTTTAATTGCTTGCAACCCTAGCTTAGTAAAATTTGTATTCTTCGTTAATTTTCATTACTCTCAATCTACATTGACTATAATCTTGCAATACTTTCCTATTTAGTACTAGATAGTATGGGCTTCGAGTAGTCTTTGTGGGATTTGATGCCAACTCCTTGTTGGGTTCTACATTTGTTGTGATTGTTTACACTATCCGATATTGGGAGTGGATTTAAATGGCATCAAGTATTATGGTGCCACTGTTGGGGACTATGGCATAAGACCTATCTAGCCCTAACAGTCTAGTTTGCTTGATTAGATCTATTCTTTTACCTTTTTTTGTTTTTTTCTCTTAATACAGGATTATGACTGCTCTTTCAGTCAGAGATTTGGAAAACGTGTTCACGGATGTCAATGAGGAAGGGTAAATACTGCCTTATTCAAAATTAATGGTAGTATCTACACTATGCTAAAGGTGGAGGGATAATTTTGTAACTCCACGGATGGAGACCCCGATCAACAGCTAAATGTCTTTTGGATATATGCAACCTTCATAAGTAAAATAACATTTCGGATGATGCTATTAGGCTATGAGTGTTTAAATACTCGTTGGCCGGTGAGTCAAGGGATTGGTTGCATAGACTCCCTCCAAACTCAATTCATACTTGGTGAGAGTAGGTGATTGTCTTCCTGAAGAAATGGTTTCCACCTATCAAAAAGACGACACAATGGGATAATATATTCTATTTTTGGCAGCTATCGGAAGAACAGTTGTTCGAAGCATGGGAGAGATTCCAGCCGTACATCCTTTGGTCGCCCAACCATGGATTCACAGATCATATCTTGTTGGAAAAATTTCATACCAGTTTAGATGACTTGACACAGTCTGTTGCCAACAACGCCGCAGGTGGGTGCTTTATGGACAAGACTTTCAAAAAAATTACCTTCATCTTGGAAAAGATATCAAGGCACAACCAGTGGGAACCAAAGTGGAGGAATCAATGTGAGGACTCCTTCTCTATCTCATTTGATAAAGGAGAATCATGAGTGGGATCAGATGATGGCCACTATGGCAACCAACATAGGCCTCCTCACAAAGAAGTTGATTGAATCTGAGGTAAAGAAGGTGCATGCTATTGATGAGACCATGAATGGTGTTCTATACGGGCATGGATTCCCTTCTTCTCCATACCAATATAAGTCATTACAAGAGCCACCACCTTTGCAAGTGGAAGACGCCAATTATGTTGGCAACTCACCTAGTGGTTATAAATCGCAGTATTAGCAATACCCTCTTCTTCTTCGTATTAAGGGCAATGGAGACCTCAATTACAAGGTCTGGGTCAATATTACCCTCAGAATGATTTTGGTGGTCAACACCTGGGATGGTACAATGGTGGTAATTACCAGAACAAAGGCTCCTTTTCTTATGTTCAATCTAGAGGTCCCCCCTCTAACACCCAAAATTAGAGGGAGGGTCTTTCACATGAACATGAAGGCTCAAAGCTTGAAGGGATGTTAGAAAATGTAGTTTCCAACCAAGAGAGAATAAATGCTTGTCTCAAGAGTCTCACGAAGATTATAGGCTCTCAAACAGCTTCTATTCAGAAATTAGAGCAACATGTGTGGGGCCTTTCCCATGACCAAAATCTTACACTAAAAGGCCATCTACCTAGTGACACAATGGTGAATGTGAAAGGATATATGGGGCCTTCCAATTCTCAATATATGGCCATTGTCACAAGGAGTGGCAAGATTGTGCACCCTATTGATGTCGAGGTTTAAGATGATATGGTGGAGAATGATTATGAGATGGTGATTGAGTTTGATGACTAAACTGTGAGGCCTAATAAGTCTTGTGTTGATGAGGGTAGTTGAGGGTAGATCCTACAAGCCACCATGTGAGGGAGCTCAAAGAGATATGTCAGTTTCCCTAAAACAGAGGGGGAAGGTTAAGAGAGGAGTGGAAGACTTTGCAAAATACTTTCCTCCTTCTGCCCTCCATTTCCAGAAAGAATTGCCCAACAAGCCCTTTGATGAGAAAATAGCAAAGAATATTGAGAGGCTTAAAGAGGCAACACTCTGGGTACCATTCATAGATTCCATCAAAGAGATGCCTAAGTTTGTTAAGTACTTGAAAGTGATGTTGACTAGAAAAGCATTCCTATGTCCCATAGAGTGAGTGCCATCATAGAAGGCACGTATGTTGAGAAGAAAGGTGACTCGGGAGAATTTACAATGCAACATGAAATAATATTTCGAGTTAAGGATGCAAGCATTACTTTCAAAGCTGAGAAAGGTCACTTGTTGCCCATAGGAGTTGGGGACATTTGTGTAGTCAAGTTTGAGCAAGGAGTTGGTAAGGTAGTTGAGCATGCTATTGCTGCATCACCCAAGATAAAGAAGACTAATCATCATGGGTGAAGCAGCACCTATGTGTCACCAAAGGCAGAAAGTAGGTGAGGAAGTCCCGTCCTAAGGATGACTCACCAAATCCGTGATCAGGTATCTTGTATCGTGTCGTGATATTAAATCAGACGCTTCTTAGGCGGCAACTCAAGGGATGCTATACCATGTGTAGTATCCGCACGTCATGCAGCGACATCAAATCGAACGTTACTTTGGAGGCAACCCAAGCTTTTTTGGACTAATGGGTGTTAGTGAATGCAGGTGCATTTAAAAAATTTGGAGGAATGTGGTCTAAAATAGAAAGGGAGAAATCTGGTACATAAATGATGGTGGAATAGATGGACCATTCTTTCAAAGGATGGACCATATGTCCCTCTGTCCTCTGTATCTGGCTCACTAGAGGGAATAGGCAGAGATGATCCAATGTACAGACCGTACACTGCCCGGACGGTCCGTCTGTTGGACCATCTCTAGTCAGTAATGAAATAATCAAATGGGTCCACACGGAGAGTATGATTTTGGGTCATGTATTATTTAATTGGTCCGGGTTTTCCTTTAATTAGCTACCCATGGCTTGACCGACCCGACCTGTTCAACTTTAAAAAGGAATTTAGATGTACGATTGAATGCTGTTTAGCCCTATGATATGCACACCCTGTTCCTTTCTTCTTCTCCATTTCCCCCCTTCTTCCTTACTTCTGATTCCTCCATTGCTGCTACTTTGAGCTTTAACAACTTGCTTCATTGTACTCCTTCCTCACAAGCACACACACCGATGAAGGGATCCTAGGGTTTTTCACCCATTTTCGTCGGCCTTCACAATACAAGCACACAAGCACATATGTATTGTTCTTAACTTAGAGCTTTGAATCTCATGCCTAATGTGATGTTGCACCATGTATTGAAGTGGGGTTTATTGAATACCTTCTCTTGGAATATGAAATCAGAGAGGGGGGGGGGGAGAGAACTTGGGTTTAAATTATTTGTTTGATTGGTTGGGGCTTAGGTTAATGTATGAATATGCTTCCATGCTTGATGATTGTTTATTGAAATTGAATTTGGATTAGCCCCATCCTTTTTCTGACATTGGTTAAAAATTGAAAATCCCCAAATGTTTCAATAATTGTGTACCCTAATCAAAAGAAGAATTGACGGATCAAATTTCACGAAGATGAACTGTCTTTCGTTCCATCATTTAAACCAGTGAGTACCAACCCTCTAAGTCAAAGTATGACTCAAAGGATAGACCTTTCTTTTAAAGGATGGCCCGCACCTTGAACTGTACATTGAAGCAGTAAGCTGGAACTTTCAGACTCAAATGATGGCACGGGGTACGGTCCATTCTTTGATGGTAAGGACCATCCCTTAGACCTTCTTGTAATTTTTCTATTATTTCTATGATACTCTGAGTCTATGTCCTAACAAATTTGTGCATGATCACAGGTAAATAGGACGCAAAAGAGCATTACCCCAAGGAGGCAAGTTGAGTACACTGAAGAGGTCCCACTTAGTGGATGAGGAGGAGTACTTACCTCTGTGTAGTAGGAGAGTAGAGGTGTCACCTATTATATCAGCTCCGGTGACATCAGTTGAGACACCGGCTTTGGGATCTTCATCCCAGTCTGTTGATGACCATGACCAGGCCCAGTCCCACAAGCCCTAGAGAGAGATTTCCTCTAACAAGGGCACAGATGATGAATTATCTAGTCAGACCTCCTCTCCCCCGGTAGTAGAGTTGAGACAGAAAAAAGGGAGGAGATGTACCGACTCAAGTGGGAAATCCAGAGTGTCAAGGAGCGTTATGCACAGGGGCGTGCCATAGTCAATGGCAGAGTTTATCATGGGATCACTGAGGAGATGATAATTATCTTTAATGGCTTGGAGTTTTACCCCAATATTATGGAGCAGCTGAAGTTTCAGCACTGGGATTTCTTGTTTCGACCAGTGGTTCTGTATATCGGACACTGGTTCAGGAATTCTATGCCATCTATGGGTCGATCCTTATGAGGTTGAACTTGACACTAAGGATGGATGCTGAGCTATTGACTTCAGTGGTGATTCACGGAGTATTGGTTGACATCATTCCAGAGGCAATCAATGGTATATTTGGTAAACGACTATGAGGTGGTGGACACCTTGGCATATGATGAGGTTTCTAACTGGGGAAGGCTGGCTAGAGGTTGGATAGCCCGAGAGACTCTAGTGTGGGCTATGCTTGATACAACCGATATATTCAATAGGGATCTCTGTGTTTCCACCATGTTTTGGTGGAATATGGTCTGGAGTAGATTATTCCCAACAAAGATTGACAACAAATTATCATTAGGGAAAGCTAGTGTTGTGGTGTTCATCATGGCCAAAAAGAGCATGGATAGAGGTTAGATGATCATTCTTGAGCTGAAGGTTAGGGCTATTCAAAACATCCCTCTCATTTCCTTGCCTTATCAACGCCCTAGGTCAGAGGGCAAGGGGTTCCTGTCTTGTTGAGGGAGGACATATTTACATATGCTTGCAAGGTGAATGATATCACCAAGATGAGGGACAACACTATGGTTAGCGTGGCAAGCCAGCCTAGCTCCATCTTACTGGGCGGGCCCACTACTAAGGGTCAGAGACTCCAGACTGAGGAGTCCGTAACATATCTCATCAGCGAGGCAGACCCATGTAACATTCCTAAAGAGTCCCTAAGATTAGATCCGAGGCCTGAAATGGAGAAATTAGCTAAAATTGCACCAGATCACAAAATGATTCATCAGGTGAGGCATCAAGTCACCTAATGAATTGTTAGGTGAGTCTTTAGGTAAGAAAAGTTGGAGAAAACTTGTGTTTTATAGAGTCTTGACGGTTGATTGAAAGATCCATTAAGTTTGATGATGAATAGTTAAGTGGAGGCATCAAGAAAATATCAGAAAGTTAGAAAATCTGTCCAGTGGTCACGGATGACACTTGACCACCGATCATGTGTCCTAACTGGTCATTATGTGACTCTTTAAGTCTGCCAGAGTATAATTTCATCCAGATTATTAAGGGTATTTTCATACTTTCTATGTACTTAACTCATAAACTAAGTCATTTTAAGCTCCTAAGAGGGTATATTCTAGGGTTTTATTCATTCGTAACCATCATCCTACTGCTAACACCTCTAAGTGAAGATCAAATCCCCTCAAGGGAAGCTAGGGTTCTTCATCATCTTGTTCACAATTTCCCTTAGGTCTCCAAATCAAGTTAAAGATTCTTCATGCCCAGGTATGTAGGGTCATGAATGCGGGAATTTCTTCCACGCCCATGCCCGATTTCAACTCTATCTCATGAATTCAAGTCTCCAAACATGATCTTAAGAATTATAGGGTTATACCCAATTCTCATAAAATCTCATATGATCTCAAGTATCTTATGATTCAATCCATGTCTTATGATTATGAATGCATCTTTTCTACAAGATTATCTCCTGAACTTATGATTTTTAAGTTATGGTGATGTTAGTCAATTATGTATGATTTCATGAATCTCAAGCTTATGTGTCATGGCCAAACCAACGACATTATTTTCATGGCTAGTTCATGTATTACAAGTATGATTATGATTTTTATGTTTTCAACTAGACCATGCAAAACCCAGTATGTTTTATGACTATAACTATGAGCAATATGCATGTTTTGGGAGTAGTATCTAGCACAGAGTAGGTTGGGGTTCAATTCACCCAGGTCTCAGAATTACGTGCCACTGTAGGTATTTATTCATGCTTGGAGCCTCGCCAAAGAGTGTTTCCCCCATCCCGACCGGGCTCACGAGTGATATCATGCCTTTATCGTTCTTTACCCGGGTAAGGCTTAGGATGACTCTACCCACTTGATGTTCAGCTTCTTTGGTGACTACACGCAAGTGCACGTGGTCGAACAAGTAGTAAAGTGGCTTAAGTAAAGCCAAGTATCGATCCCACAGGGACTGAGCTATGGTACTAATTAACTTAAGTGTTAATGAACTATATCTTTAAGAATGTAGACAACTAAATAAATAATATTTTGAGAGTTTGAGTTTACTAATTAATAAGAATCTAAGGCAAAATTATAAAGTGAGTCTGAACAATAGTAATGAGCAAGCCGATGTTAAAACGAACATGCAGGGACTTAATTTATCAATACAATTCAGTTAATCTTTCCTTCGGTTGCTAGTCAAGAATTATTGCCTATGGATTGGAACTTTCGACTCCTATCCAACTTAAGAATCATGAGTCTTAATCTACATTTCTGTGATAAATGAATTTCATGTTCTAGCCATACATTCCTGATTCCTTAATTGACTAATAAGACTTTCAGATATATTTCTATTCTGAATAAATCAATTCTCAATTTTCCAAACTAAGAAGAGATCATATCCTACAAATTCACATCTTTCCAATTTCTTTCCTTTTCAAAATCAAAATTGGATTTTTTAGATATACATTAACATTGGCCAAACATTAATGAAGTAAGAATAAGAATTGATTGAATAACCATTGAAGAAAAGATGAAAACTGAAATGATTAACAATTACATTCCACTACAATTGTTCTTAACCTCAGCAAGAAGTGAATTTAGGCACTCATTTGTGGATTAAACATCATCAAATAAGTGTAATTCATACAAATAATTGAGATAAAAGAGAAAGAGATAGAGAAGAACCCTAGAATTTTCGTCCCCTCAACTGCCTGTAACCCATGTTCTTGCTCAACCAAGTCAGAATGTTTAAAATAAAACCTAAGTGTGCTATTTATACTAGTGGGAATTTTTCTCGGAATAACAAGCAACGTGTCACGGAGTGTATCGCGGAGCACTGCCTCCGTGACATGTAGTGTATCGCGGAGCGTTGCCTCTGTGACACAGTGTGTATCGCGGAGCACTGACTCCGTGACATGGAGGTATCGCGGAAGCCCTCTGGAAATCGCCCAATTTATTCCAACGTTGGTGTTTTGCTCCAGATATCATTCCTCCACTTCACCAAATCATAGATTGAGTCCTCCAATGCATTATTTCCTTCAAAAACAAAGACTAATCATGTTGGTTAATATTTCTTCTCATTTATATAAAAAGGCATGAAAATGTACATAATTAAATACATAAACAAGACAAAACTAAGTTATAAAGTATCACTTTGGCATGTAATTATGCCTAAGATCACAACCCCACACTTAAAGTCTTGTTCCTCCTCGAACAAACCTTTTACATCTCATGCACATGAAGACTCACACATAGCTAATTTAGCAAGATAATTCAAGCTATGGCTATAATGATTATTTAAGATAACAAGTTAAAAATAGAGCATGCACGATTTAATCAATGAAATGATATACAACTTCGTTAAGACATCCTAACCTCAAGAATCGACTCTCAATCTTGGCAAACTAATGCAAATAAACTAATCAAGAAATCCGATATTGATGTTATCTCTCATTAAACATGTGCCCTCACGAAAAGAGAGTTACCCCTTTTTACTCACAAATATTCAAATCACACCAAGTATGGGTATATGAATAAAAATTACGCTCGCTCTCACAAAGAATTCACATGCATCATGTAGTGACCCGTAAGCTTGCCCTTAGTGTTTTACTCCACTCATTTAAGGATGTATGAACGTAAGATCAAGTAGGACTTAATGGGTTGTAATGTAAGCTAAGGGACGGGTAGGTACTATTCTGGCCAGTAATAGTGACTATCTTCCCCAAGCGCGTTTAATAACTTCAACCTTCATTAAGGATATCTCTTCTCTTACTTCACCCTCATTCTTTTCAATCCTGAATTTTTTTTCTTCTTGTTCCCCTTTCTTTAAGCACACTCAGCTTAGTAGTAAGGAGTACTTAAGCAATTTTTTTCATTCATTTATTTTCGTACTCCCTACTAATAATCAACCATTTTCACACAAGTGCACCTTTGTCCTTTTCTCAACTTTTACAACTTGCTACTTTTCTTTCTTTTTCCCAATTCTCACTCCTTCACTCTTTTGGATTTTTCACTTAAGCGCTTCAGTGTTTTGGATCAAATTAAAGGCTAATGAAAGAAAAAGGATTAAGCTTATGTTGTAGCTATCAAATAATAGGCTCAAGGCTCAATGGGGCTAACTAGGATTAAATATTTAAGGTAGGTAAAGTGAGGGATAACATTTAGGTTCATTCAAAGAAATGCCTAAATCATCTCCTACAATTCACATCCTTCATTTCGTTTTATATACACACCAGGCAAGTTCTAGACATTCCATAATAGCACGGAATATTCGAAAAACTTACACTCACAGCACATGCTCAATTCAAGACACATTCCGCAGACTCTTAACTCAGCTAATCACAAGAATTCAAAATTAAGCTTCAATCACATTGAGTCAAATTCAAGAGCCTAAGTGTCTCACACAAAGTTATACACTACTTACATGCTTCAACACTAACCACACTTGTATCTTACAATCATGCATAGCACATAACAAGAACATCAAGCCATCAATTAGCTACGGGTTCAAAAACCAACCTACTGACTAATTTTTCCTCAAGATGGTCGTCATCCATCCATCGTTGGAAATAGTCTCTAACTATGACTACGAACATTATATACATACAAAGAATTTTTTTTATTCTTCAGTTCAAAGACCCCCTGTCGGAAAAGAACCGAAAAGAAAAACCAACGGGAGATGAAGTCATGCTTGACTCACAAAAAAATTTTTTCTTTCAAATATTTCTCACAAGCATTATATTCACCAAAAATCGTTAAGCACAAAAATTTTAAAATTTTCCTCACCCCACACTTGAATCATGCTATGTCCCCAAAGTATCAACTTGACATTTAAAGAGGGTGAGAAATACTCCCTGAGGCCTTTAGGCCTAGCTAACAACATGCTTTTCTTCAACTTTGCACAAGTGGGTGTTCGACCCCACACTTTTTCTCTTCCATGCTTGTTAGCTTCCTCCTCCACGGGTACTCAGACTTCCCCTCCAACTGTGCTTAACTTTCCACCAAAACAACACAAGATGAAAAATAAATAAAATTAACTTAAATGCAAGAAATTAAAATGGTACCCATGGTACCCTTGGGTTGCCTCCCAAGCAGCGCCTAATTTTATGTCGCGGCACGACGTATCAAGTTTCACCACTTTTTCCTCCACCTTGAGGATATGAATCTCACCCCTAATTTCTTCTATATTTTCCTCTTATGCTCCAGGGTGGTGGTGAAAAATTGTAAGGACCAAGCAGTAGATGTTGCCTTTTGAACTTATTGGCCCTTAAGTAAGCGAAGTCATTTTGTCTCTTCGAGTCAGCAAATTTCAAAATATACGGGGCTTGGTCCTCCTCTAGACATTTCTCTATAAGCTTGGAAGACTCTATTTATCGGTTGTCAACCAAACTTAATGTCGAAAAATGCTTCGAGTGTGGTGTAATATACCTCAACTTTGAAACTGCATTGTGCTTAACCTCCTTACTTGTATACACCTTCTCAGCATCGACATCTATCTCTCAATTAATGTCAACTGGGGGATACTCTATCTCTTCTTCCATGAATGGATTTTCCATAAGTGTGAGCCCATCACGGGGACACTCAAGAGATTCTAATTTTTGGGCTTCATCCAAAAATTCACCCTTGTCTTCTTCTTGTAGTTCCTCTTGAGTATCGCCTAAAACCGTTACCTGCAATTTACCCCAAGCTTCAGCCTCAGCCATCATCCCCGTGACTTTGACGCTCATCCTTTCTAGAGCCTCTCCGTTCTCTTCTTTCTAAATTCTCAATGCTTCCATCACCTCCTTCGTTGCTTCTGTTTGCTCAAGGAGATGTTTTAGCATGTCTTCTATTCGAGCTTGGCATCCCAAGTCCTCATTTTCATCATGCTTATATTCAGCAAAAACAACAGAAGGATCATAGTAGGGGCTTGGGGGAGGGGAGTATGCATTCGGACAGCCATCCTAATGGCCATCTTGACCACCACATATATTGCACGTGTTACAGTGTTGCCACAAGTGGGGTCCTCCGCAATTCAGACAAGATTCGCCAAAATATGAGTATCCACCATTTAAACCATTTGTATTCCATGATGTCATGTCAAGAAGGGTATCCGAAAAAAATCAAAAAGAATTAAAACAAATATCTACAATTTTTATTTTTATTTTTATTTTTATTTCAAAAATAAGACTAACACAAGAATTCTATACCTGCAAGAGAAAGGCTAAGACCAAGTTGTCAACACTTATATAGAATTTGTAAACTAACACTAAGAAAGTAAATTTACCAATTTCCAGTCACGCTGGTGACCCGAGTTCGATCCCCGGCAATGGTGCCAAAAACTTGTTCGGCTTCTTTGGTGACTACATGCAAGTACACGTGGTCGAACAAGTAGTAAAGCCAAGTATCGATCCCACAAGGACTGAGCTACGGTACTAATTAACTTAAGTGTTAATGAACTATATCTTTAAGAATGCAGACAACCAAATAAATAATATTTTGAGAGTTTGAGTTTACTAATTAATAAGAATCTAAGGCAAAATTATAAAGTGAGTCTGAATAATAGTAATGAGCAAGCTGATGTTAAAACGAACATGCAGGGAATTAATTTATCAATACAGTTCAGTTAATCTTTCCTTCGGTTGCTAGTCAAGAATTATTGCCTATGGATTGGAACTTTCGACTCCTATCCAACTTAAGAATCATGAGTCTTAATCTACATTTCTGTGATAAAAGAATTTCATGTTCTAGCCATACATTCCTGATTCCTTAATTGACTAATAAGACTTTCAAAGATATTTCTATTCTGAATGTAAATCAATTCTCAAATTTCCAAACTAACAAGAGATCATATCCTACCAATTCACATCTTTCCAATTTCTTTCCTTTTCAAAATCAAAATTGGATTTTTTAGATATACATTAACATTGGCCGAACATTAATGTAGTAAGAACAAGAATTGATAGAAAAACCATTGAAGAAAAGATGAAAACTGAAATGATTAACAATTACATTCCACTACAATTGTTCTTAACCTCAGCAAGAAGTGAATTTAGCCACTCATTTGTGGATTAAACATCATCAAATAAGTGTAATTCATACAAACAATTGTGATTAAAAAGAAAGAGAAAGAGAAGAACCCTAGAATTTTTGTCCCCTCAACTACCTGTAACCCACGTTCTTGCTCAACCAAGTCAGAATGTTTAAAATAAAACCTAAGTGTGCTATTTATACTAGTGGGTATTTTTCCTGGAATAACAAGCAACGTGTCACGGAGTGTATCGCGGAGCACTGCCTCCGTCACACGGAGTGTCTCGCGGAGCGTTGCCTCCATGACACGATGTGTATCACGGTGTGTATCGCGGAGCACTGCCTCCGTGACACGGAGGTATCGCGGAAGCCCTGTGGAAATCACCCAATTTATTCCAACTTTGGTGTTTCGCTCCCGATATCATTCCTCCACTTCACAAAATCATAGATTGGGTCCTCCAATGCATTATTTCCTTCAAAAACAAAAGACTAATCATGTTGGTGAATATTTCTTCTCATTTATATAAAAAGGCATGAAAATGTACATAATTAAATACATAAACAAGACAAAACTAAGTTATAAAGTATCACTTTGGCATGTAATTATGCCCAAGATCACTTGAGCGAGATAGTTGGAGTATAATGTGCTCATTCATGACATTGTCGGTTATGATGTGTCTCCCACCATTCCTCATGTTTTATGTTATTCATGTACAGGATTTATGATATCATATTTTATGGTGTAATTGACCTATTGATCAGATTATGAGCTTTCACTTAAGTTTCTAAACATGTTAAATCATATGATTTTACTTTCAAAACCTCAGGTCATTATGCTTTAACTTATGATGAATTACACACGTTTATGACTATCTCATGATCATGATTTTTGCATGTTGTTTTTACTCTCATGTCTTAGCTTGCTTTATACTCATGATTTTAGACTATCACTTTACTATAATGTTTTTACTTAACCTACATACTCTATATATTTGAAGTACTAACTACATACTTTTATGCTATGTCATCTCATGATATAGATTCAGGTTGTCAATCTCAGCCCCAACGTTAGTTTTGCTATCGCTTCTCAGCCCCTGCTTGGGTGAGTCCTCATGATCTGAGGACACTAGTTTTGACTTATGTTCTTGCTTTTATGTCTGCCAGTCTTCAGATTTTGGTAGAGCTAGTTGGGGTGTTGTCCCATCAGCTCATTTGTGACTAGAGGCTTCTCAGAGAACTATGTATTAGATGATTCAATGTTGTTAACATGTAGTCCCATTTATGCGTTATGATATTTAGTTTTCCGCTTATGTTATGTTCATGATTTCTTTCCTCTTAGTTCATGCTCAAGACTATTCTATGTATGTACCATGGGTTAGCTTGGAGCCGTTCATTGTTGTAGGTCCATGTCGAGGTCCGGGGTCCATGCTCGGGTCATGACAAACTTGGTATCAGAGCATCAGGTTTAGGTCTATACTAGGGTATCTAAAAGTCTCTTTGAGTAGAGTATTTTTCATAGGTGTGAACTGTGCCACACTTTTGAGGAAGAGGCTACTAGAAATTTTAGGAAAACTTCAGTTCTTTCATGATCTATGTCGTACAATGAAGTTTGACTCTCTTTTTTCCTCTAACTCGTGCTATATGTGTTTGTAGACATATGCCTCCTTGCTGAGTTAATGGATGACTGAATGGATACGAAAATGGCCATGGCAATGGAATTGGAGATGGGCATCAACCAGCCTTACCAACTCTAGCTAATCCAATGCATGAGCAGGTTACTAATGTTGAGTTTAGGGCTGATTTTCAGATGTTCGCACAGGCCATGACAGCACAGGTCAACCAGCAGGCAGTAGCTCATATGCACATGAATGGGAATGTGGTGGTGGTTAGGGTGCGAGACTTCACCAGGATGAACCCGCCAGAGTTTCATTGTTCTAAGGTGGACGAGGATCCATAGGAGTTCATTGAGGAGATCCAAAAGATTACCCAAATTATGAGGGGTTTCAGGAGTGGAGAGTGTAGAGTTGGCCTCCTATCAGCTAAATGGGGTAGCTCACATTCGGTTTCGACAATGGAAGGAGCGCCATGGAGTAGGTGTTTTCCCTATTAGCTGGGATGAGTTTGTTGCAGAATTCTTGGATTGGTTCTTTCCTTGAGAGTGGAGGGAAGCAAAGGCAACAAAATTCATCAACTTGAAGCAAAATGACATGACTGTTCTAGAATATACCCTAAAATTCACCCAGTTGTCCAAGTATTCTCCAGAGATGGTTGCAAGCTGAGGGCTCATATGAGAAAGTTCGTGAATGGGGTCTCAAATTCACTAATCAAGGAGTGCAGGACTGCTACACTCATCAGCGACATGGACATCTCCCAATTGCTGGTATATGCTCAGCAGATAAAGGAGGAGCAAATGAAAAAGAAGGAGAGAGAGGCCAAGAGGGCCAAGACAGGGATATTTGGGTATTCTCAGCAGAGGCTTGATAGCGGACGTTACCCACAGTCCCATCAGAGGTCATCATCCCCAGCTCCATCATCATCTAGTGTCCCATCAAGGCCTAGAGGTGATTAGAGAGGTAGAGCATCAGGCTTTAGTGGTTATAGGAGAATGTCAGGAGACTGTACTTTCTGAGCTTGTAGGAAGTGTGGTGAGAACCACCTAGGAGAGTGCTTGATTGGCTCAGATGCTTGCTATGGGTGTGGGAAGCCCAAACATAGACTCAGAGATTTCCCTTAAGCCAGATAGGGTGATGGTAGACGTTGTGTCCGAGCCACTACTTCAGTAGCTCCAGCAGCTCGCCTACCTCAGCAGGGCACATTTTTGGGTACAGGTGGCGGCCAATGACAGAACAGGTTTTAAGCACTATCATCTCGCTAGAAGAAGGAAAGAGTTCACCAGATATAGTCACGATATGTAATAATCCTTCCATCTTGATGTTTATGCATTGCTAGATCTAGGAGCCATATTATCTTTTGTGACTCCCTATGTTGCTATCAGTTTTGGTGTCAGCAACACAATCCTCTCAGAACACTTCTCAGGCTCTTTATGGTCGGAGATATAGGTTGTATGGTTCGATGTAGGTGAAGCTATGTTGATAGGGCCAGATTCATTTTATGAGGCTATGGAGAAAGTTCAGCTTATTAGAGGAAGGCTGAAAATAACTTAGAGTCATCAGAAATCATATGCGAATGTTAGGAGGAGAGAGCTTGAGTTCAACATTGATGATTGGATGTTTTTAAAGGTGTCTCACATGAAGGGAGTTATGAGGTTCGGCAAGAGGGGGAAGCTTAGTCCTGGATATATAGGTCCTTATAGGATTCTGAGGCGAGTTGGCAAAGTGGCTTATGAGTAGGAGCTTCCAGCAGAGTTAGCTTCGATGCATCCAGTTTTTCATGTGTCTTTGCTAAAAAAGTGCATTGGAGATCCAGCTCTGGTTGTTTCGGTAGAGAGCATTGGTGTGAAGGATAGCCTTACCTATAAGGAGGTTCTAGTTGAGATCCTTGATTGTTAGGTTCAGAGGTAGAGGAAGTCATACCCCAAACCCGGGAAAGCGTGACTAGCACCTAGTGCCACCCTGAATAGGCATCTGTGGCACCCAAATATAAAACGAAGGCTAGAATCGACGAGGTGCAGCATTACAATACAAGTTAAATTAGAGTAAACAATAGACTGAAGCAGAAGCTGACTCACCTGACCAACAAAAAATAAATACAATAGGTCTTTAAGGCGATGCAATGGAAAACAACTATACAGTCAGGCCTAACTAGCCTTCAACAACATACTAACACCAAAACAACGTCTACGAGCCTCTATGAATACAATACTAATCAAACTATAGGGATAGGGCCCTGAACTACCCTTAACTCAAACATCTTGTGACTCCGAAAGACCTGGAGCATACAAACTCAGGTGGAACTCCACTCAGCACCCAAGAACTAGATCCACTAGCCCATCATAACCTGTAAGCATGAATGCAGCGCCCAACTAGGGATTCATAACAATAATATACCGAGTATGAAAGGTAGAAACAACTATAGGACTTAGATTAGACATCAACAGATATACTGAATATTTCAAGAGGAGAAACTCAATTTAAGTAAACATATAGAACCTACCTGACCCCCATAAGCTTGTAAAGTACCTACTTGAACCTTATATGCTCGAAAAGTCCAAAAGTAAAAAATAACAAGAAGCACTGTTATACCTCGAAAACTCAATGATCAGACCCGGGAGTTGAAATGAAGAAAAATTAGAATTTGTCATCATGTATCAGGACGGGTCATGAGGTGACCTGCGAGAGCAGCCTACAAGTCATGATGTGACTCATAGGGAGGCCTAGGTGATGGGTTGAAATTTGAGAAATGGGATCCCTACTGACGTGACCACGAGTCGTGGTCAGGCCCTATGACTTGTTAGGTTAGTCATGGGGTGGGGTGAGTAAGAAAAGAGAAGGAAGAGGGCAGTGTACATAATGGAAGGACCCCATGAGTCGTGGTCAGTCCCCACAATTTGTGGGAAGAGTCATGACGAGCAGGGTGAAGAATTACTTGGTATTGAGGCAGTATACATACGGGTGGTGACCACGAGTCGTGGTCACTAGTAATGGATCGTTAAGTCACCCATGATGAGCCAAGGATACCTAACAAGAAGTGTACCTGACGGACGACTCCACGAGTCGTGGCCCATGATGACGAGTCGTTAGGTCCCTCGTTGGGACCAGCTGGCAATTATTCTCTACGAATTTAGTAAGGGCGTTTTCATAATTTCTAAGTTCCTAAAGCCTAAACTACGTCATTTTGAGTTATGAATGACGACTTTTGAAGGGGTTAAGTTCAATTTAGGCCATATTCATTCATGCATGCAAGGTAGAAGGTTAGAGAGGGTGATCAATCTTATTGCTCTTCAAATTCCCTTCAATTTCTTCTTGGGCTATCAAAGAAGTGTAAGAATCAGCTATCAACAGGTATGTAAGGTTATGAATGGGTGAATTCTTTCACACCCATGCCCAATCCCTCTCTAAATCATGAAATTCCTATGACTAATCTATGGGGTTTTAACCCAATGCATGAAATTCCTAAATTCTCTACATGGGTATGATTTAAATATGTTTTTACTGTTGAATTGTGAAGCATGGGAAAGTTTTATGATGTTTTCAATTAAAATCATGTTTCTAGTTTTATGAATTAAAAAGCCCATTGATGAGAAGTTCATGAAAGATGAGGTTTGTGATGAATGTATGATTATGATGAGATATTATGATGAAAAATATGTTTTCAAGCTATCCATTTTATAATCACGTTTTCAATGTGAATTGAGTATTTTCAATAATGATAAAGCTTTGGCCAATGCCCACATGTTCAAAGTATGATTTATGACTTCCGGAATAAAGCTTACCACATAGTTTTAGAGCAAAGACTCCCAATTATCTTTCATCTTGTGGTATGGTTTGAGTTAAAGATTCTCATATGCATTCATATTTGATATGTATTTAATGATTGAGCTTCGTTAATAGACGATGTTGAGCTTCATTGAAAAATGATGTAGAGCATATACATGTTTTTTGAGTAGTGTCTAGCACCGAGTAGGGTAAGGGTCGAACACCCTATGCCTCAGAATTACGCGCCATCATAGGCTTATACTATTATATATTTTAATTCAGGACCTCCCTTGTGTGCTATCCCCTGTCCTAAAGGGCCACGAGCTTGATATCGATATCATGGTATCATCCCTAGCCCTGGCAAGGCTTTAGACGGCTCTACCCACTTGAGTGTGATAGTTGGGACCACGTAAGCTCTATCGTGGTATGTCGGTTATAGGACAAGTCTCCTATTGTTCCTCATGATTTCAGTTATGCATGTTATCATTCATGAGATTTCTATATCTATATATGTTCTAAATCAGGTTTGTTTTAATGTTCAGTTTTACTCATGACTATCAGATTTCATCTTTAAGTCAATCGATTTAGTTATGATGTTATGTTATATTATGTTATGATGAGATCATGATTTCAGAAAGAATGCATGCAAGCCCTACTCTCAGATACTTATTGTTTATGTTTTGCATTATGCACATTTTAAAGAGATTTACTTAGTTAAGGGGTTTTACTTACCTGGCATACTCGGTACATTTCACATACTGACTACATACTCTATGTTGTATCATTTCATGATACAGGACCCGGCTCTCAAGTTCAGCTGTTCGGTGCGTTTGTTATAGGTAAAAATCTACACGCAAGTGCACGTGGTCAAACAAGTAATAAAGTGGCTAAGTAAGCCAAGTATCGAACCAAGGAGACCCTGGATAAGTAAAATTGCTTAACTATACTATATTCTAGCTTTACTTCTAATTATGCTGACAACAACGTAACCAAAAGTTAAATAATTTTGTTTATAACTTATATACTAAAACTATTAACAAATATTTACTTTGAATTGAAACTATGGATATGAGCATGCCAAGGTTAAGAACAAGTAATGAATTTGATTATAATCATAATTTGGTTAATCTTTTCTTCATGTTGCTAGCCAAGAACATTAGCCTAGGGATTAAAACTCTCGTATTTAATCTCACTTAAGAATCATAAACCATCCGTCTACATTTTTGTGATCAAATGCAATTTATGACCTAGCAATACAATTTCGGTTCCTAAATTGACTAATACGGCTTTCAAGTATATTTTTATTAGGAAAGCACATCAAAACCCAATTTTCCCAAATCAAGTTAAGAACAATGCCCTATTAATTCACAACTTTCCAATTTCTTGCTCTCTCGAGTGAAATTGGACTTTTTATATGTACATTAATGTCGGCCACACACTAATGCAGTAAGAACAAGAATTAATAGAACAACATGGAAGAAGAAGAAGAAAACCATATAATTAACAATCAAAATTCATCACCATTGTTCATAACCTCAGCAAGGAAGAGAATTAGCCACTCATTTGTGGATTAATCATCCTAAAACAAGTGTTAATCATACAAACAATTGATTGAAAGATGAAAGGAAGAGAGAAAATCCCTTAGCTTTTTCGTCCCTCAACTGCCTCTAACCCACGTCCTTGCTCCACCAAGTCTGAATTCATTAAAAATAAGCCTAAGTGTTCTATTTATACTATTGAGAATTTTTCCCGGAATAACAAGCAACGTGTCACGGAGGCCAACGCGGAGTACTGCCTCCGTGACACGGCGTGGACGCGGACCCTCACTGGAAATCTAGGGTCCGGGAATATAGCCTCAACGTGGCACGGAGGCCAACGCGGAGGCTTATCTCCGTGCCACGGAGCTGTCGCGAGGCTTCACTAGAAATTTCCAATTAAATCACCCTCCCGGCAGTGTGCCTCCGCGATGGTAGCGTGGCACGGCTCCATCGCGGAGCCCCTTTTACATTGCGCATTCCAATGTCTTTTCCATGCTCGCATCCAAGTCCAACTCCCATATTGTCCCAACATGCATTTTTGCTCCTAAAAATCATATTTTACCTGCAAACAAATGCTAATCATGTTGGTTAGTATAAATTCACATTTTATTACCAATTACATGAAAATGTATACACATTGCATAACAAACAAGGCGAAAATGATACGTTTGAGTATCACTTGGGCATATAAATCTGCCCAAGATCACTTACCCCACACTTAAATCCTTGTTCGTCCTCGAACAACACATACACAACTCATGCAAATTACATCCCAACCCTTGCCACTATGGTGCGACAATTTATGCTACGGTCATACCGATTATTCAATTTTATAAATCATCAAGAAAACATGCATGGTCTTAACAATGCAATGACCTTTAATACATCAAGACTTCCTAGACTTTAAGAATCGACTCTCGATATCGGCAAACTCATGCAAATCAGCTAATCAAGATATCCGACACGAAAATAAATCTTTCATCAAGCATGTGCCCTCACAACTCAAGAGAATCTTCCCCTTTATGTTCATGGAACACACAAACATTCAAGTAGGGGCATGTAAAAATTAATTTCACTCTCTCTCCCAAAAGAATTCACATGCTTCATGTCATGACCCATAGGCTTGCCCTTAGTGTATTACTCCACTAATATAAAGAAATGCAATGTAAGATCACGTAGGACTTTAATGGGTTGTAATGGAAGCTATGGAACTAGTATATATATTGAATTAGCCAATAATAGTCACTAGCATCCTTAAGCGCCTTTTCAACACATTCCCCTAAACTCATGAACATTGTTTCTCTCTTTTCTTTTTCCTCTCACCCCATTCATGCTTGTCTACTTTCGTATGGCCCATTTCATCAAACACACTTGACACAACAACAAAGGGTTTTCATGCACCTTCATTATCATTTCATTATACCAAGTGCCTCTTCAACCTCTTCTTTTCTTTCCTCACTCTGCTTTTCTTTTTCTTTCCACTCTTCTCACTCTTTGACACTTTGGGAAAATTTTTCTTTTCTTAAGCGCTTAAGAGTTTTGTATAGACTTTACGGCTAATGAAAAGAAGGAATAAAGCTTAGTTTATACAATTTTGGACAAAAGAAAGAAATAATTGGCTAAAGGCTCAACGGGCTGACTAGGGTATACAGTCACATAAAAAGGTAGAGTATGACAAGAAAAAAATAGAAACTCTCGGTTAAAACAAAGAAATTCCTACATCCTTTCCAACACTACACTTCCTTCATTTCATTTTGTACACACACCAGACAAGTTCTAGACACTTCACAATAGCATGGAATAACAATACCTCACTTCACACTTTATGCACATGCTCGATTCAAGATGCATTCACAGACTCTTTAATTAACCAATTACATGAATTCAAAATTAAGCCTCAATCACACCGAATCGAATTCTACAGCCTAGGTAACTCAACATATTTACAAAATTGCATGCTTTCAAACGAATCACTTTTACATTTTGAATATCAGTTACAACACGCAACCAAAATTTCACAACCAGATAGTAACTACAGGGTCAGTGATGCAATCCACCAAAGAAAAAAACTGAAAACAAATTAAAAATCCTACTCCTATCGACTATATTTCCCTTAAGACGGTCGTCATCCATCTATCATAGGGAACGGTCCCTAACTATGACATCGGTTCAGTGGGACTATTCTCGGTAAAAGAATCAAAAACAAACTCCGAGAAACCCAAAAATAAAAATCAAAAATTTTTTGAAAAATATTGATCATTTCGATAGAAAAAAAAATATTTACAAAATTTATAAAATATTTACACTGGCAACCACAACCTTTCACAACACACATCATTTACCACAAAAGTATGTACCTATACAGATACAACACAAATCAGTTCACAACCACAGGGAAACATAAAATCATACATGCAAAACAAAGGAAGAACATACAGCAGATTAGCCCAGCCCCAGCACCTAACTACTTCCCACCCCACACTTAAATCGAACACTGTCCCCAGTGTTCACAAAAATTACAAATCACAAAATTTCGGGTGGTGGAACTCCCTGATCAGTCGAAATATTCGACTTCTTCATCCGGTGTTGCTGCCTCATCGCCCATGTCCGAGTCACCTCCATCGTCGTCATCGGACTCCACATCGGAGTCCTCCCGACGTGTCTCCTCGTCCGTGGGGACATCATCATCAGTGGGCTCAACGAAGGCTGGTCCCACTCGGCACAAAGCTCTGGCGTTCTCGCCAAATGGGTAATCTAGCTCCAGCTGCCATAACTCATCCTCCGTGGCTGGTCTCCCACCAATCCGGAGTTGAAGCATCTGCATACCAAACATTCGTGCCATGTACTGATCGTCACGAGCATGTCGCTCGCCCAGTGTCAGCACTAGCCCGTGTGTGGTGTCGGGGGCCTTAGTTTTTGTCACATCAAGGGCCCTCCGCTCCAACTGCGGGATGTAGTCCAAAGCCTCTTCCTCAACGTCGAGGCCCCGGAGAAAGGTGGTGATGAGTCTGCCGAACCCATATCTGTGGCCCTGGTGTAGTCGGGCTCTCTTCATGGCGGATATGATGGCCGCCCCAACATTAATCTCCAGCCCTTTCATAAGGGCATACACCAGGCAGACACGGTCCCGGGTCACATCAGTCATGTGAACCCCCGGGATCAAGCACGAACACACTATTTTCAGCCATATTCTGGCCTCCCTGTTCATCTGCGAATAAGGCAGAGTCTGGTGGTAACCCCTCTCCTTATGTCTGCTCCATTGGGCTGTGGATCGAGCCCCACAAAAGGTGCGTCTGATGTCGGCGTATGGTGGGGTGATGTTCAGCTGGCGGAGAACGTGGGCGTCTGTGTCCCGCGCTCCAATGATGGCATTTAATTGTTGGGGTTCCAGAGTGACAATCTGCCCTCTGATTTTTATTGTGTGGCTTCTGATGGCCGGGTTCCAATTTGCATAGAACTCCCGGACTAAGTGTAGGTTGCACTCCTTGGGCTCCTGAAATATAAAGCTGAGCCCAGCTGCCTCGATCCTTTGCACAATACGGGGGAACTCCAGTGCTAGTGGTTCCCGTGCAATATGCTCCTCAGGGAAGTACTTATTCTCCTTATGTTTAGCGTACCACTTCTTCCCTCCATCGGTCACCCACCTCGTTCCGTATTGGCGGCGCTGGCCGCGCGGAACAGCTGGTGCAGCTGGGACAGCAGTGCCCAGTCTCATTCATTTTCTCCCGGTGCCTGAAGTAGAAGCACCTTTACCCTTATCCTGCCTACTCGCCATTGTACCTGTCAACATCAATAAACAAGCACAATGTCAAGCTAAATGCATATTAGCTTTGGCTAAGGTTGGGTTAAACTAAGTTTACCCCACACTTAGTCCTTAGCTACTTTTACGATACTACGGCAAGGATTACTTTATTTACAACCCAAACACAAACAACTATACAATTTATTGCTTAGTGCGTTCACCAAAAAATTTTCGACAGTATAACTTTTAGCGTACTACTCAGACTTCATACAGCTAATCCCAATCCTACTATCGCTAGCAATTCAACCATCGCACTTAGCAACGAAAACAACAAACCAAAACAACGACAAAAATTATATATACATACGAATCCAAATAATCAAACCAATTTGAGCAATTTTCACCTTTTCCCAAAAATTCGAGAATTCGTCGTCTTTTACACTCTAACAATATTTACAATGACTTATCTCAATTCACAAACACACCCCAGCATATAATTCACCAATTTAGCAAGTTACCCAATTCGATTTCAACAACCCAAGCCCTAGAATTCAATTTTACAATCACATTCGAATCATTCACGCAATCGACAAGTTCAAACGCTAATTAAAACATTCCGAACATCTATCAATCAAAGAATAATTCAGTATCATGCTAAATTGCTACTTAGGATGATATATCTCACCTCACATGCTCAAATTCGACTAAAATCGCCAAAAACTTGAGAGAAACGAGGAAAACATACCTTTACATTGAATAACCGAAGAAACTTGACAAATTGTTTGCTTAGTAGCGTGGCACGTTGGTTAGGAGAGGGAATTTAGGTGCTTGGTCGTAGAGAATAGAGGAAATGGGGAAAAAAGGGCAAAAATCGGGGTTAAAAAGAAGAAAAACACGCGGGTCACCCGGCAACCCGGGGTGACCCGGCACTAAATATAGGGCAACGTGTCACGAAGGGTAACGCGGAGACCCTCCTCCGTGACGTGGAGCTAACGCGATGGCTCACTGGAATTTTTTTAAAAAATTCAGATTTAACCTCAACGTGTCACGGAGGGTAACGCGGAGCCCTTCCTCCGTGACACGAAGCCATTGCCCCAGTGCACTGTCTCTTCATTTTATTCATTTTTTCATACCTTGCCTTTTCCTTCCCGGTTCCATGCATATTTTTCTCCGTTTGACCTGAAAATCACCTCACTAAACAAAATTGGTTAGATTAATAGATTTCCCTAACTAAAATAAAAAATACTAACTAAAACGAAAAATTTGTACTAAATCAAGAAAAAGAAAAAATAAACTAAAAACTATTTACACTTTACTAAACAAAAGAGAAAAGAAAAAAAAAATATTTTTCACGGGTTGCCTCCCGTGCAGCGCCTGGTTTACCGTCGCGGCTCGACGTCCTTTATGCTCAATTATCCACTAGGGTGATGGACGATTTTTCATGATCATTGTCCTCCCCCAGTAGTGCTTACATCTCTGCCCATTTACCAAGAACGTAGCACTCTTATCTTCTTGCCACAGTTCTACCGCCCCGTGAGGGGTCATTCTTACCACTTCAAATGGTCCCAACCATTTAGACCTCAGCTTACCAGGAAACAATTTCAATCTTGAATTAAAAAGCAAAACTTTCTGTCCTGGCTCGAAAATGCGATGCACCACATGCTTATCATGCCATCTTTTGGTTCTTTCCTTGTAGTACTTCGCACTCTCATAGGCATGCCAGCGAAACTCATCAAGTTCACTGAGCTTCATCAGTCTCTTTTTGCCCGCCAGCTCTGAGTCCATATTTAGCTTTTTGACAGCCCAGAAAGCTCGGTGCTCAAGTTCCACCAGGAGATGACATGCTTTGCCGTAGACCAATCGGTATGATGACGTTCCAATCGGTGTCTTATAAGCAGTTCGGTAGGCCCACAATGCATCATCGAGTTTGCTTGACCAATCATTCCGTTGTGTATTCACCGTTTTCTGAAGAATCTGCTTCACCTCCCTATTTGACACCTCTACTTGCCCACTAGTTTGGGGGTGGTATGCTGTTGCCACTTTATGGCGCACCCCATACTTGGCTAGTAATTTCTTGAAAGTTGCATTGACAAAATGAGCCCCTCCGTCACTGATAATTGCTCGGGGTGTCCCAAACCTTGTGAGGATGTGTTTTTTTACAAACTTCGTTACTACCTTGTTGTCATTTCTGGGGCAAGCTATTGCTTCCACCCATTTTGATACATAATCTACATCCACCAAGATGTAACGATTACCAAATGACGTTGGGAATGGACCCATGAAGTCAATGCCCCATACATCAAAGGGCTCAACTTCCAGTATGTTCTGCAAAGGCATTTCTTGTCTTCTGCCAATTGATCCTATATGCTGACATCTATCACACATTTTGACATACGCCATAGAGTCTCTGAACAGTGTTGGCCAAAATAAAACTGATTGTAGAACCTTGTGCGCTGTTCTCTCACCTCCGTGATGCCCTCCATACAGCGAAGAATGGCAGCCCCTTAACACTTCTGCTATCTGACTCTCTGGAATGCATCTTCTCATTACCTGGTCTGGTCCCTGCTTGAACAAATATGGCTCATCCCACACATAATGTCGGTTGTCATGCCTCAATTTCCTTCTTTGCTGGTCTGTTGTTTCAGGTGGGTAAACTCCGCTCACTAGAAAGTTGACTATGTCTGCATACCAGGGAACTTCAGCTTCTCCCACTGCCAAGAGTTGCTCATCTGGGAAGTCTTCATTTATGTCATCACTTTCCCTCACATGCGACCGACTTTCCAGTCGTGATAGGTGATCTGCTACTTGGTTCACTCCCCTTTCTGTCTCTAATCTCAAGGTCGAACTCCTGTAACAATAAGATCCATCTAATCAATCTGGGCTTAGCATCCTTCTTGTTGAATAGGTATCGAATAGCTGCATGATCGGTGTACACCACAACTTTCGAACCCACCAAATAGGACCTGAATTTATCAAATGCAAATACCAGAGCTAGCATTTCCTTTTCTGTGACTGTGTAATTGCTCTGAGCCGTATTCAATGTTTTGCTTGCATAATAAATAGAATGAAAAACTCTATTTTTCCTTTGTCCCAATACGGCTCCCACAGCCACATCACTGGGATCACACATCAGCTCAAATGGTTGTTCCCAATCAGGAGAAGTAAGTATAGGTGCTTCTATCAATTTCTGCTTCAACTTTTCAAATGCTGTAACACACTCATCGTTCAACTCAAACTTTACCTCCTTTTCTAGCAGTCTGCATAGTGGTCTAGAAATGTTGGAAAAGTTTTTGATGAACCGTCTGTAGAATCCTGCATGCCCCTGAAAACTGCGTACACCTTTCACTGACACTGGTGGTGGCAATTTTTCAATAACCTCGATCTTAGCACGATCGACTTCCAACCCTTTTTAGATACTTTATGGCCCAGGACAATCCCCTCCTTCACTAAGAAGTGGCATTTCTCCCAGTTTAACACAAGGTTGGATTCTTCACATCGAGCCAGCACCCTATCAAGATTCTGCAAACAAGTAGCAAACGAATTACCGAAAATAGAAAAATCATCCATAAATACCTCAACAAAATCCTCAACCATGTCATGGAAAATATCCATCATGCATCTCTGGAATGTGGCGGGTGCGTTGCATAGCCCAAATGGCATCCGCCTGAAAGCATATGTCCCGTAAGGACAGGTGAAAGTAGTCTTCTCTTGATCCTCAGGAGCTATGGCTATTTGGTTATAGCCAGAGTACCCATCAAGGAAGCAATAATACTCCTCTCCTGCCAACCTATCAAGTATTTGATCAATAAAAGGGATGGGGTAATGATCTTTCCTCGTGGCTTCATTTAGCTTTCTGTAGTCCATACAAATCCGCCAGCCTGTGACGGTTCGAGTAGGGATCAACTCATTTTTCTCATTGGTGACTACAGTCATACCCCCTTTCTTAGGAACACATTGAACAGGGCTGACCCACTCACTGTCTGAAATTGGGTAGACCACACCTGCATCAAGCCACTTGATTATTTCTTTCCTTACCACATCCTTCATTGCAGGATTAAGTCTCCGTTGCGGCTGAACGGTTGGTTTGGCTCCTGTCTCCATGAATATCCTATGTGTGCAGAAAGCTAGATTGATACCCTGATTGTCAGACATTTGCCAACCCATTGCTTTCTTTCTCTTTCTGAGGACACCTAATGCTGCCTTTTCCTGTGCCTCCGTTAAGTCTATAGAGATGATAACTGGTAATGTCTCCCCCTCCCCCAAAAAGATATATTTTAGATGGGGAGGCAATTCTTTCAGCTCCAATTTCAGTGCCTCCTCAACGGATGGTTTCGGCAGAGGCTCTAGAGATCTCATCAATGATTGACATTCCTGTCTCCTCGGATGATTAGGTGCTCCATTCAACAATTGGACCAATCCACAAGCTTCTCTATCCCCAAAATGATCAGAATGCGTCAATGCTCTTTCCAATGGGTCTTGAGATTCAACAACCTGTCTAATTTCTCCATGTTCAACCACACTAATTTCCGCAAGCTCCTCATTTATAGCCGGCAACTTCATGGCTTTTAGCACATCAAATACCTCTACTTTGTCATGTGCTCGCATTGTAAGTTGACCCGCAGCCACGTCGATTAATGCTTTTCTGGTTGCCAAAAAGGGTCATCCCAAAATAAATGGGACTTCAGCGTCTGGTTCAAAATCCAGAACAATAAAATCGACCGGAAAAATGAGGGAGCCCACTTGCACAAGCACATCCTCAACAATGCCATCCGGCCTAGCTAAGGATCTGTCTGCTAGCTGCAAGATTACGGTTGTAGGTCTAGGACTCCCCAGACCTAACTTTCTGAATACCGAAGATGGCATCAGATTTATGCTCGCCCCCAAGTCACATAATCCACGAGCTCGGATACTCTGCCCAATAGTAAGCTGGATAGTAAAACTTCGAAGATCTTTCAGCTTCGTGGGCAGTCTATTTTGAATTCGGGAAGTGCATTCCTTCGTCAAAGCTACCGTGTCATACTCAGTCAAACGACTTTTGTTGGCCACGATGTCTTTAATATATTTGGCATATTTTGGCACACCCTGCAAGACATCAACAAGAGGTAAATTAACATGTACCTGTTTAAGCACCTCCATAAATTTCTTGAAACACGCCTCCTCCTTCTGTTTCTTGAGTCGTTGAGGGAACGGGGGTGGAGGCCTTTCTGATTCAGCTTCTTTGGTCTTCCCCCTATCAGAACTTTGTTCCTCCTCAACTTCTGCTGCTCCTGACTTTTGAGGCGGTCTTTCCGGTTCCACCTCTTTCAACTGCAAACCACTCCTCGTGGTCACTGCATTTACCTACTTCGAATTAGGATCTGTGTCGCTAGGCAGTCCTCCTCTAGGCCTTGTATTTTGGGCACTAGCAAATTGCCCAAATTGATACTCAAGAGCCTTGGTCGCTAATTGATTATTTTTCACTTCGGCTGCCAATTTAACATAGTCAGCCTGCAATTGCGCCTGATTAGCGATCATGGTCTTGAACATCTCCTTAATGGTAGGTGATGGTGGTGGAGGAGGGGCATTGTGATTTCTGAATTGGGATTGGTAGTTCTGTTGCCCTCCTTGATTCCTGTGCATACCCTGACCCGAACTTTGGCCTTGTTGGTTGTTGCTACCCCATGAAAAATTTGGATGGTTCCTCCAATTTGAGTTGTAGCCGCTACCAAACTACTGCTGATTTCTTTGTGCATTGCCCACAAAGTTAACCGAATCTGGGTTTGCTCCACAGCACTCAGCTGAATGCTCACTGCTACCACACACTTCACACCACATTTGCTGGACCGCATTAAATGAAGCTGAAGGCTGGTTCAAGTTCATATTGCTGAAGTGGTTGTTTAACTGATTCTGCAAGGCAGCTATCTGTGCAGCGATAGCTGTAAATCCATCCACCTCCAGCACTCCTGCTGCTTTCCTTGCTCCACCTCGTGATGAATCAGTATTCCATTCTAGATTGCCCTGTGAAATTCGGTTGAGCAAAGTTTACAGCTCCTCATAAGTCTTTTCCAACGCTTGCCCTCCAGCTGCTGAGTCTAACAAAATTTTAGTATGGGGTTCCAAACCCTCAATAAATGTGTGTACCAACACCTCATTAGACTGATGATGATGAGGACAGTCCCGCAACATGGATTTAAATCTTTCCCAGGCTTGATACAAATTTTCTCCCTCCCTCTGTTTGAAACTTAGAATTTGACTTCTAAGTCTGGTTGTTTTACCAGAGGGAAAAAATCTTATCAAAAACTTCCGTGCAAGATCATCCCACGTTGATATAGAATTTGGTGGTTCAGTTTTTAACCACCTCTTGGCTTCACCAAGTAGGGAAAACGGAAATAAGGTGAGCTGAACATAATCAGGTGACACTCCAGCGGGTATATAAGTGTCACTTATCTCCAAAAAATTCTGGAGATGTTGTTGTGGGTCTTCATGAGGGAGACCGGTAAATTGCCCGCTTGTGTGCAAAAGTTGCACAATATTCTGCTTTAATTCAAACCTCCCTCCAGGCTCTGGTTTGCGGATACTTGAATGTACATTGTTGGCATGTGGGATTGCCACCTCGCGAACCGGCCTTGATGCTGCTTCTTCGGGCACTAACACTGCCCTAACAACTGGTGGATTTTGTTGCTCCATAATAGACTGTCTGAGCAACTGCAGCTTCTTTTGTAGAGCTTCTCTGCGTTTACTATGAAATTCACATTCAGGCTCTGTATAAGATTCCACCAGCTCCTTGTCCTTTGCCAGTGTTCACAGAAATCAAGTCTGCAAAATACAGGCTAAGACCAAGTTGTCAACACTTAAGAAAATAAAACAAAAATACAGTAAATTTACACTTAACACAATTTCACCAATTGCCTAGTCTCCCCGGCAACGGCGCCAAAAACTTGTTGGGTGCGTTTGTTATAGGTAAAAACCGACACGCAAGTGCACGTGGTCAAACAAGTAATAAAGTGGCTAAGTAAGCCAAGTATCAAACCAAGGAGACTCTGGATAAGTAAAATTGCTTTACTATACTATATTCTAGCTTTACTTCTAATTATGCTGACAACAACGTAACCAAAAGTTAAATAATTTTGTTTATAACTTATATACTAAAACTATTAACAAATATTTACTTTGAATTGAAACTATGGATATGAGCATGCCAAGGTTAAGAACAAGTAATGAATTTGATTATAATCATAATTTGGTTAATCTTTTCTTCATGTTGCTAGCCAAGAACATTAGCCTAGAGATTAAAACTCTCGTATTTAATCTCATTTAAGAATCATAAACCATCCGTCTACATTTTTGTGATCAAATGCAATTTATGACCTAGCAATACAATTTCGATTCCTAAATTGACTAATACGGCTTTCAAGTATATTTCTATCAGGAAAGCACATCAAAACCCAATTTTCCCAAATCAAGTTAAGAACAATACCCTATTAATTCACAACTTTCCAATTTCTTGCTCTCTCGAGTGAAATTGGACTTTTTATATGTACATTAATGTCGGCCACACACTAATGCAGTAAGAACAAGAATTAATAGAACAACATGGAAGAAGAAGAAGAAAACCATATAATTAACAATCAAAATTCATCACCATTGTTCATAACCTCAGCAAGGAAGAGAATTAGCCACTTATTTATGGATTAATCATCCTAAAACAAGTGTTAATCATACAAACAATTGATTGAAAGAAGAAAGGAAGAGAGAAAATCCCTTAGCTTTTTCGTCCCTCAACTGCCTCTAACCCACGTCCTTGCTCCACCAAGTCTGAATTCATTAAAAATAAGCCTAAGTGTTCTATTTATACTATTGAGAATTTTTCCCGGAATAACAAGCAACGTGTCACGGAGGCCAACGCGGAGCACTGCCTCCGTGACACGGCGTGGACGCGGACCCTCACTAGAAATCCAGGGTCCGGGAATATAGCCTCAACGTGGCACGGAGGCCAACGCGAAGGCTTATCTCCGTGCCACGGAGCTGTCGCGAGGCTTCACTAGAAATTGCCAATTAAATCACCCTCCAAGTAGTGTGCCTCCGTGATGGTAGCGTGGCACGGCTCCATCGCGGAGCCTCTTTTACATTGCGCATTCCAATGTCTTTTCCATGCTCGCATCCAAGTCCAACTCCGATATTGTCCCAACATGCATTTTAGCTCCTAAAAATCATATTTTACCTGCAAACAAATGCTAATCATGTTGGTTAGTATAAATTCACATTTTATTACCTATTACATGAAAATGTATACATATTGCATAACAAACAAGGCGAAAATGATACGTTTGAGTATCACTTGGGCATATAAATCTGCCCACGATCATCATCCCCATTCCTAGTCAGTCTTCAGAGTTAGAATCTTACATTGTGGGTGAGTCCTCATCTCCCGAGGACTAGATTTATTCGGATTTCCTTTATGTATTGTCAGTTTCAGCTTTAGTGAGTTAGTTGGGGTCTTGTCCCATCAACTCGTCATGTTTAGAGGTTTTTTAGACAAAGGATGTATTCATCTTCACATTGTGTATTCTGATGATATGTTTAATTTATACTACCTCTATGATTACCTTGTTAATTCTTCAGTTTTATTGGGTGAGTTAGATGTATTTCATGCCATGGGTAGACTTGGAGTCTCACGGGGCTCCTTGCCCCATGTTGCGATCCAGGCCTCCTTTCGGGTCGTGACAAACTTGGTATCAGAGCCATAGGTTTGAAGTGTCCTAGGGTGTTTGAAAGCCATGTTAGGTAGAGTCTTTTTCATGGGTGTGAAGCACGCCACACTTATGATGAAGAGGCTACGAAAAGTTTAGGAAATGTTCCCTTCTTTCAGGATCTATATCGTGCGATGAAAAGTCTCCTATCCTTCTAATTCGTGCTATTCGCGATTGCAAAATCATGGCTCCCCGAAGAGTAAATGGTAGAAGGAATGGGAATGGAGAAGGCCACGAGGATAGAAATGGAAATGGGCACCAGCAGGCCCCAGCAGGTTTAGGAGCACCAGGCACCGAAGCCGGTTGCCCATGCTGAGTTTCGGGCAGCTATTTAGATGCTCGCACAGGCCTTGACCACTCAGGTTAATCAACAGGCGATTGCGCATGTCCCACAAAATGGTAATGCAACGGCGGTTCGAGTCAAGTATTTCTTGAGAATGAACCCATCATAGTTCCTCCGGTCAAAGGTAAATGAGGACACTCATGATTTCATAGATGAGATTGTGAAGATCACCCAAGTCATGGGGGTGAATAGAGTTGAGTGTGTGGAGATGGCCTTATACTAGTTGAAAGGGGTCACGCACATCTAGTTTCGCCAATGGAAAGATAGTAAGGTCACCGAAGAAGGTCCTGTAACTTAGGAAGAGTTCCATGTTGCAATCTTAGATCAATTCTTCCCTCGTGAGATGAGGGAGCTGAAGGCAGCTGAGTTCGTAAACATGAAGCAAGGGAGGATGACGGTGTAGGAGTATGCCCTCAAGTTCACTCGCCTATCAAAGTATGCCATAGAGTTAGTAGCCGATCGGAGGGTGTAGGTGAGCAGATTCGTTCATGCAGTGATGGGCTATTTGTATAAGGATTGAAGGACCTCCATGCTCCACCAGGATATGAATTTCCCTCAAAAAGTCTTGTATGCCTAGCAGATGGAGGTGACACATATGAGGGAGAGAGAGGCCAAGAGGGCTAGGATTGATGATCACAGATTCTCACAGCCGAGGTCAGGTGGTGGGCACCGACAGCAGACCCACCAGAGATCTTCCGTGCCAGCATCTTAAGGGTTGAGTGTGCCATCCAAGCCTAGGCATGATCGGAGGGGGAGAGCATTAGGCTCGAGGGGTCAAAGAAGCAGACCTGCAGATTCTAGTATTCCAGCTTGCCACGGATGTGGTCGAGGGCATACGGGCTAGTGCTTAGCAGGTACAAGTGCTTGTTTCAGGTGTGGGAAGCCAGGAAACATGCTCAGAGATTGCCCAGCAGCTAGGCAGGATCATGATGGGTCTGAGGCCCGACTTCTAGTTCAGCAGCCCCACCCATATGCTCAGCTTATGAGAGGGCATCTACTAGCACTGGTGGCGGTCAGCGCCAAAAAAGATTCTATGCCTTAGCATCCCTCCAGGAGCAAGAGGTCTCCCCGGATGTAGTCACTAGTATGTTACGAGTTTTCATTTTGATGTTTATGCTTTGTTAGATCCGGAGGCTACTTTGTGTTTTGTGACACCTTATGTGGCCAGTAACTTCAGAGTCAGTCTTGAAGTCTTGTCAAAATCCTTCTCAGTTTCTACTCCAGTAGGTGATTCAGTTATAGCTAGACGGGTGTATAGAAGTTGTCCGGTCTCAGTCCTTCAGAAAGTCACCTCAGTAGATATGATAGAGTTAGACATGACCAATTTCGATGTTATCCTCAGCATGGATTGGCTATTTGCATGTTATGCTTCAGTTAATTGTAGAACCGGAGCAGTAGAGTTCAGATTTCCAAGCAAGCTAGTCTTAGAATGGAAGGGTAGTTTAGCTGTGCCTGTAGGTCGTTTCATTTTCTGTTTTAAGGCCAGAAAGATGATTTCTAAAGGTTTTGTGTACTATCTAGTTAGGATTAAAGATGTTGAGTCCGAGACCCCAGCTATCTAGTCAGTTCCAGTAGTATGTGACAATCCGGCAGTCTTCCTAGATGATTTGGTATGACCTTCTTCTCGACACGCAACCTATATCTATTCCTCCCTATAGGATGGCTCCAACCGAGCCAAAGGAATTGAAAGAACAGTTGGAGGACCTGTTAGATAAGGGTTTCATTAGACTGAGCAAGTCTTCATGGGGTCCACGTGGATGTATTTACGGACCATAAGAGCTTACAATATGTGCTCATGCAGAAGGATCTCAATCTCAGGAAAGGAGGTGGTTGGAGCTACTTAAGTACTATGATATGAGTATCCTTTACCATTAGGGTAAAGCCAATGTAGTAGCAGGCGCACTTAGTAGACTCTCTGTGGAGAGTCTGTCCCATGTGGTTGAGGGGAAGAAGGTGCTAGTGAAAGATGTGCATCAACTCGCACGGTTGGGAGTTAGGTTGGTTGACTAAACCGATGGTGGTGTGGTTGTTCAGAATGGATCAAAATTGTCCTTGGTGAGTAATTTGAAAGCTAGATAAGATGTGGACAAGATTTTGATAGAGTTAAAGGAAGCCATTCAGAATCAGAAGGTAGAGGTCTTCTCCAAAAGGGGAGATGGTGTGCTTCGGTACCAGGGTCGTCAATGTGTTTCGGATGTTGATGATTTGAGGAGACGGATGTTGCACAAGGCTCATGGATCCAGGTATTCTATCCATCCAGGTGCCACCAATATGTACCGTGACTTACGGGAAATCTATTGGTGGAATGACATGAAGAAGGACATATTAGAATTTGTGGCTAAGTGTCCAAATTGTCAGCATGTGAAAGTCGAGCATCAGAGACCCAGAGGTGTGCTTCAGGATATCAATATTCCCACTTGAAAGTGGGAAGAAATAATGTGGACTTCATCATAGGGTTGCCTCATACTCATGACAATATGACTCCATCTGGATTGTGGTAGATTGGTTGACCAATGCTGCTCATTTTCTATTGGTAAAAACCATGAATTCGGCGGACGATTATGCCAAACTATATATCTGGGAGCTAGTTCGATTGCATGGACTGCCCTTGTCCATCATACCAGACAGAGGTACCCAATTTATCTCTCAATTTTGGAAGTTGTTTCAAAAAGGACTAGGTACTCAGGTTAAGCTCAACACAGCATTTCACCTGCTAATGGATGGTCAAGCGGAGAGGACAATCCAGACTGTCGAGGACATGTTAAAAGCATGCTTGATTGACTTTTTTTATACCCTGAAATCCCAAAGATCAGACCCGGGAGTTGAAATTGAGAAAAGTTTAAAAACTGGCACCAGACACATGACGGTTCATGAGGTGACCCATGGGAGCAGACCACGAGTCGTGCTGTTACTCGTGGTGAGGCCAGGTGATGAGTTGAAGTTTGGGAAATGGGATCCCCACGGACGTGACCATGAGTCATGGTCAGGCCCCACAACTCATTAGTTCAGTCGTGAGGACTGATGAGTGAAAAAAGAGATGGAAGAGGGCAGTGTACTTAATGGAAGGACCCCACGAGTCGTGATCAGTTACCACGATTCGTGGGGAGGGTCGTGAGTAGCATGGTGAAGTAAAATAAAAATCCTTGGTAGTGTACGTAATGGGTGGTGACCACGAGTCATGGTCACAACAACGAATCGTGAGGTCTCCCATTACGAGCTCAGAAGACTTGAGAAGCAGTGTACTTGACGGATGACTCCATGAGTCGTGGCCTATGATGACGAGTCATTAGGTCCCTCGTGGGGACCAACTGGCAGTTATTTTGCTGTGATTTTAGTAAGGGTTTTGATGTAATTTCTAAGATCCTAAGGCCTAAACTATGTCGTTTTATGTTATGAATGATGTCTTTTAAGAGGGCTAAGTTCATTTTAGGTCATTTACATTCATGCATGCAAAGGTAGAAGGTTAGAGATGGTGATCAAGCTTATTGTTCTTCAAATTCTCTTCAATTTCTTTTTGGGCATTAAAAGAAGTGTAAGAATTAGCTTCAATCAGGTATGTAGAGTTATGAATGGGTGATCCCTTTCACACCCATGCCCATTCACTCTCTAAATCATGAGTTACCTATGTCGAATCTATGGGGTTTTAGCCCAATGCGTGATATTCCTAATTTCTCTACATGGATATGATTTAAATATGTTTCTACTATTGAATTATGAAGCATGGACAAGTTTTATGATGTTTTCAATTAAAATCATGTTTCTAGTTTTATGAATTAAAAAGCCCAAAGTTGAGAAGTTCATGAAAGATGAGATTTGTGATGAATGTATGATGATGATGAGATATTATATTGAAAAGCATGTTTTCAAGCTACCCATGTTTATAATCATTTTTTCAATGTGAATTGAGTATACTCAAGCATGATAAAGCTTTGGACAATGCCCACATGTTCAAGTATGACTTATGATTTCTCGAATTAAACTTACCACATGGTTTTGGAGCGAAGACTCCCAATTGTCTTTCAGCTTATGGTATGGTTTGAGTTAAAGCTTCTCATATGCATGATTTCATATTTGAGATGTAATTGATTATTAAGATTCATCAATAGACGATGTTGAGCTTCATTGAAAAATAATGTAGAGCATAGCATGTTTTTGAGAGTAATGTCTAGCACCGAGTAGGCTATGGGTCGATCATCCTATGCCTTAGAACTACGCGCCAACCTAGGTTTATAGTATTATATATTTTAATTCGGGACCTCTCTTCTGAGCTATCCCCTTCCCCATTGGGCCACGAGCTTGATATCGATATCATGGTATCATTCCTAGCTCTGACAAGGCTTTGGATGGGTCCACCTACTTGAGTGTGATAGTTGGGACCACATAAGCTCTATCGTGGTATGTCAGTTAAATGACGAGTCTCCGATTCCTCATGATTGCAGTTATGCATGTTTACCATTTATGAGATTTCTATACCTATATATGTTCAAAAGTAGGTTTTGAGTCAATGTTCAGTTTTACTCATGACTATTAGATTTCAACTTTGAGTCAATAAATTTAATTATGATGTTATGTTATGTTATTTTGAGATCATGATTTCAGAAAGAATGCATGCAAGCCCTACTCTCTTATCCTTATTGTTTATGATTTACTGTATGCATTGTCTTTAAAAAGATTTTATTTATTTAAGCGGTTTTACTTGCCTTGCATACACGGTACATTCCACGTACCGACTGCATACTCTATGTTGTATCGTTTCATGATACAGGACCCAGCTCTCTGGTTCAGCCCCGTTCATAGTCAGTCTTCAGAGCTAGCATCTTACGTTGTTGGTAAGTCCTCATCCCCCGAGGACTAGACTTATTCGAACTTTCTCTATGTATTTTCAATTTCAGTTTGATTGAGTTAGTAGGGGTCTTGTCCCATCAACTCGTCATGTTTAGAGGCTTTTCAGACATATGGATGTATTCAGGTTCAGATTGTGTATCCTAATGTTAAGTTAGATCTAGACTTCCGCTATGATTATATTATAGATTTATTCAGTTTTATTGATTGAGTTAGATGTATGCTCATGCCATGGGTCGACTTGGAGTCTCTCGGGGCTCCTTGTCCCATGTTGCGATCTGGGCCTCCATTTGGGTCGTGACAAACTTGGTATCAGAGCAATAGGTTTGAAGTGTCCTAGGGTGTCTGAAAGCCGTGTTGGGTAGAGTCTTTTTCATGGGTGTGAAGTGCGCAAACACTTATGATGAAGAGGCTACAAAACGTTTAGGAAATGTTCCTTTCTTTCATGATCTATGTCGTGCGATGAAAAGTCTCCATATCCTTCTAATTCGTGCTATTCGCAATTGCAGAATCATCGCTCCCCGAAGAGTAAATGGTAGATGGAATGGTGATGGAGAAGGCCATGAGGGTGGTAATGGAAACGGGCACCAGCAGGTCCCACCAGTTCAGGAGCACCAGGCACTGGAGCCGGTTGCCCATGTTGAGTTTCGGGAAGCTATTCAGATGCTCGCACAGGCTTTTACCGCTCAGGTCAATCAATAGGTGATTGTGCATGTTCTGCAAAATGGCAATGCAGCGGTGGCTCGAGTCAGGGATTTCTTGTGAATGAACCTATCACGACTCGAGAGTACACCCCGATCGTAAACAAGGGACAAGAAACCCCGAGAGGCCCCAAGTCAATCCATGGCATGAGCATACATCTAAGCCATTCACATGAAGTGGAAGACTTAACATGATTACATGATATAGAGGACATCATGACATGAAATAGAAATTGCGATGATACATGATTCATACATAACAGCTGAGTTCTACATATAGTCTGAAAAGCCTCTAGCCATGATAGATGGGTTGATAGGACAATACCCCAACTAACCCTAAGTACTGAAACTGAAAGAAGCTAGAATCTGAACATAAGACCCTCAAAACATGAGGACTCACCAATACAGAATGAGAGCAAAAGCGGGGAGCAAGCTAAGATCGAGGCTGAACCTGAGAATCGGGTCTTGTATCATAAAATGATACAACATGGAAAGTAAGCAGGTCAGTATTATGAATGTACTGAGTATACAAGGTATGTAAAACAACATTTAAAAACATAAGATTCATAAGAGTAGGACATCATGATCATAAACACTGAAATCATAAGTATACCATAAGGCTTAAGGTTTTCTAAAACATCCGTAAACCTTCCATAATTGTAACATGAGAGAAAGCACCTCACAAAACATGACTTGATCCAAAAGACATTATCATAACATGCATGAAAATAATGAGGAACAGTAGGAGATTTCTATAACCGACATACCCCATATGAGCACACACGGAGCCCGACCTGTAAACCTAGTCGGGATGCCGTTCATACCTTGCCAAGGGTAGAACCATGAAAGGCGTGATATCACTCATGAAGACCCCGTAGGACATAGGGTATAGTCATTGAGTAGGTCCAAAAGCTATGGTGGCACGTAGTTATGAGATTCGAGGCATAACCTGGGCCGCAAACCTACTCGGTGTTAAGTACTACTCTCAAAACATGCAACGTGCTGATAGAAATTCATACATGATATGCATGACTAGTCAAATCGTGATAATCATAACATTCTTGAGAACTCATAGGACTAGCCTTGAAATCAAGGCCCGTGGGTCGGCCAAAATCATAATTCATGAATCATAATCAACATGTGGGCATTGTCCAATATTCATACATACTTGAAATACTTGAATTTATAGAAAACATGGTCATATTAACATGGGTAATTGAAAACATCCTTAAGATTCGAAAATTCATATCATGCTTGAAGGATCACCATTACTATGAACTTCAATAGAAAACCTCATGATTGGGCACTATGATTTTTAAACATTAGATCAACAAAACATTGAGTAAAACAAGTAAAAACAACCCAATAACTCGAATCCATAATTTAGACATGCTACAAGGTATTCATATCGATTTTGGAATAATTTGGGTTAAGACCCATAAGAATTTAGTAATCATACCATAGATTAGTGAGAAATTGGGTATGGGTGGGGACTAAACAACCAATTCAAAACCCCACATACCTGAAACAACTGATTCTAATCTTCCCTTGAAAGCCCGAGATGGAATTTAGAGGAATTGAGGAAGAACACCTTGTATCACCTTCTAATCTTCTCTCTATACTCTTTCATGCCTGAATGAGGCTTAACATGAACTTAACCCCCCTCAAAAAACCCCATTCAGACCTTAAAACGATGTAGTTTAGGCCATAGGAGTTTAGGAATTATGAAAGCACTCTTACTAAAAACGCAGAAATTTCTGGTTGCCAGTCCCCACGAGGGACCTCACGAGTCATTTCCAAGGGGCACGACTCGTGGCCAGGATCCGTCATGCTTACTGCCCAAATCACTCAGGGAACCCCATGAGGGACCCCACGAGTTGTGGTGGCTGTCCACGACTCGTGGTCACCACCCGTGATTCCCACTGCCCAAAACCTTGACCAACCATACACTCCAACCCATGGGTGACCTCATGACTAACCACGACTCGTGGTCACCATCCGTGGCCTTCACTTCCCTTACCAATCTTTCCAAACATCTAAGGCAGACCACGGGGGACCTTACGAGCCGTGAGGTCTGAGCACAACTCGTGGTCATGCCCGTGGCCTCCTCAACCTGAGCCTGTCAACCTTGCTGACCACGAGTCACCTCACGATTCGTGGTCACTCCTCATGACCTACATCACGAGTCGTCCTGAGGTCTGGTGCAAATTTTCAGTTTTTCTCCGTTTTGGCTCCCGGGTCTGATCCTTGGATTCCCGAGATATAACAATATCTCCCCCTTTGAAACATTCATCCTCGAAGGTTAGAAACATGCAAAAAACTCAGAAACAAGCTATCACCATATACAAATACTGATCATTTAAGCTGAAAACTGATGGATCAACTACCTCCGGAAAAAACTACATAAATAAACTGAATTCATACATCACATACATTTACCATATCATAAAACAAACTTGTACGCATGAACAGAACATGAAAATTGATTAGAGGTTTAGGGCAAAAAATGATACCTCAAGCTGAAATTGAGTCGGTAGGGAACAAATAAGGGTATTTAGCTATCATATCCGCTTCGGCTTCCCTCGTAGCTCCCTCAACATGCTGATTTCTCCATAACACCTTCACTAAAGCTACTTCTTTGTTCCTTAGCCTCCGAACCTGACGATCCAAGATTACTACTGGAATTTCCTCATAAATAAGGCTATCTCTCACACCAACACTTTTCACCGGAACGACTAAGGCTGGATCTCCCAAGCACTTTTTCAAGAGCGATACATTGAATACGGGATGAACTGAAGCTAACTCTGAAGGTAACTCTAACACATAAGCTACTTTACCGATATGTCTCACAATTCGGTATGGGCCAACATAGCAGGGACTGTGTTTCCCTTTCTTGCCAAATCTCGTTACTTCCTTCATGGGAGATACAATCAAAAACACCCAATCATCGATCTCGAACTCAAGCTCTCTTCTCCTAACATCTGCATAAGACTTTTGGCAATTTTGAACCATTTTTAGCCTTTCCCTTATCAACTGAACTTTCTCCATAGCCTCATGTACTGAATCTGAACCCACCAACGAAGCCTCACCGACTTCAGACCAACCAATGGGAGACCTACATCTTCGCCCATAGAGAGCCTCAAAATGGAGCCATCTGGATACTTGAATTGTAGCTGTTGTTGTAGGCAAACTCAGTAAGATGTAGGTGATCATTCCAACTACCCTTGAAATCAATAACGCAAGCTCTCAACATATCCTCAAGGTTCTGGATAGTCCACTCCGCCTGACCATCTATTTGCAGATGAAATGCCGTGCTAAGCTTAACCTGTGTACCAAGTCCATTTTGAAAAGATCTTTAGAACTGAGAGGTAAACTGAGTACCTCTATCTGATATGATGGAAAAGAGCACTCCATGCAACCTAACAAACTCCCGAATGTATAACTTGGCATAATGCTCCGCTGAATCAGTGGTTTTGACTGGTAGAAAATGAGCAGCCTTGGTTAAACTGTCTATAACAACCCAAATAGAGTCATGTTGTCTTCGATTGCGGGGCAAACCTATTATAAAGTCCATGTTGATCTCTACCCACTTCCAAGTAGGAATGTTGATATCTTGGAGTACACCTCCGATCTCTGATGCTCAACTTTCACTTTCTGGAAATTCGGACACTTGGCTACAAATTCTGCAATATCCCTCTTCATGCCATTCTACCAATAAATTTCCCACAAGTCATGATATATCTTGGTGACACCTAGATGGATAGAATATCTGGATCCATGAGCCTCATGCAACATCTGACTCCTCAAATCACCCACGCTGGGAACACATAAACGACCCTAGTACCGAAGCACACCATATCCCCCTTTGGAGAAGACCTCTACTTTATGATTTTGAACAACTTCTTTCAACTTTACCAATATTGGATCTTCATCTTTCTTAGCTTTCACCTCAGTTACCAAGGACGATTCTGATCTATTCTGAACAACCACACCACCATCAGTCGAGTCAACTAACCTAACTCCAAACCGTGCAAGTCGATGCACCTCTTTCACTTGCTCCTTTTTGCCTTCACTCACATACGACACACTCTCCATAGAGAGTCTACTAAGTGCATGGCCTTACCCGGGTGGTAAAGGACACTTATGTCATTGTCCTTAAGTAGCTCCAACCACCTTCTTTGCCAAAGATTGAGATCCTTCTGCATGAACACATATTGCAAGCTCTTGTGGTCTGTGAATACATCTACATAAACCCCATACAAGTAGTGTCTCCACATCTTCAAAGCAAATACCACCGTGGCCAACTCAAGATCATGGGTTTGGTAATTCTTCTCATGAATTTTTAGCTTTCTAGAGGAATATACTATAACTTTCCCATACTGCATCAATACACACCCCAATTCAACCCTAGAAGTATCACAATATACTAAGAATCCATCAGTACCCTCGGGTAGGATCAATATCGGTGTTGAGGTGAGTCGGGTCTTTAATTCTTGGAAGCTTTTTTCACAAGCCTCCGACCACTGGAACTTTATTTTTTTCTAGGTCAATCTGGCCAATGGTGCTAAAATTGATGAGAAACCCTCAACGAATCTCCGATAGTAACCTGCCAAGCCTAGGAAACTCCTAATCTCTGAAGGGTTTACCAGTCTGGGCCAGTTCTTTACCGCCTCTATATTCTAGAGTCCACCTTTATACCTTCGCTTGACACTATGTGTCCCAAAAATGCAACTGAGTTCAACCAGACTAGCATTTGCTGAATTTGGTTTATAGTTGGTTATCCTTGATGGTTTGGAGTACTACTCTCAGGTGTGCGGCATGCTCCTCCTTGCTCCTGGAGTATATCAATATGTTGTTAATGAAAACGATCATGAACATGTCCATATATGCCTTTAATACCCTATTCATTAGGTCCATAAAAGTTGCAGGGGCATTGGTTAGTCGAAAATACCTAACAACGAATTCATAATGGCCATACCGAGTCCTGAAAGCGATTTTTCGGGATGTCGCTCTCCCGAACTCTGAGATGGTGATACCCATACTTGAGATCTATCTTGGAGAAACATTTGGCACCCTGAAGCTGATCAAATAGGTCATCAATTCTAGGTAACAAGTATCTATTCTTGACGGTGACCTTATTCAACTGCCTATTTTCAGTGCACATCCGAGGAGAACCATCTTTCTTTCGGACGAACAACACTGGTGCTCCCCATGGAGACTTACTCGATCTAATGAAACCCTTATCCAATAGGTCCTTCAACTATTCCTTTAACTCTTTTATATCGGATGGAGCCATTCTGTAGGGAGGAATTGATATGGGTTGAGTGACGGGTAAAAGATCAATCCCAAAATCAATCTCCCTCTCTGGAGGAACACCTGGTAGCTCATCTGGAAATACCTCAGGATACTCACATACCACGGGGACTGGCTGAACGGTTGGGGTCTCGGACGTGGCATTCTTAACCCTAACCAGATGATATATATAACCCTTAGAAACCATCTTCCTGGCCTTGAGATAAGAGATAAATTGATCTACATGTACCGCTAAACTACCCCTTAATTCTAAAGCTGGTTCACCCGGAAAATGGAACTCCACCGCTCGGGTTCTATAGTTAACAAAAGCATAACATGCAAAAAACAAATCCATGCTCTGAATAATATCAAAATCAGTCATAGCTAATTCTACTAGGTCTGTAGAGGTGACCTTATGCAATACTATAATGGGAAAACTTATATATACCCGCCTAGCTACAATTGAGTCACCAACCGGAGTAGACATAGAGAATGGTCTTCCACACCAGAAACAAGCATCTGAGCCCACCAAACACCTCCCTAGGTGATTCTTGCCACAACTAGTACAATATGGGAATGTACACTCTGTGCACATGCTACTCTGACCCCTCCAACTTGAGGCCCTGCTCCTCTGATCATCTCGAGGCCTGGATGGGGTACCAGCTGAGGATGGTGCTGGTGCTATAGACTTGTGTTGAGACTGATGGTGAGGCCCACCTCCTAGCCTCAGCTGAGAGAACCTGTAGCTATTAGTCTTGGCCCTCTTGGCCTCTCTCCCCCTCATGTGAGCAGCCTTCATCTGCTGGGCATAAAGGACAATACGGGGATAATCCATATCTTGGTGAAGCATAGTTGTCCTGCTGTCCTTGTCCAGATACGCAGCTACGCCATGCACGAATCTGCTTACTCACGCCCTATGGTCCACCACTAACTCCGGGGCATACTTCGACAAGCGAGTGAACTCAAGTAAATACTCTAACACTGTCATCTTTCCCTGTCTGAGGTTGATAAACTCTATTGCCTTCAACTCCCTCATCTCCCGAGGGAAAAACCTATCAAGGAAGGCCATGTGGAACTCGTCCCAACTGATAGGGACCACTCTTGCTTCCCTACTGTCTCTCCATTGATTGTTCCATATGTGGGAAAAACCCTTGAGCTAATAGGTGGCCAAATCAACACACTCCCCACTTGCCACCCCCATAACCTGGGTGACCTTCAAGATTTCCTCGATAAACTCATGTGGATCCTCGTCCACCTTAGAACTCGTGAACTTAGGAGGTTTCATCCTCAATAAATCTCTTACCCTTGTTGCCACCGCATTCCCATTTTGAGGGTAATGCACCACTGTCTGATGATAAACCTGGGCAGCCATGGCCTGCGCCAGCATCTAAATCGCTGCTCTAAACTCAACATGGGCAGCTGGCTTTGGTGCGAGCTCCTCACCGACAGGTGGGGCTGGACGATGCCCATCACCATTGTCTCCATCATGATCATTGCCATTGCCATTTCTTCGGATGTTCACTCATCGTGGAGACATGATTTCTACAAACGTTAATAGCATGAATTAAAAGGATGGAAAGACTTTTCATCGCACGACATAGATCATGAAGGAAGGGATTATTTCCTAAATCTCTATTAGCCTCTTCATCATAGGTGTGGCTCTTTCACACCCATGAAAAAGATTCTATCTAACGCGGTTTCAGACTCCCAAGGACACTTCAAACCTATGGCTCTGATACCATGTTTGTCACAACCCGAGAGTACACCCAGATCGTAAACACGGGAGAAGGAACCCCGAGAGATCCCAAGTCGACCAATGGCATGAGCATACATCTAAGCCATTCACATGAAGCGAAAGACTTAACATGAAAACATGATATAGAGGACATCATGACATGAAATAAAAAATACGATGATACATGATTCATACATAACAGCTGAGTTCTACATATAGTATGAAAAGTCTCTTGTCATGATAGATGGGTTGATGGGACAATACCCCAACTAACCCTAAGTACTGAAACAGAAAGAAGCAAGAATCTAAACATAAGGCCCTCAAAACATGAGGAATCACCAATACAAAATGAGAGCAAAAATCGTGAGAAAGCTAAGATCGGGGCTGAACCTGAGAACCGGGTCCTATATCATAGAATGATACAACATAGAAAGTATGCGAGTCAGTACTTGAAATGCCCTGAGTGTGCAAGGTATGTAAAACAACAATTAAAAACATAAGATTCATAAGGGTAGGAAATCATGATCATAAACACTGAAATCATAAGTATACCATAAGCTCTAGGTTTTATAAAATATTCATAAACCTGCCATAATTGTAACATGAGAGAAAGAACCTCATAAAACATGACTTGAGCTAAAAATACATAATCATAACATGCATGAAAACAATAAGCAACGGTGGAAGATTTCTATAACTGACATACCCCATATGAGCACACATGGAGCCCAACCTGTAAACCTAGTCGGGAGGCCGTTCATACCTTGCCAAGGGTAGAACCATGAAAGGCGTGATATCACTCATGAAGACCTCATAGGGCATAGAGGACAGTCACTGAGGAGGTCCCAAACATAACCACAGTGGCACGTAGTTTTGAGATTCGGGGCATAACCTGGGCCCCAAACCTACTCGGTATTAAGTACTACTTCCAAAACATGCAATATTCTCATAGAAATTCATACATGACGTGCATGGATATTCAAATCGTGATAATCATAAACATGCTTGAGAACTCATAAGACTAGCCATGAAATCGGTCCCATAGGTCAGCCGAAATCATAATTCATGAATCATAATCATCATGTGGGAATTGCCCAATATTCATACATACTTAAAATACTTGAATTTATAGATAACACGGTCATATTAACATGGGTAAATGAAAACATGCTTAAGATTTGAAAATTCATATCATGCTTGAAGGATCACCATAACTATAAACTTCAATAGAAAACCTCATGATTAGGAACTTAATATTCTTAAACATTAGATCAACAAATACATTGAGTAAAACAAGTAAAAACAACCCAATAACTCAAACACATAATTTAGACATGCTACAACATATTCATAAAAATTTTGGAAGAATCATGCAATTGGGTTAAGACCCATAAGAATTTAGTAATCATAACCATAGATTAGGGATAAATTGGGCATGGGTGGGGACTAAACCACCCATTCGAAACCCCACATACCTAAAACAACTGATTCTAATCTTCCCTTGAATGCCCAAGATGGAATTTAGAGGAATTGATGAAGAACACCTTGAATCACCTTCTAATCTCCTCTCTATACTCTTGCATGCATGAGGCTTAACATGAACTTAACCCCCCCCCCCTTAAAAGACCCCATTCAGACCTTAAACTGACGTAGTTCAGGCCTTAGGAGTTTAGGAATTATAAAAACACCCTTACTAAAAACACAAATATTTTTGGTTGCCAGTCTCCACGAGGGACCTCACAAGTCATTGTCAAGGGGCATGACTCGTGGCGGGGATTCGTCATGTTCACTGCCCAAAATCACTCAAGGAACCCCACGAGGGACTCCATGAGTCGTGGTGGCTGATCACGACTCGTGGTCACCACCTGTGATCCCCACTGCCTAAATCTTCACCAACCATACAATCTAACCCACGGGTGACCTCACAAGTCGTGAGGTCTGACCACGACTCGTGGTCACCATCCGTGGCCTTCACTACCCTTCCAAACCTTGCCAAACATCTATGGTAGACCACGGGGGACCTCATGAGTCATGAGGTCTGACCACGACTCATGATTATGCCTGTGGCCTCCTCAACCTGAGCCTGTCAACCTCGCTAACCACAAGTCACCTCATGACTCGTGGTCACTCATCATGACCTACCTCACGGGTCATCCTTAGATCTGGTGCAAATTTTTAGTTTTTCTTTATTTTGACTCCCGGGTATGATCCTTGGGTTCCTGAGGTATAACAGAACCCGCCGGAGTTTCTCAGGTAAAGAGTAGATGAGGACCCACATAAGTTCATAGATAAGATTTTGAAAATCACCCAAGTCATGGGGATGAATAGAGTTGAGTGCGCGGAGTTGGCCTCGTAATAGTCGAAAGGGGTTGCGCGCATTTGGTTTTGCCAATGGAAAGATAGTAGGGCTTCCAGAGCAGGTCCTATCACTTGGGAGGAGTTCCATGTTGCATTCTTAGAACGGTTCTTCCCTCGTGAGACAAGGGAGCTTAAGGCAGCTGAGTTCATAAAACAGAAGCAATGGTGGATGACGGTGTAGAAGTATGTGCTTGAGTTCACCCACCTATCAAAGTACGCCCCGGAGTTAGTAGCTGATCAGAGGGTGCGGGTGAGTAGGTTCGTTCATGGAGTAGCAGGCTATTTGGAAAAGGATTGTAGGACCGCTATGCTCTATCAGGACATGGACTTCCCTCGGATAGTTCTGTACATCCAGCAGATGGAGGCGGCACATCTGAGAGAAAGGGAGGCCAAGACGGCCAGGACCGATAATCACAGATTCTTTCAGTCGAGGTCAGGTGGTGGCACCGACAGCATACCCATCAGAGATCTTCAGCCCCAGCATCTTAAGTGCTGAGTATGCCATCCAAGCCTAGGCATGATCAGAGGGGGAGAGCATCAGGCTCTAGGGGTTAGAGCAACAGACCCGCAGATTCTAGTATTCCAGCTTACTGCAGATGTGTTCGAGGGCACACGGGCCAGTGCTTAGCAGGTACATGTGCTGATTTCGGGTGCTCAAAACTCGGACATATGCCTAGAGATTGCCCTGCAGTGAGATAGGTTCATGATGGGGGCCGAGGCCCAGCTTCTAGTTTAGCCACCCAACCTATACGCTCAGCTTATCAGGTGGCATCTACTAGCACAGGTGGCGGTCAACACCAAAATAGATTTTATGCATTCGCATCCCACCAGGAGTAGGAGGTCTCCCCAAATGTAGTCATTGGTATGTTACAAGTTTTCTATCTTGATGTTTATTCTTTGCTAGATCCAGGGGCTACCTTGTCTTTCATGACACCTTATGTGGCCAGTAGCTTCGGAGTCAGTCCCGAAGTCTTGTCAGAACCCTTCTCAGTTTCTACTCCTGTAGGTGATTCAATTATAGCTAGATGGGTGTATAGAAGTTTCCCGGTCTCAGTCCTTAAGAAAGTCACCTCAGCAGATTTTATAGAGTTATCCATTACCGATTTTGATGTTATCCTCAGCATGGATTGGCTATTTTCATGTTATGCTTTTGTTAATTGTAGAATCCGAGCAGTAGAGTTCAAATTTTGGGGTGAGCTAGACTTAGAATGGAAGGGTAGTTCAACTGTGCATGTAGGTCGTTTCATTTCCTACCTTAAGGCAGAAAGATGATCTATAAATGTTTTATGTACCATCTAGTTAGGGTTAAGTATGCGACGTCCGAGACCCTAACTATCCAGTTTATCCCAGTAGTACATGAGTATCTTTAGGTCTTTCCTGATGATCTACCAGGAATCCCTCCCGAGCGGGAGATTGATTTTGGTATTGACCTTCTTCCCGATATGCAACCTAGTTTATTCCTCCTTAAAGAATGGTTCTAGCCAATCTAAAAGAGTTGAAAGAATAATTGAAGGACTTGTGAGATAAGGGTTTTATTAGACCGATCAAGTCTCCATGGGGTGCACTAGTTCTCTTTGTCCAGAAGAAAGATGGATTCTTCGTATGTGCATTGATTAAAGGCAATTAAACGAAGTCACCGTCATGAATAGGTATCCTCTACCCAGGATCGATGATTTATTTGACCATCTTCAGGGTGCCAAGTGTTTCTCGAAGATAGATCTCAGATCTGGGTATCATCAACTTAGAGTTCTGGAGAGTGATATCTCGAAGAGAGCCTTTAGGATGTTGTATAGTCATTATGAGTTTGTAGTTATGTCTTTTGGACTAATGAATGCTCCTGCAACTTTTATGGACTTGATGAATATGGGGTTCAAGCCATACCTGGATATGTTTGTAATTTTGTTTATTGATGATATCTTGATATACTCTCGAAGCGATGAGGAACATGCCACTCATTTGAGAATAGTGCTTCAGATTCTGAAGGCCAATTATATGCTAAATTCAGCAAGTATGAGTTTTTGTTGAACTCCATAGCATTTTGGGCCATGTGGTATCAAGTGAGCGCATAAAGGTGGATTCTTAGAAGATAGAAGCGATAAAGAATTGGGCCTAGACCGGTGAATCCTTCAGATATTTGGAGCTTCTTGGGTTTAGCCAGCTATTATTAGAGGTGTAGTGAGGGTTTCTCATCTATTGCAGCACCTTTGACCAAGTTGACCTAGACGAATGTGAAGTTCCAATGGTCGGAGGCTTGTGAGAAGAGCTTCTAAGAGTTGAAGACCCGACTTACTTCAGCATCGGTGTTGACTCTACCAGAGGGTACTAATGGGTTCGTGGTCTATTGTGATGCTTCAAGGATCGGACTTTGGTGTGTATTGATGCAGCATGGGAAAGTTATAGCATATGCCTCCAGACAGCTAAAAGTTCATGAGAAGAATTACCTGACCCGTGATCTGGAATTAGCCACGGTGGTATTCACTTTGAATATTTGGAGACATTATTTGTACGGGGTTGATGTGGATGTGTTTACAGACCATAAGAGTTTACAATATGTGTTCACCTAGAAGGATCTCAATCTTCGACAAAGGAGGTGGTTGGAGCTACTCAAGGACCACAATATGAGTGTGCTTTACCATCTGGGGAAGGCTAATGTAGTGGCAGATGCACTTAGTAGACTCTCTATGGAGAGTGTGACTCATGTGGATGAGGGGAAGAAGGAGCTGGTGATAGATGTGCATCGACTTGCAAGGTTGGGGGTTAGGTTGGTTGACTCGACCAATGGCGGTGTTATTATTCAGAACCCGGATCAGAATCATCGTTGGTGATTGATGTAAAAGCTTGGCAAGATATGGAACCGATTTTGGTAAGGTTGAAGGAAGCAGTTCAAAAGTAGAAGGTAGAGGTCTTCTCCAAAAAGGGAGACGTTGTGCTTCGATACTAGGGTCGCTTATGTGTTTTGGATGTTGATGATTTGAGGAGCCGAATGTTGCACGAGGCTTATGACTCCAGGTATTCTATTCATCTAGGTGCCACCAAGATGTATCGTGACTTACTGGAAGTCTATTGGTGGAATGGCATGAAGAAGGATATCGCAGAATTCGTAACTAAGTGTCTGAACTGTCAGCAAGTAGAGATTGACCATCAGAGACCGGGAGGCATGCTTTAGGATATCAGTATTCCTACTTGGAAGTGGGAAGAAATAAATATGGACTTCGTCGCAGGTTTGCCTCATACTCGTCGGCAATATGACTCCATTTGGGTTGTGGTAGACAGGTTGACCAAGGCTGCACAGTTTCCATCGGTCAAAACCATGGATTCAACGTAAGACTACCCTAATATATATACTGATAGCTAGTTTGATTGCATGGAGTGCCCTTGTCCATCATTTCAGATAGAGGTATGATCTTGGGCAGATTTATATGCCCAAGTGATACTCAAACGTATCATTTTTTACCTTGTTGGTTGTGCAATGTGTATATAATATCATGTATTTGGTAATAAAATGCGAATTTATACTAACCAACATGATTAGCATTTGTTTTGCAGGATAATGTGATTTTGAGGAGCTAAAATGCGTGTTGGAACTATGTCGGAGTTGGACTGGGATGCGAGCGTGGAAAAGGCCTTAGATGACACATTTTACAGTGGCTCCGCGATGGAGCCGTGCCACGCTGCCATCGCCGTAGCACACTGCCTGGGCAGAAATAAAAGTGGCAATTTCCAGTGTGCCTGCGCGTCAGCTCCGTGGCACGGAGATAGGCCTCCGCGATGGCCTCCGTGCCACGTTGAGGCCAATTATCCGCACCCTGCAATTTCCAGAGAGGGTCCGCGTCCACGCCGTGTCACGGAGGCAGTGCTCCGCGTTGGCCTCCGTGACACGTTGCTTGTTATTCTGGGAAAAATTTCCCACTAGTATAAATAGCACACTTAGGTTATTTTTAAAGGAGAGTTTTTTAGTTTTAGTTTTTTCAGCCTGAGTTCAGAAGTGGAGAGCAGGAACGTGGTTTTGTGGCAGTTGAAGAATAGAAAAGATAAGAGTTTTCTTCTCTTCCCTTCTTCTTTCCTTCAATTGTATGCATGATTAACACTCATTCTAGGATGATTAATCCAAGAATGAGTGGCTAATTCCTTTCTTGCTGAGGTTTTGAACTTGTGTAATGAATGTTGGTAATAATTGATATGGTTTCTTCTTCTTCTTGCATGTTGTTCTATTAATTCTTGTGTTTATTACATTATTGATTGGCCACCATTAATGTATATCTAAAAAGTCCAATTTCACTCGAGAGAGCATGAAATTGGAAAGTTGTGAATTAATAGGGTATTGTTCTTAACTTGATTTGGGAAAATTGGGTTTTGATGTGCTTTCTTGATAGAAATATACTTGAAAGCCGTATTAGTCAATTTAGGAACCAGAATTGGAGTGTTAGGTCATAAATTGCATTTGATCACAGAAATGTAGACGGATGGTTTATGATTCTAAAGTGAAATTAAATACGGAAATTTTAATTTCTAGGCAAACGTTCTTGGCTAGCAATATGAAGAAGAGGATGACCAAATTATCATGATTATCAAGTTCATTACTCGTTCTTAACCTTGGCATGTGCATATCCATTGTCTAAATTCAACGTAAATAGTAGTTATTAATTTCAGTATATAATTAGTTTAGAAACAAAACTCACTCAAATCTTGGTTGGATTGTTGTTAACATAGTAAAAAATAGAATAGAGATATAGTAAACTAGGCAGTTTTGCATATCTAGAGCAGCCTCCTTGGATCGATACTTGGCTACTTAGCCACTTTATTACTTGTTTGACCATGTACACTTGTGTGTCGGTTTTTAATATATACCGAGCAGCGATACGCGCGCAACAAGTTTTTGGCGCCGTTGCCGGGGAGGCTAGGCGATTTGTAAAATTGTGTTTAGTGTAAATTTACTGTATTTGTATTTTTATTTTCTTAAGTGTTAACAACTTGGTCTTAGCCTGTATTTTGCAGATTTTTATTTCTGTGAACACTGGCAAGGGACAAGGAGCTGGTGGAATCTTACTTAGAGCCAGAACGTGAATTGCACAGTCAACGTAGAGAAGCTCTTCGGAAGAAGCTGCAGTTGCTTAAACAGTCTATAATAGAGCAACCAAATCCACCAGTTGTGCGGGCAGTGTTAGTGCCCGAGGAAGTAGCAGCCAGGCCGGTTCGCGAGGTGGCAATCCCACATGCTAATAATGTACATTCCAGCATCCGCAAACCAGAGCCTGGGGGGAGATTTGAGTTAAAGCAAAATATGGTGCAACTTTTGCACACTAGCGGGCAGTTTACCGGTCTCCCTCACGAAGATCCGCAACAACATCTCCAGAACTTCTTGGAGATAAGTGACACTTACATCCCCGCTGGAGTGTCACCTGATTATGTTCGGCTCACCTTATTTCCATTTTCCTTACTGGGTGAAGCCAAGAGGTGGTTAAAAGCTGAGCCACCCAACTCTATATCAATGTGGGATGATCTTGCAAGGAAGTTTTTGATCAGATTTTTCCCTTCAGGTAAAACAGCTAAACTTAGAAGTCAGATTCTAAGTTTTAAACAGAGGGAAGGAGAAAATCTTTATCAAGCCTGGGAAAGATTCAAGTCCATGTTGCGAGACTGTCCTCATCATCATCAGTCAAACGAGGTGTTGGTACACACTTTTATTGAGGGTTTGGAACCCCACACTACAATTTTGTTAGACTCAGCAGCTGGAGGGCAAGCGCTGGAGAAGACTTATGAGGAGCTGTACACTTTGCTCAACCGAATTTCACAAGGCAATCCGGAATGGAATGCAGATTCTTCAAGAGGTGGAGCAAGGAAAGCAGCGGGAGTGCTTGAAGTGGATGGATTCACAGCTATCGCTGCACAGATAGCTGCTTTGCAAAATCAGTTAAACACTCACTTCAGCAATATGAATTTGAACCAGCCTTCAGCCTCAGTCAATGCAGTCCAACAGACGTGGTGTGAAGTGTGTGGTAGTAGTGAGCATTCAGCTGAATGCTGTGGTGCAAATCCTGATTCTGTCAACTTTGTGGGCAATGCACAGAGGAATCAACAGCAGTTTGGTGGTGGCTACAACTCGAACTGGAGGAATCATCCAAATTTTTCGTGGGGTAGCAACAATCAACAAGGCCAGGGTTTAGGGCAGGGTATGCACAGAAACCAAGGAGGGCAACAAGGCTATCAGAATCAGTTTAGAAATCACAATGCCCCTCCTCCACCACCATCACCGACTATTGAGGAAATGTTCAAGACCATGATTGCCAACCAGGAACAATTGCAGGCTGACTATGTCAAATTGGCAGCCGAAGTAAAGAACAATCAATTGGCAACCAAGGCTCTTGAATATCAGTTTGGGCAATTTGCTAGTGCCCAAAATACTAGACCAAGGGGAGGACTACCTAGCGACACGGATCCCAATCCTAAGCAGGTAAATGCAGTGACCACGAGGAGTGGTTTACAATTAAAGGAGGTGGAACCGGAAAGACCGCCTCAGAAGTCAGGAGCAGCAGATGTTGAGGGAGAACAAACCTCAGATACGGGGAAGACCAAAGAAGCTGAACCAGCAAGGCCTCCACCCCCGTTCCCTCAACGACTTAAGAAACACAAGGAGGCGGCGTGTTTCCAGAAATTCATGGAGGTACTTAAACAGGTACATGTTAACTTACCTCTTGTTGATGTCTTGCAGGGTGTGCCAAAATATGCGAAGTATATCAAAGACATCGTGGCCAACAAAAGTCGCTTGACTGAGTATGCCACGGTGGCTTTAACGGAGGAATGCACATCCCGTATTCAGAACAGGTTGCCCACTAAACTGAAGGATCCTGGAAGTTTTACTATCCAGCTGACGATTGGGCAAAGTATCCGAGCTCGTGGGTTATGCGACTTGGGGGTAAGTATAAATCTGATGCCATCTTCGGTATTCAGAAAGTTAGGGCTAGGGAGTCCTAGACCTACAACAGTGATCTTACAGCTAGCAGACAGGTCTTTAGCTAAGCCGGATGGCATTGTTGAGGATGTGCTAGTGCAGGTAGGCTCCCTCATTTTTCCGGTAGATTTCATTGTTCTGGATTTTGAACCAGATGCGGAAGTTCGATTTATTTTGGGACGACCCTTTTTGGCAACCGGAAAGGCATTGATCGATGTAGCTGCGGGACAACTCACAATGCGAGCACACGACAAGGTTGAGGTGTTCGACGTGTACAAGGCACCTAAGCTCCCGACTGTCTATAAGGAACTCTCGGTGATCAACGTGATTGATCATGGGAATGCAAATGGATTGAGTGATTCTCGAGAGTTACTAGGTAGGCCACCAGACAAGGTTGAGAACTACTGGGGAGATGACCATGACCGGGACAAATCGTCCATCTCCCTAGTAGAAACTTGAGCATAAAGGTTGTCGAGCCGCGATGTTAAACCAGGCGCTGCACGGGAGGCAACCCGTGAAAAATATTTTTTTCTTTCCTTAGTGTAAAGTTTTTCTTTTATTCTATTTTCTTTTCTTTTTCTTGACTAGGCTTAGATTTGCGTTTTATTTAGTAAATTTTTTTTTTATTTAGTAATTTAGTAAATTTTTTATTTTTTAGTAGGGAATCTATTAATTTAACCAATTTTTCTTTAGTGAGGTGATTTTCAGGTATACTGGAGGAAAAATACTTGGAATCGAGGAAACGAGGCGAGATATGAAAAATAAAATTTGATGGTGAAATAGAGCACTGGCGCATTGGCGCCGTGTCACGGAGGCAATGCTCCGCGTTGACCTCCGTGACACGTTGAAGGCAAATCTGGAATTTTTTTAAAATTCTAGTAAGCCAACGCGTTGGCTCCGTGTCACGGAGGAGGGGCTCCACGTAACCCTCCGTGACACATTGCCCTTATCCCAGTGCTGGGTCACACCGGGTTTCCGGGTGACCCGCGTGTTTCCTTTAAATAAACCCCCGATTTTCGCCCATTTTTCCCCATTCCCTCTACCCTCCGCGACAAAAACACCCATTCCCCTACCCCCAAGCAACGTGCCACGTTAATAGGCAAGGAAAACGTCAAGTTTTCGTCGATTCTTCAGTTCCAAGGTATGTTTCCATCGTCTAACTCAATTTTTTGGCGATTTTTGTCAATTTTGGGCATGTAAGGTGAGACATACCACCTTAGGTAGAAATTAAACATGATGGTGAATTATGTTGTGATTGATTATGTTCGGATTGTTGTATTTGGCATTTGAACTTGTCGATTATGTAAATAATTCGAAATTGATTGTCGAACTCTATCCTAGGGCTGGGGTTGTTGAATTTGACTCGGGCAACTTGATTGTTTGGTGAATTCAATGCCGGGGGGTGTTTATTATTTGAGATAAGTCATGGTAAATAGTGTGTAAATGTTCAAAGACGACTAATTCTCGAATTTTTGTGGGAAATTGCATAATGTGTAAATTGGTTAGATTGTTTAGATTAGCTTGTATACGAAATATTTTCTAGTTGTTTTTAGTTGTTGTTGTTGTTATTGTTGCTAAGTGCTATGGGTGAATAGCTGTCGATAGTAGGATTGGGTTAGCTGTATGAAGTCTGAGTAGTTCGCTAGCCGTTATGCTGTCGAAATTTTGTGAACGCACTAAGCAATATGTTATAGTTGATTGTTTTTGGGGTGTAAATAGAGCTATCCTTGCTAAAATGTTGTAAATATTGTTAAAGACTAAGTGTGGGGTAAATTTTGTTTAACCCGACCTTAGCCGAAGCTAGCAAGTTTTTAGCTTAACGTTGTGCTTGTTTGTGTAAATTGACAGGTACAATGGCCAGCCGACAAGATAAGGCAAGGGTGCTTTAACCTCAGGCACCGGCAGAAAGAGAATGAGACTGGGCACTGCTATCCCAGCTGCACCTGCTGTTCCACGCGGTCAACACCGCCGATACGGGACACGATGGGTCACCGATGAAGGGAAGAAATGGTACGCAAAGCATAAGGAGAACAAGTACTTCCCGGAGGAACATATTGCAAGGGAACCACTTGCACAGGAGTTCCCTCGCATTGTACAGAGGATTGAGGCAGCTGGGCTCAGCTTTATTTTTCAGGAGCCCAAGGAGTGCAACCTTCACCTGGTCCGGAAATTTTATGCAAACTGGAACCCGGCCATCAGGAGCCATACTATTAAAATCAGAGGGCAGATTGTCACTCTGGAACCCCAACAACTGAATGCCATCGTTGGAGCGCGGGACACAGACGCCCACGTCCTCCGCCAGTTAAACATCACCCCACCGTACGCTGACATCAGACGTACATTGTGTGGGGCTCGATCCACATCCCGATGGAGCAGACACAAAGAGAGGGGTTACCATCAGACTCTGCCTTATTCGCAGATGAACAGGGAGGCAAGAATCTGGCTTAAAATTGTATGTTCGTGTTTGATCCCGGGAGTGCATATGACAGACGTGACCCGGGACCGTGTCTGCCTGGTGTATGCCCTTATGAAAGGGCTTGAGATTAATGTGGGGGCGGTCATAATATCCGCCATGAAGAGAGCCAGACTACACCAGGGCCACAGATACGGGTTTGGCGGACTCATCACCACCTTCCTCCGAGGCCTCGACATTGAGGAAGAAGCCTTGGATTACATTCCGCAGTTGGAGCGGAGGGCCCTTGATGTGACAAAGACCAAGGCCCCCGACACTACACACGGACCGGTGCTGACTCTGGGCGAGCGACATGCTCGTGACGACCAGTATATGGCCCATATGTTCGGCATGCAGATGCTGCAGCTACGGATAGGTGGGAGACCAGCCACCGAGGATGAGTTATGGCAGCTGGAGCTGGACTACCCCTTTGGAGAGAACGCCAGAGCTTTATGCAAGGTGGGGCCAGCCTTTGTGGAGCCGACTGATGATGACGTCCCTACTGATGAGGAGACACGTCGTGAGGACTCTGATGTAGAGTCCGATGACGACGATGGAGCAGATTCGGATATGGGCGACGAGGCCGCAGCACCGGATGAGGAAGTCAAATATTTCGACTGAGCAGGGAGTTTCACCACCCAAAATTTTGTGCTTTGTATTGTTGTGAACACTGGGGACAGTGTTCGATTTAAGAGTGGGGTGGGGAGTAGTTAGGTGCTGGGTCATAGGCTCTAAACTTGCTGTATAATTTTTCCTTGACGTTTATGTATGTATGTGCTTTCCCTGTTGTTGTGAACTGATTTTGTGATCTATGTGTATATATTTGTGTTGTGGCTGATGATGTGTGTTTTGAAAGTTATGGTTGCCTTTGTAAATATTTTGTAAATTTTGTAAATATTTTTTTTCTATCGATATGATCGATATTTTTCAAAATTTTTGCGAAAAGATTTTGCATTTATCAACATATTTTGCAAATATTTTCTATCGAAATGATCGATGTGTTGCAAAAATTTTGAAGTTTTATTTTTGGGTTTCTCGGAGTTTATTTTCGGTTCTTTTACCGAGAATAGTCCCATTGAACCGATGTCATAGTTAGTGACCGTTCCCTATGATGGATGGATGACGACCGTCTTAAGGGAAATGTAGTCGATAGGAGCAGATGTTTTGTTTTTAGTTTCTTTGGTGGATTGCATCAATAAACTGTAGTTGCTTATGGTTGCTAAAATTTTGTTGCGTGTTGTAATTGATGTTCGAAATGTGAAAATGATTCGGTTGAAAGCATGCAATTGTGTAAATATGTTGAGTTACCTAGGCTATAGAATTTGGTTCATTATGATTGAGGCTTAATCTTGAATTCATGTAATTGACTAATTAAAGAGTCTGTGAATGCATCTTGATTCGAGCATGTGCATGAAGTGTGAGTGAGGTTTTGCTATTCCATGTCATTGTGAATTGTCTAGAACTTTCCTAGTGTGTATACAAAACGAAATGAAGGAGGTGTAGTGTTGGAAAGGATGTAGGCATTTCTTTGTTTTAACTGTTAGTTTCCATTTTTTTTTCTTGTCAAATTCTACCTTTTTATATGTTGTATACCCTAGTCAGCCCGTTGAGCCTTTAGCCGATTTCTTTCTTTTGTCCAGAATTGTATAAACTAAGCTTTATTCCTTCTTTTCATTAGCCTTAAAGTCTTTAAGAAGCTCTTAAGCGCTCATAAAGAACAGAAAATGTTTCCCAAAGTGTTAAAGAGTGAAAAGAGTGAAAAGAAAAGAAAAGCAAAGTGAGGAAAGAAAAGATGATGTTGAAGAGGCACCCGTTGTAATTAAATGAAATTGAGGGTACAGGAAAACCTTCTATTTTGTGTCAAGTGTGCCTGATGAAATGGGTTGTATGAAAGTAAACCAGCATGAATGGGAGAAAAAGAGAAAAGAGAGGAACAATGTCCATGCGTCGATGGGAATGAGTTAAAAAGGCGCTTAAGGATGCTAGCGACTATTATTGGCTAATCCAATATATATACACTCGATCCATAGCCCAGCTACAACCCATTAAAAGTCCTATTTGATCCTACATTGCATTTCTTTATATTAGTGGAGTAATACACTAAGGGCAAGCCTATGGGTCATGACATGATGCATGTGAATTCTTTTGGGAGAGAGAGTGAAATTAATTTGTATATGCCCCTACTTGCATGTTTGTGTGCTGCATGAACATAAAAAGGGGAAGTTTCTCTCGAGTTGTGAGGGTACATGCTTGATGAAAGATTGATTTTCGTGTCGGATTTCTTGATTAGTTGATTTGCATGAGTTTGCCGATATCAAGAATCAATTCTTAAAAGTCTAGGAAGCCTCGATGTATTAAGGTCATTGTCTTGTACGACCAAGCATGTTTTCTTGATGATTTGCAAAAATCGAATAATCGGTATGACCGTAACGTAAATGGCTGCACCATAGTGACAAAGGTTGAGATGTGATGTGCATGATTTGTGTATGTGTTGTTCGAGGACGAACAAGGATTTAAGTGTGGGGTAAGTGATCTTGGGAAGATTTATATGCCCAAGTGATACTCAAACGTATCATTTTTTACCTTGTTGGTTGTGCAATGTGTATATAATATCATGTATTTGGTAATAAAATGCGAATTTATACTAACCAACATGATTAGCATTTGTTTTGCAGGATAATGTGATTTTGAGGAGCTAAAATGCGTGTTGGAACTATGTCGGAGTTGGACTGGGATGCGAGCGTGGAAAAGGCCTTGGATGACACATTTTACAGTGGCTCCGCGATGGAGCCGTGCCACGCTGCCATCGCGGTAGCACACTGCCTGGGCAGAAATAAAAGTGGCAATTTCCAGTGTGCCTGCGCGTCAGCTCCGTGGCACGGAGATAGGCCTCCGCGATGGCCTCCGTGCCACGTTGAGGCCAATTATCCGGACCCTGCAATTTCCAGAGAGGGTCCGCGTCCACGCCGTGTCACGGAGGCAGTGCTCCATGTTGGCCTCCGTGACACGTTGCTTGTTATTCCGGGAAAAATTTCCCACTAGTATAAATAGCACACTTAGGTTATTTTTAAAGGAGAGTTTTTTAGTTTTAGTTTTTTCAGCCTGAGTTCAGAAGTGGAGAGCAGGAACGTGGTTTTGTGGCAGTTGAAGAATAGAAAAGATAAGAGTTTTCTTCTCTTCCCTTCTTCTTTCCTTTAATTGTATGCATGATTAACACTCATTCTAGGATGATTAATCCAAGAATGAGTGGCTAATTCCTTTCTTGCTGAGGTTTTGAACTTGTGTAATGAATGTTGGTAATAATTGATATGGTTTCTTCTTCTTCTTGCATGTTGTTCTATTAATTCTTGTGTTTATTACATTATTGATTGGCCACCATTAATGTATATCTAAAAAGTCCAATTTCACTCGAGAGAGCATGAAATTGGAAAGTTGTGAATTAATAGGGTATTGTTCTTAACTTGATTTGGGAAAATTGGGTTTTGATGTGCTTTCTTGATAGAAATATACTTGAAAGCCGTATTAGTCAATTTAGGAACCGGAATTGGAGTGTTAGGTCATAAATTGCATTTGATCACAGAAATGTAGACGGATGGTTTATGATTCTAAAGTGAAATTAAATATGAAAGTTTTAATTTCTAGGCAAACGTTCTTGGCTAGCAATATGAAGAAGAGGATGACCAACTTATCATGATTATCAAGTTCATTACTCGTTCTTAACCTTGGCATGTGCATATCCATTGTCTAAATTCAACGTAAATAGTAGTTATTAATTTCAGTATATAATTAGTTTAGAAACAAAACTCACTCAAATCTTGGTTGGATTGTTGTTAACATAGTTAGAAATAGAATAGAGATATAGTAAACTAGGCAGTTTTGCATATCTAGAGCAGCCTCCTTAGATCGATACTTGGCTACTTAGCCACTTTATTACTTGTTTGACCACGTACACTTGCATGTCGGTTTTTAATATATACCGAGCAGCGATACGCGCGCAACAAGGTACTCAATTTACCTCTAAGTGTTGGAGGTCATTTCAAAAAGGACTTGGTACTCAGGTTAAGCTCAACACAACATTACCTACAAATGGATGGTCAAGCAGAGCGGAAAATTCAAACTCTCGAAGACATGTTGAGGGCATGCGTAATTGACTTTAAGGGTAGTTGGGATGATCATTTGCCTCTTATCGAGTTTGCGTACAATAACAACTATCATTCAAGCATCCAGATGGCTCCATTTGAGGCTCTCTATGGGCGGAGATGTAGATCGCCCATTGGCTGGTTCGAGGTTGGTGAAGCAGCGATGGTAGGAACAGATTCAGTTTATGAGCCTATGGAGAAGGTTCAGTTGATAAGAGTGGGTCAAAAAATGCTCAGAGTAACCAAAAGTCCTATGCCGATGTGAGAAGGAGAGAGTTAGAATTTAAAGTTGATGATTGGATATTTCTGAAGGTGTCTCCCATGAAGGGAGTGATAAGGTTCGGAAAGAAGGGGAAACTTAGTCCCTGCTATGTTGGTCCATACAGGATAGTGAGATGTGTTGGAAAGGTGGCTTATGAATTGGAGTTACCCTCAAAATTAGCTTTTGTACATCCTATTTTCCATGTATCTCTCTTAATGGGTGATCCATCTTAAGTTGTCCCATTGGGTAGTGTTGGTGTGAAGGACAGTCTCAGTTATAAGGAGGTTCTAGTAGAAATGATGGATCATCAAGTTCGAAGGCTAAAGAACAAGGAAGTGCCTCAGTTAAAGTGTTACGGAGGAATCAACATATTGAGGGAGCTAAGTGGGAAGTCAACGCGGATATGATGGCTAGATACCCATATTTATTCTCTACTAACTCAGTTCCAGCTTGAGGTGTCAGTTTTACTCTCAAACTCTACTTAGTTTTCATGTGTAGTTCATGTGCCCAAGTTTCTTTTATGTATATGGATGTATGTATAATAGGTGAATTCAGTTCAGCTATGTAGTTTGAATCGGAGGTAGTCATTCCGTCAGTTTTCAACTTAAATGATCAGTATTTGAATATGATGATTGCATTTCTCTACTTTTCTGTATGTTTTTCAACATTCGAGGATGAATGTTCCCAAGGAGGAGATATTTTTATATCCCAGAAGCCCAAAGATCAGACCCAAGAGTTGAGTTCAGATTTTTGGGTGAGTCACTCTTAGAATGGAAGGTTAGTTCAGTCGTGCCTGTAGGTCGATTCATTTCATATCTTAACGCCAGGAAGATGATTTCCAAGGGTTTCATGTATCATCTAGTTAGGGTTAAGGATGTGGAGTCCGAGACCCCAACCATTCAGTTAGTTATAGTTGTATGTGAGTACCCAAAGGTCTTTCCTGATGATTTGCCAAGTGTCCCTCCCGAGCGGGAGATTGATTTCGGTATAGATCTTCTTGCCGACACTCAACCTATATCTATTCCTCCATACAAAATGGCTCCAGCCGAGCTAAAAGATTTGAAGGATCAGTTGGAGGATCTGTTAGATAAGGGCTTTATTAGGCTGAGTAAGTCTCCATGGGGTACACCCGTCCTGTTCGTTCGAAAGAAAGATGGTTCTCTTCGGATGTGCATTGATTATCGATAGTTGAACAAAGTCACTGTCAAGATTAGGTACCCCTTACCTAGGATTGATGATTTGTTTGATCAACTTTGGTGTGCTAAGTGCTTCTCGAAGATAGATCTCAGATCTTGGTATCATCAGCTCAGAGTTCGGGAGAGTGATATCCCTAAGATGACATTTCGAACACGGTATGGTCATTATGAGTTTGTAGTTATGTCTTTTGGACAAACGAATGCTCCTGCAGATTTTATGGACCTAATGAACAGGGTGTTCAAGGCATATTTGGACATGTTCGTGATTGTGTTCATTGATGACATCCTTATATACTCACGAAGCAAGGATGAGCAAGCCACTCATTTGAGGATAGTGCTTTAGACCCTCAAGGTTCGTCAGTTGTATGCAAAGTTCAGCAAATGTGAGTTTTGGTTGGACTCGGTGGCGTTTCTAGGCCACGTGGTATCAGGTGAGGGCATAAAAGTAGGCTCTCAAAAGATTGAGGCGGTAAAGAACTGGCCCAAGCCGGTGAACCCATTAGATATTAGGAGCTCTTTGGGCTTAGTAGGTTACTATCGGAGATTCGTGGAGGGTTTTTCATCTATTGCCACACCATTGACAAAATTGACTCAGAAGAACATGAAGTTCCAATGGTCGGATGCTTGTGAGAAAAGCTTCCAATAGTTGAAGACCCAAATCACTATAGCACTTGTGTTGACCTTACCCGAGAATACTGATGGCTTTGTGGTATATTGTGATGCTTCGAGAGTCAGACTGGGATGTGTGTTGATGCAACGTGGGAAGGTAATAACATATGCCCTCGAGACAACTGAAAGTTCATGAAAAGAATTACCTGACCCAGAATCTCGAGTTGGCCGCGGTGGTGTTTGCATTGAAGAAATGACGGCATTACTTGTATGGGGTCCACGTGGATGTATTTATAAATCACAAGAGCTTGCAATATGTGTTCACAGAAAGATCTAAATCTTCAGCAAAGGAGGTTGCTGGAGTTACTAAAAGACTACGACATGAGTGTCCTCTACCACCTGAGCAAGGCTAATATGGTTGCGGATGCACTTAGTAGGGCTCTATGGAGAGTGTGGCAAATGTGGATGAGAGAAAGAAGGAGTTGGTGAAATACGTCCACCAACTCGCCAGGCTTGGAGTTGATTGATCGATTCGACCAGTGGCGGCGTTGTTGTGCAAAACGGGTCAGAATCATCCTTGGTGGTTGATTTCAAGTCTAGGTGTGATGAGGATCCAATTTTGAGAAGCTGAAGGAGTCAGTGCGGAGTCAAAAGGTGGAGGTTTTCTCCCAAGGGGGAGATGGTGTGCTACGATCTAGGGTCGTCTATGTGTCCCAGATGTTGATGATTTGAGAGTTAGGATATTGCATGAGGCAAATGGTACTATATATTCTATCTATCCAGGATCCACGAAGATGTATCAGGACTTATGAAAAATCTGTTGGTGGGATGGTATGAAGAGGGATGTCGCAGAGTTCGTAGCAAAATGTCCGAACTATCAACAAGTGAAGGTTGAGAATCAAAGGCTGGGAGGTGTACTTCAGGATATCAACATTCCCACTTAGAAGTGGGAAGAGGTTAATATGGATTTCATTATAGGCCTACCTCGCACTCGACGACTTTATGTTTCTATCTGGGTGGTCGTAAACAAGTTAACCAAGGCTGCACACTTTCTACCGGTCAAGACCACGAATTCAGCGGATGACAATGCTAAGTTGTATATTCAGCAGTTGGTTCGACTTCACGGAGTGACCTTGTCTATTATTTCAGATCGAGGTACTCAGTTTACCTCTCAGTTTTGGTCGTCTTTCCCAAAAGGGCTTGGGACTCAGGTTAAGCTCAGCACAACATTCCATCCGCAAAAAGATGGCCAGGTGGAGTGGACAATTAAAACTCTCAAAGACATGTTAAGAGCTTGTGTGATGGACTTTAAAGGTATTTGGGATGATCACTTGCCCTTGTTTGAGTTTGCTTACAATAACAACTACCACTCCAATATCCAAATGGCACCATTCGAGGCTCTTTATGGGTGGAGGTGTAGATCTCCCATTGGATGGTTTGAAGTGGGTGAGGCAGCCATGATAGGGCCTGGTTCGGTTCATAAGGCCATGGTAAAAGTTCAGTTGATAAGGGATCGGCTAAAGACTGCTCAGAGTCGTCAGAAATCATATGCTGATGTGAGGAGAAGAGATTTGGAGTTTGAGGTGGCGATTAGGTATTTCTAAAGGTATCTCCCATGAAGGGAGTAATGCAGTTCGGAAAGAAAAGAAAACTCAGTCCCCGCTTTGTTGGTCCCTACTTGGTTGTGAGAAGAGTTGGTAAAGTAGCTTATGAGTTTCACTTGCCATTGGAGTTATCTTCAGTTCATCCCATGTTTCATGTGTTACTTTAGAAGAAGTGTTTGGGGGACCCAACCTTGGTGCTCCTGGTAGACAACATTGGGGTAAAAGACAGCCGCGGTTATGAAGAAATTCCCATTGAAATCTTGGATTGCCATGTTCGGAAGTTGAGGAACAAAAAAATAGCTTCAGTTAAGGTCTTATGGAGAAGTTGATCTTGGGCATAATTGCATGCCCAGGTGCTAGTTTATAACTCAATTTAATCTTGTTTATCTAATTATTTATATACATTCTCATGTGAATTGTAATAAAATGTGAATATATACTAACCAACATGATTAGTCCTTGTTTTTGAAGGTTAATAATGCATTTGAGGAACTAATTCATGATTTGGTGAAGTGGAGGAATGGAATCAAGAGCAAAACGTGAAAGTCAACAAGAAAAAATGCAAAATTTGGCCTGTGGTGGAACAGCAACGTCTCACGGAGGCAGTGCTCTGCGATACACAACGTGTCATGGAGGCAGTGCTCCGCGATACACACCATGTCACGGAGGTAGTGATCTGCGATACACACCGTGTCACGGAGGCAGTGCTCCGCGATACACTCCGTGACATGTTGCTTGTTTTTCCGGGAAAAATTCCCACTAGTATAAATAGAACACTTAGGTTCATTTTTAATTATTCTGACTTGGTGGAGCAAGAACGTGGGTTACAGGCAGTTGAGGGGACGAAAATCTTAGGGTTCTTCTCTAACTCTTTCTTCTTTAATTCAATTGTTTTTATAATTAACACTCATTTAACGATGTTTAATCCACAAATAAGTGGCTAAATCCTCTTCTTGCTAAGGTTAAGAACAATTGTATTAAAATGTAGTTATTGATCAATTGGGTTTTTCATCTTTTCTTCCATGGTTGTTCTATTGATTCTTGTTCTTAATTCTATTGATTCTTGTTCTTACTGCATTAATGTGTGGCCAATGTTAATGTATATCTAAAAAGTCCGGTTTCACTCGAGAGAGCAAGAAATTGGAAAGTTGTGAATCAATAGGATATGATCTTTTCTTAGTTTGAGAAAATTGAGAATTGATTTACCTTCAGGATAGAAATATACCTGAAAGTCGTATTAGTCAATTAAGGAATCGGTTTTGTATGGCTAGAACATGAATTTCATTTAATCACAGAAATGTAGGTGGACGGTTCATGATTCTTAAGTTGGGTTAAATACGAGAGTTTTAATCCATTGGCAATAATTCTTGACTAGCAACCGGAGGAAAGATTAACCAAAAATTGTATCGATAATTAGTTTCTATACATGTTCATTTAGCCTCAGCATGCTCACATTCATAGTTCAGACTCACATTAGATATTTGTTTTAGACTTAGCATACAATTAGAAATCAAAATATCAAACTCTTCTTTGCACTGTTGTCTTCATTTTTAGAGTAAGTATAGTAACACTTAAGTAGTTATTCACTTATCCCAGTCCCTGTGGGATCGATACTTGGCTTACTTAAGCCACTTTACTACTTGTTCGACCACGTCCACTTGCGTGTAGTAAATACCCCGGAGCAGACGTGAACAGAAGTCAGTAATGTTGAGGGAGCTACGTGGGAAGCTAAAGCAGATATGATGGGAAAATATCCACATTTATTCTCTACCGGCTCAGTTCCGACTTGAGGTATCAGTTTATCCCTATGACTCTATCTATTTTTCATGTTCAGTTCATGTGTACAAGTTTCTTTTATGTGTATGAATATGTATGTGAGGTATGAGATCATTTTAGCTATGTGGCTTCATTCAGAGGTGGTCATTCCGTGAAAGTTTCGGTTAAAACGATCAGTATATGGTTAAGATAAATTGTATGTTCTATTGTTGGTTGTTTCCTACATTTGAGGACGAATGTTCCCAAGGGGGAGATATTGTAATACCCCGGAAGTTCTTAGGAATAAACCCCGGGGAGTTAGAATTCTAAGTGCAGAAATTTGGGAAAAATTTTGCAAGATGAGCCACAGAAAGACTCGTGATAGCAAACCACGAGTCGTTGTATGTGGTCATGGTGTGAAGTCATGCCTGGTGTTGGGGTGGACCACAGGCATCACAATGACCCGTTGTGAGAAGGCACGGGCAATTGTTAGTGATCGTAGGAAGGAAGTGGACCTGGGCAGTGGCTAAAACAGTTTGAAACCACAGTCTGTTCTTTGGAAGGATGACTCGTCCTGTTGAGCCGTGGGTTTAAATCAGAATCCGGGAAGTTTGGCAGTCTAGACCACGGGCGTATACCACACGTCGTGGTATCTTCCTATGGTCCGTTGGTTCAATCATGGGATCATCCAGTGCAGGTTTTTTTGCGATTTTAGTAAGGGCATTTCTGTCATTTTCTAGTCCTAAGGATCTATACTACGTCGTTTAGGGACCTTTTTGAATGGTTTTTGTAGGGGAAGACCTATTCTAAGTGCATACTCCCCATGCATGCAAGGTTGAAGGCTTGAAGGAGGTGATTCAAGGCCAAAATTCAAGGTTTCCTTTGGAATCTGATCTTGGGCAATTGAAGGGTGATAGAATTCCTCATTTCCAGGTATATAGGGTTTTAATAGGTGTCTCCCTTCCACACCCATGCCCAATTCCTATCAAATTGTGTTAAATTATAAATAGTCAAGTATGGGGTTTTGATCAATTGCATGATTCTTATATCTCTATTCATGGGTATGATTAGATTGAGTTGATATTGATGATTTACAAAGCTTGGGAGGATTCTAACTTGTTTTCTCTTATAAAAATTATTTTTCTAAAAAAAATTGAATCAAAAACCCCCATGGATGAATAGTTCATAGAAGAGATAATTTATGATACGTGTGTGATGATGATGAAATAAATAGCGAAAGCAGGTTTCTAACCCTACCCATGATTGTATTGATGCTTTCAAAGTGAATAGAATTAATCCAATTATGATAGAGTTTTGGGTGATGCCCACATGATGTTTTAAAGTAATTATTCTCCCAGACATAAGCTTACCACATGGTTTGAAGTGAATTGTCCTCAACTCTTATTATAAATTCTAGCTTGTGGTATGTTTCGAAGTAAAGCCTCCTATATGTACGAAATCATAATTAGGATGTGTGTCACTATAAGCTTGGTCGATAGACAATGTTAGGCTTCATTTACATATGATGTTGAGTTTATCTATGATGTTATTATGAGTTTTGTCAATAGACAATATTGAGCTTCGTTTCATATGATGTTGAGTTATGCTTGATTTCATATTGAGCTTTGTCATTAGACGATGTTGAGCCTCGTCAATTGACAGTGTTGAGCTTCATTATATACGATGTAGAGCACTGCATGTTTTGGGAGAAGAGTCTAGCACCGAGCGGGTTAAGGGTTGATTATCCTATACCCCAGAACTACGCGCCAACGTAGGTTGATACTTATATATTATTGGGACCTCCCTTGTGAGCTATCCCTGGCCGATTGGCCCTTGAGCTTGATATCGATATCTTGGTAGAATCCATCTCCCTAACAAGGTTATGGATGGCTCTTCCCACTTGAGTGTGATAGTTGGAACCACGTAAGCTTTATCACGGTATGTCGGTTAAGTGACGAGTCTCCCACTGTCTATATCTTCCAGAATTGCATTTTCATTACTAATGATGGTTACCTTATGCATGCATGTTCTAAAACTAAGGTTGAATCATTGTTCAGCTTTTGATATAAATGTTATGTTTCATCTTGAGTCATTCGAGTCAGTCAGGAGGTTCTAAAGCCATGCATGATCATGTATAATATGAGTATGAGTTCATAGTGAATGCATGTGGTCTTTTTCTTATCTTTAAAAGCTTATGATATGTGTATGACTTGCTTTAAGAGATTTGTATTACTTTCTCGGTTTTACTTACCTTGCATACTCGGTACATTTCACGTACTGACCAGATACATTCTATGCTGTATCATTTCATGATACAGGGTCCGAATCTCATGCTCGTCCTCATCCTTAGTCCATCTCAGCTAAAGCCTATGAGAGTTCTAAAATTTATAAATTAAGAATGAAAATTTAGCATGACCGGAAGATAGAAAAGAGAGAGTTCAATCTAGGCGACATGATGTTATTATTTAATTCTAGGCTTCGCTTGTTTCCTGGCAAGCTGAAGTCCAAATGGTTGGGGCCTTCTCTAGTGGTTCAAGTATTCTCCCATGGGGAAATTGAACTGGAAAATCAAGAAGGAAAGCACTTTAAAGTTAACGGTCAACGGGTAAAAGCATATCTGGGGAGAAGCGAAGAATTAAAGTTGGTGGATCTCTGGGCTTTGGGTGAGATCTGAGTAGCCCAGGGACTTGCATCGTGTCTTAATGTTAAATCAGGCGCTGCATGGGAGGCAACCCATGGAGGCGTTTTCCTAAAGTCTGAGTAGTCAAAACAACCACGTCGTGCCGCGATGTTAAATATCAAGCGCTTCTTGGGAGGCACCCCAAGTTGTAAATGTAAGAAAAATATAGTGTTTACGTGTGTTGAGGTGTGTAGGTGATTAAGATGGGAAATTTGAAGTTAAAACTAAAAATCTAAACTTGAGTTTATGGTGCCAAAAAGCACAGAACAAGTCGTTACCAGACCAAATGACTCATTAACTGAAGTGTCATTAGTGTTGTATCAAACAGTGTAGAAAACGGTTGACCAAACGAGTCGTTGCAACAGGCAATGAATCGTGAAGTCATCCGTGCAGTCTACTGGATCAAAATTCAAATCAAATTGAGAAAGGCGACAACAACTGACTTAACGAATTGTTGGGAAACCAAATGATTCGTTAAGTTACCTGTCATGAAGCTACTATAGTTCAAGGACTAAGACTCAGGTCATGACTCGTTTGCTATCACAACGAGTTGTTACATGATTCGTTAGGTCCAAGGTAAGTTCTCAAACTCATGTCATTGTACGAAGGGACGAACAATTCGTGTAACCTCATAACAGATTGTACGAGGGTCGTCATGTCTTTTTTAAGTAGCTTCGACCTGACTCAACCCATGTTCAAATAGGGCAAAAAGTTAATTTTACACGGACAAAATGTCAAATTTTCCATTTAAACGGCTCATCCATTAAAACCCATCACCATTCCAACTTAAATTTTCCCTCTTCTTCATCTCCCAACCTCACTGATAATTCTTCGAATTGCACTCACAATATTCACACACACACTATCGCACTCTACTCTCTGCTCAAGAATCCACTGCGTAATCTTCAATAATTAATTGTGAGTATCTTTACATTTAGATAAGATTGTTGTGGACCCATGCCTTGAATGAACTTGCAATTTCCTGATTAATGTTGTACACTTTTAGATTTTTGCTTCATATTGATAATAAACCCTAGGTAGGTTAAACATTGAAATCATGATTGAACTTAAATGCATTTGATTTGAGAAATTGGTTTTCTATGATTGTGGGATTGAATAATATCAAGTGTAATGCAAGATGAGGGTGGATTACCTGAAACTCTTGAGCACGAGCCATGTAACGAGTCGTGGTATCATCTCAAGACTAGTTATATGGCTCGTCCTGAGTGGAATTAAACCTGGTGACTTGTGTACCTAACGACCAACATAACGATTCGTCACCTCGGGTAACGACTCATTGTGACCAGTCGTTATGTACACTGGTCCAACATGAAGAAGCCATAGCTTGAGACAACGAATGACCTCACGAGTCGTTGCCAGTGGCAATGACTCGTTAAGTCACTTGTTATGTCCACTGAGACTCAGTTTAAAAGTTCTTATGTTTCATCTCATCTGGTATACTAACAACTCTCCCATAGGTACAATGGCTCCGAGAGGTACACCGAAGAAAGGTCCGACAAAGAAACAAGTGCCGGAGAGGAGTGAACCGTCATACCGCAGACTTCGGGATGAGTCATCCTCCTCCAAGAGTCAGGTGGCTCGGAGGAGGAATATAAAGTGTCAGAAAAGTAGTTGGTGCGGAGATCAACCAGGGCTAGGGCTCAATGAACTATAAATCCGATAGCCCTGGTTGATGCTCCTACTCCACTGGCAAGGGATCCACAAAGCCATACTAATGAAAATACCAGGGCTACAGCCGCAATTGCTCCTGAGGGTACCACAACTGGGCAAAATGTAGAAGTAGCTAATGAGTCACATGCTCAGCAAGGGAACTCAAATGATGAACTGACTAAGACCTCGAACACATCCAATGATCAACCAAGGAACGTGCAGAGATGGTGTGTTCATGATATGAGTTATATCTATGACAGAGACATTGCTCCAAATGATAAAGGACATCCAAAAAGGAGCATCTATGAGGAGCCCAGGCTAGTCACGATGTGGCTTAAGGACCTTATAGAGCTTCTGGCTTTGATCAAAAAGTACAGGTTCGAGTGGTTGACTGAACCATCAGGATGCTATAGCCCCTACCTAGTCAGAGAATTCTATGCAGCCTACGCAACCACAATACAACATCTGGCATTAGGTGGTCAGGAATAGAAAAAGAGGTCGGCTTTGACATAGGTATTGGTTCGGGAGACACCTGTGGAGATATCTCCAGGCTATTGTATAGGCCATATTATCATGCCCCAATGGACACATCCGAGATCGATCATAGACTATTCAAGATAAAGAAAGTCAAGATGAAAAAGCTGAATAGTGAGGAGCGAATCAAGCAATACACTTGGCCGTCTCAGGTCACCGCCACAAGAGGTCCGTTGGTTTAATGGTTGCGCGGTACCAAGTTTCAGATCAAGAAGGCTACACTAAACTTTCACGCTAAATTTTTATGGTCACTAGTGTGCCATAGGTTGGTACCAACCAGTAACGATAATATTCTCTCACCTGACAAAGTGACATTGGTAGCCAGCATTATGGAGGGATATGCCAGCAATTTCCCGCGGTACATTGCTGAGGAGATTAGATAGCGGGCGATAATGACGGTACTACAATTCCTTTCCCATGTATTATTGATAGACTCTGTCAGGAGTCAAAGGTGACAGAGTTGCCATCAGTTGACCAGTGCATAGTGGTCCACAAGATAACAAATATCGGGTTGATAAGAGATGACCCAAACAATATATCAAGAGAAAGGAATTAGGCCGCCACATCCGCTAGAGCAACTATACTAGCAGAGGCATTCATAAGTAGGATGCAGATTGAGGCTACTGTATTTACAGAGATTGCGGTAAAGCCCCTGGAGGCCAGGGAAATGGGTAGCCAGCCTGAGGCTACAGATGCAGCTGATATTCCCGCATCTGCGGAGGTTCTAGAGTCATCATCCACAGCAGCTGCATCTCGTCCATATGTTGCACCCTCGAGTGCTCCTTCAGCCGGTCTAGTCACAATTTCCAAAAAATTCCTGACCAACATGGATAGACGACTAGCAAAGGCTGAGAAACAGCAAGCGCACACAACTTTGTAGGTAAAGGTGCTTATGGAGCAAGTTAAGTCGTGGGTTACCAAAGAATTAGAGACACTCTCTATCTCTGTGCATGGCAGGTTGGATGCTTTTGAGAGACGCATGGATGAGTGCCTTGCACATAGACGCCTAAATTGGAAAAATGGTATGCGGAGGTAGCAACACTCAGAGTAGAGGTGTGGGGGTTGTCTGCACGACAGGTAGCTCCCGATCCTTCCACCTGTGCTTCCCGTGATAGAAGATGAAAGTGAAGAAGAGCTACCGCTAGTGTTTGATTTCGTTACTGAGGAGCCAGAGGCACATGATAAGGGAAAAAGGCCTCTTGAGGAGGCAAATTTGGAGGATGATGACTCTCTTCTCCGTCAGCAAAAGCGAGAGCGGAGAGAGATGGAGAGAGCGCTGCATCTTTCTAGAGAGAAGGATCAACAGAGGGCCAAAGTTGAGACAGCGAGAGCTCGGGGAGAAGGCACGAGCTCAGTGGGTCTGAAAATGCACTAGGTCAAGCTGGTGATATCTGAGAGGACACTAGATGAGTATTTGCACCCTCCACCGACCAAGTAGCATACACCTAGGTCACAGAGGTATGTTCCCTATTTCCATAGTTTTGTTATATATATATATATATATGTCAAGGACAGCACATGCTTTTCTTGATGGGGGTGGAGAGGGATACCTGTGTATTTTTTACTGAACATAACCCGAGGGATTTTCTTGCCGGGTATTTTTCCCTCAGGTGTTCCTTATCTAGTAGAACCAACACGTTTAGGATTTTGTGTTTGTTTGTGTCAGTCAAAAGAAAGTTAGGTGAACTTAAGGCAGTCAAGAGCTTAAATTGTTGATTTTTGTTGAACTGATAATTTGATACCCCTCCTAAATATTTTTATGTGTGTGTTAAAGTCGACAAGTATAAACTTTTTGAATCTTTGAATGGCATTGAAACTGTGAACATGTTTACCATTGTATGGCTGTGCTTGAACTAGCAGTTAGTAGAAGTGATGATGTTGACCTGTTCTATGTTTGAGTGAGATTTAGTAGTTAAATTCGGTTGTGTGTGTCAATGTAGAACTTGCCTGGTCAGTCGTACTGAGATAGAGGATAGGAAATTAGGAAAGGATCATAGGTCATTTTTGATTAATGAGCTCACTTTAGCCTTAAAGACCTACCAAAAGAATATAAATATCCCTTGATCCAAATTTTTGAGCTTAAATTAACCTTTCTTTTTATTTACACAAAGTCACCGTCCTGCTTTGATTGAGAATGAACCTGTTTTGGCCCTGGTCCCTCCTTAGACAGTGTGACCCTCAACCCAGGAAAATTGCCTAAGTTGAGGGTGGTTATGATAGGGGTGATTAAGAAGAGTAGGGTGGAATGAAATTGGGTAATAAAAATGAAAGATCGAGTCAGGTGTGCCTAATGAAAGAAAAGAAAGAAATAGAAATATTGTCAAAGAGCAAGAAAAGAAAAGAAAAGAAAAATGTGAAATCAATGAATGCTTGAAAGAAGAGAAACCGTACTCATAGTTACAAATGAAAATAAAAGAAGAAGCAAGTAAAGGAAAAAAGGGAGAAAATAGGAAAAAGGTTAAAAGTGGAGTCAAGACGTATGTAGTGCCAAGGAAGGTTAAGCTACTAATCTCATATGTACCATACCACAACCTGAGCCTATGTTACAAGCTTAAAAAGTCCAATAGTGATCCTAGTTACCTATCTGAAAATTGAGGTATTGAAAGTAAAGGAAGGCCTATGGCATTGCATGCACACAGTTAGAATTTCTTTGTGAGAGTGAGTGTGATCTTACCTAGTCCCAAGAGAAATACATTGAAATAATCATCTACACATGAGTGAGTATGGGACTTCTTTGAGGTGAAAGTATTTGGTCAACAAAATCGTCTACAAATTATCTAGGTTAGTGTTAAGATTTATGTGCATGGTTGCAAGTGACAGTGTTTTGCCTGTTTTGATTCTCGTATGTCATGGTTGAAAATTTGGCATATGCATCGTGATTTGAGTTGGTATGATAAAGGAGGGGTTAGAAAATTTTATTTGATTAATAATTGTGACTGCCGTAAGTTTTCTAGAGTTTTTTTTATTGAAGGGTCGAAGTATTTTATTTTATTTATTTTATTTAGTTTTTGCCTGAGGGCATGCAAAAGTTCTAAATTGAGGGGGCTGATGTGCCATGATTTTACGGCACTTTTGGTGCTTAAAACCAAGAAACTATGTTCATTACAGGTATTTTTATATAGGTATGATGTGTTTGTGTTGAATGTTTTAGGAAAACAGGTTCGGAAGTGAAATGGGCGAAGTAAGGCTTAAATCAACTGAAATGGAGGCTGCTAGTGATGTAATGAGTCATAATCATTGTGCACGACACATTGCGAAGGATGTGGGATACGTTAAACATTTGAAGATGAAGGAATACTGCACTTCACGGATTGAAGGCATGACTCGTTACATCTGGTAAAGATTCATGAAGCCGATCGTTAAGACTGGAAGAAGATTCTTAAAGAAATAAATAGTGGAGATAACGGATGACGTCACGAGTCGTTGGCTGACTGAACGACTCGTTAGTAGACCACTGGAAGGAATCATAGGGTGCACTGGATAATTGAAGAAGCTAGACCACGAGAGGACAAACACAATGAGACGTTAGGTGACCCGTTGCCACGACTAGGCCTAATGCTGAGGACAACTGTGCTTGATTGATCATGACTCGTTTGAGGTCCTAACGAGTCGTTATTTAGCCCGTGACCACTAAAGACCTGTGTTTCGATTTTAATTAGGAAAAGGTTTTCTTGGAACTATAAATACCTTATTTAGGTTTATTTTTGAGGTACAGTTTATGAATATAGTTTTCACGTATATTTTTGGTGTTGTGTACTATTATTCTTGGTTCAAGAAACAAAGTTCACAATTTCGTTCTTGAGTTTGAGGAGCAAAAGCAACATTGGAATTTGTTCATCAAGTTTGGAGTTATATTCAATTTACTTTGTTTTCTTCTATGAATTTTTGTAAGTCGCAATTATGATTTATCCAATATTTTGTGATTGTGATTATTCAAACATTAGTAGCTAAACCCATAACTAGGGTTGTGGAAACCATGATGAATTAACACACATAGGTAAAAATACTTAGTGATTCTTGAACGGAGTTTATGCATGTATTGTTTCTCTCTTCGTTAGATATTGATTCTTAATGGTTGCAAACGTTAGATATTGTCTTATTCTTATTCATCAGACCAAGGGGATAATGAATGGGAACAAGAGTTTAACAACGAATATTTGAGGCTATCAACCCTCATCTAATAGCTTGAACTTGTCCAGGGATAACAAATCCGATATTAAGGGTAAGAGTTAATTAAGCATACACCCATATACGGACCAAGTTGCGTGGTGATAATCATCTAGATAGGAGACCGACCATTTAGGTGAACCTAATTTATCAATATTGCATGTTAAACACTAGAATAGATCACTAGTGTAAAAGCTTTGGTTATGAAATCTTGGGAAACACATCCTAGTTAATTTGTTGATTGAATACAAACTAAAACTGATTTAAACATCTAGTAGTCGTTACTCTTGTTTATTATTTTATTTATTTTCCCCCTGGGAAATAAGTAATCCAATAGTAACAATTATTCAATTAATTTAAGTTCTTTCCATATTCCCTGTGGGATCAACCTCAACCTTCGTTGGGTTCTACATTCGACATCGACCACTTTATATCTCAATTGCGAGGTGTAATTTGGGCGACATCAGTCAACCTGTCTACCACAACCCAAATGGAGTCATATTGCCGGTGAGTGCAAGGAAAACCTATGACGAAGTACATATTTATTTTCACCCACTTCCAAGTAGGAAACTGATATTTTGAAGTACACCTCCCAGTATCTGATGCTTAACCTTTACTTGCTGACACTTTGGACACTTAGCTTAAAATTCTTCTATGTAATCTTTATGCCATTCCACCAATAGATTTCCAATACTTCACGGTACATCTTGGTGGCACCTGGATGGATTGAATACCTGGATCCATGAGCCTCGTGCAACATCCGACTCCTCAAATCATCAACATCCGGATCACATAAGTGACCCTAGTATTGATGCACACCATCTCCCCCTTTGGAGAAGACCTCTACCTTGTGATTTTGAACCGCTTCCTTTAACCTTACCAAAATAGGGTCCTTATCTTGCCTAGGTTTTACATCAGTCACCAATGATGATTCTGATCCATTCTGAACAACAACATCGCTATCGATCGAGTCAACCAACCTAAATCCCAACCTTGCGAGTCGATGCACAATTTTCAACAGCAACTGTTTCCCCTCATCCACATAAGACACACTCTCCATAGATAGTCTATTAAGCGCGTCTGCTACTACATTGGCCTTACCCGGATGGTAAAGGACACTCATTTCGTAGTCCTTGAGTAACTCCAACCACATCCATTGTCGAATATTGAGATCCTTTTGTGTAAACACATATTATAAACTCTTATGGTCCGTAAACACATCCACGTAGACCCTATACAAGTAATGTCTCCATATCTTTAAGGTGAATACCACTGCAGCCAATTCAAGATCATGAGTCGGGTAATTCTTCTCATGAACATTTAGCTGTCTGGAGGCATATGCTATAACTTTCCCATGCTGCATCAATACACACCCAAGTCTGATCCTTGAAGCATCACAATACGCCACGAACCCATCGGTACCCTCCGATAGAGTTAACACAGGTCCTGAAGTGAGTCGAGTCTTCAACTCTTGGAAGCTTTTCTCACAAGCCTCTGACCATTGGAATTTCACCTTCTTCTAGGTCAATTTGATCAAGGGTGTTGCAATAGATGAGAAACCTTCAATGAATCTCCGATAGTATCCAGCTAAACCGAAGAAGCTTCGAATATCGAAAGGATTCATTGGTCTAGGCCAATTCTTCACTGCTTTTATTTTCTGCAAGTCCACCTTTATGCCCTTATTTGATACCACATGGCCCAAAAATGCTACGGAGTTCAACCAAAACTCACACTTGCTGAATTTGGCATATAATTGCCGATCTTTGAGAATCTGAAGCACTATTCTCAAATGAGCGACATGCTCCTCCCCGCTCCGAGAGTATATTAGGATGTCATCGATAAACACAATCACGAACATATCCAGGTATGGCTTGAAAACCCTGTTCATCAAGTCCATAAAAGCTATAGGAGCATTCGTTAGTCCAAAAGACATAACTACAAACTCATAATGGCCATACCGCGTCCTAAAGGCTGTCTTTTGGATGTCACTCTCTCAGATTCTGAGCTGGTGATACCCGGAACTGAGATCTATCTTTGAGAAACAATTGGAAGCCTGAAGCTAGTCAAATAAATCATCAATCCTGGGTAGAGGATACATGTTCTTGATGGTGACTTTGTTCAATTGTCGATAATCAATACACATTCAAAGAGAACCTTCTTTTTCGGACAAAGAGAACTGGTGCACCCCATGGGGACTTGCTCGGTCTAATGAAACCTTTATCTAACAGGTCCTTCAACTATTCCTTCAACTCTTTTAGCTCAGCTGGAGCCATTCTGTAAGGAGGAATAGGTATAGGTTGCATGTCAGGAAGAAGTTTAATACCAAAATCATTCTCCTGTTCGGGAGGGCTTCTCAGCAAAACATCAGGGAAGACCTTTGGATACTCACATAGTACTGGGATAGACTAGATAGTCGGGGTCTCGGACGTCACATCCTTAACCTTAACTAGATGTACACAACCTTTGGAGACCATCTTTCTGGCCTTAAGGTAGGAAATGAAATGACCTACAGACATATGTGCACTACCCTTCCATTCTAAGACTTTCCCACCTAAAAATCTGAACTCTACTGGCCAGGTTCTACAATTAACTGAGGCATAACATGCAAATAGCCAATCCATGATGATGATAACATTAAAGCCGGTCATGGCTAATACTATCAAGTCTGTTGAGGTGACTTTCCGAAGGACTTAGACCGGGCAACCTCTATACACCCGTCTAGCTATAACTGAATCACCTGTTGGAGTAGACTCTTAGAAGGGTTCTGAAAAGACTTCGGGACTAACTCCGAAGCTGCTGGCCACATAAGGTGTCACAAAAGACAAGGTAGCCCTGGGTCTAACAAAGAATAAGCATCAAGATGAAAAACTCGTAACATACCAGTGAACACATCTGAGGAGACCTCCTGCTCTTGGCGGGATGCTAAGGCATAGAATCTGTTTTGGCGTTGACCGCCACCTGTGCTGGTAGATGCCCCCTGATGAGTTGAGTTGTCACGCCCCAGAACTAGGGTAGGGCACAACTGGCACTCGATTCATGGTTGATCGAGAAGCCGGCTACATAACATCTATAAATGTAACACTAAGGCTGACCAAGCCCCTTGTCAAAACTAACCAGGATAAATACTGGGCCAATAATGCCTTGACAATTATAAATATGCAACCTGGAAAGCCGACAAGGATACAATAAAGCTAAAAAAATCAATGAAAAATCAATACGACTACATAACCCATACTACTATACAAACTAGTCCACATCAGCCTCTATAGAGTAAACAAACAGAAATATATAAGACAGGGCCCAGGCCTACCCACGATGTACACAAAACTGAAAATAGTCCACACCAGGACATGGCTCCTAGAAGAGAGGAGCATACCACTATTCTGCAGAAATCTGGCTCCTACTACATTTGATGATCTGAGGCTCGGCCTGTACCAGAAGCACGATTGCGGGAAGGATCCCAAGATGAAGGAATGTCAGTACGAATAAAATATACTAGTATGTAAGGCTGAAACTATAAACATGTAAGATAAAAATGATAACTAGGCCTGAAATAAGGAGTAGTAACAACCTGAAATTCTGAAAACAGAAACCTATTAATAACTCATTATTGAAGTATAAATGCAACCATCTAATGCACAACAAAGACTATAACTGAAATTCCAGCAGACAACCGACCATAAAATCGATACAATCTGTCCAGCCAGTGTACCACAATGCGGTAAAAATAAAAATGCTTCCAGTCGGTGTACTATATCGCGGTAAAAATAAAAATGCCTCCAGCCGACGTACCATACCGGGGTAAACTCCGTCCAGCTGGTATACCACACTGGGGTAAAATCAATAAGACCTCCAGCCAGTGTAACACACCAGGGTAAAATGAATAAAGCTTAAAAAAAATCATAAATGGAGCCGATATGGCTTAATACTGGACCAGCTCAATACATACAACATAGAAATGACGAATACTAAACATGTGGCCTGCATAAGCCTCCTTCGTAATGCGTAACTGGAATTGAGTACATATAACACGCAAAGCTAAAAAAATAGAACTTAAATGCATGTAGTAAAAACTTGTATGAATCATAAGCAACTACGGATAACCTAAGAGTTTCAACAAAATTTGTAGATCGTCTCCACGGGATATTAGAGCTCAGAAACCCGCTAGCTTGTCATTCGTCTTAAAAGAAAGGGATTATTAAATCTCCCATTGGACCGACATAATTTCATAACATACACATAAGATAAGTGACAACCATAACCAGGTAATCCTAATTTGGTATCTCGTTTACCCTTAATAGCTTGCTACGTCTTTACGTGGCTTAAAATCGTTTACACATCCTCATCTCGACTCTTTCACCAATTTAAGATAGCAACCAGACCTTTAAACACATTTAACATCACATATATATACACATGATATACAGTAAGGACTAGCTAACAATGCCCACACTGAGGGGTCTCCAACTCAATGTACAACTATGACAACAATCAACACAATATCACACTTTAGGTATCTCCCCTCGGCTAGGCATAATCTTAACATTTGTCCTCAATAAAACATGGTACTTTAAAGCTTAAATGAAGCTTAACATACTGCCTCAAGAATTTTAAAAAGGTTGCTGTCTCATTCGATTCACATCACATGAATTGTGCTTGAAAGAATGATACACGGGGCGCCTTACATACCTTGTTACGACGAGCTTTCCTTAATCGCTTCTGTCCTCCAACAACCCATGTTTAGTATTCTTCAATTCCTTGAAGTTATACTCATGTAACAAGCCTGGTTTGAGCCAATTTCCTAGACAAAATGTCATCCCAACAGAAGCCATAACAACAATACAGAACAACATTTCATTACTTTGTTTTAACTTGTTTCTGCAGTCTTTAAGGGAAAAATAAAATGGTGAACTTACCTAGATTTTCTTGTGATTATTCCCCAGAATAAAAGGAGAATATTCCCAGCAAACACAGCTGTATCAACCTCTAAAAAGGGGCAAAAACTTCACCTAAAAACACACAAAAAAATGAGCCACAAAACCATCTTCAACTTCTAGCTTTAGCTCAGAAAATTCTTGCAAGTTTAATAGCTAGAAATGGTAACCCTTTTCTTGTCTTCCACTCCTACTAAGATGGAATATCTAGGAATATTAACATAATAGAAAGAACAGCAGCTTCACAGCCCAAAGAATGGCAGAAACTTCAGCTAAACACAAATGAAAAAAACAACCTAGCCTAGCTTTGAATTTTCAAGCTTTTAGCTAAGATTTTTGGTAAGTTTAAAGGATAGAATCCTTACCTCCTCCCTTGAATCCAACCATTAACAAAAGGTAGTATATATTCATCTAAGTACTCCTCCAAAAACGAAGATAAAAACATCATAAACATGCTTCAAAAACGCAGCAACAAGACTCACCGATGCCTCTCTTCAACTTTGCAGTGATCTTCTTCACTTGGCTTCAATTTTTGTTTGATGATTTGCCTTGATTTATCTTAGTGTTTGGCTGTAAAATATAGAGAGAAGTGTCCCCTAAGAAGGCAGATTTAATTTGGATAGGAATGATATGATTTGAGCAGCAAACAACTTAAATAAGTAGGGGTAGGGCGGTGGAGGCGCTAGGGCGTCATGCCTGCGTCACCGCTCACGATGGTTCGGTAAAATGGCCCATAACTTTTTACTCCGTACTCCGATTGACAAGAGGTTTGATGTTCTGAAAATAGACTCAAAGACCTTTAATTTGATAGGTCTTGGGGCTCCTAATTCATTATATATTGGAAGATATGGTTGTTTAAAGTTCATCCTTACTTATGAACTTCACATACTCTTTGTTTTTTTTAATCGTACACATTTCCCTTGACACCTACAACCAATATACAACCCTTACATTCCCTAACCTAGCATAAAACATAAAATAATTACCAATAAAAATTTAGGGGGGGTTATATTCTCCCCCTCCCCTTAGGAACATTCATCCCCGAATGGAAATTAATTTCACGTAATATGCATCAAAATAAGTATCAAACACATACCTTAAGATCACGTCGACATCATAAATAGGTGAGGATATTTATTCTTCATTTCCTCCTCATCCTCCCAAGTCACTTGCTCAATGTTATTACTTCTCCATAATACTTTAACTGAGGCGACTTCTTTGGTTCGAAGTTTCCTGACTTGCCGGTCAAGAATAGCAACTGGAACCTCGGTGTAGGTCATCTCCTCAGAAATTCGGACATCATCCATAGGCATAACATGAGTTTGGTCTCCTATACACTTCCGCAACATCGATACATGAAATACTGGGTGAACTGTCGCTAACTCTAGTGGCAACTCCAACTCGTAGGCCACTTTTCCTATCCTGAGGATAACTCTGTAGGGCCCAACATATCTAGGACTCAGCTTGCCTTTTTGGCCAAATCACATAACACCTTTAATAGGTGACACTTTCAGGAAGACCCAATCATTAAAAACAAACTTCAGCGCTCGACGGTGTACATATGCATAATACTTCTGCCTGCTTTGGTCTGTCTGAAGTCGATCTCTAATAAGTTTCACCTTGTCAATGGCTTGTTGCACTAAGTCTTGCCCCAATAACTCTGCCTCACTGTGTTCAAACCAGCCCACTAGGGACCTGCATTTTCTCCCATATAAAGCTTCATATGGAGCCATATGAATACTTGCCTGGTAGCTGTTATTATAGGCGAACTCAATCAAGGAAACATTATCATCCCAGCTTCCGCCAAAATCTAAAACACAGGCATGCAACATGATTTCAAGCGTTTGAATGGTGGTTCAGCCTGTCCGTCTGTCTGAGGATGAAATGCGGTACTGAGGCTTACCTGAGTGCCCAGGCCTTTCTAGAAAGACTTCCAGAAGAACTGAGCACCTCTGTCAGAAATAATGGACAAGGGGACGCCATGTAGGCAAACTATCTCTCGTATATAAAGCCTAGCATAATCCTCTGCAACATATGTGGTCTTAACTGGCAAGAAGTGAGCTGATTTAGTTAATCTATCAACTATTACCCAGATAGAATCATGCTTCCTGCTCATTCTAGGCAATCCTATAATAAAATCCATATTAATCACCTCCCACTTCCAGGCTGGAATTCTATATCCTGCACCAAACCTCCAGGACTCTGGTGCTCAATCTTTACTTGTTGGCAATTGGGACATTGAGTCACAAGACTGGTGATATCCTTTTTCATGCCATTCCACCAATATAGTTTCCTCAGGTCATGATACATCTTTCTGGCACCTGGGTGCACTGAATATCGAGAATAATGAGCTTTATTTATAATTTTTTCCCGTAATTCACCCACATTAGGTACACATAGACGACCCTGGTATCTAAGAACTCCATCGGGTCCATAATCAAATAGGTTCCTCTTCTGTTGCGGTATACTTTCTCTCAGTAAGACTAACTTGCATCATCATATTGTCATTGCTTAACTTCCTCTACCAAAGACGATTCTTCTGTGTTTTTGACAATAACACCCCCATCTTCGACATCTAATAACCAAATTTGTAAGTCAGCCAACTGCCGTAGAGCCTTCATCATTTCAATCCTGTCGACCTGAATATGACTCAAGCTACCCATAAACTTGCAACTTAGCGCATTAGCTACAACATTTGCCTTGCCCAGATGATACAGAATGCTAACAACATAATCTTTCAGCAATTCTAACCACCTTCTCTGGCATAAATTCAACTCCTTCTGCTGAAACAAATACTGGAGGCTCTTATGATCTGTGAAGATATCAACATGTACTCTGTATAAGTAATGGCACCAAATCTTCAATGCAAATACCACTGCGAGCAACTCAAGATCATGGGTAGGATAATTTTGCTCATGCTTCCTCAACTGTCTAGAGGCATAAGCAATTACCTTGTCGTGTTGCATCAGAACACAACCTAGCCCAACTCTCGAAGCATTACAATAGACCACATAACCCTTGACACTCTCTGGAAGAGTCAGGACAGGTGCTGAAGTCACCCTATCCTTCAATTCCTGAAAACTTCGCTCACATGCCTCTGTCCACTGAAACTTAGCTGCTTTATGAGTCAACTTTGTCAATGGTGCGGCGATAGTAGAGAAGCCTTCCAAAAATCGGCGATAATAACTTGCTAACCCCAAAAAGCTACGAACCTCTGTACGATTCAAGGGTCTGGGCCAAGTTTTACTGCCTCATTCTTCAAACTATCCACTCTTATACCTTCAGCTGTAATTACATGACCAAGGAAAGCCACAGATGTTAGCCAAAACTCATATTTAGAATATTTAGCATATAACTTGTGCACCTGTAGAGTCTGTAATACTGCTCTCAAATGACTTGCATGCTCGGCCTCGGATCGCGAGTAAATCAGAATATCATCAATAAAGACAATCACAAATACATCAAAAAAGGCCTAAACACCCGATTCATCAGGTCCATAAAAGCTGCTGGGGCATTAGTAAGACCAAATGACATCACTAAGAACTCATAATGGCCATATCTAGTCCTGAAGGCAGTATTGGGGATATCAACTTCCCTAACCCGTAACTGATGGTACCCGGATCTCAAATCAATCTTTGAGAAGCATCTGGCACCCTGTAACTGGTCAAATAGGTCATCAATCCTGGGAAGTGGGTACTTATTCTTAATCGTAACCTTATTTAGTTGCCTATAATCGATACACATACTTAACAACCCGTCTTTCTTTCGCACAAATAGCACTGGTGCACCCCAAGGCGATACACTAGGTCGAATGAATCCCTTCTCGAGCAGATCTCTCAGATGCTCCTTTAATTCCCTTAGCTCTGCTTGAGCCATTCTGTAAGGAGGGATCGATATAGGCTGAGTACCTGGAAGTAGATCAATAGCAAAATCTATCTCCCTTTCAGGAGGAATTCTAGGCAAATCCTCTGGAAAGACCTTAGGGAACTCATTTACAATTGGAATTGACTGGAGAGTCGTAGTCTCACATTCCAAGTATCTTACCCGAACCATGTGAGAAATACAACCATTAGATATCAACTTCTAAGACTTAAGGTATGAAATAAACTTACCTTTAGGCATAGCGGCATCACCTTGCCACTCCCGGACTGGCTCGCTGGGAAAATTGAATCTGACAACTTTAGCTCTACAATCAACATTAGCATCACATGCCGCCAACCAATCCATACCCAAAATGATATCAAAATCAACCATTTCAAGATCAACTAGATCAGCTAAGGTTGATTTATCACATACCAATGCTATGCACTTTCGGTAAACTCGTCTAGCTAACACAGATTCGCCAATTGGCATAGAAACAGCAAATGGTATAGATAATAACTCAGGGACTATCTAAAATTGACTCGCAACCAATGGTGTGACATAAGAGAGTGTAGAACTAGGATCAAGTAAGACATATACTGCACGAGAATAAATAATGGAACTACCTGTAACAGCATCAGGTGAGGCCTCCTGGTCCTGTCGACCGCCCAAAGCATAAAATCGATTCCGGGTTGCCCCAGAACTAGAAGCCTCTCTCCCTCTACCTCTGCCATGGACTGTTTCTAGCTGAGGATCAGGTTTGGGAGGTCGAATAGAGGATGAAGAAGCAACCACTGATCGCGCCTGATCAGCCTCGAACCTATCTGAACAATCCCTCACAAAGTGCCCTGGCTTCCCACAACGATAACATACATTCTGCCCCTGATGACACTAACCTGAATGACATTTCCCACACTTGGTACAAGGCGGCAATGGTGGTCGCCTCTGCCCCGCCCACTCCTGTCGTCGAGAGCTAGATGGAGCTGGGCCTTGGTCCCTTCTCTGTATTTTCCTGAGGCGATTGCCTATGTTGTGCTGTTATTGCCCCATTTCCTTGCGAAAGCGAATGCAAATGACATTTCTGCCATAATTAAACGATAAATAAATGACTTATATGACAGACAATTAATTTAATATAAACATCGAGTACAGATAAGTTTTTAAATGATAGTATATATTGCGTGTTACCTCAAAGAGAGAAGCGACATTTCCACATATGAAATCGGTGTCCCCTTCGATATAGCAGTTTTTGTAGTAATGTCTACCAACATCATCAAGTAAAGTGTCTTGATGAGACTTAATTCTACAACCCACGAAGGCTACTCTATCTCCTTCTACTCTCAATGCTACTGCTTTTGCTCCACTTCCATATGTGTTCTGCGATTAATTAAACACCGTATCAACAAAATCAAGAAGCTAATGCTACACTTTCATTTGAGTGTCAAATGAGCAGGCTAGATTGAATTTGAGCAGATTAAAATGAGCTAAGTTAAGACTCGTCAGTATAAAGGCTATTTGGGCTGAGATAGGTTGGTCGAGACGGGATAAACAATGTGTCAATGTGTCAAGACTATCATATAGATAAATTTAGGGGGTAATTAAGCCTACTGATAGTTTAGGGAGAATTTGAAGAAAACACATTAAATTTAGGAGGTCTTTAGGTATTCAGTATTCTATCTTTGTTTAATTATCTAATATTTTCGATAAAATTTTTCATGGGTCAATTCGGACGAGATATTTAGTTTAAATCAACCTAACATTTAGATAAATTGAATTGATGGGTCAAAATAGGCTAAACTAATAAACGGATGGCTCATTAACCATTGAAACATGAACAAATTGAGTGAGTCGTGTTTTCATGAACTAATTTATCAGACAACGTGTTAAAAGATCCAAATAAAGAACATTAATCTGAAAGAACAACTCAAAAGAAGAAGGAGACAAAAAGATATTGAGATTGTATGTTGTTCGGACTCTTTAAATATGTCGGCTGATTCTCCTTAAGTATTACAAGAATCCAAATCTCCCATTGGCCCGACATATTTCATAACATACACATAAGATAAGGGACAAGCATAACCAGGTAATCCTAATTCAGTTAGCTCGTTTACCCTCAATAGCTTGCGACGTCTTTACATGGCTTAAAATCGTTTAAACGTCCTCATCTCGGCTCTTTCACCAATTTCAGATAGCAACCAGACATTTAAACAAATTTAACATCACATATATATACAAATGACATACAGTAAGGACCATCTAACAATGCCCACGCTGAGGGCTCTCAAACTCAATGTACAACTACGACAACAATCAACATAATATCACACTTTAGGTATCTCCCTTCGAGTAGGCATAGTATTAACATCTATCCTCAATAAAACAAGGGACTTTAAAGCTTAAATGAAGCTTAACATACTACCTCAAGACTTTTAAAAAGGTTGCTGTCTCATTCGATTCACATCACACGAATCGTGCTTGAAAGAATGATAGACGGGGCGTCTTACATACCTTGTTACGACGAGCTTTCCTTAATTGCTTCTGTCCTCCAACCCATGTTTAGTATTCTTCAATTCCTTGAAGTTATACACATGTGGAAAGCCTGGTTTGAGCCAATTTCCTAGATAAAATGTCATCCCAATAGAAGCCATAACAACAATACAAATAAACATTTCATTACTTTGTTTTAACTTGTTTCCGCAGTCTTTAAGGGAAAAATAAAATGGTGAACTTACCTAGATTTTCTTGTGATTATTCCCCAGAATAAAAGGAGTATATTCCCAGAAAAACACAGCTGTATCAACCTCTATAAAGGGGCAAAAACTTCACCTAAAAACACACAAAAAAATGAGCCACAAAACCAACTTCAACTTCTAGCATTAGCCAAGAAAATTCTTCCAAGCTTAATAGCTAGAAATGGTAACCCTTTTCTTGTCTTCCTCTCCTACTAAGATGGAATATCTAGGAAGCTTAACATGATTTCAAACACAGCAGCTTCACAGCCCAAAGAATAGCAGAAACTTCAGCTAAACACACATAAAAAAAAAACGACCTAGCATAGCTTTGAATTTTCAAGCTTTTAGCTAAGATTTTTGGTAAGTTTAAAGGATAGAATCCTTACCTCCTCCCTTGAATCCAACCATTAAAAAAAGGTAGTATATATTCATCTAAGTACTCCTCCAAAAATGAAGAAAGAAACATCATAAATATGCTTCAAAAACGCAGCAACCAGACTCACCGATGCCTCTCTTCAACTTTGCAATGATCTTCTTCACTTGTATTCAATTTTTTGTTGATGATTTGCCTTGATTTATCTTAGTTTTTTGGATGTAACCTACAGAGAGAAATGTCCCCTAAGCAGGCAGCTCGAATTTGGATAGGAATGATATGATTTGAGCAGCAAACAACTTAAATAAATAGGGGTAGGGCGGTGGAGGCGCTAGGGCGTCATGCCCGCGTCACCGCTCATGATGGTTCGGTAAAATGCCCATAAATTTTTACTCTGAACTCCGATTGACAATAGGTTTGATGTTCTGAAATTTGATAGGTCTTGGGGCTCCTAATTCATTATATATTGGGAGATATGGTCGTTTAAAGTTGATCCTTACTTATGAACTTCACATACTCTTTGTTTTTTTTTTGATCGTACACATTTCCCTTGACTCCTACGACCAATATATAACCCGTAATTTCCCTAACCTAGAATAAAACATCAAATAATTACCAATAAAAATTTCGGGGTGTTATATGAGTGTACGGGTGGGGCTGCTGAACTAGAAGCTGGGCCTCGGCCCACATCAAGATCCTGCCTTGCTATTGGGAAACCTATGAGCATGTGTCCAGGCTTCCCACACCCAAAACAAGCACTTGTACCTGCTAAGCGCTGACCCGTGTTCCCTCGACTACATCTTCGACAAGCCGGAATACTAGGATCTATGGGTTTGCTGCTCTGACCCCTCGAGCCTAATGCTCGCCCCCTCTAATCATGCCTAGGGCTGGATTTAACACTTAACACTGAAGATGTTGGGGCTGAAGATCTCTTGTGGGTTTGCTATCGGTACCCACCACCCGACCTCGGCTGTGAGAATCTATGGTCATTGGTCCTAGCCCTCTTGGCCTCTCTCTCTCAAGTATGCCGCCTCAGTCTTTTGGGCGTACAGGACTATTCGAGGGAAATCCATATCCTAGTGGAGCATGGAGGTCCTACAATCCTTGTCCAAATAGCCTGCCACACCATGAACAAATCTGCTCACCCGCGCCCTCTGGTCAGCCACTAACTTTAGGGCATACTTTGCTAGCAAGTGAACTCAAGGTCATACTCCTACAACGTCATCCTCCCTTGCTTCATATTTACGAACTCAGCTTCTTTCAGCACCCTCCTCTCATGATGGAAGAACCGATCTAAGAATGCAACATGGAACTCCTCCCAAGTGATAGGACCTGCTCCAGTGGCCCTACTATCTTTTCATTAACGAAACCAGATGTGTTCGACCCCTTTCAGCTGATACGAGGCCAACGCCGCACATTAACCTCCATTCACCCCCATGATCTGGGAAATCTTCACAATCTCATCTACGAACTCATGTGGGTCCTCATCTACTTTTGACCCGAGGAATTCTGGTGGGTTCATTTTCAAGAAGTCTCTGAATCGAGCGGCCACCGCATTGCCATTTAGCTGAACATGCGCAATTGCCTACTAATTGACCTGAGTGGTCAAGGCCTGTGCGAGCATCCGAATAGCTGCCTGAAACTCAGCATGGGCAACCGGCTCCGATGGCTGGTGCTCCTAATCTGGTAGGGCCTGCTGGTGCCCGTTTCCATTTCCATCCTGGTGGCCTTCTCCATTCCCATTCCTTCTACCATTTACTCTTTGGGGAGCCACGATTCTGCATTCGCGAATAGCATGAATTACAAGGATAGGGAGACTTTTCAGCGCACAACATAGATCATGAAAGAAGGAAACATTTCCTAAATGTCTCATAGCCTCTTCGTCATAAGTGTGGCGCACTTCACACCCATGAAAAAGAATCGACTTAACATGGATTTCAAACACCCTAGGACACTTCAAACCTATTGCTTAATACCAAGTTTGTCACAACCCGAACGGAGGCCCGGATCGTAACACGGGATAAGGAGCCCCGAGAGACCCTAAGTCAACCCATGGCATAAGCATACATCTAACTCAATAAATAAAAATGAATAAATCAACAAGATAATCAAAAGAGAAGTGTAGATTTAACTTAACGTCGGAATACATAATCTGAAGCTAAATACATCCATATATCTAGAAAGCCTCTAAACATGATTAGTTGATGGGACAAGACCACAAATAACTCAACCAAATTAAAATTGAAATACATAGAGAAAGTCTGAATAAGTCTAGTCCTCAGGGGATGAGGACTCACCAACAATGTAAGATTCTAGCTCTGAAGACTGATTATGAACGAGGCTGAACTTGGGAGCCGGGTCCTGTATCATGAAACGTTATATCATAGAGTATGTAGTATGTGGAATACACTGAGATGCAAGGTAAGTAAAACCTGTTAAGTAAGTAAATTCATTTAAAGACAATGCATAATGTAAAACATGAACATTAAGAATCTGAGAGCAAGGCTTGCATGCATTCTTTCTGAAATCAGGATCTCATCATAACATAACATCGTAACTGAATCGATTGACTCAAAGATGAAATCAGATAGTCATGAGTAAAATTGAATATTGAGTCAAACCTGCTTTGCAACATAAATAGATTTATATAACATGAATGATAACATGCATAATTGAAATTATGAGGAAAAATGGGAGATTCTTCTTTTAACCGACACACCACGATAGAGCTTACGTGGTCCCAACTATCACACTCAAGTGGGTAGAGCTATCCAAAGCATTGTCAGGGCTAGGACGATACCATAATATTGATATAAAGCTCAGTGCCCAATAAGGGCAGGGGATAGCTCATAAGGGAGGTCCCAAAGTAATATATATAATAGTATAAACCTACATTGGTGCGTACTTCTAAGGCATAGGGTGGTCGACCCTTAGCCTACTCGGTGCTAGACACTACTCCTAAAATACATGCATATGCTCTACATCATTTTTCAACAAAACTCAACATCGTCTATTTACGAAGCTCAATCATCAAATACATCTCAAATATAAAATCATTCATATGAGAAGATTTAACTCAAACCATACCACAAGCTGAAAGATAATTGGGAGTCTTCACTCCAAAACCATGTGGTAAGCTTAATTAGGGAAATCTTAAATCATACTTTGAACATGTGGAAGTTGCCCAAAGCTTTATCATTTGTGAAAATACTCAATTCACATCGAAAACATGATTATAAACATGGGTAGCTTGAAAACATGCTTTTCATCATAATACCTCATCATAATCATACATTCATCTCAAATCTAATATTTCATGAACTTCTCATCAATGGACTTTTTAATTCATAAAACTAGAAACATGATTTTAATTGAAATTGATATAAAACTTGCCCATGATTCATAATTCATTAGTATTTACATATTTAAATCATACCCATATGGAGAAATTAGGAATATCATGCATTGGGTTAAAACCCCATAGATTAAACATAGAAATCTCATAATTTAGGGAGGGATTGGGCATGGGTGTGAAAGAATTCACCCATTCATAATCCTATATACCTGTTTGTAGCTGATTCTTACACTTCTTTAAATGCCCGATCGAAATTGAAGAGAAATTGAAGAACACTAAGCTTGATCACCCTCTCTCACCTTCTACCTTGCATGCATGAATGAATATGACCTAAAATGAACTTAACACCTTTAAAAGTCATCATTCATAACTCAAAATGACATCATTTATGCCTTAGTATCTTAGGAATTACGAAAAAGCCCTTACTAAATTCACAAAAAATAACTGTCAGATTATCCCTACGAGGGACCTAACGACTCGTCACCTTGGACCACAACTCATGGCATGATCCATGAAGTACACTGCTTCTTAAGACTTATCGGCTCATAACAGGAGACTTCACGATTCGTCACTGTCGTGGTCACCACTCATTATGTACTCTGCCATGGATTTTCCTTTTACTTCACCATACTGCTCACGACCCTCCCCATGAATTTTGGTGACTGACCATGACTTGTGGGGTCCTTTCGTTAAGTACTTTGCCCTCCTCCTTCTCTTTTCTCAACCACCACTCCCCATGACTGACCTAATGAGTTGTGTGGCCTGACCACGACTTATGGTCACATTCGTGGGGAGTCAACTTCCCAAATTTCAAACTCTTTAGCTGGGCCTTATCACAATCTCATCATGACTCATGGGCTACACCAACAGGTCACCTAACAACCCGTTCTGTGACCTGATGCCAAATTTTAACTTTTCTCAATTTCAACTCCTGGGTCTAATCTTTGGGCTTTCGGGGTATAATAGTATGCCAACTCGTTAGAACATGATGAGTCATTTTCTTAATCCGTGAAGTACACCAAAATTTCCCACTGCTGCTCAAACCACGGGTCACTTAACAACTCATTAGGCAAATGACGAGTCGTTGCTTAATCCGTGAAGTACACCAGAATTTACCACTACTGCTCAAACCACAGGTCACTTAATGACTTGTTAGGAAAATGATGAGTCATTTGGTAACTCGTTAGGGGATATTCCTATCCTTACAAATGACGGGTGATTTGCCGACTCGTTAGCAAGATGACGAGTCACTTAACGACTCGTTAGGAAAATGACGAGTCATTTGCTAACTCGTTAGGGATATTTTGATCTTTACAAATGATGGGTGATTTCAAGACTTGTTAGAAAAATGGTGAGTCACTTATTGACTCGTTAGGTAAATGATGGGTGATTTGATGACTAGTTTTTAGCCCTGGTGTAGAAAATTCTATTTTCTCTATTTTATCTCCCGGGTCTAATCTTAGGGTTTTCGGGGCATTATACCTCAAGGGGCCTTTTGCTTGATATTGATATCATGGTAGCGTCCTTAACCCAGACAAAGCTTTGGACAACTCTTCCTACTTGAGTGTAATAGTCGGGACCAACATAAGGTCTAAGGTGGTAATGTCGGTTATATGACGAGTCTCCCATTGTTCCTCATGATTTTAGTTATGCTTGTTCATCAGTCATGATATTTGTTTTAGCAAGTTTCACCCAAATGTTCAGTTTTACTTATGAATAATCAGTTTTAGCTTTGTTGTCATTTGATTTAGTTATATTATTCAGTTATAATTAAATCATATTTTCAGATAGTAGCATGTAAGCCCTACTCTCAGAATCTTATGATGAAATATTTTATGATATACATGATTTGTAATTATTACTTACATAGAGGTTTTACTTACCTTGCATACTAAGTACATTCCACATACTGACCGCATACTCTATGTTGTATCATTTCATGATACAGGCTCCGAAATTTAGGTTTAGCCCCGCTGCTAGCCAGATCTTCAAAGTAGCACCTCCCAGCAAGAGTTGGTGAGTTTTTATCCTTCGAAGACCATTTTATCAGTTGTAATCAGTATCTTCAGTTTCAGTTTCAGTTTTAGTGAGTTAGTTGGGGTCTTGTCCCATCAACTCGTCAGTATGGAGAGGCTTATCAGACATAGTATGTTTCAGTTTTAGATTGTTGTTATGTTTTCAATTATTCGATGTTATCAGACTCTCAGAATTCCTCTATTCTATATATGTTAGACTTCTGCATTATTATGTTGAGTTTAGATGTCATGTTCATGCCATGGGTCGACTTGGAGCCTCTCGAGGTTCTTTATCCCGTGTCTCAATTTGAGCCTATGCTCGGGCCGTGACAAACTCGGTATCAGAGCATTAGTTTTTAATGTGTCCTAGGGTGTCTAAAAGTCGCGTTAAGTAGAGTGTTTTTCATGGATGTGAAGTGAGCCAAACTTATGATGAACAGGCTAAGAAATGTTTTAGGAAACTTCCCTTCTTTCATGATCTATTTAATGCAATGAAATGTCTCTCTATCCTTCTAGCTTGTGCTATACACATTTTCAGAATCATGCCTCCTCACCAAGTTAATGGGAGAAGAAACGAAAACAGAAATGGCATTGAGAATGGAATTGGGAAAGGGCACCACTAGGCTCCACCAGCCCACGAGGATAATGTACCCAAGTAGGTGGCCCATACAGATGTTATCTCAGGCCTTGACCGCCCAAGTCAACCAGTAGTCGATAGGCATGTCCCTCAGAATGGGAATGCGACAGAGCCAGGGATTTTTTGAGGATGAACCCTTCGGAGTTCCTTAGGTTGAAGGTGGATGAGGACCCTCACTAGTTCATTGATGAAATTTAGAAAATCAACCACATCATGGGGGTGACCAGGGAGGAGTGCGTAGATTTAGCCTCTTATCAACTGAAAGGGGTAGCATATATCTGATTCAAATAGTGAAAAGAGATAGGTCAATTAGAGCTGGCCCTATGGGTTAGGATAAGTTCCTTACCGCATTTTTGGATTGGTTCTTTCCCCATGAGATGAGGGAGATCAAGGCAGCAGGATTTGTGAACTTGAGATAGAATAACATGACGGTCCAGGAGTATGCTCTAGAGTTTACTCGCCTATCCAAATATGCACGCAAGATGGTGGCAGACTAGAGGGATCTAGTAAGTAGGTTCGTGTATGGGATAGCAGACCATTTGGTCAAAGATTGTCAAACAACGAGGCTTCATGAGGGCAATGATTTCCGGAGGATAGTTCTATATGCCCAGTAGATGGAGGTGGTACAGGTGAGTGAGCGGGAGAGAGAGGCAAAGAGGGACAGGACTGATAGCTTTGGATTCTCCCAGTAGGGACCTGGTGGTGGGCACCATCAGTAGTCCCACCAGAGTTCGTCATCCCTAGCACCGTCAGTAGTGAGTGTGCCATCTAGATCTAGGCACGACTAGAGGGGATGAGCATCAGGATCACGAGGTCAAGGGAGCAAATATGTGGAGCCCAGTACTCCAGCTTGAGACAGGTTTTGCCAGAGGCACACTGGCTAGTGCTTAGCAGGTACAGGTGCTTGTTTCGGGTGCGGGAAGCCCGGAATAAGCTTAGAGATTGCCCAGAAGCTAGACAGGGCCATGGTAAAGGCCGAGACCCAGCCACTAGTTTAACAGCTCCACCAGCACGCTCAGTTCAGCAGGGAGCCTCTACTAGTGCATGTGGTGGTCAGCCTCAGAACACATTATGTTCTCTCGCATCTCGTCAGGAGTAGGAGGCCTCTCCAGATGTAATCATTGGTATGTTACGAGTATTCCATCTTGATATATATGTGTTGTTAGATCCAGGGGATACCTTATCTTTTGTGACACCATATGTTGATAGTAGTTTCGAATTCACTCCCAAAATCCTATCAGAACCCTTCTCAGTCTCTACTCTAGTCGATGATTCAGTTATAGCTCGACTTGTATATAGAAGTTGCCCTATAACGGTTTTTTAGAATGTCATCTTAGAAGATTTAGTAGAGCCATCCATGACAAATTTTGATGTTATCTTTGGCATGGATTGGGTACATGCATGTTATGCCTCAGTACATTATAGAACTCGTGCAATAGAGTTCCGATTTCCAAGTGAGCCAGTCCTAGAGTGGAAGGATAGTTTAGCTGTGCCTGTAGGTCACTTTATTTTCTACCTTAAGGCCAAAAAGATGATCTCTAAAGGCTGTGTGTATCATCTATTTAGGGTTAAGGATGATACATGCGAAACCCTAACTATGCAGTTAGTTCCTATAGTGTGCGAATATCCAAAAATGTTTTCAGATGACTTGTCGTGAATTCCTCCCGAGCGGGAGATCGATTTTGGTATTGACCTTATTCTCAATACACGGGCTATATCTATTCCTTCTTACAGAATGCCACCAACATAGCTAAAGGAGTTAAAGGAGCAGTTGAAGGATCTCTTAGACAAGGGTTTCATCAGACCGAGTAAATCCCTATGGGGTGCACCAGTTCTCTTTTTCTGGAAGAAGGATGGTTCCCTTCGTATGTGCATTGACCATCAGAAATTAAACAAGGTGACAATCAAGAACAGGTATCCCCTCCCCAGAATTGATGACTTGTTTGACCAACTTCAGGGTACCAAGTGTTTCTCAAAGATAGACCTCAGATCGGGGTATCATCAGCTCAGGGTTCAGGAGAGTGACATTCCAAAGATATCCTTTAGGATTCAGTATGGTCTCTATGAGTTTGTAGTTATGTCTTTTGGACTAATGAATTCTCTTTCATCTTTTATGGATTTGATGAACAGGGTGTTTAAGCAGTATTTGGATATGGTCATGATCGTGTTTATAGACAACATTCTCATATACTCTAAGAGCAAGGAGGAGCATGCCGCTCATTTGATGGTGGTACTACAGAATATTAAGGATCGCCAATTATATGCTAAGTTCAACAAGTGTGAGTTTTGGCTAAGATTCGGTAGCCTTTTTGGGTCATGTGGTGTCATGTGAGGGATATGTGGACTCTCAGAAGATAGAAGTTGTGGAGAATTGGCCTAGACCAGTGAGTCATTCGGATATCAAGAGTTTCTTGGGTTTGGCGAGTTACTACCAGAGGTTTATTGAAGGGTTTTCATTCACTGTAGCACCATTGAATAAGTTGACCCAGAAGAAAGTGAAGTTCCAATGGTCGGAGGTCTGTGAGAAGATCTTCCAAGAGTTGAAGACTCGACTCACCACAGCACCAGTGTTGACCCTACCCAAGGGTACTGATGGGTTTATGGTGTATTGTGATGCCTCAAGGATCGGCATTGGTTGTGTATTAATGTAGAAAGGTAAGGTTAAAGCCTATGCTTTCAGGCATCTGAAAGTCCATGAAGAAAACTACTCGACTCATGACCTTGATTCGCGGTGGTAGTATTTGCCTTGAAGAGTTGGAGACACTATATGTACGGGGTACGTGTGGATATGTTTACGGACAAAAAAAGCCTATAGTACGTGTTTACCCAGAAGGATCTAACTCTACATCAAAGAAGGTGGTTGGAGCTTCATAAAGATTATGATATGCGTGTCCTTTCAGAAGGGACTTGGTACTCAGGTCAAGCTTAGCATAACATTTCATTAGCAAACAAATGGCCAAGCTGAACGGAACATTCAAACTCTTGAGGACATATTGATAGTGTATGTGATTGATTTCAAGGTTAGTTAGGCGTTATACTTTGGGAATCCAAGGATAAGACCCGAGAGTCAAAATGGAGAAAAACTGAAATAAATTCGCATCAAATCTCAAGACGACTCATGAGGTAGGTCGTGAGGAGTGACCAGGAGTCATGAGGTGACTCATGGTTAGCAAGGTTGGCAAGCTTAGGTTGTGGAGGCCACAGGCATGACCACGAGTCGTGGTCAGACCTCACGACTCGTGAGGTCCCCCGTGGTCTGTATTGGAGGTTTGCCAAGGTTGGGAAAAGCAGTGAAGGTCATGGATAGTGACCGCAAGTCATGGTCTGACCTCACAATTCGTGAGGTAACCCGTGGGTTGGAGTGTATGGTTGTTCAAGGTTTTGGGAAGTGGGCATCAGGGTGGTGACCACGAGTCGTGGTTAGCCACCACGATTTGTGGGGTCCCCCATAGGGTTCCCTGATTGATTTTGGGCAGTGAACATGACGGATACCGGCCTCGAGTCGTGCCACTTGGCAACGACTCGTGAGGTCCCTCATGGGGACTGGAAACCATAAATTTCTACGTTTTTAGTAAGGGTGTTTTCGTTATTCATAAATTCCTAAGGACTAAACTACATCATTTTAAGGTCTGAATGGGGTCTTTTAAGGGGGTTAAGTTCATGTTAAGCCTCATTCATGCATGCAAGAGTAAAGAGAGGATGTTAGAAGGTGATTCATGGTGTTCTTTCTCAGTTCCTCTAAATTCCATCTTGCGCTAACAAGGGAAGTTAATAACCAGATAATCCAAGGTATGTAAGTTCATCAATGGGTGAATTCTTCCATACCCATGCTCCTACTCTATGATTTTTTTTAAAATTATCAAAAACTCATGGGGTTTTGTATTTGATTATATAAAATATAATGATTTAATTATGGATTTTGTGATTTTAAAATATTATCATAATCTATGGATTTTGATCATCTTTTCAAATTTACATTGATTATAATATTGTTGATTTTGTTTTCCTAAGAAATTAAGCTTAATTATGCATGCCCCATGATGAATTGATTTATGATCTATTATCCTATTGATGTTCTTTATGAGCCAACATGAATTATGTATTAAATTATGAATTCATTATGTTACCCATTATGATTTTAAGAAATTCAAGCAATATGCATGATTTACAAGTATGCATAAATCATATAAATCCTGAATTATGTTTTGGCCGACTCACGGGCCTCGTTTCACGGCTAGTTCATGTATGTACAAGTATGTTTATGATTATCATGATTTAACTAGCCCATGAACCCATGTATTTATTATTATGAGCACTATATATGTTTTGGATGTAGTATCGAACACTGAGTAGGTTCGGGGCTGAGGTTAAGCCCCAGATCTCATGAACTACGTGCCACCGTAGGTATGATGGGACCCCTTTCATGTTAGTCCCTAGCCTAAATGGCCTTTTTCATGGTCATATCCCACTTTCATGGTTCTACCCTTGGCAAGGTACGAACACCCTCCCGACTAGGGTAACAAGTCGGGCTTCATGTGTGCTCATATGTGGTATGTCGGTTAAGAGAATCTCCCACTGTTCCTCAGGATTTATGCGTGTTATGATTATGTATGTTGGCTCAAGTTATCTTAAGAGAAGTTCTTCTATTATGATTATGACTATGTTTATGTTGCGAATGTTTTGAAATCTTGAGCCGTATGATATGTTATTATAATATACGATATGAGCATGATATCCAACTCTTATGATCATTTATGAACTTTACATATGCTTTAAATGTCTGCTTTACTTACCTTGCAAACTCTGTACATTCCACGTACTGACCGCATACCTTCTATGTTGTTTCATTTCATGATACAAGTCCCAGTTCTCAGGCTAATCCTCACTCGTAGATAGTTTCAGATTTGCTCTCAGCGCTCTTGGTGAGTCCTCATGTTTCAAGGAATGCATGATCATACTTTATGTCGTTCTTTCAGTTTCTGGATGTTGGATTAGTTGGGGAGTTGTCCCATCAATCCGTTCTTCATGTTTAGAGGCTTACCATACTGCAAGTTGTATTCAACCGTATTGGATAAGTCTTTTACTGATTTTTTCCCTTTAGCTATATTATGATTGCATTTTTATATGTTAAGTATTTCTCTCAAGTGATTGAATTAGATGTATGCTCATGCCATGGGTCGACATGGGGTCTCACGAGGCTCCTTGTCCCATGTCTATGATCCGGGTGTACGTTTGGGTCGTGACAAACTTGGTATCAGAGCCATAGGTTTTGAAGTGTACTAGGAATTCAGAAAGCCGCTTTAAGTAGAGTCTTTTTCATAGGTGTGAAGCGTGCCACACTTATGACAAAGAGGCTACTAGATGTTTAGGAAATGTTCCCTTCTTTCATGATCTATGTCGTGCGATGAACGTCCTTTACTCTTCTAATTCTTGTTATTCACATTTGCAGAATCATGCTTCCACGTCGGGTAAACGCCAGGAGAAATGGTAATGGTAATGATCATGAGGGTGCCCATGATGGTGAGCATCTGCCAACTCCACCCCTTCATGAGGAGCACGTACCAGAGCCGGCTGCCCACAGTGAGTTTAGGGAAACGATTCAGATGCTGGCACAGGCCATGACTGTCCGGTCCAGAATAAGACAGTGGCGTATTTCCCTCAGAATGGGAATGAAGAGGTAGCTAGGGTGAGGGATTTCTTGAGGATGAGTCCTCCGGAGTTCACGAGGTCAAAGGTGGACGAGGATCCGTACGATTTTATAGAGGAGATTTTGAAAATCACCTAGGTTATGGGGGTGACCAATGGGGAATGTGTTGACTTGACCTCCTATCAGCTAAACGGGATAGCACATATATGGTTTAAGAAATGGAGATATGCCAAGGTGGAAAGTGCAGGCACGATAGGTTGGGATAAGTTTCAGACTGCCTTCATGGATTGGTTCTTCCCTCGGGAGATGAGGCAGCTCAACACAGAAGAGTTTGTTAATTTAAAGTAAGATAATATGTCGGTCCAGAAATATGCATTGGAGTTCACCCGGTTATCTAAATATGCTCCGGAGTTGGTGGCAGATCAGCGGGCTCGGGTAAGACGTTTTGAGCATGGGGTAGCAGATTATTTTGACAAGGATTGCCAGATCTCCATGCTTCACCAGGACATTGATTTTCCCCTATTGTATAGCATGTGCTGAAGAGACAGTCTACAACAGATAGAGAGAGGCAAAGAGGGCCACGACTGACAACTATGGGGTTTCTCAGGCCAGGTCAGGGGGTGGACCACATGCTGCAGTCCCAATACAGGTCCATTGCTCCAGCTCCATCATTGGCCAGCACGCCATCCAGGTTCAGGGTAGACTTGAGGAGCAAGGCTACAGGCCCAAGGGATCATGGTAGCATATAGGTGGAGCGTACTTTTCCAGTTTGTGCGAAGTGCGGGAAAAATCATCTCGGGAGGTGCCTGGTCAGAGCGGATGCTTGTTTCGGGTATGGAAAACCAAAACAAAGGATAAGAGATTGACTGGAAGCCAGTTCTACCATTCCAGCAGCACGGCCCTCAGCAGGGTGCTTCCACTAGTTCAACCGGTGGTCAGCGCCAAGATAGATTTTATGCCCTAGTGCCTCGCAAGTAGTAGGAGGCTTCGCTAGATATGGTCACGGGTATGTTGTAAGTCTTTCATATTGATGCTTATGCTTTGTTAGATTTGGGAGCTACATTGTCTTTCGTGACGCCTTACATTGCTAGTAGCTTTTGATTTAGTCCTAAAATTTTGTCAGAACTGTTCTCTGTGTCTACTCCGGTCGGTGATTTAGTTGTAGGTAGGCGGGTATATAGAGGTTTCCCCATTACCTTATTGCATAAGGTCACCTCCGAAGACATAGTAGAATTAGCTATGACTAATTTTGTTATTATTATGGGCATGGATTGGTTGTTTGCATGTTATGCTTCTGTTAACTGTAGAACCCGAGCGGTGGAGTTCCGTTTTCCAGGTGAACCAGCTTTAGAATGGAGGGGTAGTTCAGCGGTACCTGTAGGTCGCTTTATCTCTTACCTCAAGGCCAGGAAAATTGTCACGCCCCAAAATGGGGTAGGGCGCAACTAGCAGTCGATTCAGATCGATCGAGAAGCCAGCTATATAGCATCTATAAATATAACACTAAGGCTAACCAAGCCACTTGTCACAACCAACCAAGATAAATACTGGGCCAATAATTCCTTGAAAATTATAATTATGCAACCTAGAAAATCGAAAAGGATACAATAAAGCTAAGCTAAGCAATGAAACCTATATGACTACATAACCCACACTACTATACAAACTAGTCCACATCAGCCTCCACAGAGTAAACAAACTGAAATGCATGGGATAGGGCCCCATCCTACCCGTGCTGTACACAAAACTGAAAATGGTCCAAACTTTGACATGGCTCCTGGAAGAGAGGAGCATACCACTATTCTGTTGAAATCTGGCTCCTATTACATTTGATGATCTAAGCCTCGGCTTGTACCTGCAGCACGACTGCAGGAAGGGTACCAAGATGAAGTGACATCAGTACGAATAAAATGTACTGGTATGTAAGGCTGAAAACTGTAAACATGTAAGATAAAAATGATAACTAGGCCAGAAATAACGTGTAGTAACAACCCGAAATCTTGAAAACAGAAACCTGACAATAACTCATTATTGAAGTGTAAATGCAACCATCTAATGCACACCAAAGACTATAGCTGAAATGCCAGCAGACAGCCGATCATAAAATCTATATACAATTCGTCCAGCCAGTGTACCACACCGGGGTAAAAATAAAAACAGCAGGTGTACCATACCTGGATAAAATTCATCTAGACGATGTACCACACCAGGGTAAAATCAATAAATCTTAGACAAAATCATAAATGGAGCTGCTATGGCTTACACTGGACCAGCTCAATACGTACAACATAGAAAGGACAAATACTAAACATGTGGCCTGCATAGGCCTCCTTCGTAATGCATAACTGGAACTGAGTACATATAACATGTAAAGCTAGAAAATGGAACTTAAATGCATGTATTCAAAACTTGTATAAATCATAAGGAACTATGGATGACCTAAGAGTTTCAACAAAATTTATAGGTCGTGTTCAAGGGACATTAGAGCTCAGAAACTCGCTAGCTTGTCGTTCGTCTTAAGGGAAAGGGATTATGAAATATCCCATTGGCCTGCAATATTTCATAACATACACATATGATAAAGGACAACCATAACTAGGTAATCCTAATTCGATAAGCTTATTTATCGTTAATAGCTTGCGACGTCTTTATGTGGCTTAAAATCGCTTAGACGTCCTCATCTTGGCTCTTTCACAAAATTTAGTTAGCAACCAGACCTTTAAAAACATTTAACATCACATATTTATACACATGACATACAGTAAGGACTAGCTAACAATGCCCACGCTGAGGGGTCTCCAACTCAATCTATAACTATGACAACAATCAACACAATATCACACTCTAGATGTCTCACTTCGGCTAGGCATAATCTTAACATTTATCCTCAATAAAACATGGAACTTTAAAGCTTAAATGAAGCTTAAATTACTTCCTCAATACTTTTAAATAGGTTGTTGGCTCATTCAATTCACAACACACGAATCGTGCTTAAAAGAACGATAGACGGGGCGCCTTACATACCTTTCTCTGATGAACTTTTCTCTAGCTGATTTCCTATCTCAATGATCAGCCTTCAACCTCCTTAATCCAGTGGTTTTATAGGCCAATGACAAGCTTAATCTGTATCAAAAAAATTCAGCCAAAATAACTAACCAGAGGCAGTCAACAACAACACACGGAAACATCAACAACATTTAGCCATTTTCTTAACTAGTTTTCACTAACTTTTGAGGGAGAAAGAAGAGGAAATTTTACCTTAGGTTTTCTTTTATTTTTACGCTCAATGTGAAGTATAATTTCAGAAAAAGAAAAAGACAAAAAGCCTATGGAAAACGAGCAAAACTCAGCTCACAAACAGTCAATCAACAGCTCATTTAGCTACCAATTTCCAGATTTTTGCTTTGCAATTTAAGAGGCTTAAAAGGGGTGAAATCCTTACCCTTTCTCCTGATTTCAACACCTAATCAAAGATGGATATATAGGCAGTCCAAATAGATTTTTAAACGCAGAAAAACTTCATCAAAACATTGCCAAAACGATCTCCAAAACAGTCCCTAACACACTTGGCAAAGTAATCTCAACTTGTGATTTTCTTGAACTTTGCTTGATGTTCGTCCTTGATTTTCTTTGTCCTAGATGCTGGAATTGAGAGAGAAATGGAATCCTTAGCAAGCTGGTCAATTTAAATTTAGCTGAAAATGTTTTCTAAAAGTGAAAAATCATATTTTAAGCAAATAGGGCGGTGGAGGCGCTAGGGCGTCATGCCCGTGTCACCGCTCACGATGCTATGGTAAAATGCCCATAACTTCTTATTCTGAACTCTGATTGACAAGCGGTTTGATGTTTTGAAAACTAGACTCAAAGACCTTTAATTTGACATGTCGTGGAGCTTCTAATTAATTATATATTGGGATATATGACCATTTAAAGTTATCTATTACTTATGACCTTCACATACTCTTTGATTTCTTAATCGTACATATTTCCCTTGTCATCTATGACCATTATACAACCCGTACTTTCCTTAACCTAGCATAAAAACATCTAATAATTACCAAAAAAATTTTGGGGTGCTATAAAAATGATCTCTAAGAGTTGCATGTACCACCTAGTTAGGTTAAGGATGTAGAGTCTGAGACCCCGACTATTCAATCAGCTCTAGTGGTGTGTGAGTATCCGGAGGTTTTCCCCGATGATTTTCTTGGTGTTTCTCTGGAGAGGGAAGTTGATTTCGGTATTAATCTATTGCCCTATATGCAGCCTATCGCCATTCCTTTTTATAGGATGACTCCAGCCGAGCAAAAAGAGTTAAAGGAACAACTTAAGGACTTGTTGGATAAGGGTTTCATTTGACCGAGCAAGTGTCCATGTGGTGCACCGATTCTCTTTTTTCAAAAGAAGGATGGATCCCTTCAGATGTGTATTGATTATTGGTAGTTGAATAAGGTCACTATCAAGAACTGGTACTCCTTGCCTAGGATTGATGATTTATTTGATCAGCTCCAGGGTGCCAGGTGTTTCTCAAAGATAGATCTCAGGTCTGAATATCATCAGCTCAGAGTTCGGGAGTATGATATCCCCAGACAACCTTTAGAACCCGGTAGGACAAGTATGGGTTTGTAGCTATGTCATTTGTACTAACCAATGCTCCTACAGCTTTTATGGACCTAATGAACAAGGTGTTGAAGAAATATCTGGACATGTTCTTGATCGTGTTCATCGATGATATTCTTATATACTCTCGGAACGAGGAGGAGCATGCTGCTCACTTGAGAATCATGCTTCAGACCCTCAAGGATCACCAGTTGTATGCAAAATTCAGCAAATGTGAGTTTTTTAGGCTCGGTGGCATTTCTAGGCCATGTGGTATAAGGGGAGGGCATAAAAGTAGATTCCCAGAAAATTAAGGTGGTGAAGAATTGGCCTAGTGAGAGTCCTTCACAAATTCGAAGTTTCTTGGGCATAGCAGGTTACTACAAGAGATTTGTTGAGGGTTTCTAATCTATTTTGGCACCTTTTACCAAGTTGACTCAGAAGAAGGTGAAGTTCCAATGGTCGAAGGCTTGTGAGGAAAGCTTCCAGGAATTGAAGAACTGACTCATTTCAGCACCAGTGTTGACTTTACCCGATGGTACAGATGACATTGTTGTATATTGTGATGCTTCGAGAGTTAGACTAGGATGTGTGTTGATACAACATGGGAAAGTGATAACATATGTCTCTTAATAGATAAAAGTTCACAAAAAGAATTACCCGACCCATGATCCTGAATTGGCCGCGGTGGTGTTCGCATTGAAGAGATTGTGTCATTACTTGTATGGGGTCCACGTGGACGTGTTGATGGATCACAAGAGCTTGAAATATGTGTTCACGCAGAAAGATCTCAATCTTTGGCAAATGAGGTGGTTGGAGTTACTAACGGACTACGATATGAGTGTTCTTTACCACTCGGGCAAGGCTAATGTGGTTGCGGATGAACATAATAGGCTCTCTAGGGACAGTGTGTACTATGTGGAGGAGGGAAAGAAGGAGTTGGTGAAATATGTCTGCCAACTTGCAAGGTTGGGAGATAGATTGATCGACTCGATCGATGGCAGCATGGTTGTGCAGAATGGGTCAGAATCTTCCTTGGTGGCTGATGTCAAATCTAAGCAAGATGAGGATCCAATCTTGAACAAATTGAAGGAGGCGGTGCAGAGTCAAAATTTAGAGGTTTTCTCCCAAGGGGGAGATGGTGTGCTACGATACCAGGGTCGTCTATGTGTCCTAGATGTTGACAATTTGAGAGTTCGGATATTGCATAACGCATATGTACCAGATATTCTATCCATCCCGGATCCACGAAGATGTATCGGGACTTGCGAGAAATCTATAGGTAGGATTGTATGAAGGACATTGCAATGTTAATAGCCAAATGTCTAATCTGTCAACAAGTGAAGGTCGAACATCAAAGGTCGGGAGGCGTACTTCAGGATATTAACATTCCCACTTGGAAGTGGGAAGAGATTAATATGAATTTCATTATAGGCTTACCTCGTACTCGACGACACTATGATTCCATCTGGGTGGTGGTAGACAGGTTAACCAAGGCTGCGTACTTTCTATCAGTCAAGACCATGGATTCAGCGGATGATTACACCAAATTGTATATTCGGGAGTTGGTTCAACTTCATGGAGTTCCCTTGTCTATTATTTCAGACTAAAGTACTCAGCTTACCTCCCAGTTCTGGCAGTCTTTTCAGAAGGGACTTGGGACTCAAGTCAAGCTCAGCACGACCTTTCATCCGCAAACGGATGGCAAAGCCGAGCTAACAATCTAGACTCTTGAGGACATGTTGAGGGTAGGTGTTATGGATTTTAAAGGTAGTTGGGATGATCATTAGCCCTTAATCGAGTTTGCTTATAACAACAGCTATCACTCCAGCATCCAAATGGCACCGTTCGAGGCCCTCTATGAGCGAAGGTGTAGATTTCATGACCCAAACGTACACCCTGAGTGTAGACCCGATACAACGGACCCCGAGAGACCCCAAGTCGACCCATGGCACATGCATACAACTAATCTCATTCAAATAAGCGGAATGATGACATATACATAGTTGAGCACTACATACTTGTCTGAAAGCCTCTAATACATAAGATGGGTTGATGGGACAACATCCCCAACTAACCCGACCAATATTGAAACATAAATAATATGAAAGTCTGTCAAACGCCCTCGAAACATGATGACTCACCAATAAGCTGAAAGCGTAAGCTGGGAAGGACTAAGGGTGAGGATGAGCATGAGATCTGGGCCCTCTATCATGAAACGATACAACATAGAAAGTATGCCGTCAGTATGTGGAATGTACTGAGTACGCAAGGTAAGTAAAATGGACATTTTAGAGTAACTAAAACTCATAAGTAAATATAAGAGGACTTCATGCTTACATCAAATCTTCTTAATGAAACATAATGCTTAAGACTTTCAAATCATTCATAATCAATCATTTTCATAATCGTAAGTAAACTTTATCAAAATATAACTTGAGCCAACAAAATAAACATTACAATGCATAAAACATGCGGAACAATGGGAGGACTCGTCATAACCGACACCATCATGGTAGAGCCTTTCATGATGCCCCACTATCTCGCTCAAGTGGGCAGAGCTGGCCCTGGATTGCCAGGAGAGGGTCGTGAATTAGACATGATATCACATTTGAGGGGATCATTTTCAATACAACATATCATTAGAAACCCACGGTGGCACGTGGTTATGAGACACAGACGTAGTCCTTTGAATGTCAGGCTGCATGATGCTAGACACGGCCCCAAAAAACATGCATATAGGCTCATACATAAATCAATAACATCATGCATTAAAATTCATTGGCTAAAATATAACATTTATCATCTTCCCCTATTAAAACATGCTTAGCCAAGAATCATAGGCCCTTTTCGTTGGCCAAAATCATAAATCGATAAATCATGTAATTTACTTCATTAATCATAAATCATCTTCAACATGTGGGCATTGCCCAATACTTCATCATATTCAATTCCTTCAAAATATGCTCATAAACATGGGAGTTTGGAGTCATGCTTTTCCATCATCAATAAAGTCAAAAATGTAGAGTATTCATCATAAATCATAATGTCCATGAACTTTCATCAAATGGGCATTTTCGATTTAAAATATTGAAACATAATTTCCAAGAAAATAATGTAAAACCTGCCCATCATTCATAATTCAATAATTCAAACTCAATTAAATCAAATCCATAAAGAGAAATCACATTTTCATTCTTTTGGGTAAAACCTCATGGAATTAAATAGGAGGATTCCTAATAAAATTCAAAATTTGTCATGGGTGTGGGAGAATTTTACCCATTCTAAAACCCTACATACCTGGGAATGGATTGATTTCGAGGTTCCTTGAAGTACCCACAAAGAAATTGATGGAAATTGGGGGAAGACGACCTTGAATCTCCCAAAAATCTCTCTAAGCTTTTGTATGAGAATGGGCATGCATAAAGGACTTAACTCATCTTATCTCACTCAGAAAAATACCCAAAACGACGTAGTTTAGGCCTTAGAAACTTAGGAATTATGAAAACACCCTTATTAAAACGCAGGAAATTTATGGTCACCAGTCCCCACGAGGGACCTCACGGTTTGTCACCACACGGCATGACTCATGGCCAAGGTCCGTTGAGTCCACTGTCCAAAATATCCAAGGGGGCTCCACAGGTGATTTCATGAGTCGTGATGTCAGATGACTCGTGGTCTCCTTTCGTGGCCTACAAGGTAGATCACGGGTGACCTCACGAGTCGTGAGGTCTGACCACTACTTGTGGTCAGGCCCGTGGCCTCCTCACTTAGGCCTTGCCAAACCATGCTGACCACGAGTCACCTCACCGCTCATGGTCACTCCTCACGACCCACCTCATGGGTCGTTTTGTGACCTGGTGCGACTTCAGTTTTTCTTCGTTTTTACTTTTGGTTCTGATCCTTGGGTTCCTGGGGTATAACAATATCTCCCCCTTGGGAACATTAGTCCTCGAATGTTAGAAACATGCAGAAAACTTTAAAAAAACTATCACCATATATAATTACAGGTCATTTAAGTCGAAAACTGACGGAATGACTATCTCCGAAAAGAACTACATAGCTGAACTGAATTTAGACATCAACTACATATACCATATCATAAAACAAACTTGTGCACATGAATTGAACATGAAAAGATGATTAAAGGTTTAGGGCAAAACTGATACCTCAAATTGAAACTGAGCCGGTAGGGAACAAATGAGGGTATTCAACTATCATATCTGCTTCGGCTTCCCATGTAGCTCCCTCAACATGCTGATTTCTCCATAATACTTTAATTGAAGCTACTTCTTTGTTCCTCAGCCTCCAAACTTGACGATCCAAGATCTCCACTGGAATTTCCTTATAGCTGAGGCTATCCTTTCACCAACGCTGTCTACTGGGACTACTAAAGCTGGATCACCCAAGCACTTTTTCAAGAGCGATACATGAAACACGGGATGAATTGAAGCTAATTCTGAAGGCAAGTCCAACTCATACGCCACCTTACCAACTCTCCTCAAAACTCGGTAAAGACCAACCTAGTGGGGACTAAGTTTCCCTTTCTTCTCGAACCGCATGACTCCCTTCATGGGAGATATCTTTAGAAATACCAAGCCATCCACATTAAACTCCAGATCCCTTCTCCTCACCTCAGCATACGATTTCTGATGACTCTGAGTAGTTTTCAACCAGTCCCTTATAAACTAGACCTTTGCCATTGCCTCATGGACTGAATCTGGTCCTATCATGGTTGCCTCGCCAACCTCAAACCAGTCAATGGACGATCTACACCTTCGCCCGTAAAAATACTCGAACGGTGCCATCTGGATACTAGAGCAGTAACTGTTATTATAGGTGAACTCGATTAAGGGCATGATCATCCCAACTACCGTTAAAATCCATAACACATGCCCTCAACATATCCTTGAAGGTATGAATGGTTTGTTCTGCCCGACCGTCTATTTTCGAATGGAAGGTTGTAGTGAGCGTAACTTGCGTCCCAAGTCCTTTTTTAAAAGAGCGCCAAAATTGAGAGGTAAACTGAGTACCTCGGTTTGAAATAATAGACAATGGAACTCCATGAAGTTGAACCAACTCCCGATTATACAACATGGCACAATCATCCGCTGAATCCATGGTCTTGACTGGTAGGAAGTGTGCCACCTTAGTTAACTTCTCTATCACCACACAAATGGAGTCATAGTGTTGGCGAATATGAGGTAGACTTGTAACAAAATCCATATTTACTTCCTCCCACTTCCAAGTGGGAATGCTAATATCCTGAAGTACACTTCCCAGCCTTTGATGCTCGACTTTCACTTGCTGACAATTCGGACATTTAGCTACAAACTCCACAATATCCTTCTTCATACCATCCCACCAATGGATTTCTCGCAAGTCCCGATATAGCTTCGTGGATCCCGTATGTATAGAATATCTTGTACCCTGTGACTCGTGCAATATCCGAACTCTCAAATTATCAATGTCCAGAACACATAGTCGACCTTGGTAACGTAGCACCCCATCTCCCCCCTTGGGAGAAACCTCCATCTTTTGACTCTGCACTGCTTACTTAAGCTTCCTCAAAGTCAGATCCTCATCTTGATTACATTTGACATCGACCACTAAGTACAATCTGACCCATTCAACAAAATAATGCCTCCATCAAATGAGTCCATCAATCTAACTCCCATTCTTGCAAGTCGGTGGACATCCTTCACCAACACCTTCTTTCCCTCATACACGTGGGACACACTCTCCATAGAGAGCCTACTAAGTGCATCCGCAACCACATTGGCATTTGCCCGGGTGGTAAAGGACACTCATGTCATAGTCCTTACGTAACTCCAACTACCTCCTTTGCCGAAGATTTAGATCTTTCTGTGTGAACACATATTGCAAGTTTTTGTGATCCGTATATACATCCACATGGACCCTATACAAGTAATGCTTCCATATCTTCAATGCTATCACCACGCGGCCAACTCAAGATCATGGGTCGGGTAATTCTTTTCATGAACTTTCAACTATGTCGAGGCATATGCTATTACCTTCCCATGCTGCATCAACACACATCCCAGTTCGACTCTTGAAGCATCCCAATACACTACAAAGCCATCAGTGCCTCGGGTAAAGTCAACACTGGAGCTGAAGTGAGTCGGGTCTTCAACTCTTGGAAACTTTTTTCATAAGCATCCGACCATTGGAACTTTATCTTTTTCTGAGTCAACCCAGTCAGTGGGGCTGCAATTGATGAAAAGCCCTCAACAAATCTTCTGTAGTATCTAGATATACCCAATAAACTCCGAATTTCTAAAGGATTCACCGGTCTGGGCCAATTCTTCACCGCCGCAATCTTCTGGGAATCTACTCTTATGCCTTCTCTTGATACCACATGACCCAGAAATACCACCGAGTCTAGCCAAAATTCGCACTTACTAAACTTTGCATATAGCTGACGATCCTTGAGGGTCTCAAGTACTACCCTCAGGTGAGTGGCATGCTCCTCCTCGCTCCGCGAGTATATAAAGATGTTGTCAATGAACACAATCACAAACTTATACAAATATTCCTTGAACACCCTGTTCATTAGATCCATAAAAGCTGCATGGGCATTGGTTAGTCTGAAAGACATAACAACAAATTCGTAGTGACCATACCGAGTCTTGAAAGCGTTCTTCGGGATGTCACTCTCCCAAACTCTGAGTTGGTGATACCCGGACCTGAGATTAATCTTGGAGAAGCACCTGGCACCCTGGAGCTGGTCAAACAAATCACCGATCCTGGGTAAGGGGTACATGTTCTTGACGATAAACTTGTTCAACTACCGATATTTAATACACATGAGAAGAGAACCGTCCTTCTTTCGAACAAATAGAAGTGGTGCACCCCATAGAGACTGGCTCAGTCTAATGAAGCCCTTATCCAACAGATACTTTAACTGATCCTTCAATTCCTTTAGTTCGGCTGGGGCCATCCTGTAGGGAGGAATAGAGATAGGCTGCATATCGGGTAATAGATCAATACCAAAATCAATTTCCCTCTCCAGAGGAACACCGAGCAAATCATCAGGAAACATATCCGGATATTCGCACACCACCGAAACTGACTGAATAGTCGGGGTCTCAGGCTCCACATCCTTAACCCTAACTAGGTGGTACATGAAACCTTTAGAAATCATCTCCCTGGCCATAAGGTAGGAAATAAACTGACCTACTGGTACCGTCGAACTATCCTTCCACTCCAACACTGACTCAACCGTAAAACGAACTTCCACCGTACGGGTCCTATAATTAATCGAGGAATAACATGCAAACAACCAATCCATGCTAAGTATAATGTAAAAGTCAGTCATGGATAACTCTACAAGGTCTGCGGAGGTAACCTTATGTAAAACAGTGACCGGGCATCCTCTATATACTCGTCTAGCTATGACCGAATCACCAATAAGGGTCGAAACTGAAAACGGTTCTGAAAACATCTTGGGACTAACTCCAAGGCTACTAGCAATGTAAGGAGTCACAAAAGACAAGGTGGCTCCCAGATCTAGTAAAGCATAGACATCAATATGAAAGACATGAAACATACCAGTGACCACGTTTGGTGAAGCATCCTGCTCCTGGCCTGAGGAGAGAGCATAGAGTCAGTTTTGGCGCTGTCCGCCACCTCCACTAGTCGATGCTCCCTGTGGAGAAAAACGGGCCGGAGCTGCTGCTGTTCTAGTGTCCTGTGCATGACCCCTATCATTACCCTGTCTAGAATATGCGCACACTCGGCATGTGTGCCTAGATCTATCACACCCATAGCAAACATCTGAGCCGAGAAAGCACTCCCCGGCATGACTCTTGCCGCACTTCCTGCAGGCTGGAGAGGTATACTCTAACTGGGGGGCCTTCTGATCCCTAGACCCTGAAGCCCTGCTCTTCTAATCACCCCTGGGCCTGGATGGAACACTAGATGATGATGGTGTTGGGGGTAGTATCCTCAGCTAAAACTGTGGACGGTAGCCACCGCCGGACCTTTAATGTGAAAATCCACGGATGTCCGTCTGATCCCTCTTTGCCTCCCTCTTCCTCGCATGAGCCGCCTTCATCTGCTAGGCGTACAACACTATGCAAGGAAAGTCCATATCCTGGTGGAGCATAGCAGTCCTGCAATCCTTATCTAAATTACCAGCCACACCATGAATGAATAGGCTCACCCACGCCCTCTGATCCATCATTAACTCTGGGGCATACTTTACAAATGAGTGGACTCAAGAGAATACTCCAACACTGTCATCTTCCCCTTCTTCAGGTTCACAGACACAGCTACTTTCAACTCCCTTATCTCCTGAGGGAAGAACCTATCCAGAAAGGCCATGTGGAACTTATCCCAACTAATAGAGCCCGCTCCCGCTGCCCTGTTGTCCTTCCCTTGCTTGTACCAAATATGAGCGACCTCTTTTAGCTGATAAGAGGCCAAGTCCACACACTCCCCATTTTCCACCCCCATAACCTAACTGACCTTCAAGATCCCTTCAATGAACTCGTATGGATCCTCGTCCACCTTTGATCCCGTGAACTCAGGAGGGTTCATCCTCAAGATGTCTTTAATCTGAGCTGCGGCTGCATTGCCTTTTTTGGAACGTGCAGAACAGACTGCTGGTTGACCTTAGCAGTCAAGGCCTGCACTAACATCTGAATAGCCGCCCAGGAACTCAGCATGGGTAGCTGGCTCTGGTGCTTGGGGCTCCTGAACAGGTGGGGCTTGCTGATGCCCATGGTCATTTCCATCTCCGTGGCCTTCATCATTTCTATTCCTCCTTCCATTCATTCTTCTAGGAGCCATAGTTCTGCAATCGCAAATCGCATGAATTAGAAGGATGGAAAGGCTTTTCATCACACGACATAGAACATGAAAGAAGGGAACATTTCCTAAACGACTAGTAGCCTCTTTGTCATAAGTTTGGTGCTCTTTACACCCATGAAAAAGACTCTACTTAACGCGGCTTATAGACACCCTAGGACACTTCAAACCTATGGCTCTGAAACCATGTTTTTCAAAACTCGAACGTACACCTAGATCATATACATGGGACAAGGGACCTTGAGAGACCCCAAGTCGACCCATGGCACGTGCATACAACTAATCTCATTCAAATAAGAATAATGCTAATCATGAAAACATAGTGGAAACGTAATTATAGCATAACATTAGGAAATACTGGACATATACATAGTTGAGCACTACATACTTGTCTAAAAGCCTCTAATACACAAGATGGGTTGATGGGACAACATCCCCAACTAACCCAACAAATACTGAAACATATATAACATGAAAGTTTGTCAAATGGCCCTCGAAACGTGAGGACTCACCAATAAGCTGAAAGCATAAGCTTAGATGGACTAAGGGTGAGGATGAGCTGGAGATCCGGGCCCTGTATCATGTAATGATATAGCATAGAAAGTATGCAGTCAGTATGTGGCATGTATTGAGTATGCAGGGTAAGTAAAATGGACCTTTTAGAGTAAATAAAACTCATAAGTAAATATAAGAGAAGGACATCATGCTTACATCAAATCTTCGTAATATAACATAAGGCTCAAGACTTTCAAATCATTCATAATCATTCATTTTCATAATCGTAAGTAAAATTTATGAACATAACCTAGTCAACAACATAAATAAAACAATGCATTAAACATGCGAAACAATGGGAGGACTCATCATAACCGACACCATCATGGTAGAGCCTTTCATGATGCCCCACTATCTCGCTCAAGTGTGCAGAGCCGACCCTTGCTCGCCAGGAGAGGGTCATGCATTCGACGTGACTTTACATTTGAGGGGATCATTATCAATACAACATATCATTAGAAACCTACGGTGGCATGTGGTTATGAGACACCAACATAGTCCTTTGAACACAGGGCTACTCAATGCTAGATACAGCTCCTAACAACATGCATATAGGCTCATACATAAATCAATAACATCATGCATTAAAATTCATTGTCTAAAATATTACATTTTTCATCATTGATCCCCTTTAAAACATGATTAGACAAGAATCATAGGCCCTTTTTATCGGCCAACATCATAAATCGATAAATCATGTAATTTACTTAATAAATCATAAATAATCTTCAATATGTGGGTATTTCCCAATCCTTCATCATATTCAATTCCTTCAAAATATTCTCATAAACATGGGAGTTTGAAGTCATGCTTTTCCATCATTAATAAACTCAAAAATATAGAATATTCATCATAAATCATAACGTTCATGAACTTTCATCAAATGGGCATTTTTGATTTAAAAGATTGAAACATAATTTTAAAGAAAATAATGTAAAACCTGCCCATCATTCATAATTCAATAATTAAAGCTCAATTAAATCAAACCCATAAAGAGAAATCACAGTTTCATGCTTTTGGGTAAAACCCCATGGAATTGAATAATAGGATTCATGATCAAATTTAAAATTTAGGCATGGGTGTGGAAGAATTTCACCTATTCTAAAACCTTACATACCTGGGAATGGATTGATTTCGAGGTTCCTTGAACATCAAGAAAGAAATTGATGGAAATTTGGGGAAGAAGACCTTGAATCTCCCAAAAATCTCTCTAAGCTTTTGCATGAGAATAGGCATGCATAAAGGACTTAACTCATCTTATCTCACTCGAAAATATATCCAAAATGATGTAGTTTAGGCCTTAGGAACTTAGGAATAAGAAAACACCCTTATTAAGACGTAGGAAATTTATGGTTGCCAATCCCCACGAGGGACCTCAGGGGTCGTCGCCACAGGGCATGACTCATGCCATGGTCCATTGAGTCCACTGTCCAAAACATCCAAGGGGCCCCACGGGTGAATTCAAGAGTTGTGATGTCAGACAATGACTCGTGGTCACCTTCTGTGGCCTACTCTGTCCATCCCAACTTGTCAAACCTCCAAGGTAGACCACGGGTGACCTCACGAGTCGTGAGTTCTAACCACAACTCGTGGTCAGGCTCATGGCCTCCTCACTCAAGCCTTGCCAAACCATGCTGACCACGAGTCACCTCATGACTTGTGGTCACTCCTCACGACCCACCTCACGGGTCATTCTGGGAGATGGTGTGAATTTTCAGTTTTTCTCCATTTTTACTTACGGGTCTAATCCTTAGTTTCCCAGGGTATAACAGTAGATCTCCCATCGGATGTTTTGAGGTTGTTAAGGCACCTATGATAGGGACAAATTTAGTTCAAGAGTCTATGGTGAAGGTTCAGTTGATAAGGGACCAGTTGAAAATCACTCAGAGTCATCAGAAATCATATGCCGATGTGAGGAGAATGGACCTATAGTTTTATGTGGAGAATTGGGTATTTCTCAAGGTATCTCCCATGAAGGGAGTCATTCGGTTCGGAAAGAAAGAAAAACTCAGTCCCCGCTATGTTGGCCCCTACCGGTAAGACGAGTTGGTAAGGTGGCGTATGAGTTGGACTTGCCATAGGAGTTATCTTCAGTTCATCTTGTGTTTCATGTGTCACTTTTGAAAACGTGTTTGAGTGATCCAGCTTTGTAGTCCCGGTGGACAGATTGGGTGTAAAAGACAACTTTAGCTATGAAGAAGTACCCGTGGAAATATTATATTGTCAAATCCATAAGCTAACGAACAAAGAAGTAGCTTCAATTAAAGTATTATGGGGAAATCCGCATGTTGAAGGAGCTATGTGGGAACCCAAAGTGGATATGATGGCTAGATACCCACAACTGTTCTCTACTGACTTAGTTTCTACTTGAGGTATCAGTTTTTCTCTAAACCTCTAATCAGTTCTCATGTTCAGTTCATACATACAAGTTTGGTTTATGATATGGTAAATTTGTGTGATGTCTGAATTCAGTTCTTTTATGTAGTTCTTTTCAGAGGTAGTGAATCTGTTAGTTTTCAGCTTAAATGATCAGTATTTGTATATAGTGATAGCTTGTTTTTGAGTTTCCTACATGTTTCTAACATTCAAGGACGAATGTTTCCAAGGAGGAGATATTGTTATAAACTGGGAACCCAAAGATCAGACCCGGGAGTCAAAACGGAGAAAAACTGAAAAAAATTCTCACCAAATCTCAGGACGACTCGTGAGGTAGGTAATGAGGAGTGACCATGAGTCATGAGGTGACTTGTGGTTAGCAAGGTTGGAAGGCTCAGGTTGTTGAGGCCACGGGCATGACCACGAGTCGTGCTCTGACCTCACTACTCGCGAGGTCCTCCGTGGTCTTCCTTGGAGGTTTGGCAAGGTTGGGAAGGACAGTGAAGGTTAGGATGTTGATCACAAGTCGTGGCCTGACATCACAACTCGTGAGGTCACCCGTGGGTTGGAGTGTATGGTTGGTAAAGGTTTTGGGTAGTGGGGATCACGGGTGGTGACCACGAATCGTCGTCATCCACCATGATTCATGGGGTCCCCCATGGGGTTCCTTGAGTGATTTTAGGGAATGAACATGATGAATCCCGGCCACGAGTTGTGCCCCTTGGCAACGACTCATGAGGTCCATCGTGGGGAATGGCAACCAGAAATTTCTGTGTTTTTAGTAAGGGATTTTTCGTAATTCCTAAACTCCTAAGGCCTAAACTACGTCGTTTTAAGGTTTGAATGGGATCTTTTAACGGGGTTAAGTTCATGTTAAGCCTCATTCAAGCATGCAAGAGTATAGAGAGGAGGTTAGAGGTGATTAAAAGTGTTCTTTCTCAATTCCTCTAAATTCCATCTTAGGCTAGCAAGGGAAGTTAAGAACCAAATAATCCCAGGTATGTAAGGTCATCAATGGGTGAATTCTTCCACACCCATGCTCCTACTCTATGATTTTATTTAAAAATTTATCAAAAACTCGTGGGGTTTTGTATTTGATTATATAAAATCTAAAGATTTAATTATGGGTTTTGTGATTTTAAAATATTATCATAATCTATGGATTTTGATCATCTTTTCAAATTTAAATTGATTTTAATAATGCTGATTTTGATTTTCTAAGAAATTAAGCTTAATTATGCATGCCCCATCATGAATCGATTTATGATCTGTTATCCCATTGATGTTCTTTACGAGCCCAGCATGAATTATGTTTTAAATTATGAATTCATTATGTTACACATTATGATTTTATGAAATTCAAGTTATATGCATGACTTACAAGTACGTATGAACCTTATGAATAATGTATTATGTTTTGACCGACTCACGGGCCTCGTTTCATGGATAGTTCACGTATGTACAGGTATATTTATGATTATCATTAATTAACTAGCTCATGAACCCATGTATGTATTTTTATTATCACTATATATGTTTTGGGAGTAGTGTTGAACACCGAGTAGGTTCGAGGCTCATGTTAAGCCCCAGATCACATAAACTACGTGCCACCGTTGGTATGTTGGGACCCCTTTCATGTTAGTCCCTGGCCCAAATGGCCCTTTTCATGGTGATATCACACTTTAATGGTTCTGCCCTTCGAAAGGTACGAACACCCTCCCGACTAGGGTTACAAATAGGGCTTCATGTGTGCTTATATGGAGTATGTCGGTTAAGAGAATCTCCCAATATTCCTCATGATTTATTCATGTTATGATTATGTATGTTGGCTTAGTTTATGTTAGGCAAAGTTTTTTTATTATGATTATGACTATGTTTATGTTGCGAATGTTTTGAAAACCTTGAGTTGTATGATATGTTATTATATTTTATGATACGAGCATGATTTCCTACTCTTATGATCATTTATGAACTTTACATATTCTTTAAATGTCCGCTTTACCTACCTTGCAAACTCAGTACTACCACATACCTTCTATGCTGTATCATTTCATGATACAGGTCCTAGTTTTCACGCTAATCCTCATGTTTCAAGGTTTGCATGTTCATACTTTGTGTTGTTCTTTCAGTTTCTAGATATTGGATTAGTTGGAGAGTTGTCCCATCAATCCGTCCTTCATGTTTAGAGGCTTATCAGACTGCAGGCTGTATTCAGCCGTATTGTATAAGTCTTGTTCTGATTTTTCCCTTTGGCTATGTAATGATTACGTTCTTATATGTTAGGTCTTCCGCTCATGTGATTGGATAAGATGTATGATCATGCCATGGGTCTACATGGGGTCTCTCGGGGCTCCTCGTTTCGTGTCTACAATCCAGGTATACGTTTGGGTCATAACAAATATGGTATTAGATCCGTAGGTTTTGAAGTTTCCTAGGGAGTCTGAAAGCCGCGTTAGGTAGAGTCTTTTCCATGGGTGTGAAGCGTGCCACACTTATGACAAAGAGGCTACTAGACGTTTAGGAAATGTTCCCTTCTTTCATGATCTATGTCGTGCGATGAACGTCCTTTACTCTTCTAATTCATGTTATTTGTGTTTGCAGAATCATGCCTCCACGTCGGGTAAATGCTAGGAGAAACAGTAATGGTAATGATCATGAAGGCGCTCATGATGGTGAGCATCAGCCAGCTCCACCCGTTCATGAGGAACACGTACCAGAGCTGGCTACCCACACCGAGTTTAGGGCAGCGATTCAGATGCTGGCACATGCCATGACTGCCTAGGTACAAAACCAGATAGTGGCGCATTTCCCTCAGAATGGGAATGCAGCGGTAGCTTGGGTGAGGGATTTGTTGAGGATGAGCCCTCTGGAGTTCATGGGGTCAAAGGTGGATTAGGATCCACACGATTATATAGAGGAGATTTTGAAAATTACCCAGATTATGGGGGTGAACAATGGGGAATGCATTGACTTGACCTCCTATCAGCTAAAGGGGGTAGCACATATATGGTTTAATCAATCGAGAGATGCCAGGGCGGCAGGTGCAGGCCCGATAGGTTAGGAATAGTTTCACACTACCTCCATGGATCGGTTCTTCCCTCGGGATATGAGGGAGCTCAAGGCGTCCGAGTTTGTTAATTTAAAGTAAGGTAATATGTCGGTCCACAAATATGCATTTGAGTTCACCCGGTTATCTAAATATGCTCTGGAGTTGGTGGCGGATCAGCGTGCTTGGGTGAGCCATTTTATGCATGGGGTAGATCTCCCATCAAATTGTTTGAGGTTGGTGAGGCAGCTATGATAGGGCCAAATTCGGTTCACAAGGCTATGGTAAAGGTTTAGTTGATAAGGGACTGGTTGAAAACTACTCATAGTCGTTAGAAATCATATGCCGATGTGAGGAGAAGGGACCTGGAGTTTGATGTGGATGATTGGGTATTTCTAGAGGTATCTCCCATGAAGGGAGTCATTCGGTTTGAAAAGAAAGGAAAACTCAGTCCCCGCTATGTTGGCCCCTACCGGGTTGTGAGGGGAGTTGGTAAGGTGGCGTATTTGTTGGACTTTCCCTCATAGTTATCTTAAATTCATCCTGCATTTCATGTGTCACTTTTGAAAAAGTGTTTGGGTGATCCAGCTTTAGTAGTCCCGGTGGACAGCGTGGGTATAAAAGACAGTCTCAGTTATGAATAAGTACTCGTGGAAATATTAGATTGTCAAATCCATAAGATAAGGAACAAAGAAGAAGCTTAAATTAAAGTATTATGGAGCAATCAACATGTTGAAGTAGCTACTGGGAAGCCGAAGCGAATAAGATGGCTAGATACCCACACCTGTTCCCTACCGGCTCAGTTTACGCTTGAGGTATTAGTTTTTTCCCTAAACCTCTAATTATTTTTCATGTTCAGTTCATGCGTACAAGTTTGTTTTATGATATGGTAAATGTATGTGATGTTTGAATTCAGTTTAGTTATGTAGTCCTTTTCGGAGGTAGTCAATCCATCAATTTTCAGCTTAAATGATTAGCATTTGTATATGGTGATATCTTTTCTCAGAGTTTCCTGCATGTTTCTAACATTCTAGGATGAATTTTCCCAAGTGGGAGATATTGTAATACCCCGGGAACCTAAGGATCAGACTTGGGAATCAAAACGGAAAAAAATTGAAAAAAATTAGCATCAGATCTCAGGATGACTTGTGAGGTAAGTCGTAAGGAGTGACCATGAGTTGTGAGGTGACTCGTGGTTAGCAAGGTTGGAAGGCTCAGGTTGTGGATGCCACGGGCATGGAAACGAGTAGTGGTAAGACCTCACAACTCGTGAGGTCCCCCGTGGTCTGCCTTGGAGGTTTGGCAAGGTTGGGAAGGGTAGTGAAGGTCACAGATGGTGACCACGAGTCGAGGTCTAACATCACCACTCGTGAGGTCACCTGTGGGTTGAAGTGTATGGTTTGTCAAGGTTTTGGGCAGTTGGGATCACGGGTGGTGACCACGAGTCGTGGTCAGCCACCACAATTCATGGGGTCCCCCGTGGGGTCCCTGAGTGATTTTGGGTCATGAACATGACAGATCCCGGCCACGAGTCGTGCCCCTTGGCAACAACTTATGAGCTCTCTCCTAAGGACTGGCAACAAAAAAATTTTGTGTTTTTAGTAAGGGTGTTTTCATAATTCCTAAACTCCTAAGGCCTAAACTACGTCATTTTAAGGTCTGAAAGGGGTTTTTTAAGGGGGTTAAGTTCCTGTTAAGCCTCATTCATTCATGCAAGAGTATATAGAAGAGGTTAGAAGGTGATTCAAGGTGTTTTTTCAGTTCCTCTAAATTCCATCTTGGCCTAGCAAGGGAAGTTAAGAACCAGATAATCCCAGGTATGTAAGGTTATCAATGGGTGAATCCTTCCACAACCATGCTTTTATGATTTTATTTAAAAATTTATCAAAAATTCATGGGGTTATGTATTTGATTATATAAAATCTAAAGATTTTATTATGGGTTTGTTATTTTAAAATATTATCATAATCTATGGATTTTGATCATCTTTTGAGATCTAAATTGATTATAATAATGTTGATTTTGATTTTCTAAGAAATTAAACTTAATTATGCATGCCCCATCATGAATCGATTTATGATCTATTATCCCATTGATGTTCTTTATGAGCCCCGCATGAATTATGTTTTAAATTATGAATTCATTATGTTACACATTGTGATTTTTTGAAATTAAAGTTATATGCATGATTTACAGGTATGTATGAACCTTATGAATAATGAATTATGTTTTGACCGACTCACGGGCCTCATTTCCTAGCTAGTTCACGTATGTACAAGCATGTTTATGATTATCATGATTTACCTAGCTCATGAACCCATGTATGTATTATTGTGAGCACTATATATGTTTTGGGAGTAGTGTCGAACACCGAGTAGGTTCAGGGCAATGGTTAAGCCCCAGATCTTATGATCTACGTGCCACCGTTGGTATGTTGAGACCCCTTTCATGTTAGTCCCTGGCCCAAATGGACCTTTTCATGGTGATATCACACCTTCATGGTTCTACCCTTGGCAAGGTACGAACACCCTCCCGACTAGGGTTACAAGTTGGGCTTCATGTGTGCTCATATAGGGTATGTCGGTTAAGAGAATCTCCAACTATTCCTCATGATTTATTCATGTTATGATTGTGTATGTTTTCTCAAATTATGTTAAGCAAGGTTCTTTTATTATGATTATGACTATGTTTATGTTGCGAATTTTTTGAAAACCTTGAGCCATATGATATGTTCTTATAATTTATGATACGAGCATGATGTCCTACTCTTATGATCATTTATGAACTTTACATATTCTTTAAATGTCCGCTTTATTTACCTTGCAAACTAAGTACATTTCATGTACTTACCGCATACCTTCTATGTTGTATCGTTTCATGATATAGGTCCCAGTTTTCACGCTAATCCTCACTCGTAGATAGTTTTGGATTTGCTCACAGTTCTATTGGTGAGTCCTCATGTTTTGAGGTTTGCATGTTCATACTTTATATCGTTCTTTCAGTTTCTAGATATTGGATTAGTCGGAGAGTTGTCCCATCAATCCGTCCTTCATGTTTAGAGGCTTATCAGACTGCAGGTTGTATTCAGCCGTATTGTATAAGTCTTGTTCTGATTTTTTCCCTTTGGCTATGTAATGATTATGTTCTTATATGTTAGGTCTTCCACTCATGTGATTGGATAAGATGTATGATCATGCCATGGGTCGACATGGGGTCTCTCGGGGCTCCTTGTTTCGTGTCTACAATCCGGGTATACGTTTGGGTCATAACAAACATGGTATCAGATCCGTAGGTTTTGAAGTGTCCTAGGGAGTCTGAAAGCCGCGTTAGGTAGATTTTTTTCCATGGGTGTGAAGCGCGCCACACTTATGACAAAGAGGCTACTAGACGTTTAGGAAATGTTCCCTTCTTTCATGATCTATGTCGTGCGATGAATGTCCTTTACTCTTCCAATTCATGTTATTTGTGTTTGCAGAATCATGCCTCCACGTCAGGTAAATGCTAGGAGAAACAGTAATGGTAATGATCATGAAGGCGCCCATGATGGTGAGCATCAGCTAGCTCCACCCGTTCATGAGGAGCACGTACCAGAGCTGGCTACCCACACCGAGTTTAGGGCAGCGATTCAGATGCTGGCACAGGCCATGACTGCCTAGGTACAGAACCAGATAGTGGCGCATTTCCCTCAGAATGGGAATGCAGCGGTAGCTTGGTTGAGGGATTTGTTGAGGATGAGCCCTCCGGAGTTCATGGGGTCAAAGGTGGATGATGATCCACACTATTTTATATAGGAGATTGTAAAAATCACCTAGGTTATGGGGGTGAACAATGGGGAATGCATTTACTTGACCTCCTATCAGCTAAAGGGGATTGCACATATATGGTTTAAGAAATTGAGAGATGCCAGGGCGTCAGGTGCAGGCTAATTAGGTTGGGATGAGTTTCATACTGCCTTCATGTATCGGTTCTTCCCTCGGGAGATAAGGGAGATCAAGGAGGCCGAGTTTGTTAATTAAAAGAAAGGTAATATGTCGATCAAGAAATATGCATTGGAGTTCACCCGGTTATCTAAATATGATCCGAAGTTTGTGGCGAATCAGCAGGCTTGGGTAAGCCGTTTTGTGCATGGGGTAGCAGATTATTTGGACAAGGATTGCCAGATTGCCATGCTTCACCAGGACATTGATTTTTCCCATATTGTATTGCATGCGCAGTATATGGAGACAGTCAACAGGAGGCAGAGAGAGGCCAAGAGGGCCAGGACCGACAGCTAGGGGGTTTCTCAGGCTAGGTCAGGGGGTGGAGCACGTCAGCAGTCCCAGCACAGGTCTATTGCTCCATCTCCATTATCGGCTAGCACGCCATCTAGGTTCAGGGGAGACCAGAAGAGAAGGGGTATAGGCCCGAGTGATCATGGTAGCATGTAGGTAGAGCACACTTTTCCAGTTTGTACGAAGTGCAGCAAGAATCATCCATGAGGTGCCGGGTCGACGCGGATGCTTGTTTTGGGTGTGGCAAACCCGTCACACAGGATCAGAGATTTCCCTGCAGGTAGTTCTACTTCTCCAGCAGCAAGAACCCCTCATCAAGGTGCTTCCACTAGTTTAGCAGGTGGTCAAAGCCAAACAGGTCTTATGCCCTAGTGCCTCGCCAAGAGCAGGAGGCTTCGCCAGACCCGGGAGTCTTTCATATTGATGCTTATGTTTTGTTAGATCTGGGAGCTACATTGTCTTTTGTGATGCCCTATATTTCTAGTAGCTTTGGAGTTACTCCTGCAATTTTTTCAGAACCGTTCTCTGTGTATACTCCAGTCGGTGATTCAGTTATAGCTAGACGGGTATATAGAGGTTGCCCCATTACAGTATTGCATAAGGTAACCTCCGCAAACTTAGTAGAATTAGCTATGACTGATTTTGATATTATTCTGGGCATGGATTGGTTGTTTGTATGTTATTCTTCTGTTAACTGTAGAACCCGAGCAGTGGAGTTCCATTTTTTAGGTGAACCAGCTTTAGAATGGAGGGGTAGTTCAGCGGTACCTCTAGGTTGCTTTATCTCTTACCTCAAGGCCAGAAAAATTATCTCTAATGGTTGCATGTACCACTTAGTTAGGATTAGGGATGTAGAGTTTGAGACCTCGACTACTTAATTAGTTCCAGTGGTGTGTGAGTATCCAGAGGTTTTCCCTAATGATTTGCCAGGTGTTCCTAGAGGGAAGTTGATTTTGGTATTGATCTATAACCCGATACGTAGCCTATCTCCATTCCTCCTTATAGGACGGCTACAACCGAGCTAAAAGAGTTAAAAGAACAATTGAAGGACTTGTTGGATAAGGGTTTCATTAGACCGAGCAAGTCTCCATGGGGTGCATCGATTCTCTTTGTTCGAAAGAAGGATGGATCCCTTCATATGTGTATTGATTATTGGTAGTTGAATAAGGTCACTGTCAAGAACAGGTACCCCTTGCTCAGGATTGATGATTTATTTGACTAGCTCCAGGGTGCCAGGTGTTTCTCAAAGATAGATTTCAGGTCCAGATATCATCAGCTCAGAGTTTGGGAATGTGATATCCCAAAGACAGCCTTCAAAACCCGGTATGTCCATTATGAGTTTGTAGTTATGTCATTTGGACTAACCAATGCTCTTGCAGCTTTTATGGACCTGATGAACAGGGTGTTCAAGCAATATCTGGACATGTTCGTGATTGTGTTCATCGATGAAATTCATATATACTCTCAGAGCGAGGAGGAGCATGCCGCTCACTTGCAAATAGTCCTTTAGACACTCAAGGATTGTCAGTTGTATGCAAAGTCAACACATGGTGAGTTTTGGTTGGACTCGGTGGCATTTCTAGGCCATGTGGTATCAAGTGAGGGCATAGAAGTAGATTCTCAGAAAATCGAGGCAATGAAGAATTGGCCTAGACCAGTGAGTCCTTCAGAAATTCAAAGTTTCTTGAGCCTAGCAGGATACTACCGGAGATTTGTTGAGGGTTTCTCATCTATTACGGCACCTTTGACCAAGTTGACTGAGAAGAAGGTGAAGTTCCAATGGTCGGAGGCATGTGAGGAAAGCTTCCAGGAATTGAAGACCCGACTCACTTCAGCACCAGTATTGACTTTACCCGAGGGTACAAATGGCTTTGTTGTATATTTTGATTCTTTGAGAGTCAGACTGGGATGTGTGTTGATGAAGCATGGGAAAGTGATAGCATATGCCTCTCGACAGCTGAAAGTTCACAAAAATAATTTCCCGACCCATGATCTTGAATTGGCCGTGGTGGTGTATGCATTGAAGATATGGTGGCATTACTTGTATGGGGTCCACATGGACATGTTCACGGATCATAAGAGCTTGCATAAGTGTTCACGCAGAAAGATCTCAATCTTTGGCAAAGGAGGTGGTTGGAGTTACTAAAGGACTACGATATGAGTGTTCTTTACCACCCGGGCAAGGCTAATGTGGTTGCGGATGCACTTAGTAGGCTCTCTATGGATAGTGTGTCTCACGTGGAGGAGGGAAAGGAGTTGGTGAAAGATGTCCACCAACTTGCAAGGTTGGGAACTAGATTGATTGACTCGACCGATGGCGGCGTGGTTGTGCAGAATGGGTCAGAATCGTCCTTGGTGATTGATGTCATATCTAAGCAAGATGAGGGTCTGATCTTGAAGAAACTGAAGGAGGCAGTGCGGAGTCATAAAGTAGAGGTTTTCTCCCAAGGGGGAGATGGTGTGCTACGATACCAGGGTCGTCTATGTGTCCCAGACGTTGACAATTTGAGAGTTTGGATATTGCATGAGGCACATGGTACTAGATATTCTATCCATACAAGATCCACGAAGATGTATCGGGACTTGCGAGAAATCTATAGGTGGGATTGTATGAAGATGGATATTGCAATGTTCATAGCCAAATGTCCAAACTGTCAACAAGTGAAGGTTGAACATCAAAGGCCAGGAGGCATACTTCACAATATTAACATTCCCACTTGGAAGTGGGAAGAGATTAATATGGATTTCATTGCAGGCCTACCTCGTACTCGACGACACTATGATTCTATCAGGGTGGTGGTATATAGGTTAACCAAGGCTTCGCACCTTATATCGTTCAAGACGATGGATTCAGCAGATGATTACGCCAAATTGAATATTCGGAAGTTGGTTCGAGTTCATGGAGTGCCCTTGTCTATTATTCCAAACCTAGGTACTCAGTTTACCTCCCAATTCTGGCGGTCTTTTCAGAAGGGAATTGGGACTCAAGTCAAGCTCAACAAGGCCTTTCATCCGCAAACGGATGGCCAAATCGAGCAAAGAATCCAAACCCTTAAGGATATGTTGAGGGAATATGTTATAGATTTTAAAGGTAGTTGGGATGATCATTTGCCCTTAATCGAGTTTGCTTATAATAACAGCTATCACTCCAGCATACAAATGGAACCATTCAAGGCCCTCTATGGGCAGAGGTGTAGATCTCCCATCGGATGGTTTGAGGTTGGTGAGGCAGCTATGATAGGGATAGATTCGGTTCACGAGGCTATGGTAAAGGTTCAATTGATAAGGGACCGGTTGAAAACTGCTCAGAGTCGTCAGTAATCATATGCCGATATGAGGAGAAGGGACCTAGAGTTTGATGTGGATGATTGGATATTTCTCAAGGTATCTCCCATGAAGTGAGTCATGCGGTTCTGAAAGAAAGGAAACTTAGTCCCCGCTATGTTGGCCCCTACCAGGTTGTGAGGAGAGTTGGTAAGGTGGCTGTCATGACCCGAACGTACACTCGGATCGTAGACACGGGACAAGGGACCCCGAGGGACCCCAAGTCGACCCATGGCTCATGCATACAACTAATCTCATTCAAATAAGCTGAATGATAATCATAAAAACATAGCGGAACGTAATCATAGCATAACATTAGAAAATACTAGACGTACACATAAACTGAATACTACACATGGTCTGAAAGCCTCTACTACATACGATGGGTTGATGGGAAAACATCCCCAACTAACCTAAACAATACTGAAATGTAAGATAACATAAAAGTCTATCAACAGCCCTCGAAACATGAGGACTCACCAATAAGCTAAGAACGTAAGCTGAGATGGACTAAGGATGAGAATGAGCTGAGATTTGGATCTTGTATCATGAAACGATATAACATAGAAAGTATGCAGTCAGTATGTGGAATGTACTGAGTATGCAAGGTAAGTAAAACATACATTTAACAGTAAAATAAGACTCATAACTAAACATAAGATAAGGACTTCATGCATATATCATAAAATCTGTAGAAAAAATAAGGCACAAGGCTTTCAAATTATTCGTAAAGCATTCATATTCATAATCAGAAGTAAACATTATCAAAAATTAACGTGAGCCAATAACATAAGTATAAAAGTGCATAAGATATTCGTAACAATAGGACGACTCATCATAACCAACACCATCGTGGTAGAGCCTTTCATGATGCCCCACTGTCTCGCTCAAGTGGGCAGAGCTGACCCTGGCTTGCCAGGCGAGGTCGTGCATAAGGCATGATATTACATTTTAGGGGATCATTATCAATACATTATATCATTAGAAACCCATGGTGGCACGTGGTTATGAGACACCGACGTAGTCCTTTGAATGTCGGGCTGCTCGGTGCTAGACACGACTCCTAAAAACATGCATATAGGCTCATACATAAATCAATAATGTCATGCATTAAGATTCATTTGCTAAAATATAACATTTATCATCATTGATACCCTTTAAAACATGATTTTCCAAAATCAAAGGCCCTTTTCATCGGCCAACATCATAAATAGATAAATCATGTAAATTGTTTCATAAATCATAAATCATTCTTCAACATATGGGCATTGCCCAATACTTCATCATATTCAATTCTTTCAAAACATGGTCATAAACATGGGTAACTTGAATTGATGCATTTCCATCATCAATAAACTCAAATTATAGATTAGTCATCATAAATCATAGCTTTCATGAATTTTCATCAAATGAGCATTTTAGATCTAAAAGATTGAAACATGATTTTTGAAGAAAATAATTTAAAACGAGACCATCATTCATAATTCAATAATTAAGACTCAATTAAATCATACCCACAAGGAGAAATCACATTTTCACACATTTAAGTAAAACCCATAGACTTGAATAGGAGGATTCATAATTTTAAATTGAGATTTGGGCATGGGTGGGGAAGAATTTCACCTATTCTAAAACCGTACATACCTGGAAATGGATTAACTCAAAGTTTCTTGAATACCCACAAAGAAATTGATGGAAACTCGAAGAAGAATACCTTGAACCTCATAAAATCCCTCTAAAGTTGTTGTATGATAATGTGCATGCATAAAGGACTTAACTCCTCTTATCACACTCAGAGAATTTCCAAAACGACATAGTTTAGGGTCTAAAAGCATGGAAAAGTCAGAAATGCCCTTAAAATTATTTCCCTGGAAACTATCCCAGATGGACCAACGATTGAGCCAACGGGTCGTGGCAATATACCACGACTCGTGATATCGAGTCGTCGGGTCCACTGCCTCATAACACATCTCAGATCCTTCCCACGACTCGTCAGGATGAGTCGTTACTTCAAACCATTGGTCATTGAATCGACCGTCGCGAACTCCTTGACCAATTTGACTTCCCTTTACACGAGCCACACCATGACTCGTGGTGCCTTCCAAAGAGTCATGGTCTCCATCCGTTGAATGCATTGGAAACCTCAACCCACAAGCAACGACTTTAAAAAATAGGTAGTTCCTCCTCACCACGAATCGTGGGATGCCCTGTTGTTTCTCCCTCAGCCTAAGCTCAGTCCTTCTAGCGACTGGTAACAACGACTCATTGTTCCTGGAAATGAGTCGTCACACGATCCGTTGTCACCACCGATCCCCTAAAACCCTATTCCATGACTGCTTCCAGCGACTCGTGATATCCACCCACGAGTCGTTGAGTTGTTCGTTTTGTGATGTTTTTGCAAATTTTCTGCATTTTTTCAAATTAAACTCTCGAGTCTATTCATAGGCCTTTCTGGGGTATTACAATATCTCCCCCTTGGAAACATTCGTCCGCCAATGTAGGAAACAAGCAGCAAACAGAAATATATAATTTATCATAGCTATATACTGATCATTTTAATTGAAATTTTCACGGAATGACTACCTCCCAATAAAACCACATAGTTGAACTGATCTTATATTTTACATACACATAAAAGAAACTTGCACACATGAACTGAATATGACAACTAGATAAAGTCATAAGGCAAAACTGATACTTCAAGTCGGAACAGAGCCGATAGAGAATAACTGTGGATATCTAGCCATCATATCCGCTTTGGCTTCCCACGTAGATCCCTCAACATGCTGATTCCTCCATAATACTTTAACTGAAGCTACTTCTTTGTTCCTTATTTTACGGACTTGACGATATAAGATTTTCACTGGAATTTCTTCATAGTTGAGGCTATCCTTTACACCAATGCTATCTACTGGGACTACCAAAGCTGGGTCACCCAGGCACTTTTTCAAAAGTGACATATGGAAGACGAGATGAACTGAGGCTAATTCTGAAGGCAAGTCCAACTCATATGCCACCTTACCAACTCTCCTCATAACCCGATAAGGACCAATGCAGCGGGGATTGAGTTTCCCTTTCTTTCCAAACCGCATGACACCCTTTATGGGAGATACCTTTAGAAATACCTAGTCGTCCACATTAAACTCCAGATCCCTTCTCCACACATCAGCATACGATTTCTAACGACTCTGAGTGGTTTTTAACTGGTCCCTTATCAACTGAACCTTCACCATCACCTCATGAACTGAATCTGGTCCTATCATAGCTGCCTCGCCAACCTCAAAACATCCGATAGGAGATCTATACCTTCGCCCGTAAAGAGCCTCGAATAGTGCCATCAAGATACTAGAGTGATAACTATTATTATAGGCGAACTCGATTAAGGGAAAATGATCATCCCAACTACCTTTAAAATCCATAACACATGCCCTCAACATATCCTAGAGGGTCTGAATGGTTCTGCCTGGCTGTCAGTTTGAGGTGGAAGGTTGTATTGAGCTTAACCTACGTCCCAAGTCCTTTTTGAAAAGAATGCCAGAATCGAGAGGTAAACTGGGTACCTCGGTCTGAAATAATAGACAAAGGAACTCCATGAAGTCGAACCAACTCCCGAATATACAACTTAGCATAATCATCCGCTGAATCCGTGGTCTTGATCGGTAGGAAGTGTGCAACCTTGGTTAACCTGTCGCCCATCACTCAAATGGAGTAGTATTATCGGCGAGTACGGGGTAGACCGGTAATGAAATACATATTAATTTCTTCCTACTTCTAAGTGGGGATGCCGATATCCTGAAGTACGCCTCCCGGCCTTTGATGTTCGAGCTTCACTTGCTGGCAGTTTGGACATTTTGCTACGAACTCTACAATATCTTTCTTCATACCATCCAACCAATAGATTTCTCGCAAGTCCCAATACATCTTTGTGGATCCTGGATGAATAGAATATCAGGTACCATGTGCCTCATGCAATATCTGAACTCTCAAATCATCAACATCTAGGATACATAGACGACCCTGGTATTGTAGCACACCATCTCCCCCTTGGGAGAAAACCTCCACCTTTTGATCCTCATCTTTCCTGGATTTATCATCAACGACAAAGGATGATTCTGACCCGTTATGTACAACACACCGCCATCGGCTGAGTCGATCAATCTAACTCCCAGTCTTGCAAGTCAGTGGACATCCTTCACCAACTCCTTCTTTCACTCATCCATGTGGGACACACTCTCCATAGAGAGTTTACTAAGCATATCCACAACCACATTAGCCTTGCCCGGGTGGTAGAGGACACACATGTCGTAGTCCTTTAGAAACTCCAACCACCTCCTTTGCCGAAGATTTAGATCTTTCTGTGTTAACACATATTGCAAACTCTTATGATCAGTAAATATATCCACGTGGACCCTATACAAGTAATGCCGCCATATCTTCAATGCAAACACCACCACGGCCAACTCAAGATCGTGGGTTAGATAATTCTTTTCATGAACTTTCAGCTATCTCGAGGCATATGCTATTATCTTCCCATGCTGCATCAACACACATCCTAGTATGACTCTTGAAGCATCGCAATACACTACAAAGCTATAAGTGCCCTCGGCTAAAGTCAACACTGGTTTTGAAGTTAGTCGGGTCTTCAACTCTTGGAAGCTTTTCTCACAAGCATCCGACCATTGGAACTTCATCTTTTTCTGAGCCAACTTAGTTAAAGGTGCCACAATAGATGAGAAACCCTCAACAAATCTTAGGTAGTAGCTAACTAGGCCAAAGAAACTCCAAATTTCTGAAGGATTCACCGGTTTGGGCCAATTCTTCACCCCCTCAATTTTCTGGGAATCTACCCTTATGCCTTCGCTTGACACCACATGACCCAGAAATGTCATCAAGTCTAGCCAAAATTTGCACTTACTGAACTTTGCATATAACTAATGAACCTTGAGGGTCTGAAGTACTACCCTCAGGTGAGCGACATGCTCCTCCTCGCTCCGCGAGTATGTAAAGATGATGTCAATGAACACAATCACGAACTTATCCAAATATGCCTTGAACACCCTGTTCATTAGATCCATAAAAGCTGCACGGGAGTTGGTTAGTCTGAAAGACATAACAACAAATTCGTAGTGACCATACCGAGTCTTGAAAGCGTTCTTCGGGATGTCACTCTCCCAAACTCTGAGTTGGTGATACCCGGACCTGAGATCAATCATGGAGAAGCACTTGGCACCCTGAAGCTGGTCAAACAAATCATCGATCCTGGGTAAGGGGTACATTTTCTTGACGATAACCTTGTTTAACTTCCAATAGTCAATACACTTGCGAAGGGAACCATCCTTCTTTTGAAAAAATAAAACTAGTGCACCCCATGGAGTCTGACTCGGTCTAATGAAGCCCTTATCTAACTTATCTTTTAACTGATCCTTCAATTGCTTTAGTTCAGCTGGGGACATCCCGTAGGGAGGAATAGAGATAGGCTGCATATCGGGTAATAGATCAATACCGAAATCAATTTCTCTCTCCGGAGGAACACCGAGAAAATCATCAGGAAATACTTGCGGGTATTCGCACACCACCGAAACTGACTGAATAGTCGGGGTCTCGGGCTCCACATCCTTAACCCTAACTAGGTGGTACATGCAACTTTTAGAGATCATCTTCCTGGCCTTAAGATAGGAAATAAACCGACTTGCTGGTACCGCCAAACTACCCTTCCACTCCAACACTGACTCACCCGGAAAACAAAATTCCACCGTACGGGTCCTATAATTAATCCAAGAATAACATGCAAGCAACCAATCTATACCAAGAATAATGTCAAAGTCAGTCATGGCTAACTCTACAAGGTCTGCGGAGGTAACCTTATGCAACACAGTAACCGGGCATTCATTATATACCCGTCTAGCTATAACCGAATAACCAATAGGGGTCAAAACTAAAAACGATTTTGACTAGGTCTCGGGACTAACTCCAAGGCTACTAGCAATGTAAGGAGTCACGAAAGACAAGGTAGATCCTGGATCTAGCAAGGCATAAACATCAATATGAAAGACATGCAACATAGTAGTGACCACGTCTGGAAAAGTCTGCAGTTCCTGGCGGGAGGCAAGGACATAGAATTGGTTTTAGCGTTGTCCGCCACCTCCACTAGTCGATGCTCCCCGGTGAGCGGAACGGGCTAGAGTTGCTATTATCCTGGTGGTCTGTGCATGACCCCTATAATCACCCTATCTAGCATATGGGCATGCTCGACGCATGTGCCGAGATCTACCACACCTATAGAAGACATCTGAGCTGAGCAGGCACTCCCCGGTATGACTCTTGTCGCACTTCCCATAGGATGGAGAGGTATACTCTAACTGGGTGCCCCTTTGATCCCTTGACCTTAAAGACCAGCTCCTCTGATCACCCCTGGGTCTAGATGGAACACTAGCTTATAAAGGTGCTGGAGCTAGTGACCTCTGCGAAAACTGTGGATGGTAGCCACTGCCGGACCTCTGATGTGAAAACCCACATCTGTCCGTCCGAACCATCTTTGCCTCCTTCTCCCTCGCATGAGCTACCTTCATCTGCTGGGCGTACAACAGTATGCGAGAAAAGTCTATTTCTTGGTGGAGCATAGCAATCCTACAATCCTTGTCTAGATAACTAGCCACACCATGAACGAATCGGCTCACCTGTGCCCTTTGATACATCACTATCTCTTGGGCATACTTTGACAAATGAGTGAACTCAAGCGAATATTCCAGCACTGTCATCGTTCCTTGCTTGAAGTTTACAAACTCAGCTACTTTCAACTCTCTCATCTCCCGAGCGAAGAACCTATCGAGAAAGGCCATGTGGAACTCATCCCAACTGATAAGGCCCGCTCCTGCTATCCTGCTGTCCTTCCATTGCTTGTAACAAATATGAGCGACCTCTTTTATATTACAAGAGGCTAAGTCCACACACTCCCCATTTGACACCCCCATAACCTGAGTGACCTTCAATATCCCTTCAATAAACTCGTGTTCATCCTCATCCACCTTTGACCCCGTGAACTCAGGAGGGTTCATCCTCAAGAAGTCTCTAATTCGAGTTGCCGCTGCGTTGCCATTATGTGGGATCTGTGCAACAGCTTGCTGGCTGACCTGAGCGGTCAAGGCCTATGCCAACATATGAATAACCGCTCGAAACTCAGTGTGGGCAGCTGGCTCTGGTGCTTGGGGCTCCTGAAGAGGTGGGGCTTGGTCATTGCCATCCCCGTGGCCTTCATCATTTCCATTCCTCCTTGTGTTCATTCTTCTAGGAGCCATAATTCTGCAATCGCGAATCTTTAGAAGGATGCAAAGGCTTTTCATTGTGCAACATAGAACATAAAAGAAGGGAACACTTCTTAAACGTCTAGTAGCCTCTTTGTCATAAATGTGGAGCGCTTCACACCCATGAAAAAGACTCTACTTAACGCGGCTTTCAGACACCCTAGGACACTTCAAACCTATTTCTCTGATACCAAGTTTTTCATGACCCGAACGTACACTTGGATCGAAGACACGGGACAAGGGACCCTAAGTGGACCCATCGCTCATGCATACAACTAATCTCATTCAAATAAGAGGAATGATAATAATAAAAACATAGTGGAACGTAATCATAGCATAACATTAGAAATACTAGACGTAAACATAAGTTGAATAATACACATGGTCTGAAAGCCTTTACTACATATGATGGGTTTATGGGACAACATCCCCAACTAACCCAAACAATACTGAAACATAAGATAATATAAAAGTCTATCAAACAGCCTTTGAAACATGAGGACTCACCAATAAGCTGAGATAGACTAAGGATGAGGATGAGCCTGAGATCCGAACCCTATATCACGAAACGATACAACATAGAAAGTGTGCGGTCAGCATGTGGAATGTACTGAGTATGTAAAGTAAGTAAAACGGACGTTTAGAAGTAAAATAAGACTCATAAGTCATGCATATATCATAAAATACATAAGGCTCAAGTCTTTCAAATCATTCATAAAGCATTAATATTCATAATCGTAAGTAAACATTATCAAAACATAACTTGGGCCAATAACATAAGTATAATAGTGCATAACACATGTGGAGCAATGGGAGGACTCGTCATAATCAACACCATCATGGTAGAGCCTTTCATGATGCCCCACTATCTCGCTCAAGTGGACACAGTTAACCCTTCTTGCCAGGCGAGGGTCATGCATAAGGCATTATATCACATTTGAGGGGATTAGATATGGGTTTCGTATCAGGGAGAAGGTCAATATCAAAGTCAATCTCCCACTCAGAAGGGACTCCTAGTAGATCATTTGGGAACACCTTCGAATACTCTTAAACAATAGGAACTGATTGAAGAGTCAATATTTTAAATTTAGAATCCCTAACCTGAACTAAATGATATATGAAACACTTGGAGATCACCTTCTTGGCCTTAAGATAGGAGAAGAAGCGATCTACAGGCACCGCTAAGCTACCCTTTCACTCTAGGACTGGTTTCATCTAGAAATAAAAACTCTAGTGATCGGGTTCTCAATTGATTTAGGCATAACATATATACAACCAATTCATATTGAAAATGAAATTAAAATTATTCATGTCTAACTCCACTAAGTCAGCTAACGTGACATTCTGGAGGATTGTAATTGGATAATTTCTGCATAGCCATTGAGCAATAACTGTCTTACTGACACTAGAAAAGACTGAGAAGGGTTCCAATTGAATTTCTGGAATGATACTGAAACTGATAGCAACATAAGGAGTCACAAAAGATAATGTGTCCCCTAGGTCTAGCAATGCATAAACATCATGATGAAAAACTCATAAAATACCAGTGACCAAGTTTGGTGAGCTTTCCTTCTCCTAGTGTGATGATAGTGCATAGAAATGGTTATTGGCACTATCTGCGATCGACACTAAAAAATACACCCTCCAGAGATGGGCGAGCTGTTGAAGTGGCAGGTGGCGCATGGGCTCTACCATCACCCTATTTGGCTATTAGGTAATCCCTAAGTCTATGTTCGGCTTTCCACATCTGAGCAAGCATCTGAGCCAACTAAACACTCTCATGAGTGGTTCTTACCACACTTCCTACAAGATGGGAAAGTGTGCTCCCCTTATATGCTCCTCTGAACTCTAGAGGCTAATGCTCTACCTCTCTGACACCTTTGGGCCTAGATAGGACACTTCTTATGATTGAACTAGGGCTGAGGACCTCTACTGAGACTACGGATAGTGTCCACCATCGGTCCTCTATTGGGAGAGCTCATAGTGCCCTATCCTAATCCTCTTGGTCTCCCTCTCCTTCTCCTTCATCTTATCCTTCACGATCTATTGAGAATGAATCATGAGTTTAGAGATATCTATATCACTGATAAGCATAGTGGTCCTGCACTTCTTGGCCACTAAGTCGGAGACTCCCAATAAAAACTTTCTCATGCGAGCCCTCAACTCAGCAACCATCTCCGTGGCATACTTGGATAACTAAGTGAACTTAGGGCATACTCTTAATTGACATTCTATTAGACTTCATGTTGATGAATTTTGCCACCTTTGCTTCCCTTACTTCCCGAGGAAAGAACCTGTCCAAGAAAATTATCACAAATGCATCCCAGCCAATAGGGATTGCACCTACATCACGACCCTCCTTACACTACCTGTACCAAATGTGTGCTACCCCATTTAGCTGATCAAAGGCTAAATCCACACTCTTCTCTCCAGAAATCTCCATGATTTATGTGATCTTCTAGATCTCCTCAACAAACTCTTGTGGATCCTCATCTACTTTAGAACCATGAAACTCTATTAGGTTCATTCTCGTAAAGTCCCACACTCTCAGTCACAACACCCCCATTGTGGTTCATAGGTGCAACATATTGCTGGTTGACCTATGTCATAGCTTAGTAGAAAATCTCAAAAGTAGCCCTAAACTTAACATGAGCCACCTGCTCGTTCTAAGGATCCATTGGAGCCTGCCGGGCTAGCTGATGCCCATCTTTATTACCATTGCCATTTATCCTTCCATTGACTCTACAAGGAGGAATTTTCTACGAATGGGTATAACATGAGTTAGAAGAATAGAGAGACTTGACTTCATCACACGACATAGATCATGAAAGAAGAGAAGTTTCCTAAAATATTTCATAGCCTCTTCCTCATAAGTGTGGTGTGCTTCACAGTCATGAAAACAACTCTACATAATGCATCTTTAAGACTTCCTAGGACACACCTAAATTTGATGCTCTGATACAAAGTTTTTCATGAACCCAACGGACCCTGAACGTGACACAAGAATTAGAGCCACACATGACTCCAAGCTAACCCATGGTACAAGCATAACATGAGCATAAGCATATTCTAAATGGAAATAAACATATACTAAAGCATAAGCAAAAGTCTAAAATATCATAAAACGTAACGGGATTACAAGTCAACATCGTTGAATATCTTAACTCAATTATCTGAAAAGCCTCTAGTCATGGGATGAGTTGAAGGGATAAGACCCCCAAATAACTCTATTATGTTTGAAACTAAAATACATATAAGTAAATCATAAGGCTAAACTGATGTCATCGGATGACGAGGACTCACCCAAAGCTGAGATTGGCCTAAACCGAAGCATGAGTGAATCTAACGTCAGGGATGAGATTGATCACCCAAATCTATATCATGAAATTATTACCATAAATGTATATGATAGTAAAACAATATTCTAAATTCATAAGTATAAAATAATATAAAACATGAGTTTCTAATCACAAACTGAGCATAATAACTCAAGGTTTTCAAAACTGAATCATAAAGATGGACAAGATTTAAAATCACAAATAAAGTCCCTTAAAACCTATATTGAGCCAAATTATCATTTTAATAATATCGTGAAGCATAAACATGAAATGTGTAGAAAATCATGGAATAGTAGGAGAGTCTTATAACTGAAATACTCCAAGTTAGATACATGGAGCCTAGCTTGTAACCCTAGCTGGGAGGTGTGTTTACACCTTTCCAAGGGTAAGAACCATGAAGTGTGGTATCACTTATGAGCCCAGTAGTGTAAGGAAGATCCTCTCAACTAGAGATGACTCCTTAGGCTAGTAGTGAGGGAGACACTCTTAACTGGTTAGGACCCCTCATCCTACGATGGCACATAGTTATGGGGCTTGGTTTGTCCAGAACCCTTATTCGCTTGGTGTTAAATACTACTCCCAAAATATACATAATGCTCATATCATAATCATGAAACAATACTTGATTTTATATTGGCTAGTTAGAAATTGTGATATTTATAAATTGCTTAAGATACGTGAATTAGCCCTGGAAACAATGCCAAAGATTGGCCACGATACATAAGCTTGAGATTCATGGAATTTATGCATAATTGGATAATTAATCATAAATTGAAAGTAGAGATTCATGAGAGTTTTTATATAGATATCATGCAATTATATTCATAAAACATAGTTTAGATCATGAGAGAATCAAAATCAAAGAGATCATAGAGTTTTCATCAAATTTGTTCTAACCCTAGAATTTCAATAAAATCATAATTGGGAACTTGATTTACATAATTGAGTTTGAATTAGGCATGAGGGTGAAAGGTTTCCCCCATTCATGATCCCACATACCTATCTTGAAGAGTTCCTTGACTTGATCTGGAGACCTAAAAGAATTTGAGAAGAAGAAGAAGAATATGAAGAACCCTAGCTTTTTCCTTGAGAGATGATTTCCAATTTACAGTGTTTAAAGAGGATGAAGGTTAGGTCGAAGTAAAAACCCTTCATACACCCCATAGGAAATCCAAAATGACCTCACATAGGATTTAAAAGCATAGAAAGTTATGATAACACCCTTAGGAAATAAAATTACAAAACTACTAGGAGGAACCTACGACCTAACAAACGAGCCATTGGTTCAACCAACGAGTTGTCACTTCCTTTGGACCTTTTTGAACCAATCTCTAAATTGATACAATGACCAGAACCAACGACCCATCCTAAGAACTAACGGGTGGTCACTCTAGTCATTAGTTTTGGGAAAATTTTAACATTTTTTAACCTCTAATAAATGGGTCAACCCACGCCTCGTATAATCATCCAATGACCCGTCCCAAGGGTCGTACTGTGGCCTAGTGATAACTATTGTTGGTTCTCTACTTCAAGTTTCAAATTTGATCTCGGGGACTTTCGGGGTGTTACAATTTTATAGTATATTAGACCCATTGATCAGTTTATGAATTTTACTTATGATTTTGAATATATTAAGTTTTATCATTTTATTCTCAAAACCTTGGGTCGTTTTACTTCATATTGTGATGAACTACTTGTGTTTATGACTATCACAAATCATGAGTTTTAGAATGTTGTCCTTGCTTTCATATTTTGCTTATCCTCCATACTTAGCGCAATCAAATAACTGATCGCATACTTTTGTGCTATATCTTCTCATGATATATGTTTAGGTGATCAATATTGGCCCCATTGCTAGATTTTATCTTGCTCCAGATTCAGCTCAGTGTTGGTGAGTCTTCATCATCTAAGGATGTCAGTTTTCATTCATGTCTTTTTATGTCATTTCAGTTTCCAAACTTAGTAGAGCTCGTTGGGGTCTTGTCCTATCAGCTCATCTTATGTTAGAGGCGTTCAAATGATGATGTATAGATTTTAGTTGTTGACTTATTATCCTGGTTGATATGTTTTATGATATCTTAGACTTTTGCTTATGTTATATCGATAATTGTTTTCACTTAGTGAATGCTTATGTTTATATTATGGATGTATCATGGGATAGTTTGGAGCCATTCATGGTTCTAGATCCCTTGTTATATCCGAGGTCTATGGTCCAGTCATGACAAACTTGGTATCACAATATCAAGTTTAGGTGTTTCCTAGGGTGTCTTGAAATTGCGTTAAGTAGAGTCATTTTCATGAGTGTGAAGCATGCCACAATTATGAGAGGTTGTGAGATTTTTTAAGAAAGTTTCCTTATTTTATGTTCTATATCGTGCGATGAAATCCAACTCTCTCTATCCTTCAAACATGTGTTATATGCATTTGCAGAAAATGCCTCCCCGAAGAGCCAACAAAAAAGGAATGCTAATGGTCCAATGCTTGCGAGAAGAGCTTTCAGGAGTTAAAGGCTAGACTCTTTTTTGCTCCGATCTTGACCCTTCCAGAGGGCACAGATGGCTTTGTAGTGTATTGTGATGACTCTAGTGTTGGCCTCGAGTGTTTGTTGATGCAGTATGGTAAGGTCATTGCTTATACTTCGAGACAGCTTAAGACTCATGAGAGGAATTACCCGTCACATGACCTTGAGTTAGCAACGGTGGTGTTTGCCTTGAAGATATGGAGGCACAATTTGTATGGGGTACATGTGGATGTGGTTACAGACCATAAGAGCCATCAATATGTGTTTACTTAGAAGGACCAAAATTTGCGACAAAGGAGATGGCTTGAGCTTCTTAAGAACTATGACATGAGCATCCTTTATGATCTAGGGAAGGCCAATATAGTGGCGTATGCTCTAAGCAGGTTTTCTATGGGAGTGCGGCATATGTGGAGGATGGGAAAAATGATTTGGCTAGAGATGTCCATAGGATTTCTCGCCTAGGGGTTCGCCTTACGAATTTAGTAGATAGTGGTGTCCTTGTTCAGAATGATTCAGAATCTTCATTGGTGACAGAAATTAAGGTTAAGAAGGATGAGGATCCTATCTTAGTTAAGTTGAAAGAAAAAGTTCTGAATCAAAAGTTGGAGGTTTTCTCTCGAGAGGGAGATGGTGTACTCCAATATCAGGGTCAATTAGGTGATTCGGATGTGGAGGACGTTAGAGATCAGATGTTTAGAGAGGCTTACAGCTCTCAGTATTCTATCCACCCAGGTTCTACCAAGATGTACTGTGATCTATGGAAAGTCTATTAGTGGATGGTATAAAGAAGGATATTATAAAATTTTTGGCTAAGTGTCCAAATTGCAAATAGGTTAAGGTTGAGATCCAAAGAGCCGGAGGTATGGTTTAGGATATCAATATTCCTACTTGGAAGTGGGAGGAGATAAATATGGACTTCATTATAGCTTTACCTCATACACGATGACAACATAATTCTATATAGGTGATTGTGGATCGGATGACTAAGCCAACATACTTCTCGCCAGTTAAGACAACAGATTCAGTCGAGGATTATGCTTGAATTTACATTCAAGAGTTAGTCAAGTTGCATGGAGTTCCATTGTACATTATCTGAGATAGAGGTACTCAGTTAACCTTGTAGTTTTAGAAGTCATTTTAGAAGGGCCTTGGTACTTAATTTAAGCATAGCACAACTTTTCCCCCACCAACAGATGGTCAAGCTGAGCAGACAATTCAAAATTTAAAGGACATGATGCAAGCTTATGTGATTGATTTCAAGGGTCATTGGGATGATCATTTTCCTCTCGTTTAGTTTTCCTATAACAGCAGTTATCACTGTGGCATTCAGATGGCTCCGTTTGAGCTTCTTTGTGGGAGAAATTATAGATCCCCTATTAAATAGTAGGCGAGGCTATGTTGATAGGGAAAAATTTAGTTCATAAGGCTATGGAAAATATTTAGCTCATTAGAGAAAGGCTGAAGTTTAGAGACATTAGAAATCTAATGCGAATTTTAGCAAAAGAGAGCTTGAGTTTGTAGTTGATGATTGGGTGTTTTTGAAGGTATCAGCAAGGATGGGGGTAATAATATATGGAAAAAAAGGGAAACTAAGTACCCAATATATTTGTTCTTACAAGATTCTAAGGCGTGTTATCAACGTGGCCTATGAGTTGGGATTGCCCACATAGTAACATCAATGCATACTGTTATTGATGTCTCCTTGTTGAAAAACAGCATTGGCGATCCAACTCTAGTTGTACCAGTGGATAGCATTGCAGTGAAGGATAGCTTTATTTATGAAGAGGTTCCAATTGAGATTCTTCAACATCAAGTTCAGAAGTTGAGGGACAAGAAGGTCTCTTCAGTGATAGTTCTTTGGAGGAATTAGCTTATAGAGGGAGCTACTTAGGAAGTTAAAGTAGCTATTATGACCAAGCACCCTCTCCTCTTTCCTTCTAGCTTAACTTCAGCATAAGGTACTAGTTTCCTCCTTAGTACTCTTTTTAGTTTCCTATAAATTTCATGCCATTCAGCTCCCCTCATGTCTTAGTTTGCATGTATAAGCCATGAATTCAATTCTGACTATGTATCTCAATGCGGAGTCAGTCACTCCATCAATATTTAGTTCATAATTTTTAGTTTTGGGATTGCAGCTTTTTCTCTATCTTTTAAGCTTTTTTATCCTCTATTTGAGGATGAATGTTCCTATGGGGGAGATAATATAATATTTAAAATTTCCTAAGATCACATCCAAGACTTGGAGTTGAAACCAACAGAAAATCTGAATTTTTTCATCAAGACGGACCATACCATGAGTTGTTGAATGTAGGTATGGTCTGTGGTGAGTGGTTGTACAAATAGGATAAGAAAGTCTTGAAGTATTTTAGTAACCATGATCCATGGTACAGCCCATGGTATACTGGTGCGGGTCGTGATTAGCATCCATGGTAAGAAGATCAGAGATTAACAAGAATAGTCCTAGTACCACAGGAGGAACTTATGGACCGTACAACTTGGTGCGAGCCATACCATGCGCCCATAGGAAGGGATCCGGAGACTAATCAATCTGGTTCCAGTGATCATGAGGGGTCACCATGAGATGTGGTCACTGGACAGGAAGTTTTAAGTGCGAAATTCCAAGGTGTTTTTGTAACTTCCTATACTTTTAACTCCTAAATCAAGTCAGTTTAAGTTTCCTTTTAGGGGTATTTAAGGGTTACACTTATCCTAAACTCTCATCCCTTTCCTAACAACATAGATTGAAGATAAAATTCCCTCAAGACTCTCAAGCAATTAGGATTCCTCTTCTTCAATTCTTCTTGGGTCTCAAGTTAATGTCAAGAACTCTTCAAGCCAGGTATGTAGGGTTATGAATGGGGGAATTCTTCCACCCTCAATCCCAATCTCAAGTCTAATTTAATGATTTCAATTCCTTTAAGTCTATAATTATGATTTTCATGAATTTCAAGGGTAGACACTTTTTGATGCAAAACTCTATGATCTCTTATGAAATTGATTCTCATAATTCTAATTATGATTTATGACTAAGGCCACATGATTCCTATGAATAATTCTCATGATTCTCTATTTTCAATTTAGCATGATTTTGCTCAAGTATGTGTATCACGACCTGAGCACGAGACCCCGAATCAAGACACAAGACCTAGAACCATGAATTACTCCAAGTCGACCTATGACATGAATATAACAACTAAAGAGCATGCATCAAGGTGGAAATTAATATCTTAAACATGAATAAGAGGAAGTATAAATAACATAACAATAAAAAATGAAGTTAACACTCGATAAAGCTTAAGTCTATATAATGTCTGAGAAGCCTCTAAATTGTCTAATGAGATGATGGGACAACATCCCCAACTAGCTCACTAATGTCTAAAATGGAAAGAGCTTAATCCAACACTAAATTGAATGTCCTTAGAAGATGACCACTCACCAACAATGGGAACTGAGCTAAACTGTGGGAAGATGGACTAACGACGAAATTGAATCTAATCATCGGGACCTGTATCATGAAATGATAAAGCATAGATTATGCAGTCAGTACTTTGAATGTGCTAAGTATGCAAGGTAAGTAAAAAATGATGAGTAACTATTAGCTGAAATCATGCATAGAAATATAAATCAGTCTATCATAAGAGTAAGGACTGCATGCTAAAATTTTAATTTGAGACATATATAATCATGAACTGAGTATCATATCAGAGTAGAATGACCCAAAGCTAAAAATAGAAATCATATGACTTGTCATAGCTGAAATCATAAGTAAAATCTTATAAACTGATCATTAGGTCAAACCTGCTGAAAAACATATTATATTAAGTTGTGAACGTGAATAACTGAAATCATGAGGAACAATGGGAGACTCTTCATAATCGACCCCATCATGATAGAGCTTAATAATTCCCCAACTATCACACTCAAGTGGGCAGAGCCATCCAAAACCTTATCAGGGCTAAGGACACTATCATGATATCGATTCAAGCTAATGGCCCCTTTGGGGGCAGGGAAAAACTCACTAGGGAGGTTCCAATGTAAATATATAAACCTATGTTGGCGCGTAGTTTTGAGACTTGTGTTTACCTGAACCCTTGGCCTACTCGATGCTAGACACTACTCCCAAAAACATGAAAGGTGCTCCCATCATTTTTCAATGAAGCTGAAATCATAATTACATGGATTGTATGAAATATGAACATTTGGGAGTCCTGGCTCTAAACATACCGTAAGCGGAATGTGGGAGACTCCAAACCATATGGTAAGCCGATTTTATAAAACTGAGATAAATCATGAAAACATGCTTAACTTGTGAGGGCATGCCCAAATCTGAAAATCATGCATACCTGAAATATATTTCATAAGTCAAAATCGTAGATTCATATATGGGTAATTTATAAGTATTCATTCATGCTAGATATCTCATCAAACTTGAATCCATGAATCATAAACTTGACTTTTCATAAAACATGCATAATAGGACATAATTTTTAAAACTTGAAATCATGAATTTATAACCAATTTATATATAAAATTTACCCATAAATCTTTAAAAAAAACTTTGGAACATGAGGGGAATTACCTCATAGACATATCATAGATAATTTCATAAAATTGGGTTAAAACCCTATAAGATTTTATACTTGAATTCATGAACTTGAGGAAAAATTTAGACATGACAGTAAAAGGAAACTTTCATTCATAGCCCTACATACTTGGGTAAACTGATTCTCAACTTGTCCTTGAAAGCCCAAGAGAATTGGGGAAGAATTTAGGAAATTTCTAAATTGATTTTCTAAGAGAATTCAAAGCTTTGAATGCATGGGAAATCCTAATGACTTTATATAGGCTAAACCCTCTCAAAATACTCCTTTCAGGGCTTAAAACAATTTAATTTAGGACTAACAAGCTTAGGATTTATGAAAATACCCTTAATGATTTGCCTAGAAAAGTGATCATGCCAGTCCCAATAAGGGACTGGATGATTTGTTGCCCCACTATATGACTCATTGTTTACTCTCATCATCACCACTACAAGTCCCATCCTCCTTTCTCAGCCACCCTGACAATGACCCACTTGATGAGTCGTGAAGTGACACCATGACTCGTTCCTTCACCCGTTAAGTCTCCTGGACTGAAACCTGCTCAACACACAATGGGCCTACTAATGACTTACTAGTTCACACAATGGGTCATCACATCATCCATAGTGAACCCCTAACAATGGGTCTTCACCAGTCTAGCAACCCTTAACGGGTCACTCAACAATTTGTTAAGTGACCTGATGAGTTGTTCTGTGACCTGGTGCAGATTTTCCTTATTCTTCTTATTCAACCCTCGGGCCTGATCTTATGTACTTTAGAGGTATTACATGATCTCCCCCTTGGGAACATTTGTCCTCGAATATGGATTAAACATACTGAAGGACTAGGGAAGGAACTAGAATCCCAAATACTTAACATCTGAAGCTGAAATTTGACGGAGTGACTGACTCCAAATTGATATACAGGGATGAACTGAATTCATGAAACATACATGCATTCCATAATATGAAAGGAACTTAGAGACATGAACTTGAAATGAAATTGAATAGAGTACTATGGAGGAAACTGAGCCGGAAGGGAACAAACGAGGGTATCTAGCCATTATATCTGCTTTGGCATCCCAGGTAGCTCCCTCAACAAGTTGATTCCTCCACAAAACCTTTACTAAAGCTACTTCCTTGTATCTCAACTTTCGAACCTAAAGATCAAGGATCTCGATCGGAACATCTTCATAGGTAAGGTTATCCTTCACACTGATGCTCTCCACAGGAATAACCAAGCTGGGTCACCAATGCACTTCTTCAGTAGAGATACATGGAAAACTAGATGTACTGAGGCTAACTCTGCTGGTAGCTCCCACTCATACACCACATTGCCAACTCGCCTCAGAATCCTATAAGGACTAACATATCAGCGACTAAGCTTCCCTTTCTTTCTAAACTTCATCACTCCCTTCATGGGAGACACCTTCAAAAACACCTAATCATTAACCTCAAACTCCAGCTCTCTCCACCTAACATCCACATAAGACATCTAATGACTCTACGTTGTTTTTAGCCTTTCCTTAATAAGATGAACTTTCCCCATGGCCTCTGATGTTGGGCATATTTTTATGCCCATTTGCTATGATTTTACCCATATTTGATCATTGTTTGACTTCATAATCCTTAATTTATGCTAAAATTCATGTATGTGTGTGTTTAATGTGCCAACAAATGATTTGAGTTGATTTGAGAAACAAACTAAGAAAAATGGGCTTAAAATGATGCAAGAAATGAAGATTTGAGGAGCTGAAGGGTTTGGAGCTATGGTCGGTGCCCTACACCAAGTCACAAACTTCAGTCTGGTGCTATGGCAGCGCACCATACCAGCCCTTAAACTTTAGAGAATTTCACTTCACAAACTTGGCGAGATGAGTGGCTCCCCGTGCCAAAGGTGTCCAAACTCAGAGAAATTTGACGAACACTTTGGCGAGATAGAGGGGGTGGTGCCAGGCCTTGTCCGGAGCTGAAATTGTTTGAAATTTAACTAAGTCTGTGGCGAGCTACATGGGGCAGCACGCCAAGGTCATTCTAGGGCAGAAAATGCTGATTTTAAAGCTAATTCTTGAACGGTAGAAGCTTCATTTGAAGGCTCATTTATAAATAGAGGCTTTAGGTCATTTGTTAACTAGTTTTAGACTTCTTGGAACAGTCTTTACTCATTTTTACATTCCATAGTTCAATTATTAAAGCTTGCAAGCCATTTGGAAGGAAGACAAAGTTTGACAACTAGGTTTTCTATTCTTTACTTCGTATTTCCATATGATGATCACTAAATATTTGTTTTTCCGCTTGTCTATGAGTGGCTAAACTCATGTTCTAGTATTGTGGCCATGGTGAATGGTTGATTGTTTGAAAGACTAATTAAATTTGATTTTGATTTTTCAATTATGGTTGTGTTTATTTATTTGTGTTAATTTATTATTAATAAGTTTGATCACCTTGTAAGTAATCTGTTTGCTTTCAATTGGAATTGGGAAAGGGAATCGAAAGGGTTAAAAATAAATACAGAATGAGAATTCAAAGACCCTTGAACCCATTGTTGATAGGGTAGAAGTTGTTGTTGAGGATAGGGATGTATCCTTGAACCCCATTTAGTTGAAATACAAGTAGGAATAACCATCACTTCACTGTTCTCCTGCGACCATAGAGATATAGACATTAGGGTTCATGAAAGAGTTCTTGGATGCTAGGGATAGTGGAAAGAAATGGGATAGTAACTTGCAACTAACAACCATAGGAAGAATCATGCCATTTTAATTACGTCTGGAAAACTCAACTTGAAACCAACAAAGTGCCATTGCCCTAGTCTTTCACTATCATTGAAATACAATCAAGCTTGCATTTGTTTTAGTTAATTTTGTATTTGAAGTTTTAGTAGTTTAATTTCCAAACCATTCTTCATTTTAATTGTTTGGTAGATTAGTGAAATTGAAGTGACAACCTTATAATGATTAAATTGACAAGTCCCTTGAGTATGCTATCTGGACTTCAAAATACTATATTACTTGGTGACCACGTGCGTTTGCATGCACTTGGGCGTCATCAAGTTTTTGGCGCCATTGCCAAGGACTTGAATATTGTTTAATCATTTATAGGTTAGAATTTTAGTTCACTAGTGTGTATTTTACATTTGTTTTTTGTTTTTTGTTGATGTTCACAGGGTTGTTTGCCTCAGTGTATACCAAACACGATAAATCAAGAACCATATTTGGCTTCTGTTGATCCTGAGATAGAGAGAACCTTTCGAAGGTTACCTATGGAAAACATCGAGCAAGTAGTAGGTGAAGAGAATAAGAGAACTCCAGTGATGAATTTTGCTAGGCCTAATTTGGAGAACGCTTCTAAAGAAATTCTCAAATCGGCCATCACTGGGAACTTTGAGCTAAAAGAAGAGACTATGCGGTTGGTCCAAAACACTTGCCAAATTAGGGCAGGCCGCACGAGGATCCCCACGGGCATCTGATGATGTTTGTAGAGCTGAGTGAAAACTTCCACTACCAGAACTTGTCAGATGAATATATCAAGTTGACTCTGTTTCCGTTCTCACTGATTTGAGAAGCTAAGGAGTGGCTTCAGAATAAGCCTGCGGGATCCATTATCACTTGGGAGATTGTCACGCCCCGCCTTGGGAGGCATGACTGGCACCCGGTGCCTTACTAAGACCTGGACTACTGGACTACTGAGCCTAAGCACTTCTGGTGCCAAGCTGGCTCTAACCCTGGATTCGTGGAACCAACGGGCTATATAATGGCCATAAATACAACCTCCGGCCTACTAGGCCTATAGCCTCCTGTAAGAAAACAACAGCTGACCAGAACCACAGGAGTATAAAGAAACCTATGCAGGCCGACAAGGGCCCCATGCTGACTAGTTTTTCACTGAAAAGTTGAACTAAATGCTAAACTTCTCTGTGACCGACAAGGTCACCAACTATAAAATAATCAAGGCCCTACACAGCCATCATAAACAAATTAAAACGTACACACGACCTCACACGACCGGTATGACTAACCATAGGGAATATACAATCTGCAAGCCTCTAAGAACAATAATAAGATGATCGAGACAGGGCCCCGACCTACCCGTACTGTACAACAAAAAGAGAAATAAACCTCTAGCTGTCAAGCTCCGGATGACAGGAGCTGATGACTCTGTGAGCCGGCTAGAATTATGAGGGATCGGCTCCTCGTCTATGAGTACCTGCAGGCAAGTAATGCAGCGCCCCCAAACGGGCGTCAGTACCACTAGTACCGAGTATGCAAAGCAATAACTAATCATAACTAAAAATAGATAGTAATACTGATAGTTACTGAATAACAGAAGATGTCTAAGACTGTCTGGAATGGTAGAATCTAAACTGAGCTTAACTGTACTGGAGAGAAGGTGAGATTCATACCTGTCAATGCGGCGTCTTGCTATCTATCAATTTAATAAATAATATATATAGCATACAAGAACCTATACCATCCCCCATAAGCCGAATGGTACCAATCAACACGCAATCTATATACCACTACCCGGGTCGCCATCCAAAAATGAATATTCACTCCACTCACCTAGTAACTATGAGCACCCCGCCAGCCCCCTGGGTATGCAACTTGGGCTCTCTGGGCCCCTGACTCTAGCTGTATCTGAGTTCGAAGGACTCCTGTTAACTGTGATCTGAGATCTGTATCTGTAATATGTAATCTGTACCCTGGGTGCAAGCGCTCGACAGGGGTATGCTATAATGCTGATCAGCCTGCTATGGGGAATGCTGCATCGCATCATCGTCCTCTGCCGGACAGCATGCCACTCCTTGGAGTGACGTATCCTCACCCTCTGGCGGGCGAGTCGACACAGCTATTAACCCTGGGGCAGCAAGGAAGCTCTAAGGGTGCCCACATAACACAATCAGGTCTCTACAAACAACAATAATCACATATAACATATATAATAAATCTGATAACATTGTCCATGTTCTGATATTCTTTTCTGAATCTCCTGCTGAATTGTACTGAGTTATACTGAGACTGGAATAATATCTCGTTGCCTGATACCATTTTACTGACTTTCAATCTAAATATGGCATAATAATACAACGTGTTTACTGAATTCACACTGAGCTTAATACTCGACTTTTGGAACTTTCTTCTAGAATTTATTCTATTTAACTATACTAGAATTACTAGCTTGCCGAAGAAGCTGGCTTTACATACCTCAGTTGCTGACTTCTTGACTAACTGGCGTAACTCAGCCAATGTCCAGGTATTTCTTCCAACTGCGTTCATATTCATAGCAAATAAAATTAAATTAATAAATATTCTGGAAGAAACACTACTTTGAATATATATACTGCCCAAACTTTTACTTATCGAAAAACAGTCGAAAACTCGCTATTTCTCGGAAGTCCAGAAGGGAGAAATACTCACTTTAGGGCTAGGAGTATATCTACACTAATTTGGAGTAATTCCAATTACCTTAGCTCGGTAGGACGATGATTCACCGGCCGAATTTCACGAAACTAACTCCGTAGGAATGCTCCTTGCAGCTTTATACTTCGCTACCTGAAGTTAATTTGAGTTTGGACTGCATTTGACGGCGTAATCAGATGAATATTTGTATGGAATCCTCGTCTTCCTCTATTTTTGGTCTCTTACTGGAAATTAAAAGATGGGAAATGATTTAAAACAAAGTGGGAAGGCTTTATATACTTGGGGTCTTTAAGTCGTATTTGTCGAATGCAATTTATAAGTCGCATTTGTCGAATGCAATTTATAAGTCGCATTTGCCTTGCGACACTCCAACTTGGCACTTGTCCGGTTGCGACACTCCAACTTGGCGCTTGTCCGGTCTCTCCCCGAGCCCTTTTTCTAGCATGTATGGCATTCTAAAACTCTTAACCAACAAGCGAATAGGCCATCTAAATGTTAAGAATTTATGGGGTGTAACAGAGATCCTCTCCAATAAGTTCATCAACTGGTTTTTCTCTTTGAGAGATCTAAAGAACTGAGGGGAAAGATCTCAGGATTCGTACAAAAAGATAGAGAAATGCTAGCACAAGCATGGAAACTTTACAAGGGTTACTTGAGGGATCATCCATAACACATGCAACCTAAGGAGATAATTGGACACAATTTCATTGAGGGTCTGAAGCCCAAGCCTAAGATACTTCTTAATGCTACAGCACAGGGACAGATTCAGTCCAAAAGTTATGATGAAATTAAGGCTCTCCTGAACCTCATGTCAGGGGGAAGCCAAGATTATCAACACTCAGGCAGAGGATTTGCAGCAGTAAAAGTGTCTAAAAAGCATGAGGTGGATGGTGTAGCAGCAATCAGGGCAAACATTAGCCAGTAAATTCGATCAGTAAATTGGTGACCGCACCGGCAAGAAGCCAAGTGCAGTAGGTATAGCAGGTACAAATCCATCACCATCATGTGAAACGTGTGGAGAAATCCACGCCTATTGAGGTTGTCCTCTTAATCCTAAGTCTGTATATTTTGTAGGACAACAAGGTCGTGGTGGAGGTTGCATAGGTAATGGCTATAATTAGGGGTACCGGAATGGAGAAAATCCCTCATAAAGAGGCAATTAAAACATCCAAAGGCCCCAAAAGAATTATCAAAGGACACAACGCCAGCAGCAGAGTAGTCCTCTTGAGGAGACAATGAAGAAATGGATAGTGCAGTAGACGCAAGTGATTAATAAAAGGCAAGAGTCCATCCATGAGCATGAAAGGCAAATTGGGAAATTTGCCATACAGTAGAACAATAGACCACAAGGGGCACTCCCGGATAATACGGAGGAGAACCCCAAGCAAAATGTGAATGTTATTTTCTTGCGCAGTGGTAAGTAGCTGGGTGAGGCTATCCCTAGAGAAGAGAAAGTTGATAAGGAACATGCCATGAGATCCAAGCTAAGGTGGGGGAGTTTAGAAATCGACAACCTAAATTTGTAGTACTTAGAACACCTCCCCCATTTCCTCAAAGGTTGAAGAAGAAGAAAGAGGACAAAGCCTGTAGTAAGTTTCTTTAGTTGTTAAAGCTGGTTCATGTGAATATTCCATTGGTGGAGCTTATGCAGGAAGTTCCAAAGTACGCTAGGTATCTCACGGATATCATGGAAAATAAGAGGGGGCATACAATGTTTGAAACCATAGCTCTTACGGAAGAGTGCAATTTCGGAATCAAGAACAAAATTCCTAAAAAGCTAAAGGATCCCCGGAGCTTCAAATCCCTATCACTATTGGGAGCAAGGAAGTTGGTTAAACCTTATGTGATATGGGTGCGATAATCAATTTGATGCCCGCATCCCTATTCAGAACTTTGGGATTATGTGAACCACGTCCTACCACAGTGATGTTATAGCTTGCGAATCGGTCTCCGGCTTATCCTGAGGGAATCATTGAAGATGTCTTGATTAAAGTAGGACCTTTCATCCTACTAGTGGACTTTATAATTTTTTACTATAAGGTTGATGCAGCAGTTCCCCTCATTTTGGGACCGACGTTGTCATACATGTTCCATTTGGCAAGATTTCTATGAGAGTAGATGGTCAGTAGGTAATATTTAAGTGTTCAGAGCAGCATGAATACCACCTCACTATGAGGACTTCAAAGTGAAGCTGGTGGGAGAACCTGGAGGTTGTTTTTAATTAGTGGAACAACAAGTGTTGCATGAAAGTTTAGCAGATCCTTGGTATGGTCACTAGTTTACTCAGATAAAGGAGTAACAGGGACTATAGTCGTGCCGCGATGTTAAATCAGGTGCTGCATTGGTGGCAACCCATGAATGTCGTGCCACAACTATAACTAAGGGGCTTGGTGGGACGCAACCCATTCTTCTAAGACTTTGTATATTTTGCTTTGTTTGTAGAGACAAATAGGGCATAGGAGGCAAGAACAAGCTAGGACATTGAGCTAAAAAGTGTACCACGGTATCAAAAGGAAAGGAGGTGTTGTTGCAGATCCAAGTGTCAAGAGGGATAGAAAAGGAAAAATGGGGGCTAGTTCTTTGTCTTCCAAAGCCGGCCCTGTGAGGAGATTTGGAGCAAAATTGGTAGAGCCTTGTGTGCTTACTTGGTTCAACACTCAAAAAGAAGCCAAGTATGCACCTGAGTATTAGATAGATGACGGCCGCTCGGCACTTGAGTTCCCAGCTATTCGGGACAATATACGTGATCTTGGAGCTGGTTATATCCTTAAAGAGCCGTAGATGTGCATCATCACTTTGGTGAGGGAGTTCTATGAAAATTGGAATTCTTCATTCAGAGAGAGCACTAAGGTAAAGACCAAAAGTTAGGTGGTGCGATTCCCAACTAAAAGGTTTAAGGCCTTCCTAGAGACACCTGCAGTAGACCCTTCGAAGCATTTCATCTTGTTGGAGAAGCCTCCATATAGAGACATCCATCACACTTTATGTGGTGAGCACTCATCCGTCCATTGGCAAAGGTATCATAATGGAACTCATTCCACATTAGTGTTTGCTTATTTTGAATAGGGAGGCAAAGGTGTGGGTGAAGTTGGTGTGTGTTGTCTTTCTCCCTAGGACACATATGACAAAAGTGATTCAAGAGCGGATTGTATTGGTATACATGCTAATGAAGAGAATGCCGATCAACTTTGGTGTTGTGATTTCTGACGACATGAGAAGATCAGGAGACGATTGTAGATGGAAATATTGTCATGGCAATATGTTGTCCATGTTCTTGAGAGAGGAAGGTATTGAGGAGGAGGATGCAGACCTTCTCTTATCATGGAAAGATACCTAGCTAGAAAGATGATAGAAGTCACAAACTTGAAGGAGATTGTTCCTTCCCCAGGCTATCTTCTTACTATAGTTGATTGACAAGCCTAGGGTGAGAGTTGGAAGGGTCGTATATTTGAGATGCTGGGATTATAGCTGAAGCGAGGAGGTCGACCCACCACTGCAGATGAGATGACAGTTTTAGAAGCACGGTACCCGCTCACGGAGAGTGTTATGTTGATGTGCTGAGTAGGCCCAGCTTTTGAGGAGCCGCGTGATGATGATTAGGTCATTGTCCTTACTAATGGTGTTGATGACTTAGCTATGGATGAGGATGATGATGCTGCTACAGGAACCATGCAGGTTGATGGCGAAGATGATGAGGAGGATGAGGAGCACAATCTCGAAGATGATACTTAGCGACACAGGAAGTTTCTTTTACTCCCTTTATGATGTGATTATGTGTGCACTGAGGACAATGTACCTTTTTAAGTGTGGGGTGGAGGAAAGATAGATTACCGTTGTTCTTTGATTTCTATATTTGTTGTAGGTTGTAGTGTTTTTATGTCATTCCTTGTAGTAGTAGCTTGATGATTCGTAGGTCATGGGTTGTAATAGCTAGTATGGTGATGTTAACTTGGATACCGTGGATATTTGGACTTGTCGTTCGTCTTGACTATGTAATATTTGGTTGCTTTATCTTGGACTCAATTTTTTTTGTTTGAGTCATTGTAGTCATAGAGTAATGATGTTTCCCTATGATAGATGGATGACGACTGTCTTAAGGGATGTTTGGTCATATTTTTTTATTTTATAGGATTAAGTCATAGGTCATCCGCTTGTATACTTGTTGATATTCTACTTAGCTGCTATGCTGGAGTAAATAGAGTGGTCATCTTGATGCATGAGTGAGGATCCATGAGAGACACACATATGTCTTTAGTTTGACTCAACATATCCTTAGGGCTTAATAATGAATAAACTTGTCATTCAATATGATTGTGTGAATGTGTAGTTGTAGAAACTGATTAGATTCTTATTGCCATGAGAGGTGAGCTGAATTGCTTTGTATGTATATACTGTAGCATCAAGAACTTGACTTAGTAGATGTAGGATAACTAGTTGGAAGGGAGTTCAGAGATGATCAAAGCATTTCTTTGAAGAATCCATTTTTTCCTATAGTTGTTTTACCTTCCTAATCATTCTCCCTAGTTACCCTCGTTAAGACTAAAAGCCTTATTCTTTCTTATCCTCAATAGTTTCTTAATCGATTTTTTTTGTGAGACCTCAAACTTATTGATCCAAAGTAGTCTTAAGAACTTTGGGACTTGAAAGTAAAGGTCCACTAAAGTATAATGTTAATGGAAAAAGAAAAAAATTGTGGTTAGAAAAGAAAAGTGATGGAAGGGATGCCTATAAAAATTGTGTAGTTTACTTGCTGCTAGGGAATTGAAAAAGAGAGCTGTAATTGCAAACTTTTTAGTGATTTTATGAGTCGAAAACTAGAAGTCAAGTAGTAAAAAATGGGACATGAAAAGAAAAGATAAGGCTGAGTAGATGAAAGGTGAACAAGAAAGGAAAAAGGTGGTGGACAATAAAAGAGAAATATGTCTTAAAAATTCTTAGGGTATAGCATGAAATGGTGCTGGGTATGAAGATCGGAGCCTACATCATGAAACGATATAGCATAGAGTATGCGGTCAGTACAGGGAATGTACCGGGGATGTAAGGTAAGTAAAACGGACATTTAAAATGCATAAAAGCTCATAAAAGATCGTATGAGTAGGACACAAGTTCATGACATAAATATCATAATATAACATAAGGCTCAAGGTTTTCAAATATCTGTAATCCATTAATCATCATAGTCATAAGAGAAACTTTATAAATCATCACTTGAGCCAAAATAACATAAACATAATAATGCCTAAAATCATGCGGAACAATGGGGGGACTCGTCATAACTGACACCATCATGGTAGAGCCTTACATGATGCCTTAACTATCTTCACTTAAGTGGGTAGAGTCATCCCTGGCTTGCCTGGCAAGGGACATGCATTATGTGATACCACAAATTAGGTGATCCATTAATATGTTGTAATGTATCATTATGAACCTACGGTGGCACGTAGTTATGAGACACTAGCGTAGTCCTTTGAACGTCGGGTTACTCGGTGCTAGACACTGCTCCCAAAAACATGCACATTAGGCTCATACATAAATCATAAACATCATTCATGAGATTCATGGCTAAATAAACATTTAACATCACTGATCCCCTTTCTATACATGATTAGACATGAATCAAGGGCCCTTTAGTCGGCCAACGTCATAAATCGATCAATCATAAAATTCATTTCATATATCATAAATCATACTTGAACATGTGGGTATCTCCCAATGCTTTAACATGATTGAAAATACTCAAATCACTTGAAAACATGATAATAAATATGGGTGACTTGAAAACATGTTTTTCATCATCAATACTTCATCATACATGAACATTCATCATAAATCTTAACTTTCATGAACTTTTCATAAATGGGCATTTTAATTTTAAAAGCTGGAGACATGATTTTAATGGAAAACAACTTAAAACTTGCCCATAATTCATAATTCATTAATAATAACTCATTTAGATCATACCCATTTAGAGGATTCAAAATTTCATGCATCGGGTTAAATCCCCATAGAGACAATATGGGAAATTCATGATTTGGAGAGAGTTTGGGCATTGATGTGAAAGGATTCACCATTAATAACCCTACATACATGATTAAAGCTAATTTTTACACTTCCTTGATTGCCCAAGAGGAATTTGAGAAGGATTGGAAGGTGTTAAGCTTGAGCTCCTCTCGAACTTCCTAACTTTTCATGCATGGGTTTAGAATAGGCTAGAATGGCTTATCCCACCATAATACACTCTGAAAAAGGATTAAAACGACATAGTATAGGACCTTAGAGCATAGGAATGATGAGAATACCCTTAATAATTTCGCAGAAAATAATTGCTCGTCAATCCCCATGAGGCACCCAACGAGTTGTTGCCACCCTCTATGAGTCATCACATCAGTCGTTGGGTACACTGTCGAAATTTCACCTGGAACTCATGATGGGCCATCGTACAAGTCCTTACTGGTGACCACGACTTGTGGTCACTATTCGTTGCCTCCACTTCCTCAACCATAGATCATTATTTACCTGATGACCTCAATCCACCCAATGAATTGTGGTATCTGACCACGATTCATGGGGTCTATCCATCAGGGCACTGTCTCTCCCCTTTCCCCCTTTTAATTTCCTTATCCACGGTTGACCTGACGAGTCATGGGGCCTGACCACGACTTGTGGTCATGCCTGTGATGACCCCCTCAACAGTTCTTTTAATCCAAGTTGGTTCTTCACCACGAGTCACCTCACAACTCATGGTCCTCCCTACAGATCACAGAACGACTTTTTCTATGACCTGGTGCAGATTTTTACAATTTTCTCCATTTTAACTTTCGGTTCTGATATTTTGCCTTCCGGGGTATAACAATGAGTGATCCATTCTAGTTGGTTGAGTATGAGTTGATAGAGGTGTCATGTATGATGGTGAAACATGAATTTGGGTATGTCTTAAGGATTGTTCGAGGATGAACAATGGTTTAAGTGTGGGGTGGTTATGTTAGGTATATTTTTATGCCCATTTTCCATGTTTTACCCATATTTGATCATGTTTTGAGTTCATAATCCTTAATTTATGTTTAAATTCATGTATCTATATGTTTTATGTGCTCACAAACGATTTGAGTTGACTTGAGCTGGAAACTAAGCAAAATGGGCTCAAAATGATGCAAGAAATGATGATTTGAGGAGCTGAAAAGGTTTGGTGCTATGGCTGGCGCCCCGCACAAAGTTTCTAACTTCATAGGATAAAAACTTTAGTCTGGGGCATGCCAGCCCTTAAACATCAAAGAATTGGACTTCACAAACTTGGTGAGATAAGTGACGCCCCGCGCCAGAGGTGTCCATACATAGAGAAATTTGACGAACACTTTGGCGAGATAGAGGGGGCGGCGTGCCATACCTTGTATGAAGCTGAAATTGTTGGAAGTTTTACTAAGTTTGTGGAGAGATACATGGGGCGGTGCGCCGAGATCATTCCGAGGTAGAAAATGTTGATTTTAAAGCCAAGTCTTGAAGGGAAAAAACATTATTTTAGGGCTCATCTATAAATAGAGGCCTTAGATCATTTGTTAAGAAATTTTGGAATTCTTAGAGGAGTCTTTACGCATTTTTACATTTTGTAGTTTGTTTATGCAAGATTGTAAGTTGTTTGGAAGGAAGAAAAAGTTCGACAACTAGGTCTTCTCTTCTTTACTTCGTATTTCCATATGATAATGACTAAATAATTGTTTTTCTGATTTTGAATGAGTGGCTAAACTCATTCTAGGGTTGAGATAACATCCAAACTACACCCATCTTTATGTGAGAGCGTAAACAGTAACTGCTCAAAACAAATATTCCCGACGAATGTTGGGGTCGAATCCCACAGTGACTAGTGAATGATTAGCACAAGCGTTGTTTAGAAAATTTGAATTAATTCGCACCAAATCAAAGGAAATAAAATAGTGAATTTTTGGTGAAAAATGGAGTCAATAATATGGTGGATTCTAACTCAGCTAGTCAATATAGCAAAATAATCAAAATTGTGAGACAATGATGAGTGAAGAATGGAAATGTGGTGTAGATGGGGTGTTAATAAGATGAGGATATGCTAGATCATCAAATTGTTGTGAATAAGTGTAAATAACATTGGACAAAATGACGCCCGATGTTTTTCAACCTCTTGGGTTCCTTTTCTCGAGTCCTTTCGAACTTCAAGACATAATTCAATTAGCCCAATAATGTATGGGTTAGTAGCTGAGCTATTTCTAGCCATAAACCACTAATTAGGATTATGAATATGGGTTTTGGCTATTTCTAGCCCAACACCCACACAATCACATCCATTCCCACTATCAAATTCTCCTCTAATACTTAATTCTTCTTTTTCAAGCCAAAATCAAGTAAGAAAAGCAAACCCATATTTGCAACTATGGGCAATCAATTATAATTTGAAGAGAATTCAACAGATTTACATTAAGTAAGCAATATTATGATGAATCTAGGAAAATCCAATCTAATTAAACACCCGTCATCACACATCTCTAGCTAATGATTTAGCTACTCATAATTAAGAAACTAAAGAACATATTCATTAATAAACTCAATGATTTAATTACTAAGAGAAAGAAAACTCAAATTTAAAATATGTCTGCATCAATGGTTATACCTTACTAATGAAGAAGATGAAAATAGAAGAGATAAATTTCAAATTTCTTCTCCAATGGGGTTTTTTCTCTTTTCCAAAAGCAAAAGGAATGTTCAGAGATAACAGATATGTACACAGTACTTTTTTCTAGACTATATACAAAAATAGGGTAACCAATCTCCTTTTTTTAAGTGCTAGACGTAATTTCCCCTGTTCAGGCATTTTTTCACTTGTGATGAAATCGGCGGTTCACCGGTTCCAATCCACGAGCCACCGCTCTTTTTCTTGTGTGATCTAGTGCCATTCTAGGACCTTTCGGTGATGCCTTCGGCGATTTTCCAGTTTACATCAATAGTTTTCTGATCAGTATCCTCTTTGGTCCAATAAGATCTAGTATCTATCGACGACGAAACCAGCGAGTCACTGGTTGATATCTACGGGCCCTTGATTGCATTTTCTCCTCAAATCAGGGGTTTCCTACAATTGATCGGCGTTTCACTGGTGTCCTCCGGTGGAGTGCTGGTTTTCACCTGAATTCATCCTTTTTACTCCAATTCATGCTCTTTCTTTTCAACTCAGATACCTGCACAAAAAAAGGCAAAAAAGAGTAGAAAATTCATCTAAATGACTTGAAAACTAATCTAAAGCTCATACTTAAATGCCTAATGAGTTGGTAAATTACAAACTCATCAAACTCCCAAACTTGAACCATTTCTTGTCATCGAATAATGCAATTCTTATTAGTCGAGTAAAAGGATGACTTGCCACTCCACAAGAGTTTATGCATCACTGATCTCTTAACCTATGACAACCCAAAAATGCTCACCAACTCATAGAAAAAGGGAAGACATTTCCCTTTAAAAATGTGGAAAATTTTCATGAAGCAACCACAATTCAAAGGCATGAATTACAAATGCTTTCATTTTGAAAAACAAGGGCATAGCTTATGTAGTCAAATACACATAGCATCTCAATTCACAATCACTACCCATTCAACGTTTTTCTTAGAGCTCACACTACTCATGCCTCAATCACACCTTTGCTTCACTACATGTCTGTTCTCAAAAGGAAATGATGCCACTCACTTCAAGAGAGAATCCCTTTTCTTTATCATTGTTATACCCCAATAGCCCTCAGATCATACCCAGAGTAGAAATGGAAAAAATAAGATTTTTTGCACCAGGTCACAGAATGAGTCGTCCTGCGACCCGTCAGGATGACCATAATGTCAGGTGACTTGTGGTGAGGAGTTGGACATAGTTGGAAATTTTACATTTTGAGTGGCCAACGGATGTGACCACGAGTCGTGGTCAGCATCATGACTCGTCAAGTCAACCATGGACAAAGGTTGTTGAAAGATGAAGAAGCTTAGACAGTGCACTTGACGGGTTCTCACCACGACTCGTCGGGAGCACCACGAGTCGTGGTGTCACCCATGGTGACACCCAAATAAATTCTCAGCAGTGAGGGTGAAAGAAGGTGACCACGAGTCGTGATCACCAGTAACAGATCATTAAGTGCCACATTGTGGCAGTCTTGATGATGTTTCCAGTGAAGAAAACGAATGTCAGGCCACGACTCGTGGATAGGGACAACAACTCGTCTAGACCCTCGTTGGGACTGGCAGTCTGTTTTTCCCTGAGGGTTTAGTAAGGGCTTTTCCGTAATTCCTATGATCCTAAGGCCTAAAATATGTTGTTTTAAGATCTAAATAGTGTGTTTTAAGAAGGGTAAGTTTATTCTAAGATATTCCAAATTCATGCATGCAAGTTTAGATGTCTAGAGGAGTGATCAAGCTCAATCTCTCAAGGTTCTTCCTCAATTATTCCTTAGGCAACTAGAAAAGTTGTAGAATCAGATTCTCTCAGGTATGAAGGGTTATGAATGGGTGAACTTGTTCACACCCATTGATCGTGGGCAAAAATAGCATGCCCGAGTGATGCTTTATACCTTAATTTAGTCTTGTTTATCTAAGTTATTTTATACATTTTCATGTGATTTTATGTAAATGTGAATATATACTAACCAACATGATTAGTCCTTGTTTTTGAAGGTTAATAATGCATTTGAGGAACTAATTCATGATTTGGTGAAGTGGAGGAATGGAATCAAGAGCAAAACGTGAAAGTCAACAAGAAAACATGCAATAACTGGCACCCTGCGCGATAGGGGCCGTGGCACGCTGCCAACGCGGCAACACTTGGCCAAAAATTGCATTTTTTGGCACATTCCAGTGAGGGTACGCGTTACCAACGTGTCACGGAGGTCAAGTAGGGTGTTCAGCTCCGTGACACGTTGCTGTTCCACCACAAGCCAAATTTTGCAATTTTTCAGCATAGTATAAATTGAACCCTTAGCTCCTAAAATCATGGGGTCATGATTTTATTCTGGAAAACTACCTAGGAGTGAAGGGAGAAGTGGGATAACTCATCTAGGATTTGTCAAATTCCCTTCTCATCTACGAAATTCATGTAAGCATGTTAGTTTAGTAGTAGTTAGTGTAGTTTTACGAACATGAATGGCAAGAACCCTTCCTCTAGGGTTGAAGCCATGAATTATGATTGTGATTTTATGAAATTGTTTTGGAATTAAGTTATTGATTGTTGTTTTCGTCTTGCATTATGGATTGTTGGTTGTTTTTATGATTGATCACCATGGAAGCATATTTGTTAGCTTGAGTAATAGCTTGAGAAAGCATTACCTAGGTCAGGACATGAGAATGTGAGGAGCACGTTTGTATCTCGGGAGAGATTTTTGTGTCAGGATAGAAATATACCTAACACCGTGCTTGGTTGAGACACGGGGGTTATGATAGACCAACTTGGGATTTCACATCACCACTCTAAGAAGTAGTTGTGAGGCTAAGTTGAGTTAAATGGTTAGATGCACAAAAGTCCCTAATCGTTTCCCCGTAAACCACAACAAAATTGATTGCCCGCGACTAGAAATTAAACTCCTCGCTCGCAATGATGCAGTGAGGCTAGATTGCCATGTTTAGAGGCTCGAAAGACCATAAACATGCAATTCTAATTATGTGAAATAAAAATTGATAGTTCCATGCTTAACCCATTGCAAATCGTAGTATCGCATGATTAATTGGTTTTAACTCTATGTTGCTCCTAGAGTAATTTTAGAATACTTCATTGACCCAAACTTAGACTTAATTAATCTCGATTGAAAATGTCTATAACCAACACTTGAGGTATTTAAGATCACACAAGAAATGGATAGTTAGAGGAATGGGTCCAGTCCCTATGGGTTCGACAATCCGGTTCTTAAAAAGAGCCACTATATTACTTGCACGACCCGTACACTTGTGGACGCGCGAATCGAGCACGTCACCCATGCTCAATCCCTCTAACTCATGAAAATCTACATATTGAGTCTATGGGGTTTTAACCTAATGCATGAGTTTCCTAAGTTTCCACCATAGGTAAGATCTAAGCATGTTTCTATTGTTGAATTATGTTTCATGGGAAAGTTTTACAATGTTTTCAATTATAAATCATGTTTTCAAGTTCTAAAAATTATGATTCCCATCCATGAAAGTTCATGAAAGTTGAGATCTATGATGCATGTTCAAGTATGATGATATATTTATGAGAAAAGTATGTTTTCAAGTTACCCATGTCTATGATCATGTTTTCAAGTGAATCAAGTCTTTTTCAAGCATGTTTATGTATTTGGAAAGCCTATATGTTAAAGTATGATTTATGATTTCATGAATTAGCTGCCACATGATTTTGGAGTCAAGACTCACAATTATGTTCGGCTTGTGGTATCGTTTGAGCCAAGGATCCTTATGTATGATTTCAGATTTTATATGTATATGATTATTCAGCTTCATCAATAGAGGATGGTCAGCTTCGTTGAAAAATGATGCAGAGCATATACATGTTTCTTGGAGTAGTATCTAGCACCGAATATTCTAAGGGTCAGTCAACCCTATGCCTCAGAACTATCAGCCAATGTAGGTATGTTCAGATTATTTGGGACCTCCTTTGTTATCTTTCCCCTACCCCAAGGGGCCTTCAGCTTGATATCGATATCATGGTAACGTCTTTAGCCCTGACAAGGCCTTAGACGGCTCTGCCCACTTGAGTGTAATAGTCGGTACCACGTAAGCTCTATCATGGTAATGTTGGTTATATGACAAGTTTCCCATTGTTCCTCATTGTTTCAGTTATGCATGTTTATAATTCATGATATATATATATATATATATATATATATATATATATATATATATATATATACATATTTTATCTGGTTTGACCCATTGTTCTCTTTTACTTATGATTATCAGTTTTCATCTTTGGGTCATTCAAACCAGTTATGATATGTAGTTATGTTCAGATCATGATTTCAGAAAATAGCATCTGAGCCTTACTTTCAGATTCTTTTCTTGATTATGTTTTATATTATGCATGATTTAATGATTTCACTTAGTTAAGTGGTTTTACTTACCTTGCATACTCGGTACATTCCACGTACTGACCACATACTCTATATTGTATCATTTTATGATACAGGCTCTGACCTTCAGACTCATCCCCGCCACTAGCCAGTTTCCGAAATTAGCATCCAGTCTCAGTTGGTGAGTCCTCTTCTCCTGCGGACCATTCTTTAGCAGTTATCTTTATATTTTCACTTTCATACATAGAGAGTAAGTTGGGTTCTTGTCCCATCAACTCATCAGAATTAGAGGCTTTTCAAATATAGATTGTATTCAACTTCAGACTCTTATTGTATGTTCTAATGTTATGCTATTTTCAGACTTCTGCTATGTTTATTATGGTTGACCTTCTGCTTTTATTGATTGGGTTAGATTTATGTTCATGCCATGGGTCTACTTGGAGACTCTGGGGGCTCCTTGTCCCGTATCTTAGTCCGGGCCTATGTTCAGATCGTGACAATCCTGAATCAATACACATATAAAGGATTGTAGAAAAAGATGATGACACTCACTCTCCCAAAAGAAATCTTCATGCACACAACTTGAGCCATAGGCTTGCCCTTTGTGTAATTTGCCACTAATGTAGAGCAACGACACTCAAAATAAATTAGAACTTGTGGGTCATGATGAAGGCTAGAGGTAATGGTATGTCACGACCCAAACGTACACCCGAATCATGGACATGAGACAAGGAGCCCCAAGAGACCCCAAGTCGACCCATGGCATGAGCATACATCTAATTCAGTCACCTGAGTGGAAGAATTAATATAAAGAACGTAATTACAACATAGCATAAGGGAAAAGCAGTACAAGACTTGTACAAGATGGCGAAATATAACTCGTAGTATGATAAGCCTCTAAACATGAATGACGGATTGATGGGACAACTCCCCAACTAATCCAATATCCAAAAACTGAAAGAAATAACATAGAGTATGAATATGCATTCCTCGGAAGACGAGGACTCACCAAGAGCGCTGAGAGTAAGGCTGAAACTAGCTGCGAGTGAGGATGAGCCTGAGAACTGGGACCTGTATCATGAAACAATAAAACATAGAAAGTATGCGGTCAGTACGTGAAATGTACTGAGTATGCAAGGTAAGTAAAACGGACATTTATAATATATATGAAATTCATAAATGATCAGAAGAGTAGGACGTCATTCTCTTATCGTAAATCATAATAACATAACATATGGCTCAAGGTTTTCAGACATTCGTAACATAACATAATCATATTCATAATAGAAGAGGTTTACTTAACATGACATGAGCCGACATACATAATCAGAACATGCATAAATCAGGAGGAATAGTGGGAGATTCTCTTAGCCGACATACCCCATATGAGCATACATGAAGCCCGACTTGTAACCCTAGTCGGGAGGGTGTTCGTACGTTGCCAAGGTAGAACCACGAAAATGTGATATCACCATGAAAAGAGCCATCTAGGGCAGGGTCTAACATGAAAAGGGGTCCCAACATACCTACAGTGGCATATAGTTCATAAGATTCAGGGATTAACTTGAGCCCCGAACCTACTCGGTGTTTGATACTACTCCCAAAACATATATAGTGCTCATAATAATACATTCATGAGTTCATGGGTTAGTTAAATCATGATAATCATAAACATGTTTGAACATATAAGAACTAGCCATGACTTGAGGCCCGTGAGTTAGCAAAAAACATAATACATGAGTAATGAGATTCAGGCATATTTGTAGATCTTGTACATAGATTGAATTTCATAAAATCATAACAGGTAGTAAATAGATTCATAATCTGAAACATAATTCATATAGGGCTCATAAAGAACATCAATGGGGAAAAATAGCTCATAATTCGATTCATAATTGCTTAGAAAATCAAAATCAATAATATTATAGTCAATTTAAACTCAAAGATGATCGAAATCCATAGGTTATGATAATATTTCAAAATCACAAACCCACAATTTAAATCATTAGAATTTATATAATCAAATACAAAACCCCATGAGTTTTTGATAGATTATAAGTGAAATCATAGAGTAAGAGCATAGGTGTGGAAGAATTCACCCATTGAGGACCTTACATACTTGGAAACACTTGATTCTTAATTTCCCTTGAAAACCGAAGATGGAATTTAGAGAAATTGGGGAAGAACACCTTGAATCACCTTCTAGACTCCTCTCTATACTCTTTCATGCATGAATGAGGCTTAACATGGACTAATCCCCCTTATAAGACCCTATTCAGACCTTAAACGACATACTTTAAGCCTTAGGAGTTTAGGAATTACGAGAACACCCTTACTAAAAATGCAGGAAATTCCTAGTCGCCAGTCCCCATGAGGGACCTCATGAATCGTTGCCAGGAGGCACGGATCGTGGCATGAATCCGTCATGCTCAGTGCCCAACTCTCTTAAGGTACCCCACGAATCTTGGTGGCTGACCACGACTCTTGTTCACCACCCGTGACCCCCACTGCCCAAAAAAGATCTTGACCAACCATACACCCTAGCCGACGGGTGACCTCACGAGTCGTGAGGTCTAGCCACGACTCGTGGTTGAGCCCATGGTCTTCTCCACCTGAGCCTGCCATCATTGCTGACCACGAGTCACCTCATGACTCGTGGTCACTCCCCATGACCTACCTCATAGGTTATCCTATGACCTGGTACGAATTTCCAGTTTTTCTCCGTTTTGACTCCCAGGTCTGATCCTTGGGTTCCCGAGTTATAACATGGTAGGACAATTATTTATCTCTAGTGACTAGAATCTCCCAAATTCCTTTACGTGAATACTTTAATCCTTCCCATATAAATATTTATATCACTCCACCTTATTCCTCCTTTTTGCAACCATTTTCATCTTTTATTTCTCAAAGATCTTCCTTGTAGCTCATTTGGGTATTACATTAAACCTTCTCTGAGCAAAGGGTAACACCATTTTATTTTTCTTTTCTCTTTTGGTACCTTAAGGTTTCTCAACTCATCATTTCATTCCTTTTTTACACACTTTGATGCTACCTCAAATTTAGGCTTCTCATATTCCCCCCTTTTTTTAAAACCCCCAAACTTAGGCTCCTTGCCTCTTTCTCATTGGTTTCCTTATCTCTCCCCATGTCATTGGGATTTCAAACCCCATTACTCTCATTCGCTTACAACTAGAAATTAGGGAGGATTGGTTCCAAGAATAGGGGATAAAGAAAAGGGGGACATTGGCTTGTAATGTGGTTTTCAGGAATAAAGAGTCCAAAAGGCTCAACATTGGCTAGAAAGCGAAGGCATTTTCGGAGGTCATTTTGGGTAAAGTGACTAGTTAAATGAAAGCCTAAAATCATGTACTAAGTGAAGCTACATCTAGTATTTTGCCTTGAGTCAAACTTAGGACAAGTTCTCAACAAGAAGAGATGCATGAGATTCACAAAGATCCTTCCACACAAGGCATCACACCCAAAGAGTCCCCACAAGTCATTATAATCACATGATCAAAACATGAGAACATGCAAATTCATAAGCCAAACAGGAAATCTACAATGTATGACAAGAGAGTGCTACTTTTCTAATTTTAAATGCCCAATTTTTCATTTTCATGCCATATCCCAAAATGTTTTTTGGTACCTCTCAAAACAGTTCCACAAAAGACTCAAAGAAAGACATGGCATGTTCCCTTAAGAAAGTCACCGCACAACCTATCATTGGAAAATGTCAACCCAGTTCGACAATCAAAAAGGAAAAGAAAGAGAAAACTGCTCCTTGGAAAGAACCATGGTATGAAGAAAACCCTTGGAGTTCGATTAATATCTACTATTTACCAAGGCGAATAAACTAAAACATGGGTCACAAATTTAGGCACTAAGAATGAGGACCCACTCAATAGAACTAACATCAAAAGTGCAATTCATGTTAAGCCCGATAAAGGCTTTCCGACCATCAACTAACAAGCCCAACAAAGGAACCAACTCATCAACCACAAGCCCGATAAGGGCACAAATTCATCAAAACAAAATCATTACAAACCACCACACTCAACCCACCCCCAATAAAAATAATTTACATTGTCCTCAATGTATGCATGACAATTAAGAGGGAAGGGTACTTCCTAGTGTGGTCACTCGTCATACACTTCATTGTCATCATCATCTATAGCTTGGCCAAACCCATCCCCATCATCCTCCTCGTCACCTAAGCCCTCGGACAAATCATTGATAGGATCTCGAGTTGTGGAAAGGGAAACCATAGCTACATCAAGAGAACTCATGTCGGGTGCTTCCATAGGCGTTTGACTCTTCCATTTCGGAACCCGTTATGACCCAAACATAAATCCGAATAGTACACACTAGACAAGGAGCCCCGAGAGACTCCAAGTCGACCCATGGTATGAGCATACATCTAATTCAATCACATGAGCGGATGACTTAACATAAAGAATGAAATCACAACATAGCATAAGGGAAAATTAGTGCAAGACATATACAATACAACAGAATACAATTTGTAGTCTGATAATCCTCTAAACATGAAAGGCGGATTGATGTCACAATTCCCCAACTAATACAACACCAAGAAACTTAAAGGAATAACAAAAGTGTGAACATGTAGCCCTCAGAACACGAGGACTTACCAAGTGCGCTGAGAGCAAATCTGAATCTATCTATGGGTGAGGACGATCCTGAGAGCTGGGACCTGTATCATGAGATGATACAACATAGAAAGTATGCGGTCAGTACATAGAATGTACTGAGAATGCAAGGTAAGTAAAGAGGACATTTTAAAACATATATGAAATTCATAAATGATCAAAAGAGTAGGATATCATGCTCGTATCGTAAATCATAATAACATATCATACGACTCAAGGTTTTTAAAGCATTCGTAACATAAACATAGTCATAATCATAAGAGAAGAGCTTTACTTAACTTTACTTGAGCCAACATACATAATCATAACATGCATAAATCATGAGGAACAATCGGAGATTCTCTTAACTGACATACCCCATATGATCACACATGAAGCCCGACTTGTAACCCTAGTCGGGAGGGTGTTCGTACCTTTCCAAGGATAGGACCATGAAAGTGTGATATCACCATGAAAAGGTCATTTGGGCCAGGGAATAACATGAAAGGGGGTCCCAACATACCTACGGTGGCATGTAATTCATGAGATTCGGGGCTTAACCTGAGCCCCGAACCTACTTAGTGTTCGGTACTACTCCCAAAAATATATATAGTGCTCATGGTATAATATACTTGAATTCATGGGCTAGTTAAATCATGATAATCATAAACATGCTTGAACATATGTGATCTAGCCATGACATAAGGCCCGTGGGTCAGCCAAAGACATAATTCATAAAGCATAGGTTTCATGCATACTTGTAGATCATACATATAACTTGAAAATCATCAAATCCTGATGGTTATTTGAATAAATTCATATTTAGAAACATAAATCATGATGGGCTTTTAAATATCAACAATGGAATTAGTAGATCATAAATTGATTTATCATGGGGCATGCATAATTAAGCTTAATTGTTTAAAAAATCGAAATCAACAATATTATAATCAATTGAACTCTCAAAAGATTCAAAATACAAAGATTATGATAATATTTCAAAATCACAAAACCCATAATTAAATCATTTGATTTTTATAAATAGATTACAAAAGCCCACAAGTTTTTGATAAATTTTAAGTAAAATCATATAATAGGAGAATGGGTGTGAAAAAGTTCACCCATTGATGACCTTACATACCTAGGAGTATTAGATTCTAAATCTCACTTGATGACCCAAGAATAAATTGCAATGGATTGATGAATTCTAGGCTTGATTCACTCCCTAACTTCCTCTACCTTGCATGCATGAAAGAATGGAGTGAAATCTGAACTTAACCCCTTTAAATTTCCCTATTCATAACCCAAAATGTTGTAGTTTTGGCCTTAGGATCTTAGGAATATATGTAAAAGCCCTTACTAACTCGTAGGAAAATAACTGTCAGGGGTCCCAACGAGTGACCTGACGACTCGTTGCCAGTCCTCACAATCCGTCACCTTACTCAGAACTACAAAACTTTTGTCAACCCTCAAACTTTAAACCCTTCAAAAATCGAAAGTCTCATCCAATCTTCATTAAATCATCTCAGAATGAAGCCTTCCACTTCCGCAGGTCATGAACAACATAGTAATGATACATAAAGGTTCATCCTAGGAAAATCGGATTGACAATCACAACATGACCATGTGACTTGCTACACTTCCAGGCATGGTTAATAACTGGGCTTCCTATACTATGTCCGACATCTATGGTGAGGATAGGGAGTTATCCTTAACATACACATCTTAACCAGCATTTCCATCATGGTGAACATCCTTAGGGTTTAGAGTAAGGGAAATCTGAGCACGAATCATATGGGAAGTCTAATCATGGCATATACCCGATATAACACCATTTCATGAGCTGATAGAACAAACTTTGGGGACTGAAATCATAGGGCTGAGTGTGCTAAGAAAAATTGGTTCACATGCATAAAGAGAGTCATGACATGAAACAAAACGGTAATATTGAGATCGCAGACTGATAGGGTTGCCTGTCATCTTAGGGTTCCGAATGTAAGCGCAAGCCAAGCGTTACATCGAGCGATACGTAAGGGAACATCTAAAGAAGAAAGGAGAGACTACCCTCGAATGCTATCCATAGGAATTCCTACTAGAAACTCAAGACATGACTGGGCCTTTATTTACCATTTCCTCACCTCCCATGTGATAATTTCATCTTACAATGATCAAAGGGAATCGTACCTCTTACAGTAGTCCTCGGAACTAACAACCATGATAGGTACGAGGGAATAACTTATGACATACCTGAGACTACATCTGCGGTTCACCGCCACTCACTCTTGATAACCTATGCTACTGAGGTGGGCAATTTGTTCGAGCTGATGGAGGAGGATTCGGAGCACGGCCTTTCCGACCATCTCGCTTGGCTGAAGCACAATCCCTATGTTTATGACTGAGTTGGCCATAATAAAAACAAAAGTTTGAACTTGCCAAGCACTTCCCTCGGTGGTGCTATCTGTAACGTCTACAATTTGGTTAAGTAATCTCGCTCACCTGGGGCTTGTACCCCCATGCTTAGACTAGAGACTTCTGGCGGGTTTGAGTGTGACTCCCACTACTTGACCCTTGTTGGGATCTCATAAGGTGTTCGGCCCTAGGCCTCTTGTTTTCCCTCTTGTTCTCTCTATGCTTCCCAACCAAGCCCGAGTCACCAACCTCCGGTGGGCTCTCATTCATGAGTCCTTGAATCCCAGAAGTTGTTGCCTCCCCTGTAGGGTTCACTAGTGCGATAGCCTACTGGTTAGGCTGGGTGATCATAGCTCGCATCAATACTCTGAGAGTGGATCTGAGCTCCACATTAGTAACTTGCATGGAATCCATTGGAGCTGGTGGAACTGAATGACTCCCATCGTTGTTGTAAGAAGACATGATTCTGCACACGCATATTGCACGAGCTATAAGAATAGGGAGACTTTTCATCGCATGAAATAGATCATGAAAGAAGGGAACATTTCCTAAACTTCTAGTAGCCTTTTCTTCATAAGTGTGGTGCGCTTCCCACCTAAGAAAAAGACTATACTTAATGCGGCTTTCAGACTCCCTAAGATACTTCAAACCTATGGCTCTGATACTAAGTTTGTCATGAGCCAAACGTACACCCAGATTGTAGACACAGGACAAGGAGCCCCAAGAGACCCCACGTCGACCCATGGCATGAGCATACCATCTAATTCGATCACATGAGCGGAAGACTTAACATAAAGAATGAAATAATAACATAGCATAAGGGAAAATTAGTACAAGACTAATACAATATGGAAGAATACAACTTGTAGTCTGATAAGCCTCTAAACATGAAAGACAGATTGATGGGACAACTTCCTAACTAATCCAACGTCCAGAAACTGAAAGGAATAACATAGAGTGTGAACATGTAGCCCTCAGAACATAAGGACTCGCCAAGTGTGCTGAGAGAAAATCAAAATCTATCAATGGGTGAGGATGAACCTGAGAGCTGGGACCTGTATCATGAGATGATGCAACAAAGAAATTATGCGGTCAGTACGTGGAATGTACTGAGCATGCAAGGTAAGTAAAGTAGAAATTTTAAAACATATATGAAATTCATAAATGATCATAAGAGTAGAACACCACGCTAGTATCATAAATCATAATAACATATCATACGACTCAAGGTTTTCAAAACATTCGTAATATTAACATAGTCATAATCATAAGAGAAGAGTTTTATTTAAGTTGACTTGTCCAACATACATAATCATAACATGCAAAAATCATGAGGAACAGAGGGATATTCTCTTAATCGACATACCCCATATGAGCATATATGAAGCTCGACTTGTAACCCTAGTCGGGAGAGTATTGCTACCTTGCCAAGGGTAGAACCATGAAAGTGTGATATCACCATGAAAAGGGCCATTTGGGCCAGGGACTAACATGAAAGGGGTCCCAACATACCTACGGTGGCACGTAGTTCATGAGATTCGGGGCTTAACCTGAGCCCCAAACCTACTCGGTGTTCGATACTACTCCAAAAAACATATATAGTTCTCATGGTATAATATGCATGAATTCATGGGCTAGTTAAATCATGATAATCGTAGACATTCTTTAACATATGTCATCTATCCATGACATGAGGCCCGTTGTCAGGCAAAGACATAATTCATAAATCATAGCTTTCATGCATATTTCTAGATTATACATATAACTTGAAAATCATCAAATCATGATGGGTGTTTGAATAAATTCAATTTCTAAACATAAATAATGCTGAGCTTTTAAATATCAACTATGGAAATAGTGATTATGAAATCCTCTTCTAGGCATGTCCCCGATACTATACTAGTGAAAGAAGTTCCTTGCCTTTTGTTTTGCTAGTGGGCTGGTGCAGACTTCCTTCTTTATGCTCATAGGCTTAACCAACCTAGAGCACGGTGTGCTTGTAGATCATAAATTGATTCATCATGGGGCATGCATAATTAAGCTTAATTGTTTAGAAAATCAAAATCAATTAAGTTATAATCAATTTAAATCTCAAAAGATGATCAAAATCCACAGATTATGATAATATTTCAAATTCATAAAACACATAATTAAATCATTTGATTTTTATAAATAGATTACAAAACCCCAAGAGTTTTTGATAAATTTTAAGTAAAATCATAGAGTAGGAGCATAGGTGTGGAAGAATTCACCAATTGATGACCTTACATACCTGGGATTATCAGATTCTAAATCTCACTTGATGACCCAAGAAGAAATTGAAATGGATTGATGAATTCTAGCCTGGATTCACTCCCTAACTTCCTCTACTTTGCATGCATGAAAGAATAAAGTGAAATCTGAACTTAACCCCTTCAAATTTCCCTATTCATAACCCAAAATGTCACAGTTTAGGCCTTAGGATCTTAGGAATTTACGTAAAAGCCCTTACTAACTCACAGGAAAATAACTATTAGGGGTCCCAATGAGTGACCTAGCGACTCGTTGCTAGTCCTCACGGTCCGTCACCTGGCACGTTAACTACACTCTGTGAACTGGTCACTGGAACCTCTAATGGATGACATAACGATTCGTTATCAGTGGCCACAAGTCTTGGCAACCACTCATGATGTTCACTGCCTCCTTAAAACCACTTTATTAAAATTCCTCCCAACGAGTCACACCACGACTCGTTGCCTGACATGACGAGTTGTGGTCTCTTTCTGTTAAGTACACTGGTCGATCCTCCCATTTTATTTTTAAACTTCACCCCATGCCTGACTTGATGACTCGTGGTGGCTGACCACGAGTCATTCCCTCGCCTATGGGGACCTTCAACCTTCCTTTCACACAAGTCTCCCCATGAGTCACCGGACGACTCGTGGGGTCTCCTCACGAGTCGTCCAATGACTCATCCTATGCCTACAACCCAGATTTTTTGTTTTTCCTCATTTCAACTCCTGGGTCTGATCTTTGAGTCCTTATGTTTATAACATAACCTCAGCTCCGAGAGGGTGATGGCTCCCTCCACCACATCCACACCCGCACACAGCTTACCCAAAATGTCCTTCATTGACTTTAACTCCTTTTTGACTGTTTTCATCATAAGTTTCAGGAGGCTCATAGCTAGCCTTTGGAGTTGTCTTTCACGGGAGGGGATCAATTCTGCTAGCTTTTGAAGACCACTGGGATGCGAGGAAGTAGGAGGAGTTGAGGAGCCTCAGATTGATGCACCTCTTGAAGCTTTCCCTAATGCCTTAGGATGTGGCATGTTGAGATCGGAGCATAGGGGGTTGGCTCTAAACTAGGGGTGACGGTCTCATCCAGGACCTCAAAGGCCTGCATCCGCGGCCTCATTTTCTTAAGAGCACCGACATACCCTCTTTGGCAACGTAGATCACATCGGAGGTAGCACTAGGTTCTCATGTTATACCCAAGGAGCTCAAAGATCAGACACGAGAGTTGAAACGGGGAAAAGGTGGGAATTTTAATTGTAGACTCAGGATGAGTCATCTCACGACTCATGAGGATAGCCCACGAGTCGTCAGGTGACTAGTGGAGAAAGAAAATAGTTGGGAAAAGGAAAGTCGGGCAGTGTACCTGACGGGAGTCCCCACGAGTCATTGTCAGCCATAACGATTCATGGGGTGAGTCCTTGGCAGGTTGGAGTACAAAGTTTGGAAATGAGATAGTGTGCTTAACGAGTGGTGACCATGAGTCTTGGTCATCCATAACGAGCCGTGAAGTGACCCAATATGAGCCCAGGAGAGAAGACAAGGAAGTTCACTTAATGATCGACAAAATGAGTCGTGCCCTCTAGCAACGTGTCGTGAGGTCGTCCATTAGTACCACCTGATAGTTATTTGATGCAAAATTAGTAAGGGTCTTTTTGTAATTCCTAAGTTTCTAAAGCCTAAAATACATCGTTTTAGTCTACGAAAGGTGGATTTTAGAGGGGGAAACTATCCTAAGTCTTCATTCATGAACGCAAGAGAATAGAAGAGTGATAGAGAGGTGATTAAAAGGGAGATTCAAGGTTTCTTCTTCAATTTCTTTCAATTCTTTTCTGGGCATTCAAGGGAGAGTAAGATTTAGTCTCCATCAGGTATGTAGGGTTATGAATGGGTCTTTCTGCTCACACCCATGCCCATTCTCTATTGACATATGAAAATCTATGAACAATCTCATGGGGTTTTGAATCCAATTTTTTGAGAATGTAATGATTTACTAATGGGCTATTATGATTTTTGAATTACATCATATTTTATGAATTTTGATCAGATTTTACATCTATGTTGCTTAAAATTATTGATTTCAACTTCTACTACTCAAGCCTATATAAGTATGATCTATGATGAATCGATTTATGATTTCCTCTTCAATTGATAATATTTACAAGCCCGACATGATTTATGATTTGAAATATGGATTTATCAAAATACCCATCATGATTCGATGATTTACAAGTTATATGAATGACCTACAAGTATGCATGAAACCTATGATTCATGAATTATGTTTTGGCTGATTCACGGGACTAATGTCATAGCTAGTTCATGTATGAACAAGAATGTTTATGATTATCATGATTTAACTAGCCCATAAATTCATGCTTGTTATACTATGAGCACTATATATATTTTGGCAGTAGTATCGAGCACCGAGAGGGTTCGGGGCCTAGATTCTACCCCGGATCTCATAAACTACGTGCCACTATAGGTATGTTGGGACCTCCTCTTTGACTGTCCCCAACCCAATTCACCCTTTTCATGGTGATATCACACCTTCATGGTCCTACCCTTGGCAATGTACAGACACCCTCCCAACTAGGGTTACAAGTCTGGCTTTATGTGTGCTCATAGGGGGTATGTCAGTCAAGAGAATTTCCCATTGTTTCTCATAATCTATGCATGTTTATGATTACGTATGTTGGCTCAAGTAATGTTTATTATGGCCTGTCTCTCATGATTATAGTTACGATTGTATTACGAATGCTTTGAAAACCTTGAGCCTTATGATTTGTTATGTTACGACATTTCCGATATGCGCATGATGTCGTGTTTTTATGAGATTTTACATATTTTTAAAGGTCCATTTTACTTACCTTGCATACATGGTACATTCCATGTACTGAATGCATACTTTCTATGTTGTATCGTCTTATGATACATGTTTTGGCTCTCAGGCTCATCCTCATACCTAGATCATCTCAGAGTGTACTTTAAGCTTATTGGTGAGTCCTCATATTCCGAGGGCCATTTGACAGACCTTCATGCCATTTTATGTTTTAATCCTTGTCTGGGTTAGTTGGGGGTGTTGTCCCATCAACCCGCGTACATAGTAGAGGCTTTCAGACAGTATATAGTACCTAGCTTGTGTGTATGTCAAGAGATTTCCTTACGTTATGATATGTTAAGATTTTGCTTACGTTTCCGCTATGAGTTGTGGTTAGTCTTCATCTTATAATGAATGGACTTAGATGTATACTTATTCCATGAGTCGACATGGGGCTTCTGGGGGTTTCTTTTCCCGTGTTACGATCCGAGTCTATGTTCGGGTCGTGACAAACTTGGTATCAGAGTCTTAGGTTTTGAAATGTCCTAGGGTGTCTGAAAGTCGCGTTAAGTAGAATCTTTTTCATGGGTGTGAAGCGCACCACACTTATGACGAAGAGGCTACGAAACATTTAGGAAATGTTCCCTTCATTCATTATCTATGTCGTATGATGAAATGTCCTTCTATCCTTCCAATTCATGCTATTCACGATTGAAGAATCATGGCTCCCAGGAAAGTGAACGAAAGGAGAAATGGGAACGGTGAAGGCCATAGGGATGGCACTGATCATGGACATCAGCAGGCCTCATTTGTTCAGGAGCCTTAGGCACCAAAGCAAGTTGCCCACGTTGAGTTTCCGACGGCTATTCAGATGTTGGCGCAGGCCTTGACCGCTCGGGTCAACCAGCAGGATGTTATGCATTTTCCCTAGAATGGAAATACGGTAGCGTCCCTGATTAGAGATTTCGTGAGGATGAACCCTCCGAAGTTCCTTGGGTCCAAGGTGGATGAGGATCCGCACGATTTCATCGAGGAGATTCTAAAGATCACCCAAGTTATGGGGGTGACTGATGGAGATTGTGTCGATGTAGCCTCCTATCAGCTATAGGGGGTGACCCACATATGGTTCAAACAGTGGAGAGAAGCTAGGGCAGTGGGTGCAGGCACTATCGGTTGGGAAGAGTTCCACATAGCATTCTTGGATCGATTCTTCCCTCGGGATATGAGGGAACAAAAGGCGGCCAAGTTTGTTAACATGAAGTAGGGTGACATGTCGTTTTAGGAGTACGAATTGGATTTCACCCAACTATCTAAATATGCACCAGAGTTAGTGGGAGACCAGAGGGCTCGGGTGAGCTATTTTGTACATGGAGTGGCAGACTATCTGGATAAGGCCTGTAGGATTGCCATGTTACATTGAGATATAGATTTTCTATGCATTGTGATGCATGCTCAACAGATGGAATCAGTATATCAGAGGCAGAGAGAGATCAAGAGGGCTAGGACTGACAGTTACGAGACTTCTCAGGTCAGATCAGGGGTTGGAAAGCATCAGCCGTCTCAGCATAGGTTTATTTCTCCAGCACCATTATCAACCAGTATGCCATTGAGATTTCGAGGGGATTGCTGGAGTAGGGCTCAAAATTCGAGAGACCAGGGAAGCATGCAGATAGGGTGCACTTTCCTAGATTGTTCTAAGTGTTGCAAGAATCATCCCAAGAAGTGCCTAGTTGGCTTGAATGCTTGTTTCGGGTGTGGCAAACCCGGACACAGACTCAGGGATTGCCCTTCAGCCAGATCAAGGATCGGTGGAGCCTGTATGCTAGCAGCCAATTCGGCTGTTCGAGTAGCACGACCCTCTTAGCAGGGTGTATCATCCAATTCAGCCGGCGGTTAGCGTCAAAATAGGTTTTATGCTTTAGCACCATGTTAGGAGTAGGAGGTCTCCCAGGATGTGCTCACTGGTATGTTGCGTATTTTTCATATTAATGTTTATGCTTTGCTAGATCCAGGGGTTACCTTGTCTTTGGTGACTCCTTCCATTTGTAGTAGCTTTGGAGTTAGTCCCGAGACTCTGTCAGCACCATTTTCAATTTCTACTCCTGTGGGTGATTCGGTTGTAGCTAGGCGGGTGTATAGAGGATGCTCGGTCACTATATTTCATAAAGTCACCTCCGCAGACCTTGTAGAGTTAGCTGTGATTGACTTTGATATTATTCTTGGCATGGATTGGCTGTATGTGTGTTATGCTTCTGTAAATTGTAGAACTCGTGCGGTGGAATTTCGTTTTCCGGGCTAATCAGTTTTGGAGTGGAGGGGTAGTTCGGTTGTACTAGCAGGTCAATTTATTTCATATCTTAAGGCCCGTAAGATGATTTCTAAGTGTTGCATGTACCATCTAGTAAGGGATAAGGATGTTGAGTCCGAGACCCCAACTATTCAGTTAGTTTCGGTGGTGCATGAGTATCCGGCCTTAGCTCTAGTTAAATTATGTGAGACAATAATTGATAATTCCATACTTAAACCATTGCAAAGAGTAGTGTCGCATGATTATCCGGCCTTAGCTCTAGTTGCTTCTTGAATGATTTTAGAGTATTTCTGTGACCACCCCTAGATTTAAATAGAATTTATCGAAAACTTTTATAATCAACATTTGTGAAAGTTAATATCACACTTGAACTTGATAATTAGCTGAATTGGTCCAGTCCCTGTGGGTTCGTCATCCGGCTATTAAAAAGGGCCACTGTATTACTTGTAAGACCACGTACGCTTGCATGTGCGCTTGGGCGCAGTAACAACACCCGAAAAACTAAAAACTAAAAGAAACATCAATGTCTGAATCAAATGGTCCTCGAAGAGTGAGGACTCACCAACAATCTGGATGCTAAACTCCTAGAAAAGCTAATGACAATGCTGGATTTGATAATCAGAGCTTATATCATAAAATGATACAGCATAGAGTATGCGGTCAGAACGTGAAATTTACCGAGTATGCAAGGTAAGTAAAACGGACCTTTAAAAATACGTAAAATCTCATAAATGATCATAAGAGAAGGACAATATGCTTGTACCATAAATATCATTAGATATCGTAAGGCTCAAGATTTTCAAATCATTCGTAAACCATTCATTATCATAGTCATAAGAGAAACTTTATTACATCATCGCTTGAGCCACATAACATAAACATAACAACGCGTAAAACATGTGGAACAATTGGAGGAATCTTTATAACCAACATCATCATGATAGAGCCTTACATTACACCCCAACTATCTCACTTAAGTGGCAGATTCGCTTCTGGCTTGCTAGGCGAGGGACGTGCATTATGTAACATAAAAAAAGGATTATTATCATTATAATGTATCATTATAAACACATGGTGGCACGTGGTTATGAGACACCGCCATAGTCATTTGAACGCTGGGCTGCTCGGTGCTAGACACGGCTCCCAAAAACATGCACATTAGGCTCATATGTAAATCAATAACATCATTGATTAAGATTCATGGCAAAATAAATATTTATCATCGTCGATCCCTATTAAAACATGATAGTCAAGAATCAAAGGCCCTTTAGTCGGCCAACATCATAAATCGATAAATCATAAGATCCCTTTCATAAATCGTAAATCATTCTTGAACATGTGCGCATTGCCCAATACTTTAACATACTTGACAGTACTCAATTCATTCGAAAACATGATTATAAACATGGGTAACTTGAAAAAATTCTTTCCATCATCAATAATTCACAATACTCGAACATTCATCATAAACTTTGACTTTCATGAACATTTCATAAATTGGCAATTTAATTTATAAAACTTGAAACATGATTTTTAATGAAAAACAACATAAAACTTGCAAAAAATTCGTAATTAAATAATAAAGCTCAATTAGATCAAGCCAAAGTAGAGAAATCGAATTTTCATGCATTGGGTAAAGATCCCATAGAATTTAGATAGGAATTTCATGAATTAAAAGTGATTGGGCATGGGTGTAAAAAGATTCTCCCATTCATAACCTTACATACCTAGGGAAAATCAAATATCAACACTCCTTGAAAGCCCAATGGAAATTAATGAAGGAAACCTTGAAGACAAGCTTGATCACCTCCTTAATCCTTTAACTTTGCATGCATGAGAATGAATAAGCCTAGGGTGGGTTTTACCCCCAATAAACCTTGATTTTTGAGCCTTAAACGACGTAGTTTAGGAACATAGAACTTAGGAATGACGAATATGCCCTTAATGAAATCCTTGAAAAATCTGCACTAGGTGAAGCAATGACTAGACTAACCGTTCGTTAGAGGATACCAACACTCGTGGTATCCATTTGTCGTCTCCACTTCCAAGCCTTCTGATCTCAGATTTGTCACCACGACTCGACAGGATGAGTCGTCCTTTCAGACAACGGGTCGTTATATCGTTCGTCGTATCCTCCTTCTAGGTCCTATACTAATCCTTCCCACGACCCTCACCACGACTTGTTACTTCCTCCAAAGAGTCGTAGTTAGCTTCCGTTATGTAGACTAGAAAAATATTGATATCCCATCAACGACTGGTGACCATGACCTATTACTTCTCGTGATGGGTCGTGGGATGATCCATTACTCCCCTAAAGCTGAAGACCATTTCTCACCACGACTTACAGTAATGACTCGTTGTATCAAATAACAGGTCTTTACTTCACCCATCATTACCCACTATTACCAGACCATACCTTCCCACAATTTCTTCCCATGGGTTATTGGTTAGACCAACAATCCGTTAGGTCGTCCATGCTGTGGGATTTTTTTCCCAATTTCCGCCGACTTCCACTTTTAAATCCCGAGTCTAATCTTAGGCACTTATCTCCCTCTTGTAAACATTTGTCATCAAATGTTGGAAAACATACAGAAAATAGAGACATTCAATCATTATAATAAAATACTGATCATTCAAATCAAAAACTAACGGAATGACTATCCCCAATTCAAACTACATAGATGAACTGAATTCATGATTCATATACGCATCCATATACATAAAAGAAACTTGAACACATGAAATGAACATGAAAACTAAATAGAGTTTTTAGGCCAAAAACTGATACCTCAAGTTGGAACTGAGCCAGTACAGAATAAATGTGGGTATCTAGCTATCATATCCACTTCAGCTTCCCACGTAGCTCCCTTAACATGATGATTCCTCCATAACACTTTAACTGAACCTACTTCCTTATTCCTTAGCCTTCGAACTTGAAGATCCAGTATTTCTACTGGAGCCTCCTCATAACTGAGGTTGTCTTTCACGCTAAGACTGTCCACCGGGACGACTAGAGCAGGATCACCCAAACATTTCTTCAAGAGCAATATATGAAAAACATGATACACGCAAGATAATTCTGAAGGCAATTCCAACTCATAGGCCACCTTGCCAACACGTCTCACTATCCTGTACAGGCCGACATGGAAGGGACTAAGATTCCCTTTCCTTCCGAACCTCGTCACCCCCTTCATGGGAGACACCTTCATAAATACCCAATCATTGACTTCAAAGTCTAATTCCCTCCTTCTCACATTGGCATAGGACTTTTGGTGACTCTGTGTGGTTTTCAGCATGTCCCTTATCAATTGAACCTTCTCCATAGCCTCATGAATCGAATCTGGTCCTATCACCATCGCTTTATCAACCTCAAACCATCCAATGGGAGACCTAGACCTCTGCCCAAAGAGATCCTCGAACAGTGCCATCTAAATATTGGAATGATAGTTTTTATTGTATGAAAACTGAATAAGAGGTAAATGCTCATCCCAGCTACCTTTGAAATCAATCACGTATGCTCTCAACATGTCCTCGAGGGTTGAAATTGTCCGCTCCGCTTGGCCATACATTTGTGGGTGAAACACTATGCTAAGCTTAACCTAACAACCAAGTCCTTTTTGAAATGACTTCCAAAATTGAGAGGTAAATTGAGTACCCCAGCCTGAAATGATGGATAAGGGAACTCCATGCAATCGAACAAGTTCTCGAATATATAGTTTGGCATAATACTCAGCCAAATCCATGGTTTTGACCGGTAGGAAATGAGTGGACTTGGTCAACCTATCTATCACAATCCAATTAGAGCCATATTGTCGAAGAGTGCGAAGCAAATCTGTGACAAAGACCATGTTGATCTCTTCCCACATCAAAGAAGGAAACTGATATCTTGAAGCATGCCTCCCCACCTATGATGCTCAACCTTTAATTACTGACAGTTTGGACACTTTTCACCCAACGTCAACGACAAAAACATTGAGTGCTGATAGGGCAGCTTTGGTGAAATGCCTTATATCCCGTTACCCCATCAATATCCCAAAATCATAATAGAGGAGATACAAGATCGGGCGGTGGGAGTAAGCACTACTATCTCATTCCCGAGTCTTGTATTCAGGTTATGCATAGAGGCAGGGGTACCAGTACGATGGGGTGAGGAGCGGCTAATCGGAGGCCAAAGGATAGGAGACATAGGTCTTATCTTGGATGAGATTGTCACGCCCCGCCTTGGGAGGCATGACTGGCAGCTGGTGCCCTACTAAGACCTGGACTGCTGGACTCCTAAGCTTAAGCACTTCTGGTGCCAGGATGGCTCTAACTCTGGATTCATGGAACCAACAGGCTATATAACGACTGTAAATGCATCCTCCGGCCGACTAGGCCTATAGCCTCCTATAAGAAAACAACAGCTGACCAGAACCACAGTAGTATAAAGGAACCTATGCGGGCCGACAAGGCCGCCATGATGACTAGTTTCACTGGAACGTTGAATCGAATGATAAACGACTCTGTGACCGGCAAGGTCACCAACTATTAACTGAATAAGGCCCCACATGACCATCATAAACAAACTAAAACATAGACACGAACTCACACGACTGGTACAACTAACCACAGGGAATATACAATCTGCAAGCCTCTAAGAATACTAATAAGATGGTCGGGACAGGGCCCCGAACTACCCGTACTGTACAACAACAGAAAAGGAATAAACCTCTATCTGTAAAGCTCCAGATCACAGGAGATGATGACCCTGTGTGTTGGCTGGAATTATGAGGGATCGGATCCTCGTCTATGAGTACCTGCAGGCAAGTGATGCAGCACCCCCAAACGGGCATCAGTACCACTGGTATCGAGTATGCAAAGCAATATCTAAACATAACTGAAAATAGACAGTAATACTGATAGTTACTGAATAAAAGAAGATGGCTAAGACTGTTTGGGATGGTAGAATCTAAACTAAGCTTAATTGTACTGGAGAGACAGTGAGAATCATACCTGTCAATGCGGCGTCCTGCTATCTATCAATTTAATAAATAACACATATAGCATACAAGAACCTATACCAGCCCCCATAAGCTGGAAGGTACCAATCAACATGCAATCTATATACCCCTACCCGAGTCGCCATCCAAAAATAACAATTCACTCCACTCATCTAGTAACTATGAGCATCCTGCCGGACCCCTGGGTAAGCAAATTAGGCTCTTTGGGCTGCTGACTATAGTTGTATTTGAGTCTAGAGGACTCCTGTAACTGTGATCGGAGATCTGTATCTGTAATCTGTAATCTGTACCCTGGGCGCAAGCGCTCGACAGGGGTATGCTATAATGCTGATCAACCTGCTATGGGGAATGCTGCATCCTATCTTCGTCCCCCGGCGGACGGCATGCGACTCCTTGGAGTAACGTATCCTCACCCTCTGGCGGGCTAGTCGACACAGCTATTAACCGTGGGGTGGCAAGGAAGCTCTAAGGGTGCCAACATAAAACAATCAGGTCTCTACAAGCAATAACAATCACATATAACATGTTAATAAATCTGATAATACTGTCCATGATCTGATATTCTATTATGTATCTCTTGCTGAATTAAACTGAATCTGATACTGAGTTATACTAAGTTTGGAATAATATCTCATTGTCTGATACTAATTTACTGACTTTTATTCTGCATATGGTATAATAACTCAGACATGCTTACTAAATTCACACTAGGCATAATACTCGGCTTCTGAAACTTTCTTCTGGAATTTACTCTATTTTACTATGCTAGAATTGCTAACTTGCCAAAGAAACTAGCTTTACGTACCTCAGTTACTAACTCCTTGGCTAACTGGTGTAGCTCAGCCAATATTCAGCTATTTCTTCCAACTGCGTTCATATTTATAGCAATCAGAACTAAATTCATCAATATTCTGGAACAAAACACTAGTTGAATATCTATATATCCCAAACTTTGACTTACCGAACAACAGCCGAAAACTCGCTATTTCTCGGAAGTCCAGAAGGGAGAAATACTCACTTTAGGGCTATGAGTATATTGACACTACTTTGGAGAAATTCCACTTACCTTTGCTCGGTGAGACGGCGATTCGCCAGCCGAATTTCACGAAACTAACTCCGTAGGAATGCTCCCTACAGCTCAATACCTCACTACCCGAGGTTATTTCGAGTTTGGACCGCTTTTGACGGCGTAATCAAATGAATATTTATAGGAACCCTTCATTTCTCTCCCTCTCTGGTCGTTTAAAAATGGATAAATGACTTAAAGTTGAAGGTGAGGCCCTTTATATACTTGCGGCAAAATACATGGCAACATGGGACGCTGGCCAACGCGCCATTTTGGCTCCGTGCCACGTTGGCTAAAGCGGAGGCCCCAGCTCCGTGCCACTTTGCCCCTTTGGGCAGTGCGGTTCGGCCTCCTCTTGCGACATTCCAACTTGGCACTCGTTCGGCCTTTACCCGAGCCCTTTTCTCACACGTATGGCATTCTAAAACCTCCAACCAACATGCGAATAGGTCAACTAAATGCTAGAAACTTACGGGGGTATAACATCCTCCCCCCCCCCTTAAGAACATTCGTCCTCGAACGTAAACTTTTGCTCGTAGGAATCTCAACTTACTCGACTTATTCAAAAAAAAAAATTTTGGCAGAGTTTCCCCTGTAAAATGGACTGTCTAAAAATTCCTGAAATGTAGGAAAGTCCAATACAGGTACTCCACACAATACTATAGCATTCATCACGCAGTAGCCTAGAGTCAACTATCTCATTTATACACATAATATAAGGAAATTCATAAAACAACAATACTAACGTACCTCTGGCTGATTAAGTTTGAAATAACTGAGGATATCTAATTTTCATATCTTTCTCTGCTTCCCGAGTTATTTCCTCTCGGTTCCTGTTACACCATAACACCTTGATAGAAGCAACATCTTTAGTTCTCAACCTGCGAATCTACCTGTCCAGTATGGCTATTGGAACCTCTTCATAAGCCAGCTTCTCCGTAACCTGGACATCCTGAACTGGGACAACTCTGGAAGGGTCTCCTATATACTTCCTCAACATGGACACGTGGAAAACTGGGTGAACAGACTCTAAATCTGGAGGTAAGTTCAACTCGTATGCCACTTGGCCTATTCTTTGGAGAATCTAATAAGGCCCAACAAATCTCTGGCTGAGGTTTCCTTTCTTGACGAATCTCATCACCCCTTTCATTGGAGAGACTTTAAAGAATGCCCAGTCATTCAAATTAAATTCCAAGTTTCTGTGGCGCACATCAGCATACGATTTTTGGCGGCTCTGAGCAGTTAGTAGGCGTTTTCTGATAAGATTTACCTTTTCCTCTGACTGATGAATAATATCCGGCCCAATTAGCGCTGACTCTCCTACTTCAAACCAACCAACTGGCGATCTGTATTTTCGCCCATATAATGCCTCATAAGGCGCCATCTGGATAGCTAAATGGTAACTATTATTATAGGCAAGCTCAATAAGTGGTAAGTGCTCATCCCAGCTACCCCCAAAGTCTAACACGCACGCTCGTAGCATATCCTCGAGCTTCTGAATAGTGCGTTCTGCCTGCCCACCTGTCTGAGTGTAAAAAGTTGTGCTCAGGTTAATCTGTGTTCCCAGGCCTCTCTGAAATGATTGCCAAAATTTTGCTGTAAATTGTGCCCCTCTGTTAGAGATAATGGACACTAGAACACCGTGCAATCTGACTATTTCTATAATATACAACTTAGCATAATCTTCGGCAGAGAAAGTATCCCTTACTGGCAGAAAATGGGCTGATTTTGTCAGTCTATCAACAATTACCCAAATCGAGTCATTTCTATGCCTGGTACGGGGTAATCCTGCTACAAAATCCATATTTATTGCTTTGCACTTCCAAAGAGGCACCGCTATGTCTTGAGTCAGCCCGCTTGGTTTCTGGTGTTCAGCTTTTACTTGTTGGACGTTAGGATAGTGGGCTACGAATTCTTGTATTTCCCTCTTCATACTTGGCCACAGTAGAATCCTTTGATATTGTGGTACATTTTCGTCGTGCCTGGATGGATAGAATAGCGGGCGTAATATACCTCGCCCATAATTTGCTGGCGAAGCCCTGCAATGTCTGGAACACAAAGGAGGCCCTTACATCGTAACACTTCATCCTCAGTTACCTAAAAATCTGGTGATTTTCCTTGCTGAACTCTGTCTTTAAGCTGAACCAGGTCAGGATCTTCATACTGCCGTTCCTTTACCTCCACAACTAATGACGACACTGCGGTGTTCTGAATTACCGCTCTGTTGTCCTCTATTTCTGCTACACCAACGGCTAAACTAGCTAACTGGTGTATTTCTCGAGCCAATTCCCGCTGCTTGGGCTGCAAGTACGCCAAACTCCCCATAGACTTACGGCTAAGGGTATTTGCTACTACATTGGCTCTTCCTAGGTGATACAGAATATTTACATCATAATCTTTCAACAACTCCAACCAGCGATGCTGCTGCAAATTCAACTCTCTCTGGGTGAAGATATACTGTAGGCTTTTATGATCAGTGAAAATATCCACATGGACGCCATACAAGTAATGTCTCCATATATTTAGGGCGTGGATCACTACGGCTAGTTCTAGGTTATGGGTAGGATAATTCCTTTCGTGTTTCCTCAGCTATCTGGAAGCATAAGAAATTACTTTACCATGCTACATCAACACACATCCTAACCCAATACCTGAAGCGTCACAATAAATTGCATAACCCTCTGTACCTTCTGGCAATGCTAACACTGGGGCAGAGGTCAACCGGTCTTTCAATTCCTAGAAACTCTGCTCACATGCCTCCGTCCACTGAAACTTTATTGCTTTTTGTGTCAACTTAGTCAGAGGTGCCGCTATGGTGGAGAATCCCTCAACAAATCTTTTGTAGTACCCTGCTAATCCCGAAAACTGCGTACTTCGGTCAGAGTGGTAGGTTTGGGCCATGTTTTTACTACTTCTATTTTCTGTGTGTCTACTTGTATAGTAGCGTCCGACACGATATTCCCCAAGAAGGCTACTTATTTCAACCAAAATTAACATTTAGAGAACTTTGCATACAGTTGTCGGTCCCTGAGAATATGGAGCACTTGTCCGCAAATGATCTTGGTGGTCTGCCTCTAAGAGAGAATACCCCAGAATATCATCAATAAACACTATCACGAACAGGTATAGGTATGGTCTGAAGATGTTGTTCATCAGGTCCATAAATATTGCGGGAGCATTTGTCAGCCCAAAGGACATGACTAGGAATTCAAAATAACCGTATCTGGTCCTGAAGGCAGTCTTCGGAATGTCCCTTTCACGAACTCAAACCTAACGATATCCGGACTGTAAGTCAATCTTTGAGAAATATCTGGGCCCCTGTAACTAATCAAACAAATCATCTATTCTGGGAAGCGGATACTTATTCTTGACTGTAACCTTGTTCAACTACCAGTGTCTATACACATGCGGAGGGAGCCGTCCTTCTTTCTCACAAAAAGAACCGGCGCACCCCAAGGTGAAGTACTCGGCCTGATAAAGCCCTTATCTAACAGATCATTCAGCTGCTCCTTTAGTTCTCTGAGTTCAGTAGGAGCCATATGATACAAAGGGATTGATATGGGCTGAGTTCCTGGTACGAAATCAATTGCAAAATCTATTTCTCTTTTAGGGGAATACCAGGTAGCTCATCTGGGAATACGTCGGGGAATTCATTAACCACTGGAACAGAATGGAGAGTCGGAGGCTCTACCCACACATCCTGGTCTCTGACTATGTGGCAAATGCATCCCTTAGCAATCAACTTCCTTGCCTGAAGGTAGGAAATAAACCTACCTTTTGGCGTAGTTGTACTGCCCTTCCACTCTCATACTGCCTCCCCTGGAAAGTGGAATCAGACCGTCTTGGTCTAGCATTCTACATTGGCATAGCACGACACTAGCCAATCCATACCCATAATGGCATCGAAATCAATCATCTCTAATTCTACCATATCTAATGTGGTCTGACGATCAGCAACCTCTACTGTACACCCTCGATAAACCCTTCTGGCTACGATGGAGTCACCGACGGGTGTAGATACTGAAAAGGGTTACTGAAGCAACTCTGGTACAAAACTGAACTTTCGAGCCACAAATGGGGTAACGTAGGACAAGGTAGATCCTGGATCAATCAATTACATAAGCAGGGTGAGAGCAAATAGTCATCGTACCTGTTACCACATCTGGAGACACCTCTGAGTCCTGCCTCCCTAGTAATGCATAGGTACGGCTTGGGCCCGTACCTGAATTAGAGGCCCCTGATCTGCCTCGGCTTCTGCCTGTTGGGACTCAAGGCCTACGCCCTGCCAAGGCTACGAGATCTCATGGCCCTGTTGACGCCCTGTCTCGGTTACCCTGACCCCTGGCTGGATAATCTCTCATCACATGACCCTCCTGCCACATATATAACACCCTGTGGAGCCATATCTGCAAGCTCCAGTGTGGGGTCGGCTGCAAATAGGGAAAGGTGGAGGTGTATACCTACTCTGCTCTGCTCTCCTCTACTGGGGTGGATCTACCGTTCGTGAGCTGCTGCCGAACTCTAACTTCCCTCGGCGACTGAATCTACCCCTCTGCGGGTGTGATGGAGGTGGGGGTCTAGGTGGCCTATCATACAATCGTGGCCTAGGCCCTCTCTAGATCTCCCCCTGTATCTCTTCTGATCTATCCCTGTGGCATAGTTCCTGATTTATTCGTCTCCTATCCTATTGCCGCTGTCTAAGGCCCTCAATAGTCTGGGAAAAGGCCTATACCCGAGCAATATCCGTATCTTTCCGCAGCGTCGCTGTCATGCATGCCTCAAGATACTCTGGATTCAGACCCATAATAAATCGGTGGACCCTAGATGGCATGGTCTCCACAAAGGCTGGAGCATAGCGGGCCAAGGAGTTGAACTGCAGGGCGTATTCCTGTACACTCCTCGCCCCCTTCTCCAAGTGTAAAAGCTGATTCATTGTGGCCTGTCGGATTTCCCGTGGCAGATAACGGTCCAGGAAGGCCTCTGAAAAGCTGGACCAGGTCGGAGGGGCAACATCTCTCCCTCAGTACCTTTCCCAACTTTCGTACCACAACACAGCAATATCCCGCAGCCGGAATACTGCTAACTCAGCCGACTTTGTAGATGTCACATGCATGACTCGGAAGATTCTCTGCATCTGATCCAAGAAGTCCTGGGGGTCCTCTGCCTGATCCAACCCTGTGAACTGTGGGGGACCTAGTGCCAAGAATTCTCGGACCCTCAAACTGCCAGGCCCACCTGATGACTCTGCTGGTACAGGTGGCACTGACTGGCGCTGAGTAGCCATCATTTATTCCAACATAACTACTGCACTTTGAATTTCCTGGTCGGATGGTGTGGGTACAGGACCCGTCGGAGGCGGTGTCGTCCCAAGTTTCTCCTTGTAGGGTAGGGACTGTTGAGAAGGTCTAGATGACGCCTCTGTATCGCCCTCAGATCGGGCTGATTCTAAACAAGGCTGAGGCATCCTGCTGGTGCCTTCTCCTGCTGCGGTATCCAGTCTTCTACCTGTGACAAGAAGTCGCTGGTTTGCCATTTTATCTGTAAACAAAGAGTATGATAAGTTTTAGGGACTCAACCCTATATTGTACTGCTCTATGGCACGACTGAATATGAAGAAAGAGTAACCATCCTATTATGCCTTGCAGCCTCCTGCCTATGGTATATGGTGCACAACACATCCATAGATAAGATTCTACTTAGCACAGCTTGTAGACTCCCTAGGATACGACCTGCTCTGATACCAAGTTTTTGTTACGCCCTGCCTTGGGAGGCATGACTGGCACCTGGTGCCCTACTAAGACCTAGACTGCTAGACTACTGAGCCTAAGCACTTTTGGTGGGGGGCTGGCTCTAACTCTGGATTTATGGAACCAACGGGATATATAACGACTGTAAATACAGCCTTCGGCCAACTAGGCCTATAGCCTCATGTAAGAAAACAACAGCTGACCAGAACCACAGTGGTATAAATGAACCTATGTGGGCCGACAAGGCCGCCATGCTGACTAGTTTCGCTGGAACGCTGAATCGAATGCTAAACTACTCTGTGACCAGCAAGGTCACCAACTATTAACTGAATAAGGCCCCACACGACCATCATAAACAAACTAAAACATAGACTCATCCTCACACGACCGGTACAACTAACCACAGGGAATATACAATCTGCAAGCCTCTAAGAATACTAATAAGATGGTCGGGATAGGGCCCCGACCTACCCGTACTGTACAACAAAAGAAAAGGAATAAACCTCTATTTGTCAAGCTCCGGATGACAGGAGCTGATGACCCTGTGTGCTGGCTGGAATTACGAGGGATCGGCTCCTCTTCTATGAGTACCTACAGGCAAGTAATACAACACCTCCAAACGAGCGTCAGTACCACTGGTACCGAGTATGCAAAGAAATAACTAAACATAACTGAAAATAGAAAGTAATACTGATAGTTACTGAATAAACAGAAGATGGTTAAGACTTTCTGGGATGGCAGAATCTAAACTAAGCTTAACTGTACTGGAGAGAAGGTGAGAATCACACCTGTCAATGTGGCGTCCTGCTCTCTATCAATTTAATAAATAACACATATAGAATACAAGAAACCATACCAGCCCCCATAAGCCGAAAGGTACCAATCAACATGCAATCTATATACCCCTACTCGGGTCGCCATCAAAAAATAACAATTCACTCCACTCATCTAGTAACTATGGGCATCCTGCTGGACCCTTGGGTATGCAACTTGGGCTCTCTGGGCTGCTGACTATAACTGTATCTGATGGAACTGTGATCTGAGATCTGTATCTGTAATCTGTAATCTTTACCTTGGGCGCAAGCGCTCGACAGGGGTATGCTATAATGCTGATCAGTCTGCTATGGGAAATGCTACATCCCATCTTCGTCCTCTGGCGGACAGCATGCCACTCCTTGGAGTGACATATCCTCACCCTCTGACGGGCGAGTCGACACAGCTATTAACCCTGGGGCGGCAAGGAACCTCTAAGGGTGCCCACATAAAACAATCAGGTCTCTACAAGCAACAACAATCACATATAACATGTGTATAAATCTGATAATACTATCCATGATCTGATATTCTATTCTGTATCTCTTGCTGAATTAAACTGAATCTGATACTGAGTTATACTATGTCTGGAATAATATCTCGCTGTCTGATACTAATTTATTGACTTTTATTCTACATATGGTATAATAACTCATACATGCTTACTGAATTCACACTGGGCATAATACTCGGCTTCCGAAACTTTCTTCTGGAATTTACTCTATTTTACTATGCTAGAATCACTAACTTTCCGAAGAAACTAGCTTTATGTACCTCAGTTACTGACTCCTTGGCTAACTGGTGTAGCTCGGCCAATATCCAGCTATTTCTTCCAACTGCGTTCATATTTATAGAAATTAGAACTAAATTCATCAATATTCTAGAAGAAAACACTACCTGAATATCTATATAGCCCAAACTTTAACTTATCAAACAACAACCGAAAACTCGCTATTTCTCGAAAGTCAAGAAGGGAGAAATACTCACTTTAGGGACAGGAGTATATTGACACTAATTTGGAGCAATTCCACTTACCTTAGCTCGGTCAGACGGCGATTCGCCGGCTGAATTTCACGAAACTAATTCTGTAGGAATGCACCCTGCAGCTCAATACCTCGCTACCCGAGGTTATTTCAAGTTTGGACCTCGTTTGACAACGTAATCGAACAAATATTTATAGGAACCCTTCATCCCTCTCCCTCTCTGGTCGTTTAAACATGGATAAATGACTTAAAGTTGAAGGTGAGGCCCTTTATATACATGCAGCAAAATACATGGCAATGCGCCGTTTTGGCTCCGTGCCACATTGGCTAACTTGGAAGCCCCAGCTCCGTGCCACTTTTCCCCATTGGGCAGCGTGGTTCGGCCTCCTCTTGTGACATTTCAACTTTGCACTTGTTCAGCCTTTCCCCGGGCCCTTTTCTCGCACGTATGGCATTCTAAAACCCCCAACCAACATGTGAATAGGTCAACTAAATGCTAAAACTTACGGGGTGTAACAGAGGTGAACCCGATAAGAAGAGCTAGGATTCCCACCGCGATTCCAGCAGTCTAGCTAGCAAGGGACGCCCAAGTGAATGTCCCCATTACACAAGAGCAGAGCGAGACACCGGTACAGATGCCTGTCATTCACAGTCAACTCCTAGAACCTCAGCTCCACCTCTGCCTAGCCTGGAGACTTGAACACCAGTAAGGCATGTTTTGGTGCCACAAGACATCCTCAAAAAGCAGGCCAAACGGTTGACCATGGCGGAGCAAAAGATTTAGGCCATAATGGAAAATATAAAGCCATGGGTCAAGTCAGAGATAGTGGAAGCAGCTCAGGGTCTACATGCTCACCTAGACGGATTTAAGAGCCAATTCAATGTAAGAATGGTGGAGCAGACAGACACCAGCAGTATCCTTGCGGAGTTGGGGGCTCTTCGAAGCCAAGTAGTTGAGTTTTCATCACGTAAACCAATAGTTATAGCAGCCCCCACTCTTCTGGACCTAGATACTGAGCCTGACGAGGAGATTGATTTAGCGGCATATTAGGAGTCAACCGTAGCTGCTGGTGATAAGGGGAAGAAAGGAGTTGCTGAGTATGCTGGAGAGGAGAGCCTGAGAAAGAGAAGGAAGAAGGAGAGAAAAGAGCTCAAGCGGGCCAGAGAAGAGAGCATGTGGACTCATGACACACATTTTTCTATGTCGCAGGAGCGAGCTACAGGAGTAGGCGTCTATACCATGGCTCAACCCGAGCTTGTCAATGGCCATGACACTTTGAGTGAGCCACATTTAGCCCAGATTGTTACAGAGGCCATCAAAGTGTCCATGACTACTGGGGGGCACTCCCCCTATTGACACATCATTGAGCACGCAGGCCACCGCTAGCGCCACGATTTCAGCGGAGGTACGCCCCCGCAAGATGACAGGAGTGCCTAAAGCACCACAGGCATGTTCTCTTCACTATGTTCTTATAGTTCATGCTTTGGGGACGAAGCTTACCTTTCAAAAAAAGGGAGGGGTATACTTGTGAGTTTTGGGAATATTCTTTTGATTCGTCTGAGGATTTTTCTTGTCGTGTTTCTTTTTCCTCGGGAATATTATCTAGTAGAACTGGCATGTGTAGTATTTTTATTTTTAGCTTGTTAATTTTGTTTAAGTAGGAAATAACTTAGGAGTACTCAGCCAATAAAAATGCACTAGTTTTGGTTTTTGGAAAAAAAATTGACCCTGTTTAAATTTTTTGATGCTTTAGCTATGTAATTGTGAAAGCATGCATGGTTTCTATGGATCTTTTGATTTCATTTAGTTTATTAACATGAGTAATCTTGTCAAGCCATGTATAATCCAAACAGGTGAGGTGAAAATAGTTCATGTACCATGAGTGAGTGAGGTATAATACTTAGTTCGGTATTGTGTGATGATCTAGAACATGCCTGGTTGGTATTTGCGTAGGCCAAGGATAGTTGGTTAGGATATGATCATAGGCCTTTTTGTTTAGCTCACTTTTAGCCTATGTGACCCTACAAAAGTTACATGAATCCCTTAATCCCATGTTTGAGCCTTAATATCTTCTAATTAACCTTACCCATTTGTTTATAATGAACCAGTTTTGGCCTGTCCTTCCTTGGAAATTGTGAACCTCAACATAGGCAAAATGCATAATTTCAAGGTGGCCAGAGTAGGGGTGCATAAATGGTGGGAATGAGTAAATTAAGTTGAGGTTTTGCCTATGTTGAGGTTCACAATGTCCAAGGAAGGACCAGGGCCAAAATAGGTTCATTATATACAAATGGATACGGTTAATAAGTAAATCAAAGACACATAATCTATTAAGGCTCAAACTTGGGATCAAGGGATTTATGTAATTTTGGTAGGGTCATATAGGCTAAAAGTGAGCTAAACAAAAAGGGCCTATGATCATATCCTAACCAATCATCCTTGGCCTATGCAAAGACCAACCAGGCAAGTTCTAGATCTTCACACAATATCGAACTGAGTACTATACCTCACTCACTCATGGTACATGACCTATTTTCACCTCACATATCTAGTTTATACATGGCTTAACAAGACTACTCATGTTAATAAACTAAATGACATCAAAAGATCCACAGAAATGATGCATGTTGTCATAATTACATAGCTAATGCATCAAAAACTTTAAACAGGGTCAATTTTTTTCCAAAAACCAAAACTACTGCACTTTTATTTGTTGAGTACTCCTAAGTTATTTCCTAATTAGAAAAAATCACGAACTAAAAATAAATATCCTACACATGTCGATTTTACTAGATAGCATGCCCGAGGTAAAAGAAATATGGAAAGAAAAACCCTCAGACAAATCAAAAAAAATTCCCAAAAATCACAAGTACACCCCTCCCCTTTTTTGAAAAGTAAGCTTCGTCCAAAGCATGAACTATAAGAACATAGGGAAGAGAACATACTTGTGGCGCTCTAGGTGCTCCTGTCATCTTACAGAGATGGTACCTCCTCTGCAATCGTGGCACTAGCGGTGGCCGACACGCTCAATGATGTGTCAATAGGGGGAGTGCACCCCCCTTCAGTAGTTGTGGCCACTTCGACGACCTCTGTAACAATCTAGGCGGAATGTGGCTCACCCGAAGGGTCATGTCCATTGGCAAGCTCAGGCTGAGCCATGGTAGAGCTACCTACTCCTCTAGCTTGCTCTTGCAGCTTAGATAAATGTGTTTCATGAGTCCGCAGGCTCTCTGCTCTGTCCCTCTTGTGCTCTTTTCTATCCTTCTTCCTTCTTTTTCTCAGGCTCTCCTCTCCAACATACTCAGCAGCTCTTTTTTACCCATTATCACTAGCAGCTGCCATCAGCTCCCAATATGCTGCCAAATCAATTTCCTCATCAGGATCGACATGTAGGTCCAGAAGAGTGGGGGTTGCTATAACTGTTGGTTTTCATGATGACAACTCAACTACTTGGCTCCGAAGAGCCCCCAACTCCACACTGAGATTCTTGGTGTCTACATGCTCCACCATCGCATAATTAATCGGCTCTCAAATTCGTCTAGGTGAGCATGTAGAGCCTGAGTTGCTGCCTCTATCTCTGACTTGACCCATGGCTTTACATTTTCCATCATGGCTTGAATCTTTTTCTCCGCCATGGTCAACCATTTGGCCAGCTTCTAGAGGAAGTCTTGTGACACTAAAACATGCCCTACTGGTGTCTAAGTCTGCAGGTTAGGCAGTGGTGTAGTGAGGTGCTAGGAGCTGACTCTGAAATAACCGGCGTCTGTAGCCGGTGTCTCACTCTGCTCCTTTGTAATGGGGACATTCACTTGTGCGTCCCCTGCTGGCTGGACTGCTGGAATCGCAGTGATAATCCTAGCTCAGGTTATCGAGTTCATCTCATCCCAGATAAGCCCTATGTCTAGAATCCTCTGGCCTTCGATCAGCCGCTCCTCGCTCAGTCGTACTGGCACGCCTGCCTCTGTGCATAACCTAAATACAAGACTTGGGAATGGGATTGTAGCGCTCACTCCCACTGCCCGATCTCGCATCTCCTCTACTGTGATCCTCGGGATATTTATGGAGTAACGGGACATGAGGCATGCCACCAAAGCTTCCCTATCAACACTCAATGTGTTGTCATTGACCATGGGTGCAAAGTGTCATCATATATATCTCATCATACTTGAATACATATATCATAGATCTAAACTTTCATGAATTTTCATGGATGGGCATCATAATTTGTAAAACATGAAAACATAATTTAAAGTTCAAAACATTGTTAAATACCATTAATCATAATTCAACATTAGAAAAATGCATAGATCATACCCATGATTGATACTTAGAAATTCACATATTGGGTTAGAACCCCATAGATTCATCAACTAGAATTTTCATGAAATTGAAGAGGGATTGGGCATGGGTGTGGATGAATAAAACCATTCATAACCCTACATACCTATGGAATTCTGATTTCACAACTCTCTTGAGAACCCAAAGGAAAATTGGGGAAGAACTTGATGAATCTAAGCTTGATCACCCTTTAGAGCCTCTAGGATTACATGAATGGAAGATAATAGGCTGAGGATGAACTTACCCATCTTAAAACACACCATTCTAAGCTTAAAAAGACGTAGTATAGGCCTTAGGAACTCGAGAATTATGGAAAAGCCCTTAGTAAACTCGCTGGAAAATACTCACTGCCAGTCCAAACGAGGGATTGGACGAATCGTCCCCTGTACCATAACTCGTGGTCTGCTTCTTGTTGCCATCATTGAGATCATATCTTTGTGGGTTACCATGAGGGACACCATGAATCTTAGTGACCAAGTCGTGGCCTGCACTTCCCAAGCTCCTAACCTCCTAAACACGGCTAACATAAGGATTTTTTATGTTGACCACGAGTCGTTGTCACACCCATGGTCACCCCCAAATCTCAAATTCCAACCAAGGCTTCCCTCCTTCCCTCGAGTCACTTAACAACTCGTGGTGCACCTCAGCGGTTACTGGAAGACTCATCCTGTGACCTAGTGCAAAAATCCTATTTTCTCCGTTTCAACACTGGGGTCAGATCTTAGGGCTTCCGGGGTATTACATTTAAAACTTCTCAACACCCAAACCAAACTCCTGTCCACGACCCACTTGACGACTCGTGGTCTCACCAGCGGTCAACCTCAAACCAAAATTTTTAACTAAGTCTACCCTTCACTCCACGAGTCACCTAACAACTCATGGTGCACCTCACGGGTCACTGGATGACTCATCCTGTAACTTGGTGCAGAAAAACCTATTTTCTTTGTTTCAACCCTCAGGTCTAATCTTAATGCTTTTGAGGTATTACAATATATCTCCCTTAGGAACATTCATCCTAGAATGTGGATAATCATACTAAAATGCTTAGAATTGCAACTGCCATATCAAATACTGAATATTTAAAGCTGAAAACTAGCGGAGTGACTGACTCCGGACTGAAATACATGACTGAACTGAATTCATGGATCATGCATACATACATTAACATGAAAGAAACTGGGCCACATGACCTGAACATGAAACTGAATAGAGTACTAAGGAGGAAACTAATACCTCAAGCTGAAATTAAGCCGTAGGGAATAGATGCGGGTATTTAGCCATTATATCTGCTTTGACTTCCCACATAGCTCCCTCAACATGTTGGTTCCTCCACAATACCTTTACTGAAACTACTTCCTTGTTTCTTAGCTTTCAAATCTTACGATCAAGTATTTCGACCGGAACTTCCTCATAGCTAAGGCTATCCTTCACACCTACGCTTTCCACTAGAACAACTAAAGATGGATCACCTAAACAGTTCTTTAAGAGCGATACATGGAAAATTAGATGAACTGAAGCTAATTCTGAGGCGAACTCTAACTTATACACTACCTTGCCAACCCGTTTCATGATCCGATAAGGGACAACAGAATGGGGACTGAGTTTCCCTTTTTTTCAAACTTTATCACTCCCTTTATGGGAGATACCTTCAGGAACACCCAATCATCAACTTCAAACTCAAGTTCTCTCCTCCTCACATATGTATAGGAATTTTGACGACTCTGAGCTATTTTCAACCTTCCCCTTATAAGCTAAACCTTCTCCATAGCCTCATGAACTAATGTAGTCCTATCAAAGTAGCTTCACCAACCTCAAACCATCCAATAGGCGATCTACACCTCTGCCCATAGAGAGCCTCAAACGGATCCATCTAAATGATGGAATATAGTTGTTATTATATGCAAACTCAATGAGAGGTAAGTGATCATCCTAACTACCCTTGAAATCAATACATATGCTCTAAGCATATCCTCAAGAGTCTGAATGGTCCGCTAAGCCTGACTATCTAATTGTGGGTGAAATGTTGTGCTAAGATTGACCTGAGTACCAAGTCCCTTCTGAAATTATCTCCAAAACTAGGAGGTAAACTGAGTACCTCTATCCGATATGATTGAAAAGTTCACCCCATGCAACCGAACTAGCTTCCAAATGTATAACTTAGGATAATCCTCCACTGAGTCAATAGTCTTGATCGGTAGAAACTAAGCTTCTTTCGTCAACCTATCTACGACAACCGAAATAGAGTCATACTATTGAGGAGTGCGAGGCAACTCTGTAATAAAATCCATATTGATCTCCTCCCACCTCCAAGTAGGGATACTAATATCTTGGAGCACACCTCCAGGTCATTGATGCTCACCTTCACCTATTGACAATTCGTACACTTAGCAACAAACTCTGCTATGTCCTTCTTAATGTCACTCCACTAATAGATCTCCCATAGGTCATGTCACATCTTGGTGGCACCTGGATGTATAGAATATCTGGAACCATGAGCCTTGTGCAATATCCGATCTCTCAAATCACCAACACCCAAAACACACAGATGACCCTGATATTGAAGCACACCATCTCCCCCTTAGAAGAAGACCTCCACTTTCTAATTCTGAACGACTTTGTTTAACTTTATAAAAATAGGATCCTCGTCTTGTCTAGCTTTGACCTCAGTCACCAAGGAAGATTCTAACCCACTTTGAACAATGACACCACCATTCGTGGAGTCAACAAGACGGACTCCTAGCTGTACAAGCCGATGCATATCCTTCACCAACTCTCTCCTCTCTTCATCTACATGGGACACACTCTCCACGGAAAGCCTGCTAAGAGCATCTGGCACCACATTTTCCTTGCTTGAATGATAAAGGACACTCATATCATAATCTTTAAGAAGATCTAACCACCTTCTCTGACGTAGATTTAAATCATTCTGAGTAAATATGTACTGTAGGCTTTTGCGGTCCGTAAACACATCCGTATGTACCCTATACAGATAGTGTGTCCAAATCATCAAGACAAATACTACCGCTGCCAACTCGAGGTCGTGAGTTGTATAGTTCTTTTCATGGACCTTCAGCTGCCTGGAAGAATAGTCTATAACTTTACCGTGCTGCATTAGTACACAAACAAGACCAATCCTTGAGGCATCGCAATAAAATACAAACCCATCGGTACCCTCAGGTAGGGTCAATACTGGTGTTGAGGTGAGTCGAATCTTCAACTCTAGGAAGCTCCTCTCACAAGCCTCTGACCATTGGAACTTCACTTTCTTTTAGGTAAACTTAGTCAACGATGTTGCAATGGATGAAAACCCTTCAACAAACCTCTGATAATAATAAGTTTAACCCATGAAACACCTATTCGAAGGACTCACTGGTCTAGGCCAATTCATCACCGCTTCTTTCTTCTGAGAGTCCACCTGTGCACCTTCACTTGACACCACATGGCCCAAAAATTCTACTGAGTCTAGCCAAAACTCGCACTTGCTAAACTTGAAATATAATTGGAGATCCTTAAGAGTCTATAGTACCACCCTCAAATGAGCGACATGCTCCTCCTCATCCGACAGTATCTGAGAATGTCATCTATGAACACAATCACGAACATGTCTAGATATGTATTGGACACCCTGTTTCAAATCCATAAAAGTTGCAGGAGCATTGTTAGTCCAAAAGACATAACTACAAACTCATAGTGACCATACCGAGTACTGAAGGCTGTCTTCAGAATGTCACTCTCCCGAAGCCTGTGCTGATGGTATCCGCATCTGACGTCTATCTTTGAGAAACACTTAGCATCTTGAACTTGGTCAAACAAATCATCAATTTTGGGGAGAGGATACCTGTTATTGATGGTGACCTTGTTCAATTTTCAGTAATCAATGCACATCAAAAGAGAACCATCCTTCTTCCTAACAAGAGAACTGGTGCACCCCATGAGGATTTTCTAGGTCTGATGAAACCCTTGTCTAAGAGGTCCTTCAACTGCTCCTTCAACTCCTCTAACTCAGTTGGGGCCATATTTTGAGGAATAGATATAGGTTGCTTATCATGAAGAAGGTCAATACCAAAATCAATCTCCCGCTCGGGAGGGATTCCCGGTAAATCATCTAGAAACACTTCTTGATTTTCACATGCTACAGGAACTAACTGGATAGTTGGGGTTTCAGATGTATCATGCTTGACCCTAACTAGATGATACACGCAACCCTTAGAAATAATCTTTCTGGCCTTAAGGTAGGAAATGAAGCGACCTACAGGCATAGCTGAACTACCCTTCCACTCGAAGACTGGCTCACCTGGAAATCGGAACTCTACGCATGGGTTCTACAATTTACTGAGGCATAACATGCATATAGCCAATCCATGTTGAAGATAACATCAAAATCGGCCTTGGCTAACTCTACAAAATCTGCTGAGGTGATTTTCTGAACAACTGTGATAGGGCAATTTTTATATACCCGTCGAGCTATAATTGAATCACCCACTAGAGTAAATACTGAGAAGGGTTCTGATAGGATCTCGGGACAGACTCCGAAACTACTAGCAACATAGGGCGTCACTAAATATAATGTAGCCCCTATATATAACAATGCATAAACATCAAGATGGAATACTCGTAACATACCAGTGACTACATCTGAGGAGACCTACTGCTCCTGACGAGATTCGAGGGTATAGAATCTGTTCTGGCGCTGACCACCACCTACACTAGTGGATGCACATTGTTGAGCTGAGCGTGCTAGAAAGGCTTTTGAGCTAGTGGATGGTCCTCCACCCCTATCATGACCCTATCTTGCTGCTGGATAATCTCTGAGCATATGTCTGGGCTTCCCACACCCGAAACAAGCACCTGAACCGGCTAAACACTGACTGGTGTGTCTCCGATCACACCTTCCGCACTCTAGAATGCTGGACTCTATGGGTCTGCTACCCTGACCTCTAGAGCCCGATGCTCATCCCCTATGGTCGCACCTAGATTTAGATGGAACACTTATAGCCGACGGCACTGGGGCTGAAGATATCTTGTGGGACTGTTGACGGTGCCCACCACTAGGTCTTTGCTGGGAGAATTCCAAGCTATCAGTCCTATCCCTCTTGGACTCTCTCTCCTGCTCACTCATCTAGACCGCCTCTATCTTCTGGGGGTATAGAACTATCCGAGGAAGTGACTTTTCTGAAAAAGCATCGCGGTCCGACAATCTTTGACCAAATAGTCAGTTATGCCATGCACAAATCGACTCACTCGAGCCCTCTAGTTTTCCACCATATCAGGTGAATACTTGGACAAGCGAGTGAACTCTAAAGAGTACTCTTGGACCGTCATCTTGCCTTGCTTAAGGTTCACAAATTCTGTTGCTTTAATCTCTGTCATTTCATGAGGAAAGAACTGATCCAGAAATATTGTATGGAACTCATCCTAACCAGTACGGCTTGCTCCAACTGCCCTGCTATCCTTCCATTGCCTGAACCAAATGTCTACAACCCTTTTCAATGGACATGAGGCTAGATTTGCGCAGTCCTCCCCGATCACCTGTCACGCCCCGAGACTACACCCTGGACATAACACGGTATCCAAAGTCGTAAGTGACCCCAAGTCAACCCTTGGCCTATGATACACTGGTATTCTGAGTAAAACATGCACAACGATTTTGAAGTAATAACATAAAAAACATTTAGATGAAATTTAAGACAAAACTTTAAAATAATGAAATATGAACATGTGTAGTCTGAAAGCCTTCTAACTGATGAGTTACTGGGACAAGCCCCCAGCTAACTCTAAGTCTAAATAAAACTGTAATCTTCCTATAAGAAAATGACATAAGGCCCTCGAATGATGAGGACTCACACTTCAACTGCGGCTGAGGAGGATCTGAATCATAGTGGCTAACATTGGTGAATCTGGGAACCTGCAACTGTATCATGAAATGATACAGCATAAAAGTATGTGTCAGTACTTTGAATGTACTAAGTAAGTGGGATAAAACGTAACTGAAATACAAGTCTAAACTAAAATGACATGCAATGACCAACAAGTAAACTAAACTAAACTTGTGATGCAAACTAAAATGGTTATGATGACCCTATCTGATGGTCAAAGACAAGTCTTAAGTTTTAACGTTCTGAGTCTGAGATACTGTCCTGAACTGAGTCAAACTGATAGAACTAGAACGGAATTGAAATGGACTGGACTAATTAGTGGGAGAGTCTCTAACTGACATATAACCACGTGAGCTAGATGTGGAGTCTGATGTATTCACCCCACTGGTAGGACCTAGAATACCTTTCCAGGGTATAAAGGCATGAACTGGGTGATAACAAAATCTATGGCCAATCAGGCCAAGTAATACTGTAACCTACACTGGCAACGTAGTTCTGGGAACCTGGGTGCGCTGGAACCCTAACGTGCTCAGTGTTATGTCCTACTCCCACTGGAAAACCTATATTGAACTACTAGGCTGATAGCTCAAAACTGGGGTCCAAGACTAGTCAGGGACATATAACTAAAAGTACCCTTAGAGTCTTATCAGACCAAATTCTGAAACTTAGTTCTAGATTGGTCAGACCTGCTTATCTAGAAGCATTATAACAGTATAAGAACAATCTGTAAACTAAATCGGTTCGTGGGGCTGGTAAGAGCTATATATCTAAAATGTCATAACCGCCTAATGGACTAATAAACTAGATTCTGAGTCTAATTCTACTAACTGAGAGGCACCACTAACACCTCGGGAAAAGACTAAAGTCAAATTGATCAGTTGACACTTTCTGTATAGTTCTATAGAGGTTCTACGTTCTAACTAAACTAAACTACTAAGAAGCTAGTAGAGAACTCAACTTATTCCAACAACAGGGGAATTCCATAATATGGCATAATCTTAATAATTAAAGAAATATCAACTATCAAGGCTAAAATCATCTTATCAATGGAGTGTTTACTCAAAAAATATACATAATAAGAACTACTAGCAAATTCAGCCAAAAACATACTTTATAAATAGATGGAAATTTAATACCACAATAATCATTACTCCAAAGTTTAGGGCTTAAATCACCTTGGAAAGAACAATAACAATTTACTTAGGATCTGATGAAGATCATATGAATAATAAACATTGATATTATCCCAATTGAAATTAACTAAAACCAACATGAAAATTTATTCATATTCGAAGAACTCAGGGCTAAATTGATAGGAAAATTATGGGAGGATTTTGGGGGACATAAGGGAAGGTCAATTCCCTTGTTTAATTCCCACATACCTGGCTAAGAATTCCCTGAAGAAGAAGACCTGAATGCTGTGATGAAGAAAAAATCCTAAGCCTGCTAGAGAGTTTCTTCAGAGAACTTTCGACAATTTTTTTAGAGTAAACGTGAGAATGAGGGGAGGAACCGTTCAAACCCTCTAATAAGTCTGAATTTACATTCACAACAACATAGTTTAAAGCTTAGTAGAGTAGGAAATTACTAAAAAGCCCTTAGAAATTCACTGAAAAAATCGGCCAGGTGACCTAACGGGTCGTGGTGACTGACCACGACCTATGGTCACTCCTGTCGGGTACACTACCCAGATGCCTCAATAGGTCACCACGAGGATCCTAATAAGTCGCGGTCACTGACCACGACTTGTGCTCACCAGTCGTGGACTACACTGTCTCACTTCTGAAGATTCAATGCTAGGCTTGGCAACGGGTTAATTAACGAGTTGTTGCCACTGATGATGACTCAAGGCGGCACTTGTTAGGTACACTGCCTAAAAGCTGACTAGGGCTGGTAACGGGAGACATAACGAGTCATTACAGGAGTCCATGACTCGATGTCCCCACCGGTCAAGTACACTACCCAACTAAAAACATTCTCGACCTAGGCTTTACCACGAGTGACTTAAAGGGTCATGGTGTAATACCTCGAGAGTGCCTAAGAGTAGACCCGGGAATTTAAATTTCAAAACTACTAAAAGTTGAGGAAAAGTTGCAGGATGAGAGGAACAACGACTTGTGGTAAGTAACCACGAGCCATTGTAAGCAGTCGTGGAAAGTTGTTAGGCATGGTGGCAAGGTGAACAACGAGCGTTATCATAACTCGTTCCTGTAAGAATGATCCATCGTTTGAAGTCGTGGAAGGATGTGAACTTTTATAGTGGACTTGAAGAATAGAAACAACGACCCGTTGTAGGATACAACGAATCGTGGTAAGGCTCATGGTGAAGGAGTTCAAATTTTTAGAAGAGGGAAACAACGACTGGTTCAACGACCCATTGGACCCTAGAATGACTTGTCCTATTCATCCGTGGTTTGAATCCAAGATGTGGTTAGGGCAGTGCTTAGCATTGGAAGATACCACGGGTCGTGGTATCTTCCAACGGCCCGTTGGTTTACTTATTGTTTGGTCTAGTGACCTATTTTCAGCGAATTCAGTAACATTATTTCTGTCATTTCCTAAGTTCTAGGGGCCTATACTATGTCGTTTAAGGATTGTTTTGGAGAATTTTAGTAGGGAAAAACCTATTCTAAGTGTATTCTTTCAATGAATGCAAGTTTATGAATTTTAGGAGGGGATCAAGAGCTTTTCCAAGGAATTTTCTTCCAATTTCTGCTTGAGCAATCAGTGAGGTGGTAGAATCATTCCTTCCAGGTAAGTAGGGTTTTAAATGGGTGTCTTTCTTCCACACCCATGCCTAATTTCTATCAAAATATGATGAAATGTCTATTATCAAGTATGGTATTTTACCCAAATTTTATAATTCTACAATTTCTATACATGGGTATGATTAGATTGCATTTATATTGATGAATTCTAAAGCTTGGGCATATTCTAAATTGTTTTCAAGAAAAAAATTATTTTCCAAAAATCTTGAATCTAAAATGCCCACGGATGAGAAGTTCATAAAGGTAGTGAATGATGATGAATGCATGATGTTGTTGAGATTCGATGATGAAAAGAATGTTTATAAAGCTACCCATGATTATGATGTTGTTTTCAAAATTAAATGAGTACATCCTAGTATGATAATGCTTTGGGCAATGCCAACATGTTGATTTAAAGTGATAATTTTTCCGATATAAGCTTACCACATTGTTTGAAGTGAAGTTTTCTCCAATTTTTCATAAATTCTAGCTTGTGGTATGTTGAGTTAAATATTTCTACAAGTAGCTTACCACATGATTTGGAGTAGATGCTTCTACCTATGATTGAGCTTGTGGTATGTTTGGAAATAAAGCTTCTCATATGCATGAATTCATAATTGAGATGTCTGACATTATTCAGCTTTTTCAAAGGACAATGTTGAACTTCATTTTCATATTATGTCGAGTCTATGCATGATTTCATTAATGAGCTTTGTCAATAGACAATATTGCTCTTTATTTCATATGATGTTAATTTATGCATGATTTCATATTGAGTTTCGTCAATAGACGATGTTGAGCTTTGTTATATACAATGTAGAGCATTGCATGTTTTTGGGGGAAGAGTCTAGCACCGAGCGGGTTAAGGGTCGATCACCCTATACCCCAGAACTACATGCCAATGTAGGTTGATACTATTATATTATTGGGACCTCCCTTGTGAGCTATCCCTGGCCTGATAAGCCCTTATGCTTGATATCGATATTATGGTATCATCCATCACCCTGGAAAGGTTATGGATGGCTCTTCCCACTTGAGTGTAATAGTTGGGACCACGTAAGCTTTATCGTCATATTTCGGTTAAGTGACGAGTCTCCCACTGTGTATATCATTCAGATTTGCATATTCATTACGCATGATGATTCCCTTAGGCATGCATGTTCTAAAAGTAAGGCTTGACTTGATGTTTAGCTTTTGATATAAATATTATGTTCAGCTTTGAGTAATTCGAGTCAGTCATGATGTCATAAAGCTAAGCATGGTCATGTCATGATAAGATTTCAATTTCAGAATGAATCCATGTAACCCTTCTACATATACTTGAAAGCTTATGATATGGTATGAATGTTTTAAAAGAATTATTTTGCTAGAGATGTTTTACTTACCTTGCATACTCGGTACATTCCACGTACTGATTGTATACTTTCTATGCTACATCATTTCATGATGCAGGATGCAGTTCTTAGGTTCAACCCCACTCATAGTCACTTATCAGAGTTAGCACCTGTGTGATTGGTGAGTCCTCATCATTCGAGGACTATACTTTTAGCTTCATGTCATATTTTAGTTTCAGGTATTATGGAGTTAGTTGAGGTCTTGTCCCATCAACTCGTCTAGATTAGAGGCTTTCAGACTTATGTATGTATAGCTTCGGATATTATTCTGATGTGCTGTTGTATGAGACTTCCGCTGAGTTTATAATTTTTTTTCTTCATGTTTATTTAATGAGTTAGTGAATGCTTATGCCATGGGTCGACTTGGGGTCTCTAGAGGTCCCTTGTCCCATGTCTACAATCCAGGTGAACGCTCGGGTCGTGACAAAATTGGTATCAGAGCAATAGATTTGATGTGTCTTATGGAGTCTAAAAGCTGCGTTAGGTAGTTTGAAGCGCACCAAAATTATGAAGAAGAGGCTACTAGACTTTTAGAAAATGTTCCCTTCTTTCATGATCTATGTCCTGCGATGAGAAGCCTTTCTATTATTCAAATTCATGTTAGTCGCGATTGCAAAATCATGGCTCCTCGAAGGATGAATGGGAGGAGGAATGGAGGTGGTGATGATCACGAGGACGTAAATGGTCATGAGCATCATCCAGCCCCACCAACTCAGGAGCCTCATGCACCGGAGCCAACCGCTCATGCTGAGTTCTGAGATGCCATTTAGATGCTTGCGCAAGCCTTGACCGCTCAGGTCAATCAACAGGATGTTGTGCATGTTTCTCAAAACGGTAATGCAGTGGTAGCTATGAGACTTTTTGAGAATAAACCCAATGGAATTTCTGGGGTCCACGGTAGACGATGAGCCGAATTATTTTATTGATAAGATTGTCAAGATCACCCAAGTTATGGGGGTGAGTAGTGTTGAGTGCGCAGAGTTTGCCTCATACTAGTTGAAGGGGGTTGTGCATATTTGTTTCTACTAAAGGAAGGACAACAGGGTCGCAGGTGCGAGACCAATCACATGGGAGAAGTTTCAGGCTGCATTCCTAGATTGATTCTTTCCTCGAGAGATGAGGGAGTTGAAGGAAGATAAATTTGTGAATCTAAGGCAAGGAAGGATGACTGTTCAGGAGTACGCCCTTGAGTTCAGCCGCCTATCTAAGTATGCCCCGAAGTTAGTGGCCGACCAACGGGTGTGGGTGAGTAGATTTGTGCATGGTATAGTAGGATATTTTGACAAAGACTGTAGGACAGCTATGCTCCATCAAGACATGGACTTCCCTCGGATTTTGTTGTATGTTGAGCAGATGGAGGCTTCATAATTGAGGGAGAGGGAGGCCAAGAGGGCCAGGAGTGAGGACCACAGATTCTCTCAGTAGAGGTCCGGTGGTGGGCACCGACAGCAGACCCACTAGAGATCATCAGCCCCAGCATCTTCAGCACTAAGTGTGCCATCTAGGCCTAGACATGATCAGAGAGGGCAGGCGTCAGGCTCGAGGGGTCATAGCAGTAGACCTGAAGACTCTAGCATTCAAGATTATCGCAGGTGCGATCGAGGACACATAGGACAGTGCTTGGCAGGGTCAGTAGCTTGTTTTGGGTGTGGGCATCCTTGACATATGCTCACAGATTGTCCCACTGTGAGACAGGATCAGGTTGGGGGCTGAGGCCCAACTTCTATTTCGGCAGCCCCACCGCCACACACAACACATCAGGGGGAATCCACTAGCACAGCTGGCGGGCAGCGCCATAACAGATTCTATGCCTTAGCCACTTGTCAGGAGCAGGAGGTCTGACCAAATATAGTCACCGATATGTTGAGAGTCTTTCAGGTAGATGTATATGCATTGCTAGATCCGGGGGCTACCCTATCTTTTATGACCCCACACGTACCCAGTAGCTTCAGAGTTAGTCTCGATATTTTTTTAGAGCCCTTCTCAGTTTCTACTCTAGTAGGTGACTCAGTTATAGCTAGACGGGTGTATAGAGATTTTCCGGTCTCCGTTTTTCATAAAGTCACCGCAACAGATTTCGATGTTAGTCTCAGTATGAATTAGATATTTGCATGCTATGCTTCAGTTAATTGTAGGAACCGATCAGTAGAGTTTAGATTTTCGGGTGAACTAGTCTTAGAATTGAAGGGTAGTCCAGCTGTGCCTATAGGTCTATTCATTTCCTACCTTAAGGACAGAAAGATGATTTCTAAGGGTTGCATCTACCATCTAGTTAGGGTTAAGGACGTGGAGTCCGAGACACCGACTATCCAGTCCATACCTGTATACGTGAGTATGCAGAGGTCTTTCCTGATGATTTGCCAGGTGTCCCTCCTGAGTGGGAGATTGATTTCAGTATAGATCTCCTTCCTGACACACACCCTATATCTATTCCGCCTTACAAAATGGCTCTAGTTGAGTTAAAGTAGTTGAAGGATCAGTTGAAAGACCTGTTAGATAAGGGCTTTATTAGGCCGAGTAAGTCTCCATAGCGTGCACCAGTATTATTTGTTCAAAAGAAGGATGATTCCCTTCGCATGTGTATTGACTATCGGCAGTTAAACAAGGTTACCGTCAATAACAACTAACCCTTACCCAGGATTTTGACCAGCTTCAAGGTGTCAAGTGTTTCTCTATGATTGATCTCAGTTTCGGGTATCACCAACTTAAGGTTCGGGAGAGTGACATCCCAAAAACCATTTTTAGGACTCGGTATGGTCACTACGAATTTGTTGTTATGCCTTTTGGACTACCAATGTCCCTGCAGCTTTTATGGATCTAATGAACAGGGTGTTCAAGGCATATTTGGACATGTTCATGATTGTGTTCATTGATGACATCCTTATATACTCTCAGAGCGAGGAGTAGCATGCCGCTCACTCAAGAATAGTGCTTCAGACCATCAAGGATCGTCGGTTGTATGCACAGTTCAGCAAATGTGAGTTTTGGTTAGACTCGGTGGCATTTCTAGTCCATGTGGTATCAGGTGAGGGCATAAAAGTAGACTCTCAGAAGATCGAGGCGGTAAAGAATCGGCCCAGACCAGTGAACCCATCAGATAACAGAAGCTTTTTAGGCTTAGCGGGTTACTATCGGAGATTTGTGGACGGCTTTTCATCCATTGCCACACCATTGACCAATTTTACTCAGAAGAAGGTGAAGTTTCAATGGTCATAGGCTTGTGAGAAAAGCTTCCAAGAGTTGAAGACCCAACTCACTTCCGCACCAGTGTTGACCCAACCTGAGGGTACCGATGGTTTTATGGTGTATTGTGATGCTTTGCGAGTTGGACTTGGGTGTGTGCTAATACAGCATGGGAAAGTAATAGCTTATTCCTCAAGACAGTTGACAATCCACGAAAAGAACTACCCAACCCATGATCTTGAATTGGTCGCGCTGGTGTTTGCATTGAAGATATGGCGGCATTACTAGTATGGGCTACATGTGGATGTATTCACGGATCACAAGAGCTTACAATATGTGTTCACGCAGACATATCTCAATCTTCGGCAAAGGAGGTGGTTGGAGTTACTAAAGGACTACGATATGAGTGTCCTTTACCACCCGGGCTAGGCTAATGTGGTTGCGGATGCACTTAGTAGTCTTTCTATTGAGAGTGTGTCCCACGTGGATGAGGGAAAGAAGGAGTTGGTGAAGGAGGTCCATCGACTCGCAAGGTTGGGAGTTAGATTGGTCAACTCGACCGATGGCGGTGTTGTCATGCAAAACGGATAGAATCATCCTTGGTGGTTGATGTCAAATCTAGGCAAGATGAGGATCCTATTTTAAGGAAATTGAAGGAGGCAGTACAGGGTCAAAAGGTGGAGGTATTCTCCCAAGGGGGAGATGGTATGTTGTGGCACCAGGGTCGTCTATGTTTCCCAGACGTTGATGATTTGAGAGTCCAAATATTGCATGAGGCACATGGTACCAGATATTCTATCCATCTGGGATCCATGAAGATGTATCGGGACTTGCGAGAAGTCTATTGATGGGATGGTATGAAGAAGGAGATTACAGTGTTTGTAGCAAAATGTCCAAACTGTCAGCAAGTGAAGGTTGAACATCGAAGGCCTGGAGGCGTACTTCAGGATATCAGCATTCCCACTTGGATGTGGGAGGAGATTAATATGAATTTCATTACCGGTCTACCTCGTACTCGCCGACACTATGACTCCATTTGGGCTGGTGGTAGACAGTTTGACCAAGGCTCTACACTTTCTACCAGTAAAAACCACAGATTCAGCTGATGATTATGACAAATTGTATATTCGGGAGTTGGTTCAACTTCATGGGGTACCCTTGTCTATTATCGCAAACTGAGGTACTTAGTTTTGGTGGTCTTTCCAAAAAAGGCTTGGGACTCAGGTTAAACTCAGCACAACGAATCATCCGCAAACGAATGATCAGGTAGAGCAGACAATTCAAACTCTTGAGGACATGTTGAGAGCTTATGTGGTGGACTTTAAAGGTAGTTGGGATGATCACTTGCCTTTCATCAAGTTTGCTTACAATAACAGCTAATACTCCAGTATCCAAATGGCACTGTTCGAGGCACTTTACTGGCGGAGGTGTAGATCGCCCATCGGATGGTTTGAGGTTGGTGAGGCAGCTATGATAGGACCTAATTCGGTTCACGAGGCCATGGTAAAGGTTCAATTGATAAGGGACAGGCTGAAGGTCGCTCAAAGTCGTCAGAAATCATAGGTTGATATGAGAAGAAGGGATCTGGAGTTTGAGGTGGACGATTGGGTATTTCTAAAGGTATCTCCCATGAAGGGAGTGATGCGGTTTGAAAATAAAGGGAAACTCAGTCCCCGTTATGTTGGTCCCTATCGGGTTGTGAGGAGAGTTGGTAAGGTGGCGTATGAGTTAAACTTGCCCTCGGAGTTATCTCCGTTCATCTTGTGTTTCATGTGTCACTTTTGAAAAGGTGTTTGGGTGACCCAACTTTAGTAGTCCTGGTGGACAGCATTGGTGTAAAAGACAGCCTCAGTTATGAAGAAGTACCCCTCGAAATGTTAGATCGTCAAGTCCGTAAGCTAAGAAACCAAGAAGTAGCTTCAGTTAAAGTATTATGGAGAAATCAGCATGTTGAAGGAGCTATATGGGAAGCTAAAGCGGATATGATGGGTAGATACCCACACTTGTTCCCTACCGGGTCAGTTTTAGTTTAAGATATTAGTTTTTGCACTAATTCTCTAATCAGTTTCCATGTTCAGTTCATGTGTACAAGTTTTATTTATGTTATGAGAGGTGTATGTGATGCCTGAATTCAGTTCAACTATGTAGCTCTTTTCGGAGGTAGTCATTCCATCAGTTCTCAGTTTTAATAACTAGTACTTGCATATGAGGATTTCTTATTTCTGAGTTTTCTCTGTGTTTCGTATTGACTAAATGGAGTTAGGAGATTTTTTTTAATCCATTTGCAAGCTTCAATTGTCATCTCCCAATTTCAGCTTTTAACGTTTGCATAAAATGCAAACGTTTCAGTACATTTATTCCAACTTTAATCTCTTTATTTATTTACTTATAATTTCTTTTGTTGCTATACTTATATTTCTTGTTAATTTGTTGTTCATTATTTATTTATTTAATAACTCTATTTTCTTATTTTATATTTTAAATATGGATGTCGATAAACAAAGTAGAGGTAAAAGAATTATGGGTGCTACTTATACGGGACGTTAAAATAATTCTAGATCATTACTACCACCGCTACCGCCTAGATTTAGTAATGTAGATGAAACTTATTTACCACGCCTTATGATGTTAATTCTACTACTCAGTTAGACCATGATACCATAGATAGATTTATATTAATTTTGAAGAAGACTTAAAAGATTCTCAAGAGGTACAAGAAGAAGAGTTAGAGGAGACCTTACCCATACTAGTCTAGTTACGGAATTACCTATATTTTCTAAGGCCACCAGGGTCGAACATCTTAAAAGGTTATTAGTTTGGCAATTTATGGATCAAAATAGTGAAAAAGCTACTTCTACTTGATAAAAATTTAAGAAAATATTTAAACATTTGACTGGGGGATCGAAAGGTGGGATGGGGTTGCTAACTAAACATTTGAGACCCTGTAATAAAGAATTTGCTCACCTAGAAGCTGTTGCTAAGACTAAAAAAATGGTACACCTTTACCTGAAGGATCTATAGGTGTAGGAGGGTCTAAAATGGTTCAAACTGTTTTTAATAGGACTAACACGGCAGGCCCAAGCACACACGTCATGTATAGTCAGGAAAAAGATGGTCAATAATTAGCTAAAATGGTAGCTAGTTGTGGTCTGCCTTTCAGTTTTTCTTCACATCCCAGTTTTATTCGTTATATTCGGGAGGTGTATAATCCATCTTTACAAAGTTTTTCAAGAAACAAAATAAAAAAATTATATTTTTAAATATCAAGTTGAACACTGACATTATCTTCATTGTCTCTTTGTATATTTTTATGGTAGAATATCAATTACTTAAGATATGGGTCATACTATTAATGATAATATTATTTTACTGTTACCGCTCATTGAATTAATCATGAATGGAATATGGAAAAAAATAATAGAATATAAATATGTAGAAGAGAGTAAAACTGGTTCTTACATAGCTTTTACAATAGTAGGTACTTTATAGTATTTTAATCTTTGTGATAAAATTATGCATGTCACTTTAGACAATGCTTCTAATAATTTGAAAGCAGTTGATTTTCTAAAACCTAGACTTTGTCCAATTGATAATGATGCCTTTCATGTTAAATGTGTTGCACATATTTTTAATTTAATTGTAAAAGATGGTCTTGATACTTTTGGAGTTGTCAAAAAGTTAGGCTTTCTTGTGCTTGAATTTTTAAAGCAAAAATAAAGGCTAGACTTGTTTAATATAAAAATCGTTGTGTAGAATGATAACTTGAATATAAATGTGTTCCAAAAGAAGTGTCTACTAGATGGAACTCTTTATATGAAATTGTTGAACTAGCTTTGTTTATCGCATGTCTATACAATTAGTTTATAATGATCATAATGCGGATACTTATTCAAGACTTGTGATGATGATTGGATTCAAGTTTATGAAATTATTAAATTTTTGAAAACTTTTTATACAGCTATAAATGCAATATCTTGTCAACATTATTCGACCAATTCTTCAGTTTTAGTTGATATTACTGCTATTTCAAGGGAATTTGCAATATCTTTAAAATTTGAAATGTTTAAAGAGCCTATTCAATATATGATCGAAAAATTTTAAAAATATTTTTTCCCTATTCCCCAAAATTTTTTGACTGCTACTTTATTCAACCCTTTTTAAAGAGCTCAAGGTGTTGAAAAAACGGTTGAAGCTATTTATACAAATTTAGAAATTCCAAGAGTAGTATAATACCTAAAGCTAGAAACTTATATAATGTATGTAGAAAAATCGAACAAAATGTTCCACCGATGCGACATATTAGTTCCAGGCCTAGGGTAGAAGATGTTGATGACTTGATGGGTGATTATCTTGGTCTCAAATCATCTAACAATAATGACTTTGATTCATTATTTCGCTGGAACGAGATAGTATCATAGATGCAAATGAAGAGCCATAACCTTTGGCATTGTGGAAGAACCATGGAGAACAATATCCAAGGCTTTCAAGGGTGGTTCGCGATGTATTAGTATTTCAAGCGTCTTCAGTAGCTTCAGAGCAAGCTTTCAGTGCGAGAAGATTTATTCTTTGGGAAAAGACAGAAATATCGGTGTTATTTAGAGATTGCATAAATGTTGTACGAAGAAACTTTGGACTGGGAAAGTATCGGCCTAAATTGAAGAAGAAATAGATGAAGTGATTGGGGCAAATAGCAATGACGGCTTGGACCAATGGAAGAACAAGGAAGAGTACCAATTCCAAAAAATATTTCAGAGGACATGATAATTAAGTTACGAAAACAACAATTTGGACATTTCAGATATTAGTTTAATAATAGAGGCCTAATTGAAACAGAACCCTTCCTAGAAGGTGGCTGCATAGATTAAGTACTCTTTTAGTCTTCTAATATTTTATAATGTTTGTACAATTTTATTTATTTGAATAAATTGATAGGCTATTCGTCTTAAATTTTTTTAATAATTGTCTTTTATTTAGTGCAACTCATTTTATAGATACTTAGTATTACTAACTTAAAATTAATTTATATTTGATTTGCTAACTTAGTAACTTACATCATAAATTTATTACTATTTACTATTTTACCAAAACTTTAATAAGTTACAAATTTAATTTGTTTTGACTTTTGTAAAAAAAAATTAGTTAGTTTTGTAAAAAATTTCATAAGTATTAACTTTAAAATATTTAATAAGTTATTTAAAATATTTAAAAGTTCATAAGTTATTAACTTTATAAGTTATAACTTTAAAAAATTATCAAAAAATATCCCCAAAAAAATGGTTAACTTAAATTCTTAATAGACTAATAATTAGACTAATGGACTAATAATTAATAAATTATAAAACTTTTTGTAAAAGAAAATATAAACAAATTAATTCAAAAAATAATTGGACCCGGTCTGACTCGATTCCACACCAGTAATACACAGACCAGACTAGACAAGGGGAATACCCGGTAGACCCGGTTTCGGTCAAAGTTCTAGTCAATCGGGTCGCGGAATCGGTCCGTTTACAAAACAAATCGGACAGTGGTTCTGGTCCACTGCCACCCTTAGTACACATGGCTTTATTGTGTATTGTGATTCCTTAAGAGTTGGCTTCGAATGTGTGTTGATGCAGCATGGTAAGGTCATTGCTTATGCTTTGAGATAGCTTAAGACTAATGAGAAGAATTACTCAACACATGACCTTAGGTTAGTAGCGGCAGTGTTTTCCTCGAAGATATGGAGGCACTATTTATATGGTGTACACTTGGATGTGTTCATAGAGCATAAGAGCCTTCAGTATGTGTTTACTTAGAAGGACCTAAATTTGCAGCAAAAGAGATGGCTCAAGCTTCTCAAGGACTTTGACATAAGCGTCCTTTATCATCCAAGGAAAGCCAATGTAGTGGTGGATGCTCTTAGCAGGTTGTCTATGGGTAGTGTGGCTCATGTGAAGGATGGTAAGAAGGCGTTGGCTAGAGATGTCCATAGGTTTCTCGCCTAGGGGTTTGCCTTACAAATTCGGCCGATGATGGTGTCTTTGTTTAGAATGGTTCAAGATCTTCACTGATGATAGACATTAAGGTGAAGCAAGATAAGGATTCTATCTTAGTTAAGTTGAAGGAAGCTATCTAAAATCAGAAGTTGGAGGTTTTCTTCCAAGGGGGAGATGGTGTACTCCGATATCAGGGTCGATTATATATTCTGAATGTGGAGGATTTAAGAGAGCGGATGTTGTGAGAGGCTCACAGCTCTCGATATTCTATCCACCTAGGTGCCACCAATATATACCGTGATCTATGGGAAGTCTATTGGTGGAATGGCATGAAGATGGATATTGCAGAATTTGTGGCTAAGTGTCCGAATTACCAACAGGTTAAGGTTAAGCACTAGAGACTAGAAGGTGTGATTAGAGATTTCAATATTCCTACTTCAAAGTGGGAGGAGATAAATATATACTTTATTGCTGGTTTGCCTCGTACACACCTTCAAAATGATTCTATATCGGTGATTATGGATCGGATGACTAAGTCAATACATTTCCTACTAGTTAAAACAACAGATTCAGCCGATGAATATGCTAGAGTTTAAATTCTTTAGTTAGTCAGGTTGCATGGAGTTCCAATGTCCATTATCTCATATAGATTCACCTCACAGTTTTGGAAGTCATTTCAGAAGGGCTTGGTACTCAAGTTAAGCTTAGCACAACTTTTCATCTACAGACAGATGGTCAGGTTGAGCGGACCATTCAGACATTAGACGACATGTTGAGAGCTCATGTGATTGACTTCAAGGGTAATTGGGATGATCATTGATGTGTTGTGGTTCACAACACTCTTGAAGTTTAAAACTGAGGAAAGATGCATGGTCTTAGGTGTGTTTACATAGATATGATGCACTTTTGCTGTGTTTTAAAGGAAATCATGTGTTGGAGTTGAATTCTATAAAATAAGTGAAAAGAGTGAAGAAAATGGTAAAGTTACAGGCCTTAGTACGAGTCGTACCTTAGTGGTATGAGTCGTACTATGCTATTGTGATAAAATTCAGAGGAACTGCATAAGGCACTGGCAAAATACGACTCATGGTACAAGTCGTACTAGAGCAGTCGTGGAAAACTTTAGAGAAAATGTTAAATAGAAGATTATATGATATGAGAGGATGCCACGAGTCATACTATCAATGTTCAAATCGTACCCAAGACTTGTGGAAAACCTTAGAGGATGCCAAACTTCGAAGGATCGGACCACGACAGAGATGTATGAGTTAAACCAACACCAAGGACCTAACCAATTTGAAGACAGCCTAGCATTGTATAAATGGAATGTATGACTCATAGCTACAAGCTATGAATCATAGGATCTGGCAGCGACAGATTTGGCAGATTCTTTGTTTATCTAGAAAAGGTTTCTAATTATTAGTATAAATACTTTTCTAGGTTATTTTGTGAGAGATAAATACTTTGGAGATTCTTTTGAGTTGTATTCTGGATTCTTGAACGTTCCAATATTCTTAGAGATCAATTACATGAAATTTCTTCAAGAATTTATTCATTGTTCTTTATTTGTTCAAAGTTGAATTATGCAATAATCAATTAGGTTTTATTTCAATCATCAGTGTAAGTCTCTAGTTATGATTTCTTTCATGAATTCTAATCTTTCTCTTATAAATATGAGATGTTAAAATCTCCACAACTAGGGTTGTGGAAAACATGATGGAATGACTAACTAGGGTTTGCACATAGTGATTCTAAACAAATACTTATGCTTGTATTGTCTTCTCTTCATCTTAAATATTTCTTAACGGAGCGAAACATTAGGATTTTCCCGAATTCCTATCTTGCTTGAACCTAGAGAGGTAGAGATTAAGAAAAGAAAAAAACAACAAAGCCTTGAAGTTTATGTTTTATTGAATAACTTGAGTTACGGTCACAGGATAGTTAATTTGGAATAATTGATAATGGTTAACATGAAAACACTCAAGTGACCTAATTCAGTGATTGATTTTAGTGATCTAATAGGAATGAATCACTCGTTTAGATGAATCTATGGTAGAAGTTCTATAGGCTATGTATTGGAATATATCACTAGTGTAATCACCCAAGTTGTTATGAATCCATGGGGAACACCTCCCTAGTTAATTTCATAAATTTGATCACAACCATAATCTACAACTTTCTTACTTGATTCTTTCTTTAGACCCCCCCATTAGGAAATAATTGTACTAAAGGCATAACTACTAGTGTTATTCTACATCCTAACCATATTTCCTATGGGATTCACCCCAACCTAGTTATGTTCCTTATTGACAACGTCCACATCATACTTTTACAGGGGTATGGTTTGAGCATTATCAATCATTTACCTCTCATTGAGTTTTCCTATAACAACAGTTATCATATGACTATTTGATGGCCCCGTTTGAGGTTCTTTAGGGGCAAAGATGTAGATCACCTATTGGAAAGTTTGAGGTAGGCAAGGCTACATTGGTAGGGCCAGATTAAGTTCTTGAATCTATGAAGAAGGTTTAGCTCATTAGAGAAAGGCTAAACACAACTCAGAGTCTTTAGAAATCCTATACATATATGAGAAAAAGATAGCATGAGTTTGCAATTGATGGTTGGATGTTTCTGAAGGTGTCAACCATGAAGGGGGTGATGATATTTGGAAAAGAGGGGAACCTTACTCCTCGGTGCTGGTCCTTACAAGATTCGGAGGATTTTTGTCAAGGTGGCCTATGAGTCGGGGTTTCATGTAGAGTTAGCATCAGTACATCCAGTTTTCCACGTGTCCATATTGAAATATTGCATTAGCGATCCAGCTCTAGTATTACTAATAAATAGCATTGGAGTGAAGGATAACCTCACTTATGAAAAGGGATCCGATAAAGATTATTGACTGTCAGGTTTGGAAGTTGAGGAACAAGGAGTTCTCTTCAGCGAAAGTTCTTTGGAGGAATTATCTTGTAGAGGGAGCTACTTGGGAAGCTGAAACAGATATGATGGCCAAGTACCCTCACCTCTTCCCTTCCAGCTCAACTTCAGCATAAGGTGCTAGTTTCTTCCGTAGTACTATATTCAGTTTCATGTTAGTTTCATATCCTTCAATTCCCCTCATGTCTTAGTATGCATGTATGATTCATTGATTCAGTTCAGTCTATGTATCTCAGTTTGGAGTTAGTCACCTATTAGTATTTAGTTCATAGCTTTTAGTTTTGAGATTTCACCTCTTTCCCTATCTTTTTCAGCTCTGATAACCTCCATTCAAGAATAAATATTCCCAAGGGGAGATAATGTAACACCAAAATGTCCCTAAGATATGGTCCTAGACATAGAGTTGTAACCAATTGAAAATTAGAACTTTTACCTCAGGATGGAACGTACCACGAGTCATTGTATACAGAAGAGTGGTCATACCAAGAGGATCAAAGGAATGTCTAGAAGTTTTTCAGTGACCACAAGCCATGGTATGACCTGTGGTACGCTGGGTGCAAGTCATGATAAACATCCTTGGTAAGAGGATCAGGAGTAGCAAGAATAGACCCGGTACTACGGGAGGAAAGTACAAACCATTTAACCTTGGTACGAGCCGTACCACACGTCCTTGGAAAGGGGTCCAGAGACTAATCAATCTGGATCCAGTGACCACGAGGGGTCACTATGAGCCGTGGTCACTAGACAGGTAGTTTTAATTGCGATATTTCAGGGGTATTTGTATAACTTCCTATGCTTTTAACTCCTAAACCATTTTGTTTTGGGTTTCCTAAGAGGGATATTTAAGGGTTAAACTTAGACTAAACTCTCATTCCTCTTCTAACTATAACACCTCCAAAACTCCTAAGATCATATTCTATATATGAACAAAAACACCAGTAGAAACCAGTCAAAATCACAAAATGACTCATTTTGTGAGTCGTCAAGTCACTAACAGTTCATTAAATGAGTCGTCAAGTGGTGTGTTTTGGAGTTTGGAAGTTTTCTTCCCAGGCCACGACTCGTTAGTTCAAGTGACTATTCATTAAGTAAGCCACTATGACCACTTTAGGATGAGAATTAGAGGATGAACAAGTTGGTTCCAGATGTAATGACAGGACCTAACAAGTCATTAGGTAAGTTGATTACTAATTAAGTGACACGTTTTCACTAATGGGTCCAATTTACAGACGATATCTCAGTCATATTTTCATAAAGTCTTGTGTTCTTAACTCCTATACTAGATTGTTTTGGGTTTCCTAAAGGATGAATTAGAGGTTTTAACTTAGCCTAAACTCTCGTTCCTCTCAAAACACCATAAGTTGAAGATCTAACCTCTCAAGGATCTCAAGGTCCTAGGTTCTTCTTCCCAAATCTCTTAGGTCTCAAGTCAAACCAAGAGGTCATCAAAGTCCAACTATGTGGGGTTATGAATGGGGAATTTCTTCCACCCTCATTCCCAATACCAAGTTCAATTCCATGAATTCAATTCTTTCAAGTCTCCAATTATGATTTTGATTAATTTCTAGGGTTAGACCCTTTTTATGCAAAACTCTATGAATCTCTTATGAGTTTGATTCTCTCAAGCTTTTACCTATGATTAATGATTATGATAACATGATTTTTATGAAAAATTCTCATGAATCTATACTTTCAATTTATGATGATTTACTCAAGTATGCACGAATTTCATGAATATCAATTTATGTATCATAGCTATAATTTTCAACATTTGTTTTTATGGCTAATTCATGTATGTCAAGGAATCTATGTAATCACCATGTTTTTAAACTAGTCCACATAAAATCCATGTTTCATGTATGATTACGAGCACTATATATGATTTTGAGAGTAGTATTTAACACCGAGTAGGCCAAGGATCAGCACACTCAGGTCTCAAAACTATGTGCCATCGTAAAATAAGGGGTCCTCACCAATTGAGAGTGTCTCCCTTTCCCCGAGCCTAAGGAGTCCTTTCCAATTGAGAGTGTCTTCCTTATTCTATTCAGCTAATAAGTGACATCACACCTTCATGGTTCTTACCCTTGGCAAGGTATGGACACTCTCCCAACCAAGGGTACAGGTTAGGCTCCATGATGCTCACTTAGAGTATGTCGGTTATGAGAATCTACCACCGTTCCTCATGTTTTCTGTTTTTCATATTCAGAATTTGTGATATCATGATTTATATATTTTTGACCCATTAATCAGTTATGAGTCTTAATTATAGTTTTTAACATGTTAAGATTTACGATTTTACTTACAAAATCTTGGGTCACCATAATTCAGTTTATGATGAACAACTCATGTTTTATGACTATCACAATCATTATTTACAACATGTTGTCCTTGCTCTCATATTTTACTTATCCTTCATACTCAGTACATTCAAAGTAGTGACCACATACTTTTGTGCTATATTGTCTCATGATATTGGTTTGGGTGATCAGTCTCAACCCTGTCGCTAGATTTTCTCTTATCCCAGCTTCATTATAAGCTTGTGGTGAGTCCTTATCATTTGAGGATGTCTACTATGGCTTATGTTTACTTTTAGTCATTTCAGTTTTAGACTTAGTAGAGCTAGTTGGGGGCTTTGTCCCTTCAACTCATCATATAAGTAAAGGCTTTCAAACTTGATGTATAGATATTCAATTAAGTTGATTTGTTGTTCCAGGTAAGCGCCTTATGATATCTTAGACTTCCGCTTATGTTATATCTTATGATTCATTTTTTCTTAGTGTATGCTTATGCTTATGTTTGCACGTACCATGGGTTAGCTTGGAGCCATCTGTGGTTCTAGGTGTCGTGCCATGTCCAGGGTCCATGCTCAGTTGTGACACTAACAACATAGATTGAAGATCGAATTCCCTCAAGATTCTCAAGAAATTAGGGTTCTTCTTCTTTAATTCTTCTTGGGTCTCAAGCTAGTGTCAAGAGCTGTTCAAGCCAGGTATGTGGGGCTACGAAAGGGGGATTTCTTCCACCCTAATACCCAATTTCAAGTCTAATTTCATGATTTCAATTCCTTCAAGTCTCTAATTATGATTTTCATGAATTTCCAGGGTTAGACCCTTTTGATGCAAAATCTATGATCTCTTACGAAGTTGATTTTCTCATGATTTTATTATAATTTATGATTATGATCACATGATTTCTATGAAAAACTCTCATCATTATCTATTTTCAAGTTAGTGTGATTTCTCTTATTTATGTATTAATATCATGACTATCAAGTATATGTATCATGGTTGTATTTTCAGTATTGTTTTCAAGGCTAGTTCATGTATGTCGAGTAGTTTATGAATCTATCTTGTTATTTTAAATGAGCCCATGTAAAATGTGTGTTTCATGTATGATTATAAGCACTATTTATGGTTTTGGCAGTAGTATTTAACATCGAGTAGGCTAGGGTTTAGTGCACCTAGGTCATAAAACTATGTGGCACCGTAGGATAAGAGGTCCTCCCAATAGAGAGTGTCTCCCTTGCCCCAAGCCTAATAGGTCCTTGCTGGTTGAGAGTGTCTACTTTATGCTATTAGGCTCATGAGTGATATCATACCTTCATGGTTCTTATCCTTGGCAATATATGGACACCCTCCCAACCAGGGGTATAGGTTGGGCTCCATGATGCTCACTTAGAGTATGTCGGTTATGAGAATCTCCCACTGTTCCTCATGTTTCATGTCTTTTCATGTTCAGGATTTATAATATCATGTTTTATAGTATATTCGACACATTGATCAGTTTAGAGTTTTACTTATGATTTCAAATATAATATGCTTTAAGATTTTATTTTTAAAACCATGGGTCGTTATACTTCATATTATGATGAACAACTTATGTTTTATGTGTCACACCCTATAACCTGGAGGGGTATGACCGACACCCTGTGTCGCACCTCATCGAGCACACTCTGCCATAAAACTAACTACTACAGGCCCGAACCAACAAGGTTAGACATCATAACTATAACAAAATCAGAGAAAACGATAGCAAAATACATAAATTGATTTACAGACCAACCAAATGATAACAATAGCTATCAAGACCATAGAATAGGAACAACCTATACAATCATGCCCACCTGGCCCACAAGAACAATACAACCACCCATAGCAGCCGTCTACGAGCCTCTATGAATACAACAAAAGTGAATTGTCCTAGACAAGGCCCCGAACTATCCATAATACAAACATGTGGAAACTCCCGAAGACTTAGAGCTTTACCGAGTCAGTTGGAACTCCACTCAGGAAAGAAGAACTCAATCTACCTATTGATCAATGATAACGCTCAAAATCACCACTGTAAAACTATGATGCAGACGTTGTTAATAAAGAACCCAATAAAGGTTGGGGTCAATCCCGCAGGAAATATGGTCAAGATGTAGAATAATGATAGTATTTATGCTTTTAGTTCAATTATCTCCTAATGGGGTTTTTTTAAAAATGTAAACACATAAAAGTATTAATGATTAAAGTTTTTGTCAAGTTGATGCAAATAACTAGGGAAGTGTCACCATGGATTCATTACTTCAGGTTTTGCACTTGTGATCTATCCCAATACTTAACTTGTAGAACTTATAACATAAGTTCATCCAAATAACTAATTCGTCCCTATAGGATTACTATACTCAATTACTATATTTAGGTCTCTTGAGTGATTTCACTTTGATCTTCAGAAATTTATTCCAAATTAACTATCCTGCAACCGCAGCTCAAGTTAGACAATAAACCATAAAGTTCAAGGATCTGTTGTTATTCTCTTTTCCTAATCTCTACCTTTCTAGGTTCAAGAAAATAGAGAATTCAGGCAAGTCCTAACGTTGCGCTCCGTTAAGAAATGTTTAAGATGAAAGATAAAACAATACAAGCATGCATATAGGCTTATAATCACTATATGCAAACCCTAGTTTGTTAATTTATCACGGTTCCTACAACCCTAGTTGTGGAGGTTTTAGCCTCTCATTATTGTAAGAGAAGAATTAGCATTCATTGAAGAAAATATAATTAAGACCTTACAATGAAGATTGAAAATAAAACCCATTTGGTTATTTACATATTCAACTAAGAACAATTCAGAACAATGGAGATTGATTCCAACAATATTCCAAAACTCAAGATGAATCTCCAAAAAGTCAAACTCTTCTCCAAGAAAGTCGTCCTCTAACTAAAATAACCCAGAAAATTATTTATACAAATAATTAGAAACCTTTCCTAAATTAACAGGGAAAACTAACTAACTACTGCCACCTTCTCCTACGACTCGTAACTTGATAATACGAGTTGTAGCTTCACTCCTACAATGCCTAGAAGCTCTGAATTTGGTTAAGTGCTGGGAGTTGGTATGACTCGTACAAGCATCCAACAAGTCATACATTCCTGTCGTAGTTTCAACCTGTGATTTCTGGCATCCTTTGAATAATTCCATGAGTGTCTTTATATGACTCGTACCTTACTCCTATGACTCGTAGTTGTCATTCGTACTATGGATCTGCCTTTCAACAATCTTTCTTAAATACACCACAGCTCCTTGGTACGGATCATAGGTAGTCATCACGGATCATAGTTGCTACCCGTACCAGGAGTCTAATCAAAGTGCATTCTTCTAAAGTTTTCCATCATTCACAGTATGTCTGGTACTAGGATGGTACGACTCATACCAATAGTCGTACTTGGCCAGTACCATGAGAAATCATTCTGAAGTTTATCACAACTCACAGTATGGCTTGTACCACTAAGGTGCGACTCCTACTAAAGTCTTTACTTGGCCCAATTTTTGCACTCTTTTTTCTTCTTTTACAACTTTCAACTCCAACATCTTATTTCCCTAAAAGAAAAAGCAAAAGTGCATCATATCCGTATAAACACACCTAAGACCAACATATTTTATCAATTTTAAGCGTCGAAAGTGTTGTAAACCCAAATCACATCAACACCCTCAACTTAAGATAATTAGGATAGGAACACTATAGGACATTTCTCAGCTTGTTATGTAGGCTTTGGGCTTGGTATGGTAGATATGGATATTAGTGACTAACCCTTTTTGGAACTACGCACTATGGCTTCATTTTTCACTTTTTACCCCTTTTTATTTTTTCAGCTTCTTCCTCCCTTTTTTCACCATTCAACTGTCATTCATGGGTGTGGTGTATTTTTCTCATCATTTTCAATTTTTTTTCTTTCTTGTCACTTTTGACATATTATCTCTTTTCTCTTTTTTTTCTTTCTTTCTCATTTGACACCACCCCTACTCTTCTTTGACATTTTTTTTCTTTTTCACCCCTAACTGGTCTACACATCCATACTATAGCCACCCTCAACTTAGACATTTTTCCGAGTTGAGATTCACAATGTCCAAGGAAGGATCAGGGCCAAAAAGGTTCATTATAATCATGGAAAAGGTTATAGGTAATCAAAGAAAAATGGCCAATTTAAGGCTCAAACATGGGATCAAGGGATTTATTTTTATTTGGTAGGGCCATTTTAGCTAAATTGGGCTAAAACAAAAACTGGCTATGATCCTTTCCTAACCAACTATCCTACAATCTATGTAAAGACCAACCAGACAAGTTCTAGATTCTTTACACAGTATTTTACTTGTCAAAAATCCTCACTCATACATGGTACAGGTTTGCATTTATTCTACCTATCTTTTACATGCATAGCTAAGCCACAATTACACATGCTAATCTACTAAATGCCATAATAAGATTAACAAAAGTCATGCACTGCAATCAACATACACAGCTAACACCAAAAATTTTAAAAAGGGTCAATTTTCAACAACTTCAAAAATAAGTGCATTTATTGGCTATAAAGTACTCCTTAGCTACTTCTGGTTTAAAAGAACACAAAATCCTAAACATGCCAGTTCTACCAGATAGCATGTCTGAGGAAAAAGAAACAAGATAAGAAAAACCCTCGAACAATGACAAAAACAAAAAACAAGTATACCCCTCTTTAAAATGTATTCTACATCCCCAAAGAATAAAAACGTAAGGACTAGGAGAGGGACATACCTGTGGCACTCTAAGTGCTCTTATCATCCTGTAGAAGTGTGTATGAAGGCACACTCCCCTTTGTTGCAGTCATGGCGCTGGCGGTGGCCGACGCACTCAATGGTGTAGGATAGAAGGAAGTGATCACCCCCTTAACAGTGGTGGTCGCCATAGCGACCTCATCATCTACTCTGGCTTAATGTGGCTCACCTGAAGGTTCCTTTCCACTGGTAAGCTCTTTTAGGGCAATGATGGAGCTCCCCTCTCTTTCGGCTCTTTCCTGCAGCTCTGACATGTGCTCGTTATAAGACTGTAGGCTCTCCACTATCACCCGCTTGCACTCTCTTATCTTCCTTTTCTTTCTCTTCTTCGAGGGCTCCTTATTGATATATTTTTTAGGACCTCTTCTTCCCCTTATCTCCACCAACTATTGTCAAAGCCCAATAGGCCTCAAGATCAAGCTCGACATCCAAATCAAAAATAGAGAAAACAAAAGCCTTGACATACCTTGGAATACAAATAACACAATACAACCAAACTTCAACTCCTTAAGCTCACCAAGACACTTCCTAAGTGAAGTTAAACAACCAACAACAAGCTCCTACAAAAACCGACAAGTAAAATAACACGAAACAAAATTTACCGGCTAGTTCTTTAAGAATTCGATAGTAAGAAAGCTAAGGTTACAACCTACCATCACCAGCACCATCAACCCAACCTTAGAACACTAATAATCAACATGGTAGAAATATTACCAAGCAAGTTCCATGAAACATATGCAAGAAAATTGAAACAGCACCGCGATATGAGTTTTATGATGGATTCTAGCTTCCCGACACCAGAACTCTCTTGACCTAAACTTCCTAGCCTTCAAACCATAGAACACCATGAAAAAACCTTGAGAGAGCTTACCCTTCATGAAAATTTCCAGAAATGAAATAAGATAGCAACCCACCGACCAAAGGTTCTTTATATAGCCTTTCACCGCCTTGGCCCGCTTTAAAGTGCCTGTTGCGCAGTCTCATGACGACACGCATATCTCGCTATTATGAAGTTGTACTGATGAACAATTTAATATGTTAGAAACTAGAATCATAGATATTTAATTTGATAGGTCATAGGACCCCTAACTCCTTATGTATTGGAAAAAAAGCTCCGAGACATTTGACCTAAATTTCAAAGTATTCAAGAAACAATTTTGCGATAAGCTTTTTTCGACTTTTGTTCTGCAACATAATCGATGTCCAATTTTCACACCCCAAAACTAGGAGGGGCAAGACTGTCACCCTATGCCGCACTTGATCAAGCACATCCTACCACAAAATTGACAACAACAGGCTAGAACCGACAAGGTTTGTCATCAAAACTACAAATAAATCAGTGAAAATGACAACAGAATACATAAATTGACTTACAAACCAACCAAAAGATTACAGTAGGTCGTCAAGACCACAGAATAGGAGCAACCTATACAATCAAGCCCACTTGGCCTACAAAAATAACACTACCACCCATCGTAGCATCTACGAGCCTTTATGAATATAACAAATGTCAACTGTCCAAGACAAGGCCCCAAAATACTCATAATACAAACATCTGGCAACTACCAAAGACTTGGAGCTGTACCAGCTCAGCTGGAACTCCACTCAATGACCAAGAACTCGATCTATCTATCGATCAGCACCTGACGGCATGAATGTAGTGCCCCCAACTAGGGCGTTAGTACGGAATTGTACCGAGTATGTAAGGTAGAAGCAACAACAAGATTCAGATATCAAATTAACAAAAAATATCTATAGAAATGAAGTCACGAATAAAGTAAAACAAATATAACATGCCTATCCCCCATAAGCCTAGCAAGTCCAATGTAATAGGATAAGCGAATAACAAGCAGTCAGTCAACATCTAGCTAATAAAACTCACCTGCCATTGCCAGTTCCACAAAGGATCCCTCCAAATAACTTACCCGGGTCAACTCTAGGGCCCTCAATAACCTCAGCTATCTCGAAATCACAAATAGCATCCATACCTTATAGACGATGATAATCCAAGGAAACAATACAATATATAAATCAAATCATAATCATAGCCTTGCGGGAAACCCTCATAGTCTTACAGACGTCTGCCAAACATAAGCACACACATCAGCAACAGTATCAATCAAAAACTTTTGGAACAACTCTCAGTTGCATGTAGTCGATGTAAGTCAGTGCAATTGGGAGAACTATCACGATCCCAGAATAGCTCGGACATGACAGAATAACTCTCGAGTCATGCCTCGCGTTGGTACTATAGAGGAACTGTCAACTACATAGACCATAATTACCCTTAGGTTTAACTACTAGCCGAAACAACTCTTATGCATTGGGTATCCACAAGCCACAAGGCACCTCTGGCTCTACCTCTAGCTGGAATAACTCTTGTTCATCAAGTATCCTCAAGCCACAAGGCAACAACCAAAGCATAAAATTAAGGCAAGTACATACACAATCAATGTTCACACAGAAACCACACATTTGAGCAAGGTACATCATCCCAACCCTCACTATGACCACCAAAGTTCTATCAACAAGGCCAATTTGGCATTGACTCAAATTAAAACTAAAGGACGTCGGCATCATCGATCTTAGCCACCACTAAGCCATCATCAACATAACCAATAACCATAACAACACAACCAACCAATAATCTAAGTTCAAATACCACAACAACTATGGGATGACTCTTATGTACAATTCGCTGCCATAAATCCACCGACTAGTCACAATTATTCCCTTCAATAGTAAATCCCGAACTAACAATTGACCCGACACATATCTATACAATATAATACCATATAACTAGCACCTCAACAATCTTAACAAAAACACAATTTAAATCTCCAAAAATGGAAAATAAGCATGAGTTCATGGAAATCATGTCAAAAAGGAGAAAACAAAAGCCTTAACATACATTGGAATCCAACTAACGCAAAACAATCAAACTTCCACTCCTTATGCTCACCAAGACACTACCTAAGATCAGCTAAACAACCAACAACAAGCAGCTACAGAAACCGACTAGAGAAATGACACAAAACATCATTTACCAGCTAGTTCTTTAAGAATTCGAGAGTAAGAAAGCAAAGGCGACAACCTACGATCACCAACAACATCAAAATCAACCTTAGAACACTAAGAATCAACATGAAAGATATATTACTAAGGAAGCTCCATGAAACAGCCACAAGAAGATTGAAAACAACACCGCTACACGAGATTTACTGTGGATTCTATCTTCCCAACACCAAAACTCACTTGACTTAAGCTTCCTATCATCCAAACTATCAGAACACCATGGAAAAACCTTGAGAGAGCTTACCCTCCATGAAAATTTCCAGAAATGAAATAAGAGAGCAACCCATTGACCAAAGGAGCTATATCCACCGCCTTGGCCCACTTTTACATGCCTGCTTGCGCAGTCTTACGAACATGAATATCTCGCTATTTCGAAATTTTATTGACGAACAATTTAATATGTTGAAAACTAGACTCATATCACTTTAATTTGATAGTCATAGGCCCCCTGACTTCTTATAGAATGGGATAAAAGCTCTTAGACATTCGACATAATTTCCGAGGATTTAAAAAAAAAAATTACGATAACTTTTGTCAGCTTTAGTTCCACAATTTAATTGATGTCCAATTGATACATACAACCATAGAGTGACTCAAATACCTTAAAACACTTCCGACTTAGCATATAAAGTACCCTTAGTCTTACCTCGAAGTACAGATTTGTTGCTTTGTCTATCACACCCCAAAACTCAAAGGACATGGCTGACACCCTATGTTGCACCTGATCGAGCAGATCCTGCAATAGGCCAGAAATGATGAGGTTTGGCATCAAAACTATAACGAAATTAGAAAAAATGACAGTACAATACTTAAATTGACTTATAGACCAAAATAGTTATAATAATAAGCTGTCAAAACAACAGAATCAGAACAATCCATATAATCAAGCCCACCTGGTCTATAAGAACAATACTGCCACCCACAACAACCATCTACAAGCCTCTAAGAATACAACAAGAGTCAATTATAGGGGACAAGGCCCAGAACTACCCATAATACAAACATTTGGAAACTCCTAAAAATATGAAGCTTTACCGACTCAGTTAGAACTCCACTCAGCGACCTAGAAGTCAATCTACCTGTCGATCAGCACCTGCAGGCATGAACGCAGTGCCCCAACTAGGGCGTTAGTATAGAAATATACAGAGTATGTATGGTGGAAGAAACAACAAGACTCAAATACCGAATCAAAAGGAAATCCAGAGGATATCAACAGAAAAGAAGTCACGAATCAAGTAAAACAAAAAGAACCTAACTGGCCCCCATAAGCCTAGCAAGTCCAACGTAATATAATAAGTGTGTAACAGACAGTCAGTCTTCACCTAGCCAATACAACTCACTTGCCAACGCGTGTACCACAAAGGATTTCCCCAAACGTCTTAATAGGGTTAACTATAGGCCCCTCAATAACCTCAGCTATCATCATATCACAAGTAGCATCTATAGCTTATAAGACAAAGATAATACAAGGCAACAATACAATATATAAATCAAATCACAATCACAACCTTGCCGGAAACCCTCATGACCTTAAAGACGTCCACCAAACATAAGCACACATATCAACAACAATATCATCAAACACTATTAGAACAACTCTAAGCTATGTGTAGTCGGTGGAACACAATCCAACTGGGAGAACTATCACGATCCTAGAAAAGCTCGGACATGCCAGAACAACTCTCGAGTCATTCCTCACCTTGGTACTACAGAGGAACTATCAACTCCATAGACCATAATAGCCCTGGGCTCAACTACTAGCCAAAACAAATCTCGTGCGCTAGGTAACCACAAGCCATAGGGTACCTCACGTTCGACCCCTAGTGGAAACAAATCCCGTTCATAGAGTATCCACAAACAACAAGGCAACAATCAAACAATACAATCAAGGCAAGTACATACACAACCAATGTTCACACATAAATCACACATTTGAGTGAGGTAATTACGTAATGATTGGTGAGAGAATCAATATCAAATATGAAAGGGAAATCATTAAATTATTCAATTATTATCTAACTGAATATGTTTTTAAGGTTGACAACATCCCAACCTTACTATGACCACCAAAGTTCTATCAACAAGGCCAATATGACACCGACTCAAATTAAAACCAAAGAACATCGCCACCACGATCCTAGCCACCAAAAAGCCATCAATCAACATATACCATCACCATAACCATACAACCAACCAATAATCTAAGTCCAAATAACACAACAACTATGCAATGACTCTCACGTACAATTCGCTGCCACAAATCTACTGAGTAGTCACAATTATGCCCTTTAATACTCAATCCCAAACTAACAATCAACCCAACACACATATATGCAAACTAATACTATATAACCAGAACCTCAACAAGCTTAATAAAAAATAGTTTAAGGCTCCAAAAATAGCCAATAAGGATGAGTTTATCGATAGCAATAGTTTACGGAAATCATTCTAAAATGGAGTAAACAAAAGCCAAAATATACCTAAGAATCCAACTAACGCAATACAACCAAATTTCCACTCATTCAGTTCACCAAGACACTGACTAAGTGAAGCTAAAAGAGCAGCAACAAGCTGCTATAAAAACATACAAGAAAAATAACACGAAACAACATTTATTCTTTAAAAATTCGATAGTAAGAAAGCTAAGGTGAAAACCTACAATCACCAACACCATCAAAACCAACCTTAGAAGACTAATAATCAAAATGGAAAAAATATTACTGAGCAAGCTCCATGAAACATCCACAAGAATATTGACAACAACAACCGCTACGCGAGCTTTACGGTGGATTGTAGCTTCCCGACATCAAAATTCACTTGACTTAAGCTTCATAGCCTCCAAAACCTTAGAACACCATGAAAAAACCTTGAGAGATCTTACCCTTCATGAAAACTTCTAGAAATGAAATAAGATAGAAACCCACCGACCAAAGGTTCTTTATATAGCCTTTCACCGCCTTGGCCCGCTTTAAAGTGCCTGTTGCACAGTCTCAACAAGACATGCATATCTCGCTATTCCAAAGTTGTACTGATGAACAATTTAATATTTTAGAAACTAGACTCATAGATATTTAATTTGATAGGTCGTAGGACCCCTAAATCCTTATATATTGGAATAAAAGCTCCGATACATTTGACGTAAATTTCAAAGTAATTAAGAAACAAATTTGTGATAACTTTTTCATCTTTTTTTCTACAACTTAATCGATGTCCAATTGTAACATACAACCATAGAGTTACTCAAATACCTCAAAACACTTCCTTCATAGCATATTAATTACACTTAGTCTTACCTCGAAGTACGAATTTGTTGTTTATTCTTTCACACCCCAAAACCAGGAGGGGCAAGACTGTCACCCTATGCCGCACTTGATCGAGCACATCCTTCCACAAAACAGACTATAACAGGCCAGAACCAACAAGGTTCGACATGAAAACTACAATGAAATTAGAGAAAACAACGGTAGAATACATAAATTGACTTACAGACCAACCAAAACATAAAAATAGGCCGTCAAGACGACAGAACAGGAGCAACCAATCAAATCAAGCCCACCTGGCCTATAAAAATAATACTACCACCAATAGAAGCATCTACAAGCCACTATGAATAAAAAAAATGACAATTTTCTAAGAAAAGGCCCCAAACTACCTATAATACAAACATCTAGCAGCTCCCAAAGTCTTTGAGCTTTACCAACTCAGCTGGAACTCCACTTAGCGACCAAGAACTCAATCTACATGTCGATCTGCACCTGCAGGCATGAATATAGTGTCCCCAACTAGGGTGTTAGTATGGAAATGTACCGAGTATGTAAGGCTGAAGCAACCACAAGATTCAAATATCAAATCAATAAGAAATCCAGAGGAAATCAATAGAAATGAAGTCACGAATCAAGTAAAAAAAATAGAACATACCTAGCCCCCATAAGCGTAGCATGTCCAACGTAATAGTATAAGTGAATAACAAATAGTCAGTCAGCACCTAGCCAATAAAACTGTCATGACCCGAACATACACGAGGATCATAGACACGGGATAAGGGACCCCGAGAGACCCTAAGTCGACTCAATGCACATGCATACAACTAATCTCATTTAAATAAATGGAGTGCTAAATATAAAACATAGCAAAAACGTAACCATAGCATAACATTAAAAAATACTAGGCGTACACATAAGCTGAGTACTACATACTTGTTTGAAAGCCTCTACTACATACGATGGGTTGATGGGACAACATCCCCAACTAACCCGAACAATAATGAAACCACAAGATAACATAAAAGTCTATAAAATGGCCCTCAAAAAATGAGGATTCACCAATAAGCTGAGAGTGTAAGCTGAGATGGACTAAGGATGAGGACGAGCCTAGGATCCGAACCCTGTATCATTAAATAATACAACATATAAAGTATGCGGTCAGTACGTGGAATATACTGAGTATGCAAGATAAGTAAAAATGACGTTAAAAGTAAAATAAACTCGTAAATAACCATAGGAGAAGGACATCATGCTTGTATCATAAACTTTGTAAGATAACATAAGGCTTAAGGCTTTCAAATAATTCATAAGCGATCATAATCATAATCGTAGATAAACTTTTATCAAAACATAACTTGAGCCCATAACATAAACATAACAATACATAAGACAAGCGGAACAATGGGAGGACTCTTCATAACCGAAACCATCATGGTAGAGCCTTTCATGATGCCCCACTATCTCACACAAGTGGGCAGAGCTGACCCTGGCTTGCCAGGCGAGGGTCGTGCATTAGGCGTGATATCACATTTGAGGGGATCATTATCAATACAATGCATTCATTAGAAACCCATGATGGCACGTGGTTATGAGACACCGACATAGTCCTTTGAACGCCGGGCTGCTCGGTGCTAGACTCGGCTCCCAAAAACATGCATATAGGCTCATACGTAAATCAATAACGTCATGCATTAAGACTCGTTGTCTAAAATATAAAAATTATCATCATTGATCCCCTTAAAATGCTTAGCCAAGAATCAAGGCCCTTTTCATCGGCCAACATCATAAATCAATAAATCATGCAATTCGTTCATAAATCGTAAATCATTCTTCAACATATGGGCATTGCCCAAAAATTTGACATACTCAACTCTTTCAAAGATATGCTCATAAACATGGGTAACTTGATATCATGCCTTTCCATCATCAATAAACTCAAAATATCGAATATTCATCATAAATCATAACTTTCATGAATTCTCATCAATGGGCATTTTAGATTTAAAAAGCTTGAAGCATGATTTTAAAAAAGACAATATAAACCTGCCCATCATTCATAATTGAAAAATTAAAACTCAATTAACTCATACCCATAAAGAGAAATCACATTTTCATGCATTTGGGTAAAACCCCATTGAATTTGAATTGGAGAATTCATGATTTAAATCGAAATTGGGCATGGGTGTGAAAGGACTTCACCCATTATAAAACCCTACATACCTAGGAATGGATTGATTTCGAAGTTCCTTGAATACCCACAAAGAAATTGATGGAAATTTGGGGAAGAAAACCTTGAATCTCCCTAAAACCTCTCTAAAGCGCTTGCATGGGAATGGGAATGCATTAGGGACTTAACCCATCTTAACACACTCAGAAAAATACATAAAACAATGTAGTTTAGGGTCTCAAAGTGTGAAAAAGTCAAAAATTCCCTTAATAAAATTTCCCCTGAAAACTGATCCAGACCGACCAACGACCGATCCAACTGGTTGTTGCACAAAACCATGACTCATGCTATCAAGTCGTTGGGTCCAATGCCTCATGACATCCTCAGATTCTTCCCACAACTCGTCAGTATGAGTCGTTGCTTCAATCAACGGGTCGTTGGATCGACCGTTGTCAACCCCTTGACCATTTTAACTTTCCTTTCCACGAGCCTCACCACGAATTGTGGTGGCTTCCAACAGGTCATGGTCTTCATCCATTGTATGCAATGGAATTCTCAACCCACACAAAACGACTTGAAACAACGGGTCGTTCCTCCTCACCACGAATCGTGGGATTCCCCATCGTTTCCCCATCAGCCTAAGTTCAGTCCTTCCAATGACTTGTAACAATGACTCGTTGTTCCTGACAACGAGTAATTACACCGTTTGTTTTCACCACTACCTCACTAAACTCCCATACCATGACAGCTTACGATGACTCGTGGTATCTAACCATGAGTAGTTGAGTCGCCCGTCTTGTGATGTTTTTGCTAGTTTTCTGCATTTTTCAAATTCATCCTCCGGGTCTATTCTTAGGCCTTTCCGGGATATTACAATATCTCCCCATTGGAAACATTCATCCTCGAATGTAGGAAACAAGAAGCAAACAGAAACATACAATTTATCATAGCCATATGCTGATCATTTTAACTGAAATTTTCACAGAATGACTATCTACGAATAAAACCACATAGCTGAACTGATCCCATACATCACTTGCACAATCATACACATAAAATAAGCTTGCACACATGAACTAAATATGAAAACTAGATAGGGTCACAGGACAAAACTAATACCTCAAGACGAAACCAAGCCGGTAGAGAACAATTGTGGATATCTAGCAATCATATACGCTTCGGCTTCCCACGTAGCTCCTTCAACATGTTGATTTCTCCATAAAACCTTAACTGAGGCTATTTCTTTGTGTCTCAATTTCAAAACCTGATGATCCAAGATTTCAACGGAAATTTCTTCATAACTGAGGTTGTCTTTCACCCAAATGATATGTACCAGGACTACCAAGGTTGGATCACCCAAATACTTCTTCAAAAGTGATACATGAAAGACGGGATGAACTGAAGATAACTCTGATGGCAAGTCCAACTCATATGCCATCTTGCCAACTCTTCTCACAACTCGGTATGGACCAACATAGCGGGGACTGAGTTTCCCTTTCTTTCCAAACCGCATGACTCCCTTCAGGGGAGATACCTTTAGAAATGCCCAATCGTCCATATCAAACATCAGATACCTTCTCCTCACATCAGCATATGATTTCTGATGACTTTGAGTGGTATTTAACTGATCCATCATCAAATGGACCTTTACCATGGCCTCATGAACCGAATTTGGTCCTATCATGGCTACCTCGCCAACCTCAAACCAACCGATGGGAGATCTACACCTTCAACCGTAAAGAGCCTCGAACGGCGCCATCTGGATACTAGTGTGATAACTATTGTTATTGGCAAACTCGATAAAGGGAAAATGATCATCCAACTACCTTTGAAATCCATATGCCCTCAACATATCCTTGAGGGTATGAATGGTTCGTTCTGCCTGGCCATCTATTTGAGGATTGAAGGCTGCACTGAGCTTAACTTGCATCCCAAATCCCTTTTGAAAAGAATGCAAGTATTGTGAGGTAAACTGAGTACCTCGATCTTAAATAATAGACAAGGGCACTCCATGAAGTCGAACCAACTCCTGAATATACAACTTAGCATAATCATCTACCGAATCTGCCGTCTTGACCGGTAGAAAGTGTGCATCATTGGTTAACCTGTCGACCACCACCCAAATGGAGTCGTATTGCCAGCGAGTACGGGGTAGACCTATAATGAAATCCATGTTAATTTCTTACCACTTTCAAGTGGGGATACTGATATCCTGAAGTATGCCTCCCGGCCTTTTATATTTGACCTTCGCTTGCTGATAGTTTAGACACTTGGCTACAAGTGTAATAGATTTCCTGCAAGTCCCAATACATCTGCGTGAATGGAATATCTGGTACTAAGTTCCTCCAGCAATATTCAAATTCTCAAATCATCAACATCTGGTACACATTGACGACCCTGGTATCGTAGCACACCATCTCCCCCTTGGGAGAAACCTCCGTCTTCTAACTCCTCACCGCCTTCTTCAGCTTCCTCAAAATTGGATCCTCATCTTTCTTAGACTTGACATCAACCACCAAGGATGATTTTGCTGCATTCTGCACAACAATGCTCCATCGGTTAAGTCGATCAATCTAACTCCTAACCTTGCAAGTCGATGGACGTCTCTCACCAACTCCTTCTTTCCCTCATCCACGTGGGACACACTCTCCATAGAGAGCCTACTAAGAGCATCTGCAACCACATTAGGCTTACCCAAGTGGTAGAGGACACTTATGTCGTAGTCCTTTAGTAACTCCAACCACCTCCTTTGCCGAAGATTTAGATCTTTCTGTTTGAACACATATTGCAAGCTATTGTTATCCGTAAATACATCCACATGACCCCATACAAGTAATGCCGCCATATCTTCAATGCAAACACCACAGTAGCCAACTCAAGATCATGGGTTCGGTAATTCTTTTCATGAACTTTCAGTTGTCTCGAGGCATACTCGATTACCTTCCCACACTGCATCAACACACATCCTAGTCCGACTCTCGAAGCATCACAATATATAACAAAGCCATCAGTACACTCAGGTAAAGTCAACACTGTGTTGATAAGTGAGTTGGGTCTTCAACTCTTGAAGGCTCTTCTCACAAGCATCTGACCATTGAAACTTCAACTTTTTCTGAGTCAACCTGGTTAATTAGGCTGCAATTGATTAAAAGCCCTCAACGAATCTTCAGTAGTAGCTTGCTAAGCCAAAGAAACTCCAAATTTCTGAAGGATTTACTAGTTCGAGCAAATTATTCACTGCCTCAATATTCTGGGGATCTAGCCTTATGCCTTCGCTTGATACCACATGACCAAAAAATGCCACCAAGTCCAACAAAAAGTCACATTTGCTGAACATTGCATACAACTGATGATCCTTGAGGGTCTCTATTCTTAAGTGAGCGGCACACTCATTCTTGCTCCAAGAGTATATAAAGACATCGATGAACACGATTAAGAACATGTACAGATACTGCTTGATCACCTTGTTCATCAAGTCCATAAAATCCGCAGGAGTGTTTAAGGATGGTCTAAGGATGAGGGTGAGCCTGGGATCTGGACCCTATATCATGAAACGATACAGCATAGAAAGAATGCGGTCAGTTCATGGAATGTACTGAGTATGCAAGGTAAGTAAGATGGAAATTAAAAGTAAACTAAACTCATAAATAAACATAGGAGAAGGACATCATGCTTGCATCATAAACTTCATAAGAAAAAATTAAGGCTCAAGGCTTTCAAATCATTCATAAGCGTTCATAATCATAACTGTAAATATACTTTATCAAAACATAACTTGAGCCCATAACATAAACATAAAAATGCATAAGACATGTGGAACAATAGGAGGACTCATCATAACCGACACCATCATGGTAGAGCCTTTCACGATGCCCCACTATCTCGCTCAAGAGGGAAGGACCGACCCTAGCTTGCCAGGCGAGAGTTGTGTATTAGGTGTGATATCACATTTGAGGGGATCATTATCAATACAATACATTATTAGAAACCCACAGTGCCACGTGGTTATGAGACATTGACGTAGTCCTTTAAACGTCGGGCTGCTCGGTGCTAGACACGGCTCTCAAAAACATGCATATTGGCTTATACGTAAATCAATAACGTCATGCATTAAGATTCATCAGCTAAAATATAACAATTATCATCATTGATTCCCTTAGAAAATTCTTATCCAAGTATCATGAACCTTTTTCATCGGCCAACATCATAAATCGATAAATCATGCAATTCGTTCATAAATGGTAAATCATTCTTCAACATGTGGGCATTGCCCAATACTTTGACATACTCAATTCTTTTAAAGATATGCTCATAAACATGGGTAACTAGATATCATGCCTTTCCATCATCAATAAACTCAAAATATTGAATATTCATCATAAATCATTACTTTCATGAACTCTCATCAATGGGCATTTTAGATTTAAAAAGATTGAAACATGATTTTAAAGAAGACAATATAAAACTTGCCCATCATTCATAAGTCAAAAGTTAAAACTCAATTAAATCACACCCATAAAGATAAATCACATTTTCAAACATTTGGGTAAAACCCCATAGAATTTGAATAGGAGAATTCATGATTTAAATCGAAATTTGGCATGGGCATGAAAGGATATCACACATTCTAAAACCCTACATACCTGGGAATGGATTGATTTCGAAGTTCATTGAATACCCACAAAGAAATTGATGGAAATTTGGGGAAGAAGACCTTGAATCTCCCTAAAACCTCTCTAAAGCTCTTTCATGGGAATAGGCATGAATTAGGGACTTAACCGTTCTTAACACACTCAGAAAATACATAAAACGACCTAGTTTAGGGTCTCAAAGCATGAAAAAGTCGAACATGCCCTTAATAAAATTTCCCCTTAAAACTGCTTTGTACCGACCAACGACTGATCCAACTAGTCGTTGCACAAAACCACGACTCGTGGTATTGAGTCATTGGGTCCACTGCCTCATGACATCCTCAGATTCTTCCCATGACTCGTCAGGGCGACTCATTGCTTCACTCAATGGCTCGTTGGATCGACCATTGTCAACCCCTTGACCATTCTGACTTTCCTTTCTAAGAGCCTCACCACGACTCGTGGTGGCTTCTGACTCGTGGTCTTCATCCGTTGTATGCACTGGAATTCTCAACCCACAAACAACGACTTGAAACAATGGGTCGTTCCTCCTCACCACAAATCATGGGATTCCCCGTCCTTTCCCCATCAACCTAAGTTCCGTCCTTCCAACAAATGGTAACAATGACTAGTTGTTCCTAACAACGAGTCGTTACACCGTCGGTTGTCACCATTGCCTCCCTTAACTCCCATACCACAACAGCTTAATATGACTTGTGGTATCCAACCATGATTCATTGAGTCGCCCATCCTGTGATGTTTTTGCGTGTTTTTTGCATTTTTCAAATTCAATTCCCGGGTCTATTCTTAGGCCTTTTTGAGGTGTTACAAAAACTCACCCGCCACTGCCTGGTCCAAAATGGACCCCTCCATACATCTTACCTAGGTTAACTCTAGGCCCCTCAACAACCTCAGCTATCTTCAAATCACAAATAGCATCCATACCTTATAAGAAAAAGATAATTGATGAGTTGGTAATTTACCAACACATGAAGCTCTAAAACTTGAGTCTTTGTTTATTCTTGAGTTGATCATTTGGATTTTAAGGTCTTTTTGCTTTTGTCATGCGCAGATGACTAAATGTGAAGAAAATAGCAAAAATGGAGCAAAAAGAAGGAAGTGAGAGTAAAAAGGCAATTCGCAGATGAAAATCGGAGAAATGCTGGCCAAGGGACGAACATCACTGCCTCTGAGGATTAATGCCACCAGCGGTTCACGACTTGCTAGCAATGAGTCTCTAGTTCAGTCGCTGAAAGATACCCAAAATCTCTGGAAAATTAATTGACGACCCGTCGATTCATAGATTGGCATCGATGAAACGCTCGGTGAACCACTGATGTTCAATGGAATTGGGTGAGGATTCATAAAAGATACCCAACAGTTCATGGATTGGAATGGATGAATTGCCAGTGTCTCCGTTGATTCCAGAACTGTGCTCATGGGGGTATATTCGTCCAACACTGGAAAAGAGATAAAAAAAGCTCTACTTTTCAGGATATACATAGAAGACAAAGTACTTTGTACTGGGATATACAGAAGGAGAGATAGAAATATAGATATTGAGATAGAGAAAAGCTTACATCACATCATTGTTTCCCTTTTTAGCTGAAAAACATTCTCTTAGCTGAGATTGGAAGATTCTGATTGAAAACTATAGAAAGTACTCTGCTCTATTTCTTCTTGTACTAGTAAGTTTAAGCTATTGTTAGAGATTATCTTGTGAAGTTGATTTTTCTACTCTTCCTATTAAATTCAATGACACTATTGATTAATGTGTTTTTGAATTTTTTAACCATGATTAGCTAAAATCATTAACTAGAGATGTGTGATGATGAATACATAATTAGATTGGGTAGTGCTAGAGTCATCTTCATATTGTTCAAATAAGTGTAAATCTATTAGATTCTCTTTAATCTATAAGGGAAGGTCCATTGATTATGATATGCGTCTATTTATTCTTGCTTTTTTGTTGCTTGTAAAAGAATAATTAAGTATTGGAAGAGAATTTAGTAGTGGGCATGGAGAAGAGATTGTGAAATTGGGTTAGAAATAGCTGAAATTGGATTCTCATCTCTTATTAGTAGCTAATAGCTAGAAATTAGTGCAGTTGCTAATCTAAATCAAATCGGATTAAGCTAAATTGTGACTAGAGGTTTGACAAAACTCTAGTAAGAGGTAATTAGAAGGCTGATAAGCTGTAATTACCCCACCTCCCGAGATTATTTACGCTTGTTGAACTCGTAAGATGACCTGGCATGTCCCGATTTAATTAGTATTTCATCTACACTGCACCTATAGTCTTTCATATCCTTATTGACAACTTTGTTGATCTTGTTGTTTTATTTCACTAAATCACCCAATATAATTCTCTACAAATTTCAACCCCCATTTTTTATTTGTTTTTATATTAAAACTACGTGGTGCAAGCTAACGTCAATTTCTCAATCGACATTTGTAACTGTCATTCCCTAGTCCTCATGGGATTCGACACCGGTATTTGTCGGGTTACTTATTTTGATACTTCGGCTGTGTATATTATTTTCTTTGAGGATATATTTTGGACGTTATCCAAAATGGCGCCGTTGTCGGGACTAGCGCTTGATAATCTTGTGTTGATTGTTAAGTTGAAATAGTATTGCATCATAGCTACTTAATGTGAGTTTGTTGTGTTGTTAGGATCTCATAACCTCATGAGCCATCACTCCCAAGCAGGGGATAGCTCATTGGGACTCGAGGAAGATAATCGTTTATGCCGGAAGTTACAGGAGCCATTCGCCTATCACCGATGGTAGGGAATGCAGTGTTTCATGTCATAAGCACCATGCTTCACTTGTGCAATTGAAGGGGCTCTTTGGTGGAAAATCAAGAGTATATGCAAATCGTCATTTGAGAAACTTCTTGGAAATATGCCAGCCCTTCAATATAACAAATATCAGTCAAGAGTCAATCGGTTGAGACTCTTCCCTTTTTATTGACGGGGGAGGCAACAATGTGGCTAGAAGAACTCCCTCTGGGATGTATTACTTCATGGAAAGAGTTAACCGAGGACTTCTTGGACCATTTTTTCCCTCCATCAAAGATTCTTCAGCTTAGGTATGATATTAAAAATTTTAGGCAAGAACCAAGAGAGCCTTTACACGAGGTGTGGTTATGGTTCAAAAAGAAGGTTTCTCACTTCCCAAATCATGGATTTCCGGATGGAGTGCTTCTCCAAAGCTTCTACAGGGCCCTTGATTCAATCAACAAGTCTGTGCCCAAAATCCTAGCCGGTGGTTCTATTATGGATCAAACATATGGGTTGGCCAAAGCCCTTCTTGACAGAATGACAAAGATCAATAAGGCTTAGCACATGAGAGAAACAAGTGTGTCCACTCATGAGATTAGTTCAAGTGCATTGGCGGTTGAGTTTCGAAAACGGGATAAAGAGAAGGATGAAAATCTTTCCAAGATGATGACACAACTAGAATTGATGACCAAGCATGTGATAGGAGCAGGGCCAAAGGTGGTAAATACCGTGGGAATGAAAGGTCTCTTGCAATATGAAGGAGAGTCGTCACCACCAAGATATGAAGAAGAATGCTAATATATGGCAACCAAATGGGGGGTCCTTGACCTGACTTCCAAGGAGCAAACCAAGGCCCATGGCGCCCAAGGGATGAAAACCAAGGTTGCCATAATCGTGAGCCATAGGGGTGGCTTGAAAGGAATGAAAGGTGGGCTAATAGAGAGCCAAACCAAGAGGTTGATCGCTATCGCTAGAGTTCGAAACCATATATTCCTCCTCCCAATGTGGGGAATCCCCACAATCAGCTGGGTGTGAATGATACGGGTAATTCAAAAATTGAAGAAAGCTCTCGAGAGTTCAGAAGAAGGTTGAGTCGACCAAGAGTGGGGTGAAAGTATTAAGAGGGGAGGTTTCTAACCTCTCCCAAATAGTGAGTTCACATTCCACCTCCATCAAGCATTTGGAGGACCAAATGAATCACTTGTCGGATCAAATGAACCCCGGATGAAGGGAACACTACCGAGTGACACAATGCCTAATCCCTAGAAAGATGGTCAATGCTTGGCTATTGTCACTAGGAGTGGAAAAGTGATTGGAGATGCCCCGGTAAAGCCTAATGAGGTTGATAACCAAAAATCAGTTGAAGAAAATGAAGTCGACAAAACACCGATGACTTCGAAGAATGAAGAAAAGATTGATGAGGAAAGAGAGGGAAAGGATGATGAAATCCTCTCACATACCAATAATGATGAGGCAGGCATGAAAGCCCCAATTCATGACAGGGTTTAATCAAGAATCCCACCTCCCTATCCACAACGGCTGGCCAAGAAAAAGAAGAATGACCAGTTTAGAAAGTTTGTTGACATGTTTAGCAAGTTGTCCATAAACATACCGTTAGTGGATGCTTTACTCCAAATTCCTGGTTATGCAAAGTTTATGAAAGATTTGCTGAAGAAGAAAAAGGTGGTTAATGCAGGCAATGGAGACAAAATGCACCACTGTAGTGCGGTGATGATGAGTAATCTTGCCCCCACACGGGAGGACCCCGGAGCTTTCACAATTCCATGTACAATTGGGATATGCGTGCTTAAAAAGGCTCTATGTGATCTTCGCGCCAGCATAAACTTGATGCCCATGCTCATTTTAAAAAAATTGGGACTCAGAAGCACAAAACCAACGTCAATGAGGCTGCTCAGGCAGATAGGTCAATAAAAAGACCGGTGGGGGTGTTAGAAGATGTGTTGGTGAGAGTGGATAGGTTTATTCTACCAGTTGATTTTGTTATTTTGGATTATGAGATGGATACAGAGGTTACCATTATTTTGGGAAGACCATTGTTGTCTTTGGGGAGAGCCGTGGTGGACATGGAGCTTGGAGAGCTAAAATTTTGCATTGGAAGTGAGAAGGTCACCTTCAAGGTGTGTCCATCAGCTTAAACTCCCCCTAAATGCAAGGTGGTTGGAGTGTTGCAAGATGAAGATAAGGACAAGGGAGTGGAGCTGAAGGAGACGGAGTCGGATGATGACCCGTCGAAAAAGAGTTGTTGAAAAAAAAAGGTCTACGTCGTGCCACGACAGTAACTAAGGCTCTTCTTGGGAGGCAACCCAAGTGTTTAGTGAATTAATTGATGTTTTTGTTGGTTTTGTTTTTGTAGGAGCTGTGAAATGAGGAACAAAGGGAGAAACAAACCCTGAAGAAAGAAACGACACGGGATCGGCAAGTCGCCAATCCAGAAGTGAATATTACATGTTTTGTTATAGAGGAAGGCAGTAGTTCGTATCACAATTCAAAGACAGACATTATATGAACTCTTAAGAGCTAAGCTTTTTGCTCCTATATGATTGAATCCTGAATGCTTTTTCTTTATACAAAAAGGGTTCCTGATTCTGGTTATTCCTTATTTTTTCATGTGAACTTTTGAAGGAGGAATAGAAACTTCAGCAATAGTTGAAGCTTTTGGGGAATTCAGGTAAGAATCAACTAACTGTTGTTTTAGCTTTATTGTGGAAGCATTATAAAAGTGAAAGAAAAATGACCAAATTGTAGTCGTTCAACAGTTTCTCTCTTCATCACTTTTTCTATTTTTCTATTGGGTCATTTGGTAAAGTAAAGTAAAAAAAGAAGAAAAACAAATGCAAGTGAAAGTGAATTGTTGATTGTTTAAGTTTTTGAATGTCTCTGATTTGAGGGACACTATTACTGTTGATTGTTTTCCAACTGAGCTAGTTTACTTGAGGTTCTTTAATCCAAGAATTATTGTGTTGAGGAGTCAAACTCCATCATCCATAGCCAATCTTTGGAACCTTGAAGCTCAGATATTAGAAGGTAGTAATCTAGACATTCTCCCTACTCTAGCAGAAGCACAGAGTGGATGCATCTCCGATGTATACTTTGAATCATAAGTTGTTAGTTATTTCTTGGAAATTCAGGTATTTCCCATAGTAGGGACCATGCATTTAGTCTTGGCTTGTTAGTTAAAGACTTGCTTTTGATCATGTAATCAAATTGGTCATTGAAGTTAATAAATATAAGAATGTTCCCTTATTGCAAAATTCTATTTTATTTTCTACATTTGATGTCACTACTAGAAGTTTGAAAGCTACTATTATTAGTTGTTTTGTGCGGAGGATAGACATGTACATATATGTTGAATGTTGCTATTCTCTGTGTTTTGGTGAAATGCATGGGTGAACCTAATAATCCATTTGCTGATAAAAAAGGGCCTTCTAGTAGTGAAATCCATGCTGGAACCTTTTTGGATAAGACTTTGTAGACCTTTATTCAATTGGAAACACAAACCATTGTCTCTGTCCCATTTAGCTCTCAAGGAGATCGATTAGCAGTCATCGAAGATCAGTTCATGGCTGAAATTTTTGCATGTGCGTGATTTTTATGAATATCTTGAGTTCATGCTTTGACATGAACTGTTTGAAAATTTTTAATTATTGGAACTTATCAAAAGTACTTTTGTATAGTTAGACATGTTGTATAGTTCCATTACGTTTATTTGTCTAAACTAATACCAAAGTAAGTACCAGGGTCTCTTTGTTTTGAGAGTCCTTAAAGTGTGTATTTAGTATGAATTCACTTATTTTGTTGAATAACATTCTTCAAAAAATATATATTTTCCTTTCTATTGTATACACCATAACAGTTTTTTTAGTCTTGAAAAAGGAGTCATTATGACAGCTCTTTTATTATAATTTCGATCATCTAGAATTTGAGCTTTTCAGCTAGTGTTTTCCCTGTGGCTTACTGTTTTAAGTGGCGTATTTGATGAATATTAAAGTGATCCCATTTTGTATGGTGGAGAAAACTTGAGTTTTTTACTAATTTGTAATGACAGGGTATTTGGAGACCTGTGGTCTCTCCATTCTCCATTATATAATTTATAGTTATGAACTCAGACTAACAAGTGGATACTTTACATATTATTAGCATATGTTGTGCCTCAATTTGTTCCACATTTTAGTAAATAGAAATGTGATTAGCCATATTATGTGTAATTTGTTGCTGCAACTATCTTGGGATGTTTTATATTTCTATGCCAGGGAAAAGATAAAAATCTGTGTAAGCATTGTTTGGTATGACATTTTATAGTACAAGTAATTTAGTGGCACTAAAAGCAGTGATGATAGAGACACCTACTTAGTAATATAGTGGTCAAAATTATGTCTACGCTACTTACAGTTTCAAACCAAATCATTTACCTTATTGCTATTTCTTCAGGCTTAGAACTACCAGTTTCGCCACTGAAACTTCTACACCTTAATCCTTACATAGTTGTAGTAAGATAGATAAGTCCTAAATTTTCATCTTGCTATCCAACTAGATTTGGAAAATTTCTTTACATTAATGGATCTTGTGCAATAGAATCTAATTTGCTGATTTTAGTAACAGATAGTGGTTGTTTGATTGCTAGGTCACCAACACATAAATAATATGTAATGAATCTAGATATCAGTTGAATATGGTATGAGCACTTAACAAATATCAGTTGTTTGATTACTAATTTGTTTGATTTTTATATCTACTAACCTATTTTATTTTTATTTCCTAAACTTGCAGAGAAATAGTAATGAATCCAGAAGGGTGTTCAAGAAAAAACAAGAAAGTTAAGAATATAAACTATGTGTCAGCTGGATCACTTGCATCTTTGCTAAAGCAAAAGGTTTGGAATCGCAAGACCAAGAAGAACTCAGAGATCATTCCAGTTGATCAAGCTATAAAGTCAATTAAAAAGCATCACAAGCCCAAGAAAAACTCAATCTACCTAACAGATGCATTTTTGTTGGAACAAGGGCAGCATGTGTTTTTAGATTCTACCTTTCCAGCAACACAAACAACACATCAACAAGTGCAACAAGTGTTGCCAAATTCCACCATTCCAGCGTCACAACCAGCACATGAACAAGTGCAACAACTACTACTGAATTTAACCATTCCCACATCATAAGCAGCACATCAACAAGTGCAACAAGAGTCGCAACATCCCACAACTCCCACATCACAAGCAACACACCAGCAAGTGCAAGAAGAGTCGCGACATCCCACAACTCCTACATCACAAGCAGTTTAGGAACAATTGCAACATGATCCACAGGATTCTTCCAATATTGAAGAAAATAACCAATCTAAGGAACAAGGCAAGAATATGTCTATTTCAACTAGTTTTACGATTAGTTTTTAACTTCGCACAAACAGTAAATGAGAAATCAGGCGCATTTTCTAGAATTGCTCAATTAGAAGATTGCGTTGTTTATTATCTACATAAATGTAAACTCTTTGGTTTATATTATTGTAGCATCTTCCACTAACAAAAAAAAGGTGGAACACAAATGCAAAGTCTACATGGACGGAGTGAGCACAAATAGATCGTGCTAAATAAGTTGAACTAGCCCATTGGTCCTACTGAAGCAATTGTTAAGGAGTTAAGCAGCTTTCTTGGCACATTAGCAAGGAATGACACATTTTGTCCTATTAATGTATTTGATTGGAGGATGTTGAAGACACACGATAATATGTGGAACTATATCAAGATTTGAAGTTTTCAATATTTTGAGTTTTAGTTGAAAATACTACACATCTTTTGTGCTAACCTAATTGCACAAAATTATAGGAGAAATATGACATTCCTGAAGTTGGAAAAGAGAATGCTTTGAGAAATATTCAAGGAGCTTAGAGAAGATATAAAAATTAGTTGAAGGACCATCACTTCTATGCATACACTAGTGACGAAATTCAAATGGCAAAAAGGCCTCAAAGTGTTCCAGAAAATTTATTTAAGGATCTTCTTCAATATTGGAAATTTGAAGCAGCTCAGGTAAGATACTAATTCAATATATGCAAAACTAATACAGAGAAATAGAAACTACCTTATTTGTTTGTAGGATATTTCTACAACTAATAAAGAGAATAAAAAAATAGAAGTATCCACACACTGTTGGCAAAATAAGTTTTGTTGTCATCAGTGATGTTGTGTCTTCTTGTATTGTTAATTTATTATGAACTTGTTGACTTAGGATGATCTTAATGCCTACTTGTATAATAAAGAAAAAATAAGGAAAGTACTTATGCCTTGTCAAGTAAGGAGTTCTTTGTGGCTACTAGAAGAAGGAAACCTAGCCAAGAATATAAGGACTCATATGAAGATATGACTAGAAAAATTGTCACGACCCAAACATAGGCCCGGATCGAGATACAAGACAAGGAGCCCCGAGAGACACCAAGTCAGCCCATGGCATGAACATACATCTAACTCAATCAATAAAAGCGGAATATTTAACATAATTAACATAGCAGAAGTCTAATCTTAACATAACATCAGAACCGGAATTCACATAATACATGACAAGCTGATTACTACATACAGCCTGAAAGCCTCTAACATATCTTATGGGTTGATGGGACAACATCCCAATGAAACCGACAAGTTTGAAAACTGAAAATACAGAGATAACTGATAACAAATGGTCCTCGGAAGATAAGGACTCACCACTGAAGCTGAATGCTAACTCCGAAAATTGGCTAGTGATGGAGCTAAGTCTGAATATCGGAGCCTGTATCATAAAACGTTATATCATAGAGTATGCGGTTAGAACGTGGAATGTATCGAGTATGCAAGGTAAGAAAAACCTCTTAAATAAGTAAAATTATTTAAAACATGCATGATATAAAACATAATTAGGATAAGAATCTGAGAATAGGGCTTGCATGATATTTTTTGAAATCATGATCTGAACATGACTACACATCATAACTGCATCGAATGACACAAAGCTAAAATATGATAATCATAAGTAAAACTGAACATTGGGTCAAACCTGCTTTAGAACATATGTATATCATGAATGATAAACATGAATAACTAAAATCATGAGGAACAATGGGAGACTCGTCATATAACCGACATTACTATGATAAAGCTTACGTGGTCTTGACTATCACATTCAAGTAGGAAGAGCTGTCTAAAGCCTTGCCAGGACTAAAGACGCTACCATGATATTGATATCAAGCTGAAGTCCCCTTGGGGCAGGAGAAAGCTCACAAAGGAGATCCCAAATAATCTGATCATACTTATGTTGGCGCGTACTTCTGAGGCATAGGGTTGACTGATCCTTAGCCTACTCGGTGCTAGATACTACTCCCAAAAACATGCATATGCTATTCATCATTTTTCAACGAAACTAACCATCATCTAGTGATGAAGCTGAATAATCATGTACATATAAAATCTAAAATCATACATGAGGAGCCTTGGCTCAAACCATACCATAAGCTGAAAAAAATTGGGAGTCTTGACTCCAAAACCATGTGGTACGCTAATTGACTTGAAATCATAAATCATACTTGAACATATGTTCTTGGCCAATACTTAGACATGCTTGAAAATACTTGATTCAGTTGAAAACATGATCATAGACATGGGTAACTTGAAAACATGCTTTTCATCATAAATATCTCATCATACTTGAACATAGATCATAAATCTAAATTTTCATGAACTTCTAATGGATGGGCATTATAATTCAGAAAAATTGAAAATATTATTTATAACTGAAAACATTGTAAAACTTGCCCATGAATCATAATTCAATAATAGAAACATGCTTAGATCATACCCATGGTAGAAACTTCAAAAATTCATGCATTGGGTTAAAACCCCATAGGATCAACATATAGATTTTCATGAATTAGAGAGGGATTGGGCATGGGTGTGAAAAAATTCACCTATTCATAACCTTACATACCTGAGAGAATCTGATTCTATAATTTCTTTGATTGCCCAAGGAAGAGTAGATGAAGAATTTGAAGGAATTAAGCTTGATCACCTCTCTAGACTTCAACTCTTGCATGCATGAATAGGAATAGCTTAGAATGAACTTATCCCTCTTAAAACTCACTATTCATAGCTTAAAATAACGTAGTTTAGGCTTTAGGATCATAGTAATTAAGGTAAAAAACTTATTAAATTTGCAGAGAAAAGCTGACTGCCAGTCCCAATGAGGGACTGGATGAATCGTTACCACTGGGCATGACTCATCATCTCATGTCGTCAAGTGCACTACCAATTTTCCTCAAAGGGTCCCAACGAGGGACCTAACAACTTGTCTGTGGTTACCATGACTCGTGGTCACCTTCCGTTACCTCAACTAGTCACAACCTCAAGTCCCTAATCAACTATTGACCACGACTCACCAAATGAATCGTGGCATCTGACCACGACTCATGGTGACCATTCATGGGGTACACTACCAGTTTATTCTCCATCCTTCAACTTTCTTTGACCACGGGTGACCTAACAGCTCGTGGGACTCACCATGACTCGTAGTCACACCTGTGGTCACCCCATTTAGAAATTTCCGGGCAACTCAACACTCCTCACCACTAGTCACTTAACGACTCGTGGTCAACCTGATGGGTTATAGGATGACTCATTTTATGACCTGGTGCAGAAAATCCAATTTTCTCTGTTTCTACTCTCGTGTCTGATCTTAGGGCTTTCTGGGCATTACAAAAATAGTACAAAATTTTCCAATTCAAAGTTTATCAAGATCATTTGTTTGTTCTTAAATATTGTATCAGTGTAATTTACTTTAACTCTATATGTTGTATCTGATTTGTAGGCTGAAATGGAGAGAATAGAAACTCAAGAAAGTGAAGATGATAGTCAATCATCAATTGACGCATTTGCAGCAGTTATGGGACCTGATCATCTAGGCCAAAAAATATTGTATGGATGTGGAGTTACCAAGACACTCTTGAAATAGAAAATGGGAGATTCTAGACCCTCTTCAAATGAGACTGATGAAATGATGAGGAAAAAAATAGAGAAAATGGAAGAGAGGATGCAACAAAGGATGCAGGAAAAATTCAATGAGCAAAGGGATTCAATGGAACAAGATATTACAATGAACATCATTGCACAACTCCAACATCTAAATCCAAGATTGATGTTTGATCCAAACATGCTAAGATCACTCAGTGTTCGTTCGCCGGGAGAAGGGACTGCTATCTATCTAACCAATCATCCATCTACCGGTAGTAACAATCAAAGGCATTAGTACTTCTTCTTCTTTCTCCTACTTTTGTTGTTTCTCATCCTTCTTCCTTCTTCTTCTTCTTCGGCTGTTGGATTCATCTATTTCTTTGGTTGTTGGTATCTATGTATATGGTACTGCCATTTTCCTTATCGAAATAGCATTGCTGCCCATTGATATGCGTAATTTCATATTTTTTGAATTGTTTTTGGCATCTGAATAAAATTTTCCAATTTCGTTCCACTATACTAGCTGGGAAGAATCTTGTGAGTCTTCTGATTTTTGTCACCCTGATTATATCGAGTTTGGGGTGTAACTTCTTTTTTCCCCTTTTATTTGTGTGCATACACTTCTGGCTTTTCTAGTTCTTTAATGTTGGTTATGAAACTTTTTATGTATGTACATAGTACTTTTCTTTTATGGTTACTACTAACTGCAGACTTCATCAGAAACGAATTAAGAATTTTCTTGTAGTGTTGGTGCTGAAATATAAGTTTCAAAGAGTTAATTAATTAATTAATTATTAATAATGTTTCTTGATTTTTACCGACCCAACAAACAATTTTCTTCATTTATATTTATTTTATGTTTTCATATTTTAACTATATAAAAAGTGTGAGTCTGAGGTATGACGAATGGTATTTTTGTGATTAAAACAAAAAATGAGGGCAAATGTTTAACTCTTAAGATCTACTGCAATTTCAGCTATTTCTGGCCTAATTTCACAATCTCTTATCCATATCCACTACTATATTCTCTTTCAATACTTAATTATTCTCTCTCAAGCAATAATCAAGCAAGAATAAATAGACCCATATCATAATCAATGGATCTTCATTAATACATTGAAGAGAATCTAATAGATTTACACTTAATTGAACAATATGAAGATGAATCTAGCAATATACATCTATAATTCAATAAGAATCCAAGAGCAATTTATCAAAATCTCAATCAAATTAACAAAACCCACCACAAATATACATCTAAGTAGCAAATTAGTAAAGCATATTTAAAGATAGAGAGAAGATACCAAGAGGATTCCCCTTACATTCATTGCATTAGCTTCACAAATTTGCTTCAGAAGCTCTTACAACAATGGTGGAATTCCCCCAAAATAGGTTAAAGAAAAAGAAGAAGAAAAGTACTACCTAACTCTACATATCTATAGAGAAAATATTCTACTAAAAATTCTATGAAGAAGATGAACTATAGATAATTGATTTGATGAATGAATCCCCCCTCATTTGGTTGGTGTGCAATGGAGGTTATATATCTGTACTTTCTTGTGTACAACATTTTCCAAATGCCCTTGAAGATTATAGATGCTTTGGAGACCTTTTTACCCTTCAATAGATGGCCTTTCGACGAGGAACCGACGTTTCACCAATGGCAATTTGTGGAGAGCGAAACTGTGGCCGGTTGAAAATAGTGTCCTGGCAGGGGTGAACCAATGGTTCAGGGGCGTTTATCCGGTCCATTCCGAAAAGGGCCGGTTGTTTAGCCGGTCTAGGTAGTATCTTCGGCATTTTGCTCGCGTTTCGCCCTTTCAGATCCGTGTTTAGGCAATTCAAAGCACGTCCTTGCACCTCTTTTTGAGCTCAAATCTTTCCTTATCTTTGGTTCCTCTCCCTCATATGCTAACTCATCCAATTTCTTCTCAAATTTCATGTGTTTTGCTCGATTTTATGCTTTCTTTACTCACTTGTGGTACCTACAAAGAATTCAACAGAAAGGGCATAAAATCCACATATATAACTCGAAAACTAAGCAAAAATTCATGATTTGGAGCCTAATGAGTTGGTAAATTTCCAACTCATCAAACCCCCAAACTTGAACCCTTGCTTGTCCTCAAGTAATACGATTCTTTACAATTGAGCAAATGAACCACATGCTATACATGAGTTTTTACATCAAGGGCCAATCAAGATATTCTTTCACAAGAGGACATTGCTAAAGCTTAGGGCACTGCGGTAGTTGTACACCAAGTCATCAATCCATAAGACAACCCCGAACATTATACACCAACTCAAGAAAACCAGAAAAGACTCAAACCATGTTGCATAAGCTTCAATAGGTAACCAGAACATATCCTTCATGCATTCATTTCATTCAAACAAGGGGCATAATTCCTCAAAACAAGTTCACAGAGCATCTCAAGTCATTGACAATTCACATTCAAAGCTTGCCTTAAAGTTCGCTACCCTCTTGCCTTAATCATACCTCTCATTGAAAACAATTTTAAGCATGTAATCCAAGGAAATGATGCCCCTCACAAGAAGAGAGAATCCCACACACATATTTTTAGCATTTAACACAATGGGACACTCTCACAAAGAAATTCAAGTGCATACAAATTTACCCATAGGCTTTCCCTTCATGTATATCGCCACTACTATAGTGTTGCTACACTCAAAATAAATTAGGACTTGTAGGTCATAATGAAGGCTAGGGGTAAGGGTAAGATAAATATTCAGCTTTAGTGACTAGAACCTCCCTAATGCCTTTTGTGAACATTTTTAACATCCCATCAACTCTTTTCAATCACTGCACCTTATTTCTCCTATTTCATCATCTTTGGCTTTTGTGTAACACAAGACACCCTTATAACACCTATGGATTTCACATTTAGCCTTATCTATGCAAGAGATAGCATCATTTTACTATTCTTTCTCTTTTGATGATTTGAGGTCTTTCAACCCATCGATTCATTCATCTCATCATAATTTGGTGCTACCTCACATTGAAGCTTTCATTTTCCCCCCTAGTCTCGCAAACCTCCAAACATAGGCTTTTGCCTCATCTCACATTCATTTCCTTTTCGCTCCCCGTTTCATGGGCTTCAAGCCCCATTTTTTATCACTAGAAATTAGGGACGATGGGTGCCAAAGAGAAGGATTAAAAAGGTTAGTAGGCTTGTAATGTGGTTTCCAAAGAAAGGCTCCAAGGTTTAAACATTGGCTATCAATGATTAATGTTCAAGGAGGTCATTTGGCTGAAGTGACTAACAAAAGAGGGCCTAAGATTATGTTCTAAGTGCAACCACAACTATAATTTTGCCTTGAATCACACTTAAGACAAGTTCTAGACAATCATACATACACAAGAATTAATCCAAAAACCTCACCACATAAGGCATCACAATCCAAGGAGTTCACACACTTCCTTGTCACATTAAGAGGATGACTTTAAAAGAGCTAGTTACGAATAAACAAGCTAAGCTAGGAATATATAATTCATGATAAGAGCGTGCTCATTTCCACATTTAGATACCCTTCTTTTCTTTTCATAATTCATGCGCAATTCCAAACAAGAAATGTTGGTGGTACTTTATCAAACACGTGCACAAAAGACTCTACAAGACTCTACACTTGACATTTCCCTTAAGAAAATCGCCTCTCAATCTATCATCGGAAAATGCCAACCCGATTCGATAATAAAAAGAAAAGACAAAGAAATCACTCCTTGGGAAAGAATCATAGTATAAAGAAAACTTTTGGAGTTTATTCAAATACTATTATCTAAAAAGGAGATACTACTAACATGTAATGATGATTTACCCTTAAGAATGACGTCACCCAATATATCATAGGGCCATATCATGCATCACATAACAAGTGGGCTACTCAGACTTCACCCCTAACACAAATAAAGCATTGCCCCCGATGCACATGGTAAAACAAAGTAAGAAAGGAATAGGCGAAAGAACTCCCTGGGCCTTCTACTTGACATATGCGTTTCGTGCATTTGGACTTGCGCTTCGCCGTTTTAGTGCCGGTTGCTCGATCTGAATTTGACTTCTTTCACCTTTATGATATTTCATACATGTTCCATCCCTGCACACTCAAAGACAGCACCAACATTAAGTAAAACAAAACAAAAGGAAAAGTAAGAACAAAGAGTAAAAGCACTTGGGTTGCCTCCCAAGAAGCGCCTTAGTTAACGTCGTGGCTGGATGACTTCACTTCACCACTTTTCTCTCCATTTTGAGCATTTGAATCACACCTCTAACTTCTTTTCCATTCTTCTACTCCGCTTGAGGGGTGGTGGTGTAAGCATCAAGGGACCAAGCAACGGATATTGCATCTTGTGTTTCTTGGCCTTTAAAGGAGGGAGGTGCTTTGGCCTTGTTGGCATGGCATACTCTACGATGAAGCCACCTTGATCTTCCTCCTCAACTTCTGCCATTGACTTGGTCTCCTCAGTCTCCATTTTGTCAACCAAGTTCAATGTTGAAAAATGATAAGAGGGCAATCTAAGTTGCTCTCCCTTCATGCATGCTTCTTGCTTGGCATCCTCCTCTTCAAGTGCACTCAAGTTCTTGAGTGTGATTTGTTGGATGACATTTGGAGACTCTGGTGTCACTTCTTCAACCATGACATGTTGCATTTTTATAATGTTGGTTGGTTGGCACACCTCTATAACTTCTTTAACACTCACCTTGACTCCTTCTTCATCATCATTTTGAGCTTCCACCCATGAGTCAAATTGAACTATGCCACATTGTTTACTTCTTCTTGTTATTCTCCTCAATGTCTCCTCTTCTTTTTCTTTTAGAGATTTTTCGCTCTCTTCTTGAGGATTGGATGATTCCATGGGCATGGAGGGGTTGATGTTCTTTTCTGCTATAGACTCCTGCTCCAAAAAGTCTTGGATCATGGATTCTATATGCCCACATATATTTCTCTTTCCCTCTCTTGCCATGGTTTCATTCCCTTCAAACTTTGGAGCACAACTTCTTTCATAGACACTATAGTGAGAAGTGACCCCATTTGGGCATCGATCCCAATATCTCTCAGGATTACCACATAAGGTGCATCTATACCCATCATAGGAAGGAGAAGATGCACTCATCTCCCTTCTAGGGGCATATTTGCAATCTTGCCAATAGTTTGGTCCTCTACAAGTGGGACATGGGTCATCATAATAAGGGTTGCCACCAACAAACCTCCTTTCATTCCATGATGCCATCATTCAACTACAAACAACAAAAAACAACAAACAAAAATAAAAGCAAAACAAGATGTAAAACAAAAATGCAAAACTAGTTCGAATCAATAAATAATGGCTTATCACAACTTAATTCCCCGAAAATGGAGCCATTATTGATAACGTCCAAAATACACTCCTACTTTACAAAAGAGCATAAATGGTTGTTGTATCAAAATAAATATCTCGACAGATGTCAGGGTCGCCCACATAGAATTGAGTCGATAATTCAAGAGTTATGAACTAATTCAAACTAGAGCGCATAATTGTTTAACATTTGAAGAGTAAAATTGGGGGGGGGGAATTAAAATTGAAAATAACTATTTAATTCTAAACTAAGACTCATTGGGGGGAATTCCAATTGAAGCAATCACAAGTGAGAGGCTAGGGGAAAATTCTATAGATGGGATCACAATTATGTCGGGAATTGACTATCCTTAGATTCTCTCACAAGTTCAAGAAGTCTAAATAATCTCAGGAAGTGGGTAATCTCAGCGTCTAAGCCTATTGACTACCTCTTGCAAGATTTTTATCAAAACTCTATACACAACTTAGCTCAACCCGATTTGATTTGGATTAGCAAATGAACTATTCCCAGCTATTAGTTGCCAATAAGGAATGAGAAAGCAATTTCATCTTTTTCTAGCCTAATTTCACAATCTCTTATCCATACACACTACTATATTCTCTTCCAATACTTAATTATTCTCTCTCAAGTAATAATCAAGCAAAAGAATAAATAGACTCATATCATAATCAATGGATCTTCATTAATAGATTGAAGAGAATCTAATAGATTTACACTTAATTGAACAATATGAAGATGACTTTAGCAATACCCAACTATAATTCAATAAGAATCCAAGAGAAATTTATCAAAATCCCAATCAAATTAACAAACCCACAATGAATATACTTCTAACTAGCAAATTAGTAAAGCATATTTAAATATAGAGAGAAGATACCAAGTGGATTCCCCTCACATTCATTACATTAGCTTCACAAATTTTCTTCACAAGCTCTTACAACAATGGTGGAATTCCCTAAAAATGGGTTAAAGAAAAAGAAGAAGAAAAGTACTACCTAACTCTACAAATCTATGGAGAAAAGATTCTACTAAAAATTCAATGAAGAAGATGAATTCTAGATGATTGAATTGATGAATGAATCCCCCTCATTTGGTTGGTGTGCAATGGAGGTTATATATCTATACTTTCTTGTGTACAACTTTCCCCAAATTTCGTCGAAGATTGTAGATGCTTTGGAGACCTTTTTGGACCCTTTTACCCGTCATTAGATGGCCTTTCCAGCGAGGAACCAGCGATTCGCTGGTGGCGATTCGTGGAGAGCCAAACTGTGGCCGATTGAAAATAGTGACCTAGAAGGGGTGAACCGGCAGTTCAGGGGCGTTTAGCTGGTGCATTCTGCGAAGGGACGGTTGTTTAGCCGATCTGGGCAGAAGCTTCAGCATTTCACTCGCGTTTCGCCCTTTCAGATCCGCGTTTAGCCGATTCAAAGCACTTCCTTTCACCTCTTTTTGAGCTCAAATCTTCCCTTATCTTTGGTTCCTCTCCCTCATATGCTAACTCATCAAATTTCTTCTCAAATTCCATGTGTTTTGCTTGATTTCATACTTTCTTTACTCACGTGCGGTACCTATAAAGAATTCAAGAGAAAGGGAATAAAATCCACATAAATGACTCAAAAACTAAGCAAAAACTCATGATTAAGAGCCTAATGATTTGGTACATTTTCAACTCATCATAGCTCTGGCCAGTCTTAAAACACCAGTTACAGAGTCCGATTCGATAAGACTCTCAAGTACTTCAGTTAGGTATTCCTGACTTAGTCTTGGGCCCCAGTTTTGAGCTATCAACTTAGTAGTCAGTCTAAGACTATCCAGTGGGACTAGGATATTGCACCGAGCGGACTGGGGTTCTAGCACACCTAGGTTCCCAGAACTACTTTGCCACCATAGGTTATTTTTCCTTATGGCCCTAGGCTTGTGATCATCCAATTCATGCCCTTATACCTTGGAAAGGTATATTGGGTTCTACCAATGGGGTATATACATCGGACTCCACGTATAGTTCACATGGTTATATATCGGTTATAGACTCTCCCACTTGTTAGTTTTGTCTCAAATTAGCTTAGTTCAGAACAGTTTCAGCTTACTCAGTTTAGTATAGTTAGTTTAGATTCAGTATCTCAAATTCAGGGCATGCCTTTGACCATCAGGCAGGGTCATTTTAAGCATATCAGTATATTTCAGTTTATTCAGTTTTAGCATTTAAGTTGGTTAATGCATGTCATTCCAGTTCAGTTATTTATTCTCTATGCTATGTTTCCTTCTACTTACTCAGTACATTCTAAGTACTGATGCATACCTTCTATGCTGTATCATTTTTGAACAACTGCAGGTTTTTTTTACAGTGTCAGCACCGTTAGCAGATCTCATCCAGGAGTTTTCAGTTGCATCAACAGTGATTCCTTTTCTTTTGAGGATGATGTTTATATTTCTTCAGTTGTATTTTATTTAGTAGACTTTAGAGTTAGCTAGGGGCTTGTCCTAGCAACTCCTCAGATATAGATAGCTTTCAGACACTAATTCAAATTCTTAGTGTTTTTCAATTGTATAAAGCTTGATGATTTAGTTCTTCTTCATAAATGGTTTTTATTATTTTTAAAGCTTCCGCTACGATATTACATAGATTACTAGTGTTATGATAGACAATGGGTTGACTTGGGGCTACTTATGACTCCTACTACTATGTCTCATCCAGGGTATAGACTCGGGTGGTGACAACATCATGTAGTGCTAAAATGTGGTCGGTGCATTGCACAATCCAAAAGGCATTCTCCTGAAAGAAAATGTTCCATAAGGGTAGGTGAAGGTAATCTTCTCTTAATCTTTCGGGGCTATAGTGATCTGATTGTACTCCGAATAGCCATCAAGAAAATTGTGCCAACTTCTACCTGCCAACCTATCAAACATCTAATCCATGAATGGCATTGGAAAGTGGTCTTTCTTCGTCTAGTGATTGAGCTTTTTGTAATTCATGCACACACACCATCCTGTGAATGGTCTTGTCGGTATCAGCTCATTCTTCTCACTAGGTACCACTATGGTCCCACCTTTCTTTGGCAGACACTGTACCAGACTTACCCACTTGCTATCAACAATAGGGTAAACTACACCAGCATCTAGCCACTTGATAATCTCCCTGTTCACTACTTCTTGCATTGGTGGGTTTAGGCATCGCTGATGCTTTATACATGGTGTGTAGTTTGGCTCGAGCTAGATTTTGTTAGTACATATTCCTGGAGGGATCTCAAGGATGTCAGCTATGGTCAATCCAATTGCCTTGTTGTTCTTTCTTAACACTGTGATCAAAGCTTCTACTTGCCAGTCTATCAAGTCGGTTGCAATAATCACTGTCAACATGTTGTCTTCACCTATGAGTGCATATTTTAGGTGGGGAGGTAATGCCTTTAGTTCAAGAAATGGTGGTTCCTCCACTGATGGCTTTGCTGGCGGAGTCACACGGTTCTTCAAGTCAAGGTCTAACTTCTTTAGTCTGAAGTTATATGACCCCATTCCTTCTAGGTCATTTACCAGCTCCATGTACCATGGTACTCCATCTTCTACATAGTTCATCAAGACGGCTGCTAGTATGTCAATATTCATCATATCTCCTATGGATGCTAGTAGCCTCCTATCTTCCATCTGGGTGTTTGCAAAGGTAACTCCCTTGGTGTTAGGCAGAATAAATCGCAAAAGAAAAATAAAGAAAACTTAAATAGGGAAATAACACCCAAAAGTTAAATACAAGCAAGTAATCTAATCTTAGCTGTATTCCCCACAACGACGCAACTTTTTAATAATGCTCGAATTCACACTTCCTGGCAAAGTATGAAGAAGACTTTGTCAATAAAGAACCCAACAAAGAGGTTGGGGTCAAACCCACAGGAAACAAGGTAAGATCTAGACTAATGTCGATACTTAAACTTGTTGATAAGTTATCTCCAAATTGGGGGGTTCAAAGAAAAATAATATTAAAGCAAGATTGTAATTGTGGTTGTTATTAAGATTTGGAAATAACTAGGGCAAGTGTTCCCCATGGGTTCATAACTATTTCAGGTATACACACGTAACCAATCCCAATACACACATAGTAGAGCTAGTTGGGGGCGTATCCCATCATCTCATCTTATGTTAGAGGCTTTTCAAATGATGATGTATAAATTTCAGCTGTTGACTCATTTTCCCGGTTGATACGTTTTATGGTATCTAATACTTTTTCTTATATTATATCTGATGCTTGTTTCCGCTTAGTGCATGCTTATGCATATGTTATGTATGTAACATGGGTTAGCTTGGAGTCATTCATGGTTCTACATCTCGTGTTACATCAGGGGTCTATGCTCGTGTCATGACAAACTTGGTATCAGAGTATCAGGTTTAGGTGAATCCTAGGGTGTCTAAAAAGAGCGTTAAGTAAATTCTTCTTCACAGCCTTGAAGCATGCCACACGTATGAAGAAGAGTCTATAAGATGTTTTAGAAAAATTCCCTTCTTTTATGTTTTATATCATGCGATGAAGTCCAACTCTATGAATCCTTCAAACTCGTGTTATAGGCGTTTGCAGAAAATGTCTCCCTGAAGTGTCAATGGAAGTAGGAATGGTATAAACCAGCTGGCCTCATCAGCTCCAATGGACCCTTTAAATGAGCAGGTGACTCATGCTGAGTTTAGGGCTGTTTTCAATTGTTGGCCCAAGCTATGATGGCCTAGGTCAACTAGAAGGTAGTTGCACCTGTCAACATTAATAGGAGTGCGGCAGTGACTAGAGTACGAGACCTCACCAGGATGAACCTGCTAGAGTTTCATGGTTCGAAGGTGGATAAGAATCCACAGTTCATTGATGTTTCTAGAAGATTACCCGGATTATGGGAATTTCTGAATAGGAGAGTGCAGACTTGGCCTCCTATCAGTAGAAAGGGATGGCTCACATGTGGTTCAGGCAGTGGAATGAAGGTCATAGGGAAGGAAACTCCTTTTGATTGGGATGAGTTTGTAACAGCTTTCTTGGATAGGTTCTTCCCTCAGGAGATGAGGAAAGCAAAGGTTGCAGAGTTCATCAATCTGAAACAAAACAATATGATGGTGCAAGAGTATGCCTTGAATTCATCAGCTATCAAGGTATGTGATCTTGGGCAAATTTATATGCCCAAGTGATACTCAAAGGTGTCATTTTAGCCTTGTTTATCTATCAATTTTATACATTCTCATGTAATTGGTAATAAAATGTGAATTTATACTAACCAACATGATTAGCATTGTTTTGCAGGAAAAATGTCATTTCGGGAAGCTAAAATGCATGTTGGAAGATATCGAGGTTGGACTCGGATGTGAGCAAGGGACAAGGCATTAGAAAGCACAAAATATAGGGGCTCCACGATGGAGCCGTGCCAAGCTGCCATCGCGGAGGCCTTCTGCCTGGAGAGGGAATTTTCAACCTATTTCCAGTGAGGGTTCGCGATGGGTCCGTGGCATGGTGGCCTGGCTCCGCGTTGCACACCGTGCCACGTTGGGCCTTATTCCCTGGACCCCCAATTTCCAGTGAGGGTCCGCGTCGGTGGAGCGTCACGGAGGTAGTGCTCCGCGATGCACTCCGTGACACATTGCTTGTTATTCCGGGAAAAATTCCCACTAGTATAAATAGAACACGTAGGTTCATTTTTCAATATTCTGACTTGGTGGAGCAAGAACGTGGGTTACAGGCAGTTGAGGGGATGAAATTATCAGGGTTTTTCTCTCTTTCCTTCTTCTTGAATTCAATTGCTTGTATGTTTAACACTCATTTAACGATGTTTAATCCACAAATGAGTGGCTAATTCATCTTCTTGCCGAGGTTAAGAACGCTTGTAATGAAATGTGATTATTGATTCTTTAGTTTTTCATCTTTTCTTCCATGGTTGTTCTATTGATTCTTGTTCTTACTGCATTAATGTGTGGCCTACGTTAATGTATATCTAAAAAGTTCGGTTTCACTCGAGAGAGCAAGAAATTGGAAAGTTGTGAATTAATAGGATATGATCCTTTCTTAGTTTGGGAAAATTGAGAATTGATTTACCTTCAGGATAGAAATATACCTGAAAGTCGTATTAGTCAATTTAGGAATCGGTTTTGTATGGCTAGAACATGAATTGCATTTAATCATAGAAATGTAGGTGGATGGTTCATGATTCTTAAGTGGGGTTAAATACGAGAGTTTTAATCCCTTGGCAATAATTCTTGACTAGCAACCGGAGGAAAAGGCTAACCAAATTATATCGACAATTAATTTCATTACATGTTCGTTTAACCTCAGCATGCTCACATTCATAGTTCAGACTCACATTAGATAATTGTTTTAGACCTAGCATAATTATTAGAAATCAAAACATCAAACTCTTGGTTACACTATTGTCTGCATTTTTAGAATTGAAATATAGTACACTTGAGCAGATTGCACTTCATCCCAGTCCCTGTGGGATCGATACTTGGCTTACTTGAGCCAATTTACTACTTGTTCGATCACGTGCACTTGCGTGTAGTTTTATACCCAAACAAACAACCGAACAAGTTTTTGGCGCCGTTGCCGGGGACTGGCAATTGGTGAATTTGTCTTAAGTGTTAATTTTCTATATTTTTATTTTCTTAGTGTTGACAACTTGGTCTTAGCCTGTATTTTGCAGATTTAATCTCTATTGAACACTGGCAAGAGACAAGGAGCTGGTGTACTCGTATTTGGAGCCAGAAAGATTATTTCATCGTCAGCGGAGAGAAGCTCTAGAAAGAAAGCTGCAGTTGCTCAGACAGACAATCATGGAGCAACAACAGACTCCACCGGTAGTACGGGCAATGTTAGTGCCCGAAGAAGAAGCAGCTCAACCGGTTCACGAGGTGGCAATCCCACATGCTAATAATGTCACATTTAGCATCTACAAACCTGAGCCAGGGGGGAGGTTCGAACTTAAGTAGAACATGGTGCAATTGCTACACACTAGCGGGTATTTTACAGGTCTCCCTCATGAAGATCCACAGCAGCATCTCCAAAATTTTTTAGAGATAAGTGACACTTATATCCCCGCTGGAGTGTCATCAGATTACGTCCGACTTACATTGTTCCCATTTTCGCTATTGGGAGAAGCCAAGAGGTGGTTGAAAGCTGAGCCACCTAATTCTATTTCCACGTGGGATGATCTTGCAAGGAAGTTCTTGATACGATTTTTTCCCTCTGGTAAAACAGCAAGAATTAGAAGTCAAATTCTAAGTTTCAAACAGAGAGAGGGAGAGAATCTATATCAGGCTTGGGAGAGATTCAAGTCCATGTTGCGGGATTGTCCTCATCATCATCAGTGCAATGATGTGTTGGTGCACACTTTTATAGAGGGTTTGGAACCCCATACAAAAATATTGCTAGACTCAGCAGCTGGGGGACAAGCGCTGGAGAAAACTTATGAGGAGCTGTATACCTTGTTGAATCTTATTTCGCAGGGCAATCCGGAATGGAATGCTAATTCGTCAAGAGGAGGGACAAGGAAAGCAACAGGAGTTCTAGAAGTGGATGGGTTTACAGCTATTGCTGCACAGATAGCTGCTTTACAAAATCAACTCAACACCCACTTTAGTAACATGACAATGAACCAGCCTCAAGCCCCAGTTAATGCAGTGCAACAGATTTGGTGTGAAGTGTGCGGAAGCAGTGAGCACTCAGCTGAGTGTTGTGGAGCAAATCCTGACTCGGTGAACTTTTTGGGAAATATACAAAGGAACAACCACCAACAGTATGGCAACAGGTACAATTCCAATTGGAGGAATCACCCGAATTTCTCCTAGGGTAGCAACAACTATCAGGGGCAGAGTTCGAGTCAGGGTGTGCAAAGGAACCAATGAGGGCAGCAGAATTATCAAGCACAATTCAGAAACAACAATGCACCTCCTCCACCACCATCACCCAGCATTGAGGAGATGTTCAACACTATGATAGCTAATCAAGCTCAATTGCAGGCTGACTATGTGAAATTGGCAGCCGAGGTGAAAAACAACCAGTTAGCTACCAAGGCACTTGAATATCAATTTGGGCAATTTGCTGGAGCCCAAAACACCAGACCTAGAGGAGGACTTCCAAGCGACACAGATCCCAACCCCAAGCAGGTGAATGCGGTGACCACAAGGAGTGGTTTGCAGCTGAAAGAGGTGGAACTAGAAAGACCACCTCAATAATCGGGAGTAGCAGAAGTCGAGAGGGAGCAAAGTGATGTGAGGGGGAAGACAAAGGAAGCTGAATCAGAAAGACCACCACCCCCGTTCCCTCAACGATTAAAGAAACACAAGGAGGAGGCGTGTTTCAAGAAATTCGTGGAGGTGCTGAAACAGGTACATATTAACTTACCTCTTGTTGATGTTTTGCAGGGAGTGCCGAAATATGCCAAGTATATAAAGGACATCGTGGCAAACAAAAGTCGGTTGACTGAGTATGCTATGGTGGCTCTCACGGAGGAGTGCACTTCCCAGATACCAAACCGACTGCCCCCAAAGCTCAAAGACCCTGGGAGCTTTACTATACAGATTACTATTGGGCAGAGTATCCGAGCTTGTGGATTGTGTGATTTGGGCGCGAGCATTAATTTGATGCCGTCATCGGTATTCAAAAAGTTGGGTCTAGGGAGTCCTAGACCCACAACAGTGATCTTGAAATTGGCAGATCGGTCCTGAGCCAGACTTGATGGCATTGTGGAGGACGTTCTGGTGCAAGTTGGCTCCCTGATCTTCTCGGTAGATTTCATCGTGCTGGATTTTGAACCAGACGTGGAAGTCGCATTTATTGTGGGACGTCCTTTCTTGGCGACCGGGAAAGCGCTGATTGATGTAGCTGCGGGGCAGCTAACAATGCGAGCACACGACAAGGTGGAAGTTTTTGATGTGTACAAGGCACCCAAGCCCCCGACTGTGCACGAGGAACTCTTAGTGATCAATGTGATTGATCAAGTCGATGATGAGCAGATTAAGGATTCACGAGAGTTATTGGGAAAACCACCGGAATGGTGTAAGCACTACTGGGGGAAGGACGGTTTTCGAGAAAAAACGTCCATCACCCTAGAGGACAACTGAGCTGAATGACATCGAGCCGCGACGGTAAACCAGGCGCTGCACGGGAGGCAACCCGTGGAAAACATTTTCTTTGTAAATTGTGAATAGATTTTTCTTTTTCTTTTTTCTTGATTAACAACAAAATTTTTAGTTTTTATTTTTATTTTTATTTTTATTTTGAGTGAAACCTATAATTCTAACCAATTTCTTGTAGTAAAATGAACTTCAGGTCGAACGGATGAAAATATACAAGGAATCGCAAAGGAAAATTCGAGGTATGAAAATTAAGAAAAGTGGCAAAATAGTGAGCTAGGGCGAGAGCTCCGTGTCACGGAGGAGGGCCTCCGCGTTACCCTCCGTGACACGTTGAGGTATAAATCCGAAACTTTAAAAATTCCAGAACACCCTCGCGACAGCTCCGTGTCACGGAGGCAGTGCTCCGCGATGCACTCCGTGACACGTTGCTGTGTATATCGCCACGGGTCACACCGGGTCGCCGGGTGACCCACGCAATTTTTCCACTTTTAAACCCCGAATCCCCCTCAAATTTTCTTTATTTCTCACACACTCAGCGACTAAACTCCCTAAAACCCCTCCCCCTTCAACGTGACATGGAATAGGCCAAGAAATTCATCGAGTTTTCTTCAATTTTTCAATTTCAAGGTATGTTAATCGATTCCATCTCATTTCTTATCAATTTTCTTTGATATTGAGCATGTGATGTGAGCTAAGTTTGCCCTAAGTAGAAATTAAGCGTGAATTCAATTGAATTAGTGTTGATGGATGTTCGGAGTATCATTGTGATTTCTTGAACTCGTTAATTGCATAATTTAATCGAATTTTGTTGATACAATCATATCTAGGGCTTGTTTTTGAATTTGAAGTGGAAAAATGTAGTGAACTTGTGAAATTCATGCCGGGTTGTACATGTTGAGTGAGATGAGTTGATGTGCTAATTGTTATGATGTTAAAAGACCGACAGATTCTCCGGTTAGGGGAATATTGAAATTTGCAAGAATTGGGTGAGTTGTATAGGTTCGTGTAGATAAATTCTTGTTGTTTTCGTTTCTTTGTTTTTCCTTGCTAAGTGCGATGGGATAAAATGTTATCGATGGTAATGATTGTGGTTAGCTGTACGAAGTCTGAGTAGTACATAGAATATATACCGTCGAATTTTTCGAATGCACTGAGCATATTTATATATTTGGCTGTTTGTGTGTGTAAATAGGTATGATCTTTCCATGATGTTGTAATTTTAGCTAAAGACTAAGTGTGGGGTAGCCTAGCTTAACCCGACCTTAGTTGAAGTTAATATTCATTGGCTTAACATTGATCTTGTCTATTTGGGTTGGCAGGAAAAAATGGCAAGCAGGCAAGAAAAAGGGAAAGGCGCATCAACATCTGGCGCCGGAAGAAAGCGAATCAGACTGGGCACAGCAGTCCCAGCAGCACCAGCTGTTCCACGTGGCCAACGCCGCCAATACGGAACCAGGTGGGTGACGGAAGAGGGAAAGAAGTGGTACGCAAAGCACAAAGAAAGCAAGTACTTCCCCGAGGAACACATAGCACGGGAACCGTTGGCACAAGAGTTCCCTAGGATTATACACCGGATTGAGGCAGTCGGGCTCAATTTCATCTTTGAAGAGCCCAAGGAATGCAACCTGCACCTGATTCAGGAATTCTATGCCAACTGGAACCCGATGCTCAGAAGTCACACCATAAAAATCACAGGGAAAATAGTCACCTTTGAGCCCCACCACCTCAATGTTATCATAGAGGCGTGGGACACAGATGCCCACGTGCTTCGACAGCTGAACATCACTCCACGGTATGCGGACATCAGACGCACCTTGTGTGGGACCCGATTGACAGCTAGATGGAGCAGACACAAGGAGAGGGGCTACCATCACACTTTGCCCTATTCACAGATGAACAGGGAAGCCAGAATATGGTTAAAGATCATCTGTTCCTACCTAATCCCGGGGGTACATATGATGGATGTAACCCGGGATCGTGTATGCCTGGTGTACGCCCTGATGAAAGGGCTGGAGATCAACGTGGGGGCGGTGATTATCTCCGCCATGAAGAGAGCCCGGTTGCATCAGGGGCACAAATACGGATTTGGTGGGCTACTCACCACCTTCCTGAGGGGCCTAGATGTTGAGGAAGAGGCCCTTGACTACATCCCGCAGATGGAGCAGCAGGCCTTAGATGTGACTAAAACTAAGGGACCCGACACCACCCACGGGCCAGTGCTTACAGTAGGCGAGCAACATGCTCGTGATGATCAGTACATGGCTCACATGTATGGGATGCAGATGCTCCAGCTGAGGATAGGCGGGAGGCCGGCAATAGAGGAGGAGCTATGGCAGCTCGAGCTAGACTACTCTTTTAGCGAAAATGGCAGGGCTCTACGCCGAGTTGGGCCAGCATTTATAGAGCCCACAGATGATGATGTCCCCACAGACAAGGAGACACGTCGTGAGGACTCCGATGTGGAGTCCGATGATGACGACGGGGGTGATTCAGACATGGGAGATGAAGCAGCAGCACCTGAGGAAGAAGTGGAGTACTTTGATTGATCAGGGAGTTCCACCACCCAATTTTGTGCTATTTTAATTTTTTGTGAACACTGGGGACAGTGTTCGAGATAAGTGTGGGGTGGGAGTAGTTAGGTGCTGGTTGTGCTGTTATGTATGTCCTAATCTGTTGTTGTGCCTGTGAACAAAATTTTCTGACCTTGTGATTTGTGATTGTAAATTGTTGTTCTGTATTGTAAATATATGTGAAACTGTTGTGTGTTGCTGAATGTTGCTAGCTGAGTTTGTACATATGTTTGTTTATCAAATTGATCGATATTTTTAAAATCAAAATGATCGATATTTTTAAGATATTTTTAAATTTTTTTCAATTCTGGGTTTTCTCGGCGTTTGTTTTTTGTTCTTTTACCGAGAATGGTCCCATTGAACCAAAGTCCTAGTTAGTGACCATTCCCTATGATGGATGGATGATGACCATCTTAAGGGAAATGTAGTCGTTAGGAGTAGATTTTTCAATTATTTTTCAGTTGTTTTTCTTTTGTGGGTTGCATCCCAAAACCTGTAGTTACTTTATGGTTGCGGAATTATGGTTGCGTGTTGTACGTGATATTTGAAATGCAAAGGTGATTCGTATGAAAGCATGCAACTTTGTAAATATGTTGAGATACCTAGGCCATAGAGTTCGATTCAGTGTGATTGAGGCTTAATGTTTGAATTCCTGTAATTAGCTGATTGAAGAGTCTGTGAATACATCTTGAATTGAGAATGTGCAATAAGTGTGAAGTGAGGTTTTGCTATTCCATGCTATTGTGAAGTGTCTAGAACTTGCCTGGTGTGTGTACAAAATGAAATGAAGGAGGTGTATTGTAGGAAAGTATGTAGGCATTTCTTTGTTTTTAACCGAAAGTTTCTATTTTTCATTATCATACCCACCTTGATTGTGTACCCTAGTCAGCCCGTTGAGCCTTTAGCCTATTAGTTTTTTCTTTTGTCAAAAAGTGTAAATCGAGCTTAATCCCTTCTTTTCATTAGCCGTAAAGTCAATCCAAAACTCTTAAGCGCTTAAGAAGAGAAAACCATTTTCCCAAAGTGTCAAAGAGTGAGAATGGTGAAAAGAAAAGAAAAGCAGAGTGATGGAAGAAAAGAAAAGGTTGAAGGTGCACTTGTTATAAATAAACTATAATGAAAGTGTATGAATAATCTTTGTGGTGGTGTCAAGTGTGCTTAATAAGATGGGCCAAACTAAAGAAAAACTTCAAGAATGGGAGGATGAAGAAAGAAACAATGTCCATGAGTTTGATGGGATGTGTTGAAAAGGCGCTTAAGGATGCTAGTGACTATTATGGGCGAGCGCATTATTTACTAGTTCCGTAGCTTCCATTACAACCCGTTAAAGTCCTACGTGATCTTACATCACACTTCTTTATATTAGTGGAGTAGTACACTAAAGGAAAGCTTATGGGTCATGACATGATGCATGTGAATTCTTTTGGGAGAGAGAGCAAAATTGTGTGTATATGCCCCTACTTAAGATTGTGTGAGTTCATAAGTTCAAAAAGGGGGAAATTCTCTTGTATTGTGAGGGCACATGCTTGATGAGAGATTAATTTTCGTGTCGGATGTCTTGATCAGTTGATTTGCATGAGTTTGCCAATATCGAGAGTCGATTCTTAAGTCTAGGAGGTCTTGATGTATTGAAGGTCATTGCATTGATAGGACCATGTAGGTTTTCTTGATGATTTGCTATATTGAATAATCTGTATGACCGTAACCTAAATTGTCGAACCAAAGTAGCGAGGGTGGGATGTAAATTGCATGAGGTGTAAGATTGTTGTTCGAGGACGAACAAGGATTTAAGTGTGGGGTAAGTGATCTTGGGCAAATTTATATGCCCAAGTACTACTCAAAGGTGTCATTTTAGCCTTGTTTATCTATCAATGTTTATACATTCTCATGTAATTGGTAATAAAATGTGAATTTATACTAACCAACACGATTAGCATTGTTTTGCAGGAAAAATGTAATTTCGGGAAGCTAAAATGCATGTTGGAAGATATCGGGGTTGGACTCGGATGTGAGCAAGGGACAAGGCATTGGAAATCACAAAATAAAGGGGCTCCGCGATGGAGCCGTGCCAAGCTTCCATCGCGGAGGCCTTCTGCCTGGAGAGCGAATTTTCAACCTATTTCCAGTGAGGGTTCGCGATGGGTCCGTGGCACGGTGGCCTGGATCCGCGTTGCACGCCGTGCCATGTTGGGCCTTATTCCCTGGACGCCCAGTTTCCAGTGAGGGTCCGCGTCGGTGGCGTGTCACAGAGGCAGTGCTCCGCGATGCACTCCGTGACACGTTGCTTGTTATTCCAGGAAAAATTCCCACTAGTATAAATAGAACACTTAGGTTCATTTTTCAATATTCTGACTTGGTGGAGCAAGAACGTGGGTTACAGGCAGTTGAGGGGATGAAATTATCAGGGTTTTTCTCTCTTTCCTTCTCCTTGAATTCAATTGCTAGTATGTTTAACACTCATTTAACGATGTTTAATCCACAAATGAGTGGCTAATTCATCTTCTTGCTGAGGTTAAGAACGCTTGTAATGAAATGTGATTATTGATTCTTTGGTTTTTCATCTTTTCTTCCATGGTTGTTCTATTGATTCTTGTTCTTACTGCATTAATGTGTCGCCTACGTTAATGTATATCTAAAAAGTTCAGTTTCACTCGAGAGAGCAAGAAATTCGAAAGTTGTGAATTAATAGGATATGATCCTTTCTTAGTTTGGGAAAATTGAGAATTGATTTACCTTCAGGATAAAAATATACCTGAAAGTCGTATTAGTCAATTTAGGAATCGGTTTTGTATGGCTAGAACATAAATTGCATTTAATCACAGAAATGTAGGTGGATGGTTCATGATTCTTAAGTGGGGTTAAATACGAGAGTTTTAATCCCTTGGCAATAATTCTTGACTAGCAACTGGAGGAAAAGGCTAACCAAATTATATCGACAATTAATTTCATTACATGTTCGTTTAACCTCAGCATGTTTATATTCATAGTTCAGACTCACATTAGATAATTGTTTTAGACCTAGCATAATTATTAGAACTCAAAACATCAAACTCTTGGTTACACTGTTGTCTACATTTTTAGAATTGAAATATAGTAAACTTGAGCAGATTGCACTTCATCCCAGTCCCTGTGGGATCGATACTTGGCTTACTTGAGCCACTTTACTACTTGTTCGACCACGTGCACTTGCATGTAGTTTTGTACCCAAACAAACAACCGAACAGTATGCTCGGGAGATGGTTGCTGAGCCGAGGGCTCGAATAAGCAGATTTGTATCAGGACTCTCAAACTTAGTGGTCAAGAAGTGCAGGACCGCTAAGCTTATTAGCTACATAGATATCTATAGACTCATGATCCTTTCCCAGTAGATTAAGGAGGGGAAGTTGGTAGAGAAAGAGAGGGAGAATAAGAGGGCTCGGAAAGGAAACTTCGAGTTCTCAAAATAGAATATAGATGGTGGGCATCGCTCTCAGTCCCATTAGAGGTTATCAGCCCCATCTCCATCATTAGATAGTGTTTCATCTAGGACTAGGGGTGATTAGAGGGGTAGAGCATCAGTCTCTGAGACTCAAGGGAGCATGTCCGGAGGATGCACTTTCCCAGCCTGCAAAAACTGTGGTAGGAACCACCCAAGGGAGTGCTTTGATCTTGGGCAGATTTATATGCCTGAGTGATACTCAAAAGTATCATTTTTTTCCTTGTTTATCTAGAAATGTGTATACATTTTCATGTAATCGGTAATAAAATGTGAATTTATACTAACCAACATGATTAGCATTGTTTTGTAGGTAAAATGTGATTTCGGGAAGCTAATCTGCATGTTGGATGATATCGGAGTTGGACTTGGATGCGAGCAAGGGAAAAAGCATTGGACTGCACAAATTAAAGGGGCTCCGTGATGGAGCCGTGTCACGCTGCCATCACGGAGGCATTCTGCCTGGAGGGTGAAAAATTCATCAATTCGAGTGGAGGCTCGCGATAGCTCCGTGGCACGGTGGCTAGCCTTCGCGTTGTGCCACGTTGGTGCTTTATTCCCGGACCCCTAAATTCTAGTGAGGGTCCACGTTCATGGCGTGTCACGGAGGCAGTGCTCCGCGATGCACTCCGTGACACGTTGCTTGTTATTCCGGGAAAAATTCCCACTAGTATAAATAGAACACTTAGGTTCATTTTTCATAATTCAGACTTGGTGGAGTAAGGACGTGGGTTACAGGCAGTTGAGGGATGAAAAGTTCAGGGTTTTTTCTCTCTTTCTTTCTTCTTTAACTCAATTGTTTGTATGATTAACACTTGTTTTAGGATGATTAATCCACAAATGAGTGGCTAATTCCCTTCCTTGCTGAGGTTATGAACACTTGTGATGAATTTTGATTATTAATTATATGGTTTTTCATCTTTTTCTTCCATGTTGTTCTATTAATTCTTGTTCTTACTACATTGGAGTGTGGCCTACATTAATGTATATCTAAAAAGTCCGATTTCACTCAAGAGAGAACGAAATTGGAAAGTTGTGAATTAATAGGATATTGTTCTTTACTTGATTTGGGAAAATTGAGTTTTGATGTGCTTTCCTGATAGAAATATACTTGAAAGCCATATTAGTCAATTTAGGAACCGGAATTGTATTGCTAGGTCATGAATTGCATTTGATCACAGAAATGTGGACGGATGGTTTATGATTCTTAAGTGAGATTAAATACGAGAGTTTTAATCTCTTGGCTAATGTTCTTGGCTAGCAACTAGAAGAAAAGATTAATCAATTTATGTTGATAATCAAGTTCATTACATGTTCTTTAACCTCGACATGCTTTTATCCATAGTCCAAATTCAAAGTAGATAATTGTTAGAAGTTTTAGTATAGAATTAGAAAACAAATTATTCACTTTTTGGTTACGTTGTTGTTAGCATATTTAGAAGTTAATTAAAATATAGTATAGTATACTTAAGCAAACTTCACTTAATCCGAGTCTCTAAGGGATCGATACTTGGCTTACTAAATCCACTTACTACTTGTTCAACCACGTGCACTTGCGTGTCGGTTTAGATACCTAAGGAACCAATCGAACAAGTTTTTGGCGCCGTTGCCGGGGACTTGGCAATTGGTGAAATTGTTTTAAGTGTTAATTTACTGTATTTGTATTTTCTTTTCTTTAAGTGTTGACAACTTGGTCTTAGCCTGTATTTTGCAGACTTAATTGCTGTTAACACTGGCAAGAGACAAAGAGCTGGTGGAATCTTATATAGAGCCTGAACGTATATTTCATAGAAAACGGAGAGAAGCTCTACAAAGGAAGCTGCAGTTGCTCAGACAGACCATTATGGAGCAACAAAATCCACCGGTTGTGAGGGCAGTTTTAGTGCCCGAAGAAGCAGCAGCAAGGCCGGTTCGCGAGGTGGCAATCCCACATGCCAACAATGTTACATCTAGTATCCGCAAACCAGAGCCTGGAGGGAGATTTGAACTCAAGCAAAATACGGTGCAACTGTTGCACACAAGCGGGCAATTTACTGGTCTCCCTCATGAAGACCCACAACAACATCTCCAAAACTTTTTGGAGATAAGTGACACTTATATACCCGCTAGAGTGTCACCTGATTATGTTCGGCTTACATTATTTCCGTTCGCATTACTCGGTGAAGCCAAGAGGTGGTTGAAAGCTGAGCCACCAAATTCTATTTCAACGTGGGATGATCTTGCACGAAAGTTCTTGATAAGGTTTTTTCCCTCTGGCAAAACAGCAAGACTTAGAAGTCAAATTCTAAGTTTCAAACAGAGGGTGGGAGAAAATTTATATCAAGCCTGGGAGAGATTTAAATCCATGTTGCGGGACTGTCCTCATCATCATCAGTCCAATGACGTGTTGGTGCACACATTTATTGAGGGTTTGGAACCCCACACCAAAATATTGCTAGATTCAGCAGCTGGAGGGCAAGTGCTGGAAAAGACTTATGAGGAGCTGTATACCTTGCTAAACTGTATTTCACAGGGCAATCCAGAATGGAATGCTGATTCTTCACGAGGTGGAACAAGGAAAGCAGCAGGAGTGTTTGAAGTGGATGGATTTACAGCTATCGCTGCACAGATAGCTGCCTTGCAAAATCAATTGAACAACCACTTCAGCAACATGACTTTGAACCAGCCGTCAGCTCCAGTTAATGCAGTCCAGCAATTGTGGTGTGAAGTGTGTGGAAGCAGTGAGCACTCAGCTGAGTGCTGTGGAGCAAATCCTGATTCGGTAAACTTTGTGGGTAATGCACAAAGAAATCACCAGCAGTATGGTAGTGGCTACAATTAAAATTGAAGGAATCATCCAAATTTTTCATGGGGTAGCAACAGCCATCAAGGCCAATGTTCGGGTCAGGGTATGCAAAGGAATCAAGGAGGGCAACAGAACTACCAATCTCAATTCAGAAATAACAATGCACCTCCTCCACCACTATCACCCAGCATTGAGGAGATGTTCAAGACCATGATCGCTAACCAAGCGCAATTGCAGGCTGACTATGTTAAATTGGCAGCCGAAGTGAAAAATAACCAGTTAGCGACCAAGGCTCTTGAGTATCAATTTGGGCAATTTGCTAGTGCCCAAAATACAAGGCCCAGAGGAGGACTGCCGAGCGACATGGATCCGAATCCGAAGCAGGTAAATGCAGTGACCACAAGGAGTGGTTTGCAGCTGAAGGAGGTGGAACCAGAAAGACCAGCTCAAAATTCGGGAGCAGTAGAAGTTAAGGGAGAGCTAAGTTCGGAAAGGGGGAAGACCAAAGAAGCTGAATCAGAAAGACCTCCACCCCCGTTCCCTCAATGACTCAAGAAACACAAGGAGGAGGCGTGTTTCAAGAAATTCATGGAGGTGCTTAAACAGGTACATGTTAACTTACCTCTTGTTGATGTCTTGCAGGGAGTGCCGAAATATGCCAAATACATAAAGGACATCGTGGCCAACAAAAGTCGTTTGACTGAGTATGCTACAGTGGCTTTAACAGAGGAGTGCACTTCCCGGATCCAAAACAGACTGCCCACAAAGCTAAAAGACCCTGGAAGTTTTACTATCCAGCTTACTATTGGGCAAAGCATCCGAGCTCGTGGATTGTGTGATTTGGGGGCGAGCATAAATCTAATGCCATCTTCGGTATTCAGAAAGTTGGGTTTAGGGAGTCCTAGACCTACAACCGTAATCTTGCAGTTGGCGGACCGATCCTTAGCTAGGCCAGATGGCATTATTGAGGATGATCTAGTGCAACTGGGCTCCCTAATTTTTCCGGTAGATTTTATTGTTCTGGATTTTGAACCAGACGTAGAAGTCCCATTTATTTTTGGACGACCCTTCTTGGCAACCGGAAAAGCATTAATCGATGTAACTGCGGGGCAACTTACAATGCGAGCACATGACAAGGTAGAGGTGTTCGATGTGTATAAAGCACCCAGGCTCCCAATGGTACATGAAGAACTCTCGGTGATCAATGTAATTGATCATGGTAATGCTAAGCAGATGAAGCATTCCCCAGAGTTGATGGGAAGACCACCGGATAGGTGTAAGCACTACTGGGGGGAGGACAATGATCGTGAGAAATCGTCCATCACCCTAGTGGACAATTGAGCGTAAATGACGTCGAGCCGCGACGGTAAACCAGGCGCTGCGCGGGAGGCAACCCGTGAAAATTTGTTTTTTTCTTTCATTTTGTAAAGTGTAAATAGATTTTTCTTTTTTTTTTCTTTCTTCTTTTTCTTGATTTAGTACAAAATTTTTTCGTTTTAGTTAGTATTTTTTGTTTTAGTTAGGTGAAACCTATTATTCTAACCAATTTTGTTTAGTGAGATGATTTTCAGGTCAAACGGAGAAAAATGTGCACGGAATCATGAAGGAAAAGGCGAGGTATGAAAAGTTAATAAAATGTAGAAGACAGTGAGCTGGGGCGATAGCTCCGTGTCACGGAGGAGGACCTCCGCGTTACCCTCCGTGATACGTTGAGGTGTAATCTGGAAATTTCAAAATTTCCAGAAGGCTATCGTGATGGCTCCGTGTCACGGAGGCAGTGCACCGCGATGCACTCCGTGACACGTTGTCGTATAAATTGTGACGGGTCACACCGGGTTGCCGGGTGACCCGCGTGTTTTCTACCTTTTAAATCCCGATTTCTCCCTTTTTTTCCCTCATTTTCATTTTCCTCCGCGACCAAATGTCCCAAAACCCCTCTCCCATCAACGTGCCACGGCTTAAGGCAACAAATTACCAAGTTTTCTTCGCTTATTCAACGACAAGGTAAAATGGCAAGCAGGCAAGATAAAGGTAAGGGTGCATCAACTTCAGGCACTGGAAGGAAAAGACTCAGACTGGGCACAGCAGTCCCAGCAGCACCAGCAGTTCCACGCGGCCAGCGCCGCCAATACGGAAGATGATGGGTGACTGATGAGGGGAAGAAGTGGTATGCTAAGCACAAAGAAAACAAATATTTCCCCGAGGAGCATATAGCACGGGAACCATTAGCACAGGAGTTCCCCAGAATAGTTCAACGGATCGAGGCTGCTGGGCTAAGTTTCATATTTCAGGAGCCCAAAGAATGCAACCTACACTTGGTCCGGGAGTTCTATGCTAATTGGAACCCGACAATCAGAAGCCACACCATCAAGATCAGAGGGCAGATAGTCACTCTGGAACCCCAACAGCTAAATGCCATCATAGGAGCGCGGGACACAGACGCCCACGTTCTCCGCCAGCTGAGTATTACCCCACCGTATGCCGACATCAGACGCACACTATGTAGGGCTCGATGTACAGCTAGATGGAGCAGACACAAAGAAAGGGGCTACCACCAGACTCTGCCTTATTCTCAAATGAACAGGGAAGCCCGAATCTGGATGAAGATAGTCTGCTCGTGCCTAATCCTGGGGGTACACATGACTGATGTGACCCGGGACCGTGTTTGCCTGGTGTACGCCCTGATGAAAGGGCTGGAGATTAATGTTGGGGCGGTCATTATATCCGCCATGAAGAGAGCCCGACTACACCAGGGCCACAAGTATGGGTTCGGTGGACTACTCACCACCTTTCTCAGAGGCCTCGACGTCGAGGAGGAGGCTTTGGATTACATCCCGCAGTTGGAGCGGCGGGCCTTGGACGTGACCAAAACTAAGGCTCCTGACACCACCCACGGGCTAGTGCTGACACTTGGCGAGCAACATGCTCGTGATGACCAGTACATGGCGCGGATGTATGGGATGCAAATGCTTTAGCTCAGGATAGGTGGGAGACCAGCCACGGAGGAGGAGCTATGGCAGCTCGAGCTAGATTACCCATTTGGCGAAAATGCTAGGGCTCTATGCCGAGTGGGGCCAGCCTTTGTAGAGCCCACTGACGATGACATCCCCACGGACGAGGAGACACGTCGGGAGGACTCCGATGTGGAGTCCAATGACGAAGAAGGAGGCGACTCGGACATGGGAGATGAGGCAACAGCACCTGATGAAGAAGTGGAATACTTTGACTGATCAGGGAGTTCCACCACCCGACTTTGTGCTATTTAATTTTTGTGAACACTGGGGACAGTGTTCGGTTTAAGTGTGGGGTGGGGAGTAGTTAGGTGCTGGGCTGGGCTGGTTTGCTTGTTTATTTTCCTCTGTATTTTTGTATGTATGTTTCCCTGTGGTTGTGAATTTTTAAATTGTTCTGTATCTGTACATGTTTGGGAATTGATTTGTGTTGATGAATATTGATGTTGCCAGCTGAGTCTGTAAAATTTTTGTAAATATTTTTGCTCATCGAAATGATCGATATTTTTAAAATTTTGCGAAAATATTTTGTTCATATTTAAAATATTTTGTGAATAATTTTTCTATCGAAATGATCGATGTTTTGCAAAAGTTTTTCAATTTTTTTTAATTTTTGGGTTTCTCGGCGTTTGTTTTCGGTTCTTTTACCGAGAATAGTCCCATTGAACCAACGTCATAGTTAGTGATTGTTCCCTATGATGGATGGATGACGACCGTCTTAAGGGAAATGTAGTCTGTAGGAGTAGTGATTTTAATTTATTTTCAGTTTTTTTTTTGGTGGATTGCATCCCGGAACCTGTAGTTACTATATAGTTGTGAATTTTTGGCTGCGTGTTGTACCTGATATTCAAAATGCAAAAGTGATTCGTATGAAAGCATGCAATCTTGTAAATATGTTGAGATGCCTAGGTTGTAGAGTTCGATTCGGTGTGATTGAGGCTTAATGTTTGAATTCATGTAATGAGCTGATTGAAGAGTCTGTGAATACATCTTGAATCGAGCATGTGCATAAGGTGTGAAGTGAGGTATTGTTATTCCATGCTATTGTGAAGTGTCTAGAATTGCCTGGTATGTGTACCAAACGAAATGAAGGAGGTGTATTGTAGGAAAGGATGTAGGCATTCTTTGTTTTAACCGAGAGTTTCTATTTTTTTCTTGTCATACTCCCCCTTTATGTGATTGCATACCCTAGTCAGCCCTTTGAGCCTTTAGCCTATTATTTCTTTCTTTCGTCCAAAAAGTATAAACTGAGCTTAATTCTTTCTTTTCATTAGCCGTAAAGTCTATACAAAACTCTTAAGCGCTTAAGAAGTGAAAATAAGGTTCCCAAAGTGTCAAAGAGTGAGAGTGGTGAAAAAAGAAAAGAAAAGCAGAGTGAGGAAAGAAAAGAAGAGGTTGAAGGTGCACTGGTTATAAATAAACGATAATGAAGGTGCATGAATAATCTTTGTTATTGTGTCAAGTGTGCTTAATGAAATGGGCCATACTAAGGTAAATCATCAAGAATGGGATGATGAAGAAAAAAGAAAAGAGAGAAACAATGTCCATGAGTTGATGTGAATGTGTTGCAAAGGCGCTTAAGGATGCTAGTGGCTATTATTGGATAATCCAATATATACTAGTTCCATAGCTTCCATTACAACCCATTAAAGTCCTACGTGATGTTACATTGCATTTCTTTATATTAGTGGAGTAATACACTAAGGGCAAGCTTATGGGTCATGACATGATGCATGTGAATTCTTTTGGGAGAGAGAGTGAAATTATTTTTTACATGCCCCTACTTGAATGTTTGTGTGTCACATGAGCAAAAAGGGGAAGATTCTCTTGAGTTGTGAGGGCACATGCTTGAGAAAAGACTGATTTTCGTGTCGGATATCTTGATTAGCTGATTTGCATGAGTTTGCCGATATCGAGAATCAATTCTTTAAGTCTAGGAAGTCTTAATGTATTGAAGGTTATTGCATTGTTGAGACCATGCATGTTTTCTTGATGATTTGCGATATTGAATGATCGGTATGACCGTAGCTTAAATTGTCGCACCATAGTAGCGAAGGTTGGGATGTAAATTGCATGAATTGTATGTTTGTTGTTCGAGGACGAACAAGGATTTAAGTGTGGGGTAAGTGATCATGGGCAGATTTATATGCCCGAGTGATACTCAAAAGTATCATTTTTGCCTTGTTTATCTAGCAATGTGTATACATTTTCATGTAATTGGTAATAAAATGTGAATTTATACTAACCAACATGATTAGCATTATTTTGTAGGTAAAATGTGATTTCGGGAAGCTAATCTGCATGTTGGATGATATTGGAGTTGGACTTGAATGCGAGCAAGGGAAAAAGCATTGGACTGCACAAATTAAAGGGGCTCCGCGATGGATCCGTGTCACGCTGCCATCGTGGAGGCATTCTGCCTGGAGGGTGAAAAATTCATCAATTCCAGTGGAGGCTCGCGACAGCTCCGTGGCACGGTGGCTAGCCTCCGCGTTGCACGACGTGCCACGTTGGTGCTTTATTCCCGGACCCCCAAATTCCAGTGAGGGTCCGCGTTCATGGCGTGTCATGGAGGCAGTGCTCCGCGATGCACTCCTTGACACGTTTCTTGTTATTCCGGGAAAAATTCCCACTAGTATAAATAGAACACTTAGGTTCATTTTTCATAATTCAGACTTGGTGGAGTAAGGACGTGGGTTACAGGCAGTTGAGGGACGAAAAGTTCAGGGTTTTTTCTCTCTTTCTTTCTTCTTTAACTCAATTGTTTGTATGATTAACACTTGTTTTAGGATGATTAATCCACAAATGAGTGGCTAATTCCCTTCCTTGTTGAGGTTATGAACACTTGTGATGAATTTTGATTATTAATTATATGGTTTTTCATCTTTTTCTTCCATGTTGTTCTATTAATTCTTGTTCTTACTGCATTGGTGTGTGGCCTACATTAATGTATATCTAAAAAGTCCGATTTCACTCGAGAGAGCACCAAATTGGAAAGTTGTGAATTAATAGGATATTGTTCTTTACTTGATTTGGGAAAATTGAGTTTTGATGTGCTTTCCTGATAGAAGTATACTTGAAAGCCGTATTAGTCAATTTAGGAACCGGAATTGTATTGCTAGGTCATGAATTGCATTTGATCACAGAAATGTAGACGGATGGTTTATGATTCTTAAGTGAGATTAAATACGAGAGTTTTAATCTCTTGGCTAATGTTCTTGGCTAGCAACTGGAAGAAAATATTAATCAATTTATGATGATAATCAAGTTCATTACATGTTCTTTAACCTCGGCATGCTTTTATCCATAGTCCAAATTCAAAGTAGATAATTGTTAGAAGTTTTAGTATAGAATTAGAAAACAAATTATTCACTTTTTGGTTACGTTGTTGTTAGCATATTTAGAAGTTAATTAAAATATAGTATAGTATACTTAAGCAAACTTCACTTAATCCGAGTCTCTGAGGGATTGATACTTGGCTTACTAAAGCCACTTACTACTTGTTCGACCACGTGCACTTGCGTGTCGGTTTAGATACCTAAGGAACCAACCGAACATGCTTAGTTGGTTTAGATGCTTCCTTCAGTTGTGGGAAGCTCGATTACAGACTCAGGGATTATCCTTCCACTAGATAGGGTGACGATAGAGGTCGTGCCCTAGATACCTCTTTAGCAGCTCTAGAGGCTCGCCCATCCCAGTAGAGAATATCATCTAGCGTAGGTGATGGATAGTGCTAGAATCATTTCTATGCCCTTTTATCATACCAAGGGCATGAGAGCTCACAAGATGTGGTCACGAGTATCTTACAAGTTTTTCACCTAGATGTTTAGGCACTGCTAGATCCAGAGGCCACATTATCCTTCGGGACTCCCTATGTTTGCTATGAGATCTGGTGTCAGTAGATATGATGTGAGTTTACAGCACTTTCGATGCTCAAAACTACGAAAATAACATGGACTTAGGTATGTTCATGTGGATATAAGGCACTTTTTCATTGGTTACGCGATAAATAGGTGTTGGAGCAAGAATGTGCAAAAGATAGCTTGAAAGTGCAGAAAATATGCTTAAGTCACCGGTCTTAGTACGAGTCATAGGTTGATGCTGCGAGCCGTACTGAAGATTGTGAAAAGTTTCAGAAGGCTAAGTTATAAAGAGTGCATCATACGACTCTTAGTACGAGTCGTACAACGCTTGTACGAGCCGTAGCATTGAGTCATGGAAAAATTCAGAAAATTTGCATAAGAGGCTGACTCTTGAGATGGATAGCCAATACGAGTCGTGGCATCAACGTACGAGTCGTACCAAAGCCCAACACTTAGTTAAATTTCAGCCGACCAAGGACATACGGGAAGAAGGTAAAACTAATACAAACCTGCTACGGGTCGTAGGAACGATCGTGGCACAGGCGGCACCAGTTATGGAAATTCACCCTGTTAGCCTAGGAAAAGGATTTTTATGTCTGTATAAATATGTTTTATGTTTTATTTTCATGAGAAGACATTGGAAGTAGTTAGAGAAGGTTTGGAAGTAAGTAAAAACATAGAATTAAGTTGATTGACTTATGGTCAACCTTTTCTTGGTTTCTTTCTTGATCTTTGTGAATTGGTTTTGAGTTATTTCGGATATGATCAAAGAAGTTTTTCTCTCATCTACGATTGGAAGTATTGATTTATGTATTTAATGATGAATGCATATTACAACCTTGCAACTATGAGAGGCTAAAACCTTCATAGCTAGGGTTGTGGGAACCATGGTGGATTAACAAGCTAGGGTTACATAAAGTGATTCAAAACCAATGCAAAATAATTGTATTGTATTCTCTTCATGCTTAAACGTTTCTTAACAGTGTACAACGTTAATACTTGCCCAAATTCTTTACTTGCTTGAGCCTAGAGAGGTAGAGATTAGGAAAAGAGAATTACAACAAAGCCTTGATCTTGATGATCATTTATTAACTTGAGATGTGGTCACAGGATAGTTAAATTTGGGATAAATTTATAATGTTTAAATTTAAATCGCCCATAAGACCTGACCCGGTGATTTAGTATAGTCATCCAATAGGGACGAACCAGTCGTTTGGATGAACTTCAGTTATCAGTTCTATAAGTAAGCATTGGTGATGATCACATATGGATACTCGAAGCAGTTATGAACCCATGGGGAACACAAACCCTAGTTATCCTTCATTCTTTATTTCAACAAAAATTTTAACAGTTGTTTTAATTATTACTTTCTTTAGAACCCCCAATTTGGAGTAACTACCCAACAAGTTCACTTACTGGCTTTAGTCTAGCTCTTCCATATTCCTTGTGGGTTCAACCCCAACATCTTAGTTGGGTTCTTGATTGATAATGTCTGCTCCATACTTCAATAGGAGGTATGTTTTGATAAAACAGCATAGTACGATGGAGTGTGCTGGGAGCTAGAGAAATTTATGAGCAAGGCACTTCTCTCACTGCCAAACAAAAACAAGGTAGAGCATCCAGGAAGAGCTGCGGATCCTCAGAAACTCACTGAATGATGTTGAGGAGATGAAGCGGATATTAAGCATCTATGGCTTTAGTGAATGGCCAAAACTCCAGCTAAGTATACCGTAGAATTGGTCCGAGAGTTCTACGCCAACTATTTGGCCACCATGGAACAAAATACTAAAGAGGGGCAGAAAGTAAAAGACCATCCTCGACTGGAGAGTTATTTGGTCCGAGGACGAGAGGTAGACATATCAGAGCGGACCATCTCTTGGGTTTTGTATGGACCACAATCCGTTCCTAAATGGATGATGCCGGAGTATGAGTACAAGGTGGAGGCAATGAAGCAAATCAGGCAGTTGGGTTTGGAGGAACGGCAGAGGCAGCTGCAATGGTTGGTGGGTGTGATTGCTGAAGATAAGGAGGAAGTTGAGTGGGTTATTGGTGGAAAGCAGGTTACAAAGAACTCACTTAACTTCATAGCCAAAGCATGTTGGACACTAGTACGCCACTTTTTAGCACCCACAGTCAACGACAACACATTGAGTGCCAACAAAGCAGGTTTGGTGGCATGACTCATGTCTCGATATCCTATCAACAACTCGAAGATCATCGTAGAGGAGATACGAGACCAGGCGGTGGGATTGAGCACTACCATCCCATTCCCGAGTCTTGTATTCAGACTATGAACAGAGGTAGGGGTGCCAATACGATGGGGTGAGGAGCTTCTGATTGGAGGGTAGACGATAGAAGACATCGGCCTTATCCGAAATAAAATGAACCTGGTAAGCTGAGCCTGTCTTCCCACAGTAGTTCCATAGACCCAGTCAGTAGGGGACGCACAGGTGAATGCCCCCACCTTACAGGAGTAGAGCGAGACACCGTTTACAAATGCCGATCATTCAGAGGCAGCTCCTAGCACTTCAACTATGCCATAGCCTAGCCCGCGGACTTAGAAGCCAACAAGGCATGTCTTAGTGCCTCAGGACTTCCTTCAATAATTGGCCAAAAGGTTGACCATGGCTGAAAGAAAAATTTAAGCTATAATGGAAAACGTGAAGCCATGGGTCAAAGCAGAGATAGACACAGCAACTCAGGCCTTACATGTTCGCCTATATGGATTTGGGAGCCAGTTTAACACGTGTATGATAGAGGGGACAAATAACATCAGTCTCCGTGAGGAGTTGGGGGCTCTTTCGAGCCAAGTAGCTGAGTTGTCATCACGACAACCAGCAGTCATAGCAGCCTCCACTCTTCCAGACCTCGATGAAGGGCAAGAAGAGGAGATTGATTTGGGGGCTTATTGGGAGCCAATGACAGCTACTGGAGGTAAGGGAAAGGAAAGACCTTCTGAGGATGTTAGAGAGGAGAGTTTGAGGAAGAAAAGGAAGAAGGAGAGACGAGAACGCAAGTGGGCCAGAGCAGAGAGCCTACAAACTCATGACTCACATATGTCAGTGCTGCAGGAGCGAGCTAGAGGAGTAGGCAGCTCCACCATGACTCAGCCCGATCTTTTCTAGTGTTCGTGACCCTTCGGGCAAGCCACCTTCAGCCTCGATTAACACAGGCCACTGGTAGTGCCAAGATTACAGCCGAGGTACCTCCTCCGCAGGATGACAAAAATGCTTAAAGCGCCACAGGTATGTTCCCTTCCCTATGTTCTTGTAGTTCATTCTTCGGGGATGAAGCTTAATTTTCAAAAAGGGAAGGGGGTGATTTTTGGATTCGTCCGAGCGTTTTTCTTACTGTGTTTCTTACCCTTGGGCATGCTATTTAGTAGAACCAGCATGCATAGGATTTTATTTTCTTATTTTGTGATTTTTTTAATTAGGAAATAACTTAGGAGTACTCGGCCAATGAAAGTGCACTATTTTTGGATTTTTGAAAATAATTGACCCTATTTAAAATTTTGGATGAACTAGCTATGTATTTGTGACTGCATGCATAATTTCTATGGATCTTTTGGTGTAATTTAGTTTATTAGCACGAGGAGTATTGTTAAGCTATGTGTGAACCAAACAAGTAAGGTGAATATAAGTCATGTGCCATGAGAGAGTGAGGTGTAATACTTAGTTGAGTAGTGTGTTAAAGATCTAAAACTTGCCTGGTTGATCTTTGCATAGGCTAAGGATGGTTGGTTAGGATATGATCATAGCCGTTCTTTGTTAAGCCCACTTTTAGCCTAAATAACCCTACCAAAATCATATGACTCCCTTGATTCCAATTTTGAGCCTTTAACAGGCCATTTTTCTTTAATTAACTAATGAACCGTACCCATTTTTTTATAATGAACCTATTTTGGCCCTGGTCCTTCCTTGGATATTGCGAACCTCAGCATAGGTAAAATGCATAAGTTGAGGGTGGCTAGAGTAGGGGTGCATGAATGGTGGGAATGAGAAAAAGGGAAAGAAAAGAGAAAAGGTTAAAAATGAGGTGTGGTGTGAAGAACAAAAAGGAGAGATGGAAAAGTTATAAATCTTGAAAAATAAAATTCAAAACAAAAAAAAAATATAAAATGCTTGAAGAAGTTGAATATACACTACATCGATACAAATGCACATAAAAGAGGTTAAAAGGGAGGAAAAGGAATGAAAAGCATAAAGGGTAAAATAGGTGAATGGTGAAGCCAATGTATGTAGTGCCAAGGAAGAGATAATCACTTAAAAATATCTTATATTTACCATGTCTTATAGTGATCCTAATCTGACCATCTGACAAACTGAAGTAGAGAAAATACGGGCAAGCCTATGGTATCTGATACAAAGTACTTGAAACTTCTCTGTGAGAGTGAGCGCCTCGCTTGTTTAGTCCCATGCCATATCTAACACTATATATTTGAGTGGGGACTTCATTTGTTGTGACGGTACATGGATTATGTTTACTTTTACCATTGGTTTGTGTGAAAAGCATCGGTGATGACTTGATTGCCTGTTGATAGGTAGATGACGTGTCTTAATCCCTGTTTATCATGTTTTGTGGTTGCTTGTAGTACCTTAGCTGATGTTAGGTCATGGAAAAAGGGTCAGAAGTTGTTGAATGTATAGTGCAAGTTTTGTTTAGTATTGGCTGTAGTATTCTAGGTTTATTTTCTAGCTGAGCGTCGTATTTAGTTTTTCTTTTCTTTTCTTGAGGACATGCAAAACTCTTAAGATGAGGGTGTTGATGTGTTGTGAGTTTACAACACTTTCAACGCTCAAAACTAAGAAAATAGCATGGACTTAGGTATGTTTATATGGATATAAGGCACTTTTTCATTAGTTACAGGATAAATAGGTGTTGGAGCGAGAATGTGCAAAAGATAACCTGAAAGTGCAGAAAATAGGCTTAAGTCACAAGTCTCTATACAAGTCGTAGGTTGATGCTATGATCCATACTGAAGATCATGAAAAGTTTCAGATAGCTATGTTATAAAGAGTGCATCCTATGACTCCCAATACGAGTCGTACAACACTTGTACGAGCCGTAGCATTGAGTCATGGAAAGATTCTGAAATTTGCACAAGAGGATGACTCCTGACACGGATAGAAAGTACAAGTCGTGGCATCAAGGTACAAGTCGTTCCATCACACTTGTGTAGAACTTCAAAAAAAATTGAGAATTCTCAGAGTCAAGCCACGGAAGCACAGTACAACTCGTAGGGAGCATGTACGAGTAGTACAAAAGCCCAACAATTAGTTAAATTTCAGCCGGCCAAGGACATACAGGAAGAAGGTACGACCCATACAAACCTGCTACGGGTCGTAGGATCAATCGTGGCACAGGCGGCACCAGTTATGGAAATTCACCCTATTAGCCTAGGAAAAGGATTTTTATGTCTGTATAAATACGTTTTATGTTTTATTTTCATGAGAAGACATTGGAAGTAGTTATAGAAGGTTAGGAAGTAAGGAAAAACATAGAATTAAGTTGATTGACTTATGATCAACCTTTTCTTGATCTTTGTGAATTGTTCTTGAGTTATTTAGGATATAATCAAAGAAGTTTTTCTCTTATCTACAATTGTAAGTATTGATTTATGTATTTAAAAATGAATGCATATCACGACCTTGCAACTATGATAGGGTAAAACCTCCATAGCTAGGGTTGTGGGAACCATGTTGGATTAACAAGCTAGGGTTAAATAAAAGTGATTCAAAACCAATGCAAAACGCTTGTATTGTATTCTCTTCATGCTTAAATGTTTCTTAACGGTGTACAACGTTAGGACTTGCCCGAATTCTTTACTTGCTTGAGCCTAGAGAGGTAGAGATTAGGAAAAGAGAATTACAAAAAAGCCTTGATCTTGATGATCATTGTATTAACTTGAGTTGTGGTCGCAGGATAGTTAAATTTGGGACAAATTGATAGCGGTTAAATTTAAATTGCTCATGAGACCTGACTCGGTGATTGAGTATAGCCATCCAATAGGAACGAATGAATCATTTGGATGAACTTTAGTTATCAGTTCTACAAGTAAGCATTGCTGATGATCACATATATATACCTGAAGCAGTTATGAACCCATAGGGAACACAAACACTTGTTATCCTTCATTCTTGATTTCAACCAAAATTTTAACAGTTGTTTTAATTATTTCTTTCTTTAGAATCCCCAATTTGGAGTAAATACCCAACAAGTTCACTTACTGGATTTATTCTAGCTCCTCTATATTGCCTGTGGGTTCGACCCCAACCTCTTAGCTGGGTTCTTTATTGACAACATATGCTTCATACTTCGGTAGGAGGTGTGGTTTGAGCGTTATCATTAGTTTCTAAACCTCTAAAATCTCTTATCAGTCTCTACTCCTATCAATAAGTCAATCTTTTCTCAGAGGGTATATAGAAACTGCCCAGTTATAGTTCTCCCAAAAGTCATCTCAGCTGATCTAGTAGAGTTAAATATTACAGACTTCGATGTTATCTTAGACATAGATTGGTTGTATTCTTGTTATGCTTTAGGTAATTGTAGAGCTCTTCCAAGGGTTATGTATATCATTTGGTTGGGGTTAAGGATTCTATGTATGAAATCCTGATTCTCCAGTCAGTCCCAGTTGTTTATGAGTATTCAGAGGTATTCCCCAGTGATTTACTAGGAGTCCCTCCCGAATGGGTGATTAACTTTGGGATCAACCTTCTCCCTAGTATGTAGCCCATTTCCATTCCTCCTTACAAAATCGCTCAAGTTAAGTTTAAGAAATTGAAGGAACAATTGAAGGATCTCTTAGATAAGGTATTTATCAGGCGTAGTAAGTCCCCGTGTAGTGCTCTAGTCTTTTTTATGTGAAAGAAAAATGGTTCTCTTAGGATATGTGTGTATTACAACAAGTTGAACAAGGTCACAATGAAGAATAATTATCCCATTCCTCGGATTGATGACTTATTCGATCATCTTAAGGGCACTAGTTGCTTCTCTAAGATAGACCTCATATCTGGCTATCATCAGCTTAGGATTAGAGAGTGTAGCATTGTAAAGACAGCCTTTTCGGTATGGTCACTATGAATTTGTGGTTATGTCATTTGGACTGACGAATGCTTCTGCAGCTTTCATGGATTTGATGAATATGGTGTTCAAGCAGTATTTGGATATGTTCTTTATTGTTCTCATAAATGACATCCTTATATACTCTTAGAGTGAGGAGGAGCATGCTGCTCATTTGTGGATTGTGTTGCACACTCTTAAGGATCGTCAGCTATTTGCTAACTTTAGCAAGTGTGAGTTTTGGCTGAAATTAGTTGCATTTCTTGAGCATGTGGTGTCTAGTGAGTGCGTGTAGGTAGACTCTCAAAAGATTGAGGTGGTGAACAACTGGCCTAGACTTTTCAATTAAATTGATATTAGAAGCTTTTTGGGCTTAGGTAGTTACTATAGGAGGTTTGTAGAGGGATTTTCATTTATTGCCTCACCTTTGACCAGGTTGACTCAAAAGAAAGTCAAATTTCAATTGTCCAGTGCTTGTTAGAAGAGCTTTTAGGAATTAAAGGCTCTGCTCATTTCATCTCCAATCTTGACCCTGCCAGAGGGCACATATTAAAGGTGGCAAGGGAACTAGGTCTGTCCCGGTCCAGTTCAGTTCCGGTAATGGACACAGTACACAGTAAGACCTGGTTCCAGTAGGGTGTTTTACCATTTAAGCCGGTATCGGTAGACCCAATTCCAGTCCGATTCCGTTACCGGTTAACGGTCAAAAACTTTAAATTTTTTTGTGTAGTTACCAATAGGAGCCATTTGGCAACGGGCACTTGGGCCCACCAACAGCTCCTAACAGCTCTTTTTCCCCCAAAAAAGCCCCTACCCCCTTAACACCTCTACACTACAAATACATCCCATATCCATCCTATTTTTCTCACAAAATCTTCAATTCTCTCTATTATTCACTAAAAGACTCAAACTCACAAATTCTCTCTAGTTTCTACTCTCGAATCTATTGATTTTATATTCTGTGGTATTGACTAAATGGAGTTAGGAGATTTTTTTGAATCCATTTGCAAGCTTCAATTGTCATCTCCCAATTTCGGCTTTTAACATTTGCGGAAAATGCAAACGTTTCAGTACATTTGTTCCAACTTTAATTTCTTTATTTATTTACTTATAATTTATTTTGTTGCTATACTTATATTGCTTGTGAATCTTTTATTCATTATTTATTTATTTAATATCTCTATTTTCTTATTTTATATTTTAAATATGGATATCGATAAACAAAGTAGAGGTAAAAGAATTATGGGTGCTACTACTACGGGATGTTAAAATAATTCTAGATCATTACTACCACCGCTACCGCCTAGATTTAGTAATGTAGATGAAACTTACTTACCATGTCAACAACCTTATGATGTTAATTCTACTACTCAGTTAGACCATGATACCATGGATAGAATTTATACTAATTTTGAAGAAGACTTAGAAGATTCTCAAGAGGTACAAGAAGAAGAGTTAGAGGAGACCCTTACCCCTACTGGTCTAGTTGCGGAATTACCTATATTTACTAAGGCCACCAGGGTCGAACATCCTAAAAGGTTATTATTTTGGCAATTTATGGATCAAAATAGTGAAAAAGCTACTTCTACTTGATTAAAATGTAATAAAGTATTTAAACATTTGACTGGGGGATCAAAAGGTGGGATGGAGTTGCTAACTAAACATTTGATACCCTGTAATAAAGAATTTTCTCACCTAGAAGCTGTTGCTAAGACTAAAAAAATGGTACACCTTTACATGAAGGATCTATAGGAGTAGGAGGGTCTAAAATGGTTAAAACTGTTTTAAATAGGACTAACGCTACTGGCCCAAGCACACACGTCATGTATAGTCAGGAAAAAGATGGTCAATAATTAGCTAAAATGGTAGCTAGTTGTGGTTTGCCTTTCAGGTTTTCTTCACATACCGGGTTTATTCATTATATTCGGGAGGTGTATAATCCATCTTTACAAAGTTTTTCTAGAAACAAAATTAAAAAATGATATTTTTAAATATCAAGTTGAACACTGACATTATCTTCATTGTCTCTTTGTATATTTTTATGGCAGAATATCAATTACTTCAGATATTGGTCATACTATTAATGATAATAATTATTTTACTATTACCTCTCATTGAATTGATCATGAATGGAATATGGAAAAGAATAATAGAATATAAATACGTAGAAGAGAGTAAAACTGGTTCTTACATAGCTTTTACAATAGTACGTACTTTACAGTATTTTAATCTTTTTCATAAAATTATGCATGTCACTTTAGATAATGCTTCTAATAATTTGAAAGCAGTTGATTTTCTAAAACCTAGACTTTGTCCAATTGATAATGATGCCTTTCATGTTAAATGTGTTGCACATATTTTTAATTTAATTGTAAAAGATTGTCTGATACTTTTGGAGTTAGTTGTCAAAAAGTTAGACTTTCTTTTGCTTGAATTTTTAAAGTGAAAATAAAGGCTAGACTTGTTGAATATAAAAATCGTTGTGTAGAATGACAACTTGAATATAGAAATGTTCCAAAAGAAGTGTCTACTAGATGGAACTCTTTATATGAAATTGTTGAACTAGCTTTGTTTATCGCATGTCCATATAATTAGTTTATAATGATCATAATGCAGATACTTATTCAAGACTTTGTGATGATGATTGGATTCAAGTTTATGAAATTATTAAATTTTTGAAAACCTTTTATACAGCTATAAATGCAATATCTTGTCAACATTATCCGACCAATTCTTCAGTTTTAGTTAATATTACTGCTATTTCAAAGGAATTTGCAATATTTTTAAAAATTGAAATGTTTAAAGAGCCTATTCAATATATGATCGAAAAATTCAAAAAATATTTTTTCCCTATTCCCCAAAATTTTTTGACTGCTACTTTATTCAACCCTTTTTAAAGAGCTCAAGGTGTTAAAAAGACGGTTGAAGCTATTTATACAAATTTAGAAATTCCAAGAGTAGTATAATACCTAAAGCTAGAAACTTATATAATGTATATAGAAAAATCGAACAAAATGTTCCACTGACGCGACATATTTGTTCTAGGCCTAGGGTAGAAGAAGTTGATGACTTGATGGGTGATTATCTTGGTCTCAAATCATCTAACAATAATGAATTTGATTCATTATTTCGCTGGAACGAGATAGTATCAGAGATGCAAATGAAGAGCCATAACTTTTGGCATTGTGGAAGAACCATGGAGAACAATATCCAAGGCTTTCAAGGGTGGTTCACGATGTATTAGTCTTTCAAGCGTCTTCAGTAGCTTCAGAGCAAGCTTTCAGTGCGAGAAGATTTATTCTTTGGGAAAAGAAAGTTTAGAAATATCGGTGTCATTTAGAGATTGCATAAATGTTGAACAAAGAAACTTTGGACTGGTAAAGTTATCGGCCTAAATTGAAGAAGAAATAGATGAAGTGATTGGGGCAAATAGCAATGATGGCATGGACACAATAGAGGAACAAGGAAGAGTGCCAATTCCAAAAAATATTTCTGAGGACATGATAATTAAGTTACGAAAACAACAATTTGGAGATTTTAGATATTAGTTTAATAATAGAGGTCTAATTGAAACAGAACCCTTCCTAGAAGGTGGCTGCATAGATTAGGTACTCTTTTAGTCTTTTAATATTTTATAATGTTTGTACAATTTTATTTATTTGATTAAATTGATAGGCTATTTGTCTTAATTTTTTTTATTGATTGTCTTTTATTTAGTGCAACTCATTTTATAGATACTTAGTATTACTTACTTAAAAATTAATTTATATTTGATTTGCTAACTTAGTAACTTACTTCATAAATTTATTAGTAGTTACTATTTTACCAAAACTTTAATAAGTTACAAATTTAATTTGTTTTGACTTTTGTAAAAAAATTAGTTAGTTTTGTAAAAAAGTTCATAAGTATTAACTTTAAAATATTTAAAAGTTCATAAGTTATTAACTTTATAAGTTTTCACTTTAAAAATTATCAAAAAATATCCCCCAAAAAATGGTTAACTTAAATTCTTAATAGACTAATAATTAGACTAATGGACTAATAATTATTAAATTATAAAACTTTTAGTAAAAAAAATATATAAAGAAATTAATTCAAAAAATAATTGGACCCGGTCTGACTCGATTGCACACCAGTAATACACAGACCAGACTAGACAAGGGGAATACCCGGTAGACCCGGTTTCGGTCAAAGTTCTGGTCAATCAGGTCCCAGAATCGGTCCGTTTACGAAAAAAATTGGACAGTGTTTCTGGTCTGCTACCACCCTTAGTACACATGGCTTTATTGTGTATTGTGATGCCTCAAGAGTTGGCCTCGAATGTGTGTTGATGCAGCATGGTAAAGTCATTACTTATGCTTTGAGATAGCTTAAGACTAATGAGAAGAATTACTCAACACATGACCTTAGGTTAGTAGCGACAGTGTTTTCGTTGAAGATATGGAGGCACTATTTATATGGTGTACACTTGGATGTGTTTATAGAGCATAAGAGCCTTTAGTATGTGTTTACTCAGAAGGACCTGAATTTGTGGCAAAAGTGATGGCTCAAGCTTCTCAAGGACTTTGACATGAGCATCCTTTATCATCCAGGGAAAGCCAATGTAGTGGTGGATGCTCTTAGAAGGTTGTCTATGGGTAGTGTGGCTCATGTGAAGGATAGTAAGAAGGCATTGGCTAGAGATGTCCATAGGTTTCTCGCCTAAGGGTTTGCCTTACAGATTCGGCCGATGATGGTGTCTTTGTTTAGAATGGTTCAAGATCTTCATTGATGATAGACATTAAGGTGAAGCAAGATAAGGATCCTATCCTTGTTAAATTGAAGGAAGCTATATAAAATCATAAGTTGGAGGTTTTCTTCCAACGGGGAGATGGTGTACTCCGATATCAGGGTCGATTATATATTCCGAATATGGAGGATTTAAGAGAGCGGATGTTGTGAGAGGCTCACAGCTCTTGATATTCTATCCACCTAGGTGCCACCAATATATACTGTGATCTATGGGAAGTGTATTGGTGGAATGGAATGAAGATGGATATTGCAGAATTTGTGGCTAAGTGTCTGAATGACCAACAGGGTAAGGTTAAGCACTAGAGACTAGAAGGTGTGATTCAAGATTTCAATATTCCTACTTCAAAGTGGGAGGAGATAAATATAGACTTTATTACTGGTTTGCCTAGTACACACCTTCAAAATGATTCTATATCGGTGATTATGGATTGGATGACTAAGTCAATACATTTCATACTAGTTAAAACTACAGATTCAGCTGATGAATATGCTAGAGTTTAAATTCTTGAGTTAGTCAGGTTGCATGGAGTTCCAATGTCCATTATCTCATATAGAGGTACTCAATTCACCTCACAGTTTTGGATGTCATTTCAGAAGGGCTTGGTACTCAAGTTAAGCTTAGCACAACTTTTCATCTACAGACAGATGGTCAGGCTGAGCGGACCATTCAGACATTAGACGACATGTTGAGATCTCATATGATTGACTTCAAGGGTAATTGGGATGATCATTGATGTGTTATGGTTTACAACACTGTTGAAGTTTAAAACTTAGGAAAGATGCATGGTCTTAGGTGTGTTTATATAGATATGATGCCCTTTTGCTGTGTTTTCAAAGAAATCATGTGTTGGAGTTGAATTCTGTAAAAGAAGTGAAAAGAGTGAAGAAAATGGTAAAGTTACAGGCCTCAAAACGAGACGTACCTTAGTGGTATGAGTCGTACTATGCTATTGTGATAAAATTCAGAGGAACTGCATAAGGCACTGACCAAATACGACTCATGGTATGAGTCGTACTAGAGTAGTCGTGGAAAACTTTAGAGAAAATGTTAAATAGCAGATTCTATGGTATGAGAGGATGCCACGAGTCATACTATAAATGTACGAATCGTACCCAAGGCTTGTGGAAAACTTTAGAGGATGCCAGACTTTAAAGGATCGGACCATGACAGAGATGTACGACTCATGACATTATTGTACGAGTTAAACCAACTCCCAGGACCTAACCAATTTCAAGACTTCCTAGCATTGTATAGATGGAATGTATGACTCATAGCTACAAGCTATGAATAATTGGATCTGGCAGCGACAAATTTGGCAGATTCTTTCCTTATCTAGAAAAGGTTTCTAATTATTAGTATAAATACTTTTCTAGGTTATTTTGTGAGAGATAAATACTTTGGAGATTCTTTTGAGTTGTATTCTGGATTCTTGAACCTTCCAATATTCTTGGAGATCAATTACATGAAATTTCTTGAAGAATTTATTCATTTGTCTTGATTTGTTCAAACTTGAATTATGCAATAATCAATTAGGTTTTATTTCAATCATCAGTGTAAGTCTCTAGTTATGATTTCTTTCATGAATTCTAATTTTTCTCTTACAAATATGATATGTTAAAATCTCTACACTAGGGTTGTGGAAACCATGGTGGAATGACTAAATAGGGTTTGCACATAGTGATTCTAAACCAATACTTATGCTTGTATTGTCTTCTCTTCATCTTAAATATTTCTTAACGGAGTGAAACATTAGGACTTTCCCAAATTCCTAACTTTCTTGAACCTAGAGGGGTAGAGATTAAGAAAAGAGAAAAACAAAAATGCCTTGGAGTTTATGTTTTATTGAATAACTTGAGTTACGGTCACAGAACAGTTAATTTGGAATAATTGATAATGGTTAACATGAAAACACTCAAGTGACCTAATTCGATGATTGAGTTTAGTGATCTAATAGGGACGAATAATTCGTTTAGATGAATCTATGGTAGAAGTTCTATAGGCTATGTATTGGAATAGATCACTAGTGTAATCACCCAAGTTTTTATGAATCCATGGGGAACACCTCCTTAGTTAATTGCATAAATTTGATCACAACCATAATCTACTACTTTCTTACTTGATTCTTTCTTTAGAACCCCCCCCCCCCCAATTAGGAAATAATTGTATTAAAAGCATAACTACTAGTGTTATTCTACATCCTAACCATATTTCCTATGGGATTCACCCCAACCTAGTTGTGTTCTTTATTGACAATGTCCACATCATACTTTTACGGGGGTATGGTTTGAGCATTATCAATCATTTACCTCTCATTGAGTTTGCCTATAACAACAGTTATCACTTGACCATTCAGATGGCCCCGTTTGAGGTTCTTTAGGGGCAAAGATGTAGATCACCTATTGGAAAGTTTGAGGTAGGCGAGGCTACATTGTTAGGGCCAGATTAAGTTCTTCAAGCTATGAAGAAGGTTTAGCTCATTAGAGAAAGGCTAAACACAGCTCATAGTCTTTAGAAATCCTATACATATACGAGAAAAAGATACCATGAGTTTGCAATTGATGGTTGGGTGTTTCTGAAGGTGTCACCCATGAAGGGGGTGATGATATTTGGAAAAGAGGGGAACCTTACTCCTCGGTGCTGGTCCTTACAAGATTCGGAGGATTTTTGTCAAGATGGCTTATGAGTCGGGGTTTCATGTAGAGTTAGCATCAGTGCATCAAGTTTTCCACGTGTCCATGTTGAAATATTGCATTGGCGATCCAGCTCTAGTATTACTAATAAATAGCATTGGAGTGAAGGATAACCTCACTTATGAAAAGGGATCCGATTAAGATTATTGACTGTCTGGTTTGGAAGTTGAGGAACAAGTAGTTCACTTCAAGTGAAAGTTCTTTGGAGGAATCATCTTGTAGAGGGAGCTACTTGGGAAGCTGAAACAGATATGATGGCCAAGTACCCTCACCTCTTCCCTTCCAGCTCAACTTCAGCATAAGGTGCTAGTTACTTCCATAGTACTATATTTAGTTTCATGTTAGTTTCATATCCTTCAATTCCCCTCATGTCTTAGTATGCATGTATGATTCATTGATTCAGTTCAGTCTATGTATCTCAGTTTGGAGTTAGTCACCTATTAGTATTCAGTTCATAGCTTTCAGTTTTGAGATTTCAACTCTTTCCCTATCTTTTTCAGCTCTGTTAACCTCCATTCAAGAATAAATATTCCCAAGGGGAGATAATGTAACACCAAAATGTCCCTAAGATATGGTCCTAAACATAGAGTTGTAACCAATTGAAAATCAGAACTTTTACCTCAGGATGGACCGCCACGAGTGATAGTATACAGAAGAGTTGTCATACCAAGAGGATCAGAGGAATGTCTAGAAGTTTTTCAGTGACCCCAAGCCATGTATGACCTGTGGTACACTGGGTGCAAGTCATGATAAACATCCTTGGAAAGAGGATCAGGAGTAGCAAGAATAGTCCCGCTACTACGGGAGGAAAGTACAAACCGTTTAACCTTGGTACGAGCCGTACCACACGTCCTTGGAAAGGGGTCCAGAGACTAATCAATCTGGCTCCAGTGACCACGAGGGGTCACTATGAGCCGTGGTCACTAGACAGGTAGTTTTAATTGCGATATTTCAAGGGTGTTTGTATAACTTCCTATGCTTTTAACTCCTAAACCATGTTGTTTTGGGTTTCCTAAGAGGGATATTTAAGGGTTAAACTTAGACTAAACTCTCATTCCTCTTCTAACTATAACACCTCCAAAATTCCCTAAGATCATATTCTATATATGAATAAAAACACCAGCAGAAACCAGTCAAAATCACAAAATGACTCACTTTGCGAGTCATCAAGTCACTTAACAGTTCGTTAAATGAGTCGTCAAGTGGTGTGTTTTGGAGTTTGGAAGTTTTCTTCCCAATGATGATGAGTTAGGCCACGACTCGTTAGTTCAAGTGACTATTCATTAAGTAAACCACTATGAAAACTTTAGGATGAGAATTAGAGGATGAACAAGTTGGTTCCAGATGTAACGATAGGACCTAACAAGTCATTAGGTAATTTGATTACTAATTAAGTGACATGTTTTCACTAATGGGTCCAATTTACAGACGAGATCTCAGTTGTATTTTCATAAATTCTTGTGTTTTTAACTCTTATAGTAGATCGTTTTGGGTTTCCTAAAGGGTGAATTAGAGGTTTTAACTTAGCATAAACTCTCATTCCTCTCAAAACACCATAAGTTGAAGATCTAACCTCTCAAGGATCTCAAGGTCCTAGGTTCTTCTTCCCAAATATCTTAGGTCTCAAGTCTAACCAAGAGGTCATCAAAGTCCAACTATGTGGGGTTATGAATAGGGGATTTCATCCACCCTAATTCCCAATCCCAAGTTCAATTCCATGAATTCAATTCTTTCAAGTCTCCATGAATTCAATTATGATAACATTATTTTTATGAAAAGTTCTCATGAATCTCTACTTTCAATTTATGATGATTTACTCAAGTATGCATGAATTTCATGAATATCAATTTATGTATCATAGCTGTAATTTTCAACATTTGTTTTTATGCTAATTCATGTATGTCAAGGAATCTATGTAATCACCATGTTTTTAAACTAGTCCACATAAAATCCATGTTTCATGTATGATTATGAGCACTATATATGATTTTGAGAGTAGTTTTTAACACCGAGTAGGCCAAGGATCAACATACTCAGGTCTCAGAACTATGTGCCATTGTAAAACAAGGGGTCCTCGCCAGTTGAGAGTGTCTCCCTTTCCCCGATCCTAAGGAGTCCTTTCCAGTTGAGAGTATCTTCCTTATGTTATTCAGCTAATAAGTGACATCACACCTTCATGGTTCTTACCCTTGGCAAGGTATGGACACTCTCCCAACCAAGGGTACAAGTTAGGCTCCATGATGCTCACTTAGAGTATGTCGATTATGAGAATCTTCCACTGTTCCTCATGTTTTCTATTTTTCATATTCAGGATTTATGATATCATGATTTATGTATTTTTGACCCATTAATCAGTTATGAGTCTTAATTATAGTTTTTAACATGTTAAGATTTACGATTTTAATTACAAAATCTTGGGTCACCATAATTCAGTTTATGATGAACAACTCATGTTTTATGACTATCACAATCATTATTTACAACATGTTTTCCTTACTCTCATATTTTACTTATCGTTCATACTCAGTGCATTCAAAGTAGTGACCACATACTTTTGTGCTATATTGTCTCATGATATTGGTTTAGGTGATCAGTCTCAACCTGTCGCTAGATTTTCTCTTGTCCCAGCTTCATTATAAGCTTGTGGTGAGTCCTTATCATTTGAGGATGTCTACTATGGCCTATGTTTACTTTCAGTCATTTCAGTTTTAGACTTAGTAGAGCTAGTTGGGGGCTTTGTCCCTTCAACTCATCATATAAGTAAAGGCTTTCAAACTTGATGTATAGATATTCAATTAAGTTGATTTGTTGTTCCAGGTAAGTGCCTTATGATATCTTAGACTTCCGCTTATGTTATATCTTACGATTCATTTTTTTCTAAGTGTATGCTTATGCTTATGTTTGCACGTACCGTGGGTTAGCTTGGAGCCATCTGTGGTTCGAGGTGTTGTGCCATGTCTAGGGTCCATGCTTAGTCGTGACACTAACAACGTAGATTGAAGATCGAATTCCCTCAAGACTCTCAAGAAACTAGGGTTCTTCTTCTTTAATTCTTCTTGGGTCTCAAGCTAGTGTCAATAGCTCTTTAAGCCAGGTATGTGGGGCTATGAAAGGGGGATTTCTTCCACCCTAATGCCCAATTTCAAGTCTAATTTCATGATTTTAATTCCTTCAAGTCTCCAATTATGATTTTCATGAATTTTCAGGGTTAGACCCTTTTGATGCAAAATCTATGATATCTTATGAAGTTGATTTTCTCATGATTTTATTATAATTTATGATTATGATCACATGATTTCTATGAAAAACTCTCATCATTCTCTATTTTCAAGTTAGCGTGATTTTGCTTATTTATGTATTAATATCATGACTATCAAGTGTATGTATCATGGTTGCATTTTCAGTATTGTTTTCATGGCTAGTTCATGTATGTCGAGTAGTTTATGAATCTATCTTGTTATTTTAAATGAGCCCATACAAAATGCGTGTTTAATGTATGATTATAAGCACTATTTATGGTTTTGGCAGTAGTATTTAACATTGAGTAGGCTAGCGTTTAGTGCACCTAGGTCTTAAAACTATGTGGCACTGTAGAATAAGAGGTCCTCCTAGTAGAGAGTGTCTCCCTTTCCCCTAGCCTAATAGGTCCTTGCTGGTTGAGAGTGTCTACTTTATGTTATTAGGCTCATGAGTAATATCATACCTTCATGGTTCTTATCCTTGGAAATATATGGACACCCTCCCAACCAGGGGTACAGGTTGGGCTCCATGATGCTCACTTAGAGTATGTCGGTTATGAGAATCTCCCACTGTTCCTCATGTTTCATGTCTTTTCATGTTCAGGATTTATAATATCATGTTTTATAGTATATTCAACACATTGATAAGTTTCTGAGTTTTACTTATGTTTTCAAATATAATAAGCTTTAAGATTTTATTTTCAAAACCATGGGTCGTTATACTTCATGTTATGATGAACAACTTATGTTTTATGTGTCACACCCTATAACCTAGAGGGGTATGACCGACACCCTATGCCGCACCTCATCGACCACACTCTGCCATAAAACTAACTACTACAGGCCCGAACCAACAAGGTTAGACATCATAACTATAACAAAATCGGAGAAAACGATAGCAAAATACATAAATTGATTTACAGACCAACCAAATGATAACAATAGTGTTATACCCCGTAGGATTCCCTGCACCTAGATGACCTATTCGCACGTTGGTTAAGCATATTTGAAGGCAATACGTGCTAGAGAAAGGCCCAGGAAAAGATCGGATGAGAAACCTGTCGAACCATCGCGGAAGGAGCCGAGGCTGAGCCCCTCCGCGATGGCAGCGTGTCACGGAGGTGAGGCCTCCACGTTGGCTCCGTGACACGTTGGCCTTGTCTAGGCCCAAGTATATAAAGCCCCACTTCGGTTTTAAATCATTAAAAACTTATAATTTCCAGTGAAACAGAGAGGGATCAGCAAATGAGAGATAAGAACGAAGGAGGTAAGATAATTTTCGTCCGATTACGCTGCTAAAAGTTGTCCAAACTCAAATTAACCTCAGATACTGAGGTATTTAGCGGCAGAGAGCATTCCTACGGATTTAGTTTCATGAAATACGGCCGACGAATCGTCGAGCTACCGAGCTAAGGTAAGTGGAATTGCTCTAAACTAATGTCTATGTGTTCCTAGTTGTGAAGTGAGTATTCCTCCCTTCTGGACCTCTGAAAAATAGCGAGTTTTCGACCGTCCTTCGATAAGCCTAAGTTTAGGCTATAAACTATATCGAAAGTGACGTTGCTCTTCAAAATAAAGTTGTATTTAGTATTAATTGACATATTTAAGAATGCAGTTGGGAGAAAATAGTTGAAGTACTGGCTGAGCCTCGTCTGACAGACGGATAGTTCGAGGATAAGGTATGTAAAGCTAGTTTCCTCGGCAAGTTAGTAAATCTCGGTATAGTAAAGCAATTTAAAAGCCAGTAGAATATTCAGAAGTCATGTGTTATGTTTATTACGAATGTTGGTACGATATTAGAAGCATCATGTTGTATTTAGCGCGAAACTTGTTAGCATGATATAGATTCTAATATAAGTGTTAGGAACTGCACAGCATGCTCAATATGTGATATGACACAGAATGTTAGGATATCATTGTATTAAGTTGAAACCCAGTAAAGCAATGTAATATCTATAAGACATCTTAGAAGTAGAATGATAAGTTAAAATGAAGTTAGAAAGCATGTTAGGAATAGTAAATCATGTTACTATAGAAACTCAACATACAGCATAGTTTTCAGCAGAAAGACCATATCTTGTTCAGCATTAGACCCAGTACAGTCTGGCAGAAGACTATATTTATACGTATATACTATTACCAGCCTCAGCATGTATTAAGTACGCACATATTACTATCACTAGCTCAGCATATAGTATATACAAATACTTTACCACTATTAGCTTCAGTATGTGGGACATGCAGATAGTATTACTAGTTGAGACCGTTGTATTGTTTGGGGTTGGACTACCTAGCATCCATGACCGCCCCAGGGTTGATAGATGTATCGACTCGTTCGCCAGAGGACGAGGATACGTCGCTCTTCGGAGTGGCATGCCGTCCCATAGGGGACGAAGATGGGATGCCAATTTTCCCCATATTGTGCCTTGATCGGCCCTTACACACCCCTGTCAAGCGGATACGCCCGGGTGTTGATTCAGGAGTCCTCCGGACTCTGATGCAGTTATAGTCAGGGGCTCAGCGAGCCCAAGTGCTTACCCAGGGGACCGGCGGGATGCTTATAGCTATTTCAGGAGATGGGATGACCGGGGTAGGGGTATAGATTCTGTGCTGGTTGTACCTCCCGGCTTATGGGGGCCGGGTAAGGTTTGTGTGTACTATATTATGTTATGTTATGTTATGTTATGCCAGGTTACATTAGAAACGAGTAGATCGGCAGTAGAACGATGCGTCTCCAGGTATGACTCCTACTCCTTCCAGTATAATTAAGAGAAGGTATGATTTACATTATCATACAGTTAATATATTCTTTTCTACTTCAGTTTCATCAGTTGTATTGTTGTTTTCAGATATTTCTTTCAGTTATTGCTTTACATACTCAGTACCAGCGGTACTGACGCCCGGTGGGGCGCTGCATTTCTTGCCTACAGGTACTCATACACAAGCAGGCGATCCGTCGTGATTCCGATTAGCGCTTGAGTATTCAGCTCCCGTCATCCGGAGACTGAATCCCAGAGGTGTATTCCATTTTCTTTTGTTGTATAGTATGGGTAGGTCGGGGCCCTGTCCCGATCATTTCTATTGTTATTCCTAGAGGCTTGCAGTCTATATATATATTACCCTGTGGTCAGATGAACTGGTCGTGTGAGGCCGTGCAGTTGTATAGTTGTTAGTACTTTTGTTTCCTTTATGTTGGCCGTGTGGGGCCATAGTTCGACAGTAGTGGTGACCTTGCCGGTCACGTAGCTATCCAGTACTTCAGGGTTGAGTTATAGATAACTAGACAACATGGTGGCCTTGTCGGCCCGCATAGGTTTCCTTATAGTTGCTTGTTTCTGGTTAGCTGTCAGCATAGGTACAGGTGGCTATAGGCCTAGTCGGCCGGAGGCTGTATTTACAGCCGTCATATAGCCCGTTGTTTCCCTGAATCTGAGTTAGAGCCAGCCAGGCACCAGATGTGCTCAGGCTCAGCAGTCTAGCAGTTCAGATCCTAGCAGGGCACCAGGTGCCAGTCATACCCCCCAAGGCGGGGTGTGACAAACTTGGTATCAGAGCATGTCGTATCCCAGGGAGTCTGCAAGCCGTGCTAAGTAGAGTCCTACCCATGGATGTGTTGTGCACCACATACTATGGGTAGGGGGCTGCAAGGCATGATAGGATGGTTGTCTTTATTCAGTCGTGCTGTAGAGCGGAACAATATAGGGTTGAGTCCCTAAAAGCTTACTATATTCTTTGGTTACAGATAATGTCAGACCAGCGACATCCTATCACAGGCCGGAGCTTAGATATTGCAGTAGGGGAAGGCACCAGCAGGATGCCTCACCCTCGTTTAGAAACAGCCCGGTCAGAGGGCACTACAGGGGCATCGTCCCAGCCTTCTCAGCAGTCTCCACCACATCAGGAGCCACTAGGGGTGACACCAGCTCCAGCAGTCCCTATACCGACCCCTTCCTACCAGGAGGTTAGGAGTGCGGTAGTTATGTTAGCATAGATGATGGCTGCTCAGCGTCAGCCGATGCCGTCTACAGTTATGAAGTCGTCAGGATGGCCCGGTAGTTCGAGGGTCCGAGAGTTCTTGGCTTTGAATCCCCCACAGTTCACAAGTACGTACCGGACAGAGGACCCTCAGGATTTTCTAGATCAAATGCAGAGAATTTTCAGGGTTATGCATGACACGCCTACAGAACCAGTTGAGTTGGCAGCATTCCAGTTACGGGACATCGCTGTATTGTGGTATGAAAGCTGGGAAAGGTCCCGAGGGAGAGATGTTTCCCCTCCGACCTGGTCTAGCTTCTCAGGAGCTTTTCTGGATCATTATTTGCCGCGGGAGATTCGACAGGCCCGGGTAGACCATTTCCTACATCTGGAGCAGGGGGCCATGAGTGTTCGGGAATACTCCTTGCGGTTTGATTCTTTGGCTCGATATGCACCGGCCTTTGTTGATACCATGGCATCCAGAGTACACTGCTTTATCATGGGGTTGAATCCAGAATATGTTGAGACTTTTATTACGACTACACTGCGAGAGGACATGGACATTGCTCAAGTTCAGGCATTTGCCCAAAATATTGAGGGCATCAGACAGCGGCATCGGGAGATCAGAAGGGACAATCAGGAACAGCGTCGCCGGGACAGGCCAGTTGAGTTACAGAGGGAGGCTCGGGGAGGACCCAGGCCATGATTGTTAGATAGGCCGCCTAGGCCCTTGCCTCTGCCACAGCCGCAGGGGGGTAGATTCAGCCGCAGGGGGCAGTCAGAGACTAGTAGAGGCTCGCAGAAGGCAGATTCACCATTTCAGAGGAGGGCGGAGCAGAGTAGGTATACTCTACCACTCTGCCCTATATGCAGTCGACGCCATCCTGGAGCATGCAGGTATGGTTCCACTGCATGTTATATTTGTGGCCAAGAAGGGCATTTGATGAAAGATTGCCCAGCCAGAGGTCGAGAGGACAGGGATAGACAGGATAGGGCATCTACAGGGTCACGAGCCACAGCATCCTCGGCAGGGCGCAGGCCCTCAATTTCAGCAGGCAGGGGTCGGGGCAGATCAGAGGCCTCCAGTATAGGTGCGGGTCCAAGCCGCACATATGCCTTACCAGGGAGACAAGATTCAGAAGCGTCGCCGAATGTTGTGACAGGTATGCTAACTATCTGCTCACACCCTGCTTATGTATTGATTGATCCAGGGTCTACTTTGTCCTACATTACTCCATTTGTGGCACGAATGTTTAGTATTGCACCAGAATTATTGCAGCAACCCTTTTTAGTATCCACGCCCGTCGGTGATTCTATTGTGGCTAGCAAAATTTACCGAGGGTGTACAGTAGAGGTTGCTGACCGTCAGAACATAGTAGATCTGGTCGAGTTAGAAATGATAGACTTCGATGCCATAATGGGTATGGATTGGTTAGTACCGTGCTTTTCCAACGTTGAATGTTGGACCAAGACGGTCCGATTCCACTTCCCAGGAGAAGCAGTGCGAGAGTGGAAGGGCAGCACCGCTACGCCAAAAGGTAGGTTTATTTCCTACCTTCAGGAGGGAAAGTTGATATCTAAGGGATGTATTTACCATCTGGTCAGAGTTCAGGATGTCCAAGCAGGATCTCCGACACTCCAGTCTGTCCCGGTAGTGAATGAATTCCCTGATGTGTTTCCTGATGAGTTACCTGGTATTCCTCCAGAAAGGGAGATAGATTTTGCTATTGACTTGTTACCATGCACTCAGCCGATATCAATTCCTCCCTATCGTATGGCTCCTGCAGAACACAGAGAATTAAAGGAGCAGTTGAAAGATTTATTGGATAAAGGTTTTATTAGGCCGAGTACTTCACCGTGGGGTGCGCCAGTTTTATTTGTGAGGAAGAAAGATGGCTCGCTCTGAATGTGCATAGAGTATCGGTAATTAAACAAAGTTACAGTAAACAACAAGTACTCGCTTCCCAGAATTGATGACTTATTTGATCAGTTGCAGGGAGCCAGATACTTTTCTAAGATTGACTTGCGGTCCGGATATCACCAGGTTCGAGTACGTGAGAGAGATATTCCTAAGACAGCGTTCAGGACCCGATATGGACATTTTGAATTTCTAGTCATGTCCTTCGGGTTAACGAATGCCCCGGCAGTCTTCATGGACCTGATGAACAGTATATTCAGACCTTTCTTGGACTTGTTCGTGATAGTATTCATTGATGACATTCTGGTGTATTCTCGCTCTGAAGCAGATCACCGGACTAATTTGCGGACAGTGCTCCAGATCCTCAGGGACCGCCAGTTGTATGCTAAATTTTCTAAGTGTGAATTCTGGCTTAACTCAGTGGCCTTTTTAGGGCATATCATGTCGGATGCTGGTATACAAGTAGACAAGCAGAAAATAGAAGCGGTTAAGTCATGGCCTAGGCCTACCACTCCAACTGAAGTTCGTAGCTTTCTGGGGTTGGCAGGATATTACAGGAGGTTCGTTGAAGGGTTCTCGACCATTGCGGCACCTCTAACCAAATTGACGCAGAAAGCAGCAAAGTTTTAGTGGACAGAGGCATGCGAGCAGAGCTTTCAAGAACTGAAAGACAGATTAACCTCCGCCCCAGTGTTAGCATTGCCGGAGGGGACAAAAGGTTATTTAGAGTACTCTGACGCATCAGGCGTCGGGTTAGGTTGTGTGTTGATGCAGCATGGTAAAGTGATTGCATATGCTTCCAGACAGCTGAGGAAACACAAAAAGAACTACCCTACCCACGACCTGGAATTAGCCGCAGTGATCCACGCCTTGAAGATGTGGAGGCATTACCTGTACGCGTCCATGTTGATATTTACACAGATCATAAGAGCCTACAGTACATCTTCACTCAGAGGGAGTTGAATCTACGGCAACGCCGCTGGTTGGAGCTGTTAAAAGATTATGATGTGAATATTCTCTATCACCCCGAAAAAGCTAATGTAGTGGCAGATGCCCTGAGCCGTAAGTCAATGGGGAGTTTGGCGTATTTGCGACCTGAGAAGCAGCAGTTAGCCAAAGAAATTCATCAGTTAGCTGGTTTAGCCGTTCGAGTAATGGAAACAGAAAATAATAGAGTAGTAATTCAGAATTCTGCTGTGTCATCATTAGTTACAGAGGTAAAATAACGACAGCACGAGGACCCTGACTTAGTCCAGCTCAGAGATAGAATTCAGAAAGGTAAGGAGTCAGATTTCCAAATGACGGAGGGTGATGTGTTACGCTGTAAGGGCCGCCTCTGTGTCCCGAATATTTCAGGGCTTCGTGGGCGGATCATGCATGAGGTACATTACGCTCGCTATTCCCTCCATCCAGGGGCAACGAAAATGTACCATGACATCAGAGACATCTACTGGTGGCCAGGTATGAAAGCTGAGATAGCTGAATTTGTATCTAATTGTTCTAACTGTTAGCAGGTAAAAGTGGAGCACCAGAAGCCAGGCGGTTTGATGCAAGATATAACGGTGCCTACGTGGAAATGGGAAACGATAAACATGGACTTTGTAACAGGGTTACCCCGTAGCAGATGCAGAAATGATTCCATTTGGGTAATAGTTGACAGGCTGACAAAATCAGTTCATTTCCTACCAGTGAGGGCTACCTTCTCGGCTGAGGATTATGCCAAATTATATATCAGAGAAATAGTTAGATTGCATGGAGTGCCGATATCCATTATTTCAGATAGGGGAGCACAGTTTACAGCTAGATTCTGGCAGTCATTCCAGAGGGGTTTGGGAACGTAGATCAATTTGAGCACAGCATTCCACCCCCAGACAGAGGGGCAAGCTGAGCGGACTATCCAAACGCTCGAAGATATGCTACGAGCGTGTGTGCTAGATTTTGGGGGTAGCTGGGATGAGCATCTTTCGTTGATTGAATTTGCTTATAATAACAGTTATCATTCAGCTATCTAGATGGCGCCCTTTGAAGCATTATATAGGCGAAATGTAGATCGCCGGTGGGCTGGTTTGAAGTGGGGGAATTAGCATTGGTTGGCCCAGACATTGTTCGGCAGTCAGAGGAAACGATAAAGCTTATCCGAGAACGTTTACTGACTGCTCAGAGCCGCCAGAAGTCTTATGCAGATATGCGGCACAGAAATCTAGAATTTGCGGTAAATGACTGGGTATATCTGAAAGTGTCTCCGATGAAAGGGGTGATGAGATTTGGCAAGAAAGGCAAGCTTAGCCCGAGATTCACTGGGCCATATCAGATTCGGCGAAGAATAGGCCGAGTTGCATACGAATTGAACTTGCCTCCGGAGTTAGCATCTGTTCACCCAGTATTCCATGTCTCTATGTTGAGGAAGTTCGTAGGAGACCCTTCTACAATAGTTCCCGTTCAGGATGTCCAGGTCACAAAAGAGTTAGAATATGAAGAGGTTCCAGTAGCTATTTTAGACAGACAGATTCGCAGGTTGAGGACTAAAGATGTTGCGTCTGTCAAAGTATTGTGGCGTAACAGGAACCGTGAGGAAATGACGTGGGAAGCTGAAGAAGATATGAAAGCTAGGTACCCTCACCTATTCCAGGCCTAGTCAGGCAACAAGTATGTCCGTATTATTGCTTATGTAGTATCTTATTGTTGTATATGTATAAGTGAGGAAAATTGATACGTAGCCATCCAGTGAATCCTACAGTATTGTGTACAGTACCTGTATTGGACTTTTCTGCATTTCAGGTTTTTGGTATAGTCCATATTACAGGGGAGACTCTGGCGAAATGTTTCTAAACAAGTAAGTTAAGTAGTCTGATCTTGGGCAGATTTATATGCCCAAGTGATACTCAAACGTATCATTTTCTCCTTGTTTATTGTGCAATGTGTATACATTTTCATGTAATTGGTAATAAAATGTGAATTTATACTAACCAACATGATTAGCATTGTTTTGCAGGTAAAATATGATTTTGAGGAGCTAAAATGCATGTTGGAACAATATCGGAGTTGGACTTGGATGCGATCACGGAAAAGACATTGGACTACAGGATGTAAAGGGGCTCCGCGATGGAGCCATGCCATGCTACCATCGCGGAGGCACACTGCATGGAGGATAATTAATTTGGAAATTTCCAGTGAAGCCTCGCGACAGCTCTGTGGCACGGAGGCAAGCCTCCGCATTGCATGTCGTGCCACGTTGAGGCTATATTCCCGGACCCCAGATTTCCAGTGAGGGTCCGCGTTCACGCTATGTCACGGAGACAGTGCTCCGCGTTGGCCTCCGTGACACGTTGCTTGTTATTCCGGGAAAAATTCCCAATAGTATAAATAGAACACTTAGGCTTATTTTAAATTAATTCAGACTTGGTGGAGCAAGGACGTGGGTTACAGGCAGTTGAGGGACGAAAAAGCTCAGGGTTTTTCTCTCTTTCTTTCTTCTTTCAATCAATTGTTTGTATGATTAACACTTGTTTTAGGATGATTAATCCACAAATGAGTGGCTAATTCTCTTCCTTACTGAGGTTATGAACAATGGTGCTGAATTTTGATTATTGAATTGTATGGTTTTTCATCTTCTTCTTCCATGTTGTTCTATTAATTCTTGTTTCTACTGCATTAGTGTGTGGCCGACATTAATGTACATCTAAAAAGTCCGATTTCACTCGAGAGAGCACGAAATTGGAAAGTTGTGAATTAATAGGGTATTGTTCTTAACTTGATTTGGGAAAATTGGGTTTTGATGTGCTTTCCTGATAGAAATATACTTGAAAGTCGTATTAGTCAATTTAGGAACCGGAATTGTTTTGCTAGGTCATAAATTGCATTTGATCACAGAAATGTAGACGGATGGTTTATGATTCTTAAGTGAGATTAAATACGAGAGTTTTAATCTCTAGGCTAATGTTCTTGGCTAGCAACAGGAAGAGAAGATTAACCAAACTATGATTATAATCAAGTTCATTACTTGTTCTTAACCTTGGCATGCTCATATCCATAGTTTCAATTCAAAGTAAATATTTGTTAATAGTTTTAGTATAGACTTTATAAACAAAATTGTTTAACTTTTGGTTACGTTGTTGTCAGCATATTTAGAAGTAAGATAGAATATAGTATACTTGAGCAATTTTACTTATCCAGAGTCTCCTTGGTTCGATACTTGGCTTACTTAGCCACTTTATTACTTGTTTGATGACGTGCACTTGCGTGTCAATTTTTAACCTATAGCAAACACACTGAACATAGTCCTCTAGATAGCAGTATACATTCGAGGACGAATGTTCTTAAGGGGGGGAGAATGTTATACCCCGTAGGATTCCCGGCACCTAGATGACCTATTCGCACGTTGGTTAAGCATATTTGAAGGCAATACGTGCTAGAGAACGGCCCGGGAAAAGATCGGACGAGAAACCTGTCGAACCATCGCGGAAGGAGCCGAGGCAGAGCCCCTCCGCGATGGCAGCGTGTCACGGAGGTGAGGCCTCCTTGTTGGCTCCGTGACACGTTGGTCTTGTCCAGGCCCAAGTATATAAAGCCCCACTTCGGTTTTAAATCATTAAACACTTATAATTTCCAGTGAAACAGAGAGGGATCAGTAGAGGAGAGGTAAGAACGAAGGAGGTAAGATAAGTTTCGTCCGATTACGCTGCTAAACGTTGTCCAAACTCAAATTAACCTCAGATACCGAGGTAATTAGCGGCAAGAGAGCATTCCTACGGATTTAGTTTCATGAAATACGGTCGACGAATCATCGAGCTACCGAGCTAAGGTAAGTGGAATTGCTCTAAACTAATGTCTATGTGTTCCTAGCTGTGAAGTGAGTATTCCTCCCTTCCGGACCTCTGAAAAATAGCCAGTTTTCGACCGTCCTTCGATAAGCCTAAGTTTAGGCTGTAAACTATATCGAAAGTGACATTGCTCTTTAAAATAAAGATGTATTTAGTATTAATTGACATATTTATGAATGCAGTTGGGAGAAAATAGTTGATGTACTGGCCGAGCCTCATCCGATAGACGGATAGTTCGACGATAAGGTATGTAAAGCTAGTTTCCTCGGCAAGTTAGTAAATATCGGTATAGTAAAGCAATTTAAAAGCTAATAGAATATTCAGAAGTCATGTGTTATGTTTATTACGAATGTTGGTACGATATTAGAAGCATCATGTTGTATTTAGCGTGAAACTTGTTAGCATGATATAGATTCTAATATAAGTGTTAGGAACTGCACAACATGCTCAGTATGTGATGTGACACAGAATGTTGGGATATCATTGTATTCAGTTGAAACCCAGTAAAGCAATGTAATATCTGTAAGACATCTCAGAAGTAGAATGATAAGTTAAAATAAAGTTAGAAAGCATGTTAGGAATAGTAAATCATGTTACTATAGAAACTCAGCATACAACATAGTTTTCGGCAGAAAGACCATATCTTGTTCAGCATTAGACCCAGTACAGTCTGGCAGAAGACTATATTTATATATATACACTATTACCAGCCTCAGCATGTATTAAGTACGCACATATTACTATCACTAGCTCAACATATAGTATATACAAATACTTTACCACTATTAGCTTTAGTATGTGGGACATGCAGATAGTATTACTAGTTGAGACCGTTGTATTGTTTGGGGTTGGACTACCTAGCATCCATGACCGCCCCAGGGTTGATAGCTGTATCGACTCGTCCGCCAGAGGACGAGGATACGTCGTTCTACGGAGTGGCATGCCGTCCCACAGGGGACGAATATGGGATGCCAGTTTTCCCCATATTGTGCCTTGATCGGCCCTTACACACCCCTGTCGAGTGGATACGCCCGGGTGTTGATTCAAGAGTCCTCCGGACTCAGATGCAGTTATAGTCAGGGGCTCAGCGAGCCCAAGTGCTTACCCAGGGTACCGACGGGATGCTTATAGCTATATTAGGAGATGGGATGACCGGGGTTGGGGTATAGATTCTGTGCTGGTTGTACCTCCCGACTTATGGGGGCCGGGTAAGGTTTGTGTGTGCTATATTATGTTATGTTATGTTGTGCATTGTTACATTAGACATGAGTAGATTGGCAGTAGAATGATGCGTCTCCAGGTATGACTCCTACTCCTTCCAGTATAATGAAGAGAAGGTATGATTTACATTATCAGACAGTTAATCTATTCCTTTCTACTTCAGTTTCATCAGTTGTATTGTTGTTTTCAGATATTTCTTTCAGTTATTGCTTTACATACTCAGTACCAGCGGTACTGACGCCCGGTGCGGCGCTGCATTACTTGCCTGCAGGTACTCATAGACAAGCAGGCAATCCGTAGTGGTTCCGGTCAGCGCTTGAGTATTCAGCTCCCGTCATCCGGAGATTGAATCCCGGAGGTGTATTCCGTTTTCTTTTGTTGTATAGTACGGGTAGGTCGGGGCCCTGTCCTGATCATTTCTATTGCTATTCCTAGAGGCTTGCAGTCTGTATGTATATTACCCTGTGGTCACATGAGCCGGTCGTGTGAGGCCGTGTAGTTGTATAGCTGTTAGTACTTTTGTTTCCTTTATGTTGGCCGTGTGGGGCCATAGTTCGACAGTAGTGGTGACCTTGCCGGTCACGTAGCTATCCAGTACTTCAGGGTTGAGTTATAGATAACTAGACAGCATGGTGGCCTTGTCGGCCCACATAGGTTTCCTTATAGTTGCTTGTTTCTGGTTAGCTGTCAGCATAGGTACAGGTGGCTATAGACCTAGTCGGCCGGAGGCTGTATTTACAGCCGTCATATAGCCCGTTGTTTCCCTGAATCTGAGTTAGAGCCAGCCAGGCACCAGATGTGCTCAGGCTCAGCAGTCTAGCAGTTCAGATCCTCGCAGGGCACTAGGTGCCAGTCATACCCCCCAAGGCGGGGTGTGACAAATAGCCGTCAAGACCATAGAATAGGAACAACCTATAAAATCATGCCCACCTGGCCAACAAGAACAATACAACCACCCATAGCAGCCATCTACGAGCCTCTATGAATAAAACAAAGGTGAATTGTCCTAGACAAGGCCCCGAACTACCCATAATACAAACATGTGGCAACTCCTGAAGACTTGGAGCTTTACCGACTCAGTTGGAACTCCACTCAGGAACGAAGAAATCAATCTACCTACTGATCAATGATAACGCTCAAAATCACCCTTGTAAAACTATGATGCAGACGTTGTTAATAAAGAACCCAATAAAGGTTTGGGTCAATCCCACAGGAAATTTGGTCAAGATGTAGAATAATGCTAGTATTTATGCTTTTAATTCAATTATCTCCTAATGGGGTTTTTCTTAAAATGTAAACACATAAAAGTATTAATGATTAAAGTTTTTATCAAGGTGATGCAAATAACTAGGGAAGTGTCCCCATGGATTCATAACTTCGGGTTTTGCACTTGTGATCTATCCCAATACATAACTTGTAGAACTTATAACATAAGTTAATCCAAATAACTAATTCGTCCCTATTGTATTACTATACTCAATTACTATATTTAGGTCTCTTGAGTGATTTCACTGTAATCGTCAGAAATTTGTTCAAAATTAACTATCCTTCGACCGTAGCTCATGTTATACAATAAACCATAAAGTTCAAGGATCTGTTGTTATTCTCTTTTCCTAATCTCTACCTATCTAGGGTTCAAGAAAATAGAGAATTCAAGCAAGTCCTAACATTGCGCTCCGTTAAGAAATGTTTAAGATGAAAGAGAAAACAATACAAGCATACATATTGGCTTATAATCACTATATGCAAACCCTAATTTGGTAATTTATCATGGTTCCTACAACCCTAGTTGTGGAGGTTTTAGCCTCTCATTATTGTAAGAGAAGAATTAGCATTCATTGAAGAAAATATAATTAAGACCTTACAATGAAGATTGAAAATAAAACCCATTTGGTTATTTCAATATTCAACTAAGAACAATTTAGAACAATGGAGATTGATTCCAAGAATATTCGAAAACTCAAGATGAATCTCCAAAAAGTCAAACTCTTCTCCAAGAAAGTCGTCCTCTAACTAAACTAACCTAGAAAATTATTTATACAAATAATTAGAAACCTTTCCTAAATTAACAAGGAAAACTAACTAACTACCGCCACCTTCTCCTATGACTCGTACAATGCCTAGAAGCTCTGAATTTGGTTAAGTGCTGGGAGTTGGTATGACTTGTACAAGCATCCAACAAGTCATACATTCTTGTCGTAATTTCAACCTGTGATTTCTGGCATCCTCTGAATAATTCCACGAGTGTCTTTATATGACTCGTACCTTGCTCCTATGACTCGTAGTTGCCATTCGTACCAAGGGATATGCCTTTCAACATTCTTTCTTAAATACACCACGTCTCCTTGGTATGGATCGTAGGTAGTCATCACAGATCATAGTTGCTACCCGTACCAGGAGACTAATCAAAGTGCATTCTTCTAAAGTTTTCCACGATTCACAGTATGTCTTGTACAAGGATGGTACGACTCATACCAATAGTCGTACTTGGCCAGTACCATGAGAAATCATTCTAAAGCTTATCACAACTCACAGTATGGCTTGTACCACTAAGGTACGACGCATACTAAAGTCTTTACTTGGCCCAATTTTTTCACTCTTGTTTCTTCTTTTACAACTTTCAACTCCAACATCTTATTTTCGTAAAAAAAAAAAGAAAAAGTTTATCATATCCGTATAAACACACGTAAGACCAACATATTTTCTCAATTTTAAGCGTCGAAAGTGTTGTAAACCCAAATAACATCAACACCCTCAACTTAAGAAAATTAGGATAGGAACACTATAGGACATTTCTCAGCTTGTTATGTAGGCTTTGGGCTTGGTATGGTAGATATGGATATTAGTGACTAACCCTCCTTGGAACTATGCACTATGGCTTCACTTTTCACTTTTTACCCCTTTTTTATTTTTTCAGCTTTTCCTCCCTTTTTTTCACCATTCAACTGTCATTTATGGGTGCGGTGTATTTTTCTCATCTTTTTCAATTCTTTTTCTTTTCTTTTCACTTTTGACATTTTAGCTCTTTTCTCTTTTTTTTTCTTCCTTTCTCATTTGACACCACCCCTACTCTTCTTTGACATTTTTTTTCTTTTTCACCCCTAACCGGTCTACACATCCGTACTATAGCCACCCTCAACTTAGGCATTTTTCCGAGTTTAGATTCACAATGTCCAAGGAAGGATCAGGGCCAAAAAGGTTCATTATAATCATGGAAAAGGTTAATAGGTAATCAAAGAAAAATGGCCAATTTAAGGCTTAAACATGGGATCAAGGGATTCATTTTTATTTGGTAGGGCCATTTAAGCTAAAGTGGGCTAAAAAAAACTGCCTATGATCCTTTCCTAACCAACTATCCTACAATCTGTGTAAAGACCAACTAGACAAGTTCTAGATCCTTTACACAGTATTTAACTAGTCAACAATCCTCAATCATACATGGTACAGGTTTGCATTTATTATACCTATCTTTTACATGCATAGGTAAGCCACAATTGCACATGCTAATCTACTAAATGCCATAATAAGATCAACAAAAGTCATGCTCTGCAATCAACAAACACAGCTAACACCAAAAATTTTAAAAAGGGTCATTTTTCAACAACTTCAAAAATAAGTGCATTTATTGGCTGTAAAGTACTCCTTAGCTACTTCTGGTTAAGAAAACACAAAATCCTAAACATGCCAGTTCTACCAGATAGCATGTCAGAGGAAAAAGAAACAAGATAAGAAAAATCCTCGAACGATGACAAAAACATAAAACAAGTACACCCCTCTTTAAAATGTATTCTACGTCCCAAAAGAATAAAAACATAAGAACTAGGAGAGGGACATACCTGTGGAACTCTAAGAGATCTTATCATCCTGCAGAAGTGTGTATGAAGGCACATTCCCCTTCGTTGCAGTCGTGGCACTGGCGGTGGCCGACGCACTCAATGGTGTCAAGGAAGTGATCACCCCCTTAACAGTGGTGGTCGCCATAGCAACCTCATCATCTACTCTGGCTGAATGTGGCTCACCTGAAGGTTCCTTTCAACCCGTAAGCTCTTTTAGGGAAATGATGGAGCTCCCCGCTCTTTCGTCTCTTTCCTGTAGCTCTGACATGTGCTCGTCATGAGACTGTAGGCTCTCCACTATCGCCCGCTTGCACTCCCTTATCTCCCTTTTCTTTATCTTCTTCGAGGGCTCCTTATTGATATATATTTTAGGACCTCTTCTTCCCCTTATCTCCACTAGCTATTGTCAAAGCCTAATATGCCGCAAGATCAAGCTCGGCATCCAAATCCAAAATAGAGAAAACAAAAGCCTTGACATACCTTGGAATACAAATAACACAATACAACAAAACTTCAACTCCTTAAGCTTACCAAGACACTTCCTAAGTGAAGTTAAACAACCAACAACAAGCTCCTACAAAAACCGACAAGCAAAATAACACGAAAGAATATTTACCGGCTAGTTTTTTAAGAATTCGATAGTAAGAAAGCTAAGGTTACAACCTACCATCACCAGCACCATCAACCCCAACCTTAGAACACTAATATTCAACATGGAAGAAATATTACCAAGCAAGTTCCGTGAAACATCTAGAAGAAAATCGAAACAACACCGCGACATGAGTTTTACGATGGATTCTAGCTACCCGACACCAAAACTCGCTTGACATAAACTTCCTAGCCCATGAAAAAACCTTGGTAAGCTAGCTTACCCTTCATGAAAATTTCAAGAAATGAAATAAGATAGCAACCCACCGACCAAAGGTTCTTTATATAGCCTTTCACCGCCTTGGCCCGCTTTAAAGTGCCTGTTGCACAGTCTCATGAAGACACGCATATCTCGCTATTCTGAAGTTGTACTGATGAACAATATAATATGTTAGAAACTAGAATCATAGATATTTAATTGTATAGGTCATAGGACCCCTAACTCCTTATGTATTGGAAAAAAAGCTCCGAGACATTTGACCTAAATTTCAATGTATTCAAGAAATAAATTTGCGATAAGCTTTTTTCGGCTTTTGTTATACAACTTAATCGATGTCCAATTGTCACACCCCAAAACTAGGAGGGGCAAGACTGTCACCCTATGTCGCACTTGATCGAGCACATCCTACCACAAAACTGACTACAACAGGCTAGAACCGACAAGGTTCGGCATCAAAACTACAAATAAATCAGAGAAAATGACAACAGAATACATAAATTGGCTTACAAACCAACCAAAAGATTACAGTAGGTTGTCAAGACCACAGAATAGGAGCAACCTATACAATCAAGCCCACTTGGCCTAAAAAAATAACACTACCATCCATCGCAGTATCTACGAGCCTCTATGAATATAACAAATGTCAACTGTCCAAGACAAGGCCCAAAAATACTCATAATACAAACATCTGGCAATTACGAAAGACTTGGAGCTGTACCAGCTCAGCTGGAACTCCACTCAGTGACAAAGAACTCAATATACATATCGATCAGCACCTGACGGCATGAAAAGTGCCCCCAACTAGGGCGTTAGTATGGAATTGTACCGAGTATGTAACGAAGAAGCAACAACAAGATTCAGATATCAAATTAACAAAATATATCAATAGAAATGAAGTCAGGAATAAAGTAAAGCAAACATAACATACCTATCCCCCATAAGCCTAGTAAGTCCAATGTAACAGGATAAGTGAATAACAAGAAGTCAGTCAACATCTAGCCAATAAAACTCACCTACCATTGTCAGTTCCACAAAGGATCCCTCCAAACAACTTACCCGGGTCAACTCTAGGCCCCTCAATAACCTCAGGTATCTTCAAATCACAAATAGCATCCATACCTTATAAGACAAAGATAATCCAAGGAAACAATACAATATATAAATTAAATCATAATCATAGCCTTGCGGGAAACCCTCACAGTCTTACAGACGTCTGCCAAACATAAGCACACACATCAGCAACAGTATTAATCAAAAACTTTTGGAACACCTCTTAGTTGCACGTAGTCGATGGAAGTCAGTCCAATTGGGAGAACTATTGCGATCCCAGAATTGCTCGGACATGACGGAATAACTCTCAAGTCATGCCTCGCATTGGTACTATAGAGGAACTATCAACTCCATAGACCATAATTACCCTTAGGTTTAACTACTAGCCGAAACAACTCTTATGCATTGGGTATTCACAAGCCACAAGGCACCTCGGGCTCTACCTCTAGCTGGAATAACTCTTGTTCATCAAGTATCCTCAAGGCACAAGGCAACAATCAAAGCATAAAATTAAGGCAAGTACATACACAATCGATGTTCACACAAAAACCACACATTTGAGCAAGGTACATTATCCCAACCCTTAGTTTGACCACCAAAGTTCTATCAACAAGGCCAATTTGGCATTGACTCAAATTAAAACTAAAGGACGTCGCCACCATCGATCCTAGACACCACTAAGCCATCATCAACATAACCAATTACCATAACCACACAACCAACCAATAATCTAAGTCAAAACACCACAACAACTATTGGATGACTCTTACGTACAATTCGCTGCAATAAATCCACCGACTAGTCACAATTATTCCCTTCAATAATAAATCCCGAACTAACAATTGACCTGACACATATCTATGCAATATAATACCATATAACTAGAACCTCAACAATCTTAATAACAACACAATTTAAATCTCCAAAAATAGCCAATAAGCATGAGTTCATGGAAATCATGTCAAAAAGGAGAAAACAAAAGCCTTAACATACCTTGGAATCCAACTAACGCAAGACAACCGAACTTCCACTCCTTATGCTCACCAATACATTGCCTAAGATCAGCTAAACAACCAACAACAAGCTGCTACAGAAACCGACTAGAGAAATGACACGAAACATCATTTACCGGCTAGTTCTTTAAGAATTCGAGAGTAAGAAAGCAAAGGTGACAACCTACGATCACCAACAACATCAAATTAGAACACTAAGAATCAACATGAAAGATATATTACTAAGGAAGCTCCATGAAACAGCCAGAAGAAGATCGAAAACAACACCGTTACTCGAGATTTACTGTGGATTCTATCTTCCCAACACCAAAACTCACTTGACTTAAGCTTCCTATCATCCATACCATCAGAACACCATGGAAAAACCTTGAGAGAGATTACCCTCCATGAAAATTTCAAGAAAAATGAAATAAGAGAGCAATCCAACGACCAAAGGAGCTATATCCACCACCTTGGCCCACTTTTACATGCCTGCTTGCGCAGTCTTACGAAAACACGAATATCTTGCTATTCCGAAGTTTTATTGACGAACAATTTAATATGTTGAAAACTAGACTCATATCACTTTAATTTGATAGTCATAGGCCCCCTGACTTCTTATAGAATGGGATAAAGGCTCTTAGAAACTCAACCTAATTTCAGAGGATTTAAAAAACAAATTTACGATAACTTTTGCCGGCTTTTGTTCCACAATTTAATCGATGTCCAATTGATACATACAACCATAGAGTGATTCAAATACCTCAAAACAATTCCTACTTAGCATATTAAGTACCCTTAGTCTTACCTCGAAGTACGGATTTGTTGCTTTGTCTATCACACCCCAAAACTCAAATGGACATGGCTGACACCCTGTGTTGCACCTGATTGAGCAGATCCTGCAATAGGCCAAAAACGATGAGGTTTGGCATCAAAGCTATAACGAAATTATAAAAAATGACAGTAGAATACTTAAATTGACTTATAGACCAAAACAGTTATAATAATAAGCTGTCAAAACAACAGAATCAGAACAATCTATATAATAAAGCCCACCTGGTCTATAAAAACAATACTACCACCCACAACAACCATCTACAAGCCTCTAAGAATACAACAAGAGTCAATTATCGGGGAAAAGGCCCAGAGCTACCCATAATACAAACATTTGGAAACTCCTAAAAATATGAAGCTTTACCGACACAGTTAGAACTCCACTCAGCGACCTAGAAGTCAATCAACCTGTCGATCAGCACCTGCAGGCATGAATGTAGTGCCCCAACTAGGGTGTTAGTATAGAAATATACAGAGTATGTAGGGCAGAAGAAACAACAAGACTCAAATACCGAATCAAAAGGAAATCCAGAGGATATCAACAGAAAAGAAGTCACGAATCAAGTAAAACAAAAAGAACCTACCTGCCCCCCATAAGCCTAGCAAGTCCAACGTAATAGAATAAGTGTGTAACAAATAGTCTGTTAGCACCTAGCCAATAAAACTCACTTGCCAACGCCTATACCACAAAGGATTTCCCCAAACTTCTTAACAGGTTTAACTCTAGGTCCATCAATAACCTCAGCTATCATCATATCACAAGTAGCATCTATAGCTTATAAGAAAAAGATAATCCAAGGAAATAATACAATATATAAATCAAATCACAATCACAACTTTGCCGGAAACCCTCATGACCTTACAGACGTCCACCAAACATAAGCACACATATCAACAACAATATCATCAAACACTATTAGAACAACTCTAAGCTACGTGTAGTCAGTGGAACACAATCTAACTGGGAGAACTATCACAATCCTAGAAAAGCTCGGCATGTCAGAACAACTCTCGAGTCATTCCTCACCTTGGTACTACAGAGGAACTATCAACTCCATAGACCATAATACCCTGGGCTCAACTACTAGCCAAAACAACTCTCTGCGTTGGGTAACCACAAGCCATAGCGTACCTCAGGTTCGAACCCTAGTGGAAACAAATCCCATTCATCAAGTGTCCACAAATAACAAGGCAACAATCAAACAATACAATCAAGGCAAGTACATAGACAACCAACGTTCACACATAAATCACACATTTGAGCAAGGTAATTACGTATTGATTGGTGAGCGAATCAATATCAAATATGAAAAGGAAATCATTAAATTATTCAATTATTATCTAATTGAATAATTTTTTAAGGTTGACAACATCCCAACCTTACTACGACCACCAAAGTTCTATCAACAAGGCCAATACGACACCGACTCAAATTAAAACCAAAGGACGTCACCACCACGATCCTAGCCACCACAAAGCCATCAATAAACATATACCATCACCATAACCACACAACCAACCAACAATCTAAGTCCAAATAACACAACAACTATGCAATGACTCTCACGTACAATTCGCTGCCACAAATCTACCGAGTAGTCACAATTATGCCCTTTAATAGTCAATCCCAAACTAACAATCAACCCAACACATATATATGCAAAATAATACTATATAACCAGAAGCTCAACAAGCTTAATAAAAACACAGTTTAAGGCTCCAAAAATAGCCAATAAGGATGAGTTTATCGATAGCAATAGTTTACGGAATTCATGCTGCAATGGAGTAAACAAAAGCCAAAATATACCTAGGAATCCAACTAATGCAATACAACCAAACCTCCACTCATTCAGTTCACCAAGACACTGACTAAGTGAAGCTAAGGAGCAGCAACAGGCAGCTACAAAAACAGACAAGAAAAATAACACGAAATAATATTTATTCTTTAAGAATTCGATAGTAAGAAAGCTAAGGTGACAACCTACCATCACCAACACCATCAAAACCAACCTTAGAAGACTAATAATAAACATGGAAGAAATATTACTGAGCAAGCTCCATGAAACATCCACAAGAATATTGACAACAACAACTGCTAGGCGAGTTTTACGGTGGATTGTAGCTTCCCGACACCAAAATTCACTTGACTTAAGCTTCCTAGCCTCCAAAACCTTAGAACACCATGCAAAAACCTTGAGAGAGCTTACCCTTCATGAAAACTTCTAGAAATGAAATAAGATAGCAACCCACCGACCAGAGGTTCTTTATATAGCCTTCCACCGCCTTGGCTGTCTTTAAAGTGCCTGTTGCGTAGTCTCACGAAGGCACTCATATCTCGCTATTCCGAAGTTGTACTAATGAACAATTTAATATTTTAGAAACTAGGCTCATAGATATTTAATTTAATAGGTTGTAGGACCCCTAACTCCATATATATTGGAATAAAAGCTCCGAGACATTTGACCTAAATTTCAAAGTATTTAAGAAACAAATTTGCGATAACTTTTTTTAGTTTTTGTTCTACAACTTAATCGATGTCCAATTGTAACATACAACCATAGAGTTACTCAAATACCTCAAAACAGTTCCTTCATAGCATATTAATTACCCTTAGTCTTACCTCGAAGTACAAATTTTGTTGCTTATTCTGTCACACCCAAAAACCAGCAGGGGCAAGACTGTCACCCTATGCCGCACTTGATCGAGCACAACCTGCCACAAAACTGACTATGACAGGCCAGAACCAACAAGGTTTGACATCAAAACTACAATGAAATTAGAGAAAACAATTGTAGAATACATAAATTGACCTACAGACCAACCAAAACATAACAATAGGTCGTCGAGACGACAGAACAGGAGCAACCAATCAAATCAAGCCCACTTGGCCTACAAAAATAATACAACCACCAATAGAAGCATCTACCAACCTCTATGAATAAAACAAATGACAATTTTCTAACACTAGGCCCCAAACTACCTATAATACAAACATCTAGCAGCTCACAAAGTCTTGGATCTTTACCAACTCAGTTGGAACTCCACTTAGCGACCAAGAACTCAATCTACCTGTCGATCTGCACCTGCAGGCATGAATATAGTGCCCCCAACTAGGGTGTTAGTATGGAAATGTACCGAGTATGTAAGGCTGAAGCAACAACAAGATCCAAATATCAAATCAATAAGAAATCCAGAGGAAATCAATAGAAACGAAGTCACGAATCAAGTAAAACAAATAGAACATACCTAGCCCCCATAAGCGTAGCATGTCCAACGTAATAGTATAAGTGAATAACAAATAGTCAGTCAGCACCTAGCCAATAAAACTGTCATGACCCGAACATACACGCGGTTTGTAGACACGGGATAAGGGACCCCAAGAGACCCCAAGTCGACTCATGGCACATGCATACAACTAATCTCATTTAAATAAATGGAGTGCTAAATATAAAACATAGCGGAAACGTAACCATAGCATAACATTAGAAAATACTAGGCGTACACATAGGCTGAGTACTACATACTTGTCTGAAAGCCTCTATTACATACGATGGGTTGATGGGACAACATCCCCAACTAACCCGAACAATAATGAAACCACAAGATAAACATAAAAGTCTATAAAACGGCCCTCGAAAAATGAGGATTCACCAATAAGATGAGAGTGTAAGCTGAGATGGACTAAGGATGAGGATGAGCCTAGGATCCGAACCCTGTATCATGAAATAATATAGCATACAAAGTATGTTGTCAGTACGTGGAATATACTGAGTATGAAAGATAAGGAGAAATGACGTTAAAAGTAAAATAAACTCATAAATAACCATTGGAGAAGGACATCATGCTTCTATCATAAACTTCGTAAGAAAACATAAGGCTTAAGGCTTTCAAATAAGTCATAAGCAATCATAATCATAATCGTAAATAAACTTTTATCAAAACATAACTTGAGCCCATAACATAAACATAAAAATACATAAGACATGCGGAACAATGGGAGGACTCTTCATAACCGACACCATCATAGTAGAGCCTTTCATGATGCCCCACTATCTCACTCAAGTAGGAAGAGCTGACCCTGGCTTGCCAGGCGAGGGTCGTGCATTAGGCGTGATATCACATTTGATAATGATTTCATTAGAAACCCATGATGGCACATGGTTATGAGACACCGGCATAGTCCTTGGAACGCCGGGCTGCTCGGTGCTAGACACGGATCCCAAAAACATGCATATAGGCTCATACGTAAATCAATAACGTCATGCATTAAGAATCATTTTCTAAAATATAAAATTTATCATCATTGATCCCCTTAAAAATTCTATCCAAGAATCAAGGCCCTTTTCATCGGCCAACATCATAAATCAATAAATCATGTAATTCGTTCATAAATTGTAAAACATTCTTCAACATGTGGGCATTGCCCAATAATTTTACATACTCAATTCTTTCAAAGATATGCTCATAAACATGGGTAACTTGATATCATGCCTTTCCATCATCAATAAACTCAAAATATTGAAGATTCATCATAAATTATAACTTTCATGAATTCTCATCAATGGGCATTTTAGATTTAAAAAGCTTGAAACATGATTTTAAAAAAAGACAATATAAAACCTGCCCATCATTCATAATTGAAAAATTAAAACTCAATTAACTCATACCCATAAAGAGAAATCACATTTTCATGCATTTGGGTAAAACCCCATAGAATTTGAATAGGAGAATTCATGATTTAAATCGAAATTGGGCATGGGTGTCAAAAGGACTTCACCCATTCTAAAGCCCTACATACCTGGGAATGGATTGATTTCCAAGTTCCTTGAATACCCATAAAGAAATTGATGGAAATTTGGGGAAGAAGACCTTGAATCTTCCTATGGGAATATGCATGCATTAGGGACTTAACCCATCTTAACAAACTCAGAAAAATACATAAAACAATGTATTTTAGGGTCTCAAAGCGTGAAAAAGTCAAAAATTCCCTTAATAAAATTTCCCATAAAAATTACTCCGGACCGACCAACGACCGATCCAACCGGTCTTTGCACAAAATCACGACTCATGGTATCGAGTCGTTGGGTCCACTGCCTCATGACATCCTCAGATTCTTCCCACAACTCGTCAGTATGAGTCGTTGCTTCAATCAACGGGCTGTTGGATCAACCATTGTCAACCCCTTGACTATTTTGACTTTCCTTTCCACTAGTATTACCACAAATCGTGGTGGCTTCCAACCGGTCGTGGTCTTTATCCATTGTATGCAATGGAATTCTCAACCCACAAATAACGACTTGAAATAACGGGTCATTCCTCCCCGCCACGAATCATGAGATTCCCCATCGTTTCCCATCAGCCTATGTTCAGGAACAATGAGTTATTACACCGTTCGTTTTCACCACTGCCTCCCTGAACTCCCATACCATGACAGCTTACGACGACTCTTGGTATCTAGCCATGAGTCATTGAGTCGCCCATCTTGTGATGTTTTTGCTAGTTTTCTGCATTTTTCAAATTCAACCCCCCGGTCTATTCTTAGGCCTTTTCGGGATATTACAATACCTCCTTGTTGGAATCATTCATCCTTGAATGTAGGAAACAAGAAGCAAATAGAACCATACAATTTATCATAGCCATATGCTGATCATTTTAACCGAAATTTTCACAAAATGACTATCTACGAATAAAACGACATAGCTGAACTGATCTCATACATCACATACACATTCATACACATAAAAGAAGCTTGCACACATGAACTGAATATGAAAACTAGATAGAGTCACATGACAAAACTGATACCTCAAGACGAAACCGAGCCGGTAGAAAACAATTGTGGATATCTAGCAATCATATCCGCTTTGGCTTCCCACGTAGCTCCCTCAACATGTTGATTTCTCCATAAAACAATAACTGAAGCTACTTCTTTGTATCTCAATTTCAAAACCTGACGATCCAAGATTTCAACGGAAATTTCTTCATAACTGAGGTTGTCTTTCACCCCAATGCTATGTACCGGGACTACCAAGGTTGGATCACCCAAATACTTCTTAAAAAGTGTTACATGAAAGACGGGATGAATTGAAGATAACTCCGATGGCAAGTCCAACTCATATGCCATCTTACCAACTCTTCTCACAACCTGGTAGGGACCAACATAGCGGGGACTGAGTTTCCCTTTCTTTCCAAACCGCATGACTCCCTTCACTGGAGATACCTTTAGAAATACCCAATCATCCATATCAAACTTCAGATACCTTCTCCTCACATCAGCATATGATTTTTGATGACTTTGAGCGGTATTTAACCGGTCCCTTATCAACTGGACCTTTACCATGGCCTCATGAACCAAATCTGGTCCTATCATTGCTGCCTCGCCAACCTCAACCAACCGATGGCAGATCTACACCTTCAACAGTAAAGAGCTTCAAACGGCGCCATCTAGATACTATAGTGATAACTTTTGTTATTGGCAAACTCGATCAAGGGCAAATGATCATCCAACTACCATTGAAATCCATAACACATGCCCTCAACATATCCTCGAGGGTATGAATGGTTCGTTCTGCCTGGCCATCTATTTGAGGATTGAAGGTTGCACTGAGCTTAACTTGCGTCCCAAGTCCCTTTTGAAAAGAATGCCAGTATTGTGAGGTAAATTGAGTACCTCCGATCTGAAATAATAGACAAGGGAACTCCATGAAGTCGAAACAACTCCTGAATATACAACTTAGCATAATCATCCGCTGAATCCGCGGTCTTGACTGGTAGAAAGTGTGCATCCTTGGTTAACCTGTCAACCACCACCCAAATGGAGTCGTATTGTCAGTGAATTCTGGGTAGACCTATAATGTAATCCATGTTAATTTCTTCCCACTTTCAAGTGGGGATACTTGGCTACAAACTCCGCAATATCCTTCTTCATACCATCCCACTAATAGATATCCCGCAAGTCCCGATACATCTTTGTGGATCCTGCGTGAATGGAATATCTGGTACCATGTTCCTCCAGCAATATTCGAATTCTCAAATCATCAACATCTGGGACACATAGATGACCCTGGTATCGTAGCACACCATCTCCCCCTTGGGAGAAACCTCCGTCTTCTAACTCCTCGCTGCCTTCTTCAGCTTCCTCAAAATTGGATCCTCATCTTTCTTAGACTTGACATCAACCACGAAGGATGATTTTGCCCCATTCTGCACAACAACGCTCCATCGGTTAAGTCGATCAATCTAACTCCCAACCTTGCAAGTTGACGGACGTCTCTCACTAACTCCTTCTTTCCCTCATCCATGTGGGACACACTCTCCATAGAGAGCCTACTAAGCACATCTGCAACCACATTAGGCTTGCCCAGGTGGTAGAGGACACTTATGTCGTAGTCCTTTAGTAACTCCAACCACCTCCTTTGCCGAAGATTTATATCTTTTTGTGGGAACACATATTGCAAGATCTTGTTATCCGTAAATACATCCATGTGGACCCCATACAAGTAATGCCGCCATATCTTCAATGCAAACACCACCGCAGCCAACTCAAGATCATGGGTTGGGTAATTCTTTTAATGAACTTTCAGCTGTCTCGAGGCATACTCGATTACCTTTCCACACTGCATCAACACGAATCCCAGTCCGACTCTCAAAGCATCACAATATATAACAAAGCCATCAGTACACTCAGGTAAAGTCAACACTGGTGCTGAAGTGAGTTGGGTCTTCAACTCTTGGAGGCTCTTCTCACAAGCATCTGACCATTGGAATTTCAACTTTTTCGGAGTCAACCTGGTCAATTAGGCTGCAATTGATGAAAAGCCCTCAATGAATCTTCAGTAGTAGCTTGCTAAGCCCAAGAAACTCTGAATTTCTAAAGGATTTACTAGTCTGGGCAAATTCTTCACCGCCTCAATCTTCTGGGAATCTAGCCTTATGGCTTCGATTGATACCATATGACCCAAAAATGCCACCAAGTCCAACAAAAAGTCACATTTGCTGAACATTGCATACAACTGACGATCCTTGAGGGTCTGAAATACTATTCTTAAGTGAGCGGCATGCTCCTCCTCGCTCCGAGAGTATATAAGGACATCGATGAACACGATTATGAACATGTACAAATACTGCTTGAACACCTTGTTCATCACGTCCATAAAAGCCGCAGGAGTGTTTAAGGATGGTCTAAGGATGAGGATGAGCTTGGGATCCAGACCCTGTATCATGAAACGATACAGCATAGGAAGAATGTGGTTAGTTCATGGAATGTAACGAGTATGCAAGGTAAGTAAAACGGAAATTAAAAGTAAACTAAACTCATGAATAAACATAGGAGAAGGACATCATGCTTGTATCATAAACTTCATAAGAAAAAATAAGGCTCAAGGCTTTCAAATCATTCATAAGCGTTCATAATCATAACTGTAAATAAACTTTATCAAAAAAACATAACTTGAGCCCATAACATAAACATAAAAATTCACAAGACATGTGGAACAACAGGAGGACTCATCATAACCGACACCATCATGGTAGAGCCTTTCACGATGCCCCACTATCTCACTCAAGAAGGAAGGGCCGACCATTGCTTGCCAGGCAAGGGTTGTGTATTAGGCGTGATATTACATTTGAGGGGATCATTATCAATACAATACATTATTAGAAACCCACGGTGGCATGTGGTTATGAGACACCGACGTAGTCCTTTAAACGTCAGGCTGCTCGGTGCTAGACACGACTCCCAAAAATATGCATATAGGCTTATACGTAAATCAATAACGTCATGCATTAAGATTCATCAGCTAAAATATAACAATTATCATCATTGATCCCCTTAAGACATTCTTAGCCAAGTAGCATGACCCTTTTCATCGGCCAACACCATAAATCAATAAATCATGCAATTCGTTCATAAATCGTAAATCATTCTTCAACATGTGGGCATTGCCCAATACTTTGACATACTCAATTCTTTCAAAGATATGCTCATAAACATGGGTAACTTGATATCATGCCTTTCTATCATCAGTAAACTCAAAATATTGAATATTCATCATAAATCATAACTTTCATGAACTCTCATCAATGGGCATTTTAGATTTAAAAAGATTGAAACATGATTTTAAGAAGACAATATAAAACCTGCCCATCATTCATAAGTCAAAATTTAAAACTCAATTAAATCATACCCATAAAGAGAAATCACATTTTCATACATTTGGGTAAAATCCCATAGAATTTGAATAGGAGAATTCATGATTTAAATCAAAATTTGGCGTGGGCATGAAAGGATATCACACATTCTAAAACCCTACATACCTGGGAATGGATTGATTTCAAAGTTCCTTGAATACCCATAAAGAAATTGATGGAAATTTGGGGAAGAAGACCTTGAATCTCCCTAAAACCTCTCTAAAGCTCTTGCATGGGAATAGGCATGCATTAGGGAATTAAACCATCTTAACACACTCATAAGATACACAAAACGACGTAGTTTAGGGTCTCAAAGCAAGAAAAAGTCGAACATGCCCTTAATAAAATTTCCCCTGAAAACTGCTCCGGACAGACTAACGACCGATCCAACGGGTCGTTGCACAAAACCACGACTCGTGGTATTGAGTCATTAGTTACACTGCCTCATGACATCCTCAAATTCATCCCATGACTCGTCAGGACAAGACATTGCTTAAATCAACGGGTCATTGGATCGACCATTGTCAACCCCTTGACCATTCTGACTTTCATTTCCAAGAGCCTCACCACGACTCGTGGTGGATTCCGACTCGTGGTATTCATCTATTGTATGCACTAGAATTCTCAACCCACAAACAAAGACTTGAAACAGTGGGTTGTTCCTCCTCACCACAAATAATGGAATTCCCCGTCCTTTCCCCATCAGCCTAAGTTCAGTTCTTCAAACAAATGATAACAATGACTAGTTGTTCCTGCCACTGCCTGGTCCACAATGGACCCCTCCAAACGTCTTACCTAGGTTAACTCTAGGCCCCTCAACAACCTCAACTATCTTCAAATCACAAATAGCATCTATACCTTATAAGAAAAAGATAATTGATGAGTTGGTAATTTACCAACACATTAAGCTCTAAAACTTGAGTCTTTGTTTATTCTTGAGTTGATCATTTGGATTTTAAGGCCTGTTTGAGTTTGTCGTGCGCAGATGACTAAATGTGAAGAAAAGAGAAAAAATGGAGCAAAAAGAAGGAAGTGAGAGTAAAAAGGCAATTCGCAGATGAAAACTAGACAAATGCTAGCCAAGGGCCGAACATCACTGCCTCTGAGGATTAATGCCACAAGCGGTTCGCGACTTGCTAGCAACGAGTCTCTGGTTCAGTCGCTGAAAGATACCCAAAATTTTTGGAAAATTAATTGAAGACCCGGCGATTCACAGATTGGCATCGATGAAACGCCAGGTGAACCACCGATGTACACTGGAATTGGGTGAGGATTCAGAAAAGATACTAGTAGTTCACGGATTGGAACCGATGAACTACCAGTGTCTCTGCCGATTCCAAAACTACGCTCATGGGGGTATATTCGTCCAACATTGGAAAAGAGATAAAAAAGCTCTACTTTTCAGGATATAAATAGAAGATAAAGTACTTTGTACTGGGATATATAGAAGGAGAGATAGAAATATAGATATTGAGATAGAGAAAAGCTTACATCACATCATTGTTTCCCTTTTTAGCTGAAAAACATTCTCTTAGCTGAGATAGGGAGATTCTAATTGAAAACTGTAGAAAGTACTCTGCTCTATTTCTTCTTGTACTAGTAAGTTTAAGCTATTGTTGGAGATTATCTTGTGAAGTTGATTTTTCTACTCTTCCTATTAAATTCAATGATGCTATTGATGAATGTGTTTTTGAATTTCTTAACCATGATTAGCTAAAATCATTAACTAGAGGTGTGTGATGATGAATACATAATTATATTGGGTAGTGCTAGAGTCATCTTAATATTGTTCAAATAAGTGTAAATCTATTAGATTCTCTTTAATCTATAAGGAAAAGTCCATTGATTATGATGTGGGTCTATTTACTCTTGCTTTTTTGTTGCTTGTGAAAGAATAATTAAGTATTGGAAAAGAATTTAGTAGTGGGCATGGAGAAGAGATTGTGAAATTGGGTTAGAAATAGCTGAAATTGGATTCTCATCTCTTATTAGTAGCTAATAGCTAGAAATTAGTGCAGTTGCTAATCTAAATCAAATTGGGTTGAGCTAAATTGTGACTAGAGGTTTGACAAAACTCTAGTAAGAGGTAATTAGAAGTCCGATAAGCTGTAATTACCCACCTCCCGAGATTATTTATACTTGGTGAACTCGTAAGATAACCTGGCATGTCCCGATTTAATTAGTATTTCATCTACACCGCACCTCTAGTATTTCACATCCTTATTGACAACTTTGTTGATCTTGTTTTATTTCACTAAATCACCCAATATATTTCTCTACAAATTTCAACCCCCATTTTTATTTGTTTTTATATTAAAACTACGTGGTGCAAGCTAACATCAATTTCTCAATCGACATTTGTAACTATCATTCCCTAGTCCTCATGGGATTCGACCTCGGTATTTGTTGAGTTACTTATTTTGATACTTCGGCCGTGTATATTCTTTGCTTTAAGGATATATTTTGGACGTTATCCAAAATGGTGCCGTTGTCGGGACTAGCGTTTGATAATCTTGTGTTGATTGTTAAGTTGAAATAGTATTGCATCATAGCTACTTAATGTGAGTTTGTTGTGTTGTTAGGATCTCATAACCTCATGATCGATCACTCCCAAGTAGGGGATAGCTCATTGGAACTCGAGGAAGATAACATAGTGATGGCGGAAGTTGCAAGAGCCATTCGCCTATCACCGATGGTAGGGAATGCAGTGTTTCATGTCATAAGCACCATGCTTGCAATTGAAGGGGCTCTTTGGTGGAAAATAAAGAGTGTATGCAAATCGTCACTTGAGAAACTTCTTGGAAATATGCCAGCCCTTCAATATAACAAATATCAGTCAAGAGTCAATTAGGTTGAGACTCTTCCCTTTTTTATTGACGGGGGAGGCAACAATGTGGCTAGAAGAACTCCCTCTGGGATGTATTACTTCATGGAAGGAGTTAACCGAGGCCTTCTTGGACCTTTTTTTCCCTCCATCAAAGATTCTTCAGCTGAGGGATGATATTACAAATTTTAGGCAAGAACCAGGAGAGCCTTTACACGAGGTGTGGTTAAGGTTCAAAAAGAAGGTTGCTCATTTCCCAAATCATGGATTGCCGGATGGAGTGCTTCTCCAAAGCTTCTACAGGGCCCTTGATTCAATCAACAAGTCTTTGACCAAATTCCTAGCCGGTGGTTCTATTATGGATCAAACATATGGGTTTGCCGAAGCCCTTCTTGACAGAATGACAAAGACCAATAAAGCTTGGCACATGAGATAAACAAGTATGTCCACTCATGAGATCAGTTCAAGTGCATTGGAGGTTGAGTTTGGAAAACGGGATGAAGAGAAGGATGAAAATCTTGCCAAGACGATGACACAACTAGAATTGATGACCAAGCATGTGATAGGAGCAGGGCCAAAGGTGGTAAATACCGTGGGAATGCAAGGTCTCTTACAATATGAAGGAGAGTCGTCACCACCAAGATATGAAGAAGAATGCTAATATATGGAAACAAAATGGGGGGTCCTTGACCTGGCTTCAAAGGAGCAAACCAAGGCCCATGGCGCCCAAGGGATGAAAACCAAGGTTGGCAAAATCATGAGCCAAAGGGATGGCCTGAAAGGAATGAAAGGTGGGCTAAGATAGAGCCAAACCAAGAGGTTGTTCACTATCACTAGAGTTCGAAACCATATATTCCTCCTCCAAAGGTGGGGAATCCCCACAATCAGCCGGGTGTGAGTGATACGGGTAGTTCAAAAATTCAAGAAATGCTCTCGAGAGTTCATAAGAAGGTTGAGTCGACCGAGAGTGGGGTGAAAGAATTAAGAGGGGAGGTGTCTAACCTCGCCCAAATAGTGAGTTCACATTCCACCTCCATCAAGCATTTGGAGGACAAATGAATCACTTGTCGGATCAAATGAACCCCGGATGAAGGGAACACTACCGAGTGACACAATGCCTAATCCCTAGAAAGATGGTCAATGCTTGGCTATTGTCACTAGGAGTGGAAAAGTAATTGGAGATCCCCCGGTAAAGCCTAATGAGGTTGATAACCAAAAATCAGTTGAAGAAGATGAAGTCGACAAAACGCCAATGACTTCGAAGAATGAACAAAAGATTGATGAGGAAAGAGAGGGAAAGGATGATGAAATCCTCTCACATACCGATAATGATGAGGCGTGCATGAATGGCCCAATTGATAACAGGGTTGAATCAAGAATCCCACCTCCCTATCCACAACGACTGGCCAAGAAAGAGAAGAATGACTAGTTTAGAATGTTTGCTGACATGTTTAGCAAGTTGTCCATAAACATACCATTAGTGGATGCTTTACTCCAAATTCCTAGTTATGCAAAGTTTATGATAGATTTCCTGAAGAAGAAAAAGGTGGTTGATGCAGGCAATGGAGACAAAACGCACCATTGTAGTGTGGTGATAATGAGTAATCTTGCCCCCACACGGGAGGACCCCGGAGCTTTCACAATTCCATGTACAATTGGGATATGCGTGCTTAAAAAGGCTCTATGTGATGTTGGCGCCAATATAAACTTGATGCCGATGCTCATTTTCAAGAAATTGGAACTCAGAAGCACAAAACCGACGTTAATGAGGCTGCTCAGGCAGATAGGTCAATAAAAAGACTGGTGGGGGTGTTAGAAGATGTCTTGGTGAGAGTGGATAAGTTTATTCTACCAGTTGATTTTGTTATTTTGGATTGTGAGATGGATATAGAGGTTCCCATTATTTTAGGAAGACCATTGTTGGCTCTGGGGAGAGCCGTGGTGGACGTGGATCTTGGAGAGTTAAAATTTTGCGTTGGAAGTGAGAAGGTCACCTTCAAGGTGTGTCCATCAGCTTAAACTCCCCCTAAATGCAAGGTGGTTGGAGTGTTGCAAAATAAAGATAAGGACAAGGGATTGGAGCTGAAGGAGATGGAGTCGGATGATGAAAGTCGAAAAAGAGTTGTTGAAAAAAAAAGGTCTACGTCATGCCACGACGGTAACTAAGGCTCTTCTTGGGAGGCAACCCAAGTGTTTTGTGAATTAATTGATGTTTTTGTTGGTTTTGTTTTTGTTGGAGCTGTGAAATGAGGAACAAAGGGAGAAACAAACAATGAAGAAAGAAACGACATGGGATCGGCCAGTCGCCAATCCAGAAGTGCAAACCACCGATGAAGGTGAGCACAAAACAAAAGGCCGAGGTTTGGATTTAAGAACCGGCGGTCCCATCGGAAAACCACCAATATGAACCCGTGGACTGCTGGTGGGTCGCCGCTTGAAGACAAAGGACCTGAAGCTTGGGCACTTCAGTGGTGGGTAACCGGCGAACCGCCGATAGACCGCCTGCCAAGAAACAGATAACTGGGCACAAAATACCTGGCAAAGGAAATTAAAGTAGCGGACTGCCAGTGTGATTCGGCGAACCATCGATGACACGCCGGTCAGAGTACGAGTTTATTGCAAAATGGAATTTAAAAAGTTTGCCCATAAAATCCCAAATACCTGGCCAGCCAGCCTATTCTAAAAATATTCCCCTAATTTCTCTTTTTCCAACACTTTCCCATTCCATTTTTGTCTCTTTATTACCCAACATTCCCATTTCCCCATACTCATCCATTTTCAACCTTTCCACCTTCCCACATCCCACCAACACACCCATATTAAACTCTCCACCTTCCCCTCAACCTATCCAACTCCCATCGTTCACTTATAAAACCCTCTCCACATTCCACTATCAAACTCACTTCATTCACATTTTCATCCTCTACTACATATATCTCGAAGAGCCATTGTAAAATTTAGCTAAGGTTTTTGAAGTTCAAGTGCACAAGCAGTCCTCCAATATGGTAAAAATCTTGTTACCCTTGTCTTAATTTTCTCATTGGTGCTAAATTCTTCAGGAGTAATATTTTGTTTCCCTTCCCTATTGAACTCATGAATATTATATGGTTGTTGAATTGAATGGGGAGCAAGGCTTTTGTGTGTGAAATTTTTAAAAGGGTGAAGTCTGAGTAACCCAATTACATGAAATGCAACGTTTTGTCCAATGATAGACCGGGTGACGCCATTCTTAAGGGACAAACATCATAAAAATGTGTTTGAATGGAGTACTGTTGATTTTATTATGTTGGATGTGAGTATGTGTTAATGGGTGTCTACGAATAGTATGTTCAAAATTTGGGGATGATGGGTCCAGCGTTTCACCAGTCAGGTTTGGTGAATCGCCGATGGAACGTCAGATCACTCTAAAAATTTCTTCAAGCCACTGAGTGGGTTCCACATTTTATCAGTGGTTCACGAACCTGAACCGGCGATTCGCCGCTTAACCACTGATACCTCCTCATTTGCCCAGTTTTTTGTAAGGGATCGGAGGGGCCATAGGTGGTCCACGAAATTTCTTCTGCGAACCGCCGGTCCTTTGTCGGTGCTATTGGTTCTTCAAGTGACTGTTTGGTCCCCTTGTTTCTGCGTTCTCCCTTAGATTAATTTTTTAAATTTTATTTCTATTTTCTCTTCAAATAGCTGTCACTAACATCATTATTGCAGACAAACAAACCATGTCTTCATCAAGTAACTCAGGAAAAGGAAAGGCCCCTAGTGCATCTGCTATCAAGGGAAAGGGTAAGGAAAAGGCCGCCCCACCGTGCAAAGGCTGCCCCACCGTGGGTCAACACCAAGAGATCAATAATCTTCTACGTCCCCAACATAAAAGAGCACTACATCATTTGTTAAGGCCGATTAATCACAGTGTAGAAGCAGTTTGACTTGGCAGGGTTGAAAGGTGATTTTCCCAACATCACCGCTCAGTTCACAGACAGGAAATGGCATGTGATTTCCAACCCTCTCCCATCCTACTACCCTGTCTTGGTAATAGAATTCTATGCCTCATATCAGGCCCGACAAGAGAGTATGCAGCATAGGGGCATAATGGATAATTTCCCATGCTTTCCATCAGTGATGATCCAGGGAGTGGAAATTGATATAACCCCAACTGCCATAAATTACCGATTCTGGGAGGATGAATTTGACTCCACTAAGGAGTACATGGCATGGGTAGCTGATATGAAGGATCAGTTCGCTTGGCTAGCCCGCATCATAGCTGTTGACAATCCTTTCTTGGCCTCAATGGGTGGTGAAATCTCTCGCCACGACTTAATGTTAGAGGCCAAGCTGTAGCTGGATTTTGTTTGTGCTTGGATCATCCCCTCTAAAAATGAGCATAGGGTCAGCATTGAAACTGCCATCCTTATTGCTTGCATAATGACAAGAGTCCCAATTAACTTCGAGGAAATTGTTGCTCATCAAATAAAGAAAAAGGCCCGGCAGTCTAGTACCTTAATGCCCTATGCCGTCTTGATTTCCCAGCTTTGCACAGCAGCTGGGGTGCCTCTATTCCCTAATGAAACTCCTTTCCGCTGCTTCAGGAGTGATAGGCATTAAGCAGAAGAGAGATGTTGAGGTACCGGCAATAAAAAGAAAGAGACTGCAGGCCTTTGGAGTGCAAGGAGGATCCCTCTCCCATAGGTCAGACCAATCACCAATCGCCCCAGAGTCAAGCGTGCCCCAACCGAAAATGTTAGGCCAAGCATTAGGTGACATGCCTCAGCGGGGAGCATCTCCCCCTCTACAATCCTCTCAGCCAAGTGGTCTCCATAGACTTGTGGAGATGACAAACTCGCACGAAAGCCAACTCCAATGATTGGCTCAGAGCCTCTCATCACTCATTGCTAAAACAATTAAGAAGGAGCTCAAGTCATTGTACGAGAATATTGCCACGCTATGCAAGAGGGTAGATGCAGTGGAAGGGGTAGTCACTTCCCTCCAAACCGAGGTACATGAGTGGAAGAGTCAGACTTCAATAGAAGTGTCGGACATGAGTGCCTTGGATGCTGCAATGGCTGCTCCTTCCTCAGTTCGGGGCCCAATTGATGATCTTTTTGAAGGGCTGGGAGGTGATTTCGCTAGGCTAGGTGAGGCCAATAGTGGTGATGTAGGTGAGGCAGATGCTGATGATGAAGAGGAGTGACCCACTAAGGAGGTTTCTTGTCCTTTTTACTTTCGCATATTTACATTTGGGACAATGTATTCACTTAAGTGGGGGAGGGATGAGCACAATTGGGGAGGGGGCCAGGGATGGATATTTCTTTATTTATTTGGATGTTCTTATGTTTTTGTTTGAGTTTGAGTAAGTCTAGCCTTTGTTGGGCTGTTGTTTTATTTTAATGATTGATGATTGCCCTTGTCGGACGTGTCTTGTTTTGAATGAAATTAATGACTTGGTTCAGTTTTTTAATGATGGATGATTAGTGACCAAATGGGATCTTTGTTTTAAATTGCAAAATCTTGAAAATCTTTAATGGAATGACCCCAAAGTCTTGTTCTTTTTTCTCTATTGTAAATAATAGTGTACAAATTAAAAATTCGAGGGATTTCTTTTGACCACGGTTCTTTTCCAAAGAGCATTTTCTTATTTTCATTTATTTTTTTTGTTGATCCGGGTTGAAATTTTCCGATGATGGATTGAGTGGTGACATTCTTAAGGGAAAATTCCATGTTGCTTTGAGTCTTTTGTGAAGTTGTTTTGAGAGGCACCACTGAATTTTTTTTTTGTAGAAATGGAATTTTAAAAACAAGGGCATGAAAATGAAGATAATGAGCAAGTGTTGACATCGTAGCATAACATTATTTGTCATACATTATAAATTCTTTGCTTGACTTATGATGTTTTCCTACTTTGATATCCTAATTTGGTATCTTGTGTTGAGAATGAATCTTGCAGACCCTTTAAGGGTGATGCCTTGTGTAGTGAGAATTTTTTTTTGATGAATCTCATGCATTACATCTTATCTAGAACTTGACCCAAATGTGATTCAAGGCGAAATCCTAGATGTAGTTGCGTCAAGAACATGTGTTTAGGCTTTCCTTTGTCTAGTCACTTCACCCATATGCCCTCCATGCGCATTGGTCGTTGTTAGCTAATGTTCAACATTAGACCCTTTCTTTGGCAACCACATTACAAGCCTTAAGACTGTTCGTAATACCTCTGTTTGGCCCCCATTATCCCTAAATGTTGGTGAAAAGATAAGTGATGAAATGAGTCTTAACGCCTAAGAAAGAGGGAGTGATAAAAGAATTTTGAGAAATGAGGCAAAAGCCTATGTTTGAGGGTGTGCAAAACAAAATGGGAAGATAAGAATTATAGTGAGAGGGGAACACCGTATTGTGTCAAAATTCACCAAAAGATAAATCAAAAAGAAAAAGACAATTTGTGTGAATCAGTGTTTTCTCTTGAGGTGATAAGGTTAGATGTGACAGCCAAAGGGGTTATAAGGGGGACTGTTAAAGAAATGAAAGTCATCAACAAGGAAAGAAGGGAAACAAGGTGAAGTGAGTGGAATTGATGTAAGGTATGCTCACTAACAGCATTAGGGAGGATGTAGTCACTATAGCCAAATTTTCATCCTACCCTTACCCCGAACCTACATCATAACCATAATCCTAAATGATTCTAGGTGATGCTACTCTACATTAGTGGCGAATTACATGAAGGGAAAGACTATGGCTCTAGTGTATGCATAAAGATTTCTTTTGGGGAGAGTGAGTGTGAGTGTCTCTTCCAAACAATCCCTTGTGTGCATTCAATGGATCGCATGACCAAAAGAATAGGGATCCTTATTTTGGTGAATGGGATCATTCCTTTTTGGGGACGCAAGAACATTCAGAGTTAATGTGGAAATAGGCACAAGGAGTCTAAACTCTAAGGCAAGATTTGAATTTGTACTAATTATAACTTAAGATGCTATGTGTGTTTCTTAGTTGAGCAATGCCCTTGTTTTGCTAAATGATTCCTTTCATAAGCTTTGCTTGGCTGCTTGTTTGAAACATCTTCATTGTTTTTGTCTTTTGGGGTATTTTCTTCTCTTTTTTGGTGAGTGTGGTGAGTATTTTTGAGTTGTCATAGTCCAGGTGATTGGCGAGGTATAATAGTGAATAAAGGAGACATATTTCTCAATAAATGAGTATTGCATTACTTGAGGACAAGCAATGAATTATGTTTGGGGGTTTGATGAGTTGGTTATTTACCAACTCATTAAGCTCTAAAACTTGAGTTTTTGTTTAATTCTTGAGTTGATTATTTGGATTTTATGCCCTTTTTCCTTTTGTTGGGTGCATATGACCAAATGTGAATAAAAGAACAAAAATGGAGCAAAAAGAAGGGAGTGAGAGTAAATCGGCAATTTGCAGATGAAAACCAGTGAAACGCCGGCCAAGGGTCGAACATCACTACCTCCGAGGATTAATGCCACCGGCGGTTCGCTACTTGCCAGTAGTGAGTTTTCGGTTTAGTCGTCGAAAGATACCAAAATTTTCTAGAAAATTGCTTGAAGACCCGCCAGTTCACTGATTGGCATAGGCAAAATGCCGGGTGAACCGTCAATGTCCACTGGAATTGGGTGACGAATCAGAAAAGATACCTGGCGATTTACGGATTGGAACCGTCGAACCGCCGGTGGCTCCGTCGATTCCTGAACGGTCCTCATAGGAGTATAATCGTCCAACACTGGAAAAGAGATAAAAATTCCCTATTTTTCAGGATATAAAGAGAAGATAAAGTTCTTCGTACTGGGATATACAGAAGGACAGAGAGAAGTATAGATATTGAGATAAAGAAAACCTTACATCAGATCATTGTTTCCCCTTTTATCCGAAGAACATTCTCTTAACTGAGATAGAGAGATTTTGATTGAAAATTGTAGAAAGTACTCTTCTCTATTTCTTCTTGTACTAGTAAGTTGAAGCTATTATTGGAGATTATCTTGTGAAGTTGATTTTTCTACTCTTCCTATTAAATTCAATGATGCTATTGATGAATGTGTTTTGAATATTTTAACCATGAGTAGCTAAAATCATTAATTAGAGGTGTGTGATGATGAATACTTAATTAGATTGGGTAGTGCTAGAGTCATCTTCATATTGTTCAAATAATTCTCTTCAATCTATAGGGGAAGGTCCATTGATTATGATATGGGTCCATTTATTCTTGCTGGATTGTTGATTATAAAAGAATAATTAAGTATTGGAAGAGAATTTAGTAGTGGGCATATAGAAGAGATTGTGAATTGGGCTAGAAATAGCTGAAATTGCATTCTCATTCCTTATTAATAGCTAATAGCTAGAAATTAGTGCAGTTGCTACTCCAAATTAAATCGGGTTGAGCTAAATTGTGACTAGAGGTTTGAAAAAACTCTAGTAAGAGGTAATTAGAAGGCTTTAAAGCTGTAATTACCCACCTCCCGAGATTATTAACACTTGTTGAACTCATAAAATGACTTGGAATGTCCCGATCTAGTTAGTATTTCATGTACACCGCACCTCTAGTCTTTCACATCCTTGTTGACAACTTAGCTGATCTTGCTGTTTTATTTCAATAAATCACTCAATTTAATTGTATGCAAATTTCAACCCCTAATTTTATTTGTTTTTATATTAAATCTACATGGTGCAAGCTAATGTCAATTTCTCAATCGACATTTGTTACTATCATTCCCAAGTCCTCGTGGGATTCCACCCCGGCACTCGTCGAAATACTTGTTTTGATACTTTGAGCATGTATATTCTTTGTTTTAAGGATATATTTTAGATGTTATCAATAATACAAGGCAACAATACAATATAAAAATCAAATCATAATCCCAGCCTTGCCGAAAACCCTCACAACCTTCCAGGCGCCCACTAAACATAAACACACACATTAGCAACAATATCAATCAAAATCTATTGGAACAACTCTCAATTGCACGTAGTCGATGGAACTCAATCCAACTGAGAACTATCGCAATCCTAGAAAAGCTCGGACATACCGGAACAACTCTCAAATCATGCCTAACAATTGTACTATAGAGAAACTATCAACTTCATAGAACTTAATGACCCTTAGGCTTAACTACTAGGCGAAGCAACTCTCATGCATCAGCTATCCACAAGACACAGAGCACCTAGGGCTCTACCACTAGCTGGAATAACTCTCAATCATCGGGTATCCACAAGCCACAAGGCAACAATCAAAGCATACAATTAAGGCAAATAATTTCACAACTCGAACATAGGCTCGGATCGAGACACGGTACAAAAACACCGAGAGGTTCCAAGTTGACCAATAGCATGAACATAACATCTAAGCTAAATATTTGAAATGCAGAAATCTAACATATAACATAGAGGAAGTCTGAAAATCTGATAACATCGGATAACTGAATACACAGCATAATCTGAAACTGAAAATATACTACGTTTGATAACCCTCTAGTACTGATGTGTTGATGGGACAAGACCCCAACTAACTCACTAAAGTCTCAAATTGAAAATACTGAATATAACTAATAAGAAGGGCCCTCGAAAGATGAGGACTCACCAACTCTAACTGGGAGATGCTAACACTGAAGATCTGGCTAGCGGTGGGACTGAGCTTGAATGTTTGAGCCTATATCATGAAATGATACAGCATAGAGTATGCGGTCAGTACGTGGAATGTACCAAGTATGCAAGGTAAGTAAAACTGCAAAGTACGTAAAATCAAATATCATGCATATCATAAATCATTCCATCATAAGAGTCTGAGAGTAAGGCTTTCATGCTATTATCTGGAAACGTGACTTAAACATAACTTAATATCATAACTGAATCGAATGACCTAAAGTTGAAAACTTATAATCATAAGTAAAATTGAACATTGGTAAAAACCTACTGAAAACATAATATCTTAGCTAATGAACATGCATAACTTAAATCATGAGGAATAATAGGAGACTCATCATATAACTGACATTGCCACGATAGAACTTACGTGGTCTCGACTATTACACTCAAGTAGGAAAATCCAAATGCTTTGCTAGGGCTAAGGATGCTACCATAATATCGATATATGGCTGAGGCCCCTTGGAGGAAGGGGAAGCTCACAAAGGAGGTCCCAAATAATCTAAACATATCTACATTGGCACGTAGTTTCTGAGGCATAAGTTTGAGTGATCCTTAGCCTACTCAGTACTAGACACTTCTACCAAAAATATGCATATTCTCTCCATCGTTTTTCAATGAAGCAGACCATCATCTAGTGATGAAGTTGAATCATAACATACATGCATAGATTGAAATCATAACATGATGAGCCTTAGGCTCAAACCATACCACAAGTTGAAAAGAGTGGGAGTCAAGACTCCAAAGCTATGTGGTAAGCTAATAACATGAAATTTAGATACATCATGAAACATACTTGATCATATGGGCTTGACCAATACTCAAACATGCTTGAAATAGACTTTGATTACTCAAAACATGAATGTAGAAATGGGTAATTCGAAATAATACTTTCATCATGAACATCTCAACATAGCTAGAAGCATAGTTCATAATATCATCTTTTCATGAACTTCCATAGATGGGTATCTTATTTGTAAAACTTTGAAATCATAATTTTTAATTTAAAATGTTATAAATCATGCCCAATCATAATTCAACATTACAAACATGCATAGAGAGTACCCATGATAGATACTTAAGAGAATTCACAAGTTGAGTTAAAATCCCATAGATTCATCAACTTAGAAATCACATAAAATTGAAGAGGGATTGGGCATGGGAGTGGATGGATACAACCATTCATAACCCTACATTTCTGAAAAATTTTGATTACACAACCCTCTTGAATACCCAAAGGATATTGAGGAAGAACTTGATGAATTCTAAGCTTGATCACTTTAGAAACTCCTAGACTTGCTTCCATGGGGGAGAATAGATTTAGAATGAGTTAAACCCTCTTAACACACACCTATCTGAGCTTAAAACGACGTAGTTTAGTCCTAAGAAACTTAGAAATTATGGATAAGCCCTTAATAAATTTGTAGGAAAATAGACACTGCTAGACCCAACGAGGGACTGGATGACTGATCGCCAAGGACCACGACTCGTGGTCTACTCTCGTTGCCAGCACTGGAATCTTATCATCAATGGTCACCACGACGGACACCACGACTCATGGTGTAACCGATGACTTGTGATGAAAAATCATTGGGAGTACTGCTAAACCTTCAACATTCAAGTCAAACTCTTGACCACGGCCTTCTTAATGACTCGTGGTGCTGACCAGGACTCGTGACTTCAACCGTGGTCAACCCCCAACCCAAAAATCCAAACAAACCTTCCCTCCTCCCCACGAGTCACCTAACGACTCGTGGTGCACCTCACGGGTCACTGGACGACTTGTCCTGTGACTTGGTGCAGAAAAATCTTATTTTCTCTGTTTCAACCCTCGAGTCTGATCCTAGGGCGATTGGGGTATTACAATATCTCTCCGTTGGAAAAATTCATCCTCAAATGTCGGTAAACACACTAAAAAGCTGAGAAATGCAATCATCATACCAAATGCTGAACATTTAAAGTTGGAAACTGAAGGAGTGACTGTCTTCGGATTGAACTGCATGACTAAACTGAATTCATGAATCATACATACATTCATTGACATGAAAGAAACTGGGGCACATGAACTGAACATGGAACTGAATAGAGTACTAGGGAGGAAATTGGTACCTCAAGCTGTAACTGAGTCGAAAGGGAATAGGTGTGGGTATTTAGCCATCATATCTGCTTCAGCTTCCCACATAGCTCCCTCAACCTGTTGATTCCTCCACAAAACCTTTACTAAGGCTACTTCTTTGCTTCTTAGCTTTCGATCCTGACGATCAAGTATTTCCACTGGAACCTCCTTATAGCTAAGCTATCCTTCACATCTACGCTCTCCACTGGAACAATCAGAGCTGGATCACCCAAACACTTCTTTAAGAGCTACACATGGAAAGCTGGATGAACTGAAGCTAATCCTGAGGGAAACTCCAACTCATAGGCCACCTTGCGAACATACCTCACAATTTGGTACAGGCCAAAATAATAGGGACTAAGTTTCCCCTTCTTTTTGAATCTCATCACTCCGTTCATGGGAAATACCTTCAGAAACACCCAATCATCAACTTCAAACCAAAGTTCTCTCCTCCTCACATCTACATAACATTTTTGACGACTCTGAGCTATTTTCAACCTCTCCCTTATAAGTTGAACCTTCTCCATGGCCTCATGAACCAAATTTGATCCTATCAAAACAGCTTCCCCGTCCTCAAACCAACCAATAGGTGATCTACACCTCCGCTCATAAGAGCATCAAATTGAGCCATCTGAATGCTGGAATGGTAATTGTTGTTATACAAAAACTCAATGAGAGGTAAATGGTCATCCCACCCACCTTTAAAATCAATCACACATGCTCTCAACATATCCTCAAGAGTCTGAATGGTTCGTTCAGCCCGACCATCTGTTTGCAGGTGAAATGCTGTGCTAAAATTGACTTGAGTACCAAGTCCCTTCTAAAACTATCTCCAAAACTGGGAGGTAAACTGAGTACCTCTATCTGATATGATGGACAAGGGCACTCCACGAAACCGAATTAATTCCTGAATATACAATTTAGCATAATCCTCCATTGAATCGGTAGTTCGGACCGATAGAAAATGAGCTGCTTTAGTCAACTTGTCTACGACCGCCCAAATAGAGTCATATTATTGGCGAGTACAAGGAAACCCCGTAATGAAGTCCATATTGATTTCCTCCCACTTCCAAGTAGGGATGCTACTTTCTTGAAGCACAGCTCCGGGTCTTTGGTGCTCAACCTTCACCTATTAATAATTCAGACACTTAGCCACAAACTCTACTATGTCCTTCTTCATGCCATTCCACCAATACGCTTCCCGTAGGTCATGGTACATCTTGATGGCGCCTCGATGGATAGAATATCTAGAACTATGAGCCTCATGCAACATCTGCTCCCTCAAGTCATCAACACTCGGTACACACAAATGGCCATGATATCGTAGCACACCATCTCCCCCTTGGGAGAAGATCTCCACCCTTTGATTGTGAATGGCTCCCTTCAACTTTACCAAAATAGGATTTTTGTCTTTTCTAGTTTTGACCTCGATCACCAATGAAGATTCTGATCCATTCTGAATAATGACACCATCATCCGTTGAGCCAATAGGACAATCTCCTAGTCGTGCAAGTTGATGCACATCCTTCACCAAATTTTTCCTCTCCTAATCTACATGGAACACACTCTCCATAGAAAGACTGCTAAGAGCGTATGCAACCACATTTTCCTTGCCCGGATGATAAAGGACACTCATATCATAGTCTTTAAGAAGCTCCAACCACTTTCTCTGATGTAGATTCAGATTCCTTTAGTTAAACACGTACTATAGGCTTTTGTGGTCCGTAAACACAAACACATGGACCCCGTATAGATAGTGTCTTCAAATCTTCAAGGAAAATTCTACCACCGCCAACTTATGGTCGTGAGTTGGATAGTTCTTTTCATGGACTTTTAGCTTCCTAGAAGCATAGGCTATAACTTTACCATGCTGAATTAGCACAGAACCAAGGCCGATACTCGAGGCATCACAATACACCACAAACCCATCAGTACCCTCAGGTAGAGTCAACACTAGTGCTACGGTGAGTCGAGTCTTCAACTATTGGAAGCTCTTCTCACATTCTTCCGATAATTGAAACTTCACTTTCTTCTGGGTCAACTTAGTCACGGTGCTGTAGTGGATGAAAACCCTCAACAAACCTCCTATAGTAACCAGCTAACCCAAGAAACTCCTGATATCCAAAGGATTAACTGGTCTAGGCCAATTCTTTAGAGCTTCTATCATTTGAGAGTCCACCTGTACACCCTCACTTGACACAACATGGCCCAAAAATGCTACTAAGTCTAGACAAAGCTCACACTTGCTGAACTTAGTATATAATTGGCGATCCTTAAGAGTCTATTGTACCACCCTCAAATGAGCGACATGCTCCTCCTCACTCCGAGAGTATATGAGAATATCATCTATGAACACAATCACAAACATATCCAAATATGGCTTGAACACCCTATTCATGAAAACCTTAAAAGCTACAGGAGCATTCGTTAGTCCAAAAGACATAAATAAAAACTCATAGTGACCATATCGAAATGTCACTCTCCCGAACTTTGAGCTAATGGTATCCGGATCTGAGGTCTATCTTTGAAAAGCACTTAGCACCCTGAAGCTAGTCAAACAAATCATCAATACTAGGGAGAAGATACCTATTCTTTATTGTAACCTTGTTCAATTACCTATAATTAATAACGTCTGAAGGGAACCATCTTTCTTATGGACAAAGAGAATCGATGCACCCAACGAGAATTTTCTAGGTCTGATTAAACACTTGTCTAAGAGGTCCTTCAACTCCTTTAGCTCAGTTAGAGCCATTTTGTAAGGAGGAATAGATATAGGTTGTGTATCAAGAAGAAGGTCAATACCAAAATCAATCTCCCGCTCAAGAGGAATTCCCGGTAAATCATCTGGAAACACTTCTTGATATTCACACACTATAGGCACTGACTGGATAATCGGGGTTTTGGATGTAGCATCCTTAACCCTAACTATATGGTACACGCAACCTTGAGAGATCATCTTCTTGGCCTTAACGTAGCAAATGAAGTGACCTACAGGCACAGCTGAATTACCTTTCCACTCTAGGACTGGCTCACTTGGAAACTGGAACACTACCGCACGGGTTCTACAATTTATTGAGGCATAACATGCATGTAACCAATCCATGCAAAAGATAACATCAAAATCTATAATGCATAGCTCTACTAAATCTGCTGAGGTGACTTTTGGAAGGACTGTGACAGGGAAATTCCTATATACCCATCGAACTATAACTGAATCACTGACTAGAGTAGAGACTGAGAAGGGTTCTGATTGGATTTTTGGACTAACTCCAAAACTACTAGCAACATAGGGAATTACAAAAGATAAGGTATCCCTTGGATCTAGCAATGCATATACATCAAGGTGGAATACTCATAACATACCAGTGACTACTTCTTGGGAGACCTCCTACTCCTGACAAGATGCTAGGGCATAGAATTTGTTCTGGCGCTGCCCACCACCAGCACTAGTGGATACACCCTGCTGAGTTATGCGTGGTAGTGGGGCTGTTGAACTAGTGGCTAGGCCTCGACCCCTTCATGGCCCTATCTGACTGTTAGACAATGTTTGAGCATATGTTTGGGTTTCACACATCTGGAACAAGCACCTGTACCTACTAAGCATTGACTTGTGTGTCTCTAACCACACCTTCCACACTCTGGGATGCTGGACTTTGCGGGTCTGCCCTCCTAACTTCAAAAGCCTAATGCTCGTTCCCTCTGGTCACGCCTAGACCTAGATGGAACACTAATAGCTGACGGCGCTGGGGTTGAAGATCTCTAGTGGGATTACTGACGGTGCCCACCACCAGGTCTCTGTTGGGAGAATCTAAAGCTATCGATCCTCGCCCTCTTGGCCTCTCTCTCCTGCTCACTCACCAGTACCGCCTCTATCTGTTGGGTGTACAGAACTATCCGAGGAAAGTCAATGTCCTGATGAGGAATCGCGGTCCAACAATCTTTGACAAAATATTCTACTATCCCATGCACAAATCAACTCACTCGGGCTCTCTATTCTGCCACTACCCCGGTGCATACTTGGACAAGTGAGTGAACTCTAAAGCGTACTCCTATACTTTCATCTTACCTTGCATTAGATTCACAAACTCAGTTGCTTTAGTCGCCCTCAACTCATGAGGGAAGAACCGATCCAAAAATACAGTATGGAACTCATCCCAACAAATTGGGCTTGCTCCAACTGCTCTACTATCCTTCCATTTCCTAAACCAAATATGCACAACCCCTTTCAACTAATACGAGGCTAAATCTACGCATTCCTCCCCAGTCACCCCAATGATCTGGCTGATCTTCAAAATTTCATCAACAAGCTCATATGGATCCTCATCCATCTTTGATCCGAGAAACTCCGGAGGGTTCATCCTCAGAAAATCTCTAACTCTAGCCACTATCGTATTCCTATTCTGAGGGACATGCGCTACTGCCTGTTGATTGATCTGGGCAGTCAAGGATTAAGCTATCATCTAAATGGTAGCCCTAAACTCTGCATGGGCCACCAGCTGGGGTATATGATCCTTGGGGACTGGTGGGACCTGTTGGTGCCCATCCTCATTGTAATTCTCGTGGCCATTTCTGTTTTCTTTCCTTCTTCCATTAACTCAGCGAGGAGGCATCATTTTGCAAACGTGTATAGCACGAGATATAAGAATAGAGAGACATTTTATCACACGACATAGATGATGAACGGAGGGAACATTTCCTAAATGTTTTGTAGCCTCTTCTTCATAAGTGTGGTGCACTTCACACCCATGAAAAAGACTCTACTTAACGCGGCTTTCGGACACCCTAGGACATTCAATAATCTAATGCTCTAATACCAAGTTTTTCACGACCTGAACATAGGCCCGAATCGAGACAGGGGATAAAGAACCCCGAGAGGCTCCAAGTCGACCTATGGCATGAACATAACATCTAAGCTCAATAGTTTACATGCGAAAATATAACATACAACATAGCGGAAGTCTGAAAATCTGATAACATTAGATAACTGAATACATAGCACGATCTAAAACTGAAAACATACTATGTCTAATAAGCCTCTACTACTGACGAGTTGATGGGACAAGACCCCAACTAACTCACTAAAGTCTGAAAATGAAAATACTGAATATAACTGATAAGAAGGGCCCTCGAAATATGAGGACTCACCAACTCTAACTAGGAGATGCTAACATTGAAGATCTGTCTAGCGGTGGGATTGAGTCTGAGTGTCTGAGCCTATATCATGAAATGATACAACATAGAGTATGCGGTCAGTACGTGGAATGTACTGAGTATGAAAGGTAAGTAAAACCGCTAAGTACGTAATATCAAAGATCATGCATATCATAAAACATTCCATCATAAGAGTATCAGAGTAGAGCTTTCATTTTATTACTTGAAAACAGGACTTAAACATAACTGAATATCATAACTGAATCGAATGACACAAAGCTGAAAACTGATAATCATAAGTAAAACTGAACATTAGGTCAAACCTGCTGAAAACATAATATATTAACAAATGAACATGCATAACACAAATCATGAGGAACAATGGGAGACTCTTCATATAACTGACATTGCCACTATAGAGCTTACGTGGTCCCGACTATTACACTCAGGAGGGCAGAGTCGTCCAAAGCATTGCCAGGGCTAAGGACGCTACCATGATATCGATATCAGGCTAAAGGCCCCTTGGGGGTGGGGGAAGCTCACAAGGGAGGTCCCAAATACTCTGAAACTACCTACGTTGGCACTTAGTTTTAAGGCATAGGGTTGACTAATCCTTAGCCTACTCAGTGGTAGATACTTCTCCCAAAAATATGCATATGCTCTCCATCATTTTTCAATGAAGCTAACCATCATCTAGTGAAAAAGCTGAATCATAACATACAAGAAAAGTATGAAATCATAACATGACGAGCCTTGGGGTCAAACCATACCACAAGCTGAAAAGAGTTGGAGTCAAGACTCAAAAATCATGTGGTAAGCTAATAACATGAAATTTAGATAAATCATGAATCATACTTTATCATATGGGCTTGCCCAATACTCAAACATGCTTGAAATAGAGTTTGATTACTCAAAACATGAACATAGATATTGCTAATTCAAAATCATAATTTCATCATGAACATCTCATCATTACTAGAAGCATAGATCATAATCTCATCTTTTCATGAACTTCCATGGATGGGCATCTTATTTGTAAAACATTGAAGTCATAATTTGTAATTTAAAACATTATAAAACATGCACATGAATCATAATTTAACATTAAAAACATCCACAGAGAATACCCATGATAGATACTTAGAGAATTCGCATGTTGGGTTAAAACCCCATAGATTCATCAACTTAGAAATCACATAAAATTGAAGACGAATTAGGAATGGGAGTGGATAGACATACCCATTCATAACCCTACATATCTGGAAAATTCTAATTACACAACCCTTTTGAATACCCAAAAAAATTGAGGAAGAACTTAATGAATCCTAAGCTGTATCAGCCTTAAAAACTACTAGGTTTGCGTGCATGGAGGGGAATAGGTTTAGAATGAGTTAACCCCTCTTAAAACGCACCTATCTGAGCTTAAAATAATGTAGTTTAGGCCTTAGGAACTTAGGAATTACGGATAAGTCCTTAAAAAATTTGCAGGAAAATACACACTACTAGTCCCAATGGGGGACTGGACGACCCGTTGCCAAGGACCACAACTTGTGGTCTACTCTCGTAGCCATCACTGGAAGCTTATCATCACTGGTCACCATGAGGGACACCACGACTCATGGTGTACCCGACTACTTGTGCTGACAAATCATTGGGAGCACTGCTAAACCTTCAAGATCCAAGTCAAAACTCTTGACCATGGCCAACTTAATGACTCATGGTGTTGACCATGAATCGTGGATACACCCGTGGTCAACACCTAACCCAAAAATCCAACCTAACCTTCCCTTCTCCGCACAAGTAACCTACAACTCGTAGTGCACCTCACGGGTCACTGGACGACTCGTCTTGTTACTTGGTGCAGAAAAATCCTATTTTCTCCGTTTCAACCCTCAGGTCTGATCCTAGGGCTTTTAGAGTATTATAAGTACATACAAAACCAATGTTCACACACAAACCACACATTTGAGCAAGGTAAAACATCCCAACCCTTAGTATGACCATGAAAGTTCTATCAACAAGGCCAATATTGCATTAACTCAAATTAATACCAAAGAACCTCGCCCCCATCAATCCTAGCCACCACTAAGCCATCATCAACATCTCCAATCACCATAACCACACAATCAACCAATAATCTAATTCCAAAGACAACAAAAACTATGCAATGACTCTCACGTACAATTCGCTGCCACAATCCACCGACTAGACACAATTATGGCCTTAAATAATCAATCCCAAACTAATTGTTGACCCAACACATATCTATGCAATGTAATGCCATATAACCAGCACCTCAACAATCTTAATAACAACACAATTTAAATCTCCAATAACAGACAATAAGCACGAGTTTATCAGTAGAAATAGTTTTATGGAAATCATGTCGAAAAGGAGAAAACAAAAGCCTTAACATACCTTGGAATCTAGTTAATGCAAGACACCCCAACATCCACTCCTTAAGATCACCAACACACTACCTAAGATCAGCCAAATAACCACCAATAAGCTACTACAAAAACCGACAAGAGAAATAACACGAAACATCATTTACTAGCTAGTTTTTTAAGAATCCGACAGTAAGAAAGCTAAGGTGATAACCTATGATAACCAACAACACCAGAACAAACCTTAGAACTTTAAGAATCAACATGGAAGAAATATTACCAAGCAAGCTCCTTGAAACATCCACAAGAAGATCAAAAACAACAGCGCTACATGAGTTTTATGGTGGATTCTAGCTTCCTGACACCAAACTCACTTGACTTAAGCTTCCTAGCCTCCAAACCCTCAGAACACCATGGAAAACCATGAGAGAGATTACCCTTTATGAAAATTTCTAGAAATGAAATAAGATAACAACCTACTGACCGATGGAGCTTTATATAGCCTTCCACCGCCTTGACCCACTTTAACGTGCCTGCTTGCGTAGTCTCACGAAGACACGAATATCTCGCTATTCTGAAGTTGTATTGAAGAATATTTTAATATGTTGGAATCTAGACTCATAGATCTTTAATTTGATAGGTCGTAGGCCCCTTAACTCCTTATAGATTAGGATAATAGCTTCGAGACATTTGACCTAAATTTGTTCTACAACTTAATCGATGTCCAATTGTAACATTGTCATGACCCGAAAGGAGGCCCGGATCGCGACACGGGACAAGGAACCCCGAGAGACCCCAAGTAGACCCATGGAATAAGAATACATCTAACTCAATCAACAAATAGAAGAATTAAGATATTAAACTTAGCAGAAGTCTAACTCAACCATAACATCAAAACACATCATCCGAAGCTGAATACATACATGAGTTTGAAAAGCCTCTAAACATGATGAGTTGATGTGATAGTACCCAAACTAACTCAACAATACTAAAACTGAAATACATAGGAAAGCTGAAATTCTAGTCCTCGAAAGATGAGGACTCACCAACAGGCAAACGCTAACTCTAATAAGCTGACTAAGAGCGAGGCTGAACCTAAGAGCCGGGTCCTGTATCATGAAACAATACAGTATAGAAAGTATGTGGTCAGTATGTGGGATGTACCGAGTATGAAGGATAAGTAAAAACCTCTTAAGTAAAGGAAATCATTTAAAACATCTCATAGCATAACATAAGCTTTAAGAATCTGAGGGGAGGGCTTGCATGCCTTCTTTTTGAAATCATGATCTTTTCATAACATGAAAATACATAGCTTTATAACATCATCTAACTCGAATGACTCAAAGCTAAAATATGACATTTATAGAAAAGCTGAACGTTGAGTCAAACCTTGCTTTTAGAACATGCATATGTATATAATAATCATGAGTAATGAATATGCATGACTAAATCATATGGAACACTAGGAGACTCATCACTTAAGTTACATATCATAATAGAGCTTACATGGTCCCAACTATCACACTCAAGTGGGTAGAGCCGCCTAAAGCCTTGCCAGGGCAAAGGACGATACCATGATATCAATATCAAGCTCATGGGCCATTAAGGCCGGGAATAGCTCGCAAGGGAGGTACCAATAATATATACTAGCATCAACCTACGTTGGCATGTAGTTCTGGGGTATAGGGTGATCGACCCTTAGGCCGCTCAGTGCTAGACTCTTCTCCCAAAAATATGCATATGCTTTACATCATTTTATAACGAAGCTCAATATTGTCTATTGAAAAAGCTCAATAATGAAATACATCTCAAATATGAAATCATGCACATGATAATATTTAGTTCAAAATACACCACAAGCTCAAAGATAATTGGGAGTCTTTGCTCCAAAAATACCATGTGGTAAGCTTACTTTAGAGACAATACATCATACATAATTGATATAAGGGCCTTGCCCAAAACTTTATCATGCTTGGGACTACTCAATTCATTTTGAAAACAATATCATAATCATGGGTAGCTTTGAAACATGCTTTTCCTCATCATATCTCATCATTATCATACATTCATCACAAATCTCTTATTTAATGAACTTCTCATCAATAAACCTTAATTTCATAAAAGTAGAAACATGATTTTTATTGAAAACAACTTAAAATATGCCCATGCTTCATAATTCAATAATGAAAACATGATTTAATCATACCCATGTAAAGAGATAGAAGATTCATGCATTTGGGTTAAAATCCCATAACTTGATCATAGGAAATTCTCGTAACTTAGATAGAAATTGGGCATGGGTGTGGAAGGAAACACCCACTCATAACCCTACATACCTGAAAGGGCTTCATTCTACCACTTCTCTAATTGCCTAAGAAGAAGTTGAAGGAAAACCTCGAAAGCTTGCTCTAGATCACCCCCTTAATTCTATAAGTTTTCATGCATGAAAGAAATGACTTAGAATAGGTTTTCCCCTCCTAAAACCCACCATTATGAGCCTTAAACAACGTAGTATAGGGCGTTAGGACGTAGGAATGATGAAAATTCCCTTAATGATTACGCAAAAAATTCTTCACTGGACGAACCAACAGGAGCTCCAACGGGTCGTTGGAGGATACCACGACCCGTGATGACGATCCGTGCGGTACATTGTCTAGTCTTAGGTCTCAGCTCAACCCTTGACTTAAAATGATGGATTTTCATACTATACAACGAGTTATTCTGTTGACTGTTGTTTGCTCTTTTAGACTTGGCACCTCATCCTATAGCGAGCCTCACCACGACCCGTTACATCCACAAATGAGTTGTGGTTTCCTTCCATCAAACCCACTGGAAATTTCACCACTCAAATGACAACTGTTAACCACGGTCTGTGGTAACTCATGACAGGTCATGGGATGACCCGTTGCTTCCTAAATGCTAAAGTCCATCTCCCACCACGACTATAAATGACCACTCATTATTTCCCACAACGAGTCATCACATCAGTCATTGCTTCCACTGCCTCTAGACCAGATGCTTTCCATGACTCGTCCCAATGGGTCATTGGTTGGACCAATGATCCGTAGGGTCACCCGTTCTGCAATATTTTCCCAATTTCAGTAGTTTTCAACTTTTAACTTCCAGGTCTACTCTTAGGCACTTTTAGGGTATTAAAATATCTCCACCTTGGGAACATTCTTCTTCAAATATAGGAAATAAGAAGAAAATAGAAACATGAAATTTGCATATTCAAATACTGATCATTTAAACCGAAAACTAACAGAATGACTACCTCTGTTTCAAACCACATAGCTGATCTATTTTCATGATTCATACACACATTCACATACATAGAAGAAACTTGAACACATGAACTAAACATGAAAACTAAATAGAGTTTGAGTGTAAAAATTGATACCTCAAGTTGGAACTGAGCTGGTAGAGAATAAATGTGGGTATCTAGCCATCATATTCTCTTCGGCCTCCCACGTAGCTCCTTCAACATGCTGATTCCTCCATAATAGTTTAACTGAAGCTACTTCCTTGTTCCTTAGACTCCGAACCTATCCATCCAATATTTCCACTGGAACCTCCTCATAGCTAAGGCTGTCTCCCACACCAACACTGCCCATTAGAACAACTAGAGCTAGGTCAGCCGAACACTTCTTCAAAAGCGAAACACAAGATTCACAAAAGATAACTCTGAGGGAAACTCCAACTCATACTCCACCTTGCTAACTCTTCTCACAATTCGGTAGGGGCTAACATAGCGGGGACTAAGTTTTCCTTTCTTCTCAAACCGCATTACTCCCTTCATGGGAGATACCTTTAAGAACACCAGTCATCCACCTCGAACTCAAGTTCTCTTCTCCTAACATCGGCGTAGGACTTGTGGCGACTCTGAGTAGTTTTCAGCCTGTCCCTTATCAACTGATGGGCGATCTACATCTCCGCCGTAGAGAGTATCAAATGGTGCCATTTAGATACTGGAGTGATAGATGTTATTGTAAGCAAAATCGATCAGAGGTAAGTGATCATCCCAACCACCTTTAAAGTCCATCATATTAGCTCTCAACATGTCTTTGATAGTTTGAATTGTCCGCTCTGCTTGACCATCCAAGTGTAGATGAAATGCTATGTGAGTTTAACCTGAGTCCCAAGCCCTTTTTGAAAAGACCACCAAAACTAAGAGGAAAATTGAGTACCTCAGTCTGAAATGATAGACATGGGCACTCCATGCAATCGAAAAAACTCCCAGGTATATAGCTTGGTATAATTCTCTGTCGAGTCCGTTGTTTTGACCAGTAGAAAATGTGCGGCCTTGGTCAACCTATCTACCACCACCCATATAGAATCATATTGTCGGCGAGTAGAAAGTAGGCTTGTAATGAAATACATATTAGTCTCTTCCCACTTCAAAGTGGGGATGCAAATATCCTGAAGTACGCCTCCCAGCCTTTGATGCTCGACCTTTACTTGCTGACAGTTCTGGCACTTGGCTACAAATTCTACAATATCCCTCTTCATGCAATTCCACCAACACATTTCCCGCAAATCATGATACATCTTGGTGGCACCCAGATGAATGGAGTACCTATCTCCATAAGCCTCATGCATCATCCAACTTCTCAAATCATCAACATTCGGAACACATAGGCGACCCTGGTACCGAAGCACCCATCTCCCACTTGGGAGAAGACCTCCACCTTCTGACTTCGCATGGCTTCTTTCAGCTTTACCAAAATCGGATCCTCATCTTGTCTAGCTTTCACATCTGTCACCAAGGACGATTCTGATCCGTTCTGCACAACAACACCGCCATCGGTTGAGTCGACCAACCTAACCCCAAAACTGCAAGTCAATGGACATCTTTCACTATCTCCTTCTTCCCCTCATCCACATGGGACACACTCTTCATAGAGAGTCTACTGAGAGCATCTGCTACCATATTAGCCTTACCTAGATGGTAGAGGACACTCAAATCATAGTCCTTGAGTAGCTCTAACCACCTTTTTTGCCGAAGGTTGAGATCTTTCTGCGTGAACACATATTGTAAACTCTTGTGGTTCGTGCACACATCTACAGGGACCCCATACAAGTAATGTTGTCATATCTTCAATGCGAATACCACCACGGCCAATTCAAGATCATGGGTCAGGTAATTATTCTTATGAACCTTTAACTGTCTTGAGGCATATGCTATCACATTCCTATGCTGCACCAATACTACCCTGCAACAATACACACCCGAGTCTGATTCTCGAAGCATCAAAATATACCATAAAAAACCATCGGTACCCTCGGGTAGGGTCAACACCGGTGTTGAAGTAAGTTGAGTCTTCAACTCCTGGAAGCTCTTCTCACAAGCCTCCGACCATTAGAACTTCACCTTTTTTTAACAATTTGGTTAAAGGTGCCGCAATAGATGAGAAACCCTCCACGAATCTCCAATAGTAACCCGCTAAGCCCAAAAAGCTCCTGATATCTGAAAGGTTCACCGACCTAGCCCGATTCTTCACCACCTCTATTTTCTGAGAATCCACCTTTATACCTTCACTTGACACCACATTACCCAACAATGCTACTAAATCCAACCAGAACTCGCACTTGCTGAATTTGGCATATAGTTGGCATTCCTTGAGAGTTTGAAGTACTACTCTCAAATGAGTGGCATGCTCCTCCTTGCTCCGAGAGTATATTAGGATTTCATCAATGAACACGATCATGAACATGTCCAGATATGTCTTGAACAATGTATTCATTAGGTCCATAAAAGCTGTGGGAGCATTGGTTAGTCCAAAAGACATAACAACAAATACATAGTGACCATACCAGGTCCTGAAAGTTGTCTTCGGAATGTTACTCTCCCGAACCCTAAGCTTGTGATACCCGGACTTGAGATCAATCTTGGAGAAAACTTGGCACCCTGAAGCTGATAGAATAAGTCACCAATCCTTGGCAGAGGGTATCTGTTCTTGATAGTAACCTTGTTCAACTGTCGATAATCAATACACATACGAAGAGAACCATCCTTCTTCTGGACGAAGAGAACTGGTGTACCCCATGGGGACTTACTCAACCTAATGAAGCCCTTATCTAACAAGTCTTTCGACATCTCTTTCAACTCCTTTATCTCAGTTGGAGCTATCCAGTAGGGTTGAATAGATGTAGTATAGTTCACTTAGAATAGGTTTTCCCCTCCTAAAACCCACTATTACGAGCCTTAAACGACGTAGTATAGGGCATTAGGACGTAGGAATGACAAAAAGGCCCTTAATGATTACGCAGAAAATTCTTCACTAGACGAAGCAACGGGCACTCCAACGACTCGTTGGAGGATACCACGACCCGTGATGATGATCCATGTTGTACACTATCAAGGATTAGGTCTTAGCTCAACCCACAACATAAAACGAAAGGTCGTCACACTATACAATGGGTCATTCTGTCGATTGTTGTTTCCTTTTGCATACTTGGCACCTCATCCTACAACGAGCCTCACCACGACTCCTTACATCCACAAATGAGTCGTGGTTTCCTTCCGTCGAAGCCACTGAATATTTCACCACTCAAACGATGACTGCTAACCATGGTCCATGGTAACTCATGACGGGTCGTGGGATGACCCGTTGCTTCCTAGATGCTTAAGTCCATCTCCTACCACGACTACAAACGACGACTCATTGTTTTCCACAATAATTTGTCACATCGATCATTGCTTCCACCACCCCCAGACCAGATGCTTTCCACGATTCGTCCCAATGGGTCGTTGGTTGGACCAACGATCCGTAGGGTCACCCGTTCTATAACATTTTCTCAGTTTTAGCAGTTTTCAACTTTTAACTCCCGGGTCTACTCTTAGGCACTTCCAGGGTATTACAAACATACAACCATAGAGTGACTCAAATACCTTAAAACACTTCCTTTTTAGCATATTATGTACCCTTAGTGTTACCTCAAAATACCCTTTTTTTGCTTAGTTTGTCACACCCCAAAACTTAAAGGGGCATGATTGACACCCTGTACCGCACCTGATCGAGTAGATCCTATAACAAACCTAACTACAACAGGCTAGAACCAATGAGTTTTGGCATCAAAACTATAATAAAATTAGACAAAATGATAGTAGAGTACTTTAATTGACTTACAGACCAAAAAAGATATAATAATAAGCCATCAAGACAACAGAATGGGAACAACCTATATAATAAAGCCCGCCCTGGCCCACACGAATAATACTACTACCACAGTATCCTTTTATGAGCCTTTATGAATACAACAAAAGTCAACTATCCAGGACAAGGCCCAGAACTACCCATAATACAAACATCTGGCAACTCCTAAAGACTTGGGGCTTTACGGACTCAGCTGGAATTCCACTCAGTGACCAAGAAGTCAATCTACCTATCAATAAGCACTTGCAGGCATGAACATAGTGCCTCCAACAAGGGCATTAGTACAAAAATGTACCGATTATGTAAGGCGAAAGAAACAAAATAATGCAGATATCAAATCAATAGGTAAACTAGAGGATATCAATAAAAAAAAGTCACAAATCAAGTAAAACAAACAGAACCTATCTGGCCCCTATAAGCCTGGCAAGTCCAACGTAATAAGGCAAGTAACAAGCAGTTAGCCAGCACCTAGCCAATAAAACTCACCTGCTACCGCCTATACCACAAAGGATCCCGCCAAACATCTTACCTAGGTTAACTCTAGGCCCCTCGACAATCTCAGCTATCATCAAATCAAAAGTAGCATCCATAGCTTATAGGGCAATGATAATCCAAGACAATAATACAATACATAAATCAAATAACAATCACAGCCTCACCGGAAACCCTTATGGTCTTATAGACATCCACCAAAAATAAGCACACACATCAGCAATAATATCAATCAAACACTATTGGAAGAACTTTTGGCTATACATAGTCGGTGAAACTCAATCCAACTAGGAGCACTATCACTATCTCAGAAAGGCTCGGATGTGTTGGATAAACTCTCAAGTCATGCCTCACCTTGGTAATACAGAAGAACTATCACTCCATAGACCATAATAACCCTTGGGCTCAACCCTAGCTAGAACAACTCTCGTGCATTGTGTATGGGCTCGACCCCTAGACGGAACAACTCTCGTGCATCCAGGTATCCACAAGAAATAAGGCAACAATTAATGCATACAATTAAGGAAAGTATATACACAACAAGTGTTCACAAACAAACCACACACTTGAGCAAGGTACAACATCCCAACCCTTACTACGACCACCAAAGTTCTATCAACAAGGACAATATGGTCACCCACTCAAATTAAAACCAAAGGATATTGCCACCATATATCTAGCCACCACTAAGCCGTCATTCAACATATTCAATCACCTTAACCACACAACCAGCAAACATTCTAAGTCCAAATACCACAAAAATTGTGCAACGAATCTTACATACTATCCGCTTCCATAAATCTATAGACTAGTAAAAATTATTCCTTTCAATAGTCAATCCCAAACTAACAATCGATCCAACACATATCTATGCACATAATACCATATAACCAGCACATCAAAAAGATTAATAACACAAAATATATGGCTCCAAAAATAGATAATAAGCTCGAGTTTATTAGTAGTTATAGTTTATGAAAATCATGCCGAAATGGAGAAAACAAAAGCCTTAACATAACTTGGAATACAACTACTTCAGTACAACCGTACATCCACTCCTTAAGCTCACCAAGACACTACTTAAGAGAATCTAAACAACAAGCAACAAGCTTCTACAAAAACAAACAAGAGAAATAACACGAAACAATGTTTATTGTGTAGTTCTTTAAGAATTCGACAGTAAGAATGCTAAGGTGAGAAACTACCATCACCAATAGAATCAAAACCAACCTTACAACACTAAGAATCTACATGGAAGAAAGAATACCAAGAAATCTCCATGAAACAGCCGCAAAAATATCGAAAACAACACCGCTACACGAGTTCTACGACGGATTCCATCTTCCCAACACCAAAACTCACTTGACTTAAGCTTCCTATCCTTCAAACTCTTAGAACACCATGGAAAGACCTTCAGAGATCTTACAATTCATGAAAACTTTTAGCAATTAAAAAAGATAGCAATCCATTATAACACTCCAAAAGTCTCTAAGATTAGACTCAAGGCATGAAACGGAGATAATAGCAAAAACTGCACTCAATCATAGGATGAACCATCAAGTGACCCCTTTGAAAACTTGAAAAATCATTAAGTGATCCATTAAGAGAGTTTGTTGGAGAAAAATGTGAGTTTCGAAGAGTCTTAACGACTGGAGGAGTGAGCCATTAAGTGTGATGACGAATCATTAAGATGAGGCGTTAAGTGAGCATTTCAATCGTATATGTCAATTTATAATTGAAGTTGAGAGATTTTTTATACATGATTAGAGTGTCTCATGGAGAAAATGTCAGAGGTATGTTTGGGTCTGTGAAAATTTCTATCTATTTCTTAGATGACACTTCAGCTCTTAAAGGATCAAATCTACTTTTCAATTTGTTAGATTTTAAATTTTATGAACTAATTTATCAATCATTACAATTTATTTGTTATGCAGTTTGTGGTATTATGATGGACTTCTCATTTTACTATTTTTTGTAGAATTACCTTTATTTTTTGATCATATAAATAATTTATGAATTTGCGATAACTTAAGGATTTCAAAAAATATTAAACAAGTTAGAGATTTGTAATTTTGTTGTCAGATACATGTGTTCTCTTTTGTCTATGGGAGTTTTTAAATTATTTACCATCAATTTTATGCCCTTTTCATCTATTACTCATGGTTCAAATTTTATGCTTTTATATCCCCAACAAACAAACAAATAAAAAAATATTTCAATGATATATGTTATTTTATGATAGAAGTTAAGAGATTTTTCATACATGACTAGAGTGTCTTGTGGAGAAAATGAGAAAGGTGTGTTGAGGTCTTTGCAGATTTCTGTATATTTCTTAGATCACACTTCAACTCTTAAAGGAGAAAATCTACTTTTTGTTTTGTAGTTTTAAATTTTGTGAACTAATTTTTCAATCATTACAATTTATTTGTTAGACAGTTCATGGTACTATAATGTGCTTATCATTTTACTATTATTTGTAGAATTATTTTCAAATTTTGATCATATAAGTAATTTACACATTGACGACAACTTTGTGTCTCTACCAGAAGCTCCAAGTTATATGTATATAGCGCCCAAGAAACTTCAAACAAGTCAGAGATTTATAATTTTGTTATGATATACATGTATTCTCTATTTTCTATGGGAGTTTTTAAAATAATTTACTATCAATTTCATGTATTTTTTATATATTACTGATGATTCAAGTTTAATGCTTTTATATCCCCAACAAACAAATAAAAAAATCTTTCAATTGTATATGTCAATTTATAATTGAAGTTAGGAGATTTTTCATACATGACTAGAGTTTCTTGTGGAGAAAACAAGAAAGGTGTATTCGGATCTTTGCACATTTTTGTCTATTTCTTTGATAACACTTCAACTCTTAAAGAATCAAATTTACTTTTATATTTGTTAGGTTTTAAAATTTGTTCACTAATTTGTTAATCATTACTATTTGTTAGGCAATTCATGTTAATATAATGGGCTTCTCAGTTTACTATTTTTTGTAGAATTACCTTCATATTTTGATCATATAAGTAAATGGGTGTTTAGATCTTTGCAGATTTCTGTATATTTTTTAGATCACACTTTAACTCTTAAAGGAACAAATCTACTTTTCATTTTGTAGTATTAAATTTTGTGAACTAATTTACCAATCACAATTTGTTTGTTTGGCAGTTCATGGTATTATGATGGGCTTCTCATTTTACTATTTTTTTTGTAGAATTACTTTTAAGATTTGATCATATAAGTAATTTACATATTGATGACTACTTGAGGATCTGAACATAAATTTTGGGATTGAGGGATGAATTGAAGATGAGAAAAAAGAAGATATCTGTGTAATTTTTATTCAACTTTGTATCTCTACCAGAAGCTTCAAATTACATGTATATAGGGACCAAAAAACTTCAAACAAGTCAGAAGCATGTATGTTCTTATTGTTTATTTTGTTATATTTGATTTTGATGGTGGTTTTGAATGTTTGATTAGGAAAATGAAAGGATAATGAAGAGAATTAGTCCCACAAAAATTAGTAAATTACTTAAAATCTGGACAAGGCAATGACCTTTATGTATTCACTTTTTAGCATGATAATATATATCATTCCTTTCTTTTTCTTTTTGTATGTTATTCCTGTGATTTTTTAATTCTGATAGATCACCATTAATTTTAACCATGGCCATTAATTTCATCCATTATTTTCCTCTATGTCTCTTTTGTATATATTCTTAGCACTTATATTCTTGAAAATATTTGATGTAATTAAATTATTAATAGTACTATTCTGTAACCAACTTAGGGGTTATCTATTTTGCTCAGATCCTCCATAAATGCTATCACAATCGTGTTAGATCTTTCAAAAATATATTGCTTTTGGAGGAGTATATTATCAACATAAAAGAATATAGTTAGATTTGTTGGTTCAGTAATTATATCTTACAAATCTATGCAAGTCCTGGTAAAAAATTTATGCAGCAGTTTCTTTTGTGTAATAGTTAATGGTCGTCCTACCAAGCATGCTTTTTTTCTTTGTAATTAGTATATCATAGATCCTTTGCAAATTATTTATGACTTTAGTATATGTGTATAATTTTTTTTACTTTGTAAAGTAACTCTACTTTTTTGCCAACAAAAAATTTAATAGTCAAGTATAATCTCTTCATTAATTGATTAGTATGAAGTTGTATGTATGATTTGTTATGGGATATCGAAATTATCTTAACGTCCTGAGTTGATATTGAGTTGCTTCACATAATTGCTTTACATTAAACAACTTTTTTTTTACATTTTAAGTTCCAAGATATTTCATCCTATATATATCTAATTAAGATGTTTAAATATTTACTTTAACTAGTAAACTCACATGCTTATTAATTGTATTTGATGATGTCATTTTTCATATATAAATAGTTAAAAGATATTCATAGAAACATCTCACTCACCGAAATGAATCCAAGAATGCATAAGTAAGGTTATGCAATCCATTCATGTTATCTGATCTAATCATTTAGGGTTGCATATGTTTAAAGTAGAAAATGAAATATAACGGGTATTTTATTGGCATGGTACCATCTTTCATAGAAAATCTCATTTTTCTTGTAGTGGATAGATAATTCGAAAGTTCTACTAGCACTATCATTTGTTTTTATTTTTCATGTATTTATTTGTTTAGCTGGCTTTCTCTTAACGATAATATATAGTAATATTTTTCACATTTGGTGCATCGATGGCAGTACAAAAATAATAATATTAAAAGAAAACATTATAAGTATTATGGAGCAGATTGCTATTCATATATGATATATCGTACATACTTTCTGTCACACCCCGCCTTGGGGGGTATGACTGGCACCTGGTGCCCTACTAGGACCTGAACTACTGGACTGCTAAGCCTGGGCACATCTGGTGCCTGGCTGGCTCTAACTCATATTTCTGGAGACAAAGGGCTATATAACGGCTATAAACACAGCCCCCGGCCCATTGGCCTATAGCCTCCTGTACTTGTACTGACAGCTGACCAGAAACGTGTCAATATAGGGAAACCTATGCAGGACAACAAGGCAACCATGCTGTCTAGTTATCTATAACTTAACCATGAAGTACTGGATAGCTACGTGACCGGCAAGGTCACCACTACTGTCGAACTATGGCCCCACACGGCCAACCTAAAGGAAACAAAAGTACTAACAGCTGAACAACTACACGGCCTCACACGACCGGCTCATCTGACCACAGGGAAATATATACAGATTGCAAGCCTCTAAGAATAACAATGGAAATGATCGGGATAGGGCCCCGACCTACCCGTACTGTACAACAAAAGAAAACGGAATACACCTCCGGGATTCAGTCTCCGGATGACAGGAGCTGAATGCTAGATCGCTGACAGGAATCACGTGGTATCGCCTGCTCATCTATGAGTACCTGCAGGCAAGTAATGCAGCGCCCCACTGGGCATCAGTACCGCTGGTACTGAGTATGTAAAGCCATAAATGAAAGAAATATCTGAAAATAACAATACAACTGATGAAATTGAAGTAGAAAGGAATGGATTAACTGTCTGATAATGTAAATCATACCTTCTTTTAATTATACTGGAAGGAGTAGGAGTCATACCTGGAGATTTATCGTCCTACTGTCGATCTACTCGTATCTACTGTACATGGCATAATATATCACAACATCACATATCACACACAAACCTTACCCGGCCCCCATAAGCCGGGAGGTACAACCAGCACAGAATCTATATCCCTACCCCGGTCATCCCATCTCCTAAAATAACTATAAGCACCCCGCCGGTCCACTAGGTAAGCACTTGGGCTCGCTGAGCCCCTGACTATAACTGTATCTGAGTCCGGAGGACTCCTGAATCAACACCCGGGTGTATCCGCTCGACGGGGGTGTATAGGGGCCGACCAAGGCACAATATGGGGAAAACTGGCATCCCATCTTCGTCCCCTGTGGGACGACATACCACTCCATAGAGTGATGTATCCTCGTCCTCTGGCGGATGAGTCGATACAGCTATCAACCCTGGGGCGGTCATGGATGCTAGGTAGTCCAACCCCAAACCATACAACAGTCTCAACTAGTAATACTATCTGCATGTCTTACATACCGAGGCTAATAGTGGTAAAGTATGTATATATACTATATGCTGAACTGGTGATAGTAATATGTAGGTACTTGCTACATGCTGAAGCTGGTAATAACATATATGTATAAATATGGTCTTCTGCCAGACTGTACTGGGGCTAATGCTGAACAAGATATAGTCTTTCTGCTGAAACTATTCTGTATACTAAGTGTCTATAGTAACATGATTTACTATTCCTAACATGCTTTCTAACTTCATTTTAACTTATCATTCTATTTCTGAGATGTCTCACAGATATTGCATTGATTTGCGGGGTTTTAACTGAATACAATAATATCCTAACATTTCGTATTACATCACATACTGAGCATGCTGAGCAGTTCTTAACACTTATATTAGAATCTATATCGTGCTAGCAAGTCTCGCGCTGATCATAACATGATGTTTCTAGTATCGTACCATCATTCGTAGTAAACATCAAACATGGCTTCTGAATATTCTACTGGCCTTTAAATTACTGTACTATACTGAGATTGCTAACTTGCCGAGGGAACTAGCTTTACATACCTTATCCTTGAACTATCCGGCTGTCGGACAAGGCTCGGCCAGTACTTCAACTATTTTCTCCCAACTGCATTCATAAATGTGCCAATCAATACTAAATACAGCTTTATTGTAAAGAGCAACGTCACTTTCGATATAGTTTATAGCCTAAACTTAGGCTTACCGAAAGACAGTCGAAAACTCGCTATTTTTCAGCGGTCCAGAAGGGAGAAATATTCACTTCACAGCTAGGAACACATAGACACTAATTTAGAGCAATTCCACTTACCTTAGCTCGGTAGCTCGATGATTCGTCGGCCGTATTTCACGAAACTAAATCTGTAGGAATGCTCTCTGCTGATAAATACCTCGGTATCTGAGGTTAATTTGAGTTTGGACAACGTTTAGCGGCGTAATCGGACAAAAATTATAATACCTCCTTCGTTCTTATCTTCTCTCTGCTGATTACTCTCTGTTTTACTGGAAATATAAGTTATAAATGATTTAAAACCGAAGTGGGGCTTTATATACTTGGGCCTGGACAAGGCCAACGTGTCACGGAGCCAACGCGGAGGCTTCACCTCCGTGACACGCTGCCATCGCGGAGGGGTTCTGCCTCGGCTCCTTCCGCGATGGTTCGACAGGTTTCTCGTCCGATCTTTTCCCGGGCCTTTCTCTAGCACGTATGGTCTTCAAATATGCTTAACCAATGTGCGAATAGGTCATCTAGGTGCCGGGAATTCTACGGGGTATAACATTCTCCCCCCCTTAAGAACATTCGTCCTCGAATGTACACTGTTATCTAGAGGACTACCTAACTTACTTTTTAGAAAAAAAATTTCGGCAGAGTTTCCCCTGTAATATGGACTATAGCAAAAACCTGAAATGCAGAAAAGTCCAACACAGGTACTGCACGCAATATTTTAAGATCCACTGGATAACTAAGTATCAATCCTTCTCATTCACACACATACAACTACAAGGTACTGCATAAGTAATAGTATGGACATACCTGTCGCTTGACTAGGCTTGAAATAGGTGAGGGTATCTGGCTTTCATATCTTCTTCAGCTTCCCACGTCATTTCCTCACGATTCCTGTTATGCCACAATACTTTGACAGACGCAACATCTTTAGTCCTCAATCTGCGAATCTGTCTGTCTAAGATAGCTACGGGAACTTCTTCATATGCTAACTCTTCTGTGACCTGGACATCCTGAACTGGAACTACTGTAGAAGGGTCCCCTACAAGCTTTCTCAACATAGAGACATGGAATACTGGGTGAACAGATGCTAACTCTGGAGGCAAGTTCAATTCGTATGCAACTCGGCCTATTCTTCGCCGAATCTGATATGGCCCAATAAATCTCGGGCTAAGCTTGCCTTTCTTACCAAATCTCATTACCCCTTTCATCAGAGACACTTTCAGATATACCCAGTCATTTACTGCAAATTCTAGATTTATGTGCCGCATATCTGCATAAGACTTCTGGCGGCTCTGAGCAGTCAGTAAATGTTCTTGGATAAGCTTTATCTTTTCCTCTGACTGCCGAACAATGTCTGGGCCAACCAATGCTGATTCTCCTATTTCAAACCAACCAATCAGCGATCTACATTTTCTCCCGTATAATACCTCGAAAGGCGCCATCTGGATAGCTGAATGATAACTGTTATTATAAGCAAACTCAATCAACGAAAGATGCTCATCCCAGTTACCCCAAAATCTAGCACACACGCTCGTAGCATATCTTCGAGCGTCTGAATAGTCCATTCAGCCTGCCCATCTGTCTGAGGGTGGAATGCTGTGCTCAAATTGATCTGCGTTCCCAAACCCTTCTGGAATGACTGCCAGAATCTAGCTGTAAACTGTGCTCCCCTATCTGAAATGATGGATACCGGCACTCCATGCAATCTAACTATTTCTCTGATATATAATTCGGCATAATCCTTAGCCGAGAAGGTAGCCTTCACTAGCAGGAAATGAGCTGATTTCGTCAGCCTGTCAACTATTACACAAATGGAATCATTTCCGCGTCTGGTACGGGGTAATCCTGCCACAAAATCCGTATTCACTGCTTCTCATTTCCAGAGAGGCACAGCTATGTCCTAAGTTAACCCGCCTGGTTTCTGATGTTCTGCTTTCACCTGTTGGCAGTTAGGACACTGGGCTACAAATTCAGCAATTTCTCTTTTCATACCTGGCCACCAGTAGTTTTCTTTGATATCATGGCACATTTTCATCGCGCCTGGGTGGAGAGAATAGCGGGCGTAATGCGTCTCGCTCATAAGATGCTGGCGATGCCCCAAAATATCTGGAACACAAATGCGGCCTTTATATCGCAACACTTCATCCCTAGTTATCTGAAAATATGTCACCTCTCCTTACTGAACCTTGTGTTCAAGTTGAACCCGGCTAGGGTCTCCATGCTGCCATTCCTTTACTTCCACCACTAACGACAACACTGCGACATTCTTTATTATTGCTCTGTTATCCTTTATTTCTGCTATGTGAACGGCTAAACCGGCTAACTAGTGTAATTCTCGGGTCTATTCTCGCTGTTCAGGCTGCAAGTATGCCAACTCCCCATAGATTTACGGCTAAGGGCATCTGCTACCATATTAGCCCTTCCTGGGTGATACAAAATTTTCACTCTTTAAGGCATAAACTACTGCAGCTAACTCCAGGTCATGGGTAAGATAATTCTTTTCACGTTTATTCAACTGCCTGAAAGCGTAAGCTATTACTTTACCATGCTGCGTCAACCCTCTGTACCTCCTGGCGATACTAACACTGAAGCTGATGTTAACCTGGCTTTTAACTCTTGGAAGTTCTGCTCACACGCCTCAGTCTACTGGAACTTTGCTTCCTTCTGTGTCAATTTAGTCAGAGGTGCTGCTAAGGTGGAAAATCCTTCCACAAACCCTCTGCAGTACCCGGCTAACCGCAGGGATTGCGTACTTCGATCGGAGTGGTAGGTCTAGGCTACGTCTTCACTACTTCGATTTTCTGTGTATCCATCTGTACACCAGCCTCCGACACAATGTGACCAAAAAGGCTACTAAACTCAACCAAAATTCACATTTACAAAAAATGACATATAACTGACGGTCATACTGGTTTATTATACCGGAGAATCTGACAAGTAATCTACCGGTATAACTAGATCTTATCTGGCCTTCTGGCCGCATGCTAAGGCTACTTGTTGCTAAGGTAACCTTGAACGACTATCTGCACACCATGTGCCCATATCTGATCAGGGGGTCCTGATATTGACCATGACCTCTAATGATCTGGCTGCATAACCTTAAATAACTAAATAGTCGGGTTGAATGACCCGAATGTGGCAATAGTCTAACAATGCTCTAACCGTTCTACTTGAGTGCTTATAGTTCATGCATAACCGCAGACTTGTGGGCATCTAATTGCTCTGTTATTTTTCTTAAACCACTGTAAGGTTGGGCTTAATCAAACTTACTCCCAGGCGATCAATCTCTTGATCTTCACGGGGAGTCTACTGATCCCCTGGTCTTAATAAACACTGTGCTAGCAGGGTACTATCAATTTCTTACGCCTTGTGTGTATCCACTTGGATTTATACTGATATTCTGGGGAATTCTCGGTCTTATGAGCTATTCTGTAAATACTGGCCTTCTGCTAGGGCTCTGTATCTAAATATCTTATGAGAACCAGCTGAAGTACTAGTCTGTCGCTGACTACTGATGTGGACCCTTCCTTGGGGTACCCATGGGTATTCTGACTGGGGCGGCCGGCTGACTTATGGGGTGTTTCACATAATAACTGCTAGGTTGACTAAGGCCGACTTTCGCCTATAAGGCTGGGAAAACGACGTACGACCACTTAACATACTAGAACAATTCTGATATTTCTAATCTCTGAAATTTGCCTATTTGGCCTCTAATCTTGGTTCTAGCATATGCACTACTGTTACCGATCTTCAGGGATGCTTCCCTGCTAATACAGGCGTCAGCTGGTCGGTAGACCGTCTAACTGCGCCCTTCTCATCAAGCCTTCTGTTTTAGGCCATTAACTCTGGTAAGCTCCTAGAGCCTAGATCTGGGAACAACACATAAGTCTATTAACTTAATAACTGAGAACTGATATAGTTTTTATGACTTCATACGTAATTCACACCTCTGCCCTTTCACTTCTCCTTTCCCTTTCTCCTTTTCTTTCTTTTTTTTTGGCAAGGGGGGTCCTGCAATGCAATTTGTACATGCTTTCTATTACTAATCAGCATCTGTGATTGTACCCCTTATAGGCAGCTACTCACAGCATATCTATTATCTGTATATATATATATATATATATATCAATAGCTACGTACAATATGTACTGAATTCTGCGGAAATACATAATCTCTGACATGCTCTGCTGAGTCTCATACCGTACATGATACACCGCTCCTACGGCCTAATATCATCTCCTGCCCTGACTTACCATTTCATTGTATTGTCACCCCATTCTGAAAGTAACAAACACAAACACTTTAGTTATTATCTACTGTTTGAAATTCCGCCACTCTTGCGATGTGGGGTCAACGTGCGGATCTTGTGGCCTTACTAGGCATATATTGAGAGCCCATGACTGTCTGCTGGGCCTTATCTCTAGGCCACACTAAATTAAATTTGCTGTATCGACAATTTCTCAACTTCCCCATAAGCGAACATACTGCAGCATTCTGGACCGCAATCTTACTGTCAGCCCGAGGCTTAATCCCTAATACGATATTCTATCAATCCGGGGGTAATCCTAATTTTCCCACAACATCCGACACTCCTGCTTCTTCCCCTCATCTTGCTTAAGCTGAATTCTGGGGTTCAAGGTACCTGCCTTTCGTTGTTAATAAAATTACTGATCAAGCCTCGGTCTATACTTCTTCTGGCTTGCAGTCGGGCCCATCTTATTCATATAATCTCCCTGTCTTTTGACATCACAGCTAAGATTATAACTATTATCTTGCAAACATACCCTGCCGTTGTTAGCATGCCACGACGGATTCAACCCTTTCCTGACTTGAACTTGACTCTTACAGGGAGTCCATCATTGATGGATCTCCTACACCAGTAATTACACCCTCTTCGAGTAAGCTAGTAGTCTTACTTGCTCTTCTGACTTATTACCGTGAGGGTCTGCACAACTTACATAATCGTAAGGGCTCCTTACTCTTTCTGACACTTTCTGGAATCAACCAATCCACCTTTCACTTACTTCCTGCTTTGGGCAACATCGTCTCAATCCTTATGTCCTTTGCTACACTGGGATCGAAACTAACGGGTAGGAATAACTTTTTCTTATTACAACGAAACGAAGACATGGAACTGTACCACACCTGAAGGAATGGAGGTGGGAATTCTACATTTCCCTCTCTTTCTCACACTTATCTGAAAATCTAATATTGTCTACTATCTTAATCAGGTCTTATATATATATATACATATATATATATATATATATATATCTAACAAATAAATTGACTCATTTATACGTTATGCTTATGACTTCCTATTCTGAAGTTACCGACATATACTGGGGATGATACCAACAAAAGATTAACATTGGGAGATCCCTGTTACCTCCTCCTGCTGCTGTAGTTACCTTGTAACTGGCTGATGTTCTCTCCTGTTGCTATATCTGATCTTCTGCCTGGGATAGGATTTCACCGGTCTGACTTGTATCTGTATTCAAAGAATATGATAAGTTTTAAAAGGACCAACCATGTACTATACTGTGCTATGGCACGACTGAGTATGAAAGAAAGGTAACCATCTTATTATGCCTCGCAGCCTCCTGCCTATAGTATGTGGTGCAAAACACATCCATAGACAAGACTCTACTTAGCACGGCTTGCAGACTTCCTGGGACACGACCTACTCTGATACCAAGTTTGTCACACCCCGCCTTGGGGGGTATGACTGGCACCTAGTGCCCTACTAGGACCTGAACTGCTGGACTGCTAATCCTGGGCACATCTGGTGCCTGGCTGGCTCTAACTCACATTTCTGGAGACAAAGGGCTATATAACGGCTGTAAACACAGCCCCCGGCCCATTGGCCTATAGCCTCTTGTACCTGTACTGACAGCTGACCAGAAACATGTCAATATAGGGAAACCTATGCGGGCCGACAAGGCCACCATGCTGTCTAGTTATCTATAACTTAACCATGAAGTACTGGATAGCTACGTGACCGGCAAGGTCACCACTACTGTCGAACTATGGCCCCACACGGCCAACCTAAAGGAAACAAAATTACTAGCAGCTGAACAACTGCACGGCCTCACACGACCGGCTCATCTGACCACAGGGAAATATATACAGACTGCAAGCCTCTAAGAATAACAATGGAAATGATCGGAATAGGGCCCCGACCTACCCGTACTGTACAACAAAAGAAAACGAAATACACCTCCGGGATTCAGTCTCTGGATGACAGGAGCTGAATGCTCGATCACTGACAGGAATCACGTGGTATCGCCTGCTCGTCTATGAGTACTTGCAGGCAAGTAATGCAGCGCCCCACCGGGCGTCAGTGCCGCTGGTACTGAGTATGTAAAGCCATAACAGAAAGAAATATCTGAAAATAACAATACAATTGATGAAATTGAAGTAGAAAAGAATGGATTAACTGTCTGATAATGTAAATCATACCTTCTTTTAATTATACTGGAAGGAGTAGGAGTCATACCTGGAGATTTATCGTCCTACCGTCGATCTACTCGTATCTACTGTACATGGCATAACATATCATAACATCACATAGCACACACAAACCTTACTCGGCCCCTATAAGCCGGGAGGTACAACCAGCACAGAATCTATACCCCTACCCCGGTCATCCCATCTCCTAAAATAACTATAAGCACCCCGCCGGTCCCCTGGGTAAGCACTTGGGCTCGTTGAGCCCCTGACTATAACTGTATCTGAGTCCGAAGGACTCCTGAATCAACACTCGGGTGTATCCGCTCGACGGGGGTGTATAAGGGCCGACCAAGGCACAATATGGGGAAAACTGGCATCCCATCTTCGTCCCCTGTGGGACGGCATACCACTCCGTAGAGTGACGTATCCTCGTCCTCTAGCGGATGAGTTGATACAGCTATCAACCCTGGGGCGGTCATGGATGCTAGGTAGTCCAACCCCAAACCATACAACAGTCTCAACTAGTAATACTATCTGCATGTCTCACATACCGAGGCTAATAGTGGTAAAGTATGTATATATACTATATGCTGAACTGGTGATAGTAATATGTACGTACTTGCTACATGCTGAAGCTGGTAATAACATATATGTATAAATATAGTCTTCTGCCAGACTGTACAGGGGCTAATGCTGAACAAGATATAGTCTTTTTGCTGAAACTATTCTGTATACTAAGTGTCTATAGTAACATGATTTACTATTCCTAACATGCTTTCTAACTTCATTTTAACTTATCATTCTATTTCTGAGATGTCTCACAGATATTGCATTGCTTTGCGGGGTTTTAACTGAATACAATAATATCCTAACATTTCGTATTACATCACATACTGAGCATGCTGAGCAGTTCTTAATACTTATATTAGAATCTATATCGTGCTAGCAAGTCTCGCGCTGATCATAATATGATGTTTCTAGTATCGTACCATCATTCATAGTAAACATCAAACATGGCTTCTGAATATTGTACTAGCCTTTAAATTACTGTATTGTACTGAGATTACTTACTTGCCGGGGGAACTAGCTTTACATACCTTATCCTCGAACTATCCGGCTGTCGGATGAGGCTCGGCCAGTACTTCAACTATTTTCTCCCAACTGCATTCATAAATGTGTCAATCAATACTAAATACAGCTTTATTGTAAAGAGCAACGTCACTTTCGATATAGTTTATAGCCTAAACTTAGGCTTACCGAAAGACGGTCAAAAACTCGCTATTTTTCAGCGGTCCAGAAGGGAGAAATATTCACTTCACAGCTAAGAACACATAGACACTAATTTAGAGCAATTCCACTTAACTTAGCTCGGTAGCTTGATGATTCGTCGGCCGTATTTCACGAAACTAAATCCATAGGAATGCTCTCTGCTACTAAATACCTCGGTATTTGAGGTTAATTTGAGTTTGGACAACGTTTAGTAGCATAATCGGACGAAAATTATAATACCTCCTTCGCTCTTATCTTCTCTCTGCTGATTACTCTCTGTTTTACTGGAAATATAAGTGTATAAATGATTTAAAACCGAAGTGGGGCTTTATATACTTGTGCCTGGACAAGGCCAACGTGTCACGGAGCCAACGCGGAGGCTTCACCTCCGTGACACGCTGCCATCGCGGAGGGGTTCTGCCTCGGCTCCTTCCGCGATGGTTCGACAAGTTTCTCGTCCGATCTTTTCCCGGGCCTTTCTCTAGCACGTATGGCCTTCAAATATGCTTAACCAACGTGTGAATAGGTCATCTAGGTGCCGGGAATTCTACGGGGTATAACACTTTCCACCCTAATGAGAGGAAAGACGATTATATTTATGCTTGTGGATTTGCAATTCAAGATTGTTGTATCTTTTTATTTATTTATTAAGATTACTTTGGAAACTATTTTGAAGAGGGAGCAACAATGGAAAAAGTGTCTATTTTGTGTTGATTTACTATAATTTTGGAAGCTTTATTTATTCGATATTACTTGATAAAACTTTCAAATTTTACTTAAAAAGAGATTTGATTAGTTTAGACTTTAGAGATTTCTTTTATAAATAAAAATTATTTGAAGTATTTTTCATATTTATTAGTTTTCTAAGAATTAATTTATATTAAATGATCGCCTTAGCAAGTTCACTTCTATTTTTAAATGATGCGCAAAGCACGAGAATTAACTAGTTCATAAATAAATTAATAATTCATGTTGGGCTTATCAAAAACATCAATGGATCAATGGATCATAAATCGATTCCTCATGGTGCATGCATAATCAAGCTTGATTTTTAATAAATTCAAAGTTAGCAACATTATAATCAATTTAAAGCTCAAAAGATGATCTAAATCAGCAGATTATGATAAGATTTTAAAATCACAAGACCCATAATTAAATCATTAAATTTTATACAAATCAAATACAAAACCCTATGAGTTTTTAATAAAATTTTTTAGAACTCATAGAGGATGGGCATGGATGTGGAAGGAATCACCCATTTATAGCCTTGCATACCTGGGATTATCAATTTCTAACCCTCCTTAAAAGCTCAAGAATGAGATTGAAAGAATTGAGGTGAAAAACTTGAAATTTCCCTTAGATCATCTATCAAAATCCTTGCATGCATGAATGAGAGTTTAGGAAGGATTATTTTCTTAAAAAAACTCAGCTTTTCCAAGTCAAAACAACGTAGTTTAGGACCTTATATCGTCAAAAAGTTAAAAATACCCTTAATGAACCTGCCCTGAAAACTGGTTGGATGGAACCCACGGGTGCTACCAATGGGTCGTGAGAACCAACAATGGCTCGTCATGTCCCTTGTTGTATACACTGCTGATGACCCATTCTCTGAATCAAACAATAGATCTTTAGGTCGAACCGTCCCTTCAACCCATGACTCATTACATCGTCCATGGTTAGCCCCTTGAACCTTAGCATCTCATCCCCTAGAACCCTCGAGCCTGTAGCCCAGCTCCTTTAGTATCCCATGAACCTGGATGGCGTGCTGGTCGATGATGGAGCTGGAGTAATAAACCGGTGCTAGGACTGCTGACGTGGTCCACCTCCTGACCCGGCCTGAGAAACACCGTAGCTGTCGTTCCTGGCCCTCTTGGACTCTCTCTTCCTCTTATAGACCCACTTCATCTGTTGTGCATGCAATACTATACGGGGAAAGTCAATGTCCCGGTGAAGAATGGCGATCCGATAATCCTTGTCCAAGTAATCTACTACTCTGTGCACAAAGCAGCTCACCTGAGCCGGCTGATCCGCCACCAAAACTGGAGTATATTTAGATAATCGGGTGAACTCGAATTCATATTACTGGACCGACATGTTACCCAGCTTCAGATTAACAACTCGGCCACCTTAAGCTCCCTCATCTCCCGAGGGAAGAACTGATCCATGAACACAGTGTGAAACTCATCCCAACTTATCGGGCCGACACCCGTCACCCCGAGATCCTTCTATTGCTTAAACCATATATTTGCTACCCCTTTTAGCCGATAGGAGGTCAAATCCACGCATTCCCCATTGTTCACCCCCATAACTTGGGTGATCTTCAAAATCTTCTCAATGAAGTCATGTGGGTACTCGTCTACCTTCGATCCCGTGAACTCCGGAGGGGTCATCCTCAAAAAGTCCCTCACCCTAGAAACTGCTGCATTCCCTTTTTGTGGATAATGTGCCACAGTTTGATTCGGAGCCTTAGCTGTCATGGACTGTGCCAACATCTAAATTGCCGCCCTAAACTCAGCGTGGGCGGTTGGCTCTGGTACATGCTCCTCATGAACTGGTGGAGCTAGCTGATGCTCACCATCATGGGCACCCTCATGATCATTACCATTTCTATTCCTCTTGGAATTTACTCGATGTGGAGGCATGATTCTACAAACGCGAATAAGACGAATTATAAGAGTAAAGGACGTTCATCGCACGACATAGATCATGAAAGAAGGGAACATTTCCTAAACGTCTAGGAGCCTCTTTGTCATAAGTGTGGCGCGCTTCACACCCATGAAAAAGACTCTACATAATGTGGCTTTCAGACTCCCTAGGACACATAAACCTATGGCTCTGATACTAAGTTTGTCACGATCTGAGAGTAGACCTAGATCGTAGACACGAGACAAGGGACCTCGAGAGACCCAAGTCGACCCATGGCATAAGAGTTCAACTACTCATTCAATAAACATGAAGAAAACATAATTATAAACTCAGTGGGAGTCAAACTTAATATAACAACAGAATAAATATCTGAAGCTGAATACACGTCTAAGTCTGATAAACCTCTAATTTGGACAAGTTGATGGGAAAACAACCCCAACTAGCTACACAATACTAAAACTAAAAGGACATCTAAAACAACTGAAGGTCTGGTCCTCAAAAGATGAGGACTCACCAATAAAGCAGGTGCTAACTCTGAACAATGACTATGAATGGGGCTAAACCTGAGAACTGGATCCTGCATCTTGGAATGATGCAGCATAGAAAGTATTCAATCAGTATGTGGAATGTACTGAGTATGGAAGGTAAATAAAATTGACATTTAAAATATTTAAAATTCATAAATGAACATAAGAGTAGGACAACATGGTCATAACATAAACATCATATTATAACATAAGGCTCAACGTTCTCAAAACATTCCTTATACAATCATAATCAAAATCACAAGAAAAAAGCATTATTGAACATGACTTGCCAATATACATAATAATAAGAATGCATAAATCATGAGGAACAGTGGGAGATTCTCATAACTGACATACCCCAAATGAGCACACATGAAGCCCGACTTGTAGCCCTAATCGGGAGGGTGTTCGTACCTTGCCAAGGGTAGGAACCATAAAGGGTGTGACACACATGAAAAGGGGCCATTTGGGCCAGGGACAAATATGAAAGGGGTCCCAACATACCTACGGTGACACGTAGTTCATGAGATCCGGGGCTTAACTTGAGCCCCGAACCTACTCGGTGTGCTATACTACTCCCAAAACTTATAAAGTGCTCATACTAATACATACATGAGTTCATGGGCTAGTTAAATCATAATAATCGTAAACATGCTTGAATATACGTGAACTAGCCATGACTTGAGGCCCGTGAGTCTGCCAAAACATAATTCATGAGTTATAAAATTCATATGTAGGTCATGCATATAACTTAAATTCCATAAGATCATAATAGATAACATAATAAATTCATAAATAAATTAATAATTCATGCTGGGCTTATTAAAAACATTAATGGATCAATGGATCTGAAACTGATTCCTCATGGGGCATGCATAATCAAGGTTGATTGTTTAGAAATTCAAAGTCAACAATATTATAATCAATTAAAAGCTCAAAAGATGATAAAAATTAGTATATTATGATAAGATTTAAAAATTACAAGATCTATAATTAAATCATTAAATATTATATATATCAAATATGAAACCCCATGATTTTTTAATAAAACTTTTGTAGAAATTATGGAGGATGGGCATGGGTGTGGAAGGAATAACCCATTGATAGACTTACATGCTTGGGATTATCAATTTCTAACCCTCCTTAAAAGCCCAAGAATGAGATTGAAAGAATTGAGGTGAAAAGCTTGAAATCTCCCTTAGATCACCTACCAAAATCCTTGCATGCATGAATGAGAGTTTAGGAAGGATTATTTTCATAAAAAAAACCCATCTTTCCCAGGTCAAAATGACGTAGTTTAGGGCCTTATATCATGAGAAAGTCGAAAATACCTGATCTTGGGCAAATTTATATGCCCAAGTGATACTCAAACGTATCATTTTTACCTTGTTTGTTGTGCAACGTGTATATAATATCATGTATTTGGTAATAAAATGTGAATTTATACTAACCAACATGATTAGCATTTGTTTTGCAGGATAATGTGATTTTTAGTAGCTAAAATGCGTGTTGGAACTATGTCGGAGTTGGACTTGGATGCGAGCGTGGAAAAGACCTTGGATGGCACATTTTACACTGGCTCCGCGATGGAGCCGTGCCACGCTGCCATCGCGGTAGCACACTGCCTGGGCAGAAATTAATTAGGCTATTTCCAGTGTGCCTGCGCGTCAGTTCCGTGGCACGGAGATAGGCCTCCGCGATGGCCTCCGTGCCACGTTGAGACCAATTATCCGGACCCTGCAATTTCCAGAGAGGGTCTGCGTCCACGCCGTGTCACGGAGGCAGTGCTCCGCGTTGGCCTCCGTGACACGTTGCTTGTTATTCCGGGAAAAATTTCCCACTAGTATAAATAGCACACTTAGGTTATTTTTAAAGAGTCTTTTTCTTCTTTTTTTAGTTCTAGTTTTTAGCAGAGTTCAGTAGTGGAGAGAGGAACGTGGTTTTGTGGCAGTTGAAGAATAGAAAAGATAAGAGTTTTCTTCTCTTCCCTTCTTCTTTCCTTCAATTGTATGCATGATTTACACTCATTCTAGGACGATTAATCCAAGAATGAGTGGCTAATTCCTTTCTTGCTGAGGTTTTGAACTTGTGTAATGATTATTGGTAATAATTGATATGGTTTCTTCTTCTTCTTGCATATTGTTCTATTAATTCTTGTGCTTAGTACATTCTTGATTGGCCACCATTAATGTATATCTAAAAAGTCCAATTTCACTCGAGAGAGCATGAAATTGGAAAGTTGTGAATTAATAGGGTATTGTTCTTAACTTGATTTGGGAAAATTGGGTTTTGATGTGCTTTCTTGATAGAAATATACTTGAAAGCCGTATTAGTCAATTTAGGAACCGGCATTGTAGTGTTAGGTCATAAATTTCATTTGATCACAGAAATGTAGACGAATGGTTTATGATTCTAAAGTGAAATTAAATACGAGAGTTTTAATTTCTAGGCAAACGTTCTTAACTAGCAATGTGAAGAAGAGGATGACCAAATTATCATAATTATCAACTCCATTACTCGTTCTTAACCTTGGCATGAGCATATCCATTGTCTGAATTCAACGTAAATAATAGTTGTTAAGTTTAGTATATAATTAGTTTAGAAACAAAACTCCCTAAATTCTTGATTGGATAGTTGTTAGCATAGTTAGAAATAGAATAGAAATATAGTGAACTAGGAAATTTTGCATATCCAGAGCAGCCTCCTTGGATCGATACTTGGCTACTTAGCCACTTTATTACTTGTTTGACCACGTACACTTGCGTGTCGGTTTTTAACACATACCGAAGCAGTCGCGAACAAGTTTTTGGCGCCGTTGCCGGGGAGGCTAGGCGATTTGTAAAATTTTGTTTAGTGTAAATTTACTGTATTTGTATTTTATTTTCTTAAGTGTTAACAACTTGGTCTTAGCCTGTATTTTGCAGATTTTTATTTCTGTGAACACTGGCAAGGGACAAGGAGTTGGTGGAATGTTACTTAGAGCCAGAACGTGAATTGCATAGTCAACGTAGAGAAGCTCTTCGGAAGAAGCTGCAGTTGCTCAAACAGTCTACGATGGAGCAACCCAATCCACCAGTTGTACGGGCAGTGTTAGTGCCCGAGGAAGTAGCAGCCAGGCCGGTTCGCGAGGTGGCCATCCCACAAGCTAATAATGTACATTCCAGCATCCGCAAACCAGAGCCTGGGGGGAGATTTGAGTTAAAGCAAAATATGGTGCAACTTTTGCACAAGAGCGGGCAGTTCACCGGTCTCCCTCACGAAGATCCGCAACAACATCTCCAGAACTTTTTGGAGATAAGTGACACGTACATACCCGCTGGAGTGTCACCTGATTATGTTCGGCTCACCTTATTTCCATTTTCCTTATTGGGTGAAGCCAAGAGGTGGTTAAAAGCTGAACCACCCAACTCTATATCAACATGGGATGATCTTGCAAAGAAGTTCTTGATCAGATTTTTCCCTTCAGGTAAAACAGCTAAACTTAGAAGTCAGATTCTAAGTTTTAAGCAGAGAGAAGGAGAAAATCTTTATCAAGCCTGGGAAAGATTCAAGTCCATGTTGCGGGACTGTCCTCATCATCATCAGTCAAATGAGGTGTTGGTACACACTTTTATTGAGGGTTTGGAACCCCACACTAAAATTTTGTTAGACTCAGCAGCTGGAGGGCAAGCGCTGGAGAAGACTTATGAAGAGTTGTACACTTTGCTCAACCGAATCTCACAAGGCAATCCGGAATGGAATGCAGATTCTTCAAGGGGTGGAGCAACGAAAGCAGCGGGAGTGTTCGAAGTGGATGGATTCACAGCTATCGCTGCACAGATAGCTGCTTTGCAAAATCAGTTGAACACTCACTTCAGCACTATGAATTTGAACCAGTCTTCAGCCTCAGTTAATGCAGTCCAACAGATGTGGTGTGAAGTGTGTGGTAGTAGTGAGCATTCAGCTGAGTGCTGTGGTGCAAATCCTGATTCTGTCAACTTTGTGGGCAATGCACAGAGGAATCAACAGCAGTTTGGTGGTAGCTACAACTCGAATTGGAGGAATCATCCGAATTTTTCGTGGGGTAGCAACAATGAACAAGGCCAAGGTTCAGGGCAGGGTATGCACAGAAACCAAGGAGGGCAACAAGGCTATCAGAATCAGTTCAGAAATCACAATGCCCCTCCTCCACCACCATCACCGACTATTGAGGAAATGTTCAAGACCATGATTGCCAACCAGGCACAATTGCAGGCTGACTACGTCAAACTGGCAGCCGAAGTAAAGAACAATCAATTGGCAACTAAGGCTCTTAAATATCAGTTTGGGCAATTTGCTAGTGCCCAAAATACTAGACCCAGGGGAGGACTACCTAGCGACACGGATCCAAATCCTAAGCAGGTAAATGCAGTGACCACGAGGAGTGGTTTACAATTAAAGGAGGTGGAACCTGAAAGACCGCCTCAGAAGTCAGGAGCAGTAGATGTTGAGGGAGAACAAACCTCAGATACGGGGAAGACCAAAGAAGCTGAACCAGCAAGGCCTCCACCCCCGTTCCCTCAACGACTTAAGAAACACAAGGAGGAGGCGTGTTTCCAGAAATTCATGGAGGTACTCAAACAGGTACATGTTAACTTACCTCTTGTTGATGTCTTGCAGGGTGTGCCGAAATATGCAAAGTATATCAAAGACATCGTGGCCAACAAAAGTCGTTTGACTGAGTATGCCACGGTGGCTTTAACAGAGGAATGCACATCCCGTATTCAGAACATGTTGCCCACTAAACTAAAGGATCCTGGAAGTTTTACTATCCAGCTGACGATTGGGCAAAGTATCCGAGCTCGTGGGTTATGCGACTTGGGGGCAAGTATAAATCTGATGCCATCTTCGGTATTCAGAAAGTTAGGGCTAGGGAGTCCTAGACCCACAACAGTGATCTTGCAGCTAGCAGACAGGTCCTTATCTAAGCCGGATGGCATTGTTGAGGATGTGCTAGTGCAGGTAGGCTCCCTCATTTTTCCGGTAGATTTCATTGTTCTGGATTTTGAACCAGATGCAGAAGTCCCATTTATTTTGGGACGACCATTTTTGGCAACCGGAAAGGCATTGATCGATGTAGCTACGGGTCAACTCACAATGCGAGCACACGACAAGGTTGAGGTGTTCGACGTGTACAAGGCACCTAAGCTCCCGGCTGTCTATAAGGAACTCTCGGTGATCAACGTGATTGATCATGGGAATGCAAATGGAGTGAGTGATTTCCGAGAGTTACGAGGTAGGCCACCAGACGAGGTTGAGAACTACTGGGGAGATGACCATGATCGAGACAAATCGTCCATCTCCCTAGTAGACACGTGAGCATAAAGGCTGTCGAGCCGCGACGTTAAACCAGGCGCTGCACGGGAGGCAACCCGTGAAAAATATTTTTTTTTCTTTCCTTAGTGTAAAGTTTTTCATTTATTCTATTTTCTTTTCTTTTTCTTGACTAGGCTTAGATTTGCATTTTAATTAGAAATTTTTATTTTATTTTATTTATTTTTTTAGTAGGGAATCTATGAATTTAACCAATTTTTGTTTAGTGAGGTGATTTTCAGGTATACCGGAGGAAAAATACTTGGACTCGAGGAAACGAGGCGAGGTATGAGAAAAAAAATTTTGATGGTGAAACAGAGCACTGGCGCGTTGGCGCCGTGTCACGGAGGCAATGCTCCGCGTTGACCTCCGTGACACGTTGAAGGCGAATCTGGAATTTTTAAAATTCCAGTAAGCCAACGCGTTGGCTCCGTGTCACGGAGGAGGGGCTCCGCGTTACCCTCCGTGACACGTTGCTAGGCAAGGAAAACGTCAAGTTTTTTCGGTTCTTCAAATCCAAGGTATGGTTTCATCTTCGATCTCAAATTTCTGGCGAGTTTTGTCACTTTTGAGCATGTGAGGTGAGATATATCACCCTAGGTAAAAAAATTAAACATGATGTGAATTATTTTGTGATTGATTATGTTCGGATTATTGTAGTTGACGTTTGAACTTATCGATTGATTGAATAATTCAATATTGATTGTCGAATTGAGTTCTAGGGCTTGGGTTGTTGGATTTGAAAGTGGGTAACTTGATAGTTTGATGAAATTGGTGCCTGGGTGTGTTTAGTAGTTGAGATAAGTCGTGGTAATTATTGTTTAATTGTGGAAAGACGACTAATTCTCAAATTTCTGTGGGGAAGTGCATAATATGTGAATTGGTTGAATTGCTTAGATTAGTTGTATATAATAGGTTTGTATTGTTGTTCTTATTTCTGTTGTGGTTATTGTTGCTAAGTGCTGTGGGTGAATAGCTGTCGATAGGAGGATTGGGTTAGCTATATGAAGTCTGAGTAATTCGCTAGCCGTTATGCTGTCGAAATTTTGTGAACGCACTAAGCAACATGTTTATAGTTGATTGTGTTTGGGGGTGTAAATAGAGTTATCCTTGCTAAAATGTTGTAAATTTTGTTAAAGACTAAGTGTGGGGTAAATTTTGTTTAACCCGACCTTAGCCGAAGCTAACAAGTTTTTAGCTTAATATTGTGCTTGTCCGTGTAAATTGACAGGTACAATGGCTAGCCGACAAGATAAAGGCAAGGGTGCCTCAACCTCAGGCACCGGCAGAAAGAGAATGAGACTGGGCACTGCTGTCCCAGCTGCACCTGCTGTTCCACGCGGTCAACACCGCCGATACGGAACACGATGGGTCATCAACGAAGGGAAGAAATGGTATAATAAGCACAAGGAAAGCAAATACTTCCCGGAGGAATATATTGCAAGGGAACCACTTGCACAGGAGTTCCCTCGCATGGTACAGAGGATTGAGGCAGCTGGGCTCATTTTTATCTTTCAGGAGCCCAAGGAGTGCAACCTTCACTTGGTCCGGGAATTCTACGCCAACTGGAACCCGGCCATCAGGAGCCATACTATTAAAATCAGAGGGCAGATTGTCACTCTGGAACCCCAGCAGCTGAATGCCATCGTTGGAGCGCAGGACACAAACGCCCACGTTCTCCGCCAGCTCAATATCACCCCACCGTATGCCGACATCAGACGTACGTTGTGTGGGGCTCGATCCACAGCCCGATGGAGGAGACACAAAGAGAGGGGTTACCACCAGACTCTGCCTTATTCGCAGATGAACAGGGATGCCAGAATCTGGCTAAAAATAGTATGTTCGTGTTTGATCCCGGGAGTGCACATGACAGACGTGACCCGGGACCGTGTCTGCCTGGTGTATGCCCTTATGAAAGGGCTTGAGATTAATGTGGGGGCGGTTATAATATCTGCCATGAAGAGAGCCAGACTACACCAGGGCCACAGATACGGGTTTGGCGGACTCATCACCACCTTCCTCCGAGGCCTTGACATCGAGGAAGAATCCTTGGATTACATTCCGCAGTTGGAGCGGAGGGCCCTTGATGTGACAAAACCCAAGGCCCCCGACACTACACACGGACCTGTGATGACTCTGGGCGAGCGACATGCTCGTGATGACCAGTATATGGCCCGTATGTTCGGCATGCAAATGCTGCAGCTACGGATAGCTGGAGCTGGACTACCCCTTCGGCGAGAACGCCAAAGCTTTATGCAAGGTGGGGCTAGCCTTTGTGGAGCCGACTGACGACGACGTCCCTACTGATGAGGAGACACGTCGTGAGGACTCTGATGTAGAGTCCGATGACGGCGATGGAGCTGATTCAGATATGGGCGACGAGGCCGCAGCACCGGATGAGGAAGTCGAATATTTCGACTAAGCAGGGAGTTCCACCACCCAAAATTTTGTGCTTTGTATTTTTGTGAACACTGGGGACAGTGTTCGATTTAAGTGTGGGGTGGGGAGTAGTTAGGTGCTGGGTCATAGGCTCTAAATCTGCTGTATATTCTTCCTTGACGTTTATGTATGTCTGTGCTTTCCCTGTTCTTGTGAACTGATTTGTGAATGATGTGTATATATTTGTTTGTGGCTAATGATGTGTGTCTTTAAAAAGTTATGGTTGCCTTTGTAAATAATATTTTGTAAATTTTGTAAATTTTTATTTTTTCTATCGATATGATCAATATTTTTCAAACTTTTTGCGAAAAGATTTTGCATTTATCAACATAGTGGCAAATATTTTCTATCGAAATGATCGATGTGTTGCAAAATTTTTGAAGTTTTAATTTTGGGTTTCTCGGAGTTTGTTTTCGGTTCTTTTACCGAGAATAGTCCCATTGAACCGATGTCATAGTTAGTGACCATTCCCTATGATGGATGGATGACGACCGTCTTAAGGGAAATGTAGTCGATAGGAGTAGTTGTTTTGTTTTTAGTTTCTTTGGTGGATTGCATCAATAAACTGTAGTTGCTTATGGTTGCTAAAATTTCGTTGCGCGTTGTAATTGATGATCAAAATGTGAAAATGATTCGTTTGAAAGCATGCAATTTTGTAAATATGTTGAGTTACCTAGGCTATAGAATTTGGTTCATTATGATTGAGGCTTAATCTTGAATTCATGTAATTGACTAATTAAAGAGTCTGTGAATGCATCTTGATTCGAGCATGTGCATGAAGTGTGAGTGAGGTTATGCTATTCCATGTCATTGTGAATTGTCTAGAACTTGCCTGTTGTGTATACAAAACGAAATGAAGGAGGTGTAGTGTCGGAAAGGATGTAGGCATTTCTTTGTTTTAACCGTTAGTTTCCATTTTTTTTTCTTGTCAAATTCTACCTTTTTATATGTTGTGTACCCTAGTCAGCCCGTTGAGCCTTTAGCCGATTTCTTTCTTTTGTCCAGAATTGTATGAACTAAGCTTTATTCCTTCTTTTCATTAGCCTTAAAGTCTATAAGAAGCTCTTAAGCGCTTACAAAGAACAGAAAATGTTTTCCAAAGTGTTAAAGAGTGAAAAGAGTGAAAAGAAAAGAAAAGCAAAGTGAGGAAAGAAAAGATGATGTTGAAGAGGCACTAGTTGTAATTAAATGATAGTGAGGGTACATGAAAACCCTCTGTTTTGTGTCAAGTGTGCCTGATGAAATGGGCTGTATGAAAGTAAACCAGCATGAATGGGAGAAAAAGAGAAAAGAGAGGAACAATGTCAATGAGTCGATGGGAATGAGTTGAAAAGGCGCTTAAGGATGCTAGCGACTATTATTGGCTAATCCAATATATATATACTAGATCCATAGGCCAGTACAACCCATTAAAAGTCCTATTTGATCCTACATTGCATTTCTTTTTATTAGTGGAGTAATACACTAAGGGCAAGCCTATGGGTCATGACATGATGCATGCGAATTCTTTTGGGAGAGAGAGTGAAATTAATTTTTATATGCCCCTACTTGCATGTTTGTGTGCTGCACGAACATAAAAGGGGAAGTTTCTCTCGAGTTGTGAGGGTACATGCTTGATGAAAGATTGATTTTCGTGTCGGATTTCTTGATTAGTTGATTTGCATGAGTTTGCCGATATCAAGAATCAATTCTTAAAAGTTTAGGAAGCCTCGATGTATTAAGGTCATTGTCTTGTACGACCAAGCATGTTTTCTTGATGATTTGCAAGAATTGAATAATCGGTATGACCGTAGCGTAAAATGTTGCACCATAGTGACGAAGGTTGGGATGTAATTTGTATGAGTTGTGTATGTGTTGTTCGAGGACGAACAAGGATTTAAGTGTGGGGTAAGTGATCTTGGGCAAATTTATATGCCCAAGAGATACTCAAACGTATCATTTTTACCTTGTTTGTTGTGCAACGTGTATATAATATCATGTATTTGGTAATAAAATGTGAATTTATACTAACCAACATGATTAGCATTTGTTTTGCAGGATAATGTGATTTTTAGGAGCTAAAATGCGTGTTGGAACTATGTCGGAGTTGGACTTGGATGCGAGCGTGGAAAAGACCTTGGATGGCACATTTTACACTGGCTCCGCGATGGAGCCGTGCCACGCTGCCATCGCGGTAGCACACTGCCTGGGCAGAAATTAATTAGGCTATTTCCAGTGTGCCTGCGCGTCAGTTCCGTGGCACGGAGATAGGCCTCCGCGATGGCCTCCGTGCCACGTTGAGACCAATTATCCGGACCCTGCAATTTCCAGAGAGGGTCCGCGTCCATGCCGTGTCACGGAGGCAGTGCTCCGCGTTGGCCTCCGTGACACGTTGCTTGTTATTCCGGGAAAAATTTCCCACTAGTATAAATAGAACACTTAGGTTATTTTTAAAGAGTCTTTTTCTTCTTTTTTTAGTTCTAGTTTTTAGCAGAGTTCAGGAGTGGAGAGAGGAACGTGGTTTTGTGGCAGTTGAAGAATAGAAAAGATAAGAGTTTTCTTCTCTTCCCTTCTTCTTTCCTTCAATTGTATGCATGATTTACACTCATTCTAGGACGATTAATCCAAGAATGAGTGGCTAATTCCTTTCTTGCTGAGGTTTTGAACTTGTGTAATGATTATTGGTAATAATTGATATGGTTTCTTCTTCTTCTTGCATATTGTTCTATTAATTCTTGTGCTTAGTACATTCTTGATTGGCCACCATTAATGTATATCTAAAAAGTCCAATTTCACTCGAGAGAGCATGAAATTGGAAAGTTGTGAATTAATAGGGTATTGTTCTTAACTTGATTTGGGAAAATTAGGTTTTGATGTGCTTTCTTGATAGAAATATACTTGAAAGCCGTATTAGTCAATTTAGGAACCGGCATTGTAGTGTTAGGTCATAAATTTCATTTGATCACAGAAATGTAGATGAATGGTTTATGATTCTAAAGTGAAATTAAATACGAGAGTTTTAATTTCTAGGCAAACGTTCTTGACTAGCAATATGAAGAAGAGGATGACCAAATTATCATAATTATCAACTCCATTACTCGTTCTTAACCTTGGCATGAGCATATCCATTGTCTGAATTCAACGTAAATAATAGTTGTTAAGTTTAGTATATAATTAGGTTAGAAACATAACTCCCTAAATTCTTGATTGGATAGTTGTTAGCATAGTTAGAAATAGAATAGAAATATAGTGAACTAGGAAATTTTGCATATCCAGAGCAGCCTCCTTGGATCGATACTTGGCTACTTAGCCACTTTATTACTTGTTTGACCACGTACACTTGCGTGTCGGTTTTTAACACATACCGAAGCAGCCGCGAACAATACCCTTAATGAACTTTCCTTGAAAACTGGCCGGATGGAACCCATGGGTGGTACAACGGGTCGTGGGAACCAACAATGACTCGTCATGTCCCATATTGTATACACTGCTGATGACCCATTCTCAGAATCAAACAACGGATCGTCAGGACGACCCATCCGTTCAACCCACGACTCGTTACATCATCCGTGGTTAGCCCCTTGAACCTTGGCATCTCATCCCCTAACGGGTCAAACCACGACCCGTCACTACAACCAATGAATCGTTGTTTCCCTCCGTTAAACCCATTGGAAAACTTAATCTCAAACAACGACCACAAACCACGACTCATGGTTTCTCCTAACTGGTCGTTGGGTCTTTCGTTGTATATCGCCTGAAGAACCTAACTCCTTCCCATGACTGCTAATGATGACTCACTGTTCTTCACAATGAGTCTTCATGTCCCCGTGGTATACACTGTCTCCCAGCCTGATCCTAACTATGACTGCATACAACAACTCGTGGTTTGATACCACGAGTCGTTCCATGGCTCGTCCTGCAACTTTTTACTAATATCTGCAGTTTTTAACTTTTAACCTCCCGAGTCTATTCTTATGCACTACCGAGGTATTACAGTATGTATGTTTATGGGTCTAATCCCCTCATGTTCTAATATACGATTTAAGTCTAATGGGCAGATTTTATCCTTGATTTCATTATAAAGTCATGATTTCATGTTATTATAAATCATTCCCTATTATGCATGTTTTATGAAAATTCAAGCCTATGATCCATGATTTCAAGTATGATGAGTTATCTAGTATGTGTGAATGTTTTTGAAATCTCAACTTATGATTTCATGATTTTGACTTATAATGTCTATTTCAGGTACGCATGATTTTATGATTTGGGCAAGAAATACAAGTTATATATGTTTGTTATGATTTAGGTAAGGATAATTAGATCAGTTAATGATATGATCTGAAGTCAAGACTCTTAATATTCAGATTCAATCTATGTTTTAAGAATATGATTATATGAAAACTAAGCATGTTTTGGGAGTAGTATCTAGCATTGAGTAGGCTTGGGGTTCTACGGTTCCTTGGTTGATGTGTTGTGGGTTTACAACACTTTTGATGCTTAAAATTGAGAAAATAAGTAAGATCTAGGTGTGTTTATATGTATATAATGCACTTTTGCTGTGTTTTTAGGGAAATTAGGTGTTGGAGTTGAAATCTGCAAAAGAGGTGAAAAGAGTGAAGAAAAGGGCCAAGTACAAACCTCAGTATGAGCCGTTCAATCATGGAACAAGTCGTACTGAGAGTCATGCAAAATTATAAAAGATGAGCTTAAGATAGAGGAAAAGTTACAACTCTTGGTATGAGCCATACCAAGGCAGTCACAAAAAATTTCAGAAGAAGTTGCACTGGGTTAGTCTCCACGTACGGGTAGCAACCACAGATCGTGATATCTACCTATGACTCGTACCAAGGAGCCATGGTAAAGTTCAGAAGGATTGAGGAATGGAAGAACTCAAGGTATGAGAGGAAGTCACGAGGAGTAGGAGGAAGGTACAAGTCGTACCAAGCTACTCGTGAAATTATTTAGAGGATGTCAGAAATCTCAAATTCAGATAACAACAAGATTGTATGACTTGTAGGATCAAAGTACGAGTCATACCAAGTTCCAACACTTAGCCAGATTCAGAGTTGCTAGACATTGTAGGAGCAGAGGTACGACCCGTACAATCATGGTATGAGTTATAGGTGAAGGCTGCAATAGTTATCAGTTTCCCTATTAATTTAGGAAAGATTTCTAATTATTTGTATAAATACTTTTCTAGGTTATTTTTGTTAGGAGGAGAACAAAATTCTATTCTTTTGACTAGTATTCAACTTTTGGAGATATTGAGAACAACTTTTGGAAAGTTTCTTGCATTGATTCTTCCATTGTTCATGAGTTGTTCTTCATTGATCTTTTGAAATAATCAAGTGGATTTACTTTTCAATCATCATTGTAAGTTCTACATTATTTCTTCATCTATGTATAAGGCTAAAACCTCCACAACTAGGATTGTGGAAACCATGGTGAATTAACATACTAGGGTTTGTATGAAGTGATTCCAAACAAATGCTAAAGCTTGTTTTGTACTCTCTTCAATCTTAAACTTTTCTTAATGGAGCACAATGTTAGGACTTGATCGAATTCCCTACTTGATTGAATCTAGGGAGGTAGAGATTAGGAAAAGAGAATAACAACAAAGCCATGAACTTTATGGTTCATTGTATGACTTGAGCTGTGGTCGTAGGATAGTTAATTTGGAACAAATTAATAACAATTAATGTGAAATCACTCGAGAGACCTAATCTGGTAACTGAGTATAATCATTCAATAGGGACGAACTAGTTGCTTGGATGAACTTATGTTATTAGTTCTACAAGTTAAGTATTGGGGGTCTACAAGAATAATAGACTGCTAGGGGGTTTACCCAATGATAAAAATATAAACTCGATACAGGTAATGGACATAAGTCTGAGAAGTGGCAAACAGTTGGCTGATGCACCAACAAAAGAGAAGAAGAATGAGGTGCAGCTAGAGTTGGCCAGACCAGGTCCATTAGTTGAGAAGGGAGACAATCAAGAAGCTAAAATTAACCATTTACAATCTGCATTACAGCTATTACAAAGAAGACCACCACCATTTTTGAAAAGGCTCAAGAAGCATAAGGATGATGATTTTTTCTAGAAGTTCTTTGATATTTGTAAAGAACTTCACATAAATTTTCCTTTGATTGACCTTTTGCATGGAATGACCAAGTACGCTAAGTACTTGAAAGATGTGGTGGCCAGTAAGATGAGGTTGATAGATATGAAAATGGTGGCACTCACTAAGGAGTGTAGTTTTAGAATAACGAGCAAGATTCCAGAAAAGGTCAAAAACCCAGGGAGTTTCACCCTCCCAATACAAATAGATGGAAATGATTTGATGAGGGCCTTGTGTGATCTAGGGGCTATAGTGAACTTGATACCCCTATTTCTTTTCAATACACTTGGTTTTTGGAAAACCAAGGCCTACTAGAGTGATGTTGTAGCTGAATGATAAGTCAAAGGTGGCCCCAAAGGGGATTATTGAGGATCTGCTCATCAAAGTAGGTAAGTTCATCATACTTGCTGACATTATAATACTTGAATTTGAAGTTAATGACATGGTACCCCTCATCTTGGGATGCCCATTCCTAGCTATGGGAGGAGTTGTGATTAATGTGAGAGCTGGTACCCTGAAAATGAGGGTGAATGATGATAAGGAGCTCTTCAGAGTGTATCAAGAGATCAAACCCCAACACACTACAATGATCATTGATAGAGGATGAGTGTAGGGTGGTGGATTCAAAAGGTCCACTTTTGAAGGATCTCTTAACAAGGGAGCCAAAGTCTGTTGTTGGTCGTATACCGAAGAATCTGATGAAAAATGTGTGGTTTTTTCCTCAAAAGTCAAGAAGAAGAGGAGATGGTTCTCGAAATGGAAGAAGAGTTTGAGAACATCCTAAAAAGAGTGATTCACTTCATGCTGCAACGTTAAATCAAGCTACTTGGGAGGCAACCCAAGTGTACCACACGTATGATTTTTTTCTTTTATTTTTATTTTGTTTATCTTCACTTTTTTTTTTGTTGTTAAGCATAGTTTTAGGAGAAGTCTTGAGTACCTATGAAGGTGAAAGCTAAGGAGCATGGGAAAAGATGAATGTGGGGTCGTTACCCCGTGTGTTTAAAGATGGATGAAAGCATGCTGCTAGCTAGGCCTAGAGGCGTCAGGAAGTATCCCTAATCCTTGTTTTAATTTTAATTCATGTTTTGGGGACATAACATATTTTAAGTGTGGGTTGACAGAAATTTCAAAATTTTTAAACGATGATAGAGGGTGAATGATGTGCTTGTTCTAAAATTTGTTGACTTGAAAGTCTAAGTTGAGCACAATTCACCCACCTTTTGATTTTTCTTTTAAGTTCTTTCCTGAAGAGAGGCACTTTGAACAAAGAATAATGTTTAGAATTGTTGTACATAGTGTTTTCAGTCATAGCTAAGGACTTTTCCCAATGATGGATGGATGATGACCGTCTCGAGGGAAAATTAGTCAATAAGATTTTTTGTTGAAACCGTAACTGGTTGATTGTTGGATGCTTGTGGTGAGTGCTATACATGATTGTAATATGCAAGTCAATGTTAATTGTGAAGTATTTTGAGCAAATTGTATGACTTTATTGAGACACATAGGCTAAGGAATATGACTTTGTATGTTGTATGGTTAATTTTTAAATTCATGTGATTAGCTGTATCGAGTGTTTGTATAGGTATGTGTAACACCTCGAGTCTTGAAATGGCTCCTTGAAGGAAAAAGAACTAAAGTTGCACATCTGGTGTAGAGGGTGATAGAGGATCTGATGGCTCATCGCACTAGCATCGTGGCTCTGACGATAAGAATGGCGGCTGTATGAAAAGTGATAGACCATCGTGTTTAATGTTGAGGCTTGATAGTGAGGTTGATAACAGGTCATCCTAGCGACGAACCATCATGTGTTCCACGGGTTGAACCCGCGTATCCCAGATGTGACTGTTGGTTTGACAGACCATCGTGCGAGTGGCAGCCCATCACTTCCATCATCGCTTAGGCCAATGAAGACCCCTCTTCTAGAAAAGGGTGATAGAGAGATTGATGGACCCTCAGGCATGTGACGGCCCATCATATGTACCATTGGGACATCCAATTGTTGAATTTTAGCCAGATTTCCAAGGGTAATTTTGTAACCTCCAAAGTTTCTAATTCCTAATGTAATATCATTTGACATCTTTAATGAGTGTTTTAGTAGGGTTCACCCTAGCCTAAGCCATTGTATTCTCATTCATGCTTTAAATTCAAATTCTCTCCCAAGATCAAGTTAGAGTTCTACCTCAATTTCTTCCCCAATTCTCTTGGGCTTTCTAGACCAGCTTAGGAATCAGATTTCCCAGGTATATAGGGCTACGAATGGGGGATTTATTCCACCCTCATGCCCAAGATTCTTCTCAAATTCATGAACTCAAGTTCTTAATCAAGTGTATTGATTCCTAGGTTTTTAACCCAATTCCATGAAACTATCTATGCTAGATTTATGGTCTAATCCCCTCATGTTTTAATGTATGGTTTGAGTCTAATGGGAAGATTTAATCCTCAATTTTATTATAAATTCATGATTTCAAGTTATTAGAAATTATGCCCTATTATGTATGTTTTATGAAATTCAAGCCTCTGATCTATGATTCAAGTATGATGAGTTATCTAGTATGTATGAATGTTTATGAACTCTCAACCTATGATTCCATGATTTTGACTTATGAAGTCTATTTCAAGTATGCATAATTTTATGATTTGGGTAAACCCATACAAGTTAAGTATGTTTATTATGATTTAGCCAAGGCTAATAAGATCAGTTTATGATAGAATCTGGATTCAAGACTCCCAATGTTAAGATTCAAGCTATGTCTTGAGAATATGATTATATGAGCACTATGCTTGTTTTGGGAGTAGTGTCTAGCACCAAGTAGACTTGGGGTTTCGAGGTTCCTCAGTTTTATAAACTATGAGCCAATGTAGGTATATATATATATATATTTGGGACTTCTCAAATGAGTTTTCCCCCCGCCCCATAGGGCTCAGCTTAGTATCACTATCATGGTTTAGCATCCTTTGCCCTGACAAAGTTTTGGACGGCTCTGCCCACTTGAGTGTGATAGTTGGGGCATCCGTAAGCTTTATCATAATGGTGTCAGTTATGACGCATCTCTCATTTTTCCTCATGATTTTAGTTACTCACATTCATGACTTATGATATTATGTATTATAGTAGATTGACCCAATGATCAGTTTATGAGCTTTTACCTACGCTTTCAAGTATGATAAGTCATGTGATTTCTATTTTCAAATCTTGGATCATTATATTTAGTTATGATAACCAGTTTATGATTATGTATATCTCAGATATAGCTTTTAGCATGTAGCCTTTACTCTCATGATCTTTTGATTTATATGAATGATTTCATCTAACGTTTTACTAAGAATGATTTACTTACCTTACATACTCAGTATATTTGAAGTATTAACTGCATGCTTTATGCTATATTATTTCTTGATATAGGTTTGGGTGACCAGACTCAGCTGCACCGTTAGTATTACTCATATATTAGTGTAATTTATCCATGTATTGGTAAGTCCTCATCTTTTGAGGAAATTCTTTAGTTATTTCATTTCAATTTCAGACTTAGCAGATTAGTTGGGGAAGTGTCCCATCAGTCCATCTATGACTAGAGACTTTTCAGACAAATATGTATTAGTTAACTCAGTTGTTGATATACGTCACTCTTGCTTTTATTTTTATGTTGTAAGGACTTCCCCGTATTCCTGTTTATGTTTTAAATTTTCTACTTTAATTTATGCTCTTGAGTTGCTATGCACATTCCATAGGTTAGCTTGGAGCCATTCGTAGTTCCAAGTCTCATGTCTCGATTCGGGATCCAAGCTTGGGTCATGAAAGACTTGGTATCAGAGCAATGGTTTAGGTGTGTCCTAGGGTGTCTGAAAGCCGCAGTGTGAAGCACACAACACTTATGGGGAAGAGGCTATAAGATGTTTTAGAAAATTTCCCTTCTTTTATGATCTATGTCATGCGATGAAGTACCTCTCTATTCCTTTAACTCATTCTATATGCATTTGCATAAATATGCCTCTACGCTGAGTCAATGGAAATGAAAATGGCCATGACAATGGCAATGAGATGGGCATCAACCAGCTCCACCAGTTCCAATGTATTACTTGCCCAAGTAGGTCACTCATGCTGAGTTCAGGGTGACATTTTAGATGTTGGCACAATCCATGACTACTCAGGACAATCAGCAGATAGTGGCCTATATTCCCCATAATGAGAATGCAACAGCGGCTAGAGTACTAGACTTACTCAGGTTGAACCTACCTGAGTTTCTGGGGTCAAAGGTGGATGAGGACCCACCTGAGGTCATTGAGGAGATTCAGAAGATCACCCAAATTATGGGGGTGATGGGAGAGGTAAGTGCAGACTTAGACTCCTATTAGTTGAAGGGGGTTGCTCACATATAGTTTCATCAGTGGAAGTATAGTAGGGGATTGGAGTAGTTCCTGTGAGTTGGGATGAGTTCGTGACTGCTTTCTTGGATAGGTTCTTCCCTAGGGAGCTGAGAGAGGCAAAGGCGGAAGAGTTCATCAACTTAAAGCAAAACCACAAGACCGTCCAGGTGTTTGCTTTGGAGTTTACCTAGCTGTCTAAATATGCACCGGAGATGGTTGCATATTAGAAGGCTCTTATGAGCAAGTCTATGAATGTAGTAGAAGATTCACTAGTCAAAGAGTGTAGGAACGCTATGTTGAACAGTGACCTATATTTCTCCCGGTTGATCCTATACACCCAGCATAAGGAGAAGGAGAGAGAGGCCAAGAGGCCAGGAAAGGGAGCAATAGGCAGTTCCAACAGAGGTACGGTTGTGGACATCATCCCCAGTTTTACCAGAGGTCTTCAACCACAGCACAATCGTTAGCTAGTGTTCCGTCTAGACCTAGGCGTGATCAGAAGGGTAGAGCATCAGGCCCTAGAGGTCAGGGGAGCATTTCTTGAGAGCCCAACATTCTAGATTGTGGGAGATGTGATAGAAGGCACATTAGAGAGTGCTTAGCGGGCAGACACATGCTTTGGGTGTGGGAAAACCGAACACATGCTCAGAGGTTGCCCTTGTCACACCCCGCCTTGGGGGGTATGACTGGCACCTGGTGCCCTACTAGGATCTGACCTGCTGGACTGTTAAGCCTGGGCACATCTGGTGCCTGGCTAGCTCTAACTCACATTTCTGGAAACAAAGGGCTATATAACGGCTGTAACCACAGCCTCCGGCCCATTGGCCTATAGCCTCCTGTACCTGTAATAACAGCTGACCAGAACAAGCAACTATAGGGAAGCCTATGCGGGCCGACAAGGCCACCATGCTGTCTAGTTATATGCATTCAGCGGTAAAATACTAGAAGGCTACGTGACCGGCAAGGTCACCACTACTGTCAAACTTATGGCCCCACACGGCCAACATAAAAGAAGAAAGAGTACTAACAGCTAACAACTGCACGGCCTCACATGACCTGCTCAACTGACCACAGGGAAATATAAAGACTGCAAGCCTCTAGGAATAGCAATAGAAATGATCGGGACAGGGCCCCGACCTACCCGTACAGTATAACAAAAGAACTGAAATACACCTCTGGAATTCAATCTCCGGATGACAGGAGCTGAATACTTGATCGCTGACAGGAATCACGTAGTGTCACCTGCTCGTCTATCAGTACCTGCAGGTAAGTAATGCAGCGCCCCACCGGGCGTCAGTACCGCTGGTACTGAGTATGTAAAGCAATAACTGAAAGCAAAGTCTGAATACAATAATATAACTGAAGAAACTGAAGTAGAGAGAATAGACTGACTGTCTGATAATGTAAATCATACCTTCTCTCAATCTTTACTGGAAAGGATAAGAGTCATACCTGGAAACGTATCATGCTACTGCTGATCTACTTGTATCTAACATAACATGGCATAACATGAAATAACGTAACATAGCACACACAAACCTTACCCGGCCCCCATAAGCCGGGAGGTACAACCAGCACAGAATCTATACCCCTACCCCGGTCATCCCATCTCCTACAATGGCTGTAAGCATCCTGCCGGTCCCCTGGGTATGCACTTGGGCTCGCTGAGCCCCTGACTATAACTGTACCTGAGTCCGAAGGACTCCTGAATCAACACCCCGGGCGTACCCGCTCGACGGGGGTGTATAAGGGCCGACCAAGGCACAATATGGGGAAACTGGCATCCCATCTTCGTCCCCTTACGGGACGGCATATCACTCCGTAGAGTGACGTATCCTCATCCTCTGGCGGACGAATCGATACAGCTATTAACCCTGGGGCGGTCATGGATGCTGGGTAATCCAATCCCAAACAATACAACGGTATCTACTAGTAATGCTGTCTGTGTATCTCACATGCTGAGGCTAATAGGGGTAAAGTGTCATATATATTACATGCTGAGCTAATGATAGTGATCTGTACGTATTTAATACGTGCTGAGGCAGGTAAAGATGTATAAATATGAATATAGTCTCCTGCCGGACTGTACTGGGCAAATGCTATATAAGATAATGTTTCTGCTGAAAACTCTGCTATTTACTAAGTTTCTGTATACACTATATGCTGGACTAGTGATAGAAATATGTACATACTTAATACATGCTGAGGCTGGAAGTACTATATATGTATGTACCAATATAGTCTTTCTGCTGAACTATGTGGTATACTGATTTTCTATAGTAACCTGATTTACTATTCCTGACATGCTTTCTAAACTTCATTTTAGTCTGCTATTCTGTTTCTGAAATGCTTTACGGATACTGTACTACTTCATGGGGTTTCAACTGAACACAAAAATATCTTAACATAGCATATCACATCACACACTGAGTATACTAGGCACTCTCCAACACTTGCGTTAGAATCTATATCATACTAATAGGTTTCGTACACATGACAACCCAATGCTTCTCACATTGTACCAATATTCATAATAACACAATACTCGACTTCTGAACATTCTACTGGTCTGAAAATTGCTATATTATCTCAATATTACTTAACTTGCCGAGGAAACTAACTTTACATACCTTATTCTTGAGCTATCCGTCTGTCGGACGAAGCTCGGCCGGTACTTTAACTGTTTTCTCCCAACTGCATTCATAAACATATCAATCAATACTAAATACAACTTTATTTGAAAAGGCAACATCACTTCCGATATAGTTTATGGCCTAAACATAGGCTTATCGAAAGACGATCGAAAACTCGCTATTTTTCAGCGGTCCAGAAGGGAGAAGTATTCACTTCTCAGCTAGGAACACATAGACATTAATTTGGAGCAAATCTACTTACCTTAGTTCGGTGGCTCGCCGATTCGTCGGCCGTATTTCACGAAACTAAATCCGTAGAAATGCTCTCTACTGCTAAATACTTCGGTATGTAGGATTAATTTGAGTTTGGGCAGCGTTTGGCAGCGTAATCGGACGAAAATTATATAACTTCCTTCGTTCTTACCTTCTCTCTGCCGCTTTGCTCTGTTCTCTGGAAATATATATGTGATTAAATGATTTAAAACCGAAGTGACCTTTATATACTTGGGCCTGGACAAGGGCAACGTGTCACGGAGCCATCGCGGAGGCCTCTCCTCCGTGACACACTGCCATCGCGGAGGGGCTCTGCCTCGGCTCCTTCCGCGATGGTTCGACGGGCTTCTCGTCCGATCTTTTCCCGGGCCTTTCTTCAACACGTATGGCCTTCAAATATGCTTAACCAACGTGGGAATAGGTCATCTGAGTGCCGGGAATTCTACGGGGTATAACATTCTCCCCCCCTTAAAAACATTCGTCCTCGAATGTATACTGTTATCTAGAGGACTGATTACCTTATTTTTTGGAAGAATTTCGGCAGAGTTTCCCCTGTAATATGGACTACCGCAAAAACCTGAAATGCAGAAAAGTCCAACACAGGCACTGCACGATCCACTGGATAATTAAATATCAATCTGTCTCACTTATACATACAGGACCATAAGATATTACATAGCAATAATACGGACATACTTGTCGCTTAAATGGGTGAGGATATCTGGTCCTCATATCTGCGAATCTGTTTGTCTAGGCTATCTACTGGAACCTCTTTGCAGGCCAGCTTTTTCGTAACCTGGATATTCTGGACTGGGACTATTCTGAACGGGTCTCCTATGCATTTCCTCAGCATAGTTACATAGAAGACCGGATGAATGGATTCTAATTCTGGAGGCAAATTCGATTAACGGTAAATGCTCATTTTGGCTATTACTCAAATCTAGCACACACGCTTGCAACATGTCTTCGAGCGTCTGAATTGTGCGCTCAACCTGCTCATCTGTCTGAGGATAGAATGCTGCGCTTAAATTAATCTGCGCTCCCAAACTCTTCTGAAATGACTGCCAGAATCTAGCTGTGAAGTGTGCTCCTATGTCTGAAATAATGGATACTGGTATTCCATGTAATCTGACTATCTTTCTGATATGCAATTCAACATAATCTTCGGCTGAGAAAGTAGTTCTACCGGCAAGAAATGAGCTGGTTTTTTGTCAATCTGTCACTTATCACTCATATAGAGCCATGTCTGTGTTTAGTACGGGGTAATCTTGCTACAAAATTCATATTCATCGCTTCTCATTTCCAAAGAGGCACAGCTATGTTCTAAATTAACCTGCCTGGTTTCTGATATTCTGCCTTCAACTGTTGGCAGTTAGGACACTGGGCTACCAGTAGTTCTTTTTAATGTCATGGTACTTCTTTGTCGTATCGGGATGAAGAGAATAGCGGGCGTAATGCGCCTTACTCATAAACTGCTGACGATGCCCCAAAATATCTGGAGCGCCATGCGGCCTTTATATCGCCACATTTCATCCCCGGTTATCTGAAAATATGTCACTTCTCCTTACTGAACCTTGTGTTCAAGTTAAACCTGGCTAGGGTTTCTATACAGTCGTTTCTTTACTTCCACCACTAACGACAATGCTGCGATATTCTGTATTATCGTTCTGTTATCTTTTATTTCTGCTATGTGAACGGCTAAACCAGCTAACTAGTGAAATCCTCGGGTCTATTCCGGTTGTTCAGGCGGCAAGTATGCCAACGCCCCATAGATCTACGGCTAAGGGCATCTACTACCGTATTAGCCCTTCCCGGGTGACACAAAATTCTCGCTTTTTCAAGCATAAGCTACTGCAACTACCTCTAGGTCATGGGTAAGACAATTCTTTTCACATTTCTTCAATTGCCTGAAAGCATAAACTGTTACTTTACCATGCTGCACCAACCCTCTGTACCTTCTGGCGATGCTAACACTGGGGCTGAGGTTAACCTGGCTGTTAACTCTTGGAAGTTCTGCTCACACGCCTCAGTCTACTGGAACTTTTGCTGCCTGCTGTGTCAACTTAGCCAGAGGTGCTGCTAAGGTGGAAAATCCTTCCACGGACCCTCTGCAGTACCCGGCTAACCACAGGGATTGTGTACTTCGATCGGAGTGGTAGGTCCAGGCTAGGTCCTCATTACTTCGATTTTTCTGTGTATCTATCTGTACACCAGCCTCCGACACCATGTGACCAAAAAGGCTACTAAACTTAGCTAAAATTCACATTTACAAGGAATTGGCATATAACTAATGGTCATACTGGTTTATTATGCCGGAGAATCTGACAAGTAATCTACCGGTATAGACAAAGCTTCTCTGGCCTTCTGGCCGAATGCTAAGGCTACTTGTTGCTGGGATAACCTGAATGACTGTCTGCGCACCTTGTGCCTTTATCTGATCAGAGGGTCCTAATATTGACCATGACCTCTAATGATCTGGCTACATAATCTTAAATGACTGAATAGTCGGGTTGAATGACCCGAATGTGACAGTAGTCTAGTAATGCTCTAACTGTACTACTTGAGTACTTATAGTTCGTGCATCACCGCCAACTCGTGGGCATCTAATTGCTCTGTTATTTTGCTTAAACCACTGTAAGGCTGGACTTAATCAACTTACTCCCAGGCGATCAATCTCTGGATCTCCACGGGGAGTCTACTGATCCCCTGGTCTTAATAAACACTATGCTAGCAGGGTACTGTTAATTTCTTAAGCCCTGTGTGTATCCACTTGGATTTATGCTGCTATTCTGGGGAATTCTCGGTCTTATGAGCTGTTCTATAAATACTGGCCCTCTGCTAGGGCTCTGTATCTAAATACCTTACGAAAAAAAGCTGAAATACTAGTCTATCGCTGACTGCTGATGTGGACCCTTCCTTGGGGTACCCACGGGTATTTTGACTGGGACGGCCGGCTGACTTATGAGGTGTTCTACATAACAACTGCTAGGTTGACTAAGGCCGACTGTCGCCCACGAGGCTGGGAAAACGACGTATGACCACTTAGCATGCTGGAAAAATTCTGGTATTGCTAATCTCTGAAATTTGCCTATTCGGTCTCTAATCCTGGTTCCAGCACATGCACTACTGTTACCGATCTTCAGGGATGCCTCCCTGCTGATGCAGGCGACAGCTGTCTTAGGTCAATAACTCTGGTAAGCTCCTAGAGCCTAAATCTAACAACAACACATAAGTCTGTTAATCTAATAACTGAAAACTGAGATAGTTTTAATGACTTCATACGTAACTCACACTTAATCCGCCCTTTCCCTTCTTCTTTTCTTTCTTTCTTCTCCCTTTTTCTTCTCTTTTCTTTTTTTTTGTCCTTCAATGCAATTTGTATATGCTTTCTATTACTAATCAGCATCTGTGATTGTAGCCCTTATAGGAAACCACTCACAACATATCTATTATCTGTATATCTATATATCGCTGGCTACGTACAATATGTACTGATTCCTGCGGTAATTCATAATTTCTGACATGCTCTGCTGAATCTCATATCGTACATGATACATTGCTTCTTACGGCCTAATAATATCTTCTACCCTGACTTATCATTTCATTACATTGTCACCCCATTCTGAAAGTAACAAACATAAACATTCTAGTTATTGTCTGCTATTTAAAATCCCGCCACTCTGCGAGGTGGGGGTCGACGCTCGAATCCTGTAGCCTTACTAGGCATATATTGAGAGCCCATAACTATCTGCTGGGCCTTATCTCTAGGCTACACTAGATTAGAATTGATGTATCGGTAACTCCTTAACTTTTGTATAATGGACACCCTGCGGTATTCTGAACCGCAATCTTACTGTCAGCCCGAGGCTTAATCCTTAATACAATACGTTATCAATCCGGGGTAGTTCTAATTTCCCCACAAGATCTGACATTCCTGCTTCTTCCTCTCATCTTACTTAAACTGAACTCTGGGGTTCAAGGTACCTACCTTTCATTGCTAATGAGATTACTGATCAAGCCTCGGCCTATACTTCTTTGGGCGTATACTCAAGCCCATCGGATTCACATAATCTCTATATCTCTCGATGTCACAACTAGATCATAACTATAATTTTACAGGTATGTCTTGCTATCTGTTAGCATATATGGCGGGCTTGGCCTTTTTCTGGCTCAACTTGACTATTATTAGGCATTCATCACTAGCAGGTCTGTTACCCCTACCTCGGGTAAGCTAACAGTCTTACTTTCTTTACTGGCTGGTTATCATAAGGGTCTGCACAGCCTACGTAATCATAAGGGCTCTCTATATCTTCCACTACTTACTAGGATCAATCAACCCATCTTTACTTACTGCATGATTCGGCAACCCCCTCTCAAGTCTTATGCTCCTTTTCTATACTGGTATCGAACTTAAGAGGTAGGAATAACCCTTTTCTTATTACAACAATAAAAGCATTCAACTGTACCATATCCAAAAAGATGTATTTGGGATTCCTGCATTTTTTTCTCTCTTTCTTATACCTACCTGGTGGTCTGACCTTATCTGTAATCATAATCAGATCTTATATAACTAATAAGTAAATCAACTCATATGTACATTATACTGCTGACTCCCTATTCTGACGTTATCAACGTATACTAGGAATAATGCCAATAAAGGTATCACGCTGGGAGGTCTCTGATACCTCCTCCTGTTGCTGTAGTTATCATACAACTGACTGATACTCTCTTCCGTTGCTATTTCTGATCTTCTGCCAGTGATACGGTAATGCTGATCTGCCTTTGTATCTGTAATCAAAGAATACGGTAAGTTCTCAGGGACTCAACCCTATACTGTACCGCTCTAAAGCACGACTGACTGAGAAAGAAGGGTAACCATCATATTATGCCTCGCAACCTCCTGCCTATAGTATGTGGTGCACAACACATTCATAGACAAGACTCTACTTAGCACGGCTTGCAGTCTCCCTGGGACACGACCTGCTCTGATACCAAGTTTGTCACACCCCGCCTTGGGGGGTATGACTGGCACCTGGTGCCCTACTAGGACCTGACCTGCTGGACTGTTAAGCCTGGGCACATCTGGTGCCTGGCTGGCTCTAACTCACATTTCTGGAAACAAAGGGCTATATAACAGCTGTAACCACAGCCTCCGGCCCATTGGCCTATAGCCTCCTGTACCTGTAATAACAACTAACCAGAACAAGCAACTATAGGGAAGCCTATGCGGGCCGACAAGGCCACCATGCTGTCTAGTTATCTGCATTCAGCGGTAAAATACAAGAAGGCTACGTGACCGGCAAGGTCACCACTACTGTCAAACTTATGGCCCCACACGGCCAACATAAAAGAAGCAAGAGTACTAACAGCTAACAACTGCACGGCCTCACACGACAGGCTCAACTGACCACAGGGAAATATACAAACTGCAAGCCTCTAGGAATAGCAATAGAAATGATCGGGATAGGGCCCCTGTTATACCCCGTAGAATTCCCGGCACGTAGATGACCTATTCCCACATTGGTCAAGCATATTTGAAGGCCATAGGTGTTGGATAAAGGCCCGGGAAAAGATCGGACGAGAAGCCCGTCGAACCATCACGGAAGGAGCCAAGGTAGAGCCCCTCCGCGATGGCAGCGTGTCACGGAGGAGAGGCCTCCGCGATGGCTCCGTGACACGTTGGCCTTGTCCAGGCCCAAGTATATAAAGCCCCCACTTCGGTTTAAAATCATTTCATCACATAATAATTTCCAGGAACCGCAGTGAATAGAGGGAAAACGAAGGAAAATTATAAATTATCGTCCGATTACGCTGCCAAACGCTGCCCAAACTCAAATTAATCCTAGATACCAAGGTATTTAGCAGCAGAGAGCATTTCTACGGAATTAGTTTCGCGAAATACGGCCGACGAATCGCCGGGCCGACGAATCGGCGAGCCACCGAACGAAAGTAAGTAGAATTGCTCTAAATTAATGTCTATGTGTTCCTAGCTGAGAAGTGAATACTTCTCCCTTCTGGGCCAATGAAAAATAGCGAGTTTTCGACCGTCTTTCGATAAGCCTAAGTTTAGGCTATAAACTATATCGAAAGTAACGTCGCTCTTTACAATAAAGTTGTATTTAGTATTGATTGACGCATTTATGAATGCAGTTGGGAGAAAATAGTTGAAGAACCGGCCGAGCCTCGTCCGACGGACGAATATTCAAAGATAAGGTATGTAAAGTTAAGTTTCCTAGGCAAGTTGAGTAACATTGAAGTAGTATAGTAATTTACAGACCAGTAGAATGTTCAGAAATCGATTATTGTGTTATTTTAAAGATTGGTGCAATATGAGAAGTTTTGGGTTGTAACGTGTACGATACCTATCCGTATGATATAGATTCGGACGTAAGTGATTAAGATTGCCCAGTATATTCAGTATATGATGTAATATGCCATGTTAAGATATGGTTGTGTTTAGCTGAAGCCTCGTGAAGTAGTACAGTATCCGTAAAGCATTCCAGACATAGAATAGTAACTAAATAAAGTTTAGAAAGCATGTTAGAAATAGGAAATCATGTTAATACAGAAACTCAGTAAACAGCATAGCTTTCAGCAGAAACACCCTCTTGTATAGCCTTTGCTCTAGTATAGTTTGACAGGAGACTATATTCATATTTATACTTACCTGTCTCAGCATGTATCAGACACCTACAGATTACTATTATTAGCTCAGCATGTGATTTATATGATACCTTACCCCTGTTAGCCTTAGCTTGTGAGATACACAGACAACATGACTAGTTGAGACCGTTGTATTGATTGGGGTTGGATTACCTAGCATCCCTGACCGCCCAGGGTTAATAGCTGTATCGACTAGTCCGCCAGAGGATGAGGATACGTCACTCTACGGAGTGATATGCCGTCCCGCAATGGGACGAAGATGGGATGCCAGTTTCCCCATATTGTGCCTTGGTCGGCCCTTATACACCCCCGTCGAGCGGGTACGCCCGGGGTGTTGATTTTAGAGTCCTTCGGACTCAGGTACAGTTATAGTCAGGGGCTCAGCGAGCGCAAGTGCATACCCAGGGACCGGTAGGATGCTTACAGCCATTATAGGAGATGGGATGACCGGGGTAGGGGTATAGATTCTGTGTTGATTGTACCTCCCGGCTTATGGGGGCCGGGCAAGGTTGTGTATGCCATGTTATGTTATGTATGTCATGTTATGTTACATTAGACATGAGTAGATTAGTAGTAGAATGATACGTCTCCAGACACGACACCTCCTCCTCCCCGTATGATTGAGAACAGGTACGACTTACATCTTCAGACAGATAATCTGGTTCTTCTTATTTCAGTTTCGTCAGTTATGTTATTGATTTCAGATATCTTTTTTTTCGTCTTTGCTTTACATACTCAGTACCAGCGGTACTGACGCCCGGTGGGGCGCTGCATTACTTACCTGCAGGTACTCTTAGAGGAGCAGGCGATTCTACATGACTCCCTGTCAGCGGTTGAGTATTCAGCTCCAGTCATCCGTAGGCTGAATTTCAGAGGTGTAATTCAGTTTCTTTTGTTGTATATAGTACGGGTAGGTCGGGGCCCTGTCCCGACTAGTTCTATTACTATTCCTAGAGGCTTGCAGTCTGTCAATATTCCCTATGGTCAGTTGAGTCGGTCGTGTGAGGCCGTGCAGTTGTTTCATTATCATTATCCCCGCTTTCTTATGTTGGCCGTGTGGGGCCATAGTTTATCAGTAGTGGTGACCTTGCCGGTCACGTAGTTTTTTTGTATGTTATGTTTGAGTTGCGGATAACTAGATAGCATGGTGGCCTTATCGGCCCGCATAGGTTCCCCTGAATTACTATGTTTCTGGTCAACTGCTAGTGCAGGTACAGAAGGCTATAGGCCAATAGGCCGGGGGCTGTATTTACAGCCGTTATATAACCCTTTGTTTCCAGAAATGTGAGTTAGAGCCAGCCAGGCACCAGATGTGCCCAGGCTTCGCAGTCCAGCAGGTCAGGTCCTTGTAGGGCACCAGGTGCCAGTCATACCCCCCAAGGCGGGGTGTGACAAACTTGGTATCAGAGCAGGTCGTATCCCAGGGAGTCTGCAATCCGTGCTAAGTAGAGTTATGTCCATGGATGTGTTTTGCACCACATACTATGGATAGGAGGCTGCGAGGCATGATAGGATGATTGTCTTTCATTCTGATTCAGTCGTGCCATAGAGCGGTATAGTATAGGGTTGAGTCCCTAAGAGCTTACCATATTCTTTGGTTACAGATAATGTCAGACCAGCAACATCCTACCACAGGTCGGAGCTTAGACATTGCAGCAGGGGAGGGCACCAGCAGGATGCCTCCCCCTCATTTGGAGACAGCCCGATCAAAGGGCCCTACAGAGGTTCATCCCAGCCTCCTCAGCAGTCTCCACCACGTCAGGAGCCAATTGGAGCGACAGTACCTTTAGCAATCCCTATACCGACACCTTCCGACCAGGAGGTTAGGAGTGTTGTAGTTATGTTAGCACAGATGATGGCTGCTCAGCGTCAGCAAATGCCATCCACAGTTGCAGAGTCGTCAGGAGGGCCTGGTAGTTCGAGGGTCCGAGAGTTCTTAGCCCTGAATCCCCCACAGTTCACAGGCACGGACCGAACAGAGGACCCTCAGGATTTTCTGGATCAAATGCAGAGAATCTTCAGGGTTATGCATGCTACGCCTACTGAATCAGTTGAATTGGCCGCATTCCGGTTATGAGATATTGCGGTATTATGGTATGAAAGCTGGGAGAGGTCCCGAGGGAGAGATGTTTCCCCTCCCACCTGGTCCAGCTTTTCAGGAGCCTTTCTAGACCACTATTTTCCGCGGGAGATCCGACAGGCCCGGGTAGATCAGTTCCTACATCTAGAGCAGGGGGCCATGAGTGTTCGGGAATATTCCTTGCGGTTTGACTCCTTGGCTGGATATGCACCGGCATTTGTGGATACCATGGCATCCAGAGTGCACCGTTTTATTATGGGGTTGAACCCAGAATATGTTGAGACTTGTATCACGGCCACACTACGAGAGGACATGGATATTTCCCGAATCCAGGCATTTGCCCAGAATATTGAGGGCATCAGACAGTGGCATCGGGAGATCAGAAGGGTCAATTAGGAGCAGCGTCGCCGGGATAGGCTAGCTGAGTTACAGAGAGAAGCCCGGGGAGGACCCAGGCCAGGATTGTCAGACAGGCCACCCAGGCCCCCGCCTCCGCCACAGTCACAGGGAGGTAGATTCAGCCGCAGGGGGCAGTCAGAGGCTGGTAGAGGTTCGCAGACGGCAGACTCACCGTCACAGAGGAGGGTGGAGCAGAGTAGGTATACCCTACCACTTTGCCCTATATGCAGTCGACGTCATTCTGGAGCGTGCAGGTATGGTTCCACCGCATGCTATATTTGTGGCCAAGAAGGCCATTTGATGAGAGATTACCCAGCCAGAGGTCGTGAGGACTGGGACAGACAGGATAGGGCATCAACAGGATCACGAGCTACAGCATCCTCGACTGGGCGCAGGCCCTCAGTTTCAGCAGGCAGGGGTCGGGGCAGATCAGGGGCCTCCAGTACAGGTGCGGGTCCAAGCCGCACATATGCCTTATCAGGGAGGCAAGATTCAGAGGCATCGCCTGATGTTGTGACAGGTATGCTAACTATCTGCTCACACCCTGCTTATGTGCTAATTGATCCAGGGTCTACCTTGTCCTATATTACTCCATTTGTGGCACGGAAGTTTAGTATTGTACCAGAATCATTACAGCAGCCCTTCCTAGTATCTACGCCCGTTGGTGACTCTATCACAGCTAGCCGAATTTACCGCGGATGTACAGTAGAGGTTGCTGATCGTCAGACCACAGTAGATCTGGTCGAGTTAGAAATGATAGACTTCGATGCCATAATGGGTATGGATTGGTTAGTACCATGTTTTGCTAATGTTGAATGTTGGACCAAAACGGTCCGATTCCACTTCCCGGGGGAGGCAGTACGGGAGTGGAAGGGCAGCACCGCGACGCCAAAAGGTAGGTTTATTTCCTACCTTCAGGCGAGAAAGTTGATATCTAAGGGGTGTATTTATCATCTGGTTAGAGTTCAGGATGTCCAAGCAGAATCTCCGACACTCCAATCTGTCCCTGTGGTAAATGAATTCCCAGATGTATTTCCTGACGAGTTACCTGGTATTCCCCCAGAAAGGGAAATAGACTTTGCTATTGACTTGCTACCAGGCACTTAGCCAATATCAATACCTCCTTATCGTATGGCTCCTGCAGAACTCAGAGAATTAAAGGAGCAGTTGAAAGACTTGTTAGATAATGGTTTTATCAGGCCGAGTACTTCCCCGTGGGGTGCGCCAGTCTTGTTTGTGAGGAAGAAAGATGGCTCGCTCCGAATGTGCATAGATTATCGGCAGCTAAACAAGGTTACAGTAAAGAACAAGTATCCGCTTCCTAGAATTGATGACCTATTTGATCAGCTACAGGGAGCCAGATACTTTTCTAAGATTGACTTGCGGTCCGGATATCACCAGGTCCGAGTACGTGAGAGGGATATTCCTAAGACAGCATTCAGGACCCGATATGGGCATTTTGAATTTCTGGTTATGTCCTTCGGGCTAACGAATGCCCCAGCAGTCTTCATGGACCTAATGAACAGTATTTTCAGACCTTTCTTGGACTTGTTCGTGATAGTATTCATTGATGATATTCTGGTGTATTCTCGCTCTGAGGCAGATCACCGGACTCATTTGCGGACAGTGCTCCAGATTCTCAGGGACCGCCAGTTGTATGCTAAGTTTTTGAAATGTGAATTCTGGCTTAACTCAGTAGCCTTTTTAGGGCATATTGTCTCAGACGCTGGTATACAGGTAGACAAGCAGAAGATAGAAGCAGTTAAGTCATGGCCTAGGCCTACCACCCCGACTGAAGTTCGTAGATTTCTGGGGTTGGCAGGATACTATCGGAGGTTCGTTGAGGGATTCTCAACCATTGCAGCACCTTTAACCAAATTGACACAGAAGGCAGCAAAGTTCCAGTGGACGGAGGCATGCGAGCAGAGTTTCTAGGAACTGAAAGACAGATTAACCTCCGCCCCAGTACTAGCACTACCGGAGGGCACAGAAGGGTATTCAGTTTATTGTGACGCGTCAGGTATCGGGTTGGGTTGTGTGTTGATGCAGCATGGTAGAGTAATTGCATATGCTTCCAGACAGTTGAAGAAGCACGAAAAGAATTACCCCACCCATGATCTAGAATTGGCCGCAGTAATTCATGCCTTGAAGATGTGGAGGCATTACCTGTACGGCGTCCATGTTGATATATATACAGATCATAAGAGCTTGCAGTACATTTTTACTCAGAGGGAGTTAAATCTGCGGCGACGTCGCTGGTTAGAATTGTTGAAGGATTATGATGTGAACATCCTGTACCATCCGGGAAAAGCCAATGTTGTGGCAGACGCCCTGAGCCGTAAGTCAATGGGGAGTTTGGCGTACTTGCGACTCGAGAAATAGAAATTAGCTAAAGAAATTCATCAGTTAGCTGGGCTAGCCGTTCGAGTAATGGAAACAGAAAATAATGGGGCCGTAATTCAGAATTCTGCAGTGTCATCATTGGCTACAGAGGTAAAAGAACGACAGTACGAGGATCCCGATTTAGTCCAGCTCAGAGATAGAGTTCAGAAGGGTAAGGAGCCAGATTTTCACATAACCGAGAATGGTGTGCTGCGCTGTAAGGGCTGCCTTTGTGTCCCGAACGTCTCAGGCCTTCGTGGGTAGATTATGCACGAGGTACATTACGCTCGCTATTCCCTTCATCCAGGGGCAACGAAAATGTACCACGACATCAGAGACATTTACTGGTGGCCAGGTATGAAAACTGAGGTAGCTGAATTTGTATCTAGATGTGCTAATTGTCAGCAGGTGAAAGCAGAGCACCAGAAACCGGGTGGTTTGACGCAAGAGATAATGATACCTACGTGGAAATGGGAAGCAATAAATATGGATTTTGTAACAGGGTTACCCCGTACTAGACGCAGAAATGATTCCATTTGGGTAATAGTTGATAGGCTGACAAAATCAGCTCATTTCCTGCCAGTAAGGGCTACTTTCTCAGCTGAGGATTATGTCGAATTGTATATCAGAGAAATAGTTAGATTGCATGGAGTGCCGGCATCTATCATTTCAGACAGAGGGGCACAGTTTACAGCTAGGTTCTGGCAGTCATTTCAGAAAGCTCTGGGGACGCAGATTAATTTGAGCACAGCATTCCATCCTCAGACAGACTGGCAGGCTGAACGTACAATTCAGACGCTCGAAGATATGCTACGAGCGTGTGTGTTAGATTTTGGGGGTAGCTGGGATGAACATCTTTCGTTAATTGAATTTGCTTATAATAACAGCTACCATTCAGCTATTCAGATGGCGCCTTTCGAGGCATTGTACAGGCGGAAATGTAGATCGCCAGGAGGCTGGTTTGAAATAGGAGAATCAGCATTAGTTGGCCCAAACATTGTTCGGCAGTCCGAGGAAAAGATAAAGCCTATCCGAGAACGTTTACTGACCGCTCAGAGCCGCCAGAAGTCATACGCAGATAGGCGGCGCAGAAATCTAGAATTTTCGGTAAACGACTGGGTATATCTGAAAGTGTCCCCGATGAAAGGGGTAATGAGGTATGGCATGAAAGGCAAGCTTAGCCCAAGATTCATTGGGCCGTATCAGATTCGGCGGAGAATAGGCCGCGTGGCATACGAGCTGAACTTGCCTCCAGAGTTAGCGTCGGTTCACCCAGTATTCCATGTTTCTATGTTAAGAAAGTTCGTAGGGGACCCTTCTACAGTAGTTCCAGTCCAGGATGTTCAGGTCACAGAGGAGTTAGCCTATGAAGAGGTTCCCGTAGCTATTATAGACAGACAGATTCGCAGGCTGAGAACTAAAGATGTTGCATCTGTCAAAGTATTGTGGCGTAACAGAAATCGGGAGGAAATGACGTGGGAGGCTGAAGAAGATATGAAAACCAGATACCCTCACCTATTTCAGGCCTAGTCAGACGACAGGTAAGTCCGTATCATTACTTATACAGTATCTTACGATTGTATGTTTGTAAATGATAAAGAAGAAGTGATATTTAGTTGTCCAGTGAATCTTAGAATATTGTGTGCAGTGCCTGTGTTGGACTTTTCTGCATTTCAGGTTTTTTGCGATAGTCCATATCACAGGGGAAACTCTGCCAAAATTTTTCTAGAAAAGTAAAGCAAGCAGTCCTCTAGATAACAGTGTACATTCGAGGACGAATGTTCTTAAGGGGGGAGAATGTTATACCCCGTAGAATTTCCGGCACGTAGATGACCTATTCCCACGTTGGTCAAGCGTATTTGAAGGCCATACATATTGGATAAAGGCCCGGGAAAAGATCGGACGAGAAGCACGTCGAACCATCGCGGAAGGAGCCGAGGCAGAGCCCCTCCGCGATGGCAGCGTGTCAGGAGGAGAGGCCTCCGCGATGGCTCCGTTACACGTTGGCCTTGTCCAGGCCCAAGTATATAAAGCCCCCACTTCGGTTTAAAATCATTTCATCACTTAATAATTTCCAGGAACCGCAGTGAACGGACGGAAAATGAAGGAAAATTATAAATTATCGTCCGATTACGCTGCCAAACGCTGCCCAAACTCAAATTAATCCTAGATACCAAGGTATTTAGCAGCAGAGAGCATTTCTACGGAATTAGTTTCGCAAAATACGGCTGACGAATCGGCGAGCCACCGAACTAAAGTAAGTAGAATTGCTCTAAATTAATGTCTATGTGTTCCTAGCTGAGAAGTGAATACTTCTCCCTTCTGGGTCGCTGAAAAATAGCGAGTTTTCGACCGTCTTTCGATAAGCCTAAGTTTAGGCTATAAACTATATCGAAAGTAACGTCGCTCTTTACAATAAAGTTGTATTTAGTATTGATTGACGTATTTATGAATGCAGTTGGGAGAAAATAGTTGAAGTACCGGCCGAGCCTCGTCCGACGGACGAATATTCAAAGATAAGGTATGTAAAGTTAAGTTTCCTCGGCAAGTTGAGTAACATTGAAGCAGTATAGTAATTTACAGACCAGTAGAATGTTCAGAAATCGATTATTGTGTTATTTTAAAGATTGGTGCAATATGAGAAGTTTTGGGTTGTAACGTGTACGATACCTATCCGTATGATATAGATTCGGACGTAAGTGATTAAGATTGACCAGTATATTCAGTATATGATGTAATATGCCATGTTAAGATATGGTTGTGTTTAGCTGAAGCCTCGTGAAGTAGTACAGTATCCGTAAAGCATTCCAGACATAGAATAGTAACTAAATAAAGTTTAGAAAGCATGTTAGAAATAGGAAATCATGTTAATACAGAAACTCAGTAAACAGCATAGCTTTCAGCAGAAACACCCTCTTGTATAGCCTTTGCTCCAGTATAGTTTGACAGGAGACTATATTCATATTTATACTTACCTGTCTCAACATGTATCAGACACCTACAGATTACTATTATTAGCTCAGCATGTGATTTATATGATACCTCACCCCTGTTAGCCTTAGCTTGTGAGATACACAGACAGCATGACTAGTTGAGACCGTTGTATTGATTGGGGTTGGATTACCTAGCATCCCTGACCGCCCAGGGTTAATAGCTATATCGACTCGTCCGCCAGAGGATGAGGATACGTCACTCTACGGAGTGATATGCCGTCCCGCAAGGGGACGAAGATGGGATGCCAGTTTCCCCATATTGTGCCTTGGTCGGCCCTTATACACCCCCGTCGAGCGGGTACGCCCGGGGTGTTGATTTTAGAGTCCTTTGGACTCAGGTACAGTTATAGTCAGGGGCTCAGCGAGCCCAAGTGCATACCCAGGGACCGGCAGGATGCTTACAACCATTATAGGAGATGGGATGACCGGGGTAGGGGTATAGATTCTGTGTTGATTGTACCTCCCGGCTTATGGGGGCCGGGCAAGGTTGTGTATGCCATGTTATGTTATGTATGTCATGTTATGTTACATTAGACATGAGTAGATTAGTAGTAGAATGATACGTCTCCAGACACGACACCTACTCCTCCCCGTATGATTGAGAACAGGTACGACTTACATCTTCAGACAGATAATCTGGTTCTTCTTATTTCAATTTTGTCAGGTATGTTATTGATTTCAGATATCTTTTTTTCAGTCTTTGCTTTACATACTCAGTACCAGCGGTACTGACGCCCGGTGGGGCGCTGGATTACTTGCCTGCAGGTACTCTTAGATGAGTAGGCGATTCTACGTGACTCCCTGTCAGCAGTTGAGTATTCAGCTCCAGTCATCCGGAGGCTGAATTTCGGAGGTGTAATTCAGTTTCTTTTGTTGTATATAGTACGGGTAGGTCGGGGCCCTGTCCCGACCAGTTCAATTACTTTTCCTAGAGGCTTGCAGTCTGTAAATATTTCCTGTGGTCAGTTGAGCCGGTCGTGTGAGGCTGTGCAGTTGCTTCGTTATCAGTATCCCCGCTTTCTTATGTTGGCCGTGTTGGGCCATAGTTTATCAGTAGTGGTGACCTTGCCGGTCACGTAGTTTTTTTGTATGTTATGTTTGAGTTGCGGATAACTAGACAGCATGGTGGCCTTGTCGACCCGCATAGGTTCCCCTGAATTACTATGTTTCTGGTCAGCTGCTAGTGCAGGTACAGAAGGCTATAGGCCAATAGGCCGGGGGCTGTATTTACAGCAGTTATATAGCCCTTTGTTTCCAGAAATGTGAGTTAGAGCCAGCCAGGCACCAGATGTGCCCAGGCTTCGCAGTCCAGCAGGTCAGGTCCTAGTAGGGCACCAGGTGCCAGTCATACCCCCCAAAGCGGGGTGTGACAGCCCCGACCTACCCGTACTGTATAATAAAAGAACTGAAATACACCTCTGGAATTCAGTCCCCAGATGACAGGAGCTGAATACTTGATCGCTGACAGGAATCACGTAGTGTCACCTGCTCGTCTATCAGTACCTGCAGGCAAGTAATGCAGCGCCCCACCGGGCGTCAGTACCGCTGGTACTGAGTATGTAAAGCAATAACTGAAAGCAAAGTCCAAATACAATAATATAACTGAAGAAACTGAAGTAGAGAGAATAGACTGACTGTCTGATAATGTAAATCATACCTTCTCTCAATCTTTACTGGAAAGGATAAGAGTCATACCTGGAAACGTATCGTGCTACTGCTGATCTACTTGTATCTAACATAACATGGCATAACATGAAATAATGTAACATAGCACACACAAACCTTACCCGGCCCCCATAAGTCGGGAGGTACAACCAGCACAGAATCTATACCCCTACCCCGGTCATCTTATCTCCTACAATGGCTGTAAGCATCCTGCCGGTCCCCTGGGTATGCACTTGGGCTCGCTGAGCCCCTGACTATAACTGTACCTGAGTCCGAAGGACTCCTGAATCAACACCCCGGGCGTACCCGCTCGACGGGGGTGTATAAGGGCCGACCAAGGCACAATATGGGGAAACTGGCATCCCATCTTTGTCCCCTTGCGGGACAGCATATCACTCCGTAGAGTGACGTATCCTCATCCTCTAGCGGACGAGTCGATACAGCTATTAACCCTAGGGCGGTCATGGATGCTGGGTAATCCAACCCCAAACAATACAACGGTATCTACTAGTAATGCTGTCTGTGTATCTCACATGCTGAGGCTAATAGGGGTAAAGTGTCATATATATTATATGCTGAGCTAATGATAGTGATCTGTACGTATTTAATACGTGCTGAGGCAGGTAAAGATGTATAAATATGAATATAGTCTCCTGCCGGACTGTACTGGGCAAATGCTATATAAGATAATGTTTCTGCTGAAAACTCTGTTGTTTACTAAGTTTCTGTATACACTATATGCTGGACTAGTGATAGAAATATGTACATACTTAATACATGCTGAGGCTGGAAGTACTATATATGTATGTACCAATATAGTCTTTCTGCTGAACTATGCGGTATACTGATTTTCTATAGTAACCTGATTTACTATTCATGACATGCTTTCTAAACTTCATTTTAGTCTGCTATTCTGTTTCTGAAATGCTTTACGGATACTGTACTACTTCACGGGGTTTCGACTGAACACAACAATATCTTAACATAGCATATCACATCACACACTGAGTATACTAGGCACTCTCCAACACTTGCGTTAGAATCTATATCATACTAATAGGTTTAGTACACATGACAACCCAATGCTTCTCACATTGTACCAATATTCATAATAACGCAATACTCGACTTCTGAACATTCTACTGGTCTGAAAATTGCTATATTATCTCAATATTACCTAACTTGCTGAGGAAACTAACTTTACATACCTTATTCTTGAGCTATCTGTCTGTCGGATGAAGCTCGGCTAGTACTTTAACTGTTTTCTCCCAACTGCATTCATAAACATATCAATCAATACTAAATACAACTTTATTTCAAAAGGCAACGTCACTTCCGATATAGTTTATGGCCTAAACTTAGGCTTATCGAAAGATGATCGAAAACTCGCTATTTTTCAGCGGTCCAGAAGGGAGAAGTATTCACTTCTCAGCTAGGAACACATAGACATTAATTTGGAGCAATTCTACTTACCTTAGTTTGGTGGCTCGCCGATTCGTCGGTCGTATTTCACGAAACTAAATCCGTAGAAATGCTCTCTACTGCTAAATACTTCGGTATCTAGGATTAATTTGAGTTTGGGCAGCGTTTGGCAGCGTAATCGGACGAAAATTATATAACTTGGTTCTTACCTTCTCTCTGCCGCTTTGCTCTGTTCTCTGGAAATATATATGTGATTAAATGATTTAAAACCGAAGTGGCCTTTATATACTTGGGCCTGGACAAGGGCAACGTGTCACGGAGCCATCGCGGAGGCCTCTCCTCCGTGACACGCTGCCATCGCGGAGGGGCTCTACCTCGGCTCCTTCCGCGATGGTTCGACGGGCTTCTCGTCCGATCTTTTCCTGGGCCTTTCTCCAACACGTATGGCCTTCAAATATGCTTAACCAACGTGGGAATAGGTCATATGAGTGCCGGGAATTCTACGGGGTGTAACAGCCCTTCAGCTAAACAGAGCCATGGTAGGGGGCGTGACCCAGCCACTAGTTCAATAGTCCCACCAACACATTTAGCTTAACAGGGTGCATCCACTAGAACAGGTGGCGACCAACACTAGAATAGGCTCTATGCACTTTCATCTCGACAAGATCAAGAGTGCCACCCGATGTGGTTACGGGTATGTTATGAGTATTCTATCTTGATGTGCATGCATTGTTAGATCTAAGGGATACCCTATATTTTGTTACTCCTTATGTTGATTTAGTTTCAGAGTCAGTCCCAAAATCCTGTCAGAACCCTTCTCAGTCTCTACTCTTATCGGTGAGTTAGTTTTAGCTTGTCAGATATATAGAAATTGCCCTATGATGATTCTTCAGAAGGTTACCTCATCCAACCTAGTATAGTTAGACATGACTGACTTTGATGTTACTTTTGGTATGGATTGGTTACATGCATGTTATGCCTCAGTCAATTTTAGAATCGATACGATAGAGTTTCGATTTTCGGGTGAGACAATCCAAAAGTGGAAGGGTAGTTCAGTTATACATGTAGGTCGCTCTATTTCCTATCTCAAGGACAGAAAGATGATCTCTAAAGGTTGTGTGTATCATCTAGTTTGGGTCAAGGACTCTATGTCTGAGACCCCGACTCTTCAGTTTATCCCTATTGTATGTAAGTATCCGGAGGTGTTTCTAGATGATCTACCAGGATTCCCTCCCGAGCAAGAGATTAACTTTGGTATTGACCTCCTCCCTGCTACGCAACCCATATCTGTTCCTCCTTACAGAATGGCTCCAGCTGAGCTAAAGGAGTTGAAAGAGCAGTTGAAATACCTCCTAGATAAGGGTTTCATTAGGCCTAGTAAATCCCTATGGGGTGCTCTTGTTCTTTTTGTTTGGAAGAAGGATGATTCCCTTAGGATGTGCATTGATTATTGGTAGTTGAATAAGGTCACAAATGAACAAATACCCTCTCCCTAGGATTGATGAACTATTTGACCAGCTTCAGAGTGCTAAGTGTTTTTCAAAGATAGACCTCAGATCCGGCTATCACCAGCTCAGAGTTAGGGAGAGTGACATTTCGAAGATAGCCTTCAGGACTTGGTATGGTCATTATAAGTTTGTAGTTATGCATTTGGACTAACGAATGCTCCTATAGCTTTTATGGATTTGATGAAAAGTGTTTTCAAGTAGTATTTAGATATGTTAGTGATTGTCTTCATAGATGATATCCTCATATGCTCTCGGAAAGAGGAGGAGCATGTTGCTCATTTGAGGATTATGTTGCAGACTCTAAAGATCGCCGGCTATTTGCTAAATTTAGCAAGTGTGAGTTTTGTCTTAACTCAGTAGAATTTTTTTGGCCATGTAGTGTCTAGCGAGGGTTTACAGGTGGACTCTCTGAAGGTAGAAGCGGTGATAAATTGGCCTAGACCAGTCAGTCCTATATATATTAGGAGCTTTTTGAGTTTAGCTTGCTATTACAGGAGGTTCGTAGAGGAATTTTCATTCATTGTTGCATCGTCGACTAAGTTGACCCAGAAGAAGGTCAAATTTCAGTGGTCGGATGCTTGTGAGAAGAGTTTTAAGAAGTAAAAGACTCGACTCACTTCAAACTTAGTAATGACCCTACTGGAGGGTACGAATGGTTTTGTTGTGTATTGTGATGCTTCTAGGGTTGGTCTTGGTTGTGTGTTAATGCAACATGGTAAGGTCATTGCGTATTCCTCTAGACAACTTAAGAGTCATGTGAGGAACTATCGGACGCATGACCTAGAATTGGCAACTATGGTGATTGCTTTGAAGATTTGGAGGCACTATTTTTATAGGGTGCATGTGGATGTATTTACATACAACAAGAGCCTTCAGTACGTGTCCACTAAGAAGGGATTGAATTTACAACAGAGGAGATAGCTAGAGCTTCTCAAGGACTATGACATGAGCATCCTTTATCATCGGGGCAAGGCCAATGTAGTGGTGGATGCTCTTGATAGGCTATCCATGGAGAGTGTGTCTCATATCAAGGATGGGGGGAAGGAGTTGGTGAAGGATGTCCATAGGCTTCCTCGTTTGTGGGTTCGCCTTGTTGATTCAACGGATGGTGGTGTTATTGTCCAGAATGGGTCAGAATGTTTATTGGTGACCGAGGTAAAGCCTAAGCAAGATGAGGATCCTATACTAGTGAAGCTAAAGGAAGCTGTCTGGAATCAGATGTCAGAGGTTTTCTCCCAAGGGGGAGATGATGTCTCTGATATCAGGGTCGATTGTAGATGACTTGAGAGAGTGGACGCTTAGCAAGGCTCATGGATCTCAGTACTCTATCCATCCAGGTGCCACCAAGATGTACCATGACCTATGGGAAGTCTATTGGTGGAATGGCATGAAGAAGGACATATTAAAATTTGTGGCTAAGTGTCCAAATTGCTAACAGATAGAGCATCAGAGACCTAGGGGTATGCTTCAGGACATTAGCAATCCTATATGGAAATGGGAAGAGATCAGTATGGACTTCATTATAGGTTTTCCTCGTACATGCAGACAGTATGACTTTATAAGGGTGATTGTGGCAGGCTGACCAAATCAACCCATTTCTTACCAGTCAAAACTACCGATTCAGTTGAAGATTATGCTAGATTCTACATCTGAGAGTTAGTTTAGTTAATGGGGTTCCTTTGTCCATCATCTCATATAGGGGTACTCAGTTCACGTCTCAGTTTGGAGGTTGTTTTAGAGGGGCCTTTGGTATTCAGGTAAAGCTTAGCACAGCCTTTCACCCGTAGACAGATGGTCAGGCAGAGTGGACCATTCAGACTCTTGAGGATATGTTGAGAGCATGTATGATTGATTTCAAGGGTATTTAGGATGATCACTTTCCTCTTATTGAGTTTGCCTACAATAACAATTATCAGTCCAGCATTCAGATGGCTCCGCTTGAGGCTCTTCACAGGCGGAGATGTAGATCACCTATTGGATGGTTTGAGGTAGGTAAGACTACGTTTGTAGGGCTAGATTCAGTTCATAAGGTTAGGGAGAAGGTTCAACATATTAGAGAGAGGCTGAAAATAGCTCAGAGTCATCAAAAATCGTATGCGGATGTTAGACAAATGAAGCTAGAATTTGAGGTGGACGATTGGGTGTTTCTGAAGGTGTCTCTCATAGAGGGAGTGATGAGGTTCGAAAGGAAAGGGAAGCTTGGTCGTCGGTATGTTGGTAAATATAGGATTCTGAGGCGAGTTGCCAAGGTGGCCTATGAGTTGCAGCTACCAGCAAAGTTAGCTTTGATGCATCTAGTTTTCCATGTATCTCTGTTGAAGAAGTGAATTGGTGACCCAAATAAGTGTGAAGGATATTCTTACCTATGAGGATGTTCTAGTTGAGATCCTTTATCGTCAGGTTCGGAAGATGAGGAATAAGGGGTAGCTTCGGTGAAGGTTTTGTAGAGAAATCAGCTTGTTGAGGAAGCTACGTGGGAAGTCGAACCAGATATAATGGCTAGATACCCGCATTTTTTCCCTTTCGGCTCAATTCCAACATGAGGTATTAGTTTTCTTCTTAGTACTCTATTCAGTTTCATGTGTCATGACCCGAGCATAGAACCGGATCATAGACACGGGACAAGGGACCCCGAGACACCTCAGGTCGACCCATGGCATAAGAGTTCAACTACTCATTCAATAAATATGAATAAAACATAATTATAAACTCAGCGGGAGTCAAACTTAATATAACAACAGAATAAATATCTGAAGTTGAATACACGTCTAAGTCTGAGAAGCCTCTAATTTGGACGAGCTGATGGGATAACACCCCCAACTAGCTCCACAATACTGAAACTGAAAGGACATCTAAAACAACTAAATGTCTGGTCCTCAAAAGATGAGGACTCACCAATAAAGCAGGTGCTAACTCTAAACAACGACTACAAACAGGGCTTAACATGAGAACCGAATCCTGCATCATGAGACGATGCATCATAAAAGTATGCGTTCAGTACGTGGAATGTACTAAGTATGCAAGGTAAGTAAAATGCACATTTAAAATATTTAAAACTTATAAATTAACATAAGAGTAGGAAAACATGCTCATAGCATAAATATGTAATATAACATAAGGCTCAAGGTTCTCAAAACATTCGTAATACGATCGTAAACATAATCATAAGAGCAAAGCTTTATTGAACATGACTTGTCAATATAAATAATCATAAGCATGCATAAATCATGAGTAATAGTGAGAGATTCTCTTAATCGACATACTCCATATGAGCACACATTAAGCCCGATTTGTAGCCCTAGTCGGGAGGGTGTTCGTACCTTGCCACGGGTAGGAACCATGAAGGGCGTGATCACACATGAAAAGGGGCCATTTGGTCCAGGGACAAACATGAAAGGGGTCCCAACATATCTACGGTAGCACGTAGTTCATGAGATCCAGGGCTTAACTTGAGCCCTAAACCTACTTGGTGTTCGATACTACTCCCAAAATATATATAATGCTCATAACAATACATACATGAGTTCTTGAGCTAGTTAAATCATAATAATCATAAACACACTTGAACATACGTGAACTAGCCATGACTTGAGGCCCGTGAGCTGGCCAAAACATAATTCATGAGTTATAAAATTCATACATGCAAGTCATGCATATAGCTTAAATTCCATAAGATCATATTTAGAAAACATAATAAATCTATATATTTATATAAAGGAAAGGCTTTAACTCGATGACGTAGCATGCTTCAATGATTAAAAAAGCTATTTATCTTTTTTCCTATTTTTTTGCATTTTTCTCAAATTTTTAGAGTTTTAATTCTATTTTTTCTTATAAGGTGCTTTCTTGAAAAACCAAAAGTCACTTTCATTAACTCATATTCATTACAACATACCACTCTACCATCTTTTGCACTTTCTCAACAGTTACAATATTTTTCCCCTATAATTTTTTTTCTTAGAAGTTCTTTCTCTTTCTATGAAAATACATGTATTCTCTATTTCCAATGGGACTTTTTTAAATGATTACCATCAACTTAATGTCTTTTCATCTATTACTCATTATCCAAATTTTAATATCCCCAACAAACAAACAATTAAAAAAACATTCAATCGTATATTTCAATTTATAATTTAAGTTGAGAGATTTTTTATACATGACTAGAGTGTCTCATTGATCAAATGTCAAGTTTTACCAGAATTACTTTCAAGTTTTTATCATATAAGTAATTTACACATTGACGACAACTTTGTGTCTCTACCAGAAGCTTCAAGTTATAAGTATATAGAGCCCAAAAAACATCAAACAAGTCAGAGATTTGTAATTTTGTTATGAGATACATGTATTCTCTATTTTCTATGGGAGTTTTTAAATAATTTACTATCAATTTCATGTCTTTTTTATATATTACTGATGATTCAAGTTTTATGCTTTTATATCCCCAACAAACAAATAAATAAAAAAATCAATCAATTGTATATGTCAATTTATAATAGAAGTCAGGAGATTTTTCATACATGGCTAGAGTTTCTTGTGGAGAAAACAAGAAAGGTGTGTTCGGATCTTTGAACATTTTTATCTATTTCTTTGATAACACTTCAACTCTTAAAGGATCAAATTTACTTTTCTATTTGTTAGGTTTTAAAATTTGTGTACTAATTTGTCAATCATTACTATTTGTTACGCAATTAAATGTTAATATAATGGGCTTCTCAGTTTACTATTTTTTGTAGAATTACCTTCATATTTTGATCATAGAAGTAAATGGGTGTTTAGATCTTTGAAGATTTCTGTATATTTTTTAGATCACCTTTTAACTCTTAAAGGAGAAAATCTACGTTTCATTTTGTAGTATTAAACTTTGTGAACTAATTTGTCAATCATTACAATTTGTTTATTAGGCAGTTCATGGTATTATGATGGGCTTCTCATTTTACTATTTTTTTGTAGAATTACTTACAAGTTTTGATCATATAAGTAATTTACATATTGATGACTACTTGAGGATCTAAAAATAAATTTTGGGATTGAGGGATGATTTGAAGATGAGAAAAAAGAAGATATCTGTGTAATTTTTTTATCCAACTTTTTGTCTCTACCAGAAGCTTCAAATTACATGTATATAGGGACCAAAAAACTTCAAACAAGTCAGAGATTTGTGATTTTGTATGAGATATATGTATTCTCTATTTTCTATGAGAAATTTTAAATGATTTACCATCAATTTCATGCCTTTTTCATATATTACGGATGATCCAAATTTTATGCTTTTATATCCCCGACAAACAAATAAAAAAATCTTTGAATTGGATATGTCAGTTTATAATAGAACTCGGGAGATTTTTCATTTATAACTAGAGTGTTCGTGTAGCAAATGAGAAAGGTGTGTTTGGATCTTTTCAAATATGTGTCTATTTCTTTGATGACACTTCAACTATTAAAATGTCAAATCTACTTTTTGATTTGTTAAGTTTTAAACTTTTTGAATTAATTTATCAATTATTATAATTTATTTGTTATGCAGTACGTGATATTATGGTGGACTTCTCATTTTACTATTTTTTATAGAATTACCTTCAAGTTTTGATCATATAAGTAATTTACGAATTGACAAAAATTAGAGGATCTCAAAGTGAATTTTGAGATTGAAGGATGACTTGAAGATGAGAAAAAAGAAGATATCTGCGTAGTTTTTTCTTTCAACTTTGTGTCTCTACCAGAAGATCCAAGTTACATGTATATAGGTCCAAAAGAATTTTAAACAAGCAGGAGATTTGTGATTTTATTGTGAGCAATATTCTCCTTCATTCATGTTACATGTATATAGTTTAGGTGATTATGCTAAGCTAAAGATAAAATACATGTAAATACTTTTTTTGATTTTGATGGTGGTTTTGAATGTTTGATTAGGAACATTAAAGGACAATGAAGAGAATTAGTCCCACAAAAATTAGTAAATTACTTAAAATCTGGACAAGGCAATACCTTTATGTATTCACTTTTTAGCATGATAATATTATCATTCCCTTCTTTTTCTTTTTGTATGTTATTCCTATGATTTTTTATTTCTGGTAGATCACCAGTAATTTTAACCATGGCCATTAATTTCATCCATTATTTTTCCTCTATGTCTCTTTTGTATATATTCTTAGCACTTATATGCTTGAAAATATTTGATGTAATTAAATTATTAATAGTACTATTTTGTAACCAACTTAGGGGTTATCTACTCGCTATCTTACTTGGATACTTTTTTTTTCAGGAAATTTAGGAGTCATATGATATACTCATTAACTATGATAATTAAGGTGATCAATAAGATTTGAACTTCTACTAATAGAAACGATGGAAGGAGTACAAAAAAGAGGAACAAGGACGACTCTTATATATGAGGTGTGGGCTTTTCATGTATTATGTGCCTTAAATTAGATATTGATGAAATATTGCTACTTATATCATTTCGAAAAGTTGATTTTCAAAGAAAAAATTATTTTCATTTATAAACATGAATAGACATAATTGAATCAGGAATCAGTTTCAAAATTCAAGTTGGAAGAACTGGGATAGTAATAAAGTCTATCATAACTTTTTATTTTTCAATTTTGTGTAAAGTATGAAATTTATTAGTTGTATCTTCCCAGTTTAACCTGATAATGTTAGGATAAATTATTGTACCTCAATAAATAATGTCTCATTACAATAACTATAAGCCCTTATCCCAAACATAAATAAGTTAGTAGTACAAATAGTTATCATGCCTATCACTTTTCATTTATGATTAAACGCTATTTTGCTCAGATCGTCCATAAATGCTATCACAATCGTGTTAGATCTTTCAAAAATATATTGATTTTGGAGTAGTATATTATCCACATAAAAGAATATAGTTAGATTTGTTGGTTCAGTAATTATATCTTACAAATCTATGCAAGTCCTGGTAAAAAATTTATGCAGCAGTTTCTTTTGTGTAATAGTTAATGGTCGTCCTACCAAGCATGCTTTTTTTATTTGTAATTAGTATATCATAGATCCTTTGCAAATTATTTATGACTTTAGTATATGTGTATAATTTTTTTTTACTTTGTAAAGTAACTCTACTTTTTTGTCAACAAAAAATTTAATAGTCAAGTATAATCTCTTCATTAATTGATTAGTATGAAGTTGTATGTATGATTTGTTATGGGATATCGAAATTATCTTAACGTCCTGAGTTGATATTGAGTTGCTTCACATAATTGCTTTACATTAAACAACTTTTTTTTTACATTTTAAGTTCCAAGATATTTTATCCTATATTTATCTAATTAAGATGTTTAAATATTTACTTTAACTAGTAAACTCACATGCTTATTAATTGTATTTGATGATGTCATTTTTCATATATAAATAGTTAAAAGATATTCGTAGAAACATCTCACTCACCAAAATGAATCCAAGAATGCATAAGTAAGGTTATGCAATCCATTCATATTATCTGATCTAATCATTTAGGGTTGCATATGTTTAAAGTAGAAAATGAAATATAACAGGTATTTTATTGGCATGGTACCATCTTTCAAAGAAAATCCCATTTTGCTTGAAGTGGATAGCGAATTCGGAACTTCTAGCAGCACTGTCATTTATTTTTATTTTTCATATATATATTTGTTTAGCTTGCTTTCTCCTAACAATAATATACATTAATATTTTTCACATTTGGTGCATCGATGGCAGTACCAAAATAATAATATTAAAAAAAATATTATAAGTGTTATAGAGCAGATTGCTATTCATATGTTTCCACCCTAATGAGAGGAAATACGATTATATTTATGCTTGTGGATTTGCAATTCAAGATTGTTTTATCTTTTTATTTATTTATTAAGATTACTTAGGACACTATTTTGATGAGGGAGCAACAATGGAAAAAGTGTCTATTTTGTGTTGATTTACTATAATTTTGGAAGCTTTATTTATTTGATATTACTTTATAAAACTTTCAAATTTTACTTAAAATACGATTCAATTAGTTTAGACTTTAGACATGTCTTTTATAAATAAAAATTATTTGAAGTATTTTTCATATTTATTATTTTTCTATGAATTAATTTATATTAAATGATCACCTTAGAAAGTTCACTTCTATTTCTAAATGATGCGAAAAGCGCGAGCAAATTAACTAGTTCATAAATAAATTAATAATTCATGCTGGGCTTATCAAAAACATCAATGGATCAATGGATCATAAATCGATTCCTCATGGGGCATGCATAATCAAGCTTGATTGTTTAGAAATTCAAAGTCAACAACATTTATAATCAATTTATAGCTCAAAAGATGATCAAAATCAGCAGATTATGATAAGATTTCAAAATCACAACACCAATAATTAAATCATTAAATTTTATACAAATCAAATACAAAACCCCATGAGTTTTTAATAAAAATTTTTAAAAATCATAGAGGATGGGCATGGGTGTGGAAGGAATCACCCATTGATAGCCTTGCATACCTGGGATTATCAATTTCTAACCCTCCTTAAAAGCTCAAGAATGAGATTGAAAGAATTGAGATGAAAAGCTTGAAATCTCCCTTAGATCATCTATCAAAATCCTTGCATGCATGAATGAGAGTTTAGGAAGGATTATTTTCTTAAATAACCTCAGCTTTTCCAAGTCAAAACGACATAGTTTAGGGCCTTAAATCGTGAAAATGTTGAAAATACCTTTAATGAACCTGCCCTAAAAACTGGCTAGATGGAACCCACAGGTGGTACCAACGAGTCGTGGGAACCAACAATGACCCGTCATGTCCCTCGTTGTATACAGTGCTGATGTCCCATTCTCGGAATTAAACAATAGATCTTTAGGACGACCCGTCCCTTCAACCCACGACTTATTACATCGTCCGTGGTTAGCCCCTTGAACCTTAGCATCTCATCCCCTAATGGGTCACACTACGACCCGTCACTACAACCAACGAATCGTTGTTTTCCTCCATTAAACCCACTAGAAAACTTAATCTCCAACAACGACCACAAACTACGACTCGTGGTTTCTCCTAATGGGTCGATAGGTCGCCCGTTGTATGTCTCCTGAAGAACCTAACTCCTTCCCACGACTGCTAAGGATGACTCCTTGTTCCTCACAATGAGTCTTCATGTCTCCCGTGGTTTACACTATCACCCAGCTTGATCCTAACCACGACTGCATACAACGACTTGTGGTTTGATACCACGAGTCATTCCATTGCCCGTCCTGCAACTTTTCTCCAATTTTTGCAGTTTTCAACTTTCAACCTCCCGGGTCTATTCTTACGCACTTATGGAGTATTACAATATCTCCTCCTTGGGAATATTTGTCCTAGAATGTAGGAAACAAGCAGAAAACAGAAATATGCAATTATCATACGTAAATACTGATCATTTGAACCGAAACCTTACAGAATGACCACCTCCGATTCATAACACATAGCTGAACTGATCTCATTCTTCACATACACACTCATACACATAAAATAAAACTAAACACATAAACTAAACATGAATACTAGATGGAATCATTGAGTAGAACTGATACATCAAGTCGGAACTGAGCCGATAGAGAATAAATGTGGGTATTTAGCCATCATATTTGCTTCGGCTTCCCACGTAGCTCCCTCAACATGCTGGTTTCTCCATTAAACCTTAACTGAGGCTAATTCCTTGTTCCTTAGCTTACATACTTGATGATCTAATATTTCCATGGGTACTTCTTCATAACTGAGGCTTTCTTTTACACCAATGCTGTCCACCGGGATTACTAAGGCTGGATCACACACACACTTTTTCAAAAGTGACACATGAAACACAAGATGAACTAAAGATTACTCTGAGGGCAAGTCCAACTCATACGCCACCTTACCAACTCTCCTCACAACCCGGTAAGGACCAACATAGTAGGGACTGAGTTTCCCTTTCTTTCCAAACATCATGACTCACTTCATAGGAGATACCTTTAGAAATACCCAGTCGTCCACATCAAACTCCAGATCCCTTCTCCTTACATCCGTATACAATTTCTAATGACTCTGAGCAGTTTTTAACTGGTCCCTTATCAACTGGACCTTTACCATGGCCTCATGAACCGAATCTGGTCCTATCATGGCTACCTCACCATCCTCAAACCATTCGATGGACGATCTACACCTTCGTTCTAAAGAGCCTCGAACGGTGCCATCTGGATACTAGAGTGATAACTATTATTATAAGAAAACTCAATTAAGGGAAAATGATCATCCCAACTACCTTTAAAATCCATAACACATGTCCTCAAGGGTCTGGATTGTTCATTTGGCTTTGCCATCCGTTTGCGGATGAAAGGCTGTGCTGAGCTTGACTTGAGTCCCAAGTCCCTTCTGAAAAGACCGCCAAAACTGGGAGGTAAACTGAGTACCTCGGTCTGAAATAATAGACAAGGGAACTCCATGAAGTCAAACCAACTCCCGGATATACAATTTGGCATAATCATCCGCTGTATCCGTGGTCTTCACCGGTAGAAAATGTGCAGCCTTAGTTAACCTGTCTACCACCACTCAAATGGAAAGATAGTGTCATCGAGTACGAGGTAGGCCTATAATGAAAACCATATTAATTTCTTCCCACTTCTAAATGGGAATGCTAATATCCTGAAGTGTACACCTCATGGCATTGGATGTTCGACCTTCACTTGCTGACAGTTTGGACATTTTGCTACGAACTCTGTGATATCCTTCTTCATACCAACCCACCAATAAATTTCTCGCAAGTACCGATACATCTTAATGGATCCCGAATGGATGGAATATCTGGTACCATGTGCCTCATGCAATACCCGAACTCTCAAATTATCAACGTTTGGAACACATAGACTACCCTGGTATCGTAGAATACTATCTCCCCCTTGGGAGAAAACCTCCACCTTTTGACTCCGCACCGCTTCCTTCAGCTTCCTTAAGATCGGATCCTCATCTTGCTTAGATTTGACATCAACTACGAAGGACGATTCTAATCCATTCTGCGCAACAACGCCGCCATCGGTTGAGTCGATCAACCTAACTCCCAACCTTGCAAGTCGGTGGACATCTTTCACCACCTCATTCTTTCCCTCATCCAAGTGGGACACACTCTCCATATAGAGCCTACTAAGTTAATCCTCAACCACATTATCCTTGTCGAGGTGGTAAAGAACACTCATATCGTAGTCCTTTAGCAGCTACAACCACCTCCTTTGTCGAAGATTGTGATCTTTATGCATGAACACATATTTCAAGATCTTATGATCCATGAACACTTCCACGTGGACCCCATACAAGTAATTCTGTCGTATGTTCAATGCGAACATCACCGCAGCCAACTCAAGATCATAGGTCGGGTAATTCTTTTCCTGAACCTTCAGCTTTCTTGTGGAATATGCTATTACCTTCCCATGCTGCATCAACACACATCCCAGTCCGACTCTAGAAGCATCACAATATACAATAAAGACATCGGTACCCTCTGGTAAAGTCAACACCAGTGCTGAAGTGAGTTGGGTTTTCAATTCCTAAAAGCTTTTCTCACAAGCCTCCGACCATTGGAACATTATCTTTTACTGAGTCAACCTAGTCAACGGGGATGCAATTGATGAAAAACCCTCAAAATATCTTCTCTAGTATCCTGCTAGGCCCAAGAAACTCTGAATTTCTGAAGGATTCACCGGTCTGGGCCAACTCTTCACTACTTCGATTTTTTGAGAATCATCCTTTATGCCCTCATTGGATACCACATGCCCCAGAAATGCAATCGAGTCTAGCCAAAATTTAATAGTTGCAAAGCTTTGCATACTACTGACTATCCTTGAGGATTCGCAATACTGTCCTCAAATGAGCGGCATGCTCGTCCTCACTCCGAGAGTATATAAGGATGTCATCGATGAACAAGATCACGAACATGTCTAGATATTTCTTGAACACCCTTTTCATCAGGTCCATAAAAGCTACAGGAGCATTGGTTAGTCCAAATGACATACTACAAACTCATAATGGCCATACCGGGTCTTGAAGGTTGTCTTTGGGATATCACCCTCTCGAACTCTAAGCTGATGATACCCGAATCTAAGCTCTATCTTCAAGAAACACCTAGCACCCTGGAGCTAGTGAAATAAATCATCAATCCTGGGCAAGGGGAACCTGTTCTTAACAGTGACATTAGCTACCAATAATCAACACACATTAGAAGGTACCCATCCTTCTTTCAAACAAATAGAACCGATGCACTCCATGGAGACGTGCTCGGTCTAATGAAACCCTTATCCAACAAGTCCTTCAATTGTTCTTTTAACTATTTTATCTTGGCTAGAGTCATCCTGTAGGGAGGAATAGAGATAGGCTGTGTATCGAGCAATAGATCAATACCGAAACCAATTTCCCTCTTCGGAGGAATACCTAGCAAATCATTGGGAAAAACCTCCAAATACTCACACACCACTGAAACTGATTGAGTAGTCGGGGTCTCGGACTCCACATCCTTAACCCTAACTAAGTGATACATGAAACCCTTAGAGATCATTTTCCTGTCCTTTAGATATGAAACAAACTGACCGGCTGGTCATCTAGATTTCCCTTCCACTCCAAAATTGACTCACCCGAAAATCAAAATTCCACCGCACGGGTCCTACAATTAATTGAAGCATAACACGCAAATAACCAATCCATACCCAAGATGATATCAATGTCAGTCATGGCCAATTCTACTAAGTCCTCGGAGGTAACCTTATGCAACACCTTAATGGGGAAACCTCTATATATCCACCTAGCTACAACTGATTCACCGACTGGAGTAGATACGGAGAACAGTTCTAACAGAATTTCAGGACTAACTCCAAAACTGCTAGTAATATAAGGGGTCACAAAAGACAAAGTAGCTCCTAGATCTAACAAGCCATAAGCATCAATATGAAAGACATGCAACCTACCCGTGACCACATCTAGCGACGCCTCCTACTCCCGGCGGGGCATTAGGGCATAAAATCGGTTTTGGCGCTTACTGTCTGCTGAACTAGTTGAAGCACCCTATTGTGGGGGTCGTGTTGCTAGAGTGGTAGAATTGGCTGTAGGGAAATCTCTAATCATGTTTCTGGGTTTGCCACAACCGAAACAAGCATCCGCATCGACCAGGCACCTACTAGGATGATTTTTGCTGCATCTCGCATAAGCTGGGAAAGTGCGTTCCACCTGAATGCTACCATGATCCCTCGAGCCTGTAGCCCTACTCCTCTGGTATCCTATGAACCTAGATGGCGTTCTGGTCGATGATGGAGATGGAGCAATGGACCTCTTCTAGGACTGTTGACGTGGTCCACCTCCTGACCTGGCTTGAGAAACACCGTAGTCGTCGGTCCTGGCCCTCTTTGCCTCTCTCTTCCTCCTATAGACCCACTCCATCTGCTATGCATGCAATACAATATGGGGAAAGTCAATGTCCCGGTGAAGCATGGCGATACGGTAATCCTTGTCCAAGTAATCTTCTACTCTATGCACAAAGCGGCTCACCCGAGCCCGCTGATCTACCACCAACACCAAAGCATATTTAGATAATCGGGTGAACTCGAATTTATATTACTGGACCGATATGTTACCCTGCTTCAGATTAACAAACTCGGCCACCTTAAGCTCCCTTATCTCCCGAGGGAAGAACTGATCCATGAAAGCGGTGTGAAACTCATCCCAACCTATCGGGCCTGCACCCATCACCCCGACATCCTTCCATTGCCTAAACCATATATTTGCTAACCCCTTTAGCTGATAGGAGGTCAAATCCACACATTCCTCATTGTTCACCCCTATAACTTGGGTGATCTTCAAAATCTTCTCAATGAAGTCATGTGGGTCCTCGTCTACCTTCGACCCCGTGAACTCCGGAGGGCTCATCCTCAAAAAGCCCCTCATCCTAGCACCTGCTGCATTCCCTTTTTGTGGATAATGTGCCACAGTCTGATTCTGAGTTTGAGTTGTCATGGCCTGTGCCAACATCTAAATCGCTGCCCTAAACTCAGTGTGGGCAGTTGGCCCTGATACATGCTCCTCACGAACGGGTGGAGCTGGCTGATGCTCACCATCATGGGCACCCTCACGATCATTACCATTTCCGTTCCTCCTGGCGTTTACTCGATGTGGAGGCATGATTCTGCAAACGCGAATAGAACGAATTAGAAGATTAAAGGATGTTCATCATACGACATAGATCATGAAAGAAGGGAACATTTCCAAAATGTCTAGGAGCCTCTTTGTCATAAGTGCGGCGCGCTTCACACCCATGAAAAAGACTCTAGTTAACGTGGCTTTCAGACTCCCTAGGACACATAAACCTATGGCTCTGATACTAAGTTGTCACGATCCAAGCATAGACCCGAATCGTAGACAGGAGACAAGGGACCTCGAGAGACCCAATTCGACCCATGGCATAAGTGTTCAACTACTCACTTAATAAAGATGAAGAAAACATAATTATAAACTCAGCGTGAGTCAAACTTAATATAACAACAGAATAAATATCTGAAGCTGAATACACGTTTAAGTCTGATAAGCCTCTAATTTGGACAAGCTGATGGGAAAACAACCCCAACTAGCTACACAATACTGAAACTGAAAGGACATCTAAAATAGTTGAAGGTCTGGTCCTCAAAAGATGAGGACTCACCAATAAAGCAGGTGCTAACTCTGAACAACGACTATGAACGGGGCTGAACCTGAGAACCGGATCCTGCATCCTTAGATGATGCATCATAGAAAGTATGCGATCAGTATGTGGAATGTACTGAGTATGGAAGGTAAGTAAAATGTACATTTAAAATATTTAAAAATTCATAAATGATCATAAGAGTAGGACAATATTGTCATAAGAGAAAAGTTTTATTGAACATGACTTGCCAATAAACATAATAATAAGCATGCATAAATCAAGAGGAACAGTGGGAGATTCTCATAACCGACATACCCCATATGAGCACACATGAAGCCTGACCTATAGCCCTAGTCGGGAGAGTGTTCGTACCTTTCCAAGGGTAGGAACCATAAAGGGCGTGATCACACATGAAAAGGGGACATTTGGGCCAGGGAAAAACATGAAAGGGGTCCCAACATACCTACGGTGGCATGTAGTTCATGAGATCCGGGGCTTAATCTGAGCCCCGAACCTACTCGGTGTTCTATACAATTTCCAAAACATATATAGTGCTAATAATAATACATACATGAGTTCATGGGCCAGTTAAATCATAATAATCGTAAGCATACTTGAATATACGTGAACTAGCAATGATTTGAGGCCCGTGAGTCGGCTAAAACATAATTCATGAGTTATAAAATTCATATGTAGGACATGCATATAACTTAAATTCCATAAGATCATAATAGATAAAATAATAAATTCATAAATAAATTAATAATTCATGATGGGCTTATTAAAAACATCAATGGATCAATGGATCTGAAATCGATTCCTCATGGGGCATGCATAATCAAGCTTGATTGTTTAGAAATTCAAAGTCAACAATATTATAATCAATTTAAAGCTTAAAAGATGATAAAAATTAGTATATTATGATAAGATTTCAAAATTATAAGACCCATAATTAAATCATTAAATTTTATACATATCGAATATAAAACCCCAAGATATTTTAATAAAATTTTTGTAGAAATCATGGAGGATGGGCATGGATGTGGAATGAATCACCCATTGACAGCCTTACATACTTGGGATTATTTATTTCTAACCCTCCTTAAAAGCCCATGATTGAGATTGAAAGAATTGAGGTGAAAAGTTTGAAATTTCCCTTATATCACCTATCAAAATCCTTGCATGCATGAATGAGAGTTTAGGAAGGATTATTTTCTTAAAAAAAAACCCATATTTCCCAGGTCAAAATGATGTAGTTTAGGGCCTTATATCGTGAAAAAGTCGAAAAATACCCTTAATGAACTTGCCTTGAAAACTGGCTGGATGGAACCCATGGGTGGTACCAACGGGTTGTGGGGACCAACAATGACCCGTCATGTCCCATATTGTATACACTGTTGATGACCCATTCTCAGAATCAAACAACAGATCGTTAGGACGACCCATCCCTTCAACCCATGACTCGCTACATCATCCGTGGTTAGCCCCTTGAACCTTGGCATCTCATCCCCTAACAGGTCAAACCACGACCCGCCACTACAACAAACGAATCGTTGTTTCCCTCTGTTAAACCCACTAGAAAACTTAATCTCCAAACAACGACCATAAACCACGACTCATGGTTTCTCCTAACTGGTCATTGGGTCGCCCGTTGTATGTCTCCTGAAGAACCTAACTCCTTCCGACGACTGCTAATGACGACTCGCTGTTCCTCACAACGAGTCGTCATGTCCCCGTGGTTTACACTGTCACCCAGCCTGATCCTAACAACGATTGCATACAACAACTCGTGGTTTGATACGACGAGTCGTTCCATGGCTTGTCCTGCAACTTTTCCCTAATTTCTGTAGATTTCAACTTTTAACCTCCCGGGTCTATTCTTACGCGCTACCGAGGTATTATAGTATGCTATGTTTATGGGTCTAATCCCCTCATGTTCTAATATATGATTTAAGTCTAATGGGAAGATTTTATTCTTGATTTCATTATAAATTCATGATTTCAAGTTATTATAAATTATTCCATATTATACATATTTTATGAAAATTCAAGCCTATGATCCATGATATCAAGTGTGATGAGTTATCTAGTATGCGTTAAAATTTTTGAACTCTCAACTTATGATTTCATGATTTTGACTTACTAAGTCTATTTCAAATACGCATGATTTTATGATTTGGGCAAGCCAATACAAGTTATATATATTTATTATGATTTAGGGAAGGCTAATTAGATCGGTTAATGATATGATCAGGAGTCAAGACTCTTAATATTCAGATTCAAGCTATATTTTAAGAATATGATTATATGAGCACTATGCATGTTTTGGGAGTAGAGTCTAGAATTGAGTAGGCTTGGGGTTCTACGGTTCCTCGGTTGATTTGTTGTGGGTTTACAACACTTTTAATGCTTAAAATTGAGAAAATAAGTAAGGTCTTAGGTGTGTTTATATGGATATGATGCACTTTTGTTGTGTTTTTAGGGAAATTAGGTGTTGGAATTGAAATCTGCAAAAGAGGTGAAAAGAGTGCAGAAAAGGGCCAAGTTCAAACCTCAGTATGAGCCGTAGAATCATGGAACGAGTCGTACTGAGAGTCATGCAAAAGTATAAAATATGAGCTTAAGGTAGAGGCAAAGTTACAACACTTGGTATGAGCCATACCAAGGCAGTTGTAGAAAACTTCAAAAGAAGCTGCACTAGGTTAGTCTCCTGGTACGGGTAGCAACCACAGATTGTGATATCTACCTATGACTCGTACCAAGGAGCCATGGTAAAGTTTAGAAAGATTGAGGAATGGCAGAACTCAAGGTATGAGAGGCAGTCACGAGGCATAGGAGGAAGGTACGAGTCGTACCAAGCTACTCGTGAAATTATTTAGAGGATGTCAGAAATCTCAAATTCAGATCACAAGAAGATTGTATGACTCGCAGGATCAACGTACGAGTCATACCAAGTTCCAACACTTAGCCAGATTCAGAGTTGCTAGACATTGTAGGAGTAGAGGTACGACCCGTACAATCATGGTATGAGTTGTAGGTGAAGGTGGTGATAGTTATCAGTTTCCCTATTAATTTAGGAAAGATTTCTAATTATTCGTATAAATACTTTTCTAGGTTATTTTTGTTAGGAGGAGAATAGAATTCTATTCTTTTGACTAGTATTCGACTTCTGGAGATATTGAGAACAACTTTTGGAAAGTTTCTTGCATTGATTCTTCCATTGTTCTTGAATTGTTCTTCATTTATCTTTTGAAATAATCAAGTGGATTTACTTTTCAATCATCATTGTAAGTTCTAAATTATGTCTTTGTCTATGAATAAGGCTCAAACCTCCACAACTAGGATTGTGAAAACCATGGTGAATTAACATACTAGGGTTTGTATAAAGTGATTCCAACCCAATGCTAAAGCTTGTTTTGTACTCTCTTCAATCTTAAATGTTTCTTAATGGAGCACAACGTTAGGACTTGCTCGAATTCCCTACTTGATTGAATCTAGAGAGGTAGAGATTAGGAAAAGAGAATAACAACAAAGCCTTGAACTTTATGGTTCATTGTATGAATTAAGCTGCGGTCGTAGGATAGTTAATTTGGAACAAATTAATAATGATTAATGTGAAATCACTCGAGTGACCTAATCTGATAATTGAGTATAATCATTCAATAGGGACGAACTAGTTGCTTGGATGAACTTATGTTATTAGTTCTACAAGTTAAGTATTGGGATAGATCACAAGTGTAAAACCAGAAGTAGTTATGAACCCTTGGGAACACTTCCCTAGTTAATTGCATCATCTTGATAACAACCCAATTGTCAATATTGTTACGTGTTTACTTCCTTACAAAATCCCCCGCAGGAAATAACAGACTTTAAAGCTTAAATACTAGCGTTATTCTATATCTTGACCATATTTCCTATGGGATCGACCCTAACCTAGTTGGGTTCTTTATTGACAATATTAGTGTCATACTTTTATAGGAGCGTCATTTGAGTGTTATCAAAAGTGGTGTTGTTGCCTAGGAATATGACATAGGATTAGAGTAATTGCTTATATTTAACTTTTAGTCATTATTTTCCTCATTTATGTTTTCTTTTGTTTTTGACACCCATAGGTTATCACTTGGTGGATGCCAAGTACTCGATGAAGTGGAAACCCCCTGATTCTATTGGAACTTGAATTGGAGCGAACACTACATAGGATGGAAAAACACTAAGCAGAGAGAGGCCTATTTGGCTGAAGAAGCTCATCAAGCTGAGATAGATCGGAAAGCAGCATTTCAGGAAGAAGAGGATGCTCGTTATGATGTAGTGAATTCTAGATGCCATGGAAGGGGAAAAAGAGGAAAAAGATATGCTCCTCAATTCTATAATGATGATAACCTGGATATTGGTGAAGCCGGGTCAACAGGAGCCATCATACCGCTACATTTTCTTGCTAGGAAAAAGTTTGATATCACTAGCACCATGATTCAACTGCTGAATATGAAAGGGGTGTTTAGCAGTAATGCAGCTGAGGACGCGAATCTACACCTAATGAACTTCGTCGGTATATGCAAGCCGTATAGATTACCAGGTGTCAGCTAGGCTGCTATAAGATTGAGACTCTTCCCATTCTCTCTAGCTAGAGAGGCCACAATTTGGTTGTTAGAGTTGCCCAAAGACTCCATAACCAACTGGAGGGATCTTAAATTGGCCTTCTTAGAAAGATTCTTTCCACCCTCCAAAATGCTACAGTTAAAGGATGAGATCTATAATTTCCGACAACTCAAGACAGTGGCACTTCATGAGACATGGCTGAGATTTAAAAAGAAGCTGACTAAGTGCCTGAACCATAAAATTACCGATGGTTGTTTATTGGAAATCTTTTACAGGTGACTAAGCAACAACACTAAGGCTATGGAAGATACGGTGGCAGGATGAGCATTGATGGGTCACTCATGGCGCAAGCGACTGTCATACTTGACCGAGTGACCAAGATGAATAGGGCCTAGCACACCATGAATAAAGAAGCAGCTGATGGTACGTATGCTATTGGCATGACTTTGGAGCAGCGCAGAAAGGAAAAGGAGCGTGATCAGGAGATAGCTCACATGAGGACATCCTTGGACTTGCCCATGAAGCATATTATGGGCGATGGTACAAAATGGTAAATGCAGTTGGGGATCAATGTCAAGAGTTGGGGTTTGAGAAATCGGATTTCGAGGTTGAGGCAAACTTTCTGGACAACCAGGTGGTGGGTTTTCAGGCCAACCCCCAAGGGTCTGGACTGGACACTCGCGCAAAGGTTTTGAAAATCAAGGTCAGAACCAATATAGAGACAACTATAACAGGAATGGGTACAGAGATAGAAGTAGAGGTCGGGAGCAAAAAGGAGAATGGAGAAAGAATGATAGCTATTGCAACGACCATATAGGTCTGTATGTTCCTCCAAATACTCGTGAGGGTGAGGCTGGACCCTAAAAATTAGAGATCATGATGCCTGACCTGCTCAAGAGGGATAAATTGACTAATGATCAGCTGAAGGAAATTCAAGGTGATATATCTGGCATGGGCCAAAAAGTTGAATCCCATGCTACAGCAATTAGGTAGATAGAGCAGTAGCTAGGGAAAATGTTAGCTTCACCAACCAAAGGAAGAAGGGTACACTTCCTAGCATAACAATTCGTAACCCAAATAACGACAGTCACTGTATTACTGTGATGACTATGAGTGGAAAGACCACTATTGATCCTCCCTTGTCGATTGTAGTTGAAATGGAAATACAGAAGGAGATTGAGCATAATGAGGATGATGAAGTTGCTGACAAGGATCTTGCAGGTGAGGCTGAGTTGACTGAGACTCCAATTGGTGCAAAGGGGTATGGAGCTGATAAAGGGAAGGAACAAGGGGCCACACAGGTGTATAGGGACATTTCTCGACCACTGCCACCATTTCCACAGAGGATGACGAAGAAGGCAGAAGATGGTAAGTTTCATAAATTTCTCTCTATGCTAAAACAACTATCTGTGAACATACATTGGCCGAGGCATTGAAGCAGATGCCCGAATATGCCAAGTTTATGAAGGACCTTGTGAGTAGGAAGACGTCCGTGAGCTTTGAGCCAGTTGGTAATTTGCATCATTGCAGCCCTATAGCCTCACGGGTTCTTGCCCAGAATAAGGAGGATCCAAGTGCCTTCACCATTCCTTGTACAATTGGTGACTTTGAGTTTGCGAAGACATTGTGTAACTTAGGAGTGAGCATCAACTTGACGCCGTTAGCTATGCTCAAGCAGTTGGGCTTGGGATCCCCCACACCAATGACGATGCAGCTATTGATGGCTGACCGCATAGTGAAAAGGCCAGTGGGGATCCTTGTTGATGTGCTAGTTAAGGTGGATCAGTTCATCTTCCCAGCGGACTTTGTGATCCTATATTGTGAGGTTGATTTTTTTGTCCCCATTATCTTGGGGTGACCTTTCCTCACCACTGGGAGAGCTTTGGTAGATGTTGAGGCTGGCCAACTGAAATTCACACTAATTAAGGAAGAGGTCACCTCTGATGTCTACCGTTCAATGAAGCATCCCAATGAGTTCAGGGTTGTGTCAGCAACCGAGGATGATTCTGAGTCTCTTGACAATTTCTGAGTAGTCAAGAGACTTATGATGTGTCGTGACATTAAATTAGGTGCTTCTTGGTAGGTAACTCATGAGGTGGTTGATCACGGGCAAAATAGCATGCCCGAGATACGCTTTATACCTTAATGTAATCTTGTTTATCTAAGTTATTTTACATACTTTCATGTGATTTTATATAAATGTGAATAGATGTGCTAACCAACATGATTAGCCCTTGTTTTGTAGGTTTCAAGGATTTTGAGGAACTAATTCACAAGTTGGTGAAAGCAAGGAATGGAGTGGAAGCAAGTGGCGAAAGTCGGCAAGGAGCATGCCTTGGCAAGGCTGGCCGCGCCAGGCAGCGTGCCACGCTGTGCGTGTTCCGCGCCCAACGCCGTGCCACGCCCTTGCCAAGCGCATGAGAGAAGGCAGCAAACGGCAGCAGCAGGCAGTAAACTAGCGCGCCAGCGCCATGCCACGCTAGGACAGCTGCGCGACAGCAGCATGCGAACGCGCTGCATGAGCAGCGTGCCACGTTGGCTAGCGCGGTGACCCTCGGCAGCTTGGTTTCCAGAGGCACTTTCCAGAGAGCTTTCGCGTTGCCTCCGTGTCACAGAGTCATTGCTCTGCGATACACTCCGTGACACGGAGACATTCCATGACAGGCTAAATTATGCATGTTTTCCATTTACTATAAATAGGACCTTAGCTCCTAAAATCAGGTGGTCACGATTTTATTCTGAAAAACCACCTAGGAGTGAAGGGAGAAGTGGGAGAACTCATCTAGGGTTTATCAAATTCCCTTCTCATCTACCAAATTCATGTATGTATGTTAGTTTAGTATTAGTTAATTGTAGTTTTACGAACATGAATGGCAAGAACCCTTCCTCTAGGGTTGAAGCCATGAATTATGATTGTGCTTTTATGAATTTGTTTTGGAATTAAGTTATTGATTGTTGTTTTCGTCTTGCATTCTGGATTGTTGGTTGTTTTTATGATTGATCACCATGAAAGCATATTTGTTAGCTTGAGTAATAGCTTGAGAAAGCATTACCTAGGTCAGGACATGAGAATGTAAGGAGCATGTTTGTCTCTACGGAGAGATATTGTGTTAGGATAGAAATATACCTCACACCTTGCTTGGTTGACACACGGGGGTTAGGAAAGACCAACTTGGGATGTCACATCACCACTCGAAGAAGTAGTTGTGAGGCTAAGTTGAGTTAAATGGTTAGACGTACGAAAGTCCCTAATCGTTTCCCCGTAAACCACAACATAATTGATTGCCTGCGACTAGAAAATTAAACTCCTCGCTCACAATGATGCAGTGAGGGTAGATTGTCGTGTTTAGAGGCTCAAAAGACCATAAACATGCAATTCTAATTATGTGAAATAACAATTGATAGTTCCATGCTTAACCCATTGCAAATCGTACGATCGCATGATTAATTGGTTTTAACTCTATGTTGCTCTTAGAGTGATTTCAGAATATTTCGTTGACCCAAACTTAGACTTAATTAATATCAATCGAAAATGTCTATAACCAACACTTGAGGTATTTAAGATCACAATAGAAATGGATAGTTAGAGAAATGGGTCCAGTCCCTGTGGGTTCGACAATCCGGTTCTTAAAAAGAGCCACTATATTACTGGAACGACCCGTACACTTGCGGACGCGCGAATCGGGCACGTCAAGTTTTTGGCGCCGTTGCCAGGGACTCGGCGAAGTTTTGATAATTTATCTATTTTTATGTGGTTTTTAAATTCTCTTAAGTGTTGAGAAACTTGGTCTTAGTCTGATTATTGCAGGTGATAGGTTGTCCTGCCGAGCTGGCTAGAAATAGAGAGCTTGTGGAACCGTTGCTTGAACCTGAACGTCAAATCCATTTGCGAAGGAGATTAGCTCTATAGCATAAGCTGAAGAGGCTTCAAGAAAAGGTACAACAACAACCACCCGCGGGACAAGTACAGTTGTCATCCGAAGCAATGGCAGCAAGACCAGTTCGCGAAGTGGCAATCCCACTAGCGACGAATGTGACCTCTAGCATCTGTAAACCGGAGCCTGGAGGGCACTTTGAGCTTAAACGGAACATGGTGCAGCTGCTACATTCTAGTGGTCAATTCACTGGGATGGCACATAAGGACCCGCAGCAGCACCTATAGAGTTTTTTAGAGATTAGTGACACGTTCGTCCCCACCGGCGTGTCCACAGATTATGTCCGAATGACCCTCTTCCCATTTTCACTGTTGGGAGAGGCGAAAAAGTGGTTGAAGGCTGAGCCACCGAACTCCATGACTTCATGGAATGACTTGGCTAAGAAGTTCCTTATCAGATTCTTCCCCTCAGGCAAAACTGCAAGGTTGAGAAGTGAAATACTCAGTTTCAAGCAGAGGCCTGATGAGAACTTATATATGGCTTGGGAAAGATTCAAGTCATTGTTGAGAGACTGCCCCCATCACCAGCAATCAAATGAAGTGCTGGCTCATACCTTTGTAGAAAGTCTAGACCCACACACAAAAATATTACTAGACTCTGCATCGGGTGGGCAAGCCTTGGATAAGACATATGATGAGTTGTACACTTTGTTGAACAGAATTGCACAAGGAAATCCAGAGTGGCACAGCGAGTCATCGAGAGGGGCAGGAAACAGATTGGGGTTGATAGAAGTAGATGGTTTGAATGCTTTGGCAGCACAGTTAGCTTCGTTCCAGCATCAAATGATAACTCAGTTCAATAAACTGAGTATGAACCAACGCCAGGGCCAGGTTAATGCAGTTCAGCAAGCTCTGAGTTGGTGTGAAATTTGTGGTAATAATGGGCACTATGCAGAATCTTATGGAGCCAATCCGGAGTCAGTCAATTTTGTTAGTAATGTGCAGCGTAACAATCAGAATTTTGAAACCAGTTACAACAGAAATTGGCAGGGCCACCCGAATTTTTCTTGGGGTGGAAACCAAAAGCAGAATTTTATGCAATCTCAACAGCAGCAGTATCAGCAGAATAGGCAGAATGATGGGAAATTGAGTAGCAACATTGAGGAAACATTGCAGAAAATCATGGAGACCTAGACGCAGTTAGTGGAAAATCAGGCGAGGATGGCAACAGACTTAATGAATCAGCAAGTAGCCACCCGAAATCTTGAAAAACAAGTGGGTCAGATAGCAGCTGCTCAAAACATGAGATTGCAAGGGGGATTACCAAGCGACACAGATCCTAACCCCCGGCAGATCAATGCCATCAGTCTGAGAAGCGGTAACCAATTAGCTAATGCAGTGTCAAAAGAGCTGAGCAAGGAGGTGCAGCCGGAGTTGGTTAGACCAGGACCATCCATCAACATGGGAGATAATCAGAGTGCTGGGCAACAAAATGCACAACTTCCATTGCAGCCAGCACAAAGACCACCACCACCATTCCCTCAGAAATTCAGAAAGAGCAAGGAGGAGGAATGCTTCAAAAAGTTCTTTGAGAGCTTCAGAGAAATTCACATAAATTTGCCTCTTCTTGATGTTTTGCAGGGAATGCCCAAGTATGCTAAATACTTGAAGGACGTGATGGCGAACAAAGTGAGATTGGTGGACGTCCAGACGGTAGCACTGACTGAGGAGTGCAGTTACAGGGTATTGAGCAAAATGCCAAAGAAACTCAAAGACCCAGGGAGTTTTACCCTCCCCATACAAATTGGTAAAGCTGAGGTGCTACGAGCTTTGTGTGACTTAGGGGCAGCAGTTAATCTAATGCCCCTATCCTTATTCAACACCCTGGGGTTGGGAAAACCGAGGCCGACAAGGTTGATGCTGCAGCTGGCTGACAAGTCGCGAGTGACACCTGATGGAATAATAGAGGACCTTCTCATCAAAGTAGGTAAGTTCATTATACCTGCTGATTTTATTGTCTAGGATTTTCAGGTTGATGACCAGGTACCCCTGATCTTGGGACGGCCATTCTTGGCCACTGGAGGAGCGGTGATTGATTTGAAAGCAGGGACCCTGAAAATGAGGGTCGAGGATGAAGAAGAAATCTTCCGTGTTTACCAAGAAATGAACCCATCTGCACACTATAGAAACCTTTGTTAGGTTAGTGTGTTGGCAGAGGATAAGTGTGGGGTGGAGGATTCCACAGGTGCAGGGCCAAAGGAAATTACAAGTGTTCAGCCCGAGTCTGATAAAGGGCTTCAAATTGTGAAGAAGTTGGAGAAAGAGAGGAACAGAGTGGAGGCTGTTTCCTCTAAACAGCAAAAGAAAAGGAGATGGTTCTCGAAAGAGAACCCAGGTATGAGGATGTCCTGAAAAGGATAGTCCACGTCGGGCCACGACATAAAATAAGGCGCTACTTGGGAGGCAACCCAAGGGTACCACAGGTACCATTTTAATTTCTTGCATTTGTGTTGATTTTATTTACTTTTCATCCTGTGTTGTTTTTGGTGGAAAGTTAAGCACCGATGGAGGGGAAGTCTGAGTACCCGTGGAGGAGGAAGCTAAAAAGCATGGACGATAAAAAGTGTGGGGTCGACACACACTTGTGCAAAGTTGAAGAAAAGCATGCTATTTGCTAGGCCTAAAGGCCTCAGGGAGGATTTCTCACCCTTTGTAAATTTTAATTTGATGCTATGAGGACATAGCACGATTTAAGTGTGGGGTGAGGGAAATTTCAAGGGAAATTTCAGTGGTTTGGTGAAGTCTCAGTAACCAAATCACATGAGTGAAGCCGCAACGTTAAATCAAGCACTTATTGGGAAGCAACCAAAGTATCTTAACTTATGTGCGTTTAGTGTGCAGGTGAAACAAAAAAATACGTGGGTGACAATTGTAGCATAGGAATGTACTTTGAGTCTCAGTACGAGTCATAAGACCGTGGTATGACTCCTGGTACTGCCTAGGGTTAAAAGCAGAGACTAGGTCTGATGCATGAGTTCATGTTACGGTTGGTCAATACGAATCGTACCTCCATTGTACGAGTCGGAGTACTCACTATAAGGATGAATTATGCTAATAGTGGAGGTGGAAAAAATAATGACCTACGAGCCATAGTATGGTTCGTATCATCATGGTACAACTTGTACTATGCACTCGTAGGTCCCAAGGTAAGTTTTCTCAGTTTCTTGCTATGAGTCAAAGGGACGAGCCATAGATATGACCTATGAATCATGGTATGAGTCATGATGGACTAAAAATAGGTAAATTGACCTGACTCGACCAAAAAATTTCAATTCCCCCCAAACGTATTTAAAATGAAATTGGTTGGACATAAACTCCTATACAAACAAAAAGCACGACCCACGAGCACCTCCATTCTATCTTCCATCACCCATAACTCAAGCACAAAAATTGTGAAGCTCAAATCTATGCAAATAAATCTGCATGAGCTATTTGAATTCCTATCCCAAAACTGAAGCTAGCAAAATGTTGAGTAAGAACTTGAAAGTGCAAGTAAGTGCTCTTGTTTTTTATTTGATAATCTTGCTACGTGACTGATGAAAGTACTCTGTGATTTATCAAAACTCATTAAAATGAGGAATAAGAAGGAGATCAGAAGCTAGTTGTGTGGATGTACTGATTGGGTAGGAATTCGAAATGCTTAAACAAAAAAATGTGATTATAGATAATGCGTTACTGGGTGTGAAACATATTTGGGGGTTAACTAGGTAAGAAAAATTAATGAAATTTGCATAGTTGGGATGAGCAACTCTGAGCACCCATTTAAAATCATGTTTACCTGCACACCTGGACCTGAATAAGGTGAGGAAAGACTTCACGAGCCTTCTTAGTACTTGTGGTCTCATACTACGACTCATAGGATGGCTCATCGGGACTGTCCCAAGTCGTGTTAATTGGAAGTTGTGGTACGAAACCTAGAATGACCCGTGGTATCCTACCACGAGCTGTGCCTGGTGGTCTTACCATGAACCAAAAAGGGTCAAGGTAAAAAAGTAATAGTACGATCCTTAGTACGACTCGTGGAATCCAATTACGATTCATTACACGAGTCGTACAAACATTTTAAGAACGATAGTTTCAGGGAACTCCTCATAAGTCCCTTAATACCATCCATACCAACCTGGTATGAGTCTTACCAAGGAGTCGTGACAGTGTCTTATTATACCACGAATCTTAGTATAGATCGTACCACCTAGGTACCACTTGTACTAATGACTTGTGAAAAATTACTGAGGATGATATTTTTACTTTCTTTATCTCAGATTTTACATACTAACCTTTTTCTCCACAGGTACAATGACATTCAAAAGGAAATCAACCAAAAAGGCCCGAGACAACAAGGTCAAGGCTGAAATTGCTGCTCAAAGGGTATTAAGAGATGAGCCCTCAAAGTTTGACCAAGAAAGCAACACCCGTAGTTGTTTGATGGAGGAATACCAAGTAGAAAAACTAACACTGACGAGCCACGGACCACTAGGTCACAGTCCAAGGTTCAGGCCGAAGCTACATCCCCTACTCCAGCAGTTGCTCCCCCCGTCTGAGGAGGGAGCAGGTGATTAGACTCAGTAGTCTAGTAGTGGCATAAATGCTGAGGAGGGGTCTAAGGAGGCCCATTCCAAATTGGTAATGATGAGTCCAGGTCTGAGGAAAGTTGGTAAGGAAGAAGTTGAGCAGACTCCGCCCCGAGAGAGTCGAACTATGAGGTGGCATGTACTTGGTGCTTAGGAGATCTATGAGCAGGTTCTTGCTCTCACCTCCAAGAAGAATCCAAGGTGAAGTATCTAGGAGGAACCATGGATCTTGACCAGTACACTAAATGAGGTCAACGAGATGATGTGGATTTTCAGCTTCTATGGGTTCGATTTGATAGCTAAAACTCCTAAAAAGTACAGTGCCGAGATAGTCTGAGAGTTCTACGCCAACTATGTGGCAGTGATGGAGAAGAAATAAAAAGATGGGTATAAGTTGATGGAACTACCTAAGCTAGACAGTGTGATGGTATGGGGATGCATGGTTGACATCTCCGAGCGAACTATTGCTCGGATATTATATGGGCCACAATTTAGAGCTGCGATGCCACAACTGAGTTTGACTATCGAGTAGAAGCTCTAAAAAATTTAAAGTACCTTGGTTTGGAGGAGAGATAGAGCTAAGTGAAATGGCTAGCTAGGGTCATAACAAAGGATAAGGAGGATGTAGAGTAGGTGACCAGTGGTCGGTAGGTCACAAAAGCGTCGCTAAACTTTATAGAGAAGGCCTGATGGACACTAGTTCACCACAGGTTGTCACCGATAGTCAATGACAACACCCCTAGTGCAAGAAGAGTATCCTTGGTTGCGTGTATCATGTCGAGATACACTATCAACATTTTGAGCATGATAGCAGAGGAGATCCGAGACCTGGTTATGGGGTTGAGCACTACCATCCCATTTTCGAGTCTCGTGTATAGATTGTGTATGGAGGCAGGTGTTAGGGTGATCCAGGAGATAGATCGCCAAATTAGAGGCCATAAGATTGCAGACATAGGCCTTATACGGGATGATATGAACCCGGTGAGTCGGGTTAGACTACCTACTGTAGTCCACCATCACAGTCATCCGGGGGTGAGCATATTGATGCCCCCATTTTAGTGGAGCATGGAGATATGTCGGCTATAGAGGTCAGCCATAAAGATGTAGCTCCTAGTACTTCCTCTACATCTCATTGCGAACACCAAGCCAAAACCCAGTGGGTTATATGTTGTCCCACAGGAGTTCCTCTAAAAGATGGCCAAACAATTGACGTTGATCGAGTAAGGATAACATGATGATGGAGAATATCAAGCGTTGGTTAAAGGCTGAGATAGATGTGGCTGCAAGAGGGCTACATAGCCGGTTGGATAGTTTTGAGCTCTACTTCAATGAGCGCTTAGCTGACCAACCGGACACGAGCGGTTTGAGGGATGAGCTGGGGGCTTTGCAAAGCCATGTAGCTGAGTTGTTGTGTATACAGATAATTAGAAGCCCCCATCATTTCGTAGTTAGATATAGAGCTCGACAAGGAGCTAGATTTGGAGGCATATTAGGCTCCAATAGAGGCCGGTGGAAGAAAAAGGAAGAAGAGGGTCTCGAAAGGAGTTGAAGATGAGTCCTCAAAGAAGAAGAGGAAGAAAAAGGAGAAAAGAGAATTGATAATGCTCAAACTACACTCCTTATTTAGAGAGAAAGTGTAAGATATTGTTGTATCAAAATAAACATCCCGACGGATGTCGGTGTCGAATCCCACAGAGAATTGAGTCGATAATCCAAGAATTATAAACTAACTCAAACTAGAACGTATAGTTGTTTAACATTTAAAAAGTAAAATTGGGGTAAAAGGGAAAATAACATTTAATTCTAAATTAAGACTAACTGGAGGGAATTCCAATAGTTGCAATCACAACTGAAATGTCTAGGGTATGATATAGATGAGTTAGCAACTAAATCCGGATTTTCTTCAGTGACTTAGACTCAAAATTAGCATAGATAAAAGTGGGTAATTCACACTCTCTTGTCTTTCAACCATAAGAATGTTTATGCCTTGGGTTTGCTCAAATCCTAAAGCCATATAAAGTTATCAATAACAAAATCTTGAGGAAGGACTAGCTATTTCTAGCCTTGACCTTTAATGGAGTGAAAATGTGAGTATTGACTATCTCTAGATCAATCCTACACACCAACACCCTAATTCCACACTATTATCTTCTCACCCAATTCTCACTTTCCTCTCTCAAGCAAAAGCAAGAAAAGTCAAGCATAATTCATGTTTGCAAACCATCAATTTAAGAAATTAAAATTTGGGAAAAGACAATAGATCTATAATTAAAATACGATCCAAGAGCAATTCATAAAAACCCGATCAATTGAACAAACCCACAATGAAAACACCCTTAGGTAGAAAATTAGTTATGCATATTTAAAGAGAGAGAATATACCAAGAGGATTCCCTTCACATTCAGTATATGAGCTACAAATTTGCTTCACAAGATCTTACGACAATGGTGGAATTCCCCCAAAATGGGCTAAGGAAAAAGAAAAAGAAAAGTACTTTCTAACTCTAAAATTCTATGGTGAGAGTGTGTGTGAAAGATAAAAAATTGATGAATGAATTAGTGGTGTACAATGAGAGTGATGTAAATATCTGTACTTTCTTGTGTACAACTTTTCCTAAATGTCCTTGAGGCTTTTAGATGCTTTGGAGACGTTTATGGACCTTTTTACCTTTCATTGGATGGCTTCACTTGTGAAGCACCAGTGTTTAGCCGGTGCCAATCCGCGGTGCACCGACTGTTCACCGTAATAAAAAAATGCAGTGGCAGTGACCACCGCTGGCTGAACCGACAATTCGCCACTGTTCAACTACTAAACACCAATGAGTAGTCGGTATGGGCAGTGGCTTCAGTGTTTTTCCTGCATTTCTCCCTTTCGGATCCGCGTTTAGCCGATTCAAAGCATGTCCTTACACCTCTTTTTGAGATTAAATCTTCCTTTATCTTTGGCTCCTTTCCTTAATATGCTGACTCATCAAATTTTGACTCGAACCTCATGTATTTTGCTCGATTTCTTGCTTTCTCTACGCAAGCGACATACCTACAAAGAATCAAAGAGAAAGAGCATAAAATCCACATAAATGATTCGAAAACTAAGCAAAAGCTCATTCTTTGGATCTTAAAGAGTAGGTAAATTTCCAACTCATCAAACCCCCAAACTTGAACAATTGTTTATCCTCAAGTGATGCAATTATTTACGGTTGAGCAAATGGACAGCATGCTATATATAAGTATATGCACTAGGGATTAAGCAAGACATTCTTTCACGAGAGGTCATTGCTAAAGCTTAGAGAATTATGAGAGTTTCACACAAATCCATCAAGCCTCAAGACAACCCAAACATTATACACCAACTAACGAAAAAGAAAAGACACAAACTATGTTGCGCAAGCTTCAATAGGAGACCACAATCATTAAGCATATCTTGCATGCATTCATTTCATTCAAAAAAGGGGAATAGTTAAATCAAAATAATTCCAAGGAGCATCTCAAGTCATTGACAATTCACATTCAAAGCTTGTCTTAAAGTTTTCTACACATTTGCGTCATTCATACACCTCTTTTGCATGTACCCCAAGGAAGTGGTGCCACTCACAAGAAGAGAGAACCCCAATCATTTTTGTTACACCCCATAAATTTAAATGAATAAATATCCTAATGGCATGTTGGTTAGGGGATTTAGAGGGAAAAAAATAATAATAATAAAAATAAAAATAAAAAATAAAAATAAAATAATAAAAGGTCGATTTTCATTGATATCAATATATTTCCAGCAAAAAAATAGGGGAATATAGGTGATAATAAGAACCCACGACAATTTTATATAGTTTCCTTCCAATTACGCTATGAAACGCGGTCTAAACTCCATTCCGGCTTAGATACAGAGATATAAAGCTGCAGAGAGCAATCCTACAGAGTTGGTTTCGTAAAATTTGGCCAGCGAAATGTCGTGCTACCGAGGTAAAGTAAATAGAATTGCTTTAAATTAGTACAAATGTGTTCCTAGCCTTACAGTGAGCATTTATCCCTTCTGGACTATCGAGAAATAACGAGTTTTCGACCGTTTTACGAAAGGTTGAAGTTTGGGATAAATATATATCAAAAGTGATAAGTTCTCCCGAATATTAATGTATTTAGTTCTAATTGACATATATATGAATGTAGTTGGGAGAAACAACAAAAGTACCGACAGAAATCACATCGGTCAGTCAAGTACTCAGAAACCAGGTATGTAAAGTTATTCTTTCGGCAAGCCAGGAAGTACAGTCTAGAAAATAAATAGAATAAAGGCTATTGATAGACACCCAACGTACATGAATGATTTTAGTATAATTTCCAGCAAGCATGCTAGTATATCATTACGTATCATACGATAATCAGAATAACGGATAGTCAGATGATTTCAGATAGAATGTATTACATTTGTTGACTGTATCTGGCAATAGATGGCACATTTTATATTATTGAGCTATATCCAGTTATAGATGGCACGTTCTATGTTATTGAGCTATATCCAAATATAATCAGATCAGTAATCAGATATAGAAGTAGCTCCAGATACCGATATGGCTCCAGAAACAGATATGGCTCTAGAAATTGATATAGCTTCAGGTCACGGATAACAATAATTAGATAAATAGATAAAGGCCAGGTAGCAGTTAGCCTAGTAATCAAAAACAATGTAAAACAGAATATAACATGAGTTGTTTAGTATGGACTTGCCTTGAAATAAAAGAAGAGAATATGATTAGTATTTTTCATTTGAGCATGCTTGTTGTGTATGTGTTTTGCATGTTGAGACTTGTTGTGGCATGTGGGAACCCTTTAGCATCCCCACTGCCCCTGAGTTATAGCTGTGTCAATACCAGATTCAGATACCGCCACCAGCTGGGCGATGTCGTCCGCCTAGAGGACGATGATGGCCGACCACCATAATAATACGGTCCAGATTACCCTGCTTGTAGGGGCAGTTCAGTTTACTCTGTGCAGAGCCAGATTACCTTGTTTACAGGGGAAGATTACTCTGTGTGCGCTTGTGGCCGGGGGCAGTTTCAGATACAGATTTTTATAAAATTACTCTGTTGCGTGCTTGCACCCAGGGGCAGTTTGAGTCACAGATACAGCAGCAGATTACCCCATTGCGCACCTACGCCCAAAGGCAGGAGTCTTCGGATTCAGACACAGTTTATTGTCAGAGGCCAAGGCCTGAGCTACGTACCCAAGGGGTCCGGTAGGAGGAGCTCACAGTTATGAGATGAGTGGAGTGACTTATTTTTGGTTGGTTTAGACCCGGGTAGGGGTAAATAGATTGTTCTGTTGGTTGGCACCTTCTGGCTTATGGGGGTTGGTCATGTATTGTGTGTATTATTATGTATATCTATATGTGCTATTAGATACTGATAGACAGTAGGACGACACGTCATCAGGTACGCTCATAGTTACAGAATAAATAAACTCTCCCCAGTTATCCTCAGCTAGATAGACTCAGCTACTTCCTACTAATATGTCATGTTATTGTTGCTATTCATTTCAGTTGTATATTTCAGTTTGCTTTACATGCTTAGTACCTGTGGCACTGACGCCTGTGGGGAACTGCATTGCATGCCTGCAGGTACTCACAGACGGGGAGCCGATCCCTCATGATCCTAGCCAGTGCAGAGTTATCAACTCCTGTCATCCGGAGCTTGATATTCAGAGGTATATTTCATTTTCTTTTGTTGTATAGTACGACTAGGTCAGGGCCCTGTCCCGACCATTCTATTATTACTTCCTAGAGGCTTGTAGTCTGATGTTTCCTAAGGTGGTGGAGCCGGTCGTTTGGGGCCATGCATGTATATATGTGTTTAGTTGTTGATGTTGGCCGTGTGGGGCCTTCTTCTGGTTATAGTTAGTGACCTTGTCGGTCACAAAGGTGAATAGTAGTTGTTTCGGATTATAGTGTCATTGTTCTGGTTAGCTGTTGTGTATTGCAGGTGGCTATAGGCCTAATCGGCCGGGGGCTGTATTTACAGCCGCTATATAGCCGGTTCGTTTCTTGAAATAGAGCCAGAGTCTAGCAGGCACCAGGTTCCCGTCATACCCCCCAAGGTGAGGTGTGACAAACTTTGTATCAGAGTAGTTCATGTCCCAGGGAGTCTGCAAGCCGTGCTAAGTAGAGTCTTGTCTATGGATGTGTTGTGCACCACATACTATAGGCAGGAGGCTGCGAGGCATAATAGGATAGTTACCCTTCTTTCATACTAAGTCGTTCCTAGCACAGTACAGTATAGGGTTGGTTCTTTTGAAACTTACCACCCTCTTTGTTTACAGATACTATGGCAGATCAGTGGCACCCAGCTACAGGCAGGAGATTGGATACAACGGTGGGCGAAGGCACCAGTAGGATGTCTCACTTACAGCCAGATTCAGCCCGGTCTGAGAGCAATACGGAGGTGTCATCTCGACCCTCCCAGCAGTCTCCGCCTCGCCAGACACCATTTGAGGCAGCACCGCCTCCCACAGCTCCTGCACCCACTTCATCTAATCAGGAGCTACATAGTGCGGTGGTTATGTTAACCCAGATGCTAGCTACTCAGCGTCAGCCAGTACCACCTGCAGCAGCAGAAACTCTAGGTGGGCCAGGTAGTTCCAGAGTTAGAGAATTCTTGGCATTGGGACCCCCTCAGTTTACAGGGTCAGATTCAGCGGAGGACCCTCAGGACTTTCTGGACCAGATGCAGAGAATCTTTAGAGTCATGCACGTAACCCCAGCAGAATCAGTTGAGTTAGCAGTGTTCCGGTTAAGGGATATTGCTGTTTTATGGTACGAAAGTTGGGAGAGATCTCGGGGAAGAGATGTAGCCCCTCCTACTTAGTCCAGCTTCTCAGAGGCCTTCCTGGACCACTACTTACCCTGGCAGGTCAGACAGGCCCAGATAGACCAGATCTTACACTTAGAGCAGGGGGCCAGGAACGTCTATGAGTATTCTTTACAGTTCGACTCCTTAGCCCGCTATGCTCCAGCATTTGTGGACACCATGTCGTCCAGAGTCCACCGCTTTATTATGGGCCTGAATTCAGATTACATAGAGACGTGCGTGACGGCTACCTTGAGAGAGGACATGGACATAACCAGGGTACAGGCCTTCGTACAGACAATTGAGGGCCTGAGACAGCGGCAGCGGGGTGACAGGGAGGCGACTTCAGAGCAGCGCCGTAGAAATAGACCCGCTGAGATCCAGGGGGAAACCCCTAGGGGGCCGAGACCACGGTTTTTAGATAGGCCATCCAGATCTTTACCTCCGGTATAGCAGCAGAGAGGCAGATTTGTTCATCGGAGTCAGTCAAAGTCCGGTAGCAGTTTACGGACAGTAGCATCACCTCAGCAGCGGAGGGCAGAACAGAGTAGATTTGCACCTACCCCTTGTCCTATATGCCACCGACCCCATTCTGAAGCTTGTAGGCAAGGTTTCTCAGGGTGCTATTGATAACGGGCAAAAATATATGCCCGTGATACGCTTTATACCTTAATATAGTCTTGTTTAACTAAGTTATTTTACATACGCTCATGTGATTTTATATAAATGTGAATATATGTGCTAACCAACATGATTAGTCCTTGTTTTGTAGGTTAATAATGCATTTGAGGGACTAATTTACAAGATGATGAATAGCAAGGAATGGAGTGGAAGCAAGGGGCAAAAGTCGGCAAAGAGCACGCCTTGGCAAGGCTGGCCGCGCCAGGCAGCGTGCCACGCTGTGCGTGTGCCGCGCCCAGTGCCGTGCCACGCCCTTGCCAAGCGCACGAGGAAAGGCAGCAGGAGGCAGAGAACCAGCGCGGCAGTACCGTGTTACGCTAGGCAGTCTGCGCGATAGCAGCTTGCCAACGCGCTGCATGGGCAGCGTGCCACGTTGGCCAACGCGGAAACCCTCGGCAGTTTGGTTTCCTGAGGCACTTTCCAGAGAGCTTTCGCGTTGTCTCTGTGTCACGGAAGTAGTGTTCCGTGATGCACTCCGTGACACGGAGTCGTTCCCTCTCAGGCTAAATTATGCACGTTTTCCATTTACTATAAATAGGACCCTTAGCTCCTAAAATCATTTGGTCACGATTTTATTCTGAAAAACCACCTAGGAGTGAAGGGAGAAGTGGGAGAACTCATCTAGGGTTTATCAAATTCCCTTCTCATCTACCAAATTCATGTAAGTATGTTAGTTTAGTATTAGTTAATTGTAGTTTTACGAACATGAATGGCAAGAACCCTTCCTCTAGGGTTGAAGCCATGAATTATGATTGTGCTTTTATGAATTTGTTTTGGAATTAAGTTATTGATTGTTGTTTTCGTCTTGCATTCTGGATTGTTGGTTGTTTTTATGATTGATCACCATGAAAGCATATTTGTTAGCTTGAGTAATAGCTTGAGAAAGCATTACCTAGGTCAGGACATGAGAATGTTAGGAGCATGTTTGTATCTCGGGAGAGATTCTTGTGTCAGGATAGAAATATACCTAACACCGTGCTTGGTTGACACACAGGGGTTATGAAAGACCAACTTGGGATGTCACATCACCACTCGAAGAAGTAGTTGTGAGGCTAAGTTGAGTTAAATGGTTAGATGCACGAAAGTCCCTAATTGTTTCCCCGTAAACCACAACATAATTGATTGCCCGCGACTAGAAAATTAAACTCCTCGCTCATAATGATGCAGTGAGGCTAGATTGCCGTGTTTAGAGGCTCGAAAGACCATAAACATGCAATTCTAATTATGTGAAATAACAATTGATAGTTCCATGCTTAACCCATTGCAAATCGTAGGATCGCATGATTAATTGGTTTTAACTCTATGTTGCTCCTAGAGTGATTTCAGAATATTTCGTTGACCCAAACATAGACTTAATTAATCTCAATCTAAAATGTCTATAACCAACACTTGAGGTATTTAAGATCACAATAGAAATGGATAGTTAGAGGAATGGGTCCAGTCCCTGTGGGTTCGACAATCCGGTTCTTAAAAAGAGCCACTATATTACTTGCACGACCCGTACACTTGCGGACGCGCGAATCGGGCACGTCAAGTTTTTGGCGCCATTGCCGGGGACTCGGCGAAGTTTTGATAATTTATCTATTTTTGTGTGATTTTTAAATTTCTCTTAAGTGTTGGAAAACTTGGTCTTAGTCTGTTTGTTTGCAGGTGGCAGGTTGTCCTGCCGAGCTGGCTAGAAATAGAGAGCTTGTGGAACCGTTGCTTGAACCTGAACGTCAATTCCATTTGCAAAGGAGAATAGCTCTAGAGCATAAGCTGAAGAGACTTCAAGAAAAGGTACAACAACAACCACCCGCGGGACAAGCACAATTGTCATCCGAAGAAATGGAAGCAAGACCAGTTCGCGAAGTGGCTATCCCACTAGCGACAAATGTGACCTCAAGCATTCTTAAACCGGAGCCTGGAGGGCACTTTGAGCTTAAACGGAACATGGTGCAGCTATTACATTCTAGTGGTCAATTCACTGGGATGGCACATGAGGACCCGCAGCAGCACCTACAGAGCTTTTTAGAGATTAGTGACACGTTTGTCCCCACCGGCGTGTCCACAGATTATGTCCGAATGACCCTCTTCCCATTTTCACTGTTGGGAGAGGCGAAGAAGTGGCTGAAGGCTGAGCCACCGAACTCCATAACTTCATGGAATGACTTGGCTAAGAAATTCCTTATCAGATTCTTCCCATCTGGCAAAACTGCAAGGTTGAGAAGTGAAATACTCAGTTTTAAGCAGAGGCCTGATGAGAACCTATATATGGCTTGGGAAAGATTCAAGTCATTGTTGAGAGATTGCCCCCATCACCAGCAATCAAATGAAGTGCTGGCTCATACCTTTGTAGAAAGTCTAGACCCACACACAAAAATATTGCTAGACTCTGCATCGGGTGGGCAAGCCTTGGATAAGACATATGATGAGTTGTACACTTTGTTGAACAGAATTGCACAAGGAAATCCAGAGTGGCACAGAGAGTCATCGAGAGGGGCAGCAAAGAGACCAGGGTTGATAGAAGTAGATGGTTTGAATGCCTTGGCATCACAGTTAGCTTCGTTCCAGTATCAAATGATGACTCAGTTCAATAAACTGAGTATGAACCAACGCCAGGGCCAGGTTAATGCAGTTCAGCAAGCTTCGAGTTGGTGTGAAATTTGTGGTAATAATGGGCACTATGCAGAATCTTATGGAGCCAATCCGGAGTCAGTCAATTTTGTTAGTAATGTGCAGCGTAACAATCAGAATTTTGAAACCAGTTACAACAGAAATTGGCAGGGCCACCCGAATTTTTCTTGGGGTGGAAACCAAAAGCAGAATTTTATGCAACCTCAATAGCAGCAGTATCAGCAGAATAGGCAGAATGATGGGCAATTGAGTAGCAACATTGAGGAAACACTGCAGAAAATTATGGAGACCCAGACTCAGTTAGTGGAAAACCAGGCGAGGATGGCAACAGACTTAATGAATCAGCAAGTCGCCACTCGCAATCTTGAAAAACAAATGGGTCAGATAGCAGCTGCTCAAAACATGAGATCGCAGGGGGGATTACCAAGCGACACAGATCCTAACCCCCGGCAGATCAATGCCATCAGTTTGAGAAGCTGTAGGCAATTAGCTGATGCAGTGCCAAAAGAGCTGAGCAAGGATGTGTAGCCGGAGTTGGTTAGACCAGGACCATCCATCCACATGGGAGATAATCAGAGTGCGGGGCAACAAAATGCACGACTTCCATTGCGGCCAACACAAAGACCACCACCACCATTCCCTCAGAAATTCAGAAAGAGCAAGGAAGAGGAATGCTTCAAAAAGTTCTTTGAGAGCTTCAGAGAACTTCACATAAATTTGCCTCTTCTTGATGTTTTGCAGGGAATGCCCAAGTATGCTAAATACTTGAAGGACGTGATGGCGAACAAAGTGAGATTGGTGGATGTCCAAACGGTAGCACTGACTGAGGAGTGCAGTTACAGGGTATTGAGCAAAATGCCAAAGAAACTCAAAGACCCAGGGAGTGTTACCCTCCCCATACAAATTGGTAAAGCTGAGGTGCTACGAGCTTTATGTGACTTGGGGGCGGCAGTTAATCTAATGCCCCTATCCTTATTCAACACCCTGGGGTTGGGAAAACCGAGGCCGACAAGGTTGATGCTGCAGCTGGCTGACAAGTCGCGAGTAACACCTGATGGAATAATAGAGGATCTTCTCATCAAAGTAGGTAAGTTCATTATACCTGCTGATTTTATTGTCTTGGATTTTTAGGTTGATGACCAGGTACCCCTGATCTTGGGACGGCCATTTTTGGCCACTGGAGGAGCGGTGATTGATTTGAAAGCAGGGACCCTGAAAATGAGGGTTGAAGATGAAGAAGAAATCTTCCGCGTGTACCAAGAAATGAACCCATCTGCACACTACAGAAACCTTTGTCAGGTTAGTGTGTTGGCAGAGGATAAGTGTGGGGTGGAGGATTCCACAGGTGCAGGGCCGAAGGCAATGACAAATGTTCAGCCCGAGTCTGATAAAGGACTTCAAACTGAAAAGAAGTTGGAGAAAGAGAGGAGCAAAGTGGAGGCTGTTTCCTCTAAACAGCAAAAGAAAAGGAGATGGTTCTCGAAAGAGAACCCAGGTAGGAGGATGTCCTGAAAAGGATAGTCCACGTCGGGCCACGACGTAAAATAAGGCTCTACTTGGGAGGCAACCCAAGGGTACCACAGGTACCATTTTAAGTACTTGCAATTGAGTTAATTTTTGTTTATTTTCATCTTGTGTTGTTTTGGTGGAAAGTTAAGCGCAGATGGAGGGGAAGTCTGAGTACCCGTGGAAGAGGAAGCTAACAAGCATGGAAGAGAAAAAGTGTGGGGTTGAACACCCACTTGTGCAAGTTGAAGAGAGGCATGTTGTTAGCTAAGCCTAAAGGCCTCAGGGAGTATTTCTCACCCTTTTTAAATTTTAATTTGATGCTATGAGGACATAGCATGATTTAAGTGTGGGGTGAGGGAAATTTCTAGGAAATTTCAAAATTTCTGTGCTTAATGATTTTTGGTGAATGTAATGCTTGTACAAAAGTTGGTGAGAAATTTGAAAATTTGAAAAATTTGAAAATTTTTTGTGAATTAAGCATGACTTCATCACCCGTTGGTTTTTCTTTTCGGTTCTTTTCCGACGGGGGGTATTTGAACCGAAGAATAAAAAAAAAAATTTCTCTTCTTTTTTTTTCTTTCTTTCCTTGGTCTGTATATAAAGTTTTTTTTTTTAGTCATAGCTAGGGACTGTTTCCGACGATGGATGGATGACGACCGTCTTGAGGAAAATTAGTCGATAGGTTTTGGGTTTTGAAACCGTAACTAATTGGTGCTTGATGTTCTTTTTATGTGCTATACATGGTTGTAAGATGCAAGTATGTTCAGTATGAAGCATGCAAGTGTATAACCTTGTTTGAGACACTTAGGCTCTTGAATTTGACTCAATATGTTTGAAGCTTAATTCTGAATTCTTGTGATTAGCTGGGTTAAGAGTCTGCTGAATGTGTCTTGATTTGAGCATGTGCCATGAGTGTAAGGTTTTTGAGTATTCTGTGCTATTATGAAATGTCTAGAACTTGCCTGGTGTGTATATAAAACGAAATGAAGGACGTGAATTGTAGGAGATGATATAGGCATTTCTTTGAATGAACCAACTTTTTATCCCTCATTATACCTACCTTGAAAAATTAATCCTAGTTAACCCCATTGAGCCTTGAGCCTATTCTTTGACAGCTGCAACATAAGCTTAATCCTTTTTCTTTCATTAGCCTTGAAATTGATCCAAAACTCCAAAGCGCTTAAAGAAAAAAAATCCGAAAGAGTAAAGGAGTGAGAAGAATGGAAAAGAAGGAAAAATAGCAAGTTGTAAATAGTTGAGAAAAGGAAAAAGGTGCATTTGTGTGAAAATGGTTGGTTATTAGTAGGGAGTAAGAAAAGGAATGAATGAAACATATTGCTTAAGTACTCCTTACTAATAAGCTAAAAGTGTCGAAAGAAATGGGGGAACAAAAGAGGAAAAAGAAAACTAAAAGGAGAAAAAAAGGTGAAGTGAGGGAAGGGAAGTTTGTAATGAAGGCGTGATGTATTAAAAGCGCTTAGGAAAGATAGTCACTATAACTGATCATAATAGTACCTACCCGTACCTGAGTTACATTACAACCTAAAAAGTCCTACTTGATATTACATTCACACATCCTTATATTAGTGGAATAAAACACTAAGGGCAAGCTTATGGTTCATTACATAATGCATGTGAATTCTTTGTGAGAGTGAGCGTAATTCTATTCATGTACCCACACATGTTGTGATGTAAAAAATTGTTTTTGCGTGTGATTGGGTAACTCTCTTTCCGTGAGGGGCACATGTTGAAAGAAGGATATATTTCATGTGGGATTTCTTAATCAGTTGATTTACATGAGTTTGCTAAAATTGAGAGTCGACTCTTGAGGTTAAGAAGTCTTAACATAGTTGTACTTCATTTCAATGATCAAATCAGGCATGCTCTATTTTTAGCTTGTATATTATGTAATCATTATAGCCGTAACCTGAATTATCTTGCTAAATTAGTTATGTAGGAGTCTCCATTTGCATGATATGTAAAAGGTTGTTCGAGGACGAACAAGGCTTTAAGTGTGGGGTTGTGATAACGCGCAAAAATATATGCCCGTGATAAGCTTTATACCTTAATATAGTCTTGTTTATCTAAGTTATTTTACATACGCTCATGTGATTTTATATAAATGTGAATATATGTGCTAACCAACATGATTAGTCCTTGTTTTGTAGGTTAATAATGCATTTGAGGGACTAATTTACAAGATGATGAATAGCAAGGAATGGAGTGGAAGCAAGGGGCAAAAGTCGGCAAAGAGCACGCCTTGGCAAGGCTGGCCGCGCCAGGCAGCGTGCCACGCTGTGCGTGTGCCGCGCCCAGCGCCGTGCCACGCCCTTGCCAAGCGCACGAGGAAAGGCAGCAGCAGGCAGCAGGAGGCAGAGAACCAGCACGGCAGCGCCGTGTTACGCTAGGCAGTCTGCACGACAGCAGCTTGCCAACGCGCTGCATGGGCAGCGTGCCACGTTGGCCAACGCGGAAACCCTCGGCAGTTTGGTTTTCTAAGGCACTTTCCAGAGAGCTTTCGCGTTGTCTCTGTGTCACGGAAGTAGTGTTCCGTGATGCACTCCGTGACACGGAGCCGTTCCCTCTCAGGCTAAATTATGCACGTTTTCCATTTACTATAAATAGGACCCTTAACTCCTAAAATCATTTGGTCACGATTTTATTCTGAAAAACCACCTAGGAGTGAAGGGAGAAGTGGGAGAACTCATCTAGGATTTATCAAATTCCCTTCTCATCTACCAAATTCATGTAAGTATGTTAGTTTAGTATTAGTTAATTATAGTTTTACGAACATGAATGGCAAGAACCCTTCCTCTAGGGTTGAAGCCATGAATTATGATTGTGCTTTTATGAATTTGTTTTGGAATTAAGTTATTGATTGTTGTTTTCGTCTTGCATTCTGGATTGTTGGTTGTTTTTATGATTGATCACCATGAAAGCATATTTGTTAGCTTGAGTAATAGCTTGAGAAAGCATTACCTAGGTCAGGACATGAGAATGTTAGGAGCATGTTTGTATCTCGGGAGAGATTCTGGCGTCAGGATAGAAATATACCTAACACCGTGCTTGGTTGACACACGGGGGTTATGAAAGACCAACTTGGGATGTCACATCACCACTCGAAGAAGTAGTTGTGAGGCTAAGTTGAGTTAAATGGTTAGACGCACGAAAGTCCCTAATTGTTTCCCCGTAAACCACAACATAATTGATTGCCCGCGACTAGAAAATTAAACTCCTCGCTCACAATGATGCAGTGAGGCTAGATTGTCGTGTTTAGAGGCTTGAAAGACCATAAACATGCAATTCTAATTATGTGAAATAACAATTGATAGTTCCATGCTTAACCCATTGCAAATCGTAGGATCGCATGATTAATTGGTTTTAACTCTATGTTGCTCCTAGAGTGATTTCAGAATATTTCGTTGACCCAAACTTAGACTTAATTAATCTCAATCGAAAATGTCTATAACCAACACTTGAGGTATTTAAGATCACAATAGAAATGGATAGTTAGAGGAATGGGTCCAGTCCCTGTGGGTTCGACAATCCGGTTCTTAAAAAGAGCCACTATATTACTTGCACGACCCGTACACTTGCGGACGCGCGAATCGGACACGTCAGCTATCACTGCGGACAGGAAGGGCATTTAATGAGAGATTGTCCGGCTAGAGGACAGGGTAGCCGGGATAGTCTGGATAGAGCATCAGCGGGACCACGAGCTCCAACAGCCTCAGTAGGGCGCAGACCCTCATGTTCAGTGAATAGGGGCCGAGGTAGATCAGGAGCCTCTGGCTCAGGTGCAGGCCCCAGCCGTACCAATGCATTACCAGGGAGGCAGGATTCAGAGGTATCTCCCGACATGGTCACAGGTATATTGATTATCTACTCATACCCTGTTCATGTATTGATTGATCCAGGGTCTACCTTGTCATATATTACACCATTTGTGGCCCGGAACTTGGGTATCGAACCAGAATTGCTTCAACAGCCCTTTTCAGTGCTTACACCGGTCGGTGACTCGATTACAGCTAAAAGAGTTTACCGAGGGTGTATGGTAGAGGTTGCTGATCGCCAAACCACAGTAGACTTAATAGAACTTGAGATGGTCGACTTCAATGCCATTATGGGTATGGACTGGTTGGTGCCATGCTATGCCAACTTAGAATGCTGGACCAAGACGGTCCGATTTCACTTTTCGGGGGAAGCAGTGCGAGAGTGGAAAGGGAGCACAGCTACGCCAAAAGGTAGGTTTATTTCCTACCTTCAGGTGAGAAAATTAATAGCAAAGGGATGTATTTACCACCTAGTTAGAGTCCAGGACGTTCGGGTGGAACCTCCAACTCTTCAGTCTGTTCCAATGGTCAGTGAATTCCCTAACGTATTTCCAGATGAGTTGCCTGGTATCCCTCCCGAAAGGGAGATAGATTTTGCAATTGACTTGTTGCCAGGGACTCAACCCATATCCATTCCCCCGTATCGCATGGCACCAGCTAAGCTTAGAGAGTTGAAAGAGCAGTTAAAATTTTTGCTCAACAAAGGCTTTATCAGGCCTAGTACTTCCTCGTGGGGTGCGCCAGTTCTGTTTGTAAGAAATAAAGATGGCTCACTCCGTATGTGTGTAGACTACCGGCAGCTGAATAAGGTAACGGTTAAAACCAAATACCCGCTCCCTAGAATAGATGATTTGTTTGACAAGTTGCAGGCGGCCAAATGTTTCTCTAAGATAGATCTGAGGTCCGGATACCACCAGGTCCGGGTTCGTGAGAAGGACATTCCAAAGACTGCTTTCAGGACCAGGTATGGTCACTTTGAATTTCTAGTCATGTCTTTTGGGCTGACGAATGCTCTCGCAGTGTATATGGACATGATGAACAGCATATTTAGACCGTATTTGGATATATTTGTGATAGTATTTATCGATGATATTCTGGTATATTCTCATTCAGAGACAGATCACCAGAACCATTTACGAATAGTACTCCAGATCCTTAGAGACCGTCAGCTGTACGCCAAGTTTTCTAAGTGTGAGTTCTGGCTGAACTCAGTTGCCTTTTTGGGGCATATCGTGTCGGATGCTGGGATACGGGTGGATACACAGAAAATAGAGGCGGTCAAGACATGGCCCAGACCTACCACTCCGACTGAGGTCCGCAGTTTCCTGGGTTTAGCAGGGTATTACCAGAGATTTGTTGAAAGATTCTCCACTATAGCAGCACCTCTAACAAAGCTGACACAGAAAGCAGCGAAATTTCAGTGGACGGAGGCATGTGAGCAGAGTTTTCAAGAATTGAAAGACAGATTGACCTCCACCCCAGTACTAGCTTTGCCAGAGGGGACAGATGGGTATGTGGTGTATTGTGACGCTTCAGGCTTTGGACTGGGTTGTGTGTTGATGCAGCATGGAAAGGTAATTTCTTATGCTTCCAGACAGCTGAGGAAGCATGAAAAGAACTATCCGACTCATGACCTAGAATTGGCCGCAGTGATCCACGCTCTGAAAATCTGGAGGCATTATCTGTATGGCGTTCATGTAGACATTTTTACAGATCATAAAAGCCTGCAGTATCTTTTCACCCAAAGGGAGTTAAATCTGCGGCAGCGTCGCTGGTTAGAATTGCTGAAAGATTATGACGTAAATATTCTCTATCACCCGGGGAAAGCTAATATAGTAGCAGATGCCCTGAGCTGTAAGTCAATGGAGAGTTTGGCGTATTTGCGACCCGAGAAGCGGGAATTAGCCAAGGAAATTTATCAGCTAGCTGTTTTAGCCGTTCGAGTGGTAGAAATAGAAAATAACATAGTGGTGATTCAGAACTCTACTGTGTCATCGTTAGTTATAGAGGTAAAAGAACGACAGTACGAGGACCCTGACTTAGTCCAGCTCAGAGATAGAGTTCAGAAAGGTAAGGAGCCAGATTTCCATGTGACTGAGGATGAAGTGCTGCATTGTAAGGGCCGCCTATATGTCCCAAATGTTTCAAGGCTTCGCCAGCAGATCATGCATGAGATACATTATGCTCACTATTCTCTCCATCCACGAGCAACGAAAATGTACCACGACATCATAGACATCTACTGGTGGCCAAGTATCAAAGTTGAAATAGCTGAATTTGTATCTAGATGTCCTAACTGCTAGCAGGTGAAAGCATAACACCAGAAACCGGGCGGTCTGACGCAGGATATAGCTGTGCCTTTATGGAAATGGGAAGCGATAAATATGGATTTTGTAACAGGGTTACCCCATACCAGACGCAGAAACGATTCTATTTGGGTAATCGTTGACAGCTTAACAAAATCAGCCCATTTCCTACCAGTATGAACTACATTCTCTACTGAGGATTATGCCGAATTATATATCAGAGAAATAGTTAGATTACATGGAGTACCGGTATCTATTATTTCAGACAGGGGAGCACAGTTTACAACTAGATTTTGGCAGTCGTTCCAGAGGGGTCTAGGAACGCAAATTAATTTGAGCACAGCATTCCACCCTCAGACAAATGGACAGGCTGAGCGAACTATCCAAACACTTGAAGATATGCTACGAGCGTGTGTACTAGATTTTGGGGGTAGCTGGGATGAGCATCTGCCGTTGATTGAATTTGCCAATAATAATAGTTATCATTTAGCTATCCAAATGGCACCCTTTGAAGCATTATATGGGTGAAAATGTAGAGTGCCGGTTGGCTGGTTTAAAATGGGAGAATCAGCGGGCCAGACATCATTCAACAGTCAGAGGAGAAGGTAAAGCTTATCAGAGAATGCCTACTGACTGCCCAAAGCCGCCAGAAGTCTTATGCAGATATGCGGCGTAGAAATCTAGAATTTGTAGTAGATGACTGGGTATATTTGAAAGTGTCTCCGATGAAAGGGGTTATGAGATTTGGCAAGAAAGGCAAGCTTAGCCCGAGGTTCATTGGGTCGTATCAGATCCGGCGGAGAATAGGCCGAGTTGCATACGAATTGAACTTGCCTCCAAAGTTAGCGTCTGTTCACCCAGTATTCCATGTATCTATGTTGAGGAAGTTCATAGGAGACCCTTCCACAGTTGTTCCAGTTCAGGATGTCCAAGTCACAGAAGAGTTAGCATATGAGGAGGTTCCAGTAGCTATCTTAGACAGACAGATTCGTAGATTGAGAACTAAAGACATTGCATCTCTCAAGGTATTGTGGGGTAACAGGTACTGAGAAGAGATGACCTGGGAAGCCGAGGAGGACATGAAATCCAGATATCCCCACTTATTCTAGGCATAGGCAAACAAGAGGTATGTTAGAACCGTTTTCCTTATGAATGCTTATATTTCATATATGAAAACAGGTGATTGATTATAGATAATTATATATGAATGTTATTATATCGTGTGGAGTACCTGTATTGGGCTTTTCTGCTTTTCAGGAATTTTGAGATAGTTCATAATACAGGGGAAACTCTGCTGAAATTTTTCTACAAACAAGTTGAGTAAGTTGAGAAGTCCTCTAGACAAAATGTCATTCGAGAATGAATGTTCTTAAGGGGTGGAGGATGTTACACCTCGTAAGTTTTAAATGAATAAATATCCTAATGGCATGTTGGTTAAGGGATTTAGAAGGCAAAAAAAAATTAAAAAAATAAAATAAATAAAATAATAAAAGGTCGGTTTTCATTGATATCAATATATTTCCAGCAAAAAATAGGGGAATATAGGTGATAATAAGAACCCACGACAATTTTATATAATTTCCTTCCAATTGCGCTACGAGATGCGGTCTAAACTCCGTTACGGCTTAGATACAGAGGTACAAAGCTGCAGAGAGCAATCCTACAGAGTTGGTTTCATGAAATTGGGCCGGAGAAACGTCGTCCTATCGAGGTAAAGTAAATAGAATTGCTTTAAATTAGTACCAATGTGTTCCTAGCCTTACAGTTAGCATTTATCCCTTCTGGACTATCGAGAAATAACGAGTTTTCGACCGTTTTCCGAAAGGTTGAAGTTTGGGATAAATGTATATCAAAAGTGATAATTTCTCCCGAATATTAATGTATTTAGTTCTAATTGACATGTATATGAATGTAGTTGGGAGAAACAACAGAAGTATCGATGGAAATCACATCGGTTAGTCGAGTACTCAGAATCCAGGTATGTAAAGTTATTCTTTCGGCAAGCCAGGAAGTACAGTCTAGAAAATAAATAGAATAAAGGCTATTGATAGACACCCTGCATATAGGAACGATTTTAGTATAATTTCCAGCAAGCATGCTAGTATATCATTACGTATCATGCGATAATCAGAATAACGGATAGTCAGATGATTTCAGATAGTATGTATTACATTTGTTGAGACTGTATCCGGTAATAGATGGCACATTTTATATTATTGAGCTATATCCATTTATAGATGGCATGTTCTATGTTATTGAGCTATATCTAGATAAAATCAGATCAGCAATCAAATATAGAAGTAGCTCCAGATACCGATATAACTCCAGAAATAGATATGGCTCTAGAAATTGATATAGCTTCAGATCACGGAAAACAATAATTAGATAAACAGATAAAGGCCAGGTAGCAGTTAGCCCAGCAATCAGAAATAGTGTAAAACAGAATATAGCATCAGTTGTTTAGTACGGACTAGCCTTGAAATAAAAGAAGAGAATATGATAAGTATTTTTCATTTGAGCATGCTTGCTGTGTATGTGTTTTGCATGTTGAGACTTGTTGTGGCATGTGGGCACCCTTTAGCATCCCCACCGCCCCTGGGTTATAGCTGTGTCGATACCAGATTCAGATACCGCCACCAGCTGGGCGATGTCGTCTGCCTAGAGGACGATGATGGCCGACCACCATAATAATACGGTCCAGATTACTCTGCTTGCAGGGGCAGTTCAGTTTACTCTGCGCAGAGCCAGATTACCCTGTTTACAGGGGCAGATTACTCTGTGTGTGCTTGTGGACGGGGGATTACCCCGTTGCGCACATGCGCCCAGAGACTGGAATCTTCGGACTCGGACACAGTTTATTGTTAGAGGCCAAGGCCTGAGCTACGTACCCAAGGGGGACGGTAGGAGGAGCTCCCAGCTATGAGATGAGTGGAGTGACTTATTTTTGGTTGGTTTAGACCCGGGTAGGGGTAAATAGATTGTTCTGTTGGTTGGCACCTTCTGGCTTATGGGGGTCGGTCAGGTATTTTGTGTATTATTATGTATATCTATATGTGCTATTAGATACTGATAGACAGTAGGACGACACATCATCAAGTACGCTCAGTTTAGTTACAGAATAAATAAACTCTCCCCAGTTATCCTCAGCTAGATAGACTCAGTTGTTTCGGATTGTAGTGTCATTGTTCTGGTTAGCTGTTGTGTATTGCAGGTGTCTATAGGCCTAATCGATCGGGGGTTGTATTTACAGCTGCTATATAGCTGGTTCGTTTCTTTAAATAGAGCCAGAGTCTAGAAGGAACCAGGTGCCCGTCATACCCACCAAGGTGAGGTGTGACAATTTTTGAGCATTTCATACGTAGGGATTATAATATAAGACAAAGGTGTTCACTCTCAAAAAGAAATTCAAGTGCATGCAAATTGACTCATAGGCTTTCCCTTCATGTAACTCTCCACTAATGTAGAATTTCTACACTCAAAATCACTAAGGACTTGCGGGGTATCATGAAGGCTAGGGCTAAGGGTAGGAAAAATATTTAGATTTAGTTACTAGGGCCTTCCTAATGCCTTTAAAAACACATGTAACACATCATATTATTGAGATAACTCCACCTTATTTCTCCTGGTTTATTGTCTTCATATTTTGTGTAAAAAGAATCACACTTATAACATCTATAAATTTCATATTTAGCCTAATCTACATAAGAGATAGCACCTTTTAACCGTTCTTTCTCTTCTGATGACTCAAGGTCTTTCAACCAATCATTTCATTTATCTCATCACAATTTTGGTGCTATTCCATATTGGAGATTTCATGTTTCCCCCCACTCTTGCAAACCCCCAGACTTAGGCTTCTGCCTCATTTTACATTCATATTCTTATTTCTCCCCTTTTCTTGAGCGTAAAGACCCATTTTCCCAATCCTTCATTACTAGAAATTAGGGAGGATGAGTGCCAAAAAGGAGGATAAAAAATGGTCATTAGGCTTGTAATGTGGTTTCCAAGAAATGGTCCAAGGCTCAAACGTCGGCTATATAAGATTAATGTTCAAGGTGGTCATCTTGGGTTAAGTGACTGTCAAAAGAGGGCCTAAGATCATGTTCTAAGTGTATACCCTATCTATCATTTCATCTTTGATCACACTTAGGGAAAGTTCTAGAAAATCAGGCATACACAAGAATTGAGCCAAAGGCCTCATCACCAAAGGAATCACAATCCAAGGTATTCACACACTTCTTTCATCACATTAAGAGTATGACTTTTGACAATCTAGTTACGAATCAAAAATCCAAGCAATGAATGTATAATCCTTGACAAGAGGGTGCTCATTTTCAAATTTAAGTGCCCCTCGTTTCTTTTCAAAACTCACGCACAATGACAAGAAAGATATTTTTGGTGGCACCTCTTCAAACAAGTGCACAAAAGACTCAAAAAGACTCTAGACTTGACATTTTCCCTTAAGAAAGTCGCTTCTCAATCTATCATTGAGAAATGCCAACCCAGTTCGGCAACAAAAAGAAGAGACAAAGGAATTGTTCCTTGGGAAAGAACCATAGTATAAAGAAAACCCCCGGAGTTTATTCAAAGACTTTTATCCACAAAGGCGACACTACTAGAAAGTAATGACAATTTGCCTTAAGAATGATGCCACTCAATCTATCATAGGGCCATATCGTGCATCACATAACGAGTGGGTTACTCAGACTTCACCCCCTAGCAAAAACAAAGCATTGTCCTCGATGCCTAAGGTTAAAAAATGAGAAAGGAGTGGGTGGGAGAACTCCCTAATACGATGGAGGCATCCGATTTAGACACATTTTCAATGCTCTCCTTTTTTTCTTCTTTCACTGTTTGCTACATTCCACACCTGTTCCACCCCTGCATAATCACAGACAACACAAACATAAAGTAAAACAAAATAAAAGGAAAAAGTAAAAACAACATGTAAAAGCACTTGGGTTGCCTCCCAAGAAGCGCCTTAGTTAACGTCGTTGCTCGATGACTTCAACTTTCACCACATTTTTCTCCACTTTGAGCTTTTGAATCGCACCCCTATTTTCTTGTCCATTCTTCTACTCCTCTTGAGGGAGGTGGTGTAAGAATCAAGGTGCCAAGAAATAGATGTTGTATCTTGTATTTCTTGTCCCTTAAAGGAGGGATGTGCTTTGACCTTGTTGGCATGGCATACTCTAAGCAACCCACCTTGACCCCCCTCCTCAACCTCCTCGATTAACTTGGTCTCCTTAGTCTCTATTTTGTCAACCAAGTTCAATGTTGAAAAATGATATGTTGGCGGTTTAAGTCGCTCCCTTCTCAAGCATGTGTCTTGTTTGGCATCCTCCTTTTCCAAGGCACTAGAGTCCATGAGCATGATTTATTGGTTGTTGCTTGGGGACTCTAGTGTCACTTCTTTAACTTTGGCATCTTGCATTATTGTAGGGTTGATTGGTTGGAAAACCACCATGACCTCTTTGTGGTTCACCTTAACTCCTTCTTCATCATCATGTTGATCTTCTTCCCATGAGTCGGGTTGAGTTATGTTCACTTCTTCTTGTTATGCTCCTCAATGCCTCCTTTGCTTCCTCTTTTAGAGAACTATAGCTTTCCTCTTGAGGACTTGATGATTTCATGTGCATTGAGGGGTTGAAATTATTTTTTGCATTAGACTCCCACTTAAAAAAGGCTTGGAGTATGGCTTCCATGTGCCCTGATGAGTTGGAATTTTACCAACTCATAAGGCTCCTAAGCAGTACTTTTTTCCTAGTTTTTGAGTCGTTTATGTGGATTTTATGCTCTTTCTCTTTGATTCTTTGTAGGTACTTCATGTGAGTAGAGAAAGCATGAAATTGAGAAAACACATGGAGTTTGAGATGAAATTTGATGAGTTAGCATATGAAGGAAAGGGGCCGAAGATAATGGAGGATTTGAGCTCAAAAAGTGGTGTAAGGATATGCTTTGAATTGACTAAACACGGATCCGAAAGGGAAAAATGCGGGCGAAAAACCAAAGTTATCGCCTAGATCGGCTAATCAACCGGAGGTTGGTGGTTTGGCAGTGGCTTAATGCCGGTTGAACTGCCAATTCTCCCCGCCAGCCACTATTTTCCACCGGCTATGGTTCGGTGCTCCGTAGATTTGCACCGGCTAAACGCCGGTTCTTCATAGGTGAGGCCATCGAATGAAGGGTAAAAAGGTCTAGAAAGGTCTCCAAAGCATGTAAAAGCCTCAAGGGCATTTGGGGAATGTTGTACATAAGAAAGTACAGATATTTATATAGCTTTAATTGTACACCATGGAGGCATTCAAACAATTCAACAATTCATTCATCTAGACTTCATCTTTTTCATAGAATTTTTGGGAGAATCTTTTCACTATGGAGTTGTAGGGCTAGAAAGTACTTTTCTTCTTCTTTTTCTTTAACCTAAATTGTGGGAATTCCACCGTTGTTGTAAGAGCTCGTGAAGCATATTTGTCAAGCTAATATGATGAATGTGAGGGGAACCCTCTTGGTATCTTATCTCTATCTTTAAATATTCTTGTCAAATTTTCTAGCTAGAGGTATATTCATGTTGAGTTTGTTAATTTTATTAGGTTTTGATAAGTTGCTCTTGGATTCTTATTGAAATTGTAGATCTATTATCTTCTCCCAAGTTATAACAGCCAAAATTGATGGTTTGCAAACATGAATGTGCTTTACTTTTCTTGCTTTTGCTTGAAAGAGAAAGGCGAGAATTGGGTGAAACGATATTATTGAGGAATTGGAGTGTTAGTGTGTGGGATTAAGCAAGGGATAGTTGTGATTTCTGATATTGAAGAAATTTCCTATTTAGATGTGATCTATTCTAATTATGAATCTAAGGTATTGAAGAAATTCCCAATTTAGTTATGATCTCATCTATAGAATTCCCCTAGCCATATCACTTGTGATTGCTTCAATTGGAATTCCCCATAATTAGTCTTAGATTAGGATTAGATAGTTATTTCCCTTTAATTTTACCCCAATTTTACTTTTCAAATGTTAATCAATTATGCATTCTAGTTTGAATTAGTTTATAACTCTTGAATTATCGACTCAATTCTTTGTGAGATTCGACCCTGACATCCATCGGGATATTTTTGTTAAGCTAATATGATAAATGTATGGTAAATCCACTTGGTATCTTCTCTCTCTTTAAATATGCATAACTAATTTGCTAGCTAAGGGTGTTTTCTTTATGGGTTTGTTCAATTTATTGGGTTTTGATGAATTGCTCTTGGATTCTTGTTTCAATTATAGATCTAATGTCTTCTCCCAAATTTTAATTGCTTAAATTTATGGTTTGCGAATATGAATTATGCTCGACTTTTCTTGCTTTTTCTTGAGAGAGGAAAATGAGAATTGGGTGAGAAGATAATAGCAAGGAATTGTAGTGTTGGTGTGTGGGATTGATCTAGAGATAGTCCATACCCACATTTTCACTCTATTAAAGGTCAAGGATAGAAATAGCTAGTCCTTCCTCAAGCTTTTGTAGTTGATCACTTGATGTGGCTTTGGTATGTGAGAAAACCCAAGTCATAAACATTTTTATGGTTGAAAAATAAGAGAATGTGAATTATCCACTGATATCTATGCTATTTTTGAGTCTAAGGCATTGAAGAAAATATTGATTTAGTTGTTAACTCATCTGTAGCATACCCCTAGCCATTTCACTTGTGATTGCAACAATTGAAATTCCCTCCAATTAGTCTTAATTTAGAATTAGATATTATTTTCCCTTTTCCCCAATTTTACTTTTTAAATGTTAAACAACAATGCGTTCTAGTTTGAGTTAGTTTATAAGTCTTCGATTATCAAGTCAATTCTTTGTGGGATTCGACCCCGACATCTGTTGGGATATTTGTTTTGATACAATGATCGCTTCCACTTTCTCTCTAAATGAGGAGTATAGTTTGAGCGTCATCAAAAATGGCATCATTGGCGGGGAATTGAGTTGTGATAAGCCATTAGTTATTTATTGATTTGAACTAGTTTTGCATTTTTGTTTTACATCTTGTTTTGTTTTAATTTTTGTTTATTTGTACTTGTATTATGACATCGTGGAATGAAAGGAGGGTGGTTGGTTGTAACCCTTATTGTAATGGCCCATGTCACTATTGTGGAGGACCATACCATTAGAAAAATTGTAAATATGCCCCTAGAAGAGAGATGAGTGCACCTTCTCCCTCCTATGATGGGTATAGATGCCCATTAAGTGGTAGTCATGGTAGACGTTGGGGTGGATGCCCAAATGAGTTCACTTCTCGCTATAATGGCTATGGTAGAAGTTGTGTTCCTAAGCTTGATAGGAATGAAGCCATGGAAAGTGAGGCAAGTAGCAATACGTGTGGGCATGATAACGTCCAAATACACTTTTCATTATAAAAGAGGTAAACGGTCTTTGTATCCAAAAAAAATTCTAACGGATGTTGGGGTCAAATTTCGTAGAGAATTGAGTCGATAATTCAAGGGTTATGAACTAATTCAAACTAGAACCCATAATTGTTTAACATTTGAAAAGTAAAATTGGGGAAAAATTAAAGGGAAATAAATATATAATCCTAAACTAAGACTAATTGGGGGGAATTCCAATTGAAGGAATCACAAGTGATATAGCTAGGGTCATTCTATATATGAGATCACAACTAAATCAAAAATTTCTTCAATACCATAGATTCATAATTAGCATAAATAGAAGTGGATAATTCACATTCTCTTGTTTTTCAACCATAAGAATGTTTATGCCTTGGGTTCTTTCAAACCCCAAAGTCAGTTCAAGTAATCAACACACAAGCTTGAGGAAGGACTAGCTATTTCTATTCTTGACCTTTAATGGAGTGAAAATGTGGGTTTTAACTATCTCTGGCTTAATCCCACACACCAACACTCCAATTCCTCAATAATATCTTCTCACCTAATTCTTACCTTTCTCTTTCAAGCAAAAGCAAGAAAAGTAAAGCACAATTCATGTTTGCAAACCATCAATTTTGGCTATTATAACTTGGAGAAGATAATAGATCTACAATTTCAATAAGAATCCAAGAGCAACTTATCAAAACCCAATCAAATTAATAAAATCACCATGAATATACCTCTAGCTAGACAATTAGTCAAGCATATTTAATGATAAATAGAAGATACCAAGAGGGTTCCCCTCACATTCATCATATTAGCTTCACAAATTTGCTTCACAAGCTCTTACAACAATGGTGGAATTTCCCCAATTTGGGTTAAAGAAAAAGAAGAAGTAAAGTATTTTCTAGCTTTACAATTCTATGATGAAAAGATTCTACCAAAAATTCTATGAAAAAGATGAAGTTTAGATGAATGAATTGTTGAATTGGTTGAATGCCTCCGTTGTGTACAATGAAAGCTATGTAAATATTTGTACTTTCTTATGTACAACATTCTCCAAATGCCCTTGAGGGTTTTAGATGCTTTGGAGACCTTTCTATACATTTTTACCCTTCATTAGATGGCCTCACCTGTGAAGAATCGGCGTTTAGCCGGTGCAAATCCGCAGAGCACCGAACCATAGCTGGTGGAAAATAGTGGCTGGGAGGGAGAACCGTAGTTGAACCGGCGTTAAGCCACTGTCAACCACCAACCGCCGGTTGGTTAGCTGGTCTAAATAGTAACTTTAGTGTTTCACCCTCGTTTTGACCTTCCGGATCCATGTTTAGCCAATTCAAAGCATATCCTTACACCTCTTTTTGAGCTCAAATCCTCCATTATATTTGGCCCCTCTCCTTCATATGCTAACTCATCAAATTTCATCTCAAACTCCATGTGTTTTTCTCAATTTCATGCTTTTTATTCTCACATGAAGTACCTAAAAGAATCAAAGAGAAAGAGCATAAAATCCACATAATCGACTCGAAAACTAGGCAAAAACTCATGCTTAGGAGTGTAATGAGTTGGTAAATTTCAAACTCATCAAACCCCCAAACTTGAACTATTTCTTTTCCTCAAGTAATGCAATTCTTTATAGTTGAGAAAATGAACAACATGCTATATATGAGTTTTTGCATCAATGACAATCAACACGTTCTTTCACAAGAGGACATTGCTAAAGCTTTGAGCACTATGGTAGTTGCACACAAAATCATCAAGCCTCAAGAAAACTCAAACATTACAAACCAACTCACGAAAAAGAAAAGACTCAATCCATATGGCACAAGCTTCAATAGGTTACCACAATCATTAAACATATCTTGCATGCATTCCTTCCATTCAAACAAGGGGCATAGTACATCAAAACAAGTTCAAAGAGCATTTCAAGTCATTAACAATTTGTATTCAAAGATTGCCTTAAAGTTTGCTACCCACCTGCCGTAATCATGCCTCTCTTTTGAAAATAATTTTAAGCATGTATCCCAAGGAAATGATGCTACTCACAAAAAGAGAGAATCCCGCTCACATTTTTTTAGCCTTTCACACAAAGGAATTAGAAGATAAGAAAAATTCACTCACTCTCACAAAGAAATTCAAGTTCATATAAGTTGACCCATAGGCTTGCGCTTCATGTATGTCGCCACTAATGTAGTGTTGCTACTCTAAAAATCAATTAGGGCTTGCAGGTCATAATGAAGGGTAGGAGTAAGGGTAGGAAAAACATTTAGCTCTAGTGACTAAAGCCTCCCTAATGTATAAAAGCTTGTAACATCCCATCATCTTACTAAGATCACTAAACCTTATTCTCCTTTTTTCATCATCTTCATCTTTTGTGTAACACAAGCCAACCTTATAACACCTATGAATTTCACATTTAGCCTTATATATGAAAGAGATAGCACCTTTTTACTATTCTTTCTCTTCTGATGATTCGAGGTCTTTCAGCCTATCAATTCATTCAGTAGATCACAATTTTGGTACTACCTCACATTGAAGCTCTCATTTTTCCCTACTCTTGTAAACCCCCCAAACATATGCTTTTGCCTCATGTCACATTCATTTCCTTATCGCTTCCCATTTCATGGGCTTCAAGCTCCATTTTTTATTTTTTCATCACTATCAACTAGGAAAGATGGGTGGCAAAGAGAAGGATTAAAAATGGTCATTAGGCTTGTAATGTGTTTTCAAAGAAAGGGTCTATGGCTCAAACATTGGTTATCAAAGATTAATGTTCAAGGATGTCATTTTGGGTGAAGTGGCTTAACAAAAGAGGGTCTAAGATCATGTTCTAAGTGCAGCCCCGTCTATCCAAGGAGTTCACACACTTCTTTCATCACATTTAAGAAAATGACTTTCGATAAGCTAGCTATGAATCAAAAAGCCAAGAAAAGAATGTACAATCCATGACAAGAGAGTGCTCATTTTCACATTTAGACACCCCTCTTTTCTTTTCAAAACTCATGCACCATGCCAAGCAAGAAATGTTTGTGGTACCTCATCAAGCAAGTGCACAAAAGACTCTACAAGACTCTAGACTTGACATTTTTCCTTAAGAAAGTTGCCTCTCAATCTATCATTGGGAAGTGCCAATCCGGTTCGACAACAAAAAGTAAAGACAATGAAACTACTCCTTGGGAAAGAACCGTAGTATAAAGAAAATCCATGGACTTTATTCAAAGACTACTATTTAAAAAGGCGATACTACTAACAAGTAATGATGATTTACCCTTAAGAATGACATCATCCAATCTTCCATAGGGCCATATTGTGCATTAATTAACAAGTGGGTTACTCAAACTTCACTCCCTAACAAAAACAATCCATTGTCCTCGATGGCTAAGGTTAAACAAAATGAGGAACGAATGGGTGAGAGAACTCCCTGATACGATGGAGGCATCCATTTTACACGCATTTTCCATGCTCTCCTTTTTCTTTTTCTTCTCTCATGATTTTCCATGTTCCAGACCTATTCCACCCCTGCACAATCAAAGACAACACAAATGTAAAGTAAAACAAAATAAAAGGAAAAAGTAAACAGAAAATGTAAAAGCACTTGGGTTGCCTCCCAAGAAGCGCCTATATTAACGTCGTGGCTCGACGACTTCAAATTTCACCACTTTTATCTCAACTTTGAGTTTTTGAATTGCACCCCTAGTTTCTTGTCCATTCTCCTATTTCTCTTGAGGGGTGGTGGTGTAAGTATCAAGGTTCCAAGAAATGGATGTTGCATCCTGTATCTCTTGGTCCTTAAAGGAGGTATATGCTTCAACCTTGTTGACATGGCTTACTCTAACTTGAAGCCACCTTGATCTTCCTTCTCAACTTCCTCCATTGACTTGATCTCCTCAGTCTCCATTTGGTCAACCAAGTTCAATGTTGAATAATGATAAGAGGACATTTTAAGTCGCTCCCTGTTAAAGCATGATTATTGATTGACATCCTCCTTTTCAAGTGCACTAAAGTCTTTGAGTATGATTTGTTAGATATCAGTTGGGGACTCTAGTATCACTTCTTCAACTTTGGCATCTTGCATTTTTGAAAAGTTGGTTGGTTGGCACAACTCTATGACTTCTTCAAAGTTCACCTTGACTCCTTCTTTATCGTCATTTTAAGCTTCCTACTATTAGTCAAGTTGAGTCATGCCCCATTGTTCAGTTCTTCTTTTTATGCTCCTAATGTCTCCTATGCTTTTTCTTGTAAAGATTTACAACTTTCTTCTTGAGGAGTTGATGATTCCATTGGCATGAAAGGGTTGACATTCTTTTCTGCATTAGACTCCCGCTCCAAAAAAGCTTGGAGCATGGCTTCCATGCACCCATATGTATTTCTCCTTCCCTCACTTTTCATGGCTTCATTCCTATAAAGCTTAGGACCACAACTTCTATCATAGCCACTATAGAGAGAAGTGACCCTATTTGAGCATCCATCCTAATATCTCCTATGACTACCACATAATATGCATCTATACCCATCATAGGGAGGAGAAGGTGCACTCATCTCCCTACTAGAGGCATATTTGCAATCTTGCCAATAGTGTGGTCCTCTACAATAGGTACATGGGTCATCATAATAAGGGTTTCAACCATCAAACCTCCTTTCATTCCATGATGCCGTCATACAACTACAAACAAACAAAAACAAAAACAAAAATAAAAACAAAACAAGATGTAAAAACAAAAATGCAAAACTAGTTTCAATCAATGAATAACTAATGTCTTATCACAACTCAATTCCCTGGAAACGACACCATTTTTTATAACCTCCAAAATACACTTTTCTTTATAAAAGAGCACAAATGGTCATTGTGTCAAAATTACTTCACAAGCTCTTACAACAACGACAGAATTCCCCTAAAATGGGCTAAATAAAAAGAAGAAGAAAAGTACTTTCTAACTCTATAATTTATGGTGAGAAGGTGTGTGAAAGATGAATAATTGATGAATGAATTAGTGGTGTACAATGAGAGTGATGTAAATATCAGTACTTTCTTGTGTACAACTTTCCCCAAATTCCCTTGAGGCTTTTAGATGATTTGGAGACCTTTCTGGACCTTTTTACCCTTCATTAGATGGCTTCACTTGTGAAGCATCAACATTTAGCCAGTGCCAATCCACAGAGCACCGGCTGTCCACCAAAATAAAACAATGAACTAGCAGTGACCACCAGTAGCTATATGATGTGTTGTGGATTTACAGTACTATTGACACTCAAAACTAAGAAAATACCATGGACTTAGGTGTATTTATGTGGATATAAGGCACTTTTCCTTTGATTTCAGGATAAATGGGTGTTGGAAAATAAAGTGCAAAAGGAAGCTAAAAGTGTGCAAATAAGGGCAAAAAGTGCAGACCACAGTACGATCTGTAGGATGGACCTACGAGTCATAGTAAAGGCCTTGATGAGAAACTGAAAGTTTAACCTGGAAGACTTATCTTATGTGACTTGTCACGGGTCGTACTATGATGGTACGAGTTGTGGTAGGTCAGTCGTGATGAAGTCCAGAAGAATTGCATAGGAGGCTGATTCTCAGTACCAAAATACCCTACGACCCATGAGATGAAGGTACGAGTTGTACCATACTGGTCATGATGAAGTTCAGGCAAAGTTCAAAGTATCAAGATCAAGCCACGGGTGCAATGTACGAGCAGTAGGATATGGTACGAATCATACCGTGGCCTAATACTTAGCCAAAATTCAGCCAAATACTTCAATCCACGAGTTGATGTCACGATCCGTGAGAAGCCCCCATGAGTCGTAGGAGGACCCTTGACGAGCTCGGCGACAGATATGGAAAGCAGTCCTATTAGTTTAGGGAAAAGATTCTTGTGTCTCTATAAATACGTTTTATGTTTTATTTTTAAGGGAGGATGACGAATAGACTTAATTTTAGTAGGAAAACATTGTAGTAAGGAGTTTTACATCATTGGAAGAGAGAATTGAGTTGGTCCAACCTTGTCTTGAATTCATCTTGTTCTTGCTACTTGTTATTCAAGATTTCGTGGTTTAATTGAAGGAATTGTTTTTTTCTCAATCATCTTTGTAAGTATTGTTTTATGTTTTCAATCATGAACACAAATCACAACCTTGCAACTATGAGAAGCTAAAACCTGCATAGCTAGGGTTGTGGGAACCATGGTGGATTAACAAGTTAGGGTTGCACAAAGTGAGTCTGAACACTAATTACTTATATTGTATTCTCTTCATCTTTAATGATTCTTAGCGGTGTACAACGTTAAGAAGTGCCTGAATTCTTTACTTGTTTTGGTCGAAGAGGTAGAGATTTGGAAAAGAGAATTACAACGGAGCCTTGATCTTGATGATCATTGTATTAACTTAAGTTGTGGTTGCAGGATAGTTATATCTTGAACTTATTGATAACGGTTAGTTTGGAAAACTCATGAGACTTGGTCGAGTAATTGAGCATAGTCATCAATAGGGATTGGTTGATCGTTTGAATGAACCTAAGTTATCAGTTTTATAAGTATTGGTAAAGATCACGAGTGTATACCCAAAGCTGTTATGAACCCATGGGGAACACAAACCCTAGTAGAATGCTGGAGCAAGATAGTCCAATTCCACTTTCCATGGGAGGCAGTACGAGAGTGGAAGGGCAGTACAATTACGCCAAAAGGTAGGTTTATTTCCTATCTTCAGGCAAGGAAGTTGATAGCTAAGGGGTGCATTTACCACCTTGTCAGAGTTTAGGATATTCGGGTAGAGTCTCTAACTCTCCAGTCTGTTCCAGAGGTGAATGAATTTCCTGACGTATTTCCAGATGAGCTACCTAGTATTCCCCCAGAAAGAGAAATAGATTTTGCAATTGATTTACTACCAGGAACTCAGCCCATATCAATTCCTCCGTATCGTATGGCTCCTGCTGAACTCAGAGAATTCAAGGAGCAGCTGAAAGATCTGTTGGATAAGGGCTTCATCAGGCTGAGTACTTCACCTTGGGGTGCGCTAGTTTTATTTGTGAGAAAGAAGGATGGCTCGCTCCGCATGTGTATAGATCACCGGCAGTTGAATAAGGTTACAGTTAAGAATACGTATCCGCTTAGCAGAATAGATGATTTGTTTGACCAGTTACAGGGAGCCAGATATTTCTCCAAGATTGACTTACAGTCCGGATACCATCAGGTCGAGTTCGTGAAAGGGACATTCCGAAGATAGCCTTTAGGACCAGATACGGCCATTTTGAGTTCATGGTCATGTCTTTTGGGCTGACGAATGCCCCAACAGTATTTATGGACCTGATGAACAGTATTTTCAGACCATACTTGGACCTGTTCGTGATAGTGTTTATCGATGATATTCTGGTGTATTCTCGTTCAGAGGCAGATCACCAGGCTCATTTACGGGCAGTGCTCCAGATTCTCAGGGACCGTCAGCTGTACGCCAAGTTCTCTAAATGTGAATTTTGGCTGAACTCAGTAGCTTTCTTGGGGCATATTGTGCCGGATGCTGGTATACAGGTGTACACGCAGAAAATAGAAGCGGTAGAAACATGGCCCAGACCTACCACTCTTATGAAGTCTGCAGTTCCTGGGATTAGCAGGATACTATAGAAGGTTTGTTGAGGGATTTTCCACCATAGCGGCACCTCTGACTAAGCTGACGCAGAAAGCAGTAAAGTTTTAGTGGACAGAGGCATGTGAGTAGAGTTTCCAAGAATTGAAAGACAGATTAACCTCCGCCCCAGTGTTAGCATTACCAGAAGGTACAGAGGGTTATGCAGTGTATTGTGATGCTTCAGGTATTGGGTTGAGATGTGTGTTGATGCAGCACGGTAAAGTGATTGCTTATGCTTCCAGACAGCTGAGGAAACACGAAAAGAATTATCCTACCCATGACCTAGAACTAGCTGAAGTGATCCACGCCTTAAATATATGGAGACATTACCTGTACGGCGTTCATATGGATATTTTCACCGACCATAAGAGCCTGCAGTATATCTTCACCCAAAGAGAGTTAAATTTACGGCAGCGTCGCTGGTTGGAATTGTTGAAAGATTATGATGTAAATATTCTGTATCACCCAGGCAGAGCTAATGTAGTAGCAGATGCCCTCAGCCGCAAATCTATGGGGAGTTTGGCGTATTTGCAGCCCGAGCAGCGGGAGTTGGCCAGAGAAATACACCAATTAGCCAGTTTAGCCATTCGTGTAGTAGAAACAGAGGACAACAGAGCAGTGATACAAAACACCGTAGTGTCGTCATTAGTTTTTGAGGTAAAGGAATGGCAGTATGAAGATCCTGACCTAGTTTAGCTTAAAGACAGAGTTCAGCAAGGGAAAGCACCAGATTTTCAGGTAACTGAGGATGAAGTGTTACGATGTAAAGGCCGCCTTTGTGTTCCAGATATTTCAGGGCTTCGCCAGCAGATTATGAGTGAGGTACATCACGCCCGCTATTCTCTCCACCCAGGCGCGACGAAGATGTACCACGATATTAAAGAAATATACTGGTGGCCAGGTATGAAAAGGGAAATAGCAGAATTTGTAGCCCAGTGTCCTAACTGTCAGCAAGTAAAAATGGAACACCAGAAACCAGGTTGGTTGACTCAGGACATAGCTGTGGCTCTTTGGAAGTGGGAAGCAGTAAACATGGACTTTGTAGTAGGATTACCCCATACCAGGCATAGACATGATTCAGTTTGGGTAATTGTTGACAGACTGACGAAATCAGCCCATTTCCTACCAGTAAAAGCCACTTTCTCTGTCGAAGATTACGCCGAATTATATATTGGAGAAATACTTAGATTACACAGTGTTCTAGTATCTATTATCTCTGACAGAGGAGCACAATTTATAGCTAGATTTTGGCAGTCATTTCATAGAGGTTTGGGAATGCAGGTTAATTTGAGCACAACATTCCATTTTCAGACAGATGGACAAGTGGAACGCACTATTCAGACGCTCGAAGATATACTACGGGCTTGTGTGTTGGACCTTGGAGGTAGTTTGGATGAACATTTATCGCTGATTGAGTTTTCTTATAACAATAGTTACCACTCAGCTATCCAGATGGCACCCTTTGAGGCATTGTATGGACAGAAATGTAGATCGCCAGTTGGCTGGTTTGAAGTAGGAGAGCCAGCGATGATTGGGCCAGATATTATTCATCAGTCAGAGGAGAAGGTAAACCTTATCATAGAACGCCTAATGACTGCTCAGAGCCGCTAGAAATCGTATGCTGATGTGCGGCGCAGAAACCTAGAATTTAATGTGAATGACTGGGTATTTTTGAAAGTATATCCAATAAAAGGGGTGATGAGATTCGGCAAGAAAGGTAAGCTTAGTCTGAGGTTCGTTGGGCCTTATCAGATTCGGCGGAGAATAGGCCATATGGCATACGAGTTGAACTTGCCTCCAGAATTAGAGTTTGTTCATCCAGTTTTCCACGTGTCTATGTTGAGGAAGTATATAGGGGACCCCTCCAGAGTTGTCCCAGTCCAGGATGTCCAGGTTACGGAAGAGTTGGCCTATGAAGAGCCCAGTAGCCATACTAGACAGGCAGATTCGCAGGTTGAGGACTAAAGACATTGCTTTTGTCAAGGTACTGTGGCGTAACAAGAATCGAGAGGAGATAACTTGGGAAGCAGAGGAAGACATGAAATTCATATATCCTAAATTATTCCAAGCCTAATCGGTCGAGAGGTATGTTAGTATTGTTATCATATGAGATGCCTTATATTACATGTATAATGAGATAGCCGACTCTAGACTTTTACATGATGATTGCTACAGTATTGTGTGGACTACCTATATTGAACTTTTCTGTATTTCAGGTTTTTGAGATAGTCCATATTACATGGGAGACTCTGCCGAAATTTTTCTAGAATAAGTCAAGTAAGTTGAACTTCTTGCAAGTAGAAGTTTACATTCGAGGACGAATGTTCTTAAGGGGGGGAGGGGAGAATGTTACACCCCATAAATGCACGACATTTTTATTTGCATATTGGTTAAGAGTTTTTGAATGCCATACATTCTAGGAAAAGGCCCGGGGAAAGACCGGATAAGCGACACGTCGAACCATCGCAAGAGGAGGCTGGCAGACCTCCTCCACGATGGCCAGAGTGTCACGGAGGCTCACCTCCATGATACACAGCGTGTCACGGAGGCTAACCTCCGCGATACATAGCGTGCCACGGAGGTGAGGTGCAGCCCCAAGTATAAAAGCCTCCAAACTTCAATTTTTATTTCATTTAACTTAAGATTTCCAAAACATAACAGAGAACATAGCTAAGAACAGAGGGCATGAAGGTTTCTTTGAAATTTCCTTTCAATTACGTTGCTATACGCGGTTTAAACGCGAAATAAACATGGGTAGTGAGGTATTAAGAGCAAGGAGCATTCCTACGGCTCTAGTTTGGTAAAATTTGGCCGGCGAATCATCGTGCTACCGAGCTAAGGTAAGTGGAATTGCTCCAAATTAGTGTCAATATACTCCTAGCCCTAAGGTGAGTATTTCTCCCTTCTGGACATCCAAGAAATAGCGAATTTTCGACCATTTTTTGATAAGTCAAAGTTTGGGCTATACATATATTAAACTGATATTTTCTTTCAGAATATTAATGTATTTAGTCCTAATTGATTTATATATATGGATGCAGTTGGGAGAAAAAGCAAAATATTGACTGAATTACGCCAATTAGCCAGGAAATCAGAAACGGAGGTATGTAAAGACAGTTTCTTCGGCAAGCTAGTAGCTCCGGTATAGTAACATAGCTCAAGTGCCAGTAGAATGCTACAGAAGTTGCATATTATGCTTAGTATAATTTTAGTACGATGTTGGAAGAATCATGTCATGTATAGCGTGACACTTACTAGCACGATGCAAATTCTAGTAGAAAGTGACAAAACAGCACAGCACGCCAAGTATGTGATTTAGTAGAGTATGTTAGGATATTATCGTGTTCAGTCTAAACTTAGTAAAGAAATATAAGTTCCTATAACATATTTCAAGAATAGAATAGTAGCCTAAAATAAAGTTAAGAAAGAATGTTAGAAGTAGTAAATCATGTTTACTATGAACCTCAGTTACACAGCATGATTCTCAGCAGAAAAGAATTATATCTTGTTCAGTATTAGACTCAGCACAGTATAACAGAAGATTATATGTATACCATTATCAGTCTCACCATGTATTAAATATATACATATCACTATCATTAGTTTCAGCATGTAGTATATACATACACATTATTATCACTAGTTTCAGCATGTGGTATACGCAGTTAGTATTACTAGATGAGACCTGACTGTATTGTTTCAGGGGTGGATTACCTAGCATTCATGACCGCCCCAGAGGATACGTCTCTCTACAGAGTGGCATGCCATCCCCCAGGGGATGAAGATGGGATGTCGGTTTCCCCATATTTTGCCTTGGTCGGCTTTTATACACCCTCGTCGAGCGGGTACGCCCAGGGTGTTGATTCAGGAGTCCTCCAGACTCAGGTACAATTATAGTCAGGGGCTCAGCGAGCCCAAGTGCATACCCAGGGGATCAGCAGGATGCTTATAGTTATTATAGGAGATGGGATGACCAGGGTAGGGGTATAGATTACGTGTTGGTTGTACCTCCTGGCTTATGGGGGCCGGGTAAGGTTTATGTGTGCTATGCCATGTTATGTTATGTTATATTATGCCATGTTATGTTAGATATGAATAGATCGACAGTAGAACACTACATTTCCAGGTATGACTCCTACTCCTTTCAGTATAGTTGCGGACAGTCTTGAACTCATACTTTCAGTCAGTTACAGTCTATTTCTTTCTACTTCAGTTCTATTAAGTTATGTTGCTTGTCTTCAGTTATTTTCCAGTTGTTGCTTTACATACTCAGTACCAGCAGTACTGACGCTCATTTGGGGTGCTGCATTACTTGCCTGCAGGTACTCATAGATGAGGAGCCATTCCCTCGTGATTCTAGCTAGCACACAGAGTCATCAGCTCCAGTCATTCGGAGCTAGATAGCTAGAGGTTTATCCCTTTTCTTTTGTTGTACAGTATGGGTAGGCGGGGCCCTTTCCCGACCATATTATCAATATTCTTAGAGGCTTGCAGATTGTATATTCCCTGTGGTTAGCTGTACCGATCGTGTGAGGCCGTGTGTATGTCTTAGTTGTTTATGACGGTCGTGTGAGGCCTTGTTCAGTTGGTAGTGGTGACCTTATCGGTCACGTAGCAGTTTAGCACCTGTTTTCTTGGTTTAGAAGTAACTAGACAACATGGTGGCCTTGTCAGCCCGCATAGGTTCCTTCATACTACTGTTGTTCTGGTTAGCTGTTGTTTACTTACAGGTGGCTATAGGCCTAGTGCTTAGGCTCAACAGTCTAGCAGTTCAGGTCCCAGTAGGGCACCAGGTGCCAGTCATACCCCCCGAGACGGGGCGTGACATGTTGCTTCATTTTGGCCCCTTTCCTATAACATCTAGAGTAGCACCATACGCCATGAAGAACTCACAGACCAAAGTGGGGCAAACTTTCCTAGAGGCTGAGTGAGGAATTCCTATTTTTGGAATTGAGCTGATCCAAGATTGTTGGGCAGTTGTTCAACCCATTTCTACTAATTTATTTCTCCTCGGTTATGCATTTTTGATCTGCTGCCCCTCTAAATAATTTTTCGTGGCCCCAACTACTTTGCCATCTAACCTAAGCCTCTCTTCTCTCTTTAAAGTTGTTTGTGTTGTGTAGGCTACCCCCACTCTGATCGGGTGTTTCACTTATGGTGTCCTTTGAAGAAGACTCAGCTGGTGAGGACCCACTAGGCACAACCCCATTGTTTGTATTTGTCCTCTGTTGTGACTGAGAGATAAGGGGCTACCATTTGTCAATTCATTGTTCTCTGTGTTATTCATTGGTATGGCAGCAGATCCTACTTGGTCTGACTTGGAGGATGATAAAGTGACCGACTTTGAGTTGTCTTTTTCTTCTTTAATCGAGAAATTGGTGCATCCCATTCCTCATCGAAGTCTGTTGGTTGATCTCAAAGGTGAGGCCTGCTTGGTGGAGTCACCTCGCCACCCCTCTTCATCAAAATTAATAAACTGAGTGGTGCAACACATAGGCAAAAATATTTGACAAACCTGTGATTTCTATAAAATTTCAACCAATTACAGATTATTAGTGAAAAGTACGATCTACACTTCACTTTGCAAATTGAATTTATGCTCTTACAGAGGAGTGAGGTGTATTTACACACTGTAGATTAATTTCACGGTCCATAAGTAATTTTGTAAGTTGTTAACAAAATCTCATCCCAGATGAACTTGACTTACTGTCATATTTTGTTTTTGCGGTCCGTAAGTTGTTTTCTATAGGAATCTGTGGTGCTAGTTCCCAAATACGACTTATATATTCCATATATGGCTTTTATGTTAGAATTTAAGTCTTAATTAGAGTTCCAAACATTTCGGACATGACTTATAGTCACACATTTAGTTCGTATATGCATTACACAATCATACTTTCCATTTATAGAGGGGGTTTCACCTACTTAGTCAATTTTTCCAATTGCTATCTTTATTCCAAAATTTGTGTTACACCGCAGAAATTTTTGATGATTATTTGATGTTAGTACACTATGTTAAGGGAAGTACGGGCTATATATTGGTCGTAGTTGAGGAGTAAAACATGTACGAAGAGAAGAGAGAAGAGTATGTGAAGTTCATAAGTAAGGGTCATTTTTAAGCGATCATATTTCCCAATCTATAATGAGATAGAAGTCCTACGACCTATCAAATTAAATGTATTTGAGTCTATATTTCATAAAATCAAATTATTTGTCAATAATAGTTCACAGTAAAATGTTATAAGCATTTTACCGTGGCACTATCAAGTGATGAGGTGGCCCACCGCCTTAAAAAGGCTACACCGCCCCACCCTTTATATTTCAAGTGTTAAGGTGTAATTTTTTATTCTCATCCTAGCCCAAAGGAGCTGCTTTATTATTGAATATATACTCTCTATATTACATAAACTATGGAAAGGAAGAGAAACGGAAAAAAACTAATCTAAACTCCATTAAAACACAAGCTAAGTGAAGGAGATCAATCACAAAGTAAAGGTGGTGTTTTATTGACTGTTTTGGTGCGTTTGGGTAGTTTTGTTTTGGTGAACTTGCTGCATTTTTGGAGAATTTCTAAGTTACACATATACTACTTTTTAGTAGGGATTGTATACAAGGAAAAAGGTAAGCATTCTACTCCTTAAATGTGCAAGAATCCTAGCTTGAAACTAGAGGTTGGGCGCCATGTTTGGCTGCCATTTTTGGTGCGATTCTGCTGAAGGTTACTGCATATTTTTGAAGGTTTTTGAAGTTGTGTGTTATTGCAAATATACTCCATGCTGATGGGAGTTGGTTACAAAGGCAGTTAGGGAATTTCCTACTTCCATTCTTTCCTTAAAAGTGTATAGAACAAGTTGTAGTATTATACTAAAAGGTTGCCTTGTGTGTTGTTGTTGTGGCTGCTGTGGTGTGACGTTTTGTCTGGATATATTGGCATGAAACATCTTTTTCACTTGGTTATAAACTCAAATAAATGAATGGGATAAGTTCTGGTTGTTGATGGAATGAAGTGGCAAAAGAAAGCTCGTCAGAATAGGGGTATGTAAGGCCCCCGTCCGTCGTTCTTTCAAGCATGATTCTTAAGTTATAGGTTGAATGAGCCAGAAAGATTCTTATGTTTATTGAGCAGTATGTTAAGATAAATTTAAGCTTTAAGTTCAATGTTTAATTGAAACTAAGTGTTGGATTTATGTCTAGCCCAAAGAGGTGTCTAAATTGTAATATCGTGTTGATTGTTGTTGTAGCTTTACATCGAGTTGAAAACTTTTAGTGCGGAATTTTTTAGCTAGTCCTTTACATTATGTTATGTATGATATTAATCATGTTTAAATTCTTGTTGTTATATGTAATAGAAAATGAAGTTAAGACGACAAATGGGAACCACGTAAGCTAAGTACTAACGTCAACCTAGTAAGGACTAATGAGGGTATTAATGTGACCATTCCTTAGCATGGACGACTACCTATATATGTATATGTTTTAAGGAACCTAAGGCCTAAAAGATATTCCATAACTCCTATCCTTAAGCTATCATCAAGTTACTGGGTTATCGATTTCTAAGTTAAACGAACGTCGATGCTAAGTATCTATAATTAAGCCTAAGTACTCCAAGTTAAGTTCAAGTTGATTCTAAGCTTTCTAAGTAGAATACAAGCATTCAAGTGGAGTCCAAGTATTCCAAATTGGATCTAAGTATCCAAAGTTGATTTTAAGAACCATTAAGCAAGGTCCAATATCATTTTCCTCGAGTCTCATATTCATGTTAAGCTTCAAAGTCAAGATATGTCTTATGTCCCCTTCTATTGTTACTGGGGGTGTCATATTCAATTGGTCCCCCGAGTTGGACCCATTTTCTGAGTCAGTTATATTGCATTATTTAGTTGCTGTTCTAAGCATCAGTTTACTCACTTGCATGATTTGCATTTTATTTACCACACCCCCTCTCTGGTCTAAGTATCAGATGACTGATTGTGTGATGTTGCACGCCCTCTTTGGTCCATCTATCAGGTGACTGATTGTGTGAATGATTATATATGAAAATCCTAGTCCAAGTATCAGGTTGGTCGTATAAAGTTCTGGTCCAAGTATTAGGCAACTCTTAAAGTCCTGGTCCAAGTATCAGGCAGCCATACCTAAATCCTGGTCCAAGTATCAGGTAGCCACCGAGTCAATTCTCATAAACTCTGGTCCAAGTATCGAAAGTGTTTGCATTTAAGTTAATTATTTTATAATCATGCACAATGTCTGCATATATGTTAGCAAGTTATAAAGTTATAGCTTATCTATTTCTTTCCTATGTTTTTAGTTATGTTTAGCTGTTATTTGCCATTGTATATATTTATAGGTTCCAAAGTGTTAGGTTGTGGATATTCCCTTCTCTGGTTCAGATTATCTTTTGCATTATTTTATTTACAGCTTTTAGACTTACATATAGTGCATTTCTTTGTACTGATGTCCCTTTGCTTGGGAACCCTGCAATCGTGTTGTAGGTGCAGATAGCTGAGTAGATCGATCATAGCAGTAGGAGCCCAGTTCCAGTGGAGAGTTGATATCCTCCTTTCTTTCAAGAGCCATGTGTCTGGTTTGGTTTTTCTGAGTTTTATGTACCACATGGGTAGGCCAGGGTCCTATCCCACCCATTTCTTTTCCCTTGCTCTTTAGTGTCTTTTTTGGACTAGTTGTATAATTGTATATTTTCAGTTCGGCATGTGGCCTTGCTGTACTTTTGCAGTTCTTTTCAAATATTATTATAGCCTTGTCGGCATTCTATCGTTATTATGTTTTTTGAGACATGGTTGATCCATTTCTATGCTTTAGTTGTTTGTGATAGGTGGCCCTATTAGCCTAAGATTTACAGTTCAGACGTTATATAGCTGGCTTCTTGATCACATGGAGTCGAGTGCCAATTGTGCCCTACCCCATTATTGGTGCGTAACATTTTATGGTACCACCTATGGACTATGAATATAATTTACAATCTGTATCCCAAAATTTTCAAGTTCATTCCCCAGAAATCTATTGAAACTGTAATACCCTGAAAGCCAAAGATTAGACCCGAGGGTTCAAGCAAAAAAAGCAGGAAAATGCTGCCCAGGTCATAGGATGAGTCATCTAGTGACCCGTGGGGAGACATCACGAGTCGTTAAGTGACTCATGAAGTGAGGAATAGTTGGCGAAGACTCATGTTCTGGGGATGACCGCGAAAGGCATCCACAAGTCATGATGTGACTCCATGACTTGTGGAGTTTGTTTTGATTAGCAGTTGAGTTGGAGATTGAATTTGGGCAAAAGACTTAACGATTCGTCAAGTTCACCATGAGTCGTGTTGTCACTCGTGGTGACTGGCAGTGTTCATTTTTCTTTGTGTTTTAGTAAGGGTATTTTCATAATTCTTAAGCCCTTAGGCCCTAAACTATGTTGTTTTAAGCTCATTAGAAGGGTTTTAGGAGTACTTAACCTATCATAAGCCTTTCAATTCCATCCATGCAAGATTAGAGTGCACCATTGGAGATCAAGCTTGAGAATTCCCTAGGTTCTTCCCCAAATATCTTGGGCAATCAAGAAAGGCTGTGAAATTAGATTTATCCATGTATGTAGGGGTATGAATGGGAGTTTCTCTTCACTCTCATGCCCAATTCCCTTTTCAATTCATGTATTCAAGGTGTGTAATTTCATAGGGTTTCAACCCAACCGTTGAAATTCTCTTTAAACCTATCATGGGTCAATTCTACATGTTTCTAATGATGTTTTAAGATTCATGGGCATGTTTTATACTGATTTTGAATATAAATTATGATTTCAATGTTTTAAGAATATGATTCCCAATTATGCAAGTTTCATGAAATGTTGAGATTATGATCTATGTTTTCAAACATGATGAGATGTCTATTATGAAAGTATGCATATGAATTATCCATGTCTATATCAATGATTTTGACTATAAAGTCTATGCCAAAGAATGTATAAGTTTGGGCAAGCCCATATTATCAAGCATGTTTCATGATTTGCTTCATGTTCGTGTTATTAGCTTACCACATGGTTTTATAGTCTAAACTTGCACTTTTCAACTTGTGGTATGGTTTGAGCCGAGGCTACTCATGATACGTTTTCAGATTATGCATGTACTATTAGGATTCAACTTCATCGCAAGGTGATGGTTCAACATTATTAAAAAATGATAGAGAGCTTATGCATATTTTTAGGAGTAGCGTCTACCACAGAGTAGGCTAAGGGTTTAGTTAACCCTGTGCCTCAGAACTACATGCGAACGTAGCTATGTTCAGATTCTTTGGGACCTCCCTTGTGAGCTTTCCCTACCCCTGAGGGACCTTCAACTTGATATCGATATCATAGTAGCGCCCTTAGACCTGGCACGACTTTGGATGGCTCTGCCCACTTGAGTGTAATAGTCGGTCCACGTAAGCTCTATCGTGTTAATGTCGGTTATATGACGAGTCTCCCATTGTTTGTTATGATTTAAGTTATGCATGTTCTTCAGTCATGATATTATGTTTTCAGCAAGTTTGATCCAATGTTCGTTTTTACTTATGATTATCAGTTTCATCTTTGGGTCATTCGAATCAGTTATGATATTCAGTCATGTTTACATCATGTTTTCAGATAATAGCATGCAAGCCTTACTCTCAGAATCTTATGCTAAAATGTTTTATGATATGCTTGATTTCAGTTTTACTTACTTTGCATACTCAGTACATTTCAAGTACTGACCGCATACTCTATGCTGTATCACTTCATGATATAGGCTCGGACATTCAGGTTTTGTCCCGTCGTTAGCCAAATCCTTAGAGTTAGCATCTTTCACCTTATTAGTGAGTCCTCATCCTTCGAGGACCTTCTCATCCGTTTATCATAAATATTTTATATTTCAGTTTATTAGTGAGTTAGTTGGGGTCTTTTCTATTCGGCTTCTACGGTGACTACACGCAAGTGCACGTGGTCGAACAAGTAGTAAAGTGGCTTAAGTAAGCCAAGTATCGATCCCACAGGGACTGAACTACGGTAATAATTAACTTAAGTGTTAATGAACTATATCTTTAAGAATGCAGAGAACGAAATAAATAATATTTTGAGAATTTGACTTTACTAATTAATACAAATCTAAGGAAAAATTATAAAGTGAGTCTGAACAATAGTAATGAGCAAGCTGAGGTTAAAATGAACATGCAGGGAATTAATTTATCAATACAATTCAGTTAATCTTTCCTTCGGTTGCTAGTCAAGAATTATTGTGTATGGATTGGAACTTTCGTCTCCTATCCAACTTAAGAATCATGAACCTTCAATCTACATTTCTGTGATAAAAGAATTTCATGTTCTAGCCATACAAAAATGATTCCTTAATTGACTAATAAGACTTTCAGATATATTTATATTCTGAATGTAAATCAATTCTCAATTTTCCCAAACTAAGAAGAGATCATATCCTACCAATTCACATCTTTCCAATTTCTTTCCTTTTCAAAATCAAAATTGGATTTTTTAGATATCCATTAACATTGGCCAAACATTAATGCAGTAAGAACAAGAATTGATAGAACAACCATTGAAGAAAAGATGAAAATTGAAATGATTAACAATTACATTCCGAGAAGTATTTGGTTTCTTGGTGTTTTGCATACCATTTCTTCCCTTCATCAGTCACCCATCAGGTTCCGTATTGTCAGCGTTGGCCTCTCGGAACCGCTGGTGCTGTTGGGACTGCTATTTCCAATCTAATTCTTTTTCTGTCGGCGCCTGATGTGGATGCGCCCTTTCCTTTATCTTGTCTGCCCGACATTATTCCTGCACATATAACCATACAATCCCAATGTTATTAAGATCATAACTAGCTACGACTAAGGTTGGGTTTAATTGAATCACCCCACACTTAGTCTTTAGTCGCAATTAAAACAATTCGGCAAGACATTCACGATTTCACAATCCTTACAGTCAACATTCATAGTGCCTTCATATAATTCGATGGAATAATTACTGTGTACTACTCAGACTTCGTACAACGAATAATAATATCGCCATCGATTCCCTTATATCATCATAGAACTTAGCCAAATTTTTGTTCTCAAAAACCTATGCAATTCACCAATTTCATTTTTCCAAAATTCCCTTGTCTACTTAGCATATTAAATCATTAATCACGACATAATTCACATCACCCAACATGCACAACCCAATTTTTTTCACATTTCAAACAAGTTTAGTTTTCTTCCTATTCAAATTCCAACCCTAGCTTCCAATTTCGCAAAAATTCATTAAAACATGCATTCATCGAGTTCATATACTCACAACGATATTATGAACATCAATCAATCATAACTTAAATGAATTCAAGCTCAATTTTCACTTACGGCAAGTTTCAATCACTACCCATGCTCAAAAATCGAAATTTCAAGCAAAATTGAGGTAAAGTTCAAGAACATACCTTTAATCTGATGAAATTGAAGAAAACTTGAAGTAATCTTGTGCCTAGGTCCATGTCACGTTGGGGGAGGAGGGTATTCGGGGTTTTGGTCACGGAGGAATTGAAAGAATAGAAAAAAATGAAGGAATTTGGGGTTAAAAAGGAGTTTTTTCGCGCGGGTTACCCGGTGACCCGGTGTGACCCGACGCGAAAAGACCCTCAGCGTGTCACGGAGGGTAACGCGGAGCACCTCCTCCGTGACACGGAGCCATCATGTAGGTGTTCTGGAAATTTTAAGAAAAATCCAGAATACCTTCAATGTGTCATGGAAGTAACGCGGAGGCCCTCCTCCGTGACACAGAGCCAATGCGTAGGCTCACTGTCATGCCATTTTTATTTTTCTCACCTCAATTTTTTTTCTTTGCGCTTTTTTTTTTTTTTTGCCCTCCATTCCACCTGAAAATCATTTCACAACAAGAAATTGGTTAGAATTCATAAGTTTCAACACAACCATAATTTTTGTTCTATTTATTTTTTTCTTTTTTTTTTTTTTTATTTTTTATTTTTTATTTTTTTTTCAACTAATTCTTCTTATCTATTACAACAATTTCACGGGTTGCCTCCCGTGCAGCGCCTGGTTTACCATCGCGGCTCGACGTCATTTACGCTCAATCATCCTCTAGAGTGATGGACGTCTTCTCTCGGATAACGTCGTCACCCCAAGTAATGCTTACAACGCTGCCCATTAACCAAGAACGTGGCACTTTGATTTCTTTGCCACAACTCCACTACCTCATGCAGGGTCATTCTCACTACCTCAAATGACCCTGACCATTTGGACTGCAATTTTCCTAGAAACAACCTCAATCTTGAATTGAAAAGCAACATTTTCTGCCCCGACTCGAATATCTGATGCACCATATGCTTATCGTGCCACCTCTTTGTTTTCTGTTTATAGCACTTGGCACTTTCATAAGCATACCAACGAAACTCATCAAGTTCGCTGAGTTGCATCAGCCTCTTCTTACCCGCTAGCTCTAGATCCATGTTCAATTTCCTTACAGCCCAGAAAGCTCGGTGTCCTAGCTCCACCGGTATATGACACGCCTTTCCATAGAACAATCTGTACGGAGAAGTCCCAATTGGTGTCTTGTAAGCAGTTCTATAAGCCCACAACGCATCGTCGAGTTTTCTTGACCAATCACTATGTTGTGCATTCACTGTTTTCTGGAGAATCTGCTTCACTTCTCTGTTCGACACCTCCACTTGCCCACTTGTTTTGGGATGATATGCTGTTGCCACCTTGTGGCGCACCCCATACTTAGCTAGCAAATTCTTGAAACTTGTATTTACAAAATGAGCCCCTCCATCACTGATAATGGCTCGGGGTGTCCCGAACCTTGTGAAAATGTGCTTTTTCACAAATTTCGTTACCACCTTGCTGTCATTCCTGGGGCAAGCTGTTGCTTCAACCCACTTTGATACATAATCAACGGCCAACAAGATGTAACGATTACCAAATGACGGTGGGAATGGTCCCATGAAATCAATACCCCATACATCAAAGATCTCCACTTCTAATATACGCTGCAGCGGCATCTCTTGCCTCCTACCAATTGTGCCTATCCTTTGACATCTACGACACATTTTTACGTATGCCATAGAGTCTCTAAATAGTGTAGCCCAAAAGAAACCTGACTGTAGCATCTTGTGCGTTGTGTGCTCGCCTCCGTGGTGCCCTCCATATAATGAAGAGTGACAACTCCTCAAAACTTCTGCAATCTGGCTCACCGGGATGCATCTTCTCATAACCTGATCTGATCCCTGCTTAAACAAGTACAGCTCATCCCAAATAAAATATCGGCAATCATGCCTCAATTTTTTTCTCTGTTGAGTCGTAGCCTCCGGTGGATAGACTCCACTCACTAGAAAATTCACTATGTCTGCATACCAAGGGATCTCAGCTTCCCTTATTGCCAAGAGCTACTCATCCGGGAACTCCTCTTTGATGTTGTCACCATCCTTCACATGCGACTGGCTTTCCAATCATGATAGGTGATGTGCCACTTGATTCTCACTCCCCTTTCAGTCCTTACTCTCTAGGTCAAACTCTTGCAACAACAAGATCCATCTGATCAGCCTAGGCTTTGCATCCTTCTTGTAAAACAGATACTGAATCGCTGCATGATTGGTATACACCACTACTCTAGAACCCACCAAATAGGACCTGCATTTGTCAAACACAAATACCAATGCTAGCATCTCCTTTTCTGTGACTGTATGATTAACTTGGGCAACGTCCAGTGTTTTGCTTGCATAATTAATAGAATAAAAAATTCTATCCCTCCGCTGCCCCAATACAGCTCCCACAGCCACATCGCTTGCATCACACATCAGTTCAAACGGTTGTTCCCAATCCGGAGAAATAAGGATAGGTGCTTCTATCAATTTCTGCTTCAACTCCTCGAATGCTTTGACACAATCTTCATCAAACTCAAAGTTCACCTCTTTTTCTAGCAACCTGCATATTGGTCTAGAAATTTGAGAGAATTTCTAAATGAACCGTCTGTAGAACCCTGCATGCCCAAGAAAACTGTGAACACCCTTCACTGATACAGGTGGTGGTAGCTTTTCAATAACTTCGATCTTAGCACGATCGACCTCCAACCCCTTGCAAGACACTTTATGGCCAAGGACGATACCCTCCTTGACTAAAAAATGACATTTCTCCCAGTTGAGTACAAGGTTGGATTCTTCACAGCGAGCTAGCACCCTGTCAAGATTTTGCAAACAAGGAGCAAACAAATTACCGAAAATAGAAAAATCATCCATAAATACCTCGACGAAATCTTCCACCATGTCGTAAAAGATCGCTATCATGCATCTCTGGAATGTGGCGGGTGCATTGCATAAACCCAATGGCATCTGCCTAAAAGCATATGTCCCATAAGGACATGTGAAAGTAGTCTTCTCCTGGTTCTCCGGTGCTATGGCTATTTGGTTATAGCCAGAGTACCCATCAAGGAAACAATAATATTCTTGTCCTGCCAATCTGTCCAATATCTGATCAATAAACGGGATAGGATAGTGATCTTTCCTTGTGGCTTCATTAAGCTTTCTATATTCCATGCAAATCCGCCAACCTGTGACGGTGTGTGTAGGGATCAACTCATTTTTCTCATTGGTGATCACGGTCATCCCTCCTATCTTTGGGACACACTGAACGGGGTTGACCCATCTGCTATCCGAAATAGGATAAACCACACCTGCATCAAGCCACTTAATTACTTCTTTCCTAGCCACATCGTTCATCATCGGATTCAACCTCTGCTGAGGCTGTACAGTTGGCTTTGCTCCTTCCTCCATGAAAATTTTGTGTGCGCAAAAAGCTGGATTGATACCCCGAATGTCTGACATTTGCCAGCCCATCACTTTCTTCCTTCTTTTGAGAACCACCAATGCTTCCTTTACCTGTGGCTCCGTCAATTCTGCGGAGATGATGACTGGCAAAGTGTCATCTTCCCCCCAAAAGATATATTTAAAATGGGGAGGCAATGTTTTCAACTCCAATTTTGGTGCTTCCTCAATAGATGGTTTCGGCAATGGTTCCAGGGACCTCATTAAAGGCTGAAAGTCATGCTTCCTGAGATTCCACTTTGGTTCATTCAACATTTGCACCATCTAATAAGTATCTCTATCTCCGAAATGATCGGAGCTTATCAACACTCTTTCCAATGAATCTCAAAAATCAACAATCTGAAGAATTTTTGCTTGGTCTAGCACATTGATTGCTAAAAGCTCCTCATATATGGCCGGAAGCTTCATGGCCTTATATACATCAAATACCTACACTTTGTCATGTGCTCACATGGTTAGCTACCCTACAGCTACATCAATCTAAGCTCTCCCGGTTGTCAAGAAAGGACGTCCCAAAATAAATGGGACTTCCGCATCCAGCTCAAAATCTAAGACAATGAAATCTACCAGGAAGATAAGGGAGCCCACTTGCACTAGCACGTCCTCCACAATGCCATCTGGTCTGGCCAAAGACCGGTTCGCTAACTGCAAGATTACTGTAGTTGGTCTAGGACAGCCCAGCCCCAACTTCTTGAACACCGATGTCGGCATCAAGTTAATGCTCGCTCCCAAATCGCATAATCCATGAGCATGGATACTTTGCCCAACTGTTATCTGAATTGTAAAGCTCCCAGGGTCCTTGAGCTTTGTTGGCAACCTGTTCTGTATTCGGGAAGTGCACTCCTCAGTAGGCGCCACCGTAGCATACTCCGTCAATCTGCTTTTGTTAGCTACGATGTCCTTGATAAACTTTGCATATTTAGGCACTCCCTACAAAACATCAACCAAAGGTAAATTAATGTGTACCTGTTTAAGCACCTCCATGAACTTATTGAAACAAGCTTCCTCCTTGTGTTTCTTTAATCTTTGAGGGAACGGGGGTGGTGGTCTTTCTGCTTCAGCTACCTTCTCCTTCCCCCTCACATCATCATGTTCCCTATCTTTCTCCACTACTCCTGACTGCTGAGGTGATCTTTTTGGTTCCACCTCCATGAGTTGTAAACCACTCCTTGTGGTCACTGCATTAACCTACTTGGGATTCGGGTCAGTGTCACTCGGTAGTCCTCCTCTTGGCCTGGTGTTTTGAGCTCCAGCTAGTTGTCCAAACTGATACTCCAACGCCTTTGTAGCTAACTGGTTGTTTTTTATGTCTGCTACCAATTTCATATAATCATCTTGCATTTGAGCTTGGTTAGCTAACATTGTTTTAAACATTTCCTCAATGTTGGTGGGTGGTGGCGGAGGTGCATTGTTTCCTCTGTATTGAGATTGATAATTCTGCTGCCCTCCTTGATTTCTCTGCGCACCCTAATTCGAACTTTGCCCTTGATGGCTATTACTACCCCAAGAGAAATTCAAATGATTCCTCCAATTTGAGTTGTAGTTGTTTCCATACTGCTAGTGATTATTTCTCTGTACATTCCCAACAAAGTTCTCTGAATCTGGATTTGCACCACAACACTCAGCTGAGTGTTCATTACTACCACATACTTCACACCAAATCTGCTACACTACATTAACTGGGGCTTGAGGTTGATTCAAGCTCATATTGTTGAAGTGGGTGTTGAGTTGATTTTGCAATGCAGCTATTTGTGCAGCGATCGCTGTAAAACCATCCACTTCAAAGACTCCTGCCGCTTTCCTTGTTCCTCCTCTAGAAGAGTCGGCACTCCACTCTGGATTTCCCTGTGAAATACGATTTAACAAAGTATATAACTCCTCATAAGTCTTTTCTAATGCTTGTCCCCCAGCTGCTTAGTCTAGCAAAATTTTTGTGTGGGGTTCCAAACCCTCTATGAAAGTATGCACCAGCACATCATTGGACTGGTGATGGTGAGGACAATCCCTTAGCAACGATTTGAACCTTTCCCAAGCTTGATACAGATTCTCCCCCTCTCTTTGTTTAAAACTTAGAATCTGACTTTTAAGTCTTGCTTTTTCCCGGATGGAAAGAACCGTATCAGAAATTTTCTTGCAAGATCATCCTACGTGGTGATAGAGTTAGGTGGTTCAGCTTTCAACCACCTCTTTGCTTCCCCCAATAATGAAAATGGGAATAATGTAAGCCTCACGTAGTCAGATGATACTCCAACGGGGATGTAAGTGTCACTTATCTCCAAAAAGTTTTGGAGATGTTGTAGATCTTCGTGAGGGAGACCTGTGAATTTCCCACTTGTGTACAACAATTGCACCATGTTCTTTTTAAACTCAAACCTCCCTCCTAGCTCTGGTCTGCGAATACTTGATGTAATATTGTTAGCATGTGGGATTGCCACTTCGCGAATCGGCCTAGCTGCCATTTCCTCGGGCACTAATACTACCCTCACAAGTGGTGGATTCTGTTGCTCCAGGATTGTCTATCTGAGCAACTGTAGCTTTTTCTCTAGAGCTTCCCTTCTTTGATGATGAAACTGTCTTTCTGGCTCTGTGTATGAATCCACCAACTCCTTGTCTCTTGCCAGTGTTCAACAGAATTCAATATCTGCAAAAGATAGGCTAAGATCAAGTTGTCAGCACTTATATAGAAATTTTAAACTAACACTAACAAAACAATTTTACCAATTGCCAGTCCCTGGCAACGGCGCCAAAAACTTGTTCGTCTTCTGCAGTGACCGCATACTCTATGCTGAATCACTTCATGATATAGGCTCGGACATTCAGGTTTTGTCCCGTCTTTAGCCAAATCCTTAGAGTTAGTATCTTTCACCTTATTAGTGAGTCCTCATCCTTCGAGGACCTTCTCATCCGTTTATCATAAATATTTTCTATTTCAGTTTATTAGTGAGTTAGTTGGGGTCTTTTCTGTTGGGCTTCTACGGTGACTACACGCAAGTGCACGTGGTCGAACAAGTAGTAAAGTGGCTTAAGTAAGCCAAGTATCAATCCCACAGGGACTGAACTACGGTAATAATTAACTTAAGTGTTAATGAACTAAATCTTTAAGAATGCAGACAACCAAATAAATAATATTTTGAGAGTTTGAGTTTACTAATTAATACGAATCTAAGGAAAAATTATAAAGTGAGTCTGAACAATAGTAATGAGCAAGCTGAGGTTAAAACGAACATGCAGGGAATGAATTTATCGATACAATTCAGTTAATCTTTCCTTCTGTTGCTAGTCAAGAATTATTGCGTATGGATTGGAACTTTCGTCTCCTATCCAACTTAAGAATCATGAACCTTCAATCTACATTTCTGTGATAAAAGAATTTCATGTTCTAGCCATACAAAACCAATTCCTTAATTGACTAATAAAACTTTCAGATGTATTTGTATTCTGAATGTAAATCAATTCTCAATTTTCCAAACTAAGAAGAGATCACATCCTACCAATGATTTCTTTCCAATTTCTTTCCTTTTCAAAATCAAAATTGGATTTTTTAGATATACATTAACATTGGCCAAACATTAATGCAGTAAGAACAAGAATTGATAGAACAACCATTGAAGAAAAGATGAAAACTGAAATGATTAACAATTACATTCCACTACAATTGTTCTTAACCTCAGCAAGAAGTGAATTTAGCCACTCATTTGTGGATTTAACATCATCAAATAAGTAGAATTTATACAAACAATTGAGATAAAAGAGAAAGAGATAGAGAAGAACCCTAGATTATTCGTCCCCTCAACAGCCTGTAACCCACATTCTTGCTCAACCAAGTCAGAATGTTTAAAAATAAACCTAAGTGTGCTATTTATACTAGAGGGAATTTTTCCCGGAATAACAAGAAACGTGGCACGGAGTGTATCGCGGAGCACTCCCTCCGTGCCACGAGGGTATTGCAGACCCTCTTCTGAATTTGGATCCTTATAAATTTCACCTTGGTGTGCCACGACTTACATCACGGAGCCTGGCCAACGTGCCACGGTGCTATCACGCACCTACACTGGAAATTGATGTCCCAGGTAATTGTACTAACGTGCCATGGCTTGCATCGCATGGCATTGCCTCTGTGTCACAGGGGTAATGCGAGGCTTCACTGGAAATAGCCAAAATTAATTCATCCGAGGCAGAATGCCTCCACAATGGCAGCGTGACACGGCTCCATCGCGGAGCCCTTATTTTTGCTGCTCTTCCTTGACCTTTTCCACTCTTTGCTTCCAAGTCCATTCCCAATTTTTACCAACATGTATCTTAGCTTCCCAAAATTCCATTTTACCTGCAAAACAACACTAATCATGTTGGTTAGTATAAATTCACATTTTAACTACAAATCACATGAGAATGCACAAATAGCGATAGATAACAAAGATGAAATGAAGCATTTGAGTATCACTTGGGCATATAATTTTGCCCAAGATCATTGTCCCATCAATTTGTCAGATTGTAGAGGCTTATTAGACATATTATATACTCATCTTCAGATCTGTGTTATGTATTCCATTGTTCAAATATTATAATTATTTAGACTTCCGTTATTTCAAATGTTAAATTTCCGTATTTATTATGTTGAGCTTTAGTTTTCATGTTCATTTCATGGGTTGACTTGGAGCCATTTATGGTTCTAGGTTTAGTGTCTAGATTTGAGCCTATGTTTGGGTCATGAAAAACTTGGTATCAGAGCATTAGGTTTTGAAGTTTCCCCTGGGTGTCTAGAAGTTTTGTTAAGTAGAGTCCTTTTTATGGGTGTGAAGCGCGCCACACTTATGACGAAGTTGCTACGAAACGTTTTTAGGAAATTTTCCTTCTTTCATGATCTATGTCGTGTAACGAAATGTCTCTCTATCCTTCTAAATCGTGCTACACACGTTTATAGAATCATGCCTCTTTTCCGAGTTAATGTAAAAAGAAACAGGAATAGAAATTGAACAGGCCATAGTGATGGCAACAAAGATGGGCACCAGTAGGCCCCACTAGCCTCCAAGGATCATGTGTCTGAGTAGATTGCCTAGCCATCTAGATGTTGGCATAGGCATTGAGCACCCAGGTCAACCAATAGGCGGTAGTGCATGTTCCCCAGAATGGGAATGCAGCAGCGAAAAGAGTCAGGGACTTTCTCAAGATGAATCCTCCTGAGTTCTTCTGATCAAAGGTGGATGAGGATCCACACGAGTTTTTTTAATGAGATCCAGAAGATCATCCAGATTATGTGTAACACCCTGAATGTTTCTAAGATTAGATTCTAGGCTTGAGGAAGGGAATCAGACAAAAAATGTAGGTTTGGTGCAGAACGAGTCGGGGGACGACTCCCTAGGAGGCCCCACGAGTCGTGGTCAGACCCGTGGGGAAAGCAGTTCTGAGGTTTGGTCAAGTTTGGTGGTAACGGATGACCTGGCAAGTCATCTTTCCTAGAAACGACTCGTTAGGTTGGTCGTTTGGTGGAGGCTAGGGTCCTGGATAAAGTCTTAGGCAGTGGAGGTGACGGATCATAGGCCACGAGTCATCATGGCAACCACGACTCGTGAAGTGAGTTGTGGGTTGTGTTGGGGAAATTTTGAGGAGTTGGACAGTGTAATCCATGACTCGGTGCCCATGAGTCATTACCTAACCCCACGACTAGTGGGGTGCCTCGTGGGGGCCTAACGGGGTGACTTTGCCTGCATTTTTCAGGGGCATTTTCGTAAAATCCTATGTTCCTAACATCTAAACTATATCGTTTTTGAGTATTATTTGGGACATTTTAAGGGTTTCTTCAAGTCTAAACTCTTATTCTCTCAAGATATCTCTCAAAGTCGTTCTTCCTCCTCTCCTCTCAAGATTCAAGGATTTCACCAAGGTGTTCATTAAAACCTCAAGGGAAATTTCGAGCAGGGTTTTTTCTACCAGGTATGTGGGTCTTTCAACAAGGATAATCATCCATCCTTGTGCCCAAAAATATTTTTATCAAAAGCCCAATTTCAACTAATTAAGAAAAGCATGACCTAGGGTTTGTGTGATGGGTAATTTCTTCTACATTTTCTTTGAATGCTAAAATCTACTGTGATTATGAATTAATTAGGGATACAAATTAATGGGTTGTCTTGAATGGTGGGTTAGATGATGTAAAGACATGAGTATAGAATGTTCTTCACAAATTGGCTTGATCATTGAATGGGATTTTATTAGTGTTCACTTGATTATTTTAGTAACTTGTGTCCATGTTTAAAATATGTGAATAGTATGATTATCCCTAATAACTTCATTATGCCATTGAAAACTATGTTGAGATGAGTTTAGAGTTATGGGCTTGAACAATTGAAGGTGAATTATGTAGTATCACTATGTTTTCGATGGAATTGATTGGATATGAGGTGAATCTATGATAATGGCCTAATTATTGCATCTTTCTCATGAATTGGAGTAGATTATGAAATGGGTCTTATGAAATGAAAATGTATGCTTCTCCTATGGTTTTGTTGTAAATGATGAGGTATTAGTTATGTATGGGTTGTCCATAAATCTACATAAATGAAGAATTGTATCTATGATAAAGTACGAATTGAAACTATGGACCATGCATTACCCTATGCTACATGTTTAATAAGATGAATTCAGAATTTGAATGTCATGAAGTATAATGCATAACGTGAATCTATGGCATGCTCGTTAGTGCAAGATGCTTGAGCAAATATTGATTTGACTCTATGACAATGTGAATTATGATGATAAAGCATGAGAATGATATTTCAGACTTTTGGGCTTGTGTGTAATTTAAGGTAGCCCTAATCCTGTTGAAACGAATGTTGTATAATGAAATCAGTAAATGTTTCTCGTCTCTGATTAGCTGTTGAAATTTAGATTAGCCTTAGTTAGTCAGGATTCTCTTTAGCTGAGAATGCTTCCCTTAGTCAGTCGGGATTCTCTTTAGCTGAGAATGTTTCCCTTAGTTGGTTGGCATTTTCTTTAGTTGAGAATGTTTCCCTTTGTCAGTCGGGATTCTCTTTAGCTGAGAATGCTTCCCTAAGCCAGTCGGGATTCTTTTTAGTTGACAATTCTTCCCTTAGTCAGTCGGGATTCTCTTTAGCTGAGAATGTTTCCCTTGGTCAGCCAGTGACTCTCTATATCAGAGCATACTCTCCCTTCGACAGTCAGGGATCCTCTCTAGCTGAGAACTCTTCCCTTTGACATTCAAGGAAGCTCCCCCAGACAGTCTCCGACTCTCCCTTAGACAGTCAGGGACCCTTTATGATATCAGTCACAACTTCTATCCTCTGTATTGTTTCAATTCATATCCTTGTGTATAAGTTGTTCATATTTCAGTAAATTCCCTTATAAAGTTGTTACATTAAAATGCGTATGTATATCTCATATAAGGTTGTTGCATATCCTTTCAGTTATATTATCATTAAAGTGTTTGGTCTATTTCCTTCTTGTACACATGCATGTTTTAGCTTATTTATGTTTCCCGCATACTCAGTACATTCCAAGTACTGACACACGCCTTTATGTTCTATATCATTTCTTTATATAGATTCAGGTCTTCAGACTCAGTCTCATGGTTAGATATGCTTCTTCCTCTCTCAGCGGCTAGTGGTGAGTCCTCATCTCCCGAGGACGTGATTTATTTTTGAATTTTTCTTTATGTTTCAGTTTTCAAACTTTCGGAGTTAGTTGGGGGCTTGTCCCAGCAACATATCAGTTTAGTAGAAGGCTTTCAGACTTGTCTAGACATATGCAACATTGTATATAAGTGTGGTCAAAAATTGTTCTTATGGTTTCTATTAGATTCTTGCTATTAGCTTCCGCTTATTCATGTTGATTAGTCATTTTTATTATTAAGTGTTATGCTATGATTATTCCATTGGTCGACTTGGAGCCTTTCAATGTTTCTCGTCTCGTGTTACGTCTAGGTGTAAACTTGGGTCGTGACATTATGGGGGTGAAAGGGGAGGAGAGTGCAGAACTAGCCTTTTATCAGCAGAAAGGGGTTGCCCGTATCTGGTTCAGACAATGGAAGGATAGCAAGGCAGTTGGAGCAGGTCCCATTGGTTGGGATGAGTTTTTTACCATGTTCTTGGATCGATTCTTTTCCAGAGAGATGAGGGAAATCAAGGCAACTGTCATTGTGAACCTGAGGCAGAACAACATGATGGTCCGAGAGTATGCTTTTGAGTTCACCCATTTGTCTAAATATGCAGTTGAGATGGTGGAGGATCAAAAAGCTCGAGTGAGCTGGTTCGTGCATGGGATAGTAGATTATTTGGTCAGAGATTGCCGGACCACGATGCTTTATCAGGACATTGATTTCTCACAGTTGGTTCTGTACCCCAGCAAATAGAGGCAGTGTAGGTGAGTGAGTGGGAGAGAGAAGCCAAGAGGGTCAGTACTGAGAGTTTTGGATTCTCCCAGCAGACATCATCAGCAATCCCACCAGAGATCATCAGCCTAATGCCATCAGCAGCAAGTGTGCCATCCAGATCTAGGCGCGATCAGAGGGGAAGAGCGTTAGGCTCTCGAGGTCAGAAGAGCAGATCCGTAGAGCCAACATTCCCAGATGTGACAGGTGTGGTAGGAGGCACAATGGTCAGTTCTTTATAGGTACAAGTGCTTATTTCGGGTGTGGGAAGCCAGGACATATGCTTAGGGATTGTCCAGCAGCTAGATAAGGCCATGGTAGAGGTCGAGATCCAGCCACTAGTTCAACAAGTCCATCAGCCCGCTCAGCTTAGCAGGGTGCCTCCACTAGTGCAGGTGCTGGTCAGTGTTAGAATAGGTTTTATGCCTTCGCATCTCGTCAGGAGCAGGAGGTCTCTTCAGATGTAGTCACTGGTATGTTACAAGTATTCCACCTTGATGTTTATGCATTGTTAGATCTAGGGGATGGTTTATCTTTTGTGACATCCTATGTTGCTAGTAGTTTTAGAGTCAGTCTAAAATCCTATCAGAACCCTTCTCAGTCCCTACTCCAGTTGGTGATTCAGTTATAGCTCGATGGGTATACAGAAATTGCCCTGTCATAGTCCTTTAGAAGGTCACCTCAGCAAATTTAGTAGATCTAGCCATGACAGATTTTGAATGCATCTTTGGCATGGATTGGCTACATGCATGTTATGCCTCAGTAAATTGTAGAACCCATACAATAGAGTTTTGATTTTTGGGTGAGCCATTCCTAGAGTGGAAGGGTAGTTCAGCGGGACCTGTAGGTCATTTCATTTCCTACCTTAAGGCCAGAAAGATGATCTGTAAAGGTTATGTTACCATCTAGTTAGAGTTAATGATGTTGCATCCGAGTTCCCGACTATCTAGTCAGTTCCTATAGTGTGTGAATATCCAGAGGTGTTTCCAGATGATCTACCGAGAATCCCTCCTAAGAGGGAGATTGACTTTGGCATTGACCTTCTTCTCGATACACAACCTATATTTATTCCTCCTTACAGAATGGCTCCAGCTGAGCAAAAGGAGTTGAAGGACCTCTTAGACAAGGGTTTCATCAGAACTAGCAAGTCCCCATGGTGTGCACTTGTACTCTTTGTCCAAAAGAAGGATGGTTCCCTTCGTATGTGCATTGACTATAAGCAGTTGAACAAGGTCACAATTAAGAATAGGTATCCTCTCCCCAGAATAGATGACTTGTTTGACAACTTCAGAGTGCAAAGTGATTTTCAAAAATAGGCCTCAGATTCGGATATCATCATCTCAGAGTTAGAGATAGTGACATGCCGAAGACATATTTCAGTACTCGGTATGGTCACTATGAGTTTGTAGTTACGTCTTTTGGACTGACGAATGCTCCTGCAGCTTTTATGGATTTAATGAACAGAGTGTTCAAATCACATTTGGACATGTTCCTGATTGTGTTCATGGATGACATTCTCATATACTCGTAGAGCGAGGAGGAGCATGCCGCTCATTTGAGGGTGGTGCTACAAACTCTAAAGGATTGCCAGTTGTACGCTAAATTCAGCAACTGTGAATTTTGGTTAACCTCAGAAGCATTATTGCGTCATGTGGTGTCAACTAAGGGTGTACAGGTGGACTTTCAAAAGATAGAAGTTGTGAAGAATTTTCCTAAGACCAGTTAGTCCTTTGGATATCAGGAGTTTCTTGGGCTTAGCTGGTTACTATTGGAGGTTTGTTGAAAGGTTTTCATTCATTGCAACACCGGTAACTAATTTGACCTAGATAAAAGTGAAGTTACAATGGTCGGAGGCCTGTGAGAAGAGCTTCCAAGAGTTGAAGACTCGACTCAACTCAGCACCTGTGTTGACTCTACCTGAGAGTACCGATGGGTTTGTGGTATATTGTGACGCCTTGAGGATTCACATTGGCTGTGTTTAATGCAGCACAGTAAAGTTATAGCCTATGCTTCCATGAAGCTTAAGGTCCATGAAAAGAACTATCCGACTCACAATCTCGAGTTGGCAACGGTAATATTTTCCTTGAAAATTTGGAGACACTATCTGTACGGGGTCCATATGGATGTGTTTACGGACCACAAAAGCCTACAGTACATGTTTACCTAGAAGGATCCAAACATACAACGAAAAAAATGGTTAGAGCTTCTTAAAGATTATGATATGAGTGTCCTTTACCATCCAGACAAGGCTAATATGGTGGCTGATGCTCTTAGTAGGCTTTCTATGGAGAGTGTGTCCCATGTAGATGAGGGGAGCAAAGAATTAGTGAAGGATGTGCATCGACTTGCATGACTATGAGTTCGTCTTGTTGACTCGGCAGATGGTGGTGTCATTTTTCATAATGGATCAAAATATTCTTTGGTGATTGAAGTCAAGGCTAGGCAAGATGAGGATCCTATTTCGGTAAAGCTGAAGGAAGCGGTTTAAAATCAGAAAGTTGAGGTCTTCTCCCAAGGGAAGATGGTGTACTTCGATACCAGGGTTGTTTGCATGTCCCGGGTGTGGGCAATTTAAGAGAGTAGATGATGGATGGGGCTCATGGTTCCCTATATTCTATACATCCAGGTGACACCAAGATGTATCGTGACCTACGGGAAGTCTATTGGTGGAATGACATAAAGAAGGACATAGCAGAGTTTATGGCTAAGTGTCCGAATTATCAACAGGTGAAAGTTGAGCATCAAAGACCTTGAGGTGTGCTTCAAGACATTAGTATCCCCATTTGGAAGTGGGAGGAAATCATTACAGGGTTGCCTCGTACTCGTCGACAGTATGACTCCATAAGGGTAATTGTAGATAGGTTGACTAACGCAACTTATTTTCTACCAATCAAAACTACTAATTTAGTGGATGATTATACAAAATTTTATATTAAGGAGTTAGTTTGGTTGCATGGACTTCCCTTGTCCATGGAATATAGAGGTACTCAGTTTACCTCCCAGTTCTGGAGATCGTTTCAGAAGGGACTCGGTACTTATGTCAAGCCTGGTACAACTTTTCACTAGCAGACAGATGATCAGGCTGAACGGACCATTCATAATCTTGAGAACATGTTGAGAGAATGTGTGATTGATTTTAAAGGTAGTTGGGATGATCATTTACCTCTCATCAAGTTTGCATATAACAACAGTTACCATTTCAACATTCAGATGGCTCTGTTTGAGTCTCTTTATGGGCTGAGGTGTAGATTACCTATTGCTTGGTTCAAAGTCGTTGAACTATGTTGATGGGACTAGATTCAGTTCATTAGGATATGGAGAAAGTCCATCTTTTAATGGAAAGGTTGAAAATAGCTCAGTCGTCAAAAGTCCTATGTCGATGTAAGGAGGAGAGAACTTGAGTTTGAAGTTGATGATTGGTTATTTCTAAAAGTAACTCCCATGAAGGGAGTGATGAGATTCAGAAAGAAGGGGAAACTTAGTCCGCGTTATGTTGACCCCTGCAGGACTGTGAGACGTGTTTGCAAGGTATCTTATGAATTGGAGTTGCCCTCGAAATTGGCTTCAGTACATCCAGTTTTCCATGTATCGCTTTTGAAAAAGTGTTGGGTGACCTGGCCTTGGTTGTTCTGGTGGAGAGCATAGGTGTGAAGGATAGCCTTAGCTATGAAGAGGTTCCAGTTGAAATACTTTATCGTCAGGTTCGGAAGCTAAAAGACAAAGAAGTAGCTTCAGTAAAGGTTTTATGAGAAACCAGCATGATGAAGGAGCTACGTGGGAAGCCGAAGCAGATATGATGGCTAAATACCGGCATCTATTCCCTTTCGATTCACTTCTAGATTGAGGTATCAGTCTCCTCCTTAATACTCTATTCAGTTTCATGTTCAATTCATGTGTTCCAGTTTCTTTCATGTCAGTGCATATATGTGTGATTCGTGAATTTAGTTCAGTCATATAATTCAGTTCGGAGTCAGTCACTCCGTCAATTTTCAGCTTTAGATGTTTAGTATTTGGGATGACAGTCTATTGCTTAGCTTTTCATTATGTTCATTCAAATTTGAGGATTCAAGCAAAGAAAGCAGGAAAATGTTGCCCAAGTCACAGGATGAGTTGTCTAGTGACCCATGGGGAGACATCACAAGTCGTTAAGTGACCCATGAAGTGAGGAATAGTTGGCGAAGACTCGTATTCTCGGGGTGACCATGAAAGGTATCCATCAGTCATGATGTGACTCCACGACTCGTGGAGTTTGTTTTGACCAGGAGGTGAGTTAGAGATTGAATTTGGCAGAAGACTTAATGACTGGGACTCAGTGACTCATCAAGTTCACCATGAGTCGTGATGTCACTCATGGTGACTGGAAGTGTTCATTTTTCCTGCATTATAGTAAGGGTGTTTTCGTAATTCCTAAGCCCCTAGGACCTACACTACATTGTTTCAAGCCCATTAGAAGGATTTTAGGTGTACTTAACCTATCATAAGCCTTTCCATAGCATGCATGCAAGATTAGAGTGCACCATTGGAGATCAAGCATGAGAATTCAATAGGTTCTTCGCCAAATCTCTTGGGCAATCAGAAAAAGGTGTGAAATCAGATTTATTTCGGAATGTAGGGTAATGAATGAGAGTTTCTCTTCACTCTCATGCCCAAATTCCTTCTCAGTTCATGAATTCAAGGTGTGTGATTTCATGGGGTTTCAACCCAATTGATGAAATTCTCTATGTACCTATCATGGGTCAATTTTATTCATGTTTCTAGTGATGTTTTAAGATTCATGGGCATGTTTTATACTTATTTTGATTATATATTATGATTTTAAAGTCTTATGCATATGATGGATAATGATGCAAGTTTCATTAAAAATTGAGATTATGATCTACATTTTCAAGCATGATGAGATGTCTATTATGAAAGTATGATTATTAATTACTCATGTCTATATCCATGATTTTAACTATCCAGTCTATTTCAAAGCATGTATAAGTTTGGGCAAGCTTATATGATCAAGTATGTTTCATGATTTGCTTCAAGTTCATGTTATTAGCTTACCACATGGTTTTGGAGTCTAGATTCCCACTTTTTAGCTTGTGGTATGGTTTGACCCGAGGCTCCTCATGATACATTTTCAGATTATGCATGTACTATTATGATTCATCTTCATGGAAAGATGATGGTTCAACTTCATTAAAAAATGATGGAGAGCTTATGCACGTTTTTTGGAGTAGTATCAAGCACCGAGTAGCATCTCTTAGTTTGTTGGTGAGTCCTCATCCTTCGAGGACCTTCTCATCAGTTTAACATCAGTATTTTCAGTTTTAGTTTATTAGTGAATTGGTTGGGGTCTTGTCCCATCAACTCATCATATTGTAGAGGCTTATCAGATATAGTATGTATTTAACTTTGGATCAGTGTTATGTATTATGTTGTTCATATAATATAGTTATTCAGACTTTCTCTATTTGAAATGTTAAATTTCCACATTTATTATGTTGAGGTTTTTAGTTTTCATGTTCATGCCATGGTTGACTTGGAGCTACTTATGGTTCTAGGTTCCATGTCTAGATTTGGGCCTACGTTCGGGTGTTGACAGACACCCTAAAAACCTACCCCACATGGCCTTTCATGCCCAGATTTAATATATACAATGATCAAACAATTACACAATGATGAATAAGTTTCTTACCTAGGGTTTCAGTTGACGTGCTCTATGTGTGCATTACTGGTGACTGCATGACTTTGAAACCCATTCTTTTTGCTTAGTTGGAAACCCAGTGCTTCATTAGTAGGTGATTGTAGTGTGTGTGTATAACTATGTGAGATGCTATTGACTTGGGTGTTTTTGCTTGTGATCCATCAACAATGTCGGAACATAGTTTGTGAGGAAGAAAAGGGAAGAAAGCGGGCAACACTTACATTTGTTTTAAAATTTTTTATGGATACTACGATGTGTATTAGGTCAATTTTCCCATATGCGGTCGTAAATAAATTTTGCGATCCAACTTACAAACCACAGACGGATTTACAATACTTCCCAAAGATAGTCCATCAGTCTGTGATGTGTTCATAAATCAATTTATGGGTTGTATGTAACTTACATTTCAAACTTATCTAGGCTTATCACAGATCACTTACGAACTCTTATACGCCTCGTACATTGGTAGTACGATCCATATAGATTCATAAGTCGTATATACTAAAGCTTGTAATTTTCCCTCCACTTATGCCCATGTTTTACTGTCCACAAAATGGAATTGCGGGCCATTTGTTGGAATCGTAAGTGGTATTCAGAGAGTTGCCAAATTTAATCATACCTGAGGTTCAACTTACGATTTTCATTTATGAGTTGCATGTTAATTCTGTGGTCCATAACTGGTCCCATAAGTTGAAGGTGTCGATTTCTCCTATTTTCTGAAGGTGTAGTCCTCCATGTATAGTGTGAAAAATCATTTTGAGGCTTATAGATGCACTTACCTATACCAATCCTTACCTTTCCTCTATGTTTATAACGTGTGACCAAAATACCCATTTATTTATACTTGGGTTGCTTCCCAAGAAGCACTTGATTTAACTTAGCGGCATGGCGTAGATACCATAAATAGTATGGATCACATGGGTTGCCCCCCCAAGAAGGGCTTGATTTAACATTGTAGCATGACGCAGATACTACAAATAGTACAAAAATATAAGTATTAACTAGCCCACAACTATATACAGGGTCCTACATTCGTCCCGATGATTCCAAACCAATTCCGTACCATAGAAAACTTACCAACATGCCTTTTGAGCACACGAGTCTAAGGTCAATCTGAGCTATCCCCTCGACTCTAAATCCACCACCAAAAACAGAAACTCAAAGTATGAATAAGAGCCAAGTTTCAAGGCTATCAAAACAACCAAATGCACATTGATAATAACAAATCAATATGCGATAAAAAAATGCCAAAGAGACGTACGGAAAAATCTTAACATACCTTGCGAATGAAAACAAGAATCTTAGCTGAACCCTGATCTACGAACCACCAAGGTACTTCCCTAAAACAGCAAGTCACGCAACACCCAATACAAGTCAACACAAATATATACAAAGCAACCCACAAATCTACCAACAAATCGACAAAGTGATTCTCACGATGCGACTCAAGTTCTACGTATTCAACCGTCTTACCGATGTACCATAATTGCTAAGACAACACTCGGATCCCAAATATATTCACAACTCGAAGACCACTAGAAATAGCATACCAACAAGGTTTCAGTGGCACAAACTAAAGGCTACCAAAATAATCACATGCACGATGATAACGACAACACAGATTTCACGAATAACATGGCGAAAAGAGAAAGAAAAGGCCTTAACATACCTCGATTTAGATAGACATGATCCTAGCTGCAACATCATTCCATAATACACCAACAAACTACCATGAGCAGTATTCTAATCAACCAACACTAAGCCTATCACGACCCGAGATGGGACCCCAAATCGAGACACGGGACCTAGAACCACGAATGGCTCCAAGTCAACCCATGACATGTGTATAGAAACTCAAGAGAATAAATAAAGTGGAAACTTAAAACTTAAACATGAATAAGCAAAAGTCTAAATATCATAAAGCGTATTTCAAACGACACCATCACAATGCTAAATCTCAAAGGCGAACATACTAGTCTATGTCTGATAAGCCTCTACTATCTAATGAGATGGTAGGACAAGCCCACAGCTATCTCCAAGTTTGAAATAAAACTGGCGAAACAAGAATGAACTGATAGATGTCCTCGGATGGTGAGGACTCACCCAAATAGGGCTGAACTAGACTAAGATGGGAGCAAGCTATCGGAGAGAGTGAGTTGGATCACCCGAACTTATATCATGAAACGATATAGTATAGAGTATGAAGAGTACTTGGAATGTATTGAGTATGTATGGTAAGTAAAACATGCCAGTAAAATGTTAGTACAAGATCATGCATATAAATCAAAAGGATCGTGAGAGTAAGGACAACATGCTAAAAATCATACTTCTAAAGTAATCATGATCATGCGATATTCATCATGAGGTAAATGTAATGATCCATAGTTTAGAAATAATATCATGTAATGTACCTTACTTAAAATCATAAGTGAAAAATCATAAAAATGGTCAATGGGTCAAATATACTATTAAACATAATATCTTAATATATGAACATAAGTAAATGAAAACATGAGTAACAATGGGAGATTCTTATAACCGACATCCCTCACGTGAGCATACATGGAGCCCAACCTATAAGATCCTATAGGGGAGGGTGTCCGTACCATGCATGAGAAGGCATGATATGACTCATGGTGGCCTATACATGCATGGGAACACTCTCGTGGAGGATCCCATCATGGCTATGTTGGCACGCAGTTCTGAGATCTTGGTGCACTGGAACCCCGACCTACTCAGTGTTAAATACTACTCCAAAAATATATATAGTATTCATATCTAATAATAAAACATACTTGAGTACATGGGCTAGTTGAATTCATGAGATTCATATTCATGCTTGAGATATGTGATCTAGCCATAAAATAGGCCAGCGAGTCGACTATGATCTGTTACACCCTACAAAATTATTGATGATTATTTGATGTTTGTATGCTAGGTTAAGGGAAGTACGGGTTGTATATTGGTCGTAGATGACAAGGAAAATGTGTAAGAAGGAAAAAGCGAAGAGTATGTGAAGCTCATAAGTAAGGGTCAATTTTAAACGATCATATCTCCCAATGTATAATAACTTAGAAGCACCACAACCTACAAAATTAAAGGTCTTTAGTCTAGTTTTAAAAATATCAAACTGCTCATCAATTGGGGTTTGGAGTAAGAATTTATGGAAAATTTATCGAAGCATCCCGAGCGGTGATGTGAGCATGATGCCCCTAACTATTTAAAAATCAAATTTTCACTATTGGAAAACATTTCTATCCTAAATAAAATTGACCAGTTTGATTGGGGACTTTATTTATCTCTCAATTATAGTATTTTGAACAACTAAAATCAAAGAGTAAACCTCAAGCACAACTCTACCAATCGCAAGATAAGTTAAGAAAGTTGGTTTCCAAGTGTGCTAGGTGTTTTGGAGCTCATTTTTGTTAGTTGTTTTGGGAAAAGTTTTTGCTTTTATGGAGCTGGTTTTACTACCTATATATCCATATTTGAGTAGGTATCAAATCCATGAGAAAAGTTAAGGATTTCACCCTCCTTAAACCCCTTAAAATGAAAGCAAAAAGCTGGAAGTTTGCAGCCAAGTAAGCTGCTGATAATCTTTTTTTAAGCTGAGTTTTTGCTCATTTTTCTTTGGCTTTTTGGTAGTATATTTGGCTTCAAATATACTCTGATTTAAGGGGAAGAATTACAGAATAAGTGAGGTAAATATCTCCATTGTTTTCTCCCTCAAAAGTTAGTGAAAACTAGAAGAGAAAATGACTAAGTGTTGTTGATGTTGCTGTGTGTTGTTGTTGCGATCGTGACTACCTCTAGTAATTTATTTTGGGCTGCATTTTGTGTTATATATTATGCTTGATACTTGCCTATAAATTCTATAGATTGAAAAGGTTAAGATCTGGCCATTGAAGTAAGAAGAGTTGGTCGGAAAGAAAGTTATGTAAGGTGCCCCGTCTATCATTCTTTTAAGCACGATTTGTGTGTTGTGAATTTAGTGAGCCAGCAACCTCTTTACAAGTATTGAGGTAGTATGTTAAGCTTCATTTAAGAATTTAAAGTTTCATAGTGAGATTATGTCTATCCAAAGTGAGGCATTTAAAGTGTGATATCGTCTTGATCGTTGTCATAGTTGTACATTGAGTTGGAAACCCCTCAGAGTGGGCATTGTTAGCTTGTCCTTACTGTATAATATATATGTGTGATGTTGAATGTGTTTAATGGTCTGGCTGCTACTAAAATTGGTGAAAGAGCCAAGATGATGATGTGTAAATGATTTTAAGCAAAGTAAAGACATCACAAGCTATTAAGGGTATATGAGCTAATTGAATTAGGATTGTCTTTTTATGGTTGTCCTTTATCTAATGTGTATGTTATGTAATATGCCAGAACAAAGGGAGATTTCATAATCCCTTTCCCATAAGCCCTACGATAAGCTAGCGAGTCTCCAAGATCTATTGTCCCATCGAAGACAATCTATAAATCTTAATGAAACTCTTAGGTCATCCACAGTTCCTTATGATTTATACATGTTTGGAATACATGCATTTAAGTGCTATTTTCTAGATTTACATGTTATAAGTGCTCACTTAAAGTTATGCATTATGAAGTAGGCTTATGCAGGCACAGATTTATTGTTCATCATTTCTATGCCATATGTGTTAAATTGATCCAGTATAAGCCATATCGGCTCCATATATTATTATGATTAAGATTTATTGATTTTACCCCCATGTGGTAGACCAGTTAGAGGTATTTTTATTTTACCTCGATGTGGTACACTGGCTGGACTGATTTTACTCATGTATGGTACACCAGATAGAGGCATTCTTATTTTTACCCTATTGTGGTATACTGGCTAGACAAATTGTATATTGATTTTATGAGATGACAGCCGACATTTCAATTATAGTTTTTATTGTGCATTAGATGGTTGCATTTACACTTCAATATTGAGTTGTTATCACGTTTTGATTTTTAAGGATTCTGGGTTGTTACTATTCTTTATATCTTGCTCAATTATCATTATTAACTTATATGTTTACAGTTTTCAGCCTTACATACTAGTACATTTTATTCGTACTGACGTCCCTTCATCTAGGGACCCCTCTAGCAATCGTACTGCAGGTACAGGCTGAGGCTCAGATCATCAGATGTAGTAGGAGCCAGATTTCGGTGTAATAGTTGTGTGCTCTTCTCTTCCAAGAGCCATGTACTAGTTTTCACTATTTTGATTTTTGTGTATAGCATGGATAGTGTGGGGCCCTATCCCATGCATTTCAATTTGTTTATGTCACGACAGAACATAGGCCCGGATCGAGACTCGGGATGAGGAACCCCAAGGGATTCCAAGTCGATCCATGGCATGAACATACATCTAACTCAATCAGCAAAAGCGGAAGATCAACATGAATAATATAATGATAGTCTAAACATAAAATGAAATTTGAGATACATCACATGAGTTTAAAGTTGGATCTAAACTATGTCCGAGAAAACCTTTAATATTGACGAGTTGATGGGACAAGTCCCCCAACTAAATCCCTAAAGTTGAAACTGAAACTGAAAATACAATATAGAGGATAAGAGATGGTTCCAGGGAGATGAGGACTCACCAACTGAGATAGGCTGCTAACTCCAGAATGGCTGGCTAGGGCTGAGGCTGAGTCTGAGTACCGGAGCCTGTATCATGAAATGATACGGCATAGAGTATGCAGTCACTATATGGAATGTACCGAGTATGCATGGTAAGTAAAATGAACAATTTAAAATACATAAAAAGTTCATAAGAATAGGACATCATGTTCATTACGTAAATACCATAGTGTAAACATAAGGCTTAAGGTTTTCAAAACATTCGTAAATTACCATAATCATAATCATATGAGTAAAACTTTATTGAACATGACTTGAGCCAAAGTGAATGATCATAAACATGCATGAATCATTGAGGAACAGTGTGAGATTCTTATAACCGACATACCCCATATGAGCACACATGGAGCCCGACCTGTAAACCCCTAGTGGGGAGGGTGTTCATACCTTGCCAAGGGTATAACCATGAAAAATGTATGATATCACTCATGAAAGACCCATTCGAGCAAAAGGGACAGTCTCAAGGGAGGACCCATTGTGCCCTACGGTGGCACGTAGTTTTGAGACTCGGGGAAAAACCTAGGCCTCGAACCTACTCAATGTTAAATAATACTCCAAAAACATATATAGTGCTCATAGGATAATATACATGAAATTCATGGACTAGTTAAATGATGGTAATCATAAGCATGCTTGAAATATGTGAACTAGCCATGAAATAATGCATGTGAGTGGGCCATAATCATGAATCATAAATCATGAGATTCATGCATACTTGTAAAACATGTAAATACTTGATTCATAAATTCATGATGATAACTCGAGAGAAATCATATCATAAGTAATAAATCATAATGGGTTAATGAACATCAATATAAAAGTAAAATCATAACTTGAACTTTCATAAAACATGCATAATTGGGAATAGTTTTGTAGAGATTTAAATCCATAAGTTTATAATCGAAATAGTTGTAAAATTTGCCCATGATTTATAGAATATAAATTGATACATGAAGGAGATTAACGCATAGATAGATCATAAGGATTTCATAAGAATTGGAATAAAACCCCATAAAATTATCAATAGAATTTCATGAATTTGGGAGGGATTGGGCATGGGCGTGAACATATTCACCCATTCATAACCCTACATACCTCAGATGGATTGATTTCACCACTCCCTTAATTGCCCAATGAAAAATTGAGGATAAACTTGAAGGAATTAAGCTTGATCACCTCCTTAGCTCTCTAAGTTTGTATGCATGAGTAGGAATAGTCTAGAATGAAGTTGACCCTCTTAATACTCACTGTTCATAGCTAAAACGACATAGTTTAGGCCTTAGGATCGTAGGAATCATGGATAAGTCCTTAGTAAATTCACAGAAAATAATTGACTGCCAGTCCCCACGAGGTACTGGACGAGTCGTTGACCAAGGCCATGACTCGTGGACTCCAATTATCGAGTACACTGCCAACTTTTCCCCAGGGCTCATCACAGGACAGTGCACGAGTTGTTACTGGTGACTACAACTCGTGGTCACCACTCTTTGTCTTCACTTCCCAAAAATCATCAACTCTTAGCCAATCCTGACCACAGCTGACTCAATGAGTCGTGGGGCTTGACCACAACTTGTGTTCATGACCGTGGTGATCCCAAATAACAAATTTCCAAACTCAAGTCCAGCACCTCATCACGAGTCACTTTACGACTCGTGGTCTACCCCACGGGTCACAGAACGAATCATTCTGTGACTTGGAGTAGAATTCCTAGTTTTCTCCATTTTAAACCCCCAGGTCTAATCTTAGGGTTTTTGGGGAATTACAATATCTCCCCCTTGGGAACATTCATCCTCGAATGTTGGAAATCATACAGAAAAGTAGAGAAATGCAATCACCATATTCAAGTACAGATCATATTAGCTAAAAACTAATTGGATAACTAACTCTGATTCAAACTACATGGTTGGACTGAATTCATGAATCATACATACATACATAGACATGAAGGAAACTGGGGAACATGAACTAAACACAAAGCTTAATAGAGTTTTAGGGAAAAAATTGATACCCCAAGTTGGAACTGAGCTAGTAGGGAATAAATATGGGTATCTAGCCATCAGATCTGCTTCGGCTTCCCACGTAGCTCCGTCGACATGATGATTCCTCCATAACACTTTAACTGAAGCTACTTCCTTGTTTCTTAGCCTTCGAACCTGACCATCCAGTATTTCCACCTAGAACTTCCTCATAACTAAGGCTCTCTTTCACACCTATACTCTCCACCGGAAAAACTAGAGCTGGATCCCCCCAAACACTTTTTTAAGAGAGGTACATGAAAAAAAGGATAAAAAGAAGCTAATTCTGAGGGAAACTCCAATTCATATGCCACCTGGCCAACCCGCTTCACAATCCGATATGGGACAACATAACGAGGACTGACTTTTCCTATCTTTGTGAAACTCATCACTCCTTTCATGGGAGACACCTTTAGAAACACCCAATAATCAACTTTGAACTCAAGTTCCCTCCTTATCACATTAGCATAGGACATTTGGCGGCTTTGAGCTATTTTCAACCTATCCTGCATGAGTTGAAGTTTATGTATGGCCTTATCGCACTATAAATTGAACAATTAGCTTCTAAAATCAAGTTTTCACGAAATATTTTCTGAAAACCGCAAAGAAGCAAAGGGAGAAGTCAAGAACTCACCTATGGTTCACCAAATTTACCTTCTCTTTTATCCATTCTTGTAAGTACATTACCTTAACCATGTTTTTGAGTATTTGTACGAACATGATTGGCTAAAACCCTTCCTCTAGGGTTGAGGCTATGTGATATGATTGTAATTGCATGAATTCCTTTTGGTTTGAGTTGTTAATTGTTGTTTTGTCTTACATTCTACTTTATGGTTGTTTTTATGCTTGATCACCATGAAAACAAATGTGTTAAGCTTAGGTAAAGAGCTTGAAAGAACAACTGTACGCAAGAATAAGAGAATGTAGGGGGCGAGTTCTTATCTTTCGGTATGATTCACGGTTAGGATAGAAATTATACCTAATTTTCCTTGCTTGGTTGATAAAACGGGATGATAGAAAGACACCAGCTTAGAATTGTCACTCCACCACTCATAGAAGTAGTTGTGAAGCTAAGTTGAGTTAAATGATTAGAGGTACGAAAGTCCATAATCAAGAGCATAAACCCCGTAAACCACATCCATGTAGTTGAATTTCCCACGAACTAGGATGTCACATCCCCGCTCAGCAATGTAGTTGTGAGGCTAGTTTAGCGTGTTTAGAGGCTCGAGAGACCATGAACATCTCATTTTCAAACTATGTGAGCACAGTTAATAATTTCATATGTGAACCATTACAAAGTGTAGCATTTCATGATTATCCGACCTTAGCTCTAGTTGCTTCTTATATTGTTTCTCAAGTATTTTGTGATAACCCCTAGACTTAATTATAATTTTCTAAAAACTTCTATAATCAACACTTGTGAAGGTTAATCTCACACTCGAACATCATAATTTGCTGAATTGGTCCAGTCCCTGTGGGTTCGACATCTGGCTCTTAAAAAAGGTCACTGTATTACTTGTACGACCGCGTACACTTGCAAGTGCGCTGGAGAACAGTCTTCTCCATAGGGGAGATGGAGTACTTCGCTATCAAGGCACTTGTATATCCTGGACATTGATGATTTGAGAAGTCGGATGTTTCATGGGGCTCACAGTTTTGGATATTCTACACATCCAGGTTCTACCAAGATGTACCATGGCCTACGGGAAATCTATTGGTGGAATGGCATGAAGAAGGACATCACAGAATTTATAGCTAAATGTCTGAATTATCAGCATATGTAGGTTAAACACCAGAGACTGAGAGGTGTGCTTCAGGATATCAGTATCCCTACTTGGAAGTGGGAAGAAATAAATATGGACTTCATAATAGGGTTGCCTCGCACTCATCGATAGTATGACTCCATGCAACCTAACTAGCTCTCGAATGTACAATTTGGCATAATCTTCTGCTAAATCAATGGTTCTGACCGATAAAAAATGAGCAGCTTTGGTCAACCTGTCCACGACCACCCATTTAATAGTAGTTGTTATTATATGCAAACTCAATAAGAGGAAAATGATAATCCCAACTACCCTTGAAGTCAATCACACACGCTCTTAATATGTCATCTAGAGTCACAATAGTCCATTCCTCCTAACCATCTATTTGCTGGTGAAAGGCTATGCTAAGCTTGACCTGAGTTCCAAGTCCCTTCTAAAACGATCTCCAGAAGTGAAAGTTAAACTACGTACCTCTGTGTGATATGATGGATGTACAAAATTTTGCCCGTCATGGAATGGCTCTATGGCACAGAGGTGGACGCGCCAATTTACCTTTGTGACATGGAGATATCATGAATGCACACTGGAAATCAGTTGAAATTGACACTCGGTTGAAGCTTGCCGCGATGGCCGGCGCTGCACACTGCCTGTGCAGTGCGATGGCCTGCGTGACACGGCCATTGTCGTGCAGATGCGCCTGGCATGGCATGGCGTTGGCGCGCAGGTCGCCTACTTGCTGACTTCTTCTTGCTCCTGGCATTGGCATGGCACGGCGCTGGGTGCGGCACACGCACAGCGTGGCACGCTGCCTGGCGCGGCCAGCCTTGCCACGTCATGGTTCCTTACCGACTTTTGCAATTTGCTTCCCATTCCATTCCTCCACTTCACCATCATAAATTAATCCCTCAAATGCATTTTTAGCCTACAAAAACAAGGAGTAATCATGTTGGTTAGTATATATCAAAATTTACATAAAATCACATGAGAATGTAAATGCATAAATAGACAAACATTACTAAACTAAGTTATAAAATAGCACTTGGGCGCGCGATTATGCCCAAGATCACTACCCCACACTTCAATCTTTGTTCGTCCTTGAACAACCCTTTTATATCACATGCATATGAAGACTCCCACATAGCTAATTTAGCAAGACAATTCAAGCTACGACTACAATGACTATTTGAGATAGCAAGTTAAAAATAGAGCATGCAAGATTTAACCATTAAAATTAAATACAACCATGTTAAGACTTCCTAACCTCAAGAATCGACTCTCAATCTCAGCAAACTCATGCACATCAACCGATCAAGAATCTGACATGAATTTTATCTTTCATTAAACATGTGCCCTCACAACACAAGAGAGTTACCCATTTTCACTCACAAAGTTTGAAATCACACCATGTATGGGTATATAAATGGAAATTAAGCTCGTTCTCACAGAGAATCCACATGCATCATGTAGTGACCCATAAGCTTGCCTTTAGTATATTACTCCACTAATTTACGGATGTGTGAACGTAAGATCAAGTAGGACTTAATGGATTGTAATGTAAGCTAAGGGACGGGTAGGTACTATTATGGATAATAACAATGGCTATCTTCCCCAAGCGCTTTTAATACATCACACCTTCAATATGGACATCTCTTCTCTTACTTCACCCTCCTGCTTTTCACTCTTAAATTTCCTCTTCTTGTTCCCATTTCTTTAAGCACACTTAGCTTGTTAGTCAGGAGTACTTAAGCAACTTTTTCATTCATTTGTTATCTAAATCCTTACCAATACTCAAGCATTTTAAAACAAGTGCACCTTTGACCTTTCTCAACTCCCACAACTGTTATTTTTCCTTCTTTTTCCCGATTCTCACTCCTTTACTCTTTCAGATTTTTCACTTAATAGCTTATGAGTTTTGGATCAAATTCAAGGCTAATGAAAGAAAAAGGATTAGGCTTATGTTTTAGCTATCAAAGAATAGGCTTAAGGCTCAATGGGGCTAACTAGGATTCAACATTCAAGGTAGGTAAGGCGAAGGTTAGAAATTTGGCTCATTCAAAGAAATGCCTAAATCATCTCCTACACTCTACATCCTTCATTTCGTTTTGTATACACCCCAGGCAAGTTCTAGACACTCCACAATTAACTAGGATTCAACATTCAAGGTAGGTAAGGCGAAGGTTAGAAATTTGGCTCATTCAAAGAAATGCCTAAATCATCTCCTACACTCTACATCCTTCATTTCGTTTTGTATACACCCCAGGCAAGTTCTAGACACTCCACAATAGCATGGAATATTCAAAAACCTTGCACTCTCAGCACATGCTCAATTTAAGACACATTCAGCCGACTCTTAACTCAGCCAATCACAGGAATTCAAAATTAAGCTTTAATCACATTGAGTCACATTCAAGCGCCTAGGTGTCTCAAACAAAGTTATACACTTCTTACATGCTTCAACACTAATCACACTTGCATCTTACAATCATGTATAGCACATAACAAGAACATCATACCATCAATTAGCTACGGGTTCAAAAACCAAAACCAATTGACTAATTTTCCCTCAAGACGATCGTCATCCATACATCGTCGGACATAGTCTCTACCTATCACTAAAAACACTACGTACAGACAAAGAAACTTTTTATTCTTCGGTTCAAAGACCGCCCATCGGAAAAGAATCGAAAAGAAAAACCAACGGGTGATGAAATCATGCTCAACTCAATAATCTTTTTTAACCAATGCTTATTAAGCACGAAATTCACCCAAAATCATTAAGCAAAAAAAATTTTAAATTTCCCTCACCCCACAGTTGAATCATGCTATGTCCCCAAAGAATCTAATTAAAATTCAAAAGGGTGAGAAATTCTCCCTAAGGCCTATAGGCCTAGCTAACAACATGTTTTTCATCGTATTTGCACAAGTGGGCATTTGACCCCACACTTTTCCTCTTCCATGCTTCTTAGCTTCCTCCTCCAAGGGTACTCAGATTTCCCCTCCATCCGTGCTTAAATTTCCACCAAAAACAACACAAGTTTAAAATAAATAAAATCAACACAAGAAAAAAATTAAAAATTATACTTGTGGTACCCTTGGGTTGCCTCCCAAGCAGCGCCTAATTTTACGTAGCGGCAGGACGTAGACTATCCTTTTCAAGACATCCTCATACATGGGTTCCCTTTCGAGAACCATCTTCTTTTCTTTTTATTTTTCGAGGGAACAACCACCACTCTGTCCCTCTCTTCCTCCAACTTCTTCTCACAGTGAAGCCCTTTATCAGATTCAGGCTAAAAACTAATCATCTCCTTTGGTTGTGGACCCATGGAATCTACCACCCCACACTTATCCTCCGAGAACACACTGACCTTACAAAGGTTTCTGTAATGTGTGGGTTGGTTGACCTCCTGGTAGACTCAGAAGAGTTCTTCTTCATCCTCAACCCTTATTTTTAGGGTCCCTGCTCTTACATCGATAATGGCTCCTCCAGTGGCCAAGAATGGCCGTCCCAAGATCAGGGGTACCTGATCATCAACATGAAAATCCAATATGATAAAATCAGCGGGTATAATAAACTTACCCACTTTGATGAGAAGGTCCTCTATAATTCCATCCGGTGCCACTTGCGACTTGTCTACCAACTACAGCATCAATTTTGTTGGTCTCGGTTGACCCAACCCCAAGGTATTAAACAAAGATAGGGGAATTAGATTAACTGCTGCCCCTAAATCATATAAATCTCGTATCACCTCAGCTTTACCAATTTGTATAGAGAGGGTAAAACTCCCTGGGTCTTTGAGCTTTTTAGGTATCTTGCTCATTACCCTGTGGCTGCACTCTTTGGTCAGTGCTACTGTTTGGACATCCACCAATCTGACTTTATTGTCCACCACATCTCTCAAGTACATAGCATACTTGGGCATTCCCTACAAGACATCAAGTAAAGGAAAATTTATGTGAAATTCTTTAAAAATATCAAACAACTTTCTAAAGCATTCCTCCTCCTTGCTCTTTTTGAATCTTTGCGGAAATGGTGGTGGTGGTCTCTGTGTTGGCTGCAATGTTGATTTTTCATTTTGTTTCCCCACACTCTGCTTTTCTCCCTCATCAGTGAATGGTCCCGCTCTAACCAAATCCGTCTGCATCTCATTTCTCTTCTCTTTCGGTGTTGTATCAGGCAATTGCTTGCCACTCCTCAGACTGATAGCATTGACCTATTCGGGTTTTGTGTCTATGTCACTGGGTAGTCCTCCCTGTGGTCTAATGTAGTGAGTGGCTACTATTTGACCCATCTGCTTATCTAGATTGTGGGTGGCCAATTGCTGATTTTTCAAATCTTATGCCATCCTCGCCTGATTCTCTGCTAACTAGGTCTGTGTCTCCATAATTCTCTGCAACGTCTCTTCAATGTGCTGCTCATCTGGCTATCATTCTGCCTATTCTGCTGCTGATACTACTGTTGCTGGGGTTGCTGGTAGCTTTGCCTTTGATTTCCACCCCAAGAAAGACTCGGGTGGCTCTACCAACTCTTGTTGTAATTGTTCCCAAAATTCTGATTGTTCCTCTAAACATTCCCAACAAAATTGACCGATTCTAGATTTTCCACGCATGATTCTGCATTATGCCCATCATTGTCGTAGATTTCACACCAACTCAGAGCTTGCTGAACTACGTTTACCTAACCCTATTGTTGGTTCATACTCAGTTTACTGAACTGAGTCATCATCTGATGCTGAAATGATGCTAGCTGTGCCGCCAAGGCATTTACACCATCTATCTCTATCAGTCCTGTTGTTCTCTTTCCCGCCCCTCTCGATGATTCGCTGTGCCACTCTGGATTTCCCCGAGCAATCTTGTTCAACAAAGTGTACAACTCATCATAAGTATTTTCTAATGCTTGCCCACCCGATGTAGAGTCTAGTAAAATTTTTGTGTGTGGGTCTACATTTTCTACAAAGGTATGGGCTAGCACTTCATTGGATTGTTGATGATGAGGAAAGTTTCTCAATAATGACTTGAATCTCTCCCAAGCCAAATACAAGTTCTCCTCCGGCCTTTTCTTGAAGCTTAATATTTCACTCCTGAGTTTCGCAGTCTTGCCTGAAGGAAAGAATCTGATAAGGAACTTCTTTGCCAAATCATCCCAAGAAGTTATGGAATTCGGTGGCTCAAATTTCAACCACCTCTTTGCCTCTCCCAACAATGAGAATGGGAAGAGGGTAAGTCGGACATAATCTGCGGACACTCCGGTGGGGACGAATGTGTCTAATCTCAACGAAGTTCTGTAAGTGCTGCTCTGGGTACTCATGAGTCATCCCAGTGAACTGGCCACTAGAATGTAACAGTTGCACCATAATCTGTTTCAGTTAAAAGTTTCCTCTAGAATCCGGTTTGCGAATACTAGAGGTCACATTTGTCGCTAGTAGGATAGCCACATCGCAAACTGGTCAGGCTGCCATGATATCCAGTAAAAACTTTGCTTGTCCTACCGGTGTGTGTTGTTGTAACCTCTCCTGATGTCTCTTTAGCTTTCGCTCTAGAGCTTCCCTCCTGCGTAAATGAATTTGACGTTCAGGTTCAAGCAACGGTTCCACTAGCTCTCTATTCCTTGTCAGCTCTACAAGGACAACCTATCACCTGTAATATGTCAGACAAAGACCAAGTTTCTCAACACTTAAGGAAATTAAAAATCACATAAAACATAAAAATTTACTAAATTTCGCCAGTCCCCCAGCAACGGCACCAAAAAATTGTTGCGCTCCAGCGCACTCGCAAGTGTATGCGGTCGTACAAGTAATACAGTGACCCTTTTTAACAGTCGGACGTCAAACCCACAGGGACTGGACCAATTCAGCAAATTATGATGTTCAAGTGTGAGATTAACCTTCACAAGTGTTGATTATATAAGTTTTTGGAAAATTATAATTATGTCTAGGGGTGATCACAAAATACTTGAGAAACAATATAAGAAGCAACTAGAGCTAAGGTCGGATAATCATGCAATGCTACACTATGTAATGGTTCATGAATGAAATTATCAATTGTTGTCTCACATAGTTAGAAAATGCGATGTTCATGGTCTCTCGAGCCTCTAAACACGACAAACTAGCCTCACAACTACATCGTTGAGCAGGGATGTGACATCCTAGTTCGTGGGCAATTCAACTACATGGATGTGGTTTACGGAGTTTATGCCTTGTTTATGGACTTTCGTACCTCTAATCATTTAACTCAACTTAGCTTCACAACTAATTCAATGAGTGGTGGAGTGACAATTCTAAGCCGGTGTCTTGCTATCATCCCGTTTTATCAACCAAGCAAAGGCAAATTAGGTATAATTTCTATCCTAACCGTGAATCATATCGAAAGATAATGAACTTGCTCCCTACATTCTCTTGTTCTTGCCTAGGGTTGCTCTTTCAAGCTTTTACCTAAGCTTAACGCATTTGTTTTCATGGTGATCAAGCATAAAAACAACCATAATGTAGAATGTAAGACAAAACAACAATTAACAACTCAGCCAAAATGAATTCATGCAATTACAATCATATCACGTAGCCTCAACCCTAGAGGAAGGGTTTTAGCCACTCATGTTCGTACAAATACTCAAAAACATGGTTAAGGTAATGTACTTACAAGAATGGATAAAAGAGAAGGTAAATTTGGTGAACCCTAGGTGAGTGCTTCACTTCTCCCTTTGCTTCTTTACGGTTTTCAGAAAATATTTCATGACAACTTGATTTTAGAAGATAAGGGTTCAATTTATAGTAAATAGGGAATGTACAAAATTTTGCCCGTCATGGAATGGCTCTGTGGCACGGAGGTGGATGCGCCAATTTACCTTTGTGACACGGAGATATCACGAATGCATACTAGAAATCACTTGAAATTGACACTCAGCTAAAGCTTGCCACTATGGCCGGCGTAGCACGCTGCCTGTGCAGCGCGATGGCCTGCGTGACATGGCCACTGTCGCGCAGATGTTCCTGGTGTGGCACGGCTCTGGCCTGTAGGTGGCCTGCTTCCTGCCTTCTTCTCACGCCTGGCATTGGCATGGAACGACACTGGGCGCGGCACATGCACAGCGTGGCACGCTACCTGGCACGGCACACTCACAGCGGGGCACGCTACCTGGCGCGGCCATCCTTTCCACGGCATGGTTCCTTGCCGACTTTTGCAATTTGCTTCCCATTCCATTCCTCCACTTCACCCATCATAAATTAATCCGTCAAATGCATTTTTAGCCTACAAAAACAAGGACTAATCGTGTTGGTTACTATATATCAAAAGTTACGTAAAATCACATGAGAATGTAAATGCATAAATAAACAAATATGACTAAACTAAGTTATAAAATAACACTTGGGCACGCGATTATGCCCAAGATCAAAGACCTCTACCTTCTTATTTTGAACTACTTTCTTTAACGTTACCAAAATAGGGTCTTCATCTTATCTAGCTTTGACGTCAGTTTCTATGGATGATTCTGAACCGTTCTGAACTATAACACCACCATCGACCGAGTCAACAAAACGAACTCCCATCCGTGGAAGTCGATGCACATCCTTCACCAGCGCCTTCTTTCCCTTATCCACATGGGACACACTCTCCATAGAGAGTCTACTAAGTGCGTCTCCCACCATATTAACCTTACTCAGATTGTAAAGGACACCCATATAATAATCCTTTAGTACCTCTAACCACCTCCTTTGGTGTAGATTTTGATCCTTTTGGGTAAACACATATTGTAGGCTTTTGTGTTCCGTAAAAACATTTACATGGACCTTGTAAAAATAGCGTCTCCATATCTTCAAGGAAAATACCACTGCCGCCAATTCAAGATCATGGGTCGGGTAATTTCTTTCATGAACCTTCAGCTTCCGGGAAGCGTATGCTATGAATTTACTAAGCTGCATCAGAACACAATGAAGGCTGACCCTAGAAGCATCGAAATACACCACATATCCATCGGTACCCCTGGGTAGGGTTAACACCGGTGCTAAAGTAAGTCGAGTCTTCAACTCCTGGAAACTCCTTTCACAAGCAACTGACCATTGGAATTTCACTTTCTTTTGGGTCCATTTGGTCAATGGCGCTGCAAAAGATGTAAAGCCCTCAACAAACCTCCGATAGTAGCTAGCTAAACCCAAGAAACTCCTATTATCTGAGGTCTTGACTGGTCTAGGCCAATTCTTCATCGCTTCTATCTTTTGAGAGTCCACATGAACACCCTCACTAGACACCACATGGCCCAAAAATGCCACTGAGTTTAGCCAAAACTCGCATTTACTGAATTTAACATGTAATTGGCAATCCTTGAGAGTCTGTAATACCACCCTCAAATGAGCGGCATGCTCCTCCTCGCTCCGAGAGTATATCAGGATGTCATCAATAAATATGATAACGAACATATCCAAGTATGGCTTGAACACCCAATTCATCAAGTCCATAAAAGCTGCAGGAAGCATTTGTTAGTCCAAAAGACATAACTACATACTCATAATGATCATACTGTGTGTTAAAGGCTGTCTTCAAAATATCACTCTCCCAAACCCTGAGCTGATGGTATTTGGATCTGAGGTCTATCTTTGAAAAGCACTTCGCACCCTGAAGCTGATCAAAAATATCATCAATCCTGGGAAGAGGATACCTGTTTTTGATGGTGACTTAGTTCAATTGCCGATAATCAATGGACAACTGAAGAGAACCATCCTTCTTTCGAACAAATAGAACTAGTGCACCCCATGGAGACTTGCTAGGTCTGATGAAACCCTTGTCTTGCAGATCCTTCAAATACTCCTTTAGCTCATCTAGAGCCATTCTATAAGGAGAAATAGATATAGGTTACGTGTTGGGAAGAAGGTCAATAGTGAAATTGATTTCCCTCTCGAGAGGAATACCAGTAGATCATCAGGGAACACTTATGGATACCCACATGCTACTGGAACTGACTGGATAGTCGGGGTTTCGGATGTATCATCCTTAACCCTAACTAAATGGTATACACAATCTTTGGAAATCATCTTTTTGGCCTTAAGGTAGGAAATGGAACGACGTACATGCACAACTGAACTACCCTTCCAATCTAGGACAGGCTCACCTGGAAATCTGAACTTTACAACATGGGTTCTACAATTAACTGAGGCATAACATGCGTGTAGCCTATTCATTCCAAAGATAACATCGAAATTTGTCATGGCTAACTCTACTAGGTCTGTTGGGGTGATTTTCTGAAGAACTGAGACCTGGAAATTTCTATATACCCGTCGGTCTATAACTGAATCACCAATTGGAGTAGAGACTAAGAAAGTTTCTTATAGGATTTAGGGACTGACTCCGAAACTACTAGTAAAAGATGTCACAAAAGACAAGATTACCCCTGGATCTAACAAAGCATAAACATCAAGGTGGAAAACGCGTAACATACCAGTAACCATGTTGGGGGAAGTCTCCTGCTCCTGTTGACATGCAAGGGCATACCTATTCAGACGCTGACCGCCAGTTGAACTAGTCGAAGCACCATGTTGGGAGGGATGTACTGCTGGAGCTGGTACACTAGCGGATAACATACAGGCTCAACCACCCCCTAGTCTAGCTGAAGGGCAATTCCTGAGTTTGTGTCTAGGTTTGCCACACCCTAAACAAGCGTCTGACCTAACTAAACACCTCCCTAGCTGGTTCTTGCCACACTTCACACAGACTGGGAAGGTGCACTCTGTCTGCATGCTACCCTGCCCCCTCGAATCTGAGGGCTTGCTCCTCTGATCACTTTATGGTCTAGATGGTATACTAGCTAATAATGGTGCTGGAGCAAAAGACCTATGATGAGACTACTAGTGAAGTCCGCTCCCTGATCTATGTTGAGAAATTGCATTAGTGTCTATTCTGGCCCTCATAACCTCTCTCCCCCTCTGATACACTGTCTCCATCTGCTGGCGTGTAAAACTATGGGGGAAAATCCATGTCCTAATGCAGCATGGCGATCCTACAATCCTTATCCAGGTGGTCCGCCACTCCATGTACAAACTTGCTCACCCGAGCTCTCTGTTCTGCCACAAACTATGGTGCATACTTGGATAAACAGGTGAACTCCAAAGCGTACTCCTGAACTGTCATGTTAACCTGCTTTAGATTCACAAACTCTACCACTTTCATCTCCCTCATCTCATGAGGAAAGAACCAATCTAGAGAGGCTGCATAAAACTCATCCTAACTGATAGGGCCTACTCCCACTACCCTACTATCTTTCCACTATTTGAACCAGATATGCACAACCCCTTTCATTGATAAGAGGCAAAGTCGATGCACTCCCCATTTGTCACTCCTATGACCCGGGTGATCTTCCAAATCTCATCAATGAACTCATGTTGATCCTTGTCCATTTTTGACCCAAGAAACTATGGCGGGTTCATCTTAAGAAAATCCCTGACCTGAGCCGCCGGTGCGTTCTCGTTCTGAGGGAGATGTGCCACCGCTTGTTGATTGACATGGGCGGTTAAGGAATATGCTAGCATCTATATGGCTTCCCTGAATTCAGAGTGGGCAGCCGACTCTGGTGCATGCACCTCATGGGCTGGTGGGGCCTGATGGTGCCCCTCTCAGTTGCCGTTCTCGTGCTTGTTTCCATTTCTCCTTTAGTTCACTCGACGTGGAGGCATGATTTTGCAAACATGTATAGCACGAGTTAGAAGGATAAATAGACATTTCATCGCACGACATGAGATGATAAAAGAAGGGAACATTTCCTAAATGTTTCGTGGCCTCTTCATCATAAGTGTGCGCACTTCTCACCCATGAAAAAGACTATACTTAACGCGACTTTCGGACACCCTAGGACACTTCAAACCATTGCTCCAATACCAAGTTTATCACGATTCGAACATGGGCCGGGATCGAGACACAGGACGAGGAACCCCGAGGGACTCCAAGTTGATCCATGGCATGAACATACATCTAACTCAATCAACAAAAGAGGAAGATCAACATGAATAACATAATAGTAGTCTGAAAAAAAATGAAATCTAAGATACATCACATGAGTTTAAAGCTGGATATAAACTATGTCCAAGAAATCCTCTAATATTTATGAGCTAATGGGACAAGACCCCCAACTAACTCCCTAAAACTGAAACTGAAAATACAAGATAGCTGATAAGAGATGGTCCTCGAGAGATGAGGACTCACTAACTGAGAAAGGCTTCTAACTTCGGAAAGGCTAGCTAGGGTCGAGGCTAAGTTTGAGTAGCGGAGCTTATATCATGAAATGATACAAAATAGAGTTTTCGGTCTGTATGTGGAATGTATTGTGTATTCAAGGTAAGTAAATACATAAAAAGTTCATAAGAATAGGACAGCATGATCATAATATAAATACCACAATGTTAACATAAGGCATAAGGTTTTCCAAATATTTGAAAATTAGCATAATCATAATCATAAGATAAAATCTTTATTGAATATGAATTGAGCCAAAGTGCATAATCATAAACATGCATGAAATCATGAGGAACAGTGGGAGATTCTTATAACTGACATACCCCATATGAGCACATATGGAGCCCGACCTATAAACCCCTATCGGGAGGGTGTTCGTACCTTGCCAAGGGTAGAACCATGAAAAAGATGTGATATCACTCATGAAAGGCCCATTCGTGCAAAGGGGATAATCCAAGGGAGGTCCCATCATGACCTACAGTGGCACGTAGTTTTGAGACTCAAGGAAAAATTTGGGCCTCAAACCCACTCGGTGTTAAATACTACTCCCAAAACATATATAGTGCTCATAGGATAATATACATGAAATTCATGGACTAGTTAAATCATGGCAATCATAAGCATGCTTGAAAATACATGAACTAGCCATGAAATAAGGCCCGTGAGTCTGCCATAATCATGAATCATAAATCATGAGGTTCATGCATAGTTGTAAAACATGTATATACTTGATTCAAAATTCATTATGAGCCATCGAGAGAAATCATATCATAAGTCATAAATCATAATGGGTTAATGAACATCAACATCAAAGTAAAATAATAACTTGAACTTCCATAAAACATGCATAATTGGGAATAGTTTTGTACATATTTAAGTCCATAAGTTTATAATTGAAATAGTTGTAAAATCGGCCCATGATTCATAGAATATAAATTGATACATGAAGGAGATTAATCCATAGATAGATCATAAGGAATTCATAAGAATTGGGATAAAACACCATAAAATTATCAATAGAATTTCATGAATATGGGAGAGATTGGGCATGGGTGTGAACAAATTCACCCATTCATCAGATGGATTGATTTCACCACTCCCTTAATTTCCCAATGAAAAATTGAGAAAAAACTTGAAGGAATTAAGCTTGATCACCTCCTTAGCCCTCTAAGTTTGCATGCATGAGTTGGAATAGTCTAGAATGAACTTGACCCTCTTAATACTCACTGTTCATAGCTTAAAATGACATAGTTTAGGCCTTAGGATTATAGGAATTATGGATATGACCTTACTAAATTTTCAAAAAATAACTGACTACCAGTCCCCACGAGGGACTGGACGAGTCGTCGTCCAAGGCCATGACTCGTGGCCACCAATCGTTGAGTACACTTCCAACATTTCCCCAGGGGCTCATCATGGGACACTGCACAAGTCGTTACTGGTGACCACTACTTGTGGTTACCACTCATGGTCTTCACTGCCCAAAAATCATCAACTCTTAGCCAATCCTGACCACGACTGACTCAATGAGTCGTGGGGCTTGACCACGACTTGTGTTCATGCCCGTGGTGATCCCAAATAACAAATTTCTAAACTCAATTCCAGCACCTCATGACGAGTCACTTTACGACTTGTGGTCTACCCCACGGGTAACAGAATGAATCGTTCTGTGACTTGGTGTAGAATTCCCAGTTTTCTCCATTTTAAACCCCTGAGTCTAATCTTAAGGTTTTTGGGGCATTACAGTTTACTCTGTAGAGGCTGATGTATACTAGTTTGTATAGTAGTTTTGATTATGTAGTCATTTTGATTTTCTATTTCTCTGTTTAGCTTTATTGTAGCCTTGTCGGATTTTTCGGTTGCTTAGTTTTCATTATCGAGACCTTATCTGTCCATTATTTATCTTGGTTGGCTATGACAATTGGCTTAGTCAGCCTTAGTGTTACATTTTTAGGCGTTATATAGTTGGCTTCTAGATCAATCATGACTCGAGTGCCAGTTGCGCCCTACCCCAATTTTGGGGCATGACAGGCCTAGTATCAGAGCGAAGTGGTGTCCTATGGAGTCCACAAAGTCGTATCTAGTAGTGTCTTTCTTATGGGTATGTTGTGTACCATACTTATAATCAGGAGGCTACAAGACATATGGAATCATTTCACTTCTTTTACTAATAGTTCATGCTATAGAGTGAGGCCATAAGTACTGCAATATTTAAATCGTGTTATTGTTTTAGAGTATGTATGTGAAAAGGATATGACAATGAGGTTGATTGGCACAGCCGTAGGATAGGGTATTAGTCGCCCTTTAGTGGATTAGGGAGATAGGTTAGAGGTTCCAAGTGAGTCTCCTGCCCCAAGTATTACAGTTCCTCCAGCATCGGTTATAGAAGTGGCAGATAGCCATCCAGCTCCTCCCATACCAGTAGTACCTAAGGGTAGTAGAGTGACAAACCCTCCTACGCCTGTGGTACTTCCGATTGTTCCAAAAGGACAGGGTCTTGAGGAAGCTGTTCAGCTGATGGCTCGTATAGCTGCAGGTCTGGAGCGATGATTGGAGGCGATAGAGAGACATAGAGTCCAGGAAATTGAAAGTTCTAGGGCTTGCGTGTTCTTGAGTTTGAGCACTCCCATATTCACCGGTTCAAACCCGAGAGATGATCCTCAAGACTTTATTGATCAGACATATAGGGTGTTGAAGGTGTTGCAAGCTACACTAACTGAGGAAGTAGAGTTGGCGGCCTTCAGACTACGTAATATGGCTATATTGTGGTATGAGGCTTGGGCTCAATCCAAAGGAGCTGATGCACCACCAGCTGAGTGGGAAGAGTTCTTCGAGGCCTTTATGCACCACTATCTACCTTGGGAGCTTTGACAAGCTCGAGCTGAGCAGTTTTTACACCTAAAGAAGGGTAGTATGAGTGTGCATGAGTGTTGTCATCGGTTTAATTCACTTTCCACGTATGCTCCACACATGGTTCAGACGATGGAGGATACAGTTCATTAGTTCGTGTTGGGAGTAAGGCTTCATATAGCTCGATATTCTTTAGGGCTATCTACTCAGGAGCACATGGACATTGCACGAATTCAGGCTTTTTCCCAAAAGGAAGAAAATTAGTTCATCAATTATGGGATACTCGGATATAGTAGGAGCAAAGGAAGAGAGCTAGGACCGTGTAATACCCTGAGAACCCAAGAATTAGACCCGGTAGTCAAAATAGTGAAAAACTAAAATTTCGCACCAGGTCACAGGATGAACTGTGAGGAGACTCATGAGGAGTGACCATGAGTCATGAGGTGACTCGTGGTCTAGTACGGTTGGTAGGGCTTGTTGAGAAGACCACGGGCATGACCACGAGTCGTGGTCAGGCCTCACAACTCGTGAGGTCTCCCATGGCCTAGAATAGTTGTGGCAAGGAGGCATTGGGCAGTAGAAGCCACGGATGGTGACCACGAGTCACGGCCACCCACCATGAGTTGAGTGTCTTTCGTTAGGTGCCCTAGTGGTTTTGAGCAGTGTACCAGACGACTCATGACCATGAGTTGTGGCCTGAGAGCACGAGTCGTCTAGTCCCTCATGGGGACTGGCAGTCAGCCAAATTTTGTGATTTTATTAAGGGCTTTTCCTTAATTCCTAAGTCCTAGGGGCCTATACTACATCGTTTAGGGCTCATTTTACAGGGTTTTAAGAGGGGAAAACCTACTCTAAGCTAAGTCATTCCATGCATGCAAATTTAAGAGTTTCAATAGAGGATTTAGAGAAAGTTTTGAAGGTTTCCGTTGGAATTTCACCTTGGGAAATTAGAGAAGTGGTAAAATCATCCCTCCCAGGTATGTAGGGTTATGAGTGGGTGTTTTCTTCTTCACCCATGCCCAAATCTCTAGCTAAGTATGAGAAATTCATATGATCAAGTTATGGGGATTTACCCAATTACATGATTCTTCAATTTCTACACATGGGTGCGATTAGATTATGTTTATATTGATGAATTCTGAAGCATGGGAAGATTTTAAATTGTTTTCAATCAAAATTGTGTTTTCTAAATTATGAAATTTAAATGCCCATGGATGAGAAGTTCATGAAAGAAGAGAATGATGATGAATGTGTGATGATGATGAGATTTGATAATGAAAAGCATGTTTCTAAAGCTACCCATGATTATGATGTTGTTTTCAAAATGAATTGAGTAGATCCAAGCATGATAAAGTTTTTGGGCAAGGCCCTTATATCAAGTATGACGATCTACTATCTCTCAAGTAAGCTTACCACATGGTTTTGAAGTAGATGCTCCCACTTATCTTTGAGCTTGTGGTATGTTTTGAAATAAAGCTTCTCATATGCATGAATTCATTAATTGAGATGTATGGATTATTGAGCTTCGTTTTCATATGATTTCGATTCTATGCATGATTTTATAATTGAGGTTTGTCAAATGACAATGTTGAGCTTCGTTTCAGACGATGTTGAGTGTTATGCATTATTCCATTGTTGAGCTTCGTGTTACATATGATGTATAGCATTGCATGTTTTGGGAGAAGAGTCTAGCATCGAGTGGGCTAAGGTTCGATCACCCAATGCCCCAGAACTACGCGCCAACGTAGGTTGATACTATTCTGTTATTTGAACCTCCCTTGTGAGCTGTTCCTGGCCCTAATGGCCCATGAGCTTGATATTGATATTATGGTAGCGTCCTTAGCCCTGGCAAGATTTTGGACGGCTCTGTCCACTTGAATGTAATAGTCGAGACCATGTAAACTCTATCGTGGCATGTCAGTTAAGTGACAAGTCTCCCAATGTCTACATGTTTCAGATTTGCATATTCATTACTTATGATTATTACATTAAGCATGCATGTTCTAAAAGTAAGGTTTGACTCATTGTTCAGCTTTTCTACAAATGTCATATGTTAGCTTTGAGCCTTTTGAGTCAGTTATGATATTATGAAGCTATGCATGGTCACATTATGAAAAGATTATGACTTTAGAATGAGAGCATGTAGTTATGTCATCTCAGATTTGAAAGCTTATGATATGTTACAAAATGCTTTAAATGATTTACTTTACTTAAGCGGTTTTACTTACCTTGCATACTCGGCACATTCCATGTACTAACCGCACACTTTCTATGTTGTATCATTTCATGATATAGGACCCATCTCCCAGGCTCAGACCCGTTCATAGTGGATTGCCAGAGTTATCTCCTACTTGGTTGGTGAATTCTCATCTTTCGAGGGATAGAGTTTCAGTTCCTTATATATTTTCAATTTCAGTATTGTTGAGTTAGTTGGGATCTTGTCCCATCAACTCATCCAAATTAGAGGCTTTTCAGACTTATGTATGTGTTAGCATCGGATGCTTATTATGATGTTATGATGAGTTAGACTTCTGCTGAGTTATATTGATGATTTCTTTAGTCTATCGGTTGAGTCTAGATGTATGCTTATTCCATGAGTCTACTTGGGGTCTCTCGAGGTCCCTTGTCCTATGTTTACAATCAGGGCCTCTGTTTGGGTCGTGATAGACCGTCGGTTCTTACAGATGGCCACAGGGTGACCCAGCGCCTTAGTCATCCAGGCAGTCAGTTAGGCCTATCAAGAGTGCCCCACCTCAATTTCAGGGATAGAGAAGAGACCAGTGCCCAGCTCAGTCTAGCTCTCGATGATAGAAGTGGGCGGGGCAGAAGAGACCACTATTGCCGCATTATCCTCAGTGTGGGAGATCCCATTCAGGTCAGTGCCGTCAGGGGTAGAATGTATGCTATCGTTTTGGGCATCCAAGGATCTTTATGAGGGATTGTTTAGATAGGGTCGAGGTAGATCAGGCACAATCAGAGTGATCAGCAGTTGCTTTATCATCCTCCGTACGACCTCCCAGACCTGATCCTTCGTTAGCAGCAGGAAGTTGCAGAGGTAGAGGGTGAGAGGCTTCTGGTTCCGAGGCAACCCATTACTGATTTTATCCTTTGGGCGGTCGGCAGGACCAGGAGGCCTCACTTGATGTTGTTATAGTTACTTTGATTATTTATTCTCATATAGTATATGTCATTCTTGATCCCGGTTCTACACTCTCTTATGTTACACTGTTAGTTGCGAGTCAGTTTGAGACAGTCCCTGAGTTATTACCTATACCATTTGTTGTTTCTACGCCAATTGGCGAATCTATATTAGCTAGACGAGTTGACCAAAACTGTGTAGTATTGGTATGTGATTGTCACATCCCGAAACTGGGGGAGGGCGCGACTAGCTCTCGATATTTGACTGACCAAGAAGCCGACTATACAACATTTGTAAGTGTAACACTTGGGCCTTCTATGCCACCTGTCACAATCAACTGGAGTAATCACCTGGACCCATCAGGTCTTAACTACCACAAATAAATAACTGAAATGTCCATTAGGCCATGACTAGGCTTAACCAAGCAATGGAAAGCCGACAAGGCCACCAACTGAATAATAGTACACATACAAAGTCCACAAAGCCTCTAATGAGTAAACTGAACTAATGGTTGGAATAGGGCTCCGACCTACCTGTAACTATAACTTAAAACTCAAGAAGAAATAACTAATCCCTAGCTCCAGGAAGAAAAGTGAATACCAACACATTCGCTGATCTCACAAACCGCTACTGCAACTGGTAATCACAGTCTCTACCTGCAGTTGCGGCACGAATGTAGGTCCCTATGTTAGGGGACGTTAGTATGAATGAAATGTATAGGTATGTAAAGCTGAAACTGTAATTATGAAATAACAATCCTGTAATAACTGACTCAACACATAAACATATAAAGGATAGATATAACCTAGAACCCTGCAACCTGAAATTGATAACAACTCACTATGACATAAGTGAACTCAACATAACTGAACCAAGAATAAGGAATAGCAACAACCTTGAATCCTAGAAATCAAAACCTAATAATAACTCTATAATGAGATGCAAATGCAATTAAGAAATGCACCACAAAGAAACTACAACTGTAATGCTAGCGGCCAGCCAACCATAAATACATATATAAAATTCATTCAGTCGGTGTACCACACCAGGGTAAAATGAAAATATGTCCAGCCAGTGTACCACATGGGGGTAAAATAAAAATATCTCCAACCAGTGTACCACACTGGGGTAAAATAAAAATATCTCCAGTGGGTGTATAATACTGGGGTAGAATAAAAATATCTCCAGCCAGTGTACCATAGTGGGGTAAATAAAGATATCTCCAGCCGGTGTACCATACCAGAGTAAAACGAAAATAAATCTCAATCACAATCATGAATGAAGCCGATAGGCCTCATACAGACTATATGTATACTTACAACCAGGAAATATGCTGACTCAGTAAGTATAACATGTGTAGGATCTTACCATGACCCCAAATACTACAATTATGCCACACACATATAGGTCTTTCATTTAGCATTTAAATATATACATATGTTGTGACTGAATTCTAGGGGAGTTCCTAGGACTGGAATATCATAAAGACTATGTAGATGTACTTTCATGATTTTAAACATCTCCTAGCAACTCTAACACAAGGAGCAAGGAGGAATATCTTAACTTAAAATTTTCTATTAACAATCTTAACATTCATTTCGTGCGTATACTCGTTTTACTGTCATACTTTCATATCAAGAATTGTGAGCATACCTCATTCATTCCACATCATATCACATCTAAACGTAACATATGAACAGGAAGACACAACTCGTGTATCCAAAATTTGGAGCTCTTTAACATAAAAACTCTAAGAAACTATCTAGTGGCTGCCTTAAGATAAATAAAGACTTATAGTCATGCTTTAGAAAACATAGGAATGGCTCGTGTTAACCTTTGCAATATATGAGGAGCTTAAGAAAGCTTAGCGACATTATAAACAATTTAGAAACTTCCAAGAAAAATCCTTTAAAACTTGAAAAAGTTAATCCAACTCTTAGAACAAATAATCAACGATACTTGTTCAAAAAGTACGATGAAGAACTTCTCTTTAACTTTAGTCACTATCTCAAAAATATTCGATGCTAATCATTTCATAAGAACCTAACACTATACTGATCGATTCTAATCATTTCATAAGAATCTAACACTATACTCATCTTTCATTAACATAACACAAATTGAATGTAAACAATATTATTTATAACTCTTTTGCTGAACGTCTTTAGAACAGGGTAAATCTTGCTAGCCAATTTCCTAACTCATTAACAATCGTAACACTTATCATCTAAGTTAAAGACCTTTAGCTCTACTTTTTGTATTCATCTTAAATTCTTTTCCAAATAGAATTCGTCATTCCTTACTTAATTATTTACTCTCATATTCACTACTCCAGAAATTCATATATGCACTTAGTTTTTACATAAGTACCAACCTTATCTCTTAAACCTTCTCCTTCTCATATTTTAACATCATTCAAAGGTTCTTGAAATCAGCTACGGACAGAGAGCATATAACTCACATATTACCTTAAAAGATCTAACATTTACTCTTATCTTTCCTTTGCTATTAGCACCTCAACTTCTACAGTTGGGTTAACTTTCCTACACACATACAACTTTCAAAGAAAATGTAACGTGTCTACATAAAGCGTTAAACAATTCTTAGGATTTTTAGATAACTCAAGAGCTCTAGTAAACATATAACGACTTTCTAAAGGCAATCCTTGCCACCTTAGTGTGTAACTTGAATGCAAGAATAAGTCCATACATATATTATGATTTTATAACCTTCCAACATCAAGATACTGTGTATAACCTACCCATAAATATGGTTCCATATACATAGTTTACACATTCTAGTTCTATTTTCCAAGTTTAACATATCGGTTAATTAAGAAACGTATTAATTAGTCACTTAGCTTATGGGAGAGGGATCAGGGGACCTTTTCATGGTCCCAGGCACCTTAAAACATGCATATAAGAGGGTAGGCAGCTATTTTAAGGCAATTCCATTTTGTCACCCTCGTTAGCCCTTATTGAGTTAAAACCAATTTCAAATATTAGATTCATTTGAGCATCGTCGTCTTGCCATGTTTACCGATTTCCTTAGAAACCATGACATGAAACACCTTTGACACCATAAATACATAAGATAATGTAAAGGATCAGCTCACAGTGCCCGCGTTGAGGGGACTTCAGACTCAATTTACAACTATGACCATAATCGAAGGCAATTGCCCTCTTCACTTCACATTCATGTGTTCCAACTCTTTAGCAAATACATAACTTAATACCAAGTAATTCTAACGATTGGGAAGAATGGTAATATGCCAATACAGAAGCTTAAGTACAGGGGAATGCCGGAATCATCCTCAGCAAGAATTCGTGCTTGAAAATCAAGAGAAAAAGAGCACCTTAGATACCTTTTTTTTCGGCGAGCTTTCTTATGTTGTTTCTTTCATTCATCAATCAGAACTTATCCCCTTAAATTACATGATTTTATCACCAAGTGAAAAGACTGTTTCAAGCCAATTTATCCAGCAAAAAATGTTACATCAATAGGTGGTCACGACACAAACAAATAAGGCAACACTTAGCATTTCTTATTTCAACTTGCTTCTACAACTTTGAGGGAAAATAGCGGTAGGAAATTTCCTCACTTTTCTCATGAAAAACTCCCACATATATAGAGTATATTCTCAAAAAAACGCAGCTGTTCCAACATTCAAAAACGAGCAGAACTTCAACAATAACATACCAACAACGGCAGCCCAACATAGCCTCCAACTTCTAGCTTTAGCTAGAATTTTTAGGCAAGTTTAGAAATTAGAAACACTTACCCTTTGCATGAGAATATCCTTGGATATAATAGGAATATTTTCCTACAAATAAATTCCCAATAAAGCAGCAATCTTGCTTCCCAAAAAGTAGCAACATAACAGCACAACTACTACAACAAGTCAACATACAAACCATAACTTTCTCCTAGTTTTCCTTCAAAAATTCCATAGACTTATTATATATTTCAAAAGAGGGAAGTTACTTACTCTTTCTTATGAACAATTCCTACTAAGATGGAGTATAACTTTAGCTCAAAATATTCCCAAACACACAGAAACAATACTGCCAAAATGAAGCTACAAGGCAGCAACAACTTCCTCACAGTGTTTCCTTCACTTCCATCAACTTTTTCTTGAGTTTTGATGGTGTTTTCTTGAGGGATTCGTCTTGGTTTCATAGGATTTGCTACTGGAAAAGAGAGAGGATTTCAGAGGGTAAGTAAGCACCTTAAATTTGAAAATTTCGAAAATGATTTCATAGCACAAAATGTAAAATATAATTGTGTTTGGACGTTGGCCGTTTTTAGGGCGGTGGCCATGTCACTACTCGATAGTGCCACTGTAAAATACCTATAACCTTTTACTTTGAACTCTGATTAACAAGTCGTTTAATGTTCTAAAAACCAGACTCAAAAAACTGTAATTTGATACATCGTGGGGCTTCAAATTCAATATATAATGAGAGATATGGTAGTTTAAATTTGACCCTTACTTATACACTTCATATACTCATTGTTTTTCCATTTGTACACATTTCCCTTGTCATCTACGACCAATATACAACCCATACTTCCCTTAACATAGCATACAAACATGAAATAATCACCAAAAAAATTTCAGGGTATAACATCCTCTCCCCCATAGAAACATTCATCCTCGAATGTCATAACACCTTTAGCTCATCCTTGTCTTCTTTCATAAACATACATTCCATATATTCACAAACATATCCTTTCCAGTCATTACTTCATATCAAACTTTACTTGTTCAACTCAATCTATTTATCTAACATAAGACTGACATACCTTAACACCACATAATCGAGGAACTTTTCTAACCATAAGCAAATTAATGCAGTACCACGACGGATGATTAACTCCAATACCACTTTCCATTCACTATTTAAGAAATAGGATCAGTGTTAAATCTGAAGCTGTGCTTTTACCCTTGCTTTTACCACAAGTCATTATTGGCTGTCTTGATAAGAGAAACTAAAGCCTGACCTAGGGAAAGAGAAGGGACTACATCTCTAGGAGAAAGTGAATGTCTGGCCACCCGAGGCCTTGAAACACTGTAAAGGCCCTTAAATAATCCTATTGGCCTCCTGATCTCCCCTCTATATTGTACTTCTCTGTCGGTACTTAGAGACGGTGAATCAGATCCTCTATCTTCTGACCAAATGCTTGTATTCGAGCAATAATCATATCTGTCTAGGTAGACATTCCCAAACACTCTGAGAAACAGATGGGGTCCAAAACCTAAAACAATTGACATACTCTATCCCTCTTACTCCACACCTTATCTGAAACATATCGGGCGAAAGAATTAAACCTAAGAATATATTCGCGAATACTCATACTACCCCGCTCTAAGTACAAAAACTGATTAGCTCGAACCCATCAAAGTTCCCGTGGTAAGTACTGATTCATGAATGTTAGGGGATTTAGGCTCAAAACTCCCAGGAACTAGAGCTCTCAAAAGTAATTACCCTATACCCTGCCCTTAATTTCAACTGTTGATTTTGAAATTTCATGACTCGGGTTAACATCTGAAATGCTTTATCAAAATCTCGTCCCTTTGATGTATTGGAAGAGTGTTAGAGGATCAACAACTCTACCTCCTCCTGGCTCTACTAAAACTGAGACAACATGAGTGGCTAAATGCCTTCCCACGGTAGCTCTGACTGGAACTAGAGGAACTGTAACACGGGGAGTAAAAAAAACTCACTTTGAACCTATAATCTATTTATTGGATCGACAAGAGGGCGACTGGGACCCTTTCAAGCATCAGTGCCGATGAACCTCGTAGCCATCTGCCTTACTCCAATTGAATTCTAAAACATAAGAACGATTTAGATTTCAAACACCTCTTACATATTTTCTCTATAGCACGATCTATTAATGTACAAACTGAAACAACTCCTAAATGTCCTGTACCCTCCTGATTATAAGTATGGTGCACAACATACCCATAAGAAAGGCTCTACAAGAAATGGCCTGCCGATTCCATGGGATGCGACTTCGCTCTGATACCAAGTCTTTCACACTCCAACACTCGGGGAGGGCACGATTAGCACCCGATACCTAACTGATCGGGAAGCCGACTACACAACTTCTGTAAGTGTAACACTTAGGCCTTCCAGGCCACCTGTCACAATAAACTGGAGTAATCACCTGGACACATAAGGTCTCAACTACCATAAATAAATAACTAAAATGCCGATAAAGCCGTGACTAGGCTAAACCAAGCAACGAAATGCCAACAAGGCCACAAACTGAATAATAGTATACATACTAAGTCCATAAATCCTCTAATGAGTAAACTAAACTAATGGTCAGAACAGGTTTCCGACCTACCCGTAACTATAACATAAAACTCAAGCAGAAATAACTAAGCCCTAGCTTCAGGAAGAAAGGAGCATACCAACACATCTGCTGATCTCACAAACCGCTACTACAACTAGTAATCCCAGCCTCTACCTACAGCTCTAGCACGAATGTAGGTGCCCAAGTGAGGGAACATCAGTATGAATGAAATGTATTGGTATGTAAGGCTGAAACTGTAAATATAAGACAACAATCCTATAATAACTGACTTAACACATAAACATATAAAGGATAGATATAACCTGGAACCCTGCAACCTGTTACTAATAACAACTCACTATAACATAACTGAACTCAAGATAACTGAACCAGGAATAAGGAATAGTAACAACCTGGAATCCTGAAAACCGAAACCTTATAATAATTTTATAATGAGATGAAAATGCAATTAAGAAATGCACTAGAAAGAAACTATAACTATAATCCCGGCGACCAACCAACCATAAATCCATATATAAAATTTGTCTAGCCGGTGTACTACACCAGGGTAAAATAAAAATATCTCTAGCTAGTGTACCACACCGCGGTAAAATAAAAATATCTCCAGCTAGTGGACCACACAAGGATAAAATAAAAATATCACCATCCTGGGTAAAATAAAAATATCTCTAGCCGGTGTATCATACCAGGATAAAATAAAGATTCTCCAGCCGGTGTACCATACCTTGATAAAATGAAAATAAATCTCAATCGCAATCATGAATGGAGCCGATAGGGCTCATGTAGACTATCTATATATTGACAACCAAGAAATATGCTGACTTAGTAACTATAAATAATTAAGTAAGGAATGACGAATAGGCAGTCACAACACAAACAAATAAGGCAACACTAAGCATTTCTTATTTCAACTTGTTTCTACAACTTTGAGGGAAAATAGAGGTAGGAAATTTCCTCACTTTTCTCATGAAAAACTCCCACATATATAGAGTATACTCTCAAAAAAACACATATGTTCCAACCTTCAAAAACGAGCAGAACATCAACAATAACATACCAACAACGGCAGCCCAACATAGCCTGCAACTTCTAGCTTTAGCTAGAAGTTTTAGGAATGTTTAGAAATTAGAAATACTTATCTTTTGCATGAGAATATCCTTGAATATAATAGGAGTATTTTCCTCCAAATCACTTCCCAATAATTCAACAATCTTGCTGCCCAAAATGCAGAAACATAACAACACAACAACTACAACAAGTCAACATACAAACCATAACTTTCTTCTAGTTTTAAATTCCATAGACTTATTAGAGAATTCAAAAGAGGGATGTTACTTAATATTTCTTAAGAACAATTCCTACTATGATGGAGTATAACTTTAGCTCAAAATAGCCAAAACATCCAGCAACAATACTGCAAAAACGAATTTAAAAGGCAGCAACAACGTCCCCACAACGTTGCCTTCACTTCCATCAACTTTTTCTTGAGTTTGGATGGTGTTTTCTTGAGGAATTACTCTTCCTTTCATAGGATTTGCTACTGGAAAAGAGAGGATTTCAGAGGGTAAGCAAGCACCTCAAATTTGGAAAAGTTGAAAATAATTTCATAGCACAAAACATAAAATATAAAGGTGCTTGGGTGGTGGCCGTTTTTAGAGCGGTGGCCATGTCACTACATGATAGTGCCACCATAAAATGCCTATAACTTTTTTACTCTATGCTCCAATTGACAAACCGTTTGATGTTCTGAAAACTAGAATCAAAAACTTTTAATTTGATAGGTCGTGGGGCTTTAATTCATTATATAATGTGAGATATGGTCGTTTAAATTTAACCCTTACTTATAAACTTCATATACTCATTGCTTTTCTATTCGTACACATTTCCCTTGTCATATACGACTAATATACAACATATACTTCCCTTAACATATCATACAAACATCAAATAATCACCAAATATTTTCTCGAGTGTAACATTGATGGATCAACCTTAGTTTATCTAGTTGAGCTTGAAATGGTTGATTTTCATGTCATTATGGGTATGGATTTGTTGGCGGGGTGTTATGCTAATGTTGATTGTAGAGCCAAGGTTGTTAGATTCCATTTTCCTAGTGAGCTAGTCCGGGAATGTCAAGGTAAAACCTCTACACCTAAAGGTAAGTTTATTTCATACCTTAAGGCTCAGAAGTTGATATCCAAAGGTTGTATTTCACACTTGGTTCGGTTAAGAAACTTGGAATATGAGCCTGTGACTCTCCAGTCAATTTCTATTGTAAATGAGTTCCCCCACGTCTTTCTAGAGTATTTTCATGGAATTCCTCCTGAAAGGGAGATAGATTTTTTTATTGAAGTACTTTTAAGTACTCATCCTATATCAATCCCTCCATACATAATGGCTCCAACAGAGCTAAGGGAATTGAAGAGCAGCTAGGAGATCTTCTCGAGAAGGGATTTATTAGACCTAGTGTATCGCCTTGGGGTGCATCAGTGCTCTTTGTGCAAAAGAAACATGGGTTGTTAAGGTTGTATATTAACTATAGGAAGTTGAATAAAATGACGGTTAAGAATAAGTACCCACTTCCCAGGATTGAGGACCTGCTTGATCAGTTACAGGGTGTTGATGCTTTTCAAAGATCGGGTTAGGAAAGTTGATATCCTAAGACTGCCTTCAGAACTAGATACGTCCATTATGAGTTTCTAGTGATGTCATTTGGGCTAGCTAATGCCCCAGCAGCTTTTATGGACCTGTTGAATTGGGTGCTTAGGCCTTTTCTTGAAGTATTTGTGATCGTCTTCATTGATGATATTCTGATTTACTCGCAATCCGAGGCTAAGCATGCAGATCATTTGAGAATAGTATTACAGAATCTCCAGGAGCATATGTTATATGATAAATTTTCTAAATGTGTGTTTTGGCCTCCATCTGTAGCTTTTCTTGGCCATGTGATTACAGTTGAAGGTATAAGAGTGGATGGCTAGAAAATAGAAGCTTTGAAGAACTGGCCTAGACCCTTCAATCCTATTGAGGTTCCTAGCTTTCTGGGGTTAGCAGGTTATTATCGTCGATTTGTGGAAGGTTTTTATACTATATTTGCACCATCGACAAAGTTGACTCATAAAGCAACTATGTTTCAGTGCATAGAGGCATGTGAGCGGAGTTTTCAGGAGTTGAAGGATAGGCTGAATTAAGGACCCATCCTGACTCTTCCAAAGGGTGTCGAGGGTTATGTGGTGTATTATGATGCTTTAAGAGCTGGGCTAGGTTGTTTTCTGATGAAACATGACATGGTTATTGCTTATGTCTCTAGAAAGTTGAGGAAGCACGAGCAAAATTATCCTACGCGCGATCTTGAGTTGGACGCAATGGTATTTGCATTGAAGATTTGGCGCCACTACTTATACAGGGTACATGTTGATATCTTTATAGATTATAAGAGCCTCCAGTACTTGTTTCAGCAGAAAGAGTTGAATTTGAGGTAAAAAAGATGGTTATAGTTACTAAATGATTATGATGTGAGTATCTTGTATCATCCTAGCAAGGAAAATGTTGTAGATGATGTGCTAAGTCACAAGTCTATGGGTAGCTTGAGTCATATTCAGGTTGAGAAGATTGAAATGACAAAGCCTCTACAGCAGTTGGCTGACTTACAGATTTAGTTACTGGATACCGAAGATGGAAGTGTTATTTTCCACAGCGGAATCGTCCTTGGTAGAGGAAGTTAAGCAATGATAATATGATGATGCAGAGTTAGTCTTATTTAGAGAAAATATACCACAACAAAAGTAGTGCCTATTTGATTGCGGACCCGATAGAGTTCTTAGATACTAGGTCCATCTATGTGTGCTTAATGTGGGTGAGCTACGAGAACATACTATGAATGAACCCTATTACTCTCGATATTCAGTAGACCCAGGTTCTAGGAAGATATATTGTGACTTGAGGTAGTTATATTGGTGGAATGACATGAAAAAGGACATCACAAGTCTTGTGACATAGTGTCCCAATTGCCAGTAGGTGAAGGTTGAGCACCAGAGGCCTAGAGGTCTAATGAAGGATATAGAAATTGCAGCCTAGAAATGGGAAATGCTTAATATGGATTTTATTACAGTATTGCCTTGAATGAGTAGGAAGCATGATTCTATCAGGGTAATAGTTGATAGATTAACTAAATCAGCTCATTTTTTTCCAGTCAAGATGACTTACGTCACAGAGGATTATGCCAGGTTGTATATATGGGAGATAGTTTACCTAAATGGTTTCCTCTTATCCATTATTTCTGATAGAGGTGCTCAGTTCACAGCAAACATTTGGAAGTCTTTCCAAAAAGTCCTGGGCACTCAGGTAAGCCTCAGTACCGCATTTCATCCTCAGACAGAAGGACAGGGTGAATGCACTGTTCAAACGCTTGAAGATATGCCACGTGCTTGTGTTTTAGATTTTGGCAGAAGTTGGGATCATCATGTTTTCTTGATTGAGTTCTCCTACAATAATAGCTACCGGGCTAGTATTCAGAATGCCCCATATGAAGCTTTATATGGGCTAAAGTGCACGTCGCCAGTGGGCTAGTTTGAACTAAGTGAGGAAGAGTTATTGGGGCTAGACTTAGTGCAACAAGCTATTAACAAGGTGAATTTTATTAGAGATCAACTTTAAACGGCCCAGAGCAGGCAGAAGGCTTATGCGGATGTACGTCGTCGAGTATTGGAGTCTGATGTTGATGATTAGGTCTTCTTGAATGTGTTTCCTATGAAAGGCGTCATGCGATTTGGCTAAAAGGGCATGCTAAGCCCTAGATATGTCGGGCCTTACAGAGTTATCTGCAGGATAAGAAAAGTAGCCTATGAGTTGGAGTTGAAAACAGAGCTAGCGGTAGTCCACCCAGTATTTCATGTATCAATGATAAGAAAGTGTATAGGAGACCCAACCCTGTTATTCCTGTCAATGATGTTTGGATTTCTGAGGAGATAACCTACACCGAGGTCCCAATTGCTATCCTTGATTGGTAAGTCAAGAAGCTTTGAATAAAGAATTTTGCCTCAATCAAGGTATTGTGGTGAAGTAATAGTATTTCATGACTCGAACATAAGCCCGGATCACAACACAGTATAAAGAACCCTGAGAGGCTCCAAGTCGACCCATGACATGAACATGACATCTGATTTCTACATAATTAAGTGGAAGTCTAACATATATATAAAGCAAAAGTCTGAAAATGTCATAAAATCTGAATACATAATATAAGGATGAAACTGAATACATCCTATGTCTGAAAAGCCTCTACTACTGATGAGTTGATTGGACAAGACCCCAACTAAATCACTATAGTCTGAAATTGAAAGTACTAGATACAACCGATAAAGGGCCCTCGGAAGATGAAGACTCACCAATTGAGATTGGGAGATGCTAATACTGAGAGTCTGGCTACTGGGTGGACTGAGCCTAAATATCTGAGCCTGAATCATGAAATGGTACATCATAGAGTATGTGGTTAGTACGTGGAATGTACCGAGTATGTAAGGTAAGTAAAACTGCTAAGTAAAATCAGTGATCATGCATAACATAAAACATTTCATTTGTAAGAGTCTGAGAGTAGGGTTGGCATGCCATTATCTGAAAGCATGATTTAAACATAACTGAATATCATAATTGAATCAAATGACCAAAAGGTTAAAACTAACAATCATAAGTAAAACAGAACATTGGGTCAAACCTATTGAAAACATAATAACATGACTGATGACCATGCATAAATGAAATCATGAGGAACAATGGGAGACTCGTTATATAACCGCCATTACCATGATAGAGCTTACGTGGTCGTGACTATTACACTCAAGTGGGTAGAGCCGTCCAAAGCCTTGCCAGAGCTAAGGACACTACCATGATATCAATATCAAGCTGAAGGCCCTTGGGGGTTGGGGAAGCTCACAAGGGAGGTCCCAATAATCTGAACATACATATGTTGGCACGTAGTTTTGAGGCATGGGGTTGACTGACCCTTAGCCTACTCGGTGCTAGACACTACTCCCAAAAAACATGAATTGCTCTCCATCATTTTTCAATGAAGTTGATCCATCATCTAGTGACGAAGCTGACTCAAACATACATGCATAAATCTAAAATCATAACATACGGAGCCTTGGGCTCAAACCATACAGCAAGCTAAAAATAGTGGAAGTCTATACTCCAAAATCCATGTTGTAAGCTAATAACATGAAATTTAGATAAATGATGGAACATACTTGATCAAATGGGCTAACCTATTACTTGCACATGCTTGACATAGACTTGATCATTCAAAAACATGAATATGGACATGGGTAATTCGAAATCATACTTTCATCATATACATCTCATCATGCTTGAATACATATATCATAGATCTCAACTTTAATGAACTTTCATAGATGGGCATCATAATTTGTAAAACACGAAGACATAATTTGTAATTGAAAACATTGTAAAATATTCCCATTAATCATAGTTCAACATTAGAAACATGAACTCAGATCATACCCATGATTGATACCTGGGAAATTCACATATTGGGTTAAAAACCCCATAGATTCATCAACTAGAATTCTCATGAAATCCAAAAGGAATGGGTATGGATGAATACACCCATTCATAACCCTACATAGCGGGGAAGAATTTGATTTCACAAACTCTCTAGAAAGCCCAATGGAAATTGGGGAAGAAATTCATGAATCTAAGCTTGATCACCCTTAGGAACATCTAGACTTGCATGCATGGAAGAGAATAGGCTTAGAATCCCTCTTAAAACACACCTGTCTGAGCATAAAACAACAAAGTATAGGTCGTAGGAACTTAGGAATTATGAAAAAGCCCTTAGTAAAGTCGCAGGAAAATACTCACTGTTAGTCCCAACGAGGGACTGGACGATTCGTCCCTTGTACCAGGAGTTGTGGTCTGCTACTCATTGCCATCACCGGGATCACACCTCTGAGGGTTACCACGAGAGACACCACGACTTGTGGTGTACCCAATGACTCGTGGTTACCAAGTTGTGGCTTACACTGCCCAAGCTCTTCATCCTTAAGTCAACTTCTGACCACGTACCACTTGATGACTCGTGGTGATGACCATGACTCGTAGTCTCACCCGTGGTCAGCCCTACGTTCAAAAATGTCCACTAAGTCCACCCTCCTCCCAAGAATCACTCACGACTCATGGTGCACCTCAGGGATCACAAGACAACTCAACGTGTGACCTGGTGTAGAAAATCCCATTTTCTTCGTTTCAACCCTCGGGTCTGATCTTAGGATTTTTGGGGTACTACATAATATTGAGGAAGTAACATAGGAGGATGAGGAGGAAATGAAGAAAAAATATCCTACCTATTCATGATGTCGACCTGATATTTAGGTATGTGTTTTATACCTAAGTTACAGTGTGTCTATTTTGAAGCATATTAAGCGAAATTAATTCCCATTTGGGGACGAATGTTCCTAAGAGGGGGAGAATGTTACAACTCAAAATTTTTTTGGTGATTATTTGATATTTGTATGCTAGGTTAAGGGAAGTACAGTTTGTATATTGGTCGTATATGACAAGGGAAATGTATAGGAGTGGAAAAGCAAATAGTATGTGAAGTTCATAAGTAAGGGTCAATTTTAAATGACCATATCTCCCAATCTATAATGATTCGGAAGCCCAACTACCTATCAAATCAAATATTTTTGAGTCTAGTTTTCAGAATATCAAACCACTCATCAATAGAAATTTGGAGTAAGAAGTTATTGGTATTTTACCGAAGCACCTCGAGCAGTAATGTGAGCATGACGCCCTAGTGCCTCCACCACCCTATGTATTTAAAAAAAATCAGATTTTCACTATTGGAAAACATTTCTAACCTAAACCAAATCGACCAGCTTTCTTAGGGACTTTATTTCTATCTCAATTCCAGTAGTTGGAAAAAGGAAAATCGAAGAGGAAACCGCAAGCACGACTACACCAAAAATAAGACAAGTTAGCAAAGTTGGTTTTCAAGTGTGCTAGGTGTTTTGGAGCTCGTTTTTGGCAGTTGTTTTGGACGAAGTTACTGAGTTTATGGAGCTAGTTTTACTGCCTATATATCCATATTTGTGTAGGTATTAAATCCAAGTGGAAAGATAAGGATTTCTCCCTCCTTAAACCCCTTAAATTGCAAGCAAAAACCTGGAAATTGGCAGCCAAGTAAGCTGCCGATAAACTATTTTTAAGCTGAGTTTTTTCACATTTTTCTTAGGCTTTTTTTGTAGTGTCTTTGGATTGAAATATAATATTGTATAAGGGGAATAATTACAGAATAAGTTATTTAAAGTTCTCAATTATTTTCTACCTCAAAATTTAGTGAAAACTGGTAGAGAAAATGACTAAATGTTGTTGATGTTGCCGTGTGTTGTTGTTGCTATTGTGACTGTCTTTTGTGAGTGAATTTGGGATGCATTTTGTGTTACAGATTAGGCTTGATACTTTCCTATAAATTCAAGAGATTTAGGAGGTTAAGAGCTGGCCATTGAAGTAAGAATAGTTGGTCGGAAAGAAAGTTATGTAAGATGCCCCGTCCGTCGTTCTTTTAAGCACGATTCGTGCATTGTGAATTGAACGAGCCAGCAACCTCTTTACAAGTATTGAGTAAGTATGTTAAGCTTCATTTAATCATTTAAATTTTTATGTTTGATTGAGGTTAAATTTTTGAGATTATGTTTGGTCCAAGTGAGGCATTTAAAGTGTGACATTGTGTTGATTGTTGTCATAGTTGCACTTTGATTGGAGACCCCTTACGTGGGCAGTGTTAGCTGGTCTTTACTGTATGTTATATATATATATATATATATATATATATATATATATGTGGGGGTGGGGGTGAGGGTGTGTGTGTGTGTGTGTGTGTGTGTGTGTGTGATGTTAAATGTGTTTAAAGGTCTTGTTGCTAACTGAAATTGGTGAAAGAGTCAGGATGATGACGTGTAAATTATTTTAAGCCAAGTAAAGACGTCACAAACTATTAAGGGTAAATGAGCTTATTGAGTTAGTATTGCGTTTTTATGGTTGTCCTTTATATTATGTGTATGTTATGAAATATACCAGGCCAAGTAGAGATTCTATAATCCCTTTCCCTTAAGACAAACAACAAGCTAGCGACCGAGCTCTAATGTCCCTTTGAATACAATCTATAAGTCTTGTTGAAGCTCTTAGGTCATCCGAAGTTCCTTATGATTTATGAAAGTTTTGAATACATTAATTTAAGTGCTATTTTAGAGTCGTACATGTTATATTTGTTCACTTGCATTTATGCATTACGAAGGAGGCCTACGCAGGCCACAAATTTAGTATTCATCATTTCTATGCTATACTTGTTAAATTAACCCAGTATAAGCCATATCGGCTCCGTTTATTATTAAGATTAAGATTTATTGATTTTACCCTGGTGTGGTATACTGGCTAGAGGTATTTTTATTTTACCCCTGTGTGGTTCACTAGCTGGACAGATTTTACCCCAGTGTGGTATACAAGCTGGAGGCATTTTTATTTTTACCCCAGTGTGGAACACTGTCTGGACAAATTGTATATGGATTTTATGGTCGGTTGGATGCCATCATTTTAGTTATAGTTTTTATTGTGCATTATATGATTGCATTTACACTTCAATATTGAGTTATTATTAGGTTTCAATTTTCAGTATTTCAGATTGTTACTATTCCTTATTTCTTGCTAAGTTATCATTGTTATCTTATGTGTTTATAGTTTTCAGCCTTAAATAGCAGTACATTTTATTCGTATTCCCATCCCTTCATCTGGGACCCCTCATGTAGTCGTGTTGCAGGTAAAGGCCGAGGTTCTGATCATCAGACGCAGCAGGAGCCAGATTTCAGCGAAATAGTGGTATGCTCCTCTCTTCCAGGAGCCATGTCCTAGTTTTGACTATTTTGATTTTGATGTATAGTATGGGTAGGCCGGAGCCCTGTTCCATGCATTTCAGTTTGTTTACACTGTATAGGCTGATCTAGACAAGTGTGTGTAGTAGTTTTGGTTATGTTGTCGTGTTGGTTTTCCATTGCTCTGTTTAGCTTTATTGTAGCCTTGTCGGCTTTCCATGTTTCTTCGACGCCATTATCGAGACCCTATAGGTCTATTAATTATCTTCGTTGGTTGTGGCAGGTGTCTTTGCCGGCCTTAGTGTTATATTTTCTAACGCTATATAGCCGACTTCTCGATGAATCATGAATCGAGTGTCAATTGTGCCCTACCCCAGTTTTGGGGCGTGACTTGATCATAAACATGATACTTGTAAAAGTCATACATACTTGAATAAATCATAATATTCTAAAATCCATGAAATTCATGAAGGGTTCTTGTGGAAATAATGCACTACAATCGTAAAACATAATTTATTTCATCATACATGAAATCATAAATCATAGGCTTGAGTTTTCTTAAAACATGCATTATAGGGCATAATTTCTAATAGCTTGAGAACATAAATTTATAATTTGCCCATTAGAATTAAATAATACATTAGAAGATGAGAGGATTAGACCCACAAACATAGCATGAATAATTTCATCAAATTGGGATAAGACACTATGAATCAATTCACTTGATTAAAACATGGATTCATGAATTTGAGAAGAAGCTTGGGAATGACGGTGGAAGAAAACCCTCATTCATAGCCCTACATACCTAGATAAAGTGATCTTCAAACAAGCCTTGAAAGCCCAAGAAAATTTGGGAAGAAATTGGGGAGAATGCTAGCTTGATCTTGAAGGGGAATCTCAATATCTTATATCCATGGAAGTCTAATGGCTTAGAATAGACTAAAACCACTTAAAAAATCAATGTATGTCTTAAAATGATGTCATTCCGAAGTTAGGAGCTCAGAATTTACAAAAATGCCATTAATGATTCGTCTGAGGATCACTGCCAGTCACCATGAGTTGTATCACCAACCTACAACTCACGGTTTTCTCTTATGGCTAGCCAGTCCAATTTCTCCAACTCTCTGATTATTACCACGTACGCCCACCATGACCCGTAGTGTCATGACCCAAGTCTACACCCTGTATGTAACACCATACTTTGAGCCACAAGTGACCCCAAGCTAACCCATGACTTAACATCACACTAGTATACTGAATTTACTAGAAGTGGAAGATGAGGAAATATCATAACTAAATAATATTTTTCTGAAAAGAAGAAATATTTGATAAGATACTGAAATTTATGCGACAAATACAAAAAAAAACTCAACAACACTCTGTCTAAAAGCTATCTAAAGAACTGATGAGTTGCTGGGACAAGCCCCCAGCTAACTCTAAGGTCTAACTCAAAAGAAAACTGAACTGAATAAGTTAACTCTCGTCCTCAGAAGATGAGGACTCACCAATAACACTACTGCTGAAATCATGAAATGAAACTATTGACGATGATGGGATAGAGCACCTATGCCAATATCATAAGACGATATAGCATGGAAAATATGCATTAGTACTTTTAATGTATCGAGCATGCGAGATATAAGTAAAAAAGTAGTAATACGCAACTGAGCTAATAAACACTGAATATAACAGTAAAAGTGTAACAAAGGTACTGACTGAGGATCATAGTTATATATTATAATTTGAATAAATTGAATTGTACTGAAACCGAGACTATACTGAACTGAACTATAATGATAGATGGGAGAGTCTATAACTGACATATAACCACGCGAGCTAGATGTGGAGTCTGATGTATACACCGTATTGATAAGAGGCCACTGTACCTTGGTAGGGTATAGTAGTTGACCTAGGTGATCACTGTCTGAGGCTCGTTTGTACTAATGACTATGGTGGAAATGTAGTTCTGGGAATTTGGGTGCACTTGTCACACCCCGCCTTGGGAGGTATGACTGGCACCTGGTGCCTCACTAGGACCTGAACTGCTAGACTACTGAGCCTAAGCACATCTGGTGCCTGGATGGCTCTAACTCAGATTCAGGGAAACAACGGGCTATATAACGGCTGTAAATACAGCCTCCGGTGACTAGGCCTATAGCCACCTGTACCTGTAATAGCAGCTGACCAGAAACACACTCGTAACAAGGAACCTATGCAGGCCGACAAGGCCACCATGTTGTCTATTTATCTGCAACTCAACAATGGAATAATGGAAAACTACGTGACCGGCAAGGTCACCACTACTGACTAGATAAGGCCTCACACGGCCAACATAAACTGAAATGCTAAACAGCTATAACATACTGCACGGCCTCACACGACCGGCTCAACTGACCACAGGAAAATATATACAGACTGCAAGCCTCTAAGAACACTGATAAGATGGTCGGGATAGGGCCCCAACCTACCCATGTTGTACAACAAAAGAAAAGGGATAAACCTCTAGCTATCTAGCTCCGGATGACTGGAGCTGATGACCCTGTGAGCTGACTAGAATCACGAGGTATCGGCCCCTCGTCTATGAGTACCTGCAGGCAAGTAATGCAGCGTCCCACTGGGCGTCAGTACCACTGGTACTGAGTATGTAAAACAATAACTGAAAGAAATATTTGAAAACAACAATACAACTGATGGAACTGAAATAGGAAGGAATAGACTAAACTGACTGAAAATGTAAAGCTATGCCTACTCTCAACTATGTTGGAAGGAGTAGGAGTCATACCTGGAGATGTTACGCTCTATTGTCGATCTACTCGTATCTGGTGTAACATGGTATAACACAACATAACATAGCATAACACACACAAACCTTATCCGGCCCCCATAAGCCGGGAGGTACAATCAACACGCAATCTATACCCCTACCCCGGTCGTCCCATCTCCTATAATAACTATAAGCATCCTGCCGATCCCCTGGGCATGCACTTGGGCTTGCTGAGCCCCTAACTATAACTGTACCTGAGTCCGGAGGACTCCTGAATCAACACCCCAGGCGTACCCGCTCAATGGGGGTGTATAAAGGCCGACCAAGGCACAATATGGGGAAACCGGCATCCCATCTTCATCCCCTGTGGGACGGCATGCCACTCCATAGACTGACGTATCCTCGCCCTCTGGCGGACGAGTCAATACAACTATTAACCCTGGGGCGATCATGAATGCTAGGTAATCCAACCCCAAGACAATACAGTGGTCTCAACTAGTAATACTAACTGCGTATACCACATGCTGAAGCTAGTGATAATAATGTATCTGTACATACTATATGTTGAACTAGTGATAGTGATATGTATGTATTTAATACATGCTGGGACTGATAGTGGTATATATATATAATCTTCTGTCATACTGCTGAGTCTAATGTTGAACAAGATATAGTTTTCTGCTGGGAATCATGTTGTATAACTGAGTGTCATAGTAACATGATTTACTATTTCTAACTTGCTTCCTAAACTTCATTTTAGGCTACCATTCTATTTCTAAAATACCTTACAGGAACTTATATTGCTTTACTAAGTTTCAACTGACCATGATAATATCCTAACATACATTACTAAATCACATACTGGGCATGTTGTACAGTTCCTAACACTTTGTATTAGAATTTATATCGTGCTAGTAAGTTTCACGCTATATATAACATGATGCTTCCAATATCGTACTAATATTCGTACTAAACATAACACATGACTTCTGAAACATTCTACTGGCCTTTGAACTATTTTACTATACCGAGACTACTAACTTGCCGAGGAAACTAGCTTTACATACCTTCGCTTCTGATTTCCCGACTAACCGGCGCAGCTCGGTTAGTATTTTCGCTATTTCCCCCAACTGCATTCATATATACGTTAATTAGCACTAAATACAGCATTATTATGAAAGACGACGTCACTTTCAATATAATTATAGCCTAAATTCAGGCCTATCGAAAGACGGTCGAAAACTTGCTATTTTCCAGAAGTCCGGAAGGGAGAAGTATTCACTTCACAGCTAGGAACACATAGACACTAGTTTGGAGCAATTCCACTTACCTTAGCCGGGTAGCACGACGATTCGTCGGCCGTATCTCGCAAAACTAAATCCGCAGCAATGCTCCCTGCTGCTAAATACTTCGGTATCTGGAGTTAATTTAGATTTGGACTACGTTTGGCAGTGTAATCGGATGATAATATATTACCCCTACTCATCTCTCCCTGTTTCTCTGCGTTTTCTGGAAATTAAATGAGGAATATAACCTCACAAACCGAAGTGGGGGCTTTATATACTTGGGCCTGGACAGGCCCAATGTGTCACGGAGCCAACGCGGAGGCTCCACCTTCGTGACACGTTGCCATCGCGGAGGGGCTCTGCCTCATCTCCTTCCGTGATGGTTCGACAGGTTATCCATCTGATCCTTCCCCGGGCCTCTCCCTGGCACGTATGGCTTTCAAATATGCTTAACTAACGTGCGAATAGGCCATCTAGGTGTCGGAAATCTTATGGGGTATAACAGCACTGAACCTCAACCCACTTAGTGCAAAGTCCTACTCCTACTAGAAATCCTAACTATGACTGCTAGGCTGATATTTCGGACCTGATGTCCTTAGACTTAAGTCAGGAATACTTATCTGGAAGTATCCTAAGAGTCTAAAGGACCTTATAACTAAAGCTAAGTGTTCTAAGCCTAGCTAGATCTGTTTTATCTAAAAGCATTGTAACCGTCTAAAGCATAACATGAAGATTGATGATTGAGACTACAGAGTTTTACTGAAATCCTGAAGAGATTGAATATAGGCAAACTTATTAGATGACATTTCTGTAAGGTACTGAGAAAGCTAAGTAATGACTGAGACTGAACAAGCAATAAGCTAACTATGGTTCACATAACAGTGATATCATGGTAATAAGAAGAACTATTAGAAGCAAGCAACATTTGTATCTCCACAATTATGCTAGACTCTTTCAATTACATTTCAAGATTATGACTAAAACAAATATTTCATAGAAAAGATATCTACATGAATCATAGTTGGTAATAACCTTCAAGAATCACAAGAGTTATAAAAAGAAAGAAGTTCATACTAAATGAAGAACAACCCTAGCTTTGATCCTAAAAGGGCTAGAATTGATAAGGTTTCTATAAGGGTTTTGGGGCAGAAGGGAAGAACAATTCCCGTGTTCAAATCCCACATACCTGGAGGAGAATTCCTTGGAAGAATCTTGAGAATCTCGAAAGGAAATCTGCAAGCCCTAGCTTTTGCTCTGAGAATAACTATTTGAGTTCTTCGTAATTCTTTAACTGGTTTGGAAGGAATGAGGGAAACAACTATTCCTCTAAAATCCCTCCAAAATAATCTTGATATGTCATAGTTTAGGAGTTAATACCATAGGGTTTTACAAAATTGACCTTTACACATTTAATAGAAATTCTGCCTATCAGGTAGTACGACCAAACATACGAGTCGTACCAAGGTTCTATGACTCGTAATTGGGGACCCTGCTTCTTGCCATTGCTCTGAAGTTTTCCATGAGTACCTACTATGAATCGTACCATATTACCAAGATTCATACCATGACTCGTGGTTACCAGTGTTTCCTTGACCATTTATATGAACTTTTGTATGCTAGGTTAGTACGATCCGTACCAGGATAATATGAGTCTTAACATTAATTCATGGTTCTCAAGTCACCTTAGCTATTCTCCCCCACTCTCCTACAATGAGTCTAGGTACGCCTTGTACCTACATTGTACGAGTCGTACTGTGGCTCATAATAAGATCATTTTCCCAGTTTTCTACATGATAAAGTTTTAAATCAGAATGCACATTTTAGGAAGTTTTGTAGGATCAAGTTTTAAATCACAAGGCTAATCTTGGGAAGTTTTAAATCAAGATCATGAGTTATATAGTTCTTCTCATGAACCTTAAGTTGTATGGAGGGACAAGCTATCACCTTAATCTACTGCATCCGAACGCGACCGAGGCAAACTCGAGAAGCATCAAAATAGACTATGAACCCATCTATTCCTTCTGGCAAGGTCAAAATCAGAGTTGTTGTGAGCCGAGTTTTCAACTCTTGGAAACTCTTCTCACATGCATCTAACCACTGAAACTTTACCTTTTTCAAAGTCAGTTTTGTCAAAGGGGTTGCAATAAAAGAAAATCCTTCTGCAAATTGTCGGTAATAACAAGCTAAACCCAAGAAACTCCTGATATCTGATGGAGAAGTGGCTCTTGGCCAGTCCTTCACCGCTCCTATCTTTTGAGGATCTACTTGAATACCCTCACCAAAAACCACATGTCCGAGGAAGGACATTTACTTCAACTAGAATTTGCACTTACTAAATTTAGCGAACAACTGGCGGTCTCTGAGAGTCTGCAACACTATACTTTGGTGATTAACATGATCCTTTTCATTCCTAGAGGTATACCAACATATCATCTATGAACACAATAACAAATTGGTCCAGATACTACTAAAACACCATGTTCATCAAGTCCATAAAAGCCACAGGGGCATTAGTTATCCCAAAAGACATAGCAACAAATTCATAGTGACCATATTGTGTTTGGAAGGTTGTTTTCGGTATGTCACATTCTCTGACCTTTAGAAGATGATATCCTGACCTGAGATCTACCTTGGAGAAACAACTAGCTCCCAGAAGTTGGTCGAACAAGTTATCATTCCTGGGGAGAGGATACTTGTTCTTTACTATGACCTTATTCAACTGACGATATTCGATGCACATCCTGAGTGTACCGTCTTGCTTTACACAAACAACACTGGAGCACCCCATGGAGAAATGCTAGGTGTGAAAAATCCGTTATCTAAAAGGTATTTAAATTGTTCCTTAAACTCCTTACCTCAGCTGGAGCCATTATATAAGTAGGAATAAAGATGGGCTGGGTGTCTAGAAGAAGGTCTATGCAAAATTCTATTTCCCGTTCGGGAGGGACTTCGGGAAGATCTTTAGGAAAGACATCAAGAAATTCCCTAACAAATGGAACGTACTAAATAGTCGGGGTCTCCAAACTGGAATCTCTGACCCTAACTAAGTGATATATGTACCCCTTCGAGATCATTTTCCTAGCCTTAAGGTAGGAAATAAATTGACCTTTAGGCGCTAAGACACTACTCTTCCATTCTAAGGTTGGCTCGTTAGGAAATTGTAACCTAGCAACTCTAGTTCTACGATCGACTGAGGCATAGTAGGAAAGTAACCAATCCATGACAAGAATAAGGTCAAAGTCAACAATGTCTAGCTCTACTAGATCAACTGGGATAACTTTATTTAAGACTGGGACTGGGAAAATTCATATACATCCGACTGGCCCTAACTGACTCACCAACTGGGGTAGAAATTGAGAACGGTTTTGAGAGGATTTATGGACTACTAGAAAACTGAACGAAAATATATGGAGTCACAAAGGAAAGTGTGGATTTTGGATATAGCAAAGCATATACACTAATGTAGAAAAAGTCACAATATACTTGTAACCACATCAGGTGTGTTCTCCTGATCCTGATGAGAAGACAAAGCATAAAAGTGGTTTTAGCATTGGCTGCCACTCATACTTGATGTAGTACCCTGCTGAGATGGATGACTTTCTAGGGCTGCTGAGGTAGTATATTAAGTCTTCCCCCATCCCACTGACGGGCAATCTCTCAATCTGTGACCCAACTGGCCACATCCAAAGAAACCATCCTTGCCCATGCGGCACTTACCCAGATGGTTGTTGATAGATTTAGGACATGTTGGAAATGAGTTGTTGCTGGAAACATGAATCTGGGGTTGGGAGTCTGATGCTCCACCCCTTCGGTCCTTACGGGACCAAAATAAAGGGGCACTAGCTGATGAAGGTGATGTAGGTCTCTGCTATTGTTGCTGTGGTCGACTACCCCCACCTAACCTCTGTTGGTGATACTCAAACTGTCCTATTCTCTCCCATTTTTTCTCCCTCTCAATCTCCTTAAACTTCTCCACCTCTATCTGCTATGTATGAATGATGAGGCTAGAGAGGTCGATGTCTTTAATAAGCATCACAGTTCTGCATTGCTTACGCAACAAATTATAAGCTCCACTAATGAATTTGAGCATACAAGCCCTCAGTTCAATGACCATTTTCGGAGCATATCCCAATAGTTGAGTGAACTCAAATGCATACTCCTCTATGGTCATATTGCCTGCCTAAGATTCATTAATTTAGCAGCCTTAACTTTCCTTAACTCCTGAGGAAAATACCTACCCCGAAATTCCATAGATAACTCATCCCATTCCACTGACCTACTCCATTCGGCCCTTCATCCTTCCACTGCTTGTACCAAATCTGAGCCAACCCTTTCAACTGGTAGGTAGATATATCAAAACTCTCTGTAGAGGTGACACCAACGATTTGGGTGATCTTCTACACCTCATCAATAAGCTCCTGCAGATCCTAATCAACTTTAGACCGCTAAAAAGATAGAGGGTTTATACGTGTGAAATCTCGGACTCTGGCTGCAGCTACAGACCCATTGGTGTTGACTGGCATCACTACCTGCTGGTTGACCTGACTGGTCCCCCCCTGAACCGGCATTTGAATCGCTGCCTAAAATTCTGTAGGAGACACGGGGTCGTCCTGAGGGGCTACAGGAGCTGGTGGGGTAGGCAATTTAGTGTTCCCCATCCTTCTTTCGTTTCCTCTTGTTGGATGCATCATTAATTGAAAAGAGTAGAATATGAATTAGGAGGACGTTTTTGAGATTATCTCAATGCACGATAAGGATCATGAAAAAAGGGGAAATTTCCTAATAACATCTTGTAGCCTCTCCCTCATAAGTGTGACACTCTTCACACCCATGAAAAGGACTCTACTTGATGCATATTTCAGACATCCTAGGATACTCTAAACCTAGTGCTCTAATACAAAGTTTGTCAAGACCCGAGTCTACACCCTGTATGTGACACGGTGCTTGGAGCCATAGGAGACCTCAAGCTAACACATGTCTTAACATGTCACTTGTATACTTAATTAACAAGAATCGGAAGCTGAGCAATTATTATAACTAAATAATACTTTTCTGAAAAGAAGAAATATCTGATAAGATACTGAAATTTATGCAACAACTACAAAAAAAAAACTTAACAACACTCTGTCTAAAAGCTATCTAAAGAACTGAAGAGTTACTGGGACGAGCCCCCAACTAACTCTAAGGTCTAACTCAAAAACAAACTGAACTTAATTAGTAAACTCTCGTACTCAAAAGATGAGGACTCATTAATAACACTACTGCTGAAATTGTGAAATGAAACTACTAACAATGATGGGACTGAGCACCTGCGCTAGTATCGTAAGACGATATAGCATGGAAAATATTCATTAGTACTTTGAATGTATCGAGTATATATGATATAAGTAAAATAGTAGTAATACACAGCTGAGCTAATAAACACTGAATATAATAGTAATAGTGTAACATAGGTACTGATTGAGGATCTTAGTTATATCTTGTAATCTGAAGTGAACTGAAACCGAGACTATACGGAACTGAACTATACTGACAAGTGGTAGAGTCTATAACCAACATATATCCACGCGAGCTAGATATGGAGTCCAATGTATACACCCCATCGGTGAGAGCCCATTGTACGTTCCCTGGGTATAGTGGTTGAGCTAGGTGGTCACTGTTTGAGGCTCATTCGGGCTAATTACTATGGTGGCAATGTAGTTCTAGGAACCTGGGTGCGCTGAACCCCTACTTGCTCAGTGCAAAGTCCTACTCCCACTAGAAATCCTAACTATGACGGCTAGGCTGATAGTTTGAACCTAATGTCCTAAGACTAAAGTCAGGAATACTTATCTAAAAGTATCTTGAGAGGCTGAAGGACCTGATAACTGAAAGCTAAGTGTTCTAACACTGGCTAGATCTGCTTTATCTGAAAGCTTTGTAATCGTCTAAATAATAACCTGATGATTAATTATTGAGACTACTGAGTTTTACTGAAGTCCTCAAGAGATTGAATATATTCAAACTGATTAGATGACATTTCTGTAAGTCACTGAGAGAGCTAAGTACTGTCTGAGACTGAACAAGCAATAAGCTAAATATGGTTCACATAACTGTAATATCATGGTGATAAGAACTATTAGAATCAAGCAACACTCGTATCTACACAATTATGCTAGACTCTTTCAATTACATTTCAAGATTAGGGCTAAAATAAATATTTCATAGAAAAGATATCAACATGAATCATAGATGGTAATAACCTTCAAGAATCACAAGAGTTATAACAAGAAAAAAGTTCATACTAGATGAAGAAAAACCCTATCTTTGATCCTAAAAGGGCTAGAACTGATAAGGTTTCTATAAAGGTTTTGGAGTACAAGGAAAGAACAATTCCCTTTTTGAAATTCCACATATCCGGAGGAGAATTCCTTGGAAGAATATTGATATTCTAGGAAGGAAATATGCAAGCCCTAGCTTTTGCTCTGAGGTGAACTATCTGAGTTCTTCGTAATTCTTTAACTGGTTTGGAAGGAATGAGGGAAAAAGGTAGACTATTCCTCTAAAATCCCTCCTAAGTAATCCTAATACGACATATATTAGGAGTTAATATGATAGGGTTTTACAAAATTGTCCCTGAAACATTTAATAGTAATTCTGCCCGTCAGGTAGTACGACCAAACCTAGGAGTCATACCAAGGTTCTACAACTCGTAATTGGGGACCCTGCTTTCAACCATTTCTCTAAAGTTTTCCATGAGTACCTACTACAACTCGTACCAGCTTACCAAGACTCGTACCATGACTCGTGGTTACCCAGAGTTTCCTTGACCATTTCTCTAAACTTTTCTATGAGAGGTCAGTACGATCCGTACCAGGATGATACGAGTCTTAACATTAATTCATAGTTTCTCAAGTCACCTTAACTAATCTCCTCCACCCTCTTGTAATGAGTCTAGGTACTTCTTGTACCTACAATGTCCGAGTCATATTATGGTTTGTAATATGATCAGTTTCCCATTTTTCTACATAATCAATTTTTAAATCACAATGCTAATCTTAGGACATTTTGTATGATCATGTTTTATATCACAAGGCTAATCATAGGAAGTATTAAATCAAGATCATGAGTTAGATAGTTCTTCTCATGAACCTTAAGCTGTTTGGAGGAACAAGTTATCACCTTAATCTGCTGCATTAGAACGCGACTGAGGCAAAATTGGGAAGCATCACAATAGATTATGAACCCATCTGTTCCTTTTGGCATGGTCAAAATCAGAGCTTTTGTGAGCTGAGTTTTCAACTTTTGGAAAATCTTCTCACATGCATATGACCACTCAAAGTTTACCTTTTTCAGAGTCAGTTTGGTCAAAGGGGTTGCAATAGAAGAAAATCCTTCTACAAACTATTGGTAATAACCAGCTAAACCCAAGAAACTCTTGATATCTGATGGAGAAGTGGCTCTTGGCCAGTCCTTCACCACTCCTATCTTTTGAAGATCTACTTGAATACCCTCACCAAAAACCACATGTCTGAGGAAGGCCATTTACTTCAACTAGAATATGCACTTTCTAAATTTAGTGAACAACTGGCGGCCACTGAGAGTCTGCAACACTATACTCAGGTGATTAGCATGATCCTTTTAATTCCCGAAGGTATACCAACATATCATCTATGAACACAATAATGAACAGGTCTAGATACTACTTAAACACCCTGTTCATCAATTCCATAAAAGCTACAGGAGCATTAGTTAGCCCTAAAGACATAGCCACAAATTCATAGTGATCATATCGAGTTTTCAAGGTTGTTTTCGGTATATCACATTATCTGACCTTAAGCTGATGATATCCTGACCTGAGATCTACCATGGAGAAAAAACTTGCTCCCTGAAGTTGGTCAAACAAGTTATCATTCCTAGGAAGAGGATACATGTTCTTAACTGTGACCTTGTTAAGCTGACGTTATTCGATGCACATTATGAGTGTACTGTCTTTTTAAATGAACAACACTGGAGCACCCCATGGAGAGATGCTACGTGTGATAAAGCCCTTATCTAAAAGGTCTTTCATCTATTCGTTAAAATCCTTAGCTCAGCTGGAGCCATTATATAATGAGGAATAGAGATAGGTAGGGTGTCTAGAAGAATGTCTATGCATAAGTCTATTTCCCGCTTGGGATGGACTTCAGGAAGATCTTCAGGAATGACATTAGGAAATTCTCTAACAACTGGAACTAACTGAATAGTCGGGCTCTCCAAACTGGAATCTCTGACTCTAAATAAGTGATAGATGTACCCCTTCGAGATCATTTTTCTTGCCTTAAGGTAGGAAATAAATTGATCCTTAGGTGCTGAAGCACTACTCTACCATTCTATGGTTGGCTCGTTAGGAAACTGAAACTTGGCGACTCTAGTTCTACAATCGACTGAGGTATAGTAGGAAAGTAACCAATCCATGCCAAGAATAAGGCAAAATTCAACTATTTCTAGCTCTACTAGATCAACTGGGAAACTTTACTCAACACTGGGACTGGGCAATTCATGTACATCCGACTGGCCCTAACTGACTCACCAACTTGGGTAGAAATTGAGAACGATTCTGAGAGGATTTATGGACTAATAGCAAACTGAGCAAAAATATAATGAGTCACAAAGGAAAGTCTGAATTTTAGATATAACAAAGCATATACATTAATGTAGGAAAAGGTGCAACATACTCGTATCCACATCAGGTGTGTTTTCCTGATCCCGACGAGAAGACAAACCATAAAAAATGGTTTTAGCGTTGGCTTCCACTCATACCTGAAGTAGTACCCTGCTGAGCTAGACGACTTGCTAGGGCTGGTGAGGTAGTATACTAAGTATTCCCCCATCCTGCTGATGGATAATCTCTCAATCTGTGACCCAACTGGCCACATCAAAAGCAATCATCCTTGCCCATGTGACACTTACCGAAATGGTTGTTGCCACATTTAGGACATGTTGGAAATGAGCGATTGCTAGAAACATGACTCTGGGACTGGTAGTCTGATGGTCTATCCTTTTGGTCCTTCCTGGACTAGAATAAAGGGCACTAGCTAATGAGGGTGCTGCAGGTCTCTGCTGTTGCTGTTGTCGTCGACTACCCCAACCTAACCTCTATTGGCCATACTCAAACTGTCCTATTCTCACCCTTTTGTTCTCCCTCTCATCCTCCTTCATCTTCTCCACCTCTATCTGCTATGCATGAATGATGATGCTAGAGAGGCCGATGTCTTTAATAAGCATCACAGTTCTGTATTCCTTAAGCTACAAATCAGAAACTCCATTTATGAATTTGAGCATACGAGCCCTCAGTTCAGTGACCATTTCTGGAGAATATCTCAATAGTCGAGTGAACTTGAGTGCATACTCCTCTATGGTCATATTGTCTTCCTTAGATTCATGAATTCGGCAGCCTTAGCTTCCCTCAAGTATCGAGGAAAGTACTTGTCCAGGAATGCCATAGTGAACTCATCCCATTCCACTAGACCTACACCATTTGGCCCTTCCTCCTTCCATTGCTTGTACCAAATCTAAGCCACCCCTTTCAACTGGTAGGTAGACAGATCAACACTCTCTGTAAAGGTGACACCCATGATTTAGGTGATCTTATGTACCTCATCAATAAGCTCCTGTGGATCCTCATCAACTTTGGACTCGTGAAATGCCAGAGGGTTCATACGTGTGAAATCTCGGACTGTGGCTGCGACTACAGACCCGTTGGTGTTGACTAGCATCACTACCTACTGGTTGACCTGAGTAGTCACTTCCTGATCCAGCATTAGAATCGCTGCCCAAAATTCCGTGGGAGACACGTGGTCGTCCTGAGGGGCTACGGGAGCTCGTGGGGCTGGCCAGTTAGTGTTCTCAATCGTTTTTCCATTTCCTCTTTCTTGAGGCATCATTATTTGAAAAGAGTAGAATATGAATTAGGAGGACGTTTTTGAGATTAGCTCAACACAAGATAAGGATCATGAACAAAAAGGAAAAATTCCTAATAACATCTTGTAGCCTCTCCCTCATAAGTGTGGCTCTCTTCACACCCATGAAAAGGACTCTACTTGATGTAGATTCAGACATCCTAGGATACTCTAAACCTAGTACTCTGATACCAATTTAGTCACGACCCGAGTCAACACCCTTATATGACACGGTGCTTGGAGCCACAGGTGACCCCAAGCTAACCCATGGCTTAACATCACACTAGTATACTGAATTACCAAGAAGTAGAAGCTAAGGAAATAGCATAACTAATAATACTTTTCTTAAAAGAAGAAATATTTGATAATATACTGAAATTTATGCAACAACTACAAAAAAAAAAAACTCAACAACACTCTGTCTAAAAGTTATCTAAAGAACTGGTGAGTTGCTGGGACAAGCCCCCAGTAAACTCTAAGGTCTAACTCAAAAGCAAATTGAACTGAATAAGTAAACTCTTGTCCTCGGAAGATGAGGACTCATTAATAACATTGCTGCTGAAATCGAGAAATGAAACTACTGACGATGATGGGACTGCGCACCTGCGCCAGTATCATATGATGATATTGCATGGAAATATGCCTTAGTACTTTGAATGTGTCGAGTATGCGAGATATAAGTAAAACAGTAGTAATACGCAACTGAGCTAATAAACACTGAGTATAATTGTAATAGTGTAACACAGGTACTGACTGAGGATCATAGTTATATCCTGTAATCTAAAATGATCTGAAACTGAGACTATACTGAATAGAACTATATTGACAGGTGGGAGAGTATATAGCTGACATATAACCACACGAGGTAGATGTGGTGTCCAATGTATACACCCCATCAGTGAGAGCCTACTATACCTTGCCAGGGTATAGTGGCTGAGATAGGTGATCACTGTTTGAGGCTCATTCGGGCTAATGACTATGGTGGCAATTTAGTTATGGGAACGTGGGTGCACTGAACCACGACCAGCTTAGTGCGAAGTCCTACTCCCACTGAAAATCATAACTGTGACTATTAGGCTGATAGCTCGAACTTGATGTCCTAAGACATAAGTCTGGAATACATATCTAGAAGTATCTTGACAGTCTGAAGGACCTAATAACTGAAAGCTAAGTGTTCTAAGACTGGCTAGAGCTTCTTTATCTGAAAGAATTGTAACTGTCTAAAGAATAACCAGATGATTGATTATTGAGACTACGGAGTTTTACTGAACTCCTCAAGAGATTGAATATAGTCAAATTGATTAGATGACATCAGTAAGGCACTAAGAGAGCTAAGTACTTACTGAGACTGAACAAGCAATAAGATAACTATGGTTCACATAACTGTAATATCATGGTGATGAGAAGAACTATTAGAATCAAGCAACATTCGTATCTACACAATTATGCTAGACTCTTTCAATTACATTTCAAGATTAGGGCTAAAACAAATATTTCATAGAAAATATATCAACATGAATCATAGCTGGTAAGAACCTTCAAGAATTACAAGAGTTTTAACAAGAAAGAAGTTCATACTAAATTAAGAACAACCCTAGCATTGATCTTAAAAGGGCTAGAATTGATAAGGTTTCTATGAGGGTTTTGGGGCACAAGGGAAGAACGATTCCTTTGTTGAAATCCCATATACCTGGAGGAGAATTCCTTGGAAGAATCTTGAGAGTCTGGGAAGGAAATCTGCAAGCCCTATCTTTTGAGAGTAAGTTAAGTCAAAAGTGTTGCAATAAATGAAAATCCTTCTAAAAATCGTCGGTGATAAACAGCTAAACCCAAGAAAATGCTGATATCTGATAGAGAAGTGGCTCTTAGCTAGTCCTTCACCGCTGCTATCTTTTGAGAATCTACCTAAATACCCTCATCGAAAACCACATGTTAGTCATTTACTTCAACCAAAATTATCAGTTACTAAGTTTAGCCAACAACTGGCGGTCTTTGATAGTCTGCAACACTATCCTCAGGTTATTAGCATGATCCTTTTCATTCTTGGAGGTATACCAACATATCATCTATGAACACAATAACGAACAGGTCTAGATACTACTTAAACACCCTGTTCATCAAGTCCATAAAAGCTGTAGAGCATTAGTTATCCCAAAAGACATAGCCACAAATTCATAGTGACCATATCGAGTTTGGAAGGTTGTTTTCGGTATGTCACATTCTCTAACCTTAAGCTGATGATATCCTGTCACAACCCAAATGTGCACTCAGATCATAGGCACAAGACAAGGAGCCCCGAGAGACCCCAAGTCGATCCATGGCATGAGAATACATCTAATTCAATCACTTGAGCAGAAGCCTTAGCATAGAGAACATAATCATAACATAACATATGGAAAATAGTAAAATACTTATACAATATGGCAGAATAAAACTTTTTAGTCATATAAGCCCCTAAACATGAAAGGCGGATTGATGGGACAACTCCCCAACTAATCCAACATCAAGAATTGAAGGAATAACATAGAGTGTAAACATGAAGCCCTTGGAGTATGAGGATTCACTAAGTACGCAGTGAGCAAGTCCGAATTTATCCACGGGTGAGCATGAGCATGAGAACTGGGACCTGTATCATGAGACGATACGACATAGAAAGTATGCAGTCAGTACGTGGAATGTACTGAGTATGCAAGGTAAGTAAAGCAGACATTTAAAACATATATGAAATTCTTAAATGGTCATAAGAGTAGGACAGGATGCTCGTATCATAAATCTTTACAACATATTATACGGATCAAGGTTTTCAAAACATTCATAATATATACATAGTCATAATCATAATAGAAGAACTTAACTTAATATAGCTTAAGCCAACATACATAATCATAACATGCGTAAATCATGAGGAACAGTGGGATATTCTCTTAACCGACCTACCCCATATGAGCACACATGAAGCCCGACTTGTAACCCTAGTCGGGAGGGTATTCGTACCTTTCCAAGGGTAGGAACCATGAAGGGCTTGATCACACATGAGAAGGGACATTTGGGCCAGGGACAAACATGAATGGGTCCCAACATACCTACGATGGCACATATTTCATGAGATTCAGGACTTAACCTGAGCCCCGAACCTACTTGGTGTTTGATACTACTCCTAAAACATATATATTGCTCATAACAATACATACATGAGTTCATGGGCTAGTCAAATCATGATAATCGTAAACATTCTTGAACATACATGAACTAGCCATGACTTGAGGCCTGTGAGTCGGCCAAAACATAATTCATGCTTAGTAAAATACATACATACTTGTAGATCATGAATATAGTTTAAATTTCCATACGATCATAATAGATAACATAATATATTCATAATTTAATTCATATTATATTCTGGGCTTATCAAAAACATCAATGGATCATAAATCGGTTTATCATGGGCATGCATAATCGGGCTTAAATGATTAGAAATTCAATATTATCCATATTAATAACAAATTTAGAGCTCAAAAATATGATTAAAATCAATAGATAATGATAGGGTTTCAAAATCACAAAACCCATAATTAAATCATTAAATTTTATACAAATCGAATATAAAACCCCATGAGTTTTTTTTTTAAAAAAATTGAGTAATTAATAGAGAAGGAGCATGGGTGTGGAAGAATACACCCATGGAAGACCTTACATACCTGGGATTATCAACTCCTAATCCTCCTTAAAAGCCCAAGAATGAAATTGAAGGAATTGAGGTGAAAAGCTTGAAATCCCCTTGAATCACCTCTCAAAGTTCTTGCATGCATGAATGAGAGTTTAGAATAGGTCTTTCTCTTAAAAACCCATTTTTCCCAAGCCAAAACGACGTAGTTTGCGTCCTTATATCATGAAATAGTTAAAAATACCTTTGATGAACCTGCCTTGAAAACTAGCCGGATGGAACGCACTAGTGGTACCAACGGGTCGTGGGAACCACCAATGACCCATCCTGTTCCTCATTGAATGGACTGCTGAATGTCTTCTCTCGGAACTAACCAACCGATGGACAGGATGACTCTTCCTTTGAAACCATGATCCGTTACGCCGTCCATTGTTTGCTCATCATAAAACATAAACCCACTTACCACGAGCCTCACCACGACTCGTGGTTCGTTCCAACGAGTCGTGGTCTCAAGCCGTCACCTACATTGGAAATTCTTAACCTCCAACTACGACCACAACCAACGACTTGTGGTGTCTCCTAACGGGTCGTTGGGTCACCCGTTGCATGTCTCCTGAAGAACCTAACTCCTTCCAATGACTAGTAATGATGAATCGTTGTTTCCCACAATGAGTCATCATGTATCCCATGATTTACACTGCCACTCAGCCTGATCCTAACCCCAACTGCATAAAACGACTTGTGGTTTGATACCATGAGTCGTCCCATGGCCTGTCCTGCAACTTTTTCTCAATTTTTACAGTTCTCAACTTTCAACCTCCTAGGTCTATTCTTACGCACTTCCGAGGTATTACCATATCTCCCCCTTGGATACATTCATCCTAGAATGTAGGAAACAAGTAGAAAACAGAAACATACAATTTATCATAGCCATATACTGATCATTTTAACTGAAATTTTCACGGAATGACTATCTCTGAACCAAACCACATAGATGAACTGATCTCATGCTTCACATACACATTCATACTCATAAAAGAAACTTGCACACATGAATTGAAGATAACAACTAAATGGGATCGTAGAGTAGAACTGATACCTCAAGTTGGAACTGAGCCGTTAGAGAACAAATATGGGTATCTAGCCATCATATCCGCTTCGGCTTCCCACATAGCTCCCTCAACATGCTGATTTCTCCATAAAACCTTAACTGAAGATACTTCTTTGTTCCTCAACTTCCGAACCTGACGATCCAAGATTTCAACAGGAATTTCTTCATAACTGAGGCTGTCTTTTACTCTAATGCTGTCACCGGGACTACCAAGGCAAGATCACCCAAACACTTTTTCAAAAGCAACATATGGAAGACGGGATGAACTGAAGCTAACTTCGATGGCACATCCAACTCATACACCACCTTACCAACTCTTCTCACAACTCGGTAGGGACCAACATAGTGGGGACTGAGTTTCCCTTTCTTTCAAAACTGCATGACTCCCTTCATGGGAGATACCTTTAGAAACACCCAGTCATCGACATCAAACTCCAAATCTCTTCTCCTCACATCAAAATACGATTTCTGACAACTCTGAGTGGTTTGTAACAAGTCCCTTATCAATTGGACCTTCACAATTGCCTCGTGAACCGCATCTGGCCCTATCATAGCTACCTCACCAACCTTGGGTGAAGTCAACACTGGTGCTGAAGTGAGTCGGGTCTTCATTTCCTAAAAGCTTTTCTCACAATCCTCTAACCGTTGGAACTTTATCTTTTTTTAAGTAAACATGGTCAAAGGTGCCGCAATAGATGAGAAACCCTCAAAAAACCTTCGGTAGTAGCCTGCTAGGCCCAAGAAACTCCAAATTTCTGTAGGATTCATCGGTCTAGGAAAATTCTTCATCGCTTCGATTTTCTGAGAATCCACCCTTATGCCCTCACTCGACACCACATGGCCTAGAAATGGCACCAAGTCAAGCCAAAATTCACACTTGCAAAACTTTGCATACAATTGACGATCCTTGAGGGTCTGAAGTACTATTCTCAAATGAGCGGCATGCTCCTCCTCGCTTCAGGAGTATATAAGGATGTCATCAATGAAAACAATCATGAACATGTATAAATATGCCTTGAATACCTTGTTCATTAGATCCATAAAAGATGCAAGAGCATTGCTTAGCCCAAATGACATAACTACAAACTCATAACGGCCATACCGGTTCCTGAAGGCTTTCTTCGAGATATCACTCTCCCAGACTCTTAGCTGGTGTTACCCGGACCTAAGATCTATCTTGGAGAAACACCTGGCACCTTGGAGCTGGTCAAATAAATCATCTATCCTTGGAAAGGGGTACCTATTCTTTATGGTGACCTCATTAAGTTGCTGATAATCAATACACCTTCGAAGGGGTCCATCCTTCTTCCGAACAAATAGAACCAATGCACCACATGGAGACTTGCTCGGTCTAATGAAACCTTTATCCAACAAGTCCTTCAATTGTTCCTTTAACACTTTTAACTCAGTTGGGTCCATCCTATAAGGAGGAATAGAGATACGTTACGTATCGGGCAGTAGATTAATTCCGAAATCAATTTCCCTTTCCAGAGGAACACTTGGTATATCATCGAAAAAAACCTCTGGATACTCGCACGACACTGGAACTGACTGAATAGTCAGGGTCTCGGACTCCACATCCTTAACCCTGACTAGGTGGTACACGCAACCCTTAAAGATCATCTTCCTGGCCTTTATATATGAAATAAACCGATTGGTTGGTACAACTGAATTACCGTTCCATTCCAAAATTGACTCACCGGAAATTAGAATTCCACTGCATGGGTCCTACAATTAATCGAAGCATAACATGAAAACAACCAATCCATACCAAAAATGATGTCAAAATTAGTCATGGACAATTCTACTAAGACCGTAGAGGTAACCTTATGCAACACCGTAATGGGGAAACCTCTATATACCCGATTAGCTACAATAGATTCACCGACTAAAGTAGATACGTATAATGGTGCTGACAGAATTTCAGGACTAACTCCAAAACTACTAGCAATGTAAGGGGTCACGAAAGACAAGGTATCTCCTGGATCTAAAAGAGCATAAGCATCAATATGGAAGACTTGCAACATACTTGTGACCACATCTAGCAAAGCCTCCTGCTCCTGGCGTGACACTTGGGCATAAACCTATTTCGGCGCTAAACACCTGCCGAACTAATGAAGGCACCCTGCAGAGGGGGTCGTGCTGCAGGAGTGGTAGAACTTGATGCTGGGCAATATCTAATCCTGTGCCCGAGTTTTCCATACTCAAAACAAGCATCTGCCCCGACCAGGCACCTTCCGAGATGATTTTTGCCATATCTTGCACAAGTTGGGAAAGTGCGCTCCACTTGCATGCTACCATGATCCCTCGAACCTGCAACCCTGCTCCTCTGGTCTCCCTTTAACCTGGACGGCGTGCTAGCCGATGATGGAGCTAGAGCAGTGGACCTGTGCTGGGACTGCAGACGTGATCCACCTCCTGACTTGGCCTGAGAAACCCCATAGCTGTCGGTCGTAGCCCTCTTGGCCTCTCTTTTCCTCCTATAGACATACTCCATCTGCCAGGCATGCAATACAATACGGGGAAAGTCGATGTCGCGTTGTAGAATGGCAATTCGACAATCCTTGTCCAAGTAATCTGCTACTCTATAGACAAAATGACTCACCTGAGCCCGTTGATTTGCCACTAACTCCGGAGCATATTTAGATAGCCGAGTGAACTCCAAGGAATACGCCTGGTCTGATATGTTTCCCTACTTCAAATTCACAAACTCAGCCGCCTTGATCTCGCTCATCTCCTGAGGGAAGAACCGATCCATGAATGCAATGTGGAACTCACCCCAACCTATCGGGCCTGCACCCAATGTCCTAGAACCTTTCCATTGATTGAACCATATATGTTCTACCCCCTTGAGCTGATAAGAGGTCAAATCAACACATTCCCCATTATTCACCCCCATAGCTTGGGTGATCTTTTAAATTTCCTCAATAAGGTCATGGGTCCTCGTCTACCTTCGACCCTGTAATCTTCGAAGGGCTCATCCTTAAAAAGTCCTTCACCCTAGCAGCTGTCGCATTCCCATTTTGTGGATACTGTGCCATAGTCAGATTCTGGACGTAAGCTATAATGGCCTGTGCCAACATCTGAATCGCCGCCCTAAACTCAATGTGGGCGGCTGGCTCTGGTACATGCTCCTCATGAACGGGTGCAGCTGGATGATGCTCTCCATCATGGAACCCTTATGATCATTACCATTACAGTGCCTCTTGGAATTTACTCGGCATGGAGCCATGATTCTGCAAACGCGAATAGCACAAATTAGAGGAGTAAAGGACATTCATCATACGAAATAGATTATGAAAGAAGGAAACATTCCTAAACGTCTAGTAGCCTCTTCATCATAAGTGTGGCACGCCTCACACCCATGAAAAAGACTCTACTTAACGTGACTTTCAGACTCCCTAGGACACATAAACCTATGCCTCTAATACCAAATTTGTCATGACCCAAACGTACATCCAGATTGTGGACACGGGACAAGGAGCCCCGAGAGACCCCAAGTCGACCCATGGCATGAGCATACATCTAATTCAATCACATGAGCGGAAGACTTAGCATAGAGAATGTAATCATAACATAACATAACGGAAAACATTACAATACTTATAAAATATGGTGGACTACAACTTTTTAGTCTGATAAGCCCCTAAACATAAAAGGCGGATTGATGGGACAACTCCCCAGCTAATCCAACATCCAGAAACTAAAGGAATAACATAGAGTATGAACATGTATCCCTCGGAACTTGAGGACTCACCACGTACACAGTGAGCAAGTCCGAATATATCTACGGGTAAAGATGAGCCTGAGAACTGGGACTTGTATCACGAAACGATACAACATAGAAAGTATGCACTCAGTACGTAGAATGAACTGAGTATGCAAGGTAAGTAAAGTGGACATTTAAAACATGTATGAAACTCTTAAATGGTCATAAGAGTAGGACAACATGCTCGTATCATAAATCATTATAACATATTATACGGCTCAAGATTTTCAAAACATTCGTAATATAAAAATAGTCATAATCATAATTGAAGAAATTCGCTTAACATAACGTAAGCCAACATACAAAATCATAACATGCGTAAATCATGAGAAACAGTGGGAGATTCTCTTAACCCACATACTCAATATGAGCACACATGAAGCCCGACTTGTAACCCTAGTAGGGAGGGTGTTCGTACCTTGACAAAGGTAGGAACCATGAAGGGCATGATCACACATGAAAAGGGCCATTTGGGCTAGGGACAAATATGAATGGGTCCCGATACCTATGGTGGCACGTAGTTCATGAGATCCAAAACTTAACTTGAGCCCCGAACCTACTTGGTGTTCGATACTACTCCCAAAACATATATAGTGCTCATAATAATACATACATGAGTACATGGGCTAGTCAAATCATGATAACTGTAAACATGCTAGAACAAACGTGAACTAGCCATGACTTGAGGCCCGTGAGTCGGCCAAAACATAATTCATGCTTAGTAAAATACATACATACTTGTAGTTCATGCATGTAGTTTAAATTTCCATAAGATCATAATAGATAACATAATATATTCATGATTTAATTCATCATATATGTTGGGCTTATCAAAAACATTAATGGATCAATGGATCATAAATCGATTTTATCATGGGCATGCATAATCGGGCTTAAATGATTAGAAATTCAAAATCAGAAATATCAATATCAAATTTAAAGCTCAAAAAGATGATCAAAATCAATAGGTAATGATAGGGTTCCAAAATCACAAGACCCATAATTAAATCATTAAATTTTATACAAACTGAATATAAAATCCCATGAGTTTTTAAATAAATTTTTGAGTAATTAATAGAGAAGGAGCACGGGTGTGGAAGAATACACCCATGGAAGACCTTACATACCTAGGATTATCAATTCATAACCCTCCTTAAAAGCCCAAGAATGAAATTGAAGGAATTGAGGTGAAAAGCTTGAAATCCCCCTGAATCACCTCTCAAATTTCTTGCATGCATGAATGATAGTTTCGAATAGGTCATTCTCTTAAAAACACAGCTTTTCCAAGCCAAAACAATTTAGTTTAAGGCCTTATATCGTGAAAAAGTAAAAAATACCATTAATGAACTTGCCTTGAAAACTGGCTGGATGGAACCTACGAGTGTACCAACTGGTCGTGGAAACCACCAACAACCCGTCATGTCCCTCATTGAATGGACTGCTGAATGTCTTCTCTAGGAACTAACCAACGGAGGGACAGGACGACTCATCCTATGAAACCATGATCTGTTACACCATCCATTGTTTGCTAATTATAAAATCTGAACCCACTTACCAAGAGCCTCACCACGACTCGTGGTTCCTTCCAATGAGTCATGGTCTCAACCCATCACCTACACTTGAAATTCTTAACCTCCAACAATGACTCATGGTTTCTCCTAATGGGTCATTGGGTCGCCTGTTGCTTGTCTCCCGGAGAACCTAACTCCTTCCCACGACTGCTAACGACTATTCCTTATTCCCACGATGAGTCGTCATGTCTCCCGTGATTTACACTGCCAACCAACCGGATCATAACCACGACTGCATACAATGACTCATGGTTTGATACCACGAGTAGTCCCATGGCCCATCCTACAACCTTTTTCCAATTTCTACAGTTTTCAACTATCAACCTCCCAGGTCTGTTCTAACGCACTTCCGGGGTATTACATATCCTGATGTGAGATCTACCTTGGAGAAAAAACTAGCTCCCTGAAGTTGGTCGAAAAAGTTATCATTCTTGGGAAGAGGATACCTATTCTTTATTATGACCTCATTCAGCTAATGGTATTCGATGCACATCCTGAGTGTACTGTCTTTCTTTACATGAACAACACTGGAGCACCCCATGGAGAGATGCCCTTATCTAAAAGATTTTTCAGCTATTCCTCAAACTCCTTAGCTTAGCTGGAGCCATTATATATGGAGGAATAGAGATGGGTTGGGTGTATAGAAGAAGGTCTATGTAAAGTCTATTTCCCACTCTAGAGGGACTTCGGGAATATCTTTAGGAAAGACAGCAGGAAATTTACTAATAACTAGAACTGACTTAATAGTCAGGGTCTCCAAAATGGAATCTCTGACCCTAACTAAGTGATAGATGTACCACTTCGAGATCATTTTCCTAGCCTTAAGGTAGGAAATAAATCGACCCTAAGGCACTGAAACACTACTCTTCCATTCTAAGGTTGGCTCGTTAGGAAACTGAAACCTGGAGACTCTAGTTCTACAATCAACATAGGCATAGCCAGAAAGTAACCAATCCATGCCATGAATAAGGTCAAAGCCAACCATGTCTAGCTCTACTAGATCAACTGGGACAACTTTACTCAACACTTGGACTGGGCAATTCATGTACATCTGACTGGCCCTAACTGACTCACTAACTAGGTAGAAACTGAGAATGGTTCTGAGAGGATTTATGGACTAATAGCAAACTGAATGAAAATATATGGATTCACAAAGGAAAGTGTGGCTTTTGGATCTAACAAAGCATATACATCAATGCGGAAAAAGGGGCAACACACTCATAACCACATCAGGTGTGTTCTCCTGATCTAGATAAGAAGACAAAGCTTAAAAATAGTTTTCGCATTGACCGCCACTCATACCTAAAGTAGTACCCTACTTAGCAAGACGACTTGCTAGGGTTGCTGAGGTAGTAGACAAAGTCGTCCCCTATCCTTCTACTAGACAATCTCTCAATCTGTGACCCAACTGGACGCATCCAAAGCAACCATCCTTGCCCATGCGGCACTTACCCAGATGGTTGTTGCCATATTTAGGACATGTTGGATATGAGCGGCTGTTGGAAACTTGACTTTGGGACTGGGAGCCTGATGCTCCACCCTTTCGATCCTTGCAGGACCAGAATAAAGGGGCACTAGCTGATGAGGGTGTTGTAGGTGTCTGTTGCTGCTGCTATGGTCTACTACCCATACCTAACCTCTATTGGCCATACTCAAACTAGCCTATTCTCTCCCATTTATTCTACCTCGCAATCTCCTTCAACTTCTCCACCTTTATCTACTGTGCATGAATGATGAGGCTACAAAGGTCGATGTCTTTGATGAGCATCACAGTTTTGCATTCCTTAAGCACCAAATATGAAACTCTATTAATAAATTTGAGCATACAAGCCCTCAGTTCAGCGACCATTTTTGGAGCATATCTCAACAGTCTAGTGAACTCAAATGCACACTCCTGTATGGTCATATTGTTTGCCTAAGATTCATGAATTCGTCATCCTTAGCTTCCCTCATCTCCCGAGGAAAGTAACCACCCCAAAATGCCATAGCGAACTCATCCCATTCCACTGGACCTACTACATTCGGCCCTTCCTCCTTCCCCTACTTGTACCAAATCTGAGCCACCCCTTTCAACTGGTAGGCAGACAGATCAACACTCTTTGTAGAGGTGAAACCCATGATTTGGGTGATATTATGTACCTCATCAATAAGCTCCTGTGAATCCTGATCAACTTTAGACCCATGAAATGCCAGAGGGTGTTCGGACCAAACTACACGCAAGTGCACGTGGTCGTACAAGTAGTAAAGTGGCTTTATTTCAAGCCAAGTATCGATCCCACAGGGACTGAATTATGGTAGTGATTATCCTAATTATTAGTGAACAATATCGCTATGAAGGTAGACAACCAAACAAATAATGTTTTATGAGTCAATATTAATAGTTAATGCGAACCTAAGTAAAGATTGTAAATTAAAGTCTGAACAATAGCAATGAACGAGCTAAGGTTAAGGCAAACAAGCAGGGATGTAATTTATTAATTAGAATCAGTCAATCTTCTCTTCGGTTGTTAGTCAGGAATTAATAACCCATGGATTGGATCTTTCGACTCCTCTCCAATTAAAGAATCATGAGACTTACAATACACATTTCTGTGATGCAAAACCCCATGCTCTAGCCATACATAACAAATTTCGTAAATGACTAATATGACATTACAGATATATTTCTATTCTAAACGTAAATCTTCTCTTAATTTTCTCAACTAAGAAAAGATCATATTCCACCAATTCACATCTATCCAATTAATTACCCTTTCAGAATCAAAATTGGAATTCTAGAATATACATTAACATTGGCCAAACACTAATGTAGTAAAAACAAGAATTGATAGAACAACCGTTATAGAGAAGATGAAAACTAAAATAATTATTAATTACATTCCTCTACAATTATCCTTAACCTCAACAAGAGGTGAATTAGCCACTCATTTGTGGATTAAACATCTTCAAACAAGTAGAATTCATATAAGCAATTGAAATTAAAGAGATAAAGGAAGAGAATTAACCCTAGGAATTCTTCTTCTAGACTGCCTGCTATCCACGTTCTTGCTCAAAATTTTAGATACTTTAAAATAAAGCCTAAGTGTGCTATTTATACTAGTGAGAATTTTTCCCGGAATAACTAGAAATGTGGCACGGAGTGTATGCGGAGCATCACCTCCGTGCCACGGCCCCATCGCGGACGTTCACTGGAACTCAGCTTCCAGGTAATTGTCTCCAGCGTGGCACGACGTGCATCGCGGAGCCTCACCTCCATGACACGGTGCCATCGCGCACCTCACTGGAACTTGAGTTCCGGATAATTATCCTCAGCATGGCACGAAGTGTATCGCGGAGCATCATCTCCGTGTCACGGAGGTAACGCGCACGTCCACTGGGACTTGATATAAAATTCAACTCTAGGCAGACTGCTTCCGCGATGGTAGCGTGACACGACCCCCATCGCGGAGCACCAAACTTGGCCCATTTCCTTGTCGACTTCCGCTTCTTGTTTCCGAGTCCATTTCCACACTTCACGAACTTGTAGATTAGCTTCCAAAAATTCCTTCTAGACTGCAAAACAATACTAATCATGTTGGTTAGTATAAATCCACATTTACATACAGATCACATGAGAATGCACACATAAAAGTAGATAAACAAGTAGAAATGAAGTATTAGAGTATCACTTGGGCAAGAAATTATGCCCAAGATCACCTACCCCACACTTAAAACCTTGTTCGTCCTCGAAAAATACTTTCACATCTCATGCAATTGAAACCCACACATAGCTAATTTGGTGAGACCGTTCAAGCTACGGCTATAAGGATTATTTAAGATAGCAAATCATCAAGAGAGCATGCATGGCTTCATCAATAAAATGAAATACACCACATTAAGACCTTCAAACCTCAAGAATCGACTCTCGATCTTGGCAAACTCGTGCAAATCAACTGACCAAGACATCCAACACCATTTTTATCTCTTGTCAAGCATGTGCCCTCACATCACAATAGAGTTTCCCCATGTTCACTCATAAAATTTCCAAAGAACTACATGTAGGGGTATGTAAATAAGATTACGCTCGCTCTCCCAAAGAATTCACATGCATCATGTCGTGAACCATAAGCTTGCCCTTAGTGTTTTACTCCTCTAATTTAAGGATGCATGACGTAAGATCACGTAGGACTTAATTGGTTCTAATGTAAGCTAATAAACTAGTAAATATTGGGCTAACCAATAATAGTAACTAGCTTCCCCAAGAGCTTTTACTACATCCCAAATTCATTACGGACATTGCTTCTTCCTCAATCCTCTCGCTCTTGAATTTTCTCTTTGTTTTTGTTCCCATTTCTTTAGCCACACTCGACTTACTAGCAGAGAGTATTTAAGCAACTTTTTGCATTCATTGATTTTCTTACTCTCTACCAATAATTAATCAATTCCAAAAAAGTGCACCTTTGACCTTTTCTTTAACTTTCACAACTTTCGCTTTCCCTTCTGTTTCAAACTTCTCACTCCTTCACTCTTTGAGAAAATTATTTTTCTTAAGCGCTTAGGAGTTTTGGATCAAATTCACGGCTAATGAAAAAAAAAGGGATTAAGCTTGGTTTGTATCTATCAAAGAACAGGCTAAAGGCTCAATAGGGATAACTAGTATTTAACATTCAAGGTAGGTACGATAAGGGAGAAACATTCGATTCATTCAAAGAAATGCCTACATCCTTTCCTACAATCCACATCCTTCATTTTGTTTAGTATACACACCAGGCAAGTTCTAGTCACTTCAGAATAGCATGGAATATTCGAACCTCACACTCACTGCACATGCTTAACTTAAGACATATTCACAGACTCTTCATTCAGTTAATTACAAGAATTCACTAATTAAGCCTTGATCACACCGAATCGAATTCTAGGGCCTAGGTATCTCAACATGTTTAACACATTTGCATGCTTTCGTATGAATCACACTTGCATCTTACAATCATGTGTAGCATGTAACAAGAATGTCGAACCATTAATTAGCTAAACGTTAGGAAAACAAACGAAAAAAAAGGGAAAAAAATTCTAACCCTATCGACTAAATTTCCCTTAAGACGGTCGTCATCCATCCATCATAGGGAGCAGTCGCTATCTACGACGTTGATTCAAGGGGACTATTCTCGGGAAAAGCACCGAAAACAAAAACCAAGAAACCCAAACAAAACAAATTTCGATAGAAAAAATTAAATATAATCCAAAAATTTACACATCACAAGCAACAGCAGCTTAATATTTATTACAACAACATGAAACACAGAATAGCAATTAGCAATTAGCACAACCACCAAAAAACACAAACACAAACAGCTAGCACCTAACTACTCCCACCCACACTTAATCGGAACACTGTCCCCAGTGTTCACACAGTTGAAATTAAAAACAAAGTTTGGGTGGTGTAACTCCCTGATCAATCAAATTACTCAATATCTTCATCAGGTGCTAGCGCCTCATCGCCAAGATCAGAATCGTCTCCACCGTCCTCCTCCGACTCAATATCTGAGTCCTCCCAGTGTGTTTCCTCATCAGTAGGGACATCATCATCCATGGGCTCTGTAAATGCGCGCCCCACTCGGCATAAAGCTCGGGCATGCTCATTGAATGGATAGTCCATGTCGAGCAGCCACAACGCATCCTCCATCGCAGGCCTTCCACCAATGCGCAGCTGCAACATCTGCATCCCATACATTCGCACCATGTATTGATCATCCCGAGCATGTCACTTGGCTAGTGTAAGCACAGGCCCATATGTAGTATTAGGTGCCTTGGTTTTAGTAACATCCAAAGTAGGCCTGTCAAGCTGAGGGATGTAGTCCAGGGCCTCTTCTTCAATACCATGGCCCCTGAGGAAAGTGGTGACACGACCACCGAACCCATACCGATGCCCCTGATGTAGTTGGGCTCTCTTCATGGTGGAGATGATCACCGCCCCAACATTAATTTCCAGCCCTTTCATCAGTGCATAAACCAGACAAACTCTATCCCGGGTGACATCAGTCATGTGCACCCCCGGGATCAGACACGAGAAAACTATCTTCAACCATATCCAATCTTCTATGTTCATTTGGGAATATGGAAATGTCTGGTGGTAGCCCCTTTCCTTGTGCCGACCCCACCTGGCCGTCGATCGAGCTCCACATAAAGTGCGTCTGATATCTGCGTATGGTGGAGTGATGTTTAGTTGGTGGAGGACATGAGCGTCTGTGTCCCGCGCCCCCAGGATTGCATTTAAATGGTGTGGTTAAAAATTAACCACCTACCCTCTGATCTTGATGGTGTGGCTGCACAAAGTCGGGTTCCAGTTAGCATAGAATTCCCGGATAAGATGAAAGTTGCACCCTTTGGGTTCTTCAAAAATGAAGTTTAACCCAACAGTGTCAATCCTATGTAGGATCCGTGGGAATTCCTGTGCTAGTGGTTCCCGGGCTATTTGTTCCTCCGAGAAGTACTTGGTTTCCTTGTGTTTGGAATACCATTTTTTCCCCTCATCTGTCACCCATCTGGTTCCATACTGTCGGCATTGCCCTCGAGGAACCGGTGGTGCTGCTGGTGCTGCTGCCCTGGTTCTTACTCTTTTTCTGTTGGCGCCAAACGTGGATGTGCCCTTGCCTTTATCCTGCCTTGCAGACATTTGTCCTTTGCATTCAAAAACATACAGTTCAAATATTATTTGAGGCATAGTTGGCTACGACTAAGGTTGGGCATAATTTGATCACCCCACACTTAGTTGTTAGCCGCAGCCAACTCAATTCGACAAAAACATTAATGTTTTTTAAGTTCTTAATTCCCAACATGCTCAGTGCATTCATACAAGTCGATGGAACAATTTCTTTGTACTACTCAGACTTCATACAATGAATTATGAAAATTCCTCCATCGATTCAATTATATAATCCTGAGCACTTTGCAATTTGCACACAACAACCTATGATAATTCTCTATTTTCATCCTCCGAAAATCCATCTTCTACCATAGCATAATCCACTTCAATGACAATATGTTTCAGTTCAAACAACATGCACACCAAAAATATCTACATTTTAACCCATTTCTTCTTCTTCCTATTTAAATTTTCAACCCTAGTTATCGATATCATAATATTTTTAATAAATCATGTAACTATTGAGTTAATCTAAAATCAATGATCATATAAACCTCATTATTCCATAAAAAATTGATTACAACACTCATCAATCACTTAGGGTGGAATTTCATCAAAGAAAACATGCTCACGAGTCAAACTATTCAGCAAAATGGAGAAAATAACTGAGAACATACCTTTACTTGATGAATTTTAAGAAGAATCGAAGAAAATTGCTCAATAGGTCCGTGGCACGTTGAGGGAGAAGGGATTTTGGGATGTTGGTCACGGAGGATTTGAAGAAATGGGGAAAAATTAAGGGATTTGGGGTTAAAAAGGTGGATTTCGCGCGGGTCTACCCGGTGACCCGACGCAAAAAAAGCCTCAATGTGTCACGGAGGCCAATGCGGAAGCCAGGCTAGGCTCACTGGAATTTGTAAAAATTTCATAATGCACCTCAACGTGTTACGGAGGGTAACGTGGAGGCCCTCCTCCGTGACACGGAGCCAACGTGAGGGCTCTCTGGAAATTTCCCAAAGTTTTATTTTCTTACCTTGATATTTCCTTTGCGCGCTTTTGTATTTTGGCCCTCCATTTAACCTTAAAATCATTCAACCACAAAATTTTGTTAGAAATCATAGGTTGCCTCTCAACTATTTCCAATCCTTTTTTTCTTTTTTTTTAAAGTTTTCAATAATCCTAACTAATCTATTACATTATATTCACGGGTTGCCTCCCGTGCAGTGCCTGGTTTACCATCGCGGCTCGATGTTTTTCATCCTTAATAAAATACTAAAGTGATAGACGTCTTCTCTTGGATAACTTCTTCACCCCAGTAGTGCTTACATCTTTGCCCGTTCACCAAAAATGTGGCACTTTTATCCTCTGGCCACAATTCCACTGCCCATGTGCGGTCATTCTCACAACTTCAAACGGCCCTGACCACTTGGACCACAACTTCCCTAGGAAGAGTTTCAACTTCGAGTTGAACAACAACACTTTTTGCCCTTGCTCAAAGATCCGATGCACCATGTGCCTGTCATGCCACCTTTTAGTTTTCTCCTTGTAGCATTTAGCACTTTCATAGGCGTGCCATCGAAACTTGTCTAATTCACTCAACTGCATCAACCTCTTCTTTCCTGCTAGCTCAAGATCCCTATTTAGCTTTCTTACGGCCCAAAAAGCTCGATGTTCCAACTCCAAAGGTAGATGACATGCCTTTCCATAAACCAATATACAGAGAAGTCCCAATGGGTGTCTTGTATGCAGTTCTATAAGCCCACAACGCATCGTCAATTTTGCTTGCCCAATCAATTCGTTGTGCATTCGCTGTTTTCTGCAGAATCTTCTTAATCTCCCTATTTGACACCTCCACTTGCCTGCTAGTTTGGGGATGATACGTTGTCTCCACCTTGTGCCGCACCCCATACTTAGCTAGCAAGTTTCTAAAACCTGCATTCACAAAATGAGCCCCTCCGTCACTTATAATAGCTTGGGGCGTACCGAACCTGGTGAAAATTTGCTTCTTCACAAATTTCATCACCACCTTGTTGTATTTCCTGGGACAAGCTACTGCCTAGACCCACTTAGACAAGTAGTCAACCGCTACAAAGATGTAACGATTACCAAATGACGGTGGAAATGGGTGCATAAATTCTATTCCCCATACATCAAAAACCTCAACTTCTAATATCTGATGCAATGGCATCTGCTGTCTTCTTCCGATTGTTCCTATTCTTTGCCATCTACCACACATTTTGACATAGGCTATAGCGTCTCTTAATAGTGTAGGCCAAAAGAAACCTGACTGTAGCACCTTGTTAGCGGTTCGCTCTCCTCCATGGTGCCCTCCATACAGTGATGAGTGACAACTCCTCAGTACTTCTGCAATCTGGCTTTCTGGAATGCATCGTCTCATCACTTGATCCGGTCCCTGCTTAAACAGAAATGGCTCATCCCACATGTAGTACCGGGAATCATGCCTCAGCTTCTTTCTTTGCTGAGTCGTTGCCTCAGGTGAGTACACTCCACTCACCAACAAGTTCACAATATCTTCATACCAAGGGATTTCAGCTTCCCTTATTGCCAAGAGTTGCTCATCGGGGAACTCTTCTCTGATGCTATCACCTTCCTTCACATGCGAACGGCTTTCCAATCGCGATAGGTGATCTGCAACTTGATTCTCGCTTCCCTTTCTGTCCTGAATCTCCAGATCAAACTCTTGTAGCAACAATATTCATCTGATTAGCCTGGGCTTCGCATCCTTCTTGCCAAACAAATATCGAATTGTTGCATGTTCAGTATATATAACCACTTTCGACCCCACCAGGTAGGATCTGAATTTGTCAAATGCAAACACCAAAGCCAACATCTCTTTCTCCGTGACTGTATAATTGACTTGGGCAGCATCAAGTGTTTTGCTTGCATAATAAATGGAATAAAAAATTTTATTCCTACGCTGCCCCAATACAGCTCCTACAGCCACGTCACTTGCATCACACATCAACTCAAAAGGATGTTCCTAATCCGGAGAAATGAGAATAGGCGCTTCCACCAGCTTCTGTTTTAGCCCCTCGAATGCTTCTACACAATCCTTGTCAAATTTAAACTTCACCTCTTTTTCTAGCAACTGGCATTTGGTCTAGAAATTTTTGAGAAGTTCTTGATGAACCGTCTGTAAAACCCCGCATGTCTGAGAAAGCTGCGAGCACCCTTCACTGACACTGGTGGTGGTAGCTTTTCAATCACCTCAATTTTTGCACGATCGACTTCCAACCCTTTGCATGACACCCTATGGCCAAGGACGATACCCTCCTTTACTAAAAAGTGTCACTTCTCCTAGTTGAGCACTAGGTTTGAGTCTTCACATCGAGCTAACACCCTGTCAAGATTTTGCAGACACATAGCAAACGAATTACGGAAAATAGAAAAGTCATCCATAAATACCTCGACAAAATCTTCTACCATATTGTGGAAGATCGCCATCATGCATCGCTGGAATGTGGCTGGTGCATTGTATAGACCAAATGGCATTCGCCTGAAAGCATATGTCCCATAAGGACATGTAAAAGTGGTCTTCTCCTAATCCTCCGGTGCTATGGCTATTTGATTATAGCCGGAATATCCATCCAGAAAATAATAATATTCCTGACCTACCAACCTATCCAAAATCTGATCAATAAATGGAATAGGATAATGATCTTTCCTCATGGCCTCGTTGAGCTTCCTGTAATCCATGCAAATTCACTATCCAGTGACTGTGCGTGTGGGGATTAGCTCATTATTTTCATTGGTGACCACGGTCATCCCTCGTTTCTTTTGAATACACAGAACTGGGCTAACCCATTCACTATCTGAGATGGTATATAGCACACCTGCATCAATCCACTTGATCACTTCTTTTCTGACTACATCTTTCATCATCAGGTTCAACCTCCGCTGATGATTCACTGGTTGCTTGGATCCTTCTTCCATGAATATCCTGTGTGTGCATAAAGCTGGACTGATTCCCTTGATGTCCGACATCTGCCAACCCATTGCTCTCTTCCGCCTCTTGAAGACCACCAATGCATCTTTAACTTGTGCATCTGTCAGTTCTGCTGAAATGATGACTGGCAAGGTGTCATCCTTACCTAAAAATACATACTGCAGATGTGGAGGCAATGTCTTTTAACTCCAATTTCGGTGCCCCCTCAATTGATGGCTTTGGCGAGGGTTCCAAGGACCTATTCAACGGTTCAAAGTCCTGCTTCCTGAAAAACCATTTTGGTTCATTCAAAGTCTGCACCATCTCATATGTAGCACTATCCCCAAAATGATCGTAGCCCACCAAGGCTCTCTCGAGTGGGTCCTATGAGTAAACAATCTGAAGGGTTGATTCCTGATTTAGAACACTAATTGCTGATAGCTCCTCATAAAAGGTCGGTAGCTTCATGGCCTTGTACACATTAAAAACCTCTACTTTGTCATGCGCTCGCATGGTTAGCTGCCCAGCCACCACATCAATCAAGGCTTGCCTGGTTGCCAAGAAGGGACGTCCCAAAATAAATGGGACTTCCGCATCCGTCTCAAAATCCAGAATTATAAAATCCACCGGGAAAATGAGGGAGCCCACTTGTACTAGAACATCCTCCACAATACCATTAGGTCTGGCCAATGAACGGTCAGCTAGCTGCAAGATCACAGTAGTTGGTCTAGGGCTTCCCAGTCTCAACTTCTTAAACACTGATGTTGGCATCAAATTTATGCTTGCTCCCAAATCGCACAATCCATGAGCTCGAATAGATTTCCCAATTGTAATCTGAATAGTAAAGCTCCCAGGATCCTTAAGCTTTGTTGGCAATCTATTCTGTATTTGGGAGGTGCACTCCTCAGTAAGCGCCACTGTAGCGTACTCCGTCAATCTGCTTTTGTTTGCTACAATGTCCTTGATGTACTTGGCATATTTCGGTACTCCCTGCAAAACATCAACTAAAGGTAAATTAATATGTACCTATTTCAACACTTCCATGAATTTCTTGAAGCAAGCTTCCTCCTTGTGCTTTTTTAATCACTAAGGAAACAGGGGCAGTGGTCTTTCTATCTAGGCTGCCTTTTCCTTCCCCCTCACATCATCATGTTCTTCATCCTTTTCTGCCGCTCCAGATTGCTGAGGTGGCCTTTTTGGTTCCACCTCCTTGAGTTGAATTCTGCTCTTGTTGGTTGATCACGGGCAAAAATAGCATGCCCGAGATACGCTTTATACCTTAATGTAGTCTTGTTTATCTAAGTTATTTTACATACTTTCATGTGATTTTATATAAATGTGAATATATGTGCTAACCAACATGATTAGTCTTTGTTTTGTAGGTTTCAAGGATTTTGAGGAACTAATTCACAAGTTGGTGAAAGAAAGGAATGGAGTGGAAGCAATTGGCGAAAGTCGGCAAGGAGCATGCCTTGGCAAGGCTGGCCGCGCCAGGCAGCATGCCACGCTGTGCGTGTGCCGCGCCCAGCGCCGTGCCACGCCTCTGCCAGGCGCACGAGAAAAGGCAGCAGCAGGCAGCAGTAGGCAGAAATCCAGCGTGCCAACGCCGTGCCACGCTAGGCCAGCTGCGCGCCAGCAGCATGCCATCGTGCTGCATGAGCAGCGTGTCACGTTGGCCAGCGCGGTGACCCTCGGCAGCTTGGTTTCCGGAGGCACTTTCCAGAGAGCTTTCGCGTTGCCTCCGTGTCACAGAGGCAGTGCTCCGCGATACACTCCGTGACACGGAGCCGTTCCATGACAGGCTAAATTATGCACGTTTTCCATTTACTATAAATAGGACCCTTAGCTCCTAAAATCATTTGGTCACGATTTTATTCTGGAAAACTACCTAGGAGTGAAGGAAGAAGTGGGAGAACTCATCTAGGGTTTGTCAAATTCCCTTCTCATCTACCAAATTCATGTAAGTATGTTAGTTTAGTAGTAGTTAGTGTAGTTTTACGAACATGAATGGCAAGAACCCTTCCTCTAGGGTTGAAGCCATGAATTATGATTGTGATTTTATGAAATTGTTTTGGAATTAAGTTATTGATTGTTGTTTTCGTCTTGCATTCTGTATTGTTGGTTGTTTTTATGATTGATCACCATGAAAGCATATTTGTTAGCTTGAGTAATAGCTTGAGAAAGCATTACCTATGTCAGTACATGAGAATGTTAGGAGCACGTTTGTATCTCGGGAGAGATTTTTGTGTCAGGATAGAAATATACCTAACACCGTGCTTGGTTGACACACGGGGGTTATGAAAGACCAACTTGGGATGTCACATCACCACTCGAAGAAGTAGTTTTGAGGCTAAGTTGAGTTAAATGGTTAGACGCACGAAAGTCCCTAATCGTTTCCCCGTAAACCACATCATAATTGATTGCCCGCGACTAGAAATTAAACTCCTCGCTCACAATGATGCAGTGAGGCTAGATTGCCGTGTTTAGAGGCTCAAAAGAACATAAACATGCAATTCTAATTATGTGAAATAACAATTGATAGTTCCATGCTTAACCCATTGCAAATCGTAGTATCGCATGATTAGTTGGTTTTAACTCTATGTTGCTCCTAGAGTAATTTCAGAATACTTCGTTGACCCAAACTTAGACTTAATTAATCTCGATCGAAAATGTCTATAACCAACACTTGAGGTATTTAAGATCACACTAGAAATGGATAGTTAGAGGAATGGGTCCAGTCCCTGTGGGTTCGACAATCCGATTCTTAAAAAGAGCCACTATATTACTTGCACGACCCGTACACTTGCGGGCCGAACATTGGTAACTGCATTGACCTGCTTAGGATTTGGGTCAGTATCGCTTGGTAATCCTCCCCTTGGTATGGTGTTTTGAGCTCCAGCTAACTGTCCAAACTGATACTCCAATGCCTTTGTAGCTAACTGCTGATTTTTCATGTCACCCGCTAATTTTACATAATCAGCCTGCATCTGTGCTTGGTTAGCTATTAAGGTTTTGAACATATCCTCGATGTTTGCTGGGTGGTGGAGGAGGTGCATTGTTTCCTCTATATTGTGACTGAAAATTTTGATGCCCCCCTTGATTTCTGTGCACGCCCTGATTTGAACTCTGACCTTCATGACTAGCACTCCCCCAAGAAAAATTCGGATGATTCCTCCAATTTGGGTTGTAACTGTTGCCATATTGTTGATTACTGTTCCTCTAGACGTTTCCAACAAAATTCACCAAGTCTCGATTTGAACCACAACACTCAGCTAAGTGTTCACTACTTCCACATACTTCATACCATACCTGATGAACTGCTTTGACAGTGACTTGTGCCTGGCTCAAGCGCATACTACTGAAATGGGTGTTAAGTTGATTTTGCAAAGTAGTTATCTGTGCAGCAATAGCTGTAAAACCATCCACCTCAAAAACTCCTACAGCTTTCTTTGCTCCTCCTCGAGTTGAATCCGCATTCCATTCTGGATTTCCCTGTAAAATATGGTTTAATAAAGTTTAAAGCTCTTCATAGGTCTTCTCCAATGCCTGCCTATCGGCTATTGAATCTAACAGAATCTTAGTATGCGGTTCTAAACCCTCAATGAACGTATGCACCAGCACATCATTAGATTGGTGATGATGAGGACATTCCCTTAGCATTGACTTGAATCTCTACCAAGCCTGATACGAATTCTCACCCTCTCTCTATTTGAAACAAAGAATCTGACTTCTAAGTATGTCTGTCTTCCCTGATGGAAAAAATCGTATCAAAAACTTCCTTGCGAGGTCATCCCAAGTAGTGATAGAATTTGGTGGTTCAGCTTTCAACCACCTCTTTGCTTCCCCCGGCAGTGAGAATGGGAATAATGTAAGCCTCACATAGTCGGATGATACTCCAGCGAGGATATAGGTGTCACTTATCTCCAAAAAGTTTTGGAGATATTGTTGTGGATCTTCATGAGGGAGACCTGTAAATTGCCAGTTGGTGTGCAACAACTACACCATATTCTGCTTGAGTTCGAATCTCCCTCCTGGCTCTGGTCTGCGAATGCTGGATGTTACATTATTTAAGTGTGGGATTGCCACTTCGCGGACCGGTCTTGCTGCTATCTCTTCGGGCACTAAAATTGCCCTTACAATCGGTGGTTCCTGTTGCTGTGCCAGAATTGCCTGTCTTAGCAACTGCAGCTTCTTCTCTAGATCTTCCCTTCTTTTTCGATGAAATTGTCTCTCTGGCTCTATAAATGAATCCACCAACTCCTTATCTCTTGCCAGCGTTCAGAAAAATTCAGTACCTGCAAGAGGAAGGCTAAGATCAAGTTGTCAACACTTATATCAAACTTGTAAACTAACACTAAGAGAACTAAATAACCAATTGCCAATCCACGGCAACGGTGCCAAAAACATGTTCGGACCAAACTACACGCAAGTGCACGTGGTCGTACAAGTAGTAAAGTGGCTTTATTTCAAGCCAAGTATCGATACCACAGGGACTGAATTATGGTAGTAATTATCCTAATTGTTAGTGAATGATATCGCTATGAAGGTAGACAATTAAACAAATAATGTTTTATGAGTCAATATTAATAGTTAATGCGAACCTAAGTAAAGATTGTAAATTAAAGTCTGAACAATAGCAATAAACGAGCTAAGGTTAAGGCAAACAAGAAGGAATGTAATTTATTAATTAGAATCAGTCAATCTTCTCTTCGGTTGTTAGTCAGGAATTAATAACCCATGGATTGGATCTTTCGACTCCTCTCGAATTAAAGAATCATGAGACTTACATTACACATTTCTATGATGCAAAAACCCCATGCTCTAGCCATACATAACAAATTCCGTAAATGATTAATATGACATTACAAATATATTTCTATTCTGAACGTAAATCTTCTCTTAATTTTCTCAAACAAGAAAAGATCATATTCCACCAATTCACATCTATCCAATTAATTTCCCTTTGAGAATCAAAATTGGAATTCTAGAATATACATTAACATTGACCAAACATTAACGTAGTAAAAATAAGAATTGATAAAACAACTGTTATAGAGAAGATGAAAACTAAAATAATTATTAATTACATTCTTCTATAATTATCCTTAACCTCAACAAGAGGTGAATTAGCCACTCATTTGTGGATTAAACATCTTCAAACAAGTTAAATTCATACAAGCAATTGAAATTAAAGAGAAAAAGGAAGAGAATTAACCACTAGGAATTCTTCTTCTCAACTTCCTGCTATCCACGTTCTTGCTCAAAATGTCAGATACTTTAAAATAAAACCTAAGTGTGCTATTTATACTAGTGAGAATTTTTCCCGAAATAACTGGCAACGTGGAACGGAGTGTATCGCGAAGCATCACCTCCGTGCCAGGCCCCATCACAGACCTTCACTAGAACTCAGCTTCCAGGTAATTGTCTTCAGCGTGGCACAACGTGCATCGCGGAGCCTCACCTCCGTGCCACGGTGCCATCGTGCACCTCCACTGGAACTTGAGGTTCTGGATGATTATCCTCAGCGTGGCACAGAGTGTATCGCAGAGCATCATCTCTGTGCCATGAAGGTAACGCTCACCTCCATTGGAACTTGATATAAAATTCAACTCTAGGCAGACTGCTTCCGCGATGGTAGCGTGACACGGCCCCCTTCGTGGAGCACCAAACTTGGCCCATTTCTTTGTCGACTTCCGCTTCTTGTTTCCGAGTCCATTTCCACACTTCACCAACTTGTAGATTAGCTTTCGAAAATTCCTTCTAGACTGCAAAACCACACTAATCATGTTGGTTAGTATAAATCCACATTTACATTCAAATCACATGAGAATGCACACATAAAAGTAGATAAATAAGTAGAAATGAAGTATTAAAGTATCACTTGGGTATGCAATTATGCCCAAGATCAGAGGGTTCATACGTGTGAAATCTCGGACCCTGGTTGTAGCTATAGACCCGTTGGTGTTGACTGGCTTCACTACTTGTTGGTTGACGTGACTGGTCATTGCCTGAGCCAGCATTTGAATCACTGCCCAAAATTCCGCGTGAGACACGTGATCGTCCTGAGGGGCTAGGGGAGCTGGTGGGGCTGACCAGTTAGTGTTCCTGATCCTTCTTCTGTTTTCTCTTTTTGGAGGCATCATTATTTGAAAAGAGTAAAGCATGAATTAGGAGGATGTTTTTTAAATTAGCTCAACGCACGATAAGGATCATGAACAAAATTGGAAATTTCCTAATAAAATATTGTAGCCTCTCCCTCATAAGTGTGGCGCTTTTCACACCCATGAAAAGGATTCTACTTGACGCGGCTTTCAGACATCCTAGGATACTCCAAACCTAGTGCTCTGATACAAAGTTTGTCACAACCCGATTCTACACCATGAACGTGATACCATACTTGGAGCCATCGGTGACCCCAAGCTAACCCATGGTTTAACATCACACTAGAATACTGAATTAACTAGAAGCGGAAGCTGAGGAAACATCATAACTAAATAATTCTTTTCTGGAAAGAAGAAAAATCTGATAGGATATTGAAATTTAAGCAACAACTACAAAAAAGAGTATAAACAACACTCTGTCTGAAAGCAATCCAATGAACTGACGAGTTTCTGAGACAAGCCCCAAGCTAACTCTAAGGTCTATCTCAAAAGAAAAGTGTACTAATTAAGTAAACTCTCATCCTTGAAAGATGAGAACTCACCAATAACAATGCTACTGATATCGTGAAATGAAACTACTAATAATGTTGGGACTAAGCACCTGCGCCTGTATCATAAGAAGATATAGCATGGAAATTATGCATTAGTATTTTGAATGTACCGAGTATGTGAGATATTAGTAGAACAGTAGTAATATGCAACTGAGCTAATAAATACTGAATATAAATATAACCATGTAAAACAGGTACTGATTGAGGATTATAGTTATATCCTATAATCTGAATAGACTGAACTAAACTAGACTGAGACTATACTAAACTGAATTATACTGGCAGGCGCGAGAGTCTGCAACTGACATATAACCATGAGATCTAGATGTGGAGTTCGATGTATACACCCCATCAGTAAGAGCCTATTGTACCTTGCTAGGGTATAGTGGTTGTGCTAGGTGATCACTGTCTGAGGCCTGTTCGAGCTAGTGACCTATGGTGACAACGTAGTTCTGGGAACCTGGGTGCACTAGACCCTGACCCACTCGGTGATAAGTCCTACTCCCATTGAAAAATCCTAAGTATGACTGCTTGGCTAATAGCTCGAACCTGATGTTATAAGACTTATTTCAGAAATACTTATCTGGAAGTACCTTGAGAGTCCAAAGGACCTGATAACTAAAAGCTAAGTGTTCTAAGACTGGCCAAAGTTGCTTTATCTGAAAGCCTCATAACCGTCTAAAGAACATCCTGATGACTGATTACTGAGACTATGGAGTTTTACTAAACTTCTCAAGAGACTGAATATAGTCAAACTGATTGATGACATTTATGTAAGTCACTGAGAGAGCTAAGTACTGACTGAGACTGAACAAGCAATAAGCTAACTATGGTTCACATAGCTGTGCTAACATGGTGATTATAAGAACTATCAGAATCAAGCGACATTCGTATCTGGACAATTATGCAAGACTCTTTCAATTAAATATCAAGATTAGTAAAACACGTATTTCATAGGATATACATCTACATGAATCATAGCTGCTAATAACCTTCAAGAATGCCAAGAGTTATAACAAGAAAGAAGTTCATAATCTAAATGACGAACAACCCTAGCTTTGATCCTAAAAGGGCTAGAACTTATAAGGTTTCTATAAGGGTCTTGGAGCACAAGAGAAGAACAATTCCATTGTTGAAATTGCACATATTTGGAGGAGAATTCCTTGGAGGAATCTTGAGAATCTTAGAAGGAAATCTGCAAGCCCTAGCTTTTGCTTTGAGATGAACTATCTAAGTTCTTCATAATTCTTCTAACTGGTTTGGAAAAAATGATGGAAAAAGGTCAAATTTTCCTCGAAAATCCCTCCTAAATAATCCTAATACGACGTAGTTTAGGAGTTAAGATGATAGGGTTTTACAAGATTGCCCCTGAAACATTTAATAGAAATTTTGCCCGTCAGATGGTACAACCAAACCTACGAGTCATACCAAGGTTCTACGATTCATAATTGGGGACCCTGCTTCTAGCCATTTCTTTGAAGTTTTCAACTAGTGCCTACTACTATTCATACAAGCTTAGCACGAGTCGTACCATGACTCGTTGTTACCCAGAGTGTCCTTGACTATTTCTCTAAGCTTTTCTATGATTGGTCAGTATGATCCATACCAGGATAATATGAGTCAACATTAATTCATAGTTTCTCAAGTTACCTTAGCTGATCTCCTACACCCTCCTGCTATGAGTGTAGGTACAACTTGTACCTATATCGTATGAATCGTACTGTGATCATTTTCCCAATTTTTTGCATGAGAAAATTTTAAATCACAAGGATGATCTTAGGAAGTTCTGGGGTATTACACATAGTTCCCTATGACAATTCATACAATCACATCTATAACCAGAACCTAGCAACTTAGTAGCATGCTACGGCCCCATGAACATGAATCATACCACCAAACCATGAATCTTGGTCTGGGGGATGAGCCTCTGAACTTTACGACGGGTCTTCCAGCGACACGTACTTGCTGACCACGACCTGTACCAGCTAGACATACTGAGAGAAAATTGCAGACTCTTCTGCTGAGCATATTCAACTTCCTGAACCTAGTCTTAGGAAACTTTGGGGTGTTACATTATCTCCCTCTTGAAAACATTCATCCTCAAATTGTAGATTAAGCACACTGAAGGGTTAAGGAAAGAACTGAAATCCCAAAATTGAACAACTAAAGCTGAAAACTGACGGAGTGACTAACTCCAGACAGATACACATAACTGAAATGAATTCATGAAACATACATACATGCTATAACATGAAAGGAACTTCGAGACACAAACTTGACATGATACTGAATAGAGTACTAAGGAGGAAACTAATAGCTCATGTTGCAACTGAGCCAGAAGGGAAAAGATGCAAGTATCTAGCCATCGTAATTTCACCGGCTTCACACATAGCTCCCTTAAAAAGCAGATTCCTCCACAACACCTTCATTGAAGCTACTTTTTTGTTTCTCAACTTTCGGACCTGAAGCTCAAGGATATCAACCAGAACCTCGTTATATGTAAGGTTATCTCTCACACTTATGCTCTCTACTAGAACAACTGGGGCTGGGTCACCAATGCACTTATTCAATAGAGATACATGAAAAACTAGATGTACCGAAGCCTACTCCACTAGTAGCTCCAACTCATATGGCACTTTGCCGACTTACCTTTGAATCCTTTAAGGACCAACATATCAGGCCTAAGCTTCTCTTTCTTTCAGAACCTCATCACTCCCTTCATGGGAGACACCTTCAAAAACACCCAATGACCAACTTCAAACATAAGCTCTCTCCTCCTAACATCAGCATACGATTTTTCATGTCTCTAAGCTATTTTCATCCCTTCTCTAATAAGATGAATCTTCTCCATAGCCTCATGAATTGAATCTGGCCCTATCAATAGAGAATCACCTTCCTCAAACCATCCAATAGGTGATCTACACCAGAGCCCATAAAGAGCATCAAATGGAGCCATTTGAATGTTGGAGTGATAACTGTTATTGTAACCAAACTCGATGAGAGACAAGTGATCATCGCAACTACCGTTGAAGTCAATCACACACTCTCTCACCATATCCTCAAGAGTCTGAATAGTCAGCTCGACCTGACCATATAGCTGTGGGTGAAAAGCTGTGCTATGCATGAACTGAGTACCAAGGCCCCTCTAAACAACCTCCAAAACTAAGGGGTGAAATGAGTACCTCTATTTGAGATGATGGACAAGGAACTCCTATTATACCCCGTAGAATTCCCGGCACCTAGATGACCTATTCGCACGTTTGTTAAGCATATTTGAAGGCCATACGTGCTAGAGAAAGGCCCGGGAAAAGATCGGACGAGAAACCTGTCGAACCATCGCGGGAGGAGCCGAGGCAGAGCCCCTCCGCGATGGCAGCATGTCACGGAGGTGGAGCCTCCGCGATGGCTCCGTGACACGTTGGCCTTATCCAGGCCCAAGTATATAAAGCCCCACTTCGGTTTTAAATGATAAAAACTTATGAAAATTTCTAGAAAACGCAGAGGGCAGTGAGGGACGAAGGAAGATAATATATTATCGTCCGATTACACTGCCAAACGTTGCCCAAATTCAAATTAACTCTAGATACTGAGGTATTTAGCAGCAGAGAGCATTCCTACGGATTCAATTTCGTAAAATACGGCTGACGAATCGTCGAGCCACCGAGCTAAGGTAAGTGGAATTGCTCTAAATTAGTGTCTATGTGTTCCTAGCTGTGAAGTGAATATTTCTCCCTTCTGGACCGCTGAAAAATAGCGAGTTTTCGACCATCTTTTGATAAGCCTAAGTTTAGGCTATAAACTATATCGAAAGTAACGTTGCTCTTTACAATAAAGTTGTATTTAGTATTAATTGACATATTTATGAATGCAGTTGGGAGAAAACAGTTGAAGTACTGGCCGAGCCTCATCCGACAGACGAATAGTTCAAGGATAAGGTATGTAAAGCTAGTTTCCTCGGCAAGTTAGTAATCTTGGTACAGTACAGTAATTTAAAGGCCAGTAGAATATTCAGAAGCCATGTATGACGCATACTATGAATGATGGTATGATACTAGAAACACTATGTTATGATCAGCGCGAAACTTGCTAGCACGATATAGATTTCAATATAAGTGTTAGGAACTGCACAACATGCTCAGTATGTGATGTGACACAGAATGTTAGGATATCATTGTATTCGGTTGAAACCCAGTAAAGCAATGTAATATCTATAAGATATCTCAGAAATAGAACGATAAGCTGAAGTGAAGCTAGAAAGCATATTAGAACCAGTAAATCATGTTATTATAGAAGCTCAGTATACAACATGGTTTTCAGCAGAAATACTATATCCTGTTCAGTATTAGCCCCAAAATAGTCTGGCAGGAGACTATGCAGACAGTACTACTAGTTGAGACCGTTGTGTTGTTTGGGGTTGGATTACCTAGCATCCATGACCGCCCAGGGTTAATAGTTATATCGACTCGTCCGCCAGAGGATGAGGATACATCGCTCTACGGAGTGGCATGCCGTCCCGCAAGGGGACGAAGATGGGATGCCAGTTTCCCCATATTGTGCCTTGGTCGGCCCGTATACACCCCCGTCGAGCGGGTACGCCCGGGGTGTTGATTCAGGAGTCCTTCGGACTCAGGTACAGTTATAGTCAAGGGCTCAGCGAGCCCAAGTGCATACCCAGGGGACCAGCAGGATGCTTACAACCATTATAGGAGATGGGATGACAGGGGTAGGGGTATAGATTCTGTGTTGGTTGTACCTCCCGGCTTATGGGGGCCGGGTAAGGTTTGTGTGTGCCATGTTATGCTATTTCATGTTATGCCATGTTACGTTAGATACGAGTAGATCAGCAGTAGAGGGATATGTCTCCAGGTATGACTCCTATTTTCCTCCAGTATAAATGAGAGAAGGTATGATTTACATTATCAGACAGTTAATCTATTCTCTCTACTTCAGCTGCATCAGTTATATTATTGTGTTCAGATATTTCTTTCAGTTATTGCTTTGCATACTCAGTACCAGCGGTACTGACGCCCGGTGGGGCACTGCATTACTTACCTGCAGGTACTCGTAGACGAGCAGGAAATACCACATAATTCCTGTAAGCGATCGAGCATTCAGCTCCTGTTTACCAGAGACTGAATTCCAGAGGTGTATTTCAGTTTCTTCTGTTGTATAGTACGGGTAGGTCGGGGCCCTGTCCCGATCATTTCTATTGCTATTCCTATAGGCTTGCAGTCTGTATATTTCCCTGTGGTCAGTTGAGCCGGTCATGTGAGGCTGTGCAGATGTTAGCTGTTAGTACTTTTGCTTCTTTTATGTTGGCCGTGTGGGGCCATAAGTTTGACAGTAGTGGTGACCTTGCCGGTCACGTAGCTTTCTAGTATTTCATTGCTGAGTTGCAGATAACTAGACAGCATGGTGGCCTGGTCAGCCCGCATAGGTTTCCCTATAGTTGCATGTTCTGGTTAGCTGTTATTACAGGTACAGGAGGCTATAGGCCAATGGGCCGGTGGCTGTGTTTACATCCGTTATATAGCCCTTTGTTTCCAGAAATGTAAGCCAGAGCCAGCCGGGCACCAGATGTGCCCAGGCTTAGCAGTCCAGCAGTTCAGGTCCTAGTAAGGCACCAGGTGCCAGTCATACCCCCCAAGGCGGGGTGTGACAAACTTGGTATCAGAGCAGGTCGTGTCCCAGGGAGTCTGAAAGCCGTGCTAAGTAGAGTCTTGTCTATAGATGTGTTGTACACCACATACTATAGGCAGGAGGCTGCGAGGCATGATAGGATGGTTTCCCTTCCTTCTCAGTCAGTCGTGCTTTAGAACGGTACAGCATAGGGTTGAGTCCCTAAGAACTTACCGTATTCTTTGATTACAGATACAATAGCAGATCAGCATTACCCTACTACAGGCAGAAGATCAGAGATAGCAACGGAAGAGAGCATCAGCCAGTTACATGATAACTACAGCAGCAGGAGGGGGTATCAGAGACCTCCCATCGTGATACCTTTATTGGCATTATTCCCAGTAAACGTTGATAACGTCAGAATAGGAAGGCAAAAGTATAATGTGCATATGAGTTGATTTACTTATTAGTTATATAAGATCTGATTAAGATTATAGACAAGGTCAGACCACCAGGTAAGTATAAGAAAGAGAGGGAAATGCAGGAATCCCAAATACATCTTTTTGGATATGATATAGTTAAATGCTTTTATTTGTTGCAATAAGAAAAGGGCTATTCCTACCTCTTGATTTCGATACCAGTATAGTAAAGGGGCATAAGACTTGAGATGGGGTTGCCAAATCATGCAGTAAATAAAGATGGGTTGATTGATCCTAGTAAGTATTAGAAAGTATAAAGAGCTCCTATGATTACGTAAGTTGTGCAGACCCTTATGATAACAAGCCAGTAAAGAAAGTAAGACTATTTAGTTTACCCGAAGCAGGGGTAAAAGATCTGTTAGTAATGAATTCTTAGTAATAGTCAATTTCGAGTCAGAAAAAGGCTAATTCCGCCATATATGCTAACAGATAGCAAGACATACCTGTAAGATTGTGGTTATGATCCAGTTGTGATATCAACAGGGTGGGGGATCATATGAATCAGATAGGTCTGACTGCAAGTCAGGGGAAGTATGAACTGATATAGGACCAACAATCTTGTTAACGATGAAGAGCAGGTACCTTGAACCCCAGAGTTCAGCTTAAGTAAGATGAGGGAAAGAAGCAGGAATGTCAGATCTTGTGGGGAAATTAGAATTTCCCCCGGATTGATAAAATATCGTATTAAGGATTTAGCCTCGGGCTGACAGTAGGATTGCGGTTCAGAATACCGCAGTATGTCCGCTATGGAAAAGTTAAGAAGTTACCGATACAGCAATTCTAATCTAGTGTAGCCTAGAGATAAGGCCCAGCAGACAGTCATGGGCTCTCAATATATGCCTAGTAAGGCTACAAGATTCGAACGTCGACCCCACATCGCAAGAGTGGCGGAATTTCAAACAGCAGACAATAACTAAAGTGTTTATGTTTGTTACTTTCAGAATGGGGTGACAATGCAATGAAATGATAAGTCAGGGCAGGAGATATTATTAGGCCGTAGAAGCGATGTATTATGTACGGTATGAGACTCAGCAGAGCATGTTACAGATTATGTATTACCGCAGAACTCAGTACATATTGTACGTAGCTATTGATATATATATACATACAGATAATAGATATGCTGTGAGTGGCTGCCTATAAGGGCTACAATCACAGATGCTGATTAGTAATAGAAAGCATATACAAATTGCATTGCAAGACACCCCCCCCTTGCTAAAAAGAAGAAAGAGGGAGAAGAAAGAAAGAAAAGAAGAAGACAAAGGGCGGATTAAGTGTGAGTTACATATGAAGTCATAGAAACTATCTCAGTTCTCAGTTATTAGGTTAATAGATTTCTGTGTTGTTGTTAGATCTAGGCTCTAGGAGCTTACCAGAGTTAATGGCCTAAAACAGATGGCTAGATGATAAGGGTGCAGTTAGGCGGTCTACCGACCAGCTGGCGCTTGCATTAGCAGGGAGGCGTCCCTGAAGATCGGTAACAGTAGTGCATGTGCTAGAACCAGGATTAGAGGTCGAATAGGCAAATTTCAGAGATTAGCAATACCAAATTGTTCTAGTATGTTATGTGGTCGTACGTCATTTTCCCAGCCTTGTAGGTGAGAGTCGGCCTTAACCAACCTAGCAGTTATTATGTGGAACACCCCATAAGTCAGCCGGTCGTCCCAGTTAGAATACCCGTGGGTACCCCAAGGAAGGGTCCACATCAGTAGTCAGCGACAGACTAGTACTTTAGCTGGGTTTCGTAAGATATTCAGATACAGAGCCCTAGCAGAAAGCCAGTATTTACAGAATAGCTCATAAGATCGAGAATTCCCCAGAATAGCAGTATAAATCCAAGTGGATACACGCAAGGCGTAAGAAATTGATAGTACCCTGTTAGAACAGTGTTTATTAAGACCAGGGGATCAGTAGACTCCCCGTGAAGATCCGGAGATTGATCGCCTGGGAGTAAGTTGATTAAGCCCAGTCTTACAGTGGGTTAAGTAAAATAACAGAGAAATTAGATGCCCACGAGTCTGCGGTTACGCACGAACTATAAGCACTCAAGTAGAACAGTTAGAGTATTGTTAGACTACTGCCACATTCGGGTCATTCAACCCGACTATTCAGTTATTTAAATGTTATGCAGCTAGGTCATTAGAGGTCATGATCAATATCAGGACCCCCAGATCAAATACGGGCACATGGTATGCAGATAGTCATTCAAGGTTACCTTAGCAACAAGTAGCCTTAGCATGCAGCCAGGAGGCCAGATAAGCTCTAGCTATACCGGTAGATTACTTGTCAGATTCTCCGCTATAATAAACCAGTATGACCGTCAGTTATATGTCAATTTTTTTTTTTGTAAATGTGAATTTTGGTTGAATTTAGTAGCCTTTTTGGTCACACTGTGTCGGAGGCTGGTGTACAGATAGATACACAGAAAATCGAAGTAGTGAAGACATAGCCTAGACCTACCACTCCGATCGAAGTACGCAATCCCGGCGGTTAACCAGGTACTGCGGAGGGTTTGTGGAAGGATTTTCCACTTTAGCAGCACCTCTGACTAAATTGATACAGAAGGCAGCACAGTTCCAGTAGACTGAGGCGTGTGAGCAGAACTTCCAAGAATTAAAAGCCAGGTTAACATCAGCTCCAGTGTTAGTATCGCCAGGAGATACCGACGGTTGATGCAGCATGGTAAAGTAATAGCTTATGCTTTCAGGAAGTTGAAGAAACGTGAAAAGAATTATCTTACCCATGAGCTGGAGTTAGTTGCAAGTAGTTTATGCCTTAAAGAGTGAAAATTTTGTATCACCCAGGAAAGGCTAATATGGTAGCAGATGCCCTTAGCCGTAAATCTATGGGGTGTTGGCATACTTGCAGCCTGAACAGCGAGAATAGATTCGAGAATTACACTAGTTAGCCGGTTTAGCCGGTCACATAGCAGAAATAAAAGATAATAGAGCGATAATACAGAATGTCGCAGTGTTGTCATTAGTGGTGGAAGTAAATGAACGGCAGTATAGAAACCCTAGCCAGGTTCAATTTGAACATAAGGTTCACTAAGGAGAGGTGACATATTTTCAGATAACCGAGAATGAAGTGTTACGATATAAAGGCCGCATTTGTGTTCCAGATATTTTGGGGGCATCGCCAACAGCTTATAAGCGAGGCGCATTACGCCCGCTATTCTCTCCACCCAGGCGCGACGAAAATCTACCATGATATCAAAGAAAACTACTGGTGGTCAGGTATGAAAAGAGAAATTGCTGAATTTGTAGCCCAGTGTCCTAACAGCCAACAGGTGGAAGCAGAGCACCAGAAACTGGGCGGTTTGACGCAAGATATAACGGTGCCTATGTGGAAATGGGAAGCGATAAACATGGATTCTGTAGCAGGGTTACCCCGTACTGGACGCAGAAATGGTTCCATTTGGGTAATAATTGACAGGCTGACAAAAATCAGCTCATTTCCTGCCAGTGAAAGCTACCTTCTCGGCTGAGGATTATGCCGAATTATATATCAGAGAAATAGTTAGATTACATGGAGTGCCGGTATCCATCATTTTAGATAGGGGAGCACAGTTCACAGCTAGATTTTGGCTGTCGTTCCAAAGGGGTCTGGAAACACAGATTAATTTAAGCACAGCATTCTATCCTCAGACAGATGAGCAGGCTGAGCACATAATTCAGACGCTAGAAGACATGTTGCGAGTGTGTGTGCTAGATTTCGGTAGTAGCCAAAGTGAGCATTTGCCGTTAATGGAATTCGCCTACAATGATAACTATCATTCAGCCATCCAGATGGCACCTTTTGAAGCATTATATGGGCGGAAATGTAGGTCGCCAGTGGGCTGGTTGAAGTGGGGAAATCAGCATTGGTTGGCCTAGATATTGTTCGGCAGTCAGAAGAAAAGATAAAGCTTATCCGAGAACATTTACTGACTGCTCAGAGCCGCCAGAAGTCTTATGCAGACATGCGGCGCAGAAGTCTAGAATTTGCGGTAAATGGATGGGTATATCTGAAAGTGTCCCCGATGAAAGGGGTAATGAGATTTGGAAAGAAAGGCAAGCTTAGCCCGAGATTTATTGGGCCATATCAGATTCGGCGAAGAATAGGCCGAATTGCATACGAATTGAACTTGCCTCCAGAGTTAGCATCTGTTCACCCAGTATTTTATGTCTCTATGATGAGGAAATTCATAGGAAACCCTTCTACAGTAGTTCCAGTTCAAGATGTCCAGGTCACAGAAGAGTTAGCATATGAAGAAGTTCCCGCAGCTATCTTAGACAGACAGATTCGCAGATTGAGGACTAAAAATATTACGTCTATCAAGGTATTGAGGCGTAACAAGAACTGAGAGGAGATGACTTAGGAAGCAGAGGAAGATATGAGGACCAGATATCCTCACCTATTTCAGGCCTAGTCAGGCGACAGGTACGTCCGTATTATTGCTTATGTAGTATCTTATGGTTGTATATGTATAAATGAGGAAAATTGATACGTAACCATCCAGTGAATCCTACAGTATTGTGTACAGTACCTGTATTGGACTTTTCTGCATTTCAGGTTTTTGGTATAGTCCATATTAAAGGGGAAACTCTGCTGAAATTTTTCTAAACAAGTAAGTTAAGTAGTCCTCTAGATGGCAGTAAACATTCGAGGATGAATGTTCTTAAGGGGGGGAGAATGTTATACCCCGTAGAATTCCCGGCACCTAGATGACCTATTCGCACGTTGGTTAAGCATATTTGAAGGCCATACGTGCTAGAGAAAGGCCCGGTAAAAGATCGGACGAGAAACCTGTCGAACCATCGCGGGAGGAGCCGAGGCAGAGCCCCTCTGCGATGGCAGCGTGTCACGGAGGTGGAGCCTCCACGATGGCTCCGTGACACGTTGGCCTTGTCCAGGCCCAAGTATATAAAGCCCCACTTCGGTTTTAAATGATAAAAACTTACGAAAATTTCCAGAAAACGCAGAGGGCAGAGAGGGACGAAGGAAGATAATATATTATCATCCGATTACGCTGCCAAACATTGCCCAAATTCAAATTAACTCCAGATACTGAGGTATTTAGCAGCAGAGAGCATTCCTACGGATTCAGTTTCGTAAAATACGGCCAACGAATCGTCGAGCCACCGAGCTAAGATAAGTGGAATTGCTCTAAATTAGTGTCAATGTGTTCCTAGCTGTGAAGTGAATATTTCTCCATTCTGGACCACTGAAAAATAGCGAGTTTTCGACCGTCTTTCGATAAGCCTAAGTTTAGGCTATAAACTATATCGAAAGTAACGTTGCTCTTTACAATAAAGCTGTATTTAGTATTAATTGACATATTTATGAATGCAGTTGGGAGAAAACAGTTGAAGTACCGGCCGAGCCTCGTCCGACAGACGAATAGTTCAAGGATAAGGTATGTAAAGCTAGTTTCCTCGGCAAGTTAGTAATCTTGGTAAAGTACAGTAATTTAAAGGCCAGTAGAATATTTAGAAGCCATGTATGACGCATACTATGAATGATGGTACGATACTAGAAACACTATGTTATGATCAGCGCGAGACTTGCTAGCACGATATAGATTTCAATATAAGTGTTAGGAACTGCACAGCATGCTCAGTATGTGATGTGACACAGAATGTTAGGATATCATTGTATTCGGTTGAAACCCAATAAAGTAATGTAATATCTATAAGATATCTCAGAAATAGAACGATAAGCTAAAGTGAAGCTAGAAAGCATATTAGAACCAGTAAATCATGTTATTATAGAAGCTCAGTATACAGCATGGTTTTCAGCAGAAATACTATATCCTATTCAGTATTAGCCCCAGAACAGTCTGGCAGGAGACTATATTCATATATATACATATTTACCAGCCTCAGCATTTATTAAATACGTACAGATTACTTTCACTAGTTCAGCATGTAATATATATGATACTTTACCCCTATTAGCCTCAGCATGTGAGATATGCAGACAGTACTATTAGTTGAGACCATTGTATTGTTTGGGGTTGGATCACCTAGCATCCATGATCGCCCAGGGTTAATAGCTGTATCGACTCGTCTACCAGAGGACGAGGATACGTCGCTCTACGGAGTGGCATGCCGTCCCGCAAGGGGACGAAGATGGGTTGCCAGTTTCCCCATATTGTGCCTTGGTCGGCCCTTATACACCCCCGTCGAGCGGGTACGCCCAGGGTGTTGATTCAGGAGTCCTTCGAACTCAGGTAGAGTTATAGTCAGGGGCTCAGTGAGCCCAAGTGCATACCCAGGGGACCGGCAGGATGCTTACAGCCATTATAGGAGATGGGATGACCGGGGTAGGGGTGTAGATTCTGTGCTGGTTGTACCTCCCGGCTTATGGGGGCCGGGTAAGGTTTGTGTGTGCCATGTTATGCTATTTCATGTTATGCCGTGTTACGTTAGATACGAGTAGATCAGCAGTAGAGGGATATGTCTCCAGATATGACTCCTATTTTCTTCCACTATAAATGAGAGAAGGTATGATTTACATTATCAGACAGTTAATCTATTCTCTCTACTTCAGCTGCATCAGTTATATTATTGTGTTCAGATATTTCTTTCAGTTATTGCTTTGCATACTCAGTACCAGCGGTACTGACGCCCGGTGGGGCGCTGCATTACTTGCCTACAGGTACTCGTAGACGAGCAGGAAATACCACGTGATTCCTATCAGCGATCGAGCATTCAGCTCCTGTTATCCGGAGACTAAATTCCAGAGGTGTATTTCAGTTTCTTCTGTTGTATAGTACGGGTAGGTCGGGGCCCTGTCCCGATCATTTCTATTGCTATTCCTATAGGCTTGCAGTCTGTATATTTCCCTATGGTCAGTTGAGCCGGTCATGCGAGGCCGTGCAGTTGTTAGCTGTTAGTACTTTTGCTTCTTTTATGTTGGCTGTGTGGGGCCATAAGTTTGACAGTAGTGGTGACCTTGCCGGTCACGTAGTTTTCTAGTATTTCATTGCTGAGTTGCAGATAACTAGACAGCATGGTGGCCTGGTCGGCCCGCATAGGTTTCCCTATAGTTGCATGTTCTGGTCAGCTGTTATTACAGGTACAGGAGGCTATAGGCCAATGGGCCGGGGGCTGTGTTTACAGCCGTTATATAGCCCTTTGTTTCCAAAAATGTGAGCTAGAGCCAGCCGGGCACCAGATGTGCCCAGGCTTAGCAGTCCAGCAGTTCAGGTCCTAGTAAGGCACCAGGTGCCAGTCATACCCCCCAAGGCGGGGTGTGACAACTCCATGCAACCAAACCAACTCCCAAATGTACAATCTAGCATAATCCTCAGCTGAATCAGTGGTTTTGACCGTAAGAAGTGAGCTGATTTGGTCAACCAGTCCACAATCACCAATATAGAGTCATACTATCAGCGGGTACAAGGCAATCCTGTAGTAAAGTTCATATTGGTCTCTTCCCACTTCCAAGTAGAAATACTAATATCCTAAAGCATACCTCCGAGTCTCTGATGCTCGACCTTCACCTGTTGGTAACTGGACACATTTCCACAAACTCTGTTATGTCCTTCTTCATGCCACTCCACCAATAGACTTCCTATAGGTCACTGTACATATTGGTAGCACCTAGATGGATAGGGTACCGAGAGCCATGAGCCTCGCTCAACATCCACTCTCTCAAGTCATCTAAATCTTGCACTCATAATCAGCCCTGATATTGGAGTACACTACCTCCCCCTTGGGAGAAAATGTCCACCTTCTGATTTCACACAACTTCCTTTAGCTTCGCCAGGATAACATTCTCATCTTGCCTTGCTTTAACTTCCATCACCAAGGAAGATTCCAACCTATTCTGAATAGTCACACCACCATCCACCAAATTTGTAAGGCGAACCCCCAAATGAGCAAGCCTATGGACATCCTTCGCCAACTCCTTTGTCCCTTCCCCCACATAAGACAAATGCTCCATGGATAGCCTACTAAGACCATCCACCACTATATTGGCCTTTCCAGGATGAAAAAGGAAAGTCATATCATAGTCTTTGAGAAGCTCTAGCCATCTTTTTTTCCACAAATTCAGGTCCTTCTGAGTGAATACATACTAAAGGCTCTTATGGTCCGTGAATGTATCCACATGCACCCCATACAAGTAGTTCCTCCAAATCATCAATACAAACACCACAACTGCTAAATATAGGTTATGCATTGGATAATTCTTCTCATGAGTCTTAAGTTGTCTAGAGGCACAATAACCTTATCATGTCGCATTAACACACAATCAAGACCAACCCTGGAGGCATCACAATACATAACGAAACCATCCGTGCCCTTTGGTAGGGTCAATATTAGCGCTGAAGTGAGTCGAGTCTTTAACTTTTGAAAACTCTTCTTATAGGCATTCGATCACTGAAATTTGACTTTCTTTTGGATTAACTTAGTCAACGGTGCTGCAATAGATGAAAATCCCTCAATGAATCTCCTATAGTAGCGAACTAAACCCAAAAAGTTCATAATATTCAAAGGATTAATTGGTTTAGGCCAATCCTTCACGCTTCTATCTTTTGAGAGTCCACCTGCACACCCTATCTAGACACCATATGGACCAAAAATGCTATTGAGTTCAACCAAAACTGACACTTGCTAAACATAGAAAAGAACTAGCGATCCTTGAGCATCTGTAACACAATCCTCAAATGATTGACATGCTCCTCCATGCTTCGAGAATAAATGAGAATATAATCAATGAATACAATTACAAACATATCTAAATACTGGTTGAATACTCTATTCATCAAATCCATAAAAGCTTTCATGTCTATCTGAAAAGCCTCTAGTCGAAGATTAGTTGATGGGATAACACCCTAAATTAGCTCAGTAAAGTCTAAAACTAAAATAATACATGATAATAAAAACTTATAAACATCCTTGGGTGATGAGGAGTCACCAAGACCAGGAACTAGGCTGGTTTGTGCTAGGCGAACTACTTGCATAGATGTAGGGCATGAGGATGAATAGGAATCCTTACTTCGGTTAGCCTTACATACCTAGAATGAAGAACTTATACTCAAGCTTGAAGAACCCTAGGTTGAAGAAGATGACTTCCTTCACATCAAGGAGAAGGTCAATACCAAAGCCAATCTCCCGCTTGAGAGGGACTCCTGGTAGATTATCTGAAAACACTTTTGGATAATCACATAATACAGGAACTGACTGAAGAGTAAGGGTCTCAGACATATAATCCTTTACCCAAACTAGATGATACACACAACCCTTAGAGATCATCTCTTTGGCCTTGAGATAGGACACCAAGAGACCTACAGGCATAATTGAGCTACCCCTCCACTCTAGAACTGGCTCATTTGGAAATTAGAACTCTATCATACGGGTTCTATAATTGAATGAGGCATAACATACATGTAACTAATCCATACCAAAAATAACATTGAAATGGGTCATATATAATTCCACTTGGTCGGCTGAGGTGACTTGCTAAAGGACTGTGATAGGGCAATTTCGTACACCCATCGAGCTAAAACAGACTCACCAACAGAAGTAGAGACTGAGAAGGGTTCTGATAGTCTTTCAAGAGTGACCTTGAAACTAACAACAACATAAGGAGTCATAAAAGATAGAGTAGCCCCTAGATCTAATAATGCATACATATAAAGATGGAATGCTCCTAACATACTAGTAACCACATTGGGAGAAACCTCCTGTCCCTGATGAGAAGATAACGCGTAGAACTTGTTCTAGCACTGGTTTCCACCTATAGTAGAAGATGTGCCATACTAAGATGGGTGGGCTAGGGGAGTTGCTAAACTTGTAGCTAGAGTACGAACCCCGTCGTCGCCCTATCTGGCTGAAAGGCAATCCCTGAGTCTATGTTGGGTTTTGCCACACCCGAAACAAGAATCTAAGCTGGCTAAACATCACCCAGGGTGGTTCTTGACGCACTTTGGATAGGCTAGAAAAGTGTGCTCCCCTGCCATGCTCCCTTGCCCTCTAGAGCCTAATGCTTTACCCTTTTAGTCATGTTTGGGTCTGGATGGAACATTCGCTAAAGATGGGGATTGGGATAATAACCTCTGGTGAGACTGAGGGTGATGTCCACCATCAGACCTCTGTTGGAACTACCCATAACTCCCTATCCTAGCCCTCTTATCCTCTCTCTCCTTCGCCTTATTCTATTCCACCTCTATCTGCTGGGCGTATATGATGAATCGAGAGATATATAGGTCACTGTTCAACATGGCAGTCCTATACTCCTTGACCAACAAATCTGCTACTCCATTCACAAACTTTCTTATACGAGCCTTCTGATCTACAACCATCTCCGGTGCATATTTAGACAACTGGGTAAACTCCAAGGCATATTCTCAATCTGTCTGTGGTTTTGCTTCAATTTGACAAACTCTTCCACCTTTTCCTCTCTCCACTTCCTCCAGAAGAACCTGTCCCGGAAGGAAGTCATGAACTCATCCCAACTCACGGGGACTGCTCCAACTCCCTTGCTATCCTTCCATTGATAAAACCATATGTAAGCAACCCCCTTCAGTTGATAGAAAGCTAAGTCCGAACTTTCCTCTCCCATCACCCCATAATCAGAGTGATCTTCTACACCTCCTCAATATACTCATGCAGGTCCTCATCCATCTTCAACCCCAAAAACTCAGATGGGTTCATCCTAAGCAAGTCTTGCACCCTCATTACTGTTGCGTTCCCATTCTAAGGAATATGGGCCACTACTTTCTAGTTGACCTGAGCGGTCATGGCCTGGGCAAACAACTAAAATACCGCTCTAAACTCAGCATAAGTGGCCTGATCGACAAAGGATCTGCTGGTGCTGGTGGGGCTTGTTGATGCCCTTTTCCATTTTCATTGTCATGGTCATTTCCATTGCCATTTCTTCTACCATTAACTAGGCGTGGAGGCAAATTAATGAATTAATTTGTGATAAATTTTTTTGACTTTTGTTTTACAACTTGATTGATGCCAAATCTTAACATATGAACATAGAGTGATTTGAATACGTTATAAAATATCCTTCTTTGCATATTAATCATTCTTAATTCTACCTCAAAAGTACGGGTTTTATTGCTTAATTATACCGTCATGCCGCCCTTTTTAGGAACATATTGGATTGGACTATCCCATTTTCTATCAAATATGAGATAGACCACCCTAAAATCTAGCCACTTGATGAACTCATTCATAATGACTTTCTACATAATCGGATTAAGGCATCTATAATGCTTTATACTAGCGGAGATGTCCTCCTCCGGTGAAATATTATTCTCACAAATACCTAACTGAATCCCCTGGATGTCAGCATTTATCCAATCAATAGACCTTTTATATGCCTTCAACATTGTAAGTAGCTTCTATACCTGTTCATCACTCGAAAAAGATAAGACTATAATTTGCAAAGTGCCATCGACCCCCAAGAATTTATATCTTAGATGAGCTAGCAGTGGCTTAAGACCAAGCTTGGTTGGTTCCATTATAGATGGTTTAGCTGAGGGAGTCATTCTATTCTCAAGATCTAAATATAGCTTCTTTGTCTTGAAAAAATAATACCCAAACCCCTTAAAATGAGTTTATCATCTACACGTAACCCTCCGTATTATTGGCTATATCATTATTCACTAAACTAGCTACCAACACTTCAACTAAGCTCTCCTCTTCCACCTATATATCTACTGCATCTTCCACCATATCAATGTCATCAATGGTTGAAATACTCTCATAGCCTCCAAGTAGCTTCATCCCTTTGCCTTATGCAAAACATCATTACCTGGAACTTAATTTTAATTTTCTCTGAGTTCATTAGTGCTCTTATGTTTCAAGGAATGGGCATCCCAGAATGATAGGAATTTCAGTATCTACCGTACAATCAAGAAAGACAAAGTTTGCTGAAACTAAGAATTTCCCAACCTGAAATAGGACATCATCTATAATACTCACTAGCTTCTTGATAGACCTGTCAGTCATTAGTAACTACAGACTAGTGGGTTTTCGCATACTAAGTCCAAATCACTTGAAAATTACAAGTGGCATCAGGTTGATACTTTCTCCATTATCACCCAAATCTCTAGCAAATTAATTTTTGCCAATAGTGCATGGAAAGAAGAATGCCCTAGGATCACCCTTCTTCTCCACCATGGTACCTGAAATGGTGCAAGCCCTATCCTAGCTCTACTAAGTCTGGAAACTGATATGACATAAAATATATGAATCAAAACTGACATCCTCAAATGATAAGGACTCACAACAAAATTTAAAGCAAGATCGAATCTAGTGACGCGATTGAGATTAATCACCTGAATCTACATCATAAGATGATATAGAAGGAAAGTATGTGATCAGTACTTTGAATGTACTGAGTATGGAGGATAATTAAAACATGAGAGTAGGGATAACATGCTAAAAGTCATGATTTGTGATAGCTATAATGTAACACCCTATATAATTTAAGTAATAAATATGTACTTTGAGGTAAGACTAAGGGTACTTAATGTGATAAGAAGAAAGTGTTTTGAGTTATTTGAGTTACTCTATGGTATTATGTTATGATTGGATATCGATCAAGTTATTGAACAAAAGCTAGAAAAAGTTATTGCAAATTTGTTTCTTAAATCCTCTTAATTTCGGTCAAATATCTCGGATCTTTTCTCCCAATCTACAAGGATTTAGGGGGCCTAAAACCTATAAAATTAAGGATATAAGAGTCTTGTTTTAACACATTAAACTATTCATCAATACGACTTCAAAATAGTGATATATTCGCATTTTCGCAAAACTAGGCAAGCAGGCATACAAAGCGGGCCAAGGCAGTTGAAAGCTATATAAAACCTCTTTGGTCGATGGGTGTCATGACTCAAGCTAGGTCCTTAGATCTTAACACGAGACTTAGAATCATGAATGGCTCAAAGATAACCCGTGGCACATGCATAACATAATTGAGAGCATAAAGTACGCAGAACAATTATAAAGCATAACATAAGGTATAAACGAAAGTCTAAGATATCATAAAACAACAATCAAATATGTACACATCATGTCTGAAAGCCTCTAGTCATATGATGAGATGAAGGGACAAACCCCCATCTAGCTCCACTAAAGTCTGTAACTGAAAGTCATAAGGAAAGGACATGTATCAAAATTGACATTCTTGAATCATGAGGACTCACCAAAACTGTTGAAGTAGGACAAGATCAAATCTAGAAGCATGACAAAGATTGATCACCTGAACCTATATCATAAGAAGATATATCATAAAAGTATGTGGTTAGTACTTTGAATGTACAGAGTATATAGGATAAGTAAAGCATAAGAGTAATGACATCATGCTAAAATCATAATCGTGAGATAGTCATAAACATAAGTTATTCATCATAAATTGAAGCATACTAACTCAAAGTTTTGAAAGTAAAATCATCTAGCTTAACATGTTTGAAATCATAAGTAAAAGACCATAAACTTATCAATGGGTCAAATATACTATAAAATATGATATCATAAATCCTGAACATAAAAATCTTAAACATGAGGAACAATGAGATATTCTCATAACCGACACCATCATGAATGAGCACATGATGCCCAACTATCTCGCTCGAGTTCGCAGAGCATCCTAAGCCTTACCGGGGCACATAATGATAAAGGGGTGATATCACTAATGAGCACATTTAGGTGGGGGAAACACTCTCTAGTGGGATCCCCAATCATAATCATACCTATAGTGGCACGTAGTTCTGAGACCTAGGTGCGCTGAACCTGTTACACCCCATAAATTCTTGACATTTAGATGGCCTATTCGCATGTTGGTTCAGAGTTTTAGAATCCCATACGTGCTAGAATAAGGGCACGGGGAGAGACCGGACAAGCCCAAGTCGGAGTGTCACAAGGAAAATGTGACTTATAAATTGCATTCGACAAATCAGACTTAAAGGCCCAAAGTATATAAGCCCCCACTTCGGTTTTTAAGTGATAATTATCAATATTTCCAGTGAATAAACCAGAGAACCGTAGAGAACCAGAGAGGATGAAGGTTTCCATTAAAATTCTTTCTGTTTACGTTGTTAAACGCGGTCCAAACTCAAATTAACTTTGGGTAGCGAAGTATAAAGCTGCAGGGAGCATTCCTACGGAGTTAGTTTCATGAAATTCGGCCTGTGAATCGTCGTCCTACCGAGCTAAGGTAAGTGGAATTGCTCCAAATTAGTGTCAATATACTCCTAGCCCTAAAGTGAGTATTTCTCCTTTCTGGACTTCCGAGAAATAGCGAGTTTTCAGATATTTTTGATAAGTCAAAGTTTGGGCAGTATACATATTCAAAGTGGTGTTTTCTTCCAGAATATTGACGAATTTAGTTTTATTTGCTATTAATATGAATGCAGTTGGAAAAAATAGCTTGATATTGGCTGAGTTATGCCAGTTAGTCAAGAAGTCAGCAATTGAGGTATGTAAAGCCAGTCTCTTCGGCAAGATAGTAATTCCAATATAGTAAAATAGAATAATTTCCAGAAGAACATTTCAAAGCTGAGTATTATGCCCAGTGTGAATTCAGTAAGCATGCTTGAATAATTATTATGTCATATTAAAAATAAAAGTCAGTAAATTAGTATCAGACAGCGAGATATTATTCCAGACTCAGTATAACTCAGTATTAGATTCAGTATAATTCAGCAAGGGATTCAGAATAGAATATAATAACATGGACAGTATTATCAGATTTAATATATATGTTATATGTGATTATTGTTGTTTGTAGAGACCTGATTGTTCTATGTTTGGCACCCTTAGAGCTTCCTTGCCGCCCCAGTGTTAATAGCTGTGTCAACTCGCCCGCTAGAGGGTCAGGATACATCACTCAAAGGAGTGGCATGCTGTCCAACAAAGGACAAAGATGGGATGCAGCATTCCCCATAGCAGGCTGATCAGCATTATAGAATACCCCTGTCGAGCGCTTACGCCCAGGGCACAAATTACAGATCACAGATCTCAGATTACAGTTTACAGGAGTCCTCCGGACTCAGATACAGCTATAGTCAGGGGCCCAGAGAGCCCAAGTTGCATACTCAGGGGTCCAGGGGGATGCTCATAGTTACTAGATAAGTGGAGTGAATTGTTATTTTTGGATGGTGACCCAGGTAGGGGTATATAGATTTCAAGTTGATTGGTACCTTCCTACTTATGGGAGCTGGTATAGGTTCTTATATGCTATATGTGTTATTTATTAAATTGATAGATAGCAGGACGTCACATTGACAGGTATGATTCTCACCTTCTCTCCAATACATTAAGCTTAGTTTAGATTCTGCCATCCCAAACAGTTTTAGCCATCTTCTATTATTTAGTAACTATCAGTATTATTGTCTATTTTCAGTTATGTTTAGTTATTGCTTTGCATACTCGGTACCAGTGGTACGGACCCATAATAAATCGGTGGACTCTAGATGGTATGGTGTCCACAAAGGCTGGAGCATAGTGGGACAAGGAATCGAATTGCAGGGCGTATTCCCGTACACTCCTCGCCCCCTGCTCCAAGTGTAAAAACTGGTCCATCCGGGCCTGTCGGATTTCCCATGGCAGGTAATGGTTTGGGAAGGCCTCTGAAAAGCTGGACCAGGTCGGAGGGGCAACATCTCTCCCTCGGAACCTTTCCCAACTTTTGTAGCACAACACAACAATATCCCACAGCCGGAATACCACTAAATCAACCGACTCTATAGATGTCACATGCATGACCTTGAAGATTCTCTGCATCTGATCCAGGAAGTCCTAGGGATCCTCTGCCAGATCCGACCCTATGAACTGCGGGGACCTAGTGCCAAGATTTCTCAGACCCTCGAACTGCCAAGTGCACCTGATGACCCTGCTGTTACGGGTGGCACTAACTGGCGATGAGTAGCCATCATTCGTGCCAATATAACTACTGCACTTCTAATTTCCTGGTCGGATGGTGTGGGTACAGGAACTGTCGGAGGTAATGTCGTCCCGAGTGGCTCCTGGTGGGGTGGGGACTACTGTGAAGGTCGAGATGATGCCTCTGTATCGCCCTTAGATCAGGCTAATTCTAAGTGAGGTTGAGGCATCCTGCTGGTGCCTTCTCCTGCTGTGGTATCTAGTCTTCTACCAGTGACAAGATGTCACTGGTCTGCCATTTTATCTGTAAACAAAGAGTATGATAAGTTTTTAAGGACTCAACCCTATATTGTACTCCTCTAAGGCACGACTTATTATGAAGAAAGAGTAACCATCCTATCATGCCTTGCAGCCTCCTGCCTATGCTATGTGGTGCACAACACATCCAAAGAAAAGACTCTACTTAGCACGACTTGTAGACTCCCTGGGATATGACCTACTCTGGTACCAAGTTTATCACGCCCCGCCTTGGGAGGCATGACTGGCACCTGGTGCCCTACTAAGACCTGGACTGCTGGACTACTGAGCCTAAGAACTTCTGGAGCCAGGCTGGAGCTAACTTTGGGTTCATGGAACCAACGGGCTATATAACAGCTGTAAATACAGCCTCCGTAATACTAGGCCTATAGCCACCTGTAAGATAACAACAGCTAACCAGAACAACAGTAGTATAAAGGAACCTATGCGGGCCGACAAGGCCACCATGCTGACTAGTTTCACTGATACACTAAATCAAATGCTAAACTACTCTGTGACCGGCAAGGTCACCAACTATTAACTAAATAAGGCCCCACATGGCCATCATAAACAAACTAAAACATAGACATGGCCTCACACGACCGGTACAACTAACCACAGGGAATGTACAATCTGCAAGCCTCTAAGAATACTGATAAGATGGTCGGGACCTACCCGTACTTGTTTTTTGGGGATATTAAAATTTTGATCATGAGTAATATATGAAAAGACATTAAGTTTATTGTAATCATTTAAAATTCCCATTGAAAATAGAGAATACATGTATTTTCATAAAAAGAGAAAGAACTTCTGAGAAAACAATTACAGGGGGAAAGTATTATAATTGTTGAGAAAGTGCAGAAGATGGTAGAGTGGTATGGTGTAATGAATAGGAGTTAATGAAAGTGACTTTTGGTTTCTCAAGAAAGCACCTTATAAGAAAAAATAGAATTAAAACTCTAAAAATATGAGAAAAATGCAAAAAAAAAGGAAAAAAGATAAATAGCTTTTCTAATCAATTAAGCATGCTATGTCATCGGGTTAAAGTCTGTCCTTTATATAAATATATAGATTTATTATGTTATCTATTATGATCTTATGGAATTTAAGCTATATGCATGACCTACAAGTATGTATGAATTTTATAACTCATGAATTATGTTTTGGCCAACTCACGGGCCTCAAGTCATGGCTAGTTCACGTATGTTCAAGCATGTTTACGATTATTATGATTTAACTAGCCCAAGAACTCATGTAGGTATTATTATGAGAACTATATATGTTTTGGGAGTAGTATCGAACAACAAGTAGGTTTGGGGCTCAGGTTAAGCCCCGGATCTCATAAACTACGTGCTACCGTAGGTATGTTGGGACCCCTTTCATGTTTGTCCTTGGCCCAAATGGCCCCTTTTCATGTGTGATCACGCCCTTCATGGTTCCTACCCGTGGCAAGGTACGAACACCCTCCCGACTAGGGCTACAAATCGGGCTTCATGTGTGCTCATATGGGGTATGTCGTTTAAGAGAATCTCCCATTATTCCTCATGATTTATGCATGCTTATGATTATGTATATTGACAAGTCATGTTCAATAAAGCTTTTCTCTTATGATTATGATTATGTTTTGAGAACCTTGAGCCTTATGTTATATTACAATTTTTATGTTATGAGCATGTTTTCCTACTCTTATGTTCATTTATATGTTTTAAATATTTTAAAATCCATTTTACTTACCTTGCATACTTAGTACATTCCATGTACTGAACGCATACTTTCTATGATGTATCGTCTCATGATGTAGGATTTGGTTCTCATGTTCAGCCCTGTTCGTAGTCGCTGTTCAGGGTTAGCACCTGCTTTATTGGTGAGTCCTCATTTTTCGAGGACCAGACCTTTAGTTGTTTTATATGTCCTTTCAGTTTCAGTTTTGTGGAGCTAGTTGGGGGTGTTATCCTATCAGCTCATCCAAATTAGAGGCTTATCAGACTTAGACGTGTATTCAACTTCAGATATTTATTCTGTTGTTATATTAAGTTTGACTCCCGCTGAGTTTATAATTATGCTTATTCATGTTCATTAAATAAGTAGTTGAACGCTTATGCCATGGGTCGACTTGAGGTCTCTCGGGGTCCCTTGTCCCGTGTCTATGATCCCGGTCTACGCTCGGGTCGTGACACATAGATAATTTCTTTAAGCTCGGTTAAAATCCTATAAATCAATACACTTAATTAAGAACTAGAATTCATGAATTTGAGAAGAAGCTTGGTAAAGAGGGTGGAAGAAATTCCCCATTCATAACCCTACATACCTGAGAAATTTGATTCCTAAGCTGGTCTTGAAAGCCCAAGAGAATTTGGGAAGAAATTGAGGAAGAACTCTAACTTGATCTTGGGAGAGAATTTGAATTCAAAATATGAATGGGAACACAATTTCTTAGGCTAGGTTTAACCATCCTAAAACACTAATTAAAGAGCCCAAATCATGCCACTTTAAGGATTAGAAACTTTTGAGATTACAAAATTTCCCCTGGAAAATTGAGTTGAAATTTAACAATTGGATGTCCCGATGGTACAAATGATGGGCCGTCACATACTAGATGGTCATTCAATCGCTCCTTCACCCTTGTATAGTAGAGGGGTCCTGACTGGCCTAGGTGCTGATGGAAGTGAATGGCCGTCACTCCCACGATGGTCTGTCAAACAAACCGTCATACCCGGGATACGCGGGTTCAACCCGACGGTCCGTCGCTAGGCTGACAGGCCGTCAATCTCACTGTCAAGCCTCGACGTTGGCCACAACGGTCCATCACTTTTCTAATGGTTGTCATTCCTACCATCGGAGCCACGATGCTAGTGTAATGGGCCGTCAAGAGGCTAACGGGCTATCAGATCCTCCGTCACCCTCTACACCAGACCTGCAACTTCAGTTTTTTCCTTCAAGGAGCCATTTCGAGACTCGAGGTGTTAAAATATCTCCACCATAGAAATATTCACCACTAAATGTTGATTTAAACCTGTTGGAGGGCTATGGAAGGAGATGCAAATCACCAAACTGAACAATTGTAGCTCAAAACTGACAGAGTGACCGACTCCTGACTGAGATACATGACTGAACTGAATTCAAGAAACATGCATGCATGTAATACAATGAAAGGAACTTAGGGGCATGAACTTGACATGAAACTAAATAAAGTACTAAGAAGAAAACTAATACCTCATGCTGGAATTGAGACGAAAGGGAAAAGATGCGGGTATCTATCCACTATATCTGGTTCGACTTCCCACGTAGCTTCCTCAACAAGCTGATTTCTCCACAAAACCTTCACCGAAGCTACCTCCTTGTTCCTCATCTTCTGAGCCTGACAATTAAGGATCTCAACTAGAACCTCCTCATAGGTAAGACTATCCTTCACACCTATTCGGGTCACCAATGCACTTCTTCAACAAAGATACATCGAAACTAGATGCATCAAAGCTAACTTTGCTGGTAGCTGCAACTCATAGGCCACCTTGGCAACTCGCCTCAGAATCCTATATGGACCAACATACCGAGGACTAAGCCTCACATTCCTTACAAACCTCATCACTCCCTTTATGAGACACCTTCAGAAGCACCCAATCGTCCACCTCAAACTCTAGCTTCCTTTGCCAAACATCCGCATACGATTTTTGACGACTCTGAGCTATTTTCAGCCTCTCTCTAATATGTTGAACCTTCTCCATCACCTCATGAACTGAATCTATCCCTACCAATGTAGTCTCACCTACCTCACACCACCCAATAGGTGATCTACATCTCTGCCTGTAAAGAGCCTCAAGCGGAGCCATTTGAATGCTGGAGTGGTAATTGTTATTATAGACAAACTCAATAAGAGGAAATTGATCATACATGCTCTCAACATATCCTTGAAATAAATCATACACGCTCTCAATATATCCTCAAGAGTTTGAATGGTCCACTCAGCCTGACCATCTGTCTATGGGTGAAAGGTTGTGCTAAGCTTTACCTGAGTACCAAAGGCCCCTCTAAAACAACCTCAAAACTGAGACGTGAACTGAGTAACCCTATATGATATGATGGACAAAGGAACACCATCAACTGAACTAACTCGCAGATGTAGAATCTAGCATAATCTTCAACTGAATCGGTAGTTTTGACCAGTAATAAATGGGCTGATTTGGTTAGCCTGCCACAATCACCCATATAAAGTCATACTGTCTGTATGTACGAGGAAAACCTATAATGAAGTCCATATTGATCTCTTCACATTTCCATGTAGGTTTGCTAATGTCCTGAAGCATACCCCTAGGTCTATGATGCTCTACCTTCACCTGTTGGCAATTTAGAAACTTAGCCACAAATTTTGATGTCTTTCTTCATTCCATTCCACTAATAGACTTCCCATAAGTCATGGTACATCTTGGTGGCACCTGGATGGATAGAGTACTGAGATCCATGAGCCTTGCTCAGTGTCCACTCTCAAAAGTCATCTACAATCGACCCTGATATCAGAGACATCATCTCCCCCTTGGGAGAAAACCTCCGACATCTGATTCCAGACAGATTCCTTTAGCTTCACTAGGATAGGATCCTCATCTTTCTTAGGCTTTACCTCAGTCACCAATGAACATTCTGACCCATTATGGATAATAACACCACCATCCGTTTAATTAACAAGACGAACCCACAAACGAGGAAGCCTATGGACATCATTCACCAACTCCTTCCTCCCATCCACAATATTAGACACACTCTCCATGGATATCCTATTAAGAGCATCCACCGCTATATTGGCCTTGCCCCGATGACAAAGGACGCTCAAGTCATAGTCGTTGAGAAGCTCTAGCTATCTCCTCTGTTGTAAATGCAAGCTCTTCTTAGTGAACACGTACTGAAGGCTCTTGTTGTCTGTAAATACATCCACATGCACCCTATAAAAATAGTGCCTCCAAATCTTCAAAGCAATCACCATAGCTGCCAATTCTAGGTCATGCGTCCGATAGTTCCTCTCATGAGTCTTAAGCTGTCTAGAGGAATATGCTCGCGCTCTGCTGCTCGGTATATATTATACACCGACACGCAAGTGTACGTGGTCAAACAAGTAATAAAGTGGCTAAGTAGCCAAGTATCGATCCAAGGAGGTTGCTCTAGATATGCAAAACTGCCCAGTTTACTATATCTCTATTCTATTTCTAACTATGTTAACAACAATCCAACCAAGATTTGAGTGAGTTTTGTTTCTAAACTAATTATCTACTAAAAGTAATAACTACTATTTACGTTGAGTTTAGACAATGGATATGCACATGCCAAGGTTAAGAACGAGTAATGAGCTTGATAATCATGATAATTTGGTCATCTTCTTCTTCATATTGCTAGCCAAGAACGTTTGCCTAGAAATTAAAACTTCCGTATTTAATTTCACTTTAGATTCATAAACCATTCGTCTACATTTCTGTGATCAAATGCAATTTATGACCTAACACTACAATTCCGGTTCCTAAATTGACTAATACGGCTTTCAAGTATATTTCTATCAAGAAAGCACATCAAAACCCAATTTTCCCAAATCAAGTTAAGAACAATACCCTATTAATTCACAACTTTCCAATTTCATGCTCTCTCGAGTGAAATTGGACTTTTTAGATATACATTAATGGTGGCCAATCAAGAATGTAATAAGCACAAGAATTAATAGAACAACATGCAAGAAGAAGAAGAAACCATATCAATTATTACCAACATTTATTACACAAGTTCAAAACCTCAGCAAGAAAGGAATTAGCCACTCATTCTTGGATTAATCATCCTAGAATGAGTGTGAATCATGCATACAATTGAAGGAAAGAAGAAGGGAAGAGAAGAAAACTCTTATCTTTTCTATTCTTCAACTTCCACAAAACCACGTTCCTGCTCCCACTTCTGAACTCAGGCTCAAAAAAAACTAAAACTAAAAAACTCCTTTAAAAATAACCTAAGTGTGCTATTTATACTAGTGGGAAATTTTTTCCGGAATAACAAGCAACGTGTCACGGAGGCCAACACGGAGCACTGCCTCCGTGACACGGCGTGGACGCGGACCCTCTCTGGAAATTGCAGGGACCGGATAATTGGCCTCAACGTGGCACGGAGGCCATTGCGGAGGCCTATCTCCGTGCCACGGAGCTGACGCGCAGGCACACTGGAAATTGCCACTTTTATTTCTGCCCAGGCAGTGTGCTACCGCGATGGCAGCGTGGCACGGCTCCATCGCGGAGCCACTGTAAAATGTGCCATCCGAGGTCTTTTCCACGCTCGCATCCAAGTCCAACTCCGACATAGTTCCAACACGCATTTTAGCTCTTAAAAATCACATTATCCTGCAAAAAAAATGCTAATCATGTCGGTTAGTATAAATTCGCATTTTATTACCAAATACATGATATTATATACACATTGCACAACAAATAAGGTAAAAATGATACGTTTGAGTATCACTTGGGCATATAAATCTGCCCAAGATCACTTACCCCACACTTAAATCCTTGTTCGTCCTCGAACAACACATACACAAATCATGCACATCACATCTCAACCTTTGTCACTATGGTGCAACCATTTACGTTACGGTCATACCGATTATTCGATTTTTGCAAATCATCAAGAAAACATGCTTGGTCGTACAAGACAATGACCTTAATACATCGAGGCTTCCTAGACTTTTAAGAATTGATTCTTGATATCGGCAAACTCATGCAAATCAACTAATCAAGAAATCCGACACGAAAATCAATCTTTCATCAAGCATATACCCTCACAACTCGAGAGAAACTTCCCCTTTTATGCTCGTGCAGCACACAAACATGCAAGTAGGGGCATATAAAAATTAATTTCACTCTCTCTCCCAAAAGAATTCACATGCATCATGTCATGACCCATAGGCTTGCCCTTAGTGTATTTCTCCACTAATATAAAGAAATGCAGTGTAGGATCAAATAGGACTTTTAATGGGTTGTAACTGGGCTATGGATCTAGTATATATATATTGGATTAGCCAATAATAGTCGCTAGCATCCTTAAGCGCCTTTTCAACTCATTCCCATCGACTCATGGACATTGTTCCTCTCTTTTCTCTTTTTCTCCCATTCATGATGGTTTACTTTCATACAGCCCATTTCATGAGGCACACTTGACCCCAAACGGAAGGTTTTCATGTACCCTCAATTTCATTTAATTACAACTAGTGCCTCTTCAACATCATCTTTTCTTTCCTCACTTTGCTTTTCTTTTCTTTTCACTCTTTTCACTCTTTAACACTTTGGGAAACAATTTTATGTTCTTTGTAAGCGCTTAAGAGCTTCTTATAGACTTTAAGGCTAATGAAAAGAAGGAATAAAGCTTAGTTCATACAATTCTGGACAAAAGAAAGAAATCGGCTAAAGGCTCAATGGGCTGACTAGGGTATACAACATATAAAAAGGTAGAACTTGACAAGAAAACAATGGAAACTAACGGTTAAAACAAAGAAATGCCTACATCCTTTCCGACACTACACCTCCTTCATTTCGCCTTGTATACACGCCAGGCAAGTTCTAGACAATTCACAATGACATGGAATAGCAAAACCTCACTCACACTTCATGCACATGCTCGAATCAAGATGCATTCATAGACTCTTTAATTAGTCAATTACATGAATTCAAGATTAAGCCTCAATCATAATGAACCAAATTCTATAGCCTAGGTAACTCAACATATTTACACAATTACATGCTTTCAAACGAATCACTTTCACATTTCGAACATCAATTACACACACAACAAAATTTTAGCAACCATAAGCAACTACAGTTTATTGATGCAATCCACCAAAGAAACTAAAAACAAAACATCTACTCCTATCGACTACATTTCCCTTAAGACTGTCGTCATCCATCCATCATAGGGAATGTTCACTAACTATGACTAAAAAAACTTTATATACAGACCAAGGAAAGAAAGAAAAAAGAAAAGAAAAAAAATTTATTCTTCGGTTCAAATACCCCCCGTCGGAAAAGAACCGAAAAGAAAAACCAACGGGTGATGAAGTCATGCTTAATTCACAAAAATTTTTCAAATTTTTCAAATTTTCAAATTTCTCACCAACTTTTGTACAAGCATTACATTCACCAAAAATCATTAAGCACAGAAATTTTGAAATTTCCTAGAAATTTCTCTCACCGCACACTTAAATCATGCTATGTCCGCATAGCATCAAACTAAAGGTTACAAAGGGTGAGAAATACTCCCTGAGGCCTTTAGGCCTAGCTGACAGCATGGTTTTCTTCAACTATGGACAAGTGGGTGTCTTGCTTGTTAGCTTCCTCCTTCACGGGTACTCAGACTTCCCCTCCATCTGTGCTTAACTTTCCACCAAAACAACACAAGATGAAAAATAAATAAAATAAACATAAATGCAAGAAATTAAAATGGTACCCATGGTACCCTTGGGTTGCCTCCCAAGCAGCGCCTAATTTTACGTCGCGGCACGACGTACCAAGTTTCACCACTTTTTCCTCCACCTTGAGGATATGAATCTCACCCCTAATTTCTTCTCTAATTTCCTCTTATGCTCCAGGGGTGGTGGTGAAAAATTGTAAGGACCAAACAGTAGATGTTGCCTTTTGCATTTATTGGTCCTTAAGTAAGCGAAGTCATTTTGTCTTTCTGAGTTAGCAAATTTCAAAATATATGGTGCTTGGTCCTCCTCTAGACATTTCTCTACAAACTTGGAAGACTCTATTTCTATGTTGTCAACCAAATTTAATGTTGAAAAATGCGTAGAGTGTGGTCCAATACACCTCAACTCTAAAATTGCATTGTGCTTGACCTCCTTACTTGTATACACCTTCTCGACATTGTCATCTATCTCTCCATTGATGTCAAATGGGGGATATTCTTTCTCTTCTTCCATGAATGGATTTTCTATAGATATGAGCCAATCACGGGGACACTCAAGAGATTCTAATTGTTGGGCTTCATCCAAGAATTCACCCTTGTATTCCTCTTGTAGTTCCTCTTGAATATCGGCTAAAACTGTCACCTGCGAATTATCATAAGCTTCAGCCTCAGCACACATCTCCGTGAGTTTGACGCTCATCCTGCTTACAGCCTCGGCATTCTCCTTTTGCTGAATTATCAATTCTGCCACCGACTCCTTCATTGCTTCTGATTGCTCCAGGAGTTGTTTCATCATGTCCTCTATTTGAACTTGGCGTCCCAAGTCCTCATTTTCAACATGCCTATATTCAGCAAAAACAACAGAAGGATCATATTAGGGGCTTGGGGGAGGGGAATATGCCTTTGGACAATCACCCCAATGGCCATATTGACACCCACATATATTGCACGTATTATAGTTTTGCCACAAGTGGGGTCCTCCACAGTTCAGACAAGATTCACTAAAATATGAGTATCCACCATTGAAACCATTTATATTCCACGATGTCATGTCAATAAGGGTATACGAACAAGCAGAAAAATAAAATAAAATAAAGAAGAATTAAAACAAACACTAGACCAAGTTGTCAACACTTAAGAAAATAAAACAAAAATACAGTAAATTTGTACTTAACACAATTTCACGAATCGCCTAGCCTCCCCAGCAACGGCGCCAAAAACTTGCTCGAACTCTGCTGCTCGGTATATATTATACACCGACACGCAAGTGTACGTGGTCAAACAAGTAATAAAGTGGATAAGTAGCCAAGTATTGATCCAAGGAGGCTGCTCTAGATATGCAAAACTGCCAAGTTTACTATATCTCTATTCTATTTCTAACTATGTTAACAACAATCCAACCAAGATTTGAGTGAGTTTTGTTTCTAAACTAATTATCTACTAAAAGTAATAACTACTATTTACGTTGAGTTTAGACAATGTATATGCACATGCCAAGGTTAAGAACGAGTAATGAACTTGATAATCATGATAATTTGGTCATCTTCTTCTTCATATTGCTAGCCAAGAACGTTTGCCTAGAAATTAAAACTTCCGTATTTAATTTCACTTTAGATTCATAAACCATTCGTCTACATTTCTGTGATCAAATGCAATTTATGACCTAACACTACAATTCCGGTTCCTAAATTGACTAATACGGCTTTCAAGTATATTTCTATCAAGAAAGCACATCAAAACCCAATTTTCCCAAATCAAGTTAAGAACAATACCCTATTAATTCACAACTTTCCAATTTCATGCTCTCTCGAGTGAAATTGGACTTTTTAGATATACATTAATGGTGGCCAATCAAGAATGTAATAAGCACAAGAATTAATAGAACAACATGCAAGAAGAAGAAGAAACCATATCAATTATTACCAACATTCATTACACAAGTTCAAAACCTCAGCAAGAAAGGAATTAGCCACTCATTCTTGGATTAATCATCCTAGAATGAGTGTGAATCATGCATACAATTGAAGGAAAGAAGAAGGGAAGAGAAGAAAACTCTTATCTTTTCTATTCTTCAACTGCCACAAAACCACGTTCCTGCTCCCACTTCTGAACTCAGGCTCAAAAAAAACTAAAACTAAAAAACTCCTTTAAAAATAACCTAAGTGTGCTATTTATACTAGTGGGAAATTTTTACAGGAATAACAAGCAACGTGTCACGGAGGCCAACGCGGAGCACTGCCTCCGTGACACAGCGTGGACGCGGACCCTCTCTGGAAATTGCAGGGTCCGGATAATTGGCCTCAACGTGGCACAGAGGCCATCGCGGAGGCCTATCTCCGTGCCACGGAGCTGACGCGCAGGTACACTGGAAATTGCCACTTTTATTTTTGCCCAGGCAGTGTGCTACCGCGATGGCAGCGTGGCACGACTCCATCGCGGAGCCACTGTTAAATGTCCCATCCGAGGTCTTTTCCACGCTCGTATCCAAGTCCAACTCCGACATAGTTCCAACACGCATTTTAGCTCTTAAAAATCACATTATCCTGCAAAACAAATGCTAATCATGTCGGTTAGTATAAATTCGCATTTTATTACCAAATACATGATATTATATACACATTGCACAACAAACAAGGTAAAAATGATACGTTTGAGTATCACTTGGGCATATAAATCTGCCCAAGATCAGAATACGCAATGACCTTACCATGCTGCATCAACACACAACCAAGACCGACCCTAGAAGCATCACAATACACAACAAAACCATTCGTACCCTCCGGTAGGGTCATACTAAGGTTGAAGTGAGTCGAGTCATTTACTCCTAAAAACTCTACTCACAAGCATCCGACCACCGAAATTTGACCTTCTTCTGGGTCAACTTAGTCAACGATGCAGCAATGAATGAAAATTCCTCTACGAACCTCCTATAATAGCCAACTAAACTCAAAAAGCTCCTAATATATATAGGACTGACTTGTCTAGGCCAATTTATCACTGCTTCTACCTTCAGAGAGTCCACCTGTTCACCCTCGCTAGACACTACATGGCCCAAAAAATTCTACCGAGTTAAGCCAAAACTTACACTTGCTAAATTTAGCAAATAGCTGGCAATCTTTAGAGTCTGCAGCATAATCCTCAAATGAGCGACAGCGCTCCTCTTCTCTTCGAGAGCATATGAGGATATCATCTATGAAGACAATCACTAACATATCCAAATACTACTTGAAAACACTATTCATCAAATCCATAAAAGCTACAAGAGCATTCATTAGTCCAAAAGACAAAACAACAAACTTATAATGACCATACCAAGTCCTAAAGGCTATCTTCGAAATGTCACTCTCCCTAACTCTGAGCTGCTGATAGTCGGATCTGAGATCTATCTTTGAAAAGCACTTAGCACTCTGAAGTTGGTCAAATAGTTCATCAATCCTAGGGAGAGGATACTTGTTCATTTGTGACCTTATTCAACTACCAATAATCAATGCACATCCTAAGGGAATATTCCTTCTTCCAAACAAAAAGAAAAGGAGCACCCCATGGGGATTTACTAGGCCTAATGAAACCCTTATCTAGGAGGTATTTCGACTACTCTTTCAACTCCTTTAGCTCGGCTAGAGCCATTGTGTAAGGAGGAATAGATATGGGTTGCGTAACAGGGAGGTGGTCAATACCAAAGTCAATCTCTTGGTGGGGAGGGAATCCTGGTAGATCATCTAGAAACACCTCCGGATACTTACATACAATAGGGATAGACTGAAGAGTCGAGGTATCAGACATAGAGTCCTTGACCCAAACTAGATGATACACACAACCCTTATAGATCATATTTCTGGCCTTGAGATAGGAAATAGAGCGACCTACAGGTACAACTGAACTACCCTTCCACTTTAGGATTGGCTCACTCGAAAATCGAAACTCTATCGTATCAATTCTACAATTGACTGAGGCATAACATGCATGTAACCAATCCATACAAAAAGCAACATCAAAATAAGTCATATCTAACTCTACTAGGTTGGCTAAGGTAATCTTATGAAGAATCGTTATAGGGCAATTTCTATATATCTGACAAGCTAAAACTGACTCACCGATAAGAGTAGAGATTGAGAAGGGTTCTGACAGGATTTTGGGACTGAATCCGAAACTAGCATCAACATAAGGAGTAACAAAATATAAGGTAGCCCTTATATCTAACAATGCATGCACATCAAGATAGAATACTCATAACATACTCGTAACCACATCGGGTGAGCACTCTTGATCTTATCGAGATGAAAGTACATAGAGCCTGTTCTGGTGTTGGTCGCCACCTACTAGTGGATGTACCCTATTAAGCTAAATGTGCTAGTGGGGATATTGAACTAGTGGCTGGGTCACGCCCCCTACCATGGCTTTGTTTAGCTGAAGTACAATCTCTGAGCGTGTGTTCGGGATTCCCACACCCAAAGCATGTGTCTGCCCGCTAAGCACTCTTTAATATGCCTTCTATCACAACTCCCACAATCTGGAATGTTGGGCTCTCAAGACATGCTCCCCTGAGCTCTAGGGCATGATGCTCTACCCTTCTGATCATGCCTAGTCTATACGGAACACTAGCTAACGACTGTGCTGTGCTTGAAGACCTCTGGTAAAACTGGGGACGATGACCACAATTGTACCTATGTTTGAACTGCCTATAGCTCCCTTTCCTGGCCTCTTGACCTCTATCTCCTTCTACTTATGCTGGGTGTATAGGACCAACCGAGAGATATATAGGTCATTGTTCAACATGGCATTCCTACACACCTTGACCAGTGAATCTGCTACTGCATTCCCTTGCTCATAAGAGCCTTCTGATATGCAACCATCTCCAGCACATATTTAGACAGCTGGGTAAACTCCAAAGCATATTCCTAGACAGTCTTTTTGTTTTGCTTTAAGTTGATGAACTCTTCCGCTTTTGCCTCTCTTAGCTCCCTAGGGAAGAACCTATCCAAGAAAGCAGTCAAGAACTCATCCCAACTCACGGGAACTACTCCGACCCCCTACTATCCTTCAACTGATGGAACTATATGTGAGCAACCCCCTTCAACTAATAGGAGTCTAAGTCTGCACTTTCCTCTCCCGTCACCCCCATAATCTGGGTGATCTTCTAGATCTCCTCAATGACCTCAGGTGGGTCCTCATCCACCTTCGACCCCAGAAACTCAGGTATGTTCACCCTGAGAAAGTCTAGTACTCTAGCCGCTATTACGTTCTCATTCTGGGGAATATGGGCCACTATCTACTGATTGACCTGAGTAGTCATGGCTTGTGCCAACATTTTCATTTCCATTAACTCAGCATGGAGGCATATTTGTGCAAATGCACATAGTAAGAGTTAGAGGAATAGAGAGATACTTCATCGCACGACATAGATCATAAAAGAAGGAAATTTTCTAAAACGTCTTACAGCCTCTTCCCCATAAGTGTTGCTTGCTTCACACTGTGGCTTTCAGACACCCTAGGACACACCTAAATCATTGCTTTGATACCAAGTTTTTCATGACCCAATCTTGGATCCCGAATCGAGACGTGAGACTTGGAACTACGAATGGCTCCAAGATAACCCATGGAATGTGCATAGCAACTCAAGAGCATAAATTAAAGTAGAAAACTTAAAATGTAAACAGGAATGCACGGAAGTCCTTATAGCATAAAAATAAAAGCAAGAGTGACGTATATCAACATCTGAGTCAACTAATACATATTTGTCGAAAAAGTCTCTAGTCGTAGATGGACTGATGGGACACTTCCCCAACTAATCTGCTAAGTCTGAAATTGAAATGAAATAACTAAACATAACTAAAAGAATTTCCTCAAAAAATGAGGACTTACCAATACAGGGAAAAATTACACTAATATAGGAGTAGGACTAATGGTGCGGCTGAGTTTGGTCGCCCGAAGCTATATCATGAAATAATATAGCATAAAGTATGCAATTAGTACTTTGAATGTTCTGAGTATGTAAGGAAAGTAAATCATTCTTAGTAAAACACTAGATGAAATCATGCATATAAATCAAAAGATCATGAGAGTAAAGACTACATGCTAAAAGCTATATCTGAGATATACATAATCATAAATTGGTTATCATAACTAAATATAATGATCAAGATTTAAAAATTAGAAATCACATGACTTATCATAGTTGAAATCATACGTAAAAGCTCACAAACTGATCATTGGGTCAATCTACTATAATACATAATATCATAAGTCATGAATATGAGTAACTAAAATCATGAGGAAAAATGAGAGATTCATCATAACTGACACCATTATTATAAAGCTTATGTGATGCCCCAACTATCACACTCAAGTGGGTAGAGTCATCCAAAACTTTGTCAGGGCAAAGGATGCTAAACCATGATAGTGATATTAAGCTGAGCCCCATGGGGCGGGGGGAAAACTCACTTGAGAAGTCCCAAATATATATATATATATACCTACATTAGCGCGTAGTTTATGAAACTGAGGAATCTCGAAACCTCAAGTCTATTCGGTGCTAGACACTACTCCCAAAACATGCATGGTGCTCATATAATCATATTCTCAAAACATAGCTTCAATCTGAACATTGGAAGTCTTGACTCCAGATTATATCATAAACTGATCTTATTAGCTTGGCTAAATCATAATAAACACACTTAACTTGTATGAGTTTACCCAAATCATAAAATTAAGCATACTTTAAATAGACTTCATAAGTCAAAATCATGGAATCATAGGTTGAGAGTTCATAAACATTCATACATACTAGATAACTCTTCATACTTGAAATCATGGATCATAGGCTTGAATTTTCATAAAACATACATAATAGGGAATAATTTCTAATAACTTGAAATCATGAATTTATAATCAAATTGAGGATTAAATCTTCCCATTAGACTCAAACCATACATTAGAACATGAGGGGATTAGACTAATAAATATAGCATAGATAGTTTCATTGAATTGGGTTAAAACCCTAGGAATCAATACACATGATTAAGAACTTGAGTTCATGAATTTTAGAAGAATCTTAGGCATGAGGGTGGAAGAAATCCCCCATTCGTGGCCCTACATACCTGGGAAATCTGATTCCTAAGCTGGTCTTGAAAGCCCAAGAGAATTGGGGAAGAAATTGAGGTAGAACTCTAACTTGATCTTGGGAGAGAATTTGAATTTAAAGCATTAATGAGAATACAATGGCTTAGGCTAGGTTGAACCCTCCTAAAACACTCATTAAATATTTCAAATGATGTCACGTTAGGAATTAGAAACTTGGGAGGTTACAAAATTACCCTTGGAAATTCGGCTAAAATTCAACAATTAGATGTCCCAATGGTACACATGACGGGCCGTCACATGCCTGATGGTCCATCAATCTCTCTATCACCCTTGTCTAGAAGAGTGGTCTTGACTGGCCTAAGCGATGATGGAAGTGATGGGCTGTCACTCCCACGACGGTCCTTCAAACCAACCGTCACATCCTGGACATGCGGGTTCAACCCGACGGAACACGTGATGGTCCGTCGCTAGGATGACCTGTTATAAACATCATTATCAAGCCTTAACATTGACCATGATGGTCTATCACCTTTCAAACAACCACCATTCTTATCTTCAGAGCCACGATGCTAGTGCGATGAGCCGTCAGATGCTCTATCACCCTCTACACCAGATGTGCAACTTTAGTTCTTTTTCCTTCAAGGAGCCATTTCAAGACTCGAGGTGTTACACATACCTATACGAACTCTCAATACAGCTAATCACATGAATTTAAAAATTAAGCATACAACATACAGAGTCATATTCCTGAGCCTATGTGTCTCAATAAAGTCATATAATTTGCTCAAAATACTTCACAATTAACATTGACTTGTGCCTTACAATCATGTATAGCACTCACCACAAGCATCCAACAATCAACCAGTTACGGGTTCAACAAAAAATCTTATTGACTAATTTTCCCTCAAGACGGTCATCATCCATCCATCATCGGGAAAAGTCCTTAGCTATGACTGAAAACACTATGTGCAACAATTCTAAAAATTATTCTTTGTTCAAAGTGCCCCTCTTCGGAAAATAACTTAAAAGAAAATCAAAAGGTGGGTGAATTGTGCTCAACTCACACTTTCAAGTCAACCAATTTTAGAACAAGCACATCATTCACCCTCTATCATCGTTTAAAAATTTTGAAATTTCTGTCACCCCACACTTAAAATATGTTATGTCCCCAAAACATGAATTATAAAACAAGGATTAGGGATACTTCCTGACTCCTCTAGGCCTAGCTAGCAGCATGCTTTCATCCATTTTTAAACACACGGGGTAACGACCCCACATTCATCTTTTTCCGTGCTCCTTAGCGTTCACCTTCATAGGTACTCAAGAATTCTCCTAAAACTATTCTTAACAAAAAAAACAAACACAAAAGTGAAGTTAAACAAAATAAAAATAATAGAAAAAAAAATCATACGTGTGGTACACTTGGGTTGCCTCCCAAGTAGCGCCTGATTTAACATCGCAACATGAAGTGAATCACTCTTTTTAGGATGTTCTCAAACTCTTCATCCATTTCGAGAACCATCTCCTCTTCTTCTTGACTTTTGAGGAAAAAACCACACATTTTTCATCGGATTCTTCAGTATACAACCAAAAATAGACTTTGGCTCCCTTGTTAAGAGATCCTTCAAAAGTGGACCTTTGGAATCCACCACCCTACACTCATCCTCTATCAATGATCATTGTAGTGTGTTGGGGGTTGATCTCTTGATGCACTCTGAAGAGCTCCTCCTCATCATTCACCCTTATTTTTAGGGTACCAGCTCTCACATTAATCACAGCTCCTCTCATGGCCAGGAATGGGCATCCCAGGATGAGGGGTACCATGTCATTAACATCAAATTCAAGTATTATAAAATCAACAAGTATGATGAACTTACCTACTTTGATGAGCATATCCTCAATAATCCCCTTTGGGGACACCTTTGACTTATCATTCAGCTACAACATCACTCTAGTAGGCCTTGGTTTTCCCAAAACCAAGTGTATTGAAAAGAAATAGGGGTATCAAGTTCACTATAGCCCCTAGATCACACAAGGTCCTCATCAAATCATTTCCACCTATTTGTATAGGGAGGATGAAACTCCCTGGGTTTTTGAGCGTTTTTGGAATCTTGCTCGTTATTCTGAAACTACACTCCTCAGTGAGTGCCACCATTTGCATATCTATCAGCCTCATCTTGTTGGCCACCATATCTTTCAAGTACTTAGCGTACTTGGGCATTCCCTGAAAAAGGTCAATCAAAGGAAAATTTATGTGAAGTTCTTTACAAATATCACAGAACTTCTAGAAAATATCATCCTCCTTGTGCTTCTTAAGCCTTTTCAGAAATGGTGATGGTCTTCTTTGTAATAGCTGCAATGCTGATTGTGAATGGTTAATTGTAGCTTCTTGATTGTCTCCCTTCTCAACTAATGGACCTGGTCTAGCCAACTCTAGCTGCACCTCATTCTTCTTCTCTTTTGTTGGTGCATCATCCAACTGTTTGCCACTTCTCAGACTTATGTCCATTACCTGCATCGAATTTGTATTTTTATCATTGGGTAAACCCCCTAGCGGTCTATTATTCTTGTAGGCCCCCAATACTTAACTTGTAGAACTAATAACATAAGTTCACCAAGCATCTGATTCGTCCCTATTGAATGATTATACTCAATTATCATATTAGGTCTCTCGAGTGATTTCACATTAATCGTTATTAATTTGTTTCTAATTAACTATCCTACGACCGCAACTCAAGTTATACAATGAACCATAAAGTTCAAGGCTTTGTTGTTATTCTCTTTTCCTAATATCTACCTCTCTAGATTCAATCAAGTAGGGAATTCGAGCAAGTCCTAACGTTGTCCTCCATTAAGAAACGTTTAAAATTGAAGAGAGTACAAAACAAGCTTTACCATTGGTTTGGAATCACTTTATACAAACCCTAGTATGTTAATTCACCATGGTTTCCACAATCCTAGTTGTGGAGGTTTTAGCATTATTCATAGACAAAGACATAATTTAGAACTTACAATGATGATTGAAAAGTAAATCCACCTGATTATTTCAAAAGTCAATGAAGAACAATTCAAGAAGAATGGAAGAATCAATGCAAGAAACTTTCCAAAAGTTGTGCTCAATATCTACAGAAGTCAAATACTAGTCAAAAGAATAGTATTCTGTTCTCCTCCTAACAAAAATAACCTAGAAAAGTTTTTATACAAATAATTAGAAATCTTTCCTAAATTAATAGGGAAGCTGATAACTGTCGCAGCCTTCACCTATAACTCATACCATGATTGTACCGGTCGTACCTCTGCTCCTACAATGTCTAGATACTCTGAATCTGGCTAAGTGTTGGAACTTTGTATGAATCGTACATTGATCCTATGAGTCATACAATCTTGTTGTGATTTGAATTTGAGATTTCTGACATCCTCTAAATAATTTCACGAGTATCTTGGGACGACTCGTACCTTTCTCCTACGCATCGTGACTGCCTCTCATACCTTGAGTTCTGCCATTCCTCAATCTTTCTGAACTTTATCATGGCTCCTTGGTATGAGTCATAGGTAGATATCACGATTTGTGGTTGCTACCCGTACCAGGAGACTAACCCAGTGCAGCTTCTTCTGAAGTTTTCTACGACTGCCTTGGTATGGCTCATACCAAGAGTTGTAACTTGGCCTCTACCTTAAGATCATATTTTATACTTTTGCATGACCCTCAGTATGACTCGTTCCATGATTGAACTGCTCATACTGAGGTTTGTACTTGGCCCTTTTCTGTACTTTTTTCACCTCTTTTGCAGATTTCAACTCCAACACCTAATTTCCCTAAAAACATAGCAAAAGTGCATCATATCCATATAAACACACCTAAGACCTTACTTATTTTCTCAATTTTAAGCATCAAAAGTGTTGTAAACCCACAACACATCAATCGGGGAACCGTAGAACCCCAAGCCTACTCAATGCTAGACACTACTCCCAAAACATGCATAGTGCTCATATAATCATATTCTTAAAACATAGATTGAATCTGAATATTAAGAGTCTTGACTCCAGATCATATCATTAACCCGTCTAATTAGCCTTCCCTAAATCATAATAAACATATATAACTTGTATTGGCTTGCCCAAATCATAAAATCATGCGTACTTGAAATAGACTTTATAAGTCAAATTCACGAAATCATAAGTTGAGAGTTCAAAAACATTCACGCATACTAGATAACTCATCATACTTGAAATCATGGATCATAGGCTTGAATTTTCATAAAACATGCATAATAGGAAATAATCTATAATAACTTGAAATCATGAATTTATAATGAAATCAAGGATAAAATCTACCTATTAGACTTAAATGGTATATTAGAACATGAGGGGATTAGACCCACAAACATAGCATACTGTAATGCCTCGGTAGTGCGTAAGAATAGACCCGGGAGGTTAAAAGTTGAAAACTGCCGAAATTAGGGAAAAGTTGCAGGACGATCCATGGAAGGACTCGTGGTATCAAACCACGAGTTGTTGTATGCAGTCGTGGTAAGGATCAGGCTGGGTGACAATGTAAACCACGGGAGACATGACGACTCGTTGTGAAGAACAGCGAGTCGTCATTAGCAGTCATGTGAAGGAGTTAGGTTCTTCAGGAGACATAAAACGGGCGACCCAATGACCGGTTAGGAAAAACCATGAATCGTGGTTTGTGGTCGTTGTTGGAGATTAAGTTTTCCAGTGGGTTTAACGGAGGGAAACAACAATTCGTTGGTTGTAGTAACGGGTCGTGGTTTGACCCGTTAGGGGATGAGATGCCAAGGTTCAAGGGGCTAACAACAGATGATGTAACAAGTTGTCGGTTGAAGGGATGGGTCATCCTGACGATCCGTTGTTTGATTCTGAGAATGGGTCATCGGCAGTGTATACAACATGGGACCTGATGGGTCATTGTTGGTTCCCACGACCCGTTGGTACCACCCATGGGTTCCATCCGACCAGTTTTCAAGGAAAGTTCATTAAGGGTATTTTCGACTTTTTCACGATATAAGGCCCTAAAATACGTCATTTTGACCTGGGAAAGATGGGTTTTTTTTAAGAAAATAATCCTTCCTAAACTCTCATTCATTCATGCAAGGATTTTGATAGGTGATCTAAGGGAAATTTAAAGCTTTTCACCTCAATTCTTTCAATCTCATTCTTGGGCTTTTAAGGAGGGTTAGAAATTGATAATCCCAAGTATGTAAGGCTATCAATGGGTGATTCCTTCCACACCCATGCCCATCCTCCATGATTTCTACAAAAATTTTATTAAAAAATCATGGGGTTTTGTATTTGATATGTATAGAATTTAATGATTTAATTATGGTTATTGTAATTTTGAAATCTTATCATAATATACTAATTTTTATCATCTTTTGAGCTTTAAATTGATTATAATATTGTTGACTTTGAATTTCTAAACAATCAAGCTTGATTATGCATGCCCCATGAGGAATCGATTTTAGATCCATCGATCCATTGATGTTTTTAATAAGACCAACATGAATTATTAATTTATTTATGAATTTATTATGTTATCTATTGTGATCTTAAGGAATTTAAGTTATATGCATGACCTACATATGAATTTTATAACTCATGGATTATGTTTTGGTCGACTCACGGGCCTCAAGTCATGGCTAGTTCACGTATATTCAAGAATGTTTCCGATTATTATGATATAACTAGCCCATGAACTCATGTATGTATTATTATGAGCACTATATATGTTTTGGGAGTAGTATAGAACACCGTGTAGGTTCGGGGCTCAGGTTAAGCCCCAGATATCATGAACTACGTGCCACCATAGGTATGTTGGGACCCCTTTCATGTTTGTCCCTAGCCCAAATGGCCCCTTTTCATGTGTGATCACACCCTTTATGGTTCCTACCCTTGTAAAGGTACGAACACCCTCCCGACTAGGGATAAAAGTCGGGCTTCATGTGTGCTCATATGGGGTATGTCGGTTATGAGAATCTCCCACTGTTCCTCATGATTTATGCATGCTTATTGTTATGTATATTGGCAAGTCATGTTCAATAAAGCTTTTCTCTTATGATTTTGATTACGATTGTATTACGAATGTTTTGAGAACCTTGATCCTTATGTTATATTACGATGTTCATGTTATGACTATGTTGTCCTACTCTTATGTTCATTTATGAATTTTAAATATTTTAAATGTTCATTTTACTTACCTTCCATACTAAGTACATTCCACATACTGATCGCATACTTTCTATGTTGCATCATCTCAAGATGCAGGATCCGGTTCTCAGGTTCTACCTCGTTCATAGTCACTGTTCAGAGTTACCACCTGCTTTATTGGTGAGTCCTCATCTTTTGAGGACCAGACCTTCAACTTTTTTAGAAGTCCTTTCAGTTTCAGTATTGTGTAGCTAGTTGGGGTTGTTTTCCCATCAGCTCATCCAAATTAGAGGCTTATCAGACTTAGACGTGTATTCAGCTTCAGATACTTATTTTGTTATTATATTAAGTTTGACTCAAGCTAAGTTTATAATTATGTTTTCTTCATGTTTATTGAATGAGTAGTTGAACGCTTATGCCATGGGTCGACTTGGGTCTCTCGAGGTCCCTTGCCTCGTGTCTACGATCCAGGTCTATGCTCGAATCGTGACAAACTTAGTATCAGAGCCATAGGTTTATGTGTCCTAGGGAGTCTGAAAGCCACATTAAGTAGAGTCTTTTTCATGGGTGTGAAGCGCGCCACACTTATGACAAAGAGGCTACTAGACGTTTAGAAAATGTTCCCTTCTTTCATGATCTATGTCGTGCGATGTTCTTTACTCTTCTAATTCATTCTATTCGCGTTTGCAGAATCATGCCTCCACGTTGAGTAAATGCCAGGAGGAACGAAAATGGTAATGATCATGAGGGCGCCCATGATGGTGAGCATCATCCAGCTCCACCCGTTTGTGAGGAGCATGTACTAGAGCCAACCGCCTACATTGAGTTTAGGGCGGGGATTTAGGTGTTGGCACAGGCCATGACAGCTCAAGCTCAGAATTAGACTGTGGCACATTATCCACAAAAAGGGAATGCAGCAGTTGCTAGGGTGAGGGACTTTTTGAGGATGAGCCCTCCGGAGTTCATGGGGTCGAAGGTAGATGACGACCCACATAACTTCATTGAGAAGATTTTAAAGATCACCCAAGTTATGGAGGTGAACAATGGGGAATGCGTGGATTTGACCTCCTATCAGTTAAAGGGGGTAGCAAATATATGGTTTAAGCAATGGATGGATGTCAGGGTGACGGGTTCAGGCCTGATAGGTCGGGATGAGTTTCACACCGCGTTCATGAGTCGATTCTTCCCTCGAGAGATGAGGGAGCTTAAGGTGGCCGAGTTTGTTAATCTGAAGCAGGGTAACATGTCGGTCTAGGAATATGAATTTGAGTTCACCCGATTATATGAATATGCTCTGGTGTTGGTGGTGGATCAGCGAGCTCGGGTGAGCCGCTTTGTGCATAGATTAGCTGATTACTTGGACAAGGATTACCGGATCGCCATGCTTCACCGGGACATTGAGTTTCCCCGTATTGTATTGCATGCACAGCAGATGGAGTGGGTCTATAGGAGGAAGAGAGAGGCCAAGAGGGTCAGGACTGACAACTACGGTGTTTCTCAAGTCAGGTCAGGAGGTAGACCACGTTAGCAGTCCTAGCACAGGTCCATTCATCAACCTCCATCATCGACCAGCACGCCATCTAGGTTCATGCGATACCAGAGGAGCAGGGCTACAGGCTCGAGGGATCATGGTAGCATTCAGGTGGAGCACAATTTCCCAGCTTGTGCGAGATGCGGCAAAAATCATCCTAGGAGGTGTCTGGTCAGTGCGAATGCTTGTTTCGGGTGTGCCAAACCCAGACACAGGATCATAGATTTCCCTACAGCCAATTCTACCACTCTAGCAGCACGACCCCCACAATAGGGTGCTTCCACTAGTTCAGTAGGTGGTCAGCGCCAAAATCGATTTTATACCCTAATGCCCCGCCAGGAGTAGGAGGCGTCGCCATATGTGGTCATGGGTATGTTTCAAGTCTTTCGTATTGATGCTTATGCCTTATTAGATCCAAGAGCTACTTTGTCTTTTGTGACCCCTTATATTACCAGCAGTTTTGGAGTTAGTCCAGAAATTCTGTTAGAACTGTTCTCCCTATCTACTCCAGTCGGTGAATCAGTTGTAGCTAGGTGGGTATATAGAGGTTTCCCCATTACGGTGTTGCATAAGGTTACCTCCGCGGACTTAGTAGAATTGTCCACGACTGACTTTGATATCATCTTGGGTATGGATTGGTTATTTGCGTGTTATGCTTCAATTAATTGTAGGACCCGTGCGGTGGAATTTTGATTTCCGGGTGAGTCATTTTTGGAGTGAAAAATATTACTATATATTATCGTTAGGAGAAAGCCAGCTAAACAAATAAATACATGAAAAATAAAAACAAATGATAGTGTTGCTAGAACTTCCGAATTCTCTATCCATTTCAAGCAAAATGGGATTTTCTATGAAAGATGGTACCATGCCAATAAAATACCTGCTATATTTCATTTTCTACTTTAAATATATGCAACCCTAAATGATTAGATCAGATAACATGAATGGATTGCATAACCTTACTTATGTATGCATGTTGGTGAGTGAGATGTTTCTACGAATATCTTTTAACTATTTATGTATGAAAAATGACATCATCAAATACAATTAATAAGCATGTGAGTTTACCAGTTAAAGTAAATATTTAAACATCTTAATTAGATAAATATAGGATGAAATATCTTGGAACTTAAAATGTAAAAAAAAAAAGTTGTTTAATGTAAAGCAGTTATGTGAAGCAGCTCAATATCAACTCAGGACGTTAAGATAATTTAGATATCCCATAACAAATCATACATACAAGTTCATACTAATCGATTAATGAAGAAATTATACTTGACTAAGAAAAAGAAGCATGATTGGTAGAACGACCGTTAACTATTACACAAAAGAAACTGCTGCATAAACTTTTTACCAGGACTTGCATAGATTTGTAAGATATAATTACTGAACCAACAAATCTAACTATATTCTTTTATGTTGATAATATACTCCTCCAAAAGCTATATATTTTTGAAAGATCCAACACGATTGTGATAACATTTATGGAGGATCTGAGCAACGTAGGTTATAATCATAAACGGAAAGTGATAGGCATGATAACAATTTGTACTACTAACTTATTTATGTTTGGGATAAGCGCTTATAGTTATTGTAATGAGACATTATTTATCGATGTACAATAATTTATCCTAACATTATCAGGTTTAAACTGGGAAGATACAACTAATAAATTTCATACTTTACAAAAAATTAAAAAATAAAAAGTTATCATAGACTTGATTACTATCCCAGTTCTTCCAACTTGAATTTTGAAACTGATTCTTGATTCAATTATGTCTATTCATGTCGATAAATGAAAATCAACTTTTTGAAATGATATAAGTAGCAATATTTTATCAATATCTAATTTAAGGCACATAATACATGAAAAGCCCACACCTCCTATATAAGAGTCGTCCTTGTTCCTCTTTTTTATACTCCTTCCATCGTTTCTAGTAGTAGAATTTCAAATCTTATTGATCACCTTAACTATCATAGTTAATGAGTATATCATATGACTCCTAAATTTCCCTGCAAAAAAAGTATCCAAGTAAGATAGCTAGTAGATAACCCCTAAGTTGGTTACTTAATAGTACTATTAATAATTTAATTACATCAAATATTTTCAAGCATATAAGTGCTAAGAATATATATAAAAGAGACATAGAGGAAAAATAATGGACGAAATTAATGGCCATGGTTAAAATTATTAGGGATCTACCAGAATTAAAAAATCACAGGAATAACATACAAAAAGAAAATGAAGGGAATGATATATATTATCTTGCTAAAAAGTGAATACATAAAGGTCATTGGCTTGTCCAGATTTTAAGTAATTTACTAATTTTTGTGGAACTAATTCTCTTCATTGTCCTTTCATGTTCCTAATCAAACATTCAAAACCACCATCAAAATCAAATATCACAAAATAAATAATAAGAACATACATGCTTCTTAAAATAAGGAGTAATATTACCAATAAATAAGTAAAAAAGAAAATTGTGCGCATCATAAAACAAAGGACGTAACCTATTTTAAAATAAAAAGACAACAACAATTCAATAATTACATTCGATTTTTTAAATAAAACTATCAAAAGTTACATCTCCAAATTTACTCCTAGAATATATAGTTGATAAAATACCAAATCAAACACATTGTCTTGTGGAAAAATATATCATTTTATTCGAATTAAGTAAATTTTTAAATCAATTCAGGCATGTCATGAAACAATATTGCAGTAATTTTATTTTCCTACTTCAGAGAAAAGTGTTGAAAAAAGACGCACAAACCATAAGAGCATGAGAAAAATCATATTCAGGATTGAAATGGTTCTCCCTTTTTATAATCGAAAGAAAAAGTATTGACATGTATTTCATATTTAGCTTAGCATAATCACCTAAATTGTATACATATAACTTGAGTGAAGGAGAATATTGGTCACAATAAAATCACAAATCTCCTGCTTGTTAAAATTTTTTTTTGACCTATATACATGTAACTTGAATCTTATGGTAGAGACACAAAGTTGAAAGAAAAAACTACGCAGATATCTTCTTTTTTCTCATCTTCAAGTCAACCTTCAATCTCAAAATTCACTTTGAGATCCTCAAATTTTTTTCAATCCGTAAATTACTTATATGATCAAAACTTGAAGAAATTCTATAAAAAATAGTAAAATGAGAAGTCCACCATAATACCATGTACTGCATAACAAATAAATTATAATGATTGATAAATTAATTCACAATATTTAAAACTTAACAAATCAAAAAGTAGATTTGATATTTTAATAGGTGAAGTGTGATCAAAGAAAATAGACAAATATTTGAAAAGATCCGAACACACCTTTCTCATTTGCTACACGAACACTCTAGTCATATATGAAAAATCTCCTGAGTTCTATTATAAACTGATATATACAATTGAAAGATTTTTTTTTATTTGTTTGTCGGGGATATAAAAGCATAAAATTTGGACCATTAGTAATATATGAAAAAGGCATGAAATTGATGGTAAATCATTTAAAAACTCCCATAGAAAATAGAGAATACATGTATCTCATACAAAATCACAAATCTCTGACTTGTTTGAAGTTTTTTGGTCCCTATATACATGTAATTTGAAGCTTTTGGTTGAGACACAAAGTTGGATAAAAAAATTACACAGATATCTTCTTTTTTCTCATCTTCAATTCATCCCTCAATCCCAAAATTTATTTTGAGATCCTCAAGTAGTCATCAATATATAAATTACTTATATGATCAAAACTTGAAAGTAATTTTACAAAAAAATAGTAAAATGAGAAGCCCATCATAATACCATGAACTGTCTAACAAACAAATTGTAATGATTGACAAATTAGTTCACAAAATTTAATACTGCAAAATGAAAAGTAGATTTGCTCCTTTAAGAGTTAAAGTATGATCTAAAAAATATACAGAAATCTACAAAGATCTAAACACCCATTTACTTATATGATCAAAATATGAAGGTAATTCTACAAAAAATAGTAAACTGAGAAGCCCATTATATTAGCATGAATTGCCTAACAAATAGTAATGATTGACAAATTAGTACACAAATTTTAAAACCTAACAAATAAAAAAGTAAATTTGATCCTTTAAGAGTTGAAGTGTTATCAAATAAATAGACAAAAATGTGCAAAGATCCGAACACACCTTTCTTGTTTTCTCCACAAGAAACTCTAGTCATGTATGAAAAATCTCCTGACTTCTATTATAAACTGACATATACAATTGAAAGATTTTTTTATTTATTTGTTTGTTGGGGATATAAAAGCATAAAACCTGAATCATCAGTAATATATAAAAAAAAACAAGAAATTGATAGTAAATTATTTAAAAACTCCCATAGAAAATAGAGAATACATGTATCTCATAACAAAATTACAAATATCTGACTTGTTTGAAGTTTTCTGGGCACTATATACATATAACTTGAAGCTTCTGGTTGAGACACAAAGTTGTCGTCAATGTGTAAATTACTTATATCATGAGAACTTGAAAGTAATTCTTTAAAAAATAGTAAAATGAGAAGCACATTATAGTACCATGAACTGCCTAACAAATAAATTGTATTGATTGAAAAATTAGTTTACAAAACCTAAAACTACAAAATAAAAAGTAGATTTGCTCCTTTAAGAGTTGAAGTGTGATCTGAGAAATATACAGAAATCTGCAAAGACCTAAACACACCTTTCTCATTTTCTCCACAAGACACTCTAGTCATGTATGAAAAATCTCTTAACTTCTATTATGAAGTAACATATATCATTGAAATGTTCTTTTATTTGTTTGTTTGTTGGGGATATAAAAGCATAAAATTTTAACCATGAGTAATAGATGAAAAAGGCATAAAATTGATGGTAAATCATTTAAAAACTTCCATAGAAAAAAGAGAATACATGTATCTGACAACAAAATTACAAATCTCTGACTTGTTTAATATTTTTTGAGATCCTCAAGTTATCGCAAATACATAAATTATTTATATATGATCAAAAAATGAAGGTAATTCTACAAAAAATAGTAAAATGAGAAGTCCATCATAATACCACAAACTGCATAACAAATAAATTGTAATGATTGACAAATTATTTCACAAAATTTAAAATCTAACAAATCGAAAAGTAGATTTGATCCTTTAAGAGCTGAAGTGTCATCTAAGAAATAGATAGAAATTTGCACAGACCCAAACATAGCTCTGACATTTGCTCCATGAGACACTCTAGTCATGTATAAAAAATCTCTCAACTTCAATTATAAATTGACATACACGATTGAATGTTTTTTAAAAATATGGATCATGAGTAATAGATGAAATGACATTAAGTTGATGGTAATCATTTAAAAGTCCCATGGAAAATAGAGAATACACGTATTTTTATAAAAAGAGAAAGAACTTCTGAGAAAAAAATTACAAGGGAAAAATATTATAACTGTTGAGAAAGGGCAGAAGATGGTAGAGTGGTATGGTGTAATGAATAGGAGTTAATGAAAGTAACTTTTGGTTTTTCAAGAAATCACCTTATAAGAAAAAATAGAATTAAAACTCTAAAAATCTGAGAAAAATGCAAAAAAACAGGAAAAAGATAAATAGCTTTTCTAATCAATGAAGCATGCTACGTCATCGAGTTAAAGTATTTCCTTTATATAAATATATAGATTTATTATGTTATATATTATGATCTTATGGAATTTAAGCTATATAAATGACCTACAAGTATGTATGAATTTTATAACTCAGGAATTATGTTTTGGCCGACTCACGGGCCTCAAGTCATGGCTAGTTCACGTATGTTCAAGCATGTTTACGATTATTATGATTTAACTAGCCCAAGAACTCATGTTCAATAAAGCTTTTCTGTTATGATTATGATTAGGATTGTATTACGAATGTTTTGAGAACCTTGAGCCTTATGTTATATTACAATATTTATGTTATGAGCATATTGTCCTACTCTTATGTTCATTTATAAGTTTTAAATATTTTAAATGTCCATTTTACTTACCTTGCATACTTAGTACATTCCATGTACTGAACGCATATTTTCTATGATGCATCGTCTCATGATGCAGGATTCGGTTCTCATGTTCAGCCTTGTTCGTAGTCGCTGTTCAGAGTTAGCACCTGCTTTATTTGTGAGTCCTCATCTTTCGAGGACCAGACCTTTAGTTGTTTTAGATGTCCTTTCAGTTTCAGTATTGTGGAGCTTGTTGGGGGTGTTATCCCATGCTCGTCCAAATTAGAGGCTTATCATACTTAGACGTGTATTAAACTTCAGATATTTATTCTGTTGTTATATTAAGTTTGACTCCCACTGAGTTTATAATTATGTTTTATTCATGTTTATTGAATGAGTAGTTGAACACTTATGCCATGGGTTGACTTGAGGTCTCTCGGGGCCCCTTGTCCCGTGTCTATGATCTGGGTCTACGCTCGGGTCGTGACACATAGATAATTTCTTAGAGTTCGGTTAAAATCCTAGGAATCAATATACTTAATTAAGAACTAGAATTCATGAATTTGAGAAGAAGATTGTTCAAGAGGGTGGAAGAAATCCCCCTTTCATAAACCTACATACCTGAGAAATTTGATTCGTAAGGTGGTCCTGAAAGCCCAAGAGAATTGGGGAAGAAATTGAGGAAGAACTCTAACTTGATCTTGGGAGAGAATTTGAATTCAAAACATGAATGAGAACACAATTTCTTAGGCAAGGTTTAACCATCCTAAAACACTCATTAAACATCCCAAATGATGCCACTTTAAGGATTAGAAACTTGGGAGATTACAAAATTGCCCCTAGAAAATTGAGCTTAAATTTAACAACTGGACGTCCCAATGGTACAAATGATGGGCTGTCACATACCAGATGGTCCTTCAATCTCTCCTTCACCCTTGTAAAGTAGAGGGGTCCTTACTAGCCTAGGTGATGATGGAAGTGACAAGCCGTCACTCCCACGATGGTCTGTCAAACCAACCGTCATACCCGGGACACACGGGTTCAACCCAACGGTCCGTCGCTAGGCTGATAGGCCGTCAATCTCACCGTCAAGCCTCGACGTTGGCCACAACGGTCCATCACTTTTCTAATGGTTGTCATTCCTACTATCGGAGCCACGATGCTAGTGTAATGGGACGTCAAGAGGCTGACGGGCTGTCAGATCCTCCGTCACCCTCTACACCAGACCTGGAACTTCAATTTTTTCCTTCAAGGAGCCATTTCGAGACTCGCGGTGTTACAATATCTCCCCCTTAGAAATATTCACCACTAAATGTTGATTTAAACCTGTTTGAGGGCTATGGAAGGAGCTGCAAATCACAAAACTGAACAATCGTAGCTCAAAACTGACAGAGTGACCGACTCCTGACTGAGATACATGACTGAACTGAATTCAAGAAACATGCATGCATGTAATACAATGAAAGGAACATAGGGGCATGAACTTGATATGAAACTGAATAGAGTAAAAGAAGAAAACTAATACCTCATGCTGGAATTGAGCCAAAAGGGAAAAGATGCGGGTATCTAGCCATTATATCTGGTTCGACTTCCCACATAGCTTCCTCAATAAGCTGATTTCTCCACAAAACCTTCACCAAAGCTACCTCCTTGTTCCACATCTTCCGAACCTGACAATCAAGGATCTCAACTAGAACCTCCTCATAGGTAAGACTATCCTTCACACCTATTCGGGTCACTAATGCACTTCTTCAACAGAGATACATGGAAACCTAGATGCATCAAAGCTAACTTTGCTGGTAGCTGTAACTCATAGGCCACCTTGGCAACTCGCCTCAGAATCCTATATGGACCAACATACTGAGGACTAAGCTTCCCTTTCCTTCCGAACCTCATCACTCCCTTTATGGGAGACACCTTCAGAAAACCCAATCGTCCACCTCAAATTCTAGCTTCCTTTGCCTAACATTCGCATACGATTTTTGACGACTCTGAGCTGTTTTCAGCCTCTCTCTAATATGTTGAACCTTCTCCATCACCACATGAACTGAATCTAGCCCTACCAACATAGTCTCACCTACCTCAAACCATCCAATAGGTGATCTACATCTCCGCCCGTAAAGAGCCTCAAGTGGAGCCATCTGAATGCTGGAGTGATAATTGTTATTGTTGGCAAACTCAATAAGAGGAAAGTGATCATCCTAACTACCCTTGAAATCAATCATACAAGCTCTCAACATATACTTAAGAGTCTGAATGGTCCACTCAGCCTGACCATCTGTCTACGGGTGAAAGGTTGTGCTAAGCTTTACCTAAGTACCAAAGGCCCCTCTAAAACAACCTCCAAACTGAGACGTGAACTGAGTACCCCTATATGAGATGGTGGACAAAGGAACCCCATCAACTAAACTAACTCTCATATGTAGAATCTAGCATAATCTTCAACTGAATCAGTAGTTTTTACCGGTAAGAATAGGCTGATTTGGTCAGCCTGCCACAATCACCCATATAAAGTCATACTGTCTGCACGTATGAGGAAAACCTATAATGAAGTCCATATTGATCTCTTCCTATTTTCATGTGGGATTGCTAATGTCTTGAAGCATACCCCTAGGTCTTTGATGCTCTACCTTCACCTGTTGGCAATTTGGACACTTAACCACAAATTTTGATATGTCCTTCTTCATGCCATTCCACCAATAGAATTCCCATAGGTCATGGTACATCTTGGTGGCACCTGGATGGATAGAGTACTGAGATCCATGAGCCTCGCTTAGCGTCCACTCTCTCAAGTCATCTACAATCGGCCCTAATATTAGAGACATCATCTCCCCCTTGGGAGAAAACCTCTGACATCTGATTCCAAACAACTTCCTTTAGCTTCACTAAGATAGGATCCTCATCTTACTTAGGCTTTACCTCGGTCACCAATGAATATTCTGACCCATTCTGGACAATAACACCACCATCAGTTGAATCAACAAGGCGAACCCAAAAACGAGGAAGCCTATGGACATCCTTCACCAACTCCTTCCTCCCATCGTCGATATTTCACACACTCTCCATGGATAGCCTATTAAGAGCATCCACCACTATATTGGCCTTGCCCCGATGATAAAGGACGCTCATGTCATAGTCCTTGAGAAGCTCTAGCTATCTCCTCTGTTGTAAATTCAAACCCTTCTTAGTGAACACGTACTGAAGGCTCTTGTTGTCTGTAAATACATCCACATGCACCCTATAAAAATAGTGCCTCCAAATCTTCAAAGCAATCACCATAGCTGCCAATTCTAGGTCATGCGTCCGATAGTTTCTCTCACGAGTCTTAAGCTGTCTAGGGGAATACACAATGACCTTACCATGCTGCATCAACGCACAACCAAGACCAACCCTAGAAGCATCACAATACACAACAAAACCATTTGTACCCTCCAGTAGGGTCAATACTAAGGCTGAAGTCAGTCGAGTCTTTTACTCCTGAAAACTCTTATCACAAGCATCCAACCACTGAAATTTGACCTTCTTCTGGGTCAACTTAGTCAACGATGCAGCAATGAATGAAAATTCCTTTACAAACCTCCTATAATAGCCAACTAAACTCAAAAAGCTCCTAATATATATAGGACTGACTGGTCTAGGCCAATTCTTCACCGCTTCTACATTCAGATAGTCCACTTGTACACCCTCGATAGACACTACATGGCCCAAAAAATTCTATTGAGTTAAGCCAAAACTCACACTTGCTAAATTTAGCAAATAGCTGGCAATCTTTGGAGTCTCTAGCATAATCCTCAAATGAGCGACATGCTCCTCCTCGCTTCGAGAGCATATGAGGATATGATCTATGAAGACAATCACTAACATATCCAAATACTACTTGAAAACACTGTTCATCAAATCCATAAAAGCTACAAGAGCATTCATTAGTCCAAAAGACATAACTACAAACTTATAATGACCATACCAAGTCCTGAAGGCTATCTTCGAAATGTCACTCTCCCTAACTCTGAGCTGGTGATAGCCGGATCTGAGGTCTATCTTTGAAAAGCACTTAGCACTATAAAGCTAGTCAAATAGTTCATTAATCCTAGGGAGAGGATACTTGTTAATTTGTGACCTTATTCAACTACCAATAATCAATGCACATCCTAAGGGAATCATCCTTCTTCCGAACAAAAAGAACAGGAGCACCCCATGGGGATTTACTAGGCCTAATGAAATCCTTATCTAGGAGATCTTTCAACTGCTCTTTCAATTCCTTTAGCTCGGATGGAGCCATTCTAGGAGGAATAGATATGGGTTGCATAGCATGGAGGAGGTCAATACCAAAGTCAATCTCTTGCTTGGGAGGGAATCCTGGTAGATCATCTAGAAACACCTCTGGATACTTACATACAACAGGGATAGACTGAAGAGTCAGGGTCTCAGACATAGAGTCCTTGACCCAAACTACATGATACACACAGCCCTTAGAGATCATCTTTCTGGCCTTGAAATAGGAAATAGAGCGACCTACAGGTACAACTGAACTACCCTTCCACTTTAGGCTTGGCTCACCCGAAAATCGAAACTCTATTGTATCGATTCTACAATTGACTGAGGCATAACATGAATGTAACCAATCCATACCAAAAGTAACATCAAAGTTAGTCATATCTAAATCTACTAGGTTGGTTGAGGTAACCTTCTGAAGAATCATGATAGGGAAATTTCTATATATTTGACATGCTAAAACTGACTCACCGATAAGACTAGAGACTGAGAAGGGTTCTGACAGGATTTTGGGTCTGACTCTGAAACTAGCATCAACATAAGGAGTAACAAAATACAAGGTAGCCCTTAGATCTAACAATGCATGCACATAAGGATAGAATACTCATAACATATCCGTAACCACATCGGGTGAGCACTCTTGATCTTGTCAAGATGAAAGTGCATAGAGCCTGTTCTAGTGTTGGTCTCCACCTGTACTAGTGGATGCACCCTGTTAAGCTAAATATGCTGGTGGAGCTATTGAACTAGTGGCTGGGTCACACCCCCTACCATGGATCTGTTTAGCTGAAGGGAAATCTCTGAGCATGTGTTCGGGCTTCCCACACCCAAATCATGCGTCTGCCCACTAAGCACTCTCTAATGTTCCTTCTATCACATCTTCCACAATCTGAAATGTTGGGCTCTCAAGAGATGCTCCCTTGACCTCTAGGGCCTGATGCTCTACCCTTCTGATCATGCTTAGGTCTAGACGGAACACTAACTAACGACTGTGTTGTGGTTGAAGACCTCTGGTAAATCTGGGGACGATGTCCACAACCGTACCTCTTTTGGAACTACCTATAGCTCCCTTTCCTGGCCTCTTTGCCTCTCTCTCCTTTTCCTTATGCTGGGTGTATAGGACCAACCGGGAGAAATATATGTCACTGTTCAACATGGTGGTACTACACTCCTTGACCAGTGAATCTGCTACTGCATTCACAGACTTTCTCATAAGAGCCTTCTGATATGCAGCCATCTCCAACGCATATTTTGATAGCTGGGTAAACTCCAAAGCATACTCCTGGATGGTCCTGTGGTTTTGCTTTAAGTTGATGAACTCTTCCGCCTTTGCCTCTCTCAGCTCCCTAGGGAAGAACCTATCCAAGAAAGCAGTCACGACTCATCCAAACTCACAGGAACTACTCCAACCCCCTACTATCCTTCCACTGATGGAACTATACGTGAGCAACCCCCTTCAACTGATAGGAATCTAAGTCTGCACTTTCCTCTCCCGTCACCCCCATAATCTGAGTGATCTTCTAAATCTCCTCAATGACCTCAGGTGAGTCCTCATCCTCCTTCGACCCTAGAAACTCGGGTAGGTTCATCTTGAGAAAGTCTAGTACTCTAGCTGCTGTTGCGTTCTCATTCTGGGAATACGGGCCACTATCTGCTGATTGACCTGAGTAGTCATGGCTTGTGCCAACATCTAAAATGTCGTCCTGAACTCAACATGAGTGACCTACTTGGGCAAGTAATACGCTGGAAATGGTGGAGCTGGTTGATGCCCATAGCCATGGCCATTTTCATTTCCATTGACTTAGCATGGAGGCATATTTGTACAAATGTATATAGCATGAGTTAGAGGAATAGAGAGGTACTTCATCGCACGACATAGATCATAAAAGAAGGGAAAGTTTCTAAAACGTCTTAAAGCCTCTTCCCCATAAGTGTTGCGTGCTTCACACTGCGCCTTTCAGACACCCTATGACACACCTAAACCATTGCTCTGATACCAAGTTTTGCATGACACAAGCTTGGATCCCGAATCGAGACATGAGACTTGGAACTACGAATGGCTCCAAGCTAACCCATGGAATGTGCATAGCAACTCAAGAGTATAAATAAAAGTAGAAAACTTAAAATGTAAACAGGAATACACGGAAGTACTTATAGCATAAAAATAAAAGCAAGAGTGGCATATATCAACAACTGAGTCAACTAATACATATTTGTCTGAAAAGTCTCTAGTCATAGATGGACTGATGGGACACTTCCCCAACTAATTTGCTCAGTCTGAAATTGAAATGAAATAACTAAACATAACTAAAAGAATTTCCTCAAAAAATTAGGACTTACCAATACAAGGCTAAATTACACTAATATAGGAGCAGGACTAACAGTGCGATTGAGTCTGGTTGCCCGAACCTATAACATGAAATAATATAGCATAAAGTATGCAGTTAGTACTTTAAATGTACTGAGTATGTAAGGTAAGTAAAACATTCTTAGTAAAACATTTAATGAAATCATGCATATAAATCAAAAGATAATGAGAGTAAAGACTACATGCTAAAAGCTATATCTAAGATATACATAATCATAAGCTGGTTATCATAACTAAATATAATGATCCCAGATTTAAAAATAGAAATCACATGACTTTAATCATACTTGAAATCGTACGTAAAAGCTCATAAACTGATCATTGAGTCAATCTACTATAATACATAATATCATAAGTCATGAATATGAGTAACTAAAATCATGAGGAAAAATGAGAGATTCGTCATAATTGGCACCATTATGATAAAGCTTACGTGATGCCCCAACTATCATACTCAAGTGGGCAGAGCCGTCCAAAACTTTGTCAGGGCAAAGGATGCTAAACCATGATAGTGATATTAAGCTGAGCCCCATGGGGCGGGGGGAAAACTCACTTTAGAAGTCCCAAATATATATATATATATATACACACACACACACACACACACACACCTACATTGGCGCGTAGTTTATGAAATCGAGGAACCTCAAAACCCCAAGTCTACTGGTGCTAGACACTACTCCCAAAACACGCATGGTTCTCATATAATGATATTCTCAAAACATAGCTTCAATTTGAACATTGGAAGTCTTGACTCCAAATTATATCATAAACTAATCTTATTAGCCTTGGCTAAATCATAATAAACATACTTAGCTTGTATGGGTTTACCCAAATCATAAAATTACGCATACTTGAAATAGACTTCATAAGTCAAAATCATGGAATCATAGGTTCAAAGTTCATAAACCTTCATACATACTAGATAACTCTTCGTACTTGAAATCATGGATCATAGGCTTGAATTTTCATAAAACATACATAATAGGGGCATAATTTCTAATAACTTAAAATCATGAATTTATAATCAAACTGAGGATTAAATCTTCCCATTAGACTCAAACCATACACTAAAACATGAGGGGATTAGACCGATAAATATAGCATAGATGGTTTCATAGAATTGGGTTAAAACCCTAGGAATCAATACACATGATTAAGAACTTGAGTTCATGAATTTTAGAAGAATCTTAGGCATGAGGGTGGAAGAAATCCCCCATTCGTGGCCCTACATAGCTGGGAAATCTGATTCCTAAGCTGGTCTTGAAAGCCCAAGAGAATTGGGGAAGAAATTGAGGTAGAACTCTAACTTGATCTTGGGAGAGAATTTGAATTTAAAGCATGAATCAGAATACAATGGATTAGGCTAGGTTGAACCCTCCTAAAACACTAATTGAAGATGTCAAATGATGTCACGTTAGGATTCAGAAACATGGGAGGTTACAAAATTACCCTTGGAAATCCTGCTAAAATTCAACAATTTGATGTCCCAATGGTACACATGACAGGCCATCACCTGCCTGATGGTCCATCAATCTCTCTATCACCCTTGTCTAGAAGAGGGGTCTTGACAGGCCTAAGAGATGATGGAAGTGATGGGCTGTCACTCCCACGACGGTCCTTCAAACCAATTGTCACATCTGGGACACGCGGGTTCAACCCGAGGGAACACGTAATGGTCCATCGCTAGGATGACATGTTATCAACCTCACTGTCAAGCCTCAACAGTGACCACGATGGTCTATCACTTTCCAAACAGCTACCATTCTTATCATCAGAGCCACGATGCTAGTGCGATGAGCCGTTAGATCATATATCACCCTCTACACCAGATGTGCAACTTTAGTTCTTTTTCCATCAAGGGGACATTTCAAGACTCGAGGTGTTACACATACCTATACGAACTCTCTATATAGGTAATCACATGAATTTAAAAATTAAGCATACAACATATAGAGTCATATTCCTGAGCCTATGTGTCTCAATAAAGACATACAATTTGCTCAAAATACTTCACAATTAACATTGACTTGCATCTTACAATCATGTATAGCACTCACCACAAGCATCCAGCAATCAACCAGTTACGGGATCAGCATAAAATCTTATTGACTAATTTTCCCTCAAGACGGTCATCATCCATCCATCATCCCTGAAAAAACTATGTACAAAAATTCTAAACATTATTCTTGGTTCAAAGTGCCCCTCTTTGGAAAAGAACTTAAAAGAAAAATCAAACGGTGGGTGAATTGTGCTCAACTCAGACTTTCAAGTCAACCAATTTTAGAACAAGCACATCACTCACCCTCTATAATCGTTTAAAATTTTTGAAATTTTTGTCACCCCACACTTAAAATAAGTTATGTCCCCAAAACATGAATTAAAATTAAAACAAGGATTAGGGATACTTCCTGACGCCTCTAGGCCTAGCTAGCAGCATGCTTTCATCCATTTTTAAACACACGGGGTAACGACCCCACATTCATCTTTTCCCATGCTCCGTAGCTTTCACCTTTATAGGAACTCAAGACTTCTCCTAAAATTGTGCTTAACAACAAAAACAAACACAAAAGTGAAGATAGACAAAATAAAAATAAAAGAAAAAAAACATACGTTGGTACACTTATGTTGCCTCCCAAGTAGCACCTGATTTAACGTCGCAGCATGAATTGAATCACTCTTTTTAGGATGTTCTCAAACTCTTCTTCCATTTTGATAACCATCTCCTCTTCTTCTTGACTTTTGAGGAAAAAAACCACACATTTTTCATCGGATTCTTCGGTATACAACCAAAAATAGACTTTGGCTCCCTTGTTAAGAGATCCTTCAAAAGTGGACCTTTGGAATCCACCACCCTACACTCATCCTCTATCAATGATCATTGTAGTGTGTTGGGGGTTGATCTCTTGATACACTATGAAGAGCTCCTCCTCATTATTCACCCTTATTTTCAGGGTACCAGCTCTCACATTAATCACAGCTCCTCTCATGGCCAAAAATGGGCATCCCAAGATGAGGGGTACCATGTAATTAACTTCAAATTCAAGTATTATAAAATTAACAAGTATGATGAACTTACCTACTTCAATGAGCAGATCCTCAATAATCCCCTTTGGGGCCACCTTTGACTCATCATTCAGCTACAACATCACTCTAGTAGGCCTTGGTTTTCCCAAAACCAAGTGTATTGAAAAGAAATAGGGGTATCAAGTTAACTATAGCCCCTAGATCACACAAGGTCCTCATCAAATCATTTCCACCTATTTGTATAGGGAGGATGAAACTCCCTGGGTTTTTGAGCTTTTTTGGAATCTTGCTCGTTATTCTGAAACTACAGTCCTCAGTGAGTGCCACCATTTGCATATCTATCAGCCTCATCTTGTTGGCCACCACATCTTTAATGTACTTAGCATACTTGGGCATTCCCTGCAAAAGGCCAATCAAGGAAAATTTATGTGAAGTTCTTTACAAATATTAAAGAACTTCTAGAAAAAATCCTCCCGCTTGCGCTTCTTGAGCCTTTTCGGAAATGGTGGTGGTCTTCTTTGTAATATCTGCAATGCTGATTGTGAAAGGTTAATTGTAGCTTCTTGATTGTCTCCCTTCTTAACTAATGGACCTGGTCTGGCCAACTCTAGCTGCACCTCATTCTTCTTCTGTTTTGTTGGTGCATCAGCAAACTGTTTGCCACTTCTCAGACTTATGTCCATTACCTGCATCGAGTTTGTATTTTTATCATTGGGTAAACCCCCTAGCGGTCTATTATTCTGAGCAGCTACTAACTGACCCATCTATTTCTCTAAGTTGTGAGTGGCCAGCTGCTCATTTTTAAGCTCAACTGCCAGTTTTGCTTGGTCTGCTGCCATCAGAGCCTAATTGGCCATTATTTTTTGTAGCATCTCCTAATGTTTCTAGATTGACCACTATTCTACCTTCCCTGCTGCTGGTACTGCTACTGAGGCTGCTGATAACTCTGACTCTGCCCTTGATTACCACCCCAAGAGAAATTTGAGTGATTCTTCCAGTTCCTGTTATAGGTTTTCCCATAATTCTGATTACCTCTTCTCACATCACCCACAATGTTGACTGACTCTGGATTTGCTCCTCATGATTCTGCACCGTGCCTACTATTGCCATATATCTCACACCATCTAGGAGCTAGTTGCACTGCATTTACTACACCTGTGGCTATGCCAACTTCAACTTGTTGAACTGAGTCATTGTCTGGTGCTAAAAGGATGCAAGTTGGGCTGCCAACGCATTCACAGTATCAACTTCAATGATCACAGCTGCTTTTCCGCCTGCCCCTCTAGATGAATCACTATGCCACTCTAGATTTCCTTGTGAAATTCTATTTAGTAGAGTGTACATCTCATCGTATGTCTTCTCAGGTGCTTACCTACCTGATACAGAGTCTAACAAATTTTTTTTAAGTAGATCCAAACTATCCATAAAAGTGTGGGCTAGCACTTCATTTGACTACTAATGATGAGGCCAGTCTCTCAATAGTGACTTGAACCTCTTCCAAGACAAATATAAATTCTCCTTAGGTCTCTGCTTGAAACTCAAGATCTCACTTTGCAGCTTTCAGTCTTGCCTGATAGGAAAAATATGATGAGGAACTTCTTGGAAGGGTCATGCCAACATGTGATGGAGTACGGTGGACCTGCCTTCAACCACCTCTATGCTTCTCCCAAAAGTGAAAATGGGAAAAGGGTGAGCCTCATGTAATCAGTTGACACTCTAGTGGGGATGAAGATGTCACTGATGTCTAAGAAATTCTGTAGATGCTGCTATGGGTCCTCATGTGTCATTCCAAGGAACTACCCACTTGAGTGCAACAACTGCATCATGTTCCGTTCAAGCTCTAAATTACCTCCAAGCTCCAGTCTGCGGATGCTAGAGGTAACATTTTTTACAAGTGGGATTTCCACTTCATGCACAGGTCTCGCTGCCATCTTTGTCGATCCAACCTAGACTTGTTTAACCTGCTAGATGGGATACAAAGTGGAACCTTTCCATGTCAGTTGTTGCAACCTTCTTTCAGGTTTGGGATATGGTTCAACAAGCTCTCTATCCCTTGCCAACTTGATAAAAGGACACACTTGTTACCTGCAAATAAGATGACAAAGACCAAGTATTTTTTAACACTTAAGAAAATGTAAGAAAAATACAAAAATAAGAAATTCACCAAATGTTGCCAGTCCCAACAACAACACCAAAGACTTGCTATGCCTCCGGCACACATGCAAGCGCATGCAATTATACAAGTAATATAATGACTCTTTGTGAGTCGGATGTCGATCCCATAGGAACTGGATTACTAGTGAATTATCGAGTCCAATTATTAATTTAACTTTCACAAGTGTTGTAGTAACCAAGATTTAATTGTTTGTTACAAATCTAAGGGTAATCACAAATTCAATGGAAAACAATAATAAGAAGAGTCCAGGGTTAAGGACAAACAATCACGTACAACTAACATTTATATTGGTTAAAGAATTTGTCTTCATTTGCTGTCTCACAAGATAAATTCCATGTTCATAATCTTTCGAGCATCTAAATATATTCGAATTTGGCTCACAACTACATCATTGAGTGGGAACCTAATTCATATGCAATTACCTAATGGAGTTGTTTACAGGGTTAATTCCCTTGGTTATGGACTTTCAAACCTCTAACCATTTAACCTAAACTTGACTTCACAACTACATCTAAGAGTGGTGACGTGACAATTCAAATTAAAGTGTCTAGCTATCTTCCTATTAAATAACCAAGCTAGGAGAATTATGTATATTTATATCCTAACTATGAATCAGCCTTAAAGACTTGAACTCACTTCTTGGATTCCTAGTTATATCCTAGGGATCCCTCTTTCAAGGTTTCCTAAGATTAACAGTTACATTTCAATGGTGATCAAGCATTAAAATGATAAAAAAAGAATACAAAACAAACAACAATGAAGAATGTGAACCAAAACTAGAATTACGTAAATACGTTCATGTCATGTGGCCTCAACCCTAGAAGAAGAATCTTAGCCACTCATGCTAGTACAAGAATCCAACATTGAGTTTGAATTCATGTATTACAAGAATGGAAAAAGAAGGAAAAGATAAAGAATCTAGAAGATGAATTCTGTAATGTTCCTCCTCCTGCTCTCTATGTTTTTCCAAAAAATAATCTGTGATATCCAATTAAAATGCTAAGTGTTCCTTTTATAATTGTTGAAATATGGCCTGTGGTGGCCTGCCTCCATGTCACGCTGGCCATCACGAAGATTTGCCTCTGTGACATGCTGGCTATCATGGAGATTTGCCTCCATGACACGCTACCAATGCACTATGCACTACTTTGAGCAAGGCATGTTTTCCTTAGCGTGGCACACTGGCTAACGTACCAAAGTAACTCCATGACACGATACCAACATGGATGCTCACTATTTTGTATTCCCTTAATGTGCTAACTTGCTTCCTTACTCCGTGACATAGATCTAAGTACCCCACTTCTTTTCCATGGCATGTTGATGACTCCAAATGCCACTTTTAGCTTGCATTCCAACCTACAACAAAGGCTAATCACATATGTTAGTTCATGAACACCATTTCAATGAAAATACATGAGGTTATATTTAAAATAAGGTGCAAACATGACTAATGCTTGGGTATAAAATATAACTTGGGCATGTACATATGCTCAAGATCAGACTTCACACTCCAAGAAAAATTCTGGTGGAGTGCTCTCATTTGTCCCATCAACAGCGAAAACACCCTCACCATAGACAAAGTTGTGGTAATGGCCGCCATCATATCAAAGATGCATGCAAACATAGGTCGTCTACTAGACATTGACATCAAGGACAGAGCTGTCCAGACTGCTACCTCCCTCTCATGTTCGTTCTTGATCACTGCCCTCTTTAATAAAGTTGTGGTTCCAGCTCTACCGAGAGAGGACCATTGTGTCCAAGCAAGCAAGTGGTGGATATCACCAAGATAAGGGACGGTATAAGTCTGATTGTGCACTGCCATCTATAATTTTTAATGACTATTGAGGCACAGAAAGATCATAGGATATTCACACTGAGGGTCCCGTCAGGTCAACTGAACCAGCCACCGCCGGTGCAAATATACCCTCAAGCACATAAGCCCCAAGGGCCACTCCATCTAAAATGGCTCCTCAATGGGCTGTTCCATCCACAGCAACACCTCACCCAACATGAACTGAACCTCACCGGGCCACAATAGCACCGAGAGCATCAGGTGGGATATTCCTTCTACCCGAGAATTTTGCAAACATAGTCGTGAAGGCTAAGAGAGAGGATAAGCAGGTGAATAGCTTTTTGAGTAAGTTACCAGTGTTTGTCAATCGAGCCATTGAAAAGGCTCTAAAGACTTTAAGAGACGCACTTGTTACTTTACAATAGGTAACTAATGCTAGACTAAACAAATTAGAGGCTAGAATGGTCCAGCTAGAGCGCAGTTCCAGTATTGCTAAAATGGTAAAATCGACATACCGAGCTAAATAAAACAAAGGCAGTAGTGAAGGAGCTACAGGAGAGGTAGATCCTTATTCTAGATATAGGGGCGGAATAGCCCATTGCCGACATAGAAGTTGAGATCTCCATTGTGAGTTTGTTAACAAACATCACTCCTCCCTATAACCTAGGTAAATTACCTAGGGGCGATGGTGATGAGATCGATGAGAACTCTTTGGGTGATGATGCCGCTAGAGGAGGTCACCCAGATCCAGATAGCTAAGGAAATGTTTTTTCTTGATAAGAAGTTCATACCTCACATAGACCTAGATGCCAATACCTCCATAGCAGCAACTTCTACCACTCAATCGACCATCCATGCACCCTCAGAGGCCCAAAATAACTAGTGTGCCATAGGGAGTCCTAAACCCTTCACTTTTATTTTGATTTTAATGCATTGAGGACACTGCATGACTTTTGTGTTGGGGTTGGCACATATAGAATGTGAAGGTGTTTTGTGTTTTATGATATGTATAGTAAAAGTAGCGTAAGATTCTTTTCCAGGAGAAGTTTATTTCTGCTGAATTTCGCATAGTTAAGTAATAGAGTTATAGTGATTCGTCCTAATGATAAATTGCTAGGTGACATTGTTAAGGTAACTAGTCTATTTCCATGTCATTTTTGGTTAAATAGAGTGGTTTTGACTTAGGTGGTGGTGACAAAATAGCTTAAAGCATGCATATATTATTATCTAATAATAAATTTCCCTCTCAAATTTTTCCATAATTGTTAAGCATTGACATGTAAGACTCTATTGTGGACACTTAGTATTAAAAAGTGTAGCATAGATTTCCTATTTTGGAGTTAAAAGCCAATTGATATCCTTGTACCAATATGTTGTAGGAGAATAGTTGTGTTCACTTGTCATTCTTATACTCAAGAACTTGTCTGGTTGGTCATGCCTTAGCTTATGAAAAATTAGGTTATAGAGATAAACTTAGTCCATTTTTGTGTTTAAGAGCCCTTTTTGCCTATATGGTCCTACCAAAGTATATATACATATATATATCCTTAGTCATCCTCTTTTAAGCCTATTGCCTTTTTCTTGGTCATCCATAATTAAATCATAACCCATGCATTAACTGATCTTGTTCTCTACCATCCTCCTTGACACTCGGAAAAATTATGAGGTATTGGAAATACTTAAGTTGGGGGTCAAGAAAGAAAAGGAAAATAAATTTGAAAATGTCGTATCCAAATCACGACCTGGAGCATAATGAGCAAAAGGTAGAAATGAAAATAAAAGAGATAAAAAGGGAAATAAAACCAAAAATAAAACCAACAAATAGAAAAAGAGAGAAAAAAAAAGAAAAGGAAAAAGCTAACAATAAGTGTTTTTAGGGTCGTGAGGAGTGAATACAAGGGAAGGAGAGAAACTGAAAGAGAAAGAAGTAATAAGAAAATAGAAATACTATGATGTAGTGTTCAAGGATGGTAAGTCCCTAAATCCCATATACAAATCCTGCCCATCCCCATACTGATGTTACAAGCTTAGAAAAGTCCTTATGTGATCTCAACTAGATTTTCCAAAGGTAAAGGCATTTGAAAATAAAGACAAGCTTATGGTAGTTGCGATATGACATGTGAATATCTTTATAAGGGATGATTGTTTTCTCTTCTCCTTCAGTCCATTATCCTTGGTTTCATGTGAGTTTCAATATAAAATTGGAAAAATTCTTTAGTCTAAGTGAAGGCATATGGATGAAAATGGCTAAATAGATTACTTTCCAAGATAGGTATTTTGCATAAATTAGTAGTATAATTTAAAACAATGTCAGGAATAGAGATTGCATGGTCAGAATTGATAATTTTGAGAACTATAGATTTTTAATTTAAAAGTAACATAAAAAGGGGATTAACTTGAACACAAATGTTGGTAGTTGTTTGTCAAAACCATAATATGCATTGCACATTGTGAGACCGAAATAGTATATAGGGTAGATTTTCTTATTTTAGCTACTTGAGGACAACTAAAGACATTAAGTTGGGGTTATTGATATGTCGGGATCTTATGGCACACTTTTATCTTTTTCATGAGTTTTAAAGGTCTTTGAGTGCTTTTATAAGTTAATTCTAATGTTAAAATATTATGTTACTAGAATTTAGATAAAAATGAAGAAAATTGCACAGAACCAATAAAATTTGCATTAAATAGATCACATACGAATCGAAAATGGATTTTCCGGTCTGTCTGTCTAAATGCAAGTGAACTTCAAAGAAGGTGAAAAATAAGAAAAATTTGGCTAAGTATGGTGTTAGTTACAGGTCGTATGAACCATAATTGGTACCATAAAGTTTAATAGAGAAGGTACAAAATAGAGGGTCGACTTATAGAGCCCAGATATTGACATCAAGTAGATTCTGTAGTCCGCAGATCTATCCATGGAAGCCCGAAGGACAAAAGTTATAAGCCACAAATCAAAAGTATGGTGTTACTGCTTGAACTACTGTGGGTGCCATCTGAGCTCATAGTAATTCTATGAAGGATTTTTGTGGGCCATATGTGGATTTTATGGTCTGCATGTCATCAATGTCCATTAATAGTGAAGTGGAAAAGAGAAATTGTGGGCACGTCTGATGTAATATATCAGTTTTACAATCTGTAAGCGGTGCTTGTGAAGTTTTGAGCAGAATTAGGAGTTGAATTTCTAGACCAATATAAATATGTTTTCTAGATATTTTTCATCTAGTTGCATGTTACTTTACACGAACATATTATGGAGTATTTATGACATTTTTTAGAAGAGTTTTTCATAGATTAATTTCGTGTTATTGCTTTTAACAACTCTCAAGATTCTTGTAAGTAAATTATGATTTATACAAGATTTTGTGATTTTCATTCAAGCATGAGCAGCTAATTCATCTACTAAGGTTATGAACCCAATAGGGTTGTGAAATCATGCAATCTCATCTTTATTACTGATAGTGAATTTAAATATATATAATTAATCCTCATTTTTCACTAATATTTATACCACCCCAAAAGTCCCTAAGATCAAGCCTGAGACTTGTAGGAGAATTAGCAAAAATATATGTAAAATCCCTTAGAATCATTGTACGAGTCGTAGGTTGATGTCACAAGTCGTAGGGAGAGTCATGGTAGGGTTCTAAATTCAACATCCCAAACCACGACTCCAGACCACGAGTCGTGGTGACTGGGTACGACTCGTGCTCATAAGTTGTAGTCAACATCTGCAGGGTCAACCATGATATGATGAGTCAAAGTATGACTCATAGTATGGTATGGAGGGTCGTGGTATGATTCATGGTATGACTCGTTGTAGGGAACAACAAGTGGTTGTACGCAATCGTAGGGTGAAAATGCAGAGGATGGGTCCCCTAACCACACATCATAGTTATGCCTCATTCTAGGAAATAATGAGTTATTGTGAGGCCCGTAGTTTGAGAAACAAAGAACCTGGAAAATTTTACTTGGTAACAACGGAAGGAAACCACGAGTCATTGTTTGGTGGTACGATTCGTGGTGCTTGGTAGTCAGTTTCTAATTACGCTTTTCCAGGGGTATTTTTGTAAATTTCTAATCTTCTAACGCTAAGTGACATCATTTTGGGTTTCTTAAAGAGTGTTTTAAGGGATTAACTTAGCCTAATTCCTTATGCTCTCATAAGTACATTAGATTTGAAATCCTCTCAAGATCAAGGCTAGGGATCCTCATCGATTTTTGTCCCAATCTTTTTGGATTTTCAAGACAAGCTTAGGAGCCAATTTGCAGAGGTGTGTAGGGTGATGAATGGGGTATTTCTTCCACCCTCATGCCCAATTTCTTCTCTAACTCATGAATTGAAGTCTCCAATCAAATTTATTGAAAGTTCTAGGGTTTTGTCCAATTTTCATAAAATCTTCTATGTTATCTCTATAGGTTTAATCCTCTCATATTTCAATTGATGTTTTATGGATATTAGGGCAAGTTTGACTCTCAATTTACTCACGAATTTATGATTTCAAGTTTATGAATTATACGCCCTATTATGCATGATTTATGAAGTTTAAGCTTATGAGTCCATGATTTCAAATATGATGAATTAAATTATGTTTCATGATCATAATGCATGATTTCCACATGAACCCTTCATGAATTTATAAATTTTAGAGTATGATGATTTCCTCAAGTATGCATCAAGTCTTCATGATTTTATGAACATCAAGTTTATGATCATGGCCGACTCACGAGCCTATTTTATGGCTAATTCACGTATCTCAAGCATGTTTATCAATCTCGTGATCTCAACTAGCCCATGTACTTCAAGATGTTTTATGATTATGATATGAGCACTATATATATTTTGGGAGTAATATTTAACATCGAGTAGATTGTGGTTCAAATGCACCCAGGTCTCAGAACTACATGCCAATATAGCTATGATGGGTCCTCCACGGGAGTGTCTCCAATGCCTCTATGGGCCACCCATTAGTGATATCACGCCTTTTTATGGTTCTAGCCTTGGAAAGGTGTGAACACCCTCCCTACTAGGGTTTTACGGATCGGGCTCAATGTATGCTCACAAGAATCTCCCAATGTTCCTATTGTTTTCAGTTACTTATATTCATGACTTATGATATTACGTTTTATAGTATATTTGACCTATTGATGAGTTTATTAGTTTTCACTTATGATTTCAAGAATAACACGCTATATAACCTCTATTTCTAAACCTTGGGTCATTATGTTCAACTTATGAAGAACATCTCATGGACATGAATACTTCAACAATATGGCTTTTAGCATATTGTCCCTACTCTCATGTTCTATCTTGATTTACGTTTATGATTTAAAACAATCATTTTATTAGAATATTTTACTTACCCTACATACTCAGTACATTCAATATACTGACCGCATTCTCTATGTTATATTATATAATGATATAGGTTTAGGTGATCCTTCTCAGTACATTTAAAGTACTGACCGCATACTCTATGTATATCATCTCATCATATATGTTCGCCCTGCTCAGATCAGCTCAGTTCCCAGTCTTGGTGAATCCTCATTATCTGGGGGCGTTTATCAGTTTATATTTTCACATCTTATTTTAGTTTCAGACTTTAGCAAGCTAGTTGGGGTTGTTGTCCCATTAGCTCATCTTACAACTAGAGGCTTTTCAAACATACATGTAGTTGATGACTCAGCGTTGTGATATTGTCACTCTTGCCTATGCTTTATGTTATCTAGATTTCCATTTATCCATGCTTATGTTTTAAATTCCACTTTAGTTCATGCTCTTGAGTTGCTATGCATGTGTCATGGGTTAGCTTCGCGCCATTCATGGTTCTAGGTCCCGTGTCTCAATGCAGGGTCTCATCTAGGGTCATGATGATAACATCCAAAATATATTCCTTAATTCAAAGAATATACATGGACAAAGTATCAAAAAAAGTAACTCGAAGAGTGCCGAGGTCGAATCCCACGAGGACTAGGGAATGATAATTTCAAGCGTCAATTGAGAAATTGATGTTAGTTTGCACCACATAGATTTAATATAAGAATAATAAAATTGGGGGAGTTGAAATTTTCAAAGAATTGTAATGGTTGATTTAGTGAAGTGAAATAGCAAGATCAGCTAAGTTGTCAATAAGAGTGTGAAATACTAGAGGTGCAGTGTAGATGAAATACTAATTAGATCGGGACATATCAAGTCATCTTGTGAGTTCAATAAATGTAAATAATCTCGGGAAGTGGGTAATCTCAGCTTCTCAGCCTATTGACTACCTATAGCTAGAGTTTTATTAAAACTCTAACCACTACTTAGCTCAACCAAATTTGATTTGGATTAGCAACTGCATTATTCCTAGCTATTAGTTGCCAATAAGGAATAAGAAAGTAATTCCAACTATTTTCTAGCTTAATTTTACAATCTCTTATCCATGCCCACTACTAGATTCCCTTCAAATACTTAATTATTCTCACTCAAACAATAATCAAGTAAGAATAAATAGACCCATATCATAATCAATGGATCTTCATTAATAGATTGAAGAGAATCTAATAGATCTACTCTTAATTGAGCAACATGAAGATGACTCTAGAAATACCCAATCAATTAAATATTCATCATCACACACCTCTAGTTAATGATTGTCACTCCCCGAGTCTACACCTTGGACGTAACACAATACCTGAAGCCACAAGTGACCCCAAGTCAACTCTAGGTCTATCATTCACTAATATTCTAAGTAAACATGCACAACTGATCTTTGAAATAATATCATAAAATATTTATAAATGACAAGTCTGAAAACATAAAGTTCACAACATTTGAATAGTACTGATAAATCTTAAAGAAAATAATGTCTGTATGAAAACCAACTAACTGAGGAGTTGCTGGGACAAGCCCCCAGCTAAATCTAAGTCTAACTGAAACTAATAAATGACTAAAAGAAAGAAATAATGCCCTCGAATGATGAGGACTCACACTTCACTGCAGAGGTGGAGAATTTGAACTGCGGCGGCTAGTAGTACTGAGTTTGAGAACCTACAGCTGTATCATGAAATGATACAACGTAAAAATATGCATCAGTACTTTGAATGTACTAAATAGGTGAGAGGAATATACTGATAGATGTATGTGACTGAACTGGAAAGACATGCAATGACCAACTAAGTATCTGAACTGAAATAATCTGAAGTAACTGAGATGGTCAAAATGACCCTGTTTGGTGGTCAAAGACATACCCTAAATCTGAAAGTTCTATGTCTGAGATACTATACTAACTGAGTTAAACTGGTAGGTCTGAAACTGAACTGAGATTCTTATTTTGAAACTCGACGAGACCGACTAGTGGGAGAGTCGATAACCGACATATAACCACGTGAGATAAACGTGGAGTCCGATGTATACACCCCATCAGTAAGACCCAATATACCTTGCTTGGGTATAAAGGCATGACTGGGTGATCACAAAAGTCTGGGGCCAATTAGGCCAATAATCTGTAAACCACAACCTACGTTGGCAACGTAGTTTTGGGAATCTTGGTGCGCTGGAACGCTGGTCCGCTCAGTGCTAAGTTCTACTCCCACTGAAAACCTATACTGAACTACTAGGCTGATAGTTTGAAACTGGGGTCCAAGACTAGTCTGGGACATATAATTGAGAGTACCCTGAGAGTCTTATCGGACCAGATATTGAAATTGGATTCTAAACTAGTCAGAACTGTTATCTAGAAGCGTCGTAACCGTCTAAGAAGAAAATGAAATCTAAACTTGGGTCCTGGCGCTGGTCAGAGCAATATAACTGAAATGTCATGACCTCTTAATGGACCAAATAATTGTAATCTAAGTCTGAGTCTGATAATTGAGAGGCACCACTAACACCTCGGGAAATGACTATAGTCAAACTAATCAATTGAATTATTCTAGTCAACTCAGAGGTTGCTAAAAATCTAACTGAGGCTAGACTAACATTCCTGAGCGATATTGAGTAAATAAATTTCTGAATAAGACTGACTAATTAGACCTTTAACTGAGTTTATGATACATAAAAATAGTATAGGAATTTCCTAGCTTTGAAGGATTAAAGCATGATTCAATAATTCAGTAAATATATAGGATTCTAGTTTCTGCTCCAAAGTTAGGCTCAAATTCTACTTCACTGGAATAGGCATCATTTTAGTCACAAACAGGTGGAAATTAGCTACAATAAACATAACTTAGGATTCCACATGAATTATTCAAGTATGACAACAATATCTTCACTTTCGAAGAATTCATGGCTAGAACTAATAGAGAACAGGGAAAGAGTTTTAGGGGACACAAGGGGAGAATATTCTCATTGTTGAACTCCCACATACCTGTAGAAGAAACACTGGTGAAAATCTCTGAGAAAAACTGAGAGGATTGTCATTTGCCCTAGCTTCTGTTCTGTGCTTCCAGAGGAATTCTACGCTCTGTTCTTGAGAATGAGAGAAGGAATATGGGGAGAAACCATTGGTTACCCCTTCTAAATCCTCTAAATGAACCCCAAATGACTTAGTTTAGGGACTAGGTAGGTGGAATTTTACAAAAATAACCCTAGAATTTAAATCTGAAATCTGGCCGATAGGAACCAACGGGCCTCAAAACGGGTCATTGGTAGAAACGACGGCCCGTTGAATCTGGCTATGGTTTCTGGGTTAAGAAACTAGGTTCACAAGCATGACCCACGGTTAGGTACAATGGTCCAATGGAAGTAACAACGGGCAGTTGATACCTCCCGTTGGAACTGGTAAGAAAACAAGGCATGGAGGTAACGGGTGATAACAACAACTTGTTAGTAGAACCAAGGGGCCGTTGTATCCCTTCGTGGTTCACACTACTGGGTCCTGGAAGCAGACGACGGGTGGTCACAACAGCTCATTGGAGGCTACCACGGGTCGTTGTTCCCTCCCGTTCTCTCAGGGAAGGGTCGTGTAGATCTCTGAATTCGGGACTCAACGGACAACAGGACAGCCCGTTGTTATGATCAACGGATCATCCTATGACTTGTTATTTCCCCCAGGAAAAATTCTGCTGCAATCCCACGAATCATTGCAATGGTCTGTTGGTTCCACCAACGATCCATTTTGGGGGTCGTCTAATACAGAAAAATTTCTGGTTTCCTGTGGTTTTTCATGCAATGTCTGTATTTGGTCTAGGAAAATTTCAGGATGTTACAATGATTTTAGCTACTCATAGTTATGAAATTAAAAAACGCATTCATCAACAACATCATTGAATTTAATATCAAGAGTAGATAAATCAACTTCACAAAACAATCTTCAAAAATAGCTGAAACTTACTAGTACAAAAGGAAATAGAACAGAGTACTTTCTACAATTTTCACTCAAAATCTCCCTCCTTCAGCTAAGAGAATGTACTTCAGCTAAAAGGAGAAAAGATGATGTGATGTCTGCTTTTGTTCTTTATTCAAATTCTCTATTTCTATCCTTTTCTCTGCATATCTGAGTACAAAGTACTTTATCTCTATTTATACCCTGAAAAGTAAGGCACTTTTCATCTCCTTTTCCATGTTTGACGATTATACACTTATGAGCACCATTCTGGAATTGGCGAAAGCACCAGCAATCTGCCGGTTACAACCCGTGAATCACCTGGTGTCTTTTCTGCATCTTCACTAAATTCCAGTGAACACCAGCGGTTGACCTGACGTTTCACTGATACGAATCCATGAACCACCAGGTCTTCAAGCCATTTTATAGAACTTTTGAGTATCATTCGGTGACTGGACCGGTGACTCGCCGCTGGCAAGTCACAAACCGCCGGTGGCATTACTCCTCTGAGGCAGCGATATTTGGCTCTTGGCCGGCATTTTGTCGGTTTATGTCTGTGAATCGCTGATTCAGCCTCACTTTCTTATTTTTGATATATTTTTGCTCTTTTCTTAACTTTTAGCCATCTGCACACAACAAAAGAAAAAATGGCATAAAATCCAAATAATCAACTCAAGAACGAAACAAAAACTCAAGTTTTAGAGCCTACTGAGTTGGTAAATTACCAACTCATCAAACCCCCAAATTTAAAGCATTGATTGTCCTCAAGTAATGAAATAGTCAACTATTGAGGACTATACCACCTCTCTTCACAATTAGACCTCGTTGGTCACCTAGACTATGACAACCTAAAAAATACTCACCATGCTCACCAACAAAGAGAAGAAAATAACCCAAAAGACCAAAACAATGAAGACGTTTCAAGCAGGGAACCACTTTTTATAAAGCAAAGCTTATGAAAGGAATCATTTATCAATACAAGGGCATTGCTCAACCAAGTAACACACATAGCATCTCAAGTCATAATCACTAAAAATTCAAAGCTTGCCTTAGAGTTTACACTCCTTGCCCCATGTTCACATTAACTCTGAATGCTCTTGTATCTCCAAAAAGGTATGAAGCCACTCACCCAATAAGGATCCCTATTCTTTTGGTCATGTGATCCTTTTAGTGCACACAAGGGATTTATTGGAAGAGACACTCATGCTCACTCTACCAAAAGATATCTTCATGCATACAATTGACCCATAGGCTTGCCCTTCATGTAATTCGCCACTAATGTAGAGTAGCTGCACCTACAATCATTTAGGACTCGTGGGTTATGCTGTAGGATGAACATTTGGCTATAGTGACTAGATCCTCCCTAATTCTTTTTATGACATTACATCAATTCCACTCACTTAACCTTCTTTCCCTTTTTTTCTTGTTGATGACTTTCATTTCTTTAACACTCCCCCTTATAACCCCTTTTTTTCACAACTAGGCTTATTACATCAAGAGGAAACACCGATTCACATAAGTTGTCTTTTTATTTTCTTTTTTTGATTTATCCTTTGTTGCAATTTGACAAAAGGCGGTGTTCCGTCCACACTATAATTCTTATCTTTCCCTTTTGTTTAACATACCCCCAAACTTGAGCTTTTGCCTTATTTTTCACAAATATTTTTATCACTCCCTCTTTCTTCGGCCTTAAGCCTCATTTCATTACCTATCTTGTTACTAGCATCTAGGGAGAACGGGGGACAAAAAGAGGTATTAAGAATGGTCTTAAGGCTTGTAATGTGGTTGCCAAAGAAAGGGTTTAAGGCTCAACAATGGCTAACAAGGATCGATGCTCATGGAGGGCATATGGGTGAAGTGACTATATAAAAGAAAGCCTAAACTCATGTCCTTGACGCAACTACATTTAGGATTTCTCCTTGAATCACATCTGGGGCAAGTTCTAGATAAGATGTAATGCATGAGATTCATCAAAAATGTCCTCACCACACAAGGCATCACTGTTAAAGGGACTGCAAGAGTCATTCTCAACACAAAACACCAAAATAGGACATCAAAGAAAGTAAACATCATAAGTCAAACAGGAAATTTACAATGTATGACAAAGAATGCTATGCTATGGTGTCAACACTTGCTCATTATCTTCATTCTCATGCCCTTATTTTTGCAATTCCATTACAACAAGAAAATTATTTTGGTGGTGCCTCTCAACACAACTTCACAAAAGACACAAAGCAACATGGCAGTTTCCCTTAAGAAGGTCGCCACTAAATCCATCATCGGGAAAAACCAACTTGGGTAGACGACAAAAATAACAAATATAAAAGAGAACGCTCCTTGGGAAAGAACCGCGGTCTAAATAAAACCCTCAGAGTTTTAATTTCTGCACTACTAGTTACAATGGCGAGAAAAGAACAAGACTTTGGGGTCATTTCATTCAAGATTTGCAATATTTTGCAATTCAAAGAAAAGACCCCATTTAGTCACTAATCTTTCATCATAAAAAAAAATTGAACCAATTCATTCATTTATTCATTTAAAAATAGGACATACCCGACAAGGGCAATCATTAATCATTGAAATAAAACCCAATAGCCCGACAAAGGCTGGACTTACTGAGACTCAAACAAAACATGAGAATATCAAAAAAAAAACATTCATCACTAGCCCCCTCATCAATCGCGCTTATCTCTCCCCCACTTAAGAGCATACATTGTCCCCAATGTAAATATTGAAAAGGGAAAGGGACAAGAAACTCCCTGAATGGGTCACTCTTCTTCATCGTCAGCATTTGCCTCACCACCGTCACCACCGCTGGCCTCATCTAGCCAAGAGAAATCATCTCCCAGCCTTTCAAACAGGTCATCAATTGGCCCACAAACTAAGGAAGGAGCAGCCATTGTAGGATCCAAGGTGCTCATGTCGAGAACCTCAACCGAAGTTTGACTCTTCCACTCATGCACCTCGGTTCAGAGGGAAGTGACTGTCCCTTCTACTGCATCCACCCTCTTGCATATAGTGGTGACATTCTCGTATAGTGACTTGAGCTCCTTCTTGATAGTTTTAGCAATGAGTGTTGGGACGCTCTTAGCCAAATGCTGAAGTTGGCTTTCGTGCGAGTTTTTCATCTCCACAAGACGATGAAGACCACTTGGATTAGAGGATTGTGGAGGGGGAGAAGTTCTTCACTGAGGCATGTCACCCGATGCATGGTCAAACATTTCAGGCTAGGGCACATTGGACTCTGGGGTGATTGGTGATTGGGCTGACCCATGGGAGAGGGATTCTTCTTGCACTCTAAAGGTTTGAAAACGCTTTCTTTTAACTGTCGGTGCCTCGGCATCTCTCTTCTGCTCAATATCAATCACACCCAAAGTTACAGAAGGAGATTCAGTCGGGAATAGAGGCACCCCAGCTGCTTTGTAAAGCTGAGAAATTAAGACAACGTAGGGCATTGAGGTACTTGACTGCCGGGCCTTTTTCTTCATTTGTTGAGCGATAATTTCCCCGAAGTTAGTGAGGACTCCCATCATTATGCAAGCGATAAGGATGGCGGTTTCAAGGCTGACCCTCTACTCAATTTTAAAAGGGATGATCCGAGAACAAACTAAATTAAGCCAAAGCTTGGCCTCGAACTTCAAGTCGTGGTGAGAAATCTCACCACACATAGAGGCCCAAAGAGGATTACCAGCAGCTATGATGCAGCCTACCCAAGCGAACTGATCCTTTATATCAGGCACCCTTTCTATGTACTCCGTAGTAGAGTCAACTTCGTCCTCCCAGAATAGGTAGTTGATGGATACCGGGGTTATATCAACCTCCACTCCCCGGATCATCACTGATGGAAAGCATGGGAGATCATCCACTTTGCCCCTGTGTTGCATACTCTCTTGTCGGGCCTGATATAAGGTGTAGAATTCAGCTACCATACTGGGGTAGTGTGGTGGAAGCAGGTTGGAAAATGTATGCCACTGGCTGTCAGTGAACTGCTCTGTAATGTTGGGAAAATCACCTTTTAGCCCTGCCAAATCGAATCGCTTTTCCACAGTGATTGAATGCCCTTGGAAAATAACGTAGTAATCTTGTATATTGGGGATGCAGAAGATGATTGCCTCCTTTGTGTTGGCCCGAGGTGGGGTAGCCTTTGTCTTGCCCTTGCCTTTACTAGCGAAAGAAGCAGGGGCCTTTCCTTTTCCTGTGTTTCTAGTTGAAGACATGGTTTATTTTTCTGCAAGAAGTATGTTAGTGACAAGAATTTAAAGTAGAAATTAAAAGAAAAGAAACTAGATTGTGGAAGAACTTGAGAAATAAGCGAAAACAAAACAATCATGTAAAGATCCAATAGCATCGGTGGAGGATCGGCGATTCACAAAAGGCGTTTCGCGGACCATCGATTGCCCGACGATGCCTTACAGAAAACTGGGAAAATGAGAGGGTTTTGGCGATTTAAGCAGTAAATCGCCAGTCTAGGTTCGCGAACCGCCAATGTAGCGCATGATCCACTCAGTGTCCAAAGACAATTTTCAAAGGGAACTAGCACTCCACCGGTGATTCGCTGAATCTGACCGGCAAATCGCCGGACCCTGTCGTCCCCAAATTTTTTGCTCACTATTCACAAGAACCCATTAACACACACTCACATCAAACATAATAAAAGAAACACTACTCTATTCAAACACATATTTATGACATTTAGCCCTTACGAATAGCGTCATCTAGTCTATCATCGGGCAAAACATTATGCTTTATGCAAATGGGTTACTCAGACTTCACCCTTTTCATAATTTTATAGACAAAAGCACCTCCCCATCCCATTCAACAAGCATGTCCCATTCAAGAATTTAACAAGGAAGGGAAACAAAGTATCACATCTAAAGAGTTAAGCTCCAATAATAAAATTAAGACAAGGGCAACAAAATTGTTACCAAATTAGGAGATTGCTTGCACACACTTGACTTTCAAAAAGCTCTTAACTAAACCTTGCAATGTAACTTTGAGATAGATGTAGTGTAGAGAGTATGAGAGAAGTGAGTGTGTTGGTGAAATATGGAGGGGGTTTTATAGGTGAAGTATGGAAGTGTGATAGATTGAGGGGAAGGTGGAGAGTTTAATATGGGTATGTTGGTGGGAAGTGGAAAGGTGGAAAGGTAGGAAAGTGGAAAGGTTGAAAATTGATGAATATGGGGAATTGGTAATGTAGGGTAATGGAAAGACAAAAATGGAATGAGAAAGTGTTGGGAAAAAGGAAATTATTGAAATATTGCAGAATAGGGTGGCTGGTCAGGTATTTGAGATTTTGTTCACCGAATCACATCGGAGATTCACCACTGTGATTTGTTTTTCCATTTATTTTTCCCAGTGATCTATTTCTTGCCGCTGATCCATGGGCAATTCGCGAATCCCATCGATGACCTGCTGGTTACTTGCCAGTTCTGTGGCTGATCTTCAAGTTTCATTTTCTCTATCGATGATCCACTGGTTGCCCATGGATCTGATTTTGCGGTTAGTCGATGGGCCCCCCGATTCTTCGATCTAAACCTTAGCTTTCTACTTTGTGCTCTACCTAATCGGTGGTTTGCGTTTCTGGACCGGCGGCTCGCCTGTCTTTCGTCGTTGCTTCACTCATGGTTTGTTTCTCCCTTTGTTTTTCATTTCACAACTCCTACAAAAACAAAAACAACAAAAACATCAAATAATTCACTAAACACTTGGGTTGCCTCCTAAGAAGCGCCTTAGTTAACATCGTGGCATGATGTAGACCCATTTTTAGCAACTCTTTTCTGATGAGTCATCCTCCGACTCCTTCTCCTTCAGCTCCCATCCTTTTTCCTCATTGTCATTATGGAATACTCCAATCACTTTGCATTCGGGAGGTGTTGCAGCTGTTGGACACACCTTGAAGGTGACCTCCTCACTCCCAACCCAAAATTTTAGCTCCCCAAGCCCCACATCCACCACGGATCTCCCCGTTGCCAACAATGGTCTTCCCAAAATAATGGGAACCTCTACATCCATCTCACAATCCAGAATAATAAAATCATTCGATAGAATAAAATTGTCCACTCTCACCAGCACATCTTCTAGCACAACCACCAGTCTTTTTATTGGCCTATCTTCTATTAGTAGCCTCATTGACGTCGGTTTTGTGCTTTTAAGTCCCAATTTATTAAAAATGAGTAGAGGCATCAAGTTTATGCTGGTGCTGAGATCACATAGGGCCTTTTTAAAAACACATATCCCAGTTGTGCATGGAATTGTAAAAGTTTTAGGATCCTCCCTTTTGGGAGCAAGATTACTCATCATCACCGTACTACAATGGTGCGTTTTCTCTTCATTTCCTGCATCAACTACCTTTTTCTTCTTTATCAAGTCCTTCATGAACTTTGCATAACTGGGCATTTGGAGTAAAGCATCCACTAATGGTATATTTATGGACAACTTGCTAAACATGTCAACAAACTTCCTAAACTAGTCATCCTTCTTTTTCTTGGTCAGCCGTTGTGGATAAGGAGGTGGGATTCTTGATTCAACCCTATCGTCATTCGGGGCGTTGATAACGCTCAAACTCACACTTCTTAACAAAGTATGAAGCGGACGTTGTCAATAAAGAACCTAACTAGAGGTTGGGGTCGATCTCACAAGGAATATGGAAGGATGTAGAAGAATGCTAGTGCTTAAACTTTTTAGTTAATTATTTCCTAAGAGGGTGAAATTTGTAAAAGTAATAAATAACAATGTTGAGAGATTGTCTGTTGTTTCAAAATTAATGCAACTAACTAGGGTAAGTGTTCCCTATGAATTCATAACCACAAGGCGTGTTATACTAGTGGTCTATTTCAGTGCTTACCATGCAATATTGGTAAGTTAATTTCACCTACATGGTTGGTCCCCTATTTAGATGATTATCACCATGCAACTTGGTCCGTCTACGGGTGTATGCTTTACTAACCCTTACCCTTGATATCGGATTAGCCATTCCCAGACAAGATCAAGCTATTAGATGAGGGTTGATAGCCTCAAATCTCCGGTGTTAATCCCTTTTCCCATTCACTACCTCCTTGGTCTGACAAGTAAGAATAAGGAAAGTTATAACATTTGCAACCATTAAAAATCAATTAAAACGAGGGAAAAAACAATATATTCATAAACTCCGTTCAAGAATCACTAAGTATTTTACCTATGTGTGTTAATTTTTCATGGTTCCCACAACTCTAGTTATGGTGGTTTATCCTATCATGTTTATAAATAAATTCATAGTATTCATAGACAAAAGATTAAATTAATACTTACAACAATGATAGGAAGAAACTCACTTGATTATTGCAACAATAAAAGAAGAACAATTCACCAATTGTCTCAAAGCGTTTTTGAAGTAGAACGTCTAAGTCCAAGACTTGTCTTTTTAAATTATGTTTTTAAACTTATGTCTTGATATCTCTATTACAAACAAATGAAAGGGTATTTATAATAGTATATTTATGCCTTCTTTTTTCCTTCATGAATTTGTTTTGAGATTTGTATCTCCTTTTCCTAGTTGAAGTGGGATATGACTTTTGATGGCCATTCGATCAGCTTGCCGTGTCGCGCACTGCATCACGCAAGAAGGGTTGCGCGTTGCGCATGCCATCGCGCAGTTTTTGTGTCGCTGCGCGCAGCATCGTTGTGTAGTACGATATGCCTTGATCTTTGCATTATTCATTTCAACTTCCTTATCTTTTTTCCATAAGCCTCAAACATACCCAAAACCATCATTTTAGCCTTGAAAACATCTAATCACGTGTGTTAGCCATTTTAACAAATATATAACAAAAACACATGAAAACACACATAATTTATTCCCCGGCAACGGCCACTTCTTGATAACGCTCAAACTCACACTTCTTAACAAAGTATGAAGTGGACGTTGTCAATAAAGAACCCAACTAGAGGTTGGGGTCGATCTCACAAGGAATATGGAAGGATGTAGAAGAACGCTAGTGCTTAAGGTGTTTAGGTAATTATTTCTTAAGAGTGGGGAATTTGTAAAAGTAATAAATAACAATGTTGAGAGATTGTCTGTTGTTTCCAAATTAATGCAACTAACTAGGGTAGGTGTTCCCTATGACTTCATAACCACAAGGCGTGTTATACTAGTGATCTATTTCGGTGCTTACCATGCAATATCGGTAAGTTAATTTCACCTAAATGGTTGGTCCCCTATTTATATGGTTATCACCACGCAACTTGGTCCGTCTATGGATGTATGCTTTACTAACCCTTACCCTTGATATCGGATTAGCCATTCTCCGACAAGGTCAAGCTATTAGATGAGGGTTGATAACCTCAAGTCTCCGTTGTTAATACCTTTTCCCATTCACTACCTCCTTGGTCTGATAAGTAAGAATAAGGCAAGTTCTAACATTTGCAACCATTAAAAATCAATTAAAATGAAGGAAAAAACAATATATGCATAAACTCCGTTCAAGAATCACTAAGTATTTAACTTACATGGTTCCCACAACTCTGGTTATAAATAAATTCATGGTATTCATAGACAAAAGATCAAATTAATACTTACAACAATGATAGGAAGAAACTCACTTGATTATTGCAATAATAAAGAAGAAAAATTCACCAATTGTCTCAAAGCGTTTTTGAAATAGAACGTCTAAGTCCAAGACTTGTCTTTTTAAATCATGTTTTTTAACATATGTCTTGACATCTCTATTACAAACAAATGAAAGGGTATTTGTAATAGTAAATATATTCCTTCTTTGTTCCTTCATGAATTTGGTTTGATATTTGTAGCTCCTTTTCCTAGTTGAAGTGGGATTTGACTTTTGATGGCCATTCGAAAAGCTTGCTGCGTCGCGCACAGCATCGCTCAAGAAGGGTTGCTCGTCGCGCACTGCATCGCGCAAGAAGGGTTGCGCGTCACACATGCCATCGTGCAAGTTCTATGCCGCTTCAAGATCCTGGTTGCACAGCAGTGTTGTATAGTGCAATATACCTTGCTCTTTGCATTATTCATTCCAACTTCCTCGTCTTTATTCCATAAGCCTCAAACATATCCAAAACCATCACTTTAGCCCTAAAAATATCTATCACATATGTTATCCATTTTCACAAATATATAACATAAACACATGAAAACACACATAATTTGTTCTCAAAACTTAGTAAAGTACGGGCAAAAATACATCTATGAAGTGCATAAATATTCCCTTCATTAGGCCTTCATGCGCCTCATCATCATTAGCATGGAGGAGGATTTCATCATCCCTTCTATCTTTCCTCCTCAATCTTTTCTTCATTCACCGGAGTCATTGGCATTTCCTCGACTCCATCTTCTTCAACTGATTTTGGGCTTTCCTCCTTACTAGGCTTCACCGGGGCATATCCAATCACCTTGCCACTCCTAGTGACAATGGACAAGCATTGACCATCTTTCCTAGGATTAGGCATTGTGTAACTAGGTAGTGTTCCCTTCATTCGGGATTCATTTGAGCCGATAGGTGATTCATTTGGGCTTCCAAATGCTTGATGGCAGCCGAGTGTGAACTCACTATTTTAGTGAGCTTAGATACCTCACCTCTCAATTCCTTCACCCTACTCTCGGTTGACTCCACCTTCTTTAAAACTCTCTATAGAATTTCTTCAATTTTCGAATTGCCCGCATCACTCACGCCCGACTGATTTTTAGGATTGCCAACACTAGGAGGTAGAATGTATGGGTTCAAACTTCTCTGATAGTGATCACTCTCTTGGTTTGGCTCTCTATTACCCAACCATTCATTCCTTTTAGGCCATCCTCGTGGTTCACAATTTCTCCATGCTTGATTCTTATCCCTTGGGCGCCATGGGCCTTGGTCTGCTCCTTGGAAGCCAGGTCGAGGACCTCCCATTTGGTTGCCCATATATTGGCATTCTTCATCATATCTCGGTGGTGATGACTCTACTTCATATTGTAAGGGACCTTGCATTCCCACGACATTTACTACCTTTGGCCTGGCTCCCATCACATGCTTGGTCATCAATTCCAATTGTTTCATCATCTTGGTGTTTCATCCCATTTTCGCAACTCCGATGCGAATGCACTTGAACTAATCTAATGAGCGGACACACTTGTTTCTCTTGTGTGCCAAGCCTTGTTGGTCTTTGTCATTCAGTCTAAGAGAGCTTTGGCCAACCAGCATGTTTGGTCCATGATAGAACCACCAGCAGGTTGTTTGCCACGAACTTGTTGATAGAATTAAGGGCCCTATAGAAGCTTTGGAGAAGCCCTCTGATCTCGGGCTAAAATAACATGACTGAGTGATGCTTTATACCTTAATTTAGTCCTGTTTATCTAATTTATTTTACACATTTTCATGTAATTTTATATAAATATGAATACATGTACTAACCAATGTGATTAGTCTTTGTTTTGTAGGTTTTAATGAATTTGAGGAATTAATTCATAAGTTGGTGAAGTAGAGGAATGGAGTCGGGAGCAATTGGCGAAAGTCGGCAAAGAGCATGCCATAGCAAGGCTCCAGCGCACCAGCGCCATGCCACGCTAGGCCAGCTGCGCCAAAGAGAAAGGCCAACGCGCTGCATGAGCAGCATGTCACGTTGGCAGCACGTTGACACTCGGCAGTTTTGGCATCCGGAGGAAATTTCCAGAGAGCCATCGCGTCGCCTCCATGTCACGGAGGCAATGCTCCCCGATATACTCCGTGACACGGAGCCATTCCATGACAGGCTAAATTGTGCACGTTTCTCATTTATTATAAATAGGTCCCTTAGCTCCTAAAACCACTTTGTCATGATTTTATTCTGGAAAACCACCTAGGAGTGAAAGGAGAAGTGGGAGAACTCATATAGGGTTTGGAAAATTCCCTTCTCATCTACCAATTCTTGTAGGTATGTTAATTTAGTTGTAATTTCTTGTAGTTTTACGAACATGAATGGCTAGAACCCTTCCTCTAGGGTTGAAGCCATGAATTATGATTGTGTTTTTATGAATTTGTGTGGAATTAAGTTATTGATTGTTATTTTGTCTTACATTATGGATTATTGGTTGTTTTTATGATTGATCACCATGAAAACACACACGTTAACTTGGGCATTCGTTTGAGAAAGCAATTACCTAGGTCAGAACATGAGAATGTGAGGAGCATGATTGTATCTCACGATATAATTTGTGTTAGGATAGAAATATACCTAATGCCTTGCTTGGTTGATAAAACAGGATTATTTAGAGACCAACTTAGGTTTATCACATCACCACTCGAAGAAGTAGTTGTGAGGCTAAGTTGTGTTAAATGATTATTTGCACGAGAGTCCCTACTCATTTCCACGTAAACCACATCCACGTAATTAATTGCCCACAAACTAGAAGTAGCATCCTCGCTCACAATGATGCAGTGAAGCTAGTTTGTCGTGTTTAGAGGCTCGAAAGGCCCTGAGCATGCAATTCTGATTATGTGAGACAACAATTGATAGTTTCATACTTAACCCATTGCAATTCATAATAGCGCATGATTATCTAGTTTTAACTCTATGTTGCTCCTAGAGTGAATTTAGAATATGTTGTTGACCAAAATTAGACTTAATTAAAACTTCTCGACAATTTCTATAATCGACATTTTTGGTGTTTAATATCACACTTGGAATAGATAGTTAGAGGAATGGGTCCAGTCCCTGTGGGTTCGACATTCTGGTTCTTAAAAAGAGCCACTATATTACCTGCACGACCTGTACACTTGAGGGAATCACACAACAAGTTTTTGGCGCTGTTGCTGGGGACTCGATGAAGTTTTGATAATTTCTCTGTTTTTGTGTGATTTTTGAATTTCCTTAAGTGTTGACAAACTTGGTCTTAGTCTGATCATTTGCAGGTGACAGGTTGTCCTGCCGAGCTGGCTAAGAATAGAGAGCTTGTGGAACCGTTGCTTGAACCTGAACGTCAAATCCATTTGCGAAGGAGAGTAGCTCTAGAGCAAAAGCTAAAGAGACTTCAAGAAAAGGTACAACAACAACCACCCGCGGGACAAGCACAATTGTCATCGAAAGCAATGGCAGCTAGACCAGTTAAAAAAAGTGGCAATCCCACAAGCGACTAATGTGAACTCTAGCATCCGGAAACTGGAGCCTGGAGGGAACTTTGAGCTTAAACAGAACATGGTGCAGCTACTACATTCTAGTGGTCAATTCACTGGGATGGCACATGAGGACACACAGCAGCACTTACAGAACTTTCTAGAGATAAGTGACATGTTTGTCCCCACCAGCGTGTCCACAGATTATGTCCGACTCACCCTCTTCCCATTTTCATTGTTGGGAGAGGAGAAAAAGTTGTTGAAGGCTGAGCCACCAAACTCCATAACTTCGTGGGATGACTTGGCGAAGAAGTTCCCTATCATATTCTTTCCTTCAGGCAAGACTGCAAAGTTGCGGAGTGGAATACTCAGTTTCAAGCACAGGCCTGATGAGAACTTGTATATGGCTTGGGAAAGATTCAAGTCATTGTTGAGAGACTGCCCCAATCACCAGCAATCAAATGAAGTGCTGGCCCATACATTTGTAGAAAGTCTACACCCACACGCAAAAATATTACTAGACTCTGCATCGGGTGGGCAAGCCTTGGGAAGACATATGATGAGTTGTACACTTTTGTTGAATTGAATTGCTCAAGAAAATCCAGAGTGGCACAGCGAGTCATCGAGAGGGGCAGGAAAGAGATCAGGTTTGATAGAGGTAGATGGAATGAATGCCTTGGCAGCGCAGTTAGCTTCGTTCCAGCATCAGATGATGACTCAGTTCAATAAACTGAGTATGAACCAACACCAAGGCCAAGTTAACGCAGTTCAGCAAGCTCCGAGTTGGTGCGAAATTTGTGGTAATACTGGGCACAATGCAGAATCTTGTGGAGCCAATCCAGAGTCAGTCAATTTTGTTGGTAATTTGCAGTGCAACAATCATAATTTTGGAACCAGTTACAGCAGAAATTGGTAGGGCCACCCGAATTTCTCGTGGGGTGGAAACCAAAAGCAGAGTTATATGCAACCTCAACAACAGCAGTATCAGCAGAATAGGCAGAATGATGGTCAAGCAAGCAGCAGCATTGAGGAAACATTGCAAAAAATCATGGAGACCCAGACTCAGTTAGCGGAAAAATCAGGCGAGGATGGCAACAGACTTAAAGAATCAACAAATGGCCACCCACAATCTTGAAAAACAAGTGGGCCAGATAGCAGCTGCTCAAAACATGAGATCAAAAGGGGGATTACCAAGCGACATGGATCCTAATCCCCGGCAGGTCAATGCCATCAGTTTGAGAAGCGGCAAGCAATTAGCAGATGCAAGGCCTAAAGAGCTGAGAAAGGAGGTACAACCAGAGTTGGTTAGACTAGGACCATCCAGCAACACGGGAGATAATCAGAGTGTGGGGCAACAAAGGCACAATCTTTATTGTAACCAGCACAAAGAACACCACCACCATTCCCTCAGAAATTCAGAAAGAGCAAGGAGGAGGAATGCTTCAAAAAGTTCTTTGAGAGTTTCAAAGAACTTCACATAAATTTGCCTCTTATTGATGTTTTGCAGGGAATGCCCAAGTATGCTAAATACTTGAAGGATGTGATGGCAAACAAAGTTAGTTTGGTGGACGTCCAGACTATAGCACTGACTGAGGAGTGCAGTCACCGGGTACTGAGCAAGATTCCGAAGAAGCTCAAAGACCCAGGGAGTTTTACCCTCCCCATACAAATTGGTAAAGCTCAGGTGCTACGGGCTTTGTGCAATCTAGGGGCAGCAGTTAACCTAATGCCCCTATCCTTATTCAACACCCTGGAGTTAGGAAAACCGAGGCCGACGAGGTTGATGCTACAGCTGGCTGATAAATCGCGAGTGACACCCGATGGAATAATAGAGGATCTTCTCATCAAAGTAGGTAAGTTTATTATACCTACTGATTTTATTGTTCTAGATTTTCAGGTTGATGACCAGGTACCCTTAATCTTGGGACGTCCATTCTTGGCCATCGGTGGAGCGGTGATTGATTTGAGAGCAGGGACCCTGAAAATGAGGGTCGAAGATGAAGAAGAACTCTTCCGCGTTTACCAAGAAATGAACCCATCCGCACACTGCAGAAACCTTTGTCAGGTTAGTGTGTTGTCTGAGGATGAGTGTGGGGTGGAGGATTCCATAGGTTCAGGGCCAAAGGCAATGACAAGTGTTCAGCCCGAGTCTGATAAAGGGCTTCAAATTAATAAGGAGTGGGAGGAAGAGAGGAACATAGTGGAGGCTATTTCCTCTAAACAACAAAAGAAAAGGAGATGGTTCTTGAAAGAGAACCCAGGTATGAGGAGGTCCTGAAAAGGATAGTCCACGTCGTGGCACGACGTAAAATTAGAACTTCTTGGGAGGCAACCCAAGGGTACCTCAGGTACAAATTGTTTAATTTTGATTTTGTGCTGATTTTTTTGTTTTCATTATGTGTGTGTTTTTGGTGGAAAGTTAAGCACATATGGAAGGGAAGTCTGAGTACCGAGAAGGAGGAAGCTAAAAAGCATGAAATAGAAGAAGTGTGGGGTCAAATAACCACGTAGGAGAACTTGAAGTAAAGCATGCTTTTGGCTTGCGATAGAGGCTCAGGGAGTATTTCTCGTCCTTTAAATTTTAATTTAATGCTATGAGGACATAGCATGATTTAAGTGTGGGGTGAGAAAAAATTGAAATTTTTTGTGCTTAACAAAAAAATTTTTGGTGAATGTAATGCTTGTGAGAAATTTGAAAAATTTGAAAAATTTTTATAAGTCAAGCATGTATTCATCACCCGTTGGTTTTTCTTTTCGGTTCTTTTCCGAAGGGGGGTCTTTGAACCGAAGAATAAAATTTTTTCTTTGTCTGTATATAATGTTTTTAGTCATAGTTAGGGACTGTTTCCGACGATGGATGGATGATGACCGTCTTAAGGAAAATTAGTCGATAAGTTTTGGTTTTTGAACCCGTAGCTAATCGATACTTGATGTTCTTGTCATATGCTATAAATGATTGTAAGATGCAAGTATGTTCAATATGAAGCATGCAAGTGTATAACTTTGTTTGAGATCCTTAGGCTCTTGAATTTGACTCAATATGATTGAAGCTTAATTCTGAATTCTTGTGATTAGCTGGGTGAAGAGTCTGCTGAATGTGTCTTGAATTGAGCATGTGCCATGAGTGTAAGGTTTTTGAGTATTCTGTGCTATTGTGGAATGTCTAGAACTTGCCTGGTGTGTTTATAAAATGAAATGAAGGATGTGAATTGCAGGAAATGATTTAGGCATTTATTTGAAGGAACCTAAATGTTATCCATCATTTTACCTACCTTGAATATTTAATCCTAGTTAGCCCCATTGAGCCTTGAGCCTATTCTTTGACAGCTACAATATAAGCTTAATCCTTTTTCTTTCATTAGCCGTGAACTCGAACCAAAACTCCTAAGCGTTAAAGGAAAAATCTGAAAGAGTAAAGGAGTGAGAAAAAATGAAAAAGAAGGAAAAGTGGAGGTTGTAAAATTTGAGAAAGGTTAAGGGTGCACTTGTGTGCAAAGGGGTGATCTTTAGGAAGGAGTAAGAAAATAAATTAATGAAAAGTACTTATAGAACTCCTTACTAAATAGCTAAAAGTGCCTAAAGAAAGAAGGGAACAAAAGAGGAAAAAGAAAGCTAAAAGTAGAAAACGATGAAGTAAACGAAGGGAAGTTCATAATGAGGATGTGATGTATTAAAAGCGCTTAGAGAAGATAGTCACTATTACTGGCCATAATAGTACCTACCCGTCCCTTAGCTACATTACAACCTAAAAAGTCCTACTTGATCTTACATTCATACATCCTTAAATTAGTGGAATAAAACACTAAGGGCAAGCTTATGGGTCATTACATGATACACATGAATTCTTTTTGAGATTGAGCGTAATTCTATTCATGTACCCACGCATGTTGTGATTTAAAAAGTTTTTGTGTGTGAAAATGGGTAACTCTCATTCTGTGAGGGCACATGTTGAATGAAGGATATAATTCATGTGGGATTTCTTAATCAGTTGATTTGCATGAGTTTGCTAAGATTGAGAGTCGCTTCTTGAGGTTAAGAAGTCTTAGCAGAGTTGTATTTCATTTCAATGATTAAATCGTGCATGCTCTATTATTAGCTTGTCATCTTAAATAATCATTATAGTTGATCTTGGGCAAATTTATATGCCCAAGTGATACTCAAATGTGTCATTTTAGCCTTGTTTATCGATCAATGTGTATACATTCTCATCTAATTGGTAATAAAATGTGAATTTATACTAACCAACATGATTAGCATTGTTTTGCAGGTAAAATGTAATTTCGGGAAGCTAAAATGCATGTTGGAAGATATCGGGGTTGGACTCGGATGCGAGCAAGGGACAAGGCATTGGAAAGCATAAAATAAAGGGGCCCCGCGATGGAGCCGTGTCACGCTGCCATCGCGGAGGCCTTCTGCCTGGATAGGGAATTTTCGCCCAATTTCCAGAGAGGGTACGCGATAGGTCCATGGCACGATAGCATGGCTCCGCATTGCACGTCGTGCCACGTTGGACCTTATTTCTTGGACCCCCAGTTCCAGTGAAGGTCCGCGTCGGTAGCGTGTCACGGAGGCAGTGCTCCGCGATGCACTCCGTGACACGTTGCTTGTTATTCCGGGAAATATTTCCACCAGTATAAATAGAACACTTAGGTTCATTTTTCAATATTCTGACTTGGTAGAGCAAGAACGTGGGTTACAGGCAGTTGAGGGGATGATATTATCAGGGTTTTTCTCTCTTTCCTTCTCTTTGTATTCAATTGCTTGTATGTTTAACACTCATTTAACGATGTTTAATCCACAAATGAGTGGCTAATTCCTCTTCTTACTGAGGTTATGAACAATTGTAGTGAAATGTGATTGTTGATCATATTGGTTTTTCATCTTTTCTTCCATGGTTGTTCTATTAATTCTTGTTCTTACTGCATTAATGTGTGGCCTACGTTAATGTACATCTAAAAAGTCCGGTTTCACTCGAGAGAGCAAGAAATTGGAAAGTTGTGAATTAATAGGATATGATCTTTTCTTAGTTTGGGAAAATTTAGAATTGATTTACCTTCAGGATAGAAATATACCTAAAAGTCATATTAGTCAATTTAGGAACCGGGTTTGTATGGCTAGAACATGAATTGCATTTAATCACAGAAATATAGGTGGATGGTTCATGATTCTTAAGTGGGGTTAAATATGAGAGTTTTAATCTCTTGGCAATAGTTCATGACTAGCAACCGGAGGAAAAGACTAACCAAATTATGTCGATAATTAATTTCATTACATGTTTGTTTAACCTCAGCATGCTCTCATTCATAGTTCAGACTCACATTAGATAGTTGTTTTAGATTTAGCATAAAAATTATAAATCAAAATATCAAACTTTTGGTTACTCTGTTGTCTGCATTTTTAGAATTAAAATATAGTACACTTGAGCAGATTGCACTTCATCCCAGTCCCTGTGGGATCGATACTTGGCTTACTTAAGCCACTTAACTACTTGTTTGACCACGTGCACTTGCATGTAGTTATATACCCAACAAACCACCGAACAAGTTTTTGGCGCCGTTGCCGGGGACTGGCAATTGGTGAATTTGTTTTAAGTGTTAATTTACTATATTTTTATTTTCTTAGTGTTGACAACTTGGTCTTAGCTTGTATTTTGCAGATTTAATCTCTGTTGAACACTGGCAAGAGACAAGGAGCTGGCGGACTTGTATATAGAGCCAGAAAGAATATTTCATAGTAAGCGGAGAGAAGCTCAAGAAAGAAAGCTGCAGTTGTTCATACAGAAAATCATGGAGCAACAACAGAATCCACCGGTAGTACGGGCAGTGTTAGTGCCCGAAGAAGTAGCAGCTCGGCCAGTTCGTGAGGTGGCAATCCCACATGCTAATAATGTCACATCTAGCATCCACAAACCTGAGCCAGGAGGGAAGTTCGAACTTAAGCAGAATATGGTGCAATTGTTGCACACTAGCGGGCAGTTTACTGGTCTCCCTCATGAAGATCCACAGTAGCATCTCCAAAATTTGTTGGAGATAAGTGACACTTACATCCCCGCTGGAGTGTCATCAGATTATGTCCGGCTTACATTGTTCCCATTTTCACTATTGGGAGATGCCAAGAGGTGGTTGAAACTGAGCCACCAAATTCTACTTATATGTGAGATGATCTTTCGAGGAAATTCTTGATACGGTTTTTTCCCTCCGGTAAAACAGCCAGACTTAGAGGTCAAATTCTAAGTTTCAAACAGAGGGAGGGAGAGAATTTATATCAGGCTTGGGAGAGATTCGAGTCCATGTTGCGGGATTGTCCACATCATCATCAGTCCAATGATGTGCTGGTGCATACTTTAATAGAGGGTTTGGAACCCCATACAAAAATATTGCTAGACTCAGCAGCTGGAGGACAAGCGCTGGAGAAAACTTATGAGGAGCTATATACCTTGTTGAACCATATTTCGCAGGGCAATCCGGAATGGAATGCTGATTCGTCAAGAGGAGGGACAAGGAAAGCAGCAGGAGTGCTAGAAGTGGATGGGTTTACAGCTATTGATGCACAAATAGCTGCATTACAAAATCAACTTAACACCCACTTCAGCAACATGACAATGAACCAGCCCCAAGCCCCAGTGAATGCAGTGCAACAGATGTGGTGTGAAGTGTGCGGAAGCAGTGAGCACTCAGCTGAGTGTTGTGGAGCAAATCCTGACTCGGTAAACTTTGTGGGAAATGTACAAAGGAACAACCACCAACAGTATGGAAATAGCTACAATTCCAATTGGAGGAATCACCCGAATTTCTCCTGGGGTAGCAACAACCATCAGGGGCAAAGTTCGGGTCAGGGTGTGCAAAGGAACCAAGGAGGGCAGCAGAATTATCAAGCACAATTCAGAAACAACAATGCACCTCCTCCACCACCATCACCCATCATTGAGGAAATGTTCAAGACCATGATAGCTAACCAAGCTCAATTGCAGGCTGACTATGTGAAATTGGCAGCCGAAGTGAAAAACAACCAGTTAGCTACCAAGGCACTTGAATATCAATTTGGGCAATTTGCTGGAGCCCAAAACACCAGGCCTAGAGGAGGACTTTCGAGAGACACAGATCCCAATCCCAAGCAGGTGAATGCAGTGACCACAAGGAGTGGTTTGCAGCTGAAAGAGGTGGAACCAGAAAGACCACCTCAACAATCGGGAGCAGCTGAAGTTGAGAGGGAGCAAAGTACTGAGAGGGGGAAGACTAAGGAAGCTGAATCAGAAAGACCACCACCCCCGTTCCCTCAACGATTAAAGAAACACAAGGAGGAGGCGTGTTTCAAGAAATTCATGGAGGTGCTGAAACAGGTGCATATTAACTTACCTCTTGTTGATGTTTTGCAGGGAGTGTCGAAATATGCCAAGTATATAAAGGACATCGTGGCAAATAAAAGTCGGTCGACTGAGTATGCTACGGTGGCTCTAACGGAGAAGTGCACTTCCCGGATTCAAAACTGACTACCCACAAAGCTCAAAGACCCTGGGAGCTTTACTATACAGATTACTGTTGGGCAGAGTATCCGAGCTCGTGGATTGTGTGATTTGGGAGCGAGCATAAATTTAATGCCATCATCGATATTCAAAAAGCTGGGTCTAGGGAGTCCTAGACCCACAACAGTGATCTTGCAATTGGGCGGATCGGTCCTTAGCCGGACCTGATGGCATTGTGGAGGACGTTCTGGTGCAAGTTGGCTCCCTGATTTTCCCGGTAGATTTTGTCGTGCTGGATTTTGAACCAGACGTGGAAGTCCCATTTATTTTGGGACGTCCCTTCTTGGCAACTGGGAAAGAACTGATTGACATAGCTGTCGGGCGGCTAACAATGCGAGCACACGACAAGGTGGAGGTGTTCGATGTGTACAAGGCACCCAAGCTCCCGATGGTGCACGAAGAACTCTCGGTGATCAATGTGATTGATCAAGGCGATAATGAGCAGATTAAGGATTCACGAGAGTTATTGGGAAAACCACCGGAATGGTGTAAGCACTACTGGGGGGAGGACGGTGATCGGGAGAAATCGTCCATCACCCTAGAGGACAATTGAGCTTAACGACGTCGAGCCGCGACGGTAAATCAGGCGCTGCACGGGAGGCAACCCGTGAAAAATTTTTCTCTTTGTAAAGTGTGAATAGATTTTTCTTTTTCTTTTTCTTGATTAACTACAAAATTTTTAGTTTTTGTTTTTATTTAGAGTGAAACCTATAATTCTAACCAATTTCGTGTAGTGAGATGAATGGTCAAACGGAGGAAAATATGCACGGAATCGCAAAGGAAAATTCGAGGTATGAAAATTAATAAAAAGTGGCAGAACAGTGAGCTAGGGCGATAGCTCCGTGTCACGGAGGAGGACCTCCATGTTACCCTCCGTGACACGTTAAGGTATAAATCCGGAATTTTTAAAAAATTCCAGAACAGGCTCACGACAGCTCCGTGTCACGGAGGCAGTGCACCGCGATGCACTCCGTGACACGTTGCCATGTATATCGCGACGGGTCACACCGGGTCGCCGGGTGACCCGCGCGATTTTCCCACTTTTAAACCCCGAAACCCCCTCACTTTTCTTATTTTTCACTCACTTCGCGACCAAACTCCCTAAAACCCATCCCCCTTCAACGTGACATGGAATAGGCCAAGCAAATCATTGAGTTTTCTTCAATTCTTCAACTTCAAGGTATGTTCTTCGATTCCATCTAATTTCTTGTCGATTTTCTTTGATATTGAGCATGTGAGGTGAGCTAAGTTTACCCTAAGTAGAAATTAATCATGAATTCAATTGAATTGTTGTTGATGAATGTTCAGAATATCATTATGATTGCTTGAACTCGTTAATTACATAATTTAATCAAATTTTCTTGATATCATCATTTCTAGGGCTTGTTTTTGAATTAGAAGTGGAAAAATGTAGTGAACTTGTGAAATTCATGCCGGGATGTTCATGTTGAGTGAGATGAGTCGATGTGCTAGTTGTTATCATGTTAAAAGACCGACGGATTCTCGGGTTAGGGGAATATTGAAAGTTGCAAGAATTGGGTTGGTTGTATAGGTTCATGTAGATAAATTCTTGTTGTTTTCATTTCTTTGTTTTTTTTTCTTGCTAAGTGCGATGGATTAAAAGGTTGTCGATGGTAATGATTGTGGTTAGCTATACGAAGTCTGGGTAGTACATAGTATATACCATCGAATTCTTCGTATGCACTAAGCATGTTTGTATAGTTGGTTGTTTGTTTGTGCAAATAAGCATGACCTTGCCGGTATGTTGTAACTGTAGCTAAGGACTAAGTGTGGGGTAGCCTAGCTTAACCCGACCTTTGTCGAAGTTAATATTCATTGGCTTAACATTGATCTTGTTTACTTGGGTTGACAGGTAAAATGGCAAGAAGGCAAGAAAAAGGGAAAGGCGCATCAACATCTGGCGCCGGAAGAAAGCGATTCAGACTAGGCACAGCAGTTCCAGCAGCACCAGCGGTTCCACGCGGCCAATGCCGCCAATACGGAACCAGATGGGTGACAGATGAGGGGAAGAAGTGGTACACAAAGCACAAAGAAAACAAGTACTTCCCCGAGGAATATATCGCACGGGAACCATTGGCACAGGAGTTCCCTAGGATTGTCCACCAGATCGAGGCAGCTGGGCTCAACTTCATCTTTGAAGAGCTCAAGGAATGCAACTTGCACCTGATTGGGGAATTCTATGCCAACTGGAACCCGACCCTAAGAAGTCACACCATAAAAATCAAAGGGCAAATAGTCACATTTGAGCCCCACCATCTCAATTCTATCATAGGGGTGCGGGACACAGACGCCCACGTGCTTCGACAGCTGAACATTACCCCACTGTATGCGGACATCAGACGCACCTTGTGTGGGACCTGATCGACAGCTAGATGGAGCAGACACAAAGAGAGGGGCTACCATCAGACTTTGCCCTATTCACAGATGAACAGGGAAGCCAGAATATGGCTAAAGATCGTCTGTTCCTGCCTAATCCCGGGGGTACATATGATAGATGTAACCTGGGATTGTGTATGCTTGGTGTAGCCCTGATGAAAGGGCTGGAGATCAACGTGGGGGCGGTGATTATCTCCTCCATGGAGAGAGCCCGGTTGTATCAGGGGCACAGGTATGGCTTTGGTGGACTACTCACCACCTTCTTGAGGGGCCTAAATGTCGAGGAAGAGGCCCTTGATTATATCCCGCAGATGGAGCGGCGGGCCTTAGATGTCACTAAAATTAAGGCACCCGACACCACCCACGGGCCAGTTCTTACACTTGGCGAGCGACATGCTCGTGATGATCAGTACATGGCTCGCATGTATGGGATGCAGATGCTCCAGCTGAGGATAGGCGGGAGGCCAGCAACAGAGGAGGAGCTATGGCAGCTCGAGCTAGACTACCCTTTTGGCGAAAATGCCAGGGCTCTATGCCGAGTGGGGCCAGCATTTGTAGAGCCCACGGATGATGATGATGTCCCCACAGATGAGGAGACACATCGGGAGGACTCCGATGTGGAGTCCGATGATGACGACGGGGGTGATTCAGACATGGGAGATGAAGCAGCAGCACCTGACGATGAAGTGGAGTACTTTGATTGATCAGGGAGTTCTACCACCCAATTTTTGTGCTACTTTAACTTTTGTGAACACTGGGGACAGTGATCGAGCTAAGTGTGGGGTGGGAGTAGTTAGGTGTTGGGTGTGCTGTTATGTATGTATGTCCTAATCTGTTGTTGTGCCTGTGAACAAATTTTTCTGACCTTGTGATTTGTGATTGTAAGTTGTTGTTCTATATTGCAAATATATGTGAACCTGTTGTGTGTTGCTGAATGTTGCTAGCTGATTTTGTACATATTTTTGTTATTCGAAATGATCGATATTTTTAAAATTTTTTTCAATTCTTGGGTTTCTCGGCGTTTGTTTTCAGTTCTTTTACCGAGGATGGTCCCATTGAACCGAAGTCATAGTTAGTGACCGTTCCCTATGATGGATGGATGACGACCGTCTTAAGGGAAATGTAGTCATTAGGAGTAGGTTTTTCAATTATTTTTCAGTTGTTTTTCTTTTGTGGGTTGCATCCCAAAACCTGTAGTTACTTTATGGTTGCGAAATTCTGGTTGTGTGTTGTACATGATATTTAAAATGCAAAGGTGATTCGTATGAAAGCATGCAACTTTGTAAATATATTGAGATACCTAGGCCATAGAGTTCAATTCAGTATGATTGAGGCTTAATGTTTGAATTCCTGTAATTAGCTGATTGAAGAGTCTGTGAATACATCTTGTATTGAGCATGTGCAATAAGTGTGAAGTGAGGTTTTGTTATTCCATGCTATTGTGAAGTGTCTAGAACTTGCCTGGTGTGTGTACAAAATGAAATGAAGGAGGTGTATTGTAGGAGAGGATGTAGGCATTTCTTTGTTTAACCGAAAGTTTCTATTTTTCATTGTCGTACCCACCTTGATTGTATACCCTAGTCAGCCCGCTGAGCCTTTAGCCTATTATTTTTTCTTTTGTCAAAAAGTTGTAAACCGAGCTTAATCCTTTTTTTTTCATTAGCCGTAAAGTCTATACAAAACTCTTAAGCGCTTAAGAAGAGAAAATCATTTTCCCAAAGTGTTAAAAGAGTGAGAATGGTGAAAAGAAAAGAAAAGCCGAGTGATGGAAGAAAAGAAAAGGTTGAAGGTGCACTTGTTATAAATAAACTATAATGAAGGTGCATGAATAATCTTTGTTGTTGTGTCATGTGTGCTTAATAAGATGGGCCAAACTAAAGAAAAACATCAAGAATGGGAGGATGAAAAAGAAAAAAAGAAACAATGTCCATGAGTTGATGGGATGTGTTGAAAAGGCGCTTAAGGATGCTAGTGGCTATTATTGGCTAACCCAATATTTACTAGTTCCGTAGCTTCCATTACAACCAGTTAAAGTCCTACGTGATCTTACATCGCTCTTCTTTATATTAGTGGAGTAATACACTAAGGGAAAGATTATGGGTCATGACATGATGCACGTGAATTCTTTTGGGAGAGAGAGAGAAATTGTGTTTACATGCCCCTGCTTGAAATTTTGTGAGTTCATATGAGCAAAAAGGGGAAGACTCTCTTGTGTTGTGAGGGCACATGCTTGATGAGAGATTAATTTTCGTGTCGGATATCTTGATCAACTGATTTGCACAAGTCTGTCAATATCGAGAGTCGACTCTTAAGTCTAGGAAGTCTTGATGTATTGAAGGTCATTGCATTGATAGGACCATGCGTGTTTTCTTGATGATTTGTTGTATTGAATAATCGGTATGACCGTAACCTAAATTGTCGAACCAAAGTAGCGAGGGTGGGATGTAAATTTCATGAGGTGTAAGATTGTTGTTCGAGGACGAACAAGGATTTAAGTGTGGGGTAAGTGATCTTGGGCAAATTTATATGCCCAAGTGATACTCAAATGTGTCATTTTAGCCTTGTTTATCTATCAATGTGTATACATTCTCATGTAATTGGTAATAAAATGTGAATTTATACTAACCAACATGATTAGCATTGTTTTGCAGATAAAATGTAATTTCGGGAAGCTAAAATGCATGTTGGAAGATATCGGGGTTGGACTCGGATGCGAGCAAGGGACAAGGCATTGGAAAGCATAAAATAAAGGGGCTCTACGATGCACTCCGTGACACGTTGCTTGTTATTCCTGGAAAAATTCCCACCAGTATAAATAGAACACTTAGGTTCATTTTTCAATATTCTGACTTGGTAGAGCAAGAACGTGGGTTACAGGCAGTTGAGGGGACGAAATTATCAGGGTTTTTCTCTCTTTCCTTCTCTTTGTATTCAATTGCTTGTATGTTTAACACTCATTTAACGATGTTTAATCCACAAATGAGTGGCTAAATCCTCTTCTTGCTGAGGTTATTAACAATTGTAGTGAAATGTGATTGTTGATCATAGTGGTTTTTCATCTTTTCTTCCATGGTTGTTCTATTAATTCTTGTTGTTACTGCATTAATGTGTGGCCTACGTTAATGTACATCTAAAAAGTCCGGTTTCACTCAAGAGAGCAAGAAATTGGAAAGTTGTGAATTAATAGGATATGATCTTTTCTTAGTTTGGGAAAATTTAGAATTGATTTATCTTCAGGATAGAAATATACCTAAAAGTCGTATTAGTCAATTTAGGAACTGGGTTTGTATGGCTAGAACATGAATTGCATTTAATCACAGAAATATAGGTGGATGGTTCATGATTCTTAAGTGGGGTTAAATACGAGAGTTTTAATCTCTTGGCAATAGTTCATGACTAGCAACCGGAGGAAAAGACTAACCAAATTATGTCGATAATTAATTTCATTACATGTTCGTTTAACCTCAGTATGCTCTCATTCATAGTTCAGACTCACATTAGATAGTTGTTTTAGATTTAGCATAAAAATTATAAATCAAAATATCAAACTTTTGGTTACTCTGTTGTCTGCATTTTTAGAATTAAAATATAGTACACTTGAGCAGATTGCACTTCATCCCAGTCCCTGTGGGATCGATACTTGGCTTACTTAAGCCACTTTATTACTTGTTCGACCACGTGCACTTGCGTGTAGTTATATACCCAACAAACCACCAAACAATAGTCGTAGCTTTAATTATTTTGCTAAATAAGCTATGTGTGAGTCTCCATACGCATGAGATGTAAAAGGTTGTTCGAGGACGAACAAGACTTTAAGTGTGGGGTTGTGATCTCGGGCTAAAATAGCATGCCCGAGTGATGCTTTATACCTTAATTTACTCTTGATTATCTAATTTATTTTATTCATTTTCATGTAATTTTATATAAATGTGAATACATGTACTAACCAATGTGATTAGTCTTTTTGTAGGTTTTAATGAATTTGAGGAACTAATTCAGAAGTTGGTGAAGTAGAGGAATGGAGTCGGGAGCAATTGGTGAAAGTCAGCAAAGAGCATGCCATAGCAAGGCTCCAGCGCGCCAGCGCCATTCCACGCTAGGCCAGCTGCGCGATAGAGCAAGGCCAACGCGCTGCATGAGCAGCGTGTCACGTTGGCAGCGCGCTGACACTCGGCAGTTTTGGCATCCGGAGGAAATTTCCAGAGAGCCTTCGCGTCACCTCCGTGTCACGGAGGCAATGCTCCGCGATACACTCCGTGACACGGAGCCATTCCACGATAGGCTAAATTGTGCACGTTTCTCATTTATTATAAATAGGCCCCTTAGCTCCTAAAACCACTTTGTCACGATTTTATTCTGGAAAACCACCTAGGAGTGAAGGGAGAAGTGGGAGAACTCATCTAGGGTTTGGCAAATTCCCTTCTCATCTACCAATTCTTGTAGGTATGTTAATTTAGTTGTAGTTTCTTATAGTTTTACGAACATGAATGGCTAGAACCCTTTCTCTAGGGTTGAAGTCATGAATTATGATTGTGTTTTTATGAATTTCTGTGGAATTAAGTTATTGATCGTTGTTTTGTCTTGCATTCTGGATTATTAGTTATTTTTATGATTGATCACCATGAAAAAATACACGTTAACTTGGGCATTTATTTGAGAAAGCAATTACCTATGTCAGAACATGAGAACGTGAGGAGCATGATTATATCTCACGATATAATTTGTGTTAGGATAGAAATATACCTAATGCCTTGCTTGGTTGATAAAACAGGATTATTTAGAGACCGACTTAGGTTTATCACATCACCACTCGAAGAAGTAGTTGTGAGGCTAAGTTGAGTTAAATGATTAATTGCACAAGAGTCCCTACTCATTTCCACGTAAACCACATCCACGTAATTAATTGCCCACGAACTAGAAGTAGCATCCTCGCTCACAATGATGCAGTGAGGCTAGTTTGTCGTGTTTAGAGGCTCGAAAGGCCCTGAGCATGCAATTCTGATTATGTGAGACAACAATTGATAGTTTCATACTTAACCCATTGCAATTTGTAATAGCGCATGATTATCTGGTTTTAACTCTATGTTGCTCCTAGAGTGAATTCAGAATATGTCGTTGACCAAAATTAGACTTAATTAAACCTTCTCAACAATTTCTATAATCGACATTTTCGGTGTTTAATATCACACTTGGAATAGATAGTTAAAAGAATGGGTCCAGTCCTTGTGGGTTCGACATTCCGGTTCTTAAAAAGAGCCACTATATTACTTGCACGACCCGTACACTTGCAAGAATCGCACAACACACTCCATCCGGAAATCCATGATTTGGACAAAGAGCCACCTTCTTTTTAAACCTTAACCATGCCTGATGAAAATTCTACCGGTTCTTTCCTGAAATTTGTAATATCATCCCTCAGCTGAAGCATCTTTGATGGAGGGAAAAAATGGTCTAGGAAGTCCTCGATTCACTCCTTCCATAAAGTAATACATCCCGGAGGGAGTTCCTCTAGCCACATTGTTGCTTCCCCTATCTATGAAAAAGGAAAGAGTCTCAACCTGATGGACTCTTGGCTGATATTTGTTATATTGAAAGGATAGAATATCTCCAAGAAATTCCTCAGATAATGATTCGCATCCTCACTTGGTTTTCTACCAAAGATCTCCTTCATTTGCAACAAGTGAAGCATTATGCTGGTGACATGAAACACTGTGTTCCCTACCATTGGTGGTAGGCAAATAGCTCTTGCAACTTCCGGCATGATCGGATTATCTTCCTCGAGTTCCATGTTACCCTCCATTGAGCTATCCCCTTCTTGAGAGTGATGACTCATGTGGTTATGAGCTCCTAACAACACAACAAACTCACGTTAAGTAGCTACAATGCAAAATTATTTCAACTTCACAATCAACAAAAGATCATTAAGCACCAGTTCTCGACAATGGCACCATTTTTGGTAACGTCCAAAATATATTCCTTAATTCAAAGAATATACACCACCGAAGTATCAAAACAAGTAAATCGACGAGTGTTGGGGTCGAATCCTATAAGGAATGGGGAATGATAATTTCAAGTGTCAATTGAGAAATCGATGTTATTTTGCACCACACAGATTTAATATAATAACAAATAAAATTGGGGGAGTTGAAATTTTCAAAGAATTGTAATGTTTGATTTAGTGAAGTAAAATAGCAAGATTAGCTAAGTTGTCAACAAGGGTGTGAAATACTAGAGGTGCGGTATAAATGAAATACTAACTAGATCGGGACATGTTAGGTCATCTTGTGAGTTCAATAAATGTAAATAATCTCGGGAAGTGGGTAATCTCAGCTTATCATCTTATTGACTACCTCTATCTAGAGTTTTATTAAAACTCTAATCACTACTTAGCTCAACCTTATTTGATTTGGATTAGCAACTGCACTATTCGTTGCTATTAATTGCCAATAAGGAATAAGAAAGCAATTTCAGCTATTTCTAGCTTAATTTTATAATCTCTTATCCATGCCCACTACTAGATTCCCTTCCAATACTTAATTATTCTCTCTCAAGAAAGAATAAATAGACCCATATCATAATCAATGGATCTTCATTAATAGATTGAAGAGAATATAATAGATCTACACTTAATTGAGCAACATGAAGATGACTCTAGCAATACCCAATACAATTAAATATTCATCATCACACACCTCTCGTTAATGATTTTAGCTACTCATTTTAAAGAAATTCAAAAATACATTCATCAAAAACATCATGGAATTTAATAGCAAGAGTAGATAAATCAACTTCACAAAATAATCTTCAATAATAGCTGAAATTTACTAGTACAAAAGGAAATAGAACAGCGTACTTTCTAAAATTTTCACTCAAAATCTCCCTCCTTCAGCTAAGAGAATGTTCTTTAGCTAAAAGGAGAAAAGATGATGCGATGTCCGCTTTTGTTCTTTCTTCAAATTCTCTATTTCTATCCTTCTATCTACATATCTGAGTACAAGTACTTTATCTCTATTTATACCCTGAAAAGTAAGGCACTTTTCATCTCCTTTTTAGTGTTGGACAATTATACCGGTGCATCATTCAGAAATTGGCAGAAGCACCGGCGGTTCGCCGGTTACAACCCTTGAACCGCCGGGTCTCTTTTATACATCTTTACTAAATTCCAGTGAACATTGGCAGTTCACCCGTGGTTTCGTCGATAGCAATCCATGAACCACCGAGTCTTCAAGCCATTTTCTAGAAATTTTAAGTAATATTCAGCGACTGGACCGGTGAGTCGTCGCTGGAAAGTCGTGAACCGCCGGTGGCATTACTCCTCTGAGGAAGTGATATTCATCCCTTGGCCGGCGTTTTGCTGGTTTACGTCTGTGAATCACCGATTCACCCTCACTTCCTTCTTTTTGCTCCATTTTTGCTGTTTTCTTCACTTTTAGCCATCTGCATACAATGAAAGCAAAAATGGCATAATATCCAAATAATCAACTCAAGAATGAAACAAAAACTCAAGTTTTAGAACCCAATGAGTTGGTAAATTACCAACTCATCACATGACAAACTTGGTATCAGAGCAAAGGCTTAGGTGTGTCCTAAAGGGTCTAAAAGCCTCATTAAATAGAGTCCTTTCCATGGGTGTGAAGCACGCCACACCTATAGGGAAGAGGCTACGGGAGTTTTAGGAAAGTTCCCTTCTTTCATGATCTATGTCGTGTGATGAAGTACATATCTCTGTTCCTATAACTCGTGCTAAATGCATTTGCAGAAATATGCCTCCATGCCAAGTCAATGGTAGAAGAAATGGCAACGGAAATGGTCATGGAAATGGCAATGGAGATGGGCATCAGCCAGCCCCACTAGCTCCAGTGGATCCCTTGCTCGAGCAGGTTAATCATGCCGAGTTCAAGGCCACTTTTTTGATGTTCGCTCAGGCAATGACAGCCAAGGTCAACCAGAAGGCAACGGCCTATGTCCATCAGAATGGGAATGCAACGGTGATAAGAGTGCGAGACTTCCTCAGGATGAACCCACCTGAGTTTCTTAGGTCAAAGGTGGATGAGGACCCACATGAGTTCATAGAGGAGGTTTCAGAAGATCACCCAGATTATAGGGGTGACTGGAGAGGAGAGTGTAGACTTGGACTCCTATCAGTTGAAGGTTTCTCACATATGGTACCAACAGTGGTAGGAGAAGAAGGGAGTTGATGCAGTTCCCATTGGTTGGGATGAGTTTATTACCACTTTCTTGGATAGATTCTTTCCTCAAGAATTAAGGGAGGCAAAGGCAACTGAGTTCATTAATCTAAAGCAGCACAATATGACTGTTCAGGAGTATGCCTTGGAGTTTATTTGGTTGTCCAAATATGCATTAGAGATGGCTACTGATCCATGGGCTCACGTGAGCAAGCTTGTGAATGGGGTGGCAGACTCCTTAGTCAAAGAGTGCAGGACCTTGATGCTGATTAATGATATAGATATCTCTTGACTGATCTTATATGCCCAACAAATAGAGGCAGAGCAGATGAATGAGAAGGAGAGAGAGGCTAAGAGGGCCAGGAAGGGAAGTGATAACGCTCAAACTCACACTTCCTGACAAAGTATGAAGTGGTCATTGTCAATAAAGAACCCAACTAAGAGGTTAGGGTCGAAACCACAGGGAATAGGGTAAGATCTAGACTAATGCCGATAAGTGAACTTGTTGGTGAGTTATCTCCAAATTGGGGAATTTTAAAGAAAACAATATTAAAATAAAGATTATAGTTGCGATTTAAATCAAGATTCACAAACAACTAGGGTAGGGTTTCCCCATGGGTTCATGACTACTTCGGGTATATACACGTGATCAATCCCAATGATTACTTGTAGAACTAATAACTAGGGTTTATCCAAATGACTGGTTAATCTCTATTGAATGACTATACTCAATCACCGGGTCAGGTCTCATGTGCGATTTCAAATTAACCGTTATCAATATGTTCAAAATTTAACTATCCTGCAACCACAGATCAAGTTAATACAGTGATCATAAAGATCAAGGCTTTGTTGTATTTCTTTTTTCCTAATCTCTACCTCTCTATGCTTAAGAAAGTAAAGAATTTGGGGCAAGTCCTAAAGTTCTACACCATTAAGAAACATTTAAACATGAAAAGAATATAATACAAGCTTTTTGCATTGGTTTTGAATCACTTTTGTGCAACCCTAATTCGTTAATCCACCATGGTTCCCACAACCCCTACTTGTGGAGGTTTTAGCCTCTCATGGTTGTAAGATTATAATTTGTATTCATAGACAATCACATAATTAAATACTTACAGCAACAATTGCAAGAAAATACAATTGGAATATCAGAGAACAATCTGAAGAACAACGTAAGAATTTAAGAATTTTATCCCAAGAATTGCTCCTCAAAACTTGATAAAAATTCACAAAAATAATTCTTCACACATCTACTATATCATGTTTGTCCTCCTCTAACTAAAATAAAATGTAAAATGCTATTTATACAGACATTACAAACCTTTTCCTAAGCTAACATGGAGTTTCTCATATCTGGTGCCGACTATGTCATGACTGGACCTACGACCCATAACAGGATTGTACGGGTCATACCTGATTTCCATTTGTCCTTGGTTGATGCAGATTTGGCTAAGTGTTGGCAGGTTGGTACGAATTGAACCTTCATCCTATGAGTCATGCACTGCTTTTGTGGTTTGGCCCTGAGGACTCTTACATCTTCTGGAATTCATCACGAGTGTTGTGGTACGACTCGTGCCTTCTTTCCATGACTCGTGTTGTCTACAGTGTCTGAAGTTCTACCAAGTACTAAAGAATCTTCTGGAGTTCACAATGGCTCCTGATATGATTCGTACATTGATCCACGATTCATTAGTCCATCCATACTAGGAGTCTTCCTTTGTGCATTTTCCTCTGAATAATTCCACGACTCTAGTTACGGCTCGTATCATCTTGGTACGGCTCGTCCTAAGAGTCGTATGTTGCCTTCTTCCCACTTCAGCCTTCTGACTTTCATCACGATTTTCAGTAGGGCTCGTACAATCAAGGTAGGGCTCGTACTGAGAATGATACTTTGGATGACTTTCTGCATTTTAAGGCTTGTTTTGTACATCTTTGCTCCAACACTTATTTTCCTCGAAATAAAACTAAAAGTACCTTATATCCATATAAATATACCTAAGTCCATGCTATTTTCTCATTTTTAAGCATCGAAAGTGCTTAAAATTCACAACACATCAACACACTTAACTTAAGACTTTTGCATGTCCTTAGGAAAAGAAAAATAAGAACTAGACACGACGCTTAACTAGAAAATAAACCTAGGATACTACAACCAACATCAAACAAATTTTGCACTATGAATCAAAAAGCTTTTGACCCTTTTCCCATGAACTAAATCAGCACATGCACTACAAGAAACCACAAAACATGATAAACAGGGATCAAGACATGTCATCTAGCTATTAGCAGGTAGTCAAGTCATCATCGATGCTTTTTACATAGACCACTAGTAAAGCTAAACACAAACCATGTACCCTCACAGAAAATGAAGTCCCCGACTCACAGATATAGTAAAATGAATAACATGGGACTGAACAAGCGAGACTCTCCCTCTCACAAAGAAGTTCCAAAGACTCCATATCGGATACCATAGGCTTGCACTTATATTCTCTACTTTAATTTGTTAGATAGTCAAGTTAGGATCACTATAGGACTTGCTTTGGCTTGTAATATAAGCTTTCGGGCTGGGTAAGGTAGATATGGAATCTTTTGAGTGACTAAGTCCTTCCTTGACACTACATACATGTTCCTCCATTTTTTCACTTTTTTCCACCCTTTTTGCTTTTTGCATTTTTTTCCTTCCTTTTCACCATTTTTTATACACTTGTATGAGTGTGGTGGGTTTCTTCAAACTTTTATCCATCTTTCTATTTTTGTATTTTCTTTTTCAATTTTTCTTTCTTTTTCTTTTTTCTTTTGTCACACCTCACCTCATTTTTCACTTTTTTTCTTTTCTCTCCCTTTTTCACCTTCCCATTATTTATGCACCCCTCCTCTAGCCACCTCAACTTAGGTATTTTGTCTATGTTGAGGTTCACAATGTCCAAGGGGGGACCAGGGCCAAAACAGGTTCATTATTAAAAAAAATGGGTACTGTTAATTGGTTAATCCAAGAAAATGGTCTATTTAAGGCTCAAAAATTTGGATCAAGGAAATCATATGATTTAGGTAGGGTTATTAAGCTAAAAATTGGCTAAACAAGAACAACCTATGATCCTTTCCTAACCAACCATCCTAAAACCTATGCAAAGACCAACCGGGAAAGTTCTTGATCCTCTACACAGTATTGAACTAGGTATAGACCTCGCTCACTCATGGTACATGACTTGCATTCACTCTACCAGTCCGGTTTATTCATGGCTTAACAAAAACTACACATGATAATATGCTAAATGACATAAAAAGATCCACAAAAATCAAGCATACAATCACAAGTACACAACTAATCATCAAAAATTTTAAATAGGGTCACTTTCTCAAAATATCAAAACTAATGCAATTTATTGGCTGGGTACACCAAAGTTACTTTCTAATTAAACAAAAGCCACACAAAAATAAAATCCTAAACAGGCCGGTTCTACTAGATAGAATGCCAGAGGCAAAAGAAACACGACAATAAAAATCCTCGGACGAATAAAAAAATCTAAAAATACAAGTACACCCCCTCCTCGACAACGGTGCCACTTTTTGATACGCTCAAACTCACACTTTTCGTCAAAGTATGAAACGGTCGTTGCCAATAAAGAACCTAACTAAGAGATTAGGGTCGAACCCATAGGGAATAGGGTAAGATCTAGACTAATGCCGCTAAGTGAACTTGTTGGTGAGTTATTTCCCAATTGGGGGAGTTTAAAGAAAACAATATTAAAACAGAGATTATAGTTGTAATTTAAATCTTGATTCGCAAACAACTAGGATAGGTGTTCCACATGGGTTCATAACTACTTCGGGTATACACACGTGATCGATCCCAATGCTTATTTGTAGAAATGATAACTAAGGTTCATCCAAACGATTGGTTCTTCCCTATTGAGTGACTATACTCAATCACCGGATCAAGTCGCATGAGCGAACTATCTGTTATCAATATGTTCCAAATTTAAATATCCTGTGACCATAAGTCAAGTTAATACAATGATCATAAAGATCAAGGCTTTGTAATTCTCTTTTCCTAATCTCTACCTCTCTAGGCTCAAGCAAGTAATTAATTCGGGCAAGTCCTAACATTGTACACTGGTAAGAAATGTTAAAACATGAAGAGAATACAATACAAGATTTTTTCATTGGTTCTGAATCACTTTTGTGCAACCCTAATTCATTAATCCACCATGTTTCCCACAACCCCTAGTTGTGGAGGTTTTAGCCCCTCATGTGTCACGACTCGAACATAGGCCCAGATAGAGACACGGGACAAGGAACCCCGAGAGGCTCCAAGTCGACCCACGACATGAATATAACAACAAACAGCAAACTATAAATAGATACTAATATAATAAATGTTCTTAAGCGGAAGTCTGCATTCATATCAATCTAAAACAGAGTCAAGAATGACAAGCTGATTTCTACATAATGTCTGAAAAGCCTCTAACATAAATGATGAGCTGATGGGACAGCATCCCCAACTAGCTCGACAAAAGAAAGTTTGTAACTAAAATAACATGACTATAGATAACTCAATGTCCTCAAATGATGAGAACTCACCAATCCCAGCTAACACAGGTTGAGAGGAAAGCAAGACAAATGGTGCGGCTGAGACTGATCTCTCGGACCTCTATCATGAAACAATATAGTATAAAGTAAGTGGTTAGTACTTGAAATGTACCAAGTATTCAAGGTAAGTAAAAATAGATAGCTAAAATACATAAGGGTTCATAAGAATAGGACAATATGAACGTGAAGTAAATATTATAATATAAACATGTGGGCTCAAGGTTTTCAAATAATTCATAATTCCTTCGTAATCATAATCGTAAGAGAAAATTTATAAAAACATATCTTGAGCCAAAGTAACATAACATGATAATGCATAAGTCATTAGGAACAATGGGAGGACTCGTCTTAACTAACACCATCACGATAGAGCTTACATGATGCCCCACTATTTCGCCCAAGTGGTCAGGATCGCTCCCGGCTTACCAGGAAAGGGGACGTGCAGTAAGGTGATATCCCAGGGATTCAATAAAAAAAAAAAATATATATATATATATATACCTATGGTTCCACGTAGTTCTGAGACCATGGGGTTTACCTAAATGCCGGGTCTACTCGATGCTAGACACTACTCTCCCAAAAACATGCACGTAAGGACTCGTATAGTAATCATGAAATAATTCATAAAGTTCATAGAAAAATAAATAATAAAATAATGGATTCCACTTGAAATACATGATTAGTCATGAATAAGGGCCCATGAGCTGGCCAAGAGTCATAAATTCATAAATCATGAAAACCATGCATACTTGAAAAACATTTATATACTTGATATTCATAAATCCATGAATATTACTTGAAAAGAAATCATAACATGAATCATAAATCATAATTTAGACTTAGTAAGATCAAAATCAAAATAGAATCATAACTTGACTTTTCATAAAACTTAGAAAATTGGGCATAATTTAATTAAAATTTGAAAGTATGAATTAATAATCAAAATAGGTATAAAATTGGCCCATAGATCATAAAACATGATTTAATACATGAAAGAAATTGACCTATGGATAGATCATAGAGAATTTCACAAAATTAGGGATAAACCCTAATAGATCATGAACTTAAATCTAGAATTTAAATCCATGGAAATGGGAAGAATTTAGGACAAGAGAGTGAAAGGAACTCTTATTCATAGACTTACATAACCGGTTTGATGATCCCTTGACTTGTCTTGAAGAGTCCAAGAAGATTGGAAGAGGTTGAAGAAGAACCCTAGCTCCTTTCTTGAGAGAAAATTCAACTATCAATCTTTTGGAGAGGGTGAGGATTTAGGCTGGGTTAATCCCTTTAATCTAACCTTAAGAAAGCCCAAAACGATGTCATTTAGGAGTTAGAAGCATAGGAGTTTATCAAAATACCCCCAAACTACAAAAAAAAGACCTAGAACTAGCAGTTCCAACGACCAATAGGATGGGTCGTTGGTTGCTAGGACGGCCCGTTCTGAGGTTCGTTGTTTGCCTGCTGCTGCTTCACTAAACTGCTCATAACTTTTTACTCTGAACTCCAATTAATGCAATGTCGGATCCATTGGAAAGAAGACTCCAAGAGCTTCAATTCAAGGCGCTGAATCATCCAAAAACAATTTTGAAAATTGGAGTTATGTTCGTTTGAAGTTGGCTCTTGTAAGAACTTATAGGAACACTCAATCGGTAAGGAGGCTCTCAACTCAACTTTGTGCTAGAGGTTCCTTATGACCTTAATTTGCATGCAATGAACTTCATATTCTTAGTAATTGATCTTAACACCTTGTTTCCATAAATTAATTAGGCTCAGGTCTGTCCATATACCTAGAACGATTCCAAACTTAGCCCGAGATTTTCAACAAACTAGGAAAACCAACGATCCATCCAATGGGTCGTGGTAACAAACAAAGGACTATTGGTCCATCCGTTTGTTTTCCCTATTCTTCCATCGAAATTATCTTAATCTGCTTCAATGACCACAAACAACAACCAGTTTAATCAAGCCACGGTCCGTACAATCCCCTCGTGGGTTCTGGGCAAAATTTTGACAGCTCTCTGGTCATGAAACAACAAGCACCTCCAATGACCCGTTGGACCGTACAATGAACCGTACTGAGGTTCATTTTTTGGTTCTGGTATTATTTTCCTACTATAAGCCTCAGGTATGACCTAAGAAACTTTTGGGGTGTTACATTATCTCCCCTTTGGTAACATTCGTCCTTGAATATGGGTTAAACATACTGGAAGGCTGGGAAAACAAACTACAATCCCACATACTGAACATCTTAAGCTAAAAGTTGATGGAGTGACCGACTCCAGACTTATATAATGGTTGAACTGATTTCATGAATCATACATACATGCTAAAACAAGGAAGGAACTGAGAGATGAACTGGACATGAAACTGAATAGAGTACTAAGGAGAAAACTGATACCTCAAGCTGGAACTGAGCCGGAAGGGAAAAAGATACGGTTCCTTAGCCATTATATCTACTTCGGCCTCCCATGAAGCTCCCTCAAGAAGATGATTTCTCTACAGAACCTTCACCAAGGCTATTTCCTTATATCTCAACTTACGAACTTGATGATCAAGGACCTCGACTGGTACTTCCTAATAGGTAAGGCTATCCTTCACCCCAATGCCCTCTACCGGAAGAACTAATGATGGATCTCTGATGCATTTCTTAAACAAGGACACATGAAACACCGAATGCACCAAAGCTAACTTTGTTGGTAGCTCCAACTCATAGTTCACCTTGCCAACACATCTCACAACCCTATATGGCCCAACATACTGGGGACTAAGCTTCCCCTTTTCGAACCTCAAGGAATCAAAAAAACTCTACTTGCCTCAAAATGAAGCTCAAGCATCAAATTATGAATTTTCCGTTTTGCAACCCTTTTGATTGATCAAAATCTAGTCAAATATGTATTCTGACGTGCCCGATTCGTGCATCCGCAAGTGTACGGGTCGTGCAAGTAATATAGTGGCTCTTTTAGAGAACCGGAATGTCAAACCCATATGGACTGGACCCATTCCTCTAACTACCCATTTCAAGTGTGATTTTAACTTTCTCAAGTGTTGGTTATAGAAGTTTTCGAGAGAGATTTAATTAAGTCTAGTTTTGGTCAACGAAATATCCTAAATTTACTCTAGGAGCAACATAGAGTTAAAACCAGATAATCATGCGATACTATGATTTGCAATGGGTTAAGCATGACACTATCGATTGTTGTTTCACATAATTAGAATTGCATACTCATGGTCTTTCGAGCCTCTAAACACGGCAAACTAGCCTCACTGCATCGTTGTGAGCGAGGATGTTAATTTCTAGTTTGCGGGCAATTAATTATGTTATGGTTTACAGGGAAACGATTAGGGACTTTCGTGTGTCTAACCATTTAACTCAACTTAGCCTCACAACTACTTCTTCGAGTGGTGATGTGATAATCCTAAGTTGGTCTTTAATAACCCCCATTTTGTCAACCAAGCAAGGTGTTAGGTATATTTCTATCCTAACACGAAATTATATCGTGAGATACAAACATGCTCCTTACATTCTCATGTCCTGACCTAGGTAATTCTTTCTCAAGCAATTGCCCAAGCTAACATATATGTTTTCATGGTGATCAATCATAAAAACAACCGACAATCCACTATGCAAGACGAAAACAACAATCAGTAACTTAATTCCAAAATAATTTCATAAAATCACAATCATAATTCATGGCTTCAACCCTAGAGGAAGGGTTCTTGCCATTCATGTTCGTAAAACTACAACTAAATACTACTAAACTAACATACTTACATGAATTTGGTAGATGAGAAGGGAATTTGACAAACCCTAGATGAGTTCTCCCACTTCTCCCTTCACTCCTAGGTAGTTTTCCAGAATAAAATCGTGACCAAATGGTTTTAGGAGCTAAGAGACCTATTTATAATAAATGAGAAACATGCACAATTTAGCCTGTAGTGGAATGGCTCCGTGTCATGGAGTGTATCGCGGAGCACTGCCTCCGTGACGCGGAGGTAACGCAAAGGCTTTCTGGAAATCACCCAAAATCGACCCTAGGCAGCCTTCTTGCCGCGTTGGCAGCATGTCACGCTGCTTGGGCAGCGCGATGGCATGCTGCTGGCCTGGCGTGGCACGGCGCTGGCATGGGGCTGGCCTGCCGTGGCATGTTGTTGCCGCATCTGCTCGCTTGCCATGCCTACTCCTTGCCGACTTCCGCCGATTTCTTCCGACTCCATTCCTTTCCTTCACCAACTTATAAATTAGTTCCTCCAAATCATTGAAACCTATAAAACAAGGACTAATCATGTTGGTTAGCACATATATTCACATTTATATAAAATTGCATGAAAATGTATAAAATAAATTAGATAAACAAGACTACATTAAGGTATAAAGCATCACTCGGGCATGCTATTTTAGCCCATGATCACCTACCCCACACTTAAAGTCTTGTTCATCCTCGAACAAACTATTAAATCTCATGCATATGGAGACTCACCCATAACTCATTTAGCAAGAATATCCAAGCTACGACTACAATGATTACGTAAGATAATAAGCTACAAATAGAGCATGCATGATTTGATCATCGAAATGAAGTACAACTATGTTAAAACTTCTTAACCTCAAGAAGCGACTCTCAATCTTAGCAAACTCATGCAAATCAACTGATTAAGAAATACCACATGAATTATATCCTTCATTCAACAGGTGCCCTCACAGAAAGAGAGTTACCCAAATTCACACGCAAAAATAATTTTTTAAATCACAACATGTGTGGGTACATGAATAGAATTACGCTCACTCTCACAAAGAATTCACATGCATCATGTAATGACCCATAAGCTTGCCCTTAGTGTTTTATTCCACTAATTTAAGGATGTGTGAATGTAAGATCAAGTAGGACTTAATGGGTTGTAATGTAACTCAGGTGCGGGTAGGTACTATTATGGCCAGTAATAGTGACTATCTTTCCTAAGCGCTTTTAATACATTACGCCTTTATTACGAACTTCCCTTCCCTTACTTCACTTTTTTCTCCTTTCAGCTTTCTTTTTCCTCTTTTGTTCCCCTTTTCTTTAAGCACTTTTGGCTTATTAGTAAGGATTTCTATAAGTAACTTTTCATTAATTTATTTTCTTACTCCCTACTAATACTCAATCATATTCCAACAAGTGAACCCTTGACCTTTCTCAATTTCCACAACTTCCATTTTTCCTTCTTTTTCATTTTTTTCTCACTCCTTTACTCTTTTGGATTTTTTTCCACTCAAGCGCTTAGGAGTTTTGGATCAAATTCAAGGCTAATGAAAGAAAAGGGATTAAGCTTATGTTGCAGCTGTCAAAGAATAGGCTCAAGGCTCAATGGGGTTAACTAGGATTAATTTTTCAAGGTAGGTAAAATGAGGGATAAAAATTTGGTTCATTCAAAGAAATGCCTAGATCATCTCCTACACTTCACATCCTTCATTTTGTTTTATAAACACACCAGGCAAGTTCTAGACAATCCACAATAGCACAGAATACTCAAAAACCTTACACTCATGGCACATGCTCAATTCAAGACACATTCATCAGACTCTTACTCAGCTAATCACAAGAATTCAGAATTAAGCTTCAATCATATTGAGTCAAATTCAAGAGCCTAAGTGTCTCACACAAAGTTATACACTTTCATGCTTCACACTGAACATACTTGCCTCTTACAATCACGTATAGCACATAACAAGAACATCAAGCACCAATTAGTTATGGTTTCAAAATCCCAAAACCTATCGACCAATTTTTCCTCAAGACGGTCGTCATCCATCCATCGTTGGAAACAGTCCCTAACTACAGACAAAGGAAAGAAAAAGAAAAAAATTATTCTTCGGTTCAAATACCCCCCGTCGGAAAAGAACCGAAAAGAAAAACCAATGGGTGATGAAGTCATGCTTGACTCATAAAACAATTTTCAAAATTCTTCTCACAAGCATTACATTCACCAAAAATCGTTAAGCACAAAAAAATTGAAATTTTCTTGAAATTTCCCTCACCCCACACTTAAATCATGCTATGTCCTCATAGCATCAAATTAACATTTAAAGGATGAGAAATACTCCCTGAGCCTCTACGCCAAGCTAAAAGCATGCTTTTCTTTCAAGTTTTCATAGGTGGATGTTCGACCCCACACTTCTTCTATTTTATGCTCTTTAGCTTCCACCTTCTCGGTACTCAGACTTCCCTCCATCTGTGCTTAACTTTCCACCAAAAACACAAACAAAATGAACATAACAAAATCAACACAAAATCAAAATTACAAATTGTACCTGAGATACCCTTGGGTTGCCTCCCAAGCAGCGCCTTATTTTACGTCATGGCCCGACATGGACTGTCCTTTTCAGGACATCCTCATACCTGGGTTCTCTTTCGAGAACCATCTCCTTTTTTTTGTTGTTTAGAGGAAATAGCCTCCACTCTGTTCCTCTCTTTCTCCAACTTCTTCTCAATTTGAAGTCCTCTATCAAACTCGGGCTGAACACTTGACCTTGCCTTTGGCCGTGCACCTGTGGAATCCTCCACCCCACACTCATCCTCTGCCAACACACTAACCTGACAAAGGTTAGTGTAGTGTGTGGATGGGTTTATTTCTTGGGAAACGCGGAAGAGTTCTTCTTCATCTTCGACCGTCATTTTCAGGGTCCCTGCTCTCAAATCAATCACCGCTCCACCGGTGGCCAAGAATGGCCATCCCAAGATTAAGGGTACCTGGTCATCAACCTGAAAATCTAGAACAATAAAATCAGCAGGTATAATAAACTTACCTACTTTGATGAGGAGGTCCTCTATTATTCCATCAGGTGTCACTCGCGACTTGTCAGCCAGCTGCAGTATCAACCTTGTCGGCCTCGGTTCTCCCAACCCCAGGGTGTTGAATAAGGATAGGGGCATTAGATTAACTGCTGCCCCTAAGTCACACAAAGCTCGTAGCACCTCAGTTTTACCAATTTGTATGGGGAGGGTAAAACTCCATGGGTCTTTGAGCTTCTTTGGCATTTTGCTCAATACCCTGTGACTGCACTCCTCAGTCAGTGCTACAGTCTGGACATCCACCAATCTAACTTTGTTCACCATCACGTCCTTCAAGTATTTAGCAAACTTGGGCATTCCCTTCAAGACATCAATAAGAGGAAAATTTATGTGAAGTTCTTTGAAGCTCTCAACGAACTTTTTGAAGCATTCCTCCTCCTTGCTCTTTCTGAATTTCGAGGGAATGGTGGTGGTGGTCTTTGTGCTGGCTGCAATGAAAGTTGCACATTTTGTTGCCCAGCACTCTGATTCTCTCCCATGTTGATGGATGGTCCTGGTCTAACCAACTCCGGTTGCACCTCCTTTCTCAACTCTTTTGGCACTGCATCAGCTAATTGCTTACCGCTTCTCAGACTGATGGCATTGATCTGCCGGGGGTTAGGATCTGTGTCGCTGGGTAATCCCCCCTGCGACCTCATGTTTTGAGCAGCTACTATCTGACCCACTTGTTTTTCAAGATTTCGGGTGGCTACTTGCTGATTCATTAAGTCTGTTGCCATCCTCGCCTGATTTTCCGCTAACTGCTTCTGGGTCTCCATAATTTTCTACAGTGTTTCCTCAATGCTGCTACTCAATTGCCCATCATTCTTCCTATTCTGCTGATACTGCTGTTGTTGAGGTTGCATATAATTCTGCTTTTGGTTTCCACCCCAAGAAAAATTCGGGAGGCCCTGCCAATTTCTGTTGGAGTTATTCTCAAAATTCCGATTCCTATGCACATTACCAAAAAAATTGACTGATTCCGGATTGGCTCTACAATATTCTGCATTGTGCCCATTATTACCACAAATGTCACACCAACTCGGAGCTTGCTGAACTGCATTAACCTGGCCCTGGTGTTGGTTCATACTCAGTTTATTGAACTGAGTCATCATTTGATGTTGGAACGAAGCTAACTGTGCTGCCAAGGCATTCAAACCATCTACTTCTATCAACCCTGGTCTCTTTCCTTCCTCTCTCGATGACTCGCTGTACCACTCTAGATTTCCTTGAGCAATTCTGTTCAACAAAGTATACAACTCATCATAAGTCTTCTCCAAGGCTTGCCCACCCGATGCAGAGTCTAGTAATATTTTCGTGTGTGGGTCTAGACTTTCTACAAAGGTATGTGCCAGCACTTCATTTGATTGCTGGTGATGGGGACAATCTCTCAACAATGACTTGAATCTTTCCCAAGCCATATATAAGTTCTCATCAGGCCTCTGCTTGAAACTGAGTATTTCACTTCTCAACTTTGTAGTTTTGCCTGAAGGGAAGAATCTGATAAGGAACTTCTTATCCAAGTCATTCCATGAAGTTATGGAGTTCGGTGGCTCAGCCTTCAACCACGTTTTCGCCTCTCCCAACAGTGAAAATGGGAAGAGGGTTAGTCGGACATAATTTGTGGACACGCTGGTGGGGACAAACGTGTTACTAATCTCTAAAAAGCTCTGTAGGTGCTGCTGCGGGTCCTCATGTGCCATCCCAGTGAATTGACCACTAGAATATAACAGCTGCACCATGTTTTGTTTAAGCTCAAAGTGCCCTCCAGGCTCCGGTTTACGAATGCTAGAGGTCACATTCGTCACTAGTGGGATTGCCACTTCGCGAACTGGTCTAGCTGCCATTGCTGTCAATGACAATTGTGCTTGTCCCTTGGGTGGTTGTTGTTGTACCTTTTCTTGAAGTCTCTACAGCTTTTTCTCTAGAGCTACTCTCCTTCGCAAATGGATTTGACGTTCTGGTTCAAGCAGCGGTTCCACAAGCTCTCTATTACTAGCCAGCTCGGCAGGACAACCTATCACCTGCAATAAGTAGACTAAGACCAAGTTTCTCAACACTTAAGGAAATTTAAAAATCACACAAAACAAGATAAATTATCAAAACTTCGCCTAGTCCTCGGCAACGGCGCCAAAAACTTGACATGCCCGATTCGTGCGTCCGTAAGTGTATGGGTCGTGCAAGTAATATAGTGGCTCTTTTAGAAAACCAGAATGTCGAACCCACATGGACTGGACCCATTCCTCTAACTACCCATTTCAAGTGTGATCTTAACTTTCTCAAGTGTTGGTTATAGAAGTTTTCGACGGAGATTTAATTAAGTCTAGTTTTGGTCAACGAAATATCCTAAATTTACTCGAGGATCAATATAGAGTTAAAACCAGATAATCATGCAATACTACGATTTGCAATGGGTTAAGCATGACACTATCGATTGTTGTTTCACATAAATAGAATTGCATGCTCATGGTCTTTCGAGCCTCTAAACACGACAAACTAGCCTCACTGCATCATTGTGAGCGAGGATGTTAATTTCTAGTTCGCGGACAATTAATTATGTTATGGTTTACAGGGAAACGATTAGGGACTTTCGTGCATCTAACCATTTAACTCAACTTAGCCTCACAACTACTTCTTCGAGTGGTGATGTGATAATCCTAAGTTGGTCTTTAATAAACCCCATTTTGTCAACCAAGCAAGGTGTTAGGTATATTTCTATCCTAACACGAAATTATATCGTGAGATACAAACATGCTCCTTACATTCTCATGTCCTGACCTAGGTAATTCTTTCTCAAGCAATTTCCCAAGCTAACGTATATGTTTTCATGGTGATCAATCATAAAAACAACCAACAATCCACTATGCAAGACGAAAGCAACAATCAATAACTTAATTCCAAAACAATTTCATAAAATCACAATCATAATTCATGGCTTCAACCCTAGAGGAAGGGTTCTTGCCATTCATGTTCGTAAAACTACAACTAACTACTACTAAACTAACATACTTACATGAATTTGGTAGATGAGAAGCGAATTTGACAAACCCTAGATGAGTTCTCCCACTTCTCCCTTCACTCCTAGGTAGTTTTCCAGAATAAAATCGTGACCAAATGGTTTTAGGAGCTAAGGGACCTATTTATAATAAATGAGAAATGTGCACAATTTAGCCTATAGTGGAATGGCTCCGTGTCACAGAGTGTATCGCGGAGCACTGCCTCCGTGACGCGGAGGTAACGCGAAGGCTTTCTGGAAATCACACAAAATCGACCCTAGGCTGCCTTCTTGTCGCGTTGGCAGCATGTCACGCTGCTTGGGCAGCGCGATGGCATGCTGCTGGCCTGGCGTGGCATGGCGCTGGCGCGGGGCTGGCCTACCGTGGCACGTTGCTGCCGCATCTGCTCGCTTTCCATGCCTACTCCTTGCCGACTTCCGCTGATTTCTTCCGACTCCATTCCTTTCCTTCACCAACTTATAAATTAGTTCCTCCAAATCATTGAAACCTACAAAACAAGGACTAATCATGTTGGTTAGCACATATATTCACATTTATATAAAATTACATGAAAATGTATAAAATAAATTAGATAAACAAGACTACATTAAGGTATAAAGCATCACTCGGGCATGCTATTTTAGCCCACGATCATATTTTACATAAGAAAATAAAATCATGGACACCGATATTGATATACTTCTATCCCTGGCTCAAAAAGTCAACCTCGAACCCGCAAGAGCAAAACTGAAATTTTATTTGATTATCATGTTATTCATGATGTAAAGAACTCAAATATGAAATTTTATCCAAAATAGATCTCAAATCTACATTGAGTTCATCAAAATCTGATTTCTTAACTTTAGACTCAAAATCCTCAATTTTCCTCTAATAAACTCACGGATAAAAATGAAAACCAACTGAACAAATCATAGAGAAATACCAAAATAAGAATTAATTACTTACCCCCTCCTTAAATATAAAAGAATGCCACAAAATCACTCAATTGTGAGCTCTAGAACTCCAAATATACTCAAAATACCAAATAAACACAGTCTGTGAAGAAATACACTATTCACGTATTCATATAAGGATGCACCAACAACTTTAATTTTCACTAAAATGGCCATAATTTCATCAGATGAGCTCGAAATGCGACAATTCTCTTTTCTATAATTCCTAAATAATGATACGGACCTACTCTTTTAATCAAAACTCTATTTGGTGCTCGTTTGCCCCATCAGACATCATTTTTGCTCCTTTAAGAATTATTTCATCTTTTGTAATAAAAAACCCGATCTTGACTTATTGAAATTGCACCAAATTTTTTAGATAACTCCTATAATTCATGCTAAGAATTTTGAAAGTCTCGGAGTAATTTTTAGATCTTCAATACTAAAAACGAACCTCTGAGTTGTCACATTTTATGCCTAAAACCATGCTAAACACACAAAACGTTCAAATCGACCCAAAAGCCATTTGGAATCCTCCAATCACAAACCAAATAAACAGTTGACCGTGGTCAAACTTAGCTTCCTTAAAGCTCATAAATTCAACCAAAGGTTTAAATCACTCAGAACACCTCGGGATCCATGCAAACTACCCAACTAAGTCATAAATTACCATTCGGAACTAACAAAGCTTTCAGAACCCAAATTCGAGCTCGTCAACCTGAAATGTTGACTTTGTCAAACCTCTCAAACTTCAAACCTTCTAAAAACTGAAAATCTTATCCAATCTTTATTGGATCATCTCGGGAATTGTGTCATCCAACTCTGCAAATCATAAATAACAAAATAAATATGAGGAAAGGTTCAACCTAGGGAAATGGGTCAAAAATCCCAAAATGACCATGTGGGTTGTTACACTTCTAGGCTTGGCTAATATCTACGCTTCCTGTACTTCTACATATCTGAAACCTGTGGCAGGGATAGGGAGTTATCCTGAACATACACATTTTAACCATCATTTCCATCATGGGGGAAACATTCATAGGGCTTATAGTATGGAAATTATGAGAACGAATCATTCAAGAAAAATGCTAGGCATATACTTGATATAACATGATCTTATGAGCCGATAAGGAAAATCTTAAGGATTGAGTCCATAGAGATGAGCATGATGAGAGACATGAGTTTACATAAATAACGAGGGTCATGACATGAATCTAAGATTTATGGAATCATGGAAGAAGACTGAAATCACCATCTGAATTATTTACTTCTCATTCTATGAATCTGTGTACGAATACACGTAAAGGGTACTAACATAGACATGGGCCTAACATGTTCACATACGAGATGAGTAGAGTATCGCATAGACTAAAGTATGGAAGGATACCTGAATAAGCGTGAATCGATCTCCCATAGCTACTGATCCTGTACCTTCACACTTAAAACTCAAGGCTTGACCTGGTCCTTTACCTTATAATCTCCCCCTTAGCTTAAAGGCCATCATTTTGAGGATTGGATTCCCTTCTTAAGGCTAGGAAGAAATCACTATCTCTTGACTTCCCATTCACCTATAATACTATCACGGAAGGCTTCATACTTCTCCCGTTGTACTCCCCCACTCTTTTGGTTCCTTACTTCAAGTTCACGAATTCTTCTGCCTTAGCTTCTCTTAACTCCTACAGGGAGAAATAATTCGAGAGCACCTCTTATTCCACTGACTGACATTATGCTTTGGAGTATGTGAATACACGAGTTAGAAGGATAGAAAGATATTTCATCACACGACATAGGTCATGAAAGAAGGGAAATTTCCTAAAACATTTTGTAGCCCCTTCATCAGAAGTGTGGCGCGTTTCACACCCATGAAAAAGGCTCTACTTAATGTAGCTTTCAGACACCCTAGGACACTTAAAAACCTAATGCTCTGATACCAAGTTTGTCACGACCCAAACATAGGCCCAGATAGAGACACGAGACAAAGAACCCCGAGAGGCTCCAAGTCGACCCATGGCATGAATATAACAACTAAGAGCATATTATAAATAGATATTGATATAATAAAATGTGCTTAAGAGGAAGTTTGCATTCATATCAATCTAAAATAGGGTCAACAATGACAAGCTGATTTCTACATAATATTTGAAAAGCTCAAACATAAATGATGAGCTGATGGGAAAAATCCCCAACTAGCTCAAGAAAAGAATGTTTGTAACTAAAATAACTTGTCTATAGATAACTAAATGTACTCAAAAGGATGAGGACTCACCAATCCTAGCTAGCACAGGTCTGAGAGGAAAGTAAGACTAATGGTACGGCTGAGACTGATCTCTCAGACCTATATCCTGAAACGATATAGCATAGAATATGCAGTAAGTACTTGGAATATACAGAGTATGCAAGGTAAGTAAAAATGGACAGTTAAAATACATAAGAGTTCATAAGAATAGGAAAGCATGAACGTGAAGTATATATCATAATATAAACATGAGAGCTCAAGGTTTTCAAATCATTCATAATTTATTCGTAATCATAATCGTAAGAGAAACTTTCTAAAAACATAGCTTGAGCCAAAGTAACATAACATGAAAATGCATAAATCATGAGTAACAATGGGAGGACTCGTCTTAACTAATACCATCATGATAGAGCTTACATAATGCCCTACTATTTCACCCAAGTGGTCAGGACCGCCCCCCGTTAGCCAGGAAAGGGGACATGCAATATAGTGATATCATAGGGATCTAATAATATATGTATATACCTATGGTGGCACGTAGTTCTGAGACCACAGGGTTTACCTGAACGTCGGGTCTACTCGGTGCTAGACACTAGTCTCCTAAAAACATGCACGTGAGGACTCATATAGTAATCGTGAAATCATTCATGAATTTCATGGCCAAGTAAATAATAAAATAATTGATCCCATTAGAAATACATGATTAGCCATGAATAAGGGCCCATGAGTTGGCCAAGAGTCATAAATCCATAAATCATGAAAACCATGCATACTTAAAAAAAATTATATCCTTGATATTCATAAATCCATGAAGAGTACTTGAAGAGAAATCATAACATGAATCATAAATCATAATTTAGACTTAGTAAGATCAAAATCATAATATAATCATAACTTGACTTTTCATGAAACTTACATAATTAGGCATAATTTAATTAAAATTTGAATGTGTGAATTAATAATCAAAATAGGTATAAAATCTGCTCATAGATCATAAAACATGATTTGATACATGAAAGGAATTGACCCATAGATAGATCATACAGAATTTCACAAAATTTGGGTGTAATGCCCCGAAAACCCTAAGATCAGACTCGAAAGTTGAAAAGGAGAAAATAGGATTTTCTACACCAGGTCACAAAACGAGTCGTGCTGTGACCCGTGGGGTAGGCCATGAGTTTTGGAGTGACTCATGAGGAAGGGTCTAGACTTGGTTGAAAATTTGGGAAATTGAGTGACCACAAGTCGTGGTCAACACCATGAGTCGTCATGTGAGTCATGGTCAACGGTTGACTGAAAGTTGGAAAATTCAGGCATTGTACATAATGAATCATCACCACGACTCGTCGGGTACACCACGAGTCGTGGTGTACCCCGTGATGCCCCATGATTAGAAATCTTAGTTCAGTGGCAATGGGAGACGTCATGAGTCGTTAGGTCTCCTGATGACTTGTGAAGTTAGTTCTTGGTAGGCTGTTGAATTTGAAGAAAATTTCCAGATCACATCATGACTTGGCACCACGAGTCGTCCCTAACCTCACGACTCACGGAGTGCCTCGTGGGAACTAGCAGGGTCCTTATTCCTGTGAATTTCCTAGGGTGTTTTACATAATTTACTAAATACCTAGACTCGAAACTACGTCATTTTGGGTTTTAATCAGGGGATTTAAAGGGGTAACCGACATTTTGACTTCACTCCTCGCATCCCCTCAGAAGTTAGAACGTAGAATTCTCTCGGAAAGACTTAGAGCAGAAGCTAGGGAAATCGAATTCTAATCATATTTTCAAGGGATTTCAATCACCAGGTATGTGGGAATTCAACAAGGAAATATTTCTTCCCTTGTGTCCCTAAAAATCTTCACTATTTTCCTATTTCAGTTTAGCCCTGTGAATTCGAAATGTAGAAGATTATCAGACTTATATGCTCAAAATTTTGAGTAGTATATTTCTCATGATTTTAATTGCTTATTATTCCTTGGTTTTAGACTTTTATGAGAATTGTATCTTGTGGAATAATTTAGCCCTAAGTCTCAGTTTAGTAGAATTTAGGATCTTGCATGTTGGACTAGTTTCCCTGTAGCTTGATTCTAATAGATCGAAATCCCTATATTATTAGTGTATGTGGAAATTTTGGTCATATATTTACATGCCCAGTCTCAGTCAAATTATTAGACTCAGTGTTGTCCAGAAATGTCAGCTGATCAGTTTGACTACAATTAATTCTTGAGGTGTCAGTGATGCCTCCCAGTTATCAGTATTAGACTCAATATCAAATTTTAGTGGCTCTTTAGGAGATCATGACACTTCCAGATAAGTAGATCTAACCAGCCTTAGGACCTTAGTTTATATTATAGTTTGTTGTTTAGACGGTTACGACGCTTCCAGATAAGTAGCTCTGACTAGTCCTAGAACACCAGTTATAGAATCCGGTCTAATAAGACTCTCAAGGTACTTCCAAATAGGTATTCCTGACTTAGTATTGGGCCCCAATTTCGAGCTATCAGCTTAGTAGTCAGTCTAGGACTATCCAGTGGGAGTAGGACTTAACACTGAGTGGACCAGGGTTCAGCGCACCCAGGTTAACAGAACTACATTGACACCGTAAGTTATATTTTATTTGCCTCATGGCCCCAAACCTGTTATCACTCAGTTCATGCCTCTATACCCTAGCAAGGTATATTGGGTCCTATCGATGGGGTGTATCTAGCAGACTTCATGTCTAGCTCACGTGGTTATATATCGTTTATAGACTCTCCTACTAGTCAGTTCAGTTAAGTCTCAGATTTGCTCGGTTGGAACAATTTCAGACTACTCACTTCAAATCAGTTCAGTATAGTATTTCAAATTAGTATCTCAGATTTAGGGCATGTCTTTGACCATTAGAAAGGGTCTTTTTGACCATTTCAGTATATTTAGTTTATTCAGTTTCAGCATTTCAGTTGGTCATTGCATGTCTTTACAGTTCAGTTGTTTTATTCTCTGTGTTATGGTTTCTCCCACTTGCTCAGTATATTCAAAGTGCTGATGCATACCTTTTATGTTGTATCATTTTATGATACAATTGCAGGTTTTTAGTCTCAGCTCTGTTAGCAGATCTTGCCCAGATGTTTTCAGCTACATTAGTAGTGAGTCCTTATTTTTCGAGGACGAGGATTTTTTCTTTTTAGTTATATTTCTTTCAGTTAGATTTAGAGTTAGTTGGGGGCTTGTCCTAGCAATTCATCATATAGATGGCTTTCATACACAGACAGAGTTTCAGATTCTTAGTTTTGTTTATAGTTGTATTAAAACATTATGATTTAGTTCTTCTTCATAAATGTTTTATTTTATTATTTTAAAGTTTCCGCTATGTTTTTACTTAGAATGCTAGCGTTATGATAGACCATGAGTTGACTTGGGATTACTTTTGACTCCTAGTACCGTATCTCGTCAAGGGTATAGACTCGGGGTGTGACAAACTTGGTATCAGAGCACTAGGTTTAGAGTATCCTAAGATGTCTGAAAGCCGCGATGAATAGAGTCTTTTTCATGAGTATGAAGCGTGCCACACTTATGGCGAGGAGGCTACAAGATGTTATTAGGAAAATTCCCTTTTGTTCATACTCTTTATCATGCATCCAAGTTCAATTCTATAAACATTCTCCTAACTCGTGCTCTATTTCGTTTAAGTGAAATCATGTCTCCACAACGTGGTAATGGAAGAAGGGTCAGCAATGCTCACCGGCCTGCCGCACCAGCTCCAGCAGTCCCTCAAGATGACCCAGTGTCCTCGGTAGAGTTCAGAGCGGCCATCCAGCTGCTCGCAAAGACTGTCATGAACCAAGTGAACCAGCAGGTGGTTCCAGTCAATACTAATGGGTCCGCAGCAAATGCCTGAGTTTGGGACTTCACCCGGATCAACCCTCTAGTATTCTATGGATCTAAGGTGGGAGAGGACCCATAGGAGTTCATGGATGAGATCAGGAAGATCACCCAAATTATGGGTGTTAGCTCCTCTGAGAGTGCTGACCTGGCCCTACCAGCTAAAAAGGGTAGCCCAAATCTGGTATGGATAGTGGAAGGAGAGGACACTAGTGGGAGTAGAACCAGTGGACTGGGAGGAGTTCACCACAACCTTCCTAGATAGGTTTTTCCTAGGGAGCTCAAGGAGGCTAAGGTGGGTGCCTTTATGAACCTGAAAAAAGGAAATCGGACGGTGGAAGAGTATGCCCTGGAGTTTACAAGGTTGTATAAATATGCTCCAGATATGGTAGCTAAGCCAAGGCCTCGCATGTTGAAGTTCCTTAATGGAGTATCGAACATTGTCCTCAAGGAGTGCAGGAATGCTATGCTTATTAAGGATATCGATCTCTCTAGCCTCATAGTTCATATCCAGTAGATTGAGGCAGAAAAATTAAAAGACTTGGAGTGGGAGAAAAAATGGGCAAGAACTGGCCAGTCAGATTATAGCCACCAGAGATCTGGCAATAGTAACCACCCACAGTAGCAGCAACAACAACAGTAGCAGAAGGCTCCAGCACCCACTTCAGCTAGTGACCCTACTTTTCGGTCCCGCAAGAATCGAAGGGGTGGAGCATCTGGCTCATAGTCCTAGAGTCATAATGCCAACAACCGCTACTGCTACCTAACATGCCTTAAGTGTGGCAAGAACCATCCAGGAGAACGCCTTCAGGGCCGAGAGGGTTGTTTTGGGTGTGGAAAGCTTGGTCATCGACTCAAGGAATGCCCATCATCAGGACGGGGGAGATCGCAATCCACTGCTTTAATAGCTCCAGCAGGCCGACCAGCTCAGTAGGACAACAATTCAGGTACAAATGGAGGCTAGTGCCAAAATGATTTTCATGCTTTGTCCTCTTGTTAGGATCGGGAGAGCTCACCTGACATGGTACCGGGTATGTTACGCCTTTTTCATCTAGACGTGTATGCGCTACTAGATCCAGGAGCCACACTTTTGTTCATTAATCACTATGTAGCTGTCCAGTTTGATATCAGTCCAGAAGTCCTCTCGGAACCATTCTCAGTCTCCACCCCAATTGGAAAGTCAGTTAGAGCCAGCTAGCTGGGTGTGTAGAAACTGCACAGTCTCAATCTTGAATAAGGTCATTCCAACTGATCTTTTAGAGTTATACATGGTTGACTTTGACTTCATTCTTGTCATGGATTGGTTACACTCCAATTATGCCTCAGTCGACTACAGAACTAGAGTCGTCAGGTTTCAGTTCCCTAATGATCCAACTTTAGAGTGGACGGGCAATAGTTCAGTGCCTAAGGGTCATTTTATTTCCTACCTTAAGGCCAGAAAGAATATTTCCAAAGGTTGTATTTATCATCTAGATCGGGTCAAAGATTCCAACTTTGATACCCCAATTATCTAGTCAGTTCCAGTTGTCAGCGAGTTCCCTGACGTGTTTCCTGAAGATCTTCCCGTAGTCCCTCCTGAGTGGGAAGTAGAATTTGGCATAGACCTTCTTCCAAACACTAATCCCTTCTCCATACCTCCTTACAGAATGGCTCTAGCTAAGATGAAGGAGCAGCTAAGGACCTTCTTGATAAAGATTTTATCAAACCCAACATCTCTCCCTAGGGTGCTCTAGTACTATTCGTGCGAAAGAAAGAGGGTACCCTCAAAATATGCATTGATTACCGTTAGTTGAACAAGGTCACAGTCAAGTAGGTATCCCCTACACAAGATTAACGACTTATTCGAGCAGCTTTAGGGAGCTAGTTGTTTCTCCAAGATAGATCTCAGGTCGGGGTATCATCAGCTAAGAGTCAAAGAATGTGACATATCAAAAGTCGTTATGGTCACTACGAATTTATGGTTATGTACTTCAGACTAACTAATGCCCCTGTAGCTTTCATGGAACTGATGAATAGAGTCTTCAGCAGTATCTAGACATGTTCGTTATTGTATTCATTGATGACATTATAGAGTCTTCAGCAGTATCTCTACCTGAGGATTGTGCTTCAGATGCTTAGAGACCTCCAATTGTTCGCTAAGTTCAACAAATGCAAATTCTAGTTAAAGTCTGTGAATTTCCTTATTCATGTGGTCTAGGGTGAAGGGCTTCAGACGCTTAGAGACCGCCAGTTGTTCGCTAAGTTCAACAAATACAAATTCTAGTTAAAGTCTATGAATTTCCTTATTCATGTGGTCTGGGGTGAAGGTATTCAGATAGATCGTCAAAAGATAGCAGCAGTGAAAGACTAGCCAAGACCTACTTCAATTGAAATTAAAAGTTTCTTGGGTCTAGCCGGTTATTACCGACGTTTTTTGGAAGGTTTTTCCTCTATTGCATCCCTTATAATTAAGTTGACCAAGAAAAAGGTGAAATTTTAGTGGTCAAATGCGTGTGATAAGAGTTTCCAGGAGTTGAAGACTCGGCTCACTACCGCTCCAGTTTTGGCCTTACCAGAGGAACAGATGGGTTTGTGGTGTATTGTGACACCTCCAGAGTTGGACTTGGTTGCATTTTGATGCAGCCGGATAAGGTGATAGCTTACGCATACGGATAGCTCAAGGTTCATGAGAAAAACTATCCGACTCATGACCTAGAGTTGGCAGCGGTGGTGTTTGCGTTGAAAATATGGAGGCACTACCTTTACAGGGATCATATGGATGTATTCACTGATCATAAGAGCCTTTAGTATGTGTTCAGTCAGGAAGATCTAAATCTCATCAGAGAAGATGGTTGGAGCTACTGAAGTACTATGACATAAGTGTGTTGTATCACCCGAGCAAAGACAATGTGGTGGTTGATTCCCTAAGAAGGATGTTTATGAGGATCGTGGCTCATGTTGAAGAGGAAAAAAGGGAACTGTCAAAGGATATACACAGGTTAGCTCGGTTGGGAGTGCAGTTGGTTGATACAACTAAGGACGGAGTAGTTGTGTAGAGTGGATCAGATTCCTCGTTGGTAGTTGAAGTTAAATCAAGGCAGGATGAAGATCCCATAATGCTTAAGATGAAGGAGGCAGTTCTCAAAAAAGAAGTGGAGGCTTTCTCCTAAGGGGGAGATGGTGTACTTCATTACCAGGGTAGGTTATGCGTACGGATGTGGGTGATTTGAGATAGTAGATACTGGCTGAAGCACACAGTTCGAGATATTTCATCCACCCAGGTGCTACTAAGATGTACTGTGACTTACGGAATATTTACTAGTGGAACAACATGAAGAGAGACATCGTAGAATTTGTAGTTAAGTGCCCGAACTGCCAGTAAGTTAAGGTGGAACACCAGAGATCGGAGGTATGACTAAGGATATCCGCATACCCACATGGATGTGGGAATAAGTAAATATGGATTTTATTACAGGTCTACCTCGGATTCGTCGGCAGCATGACTCAATCTGGGTGATAATAGACCGAATAACCAAGTCAGCATATTTCTCCCAATTAAAAATACAGACTCAGCTGAGGACTATGCTAGGCTTTATATTTGGGAGTTGTTCAGACTTCATGGGGTGCCCTTTTCCATTATTTCAAATAGAGGTACCCAGTTCACCTTGCATTTTTGGAAGTCTTTTTAGAAGGGCTCGGTATCTAGGTCAAGCTCAGCATAACTTTTCACCCACAGGCTGATAGACAGGTTGAGCGGACTATACAGACTTTAGAGGATATGTTCAGAGAATGTGTGATTGATTTCAAGGGCGGTTGGGATGATCACCTACCTCTCATCGAGTTTGCGTACAACAACAACTACCACTCCAATATCCAGATGGCACCGTTTGAGGCATTATATGGTAGGAGGTGTAGATCTCCTATAGGGTGGTTTGAGGTTGGTGAGGCTACCTTTATAGGGCTAGACTCCGTTCATGAAGCTATGCAGAAAGTACAACTCATCTGAGAAATATTAAAAACAACTCAGAGCCGCCAGAAATCCTATGCTGATGTGACGAAAAGAGAGTTAGAGTTTGCAGTGGATGATTGGGTGTATCTGAAAATTTCACCCATTAAAGGGGTGATGAGATCTGGGAAGAAAGGAAAACTCTGTCCGAGATATGTGGGACCCTACAGAATTTTGAGGTGAATTGGTAATGTAGCCTATAAGCTAAATTACCTTCAGAGTAGGCATCTGTGCACCATGTATTCCATGTGTCACTATTGAAGAAGTGCATCAGTGATCCAACTTCAGTTATACCACTAGATTGTATGGGAGTGAAAGATAGTCTCTCTTATGAAGAGGCCCCAGTTCAGATCCTTAACCATCAGGTTCGTAAGCTGAGTAACAAAGAAATAGCTTTAGTTAAAGTCTTGTGGGGGAATCAACATGTTGAAGGAGCTACGTGGGAAGCCGAAGTAGATATGATGGCTAGATACCCACATTTATTCCCTTCCAGCTCAGTTTCAGTTTAAGGTATCAATTTTCTCCCTAAAACTATATTTAGTTACATTTTCAGTCCATGTTTTTAGTTTTCATGTTAATAAATGTGTGTATGATTCGTGAATTCAATTCAGTCATGTAGTTCTGTTCAAAGGTAGTCATTTTGTTAGTTTTCAGTTTATATGATCAGTATTTGAAGATGATGATTGCATTTCTCAACTTTTTTGTATGTTTTTCAACATTCGAGGATGAATGTTCCCAAGGGAGAGATATTGTAATGCCTCGGAAACGCTAAGATCATACCTAGGAGTGGATACGGAGAAAATCGGATTTTCTGCACCAGGTCACAGAACAAGTCATCCTGTGACCCGTGGGGTAGGCCACAAGTCCTGGAGTGACTCGTGGGGAAGGGTCCGGACTTGATAAAAAATTTGGGAAATTGAGTGACAACGGGTGTGACCATGAGTCATGGTCAAGGGTTGACTGAACTTTGGAAAATTCAAGCGGTGTAGCTAATGAATCATCACCACCACTCGTCGGGTACACCATGAGTCGTGGTGTCCTCAGTGATGACCCAAGAAGAGAAATATTGGTTCACCGGCAACAGGAGACGTCACGAGTCGTTAGGTCTCCTAACAATTCATGAAGTTAGTCATTGGCAGGCTACTGAATTTGAAGAAAATTTCTAGCTCACATCACAACTTGGCACCACAAGTCGTCCCTGGCCTCACGACTCGTGGAGAGCCTCGTGGGGACTGGCAGGGTCCTTTTTCTTGCAAATTTCCTAGGGTTTTTTACGCAATTTCCTAAACTCCTAAACTCTAAACTATGTCGTTTAGGATTTTAAACAGGGGATATAGAGGGGTAACCGACGGTTTTACCTTATTCCTTGCATCCCCTCATAAGTTAGAACATAGAATTCTCTCAGAAAGACTCAGAGCAGAAGCTAGGACAATCGAATTCTCCTAAGATTTTCAAGAGGTTCTGTCAGGGATTTCCATCACCAGGCATGTGGGAATTCAACAAGGGAATAGTTCTTCCCTTGTGTCCCCAAAAATCTTTGCTATTTTCCTCTTTCAGTTTAGCCCTGTGAATTTGAAATGTTGAAAACTGTTAGACTTATATCCTAAAAATTTCGAGTAGTATATTTCTCGTTATTTTAATTGGTTATTATTCCCTATTTTTAGACTTTTATGAGAATTGTATCTTGTAAAATAGTTTAGCCCTAAGTCTCAGTTCAGTAGAATTTAGGATCTTGCGTGTTGGACTAGTTTCCCTATAACTTGATTCAAACATATTGAAATCCCCATATTATTAATGTATGTGGAAATATTAGTCAGATATTCACATGTCTAGTCTCAATCAGATTATTAGACTCAGTATTGTCCAGAAATGTCAGCTGATCAGTTTGACAACAGTTAATTCTTGAGGTGTCTTTGATGCCTCCCAATTATCAGTATTAGACTCAGTATCAGATTTTAATAACACTTTAGGTGGTCATGACACTTCCAAATAAGCATCTCTAACCAGCCTTAGGACCCTAGTTTCAGATTACAGTTTGTTCAATAGACGGTTACAATGCATTCAAATAAGCAGCTCTGACCAGTCTTAGAACACCAGTTATAGAATCCAATCTGATAAAACTCTCGGGGTAATTCCAGATAGGTTTTCCTAACTCAGCCTTGGGCCCCAATTTCGAGCTATTAGCTTAGTATTCAGTCTATGACTATCCAGTGGAAGTGGGACTTAGCACCGAGCGAATCGGGGTTCTAGCGCACTCAGGTTTCCAGAACTATGTTGCCACCATATGTTATATTTTATTTGTCTCATGGCCCCAGACCTATGATCACTCAGTTTATGCCTCTATACCCTAGCAAGTTATATTGGGTCCTACCAATGGGGTGTATACATTGGACTCCACATCTACCTCACGTGATTATATGTCGGTTATAGAATCTCTCACTACTCAGTTCAGTTCAGTCTCAGATTTGCTCAGTTAGAACAGTTTCATACTACTCAATTCAGATCATATTAATTCAGTACAGTATTTCAGATTAGTATCTCAGATTTAGTGCATGTCTTTGACCATCAGACAGGGTCATTTCGCTGTTTTAGTATATTTAGTTTATTTAGTTTCAGCATTTCAGTTGGTCATTGCATGTCTTTATAGTTCAGTTGTTTTATTCTCTGTGTTATAGTTTCTCCCACTCACTCACTACATTCAAAGTACTGACGCATACCTTTTATGTTGTATCATTTTATGATACAGCTGTAGGTTCTCAGTCTCAGCTCCATTAGCAGATCTCGCCCAAAAGTTTTCAGCTGCATCAGTGGTGAGTCCTTATTTTTATAGGACGAGGATTATTTCTTTTTTGTTATATTTCTTTAAGTTAGATTTAGAGTTATCTGGGGGCTTGTCCCAGCAACTCATCATATAGATGGCTTTCATACATAGACAGAGTTTTAGATTCTTAGTTTTGTTTTCAGTTGTATGAAAACATTATGATTTAGTTCTTCCTCATAAATGTTTAATTTTTTTATTTTAAAGTTTTCTCTATGTTTATACTCAGAATGCTAGTGTTATGATAGACCATGGGTTGACTTGGGGTCACTTGTGACTCCAATTACCATGTATCGTCCAGGGTATAGACTTGGGGTGTGACATAGGGATAAACCCCAATAGATCAGTAACTTAAATCTAGAATTGAAATCCATGGAATTGAGAAGAATTTAGGGCATGACAGTGAAAGGAACTCTCATTCATTGCCTTACATACCTAGTTTGATGATCCCTTAACTTATCTTGAAGAGTCCAAGAAGATTGGAAGAGGTTGAAGAAGAACCCTAGCTCCTTTCTTGAGAGAAAATTCAACTATCGATCTTTTGGAGAGGGTGAAGATTTAGGCTAGGTTAATCCCTTTAAGTTGACCTTAAGAAAGCCCAAAACGAAGTCCTTTAGGAGTTAGAAGCATAGGAGTTTATCAAAATACCCCCAAACTGCCAAGAAAAGATCTGGAACTGGCGGTTCCAATGACCAACAGGACAGGTCGTTGGTTGCTAGGACGACCTGTTTTGAGGTTCATTGTTTGCCTGTTGTTGTTTCAGTAAACTGCTCATAATTGTTTACTCCGAACTCCGATTGATGCAAGGTGAAATGCGTTGAAAAGAAGACTCCAAAGGATTCAATTTGAGGTATTAGATAACCCAAAAACATTTTGTAAAATGGGACCTATAATCATTTGAAGTTGACTCTTGTAAGAACTTATACAAAGACTCAATCGATAAGGAGGCTCTCAACTCAACTTTATGCTAATGGTTCCTTATGAGTCAACTTAGTCAAAGGTGATGCAATGGATGAGAAACCTCCAACAAACCTCCGGTAGTAGCCAGCTAGGCCCAAGAAACTTTGAATTTCTGAAAGATTCACCGGTCTAGGCCAATTCTTCACTGCCTCTATCTTCTAGGAATCTACCCTTATGCCTTCGTTTGACACCACATAACCCAGAAATGCTATCGAGTTCATCCAAAATACACACTTGCTAAACTTTGCATACAACTAACGATCCTTGCGGGTTGCAGCACTATTCTCAAATGAGTGGCATGCTACACCTCGCTCCGAGAGTATATAAGAATGTCGTCGATGAACACGATCACCAACATGTCCAGATATTGCTTGAACACCCTATTCATCAGGTCCATAAAAGCTGTAGGAGCATTGGTTAGCCCAAAAGACATAACAACAAATACGTAGTGACCATACCGAGTCTTGAAAGCGGTCTTCGAGATGTCACTCTCCCGAACCCAAAGCTGATGATATTCAGACCTGAGATCGATCTTGGTGAAGCACTTGGCACCTTGAAACTAGTCAAACAAATCATCGATCCTGGGTAAAGGGTACCTGGTCTTGACGGTAACCTTGTTCAACTTCCGGTAGTCAATACACATGCGAAGGGAACCGTCCTTCTTTCGAACAAATAGGACTGGTGCACCCTATTGGGACTGGCTCGGTCTAATGAAGCCCTTGTCCAACAGATCCTTCAACTGCTACTTCAATTCCTTTAGCTCGGATGGAGCCATCCTTTAAGGAGGGATACAAATAGGCTGCATATCGGGAAATAGATCAATACCGAAATCAATTTCCCTTTCCGGAGGAATACCTGGCAAGTCCTCGGGAAACACCTCCAGGTATTCGCACACCACCGGAACTGACTGAATAGTCGGGTTCTCGGACTCCACATCCTTAACCTTAATTAGGTGGTACATGCACCCCTTAGAGATCATCTTCCTAGCCTTCAGGTAGGAAATAAACCGACCTGCTGGCACCGCCAAACTATTCTCCACTCCACAACTGACTCACCTGGAAAATGAAACTCCATAGTATGAATCCTATAATTAATTGAAGCATAACATGAAAATAACCAATCCATATCCAAAATGATGTCAAAATAATTCATGGCCATATCTACTAAGTCTGCGGAGTTAACCTTATGCAAAACAGTGACCAGGCACCCTCTATATACCCGTCTAGCTACAACCGAGTCACCGATATGGGTAGAAACTAAAAGTGGTTCTGGCAAGGTCTCGGGACTAACTCCAAGACTACTAGCAATGTAAGGAGTCATGAAAGACAATGTAGCTCTATGATCTAGCAAGGAATAAACATCAATATGAAAGACACGCAACATACCAGTGACCATGTCTGGCGAAGTCTCCTACTCCTGGAGTGAGGCAAGGGCATAGAATCAGTTCTGGCACTGACCGCCTCCCCCACTAGTAGATGATCCCTGTGGAGATGAACAGGCTGGAGCTGTTGATGTCCTGGTGGTCTATGCTCGACCACTATCATGAAACTGTCTGGCATACGTACATGCTCGGCGCATGTGCCCAGGCCTACCACACCCGAAGAAGACATTTAAACCAAGTAGGCACTCCCCGGTGTGACTCTTGCCACACTTCCCATAGGCTGGAGAGGTATACTCTAATTGGTTGCCCCTCTGATCCCTCGACCCTGAAGCCCTACTCCTCTGATCACCCCTGGGTCTGGATGGAACACTAGCTGATGATGGTGCTAGGGCTAGTGACCTCTGCTGAAACTATGGACGGTAGCCACCGCCGAACCTTTGATGTGAAAACCCACGACTATCTGTCTGAGCTCTCTTTGCCTTCATCTCCCTCGCATGATCCGCCTCCATCCATTGGGCGTACAACACTATGTGAGGAAATTCCATATCCTTATGAAGCATCACGATCCTACAATCCTTGTCTAAATAACCAGCCACACCATGAACAAATCGGCTCATCCGCGCCCTCTGATCCATCACCAACTCTGGGGCGTATTTCGACAAGAGAGTGAACTCAAGTGAATACTCCAACACTGTCATATTTCTTTGTTTGAGGTTAACAAACTCAGCTGCCTTCAATTCCCTAATTTTTCGAGGGAAGAATCTGTCAAGAAAGGCCATGTGGAGCTCATCCCAGCTGACAGGGCCCGCTCCTTCTACCGTACTGTCCTTCCATTGCTTGTACCAAATATGAGCGACCTCCTTTAGCTTATAAGAGGCCAAGTCCACACACTCCCCATTTGTCACTCCCATAACCTGAATGACCTTCAGGATCCCTTCAATGAACTAGTAGGGATCCTCATCCAACTTTGATCCCGTGAACTCAGGAGGGTTCATCATCAAGAAGTCTCTAATCCAAGCCGCCGTGGCATTGCCATTATGTGGAACCTGCGCAACAGCCTGCTGATTGATCTGAGCAGTCAAGGCCTGCGCCAACATTTGAATCGCCGCCCAAAACTCGGCATGGGCGGCTGGCTCTGGTGCCTGGGGCTCCAGAACGGTGGGGCTTGCTGATGCCCATGATCATTTACATCTCCATGGCCTTCATCATTTCCATTCCTCCTTCCGTTCATTCTTCTAGGATCCATAATTCTGCAATTGCGAGTCGCGCGAATTAGAAGGGTGGAAAGGCTTTTCATCGCACAACATATAACATGAAAGAAGGGAACATTTCGTAAAACATTTAGTAGTCTCTTCGTCATAGGTGTGGCGTGCTTCACACCCATGAAAAAGACTCTACCTGACGTGGCTTTCGGACTCCCTAGGACACTTCAAACCTATTGCTCTCATACCAAGTTTTCATGATCCGAATGTACACCCGGATCGTAGACACGGGACAAGGGACCCCAAGGGACCCCAAGTCGACCCGTGGCTCATGCATACAACTAATCTCATTCAAATAAGCGGAACAATAATCATAAAGCTATAGAGGAAATGTAATCATAACATAGCATCAGGAAATACCGACGTTTACACAGCTGAATACTACATACTTGTTTGAAAGCCTCCAAAATGGAAGATGGGTTGATGGGACAACATTCCCAACTAACCCGACTAGTACTGAAACATAAAGAACATGGAGATCTATCAAACGGCCCTCGAAACATGAGGACTCACCAATAAGCTGATATCAGAAGCTGGGATGGACTACGGGTAAGAATTAGCCTGAGATCCAGACCCTGTATCATGAAACGATACAGCATAAAAAGTATGCGGTCAGTACGTGGAATGTACTGAGTATGCAAGGTAAGTAAAAAGAACATTTTATAAGTAAAGTGAAACTCATAAATAGACATAGGTGAAGGACATCATGCTTACATCAAAAATTTCATAATAATCGTAAGGCTCAAGGCTTTCAAATCATTCATAATCATTCATTATCATATTCGTAAATAACTTTATCATAATATAACTTGAGCCAATAACATAAACATAACAATGCATAAAAACATGCGGAACAATGAGAGGACTCGTCATAACCAACACCATCATGGTAGAGCCTTTCATGATGCCCCACTGTCTCGCTCAAGTAGGCAGAGCCGATCCTAGCTTGCTAGGCGAGGGTTGTGCATAAGGAGTGATATCACATTTGAGGGGATCATTATCATAACATCACAACATTTACAACCCACGGTAGTACGTGGTTATGAGACACAGGCATAGTCCTTTGAACACCGAGCTACTCGGTGCTAGACACGGCTCCCAAAAACATGCATATAGGCTCATGCATAAATTAGTAACATTATGCATAAAAATTCATTGGCTAAGATATAACATTTATCATCATTGATCCCCTTTTAAAACATGCTTAGCCAAGAATCAAGGCCCTTTAATCCGCCGACATCATAAATCGATAAATCATGAAATTCATTTCGTAAATCATAAATCATTCTTCATAAGTGGGAATTTCCTAATACTTCATCATACTCTTTTCTTTCAAAATATACTCATAAACATGGGTAACTTAGATTCATGCATTTCCATAATCAATAAACTTAAAATAACAAATATTCATCATAAAAATCATAATTTCCATGAACTTCCATAAATGGGCAATTTACATTTAAAAAGATTGAAACATGAATTAAAGAAAATAATAGTAAAACCTTCCCATCATGCATATTTTCATAAATAAAACTCAATTAAAACATACCCATAAGGAGAAATCACATTGACATGCTTTGGGTAAAATCTCATGGAATTTGAATAGGAGAATTCATGAATTTAATCAAAATTGGGCATGGGTGAGGAAGAATTTCACCCATTTTAAAACCCTACATACTTGGGAATGCAGAGATTCAAAGTTCCTTGAACAACCACAAAGAATTTGAAGAAAATTTTGGGGAAGAAGGCCTTAAATCTCCCAAAACCTCTCTAGAATCCTTGCATGAGAAAGGGCATGCAATAGGGACATAACTCGTATTATTACACTCTGGAAATAACTAAAATTTTGTCGTTTAGGGGTTAAAAACAAGGAAAGGTCGAAAATACCCTTAAATAATTTCACTGAAATCTAGCACGGACAGACCAATGACCGACCCAACGGGTCGTGGCATCATACCACGACTCGTGGTATCGAGTCGTCGGATCCACTGCCTCATGACATGCCATAGATCCCCTCCCACGACTCGTCAGGACGAGTCATTACATCAAACCACTGGTCGTTGAATCGATCTTCGTCAGCCCCTTGACCAAATCTGACCTCTCTTTCCATGAGCCTCACCACGACTCGTGGTGGCATCCGATGAGTCGTGGTCTCCATCCATTGAATGCACTAGAAACTTCAACCTACAAGCAACGACTTGAAACAACGGGTCATTGTCTCTTACCACGGATCGTGAGATGGCCCGTTGCTTCCTCCTCGGCCTAAGTACAACCCTTCTAACGACTGGTAACAACGATTCATTACACCGCTCGTTGTCACCACTACTTCCTTGACTTCCCAAACCACGACTGTATGTGACGACACATGGTATCCTAGCACGAGTCGTAGGGTCGTCCGCTCTCCAATTTTCTACACTTTTTGATTTTAACTCCTGAGTCTATTCTTAGGCATTTTTGGGGTATTACACTTACTTAAGGAACTTTTGGGGTGTTACATCATCTTTGTAAGATTATAGTTTGTATTCATAGACAAACACATAATTAAATTCTTACAGCAATAATTGGAAGAAAATCATGATTGGAATATCAAAGAATAATCTCATGAACAATGTAAGAATTTTGGAATTTTGTCCCAAGAACTGCTCCTCAATACTTGATAAAAATTCACAAAAAAATTCTTCACACGTCTACTAAATCAATTATGTCCTCCTCTAACTAAAATAAAATATAAAGGCTATTTATATAGACATTAGTAACCTTTTCCTAAGCTAATAGGGAGTTTTCCATATTTTGTGCCGACTTTGTAACGACTGGACCTACGACCCGTAGTAGGATTGTAATGGTTGTACCTGCTTTTTCTGAGTCCTTGGCTGCTGCAGATTTGGCTAAGTGTTTGTTGGAAGGCTAGTACTGGTCGTACCTACTTTTTATAAGTCCTTGGCTGCTGCAGATTTGGCTAAGTGTTTGTTGGCAGGCTGATATGACTCGTACCTTCATCCTACGAGTTGTACATTACTTTTGTGGTTTGACCCTGAGAACTCTGACATCATCTGGAATTCTTCATGAGTGTTGTGGTGCGACTCGTACCTTCTTTCCATGAATCGTACTGTCTATAGTATCTGAAGTTCTACCAAGTATTGAAGAATCTTCTGGAGTTCACCGGGGATCCTAGTACAATTCGTACATTGATGTCATGATTCATGAGTCCATCCATACCAAGAGTCTGCCTTTGTGCAATTTTTTCTAAATAATTCCACGACTCCAGCTATGGCACGTACCATCTTTGTACGTTTCATACTGAGTGTCATATGTTTCCTTCTTCCCACTTTAGCCTCTGACTTTCATCACGATTCCTAGTACGGCTCGTACTGGGTCTGATACTTAGGTTGATTTTCTACATATTAAGGCTTCTTTTGCACACTTTGCTAAAACTTTATTTCCCTAAAATCAAAGTAAAAGTACCTTATATCCATATAAACATACCTAGTTCCATTCTATTTTCTCAGTTTTAATCATTGAAAGTGTTGTAAACTCACAGCACATTAGGGAGCTATGGGTAGTTCCAACAGAGGTCATTAGCTCCAGCTCCATCATTAATTTTAGTGTTCCATCCAGACCCAAACGTAACCAAAGGGGTAAAGCATCAATATCTTGAGGCTAGGGAAACATGGTAGGGGAGTGCACTTCTCTAGTCTGTGAGAAGTGCGGTAAGAACCACCCCGTGTGATGCTTAGTTAACTCAGATGCTTGTTTCGGGTGTGGTAAACCCGAAAACTGGCTCAGGGATTGCCCTTCAATCAGGCAAAGCGACAGTGGGGTTCGTAGCCCAGTCACCAGCTCAGTAGCTCCTGCAGCCTGCCCATTTCAGCAGGGCACATCTTCTAGTACAGGTAGTAGCTAGCTGTAGAACAGGTTTTATGCACTATCATCTCGATAAGAGCAGGAGGTCTCTTCCAATGTTGACACTGGTATGTTAAGAGTATTCCATCTTGATGTGTATGTACTGTCAGATCCAGGGGCTACCTTATATTTTATGACTCCTTATGTTTCTGTTAGTTTCAGAGTCAGTCCCAAAATCTTATCAGAACCTTTCTCAGCCTCTACTCTTTAGTTTTAGCTTGAGGGGTATATAGAAATTTCCTTATCATGATTCTTCAAAAAAGTCACCTTAGTTTGATACAGTGGAGTTATATATGATGTTATATTCGATATGGATTGGTTACATGTTTGTTATGCCTCAGTGAATTGTAGAACCCGTATGGTAGAGTTCCAATTTCCAGGTGAACCAGTTTAGCTGTGGAAGGGTAGTTTAGCTGTGCCTGTAAGGTAGCTTTGTTTCCTACCTCAACGCCAAGAAAATGATTTACAAGGGATATGTATACCATCTAGTTTGGGTTAAGGATGCTACTTCTGAGACCCCAACTCTTCGATTAGTTCCTGTTGTATGTGAGTATCCGAGGTGTTTCCAATTGATCTACCAGAGTCCCTCCCGAGTGAGAGATTGACTTTGGTATTTATCTTTTCCCAGATATGCAGCCCATATCCACTCCTCCTTACAAAATGGCTTCAGCCGAGCTAAAGGATTTGAAACAACAATTGAAGGATCTCTTAGATAAGGGTTTCATCAGGCCTAGTAAGTCCTATGGGGTGCTCCAGTCCTTTTCATTTGGAAGAAAGATGTTTCCCTTAGGATGTGCATTGATTATCGATTGTTGAACAAGGTCACAATCAAGAATAAGTATCCCCACCCCGGGATTGATGACCTTTTAGATTGGATGCAAGGTGCTAAATGCTTTTCGAATATGGACCTCAGATCCAACTATCACCAGCTCAGAGTTAGAGAGAGTGACATCCTGAAGACTACCTTTAGGACTCGGTATGGTCACTATGAGTTTGTAGTTATGTGTTTCGGACTAACGAATGCTCTTGCAACTTTTATGGAATTGATAAAAAGGGTGTTCAAGAAATATTTGGAAATATTTGTGATTGTCTTCATAGATGATATCCTCATATACTCTAGGAGCGAGGAGGATCATGCCGCTCATTTGAGGATTGTGTTGTAGGATCTCAAGGATCACCAGTTGTTTGCTAAATTCAGAAAGTGTGAGTTTTGGCTGAACTCAGTAGCATTGTTGGGTCATGTGATGGCTAGTTAAGGTGTTTAGGTTGACTCTCAAAAGATAGAGGCGGTGAAGAATTGGCTTAGACTTGTCAGTCTAATAGATATAGGAGCTTTTTGGGTTTAGATAGATACTACAAGAGGTTCGTATAGGGATTTCCATACATTGCAGCACCACTGACTAAGTTGACCCAAAAGAAGGTCAAATTTTAGTTGTTCGATGCTTGTGAGAAGAGTTTTCAGGAGTTAAAGACTCGACTCACTTCAGCCCCAATAATGACCCTATCGGAAGGCACAGATGGCTTTTTTGTGTGTTGTGATGCTTCTAGGGTTGGTATTGATTGTGTGTTAATGGATCATGGTAAGGTCATTGTGTATGCTTCTAGACAACTTAAAACTCATGTGAAGAATTATTTGACGCATGACCTAGAGTTGACAGCTATGGTGTTTGCCTTGAAGATTTGGAGGCACTATTGTATTGGGTGCACATAGATATGTTCACGGATCACAAGAGCCTACGGTACGTTTTTAATCAGAGGGACCTAAATTTGTAGCAAAGGTGGCTAGAGCTACTCTAGGACTATGACATTAGTGTCCTTTCTCATCTGGGCAAGGCCAATGTAGTGGTGGATGCTCTTAGTAGGGTGTCTATGGAGAGTGTGTCTCATGTCAAAATTGGGAGAAAGGAGTCGGTGAAGGATGTCCATAGGCTTGCTCGTTTTAAGGGTTTTCCTTACAAATTCGATGGATAGTGGTGTTATTATTCAGAATGGGTCAAAATCTTCATTGGGGACGGAAATCAAGGCTATTCAAGATGAGGATCCTATCCTAGTAAAGTTGAAGGAAGTAGTATGGAATCATAAAGTGGAGGTTTTCTCCCTAGGGGGAGATGGTGTACTCTGATATCAAGGCCGACTATGTGTTCCAGCTATGGATGACTTCAGAGTGTGAATGTTGAGTGAGGCTCATGGCTCTCGTTACTCTATACATCCAGGTTCCACCATGATGTACCATGATCTATGGGAAGTCTATTGGTGGAATGGCATGAATAAGGACATAACGGAGTTTGTGGCTAAGTGTCTGAATTGACAACAGGTGAAGGTTGAGCATCAAAGACCTGGTGGAATGCTTTAGGACATTGGCATTCCTACTTGAATGTGGGAAGAGATCAATATGGACTTCATTACAGGTTTGTCTCGTACATGATGATAGTATGACTTTATATGGGTGATTGTGGAAAAGTTGACTAAATCAACCTATTTCCTACTGGTCAAAACTACCAATTCAGCTGAGGATAATGCTAGATTGTACATTTGGGAGTTGGTTAGATTGCATGGAGTTCCTTTGTCCATTATTTTGAATAGGGGTGCTCAATTCACCTCTTAGTTTTGGAGGTCATTTCAAAAGCGACTTGGTACACAATTGAAGCTTAGCACAACTTTTCACCATAGATGGATGTCAGGCCAAGAAAACCATATAGACTATTGAGGAAATGGTGAGAGCATGTGTGATTAATTTCAAGGGTAGTTGGAATGATCACTTGCCTCTCATCGAGTTTTCCTACAATAACAGTTATTACTTCAACATTCAGATGGCTCCGTTTTAGGTTCTTTATGGGTGGAGATGTAGGTAACCTATTAGATTGTTCGAGGTAGGTGAGGCTACATTGATAGAGTCAAATTCAGTTCATGAGGCTATGGATAAAGTTTAATTTATTAGAGAGAAGAAGAAAATTGCTCAAAGTCATCAAAATTCATATTTAGTTGTTAGGCGGAGAGAGCTTGAGTTTGAGGTTGATGATTGGGTGTTTTTGAAGGTGTATCTCATGAAGGGAGTGATGAGATTCAGTAAGAAAGGGAAGCTTAGTCACCTATACATTGGTCCTTATAGGATTTTAAGGCGAGTTGGCAAGGTGGCATATGAGTTGGAGCTACCAGCAAAGTTAGCTTAGGTGCACCCAGTTTTCCATGTATCTCTATTGAAGAAGCTCATTGGTGACCCAGCCTTAGTTGCTCAAGGAGAGAGCATTGGTGTGAAGGATAGCTTACTTATGAGGAGGTTCTGGTTGAGATCCTTGGTCATCAGGTTCAGAAGTTGAGAAATAAGTAGCTTTCATGAAAGTTTTGTGGAGAAATCACCTTGTTGTGTGAGCTATGTGGGAAGCCAAAATAGAAGTGATAGCTAGATACCCGCATCTTTTACCTTTAAGCTCAATTCCAGCATGAGGTACCTGTTTCCTCCTTATTACTCTATTCAGTTTCATGTCAAGTTCATGTCTCTCAGTTACTTCCATGTTTTAGTATACATGTATGTTTCACGAAATCTGTTCAGTCATATATCTCTCTTTGGAGTCAATCACTCCGTCAGTTTTTCACTAGAGCTTTTAGTTTAGGGATTGCAGCTCGTTCCATTTCTTTCCAGCTTATATAGTCTCCATTCAAGGACGAATGTTACCTAGGGGGAGATAATACCCCCAAAAGTCCCTAAGATCAACCCTGAGACTTGTAGCATAATCAACAAAAAATCTACAAAATCCCTCAAAATGACTTGTTGTACGAGTCGTGGTTGATGTTACAGGTCGTAGGGTGAATCCTGGTAAGTTTTTGAATTCAACTTCCCAGACCCCGAGTCGTGGTGAGTGGGTACAACCCATGTTCATAAGTCATAGTCAGCATATGCAGGGTCAACCTTAATATGACAAGTCACAGTACAACTCATAGTATGGTGTGACGGGTCGTGATACCAGTCATGGTACGACTCATTGTAGGGAAAAACGAGTCTTTATAGGTAAAAGTGGAGTGAAAAAGCAGAGGATGGGACCCCTAACCATGAGTCATGGTATGGATCATTGTAGGAAACAATGAGTCATTGTGAGGGCCATAGTTTGAGAAACAGAGAACCTGGAAAATTTGACTGGCTAACAACGGAAGGAAACCATGAGTCATTTTTGGTGGTACAACTCATGGTACGACTCGTGGTGCCTAACAATAAGTTTTTAAATATGCTTTTCCTAGGGTATTTTTGTAAATTCCTATGTTTCTAACCCCTAAGTGATGTCTTTTTGGGTTTTATAAAGAGTGTTTTAAGGGGATTAACTTAGTCTAAGTCCTTATTCTCTCATTACTACATTAGTTTGAAATCCTCTCAAGATCAAGGCTAGGGTTCCTCATCAATTTCTCTCTCAATCTTTTAAGATTTTCAAGACAAGTTTATGAGCCAATTTGCCCAGGTATGTAGGGTCATGAATGGAGGATTTCTTCCACCCTCATATCCAATTTCTTCTTTAGCTCATGAATTGAAGTCTCCAATTAAGTTTATTGAAAGTTTTAGGGTTTTTCCCAATTTTCATAAAATCATCTATGCTATCTCAATGAGTTTAATCCTCTTATGTTTCAATTGATGTTTTATGGATATTAGGGAAAGTTTGACTCTCAATTTACTCACGAATTCATGATTTCAAGTTTATGCCCTATTATGCATGATTTATGAAATTTAAACTTATGAATCCATGATTTCAAGTATGCTGAATTAAATTATGTTTTATGATTGTAATGCATGATTTCCACAAGAACCCTTCATGAATTTATGAATTTTAGAGTATGATGATTTCCTCAAGTATGCATGGCTTTTATGAATATCAAGTTTATGATCATGGCCGACTCATGGGCCTATTTTATGGCTAGTTCACGTATCTCAAGCATGCTTATGAATTCCATGAACTCAACTAGCCCATGTACTTCAAATATGTTTCATGATTATGATATGAGCACTATATATAATTTGGGAGTAGTATTTAACACCGAGTAGACCGGGGTTCCAGCCACCCAGGTCTCAGAACTACGTGCCAATGTAGCCTTCCATGAGAGTGTCTCTCATGCCCATATAGGGAACCCATGAGTGATAACACGCCTTTTTCATGGTCTTACCCTTGGCAAGGTATGAACACCCTCCCCACTAGGGTTTTATAGGTCGGGCTCCATGTATGCTCACGTGGGGTATGTTAGTTATAAGAATATCCTATTGTTCCTCATGTTTTTAGTTACTTATATTCGTGACTTGTGATATTATTTTTTACAGTACATTTGACCCATTGATCAGTTTATGAGTTTTCACTTATGATTTCAAGCATGACTTGCTATATAACTTCTATTTCTAAACCTTGGGTTATTATGTTCAACTTATGATGAACTTCTCAAGAAAATGAATACTTCAAGAATATGTCTTTTAGCATGACATCTCTACTCTCATCTTCTATCTTGATTTACGTTTATGATTTCAAACTATCATTTTATTAGCATATTTTAATTACCTTACATATTCAGTATATTGAAAGTACTGACCATATACTCTATGCTATATTGTGTCATGTTATAGGTTCGGGTGATCCTTCTTAGTCCCGATGTTAGTTTACCCTACTCAAATCATCTTAGTTCCCAGTCTTGGTGAGTTGTCATTATCCAAGGACGTTTATCAGTTTATATTGTCATGCCTTGTTTTAGTTTCAGACTTTAGCGAGCTAGTTGGGGGTGTTGTCCCATCAACTCATCTTACAACTAGAGATTTTTCAGACAGACATGTAGTTGATGACTCAACGATGTGATATTGTCACTCTTGCATATGTTTTAAGTTATGTAGATTTTCTCTTATCCATGCTTATGTATTAAATTCTGCTTCAGTTCATGCTTTTGAGTTGTTATGCACGTGTCATGGGTTAGCTTAGGGACATTTTGTAGTTCTAGATCCCGTGTCTCGATCTGAGGTCTCAGCTCAGGTTGTGACATGGTTGGTGGTCGCAAACATCAATCTACACTAGATAACTCTACCCATACATAAAAAAGGTAAGTAGGATTCAGAATAATTAATTAACCCTTATTTAATAAATTAATTAACAAGAAGTTTTTAACCCTTATTTAATAAATTAATTAACAAGAATTTTTTAACCCTTATTTAATAAATTCTCGTAGAAATAAATTGAATTTACTTGGCACAAATAATCATTTTTATTTAACTCTAGTTTATTCGAAAGAATTAACTCAGAAAAAGTATCAGTTACGTGTTTGAAAACAGTAAGTAATCATTTAGAGATTATCTACGTATGAATACAAAATCGCTATCAATATCTTGATTAAGAGACCTAAGTGGAGTAGCTCGTAAGAGAAACACAACCTTGGTTCTTTAATAAACTAATTACAAATAATATGATTTAGAATATTATTTAGTTTGGAGATTTCAAATATTTCAACCTTAATGGAATAGAATCTTAAGAAAACAAATCAAGTATTTGTTCACATCAATAACCTTTTCACTCTTATTCTCTGTGGGATTCAATCCCAACCTTGTCGGGTTACTATATTTACATATGACAATTTCACATAATATTTTAGGTGTAAATTTGAGCATATCATCCAACCAGGCCCACAACAATTTAATAACCAAAAAAGACAGTCTACGAGCACTATGAGCGATATATGATCGGAATAGGGCCTGACCTACCCATATATACAAAATGCAAAACAACTAGTAATTCCAAGGTGTCGTTTACCAACAGCTAGAACTCTTGGTCTTCTACGTGGATCACGTCTGCCTGCCGATCAACACCTGTAGGCATGTATGGACCACCCCAAGCGCGAGGCATCAGTACGGAAATGTCCTGAGTATATAAGACGACAGAAAGAAAATATACAGAATAACGATATACAAGAAGTACCAATAAAATTTCCATAGATAAGCCAACTTGTAACCAACAACCTCACAATAACATCAGCCTCAACTATACTTCCCAAACACAACAACAATTCTCATCCTATTCACGTACCAAACTCACAACTAACTAGAATAGTAACAATAAAAACAAGCAACATATATATATCAACACACAGTCATAGCCTATTCAAGAACAGTCATGGAATTGTAGGAATCCAATATTCCCAAGTACGAACACGCTAAAAATAGTCATGGACTTGCAAGTCTTCACACACATCGGGCTTGGCCATGTCGAAAATAGTCACAGACTTGCAGGCTCTCGCTGAGCTTCCCAATGGAATTACCACAACAAGTATATCACAACACAATCAACGTACTAATACACATAAAAACTATCCAATAATCAACCAATAATGCCTTCAATTGATATTCACAACATAACTATGGGTTCACGTGTTCAACCGTCCTATTGTTGAGTCTCAAACACACCTACAACGACAACTAAATTCAAACATATGCTGACTCCAATTACCATCAGCATCTAATCACAATGGTAAAAACATAATTCAAAGGCTACAAAACAACCAACACGCGCGATATACTGACGATATGGATTTCACTGAAAAATATGCCAAAAGAAGGAAAATAGTGCCTTAACATACCTCAAATTTGGAAACCAAGATTCTAACTGAAACTTCACATAGAAAGACACCAAGAAACTTCCAAGAATAGATCTTCAACTAACCAACACGATCCCATAACTAAATCTACAATAGGTAATACGTCTGATACATATACAATAAGATTTCTATGGATTCAATTGTAGAAACTTCAACAAAAAGATATAATGATACTTATAGATTCATATATATGATAATAAGATGGAAATCAAAGTGGGAGAGTGTTTACCCGGTTGGTTTTTAAAAAATAGCCATAACCAAAGGAAAAACACGACAGACATGTGAGCAACTAGATAGCTTCAACAACCTAGACCTCAAAACAAGCTTGGGTCATGAATTAATCTTCAAGGATAATCAAGAACTCCAAGAATACTAAGGGGAGAGGTTTTCCACCGCTTAGGATCTGGAAAATATAATAAAGATATGACCAAACCGACAAGAGGCTTTTATATAGTTCTCCACCAATCTACAGCCAGCCTGAACATGCCTGATCTCGCGAAAACATGAATATCTCTCTATTCTAAAGTCATATTGGCGAATAGTTTAATGCGTTAGAAACTAGACTCATAGACCTTCAATTTTATAGGTATTAGTACCCCTAAACCCTTATATATTGGGAGAAAATCTCAAAGATATCTGACCTAAATTTCAATGAATTTAAGAAAGTAATCTGCGATAACTTTTGTCGACTTTTTTTTTTTACGACTTTCTTGACTTCAAATTACTAATATACTATTATAGAGTGATTTGAATACCTTATAACACATCCTTCTTAACATATTAAGCAATCTTGGTCCTACCTTGAAAGTACAGTTGCTTAAGTTATTTGGGGTGTTACATCCTTCCCCTACTAGGAGCACTCGTCCTCGAATGTCGACAATATGTATTAATTTGTTCTAAAAGTCATCGTAGTACAACTAAGTTAACATACTCAATCGGAATCTATGAGTCTATAACAAAACGACCTCAAACAAAATAACCCGAGACCTACCAAGGTACAAACACGACATGAATGAATAATAAGATAAAGGATCATACCTGTTGCCATATCTAGCCACTGGCCAGTTATAGTCCTTTAGGTCACAAGCATCCTCTGCACAAGTTAGCAAACATAAGCCTAGACCCAACTCCTATGACATCAGACTTGCCAAACGATTTTGATCCAGAAAGAAGGGTAACAATCCTAGAAGTCTGTAGCTTCCTCTTTATAAGTATGTTGCACAAAAACACATAAACAAGACACTACTAGAAATGGATCATAGACTCCTTAGGACATGACCTTCTCTAATACCAATCTAGTCATGCTCAAAACCCGTAGAGGCATGACCGATAGATAATGCATCACTTGAGCGAGTGAACCTTACAGTGAACCAACCAACAAACAAGCCTGAGCTGACGAGGTGCGACATCAAAACCAATATAACAACAGACATAAAGAAAATAGTTAAAATCAGAGTATATAGAGAAAGCTAGCCTTCAAACCAACACTTATATTCTCACGCCCCGGACCTAGACCCTAGATGTCGACCCGTACTCAAACCACTTTCGTGATCCAAGCAAACCCTTGGCTTGGTTTACTATCAGTTTAGATCTGAAAAACCAATGTGAAAACTGAAACATAGTGCCCGCAATATAATAAAAGAGAATTTATTCTATAATTGAAACAAATATTAGGAAGTAACATTATTGACTCAACGTCTAACTCTAAGAATTTATTCTATAATTGAAACAAATATTAGGAAGTAACATTATTGACTCAACGTCTAACTCTAAGAATTTATTCTATAATTGAAACAAATATTAGGAAGTAACATTATTGACTCAACGTCTAACTCTATCTATGAAGCCTCTAATAATTGAAGATTGGTGTCGGGACAAAGCTCCCATGGCTACCCCAAGCTCTTGAATAAAAAGACTCAATAATTAGGCTCTTCGAAGGTAAGAGGCCTCACCAAAAGCTGAATGTAGATGGAGTCCTAGTGAAGCGTCCCTTGCTGATCCTATCTTCCTGATTCTGTATCATAATACGATGTAGCGTCGAAAAGGGCATCAATACATGGAATGTACGGTATGTAAAATAACTAAATGAAATAATGTTAATAAGAATATCTCAATCGAAGGACATAACTGAAATCAATAATTGAAAATGTACTCTGAAACTCTGAATGATGCATAGGACACAATATGATAATATGATCAATGTGCAAAAAAGTTTATGCAATATAACTCATGTATCATAATAATCTCTGTAAATACATATGCAAGTAATGTACATCTTTAAATTAGGAGTTTCTCATAACCTACAACCATCATGAGTGAGCGCATGATGATCCCACGTCTGACCCACATGGAGGAGGGCTATCCAAAGCCTTCCCAGGGATGAGGACAGAACTGAACTATAGATCCATAACTGAAGTCCTTACCAGGAACTTATCTTAGGTGTCATCCGAACCAATGGTACGATCCTATCCTATGTTGGCTATATTGTTCTGGGGTTTAGGGGTTGTCTGAACCCATTCACCAAACTCGGTGCTAGATAATTCTCCCAAAATATATGCTCAAATAGTTGGGCCCTCACTGAGGAAAAACTGAAAACATCATTATGAAGTACTTTAGCTAAACATATAATGAATGTTTTAAAATTATCTGTGGAGTCTTTCTCTCAAAACATGACTACAACTCTGTCACGAGCCTTGGCTTAAAACTATGCTAAGTAGTCTTGACTCCAAAACATCTCTTTAAAATTGTATTTCTGGGTTTTAGCTCAAAATCAACTAATGACTTTCAATAATAAGACTTTACTTAAACTTTTGAAAATCATGCTAAAAATCATATCTTTATGCTCAAAACCTCTTTATACATACTCTATTGAAAATATGCTCAATCTTTATGAAAATAATGCAATTACTTCAGAACACATGCTTCTAAAATCATGCTTTCATGCAACTAGGATTCATGGGATAAGGGACATGAACCAACTCATCAATAAATCATTAACAATCAAAAGAGGATGATCAACAATAGCAATTCAATAGTAAAGAATTATAATCAATAATCAAGGATATCCCATAATCAACTAAATGTGAAGAATTCAATAGAGGCAATTCAACATATATAGACTAGGGTAGAAGAATCATGAATTGAACAATAAACCTAGCTTTAAGCTCAATAACCTCAACAATGAAGTTAGGAAATTAGAGAGATTAGAATTCCTCACTTACGTTAGCCTTATATACCTCGAAAATAGAACATTAAACTCAAGCTTGAAGAACCCTAATTTAGAGAAAAAGACTTCCTAGCTTCTTGAAGAACTTGAGACCTTGAATCCTTGAATTCCACATTTTAATGGAAAGACTAGGAGTTGAAACTAATTAGAACATTAAATTATCCCTTTAGGAATCCCAAAACATTTTTAATTTAGGAGATAAAATCTTAGGAATTTGCTAAAATTTCCCTAGGATCACATAAGAAAACTTTTCCTGTCAGTGACAACGGACGACATAACAACTCGTAAGTCCTCACAACGGCTCGTTAAGGCTTCTCATTACATTTGGAACAATTTTTCTACTTTTTGATCTTCAATCGACAGACAGTAAGGAGGACTTGTTACTTACTACTATGGGTCGTTGCTTGGCTCATCATCAGTGAACCAATTTTAATAGTTTATGATTTCCCCTCACCATGGATAGACAAAACAGCTCGTCACTTAAAGTAACGAGTTGTAACTTGTTTCATTATATAGGTCCTTGATGTTTTCTGTTGGCTCTTATTTTAAGTCTAGGATCAAATCTTAGGATCTTTTGAGGGTAGTTACATTATCTCCCCCTTGGAATTATTCATCCTAGAATGAAGGAGATACTAGGTCTTGAATAGCTAATTTAACTGAGAATACTCAACCTCAACTCACGCAACACAAAATCATGATAAGAAACTCAGGGCCAACAAGATGGATCACAAAATCGATAAGAATGCTACAAGAGAAAACTATTACCTCATGGTGCTTTTGGACTAGGAAGGAACAAATGGAGATACTTGGCCATCATATCTGCTTCAGCTTCTCAAGTAGCTCTCTCAACCAATTGATTCCTCCATAACACCTTCATCAAGGAAACTTCTTTGTTCCTTAGCTTACAAACTTGATGATCTCTAGGATCTCAACTGGAACTTCCTCATAAGACAGGTTATCATTAACTCCAACACTTTTCCATGGGCACAATGAGTGAAGGGTCTCCCACACACTTCTTAAGCATAGAGAGGTGGAAAACTAGATGAACTAATGCTAGTTTGGCTGGAAACTCCAATTCATAAGCTACCTTGTCCACCCTCTTAGAAATTTGGTATGGACAAATATAATGGGGGCTAAGCTTCCTTTTCTTCCCAAAACTCGTAACACCCTTTATGGGTGAAACCTTCAAGTAAACCCAATCATATACATCAAACTCTAAATCTCTCCGCCTAACATCTGTATAAGACTTCTGGCGGCTCTGTGCAGTCTTTTGCCTCTCTTGAATAGCTTGTTGTACTAGGTCTGGTCCTATAAATTCTACTTCACCAACCTCAAACCAATCAATCGGATATCTACACCTCCACCCATAAAAATCCTCATAAGGAGTCATCTGAATGCTAGAAGATAACTGTTATTATAACCAAACTCAATAAGAGGTAAATGATCATCCCAATTCCTTTTGAAATCTATAACACATGCTCTTAACATATCCTCTAATGCCTGAATGGCCTGCTCTTCTTGACTATCTCCTTGCAGATGAAAAGTTGTACTAAGGTTCACCTTTGAACCTTAACTTTTCTGAAATGACTTTCAGAACTAGGTAGTAAACTGAGTACCCCTATTTGAGATGATGAATATTGGCACTCTGTGAAGTCTCATCACTTCTCTAATGTATATGTTAGCTAGATCCTCAGTGAAGTCTATACTCTTCACCGCTAAAAAGTGAACTGATTTAGTCATTCGGTCTATTTATACCCCAAAAGCCCTAAGATCAAACCCGAGAGTTGAAATGGAGAAAACAAGATTTTCTACACCAGGTCACAGAATGAGTCATCCAGGCAGGATGACCACGAGTCGTAAGTGACTCGTGGCGAGGAGCTTTTACTTGTCTGGAAATTTTCAAGTTGGGGTAACCATGGGTGTGACCACGAGTCATAGTCAGCCTCACGAGCCGTCAGGTCACCTATGGTCAAGGTTAGTTGAAAGATGAAGGAAGATCCGGTACTGTACCTCACGACTGGACACCACGAGTTGTGGTCAATGCTACGATTCGTTAGGTGATTCATGGTCAGTAGTTGGTTAGGGACTTAAGGTTTTTGACAGTGAAGGTAGCGAGAGGTGACCACAAGCCATGGTCACCAGTGATAAATTGTTAGGTCCCTCATGGGGACCCTTTGAGGAAACATGGCCAATGTACTGGACTACTGTGGTGACAACTCGTGGTTAGAGGCAACGACTCATCCAGTTCATCGTTGGGACTGACAGTTTGTTTTTCTCTGCGAATTTGGTAAGGGCTTATCCATAATTTTGATGATCCTAAGGCCTAGACTATGTCATTTTAAGCTATGAATAATGAGTTGTAAGAGGGGTAAGTTCATTCTAAGCTATTCCTATTTATGCATGCAAGTGTTGATGTCTAGAGAGGTGATCAAGCTCAATTTCTTCCAAGTTCTTCTCAATTCTTCCGTAGGCAGTCAGAGAAGTTGTAGAATCAGATTCACTTAGGTATGTAAGTTTATGAATGGGTGAATTTGTTAACACTTATTCCCAATCCCTCTCTAATTCATGAAAGTCTATATGTTGATCCTATGGGGTTTTAACGCAATGCATGAATTTTCTAAGTTTCTACTATGGGTATGATCTAAGTATGTTTCTATTATTGAATTATGATTATGGGCAAGTTTTACAATGTTTTCAATTATAAATCATGCTTTCAAGTTTTATAAATTATGATGCCCATCCATGAGAAATCCATAAAAGTTGAGATCTATGATGTATGTTCAAGTATGATGAGATATTTATGATGAAAAGCATTTTTTCAAGTTACCCATGTCTATGATCATGTTTTCATGTGAATCAAGTATTTTTAAGCATGTTTAAGTATACGGCAAGCCCATATGTTCAAGTATGATTTATGATTTCATGTCAATTATCTTACCACATGGTTTTGGATTCAAGACTCCCAATTATGTTCAGCTTGTGGTATGGTTTGAGCCAAAGCTCCTCATGTATGACTTTAGAGTTTATATGTACATGATTATTCAGTTTCATCACTAGATGATGGTTAGCTTCGGTGAAAAATGATGGAGAGCATATGCATGTTTTTGGGAGTAGTGTCTAGCACCAAGTAGGCTAAGGGTCAGTCAACTCTATGCCTTAGAACTACAAGCCAATGTACGTAAGCTCTATTATGGTAATGTCGGTTATATGACGAGTCTCTAATTGTTCCTCATGATTTCAGTTATGCATGTTTATCATCCATGATATGTATATATGTATATGTCCTAAAGCAGGTTTGACCTAATGTTCAGTTTTACTCATGATTATTAGATTTCATCTTTGGGCCATTCGATTCAGTTATGTTCATATCATGATTTTTAGAAAATAGCATGCAATCCCTAATCTTAGATTCTTATCTTGATTATGTTTTATATTATGCATGTTTTAATGATTTTACTTACTTAAGCGGTTTTACATACCTTACAAACTCAGTACATTCTACGTACTGACCACATACTCTATGTTGTATCATTTTATGATACAGGCACCGATCTTTAGACTCAGCCCCGTCACTAGCCAACTTCCAGAGTTAGCATACACTCTCTGTTGGTGAGTCATCATCTCCCAAGGACCCTCCCTTAGTAGTTGTTTTTTTACATTTTCAGTTTCACACTTAAAGAGTTAGTTCGGGTCTTGTCCTATCAACTCATAAGACATAGAGGCTTTTCATACCTGATTGTATTTAGTTTAAAACTCGCATTGTATGTTCTGATGTTATGCTATGTTTAGACTTCTGCTATGTTTATTATGATAAATCTTCCGTTTTATTGATTGAGTTAGATGTATGTTTATTCCATGGGTCCACTTGGAGTCTCTCAAAGCTCCTTGTCTTGTGTCTCGATCAGGGCCCATGTTCGGGTCGTGACAAACTTGGTATCAAAGCATTAGGTGTTGAAGTGTCTTAGGATGTCTAAAAGCCATATTAAGTAGAGTCTTTTTCATGGGTAAAGCGCGCCACACTTATGACGAAGAGGCTACGATACTTTTAGAAAATGTTCCCTTCTTTTATTATGTATGTCGTGCGGTGAAATGTCTCTCTATCCTTCTAACTCGTGCTATTCACGATTGCAGAATCATGCCTCCCCGTAGAGTCAACAGCAGAAGAAATGGAAATGGATAGGCAACAAGGATGGAAATGGGGACGGGCACTAATAGGCCCCACCTGCCCATGAGCACCATGCACCGGAGCCAGATATGCATGCTGAATTCAGGGTGGCCATTAAGATGCTAGCTGTCACGACCCGAGTTCACACCCTTACCATAACACAGGACAAGGAACCCCCAAAAGCTCCAACTCGACCCATGGGATATTCATAGCATACACTTAACATCAGATTTGACTAACAACATAAATGAGCGGAAGAAAATAACACGAATCTAATATGATCCATAAAGACAATTTAATAACACTTAGATACATGGCTGAAACTCTCTAGACAAGTCCGAAAGCCTTTTACTAAATTGATGAGTTGCTGGGACAAGCCCCCAGCTAACTCCCAAAGTTTGATAACTAAAACATAATTAAAAAAAGAACATAAACCACGTCCTCGAAAGATAAGGACTCACCACTAGAAACTAGGAGAGGAAGGAGTGTATCTAGCCACGCGGCTGAACTTGGAGACCTGAATCTATATCATGAAATGATATAGCACAAGAGGCATGCGGTCAGTACTTGGTATGTACTTAGTATGCAGGAAGCGTAACTAGACTATATCATAATATATATATATATATATATATATATATATATATATATATATATATATATATACAAGAAGAAAGTAATGAAAAACATATGAATAGTAATATAATTGGAATGAGATATGAAAATCTTATACGAGATTCATATATTCAATTAACATAACCACATTATAAATACATACATTATTATAGTAACTTCTAATGTGAAAAAAGAGTAATCGAGAAGAAGACAAAGGTATGATGCCGTGACTGATATAAGGAGGGTCCCTGCCCGTCTAAGGGGGATCCCTGACGGTCGAAGGGAGCGTCCTTGAATATAAAAGGGAAACATTCTCAGCTAAAAAGAATCCCTGACTGTCAAAGGGAGAGAGAAGGCTCTGATATAGAGGGTCACTGGCAAAAAGTAAGTCCCGACCAACTAAGAGAAGACATACTTCAGTAACGACTAGGGATGTGAGTCCCGACTGGCTAAGAGAAGACAAACTCCACTAATGACTAGAGCTAACCTAAATTACTACAGCTAATCAAAGCAAGAACATTCACAACTCTCATCTCGAAATACTCATTTTTAAAAGGATTAGAGCGATCTGTTAATAGGCACAGGCTCAACAAGTTGATATATTAGTCACGGACTTTATCATCATGATTCACATTATCACAGAACCAATTTCATCATTAGCTTTAACATCTCACCCCAAACGAGCATGCTATAAATTTGTATTAGCATTATTCTATCATGGCATTTCGATTCCGAACTCACCTCATTCAATAGGTAATATAGGATCATACAGGATTTATTAATTCAACTCATACTCTATCAAGGATGCATGACTTCGTTTACTTAGAGTTACCAATATTTCACACACTTGTCATAATCACTCCTTTTATGAACTCTCTAGCCACGGGCGTTTTAGATTCTAGGATTTTATAAAAAAACAATTTTAGAGAGGAAAATAATATAGAATCCGCCCAAGGTTCATAGTTCAACATTATAGATGCAATCTAGTCTTGCCCAATCAATCAAATCTAAAACATGGTGATGATACAAAATTTACTACTCAAGCCCACAACTCCTACTCATCCCAACATGGTCATAAATATCATAATCAAGTCATTATGATTAATTATACAATATTTCCACACCTCTATCATGATCATGAATTTCTACGATAATCAAGGGAGAAATGAACAATTTCCATTCAATGCTCACATCAATTTAGGAAGAACATACTACACACATACATACTCAACCTATATTTCATAAATCAAGATAACCCATCAATAAATAACCCAATGAAATTTATAATCGCAGTAGATATTAGCATTTAAGAAAAATAAGGAAGAATTTACCCTTTTTACCAACACTATATCATGCTTTTCTAGAATTATTGATATCAGTATTTAATGAAAATATTTTTAGGGCACAAGGATGGAAGAGTATCCTTGTTGAAAAACCCGCATACCTGGTAGATGAGAATCCCACTCAAAAATCATCCTTGAAGCTTGAAGATGTCATGACCTGAGAGAACACCCGGATCATAGACATGGGACAAGGATCCCCGAGAGACCCTAAGTCAGCCCATGGCATGAGCATATAACTAATTCATTAACATGAGCCGGAAAGCTTAACTTAATAATCATGAACTAACTGAAAATCATAACATGAGTTATAAGAAACAACAATACATGATCCAAACATAAATGGCTGAACACTACAAATAGATCCAAAAGCCTCTAAACATAACAGACGGGTTAAAGTGACAAAACCCTAACATTTTTGAAAACAAAAAGATAGACATGATCCGAACATGAAGCCCTCGAATCATGAGGACTCACCACTGAAAGCTGAGAGCGGAACTGAGAGCAAACTAGGAATGATGCTGAACCTGGGAACCAGATCCTGAAAATATGTGGGTCAGTATTTGGAAGGTACTGAGGATGTAAAGGATGCAAAACGATACTTAAAACAAAAAAGTTATACGAGTGGGGACATCATGATTATAAGACTGAAATCGTAAGTATATCATAAGGCTTAAGATTTCCAAAATATTCGTAAATCTGTCATAGTCATAACATGTGAAAAAAATATTTCATAAAAAATAAATTGAGCCAAAAGAACATAATCATACATGCATTAGAACCATGAGGAACAATAGGATATTTCTACAACTGCCATACCCCATATGAGCACACATAGAGCCCGACCTGTAAGCCTAGTCGGGAGGTCGTTCATACCTTGAAAAGGGTATGAACCATGAAAGGCATGATATCACTCGTGAAGGCCCCGTAGGGCATAGGGGACAGTCACTAAGGTGGTCCTAAGCATAACCTATGGTGGCACGTAGTTATGAGATTCGGGGCGTAACATAGGCCCCGAACCTACTCGTTGCTAAGTACTACTCCCAAAACATGCAACGTGCTCATAGAAATTCATACATGACATGCATGGCTAGTTAAATCGTGAGAATCATATCATGCTTGAGAATTCGTAATACTAGCCATGGAATTGGGCCCGTGAATTGGCCAAAATCATAGTTCATAAATCATAAACGACATGTGGGTATTGCCCATCATTTCAATCATGCTTGAAATGTTTAAATTTATGGGAACATGATCGTAATAACATGAGTAGTTGAAGACATGCTTAAAATTAAAAAAAACTCGTATTATGCTTGTGAAATCATCATGACCATGAGCTTTACTAAAAATTTCTCATGATTGGGCATCTGTACTTTTAGAGGGTTAAATCATAAAAATATTGAATAAACAAGTAAAATTAGCCCAAATGACTTAAAATTCATAAGTTAGGCATACTACAACAAGCTCATTTCAAATTTTAAGGAATCATGCAATTTGATAAAGACCCATAAAGTTTTGGTAACTTCAAACATAGAATTAGGGAGAAATTGGGCATGGGTAGGGACTAAACTACCCATTCACAACCCCACATACCTGGAATGATGTGATTCTTAACCCTCATGAAAAGCCCTAGGTGGAAACTTGAAGAATTGAAGAACACTTGAAATCCCTCCTACTCCCTTCTCTAGTTCTTGCAAATGCCAAAATGAGACTTAGCATGAATTTTTCCTCCTTAAAAGACCTATCCCGACCTCAAAACGACATGGTTTGGGGTCCAAAAGTGTAGAAAAGTCGAAATTTCCCTTAATGAAATTTCCCTGAAAAATAGTTCTGGCCCCGACCACCACTTGTACCATGAGTCGTACCACGAAGTAACGACTCGTGGTCACCTCTCCACTTTTCAATCTTCTGAATGTGGCCACGACTCGCATACAGTGACTCATAGTAACATCCTATGGGTCGTACTATTAGTCGTGGTACTATCCACCCATACCAAATACGACTTAACCACAACTCCTCATTACGACTCTTTGCTACATCCTACGAGTCATACAATGACCCGTGAGGACTCACTCTGGCATAACTGAAAATTTCACCACGACTCCTAACCACGAGTCATACCTACACGCCATGATTCGTAGGACTACTTGTTGTATGACCTCATTCTCCCAAAGTTCATCATGACTCGAGTCATGAGTCATAGGTCCTCACCACGATTCGTACCTCGAGTCGTACTGGTGCAAGATTCCAGGTTTTCTACAGTTTTCAACTTCAACTCTCGAGTCTATTCTTAGTCCTTTCTGGGGTATTACAAAAGAACACCTTAATGAAACCCTAGAATTTTTTAGAAGAGAGGAGGAAGAAGGAGAGTTGAGAGAATGAGGGCTTAGGCATGAAAATCCCCTAAAATCGTGCAAGGTACAACCCAAAATAACGTAGTTTAGAAGGTAAAAGCATAGGAGTTTACAAAAATGCCCTTGAAGAAAACTTAAAAATCTGTCCGAACTGGAATCAACAACCCTCACCACGAGTCGTTGGTCCTTACCACGACTAGTGGTAACCTTCCGTTGGATGCACTGGACCTCTTCAATCTTTTAGCTTCTGAAATAACGATCGACATGACGAGTCATTGCTAGAACAAACAACTCATTGTTTCTTTCCATTACCCAAACTGGACCAGCCCCTAACTTCCTTTCCACGATCAACATAACAGGTCGTTTCTAGCTTCAACGACCCATTACAACCATCAGTTGCCACTACTTTAACACTCAAGGCTCCAACCCACGAACTTACAATGACCCATCATAGGTACCAATGAGTCGTTGTATGGCTCGTTCCTTCCCCAGTAGCCCACCCCAAAATCTCACCACGACTACAAACGACGGCTCGTTGTTTCTCACAATGAGCCATTATGTCGGTCGTTGCTTCTACTGCCACCTGGACTCTTGAAACCATGACTGGAAACAACAGCTCATGGTTTCCAACCACGAGTCATTACACCCCTCGTCCTGCAACTTTTCCCTAGTTTTCAGCAATTTTTAAATTTTTAACCCCCGGGTCTACTCTTAGGCACTTCTGCGGTATTACAGTATCTCCCCTTGATAACATTCATCCTCAAATATTGGCTGAACATACTGAAAAGATAGAGACAAATCCGACATCCAAATATCAATCAATCACAGCTAAACACCAACGGAGTATCTAACTCCGGACCAACCCTATACACCAACTCTAAAAATTCACATCTAACATTTTTAGCATGACTCAAGGGAAGCCGAAGAACTTGAAACTAGTATAAAACTAAACAAGACACCGAAAAGAATTCCTTCCCCCTTTTTATCTAGCACCGAACTGATACGACTAAACTTTCATTCTCAAATCGCTTCTCGATACTAGGCTGGATTTCTCAATATCTAATCTAATTGAGAGTAAGGATTTCATAAGCACGAGTCATTCCTGATATCAAAACTGAGCACATACATGAGATAGCCTGGTTCTACTAAACTTACTATGCAACATTTATATTCTAAGTTCGAGCTGACTACACCATAAAACATGAACTAACACACATGAATGATTCATGACACGAAAATAAGCAATAAGGACCCATGGGGTAAGACTGGCATCACTGACTGAAAATGTTACTTCTAAACCTCCGGGACCTGCACATAGGAAAGGACACCACCTTAACTTCAACAAGAATTATAAGGAAAATTATTTGAACCTCGAAGAGATCGTCATACTGCAACTGCTAGAGTTGGAACTTCTCATGAGCATTCTCAAGACCTAATTTATTTCACATTTGCACTATCTCCCCTTTAGCTTAAAGTCATCATCCTAAGAATCCCGAATCCTTCCTTATGTCAGGCTAAGTTACGAATTCTTAACTTCTCCTTCACTTCTAACTTTCACTATGAGCCTTACACTAATTGGCTATTCACATCACACATCAACAATCTTTTCCCACAATCACAACTGAGCTTCTTATTCAACATAGAGGTTGTCATCACATAAAGAATGACACAAGATTCATAACATACCTGTGGCTACTACCGGCGTCTTGCCTTTATCCTGATGGGCTAAAATAGCATAGGAATGGTTTTAACGATGCCCGCCACCTGGATGAGAGGATGCACCCCGCTGAGACGAGGGGGCCATCGGAGCTGCTGAAGAGGTGGCTAAGAATCTACTTTCACCTCGCTTAGCCACTGCGCAATCTCGGTTCTTATGGCCCACCTTGCCGCACCAAAAACAAACATATGAGCCGGCCATGCATACTCCAAATGGTGCTTTCCATAGCTAATACACAATGGGTACGTAGTCTTCCTTACTTGGGGTTGATAAGGAGGATTGGCTGTCGAAGGTGCTGGAGCTGATGTTTTCTGCTGGTAGTGTGAGCAATATCTGGTACTCAACCTCTGCTGGGAGAAATCTAGATCTCCAATCCTAGCCCTCTTGGCCTTTCTCTCCTTTTATTTCACCTGCTATACTTCCATCTGTTGAGCAAATATTACCAAGAATGGGAAGTCTATGTCTCGGTGCAACATGGTTGTCCTGCATTCTTTGACCAAGGACTCTGATACTCCATTCAAAAATCGGCTTACTCGGGCTCGCTGGTCGACTATCATTTCCGGCGCAAACTTAGATAACCAAGTGAACTCTAATGCGTACTCCTGAACAGTCATATCATTTTATTTCAAATTAATGAACTCTGTCGCCTTTGCCTCCCTCAACTCTTGAGGGAAAAACCAATCCAAGAACGCTGTCATAAATTCATCCCAATCTACGAGACCTACTTTAACTCCCCGATTGTTTGTCCACTAACAATACCAGATGTAGGCAACTCCCTTTAACTGGTAGGAGGCTAAGTCTGCCTTCTCATTCCGTGTCACTCCCATGATGCGAGTAATCTTCTGAATCTCCTCCAAAAATTCATATGGGTCCTCATCCACCTTTGATCCCGAGAATTCGGGTCGGTTCATTTGAAGAAAATCTCTTATCCTTGTTGTTGCTTCATTTCCATTCTGAGGAGCTCGGGCCACCGCCTGCTAGTTAATCTGAGCGGTCAGGGCCTGCACCAACATTTGAAAGGCTGCTAAAAACTCAGCATGAGTAACATGATCATCTATTGGGTCTGCCTGGGCTGGCGGTACCTGCTGGCAGTCGTTACCACGTCTTCTTCTATTCGCTCGTCGGGGAGGCATTACCTACGCATGTGTAAAACACGAGTTAGGGGAAGAACTATTTAGAGCATCATACTCTACGCATGATAAGGATCATGAGGAAAAGGGAACATTCCTAAAACGTCTCATAGCCTCTTCTTCATAAGTGTGGCGCGCTTCACACCCATTAAGAAGACTCTACATAACGCGGCTTTCAGACACCCTAGGACACTCTAAACCTTTGCTCTAATACCAAGTTTGTCCTGACCCAAGTTCACACCCTAGCCGTAACACGGGACAAAGAACCTCGAAAGGATCCAAGTTTACCCATGGGATATTCATAGCATACACTTAACATCAGATGTGACTAACAACACAAATGAGCGGAAGAAAATAACACGAATCTAATATGATCCATAAAGACAAATTGATGAGTCTAGAAACAGTCTAGAAAAGTCTGAAAGCCTTCTACTAAATTGATGAGTTGCTGGGACAAGCCCCCAGCTAACTCCCAAAGTATGAAAACTGAAACATAATAAAATAAGAACATAAACCACGTCCTCGGAATATGAGGACTCCCCACTAGCAACTGAGAGAGGAAGGAGCGTATCTAGCCACGCGGCTAAACTTGGAGACCTGAATCTAAATCATGAAATGATATAGCACAACGCCAGCACTTGGAATGTATTGAGTATGCAGGAAGCGTAACTAGACTCTCATAATATATGTATATATATATACAAGAATAAAGTAATGTAAAACATATAAATAGCAATATAATTTGAATGAGACACGACAATCTTATACGAGATTCACATATTCAATTAACTTAACCATATTATAAAGACATACATTATTATAGTAATTATTGATGTGGAAAAATTGTAATCGGGAATAATACAAAGGTATGATGTCGTGACTGATATCAAGAGGGTCCCTGCCCGTCTAAGGGGGAGTCCTTGACGGTCGAAGGAAGCATCCCTAACTATCAAAGAGAAACATTCTCAGCTAAAGAGAATCCCTGACTGTCAAAGGGATACAGAAGGCTCTGATATAGAGGGTCACTGGCTAAAAGTAAGTCCCGACCAACTAAGAGAAGACATACTCCACTAATGACTAGGGATGTGAGTCCCGACTGGCTAAGAGAAGATATACTCCACTAATAACTAGAGCTAACCTAAATTACTACATCTAATCAGAGACAAGAACATTCACCACTGTCATCTTGATATACTCATTTTTAAAAGGATTAGAGCTATCTTTTAATAGGCACAGGCTCAACAAGTTGACATATTAGTCACAGGCTTTATCATCATGATTCACATTATCACAAAACCAATTTGCTCATTAGCTTTAACATCTCACCCCAAACGAGCATGTTATAAATTCGTATTAGCATTATTCTATCATGGCATTTCGATTCCAAACTCACCTCATTCAATAGGTAATATAGGATCATACATGATTTATTATTTCAACTCATACTCTATCAAGGATGCATGACTTCGTTTACTTAGGTTTACCAATATTTCACACACTTGTCATAATCACTCCTTTTATGAACTCTATAGCCACGAGCGTTTTAGATTCTAGGATTTTATAAAACAAAACAATTTTAGAGTGGAAAACAATATAGAATCCACCCAAGCTTCATAGTCCAATAGTATAGATGCAACCTAGTCATGCCCAATCAATCAAATCTAAAACATGGTGATGATACAAAATTTACTTCATATACTCAAGCCCACAACTTCTACTCAACCCAACATGATCATCAATATCATAATCAATTCATTAGGGTTAATTAAACAATATTTCCACAGTTCCATCATGATCGTGAATTTCTATGATAATCAAGGGAGAAATGAACAATTCCCATTCAATACTCAAATCAATTTAGGAAGAACATACTACACACATACACACTCAACCTATATTTCATAAATCAAGATAACCCATCAATAAATAACCCAATTTAATTTATAATCGCAGTAGATATTAGCATATAAGAAGAATAAGGAAGAATTTGCCCTTTTTACCAATCCTATATCATGATTTTCTAGAATTATCAAAATCGGTATTTAATGAAAATATTTTTGGGGCACAAGGATGGAAGAGTATCCTAGTTGAAAAACCCGCATACCTGGTAGATGAGAATCACACTCAAAAATCTTCCTTGAAGCTTGAAGAACACCTTAATGAAACCCTAGAACTTTTTAGAAGAGAGGAGGAAGAAGGAGAGTTGAGAGAATGTAGGTTTAGTCATGAAAAGCCCTTAAAATCGTGCAAGGTAGAACCCAAAACGGCGTACTTCAGAAGGTAACAACGTAGGAGTTTACAAAATGCCCCTGAAGAAAACGTAAAAATTTGGATGGACTGGAACCAATGACCCTCACCATAAGTCGTTGGTCCTTACCACGACTCTTGGTAACCTTCCATTGGATGCACTAGACCTCTTCAATCTTTTAGCTTCTCAAACAATGATCGACATGACAAGTCGTTGCTAGAGCAAATGACTCGTTGTTTCTTTCTGTCACCCACATTGGACCAGCCCCTAACTTCCTTTCCATGATCACCACAACGGGTTGTTGCTAGCTTCAACAGCCCGTTACAACCATCCTTTGCCACTACTTGAACACCCAAGGCTCCTACCCACGACCATTAACAACAACCCATCAGAGGTACCAATGAGTCATTGTATGGCTTGTTCCTTCCCCAATATCCCACCTTGAAATCTCACCACGATTACAAACGATGACTCGTTTCTCACAATGAGTCGTTATGTCAGTCATTGCTTCTACTGCCACATGGACTCCTGAAACCACGACTGGAAATAATTCCCGGTGGTTTCAAACCACGAGTCGTTACACTCCTTGTCCTACAACTTTTCCCCAGTTTTCAGTAGATTTAAATTTTTAACCCTAGGGTCTACTCTTAGGCACTTCTGGGGTATTACACTAGCACAGGCCTTGACCGCCCAAGTCAATCAGCAGGCGGTAGCATATTTCCTTCAAAATGGGAATGCAGCGGCGGCAAGAGTTAGAGATTTCCTAAGGATGAATCCGCCAGAGTTTCTTGGATCAAAGGTGGACGAGGATCCAAATGAGTTTATTGATGAGATTCTAAAGATCACCCAGGTCATGGGAGTGAATGGAGAGGAGTGCACCGACTTAGCCTATCATAAACTAAAAGGGGTTGCGCATATCTGGTTCAAGTAGTGGAAGGATAGTAGGACAGTCGGGGCAGGCCCTATTAGTTCGGATGAGTTTCACTCGTGTTACTAGATCTGTTCTTTCCTCGTGAGATGAGGGAGCTGAAAGCATCCGAATTTGTGAGTCTAAAACAAGTAAAGATGACAATATAGGAATATGCCCAAAAGTTCACTCGTCTATTCAAGTATGCCCTAGAGTTAGTGGTTGACAAGAGGGCTCGAGTGAGCAGGTTTGTTCATGGAGTGGCGGACTACTTGGACAAGGATTGCAAAACCGCCATGCTCCATCAGGATATGAATTTTCCTTGGATAGTTTTGTATGCCCAGCAGATTGAGGTGGTGTATCTAAGGGAGAGAGAGGTCAAGAGGGCCAGGACAGACAGTTATAGGTTCTCTCAATCGAGACTAGGTGGTGGGCACCAACAATAGTCCCACGAGAGATCTTCATCCCCAGCATCTTCAGCGATGAGTGTGCCATCTAGACCTATGCACGACCAGAAGGGATGAGAATCCAGCTCTAAAGGTCAAAGAAGTAGGCCCATAGATTCCAGTATTCCAATTTGCGACTGGTGTGGCCGGAGACACACGGGTTAGTGTTTGGCGGGTATAGGTGCTTGCTTTAGGTGTAGAATGCCCGGACACATTCTCAAAAATTTTCCAACTTCTAGACAAGGCCATGATAGGGCCCAAGGCCTAGCTTCCAGTTCAACAGCTCCACCGGCATGCCCCGCTTAGCAGGGGGCTTCTACTAGCACAGGTGGAAAAATTGCCGAAATAGATTTTATGCCCTAGCATCCTGCAAGAAGCAGGTCTCCCCAAACGTAATCACTGGTATGTTACGAGTTTTTAACCTTGATGTTTATGCTTTATTAGATCCAGGGGCTACTTTTTGTTAAACCCCAGTAGCCCAAAGATCAGACTCGAGAATTGAAATGGAAAAAAACTAGAATCCTACAGCAGATCACATAATGGGTCATTAGGTGACCTGTGAGGAGGGACCACAAGTCATGAAGTGACTCGTGGTCAAGAAGGGAGGTGGACTAGTCTGGGGAAACTTCGGGCATGACCACGAGTCGTGGTCAGGCCACACGACTCGTGAGGTCACCCGTGGCCTAGACTGGATACTTGGCAAGGAAGATGGGCAGTGAAGGCTACAAATGGTGACCACGAGTTGTCACTCACTAAGATTCGTGGTGTCCTCCATGGGGTCTCATGGTAGATTTTTTGGTAGTGAACATCATGACTCAAGGCCATGAGTCGTGGCCCCTAGGGACGAGTCTTCCAGTCCCTCGTAGGGACTGGCAGCCAAAAAAATTCTGCGATTTAAGTAAGGGCTTTTTCGTAATTCCTACGTCCTAGGGTCCTAAACTATGTCGTTTCACCTCTGAAAGATGGGTTTATGAGGGGAAAGACTAGCCTAAGTCCTCATTCATGCATGCAAAGGAATAGAAGGTGGTATAGAGGTGATCTAGAGTGATTCTAGGCTTTCTTCCCCAACTTTCCTCTAGGGCATTCAAGGGAGTGTAGATTTTAGCTCCAACCGGGTATGTAGGGTTACAAATGGGTGTTTCCATTCAAACCCATGCCCATTCTCTATTAATTTATGAAAGTCTACCAAAAATCTATCGGGGTTTTAATTCAATTTATGTAAAAATCTAATGATTTGCTAATGGGCTTTTACGATTTATGATTTACATCATATTTTATGGATTTTGATTTGATTTTACAATTATTTTACTTATGAAATTATTGATCTCGATTTCTATCAAATTTAGCCTAATTATGCATGATCTATGAAGAATCGATTTATGATCTACTATTCAAAATGTTGATATTACAAACCCATTTATTCCTTGTAATATGAATTTATTCAATTACCCATCATGATTTGATGATTTTACAAGTTATATGTATGATCTACTAGTATGCATGAAACCTATGTTTCATGAATTATGTTTTGGCCGGCTCACGAGCCTTATGTCATGCTAGTTCACGTATGTACAAGAATGTTTATGATTATCATGATTTAACCATCCCGTGAATTCATGCATGTTATACTATGAGCACTATATATGTTTTTGGAGTAGTATCAAACACCGAGTACGTCGGGGGCCCAAGTTCTGCCCCAGATCTCATAAACTACATGCCACCAGAGGTATGTTGGAACCTCCCTTGTGACTGCCCCCAGTCCAAATGGCCCTTTTCATGTGATCACTCCCTTCATGGTTCTACCCTTGGCAAGCTACGAACGGCCTCCCGACTAGGTTTACAAGTCGGATTTCATGTGTGCTCATATGGGGTATATCGATTAAGAGAATCTCCCACTATTCCTCATGATTTATGCATGATTATGATTATGTATGTTGGCTCAAGAAATTTTCATTTTGTCTTTTCTCTTATGATCATGATTACAATTGTATTACAGATGCTTTGAAAACCTTGAGCCTTTTGATATGTTATGTTACGATATTTATGACATGAGCATGATGTGCTACTCTTATGATGTTTTATAAGCTTTTACATATTTTAAATGTCCATTTTACTTATCTTGCATACTCAGTACATTCCACGTACTGACTGCATACTTTCTATGTTGTATCATCTTATGATACAGGTTCTAGCTCTCAGGCTCATCCTCATATCTAGATCATCTCAAAGTGTACTTTTAGCTTATTGGTGATTCCTCATGTTTTGAGGGCCGTTCGACAGACATTCATGCTATTTTATGTTTTTAGTACTTGTCGGGGTTAGATAGGGGTGTTTTCCCATCAACCCATCGTATGTAGTAGAGGCTTTCAGAAAGTGTGTAGTACTCAGCTGGTGTATATCTAATTGATTTCGTTTGTTATGATATGACATGATTATGCTTACATTTCCGCTATGCCTTGTGATTATTCTTCCACTTATAATGAATGAAGCTAGATGTATGCTTATTCCATGGGTCTACTTAGGGCCTCTCTGGGTTCCTTGTCCCATGTTACTATCTGAGTCTGTGTTCGGGTTGTGACAGACTTGGTATCAAAGCCATAGGTTTGAAGTATCTTAGGGTGTCTAAAAGCTACATTAAGTAGAATCTTTTTCATGGGTGTGAAGTGAGCCACACTTATGGCGAAGAGTCTATGAGATATTTAGAAAATGTTCCCTTCTTTCATGATCCATGGCGTGCGATGAAAAGTCTTTTTGTCCTTCTAACCCGTGCTATTTGCGATTGCAGAATCATTGCTCCCAAAAGAATGAAACAGCAAGAGAAACGGGAATAGTGAAGGCCACGGAGATGGCAATGATCATGGGCATCAATAGGCCCCACCTGTTCAGGAGCCCCAAGCACCGGAGCCAGTTGCCCATGTGGAGTTTCAGGCGGCTGTCCAAATGGTTGCGCAAGCCTTGATCGCTCAGGTCAACCAGTAGGCTGTTGCACATATTCCTCAGAATGGCAATGCGGCAGCAGCCCGAATTAGAGATTTCCTAAGGATGAAGCCTCCGGAGTTCGTTAGGTTCAAGGTGGATAAGGACCCATATGATTTCATCGAGGATATTCTAAAGATCACCCAGGTTATGGGGGTGACCAATGGAGAGTGTGTTGACTTGGCTTCCTATCAGCTAAAGGGGGTGGCTCACATATGGTTCAAGCAATGGAGGGATGCTAAGGCAGTGGATGCAGGCCCTATAGGTTGGGAAGAATTCCACGCGGCATTCTTGGATCGATTTTTCCCTTGAGAGATAAGGGATCTTAAGGTGGCTGAGTTTGTTAACTTGAAGCAGGGTGACATGTCCGTTCAGGAGTATACATTGGAGTTCACCCATCTATCCAAGTATGCTCCAGAGTTGGTGGTGGACCAGAGGGCTGGGGTATGATTTTTTGTACATGGAGTAGCGGATTATCTGGATAAGGACTGCAGGATCGCCATGTTGCATCAGGATATAGACTTTCCCCATATTGTGTTGCATGCTCAGCAAATGGAGTCGGTATATCAGAGGTAGAGGACAAGTGGGCCAGGAGTGATAGTTACGGGACTTCTCATGTCAGGTCAGAGGGTGGACAGTGTCAGTAGTCCCAACACAGGTCTGTTGCTCCAGCCCCATCATCGGTCAACACGCCATCTAGATTTAGAGGGGATCGAAGAAGCAGAGATCCAAATTCGAGAGGACAGGGTAGCATGCAGGTGGAGCTCACTTTCCTAGTTTATGCGGGGTATGGCAAGAATCACCCCAGGAGGTTCCTAGTCGGCTTGGATGCTTATTTCAGGTGTGGCAAACCTAGACACAGACTCAGGGATTGCCCTTTAGCCAGATTAGGGGTTGGTGGAGCTCGTATGCCAGCAACCAGTTCTACCGCTCCAGCAGCACATCCCCCTCATTAGGGTGCCTCGACTAGTTCAGCCGGCGGTCAGTGCCAAAATAAGTTCTATGCTTTAGCACCCCGTCAGGAGCAGGAGGTCTCTCTAGATATGGTTACAGGTATGTTGCATGTTTTTCATATTGAAGTTTATACATTGCTAGATCCGGGAGATACCTTGTCTTTTGTGACTCCTTACATTGCTAGTAGCATTGGAGTTAGTCCCGAGACTCTGTTAGAACCATTTTCAATTTCTACTCCTGTTGGTTATTCGATTGTAGCTAGGCGGGTGTATAGAGGATGCCTGGTCACCATATTGCATAAAGTCATCGCCGCAAACCTTATAGAGTTAGCCATGACTGACTTTGATATTATTCTTGGCATGGATTGGTTGTATGCATGTTATGCTTCTGTAAATTGTAGAACCTGTGCGGTGGAATTTTGTTTTTTGGGTGAATCGGTTTGGAGTGGAAGAGTAGTTCGGTTGTACCATCAGGTCGATTTATTTCATATCTTAAGGCTAGGAAGATAATTTCTAAGGGTTGCATGTATCATCTAGTTAGGGTTAAGGATGTTTAATCCAAAACCCCGACTATTCAATTAGTTTCAGTGGTGTATGAGTACCCAGAAGTATTTCTGGATGATTTACCGGGTGTTCCTCTTAAGAGGGAAATTGATTTTGGTATTGACCTTTTACCCGATACGCAGACTATCTCCATTCCTCCTTACAGGATGGCTCCAGCCAATCTAAAGGAATTGAAGGATCAGTTGAAGGACTGCTAGATTTAGACCGAGCAAGTCGCCATGGGGTGCACCCGTATTATTTGTTCGGAAGAAGGATGGTTTGCTTCGAATGTGCATTGACTATCGATAATTGAACAAGGTCACCATTAAGAATAGGTACCCTCTTCCTAGGATCAATGATTTGTTTAACCAGCTTCAGGGTGTCGAGTGGTTCTCAACGATAGATCTCAGGTCCAGGTATCATCAGCTCAGGGTTTGGGAGTGTGATGTCCTGAAGACAGCCTTCAGGACGCGTATGGTCATTATGAGTTTATAGTTATGTCTTTTGGACTAACAAATTCCCCTGCAGCTTTTATGGACCTGATGAACAGGGTGTTCAAGCCGTATCTAGATATGTTCGTGATTTTGTTTATTGATGACATCCTTATATACTCTCAGATCAAGGAGGAGTATGCCGCTCATTTGAGAGTAGTGCTTCAGACCCTCAAAGATTGTCAGTTTTATGCCAAGTTCAGCAAGTGCGAGTTTTGGTTGAACTCGATAGCATTTTTGGGCCATGTGGTATCAAGCAAGGGCATAAAAGTAGATTCTCAGAAAATTGAGGCGGTGAAGAATTGGCCTAGGCCGGTGAATCCTTCAGATATTCGAAGTTTCTTTGGTTTAGCTAGCTACTATCAAAGGTTTTTTCAGGGTTTCTCATCTATTGCAGCACCTTTGACCAAGTTGACTCACAAAGAAGGTGAAGTTTCAACAGTTAGAGGCTTGCGAGAAGAGCTTCCAAGAGTTGAAGACAACTTACTATCGCGCTGGTGTTGACTCTACGCGATGGTACTGATGGTTTTGTGGTGTATTGTGATGTTTTGAGAATCGGGCCAGGGTGTGTATTGCTGCAGTGGGGAAAGGTAATAGCATATGCCTCAAGATAGTTAAAAGTCCATGAAAGGAATTACTTAACCCATGATCTTGAGTTGGTCGTAGTGGTGTTCGCATTTAAGATACGTCGACATTACTTGTATGGGATCCATGTGGATGTGTTTACAGACCACAAGAGCTTACAATATGTGTTCACGCAGAAAGACCTCAATCTAAGACAAAGAGGTGGTTAGAGCAACTCAAAGACTATGATATGAGTGTTATTTACCGTTCGAGAATGGCTAATGTGGTGGCAGACACACTTTGTAGGCTCTCTATGGAGAGTGTGTCCCATGTGGAGGAAGGAAAGAGAGAGCTGGTGAAGGATGTGCATCATCTCGCAAGGTTAGGAGTGAGGTTGGTTGACTCTACCGATGGCGGTGTTTTTATTCAAAGAAGATCTGAATCGTCCTTGGTGACTGATGTGAAATCTAGACAAGATGAGGACCCGATTTTGATAAAGTTGAAAAATGTTAGAAGGTAGAGGTTTTCTTTCAAGGGGGAAATGATGTGCTTCGGTACCAAGGTCACCTATATGTCCCAGATGTTGATGATTTGAGAAGCCAAATATTGCATGAGGCCTATGGATCCAGGTATTCCATCCATCTGGGTGCGGCCAAGATGTATCGTGATTTACAAGAAATCTATTGGTGGGATGGCATGGAGAAGGATATTGCAAAATTCATAGCCAGATGCCCAAACTGTCAGCAAGTAAAGGTTGAACGTGGGAAGAAATTAATATGGATTTCATAATGGGATTACCTCATACTCGCCGATAATATGATTCCATTTGGGTGGTGGTAGATAGGTTGACCAAGGCTGCATATTTCCTACCGGTGAAAACCACAGATTCAGCGGATGATTATGCCAAACTGTATATCCATGAGTTGGTTCGATTACATGGAGTGCCCTTGCCTATTATTTCAAGCCAAGGTACTCAATTTACCTCTTAGATTTGGCGGTCTTTACAAAAAGCAGCTTGGGACTCAGGTTAAACTCAGCACAACATTTCATCCACAAACGAATGGTCAAGCGGAGTGGATAATTCAAACTCTTGAAGACATGTTGAGAGCTTGCGTGATGGACTTTAAAGGTAGTTGGAATGATCACTTGCCCCTGATCGAGTTCGCTTACAATAACAGTTATCACTCATGTATCCAAATGGTACCGTTCAAGGCTCTCTATGGGAGGAGATGTAGATAGCTCATCGGATGGTTTGAGGTTGGTGAGGCAGCTTTGATAGGGCCAAACTCGGTTCATGAGGATATGATGAAGGTTCAGTTGATAAGGGACAGGCTGAAAACTGATCAGAGTCATCAAAAGTCATATGCTGATGTGAGGAGGAGAGAGTTGGAGTTCGAGGTGGACGATTAGGTATTTTTGAAGGTATCTCCCATGAAGGGAGTAATGCGGCTTGGGAAGAAAGGAAAACTCGGTCCCTGTTATACTGGTCCCTACAGGATTATGAGAAGAGTTGGTAAGCTAGCCTATGAGTTGGAGTTGCCCTCAGAGTTATCTTCTGTGCATCTTGTGTTTCATGTATCACTTTTGAAGAAATGTCTGGGAGATCTGGCTCTAGTTGTACTGGTGGAGAGTGTGGGTGTGAGAGATAGCCTCAGCTATGAGGAAATTCTAGTTGAAATAATGGATCGTCAAGTTTGGAGGCTAAGGAACAAAGAAGTAGCATCAGTAAAGGTGTTATGGAGAAATAAACAAGTTGAGGGGGCTACATGGGAAGCCGAAGTAGCTATGATGGCTAAATTCCCTCACTGTTCCCTACCGGCTAGTTTCTGTTTGAGGTACTAGTATTTGCCTTAATACTTTAATCAGTTCTCATGTTCAGTTCATGTGTGCAAGTTTGTTTTATGTTATGGTAGAGGTATGTGATGAGTGAATTCAGTTCAGCTATGTAGTTCTTTTCAGAGGTAGTCATCCCACTAGTTTTCAGCATAAATGATCAGTACTTGCATCTAATGATTGCATGTTTCTGCTTTTGATGCATGCTTCCAACATTCGAGGATGAATGTTCCCAAGGGGGAGATATTGTTATAACCCAAGAGCCCAAAGATCAGACCTAGGAGTTGAAAAGCAGAAAAAACTGAAATTCTGCACCAGATCATAGAACGGGTCGTTAGGTGACCTGTAAGGAGGGACCACGAGTCATGAAGTGACTCGTGGTCAAGCAGGGAGGTGCACTAGTCTGGAGGACACCACGGGCATGACCACGAGTCGTGGTCAGGCCACACAACTTGTGAGGTCACCCGTGGCCTAGATTGGATGCTTGGCAAGGAAGATTGGGCAGTGAAGGCTATGGATGGTGACCACGAGTCATGGTCCTCACCACGATTCGTGGTGTCCTCCGTGGTGTGTCATGGTTTATTTTTGGCAGTGAACATCACGACTCAAGGCCACGAGTCGTGGCCCCTAGGGACAAGTTGTCCTGTCCCTCATGGGGACTGGCAGCCAGTAAAATTTTGCGATTTAAGTAAGGGTTTTTCCATAATTCCTAAGTACTTGGATCCTAAACTATGTCGTTTTAACCTCTGAAGTGTGGGTTTAAGAGGGGAAAGACTAGCCTAAGTCCTCACTCATGCATGCAAAGGAATAGAAGGTGGTAGAGAGGTGATCTAGAGTGATTCAAGGCTTTCTTCCCTAACTTTCCTCTTGGGCAATCAAGGGAGTGTAGAGTTTATCTCAAACCAGGCATGTAGGGTTACGAATGGGTGTTTCGTTCACACCCGTGCCCATTCTCTATTAATTTATGACAGTCTACCAAAAATCGATCGGGGTTTTAATTCAATTTTTGTAAAAATATAATGATTTGCTAGTGGGCTTTTATGATTTATGATTTACATTATATTTTATGGATTTTAATTTTATTTTACAATAATTATACTTATAAAATTATTGATCTCGATTTCTATCAAATTTAGCCTAATTATGCATGATCTATGAAAAATCGATTTATGATCTACTATTCAAAATGTTGATATTACAAACCCAGCATGATTTATGACTTGAAATATGAATTTATTCAATTACCCATCACAATTCGATGATTTTACAAGTTATATGTGTGATCTACTACTATGCATTAAACCTATGATTCATGAATTATGTTTTGGCCGACTCACGGGCCTTATGTCATGGCTAGTTCATGTATGTACAAGAATATTTGTGATTATAATGATTTAACTAGCCCATGAATTCATGTACGTTATACTATGGCACTATATATGTTTTGGGAGTAGTGTTGAACATCGAGTAGGTCCGGGGCCCAGGTTTTGCCCCGAATCTCATAAAATACATGGCACCGTAAGTATGTTGGGACCTCCCTTGTGATTGTCCCAGCCCAAATGGCCCTTTTCATGTGATCACGCCCTTTATGGTTCTACCTTTGGCAAGGTACGAACGGCCTCCCAACTAGGTCTACAAGTCGGACTTCATGTGTGCTCATATAGGGTATGTTCGTTAAGAGAATCTCCCACTTTTCCTCATGATTTATGAATGTTTATGATTACATATGTTGGCTCAAGAAATGTTCATTTTTGCTTTTCTCTTATGATCATGTACGATTGTATTATGGATGCTTTTAAAACCTTGAGCCTTTTGATATGTTATGTTACGATATTTATGACATGAGCATGATGTCCTACTCTTATGATGTTTTATGATCTTTTACATATTTTAAATGTCCATTTTACTTACCTTGCATACTCGATACATTCCATGTACTGACCGCATACTTTCTATGTTGCATCATCTTATGATACAGGTTCCGGCTCTCAAGCTCATCCTCATATCTAGATCATCTCAGAGTGTACTTTCAGCTTATTGGTGAGTCCTCATGTTTCGAGGGCTGTTCGACAGACATTCATGCTATTTTATGTTTCAGCACTTGTCTGGGTTAGATAGGGGTGTTTTCCCATAAACCCGTCGTATGTAATAGAGGCTTTTAGATAGTGTGTAGTACTCAGCTGGTGTATATCTAAGTGATTCCGTTTGTTATGATATGACATGATTATGCTTATGTTTCCACTATGCCTTGTGATTAGTCTTACGCTTATAATGAATGAAGTTAGATGTATGTTTCTGCCATGGGTCGACTTTGGGCCTCTTGGGGTTCCTTGTCTCATCTTACGATTCGGGTCTACGTTCGAGTCGTGACACTTTGTTTTTTGTGATGCCCTATGTGGCTAGTAGTTTTGGAGTCAATCCCAAAATCTTGTCAGAACCCTTCTCAATATCTACTCCACTGGGTGATTCAGTTGTAGCTAGATGGGTTTATAGAAGTTGCCCGGTCACAGTCCTTCTGAAAATCACCTCAGCAGATTTAGTAGAATTAGCCATGACTAATTTTGATGTTATCCTCTTTATGGATTGGCTATTTACATGTTATGCCTTAGTGAATGGTAAAACTTGGGTAGTAGAGTTTAGATTTTCTGCCCAGTCTTAGATTGGAAGGGTAGTTCATTGTTCATGTAGGTCATTTCATTTCCTACCTCAAGGCCATAAAGATGATCTATAAAGGTTATGTGTACCATCTAGTTAGGGTTAAGAATGTTACGTCCGAGACCCCGACTATCTAGTCAGTTCCAGTAGTATGTGAGTACCCAGAAGTGTTCCCAGATAATCTATCGAGGAAATCCCTCCCGATGAGAGATTGATTTTGGTATTGACCTTCTTCTCGATATACAGCCTATATCTATTCCTCCTTACAAAATGGCCCTAGGTGAGTTAAAGGAGTTGAACGAGGAGTTGAAGGAGAAGTTGAAAGACCTTTTAGATAAAGGGTTCATTAGACCGAGAAAATCCCCATGGGTGCACCAGTTCTCTTCATCTGCAAGAAAGATGGTTCTCTTCATATATGTATTGATTATCGGCAGTTGAACAAGGTCACCATCAAGAACAAGTATTCGCTCCCTAGAATTGATGATTTGTTTGACCAGCTTTAGGGTGCTAACTGCTTTTCGAAGATAGACCTCAGATCCGGATACCATTAGCTCAGGCTTCGGGAGAGTGATATCCCAAAGATAGCTTTCAGGATGCAGTATGGTCATTACGAGTTTGTAGTTATGTCTTTTGGACTAACGAATGCTCCTGCAGATTTTATGGATTTGATGAATAAGTTTTTCAAGACATACATGGATAGGTTCGTGATCGTGTTTATCGATGACATCTTAATATACTCTCGGAGCGAGGAGGAGCATGCCGCTCATTTGAGGGTGGTACTACAGAATCTTAAGGATCTCCAATTATATTCCAAGTTTAGCAAGTGTGAGTTTTGGCTAGACTCAGTAGCATTTTTGGTCCATGTGGTGTCAAGTGAAGGTGTACAGGTGGACTCTCAGAAGATAGAAACAGTGAAAATTGGCCTAGACTGGTGAATCCTTTAAGCATTAGGAGTATCTTTGGTTTAGCTGGGCACTATTGGAGATTTGTTGATGGTTTTTCATCTATTGCAGCGCCATTGACCATATTGACCTAAAAGAAAGCAAAGTTCCAATGGTCGGAGGCTTGCGAGAAGAGTTTTCAGGAGTTGAAGACTCGACTCACCTCAGAACTGGTGTTAACCCTACCGGAGGGTACCAATGGGTTTTTGGTGTATTGCAATGCTTCTAGAATCGGCCTTGGTTGTGTATTGATGCATCATGGTAAAGTTATATCATACGCTTCCAGGCAGTTAAAGGTTCATGAAAAGAATTGCCCGACCCATGATCATGAATTGGCGGTGGTGGTATTGGCCTTGAAGATATGGAGACACTATTTCTATGGGGTCCATGTAGATGTGTTTACGGACAAAAAGAGCCTACAATATATGTTTACCCAGAAGGACCTAAATCTACATCAAAGGAGGTGGTTGAAGCTACTCAAGGATTATGATATGAGTGTCCTTTACCATCCGGGCAAGGCTAATATAGTAGCAGACACTCTTAATAGGCTTTTTGTGGAAAGTGTGTCCCATGTAGATGAGGGGAAGAAGGAGCTGGTGAAGGATGTGCATCGATATGCGAGGTTGGGAGTTCACTTGGTTGACTCGACCGATGGCGGTATTATTATTTAGAGTGGATCAAAATCATCCTTGGTGAATAATGTAAAAGCTAGACAAGACGAGGACCTTATTTTGGTAAAGTTAAAGGAAGCCATTCAGAATTAGAAGGCAGAGGTCTTCTCCAAAGAGGGAGATGGTGTGCTTCAATATCAGGGTCGCTTGTGTGTCCCATACGTTGATGATTTAAGAAATTGGATGTTGCACGAGGCTCATGATTCCAGGTATTCTATACATCCAGGTGCCACCAATATGTACCGTGACCTACAGGAAGTCTATTGGTGGAATGTCATGAAGAAGGACATTACAGAATTTGTGGCAAAGCGTTTGAATTGTCAATAGGTGAAGGTTGTGCATCATAGACCGGGAGGTGTGCTTCAAGATATTAGTATTCCTACTTGGAAGTGGGAGGAGATCAATATGGACTTCATCACAGGGTTGCCACGCACTCATCAACAGTATGACTCCATTTGGGTGGTCGTGGACAAGTTGACCAAAGCTGCTCATTTTCTACTTGTCAAAACCACTGATTCAGCAGAAGATTATGCTAAACTATACATCCGAGAGCTAGTTTGTTTGCATAGAGTGCCCTTGTCCATCATATTAGATAGAGGTACTTAGTTTACCTCCCAGTTTTAGAGGTCGTTTCAAAAGGGACTTGGTACTTAGGTCAAGCTCAATACAACATTTTATTCGTAAACCGATGGTCAGGCGGAGAGGATGATTCAGACTCTCGAGGACATTTTGAGAGCGTGTGTAATTGACTTCAAGGGTAGTTGGCATGATCATTTGCCTCTTATTGAGTTTTCATACAATAACAGCTATCATTTCAGTATTCAGATGGCTACGTTTGAGGCTCACTATGGGCGGAGATGTAGATCGCCTATTGGTTGATTTGAAGTTGGTGAAGCTGCAATAATAGGGCCAGATTAAGTCCATGAGGCCATTAAGAAAGTTCACCTTATACTGGATAGGTTGAAAATAGCTCAGAGTCGCCAAAAGTCCTATGCGGATGTGAGGAGGAGAGAGCTCGAGTTTGAAGTTGATGAACGGGTGTTTCTAAAGGTATCTCCCATGAAGGGAGTGATGAGATTTGGAAAGAAAGGGAAACTCAATCCCCATTATGTTGGCCCATACCGAATTATGAAATGAGTTGGCTAGGTAGCATATGAATTAGAGTTTCCCTCAGAATTAGCTTCAGTCCATCCATTTTTTCATGTATCGCTCTTAAGAAAGTGTTTGGGTAATCCAACTCTAGTTGTTCCAGCGGACAGTGCCGGTGTGAAGGACAACCTTAGTCATGAGGAGGTTCAAGTGGAAATACTAGATCATCAGGTTTGAAAGCTAAGGAATAAGGAAGTAGCTTCAGTCAAGGTTTTATGGAGGAATCAACATGTTGAAAGAGCTACGTGGGAAGCCGAAGTAGATATATGGCTAGACACCCATATTTAATCCCTACCGGTTCAGTTCCAGCTTGAGGTATAAGTGTTTGCCCTAAAAATCTATTTAGTTTCATGTTCAGTTCATGTGCCCCAATTTATTTCGTGTCTATGAATGTATGTATGATTCATGAATTCAATTCAGTCATGTAGTTCAGTTCAGAGGCAGTCATTCTGTCAGTTTTTAGCTTATGTGATTAGTATTTGAGTATGATGATTGCATTTCTTCCCTGTTCTATATGATTTCCAACTTTCGAGGATGAATGTTCTCAAGGGGGAGATATTTTTATATCCCAAAAGCCCTAAGATCAGACTCGGGAGTTGAAACGGAGAAAAAATAGGATTTTCTACACCAGGTCACAGAACGACTCGTCTTGTGACCTGTCAGGATGACCAAGAGTCGTTAAGTGACTCGTGGTGAAGAGCTTTGACTTTTCTTGAAATTTTCAAGTTGGGGCGACCATGGGTGTGACCACGAGTCGTGGTCAGCCCCACGATCCATCAGGTCACCCGTGGTCAAGGGCAGTTGAAAGATGAAGGAAGAGCCGGCAGTGTACCCCATGACTGGACACCATGAGTCGTGGTGAATGATATGATTCGTTAGGTGATTCATGGTCAGCAGTTGATTAAGGACTTAAGGTTTTGGGAAGTGAAAGTAACGAGAGGTGACCACGAGTCATGGTCACCAGTGAAGAATCATTAGATCCCTCGTGAGGATCCTTTGAGCAAACATGGCCAGTGTACTTGACGACTGTGGCGACGACTCGTGGTAAGAGGCAACGACTCGTCCAATCCCTCGTTGGGACTGACAGTCTGTCTTTCTCTGCAAATTTAGTAAGGGCTTATCTGTAACTTCTATGATCCTAAGGGCTAAACTACGTCATTTTAAGCTATGAATAATGATTTTTAAGAGGGGTAAGTTCATTCTATGCTATTCCTATTCATACATGCAAGTGTAGAAGTCTAGAGAGGTGATCAAGCTTAATTTCTTCCAAGTTCTTCTCAATTCTTCCTTGGGCAATCATAGAAGTTATAGAATCAGATTCTCTCAGGTATGTAAGGTTATGAATGGCTGAATTTGTTCACACCCATGCCCAATCCCTCTTTAATTCATGAAAATCTATATGTTGATTCTATGGGATTTTAACCCAATGCATGAATTTCTTAAGTTTCTACCATGGGTATGATCTAAGTATGTTTCTATTATTGAATTATGATTCATGGGAAAGTTTTACAATGTTTTCAATTATAAATCATGTTTCAAGTTTTATAAATTATGATGCCCATCCGTGAGAAGTTCATGAAAGTTGAGATCTATGATGTAGGTTCAAGTATGATGAGATATTTATGATGAAAAGCATGTTTTCAAGTTACCCATGTCTATTATCAAGTTTTCAAGTGAATCAAGTCTTTTCAAGCATGTTTAAGTATTGGGCAAGACCATATGTTCAAGTATGATTTATGATTTCATGTCAATTAGCTTACCACATAGTTTTGGTGTCAAGACTCCCAGTTATGTTCAGCTCCTGGTATGGTTTGAGCTAAGGCTCCTCATGTATGATTTTCGATTTTATATGTACATGATTACTCAGCTTCGTCACTAGATGACGGTCAGCTTTGCTGAAAAATGATGGAGAGCATATGCATGTTTTTGGGAGTAGTGTCTAGCACCAAGTAGGCTAAGGGTCAGTCAACCCTATGCCTAAGAACTACGCGCCAACGTAGGTATGATCAGATTATTTGGGACCTCCTCTGGAGCTTTCCCATGCCCCAAGGGTCCTTCATATTGATATCAATATCATGGTAGCGTCCTTATCCCTGGCAAGGCTTTGTACGGCTTTGCCCACTTGAGTATGATAGTTGAGACCACGTAAGCTCTATTATGGTAATGTCGGTTATATGATGAGTCTCCCATTGTTCCTCATGATTTCAGTTATGAATGTTTATCATTATTATATGTATATACATATGTTCTAAAGAAGGTTTGACCCAATGTTCAGTTTTACTTATAATTATCAGATTTCAGCTTTGGGTCGTTCAATTCAGTTATGATGTTCAGTTATGTTCAAATCATGATTTTCAAAAAATAGCATGCAAGCCCTACTCTCATATTCTTATCTTGATTATGTTTTATATTATGCATGTTTTAATGATTTTACTTATGTGGTTTTATTTAGCTTGCAAATTCAGTACATTCCACGTACTGACCGCATACTCTATGTTGTATCATTTTATGATACAGGCTCCGATCTTCAGACTCAACCCCGTCACTAGCCAGCTTTCGGAGTTAGCATCCAATCTTAGTTGATAAGTCCTCATCTCTTGAGGAACCTCCCTCATCAGTTGTATCTTTACATTTTCAGTTTCAAACTCAGAGAGTTAGTTGGGGTTTTGTCCCATCAACTCATCAGACGTAGAGGCTTTTCAAACATAGATTGTATTCAGCTTCAGACTCGCATTGTATGTTTTGATGTTACATTATGTTTAGACTTCCACTACGTTTATTATGATAAATCTTCTGTTTTATTGATTGAGTTAGATGTATATTCATGCCATGGGTGAGACTTGGAGTCTCTTGGGGCTCCTTGCCCCATGTCTCGATCCGGGCCCATGTTTTGGTCGTGACAGTCTAAGATCACCCAAATAGAGTTGTGCTGTCTATGGATCTTGGTAGATCGGTGATAAAGTCCATAATGATCATCTCTCACTTCCATTCGAGGAGTTATTTCATATCGTGGTTCAGGCATTAAAAATCAGTGAGGTTTACTCTTCCTTTTCGATGCCCGTGAAACTACTGCCAATGGTTTACTCAATTACTTCTTAGGACTATTAAGATAAAAAAGATTACTACGTGGTTTTTTGAATATGCCTATATCTATTGCTTTTCCTTCATTGATTTGATTCTTTTAATAGATACCGACATTCATATTGGATATAAGAAATATAGTAATTCAAACTATAAGACTGAGCAACACCACATGGCCTTTGGTGCTCAATCTTGACCTGCTGACAGTTTGGACACTTAGCAACAAAATCAACATTTTCTCTCTTTATACTATTCCACCAATAGACTTCTCTCGATTCATGGTACATGTTGGTGGAACCTGAAAGAATCGAATATCTAGAATTGTGTGCTTCTGCCATGATTGTATCTTTGAGGCCATCTACATTAGGAACACATAATCTGCCTTGATATCTCAGAACACCATCTCCCCCTTGTGCAAAAACCAATACCTTCTATTTTGGAATTCTTCCTTCAACTGAAGCAAGAGGGGATCTATGTCTTGCTTTTCCTTAACTTCCACAAATAAAGAGGATTCGGCTCCATTCTGGACAAGCATACGACCTTTTTTGGAGTCTAAAACACGAACTTCCAGGCGTGAGAGTCTATGAACCTCCTTTGCTAGCTCATTTCTCTCTTCTTCTGCATGGTCTATTCTACCCATAGACAACCTGCTAAGAGCATTAACAACTGCATTATCTTTTCTTGGATGGTATAGAATACTCATGTCATAATCCTTGAGCAACTTAAGCCATCTCCTATGTCTGAGATTCAACTCCTTCTAGAAGAACACATATTGCAAGCTCTTATGGTCTGTGAACATATCAACATGCGCACCGTAGTGATAGTAGCACCAAATCTTCAATGCAAATACTACAGCTGCCAGCTCGAGGTAATACTCCGGAAGTGCCTAAGACTAGACCTGGGATTTAGAAATGAAAGTTGGCAGAAATCTGGGAAATTACCTTAGAATGGGTCATGTGACGGATCATTGGTCCAACCAACGATCCATAGGAAGTGTTAGTGGTGAGGTGCAGCAGGGTCAAAGTGGGAGTAAGAGGTCAAGGAACGACCCATGGTTTGATGTCACAAGTCGCTGTTTGGGGTAGTGGTGAGACTGGTCCTTAGCCCAGGAGGAAGTAACGGGTCGTTGGACAACCCGTCGTGAGTAGTAATGGATCATGGTGAAAAACTGTGGGAAAGAGTAGAAAAGTTCCCAGTCGAAGTGACGGACCAAAACCACGACTCGTTGGAAGGAGGTACAAGTCGTGGTGTGGCTCGTGGGAAGGCCCAGGTGTAGGTCATCAGGGGGAAACAACGGAGGATACAATGGACCATTGTTTGATGCAATGACTCATCCTTTCGAGTCGCGGGATTGAATCTGAGAAGTGAAGTTTGGGCAGTGGACGCAATGGGTGGATACCACAAGTCGTGGTATCTAGGCACAACCCATTGGATCAGTCGTTGTCACTGCCAGTGCAGAACATTTAGGAATTCATTAAAGGTAATTTCATCATTCTTAAGTCCTAGGGTCCTAAACTACGTTGTTTAAGGCTCGAAATGTAGTGTTTTATGAGGTGAAAATCTATCCTAAGCTCATTCATATCCATGCATTCATATTGAAAGGGTTTAGGAGATGATCAAGTAAGAGTTCTTCAAGCTTTCCTTCAATCTTTCATTGAGCTTTGAAGGAGTGGTAAAATCTTATCTTTCCCGGGTATGTAGGGTTATGAATGGGTAAATCCATTCACACCCATGCTCAATCTCTCTCTAAATCATGAAATTCCTATGTTAATTCTATGGGGTTTTAACCCAATGTATGAATTTTCTAATTCTCTACATGGGTATGATCTAAATGAGTTTTTATTATTGAATTATGAATTTTGGGCAAGTTTTATGTTGTTTTCATTAAAATCATGTTTCAAGCTTTATAAATTTAAAATGCCCATTTATGAGAATTTTGTGAAAGTTGAGTTTATGATGAATGTTCATGTATGATGATGTATTAATGATGAAAGGCACGTTTTCAAGTTACCCATGTTTATAATCATGTTTTCAAGTGAATTGAGTATTTTCAAGCATGTTAAAGTATTGGGCAATGGCCACATGTTCAAGAATGATTTATGATTTATGATATGGATTTTCATGATTTATCAATTTATGATGTTGGCCGATTAATGGGCCCTTTATTCATGGCTAAAGATGTATGTAAATGGAGATAAACAATGTTAATGTCTATTTGGCCATGAATCTCATGAATGATATTTATGATTTACGTACGAGCCTAATGTGCATAGTTTTAGGAGTAGTATCTAGCATCTAGCCCGGCATTCAAAGAAGTACGCCAGTGTCTCATAACTACGTGTCACCGTAGGTTCATGATGATACATTACAATGTTAATGGATCTCTTCTTTCATGATGCCACATAATGTATGTCCCTTTCTTGGCAAGCCTGGGACGACTCTGCCCACTTGAGTGAGATAGTTGGGGCATCATGTAAGGCTCTACCATGATAGTTTCAGTTATGATGAGTCCTCATATTGTTCCGCATGTTTTATGCATTGTTATGTTTATGTTATTTTGGCTCATTGATTTTACGCCACCTTACCAATTCTTCTCACAACCCAGTAGGGGCCAACATAGCAGGGACTGAGTTTACCTTTCTTTCCGAACCGCATGACTCTCTTCATGGGAGATAACTTTAGAAACACCCAGTCGTCCACATCAAACTCCAAATCTCTTCTCCTCACATCAGCATACGATTTCTGACGACTCTGAGCGGTTTTCAACTGGTCCCTTATCAACTAAACCTTCACCATCGCCTCATGAACCGAATTTGTTCCTTCCATAGCTGCCACACCAACTTCGAACCATCCGATGGGAGATCTACACCTCTGCCCGTAGAGAGTCTCGAACGGTGCCATCTAGATACTAGAGTGGTAACTACTATTATAAGCAAACTTGATCAAGGGCAAATGATCATCCCAACTACCTTTAAAATCTATAACACATGCCCTTAATATATCCTCAAGGGTCTGAATGGTCCCCTCTGCTTGGCCGTCTGTCTGAGGATGAAAAGTTGTGTTAAGCTTAACCTGAGTCCCAAGCCCCTTTTGAAACGAACGCCTGAATTGAGAAGTGAACTGCGTACCTCGGCCTGAAATAATAGACAAGGGAAATCCATGAAGCCGAACCAATTCCCGAATATACAGCTTAGCATAATCATCTGCTGAATCTTTGGTCTTGACCGGTAGGAAATGTGCAGCCTTGGTCAACCTGTCTACCACCACCCAAATGGAGTCGTATTGCCGGCAAGTACGAGGTAGACTCGTAATGAAGTCCATATTGATTTCTTCCCACTTCCAAGTAGGAATGGTAATATCCTAAAGTACGCCTCCCGGTCTTTGATGCTCGACTTTCACTTGATGGAAGTTTGGACATTTCGCTACGAACTCCGCAATATCCTTCTTCATACCATCCCACCAATAGATTTCTCACGAATCCTGATACATTTTTATGGATCCTGGATGAATAGAATATCTGGTACCATGTGCCTCATGTAATATCCGAACTCTCAAATCGTCCACATCTGGGACACATAGACGACCCTCATATTGTAGCACACCATCTCCCCCTTGGGAGAAAACCTCTACCTTTTGACTCTGCACCGCCTTCTTCAATTTCCTCAAATTTGGATCCTCATCTTGCCTAGATTTAACATCAACCACCAAGGACAATTCTGACCTGTTATGTACAACAACACCGCCATCGGTCGCGTCAATCAATCTAACTCCCAACCTCGCAAGCCGATGAACATCTTTCACCAATTCCTTCTTCTGCTCATCCACATGGGACACACTCTCCATTGAGAGTCTCCTAAGCGCATCCTCAACCACATTAGCCTTGCCTGGGTGGTAAAGGACACTCATGTCATAATCCTTAAGTAACTCCAACCACCTCCTTTGTCAAAGATTTAGATCTTCCTGTGTGAACACATATTGCAAGCTCTTGTGATCTGTAAATACATCCACATGGACCCCATACAAGTAATGTTGCCATATCTTTAATGCGAACACCATCGCAGCCAATTCAAGATCATGGTTCAGGTAATTCTTCTCATGCACCTTAAACTGTCGAGAGGCATAAGCTATCACCCTCCCACGATGCATCAACACACACCCAAGTCCAACTATAGAAGCATCAAAATACACCACAAAACCATCATTACACTTGAGTAGGGTCAACACTGGTGCCGAAGTAGTCGAGCCTTCAACTCTTGGAAGCTTTTCTCACAAGCCTCCGACCACTTAAACTTTACCTTCTTCTGACTCAACTTAGTTAAGGGCGCTGCAATGCATGAGAAACCCTCAACAAACCTCCGATAGTAGCCAGCTAAGCCCAAGAAACTCCGAATATCCGAAGGATTCACCAGTCTGGGCCAAATCTTCACCGCCTCAATTTTCTGCGAGTCTACTTTTATGCCTTTGCTAGACACCACATGGCCCAAGAAGGCCACGGAGCCCAACCAAAACTCAAACTTGCTAAACTTTGCATATAATTGGCGGTCCTTCAGGGTCTGGAGCACTACCCTTAAGTGAGCGGCATGCTCCTCCTTGCTCCGAGAGTATATCAAGATGTCATCAAGGGACACAATCACGAACATGTCCAAATATGGATTGAACACCCTGTTCATCAGGTCCATAAAAGTTGCAGGAGCATTAGTTAGTCCAAAAAACATAACTACAAACTCATAATGACCATACCATGTTCTGAATGCCATCTTCGGGATATCACTCTCCCGAACTCTGAGCTGATGATACCCAGATCTGAGCTTTATCTTCGAAAAGCACTTAGCACCCTGAAGTTGATCGAACAAATCATCGATCCTAGGTAAGGAATACTTGTTCTTGACAATGACTTTGTTCAACTATCGATAATCAATGGACATACGAAGGGAACCATCTTTCTTCAGAACAAATAATACTGGTGCGCTCCATAGAGAATGGCTCGGTCTAATGAAACCCTTATCTAGTAAATCCTTTAACTGATCTATCAACTCTTTTAGCTCAGCTGGAGCCATCCTGTAGGGTGGAAAAGATATAGGCTGCATATCGAGAAGGAGGCCAATACCGAAGTCAATCTCCCGCTCGGGAGGAATACCTAGCAAATATCAGGGAAGACCTCTGGATACTCACGTATGGACTGGATAGTCAGGGTTTCGGACTCCACGTCCTTAATCCTAACTAGATGGTACTAACTACCCTTAGAAATCATCTTCTAGACCTTAAGGTAGGAAATAAATTTACCTACAGGCACAACTAAACTACCCTTCCATTCTAAGACTGTCTTGCCCGGAAATCTGAACTCTACTGACCGGGTCCTGCAATTAATGGAAGCATAACAAGCATACAACCAATCAATGCCAAGAATAACATCAAAATTGATCATGGTTAACTCTATCAGATCTGCTGAGGTGACCTTATGGAGGACCAAGAACAGGAAATTTCTATACACCCATCTAGCTATAACTGAGTCACCTACTGGAGTAGAAACTGATAAGGATTCTGACAAGACATCGGGACTGACTCCGAAGCTACTGGCTACATAAGGTGTCACAAAGGACAAGGTGGCCCCTAGATCTAACAAAGCATAAACATCAACATGGAAGATTTGTAACCTACCAGTAATCACGTCCAGGGAGACCTCCTTCTCTTGACGAGATGCTAGGGCATAAAATCTGTTCTGGCGCTGACCACCAGCTGCACTAGTAGACGCCCCCTGATGTGCTGAGCGAGGGGGTGGGGCTGCTGAGCTAAACGTTGTGCCACGGCCCCCAATCTAATCCTGTCTCGCTGTTGTACAATCTCTATGAATGTGCCTGGGTTTCTCGCACCCAAACCTACCAACCACTGGCCTGCATGCCCTCGGCCACATCTGCGACAAGCTAGGACACTTAAATCTGTGGGCATGCTGCTCTAACCCCTCGAGCCTGATGCTCACCCTCTCTGATCGTGCCTAGGCCGAGATGGCACACTCAAAGCTGATGATGCAGAGGCTGACGATCTCTAATGGGTCTGCTGTCGATGCCCACCGTCGGACCTCTACTGGGAGAATCTGTGGTCCTCAGTCCTGGCCCTCTTTGCCCCTCTCTCTCTCGAATGTGCCACCTCTATCTGTTGGGCGTATAACACCATATGAGAGAAGTCCATATCCTGATGGAGCATAGAAATCTTGCATTCCTTATCCAAGTAAACTATTATCCCATGCACAAACCTGCTCACTCGCGCCCTCTGGTCAGCTACTAACTCAGGAGCATACTTCATTAGGCGGGTGAACTCAAGGGAATACTCTAGTACTGTCATTCTCCCTTGCTTCATATTTACAAACTCAGTTGCCTTTAGCTCCCCCATCTCCCGAGGGAAGAACCGATCGAGGAATGCAACCTAAAACTCCTCCCTTGTGACCGGACCTATTCCAGCAATCCTGTTTTCTTTCCACTGGTGGAACCAAATATATGCAACCCCCTTCAACTGGTAGGAGGCCAACTCTGCGCACTCAACACTACTCACCCCCATGACCTGGGTGATCTTGATAACCTCATCCACGAACTTATGTGGGTCCTCATCCACCTTGGACCCAAGAAACTACGGCGGGTTCATCCTCAAGAAGTCCCTGACTCGAGCCGCCACTACACTGCCATTCTGCGGAACATGCACAACGGCCTGCTGATTGACTTGAGCGGTCAAGGCCTACGCAAGCATCTGGATGGCAGCTTGGCACTCAGCATGAGCAGCTGGCTCCGATGCCTGGGGCTTCTGAACTGGTGGGACCTGCTTAGTCCCACGACCCATGCCACCCTCATGGCCTTCACCATCTCCATTCCTCCTTCCATTCATCCTATGAGGAGCCACGACTCTACAATCGCGAATAGCACGAATTAGAGGGATAGAAAGGATTTTCATTGCATGACATAAATCATGAAATATGGGAACATTTCCTAAAATGTTTTGTAGACTCTTCTTCATATGTGTGGCACGCTTCACACCCATGAAAAAGCTCTACTTAACGCGACATTCAGACTCCCTAGGACGCTTCAAACCTATGGCTCTAATACCAAGTTTGTCACAACCCGAGCAGACCCCGGATCATAGACACGAGACAAGGGACCCCGAGAGACCCCAAGTCAACCCATGGAATAAGCATTCATTAACTCACTAAATGAACATGAAGAAACATAGTTAAAAATATCAGTGGAAGTCTATCATAACATAACAACAGAATGAACATTTGAAGTTGAATACATGTCTAAGTCTGATAAGCCTCTAATCTAGACGAGTTGATGGGACATCGCCCCCAGCTAGTTCAACAATACTGAAACTGAAAATGCAACCAAGATAACAGAAAATCTAATCCTCGAAAGATGAGGACTCACCAACCAAGCAGGTACTAACTCTGATAAGCGACTACTAACGAGGTTGCACTCGAGAACCGGATCCTGCATCATGAAATGATGCAGCATAGAAAGTATGCGGTCAGTACGTAGAATGTATCAAGTATGCAAGGTAAGTAAAACCGCTAGAGCAATATAAATCATTCAAGGAAAGTCATACATATATAGTAAGCCTTTAAGGATAAGAAAATCACATACATCATTATGAAATAATCCATATTTTATACATGATCATGCAGGTCTTTAGAACATCATGTCTGACTCGAATGACTCAATGATGAAACGTAACATTTATATCAAAAGCTGAACAATGAGTCAAACCATACCTCTTTAACATGCATGCATGAGTAAATATCATAAGTGTTAAATATGCAAATCTGAACGATATAGACAATGGGAGGCTCGTCACTTAACCGCATACCACGATAGATCTTACGAGGTCCCAACTATCACACTCAAGTTGGAAGAGCGTCCATAACCTTTCCAGGACGATGGACGCTACCATGACATCGATATCAAGTTAAAGGGCCAATCGGGCCAGGGATAGCTCACAAGGGAGGTCCCAATAATATAATAGAATCAATCTCTGTTGGCGCATAGTTCTGGGGCATAGGTTTATCGACCCTTAGCCTGATCGGTGCTAGACTCTTCTCCCAAAACATGCAATGCTCTACATCGTATAAATATGAAGCTCAACATCATCTAGTGACGAAGCTCAACATGAAATCATGCATAAACTCAACATCGTAACAAAGCTCAACATTATCTATTGACAAAGCTCATTATGGAATCATGCGTATAGTAGACATCATATAAATATGATGCTCAACAATGTCATTTCGACAAAGCTTTAAAATGAAATCATATTTAGACTCAACATCATGTGAATGAAGCTTAACATTGTCCTTGACAAAGCTCGACAATAATATGCATATCAATTAAGGATTTATGCATAGAGAAGGCTTTACTTTGAAACATACCAGAAGTTAGAATTCATAATAGGGGTTAAAGGAAAATTTCATCTCAACCATGTGGTAAGCTCATGTCGAGAAAAATCACAATTTGAAAACATCATATGGACATCACGCAAAGCTCTACCATATTTAGGTCTATTTAATCTTCTTTAAAAGCATCATCAAAATCATGGGTAAGGTTGGAAACATGCCTTTCATCATCTATTCCATCATCATCATATTCTTCCACAATCACTTCTATTATGAACTATCCACACATGGGTGTTTTAGATTCAATCCTTAGAAAAACAATTTTGTAAAAGAAATTAAGTTAGAATCCTCCCAAGCTTGGTAAATCATCAATATCAACTCAATTTAATCATACCCATGCATAGAGATGTAATAATCATGCAATTTGAATGAAACCCCATACTTGATTATTACAAACCAATCACAAATTGATAAGGAATGGGCATGGGTGTGGAAGGAAGCACCCACTCATAGCCTTACATACCTGGGATTGAATAATTCTTACTCTTCCTAATTGCCCAGCTGAGATTCCCCTTTGAAAACCTTTATAATTCACCTTGCTTCTTCTCCTCAAACCCCCAACCTTGCATGTATGAAAGTAATGGCGTAAGATAGGTTTTTCTATGCTAAAAACCCTCTATTACGAGCTTAAAAAGATGTAGTATAGGCCCTTAGAACATATGAATTACAAAAATCCCTTACTAAATTCGCAGAAAAACACTGTTAGGTGACCTTAACGGGTGACCTGATGATTCGTCAGGACGAGCAACGACTCGTCAAGTCACCTGTCAAGTACACTGGTCAATTGATCTACTGGGGCTCGTAACGGGGAAGATAACGACTCGCCTCAAGACTACGACTCGTGGTCACCTTCCGTCAAGTACACTGCCTTAATTCCCAATAATAATCCACATGCTTGCTCACGACTCTCCTCACAAGTTGTTGGTACTGGCCACAACTCGTGGGGTCCAATTCTTTAAGTACACTGGATAAATCCTCCTTTGACATTCCAACTCCACCCCACGATTGACATGACGAATCGTGGTGGCTGACCACGAGTCATTGATTCACTGGTGGGGATCTTGATCCCTTAATCACTCCATGCCTTCCCACGAGTCACTTGATGACTCGTGGGGTCTCCTCATGAGTCGTTCAATGACTCGTTCTGCAACTGCTGCAACATTTTCTAGTTTTTCTCCGATTCACTTATGGGTCTGATTCTTGAATTATCAGGGTATAACAATTTTAAATGTCTGTTTTACTTACCTGCATACACGATACATTCCATGTACTTTCTGCATACTCTATGTTGTATTGTTTCATGATATATGCGCCAATCTTCATACCTAGCACCGTCATTAGCTCGTTCTCGGAGTTAGCATCTAGCTCAGTGGTGAGTTCTCATTCTCTGAGGACCAGTTGATATCAGTTATCTCTTTACGTTCAGTTTTCAAACTTATCAGGTTAGTTGGGGTTTTTTTCCCATCAACCCATCTGATATGTTAGAGGCTTTCAGACTATGTGTAGTATTCAGTTATCATGTATGGTGCATTTCATACTATGTATGTCATTGTTACATTTCCGATATGATATTATTTTGAGTATTCCACTTTACTTGATTGAGTTATATGTATGTTCATGCCATGGGTCGACTTAGAGTCTCTCGGGGCTCCTTGTCCCGTGTTGCGATCTGGGTCTATGTTCAGGTCGTGGAAAACTTGGTATCAAAGCAATAGGTTTGAAGTGTCCTAGGGTGTCTGAAAACTGCGTTAAGTAAAGTCTTTTTCACGGTTGTGAAGCGCGCCACACTTATGACGAAGGGGCTACAAGATGTTTAGGAAATGTTTCCTTCTTTCATGATCTATGTCCTATGATGAAATGTCCCCCTATCCTTCTAACTCATGTTATTCATGATTACAGAATCATGGCTCCCCATAGAGTTAATGGTAGGAGGTATGGGAATGGAAACGGCCACGAGGATGGCAACGGAGATGGGCACCAACAAGGCCCACCAATCCAGGAGCACCATGCACCAGAGTCGGTTGCCCATGCTGAATTCTTGCAGCTATTTAGATTTTAGTGCAGGCCTTGACCGCTCAGGTCAACCAACAGGTAGTGGTGCATATTCTGCAAAACAGAAATGCGACGGCAGCTCGAGTCAAAGATTTCTTGAGAATGAACCCGCTAGAGTTCCTTGGGTCAAAAGTAGATGAGGACCCGCATGAGTTCATTGATTAGATTGTGAAGATCGCCCGGGTCATAGGGTTGAATGGAGTTGAGTGTGCTGAGTTAGCCTTGTATCAGTTAAAAGGGGTCGCACACATCTAGTTTCGATAATGGAAAGATAGTAGTGCTGCCAAGTAGGCCCTATCACTTGGGAGGAATTCCATGTTGCGTTCCTAGATCGATTCTTCCCTCGTGAGATGAGGGATTTGAAGGTAGTTGAGTTCATGAATCTTAAGCAGGGGAAATGATAGTACAGTAGTATGCCCTTGAGTTCACTCGCTTATCAAAATATGCCCCAGGAGTTAGTGGTTGATCAGAGAGCGCGAGTGAGCAGATTTGTTCATGGGGTGGCGCACTATTTGAAAAAAGATTACAGGACCACTATGCTCCACCAGGATATGGATTTCCCTCAGATATTATTGTATTCCCAACAGATGGACGCGGTGTATATGAGGGAGAGAAAGGCCAAAAGGGCCTGGATAGACTGTTATGGGTTTACTCAGCAGAGATCCAGCGGTGGTCACCGCCCTCAGATTCAGCAGAGGTCACTAGCTCCAGCACCATTATCACCCAGTGTTCCATCTAGACCCAAGGGTGATCAGAGGAGAAGGGCCTTAGGTTCGAGAGACCAGTGGGGCATGCAAGTGGAGTGCACCTTCCCAGCCTGCGGGAAGTGTGGCAAGTGTCATGTTGGGGAGTGTTTTCTTGACTCAGATATCTGTTATGGGTGCAGTAGATCCAGCCACATGCGCTAAGTGTTTCCATTTTCTAGACAGGATGATGATTTCGTGCACAAACTACCAGGTCAGTAGCAGATCCATCATGCTCAGTTCCGCAGGGGACATCCACTAGTGGGGTGGCGGACAATGCCAAAATAGATTCTATGTCCTCGCCTCGCATCAGGAGAAAGAGACTTCACCGGATGTGGTTACTGGTATGTTACGAGTGTTTCACCTTGATGTTTATGCTTTGTTAGATCCAGGGGCTACTTTGTCTTTTGTGACACCTTATATTGCTAGTAGTTTTGGAGTCAGCACAAAAATTCTGTCAGAACTGTTCGCGGCTGCTTCGGTATATGTTAAAAACCGACACGCAAGTGTACGTGGTCAAACAAGTAATAAAGTGGCTAAGTAGCCAAGTATCGATCCAAGGAGGCTGCTCTGGATATGCAAAATTTCCTAGTTCACTATATTTCTATTCTATTTCTAACTATGCTAACAACTATCCAATCAAGAATTTAGGGAGTTTTATTTCTAAACTAATTATATACTAAACTTAACAACTATTATTTACGTTGAATTCAGACAATGGATATGCTCATGCCAAGGTTAAGAACGAGTAATGGAGTTGATAATTATGATAATTTGGTCATCCTCTTCTTCATATTGCTAGTCAAGAACGTTTGCCTAGAAATTAAAACTCTCGTATTTAATTTCACTTTAGAATCATAAACCATTCGTCTACATTTCTGTGATCAAATGAAATTTATGACCTAACACTACAATTCCGGTTCCTAAATTGACTAATACGGCTTTCAAGTATATTTCTATCAAGAAAGCACATCAAAACCCAATTTTCCCAAATCAAGTTAAGAACAATACCCTATTAATTCACGACTTTCCAATTTCATGCTCTCTCGAGTGAAATTGGACTTTTTAGATATACATTAATGGTGGCCAATCAAGAATGTACTAAGCACAAGAATTAATAGAACAATATGCAAGAAGAAGAAGAAACCATATCAATTATTACCAATAATCATTACACAAGTTCAAAACCTCAGCAAGAAAGGAATTAGCCACTCATTCTTGGATTAATCGTCCTAGAATGAGTGTAAATCATGCATACAATTGAAGGAAAGAAGAAGGGAAGAGAAGAAAACTCTTATCTTTTCTATTCTTCAACTGCCACAAAACCACGTTCCTCTCTCCACTCCTGAACTCTGCTAAAAACTAGAACTAAAAAAAGAAGAAAAAGACTCTTTAAAAATAACCTAAGTGTGCTATTTATACTAGTGGGAAATTTTTCCCGGAATAACAAGCAACGTGTCACGGAGGCCAACGCGGAGCACTGCCTCCGTGACACGGCGTGGACGCGGACCCTCTCTGGAATTTGCAGGGTCCGGATAATTGGTCTCAACGTGGCACGGAGGCCATCGCGGAGGCCTATCTCCGTGCCACGGAATTGACGCGCAGGCACACTGGAAATAGCCTAATTAATTTCTGCCCAGGCAGTGTGCTACTGCGATGGCAGCGTGGCACGGCTCCATCGCGGAGCCAGTGTAAAATGTGCCATCCAAGGTCTTTTCCACGCTCGCATCCAAGTCCAACTCCAACATAGTTCCAACACGCATTTTAGCTCCTAAAAATCACATTATCCTGCAAAACAAATGCTAATCATGTTGGTTTGTATAAATTCGCATTTTATTACCAAATACATGACATTATATACACGTTGCACAACAAACAAGGTAAAAATGATACGTTTGAGTATCACTTGGGCATATAAATTTGCCCAAGATCACTTACCCCACACTTAAATCCTTGTTCGTCCTCGAACAACACATACACAACTCATGCAAATTACATCCCAACCTTCGTCACTATGGTGCAACATTTTACGCTACGGTCATACCGATTATTCAATTCTTGCAAATCATCAAGAAAACATGCTTGGTCGTACAAGACAATGACCTTAATACATCGAGGCTTCCTAAACTTTTAAGAATTGATTCTTGATATCGGCAAACTCATGCAAATCAACTAATCAAGAAATCCGACACGAAAATCAATCTTTCATCAAGCATGTACCCTCACAACTCGAGAGAAACTTCCCCTTTTATGTTCGTGCAGCACACAAACATGCAAGTAGGGGCATATAAAAATTAATTTCACTCTCTCTCCCAAAAGAATTCGCATGCATCATGTCATGACCCATAGGCTTGCCCTTAGTGTATTACTCCACTAATATAAAGAAATGCAATGTAGGATCAAATAGGACTTTTAATGGGTTGTACTGGCCTATGGATCTAGTATATATATATTGGATTAGCCAATAATAGTCTCTAGCATCCTTAAGCGCCTTTTCAACTCATTCCCATCGACTCATTGACATTGTTCCTCTCTTTTCTCTTTTTCTCCCATTCATGCTGGTTTACTTTCATACAGCCCATTTCATCAGGCACACTTGACACAAAACAGAGGGTTTTCATGTACCCTCACTATCATTTAATTACAACTAGTGCCTCTTCAACATCATCTTTTCTTTCCTCACTTTGCTTTTCTTTTCTTTTCACTCTTTTCACTCTTTAACACTTTGGAAAACATTTTCTGTTCTTTGTAAGCGCTTAAGAGCTTCTTATAGACTTTAAGGCTAATGAAAATAAGGAATAAAGCTTAGTTCATACAATTCTGGACAAAAGAAAGAAATCGGCTAAAGGCTCAACGGGCTGACTAGGGTACACAACATATAAAAAGGTAGAATTTGACAAGAAAAAAAAATGGAAACTAACGGTTAAAACAAAGAAATGCCTACATCCTTTCCGACACTACACCTCCTTCATTTCGTTTTGTATACACACCAGGCAAGTTCTAGACAATTCACAATGACATGGAATAGCAAAACCTCACTCACACTTCATGCACATGCTCGAATCAAGATGCATTCACAGACTCTTTAATTAGTCAATTACATGAATTCAAGATTAAGCCTCAATCATAATGAACCAAATTCTATAGCCTAGGTAACTCAACATATTTACAAAATTGCATGCTTTCAAACGAATCATTTTCACATTTTGAACATCAATTACAACGCGCAACGAAATTTTAGCAACCATAAGCAACTACAGTTTATTGATGCAATCCACCAAAGAAACTAAAAACAAAACATCTACTCCTATCGGCTACATTTCCCTTAAGACGGTCGTCATCCATCCATCATGGGGAATGGTCACTAACTATGACATCGGTTCAATGGGACTATTCTCGGTATAAGAACCGAAAACAAACTCCGAGAAACCCAAAATTAAAACTTAAAAATTTTTGCAACACATCGATCATTTCGATAGAAAATATTTGCAAACTATGTTGATAAATGCAAAATCTTTTCGCAAAAATTTTGAAAAATATCGATCATATCGATAGAAAAAAAAAAGAAAAAAAAAATTACAAAATTTACAAAATATTTACAAAGGCAACCATAACTTTTTAAAGACACACATCATTAGCCACAAACAAATATATACACATCATTCACAAATCAGTTCACAAGAACAGAGAAAACACAGACATACATAAACGTCAAGGAAGAATATACAGCAGATTTAGAGCCTATGACCCAGCACCTAACTACTCCCCACCCCACACTTAAATCGAACACTGTCCCCAGTGTTCACAAAAATACAAAGCACAAAATTTTGGGTGGTGGAACTCCCTGCTTAGTCGAAATATTCGACTTCCTCATCCGGTGCTGCGGCCTCGTCGCCCATATCTGAATCAGCTCCATCGCCGTCATCGGACTCTACATCAGAGTCTTCACGACGTGTCTCCTCATCAGTAGGGACGTCGTCGTCAGTCGGCTCCACAAAGGCTGGCCCCACCTTGCATAAAGCTCTGGCGTTCTCGCCGAAGGGGTAGTCCAGCTTCAGCTGCCATAATTCATCCTCGGTGGCTGGTCTCCCACCTATCCGTAGCTGCAGCATCTGCATGCCGAACATACGGGCCATATACTGGTCGTCACGAGCATGTCGCTCGCCCAGAGTCAGCACAGGTCCGTGTGTAGAGTCGGGGGCCTTGGTTTTTGTCACATCAAGGGCCCTCCGCTCCAACTGCGGAATGTAATCCAAGGCTTCTTCCTCGATGTCAAGGCCTCGGAGGAAGGTGGTGATGAGTCCGCCAAACCCGTATCTGTGACCCTGGTGTAGTCTGGCTCTCTTCATGGCGGATATTATAACTGCCCCCACATTAATCTCAAGCCCTTTCATAAGGGCATACACCAGGCAGACACGGTCCCGGGTCACGTCTGTCATGTGCACTCCCGGGATCAAACACGAACATACTATTTTTAGCCAGATTCTGGCCTCCCTGTTCATCTGCGAATAAGGCAGAGTCTGGTGGTAACCCCTCTCTTTGTGTCTCCTCCATCGGGCTGTGGATCGAGCCCCACATAACGTACGTCTGATGTCGGCGTACGGTGGGGTGATATTGAGCTAGCGGAGAACGTGGGCGTCTGTGTCCCGCGCTCCAACAATGGCATTCAGCTGCTGGGGTTCCAGAGTGACAATCTGCCCTCTGATTTTAATAGTATGGCTCCTGATGGACGGGTTCCAGTTGGCGTAGAATTCCCGGACCAAGTGAAGGTTGCACTCCTTGGGCTTCTGAAAGATAAAACTGAGCCCAGCTGCCTCAATCCTCTGTACCATGCGAGGGAACTCCTGTGCAAGTGGTTCCCTTGCAATATATTCCTCCGGGAAGTATTTGCTTTCCTTGTGCTTATTATACCATTTCTTCCCTTCGTCGGTGACCCATCGTGTTCCGTATCGGCGGTGTTGACCGCGTGGAACAGCAGGTGCAGCTGGGACAGCAGCGCCCAGTCTCATTCTCTTTCTGCCGGTGCCTGAGGTTGAGGCACCCTTGCCTTTATCTTGTCGGCTAGCCATTGTACCTGTCAATTTACACAGACAAGCACAATATTAAACTAAAAACTTGTTAGCTTCGGCTAAGGTCGGGTTAAACAAAATTTACCCCACACTTAGTCTTTAACAAAATTTACAACATTTTAGCAAGGATAACTCTATTTACACCCCCAAACACAATCAACTATAAACATGTTGCTTAGTGCGTTCACAAACTTTCGACAGCATAACGGCTAGCGAATTACTCAGACTTCATACAGCTAACCCAATCCTCCTATCGACAGCTATTCACCCACAGCACTTAGCAACAATAACCACAACAGAAATAAGAACAACAATACAAACCTATTATATACAACTAATCTAAGCAATTCAACCAATTCACATATTATGCACTTCCCCACAGAAATTTGAGAATTAGTCGTCTTTCCACAATTAAACAATAATTACCACGACTTATCTCAACTACTAAACACACCCAGGCACCAATTTCATCAAACTATCAAGTTACCCACTTTCAAATCCAACAACCCAAGCCCTAGAACTCAATTTGACAATCAATATTGAATTATTCAATCAATCGATAAGTTCAAACGTCAACTACAATAATCCGAACATAATCAATCACAAAATAATTCACATCATGTTTAATTTTTTTACCTAGGGTGATATATCTCACCTCACATGCTCAAAAGTGACAAAACTCGCCAGAAATTTGAGATCGAAGATGAAAACATACCTTGGATTTGAAGAACCGAAAAAACTTGACGTTTTCCTTGCCTATCAACGTGGCACGAAGCTTGGGGGTAGGGGAATGGGTGTTTGGTCGCGGAGGGTAGAAGGAATGGGGAAATTTGGGCGAAAATCGGGGGTTTATTTAAAAGAAACACGCGGGTCACCCGGAAACCCGGTGTGACCCGGCACTGGAATAAGGGCAACGTGTCACGGAGGGTAACGCGGAGCCCCTCCTCCGTGACACGGAGCCAACGCGTTGGCTTACTGGAATTTTAAAAATTCCAGATTCGCCTTCAATGTGTCACGGAGGTCAACGCGGAGCATTGCCTCCGTGACACGGCGCCAACGCGCCAGTGCTCTGTTTCACCATCAAATTTTATTTCTCATACCTCGCCTCGTTTCCTCGATTCCAAGTATTTTTCCTCCGGTATACCTGAAAATCACCTCACTAAACAAAAATTGGTTAAATTCATAGATTCCCTACTAAAAAAAAATAAAATAAAATAAAATAAAAATTTCTAATTAAAATTGCAAATCTAAGCCTAGTCAAGAAAAAGAAAAGAAAATAGAATAAATGAAAAACTTTACACTAAGGAAAGAAAGAAAAAAAAAATATTTTTCACGGGTTGCCTCCCGTGCAGCGCCTGGTTTAACGTCGCGGCTCGACAGCCTTTATGCTCAAGTGTCTACTAGGGAGATGGACGATTTGTCTCGATCATGGTCATCTCCCCAGTAGTTCTCAACCTCGTCTGGTGGCCTACCTCGTAACTCTCGGAAATCACTCACTCCATTTGCATTCCCATGATCAATCACGTTGATCACCGAGAGTTCCTTATAGACAGTCGGGAGCTTAGGTACCTTGTACACGTCGAACACCTCAACCTTGTCGTGTGCTCGCATTGTGAGTTGACCCGCAGCTACATCGATCAATGCCTTTCCGGTTGCCAAAAATGGTCGTCCCAAAATAAATGGGACTTCTGCATCTGGTTCAAAATCCAGAACAATGAAATCTACCGGAAAAATGAGGGAGCCTACCTGCACTAGCACATCCTCGACAATGCCATCCGGCTTAGCTAAGGACCTGTCTGCTAGCTGCAAGATCACTGTTGTGGGTCTAGGACTCCCTAGCCCTAACTTTCTGAATACCGAAGATGGCATCAGATTTATACTTGCCCCCAAGTCGCATAACCCACGAGCTCGGATACTTTGCCCAATCGTCAGCTGGATAGTAAAACTTCCAGGATCTTTTAGTTTAGTGGGCAACCTGTTCTGAATACGGGATGTGCATTCCTCTGTTAAAGCCACCATGGCATACTCAGTCAAATGACTTTTGTTGGCCACAATGTCTTTGATATACTTTGCATATTTCGGCACACCCTGCAAGACATCAACAAGAGGTAAGTTAACATGTACCTGTTTGAGTACCTCCATGAATTTCTGGAAACATGCCTCCTCCTTGTGTTTCTTAAGTCGTTGAGGGAACGGGGGTGGAGGCCTTGCTAGTTCAGCTTCTTTGGTCTTCCCCGTATCTGAGGTTTGTTCTCCCTCAACATCTACTGCTCCTGACTTCTTAGGCGGTCTTTCAGGTTCCACCTCCTTTAATTGTAAACCACTCCTCGTGGTCACTGCATTTACCTGCTTAGGATTTGGATCCATGTCGCTAGGTAGTCCTCCCCTGGGTCTAGTATTTTGGGCACTAGCAAATTGCCCAAACTGATATTCAAGAGCCTTAGTTGCCAATTGATTGTTCTTTACTTCGGCTGCCAGTTTGACGTAGTCAGCCTGCAATTGTGCCTGGTTGGCAATCATGGTCTTGAACATTTCCTCAATAGTTGGTGATGGTGGTGGAGGAGGGGCATTGTGATTTCTGAACTGATTCTGATAGCCTTGTTGCCCTCCTTGGTTTCTGTGCATACCCTGCCCTGAACCTTGGCCTTGTTGATTGTTGCTACCCCACGAAAAATTCGGATGATTCCTCCAATTCGAGTTGTAGCTACCACCAAACTGCTGTTGATTCCTCTGTGCATTGCCCACAAAGTTGACAGAATCAGGATTTGCACCACAGCACTCAGCTGAATGCTCACTACTACCACACACTTCACACCACATCTGTTGGACTGCATTAACTGAGGCTGAAGACTGGTTCAAATTCATAGTGCTGAAGTGAGTGTTCAACTGATTTTGCAAAGCAGCTATCTGTGCAGCGATAGCTGTGAATCCATCCACTTCGAACACTCCCGCTGCTTTCCTTGCTCCACCCCTTGAAGAATCTGCATTCCATTCCGGATTGCCTTGTGATATTCGGTTGAGCAAAGTGTACAACTCTTCATAAGTCTTCTCCAGCGCTTGCCCTCCAGCTGCTGAGTCTAACAAAATTTTAGTGTGGGGTTCCAAACCCTCAATAAAAGTGTGTACCAACACCTCATTTGACTGATGATGATGAGGACAGTCCCGCAACATGGACTGGAATCTTTCCCAGGCTTGATAAAGATTTTCTCCTTCCCTCTGCTTAAAACTTAGAATCTGACTTCTAAGTTTAGCTGTTTTACCTGAAGGGAAAAATCTGATCAAGAACTTCTTTGCAAGATCATCCCACGTTGATATAGAGTTGGGTGGTTCAGCTTTTAACCACCTCTTGGCTTCACCCAATAAGGAAAATGGAAATAAGGTGAGCCGAACATAATCAGGTGACACTCCAGCGGGTATGTACGTGTCACTTATCTCCAAAAAGTTCTGGAGATGTTGTTGCGGATCTTCGTGAGGGAGACCGGTGAACTGCCCGCTCGTGTGCAAAAGTTGCACCATATTTTGCTTTAACTCAAATCTCCCCCCAGGCTCTGGTTTGCGGATGCTGGAATGTACATTATTAGCTTGTGGGATTGCCACCTCGCGAACCGGCCTGGCTGCTAGTTCCTCGGGCACTAACACTGCCCGTACAACTGGTGGATTGGGTTGCTCCATCGTAGACTGTTTGAGCAACTGCAGCTTCTTCCGAAGAGCTTCTCTACGTTGACTATGCAATTCACGTTCTGGCTCTAAGTAAGATTCCACCAACTCCTTGTCCCTTGCCAGTGTTCACAGAAATAAAAATCTGCAAAATACAAGCTAAGACCAAGTTGTTAACACTTAAGAAAATAAAATACAAATACAGTAAATTTACACTAAACAAAATTTTACAAATCGCCTAGCCTCCCCGGCAACTGCGCCAAAAACTTGTTCGCGGCTGCTTCGGTATGTGTTAAAAACCGACACGCAAGTGTACGTGGTCAAACAAGTAATAAAGTGGCTAAGTAGCCAAGTATCGATCCAAGGAGGCTACTCTGGATATGCAAAATTTCCTAGTTCACTATATTTCTATTCTATTTCTAACTATGCTAACAACTATCCAATCAAGAATTTAGGGAGTTTTGTTTCTAAACTAATTATATACTAAACTTAACAACTATTATTTACGTTGAATTCAGACAATGGATATGCTCATGCCAAGGTTAAGAACGAGTAATGGAGTTGATAATTATGATAATTTGGTCATCCTCTTCTTCATATTGCTAGTCAAGAACGTTTGCCTAGAAATTAAAACTCTCATATTTAATTTCACTTTAGAATCATAAACCATTCGTCTACATTTCTGTGATCAAATGAAATTTATGACCTAACACTACAATTCCGGTTCCTAAATTGACTAATACGGCTTTCAAGTATATTTCTATCAAGAAAGCACATCAAAACCCAATTTTCCCAAATCAAGTTAAGAACAATACCCTATTAATTCACAACTTTCCAATTTCATGCTCTCTCGAGTGAAATTGGACTTTTTAGATATACATTAATGGTGGCCAATCAAGAATGTACTAAGCACAAGAATTAATAGAACAATATGCAAGAAGAAGAAGAAACCATATCAATTATTACCAATAATCATTACACAAGTTCAAAACCTCAGCAAGAAAGGAATTAGCCACTCATTCTTGGATTAATCGTCCTAGAATGAGTGTAAATCATGCATACAATTGAAGGAAAGAAGAAGGGAAGAGAAGAAAACTCTTATCTTTTCTATTTTTCAACTGCCACAAAACCACGTTCCTCTCTCCACTCCTGAACTCTGCTAAAAACTAGAACTAAAAAAAGAAGAAAAAGACTCTTTAAAAATAACCTAAGTGTGCTATTTATACTAGTGGGAAATTTTTCCCGGAATAACAAGCAACGTGTCACGGAGGCCAACGCGGAGCACTGCCTCCGTGACACGGCGTGGACGCGGACCCTCTCTGGAAATTACAGGGTCCGGATAATTGGTCTCAACGTGGCACGGAGGCCATCGCGGAGGCCTATCTCCGTGCCACGGAACTGACGCGCAGGCACACTGGAAATAGCCTAATTAATTTCTGCCCAGGCAGTGTGCTACCACGATGGCAGCGTGGCATGGCTCCATCGCGGAGCCAGTGTAAAATGTGCCATCCAAGGTCTTTTCCACGCACACATCCAAGTCCAACTCCGACATAGTTCCAACACGCATTTTAGCTCCTAAAAATCACATTATCCTGCAAAACAAATGCTAATCATGTTGGTTAGTATAAATTCGCATTTTATTACCAAATACATGATATTATATACGCGTTGCACAACAAACAAGGTAAAAATGATACGTTTGAGTATCACTTGGGCATATAAATTTGCCCAAGATCAAGAACCATTCTCAGTCTCTACTCCCATTAGTGATTCAGTTATAGCTAGGCGGGTGTATAGGAGTTGCCCGATCACAGTATTGTAGAAAGTCACCTCTGTAGACTTAGTAGAGTTAGCAATGACTAACTTCGATATTATTCTCAACATGGATTGATTGTATGCATGTTATGCTTCTATTAATTGTAGAACCTGTGCGGTAGAGTTCAGATTTTCGGGTGAGTCAGTCTTAGAATGGAGGGTAGTTCAACTGTTCCTGTAGGTTGTTTCATTTCCTATCTTAAGGCCAAAAGGATAATTTCTAAAGGTTGTGTATACTATTTAGTTACGGTTAAGGATGCTACATCCGAGACCCCGACTATCCAGGTAGTTCTAGTGGCATGTGAGTATCCAGAAGTGTTCCAGATGATCTGTTGGGTATTCCTCCCGAGAGGGAAATCGATTTTGGTATTGACCTCCTACCTGACATGCAACCTATATCTATTCCTCCCTATAGAATGGCCCCAGCCGAGCTAAAGGAGTTGAAAGATCAGTTGAAGGATCTTGTAGACAAGGGTTTCATCAGACCTAGCAAGTCCCCATGGGGTGCACCAGTTCTCTTTGTCCGAAAGAAAGATGGTTCTCTTCGTATATGTATTGATTATCGTCAATTGAACAAGGTCACCATCAAGAATAAGTATCCTCTATCTAGTATTGATGATTTATTTGATCATCTCCAGGGTGCCAAGTGTTTTTCAAAGATAAATCTTAGATTTGGATACCATCAGCTCAGAGGTCAGGATAGCTACAACCCTAAGACAGCCTTCAGGACGCGGTATGGTCATTATGAGTTTGTAGTTATTTCTTTTGGACTAATGAATTCTCCTGCAGCTTTAATGGACTTGCTGAATAGGGTGTTCAAGCCATATTTTGATATGTTCGTGATTGTTTTTATTGATGACATCCTAATATACTCTCGGAGTGAGCAGGAGCATGCCGCTCATTTGAGAGTGGTGCTACAGACTCTCAAGGATCGCTAATTATATGCCAAATTCAGCAAGTGCGAGTTTTGGTTGAACTCAGTGGTATTTTTGGGCCATGTGGTATCAAGTGAGGGCATACAAGTGGATCCTCAGAAAATAGAAGCAGTGAAGAATTGCAGTGAAGAATTGGCCTAGACCGGTGAATCCTTTAAATTTTCAGAGCATTTTGGGATTATGATAACGTCCAAAATACACTCCTCTTTACGAAAGAGCGTAGAAGGTTATTGTATCAAAACAAATATCCTGATGGATGTCGGGCTCGAATCTCACAGAGAATTGAGTCGATAATTCAAGAGTTATAAACCAATTCAAACTAGAGCGCATAATTGTTCAACATTTGAAGAGTAACATTTGGGGAAATTAAAAGAGAAAATAACTATCTAATTCTAAATTAAGACTAATTGGGGGGATTCCAATTGAAGCAATCACAAGTGAGAGGCTAGGGGCATTTTATAGATGGGATCACAATTAAATCGGGAGTTGACTAGCCTTAGATTCTCTCACAAGTTCAACAAGTGTAAATAATCTCAGGAATCGGGTAATCTCAGCTTCTCGGCCTATTGACTACCTCTTGCTAGAGTTTTATCAAAACTCTAGAAAAAACATAGCTCAACCCGATTTGATTTGGATTAGCAACTGCACTATTCCTAGTTATTAAATTCCATAAAGGAATGAGAAGCAATTTCTGCTATTTCTAGCCTAATTTCACAATCTTTTATTCATGCCCACTACTATATTCTCTTCCAATACTTAATAATTCTCCCTCAAGCAAAAATAAAGCAAGAATAAATAGACCCATATTATAATCAATGGATCTTCATTAATAGATTGAAGAGAATCTAATAGATTTACACTTAATTGAACAATATGAAGATGAATATAGTAATACCCACCTATAATTTAATAAGAATCCAAGAGCACTTTATCAAAACCCCAATCAAATTAAAAAATCCACCATGAATATACCTCTAACTAGCAAATTAGTAAAGCATATTTAAAGATAGAGGGAAGATACCAAGAGGATTCCCCTCACATTCATTGCATTAGCTTCACAAACTTGCTTCACAAGCTCTTACAAAAATGGTGGAATTCCCCCAAAATGGGTTAAAGAAAAAGAAGAAGAAAAGTACTACCTAACTCTACAAATCTATGGAGAAAAGATTCTACTAAAAATTCTATGAAGAAGATGAATTCTAGATGATTGAATTGATGAATGAATAAATTTCCCCCTTGGCTGGCAATCCGCGGAGCACCAAACTTTAGCCAGTTGAAAACAGTGTCCTGGCAGGGGGAACGGGCGGTTCAGGGGAATTTAGCCGGTGTTATTCCTCGAAGGGCCAGTTGTTTAGCCGATCTTGGCAGTAGCTTTGGCGTTTCACCCTTCCAGATCCTCGTTTAACCAATTCAAAGCACGTCCTTGTGCCTCTTTTTGAGCTCAAATCTTCCCTTATCTTTGGTCCTCTCTTTCATATGCTAACTCATCAAATTTCTTCTCAAATTTTCATGTGTTCTTCTCGGTTTCATGTTTTCTTTACTCACATGAGGTACCTACAAAGAATTCAAGAGAAAGGTCATAAAAAATCCATACAAATGACTCAAAAACTAAGCAAAAACTGATGATTAAGAGCCTAATGAGTTGGTAAATTTCCAAACTTGAACCATTGCTTGTCCTTAAGTAATGCAATTCTTTACAGTTAAGCAAATGAAAAACATGCTATACATGAGCTTTTGCATCAAGTTCCAATAAAGATAAGAGAACATTGCTAAAGCTTAAGGCACTATGGTAGTTGTACACAAAATCATCAATCCGCAAGACAACCCCAAACATTATACACCAACACAAGAAAAAGAAAAAAGAAAAGACTCAAACCATGTTCCACAAGCTTCAATAGGTAACGACAATCATTAAACATATCTTTCATGCATTCATTTCATTTAAACAAGGGGCATAGCTCCTCACAACAAGTTCAAAGAGCATCTCAAGTCATTGACAATTCACATTCAAAGCTTGCCTTAAAGTTCTCTACCCGCTTGCCTTAATCATACTTCCCTTTGAAAATGATTTTAAGAATGTAGTCCAAGGAAATGATGCCATACTCACAAGAAGAGAGAATCCCACACACATTTTTCTGTTAGCATTTCACAAAATGGGATTATAAGATAAGACAAATGCGCTCACTCTCACAAAGAAATTCAAGTGCATCCCAATTGACCCATAGGCTTGCCAATCATGTCTATCACCACTAATGTAGTGTTGCTATATTCAAAATCAATTAGGATATGTGGCTCATAATGAAGTCTAGGGGTAAGGGTAGGATAACTATTTAGCTTTTGGTGACTAAAGCCTCCCTAATGCCTTTACAAACACTTGTAACATCCCATCATCTTATTGAGATCACTCCACCTTATTTCTCCTTGATCATAATCTTCATCATTTGTGTATCACAAGCCACCCTTATAACACTGATGAACTTCACATTTAACCTTATATATGCAAGAGATAGCACCTTTTTACTATTCTTTCTCTTTTGATGATTCGAGGTCTTTCAACCCATCGATTCAATCATCTCATCACAATTTTGGTACTACCTCACATTGAAGCTCTCATTTTTCTCCCTCCTCTTGAAAACCCCCAAACTTAGGCTTTTTCCTCATCTGACATTCATTTCCTTATCGCTCCCCATTTCATGGGCTTCAAGACCTATTTTGTTTTTTTGTTATTTAATCACTAGCAACAAGGGAGGATGGGTGCCAAAGAGAAGGATTAAAAAAGGGTTATTAGGCTTGTAATGTGGTTTCCAAAGAAAGGGTCCAAGGATCAAACATTGGCTATCAAAGATTAATGTTCAAGGAGGTCATTTTGGATGAAGTGACTAACAAAAGAGGGCCTAAAATCATGTTCTAAGTGCAGCCACATCTATCATTTCACCTTGAGTCACACTTAGGGCAAGTTCTAGACAATCATGTATACACAAGAATTGATCCAAAAACCTCACAACATAAGGCATCACAATCCAAGGAGTTCACACACTTCCTTTGTCACATTAAGAGGAAGACTTTTAGCGATCTAGTTACGGATCAACAAGCCAAGCAAGGAATATATATTCATGATAAGAGCGTGCTCATTTTCACATTTAGATACCCCTCTTTTCTTTTCAAAATTCATGCACAATGCCAAACAAGAAATGTTGGTGGTACCTCATCAAACACATGCACAAAATGCTCTACAAGACTCTAGACTTGACATTTTCCCTTAAGAAAGTCACCTCTAAATCTATCATTGGAAAGTGTCAACCCGGTTCGACAATAAAAAGAGAAGACAAAGAAATCGCTCCTTGGGAAAGAACCATAGTATAAAGAAAACCCTTGGAGTTTATTCAAATACTACTATCTGAAAAGGCAATACTACTAACAAGTAATGATGATTTACCCTTAAGAATGACATCACCCAATCTATCATAGGTGATATCAGGCATCACTTAACAAGTGGGTAACTCAGACTTCACCCCTAACACAAATAAAGCATTGTCCTCGATGAACATGGTAAAACAAAGCAATAAAGGAATAGGTGAAAGAACTCCCTGGGCCTTCTGCTCATAACCGGCATTCCACTAGCGTTTTGTGCCTTTAAACTAGCATTTCACTGAGCTAACACAGATGTGCCACTACTTAAGCAATTTTCTTCCAGGCCTTCTATTTGACATCTGCGTTTAGCGCATTTTGACTTTTGCTCCACCGGTTTAGCTCCAGTTGCTCAATTTGAATTTGGCTTCTCTCACCTTTATCATATTTCATACCTATTCCACCCCTGCACAATCAAAGACAACACCAACATAAAGTAAAACAAAACAAAAGGAAAAGTAAGAACAAAAAGTAAAAGCACTTGGGTTGCCTCCTAAGAAGCGCCTTAGTTAACGTCGTGGCTGGACGACTTCAACTTTCACCACTTTCCTCTCCATTTTGAGCATTTGAATCGCACCACTTTCCATGGTTTCATTCCCTTCACACTTAGGAGCACAACTTCTTTCAGCCACTACAACGTGAAGTGACCCCATTTGGGAATCCACCCTAATGTCTCCCATGACTACCATATAATGTGTATCGATACCCATCATAGGAAGGAAAAGGTGCACTCATCTCCCTTCTAGGGGCATAATTGCAATATTGCCAATAGTGTGGTCCTCAACAATAAGGACATGGGTCTTCATAATAAGGGTTTCCACCAACAAACCTCCTTTCATTCTATGATGCCATCATTCAACTACAAACAACAAAAACAAAAACAAAAATAAAAGCAAAACAAGATGTAACACAAAAATGCAAAACTAGATCAAATCAATAAATAACTAATGGCTTATCACAACTTAATTTCCCGACAACAGCGCCATTTTTGATAATGTCCAAAATACACTCCTCTTTAAGAAAGAGTGTAGATGGTTGTTGTATCAAAACAAATATCCCAACGAATGTCAGGGTCGAATTCCACAAAGAATTGAGTCAATAATTCAACAGTTATGAACTAATTCAAACTAGAGCGCATAATTGTTGAACATTTGAAGAGTAAATTTGGGGAAAATTAAAAGAGAAAATAACTATCTAATTCTAAATTAAGACTAATTGGGGGGAATTCCAACTGAAGCAATCACAAATGAGAGGCTAGGGGAATTCTATAGATTGGATCACAATTAAATCGAGAATTGACTAGCCTTAGATTCTCTCACAAGTTCAACAAGTGTAAATAATCTCGAAAAGTGGGTAATCTCAACTTCTCAACCTATTGACTACCTCTTGCTAGAGTTTTATCAAAACTCTAGCCCCAACTTAGCTCAACCCGATTTGATTTGGATTAGCAACTGCACTATTCCTAGTTATTAGTAGTCAATAAGGAATGAGAAAGCAATTTCATCTATTTCTAGCCTAATTTCACAATCTCTTATCCATTCCCACTACTATATTCTCTTCCAATACTTAATTATTTTCTCTCAAGCAAAAATAAAGCAAGAATAAATAGACCCATATCATAACGAATAGATCTTCATTAATAGATTGAAGAGAATCTAATAGATTTACACTTAATTGAACAATATGAAGATGAATCTAGCAATACCCATCTATAATTCAATAAGAATCCAAGAGCACTTTATCAAAACCCCAATCAAATTAACAAACCCACCTTGAATATACCTCTAACTAGCAAATGAGTAAAGCATATTTAAAGATAGACAGAAGATACCAAGAGGATTCCCCTCACATTCATTGCATTAGCTTGACAATTTTGCTTCACAAGCTCTTACAACAATGGTGGAATTCCCCAAAATGGGTTAAATAAAAAGAAGAAGAAAAGTGCTACCTAACTCTACAAATCTATGGAGAAAAGGTTCTACTAAAAATTCTATGAAGAAGATGAATTCTAGATGATTGAATTGATGAATGAATGAATTCCCCCCTTGGTTGGTATACAATGGAGTTTATATATCTGTACTTTCTTGTGTACAACTTTTCCCAAATGCCCTTGAAGATTCTAGATGCTTCGGCGACCTTTTTGGACCCTTTTACCCTTCATTAGACAACCTCTCTGGTGGGGAATGGGGGTTTCACCTATGGAAATACGTGGAGCACCAAACTTTAACCGGTTGAAACAGTGTCCTGGCATAGGGGAACCGCTGGTTCAGGGGCATTTATCCAGTACCATTCCATGAAGGGCCAATTGTTTAACCGGTCTGGATAGTAGCTTCGGCGTTTCGCCCGCTTATCGCCCTTCTAGATCCGCATTTAGCCGATTCAAAGCATGTCCTTGCACCTCTTTTTGAGCTCAAATATTCCTTTATCTTTGGCTCCTCTTCTTCATATGATAACTCATAAAATTTCTTCTCAAATTCCATATGTTTTGCTAGATTTCATGCTTTCTTTACTCACATGAGGTACCTACAAAGAATTCAAGAGAAAGAGCATAAAATCCATATAAATGACTCAAAAACTAAGAAAAAACTCATGATTAGGAGCCTAATGAGTTGGTAGATTTCCAACTCATTAGCTTAGCAAGATACTATCAGAGATTTATTGAAGGTTTCTCATCTATTGCAGCACCCTTAACCAAATTGACCCAAAAAAGGTGAAATTTCAATGGCCAGAGGCTTGTGAGAGGAGCTTTCAGGAGTTGAAGACTCGACTTACTTTAGTATCGGTGTTAACTCTACCCGAGGGTATCAATGGGTTCATGGTGTATTGTGATGCTTCAAGGATCGGACTTAGGTGTGTATTGATGCAGCATGGAAAAGTTATAACATATGCCTCCAGACAACGGAAAGTTCATGAGATGAATTACCCGACCCATGATCTTGAATTTGCTATGGTGATATTCGCCTTGAAGATATGGAGACACTATTTGTACGGGGTGCACATGGATGTGTTTACAGATCATAAGAGCCTACAATATGTTTTACCTAGAAGGATCTCAATCTTTTGCAAATGAGGTGGTTGGAGCTACTTAAGGATTATGACATGAGTGTTCTTTATCATCCGGGGAAGGCTAATATATTAGCAAATGCACTTAGTAGACTCTTGATGAAAAGTGTGTCCCGTATAGATGTGGAAAAGAAGGAGCTAGTGAAATACGTGCATCGACTTGCAAGGTTGGGAGTTCAGTTGTTTGATTCGACCGATGGTGGTGTTATAGTTCAGAACGGATCAGAATCTTCCTTGGTAACTGATGTAAAAGCTAGACAAGATGAGGACCCGATCTTGGTAAAGATAAAGGAAGCCGTTCAAAATCAAAAGGTAGAGGTCTTCTCCAATGGGGGAGATGGTGTGCTTCGATACCAGGGTTGTTTATGTGTTTCAGATGTTTGTGATTTGAGGAACTGAATATTGCTCGAGGCTCATGGATCCAGGTGTTCTATCCATCCAGGTGCCACCAAGATGTACCGTGACTTACGGGAAGTCTATTAGTGGAATAGAATGAAGAAGGATATCGCAAAATTTGTAGCTAAGTGCCCAAACTGTCAGCAAGTAAAGATTGAGCATCAGAGACCGGGAGGGGTGCTTCAGGATATCAATATTCCTACTTGGAAGTGGGAAGAAATCAAGATGGACTTCATCATAGGGTTGCCTCACACTCGGCGGCAATATGACTCCATATGGGTTGTTGTAGACAGGTTGACCAAAGCTGATCATTTTCTACCTATCAAAACCACGGATTCGACGGAGGATTATGCCAAACTATACATTCGAGACCTAATTTGGTTGCATGGAGTACCCTTGTCCATCATATCAGACCGGGGTACCCAATTTACCTCTTAGTTTTGGAGGTCGTTTCAAAAAGGACTGGGTACTTTAGGTTAAGCTCAGCACAACATTTCATCCGCAAATGGATGGTCAAGCAGAGTAGAATATTTAGACTCTCGAGGACATGTTGAGAGCATGTGTGATTGACTTCAAAGATAGTTGGGATGATCATCAGCCTTTTATCGAGTTTTCATACAATAATAGTTACCATTCCAGCATTCAAATGGCCCCGTTTGAGGCTCTCTATGGGTGGAGATGTAGATTGCCTATTGGTTGGTTCGAAGTTGGTGAAGTTGCGATGATAGGTGCCAGATTCCATCCATAAGGCCATGGAGAAAGTTCAGCTCATACGAGACAGGTCGAAAATAGCTCAAAGCCGCAGAAAGTCCTATGCCAATGTGAGAAGGAGAGAACTAGAGTTCGAAGTGGATGATTGGGTGGTTCTGAAGGTGTCTCCCATGAAGGGAGTGATGCAGTTTGGAAAGAAAGGAAAACTCAACCCTCGTTATGTTGGCCCCTACCGGATTATGAAACGGGTTGGCAAGGTGGCATCTAAATTGGAGTTGCCCTCAGAATTTGCTTCTGTGCATCCTGTATTCCATGTATCGCTCTTAAAAAAGTGTTTGGGTGATCCAGCTCTAGTTGTCTCGGGGGATAGTGTCGGTGTGAAAGACAGCCTTAGTTATGAAGAGGTTCTGGTGGAAATATTGGATCGTTAGGTTCGAAGACTAAGGAACAAGAAGGTAGCTTCAGTCAAAGTTTTATGGAGGAATCAGCATATTGAAGGAGCTACATGGGAAGCCGAAGCAGACATGATGGCTAGATATCCATATTTATTCTCTACTGGCTTAATTCCAGCTTGAGGTATCAGTTTTTCCCCTAAAACTCTATTTAGTTTTCATGTTCAGTTCATGTGCCCCAGTTTATTTCAGGTATGTGGATGTGTATATGATTCACAAATTCAGTTCAGCAATGTAGTTTGAATTGGAGTTAGTCATTCCGTCAATTTTTAGCTTAAATGATCAGTATTTGAGTATGATAATAGCATTTCTCTATTTTCTGTATGTTTTCCAACATTTGAGGACGAATGTTCCCAAGGGGGAGATATTGTAATACCGCAGAAGTGCTTAAGACTAGACCTGAGATTTAAAAATGGAAGTTGGCAGAAATCGGGGAAATGACCACAGAACGGGTCATGTAACGGATCGTTGGTCCAATCAATGATCCTTAGGAAGTGCTCATGGTGAGGTACAGCAGGGTCAAAGTGGGAGTAACGGGTCAAGGAACAACTCATGGTTTGATGTCACGAGTCATTGTTTGAGGTCATGGTGAGACTGGTCCTTAGCCTTGGAGGAAGTAACGGGTCTTAGGATGACCCGTTGTGAGCAGTAACTGATCGTGGTGAGCAACCGTGGGGAAGAGTAGAAAATTTCCCAGTCTAAGTGACGGATGGAAACCATGATCGTTGGAAGGAGGCACAAGTCATGGTGTGGCTCGTGGGGAGGCCCAGGTGCAAGTCTTCAGGGGGAAACAACGGAGGATACAACGGACCGTTGCTTGATGTAACAACTCGTCCTGTCGAGTCATGGGATTGAATCTGAGAAGTGAAGTTTGGGTAGTGGACGCAACTAATGGATACCACGAGTCGTGGTATCCAGGCACGACCTGTTGGATCGGTCGTTGTCACTGCCAGTGCAAAATTTTCAGGAAATTCATTAAGGGTATTTTTGTAATTACTAAGTCTTAGGGTCCTAAATTACATAGTTTAAAGCTCGAAATGCAATGTTTTATGAGGGGAAAATCTATCCTACGCTCATTCATATCCATGCATGCATATTGAAGGGGTTTAGGAGTTTATCAAGTAAGAGTTCTTCAAGCTTTCCTTCAATCTTTCATTGGGCTTTCAAGGAGTGGTAAAATCTTATCTTCCCCAGGTATGTAGGGTTATGAATGGGTGAATCCTTCACACCCATGCCCAATCTCTCTCTAAATCATGAAATTCCTATATTAATTCTATGGGGTTTTAACCCAGTGCATGAATTTCCTAATTCTCTACATGTGTATGATCTAAATGAGTTTTTATTATTGAAATTATGAATGTTGGGCAAGTTTTACGCTGTTTTCATTAAAATCATGTTTCAGGCTTTATAAATTTAAAATGCCCATTTATGAGAAGTTTATGATAGTTGAGATTTATGATGAATGTTCATGTATGATGATGTATTAATGATGAAAGGCACGTTTTCAAGTTACCCATTTTTATAATCATGTTTTCAAGTTAATTGAGTATTTTCAAGCATGTTAAAGTATTGGGAATGCCCACATGTTCAAGAATGATTTATGATTTATGATTTGTGATATGAACTTTCATGATTTTGTCAATTTATGATGTTGGCCGATTAATGGGCCCTTGATTCATGGCTAAACATGTATGTAAATGGGGATCAACAATGTTAATTTCTATTTGGCCATAAATCTCATGAATGATGTTTATGATTTACGTACAAGCCTAATGTGCATGTTTTTGGGAGCAGTGTCTAGCATCGAGTAGCTCGGCGTTCAAAGGACTACGACGGTGTCTCATAACTACGTGACATGGTAGGTTCATGATGATACATTACAATGTTAATGGATCCTCTCTTTCGTGATATCACATAATGCACGTCCCTTGCGTGGCAAGCCTAGGACGACTCTACCCACTTGAGTAAGATAGTTGGGGTATCATGCAAGGCTCTACCATGATGGTTTCGGTTATGAAGAGTCCTCCCATTGTTCTTCATGTTTTATGCATTGTTATGTTTATATTATTTTGGCTCAAGTTATGATTTATAAAGTCTCTCTTATGACTATGATAATGAATGGATTTCGAATGTTTTGAAAACCATGAGCCTTATGTTGCATTATGATATTTATGTTATGAGCATGTTGTCTTACTCTTATGATCTTTTATGAACTTTTATGTATTTTAAATTTCCATTTTACTTACCTTACATACTTGGTACATTCCACATACTGACCGCATACTTTATGTTGTATCGTTTCATGATACAGGCTCCGATCTTCACACCTAGCACCATCATTAGCTCGTTCTTGGAGTTATCATCCAACTTAGTGGTGAGTCCTCATTCTCCGAGGACCAGTTGGTGTTAGTTATCTCTTTACGTTCAGTTTTCAGAATTCTCAGGTTAGTTGGGGGTGTTGTCCCATCAACCCATCTAATATGTTAGAGGCTTTCAGAATGAGCACGAATTCTGTGTTCCACTTGGGATGCGAGACTCTCTCTTCTATATTTGTATCTTCCTTCCAATTGTATCTTCATAGTAGATCGCTCAGCCTGATTCTACTTAAAGAGAGGAGGGGTATAAGTACTAAAAAACATGTATGTTAAGCATGACGATAGGTTCCTTGCTTCAAGACTAGATTGAGGGCATATTCGGTTGTCATGAATGAAGTTTGTTTCATATTCTATGTATGTCATGATTACGTTTCCTCTATGATATTATGTTGAGTATTCTACTTTACTTGATTGACTTAGATGTATGTTCATGCCATGGGTTGACTTGGAGTCTCTCGGGGCTCCTTGTCCCATGTTGCAATCCAGGTCTATATTCGGGTCGGGACAGTCATGAGTTGGATAATTCTTCTCATGGACCTTCAACTGTCTGGAGGCATAATCTATGACCTTACCATTATGCATCAATACACATACAAGGCTAACTCTATAGGCATCACAATATACTATAAAATCATCTATTCCCTCTAGGAGGGTCAATACAGGAGCAGTAGTGTAACACCCCAAAGTTTTCTAAGACTAGACTCGAGATTTGGAAATTGATCAACAGAAAAATTTGCAGTTTTTCCTCAGAACAACTCTTCATATGAGTCATGGCTTTATGCAATGGGTCATAGGAAGAGTCATGGTAAGCCTAAAAAATTATCCCCTAAACAACGAATTCACACCATGAATCGTGGTGAGTGGGTACGACGCGTGGTCATGAGTCATGGTCAGAATCTGCAGAAGAGGGCCCTGAAGTAACAAGTCAAGTCACGACTTGTGAGACATTGTCACAGGTTGTGGTTTGGAGTCATAGGATTGAGAATCAGAGGAGATGCAAGTGTTTTCCACTGACACGAGTCACAGGATGACTCATGGAACTCAATAACGAGTTGTGGTGGGTGCCTTCTATTTGAAGATTAGAGAACTGGAAAATATGTTGGCATGTGATGGGTGGATTCCACGAGTCATGGCAGGGTGGTACGACTCGTGGTAAGATTCGTGACGACTGGCAGATAGGATTTTAGATGCAATTTCTATGGGTATTTTTGCAACTTTCTAGGCTTCTAACCCCTAAGTGACATCATTTTGGGTTTATTAAAGGGTGTATTAAGTGGTTTAACCTATCCTAAGTCATCAGTCTTTCAAAACAACCTTAAGTTGAAGGTTCTTTCTCAAGCCAAGCAAGGGTTTCATCAACTCCTTCGTCTCAATTTCCTTTTGGGTCTTCAATCAAGTCAAAGATTTTTCAAGCCCAGATATATAGAGTTATGAATGGGTGAAATCCTTCCACCCTCATACCTTTTTCAAGTTCAATTCCATGATCTCTATTTCTTAAATTCTAAAATTGTGAAATTCTAGGGATTGACCCAATTCAATGAAATTATCCATGATCTCTCTATGGATTCAATTCTCTCATATTACAAGTGATGAATTATTGTTTATAGGGCAGATTTAACTCTCAAATTTCTTACAAATTCATGATTTCAAGTTTATGTTGATTTTTCCTATTATGCATGATTTATGAATTTTAATTTTTGAGCCCATGATTTCAAGTATGATGAATTATCAAAGTATGCATGAATGTTTATGAATTCTTAAACTTATGATTTTGTATTTTGAATTATGAAGCCTTAATCAAGTATGTATGGATTTCATGAAAAACCAAGTTTATGTATCATGGCCAATCACGACACTATTTCCATGGCTAGTTCACGTATGTCAAGTATAATTATGATTTCATGATTTTAAACTAGCCCATGCAAGATTATGTATTTATTCATAATGATGATCATGAGCCATACGCATATATTTGAGAGTAGTATCTAGCACCGAGTAGGCCAAGGGTGCAGGTAAACCCTGAGCCTCATAACTACGTGCCACCATAGGTATATATTCATGTATGGGGCCTCGCTAGAGAGTGTTCCCCGAGCCAAGTGGGGCTCACGAGCGATAACACGCCTTATCATTCCTTGCCTTGGCAAGCTTAGGACGACTCTACCCACTTGAATGACACAGTTGGGGCATCATGTAAGCTCTATCATGATGGTGTTGGTTATGACGAAGCCTCCCATTGTTCCTCATACTTTAAGATACTCATGTTCATGACTTACAATACTTTGTTTTATAGCATATTTGACCTATTGATCAGTTTATGAGTTTTCACTTATGATATCAAGTATGGTAAACTATATTATTTCTATTTCTAAACCTTGGGTTATTATGTTCAGCTTATGATGAATACCTCATGACTATGATAACTCAGGAATATGGTTTTAGCATGTTGTCCTTACTCTCATATCCTATCTTGTTCTATATTCATGATTTTCAAAATATCATGTCACTAGCATGTTTTACTTTCTCTAAAGACTTAGTATATTCAAAGTACTAATCGCATACTCTATGTTATATTGTCTCATGATATAAGTTCAGGTGATCAGTCTTAGTCCCGACATCTCACTCCCACTTCAGTTCAGTACCATCCCATTTTTGGTGAATCCTCATGATTCGAGGATGACAATTTTGATTCATGTCTCTTTTGCTTATGTCTTTTAGCTTCAGACTTAGCGAGCTAGTTGGGGGTGTTGTCCCATCAGCTCATCTTATGATTAGAGGATTTTCAGACAATTATGTATAGATGGTTCGGCATTGTTGACTCGTGTATATGCTTATGTTTTATGTTATATTATGCAGACTTCTGCTTATACTGAGTTCAAGTTCATTTATGCTTTAAATATTCTCCTTTCATGCTACGTATGGACCATTGATTAGCTTGGAGTCATTCATGATTCTAGGTCCTGTATCTCGATTCAGAGTCTCTCACTCTCACAAGATGATAAACACACCCCTTAGAAATTAACTTTCTGGCCTTAAGGTATAAAATAAATGACCTTTAGGCATGACGAGACTACGTTTCCAAACTAGAACTGGCTCATTTGGAAACCAGAAATCTACTATTCGATTCCTACAATCAACTGTAGCATAATAGGAATACAACCAATCCATGCCTCGAATAACATCAAAGTCCACCATATCAAGCTCAATCAAGTCAGTTGTGGTGTTTCTATGATGGACCAAAATCGTACAATTTCTGTGGATTCTCTTAGCTAGAACTGACTCCACAACCAAAGTAGAAACATTGTAAGGCTCTAAGAGATGTTCTAGGGAGATTCTGAACTTATTGACTACATAAGGAGTCACAAAAGATAAGGTAGCGCCTAAATCAAGTAAGGAATAAACATCAATGGAGAAGACATTTAACATACCAATAACAACATTAGGGAGTTCTCCAAGTCCTACAACTAGCCATAGCATACAGACGGTTTTGACTGCCGCCTATCCCTAAAGTAGTGCCCTTTTTGGCAAGTTTGCCTGTTGGCGGAGTAGGCTGGGCTCTATTTCCCTCATCGCCCTGCCTGGATGGATAATCCTCCATATAGTGGACCTATCAGTAACATCCATAACACTCATCCTTTCCCCTTTGACAGTCACCCAAGTGAATCCTACCGCACTTTCCACAAGGTGGGTATCGCTAGATTCTTTTACCGTACCATCCTGTCACTGTGATCACTGCTTATTCCTATGACTCTGTACAAGAGCACTAGCTAAGTGTGTAGGTCCAGAGGACCTCTTTCGGAAGAAGGACCTGTTTCCATTCCCATTCCTCTATTATATAGCCTCATTACTTGAACTTAGCTCTCTTGCTCTAGTGCTCCTCTCTGTTCTTGTGCTTGTATTCCTCCACATTTTGGTCATATACCATTGGTATGAATATGTCTATGTCAAATCAATAGAGATCCCTTACACTTCATTACAGGTTTGCCTCGTACATGCTAATAGTATGACTCTATATGGGTGATCGTGGAAAGGTTGACTAAATCAGCCCATTTCCTACTGGTCAAAACTACCGATTCAGCTGAGGATTATGCTAGATTGTACATTCGGGAGTTGGTTAGATTGCATGGAGTTCCTTTCTCCATTATTTCGAATAGGGGTGCTCAGTTCACCTCTTAGTTTTGGAGGTCATTTCAGAAGGGACTTGGTACACAATTGAAGCTTACCACAACTTTTCACCACAGATGGATGTCAGGTCGAGTAGACCATATAGACTCTTGAGAACATGCTGAGAGCATGTGTGATTAATTTCAAGGGTAGTTGGGATGATCACTTGCCTCTCATCGAGTTTGCCTACAATAACAGTTATTACTTCAGCATTTAGATGGCTCTGTTTGAGTCTCTTTATGGGAAGAGGTGTAGGTAACCTATTAGATGGTTCGAGGTAGGTGAGGCTACATTGATAAGGTCAAATTCAGTTCATGAGGATATGGAGAAAGTTTAGCTTATTATAGAGAGGCAAAAATCACTCAAAGTCATCAAAATTCTTATGCGGTTGTTAAGCGGAGAGAGCTTGAGTTTGAGGTTGATGATTGGGTGTTTTTGTAGGTATCTCTCATGAAGGGAGTCATGAGGTTCGGTAATAAAGGGAAGCTTAGTCACCGATACATTGGTCTTTATAGGATTTTGAGGCGAGTTGGCAAGGTGGCATATGATTGGAGCTACCAGCAAAGTTAGCTTAGGTGCACCCAGTTTTCCATGTATCTCTGTTGAAGAAGTTCATTGGTGAGCCAGCCTTAGTTGTTCCAGGAGAGAGCATTGGTGTGAAGGATAGCCTTATTTATGAGGAGGTTTCGGTTGAGATCCTTGAGGTTCGAAAGTTGAGAAATAAGGAAGTAGCTTTCGTGAAAATTTTGTGGAGAAATCAACTTGTTGAGGGAGCTGTGTAGGAAGACAAAACAGATGAGATGGCTAGACACCCGCATCTTTTATCTTTCATCTCAGTTCCAGCTTGAGGTACTAGTTTCCTCCTTAATACTCTATGAAGTTTCATGTCAAGTTCATGTCTCTCAGTTCCTTCCATGTTTTAGTATACATGTATGTTTCATGACTTTAGTTCAGTCATATATCTCAGTCTGGAGTCAATCACTCCATCAGTTTTTCACTAGAGCTTTTAGTTCATGGATTGCATCTCTTTTTGTTTCTTTCCAGCTTATTTAGTCTCCATTCAAGGACAAATATTTCTAAAGGAGAGATAACACCCCAAAAGGCCCTAAGATCAATCCCGAGACCTGCAGTAGAATCAGCAGAAAAGTCTACAAAATCCCTTAGAATGACTCATTTTACAAGTCGTAGGTTGATGTCACGGGTCATAGGGTGAGTCATGGTAAGGTTCTGAATTCAACTTCCCACACCAAAACTCGTGATGAGTGGGTACGACCCCTGGGCATAAGTAATAGTTAGTATCTGCAGGATCAATCTTAATATGACGAGTCACAATACAACTCACAGTTTGGTGTGACGAGTGGTGGTACCAGTCATGGTACTACTCATTATAGGGAACAACGATTCATTGTACGTAATCATGGAGTGAAAATGCAGCGGATGGGACCCCTAACCACGATTCATGGTATGGCTCATTGTAGGAATCAACGAGTCATCATGAGACCGGTAGTTTGACAAATAGAGAACTTGGAAAATTTGACTGGCTAATAATGGAAGGAAACAATGAGTCATTTTTTGGTGGTACGACTCGTGGTGCCTGGAATTAAGTTTCTAATTATGCATTTCCTGGGGTATTTTTGTAAATTCTTAAGCTTCTAACCCCTAAGTGACGTCGTTTTGGGTTTCATAAAGTGTTTTTTAAGGGTATTAACCTAGTCTAAGTCCTTATGCTCTCACAACTACTTTAGATTTGAAATCCTCTCAAGATCAAGGATAGGGTTCCTCATCAATTTCTCTCTCAATCTTTTTGGATTTTCAAGACAAGTTTAGGAGCCAATTTGCCCAGGTATGTAGGGTCATGAATGGAGGATTTCTTCCACCCTCATATCCAATTTCTTCTCTAACTCATGAATTCAAGTCTCCAATTAAGTTTATTGAAAGTTTTAGGGTTTTACCCAATTTTCATAAAATCCACTATGCTATCTCAATGGGTTTAATCCTCTTATTTTTCAATTGATGTTTTATGGCTATTAGGGCAAGTATGACTCTCGATTTACTCACAAATTCGTGATTTCAAGTTTATGAAGTTTATACCCTATTATGCATGATTTATGAAATTTATGCTTATGAGTCCATCATTTCAAGTCTGGTGAATTAAATTATGTTTTATGATCATAATGCATGATTTCCAAAAGAATCCTTCATGAATTTTAGAGTATGATGATTTCCTCAAGTATGCATGGCTTTTATGAATATCAAGTTTATGATCATGGAAAACTTATGGGCCTATTTTATGGCTAGTTCACGTATCTCAAGCATGTTTATGAATCTCATGAACAAAACTAGCCTATGTACTTCAAATATGTTTCAGGATTATGATATGAGCACTATATATGTTTTGGGAGTAGTATTTAACATCGAGTAGACTGGGGTTCCAGCGCACCTAGGTCTTAGATGCCAATGTAGCCTTCCACGAGAGTGTCTCCCATGCCCGTATGGGCCACCCATGAGTTATAACATGCCTTTTTCATGGTTTTACCCTTGGAAAGGTATGAACATCCTCCCTACTAGGGTTTTATAGGTCGGGATCCGTGTATGCTCACATGGAGTATGTCGGTTATAAGAATCTCCCATTGTTCCTCATGTTTTCAGTTACTTATATTCATGACTTATGATATTATGTTTTATATTACATTTGACCCATTGATCAGTTTATACGTTTTTCACTTATGATTTCAAGCATGAAATGCTATATAACCTCTATTTCTAAACCTTGAGTTATTATGTTCATCTTATGACGAACATCTCATGAAAATGAATAATTCAAGAATATGGCTTTTAGCATGATGTCCCTACTCTCATGTTTATATTGATTTACGTTTATGATTTCAAACTATCATTTTATTAACATATTTTAATTACTTTACATACTCAGTATATTCAAAGTACTGACCATATACTCTATGCTATATAGTTTCACGATATAGGTTCGGGTGATCCTTCTCAGTCGCGACATTAGTTCGCCCTGCTCAGATCAACTCAGTTACAAGCCTTGGTGAGTCCTCATTATCCGAGGACGTTTGTTAGTTTATATTGTCATGTCTTGTTCTAGTTTCAAACTTTAGCAAGCTAGTTGGGGGTGTTATCGCATCAGCTCATCTTACGACTAGAGGCTTTTCAGACAGACATGTAGTTGATGACTCAGCGTTGTGATATTGTAACTCTTTCCTATGCTTTATGTTATGTAGATTTTTGCTTATCCAAGATTATGTATTAAATTCTGCTTTAGGTCATGCTTTTGAGTTTCTATGTATGTGCCATGGGTTAGCTTAGGGACATTTGTGGTTCTAGGTTCCGTGTCTCGATCCTAGGTCTCAACTCGGGTCGTGACATGGTGGTGGTGGTCGAAAACATCAATTTACACTAGAGAACTCCACCCATACTTGAAAAAGGTAAGTAGGATTCAGATGAATTAATTGACAAGAAGTTTTTAACCCTTATTTAATAAATTCTCTTAGAAACAAGTTGACTTTACTTGGCACAAATAATCATTTTTATTTAACTCTAGTTTATTCGAAAGAATTAACTCAGAGAAGTATCACTTACGTGTTTGAAAACAGTAAGTAATCATTTAGAGATTATCTGCATATGTATACAAAATCGCTATCAATATCTTGATTAAGAGACCTAAGTGGAACAGCCCGTAAGAGGAACACAACCTTAGTTCTTTAACAAACTATTTACAAATAATTTAATTTAGAATATTATTTAGTTTAGAGATTTCAAATATTTCAACCTTAATGGAATAGAATCCTAAGAAAACAAATCAAGTATTTGTTCACATCAGTAACCTTTTCACTCTTATTCTCTGTGGGATTTAATCCCAACCTTATCGGTTTACTATATTTATATATGACCATTTTACATAATATTTTAGGTGTAAATTTGAGCATATCATCCAACCAGACCCACAACAATTTAACAACCAAAAAGATAGTCTACGAGCACTATGGATGATATACGATCGGAACAGGGCCATGACCTACCCATATATACATATGTACCAAAATGCAAACAACTAGTAATTCCAAGGTGTCTTTTACCAATAGCTAGAACTCCTTGTCTGCTACGTGGATCACGTCTGCCTGCTGATCAACACTTGTAGGCATGTATGCACCACCCCAAGTGCAAGGCATCAGTACGGAAATGTCCCAAGTATGTAAGACGACAGAAAGAAAAGATACAGAATAACAAAAAGAGATATACAAGAAATACCAATAAAATCTCAACAGACAAGCCAACTTGTAACCAACAACCTCACAATAACATCAGCCTCAAGTAAACTTCCCAACACAACAACAACTCTCATCCTATTTACGTACCAAACTCACAACTAACCAGAATAGTAACAATATAAATAAGTAATATATATATATATATATATATATATATCAAAACACAATCATAGCCTATTCGAAAACAGTCATGGAATTGCAGGAATCCAATATTCAAAAGTATGACAATAAAAATAGTCATGGACTTGCAAGTCTTCACAGGCATTGGACTTGGCCATGCCGAAAATAATCACAGACTTGCAGGCTCTCGCTGAGCCTCCCATTGGAATTACCATAACAAGTATATCACAACATAATCAACGTACTAATACATATAAAAAATATCCAATAATCAACCAATAATGCCTCCAATTGATATTCACAACATAACTCTAATTTCACGTGTTCAACCGTCCTACTGACGAGTTTCAGACACACCTACAACGACAGCTAAATCCAAACATATGCTAACTCCAATTACCATCACAAAAAAGCATCTAATTACAATGGTAAAAGCATGATTCAAATGCTACAAAACATCCAACACACACGATATACTAACAATACGAATTTCAATGAAAAATATACCAAAAGAAGGAAAAAAGGGCCTTAACATACCTCAAATTCGACAACTAAGATTCTAACTGAAACTTCATGCTACAAGACACGAAGAAACTTCCAAAAATAGTTCCTCAACTAACCAACATGATGCCATAACTAAATCGACAATAGGTTATACGTACGATACACATATGATAAGATTTCTACGGATTCAATTATAGAAACTTCAACACCAAGATCTAATGATACTTATAGATTCATATATATGATAATAAGATAGAAATAATAGTGGAAGAGTGTTTACCCAATTGGTTTTTTAAAAAAATAGTCATAACATAAGGAAAAACACGATAGACACAAGAGCAATTAAATAGCTTCAACAACCTAGAGTTGAAAACAAGCTTGGGTCATGAATTAATCTTCAAGAATCATCAAGAACTCTAAGAATACTAAGGGGAGAGGTTTTACACCATTTAGGATCTGGAAAATATGGTAAAGATATGACCAAATAGACAAGAGGACTTTATATAGTCCTCCACCAACCTACAGCCAGCCTAAACATGCTTGATCTCTCGAAAACATGAATGTCTCTCTATTCTAAAGTCATATTGGCGAATAGCTTAATGCATTAGAAACTAGACTCATAGAACTTTAATTTTATAGGTAGTAGTACCCCTAAACCCTTGTATATTGGGAAAAATGCTCCAAGATATTTGACCAAAATTTCAATGAATTTAAGAAAGTAATCTGCGGTAACTTTTGTCGCCTTTTATTTTATGACTTGCTTGACTTCAAATATTAATATACGACTATATAGTGATTTGAATACCTTATAACAAATTCTTCTTAACATATTAAGAACTCTTGGTCCTACCTTGAAAGTACAGTTGCTTAAATTATATGGGGTGTTACATCCTTCCCCTACTAGGAGCACTTGTCCTCAAATGTCGACGATATGTACTAATCCTTTCTAAGAGTCATCATAGTACAACAAAGCTAACATACTCCATTGGAATCTATGAGTCTATAAAAAAATGACCTCAAATAAGACAACCCTAGACCTACCAAGGTACAAACACGACATGAACGAATAATAAGATAAAGGATCATACCTGTTGCCATATCTAGCCACTGGCTAGTTAAAGTCCTTTAGATCACAAGCATCCTCTGCACAAGTTAGCAAACATAAGCCTAGACCTAACTCCTATGAAATCAGACTTGCCAAACAATTTTGATCTAGAAAGAAGGGTAACAATCATAGAAGTCCTGTAGCTTCCTCTTTAAATGTATGCTACACAAAAACACAAAACAAGACTCTACTGGACATGGATCATAGACTCCTTAGGACATGACTTGCTCTAATACCAAGTTAGTCATGCTGAAAATCCATAGAGGCATGACTGATAGGCAATGCGTCACTTGAGAGAGTGAACCCTGCGGTGAACCAACCAACAAACAAGCCTGAGCTAACGAGGCACGACATCAAAACCAATATATCAATAGACATAAAGAAAATAGCTAACATTAGAGTATATAGATAAAGCTAGCCTTCAAACCAATGCTTATATTGTCACACCCCGAACCTAGACCCTACACGTCGGCCCATACTCACACCACTTTCGTGATCCAAGAAAACCCTTTGCCTGGTTTACTATCAGTTTAGATCTGAATAACCAATGCAAAAACTGAAACATAGTGCGCTCAATATAATAAAAGAGAATTTATTCTATAATTGAAACAAATATTAGGAAGTAACATTATTGAATCAACACCTAACTCTATCTATGAAGCCTCTAATAATTGAAGATATGTGTCAGGAAAAAGCTCCCACGGCTACCTTAAGCTCTTGAATAAAAAGACTCAACAACTGGGACTCTTCAAACGTAAGAGGCCTCACCAAAAGCTGAATGTAGATGGAGTCCTAGCGAAGCATCCCTTGCTGATCCTGTCTTCTTGAGTCTGCATCATAATATGATGTAGCGTCAAAAAAAGGTGTCAGTACATGGAATATATGATATGTAAAATCACTAAATGAAATAATGTTGGCAAGAATATCTCAATGGAAGGACATAACTGAAATCAATAATTAAAAATGTACTCTGAAACTCTAAATGATGCATAGGACACAATATGATAATATGATTAATGTGCAAAACAGTTTATGCAATAAAACTCATGTATCATAATAAACTCTATAAATACATATGCAAGTAATGTACATCTTTAAATTAGGAGTTTCTCATAATCTACAACCATCATGAGTGAGCGCACGATGATCCCACATCTGGCCCACGTTGAGGAGGCTTATCCAAAGCCTTCCCAGGGCTAACGACAAAACTGAACTATAGATCCATAACTAAAGTCCTTACCAGGGACTTATCTTAGGAGTAACCCAAACCAACGGTAGGGTCCTATCGTATCTTAGCTACATTTTTTTAGGGTTTAGGGGTTGTCTGAACCTATTTTCCCAGCTCAGTGGTAGATAATTCTCCAAAAATATATACTCATATAGTTGGGCCCTCGGTGAGCCAAAACTGAAGACATCATTATGAAGTACTTTATCTAAACATATAATGAATGTTTTAAAATTATCTGTGGAGCCTTTCGCTCAAAACCTGATTAAAACTCTGTCACGAGTCTTGGCTTAAAACTATGCTAGGTAGTCTCGACTTCAAAACATCTTTTTAAAATTGTACTTGTGAGCTTTAGCTCAACATCATCTCATGACTTTCAATAATAAGACTTTACTTCATCTTTTCAAAATCATGCTAAAATTCATATTTTTATGCTCAAAACTTCTTTATACATACTCTATTGAAAATATGCTCAATCTTTATGAAAATAATGCAATTACTTCAAAACAAATGCTTTTAAAATCATGCTTTCATGCAACTAGGATTCATGGGATAAGAGACATGAACCAACTCATCAATCAATCATTAACAATAAAAAGAGGATGATCAACATTAGCAATTCAAGAGAAAAGGATTATAATCAATAATCAAGGATATCCCATAATCAACTAAATGTGAAGAATTAAATAAAGGAAATTCAACATATATAGACTAGGGTAGAAGAATCATGAATTGAATAATAAACCCTAGCATTAAGCTTAATAATCTCAACATTGAAGTTAGGGCATGAGAAAGATTAGAATTCCTCACTTAGGTTAACCTTATATACCTGAAAATAGAACATTAGACTCAATCTTGAAGAACCCTAATTTGGAGAAAAAGACTTCCTAGCTTCTTGAAGAACTTGAGAGCTTGAATCCTTGAATTCTACATTTTAATGGAAAGACTAGGAGTTCAAACTAATTAGACCCTTAAATAATCCCTTTAGGAATCCCAAAATATTCTGGTTTTAGGAGATAAAATCTTAAGTATTTACTAAAATGCCCTTAGGATCACGTAAGAAAACTTTCCCCTTCAGTGTCAACGGAAGACATAACAACTCATTAATCCTCATAACGGCTCGTCAAGGCTTCTCATTACAACTGGAATAATATTTCTACTTTTTGATATTCAATCAACAGACAGTCAGGAGGACTTGTTACTTACTACTACGGGTCGTTACTTGGCTCGTCATTAGTGAACCAATTTTCCTAGTTTCTAATTTCCCCTCACCACGGATTGACAAAATGACTCGTTACTTGAAGTAGCGAGTTGTAACTTGTTTCATTTTGTAGGTCCTTGAAGTTTTCTGTTGGATTTTATTTGAAGTCTAGGATCAAACCTTAGGATCATTTGAGGGTGGTTAAATTATCTCCCCCTTGGGATCATTCGTCCTTGAATGAAGGCGATACTAGGTCTTGAACAGCTGATTTAACTGAGATTACTCAAACTCAACTCATGCAACACCAACATGTTAAGAAACTAAAGGACAACAAGATGGATCACAAATCGATAAGAATGCTACCAGAGAAAACCATCACCTCATGATGCTTTTGGACTAGGAGGGAATAAATGGAGTACTTGGCCATCATATTTGCTTCAGCTTCCTAAGTAGCTCTCTCAACCAGTTGATTCCTCCATAACACCTTCACCGAGGAAACTTCTTTGTTCCTTAGCTTATGAACTTGATGATCTCTAGGACCTCAACTGGAAATTCCTCATAAGACAGGTTATCATTAACTCCATAATACTTTCCCATGGGCACAATGAGTGAAGGGTCTCCCACACACTTCGTAAGCATAGAGATGTGGAAAACTAGATGAACTAACGCTAGTTTGGATGGAAACTGCAATTCATAAGCTGCCTTACCCACCCTTTTAGAAATTTGGTATGGACCAATATGGCGGAGACTAAGCTTCCTTTTCTTCCCAAAACTCATAACCCCCTTTATGGGTGAAACCTTCAAGTAAACCCAATCATCTACTCAAACTCTAAATCTCTCCGCCTAACATCTATATAATACTTACGGCGTCTTTGTGCAGTCTTTTGCCTTTCTTGAATAGCTTGTACTACTAGGTCTGGTCCTATCAATTCTACTTCACCAACCTCAAACCAATCAATCGGATATCTACACCTCCACCCATAAAAAGTTTCATAAGGATCCATCTGAATGATAGAAGGTAAATGTTATTATAGGCAAACTCAATAAGAGGTAAATGATTGTCATGACCCAAACATGGGCCCGGATCGAGACACGGGACAAGGAACCCCGAGAGACTCCAAGTCGACCCATGGAATGAATATAACTTCTAACTCAATTAATAAAAATGAAAGATCAATCATAATAATCATAGAGAAAGTCTAAACATAACATAACATCAGAACATACAACGCGAAAGCCTCTACGTCTGATGAGTTGATGGGACAAGACCCCAACTAACTCTCTAAGTCTAACACTGAAAATACGTAAATATAACTGAACAAAAAGGGGCCCTCAACAGATGAGGACTTACTAATAGAAGCTTGATGCTGACTTCGAAACTGGCTAGTGACAGGGATGGATCTGAATATCGGATCCTGTATCATGAAATGATACTGTATAGAGTATACGGTCAGTACGTGGAATGTACCAAGTATGCAAGGTAAGTAAAATCGCTTAGGTAAGTAAAATCGCTTAGGTAAGTAAAATCATTAAAAACATGCATAATGTAGAACTAATCAAGATAAGAACCTAAGAGTAGGGCTTGCATGCTATTTTATGAAATCACGATCTGAATATAACTGAACATCATAACTGAATTGACAAACCCAAAGTTGAAATCTGATAATCATAAGTAAAACTGAACATTGGGTCAAACCTATTTTGGATCATATATATATATATATATATATATATATATATATATATATATCATGAATGCTAAACATGCATACTGAAATCATAAGGAACAATGGGAGTCTCGTCATATAACCGACATTACCATGATAGAGCTTACATGATTTTGACTATCACACTCAAGTGGGCAGAGCCATCCAAATCCTTACCAGGGCTAAGGACGCCACCATGATATCGATATCAAGTTGAAGGCCCCTTGAGTTAGGGGAAATATCACAATGGAGGTCCCAAATAATCTGATCATACCTACGTTGGCTCGTAGTTCTAAGGCATAGGGTTGACTAACCCTTAGCCTACTTGGTGCTAGACACTACTCCCAAAAACATGCATATGCTCTCCATCATTTTTCAACGAAGCTGACCATCTTCTAGTGACGAAGCTGAATCGTAATATACATCCATAATCGAAAATCATAACAGGAGGAGCCTTGGCTCAAACCATATCATAAGCTAAAAATAATGGGAGTCTTGACTCCAAAACCATGTGGTAAGCTAATTCATGAAATCGTAAAACATACTTGATCATATGGGCTTGCCCATTACTTTAACATGCTTGTAATCAACTTGATTCACTTTGGAAACATGAACATAACATGGGTATATCAAAATCATATGTTATTCATAAACATCTCATCATACTTGAACTTAAAATTCATAGCTCTCAACTTTCATGAACATTCATAGATGGGTATCATGATTTAGAAAACTTAAAAACATAATTTATATATTAAAATGCTGTAAAATCTACCCATTCATCATGATTCATCATTTAAAACATGCTTAGAGCATACCCATGAATAAAACTTAAGAATTCATGTATTGGATAAGAACTCCATGGAATCATCTACTACAACATCATGAATTGAAAGGGAATTGGGCATGGGTGTGGAAAATTTCACCCATTTCATGGCCTTACATACCTGAAGTAATCTGATTCTCGCACTTCCATGATAAACCAAACAGAATTGAGGGAGAACTTGTAGAAACTGACTTGATCACCTCCCAAAAACCCCTAGGCTTGTATGCATGAATTAGGATAGGTTAAGGATTACATAACCCCTCTTAAAACTCTCTATTTCGAGCTTAAAATGATGTAGTTTAGGACCCTAGGGCTTAGGAATGATGAAAATACCCATAATGAATTTTCTGGAAAAACTGCTCTGCCAGTGACAACGGGCATCACAATGGACCGTTACTGACTCCAACGGTCCATTACACCCCTCATTGTTCCACCCCTAAATCAGGTCTTGGATCCCCTACCCACGACTGGACAGAACGAGTTGTTACAAGATTCAACAACTCGTTACTGCCAGTCGTTGTCACCACTACCTTAACCTAGAATTCTTTCCAATGGGTGCTGACAACGACCCATTCCCTGGAACAAAGGTTCGTACCATGACTCGTTACTTCCCCCTTGATCCAGAACTAATCTCACTACGACTACCTTCAATGACTTGTTGTAACATCTCACGGGTTGTCCTGAGACCCGTCACTCCCAACCCCAGACCTGTAGTATCTCTTCACGGGCACATCCAACGAGTCGTTTGTCCCTCCAATGACTCGTGCAATGACCCATTTTGAGAATTTTTTCCCAATTGCTGCTACTTTTTATTTTTAAATACCGGGTCTAGTATTAGGCACTTCTGGGGTATTACAATATCTCCCCCTTGGGAACATTCATCCTCGAATGTGGGAAAATATGCAGAAAACATAGAAATGAAATCACCATATTCAAATACTGAGCATACATGCTGAAAACTGATAGAGTGACTGAGTCTGAATTGAACTACATGATTGAATTGAATTCCCAAGTCACATATACATCCATTCACATGAAAGAAACTAAGGTACATGAGCTGAACATGAAACTGAATAGAGTATTAAGAAGGAAAGTGATACCTCAAGCTAAAACTGAGTCGGAAGGGAATAGATGTGGGTACTTAGCCATCATATCCGCTTCGGATTCCCACTTAGCTCCCTCAATATGCTAATTCCTCCGCAACACCTTGATTGAAGATACTTCTTTGTTCCTTAGCTTACAAACATGCCTATCCAATACCTCTACCAGAACCTCTTCATAACTAAGGTTGTCTTTCACACCAACATTGTCCACCGGAAAAACTAGAGATGGATCCCCCAAACACTTATTTAAGAGTGATACATGGAAAACTAGATGACTGAAGCTAATTCTGAGGGAAACTCCAACTCATATGTTACCTTGCCAACCCGTTTCACAATTCGGTACGAGCCAACATAGTGGGGACTAAGTTTCCCCTTCTTTGCAAATCTCATCACTCCCTTCATGGGAAATACCTTTAGAAACACCCAATCATCGACTTCAAACTCATGTTCCCTCCTTCTCACATCCGCATAGGACTTTTGGCAACTTTGAGCTATTTTCAACTTGTCCCGTATGAGCTGAACTTTCTCCATAGCCTTATGGACTGAATATGGTCCCATCATCGTAGCTTCACCGACTTCAAACCAACTAATAGGCGATCTATATCTCCTCCTATAACGAGCCTCAAACAGAGCCATATGGATGTTGGAATGGTAGCTGTTATTATATGAAAACTCAATGAGATGTAAATGATCATCCCAACTACCCTTGAAGTTAATCAGATATGCTCTCAATATGTCCTCGAGAATCTAAATAGTCCGCTCTACCTGACCATCCATTTGCGAGTGAAATATTATACTGAGCTTGACTTGAGTGGCAAGTCCCTTTTGAAACGACCTCCAAAATTGGGAGGTAAACTGAGTACCTCTATCTGATATGATGGACAAGGGCATGATATGTTGGAAATTTACCAACTCATTAGTCTCCTAAGCATGAGTTCTTACCTACTTTTCGAGTCATTTATGTGGATTTTATGCCCTCTCTCGTGAATTCTTTGTAGGTACTTCAAGTGAGTGGAGAAAGCATGAAATTGAGCAAAACACATAAAATTTGAGATGGAATTTAATGAGTTATCATATGAAGGAGAGGAGCCAAAGTTAATGGAAGATTTGAGATCAAGAAGAGCTGCAAAGACATGTTTTAAATCGGCTAAATGCGGATTCGGAAGGGCAAAACGCGGGCAAAATGTCGAAGCTACTACCCAAACCAGCTAAACAACTAGCACTTCATGGAATAGCAATGGATAAAAGCCCATTGAACCGCCTATTCCCCCTGCTAGGACACTTTTTTCAACCGGCTAATGTTTGGTGCTCCATGGATAGCCACCGGCAAAACACTGATTGCTAACTGGCGAGGCCGCCTAATGAAGGGTAAAAGGGTCCAAAATGGTCTCCAAAGCATCTAGAATCTTCAAGGGCATTTGGGAAAAGTTGTACACTAGAAAGTACAGATATTTAGGGAGTTTTCATTGTACACCAACTATTGATTGAACAATTCATTAATCTAGACTTCATTTTTTTCATAGAATTTTTGGTTGAATCCTTTCACCATAGAATTGTGGAGTTAGATAGGACCTTTCTTCTTCTTTTTCTTTAACCCATTTTGGGGAATTCCACCATGGTTGTAAGAGCTTGTGAAGAAAATTTGTGAAGCCAATGTGATGAATTTGAGGAAAATCATCTTGGTATCTTCTCTCTATCTTTAAATATGTTTGACTAGTTTGCTAGCTAGAGGTATATTCATATTGGGTTTGTTAATTTGATTGGGTTTTAATAAATTTCTCTTGGATTATTATTGAAATTTTAGATCTATTATCTTCTCCCAAGTTATAATTTCCAAAATTGATGGTTATCGACATTAATTGTGCTTTACTTTTCTTGCTTTTGCTTGAGAGAGAAAAGTGAGAATTGGGTGAGAAAATAATAGTGAGGAATTGGAGCGTTTATGTATGGGATTAAGCTACAGATAGTTAAAACCCACATTTTCACTCCATTAAAGTTCGTGGCTAGAAATAGCTAGTCCTTCCTCAAGCTTGTGTGGTTGATAACTTTAATTGGCTTTGGGATTTGAAAGAACCCAAAGCATAAACATTCTTATGGTTGAAAAACAAGAGAATGTGAATTATCCATAGCTATCTATGATAATTTTGAGTCTAAGGCATTAAAGAAATTCTAGACTTAGTTGTGATCTCATCTATTAACTGCCCCTAGACTCTCACTTGTGATTGGTTCAATTGGAAATCCCCCCAATTAATCTTAGTTTAGAATTAGATAGTTATTTTTCCCTTAATTTCCCCCACTTTTACTTTTCAAATGTTGAAAAATTATGCATTCTAGTTTGAATTACTTTATAACTCTTGAATTAATAACTCAATTCCCCCTAGTTTTCGACCCCGACATCCGTCGGGATATTTATTTTGATACAATGATCGTTTACGCTCTTTTGTAAAAGAGGAGTATATTTTTACATTATCAAAAATGGCACCGTTACTGGAAATTGAGTTGTGATAGGCCATTAGTTATTTATTAATTCGAACTAGTTTTGTATTTTTGTTTTACATTTTGCTTTGCTTTTATTTTTTTTTTTTTGTTTTTGTTTATTTGTAGTTGAACGATGGAACCATGGAATGAACGGAGGTTTGTTGGTGGAAACTCTTATTATGATGACTCGTGTCCCTATTGTGGAGGACCACACTATTGGCAAGATTGCAAATATGCCCCTAGAAGGGAGATGAGTGCACCTTCTCCTTCCTATGATGGGTATAAATGCACATTATGTGGTAGTCATGGGAGACATTGGGATGGATGCCCAAATAGGATCACTTCTTGTTATAGTGGTTATGCTTGAAGTTGTGCTCCTAAGCTTGATAGGAATGAAGCCATGGAAAGTGAGGGAAGGAGAAATACATGTGGGTGCATGGAAGTCATGCTCACTTTTTGGAGCGGGAGTCTAATGAGGAAAAGAAGGTCAACCCTTCCATGCCCATGGAATCATCAACTCCTCAAGAAGAAATATGTAAAACTCTGAAAGAAGAAGGGGAGGAGACATTGAAGAGCATAACAAGAAGAAGTGAATAATGGGGCATAGCTCAACTTGACTCATGGGAGGAAGCTCAAAGTGATGATGAAGAAGGAGTCGAGATGAACTTTCAAGAAATCATAGAGGTATGCCAATCAACCAACATTGCCAAAATGCAAGATGCCGAAATTGAAGAAGGGACATTGGAGCCCCCAAGTGGCATCCAATAAATCATGCTCAAGGACTCTAGTTCACTTGAAGAGGAAGAAGTCAAAAAAGAAGCATGCTTGAAAGGGGAGCGACTTAAACCGCCCTCTTATCATTTTTCAACATTGACCTTGGTTGACAAAATGGAAACTAAGGGAATTGAGGAGGAAGATCAAGGTGGCTTCATCTTAGAGTATGCCAAGCCAACAAGGACAAAGTGCATCCCTCCTTTAAGGGCCAAGAAACACAAGATGCAACATCCATTGCTTGGTCCCTTGATGCTTACACCACCACCCCTCAAGCGGAATAAAAGAATGGGAAAGAAACTTGGGGTGCGATTCAAAAGCTCAAAGTGGAGAGAAAGTGGTGAAGTTGAAGTCGTCGAGCCACGACGTTAACTAAGGCGCTTCTTGGGAGGCAACCCAAGTGATTTTACTTTTTGTTTCTACTTTTTTTTATTTTGTTCTACTTTACATTTGTGTTGTCTTTGATTGTGCAGGGGAAACAGGTGTGGAAGGTGATAAAAGTGGAAGGAGCTAAATTGGGCAACCGTGCTAGACCTGTGAAACACCGATCTAGAGGCACGACAAGCCGGTCAAACACCGGTCATGAGTAGAAGGCCCAGGGAGTTCTTTTACCTATTATGCACTTACTTTGTTTAACCATGAGCATCAAGTACAATGCTTTATTTGTTTTTGGGGTGAAGTCTGAGTAACCCACTTGTTAAGTGATGTATGATATGGCCCTATGATAGATTGGGTGATGTCATTTATTAAGGGCAAATCATCATTACTAGTGAGTTTGTATCGCCTTTATAGATAGTAGTCTTTGAATAAACTCCAAAGATTTTCTTTATACTACAGTTATTTTCCAAGGAGTAATTTCTTTGTCTTTTCTTTTATTTTTGAATCGGGTTGACATTTCCTGATGATAGATTAAGAGGCAACTTTCTTAAGAGAAAATGTCAAGTCTAGAGTCTTGTTGAGTCGTTTGTGCACTTGCTTGATGAGGTACCACCAATTTCTTGCTTGGCATTGTTCATGAGCTTTTGAAAAGAAAACGAGGGCATTTAAATGTGAGAATGAGCACTCCCTTATAATGAATTATACATTCGTTGCTTGGATTTTTGATCCATAACTAGCTTGTCGAAAGTCATTCTCTTAATGAGATGAAGTAAGTGTGTGAATTTCTTGGATTGTGATGCCTTGTGTGGTGAGGATTTTTAGCCTAATTCTTGTGTATGCATGACTTTCTAGAACTTTCCCTAAATGTGCTTCAAGGAGAAATATTAGATGGAGATGTATTCAAAACATGATCTTAGGCTCTCTTTTGAAAGTCACTTTGCCCAAAATGACCTCCTTGAACATCTTCCATCGTTAGCCAATGTTAAGCCCCTTGAACCTTCTTTTTGAAAACCACATTATAAGCCTAATGTCCCTTTTTAATCCTCCTCTTTGACACTTGTCCTCCCTAATTTATAGTGATGAAAGAATAAAAAATGGGGCTTCAAGCCCAAGAAATGGAGAGAGATAAGGAAATGAGTCTAGAATGAGGCAAAAGCCTAAGTTTGGGGGTTTGCAAGAAAAGGGGGAGACATGAGAGATTCAATTTGAGGTAGAATCATATTGTGATCAAAATGCATAAAATGATAGGTTGAGAAATCTTAGTTCTTCAAAAGAGAAAAAGAATTGTGAATTGGTGCTACCTCTTGCTCAGATAAGGCTAATTGTGAGACCCTATGAAGTTAAAAGGAGCGCCATTGAGAAATGAAAGACAAAGATGATGAAATAGAAGAAATAAGGTGGAGTTATTGAAAAGAGTTGATGGGAGGTTAAAAATATTCACGAAAGGCATTAGGGAGGCTCTAGTCACTAGAGCTAAATATTTGTCCTACCCTTACCCCTATCCTCCATTATGACCCACAAGGCCTAATTGATTTTGAGTGTAGCAACACTATATTACGTGATATACATGAAGTGCAAGCCTATGGGTCAATTTGTATACACTTTAATTTCTTTGTGAGAGTGAGTGCATTTGTCTTATCTTATAATCCCTATATGTGAAATGCTAAAAAATACTTGGGATTCTCTGTTCTTGTAAGTGGCATCACTTCCTTGGGATACATGCTTAAAATTGTTTTCAAAGGAGATGTATGAATGAGGCAAGCGTGTAGCGAATTTGAAGGCAAGCTTTGAATGTGAATTGTCAATGACTTGAGATGCTCTTTTTGAACTTGTTTTGATGAACTATGCCCCTTGTTTGAATGGAAGGAATGCATGCAAGATATGTTTAATGATTATGGTCACCTATTGAAGCTTGTGCAATGTGGTTTGAGTCTTTCTCTTTTCTTGAATTGGTGTATAATGTTTGGGTTGTCTTGAGGTTTAATGATTTTGTGTGCAACTACCGTAGTGCTCTAAGCTTTAGCAATGTCCTTTTGTGCAAGAATGTCTTGATTTGCCCTTGATGCAAAAAAACTCATATATATCATGTTGTTCATTTGCTCAATGGCAAAGAATTGCATACTTGAGGACAAGAAATGGTTCATGTTTGGGGGTTTGATGAGTTGGAAATTTACCAACTCATTAGGCTCCTAAGCATGAGCTTTTGCCTAGTTTTCGAGTCGTTTATGTGGATTTTATGCCCTTTCTTGTGAAATCTTTGTAGGTACTTCACATGAGTGGATAAAGTATGAAATCAATCAAAACTCATGAAGTTTGAGATAGAATTTTTGATGAGTTAGCATATGAAGGAGAGGAGCCAAAGATAATGGAAGATTTGAGATCAAGAAGAGGTGGAAAGACATGCTTTAAATCGGATAAATGTTGATCTAAAAGGGTGAAACGCGGGCAAAATGCCGAAGCTACTTCCCAGACTAGCTAAACAACCAGACCTTCACAGAATGGCATCGGCTAAATGCCCATTGAACCACCAGTTCCCCCTGCCAGGACACTGTTTTCACCCGGCTAAAGTTTGGTGCTCCGCAGATTGCCATCGGCGAAACGTCAATTCCTCACCGGAGAGGCCATCTAATGAAGGGTAAAAGGGTCCTAAAAAGTCTCCAAAGCATCTAGAATCTTCAAGGGAATTTGGTAAAATTTGTACACAAGAACGTACAAATATTTAGGGAGCTTTCATTGTACACCAACTATTTATTGAACAATTTATTGATCTAGACTTCATTTTTTTTTCATAGAATTTTTGGTAGAATCCTTTCACCATAAAATTGTAGAGTTAGATAGGACTTTTCTTCTTCTTTTTATTTAACCCATTTTGGGGGAATTCCACCATTGTTGTAAGAGCTTGTGAAGACAATTTGTGAAGCCAGTGCGATGAATGTGAGGGGAATCCTCTTGGTATCTTCTCTCTATCTTTAAATATGCTTGACTAATTTGCTAGCTAGAGGTATATTAATGGTGGGTTTGTTAATTTAATTGGGTTTTGATAAATTACTCTCAGATTCTTATTGAAATTGTAGATCTATTATCTTCTCCCAAGTTAAATTGCCAAAATTGATGGTTTGCAAACATGAATTGTGCTTTACTTTTCTTGCTTTTGCTTGAGAGAGAAAAGTAAGAATTGGGTGAGAAGATAATAGTGAGGAATTGGAGTGTTTATGTGTGAGATTAAGATAGATATAGTGAAAACCCACATTTCCACTCCATTAAAGGTCAAGGCTAGAAATAGCTAGTCCTTCCTCAAGCTTGTGTGGTTGATAACTTGAATTGGCTTTGGGGTTTGAAAGAACCCAAGGCATAAACATTCTTATGTGAAAAAAAAGAGAATGTGAATTATCCACTACTATCTATGATAATTTTGAGTCTAAGGCACTAAAGAAATTCCCGATTTAGTTGTGATCTCATCTATAGAATGTCACTAGCCTCTCACTTGTGATTTCTTCAATTGGAATTCCCCCAAATTAGTATCAATTTAGAATTAGATAGTTATGTTTCCCTTAATTTCCCCCACTTTTACGTCTCAAATGTTGAACAATTATGCCTTCTAGCTTTTTGAATTAGTTTATAAGGCTTGAATTATCGACTCAATTCCCTGCGGGATTCGACCCCTACATCCGTCGGGATATTTGTTTTAATACAACGACCGTTTACGCTCTTTAGTAAAACAAGAGTGTATTTTGGACATTATCAGTGCACTCCAAGTAACCAAACTAGCTTTAGAATGTACAGTTTGGCATAATTCTCCGCTGAATTAGTAGTTTTGAATGTTAGAAAATGAGTTGCTTTGGTCAACCTGTCCACAACCACCCAAATGGAGTCATACTGTCGATGGGTGCGGTGAAAAACTATAATGTAGTCCATATTAATCTCCTCCCACTTTCAAGTAGAAATAGTGTTGTCTTGAAACCCTGGTCAATGGTGCTCCATTTTCACCTGTTGACAGTTCATACACTTAGCCACAAATTCTGCAATGTCCTTCTTCATGACATTCCACCAATAGACTTCTCATAGTCCATGGTACATCTTGGTGGCACCTGGATGTATGGAATACCTGGAACCATGAGCCTCATGCAACATCTGATTTCTCAAATTATCAACGTCCGGAACACACAAGCGACCCTGATATCGAAGAACTATCTCCCCTTTTGGATAAGATCTCTACCTTATGATTCTGAATGGCTTCCTTTAACTTTACTATAATAGGGTCCTCGTCTTGTCTATCTTTTACATCAATCACCAAGGACGATTCTGATCCGTTCTGAACAATAACACTGCTATCGGTCAAGTCAATTAAATGAACTCTCAACCTTGCAAGTCGATGCACATCCTTCACCAACTCCTTCCTCACACACACTCCATAGAGAGTCTACTAATAGTGTATGCTACCACATTAACCTTACCTAGGTGGTAAAGGACACTCATATCATAATCCTTGAGTATCTCCAACCACCTCCTTTGGCGCAACTTTAAATCCTTTTGGGTAAACACATATTGTAGGTACTTCACATGAGTGGATAAAGTATGAAATCAATCAAAACTCATGAAGTTTGAGATAGAATTTTTGATGAGTTAGCATATGAAGGAGAGAGAGCCAAAGATAATGGAAGATTTGAGATCAAGAAGAGGTGGAAAGACATGCTTTAAATCGGATAAATGTTGATCTAAAAGGGTGAAACGCGGGCAAAACGCCGAAGCTACTTCCCAGACTAGCTAAACAACCAGACCTTCACAGAATGGCATCAGCTAAATGCCCATTGAACCACCAGTTCCCCCTGCCAGGACACTGTTTTCAACCGGCTAAAGTTTGGTGCTCCGCAGATTGCCATCGGCGAAACGTCGGTTCCTCACCGGAGAGGCCATCTAATGAAGGGTAAAAAGGTCCTAAAAAGTCTCCAAAGCATCTAGAATCTTCAAGGGAATTTGGGAAAATTTGTACACAAGAACGTACAAATATTTAGGGAGCTTTCATTGTACACCAACTATTTATTGAACAATTTATTGATCTAGACTTCATTTTTTTTTCATAGAATTTTTGGTAGAATCCTTTCACCATAAAATTGTAGAGTTAGATAGGACTTTTCTTCTTCTTTTTATTTAACCCATTTTGGGGGAATTCCACCATTGTTGTAAGAGCTTGTGAAGACAATTTGTGAAGCCAGTGCGATGAATGTGACGGGAATCCTCTTGGTATCTTCTCTCTATCTTTAAATATGCTTGACTAATTTGCTAGCTAGAGGTATATTAATGGTGGGTTTGTTAATTTAATTGGGTTTTGATAAATTACTCTCAGATTCTTATTGAAATTGTAGATCTATTATCTTCTCCCAAGTTAAATTGCCAAAATTGATGGTTTGCAAACATGAATTGTGCTTTACTTTTCTTGCTTTTGCTTGAGAGAGAAAAGTAAGAATTGGGTGAGAAGATAATAGTGAGGAATTGGAGTGTTTATGTGTGAGATTAAGATAGATATAGTGAAAACCCACATTTTCACTCCATTAAAGGTCAAGGCTAGAAATAGCTAGTCCTTCCTCAAGCTTGTGTGGTTGATAACTTGAATTGGCTTTGGGGTTTGAAAGAACCGAAGGCATAAACATTCTTATGTGAAAAAAAAGAGAATGTGAATTATCCACTACTATCTATCATAATTTTGAGTCTAAGGCACTAAAGAAATTCCCGATTTAGTTGTGATCTCATCTATAGAATGTCACTAGCCTCTCACTTGTGATTTCTTCAATTGGAATTCCCCCAAATTAGTATCAATTTAGAATTAGATAGTTATGTTTCCCTTAATTTCCCCCACTTTTACGTCTCAAATGTTGAACAATTATGCCTTCTAGCTTTTTGAATTAGTTTATAAGGCTTGAATTATCGACTCAATTCCCTGCGGGATTCGACCCCTACATCCGTCGGGATATTTGTTTTAATACAACGACCGTTTACGCTCTTTAGTAAAACAAGAGTGTATTTTGGACATTATCAGTGCACTCCAAGTAACCAAACTAGCTTTAGAATGTACAGTTTGGCATAATTCTCCGCTGAATTAGTAGTTTTGAATGTTAGAAAATGAGTTGCTTTGGTCAACCTGTCCACAACCACCCAAATGGAGTCATACTGTCGATGGGTGCGGTGAAAACCTATAATGTAGTCCATATTAATCTCCTCCCACTTTCAAGTAGAAATAGTGTTGTCTTGAAGCCCTGGTCAATGGTGCTCCATTTTCACCTGTTGACAGTTCAGACACTTAGCCACAAATTCTGCAATGTCCTTCTTCATGACATTCCACCAATAGACTTCTCATAGTCCATGGTACATCTTGGTGGCACCTGGATGTATGGAATACCTAGAACCATGAGCCTCATGCAACATCTGATTTCTCAAATTATCAACGTCCGGAACACACAAGCGACCCTGATATCGAAGAACTATCTCCCCTTTTGGATAAGATCTCTACCTTATGATTCTGAATGGCTTCCTTTAACTTTATTATAATAGGGTCCTCGTCTTGTCTATCTTTTACATCAATCACCAAGGACGATTCTGATCCGTTCTGAACAATAACACTGCTATCGGTCAAGTCAATTAAATGAACTCTCAACCTTGCAAGTCGATGCACATCCTTCACCAACTCCTTCCTCACACACACTCCATAGAGAGTCTACTAATAGTGTATGCTACCACATTAGCCTTACCTAGGTGGTAAAGGACACTCATATCATAATCCTTGAGTATCTCCAACCACCTCCTTTGGCTCAACTTTAAATCCTTTTGGGTAAACACATATTGTAGGAACGTGTGGTCCGTAAACACATCTACATGGATCCCGTACAAGTAATGTCTCCAAATCTTCAAGGAGAATACTACCGCTACCAATTTGAGATCATGGGTCGGTTAATTCTTTTCATGAACATTTAATTGCCTGGAAGCATATGCTACCACTTTACCATGTTGCATCAATACACAACCAAGGCTGATTCTAGAAGCATCGCAATACACCACAAACATACCGGTACCTTCGGGTAGAGTTAAGACCGGCGCTGAGGTGAGTCGAGCCTTCAATTCTTGAAAGCTCTTCTCACAAGCCTCTAACCATTGAAACTTCACTTTCTTCTGGGTCAATTTGGTCAATGGCACTACAATAGATGAAAAATCCTCAAAAAATCTCCGATAGCACCTAGCTAAACCCAAGAAACTCCTAATGTTTGAAGGATTCACCGATCTAGGCCAATTCTTCACTGCTTCTATCTTTTGAGAGTCCATCGTTATACCCTCACTCGACACTACATGACCCAAAAATGCCACTGAGTTCAACCAAAACTCACATTTACTGAATTTAGCATACAATTGGTGATCTTTAAGAGTCTGTAGCACCACCCTCAAATGAGCGGCATGCTCCTCTCTCCGAGAGTATATCAGGATTCCATTGATAAACACGGCTTGAACACCCTATTCATCAAATCCACAAAAGCTTCAGGAGCATTCGTTAGTCCAACATACATAACTACAAACTCGTACTGACCATACCGGGTCCTAAAGGTCGTCTTCGGGATGTCACTCTCCCGAACCTTGAGCTGATGGTATCTAGATCTAAGGTCTATCTTTGAAAAACACTTAGCACCCTAAAGCTGGTCAAAAAAATCATCAATTCTGGAGAGTGGATACCTGTTCTTGATGGTGACCTTGTTCAGTTGTCGATAATCAATACACATACGAAGAGAATCATCTTTCTTGCAGACAAATAGAACTGGTGTACCCCACGGGGATTAGCTCGGTCTGATGAACCCCTTATCTATAAGGTCTTCCAACTACTCCTTCAACTCTTTTAACTCGGTTGGGGCCATTCTGTAAGGAGGAATATATATAGGCTGTGTATTGGGTAGAAGGTCAAAACCAAAATCAATCTCTCGCTCAGAGGAATTCCTGGTAAATCATCTGGGAAGACTTCTGGATACTCACATACTATTGGAACAGACTGGATAGTCGGGGTCTCGAACGTAGCATCCTTAACCCTAACTAGATGGTACACGCAACCCTTAGAGATCATCTTTCTGGCCTTAAGGTGTGAAATGAAATGACCTACAGGCACAGCTGAACTACCCTTCCATTCTAAGGCAAGATCACCTGGAAATTGGAATTCTATCGCATGAGTTCTACAATTAACTGAGGCATATCATGAAAATAGCCAACCCATGTCGAGGATAACATCAAAATCGGTCATGGCTAACTCTACTAAATCTGCTTAGGTGATTCTCTGAAGAACTGTGACAAGGCAATCGCTATACACCCGTCAAGCTGTAACTGAATCACCGACTGGATTAGAGACTGAGAAGGGTTTTGATAGGATTTCGGGACTGACTCCAAAGCTACTAGCAACGTAAGGTGTCACAAAAGACAAAGTAGCCCCTGGAGCTAACAAGCATATACATCAAGGTAGAAAACTCATAACATACTATTGACTACATCTGGGGAGACCTCCTACTCCTTGAGGGATGCTAAGGCATAGAATCTGTTATGGCATTGTACACCACCCGCACTAGTAGATGCACCTTGCTGAGATGGGCGTGCTGGTGGAGCTGCTAAGATAAAAGCTGGGCTCGGCCCCTATCATAGCCCTATCTAGGTTCTGGGCAATCTCTAAGAATGTATCCGGCTTCCCACACCCCAAACAAGCACTTGTACCCGCCAAACACTTACCCGTGTATCTCCAGCCACACCAATCGCAAACTGGAATATTAGAATCTGCGGGCCTGCTGCTCTGACCCCTAGAGCCTGATGCTCGTCCCCTCTGGTCGTGCCTAGGTCTGGATGGCACACTCATAGCTAAAGATGTTGAGGCTTAAGATCTATGGTGAGACTACTATCGGTGTCCACCACTTGGTCTCAGCTGAGAGAATCTATAGCTGTCTGTCCTGGCCCTCTTAGCCTCTCTCTCCCTCAAATACGCTGCCTCCATCTTCTGGGCGTACAAAACTATCTGAGGAAAATCCATATCCTGATGAAGCGTGGAGGTCCTGCAATCCTTGTCCAGGTAGTCAGCCACTCCATGAACAAATCTGCTCACCCGAGCTCTATGATCAACCACAAGTTCTGGTGCATACTTCGACAAATGAGTGAACTCCAAGGTATACTCCTAAACTGTCATCTTCGCTTGCTTCAAGTTCACAAACTCAGCCTCCTTTAAGTCCCTCATCTCATGAGGGAAGAGCTGATCTAGGAAAGCGACATGAAACTCATCCCAACTGATAGGGCCTGCTCCGACTGCCCTACTATCCTTCCACTGTTTAAACCAGATGTGTGCGACCCCCTTCACCTGATATGAGGCCAAGTCAGCACACTCCTCCCTAGTCACCCCCATGACCTGGGTGATCTTCAGAATCTCGTTGATAAACTCATGTGGATCCTCATCCACCTTTGACCCAGGAAACTCTGGGGGGTTCATCCTCAAGAAATCTCTGACTCTTATTGCCGCCGCATTCCCGTTCTGAGGGACATGTGCCACCGCCTGCTGATTCACTAGGGCAGTCAGGGTCTATGCTAGCATCTGAGTGGTTGCCCTAAACTCAGCATAGGAAATTGGCTCTGGTACATAGTGCTCATCGACTGGTGAGGCCTGCTGATGGTCGACCCCATTGCCATCCTCGTGGCCATTTCTATTTCCATATCTTATGTCGTTAACTCTTCAAGGAGAAATGATTCTGCAAATGCATATAGCACGAGTTAAAAGCATAGAGAGACATTCATCGCACAACATAGATCATGAAATAAGGGAACATTTCCTAAACATCTCGTAGCCTCATTGTCATAAGTGTGGCGCGCTTCACACCCATGAAAAAGACTCTACTCAGTGTGGCTTTCAGACATCCTAGGACACTTCAAAACCTATTGCTATGATACAAAGTTTGTCATGGCTCGAACATGGGCCCAGATCGAGACACGAGACAAGGAACCCCGAGAGACTCCAAGTCGACCCATGGAATGAACATAACTAACTCCATCAATAAAAATGGAAGATCAATCATAATAAGTATAGCGGAAGTATAAACATAACATAACATCAAAACATAATATGTGAGTCTCAAATTGAATACAATCTATGTCTGAAAAGCCTCTACGTCTGATGAGTTGATGGGACAAGACCCTAACTAACTCTATAAGTCTGAAATTAAAAATACATAAACATAACTAAACAGAAAGAGGCCCTCAATAGATGAGGACTCACCAATAGAAGATGGATGTTGACTCCGGAACTGGCTAGTGACGGGGCTAGGTCTGAAGATCAGATCTCATATCATGAAATGATCAGTATACAATATGCGACCAGTACGTGGAATGTACCGAGTATGCAAGGTAAGAAAAATCATTAAAAACTTGCATAATGTACAACATAATCAAGATAAGAATCTAAGAGTAGGGCTTGCATGCTATTTTCTGAAATTATGATCTGAACATAACAGAACATCGTAACTGAATTGAATGACCCAAAGCTGAAATCTGATAATCATATGTAAAACTGAATATTGGGTCAAACCTGCTTTAGATCATCCATATATATATATATATATATATATATATATATATATCATGAATGATAAACATGCATAACTGAAATCATAAGTAATAATGGGATTCTCGTCATATAACCGACATTACCACAATAGAGATTATGTGGTCCTGACTATCACACTCAAGTAGACAGAGTCGTCCAAAGCCTTGCCAGGGCTAAGGACGCTACCATGATATCAATATCAAGCTGAAGGCCCCTTGGGGAAGGGGAAAGCTCACAAAGGAGGTCCCAAATAATCTAATCATACCTACCTTGGCTCATAGTTCTAAGGCATAGGGTTGACTGACCCTTAGCCTACTCGGTGCTAGACACTACTCCCAAAAACATGCATATGCTCTCCATCATTTTTCAACAAAGCTGACCATCGTCTAGTGACGAAGCTAAATAGTAATATACATGCATAATTGTAAATCATAATATGAGGAGTCGTGGCTCAAACCATACCACAAGTTGAAAATAATGGAAGTCTTGACTCCAAAACTATGTGGTAAGCTAATTCATGAAATAGTAAAACTTACTTGATCATATGGGCTTTCCCAATACTTTAACATGCTTGTAATAAACTTGATTCACTTTAAAAACATGAACATAACATGGGTATATCAAAATTATACGTTATTCATAAACAACTCATCATACTTGAAATCAAAATTTGTAGTACCCCCGGAGTGCCTAAGAGTAGACCCAGGAATTTAAATTTCAAAATTGCTGAAAGTTGGGGAAAAGTTGCAGGACGAGAGGAACAATGACTAGTGGTAAGTAACCACGAGCCGTTGTAAGCAGTCGTGGAAAGGGTTAGGCCTGGTGGTAGTGTAAACAACGAGCGTTATAATGACTCGTTGCTTGTAAGAACGATCTGTTGTTTGAAGTCGTGGAAGGAAGTGTACTTTTACAGTGGACTTGGCGGATAGAAACCATGACTAGTTGTAGGATACTACGGGTTGTGGTAAGGCTCGTGGTGATAGAGTTCAGATTTTCAGAAGAGGGAAACAACGACTGGTTCATCGACCCATTGGACCCTAGAACGACTCGTCTTGTTCGTCTGTGGTTTGAATCCTAGATGTGGTTGGGATAGTGCTTAGCATGGGAAGATACCACGGGTCGTGGTATCTTCTAATGGCCCGTTGGTTCACCCATTGTTTGGTCCAGTGACCAATTTTCAACGAATTTAGTAAGGTTATTTCTGTCATTTCCTAAGTTCTGGGGGCCTATATTACATTGTTTAAGGCTTGTTTTGAGGATTTTAGTAGAGGAAAACCTATTCTAAGTGTATTCCTTCCATGCATGAAAGTTTATGAATTTTAGGAGGTGATCAAGAGCTTTTCCAAGGGATTTTCTTCCAATTTATGATTGGGCAATCGGTGAGGTGGCAGAATCATTCCTTCCAGGTATGTAGGGTTTTGAATGGGTGTCTTCCTTCAACACCCATGCCCAATTTCTATCAAAATATGATGAAATGTCTATGATCAAGTATGGGATTTTACCCAAATTGCATAATTCTACAATTTCTATACATGGGTATGATTAGATTGCATTTATATTGATGAATTGTAAAGCTTGGGCAGATTCTAAATTATTTTTAATACAAAAATTATTTTCCAAAAAGCTTGAATCTAAAATACCCATGGATGAGAAGTTCATAAAGGTAGTGAATGATGATGAATGCATGATGATGTTGAGATTTGATGATGAAAAGTATGTTTCTAAAGCTACCCATGATGATGATGTTGTTTTCAAAATGAAATGAGTAGACCCTAGTATGATAAAGCTTTGGGCAATGCCCACATATTGATTTAAAGTGATGATTTTCCCGGCATAGGCTTACTACATTATTTGAACTAAAGTTTTCCCCGATTTTTCATAAATTCTAGTTTGTGGTATGTTGAGTTAAATATTTCTAAATGTAGCTTACCACATGATTTGGAGTATATGCTCACACCTATGATTGAGCTTGTGGTATGTTTCGAAATAAAGCTTCTCATATGCATGAATTCATAATTGAGATGTGTGTCATTATTGAGCTTTGTCAAAGGACAATGTTGAGCTTCATTTTCATATGATGTCGAGTCTATGCATGATTTCATTAATGAGCTTTTTTCAATAGACAATGTTGAGCTTTGTTTCATACGATGTTAAGTTATGCATGATTTCATATTGAGCTTCATCATTAGACGTTCCTGTCTAGATGAACTAACGCTAGTTTGGATGGAAACTGCAATTCATAAGCTGCCTTACCCACCCTTTTAGAAATTTGGTATGGACCAATATGGCGGAGACTAAGCTTCCTTTTCTTCCCAAAACTCATAACCCCCTTTATGGGTGAAACCTTCAAGTAAACCCAATCATCTACTCAAACTCTAAATCTCTCCGCCTAACATCTATATAATACTTACGGCGTCTTTGTGCAGTCTTTTGCCTTTCTTGAATAGCTTGTACTACTAGGTCTGGTCCTATCAATTCTACTTCACCAACCTCAAACCAATCAACCGGATATCTACACCTCCACCCGTAAAAAGTTTCATAAGGATCCATCTGAATGATAGAAGGTAAATGTTATTATAGGCAAACTCAATAAGAGGTAAATGATTGTCATGACCCAAACATGGGCCCGGATCGAGACACGGGACAAGGAACCCCGAGAGACTCCAAGTCGACCCATGGAATGAACATAACTTCTAACTCAATTAATAAAAATGAAAGATCAATCATAATAATCGTAGAGAAAGTCTAAACATAACATAACATCAGAACATACAACGCGAAAGCCTCTACGTCTGATGAGTTGATGGGACAAGACCCCAACTAACTCTCTAAGTCTAACACTGAAAATACGTAAATATAATTGAACAGAAAGGGGCCCTCAACAGATTAGGACTTACTAATAGAAGCTTGATGCTGACTTCGAAACTGGCTAGTGACGGGGATGGATCTGAATATCGGATCCTGTATCATGAAATGATACTGTATAGAGTATACGGTCAGTACGTGGAATGTACCAAGTATGCAAGGTAAGTAAAATCGCTTAGGTAAGTAAAATCGCTTAGGTAAGTAAAATCATTAAAAACATGCATAATGTAGAACTAATCAAGATAAGAACCTAAGAGTAGGGCTTGCATGCTATTTTCTGAAATCACGATCTGAATATAACTGAACATCATAACTGAATTGACAAACCCAAAGCTAAAATCTGATAATCATAAGTAAAACTGAACATTGGGTCAAACCTATTTTAGATCATATATATATATATATATATATATATATATATATATATATATCATGAATGCTAAACATGCATAACTGAAATCATAAGGAACAATGGGAGTCTCGTCATATAACCGACATTACCATGATAGAGCTTACATGGTTTTGACTATCACACTCAAGTGGGCAGAGCCATCAAAATCCTTACCAAGCTAAGGACGCCTCCATGATATTGATATCAAGTTGAAGGCCCCTTGAGTTAGGGGAAATATCACAATGGAGGTCCCAAATAATCTGATCATACCTACGTTGGCTCGTAGTTCTAAGGCATAGGGTTGACTAACCCTTAGCCTACTTGGTGCTAGACGAGTCGATACAGCTATCAACCCTGGGACGGTCATGGATGCTAGGTAGTCCAACCCCAACAATACAACGGTCTCAACTACTAATACTATCTGCGTGTCTTACATACTGAAGCTAATGGTGATAAAGTATCTGTATATACTATATGTTGAACTAGTGTAGAAATATGTACGTACTTGGTATATGCTGAGGCTGGGAATAATATATATGTATGTACGAATGTAGTCTTCTGCCAGATTGTACTGAGGCTAATGCTGAACATGATATAGTCTGTCTGCTGAAACTATGTTGTATACTGAGTTTCTATAGTAACATGATTTACTATTCCTAACATGCTCTCTAACTTCATTTTCACTTATCGTTCTATTTCTGAGATGTCTTACAGGTATTGCATCGCTTTGCGGGGTTTTAACTGAATACAATAATATCCTAACACTTCGTATTACCTCGCACTGAGCATGTTGTGCAGTTTCTAATGCTTCTATTAAGATCTATGTCGTACTAGTAAGCTTCACGCAAATTATAATTCGATATTTCTAATATCGTATCAACATTCGTAATGAACGAAACACAGGACTTCTGAATATTCTACTGGCCTTTAAATTACGGTATTGCACCAATATTACTTAACTTGCCGAGGAAACTAGCTTTACATACCTTATTCTTGAACTATTCGTCCGTCGGACGAGACTCGGCCAGCACTTCAACTATTTCCTCCCAACTGCATTCATAAATATGTCAATCAATACTAAATACAGCTTTATTTTAAAGAGCAATATCACTTTCGATATAGTTTATGGCCTAAACTCAGGCTTATCGAAAGACGGCCGAAAACTCGCTATTTTTCAGAGGTCCAGAAGGGAGAAATACTCACTTCACAGCTAGGAACACATAGACACTAATTTAGAGCAATTCCACTTACCTTAGCTCGGTGGCTCGACGATCCGTCGGCCGTATTTTACGAAACTGAATCCTTGGAATGCTCTCTGCTGCTAAATACCTCAGTATCTGGAGTTAATTTAAGTTTGGGCAACGTTTAGCAGCGTAATCGAACGAAAATTATATAATTTCCTTCGTTCTTACTTCTCTCTGCCGCTCACCCTCTGTTTTCTGGAAATAATTGTGTGGTTAAATGATTTAAAACCAAAGTGGCCTTTATATACTTGGGCCTGGACAAGGCCAACGTGTCACGAAGCCAACGCGGAGGCCTCTCCTCCGTGACACGCTGCCATCGCGGAGGGGCTCTGCCTCGGCTCCTTCCGCGATGGTTCGACGGGTTTCTCGTCCGATCTTTTCCCGGGCCTTTCTTTAGCACGTATGGCCTTCAAATATGCTTAACCAACGTGCGAATAGGTCGTCTAGGTGCCGGGAATTCTACGGGGTATAACATTCTCCCCCCTTAAGAACATTCGTCCTCGAATGTACACTGTTATCTAGAGGACTACTTACTTTCTAGAAAAATTTCGGCAGATTTTCCTCTGTAATATGGACTATAGCAAAAACCTGAAATGCAGAAAAGTCCAACACAGGCACTGCACATAATATTCTAGGATCCACTGGATAGCTAGATATCAATCTTTCTTTATCATTTACAGACATATAACCATAAGGTACTGCATAAGTAATAATACGGACATACCTGTCGCCTTACTAGGCCTGAAATAAGTGAGGGTATCTGGCTTTCATATCTTCTTCAGCTTCCCACGTCATTTCCTCACGGTTCCTGTTACACCACAATACTTTGACAGATGTAACATCTTTAGTCCTCAGCCTGCGAACCTGTCTGTCTAAGATAGCTATGGGAACCTCTTCATATGCTAACTCTTCTGTGACCTGGACATCCTGAACTAGAACTACTGTAGAAGGGTCCCCTACGAACTTTCTTAACATAGAAACATGGAATACTGGGTGAACAGATGCTAACTCTGGAGGCAAGTTCAACTCATATGCAACTCGGCCTATTCTTCGCCGAATCTGATATGGCCCAATGAATCTTGGGCTAAGCTTGCCTTTCTTAAAACCTCATTACCCCTTTCATCAGGGACACTTTCAGATATACCCAGTCATTTATCGCAAATTCTAGATTTCTGCGCCGCATATCTGCATAAGACTTCAGGCAGCTCTGAGCGGTCAGTAAATGTTCTCGGATAAGCTTTATCTTTTCTTCTGACTGCCGAACAATGTCTGGGCCAACTAATGCTGATTCTCCTATTTCAAACCAGCCCATCGGCGATCTACATTTTCGCCCGTATAATGCCTCGAAAGGCGCCATCTGGATAGCTGAATGGTAACTGTTATTATAAGCAAATTCAATCAACGAGAGATGTTCATCCCAGCTACCCCCAAAATCTAGCACACACGCTCGCAACATATCTTCGAGTGTTTGGATAGTCCGCTTAGCTTGCCCATCTGTTTGAGGATGGAACGCTGTGCTCAAGTTAATCTGCGTCCCCAAACCTTTCTGAAATGACTGCCAGAATCTAGCTGTGAATTGTACTCCTCTATCTGAAATGATGGATACCGGCACTCCATGCAATCTAACTATTTCGCTGATATATAATTCGGCATAATCCTCAGCTGAGAAGGTAGCCCTCACTGGCAGGAAATGAGCTGATTTTGTCAGTCTGTCAACTATTACCCAAATGGAATCATTTCTGCATCTAGTACGGGGTAACCCTGTTACAAAATCCATGTTTATCGCTTCCCATTTCCACATAGGTACCATTATATCTTGCGTCAAACCGCCCGGTTTCTGGTGCTCGGCTTTCACCTGCTGACAATTAGAACATCTAGATACAAATTCGGCTATCTCAGCTTTAATACCTGGCCACCAGTAGATGTCTCTGATGTCGTGGTACATTTTCGTCGCCCCTGGATGAAGGGAATAGCGAGCGTAGTGTACCTCGTGCATGATCCGCCCACGAAACCCTGAAACATTCGGGACACAGAGGCGGCCCTTACAGCGTAGCACATCATCCTCGGTTATCTGAAAATATGACTCCTTACCTGCCTGAATTCTATCTCTGAGCTGGACTAAACTAGGATCCTCGTACTGTCGTTCTTTTACCTCTGTAACTAATGATGACATAGTCGAATTCTGAATTACTGCTCTATTATTTTCTGTTTCCATTACTTGAACGGCTAGACCAGCTAACTGATGAATTTCTTTGGCTAACTTCTGTTTCTCAGGTCGCAAATACGCCAAACTCCCCATTGACTTACGGCTCAGGGCATCTGCTACAACATTAGTTTTTCCGGGGTGGTATAGAATATTCACATGATAATCTTTTAATAGCTCCAACCAGCGGCGTTGCCGTAGATTCAACTCCCTCTGAGTGAAAATGTACTGTAAGCTCTTATGATCTGTGTAAATATCAACATGGACGCCGTACAGGTAATGCGTGAATTACTGCGGCCAATTCCAGGTCATGGGTAGGGTAATTCTTTTCGTGTTTCCTCAGCTGCCTGGAAGCATATGCAATTACTTTACCATGCTGCATCAACACACAACCTAACCCGACATCTGACGCGTCGCAATAGACTGAATAACCTTCTGTGCCTTCCGGTAATGCTAACACTGGGGCGGAGGTTAATCTGTCTTTCAGTTCTTGGAAGCTCTGCTCACATGCCTCTGTCCATTGAAACTTTGCTGCTTTCTGTGTCAATTTGGTCAGAGGTGCCGCAATGGTCGAGAACCCTTCAACGAACCTCCTGTAATATCCTGCCAATCCCAGAAAGCTACGAACTTCCGTCGGAGTGGTAGGCCTAGGCTATGACTTAACTGCTTCTATTTTCTGCTTGTCTACCTGTATACCAGCGTCTGAGACGATATGCCCCAAAAAGGCCACTGAGTTAAGCCAGAATTCACATTTGGAAAATTTAGCATACAACTGGCGGTCCCTGAGGATCTGGAGCACTGTCCGCAAATGAGTCCGGTGATCTGCTTCAGAGCGAGAATACACCAGAATGTCATCAATGAATACTATTACGAACAAGTCCAGGAAAGGTCTGAAAATACTATTCATCAGGTCCATAAAGACTGCTGGGGCATTCGTTAACCCGAAGGACATAACTAGAAATTCAAAATGTCCATATCGGGTCCTGAACGTTGTCTTAGGAATATCTCTCTCACGTACTCGGACCTGGTGATATCCGGACCGCAAGTCAATCTTAGAAAAGTATCTGGCTCCCTGCGACTGATCAAATAAGTCGTCAATTCTGGGGAGCGGGTACTTATTCTTTACTGTAACTTTGTTTAGTTGCCGATAATCTATGCACATTCGGAGCGAGCCATCTTTCTTCCTCACAAATAGAACTAGCGCACCCCACGGTGAAGTACTCGGCCTGATGAAACCTTTATCCAATAAATCTTTCAACTGCTCCTTTAACTCTCTGAGTTCTGCAGGAGCCATGCGGTAAGGAGGAATCGATATCGGCTGAGTGCCTGGTAACAAGTCAATAGCAAAGTCTATTTCCCTTTCTGGGGGAATACCGGGTAACTCATCTGGGAACACATCAGGGAATTCATTCACCACTGGAACAGACTGGAGTGTCGGAGATTCTGCTTGAACATCCTGGACCCTGACCAGATGGTAAATACATCCCTTGGATATCAACTTTCTCGCCTGAAGGTAGGAAATAAACCTACCTTTTGGCGTAGCGGTACTACCCTTCCACTCCCATACTGCTTCTCCTGGGAAGTGGAATCGGACCGTCTTGGTCCAATATTCAACATTGGCAAAACACGGTACTAACCAGTCCATACCCATTATGGCATCGAAGTCTATCATCTCTAACTCGACCAGATCTACTGTGGTCTGACGGTCAGCAACCTCTACTGTACACCCGCGGTAGATTCGGCTAGGTGTGATAGAGTCACCGATGGGCGTAGATACTAAGAAGGGCTGCTGCAATGATTCTGGTACAATTCTAAACTTTCGTGCCACAAATGGAGTAATATAGGACAAAGTAGACCCTGGATCAATCAACACATAAGCAGGGTGTGAGCAGATAGTTAGCATACCTGTCACAACATCAGGCGACGCTTCTGAATCTTGCCTCCCTGGTAAGGCATATGTACGGCTTGGACCTGCACCTGTACTGGAAGTCTCTGATCTGCCCCGACCCCTGCCTGCTGAAACTGAGGGCCTGCACCCTACCGAGGATGCCGTGACTCATGACCCTACAGATGCCCTATCCTATCTGTCCCGGTCCTCTCGACCTCTGGCTGGGCAATCTTTCATCAAATGGCCTTCTTGTCCACAAATATAACATGCGGTGGAGCCATATCTGCATGCTCCAGGATGGCGTCGACTGCATATAGGGAAAAGTGGTAGGGTATACCTGCTCTGTTCTGCCCTCCTCTGTAATAATGAATCTGCCATCTGCGAGCTTCTACCAGTCTCTGGCTGCCCCCTGCGGCTGAATCTACCCCCCTGCGACTGTGGCGGAGGCGGGGGCCTGGGTGGCCTGTCTGACAATGGTGGCCTGGGTCCTCCCCGGGCCTCCCTCTGTAACTCAACTGGCCTATCCCGGCGACGCTGTTCCTGATTAACCCTTCTGATCTCCCGTTGTCGCTGTCTGATGCTCTCAATATTCTGGGCAAATGCCTGAACTCAAGCAATGTCCATGTCCTCTCGCAGTGTGGCTGTAATGCAAATCTCAACATATTCTAGATTCAACCCCATAATAAAATGGTGCACTCTGGATGCCATGGTATCAACAAAGGCCGGTGCATATCGAGTCAAAGAATCAAACCGCAAGGAATATTCCCGGACACTCATGGCCCTCTGCTCTAGATGTAGGAACTGATCTACCCGAGCTTGTCGAACCTCCCACGGCAGATAGTGATCCAGAAAGGCTCCTGAAAAGTTGGACCAGGTGAGAGGGGAAACATCTCTCCCTCGGGACCTTTCCCAGCTTTCATAGCACAACACGGCGATATCCCGTAACCGGAATGCTGCCAACTCAACTGATTCGGTAGGCGTGGCATGCATAACCCTAAATATTCTCTGCATTTGATCCAGAAAATCCTGAGGGTCCTCTGTCCGATCCTTACCTGTAAACTGTGGGGGATTCAAAGCTAAGAACTCTCGGACCCTCGAACTACCAGGCCCTCCTGATGATTCTGCAACTGTAGATGGCATTGGCTGACGCTGAGCAGCCATCATCTGTGCTAACATAACCACAGCACTCCTAACCTCCTGGTCGGAGGGTGTCGGTATAGGGACTGCTGAAGGTAGTGTCGCCCCAAGTGGCTCCTGACGAGGTGGAGACTGCTGAGAAGGCTGGGACGATGCCTCTGTAGTGCCCTCTGATCGGGCTGTTTCTAAACGAGGGGGAGGCATCCTGCTGGTGCCTTCCCCTGCTGCAATATCTAAGCTCCGACCTGTGATAGGATGTTGCTGGTCTGACATTATCTGTAACCAAAGAATATAGTAAGCTTTTAGGGACTCAACCCTATACTGTACCGCTCTACAGCACGACTAAATAAGAATAAACGACAACCATCCTATCATGCCTTGCAGCTTCCTATCCATAGTATGTGGTGCACAACACATCCATGGACAGGACTCTACATAGCACGGCTTGTAGACTCCCTGGGATACGACCTGCTCTGATACCAAGTTTGTCACACCCCACCTTAGGGGGTATGACTGGCACCTGGTGCCCTACTGGGACCTGAACTGCTGAACTGCTAAGCCTGAGCACATCTGGTGCCTGGCTTGCTCTAACTCATATTTTTGGAAACAAAGGGCTATATAACGGCTGTAAACACAGCCTCCGGCCCATTGGCCTATAGCCTCCTGTACCTGTACTAGCAGCTGACCAGAAACATATCAATTCAGAGAAACCTATGCGGGCCGACAAGGCCACCATGCTGTCTAGTTATCTATAACTCAATCATGAAGCACTAGAAACTACGTGACCGGCAAGGTCACCACTACTGGCAAACCATGGCCCCACACGGCCAACATAAAAGAAAGAAGGAGTATTAACAGCTATACAACTGCACGGCCTCACACGCCGGCTCATCTGACCACAGAGAGATATACACAGACTGCAAGCCTCTAGGAATAGCAATAGAAATGATCGGGACAGGGCCTCGACCTATCCATACTATACAACAAAAGGAACTGAAATACACCTCTGAAATTCAGTCTCCGGATAACAGGAGCTGAATACTCGATCATTGACAGGAATCACGTAGTATCGCCTGCTCGTCTATGAGTACCTGCAGGCAAGTAATGCAGTGCCCCACCGGGCATCAGTACCGCTGGTACTGAGTATGTAAAGCAATAACTGAAAGAAATATCTGAAATCAATAACATAACTGACGAAACTAAAATAGAAAGAACTAGATTAACTGTCTGATGGTGTAAGTCGTACCTGTTCTTAATCATGATGGAGGGAGTAGGAGTCATACTTGGAGACGTATCGTTCTACTACTGATCTACTCATATCTAATGTAATATGGCATAACATACATAGCATAACATGGCATACACAAACCTTACCCAGCCCCCATAAGCCGGGAGGTACAACCAACACAGAATCTACACCCCTACCCCGGTCATCCCATCTCCTATAAACCCTGTAAGCATCCTGCCGGTCCCCTGGGTATGCACTTGGGCTCGCTGAGCCCCTGACTATAACTGAATCTGAGTCCGGAGGACTCCTGAATCTACACCCGGGCGTATCCGCTCGACTAGGGTGTGTAAGGGCCGATCAAGGCACAAATATGGGGAAAACTGGCATCCCATCTTCGTCCCCTATGGGACGGCATGCCACTCCGTAGTGCGACGTATCCTCATCCTCTGGCGGACGAGTCGATACAGTTATCAACCCTGGGGCATTCATGGATGCTAGGTAGTCCAACCCCAACAATACAACGGTCTCAACTAGTAATACTATCTGCGTGTCTTACATACTGAAGCTAATGGTGATAAAGTATCTGTATATACTATATGATGAACTAGTGATAGAAATATGTACGTACTTGGTACATGCTGAGGCTGGGAATAATATATATGTATGTACGAATGTAGTCTTCTGCCAGATTGTACTGAGGCTAATGTTGAACATGATATAGTCTGTCTGCTGAAACTATGTTGTATACTGAGTTTCTATAGTAACATGATTTACTATTCCTAACATGTTCTCTAACTTCATTTTCACTTATCGTTCTATTTCTGAGATGTCTTACAGGTATTGCATCGCTTTGCGGGGTTTTAACTGAATACAATAATATCCTAACATTTCGTATTAACTCGCACTGAGCATGTTGTGCAGTTTCTAATGCTTCTATTAAGATCTATGTCGTACTAGTAAGCTTCACGCAAATTATAATTCGATATTTCTAATATCGTATCAACATTCGTAATGAACGCAACACAGGATTTCTGAATATTCTACTGGCCTTTAAATTACGGTATTGCACCAATATTACTTAACTTGCCGAGGAAACTAGCTTTACATACCTTATTCTTGAACTATTCGTCCGTCGGACGAGACTCGGCCAGCACTTCAACTATTTCCTCCCAACTGCATTCATAAATATGTCAATCAATACTAAATACAGCTTTATTTTAAAGAGCAATATCACTTTCGATATAGTTTATGGCCTAAACTCAGGCTTATCGAAAGACGGCCGAAAACTCGCTATTTTTCAGAGGTCCAGAAGGGAGAAATACTCACTTCACAGCTAGGAACACATAGACACTAATTTAGAGCAATTCCACTTACCTTAGCTCGGTGGCTCGACGATCCGTCGGCCGTATTTTACGAAACTGAATCCGTAGGAATGCTCTCTGCTGCTAAATACCTCAGTATCTGGAGTTAATTTAAGTTTGGGCAATGTTTAGCAGCGTCAATGAACGAAAATTATATAATTTCCTTCGTTCTTACTTCTCTCTGCCGCTCACCCTCTGTTTTCTGGAAATAATTGTGTGGTTATATGATTTAAAACCGAAGTGGCCTTTATATACTTGGGCCTGGACAAGGCCAACGTGTCACGGAGCCAACGCGGAGGCCTCTCCTCCGTGACACGCTGCCATCACGGAGGGGCTCTGCCTCGGCTCCTTCCGTGATGGTTCGACAGGTTTCTCGTCCGATCTTTTCCCGGGCCTTTCTTTAGCACGTATGGCCTTCAAATATGCTTAACCAATGTGCGAATAGGTCGTCTAGGTGCCGGGAATTCTACGGGGTATAACAGAAGGGGACCTTATTAGCAGCTAGAGGCAGGGCTAGTGCCCACGCCTTTGCTTATAAGATACGTAGTTGCAAATCGTTGTGAGTGGCTAGATCAATATAGACTTGTTTTTAAGGTTAGTAATTGCCTAGAAAAGTCATATAAGATTGGACCAGACCAAGATAGGGTCTAACGGACCAGCACCATGTTAGTATAGCACTACCCTTAGGCTAAGAATGTCAGTAAGTTGCCTGTGGAGGATTAGGGGTCAACCGCCCAATTGCATTTTCAGCCAGTAACAACCCTACAGCCGTTCCAAGCAGAGTGACCAAGTAACTAGTCATCCGCGACCCCATAGTTTTTTATGAGTTATAGTTGCCCGAGTAGGTCATTCGGAGTATTGTTAGGCCACTCCAGGTATCGCCTTATCCAGTCTAGACCATTAGAGACCATGATCACTACCAGGATCCTCTTATTAGACACAGGTGCACAATGTGCCTGCTAGCAACCTTACAGACTATTCTAGGGGGCAAGTAGTGGTAGCATTAGGCCCAGAAGGCCAAATATGACTTTTGAGTGGCTAGATTGAGATTTCAGTACAGCACCTTTTTTGGGGTTGCCCTTACTTAGAAGCCTTTTGTGACCTCCCCAGGGTTACTAGCTATGTCGATACCCACCAGGGGCTAGATGATATCACTCCAAGGAGCAGTATGTCGTCTGCGAGGGACAAAGATGGGGTCCTAGGTCCTCACAAATTCCTTTCCATGGCTGGACTATTTTATGCCGTATCGACACCACACCCCCGTTGAGCTTGGTGCTCGGAGTGTAGATATCAAGAGTCCACTAGACTCAGACACAGCTACAGATTAGGAGCCAAGCGGGTTTAGTTGCAAAACCAAAGGGACAGGTAGGTTGGCTATAGCACCAGTAGAGTCATAAAAACCTAGATAGGGGTATATAGATTAAGATGTACTTGCCGGGACTTGTGGGCCGGGTAAGTTATTTCTGTGCTGCTTGTATCTTCCGACTTATGGGGGCCAGGTGAGGTTCTTATTTGTATTCTTGTCTGCCAGTTATAGTTTATGAATGTGTAATTATACAGTCTTAGCTCACGTACATGTAGTGTTGGTTAGAAGCAGATTACGAAAAAGCAGGCATACAGGTTAATCTTCCTATCCTTCTTCCTATTTACTTCCAGTCTTTATCAGCTTATTTAAGTTTATTGCCTTACATATTCAATACATATTGTACTGACGCCTTCCCTGGGCATTGCATTACTTGCCTACAGGTTTAGATAGACAGAATTCAAGATCCTCAATAACAGTTGTTCAGAGTCAGGAGTTGGCCAGCTCCTTTCATTCGTAGTTGCAGGTTGTAGCAAGTGCAGTCTTCCATTTGTATAGCATCTGAGTAGGCCGGGGCCCTGTCCCGACCACTATTTGTATTCTTATAGGCTTGCAGGCTACAATTGTCAGTTAGTTGAGTGTCGTCAGCCGTGTGGGGCCCATATATGTCTTATTGTATGTGTTGGCCATGTGGGGCCTAGTACAGTGCCTGATTTTCATTTCAGTTATAACTAGATATCATGGTGGTCTTGTCGGCCATTTCAAAATGATGATATTTTTATTTTGTTCAAAACATGTTGCAAAATGTTCTAGAAAGCAATTGATATTGATATAGTTTTCTTCATTAACTCAATATAGGATTCCCTATTATTATTTATTGCTGGTTAGCTATTTTCTTTTACAGGTGGCTATAAGGCTTTGTCGATCAGAGGTTGTGTTTATAGTCGAGATATAGCCTTTTGTTCTCTTGAGTAGAGTTGCAGGCTTGCACCAAATGTGCATAGGCCTAGCCAGGTCATTCAGATTGTATTGTGGCCCTAGGTGCCAGTCATGCCTCCCAAGATAGGGCGTGACATGAGCACTGACAGCAGACCCACCAAAGATCATCAGTCCCAGCATCTTCAGCACTAAGTGTTCCATCTAGGCCCAGACATGATCATAGAGGGCGAGCAGGCTCGAGGGGTCATAGCAGTAGACTCGCAGACTCCAGCATTCCAGCTTGTCGCAGGTGCGACCAAGGACACACAGGCCAATGCTTGGCAGGGTCAGTAGCTTGTTTTGGGTGTGGGAAGCCTGGACATATGCTCAGAGATTGTCCCATTGTGAGACAGGATCCGGTTGGGGGCCGAGGCCCAACTTCTAGTTTAGTAGCCCCACCCCCAGGCACAGCACATTAGGGGGCATCCACTAGTACAGCTGACGAGCAGCGCAAAAATAGATTCTATGTCGTAGCCACTCGTCAAGAGCAGGAGCCTTCACCAGATATAGTCCCCAATATGTTGAGAGTCTTTAATGTGGATGTATATGCATTGCTAGATCTGGGGGCTAACCTATCTTTTGTGACCCCATTCGTTTCCAGTAGCTTCGGAGTTAGTCCCGATGTTTTGTCTGAGCCCTTCTCAGTTTCTACTCTAGTAGGTGAGTCAGTTATAGCTAGACGGGTGTATAGAGATTGCCCGGTCTTAGTTCTTCATAATCTCAGCTCAGCAGACTTGATAGAGTTATCCATGATCGATTTTGATGTTATTCTCAGCATGGATTGGCTATTTGCATGCTATGCTTCAGTTAATTGTAGGACCCAGTCAGTAGAGTTTAGATTTCTTGGTGAGCTAGTCTTAGAATGGAAGGGTAGTCCAGTTGTGCCTATTGGTCGATTCATTTCCTACCTTAAGGCCAGAAAGATGATTTCTACGGGTTGCATATACAATCTAGTTAGGGTTAAGTACGTGGAGTTTGAGACCCCGATTATCTAGTCAGTACCAGTAGTACGTGAGTATCTAGAGGTCTTTCCTGATGATTTGCCAGGTGTCCTTCCCGAGCGGGAGACTGATTTCTGTATAGATCTTCTTCCCGACACGCAGCCTATATCTATTCTACCCTACAGAATGGCTCTAGCCGAGCTAAAGGAGTTGAAGGTTCAGTTGAAAGACCTGTTAGATAAGGGCTTTATTAGGCCAAGTAAGTCTCCATAGGGTGCACCAGTATTATTTGTTCGAAAGATGGACGGTTCCCTTCGCATGTGCGTTGACTATCGGCAGTTGAACAATGTTACTATCAAGAACAGGTACCCCTTACCTGGGGTCGATGATTTTTTTTATCAACTTCAGGGTGCCAAGTGTTTCTCTAAGATTGATCTCAAGTCCCGGTATCACTAGCTCAGGGTTTGGGAGAGTAACATCCCGAACACCACTTTTAGGACTCGATATGGTCACTACGAATTTGTTGTTATGTCTTTTGGACTAACCAATGCCCCTGAAGCTTTTATGGATCTAATGAATGGGGTTTTCAAGGCATATTTGGACATGTTCGTGATTGTTTTCATTGATGGCATCCTTATATACTCTCAGAGTGAGGAGGAGCATGCCGCTCACTTCAGAATAGTATTTCAGACCCTCAAGGATCATCAGTTGTATGCAAAGTTCAGCAAATGTAAATTTTGTTTGGACTCGGTGGCATTTCTAGGCCATGTGGTATCAGGTGAGGGCATAAAAGTAGACACTCAAAAGATCGAGGCGGTAAAAAATTGACCCAGACCAGTGAACCCATCAGATATCAGAAGCTTTTTGGGCTTAGGGGGTTACTATCAGAGATTTGTGGAGGGTTTTTCATCTATTGCCACACCATTGATCAAGTTGACTTAGAAGAAGGTGAAGTTTCAATGGTCGGAGGCTTGTAAGAAAAGCTTCCAAGAGTTGAAGACCCGATACTTTGGCACCAGTGTTAACCCTACTTGAGGGTACCGATGGTTTTGTGGTGTATTGTGATGCTTCGCAAGTCGGACTCGGGTGTGTGTTGATACAGCATGGGAAAGTGATAGCTTATGCTTCGAGATAGTTGAAAATCCACGAAAAGAACTACCCGACCCATGATCTTGAATTGGACGCGGTGGTGTTTGCATTGAAGATATGGTGGAATTACTTGTATGGGGTCCACGTGGATGTATTCACGGATCACAAGAGCTTGCAATATGTGTTCACATATAAAGATCTCAATATTCAGCAAAGGAGGTGGATGGAGTTACCGAAGGACTACGATATAAGTGTCCTTTACCACCCGAGCAAGGCTAATGTGGTTGCGGATGCACTTAGTAGGCTCTCTATGGAGAGTGTGTCCCACGTGGATGAGGGAAAGAAGGATTTGGTGAAGGAGGTCCATCGACTCGCAAGGTTGGGAGTTAGATTAGTCTAGTCGACCGATGTCGGTGTTGTCATGCAAGACGGATTAGAATCGTCCTTGGTGGTTGATGTCAAATCTAGGCAAGATAAGGATTCTATTTTGAGGAAATTGAAGGAGGCAGTATGGGGTCAAAAGGTGTTGATCTTCTCCCAAGGGGGAGATGGTGTGCTCCGGTACCAGGGTCGTCTATGTGCCCCAGACGTTGATGATTTGCGAGTACAGATATTGCATGAGGAACATGGTACCATATATTCTATCCATCTGGGATCCACGAATATATATCAGGACTTGTGATAAATCTATTGGTGGGATGGTATGAAGAAGGAGATTGCAGAGTTTGTAGCCAAATATCCAAAATGTCAGCAAGTGAAGGTCGAACATCAAAGGTCGGGAGGCGTACTTGAGGATATTAGCATTCCCACTTGGAAGTGGGAGGAGATTAAGATGGATTTCATTACTGATCTACCTCGTACTTGCCGACAATACGACTCCATTTGGGTGGTGGTAGACAGGTTGACCAAGGCTGCACACTTTCTACCAGTAAAAACCACAGATTCAACAAATGATTAAGCAAATTGTATATTCGGGAGTTGGTTGAACTTCATGGGGTGCCCTTGTCTATTATCTCAGACCGAGGTACTCAGTTTACCTCTCAGTTTTGGCGGTCTTTCCAAAAAGGACTTGGGACTCAGGTTAAACTCAGCACAACTTTTCATCTGCAAATGGATGGTTAGGCGGGGCGGACAATTCAAACTTTCAAGGACATGTTGAGAACTTGTGTGATGGACTTTAAAGGTAGTTGGGATGATAACTTGCCTTTAATCGAGTTTGCTTACAATAACAGCTATCACTCCAGTATCCAAATGGCACCATTCAAGGCTCTTTACGGGCAGAGGTGTACATCGCCAATCGGATGGTTTGAGGTTGGTGAGGCAGCCATGATAGTACCTGATTCGGTTCATGAGGCAATGGTAAAGGTTTAGATGATAAGGGACAGGATGAAGGCCGCTCAGAGTCGACATAAATCATATGCTGATGTGAGAAGAAGGGATCTGGGTTTGAGGTGGACGATTGGGTATTTCTAAAGGTATCTCCCATGAAGGGAGTTATGAGGTTCGGAAAGAAATGGAAACTCAGTCCCCGCTATGTTGGTCCCTACTGGGTTGTGAGGAGAGTTGGTAAGGTGGCATATGAGTTGGACTTGCCCTCAGAGTTATCTTTCATTCATCTTGTGTTTCATGTGTCACTTTTGAAAAAGTGTTTAGGTGACCCAGCTTTAGTAGTCCCGGTGGACAGCATTGGTGTAAAAGACAGCCTCCGTTATGACGAAGTACCCTTTGAAATATTAGATCGTCAAGTCTGTGAGCTAAGGAACAAAGAAGTAGCTTCAGTTAAAGTATTATGGAGAAATCAGCATGTTGAAAGAGCTACATGGGAAGCTGGAGCGGATATGATGGCTAGATACCCACACCTGTTCCCTACCGGCTCAATTTTAGTTTGAGGTATCAGTTTTGCACTAATTCTCTAATCAGTTTCCATGTTCAGTTCATGTGTGCAATCTTGATTTATGTTATGATAGGTGTATGTGATGCCTAAATTCAGTTCAGCTATGTTGCTCTTTTCAGAGGTAGTAATTCCATCAGTTTTCGATTTTAATAACCAGTATTTGCATATGAGGATTGCTTGTTTCTGAGTTTTCTGTGTCTTTCTAACATTCGAGGACAAATGTTCCCCAGGGGGAGATATTATAATACCCAGGGAGTTCCTAAGAGTAGACCCGAGAATTTAAATTTCAAAACTGCTGAAAGTTGGGGAAAAGTTGTAGGACAAAAGGAACAACGACTCGTGGAAAGTAACCATGAGCCGTTGTGAGCAGTCGTAGAAAGGGGTTAGGCCTGGTGGCAATGTAAACAATGAGTGTTATAACAACTCGTTCCTTGTAAGAACGATCCATTGTTTGAAGTCATGGAAGGAAGTGAAGTTTTACAGTGGACTCGACGGAAGAAACCACGACCCATTGTAGGATACAACGAGTCGTGGTAAGGCTCGTGGTGAAGGAGTTTAGACTTTTAGAAGAGGGATGCAAGGACTGGTTCAATGACCCGTTGGACCCTAGAATGACTCATCCTTTCGTCCGTGGTTTGAATCTGAGATGTGGTTGGGGCAGTGCTTAGCACGGGCAGATGCCATGGGTCGTGGTATCTTCCAACGGCCCGTTGGTTCACCCGTTGTTTGATCCAGTGACCAGTTTTCAGAGAATTCAGTAAGGTTATTTTTGTCATTTGTTAAGTTCTAGGGGTCTATACTACGTCATTTAAGGCTTATTTTGGAGGATTTTAGTAGGGGAAAACCTATTCAAACTGTATTCCTTCCATACATGCAAGTTTATGAATTTTAGGAGGTGATCAAGATATTTTCCAAGGGATTTTCTTCAAATTTCTCCTTGGGAAATCAGTGAGGTGGTAGAATCATTCCTTCCAGGTATGTAGTGTTTTAAATGGGTGTCTTCCTTCGACACCCATGCCCAATTTCTATCAAAATATGATGAAATGTCTATGATCAAGTATGGGATTTTACCCAAATTGCATAATTCTACAATTTCTATACATGGGTATGATTAGGTTGCCTTTATATTGATGAATTGTAAAGCTTGGGCAGATTCTAAACTGTTTTTAATACAAAAATTGTTTTCCTAAAATTTTTAATCTAAAATTCCCATGGGTGAGAAGTTCATAAAGGTAGTGAATAATGATGAATGCATGATGATGTTGAGATTTGATGATGAAAAGCATGATTCTAAAGCTACCCATGATTATGATGTTGTTTTCAAAATGAAATGAGTAGATCTTAGTATGATAACGCTTTGGGCAATGCCCACATGTTGATTTAAAGTGATGATTTTCTCGACATAAGCTTACCACATTGTTTAAAGTGAAGTTTTCCCCGATTTTTCATAAATTCTAGCTTGTGGTATGTTGAGTTAAGTATTTCTACATGTAGCTTACCACATGATTTGGAGAAGATGCTCCCACCTATGATTGAGCTTGTGGTATGTTTCGAAATAAAGCTTCTCATACGCATGAATTCATAATTGAGATGTGTGTCATTATTGAGCTTTGTCAAAGGACAATGTTGAGCTTCATTTTCATATGATGTCGAGTCTATGCATGATTTCATTAATGATCTTTGTCAATAGACAATGTTGAGCTTCATTTCATATTATGTTAAGTTATGCATGATTTCATATTTAGCTTCATAATTAGACGATGTTGAGCTTCTTCAACAGACGATATTGAGCTTCGTTATATATGATGTAGAGCATTGCATGTTTTTGGGAGAAGAGTCTAGCACCGAGCGGGTTAAGGGTCAATCACCCTATACCTCAGAATTACGCGCCAACATAGGTTGATACTATTATATTATTGGGACCTCCCTGGTGAGCTATCCCCGGCCTGATTTTCCCTTAAGCTTGATATTGATATCATGGTATCGTCCATCACCCTGGCAAGGTTATGGATGACTCTTCCCACTTGAGTGTGATAGTTGAGACCACGTAAGCTCTATCGTGGTATGTCGGTTAACATACGAGTCTACCACTATCTATATCGTTCAGATTTGCATATTCATTACTCATGATGATTACCTTAGGCATGCATGTTCTAAAAGTAAGGTTTGACTCAATGTTTAGATTTTGATATAAATGTTATGTTCAGCTTTGAATCATTCGAGTCAGTCATGATGTCGTAAAGCTAAGCATGGTCACGTCATGATAAGATTTCGATTTCAGAATTAATGCATGTAGCCTTCTACTTATACTTGAAATTTTATGATATGGTATATGTTTTAAAAGAATTACTTTGCTAGAGCAGTTTTACTTACCTTGCATACTCGATACATTCCAGATACTGACACATACTTTCTATGCTGCATTGTTTCATGAAGCGGGATCCAATTCTCAAGTTCAAGCTCGCTCATAGTCGCTTATCAGAGTTAGCACCTGCGTGATTGGTGAGTCCTCATCTTTCAATGACTAGACTTTCAGCTTCATGTCATAGTTCAATTTCAAGTTTTGTGGAGTTAGTTGGGGTCTTGTCCCATCAACTCGTCTAGACTAGAGGCTTTCAGACTTATGTATGTATAGCTTCGGATATTATTGTAATGTGCTGTTGTATGAGACTTCTACTGAGTTTATAATTTCGTTTTCTTTGTGTTTATTGACTGAGTTAGTGAATGCTTATACGATGGGTCGACTTGGAGTCTTTCGAGGCCCCGTGTCTACAATCCGGGTCTATGCTCGGGTCATGACAAAATTCATAGATCTCAACTTTCATGAACATTCATAGATGGGCATTGATGAAGGGCGTATTTATGAACTTCATAGACATATTTTTGCCCATATTTTACCATGTTTTGAGAACAAATTTATGTGTGTTTGCATGTGTTTATGTTATATATTTGTGAAAATGACTAACACACATGATTAGATGTTTTTAGGGATTAAGATGATGGATTTGAATGTATTTGAGGTCGTTGGAATACATGTAAACAAGTTGGAATGAAAGATGCAAAGATCAAAGCTTGAAGCGACCAACCGCACGAGGATGGCACACAGTCGCGCGAGGCACCAGTGCATTGGCGCTACAGGATGTGTGGCACGGCAGCAAGGTAGGCTCACTACCTGGCGCGAGGCGCCGGCCTTCCAGCGCTATGGCATGCACGAGGCAGCCTTGTCCCAATGCAATGAGGCACGCGCAGTAGTCCCTCCTCCAACGCATTGGCAGGCGCGCAGCAGCTTCCTTCTAGGCACGTTGGCATGTGCTACGCGGCACTGAATGCGGTAATGAGGCGGGCGATGCGGCAAGGCTTCCAAGATGGGTAAAAATTGGATTTCCTACTTCAACTAGGAAAAGGAACATCAAGTCCAAGTCAAATTCACCAAGGAACAAGAAAAAGCATAAATCTACCACTATATACCCCTATATTTTCATATAATAGTCATGTTGTTTCTATGTCTTCAAGAGTTGAAGTTTCACAACAAGTTTTTATAGTAAATTTTATGACGTGTTAGAAGACATATTTGAGATACGATTGTACTGTTGTTCTTTCGAATTTTTCATTAATCAAGTGAGTTCTTCCTATCATCATTGTAAGTATAAATTTTTGCTTTTATTTATGAATTCTATGAATTTACTTATAAACATGATAGGCTTGTGGGAACCATGACAAATTAATACACATAGGTAAAATACTTAGTGATTCTTGAACAGAGTTTATGCATGTATTGTTTCCTCCTTCATTTTAATTGATTTTTAACAGTTACAAACACTAGAACTTGCCTTATTCTTACTTACCAGACCAAGGAGGTAATTAATGGGTAAAGGGATTAACAACGGCGATTTGAGGCTATCAAACCTCATCTAATAGCTTGACCTTGTCCGGGAATAGCTAATCCGATATCAAGGGTAAGGGTTAGTAAAGAATACACCCGTAGACGGACCAAGTTGCGTGGTGAAAATAATCTAAATAGGGGACCAACCATTTAGGTGAACCTAACTTACCAATTTTGCATGCTAAGCACCGGAATAAATCACTAGTATAAAATTCCTTGTGGTTATGAAGTCATGGGGAACACTTACCCTAGTTAGTTGCATTAATTTGGAAACAACAAACAATTTTTCAACATTGTTATTTATTACTTCACAAATCCCCCCCCCCCCCGGAAATACTTAATTAAAAAGTTTAAGCACTAGCATTCTTCTACATCTTTCTGTATTCTCTGTGGGAACGACCCCAACCTCTAGTTGGGTTCTTTATTGATAGCGTCCACTTCATACTTCCAAAGGAGGTGTGGTTTGAGAATTATCAAAAAGTGGTGCCGTTGCCGAGGAATACGGTTTAGGATTAGATTAATTGCTTGTGTTTAACTTTTAGTCTTTATTTCCTATTTTTTGTTTTTCTTTTATTTTCTAACGTGTCACAGGGCGTCGTGGTAAAATAAGCGGATTAGATGTGATCACGGTCTCAATAGGTATCTTGATGAAGTCTAAGTAATCAAGATACATGTGTCGCTCCGCGGCGTTAAATCAGGCACTACTTGGGAGGCAACCCGAGATAAAGTTTTTGTTCAATTTTATGTGTTTGTTCAAGTGTGCAGGTGATAGGTCATAATTTTCAATAAAGATTGAGCTTAAATATTGAAGACAAGGAGTAGAGGCCCAGGAAGTTCTTCTTGCACTCTATTACTTTATGCTTATTTATTTTAGTACTAGGGATAGTGTAACCAATTAAGTGTGTGGTGGGAGATGTGAACTTCATATTACCATGCATTCCTTAATTGCTAAATTTGCACATGGTAGGCCTAATATTTTTTGAGATATATGATTTGTCATGCATGCTTGTTTGTTTTTAGTATTTTTTTTAGTTTTAGTTTATTTTGGTTTCCTCCGGTTTTTGTTTTCGGTACTTTTTTGGTGGATAGTCCCTTAGAACCAATTAGAGAGTCTAGAGTTTTTTATTTTTTTTATTTTTAGTCATTGAGTCATGACTTTGCCCGATGATGGATGGATGATGACTATCTTAAGGGTAAATTAGTCATTAGGAAGAATAAGAACTTGGATCCCATGAATGCTAGGTGCTTCACTTTAAGGATCATTGAGACTTTATTAAATTCACTCAAAAATGCATGAAAAAGGTAGAAACACTTAGTCTTTTGGGAACTTGACTCTTGTACTTGAAAAAATGGGCTTAATTATATTATGCATGCAATATGGATATATGTGTTTATGTGATCTTGATTTCCATTGTTAAACCATTTTGTGCCAATGTGTGAGGAATTTTTTGATATACTCCATGCTTGTAAATTGATGTCTACAATTTGCCCGGTGTGTGTGCAAAGCGAAATAAGAATGATGGATTTAGGAAGTGATATAGGCATTTCTTTGGTAGCCTTATTTCTATCCTATTTTACCTACCTTGATTGTAATTATCCTAGTTAGTTATGTTTGAGCCTTAGCCTATTCTTTTAATAGCCATATTATAAGATTGAATCCCTTTTTGTTCTATTGACTTATATTTGATCCAAATGACTCCTAGAGCACTTTAATAAAACAAATTTCTAGGAAAGGAGCATAATTGGAAAAGTGAAGGGAAAAGATAAAAAGTATGGTGAATTGGAAGAAAAGAAAAAGGTAAAATTTTGCTAAACAAAGAGGGTGATTTTTAGTGAGAAAACAAAAAGAAGAAAGAGCTTTGAAAATTTGAAGATAAAAAAAAATCATGATTTACCGATTAACTTTACCCATTTGTTTACAATGAACCTGTTGTGGCCCTGGTCCTTCCTTGGATATTGTGAACCTCAATATAAGAAAAATGCTTAAGTTGAGGGTGGCTAGAGTAGGGGTGCATAAAGGGTAGGAACAGAAGAAAGGAAAAGAAAAGAGAAAAAAATGTGTGTGAATAAGCTCAATGATAAAAAGAAAAATCCCCACTAGTCACCTAAGTTGAAAAATTGAAAAATAAAAGGAGGTATAAGGATAAAATTTGGAAATTGAAGAATGATCTAAAAATCAAAGTGTTGTGAAGTATTAAAGTGCTTAGGAGATTAGTCACTGTCTTGGCCAAATAGTTCCTACCCGTCCCTTAGCCTACATTACAACCAAATTTAAGTCTTTATTGATCCTTGATTCAAAACTCTATATTAGCTGAGTATTACACTAAGGGCAAGCCTATGGGTCATCTTTTGCATGTATGTTGACTTTTTTGGGAGATTGAGCAGAAATTACTTTATTTATGCCTAAGTTTTTATTGACTTATATCTTTTGTGAGAAAAGGGCATCTCTCCAAATTGTGAGGGGCACAATCGTAAGAGTTTTTGGTTTAAACTTGATTGCTAAATTACGTATAATTCATGTTGGCCCAAAATATGTTTTGATGAGTTAGTTTTCAAAAGTAAGTGGTTCTGAACTTTGACATCTTAATGTTGAACCTATATGCATGCGAGTGAGTTATTTGAGTTTCATTGATTTGTCTCATGATCTTAAGTGTAAGTACACCTATTCATAGGATGAATTTTGTGCTTAAATGTGAGAAGGGAAGTATTAGATTGTTCGAGGAAGAACAATAGTTTAAGTGTGGGATACTGATGAAGGGCGTATTATGCACTTCATAGACATATTTTTGCCCATATTTTACTATGTTTTGAGAACAAATTTATGTGTTTTTGCATGTGTTTATGTTATATATTTGTGAAAATGACTAACACACGTGATTAGATGTTCTTAGGGATTAAAATGATGGATATTAATGTATTTGAGTATTTGGAATACATGTAAAGAAGTTGGAATGAACGATGCAAAGATCAAAGCTTGAAACGACCAATTGATCTTGGGCAAATTTATATGCCCAAGTGATACTCAAAAGTACCATTTTCGCCTTGTTTATCTATCAATGTGTATACATTCTCATGTAATTTGTAATAAAATGTGAATTTATACTAACCAACATGATTAGCATTGTTTTGCAGGTAAAATGTAATTTCGGGAAGCTAAAATGCATGTTGGAGGATATCGGGGATGGACTTGGATGCGAGCAAGGGACAAGACATTGGACAGCATGAAATAAAGGGGCTCCGTGATGGAGCCGTGTCACGCTGCCATCGCGGAGGCCTTCTGCCTGGATAGGGAAATTTCACCCAAATTCCAGAGAGGGTACGCGATAGCTCCGTGGCACGGTGGCTTGGCTCCGCGTTGCACGCCGTGCCACGTTGGGATTTAATTCCTGGACCCCCAGTTCCTTTGAAGGTACGCGTCTGTAGCGTGTCACAGAGGCAGTGCTCCGCGATGCACTCCGTGACACGTTGCTTGTTATTCTGGGAAAAATTCCCACCAGTATAAATAGAACACTTAGGTTCATTTTTCAATATTCTGACTTGGTGGAGCAAGACGTGGGTTACAGGCAGTTGAGGGGACAAAAATATCAGGGTTTTTCTCTATCTCTTTCTTCTTGAATTCAATTGCTTGTATGTTTAACACTCATTTAACGATGTTTAATCCACAAATGAGTGGCTAAATCCTCTTCTTGCTGAGGTTAAGAACAATTGTATTGAAATGTGATTGTTGATCAATTTGGTTTTTCATCTTTTCTTCCATGTTGTTCTATTAATTCTTGTTCTTACTGCATTAATGTGTGGCCTACGTTAATGTATATCTAAAAAGTCCGGTTTCACTCGAGAGAGCAAGAAATTGGAAAGTTGTGAATTAATAGGATATGATCTTTACTTGATTTGGGAAAATTGGGAATTGATTTACTTTCAGGATAGAAATATACCTGAAAGTCGTATTAGTCAATTTAGGAACCGGGTTTGTATGGCTAGAACATGAATTGCATTTAATCACAGAAATGTAGGTGGATGGTTCATGATTCTTAAGTGAGGTTAAATACGAGAGCTTTAATCTCTTGGCAGTAGTTCTTGGCTAGCAACTGGAGGAAAAGATTAACCAAATTATATCGATAATTAATTTCTTTACATGTTCGTTTAACCTCAGCATGCTCTCATTCATAGTTCAGACTCACATTAGATAGTTATTTTAGATTTAGCATAAAAATTATAAAACAAAATATCAAACTTTTGGTTACACTGTTGTCTGCATTTTTAGAATCGAAATATAGTACACTTGAGCAGATTGCACTTCATCCCAGTCCCTGTGGGATCGATACTTGGCTTACTTAAGCCACTTTACTACTTGTTCGACCACGTGCACTTGAGTGTAGTTATATACCCATATAACAAACAGACCGAACAAGTTTTTGGCGCCGTTGCCGGGGACTGGCAATTGGTGAATTTTTCTTAAGTGTAAATTTACTATATTTTTTTCTTAGTGCTGACAACTTGGTCTTAGTGTTTGTTTTAATTCTTTTTCATTTTATTTTTTTCCTTTTTCGGATACCCTTATTGACATGACATCGTGGAATACAAATGGTATAAATGGTGGATACTCATATTTTAGCGAATCTTGTCTGAATTGCGGAGGACACCACTCGTGGAAACACTGTAACACGTGCAATATATTTGGTGGTCAAGATGGCCATTGGGATGGCTGTCCGAATGCATATTCCCCTCCCCCAAGCCCCTACTATGATCCTTCTGTTGTTTTTGCTGAATATAGGCATGCTAAAAATGAGGACTTGGGATGCCAAGCTCAAATAGAAGACATGCTGAAAGAACTCCTGGAGCAATCAGAAGCAATGAAGGAGGCGATGGCAGTATTGAGAATTCAGCAGGAAGAGAATGCAGAGGCTCTAGAAAGGATGAGCGTCAAACTCACGGAGATGATTGCTGAGGCTGAAGCTTGTGATAAATTGCAGGTGACAGTTTTAGCCGATATTCAAGAGGAACTACAAGAGGAAGACAAGGGTGAATTTTTGGATGAAGCCCAACAATTAGAATCTCTTGAGTGTCCCTGTGATGGGCTCACACTTATGGAAAATCCATTCATGGAAGAAGAGATAGAGTATCCCCCAGTTAACATTAATGGAGAGATAGATGTCGATGCTGAGAAGGTGTATACAAGTAAGGAGGTCAAGCACAATGCATTTTCTGAGTTGAGGTTTATTGGACCACACTCGAAGAATTTTTCGACATTAAGTTTGGTTGAAAACATAGAAATAGAGTCTTCCAAGCTTATAGAGAAATGTCTAGAGGAGGACCAAGCCCCGTATATTTTGAAATTTGCTAACTCGGAGAGACAAAATGACTTCACTTACTTAAGGGCCAATAAGTTCAAAAGGCAACATCTACTGCTTGGTCCTTACAATTTTTCACCACCACCCCTGGAGCATAAGAGGAAATTAGAGAAGAAATTAGGGGTGAGATTCATATCCTCAAGGTGGAGGAAAAAGCGGTGAAACTTGATACGTCGAGCCGCGACGGTAAGAGAGAGCCAAAAAAGGATCTTTTGTGTATAATCCTGCATAATCTCGAATGTTATCAGTTCCGGTACGTAGACCAAATAATACAATGCAAGCAAAAGTGCTCATGGTCAAGGCTATTTGAGATTTTTTGCTTATATGAGTTTTTTCAGTACTTCCATGTTGGGATTAGTTACTAGTTCGAATTTGATACAAATTTATATTTTTTGGGAATTGGTTGGGTTGTGTTCCTATCTATTAATAGGATTTTGGTTTACACGACCTGTTGCGGCAAATGCTTGTCAAAAAGCGTTTGTAACTAATCGTGTAGGGGATTTTGGTTTATTATTAGGAATTTTAGGTTTTTATTGGATAACGGGAACTTTCGAATTTAGGGATTTATTCGAAATATTCAATAACTTGATTTATAATAATGAGGTCAATTTTTTATTTGTTACTTTATGCGCTGTTCTCTTATTTGCCGGTGCAGTTGCTAAATCCGCCCAATTCCCCCTTCATGTATGGTTACCTGATGCCATGGAGGGGCCTACTCCTATTTCGGCTCTTATACATGCTGCTACTATGGTAGCGGCGGGAATTTTTCTTGTAGCTCGGCTTCTTCCTCTTTTCAGAGTTATACCTTACATAATGTATTTGATCTCGGTTATAGGAATAATAACAGTATTATTAGGAGCTACTTTAGCGCTTGCTCAAAAAGACATTAAGAGAGCTTTAGCCTATTCCACAATGTCTCAATTGGGTTATATGATGTTAGCTCTAGGTATGGGGTCTTATCGAAGCGCTTTATTTCATTTGATTACTCATGCTTATTCCAAAGCATTATTATTTTTAGGATCCGGATCCATTATTCATTCAATGGAAACTATTGTTGGATATTCTCCAGCTAAAAGCCAGAATATGGGTCCTATGGGAGGTTTAAGAAAACATGTCCCAATTACCAAAATCACATTTTTATTAGGTACACTTTCTCTTTGTGGTATTCCACCTCTTGCTTGTTTTTGGTCCAAAGATGAAATTCTTAATGATAGTTGGTTGTATTCGCCAATTTTCGTAATAATAGCTTGGGCCACGGCAGGATTAACCGCATTTTATATGTTTCGGATCTATTTACTTACTTTTGAAGGGCATTTAAACGTTCATTTTCAAAATTATGGTGGAAAACACAAAACCCCTTTCTATTCAATATCTCTATGGGGTAAAAACGGAGTTAAGAAAAACTCTTGTTTATTAACAATTAATAATAATGAAAGTACTTATTGGCGCTGCACGGGAGGCAACCCGTGAAAATTTTTCTTTCTTTTTGTAAAGTGTAAATAGATTTTTCTTTTTCTTTTTCTTGATTTACTACAAAATTTTTAGTTTTAGTTTTTGTTTTATTTTTATTAAGAGTGAAACCTATAATTCTAATCAATTTTGTATAGTGAGATGAATTTTAGGTCAAACGGAGGAAAATATGCACGGAATCGCAAAGGAAAAGTCGAGGTATGAAAATTAACAAAAAGTGGCAAAATAGTGAGCTGGGGCGATAGCTCCGTGTCACGGAGGTGGACCTCCGCGTTACCCTCTGTGACATGTTGAGGTATAATCCAGATTTTTTAAAATTTCCAGAACAGGCCCGCGATGGCTCCGTGTCACGGAGGCAGTGCACCGCGATGCACTCCGTGACACGTTGCCGTGTATATCGCGACGGGTCACACCGGGTCGCCGGGTGACCCACGCGATTTTACTACTTTTTAACCCCGAAAAACCCTCCGTTTCCCTTATTTTTCAATCACTCCGCGACCAAAACCCCCCAAAACCCATCCCCCTTCGACGTGACACGGAGTAGGCTAAGAAAATCATCAAATTTGCATAAATTCTTCAACTTCAAGGTATGTTCTTTGATTCCACCTCAATTCTTGTTGAATTTCTTCGATATTGAGCATGTGAGGTGAGCTAAATTGCCCTAAGTAGAAATTAATCATGAATTCAATTTAATTGTTGTTGATGAATGTTCGGTATGTCGTATGATTGCTTGAACTCGTTAATTGCATAAATTAATCGAATTTTCTTGATAATATCATTTCTAGGGCTTTTTTTTGAATCTGAAGTTGAAAATGTAGTGAACTTGTGAATTTCATGTCGGGATGTACATGTTGAATGAGATGAGTCGATGTACTAATTGTTAGGATGTTAATAGAATGACGGATTCTCGGGTTAGAGGAATATTGAAATCTGTAAGAATTTGGTTGGTTGTATAGGTTCGTGTAGATAAATTTTTGTTGTTGTTTTCATTTCTTTGTTTTTCCTTGCTAAGTGCGATGGGTAAAATGTTAGCGATGGTAGTGATTGTGATTAGCTGTACGAAGTCTGAGTAGTACGCAGAAGATATACCGTCGAATTTTTCGAACGCACTAAGCATGATTGTATAGTTGGTTATGGTGTGTAAATAAAGATGATCTTTCCGTATTGTTGTAACTGTAGCTAAGGACTAAGTGTGGGGTAACCTAGCTTAACCCGACCTTAGCCGAAGTTGATATCCATTAGCTGAACATTGATCTTGTCTACTTGGGTTGACAGGTAAAATGGCAAGCAGGCAAGAGAAAGGGAAACGCGCATCAACTTCGGGCGCCGGAAGGAAGCGAATCAGATTGGGCACAGCAGTTCCACGCGGCCAACGCCGCCAATATGGAACAAGATGGGTGACGGATGAGGGAAAAAAGTGGTACGCAAAGCACAAAGAAAACAAATATTTCCCCGAGGAGCACATAGCACGGGAACCATTGGCACAGGAGTTCCCTAGGATGGTACATCGAATCGAGGCAGCTAGGCTCAATTTCATCTTTGAAGAGCCCAAGGAATGTAACTTGCACCTGGTTCGGGAATTCTATGCCAACTGGAACCCGACTATCAGAAGTCACACCATAAAAATCAGAGGGCAAATAGTCACTTTGGAGCCCCACCACCTCAATGCCATCATAGGAGCGCGGGACACAGACACCCACGTACTCCGACAGCTGAACATTACCCCACCATATGCGGACATCAGACGCACCTTGTGTGGAACTCGATCGACAGCTAGATGGAGCAGACACAAAGAGAGGGGCTACCACCAGACTTTGCCCTATTCATAGATGAACAGAGAAGCCAGAATATGGCTGAAGATAGTCTGTTCCTGCCTAATCCCGAGGGTACATATGACAGATGTAACCCAGGATCATGTATGCCTGGTGTACGCCCTGATGAAATGGCTGGAGATCAACGTGGGGGCGGTGATTATCTCCGCCATGAAGAGAGCCCGGTTGCATCAGGGGCACAGGTATGGCTTTGGTGGAATACTCACCACCTTCCTCAGGGGCCTAGATGTCGAGGAAGAGGCCCTTGACTATATCCCGCAGATGGAGTGGCGGGCCTTAGATGTTACTAAAACTAAGGCTCCCGACACCACCCACGGGCCAGTGCTTACACTTGGCGAGCGACATGCTCGTGATGATCAGTATATGGCTCGAATGTATGGGATGCAGATGCTCCAGCTGAGGATAGGCGGGAGGCCGGCGACAGAGGAGGAGCTATGGCAGCTCGAGCTAGACTACCCCTTCGGCGAAAACGCCAGGGCTCTATGCCGAGTGGGGCCATCATTTGTAGAGCCCACGGATGATGACATCCCCACAGATGAGGAGACACGTCAGGAGGACTCCGATGTGGAGTCCGATGACGACGACGGGGGCAATTCGGACATGGGAGATGAAGCAGCAGCACCCGATGAAGAAGTGGAGTATTTGATTGATCAGGGAGTTCCACCACCCGATTTTGTGCTATTTTAATTTTTGTGAACACTGGGGACAGTGTTCGAGCTAAGTGTGGGGTGGGAGTAGTTAGGTGATGGGCTGTGCTGTTTTGTATGTATGCTCTAATCTGTTGTCGTGCATGTGAATTTTGTTGTTCCCTGTGATTTATGAATTGTTAAAGTGTTGTTCTGTATTGTAAATCTATGTGAAATTGATGTGTGTTGCTGAATGTTGCTAGCTGATTCTGTACATATTTTTGTTATCGAAATGATCGATATTTTTAAAATTTAAAATATTTTGTACATAATTTTTCTATCGAAATGATCGATATTTTCGACTTTTTTTTTACTTCTTGGGTTTCTCGGCGTTTGTTTTTGGTTCTTTTACCGAGAATGGTCCCATTGAACCGAAGTCATAGTAGTGACCGTTCCCTATGATGGATGGATGACGACCGTCTTAATGGAAATGTAGTCGCTAGGAGTAGTTTTTTTTAATTTTCAGTTTTTTCCTTGGTGGGTTGCATCCCAAAACCTGTAGTTACTGTATGGTGCGAAATTCTGGTTGTGTGTTGTACATGATATTTAAAATGCAAAGGTGATTCGTATGAAAGCATGCAACTTTGTAAATATGTTGAGATACCTAGGCCATAGAGTTCGATTCAGTGTGATTGAGGCTTAATGTTTGAATTCCTGTAATTAGCTGATTGAAGAGTCTGTGAATACATCTTGAATTGAGCATGTGCAAAAAGTGTGAAGTGAGGTGTTGTTATTCCATGCTATTGTGAAGTGTCTAGAACTTGCCTGGTGTGTATACAAAACAAAATGAAGGAGGTGTATTGTAGGAAAGGATGTAGGCATTTCTTTGTTTTAACCGAGAGTTTCTATTTTTCCTTGTCGTACCCACCTTGATTGTATACCCTAGTCAGCCCGTTGAGCCTTTAGCCTATTATTTTTTTCTTTTTGTCAAAAAGTGTAAACCGAGCTTAATCCCTTCTTTTCATTAGCCTTAAAGTCTATACAAAACTCTTAAGCGCTTAAGAAGAGAAATTTATTTTCCTGAAGTGTCAAAGAGTGAGAATGGTGAAAAGAAAAAGAAAAGCAGAGTGATAGAAGAAAAGAAAAGGTTGAAGGTGCACTTGCTATAAATAAACTATAATGAAGGTGCACGAATAATCTTTGTTGTTGTGTCAAGTGTGCTTAATACGATGGGCCAAACTAAAGAAAAACATCAAGAATGGGATGATGAAAAAAAAGAAACAATGTCCATGAGTTGATGGGATGTGTTGAAAAGGCACTTAAGGATGCTAGTGGCTATTATTGGCTAACCCAATATTTACTAGTTCCGTAGCTTCCATTACAACCAGTAAAGTCCTACGTGATCTTACATCGCACTTCTTTATATTAGTGGAGTAATACACTAAGGGCAAGCTTATGGGTCATGAAATGATGCATGTGAATTCTTTTGGGAGAGAGAGCGAAATTGTGTTTACATGCCCCTGCTTAAAATTTTGTGAGTCATATGAGCAAAAAGGGGAAGATTCTCTTGTGTTGTGAGGGCACATGCTTGATGAAAGATTAATTTTCGTGTCGGATATCTTGATCAGCTGATTTGCATGAGTTTGCCAATATCGAGAGTCGATTCTTAAAGTCTAGCAGGTCTTGATGTATGGAAGGTCATTGCATTGATAGGACCATGCATGTTTTCTTGATGATTTGCTGTATTGAATAATCGGTATGACCGTACCCTAAATTGTCGAACCAAAGTAGCGAGGTTAGGATGTACATTGCATGAAGTGTAGGATTGTTGTTCGAGGACGAACAAGGATTTAAGTGTGGGGTAAGTGATCTTGGGCAAATTTATATGCCCAAGTGATACTCAAAAGTACCATTTTCTCCTTGTTTATCTATCAATGTGTATACATTCTCATGTAATTGGTAATAAAATGTGAATTTATACTAACCAACATGATTAGCATTGTTTTGCAGGTAAAATGTAATTTCGGGAAGCTAAAATGCATGTTGGAGGATATCGGGGATGGACTTGGATGCGAGCAAGGGACAAGACATTGGACAGCATGAAATAAAGGGGCTCCGCGATGGAGCCGTGTCACACTGCCATCGTGGAGGCCTTCTGCCTGGATAGGGAAATTTCGCCCAAATTCCAAAGAGGGTACGCGATAGCTCCGTGGCACGGTGGCTTGGCTCTGCGTTGCACGCCATGCCACGTTGGGATTTAATTCCTGGACCCCCAGTTCCAGTGAAGGTCCGCGTCCGTAGCGTGTCATAGAGGCAGTGCTCCGCGATGCACTCGTGACACGTTGCTTGTTATTTCGGGAAAAATTCCCACCAGTATAAATAGAACACTTAGGTTCATTTTTTAATATTCTGACTTGGTGGAGCAAGACGTGGGTTACAGGCAGTTGAGGGGACGAAAATATCAGGGTTTTTCTCTATCTCTTTCTTCTTGAATTCAATTGCTTGTATGTTTAACACTCATTTAACGATGTTTAATCCACAAATGAGTGGCTAAATCCTCTTCTTGTTGAGGTTAAGAACAATTGTATTGAAATGTGATTGTTGATCAATTTGGTTTTTCATCTTTTCTTCCATGTTGTTCTATTAATTCTTGTTCTTACTGCATTAATGTGTGGCCTACGTTAATGTATATCTAAAAAGTCCGGTTTCACTCGAGAGAGCAAGAAATTGGAAAGTTGTGAATTAATAGGATATGATCTTTACTTGATTTGGGAAAATTGGGAATTGATTTACTTTCAGGATAGAAATATACCTGAAAGTCGTATTAGTCAATTTAGGAACCGGGTTTGTATGGCTAGAACATGAATTGCATTTAATCACAGAAATGTAGGTGGATGGTTCATGATTCTTAAGTGAGGTTAAATACGAGAGCTTTAATCTCTTGGCAGTAGTTCTTGGCTAGCAACTGGAGGAAAAGATTAACCAAATTATATCGATAATTAATTTCTTTACATGTTCGTTTAACCTCAGCATGCTCTCATTCATAGTTCAGACTCACATTAGATAGTTATTTTAGATTTAGCATAAAAATTATAAAACAAAATATCAAACTTTTGGTTACACTGTTGTCTGCATTTTTAGAATCGAAATATAGTACACTTGAGCAGATTGCACTTCATCCCAGTCCCTGTGGGATCGATACTTGGCTTACTTAAGCCAATTTACTACTTGTTCAACCACGTGCACTTGCGTGTAGATTTATACCCATAGCAAAAGCACCGAACACCAATCGCACGAAGATGGCACACAGTCGCGTGAGGCGCCAGGCCGTTGGTGCTACAGGCTGTGCGGCGCGACAGCAAGGCAGGCTCACTTCCTGGCGCGAGGCGCCGGCCTCCCAGCGCTATGGCATGCACGAGAAAGCCTTGTCCCAGCGCAATGAGGAACGTGCAGCAGTCCCTCCTCCAACGCGTTGGCAGGCGCGCAGCAGCTCCTTCCCTGCGCGATGGCAGGCACGCAGAAGCTTCCTTCCAGGCGAGTTGGCATGTGTTACACGACACTGAACGCATAAATGAGGCAAGCAATGCGGCAAGGCTTCCAAGACGGGTAAAATTTGGATTTCCTACTTCAACTAGGAAAAGGAACATCAAGTCCAAGTCAAATTCAACAAGGAACAAGGAAAAGCATAAATCTACTACTATAAATACCCTTTATTTTCATGTAATAGTCATGTTGTTTTTATGTCTTCAAGATTTGAAGTTTCACCACAAGTTTTTAGAGTAAATTTTAAGACGTGTTAGAAGATATATTTGAGATATGATTGTAATGTTGTTCTTTCGAATTTTGCATTAATCAAGTGAGTTCTTCCTATCATCATTGTAAGTATTAATTTTTGCTTTTGTTTATGAATTTTATGAATTTATTTATAAACATGATAGGCTTGTGGTAATCATTAAAAATTAATACACATAGGTAAAATACTTAGTGATTCTTGAACGGAGTTTATGCATGTATTGTTTTCTCCTTCGTTTTAATTGATTTTTAACTGTTGCAAACGTTAGAACTTGCCTTATTCTTACTTACCGGACCAATTTTGCATGCTAAGCACCGGAATAAATCACTATTATAAGATTCCTTGTGGTTATGAAGTCATGGGGAACACTTACCCTAGTTAGTTGCATTAATTTGGAAACAACAAACAATTTTTCTATATTGTTATTTATTACTTTACAAATTCCTCCCCCCCCCCCCCCCAGGAAATACTTAACTAAAAAGTTTAAGCACTAGCATTCTTCTACATCCTTCCGTATTCTCTAAAGGATTGACCCCAACCTCTAGTTGGGTTCTTTATTGACAACGTCCGCTTCATACTTCCGAAGGAGGTGTGATTTGAGCATTATCAGGCATCATGATTTAGAAAACTTGAAAACATAATTTACAATTTAAAACGTTGTAAAATCTACCCATTCATCATGATTCATCATTTAAAATATGCTTAGATCATACTCGTGAATAAAACTTAAGAATTCATGCATTGGGTAAGAACCCCATGGAATCATCTACTAGAAAATCATGAATTAAGAGGGAATTGGGCATGGGTGTGGATAATTTTGTCATGCCCCGCCTTGGGGGGGTATGACTGGCACCTGGTGCCCTACTAGGACCTGAACTGCTAGATTACTGAGCCTGAGCACATCTGGTGCCTGGCTGGCTTTAACTCAAATTTTTGGAAACAAAGGGCTATATAACGGCTGTAAACACAGCCTCCGGCCAAATGGCCTATAGCCACCTGCACCTGCAAAATAGCTAACCAGAAACATGCTACCGTAGGGGAACCTATGCGGCCGGCAAGGCCACCATGCTGTCTAGTTCTTTGTAACTCAACATTAGTATGCTAAATAATTACGTGACCGGCAAGGTCACCACTACTGACTGGTTATGGCCACACACGGCCAACAGGAACTGAAATTCTAAATAACTATAAAAGACTGTACGGCCTTACACGACCGGCTCATCTGACCACAGGGAATATACATACAGACTGCAAGCCTCTAGGAATAACAATAGAAATGATCGGGACAGGGCCCCGACCTACCCATACTGTACAACAAAAGAAAATGAAATACACCTCTGAATATCAAACTCTGGATGACAGGAGTTGATAACTCTGCGCTGGCTAGGATCACGAGGGATCGGCTCCTCGTCTGTAAGTACCTGCAGGCAAGCAATGTAGCACCCCACGGGCGTCAGTACCACAGGTACTGAGCATGTAAAGTAACTAAAATACACAACTGACATAAATAACAACGGTACATGACATATAAGTAGAAAGTAGCTGAGTCTATCTAGCTGAGGATAACTGGGGAAAGTTTATTTATTCTGTAACTAAACTGAGCGTACCTGATGACATGTCATCCTACTGTCTATCAGTATCTATTAGTACATAGAGATATATATAATAATACACACAATACCTGACCGACCCCCATAAGCCGGAAGGTGCCAACCAACAGAACAATCTATTTACCCCTACCCGGGTCTAAACCAACCAAAAATAAGTCACTCCACTCGTCTCACAACTGTGAGCTCCTCCTACCGGCCTCCTTGGGTATGTAGCTCAGGCCTTGGCCTCTGACAATAAACTGTGTCTGAGTCCGAAGATTCCTGCCTCTGGGCGCAAGTGCGCAACGGGGTAATCTGCTGCTGTATCTGTGGCTGAAACTGCCCCTGGGTGCAAGCACGCAACAGGGTAATTTTATAAAAATTTGTATGTGAAACTGCCCCAGGCCACAAGCGCACACAGAGTAATTTGCCCCTGTAAACAGGGTAATCTGGCTCTGCACAGAGTAAACTGAACTGCCCCTGCAAGCAGGGTAATCTGGACCGTATTATCATGGTGGTCGGCCATCATCGTCCTCTAGGCGGACGGCATCGCCCAGCTGGTGGCGGTATCTGAATCTGGTATCGACACAGCTATAACCCACGGGCGGTGGGGATGCAAAGGGACACCCACATGCCATAGCAAGTCTCAACAAACAAATAGCACATATAAATAGCAAGCATGTATAACTGAAAAGGCTATCTGAAATCTAACTTCTTATTCTGATCTGTTTCTACACTGAACTGATTCTTACTAATTATACTGATTCTGTAATCTCTGTTTAACTGTACGGCTAATCTGTAGCCAAGATACTATCTGTCTATCTGATCTTTCTTTACTGACTTTTATTATGAAAATTTGTTCCTTTTTATTCTACTACATGCTTGCTAATCACGTAATAGGCTATAGTGAATCTAAAATACTAACTTTCCCTTGGGCGCATGCTTTTCTAACTTTCAGACTGAATATGATATAATAACGCAAACTAGGTTTACTGAACTTGCACAATACTTAACATTCAACTCCGGGAATTCTACTACGGAGTTTATTGTACTATACAAGGCTAAGACTACTAACTTGCCAAGGGAACTAGCTTTACATACCTTAACCTCGAGTTATCCGTCTGTCGGACGAGGCTCGGTCAATATTCCAGCTATTTCTCCCAACTGCATTCATGTATACGCTAATTAATACTAAATATATCATTATTCTAAAGAACAATGTCACTTTCGATATAATTATAGCCTAAACTTAGGCTTATCGAAAGACGGTCAAAAACTCGCTATTTTTCAGAATTCCAGAAGGGAGAAGTATTCACTTCACAGCTAGGAGCACATAGACACTAGTTTGGAGCAATTCTACTTACCTTAGCTCGGTAGCTCGACGATTCGTCGGCCGTATTTCGCAAAACTAAATCCGTAGAAATGCTCTCTACTGCTAAATACCTCAGTACCTGAGGTTAATTTGGGTTTGGGCAACGTTTGGCAGCGTAATCGGATGAAAATATATTTACCCTCTTCATTCTTTTCCTTCCTCTGGTTTTTCCCTCTCTGTTTTCTGGAAATTCTTATGTTTAAAATGAATTAAAACTGAAGTGGGGCTTTATATACTTGGGCCTGGACAAGGCCAACGTGTCACGGAGCCAATGCGGAGGCTCCACCTCCGTGACACGTTGCCATCTCGGAGGGGCTTTACCTCGGCTCCTTCCGCCATGGTTCGACAGGTTTCTCGTCCGATCTTTTTCCCGGGCCTTTCTTTAGCACGTATGGCCTTCAAATATGCTTAACCAACGTGCGAATAGGTCATCCAGGTGCCGGAAATCCTACGGGGTATAACAAATTTCACCTATTCACGGCCTTACCTACCTGAAGGAATCTGATTCTCACACTTCCTTGATAGACCAAAGAGAATTGTGGAAGAACTTGTAGAAACTAGACTTGATAACCTCCCAAAAACCCCTAGGATTGCATGCATGAATTAGGATAGGTTAAGAATGACAACCCCTCTTAAAACTCTCTATTTTGAGCTTAAAACGATGTTGTTTAGGACCCTAGGGCTTAGGAATGACGAAAATACCCTTAATGAATTTCCTAGAAAAACTACTCTGCTAGTGATAACAGGCGCCATAATGGACCATTACTGACTCCAATTATCTGTTACACCCCTCATTGTTACACCCCCAAATCAGGTCTCAGAACCCCTACCACGACTGGACAGAACGAGTTGTTACAAGCTCCAGTGACTCATTGCTGCCAGTCCTTGTCACCACTGCCTTAACCTGGAATTCTTTCCAATGAGTGCTGACAACGGCCCGTTTCCTATAACAGTGGTTCGTACCATGACTCGTTAGTTCCCCCTTGATCCGAAACTAACCTCACCACGACTACTTTCAGCGACTCATTGTAACATCTCACGGGTCTTCCTGAGACCCGTCACTCCCAACCCCAGACCTGTAGTATCTCTTCATGGGCACATCTAATGAGTCGTTTGTCCCTCTAACGACTCTTGCAACAACCTTTTTTGAGAAAATTTTCCAGATTTCTGCTACTTTTCATTTTTAAATCCTGGGTCTAGTGTTAGGCACTTCTGGGGTATTACAATGATCATCCCAATTCCTTTTGAAATCTATAACACATGCTCTTAACATATCCTCTAATGTTTGAATGGTCTGCTCTGCTTGACTATCTTCTTGCGGATGAAAAGTTGTACTAAGGTTCACCTTCAAACCTAAACTTTTCTGAAATGACTTTCAGAACTGGATAGTAAACTGAGTACCCCTATCTGATATGATGGATATTGGCACTCTATGAAGTCTCATCACTTCTCTAATGTATATCTTAGCAAGATCCTCAGTGAAGTATGTAGGCTTCACCACTAAGAAGTGAACTAATTTAGTCATTCGATCTAAGATCACCCAAATAAAGTCGTGTTATCTACGGATCTTGGTAGATCGGTGATAAAGTCCATATTGATCATCTCTCACTTCCATTAGAGGAGTTATTTCATATCGTGGTTCAGGCGTTAAAAATTAGTGAGGTTTACTCTTCTTTTTCTATGCCCCTGGAACTACTGTCAATGTTTTACTCAATTACTTCTTAGGAATGTTAAGAAAAACAAGATTACTATGTGATCTTTTGAATATGCCTATATCTATCGCTTTTCCTTCATTGATTTGATTCTTTCAATAGATACCGAGATTCATATTTGAAATCAAAAATATAGTAATTCAAACTATAAGACTGAGAAACACCACATGGCCTTTGGTGCTCAATCTTGACCTGCTGACAGTTTGGATACTTAGCAACAAAATCAGCAATTTCCCTCTTTATACCATTCTACCAATAGACTTCTCTGGAGTCATGGTACATCTTGGTGGAACCTGAAAGAATCGATTATCTAGAACTGTGTGCTTCTTCCATAATTCTATCTTTGAGGCCATCTACATCAGGAATACATAATCTGCCTTGATATCTCAGAACACCATCTCCCCCTTGTGCGAAAACCAATACCTTCTATTTTTTAAACTATTCCTTCAACTGAAGCAAGAGCGGATCTATGTCTTGCTTTTCCTTAACTTCCACAACTAAAGAGTATTCGGCTCCATTCTGGACAAGCATACTACCTTTTTTGGAGTCTAAAAGACAAACTTCCACGCGTGAGAGTCTATACACCTCCTTTGCTAGCTCCTTTCTCTCTTCTTCTGCATGGTCTATGCTACCCATAGACAACCTGCTAAAATCATCAACAGATATATTATCTTTGCTAGGATGGTAGAAAATACTCATGTCATAATCCTTGAGCAACTCAATCCATCTCCTATGTCTATGATTCAACTCATTCTGGCAGAACACATATTGCAAGCTCTTATGGTATGTGAACATATCAACATGCGCACCATAGAGATAGTGGTGCCAAATCTTCAATGCAAATACTATAGTTGCCAGCTCGAGGTCATAAGTTGGATAATTCTTCTTGTGGACTTTTAGCTGTCTAGAGGCATAATCAATGACCTTACCATTGTGCATCAATACACATACAAGGCTAACTCTAGAGACATGACAATATACTACAAAATCATTTGTGCCCTCTAGGAGGGCCAATACAGGAGCAGTGGTGGAATTTGATCTACTAGACTCGGGAATTGGAATTTGATTAGCAGAAAAATTTGCATTTTTTCCTCAGAACGACTCATCATAGGAGTCATGGCTTTATGTAATGGGTTGTAGGAAGAGTCATGGTAAACCTCAGAAATTGTTCCCAAGACCATGAGTCCACACCATGAGTCGTGGTGAGTGGGTATGACTCGTGGTCATGAGTCGTGGTCAAAATCTACAGAAGAGGGTCCTGAAGTAATGAGTCAAGTCACGAATCGTGAGACCTTATCACAGGTCGTGGTTTGGAGTCATAGGATGGAGAATCAGAGGAAATGCAAGGGTTGTCCACTGACACAAGTCACAGGATAAATCATGGAACCCAATGCCGAGTCGTGGTGAGTGCCTGCTATTTGAAGATTAGAGAACTGGAAAATATGTTGGCATGTTTGATAGCAGCCTGCTAGGCCCAAGAAACTCCAAATTTCTAAAGGATTAACCGGTCTAGGCCAATTCTTCACGGCTTCGATTTTCTGAGAATCCATCCTTATGCCCTCACTCGACACCACATGGCCCAGAAATGCTACAAAGTCCAGCCAAAATTCACACTTGCTAAACTTTGCATACAACTGATGATCCTGGAGGGTCTGAAGTACTATTCTCAAATGAGCGGCATGCTCCTCCTCGCTCCGAGAGTATATAAGGATGTCATCAATGAACACAATCACGAACATGTCCAAATATGCCTTGAATACCCTATTCATTAGATTCATAAAAGTTGCAGGAGCATTGGTTAGTCCAAATGACATAACTAAAAACTCATAATGGCCATAACAGGTCCTGAAGGCTGTCTTTGGGATATCACTCTCCCGGGCTCTGAGCTGGTGATACCCAGACCTAAGATCTATCTTCGAGAAACACCTGGCACCCTGGAGCTGGTCAAATAAATCATCAATCCTGGGAAAAAGATACCTATTCTTGAAGGTGACCTTATTAAGTTGTCGATAATAAATACACATTCAAAGGGATCCCTCCTTCTTCCGAACAAATAGAACCGGTGCGCCCCATGGAGACTTGATCGGTCTAATGAAACCCTTATCCAACAAGTCCTTCAACTATTCTTTTAACTCTTTTAACTCAGCTAGGGGCATCCTGTAAGAAGGAATAGGGATAGGCTATGTACCGGGCAGTAGATCAATTCGGAAATCAATTCCCCTTTCAAGAGGAACACCTGGTAAATCATCGGGAAAAACCTCCGGATACTCATACACCACTAGAACTAACTGAATAGTCGGGGTCTCGGACTCTACATCCTTAACCCTGTCTAGGTAGTACATGCAACCCTTAGAGATCATTTTCCTATCCTTAGGATATGAAATAAACTGACTGGCTGGTACAGCTGAGTTACCCTTCCATTCCAGAACTGACTCACCCCGAAATCGGAATTCCACTGCACAGGTCCTACAATTAATCGAAGCATAACATGCAAACAACCAATCCATACCCAAAATGATTTCAAAATCAGTCATGGCCAATTCTAATAAGTCCACGGAGGTAACCTTATACAACACCGTAATGGGGCATTCAACCTCTATATACCAGCCTAGATACAACTGATTCACCAACTGGAGTAGATATGGAGAATGGTTTTGAAAGAATTTCAGGACTAACTCCAAAACTACTAGCAATGTAAGGGATCATGAAAGACAAGGTAGCTCTTGGATCTAACAAAGCATAAGCATCAATATGAATGACTTGCAACTTACCCGTGACCACATCTGGCGAAGCCTCCTGCTCTTAGCGAGGCACTAGGGCATAAAACCTATTTCGGCGCTGACCACCTGCTGAACTAGTGGAGGCACCCTGCTGAGGGGGTCGTGCTGATGGAGCGGTAAAATTGACTGCAGGGCAATCTCTGATCCTGTGTCAGGGTTTGCCACACCCGAAACAAGCATTCGCACCAACCAAGAACCTCCTAGGATGATTTTTGCCACATCTCGCACAAGCTGGGAAAGTGCACTCCACATGCATGCTACCATGATCCCTCGAGCCTGTAGCCCTACTCCTTCGGTCTCCCTTGAACATGGACGACATGCTAGCCGATGATGGAGCTGGAGCAGTGGACCTGTTCTGGGACTGCTAATGTGATCCACCTCCTGACCTGGCCTGAGAAACCCCGTAGCTATCGTTCCTGGCCCTCTTGGCCTCTATCTTCCTCCTATAGACCGACTCCATCTGCTGCCATGCAATACAATACGGGGAAAGTCGATGTCCCGATGTAGCATGGCAATTCAAAAATCCTTGTCAAAGTAATCTGCTACTCCATACACAAAGCGGCTCACCCGAGCCTATTGATCTGCCACCAACTCCGGAGCATATTTAAATAGCCGAGTGAACTCCAAGGCATACTCCTGGACTGACATGTTGCCCTGCTTCAAATTGACAAACTCAGCCGCCTTGAGCTCCCTCATCTCCTGAGGGAAGAACTGATCCATGAACGTAGTGTGGAACTCATCCCAACCTATAAAGCCTGCACCCACTGTTCTAGCACCTTTCCATTGCTTGAACGCTATATGTTATACCCCCTTGAGTAGATAGGAGGTCAAATCAACACATTCCCCATTATTCACCCCCATAACCTAGGTGATCTTAAGAATTTCCTCAATAAAGTCATGCGGGTCCTCATCTACCTTCGACCCTGTGAACTCCGAGGGCTCATCCTTAAAAAGTCCCTCACCCTAACAGCTGCCACATTTCTATTTTGTGGATAATGTGGTACTGTCTGATTCTGGACTTGAACTATCATGGATTGTGCCCACATCTGAATCACCACCCTAAACTCAGCGTGGGCAGTTGGCTCTGGTACGTGCTCCTCATGAACGGGTGGAGCTAGATGATGCTCTCCATCATGGGCACCCTCGTGATCATCACCATTACCGTTCCTCCTGGCATTTACTCGTCTTGGAGGTATGATTCTGCAAACGTGAAATAGCACAAATTAGAGGAGTAAAGGACGTTCATCGCACGACATAGATCATCAAAGAAGGGAACATTCCTAAACGTCTAGTAGCCTCTTCGTCATAAGTGTGGTGCGCGTCACACCCATGAAAAAGACTACTTAATGCGACTTTCAGACTCCCTAGGACACATAAACCTATGGCTCTGATACCAAGTTTTTCACGATCCAAACATACACCCGGATTGTAGACACGGGACAAGGATCCTCGAGAGACCCCAAGTTGACCCATGGCATGAGCATACATCTAATTCAATCACATGAGCAGAAGACTTAGCATAGAGAATGTAATTATAACATAACATAAGAAAATAGTACAATACTTATACAATACGGCAGAATACAACTTTTAGTTTGCTAAGCCTCTAAACATGAAAGGCGGATTGATGGGAAAACGCCAACTAATCCAACATCCAGAAACTGAAGGAATAACATAGAGTGTGAGCATGTAGCCCTCAAAACATGAGGACTCACCAAGTACGCAGTGAGCAAGTCCGAATCTATCTACGTGTGAGGATGAGCCTGAGAACTGGGACCTGTATCATGAGATGATATAGCATAGAAAGTATACGTTCAGTACGTGGAATGTACTAATTATGCAAGGTAAGTAAAGCTGAGATTTAAAACATGTATGAAACTCATAAATGGTCATAGGAGTAGGACAGCATGCTTGTATCATAAATCGTTATAACATATTATATGGCTCAAGGTTTTCAAAACATTCGTAACATAAACATAGTCATAATCATAATAGAAGAACTTCGCTTAACATAACTTGAGCCAACATACATAATCATAACATGTGTAAATCATGAGGAATAGTGGGAGATTCTCTTAACCGACATACTCCATATGAGCACAGAGGAAGCCCGACTTGTAACCCTAGTTGGGAGGGTGTTCATACATTGCCAAGGGTAGGAACCATGAAAGGGCATGATCACACATGAAGAGGGCCATTTGGGCCAGGGACAAACATGAATGGGTCCCAACATACTTACGATGGCATGTAGTTCATGAGATTCGGAACTTAACCTGAGCCCCAAACCTACTCGGTGTTCGATACTACTCCCAAAACATATATAGTGCTCATAATAATACATACATGAGTTCATGGGCTAGTCAAATCATGATAATCATAAACATGCTTGAGCATATGTGAACTAGCCATGACTTGAGGCCCGTGAGTTGGCCAAAACATAATTCATGCTTAATAAAATATATACATACTTGTAGACCATGCATGTAGTTTAAATTTCCATAACATCATAATAGATAACATAATATATTCATGATTTAACTCATAATACATGTTGAGTTTATCAAAAACATCAATGGATTAATGGATCATAAATCGGTTTATCATGGGCAAGTATAATAGGGTTTAAATGATTAGAAATTCGAAATCAGTCATACTAATATCAATTTAGAGCTCAAAAGATTATCAAAATCAATATATAATTATAGGGTTTCAAAATCACAAGACCCATAATTAAATCATTAAAATTTATACAAACCGAATATAAAACACCATGAGTTTTTAAATAAATTTTGAATAATTTAATAGAGAAGGAGCATGGGTGTGGAATAATCCACCCATTGAAGACCTTACGTACCTGGGATTATCAACTCCTAACCCTCCTTAAAATCCCAACAATGAAATTGAAGGAATTGAGGTGAAAAGCTTGAAATCCCCTTGAATCACCTCTCAAAGTTCTTGCATGCATGGATGAGAGTTTAGAATAGGTAATTCTCTTAAAAACCCAGCTTTCCCAAGACAAAACGACGTAGTTTAGGGCCTTATATTGTGAAAAAGTCAAAAATACTCTTAATGAACCTGCCTTGAGAACTGGCCGGATGGAACCCACGAGTGGTACCAATGGGGCGTGGGAACCACCAACGACCCATCATGTCCCTTGTTGAATGGACTGCTGAATCTCTTCTCTCATAACTAACCAACGGACGGAAAGGATGAATCGTCCTCTGAAACCATGATCCGTTACCATCCGTTGTTTGCTCATCATAAAATCTGAACCCACTTACCACGAGCCTCACCATGACTCGTGGTTCCTTCCAATGAGTCGTGGTCTCAACCTATCACCTACACTGGAAATTCTTAACCTCCAACAATGACCACAACCAATGACTCGTGGATTCTCCTAACGGGTCGTTGGGTCGCCTGTTGCATGTCTCCTGAAGAACCTAACTCCTTCCTACGACTGCTAACGATGACTCGTTGTTTCCCACAATGAGTCGTCATGTATCCCGTGGTTGACACTGCCACCCAGCCTGATCCTAACCACGACTACATACAACGCCTCATGGTTTGATACCACGAGTCCTTCCATGGCCCGTCGTGCAACTTTTTTCCAATTTCTGCAGTTTTCAACTTTCAACCTCCCGGGTCTATTCTTATGCACTTTCGGGGTATTACATGTACGTTCGGGTCGTGACATGAAGCCTCCCATTGTTCCTCATATTTTAAGATAATCAGGTTCATGACTTACAATACTTTGTTTTATAGCATATATGACCTATTGATTAGTTTATGAGTTTTCACTTATGATTTCAAGTATGGTACACTATATGATTTCTATTTTTAAACCTTGGGTTATTATGTTTAGCTTATGATGAATACCTCATGACTATGATAACTTCAGGAATATGGCGTTAGCATGTTATCCTTACTCTCATATTCTATCTTGTTTTATATTCAAGATTTTCAGACTATCATGTTACTAGCGTGTTTTACTTTCTCTACATACTCAATATATTCAAAGTACTAACCGCATAATCTATGTTATATTGTCTCATGATATAGGTTCAGGTGATCAATCTTACTCTCGACGTTAGCTCACTCCCACTTCAGTTCAGTACCATCCCAGTTTTGGTGAGTCCTCATGATCCAAGGACGACAGTTTTGATTCATGTATCTTTTGCTTATGTCTTTTAGCTTCAGACTTAGCGAGCTAGTTGGGGGTGTTGTCCCATCATCTCATCTTATAATTAGAGGCTTTTCAGATAGCTATGTATAGATGGTTCAGCATTGTTGACTCGTGTATAAGCTTATGTTTTATGTTATATTATGCAGACTTCCACTTATGTTCAGTTCAAGTTCATTTATGCTTTAAATATGCTCCTTTCATGCTACGTATGTACTATTTATTAGCTTGGAGTCATTCATGATTCTAGGTCCTGTGTCTTGATTCAGGATCTATGTTTTGGTCATGACAATTAGTCAATTGGGTCTTCCATTCCTGAAACCTTTTCTCACAAGCTTTAAAACATTGAAATTTGGCCTTCTTCTGGGTCAGCTTAGTCAATGAAGTAGTAACAGATGAAAACCCTTCTACAAACCTTCTATAATAGCCTGCTAAACCCAAAAAACTCCTAATATCTATTGGGGTTGTGGGTCTAGGCCAATTTTTAACTGCTTCAATATTCTGAGAGTCAACCTTTATACTTTCGTCGAAGACTATGTGGCTTAAGAATGCCAGAGACTTCAACTGAAGTTCATACTTGTAGAATTTGGAAAATAACTCCTTGTCCTTAAGTATCTGAAGGACTATTCTGAGATGGTTAGATTGCTCCTCTGAACTCTTGTAGTAAACCAAGATATCATCAATGAACATAATAACAAACATATCCATATATGTCTTAAACACTCTGTTTATGAGATTCATAAATATTGTAGGAGCATTAGTCAATCCAAAGGACATAACCACAGATTCAAAATGACTATATCAGGTCCTGAAGACTGTCTTGGGGACATCACATTCTCTTACCTTCAATTGATGATACCCCCGATTTGAGGTCTATCTTCGAGACACATTTGGCACCCTAAAGTTGGTCGAACAACTCATCGATCCTAGGAAGAGGATACTTATTCTTTATGATGACCTTGTTCAATTGTCTGTAATCTATACATACTCTAAGGGTACCATCTTTCTTACACAATAAGAGAACTAGAGCACCCGAAGATGAAACACTAGGGTGGATGAAACCCTTATCTGGAAGATCTTTTATCTACTCTTTTAACTCTTTTAACTCAGTTGGAGCCATTTTATATAGTGAAATAGAGATTGACCAAGTATTAGGAATAACATCGATTTCAAAATCTATTTCCCTATATGGAGGGGCTCTTGGAATATCATTAGGGAAAACCTCAAAAAACTCACTAACAATAGGAACTGACCAAAGGGATGGGGTCTCAACATCAGAGTCTCTCACTCTCACAAGATGATAGACACACCCCTTAGAGATTAACTTTTTGGCCTTAAGTTATAAAATAACACAACCTTTAGGCATGACGAGACTACCTTTCCAAACTAGAATTGGCTCATTTAGAAACCAAAAATCTACTATTCGAGTCCTACAATCAATTGTAGCATAACAGGAATACAATCAATCCACGCATCGAATAACATCAAAGTCCACCATATCAAGCTCAATCAAGTCAGCTGTGGTGTTTCTATGATGGACCAAAACTGTACAATTTCTATGGATTCTCTTAGCTAGAACTAACTCACCGACCAAAGTAGAAACATTGTAAGGCTCTAAGAGTTATTCTAAGGAGATTCCAAACTTATCGACTAGATAAGGAGTCACAAAAGATAAGGTAGCTCCTAGATCAAGTAAGGAATAACCATCAATGGAGAAGATTGTTAACATACCAATAACAACATAGGGAGTTCTCCAAGTCCTACCGACTAGCCATAGCATACAGACGGTTTTGACTGCCGCCTGTCACTGAAGTAGTGCCCCTTTAGGCAGGTTTGCCTACTGGCTAAGTGTGTTGGGATCTGTTTCCCTCATTGCTCTGCCTGGATGGATAATCCTTCATATAGTGGCCCTATACAGCTACATCCATAACATTCTTCCTTGCCCTTATGACAGTCACCCAAGTGATGCCTACCGCACTTTCCACAAGGTAGGTATCGCTAGGTTCTTTTCCTATACCATCCTATCACTGTGATCACTGCTCATTCTTGTGACCCTGTGCTGGAGCACTAGCTGACTGTGTAGGTCCAGAGGACCGCTTTCTGAAGAAGGGCCTATTTCCATTCCCATTCCTCTATTGTATAGCCTCATTACTTGATAACTTAGCTCTCTTTCTCTAGTGCTCATCTCTGTTCTTGTTCTTGTCTTCCTCTACCTTTTGGTTATATACCATGGTTCTTAATATGTTTATGTCAAATCAATAGAGAGACATTTCACTCCTTCTTCACGTGCTTGCCCAATCCAAACATGAATTTCCTAATTTGGCCCTCCTATCAGGTACCATTTTTGGAGCATATCTGAATAGCTGAATAAACTTAAGGTTGTACTCCTTTACACTCATAGTGCCTTGCCTCAAGTTAACAAACTCTTCTGCATTTGCCTCTCTCAGCTCCTGAAGGAAGAAGTGATTCAAAACAGCTTCCTCAAAACTATCCCAAGTGGTTGGAGATGCATTCTTACCTCTACCTTGCTCCCATTGGTCATACTAAATGTTAGCAATATCCTTGAACTGGTAGGAGTCAACTCAACCCCCTCAGTCTCAGAGGCATGCATTACCTTCAAAATATTCTAAGCTACATCAATGAAGTTCTGAGGTTCCTCTTCAATCTTAGATCCTGTAAATACTGGAGGATTCATCCTCAAGAACTCTCTAAACCCGGATGCTCCTGAATCATAAGAACTGAAGATGGTTGTTGCAAAATTCTGACAAACTAACTGAGCAGCCACCAACTGGGTGAGCATCTAAATAGTCCCTCTGAACTCTGCCTCTGTAGTACCCATACTAGGAGGCTAGGGTACTTGTGTTTCAGGAATCCTGCTACTTGTAGATGGTCCATCCTGGACTCCAATGCTAGATACCTAAACTGGAGTGCAGGGACCATTCCTGGTCTGCATCCTGGTCTATGGAGGCACATTGCTGCATTTCTCTAACTGGCAGTGCATTTAGGAGGCATGATCTACAACATACGAATACACGAGCCAGGAGGAAATCTTTATAGAATTAAACTCTATCTCACGATCTAGAATATGAAAGAAGATAAGTATTTCCTAATGCTTTGTTGTCTATCTATTATAGATGTGGCGCACTTCACACCTATAAGAAGAACATTAATAGACGTTGCTTCATAGACATACTAGGACCCTTTGAACCTAAAGCTCCGGTACCAAATTTGTCACACCCCGAATCTAGACCATGAACATCAATCGGCACTCAGACCACTTTTTTGATCCAAGTGAACCCTTGGCCTAGATTACTAACTGCTTAGATCTCAATAACCAATATGGAAGTTGAAACAAAGTGAGCTCTATATAAAAAAATAAAATTTATATTATAATTGAAACAAACTTTAGGAAGTAATATTATTGACTCAACATCTAAATCTATCTATGAAGCCTCCAATAATTAAAGATAGGAGGCCAGACAAAGCTTCCACGGCTATCTCAAGCTATTGAATAAAAAGACTTAATAACTGGGACTCTCCGAAGAGGCCTCACAAAAAATTGAATGTAGATGAAGTCCTAGAGAAGCGTCCCTTGTTGATCCTGTCTTTTTGAGTCTGCATCATAATACGATGCAGCACCAAAAAGGGCATCAGTACATGAAACGTACGGTATGTAAATAGCCGATTGAAACAACGTTAGCAAGAATATCTCAATAGAAGGACATAACTAAAATCAATAACTGAAACTGTACTTTGAAACTCTTAATGATACATAGGACACAATATGATAATATGATCAATGTGCAAAACAGTTTATGCAATAAAACTCATGTGTCATAATAATCTCCATAAATATATATACAAGTAATGTATATCTTTAAATTTGAATTCTTTCAAAACCAACAACGATCATGAATGAGCGAACAATGATCCCACGCCTTGCCCACATGGAGAAGGGCTACCCAAAGCCTTGCCAGGGATGAGGACAAAACTAAACTTTGGATCCATAACTGAAGTCCTTACCAGGGACTTATCTGAGGAATCGCCCGAACCAATAGTACGATCCTATTCTATGATGGCTACGTAGTTCTTGGACTTAAGAGTAGTCTGAAGCCGTTCGCCCAACTTGGTGCTGGATAATTCTTCCAAAACATAAGCTCATATAACTGGGCCTTAAGTGAGGCAAAACTAAACATGTCATTATAAAGTATTTTAGCTATAACATATATTGAATGTTTTAAAATCATCTATGGAGCCTTTCGCTCAAAATCTTATTGAAACTCTGCTTACGAGCCTTGTCTCAAAATATGGCTTAAAACTATGCTGGAAAGTCTTGACTCTAAATCATCTCTTTAAAACTGTACTTGTGAGCCTTATCTCAAAATGATCTCATGACTTTCAATAATAAGACTTTACTTAAGCTTTTTATCTTGCTAAAAAAATATATTTATGCTCAAAACCTCTTTATACATATTCTTTTGAAAATATATTCAATCCTTATGAAAATAATGCATTTACTTCAAAACACATGCTTTCAAAATCATGTTTTCATGCAACTAGAGTTCATGAGATAAGAGACATGAACCAACTCATCAATAAATCATTAACAATCAAAAGAGGATGATCAAAAATAGCAATTCAATAGGAAAGGATTATACTCAATAATCAAGGATATCCATAATCAACAAAATGTGAAGAATTCAATGGAGTAAATTCGGCATATATAGACCAGGGTAGAAGAATCATGAATTGAACAATAAACCCTATCTTTAAGCACAATAACCTCAACAATAAATTTAGGACATGAGAAAGATTAGAATTCCTCACTTAAGTTAGCCTTACATACCTGGAAAATAGAACCTTAAACTCAAGCTTGAAGAACCCTAATTTGGAGAAGAAGATTTCCTAGCTTCTTGAAAAATTTGAGAGCTTGAATCCTTGAATTCTATGTTGTAATGAAAAGACAAAGAGTTTAAATTAATTAGACCCTTAAATAATCCCTTTAGAAATCCCAAAACATTCTGATTAAGGAGATAAAAGCTCAGGAATTCACTAAAATTGTAACACTCCAAAAGTTTCTAAAACTAGACCTGAGGGTTGAACCAGAGAAAAGTGGGAAAATTTCACCAGACTCACAGGACGACTCAAGGGATGATTCATTATAGAGAAAATGACACATCGTGTCCCTTGTGGTTAGTCCCTAGTCAATATTCCCAGCAAACAACGAGCCTAGCAATTCGTCCTAGGTGGTCATTGAATAGAGTTCAAAAAAGGCCCAGATCTGAGCCAGTGTCAACGAAGGGTGCAACGACCCATGGTGGTGAGTAATGACTCATGGTAATGGTCCGTTGGAAGGACTTTAGAATCTATGATAGGGTGGTCAAGGTGACGATGAGAGGATATGACCAGTCGTTTTTTCATGTAATGACTCGTCCTGTCTGGTCGTTGGTTAGAGAATCAAAAGAGTAACATAATTTCACTTGGAAGCAATGGATGGAGTGATGAGTCATTCTTTCGTACGATGACTCATCCTGATCAGTCGTTGGTCATAACTTCAGCAGAGTACCATAAGTGCTTCAAATACAATGAACAATTCAACAACCCGTTGTATCCTACGGCGTCCCATTGGAGCAGTCATTGTAGCCGGTAGACAGTATTTTTATGCGAATTTTCGGGGGTAGTTTCATAATTTCTTGAGCTCCTAACATTCTAATGACGTCATTTTAAGCCCTGAAAGGAGTTCTTTAAGAGGTTTTAGCCTATACTAAATTATTAGACTCCCATGCATCCAATGTATGAGATTCTCTTTCAAGGTCAAGCTAGAATTCTCCCCAATACTGCTGGGCTTTCAAGGCTAGTTTGAAAATCAGTTTACCCAGGTATGTAGGGATATGAATGTTGGATTTGTTCCACCCTCATGCCTAAGCTTCTTCTCAAATTCATGAATTTATATTCTTAATCAAGTGTACTTATTCCTAGGGTTTTAACCCAATTCTATAAAACTGCCTATGCTATATTTATGGGTCAAATTCCCTCATGTTCTAAAATATCTTTTAAGTCTAATGGGTAGATTTTATCCTCATTTTAATTATAAATTAGTGATTTCAAGTTATTAAAAATTATGTCCTATTATGCAAGTTTTATGAAAAGTCAAGTTTATAATTGATGATTTCAAGAATGATGAGATATCTAATATGCATGAATGTTTATGAACTCTCAACTTATGTCTCCATAATTATGATTTATGAAATAAATTTCAAATATGCATGATTTTATGATATGGGGCAAGCCCATGTAAATTAAGTATGTTTTTATGATATAGCCAAGACTAATAAGATCAACTTATCATATGGTTTGGAGTCAAGACTCCTAATACAACTTATGATATGTTTGGAGCCAAGACTCCCAATGTTCAGAATTCAAGCTATGTATGAGATTACGACTTCAGCTTCATTGAAAAATGATGTGAGCAGTATGCATGTTTTTGGAAGTAGTGTCTAGCACCGGGTAGGCTTGGGGTCTCAAGGGTCCCCGGTCTCAAAATTATGTGCCAACATAGGTATATGTGTATATGTTTGGGACCTATCAAGAGAGTTTTCCCCCTCCCTAAGGGGCTCAACTATATATCGATATCATGGTTTAGCGTCCTTAGTCCTGTCAAGGTTTTGGATGGCTCTGCCCACTTGAATGTGATAGTTGGGGCATCATGTAAGCTCTATTACGAAGGTATCAATTATGACGAATCTCCCATTGTTCCTCATGATTTCAGTTATTCATGTTCATGACTTATGAGAATATGTTTTACAGCAGATTTGACCCAATGATCAGTTTATGAGATTTTACTTACAATTTCAGCTATTACAAGTCATATGATTTTTATTTCTAAATCTTAGGTTACTATGTTCAATTATGATAACCAGCTTAGGATTATGTATATCTCAGATACAATTTTCAGCATGCAGTCCTTACTTTCATGATCTTTTGATTTATATGCATATTTTCAACTAATGATTTATTAAGCATGTTTACTTACCTTACATACTCAGTACATTTCAAGTACTAACTTCATACTTTATGTTATATCGGCTCATAATATAGGTTGGGGTGATCCAACTCAGTCTTACCAATAGCTTGCTTCCTCTTCAGTCTAGTTCAGCCCCCACATTGGGTGAGTCCTCATTATCCAAGGACATCTATCAGTTTAGATTTTTTATGTCTGTTTAGTTTTAGACTTGGAGATAAATGGGGCCTTGTCCTAGTATCTCATTAGTTAGTAGAGGCTTTTTCAGACATAGACTAGTACGATCAGCTTTGAAATTCAATGTTGTGATGTATTCGCTTGATTTATGTTCTATGGTATTCAATATTTTGCTTATTCATGTTCTTGCCATTTTTTGCTTAATTATGTTATTAAGTCATGCTATGTATGTACCATGGGTTAGCTTGGCACCATTTCGTGATTCTAGATCCCTTGTCTCGATCTGGGGTACCAGCTCAGATCATGACAAACTTGGTATTAGAGCAAAGGTTTAAGTGTGTCTTAGGGTGTTTGAAAGCCACATTAAGTAGTTTTTTCCATGGATATGAAGTGCGCTACACTTATGGGGAAGGGGCTATAAGACATTTTACAAAATTTTCTTTTTTTTAATGATCTATGTTGTGCAATGAAGTACCTCTCTATTCCTCTAACTCATGTTATACACGTTTTTAGAAATACGCATCCACGCCAAATAAATGGTAGAAGAAATGATAATAGGCATGGCTACGGAAATAATCATGGTAATGGAATTGGGCATCAGCAATCCCCACCAGCACCAGCAGATCCTTTTCCCGAGCAGGTCACTCATGCCAAGTTTAGAGTGGCATTTCAGATGTTGGCACAGGCCATGACCGCTTAGGTCAACCAGTAGGCAGTGGCCCATGTTCCCTAAAACAGAAACGCAGCGGCGGCGTGAATGCGAGACTTTCTCAAGATGAACCCACCTAAGTTTCTTGGGACGAAGGTGAACGAGGACCCTCATAAGTTCATTGAGGAGCTGCAAAAGATCACCTAGATTATGAGGGTACTGGGGAAAAGAGTGCTGACTTAGCCTCCTATTAGCTGAAGGGGTTGCTCACATTTGGTTTCATCATAGAAGGACAGAAGGGGAGTGGGAGCATTTCCCGTGGGAGACTGCTTTCCTAGACAAGTTTTTTCCTAGGGAGCTGAGAGAGGCAAGGGCGACGGAGTTCGTCAACTTAAAGAAGAACCATAGGACTGTTCAAGAGTATGCCTTGGAGTTTACCTGGCTGTCTAAATATGCGCCGGAGATGGTTGCGAACCAGAGGCTCATATAAGAAAATTTGTGAATAGAGTAGCAGATTCATTGGTCAAGGAGTGCAGGACCGCAAAGTTGAATAATGACCTAGATTTCTCTCGGTTAGTCATATATGCCCAGCAGATAGAGGTGGATCAGTTGAAGGAGAAGGAAAGAGAGGCCAAGAGGAACAAGACAGGCAATTATGGTATTCCTAACAGAGATCGGGTGGAGGACATCATCCCCAATTTTACGAGAGGTCATCGGCCCCAGCACCGTCATCAGCCAATGTCTAAACGTGATTAGAGGAGTAGAGCATCAGACTCTAGAGGTCAGGGGAGTATGTCAAGAGAACCTAGCATTCCATCTTGTGGGACATGTGGTAAGAGACACACCAGAGAGTGTTTTGTGGGTTCAAGCACGTACTTCGGGTGTGAGAAGCCCAGACACATGCTTAAAGATTGTCTTGCAACCAGACGTGGCCATGGTAGAGGCCGTGACCCAGCCACCAGTTTAGCAACTCCACCAGCACATTCAACTCAGTAGGGTGCATCCACTTGTACAGGTGGCAGGAGTGTTCACCCGATATGGTTTCGGGTATGTTACAAGTATTCCACCTTGATGTGTATGCATTGTTAGATACAGGGGCTACCTTATCTTTTGTGACTTCTTATGTTGCTATTAGTTTTGGAGTCAGCCCCGAAATCCTGGCAGTACCTTTCTCAGTCTCTACTCCTGCCAGTGAGTCAGTTACAGCTTAACGGTTATACAGAAATTGCCCTATCATGATTCTTTAGAAGGTCACCTCTACTGACCTAGTAGAGTTAGATATGACCGATTTCGATGTCATTTTTTATATGGACTAGTTACATGCATGGTACACCTCAGTTAATTATAGAACTCGTATGGTAGAGTTTTGGTTTCAGGGGGAACCAGTTCTAGAGTGGAAGGGTAGTTCAGCTGTGCCTGTAGGTAGCTTTATTTCCTATCTCAAGGCCAGGAAGATGATTTCTAAGGGTTGTGTGTACCATCTAGTTTGGGTTAAGGATGCTATGTCCGAGACCTCGACTCTTCCGTCAGTTCCTATAGTATGTAAGTAGTTTGGACTAAGGATTCCATGTTCGAGACCCCGACTCTTCAGTCAGTTCCTATAGTATGTAAGTATCCAGAGGTATTTCTAGATGATCTACCAGGAGTCCCCCCCCCCCCCCCGAGCGGGAGATTGACTTTGTTATTGATCTTCTCCCTGATACACAGCATATATCCATTCCTCCTTATAGAATGGCTCCAGCCGAGCTAAAAGAGTTGAAAGAGTAGTTGAAAGATCTCCTAGACAAGGGTTTCATCAGACCTAGTAAATTCCCATGGGGTGCTCCGATTCTCTTTGTTCAAAAGAAGGATGGTTCCCTTAGAATGTGCATTGATTATCGATAGTTGAAAAAGGTTAAAATCAAGAATAAGTATCCCCTCGCCAGGATTGATGACCTGTTTGACCAGCTTCAGGGTGCTAAGTGCTTATCAAAGATAGACCTCAGATCTGAATATCATTATGTCACGACCCAAGTTTACACCCAAGCCATAACACGGGACAAGAAACCCCGAAAGGCTCCAAGTAGAACCATGGCATAATCATAGCATAACACTTAACGATATAAACATCTGACGAAACATAATTGAGCGGAAACTAACTTTGAAAGCCAAGATTAACATTTAACAACATAATCTAACAAAACACACTACATAAATTGAATCTGATTACACATGTCCGAAAGCCTCTACTAACTAATGAGTTGCTGGGACAGGTCCCCAGCTAACTCTCAAATTTTGAAACTGAACTAAAACTGAATAAGAGCATAGACCTCATCCTTGAGAGATGAGAACTCACCACAATCCGCTGAGATGGAGGGAGGAGCGTGTCTATCCGCGAGGCTGGGTCTGGATACCTGAATCTATATCATGAAATAATATAGCATATAAAGGTGTGCGGTCAGTACTTGGAATGTACTGAGCATGCGGGAAAATGTAAACAACTAAATATGCAAGTATACGATAAGGAAATAACAAAGTACAACGACATAACTGATTTAACATGCATCAAATCTCTCATGAGTCATATACAAATATATATACATGAATACTCCATATGTATCTCATATCATGAAACATCATTGAACTCATGCATAAGGATCATATTTTGAACATATAATAAGAGTCGAAGCTGAGGCTAGCATCACACACTATGCTGGATCAATACTGGTAATTGAGTTTGCGTTCATTATATTATATTTGGTCTAAAATAAATTCTAAATCATGTGGAACTAAATCATGCTGATAATATAACTAAGAGAGTCATTCTCTACTATGGAGAGTCCCAACTGAGCTAGGGCGTCGCTCTCTGCTATGGAGGATCCCACTGAACTAGGGAGTCACTCTCTACTATGGAGGATCCCGACTGAACTAGGGAGCCACCCTCTGCTATGGAGGATCCCGACTAAACTAGGGAGTCACTCTATGCTATGGAGGATCCCGACTAACCAAGGGAAACATTCTCGGTTATGGAGAGTCCCTGGCTAACTAGAACATGAGGAGTACCGATCTGGAATTATGCATCTGGTGTATGCTACTACAGCTAGTTAGAAACATGAACATTCACTGTTTTCATCATACAACATTCATTTCGCAAGGATTAGGGCTACTTTCTACTAACAACAAGCTCAACAATCTGAAATATCATTCTCATGCTTTATCATCATAATTCATATTGTCATGGTGCCAATTCAATATTTCTTCGAACGTCTTACATTAGCAAGAATCTATAGAATTCCATCATGCATTACACTTCCTCAACATTCAAGTTCGAATTCATATCATTCAACATGTATCATAGGGTCATTTATGGACCATAGGTCCAAATTACACTTTAGTGTAGATACATTGTTCCACATACTTAGATTTATGGAAGCCCATTCACTTAACTCATACTTTAAGAGTGCTTTTGTGCCGAAGATGAACGGGGCTAAGCGATTTGCCGAAGCTGTGGGATGTAAAAATACATCGATAGGGGAGCGTTCCGCCACAATTACGAAAAATTCATGGGAGAAGCATAAATTTTTATTTCATAAGACCCATTTCATAATTCACTCCAATTCATAAGAAAGATGCAATAATTAGGCCATTGTCATACATTTACCTTATACCCAACCGGCTCCATCGAAAATATAATGAAAATACATGTTTTACTTTCAATTGATGAAGCCCATACACTATGAGCTCATCTCAACATATTTATCAATTAGGATATTCTAATCATTAGGGAATTCTTACAATCTTCACATATTTTATACATGGATACGAGTCATTAATTCAATTGAATGGATAATAATAAAACCCCAATCATCATTCAAGCTATCTCATGAAGAACATTCTATAGCCATGCATTTTCACCATCTAACACACAATTTAAGGCATTCAAATAGTTTCATAATCACAATTAGCTCATAATCCTAGTGAGCTTTAGAATTCAAGAAGACATAGAAGAAATCACCCATCAATCAAAATCCTAGGTCATGCTTTTTTAGAATAATTGAAATTGGGTTTTTGATAAAAAATTTTGGGGCACAAGGATGGAAGAATATCCTTGTTGAAAAACCCGCATGCCTGGTTCGAAGAATTTCCCACTTGAACTTGACCTCGAAGCCTATGAATAATCCCTTGAAGAATCCTTGGTCTTGAGAGAGGAGGAAGAAGGGCATGAGAGTGATTTTGATGTAGAATGAGGGTTTAGGCTAGTTATCCCCTTAAAAACATCCCATACCATGCTCAAAACGACGTAGTTTAGGAGTTAGGAGCATAGGATTTTATGATAACACCCCTGGAAAGATCCCCCTGCCAGTCCCCACGAGGCACTCCACGATTCGTGGGGTGGCAATGACTCGTGGGGCCAAGTAGTGGAGTACACTGGCTAAAATTCCTTTTTCTGCTCTTCCTTCCCCATGGGTAACTTGACGAGTCATCAGGTCCACAACGACTTGTCCCTCTTTCCGTGGTCTCCACTGTCTCAGAACCTCACCCAGAATTTCCTATCTTCACCTAACAGCCGACCAAATGAGTCGTGGGGTTACCTAACGACTCGTTGGGTTGTCTGTGGCTAGTGGTCCAGACTACACCTCTTGACTGCTTCCCACGGGTCTGACCACGACTCATGGGGTCACCTAACGAGTCGTCCCACTACTCATTCTGTGCAAAAATTTTCCACCTTCTCTCTGAATTCTTTCTTTAATCCTAGAATCTGATCTTAGAAACATTCAGGGTGTTACAATATCTCTCCCTTGGGAGCATTCATCCTCGAATGTTGGCTAAACATACTGAAAGGATAGGGACAAAACTGAAATTCCACAATCAGTGAATCATAGCTAAAACCAATGGAGCATCTGACCTCGGGCTGACCTTACACATCAGAATTGAATATATAAATTAAACATGCATGCTATTGCACAAGAGAGACCAAAGGACATGAAACTGACATGGAACTAGATAGAACACTAAGAAGGATTCTTCTCCTTTAACTGGCACTGAACTGATATAGACTGAGCCTTTGCTCTCAAATCACTTTCTGTTATAGGGTTAGAATTCATGATATCTGGTCTGACTGCAATTAAAGGTATCATGAGCATGAATCATCCATGACATCCATAACTGAACACATACATGGAATAACCTGAGTCTATTGAGCTACTAAGCATCTTCTAGACACTGAGTTTGAGCTGATCATACTAGGAAACATGAATTAACACACATAACTAATTCATAACATGAAGATGAGCATAAAGGATTCATAACGTAAGACCGGCATTGCTGTCTGAAGCGGTTATCTAGAAATTCTGGGAGTCTGCATATAGGAATGGGCATAATTTAACTTCAACTGAAATGCAAGAGAGGTTATCCGAACCTAGAGAGATTGATATATCATGAATGTTAGGGTTAGGACTCCCCTACTATCATATCAAAGATCCGACTAGTCTCACATACTTACCATCTCCCCCTTAGCTTAAAGCCAGCATTCTAAGGCTCCTAAATATTTCTTAAGGTCGGGGCTAATTCACTAACTCCTAGATCCCCTTTCATCTCTAACCACCACTACAAGTCTTACATTAACAGCAATTCACATCACACATCGACAACCTCTTCTCAATTAAAAATCACACAGCTTCTTATTCAATACTGGGTTTCTGGGGCTTGCAACATACAAATAGTTATGCAAGATTCACAACATACATGTGGCTACTACTGGCAACTTGCCCTTATCCTAGTGTGCGATTACGGCATAGGAGCGGTTTTGACGACATCCGCCACCCAAGCTAGATATGCACCCTGCTGAAATGAACGGGCTATTGGCACTACTGAAGAGATGGCTTAGGATCTACTCTCACCTTTCTTTGTCGCTGCGCAATCTCAGTGCTTATGGCCCGGCTGGCCGCACCAAAAACAAAAATCCGATCTGGGCCATACATTCTCCCAAGTGGTGCATCCACAGCTGATACACGTTGGATACGTGATCTCCCTTACTCTATGTTTGTGCGAAGCACTGACTATCTAAAATGTCGGGGTTGACAATTTCTGCTGGGAAAGTGAGTGGTGTCTACCACTTGTCCTTGGCAAAGAAAACTCTAATTCTCCTACCCTGGCCCTCTTGGCCTCTTTCTCCTTTTCCTTCACCTAATCCGCCTCCATTTGTTGAGTGAATATCACCAAAATTTGTAAAGTCTATATCCCTATGCAACACAGCAGCCATGCACTCTTTAACCAAGGAGTCTGACACTCCATTCATGAACCTAATCACCCTGGCCCTCTAGTCGGCTACCATCTATAGGGCATACTTTGATAACTGGGTAAATTCCAATGTGTACTCCTAAACTTTCATGTCATTCTGTTTCAAGTTGATGAACTCTGCCGTCTTAGCCTCCCTCAACTCTCTAGGGAAAAACCTGTCCAGGAACATTGTCTTAAATTCATCCTAACCTATAGGGCGTGCTCCAATTCCTCGACTGTCCCTCCACTGAAAAAATCATATATAAGAAACTCCGTTTAGCTGGTAAGAGGCTAACTATGCACTCTCAATTCCCGTCACCCCCATTATTTGGGTGATCTTCTAAATCTCTTCCAAAAAATCATACGGGTCCTCGTCTACCTTTGACCCTAAGAACTCGGGTGGGTTCATCCTGAGGAAATCTCTTACCCTTGCCTCCACTCTATTCCCATTCTGGGGAAGACGAGTCATCACTTGCTGATTAATATGGGTGTCATGGCTTGTGCCAACATATTAAAAGTTTCCCGAAACATAGCCTGAGTAACATGGTCATCCATTGGATTCGCCGAGGCTGGTGGTACCTTCTAGCGGTCATTACTATTTCTCCTTCCATTTTCTCATCTGGGAGGCACTATCTGCAAGCACGTAAAGCAAGAGTTAGGGGAGGAACTATTTATAGCCTCATACTCTACGCACGATAAGAATCATGAAGAAAAGGAAACATTCCTAAAACGTCTCATAGCCTCCTTGTCATAAGTGTGGCACGCTTCATACCCATGAAGAAGACTCTACTTAACGCGGCTTTCATACACCCTAGGACACTCTAAACCTTTTCACTGATACCAAGTTTGTCAAGATCGGAGTTTACACCCTAGCCGTAACACGGGACAAGGAACCTCGAAAGGCTCCAAGTTGACCCATGGCATAATCATAGCATAACACTTAATGACATAAACATATGAGGAAACATAACTGAGCAGAAACTAACTTTGAAGACAAGATTAACATTTAACGACATAATCTAACAAAACACAATACATAGACTGAATCTGATTACACATGTCTGAAAACCTCTACTAATTGATGAGTTGCTGGGAAAGGTCCCCAGCTAACTCTCAAAGTCTAAAACTGACCTACAACTGAATAAGAGCATAGACCTCGTCCCCAATAGATGAGAACTCACCATAATCCGTTGAGATGGAGGGAGGAGCATGTCTATCTATGGGGCTGGGTCTGGATACCTGAATCTATATCATGAAATGATATATCATATAAAGGCGTGCGGTCAGCACTTGGAATGTACTAACCATGTGGGGAAAACGTAAACAACTAAATATGGAAGTATACGATAAGGAAATAACAAGTACAATGGCATAACTGATTTAACATGCATCGAATCTCTCATAAGTCACATACACACACATATATATACATACATGAATATTTCCATATGGATCTCATATCCTGAAACATCATTGAACTCATGCAAAAGGGTCAAGTTCTGAACATTTAATAAGATCTGAAGCTGAGGCTAGCTTCACACACTATGCTGGATCACTGTTGGTAACTAAGTCTGCGTTCATTATATTATATCTATTCTAAATTGAAGTCCGAATCATGCGGAACTGAATCATGCTGATAAAATAACTAAGGGAGTCATTCTCTACTTTGGAGAGTCCCGACTGAGCTAGGGAGTCACTCTCTGCTATGGAGGATCCCAACTGAGCTAGAGAGTCGCTCTCTACTATAGAGGATCCCAACTAAACTATGGAGTCACTCTCTGCTATAGAGGATCCCGACTGGCCAAGGGAAATATTATCGTCTATGGAGAGACCCTGGCAGACTAGAACATGAGGAGTACTGATCTGGCATTATACATCTGGTCTATGTTACTACAGCAAGTCAGAAACATGAACATTCACTGTTTTCTTCATATAACATTCATTTTGCAAGGATTAGGGCTACTTTCTACTAACAATAAGCCCAACAGTCTGAAATATTATTCTCATGCTTTATCATCATAATTTATATCGTCATGGTGCCAATTCAGTATTTCTTCTAATGTATTACATTAGCAAGCATCTATAGGTTCCCATCATGCATTAAATTTCCTCAACATTCAAGTTCCGAATTCATATCATTCAATGTTATACCCCGAGAACCCAAGGATTAGACCCGGGAGTCAAAATGAAGAAAAACTAGAAATTTGCACCAGGTCACAAGACGACCCGTGGGATAGGTTGTGGGGAGTGACCACGAGTCATGAGGTGACTCATGGTCAGCAAAGATGGTAGGCTCAGGTGGAGGAGGCCACGGGCTTGACCATGAGTCATGGCCAGACCTCACAACTCGTGAGGTCACCCGTGGGCTGGGGTGTATGGTTGGTCAGGATTTTTGGGTAGTGGGGGTCACAGGTGGTGACCACGAGTCGTGGTCAACCACCACGATTCATGGGGTCCCCTGAGTGAGTTTGGGAAGTGAGCATCATGGATTCAGGCCACAAGTCGTGCCCCCTGGCAACGAATTGTGAGGTCCCTCGTGGGGACTGGCAACCGGAAAATTCCTGTATTTTTAGTAAGGGTGTTCTCGTAATTTCTATACTCCTAAGGATTAAACTATGTCATTTTAAGGTCTGAAGAGGGTCTTTTAAGGGGGTATTAGTCCATGTTAATCCTCATTCATGCATGCAAGAGTATAGAGAAGAGTCTAGAAGGTGATTCAAGGTGTTCTTCCCCAATTTCTCTAAATTCCATCTTGGGATTTCAAGGGAGATTAAGAATCAGTATTTCCTAGGTATGTAAGGTTATCAATGGGTGATTTCTTCCACACCCATGTCCATCCTCTATGATTTTTATAAAATTTTATCAAATACTCATGGGGTTTTGTATTTGATTATATAAATTCCAATGATTTAAATTATGGGTTTTGTGATTTTGAGATATTATCATAATCTTTGGATTTAAATCATCTTTGAGTTTAAATTGACTATAATATTATTGATTTTGATTTTCTAAGCAATTAAGCTCAATTATGCATGTCCCGTGATGAATCGAATTATGAGCTATCTTTCCCCATTGATGTTCTTTACGAGCCCAATATGAATTGTGTTTCAAATTATGAATTTATTTTACTATCCATTATGATATTATGAAATTCAAGCTAATGTACATGGTCTACAAATATGCATGAATCTCATTATTCATGAATTATGTTTTTGGCCGACTCAAGGGCCTCATGTCATTGCTAGTTCACATATGTTCGAGCATGTTTACGATTATCATGATTTAACTAGCTCATGAACTCATGTATGTATTATTATGAGCAATACGTATGTTTTGGGAGTAGTATCGTACACCGAGTAGATTCGGGGCTCAGGTTAAGCCCCGGATCTCATGAACTACGTGCCACCGTAGGTATGTTGGGACCCCTTTCATGTTAGTCCCTGGCCCAAATGGCCCTTTTCATGGTGATATAACACTTTCATGGTCCTACCCTTGGCAAGGTACGAACACCCTCCCAACTAGGGTTACAAGTCGGGCTTTATGTGTGCTCATATAAGGTATGTCGGTTAAGAGAATCTCCCACTATTCCTCATGATTTATGCATGTTATGATTATGTATGTTGGCTCAAGTCATGTTAAGTAAAACTCTTTTATTATGATCATGATTATGTTATGTTACGAACATTTTGAAAACCTTGAGCCTTATGACATGTTATGATGATTTACGATACGAGCATGATGTCCTTTTCTTATAATAATTTATGAATTTTATATATGTTTAAAATGTCTGATTTACCTACCTTGCATACTCAGTACATTCCACTTAATGACCGCATACTTTCTATGTTGTATCGTTTTATGATACAGGCCCCAGCTCTCAGGCTCACCCTTATCAATAGATTACCTAGGAGTTGTTCTCAGCATACTTTGTGATTCCTCATGTTTTGAGGGCTATGTATTCAAACTCTATGTTGTTCTTTCAGTTTCAGGATTGTTGGGTTAGTTGGGGAGTTGTCCCATCAACCCGTCCTTTCATGATTAGAGGCTTATCAGACTACAAGTTGTAATCAACTGTATTGCATGAGTCTAGTTTTGCTTTTCCTTTTATTATGTCATGATTACATTTTATTCATGCTAAGTCTTCCGCTTATGTGATGGTATTAGATGTATTCTCATGTCATGGGTTGACTTAGGGTCTCTCGGGGCTCCTTGTCCCATGTCTACGATTCGAGTGTACGTTCGGATCATGACATTCAACATGTATCATAGGTTCATTTATGCCCCATAGGTCCAAATTATACTATAGTGTAGATACATTGTTCCACATCCTTAGATTTACAGAAGCCCATGCACTTAACTCATACTTGAAGCAGTTACAACGAATTCATGAGAGAAGCATAAATTTTCATTTCATAATTCATTCCAATTCATAAGAAAAATGCAATAATTAGCCCATTGTCATATATTTACCTCATACCCAACCAGCTCCATCGAAAATATAATGAAAATATATGTTTTACTTTCAATTGATCGAGCCCATACACTATGATCTCATCTCAATATATTTAGCAATTAGGATATTCTAAACACTAGGGAATTCTTATAATCTTCACATATTTTATACATGGATACGAGTCATTAATTCAATTAAATGGACAATAATAAAACCCTAATCATCATTCAAGCTATCTGATGAAGAACATTCTATAGCCATGCATTTTCACCATCTAACACACAATTCAATACATTCAAATAGTTTCATAATCACAATTAGCTCATAATCCTAGTGAGCTTTAGAATTCAAGAAAACATAGAAGAAATCACCCAGCAATCAAAACCCTAGGTCATGCTTTTCTAGAATAATTGAAATTGGGTTTTTGATAAAATATTTTGGGGCACCAGGATGGAAGAATATTCTTGTTGAAAAACCCGCATACCTACTTCAAAGAATTTCCCACTTGAACTTGACCTTGAAGCCTTTGAATAATCCCTTGAAGAATCCTTAGTCTTGAGAGAGGAAGAAGAGGGGTTTGAGAGTGATTTTGATGTAGAATGAGGGTTCTTGGCTAGTTATCCCTCTAAAAACTTCCCATACCATGCTCAAAATGATGTAGTTTAGGAGTTAGGAGCATAGAATTTTATGAAAACACCCCTAGAAAAATGCAGGAAAAATCCCCCCGCCAACCCCCACGAGGCACTCCACGATTCGTGGGGTGGCAACGACTCGTGGGGACAAGTTGTGGAGTACACTGGCTAAAATTCCTTTTTCTGCTCTTCCTTCCCCATGGGTAACTTGACGAGTTTTCAGGTCCACAACGACTCGTCCCTCCTTCCGTGGTCTCCACTATCTCAGAACCTCACCAAAAATTTCCAATCTTCACCTAACGGCCGACCAAATGAGTCGTGGGGTTACCTAACAACTCATTGGGTCGTCCGTGGCCGCTGGTCTAGACTACACCTCTTGATTGCTCCCCACAGGTCTCACCACGACCCGTGGTGTCACCTAACGAGTCGTCCCACGGCTCGTTCTGTACAAAAATTTCCACCTTCTGTCTGAATTCTTTATTTTAGCCTAGAATATGATCTTAGAAACATTTGGGGTGTTACACATCAACTCAAAATTAGGGAGAATGACATTCCACAAACAGCCTTAAAGACTTGGTATAGTCACTATGAGTTCGTAGTTATGTCTTTTAGACTAAACGAATGCCCCTACAGCTTTTATGGATTTGATAATAGGGTGTTCAAGCAGTATTTGGATATATTCGTGTTTGTCTTCATAGATGATATTCTCATATACTCTCAGAGTGAGGAGGAGCATGTCGTTTATTTGAGGATTGTGTTGTAGACGCTCAAGGATCGCTAGTTGTTTGCTAAATTCAACAAGTGTGAGTGTTGGCTAAACTCAGTGGCATTATGGGACATTTAGTATCTAGCGAGGGTGTGTAGGTGGACTCTCAAAAGATAAAAGCAGTAAAAAATTAGCCTAGACCAGTTAGTCCTTTAGATATCAGGAGCTTCGTGGGTTTAGCTGGTTACTACAGAAGGTTTGTAGAGGGATTTTCATCCATTGCTGAACCATTGACTAAGTTACCCAGAAGAAGGTCAAATTTCAGTGGTCGGACACTTGTGAGAAGAGTTTTTAGGAGTTAAAGACTCGACTCAATTTATCCCCAGTGTTGACCCTACCGGAGGGCACAGATGGTTTTGTTGTGCATTGTGATGCCTCTAGGGGTTGGTCTTGGTTGTGTATTGATGCAACATGATAAGGTCATTGCATATGCCTCTAGACAGCTTAAGACTCATAGAAGAATTATCCGATGCATGACCTAGAGCTGGCGGTCGTGGTGTTTTCTTTGAAGATTTGGAGATAGTAGTTGCATGGGTGCATGTGGATGTGTTCACAAACCACAAGAGCCTTCAGTGTGTGTTCACTCAGAATGGGTCAGAATCTTCTTTGGTGACGGAAGATAAAGCTAGGCAAGATGAGGATCCTATTCCAGTGAAACTAAAGGAAGCTGTCCAGAATCAGAAGGTGGAGGTTTTCTCCCAAGGGGGAGGGTGTACTCCGATATCAGGGTCGATTGTGTGTGCCAGCTGTTGATGACTTGAGAGAGAGGATGTTGAACAAGGCTCATGGCTCTCGACACTTTATCCATCCAGGTGCCACCAAGATGTACCAAGATCTACGAAAAGTCTATTGGTGGAATGGCATGAAGAAGGACATAGCAGAGTTTATGGCTAAATGTCTGAATTGCTAATAGGTGAAGGTTGAGCATCAAAGACCTGGAGGTATGCTTTAGGACATTAGCATCCTCATTTGGAAGCGGTAAGAGACAAATATGAACTTTATTACAGGTTTTCCTCAAACACACCGACAGTGTAACTCTATATGGGTGATTGTGGACAGATTGGCCAAATCATCCCATTTCTTACCGGTCAAAACTACCAATTCAGCTGAGGATTATGCTAGATTGTACATTTGGGAGTTAGTTAAGTTGCATGGAGTTCCTTTTCCCATCATCTCGGATAGGGGTACTTAGTTCACCTCTCAGTTTTAGAGATCATTTCAAAAAGGACTTGGTATTCAGGCCAAGCTTAGCACAGCTTTTCGCCCACATACAGATGGTCAGGTCGAGCGGACTATTCAGACTCTTGAGGATATGTTGAGAGCATGTGTGATTGATTTCAAGGGTAGTTGGGATGATCACTTGCCTCTCATCGATTTTGTTTACAACAACAATTACCACCCTAGCATTCAAATGGCTCCATATGAGGCTCATTACGAGCGGAGGTGTAGTTTAACTAGTGGATGATTTGAGGTAGGTGAGGCTTTATTGATAGGGCCACATTCAGTTCATGAGGCCATGAAGAAGGTTCAGTTTATTAGAGAAAGGTTGAAAATAGCTTAGAGTCATTAGAGATCATATGCAGATGTTAGATAGAGAGAGTTGGAGTTTGAGGTTGATGATTAGGTATTTCTGAAGGTGTCTCCCATGAAGAGAGTGGTAGATTCAGAAAGAAAGGGAAGCTTAGTCCCCAATATGTTAGTCCTTATAGGGTTTCGAGACAAGTTTCAAGGTAGCATATTAGTTGGAGTTACCAGCAGAGTTAGCTTCGGTGCATCTAGTTTTCCATGTATCTATGTTGAAGAAGTGCATCGGTGACCTAGCTTTAGTTGTTCTAGTAGAGAGCGTAGGTGTGAAGGATAGCCTTATCTATGAGGAGGTACCTCTTGAGATCCTTGATTGTCAAGTTCGGAAGTTAAGAAACAAGAAATTAGCTTCAGTTAAGGTGTTGTGGAGAAATCAGCTTAATGAGGGAGTGATGTGGGACGCCGAAGCAGATATGATGGCTAGATAACCGCATCTTTTTCCTTCCTGCTCAGTTCCAACATGAGGTATTAGTTTCCTCCTTAGTACTCTATTCAATTTCATGTCAAGATCATGTCTCTAAGTTTCTTTCATGTCATAGCATGTATATATATTTCATGAATTTAGTTCAGTCATATAAATCAGTCCAGAGTCAGTCACTCCGTCAGTTTTTAGCTTCAGTTATTCAGTTTTGGGATTGTAGTTCCTTTCCTAGTCTTTCAGTATGCTTAATCTATATTCGAGGATGAATTTTCCAAGGAGGAGTTAATATAATACCCCAAAAGTTCCTAAGACCAGACCAGAGGGTTGAACCAGAGAAAAGCAGAAAAATCTCACCAGAGTCACAGGACGACTCAAGGGTTGAGTCATTGTAAGGATCAATGACCCATCGTGTCCCTCTTGGTAAGTCCCCAGTCAGTATTCCCAGTAAAAAAACAAGCCTATCAATGACTCTTTGGAATATCCAATGGGTCGTCCTGGGTGGTCGTTGAATGGAGTTCAAAAAAGGCCTAGATCTGAGTCAGTGACAATGAAGGGTGCAACGACCCATGATGGCGAGTAATGACTCATGGTAATGATTTGTTGGAAGGAAATCAAAATCTATGATAGGGTGGCCAAGGTGACGATGAGAGGATATGACGAGTGTTTTTTTCATGTAACAACTCATCTTGTCTAGTCATTGGTTGGAGAACCAGAAGAGTAACATAATTTTCCCTATAAGCAACGAATGGAGTGACGAGTTGTTGTTTCATATGAAGACTCATCCTGATCGGTCATTGGTCAGAACTTCAGTTGAGTACTAAAAGTTCTTTAGATACAATGGATGATTCAACGACCCATAGTATCCTACAACAACCCATAGTGGCCATTGTAGCAGGCAGACAGTTTTTATGCAAATTTTGGGGGGTAATTTCATAATTTCCCGAGCTTCTAACTTCCTAATGATGTCGTTTTAAGCCCTGAAAGGAGTGTTTTAAGAGGGTTTAGCCTATCCTTATTCATTAGGCTCTCATGCATACAATGTATTGAGATTCCCTTTCATGATCAAGCTAGAATTCTCCCTAATTTCTTCCAAAATTCTCTTGGGCTTTTATGGATAGATTGAAAATCAATTTACCACACCTCTAGTATTTTACAAATATTTTCTACAACTTAGCCGATTCTTCTAGTTTGAATTTCCTAAAGAAATTTGAGTAATTCTTTGAAAATTTTATTCCCCCAATTTTCCTAGTTTATGTTAAATTTATATGGTGCAAGCTAAAATGAACTTCTCAATCGACACTCGAATTCATTACTCTCTAGTCCTTGTAGTATTCGACCCCTACACTCGTTGGGTTACTTGTTTTGGTACAACAACTGTATATATTCTTTTATTTAAGAATATATTTTGGACATTATCAAAAATGGCGTCGTTGCCCGGGACTGGCATTTGATGATCTTGGGATTGATTGTTAAATTGAATTAGTGTGCATCATAGCTACTTGATTTGATTTTCTGCCTTGTTGTTAGGAACCAACCACCTCATGAGCCATCACTCCCAAGTAGGAGATAGCTTAGTGGAGGGGAACATGGAACTTAACGAAGATAATCTGGTGATGTCGAAAGTTGCAGGTGCCATTCGCGAATGCGGTGTTCCATGTTACTAGCACCATGTTGCACTTATTGCAGATGAAAGAGCTTTTTGGCGGCAATCCAAGTGAAGATGCAAATCGGCACTTGAGGAATTTCTTAAAAATTTGTCAGCCCTTCAACATCACAAACATTAGTCAAGAGTGAATCAGGCTGAGACTCTTCCCTTTCTCATTGACAGGGAAGCAACAATGTGGTTGGAGGAACTTCCTCCGGGGTGCATTACCTCATGGCAAGAGTTAACCGAGGCTTTCCCAGATCGGTCTTTCCCTCCCTCAAAGATGTTACAACTGAGGGATGATATCACAAACTTCCAAGAATAACAAGGAGAGCATTTTCATGAGGCTTGGTTGAGGTTTAAGAAGAAGGTTGCTCTTTTCCCAAATCATGACTTACCGGATGGAGTGCTTCTCCAAAGTTTCTATAGGGCCCTGAATTCAATCAACAAATTCGTTGCTAATAACCTAGCTGGGGGATCAATCATGGACCAAACTTATGGGTTAGCCAAAGCTCTCCTTGACCGAATGACAAAAACCAATAAGGCTTGGCACACAAGGGAGACGAGTGTGTCCACTCATGAAATCAGCTCAAGTGCATTGGCAGCGGAATTGCGAAAAAGGGAGGATGAGCGGGATGAGACTCTGGCCAAGATGATGACACAATTAGAATTGATGACCAAGCATGTGATGGGAGCAGGTCTGAAGGTGGTAAACACTGTGGGATTGCAAAGTCCCTGGCAATATGAAAGAGAGCCTTCACCACCAATATACGATGAAGAATGCCAATATATAGGTAACCAAATAGGAGGGCCTTGACCGGGCTTTCAAGGAGCAAACCAGGGTCCGTGGCGCCCAAGGAATGATAACCAAGGGTGGAGAAATCGTGAACATCAAGGATGGCCCGAACGGAATGAGAGGTGGAACAATAGAGAATCAAACCAAGATGGTGATCGTTACCATCGAAGTGCAAATCCATACATTCCACCTCCTAAGGATGAAAATCCTCAAAACCAGCCAGGAGTGAGTGATGCGGGTAGCTCCAAAATTGAAGACATGATCTCAAGAGTCTTGAAGAAGGTGAAGTGGACCGAAAATGGAGTGAAAGAATTAAGAGGGGAAGTGTCTAACCTCGCTCAAATAGTGAGTTCACACTCGGCATCCATCAAGCATTTGGAAGATCAAATGAATCACCTATCAGCCCAAATGAACCCGAGAATGGAAGGTACATTACCTAGTGACACAATGCCTAATCTGAAAAAAGATGGTCAATGTATGGTTATTGTCACTAGAAGTGGTAAGAGTATTGGAGATGTACTAGGAAAGCCTAGTAAGGAGGAGAACATAAAAGTAGTTGATGAAGATAAGGTTGATGAAATGACAATGATTCTGGAGAATGAAGAAAAGGATGAAGAAGAAACATAGGAAAGGGATGATGAGACCCACATTCAAGTGGATAATGAGGAAGCGGGCATGAAGGCCCCGGTTGATGATAGAGCTGAAGTAAGACTTCCACCACCATATCCACAACGACTTACCAAGAAAAAGAAGGAAGATCAATTTAAGAAGTTTGTTGACATGTTTAGTAAGTTGTCCATAAACATACCATTAGTGGACGCTTTAATCCAAATGCCTGGTTATGCCAAGTTTAGGGAAGACTAACTGAAAAAGAAGAAGGTGGTTGATGTGGGAAATGAAGAGAGAATGCACCATTGTAGTGCATAATGATGAGCAACCTTGCCCCAAAAAGGGACGACCCTGGAGCTTTTACAATTCCATGCACGATTGGTGTTTGTGTGTTTACGAAGGCTCTATGTTATCACGGTGCAAGTATAAATCTAATGACCCTGCTCACTTTCAAGAAATTAGGCCTCGGAAGTACAAAATCAACATCAATGCGGCTACTAATGGAAGATAGGTCAATCAAAAGACCTGTGGGGGTGCTAGAAGATGTGCTGGTGCGAGTTGACAAGTTCATTCTCCTAGCTGATTTTGTTATTCTGGATTGTGACATGGATGTGGAAGTTCCCATTATTTTGGGAAGACCTTTGTTGGCTACCGGGAGAGCAGTGGTAGATGTGGAACTTAGAGAGTTAAAACTTCAGATTGGTAGTGAGGAAGTCACCTTCAAGGTATGACCATCCGCCCGAACTCCACCTGAATGCAATTTAATTGGAGTATTGCAAAATGATGACGAGGATAAGGGAGTGAAGCTGAGCAAGATGGATGCAGATGATAAACCGTTGAAAATTAAGAACTGAAGGAAAAAGGACTATGTCATGCCATGATGACGTTTTTATTGAATTATTTGACGTTTTTGTTGTTTTCGTTTGTGTAGGACTTGAGAAATGGGAAGCAAAGTGAGATGAAAATCATGAAGGGAGTATCAGCGAGAGACCGGCGAGCCGTCAGTATCGATATGGGATCGCCGAAGATAAGGGAGCACAAAGCAGAAAGGTGAGTGTTGAACTGAAGCATCGGCGGGACACCGGTGAATTGCTGAATCCAATTCGTGGGTCATAGGTGTATCGCCGATCTGAAGTAGAACACCTGAAGCGAGGCTTAGATTCAGCAGATGACCGATGGGCTACAGTCTCAATTTGTGCACTGTCGATGCATCGCCGAATGGAACCAGATCACTGGGTACAAAATAGGTTCAAATGCAAGGTAGCGGAGAACCGCCGAATTGGACCAGTGAATCACTGGTTCATCGCCGGTCGGGATCATCCCGAAGTAAAATGAGAAATTTAAAATGACTGGCCCACAAAATGCCAAATACTTTTCCAGCCGCCCTAGTTCTGCAAATATTCCAATAGCCTCCCTTTCCCAACATTTTTCTTTCCATTTTTGTCTCTCCATTACCCAACATTCCCTATTCCCCACAAATTCTCATTTTCACCTCTCCATTTTCCCACATTTTCACCTTCCCACTCCCCACCAACTCACCCACATTAAGCTCCCCACCTTCCCCTCCACCTATCACATTCCCACTTTTTGCCTATAAATACCCATCCATATTTCACCATCAAAATCACCCTACTCTCAATATCTACTCTATACTCACTTGAAGGTGCTCCTGCAAATCTTAAGCTAGTTCTTTTTGTTAAGGCTAGTAGAGTGTGCAAATAGTCTCCCAATCCGGTAACATCTCTTTGACCCCTGTTTTAATTTGAATGTGCTTCCATGATTCTGTAGGTGTATTATTTCCCGTGCTTTCTTTGTTGAAATTTTAAATGTTTTATGCTTTTGATTGAAGTGGGTATGTGCTTTTATGTTGAGATTATGAAGAGGGTGAAGTATGAGTAACCCATTTTCACTAGGCATCACATTTTTCCCAATGATAGACCGGGTGACACTAATCTTAAAGGCATAAACGTCATGAATAGGTGTAAGAATGGAGTATGATTGCTGGTCTTTTGATTGTGGTAAAAATGTGTTAATGGGTATTTGTATGAAAGAATGTCAGAATTAGGGACAGGCAAGCCAGCCATTCGCTGGTCCTATTTGGTGAAACGCCGCTCGAGGCGTCGGTTCACTCTGAAGTTGGTCTTGTCTACTGAGTGAATCCGGCGCTACGTAGGAAGCTCGCGAAATGTGACCAGAGAAACACTGCTGGAATAGATGATTATTCCCAGATATTCCCCAGTGCTCTGTTAGACACCGATGTCTAGTCGGCGTGCGCGAATTGCCTTCGGCGAACCGCCAATTGTTCATCGGTACCATTTTTTTCAGAATTGATTGATCATCACTTGATTCTCAATTCTTCTTTATTTTAGTTTCCTTTACATTGATTTTTATGTCAATATCTTGACACTAATATACTTTTTGCAGAAACACAAATCATGTCATCCTCTAGGTCATCAGACAAAGGAAAGGCCCCTGCTGCATCTGCTAGCAAGGGTAAAGGAAAAGCAAAGGTTGCTCCCCCATGGGCTAACACTAAGGAGGATATAATTCTATGTGTTCCTAACATGAAGGAGCACTACGTCATCTGCCAAGGATGCTCTATTACCGTAGAGAAGAGATTCGACTTGGCTGAGTTGAAGGGGGACTTCCCGAATATAACAGATCAGTTCACCCACTGGAAATGGCATGCATTTGCAAACCTTTTGCCGCCATACTACCCCATCCTTGTCACCGAGTTTTATTCCTCCCACCAGGCCCGTCAAGATAGGATGCAACATCGGGATAAGGTGGAAGAATTTCCCTGCCTTCTTTGATTCGTGGGGTAGAAGTGGATATCACCCCGACCGTCATCAATTATTTGTTTTGGGAAGATGAGATAGACTCTGCTGATCTTGGGCATAATTGCATGCCCAAGTGCTACTTTATAACTCAATTTAGTCTTGTTTATCTACTTATTTATATACATTCTCATGTGATTTTATGTAAATGAGAATATATACTAACCAACATGATTAGTCCTTGTTTTTGAAGGTTAATAATGCATTTGAGGAACTAATTCATGATTTTGTGAAGTGGAGGAATGGAATCAAGAGCAAAACGTGAAAGTCAACAAGAAAACATGCAATAACTGGCACCCTGCGCAATAGGGGTCGTGGCACGCTGCCAACACGGCAACACTTAACCGAAAATTTGCATTTTTTGGCACATTCCAGTGAGGGTACGCGTTACCTCCGTGTCATAGGGGTCAATTAGGGCGTTCAGCTCTGTGACACGGAGCTGTTCCACTACAGGCCAAATTTTGTATTTTTTCAGCATAGTATAAATTGAACCCTTAGCTTCTAAAATCATTAGACACGCGATTTTCTGGAAAAATCGAAGGGAAGCGCGAAGGAGACTTGGATAACTCCTCTTGGGTTCATCTTTTCTTCATTTCTTTTCATCTATACTTGTAAGTAAACTACTATAAACATGGTTGTGAGTATTTGTACAAACATGGGTGGCTAGAACCCTCCATCTAGGGTTGAGGCCATGGATATGATTGTATTTGCTTAGATTCGTTTTGGGTTGAGTTGTTAGTTGTTGTTTTGTCTTACAATCTTATTATTGTTGTTTTTATGCTTGATCACCATGAAAACAAGTGGGTTAAGCTTGGGTGGAAGCTTGGAAGAGCAAACCTAGGCAAGAACATAAGAATGTAGGAAGCAAGTTCTTGTCTTTTGATAAGATTTGTGGATTAGGATAGGAATATACCTAATTTACCTTGTTTGGTTGATAAAATGGGAAGATAGAAAGACACCAGCTTAGAATTGTACTCCACCGCTCGAAGGAATAGTTGTGAAGCTAAGTTTGGTTAAATGGTTGGAGGTACGGAATTCCCCAATCAAGGGCATAAACCCCATAAACCACATCCACGTAGTGAATTGCCCACGAACTACAAATGACATCCTCGCTCAACGATGTAGTAGTGAGGCTAGTTTGTTGTGTTTAGAGGTTCGGAAGACCATGAACATGCAATTCCAATTATGTGAGACAACAATTGATAATTTCATACTTAACCCATTATGAATTGTAGCATTGCATGATTATCCGGCTTTAACTCTAGTTTTGTTTTGTATTGTGATCACCGGCAAAAATAGCATGCCCGAGATACGCTTTATGACTTAAATTAGTCTTGTTTATCTAAGTTATTGTATACATTTTCATGTAATTTTATATGAAGTGAAGATTTGTGCTAACCAACATGATTAGCCTTTGTTTTGTAGGTTTTGATGACTTTTGAGTAACTAATCCATGAGTTGGTGAAGTAGAGGCTTGGAAATGGAATTAACACGCGAACGTCGGCAAAAAGGAGGCACAAAACAGCCCACCTGCTCATTGGCAACGTGCCACGACAGGCAGGCCGACCACAACAGCCCACCTGCGCGTTGGCAAGGTGCACGGCAGGTTGGCTGCGCGACCAAGAGGTGGCAACGCACTGCCCAAGCAGCGTGACACGCTGCCAACGCGGCAGGGTGCTGCCGGGGACAAGTTCGGGTGATTTCCAGAGAGCCTCCGCGTTCGTAGCGTGTCACAGAGGCAGTGCTCCGTGATGCACTCCGTGACACGTTGCTTGTTATTCCGGGAAAGAGTCCTACTACTATAAATAGCACACTTAGGTTTATTTTTCATAATTCAGACTTGGTGGAGTAAGGACGTGGGTTACAGGCAGTTGAGGGACGAAAAGTTCAGGGTTTTTTCTCTCTTTCTTTCTTCTTTAACTCAATTGCTTGTATGATTAACACTCATTTTATGATGATTAATCCACAAATGAGTGGCTAATTCCTCTCCTTGCTGAGGTTGTGAACAATTGTGATGAAATTTGATTATTGATTATCTGGTTTTTCATCTTTACTTCCATGTTGTTCTATTAATTCTTTTTCTTACTACATTGGTGTGTGGCCGCCATTAATGTACATCTAAAAAGTCTGATTTCACTCGAGAGAGCATGAAATTGGAAAGTTGTGAATTAATAGGATATTGTTCTTTACTTGGTTTGGGAAAATTGAGTTTTGATGTGCTTTCAAGATAGAAATATACCTGAAAGTCGTATTAGTCAATTTAGGAACCAGAATTGTATGGCTAGAACATGAATTGCATTTGATCACATAAATGTAGACGGATGGTTCATGATTCTTAAGTGAGATTAAATACGAGAGTTTTAATCTCTTGGCAAATGTTCTTGGCTAGCAACAGGAAGAAAAGATTAACCAATTTATGATGATAATCAGTTTCATTACATGTTCGGTTAACCTTAGCATGCTCTTATCCATAGTTCAGATTTAAAGTAGATAATTGTTCTTAGTTTTAGTATAAAATTTATCAAACAAACTATCAACTTTTTGGTTACATTGTTGTCAGCATATTTAGAGGTAAAATATAGTATACTTGAGCAAATTACACTTAACCCAAGTCTCTGTGGGATCGACACTTGGCTTACTAAAGCCACTTACTACTTGTTCGACCATGTGCACTTGCGTGTTATTTTATATAACCATATAAAACAGCCGAACATATTGCTTCCAAATTATTTTGTGTCACCCTCAAGATTTAATTACAAATTATTGAAAACTTCTAAAATCAACCTCTTAACTAACAGTTGAACTTGATAATTCACTTAACCAGTCCCTGTGGGTTCGACATTTCGGCTTTTAAAAAGGGCCACTATATTACTTGTACGACTCGTACACTTGTGGGCAGCCATGGAATACATAGCACTGGTGGCCAATATGAAATACCAATATAGGTGGGTGGCTAGTATTATTGCTGCAGATAATCCCTTATGGGCCTCCATGGGTAGCAAAATCTCTCGCCATGATTTGAAATTTGAGGCCAAGCTATGGTTGTATTTCATTTGCTCTCGCATCATCCCACTGAACAAGGAGCAGCGGGTGACCATGGAAGCAGTTATCTTGATCGCTTGCATTATGTCTGGGGTCCCCATCAACTTTGGTGAAATTGTTGCACAACAAATAAGAAGAAGGCGTGGCAGTCTAGCACTTCCATGCCATATGTTGTGTTGATCTCGCAGCTTTGTGCGGCAGCCGGAGTGCCTCTATTTTTGGACTAGACTCCTTCCTCTTCTTTAGGAGTAATCACTATTGACAGGAAGAGAGATGCAGAGGCACCGATAGTGAAATGGAAGTGCCTGCAAGCCTTCAGTGTACAAGAGGAAGCCCTCTCCCATGGGTCAGCCCAATCTCCCACCGCCCTAGAAGTCAATGTGCCCCAGCCTGAATTGTCGGGCCAAGCATTGGGTGACATGCCCCAGCCCAAAGCATCTCCACCTCCTCAATCTTCTTAATCCAGTGGTCTCCACCGCCTTGTGGAGATGACAAACTCGCATGAGATCCAACTTCAACATTTGGCCAAGAGTCTCCCCGCCTTAATTGCCAAAACTATCAAGAAGGAGCTCAAATCGCTCTATGACAATTTTGCCACTTTGTGCAAGAGGGTGGATACTGTAGAAGGGGCTGTCACGTCCCTCCGAACTGAGGTGAAGGAATGGAAAAGTCGTACCTCGGTTAAATTTCCCGGCATGAGTGCTTTAGATGTTGCTATGGCTGCTCCATCCTCAGCTCAGGGTCGATTGATGATTTGTTTGAGGGGTTGGGCGACGACTTTTCTAGGCTTGGTGATGCCAGCATAGGTGATGGTGGTAATGAGGCTGATGATGACGAAGAGTGACCCGTGCAGGGAGTTTCTTGTCTCTTCTCCCATTGATTTTTTTTGCATAATACATTGGGGACAATGTATGATCTTAAGTGGGGGGAGGAATGAGCGTTGTTGATGGGGGGTATTTGTGTTTTATGTTGTTTTGTTTCTTAAGCTTGAGTAAGTCCATCCTTTGTCGGGTTGTTTTGATTGATGATTTCTCTTTTCGGGCGTGTTTTGTTTTGAATGAATGATAATTGATTTGTGTTTTTGTGAGTAGTAATTAGTGACTCATTGGGGTCTCCGATTTTAAACATTGTATTGTATTTTAAAAAGTTTCGAATGAGATGATCCCAAATTTCTTTTTTGCCATTGTAAATAGAGTAGTGTAGAAATTAGAACTCCGAGGATTTTCTTTCTACCACGATTCTTTCCCAAGGAGCATTCTTTTATTTCAGCTAATTTTGTTGTCGAACCCGGTTGGCTTTTCCCGATGATGGATTGAGTGGCGACATTCTTAAGGGAAATGACATGTTACTTTGAGTTTGTTGTGAAGTTATTTTAAGAGGCATCAACTAAAATTTTTGTTTTTTTCTTATGATTGGAATGAAAAATGTGAAAACAAGGGCATGAAAAAGAAGAGAGTGAGCAAGCATTGGCACCGTAGCATAGTAATCTTAGTCGTACGTTGTAAAATTCCATGCTTGACTTATGATGTTTGCATGCGTGATGTCCTAATGTGATGTTTTGTTTTGGAAAATGACTCTTGTAGACCCTTCAAGGGTGATGCTTTGTGTGGAAAGGATATTTTTGTTAATCTTGTGCATTACATCACTTACCCTAAATGTGATTCAAGGGGAAATTCTAGATATAGTTGCACCAAGGAAATGAGTTGAGGCCTTCAGTTGTCTAGCCACTTCAACCATATGCCCTCCATGATCATTAATCTTTATGAGCTAATTTTGAGCCTTAAAATTTTTCATTGGCAACCACATTACAAGCCTCTAGACCATTCTTAAATACCTCTTTTGGCCCCAGTCTCCCTAAATGCTGAAGAAAGACTCAAGGCCTAAGAAAAAGGGATGAGAAAAGGAAATGTAAAAAATGAGTCAAGAGCCTAAGTTTGGGGGTATGCAAAACAAGAGGGGAAGACAAGAATCATAGGGAAAAGGGAACATCACCTTTAGTCAAAATGCAACAAGATGAATTCAAAAAGAAAAAGACTATTTGTGTGAAGTGGTGTTCCCTATTAAGGTAATAAGGCTAGTGATAGAAGCCAAAGAGGGGTTATAAGGTGAACTATTAAAGAAATTAAAGGCATCAACAAAAGAAGCAAGAAAAAGGAGGTTGAGTGAGCAAAAGTGTTGTAAGGCATGGCATGAAAAGCATTATAGAGGATCTAGTCACTATATCCAAATATTTATCCTACCCTAACCTTAAGCCTACATCACATCCCGCAAGTCCTAAATGATTCTAGGTGCAACTACTCTACATTAGTGGTGAATTACATGCAGGGCAAGCCTATGGGTCAAGTGTATGCATGAAGATATCTTTTGGGAGAGTGAGTGTGAGTATCTCTTCCAATTGATCCCAGATATGCATTCAAAAGGTCAAAAAGTCAAGAGAATAGGGATCCTTATATATGGTGAGTGGCATCATTCCTTTTAGGGCTATAAGAGCATTTAGAATTCATATGGGCATAGGACAAGGAGTGCAAACTAAGGCAAGATTTAAATTTTCAGTGATAACAACCTTAGATGCTACTTGTGTTACTTGGTTCAGAGTTGTTCTTGTGTGGTTAATGATTCCTTTCAAGAAAGCTTTACTTGATTTAACGTTGTCGCCTTCTTGAAACACCTTCAGTGTTTTGGTCTTTTGGGGTCTTTCCTCCTCTTCGGTGAGCATTATGATCTTTTTTTTGGGTTGTCCTAGTTCAAGTGGTCAGCGAAGTTTAATTGTGAAGAAATGTGACCTCTTACTCAATAGTTGAAGTATTGCATTACTTGAGGACAAGAAATGATTCAAGTTTGGGGGTTTTGATGAGTTGGGAATTTACCAACTCATTAGACTCTAAATTTTGAGTTTTTGCTTAGTTCTCGAATTGATTAATTGAATTTTATGCCCTTTTTGCTTTTATTGTGTGCAGGTGCCTAAGTTGAAGAAAAAAGCTAAAATAGGGGTAAAATGGAGGAATTGAGCAGAAGTGGTGAGATGCAGGTGTTAACCGGCAAAACGCCGGTTGAGAGGATGATGGTCACTGCCTAGGCAGAGGAATGCCACCAACGGTTCACGAATCACCTACTGCGGAACGCCGGTGCGATCGCCGAAGGACGCTTAGAAAAATCTGGAATTGGCATTTAAGGTTCGGCAGTTCACGGATTGGCATAGGCAAAATGCTGGGTGAACCGCCGAAGTTCGCTGATAAGGACTAAAGTAAGAAGAGCAAGCAGCCAGCAGTTCACGGACTTCATCGGCGAACCGCCGGTGCCTTCGCTGGTTCCAGAGAGATGCTATTAAGGGTAAAATTATCCATTGCTGAAAAAGGAAGGAAAAGTACCCTACTTTTCAGGGTATAAATAGAAAAAGAGGTACATTGCAAAAGAGGAGAAAAAAGAGGGAGAAGATATAGAGATTGAGATTTAAGCAAAAGTACACATCACATCATCTTTCCTTTTTAGCTGAAGACTATTTTTAGCTGAGAAAAGGGATTTTGATTGAAAGTTGTAAAAGATACTTTGTTCTCCTTTCTTCTTTGGTATTATTTAGTTTTAGTTGTAGTTGAAGGATAATTATTCTTTTGATTTATCTACTCTTCTTATTAAATTCAATGATGCTTTTGATGATTGTGTTTTTGAATTTCTTAACTATGAGTAGCTAAAATCATTAACTAGAGTTGTGTGATGATGAATACTTAATTGGATTGGGTATTGCTAGAGTTAACTTCTTAATGTTCAATTGAGTGTAAATCTATTAGATTCCTTTCAATATATTAATGAAGATCCATTTATGATGATATGGGTCTATCTATACCTGCTTAATTGTTGTTCGAGAGGGAATAATTAAGTATTGGAAGGGAATCTAGTAGTGGGTATGGATGTGAGGTTGTAAAATTAAGCTAGTAATGGCTGAAATTACTTCCTTCTTCCTAATTAGCAACTAATAACTAGGAATAGTGAAGTTGTTGATCCAAATCAATTCGGGTGTGTTAAATTGCAGCTATAATTTGAGAAAATTCTAGTTAAGGGTAGGCAATAGGCTAAGAAGCTGAGGCTACCTATTTCCCGAGATTATTTACATTTATTGAACTTATGAAGTTAACCTAGTCCATCCCAATCTAATTAGTATTTCGTCTACACCACACCTCTACTATTTTACAAATATTGTCTACAACTTAGCTGATTCTTCTAGTTTTAATTCCCTAAAGAAATTTGAGTAATTCTTTGCAAAGTTTATTCCCCCTATTTTTCGAGTTTTATGTCAAATTTATATGGTGCAATCTAAAATCAACTTCTTAATTGACACTTGAATTCATCACTCTCTAGTCCTAGTGGGATTTGACCCCGACACTCGTTGGGTTACTTGTTTTGATACAACGGTCTTGTATATTCTTTGATTTAAGAATATATTTTGGATGTTATCAACAAGCCCATGCAAGTTAAGGATGTTTTTATGATTTAGCCAAGGCTAATAAGATTAGCTTATCATATGGTTTGGAGTCAAGACTCCTAATATAGCTTATGACATGCTTGGAGCCAAGACTCCCAATATTCAGATTTCAAGCTATGTATGAGATTATAACTTCAGCTTCATTGAAAAATGATGTGAGCATTATTCATGTTTTTGGGAGTAGTGTCTAGCATCGAGTAGGCTTGGGGTCTGGAGGGTCCCCGAACTACGCGCTAACGTAGGTATATGTATATATGTTTGGGACTTCTCAAAAGAGTTTTCCCCCACCCTAAGGGGTTTAGCTTGATATTCATATCATGGTTTAGCTTTCTTAGCCCTGGCAAGATTTTAAACAGCTCTGTCCACTTGAGTGTGATAGTTGGGGCATCATGTAAGCTCTATTGTGATGGTGTCGATTATGAAGAGTCTCCCGTTGTTCCTCATGATTTTAGTTATTCATGTTCAGGGGCTTAAGAGATTATGTTTTATAGCAGATTTGATCCAATGATCAGTTTATAAGCTTTAACTTACAATTTCAGCTATGACAAGTCATATGATTTCTATTTCTAAATCTTGGGTCACTATGTTCAGTTACAATAACCAGCTTATGATTATGTATATCTCGGATATATTTTTTAGCATGCAGTCCTTACTCTCATTATCTTTTGATTTATATGCATGTTTTACTTACCTTACATACTCAGTATATTTCAAGTACTGGGCGCATACTTTATTCTATATCATCTCATGATATAGGTTCGAGTGATCCAGTTCAGTCTCGTCAATAGCTTGCTTCCTCTTCAGTCAAGTTCAGCCCCCGCTTTGAGTGAGTCCTCATTATCCGAGGACATCTATCAGGTTAGATTTGTTATGTCAGTTTACTTTAGACTTGTAGATAGCTGGGGGCTTGTCCCAGTATCTGATCAGTTAGTAGAGGCTTTCTCAAACATAGACTAGTATGATCAGCTTTGAGATTCAGCGTTGTGATGTATTCGCTTGATTTATGTTCTATGGTATTCAGTATTCCGCTTATTTATGTTCTATGGTATTCAGTCTTCCGCTTATTTATGTTCTTGTCATTTTCCACTTGATTATGTTATTAAGTCATGCTATGTATGTACTATGGGTTAGCTTGGAGTCATTCGTGGTTTCAGGTCCAATGTCTCGATTCGGGGTCCCAACTCGGGTCGTGACAAAAATATCCTTAGGATCACATAAGAAAATTTTTCCCATCAATGACAACGGTCAACATAATGACTCGTTAGTCCTCATAACAGCTTGTTATGGCCTCTTGTTACATCTGGAACAATTTTTTTGTTTTCTGATCTTCAATCGATGGACAGTCCAGAGGACTCGTTACTTACTACTATGGGTCATTACTTGGCTCATCGTCAGTGAACCAATATGCCTAGTTTCTTATTTCCCCTCACCACGGATTGATAGAATGGATCGTCACTTGAAGTAACGAGTCTTTACTTGTCTCGTTCTATGAGTCCTTGACAGCTTTCTGTTGGCTACTATTTGAAGTCTAGGATCAAATCTTAGGATCTTCTACACTATAATCTTAGGGTTTTCAAAAAAATCCATATCAAGATTTCAAGAATGGATTTTTGGTGTTCTTCCCTAAAGTTTGAATTTTTCTTTGGACATTTTTGAGTGATTAAGGTATGTAGTACCCATGAACGTATTCAATAAGGGAAGTGCGACAACCACGAATATATATTGATATCACTACTATGCACATGTAAGAAGGTTCCTAACTATGCTCAGTGCAGGAGTTGCATGAAATAAAGAGAAGAATAAGAAAATGATCATCTAGGACTCTGTTTAGAGAAGGGATGCACAGACCTAGAGCCAAGAAATTTAAACTAAGGGAGAGATGGTGCAGTAAAGCCAGACAGTTCACATTTCCCTGGTAGCGAATGGCTTTGAGAAGTTATGTTGTATAATAAACGCCATCAATCAATATTCACAATACAACTCCAATTTTACGTGTTCAACCATCCTATCGACAAGTCTTAAACACACCAAAAATGACACCTAAATGCAAAACATATTCTAACTCCAATTATAATCACGAAACAAAAACTACTCACCAGGGTAAAGGCACAATTCAAAGGCTACAAAACAGTCAACATGTACGATATACCAACGATACAGATTCAATGAAAAACATGCCAAAAGAAGAAAGAATGGCCTTAACATATCTCAAGTTCGATGACAAAGATTTTAGCTGAAACTTCATGCTACAAGACACCAAGAAACTGAGAACGAGCAGTTATTCAACCAACCAACACGACACCACAACTAATTCAATAATAGAAAACACGTACGACACGTATACTCTAAAATTTCTACAGATTCAATTCTAGAATCTTCAATATGAAGATATAACGATACTTATGGATCCATATCTATGATAATAATATAGAAATCAAAGAGGAAGAGTGCTGACCCAGCTTTTCTACAAAAAACAACCAATAACTGAAAGAAAAATAAGACACAAACACGAGCAACTCGGCAATTTTGACGATTTTGACGATTCTAACGATACTTATGGATCCATATCTGTGATAATAATATAGAAATCAAAGAGGAAGAGTGTTGAACCAGATTTTATACAGAAAACAATCACTAAACAAAAGAAAAACAATACACAAACACGAGATATTAAATAGCTTTGACGATCTAGACACGAAAAGAAGCTTGGATCATGAATTAATCTTCATGATCTTCAAGAAATCTAAGAATACTAAGGGAGAGAGCCACTATATAGAATCTGAAAAATATGATAAAGATATGACCAAATCGACCAAGAAAACTTTATATTGTCCTCCACTGACCTAGGGCCCGCCTAGACATATCTGGCCTCACGAAAATACAAATATCTCTATTCTGAAGTCGTAGTGATGAATCATTTAATGCATTGAAAATTAGACTCATAGACCTTTATTTTGATTTATTTTTCCCCTTAAATCTTTATATATTGTGAAAAAAACTATAATACATCTAACTCCAATTTAAGAGAATTTCAAAAAGTAATTTGCGATAACTTTTGCCGACTTTTGTTTTACAAATTACTTGACTTCAAATCTTAACATACGATCATACAGTGATCCAAATACCTCATAACATATCCTTCTTAACATATTAATCACTCTTAATCCCACCTCAAAAGTACGAGTTTATTGCTTAAATTATACGGAATATTGCAAAAAACATGATACTTTCTAACCAATTTTGTGAGATCAAAATTTATCTTTATTTATGTTAAGCGATCTCATAGCCTTGAGGGTCAATAAAATCACTTTAATCCATATAAGAATTTGCGGAAGCTTTATGTAACAAATTCCCGGGAACCTTTATATGCTTCAAAATAATTTAAATTATTCAAGAATTTATATATAAACTTCACTGTTTAGATAGACATAATGACCCAGCATTATACGTATTCAAGTGTTTATGTATTGTTAGATTGAAAGAAACCTCATTGCATCCACCATAGAAGAACAGATCTTCATACAATAATGTCAGGACTTTTGTGGGAAAACCTTTATGACACAATGCACAAATCATACTTTATATCTTATGCTTTGATTTTTTTTTTATTTGACATTCGCCTAAAAATTCATTTATAACTCACTGAAATTATACTATGATCTTTAGACTATAAGTCCAAAATATCATTTTTTCAAGTGAAATAAATTATATTTGATTACGTAATTTTATTTGGTCAATTATTTATCTATCCATATTTTTAACAGATTTAATTTTAAGATTCTTGTCAATATTTATAACGTTGAGTGCTATATTATATTACAGATACCCTCGATGGTTATTTGGTATCGGTTTCACTACAACATAACTTATCGAGAACTCTTCATTTTATATCATTTTTAGATACCTGAACCTTTTCTAAGGTTTTATAAAGTGTTATGTCATGGTACTTTTTTAAAACATTTGCTGACCACCTTGATCATTTGCTCCTCTCCTTCTTCAAGGAGTTTTACCTTGATAGCCGATTGGTCTATCACGCTTTAGACATGCTATAAACTTTATCCTTTAAGTACTTTGCATTAGAGCATTTACAATTAGATCATAACATAGGATCAGCAAATGTACCTATCAATTTGTTTGCAATATTTTGCAAATGAATTATCTCTTGATCTTGAAGTTCACACACATTTTTTTACGAGGATCTAGATAATTCATTCCACATAATTTTTTAGCTACTAATCATCTCCCTTGATATTAGTAAATCTAATATTTACCTCCTAACCTTATTTGGGGACTCATCTTTATGCGTGGTGGGGTAATTGAATTATATACCGCACATTCAAAATTTTAGATGAAAATTATTTTATTTCCAACCCTGAACCAATTGTTATAGGAGAATCTTATTGGCTTGACACGTACAATTATTGCTACATATCAACTAAACACATCTCATATTAAATTTTATTTGGGAGTTTTGTTTTCATAACCAATGATTTAGGTATAATTGGAGCCATATAATTTCTACTAAACAACCTCGCAAACTCAAATTACAAGTTGATATAAAAGCACATGTGATCATACCGTAGATGCATCTACAAAATCATATAATAGCAAACGGTCCGCGTGACAAGTGAACAGGCTCATATTCACCTTTTTATATGTTTCAAAAATTTAAGATATATAATCTCAATCTTAGCCGGTATAATATTTAATTTTTTACGAGAACAAGCAACAGAAGAGAATTCTTGAAGAATCTTTTATTTCTCCAATATGTAATCATGTGAATTCTCAGTTATTTTAACATTTAACTTAAAATTGCTAACTGTCCTTGTCAACTGATATAATTTCTATAAACTTTTAGTTCACTATCGTATGTGATTCTATCAATATGTCCATATTTATATACTACAAACTGAAAAAAAGACGGGTTGCCTTTTACATAAACATTTATAACCCGCTTTGATTGTAATAATACGAAAATCTTAAATCTTCCCATAATTTATATTCTCACTATAATTATTATTTTTTGACCAATGTTGTTAAACCTCAATAAGATTCTTTTGAGACTTATAATAACCCCAATATTTTAAATAAATTTTATTCCTCCGGATAGTAACACATTGGCTCTTTCGAAGCTCTCAATATTTGTGTACTACCACATGTTCCATAACATTATATGTATGGTGAACATCTCTTTTTAGGAAGAAAATCATATTATTATCTTCATGGTCAAAATAATTACAAGCAAGACCCATTTTCTGCTTTATTTTTGCTTTTAATATTTTTTATATAAAAGATAAAAATATTTTTAAACAAGGTCTAACAAAATCATTTTTGACATACCATATATACGCAATCACTAGCAGATTCATATGACCACACTATTATTTATTTTGATCATAGTCTAAACCTTTATACGCAAGAATTATTTCTTGTTTTTATCCTTCAATAGTTCATGATAGGACATGCTACAATATTTATGATATACTAAAAGTACATGACCAATGACCTTTGTGCTAAAATATTTTTTATTTCTCTCAAGTCTCTTATAAAGGTGAGTTGTGATATTCACCCAACCATACATGAGCATCGCATTATCCATAATTTTCACTATATATTGACACATTCAATTTCAAAAATGACTAAGCAATCATTGATTATTACAAGTCTCATTATTTTCAAAGAATGGACTATAATCATATGTATGTGCATCATAAATTTTCACCAAAAAGCTCATTTATCATGCCTTAAAATTTATCATATTTATATGACTCACATCAACTTCACTTTGAAAGGTTAAATGCTCCACTTTATCTTCCTTTGTTTAGATGGAGGATATATAAGTTTTTTAAATTATTAGGTCGCATGATAACCGCGTGTTGTCACAACCCGATCCGTAACATGAGACCTAGAGCCACGAATGACCCCAAGTCGACCCATGGTATAATCATAGCATGATACTAACAAATAACAGCTAACAGAATCATAATTGAGTTGAAACTAATTGAAAGAGTCTAATCAATACCATAAGACATAGTCTATTAAAACATTGAATCATAAGCTGAATCTGTCTTTACATGTCTGAAACCCTCTACTAACTGATGAGCTGTTGGGACAAGTCCCCAGCTAACTCCTAAAGTCTGAAACTGAAATAAAACTGAAATAGAAAAAAAAATCATAAATCTTGTCCTTGGTAGATAAGGACTCACCATAGTCAGCTGAGATGGGAATAGAGCGTGTCTAACCGCGAGGCTGAGCCTGAAAACCTTAATCTATATCATAAAATGATATAGCACATAAGTATGCGGTCAGTACTTGAAATATACCAAGTATATGGGAAATGTAAAAGAACTGAAACATGCAAATATACTGAGAGAGGATAAACTGAGTACATAACTGAGTGCATATTTGAGCTGAAGTATAATGACCCTATCTGAAATGTATAGTTACTGATGAGATACGCTTATTTGAAAACGTTTAAATAAAATACAAGTAAAGTTGATGCATAAAGGTCATGTACATGTACTGAGGACTAAAATTATAACTAATATCATAACTGTACTGACTAACTGCTGACAACTGAGACTGAACTCTACTGTGACTGAGCTGAACTGAAGCCTGAGACTATATTGGGCTGAACTGATACTGAAATCATAAACTAAGGGAAACATTCTCTACTATTGAGAGTCCTTGACTAGCTAAGAAAAATATTCTCTACTATTGAGAGTCCGTGACTAGCGTGACACGAGGTTCTGAGACTTGGGGATACTAGGATCCTGGATAATAGGTGTTAGGTGCCACTCTCAATTGAACTTAAAGGACACATGCCACTAATGACTCTGAAGCTGTTGTTCTAGGACTAGCCGTAACTACTTTAACTATCAAAGGTCCCGAGAGTCTAGAGGACCACAATTGTACTAACATGAGAGACACAAGGCTGACATCATTCGTCAAGTCTAGGCTACTTCAACTAATCAGAGACCTAAGTGTTCAACTAATCATAACATATTGAATTCATTAGAGTCTGATCAAGGCTACTTTCTACTATCAAGAGGCCCGAAAGTCTGAAGGATCATGATCATGTTTTTTCATCGAAATTCACAACGTGATGGGCCCAAAACATAGTATAATTCATGAACTTTATATTCATGAAAACCCATAGGTTCTAATCATGCCTTGACATATACAAAAATCATGAGTTCTAGATTTATGAAAGCTCATATGTTCAAATCAAGCTTTAGACATATATATCGAATTCATGGTAAAGCATATAAATAATTAATAAGGACATCTCTCAAAAATAGCGTTAATTCATGGTAAAATTCTAGAAGATCATACTACTATCATATCATGTACATAATCATGAGTTTGGGAGCCTTTTCATAAACATACATAGCTACATATCATTGGAGTCTCGAAACCTATAGGGAACATGTGAGAATTCATGCATAGACTGAAACCTTAAGGCATGCTTTTCTAGAAATCAAGAATTAGGGTTTTAAAATAAAGTTTTAGACACAAGGATGAAAGGAAGTCCTTGTTGAAGTCCCACATACCTGGTAGAAAAACTCCCTTAATGGTCTTGAAGCTTGCAGCACCTTGTAGAGAAACCCTAGATCTAGAATCTTGAAGAGAGAAGGGGAGAAGATGAACTTATGGTGCTTTTGAGTTGAATGAGGGAATAGACTAGGAAGACCCCTTAAATTCGACACATATGATACCCAAAACAACCTCACTTAGGAATTAGAAACATAGGATTACTAAAATACCCTTGAAATTTCGATCCAAAAATTGCCCGTTTAGTGACCACGACCCACACCACGAGTCGTTGGTCCTTCCCACAGTTCGTGGTTACCATCCGTCACTTCTGGGGCAAACTTACAGCTTCTGATTCTTAGACCAACGATTGGATAGGACAAGTAGTTACAAGTTACGACGACTCGTTACTTTACTCGTTGTCACCACTGCCTCACCTGAACAATTTCTATAATCCTTCCAACGGGTCCTCACCATGGGTCCTCACTTGTCACAATGAGTCGTTATATCCTTCCGTTGTTACTGACCCATACTTTGAACCCTTCGAACTCCACTTAACGACTCATCAGGATGATCCGTTACTTGATTTAACGAGTCATTACTTGACTCATTGATTCTAGAAAGTCTGGACTGCTGACTCACAACGGCTGCATCAAACGGGTCGTTGTTCCTCACAACGACTCGTTGCTTCCTCTCATCGTTACTAAAGTCCTGTTGCACTCATTCTGAAACCCTTCCAACAGCTCGACCTAATGAGCCGTTTGAGCAACCAACGACCCATCACACGAGTCGTTTTGAGGCATTTTTGCTGGTTTTCCTACTGAACTTCATCTAACTCTGGAGTCTAATCTGGGAAACTCTTAGGGTTTTACATGTGCTCAATGACCTTGCATACCACTTGGATGACAAACATTACCTTCACATTTTAAAGGACCATTTTAAGAATCCATATTATTCTTCTTTTTATAATTACCACAATAATGATCATTATCACTTTATCACGTTCATATTCAATGCATTCAGTCACTTATTTTCTTTTAGATTTATTATGCATCGCTATCACATTTTCTTCATGAAATGAAGTATATCAAGTGAAACGGGCTTCATGAATTTTCATCGAAAGCACATTTCTTTGCCTCAATCATCATAATATCATCAATATGATACATTAGAACTTAAACCCCAATGCCTTTATTCATATAAAGATGTGTCATTCCATACTACAATGGGACACAAACTTAATATCTTTAGTATCATGATGCACTAAAACTCCAATGCAATATTAATGAAATTTGTATCCATCATTTTAACCATAACCAATGATATAATAAGCCAAATACACCCAAAAAAAACTCTCATGACTTGCATGGTATAGCAATTAAAACAAATATTAAAATAAGTAGGCATGGAAGAAGGAGAAGAATCATATTACTAACAAAAAATATACCCTAGGTGATCATTTCTCACCAGATTGGTCTTTCAAAAACATGTAATTAAATACCTTCCTCATGCGGAACTTCCTTGAAAATAAGCAGGGTCATGATTGAAGACACATATATGTACTGATTTTAGCAATACCCCTTTAAACTATTTGTCATAGATATGTTTTGGTTAACTATGGTGCTTGCCGGCATCATTTAGCTCACCATCAAACTGCGAAATCAAATTTTGACTTGAGAAAATTAAATATTCTTATTGCTAACGTGTTTTTACTTGTAAAATCAACATAAAAGAATAATAATATTAATAAGAAATATGAAAAGACAAGACATGGAGTTTTCTTATTCTTCTAAATGCATTTAAGTCTACAAGTGTATACAATATAAATTCTTATGCTTTATTTCTAATACATAGATACATATAAAAGGTTGTCATAATATGACATAACCATGAAGATTATGAGGGAGGTTAAAGGATGTAAGCATTAAATCTATAATGATAACGAGTGATGGAGGATTCACTATATAATAGCGGGAATAACTTCTTAATGGACATCCACTATAATTCTGTTATTTCATAATATGATTTTTAATTTTTGCCTTTTAATAAATAAACTATGCCTGATGAGGCATAAGTTCTTTAAAAACTGAAATCACACAAAATATAACTTAAAGAGCTATTATGACAGACAAATATATATTTATGCACCACAATTATTTTTGGTTAAATACATAAATTAAAAATCAACACAAAATAAGCGTCAATGACCTATCACTACATCGACAATAAATTCCCTTCCAACGATCCACATTGATCAAACTTACACCTTTATTTTTTTATGAATAATTAATTATTTAAAACTTTCATTTAAATAATATAACACTATTTTAAAAAATTGTATACAACATAACTCGACATGTGTGTAACACTCGTACAAAAGACTAGCATATATTAAAAAAATGACTTCTCAAAAGTAAGACAGTTAAATAAAACGGGAAAGTACAAAGAGAAGCAGATGTTTTGGACAGAAAACAAAGAACACCTGTCAACGCTCGACTGATGATAGTGAAAGCAAAATAAATTGTCCTTCTAAAAACACCTATCGGGCTGTCAGTGCCACATTGCGCTCTATGGTGCTCGGCCCCCATTATCATTATCATGTTTCAGAGTAACTTCCCACATTTTTATGTGATTGCTCTCAAAAATTTCATTTGTATATGCCAAGTAAAAGAAGAAGATTATTATATACAACCTTAAGCATTCTTAGGCAGCTAAAACCACACTTGAACAAAAGCAAATTCTCACTTCTGTAATACAATAATTAATGATGAGAAAATTTATATATTACTTTCAACAGATTAGTTATATAAAATTTAGTTATTCATATATTTGTTATTCCACCTTCTATTCTGTATAAAATAATACATAGATTTCCTATAAGTTATTTGAATTTCTAAATTGCAATTGTATTAATTTTATACGCGAAAAACTTACCCCCGAGCCAACTACCAAACGTAGTATTACTTGTGCAAATATAATACCTACATAATCACCTCCAAATCAGCTACTAAACGACCCGTTACTGTAACAGGGGTCATTGTTATCTTATAGGGGCAGGGACACCATGTCAGAGGGAGCAACAATTCTGCCGCCCAATACTAGGAGCTGCTAAAAGAACACAACCGAATGTATATTCCGCTTAACTCTATTTGCAGAGCACCCTGGCTGCTGAGAAAAAGCTACTACTGCCAGAAACAGTTGCATGAAGATTTGAATCAATGAGGAGGAGGATGCTCAATATCTTTTATATACAGGGCCAATGAAACCAGGAGTTCAGAAGTTCAATGTATAAAACAGGAAAGAGCCCGATAGTATAGATTGCGGGGATAAGTAGAAATGTTTGCCAGTTACATTCCATTCACTTCCACACCCACATTCCATTCACTTCCACACCCAGAAAACACTTTGGTGTTGATTTATTCTTTCCCTGCACTCTGGAAGAAGAATTCCTGAAAAACTGGCTACAATTAAGCGGAATGAATACTTTCACCTTTTTCAAGAAGGCGGCATAAAAAACACAAATGAACTATATACTTGATCAATTATAACTCTGACAACATCTAGAAGTCTATTTAGTTTCCAAAAGCTTACTTTATTCTTGTGGAAGAAGGGCAATCTCAATTTCTTGAAGGGATTTTCCCTTTGTTTCCATCACATTCCTCTTTACAAATACCACGGCCATCACGCAAAAGGTGCCAAATATGGAGTATAATAGGTGTGGTCCAAGTTGGTCGAGCAAGCGCAAGAACATCAGTCCAACAAAAAAGTTAACCACCTAAAGAAAGCACAACAGACAATTAAGAAAAGCAGAGGTACAGATTTCTGCGCTCCCACTTTTTTTTCCACTCTTTCACCTCCCTAACTCAGCAATAACTGAACAATGGCATAATCTATCAGCTGAACAGAGGTCTGATACAAGTTGTAAAGAGAAAAATGGAGAATTTGACGAAACTAATTACCCAGTGAACTGACATACAAAATGCCACAGCTTTAGCCCTAATCCGACTGGGAAATATTTCTGGGAGGAGGAGACCAGGAACTGGACCAGCTCCAACAGCAAATGTCCAGACAAACCTGCATGAGGAAGTTTCAAATAGTTACATACATCTTGTTCAGTATTTTAATAGATGCTGCCATTACTAAATTGAAGAGGAAGGCTAATTTATCTGGTTATACTCGAGAGAGAGAGAGAGAGAGAGAGATGCTTGACAGCTTATTTGCCCATTCATGAAGAGGTAAAAATGGGAAAACGGAGACTCAGATTAAGTTTCATGTTAGCAGTCCTATTCTACCACAGTGAAGAAAAGAAAATGAGAAGAAGCCTGCAAGTAATGTTGCAAGTAAAGCCTACAGGTATTATAGGCTGCTAGTTATCCGTTGGGTCCTTGGGAAGTGAAGGATAAAAATTTGTGCAACCATGTGAAAACTTGACACCAGATTATCGAGTTTCAAACAACTAAGGGTGCAAATATTTTTTTAGTCCACATGTACTTTACAATTAAAAATTGATTTATTGAGATTATCCTTTGGACTGCAAGATGTGGGTGCTGATAAGAAATGTTTTAACAAAGTAGCTATTTCACCGTAGATACTGTTCCATATTCTAGCACTGGACATCAACATGTACAAATCGATTTATCTATAAGAATTTTAAGCCAAGGGACTACTCACAGCAGCATGCCACCAACAGAGTAGTAAAAAGCTCCAAAATTTGATTCAATCCCACTTGAAGCAAACACTTGAAGGGCCATGGCCAAAGCCTGAATAATTCAACACCCCAAACATGCCAAATTTCAGATATAAAGATCCAACTACCGCAAATAAGGTCAAGATAAATAGAAATGTCTTTATCACTAAATTTGCCAATATAAGGTCTCAGTGAACACGAAAAAGGGGGAGAACTATGTTTCAGTGTCAAACTATGTTTCAGAAAATGAATTCATACATTGAGCCACATAATTCTCTTTTTCTTCTGCTGAAGTAACTGAATGTATTAACAAAGCAGCACCCAGGAATAGCCTCTAACTAGAAAATGCAACAATTGGTCCCTAGTAAGAATTCTAGGATTATGTCACATTAGCTCATTTTACCCTCTTTATATCCTTCCAACAAACAAGTAACTGCACTTGCCCCAAAGAACCCGAGACGGGAATGTAAATAGAAAACTTTCCCTGGGAAAGCCTCGCGACCTGGTTGTCGGCATAAAAATAATGACACTTGAGAAATTGAAAGATTCATCTCAATACATATTATTCCTTGAGCTTAATGCATTTTTTAGGTATGAAGTTGCTTTCCAAGTATTAATGATCCCAGTCAAGCAGGTATACAATAAGGTACATTACCATTCCAAAGAAGCTCCAATGAAGGAGGACTTTCCTTCCTAATTTGTCCATCAGAACCAAGGCCACAATTGACCCTGTAAAAATGCGAATAGGAGCAGAGGTTAGCTACAGGCTTTGGAAATGATACCATTGGACCAAATTCGAGAAACTTAAGTATACAGGGGAAGATAGAAGAGACGAACACAACCCGAGGATGCTCACTAGTCTGTACCTGTCAAGTTTGCAATCCCAACAAAAACATTTGCCAGGTTCGAGGATACTCCCGCACGTCTAAATACAGTTGAAGAGAAATAAAACACAGCATTTATTCCAGATAGCTGTTGTAAAGCAAATAGGGTTGCCCCAATAAAAACAACTGCAAAAGGAGTAGGTAAATGACAATGGACTTGGAAAATTAAAAATGGATTAAGAGAATAAATGAAGAAGATTCTGTGGTGGCAGTGTTAGAGATGTCGAAACTTCACTAATGTAAGAATAACTACCAACTCTGGGATTGTAAATAAGGAAACTGTAGAACTAAACCAGAAATTCATTTTCTTTACCTCTAGAATGCCGACCATGGAGCAATTCAGATATCTTAACACTTTCAGTCTCATCCCCTCTATCCGACTTTGAGAGCTCCAGCATTGCACTCTTAACATGTGAACTTCCTAGAAGCCTCTCAAACTCGAGTTCAGCCTCAGCAAGTCTTCCTCGCTGCAGACAGCAGAAAAATTAAGCAACTAACTTAGTTGACTAGCATGATAGAGCCAATTGATCCTTGTCTTTACTGATATCATCCCTTAGCTTATGATATATAGTGAATCAGTCAAGTCTCTGGAAAAAGCTGGAGTGAAAATATTCAGGGTAAAATAGATTTAAAATAGAAAAACTATATTCCAAAACCAGCTCAAAAAAGTTACTGCATTAATTGATCTACAGAATAGAAATTTATACTTGCACGTAAGCTATGTAGCCTTGTATCTTGGGATTCAAAACAACACTCCAAAACCCATAACGTTTTCATCTAAGAAATATTTGAGCTGCCTCTACAGCAAAGGTTTATTCTTCTGTTTCCTTCCCTCGCACCGGCTGTTTCTATTCGGGATAGGGGTTGGTAGGAAATAGCAGATGACTTTAAGTACGGCCATACAGGTAAATTCACTTGTTGGATTTATGCATCTAGACTATACATTAGCTTAGACTTTATGAAAAGAACAACAGAGAGGAATAAAAAGGTAAAAAGATGAGTTATGTTGCATCCATTTATGAGCAAGGTAGCATAATTATAAGAAAGCAAAAGAAAATGAGACTTGATAAGAGATGAGACAGCCAGCAAAATTTTCAGCACCAAAGGAATTTACTCCCTTCGATCACTTTTCACTTTTACTTGTCCAGTTTGAACTTTGCACACCCCTTAAGAAATAATGATAGACATGAGTACCAGAATATCCATATTAATTGATATTTAGTTAGGTCTTGGGAAATGATTTGGAGAATAAATAATTAATGTTAAGGCAAAACATGAAAAAGAAAATATGTTTTTCTCTTGATCTGCTAAAAGGGACAAGCAAAGTGAAAAATGTATTTTTAGTATAGTGGACAATTAAAAGTGAATAGAGAGAATACTTTTTAGATTTATGCATTTTCATATGGCAACTATAGCAACCTATAAATGAGTCGGAGGTTGCACATTGTGAGTAATCATCTTAAAGGTGCAAGAGGCCCATAAATTAGATACCTTATATAGCCAATGAGGGGACTCAACACAAAACATCATAGCAAGTGCAAGTATTGCAGCCGGAATAGTAGAAACCCAAAAGCATACGCGCCACCTGTATGTATTAGAACGCATAATGAGCTCAGATACAACTTCATTGCTTACTCAAGACAAGTCATCTACAGAAGCTTTCCCACTAGATATACTATCTATCTTACCAACCCACTATATTCTTGACAGGGATCCCCATAACAAGAGCTGCCATCAGCCCAAGACATGTTGCTATTTGAATCAAACTCCCATTAGTACCCCTCACATGAGCAGGAGAAACCTGCATAACATCAAGAGTTCTAATAGACTTTGAGAAGGTATAAAATAACCAAAAGCATCATACCTAAAGCTAATAGTAGTTTTACCTCTGCAATGTAAAGAGAAGCAACAGGAGGACCCACGCCCAATCCTAATCCTACTAAAAATCTTCCTGTAAGCATGCCTGCTAGAGTTTTGGCTGTTGCGCTGGAAAATAAATTTGTCAGTAACAGTACAAAAGAGGGCTAAGCATATCCTAAAGTAATATTCCTATAGTGAGAGTGTACTATTTGAGTTAGTTCACTCTGATGTACGGGGGCATGACTTCAAGGATAAAGGAGAATAATAGGAAATCTGATACCAGAACCATGAGAAGGAAAACAAAAATTCTGTTACTTTTAGTGGGACTAGTGAAGCATCTTTTCAAAATCCTCAGACAAGAGGAACAAAACTCAGAAACTACCATAAAAGCATTTTCAACCAGAAGTTAAACGACAAAAAGAAAAGAAAAGAAACTTCAATTCCCAAGAAATGGGTGCTGGAGTAATTTTAATTGAATTAAGTCTTCCAGACCAACTACTAAAAGTTCAAATCTCACAAGCTACGCTATCCTGTCAAGAACCAAGTCTTCCTTGTGCTCAAACAAGCACTTAAACTATGTACATAGTATTGTATACTGTAATTTTTTATTACCTGAAAAAGCATACTTGAGATATCCAAAAGCCATATTCCATTATTCAATTTCCCCGGAAATAAATTCATACATTAAACCAACACCTCCACTAGCTATTTTCAAGTGAACTACAAAGGCTTCTATAGAGTACCTTCATAATGATAACTACCTAGTGTAAACATACCATCTACTCGACAACTGTAACACCAAAACACCTGAATGTAAAAGCACATAACTGAACAAACGACAAAGCGAAACTTCTTAATGTAAGAGGAATAAACCCTTTTCCCAGTATTATACACAATGGGCTATGTACATGTTTCTTAAGTCACTACTGTCAGCCTTAGTGTCTACCACATGCAAGCTATATGGTCTTCGGGTGCAAGAAGGTTAGAAGAATTAGCCATTTGTCATAACCCAGAAGACCTGAATGCAAAATGAAGAGTTTAAACATAGACTGTTTGATCAACCAAAAAATTGCAATTAGAACTATAGTTACCCAGATTGACAGAGAGGAAAATGGACAAAAGAAAAATAGACCAGAATTTGCACTACTACCATAGACGCAATCATGACCATGGGTCTTTTTGGGACATCTTTTTATCTTCTTACATTCATTAAATGGAGATAGTAGTTTCTTCGCAGCGGCGCTCTATTGAAAAGTTAATCTTGTAATGTAAGTACTTTTTTTTTTCATTTTGGCAGAGTCAGAGAAAAATCTCTCAGAACTCATCCTCCTGCAAAATCCTTCTTGAGAAGATACCCAAGTAACTTTACACAGGCCTTCCCTAAATCATGGGACCTTTTTCTTTTCATAAACTTTTCAGTGCACTGACTTTCTAATAAATCTTTATGAGGAACATTATCAAAAACAGCCTTCCTCAAAAGAAGAGCCTGTAAGACCCAAAGTACATCTTAATGCCAAAAGAGCATGGCAATTTCTCCCAGAACCTAGTAATGAATTCAGCCATCCTTCTATATTCCATGTAGAGCACAAAAAAGAGGTTTTATTCAGAAACACAACAAACTCATTAATACGAGAAACAACCTTTAGTTTACCACTCAAACCATGAATAAGATAAGCATTGGAGGAAGTTTGGACTTCACCATAAAGAAGCACCCATAAGCATAGGTAATGAGCACAACTGAAAGGCTCGACGACGGCCAACTCCATCAGCAATCCAACCACTAATCAAGGATCCAGCAAAGGCAGCAGCCAGACAAGTACTCACCACCAGACCTTCATTCACAGGAAAATATTAAACTTCGAATTCCTAAAAGAAATGACAGATGTTCCAAAAGAATAGAATGCCAGGTACCTTCCGCCAATGTATCCCCCTTGAAGCCAAGATCAACTGAAATACTTTCAAGTGGTTCATTCACTACCCTGCAGAAGACACAGGGAACGAGACCATTTCTTTTTAATCAAGGAGAAAATCTCTGAGAATAATCTCCAAAGCTGACCAGAGATAATACTCAAGATTATAGAAAGAACATTGCATAGATAAGAGTATGATTTCCAGAACTAACCCAAGATGATAGCCAAACAGAAAAGAAACTATTGTTGCCACAAATACATGTGGACACGAATACTTCCAAGAGGGATTTGTCATCTCTTGCTCTACACCATTCCGAAGATCTAAGTTGAAATACAAGAGTTTAAAAGAACGTTAGACAAAGAATCATAATGAGTGAGAGAAACATCATAAAAGATACTTTTAGCTCTGTTTTTTTTTCCATGCCAGTTTAATTGGTCGTGCAATGGAAAGCAGTCAGAATATAACATATACTATTAAAATTAGAGTACTGACGAATAACATACAGTTACAAGAGAGTTGACCAACCTGAATCCGCTTCGACATCAGCATTCATGGAATCCCTGGATGTCATGTGCTTATACATTGAGGATGAAGCACACAAGTCTCCCCACATACCACAACTGAACTGTTAAAGAGAACCAGAATCACTTAGTGTCACCTAATGGTAATCCAAAGCATTTGTGAGGACTTCCTACCTTTATTAAGAAACCGATTTAGATGTTAAAGTAAAAGAGATCAAATCGTCATTAAGTCCAGAGAATAAATAATTCCAAAAGACTAAAGAACAGGGAAATTTCATCTTTATCAAGTTCAGATAGATACAGACCACTAACAACTGAAAAGCAAAGTTAGCGAAAATTTAGTAAAAGTTTAAGAAATTGTAATTGCATTTACCCTGATAAGTTAAAAAAAAAAAAAGAATTACAATTAATATGCCAAGTGCTTATTTCGTTTACTATTTGTGATGTAATGAGAAGGCATCTGAAAGACTCTAACCTTCATCCTATATTTGGATGGGAGAAAAGTATTTTTGGGTCAGTCATCCCAGAAATACTTCTACCAAAACAGGAGACTATTTTTTCCTTTTGATAAGATAAAATTTACAAAAATAGGAGACTAGTTTAAACTGGGGGCCGCATAAATGATCCCAAAAAGAGAATTTGCACTGCTATGGCCTTACTGATTACCAAACAATAAATAAAACTTCTTTCTAAGACCAAATCTATCCTAAAGGCTAAACATATAGTATCATATACCAAATTGTTACTATTGTATCTTCCACGGACAGAATACTTTTGAAAATTTCTTGTTCTTCTTGTTTTCTCTTATGTGGTTTTTATTGTGTAAGTTAAACTATTATTTCTACCTAGAATTTCACTAACAACATTTACTACTACTACACTGATCATGGAATAAAACTAGTCCAAGGATAACTCCAATAATCCTATGGGTTTTCTCATCCCGCCAGCTCGAACCAAATATGTAATAAGATTGATAGGCCAGAGGCGAACAGTTCAAAAGTAACTTCTAACTATATTTAAGCAAGACAGCTTCATTTCATTTCTCTTTCTCCACATCCAAACAGGATAAAATCCTTCAGAAATCCTAAAATCTGGTATTAAGCAAAAACAAAGTAATAATAAGTACATCAATTACTGTCGGTATACAAAACTCTACTGGAAGTAGGCATCATCATAGATCACTAGATTTCTCATCACCAAAGCTCAAGCATGCTTACAACTCTAATACTCAAACATCAAAACACACTATAATCAATACCAACTTACACAAGAAGAAAATTAATAAAAATAAAAAGAAAATTCCAAGAATTCGTGAACATTCTACATAAATAGTAGTAACAATTGATAACTTCATCTGCCTTACAATTTATAACTTCATCTGCCTTTCTCTTACGATCCGATCATCCAGCAATGAGAGGAAAAAATTCCAATCAAAGCAAAAGCAGCAGCAACCGCAACTCTAGCTAGAATGTTCCTCGTCTCAGACGTTACTGCAACAGATGAAACTTCTGGAAAGGCAAATAAGTAGACAAACCCTCTGCCTTGCCTCTTCGTTTTAAACCTTCAAACTCTATTGTTGTTATATCATTTAAACACAAAAAAATATTATTTCCATATAAATTATTTAAATATATTAATCAACTTTTTCAAAAAATACGATTAAATTTATTCTTATACCTTCACAAGTAAATTAAATTTATCTTTAATTATACTTTTTTAATATATTTATTTTTTTATCTAACTTTAGGATTATATTTACCTTATACTCTAAAAAAATTATATTTATTCCTACAACATTAAGTCTTCATATTTGCACCATATTTATCTTTTTCATCTAATTTTAGAGTCATACTTACTCTTGTACCCTAAAAAAAAAGTTATATTTACTCCTACTGTATTAAACCTCATGTCTCGCCATAATTTTTCTATGTGGCACTTACATGCGATTAAATCTACTAGCTCATTTAAACTTTTTTAATCTGACTCATTAAAAATAACATAGTTGCTATAAAAAGTAAAGTATTTACATGAGAATGCCCGTTCACTTTGATACTCCCAAAAATAATGACACAAAACACCCCATTTCAGTTGTTTTTCCTTTTGGAATGATGTCATGTTGATGTCATCACTACAGCTTTTTTAATCTCATACCTGTCATTATCATGATATTATTTTAATTTTATAGACCTTTTTAACTTATTTTAAGTTTTTATTACTATTTTTTTATCTTTTTGTTTTACTTTTTAAATAGAAAAATAAATACAATATTTAACTATTTTTAAACTAATAAAAATATAGAATAAATAAATAATTTAACTAAAACAAAAAGTAATTTCTTCAAAAAATATATATTAAAATCACAAGCTTATTATTTAAATCAAAATTAATTAAAAAATATTTTTATAAAAAAAATTCATCTATTTTCTTTAAATCATTATTCTTATCTTTTTCACTATAATTTGGTTTCATGCCAATCGTGGCTCCTTTATTTTCTTTTTTGTTGTTTCTCCTTGTTAGTTTTTTTTAAAAGTAGATTCTCCTCCTTTTCTTTTTTCTCATTTTTTCTTTATTCTTTATCTTTTTTTTCTGTTCATTTATTTTTTTTCAAATCATATTATTTTTTATTTTTTTATCATAATCTAATTTCATACTAAAATTTTGCTCCTCTTTTAAATTTTTCTTTTTTCTTTTTCTTTTTTATTTTATTTTTTTTATTTTCGTTTAATTTTAAAATAAAATTTCTCCATAATCTTTTTTCCTCCGTTCCTTTTTTGCTCTTTTTATTTATTTATTTTTTAATTTTTGGTGATTTTTATTGAGGTCTGTATCAGTAAGACATTCCTCAATCATTCATGATACCATCAAAGATATCAATATATTGTCATTGTACTATTGAGGTTTGCTTCAGTCTTCAATGATATAATCATAGTATGATATATATTGTTATAATATCATTGAGGCCTGCTTCAGTCCTTAATGAGACCGTCACAGTATATCTATATATTTGTCATATGGTATCATTTAGGTCTACTTCAGTCTTTTAGTGAGACACTCCTCAGTCCTCAATAATACCATCAAAAAATTACCTATATAATGTTGTGGTATCATTCAGGTCTACTTCAATCCTCGATAATACCATCACAATATATCTATATATTGTCATGGTATCATTGAGGACTTCTTCCATCCTTCAGAGTGAGACATTCCTTAGTCTTCCATGATACCACATAGTATATCTATATACCAACATGATGTCATTAAGGTCTTCTTTGGTCATCCGGTGAGAAACTTCTCATTCTTCAATGATTCCATCACAATATGTTTATATATTTTTATGGTATCATTGACATTTGCTTCAGTCCTTCAGTGAAACACTCCTCAATCCTCTATGATATGATGACAATATATTTATATACTGGTATTAGTATCATTGAGGTTTGCTTCAGTCCTTTAGTGAGACTCCTCAATCCTCATGATATCATCACAATATATCTATATGCTGACATGGTATTAGTGAGGCCTGCTTTAGTTGTTCAATGAGACACTCCTAAGTCCTCTATGATACAATCACTGTATATTTATATACTTTCATAGTATCATTGAGGTCTACTTCAGTTATTCAATGAGACACTCCTCAGTCCTTCTAATACCATTATAGTATATCTATATAATGTCATGGTATCATTGGGGTTTGCTCCAGTCCTCCATGATATCATCACAATATATCTATATATTATCATGGTATCATGAGGTTTGCTTCAGTCTTTTATTGAGACTCCTCAATCCTCCATGATACCATCATAGTATATCTAACTGTTGTGGTGTCATTGAGCTCTACTTCAATGAGATATTTTTCAGTCCTTTATGATACCTATAAAATATATAATATACTGATAGGGTATCATAAAAATAAATAAAAAAAGATAAAACAAAATAAAAAAGAAGCTTACAAGATAAAAACAAAAACAAAAAAAGGAGCCAACGGGAGAAAATAAAGCAAGAAAAAAAAAAGAACAAAAGGAGAATATGAAACATCATACTATTATATAAGTGAGAAGCCCCTAAGTTGAAAGTTATATTACCATTTTGCTCTTCCACTAAAGTAAAATTTAATTAATATATAATTAAATATTAATATTTTCTCATATTATATTATATTTATATATTTATTACTATACAAGAGGAAAGCCAAAAAATAAAAAAATTAAAATAAATATAAATATAATAATAATAATAATAATAATAATAATAATAATAATAATAATAATAATAATAATAATAATAATAATAATAATAATAATAATAATAATAATAATAATAATGCCTTATAGCCATTCTCATACTAGTAGTAGAAGATTATCTACTTCTGCAGGTCATTCATATATTGACCCTATTGAACCGATCTATGGTCCGGCCAGATTAAATCGTGCAGCTTCTCTTCATACGATTGACACGACCGATGGTAATAGGCGTGTTGACCGTATAAAGGTTTCTAATAATATTGTTAAAGATGATAATTCTGATAAGGATATTCCTACTGCATCCGATATGGATTTTGATTTTAATAAAACTTAAATGATTAAGTTCCAAATTGATTTTAGTCCGGGTTCACCGGCAAGACAACATATTTTAAAAGAATTTTGTCAGGATAAATGGAAAGTTTTAAAAACTGGTACACTAAGTTTTATAACAGTGATGATAAGAGAAATATTTCTCAAGAGTTTTATGAAACTTGTGCTTTGCATAACCAAATTATATATTTTGCTCTTTGGTTTATAACCACTTACATGCCCTTATATATCAAAGTTCTTGAAAGAATTTATCAAGAAAGTAATGGTAATACCATTACAAGTATTTATCCTCCTCAAAATCCTTTTGTTTTACCAAATAATACTGGTATTACTTTTGCTGCTTTTCAAAAATTTATTGAAGATGATGTAGCCAGCAACGGTATAAAAGAAATTAATAATTTGATTTCTCAAAATAATTATTTGTCTTTATATGTTAAAGTTTTGGGAGAACATATTAGTTCACTCGATTCTAAACTTGATTATTTAACTGAGTTGGTGAAGAAGATTGGTATTCCTTCTTCTGACATGTCTATGGTTGTTCACTCTGCTCATGTTATACACAGCAAGCCTGAAACTTCTACAAGGCTAGAACCTTCTATACAGAGACCTCCAGAGATTACTGGATTTAAGATCAAATCTAGGGAAGATTTGGAAAAGCTAGTTAATGACAAACTAGCAGAGTTAAATCTTAAGCCTTTGGAACTAGCCTCTGAATTTGCAGAGAATATTCTCGATCCATCCAAAGATTATAAGGAAGAGACCCGATCTGAACTTAATAAACTCAGAAAATTGGGAAAAAGATATGGTGATATGCCGAGAATGGATACATATTACTATCCTAGACCAACACCCCAAGATGTTTTGGTGGAAGAAAGGGATTGGAACCAAACCAACACCAGTTATAACGGTGACGCCATCTATGAATGGAATTTAGATGGTTTAACAGACAGACAGATAAGTATTTTGGTACATAGGATGTTGATGTACTCGACAATCTGCAAAGCTACTTCGGATAAAAATACGGAAACAGTAATTTGCAGAATGATAGTTGCAGGTTTCACCGGCCAATTAAGAGGTTGGTGGGATAATTTTATGACTGCTGAAGATAGAGCAGCAATCTATAATGCTGTTAAGTCAGAACCTGGAGTTGATAACCTAGGAAGAGCTCTAGTAGCAGGAAGACAAGATTGTGTCTACACTTTGGTACTTACCATTATTGAACATTTTAGTGGTAGATTCACCAACATGTACGAAAATATTCGTACTTTGTTAAATGGGCTTAGATGTAAACATTTAGGTGAATTCAGGTGGTATAAGGACACCTTCCTTAGTCGGGTAATGGATTTGCTCGAAAGTAACAGTGACCATTGGAAAGGTAAATTTATAGATGGTTTACCTCACCTATTTGCAGAAAGAGTTAGGAAAGCTCTTAGAGGGAATAACATCCAGATTATGTATAACAATTATACATATGGGAGACTTATTGGAGTTTGTACCCAAGAAGGATTAAACCTATGTAACGAGTTAAAGCTGAATGCACAGCTTAAAAGGCAGAATCCAACTGAAAGAAACCAGTTGGGTGATTTCTGTCAACAGTTCGGAATGGAAAGAACTGTAGCATCTTCATCAAAAGAAAAGAACAAAAAAGGTAACCAGGATGATTATTACCAAAGGAAAGGTAAAAGACGACATCGTCGATCAAAAGAGGAAAGATATTTCCGAAGAAAACAGCGCAAAGAGAAAAGATTTGTAAAAGACAGATCTGGAAGAGATCTGAAAGATGTTAAGTGTTATAGGTTCGGTCAGTTCGGTCATATTGCCCCAAATTGTAAGAAAGAGCGGATCAAGGCTCTAGCTATGGATTTAGATGATAAGTCCAAAGAACAGATTATGAAGATCATGGATGAAACTTCAGTCAGTGAGAGTGATTATACTTCTTCTTCTGAATCTGAAGCCTCTATTAAATTATTTGATTTACCTGATGATAATACTTGTGATAATTGTGATACAGGTGCAGGTAATTGTTCTTGTAATAATCTAGATTTTTATAAACTACAATCTCAATTTCAGAATAATTTTGAAATCAAACCTATTACTTCTGATAATATTTTAGAATTATTAAAAGAAGTTACTGATAGCGATTTAAGAGAAAAAATTATCAGTATGACTTCTATTTCAAAACCGGCTGATAAGCCTGTTCAAAAGAAAGACATTTTAGAGGAAACTCCATATTCTATGGCAGAAGTTCAAAAAAGACTTTTGCAGAGGAACTCGCCACAAAATATGAGTTTTCCCAGTTATTCTTCTTCAATGGATGATTTAAAATCTGAAGTTGAAAAATTAAAAAATGAGATTAAATCACTTAAACAAAATCAAATGATTTTCGACCATCGTATGAGCCAAATGGAACGTACTATGGGTCATGATAAAGGAAAAGAAGTTTTAAATGAGTCAAATGATTCAAAAGAAATTTCTGATTTTGCAAAAAAGGCTATTTCCTCCCCAAATGATGATTTATTCATAGGGATGATGCAAATAGTAACTTCTCATAGATGGTATGTTAAGTGTACTATTTTAATTGACGATAATTTTTCTATTACTGAAACTGCTCTTATTGATAGTGGAGCAGATATGAGTTGCATTCAAGAAGGGATAATCCCTACCAGATATTATCAAAAGACTTCTCATAAGATTAGCTCTGCATCTGGTGATAAAATGAAAATTGATTATAAATTGCCTAAGGCCTATATTTGCAAAGATAAAGTTTGCATTCCTCATTTTTTATTCTTGTTAAAGATAAAATGTTCCCTCCTATTATACTTGGAACTCCTTTTATTCAAGCTATTTATCCTCTTACCTATGTTGATAACACAGGTTTTCATGCTACTTATAATGGTAGAAAAATTTCTTTTCAGTTTATAACTGAACCTCTTACTAGAAACATAAATTCTTTGATTGATAAAAAGATTTTTCATATGAAATCTTTACAACATGAAATTTATAGCATGTCTATTGATACTGTGTTACAATCCTCTAAAGTTCAGGAAAAGATTAAATTGATTTCTGAACAATTTGCTGTTTCTATATGTGCTGATCATCCCAGCGCCTTTTGGAATCGAAAAAGGCATGTAGTTTCTCTTCCATATGAAGATTCTTTCTCTGAGGAAGATATTCCTACTAAATCTCGGCCCTGCCAGATGAATTTAGAATTGCTTGAAATCTGCAAAAAAGAGATTGATAATCTTTTGCAAAAAGATCTTATAAAACCATCAAAGTCACCATGGTCTTGTACAACTTTTTATGTCAATAATGCTGCTGAAAAGGAACGTGGTGTACCTAGATTGGTAATTAATTATAAACCTTTGAATAAAGTTTTAAAATGGATCAGATATCCGATCCCTAATAAAAGAGATCTTTTATCAAGATTATATGATGCCAATATATTTTCAAAATTTGATTTAAAATCCGGATATTGGCAAATTCAGCTTTTTAAAGAGCACACTTATAGGACGGCATTCAATGTCCCATTCGGGCAATACGAATGGAATGTTATGCCCTTTGGTTTAAAAAATGCTCCTTCTGAATTTCAGAAAATTATGAATGATATTTTTAATCCATATATGGATTTCATCATTGTCTATATCGATGATATTTTAGTATTTTCAAAAACTTTGGAAATGCATTATAAACATTTAGATATTTTCAAAAAGATAATTATTCAAAACGGGTTAGTAATTTCCAAACCTAAAATGAGTCTTTTTCAGACAAAAGTCAGATTTCTTGGTCATTATATTTGTCAGGGAAAAATAGTTCCCATTCAAAGATCTATTGATTTTGCTGCAAAATTTCCCGATGTTATCAATGACAGGACGCAGTTGCAGAGATTTCTTGGGAGTTTAAATTATATTTCTCCCTTTATTAAAGATTTATCTACAGATCTGGCCCCTTTGTTTGAAAGGCTTAAAAAGGGTTATAATTTGCCATGGACTGATAATAATGCAGTCAAATTTATGTTTAATAAGGATTTTAAACATGATGCCTCGAAAATTATATTTGCGAGATGGCAGGCCCAATTAGCGCCGTTTGATTTTGATATAGAATATAAAAAGGGAAGTGATAATTCACTACCAGATTTCCTAACAAGAGAATTTTTAAATGAAAACTAACAAAATCTGTTTTTGCTGTAGAATGAGGCCGCAATGGCCCTTCCCCCATGGGAGAGGTCGAGGAAGAGGTACTCCTGGAGGTTATAGCCGAGGGAGTTCAAGTTCAAGTAACAGAAGTTATACTTCTGCAGCATCAAATTCAGGAAGTAATACTTCCAGAAATACAGTCATCAGGAGAGGAAATCTGACTCTAACAAATGAGAATATTTCTCAAAGAAGAGAAAATGAAAGTCCTTCTATTAACTTGGAAGATATTCCAAGAGACAGCCCGTTATACGAGGCTTTGCAACAACATATAGCCAGTAGAAGAGTGCAAAATGATACATATGCCTCTGCTACTATGGAACCAATGGAAGAACCTAAGAATAGTGAAAAGGTTCCAAAGAAAGAAGTGATACTTCTGCTTGAAAACAAAGATATTTTGTGGAAAGAAGATATTTGGGAGATAACCCAAAAATATTTGATAGAAAAATTATATTTTCCGGGTGAGTCATACAAAACCCGAAATTACTATGAAAGTATTCTTCTGAGTACAGGAAGTGTAGAGATATCTCACTTCAAGGATAGCAGAGATGAGACAGTTTATAACTTCTCAAAATTGATCATAAAAAGAATTATATCTATGGAAGAATGGGGAATATCCACCATGAAAGAAAGACAAGTGATACTTGGAAACAGAAGAATGAATTTCACTTATTGGGATTATATCCAGGCATTTTCATATGTATTATATTATAATAATGATAAACACAAGCATACTTGGTTTATCAAGGTATGTTCAAAGGTATTCCAAAGAACAATACCGAATTGGTTTATTCAATGGTGGACATTCCACGGCCCATCCATCAGGATATTACCTGAAAAATTGAAAGAGTTATATGACTCATGGATGCATTTATCTCCAGATTTGGACAAATTATACAAAGAAGAACATATAAGTTCTCCTGAAAATATCAGCCAGATCATGTTCTTCATAGAATTTTCTATCCCTTGGATTCATAAATGGATCCCTGAATTCGGTTATACCGAAGACCAGATTCCGTGTATTTATCGGACCTACTACAACAATTTTTGGGACAAGATGATGAAGATAGACCCAAATACCCAAAAGATTTTTGGGCAAGAAACAATTGATGATATTCATAAAGCCTTAAAAACTTATAAAGACAAAGAAGAAAAGGATGTAATTAAAAACAGTCCTTTAAGGCATATCGCAAGGAAGATTGCTTACCAACCGGGAGATAAGACCCGTCAGATTGAAGATTATCTAAATTTGGTTAAAAAGAATTTAATGGAATCTTTTGATTAAATTTCAAGTAAATCAGACACATCAATGAAAAGTCTCTCAAATTATGAGGATTCACAAATAGATGAAGAAGTGGACACTGAAGATGTTCTACGAGAAGCAGAAAAGCTTCTACAAGAAGATAAGCTTGAGGAAGGAGATAGCACCGAAGAATTCGTACAGAGAATGTTGAATGCACAAGGGAAGAAGAAAATCTGAGCCCTTGTAGGCCCTTGAGGACCCCACCGACAGAGATAGCTGTCTGAAGTGCAATAATAGAGCACTACTGTACAAAGTCACTATAGATAGGAATTTTTCTATTTAAAGAGGCCTTCGCCTCATTTGTACATCATCAGAATTTTTAGTTTCTCTCTCTCTCTCTAGATTTTCGCTCTGCCTTCTCTCTAAGAAAGCAAAGCTTTTGTAAAGCTGTAATCTTTTCAATTTTGTAAAGAGAAAATCAAAATCGTCCAAGTTTGGGCACAACTTCCGGTGTCAAGGTATTTATTTTTAAGTTCTTGTTTTTATACTTCTTCTCCGATGGCCGTGCTTATAGCCGGCTAAAAATCTATCTATGTTGAATCTCCGTTCTACTTGAATCCTCATAAAAAATGAACTAGACTTTATTAAAATCGGGAGATTTTATTATAAGAACTGAAAAGACTTAGTATAAAGATTGATTAGCTTGGTTTGGAGATGGTGGTACAGTCGGCGAATACTGTAGATCTTGGATTTGCCTTTGTGGCTACGTACAGTTGCCCGGTGAAAAGGCCCGTTATTTGGAGTTGTTAAGGGCCGTTGTTATCCCGGGGAGCCCCTAAAAAGGTATCCTGTACACATGGTCTCAAGATCCGGCAGTATTTTGTCCAGACAGGCCCCGTGCTCCGGTAAAAGTTTACCATACAGCTAGTAATCTATATACCAAGGCTTTATACAGTTCATATAATAATTCCTCTTTGTTTTGATTCTTGTTCGAAGACAAGGATATTATCCGAATAAGGTCTATCACCGCCGGCGGACTACCGCCGACGTAGATCCTGTTCACGATGGTATCAGAGCCTAGGAATTGTTTTATGAGATCTAAAGTAAGATGGGATTCAACATAGATGTTTAATTGATATGAATATTGGAGAAAGCAGTGTTAAAAAACTCTAGACTGGAAGAGGTAGATATACCTCAAGATCTTGATTTGTTAAACAAATGGACTATTCCACAAGTCCCTATTCATAAGATTTATGATTATGGCTTTTTTGATAAAATATCTTCTAAACAATTGATAAAAACAACTGAGCAGTCTCTTGCTTTAAATTCTTCTGAACAGACTGTTCGTTTATTGAATGAACGTGATATTATGTTTTATAAAAAGAAGTATAGCTTCATGCATATAGGCTTAGTTCAAATTGCTTTTAAGCCTTTAACCCTTAAAGGGTTACCTGAATCTTTTATGGCTTCTTTAAGAGATGCTAGAAATCTTAATTTTAGACAATCTCTTATGGGTTCTATTGAATCTACTGTGGCGTATGGTCCCGTATATTTCAATACTCAACCTAATTTACAGTTATCTTTATCTGACGTCAATATTCTTGATGCATTAACATTAAATGTTAAAACTCATGGTTATAATTATGCTCCTGGATCTGAACTTATATGTTTATCTTATAGAATTTATTATAAATTCTTATCCACTCTTACTCCTCGATGCAAATTGACAGATATGTCAAACGAGACTATGATATTTGAAACAAATTTTGCTAAATCCAAAGTCACCACTAGGAGACTTATTGGATGGGATGAGATTAATTTTCCCTCTACTTGGATTTTAGACTCTGTTATATCTTCGAGTCAACAATCTGAGGAAATTACTAATCATGATTATTCGCATATAAGCCAAACCCCTGAAGGCAGAATTTGCATTCAATTTGAGGATAATAAATCCTTAGTGCCTTATAGGCATTCTCATACTAGTAGTAGAAGATTATCTACTTCTGCAGGTCATTCATATATTGACCCTATTGAACCGATCTATGGTCCGGCCAGATTAAATCGTGCAGCTTCTCTTCATACGATCGACACGACCGATGGTAATAGACGTGTTGACCGTATAAAGGTTTCTAATAATATTGTTAAAGATGATAATTCTGATAAGGATATTCCTACTGCATCCGATATGGATTTTGATTTTAATAAAACTTAAATGATTAAGTTCCAAATTGATTTTAGTCCGGGTTCACCGGCAAGACAACATATTTTAAAAGAATTTTGTCAGGATAAATGGAAAAGTTTTAAAAACTGGTACACTAAGTTTTATAACAGTGATGATAAGAGAAATATTTCTCAAGAGTTTTATGAAACTTGTGCTTTGCATAACCAAATTATATATTTTGCTCCTTGGTTTATAACCACTTACATGCCCTTATATATCAAAGTTCTTGAAAGAATTTATCAAGAAAGTAATGGTAATACCATAATAACCATAATAACCATAATAACCATAATAACAATAATAACAATAATAACAATAATAACAATAATAACAATAATAACAATAATAACAATAATAACAATAACAATAATAATAACAATAATAATAACAATAATAATAACAATAATAATAATAATAATAATAATAATAATAATAATAATAATAATAATAATAATAATAATAATAATAATAATAATAATAATAATAATAATAATAATAATAATAATAATTCATAGTGGAGATACCCCACTCTTCTGTGGATATAATCCTTTTTATAACAATTTTTGAGAAGTTATAAACAGTCTCATCTTTATTGTCTCTGAAGTGAGATATCTCTGCACTTCCAGTGGAGAGAAGAATATTCTCATAATAACTTCGGATTTTATATGATTCACCCGGAAAATATAATTTCTCCATCAAGTATTTTTGGGTTATCTCCCAAATATTATCTTTCCGTTGTATATCTTTATTTTCAAGGAGAAGTATAACTTCCCTTTTTGAGACCTTTTCATAATTCTTCTGATCTTCTGTCGTCTCCATGGCAATAGAAGCGTAGGTATTACTTTGCTTCTTTTTGCTAGCTATATGCTGCTGTAAAGCCTCGTATAACGGGCTATCTTTTGGAATATCTTCCATGTTAATTGATGGGGACGAAATTTCCTCCCTTTGAGAAAGATCCTCATTGATGAGAGTTCTATTTCCTCTCCTAATAATTGGATTCTGAGAAGTATAACTTCCTGAAGTTGAGCTCCGAGAAGTATAACTTCCTGTGATAGAATTTGATCCTCCTCGGTCGTTATATCGACCTGGATTTATTCCTCTTCCTCTATTAGAGGAAGATTGGGATGGCCATTGTGGCCTCATTCTGCAGTGAAAACAGATTTTGTTAGTTTTCATTTAAGAACTCTCTTCTTAAAAAGTCCGGTAGGGAATTATCACTCCCTTTTTTATACTCTATATCAAAATCAAAAGGGGCTAATTGAGCTTGCCACCTAGCGAATATAATTTTTGAAGCATCATGTTTAAAATCTTTATTAAACATAAATCTAACAACATTATTATCAGTTCTTATCAAAAACCTTTTGTTATAAAGATCATCTTGAAATTTCAAGACACATTTAACAATGGTAAGCATCTCATGGGCCACAGTAGCAAACTTCTGTTGGGCCGCAGTCCATTTTCCTGAATAATAACGAATTAAATATTCTTATCAGAAGTAGCTTATAGATCGCTGCTCTATCCTCTGTTGTCATAAAGTTATCCCACCAGCCTCTTAATTGGCCGGTGAATCCTGCTACTATCATTCTGCAAATTACTGTTTCAGTATTCTTATCAGAAGTAGCTTTGCAGATCGTAGAATACATCAGCATACGATGCACCAGAATACTAATCTGTCTATCCGTTAGACCATCTAAATTCCATTCATAGATGGCATCACCGTTATAACTGGTGTTGGTCTGATTTCAATCCCTTTCTTCCACCAAAACATCTTGAGGTGTCGGTCTAGGATAATAATAAGTATCCATTCTAGGCATATCTCCATATCTTTTTCCCAATTTTCTGAGCTTATTAAGTTCAGACCTGGTTTCTTCCTTATAATCTTTTGACGGATCTAAAATATTTTCCGCAAATTCAGAAGCGAGCTCCAAAGGTTTAAGATTTAAACCTGCTAGCTTTTCATTGACTAACTTTTCCAGCTCTTCTCTAGATTTAATCTTGAATCCAGTAATCTCTGGAGGTCTCTGAATAGAAGGTTCTAGCCTTGTAGAAGTTTCAGGTTGGCTAGGTATAACGTGAGTAGAATGAACCACCATAGACATATCAGACGAAGAAGGAATACCAATCTTCTTTACCAGCTCAGTTAAATAATCAAGCTTAGAACTAAGAGAACTAATATGTTCTCCCAAAACTTTAACATATAAAGACAAATAATTATTTTGAGAAATCAAATTATTAATTTCCTTTATACCTTTGCTAGCAACATCATCATCAATAAATTTTTGAAAAGCAGCAAAAGTAATACCAGTATTATTTGGTAAAATAAAAGGATTTTGTGGAGGATAAATACTCGTTATAAGATTGCCATTATTTTCTTGATAGGTTCTTTCAAGAACTTTAATATATAAAGGCATGTAAGTGGTTATAAACCAAGGAGCAAAATATATAATTTGATTATGTAAAGCACAAGTTTCATAAAACTCTTGGGAAATATTCCTTTTGTCATCAATGCTATAAAATTCAGTATACCAGTTTTTAAAACTTTTCCACTTATCTTGACAAAATTCGTTTAAAATATGTTTTCTTGCCGGTGATCCCGGACTAAAATCAATTTGGAACTTAATCATTTAAGTTTTATTAAAATCAAAATCCATATCGGATAAAGTAGGAATATCCTTGTCAGAATTATCATCTTTAACAATATTGTTAGAAACCTTTATATGTTCAACACGCTTATTACCATCAGCCGTGTTTATCGTATGGAGAGAGGCAGAACGATTTAATCTGGTCGGACCATAGATCGGTTCTGAAGGATCAATATATGAATGTCCTGCAGATGTAGATAATCTTCTATTACCAGTATAAGAACGCCTGTAAGGTGTTAAAGACTTATTGTCCTCAAACTGAATACAAATTCTACCTTCAGGAGTTTGACTAACATGCGAATATTCACGATTAGTAACATCATCAGATTGTTGACTCGGAGATATAACAGAGTCTAAAATCCAAGTAGAAGGGAAATCAATTTCATCCCATTCAATAAGTCTCCTAGTGGTGACTTTGGACTTAGCAAAATTTATTTCAAAAATCATAGTCTCATTTGACATATCTGTCAATTTACATCGAGGAGTAAGAGTGGACAAAAACTTATAATGAATTCTATAAGATAAACATATAAGTTCTGATCCAGGAGCATAGTTATAACCATGAGTCTTAACATTTAATGTTAAAGCATCAAGAATATTGACATCAGATAAGGATAATTGCAAATTTGGTTGAGTATTGAAATATACGGGACCATATGCCACCGTAGATTCAATAGAACCCATAAGAGACTGTCTAAAATTTAAATTTCTAGCATCTCTTAAAGCAGCCATAAACGATTCAGGTAACCCTTTAAGGGTTAATGGCTTAAAAGCAATTTGAACTAAGCCTATATGCATAAAGCTATATTTCTTTTTGTAAAGCATAATATCACGTTCATTTAATAAACGAACAGTTTGTTCAGAAGAATTTAAAGCAAGAGACTGCTCAGTAGTTTTTATCAACTGTTTAGAAGATAATCTATCAAAGAAACCATAATCATAAATTGTATGAATAGGAACTTGTGGAATAGTCCACTTGTTTAATAAATCAAGATTTTGAGGTATATCTACCTCTTCAAGTCTAGAATTTTTAATACTATTTTCTCCAATATTCATAACAATAATATATCTATGTTGAATCCCATCATACTTTAAATCCCATAAAACATTTCCTAGGCTCTGATACCATGTAAATAGGATCTTTCGTTGCCGGCGGTAGTCCGCTCGACGGTGATTGACCTTATCCAAATAGTACCCTTGTCTTCAAACAAGAATCAAAACCATGCCGGCGGTAGTCCGCTCGACGGTGATAGACCTTATCCAAATAGTACCCTTGTCTTCAAACTAGAATCAAAACAAAGAGAGATTATTATCTGATCTGTATAAAAATTTAGTATATAGATTAATAGCTGTATGATAATCTTTCACCGAAGCATGGGGCCTGTCTGAGCAAAGAATACTGCCGGATCTTGAGACCATGTGTACAGGATACCTTTTTAGGGGCTCCCCGGGATAACAACAGCCCTAAACAACTCCAATAAACGGGCTTTTTCACCGGGCAACTGTACGTAGCCACTAAGGCAAATCCAAGATCTACAGTATTCTTGCCGACTGTACCACCATCTCCGAACCAAGCTATCATGTAAACAGGATCTTTCGTTGCCGGCGGTAGTCCGCTCGACGGTGATAGACCTTATCCAAATAGTACCCTTGTCTTCAAACAAGAATCAAAACAAAGAGAGATTATTATCTGATCTGTATAGAAATTTAGTATATAGATTAATAGCTGTATGGTAATCTTTCACCGAAGCATGGGGCCTGTCTGAGCAAAGAATACCGCCAGATCTTGAGACCATGTGTACAGGATACCTTTTTAGGGGCTCCCCGGGATAACAACAGCCCTAAACAACTCCAATAAATGGGCTTTTTCACCGGGCAACTGTACGTAGCCACTAAGGCAAATCCAAGATCTACAGTATTCTTGCCGACTGTACCACCATCTCCGAACCAAGCTATCAACACTAACACTAAATCTTTAAAGTTCACATAATAAAATCTCTTGATTTTAATGAAGTCTAGTTCATCTTTATGGAGATTCAAGCAGCATGGTATTCAACATAGATAGATGTTTAGCCGGCTATAAGCTCGGCCATCAGAGAAATAGTAAAATAAATAGACAGAAAATAAAATACCTTGAGGCCGAAAGTTGTGTCCAAAGCTTGGACGATTTTTGGTTTTTCTATACAAAATGTAAAATTACAAGAGAGAGGATTTACAGAAAGCTGTGTCTTCTTTTTAGAGAGAAGGCAGAGCAAAACCTAGAGAGAGAGAGAGGAAAATAAAATTTTCTGATGTATACAAATGAGGCAAAGGCCTCTTTAAATAGAAGAAAAAGAATTTTTGTACAGTGTGCTTTATCATCGCACAGTGACAGATATTTCTGTCAAGGGGTCCACAGGGTCTCTTGATCTTATCCGATCTTCTTTTTCCCTTGTGCGTTCATCATTCTTTGGACGAAATCTTCGTCACTATCTCCATCTTCTAGTTTATCTTGTTGTAAAAGCCTTTCTGCTTCTCTTAACACTTCTTCAGTGTCGGTCTCTTCATCTGCTTGAGAGTCTTCATAATTTGACTGACTCTTCATGGAGGTATCGGACTTGCTGGAAATTTGTTCGAATGATTCCAGCAGATTTTTCTTTACGAGATTTAGATAATCTTCGATCTGTTGGGTTTTATCTCCCGGCTGATAAGCTATCCGTCTCGCAATATGCTTTAGGGGACTGTCATCAATGGTTTCAATTTTTCCCCTACTTTGATATTTCTTCAAAGTTTTGTTAATATCATCAATGGTCTCTTGACCATAAATCTGCTTGGTTACTGGGTCAATCTTTAACATTTTGTCCCAGAAATTGTTATAATAGGTCGATATATGCAAGGTATTTTTTCTTCGGTATAACCGAATTCGGGAATCCATTTATGGATCCAGGGAATAGAGAATTCTATAAAGAACATAACTTGACTGATGTTTTCTGGCCAGCCGATATGTTCTTCTCGGTATAACCGATCCAAATCAGGGGACACTTGTATCCAAGAGTCATACAATTCTTTAATTTGTTCAGGTAATATCCTGATAGAAGGGCCGTGGAATGTCCACCGATTCAAGAACCAATTTGGTATAACCTTTTGAAATATTTTCGAGCATATTTTTATAAACCACGTATGCTTGTGTTTATCATTATTGTAATATAAAATGTATGAGAAGGCCTGGATATAATCCCAGTAGGTGAAATTCATCCTTCCACCTTCAAGTTGTTACACCCCGTAGAATTCCCGGCACTTAGATGACCTATTTCCACATTGGTTAAGCATATTTGAAGGCCATACGTGTTGGAGAAAGGCCCGGGAAAAGATCGGACGAGAAGCCTATCGAACCATCGCGGAAGGAGCCGAGGCAGAGCCCCTCCGCGATGGCGGCGTGTCACGGAGGAGGAGCCTCCGCGTTGGCTCCGTGACACGTTGGCCTTGTCCAGGCCCAAGTATATAAAGCCCCACTTCGGTTTTAAATGATTATATCCTTAAAAATTTCCAGAGAAATAGAGGGCAACGTAGAGGAAAGGAAAGGAACGAAGGAAATTATATATTTTCGTCCGATTACGCTGCCAAACGCTGCCCAAACTCAAATTAATCCCAGATACCGAAGTATTTAGCAGCAGAGAGCAATCCTACGGATTCAGTTTCGTAAAATACGGCCAACGAATCGTCGAGCCACCGAGCCAAGGTAAGTGGAATTGCTCTAAATTAGTGTCTATGTGTTCCTAGCTGGGAAGTGAATATTTCTCCCTTCCAGGCCACTGAAAAATAGCGAGTTTCTGGCCGTCTTTCGATAAGCCTAAGTTTAGACTATAAACTATATCGAAAGTGACGTTGCCTTTTGAAATAAAGTTGTATTTGGTGTTAATTGATATGTTTATGAATGTAGTTGGGAGAAAACAGTTGAAGTACCGGCCGAGCCTCGTCCGACAGATGAATAAGTCAAGGATAAGGTATGTAAAGCTAATTCCTTCGGCAAGTTAGTAATCCAGTACGATAGATAGCGTGATGTACAGAAGAAAGAACTTATAAGTCAAGCACTAAGTCCAGTTTGAATTTAGTAAGCATGTTTTTATGATATTATGATATACATATACTCAGAATCAAAGTTAGTAAAGCAACATGAGATAGTCAGATGATATCTCAGTTACAGTATAGGCAGACAGTCAGATAATATCTCAGATACAGTATAGTTCAGTATTGCGTTATTATGAACATTGGTACAACATGAGAAGCATTGGGCTGTAACGTGTACGAGACCTATCAGTATGTGATGTAATATGCTACGTTAAGATATTGTTGTGTTCAGCTGAAACCCCGCGGCATAGTATAGTATCCGTAAAGCATTTCCGACATAGAATAGTAGACTAAAATAAAGTTTAGAAAGTATGTCAGGAATAGTAACTCATGTTACTATAGAAAATCAGTATACAACATAGTTTCAGCAGGAAGTCTATATCATGTTCAGCATTAGCCTCAGTATAGTCTGGCAGAAGACTATATTCGTACATACATATATATTACTTCCAGCCTCAGCATGTATTAAGTATGTACACATTTCTATTACTAGTCCAGCATAGAGTGTATACAGAAACTTAGTAAACAACAGAGTTTTCAGCAGAAACATTGTCTTATATAGCATTTGCTCCAGTACAGCCCGGTAGGAGACTATACTCATATTTATACGTCTTTACCTGCCTTAGCACGTATTAAATACGTACAGATTACTATCATTAGCTTAGCATGTAATATATATGATACTTCACCCCTATTAGCCTCAGTATGTGAGATACCCAGACAGTATTACCAGTTGAGACCGTTGTGTTGTTTGGGGTTGGATTACCTAGCATCCATGACCGCCCAGGGTTAATAGCTGTGTCGACTCGTCCGCCAAAGGACGAGGATACGTCACTCTACGGAGTGGCATGCCGTCCCGCCAGGGGACGAAGATGGGATGTCAGTTTTTCCCCATATTTGTGCCTTGATCGACCCTTACACACCCCAGTCGAGCGGATACGCCCGGGTGCAGATTCAGGAGTCCTTCGGACTCAGATACGGTTATAGTCAGGGGCTCACCGAGCCCAAGTGCATACCCTGGGACCGGTAGGATGCTTACAGCTACTATAGGAGATGGGATGACCAGGGTAGGGGTATAGATTCTATGCTGGCTGTACCTCCCGGCTTATGGGGGTCGAGTAAGGTTTGTGTGTGCTATGTTATGTTATTTCATGTTATGCCATGTTATGTTAGATACAAGTAGATCAGCAGTAGCACGATACGTTTCCAGGTATGACTCTTACCCTTCCCAGTAAAGATTGAGAGAAGGTATGATTTACATTATCAGACAGTTAGTCTATTCTCTCTACTTCAGTTTCTTCAATTATAATATTGTATTCAGATTTTGCTTTCAGTTATTGCTTTACATACTCAGTACCAGCGGTACTGACGCCTGGTGGGGCGTTGCATTACTTGCCTGCAGGTACTTATAGACGAGCAGGTGACACCACGTGATTCCTGTCAGCGATCGAGTATTCAGCTCCTGTCATCCGGAGACTGAATTCCAGTGGTGTACTTCAGTTCTTTTGTTTTATAGTACGGGTAGGTCGGGGCCCTGTCCCGACCAGTTCTATTGCTATTCTTAGAGGCTTGCAGTCTATATATTCCCTGTGGTCAGATGAGCCGGTCGTGTGAGGCTGTGCAGTTGTTTGGTTGTCAGTATTCTTGCTTTCTTTTACTTTGGCCGTGTGGGGCCATAGCTTGCCAGTAGTGGTGACCTTGCCGGTCACGTAGTTTCCTTTTGTGCTTTATGATTGAGTTGCAGATAACTAGACAGCATGGTGGCCTTGTCGGCCCGTATAGGTTTCCCTGAGATAATATGTTTCTGGTCAGCTGCTAGTACAGATACAAAAGGCTATATGCCAACAGGCCGGGGGCTGTATTTACAGCCGTTATATAGCCCTTTGTTTCCAGAAATATGAGTTAGAGCCAGCCAGGCACCAGATGTGCCCAGGCTTAACAGTCCAGCAGGTCAGGTCCTAGTAGGGCACCAGGTGCTAGTCATACCCCCCAAGGCGGGGTGTGACAAACTTGGTATCAGAGCAGGTCGTATCCCAGGGAGTCTGCAAGCCGTGCTAAGTAGAGTCTTGTCTATGGATGTGTTGTGCACCACATACTATAGGCAGGAGGCTGCGAGGCATGATATGATGGTTACCCTTCTTTCACAGTCAGTCGTGCTTTAGAGCGGTACAGTATAGGGTTGAGTCCCTGAGAACTCACCGTATTCTTGATTTCAGATACAAAGGCAGATCAGCATTATCCTATCACAGGCAGAAGATCAGAAATAGCAACGGAAGAGAGCATCAGTCAGTAACATGATAACTACAGCAGCATGAGGAGGTATCAGAGACCTCCCAGCGTGATACCTTTATTAGCATTATTCCTAGTATACGTTGATAACGTCAGAATAGGGAGTCAGAAGTATAATATACATATGAGTTGATTTACTTATTAGTTATATAAGATCTGATTATGATTACAGATAAGGTCAGACCACCAGGTAAGTATAAGAAAGAGAAAAAAATGCAGGAATCCCAAATACATCTTTTTGGGTGTGGTATAGTTGAATGCTTTTATTGTTGCAATACGAAAAGGGTTGATTGATCCTAGTAAGTAGTAGAAAATATAGAGAGCCCTTATGATTACGTAAGCTGTGCAGACCCTTATGATAACAAGCCAGTAAAGAAAGTAAGACTGTTAGCTTACCCGAAGTAGGGGTAACAGACCTGCTAGGGATGAATGTCTAATAATAGTCAGGTTTGAGTCAGAAAAAGGCCAAGTCTGCCATGTACGCTAACAGATAGTAAGACATACCTGTAAGATTATAGTTATGATCTAGTTGTGACCTCGAAAGATATAGAGGTCAGGTGAATCAGATGGGCTTGAATATACGCCAGAAGGAGTATAGGCCAAGGCTGGATCAGTAATCTCATTAGCAATGAAAGGCAGGTACCTTGAACCCTAGAGTTCAATTTAAGCAAGATGAGAGGAAGAAGCAGGAATGTCAGATCTTGTGGGAAAATTAGAACTACCCCGGATTGATAAAGTATTGTATTAAGGATTAAGCTTCGCGCTGACAGTAAGATCGCGGTTCAGAATACCGCAGTATGTACGCTATGGAAAAGTTAAGAAGTTACCGATACAGCAATTCTAATCTAGTGTGGCCTAGAGATAAGGCCCAGCAGATAGACATGGGCTCTCAATATATGCCTAGTAAGGATACAGGATTCGAACGTTGACCCCCACATCGCAAGAGTGGCGGAATTTCAAACAGCAGACAATAACTAGAATGTTTATGATGTTACTTTCAGAATGGGGTAACAATGCAATGAAATGATAAGTCGGGGCAAGAGATGGTATTAGGCCGTAGAAGCAATGTATCATGTATGATGTGAGACTCAGCAGAACCTGTCAGAGATTATGAACTATCGCAGAAATCAGTACATATTATACGTAGCTAGTGATATATATGTATACAGATCATAGATATGTTGTGAGTGGCTGCCTATAAGGGCCACAATCACAGATGCTGATTAATAATAGAAAGCCTATACAGATTGCATTACAGGACACCCCCCCCCCCGCCAAAAAAAAAAAAAGAGAAGAAAGAAAAGAAGAAGAGAAAGGGCGGATTAAGTGTGAGTTATGTATGAAGTCATAGAAACTATCTCAATTCTCAGTTATTAAGTTGATAGATTCATGTGCTGTTGTGAGAGTTAGGCTCTAGGAGCTTACCAGAGTTATTGACCTAAGACAGATGGCTAGATGATAAGGGCGCAGTTAGACAGTCTACCGACCAGCTGTCGCCTGCATCAGCAGGGAGGCATCCCTGAAGATCGGTAACAGTAGTGCATTTGCCGGAACCAGGATTAGAGACCGAATAGGCAAATTTCAGAGATTAGCAATACCAGAATTGTTCTAGCATGCTAAGTGGTCATACGTCGTTTTCCCAGCCTCGTGGGCGACAGTCGGCCTTAGCCAACCTAGCAGTTGTTATGTAGAACACCTCATAAGTCAGCCGGCCGTCCCAGTCAGAATACCCGTGGGTACCCCATGGAAGGGTCCACATCAGCAGTCAGCAATAGACTAGTATTTCAGCTAGTTTTCGTAAGGTATTTAGATACAGAGCCCTAGCAGAGGGCCAGTATTTACAGAATAGCTCATAAGACCGAGAATTCCCCAGAATAGCAGTATAAATCCAAGTGGATACACACGAGGCGTAAGAAATTAACAGTACCCTGCTAGCATAGTATTTATTAAGACCAGGGGATCAGTAGACTCCCCGTGGAGATCCAGAGACTGATCGCTTGGGAGTAAGTTGATTAAGTCCAGCCTTACAGTGGTGTAAGCAAAATAACAGAGCAATTAGATGCCCACGAGTTGGCGCTGATGCATGAACTATAAGTACTCAAGTAGTACAGTTAGAGCATTACTAGACTACTGTCACATTCGGGTCATTCAACCCGACTATTCAGTCATTTAAGGTTATGTAGCCAGATCATTAGAGATCATGGTCAGTATTAGGACCCTCTGATCAGATAAAGGCACAAGGTGCGCAGACAGTCGTTCTGGTTATCCCAGCAACAAGTAGCCTTAGCATGCGGCCAGAAGGCCAGATAAGCTCTAACTATATCAGTAGACTACTTGTCAGATTCTCCAGTATAATAAACCAGTATGACCGTCAGTTATATGTCAAATTTTGTAAATGTAAATTTTGATTGAGTTTAGTAGTTTTTTTTGGTCATATTGTGTCGAAGGTTGGTGTACAGACAGATACACAGAAAATCGAAATAGTGAAGACATAGCCAGACCTACCACTCCGACCGAAGTACGCAGTCCCTGCGGTTAGCCGAATACCGCAGAGGGTCTGTGGAAGGATTTTCCACCTTAAACAACACCTCTCACTAAGTTGACACAGAAGACCGCGAAGTTCCAGTAGACTGAGGCGTGTGAGCAGAACTTCCAAGAGTCAAAAGCCAGGTTAACATCAACTCCAGTGTTAGTATCGCCAGAAGGTACAGAGGGTTGGTGCAGCATGGTAAAGTAACAGTTTGTGCTTTCAGGCAATTGAAGGGACGTGAAAAGAATTATCTTACCCATGACCTGGAGGTAGTTGCAGTAGTTTATGCCTTAAAAAGCGAGAATTTGGTATCACCCGGGAAGGGCTGATACGGTAGTAGATGCCCTTAGCCGTAGATCTATGAGGAGTTGGCGTACTTGCCGTCTGAACAGCGGGAGTAGACCCGAGAATTTTACTAGTTAGCCGGTCTAGCCGTTCGTATAGCAGAAATAAAGGATAACAGAACGATAGTACAGAATATCGCAGTATTGCGGTTAGAGGTGGAAGTAAAGGAACGGCAGTATAGAAACCCTAGCCAGGTTTAACTTGAACACAAGATTCAGTAAGGAGAGATGACATATTTTCAGATACCCGGGGATGAAGTGTGGCGATATAAAGGCCGCATTTGTACTCCAGATATTTTGGGGCATCGCCAGCAGTTTATGAGCGAGGTACATTACGCCCGCTATTCCCTTCATCCCGATACGACAAAGAGGTACCATGACATTAAAAAGAACTACTGGTAGCCCAGTGTCCTAACTGCCAACAGTTGAAGGCAGAATATCAGAAACCAGGCAGGTTAGTTCAGAATATAGCTGTGCCTCTTTGGAAATGAGAAGCGATGAATATGAATTTTATAGCAAGATTACCCCGTACTAAACACAGACATGACTCTAGATGAGTGATAAGTGACAGATTGACAAAAATCAGCTCAGTTCTTGCCAGTAAGAGCTACTTTCTCGGTCGAAGATTATGCTGAGTTGTATATCAGAAAGGTAGTCAGATTACATGGAATACCAGTATCCATTATTTCAGACGAAGGAGCACAATTTACAGCTAGATTCGGTCAATTATTTCAGAAAGGTTTGGGCACGCAGATTAATTTAAGTACAGCGTTCTACTCTCAGACAGATGAGCAGGCTGAGCGCCCAATTCAGACGCTCGAAGACATGTGCTAGATTTCGGTAATAGCCAAAATGAGCATTTACCATTAATTGAATTTGCCTCCAGAATTAGAACCCATTTATCCGGTCTGTTATGTAACTATGCTGAGGAAATGCATAGGAGCCCCGTCCAGAATAGTCCCAGTCCAGAATATCCAGGTTACAAAAAAGCTGGCCTACAAAGAGATTCCAGTAGCTAGCCTAGACAAACATATTCGCAGATATGAGGACCAGATATCCTCATCCATTTAGGCGACATGTATGTCTATATTATTGCTATATAGTATCTTATGGTCCTGTATGTATAAGTGAAACAGATTGATATTTAACTATCCAGTGGATCGTGCAGTGCCTGTATTGGACTTTTCTGCATTTCAGGTTCTTGGTATAGTCCATATTACAGGGGAAACTCTGCCAGAATTCTTCTAAACAAGTAAGTTAAGTAATCCTCTACATGGCAGTACACATTCGAGGACGAATGTTCTTAAGGGGGGGAGAATGTTACACCCCGTAGAATTCCCGGCACTTAGATGACCTATTTCCACGTTGGTTAAGCATATTTGAAGGCCATACGTGTTGGAGAAAGGCCCGGGAAAAGATCGGACGAGAAGCCTGTCGAACCATCACGGAAGGAGCCGAGGTAGAGCCCCTCCGCGATGGTGGCGTGTCACGGAGGAGGAGCCTCCGCGTTGGCTCCGTGACACGTTGGCCTTGTCCAGGCCCAAGTATATAAAGCCCCACTTCGGTTTTAAATGATTATATCCTTAAAAATTTCCAGAGAAACAGAGGGCAACGTAGAGGAAAGGAAAGGAACGAAGGAAATTATATATTTTTGTTCGATTACGCTGCCAAACGCTGCCCAAACTCAAATTAATCCCAGATACCGAAGTATTTAGCAGCAGAGAGCATTCCTACGGATTCAGTTTCGTAAAATACGGCCGACGAATCGTCGAGCCACCGAGCCAAGGTAAGTGGAATTGCTCTAAATTAGTGTCTATGTGTTCCTAGCTGGGAAGTGAATATTTCTCCCTTCCGGGCCGCTGAAAAATAGCGAGTTTCTGGCCGTCTTTCGATAAGCCTAAGTTTAGGCTATAAACTATATCGAAAGTGACGTTGCCTTTTGAAATAAAGTTGTATTTGGTGTTAATTGATATGTTTATGAATGCAGTTGGGAGAAAACAGTTGAAGTACCAGCCGAGCCTCGTCCGACAGACGAATAAGTCAAGGATAAGGTATGTAAAGCTAATTCCTTTAGCAAGTTAGTAATCCAGTATGATAGATAGCGTGATGTACAGAAGAAAGAACTTATAAGTCAAGCACTAAGTCCAGTTTGAATTTAGTAAGCATGTTTTTATGATATTATGATATACATATACTCAGAATCAAAGTTAGTAAAGCAACATCAGATAGTCAGATGATATCTCAGTTACAGTATAGGCAGACAGTCAGATAATATCTCAGATACAGTATAGTTCAGTATTGCATTATTATGAACATTGGTACAACATGAGAAGCATTGGGCTGTAACGTGTACGAGACCTATCAGTATGTGATGTAATATGCTACGTTAAGATATTGTTGTGTTCAGCTGAAACCCCGCGGCGTAGTATAGTATCCGTAAAGCATTTCCGACATAGAATAGTAGACTAAAATAAAGTTTAGAAAGTATGTCAGGAATAGTAACTCATGTTACTATAGAAAATCAGTATACAACATAGTTTCAGCAGGAAGTCTATATCATGTTCAGCATTAGCCTCAGTATAGTCTGGCAGAAGACTATATTCGTACATACATATATATTACTTCCAGCCTCAGCATGTATTAAGTATGTACACATTTCTATTACTAGTCCAGCATATAGTGTATACAGAAACTTAGTAAACAACAGAGTTTTCAGCAGAAACATTGTCTTATATAGCATTTGCTCCAGTACAGGCCGGCAGGAGACTATACTCATATTTATACGTCTTTACCTGCCTTAGCACGTATTAAATACGTACAAATTACTATCATTAGCTCAGCATGTAATATATATGATACTTCACCCCTATTAGCCTCAGTATGTGAGATACCCAGACAGTATTACCAGTTGAGACCGTTGTGTTGTTTGGGGTTGGATTACCTAGCATCCATGACCGCCCAGGGTTAATAACTGTGTCGACTCGTCCGCCAAAGGACGAGGATACATCACTCTACGGAGTGGCATGCCGTCCCGCCAGGGGACGAAGATGGGATGTCAGTTTTTCCCCATATTTGTGCCTTGATCGGCCCTTACACACCCCAGTCGAGCGGATACGCCCGGGTGCAGATTCAGGAGTCCTTCGGACTCAGATACGGTTATAGTCAGGGGCTCAGCGAGCCCAAGTGCATACCCTGGGACCGGCAGGATGCTTACAGCCACTATAGGAGATGGGATGACCAGGGTAGGGGTATAGATTCTGTGCTGGCTGTACCTCCCGGCTTATGGGGGCCGGGTAAGGTTTGTGTGTGCTATGTTATGTTATTTCATGTTATGCCATGTTATGTTAGATACAAGTAGATCAGCAGTAGCACGATACGTTTCCAGGTATGACTCTTACCCTTCCCAGTAAAGATTGAGAGAAGGTATGATTTACATTATCAGACAGTTAGTCTATTTTCTCTACTTCAGTTTCTTCAATTATAATATTGTATTCAGATTTTGCTTTCAGTTATTGCTTTACATACTTAGTACCAGCGGTACTGATGCCCGGTGGGGCGCTGCATTACTTGCCTGCAGGTACTTATAGACGAGCAGGTGACACCACGTGATTCCTGTCAGCGATCGAGTATTCAGCTCCTGTCATCCGGAGACTGAATTCCAGTGGTGTACTTCAGTTCTTTTGTTTTATAGTACGGGTAGGTCGGGGCCCTGTCCCGACCAGTTCTATTGCTATTCTTAGAGGCTTGCAGTCTATATATTCCCTGTGGTCAGATGAGCCGGTCGTGTGAGGCCGTGCAGTTGTTTGGTTGTCAGTATTCTTGCTTTCTTTTACTTTGGCCGTGTGGGGCCATAGCTTGCCAGTAGTGGTGACCTTGCCGGTCACGTAGTTTCCTTTTGTGCTTTATGATTGAGTTGCAGATAACTAGACAGCATGGTGGCCTTGTCGGCCCGCATAGGTTTCCCTGAGATAATATGTTTCTGGTCAGCTGCTAGTACAGATACAGAAGGCTATAGGCCAACAGGCCGGGGGCTGTATTTACAGCCGTTATATAGCCCTTTGTTTCCAGAAATATGAGTTAGATCCAGCCAGGCACCAGATGTGCCCAGGCTTAACAGTCCAGCAGGTCAGGTCCTAGTAGGGCACCAGGTGCCAGTCATACCCCCGAAGGCGGGGTGTGACACAAGTATAACTTGTTTTTCCTTCATAGTGGAGATACCCCACTCTTCTATGGATATAATCCTTTTTATAACAATTTTTGAGAAGTTATAAACAGTCTCATCTTTATTGTCTCTGAAGTGAGATATCTCTGTACTTCCAGTGGAGAGAAGAATATTCTCATAATAACTTTGGGTTTTATATGATTCACCCGGAAAATATAATTTCTCCATCAAGTATTTTTGGGTTATCTCCCAAATATTATCTTTCCGTTGTATATCTTTATTTTCAAGGAGAAGTATAACTTCCCTTTTTGAGACCTTTTCATAATTCTTCTGATCTTCTGCCGTCTCCATGGCAATAGAAGCGTATGTATTACTTTGCTTCTTTTTTCTAGCTATATGCTGCTGTAAAGCCTCGTATAACGGGCTATCTTTTGGAATATCTTCCATGTTAATTGATGGGGACGAAATTTCCTCCCTTTGAGAAAGATCCTCGTTGATGAGAGTTCTATTTCCTCTCCTAATAATTGGATTCTGAGAAGTATAACTTCCTAAAGTTGAGCTCCGAGAAGTATAACTTCCTGTGATAGAATTTGATCCTCCTCGGTTGTTATATCGACCTGGATTTCTTCCTCTTCCTCTATTAGAGGAAGATTGGGATGGCCATTGTGGCCTCATTCTGCAGTGAAAACAGATTTTGTTAGTTTTCATTTAAGAACTCTCTTGTTAAAAAGTCCGGTAGGGAATTATCACTCCCTTTTTTATACTCTATATCAAAATCAAAAGGGGCTAATTGAGCTTGCCACCTAGCGAATATAATTTTTGAAGCATCATGTTTAAAATCTTTATTAAACATAAATCTAACAACATTATTATCAGTTCTTATCAAAAACCTTTTGTTATAAAGATCATCTTGAAATTTCAAGACACATTTAACAATGGTAAGCATCTCATGGGCCACAGTAGCATACTTCTGTTGGGCCGCAGTCCATTTTCCTGAATAATAACGAATTAAATATTCCCTTTTATCATGGGGATTTAATTGTTTAAGAATACCGCCGAAACCTATATTAGAGGCATCGGTCTCAATAATTTTCTGCCAATCAGGATTAGCAAGGGTTAAACAAGGTAAAGAGATTACCTTCTCTTTTACCCTTTTAACAATATCAGTATGCATCTCAGACCATGGCAAATTATAATCCTTTTTTAGTCTTTCGAATAAAGGAGCCAGGTCTTTTGACAAATCTTTAATAAAAGGGGAAATATAATTTAGACTTCCCAAAAAAATCTTTGCAATTGCGTCCTGTCATTAATAACATCAGGAAATTTTGCAGCAAATTCAATAGATCTTTGAATAGGAACTATTTTTCCCTGGCAAATATAATGCCCAAGAAATCTGACTCTGGTCTGAAAAAGACTCATCTTGGGTTTAGATATAACTAACCCATTTTGAATAATAATTCTTTTAAAAACATCTAAATGTTTATAATGTAATTCTAAAGTTTTAGAAAATACTAAAATATCATCGATATAGACAATGACAAAATCCATATATGGATTAAAAATATCATTCATGATTTTCTGAAATTCAGAAGGCGCATTTTTTAAACCGAAAGGCATAACATTCCACTCGTATTGCCCGAATGGGACATTGAATGCCGTTCTATAAGTATGCTCTTTAAAAAGCTGAATCTGCCAATATCCAGATTTTAAATCAAATTTTGAAACTATATTGGCATCATATAATCTGGACAAAAGATCCCGTTTATTAGGGATAGGATACCTGATCCATTTTAAAACTTTATTCAAAGGTTTATAATTTATTACCAATCTTGGTACACCACGTTCCTTCTCTGGAGCATTGTTGACATAAAAAGCTGTACAAGACCATGGTGACTTTGAAGGTTTTATAAGACCCTTTTGTAAAAGATTATCAATCTCTTTTTTGCAGAATTCAAGTAATTCCAAATTCATCTGACAGGGTCGATATTTGGTAGGAATATGTTCCTCCGAAAAAGAGTCTTCATATGGAAGAGAAACCACATGCTTTTTTCTATTCCAAAAAGCACTTGGATGATCAGCGCATATAGAAACAACAAATTGTTCAGAAATTATTTTAATTTTTTCTTGAATTTTTGAAGATTGTAAAATATCATCAATGGACATGCTATATATTTCATGTTGTAAAGATTTCATATGAAATTCTTTTTTATCAATCAAAGTATTTATATTTCTCGTAAGGGGTTCAGTTATAAACTGAAAAGAAATCCTTTTACCGTTATAAGTAGCATGAAAACCTTTGTTATCAATATGAGTAAAAGGATAAATAGCCTGTATAAAGGGAGTTCCTAGTATAATAGGAGGAAACATTTTATCTTTGACAAGAATGAAAAAATGCGGAATGCAAACCTTACTTTTGCAAACATAAGCATTAGGTAGTTTATAATCTATTTTCATTCTATCACCAGATGCAGAACTAATTTTATGAGAAGTTTTCTGGTAGTATCTGGTGGGAATTATACCTTCCTGAATACAGCTCATATCTGCTCCACTATCAATAAGAGCAGTTTCAGTAATTGAAAAATTATCATCAATCAAAATAGTGCACTTAACATACCATCTATGAGAGGTCACTATTTGCATCATTCCTATAAATAAATCATCATTAGGGGAAGAAAAAGCCCTTTTCGTGAAATCAGAGATTTCGCTCAAATCATTTGTTTCATTTAATAAAACTCCTTTTCCTTTAATATCATGACTCATAGTGTTTTCAATTTGGTTTATACGATGGTCTAAAATCATTTGATTTTATTTAAGAGATTTAATCTCATTTTTTAATTTTTCAACTTCATATTTTAAATCATCCATTGAAGAAGTATAACTGGGAAGATTCATATTTTGTGGCGAGTTCTTTTGTAAAAGTCTTTTTTGAACTTCTGCCATAGAATATGGAACTTCCTCCAAAATGTCTCTTCTTTGAATAGGCTTATCTGCCGATTTTGAAATAGAGGTCATACTGATAATTTTTTCTCTCAAATCATTATCAGTGACTTCTTTTAATAATTCTAAAATATTATCAGAAGTGATAGGTTTAAGTTCAAAATTATTTTGAAATTGAGATTGTAATTTATAAAAATCCAGGTTGTCACAAGAACAATTTCCTGTACCTGTATCACATTTATCACAATCATTATCATTAGGTAAATCAAATAATTTAATAGAAGCTTCAGACTCAGAGGAAGAAGTATAATCACTCTCATTTTCACTGACTGAAGTTTCATCCATGATTTTCATAATCTGTTCTTTGGATTTATCGTCCAAATCCATGGCTAGAGCTTTGATTCGCTCTTTCTTGCAATTTGGGACAATATGACCAAATTGACCGCATCTATAACACTTAACATCATTTAAATTTCTTCCAGATCTGTCTTTAACAAATCTCTTTTCCTTTCCATGTTTTCTTCGGAAATATCTTTCCTCTTTTGATCGACGATGTCGTCTTTTAACTTTCCTTTGGTAAAATTCATCTTTATCATTTTTCCTATTCTTCTTTCTTAATGAAGAGGTTGTGGTAGCACCTGCCATTCCGAACTGTTGACAGAAATCTCCTAACTGGTTCTTTTCAGTTAGTCTCTGTCTTTTAAGCTGTGCATTCAGCTTTAATTCATTACACAAGTTTAATCCTTCTTGTGTGCATACTCCAATAAGACGTCCATAAGTATAAGTATTATACATAATTTGGACATTATTTCCACGAAGAGTTTTTTTTACTCTTTCCGCAAATAAATGTGGTAAACCATCAATAAATTTACCCTTCCAATGATCACTATTACTTTCGGGCAGGTCCATAACCCGACTGAGACAGGTGTCTTTATACCACCTAAATTCGCCTAGATGTTTTCATCTAAGTCCGTTCAACAAGGTACAAATATTTTCATACATATTGGTGAATCTGCCACTAAAGTGCTCGATAATAGTAAGCACCAAGGTGTAGACACAATCCTGTCTGCCCGCTACTAAGGCTCTTCCTAGATTATCAACTCCAGGTTCAGACTTAACAGCGTTATAGATCGCTGCTCTATCTTCTGTTGTCATAAAGTTATCCCACCAGCCTCTTAATTGGCCGGTGAATCCTGCTACTATCATTCTGCAAATTACTGTTTCAGTATTCTTATCAGAAGTAGCTTTGCAGATCATAGAATACATCAGCATACGATGCACCAGAATACTAATCTGTCTATCCGTTAGACCATCTAAATTCCATTCGTAGATGGCATCACCGTTATAACTGGTGTTGGTCTGATTCCAATCCCTTTCTTCCACCAAAACATCTTGAGGTGTCGGTCTAGGATAATAATAAGTATCCATTCTAGGCATATCTCCATATCTTTTTCCCAATTTTCTGAGCTTATTAAGTTCAGACCTGGTTTCTTCCTTATAATCTTTTGACGGATCTAAAATATTTTCCGCAAATTCAGAAGCGAGCTCCAAAGGTTTAAGATTTAAACCTGCTAGCTTTTCATTGACTAACTTTTCCAGCTCTTCTCTAGATTTAATCTTGAATCCAGTAATCTCTGGAGGTCTCTGAATAGAAGGTTCTAGCCTTGTAGAAGTTTCAGGTTGGCTAGGTATAACGTGAGTAGAATGAACCACCATAGACATATCAGACGAAGAAGGAATACCAATCTTCTTTACCAGCTCAGTTAAATAATCAAGCTTAGAATCAAGAGAACTAATATGTTCTCCCAAAACTTTAACATATAAAGACAAATAATTATTTTGAGAAATCAAATTATTAATTTCCTTTATACCTTTGCTAGCAACATCATCATCAATAAATTTTTGAAAAGCAGCAAAAGTAATACCAGTATTATTTGGTAAAATAAAAGGATTTTGTGGAGGATAAATACTCGTTATAAGATTGCCATTATTTTCTTGATAGGTTCTTTCAAGAACTTTAATATATAAAGGCATGTAAGTGGTTATAAACCAAGGAGCAAAATATATAATTTGATTATGTAAAGCACAAGTTTCATAAAACTCTTGGGAAATATTCCTTTTGTCATCAATGCTATAAAATTCAGTATACCAGTTTTTAAAACTTTTCCACTTATCTTGACAAAATTCGTTTAAAATATGTTTTCTTGCCGGTGATCCCGGACTAAAATCAATTTGGAACTTAATCATTTAAGTTTTATTAAAAATAAAATCCATATCGGATAAAGTAGGAATATCCTTGTCAGAATTATCATCTTTAACAATATTGTTAGAAACCTTTATATGTTCAACACGCTTATTACCATCAGCCGTGTTTATGGTATGGAGAGAGGCAGCACGATTTAATCTGGCCGGACCATAGATCGGTTCTAAAGGATCAATATATGAATGTCCTGCAGATGTAGATAATCTTCTATTACCAGTATAAGAACGCCTGTAAGGTGTTAAAGACTTATTGTCCTCAAACTGAATACAAATTCTACCTTCAGGAGTTTGACTAACATGCGAATATTCACGATTAGTAACATCATCAGATTGTTGACTCGGAGATATAACAGAGTCTAAAATCCAAGTAGAAGGGAAATCAATTTCATCCCATCCAATAAGTCTCCTAGTGGTGACTTTGGACTTAGCAAAATTTGTTTCAAAAATCATAGTCTCATTTGACATATCTGTCAATTTACATCGAGGAGTAAGAGTGGACAAAAACTTATAATAAATTCTATAAGATAAACATATAAGTTCTGATCCAGGAGCATAGTTATAACCATGAGTCTTAACATTTAATGTTAAAGCATCAAGAATATTGACATCAGATAAGGATAATTGCAAATTTGGTTGAGTATTGAAATATACGGGACCATATACCACCGTAGATTCAATAGAACCCATAAGAGACTGTCTAAAATTTAAATTTCTAGCATCTCTTAAAGCAGCCATAAACGATTCAGGTAACCCTTTAAGGGTTAATGGCTTAAAAGCAATTTGAACTAAGCCTATATGCATAAAGCTATATTTCTTTTTATAAAGCATAATATCATGTTCATTTAATAAACGAACAGTTTGTTCAGAAGAATTTAAAGCAAGAGACTGCTCAGTAGTTTTTATCAACTGTTTAGAAGATAATCTATCAAAGAAACCATAATCATAAATTGTATGAATAGGAACTTGTGGAATAGTCCACTTGTTTAATAAATCAAGATTTTGAGGTATATCTACCTCTTCAAGTCTAGTATTTTTAATACTATTTTCTCCAATATTCATAACAATAATATATCTATGTTGAATCCCATCATACTTTAATGCATATAATATTTTATTAACAATAATTAAAAAAAATACTAAATAGCATTAGATTTTGTAAAAAATTCATAAAAGTATTGTTCTACTTATAATGTTAGTGAATTTAAATAAGAAACTATAAATATCTACGTAAAAAAATAAATATTATATATAATATAAAAAAATATTACATACATGGAGTATTGAAGGGTAAAATAGACATTTTGAAAAGTCAATTAGGATAAAGGGGGTAGAATATCTATTGTTCAAAGTTGAGGAAGGAGTTTGATTTTTAAAGCAAAGTTGGGGAGTGAAAACGATTTTCACCCTTAGTTAATGTGTTAAAAATTTTAATTTTGAAAGCTCTTTTGGCCAAAGGCATTCGAATAAGTATTTTGAAATTAATAATTTATATTTAGCTAATTAGTTATTAATATTTGTAACAAAAGAGAGTTGCTCGGGTGGTGGATTTTTCGCTTCCAATTTTAAGATTGTGGATTTAAATTATTATAAAGTGGAAAGTTCCTATAAAGGGATAAAATAAAAATTATTAATATTAGTATAAAATCTAACCCAATCATTTTGGGGATTGACGGTCAAAATCATGTTTTGAACCCTTGCACAAGTTGGCATTACATTTTGGGAATTATTGGCATAGTTTGAGTTGGTATCCAAAAGTTCTGGTGAAATTTCAGAATATTTCAAAATAAGTTAGAATTGCAAATTTTTCGGGTGCAAAATTGTTTTTTAGGATTTCGGTCCCCTTGATGTGATTGCAGTAAAGGGATTGGTTGTGCCTCTCTATCGAGGAGAATGAGTGCGACCACGCTGGATAGGATTTGAGTGATTCTTCGCAATTGCATTATACATGTTATGATTGGCTGAATAAACATTCAGTTGGATAGGATTGAGATGGCCAAGCCATGATCGCACGAAAGAGTGGTTCAGATAATAAAAAATCTAATTTCGTAGACAATTTTGCTTTATTCCACCATTATTGAGTGTTGGAAGCTCGATTGGAGATGATTTTTTAAGAGGATTTCGGCTACAAGTGTGCGATAAATGTTTTTAACTTAGATTTGAATTCATATATGTTCACCCATTGAATTACACACCTAAAAACATGAAATCTAATGTGGAATTTTAGGATTTTTAGATTAAGCCCTAGGAATGAAAAATTGATAATTTGAACTAATAAATAAACTTGAAATGAAAATCAAACTAAAGATTCAAACTCATGAGATTATGATAACCCGAAAATGTATCTTGTTTCAAGGTTGATTTAAATAAATCATGCATTAAACTATGAAATTGAGCCGAAAAACTTTATTTGACTCTATGATACATTTTTTCTGAATAGTGTTGAAACGTTTGGAGGGTTCCAAAGGTGAAAAAGTGAGTTTGAAATGCTAAAGCTATACTTGTACCGAGGTAAGTTAAAACTTTGATCTCAGTAAATTTTTTTCTCAAATTACTATTGTTTGACATGTACAAGGTATATGAGAGAGAGAGAGAGAGAGAGAGAGAGAGAGAGAGTGTGTGTGTGTGTATATATATATATGTATATATTTATATTTCTATGGTAACAAGTGTATATGAAGGTACTAGGGTTATACATATGTGTTTCATATGTAACATTCTATGCACAAATTATTATTTTAGTGTCATGACTAATTTGTGCATCCTTACATGCTAGTATAATATTATAGGCATCTCTCATATGCTAGTTTGACATTATAGACTACATATATATTGGATTACATGGTTAGGCCGATTTAATTATTCATGGCACATTCCTTTGTGATTGGCATGTCAGTTGTTCATGTAGTTTGACACTTAATTTGTCCGTGAGGATTGATTTAGTCTGGAGCGAGCCGATCCAAGAGTGAAACGACTCAATTGGATGAGTCGTACAAGCACCTACATTAACTTTAGTTCAATAGGAGAACTGTTGGGTCCAAACGCACACGCAAATACGCGGTTGTATAAGTAATACAGTGGTTCTTTCGAGCCGGATATCAAACCTACAGGGACTTGAAATTATAGAAAATAACCAATTAAAGTAAAACTATCAATTTTAACAAGTGCAAAAGTAACCAGGAATTTGTTGGTTGTTTATGATTCTAAGGTTAGCTATCAAATCACAGAAGAACTAAAATAGGTTATAATCAATATCAAAGAGGAATCCAAAGTTAAGGACAACATTCATGCATAGTTATAATTCATATTGGTTTAAGTAGTTACCTTAGTTGTTGAATTACAAGATTAATGCCATATTTATAGTCTTTCGAGACTCTAAACATCTATTTGAATTAGCCTCACAACTACATCGTTGAGCTTGGATGTGATAACCTAATTCATATGCATTTATCTTGATCGTGGTTTACGGAGTTAATTCCTTGATCATGGTCTTTCGAACCTCTAATCTTTAACCTAGAATTGACTTCCCAACTATATCATTGAGTGGTGATGTGACAACCTAATTCGTAAGTGTTTAATTATCATCCCGTTTAATAACCAAGTGAGACGTATTAGGTATATTTCTATCCTAAACGTGAATCAAATCTTGAAGACAAGAACTCATTTCTTGCATTCTTTAGACTATTCTCATGTTTTGTCCTTTCGAGTTTTGCACAAGAATCCCAAGTATGTTTAATGGTGATCAATTATTAAAATAATAAAGCAAGAATGAAAGACAGTCAACAATGAAGAAAATCAAACCAAAATAAGATTTATACTAATACGTTCATGTCATGTGGCCTTAACCCTAGAATAAGGGTCTTATTCACTCATAGTTTTACATGAATTCACAACGGTAATGTAATCCATGTGTAAAACAAGAGTGAAAAAGAAAATAGAAAATAACCCTATGTAGAGCTGTCTTCGTCGTTCCTCTCCTTAAAGTCGTTCTTCAAAATATGATATCATATTTTTTATAAAATGCTAAGTGTTCCTTTTATACATATAGGATTTTTGCCCATAGTGAACTACCTCCGTGTCACGGTCCTCATTGCAGCTTGGCCTCCGTGACACGGTGCTGGTGCGGAGGCATTCTACCTAAGACAAGCTGGCCGTGATTCCCATTGGAGTGGCACGGTGCTGGATGCGCCTTTCATTTGGTGTGACATGGAGCGGATACACAGAAGCACTGCCTGGGCATTGAAATATATTCAAGTTGCAATCGTTGCTCCATGCCACGACTTTGTAGTTCATCTTCACATTAAGCTCCCTCAATTAGCACTTCCAACCTACAAATGTGATCAATCACAAATGTTAGTCCATGACAAACTTTTACGTGATATATATGAGATTATAATTGAATTAAAGTACAAACTAAGCTAAAAGTAGGCATGCAATGGTACTTGGACGTGCAATTATGCCCAACATCACTACCCCACACTTAAAGCCTTGTTCGTCCTCGAACACTCTTTATATCTCATGCTACTAGGGAAAGCTATTAACATTACTAATTGAGACAAGAATACTCAAGCTAAGTCTACAATGGCTTCACAAATGAGAATTTCTTATAAAGCATGCTTTATCCACACAATTAAGCTTATGAATAACTACATCAAGACCTCCTAACCTCGAGACATGACTCTATGATATTGGCAAACTCATGCAAGTCATCCAACCAAGAATTCGATTGTGTCATCTATCTTTCATCAACCATGTGTCCCTCACAATAAGAGAGTTACCCTTATTCCACACAAGTATACAAATTATAACTAGAATGGGTATAAGAATAAAATTACGCCCCCCCTAAAAAAGAATACCACATGTTACATATGATGAATCACAAACTTTCCCTTAGTGTACTACTATGTTAATATAAGAACCTATGAGTGTAAGATCAAGTAGGACTTTCCGAGTTGTAATGTAGGCTAAGGGATGGGTAGGAACTACTCTGGCTAGTAATAGCGACTATCTTTCCTAAGCACTTTAATATATCATATCTTTCTCATTGAGCACTCTTCTTCAATTATCTAACTTTTTTCACCTGCCCTTCTCATTCGTAACTTCTTTCATTTTCCCACTTCTTTAAGCAAGTTCACACACGATTAGTAGGGAGTACTCACTCTTCAAATATATTTTGTTCTTTTGCTCTTTTTCCATTCCTTACCTATAACATATGAATTTCAAATATGATAATTGTACCCTTAGTCCTTTTTTTCAAGCTACCATAGCCAACACTCACCCTTTTTTGATTTTTCACTCCTTGCTCTCATCTATTTCTCATTTAAGCACTTAAGAGTTTTAGATCAAAATAATGGTTAATTGAAAGAAAAGGGTTAAGCTTCTTCTATTGCTATCAAAGAATTGGCTAAAGGCTCAATGACAGTAACTAAGATCAAACATTGTGGGTAGGTAAAGCAAAGGATAAAAGCATCTATAATAAAAAAAATGCCTATATCATCTCATACACTCAACATTCATTATTTCACTTTGTAAATACACTAGGAAAGTTCTAGACATGAAAATGACAATATGGACTAACATGGAAACCTCAAAAACACAACACATGTTCAACTCAAGAAGGATCCATATAATTTTCAGTCAAGACCACCACATGAATTCAAATTTAAGCCATAAATCATTCAAGAGTCAAATTAAAGAGCCTAGATGTCTCGAATGAATTCATTCAATTTTATTGCATGCTTTTTCATTCAACACACGTGTACCATTCAATCATGTGTAGCACTTAACAAGAGCACCTAACATTCAACCAATATAAGTTCTATTGACTAATTTTCCCTCAAGACACTTGTCATCCATACATAATTGGGAAAAGTCCCTAAATATGACTAAGAAAACAAAAATTTTACTCCTAAAAATTAAAAAAACTAGTCGGTTCAAAGCCTCGCCCCCTTCCCCCCGAGAACCGAAAAGAAAAACTAAGGGGTAGATGAAGTGTGCTTTACTCAGACTTTCAAATCAAACACTTTTAGACTAAAAACCTATTTCACCCTCATCAAACATCAAAATTTTTTTAATTTCCCTCACCCCACACTTAAATCATGCTATGTCCCCAGAACATCAATTAAAATCATACAAGGGTTAGGGATACCCCACCCTTATGCTTTGTCATGCTCCTTAGCTTCACTTCACTGGATACTCAGACTTCCCTTTCATATGACCTAAAAAGAACAAAATTGATATTAACTAAATAAAAGTAAAAGAAAAAAAATATATAACTGTGTACAACTTGGGTTGCCTCCCAAGCAACGCTTGATTTTACATCACGACACGAAGTGAGTTTCATCCCTTTCAGGATTCCTCAACCTCTTCTTCCCTTTTGGGAACAATCTTCTCCTTTTATTAACTCTTTAGGGAATATCCTCCACACTTTCCCTCTTCTTCACCATCACTTGCTCACCAGGATCACAATGCAGTCTCTCAGCTACAGGCTCAGGTTCCCTTTTTATGAAAGCCTTCAGATGAGGTGTTGTCAGCTTGCAATCCACCACCCCAAAGTTATCCTTTGTTAATTCAGTGATCATATAGATATCCCTGTAGTGTGCTGGGGTGTTGAGTACTTTATACATCTAAAATTTTCTTCCTCATCATTAACTTTCATTTTTAGGTTGCCAACCCTGACATCTATTAATGCTCCACCAGTGGCCAGGAACGAACGTCCAAGTATGATTTGTATCCTATCATAAACTTCAAGTTCAAGAATAATAAAGTCATCAAGTATTATGAATTTACCTACTCTAATGAGCACGTTCTCTATGGAGCACGTGCTCTATGATTCCCTCAGGAACCACCTTGGTCTTGCTAGCCAGTTGCAACACAACTATGTAAGGCCTTGGTTTTTCCAAACCAAGCGTATTGAATAGTGATAGGGACATCAGGTTCACACTTTCCCCTAAATCACACAGGGCCTACATCAGCTCACTTCCACCTGTCTGTATTAGGAGGGTGAAGCTTCTCAGGTCTTTAAGCTTTTCAGGCAGCTTGCTCATCACTCTTGAATTGCACTCCTTAGTGAGTGCCACTGTCTCCACATCAACAAACCTCTTCTTTTTGGACACCACTTCCTTCAAGTACTTAGTGTACTTGGGCATTTCCTGCAAAATGTTAATTAGAGGCAAATTTATGTGAAATTCTTTGAAAATGTCAAAGAACTTCTTAAAACATGCATCCTCCTTGCTCTTTTGAATCCTTTAAGGGAATAGTGGTGGTAGTCTCTTTGCTTGTTGCATTGCTGGTTGTGTTTGCTTTTTTGCTACCTTTTCTTCGCCCTTATATGTAAATGGGGCTGGTCTTGTCAGTTCTGCTTGCAGCTCATTCTTCTTCGGCTTTACTGGTGCATCATCTAGGTCTTTTCCACTTCTCAAACTGATGGCCATTACCTACCTCGGGTTTGGATCTGTCACTTGGTAAACCCTCTTGAGGCCTTGTGTTTGGGGCTACAACTATTTGCCCCATCTGCTTCTCTAAATTTATGGTTGTTAACTGCTAATTTTTTAGTTCAACTATCATTTTTACTTGGTCAGCTACCATTTGAGTCTAGTTAGCCATGGTTTTCTGCAACATCTCCTCTATGTTGCTTGAGTGGGCATTAGCTTGCTTCCCCTACTTCTGATACTGCTACTGAGGCTGCTGAAAATTTTGACTCTGTCCATGATTTCCACCTCAAGAGAAGTTGGGTGATTCTTCTAGTTTCCATTGCAGGTGTTCCCATAGTTTTGATTGTCTCTCTGCACATTACCTACAAAATTTACTACTTCTTGGTTTTTTCCACAAGAGTCTGTCCAATGACCGCTTACCCCACATATTTCGCACCAGCCTTAAGCTGGTTGCACTGCATGTACCTATGCCTACGATTATGCAAAATTCAACCTACTAAAGTGAGTCATCATCTGATTCTGAAAACATGCTAGCTGAGCTGCCAAGGCATTCACACTATCGACCTCTATCATTCCAATAGTTTTTCTAACATCTCCCCTTGATGCATTTCTGTGACACTGTAGATTTTCCTGTGCAATCCTATTCAGCAAAGTGTACAGCTCCTCGTAAGTTTTCTCCAATGCTTGTCCCCATGCTGCAGAATCTAGCAAAATTTTTGTGTGTGGGTCAAGACTTTCCATAAAAGTGCGTGCCAACACTTCATTGTTCTGCTGGTGATGGGGGCAGTCTCTGAGAAGAGATTTGATGTAACACCCCAAAAGTCTGTAAGACTAGACCCAAGGATTGAAAGATGATCATACAGAGGAATTGGAAAACTGCCTCAGTACGAGTCTCAGTATGAGTTGTAGGTGCAAGGTACGACCAGTACCATGATTTGTACCAAGAGGTCCGAAAAGTTTAGCAAATTCTGAGTGAGCAGTCATGATTAGATGTCACGGCTCACACTAGGACAATACGAGTAGTACCAAAGGACTGTGGTATGGATTCAAAGAGCTTAGCAGGAAGTGGCCAAGAAGCCACGACTCGATTCTACGAGCCAAAGAAAGGTTGTATGAGTCGTACCTAGGGGTCGTAAGAAGAGATTCAGAGCAGTGGTTTGAGATAGGGTAAGGAACCACGAGCCTTGATACAAACCGTGGTGGGGTGGTACGGATCGTGGTAGGTGTCCATGGCAGGAAGTTCAGAAAATGCTCAAAGGCAGGACCTGAAACCATGAGATTCAATACGAGTTGTGCTAAGGTCCTACAAGTCATAGGACGAGTCATAGCATGGGACCGGACAATTTTAAATGCAAAGTCTTAGGGGTATTTTTGTAACTTTTCAGGCTTTTAACTCCTAAGTGGCATCATTTTGGGTTCTTAAAAGGGTCTATTAAGGGGTTTTTCTAAGCCTAAACCCTCATTCTACTCCTAACACCTCAATTGGAAGATTAAATCCTCTCAAGCCAAGGTTAGGGTTCTTCATCAAATTCATTCAATTTTCTCTTGGGTCTTCAAGTCAAGCTAGAGATTCATCACGCCCAAGTATGTAGGGTCATGAATGGGGATAATCCTTCCATCTTCATGCACAATTTTATCCTTATTTTATGATTTCAAATCTCCAAGCATGATCTATTGAAATTCTAGGGTTAGAGCTCAAATCTCGTGAAATCTCCCATGATCTCTTTGAATTCAAGTTTCTTATAATTAAATTCACGATTTATGATTATGATTGCTTATTTTCTATTAGAATTTATCATGGATCTATATTCTCAAGTTTATGATGATTTTTTTCCAATTATGCATGATTTCATGAATTTCAACCTTATGAATCTATGAGTTCAACTTTTGAAGTTTTATTCAAGTATGATTATGATTTCATGATTTAGACCAGCCCATGTAATAACATGCATGTTTCTTGATGATGACTATGGGCCATGTGCAAATTTTTGAAAGTAGTGTCTAGCATCGAGTAGGCCAAGAGTTTAGGCAAATCCTGAGTCTTAAAACTACGTGCCACCACATGTATGTATTTATGTTCAAATCCTATGGGAATTCACAAGTGATATCACGCCTTAATTGTTCTTTGCCTCGGCAAGGTTTGTAATGGCTCTGCGAACTTGAGCACGATAGTTGGACATCATGTAAGGTCTCTCACGATGGTGTCGGTTATGATGAGTCTCCCATTGTTCCTCATGTTTTAAGTTATTTATGTTTATGACTTCGATATTATGTTTTATAGCATATTTGACCCATTACTCCTTTATGAGATTTTACTTATGATTTCTGATCTTGGGCAGATTTATATGCCCAAGTGATACTCAAATGTGTCATTTTGTCTTGTTTATCTATCGATGTTTGTACATTCTCATGTGAATTATAATAAAATGTGAATTTATACTAACCAACATGATTAGCGTTGTTTTGCAGGAAAAATATAATTTTATGAAGCTAAGATGCATGTTGGGAGAAATTGGGATTGGACTCGGAAGCGAGCAAGGAAAAAAGCACAAGGAAAGCACAAATTAAAGGGGCTCCGCGATGGAGCCATGTCACGCTGCCATCGCGGATGCATTCTACCCGGATGCTAAAAATAAGCCAAATTCCAGTGAAGGTGCGCGTTGGGGCCGTGGCACGTTGGCCTAGCCCCGCGTTGCACGCCATGCCACGTTGGGCTTTAATACCTGGACGATCGGATTCCAGTGAGGGTCCGCGTTGGTGGCGTGTCACGGAGGCAGTGCTCCGCGATGCACTCCGTGACACGTTGCTTGTTATTCTGGGAAAAATTCCCACTAGTATAAATAGAACACTTAGGTTCATTTTTTATAATGCTGACTGAGTTGAGCAAGAACGTGGGTTACAGGCAGTTGAGGGGACGAAAATCCTAGGGTTCTTCTCTATCTCTTTCTCCTTTATTTCAATTGTTTGTATGGTTTACACTCATTGGATGATGTTTCATTCACAAATGAGTGGCTAAATTCACTTCTTGCTGAGGTTAAGGACATTTGTATTGAAATGTAATTATTGATCAATTGGTTTTTCATCTTGTCTTCCATGGTTGTTCTATTGATTCTTGTTCTTACTGCATTAATGTGTGGCCAATGTTAATGTATATCTAAAAAGTTTTCACTCGAGAGAGCAAGAAATTGAAAAGTTGTGAATTGATAGGATATGATCTTTTCTTAGTTTGGGAAAATTGAGAATTGATTTACCTTCAGGATAGAGATATACCTGAAAGTCGTATTTGTCAATTAAGGAATCGGTTTTGTATGGCTAGAACATGAATTTCTTTTTATCACAGAGATGTAGGTGGAAGGTTCATGATTCTTAAGTTGGGTTAAATACGAGAGTTTTAATCCATAGGCAATAATTTTTGACTAGCAACCGGAGGAAAGATTAATCAAATTGTATCGATAATTTATTTCTCTACATGTTCATTTTAGCCTCAGCATGCTCACACTTATAGTTCAGACTCAAATTGTATATTCATTTTAGACTTAGTATAAAATTAGGAAACAAAATATCAAAATCTTCTTCACACTGTTGTCTGCAATTTAGAGTTAAAGTTTATTGACACTTGATTAGATTGCTACCTTAGTCCAGTCCCTGTGGGATCGATACTTGGCTTACTTGAGCCACTTTATTACTTGTTTGACCACGTGCACTTGCGTGTAGTTGTGAAAAACACTGACCAAGTTTTTGGCGCCGTTGTCGGGGATTGGCAATTGGTGAAATTTTTCTTAAGTGTTAGTTTACTATTTCCTCTTAGTGTTGACAACTTGGTCTTAGCCTGTATTTTGTAGATACTAATTTCTGTTGAACACTGGAAAGAGACAAGGAGCCGGTGGACTCATCTTTAGAGCCGGAAAGACAATTCCATCATCAAAGGAGAGAAGCTCTAGAGAAAAAGCTGCAGTTGCTCAGACAAACAATCCTGGAGCAACAACAGAATCCCCCAGTAGTAAGGGCAATGTTAGTGCCCGAGGAAATGGCAGCTAGGCTGGTTCGCTAGATGGCAATCCCACATGCTAATAATGTCACATCTAGCATCCGCAAACCTAAGCCAGGAGGGAGGTTCGAGCTTAAACAAAACATGGTGCAATTGCTGCACACCAGCGGGCAGTTCACAGGTCTCCCTCATGAGGATCCACAGCAACATCTCCAAAATTTTTTGGAGATAAGTGACACTTACATCCCCGCTGGAGTGTCATCAGATTATGTCAGGCTTACATTGTTCCTATTTTCACTTTTGGGAGAAGCTAAGAGGTGGTTGAAAGCTGAGCCACCTAATTCCATCACCACGTGAGATGATCTTGCAAAGAAATTCTTGATACGGTTCTTTCCATCTGGTAAAACAGCAAGACATAGAAGTCAAATGCTAAGTTTTAAATAGAGAGAGGGAGAGAATCTGTATCAAGCCTGGGAGAGATTCAAATCTATGTTGCGGGATTGTCCTCATCATCACCAATCCAATGATGTGCTAGTGCATACTTTCATAGAGGGTTTGGAACCCCACACAAAAATCTTGCTAGACTCAGCAGCTGGGGGAAAAGCATTAGAGAAGACTTATGAGGAGCTGTATACCTTGTTAAATCATATTTCGCAGGGGAATTCGGAGTGGAATGCGGACTCGTTAAGAGGAGGAACAAGGAAAGCAGCAGGAGTCTTAGAAGTTGATGGTTTTACAGCTATTGCTGCACAGATAGCTGCGTTATAGAATCAACTCAACACCCACTTCAGTAACATGAGCATGAACCAGTCTCAAGCCCCAGTGAATATAGTGCAGCAAATTTGGTGTGAAGTGTGCGGGAGTAATGAACACTCAGCTGAGTGTTGCGGAGCAAATCCTGATTCGGTGAACTTTGTTGGTAATGTACAGAGAAATAACCACCTACAGTATGGCAACAGCTACAATTCCAACTAGAGGAATCACCCGAATTTCTCTTGGGGTAGCAACAACCATCAAGGGCAGAGTTCGAGTCAGGGGGCGCAGAGAAATCAAGGAGGGCAGCAGAACTATCAGTCGCAATACAGAAGCAACAATGCACCTCCCCCACAACCATCACCCAGCATTGAGGAGATGTTCAAGACAATGATAGCTAACCAAGCTCAATTGCAGGCTGATTACGTGAAATTGGCAGCCGATGTAAAGAACAATCAGTTTGCTACAAAGGCACTGGAGTACCAGTTTGGGCAATTTGCTGGAGCTCAAAACACCAGGCCGAGAGGAGGACTTCCGAATGACACTGATCCGAATCCCAAGCAAGTAAATGCAGTGACCACAAGGAGTGGTTTGCAACTCAAGGAGGTGGAACCGGAAAGATTACCACAGCAGTCGAAAGCAGGTGAAAAGGAGAGGGATCACAATGATGATAGGGGGAAGGAGAAGGAAGCCAAACTAGAAAGACCACCACCCCCGTTCCCTCAAAGACTAAGGAAACACAAGGAGGAAGCGTGTTTCAAAAAGTTCATGGAGGTTCTTAAGCAGGTACACATTAATTTACCTCTTGTTGATGTTTTGCAGGGAGTGCCGAAGTACGCAAAATATATCAAGGACATCATGGCAAATAAAAGCAGGTTGACTGAGTATGCTACGGTGGCGCTTACGGAGGAGTGCACTTCACGGATACAAAATAGGTTGCCCACAAAGCTCAAGGACCCTGGGAGCTTTACAATTCAAATTACAATTGGGCAGAGTATCCGAGCTCGCGGATTATGTGATTTGGGAGCGAGCATTAACTTGATGCCGACATTGGTATTCAAGAAGTTGGGGCTAGGGAGTCCCAGACCAACAACAGTGATCTTGCAACTAGCGGATCGTTCCTTAGCCAGACCTGATGGCATTGTGGAAGACGTGCTGGTGCAAGTGGGCTCCCTTATCTTCCTGGTAGACTTCGTCGTGCTGGATTTTGAGCCAGACGCAGAAGTCCCATTTATTTTGGGACGTCCTTTCTTGGCGATCGGGAAAGCGCTAATTGATGTAGCGGCAGGGCAGCTAACTATGCGGGCTTATGAAAAGGTGGAGGTGTTTGAGGTGTACAAGGCTACAAAGCTTCCGGCCGTGTACGAGGAACTCTCAGTGATGAACATGCTTGATCGAGCGGATAGTGCTCAGAGCGTTGAGTCACAGGAGCCATTGGGGAAACCACCGGAGAAGTGTAAGCATGACATGGGTGAGGACGGTATCGAGAGAAAACATCCGTCACCCCAGAGGATGACTGAGCTTAATAACATCGAGCCGTGACGGTAAACCAGGCGCTGCACTGGAGGCGACCCGTGAAATTATTGTAATACTTGAGTAGATTTAGTAGAAAAAAAATATATGTATATAGAAAAATAAAAATAAAAGCAAAATTGTGTTTTATGTTGAAACCTAGGAATTCTAACCAATTTCTTGTTGTGAGATGAATTTCAGGTTGAACGGAGGGCAAAAATGCAAAGGATCGCAAAGGAAAAATCGAGGTGAGAAAAATAAACTTAAGTGTTCTATTTATACTAGTGGGAATTTTTCCCGAAATAACAAGCAACGTGTCACGGAGTGCATCGCGGAGCACTGCCTCCATGACACGGCGTGGACGCGGACCCTCACTGGAAATTTGGGGTCCGGGAATAAAGCACCAACGTGGCACGGCATGCAACGCGGAGGCTTGCCACCGTGCCACGGAGCTGTCGCGAGGCTCCACTGAAATTGATGCATTTTTCACCCTCCAGGCAGAATGCCTCCGCAATGGCAGCGTGACACGGCTCCAGCGCGGAGCCCCTTTAATTGGTGCAGTCCAATGCTTTTTCCCTTGCTCGCATCCAAGTCCAACTCCGATATTGTTCCAACATGCATTTTAGCTCCTCGAAATCACATTTTACCTACAAAACAATGCTAATCATGTTGGTTAGTATAAATTCACATTTTATTACCAATTACATGAAAATATACACACATTGCTAGATAAACAAGGCGAAAATGATACTTTTGAGTATCACTTGGGCATATAAATCTGCCCAAGATCAACTCACAAACTACAACCCTCCCCATAACTCATACCATAGAAGAATCGAGCAAATTTTCTTGCTAAAACCAAGTTCCTCTAAACACTACATGTTGATTACCAGTTGAACAAGCATCTAACAAGTAAGTATATTACTTTGAATGTTGATAACAACCATAGGCCGAAAGTGATGGTGCCAAAACCCCTATGAGTCATGAGTTATGCTTGAGAAATCTTTGAATAGAAAGACAATGATCAGGGTGTTAGGAAGCTATTTATGACTGGGTAATACTATTTAATGTTGATAAACTTAGGAAATGAACTAGCCACAATGAGTTACGAGTAGTAATTCAAAAGGGGAGGATTGAGCATGGGTTAAATTGATTTAATGATATGACTAGACCTGGGGGAAATCTGAGTATCCAAAAATGTTAAAAGAGAACCCTTGCAAACTGAAAAGAAATTCGACTAAGGCTTGAAAGTGGTATGAAGCATAGTACGAATTGTAGTTTGTCACTACGAGTCGTACTGAGCACTCGTACCACAGAATTGAACATAGTTTCATAAAAAAGTCCCTCCTATGACTCGTGGAATCGACCTACGGATCATACCACGAGTCATGGAAAAATCCAGAGAAATAATAATGTTGGGGCTCCATCAGACGACTCAAGGTACGGATCATACCCTCGTGGTACGAGTCGCACTTGTGAGTCATAATAAACATGCAGAGTTTCTGGGACTTCATACGATACCTTCATGGTATGACCCGTACTGTTGACTCGTGATGAGAATCTGAAACTCTCCTTTCCAATTCTTCTTTTTCAAAAATAGAATGCTAACTTCTTTTTACATAGGTACAATGACACAGAAGTGAAAATCATCCAAACCAAGAGCCGGGAGAACATTAATTGATGAAATATTTGAGTCCGAGGCTAGACAAGCAGGCAATTCCCCTAATGGTTCACTTGAGGACTACCAGATAGATACCTCTGACATTGATGGAACCAGAACCACTAGAGAAAAAGCAAAGGCCCAAGCTAAGCAGCCACTGCCACATCTTCTCAAGCTCCCCGGTATGAGAAGGGAGCTAGAGAAGAACATCAGGAGTCGGGAACTGACCCCAATGCTGAAGAAGGGTCAGGAGAGACCCAAACTGGAGAAGAAAGTGGCAGTGAAAAATCAGAGGAGGAGGCTCCTGATGCTGCACAGGAACAGACCCCACCTAGAGAAAACCGAACAGTCCGATGGAGAGTGCCAGAAGCTAAAGAGATCTATGGACAGGGCATCTCTCTCACCACCAAAAATAAGCCAAGGAGGAGCATCCAAGAAGAGCCGCGGATCCTTACTAACTCACTCAACGAGGTTGGAGAAGATGAAGTGGATATTCAGTTTCTATGGTTTTAAGTGGATGGCCAAGACTCCAGCCTAATATACAACATAAATGGTCCGAGAGTTCTATGCCAACTATGGCCGCCATGGAGAGGCGCAAAAGATAAAAGACCAGCCCCGTCTGGAGAATGTCATGGTTCGAGGTTGAGAGGTTGATATATCTGAGCGTACCATCGCTCAAATTTTATATGGAGCTAAGTTCCTTCCTACAAGAATGATGCCAGAATACGACAATAGGGCGGAGGCAATGAAGCAGATTAGGCAGCTGTGTTTGGAGGAGCGGCAAAGGAAGCTGAAATAGCTAGCAGAGGTGATTGCTGAGTACAAGGAAGAAGCTGAGTGGGTTACTGGTGGAAAACAGGTGACAAAGAACTCGCTCAATTTCATAGCAAAAGCCTGATGGACACTAGTACGCCATTGGTTAGCACCCACGGTCAACGACAACACGTTGAGTGCTGATAGGAAGCTTTGGTGGTATGCCTCATATTTTGTTACTCCATCAATATCCCGAGTATCATGGCAGAGGAGATATGAGACCGGGTGGTATGCCTCATATCCCGTTACTCCATCAATATACCGAGGATCATAGTAGAGGAGATATGAGACCGGGCAGTGGGAGTGAGCACTACTATCCCATTCCCAAGTCTTGTATTCAGGTTATGTACAGAGGCAGGGGTGTTGGTACAATGAGGCTAGAAGCGGTTGATCGGAGGCCAGAGGATTGTAGACATAGGTCTTATCCGGGATGAGATGAACCTGATAAGCAAAGCCAGGATTCCCACCTCGATTCCAGTAGTCCAGCCAGCAGGGGACACATAGGTGAATGTCCCCATTACACAGTAGTAGAGCGAGACACCGGAAATAGACGCCGCTTATTTAGAGTTAGCTCCTAGCACCTTAGTTGCACCAATGCCTAGCCTGTAGACTCAAACACTAGTAGGGCATGTTTTGGTACCACAGGACTTCCTCCAGAAGCTGGCCAAATAGTTGACCATGGCGAAGTGAAAGATTCAGGCCATGATGGAAAATGTAAATCCATGGGTCAAGTCAGAGATAGAAGTAGTAGCTCAGGCTCTACATGCTCGCCTAGATGGATTTGAGAGCTGATTCAATGTACGGATGGCGGAGAAGAAAGACACCAGCAGTCTCCGTATGGAGTTGAGGGTTATTCGGAGCCAAGTAGTTGAGTTGTCATCAAAACAACCAATAGTTATAGCAGCCCCTACTCTTCTGGACCTAGATGCCAAGCCTGACGAGGGATTGATTTGGTGACATATTGGGAGCCGATGGAAGCTACTGGTGATAAGGGGAAGAAAAGAGCTGCTAAGGATGCTGGAGAGGAGAGCCTGAGAAAGAGAAGGAAGAAGGAGAGAAAAGAGTGCCAAAGGGCCAGAGCAGAGAGCCTACAGACTCATGACACACAATTGTCTAAGCTGTAGGAGCGAGCTAGAGGGGCAAGTAGCTCTACCGTGGCTCAGCCCGAGCTTGCCAGTGCTCGTGACCCTTTGGATGAGCCACATTCAGCCCAAATTGTTATAGAGGCCGTCGAATCAGCTACAACTACTAGGGGGCCACTCCCCTTGTTGACACATCATTGAGCATGCCAGTCACCGCTAGTGCCACGATTGCAGTGGAGGTACCACCTCTGCAAGATGACAGGAGCGCCTAGAGCACCGCAGGTATATTCAAAAAAAAGGAGGGGTGCACTTGTGATTTTTGGGGAATTTTTTTGGATTCATCTGAGGGTTTTTCTTGCCATGTTTCTTTTCCCTCGGGCAGGCTATCTAGTAGAACATGTATGTGTAGGATTTTTATTTTTAGTATGTGATTTTTTTTAATTAAGAAATAACTTAGGAGCCAAGAAAAATTCACTAGTTTTGGTTTTTGAAGAAAAAATTGACCCTGTTTAAATTTTTTGATGCATTAGTTATGTATTTGTGACTGTATGCATGATTTTTGTGGATCTTTTGATGTCATTTAGTTTATTAACATGAGTAGTCTTGTTAAGTTATGTATAAACTAGATAGGTGAGGTGAAAATAATTCATGTACCATGAGTGAGTAAGGTATAGTACTCAGTTCGGTAATGTGTTGAAGATCTAGAACTTGCCTGGTTGGTCTTTGCATAGGCCAAGAATGGTTGGTTAGGATATGATCATAGGCCATTTTTATTTAGCTCACTTTTAGCCTATATGATCCTACCAAGATTACATGAATCCCTTTATCCCATGTTTGAGCCTTAATAGACCATGTTTCTTTGATTCAGCGATTAACCGTACCCATTTGTTTATAATGAACCTGCTTTGGCTCTGGTCCTTCCTTGGATATTGTGAACCTCAACATAGAAAAAATGCTTAAGTTAAGGGTGGCTAGAGTAGGGGTGCGTAAATGGTGGGAACGATAAAAAGGGAAAGAAATGAGAAAAGGGGTGAAAAATGAGGTGTGATGAGGTGAAAAGAAAAAAGATGAAAAATATTGAGAATGCTGAAAAAGAAATTTCAAAAGAAAATGAAAATGCTGAAAAAGTTGAAAATGCACCACACCCATGCAAATGTATATAAAAGAGGTGAAAAGGGAAGAAAAGGGAATGAAAGAATAAAGGGTGAAATAGGTGAATAGTGTAGCCAATGTATGTAGTGCCAAGGAAGGGATAGTCACTTATAAAGTATTTTATCTCTATCATGTCCAGCCCTAAACCTATATTACAAGCTATATCAAGTCCTATAGTGATCCTAACCTGACCATCTGATAAACTAAAGCAGAGAAAATAAGGGCAAGCCTATGGTATCCGATACATAATACTTGTAACTTCTTTGTGAGAGTGAGCGCCTTACTTGTTTAGTCCCATGCCATGTTTGACACTGTATATATATATGTGGGGAATTTATTTTTGTGAGGGTACATGGATTATGTTTACTTTTACCATTGGTTTGTGTGAAAAACTTTGGTGATGACTTGATTGCCTGTTGATAACTGGATGACATGTATTGATCCCTGTTTATTATGTTTTAAGGTCACTTGTAATACATTAGATGATGTTGGTCCATCGAAAAGGGTTAGAAGAGGTTGCATGGAAAGTGCAAGTTTTATTTGAGTATTGGATGTAGTATCTTAAGTTTATGTTCTAGTTGAGCATTGTGCTTAGTTCTTATTTTCATTGCCTAAGGATATGCAAAAGTCTTAAGTTGAGGGTGTTGATGTGTTGTGGATTTACAACACTTTCTTCGCTCAAAACTGAGAAAATAGCATGGATTTAGGTATATTTATGTGGATATAAGGGATTTTTCCTTTGGTTACAGGATAAATTGGTGTTGGAGCTAAAATTTGCAAAAGTTAGCTTGGAAGTGTATAAAATAGGCTCAAATCACTGTTCACAGTACGAGCCGTAGAAAGTTTTACAAGTCGTACTGCTGGTCATGAGAAGTTGCAGAAGGCTAAGGATAAAGAGGTGCATTATACGAGTCTCAGTATGAGTCGTACAAAGCTTGTACGAGTCGTGGTGAAGAAGTCGTGAAAAGATTTATAAGATTTGCACAAGAGGCTGAATCGTGCTACAGATAGACAGTATGAATCATGGAATGAAGGTATAAGTCGTACCATAGCATCCGTGATGGACTTTCGAAGTATTTCAAAGTCTCAGAGTCAAGCCATGGGAGTATAGTACGACTTGTAGGATGCAGGCATGAGTCATACTAGGATCTAACACTTAGCCAAAATTTATCCAGTCAACAATGCACGAGAGGAAGGTACGGTTCGTAGTATCATGGTACGGATCGTAGGATGGGTCGTGGCACTGGCGGAACCAGATATGAAAATTCACCCTGTTATCCTAGGAAAAGGATTTTTATGTCTGTATAAATATGTTTTATGTTTTATTTTTCAGAACGTGTGTGTGTGTGGATGTGAGAGAATAGTTAGAAAACATTGAGAAAGGAGAGAATTGAGTTGATTTGACTTGTAATCAACCTTTTCTTGAATTCTTCCTGTTCTTGAAGATTTTGGTGATTTATTAAAAGAAATGTCTTTCTCATTCATAATTGTGAGTATTGATTTATTTTCTTAATCATAAATGCAAATCACAACCTTACAACTATGAGAGGCTAAAACCTCCATAGCTAGGGTTGTGGGAACCATGTAGGATTAACACACTAGGGTTGCACAAAGTGATTCTAAACCAATACTAAACACTTATATTGTATTCTCTTCATGCTTAAACATTTCTTAATAGTGCGCAACATTGGTACTTGCTCGAATTTCTTACTTGCTTAGGTCTAAGAGGTAGAGATTAGGAAAAGAGAATTACAACGGAGCCTTGATCTTGATGGTCATTGTATTAACTTGAACTATGGTCACAGGATAGTTAAATCTGGAACTTAGTGATAACAAATAGTTTGAAATTGCTCATGAGACTTTATCGAGTGATTGAGTATAGTCATTCAATAGGGACTGGTTGGTCATTTAAATGAACCTTTGTTATTAGTTATATAAGTAAGTATTGACGATGATCATGAGTGTATACCTAAAGCAATTATGAATCCATGGGGATCACAAACCCTAGTTATCCTTTAATATTGATTCAAAACTGAACTTTTGATATTTTTTTATTATTTCTTTTCTTTAGAATCCCCCAATTTTGAAGTAATTACCTAACAAGTTCACTTACCGGATGTAATCCAGCTCTTCCATATTCCTTATGGGATCGACCCCAACCTCTAGTTGGGTTCTTTATTGACAAAGTCCGCTTCATACTTCGGTAGGAGGTATGGTTTGAGCATTATCAACTGCATAATTTGGATCAACCCTGGAACAGGTGAGGATATCTAGACCTATATCATCCTCAGCCTACCAGGTCATCTCTTCTTTATTCCTGTTTCTCCATATACCTTAACAGAGGTGACATCTTTTGTTCTCAACCTAAGAACCTATTGATCTAATATGGACACTGGAACTCTTCATAGGCTAACTCCTCAGTAACCTGTACGTCCTCAACTGGCACGACTCGAGACGGGTCCCCCATACACTTTCGCAGCATTGACACGTGAAAGACCGGGTGAACAGATTCTAACTCTGGAGGTAAGTGTAGCTTATTTGTCACTTGGCCTATTCTCGTAGGATCTGATATGGCCCAACAAACCTAGGGCTAAGATTTCCATTTTTACCAAACCTCATTACGCCCTTCATTGGTAAACTTTCAGAAATACCCAGTCATTAACATTGAATTCCAAGTCCCTACACCGCTCATCAAAATAGGATTTATGGCGAATCTGAGCTGTCAGCAAGCATTCTCTGATGTGCTTTACTTTCTCCTCTGATTGATGGATTATGTTTGGTTCAATTAACTCTGATTCTCCTACTTTGAACCATCTGACAGGGGACCCGCATTTTCGCCCATATAAGGCCTCATACAATGCCATCTGAATTGTCGAATGATAACTATTGTTGTATGAAAATTCAATAATGGGTAAATGTTCATCCCAACTACCCCCCGAAGTCTAGCATGCACGCCCGTAACATATCCTCGAGCATCTGAATTGTACGTTTTGCCTTCCCATCTATTTGAGGGTGGAATGCTGTACTCAAATTGACTTGTGTCCCCAAACCTTTCTGAAATGACTGCAAGAATCTAGCTGTGAATTGTGACACTCTGTCAGAAATGATAGATTCTTGGACACCATGTAACTGAACTATCTCTCTGATATATAACACAACATAATCCTCAACCGAGAAGGTGGTCCTGACTGGCAGAAAATGAGTTGACTTCATTAATCTATCAACAATCACCCAGACAAAATCAAATCTACACCTGGTACGGGGTAATCCTATCACAAAATCCATGTTGATTGCTTCCCATTTCCACATAGGTACCACTATCTCTTGTGTCAATCCTCTAGGTTTTTGGTGTTCATCCTTTACCTGCTGGCAGTTAGGCATTGTGCTACAAATTCTGCTATACCCTTTTTCATTCCAGGCCACCAGTAAATCTCCTTCATGTCATGATACATTTTCGTCACACCTGGATGAAGAGAGTATCGAGAGTAATGTACCTCGGCCATAATCTACTAGCGGAACCCTGCTACATCTGGAATGCAAAGGCGACCACTGAATCTTAGGACCCCATCTTTGGTTACCTCAAAATCCAATACTTCACCTTACTGTGTCTTATCTCTGAGCCGTACTAAATAAGGATCTTCATACTGCCGTTCTTTTAACTCTACAACCAGGGATGATACTGCGGTAATTTGTATCACTGCCCCACTGTCTCCCGAGTCTACTATTCGGACGGCTAAGCTGGCTAACTGGTGCAATTCTTGGGCCAGTTCCCACTTCTCGGGTCTCAAATGCTCCAAAATTCCCATAGATCTACGGCTAAGGGAATCTGCTAAGATATTAGCCTTTCCTGGATGATACAAAATGTTCACGTCATAGTCCTTCAACAACTCTAACCAATGACGCTGTCGTAAATTCAACTCTTTCTGTGTAAATATATATTGGAGGCTCTTATGATTAGTGAAGATATCGACATGCACGCCATACAAATAGTGCCTCCATATTTTTAAGGCATGAACTACTACAACGAATTCCAGGTCGTGGGTGGGGCAGTTCTTTTCATGTTTTCTCAATTTCCTCAAAGCATAAGCAATTACCATACCGTGTTGCATCAGAACACACCCTAACCCAACGCCTAAAGCATCAGAGTATATTGCATGCCCCTCTGAACCTTCTGGCAAAGCTAGTACTGGTGCTGATGTCAATTTGTTTTTCAACTCCTGAAAACTCTATTCACAAGCTTCAGTCCAGTGAAACTTAGCCACTTTTTGAGTTAACTTGGTCAAAGGCGCTGATAAGGTAGAAAACCCCTTTACAAATCTTCTGTAGTATCCGGCTAACCCCGGGAAACTGCATACCTCAGTTGGAGTTGTAGGTCTAGGCCAAACCTTTATTGCCTCAATTTTCTATGAATCGACTTGAATACCAACATCTGACATAATATGGCCTAGAAAGTCTACATAATTCAACCATAACTCACACTTAGAAAGTTTTAGTTATAACTAGCGATCCCTAAGAATCTAGAGCACCGTTCGCAAATGATCTTGGTGTTCTACTTCTGAGCGGGAATACACTAGAATGTCATCAATGAATACTATCACAAACAGATCTAAATATGGCCTGAAGATGCTATTCATCAGATCCATAAACACTGTTGGGTCATTCGTCAACCTGAAGGACATAACTAGGAATTCAAAATGACCATACTTGGTCTTGAAAGCTGTCTTTGGGATGTCTCTCTCCCGAACCCGTACCTGGTGATACCCTGACCTTAAATCAATTTTGGAAAAGTATCTTGCCCATTGTAGCTGGTCAAACAAATCATCTATCCTGGGAAACGAGTATTTATTCTTGATGGTAACTTTATTCAACTGCCGGTAATCTATACACATGCGGAGGGAGCCATATTTCCTCCTTACAAACAAAACTGGCACACCTCATGGTGAAGTACTGATGTGCTGTGGATTTACAACACTTTCGATGCTCAAAACTAAGAAAATAGCATGGACTTAGGTGTATTTATGTGGATTTAAGGCAGTTTTGCTTTGGTTACAGGATAAATTGGTGTTGGAGCTAAAAGATGCAAAAGATATCCTAAAGTGTGCAAAATAGGCTAAAATTGCAGTCCACAGTACGAGCTGTAGTAAGATCCTACGAGTCGTACCGGTGGCCATGAAAAGTTGCAGAAGGCTAATGTTGAAGAGATGCAGTATACAAGTCTAAGTATGAGTCGTACCAAGTTTGTACGAATCGTGGTGATGAAGTCGTGAAAAGATTCAGAATATTTGCATAAGAGGTTGACTCCTGCTACAGAAAGGAAGTACGAACCGTAGAATGAAGGTACGAGTTGTAACATGGAGATTGTGATGAACTTCAGAAATATTTCAAAGTCTCAGAGTCAAGTCACGGGAGCTCAGTACGGATCATAAGATGGAGGTACGAGTCATACCAGGATCCAACACTTAGCCAAAATCCAGCCAGTCATGCAATGTACGAAAGGATGCTATGGACTGTAGGATCTCGCTACGGATAGTAGGTTGACTCGTGACACGGGAGGAACCAGATATGGAAATTCACCCTGTTAGCCTAGGAAAAGGATTCTTGTGTTTGTATAAATACATTTTATGTTTTATTTTTCAGTAGATTTTTATGAGAGACATTGTTGGAGACAACATCAGACAATTGAGAGAAAGAGAGAATTAAGTTGATTTGACTTATGATCAACCTTTTCTTGAATTCTTCTTGTTCTTGCTATTTGTTCTTCAAGATTTTGCTGATTAATTAAAGGAAGTGTTTTTCTCATTCATACTTGTAAGTATTGATTTATGTTTTTAATCATGAATGCAATTCACGACCTTACAACTATGAGAGGCTAAAACCTCCATAGCTAGGGTTGTGGGAACCATGGTGGATTAACAAGCTAGGGTTTCACAAAGTGATTCTAAAACCAATACAAACACTTATATTGTATTCTCTTCATTCTTAAACATTTATTAACGGTGTGCAACATTAGGACATACCCGAATTATTTACTTGCATAGGTCTAAGAGGTAGAGATTAGGAAAAGAGAATTACAACGGAGACTTGATCTTGATGATCATTGTATTAACTTGAGCTATGGTCACAGGATAGTTAAATCTGAAACTTAGTGATAATGGATAGTTTGAAACCTCTCATGAGACTTGGTCAATAATTGAGTATAGTCATTCAATAGGGACTGGTCGGTCATTTGAATGAAACTAAGTTATCAGTTCTATAAGTAAGTATTGGTGATGATCACGAGTGTATACCTAAAGTAGTTATGAACCCATGGGGAACACAAACCCTAGTTATCCTTTAATATTGATTCAAAATAGGATTTTTGATAATTATTTTTATTATTAATTATCTTTAGAACCCCCCAATTTTGAAGTAAATACCTCACAAGTTCACTTATCGGTTGTAATCTAGCTCTTCCATATTCCCTGTGGGATCGACCCCAACCTCTAGTTGGGTTCTTTATTGACACGTCTGCTTTATACTTCAGTAAGAGGTGTGGTTTGAGCGTTATCAAGTACTCAGCCTGATGAAACCCTTATCTAGCAGATCTTTCAACTATTCTTTCAATTTTCTGAGCTCTGCAGGAGCCATACGATGTGGAGGGATGGATATAGGCTGAGTACTTGGTAGAAGGTAAATAGAGAAATCGATTTGCCTTTCTAGAGGGACGCCAGGGAGTTCATATGGAAACACATCTAGAAATTCATTGACCATAGGAATAGACTGGAGAGTCAGGGATTATGCTTGGACATCCTGAACCCTCACGATATGATAAATGCAACCCTTTACTATCAACTTCCTTGCCTGAAGATAGGATATAAACCTACCTTTTGGCGTGGCTTCCTTGCCTTTCCATTCTCGCACTACTTCCCCTGGAAAGTGAAATCGGACGTCTTGGTCCAACATTCTACATTAGCAAAACATGGCGTTAGCCAATCCATACCCATAATTGCATCAAAATCAATCATTTCTAGTTCCACCAAATCTGCTAAAGTATGGAGACCAAAACCTCTACCGTGCAATCCATCCTTTTAGCTATGATAGAATCACCGATGGGTGTAGACACTGAAAAAAGTCGTTGAAGCAATTCTGGAATTATACCAAACTTTTGAGCTACTAGTGGCGTAACATAAGACAAAATGGAACCTAGTTCTATTAAAACATAAACTAAATAAGAACAAATGTCCAGCATACCTATAACAACATCCGGTGACAACTCTGACTCCTGTCACCTTGGTAAAGCATAAGTGCGATCCGGACTGGGGTACCTGAACTAGATGCCCCTGACTTGCCTCGGCCTTTACCAACTAGAGCTGAGTGCTCGCGTCTTTCTGTGACCCTACTAAAGATCTATCCTGGCAGTCCCGATCACCCTGATCTCTGGCTGGACAGTCTCTTATCATATGACCCTCTTTCCCACAGGTATAACATGCAGTTGAACCATACTTGCATGCCCCAATATGACGTCAACTGTAGATAGGACAATGTGGCATGGTGAATCTACTCTGCTCTAACCCTCTCTGCTATTGCAAATTCGATGCTTGTGAGCTTTCACCGGGTCCTAACTGCCCTCAGCGGTCTGATCTACCACCCTGCTGCTGCTATGGAGGTGGAGGTCCGGGTGGTCTGCCTAATAGTCGTGGCCTAGGTCTGCCTTAAAACTCTGTCTGGGTGACACTAGGTCTAGCCCTGCGGCACTGCTCCTGATATCCCCTCTCTATCTCTCCCTATCGCTATCTGATCCCCTCAATACTCTAAGCAAATGCTTGAATACGGGAGATATCTATGTCCTCTTACAACGTAGCTGTAACACAAGTCTCCACGTACTCCAGAAGCAGCCCCATAATAAACCGATGCACTCTAGTTGGCATAGTTTCTACAAAAGCCGGTGCATATCGGGCCAAAGAATAAAAAATCTCATAGCATACACCCGAACACTCATTCAACCCTACTCTAGATGAAAAAACTGATCTACCCAGGCCTGTCGAATTTCCCGTGGCAAATAATGATCTAGGAAGGCCTCTAAAAAGCTGGACCAAGTGGAGGGGGAACATCTCTACCTCGGGAACTTTCCTAACTCTCATACCACAACACTGCTATGTCCCGTAGTCGAAACATCGCTAACTCAACCGACTCCGTGGGCATAGCATGCATCACCCTGCAGCTAGTCCAAGAAGTCCTGAGGGTCCTCATATCGATCTATCCCAATAGAGGAACTCTTGGGCCCTCGAACTACCAGGTCCTCCCGAAGACTCAGCAACCACAGGTGCCACTGGTTGACGCTGGGCAGCCATCATCTGAGCTAGCATGATGATAGCGCTCCTAACCTCCTGATCCAATGATGTCGGTATAGGAACTACTGGATGGCTCCTGGCGTGGCGGAGAATGCATGAGAGATCGAGATGAAGTCTCCCTATCGCCCTTAGATCGGGCTGGGTCTGGCTGGGGCACCCTGCTAGTTCCCTCTCCTGCCGTGACGTCTAGCTTCCAGCCTGACATAGTCTGTCGCATGTCTGACATTTCTCTACAAAGAAGAAGAATATAGTAAGCTTAGGGACACAACCCTATAGAATATAGCTCTATAGCACGATTGGAAGAGAAAGAAGAGTAACCACCCTATCATGCCTCGTAGCCTCCTGTCTATAGAATGTGGTGCACAACACACCCATAGGCAAGACTCTGCTTGACATGGCTTGCAGACTTCTATGATACGACCTGCACTGATACCAAGTTTGTCACACCCCACCTTGGGAGGCATGTCTGGCACCTAGTGCCACACTAGAATCTGCCTGACCTAGCTAGGCTTATGCGCGTCTGGTGCATGCCTGTAACACAATTCAAGAAAATAACGAGCTATATCTCGGCTGTAAATACATCCTTCGGACGACAAGGCCATATAGACACCTATAAAAGGAAACAACTAACCAACCACAAGCAATAAAAGGGAATCCTAGACGGGCCAATGAGACGATCATGCTGTCTAGTTTTTAGCAGAATGAAAATTAGGCAACTACAACTACACTATAGCCGACTAACAACTAAAAAAGGCCCCACACAGCCATCACAGAATGAAAAGATGGAAATCTGTAGCCTACAAGCCTCTAGGAGTGGAATAATGGTCGAGACAGGGCCCCGACCTACCCATAAACTATACAATCAAAAGAGCAAACCTTCTAACTATTAGCTCTAGAGGAAGGGAGCTGATTGTATTGCTGGCTCAGAATAAATGCTAAGACGGTCCTGGTCTGCACCTATCCACACCTGCAGGCAAGTAATGCAATGCCCCAAGGATGGGCGTCAGTAATATGTACCGAATATGTAAGGCAGTAAAACAAAATGTCTGAATAAAATTAAAGTTAAATTGAAAGTAACTGAGTAGAAGGGATAGAGATATAACCTGAATAACTTAACTTCCTACTGTCTAATCTACCAGTAACTAGTGCAAACAAGAACCTTACCTGGCCCTCATAAGCCCGGAAGGTACAATCAACACAGAACCGCTTGGGCCCCCATCAACCCTGACGAGCACACTTCAATCTACATACCCCTAACAAGGTCAAAGTGGGTTAACTGGTAACTATAGCCAACCTACCGGTCCCCTAGGTCTACAACTGAGCCCACTCGGCCCCCTGTAGCTGTGTCTGAGTCTAGTGGACTCCTGATAACTGCACCCTGACCACCAGGCTCGATGAGGGTGTGATGCCAATATGGCATAAAGCTAATATTCCAGCCATGGAATGGACTGCAATATTTCCCTTGGGCTGCTGCATCGTCTTTGGAGATGGCATATCGCTCCTTGGAGCAATGTCATATTATCCCTCGCGGGGGACGACATAGCTAGTAACCTTGGGGTTGGTCATGGAAGACTAAACATAAAGTACTAATCTCAACTAACAATATCAATTAGTCGCAATAAACATACTTCTGGCTTTCTTATGAGGGCTCACGCTATGTTACAATAATATAGAAAGTAACTTGCCAAAGAAATTCGCCTTAACATACCTCAATTGTCGATTCCCGATTATCTGGCAAGTTTCAACTTATATTTAGTAGATCTTTTCAATTTTAACCTCAATACTGAAAGAATAGGACCATTTCGATACTAAATTTGGAAAAATGATAACTTCCAATACTAATAATAACTATAATTCAACTTCAAAAAATACGGCCAAAAACGTATAATTTCCGGAGAGTTCAGAAGGGAGAAATGCTTACTTACTGCCTGTGACAGTTTAGGAATCAATTTGGAGCAATTCTAATAACTTCTACTCAGTGAGGTTCCGATTAGTCGGGCGTATTTTGAGAAACTAACTCCATAGGAATGCTCCCTACAGACCTAGAACTCGATACCTAAAGTTAATTTGAGTTTGGACCGCGTTTAGCGACGTAACTGGAGGAAATTTGGATGAAAATTGTGTGTCTCTACTGTTCTGGCCGAGGGGCTCTTACTTCAAATGAAATCAATTGAAGTGAGCTTAATATACATAACATTTGGGCGGTGGACAGGGGGTCCGTGACATGGACCCTAACGCACTAAATGTCGGGCATGTCACGGTGCCCAATGCAGAGGGAGGAGGTCCGTGACACGCTGCCCCTATTGAAGCTTACTCTGGACTTCTTCTTTACTACCTTGATTCCGCACTCGCACGTCCTTTTCCCGGGCCCTTTTTCATGCGCGTGTACTCTATAACTCTCGACTTATGTACGAACGCACCGATGAATGATAGAAACTTACGGAGTGTAACCAGAACTCACATTTGCTGAACTTAGCATACAACTGGCGATCCTTAAGAGTCCGTAGCACCACCCTCAAATGAGCGGCATTCTCCTCCTCGCTCCGAGAGTATATGATAATAGCATCTATGAACAAAATCATGAACATATCCAAATATGGCTTGAACACCCTGTTCATCAAATCCATAAAAGCTTCAGGAGCATTTGTTAGTCCGAAAGATATAACTACAAACTCATAATGATCGTACCTAGTCCTGAAGGCTGTCTTCAAAATATCATTCTCTCTAACTCTGAGCTGATGATACCCGGATCTGATGTCTATCTTTGAAAAGCACTTAGCACCCTGAAGCTGGTCAAACAAATCATCAATCCTAGGCAGAGGATACCTTTTCTTGATTGTGACCTTGTTCAATTGTTGATAATCAATACACATTCAAAGGGAACCATCCTTCTTCTAGACAAAGAGCACTGGTGCACCCCACGGGGATTTGCTAGGTCTGATGAAACCCTTATCTAGAAGGTCCTTCAATTGCTCCTTCAACTCCTTTAGCTCAGCTGGAGCCATTATATAAGTAGGAATATATATAGGTTGTGTATCAGGAAGGAGGTCAATACCAAAATCAATCTCCCGCTCGGGAAGAATTTCAGGTAAATCATCCGGGAACACTTCTGGATATTCGCACACTATCGAAACTGACTGGATAGTCGGGATTTCAGATATAGCATCCTTAACCTAACTAGATGATACACGCAACCCTTAGGAATCATCTTTCTAGCCTTAAGATAGAAAATGAAATGATCTACAGGCATAGCTGAACGACCTTTCCACTCTAGGACTGGCTCACCCGGAAATCGAAACTCAACTACTCGAGTTCTACAATTTACTTAGGCATAAAATGCATGTAGCCAATCCATGCCGAAATAACATCAAAGTCTGTCATGGCTAGTTCTACCTAATATGCTGAGGTGACTTTCTAAAGGATTGTGACAAGGCAATTTCTATATATGCATCGAGCTATAATTGATTCATTGACTGGAGTAGAGATTGAGAAGCGTTCTTATAGGATTTTGGGACTGACTCTGGAACTACTAGCCACAAAGGGTGTCACAAAAGATAAAGTAGCCCCTGGGTCTAACAATACATATACATCAAGGTGGAATACTCGTAACATACCGGTAACCACATTTGGTGAAGTCTCCTGCTCTTGTCGAGAAGTAAGGGCATAAAACCTGTTCTGGCGTTTGCCACTACCTGCAGTGGAGGACACGCCCTGCTGAGCTGGGCATGCTGGTGCTGCTGCTGAGCTGGTAGCCTAATATACCATCACCCTGTCTAGCCAACAGAGACTCTCGGCGCTTGTTCCCAGGTCTACCACACCCAAAATAGATATCTGACTCAATCAAGCACTCCCTTATATGATTCTTTCCAAAATTCCCTCAGGCTGAGAAAGTACACTCTATCTGCATGCTACTCTGGACTCTCAAACCTGAGGCTCTGCTCCTCTAATCACCTCGCGGTCTGGATGGGGCACTAGCCGATGATGGAGATGGAGCTAATGCCTTATGATGAGACTGCTAGCGATACCCGCCTCCCGATATCGGATGAGAGAACCCATAACTGTTTATCCTGGCCCTCTTGGCCTCTCTCTCTCTCTCTCTCTCTTAGATGCACTACCTCCATATGTTGGGCTTATAAAACCAATCGGGAAAAATCAATGTCCTGATGAAGCATGGTGGTCCTATAATCTTTGTCTAGGTAGTCCGCTACTCCATGTACAAACCTGCTCACCCAAGCTTTCTAATCAGCCACTAGCTCTAGTGCATACTTGGACAAACGAGTGAACTCCAAAGCATACTCCTGGACTGTCATGTTACCCCTTTACAGGTTCACAAACTCCGCTACTTTAATCTCCATCATCTCAAAGGGAAGAACCGATCCAGAAATGCGGTATGGAACTCATCCCAACCAATGGGCCTTACTCTAGCTATCTTGCTATCCTTCCATTGCCCGAACCAGATATGCACAACCCCTTTCAATTGATACAAGGCTAGGTCTGCACACTCCTCCCTGGTCACTCCCATGATCTGAGTGATCTTCAGCACTTCATTGGTAAACTCGTGTGTATCCTCATCCACCTTTGATCAAAGGAACTCCAGAGGGTACATCCTCAGAAAATCTCTAACTCTCGCTGTCGCCACATTCCCATTCTGAGGGACATGCACCACTACCTGTTGGTTGACCTAGGCGGTCAAAGCCTGAGCTAGTATCTGAATGGAAGCCCTAAACTCATGCGTGGGCCACCTATTCGGGTACATGATCCTCATGGGCTGGTGGGGCCTGTTGGTGCCCATCCCCATTGCCATTCTCATGGTCATTTCCATTCCCGTTTCTTCTTCCATTGAAGCGACGAGGAGGCATGATTCTGCAAATGCATATACCACGAGTTAGAAGGATAGAGAGACATTTCATCGCATGACATATATCATGAAAGAAGGGAACCTTTACTAAACATCTCATAGCCTCTTCGTCATAAGTGTGGCGTGCTTCACACCCATGAAAAAGACTCTATTTAACGCGACTTTTAGACACCTTAGGACACTTCAAAACCTAATGCTCTGATACTAAGTTTGTCACGACCCGAATATAGGCCCGGATCGACACACAGGACAAAGAACCCCGAGAGGCTCTAAGTCGACCCATGGCATGAACATGATATCTAAAATCAACATACTCAGGCAAAAGTCTAACATATATAATAAAACATAAGTCTGAAAATATCATAACATCTGAATGCATAACACAAGCCTGAAACTGAATACATGTTATGTCTGAAAAGCCTCTACTACTGACGAGTTGATGGGACAAGACCCCAACTAACTCACTATAGTGTGAAACTGAAATACTAAATACAACTGATAAAGGTCCCTCAGAGGATTAGGACTCACCAACTGAGACTGGAAGATGCTAATTTTGAGAGTCTGGCTACTAACGGGCCTAAGCCTGAATTTTCGAGCCTGTATCATGAAATGATACAACATAGAGTATGCGGTCAGTACTTGAAATGTACTAAGCATGCGAGGTAAGTAAAATGGATAGTTAAAAATGCATAAGAGTTTATAAGAGTAGGATAGCATGATCATAAAGTAAATATCATAGTGTAAACATCAGGGCTCAAGGTTTTCAAAATATTCATAGACCAGTCATAATCATGATCATAAGGGAAAGTTTTATTAAACATAAATCAAGAAAAAGTAATATGAACATAACCATACATAAATCATGAGAAACAATGGGAGGACTCGTCTTAACCGACACAATCATGATAGAGCCTTGCATGATGCCCCACTATTTCGCCCAAGTGGTCAGTTCTGTCCTCGGCTTTCCAAACAGGGGGACATGCATGTGTGGTGATATAAAATGGATCCAATAATAAAGATATATATATACCTACGGTGGCATGTAGTTCTGAGATCACAAGATTTACCTGCATGCCAGGTCTACTCGGTGCTAGACACTACTCCCAAAAATATGCATATAAGGGCTCATATCATAATCATAAAATCATTCATGAAGCTCATGGACAAATAAATAATAACATGATGGATCCCACTTGAAATACATGATTAGCCATGAATAAAGGCCCATGAATCAACCAAGAGTCATAAATCCATAAATCATGAAATCCATCATACTTGTAAAACATGTCTATACTTGATATTCACAAATCCATGATGAGTACTTGGAGAAATCATATCCTAAATAATAAATCATAATTTAGGGCTTAAGAAGATCAAGATCATAATGGAACCATAAATTGACTTTTCATGAAGCTTACATAATTGGGCATAAATTAGTTAGAAGTTAAAACTATAAATTAATATTAAAAATAATTATAAAATCTTCTCATAGATCATAAAACGTGATTTGATATATGAAAGGAATTGACCCATACATAGATCATAGAGAATTTCACACGAATTGGAATAAACCCCATAAGATCATGAAACTTGAATCTAGAATTGAAATCCATGAAATTGAGTAGAATTTTGGAGCATGAGGGTGAAATAAACTCTCATTCATAGCCTCACATACCTGGGTAAATTTGATTCACACTCCCACTTGAAAGCCCAAAGGAAATTGAATAAAATTTGATGAAATTCTTCAAACTTGATCTTCAAGGAAAGGCTCTAAGTTGTATGCATGGAGTAGAGATATGTAGAATAGGTTTAACACCCTTAAAATCCTACTAATTGAGCTTAAAACGATGTAGTTTAGGACCTTAGGTCCTAGGAATGATGAAAATACCCTTAGTGAAAAACTTCGAAAATATGCACTATCAGTGACAACGACTGGTCCAACGGGTCGTTACTGGCTCCCACGGGTTGTTACTCCCATCGTTGCTTCAGGCTATTTTCTAGTCCCAGACCTGCTACCACAACAGGTACCATGAGTCATACCCAGCTCCCACGACCCGTGGTAACCATGCCCATTTTCTGGGAACCTTCCCACGGAAACATACCACGACCCGTGGTTCGAACTAATAAGTCGTTCCATGACTCGTGCCTGCCTCCTTGACCATGACCACCCTTACAACAACTCACTTCCCATGATCCTTTACTTCAACCAATGGGTTGTCCTTAGACCTGTTGTCACAGAATTCCTCACAGTAGAACCTAACAATGGCTGCTTCCCACGATTCGTCAGACCCACCAACGCCTCATACCACGAGTTTTTCAAAGGGAAATTTCTGGTTTCTCTGCTATTTTTTATTTCAAATCCCGAGTCTAGTCTTAGGCACTTTGGGAGTATTATAGTGAGACAATAATAATGGGTAATTGGGTGTTGATCATGTGGGGCTGGGCTAGACATAGACAAAACCCATTATCACATATGCATTAAGAATCTAAGCTAGAAATAGTTAATTCACACCCAAGTTGATGTGGTTGTTGTGAAAAGAACTTTTGGGTTTGAAAAAAATTCGAGGTTAATGCATCTAATTGGTTGAGAAACTTAGGATACTACCTTGAATATAGTTAATTATACTATTGAGTAATGCTATGAGCTGTTAGAAATCCCAATTCAATGACGCCCCTATCAATATCACACCCCTAGTAGTTTCTCCTTTAGTGTTTTCTACGCTTTACCTCTGTTTTTGTGATAGAATTCCTATTTTAATTAACAAATTGAATTTCCCCCAATTTTTACTTTATTGCTTTTGAAATATTGATGCGAGTTATTTCAATTTAATAAACAACTCTCGTGTGATCGACTAACATTCCCCGTGGGATTAGACCCCGACATCTATTGGGTATATTTAGTTTGTCAACGACTATTTACACTCTCTTATCAATAGGAGTGAATTTGGACGTTATCACCTTGCAACCATAAAACTCTAGCGGGTTCATTTTGGTGAAGTCTTGCACTCTCACCGACGTAGCACCCCCATTGGGGTTCACAGGTGCAATTGTTTGCCGATTGACCTATGCCGTCATAGCTTAGGCTAGTATCTAAAAAGCATCCCTAAATACAGTATGAGTCACCGGCTCATTCAAAGGATCCGCTGGAGCTAGTGGGGTTGGCTGATGCCCATTTCCGTCGCCATTTTCATTACCATTTTTCCTTCCATTAACTCTACGGGGAGGCATTTTCTACAAACGTGTATAGCATGAGTTTGAATAATATAGAGAGTTGAACATCATTGCAAGACATAGATCATAAAAGAAGGGAAATTATCTAATATGTTTTTGATAACATCCAAAATACACTCCTCTTTTATGAAAGAGCGTAAGTGGTCGCTGCTCAAAACAAATATTCTCGACGGATGTCGGGGTCGAATCCCATAGAGAATTGAGTCGATAAATCAAAAGTTATAAACTAACTCAAACAAGAGCGCATAATCGTTCAACATTTGAAAAGTAAAATTGGGGGAGAAATAAAAAGGGACAATTAACTAACTAATTTTAAACTATAACTAATTGGGGGAAATTTCAATTGAAGTAATCACAAGTGAGAGGCTAGGGACATTCTATGGGTGAGATCACAATTAAATTGGGAATTTCTTCAATGCCTTAGACTCAAGTATAGATAATCTTGGGAAGTAGGTAGCCTCAGCTTCCCATCCTATTGAATGCCCCTAGCTAGAGTTTTCTCAAACTCTAGCTGCGATTTAGCTCAACCCAAATTGATTTGGATTAGTAACTTCACTATTCCTAGCTATTAGCTGCCAATTAGGAAGGAGGAAGTAATTTAAGCTATTTCTAGCTTAATTTTACAATCTCCTATCCATACCCACTACTAGATTCCCTTCCAATACTTAATCATTCTCTCCCAAGCAACAACCAAGCAAGTATAGATAGACCCATATCATAATCAATGAATCTAATAGATTTACACTTAATTGAACAATAGGAAGATGAATCTAGCAACACCCACCTACAATTAAATAAGAATCCAAAAGTAATTTATCAAAACCCAATCAAATTAACAAACCCACCATGAATATACTTCTAACTAGGAAATTAGTAAAGCATATTTAAAGATAGAGAGAAGATACCAAGAGGATTCCCCTCACATTCATTGCATTAGCTTCACAAATATGCTTCACAAGCTCTTACAACAATGGTGGAATTCCCCCAAAATGGGTTAAAGAAAAAGAAGAAGAAAAGTACTACCCAACTCTACAAAACTATGGAGAAAAGAATCTCCTAAAAATTCTATGAAGAAGATGAAAATTAGATGAATGAATTATTGGTTGAATGGTTCTCTCCTTAGTTGGTGTATAATGGAGGTTATATATCTGTACTTTCTTGTGTACAACTTTCCCCAAATGTCCTTGGAGCTTCTAGGTGATTTTGAGACCTTTTTGGACCCCTTTTACCCTTCATTAGATGGCCTCTCCGGTGAGGAACCGGCGTTTCACCGGTTGCAATCCGTGGAGCACCAAACTATAGCCGGTTGAAGACAGTGGTCTGGCAAGGCGGAACCGGCGGTGCAATGTCTTTTAGCAGATGCCATTTCGTGAAGGGCTGGTTGTTTAGCCAGTCTGGGCAGTAGCTTCGGCGTTTCGCCTGCGTTTCACCCTTCCAGATCCACGTTTAGTCGATTCAAAGCACGTCCTTACACCTCTTTTTAAGCTCAAATCTTCCCTTATCTTTAGCTCCTCTCCTTCGTATGCTAACTCATCAAATTTCTTCTCAAATTCCATGTGTTTTGCTCAATTTCATGCTTTCTTTACTCACATGAGGTACCTACAAAGAATTCAAGAGAAAGGGCTTAATATCCACATAAATGAATTGAAAACAAGGCAAAAACTCATGATAGGAGCCTTATGAGTTGGTAAATTTTCAACTTATCAAACCCCCAAACTTGAACCATTGCTTATCCTCAAGTAATGTAATTCTTTCCAGTTGAGCAAATGAACATCATGATATACATGAGTTTTTGCATCAAGGGCCAATCAAGACATTCTTGCACAAGTGAACATTGCTAAGGCTTAGGGAACTATAGTAATTGTACACAAAATCATCAATCCGCAAGACAATCCAAACATTATACACCAATTCAAGAAAAAGAAAAGACTCAAACCATGTTGCACAAGCTTCAATAGGTAACCACAATCATTAAGCATATCTTGCATGCATTCATTTAATTCAAACAAGAGGCATAGTTTCTCAAAACAAATTCAAATAACATCTCAAGTCATTGATAATTCACATTCAAAACTTTCCTTAAAGTTTGCTACCCACTTGCCTTAATCATACCTCTATTTGAAAGTAATTCTAAGCATGTACTCCAAGGAAATGATGCCCCTCACAAGAAGAGAGAATCCCATAGACAATTTTCGTAGCATTTCACACAATGGGATTACAAGATAAGACAAATGCGCTCACTCTCACAGAGAAATTTAAGTGCACACAAATTGACCCACAGGCTTGCCCTTCATGTATATCGCCACTAATGTAGTGTTGCTACACCTAGAATCAATTAGGACTTGTGGGTCATAATGAAGGCTAGGGGTGAGGGTAGGATAATTGTTTAGCTTTAGTGACTAAAGCCTCCCTAATTCCTTTACAAAAGCTTGTAACACCCCATCATCTTATTGAAATTACTCCAACTTATTTCTCCTTGTTCATCATCTTATCTTTTGTATAACACAAGCCACCCTTATAACACCCTTGAATTTCACATTTAGCCTTATCTATGCAAGAGATAACACCTTTTTACTATCCTTTCTTTTTTGATGATTCGAGGTCTTTCAACCCATCAATTCATTCAACTCATCAACATTTTGGTGCTAACTCACTTTTAGGCTTCTCAATTTCCTCCTACTCTTGCAAACCCCCAAACTTAGGCTTTTGCCTCATCTCACATTCATTTCCTTATCACTCCCCATTTCATGGGCTTCAAGCCCCATTTTTCATTATTTTATCACTAGCAATTAGGGAGGATGGGTACCAAAGAGAAGGATTAAAAATAGTCATTAGGCTTGTAATGTAGTTTCCAAAGAAAAGGCCCAAGACTCAAACTTTGGCTATCAAAGATTAATGTTCAAGGAGGTCATTTGGGTGAAGTGACTAACGAAAGAGGGCCTTAGATCATGTTCTAAGTGCAGCCACATCTATCATTTCACCTTGAATCACACTTAGGGAAAGTTGTATACAATCATGCATACACAAGAATTATGCCAAAAACCTCACCACACAAGGCATCACAGTCCAAGGAGTTCACACATTTCCTTTGTCACATTAAGAGTATGACTTTTAACGAGCTAGTTACGAATCAACAAGCCAAGCAAAGAATATATAATTCATGATAAGAGCGTGCTCATTTTACATTTAAATGCCCCTCTTTTTCTTTTCAAAAGCTCATGCACAACGCCAAGTAAGAATTGTTGGTGGTACCTCATCAAACAAGTGCACAAAAGACTCGCAAGACTCTAGACTTGAAATTTACCCTTAAGAAAGTCGCCTCTCAATCTATCATCGGGAAGTGCCAACCCGGTTCGACAACAAAAGCAAAGACAAAGAAATCGCTCCTTGGGAAAGAACCGTAGTATAAAGAAAACCCTTTGAGTTTATTCAAAGACCACTATCTAAAAAGGCGATACAAACTCGCATGTAATGACGATTTACCCTTAATAATGACGTCACCCAATCTATCATAGGGCCATATCGTGCATCACTTAACAAGTGGGTTACTCAGACTTCACCCCCTAACACAAATAATGTTACACCTTGGAATTTGTTTTGATAATTATTTGATGGTTATATGTCATATTAAGGGAATTATGGGTCGTATGTTGTCCGTAGGGGAGGAGGGAAACATGTGCAAAGGGAAAACTGAAGTGTCTGTGAAGTTTGTAAATAAGGGTCAACTGTAAATGGTCATATCTCCAAACATTTAATGATCCAGAAGTCCCATAATATGTCAAATGAAAGGTATTTGAGTCTAGTTTATAGTGAAAAAAATTGCTCATCAATCAGAGTTCGGAGTAAAAAATTATGCTCATTTGAAGACAGGACTATCGGCTGGGAAAGCACCCAGGTGCACGGGCGCTAAGACAGGCAGGCAGCAGGCGTGCGCGTGCGCGCGAGGGCATGTCGCACGGGTGCCGCCCAAACCCTTGCCAGCCCGCCTATGTGAAGTAAAATTGAGCTAGAAAGATCATTTCTACTCTGTTTAAGTTGATTTTTTTTCCAGAATTCAGATAATTCAAAGCCCTATCACATGGTGAAAAGATATCCCAGGTAAGAAACTTCACTCTTGTCTCATTTAGGCTTTGAAAAGAGAACCTTGGAAGGAAGTCATTGTTCGGTGATTTGGTGACTACACGCAAGTGCATGTGGTCGAACAAGTAGTAAAGTGGCTTAAGTAATGCCAAGTATCGATCCCACAGGGACTGAACTACGGTACTAATTAACTTAAGTGTTAATGAACTATATCTTTAAGAATGCAGACAACCAAAGAAATAATATTTTTTTGAGAGTTTGAGTTTACTAATTAATAAGAATCTAAGGCAAAATTATAAAGTGAGTCTGAACAATAGTAATGAGCAAGCTGAGGTTAAAACGAACATGTAGGGAATTAATTTATCAATACAATTCAGTTAATCTTTCCTTCGGTTGCTAGTCAAGAATTATTGCGTATGGATTGGAACTTTCGACTCCTATCCAACTTAAGAATCATGAGTCTTAATCTACATTTCTGTGATAAAAGAATTTCATGTTCTACCCATACATTCCCGATTCCTTAATTGACTAATAAGACTTTCATATATATTTCTATTCTGAATGTAAATCAATTCTCAATTTTCTAAACTAAGAAGAGATCATATCCTACCAATTCACATCTTCCCAATTTATTTCCTTTTCAAAATCAAAATTGGATTTTTTAGATATACATTAACATTGGCCGAACATTAATGCAGTACGAACAAGAATTGATAGAACAACCATTGAAGAAAAGATGAAAACTGAAATGATTAACAATTACATTCCACTACAATTGTTCTTAACCTCAGCAAGAAGTGAACTTAGCCACTCATTTGTGGATTTAACATCATCAAATAAGTAGAATTCATACAAACAATTGAGATAAAAGAGAAAGAGATAGAGAAGAACCCTAGAATTTTCGTCCCCTCAACTGCTTGTAACCCACGTTCTTGCTCAACCAAGTCAGAATGTTAAAATAAAACCTAAGTGTGCTATTTGTACTATTGAGAATTTTTTCCGGAATAACAAGCAACGTGGCACGAAGTGTATCACGGAGAACTCCCTCCGTGTCATGGAGGTATCGCGGACCCTCACTGGAAGTCGGCCCCCCAGGCAATTTAACCTCAATGTGCCACGGCCTGCATCGTGGAGCCTGGCCAACATGACACGGTGCTATCATGCACCTTCTCTGGAAATTGCCAAAATTATTTCATCTGAGGCAGAGTGCCTCCGCGATGGCAACGTGACACGGCTCCATCGCAGAGCCCTTGTTTTTGCTGATCTTCCATATCCTTTTCCACTCCTTGTTTCCAAGTCCATTCCCAATTTTACCAACATGTATCTTAGCTTCCAAAAATTCTATTTTACCTGCAAAACAACACTAATCATGTTGGTTAGTATAAATTCACATTTAACTACAAATCACATGAGAATGTACACAATAATGATAGACAAACAAGTCGAAATGAAGCATTTGAGTATCACTTGGGCATGAAATTCTACCCAAGATCAGTCATGACTTGTTGTCTTGTGGTTGATTGTGGTATTGCTACATTTTTAGATGATTCTAGGCAGAGTAAACAGTAGGAGTTTAGTCCTACTTTAGCTGATAACATCTCCAAGAAAGGGTAAGTAATTCCCTTTTTGATTTCTTTAAGTTTATGAGGTTATAACTTGGAGAATATTGTAGTATTGTGTTGTTGTTTCTTTGTGCGTTTTTGTGGCATGTTGCTGCACAATTTTTCCAAAACTTTGGTGAAGTGAAGTTGCTAATTTTTGGGTTTGTAGATTGGACTTGGAAGGAGCCTTAAGGAGTAAGCTTGAAAGGAAGATTTTCGGTGAAATTAGAGTCGATGTGCCAAGGTATGTAAAGGCGTCCCTTTCCTTGTCTTTCAAGCACGAAACTAAGTTATTGAAAGGATCAATATTCCTATGTTTTTTTAAAATCATATTGAGGCATGTATGATCCTTTCCGAAGGGTTGGAACTACTTGTCATAAAGCTTGAATCGTTAAGAATGGTTAAAGCGAACAAACGTGAAACAAAAGGTGTAATTTTTATACAATTGTTGCCGTTGTTCTAAATCGATTCTAAAGTCCCCTTAACGTGGGCACCGTGAGCTGGTCATTTTTAGTATACTGTATATGTGATGTTGAATATATGTTAAGTTCTAGACACTTAGTGAAATTGGTACGAAATGCTAAGACGACGCCATGTAATTGAACTTAAGCTAAGAAGATGACGCTAAGCCGATTGAGGGTAAACGATCTTATTGAAATGACATTTTAATAATATTGTTAATCCCTCCTATATGTTTATGTTTTAAAGTTCATAAGGTAAAAAGTAGATTTTTATATTTTTCCTCTTTAAAGCTAAGCAAGCGGCACGTAGCAAATAAGCTAAATTGATACATGTTAATGGGGAACGCGTGGCTAAGTTGTCAATTAGGCAAAGAGGTAACTGCGTATAATAATTGATGGAATAGTGAACACGAGGGTAAAAACTTGAGTGTAGAGTGAATAATTTTTGGCAAAGAAGTTAAGATGAATAAGGAAAGTAGAGCTAAATATTGCTAAATTAGACGATACGGGTTACGATGGTGAACGAGGTAGGCAACAACTAGGAAGATTAACCCTATTCTAAAGACGTTTAGCAAAAGAGTTACAAATTAAGTTGTTTATGTTCAATATGTATTACGTTGATGAATAACCACTAAAGTGTTAACCTTCTACAAAATAATTAGAGTTGAACGTCCGCAAAATAGTAACTTAAGTTGAGAAGCTCTCTGTTATACCCCTAAAGGATTATGTTAAGTTATCTATTCTAAGTGTTGAAATTTTCTACCATGTCTGAAAAGGGTAATCCTAGGATCTTCTAAGTCACTTATGATTATGTAAGCTTTCTTAAGCTCCGCAGATAATTGCAAAGTTATCTAAGTCAATCCAACATCACCGAATTACGGCTATATATCTTTATTTGCCTATAAGGAATCACTTAGAGAGTTACTCACGAGTTCCTAAGTTATAGAGCTCCAAGTCTTAGATCCTTAAGTTATGTCTTTACGTCCCTAATTTATGTTGAAATGTGCTACCTGATCTAAGAAGTTTTTGAGAGATCATATTTCGAGAATTATGCTAATGTCTCGGTCAAGTATCTGATGTTGTATACGAGTATAAAAACTCAAGTCTTTATATGTTTTTCCAGTAAGAAGTCTTAATGTATATGATTTTTATGTTATAACATATAGTGAATTCTTTCAGTTATATTCAAGTCATGCATCTTTATATTTAGCTTTTGTTGAGTTATCAGTTGAATTTCCTAAATTCAGAGGAGAAATTCTCCCATGTACCAACGTTCCTAATGTCTAAGTAAGTATAAGTGCAGGATATGATAATGATCAGTTAAGCTCAGAACTTTGAATACCAGGAAGTCTTCTGGAGGTCACCCAGTTAACTAAATATGAGTTATACATTATATAGAAGTCTCATACGTTGTATGTCTGTAGTTCAGTTCTCTGCTCTATGTATATGACAAATAACTCCAAGTTCCTAGTTATAATTTCCATGTTTTCCTGCAAATAAGTCAAATGAATTAAGAACTACATGTGCTTATCTATATGATAAATTTGGCAACGAAATTCCAATGTATAGTTGTCGATATAGGTAAAGGAACCACCTGGTAGGCAGTATATATTTTCAGTTCCCAAATGTTAAAGAATTGTGTAGAAATGAGCTCTATGTGTTTCTATCCAAGTAATATGTTCAATTGGTAGGATTATTTGTAGGACATTGTTTGTAAGCCTACAAAAGCCTACAAAAGTTCTTATGTTGTCTAAACCTCTTGAAGGTCCTTCAAGTAACTGAGTCGACATATTCATGTATAATTTGACAACTTTACGTGATAAATATACATATTTTCTAGCTTTACATGATATGGGTGCTCACTTGCATTTATGGGTTAAGAAAGAGGCCTATTCCGGACACAAATTTAACATTTGTCATTTATATGCCATACATGTTAAGTTGACTCAATATAAGCCATATCGACCCTATTTATAATTATGATTGAGAATTATTTTTATTTTACTCCGGTGTGGTACATCGGCTGGAGATATTTTTATTTTACCCCAGTGTGGTACATCGGTTGGAGATATTTTTATTTTACCCCAGTGTGGTACATCTGTTGGAGATATTTTTATTTTACCCCGATGTGGTACATCGGCTAGATATATTTTTATTTTACCCCGGTGTGGTACATTGGCTAGAGATATTTTTATTTTACCCCGGTGTGGTACATCGGCTGGAGATATTTTTATTTTACCCCGATGTGATATATCAGCTGAAGATACTTTTATTTTTTCCCTTGGTATGGTACACCAGCTAGATGAATTTTATATATGGATTTATGGTTGGGTGGTTGTTGGCATTACAGTTATAGTTTTTTCTTGTGCATTACTTGGTTGCATTTGCACTTCAGTATTGACTTGTTGCCATGTTTCAGTTTCCAGGATTCCAGGTTGTTGTTATTCCTTATTTCTGGCTCAGTTATCATTGCTATCTTACATGTTTACATTTTTCTGCCTTACATACCTGTACATTTCATTCGTACTGACGTCCCTTCGCCTGGGGACCTGCTGCAGGTGCAGGTAGAGGTCGGGATTGCCAGTTGCAGTAGCAGTTCGTGAGATTAGTGGATGTGTTGGTATGCTCCTTTCTTTCTGGAGCTAAGATTGGTTTTGTTTCAACTAGAGTTTTGAGATGCAGTTATGGGTAGGTCGGAGCCCTGTTCTGACCATCAGTCAGTTTACTCTTTAGAGGCTTTTTGGACTTAGTGTGTACAATGGTATTCAGTTTGTGGCCTTGTCAGCTTTTTGTTGTTTAGTTTAGCATACTCATAGCCTTGTTTGCATTTCAGTTGTTTACCCTGTATTGTTGAGACATTATGGGTCCAGTTTGTGCTCCAGTTGATTGTGACAGGTGGCCTGGACAGCCTAAGTGTTACAGTTACAGATGTCATATAGTCGGCTTCGCAGTTAGTCAGGTATATGGATCCATTCGCGCCCTCCCCCCAGTTATGGGGCGTGACAAATAAAGAATTGTCCTTGATGCACATGGTAAAAAAAAAGTAAGGATTAGGTGAAAGAACCCCCTGGGCCTTCTGCTCATAACCGGTGTTTCACTGGCGTTTTGTGCCTTTGGAACCAGCATTTTGCCGGTCTAACGCTGATGTGCCACTGCTTAACCAAAATTTCTTCCAGGCATTCTATTTGACATCTGTGTTTCGCTCATTTGAACTTGCGCTTCGCCGGTTTTGCACCGGTTGCTCACTTTGAATGTGGCTTCTCTCACCTTCATCACATTCCATACCTATTGCACCCTTGCACAAACAAAGACAACACAAACCTTAAGTAAAACAAAACAAAAGTGAAATAAAAACAAAACGTAAAAGTTCTTGGGTTGCCTCCCAAGAAGCTCCTTAGTTAACGTCGTGGCTCGACGACTTCAACTTCACCACTTCTCTATCCACTTTGAGCATTTGAATCGCACCCCTAGTTTCTTGTCCATTCTTTCACTCCGCTTTAGGGGTGGTGGTGTAAGCATCAAAGGACCAAGCAACGGATGTTTCATCTTGTATTTCTTGACCCTTGAAGAAGGGATGTGCTTTGGCCTTTTTGGCATGGCATACTCTAAGATTAAGCCACCTTGATCTTCCTCCTCAATTCCTTTCATCGACTTGGTCTCCTCAGTTTCCATTTTGTCAACCAAGGTCAATGTTGAAAAATGATAAGAGGGTGGTCTAAGTCACTCCCCTTTCAAGAATGCCTCTTGCTTGCCATCCTCCTCTTCAAGTGAACTCGAGTCCTTGCGCATGAATTGTTGGATATCATTTGGAGACTCTAGTGTCACTTATTCAACCTTGGCATCGTTCATTTTTGCAATGTTGGTTGGTTGGTGCACCTCTATGACTTCTTCAAAGTTCACCTTGACTCCTACTTCATCATCATTTTGAGATTCCTCCCATGAGTCAAGTCGAGCTATGCCCTATTGTTCACTTCTTCTTGCAATGCTCCTCAATGTCTCCTCCATTTCTTCTTTTAGAGATTTACATCTTTCTTCTAGCGGATTTGATATTTCCATGGGCATAGAGGGGTTGGTATTCTTTTCCGCATTAGACTCTCGCTCCACAAAGGCTTGTAGCATGGCCTTTATGCGTCCACATGTGCTTCCCTTCCCTTACTTGCCATGGCTTCATTTCTTTCAAGATTGGGAGCACAACTCCTATCATCACCATTATAGAGGGAAGTGAACCCATTTGGGCATCCATCCCAATGTTTCCCATGACTACCACATAATGTGCATCTAAACCCATCATAGGAAGGAGAAGGTGTACTCATCTCCCTTCTAGGGGCATATTTGTAATCTTGACAATTGTGTGATCCTCCATAATAGGGACATGGGTCATCATAATAAGGGTTTCCACCAACAAACCTCCTTTCATTCAATGATGCCAACATTCAACTAGAAGCAAACAAAAACAAAAGCATAAATAAAAGCAAAACAAAATGTAAAACAAAAATGCAAAACTAGTTCGAATCAATAAATAACTAATGGCTTATCACAACTCAGTTCCCCGGCAATGAAGCCATTTTTGATAAAACGTCCAAAATATACTCCTCTTTTATGAAAGAGCGTAAACGGTTGCTGCTCAAAACAAATATTCTCGATGGATGTCGAGGTCGAATCCCATAGAGAATTGAGTCGATAAATCAAAAAGTTATAAACTCATTCAAACTAGAGAGTATAATTGTTCAACATTTGAAAAGTAGAATTAGGGGAGAAATAAAAAGGGACAATTAACTAACTAATTCTAAACTAAAACTAATTGGGGGAATTCCAATTGAAGTAATCACAAGTGAGAGGCTAGGGACATTCTACGGGTGAGATCACAATTAAATCGTGAATTTCTTCAATGCCTTATACTCAAGTGTAAATAATCTCGGGAAGTAGGTAACTTCAGCTTCCCAGCCTATTGACTACCCCTAGCTAGAGTTTTCTCAAACTCTAGCTGCGATTTAGCTCAACCCGAATTGATTTGGATTAGCAACTTCACTATTCCTAGCTATTAGCTGCCAATTAGGAAGTAGGAAGTAATTTAAGCTATTTCTAGCTTAATTTTACAATATCCTATCCATATCCACTACTAGATTCCCTTCTAATACTTAATTATTCTCTCCCGAGCAACAACCAAAGCAGGTATATATAGACCCATATCATAATCAATGGATCTTCATTAATAGATTGAAGAGAATCTAATAGATTTACACTTAATTGAATAATAGGAAGATGAATCTAGCAACACCCACCTACAATTCAATAAGAATCCAAAAGTAATTTATCAAAGCCCAATCAACTTAACAAATCCACCATGAATATACTTTTAACTAGCAAATTAGTAAAGCATATTTAAAGATAGAGAGAAGATACTAAGAGGATTCCCCTCACATTCATTGCATTAGCTTCAAAAATATGCTTCACAAGCTCTTACAAACAATAGTGGAATTCCAACAAAATGGGTTAAAGAAAAAGAAGAAGAAAAGTGCTACCTAACTCTACAAAACTATGGAGAAAAGAATCTCCTAAAAATTCTATGAAGAAGATGAAAATTAGATGAATGAATTGTTGGTTGAATGGTTCTCTCCTTAGTTGGTGTACAATAGAGGTTATATATATGTACTTTCTTGTGTACAACTTTCTCCAAATGTACTTGGAGCTTCTAGATGCTTTAGAGACCTTTTTTGACCCCTTTTACCCTTCATTAGATGGCCTTTCCGGCGAGGAACCGGCGTTTCATCGGTTGCAATCTGTGGAGCACCAAACTTTAGCCGGTTGAAGACAGTGGCCTGGGAGGGTGGAAACGTCAGTTCAATGGCTTTTACCAGTTCCATTTCGTGAAGGGACGGTTGTTTAGCCGGTCTGGGCAGTAGGTTCAGCGTTTCTCCGTTCCAGATCTGCGTTTAGCCGATTCAAAGCACGTCCTTGCACCTCTTTTTGAGCTCAAATCTTCCCTTATCTTTGGATCCTCTCCCTCATATGCTAACTCATCAAATTTCTTCTCAAATTTCGTGTGTTTTGCTCGATTTCATGCTTTCTTTACTCACATGAGGTACCTACAAAGAATTCAAGAGAAATGGCATAAAATCCACATAAATGACTCGAAAAATAGGCAAAAAACTCATGATTAGGAGCCTAATGAGTTGGTAAATTTCCAACTCGTTAGTCTTATAGCCTCTTCCTCATAAGTATGGCACACTTCACACTGATGTTAGGCATTTTGTTATACCCATTTTCCATATTTTTACCCATATTTGATCATATTTTGAGTTCATAATCCTTAATTTATGCGTAAATTCATGTATGTGTGTGTTTTATGTGCTAATAAATGATTTTAGTTTATTTGAGCAGGAAACTAAGCAAAAGGAGCTCAAAATAATGCAAGAGATGAAGAGTTGAGATTCTGACTGGTTTGGTGCTATGACTGGTGCCCCGCACCAGCACTCAAACTTTAGAGGATTTTAATTCACAAACTTGGCAAGATAGTAGCCCCCCCGCTCCAAGACGTGTCCAGACTTAGAGAAATTTGACGAACACCTTGGCGAGATAGAGGGGCGGCATGCCAGGCCTATTTTGGAGCTGAAATTGATGAAAATTTGACTAGGTCTGTGGCTAGATACATGGGGTGGCGGGCCAAGCCCATTTGGGGGTGAAAAATGCTTATTTTAAATCCAATTCTTGAAGGGAAGAAGTGTCATTTGAATGCTGATCTATAAATATGAGGACTGGGTCATTTGTTGTAGATATTTGATCAATCTTTAGACCGTACTTCACATTTGGGAGAGGCTGAGATGCCTGAGAGGAGTCTCCTCTCGTTTTATTTTTCATATTTTGTTCATGAAAGCTTGTAAGTCGTTTCGAAGCAAGACAAAGTACTACAACTAGGTTTTCTCTTCTTTACTTCGTATTTTTGTATGATGATTACTTATTCATTTCTCCACTTCTATGAGTAGCTAAACTTATAATCTAGGGTTGTGTCCATGGTGGATGGTTGATTGTTTTAAAGCGTAATAAACTTTTTTTGATTATTTTCTATGGTTGTTTCTATTTATTTGTTTTAATTTATTATTTATGAGATTGATCACCTTGTAAGTAATTTGTTGGCTTTTGATTGAACTTAGGAAAGGGAATCGGAAGGGTTAAAGATAAATATAGAACGGGAATTCAAAGACCTTTGAACCCATTGGTGATAGGATATAAGTTGTTGTTGAGGATAGGGATATACCCTTCAACCCCGTTTAGTTGAAGTACAAGTAGTCAGAATCGTTGTTTCATATTCTCCTATGACCATAGGGATATAGGCGTTAGGGTTAATAAGATAGTTCTTGGATGCTAGGGATAGTGGTAAAAAATGGGATAGTAACTTTGAACTAACAACCGTAGGAAGAATCATGCTAGTTTAATTATGTCTGAAAAACTCAACCTAAAACCAACCAAGTGTCATTGTCCTAGTTTGTCGTCATTATTGAAATAAAATCACGCTTACATTAGTTTTATTAAATCGTTACATTTGAAGTTTAGTAGTTTAATTTTCTTAAACCAATCTCCATTTTATTTGTTTCATAGATTAGTGAAATTAAAGTAACAACCTTATAACAATTAAATTGACAAGTCCCCGTGGGCACGATATCCAGACTTAACAATCCTATATTACTTGACGAACACGAGTGCTTGGGCGACATCAAGTTTTGGGCACCGTTTTCGGGGACTTGAATATTGTTTAATCATTTGTAGGTTAGAATTTTGTTTCGCTAGTTTGTATTTTACATTTGTTTCTTGTTTTTGTTGAAGTTCACAAGGTTGTTTGCCTTATATATGCTAAGCACGAGAAGTCAAGGACCATCCTTTTCTTCTCTTGATGCTAAAATAGAGAAAACCTTTCCAAGGTTAACTATGGAGAACAACGGGCAATGGGTGAAGAGAATGAGAGAGTTCCAGTGATGCAGTTTTCAAGGTCGAATGTGGAAAATGCTTCCAAAGAAATTGTTAAACTAGCCATCAATGGGAACTTTGAGCTGAAACAAGGGACTGTGCAGTTGGTCCAAAACACTTGTCAATTTAAGGGCAAGCCGTATGAGGATCCCCACAGGCATCTGATGACGTTTGTAGAGCTGAGTGAAAATTTTGACTACTAGAACGTGTCAGATGAATATGTCAAGTTGACTTTGTTTCCGTTCTTACTGATTGGAGAGGCTAAGGAGTGGCTTCAAAATGAGCCTGCAGGATCCATCACAACTTGGGAGATTCTCTCCAACAAGTTCATCAACCATTTTTTCTCTTTGAGAAGAACTAAAGAACTGAGAGGAAAGATCTTTGGATGCATACAAAGAGATGGAGAAACACTAGCTCAAGCATGGGAACATTATAAGGATTACTTGAGGGATTGTCCACTCCACATGCAACCTAAGGAGATAATCGGGCACAATTTCATTGAGGGTCTGAAACCTGAGTCTAAGATATTTCTTGACGCTACAACATAGGAATGGATTCTATCTAAAATTTATGATGAAATTGAGGCTCTCTTGAACCTCATGTCTGCAGGGAGTCAGGATTATCAGGATTCAGGTAGAGGATCAACAACAACAAAGGTGCGGGGAAAGCTTGAGGTGGATAATGTAGCGATAATCAGAGCAGATATTAGCCAATTGGTGAATGTGATTAGTAAGTTGGTAACACACTAGTAGGAGGCCAAGTGCAACAGGTACAATAGGTACAAATCCCACCACTATCATGTGATGCGTGTGGTGAAGGGCACGCTTATTCTGGTTGTCCTCGTAATCCTGAGTCTGTATATTTTGTGGGACAACAAGGACGTGGTGGAAGTTTTGTAGGTAATGGATATAATCAAGGGTACAAAAATGGAGCAAATCTCCCCTGGGGCGGGAACCAAAATTTCCAAAGGCCCCAAAACACTTATCAAAGGCCACAGGGCCAACAACAAAGCAGTTCTCTTAAGGAGACAACGAAGCAATGGATGGTGCAGCAGGCGCAAGTGGTAAATGAAATACAAAATTCTATCTTTGACCTTGAGAAAATGGGACAATTGGCTCTGCAGCGGAACAACAAACCATAGGGGGCACTCCCGGGTAATACCGAGAAGAACCCTAAAGAAAATGTAAGTGCTATTTTCTTGTGAAGTGGTAAGGAGCTGGGTGAGGTTGTCCCCAACAAAGAAAAAATTGATGAGAAACAAGCAGTGAAATCCAAGGCTGAGGTAGGGGAGTCTAGCAATTCAAAATCGAAAATGGTAGTAGCTACACCACCTTCCCCATATCCTCAAAGGTTGAAGAAAAATATAGAGGACACAACCTGTGGTAAGTTTCTTGAATTGTTGAAGCAGGTTCATATGAATATTCTATTAGTGGAGCTTTTGCAGGATGTTCCGAAGTACGACACGTATCTTAGGGATATTGTGGCAAATAAGAGAAGGCAAACAGAGTTTGAAACTATGGCTCTTACGAAAGAGTGCAGTTTCCGAATCAAGAATAAAATTCCTAAAATGCTTAAGGATACTAGGAGTTTCACTATTCTGGTCACTATAGGAAGCTAGGAAGTTGGTTTAGCCTTGAGTGTTCTGGGTGCGAGCATAAATTTAATGCATGCATCCCTATTTAGAACATTGGGATGAGGTGAACCACGTCATACCACAGTGATATTGCAGCTTGCAGATCAGTCTATGGCCTATCCTGAAGGAATCATTGAAGATGTCTTGATTAAGGTAGGACCTTTTATCCTACCAGTGTACTTTATAAACTTGGACTATGAAGCAATGCAACAGTTTCCCTTGTTCTGGGTAGAGGATTTTTATCCACCGCCAACGCAGTTATACATGTTCAGTTGGGAAAGATGTCTATGAAATAAGATGGTCAGGAGGCAGTGTTCAAAATGTTCAGAGCAGCATGAACGCCACCTCATTATAAGGACTTCAAAATGAAACAGGCAGGAGAACCTGGAGGGTGTAATCATTTGATGGAGCAGCAAGTGCTGCATGATAGTTATTCGGATCCGTGTTATGGACAAAAGTCCACTCAAATGAAGGAGTGACAGGGACCATAATCGTGGAGCGACATTAAATAAGGTGGTGCATGGGAGACAACCCATGAATGTCGTGCCACGATGTTAAATAAAGTACTTGGTGGGAGGCAACCCATTCTTTCTTTTTAACATTTTGTAAGTTTTGTTATTTGTTTTGTAGAGACGAAAAGGGCGTAAGAGGCAAGAATAAGCTGGGACATTGAGCTAAAAAATTTAAGTCTAGGATAAGATGCCTGGCATGGACGCCAAGAGTTAAGTCCTAGATGAAACAATTTTTTTCAGGTGAGGCTATGGGTGGTGCGCCACGCCAACCCCTATCTCCAGAGGAATTTTTTTTTCTAAGTCTGTGGTGAGATAGGAGGGGTGGCACACCAAGGGGAAAATGGCCAAAAATTTTGGCCAATGTTGACTCAAAAGACCTTAAAATTACATAAAAGCCATGTGCCACCTTTTGTTTAAAGTCCCACTCATCCTTTTTCCCTCAAAAAGTTGAAAAATAAAAAAAAAGAATTTTTTTTCTCTCCCTCTCCCTAAGGCCGTAACTCTCCCATCTCCTTTCCCCTCCATTGTTGTCTTCTCCAACAAATTGGTGAAGTTCTCATCTTCAACTCAAGTAAGTACATTTCTTCTCTCTTAGTTGATTAATGGTGCAAGCATTCTCCCACACCCTTCTTCCCCAAGATTTAGTACCCAAAAATCACCATTATTAGTGAAACGCTTGAACTTCATGTTTTGGGTTTTATGAGCGTAAAGTCTTAAATTCTTCCATGATTGTATGATATCTTTGATGGATAACTTTATTGTTGGTTGAATATATTTATTTGAACTTGTGGGAATGAATGTGTAGGTGAATTGAATTCTTGAATGTTGGTGGGTAGGTGTATTGATTATAGAGAGAGAAAGTACATGAAACTTTGAATTCTTGTATGTGATAATTGCTTGAGTTGGTGTGTTTCTTGATTAATTCATGTGAATGGTAGTCAATTATTTATGGTTAGTAGCTTGAATTTAATGTTGTTACTCCATTACATAAAATCACTTGAATTGGGAATTGGAGAAGAAAAGTAAGAGGGATTGCTTAACATGTGCATTCTTCATTAAAAGATAAAAGCTAGAGGAGAGATGAAAAGAAATAAAAATGCATGAACTTGGTGTAGTATGAGTTAGTGAATTAAAAGTAGATTGATGACATTGGATGATGATGGGGGAGGTCTTGAGTATCCTATTTGACAAATTCTCACATATACGCTAGCAAATTATGTGTGGGGTGAATTTTGCACTTTCCACACTTAATTAGTTAGCCATTTGGTTCGCAAACTAATGTTGTAAAGTTCTAGATTTTCTGCTGATAGGTACAACGACATCAAAAGGAAAGGAGGTGAATGTAGCTGAGAAAAGATGAAAGAGGGGTAAATCAAGGAAGATGGATGCTAGTTCCTCGTCTCCCAAAGCAGGCCCCGCAAGGAGATTTGGATAAAAAGCAGTTGAGCCTCATGGACTTACTTGGTTTAACACTCAAAAAGAAGCCAAGTATGCCCCTGAGAACTGGATAGATGAGGGTCACTTGGCATTGGAGTTCCCGGCTACTCAAGAAAAGATACATGAGTTGGACGATGACTATATCTTCAATGAGCCGTAGAGGTACAACCTCACTTTGGTGAGGGAATTTTACACAAACTGGGACACCTCATTTAGGAAGAGTACAAAGGTCAAGCTCAGAGGACAGGTGGTGCGATTCACAACCAAGAGGTTGAATGCTTTCTTAGAGACACTTGCAGTAGACCCTTTGCAATATTTCATCTTGTTGTAAAAGCCTCCATACAGAGACATCCGTCACACTTTATGCAGTGATCACTTATCTGCCCGATCGGAAAGGAACTAAAATGGCACCCATTCCACACATGCATTTTCATATTTGAATAGGGAGGCAAAGATGTGGATGAAGCTGGTCTGTGCCATTTTCTCCCTGGAACACATTTGATAGAGGTGATCCACGAGAGAATTATTTTGGTGTACATACTGATGAAGGGGATACCGGTTAATTTTGGTGCTGTGATTTACCACATTATGAGGAGATCCCGAGATAATTGTAGATGGAAATATTGTCATGGAAGCCTCTTGACCATGTACTTGAGGGAGGAAGGTACCAAGGAGGAGGATGGAATCCTCATTTTACCTTTGGCAAGGCACTTAGCTGGACAAATAATAGATGTCACAAAGGTAAAAGAGATTGCCCCTTCCGCAGGCCCCTCTTTTACTATAGTTGATCGGCAGGCCCGAGATAAGAGTTGGCAAGGTCATATTTTTGGGATGATGGAATTACAGCTGAATATAGGAGGTCGACCAACCACCACAGAGGAGATGTCAGCTTTAGAGGCACAGTACCCACTCACAGAGAGTGTCATATTGATGTGCAGAGTAGTCCAGGCTTTTGAGGAGCCGCTTGATGATGATGAGGCTACCGTCCTGACTAATGGTGTTGATGATCTAGACATGGAGGAGTAGGAGGATGCTATAGGCATCATGCAGGTTGGTGGCAAAGAGGATGATGCTTAGCGACTAGGAAGTCCTTTTCTCTCCCTTTATGATCTGATTGTGGGTGCATTGAGTGTAGTGCACCTTTTTAAGTGTGGGGTGGAGGAAAGATAAATTCCTATTGATCTTTAATTGCTATATTTGTACGTCACAACATTTTTATATTCTTGGTAGCAGTAGCTTAATGATTTGTAGGTCTTGGTTTGTAATAGATAGTATGATGATGTTGACTACTTGGATTCCTTGGATGTTTGACTTGTGTTCTTCTTGGCTATGCTATGTTTGATTTTCTTTTTTAGGGTAATTTTTAAATTTTTTGTTTTGTTATGTTTGAGTCATTGTGTATAGGGTGAGTATGCCATCATGTGTTGTTTGAAATAATTTTTTAAAATGAAATGCCTCACCCACCCTTCGGATTTTCTTATGACCTTGGTTCTTTTTCGAAAGAGAGCCCTTTGAACCGTGTAATTTTTGTTTTTGTGTATCATCGTAGAGTAATGATATTTCCCTATGATAGATGGATGACGACCATCTTAAGGGAAGTTTCATCACATTTTTTAAATTTTTTAGGATTGAGTCATAGATCATCCACTTGTATGCTTGTTGATAGTCTGCTTAGCTTCTATCCTAAAGTAAATAGAGTGATCATCTTGATTACATGAGTTATAATCCATGAGAGAAGCACATATCTCTTTAATTTGACTCAATATATCCTTAAGGCTTAATTATGAATTTAACTTGTCATTCATTGTGTGAATGTGTAGCTGTAGAAACTGATTAGATTCTTGTTTCCATGAGAGGTGAGCTGAATTGTTTTGTATATATATATTGTAGCATCTAGAACTTGCCTTAGTGTATGTAGGACAACTATTTGGTAGGGAGTTGAGAGATGATCAAGTCACTTCTTTGAAGAAGCCATATTTTTTTCTATAGTTGTTTTACCTTCCTAGTCATTCTCTCTAGTTACCCTCTTTGAGCCTAAAAGCCTTAGTCTTTCTTAGCCTCAATAGTAGCTTAATCCCTCTTGTTGTGAGACCTAAGACTTATTGATCCAAGGTAGTCTTAGTTTTGAAACTTGAAATTAAAGGTCCACTGAAGTATAATGTTAAGGGAAAAAGAAAAATTGTGGTAAGAAAAGAAAAGTGAGAAGAAGGGGTGCCCATAAAAATTGTAAAGTTTTCTTGATGCTAGGGAAATGAAAAAGAGAGCTTTAATTGCAAAACTCTTAGCTATTATATGATTAGAAAACTAGAAATCAAGTAGAGAAAAAAATGGGGCATGAAAAGAAAAAACAAGGGTGAGTAGATGAAAGGTAAACAAGCAAGGAAAGAGGTGGTGGACAAGTAAAGTAAATATGTCTTAAAAGTGCTTAGTGTGGTAGTCACTATAAAATGAAATATCATTCCTACCTATCCCTTAGCCGACATTACAACCAAGAAAAGTCCCTGTGATCTTAATCTCTTGAAGCAATTAGGTAGTCTTAACGTACATGAAGGGAAAGCCTATGGTATGTTGCATATGTGCATTACATCACTTGTGAGTGTGAGTGTGCCTTACTTATTGTGTTCCATATATTATATTGATGAAGTTGAGAGAGGAATATCACTAAAAGTGAGGGGCACAAGAGGTCTAATTTGGTGTACTACTTGTTGCATGTGTCAGACTTAATCATGTTGGCCCTTTGTGTTAAAAAGATGAGTCATTTATAGATGTTGTGTGTTCTTGATTTTGAAATCTTTCTATGTGCTTTGTTGAGAATAGTTGTATGATAGTAAATCACTTTATGTTTTCTCCATGCTAGTTGGTTGAGTATGAATTGATAGAGGTGTCAAGTGTGATGGTGAAACAAGATTTTAGGTGTGTTTTAAGGATTGTTTGAGGACGAACAATGATTTAAGTGTGTGATGATGATGTTGGGCATCTTTTGATGTCCATTTGCCATGTTTTTAGCCATATTTGATCAAATTTTGAGTTCCTAATCCTTAATTTATGCTTAAATTCATGTATGTGTGTGTTTTATATGCTAACGAATGATTTTAGTTGATTTGAGCAGGAAACTAAACAAAAGGACCTCAAAATGATGCAAGAGATGAAAAGTTGAGATTCTGACGGGTTTGGTGCTATGGCTGGCACCCCGCACCAAGTCCCAGATTTCAGAGAATAAAATCTCATTTTGGTTCTATTGCTGGCACGCCGCACCAGCCCTCGAACTTTAGAGGATTTTAGTTCACAGACTTGGCGAGATAGGAGGCACCCCGTGCCAAGAGGTGTCTAGACTTGGAGAAATTTGACGAACACCTTGGCAAGATAGAGGGGGCAGCGCGCTAGGCCTATTATGGAGCTGAAATTGTTGAAAATTTGACTAAGTCTGTGGAGAGATACATGGGGCGGTGCACCAGACCCATTCTAGGGTGAAAATGCTGATTTTAAAGCCAAGTCTTGGAGCGCAGAAGCATCATTTGAAGGCTCATCTATAAATATGAGGACTAGGTCGTTTGTTACAGATCTTTGATCAATCTTTGGATAGTACTTCACGTTTGGGAGAGGCTGAGACGCCAGAGAGGAGTCTCCTATCATTTTATTTTCCATATTTTGTTCATGAAAGCTTGTAAGTCATTTGGAAGGAAGACAAAATTCTACAACTAGATTTTCTCTTCTCTACTTTGTATTTTTGTATGATGGTGACTACTTATTCGTTTCTTCTCTTGTCTATGAGTGGCTAAACTTATAATCTAGGGTTGTGGCCATGGTGGATGGTTTATTATTTGAAAGCGTAATAAACTTGGTTTTGATTCTTTTCTATGGTTGTTTCTATTTATTTGTTTTAGTTTATTATTTATGAGATTAATCACCTTGTAAGTAATTTGTTGGTTGTCGATTGAACTTGGGAAAGGGAATCGAAAGGGTTAAAGATAAATACAGAACAGGAATTCAAAGACGCTTGAACGCATTGGTTATAGGATAGAAGTTGTTGTTGAGAATAGAGATATACCCTTCAACCCTGTTTAGTTGAAATACAAATAGGCATATCACCATTTCATGTTCTCCTGCGACCATAGGGATATAGGCATTAGGGTTCATGAGATAGTTCTTGGATTGTAGGGATAATGGCAAGAAATGGGCTAGTAACTTGCAACTAACTACCGTAGGAAGAATTATGCTAGTTTAATTACGTCTAAAAAACTCACATGTAACCAACCAAGTGACATTTCCCTAGTTTTTCATCATTATCGAAATACAATCAAACTTGCACTAGTTTTATTTAATCTTTACATTTTAAGTTTAGTAGTTTAATTTTCTTAAATCAATCTCCATTTTATTTATTTCATAGATTAGTGAAATTAAAGTGACAACCTTATAATGATTAAATTGACAAATCCATGTGGGTATGATATCTGGACTTCACAATCCTATATTACTTGACGACCACATGCGCTTGCGTGTGCTTGGGTGACATCACACAATCATGAAAAAAACTCTACTTAACGCGACATTCATATACCGTAGGATATACCTAAACATGATGCTCTGAAACTAAGTTTGTCATGACCAGAGCATAGACCCTGGATTGTAATATGGGACCTAAAACCACGAATGACTCAAAGCTAACCCGTGGTACATGATAATATAAGCATAAGCATACACTAAGCGAAATAAAAATAACATACAAAATAAATAGAAGTTTAAGATATCATAAGTCATTAAAACTGAGACAACAAGACAACTGATGAATATCTATACATGATAGTCTATAAAGCTTCTAATCAAAAGATGAGATGAAGTACTAAGTCTGGAACTGAATAGACATGAAAAGACATAAATCAAAACTAACGTCCTCAGATGATGAGGACTCACCAAAATAGAGTTGAGCCTGAGGCAAAATCGAATCTAGCAAACGGGCTGAGACTGATCACCTGAACCTATATCATGAGACTATATGCACAAAAGTATGTGGTCAATACTTTGAATGTACTAGGTATGTAGGATAAGTAAAACATGATAATAAAACAGTAAGCTGAATCATGAGTATGAGATAGTCTAAAATGTAAGATTTTGATCGTAAATTGATTATAATGGCTCAAGATTTTCAAAGTTGAATCATAAAGTTAGACATGACTGAAAATCATAAGTAAAATCTCATAAAGTGTACATGGAGCCAAAATATCATAAGTCATAATATTGCAAACAATAAACATGAACATGTGTAGAAAATCATGAAATAGTGGGAGACTCTTATAATTGACATACTACAAGTGAGCACCCATAGAGCCCAGCTTGTAACCCTAGTTGGGAGGTGTGTTCATACTTTGTCAAGGGTAAGAACATGAAGGCATGATATCACTAATGAGCCCATTCGGGCATGGGAGACACTCTCAAGGAGGAGCCGTTTCATGGCTACGGTGGCACGTAGTTCTGAGATTTGGGTACTACTACAAAAACATATATAGTGTTCATATCATTATCATGAACATAATTGATTTTGCATGAGCTAGTTAGAAATTACCAAATTCATAAACTTGCTTGACATACATTAACTAGCTATGAAAATAATGCCGAAGATTGTCCATGATACATAAGCTTTAGATTCATGAAATGCATACTTAATTAGATAATTCATCATAACTTGAAGGTGTAGATTAACAAGAGTTTTTTTTGTAGAAAAGATGTAATTACAATCATAAAACATGACCTAGAACATGAGGGAATCAACATCAAAGAGATCATGGAGTTTTCATCAAATTAGATCTAACCTTAGAAGTTTAATAAAATCATAATTAGAGATTTGAACTCATGAAATTGAATTTGAATTGGGAATGAGGATGGAAGGAATCCCCCATTCATGACCCCACATATCTGGGCTTGATACTTCTTGATAGAATTTGAGAACCAAGAGAATTTGAGAAGAAAGAGAACCTTGATTGCATGAGGACTTGAGAGAATTTGATCTTCAACTTCAGGTGTTGGGGATAAAATGAGAGTTAGGGCTGAATAAAACCCTCTAATACACTTTTTTCGAGCTCAAAATCACTTAGTATAGGAGTTATGAGCATTAAAAGTATGGAAATACCCTTGATAACTCATTTGAGAAAATTGTCCTGGCAGATCTAACGACCAACCTAACAGATCGTTCGTCCACCTAACGGCCCGTTACTACCCAATTTTACTCCTGAAGCACAATTTCAACTCTCTGACCCTCACTTGACGCCTCTTCTTAATGATTCATCATCATACTGAAGGGATCATTGATCCAGTCATTAAGATTGGCAGAATCTCACATTTTCTCCAACTTTCCTCACTTAACGGATTATTTGACAATTTGTCAAGTGTCCTAACAGATCACTTGACGATTTGTTTTATGATCTGGTGCAAATTATATTATTTTCCCTATTTTACATCTAGGATATGATCGTAAGGACTTTTGGGGTGTTACAATATGATCATTGGTAACTGCTAAGGAGAGATAAAAAATTTTCTTTTATTTTTTCTGCTCCATACTAATAGCACATATTTTGTTTCACATTCTTACACCCTCAATCTTTTTCTTTTAGGCTTCCACCCTTCAATTTCCCATTTTCTTCCATTGTGCTCCTTTAAAATGCTAAATTTTTTATTAAAGTACTTTAGGAGTGATATTGATCAAATTAAAGGTCAAGTAGAATAAAGAAATTTTGCTTTAATTGTGGTTACCAAAAGAATAGGATAAAGGCTCGACATGGCTAACTAAGGATATCACATATGTGTAGGTAATTTATAGGATAAGGTAGACTAATCAAAGAAATACTTATATTATCTCCTAAATTCAACACTCTTTATTTTGTTTAGCACACACACCGGGCATAGACATCAATATGAAAGCATGAACTGTATCAAAATTATCTCTCACACACATGACATATGTTCAACTCAAGACAGATTCATATAGACCCTCCATTAGGCAAACAATCGAAAGAATTCTATATCAAACCAATGAAATCACACAAGAAGCTAGTAAATGAGCCTAGGTGTCTCAAAAATGTCATTCATTTTTTTACACAACATGTTTTCAACTTTGAAAACAAATACTTGCATCATTTGTCACATTAGCATATAACCAAAGCACCTAGCATTCCAATGGATCTATGGCTCAAGTTTCCTAACTAGTTTCAAATGACTAACTTTCCTCAAGACAATCGTCAACCATCCATCATTTGAAAAAGCCTTTTCTTCTCCTAAGAAACTATTTTTTTTTAAATTACTCCTACAAATGAAAAATTTACCCGGTTCAAAGATCTGTCCTTTGAAAAAGAATCGCAGCCATAAGAAAAATCAAAGGGTGTATGAGGTTTGCCATTTTAAAATATTTTCACATAAAACTCATGGCATATAATAATGTCTAAATTCACTTCACGTTAGGAGAGAGTGTACATGGTCATTCACAATATAGTTTGCCCAACTTTATGAGTCAGGGTCGAATCCATAGGGAATAGGGATAGATCACTACTAAAGTTGTATGTCAACCTAAACTAGTTAGCATCATTGTATCAGAATACATAAAATAAATGTTGAGGGAAAATGAGAACACTATATGATTCTACTCAATATCAAAATGAAGTAATGCAAGTTGAAGCAACAATGAGAGCAAGTACTACAGATGTGCTATTGATGGGGCATCGATAGGAATGCGGTTAATCAACAAGTCTCAAAAATCAAATGTTAACATGCCATGGACAAGTCTATACCTGATGTCTTTCAACCACTTGGGCATATTCTACTTGGGTTCTTTCAAATCCCAAGCTCAATTAACACATTACCCATATTGGCTTGGGGAAGAATTAAGCTATTTCTAGCCTTAGTCCTTACAATGAGTTATGAAAATGGGTTTTGGCAATTTCTAGCCCAACCTCACATTTGTAAAACTCAAATCTCCACTAATGCTTTCTTACCCATATCCTACTTTCCTTTTTTCAAGAAAAAGCAAGATAAGTAAATACAATCTATGTTTGAAACCATAAATATTTGCATTAAAACTTAGAGAAAGCATTAGATTTATGCATAATAAGTGACTCTAAGACTAAATGAATAATACTCAATCAAATCTAAACCCACATCAAGCACACACCTCCAGCAATCAAATTAGCTACTCATGAATGTAAATAAGAGAATTAAATAAATTAGAGATCCATTCAAATTCATAATTGAATAGTAAATTTGAGCTTCAATTGTATACTTCAAAGGAGAATTCTTACCCTAGAAAATTGAAGAAGAATAAGAAGACTATCTCTTACTTCTCTCTATGTTTCTCTCTCTACAATATAGCTTAAAGTATGGAATCTTCTATACTCTACCAGAAAGTGTACAAATAAGGGAAAGTCTCCTCCTCTTTTCTTGTGCATGAATTCCCATTTTGCCCTGAAAAGCATTCAAAATGTCCTTCTGCTAGAGCTGGACAATTTTACCTTTTTTAGCACGACCTCATTTATGCGGCACCTACATTTCACAGGTGCCCATATGTAAGGCGCAGTTCACTCGAAGCTCTAGGTCAGAGGGATCTAGATGTGTCCTGCGGTTGCACCTACGTTTCACATGTGTAGATCCTGCAAAATGTAGGTCTTCTGCTTCCAGCATTTGCTTTTTTTTTAATTCCTTTGCTTTTTTTTTTGTTTGATACCAATACCTGTAAAATCAAAGAAAAACACATAAAACCTTCCTAGATGAGTTGAAAACATATCCAAAGCTTATGTTTAAGAGCCTAACTAGTTGGTAAATTAGTAACTCATTAAACCTCCAAACTTGACCCGTTGTTTGTCCTCAAGCAAGCCATCTTTTCATAAATGAGAAATTGACTTAAGCATGATGTAACACAAGAGTTCCACACAAGGGACCACTAGAACTTAGGACAACCCCAAAATTCACACACCAACTCAAGATAAAGAAAAGACTCAAAAATGTTGCACTTACCTCAAGAGATGACCTCAACACTTGGCATAGTTCATAAGCATTCCTTTTGTTCAAAACAAGGAGGGGGGGGGGCATGGCCAATAAAAACCAGCTCAAATAACGTCTTAAGTCATTATAAATTCATATTCAAAGCTTTCCATAAAGTTCACAACACACTTGTCTCAATCACATCTTCCACTTTGAAACATATTTAAGCATGTACCCCAAGGAAGTGATGCCACTCACACAAAGAGAGTATACCATTTCATTCTTATGCAATTCACTCACAACTTAACCCATAGGCTTTTCCTTCGTGTAACTTGATACTAATGTAGAATTAGTTTGAAAAATTAAACTACTAAAACTTCAAATATAAAATTAATTAAAAATAATTGTAAGCTTGATTGTATTTCGATGATGGTGAAAGACTAGGGAAATGACACTTGGTTAGTTTCAAGTTGAGTTTTTAAGACATAATTAAACTAGTATGATTCTTCCTATGATTGATAGTTACAAGTTACTATCCCATTTCTTGCCACTATCCCTAGCATCCAAGAACTATTTCATGAACCCTAATGCCTATATCCCTATGGTCGCAGGAGAATAATCAAACAACGATTATGCCTACTTGTATTTAAACTACACGGGGTTGAAAGATATATCCCTATCCTCAAAAAAACTTCTATCCTATCACCAATGGGTTCAAGGGTCATTGAATTCCCGTTCTGTATTTATTTTTAACCTTTTCAATTTCCTTTCTCATTTTCAATCGAAAGCCAACAGATTACTTACAAGATGATTAATCTCACAAATAATAAATTAAAACAAATAAATAGAAACAACCATAATTGAAGAATTAAAACCAAATTTAATTAGTCTTTCAAACAATCAACCATTCACAATGGCCAACAACCTAGAATATAAGTTTAGCCACTCATAGACAAGCAGAAAAATGAATACTTAGTCATCATCATACGAAAATACAAGTAAAGAAGAGAAAATCTAGTTGTAGAACTGTGTCGTCCATCAAATGTCTTACAAGCTTTCTTAAATGAACTAACGAAATGTAAAAAATGATTAGAGATTGCTCCAAGATGTAAAAAGCTGCTTAACAAATGACTTAAGGCCTCTATTTATAGATGAGCCTTCAAATGACGCTTCTTCCCTTCAAAACATGGCTTTAATATCAGCATTTTCTACCCCAGAATGACCCTAGAGCGCCGCCCCATGTATTTTGCCACAGACTTAGTCAAATTTCCAACAATTTTAGCTCCGAACAAGGTCTGGCGCGTTGCCCCCTCTATCTCGCTAAGGTGTTCGTGAAATTTCTCTATGTCTGGATACCTCTGACGCGAGGTGCCACTCATCTCGCCAAGTTTGTGAAGTGCAATTCTCTAAAGTTCAGCAATAGCCCCAACCTGAATTTTTGTTCGTTAAATTTCGGGACTTGGTGCGGGGCGCCAACCATGGCACCAGGCCTTTCAGCTCCTCAAATCTTCACTCCTTGCATCATTTTGAGCCCATTTTGCTTAGTTTCCAGCTCAAATCAACTCAAATCATTTTTTAGCACACAAAACATACACATACATGAATCTAAGCATAAATTAAGGATTATGAACTCAAAATATGATCAAATATGGGTAAAAACATGGCAAATGGGCATAAAAATATGCCCAACATCACCACCCCACACTTAAACCATTATTCACCCTCGAACAATCCTTAAAACATACCTAAACTCATGTTTCACCATCACATTTGACACCTCTATCAACTCACACTCAACCAACTAGCATGGATCATTCATAGAGTGGTTTATCATCATACAACAATTCTCACAAAGCACATATAAAGGTTTCACAATCAAGAACATACAACCTCTATAAATGACTCATCTTTTCAACACAAAGGGCCAACATGATTAAATGTGGCATATGCAGCAAGTAGTACAGTGAACTAGACCTCTTGTGCCCCCCACTTTTAGTGATGTTCCTCTTTTAAATTCATCAATGTAAATACATGGAACACAATAAGTAAAGCACACTCACACTAACAATGATGTAATGCACATATGTAACATCCGTAAGCTTGCCCTTTGTGTATGTTAAGACTACCTAATTGCTTCAAGAGATTAAGATCACAAGGACTTTTCTTGATTGTAATGTTGGCTAAGGGACTGGTAGGATTGATATTTTGTGTTATAGTGACTACCACCATAAGCACTTTTAAGACATACTTCACTTTTCTTGTCCACCATCTTTTCCTTGTTTGTTCATCCTTCACCTAACTCACCCTTGTCTTTTCTTTTCATGCCTCATTTTTCATTACTTGACTGTAAGTTTTCTAATCATAGAATCACTAAGGATTTTGCAATTAGATCTCTCTTTTTCAACTCCCTAGCAGCAAGTAATCAACAAGTTTTATGGGCGCCCCTTCTTCTCACTTTTCTTTTCTTACCAAAATGTTTTCTTTTTCCCTTGTAATATATCTTGGTGGACCTTAACTTTCAAGTCTCAAAGTTCTTAAGACTACTTTGGATCGATAAGTCTGAGGTCTCACAAAAAGAGAGATTAAGCTACCATTAAGGCTAAGGAAGAATAAGACTTTTAGGCTCAACGGGGGTAACTAAGGAGAATGATTATGAAGGTAAAACAATAATAGGAAAAATATGGTTTCTTCAAAGAAATGCCTTGATCATTTGTGAACTCTCCACAAACTAGTTATTCTACATACACTAAGGTAAGTTCTAGATACTACAATATATACACACAAAGTAATTTAGGTCACCTCTCATGGCAACAAGAATCTAATCAGTTTCTATAGCTACACATTCACACAATCATATTGAATGAAAAGTTTATTCATTATTAAGCCCTAAGGATATGTTGAGTCAAATTATGGATATATGTGTGTCTCTCATGGCTCCTCACTCATGCAATCAAAATGGCCACTCTATTTATTCCAGCATAGCATCTAAGTAGAATATCAACAAGCATACAAGCGGATGACCTACGACTCAATCCTAAGAAAAATATGACCAAACTTCCGTTTAGACGGTCATCATCCATATATCATAGGGAAACTTTATTATTCTATGATTAAAATAATTTAAACAAAATAAAAAATTTTACCCCGTTCAAAGGTCCCTCCTTTGGAAAAGAACCGAGGCCATAAGAAAAACTGAAGGGTGGATGAGACATGCCATTTTCTAAAATTTTCAACTAAACTTACTGGCATGCTCACCTTTACCAACAAAAGTTTGGGAGATATCCCCTCACCCAACACTTAAAATCATGCTCCATCCTCAGAGCATCTACAAAGTAAAAAAAATACAAGGGTGAGAAATACTCCCTGAAGCCCTGTAGGGCCTAGTTAGCAGCATGTCTCTTAGATTCATGAGTCGTATGACCCCACACTTAAGCTCAAGACGTGCTCCTTAGCTTTGTTTTTGGGTACTCAAACTTCCCCTACTCTGCACACAAAACAACAAAAGAACAAAAGTGACACTATAGAAAATAATATAAACTACATTATTACAAATTGGGTTGCCTCCCAACAGGTGCCTGATTTAATGTCGCGGCACGCCGCCATCAAGTTTCACCACTTTTCCTTCTCCTTTGAGCTTATGAATTTCACCCCCAATTTCTTTTCCAATTTCCTATTACGTTCAAGGGGTGGTGGTGTAAACCTAAAGGAACAAGTAAAAGACGTTGCATCATTCCCTTCTTGGTCCTTAAGTGAGGGATGTCGTTGTATGTCTTTGGCATAATGAATTTTAGAATATAGGGGCATCGTTCCTCATCTACACCTCTATCCATAGGTTTGGAAAGCTCTATTTCTAGGTTTCCCCCAAACACAATGTTGAGAAGTGTTTAGAGTGAGGACCAATATGCCTTAACTCCAAGTTTGCGTTATTATTGACATCCTCACTTTTATCCACCTCCTCAACATCGACATCTACCAACGGAGAATGGTCTGATAGTTGGGATTCTTTTTCTTGTTCCATGCATTGGCTAGTATCTACAACACTCTGTAGTTGGGCCTCAGACGCATCAACCTTTTTCATTTAAAAGACCCTGTAGGTCATGGATACTTGAGCCAAATTGATCCATCTCTTGTATAAGCTCTATTCTCCCTTCAACTTGAGGTTCCTCTTCAGTATTGGCTAAGACTATGACTTGAAAATCGTTACAAGTTGTAGTCTTAGCCATCATCTTTGTGAGCTTGGCATTCCACCTTTTTAAGGCTCCTCCTTGTTCAGTAAGCTACTTCCTCATTACGTCCATATGCTCCAGGATCATTTTTACCATATTGCTTATTTGAGCATGATGTTCCTCCTCTTCATTATTCCTTTAAGCATAAAAAATAACAAGAGGATCGTAATAAAGGCTTGGGGAAGGGGAATAAAAATGTGGACAACTACTCTAACAGCCATCCAGTCTACCACATAGACCGCAAGTATGACAGTGTTGCCACAAAAGTGGGGTCCTCCACAATTCAGACAAGAATCACCTAGATATGAATTCCCATCATTCGAACCATTTATATACCAAGATGTCATGTTAAGAAGTGTGGTAAAATACTAAAAAAATGAAAAATAAAAATCTATACAATATATAAAAAATAGAGAAATAAAATCCTAACCTCCAAACGATTAAACATATTCAAGTCCCCGGCAACGGCACCAAAAACTTGATGTCGCCCAAGCACACGCAAGCGCACATGGTCGTCAAGTAATATAGGATTTTCAAGTCCAGATATTGTACTTAAGGGACTTGTCAATTTAATCGTTATAAGGTTGTCACTTTAATTTTACTAATCTATAAAATAGTTAAAATGAAGATTCGTTTGGAAAATTAAACTACTAAACTTAAAATATAAAATTAACTAAAAACAATTGTAAGCTTGATTGTATTTCGATGATGGTGAAATACTAGGGCAATGGCACTTGGTTGGTTTCAAGATAAGTTCTCAAAACGTAATTAAACTGGTATGATTGTTCCTATGATTGATAGTTTCATGTTACTATCCCATTTCTTCCCACTATCCTTAGCATCCAAGAACTATTTCATGAACCCTAACGCCTATATCCCTACGGTCGCAGGAGAACAATGAAACTACGATTATGCCTACTTGTATTTCAACTAAACGAGGTTGAAGGATATATCTGTATCCTCAACAACAACTTCTATCCTATCTTTAATGGGTTCAAACGTCTTTGAATTCCTATTCTGTTGTTATTTTTAACCCTTTCAATTTCCTTTCTTAAGTTCAATCGAAAGCCAACGGATTACTTAAAAGGTGATCAATCTCATAAATAATAGATTAACACAAATAAATACAAACAGGCATAATTGAAGAATCAAAACCAAATTTAATTAGTCTTTAAAACAATCAACCAGTCACCATGGCCAAAACCCTAGAATATAAGTTTAGCCACTCATAGACAAGCGAAAAAATAAATACTTAGTCATCATCATATCAAAATCCAAGTAAAGAAGAGAAAACCAAGCTGTAGAATTGTGTCTTCCTTCCAATGTCTTACAAGCTTTCATAAACCAACTAATGAAATGTCAAAGTGATTAAAGACTGCTCCAAGATGTCAAAAGCTACTTAACAAATGACCTAAGGCCTCTATTTATAGATGAGCCTTCAAATGATGCTTTTTCCCTTCAAAACATGGCTTTAAAATCAGCATTTTCAGCCTTGGAATGACTCTGGCGCGCCACCCCATGTATCTCACCATAGAATAGTCAGATTTCCAACAATTTCAGCTCCGGACTAGGTCTGGCACGCCGCCCCCTCTATCTCTCTAAGGTGTTCGTCAAATTCCTCTAAGTCTGGACACCTCTGGCGTAGGGCGCCACTCATCTCGCCAAGTTTTTGAAGTGCAATTCTCTGAAGTTCAGCCATAGCCCCAACCTAAATTTTTGGTCTTTGAAGTTTGGGACTTGGTGCGGGGCGCCAGCCATAGCACCAGGCCCTTCAGCTCCTCAAATCTTCACTCATTGCATCATTTTGAGCCCATTTTACTTAGTTTCCTGCTCAAATCAACTCAAATAGTTTGTTAGTACATAAAACACACACATACACGAATATGAGCATAAATTAAGGATTATTAACTCAAAACATGATCAAGTATGGGTAAAAACATGGAAAATGGGCATAAAAATTTGGTGCTATCTCACATTGAAATTTTCATATTTCTTCCTCTTTTCGTAAAACCCCCAAACTTAGGCTTTTGCCTCATTTCTTCCTTATCTCTCCCCAAGTTTTGGGCTTCAAGCCTCATTTTACATTCTTTCAATATTAGCACTAGGGAGGACGGGTGCCAAAAGAGGAATTATAAAAGGGTAATAGGCTTGTAATGTGGTTTATAAAGAAAAGGGTCAAAGGCTCAAACATTGGCTAGCAAAGAAAGGTGTTCATGGAGGTAGCATCAGTAAAGTGACTATCAAAAGAAAGCCTAAAATCATGTCCTAAGTGCAGCCACATCTAGAATTTTGCCTTCAGTCACCCTTAGCGAAAGTTATAGATAAGATACATCCATGAAAATTAAGCTAAAAACCTCACCACACAAGGCATCACAATCCAGGGAGTTCACACCTTTTTCACAATCATACCAAGATTAATGAATTTAGATAAGTTAACTTTGATTCTAAAGCCAAACAAGGAATGTGCAACTCATGACAAAAGAGTGCTAAAATTTTTAATTTAGAATGCCCTTCTTTCTCAACATCTATTTGCAATCCCACTTTAAAAAATTTCGCCGGTACCTCTCAAGAGCAAGTGCAATAAAAGACTGAAAAAGATACTATACTTGGCATTTTCACTTAAGAATAAAGTCCCCTCTCAATCCATCATAGGGAAATGTCACCCGGTTCGACAACAAAAAAAAAGAAAATAAGATCACTCCTTGGAAAAGAACTTTGGTTTAAAGAAAACCCTTGGATATTATTGCTAATCTACCATGAACAAAGGCGAATTTTTTAGAAAAACATGGGTTTTTTTAACAAAAACATGGGTCATTAGGGAAAATTTGGCAAAGTAAAATTAACCCAACAATGACAACTCGCATTTTCAACACAATATTTTCCATCAAAACAAATTCTATAAGGTAAACAAAAGGCGTTAATAGCCAACATGAGAGATGTTGTGCTCCAGCACAGTCACAAGCGTATGCGGTCGTACAAGTAATACAGTGGCCCTTTTTAAGAGCTGGATGTCGAACCCACAGGGACTGGACCAATTCATCAAATTATCAAGTTCAAGTGTTAAAATTAACCTTCACAAGTGTTGATTATAGAAATTTCGGGAAATTCTAATTAAGTCTAGGGGTGATCACAAAATACTCGAGAAACAATACAAGAAGCAACTAGAGTTAAGGCCAACTAATCATGCAATGTTACAATTCACAATGGTTCAAGTATGAAAACTTCAATTGTTGTCTCACATAATTAAAATGCTATGTTCATGGTCTTTCGAGTCTCTAAACACAACAAACTTGTCTCACACCTACATTGTTGAGCAGGGAAGTGACGTCCTAATTTGTCAGCAATTTAATTACATAGATGTGGTTTACGGAGTTTTTGCCATTGATTATGGACTTTCGTACCTCTAATGATTTACCTAGACTTAGCTTCACAACTACTTCTATGAGTGGTGATGTGATAATTCTAAGTAGGTGTCTAGCTCATCCCGTTTTAATAACCAAGCAAGGAAAATTAGGTATAATTTCTATCCTAATTGCAATCCTATCATAAAGGTAAGAACTTGCTCCCTACATTCTCATGTTCTAGCCTAGGGTTACTCTTTCGAGCTTTTACCTAAGCTTAACGCATTTTTTTCCATGGTGATCAAGCATAAAAACAACAATAATGAAGAATGTAAGACAAAACAACAAGTAAAACTCAAACCAATGAAGAATTCATCCAATTACAATCATATTATGTAGCCTCAACCCTAGAGGAAGGGTTTTATCCACTCATGTTTGTAACAAATACTCAAAAGCATAATTAGAGTAATGTACTTACAAGAATAATCAAACGAGAAGGAAAAACAATGAACCCTAGGTAGTGTTCTTCACTTCTCCCTTCACTCATTTACGGTTTTCCAAAGATATTTCATGATAAATGATTTTAGGAGCTAAGGTTTTAATTTATACTAAATGAAAAATTGCACTTTTTTGCCGGCCATGGACTTCCAACATGTCACGGAGCTGGTCACGCCAATTTTCCTCCGTGACACGGAGCAAACACGAACATTTACTAGTTTGGCATATTGTTGGCGCTGGCCTTGCACGTTGCCTACCGTGGCACACTACTGAACGCAGAGCAGCTTGGCCGTGGCATGGGCCTGTCGCGCGCCGTCACTGGAATGGCCTGCTTGGCACTCAAAGATGCCTGCCATGGCACGCTGCCGAATGCACAACTCCTTTGCCGTGGCACGGTGCCTAGCGTGCTGCTTTCCTAGCGTGGCACGCTGGCATGGGCTGGCAGCCTACCTCTTGTGCTTTGTTCATACGACTTCTTTACACTCACTTCCATGCTTTCCTTTTGTGCATTAAACATCATTTTCAGTCCCTCCTAAGCTTAATTCACCTGCAAAACATGGGCTAATCATGTCGATTAGTTTATGCACAAAACAATACAAAAATCACATGAGAATGTAATTAATTAAATTGACAAACTTGACTAAATTAAGTTATAAAATAGCACTTGGGCACGTAATTATGCCCAAGATCACTACCCCACACTTAAAGCCTTGTTCGTCCTCAAACAACTCTGTTATATCTCATGCATATGAAGACTCACATATAACTAATTGAAGTAAGACAATTCCAGCTAAGGCTACACTGATTGTTTTAGATGGCAGATTAAAAATAGTGCATGCAAGATTTAACCATTAAAATCAACTATAACTACGTAGAGACTTCCTAGCCTCAAGAATCGACTCTCAATCTCAACAAACTCATGCAAATCAACCGGTCAAGAAATCCGACATGAATTTTATCCTTCATTAAACATGTGCCCTCACAACAAGAGAGTTACCCATTTCTCACTCATGATTCTTCAAATTTAGAACATGTATGGGTCTATGCATAAGAGATAAGCTCACTCTCACAAAGAATTCAAATGCCACGTGTATTGACCCAAAGGATTGCCTTTAGTGTTTTACTCTACTAATTTAAGAATGTTTGAAAGTAAGTTCAAGTAGGACTTAATGGGTTGTACTGTAAGCTAAAGACGTTTAGGTACTATTATGGCCAGTAATAGTGACTATCTTCCCTAAGTGCTTTTAATACATCCTTAGGAATTTCCATCTTCTTACTTCATCTTTATACTTTTCAACTCCCATTTTCCTCTTTTGATTCCCCATTTCATTAGGCACACCTAAGCTGTTAATAAGGAGTACTTGAGCAATTTTCTTTTTCGCTCTTTTCTTCTTTTACTTCCTACTAACTCTTATTCATTTTTTAAACAAGTGCACCTCTAGTATTTTCTTTAACTCCCGCAACTACTCTTTTCTTTCTTCTTCCAACTCCTCACTCCTTAACTCTCTTTTGAATTTTCACTTAAGCGCTTAGGAGTTTTGGATCAAATTGAAGGCCAATGAAAAGAAAGGATTAATCTCATTTTGTGGCTAGCAAAGGATAGGCTAAAGGCTCAATAGGGCTAACTAGGATCAGTCATTCAAGGTAGGTAAAACAAGGGATAAAAATTAGGCTCATTCAGAGAAATGCCTAAATCATCTCCTACAATATAAATCCCTCATTTCAATTTGTATACACACCAGCAAAGTTCTAGACACTACACAATAGCATCGAATATTCAAAAACCTTACACTCTCAGCACATGCTCAACTCAAGACAAATTCAGCAGACTCTTAACTCAGCTAATCACAAGAATGCATAATTCAGCTTTATGCACATTGAGTCACATTCAAGAGCCTAGGAGTCTTAAACAGAGTTATACAACTGCTCACATGCTTCAAAATTTACAACACTTGCATCTCACAATCATGTATAGCACATAACAAGAACATCAAGCCATCAATCAACTAAGGATTCAAAAATGAAAACCTATTGACTAATTTTTCCTCAAGATGGTCGTCATCCATCCATCGTCGAGAAAAGTCCCTAAATATGACTAAAACATCTATGTAAAGACACAAGAAAATTTTATTTCTCGGTTCAAAGTGCCCCCCGCCGAAAAAGAACTGAAAAGAAAAACCAATGGTTTGGTGAATTAGGTTGAACTCCAACAATTTCTTTTCATCAACCACTACCATATCAAGCACTATTCCAACCGAAATCATTAAGCATAAAATTTTGAAATTTTCCCTCACCCCACACTTAAAATATGTTATGTCCCCAAAGCATCAAATTAAATTACAAACAGGGTGAGAAATACTCCCTGAGGCCTCTAGGCCTTGCTAACAACATTTTTTCTTTCGTTCTTGCACAAGTGGGTCATTGACCCCACACTCATCTTCTTCCATGCTCTTTAGCTTCCTCTTCCAAGGGTACTCAGACTTCCCCTTAATCCGTGCTTAAATCACAACCAAAAACAACAACCAAGTGAAAATAAACAAAATCAAAACAAAGGAAAATAAATTTGTACCTGGTATCGTTGGGTTTCCTCTCAAGTAGCGCCTGATTTTACATCGCAGCACGACGTGGACTATCCTTCTTAGGACATCCTCAAACCAGTGTTCCCTTTCTAGAACCATCTTCTTCTCTTTTTAGTTTTTGAGGGTACAGCCTCCACTCTGTCCCTCTCTTGTTCCAACTTCTTCTTTTCTTGAAACTCTCCATCAGACTCGAGCTGAAATGTGATCATCTCCTGCGGCAGTGTACCTATGGAATCTACCACCCCACACTTAGCCTCGATAACACACTAACTTTAAAAAGATCTTGGTAGTGTGTGGATGGGTTGATCTCTTGGTAAACTCGAAAGATCTCTTCTTCATCATCGACCCTCATTTTCAGGGTCCCTACTCTTAGATTTATAATTTCTCCTCCAGTGGCCAAGAATGGCCATCCCAAGATCAGAGGTACCTTATAATCAACTTTAAAATCAAGTATGATGAAATTAACGGGTATAATGAACTTACCCACTTTGATGAGAACATCCTCGATTACTCCATTTGGTGCCACTTGAGACTTTTCTGCCAGCTGTAGCATTATTCGTGTTGGCCTCGGCTGAACCAACCGTGAGGTGTTAAACAAAGATAAGGGCATTAGATTTATTGCTGCCCCTAAATCACATAGAGCTCTTATCACTTCAGCTTTACCAATTTGTATGGGGAGGGTAAAACTCCCTGGGTCTTTGAGCTTTTTCAGTATCTTTCTAATTACCCTGTAGCTGCACTCCTCAGTCAGTGCCACAGTTTGAACATCTATCAATCTGACTTTGTTGGCCACCACATCTTTCAAGTACTTAGCGTACTTGGGCATTCCCTACAAAACATCAAGAAAAGGCAAATTTATGTGAAGTTCTTTGAAAATATCAAAGAACTTTTTAAAGCATTCCGCCTCCTTGCTCTTCTTGAGTCTTTGCGGGAATGGTGGTGGTGGTCTCTGTGCTGGCTGCAATGATGATTGCGCATTTTGTTGCACAACACTGTGATTATCACCTTTGTCAGTCGGTGGTCCCTTTCTTACCAGCTTCAGTTGCACCTCATTTCTCTTCTCTTTCAATAGTGCATCAACCAATTGCCTGCCACTCATCAGACTGATGGCATTGAACTGTCGGGGGTTTGCATCTGTGTCACTAGGTAACCCTCCCTGAGGTTTGGTGTGCTGAGCAGCTACTAGTTGACCCATCTGCTTCTCTAGATTACAGGTGGCCAGCTGTTGATTTTTCAAATCTGATGTCATCCTGGCCTGATTCTCTGCCAATTAGGTCTGTGTAGCCATAGTTTTATGCAACATCTCCCCAATGTTGTTGCTCCACTAGCCACCATTCTACCTGCTCTGCTGCTGATACTGCTGCTACTGAGGTTGCTGGTAGCTCTGACTCCGATTTTCACTCCAAGAAAAATTTAGGTGGCTCTGCCAATTCTTATTGTAGTTGTTCCCAAAATTCTAATTGTTTCTCTGAACATTCCCCACAAAATTGACTGATTCAGGATTGGCCCCATAATGTTCTGCATTGTGCCCATTATTGCCACAGATTTCAAACTAACTTGGAGCCTGCTGAATTGCATTCACCTGTCGCTGCAGTTGGTTCACACTCATTTTATTGAACTAAGTCATGATCTGATGCTGAAATGATGCTAGCTGTGCCACCAAGGCATTGACACCATCCATTTCTATTAGCCCTGCTCTCTTTCCAGCCCCTTTTGATGATTTGCTGTGCCACTCTGGATTTTCTTTAGCAATCCTGTTCAATAGAGTGTACAACTCATCATAAGTCTTCTCCAATGCTTGCCCACCTGATGCAGAATCTAGTAAGATTTTGGTGTGTGGGTCTAGACTTTCCACAAGGTATGGTCTAGCACCTCATTGGACTACTAGTGGTGGGGGCAGTCTCTCAATAATGACTTGAATCTCTCCCAAGCCAAATACAAGTTCTCCTCCGGCCTCTACTTGAAGCTTAATGTCTCACTTCTGAGCTTGGTAGTCATTCCTGAAGGGAAGAATCTAATGAGGAACTTCTTTGCTATGTCGTCCCAAGAAGTAATGTAATTAGGTGGCTCAGCCTTCAACCACCTCTTTGCCTCTCGCAACAATGAAAATGGGAAGAGTGTGAGTTGGACATAATCATTTGACACTCTGGTGGGGATGAAAGTGTCACTGATCTCCAAGAAGTTCCGTAAGTGCTGCTGTGGGTCCTCATGAGTCATCCTAGTGAACTAGCCACTCAAATGTAACAGCTGCACCATGTTCTGTTTCAACTCAAATTTCCCTCCGAGCTTCGATTTGTTGATACTGGAGGTCATATTTGTCGCTAGTGGGATTGCCACTTCGGGAACTGGTCGAGCTGCCATGTGGTCAGGTAACAACTCTACTTGCACTGCTGGTGGATGTTGTTGCAAATGCTATTGTAACCTTTTCAACTTTCTCTCTAGAGCTTCCCTTCTGAGCAAATGCAGTTGGTGTTCAGGTTCCAACAACGGTTCCACCAGCTCCCTATTCCTTGCAAGTTCTGCAAGGACAATCTGTCACCTGCAATGTAATAGACTGAGACCAAGTTTTTCAACACTTAAGGAAATTAAAAATCACACAAAAATAGAAAAATTCACTAAACTTTGCCAGTCCCCGGCAATTGCGCCAAAAATTTGTTGCGCTCCAGCGCACTCGCAAGCGTACGCGGTCGTACAAGTAATACAGTAGCCCTTTTGAAGAGTCGGATATTGAACCAACAGGGATTGGACCAATTCAGCAAATTATCAAGTTCAAGTGCTAAAATTAACCTTCACAAGTGTTGATTATAGAAATTTCGGGAAATTCTAATTAAGTCTAGGGGTGATCACAAAATACTCGAGAAACAATACAAGAAGCAATTAGAGTTAAGGCCTAATAATCATGCAATGCTAAAATTCACAATGGTTCGAGTATAAAAACTTCAATTGTTGTCTCACATAATTGAAATGTTATGTTCATGGTGTTTCGAGCCTCTAAACACGACAAACTAGTCTCACACCTACATCAATGAGCGGGGAAGTGACATCGTAATTTGTGAGAAATTTAATTACAGGGATGTGGTTTACGAAGTTTGTGCCCTTTATTATGGACTTTCGTACCTCTAATCATTTACCTGGACTTAGCTTCACAACTACTTCTACGAGTGGTAATATGATAATTATAAGTAGGTTTGTAGCTCATCCTGTTTTAATAACCAAGGAAGGCAAATAAGGTATAATTTCCCTAATCGCGAATCCTATCGTAAAGGTAAGAACTTGCTCCCTACATTCTCATGCTCTAGCCTAGGGTTACTCTTTCAAGCTTTTACGTAAGCTTAACGCATTTGTTTCCATGGTGATCAAGCATAAAAACAACAATAATGAAGAATGTAAGACAAAACAACAAGTAAAATTCAAACCAATGAAGAATTCATGCAATTACAATCATATTACTTAGCCTCAACCCTAGAGGAAGGGTTTTAGACGTTCATATTCGTACAATTACTCAAAAGCATAATTAGAGTAACGTACTTGCAAGAATAATTAAAAGAGAAGGCAAAACAATGAACCCAAGGTAGAGTTCTTCACTTCTCCCTTTGCTCCTTTACAGTTTTCCAAAGATATTTTGTGATAAATGATTTTAGGAGCGAAGCTTTTAATTTATACTAAATGAAAAATTGCACTTTTTGACCGGCCATGGACTACCTCCATGTCACATAGCTGGTCACGCCAATTTTCCTCCGTGACACAGAGCAAACGTGGACAGCTATTGGTTAAGCATGTTGTTTGCACTAGCCTTAAGCATTTCCTGTCGTGGCATGCTGTTGAACGTGGAGCATCTTGGCTATGACACGGGCCTATCACGTGCTTCACTGGAATGGCTTGCCTGGCATGCACAGATGCTGCCATGGCACGCTGCTGAACGTGCAACTCCCTTCCGTGGCACAGCGCCTAACGCGCTGCTTTCCTAGCATGGCATGCTGGCATGGGCTGGCAGCTTACCTCATGTGCTTTGTTCATGCGACTTCTTTGCACTCACTTCCATTCTTTCCTTTTGTGCATTAAACATTATTTTCAGTCCCTCCCAAGCTTAATTCACCTGCAAAACATGGGCTAATCAAGTTGGTTAGTTTATGTGAAACTATACAAAAATCACATGAGAATGTAATTAATTAAATTGACAAACTCGACTAAATTAAGTTATAAAATAACTCTTGGGCATGTAATTATGCCCAAGATCAAGAGACCACACCCCACCCTAACTAACAGGTTACATTGTCCCCAATATACCTATTGAACACAAGAAAAAGAAAAGGAGGGCTCCCTGATTGAATTAGTGAGGGTCATGAGGGGTCCATAGGTAGGTGGTCTCAGAAAAGTGCCACGAAGCAGTCTCGGTAGGTGAAGGCATCAATAGATTCGGTGGAAGATATAGTGGCCTGCCTAGTGCAGTTCACACCCAACAATCTAATAGAGTCTGGCTCTCATGATAAGTGTACATAGGGGGCCTCCAATATAGGTCACTTGGAGTGGACACCTCATGAACAGTTTGCATCCTAGGGCGGGGTAGTCTATTGTGGTATATCTCTTCATCTGATATCATTTTAGATAGGCTATCATAGCCTACACACCAATCATCTAATGGACTCCTATTTTCTGCTAGTTGTCCATTACCGGAGGCTGGGATATTCATCTTGATACCTCTTGGTGACATTAATTCCCTGCGGCTATCTACTTCTTTCCTTATGGACACCACTTCATTTTCCAATACTTCAACTCTAGCACATAGGCCTCCCAATTTGTCAACCATGCATTTCATAGTCTTTTTAATGGCCTATTGAATCACGGGGGTATATCTTTTTCCAATTTCAATAACAAAGCATTGTGAGCCCAGGTCATATATGCCATCTTTGCGAGACCCTTTGACGGTGTTGAGTTATTTCAATTGGCTAGTGGTGAAACAGAGGCATTGCCAGATGATATGGATGGTGGAGGGGTAGTCGACCTCACAGTTAACTTGGGCCACTTAGAGGCTGGAGCATCCTTATCCCTTTTTGTAGCTAGAATGATCACTCACTCAAGTTTCCATGTCCTTTCTATTGATCATAATAGAGGGCAATTGGCTTAGAGGCACAACAAACTGATCAGGATAGGGTAAGGTAGAGAGGTGGGCTTTTGCCTTGCCTTCCTCTTGAATTATTCTACAATGATTTCCCCTACATTGATATGCTTGCGAGCCATGATGCATGCAATAAAAATGGCTACCTCAATAGGAACATGTGTGGTGTTTTTGGAGGGAATGCTGCAGGCGCACACCAAGTCAAACCATATTCGAGCCTAAAACTTAAGATGATGGCAATGAATTTTGCCTTTGAATTCTACCCATTATGGTTGACCTTCAGATATGATATTGGCCACCTATGAAAATTGATTATCCTTTTCAGCTATCCTCCTTGGGTGGGTATTCTAGACATGGGCGTACCGTATTTTCCCAAAGATGGAATTGATGTCTTCTGGGGTGATTCTAACTTCCTGACCCCGTACAAGCACAGATGATAAGCAAGGCATCATGTTCACTCGGTCACTATTCTTTAACAGGTCCTATCGAGTCCTAGAGGAATCATAAAATTCCCATACCAATTCCAAGAAGTAGGGTCCAGAGGTGTTGTAAAGGTTCCAATCACGAATCTGGAATTGATCATAGATATCAAGGAAGTCCACCTCAAAAAAGTTGATCTCAACCGAGCCTCCGATGTGATGGTCTGTTTCTCCTTGAAGGAGGTATAGTAAGTTGCCATTTTCCCAAGCCCAAAGCAGAGTTGAGCCACTTGTTCGGCATCCTCTCCCGGTACCTCCAGGGATGAGCAAGTTGCCATAGGAGCTTTTTCTTAGTTTCGTTGCACGGATGATGCCATTCTCTTGCATTACCAAGTGAGTTCCACAAAGAAACAAACTATTTTTGTATTTTTGAAAAATGAAAATTAAAGGAGACAATTATGCTAAGCTAAGGAATAAAAATCAAAAGATTGGATGACAAACAAAATGAAGCATCAAAATCACTAACTGGAAGCACCTGCGTTTCGCAGGTTGAGACCCGCGATTCGCAGGTAGGTCACAGGGCTACGACAGAACACTGAGCAAATAAGCCTATCCCCTACGTTGGACCTGTATTTTGTAGGTCGTGATTTGTTACTTGCAGGTGTAGTGCAAGTGGTTGCCAGTGTCCTGAAGCATCAAACACTCGCCTGCGCCACGTCCTACATTTCGCAGTTCCCCACCGGCAACTCACAGGTGCTTGCCAGTGGCTTGCATTACATTTCTTGCTCAAGAATTAGCCATTTTTTTGCACAAATACGATCATAATACATCCAGTGGGTACTCAGAATTCCTCGAAAGATCAATCAACCAATTAGACAAACCACAAAATATTTGGACTACTCAACACCTTCTCTTAAGATGGATGTTACCGCATCTATCATTGGGAAAAATTGAATGCCCAATCCAACAAACTATAGCAACTCAATTCCAGAATTATCTCAATACATCTACATATCACATTGGCAATTATAGGTAGCAAAAAAGAACAAAAATGATGATTTTTCCTTAAGAAAGACATCAACCTATCTTTCATTAAGAAAAATTGTGCATTTCAAGCACATGGCTTACTCAGATTTTACCCCCAACTACATTCCAAAACACAGGGCATATGCAAGAGATAGAACATTATCATAAGAAGTTCTACCCACATTTTGCAATTTTAACTCCCCCGCCATACCCATAACAAACAAAGCTACTCAAAGAGTGAGAAACACAAGATGGGTAATGGGGGAACATGGCTCAAGAAAATTGTAAAATTAACATGCTTTCTTTTGTATTAACACCTTCATTATCAACAAAAACAAGAGTGAGAGGTACACATATGAAGTGAGAAGAGAGAACTAAAACAAAATTGAGAACTTGGAGTTTTTGCTCAACAAAGGCCAATCCAAAAAGCTTGAACTTCTTTTTGTTTAGTGAGAGAGTAGTTTTAGAGGTGCTGAAGAAAATGGTGAAAGTGAATGGGTTTTATAGATGGAAGGGAGTTGAAGTGACTGGTGGGTTTAAGAGGTTAAATGGGTCTAATGGGAAAGATGAAATGGTCTATAGTGGGGTTATGGGGAAGAGAAAAAGGTGAAGAAAATAGAGGTTTTGGAGATGTGGAATAAGTTTGAAATGCGTAGGTCGGCCATGGGTCGGGTTTAGTCAACGGGTCAGTCAAAATTTTAAAATGGCATTTCATACCTGTGCCTGCACTAGACCTGCGGCTGTAGGAGGTCACTTGCGAAATGCAGTCCCAATGCAGGTTATTTGTGCCCAGTTCTCTGCCTTTAGCTTGTGCCAGACCTGTGAATCACGGATTTCCACCTGCATTTCATAGGTAGCTCACATATACACTCCTTACTTTCATATTTTTGCTAGGTATTCTGGCTTAGGGTGGAGCCAGACCTGCATTTCGTGGGTTGGCACCTGCGTTTCGCAGATGAGACGTAGAAGGCCTTCAGTTTCTTCCCACTTTCTGGTTCTTGGTGCGCTTGAACTACGTTTGGTGGATGCGTACCTGCGTTTTGCAGGTTTCACACAACTTTTTCTCTATTTTTTTCCTTTCACTGGTCTATCACCCAATCATCCTACAAAACCAAAAACAACAAAACATTTAAACACTAAAATAAAAATAATTGGGTTTCCTCCCAAAAAGCACATTATTTAACATCGTGGCTCCACGGGGGTGCTCTTTCTGCTACGACTCATCTAGGTATGTGAACTCAACTACGTTGATTTCTTCCAACACACCCAAGTACTTTTTAACTGGCTGCGCATTCACCTTAAATCTCAGCCCATTTTCTCCTTCAAGCTCAATAGCTCCATTTGCAAAGACTTGGGACACCTTAAATGGACCCGACCACTTGGATTTAAGATTCCCGAGAAACAACCGCAACCTAGAGCTGAAGAACAGCACCCAATCTCCCGGAGTAAATTCCTTGAGAAAAATTTTCTTATCATGATAGTACTTAATTCGGGCTTTGTATATGGTTGCATTTTCATAAGCCTTCATCCTGAACTCATCCAATTCATCAAGGTTTCCTATACGCCCATAGGCAACCTTTCCCTAATCAAGGTTCAAACTCTCAATGCCCACATGGATTTATGTTCCAACCCTACTAATACATGGCAAGCTTTTCCAAAGACGAGTTGATAAGGGGACATTCCAATTAGCATTTTGTATACCGTCCGGTATGCCCAAAGGGCGTCATCAAGTTTCCTTGCCCAATCTGTTCTATTCACATTGACTGTTTTTGTCAATATGGACTTAATCTCCTAGTTGGATACTTCTGCTCGGCCACTAGTCTGAGGATGATAAGAGGTAGCAATTTTATGCTTCACACCATACTTTACTAGCAAAGCGCTGAATAATCGATTGCAAAAGTGGGAACCTCCATCACTAATGATAGCTCTAGGGGTGCCAAACCGCGAGAAGATATGTTTTTTCAAAAATTTTATCACACTTGTCCCCTCATTGTTGGGTTACGCCACTGCTTCTACCCACTTAGACACGTAGTCCACAGCCATAAGAATGTAAGTGTTCCCATAAGAGCTTATAAATGGCCCTATAAAATCAATCCCTTACATATCAAATAGCTCTATCTCTAGAATCAATGTTAGAGGTGCTCATGTCACCTAGAGATGCTTCTATATTGCTAGCATTGGTCACAACGCTTGACAAAGTCGTGAGCATTATGATAGAGAGTGGGCCAATAGAACCCATATTGTAAAACTTTTGCAGTTGTTCTCACACTCCCATGGCCTAAAACTGGTGAGGAATGACATGCCTTGATGATTGGTATCATCTCAACTTGTGGGACACATCGGTGAATCATGTAATCTGCATAAATACGGAAAAGATATGGGTCTTCCCAATAGAATTTGCAGACATCATACATAAACTTTTGCTTTAGATAGAAGTTTAAACCTGCAGGAATGATGTTTCTTTCCAAGAAGTTAGTAAAATATGCAAGCCAATGTATTAGATCATGGGAAGCGGCCAAAATACATTCATCAAGAAAAGCGTCATCGATATCCTCATTCCACCCAACCTACCATCTATCTTTAGATGAGAAAGATGTTCGGCTACCTGATTTTCGCATCCTCTCCTATCCTTAATTCAAAATCAAATTTGTAATATGCCAAAAGTTTCTTAGGTCAAACCCGAGGCTTACAACAGTAAATAGAAGGAAAACAACACCAAAACCGAAAAATGAACCTTAGAATGGTTTGTTGTAGGGTCCAACATGTCATTGGAGGTTCTTGTTGTTTCATGTCCAGAGAGCTATCAGAAATTTACCAAGAACCCACGAGGGGATTGTATGGACCGTGGCATGATTGAATGGGTTGTTGTTTGTGGTCGTTGAATCATCTTCATAGAATTTCAAAGGAAGAATAGGGAGACCAACGAATGAACCAATAGTCTGTTGTTTTGTACCATAGCCTGTTGGATGGGTCATTGGTTCTGCCAGTTTGTTGAAAATTTAAGGCTAAGATTAGAATCGTTCTAGGTATATAGATAGACCTGAGCCCGATAAATTTATGGAAATAAGGTGTTAAGATCAATTTCTCAGTATAGAAATCCATTGGATGCAAATTAAGGTTATAAGGAATCTCTAGCACAAGGTTGAGTTGAGATCCTTCTTATCGATTGAGATTTCGTATAAGTTTTTACAAGGATCAATTTCAAATGACCATAGCATATCGAATTGAAGCCCTTGGAGTCTTATTTCCTACGCATCCAACGTTGCATCAATCAAAGTTTGAAGTAAAATGTTATGAGCAGTTTAGTGGAACAGCAGCAGGATTGGACGAACCTCAGAACGAGCCATCCTAGCATCCAACGACCCGTCCTGTTGGTCGTTGGAACTGCTAGTTTCAGGTCTTTTTCTGGCAGTTTGGGGGTATTTTGGTAAACTGCTTTGTTTATAACTCCTAAATGACGTTTTTTTAGGCTTCCTTAAGATCATATTAAAAGGTTTAACATAGCCTAAATCCTCACTCTCTTAAAACATCTGTAGATTAGATTTTCTCTAGAGAAGGAGCTTGGGTTTATCACCTCCAACTTCTCAATTCCTCTTGGATCTTCAAGACAAGTCAAGGGATCATCAACCCAGGTATGTGAGGTCATGAATGGTGGATTTCTTCCAATCTCATTCCCCTCTAAGTTCGAATTTCATGATTTCCAATCTTCAAGTTCAAAATTTTGAAAATCTAGGATTAGGTTTAATTTTGATGAAATCTTTCATGTTCTCCTATGAAATCAATACCCTCATAATTCAATTCATATCTATCACAACTCGAACATAGGCCCGGATCGAGATATGGTACAAAGAACTCTAAGAGGCTCCAAGTCGACCCATGACATGAACGTAACATCTAACTCATTCGAATAATTTGGAAGATCATCATGAATAACATAGCGGAAGTCTAGATAGAACATAACATCTGAATACATACATAAGTCTAAAGCCGGAATATAAACTATGTCCAAAAAGCCTCTAATAGTAATGAGTTGATGGGACAAGAGCCCAACTGTCTGACTATAGTCTGTAAACTGAAAATACAGAACATATGTGATAAAAAGGCCCTCGAAAGATGAGGACTCACCAACTCTGATCGAAAATGCTAATGATGGGAATCTAGCTATCAGCGGGACTGAGTCTGGATATCGAAGCCTGTATCATAAAATGATGCAACGTATCATAAAATGTCGGGCTTAGGCTCTGCCCACTTGAGTTTGATAGTCGGGACCACGTAAGCTCTATCGTGGTAATGTCGGTTACCTGATACATAATTCATCATTTTATGATACAGGCTTCGATATCCAGACTGTATTGAAAGCATAATTTATAATTTAAAATATTGTAAAATTTTCCTATTAATCATAATTCATTATTTAAAACATGCTTAGATCATACCCATGTTTGAAACTTTGGAATTCATGCATTGGGTAAGAAACCCATGGAATCATCAACTATAACATCATGAATTGAGAGGGAATTGAGCATGGGTGTGGAAAAAATTGCACCCATTCATAGCCTTACATACCTGAAGAGGTCTGATTTCTACCACTTCCTTGATTGCCCAAATAGAATTGAGGAGGAACCTTCAAGAAACTAGACTTGATCACCTCTCCAAATCCCTAAGCTTCCAAGCATGAATTAGGATAGGCTTAGAGTGACTTAACTCCTCTAAAACACTCCATTTCAAGCTTAAAACAACGTAGTTTAGGACCCTGGGGCTTTGAAATGAAAAAAAATACCCCTAATGAAAAACCTGGGATTTCTGCACTGCTAGTGACAATGGGCGTCAGAGTGGACCGTTACTGGCTCCAGTGGTCCGTTACACCCCTCGTTGTTACACCCTGAATATCGAACCCCATACCTGATACAATAATATGTTCCACGAGTCGTACCCACCTCCAATGACTCGTGGTAACCATCCATTGACACCACTGCCCATCTCCCAAGATTCCTCCCAACGACTCGTTGCTCCTAATGATGAGTCATCATGTGACTCGTTACTTCCTCCCTGAACCAGACCCACCTCACAACGACTCACATCCAATGATTCATTACATCAAACAACGGATCGTTCTTAGACCCATTACTCCCAACTCCAGACCTGCAGTATCTCATCATGGGCACATCCAATGGGTCGTTAGTCCCACCACCGACTTGTATAATGACCCGTTCTGAGAATTTTTTTTCAAGATTTCTGCTACTTTTCATTTTTAAATCCCCAGTCTAGTCTTAGGAACTTCTGGGGTATTACAATATCTCCCTCTTGTGAACATACGTCCTCGAATGTGGGAAAACATACAGAAAATAGAGAGATGCAATCATCATACTCAAACACTAAACATACATGCTGAAAACTGACAGAATGACTGACTTTGAATTGAACTACATGACTGAACTAAATTCCTGAATTACACATACATCTATTTACATGAAAGAAATTGGGATACAAGAGCTGAACATGAAACTGAATAGAGTATAAAGGAGGAAACTGATACCTCAAGCTAGAACTGAACTGGAAGGGAATAAGTGTGGGTATTTAGCCATCACATCTGCTTCGGCTTCCCACGGAGCTCCCTCAACATGCTGATTCCTCCATAAAACCTTAACTGAAGCTACTTCTTCATTTCTTAGCTTATGAACCTGACGATCCAGTATATCCACCGGAACCTCCTCATAACTAAGGTTGTCCTTCATACCGACACTTTCCATGAGATCAACCAAAGCTGGATCACCCAAACACTTCTTTAAGAGCGATACATGGAAAACTGGACAAACTAAAGCTAATTCAGAGGGCAACTTCAACTCAAATGCTACCTTGCCAACCCATTTCACAATCCGATAGGGACCAACACAACGGGAACTGAGTGTTCTTTTCTTTTCGAATATCATCACTCCCTTTGTTCGGCGGTTTCGGTATAACTACACGCAAGTGCACGTGGTCGATGATCTTGGGAAGATTTATATGCCCAAGTGATGCTCAAACGTATCATTTTCGCCTTGTTTATTGTGCAATATGTATATATTTTCATGTAATTGGTAATAAAATGTGAATTTATACTAACCAACATGATTAGCATTGTTTTGTAGGTAAATTATGATTTTGAGGAGTTAAAAGGCATGTTGGAACAATATCGGAGTTGGACTTGGATTCGAGCACGAAAAAGGCATTGGACTGCACAATATAAAGGGGCTCCGCGATGGAGCCGTGTCACGCTACCATCGCGGAGGTATTCTGCTTGGAGGGTGAATAATTTGTCAATTTCCAGTGGAGCCTCATGACAGCTCCGTGGCACGGAGGCAAGCCTCCGCGTTGCACGCCGTGCCACGTTGAAGCTTTATTCCTGGACCCTAAATTTCCAGAAAGGGTCCGCGTCCACGCCGTGTCACGGAGGCAGTGCTCCACGATGCACTCCGTGACACGTTGCTTGTTATTTCGGGAAAAATTCTCATTAGTATAAATAGAACACTTAGGCTTATTTTTAATAAATTCAGACTTGGTGGAGCAAGGACGTGGGTTACAGGCAGTTGAGGGATGAAAAAGCTCAGGGTTTTTCTCTCTTTCTTTCTTCTTTCAATCAATTGCTTGTATGATTAACACTTGTTTTAGGATGATTAATCCACAAATGAGTGGCTAATTCTCTTCCTTGCTGAGGTTATGAACAATGGTGATGAATTTTGATTATTGAATTATATGGTTTTTCATCTTCTTCTTCCATGTTGTTCTATTAATTCTTGTTTCTACTGCATTAGTGTGTGGCCGACATTAATGTACATCTAAAAAGTCCGATTTCACTCGAGAGAGCACGAAATTGGAAAGTTGTGAATTAATAGGGTATTGTTCTTAACTTGATTTGGGAAAATTGAGTTTTGATGTGCTTTCCTGATAGAAATATACTTGAAAGTCGTATTAGTCAATTTAGGAACCGGAATTGTATTGCTAGGTCATAAATTGCATTTAATCACAGAAATGTAGACGGATGGTTTATGATTCTTAAGTGAGTTTAAATACGAGAGTTTTAATCTCTAGGCTAATGTTCTTGGCTAGCAACAGGAAGAGAAGATTAACCAAATTATGATTATAATCATGTTCATTACTTGTTCTTAACCTTGGCTTGCTCATATCCATAGTTTCAATTCAAAGTAGATATTTGTTAATAGTTTTAGTATATAATTTATAAACAAATCATTTAACTTTTGGTTACTTTTTTGTCAGCATATATAGAAGTACAATAGAATATAGTATACTTGAGCAATTTTTACTTATCCAGAGTCTCCTTGGTTCGATACTTGGCTTACTTAAGCCACTTACTACTTGTTTGACCACGTGCACTTGCGTGTCGGTTTTTAACCCCAACCAAAGCACCGGACAAGTTTTTGGCGCCGTTGCCGGGGATGCACATGACTGATGTGACCCGGGACCGTGTCTGCCTGGTGTATGCCCTAATGAAAGGGCTAGAGATTAATGTTGGGGCGGTCATCATATCTGCCATGAAGAGAGCCCGACTACACTAGGGCCACAGGTATGGGTTCGGAGGACTTATCACCACCTTTCTCCGGGGCCTCGACATCGAGGAAGAGGCTTTGGACTACATCCCGCAGTTGGAGTGGAGGGCCCTTGACGTGACCAAGACAAAGGCCCCCGACACCACACACGGGCCAGTGCTGACACTTGGCGAGCGACATGCTCGTGACGACCAGTACATGGCACGGATGTTTGGTATGCAAATGCTCCAGCTTCGGATTGGTGGGAGACCATCCACTGAGGAGGAGCTATGGCAGCTCGAGCTGGATTACATTTGGCGAAAACGCCCGAGCTCTATGCCGAGTGGGGCCAGCCTTTGTAGAGCCCACTGATGATGATGTCCCCACGGACGAGGAGACACGTCAGGAGGACTCCGATGTGGAGTCCGATGACGACGATGGAGGTGACTCGGACATGGGCGATGAGGCAGCAACACCGGATGAAGAAGTCAAATGTTTTGACTGATCAGGGAGTTCCACCACCCAAAATTTTGTGATTTTAATTTTTGTGAACACTGGGGACAGTGTTCGATTTAAGTGTGGGTGGGGAGTAGTTAGGTGCTGGGGCTGGGCTGGTTTTCTTGTATGTTCTTTCCTCTGTTTTGTATTTATGTTTATGTTTCCCTTTGTTTGTGAATGGCAAACTGGTTTGTATCTGTATATATTTGTGGTAATTGATGATGTGTGTTGTGAAATTTTGTGGTTTGCCAGCTAAGTCTATAAAAAAATTTTGTAAATATTTTCTTCATTTAATTTTTTTACTTTTTCTCTCTATCGAAATGATCGATATTTTTAAAAATTTTGCGAAAATATTTTGTACATATTAAAATATTTTGTAAATATTTTTCCATCGAAATGATCGGTGTGTTTGAAAAAATTTTCTATTTTTATTTTTGGGTTCTCGGAGTTTGTTTTCGGTTCTTTTGCCGAGAATAGTCCCATTGAACCGACGTCATAGTTAGTGACCGTTCCCTATCATGGATGGATGACGACCGTCTTAAGGGAAATGTAGTCGGTAGGAGTAGCGATTTTAATTTGTTTTCAGTTTTTTTTCTTTGGTGGATTGCATCACGGAACCTGTAGTTACTACATGGTTGTGAAATTTTGGTTGCGTGTTGTAACTGATATTCAAAATGTAAAAGTGATTCGTATGAAAGCATGCAATTTTGTAAATATGTTGAGATACCTAGGCTGTAGAGTTTGATTCGGTGTGATTGAGGCTTAATTTTTTAATTCATGTAATTGGCTAATTAAAGAGTCTGTGAATGCATCTTGAATCAAGCATGTGCATGAAGTGTGAAGTGAGGTATTGTTATTCCATGCTATTGTGAAGTGTCTAGAACTTGCCTGGTGTGTGTACAAAACGAAATAAAGGAGGTGTAGTGTTGGAAAGGATGTAGGCATTTCTTTGTCTTAACCGAGAGTTTCTATTTTTTTCTTGTCATACTCTCCTTTTTATGTGATTGTATACCCTAGTCAGCCCGTTGAGCCTTTAGCCTATTATTTCTTTCTTTTGTCCAAAATTGTATAAACTGAGCTTAATTCTTTCTTTTCATTAGCCGTAAAGTCTATACAAAACTCTTAAGCGCTTAAGAAGAACAGAAAAAAATTTCCAAAAGTGTCAAAGAGTGAGAATGGTGGAAAGAAAAAAGAAAAGCAGAGTGAGGAAAGAAAAGAGAAAGGTTGAAGGTGCACTTGTTATAATTAAATGATAATGAAGGTGCATGAAAAAACTTTGTTGTCGTGTCAAGTGTGTTTGATGAAATGGGCCATACAAAAGTAAACCAGCATGAATGGGATGATGAAAAAAAGAAAAGAGAGAAAAAAATGTCCATGAGTTGATGGGAATGTGTTGAAAAGGCGCTTAAGGATGCTAGTGACTATTATTGGCAAATCCAATATATACTAGTTCCATAGCTTCCATTACAACCCATTAAAGTCCTACGTGATCTTACATTGCATTTCTTTATATTACTGGAGTAATACACTAAGGGCAAGCCTATGGGTCATGACATGATGCATGTGAATTCTTTTGGGAGAGAGAGTGAAATTAATTTTTACATGCCCCTACTTGAATGTTTGTGTGTCACATGAACATAAAGGGGAAGATTCTCTTGAGTTGTGAGGGCACATGCTTGATGAAAGATTGATTTTCGTGTCGGATATCTTGATTAGCTGATTTGCATGAGTTTGCCGATATCGAGGGTCGATTCTTAAAGTCTAGGAAGTCTTAATGTATTAAAGGTCATTGCATTGTTAAGACCATGCATGTTTTCTTGATGATTCACAATATTGAATGATCTATATGACCGTAGCGTAAGTTGTTGCACCATAGTAGCGAAGGTTGGGATGTAATTTGCATGAATTGTGTATTTGTTGTTCGAGGACGAACAAGGATTTAAGTGTGAGGTAAGTGATCTTGGGCAGATTTATATCCCAAGTGATGCTCAAACGTATTATTTTCGCCTTTTTTATTGTGCAATGTGTACACATTTTCATGTAATTGGTAATAAAATGTGAATTTATACTAACCAACATGATTAGCATTGTTTTGTAGGTAAATTGTGATTTTGAGGAGCTAAAAGGCATGTTGGAACAATATCGGAGTTGGACTTGGATTCGAGAGAGAAAAAGTCATTGGACTGCACAATATAAAGGGGCTTCGCGATGGAGCCATGTCACGCTACCATCGCGGAGGTATTCTGCCTGGAGGGTGAATAATTTGTCAATTTCCAGTGGAGCCTCGTGACAGCTCCGTGGCACGGAGGCAAGCCTCCGCGTTGCACGTCGTGCCACGTTGAAGCTTTATTCCTGGACCCTAAATTTCCAGAAAGGGTCCGCGTCCACGCCGTGTCACGGAGGCAGTGCTCCACGATGCACTCCGTGACACGTTGCTTGTTATTTCGGGAAAAATTCTCATTAGTATAAATAGAACACTTAGGCTTATTTTTAATAAATTCAGACTTGGTGGAGCAAGGACGTGGGTTACAGGCAGTTGAGGGATGAAAAAGCTCAGGGTTTTTCTCTCTTTCTTTCTTCTTTCAATCAATTGCTTGTATGATTAACACTTGTTTTAGGATGATTAATCCACAAATGAGTGGCTAATTCTCTTCCTTGCTGAGGTTATGAACAATGGTGATGAATTTTGATTATTGAATTATATGGTTTTTCATCTTCTTCTTCCATGTTGTTCTATTAATTCTTGTTTCTACTGCATTAGTGTGTGGCCGACATTAATGTACATCTAAAAAGTCCGATTTCACTCGAGAGAGCACGAAATTGGAAAGTTGTGAATTAATAGGGTATTGTTCTTAACTTGATTTGGGAAAATTGAGTTTTGATGTGCTTTCCTGATAGAAATATACTTGAAAGTCGTATTAGTCAATTTAGGAACCGGAATTGTATTGCTAGGTCATAAATTGCATTTGATCACAGAAATGTAGACGGATGGTTTATGATTCTTAAGTGAGTTTAAATACGAGAGTTTTAATCTCTAGGCTAATGTTCTTGGCTAGCAACAAGAAGAGAAGATTAACCAAATTATGATTATAATCATGTTCATTACTTGTTCTTAACCTTGGCATGCTCATATCCATAGTTTCAATTCAAAGTAGATATTTGTTAATAGTTTTAGTATATAATTTATAAACAAATCATTTAACTTTTGGTTACTTTGTTGTCAGCATATATAGAAGTACGATAGAATATAGTATACTTGAGCAATTTTTACTTATCCAGAGTCTCCTTGGTTCGATACTTGGCTTACTTAAGCCACTTACTACTTGTTTGACCACGTGCACTTGCGTGTCGGTTTTTAACCCCAACCAAAGCACCGGACAGTCGAATAAGTAGTAAAGTGGCTCAAGTAAGCCAAGTATCGATCCCACAGGGACTAGACTAAGGTATTAATCTAATCAAGTGTCAATGAACGTTAACTCTAAAATGCAGACAACAGTGTGAAGAAGATTTTGATATTTTGTTTCCTAATTTTATACTAAGTCTAAAACGAATATACAATTTGAGTCTGAACTATAAGTATGAGCATGCTGAGGCTAAAATGAACATGCAGAAATTATCAATACAATTTGATTAATCTTTCCTCCGGTTGCTAGTCAAGAATTATTGCCTATGGATTAAAACTCTCATATTTAACCCAACTTAAGAATCATGAACCTTCCACCTACATCTCTGTGGTAAAAAGAAATTCATGTTCTAGCCATACAAAACCGATTCCTTAATTGGCTAATACGACATTCAGGTATATCTCTATCCTGAAGGTAAATCAATTCTCAATTTTCCCAAACTAAGAAAAGACCATTTCCTATCAATTCATAACTTTCCAATTTCTTGCTCTCTCGAGTGAAACCAGACTTTTTAGATATACATTAACGTTGGCCACACATTAATGCAGTAAGAACAAGAATCAATAGAACAACCATGGAAGAAAAGATGAAAACCAATTTATCAATAATCACATTTCAATACAATGTTCTTAACCTCAGCAAGAAGGGAATTTAGCCACTCATTTGTGGATTAAACATCATTAAATGAGTGTTAATCATACAAGCAATTGAAATAAAGAAGAAGGAGATAGAGAAAAACCCTGAGATTTTCGTCCCCTGAACTGCCTGTAACCCACGTTCTTGCTCCACCAAGTCAGAATAATTAAAAATCAACCTAAGTGTTCTATTTATACTAGTGGGAATTTTTCCCGAAATAACAAGCAACGTGTCACGGAGTGCATCACGGAGCACTGCCTCCGTGACACGCGACCAACGCGGACCCTCACTGGAATCCGGTCGTCCAGGTATTAAGGCCCAACGTGGCATGGCGTGCAACGCGTGGTTAGGCCAACGTGCCACGGCCCCAACGCGCACCTTCACTGGAATTTGGCAAAATTTCCGCATTCAGGCAGAATGCATCCGCGATGGCAGCGTGACACGGCTCCATCGCAGAGCCCCTTTAATTCGTGCTTTCCTTGTGCTTTTTCCCTTGCTAGCTTCCGAGTCTAATCCCGATCTCTCCCAACATGCATCTTAGCTCCATAACTTTATATTTTTCCTGCCAAACAACGCTAATCATGTTGGTTAGTATGAATTAACATTTTATTACAATTCACATGAGAATGTACAAACATCGACAGATAAACAAGGCAAAATGACACATTTGAGTATCACTTGGGCATATAAAGTTGCCCAGGATCACTTACCCCACACTTAAATCCTTGGTCATCCCCGAACAATAATCTTACACCTCATGCAATTGACACCCCATCTTGGCTACTTTGGCTCGACAATTCAAGCTACAGTCATACCGATTATTTAATATAGCAAATCATCAAGAAAACATGCATAGTCTTATCAATACAATGACCTCCAACACATTAAGACCTCCTAGACTCAAGAATCGACTCTCGATATCGGCAAACTCATGCAAATCAGCTGATCAAGATATCTGACACAAAATTCAATCTCTCGTCGAGCATATGCCCTCACCACACAAGAGAATTTTCCCCTTTTTAATCACATGAACTCAAAACATTACATGCAGGGGCATATAAACAAGATTTCGCTCTCTCTCCCAAAAGAATTCACATGCATCATGTCATGAACCATAGGCTTGCCTTTAGTGTATTACTCCACTAATATAAGGACACGTGATGTAAGATCACGTAGGACTTAACGGGTTGTAATGTAAGCTACGGAACTAGCAAATACTAGGCTAACCAATAATAACAACTAGCCTTCTTAAGCACTTTTTCAATACATCCCATCAACCTTATGGGCATTGTTTCTTCCTTTATCCTCCCATTCTTGAAGTCTGTCTTTATTTTTGACCCCATATCTTTAAGCACACTTGACTTAATAACAAAGATTATTTATACATCTTCATTATATTTAATTTATAGTGAGTGCACCTTTGACCTTTTCTATCCTTTCATCACTTTGCTTTTTCTTTTCTTTTCACAATTTTCACTCCTTGACAATATGGGAAAATTATTTTTTTCTTGAGCGCTTAAGAGGTTTGGATCAAATTCACGTATAATGAAAAGAAGGGGTTAAGCTCGGTTTACAACTTTTTGACAAAAGAAAGAAATAGGCTAAAGGCTCAATGGGCTAACTAGGATGTACATTCAAGGTGGGTACGAAAAGAAAAACTTTCGGTTAAATCAAAGAAATGCCTACATCCTTTCCTACAATACACATCCTTCATTTCGTTTCGTATACACATCAGGCAAGTTCTAGACACTTCACAACAGCATGGAAAAATCGAAACCTCACCACATACTCATTGCACATGCTCAACTCAAGACATATTCACAAACTCTTCAATCAGCTAATTACAAGAATTCAAACATTAAGCCTCCATCACACCGAATCGAACTCTATGGCCTAGGTATCTCAACATATTTACAAAGTTGCATGCTTTCACATGAATCACCTTTGCATTTTAAATATCATGTACAACACGCAACCAGAATTTCGCAACCATAAAGTAACGACACGTTTGGGATACAAACAAACAAAAGAAAAAAAAACTAAAAAATTGAACAAAAGAAATCTACTCCTAACGACTGCATTTCCCTTAAGACGGTCGTCATCCATACATCATAGGGAACGGTCACTAATTACAACTTCGGTTCAATGGGACTATTATCGGTAAAAGAACCAAAAACAAACGCCGAGAAATCCAAAAATAAAAATTTCACGAAAATTTTTTAAAATATCGATAATTTCGATAAAACATATTTACACAACTACCTAACAACATTCAACAACACACAACAGCTTCTCATTAAATACAACACAGACATACACACAAAAATCACAGGGTCACAAGTTTATCCAAGCACAACAACAGAACAGAGACATTAATAACAACAACAACCAGTACCTAACTACTCCCACCCCACACTTAAATCGAACACTGTCCCCAGTGTTCACAAAATTTAGCATAGCACGAAAGTGGGTGGTGAAACTCCCTAATCAATCGAAGTATTCCACTTCTTCGTCAGGTGCCGCTGCCTCGTCTCCCATGTCTGAATCGCCCCCGTCGTCATCATCTGACTCAACATCAAAGTCGTCACTACGTATCTCCTCATCTGTGGGGACATCATCATCAGTGGGCTCCACAAAAGCTGGCCCCACTCGGCATAGAGCCCTGACATTTTTGCCAAAAGGGTAGTCTGGCTCGAGCTGCCACAGCTCATCTTCTGTTGCCGGCCTCCCGCCTATGCGCAACTGGAGCATCTGCATCCCGAACATGCGAGCCATGTACTGATCATCCCGAGCATGTCACTCGGCTAGTGTAAGAACTGGCCCGTGAGTGGTGTCGGGTGCCTTAGTTTTGGTGACATCTAAGGCCCGCCTCTCCATCTGCGGGATGTAGTCAAGGGCCTCTTCCTCAATATCCAGGCCCCTCAGGAACGTGGTTAGTAATCCACCACCCGTACCTGTGCCCTTGATCCAAACGGTCTCTCTTCATGGCGGAGATGATCACCGCCCCAACGTTGATCTCCAGCCCTTTCATCAGGGTGTATACCAAGCACACACGATCCCGGGTGACATCTGTCATATGCACCCCCGGGATCAGGCAGGAACAAATAATCTTAAGCCATACCCTGGCTTCCCTGTTCATCTGTGAGTTGGGCAATGTCTGATTGTCACCCCTCTCCTTATGCCTTCTCCACCGTGCTGTAGACCGGGCTCTACACAAAGTGCATATGGTGGAGTGATATTCAGCTGTCGAAGCACATGGGCATCTGTGTCTCGCGGCCTCAAGATGGCATTAAGGTGATGGGGCTCAAAAGTGACTATCTGCCCCCTTATCTTTATGGTGTGACTTCTAAGTGTTAGGTTTCAGTTGGTATAGAATTCCCGAATCAGGTGCAGATTGCACTCTTTGGGCTCGTCAAAGATAAAATTCAGCCCAGCCGTCTCAATCCTGTGGACAGTCCTGGGGAATTCCTGTGCCAATGGTTCCCTAGCAATGTGTTCCTCGGGGAAGTATTTTCTTTCCTTATGCTTTGCGTACCATTTCTTCCCCTCCTCTGTCACCCATCGGGTTCCGTATTGCCGATGTTGGCCGCACGGAACCGCTGGTGCTGCTAGGACTGCTGTTCCCAGTCTGATTCTTTTCCTTCCGGCGCCCGATGTAGATGCGCATTTCCCTTTATCTTGCCTGGTTGCCATTGTTTCTGTCAAACCAAACAGATAGGTCCAATGTTATTCCAATTAAAATTAGCTTCGACTAAGGTTTGGTTAAGCTAGGCCACCCCACACTTAGTCTTTAGCCACAATCACAACATTACAGCAAGATCATACTTATTTCCAATTTACATAAAAACAAAAACACAACAAATATGCCTAGTGCATTCAGAGAATTCGACGGTATAAATTCTTTTGTACTACTCAGACTTCATACAGCTAACCACAACATTACCGTCGCTCACATTTCTATACATATCACTTAGCAAGGAGAAACAAAGAAAAAAATTTATCTACATGAACCTATACAATTCACCCATTTCTTGCATCTCACAATGTCGTTACCCCGAAAAACTGTCGGTCTTTTAGCATATTAACAGTTAGCACAACCAACTCATCTGACCCAACATACACAACCCAACAAGAATTTAACATGTCAACTAAATTTTTCCCCTTTTCATATTCAAATTCAAGCCCTAGCTACAATTTTACAAAAAATTCTATCAAGCTATGTAATTATCGAGTTCATGCAATCACAATGATACTACGAATGTCAATCAATAATAACTCAATTGAATTTAAGCTTAATTTCTACTTAGGGCAAGTTTTGCTCACATCACATGTTCAACATCGAAAAATTCGACAAAAATTGAGATAGAGTTGAAGAACATACCTTGAATTCGATGAAATGAAGAAAACTTGATGAAAATGTGTGCCTAGGTCCGTGTCACGTTGAGGGAGAAGGGGTTTTTGGGATGTTTGTTGCGGAGGAGGAGAGGAATTGGAAAAAAATGAGGGAAAAAGGGGTTAAAAAGGGATATTTTCGCGCGGGTCACCCAGCAACCCGGTGTGACCCGACGCGAAATTGCCTTCAACGTGTCACAGAGGGTAACGCGGAGCATGCCCTCTGTGATACCTAGCCATCGCGCCAGTACTCTGGAATTTTTCAAAAATTCCAGATTACACTTCAACGTGTCACGGAGGGTAACACGGAGCATGCCCTCCGTGACACGAAGCCATCGCGCAGGCTCACTGTTTTGCCACTTTTTATTATTTTTCTTACCTTGATTTTTCCTTTGCGATCCTTTGCATATTTATCCTCCGTTCAACCTGAAATTCATCTCACAACAAGAAATTGGTTAGAATTTATAGGTTTCACATAAAATACAAATTTTGTTTTTATTTTTATTTTTCTCAGTTTTTTTATTTTCTTTTCTTTTTTTTTCTTTTTTTCTTTTTTTCTTCTTTCTACGAAATCTATTAAAATATTATAAAAATTTTCACGGGTTGCCTCCCATGCAGCGGCTGGTTTACCGTCGCGGCTCGACGTCATTAAGCTCAGTCATCCTTTAGGGTGACGGATGTTTTCTCGACCACCGTCCTCACCCCAGTAATGCTTACATCGGTCCGGTGGTTTCCCCAATAACTCCCGTGACTCAACGCTCTGGACAACATCGGCTCGATTAATCACGTTGATCACCGAGAGTTCCTCATACACGGCCGGGAGCTTGGTGGCCTTGTATACATCAAACACTTCCACCTTGTCGTGTGCTCGCATGGTTAGCTGCCCTGCAGATACATCAATAAGTGCTTTCCCGGTAGCCAAGAAAGGACGTCCCAAATAAATGGGATTTCTGCGTCTGGCTCAAAATCCAGCACGACAAAGTCTACCGGGAAGATAAGGGAGCCCACTTGCACCAGCACGTCTTCCACAACGCCATCAGGTCTGGCTAAGGAACGATCCGCCAGCTGCAAGATCAGTGTTGTTGGTCTAGGACTCCCTAGCCCCAACTTCTTGAATACCGATGTCGGCATCAAGTTAATGCTCACTCCCAAATCACATAATCCACGCGCTCGAATACTCTGTCCAATTGTAATTTGAATTGTAAAGCTCCTAGGGTCCTTGAGCTTTGTGGGCAACCTGTTTTGTATCCGTGAAGTGCACTCCTCCGTAAGAGCCACCGTAGCGTACTCAGTTAACCTGCTTTTGTTCGCCACGATGTCCTTAATATACTTTGCGTACTTTGGCACTCCCTGCAAAACATCAACAAGAGGTAAGTTAATGTGTACCTGTTTAAGCACCTCCTTGAACTTTTTGAAACATGCCTCCTCCTTGTGTTTCTTTAATCTTTGAGGGAACGGGGGTGGTGGTCTTTCTGGTTCAGCCTCCTTTTTCTTCCCCCTCTCATCACTTTGCTCCCTCTCAGTTTCTGCTGCTCCTGACTGTTGAGGTGGTCTTTCTGGTTCCACCTCTTTAAGCTGTAAACCACTCCTTGTGGTCACTGCATTCACTTGCTTGGGGTTGGGATCAGTGTCACTCGGAAGTCATCCTCTAGGCCTGGTGTTCTGGGCTCCAGCAAATTGCCCAAACTGGTACTCCAGCGCCTTGGTAGCTAACTGATTGTTCTTTACCTCGGCTGCCAATTTCACATAATCAGCCTGCAATTGAGCTTGGTTAGCTATCATTGTCTTGAACATCTCCTCAATGCTGGGTGATGGTGGTGGAGGAGGTGCATTGTTGCTTCTGTATTGTGATTGATAGTTCTGCTGGCCTCCTTGATTTCTCTGCGCCCCCTGACTCGAACTTTGCCCTTGATGGTTGTTTCTACCCCAAGAGAAATTCGGGTGATTCCTCCAGTTGGAATTGTAGTTGTTGCCATACTGTATGTGGTTGTTTCTCTGTATATTAACAACAAAGTTCACCGAATCAGGATTTGCTCCACAACACTATGCTGAGTGTTCACTACTCCCGCACACTTCACACCAAATCTGCTGCACTACATTCACTGAGGCTTGAGACTGGTTCATGCTCATATTACTGAAGTGGGTGTTGAGTAGATTCTGTAACGCAGCTATCTGTGCAGCAATAGCTATAAAACCATCCACTTCTAGGACTCCTGCTGCTTTCCTTGTTCCTCCTCTTGATGAATACGCATTCCACTCCAGATTTCCCTGCGAAATACGATTTAACAAGGTATACAGCTCTTCAGAAGTCTTCTAATGCTTTCCCCCCAGCTGCTGAGTCTAGCAAGATTTTTGTGTGGGGTTCCAAACCCTCTATGAAAGTATGCACCAGCACATCATTGGATTGGTGATGATGCAGACAATCCCGCAACATAGATTTGAATCTCTCCCAGGCCTGATACAAATTCTCTCCCTCTCTCTGTTTAAAACTTAAAATTTGACTTCTAAGTCTTGCTGTTTTACCGGATGGAAAGAACCGTATCAAGAATTTATTTGCAAGATCATCCCATGTGGTGATGGAATTAGGTGGCTCAACTTTCAACCACCTCTTAGCTTCTCCCAAAAGTGAAAATGGGAACAATGTAAGCCTGACATAATCTGATGACACTCCAGCGGGGATGTAAGTGTCACTTATCTCCAAAAAAAATTTGAGATGTTGCTGTGGATCCTCATGAGGGAGACCTGTGAACTGCCCGCTGGTGTGCAGCAATTGCACCATGTTTTGTTTAAGCTCGAACCTCCCTCCTAGCTCAGGTTTGCGGATGCTAGATGTAACATTGTTAGCATGTGGGATTGCCACCTCGCGAACCGGCCTAGCTGCCATCTCCTCGGGCACTAACATTGCCCTTACAACTGGTGGATTCTGTTGTTGCTCCAGGATTGTTTGTCTGAGCAACTGCAGCTTTTTCTCTAGAGCTTCTCTCCTTTAACGATGAAATTGTCTTTCCAGCTCTAAATATGAGTCCACTAGCTCCTTGTCTCTTGCCAGTGTTCAACAGAAATTAGTATCTGCAAAATACAGGCTAAGACCAAGTTGTCAACACTAAGAAGAAATAGTAAACTAACAGTTAAGAAAAATTTACCAATTGCCAGTCCCCGGCAATGGCACCAAAAACTTGTTCGGCGGTTTCGGTATAACTACACGCAAGTGCACGTGGTCGAACTAGTAGTAAAGTGGCTCAAGTAAGCCAAGTATCGATCCCACAGGGACTGGACTAAGGTATTAATCTAATCAAGTGTCAATGAACGTTAACTCTAAAATGCAAACAACAGTGTGAAGAAGATTTTGATATTTTGTTTCCTAATTTTATACTAAGTCTAAAACGAATATACAATTTGAGTCTGAACTATAAGTATGAGCATGCTGAGGCTAAAATGAACATGCAGAGAAATAAATTATCGATACAATTTGATTAATCTTTCCTCCGGTTGCTAGTCAAGAATTATTGCCTATGGATTAAAACTCTTGTATTTAACCCAACTTAAGAATCATGAACCTTCCACCTACATCTCTGTGGTAAAAAGAAATTCATGTTCTATCCGTAGAAAACCGATTCCTTAATTGACTAATACGACTTTCAGGTATATCTCTATCCTGAAGGTAAATCAATTCTCAATTTTCCCAAACTAAGAAAAAATCATATCCTATCAATTCACAACTTTCCAATTTCTTGCTCTCTCGAGTGAAACCGGACTTTTTAGATATACATTAACATTGGCCACACATTAATGCAGTAAGAACAAGAATCAATAGAAAAACCATGGAAGAAAAGATGAAAACCAATTTATCAATAATAACATTTCAATACAATGTTCTTAACCTCAGCAAGAAGGGAATTTAGCCACTCATTTGTGGATTAAACGTCGTTAAATGAGTGTTAATCATACAAGCAATTGAAATAAAGAAGAAGGAGATAGAGAAAAACCCTGAGATTTTCGTCCTCTCAATTGCTTGTAACCCACGTTCTTGCTCCACCAAGTCAAAATAATTAAAAATGAACCTAAGTGTTCTATTTATACTAGTGGGAATTTTTCCCCGAATAACAAGCAACGTGTCACGGAGTGCATCACGGAGCACTGTCTCTGTGACACGCCACCAACGCGGACCCTCACTGGAATTCGGTCGTCCAGGTATTAAGGCCCAACGTGGAACGGCGTGCAATGCGGGGCTAGGCCAACGTGCCATGGCCCCAATGCGCACCTTCACTGGAATTTGGCAAAATTTCCGCATCCAGGCAGAATACATCCGCGATGGCAGCGTGACACGGCTCCATCGCGGAGCCCCTTTAATTCATGCTTTCCTTGTGCTTTTTCCCTTGCTAGCTTCCGAGTCCAATATCGATCTCTCCCAACATGCATCTTAGCTCCATAACTTTAAATTTTTCTGGCAAAACAACGCTAATCATGTTGGTTAGTATGAATTCACATTTTATTACAATTCACATGAGAATGTACAAACATCGATAGGTAAACAAGGCAAAATGACACATTTGAGTATCACTTGGGCATATAAATTTGCCCAAGATCACCCTTCATAGGAGATACCTTTAGAAACACCCAATCATCGACTTCAAACTCAAGTTCTCTCCTCCTCACATCCACATAGGACTTTTAGCGACTATGAACTGCTTTCAACCTGTCCCTTATAAGCTAAACTTTCTCCATGGCCTCATGGACTTAATCTGGACCTATCATCACAGCTTCATCAATTTCAAACCAACCAATAGGCGATCTACATCTCCACGCATAGAGAGCCTCAAATGGAGCCATCTGAATGCTGGAATGGCAGCTGTTGCTACACGCAAACTCAATGAGTGGTAAATGATCATCCTAACTACCCTAGAAAACAATCACTCATGCTCTCAACATGTCCTCAAAAGTCTGAATAGTCCGTCCTTCTTGACCATCTATTTGCGGATGAAATGTTGTGCTAAGCTTGACCTGGTACCAACTCCCTTTTGAAACGATCTCCAAAATTGAGAGTTAAACTGAGTACCTCTATCTGATATGATGGACAATGGCACTCCATGATATCGAACTAGCTCCCGAATGTATAATTTAGCATAATCCTCCACTGAATCGGTGGGGTTGACCGAAAGAAAATGAGCTGCTTTGGTCAACCTGTCCACAACCACACAAATGGAGTCATACAGTCGATGAGTGCGAGGCAAATTTGTTATGAAGTCCATATTGATCTCTGCCCACTTCCAAGTAGGAATACTAATGTCTTGAAGCACACCTCCCAATCTTTGATGCTCCACTTTCACCTATTGACAATTCGGACACTTAGCCATGAATTCTGCAATGTCCTTCTTCATGCCATTCCACCAATAAACTTCCCGTAGTTCACTGTACATCTTGGTGGCACTTGGATGTATGGAATATCTGGAACCATGAGCCTCATGGAACATCCGATCTCTCAAATCATCAACATCCAGAACACACAGCTGACCCTGATATCGAAGCATAACATCTCCCCCATTGGACAAGACATCTACCTTTTGATTCTGAATGGCTTCCTTCAACTTCACTAAGACAGGATCCTTGTCTTGTCTTGCTTTTACATTAGTCACCAGGGATGATTCTGATCCATTCTGAACAATAACATCACCATCGGTTGAATCAACCAAACGAACTCCCAACCATGCAAGCGGATGCACATCCTTCACAACTCCTTCCTCCCCTCATCTACATGGGACACACTCTCCATAGAAAGCCTACTAAGAGCATCTTCTACCATATTAGCCTTGTTCAGATGGTAAAGGACACTCATATCATAATCCTTGAGTAGCTACAACTACCTTCTTTGATGTAGTTTAGATCCTTCTGGGTAAACACATATTGTAGGCTTTTGTGGTCTGTAAACACATGCACATGGACCCCGTACAAATAGTTTCTCCAAATCTTCAAGGCCAATAATACCGCCGCCAATTCGAGATCATGAGTCAGATAATTCTTTTCATGAACCTTTAGCTGCTTGGAAGCATATGCTATAACCTTACCATGTTGCATCAATACATAACCAAGGCCGATCCTCGAATAATCATAATATACCATAAACGCATTGGTACCCTCAGTAGGGTTAGCACTGGTGTTGAGGTGAGTCGAGTCTTCAACTCTTGGAATCTCTTCTCACAAGCCTCCGACCATTGAAACTTCTCTTTCTTCTGGATAAACTTAGTCAACGGGGATGCAATGGATGAAATACCCTCAACAAATCACCGATAATAACCTGCTAAACCCAAGAAACTCCTGATATCTGAAGGATTCATCGGTCTAGGCCAATTCTTCACCGCTTCTATCTTTTGAGAGTCTACTTGTACACCCAAACTTGACACCACATGACCCAAAAATGCCACCAAGTTCAACCAAAACTCATACTTACTGAATTTAGCATATAGCTAACGATCCTTCAGGGTCTGTAACACCACCCTCGAATGAGCGGCATGCTCCTTCTTTCTCTGAGAGTATATAAGGATATCATCTATGAACACAATCATGAACATGTCCAGATATGGCTTGAACACCCTGTTCATCAAGTCCATAAAAGCTGCAGGAGCATTCGTTAGTCCAAAAGAAATAACTACAAAGTTGTAGTGACCATACCGAATCCTGAAGGTTGTTTTTGGGATGTCATTCTCCCAAACCCTGAGCTGATGGTATTCGAATCTAAGATCTATCTTCAAAAAGCACTTAACACCATGAAGTTGTTCAAAATAATCATTAATCTTGGGAAGAGGATACTTGTTCTTCATAGTAACATTGTTCAACTTTCGGTAATCAATGCACATACAAAGAGAACCATCTTTCTTTCGAACGAAGAGAACTAGTGCACCCTACGGGGATTTGCTAGGTCTGATGAAACCCTTGTCTAGGAGGTATTTCAACTGCTCCTTCAACTCCTTTAACTCGGTTGGGGCTATTTTGTAAGGAGGAATAGATATAGGTTGCGTATCGAGAAGAAGGTCAATACCAAAATCAATCTCCCGTGCGGGAGGAATTCCCAGTTAATCCTCTAGAAATACCTCTGAATACTCGCGCACTATGGGAACTAATTGGATAGTCGGGGTCTCTGACATAGTATCCTTAAGCCTAACTTGGTGATACATACAACCTTTGGAGATCATCTTTCTGGCCTTAAGGTAGGAAATGAAACAACCTACTGGCATAACTGAACTATCTTTCCACTCTAAGACTGGCTCACCCGGAAATCTGCATGGGTTCTACAATTGAATGAGGCATAGGATGAAAATAGCCAATCCATGCAAGGGATAACACCAAAATCGGTCATGGATAACTCTACTAAATCTGCTGAGGTGACTTTTTGAAGGACTATGACAGGGCAATTTCTATACACCCATATAACTACAACCAAATCACCAACTGGAGAGACTGAGAAGGGTTCTGATAAGATTTTGGGGCTAACTCCAAAACTACTAGCAACATAGGGCATCACAAAAGACAAAGTAGCCCCTGGATCTAACAAAGCAGATACATCAAGATGGAATACGCGTAACATACCACTGACTACATCTGGGGAGACGTCCTGCTCCTGGCGGGATGCTAGGGCATATAATCTATTTTAGCATTGTCTGCCAGCTGTACTAGTAGAAGCACCCTACTGAGCTGGGCGAGCTGATGGAGCTGCTGAACTGGAGGTTGGGCCTCGACCCCTATCATGACCTTGTCTGGCTGCAAGGCAATCCCTAAGCATGTGTTCGGGCTTCCTACACCAGAAGCAAGCACTTGTTCCCGCCAAAAACTGACCTGTGTGTCTCCGGCCGCATCCACTACACTCTAGAGGGTTGGTCTTTGTGGGTCTTCTACTCTGGCCCCATGAGCCTGAAGTTCATCCTTTCTGATCGTGCTTGGACCTAGATGGAACACTCATAGCCAAAGGTACTAGGACAAAAGATCTCTAGTGGGACCATTGGCAGTGCCCACTAGGCCTCTTCTAGGAGAATCCGATGCTATCAGTCCTGGCCCTCTTAGCCTCCCTCTCCCGCTCACTCATCTATATCGCCTCCATTTGTTGGGCGTATAGGACTATCTGAGCAAAGTCAATATCTTGAAGAAGCATCGTGGTCCAGGAATCCCTGACCAAGTATTCTGTTATCCCATGTACAAACCTGCTCACACGGGCTCTCTGATCCGCCACCATCTCAGGTACATACTTGGACAAACGTGTGAACTCCAAGGTGTACTCCTGAACTTTCATCTTTCCTTGCTTTAGATTTACAAACTCAGCCGCTTTAATCTCCCTCATCTCCTGAGGGAAGAACCAATCTACAAAAGCAGCATGGAACTCATCCCAACTGATAGGGTCTGCTTCGACTATCCAACTATCAATTACTTGAACCAAATATGCGCGACCCCCTTCAACTGATACGAGGCCAAATCAGCGCACTCCTCCCCAGTCACCCCTATAATCTGGGTGATCTTCAGAATCTCCTCAACGAACTCATCTGGATCCTCATCCACCTTCGATCCAAGGAAATCAGGAGGGTTTATCCTTGAAAACTCTTTAACTCTTGCTACCGCCACATTCCCATTCTAAGGGACATGCACTACCGCCTGCTGGTTGAAGTGGGCGGTCAGTTCCTGGGCTAACATCTGGATAGCTGCCCCAAACTCCGCATGGGCAATTGGCTTGGGTATATGCTCCGCAAGGGCTGGTGGGGCCTGCTGATGCCCGTCTCCATTGCCATCCTCCTGGCCATTTTTGTTTCTGTTTCTCCTTTCATTAACTTTGTGGGGAGGCATGATTTTTCAAACACGTATAACACGAGTTTGAAGGATAGAGAGATATTTTATCGCACGACTTAGATCATGAAAGAAGCAAATATTTCCTAAACATCTCTTAGCCTCTTTCTCATAAGTATGGCACACTTCATACCCATGAAAAAAACTCTACTTAACGTGGCTTTCGGACACCCTAGGACACTTCAAAACCTAATGCCCTGATACCAAGTTTTCCACGACCCAAACATAGGCACGGATCGAGAGACGGGACAAGAAATCCCGAAAGGCTCCAAGTCGACCCATGGCATGAACATTCATCTACTCAACATAGATATATGGCGGAAGTCTAAAAAAATGTAACATCATAATACATACATGAATCCAAATTTAAAATACAACTATGTCCGAAAAGTCTCTAATACTGACGAGTTGATGGGACAAGACCCCAACTAACTCTCTATAGTATGAAAACTGAAAAGATGATATACAACTGATAAGAAGGGCCCTCAGAAGATGAGGACTCACAAACTAAGGCTGAGGAAAGCTAACTTCAAAAATCCGAACTAGCAGCACGGCTGAACTTGAATATCAGATCCTGTATCATGAATTAATAAAACATAGAGTATGCGGTCAGTACGTTTAATGTACCGAGTATACAAGGTAAGTAAAACTGTTAAGTCAGTAAAATCATTAATAATGCATAGTATAAAACATAATCAAGATAAGATTCTGAGAGTATAGCTTGCATGCTATTTTTGAAATCATGATCAGAACATAACTGAACATCATAACTGAATCGAATGACCCAAAGCTGAAAATTGATAATCATAAGTAAAACTGAACATTAGGTCAAACCTTCTTAAAACATAATATCATGACTGATGTACATTCATAACTGAAATCATGAGGAACAATGGGAGACTTTTCATATAACCGACATTACCACGATAGAGCTTACATGGTCCTCAGTATCACACTCAAGTGGGCAGAGTCGTCCAAAGCTTTTCCAAAGCTAAGGACGCAACAATGATATTGATATCAAGCTCAAGGCCCCTTTAGGGGCAAGGAAGCTCCAAAGGAGGTCCCAAAGTATATAAATAAACCTACATTGGCGCGTAGTTCTAAGGCACAAGGTTGACTGACCCTTAGCCTACTCAGTGCTAGACACTACTCCCAAAAACATGCATATGCTCTCCATCATTTTTCAATGAAGATGACCATCATCTAGTGACGAAGCTGAATAATAACATAGACGCATAATTCGAAATCATAACATGAGGAGCCTTGGCTCAAACCATACAACAAGCTGAACATAATGGGAGTCTTGACTCTAAAACCATGTGGTAAGCTAATTCATGAAATCATAAAACATACTTGATTATATGGGCTTGCCCAATACTTAAACATACTTGAAATCAACTTGATTCAATTTGGAAACATGGGTATTTCGAAATCATACTTTCTTCATAAACATCATATCATACTAGAACATATATCTCATAGATCTCAACTTTCATGAACATTCATGGATGGGCATCACAGTTTAGAAAACTTGAAAACATAATTTATAATTTAAAACATTGTAAAATCTTCCCATTAATCATAATTCATCATTTAAATCATGCTTAGATCATACTGTTGATTGAAACTTAGGAATTCATGCATTGGGTAAAAACCCCATGGAATCTTCAATTAGAACATCATGAATTGAGAGGGAATTGGGCATGGGTGTGGACAATTGCACCCATTCATAGCCTTACATACCTAAAGAGGTATGATTTCTACCACTTCCTTGATTTCCCAAAGAGAATTGAGGAAGAACCTTAAAGAAACTAGACTTGACCACCTCTCAAAACCCCAAAGCTTGCATGCATGAATTAGGATAGGCTTAGAATGAGTTAACCCCTCTTAAAATACTCCATTAGAGCTTAAAACGACATAGTTTAGGACCCTAGGGCTTAGAAATAATGAAAATACCGCTGATGAAAAACCTGGGATTTCTGCACTGCCAGTGACAACGGGCATCACAACGGACCGTTACTGGCTCCAACGGTTCGTTACACCCCTTGTTGTTACACCCTGAATACCAGAACCCAAACCTGATACCACGATAGGTTCCACGAGTCATACCAAGCTCCAACAACTCGTGGCAACCATCCGTTGACACCACTTCCCATCTCCCGGGATTTCTCCCAATGGGCAATTACAACGACTCGTTGGTCCCAATGATGAGTCGTCACGTGACTCGTTACTTTCTCCATGAACCAAACCCACCTCACAACGGCTCACATCCGATGACCCATTACATCAAGCAACGGGTCATTCCTAGACCTTTTACTCCCAACTCCAGACCTGCAGTATCTCATCAGGGGCACATCCAATTGGTCATTAGTCCCACCAACGACCCGTTCTGAGAAATGTTTTTCCAGATTTCTACTACTTTTCACTTTTAAACCTCGGGTTTAGTCTTAGGAACTTGTGGGGTATTACAGGTCACCACGGGGGACATCACGACTCATGGTGTACCCAACAAATCGTGGTGATGACCCGTTAGATGCAGTGCTTGCGCTTTCTTCATCCTTCAACCACCTTTGACCACGGGTAACCTAACGGATTGTGGTATTGACTATGACTCGTGGTCAACCAAAACCTAAATTTTCCAAACATAGTCAAACCCCTCCATATGAGTCACTTAACAACTCGTGGTGTTCTTGATGGGTCACTGGATGACTCGTCCTGTGACCTACTGCAAAAATTTTTTATTTTCTCCATTTCAACTCCGGGGTATGATCTTAGGATTTTCAGGGTATTACAATATCTCCCCCTTGGGAACATTCGTCCTTGAATGTGGAAAAACATATTGAAAAGCAGAGAAATGCAATCATCATACTCAAATACTTAACATACATGCTGAAAACTGATGGAGTGACTGACTCCTATTTGAACTATATGACTGAACTGAATTCATGAATCACATTTACATTCATTGACATGAAAGAAACTGGGGCACATCAGATGAACATGAAACTGAATAGACTACTAAGGAGGAAACTGATACCTCAAGTTGAAACTGAGCCATAGGGAAATAGATACGAGTATTTAGCCATCATATCTACTTCGGCTTCTCAGTTACTCCCTCAACATGCTGATTCCTCCATAAAACTTTGACTGAAGCTACTTCTTTGTTTCTTAGCTTACGAACCTGACAATCCAGTATTTCCACCAGAACCTCATCATAACTAAGGCTATCCTTCACACTGACATTGTCCACCGGAACAACCAGAGCTAGATCACCCAAACACTTCTTTAAGAGCGATACATGAAAAATTATATGAACTGAAGTTAATTCTGAGAGCAACTCCAACTCATATGCTACCTTGCCAACCTGTTTCACAATTCGATAAGGACTAATATAACGGGGACTGAGTTTCCCTTTCTTTTCGAATCTCATCACTCCCTTCATGGGAGATACCTTTGGAAACACCCAATCATCGACTTTAAACTCAAGTTCTCTCCTCCTCACATCCGCATAGGACTTTTGGCGACTTTGAGCTATTTTCAACCTATCCCTTATAAGCTGAATTTTCTTCATGGCCTCATGGACCGAATATGGACCTTTTATCACAGCTTCACCGACTTCAAACCAACCAATAGGTGATCTACATCTCCACCCATAGAGAGCCTCAAACGGAGTCATCTGAATGCTGGAATGGTAGTTGTTGTTACACGCAAACTCAATGAGAGGTAAATGATCATCCAAACTACCTTAGAAATCAATCACACACGCTCTCAACATTTCCTCGAGAGTTTTGAATAGTCCACTCCGCCTAACCTTCTATTTGTGGGTGAAATGTTGTGCTAAGCTTGACCTGGGTACCAACTCCCTTTCGAAACAATCTCCAAAACTGAGAGGTAAACTGAGTACCTCTATTTGATATGATGGACAATGGCACTCCGTGCTACCGAACTAGCTCTTGAATGTACAAATTAGCATAATCCTCTGCCGAAGCAGTGGTTTTGATTGGTAGAAAATGAGTTGCTTTAGTCAACCTGTCCACAACCACCCAAATAGAGTCATACTACCGACGAGTGCGAGGCAACCCTATAATGAAGTCCATATTGATCTCCTCCCATTTACAAGTAAGAATACTGATGTCTTGAAGCACACCTCCTGATATTTGATGCTCCACTTTCACCTGTTGAAAATTTGGACACTTAGTAACAAATTCTGCAATGTCCTTCATGCCATTCCACCAATAGACTTCCCATAGGTCACAGTACATATTGGTGGCACTTAGATGTATAGAGTGTCTAGAACCATGAGCCTCATGCAACATCCAATCTCTCAAATCATCAACATACGGTATACACAAACGACCCTGATATCGGAGCACACCATCTCCCCCTTTGGAGAAGAACTCCACCTTCTGATTCTAAACAACTTCCTTTAACTTTACCAAGATAGGATCCTTAGCTTTCCTAGCCTTAACATCGGTCACCAAGGATGATTCTGAACCATTTTGCACAATAACACCACCATCGGTTGAGTCAACCAAGCAAACTCCCAACCGTGCAAGCTGATGCACATCCTTTACTAACTCCTTATTCTTCTCACCTACATGGGACACACACTCCATAGAAAGTCTACTAAGAGTGTCTGCTACCATATTATCCTTGCTTGGATGGAAAAGGATACCAATATCATAATCCTTGAGTAACTCCAACCACCTCCTTTGATGTAGATTTAGATTCTTCTAGGTAAACACGTACTGTAGGCTCTTGTGGTCCGTAAACACATCTAAATGAACACTATACAAATAGTGTCTCCAAATATTCATAGAAAATACTACCACCGCTAGTTCAAGATCATGAGTCAGATAATTCTTTTCGTGGACTTTCAGCTACCTGGAAGCATAGGCTATAACTTTGTTGTGCTGCATGAGTACATAACCAAGGCCAATTCTTGAAGCATCATAATACACCACAAACCCATCGGTACCCTCAGGTATGGTTAACACTGGTGCTGAGGTAAGTCGAGTCTTCAACTCTTGGAAGCTCTTCTCACAAGCCTCCGACCATTGAAACTTCACTTTCTTCTAGGTCAGCTTAGTCAACGGGGCTGCAATGGATGAAAACCCCTTAAAAAATCTCCAATAATAACTAGCTAAACCTAAGAAACTCCTGATATCTAAAGGATTCACCAGTCTAGGCTAATTCTTCACCGCTTCTATCTTTTGAGCGTCTACCTATACACCCTCACTTGACACCACATGACCCAAAAATGCCACTTAGTTCAACAAAAACTCACATTTACTGAATTTAGCATACAACTAATGAACCTTTAGGGTCTATAGCACCACCCTCAAATGAGCGGCATGCTCATCCTCGCTCTGAGAGTATACAAGGATGTCCTCTACGAACACAATCACGAACATATCCAAATATGGCTTGAACACCCTATTCATCAAATCCATAAAAGCTGCAGGAGCATTCGTTAGTCCAAAATACATAACTACAAACTCATAGTGACCATACCGAATCCTGAAGGTTGTGTTCGGAATATCGCTCTCCCGAACCCTAAGCTGATGGTATCCGGATCTGAGGTCTATCTTTGAAAAGCACTTAGTACCCTGAAGCTAATAAAACAAATCATAAATCTTGGGGAGAGGATACTTTTTCTTGATGGTGACCTTGTTCAATTGCCGATAATCAGTACACATACGAAGAGAGTCATCTTTCTTGTGAACAAAGAGAACTGGAGCACCCCATGGGGATTTGCTAGGTGTGATGAAACCCTTGTCTAGGAATTCTTTCAACTTCTCCTTCAACTCCTTTAGCTCAGTTGGAGTACATTCTGTAAGGAGAAATAGACATAGGCTGCGTATCGAGAAGAAGGTCAATATCAAAATCAATCTCCCACTCAGGAGGAATTCCTGGTAGATCATCTGGGAACACTTCTGGGTGCTCAGACACTACAGGGACTGAATAGATAGTCGGGTTTTTGGACATAGCATCCTTAACCCTAACTAGATGGTAATGCAACCCTTAGAAATCATCTTTCTAGCCTTAAGGTAGGAAATAAAGCGACCTACAGGCACAGCTGAACTACCCTTCCACTCTAGGACTGGTTCACCCGAAAATCTAAACTCTAAAGCATGGGTTCTACAATTGATTGAGACATAGAATGTAAATAAGCAATCCATGTCGAGGATCACATCAAATCAGTCATGGCTAACTCTACTAAATCTGCTAAGGTGACTTTATGAAGAACTGTGATAGGGAAATTTCTATACACCCGTCTAGCTATAATTGAATCACCAACTGGAGTAAAGACTGAGAAGGGTTCTGATAATATTTCGGGACTTACTCCGAAACTACTAGCAGCATAGGGTGTTACAAAAGACAAAGTAGCCTCTAGATCTAACAATGCATATGCATCAAGGTGGAATACTCATAACAAACCAGTGACTACATTTGGGAAACCTCTTGCTCCTGATGGGATGATAGGGCGTAGAATCTTTTTTGGCACTGTCTGCCACCCATACTAGAAGATGCCCCGTGTTGAGCTGCGCGTGCTGGTGGAGCTGCTGAACTGGAGGTCGGGCCTCGGCCCCAATCAAGACACAGTCTGGCTTCTGGGAAATCTCTAAGCATATGTCCAGGCTTCCCACACCCGAAACAAGCACCTGAACCTGCTAAACATTGACCCACATGTCTCCGACCACATCTACTACACTCAAGAGTGTTGGTCTCTGCGGTCTACTATTCTGACCTCTCAAACCTGATGCTTATCCCCTATGATCACGCCTGGATCTAGATGGCACACTCATAGCCGAAAGCGCTGGGGTTGACAATCTCTGATGAGACTGCTGATGGTGCCTTCTAAGTCTCTATTGGGAGAATCTGAAGCTATCAGTCCTGGACCTCTTAGCCTCTCTCTCCCGCTCACTCATATGTACTGCCTCCATCTGTTGTGCGTATAGGACTATTCGAGCAAGTCAATAGCCTGATAAAGCATCGCAATCCAACAATCCTTGACTAGGTAGTACGCTACCCCATGCACGAACTGGCTCACTCGGGCCCTCTAATCTGACACCATCTCAGGTGCATACTTGGACAAGCGTATGAACTTCAATGCATACTCCTGAACAGTTATCTTCCCTTGCTTGAGGTTCACAAGAAAATTCAGATGCTTTGATCTCCTTCATCTCACGAGTGAAGAACCGATCTAGAAAAGCAGCATGAAACTCATCCCAACCAATAGGGCCTGCTCCAACTACGCTGCTATCCTTCCATTGCTTATACCATATGTCTTCAACCCCTTTCAACTGATATGAGGCTAAATCAGCGCACTCTCTCCGATCATGCCTATGATCTGGGTGATCTTTAGAACCTCATCAATAAACTCATGTGGATCCTCTTCTGCCTTAAACCCAAGGAACTCCGGTGGGTTCATCCTAAAAAAATCTCTAAATCTTGCCGTCGCTGCATTCCCATTCTGAGGGACATGTGCTACCGCCTGTTGATTGACCTGGGCGGTCAAGGCCTAGGCTAACATCTGAATGGCTTCCCTGAACTCAGCATGGGCAACTGGATCAGGTACATACTCCTCATGGGCTTATGAGGCCTGTTGATGCCCGTCTCCATTGCCATTCTCATGGCCATTTCCGTTTTAATTTCTCCTTCCATTAACTCTGCGAGGAGGCATGATTCTTCAAAGTGTATAGCATGAGTTAGAAGGATAGAGAGACATTTCATCGCACGACTTAGATTATAAAAGAAGGGAATATTTCCTAAATGTCTCATAGCCTCTTCGTCATAAGTGTGGCGCGCTTTACACCCATGAATAAGACTCTACTTAATGCGGCTTTCGAACTCCCTAGGACACTTCAAAACCTAATGATCTGATACCAAGTTTGTCACGACCCGAACATAGGCTCGGGTCGAGACACGGGACAAAGAGCCCCAAAGACGCAAAATCAACCCATGATATGAACATACATCTAGCTCAATCAAGTAAAGCGGAAGACTTAACATAAATAACATGGCGGAAATTTGACAATAACATAACAATCTCAATGTACAACCCAAGTTTGAAGTTGAATATAATCTATTGTCTGAAAAGCCTCTACATCTGATGAGTTGATTGGACAAGAGCCCAACTAACTCTCGAAATCTGAAACTAAAGATACATGAACATGACTGAATAGAAGAGGGGCCCTCGATAGATGTGGACTCACCAATAGAGATGGAGTGCTAACTCTGTAAGATGGCGAGCGACAGGGATGAGTCTAAAGATTAGAGCCTGTATCATAAAACGATACAGCATAGAGTATGCGATCAGTACATGGAATATACCGAGTATGCAATGTAAGTAAAACTACTTAAATAAGTAAAATCATTTAAAATATGCATAATATAGAACATAATCAAAATAAGAATCTGAGAGTAGGGCTTGCATGCTATTTCCTAAAATCATGATCTGAACATAACTGAACATCATAACGAAATCGAATGACCCAAAGCTGAAATCTGATAATCATAAGTAAAAATGAACATTGGGTCAAACCTGCTTTAGAACATATTTATATCATGAATGAGAAACATGCATAACAGAAATCATGAGGAACAATGGGAGACTCGTCATATAACCAACATTACCATGATAGAGCTTATGTGGTCCCAACTATCACACTCAAGTGGGTAGAGCCGTCCAAAGCCTTGGCAGGGCTAAGGACGCTACCATGCTATTGATATCAAGCTCAAAACCCATTTGGGGTAGGGGATATATCACAAGGGAGGTCCCAAAGTATATATGTAAACCTACTTTTGTGCATAGTTCTGAGGTATAGGGTTGACTGACCCTTAGCCTACTCGGCTAGACACTACTCCCAAAATCATCCATGTGCTCTCCATCATTTTCAATGAAGCTGACCATCGTCTATGGACGAAGCTCAATAATCATATAAATATAAAATTTAAAATCATACATAAGGAGCTTTAGCTCAAATCATACCACAAGATGAATATAATTTGGAGTCTTAACTCCAAAACCATGTGGTAACCTAATTCATGAAATAAAAAATCATACTAGAATTTATTGTAACACCCCGGATGTTCCTAAGACCAGACCCCGGAGTTAGATGGCGTTTAGCAGAAAAACCAGCAGGATTGCCTCAGAATGAGTCGTGGAACAACTTTTTAGGTTGCCTAACGGATCGTGGTCAATCCCGAGAGGAGCAGTTGGGAAGTGCAGCAGGTCCAATTACCACGAACGACCTGACGAGTCATCGTGTCAGGTAACGACACGTCAGGGAAGTAGTGGGAAGGTAAGGCAGAAAATCGTGGGCTTTAGTGGCAATGGACAACTTAAAAAATCGTGAGACAGGCAACGACTTGTAAAGTTGGTCGTCGGATGAAGGCTAGAGTTCTAGGATGGGGTCCCAAGCAGTGGGGTTAACGGAAGAAGGTCACGAGTCGTCATGTCAGACAATGACTCGTGAAGTGAGTCGTCAGCTCATTCGAGGGAATTTTGAGACATCGTCCAGTGTACTCAATGATAGGGCCCCACAAATCGTTGCCAACCCCACGACTCGTGAAGTGCCCCATAGGGACTGGCAGGTGGGATTTTCCTGCGTTTTTGCAGGGGTGTTTTCGTAAAATCCTATGCTTCTAACTCCTAACTATGCCATTTTGTGCATCTTATGGGATGTTTTGGAGGGGATAACTAGCCTAAACCCCCATTCTATCAAAATTCACTCTCAAACTCTTCTTCCTCCTCTCACTCAAGACTCAAGGATCCAACAAGGGTCTCCTCAAGGCTTCAAGGTGCAAGTTCAAGTGGGATTTCTTATTGAATCAAGTATGTGGATTTTTCAACAAGGATATCATTCCATCCTTGTGCCCCAAAATGTTTTATCAAAAACCCAATTCCATTATTCTAGAAAAGCATGAACTAGGGTTGCGATTTATGGGTGGTTTCTTCTACGTCTTCTATGAAATTTAAGACCCATTAGGATTAAAAGTTAAATTATGATTATGGGATTATTTTAATATCTCAAATTATGTGCTAAATGGTGAAAATGCATGATTATAGAATTTCCCTCATGAGATAGCTTAAAACTTTGGTTGGGATTTTGTTATTGTTCACTTGATTAAATCAAGAACTTGTACCCATGTTTAAAATATGTGAAAATTGCAAGAATTCTCTTAAAACCTAGAATATATGATTTGATAGATATGTTGAGATGAGATTAGAACTTATGGGCTTGATCAATGGGAAGTATGTATATGTTTTCATTATGTTTCTGATGTAAATGTTTTGGGTAAGAGGTGAACCTATGATAACGGTATAGTTAGCCCATCTTCTTTATGAATTTGAGTAAATTTTGAAATGAGTTCCATGAAATAAATATATGTTTCTACCATGATATCGTTGTACATGTTTAAGGCATGCGTTGATTATACGGGGTTTTCTTCCATAAATTAGAATATATGAATCAATGTATACATGATAAAGTGTGAATTGGACCTATGGATCCTACACGACTCTATGTTATACGTCTTATGTTATGTGCTCGTAACGTGAATGTTGGGGAAGTGTAAGGTATGATATGAATCTATAGATGTTCTTAAATGTAAGATGTGCGAATTAAATGATGATTTGATACCATGGTGATATGAATTATGGAAATAAAGCATGAGAATGATCCTTCAGGCGTTTGGGCTTATTGTTAGTAGAAAGTAGCCCTAATCCTTTCTAAACGAATATTGTATGAGGAAGTCAGTAAATTCTCATGTTTCTGATTAGCTGTAGTAGCATAGACCAGATGTATAATGTCAAATCAGTACTCCTTATATTCTAGTCATCCAGGGACTCTCCATAGCCAAGAATGTTTCCCTTGGACAGTCAGAGACTGTCCATAGCAGAGAATGACTCTCTTAGTTCAGTCGGGACTCTCCATAGTAGAGAATGACTCCCTTAGTTCAGTTGGGACTCTCCATAGTAGAGAATGTGTTCCCTAGTTCAGTTGGGACTCTCCATAGCAGAGAATGACTCCATTAGTTTATGTTATCAATTTGGCTCAGTTTCGTACAGTTCAGACTTCAGTGTAAAACAGATATAGCATAATGCAATCTCAGTTATCAGTAGACATCCAGATCAATGTATGACATTAAATTCAACTTCAGCTCTCATTATATGTTTAGTGCCTGTCCCAACGTCTGTGTTTGATGATACTTCAGAATATGAGTTTCAAATAAAAGTTCATGTGTATATGTGTATGTGACTCATAAGAGGATTGTTGCATTCTAAATCAGTTATATGTCGATGTACCCAGTTTATTTCCTTCTTGTATACTTGTATGTTTAGTTGTTTACATTTCCCCGCATGCTCAATAGATTCCAAGTACTGACCGCATACTTTATGTGTTATATCGTCTCGTGATATAGATTCAGGAATCCAGACTCAGCGCCATGGGTAGACATGCTCTTTCTTCCATCTCAGCGGATTGTGCTGAGTCCTCATCTCTGGAGGACGAGGTTTATGTTCTTAGTTCAGTTATATCTCAGTTTTCAGACTTTAAGAGTTAGCTGGGGACCTGTCCCAACAACTCATCAGTTTAGTACAGGCTTTCAGACATGTGTAATCAAATTTAATCTATGTATTATGTTTTGCTAGATTATGTCCTTAAGTTTTCAATTTGACTCCTTAAAGTTAGCTTCCGCTTAGTTATGTTGTTGTTAGTTGTTTATATTGTTAAGTGTTATGCTATGATTATGCCATGGATCCACTTGGAGCCTTTCGGGGATTCCTTGTCCCGTGTTACGACTAGGGTGTAAACTCGGGTCGTGACACTTATGGACTTGTCCAATACATAAACATGGTTGAAAAATACTTAATTCACTTGAAAACATGATCATAGACATGGGTAACTTGAGAAAATGCTTTTCATCAATAATATATCATCATGCTTTGAACATTCATCATAAATCTTAACTTTCATGAACTTCTCATGGATGGGAATTTTAATTTATAAAGCTTGAAAACAATGTAAAACTTTCCCATGAATCATAATACAATAATAGAAACATACTTAGATCAAACCCATGGTAGGAACTTGGGAATTCATGCATTGGGTTAAAACCCCATAGAATCAACATATAGATTTTCATGAATTAGAGAGGAATTGGGCATGGGTGTGAACAAATCCACCCATTCATAACTCTACATACATGAGATGAACTTATTACACCAATTCCTTTATAGCCCAAAGAGAATTGAGGAATAACTTGTAGAAAACCTAAACTTGACCACCTTCTAAGACCTCACCATGCATGCATGAATGTGAATGAGCCTAGGATGAACTCACCCCTCTTAAAACTCCCTATTTCGAGCTTAAAACGATATAGTTTAGGACCCCAGGGCTTAGGAATGATGAAATACCCTTAATGAATTTCTTGGAAAAAACTGATCTGCACTGACAACGGACATCAGAACGGTCCATTATTAGCTACTACGGTCCGTTACTAACTCCTGTTACTACCTCCCATTACTACACCCTGAACTCAGGTGTCAGATCCCCCACCACGACCGGACGGGATGGGTCGTTGCTAGGTCAAAGGAAACATTGTTGAAACTCATCCTCACCACTGCTTTAACCTGGGGATCCCTTTAAATGGCTACTAACCACGGCCCGTTGTATCCTTCAACGGGTCGTTCTACAACTCGGTACTCTCTCCTTGACCAAGGACCAGTCTCACAATGACCCCATCCCACGACTCGTTACATCACACAACGGGTCATTCCTAGACTCATTACTTCTACTCCAAACCTACAGTACCTCACCATGGACACATCCAATGGGTCGTTAGTCGCACCAACGGCCCGTATCACGACCCGTTCTGAGAAAATTTTCCAAATTTCTGCCACTTTTCATTTTATAAATGTCGGGCCTAGAGCCAGGCACTTTTGGGGTATTACAATATCTCCCCCTTGGGGACATTCGTCCTTGAATGTGGGAAAATATACAGGGAACAGATAAATGCAATCATCATACTCAATTTCTGATCATACAGGCTAAAAACTAACAGAATGACTAACTCCGATTTAAACTACATGACTGAACTGAATTCATGAATCATACACACATCCAGTTACATGAAAGGAACTGGGGCACATGAACTGAACATGTAATTGAATAGAGTTTTAGGACAAAAACTGATACCTCAAGCTAGAACTGAGCCGGTATGGAATAAATGTGGGTACCTAGCCGTCATATATGCTTTGGCTTCCCATGTAGCTCCCTTCACATGTTGATTCCTCCATAACACTTTAACTGAACCTACTTCCTTGTTCCTTAGCTTGTGAACCTGCCAATCCAGTACTTCCAATGGAACCTCTTCATAACTAGGGATGTCTTTCACACCGACACTATCCACCGGAACAACTAGAGCTGGATCACCCAAACACTTCTTTAGGAGCGATACATAGAAAATTGGATGGACTGAAGCTAATTCTAAGGGCAACTCCAATTCATATGCTATCTTGCCAACCCATTTCACAATCCGGTACGAGCCAACATAATGGGGACTGAGTTTCCCTTTCTTTCTGAACCTCATCACTCCCTTCATGGGAGACACCTTCAGAAACATTCAATCATCAACTTCGAACTCAAGTTCCCACCTCCTCACATCGGCATAGGACTTTTGGAGACTTTAAGCTGTTTTCAACCTATCCTGTATGAGCTGAACCTTCTCCATAGCCTCATGGACTGAACCTGGTTCTATCATCACAGCTTCACCGACTTCAAACCAACCAATAGGCGATCTACATTGCCACCCATAGAGAGCCTCAAACGGAGCCATCTGGATGCTGGAATTGTAGTTGTTATTGTATGCAAATTCAATAAGAGACAAATGGTCATCCCAACAACCCTTGAAGTCAATCACACATGCTCTCAACATTTCCTCGAGAGTCTGAATTGTCTACTCCGCTTGGCCATCCATTTGCGAATGAACTAATGTGCTGAGGTTAACCTAAGTACCAAGTCCTTTTTGAAATGACCTCCAAAACTGAGGGGTAAACTGGGTACCTCTGTCTGATATGGTTGACAAGGGAACTTCATGCAACCGAACTAGCTCTCAGATGTATAGTTTGGCATAATCCTCCGCTGTAACAATAGTTTTGACCTATAGAAAATGAGCGGCTTTGGTCAACTTGTCAATGACCACCCAAATGGAGTCATACTGCAGATGAGTGCAAGGCAACCCTATGATGAAGTCCATGTTGATTTTCTCCCTCTTCCGAGTGGGTATATAGATATCCTAAAGCACACCCCCCAGTCTCTGGTACTCAACCTTCACTTACTGAGAGTTTCAACACCTAGCTACAAATTTTGCGATATCCTTCTTCCTGCCATTCCACCAATAGACTTCGCATAGGTCATGGTACATATTGGTGGCACCTGGATGTATTGAATACTTGGAACCGTGAGCCTCATGCAACATTTGATTTCTCCAGTTATCAACGTCCGGAACACACAAATGACACTGATATGGAAGCACACCATCTCCCCATTTGGAAAAGACCTCTACCTCCTGATTCTGAACGGCTTCCTTTAACTTTACCAAAATAGGGTCCTCGTCGTGCCTAGATTTTACATCAGTCACCAAGGATGCTTCTGATCTATTCTATACTATAACACCGCCATCGGTCGAGTCGACCAAATGAACTCCTAACCTTGCATGCCAATGCACATCCTTCACCAGCTCCTTCTTTCCCTCATCCACATGGGACACACTCTCCATCAAGAGTCTACTAAGTGCGTCTCCTACTACATTGGCCTTACCCCGATAGTAAAGGACACTCATATCATAATCCTTGAATAACTCCAACCACCTCCTCTGACGTAGATTTAGATCCTTCTGTGTAAACACATATTGTAGGCTTTTGTGGTCCGTAAACACATCTACATGGACCCCATAGAAATAGTGTCTTTAAGGCAAATACCACTGCCGCCAATTCAAGATCATGGGTCGAGTAATTCCTTTCATGAACCTTCAGCTGCCTGTAAGCATATTCTATGACTTTACCATGCTGCATCAATACACAACCAAGGCCGATTCTAGATGCATTGCAATACACCACAAACCCATCAGTACAGGAGGTGCTGAGGTGAGTCGAGTCTTCAACTCCTGGAAGCTCCCCTCACAAGCATCTGACCGTTGGAATATCACTTTCTTTTGGGTCAATTTAGTCATTGGCGCTGCAATAGCTGAAAATCCCTCAACAAATCTCCGATAATAACAAGCTAAGACCAACAAACTCCTGATATTGGAAGGATTCACCGGTCTGGGCCAATTCTTTACCGCTTCTATCTTCTGAGAGTCCACATTTATGCCCTCACTCGACACCACATGATACAAAAATGCCATGAGTTCAACAAAAACTCACACTTGCTGAATTTTTCATATAGTTGACGATCCTTGAGAGTCTATAGTACCACCCTCAAATGAGCGGGATGATCCTCCTTGCTCCGAGAGTATATCAAGATGTCATTAATAAACACGATCACGAACATATCCAAGTACGACTTAAACATCCAGTTCATCAAATCCATAAAATCTGTAGGAGCATTCATTAGTCCAAAAGACATAAAATACAAACTCATAATGACCGTACCGCATCCTGAAGGCTATCTTCGGGATGTCACTCTCTCGAACCCTAAGATGATGGTATCCGGATCTGAGGTCTATCTTCGAAAAACACTTGGCACCTTGAAGCTGGTCAAACAAATCATCAATCCTGGTTAGAGGGTTACTGTTCTTGATGGTGACCTTGTTCAATTGCCAATAATCAATACACATATGAAGAGAACCATCTTTCTTTCGGACAAAGAGAACTAGTGCATCCCATGAGGATTTTCTCGATTTGATAAACCCCTTATCTAAAAGGTCTTTCAACTGCTCCTTCAACTCCTTTAACTCGGCTGGAGCCATTTTGTAACGAGGAATGGATATAGGCTGCATATCCAAAAGAAGGTCAATACCAAAATCAATCTCCCGCTCGGGAGGGATTCCCTGTAAATCATCTAGGAAGACTTCTAGGTACTCACATACTACTGGGCTGACTAGATAGTCGGGGTCTCGGATGTAGCATCCTTAACCCTAACTAGATGGTACATGCAACCCTTGGAGATCACATTTCTAGCCTTAAGATAGGAAACGAAATGGCCTACAAGCACAGCAGAACTACTCTTCCATTCTAGGACCAACTCACCCGGAAATCTAAACTCCACTACCCGGGTTCTACTATTAATTAAGGAAGAACATGAAAATAGCTAATCCATGTCGAGGATAACATCAAAGTTGGTCATGGCTAACTCTACTAGATCTACTGAGGAGAATTTCTGAAGGACTGTGATCGGGAAACTTCTATACACCCATCTAGCTATAACTGAATCACCCACTGGAGTAGAGACTGAAATGGGTTCTGACAAGATTTCGCAGGTGGCTCCAAAACTGCTAGCCACATAAGGTGTCACAAAAGATAAGGTAGCCCCTGGATCTAACAAAGCATATACATCAATATGGAAAACTTGTAACATACCCGTGGCTACATCGGGGAGGCCTCCTGCTCCTGGCGAGATGCTAAGGCATAGAATCTGTTTTGGCGCTGACCACCACCTGTGCTAGTAGATGCCCCCTACGGACTGGCGTGCGGGTGGAGCTGTTGAACTGGAAGCTAGGCCTCAGCCCCTATCATGGCCCTATCGAGCTGTTGGGCAATCTCTGAGCACATGTATAGTCTTTCTGCACCCGCAGCAAGCACCTGTACCCGCCAAACACTGACCTACGTCCCCCGACCACACCTTCTGCAAACTGGGATATTGGAATCCACGGGCTTGCTGCTCTGACCCCTAAAGCCTGATGCTCGTCCTCTCTGGTCGTGCCTAGGTCTGGATGGCACACTCATCGCTGAAGATGCTGGGGATGAATATCTCTGGTGGGTCTGCTGTCGGTGCCCACCACCTGGTCTCAGCTAAGAGAATCTATAGTTGTCTGTCCTAGCCCTCTTGACCTCTCTCTCCCTCAAATGTGCTGCCTCCATCTGTTGGGCGTATAAGACTATTCGAGGGAAATCCATATCCTATTGGAACATAGTGGTCCTGCAATCCTTTTCCAGATAGTCTGCCACCCTATGAACAAACTTGCTCACTCGCGCCCATTGATCCACCACTAACTTTGGGGTGTACTTTGACAGACGAGTGAAATCTAGGGTATATTCCTGCACTGTCATCTTCCCCTACTTAAGATTCATGAACTTCGTTGCCTTCAACTCCCTCATTTCACGAGGGAAGAACCAATCTAGAAAAGAGACATGAAACTCCTCCCAACTGATAGGGCCCACTCTGGCTGTCCTACTATCCTTCCACTGTCTAAACCAAATGTGTAAGACCCCCTTTAACTGATATGAGGCCAAATCAGCACATTCTTCTCCATTCATCCCCATGACCTTGGTGATCATCAAAATCTCATCAATAAACTCATGTGGATCCTCGTCCACCTTTGACCCAAGAAACTCTGGTGGGTTCATCCTGAGGAAATCTCTGACTCATGCTACCACCGCATTCCGGTTCTACGGGACATGTGCCACTGCCTGCTGGTTGACCTGGGCGGTCAAGGCCTATGCTAGCATTTGAATGGCTGCCCTGAATTCAGTGTGGACAACCGGCTCCGGTGCCTGGTGCTCATGGACTAGTGGGGCTTGTTGGTGTCCATCCCCATTGCCATCCTCATGGCCATTTCCATTCCTATTCCTTCTACCGTTAACTCTGCGTGGAGGCATGATTCTGCAATCATGAATAGCACAAGTTAGAAGGATAGAGACATTTCATCACATGACATAGATAATGAAAGAAGGAACATTTCCTAAATGTCTCGTAGCCTCTTCGTCATAAGTGTGGTGCACTTCACACCAATGAAAAAGACTCTACATAACACAGCTTTCAAACACCTTAAGACACTTCCAAACCTATTGCTCTGTTACCAAGTTTGTCATGACCCGAGCATAGGCCCGGATCGAGACACGGGACAAGGAGCCCCGAGAGACTCCTAGTAGACCCGTAGCATGAACATACATCTAACCCAATCAAGTAAAGCAGAAGACTTAACATAAATAACATGCCAAAAATTTGAACATAACATAACAATCTGAATGTACAACCCAAGTCTGACGCTGAATACAATCTATCATCTGAAAAGCCTCTACACCTGATGAGTTGATGGGACAAGACCCCAACTAACTCTCTAAATCTAAAACTAAAAATATGTAAACATGACTGAATAGAAGAGGGGCCCTCGACAGATGAGGACACCAATAGAGACTGAGTGCTAACTCCGGAAGCTAGCTAGCAACGGGGCTATTTCTGAAGATCGGAGCCATTTAATAAAATGATACAGTATAGAGTATGCGGTCAGTACGTGGAATGTACCGAGTATGCAAGCTAAGTAAAATCTCTTAAATAAGTAAAATCATTTAAAACATGCATAATATAAAACTTAATCAAAATAAGAATCCGAGAGTAGGGCTTGCATGTTATTTTCTGAAATCATGATCTGAACATAACTAAACATCATAACTTAATCGAATGACCCAAAGCTGAAATCTGATAATCATAAGTAAAAATGAACATTGGGTCAAACCTATTTTAGAACATATATATATCATGAATGAGAAACATGCATAACTAAAATCATGAGAAATAATGGGAGACTCATCATATAACTAACATTACCACGATAGAGCTTACGTGGTCTCAACTATCACACTCAAGTGGGTAGAGTCGTCCAAAGCCTTGTCAGGGCTAAGGACACTACCATGAAATCGGTATCAAGCTAAAGGCCCATTCGGGGTAGGGGATAGCTCACAAGGGATGTCCCAAAGTATATATGTAAACCTACATTGGCGCGTAGTTCTGAGGCATAGGGTTGACTGACCCTTAACCTACTTAGTGCTAGACACTACTCCCAAAAATATGGATGAAGCTGAATAGTCATATACATATAAAATTTGAAATCATACATGAGGAGCTTTGGCTCAAACCGAATCACAAGTTGAACATAATTGGGAGTCTTAACTCCAAAACCATGTGGTAAGCTAATTCATGAAATTATAAATCATACTTGAACTTATAGACTTTCCCAATACTTAAACATTCTTGAAGAATACTTAATTCGCTTGAAAACATGATCGTAAACATCGGTAACTTGAAAACATGCTTTTCATCAATAATATCTCATGATTCTTGAACATTCATCATAAATATCAACTTTCATGAACTTCTCATGGATGGGAATTTAATTTATAAAGCTTGAAAACATGATTATTATTGAAAACAATGTAAAACTTGCCCATGAATCATAATCAAATAATAGAAACATACTTAGATCAAACCCATGGTCGGAACTTGGGAATTCATGCATTGGGTTAAAACCCCATAGAATAAACATATAGATTTTCATGAATTAGAAAGGAATTAGGCATGGGGGTGAACAAATTCACCCATTCATAACCCTATATACCTGAGATGGACTGATTACACCAATTCCTTGATAGCCGAAAGAGAATTGAGGAAGAACTTGTAGAAAACCTAAACTTGATCACCTTCTAAGTCCTCACCTTGCATGCATGAATGTGAATGAGCCTAGGATGAACTCATCCCTCTTAAAACTCCCTGTTTTGAGCTTAAAATGATTTAGTTTAGGACCCTAGGGCTTAGGAATGACAAAAATACCCTTAATGAATTTCCTGGATAAAACTGATCTGCCAGTGACAACGGACGTCAAAATGGTCTGTTGTTAGCTCCTATGGTTTGTTACTACCTCCCGTTACTACACCTTGAACTCAGGTCTCAGATCCCCCACCACGACCAGACAGGACAGGTGGTTGCAAGCTCAAATGACATGTTGTTGAAACTCATCCTCACCACTGCTTTAACATAGGGATCCCTTTAAACGACTACTGACCACGACCCGTTGTATCCTGCAACAGGTCATTCTTTGACTCATTACTCCCTCTTTAACCAAGGACCAGTCTCACAACGACCCCATCCTAAGACTCATTACATCACACAACGGATCATTCCTTGACCCGTTACTTCCACTCCAAACCTGCAGTACCTTACCATGGACACATCCAATAGGTTGTTAGTCACACCAACAACTTTTATCATGACCCGTTCTGAGAAAATTTTCTAGATTTCTTCCACTTTTCATTTTTTAAATCTCGAGTCTAGTCCTGGGAACTTTCGGGGTATTACAAAGAACCCCCAGAGGCTCCAAGTCGACCCATGGCATGAACATAGTATCTAACTCATTCAAATAATATGGAAGATCTTCATGAATAACATAGCGGAAGTCTAAACAGAACATAACATTTGAATACATACATAAGTCTAAAGATGAATACAAATTATGTCCGAAAAGCCTCTAATACTGACGGGTTGATGGGACAAGACCCCAACCAACTCACTATAGTCTGTGAACTAAAAATATGAAACATATCAGATAAGAAAGGCCCTCAAAAGATGAGGACTCACCAACTCTGATCGGAGAGTGCTAATGTTGGGAATCTGGCTATTGGCGGGACTGAGTCTGAATATCGGAGCCTGTATCATAAAACGATACAGCATAGAGTATGCGGTCAGTACATGGAATGTACCGAGTATGCAAGGTAAGTAAAACCGCTAAGTAAGTAAAAACATAAATCATATATATTATAAAACATAATCAAGATAAGATTCTGTGAGTGGGACTTTCATGCTATTTTCTGAAATCATGATCTGAACATAATTGAATATCATAACTTAATTGAATAACCCAGAGCTGAAAAGTAATAATCATAAATAAACTGAACATTGGGTCAAACCTGTTGTAACATCATATTATGACTGATGAACATGCACAACTGAAATCATGAGGAACAATTGGAGACTCATCAAGTAACCGACATTACCACAATAGAGCTTACATGGTCCCGACTATCACACTCAAGGGGGCAGAGCCGTCCAAAGCCTTGTCAAGGCTAAGGATGCTACCGTAATATCAATACCATTATGAAGGCCCCTTGGGGCTAGGAGAAGATCACAAGGGAGGTCCCAAATAATATAAACATACCTATGTTGGCGCCAATTCTGAGGCATGGGGTTGACTGACCCTAAGCCTACTCGGTGCTAGACACTATTTCCAAAAACATGCATATGCTCTCCATCATTTTTCAATGAAGCTGACCGTCATCCAGTGATGAAGCTAAATAATAACGTACATACATAAATTTGAAATCATAACATGAGGATCCTTGGCCCAAACTATACCACAAGTTGAAAATAATGGAGTCTAGACTCCAAAACCATGTGGTAAGCTAATTCAAGAAATCATAAAAGCATACTTGATCATATGGGCTTGCCTAATGCTTACACATACTGGAAATCAACTTGATTTACTTTGAAAACATGAACATATACATGGGTATGTCTAAATCATACTTTCTTCATAAACAACTCATCATACTTGAACACATATCTCATGGATCTCAACTTTTAAGAACTTTCATGGATGGGCATCATACTTTAGAAAACTTGAAAACATAATTTATAACTTACAACATTGTAAAATTTGTCCATTAATCATAATTCAACATTCAAAACATTCTTAGATCATACCCATGATTGATACTGTTAAGTTCGTCACGACTCGAACATAGACCCGGATCGTAACACAAGATAAGGAGCCCCGAGAGACTCCAAGTCAACCCATGGCATGAACATTCATCTAACTCCATATCATTAAAGCAGAATACTTAACATAATGATATAGTGGAAGCATAAACATAACATAACATGATAAGTGGAACATACTACATACATAACAGTTAAGTACTACGTATAGTTTGAAAGCCTCTAATGTATCTGATGGGTTGATGGGACAACATCCCCAACTAACCCGACAAAGACTGAAAACTAAAAGAAACATCAATGTCTGAAACAAATGGTCCTCGGAGAATGAGGACTCACCACAAGCTGGGTGCTAAACTCCGAGATGAACTACTGATGGTGTTGAAGCTGAAGATCAGAGCCTGTATCATAAAACGATACAACATAGAGTATGCGGTCTGTACATGGAATGTACCGAGTATACAAGGTAAGTAAAAAAGACATTTAAAAGTACATAAAAGCTCATAAATGATCATAAGAGTAGGAAAACATGCTAGTATCATAAATATCATAAGATAACATAAGGTTCAAGGTTTTCAAATCATTCGCAAACCGTTCATTATCATAATCATAAGAGAAACTTCATTAAATCATCACTTGAGCCAAATAACATAAACATAAGAATGCATAAAATATGTGGAACAGTGGGAGGACTCATCATAATTGAAACCATCATGATAGAGCCTTATATGATGCCCCAACTATCTCACTCAAGTGGGTAGAGTCGCCCCTGGCTTGCCAGGCGAGGGATGCGTATTATATGATATCACAAAAGAGGGGCTCATTAACATCGTAATGTATTAATATAAACCTACAGTGGCACGTAGGATAGAGACACCGGTGTAGTCCTTTGATTGTCGGGCTGCTCGGTGCTAGACATTACTCCCAAAAAACATGCACATTAGGATAGTATGTAAATCAATAACATCATTCATTGAGATTCATGGAAAAATAAACATTTTCATCATTGATCCCCATTAAATACATGATTAGCCAAGACACAAGGGCCCTTTAGTAGGCCAACATCATAAATCGATAAATCATGAGATCCATTTCATAAGTTGTAAATCATTCTTGAACATATGGGCATTTCCCAATACTTTACCATGCTTGAAAATACTCAATTCAGTGGAAAACATGATTATAAACATGGTAACTTGAAAACATGCTTTTCGTCATCAATAATTGATCATACATGAATATTCATCACAAACCTCGACTTTCATGAACTTTTCATAAATGGGAATTTTAATTTGAAAAATTTGAAACATGAATTTTAATGAAAAACAACACAAAACTTGACCATAATTTGTAATTCCATAATAGTAACTCAATTAGATCAAGCCCATGTAGAGAAATTAAAATTTCATGCATTGAGAAAAAACCCCATAGAATTTAGATAGGAAATCCCATGAATTAAAAGAGATTGGGCATGGGTGTGAAAGGATTCACTCAATCATAACCCTACATACCTAGGGAAAATCAAATCTCACCGCTCCTTGAAATCCCAAATGGGAAATTTGAAGAAAACCTTGAAGAACAAGCTTGATCACCTCCTCAATCCCTTAACTTTGCATGCATGACAATGAATAAGCCTAGGGTGGGTTTTACCCTCAATAAACACTAATTTTCCAACCTTAAATGACGTAGTTTTGGACCCTAGGACTTAGGAATAACAAAAATGCCCTTAATGAAATCCCTGAAATTTCTGCATTGGGTGAACCAACGGACGGTCCCACGAGTTGTTACATGATACCACAACTCGTGGTATCGAGCCGTTGGATCTATCCTATTTCACACCTTCATATTCCTTGCCACGACTTGACAGGACAAGTCGTTGTCCCAAATGACAACTCATTAAGTCATCTGTTGTTCTCCTGCCCTGACCTGCACCAATCTTTCCCACGAGTCTCACCACAACTCATTACTTCCTCCAACGAGTCGTGGTTGCCTTCCGTTACATTGACTGGAGAATGTTGACATTTCTTCCCACGACCTGTTACTCCTCACCACGGGTCATGCAATGACCCGTTACTTCCCCTTAAGCTAAGGACCAGTTCCCACCACGACTTCACACGACGACTCATTGTAACGAACAATGAGTCGTTACTTCGCTTGTTACTTCCCATTGTTACCAGGGCAACCTTCCCACGAATACTTCCCATAGGTCGTTGGTTGTACCAACGATCTTTTGGGTCATCCGTTCTGTGGGATATTTCCTAATTTCAGCGAACTCCCATTTTAAAATCCCAGGTCTAATCTTAGGCACTTCTGGGGTATTACAATATCTCCTCCTTGGGAACATTCGTCCTTGAATGTGGGAAACATATAGAAAACAGAGAAATGCAATCATCATATACAAATACTGATCATTTAAATTGATAACTGACGGAATGACTATTTCCATTTCAAACTACATAGTTGAGCTGAATTCATGATTCTTATACACATCCATATACATAAAAGAAACTTGAACACATGAACTGAACATTAAAATTGAATAGAGTTTTAGGGAAAAAACTGATACCTCAAGCTGGAACTGAGTCAGTAGAGAATATATGTGGGTATCCAGCTATCATATCCGCTTCATCTTCCCACGTGGCTCACTCAACATGATGATTCCTCCATAAAACTTTAACTGAAGCTACTTCCTTGTTCCTTAGGCTTCGAACCTAACGATCCAATATTTCCACCAGGACATCCTCATAACTAAGGCTGTCTTTCACACCAGCACTTCCACCAGGACAACTAGAGTTGGATCACCTAGACACTTCTTTAAGAGTGACATATGGAAAACATGATACATAGAAGCTAATTCTGAGGGAAACTCCAATTCATATGCCACCTTGCCAACCTGTTTCACAATCCGGTAGGGGACAACATAATGGGGGGTGAGTTTTCCTTTCTTACCAAATCACATTACCCCCTTCATGCGAGATACCTTAATAAACACCCAATCATCAACTTCAAATTCTAATTCTCTCCTTCTCACGTTGGCATAGGAATTTTGGCAAATCTGGGCAGTTTTCAGCCTGTCCCTTATCAATTGAACCTTCTCCATAGCCTCATGAACCGAATCTGGTCCTACCATCTCTGCTTCACCAACCTCAAACCAACCAATGGGATATCTACATCTCCGCCCATAGAGAGCCTCAAATGGAGCCATCTGGATGCTGGAATGATAGTTGTTACTATATGCAAACTCGATAAGAGGCAAATGATCATCCTAACTACCTTTGAAGTCGATTATGCATGCTCTCAACATGTCCTCGAGAGTCTGCATTGTCCGCTCCGCTTGGATCCGTTTGTGGGTGAAATGATGTGTTGAGCTTAACCTGAGTACCAAGCCCCTTTGGAAACAACTTCCAAAACTGAGAGGTGAATTAGGTAACCCTGTCTGTAAGGATGGATAAGGTCACTCCATGCAATCGAACTAGCTCCTGGATATATAGTTTGGCATAATCTTTTGCCGAATCCGTGGTTTTAACCGGTAGAAAGTGGGCAGCCTTGATCAACCTATCCACCACAACCCAAATGGAGTCATACTGCCGGCGAGTACGAGGTAAACCTGTGATGATATCCATATTAATTTCTTCCCACTTTCAAGTAGGAATACTGATGTCCTGAAGCATACCTCCTAGTCTCTAATGCTCAACTTTCACTTGTTGACAGTTTGGACACTTAGCCACAAATTCTGCTATGTCCTTCTTTATGCCATTCCACCAATAGATTTCCCATAAGTCACGGTACATCATGGTGGCACCTGGATGGATAGAATACCTGGATCCATGATCCTTATGCAACATCCAGCTCCTCAAATCGTCAACATCCAGAACACATAGGCGACCCTAGTACTGAAGCACACCATCTCCCCCTTTGGAGAAGACCTCTACCTTCTGATTTTAAATGGCTTCCTTCAACTTTACCAAAATTCGATCCTCATCTTGTATAGCTTTTACATCAGTCACCAGGACGATTCTGATCCGTTCTGAACTACAACACCGCCATCGGTCGAGTCAACCAACCTAACTCCCAACCTTGCGAGTCGATGCTCATCCCTCACCACCTCCTTCTTTCCTTCATCCACATGAGAAACACTCTCCATAGAGAATCTACTAAGTGTGTCCGCTACTATATTAGCCTTTCCCGGATGATATAGCACACTCATATTGTAGTCCTTGTGTAACTCCAACCACCTCCTTTGTCGAAGATTGAGAACCTTCTGAGTAAACACATATTGTAAGCTCTTATGGTCCGTAAACACATCCACGTGGACCCCATACAAATAATGTCGCCATATCTTCAAGGCAAATAACATTGCAGCCAATTTAAGATCATGGATCAGGTAATTCTTCTCATGAACTTTTAGCTGTCTGGAGGCATATGCTATAACTTTCCCGTGTTTCATCAATACATAGCCAAAAACGATCCTTGAAGAATCACAATACACCACTAACCCATCAGTACCCTCCGGTAGAGTTAACACTGGAAGCTCTTCTCACAAGCCTTCGACCATTCGAATTTCACCTTCTTTTGGGTCAATTTGGTCAAGGGTGATAAAATAGATGAGAAACCTTCAACAAATCTCTGATATACGAGAAACCTTCAACTAAACTCCGATAGTAGCCAGCTAAACCCAAAAAGCTTCGGATATCGGAAGGATTCACAGGTCTAGGCTAATTCTTCACCGCTTCTATTTTCTGAGAGTCCACCTGTATGCCCTTACTGGATACCACATGGCCCAAAAACACCACGGAGTCCAACCAAAACTCATACTTGCTGAATTTAGCATATAATTGGCAATCCTTGAGAGTCTGTAGCACCACCCTCAAACGAGCGGCATGCTCCTCCTCGCTCCGAGAGTATATCAAGATGTCATCAATAAACACAATCACGAACATGTACAAGTATGGCTTGAACATCCTGTTCATCAAATCTATAAAAGCCGCAGGAGCATTCATTAGTCCAAAAAACATAACTACAAAATCATAATGACCATACCATGTCCTGAAGGCTATCTTCAGGATCTCGCTCTCCCGAACTCTGAGCTGATGGTACTCGGATCTAAGATCTATCTTTGAAAAGCACTTGGCACCCTGAAGCTAGTCAAATAAATCATCAATCTTGGGCAGAGGATACTTGTTCTTGATGGTGACTTTGTTCAATTGTTGATAATCAATGCACATCCAAAGGGAACTATCCTTCCTTCGGACAAATAAGACTGGTGCACCCCAAGGAAACTTGCTTGGTCTGATGAAACCCTTATCTAACAGGTTGCTTCTGCTCCGACTCACACACAAGCGCACGCGGTCGTACAAGTAATATAGTGGCCCTTTTTAGAGTCGGATGTTGAACCCACAAGGACTAGACCAATTTAGTGAATATTCAAGTTCAAGTGTTAAAATTAACTTCACAAGTGTTGATTATCGTAGTTTTGGGAAATTATAATTAAGTCTAGGGGTGGTCACAAAACAAACTGGAAATGATATAAGAAGCAATTAGAATTAAGGCCTAATAATCATGCAATGCTACACTTCGTAATGGTTCACTTATGAAATTATCAATTGTTGTCTCACATAGTTGGAAATGTGATGTTCATGGTCTCTCGAGCCTCTAAACACGACAAACTAGCCTCACAACTACATCCTTGAGCGGGGATGTGCCTAGTTCGTGGGCAATTTAACTAGGTGGATGTGGTTTACGGGGTTTGTGCTCTTGATTAGGGACTTTCGTACCTCTAATCATTTAACCTAACTTAGCTTCACAACTACTTCTACAAGTGGTGGAGTGACAATTCTAAGCCGGTGTCTTTCTATCATCCCGTTTTATCAACCAAGCAATTTAGGTATAATATTTATCCTAATTGTGAATCATATCGAAAGATAAGAACTTACTCCCTACATACCTATGTTCTTGCCTAGGGTTACTCTTTCAAGCTTTTACCTAGCTTAACATGTATGTTTTCTTGGTGATCAGGCATAAAAATAACCATAATAAAGAATGTAAGACAAAACAACAATTAACAACTCAAACCAAAATGAATTCATTCATTACAATCATATCACATGGCCTCAACCCTAGGGGAAGGGCTTTAGCCACTCATGTTCATACAATAACTTAAAAACATCATTAAAGTAGAGTACTTACAATAATAGGTAAAAGAGAATGTAAAATTAGTGAATCCTAGGTGAGTTCCTCACTTCTCCCTGCGCTCCTCTACAGTTTTCAGAAAATATTTCATGAAAAAATGATTTTAGAAGCTAAGGGTTCAATTTATACTAAGCTTAAAAAATGCAAAATTTGTCCTGTGGTGGAATAGCTCCGTGTCATGGAGGCTATCCAGATATTTTCCTCCGTTCCATGGAGAAAATGTGGACAGCTACTGGAACGTGTCTTCTCGGTAGGTCTTGCGCGAGGTACCTGCGCGTCACCCAGCGTGGCACGCTACAAGTCGCGTCATGCGCCTGCCGTGGCACATTGCCATTGCGCAGGGCCACTGGATTGACATTCTCACGTGCGCATCCTTGGCGTGCCAAGGCGCTGGGTGTGACACACGCACAGCGTGGCACGCTGCCCTAGCGCGGCCAGCATTCCCTTTGGCCTGCCATATAACCTTCATTTGCCATCAAGTATGAACTTAATTCCTTTGCTTCAACCATCACATTTTAGTACCTCACATGTATTTTGCACCTACAAAACAAGGACTAATCATTTTGGTTATTTATACACATAATTAATAGAAATCACATGAGAATATAATTAATTTAATTGATAAACATGACTTAATTAAGTTATAAAATAGCACTTGGGCACATAATTATGCCCAATATCACTACCCCACACTTAAAGCCTTATTCATCCTCGAACAACTCTTTTACATCTCATGCACATGAAGACTCTCATATAGCTAATTGAAGCAAAGATAACTCAAGTTATGCTGCCACGATTGTTTTAGATGCAAGTTAAAGATATAGCATGCAAGATATAACCATTAAAATCAAATATAACTATGTTAAGACTTCCTAACCTCAAGAATGGACTCTCAATCTCAACAAACTCATGCTAATTAACTGATCAAGAAATCCAACATGAATTTTATCCTTCATTAAACATGTGCCCTCACAGCAAGAGAGTTACCCATTTCTCACTCATGATTCTTCAAACTTAGAACATGTATGGGTCTATGCATAAGAGATAAGATCACTCTCACAAAGAATTCACATGCCACGTGTATTGACCCATAAGCTTGCCTTTAGTGTTTTACTCCACTAATTTAAGAATGTTCGAAAGTAAGATCATGTAGGACTTAATGGGTTGTAATGTAAGCTAAGGGCGGGTAGATACTATTATGGCTAGCAATAGTGACTATCTTCCCTAAGCGCTTTAATCTACCACACTTCCATTAGGAATTTCCATCCTCCTACTTCACCTTTATACTTTTCAACTCCCATTTCCTCTTTTGTTTCCCCATTTCATTATGCACACTTAAGTTGGTAGTACGGAGTACTTGAGAAATTTTCTTTGATTTTCTTTTTCGCTCTTTTCTTCTTTTACTCCCTACTAACTCTTATTCATTATTAAACAAATGCACCTCTATTCTTCTCTTCAACTCCCACAACTACTATTTTCCTTCTTATTTCACTTCTCACTCCTCAACTTCTTTCCAATTTCACATAAGCGCTTAGGAGTTTTGGATCAAAGTAAAGGCTAATGAAAAGAAAGGATTAAACTCATTTTGTGGCTAGCAAAGAATAGGCTAAAGGCTCAATGGGGCTAACTAGGATCAGACATTCAAGGTAGGTAAAGTAAGGGATTAATATTAGGCTCATTCAAAGAAAGGCCTAAATCATCTCCTATAATTGACATCCCTAACTTCATTTTGTATACACACCAAGCAAGTTCTAGACACTACCCAATAGCATGGAATATTCAAAATCTTTACACTCACAACACATGCTCAATTAAAGACAAATTTAGCAGACTCTTACTCAGCTAATCACAAGAATGCAAAATTCAGCTTTAAGCACATCGAGTCATATCCAAGAGCTTAGGTGTCTCAAGAAGAGTTATACAACTACTCACATGCTTCAAAATTTGCAACAGTTGCATCACACAATCATACATAGCACATAACAAGAACATCAAGCTATCAATTAACTACGGGTTCACAAGTAAATACCTATTGACTAATTTTTCCTCAAGACGGTCGTCATCCATCCATCATCGGGAACAGTCCCTAACTATGACTAAAATAGCTATGTACAGACAAGGAAAAATTGTATTCATCATTTCAAAGTGCCCCCCCCCCAATCGGAAAAGAACCAAAAAGAAAAACCAACAGGTGGATGAATCATGCTCAACTCAAAAAAATTTCATCAACCATACCTTACAAAGCACTGATTCCATCCCAAAATCATTAAGCAAAAAATTTTGAAATTTTCCTCATCTCACACTTAAAATATGCTATGTCCCCCAAAGCATCAAATTAGGATTCAAAAAGGGTGAGAAATACTCCCTGAGGCCTCTAGGGCTAGCTACCGCATGTTTTTCTTCATTTTTGTACAAGTGGGTTGTCAACCACACATTTTTCCTGTCTCATGCTTCTTAGCTTCCTCTTGCAAGGGTACTTAGACTTCCCCTCTATCTATGCTTAATTCACCACCAAAAACAACAACAAGATGAAAATAAACAAAATCAATACAAAGAAAAAAAATAAAATTGTACCTGTGGTACCCTTGAGATGCCTCCCAAGCAGCGCCTAATTTTACGTCGCGGCACGGCATGGACTATCCTTTTCAGGACCTCCTCAAACAACTATTCCATTTCGAGAACCATCTTCTTCTCTTTTTATTTTTCGAGGGAACAGCCTCCACCCTGTCCCTCTCTTCTTCCCACTTCTTTTCTAACTGAAACCCTCCATCAGATTCAAGATGAAAAGTAATCATCTTCTGTGGCTGTGGACCTATGGAATTTGTCACCCCACACTTAGCCTCTAACAACACACTAACCTTACAAAGGTCTCTGTAGTGTGTGGGTGGATTAATATCTTGGTAGACCAAGAAGAGTTCTTCTTCATCATCGACCTTCATTTTTAGGGTCCCTGCTCTTACATTGATAATTTCTTCTCCGGTGACCAAGAAAGGTCGTCCCAAGATCAGGGGTACCTTATCATCAACTTTAAAATCAAGTATGATGAAGTCAGCGGGTATAATGAACTTACCCACTTTGATGAGAAGGTCCTCTATTATTCCATTTGGTTCCACTTGAGACTTGTCTGCCAGCTGCAGCATCATTCCTGTTGGTCTCGGTTGTGCTAACCCCAAGGTGTTAAACAAAGATAGGGGAATCAGGTTCACTTCTGCCCCTAAATCACATAGAGCTCTTATCACCTCAGCTTTATCAATTTGTATGGGGAGGGTAAAACTCCCTAGGTCATTGAGCTTTTTCGATATCTTGCTCATTACCATGTGGCTGCACTCCTCAATCAGTTCCACTATTTGAACATCCACCAATATGACTTTGTTGGCCACCACATCTTTCAAGTACTTAGCGAACTTGGGAATTCCCTGCAAAACATCAAGAAAAGGCAAATTTATGTGAAGTTCTTTGGAAATATCAAAGAACTTTATAAAGCATTCCTCCTCCTTGCTCTTTTTGAGTCTTTTCGGGAATGGTGGTGGTGGTATCTATGCTGGCTGCAATGATGATTGTGTATTTTGTTGCACGACACTCTAATTATATCCCTTGTCAGTGGATGGTCCTTTTCTAACAAACTCCGATTGCACCTCATTTCTCTTCTCTTTCGATGGTGCATCAGCCAATTGCCTGCCACTCCTCAGACTGATGGCATTGACCTGTCGGGCATTTGTATCTGTGTCACTGGGTAACCCTCCCTGAGGTCTGGTGTGCTGAGCATCTTCTATTTGACCCATCTTCTTCTCTAGATTGCAGGTGGCCAACTGCTTATTTTTCAAATCTGATGCCATCCTCGCCTGATTCTCTGCTAGTTGGGTCTGTGTTGCCATAATCTTCTGCAACGTCTCCTCAATGTTGCTGCTCAACTGGCCACCATTCTGCCTGTTCTGTTGCTGATGCTGCTCTACTGAGGTTGCTGGTAGCTTTGACTTTGATTTCCACCCCAAGAAAAATTCAGGTGGCTCTGCCAATTCTTGTTGTAATTGTTCCCAAAATTCTGATTGTTTCTCTAAACATTCCCAACAAAATTGACAGATTCAGGATTGGCCCCCCAAGATTCTGCATTGTGCCCATTATTAATGCAGATTTCACACCAACTAGGAGCCTGTTGAACTGCATTCACCTGTCCCTGCTGTTGGTTCATACTTAGTTTATTGAATTAAGTCATCATCTAATGCTGAAATGATACTAGCTGTGCCACCAAGGCATTGACACCATCCACCTCTATTAGCCCTGTTGTTCTCTTTCCTGCCCCTCTCGATGACTCGCTGTGCCACTCTAGATTTCCCTAAGCAATCCTATTCAACAAAGTATACAGCTCATCATAGGTCTTCTCCAATGCTTGCCCTCCTGATGTAGAGTCTAGCAAAATTTTGGTGTGTGGGTCTAGACTTTACACAAAGGTATGGGCTAACACTTCATTAGACCGCTGGTGATGGGGGCAGTCTCTCAATAGTGATTTGAATCTCTACCAAGCCAAATATAAGTTCTCCTCTAGCCTCTGCTTGAAGCTTAATATTTCACTGCTGAGTTTGGCAGTCTTCCCTGAAGGAAAGAATCTGATGAGGAACTTCTCCGCTAAGTTCTCTCAAGAAGTAATGGAATTAGGTAGCTCATCCTTCAACCACCTCTTTGCCCCTCCCAATAATGAAAATGGAAAGAGTTTGAATCGGACATAATCAGTTGACGCTCTGGTGGGGACGAAGGTTGTCACTGATCTCCAAGAAGTTCTGTAAGTGCTGTTGTGGCTCCTCATGAGTCAACCCAGTGAACTGGACACTAGATAACAGCTGCACCATAGTTTGTTTCAATTCAAAGTTCCCTCTAGGCTCTGGTTTACGGATACTAGAGGTCACATTTGTCGCTAATGGGACTGCCACTTCGCGAACTTGTTGGGTTGCCATGGTTTCAAGTAACAACTATGCTTGCCCTGCTGGTGGGTGATTTTGTAACCACTCCTGAAGTCTCTTTAGCTTTCACTCTAGAGCTTCCCTCCTGAGTAGATGCACTTGTCGTTCAGATTCCAACAATGGTTCCACCAGCTCTCTATTCCTTGCCAGTTCTACAAGGACAACCTATCACCTGCAATATAGCAAACTAAGACAAAGTTTCTCAACACTTAAGGAAATTTAAAAATCACACAAAAATAGAAAAATTCACTAAACTTCTCTAGTCCCCAGCAACGGCGCCAAAAACTTTCTTGTGCTCTGGCGCATGCGCAAGCGCACGTGGTCGTACAAGTAATACAGTGGCCCTTTTTAGAGCCGAATGTCGAACCCACAGGGACTGAACCAATTCAGCAAATATTCAAGTTCAAGTGTTAAAATTTACTTCACAAGTGTTGATTATCAAAGTTTTGGGAAATTATAATAAAGTCTAGGGGTGGTCACAAAACAATCTAGAAATGATATAAGAAGCAACTAGAGTTAAGGCCTAATAATTATGCAATGGTACACTTCGTAATGGTTCACTTATGAAATTATCAATTGTTGTCTCACATAGTTGGAAATGCGATGTTCATGGTCTCTCGATCCTCTAAACACGAAAAACTAGCCTCACAACTACATCGTTGAGCAGGGATGTGACATCCTGTTCCTGGGCAATTCAACTATGCGGATGTGGTTTATGGGGTTTGTGCTCTTGATTAGGGACTTTCGTACCTCTAATCATTTAACCTAACTTAGCTTCACAACTACTTCTATGAGTGGTGGAGTGACAATTCTAAGCCGGTGTATTGCTATCATCCCGTTTTATCAACCAAGCAAGGCAATTTAGGTATATTATTTATCCTAATTGCGAATCATATCGAAAGATAAGAACTTGCTCCCTACATTCCTATGTTCTTGCCTAGGGTTACTCTTTCAAGCTTTTACCTAGCTTAAAATGTATGTTTTCATGGTGATCAAGCATAAAAACAACCATAATAAAGAATGTAAGACAAAACAACAACTAACAACTCAAACCAAAATGAATTCATGCATTACAATCATATCACGTGGCCTCAACCCTAGGGTTTTAGCCACTCATGTTCGTACAATAACTTAAAACCTTCGTTAAAATAGAGTACTTACAAGAATAGGTAAAAGAGAATTAAAATTAGTGAACCCTAGGTGATTTCTTCACTTCACCCATCGCTCCTCTATGATTTTCAGAAAATATTTCGTGACAAATGATTTTAGAAGCTAAGGGTTCAATTTATACTAAGATGAACAAATGCAAAATTTGGCCTATGGTGGAATAGCTCCGTGTCACGGAGGCTGTCACGGAGATTTTCCTCCATGTCACGGAGCAAACGCAAACAGCTACTGGAACGTGTCTTCTCGGCAAGTCTTGCGCTAGGTACCTGCGCGTCGCCTGACGTGGCACGCTGCTAGTCATGCCATGCGCCTGTCGTGGCACGTTGCCATCGCACAGGGCCACTGGATTGACATCCTCATGCGCGCATCCTTGGCGTTGCATTACGCTGGGCGCAGCACATGCACAGCGTGGCACGTTGCCTAGTGCGGCCAGCCTTCCCTTTGGCCTGCCATGTTGCCTTCATTTGCCATCAAGTCCGAACTTCATTCCTTTGCTTCAACCATCACATTTTAGTCCCTCACATGCATTTCACACCTACAAAATAAGGACTAATCATGTTGGTTAGTTTATACACATAATTAATAGAAATCACATGATAATATAATTAATTTAATTGACAAACATGACTTAATTAAGTTATAAAATAGCACTTGGGCACATAATTATGCCCAAGATAACAGGTCCTTCAACTGCTCCTTCAACTCTTTTAGCTCAGCTGGAGCCATTTTGTAGGGAGGGATAGATATAGGTTGCGTGTCGAAAAGAAGGTCAATACCAAAATCAATTTCCCTCTTGGGAGGAACACCTGTTAAATCATCAGAGAATACTTCTGGGTACTCACGCACAATCGAAACTGACTGGATAGTTGGGGTCTCCGACTCAACATCCTTAACCCTAACTATATGATACATACAACCCTTGGAAATCATCTTCCTGTCCTTAAGATAGGAAATAAAACGACCTACAAGCACAACCGAACTACTCTCCACTCCAAGACTGACTCACCTGGAAAGCGGAACTCCACCACATGGGTTCTACAATTAATAGAAGCATAACGCGTATACAACTAATCCATGCCAAGAATAATATCAAAATCAGTGATGGCTAACTCTACAAGGTCTGCGGAGGTGACTTTACGCAATATAGTGATTGGACATCTTCTATACACCCGACTAGCTACAACCGAATCCCCAACAGAAGTAGAAATTGAAAATGGTTCTGATAGAATTTTAGGACTAACTCCAAAGCTCTAGCAATATAAGGTGTCACAAATGACAAAGTATCCCCTGGATCTAACAAAGCATAAAAATCAAGGTGAAACACTCGTAACATACCAGTAACCACATCCGATGAAGTCTCCTACTCCTAACACAAGGCACGGGCATAGAATCTTTTTTGGCGCTGTCTGCCACCCCCACTAGTAGATGCCCCCTGTGGGGCTAAACGTGCTGGAGCTGCTGCTAACCTTGTAATTTGAGCACAGCCTCTATCATCATCCTGTCTAGCAAATGGACACGCTCGGCGCATATGTCCGGATCTACCATACCCATAACTAACATCTGAGCTGAGCAAGCACTTCCATGCATGACTCTTGCCACACTTCCTGCAGGCTGGAGAGGTGTGCTCTACCTGCGTGCCCCTCTGGTCCCTCGATCCTGAAGCCCTGCTCCTCTGATCACCCTTGGGTCTAGGTGGAACACTAGCTGATGATGGTGCTAGAGCTAGTGACCTCTGCTGAAGCTGAGGGAGGTGACCACCGCTGGACCTCTGATGAGTAAACCCATGGCTATCTGTCCAAGTTTGGCCTCTCTCTCCCTCGCATGAGCCGCCTCCATCTGCTGGGAATACAAAACTATCCAAGGGAAATCCATGTCCTGGTGGAGCATAGCAGTCCTGTAATCTTTGTTTAAATAGCCCGCCACACCATGAAAAAATTGACTCACACATGCCCTCTAATCAACCACTAACTCTGGGGCATACTTTGACAAGCGAGTGAACTCAAGAGCATACTCTTGTATCGTCATCCTCCCCTGCTTCAGATTTACAAACTCAACTGCCTTCAGCTCCCTCATCTCACGAGGGAAGAATTGATCCAAGAATGCAACATGGAGCCCCTCCCATGTGACCGTGCCTGCCCCAACGGTCGTACTATATCTCCATTGGCGAAACCAAATGTGTGTGACCCCTTTCAACAGGTACGAGGCAAACTCCGCGCACTCAACTCTATTCACCCCTATGACTTGGGTGATCTTCACAATCTTATCTATAAACTCATGCGAGTCCTCATCTACTTTTGACCCAAGGAACTCTAGCGGGTTGATTCTCAAAAAGTCCCTGACTCGAGCCGCTGCTGCATTGCCATTTTGCGGAACATGCGCAACTGCCTATTGATTGACCTGAGCAGTCAAGGCTTGCGCGAGCATCTGAATGGCTTCCCGAAACTCAGTAAGGGCAACCGGCTCCTGTACCTGGTGCTCTTGAACTAGTGGGGCCTACTGGTGCCCATCCCTGATGCCATCCTCATGGCCGTCTCCATTTCCATTATTCCTACTATTCATTATTTAGGGAGCCATGATTATGCAATCGTGAATAGCACGAATTAGAAGGATAGAGAGACATTTCATCACACGACATATATCATGAAAGAAGGGAAGATTTCCTAAACGTCTCGTAGCCTCTTTTTCATAAGTGTGGAGCGTTTCATACCCATGAAAAAGACTACTTAATGCGGGTTTCAGATATCCTAGGATACTTTTAAACCTATTGCTCTGATACCAAATTTTTCATGACCTGAACATAGACCCGGATCATAACACAGGACAAGGAGCCCCGAGATACTCCAAGTCAACCCATGGCATGAACATTCATATCATTAAAGTGGAATACTTAAATTATTGATATAGCGGATGCATAAACATAACATAACATGATAAGCGAAATGTACTACATATATAACAGCTGAGTACTACGTATAGTCTGAAAGCCTCTAACGTATCTGATGGGCTGATGGGACAACATCCCCAACTAACCCGACAAAGACAAAAAACTAAAAGAAACATCAATGTCTGAAACAAATGGTCCTTGGAGAATGAGGACTCACTACAAGCTTGATGCTAAACTCTGAGATGAACTCCTAATGATCGAAGTCTGTATCATAAAACGATACAGCATAGAGTATGCAGTCAGTACGTGGAATATACCGAGTATGCAAAGTTAGTAAAACAGATATTTAAAAATACATAAAACCTCATAAATCATCATATGAGTGGAACAACACACTAGTATCATAAATATCATAAGATAATATAAGGCTCAAGATTTTCAAATCGTTTGTAATCCGTTCATTATCATAATCATAAGAGAAACTTCATTAAATTATCACTTGAGCCAAATAACATAAAAATAAAAATTCATAAAATATGTGGCACAATGGGAGGACTCGTCATAACTGACACCATCATGATAGAGCCATACATTATGTCCTAACTATCTCATTCAAGTGGGTAGAGTCGCCCCTGGCTTTCCAGGCAAGGGACGTGCATTATGTGATATCATGAAAGAGGGGATCAATAACATTGTAATGCATCAATATAAACCTAGGGTGGTACGTAGTTATGAGACACTGGCGTAGTTCTTTAAACGCTGGGTTTCTCGATGCTAGAATTGCTCCCAAAAACATGCACACATTAGGCTCGTATGTAAATAAATAACATCATTCATTGAGATTCATGGAAAATAAACATTTTCATCATTGATCCCCATTAAATACATGATTAGACAAGAATCAAGGGCCCTTTAGTAGGCCAACATCATAAATCAATAAATCATGAGATCCATTTTATAAGTCGTAGATCATTCTTGAACATGTGGGCATTTCCCAATACTTTACCATGCTTGAAAATACTCAATTCATTGGAACACATGATTATAAACATGGGTAACTTAAAAACATGCTTTTCATCATCAATAATTCATCATATATGAATATTTATCATAAACCTTGACTTTTATGAACTCTTAATAAATGGGTATTTTAATTTGTAAAACTTGAAACATGATTTGTAATGAAAAACAACATAAAACATGCCCATAATTTGTAATTCCATCATAGTAACTCAATTAGATCAAGCCCATGTAGAGAAATTAAAATTTCATGCATTGGGTAAAAAATACATAGAATTTAGATAGGAAATCCCATGAACTGAAAGAAATTGGGCATGGGTGTGAAAGGATTCACCTATTCATAACCCTACATACCTTGGGAAAATCAAATCTCACCACTCCCTGAAAGCCTAAATGGAAAATTTGAAGAAAACCTTGAAGAACAAGCTTAATCACCTCCTTAATCCCTTAACTTTTGCGTACATGAAAATGAATAAGGCTAGGGTGGGTTTTACCCTCAATAAACACTGATTTTCGAGTCTTAAACAACATAGTTTAGGTCCCTAGGACTTAAGAATGATGAAAATATCCTTAATGAAATCCCTGAAAATTCTGCACTGAGTGAACCAACGGATGGTCCCATAAGTCATTACATGATACCACGACTCGTGGTATCGAGCTGTTGGATCCACTGATCATTTCACACCTTCAGATTCCTTCCCACGACCTGACAGGATGAGTCGTTGTTCCAAATGATGACCCGTTAAGTCATCCATTGCTCCCCTGTCCTGACCTGCACCAATCTTCCCCACGAGTCTCACCACGACTCGTTACTTCCTCCGACGAGTCGTGGTTGCCTTCCCTTACATGATTGGAGAATGTTGATATTTCTTCCCACGACTAGTGACCACGACCTGTTACTCCTCAAGATAGGTCGTGGGATGAGTCGTTACTTCTCTTTAAGTTGAGGACCAGTTCGCACCACGACTTCACACGATGACTCATTGTAACGAACAATGAGTCGGTTACTTCGCTCGTTACTTCCCACTATTACCAGGACAACCTTCTCACAACTACTTCCCATGGGTCGTTGGTTGGACCAATGATCCATTTGGTCATCCGTTCTGGGGTATTACAGATACTTCCGGGTCTAGTCTTAGACACTTTCGGGGTATTACAGATACTTAGGAAATCCACACATTGGGTAAGAAACCCATAGAATCATCAATTAGAAATTCATGAATTGAGAGAGAATTGGGCATGGGTGTGGACTATTTCACCCATTCATAGCCTTACATACCTGAAAAATTCTGATTTCACAACTTCCTTGATTGCCCAAAGAGAATTGAGGAAGAACTTTGAAGAAACTAGACTTGATCACCTGTAAACCCTCTAAGCTTGCATGCATGAATTAAGATAGGCATAGAATGACTTAACCCTTCTTAAAACACCCTATTCTGAGCTTAAAATGACATAGTTTAGGCCTTAGGAACTTAAAAATTATAGAAAAGTCCTTATTAAATTCGCAAGAAAATGTATGACTGGACAACTCGTCGCTTGGACCACGACTCGTGATCACCATCCTGATCAACACTAGAAGCTTGCCTACCTTGGTCACCACAGAGGACACCACGACTCGTGGTGTATCCGATGAATCGTGGTGATGACCCGTTAGATGCACTGCCTGCTCTTCATCTTAAACCACCTTTGACCATGAGTGACCTAATGGATCGTGGGTTGACTACGACTCATGGTCACACCCTTGGTAACCCCAAATCTGAATTTTCATCTCATTCATCTGATCTTAGGATTTTTGGAGGGTATAATATCCCAATGATTATGCTACATGATTTCTATCAAAACACCTCATGAACTTATGTTTCCAAGTTACAATAGTCTTTACTTCGTTTTGATAAAATTCTTCATGATTTCCTCTTAATTTGATTCTCTTATGTTTAAATCAATGAAACTATGATTATGATTTCTATCAGAATTTCTCATGAACCCATGATTTGCAAAATATGATGATTTTACTCTTATGCATGATTTTCATGAAATTCAAGTACATATATCATGGCCGATCTTCGGCACTTTTTTCATGGCTAGCTCACGTATATTAACATGTTATGATTTTCATAATTTAAACTAGCCATGTACACCCAAGTTTCATGATTATGATATGAGCATTATATATGTTGTAGGAGTAGTATTTAACACCCAGTAGACCGGGGTTCAAGCATACCTCAAGTCTCAAAACTACGTGCCAACGTATCCATGATGGGATCTTTCTTGAGAATGTTCCCCTTTGCCTTTATGGGCCTTTCAGGATTGATACCATGCCCTTTTTTATGGTTCTACCCTTGGCAAGGTATGAACACCCTCGGCAAGGTATGAACACCCTCCCGACTAGGGGTTTAAAGGCCGGGCTCCACGTGTGCTCATGTGGGGTATATTGGTTATAAGAATCTCCCATTGTTTCATAGTTGATATATATATATATTCATGTTCACGATTCATGATTTTACGACTTACGATGATTTGATTCAAAAATATGCCTTATGAGGCCTTTACTTATGAATTCAGTCATGATCAGCTTTATATTATAGTTTTGAAATGCCTTGAGCCCTCATGTCCTATATATGATCAGAAATTTACGTTTTACACTGTTTTACTCTCATGATCTCTCTTATATTATTTTACTAGCATGCTTTACTTACTCTACCTAATAAGTACATTTGAAGTATTGACCGCGTACTCTATACTATATCGTTTCATGATATAGATCCAAGTACTCAAACTCAGCTTGCAGTTAGAAATGTTCCAAACTTGATCAGCTAGTAGGGTTGAGTCCTCATCTCTCGAGGACTAGAGTTATCTACTTCATTTCAATTCTTTTACTTCATTTTAGTTTTAAAATTTGGAGCCAGCTGGGGGTTTGTCCCAGCTGCTTATCTGTTAGTAGAGGCTTTCAGACATAAAGTTAGTATATTCAGCTTTGCGACTCAACATTGTAACATTGTTGTTTTACTTACCCATTATGCTATATAGACTACTTCTTACCCATGATTATAATTAAATTTTCACTTGTTTATACTACTAGGTCATGCAATGAATGTTCCATGGGTTAGCTTGAAGCCATTCATTATTTTAAATCCCATGTCTTAATATGGGGTCCCAACTCGGGTCATGACAAACTTGGTATCATAGCATTAGGTTTAGGTATGCCCTAAGGTGTTTAAAAGTCGTGTTAAGTAGAGTCGTCTTTAGGAGTATGAAGCGCACCATACTTATGAGGAAGTGGCTACAAAATGTTTTAGGAAACTTCCCTTCTTTCATGATTCCATCTCGCGTTATGAGTTCAAATCTCTCCGGTCCTCTAACTCGTGCTATACGTGTGTGCGTAAGTATGTCTCCTTGAAGAGACAATGGAAGTCATCCAGCCCCACCAGCTCTAGAGAGCCCCCTGAATGGGCAAGTTATGGATGCAGAGCTCGGGGCTGCCATCAGAGTATTGGTACAGGCCATGACCACTCGTTTAAATAGTAGGGGATCGCACCTGCAAACCCTATCAGAGAGACGATGACTACTAGGTTTGAGACTTTACAAAAAAGAGCCCATTTGAGTTTCACAATCTGAAAGTGGATAGAAAGTTCAAGGAAAAAAGAAAAGGGGAACAAGAGAGCCAAGACAGGCAACTTTGAGTTTTCCCAGCAAAGTCAGGTGGCGGGAACCACTCTCAGCTCTAGCAAGGATCATTGGCTCTAGCTCAGGGGAGAAAGTCCAAGGTAGGGAAATTACCTATCAAGTTTGCTAGGGAAGTGGAAAGAACCACCTAGCAAAGTGCTTGGTGGGTTCAAATGCTTTTTTCTATTGTGGCCAGCCCAGTCATAAACTCGGAGATTGTTCGTCAGCCAAGCAAGGTGGCTAGAGAGGCCATGCCCCGGCCATCGCTTCAGCAGCCCCGTCTAGTTTATCAGCTTGCCTAAAATGTGTAGGAACCACCAGGGGAAGTGTTTCATAGGAAGGATGCTTGTTTTGGGTGTGGTAAGCCTGGACACAGACTTAGGGATTATCCTTCAGCTAGATCGAGTGACGTGGAGCTCGTGCCCCAACTATCAAATCAACATCTCGCCTGATCACGGGCAAAAATATATGCCCGAGATACGCTTTACAACTTAAATTAGTCTTGTTTATCTAAGATTATTGTATACATTTTCATGTAATTTTAGATGAATTAAAGATATGTGCTAACCAACATGATTAGCCTTTGTTTGGTAGGTTTTGATGACTTTTGAGTAACTAATCCATGAGTTGGTGAAGTAGAGGCTTGGAAACGGAATTAACACGCGAACGTCGGCGAAGAGGAGGCACAAAACAGCCCACCGGCGCGTCGACAACGTGCCACGGCAGGCAGGCCGCTCACAACAGCCCACCTGCGCGTTGGCAACGTGCCACGGCAGGTGGCCTCCTCGACCAAGGGCTGCCAACACGCTTCCCAGGCAGCGTGACACGCTGCCAACGCGGCAGGGTGCTGCCCGGGCCGATTTCGGGTGATTTCCAGAGGGCCTCCGCGTCCGTAGCGTGTCATGGAGGCCGTGCTCCGCGATGCACTCCGTGACACGTTGCTTGTTATTCCGGGAAAGAGTCCTACTACTATAAATAGCACACTTATGTTTATTTTTCAGAATTCAGACTTGGTGGAGCAAGGACGTGGGTTACAGGCAGTTGAGGGACGAAAAGTTCAGGGTTTTTTCTCTCCTTCTTTCTTCTTTCACTTAATTGTTTGTATGATTAACACTTGTTTTAGGATGATTAATCCATAGATGAGTGGCTAATTCCCTTCCTTGCTGAGGTTATGAACATTTGTGATGCATTTTGATTATTAATTATATGGTTTTTCATCTTCTTCTTCCATGTTGTTCTATTAATTCTTGTTTCTACTGCATTGGTGTGTGGCCGACATTAATGTATATCTAAAAAGTCCGATTTCACTCGAGAGAGCACGAAATTGGAAAGTTGTGAATTAATAGGGTATTGTTGTTAACTTGATTTGGGAAAATTGAGTTTTGATGTGCTTTCCTGATAGAAATATACTTGAAAGCCGTATTAGTCAATTTAGGAATCGGAATTGTATTGCTAGGTCATGAATTGCATTTGATCACAGAAATGTAGACGGATGGTTTATGATTCTTAAGTGAGATTAAATACGAGAGTTTTAATCTCTAGGCTAATGTTCTTGGCTAGCAACTGGAAGAAGGGATTAACCAATGTATGATGATAATCAGTTCATTACATGTTCTTAACCTTGGCATGCTCATATCCATAGTTTAAATTCAAAAGATAATTGTAAGTAGTTTAGTACATAATTTATAAAACAAACTTTTCAATTGTTGGTTACGTTGTTGTCAGCATATTTAGAAGTGAGATAGAATATAGTATACTTAAGCAATTTTTACTTATCCAGAGTCTCCTTGGATCGATACTTGGCTTACTTAAGCCACTTACTACTTGTTTGACCACGTGCACTTGCGTGTCAGTTTTAACCCCTACCAAAGCACCGAGCATCGCCCATCTCAATAGGGCAGGTTACCTAGTGCGGGTGGCAACCAACTCCAAATATAGTCATAGGTGTGTCATGAGCCTTTCAAGTTGATCCTTGCATGGTGTTAGGCCCAGGAGCCGCAGAGTAAATTATAAAATTAAAAAAAAAAAAAACTTTTAGCATTCTAGTATGAAACTTGCCTGGAAGATAGTGTAAAATGATTATAAGTATGAAATATTCAGTGATAGCTTTAGAAACGAATGGGAAGTAAAGAGCTAGTGATGTTAGTCTAGCCTTAAGAAAGGATCCAACAACCTTAGAATGATGGTTTTAAACTAAGGGGCAGATGGTAAGTGAAGGGCCAAGTCGAGTCTTGAGTTTTTCTAGTAAGGGAGTTCTAGAAATAGTATCTAGGGGTAGTTACCCCATTATTATTTAGATGTTTCCCTTATGTTTCGGTGGATGTTACGCCCTACTCATGCTTATGTTCAGAACCCTAGGATGATAGGTAACCTATTTAGTTAGCGATCCCAATACTACTCCATGACTCCATAAAACTCAACTTCATGTCATGAAACTCATTATGTATGTAAACTCATGTCTCTCATCATGCTCATCTCTATGAACTCATCCCTTAAGATTTGCTTAGCGACGCATAAGATTGTGTTATATTAGGTATTTGCCCAGCATAGATTTCTTGAATGATTCGTGCTCACGATTTCCTTACTCTAATCCCTATGAATGTTCCCTCACGATGGAAATGATGGTTACGATCTGTACATTCAGGATAACCCTCTATTCATGCCATAGGTGCTAGGTATGTAGAAGTTAATGAAGTGCAGTTATTAGCCAAGCTTGGAAGATAAGGGAATTCTTGAATAGAGTTAGATACAAGGAGCCATAGGATAATCATGAGTGATAAGCTCGAATGAGGAGGTGATGTGCAAGTAAACTATACTATGGTGTGACTATTGACTTTGTGATTAGAGCTCAAACTTGTGTGGCCTTCTTGACAAGAGGGAAGTAATGTTCTAGTGGGTAACAGTAGGTTGCAGGAGGTGTGGTCGAGTTAGGCTTGAACATAGATGACGTATGTCATTGGACATAGAAATTAGTATAAATAGGAGCCTGGGTAAGGAGTGTAGGTTGGAAAGATTGGGCATCAGAGACCGGGCGGTATGTGATAGGGTATCAGTATTCCTGTTTGGAAGTGGAAAGAGATAAATATGGGTTACATCATAGGGTCGCCTCATACATGCTGATAGCATGATTCGATCCGGGTGATTTTAGACAAAGAAGACTAAGTCAGCACTAGGACAATGCTAGATTTTATATTCGGGAGTTAGTTTAGTTGTATGGAGTTCCTTTGTGAACCACAATTCACCTCTCAATTTGAAGATCGATTCAGAAAGGTCTTGGTACTCATGTGAAGCTTAGCCCAACATTTCATCAATAGGCGGATGGTGGGGCCGAGCGGACTATTCATACTCTGAAGGATATGTTGAGAGCATGTGTGATTGATTTCAAGGGTAGTTGGAATGATCACTTACATCTTATCGGGTTTGCCTACAATAATAGTTATCACTCCAGTATTCAGATGACTCCATTTGAGACTCTGTATGGGAAGAGGTGTAGACTACCTATTGGATGATTTGAGGTAGGTGAGGCTACATGAATAGGGCCATATTCGATTCATAAAGCTATGGAGAAAGTCCAGCTTATTAGGGAAGGCTGAAAATAGCTCGGAATCAGCAAAAATCTTGTGTGTGGATGTCAAGAGGAGGGCTTTTGAGTTTTTCGTTGATGATCGGGTGTTGTTGGAGGTATCTCGCATTAAGGTAGTTATGAGGTTCAGAAAGAAGGGGAATCTTAGACCCCGGTATGTTGGGCCATACAGGACTGTGAGACGTATTGGCAAGGTGGCCTAAGAGTTGGAGCTACCAGCGGAGATAGCTTCAATGCATCCATTGTTTCAAATATCCATGTTGAAGAAATACATCATAGATCCATCTCTAGTTGTTCGGGTAGAGGACATTGGGTTGAAGGACCTCCTTACCTATGAGGAGGTAACAGTTGAGATCCTTGATCGTTAGGTTCGTAAGTTGAGAAATAAGGTTTTTTAGAGGTTCATAAGTTGATCGTTAGGAATTATCCTCGGTGAAGGTTTTGTGGAGGAATCAGCTTATTAAGGGATCTGCGTGGGAAGCCAAAGAAGATGTGATGGATAGATACCCGTACCTACTCTCTTCTAGTTTCGATCCAACTTGAGGTATAAATTTCATCCTTAACACCCCATTCAGTTTTATGTTGAGTTCATGTCTTTCAGTCTCTTTCATGTCTTACCATGCATGTATATTTCATGAATTTAGTTCAGTCATGTATCTCAGTCTAGAGCCAGTCACTCCATCAGTTTTCATCTCCAGTTGTTCAATTTTGGGGTTTTAGTTCTTTTTCTAGCCTTTCAGTATGCTTGATATACATTCGAGAATGAATGTCCCAAAGGGGGAGATAATGTAACACCCCAAAAGTTCCTTAGGTCAGACCCGAGGCTTATAACAGAAAATAGCAGGAACACCTCGTACACGCTGACAGCATGATTCTATCCGGGTGATTTTAGATAAAGATGACTAAGTCAGCACTAGGACAATGCTAGATTTTATATTCAGGAGTTAGTTCGATTGCATGGAGTTTCTTTGTCCACCACAGTTCACCTCCCAGTTTAAAGATCGATTCAGAAGGGTCTTGGTACTCAGGTGAAGCTTAGCATAACGTTTAACCCACAGGCGGATGGTCAAGCCGAGCGGACTATTCAGACTCTTGAGGATATGTTGATAGCATGTGTGATTGATTTCAAGGGTAGTCGGAATGATCACTTAACTCTTATTGGGTTTTCCTACAATAATAGTTATCACTCTAGCTTTCAGATGACTCCGTTTGGTACTCTATACAGGCGGAGGTGTAGACAACCTATTAGATGATTTGAGTTAGGTGAGGCTACATTACTAGGGCTATATTCGATTTATAAAGCTATGGAGAAAGTCCAGCTCATTAGAGATAGGATGAAAATAGCTCGAAATCGACAGAAATCCTGTGTATGGATGTTAGGAAGAGGACTCTTGAGTTTGCCATTGATGATCGAGTATTGTTGGAGGTGTCTCCCATTAAGGGAGTTATGTGGTTCGAAAGAAGGGGAAGCTTAGTCCCCGATATGTTGGGCCATACAGGACTATGAGATGTGTTGGCAAGGTGGCCTATGAGTTGAAGCTACCAAAGGAGTTAGCTTTGGGGTATCCGGTGTTTCATATGTCCTTGTTGAAGAAATGCATCAGAGATCTATCTTACCGATTGAGATTCATATAAGTTCTTATAAGGGTCAATTTCAAATGACCATAGATCCCATTTTACAAAATATTTCGAATGATTTAGCACATCAAATTGAAGCCCTTGGAGTCTTCTTTCCAACGCATCCAACCTTGCATCAATCGGAGTTCGGAGTAAAAAGTTATGAGTAATTTAGTGGAACAGCTGTAGGCTTGGACGAATCTCAAAGCGGGCCGTCCTAGCAACCAACGAACCGTCCTGTTGGTCGTAGGAACTGCCAGTTTTAGGTCTTTTTCTGGCAGTTTGGGGTATTTTGGAAAACTTCTATGCTTATAACTCCTAAATGACGTCGTTTTGGGCTTTCTTAAGGTTTAGATTAAATGGTTTAACATAGTCTAAATCCTCACTCTCTTAAAACATCCATAGATTAGATTTTCTCTCAAGAAGGAGCTAGGATTCATCACCTTCAACTTCTCAATTCCTCTTGGATCTTCAAGACAAGTCAAGGGATCATCAACTCAGGTATGTGGAGTCATGAATGGGGGATTTCTTCCACCCTCATGCCCCTCTATGTTAGAATTTCATGATTTCCAATCTTCAAGTTCCAAATTTCAAAAATCTAGGATTAGGTTTAATTTCGATGAAATCTTTCATGTTCTCCAATGAAATCAGTCCCCTCATGATTCAATTCATATCCCTATGATTATCCTACATGATTTCTATCAAAACCCCTCCTGAACTTATGAGTTACAATGGTCTCTACTTTATTTTGATTAAATTCTCCATGATTTCCTATGAATTCGATTCTCTTATGTTTAAATCCATGAAACTATGATTATGATGCATGATTTCTATTATAATTTATCATGAACCCATGATTTGCAATATGTGATGATTTTACTCCATTATGCGTGATTTTCATGAAATTCACGTACATATGTCATGGCCGATCTTCAGCACTATTTTCATGGCTAGCTCAAGTATATTAACATGTTATGATTTTCATGTTTTGAACTATCCATGTACACCCATGTTTCATGATTATCATATGAGTACTATATATATTCTGGGAGTGGTATTTAACACCGAGTAGATCGGGGTCCAAGCATACCTCGAGTCTCAGAACTATGTGCCAACATAGCCACGATGGGATCTTTCTTGAGAATGTTTCCCTTTGCCCGTATGGGCCTTTCAGGAGTGATATCACAACGTTTTTCATGGTTCTATCCTTGGCAAGGTATGAACATCCTCCCGACTAATGGTTTACAGGTCGGGCTCCATGTGTGCCCATGTAGGCTAAATCGGTTATAAGAATCTCCCATTGTTCCTTAGTTTCTATATATTTGTGTGTGCGTGTGTGTGTGTGTATGTATGTATTCATCTTCATGATTATGATTTTACGACTTACGATGATTTGATCCAAAAATATGCCTTATGAGGCTTTTACTTATGAATTCAGTCATCATCAGCTTTATATTATAGTTTTGAAATGCCTTGAGCCCTCATGTACTATACATGACCAGAAACTCACATTTTACACTATTTTACTCTCATGATCTCTCTTATACTATATACTAGCACGTTTTACTTACTTCACATACTCGGTACATTCAAAATACTGACCGCATACTCTATGTTATATCGTTTCATGATATAGATCCAAGTACTCAGACTCAACTCGCAGTTAGAATTGTTCCAGACTTGATCAACTAGTAGGAGTGAGTCCTCATCTCTCGAGGACTAGAGTTATCTACTTCATTTCAGTTCTTTTACTTCATTTTATTTTCAGACTTTGGAGCTAGCTGAGGTTTGTCCCAGCAGCTAATCTGTTAGTAGAGGCTTTCATACATAGGGTTAGTATATTCAGCTTTGCGACTCAGCATTGTGACATTGTCATTTTACTTACCCCTTATGCTATATAGACTTCTAATAATCCATGATTATAGTTAAATTTCTGCTTATTTATAATATTAGGTCATGCTATGAATGTACCATGGGTTAGCTTGGAGTCATTCATGGTTCTAGGTCTCGTGTCTTGTTCCGGGTTCCCAACTCGGGTCGTGAAAGAATTCTTGGAGAAAAAGTACCCACCTAATGAGCCTCGGTTTAGCATCTTTTTTAGTCATTAAATATCTGAGTGCAGCATGGTCAGAGTGCACCACCACCTTAGTCCCTAAGAAGTATGCTCGGAATTTTTCAAATGCAAACACTACTGTGAGCAACTCTTGTTCTATCACCGTGCAATTTTCTTGCACATCATTTAGGGCTTTTCTGGCGCAGTATATGAGGTGAAAAATCTTTTCTTTCATTTGCCCATGAACCACTCCTAACACTACACCACTTGCATCACACATCAATTCGAAGGGCTTTGTCCAATCTAGTACAGTGATAATTGGAGCTGATATAAGCTTCTCTTTTAACTCAAAGAAAGCCCTCATACAAGTATTATCAAAGTAAAATTTTGGATTTTTTTTGCAACAACCCAAATAGAGGATGAGCTATCTTTGAGAAGTCTTTGATAAATATGCGATAAAAGCCCCCATGTCCCAAAAAGCTGTGAATACCCTTCATATTCTATGGAGGAGGTACATGAGTTATGGCCTCAATTTTCGCTTGGTCTAACTCTATATCCTTCTTAGAAATTTTGTGCCCCAGCATAATACCTTCTTTTTCCATGAAATGGCACTTCTCCCAATTAAGGACCAAGTTCGTTTCTTCACATCTCTTCAACACCTCATCTAATTGAGCCAAGCATTACTCAAATGAATGTCCCACAATGGAGAAGTCATCCATGAAGACTTCCATGGTATCCTCCACCATATCTGAGAAGATTGACATCATGCACCTCTAGAATGTAGCTGGAGCATTGCAAATCCCAAAGCGCATCCTATTAAATGCAAAAGTCCATAGGGACATGTAAAGGTGGTTTTCTCTTGATCTTCTGAGGCAATTGAAATCTGATTGTATCCCGAGTACCCATCTAAGAAACAATAAAACTCTTTCCTAGCCAATCATTCTAGCATTTGATCAATGAATGGAATTGGAAAATGGTCCTTTTGGTGCATGAGTTCAGTTTGTAGTAATCCATACACACCCTTCATCTAGTGACTGGCCGTGTTGCTATCAATTCATCTTTCTCATTTGGCACCATAGTGATTCCCCCTTTCTTAGGCACACATTGGAATGGGCTCCCCCAACTGCTATCAGCTATCGGGTATACAACTCCTACATCTAACCATTTGATGATCTCTTTCTTAACTACTTTTTGTATCAGTGGATTTAGATGCCTCTGATGCTCAACAGAAGGACTATAATCTTCCTCAAGGTTAATCTTATGAGTGTAAATTCTTGGAGGTATGCCAATTATGTCAGCTATAGTCCAACCTATTGCTCAGATATGCTTTTTTATGACTTTCAGAAGTGCCTACACTTGCTAATCAGTGAGCTTAGTTGAGATGATGACAGGCCGTCATTCCACACGAGATAAGCATACTTCAAATGAGCAGGTAGCGATTTTATCTCTAAGATTAGTGGTATGAGGATTAATGGTTGTGATAGTAGAGTTGTCAAATTCTTTAGGTCAAGGTCAAGATTCTTTGGTTGGAAGGAGTAGAATCCCAAACTTTTTATAGCAAGACATGCCTCTTCTAGCCCTTCTGTAATACCCCAAAAGTACCTAAGAGTAGACCCGGGAGATAAAAGTTGAAAACTACTGAAACTGGGAAATTATCAAAGAATGGGCGACCTAACGACTTGTGGTATCAAACCACGTATCATCATATGTAGCCTTTGGGATGAGAAGTTTTGTTGACAGTGGAAACAACGAGTGACGTGACGACCCATTATGGGATATAATGGGCCGTCCTTTGCAGTCGTGGTAAGTTATGGACTTCAGTAGATGGCTTACAATGGGTCTTTTCATGACTCGTTGTGTGGTGTAAAAACTCGTTCTTACCAGTCGTGCTTTGATTGCAAGAATTCCAGTACATATGACGGAGCAAGACCACGACTCGTTGGGAGCAACCACGATTCGTGGTAAGGCTCATGGTTAGAAGGTTCAGTGTTTATGAAGGGCAAACGACGGTCGATGTAATGATTCATGGTGTCAGAGGACGAGTCGTCCTGTCCATCCGTTGGTCAGCTCCGGAAGCAGGTTCCAGCAATGCAAATGACGAGCAACAGAATGGATCATCGTTAGTTCTAACGAACCGTTGGTTCCATCTGTTGGTCCAATCTGGACAGTTTTCAGGGTAGATTCATTAAGGGGATTTTCGACTTTTCTATGCTATGAGACCCTAAACTACGTCGTTTAAGGCTCGTTTTACAGGGTTTTAATAGGAAAAAACCTATTCTAAGCTAAATCATTTCATGCGTGCGAACTTGAGAGTTTGAAGAGAGGATTTAGAGCAAGTCTTCAAGGTTTCCATTGGAATCTCATCTTGGACAATTAGAGAAGTGGTAAAATCATCCTTTCCAAGTATGCAGGGTTATGAGTAGGTGTTTTCTTCCTCGCGCATGCCCAAATCTCTAGCGAAGTGTGAGAAATTCCTATGATCAAGTTATGGGGTTTTTACCCAATTGTATAATTATTCAATTTCTATACATGGGTATGATTAGATTATGTTTATATTGATGAATTATGGAGCTTGGGAAAATTCGAAAGTATTTTCAATCAAAAATTGTGTTTTCTAAATTATGAAATAAAATGTCCATGGATGAGAAGTTCATGAAAGAAGAGAATGATGATGAATGTATGATGATGATGAGATTTGATAATAAAAAGCATGTTTCTAAAGCTACCCATGATTATGATATTGTTTTCAAAATGAATTGAGTAGATCCAAGCATGATAAAGTTTTGGGCAAGGCCCTTATATCAAGTATGACGATGTAGTATCTCTAAAGTGAGCTTACCACATAGTTTTGGAGTAGATGCTTCCACTTATATTTGTGCTTGTGGCATGTTTTGAAATAAATCTTCTCATATGCATGAATTCATAATTGAGATGTATGTATTATTTAGCTTCATTTTCATACGATGTCGTTTCTATGCATGACTTCATTATTGAGCTTTGTCAAATGACAATGTTGAGTTTCGTTTCATACGATGTTGAGTTTATGCATGATTCCATTGTTGAGCTTCGTCAATAGACGATGTTGAGCTTTGTCATATACAACGTAGAGCATTTCATGTTTAGGGAGAAGAGTCTAGCACCGAGAGGGCTAAGGGTCGATCACCTTATGCCCCAGAACTACGCGCCAATGTAGGTTGACACTATTATGTTATTGGGACCTCCCTTGTGAGATATCCACGGCCCTAATGGCCCATGAGCTTGATATAAATATCATGGTAGCATCCTTAGCCCTAGCAAGGTTTTGGACGGCTCTTCCCACTTGAGTGTGATAGTCGGGACCACATAAGCTCTATCGTGGTATATCGGTTAAGTGACAAGTCTCCCATTGTCTATATAATTCATATTGCTTATTCATTACTCATGGTTATTATTTTATACATGCATGTTCTAAAGGAAAGGTTTGACTCATTGTTCAACTTTTCTTATAAATGTCATTTTTCAGTTTTGAGTCATTCGAATCAGTTATGATTTGATGAAGCTATGCATGGTCTTATTATGAAAAGATTATGATTTCAGGATGAATGCATGTATTCCTTCCTCTCAGATGCGAAAGCTTATGACATGTTATGAAATGCTTTAAATGATTTACTTTACTTAAGCAGTTTACTTACCTTGCATACTCGGTACATTCCACGTACTGACTGCATACCTTCTATGTTGTATTGTTTCATGATACAAGACCCAACTCCCAGGCTCAGCCCTGCTTGTAGTCGGTTGCCAGAGTTAGCACCTTCTTGGTTGGTGAGTCCTCATCCTTCGAGGGCTAGACTTTCACTTTCCTTATGTATTTTCAATTTTAGCATTATTGAGTTAGTTGGGGTCTTATCCCATCAACTCGTCCAGATTAGAGGTTTTTCAGACTTTGTATGTGTTTTGCTTTAGATGCTTATGCTGATGTTATGTTGAGTTAGACTTCCACTGAGTTTATATTGATGATTTCTTCCATTTATTGAATGAGTTAGATGTACGCTTATGCCATGGGTCGACTTGGGGTCTCTCGGGGTTCCTTGTCCCGTGTCTACGATCCGGGCCTCCGTTCGGGTCGTGACACCTTCACTTCCTCTACCATCAATATTCAAGAGAATGCCTTCTAACGTCTCCTTGAAAAATGACTCTTCCACCCCTCATTCTATATCTTCCTCATCAACATTGTTTGGGATTGGGCTGGTATCTTCCTGCATCAGCTATTGGATCATCATCTTGACCTTGATTCTCTTTGAGATGCTAACAAGTTCATTCTCTCCTCTAGATGCCTGATGGACACTTCATGGTCCTTCACTGTTTGAGTGAGGTCTAATAGGTTACTTTTTATCTCTTGAATCCCTGAATCGGTTGAGAAAACTCATTCAAGAACCACTTCAAGCATCCTTTCAATGCGGGAGTAGGAGGACTCTTCACTCCCCTGACTATTTGATTCAGCTGTACAATTAAAGTACTGACCCTTATGTTCGTTACGGGGATACCAGTAACCTTGGTTGGCTTGTTGGTATCTCACATGAAAACCCATCATACAATTTGCCAACAGCTCAATTTTCTTCATTATTACTATCAACATAGCATCTTTTCTCTCCTTTCTTCTCAACATTTCATCCATCAGCCGGAGAGATTCAGCATAAGAAGACACCTTGGGGTTCTGAATTAGCCTTTCAAAGGGGCTCATCTTCACACCCATAATCAATCAACAAAACTCATAAATAATAGAAAAAATAACACAAGATACTTTAATAGTCCAAATTAACAACTCTAGGCTATCAATGCCTCTTCCTCGGCAATGGCGCTAAAATTGATAACGTCCAAATCCACTTCTCGCTAGGAGAGAGTGTACATGGTCATTCGCAATATAATTTACCCAACTTTATGCATCAGGATCGAATCCACTGGGAATAGGGATAAATCACTACTAAAGTTGTATGTCAACCTAAACTAGTTAGTATCATTTTATCACAATACATAAAATAAATGTTGGGGTAAAAATAAGAACACTATATGATTCTACTCAATAGAAAAATGAAGTAATGAAAGTTGAAGCAACAATAAGATCAAGTAATAGAGATGTGCTACGTCGAGACTGCGCAGCATCGGCTCCAAAAACTTGTTGATGACTGCCCGAGCGCACACGCAAGTGTACGTGGTCTTACAAGTAATACAGTGGCCCTTTTTAAGAGCAGGATGTTGAACCCAAAGGGACTGGACCAATTCAGCTAATTATCAAGTTCAAGTGTGATATTAACTTTCACAAGTGTTGATTTAGACTTTTTCAATAAAGTTTAATTAAGTCTAGGGGTGGTCATCGAAATACTCTGAAATCATTCAAGGAGCAACTAGAGCTAAAGCCAGATAATCATGAGATACTACGCTTTGTCATGGTTTAAGTATGGAATTATCAATTGTCGTCTCACATAATTACAATTGCATGTTCATGGTCTTTCGAGCCTCTAAACACGACAAACTAGCCTCACAACTACATCATTGAGTAGGGATGTGACATTCTAGTTCGTGGGCAATTCAATTATGTGGATGTGGTTTACGGGGTTTATGCTCTTTGATTAGGGACTTTCGTACCTCTAATCATTTAACTGAACTTAGCTTCACAACTACTTCTACGAGTGGTGATGTGCTAATTCTAAGGTTGTGTCTAGCTCATTCTGTTTTAGTAACCAAGCAAGGCAAAGTAGGTATAATTTCTTATCCTAACCGAGAATTATATCGTAAGATACAAACTTTCTCCCTACATTCTTTTTTCTTGCCTAGGTTTACTTTCTCAAGCTTTAATCTAGGTGTAACATGTGTGTTTTCATGGTGATCAATCATAAAAACAACCATAACTAAGAATGTAAGACAAAACAACAATTTATAACTTAAAACCAAAACAAAATCATGTATTCACAATCATACCATGTGGTTTCAACCCTAGAGGAAGGGTTCTAGCCACTCAAGTTCATATAATTACAAGAAAATATAATTACTAACATACTTACAAGAATTTGTAGAAGAGAAGATGAAATTGATGAACCCTAGGTGAGTTCTCCCACTTCTCCCTTCACTCCTTGGCAGTTTTTCATAAATAAATCGTGACAAAATACTTTTAGGAGCTAAGGGACCTATTTATAGTAGATGTGAGGTGTATAAAATTATTTCCGGCATGAAATAGCTCTGTGTCACGGAGTTTATCGCGCCAATTTGCCTCCGTGACACGGAGGTAACGCGTAGGCACGCTGGAAAACACATAAAACCGTCGCCAGGCAGAAGCTGACCGCGTTGGCAGCATGTCACGCTGCTTGTGCAGCGCGTTTGAGGGCGTGTCACGGCTCCTGTCACGCAGCCTGCCTGCCGTGGCATGTTGCCAACGCGCAGGTGGGCTGTTTCGCGTGTCCCTCCTTGCCGACGTTCGCGTTTTACTTCCGATTCCATGCCTCCACTTCACCAACTCATGGATTAGTTCCTCAAATTCATTTTAAACCTATAAAAACAAGAACTAATCATGTTGGTTAGTATATATATATTCACATTTACATAGAAGTACATGAGAATGCATATAATTAAGTTGATAAACAAGACAAAACTAAGTTATAAAGCATCACTTGGGAATGTTATTTTGCCCAAGATCATGCTATTGATGGGACATCGATAGGATTGGGGTTAATCAACAAGCCTCAAAAATTAACTACTAACATGAATAGCCATGGACAAGTCTATACCCAATGTCTTTCATCCACTTGGGCATACTGTACTTTGGTTCTTTCAAACCCTAAGCTCACTTAACACATTATCTATATTGGCTTGGGGAAGAATTAAGCTATTTCTAGCCTTAATCCTTAAATTAAGTTATGAAAATGGATTTTGGCTATTTTTAGCCCAATCCCACATTTTCAAAACCCAAATCCCCACTAATTCTTTCTCAACCATATCCTACTTTCGTTTTTCAAGCAAAATCAAGATAAGTAAATACAATCTATATTTGTAACCATAAATATTTGCATTAAAATTTAGAGAAATCATTAGATTCATGCATAATAAGTGACTCTAAAAATAAATTAATAACACCCAATCAAATCTAAACTCACATCAAGAACACACCTCTAGCAATTAAATTAGCTACTCATGAATGTAAATAAGATAATTAAATCAATAAGAGATTCATTCACATTCATAATTGAATAGTGAATTTGAGCTTCAATTGTATACATTAATGGAGAATCCTTACCCTACAAAGTTGAAGAAGAAGAAGAAGAAGAAGAAGAAGAAGAAGAAAAAGAAGAAGACTATCTCTATCTTTATCTCTCTACATTATTCCTTAAGGTATGTAATCTTTTATTCTCTTCCAAAAAGTGTACAAGTTAGAAAAAGTCTCCTCCTCTTTTCTTATACATGGATTCCCATTTTTTCTTGAGAAGCAACCAAAATGTCCTTGTGCCAGAGCTAGACCATTTTACCCTTTTTAACATAGCCTCACTTGCACGAGACCTGCATTTCGCGGCTGCCCATCCACGAGGCGCAGTTCACTCACAGCTCTGGTTAGAGGGTCCTAGATGTGTCTTGTAATTGCGTAGGTGCTCACCTACATTTCACAGGTGTTCTTCAGCATCATCCTAGTGCACTCCTATGATTGGTCCTGTATTTCGTAGGTGCAGATCCTGTGAAATGCGGGAATTCTGCTTCCAATATTTGCATTTTTTTCAATTTCTTTGATTTCTTTATTTGATCCCAATACCTAAAAAATCAAAGAAAAACGCATAAAACCTTTCTAGATGAGTTGAAAACATATTCAAAGCTCATGCTTAAGAGCCTAAGGAGTTGGTAAATTACCAACTCATCAGCATACTCACTCTTAATCTCACAATATCGAAAGATATATCCTCACCTCACACTTAAATTCATGCTCTATCCTCAGAGATCTATAATATAAAATAATACATGGGTAAGAAATACTCCCTGCAATCCTCTAGACCTATCTAGTAGCATGTTTCTTTGATTCACAGGTCGTACGATCCCATACTTAAGCTCAAAACATACTCCTTAGCTTTAACTCTGGGTACTCAAACTTCCCCTTCTCTGCACACCAAAAACAAAAAAAAAGTGACGCTATATAAAATTAAAAAAATACACCTATTATAAATTGGGTTGCCTCCCAACCAGTGCCTGATTTAATAGCACGACACAACGCTTCTCTCAGCTCAAGATACCCTCCTACGTTTTCTCCTCCTTTTCTGAGTTTTCTTAAATTCATTCCTACTTTTCTTTTGATCCACCTCACCACCATTCAATTCATGCTCCAACCACATACCAAATGTGAACAACTTGACATTGCCCTCTCTTATTTCATCAACACAGGGTTTTTCAGCTTTTTCTTTTACTACCCCACACTTATTCAGAACCACCTATGTGATCATGCATAAGTCTTTGTAGTGTGAAGGTGTGGAGATAGCTTTGTATACATTAAAAGTGGCCTCCTCATCATGTACACTTATCTTGACCTTTCTTGCTCTTACATTAATGATGGCCACTCCAGCGGCTAAGAGTGGGCGCCCCAATATGACTAGCACCTTTTTATCTGCTTCAAAATTAAGAATTATGAAGTTAGTAGGAATTACAAACTAGCAACTCGAATAAGCACATCCTCTATGGTATAGTCTGGAGTGATACAAGATCTATCAGCTAGCTGCAGAGTCATGGTAGTGGGCCTAGGTTCTCCTAAATCAAGTGTCTTGAACACAGATAAGGGCATCAAATTGATACTTGCATCCAAATCACAAAGAGCACGCCCCACTTCTCTTACACCAATTTTTATGCAGAAGGTAAAACTCCCTAAGTCTTTAAGCTTCTGCGAAAGTTTATTCAACACCATTGAGTTGCACTCTTTAGTAAGTGCAACTGTCTCAAACTCTATTAATCTCCTTGCAACCAACTATATCAATAATATACTTTGCATATTTCGGAGCATCAATAAGAGGGATGCTTATGTGTAGCTCCTTCAAAATATTAAGGAACTTCTTGAACCCAACCTCGTTCTTGATTTTCTTGTCCTACTTTTTTGGAACCTTTGCAAAATGGGGACGCAGGTCTCTCAATTGCATTTTTAGGCTGCTCAACAACCTTTTCCTCAACTTCTCCTTTCTAGGCAGACTTTGTCGTAGGCATTGGAACGAGCCTTGATAACATCCAAAATATATCCTTCATGCAAAGAATATACACTGTCGAAGTATCGAAATAAGTAACCCGACGAGTTTCGGGGTCGAATCCCACAAGGACTAGTGAATGATAGTTACAAGTGTCGGTTGAGAAATTGAAGTTAGCTTGCACCATGTAGAGTTAACATAAAAACAAATAAAATGGGGGAATTAAAATTTGCTGTGAATTGTATTTGGTGATTTAGTGGAATAAAATAGCAGGATCAGCAAAGTTGTCAACAAGAGTGTGAAAGATTAGAGGTGTGGTGTAGATGATATACTAACTAGATCAGGACATGCTAGGTCATCTTATGAGTTCAACAAGTGTAAATAATCTCGGGAAGTGGGCAATTACAGCTTTTCAGCTCTAATTACCTCTTACTAGAGATTTGTCAAACCTCTAGCCACGATTTAACTCAACCCGATTAGATTGGATTAGCAGATGTACTAATTTCTAGCTATTAGCTACTAATAAGGAATGAGACTACAATTTTAGCTATTTCTAGCCCAATTTCACAATCTCTTATCCATATCCACTATTAAATTCTCTTTCAATACTTAATTATTCTTTTACAAGCAACAATCAAGCAAGAATAAATAGACACATATCATAATCAATGGATCTTCCTTTATAGATTGAAGAGAGCTAACAGATTTACACTTATTTGAACAATATGAAGATGACTCTAGCAATACCCACTCTAATTAAGTAATCATCATCACACAACTCTAGTTAATGATTTAGCTACTCATGGTTAAGAAATTCAAAAATACATTCATCAATAAGTTCATTGAATTTAATAACACGAGTAGTAAAAATCAAATTCACAAAATAGTCTCCAACAATGGCTGAAACTTACTATTACAAAGAAGAAATAGGGAAGAGTACTTTTTCCAAATTTATCAATCAAAATCTCCCTATCTCTGCTAAGAGAATGTTCTGAAGCTCAAAAGGAAATAATGATGCGATATATTCTTTGCTCTCTCTCTCAATATCTCCCTATCTTTCTCTATCTTTCTGTATGCTAGTACACAGTACTTTATCTGCTATTTATATCTTGAAAAGTAGGACACTTTTTATCTCTTTTCCCATGCTGGACAATTATAAACCTGAGCACTATTCTGGAATCGACGAAGACACCAGCGGTTCACTGTTCCCAATTCGTGAACCATCGGGTGTCTTATCTAGGCCCTCACTCAACTCCAGTGAGCATCGGTGGTCCACCCAGCATTTAACCGATACCAATTCGTGAACTGCTGGATCTTTATGCTACTTTCCAGAAACTTGGGTGTCTTTTGGCGACTGGACAGGCGAGTCACCGCTGGCAACTCACGATTCGCCGGTGGCATTATTCCTCAGAGGCAGTGATAATCGTCCTTTGGCCGGCGTTTCACCGGTCTTCATCGGTGAACCGTCGATTTGCTCTCACTTCCTTATTTTTGCTTCATTTTTTCCTCTCACATTTAGTCATTTGCACACAACAAAAGCAAAAAGGGCATAAAATCCATATAATCAACTCAAGAACTAAGCAAAAACTCTCAAGTTTAAGAGCCTAATGAGTTGGTAAATTACCGACTCATCAAGCCTCTATAGGAATGGTGGGGGTGTCACACCCCACCTTGGGGGGTATGACGGGCACCTGGTGCATGCTAGACTCTGGCTCTATTTCAAGAAACGAGCCGGCTATATAGCGGCTGTAAATACAGCCCCCGGCCGATTAGGCCTATAGCCACCTGCAATACACAACAGCTAACCAGAACAATGACACTATAATCTGAAACAACTACTATTCACCTTTGTGACCGACAAGGTCACTAACTATAACGAGAAGAAGGCCCCACACGGCCAACATCAACAACTAAACACATATATACATGCACGGCCCCACACGATCGGCTCCACCACCACAGGAAACATTAGACTGCAAGCCTCTAGGAAGTAATAATAGAATGGTCGGGACAGGGCCCCGACCTACCCGTACTATACAACAAAATAAAATGAAATACACCTCTGAATATCAAGCTACGGATGACAGGAGTTGATAACTCTGCACTGGCTAGGATCATGAGGGATCGACTCCTCGTCTTTGAGTACCTGCAGGCAAGCAATGCAGCGCCCCACGGGCGTCAGTACCACAGGTACTGAGCATGTAAAGCAAACTGAAATATACAACTGAAATGAATAGCAACAATAACATGACATGTCAGCAGGAAGTAGCTGAGTCTATCTAGCTGAGGATAACTGGGGAGAGTTTATTTATTCTGTAACTAAACTGAGCGTACCTGATGACGTGTCGTCCTACTATCTATCAGTATCTAATAGCACATATAGATATACATAATAATACACACAATACCTGACCGACCCCCATAAGCCGGAAGGTGCCAACCAACAGAACAATCTATTTACCCCTACCTGGGTCTAAACCAACCAAAAATAAGTCACTCCACTCATCTCATAACTGTGAGCTCCTCCTACCGGCCCCCTTGGGTATGTAGCTCAAGTCTTGGCCTCTGACAATAAACTGTGTCTGAGTCCGAAGACTCCTTCCTCTGGGCGCAGGTGCGCAACGGGGTAATCTGCTGTTGTATCTGTGACTAAAACTGCCCCTGGGTGCAAGCACGCAACAAGGTAATTTTATAAAAATCTGTATCTGAAACTGTCCCCAGCCACAAGCGCGCACAGAGTAATCTGCCCCTGTAAATAGGGTAATCTGGCTCTGCGTAGAGTAAACTAAACTGCCCCTGCAAGCAGGTAATCTGGACCGTATTATGATGGTGGTCGGCCATCATCGTCCTCTAGTCGGACGGCATCGCCCAGCTGGTGGTGATATCTGAATCTGGTATCGACACAGCTATAACCCAGGGGCGGTGGGGATGCTAAAGGGTTCCCACATGCCACAACAAGTCTCAACATGCAAAACACATACACAGCAAGCACGCTCAAATGAAAAATACTAATCATATTCTCTTCTTTTATTTCAAGGCCAGTCCGTACCAAACAACTGATGTTATATTCTGTTTTACACTGTTTTTGATTACTAGGCTAACTGCTACCTAGCCTTTATCTATTTATCTAATTATTGTTATCCGTGATCTGAAGCTATATCAATTTCTAGAGCCATATCTGTTTCTAGAGCTATATCGGTATCTGGAGCTACTTCTATATTCTGCTACTTCTATATCTGATTACTGATCTAATTATATCTGGATATAGCTCAATAACATAGAACATGCCATCTATAACTGGATATAGCTCAATAATATAAAATGTGCCATCTATTACCGGATACAGTCTCAACAAATGTAATACATACTATCTAAAATCATCTGACTATCTGTTATTCTGATTATCGCATGATACGTAATGATATACTAGCATGCTTGCTGAAAATTATACTAAAATCGTTCCTATACGCTGGGTGTCTATTAATAGCCTTTATTCTATTTATTTTCTAGATTGTACTTCCTGGCTTGCCGAAAGAATAACTTTACATACCTGGTTTCTGAGTACTCGACTGACCGATGTGATTTTCGTCGGTACTTCTGTTGTTTCTCCCAACTACATTCATATACATGTCAATTAGAACTAAATACATTAATATACGGGAGAAATTATCACTTTTGATATATATTTATCCCAAACTTCAACCTTTCGGAAAATGGTCTAAAACTCGTTATTTCTCGATAGTCCAGAAGGGATAAATGCTCATTGTAAGGCTAGGAACACATTGTTACTAATTTAAAGCAATTCTATTTACTTTACCTCGATAGCACGACGTTTCGCCGGCCGAATTTCACTAAACCGACTCTGTAGGATTGCTCTTTGCAGCTTTATACCTCTGTATCTAAGCCGGAATGGAGTTTAGACCGCGTTTCGTAGCGTAATTGGAAGGAAATTATATAAAATTGTCATGGGTTCTTATTATCACCTATATTCCCCGTTTTTTTTTGCTGGAAATATATTGATATAAATGAAAACCGACCTTTTTTTTTTTGCCTTCTAAATCCCTTAACCAACATGCCATTAGGATATTTATTCATTTAAAATTTACGGGGTGTAACAGGGGGAGGCATATGTTCCTTCCATATGATTTTTCTTTTGTGTTTTGGCTCTACTTCCTACAGTGCTTTGTCTTCTTCCTGCACTTCCTTCGTAGGTGGAGCTACAACTAACTCCTTTCTACTTCTTAAAGAGATGGTCGTTACTTGCTTTGGATTGGGCCTTGTATCGCTCAGTAATGTGTCTGCAGGTCTAGCATGCTACAAAGAAGCCATCAATCCCATGTGCCTCTCCGTTTCATATAGGGACTTCTGCATCTCATTTATAACAGCCTGTTGTTGAGTTTCGACTTGTTGTTGTGCTATAGCATGTTGTTGTGCCATCATATGTTTCATCATTTCCTCTAGAGAGCTGCTCGCTTGCTAAGGTGGAGGCTGCTGAAAGTTTGTCTAAGATTTGTAACCATTCTGATTTCCACCTCATACTTGGCTTTTTGAATTTTGGTTGAAATTATTGCCAAATTGGTTGCCCTGGTTATAATAACCCATGTTTTGTTGCCCTACATAGTAAATGAATTCTGGATTTAATGGCAACTCATGTAAGTATGACCATCTCCACAGAGCTCACAAGATGTTTGAACCTTCTTAACTTGTTGAACCCATGGTGCAGCTACCAACTTGTGTATAGCATTCACCATCTGGCCAATGTCTGACCATATGGCTGTGACACCATCAACCTCAAACATACCTAGTTCCTTCTGAGTGGTGAACGCTCTGCTTGACTACCTGCAGACATCAAATTTTACAAAGCCTCAATCTCATCCTAGCTCTTCGACAAACTTTTCCCTTTAGCTATAGCATCTAACAATATGTTGGACTCATGCCTCAATCCTTCGATAAAGTTATGGCCAATAATTTCTTTAGCCTGCATGTGATATGGATAATTTCTCAAATAACCTTTATATTTCTCCCAAGCTTGAGCCAAAGATCTTCATCTTTTTGAATGAACCCTGAGATCTTCCCTTTCAACTCTTTTTTTCTTCTTGAAGAGAAAAATCTGTTGAGGTATTTATTTGACAAAATCTACCAAGAGGTAATAGATTCTACAGGCTCACTATGTAGCCATTCCTTTGCTCTCCAATCAGTAAGAAGGGAAAGTGTGTCAGCTTCACATATTCGTCTAAGATATTCTAATAGTGAAAACTCTTGCTCAGCTCAACGAATGTGACCAAGTGCCTACGCGGGTCTTCATATGGTATACCCTGATACTGGCACGTATTCTATACCAGCCGCATTGCACCTTCTTTTAGCTTGAAATTTCCTGTGATATCAGGCTTCACAATAGACTTTGATGCATTCTCCAAGCTAAGCCTAGAAAAATTTAACACAGGAATCCTCTCCAGTACTATTTCGTGAGCCAATCTTTCTTCCCTATTCTCAACAGTGTTTGAATTATGAATTTCTTCTGCCATTTGTTTTTGCTCTTGGACTATTCTTTCTTTTTCAAGATCAAGCAGAATCAAGGGATAGCCTTGACTCTGAGCATCCAGATACACTAACTTGTTAACTGAGGTACACCAAAACAAGAAAATAAATAAAAATTTAAACTAAAAAAAATCTTTGCCAAGTCCCTAGCAACGGCCACAAACACCTGATGCATCTAAATGCATGCGCAAGCGTAAATGGTCGTCAAGTAATATAGGATAGTGAATGTTCAGATATCATATCCACGAGGACTTTTTAGATTATTCATCCAATTTAAACTATTATTCAAACTATTCCAAAATAAAGAAATAATTAACGAGTCATTAAGTGACTCATCATTTTGCTAATGAGTCGGCAAATCACCTGTCATTTGTAAAGATCAGAATATCCCCTAACAAGTCAGCAAACGACTCATCATTTTTCTAATGAGTTCTTACGTGACCTGTGGTTTGAGCAGTAGTGGGAAATTCTAGTGTACATCATGGACTGAGCAAATGACTCGTCATTTGCCTAATGAGTCATTAAGTGACCCGTGGTTTGAGCGGCAGTGGAAAATTCCAGTGTACTTCCTAGACTAAGCAAAAGACTCATCATTTGCCTAACGAGTTGGAAAATGACTCGTCATTTACCTAACGAGTTATCAAATGACTCGTCATTTCTGGCAGTATGAAATTTTTTGTTGAACCATTAAGGGCATTTTCATAATTTCTAGGCTCCTATGTCCTAAACTACGTTGTTTTAAGCTCAGTAGATGTGTTTTAAGAGGGTTTCACTCATTCTTACCCTATCCCTCTCCATGCATGCAAGTCCGGAAGTTTCTAAGGGTGATCAAGCCTAGAAGTTCATTAATTCTTCTTCAATTTCATGTGGACATTCAAGAGGGCTGTGAAATCATAAGTACCCAGGTATGTAGGTTATGAATGGGTGTATTCATCCACACTCACGCCCAATCCCTCCTCAATTTCATAAAATCTCTAAGTTGATGAATCTATGATGTTTTAGCCCAAGTTCTGAATTCTCTAAGTATCTATCATGGGTATACTCTATACATGTTTCTAATGTTGAATTATGATTCGTGAACATATTTTACAATGTTTTCAATTACAAATTATGTTTTCAAGTTTTACAAATTATGATGTCCATCCATGGAAGTTCATGAAAAGTTGAGATTATGATATATGCATCCAAGCATGATAAGATGTATATGATGAGAGTATGATTTTGAATTACCTATGTTCATGTTCATGTTTTCGAATAAATTAAAAATATTTCAAGCATGTTTAAGTATTGGGCAAAGCCATATGATTAAGTATGTTTTATGATTTCATGTTATTAGCTTACCACATGGATTTTGGGGTCTAGACTCCCACTATCTTCAGCTTGTGGTATGGTTTGAGCCCAAGCCTCTTCATGTTATATTTTTAGATTATATATATAATATGCATGCTTTAGCTTCATTGAAAAATGATTAAGAGCATATTCATGTTTTAGCTTCGTTGAAAAACGATGGAGAGCATATGCATGTTTTTGAGAGTAGTGTCTAGCACCGAGTAGGTTAAGAATAAGTCAACCCTATGCCTCAGAACTACGTGCCAACATAGGTATTTTCAGATTCTTTGGGACCTCCCTTGTGAGTTTCCCCTACCCCCAAGGGGCCTTGAGTTTGATATCGATATCATGAAAGTGTCCTTAGCCCTGGTAAGGCTTTGGATGACTCTTCCCTCTTGAGTGTAATAGTCGGGCCCACGTAAGCTCTATTGTGGTATGTCGGTTATAAGACGAGTCTCCCATTGTTCCTCATGATTTCAGTTATGCATGTTCATCAGTCCTGATATTATGTTTTTAGCAGATTTGACCTAATATTCAGTTTTACTCATGAATATTAGTTTTAGGCTTTGGATCATTCGATTCAGTTATGAGATTCAGTTATGTTCAAATCATGTTTTCAGATAATAGCATGCAAGCCCCATTCTCATACTCTTATGATGAAATGTTATGTGATTATGCATGATCTTTGATTTTATTTATTTACTTAGCAGTTTAATTTACCTTGAATACTCGGTATATTTCACGTACTGACCGCATACTTTATGTTGTATCGTCTCATGATACAGGCTCAGATATTCAGGCCTAGACCCGCTGTTAGCCATACTTTTAGCGTTAGCTTCTCGCAGCATCAGTTGGTGAGTCCTCATCTTTCGAGGGCCCTTTATATCAATTGTATTCAGTACTTTCAATTTCAGACTTTAGTGAATAGTTGGGGTCTTGTCCCATCAGCTCGTTAATAGTAGAGGCTTATCAGACACAGTATGTATTCAGCTTCAAACTTGTGTTATGTATTCAGATGTTATGAGATTTTCAGACTTCCGCTATGTTATATTTTTTATTTCTGCATTTTAAAATGTTGAGCTTAGATGATATGTTCATGTCATGGGTAGACTTGGAGCCTCTTGGGGTTCTTTGTCCCGTGTCTAGATCCGGGCCTATGTTCGGGCCATGACAAACTTAAACAAATTAAAGACTTAAAAAAATACTTGAATGGTTGGTTGTTTCTTAAATGATATAAAGATCCAAGGTCTTGGCAATTTCTACAATCCAGTTGAAGTATCAAATTATTATATTCATTTACTTTTTTGAGTTACTAGTTGTAGGTTGATATTACTTAGTTTAGAATCATTTCCAATAACTCTAAGACTACTTGACTTCCCCTGCACCTATATTTCTTTGGTCATAGAAAAATAGTTAAGTGCATGTAAGATTTTGTATGTATCAACTAAGCAAGGTTAATGGATATATTTTATCCATATTAACAAATCGTTCCCCTTTCCCTATAAAGTTCACAAACAAGCCCTATTCCTTCTTATTGCCCTCGCAATTTTCAAGTTTAATTAATGAGTCATCTAAAATGCTTAACTATTTTGTTAAATAATAAAACAATTCAGACCAAGAAGAAATAAATAACTCAATACGAAAGCTTTAAAAAATATAACAACAATCAACATTCAACATTCATGTTTATGCCAAAATCATAGAACTATAATGTTTAGATACTCATAATCCCAAAAGATGAAGAGAATTCATGAGTTTACAAGAAAGAATTGATAGAAAATTAGGAGAAGAAGTAATTCGAGAAGAGAAACTCATCTTGCCCTTGCTCTGAGATACCATCGTCCACCCCCACCCCCATCTCAAAAATGCCTAAGGCTCATATTTAAAGTTGTCATGACCCGATCATAGGCCCAGATTGAGACACCGGAAAAAGAACTCCGAGAGGCTCCAAGTCGATCCATGGTATGAACATGATATCTAAAACTCAACACGATAGAGCGTAAGTCTAACATACAAATAACAACGGAAGTCTGAAAGTCAAATAATATCAATTATCTGAATACATAACAACAACCTGAAACTAAAAACATACTATGTCTGAATAGCCTCTACATACTGATGAGTTGATGGGACAAGATCTCGACTAACTCACTAAAACTGAAACTTAAAATACTGAGTACAAACTGATAAAGGGTCCTCAAAGGATGAGGATTCACCAACTCTGGCTGATTAAGGCTAACTGGAGGATCTGGCTAATGGTGAAACTGAGCCTGAATATCCAATCCTGTATCATTAAATGATACAGTATAGAGTATGCGGTTAGTATGTGAAATGTACCGAGTATGCAAGGTAAGTAAAACTGCTAAGTAAGATCATAAACCATGCATATCATAAAAACATAACTAAGATAAGATTCTAAAAGTAAGGCTTGCATGCTATTTTCTGAAATCATGATCTGAACATAACTGAATATCATAACTGAATCGAATGGCCCAAAGCTAAAAACTGATAATCATAAGTAAAATTGAACATTGGGTCAAACATGCTGAAAACATAATATCATGACAGATGAACATGCATAATTGAAATCATGAGGAACAATGGGAGACTCATCATATAACCAACATTACCATGATAGAGCTTACGTGGTCACGACTATTACACTCAAGTGGGCAGAGCTATCCAAGTCCTTGCCAGGGCGAGGATGCTACCATGATATCAATATCAAGCTCAAGGCCCCTTGGGGGCAGGGGAAGCTCACAAAGGAGGTCCCAAAGTATATATGTAAACCTTCGTTGATGCGTAGTTCTGAGGCACAGGGTTGATTGACCCTTAGCCTACTCGATGCTAGACACTACTCCCAAAAATATGCATTTGCTCTCCATCATTTTTCAACGAATCTGAACCATCATTTGGTGATGAAGCTGAATTGTAATAATACATGCAAAATCTGAAAACATAATCGGAGAAGCCTTAGCTTAAACCATATATTATACCCCAGGAACCCAAGGATCAGACCCGGGAGCCAAAATGGAGAAAAATTGGAAATTCACACCAGGTCACAGAACAGTTCATGAGGTGGCTCGTTAGGTGGGAACACGAGTCGTAAAGTGACTCGTGGTCAGGTTGGGCTTGGCAGAGTATTGGGAGGCCACGGGGGTGACCACGAGTTGTGGTCAAATGTCATGACTCGTGAGGTCACCTGTGGTGAGGATGGAATATATGGCTAGGGATTTGAGGTAGTAGGGACCAAGGGTGGTGACCATAAGTCGTGGTCAACCACCACAATTCGTGGGGTCCCCTGAGCTTGTTTGGGTAGTAGACATCACGGATCTCAGCCACGAGTTGTACCCCATGGTAACAACTCGTGAGGTCCCTCGTGGGGACTGGAAACCAGGAATCTCTGCATTTTCAATAAGGGTGTTTTCGTAATTCCTAAATTCCTAAGGACTAAAATATGTCACTTTAAGGTCTGAATAGGGTCATTTAAGAGGATTCATGTTAAGCCTCATTCATGCATGCAAGAGTATAGAGAGGAGTCCAGAAGGTGATCCAAGGTGTTCTTCCCCAATTTCTTAAAATTCCATCTTGGGCTAGCAAGGGAAGTTAAGAACCAGATAATCCCAGGTATGTAAGGTCATCAATGTGAAAATTCTTCAACACCCATGCTCCTACTCTATGATTTTATTTAAAATTTATCAAAAACTCATGGGGTTTTGCATTTGATTTATATAAAATCTAATGATTTAATTATGGGTTTTGCGATTTTGAAATCTTAACATAATCCATGGATTTTAATTATCTTTTGAGATTTAAATCGATTATAATGATATTGATTTTGATTTTCTAAACAATTGAGCTTAATTATGCATGCCTCATGATGAATCGATTTATGACCTATTATCCCATAAATGTTCTTACGAGCCCAGCATGAATTATGTTTTAAATTATGAATTCATTATGTTACCCATTATGATTTTATGAAATTTAAGCTATATGCGTGATCTACAAGTATGTATGAATTTTATCAATCATGAATTATGTTTTTGGCCGACTTACGGGCCTCATGTCATGGATGGATCACATATTTTCAAGCATGTTTATGATTATTATGATTTAACTAGCTCATGAACTCATGTATGTATTATTATGAGCACTATATATATTTTTTGGGAGTAGTATCGAACACCGTGTAGGTTCGGGGCTCAGGTCCCAATTCTAAAGCTTGTCCTCACCCGTAGATAGATTTGGATTTGCTCTCAGCGCACTTGGTGAATCCTCATGTTCCGAGGGTTACATATTCACACTCTATGTTATTCCTTTCAGTTTCTGGATGTTGGATTAGTTGGGGAGTTGTCCCATCAATTCGCCTTTCATTCTTAGAGGCTTATTAGACTACAAGTTGTATTCCACCGTAGTGTATAAGTCTTGTACTAATTTTCCCTTATGCTATGTTATTATTAGGTTCTTTATGTTAAGTATTCCGCTCATGTGATTGAATCATATGTATGCTCATGCCATGGGTCTACTTGGGGTCTCTCGGAGCTCCTTGTCCTGTGTCTACAATCCGGGTGTACTTTTAGGTCGTGACAAACTTGGTATCAGAGCCATAGATTTGATGTGTCCTAGGGAGTCTGAAAGTTGCGTTCGGTAGAGTCTTTTTCATGGGTGTGAAGCGCGCCACACTTTTGACGAAGAGGCTACTAGACGTTTAGGAAATGTTCCCTTCTTTCATGATCTATATCGTGCGATGAACGTCCCTTACTCTTCTAATTCATGCTATTCACATTTGCAGAATCATGCCTCCACGTTGAGTAAATGACAGGAGAAATGGTAGTAGTAATGATCATGAGGGTGCCCATGATGGTGAGCATCAGCCAGCTCCACCCGTTCATGAGGAGCACGCACCAAAGCTAGCTTCCCACGCCTAGTTTAGGGAAGCGATTTAGATGCTGGCACAGGCCATGACTGTCCAGGTCCAGAATCAGACAGTGGCACATTTCCCTTAGAATGGGAATGCAGCGGCAACTAGGGTGAGGGATTTCTTGAGGATGAGCCCTTCGAGTTCACGGAGTCAAAAGTGGACGAGGATCCACACGATTTTGTAGAGGAGATTCTGAAAATCACCTGGGTTATGGGGGTGAACAATGAGGAATGTGTTGACTTGACCTCCTACTAGCTAAAGGGGGTTGCACATATATGGTTTAAGCAATGGAGGGATGCCAAGGCGGCGGGTGCAGGCCCGATAGGTTGGGATGAGTTTCACACCGTATTCATGGATCGATTCTTCCCTCGGGAGATGAGGGAGCTCAAGGTGGCCGAGTTTGTGAATCTGAAGTAGGGAAACTTGTCTTACCAGGAATATGCATTGGAATTCACCCGGTTATCGAAATATGTTCCAGAGTTGGTGGTGGACCAGTGGGCTCGGGTGAGCCATTTTATGCATAGAGTAGCAAATTACCTGGACAAGGATTTCCAGATTGCCATGCTTCACCAGGACATTGAATTTCCCTGTATTGTATTGCATGCGCAGCAGATGGAGTCAGTCTACAGGAGGTAGAGAGAGGCCAAGCGGGCCAGGACCGACAGCTACGGGGTTTCTCTGGTTAGGTCAGGGGGTGGACCATATCAGCAGACCCAACACAGGTCCATTGCTCCAGCTCCATCATCGACCAGCACGCCATCCAGGTTTAGGGGAGACCAGAGGAACAGGGCTACAGGCTCGAGGGATCATGGCAGCATGCAGGTGGAGCGCACTTTTCCAGCTTGTTCGAAGTGCGGCAAGAACCATCCTGGGAAGTGCTTGGTCAGCGCGGATGCTTGTTTCGTGTGTGGCAAACCCGGACATAGGATTAGAGATTGCCCTGCAGCCAATTCTCCCGCTCCAGCAGCACGACCCCCTCAGCAAGGTGCCTCCACTAGTTCAGCAGGTGGTCAGCTGCAAAACAGGTTTATGCCCTAGTACCCCACTAGGAGCAGAAGGCTTCACCAGATGTGGTCACAAAATTACACTGTTCAGGTATTCATATAGGGCTACACTAGTAACCTTTAATTTTTAATAAAATGGTCATAACTTCATCATACGAACTCGAAATGCGGCAATTCTTTTTCCTATAATTCCTAAATAATGATAAAGAACTACTCGTTCAATCAAAACTCCATTTGGTGCTCATTTGCCCCATCATACATCTTTTTGCTCATTTAAGAATTATTTTATTTTTTGCAATAAAACCCGATCATGACTTATCAAAATTGCACCAAACTTTTCAAATAACTCCTATAATTCATACTAAGAATTTTGAAAGTCTCAGAATAATTTTTCGATCTCAAAAACTAAAAACGAACTTCTGAGTTGTCACATTTTATGCTTAAAATCATGCTAACACACACAAAAGGTTCAAATCCACCCGAAACTTATCCGGAATCCTCTAATCACAAACCAAACATGCAATTCAATCATAAAAAAGATTCTACACCTATTGCAATCATCAAATCACCGATATGAGATCATTTTGATCGAAAGTTAACTGTGGTCAAACTTAGCCTCCTTAAAGCTCATAAATTCAACCCAAAGGTTCAAATCACTGCCGAACACGTATCCATGCAAGCTACCCAACTAGGTCACAAATCACTATCCGGAACTAATAGAGCTTTCAAAATCCAAATTCGAGCTTCTTAACCTGAAATGTTGACTTTGATCAAACCTCTCAAACTTCAAACCTTCCAAAAATCAAAAATCTCATCCAATCTGCATTGGATCATCTCGGGAATGGTGGCATCCATCTCTGCAAGTCATAAATAATAAAATAAAGATATGAAAAGGTTCAACCTAGGGAAATGGGTCAAAAATCACAAAATGACCATGTGGGTTGTTACACTTCCAGGCTTGGCTAATAACTGCGCTTCCTTAACTTCTATATACCTGACACCTATGGCACGGATAGGGAGTTATCCTGAACGTAAACATTTTAACCATCATTTCCATCATGGGGGAACATTCATAGGGCTTAGAGTAAGGAAATGGATAAGCTCACACTAACCCATCAATTTGGGATCCAAATTCGAGATTTTCCTTGGGAGGTATCGGGAAGGGTTTGGAATGGAATAAAGGGTTTGGTCCAATTTGGACGCCCATTTAGGAGGTTCCAAATAGACCCCATCAGTGATTTGAGATCTTGATAAGGTGAATACCCGGTCTATTCAATGCTAGGCATAATGAGTATTAGGACCTAGGCATATACTTGATAAAACACGATCTTATGAGCCGATAAGGCAAATCTTAAGGACTGAGTCCATAGAGCTAAGCATGCTGAGGGAAATGAGTTTACATATATAACGAGGGTCATGACATGAAGCTGAGATTTATGAAATCACGAAAGAGACTGGAATTACCATGTGAAGTAGTTACTTCTCATTCTATGAATCGGAGTACGAATACATGTAAGGAGTACTTGGAACTTTGGCATTGGCATAAATGTTCACATACGGCATGAGTGGAGTATCACATAGATTGAAGTACGGAAGGACACCTAAATAAGCGTGGATTGATTTCACGACCCGAGTTTACACCCTAGCCGTAACACGAGATAAGGAACCCCGAAAGGCTCTAAGTCGACCCATGGCATAATCATAGCATATTACTTAACAAAAGAAACAACCAACAATATGATTAAGTGGAAGCTAACTGCAAGAGTCTAATAAAGAACCAGAATTACAAATGTAACAACACTTGAAACAACACCAAGTCTATCTAGACAAGCCTGAAAGCCTTCTACTAAATTGATGAGTTGCTGGGACAAGCCCCCAGCTAACTCCTAAAATTTGAAAACTGAAACATAAAGAAAGTATGAACATAAATCACATCCTCGGGGAATGAGGACTCACTACTAGCAGTTGAGAGGGAAATGAAGCGTATCTAACCATGAGGCTGAGTCTGGAAACCTAAATCTATATCATGAAATGATATAGAATAAAAGGTGTGCGGTCGGTACTTAAAATGTACTAAGCATGCGGGATAGCATAAATAATTAAATATACAAATATACAATGAGGAAATAACCAAGTACATCAACATAATTGATTAACATGTCATTATCCTCTTATGATTCACATATACATATATATACATGAAACTTTTCTTTAGATCTCACTTTACGATACATCATCAAACTTATGCATAACGGTCAAGTTTTAAATGTTTAATAAGAGCTGAATCTGAAACTAGCATCACATACTGTACTGGATCACTGCTGACAACTGAGTCTGATTCTCATTATATCAAATCTATTAAATCTGAAATTTGAATCATACGGAACTGGATCATGCTGATAACATAACTAAGGGAGTCATCCTCTACTATGGAGGGTCCTAGCTGAACTAAGAAAGTCATTCTCTACTATGGAGGAACCTAACTGAGCTAGGAAGTCACTCTCTGCTATGGAGGATCCCCACTGAACTAGGGAATCTCTCTCTATTATGGAGGATTTTGACTAAGCTAGGGAGTCACTCTCTGCTATGGAGGGTCCCGACTGAACTAGGGAGTCACTCTTTGTGGTGGAGGATCCTGACTGAGCTAAGGGAGTCACTCTCTACTATGGAGGATCCTGAGCTGAACAAGGGAAACATTCTCAGCTATGGAGGATCCCTGGCTTACTAGGACATGAGGAGTACTGATCTGACGTTATCTGTCTGGTCTATGCTACTACAGCTAGTCAGAAACATAAAAACACACTGCTTTCATCACACATCATTCATTTCGGAAGGATCGGGGATACTTTCTACTAACAACAAGCCCAACATTCTAAAAACATCAATCTCATGCTTTATCATCATAATTCATATCATCACAGAGCCACATCAATATTTCTTCAAACATCTTACATTAGTGAGTATCTATAGATTCACATCATGCATTATACTTCCACCTCATTAAGTTTCGGTTTCATATCATTCGACATGTATCATAGAGTCATTCATGATCCATAGATCCAATTCGTAACTTAACATGCATACATTGATTCATATATTCTAGATTTACGAGAAGCCATATACTTAACTTATAACCTATACATTTACAATAAGATCATGGGAGGAACATACATTTTTATTTCATAAGACCCATTTTGGGATTTACTCCAATTCATGAGAGGGATGTATTAATTATCCATTACCAGAAATTTACCCCATACCCAATCAATTCCATCAAAAGCATAAGGGACATGCATATTTTTACATTCAATTATTCAAGCCCATAACTCTAATTTCTCCTCAACATGTCTATCAATGGCACATTCAACTTCTTAGGGATAATCATTTGATCTTCACATATCTAAACATGGATGCAAGTAATTATGATAATTGAGTGAACAATAATAAAGCCTCATTCAAAGTTCAAGTCATTTTATGAAGATATTCTATAATCTCACACCTTTCTCATCATCCAACACATAATTCAAGGTAGCCCACTTATTCTACATCATAATTAATCTCATAATCATAATGGATCTTGGAATTTAGAGAAATATAGACAAAATCACCCATCACACAAACCCTAGGTCATGTTTTTCTAGAATAGTTAAAATTGGGCATTTTGATAAAATATTTTAGGGCACGAGGATGGAAGATTATCCTTATTGAAAGACCCACATACCTGATTCGAAGAATCTCCCACTTAAACTTGACCTTGAAGTCCTTGAAAACTTCCTTGAAGGATCCTTGAACTTGAGAGAGGGAAGGAAGAAGGGTTTGAGAGAGTATTTTGAGAGAATGATAGATTAGACTAAGAGAAAAACTTAAAAACGTCCCAAATAATACTCAAAATGACGTAGTTTAGAAGTTAAAAGCATAGGACTTTACAAAAATTCCCCTGGAAAAATGCTGGAAAAATCAATCTGCCAGACCCCACGAGGCACCCCACGATTCGTGGGGTCAGGTAACAACTCGTGGGGACCGAGTCGTGGAGTACACTGCCCAACTCCTCAAAATTTTCCCAACATAACCCACGACTCACTTCACGAGTCGTGGTCTGCCATGACGACTCGTGGCCTACGATCCGTCACTTCCACTACCTGAGACTTTATCTAGGACCCCAACCTCCACCCAACGACCAACCTAACGAATCGTTGCCAGGCAAGATGAATCTTCAGGTCGTCTGTTACCATCGAACTTGACCAAACCTCAGAATTGTTTCCCCATGGATCTAACCACGACTCGTGGGGCCTCCTAATGAGTCGTTCCCCAACTCATTCAGCACAAAAGTTCCATTTTTTGTCTGATTTATTTCCTCAAGCATGGAATTTGATCTTAGAAACATTTGGGGTGTTACAATTAATCTCCCATAATCACTGATCCTGGACCTTCACACCTGAAACTCAAGGCTTGACCTGGTCCTTCACCTTATAATCTCCCCTTAGCTGAAAGGTCATCATTCTGAGGATTGGATCCCCTTCTTAAGGCTAGGAAGAAATCACTATCTCTTGATTTCCCATTCACCTCTTAGACTATCATGAAAGGCTTCATATTTCTCCTGTCGTACTCCCCCACTCTTTTGGCTCCTTACTTCAAGTTCATGAATTCGTCTGCCTTAGCTTCTCTTAACTCCAGCAGGGAGAAATAATTTGAGAGCGCCTCTTATTCCACTGACTGGTGTTATGCTTTGGAGCACGTATATGCATGATTTTAGGAGGAATTGCTTATAGAGTTAAACCCTATAACACGAGCTAGAGTATGAAATAAGGGAAGTTTCCTAAAACATTTCATAGCCTCTTCCGCATAAGAGTGGTGCGCTTCACATCCATGAAAAAGACTCTACTTAACGCGGCTTTCAAACAACGTAGGACACTTCAAAACCTAATTCTCTGATACCAACTTTGTCACAACCCGAACATATGCTCGAATTGAGACACAGGACAAAGAACTCCGAGAGGCACCAAGTCGACCCATGGAATGAACATGACATCTAAAACTCAACATGATAAAGCGGAAGTCTGACATACATATAACAGCGGAAGTCTAAAAATCTAATAACATCAATTATTTGAATACATAACAATGACCTGAAACTAAAAACATACTATGTCTGAATAGCCTCTACATACTGACGAGTTGATGGGACAAGACCCCAACTATTCACTAAAACTAAAACTAAAAATACTGAGTACAAACTGATAAAGGGTCCTCGAAGGATGAGGACTCACCAACTCTAGCTAAGTAAGGCTAACTTGAGGATCTGGCTAATGGAGGAATTGAGCTTGAATATCCAAAGCCTGTATCATGAAACTATACAGTATAGAGTATGTGGTCAGTACATGAAATATACCGAGTATGTAAGGCAAGTAAAACTGCTAAGTAAAATCATAAATCATGCATATCATAAAAACATCATCAAGATAAGATTGTGAGAGTAAGGCTTGCATGATATTTCCTAAACTCATAATCTGAACATAACTTAATATCATAACTAAATCAAATGATCCAAAGCTGAAAACTGATAATCATAAGTAAAACTAAACATTGGGTCAAACCTGCTAAAAGCATAATATCATAGCTGATGAACATGCATAACTGAAATCATGAGGAACAATGGAAGACTCGTCATATAACTGATATTACCACGATAGATCTTACGTGGTCTCGACTATTACACTCAAGTGGGAAGAGCCATCCAAACCCATGCCAGGACCATGATATCAATATCAAGCTCAAGGCCCCTTGGGGGAAGGGAAAGCTCACAAGGGAGGTCCCAAAGTATATATGTAAACCTACATTGGCGCGTAGTTCTGAGGCACAGCATTTACTGACCGTTAGCCCACTCGGTGCTAGACACTACTCCCAAAAACATGCATTTTCTCTTCATCATTTTTCAATAAAGCTGAACTATCGTCTGGTGACGAAGCTGAATTATAATGATACATGCAAAATCTGAAAACATAACCGGAGGAGCCTTGGCTCAAACCATACCACAAGATAAAAAAGAGTGGGAGTCTAGACTCCAAAATCCATGTGGTAAGCTAATAACATGAAATCATGAGCTTACTTGATCTTATGGGCTTGCCCAAACTTAAACATACTTGAAATAGACTTTGATAGCCAAAACATGAATTTATACATGGGTAATTCAAAATCATACTTTCATCATATACATCTCATCATGCTTGAAAATATAGATCATAAGCTTGAATTTTCATAAAACATGCATAATAGGGAATACTTTTCTAATAGCTTGAAAACATGAATTTATAATAAAATTGAGGATGATATCTTCCCGTTAATCTTAAAACATGTTTTGGAACATGAGGGAATTGGACCCATAGACATATCGTAGAGAATGTCATGAAATTGGGTTAAAACCCTAGAAGTTCTTAAAATCATACTTGAAACTTGGAATTCATAGATTCATGAGAGATTTGATGAGGGAAAAGAATTCCTAATCATAGGAACATAAATTGGATCATGAGAAAACTGATTTTATGGAAGAACATGAAAGAATTCACCCACAAGAAGCTTAATCCTAAAATTCCAAAAGTTAGGGCATGGGAAGTAAGAATCATGAATACAACTTGAGAAGGGCGTGAGGGTGGAAGAAACCCCTCACTCATAGCCCTACATACCTGGTTTGATGATCCCTTGGCTTTCGAGTCCAAGAAGATTTGAAAAGGTTGAAGAAGAACCCTAGCTCCTATCTTGAGAGAAAATCCAACTATTGATCTTTTGGAGAGGGTGAGGATTTAGGCTAGGTTAATCCCTTTAAACTGACCTTAAGAAAGCCTAAAACGACGTCATTTAGGAGTTAGAAGCATAGGATTTTATCAAAATACCCCCAAACTACCAAAAAAAAGACCTGGAACTGGCAGTTCTAACAACCAACAGGATGGTTCATTGTTTGCTAGGATGGCCCGTTCTGAGGTTCGTTGTTTGCCTGTTGCTACTTCACTAAACTGCTCATAACATTTTACTCCAAACTCCGATTGATGCAAGGTCAGATGCATTGGAAAGAAAACTCCAAGGGCTTCCATTTGAGGTGCTGAATCACCCAAAAACATTTTGTAAAATAGGAGCTATGATCATTTGAAGTTGACCCTTGTAAGAACTTATACGAACACTCAATCGGTAAGTAGGTTGTCAACTCGACTTTGTGGTAGAGGTTCCTTATGACCTTAATTTTCATGTAATGCACTTCTTATACTTAGAAATTGATCTCAACACTTTTTTTCCATAAATTAATCAGGCTTGGGTCTATCCATATACCTAGAATGATTCCAGTCTTAGCCTGAGAGTTTCAAAAAACTAGCAGAACCAACGACCCATCCAACTGGCAGTGGTAACAAACAACGAACTATTGGTCCATCCGTCGATTTTCCACATTCTTCCTTCAAAATTCTCTTAATCTGCTTCAATGACCAGTTCAATCAAGCCACGGTCCGTACAATCCCCTCGTGGGTTCTGGGTAAATTTTTTATAGCTCTCTGGTCATGAAAGAAGGAGCACCTCCAATGACCCGTTGGACCCTACAACGAACAGTACTGAGGTTCATTGTTTGGTTCTGGTATTATTTTCCTGCCGCAAGCCTCGAGTCTGACCTAAGGAACTTTTGGGGTGTTACACTAGTAGTGGAAAATACCCCTTAGCCCTACTTAAGTTCAGAATAAAAATTCCAAAAATCTGGTTTCGGACAACCATAGGCACGCTGCTCCTCCCAGTGCACCAGTCTGTAGAAGAAAATTTCTTTTGAAGTGTCGAGGTAGGCGTGTTGCGCCTCCCATTGCACCAACCTGCTATTTTTTATTTTTCTGACATTTGGGCTCTGTTGCAGTGCGCCTCTTAATGCACCAACTTGATTTTGTCAAGAAAGGCATCCAAAGTTGCTCCAAACCTTCCTTTATACCTCATTCTGGATAGATTTTCATCATATTTACCTATTAAAAACCTACAAAATCACAACATAAAAATACAAGGATAGAAATGATACTCAAAGAAATGAAAAAAGTATTAAAATGCAAGAAAAATATGTAACGACCAGAACGTACACCCAGATCGTAGACACGAGACAAGGAGCCCCGAGAGACCCCAAGTCAACCCATGGCATAAGCATACATCTAATTCAATCACATAAGCGGAAGACTTTATTGACACCCAATTTTGACCTCCCTACGCCGGTATATGCTGTTTATATATGCCTTAAAAAATTATCTTTTTATATAATTATTTTTGTTCAAACTAATAATATTTAAGTAATTAACTAGCATAACTCTTAAATTTTGCATAATAATTTCAAATTATAATTTTTAAAAATTTTGTTTTTATTTAGTTATTTAGTTATTAATTTCTCGATATTATGTAATTATGTGTATTTTGTGTTAATATACATACCTTTAATAAAACAAGCTTTTATTTTAAAATATATATATATATATATATATTCACTTAAATTTTATAAACTATTACATAATAGTATTTACCTAATTTTAAATTTTATAAATTATTTATGATGATAATAATGCTTATATAATTTTTTGTAAATTAAATTGTTATATTATCTATTTATTAAATTATGTACAAATGTAGTATTATTATTAATTTAATAGCAGCCCATTTCAATTTCATCTAATTCATTTAAAATCTAGTCACTTTATACCTAATTTATGTTAATTTTAGCCATTTTTGTCAAAATCTGGCCACATTGTAAACTCCAATTCAATTTCAATTAAATCCCTACCCGTTTGACCTATCCGCGACCCATTTTATAACCCGCTAACCAACCCTAATTCTAAAGTAAATCCTAATCATTCATCCATATGATCCTACGGCCCAGATCCAACCTCTCTTTCTTTCCTATTTCTATCACCCAATTCACCCAAGACCCTAAAAAAAATTATACTCTCATTTTTCCATCTGTAGCAAATCAACGCCGCCTCACACCATTCTCCCCTTCACCAACTGGAACACTCTTGCCGCCTCATTGTTCCAGCGAGAGACATCAGTCGCCGACCTCCTCATTCTCCGTTCACTCATTCCCGATGAACCCACGACCACGCCGACCACTAAACAGCCGCCCTACCCCTCATCTTCCTCTCTTCTCACACCCCGTTGGACTGTTTCCACAGTCGCGCCTCCCCCTCTCCTTTCCCCTCGCCCACTGCTCCATTAACTCGTCCAAAACAACCACCACCTTCGCTAGAAAACCATCCTCCTACAAACCATTCGCCTCCACCTAAACAAATGTTACCCTCTCTTCTCCCTCACTGTTTCCACCATTATTTCCAGCTATAATGGCCGAAAAACACCAGCCACCAGCATCGCATCCATCTCCTCTCTTTCTCTCCCCCTTCTCTCCTCTCCATCACTGCTACACTGAAAACCACCACCACTGCCGGAGAACAACCGTCGCTGCACTTATCCTCTCCTCTTCTCCCATCTCTGCCCCGATCAAGTTCCAGTCGCCTCCACTACTCTGAGATTTTCCCGCACCGGCGAGGTACGGTGCTGAGGTCCTCCGTCGCTACTCTCTTCCTCTACCTCCTTCAAACCCCTCTCTTTCTCACCATTGCTTCAACGCCGCACACACCCTCATAGCCAATTTTCCTCAATTTGAACAAAAAGGACGTAATATTAGGCAGATCTATACATACCTGCTCTCGGTATAACTTTCAAACCTCATCTGCCTTTATCTTCATCTGCTAATTCTCTATTGACATATAATTTTGTTGTGTTAGCTATTTGTATCCTGAGATCAACGCATAAATAATTTTAAGTATTTGTTTTATAATTTGGCTTATATTGCTAGAATCGTGTTAATCATGAAAACCCCTGAATACTTACGAATTTCTAGTTTCATCACACTTGATCTTCTTAGATATTTTTGTGAAAATCAGTTGTTAGTTGGTTTGGTACATCTTAGTACATGTGTTTGTTTGTGTATATATATATCGGTATTTCTTATATATACATATATACCCAGCCCTCTGTTTTACATTTCAATATCATTTGTCTAAAGCATATGCTATGTCGTATCGTGTTTGAGCCCTTATTTTTCAAAACGGGATTTAGGAAGGCCTTGTATATTAAATATAACATATTGTGATTTAAGAAGGGTATGTTATATTAGCTTTGAAACTCTTCTATGGAAATTTGAAATTCTTACTTTGGGCAATCATGTGACATAATTAGTTTAGTAAATATTTGATTATCTCGAATGATTATCTCTCCCTTTTCCTAAAGTTACTCTACTGCTCATATGAGACTGGGTAATTCAATATATAACAGTCTAGTATTTATCTATTTTGATAATTCTCAACAAAGTTGTGAACATGCTCTTCGTTCTTTAATTAAATCAATTTTGGATAGCCCCCCATGTTAATTATTTACGGCAAGCTTGATTGACTTTCCTTGCTAGTTTATTTGATTATTATAGCAAAATGAAGATGTCTCTTACTATTTGTCTTAATTAAAGAAGAGATGGTGTGAATGGTCATTTATTTTCTTCATTTAATTTAGTACATGTGTAACTATAGTATTTCTTGGTTGATTTCGTCTGACCGTTTAAGGAAAATAATTTCTTGATTGATCCTTTGAAATTTCTCTTATCTTTTGTCCTTTAATATTTTGTTTCCTTCTTTAAAATTAGGTGACAATTAGAGTACCGGAATACTTATGGTAATCTTGAAATTATTTTCAAATATACAATTTTGGTAAGATTTGATTCCATGTGATTTGTCTTAATTTAAGAACAAATCGATATAATTGATTCTCGTCCCTTTTTAATTAATTTTGTGTTTGTCTAATTATGGAAAAGTAGTATTATTTCTTAAGTGTTTTAATCTATTTTTAAGAAAGATGACCCTTTGATTAATTCAGAATATTTTTTTATTTTATTTTCTTAATTCATTGTGAAACTCAATCAATGATGGATTCCTTGTCCATATTCATGAATGCTTTCTATTATATAAATATTCATTTTTTTACTTAAAAAAGACGGCCTTGGTTTCGGATTTGGATCATTCTGACATGCCTCTTCTTTAGCAAAATAAGACTGAAACCTCACTAGGTCTTTAGCCTTACGGCTTTGACTTCATCTTCTCTTTAATATTCGAGTATTGCTACTTAAACTCGAAATTACTTTTCTACCAAACATCTTTTGTTCCTCACTCCTATTAATCTTCTCTATCCCTCCTCAACACAAGAATTGCTTGGAATCCTTGAGATTCTCGTGATCTTGATGTGTTGAGTTTGGGTAACAATCAAGGCTCCTGTGATATCTACTGACTTACTGATTCTCGTTCAACTTTATTATCCAATTGGTTGGTTTACTTACTTAAGAGGTTCATTTATTTATTACATCTTGTTATTTATTCTTCCTAATTGCACCTCTCATCATGACTATGTGTTAACGTGTTCTTTAACATGACTTGTCAAGTTCGAGATTATTATTGCATATACGGTTGTACTAACCTTTAACAGGTCTCAGTTATTTTACTGTGGGATTCCATTGGAGATTTCGTTGGGACAAGAAATGGCTCTTGGAAATTTAATTATTTTAGAATTGTATTTTTTTATATTTGTAATTTGTTTATTTATTTATTTCGTTCTTATTAGTTGTAATGTTTGTAATAAACTCTAAATATAGTGAAAAAGGGGATGACTAAGGGGGTGGGGATTATGATCTAATTGTTTAAATTTTTTAGTTCCAAGTTAAATATTTTCGCATGATTTTTCCTATTTGCTGTTTTTTCTGCGCAAACAAAAATCATTGTCCAGATTCATTCATTATTTGAACTGGGTAATGTGTTACAAATTTTTTTTATAAATTCTTATGAAGATAAGTGCGCTCCCTTAATATATAGTTATTGAAAAAGTAAAGGAATTACGAGGTCTAATTCCAAAATTTTAAACCAAGCCGACCCGTTCCTCGCAAGTAACACCAATCCAAGTTTTCAAAATAATTATCTGCATTTATATGTAAATATCTTATGTGCTTATATTTAAAATTCAAATTGTTGTTTAGAAATATATTATTATTATTATTTTTCAAACTTAAGACCGACCTCTAATTAAATTGTTCCAAGGTTGAAAATCATGATTCATAATATTGTGTTGTCATCCCGATAAAGCAACATATTTTAACTCTCTCATGTTTGTCTGACATCTTAAGTATATTTTAATAATTGATATAATTTATATTCTTAATCTTTACTTACCCTAAGTTTAAGTTGCGTTAAAGTATATACATTATATTTGTTACTATTGTTTTAAATTTCTTTCTCCCTGTTTGTCTGAATAATTTAGTCTCTCAAATTAATAATGCCATTTTTATTTATTCATGTGTTTAATAAATAAGTTTGCATGTGTAAATTAATTTATAACTTAGGCTTTAAATTAAATGGGGAGTTAGTATACGTTTGAGTGTTTACTTGTGTTGAAATTAGGTTTCATGTACTTACTAAATAAATTTAGTTATAGTCTTCTCTTTAGTATTTTTTGTTAATTGGTAAATGACTTTTTTAAAACTTGTTTATTATATTAAGAGTTTATCCGATCACATGGTTAAGTTAATAAACCAATCTTGTTTGATCGCTTAGTAAATACCCTCACATAATTAACGAATTCGGTCGGGACCCACAGTTGTGGACCTCGAAAGGCGCTTAACACCTTTCTTTCGAGGTAACTTGAGCTCTTACCCGAGTCTTGGTGACGTAGACTAGTTGAAAAAAGTTTTCATTTAGTTAGTTTAGAATGGTTCTCTAACACACCAAAATTCGTTAGGTGGCGACTTTTCTTTTCAAATAATCCTTAAGAGTTGTCACATGTTGACTTCCGCTTTTCGTGAGAAAAATGGGGCACGACAGACTTAACATAAGAAAACGTAAACATGTCATAAATACGGAGAAAGGACAATACACAATCCATACATGAAGGCTAAATACAACTTATAGTCTAGAAAGCCTCTAATCATGAAGGACGGGTTGATGGGACAACTCCCCAACTAACCCAACAATTCTGAAACTGAAAGAAAAGCATAAAGTCTGAACATATGGACCTCGTAACATGAGTACTCACCAAATAAGCTGATAGCGAACTCTGAGAAGCTACTGAGGAGGGTGAGCCTGAGAGTTGGGTCCTGTATCATGAAATGATGCAGAATAGAAAGTATGAGGTCAGTACTTGAAATATACCGAGTATACAAGGTAAGTAAAATGGACATTTAAAATATAGAAATCTTATAAATGATCATAAGAGTGGGACATCAAGCTCATGTCATAAATATCGTACCATAACATAAGGCTCAAGGTTTCAAAACATTCGTAATACAATCGTAATCATAATCGTAAGAGAAAAGTCTTATATAACATGACTTGAGCCTATATACATAATCATAAACATGCATAAATCATGAGGAACAGTGGGAGATTTTCTTAACCGATATACCCCATATGAGCACACATGAAGCCCGACTTTTAACCCTAGTGGGGAGGGTGTCTGTACCTTGCCAAGGGTCGAACCATAAAAGTGTGATGTCGCTATGAAAAGGGCCATTTGGGCTGGGGACAGTCCCATAGGAGGTCCCAACGTACCTATGGTGTCATATAGTTTATCAGGTCTGGGGCAGAACCTAGGCCCCGAATCTAGTCGGTATTCGATACTACTCCCAAAACATATATAGTGCTCATAGTATAATATACATGAATTCATGGTCTAGTTAAATCATAATAATCATAAATATACTTGTACATACGTGAACTAGCCATGAAACGAGGCCCGTGAGTCGGCCAAAACATAATTCATGATTCATAAGGTTCATACATACTTGTAAATCATGCATATAGCTTGGGATTCATAAAATCATGACCGGTAATATCATAAATCCATAATCCAAATCGTAAATCATGTTGGATTCGTAAATATAATCATTTGAAGAGAAACTCATGAGTCGATTCATCATGGGTCATGAAAAATTAGGCTTAATTTCATAGAAATAAAAATTGGTAAAATTATAAATGATTTAAATAATAAAAACTAATCCAACCCATAGATTATGATGAGATTCTAAAATCACAAAACCCATTATCAAATCATTAGAATTTTATAAAAAAAATCATCTTCAAAACCCCATGAGTATTTAATAAAATTTTTGTAAAAGTCATAAAGGATGGGCATGGGTGTGGAAGAAATCACCCATTGATAGTCTTACATACTTGGAACAATTGATTCTTAACTTCCCTTGAAAGCCCAAGAAGAAATTGATAAAGAACACTTTGAAATCACCTAGATCACCCTTCTATCACCTTCCCAAACCTTTTCATGCATGAATGAGGACTTAGGCTAGTCTATTCCCTCTTAAACCACCATTTCTGATGTTAAAACGACATAGTATAGGACCCTAGTACTCAGAAATTATGGAAAAGCCCTTACTTAAATCACAGAATTTCACTGACTGCTAGTCCCCACAAGGGACTGGATGACTCATTGCTAGGGACCACGACTCGTGGCCTTAAGTCGTGAAATGCACTGCCAAAATTCACCTTGGGACCCCACGGAGGACACCAGGAATCGTGGTGGGTGACCACGAGTCCGTGGTCCACACTGCCCAACCATCTTGCCAAAACATCCAGTCTAGGCCACGGGTGACCTCACGAGTTGTAAGGCCTGACCACGACTCGTGGTCATGTCTGTGGTCTTCTCTACAAGTTCTATCAACCCTGCTGGACCACGAGTCTCCTTATGGTTCATCCTGTGACCTGGTGCGAAATTTCAATTTTTCACCGTTTTGACTCCTGGGTCTGATCCTTGGGTTCCTGGGGTATAACAATATCTCTTCCTTGGGAACATTCATCCTCGAATTTTAGAAACATACAGAAAACTTAGAATCATACATTCATCATATGAAAATACTGATTATTTAAACTGAAGACTGACGGAATGACTACCTCCGAAAAGAACTACATAGCGGAACTGAATTCAGACATCATATACCTCTATAAAATCATAAATCAAACTCGTGCACATGAACTAAACATGGAAACTAATTAGAGAATTAAAGAAAAACTAATACCTCAAACTGGAACTGAGCCGGTAAGGAACAGGTGAGGGTATTTAGCCATCATATCTGCTTCGGCTTCCCATGTAGCTCTCTCGACATGTTGATTTCTCCATAACACCTTTACTGAAGCTACTTCTTTGTTCCTCAGCCTCCGAACCTGACGATCCAAGATTGCAACTGGAATTTCCTCATAACTGAGGCTATCTCTCACACCAACACTTTCCCCTGGGACAACTAAAGTTGGATCACCCAAACACTTTTTCAAGAGCGATACATGAAAGACTGGATGAACTGAAGATAACTCTGATGGCAAGTCCAACATATACGCTACCTTACGAACTCTTCTCATAACTCGGTAGGGACCAACATAGCGAGGACTGAGTTTTCCTTTCTTCCCAAACCGCATGACTCCCTTCATGGGAGATACCTTTAGAAATACCCAATCGTCTACCTCAAACTCCAAAACTCTTCTTCTCACATCCGCACATGACTTTTGACAACTTTGAGCGATTTTCAACCGGTCCCTTATAAACTGAACCTTTACCGTATCCTCATGAACTGAATCAGGCCCTACCATAGCTGCCTCACAGATCTCAAACCATCCAATGGGCGATCTACACCTTCATCCATAAAGAGCCTCAAACGGTGTCATTATGCTAGAGTGATAGTTGTTATTATAAGAAAATTCGATCAAGGGCAAATGATCATCCCAGCTACCTTTGAAATCCATCACAGATTCTCTCAACATGTCCTCGAGAGTCTGGATTGTTCATTTGGCTTGACCATCCATTTGTGGATGAAAGGTTGTGCTGAGCTTAACTTGAGTCCAAGCCCCTTCTGAAGAGACCGCTAGAACTGCTCTGTTTGAAATAATAGACAAGGGCACTCCATGAAGTCGAACCAATTCCCGAATATACAATTTGGCGTAGTCATCTGCTAAATCTGTAGTTTTCACTGGCAGGAAATGTGCCACCTTGGTAAACCTGTTGACTACCACCCAAATGGAGTCATGTTGCTGGAGAGTACGGGACAACCCAGTTATGAAGTCCATATTGATTTCTTCCTACTTACAAGTAGGGATGCTAATATCCTAAAGTACGCCTCCCAACCTTTGGTGCTCAACCTTCACTTGCTGACAGTTTGGGCACTTGGCTACGAATTTTGCAATATCCCTTTTCATGCCATTCCACAAATATATTTCCTGCAAATCATGATACATCTTGGTGGCACCCGGATGATAGAGTACCTGGATCCATATGTCTCATGCAATATCTGATCCATCAAATCATCTATATCTGGAACACATAGACGACACTAGTACCGCAACACACCATCTCCCCCTTTGACTTCCAACGGCTTCCTTCAGCTTTGTGAAAATTGGATCCTCATCTTGTCTAGCCTTCACATCAGTCACCAAGAACAATTCAAATCTATTTTGCACCACAATGCTTCCATCGGTCGAGTCAATCAATCTAACTCCCAACCTTGCAAGTCGATGGACATCTTTCACTAACTCCTTCTTTCCCTCATCCACGTGGGACACACACTCTCCATAGAGAGTCTACTGAGTGCATCCGCTACCACATTAGACTTATCCAGGTGGTAAAGAACACTCATATCATAGTCCTTAAGTAGCTCCAACCACCTCCTTTGTCAAAGATTGAGATCCTTCTGCTTAAACACATATTGCAAGCTCTTGTGGTTCGTAAATACATCCACATGGACCCCATACAAGTAGTGTTGCATATATTCAATGCAAACACCACCGCCGCCAACTCAAAATCATGGGTCGGGTAATTCTTCTCATGGATTTTCAACTGTCTCGAGACATACGCTATCACTTTCCCATGCTGCATCAACACACACCCAAGTACGATTCTCGAAGCATCACAATATACTACAAAACCATCGGTACCCTCGGGTAGGATCAACACTGGTGCAGAAGTGAGTCGAGTCTTCAACTCTTGGAAGCTTTTCTCACAAGCCTCCGACCATTGGAACTTTACCTTTTTCTGAGTCAACCTGGTCAATGGTGCCGCAATTGATGAAAATCCCTCAACAAATCTCCGGTAGTAACCTACTAGGCCCAAGAAACACCAAATTTCTTAAGGATTCACCGGTATGGGCCAATTCTTCACCGCCTCAATTTCCTGAGAATCTACCTTTATGCCCTCACTCGATACCACATGACCCGAAAATGCAACTGAGTCCAACCAAAACTCGCACTAACTAAACTTTGCATACAACTGATGATCCTTGAGATCTGAAGCACTACTCTCAAATGAGCGGCATGCTCCTCCTCGCTCCGAGAGTATATAAGGATGTAATCAATGAACACGATCATGAACATATCAAGATATTGCTTGAACACTCTGTTCATTAGGTCCATAAAAGTTTTAGGCGCATTGGTTAGTTCAAATGACATAACTACAAACTCATAATGTCCATACCAGGTTTTGAAGGCTGTCTTTGGGATATCACACTCCCGAACTCTGAGATGATGATACCCGAACCTGAGATCTATCTTTGAGAAACATCTAGCACCCTGGAGTTGGTCAAACAAATCATCAATCCTGGGTAAGGAGTACCTTTTCTTGACGGAGACCTTGTTCAATTGTCGGTAATCAATACACATGCGAAGGGACTCATCCTTCTTTCGGACAAAGAGAACTGGTGCACCCTATGGAGACTTGCTCGGTCTAATGAAACCCTTATCCAACAAGTCCTTCAACTGATCCTTCAACTCCTTTAGCTCGGCTGGAGCCATCCTATATGGAGGAATAGAGATAGGCTGCGTATCGAGTAAGAGATCAATGCCGAAATCAATTTCCCTCTCAGGAGGAACACTTGGCAACTCATCGAGAAAAACCCCCGGATACTCACACACTGCCGGAACTGACTGGATAGTCGGGGTCTCGAACTCAACATATGCAGCCCTCAGAAATCATTTTCCTGGCCATAAGATATGAAATAAATTGACCAACTGGTACAGCTGAATTACCCTTCCACTCTAAAACTGACTCACCCAAAAGTCGAAATTCCACCACACGGGTCCTACAATTTATCGAAGCATAACATGCAAACAACCAATCCATACCTAAAATGATGGCAAAGTCAGTCATAGCTAACTCTACTAAGTCTGCGATAGTGACCTTATGCAATACTGTAATGGGGCAACCTCTATACACTCGCTTAGCTACCACTGAATCACCGACTGGAGTAGAGACTGAGAACGGTTTTGACAGGATTTCAGGGCTAACTCCAAAACTACTAGCAATATAGGGAGTCACAAAAGAAAAAGTGGGTATATAGCTACACGCAAGTGCACGTGGTCGAACAAGTAGTAAAGTGTCTTAAGTAAGCCAAGTATCGATCCCACAGGGACTGGGCTAGGGTAACAATCTACTCAAGTGTCACTATACTTTAACTCTAAAAATGCAGACAACAGTGTGAAGAAGAGTTTGATATTTTGGTTTCTAATTTTATGCCAAATCTAAAATGAATATATAATTTGAGTCTGAACTATGAATATGAGCATGCTGAGGTTAAATGAACATATAAAGAAACAAATTATCGATACAATTTGGTTAACTTTCCTCCGGTTGCTAGTCAAGAATTATTGCCAATAGATTAAAACTCTCGTATTTAACCCAACTTAAGAATCATGAACCGTCCACCTACATTTCTGTGATAAAACGAAATTCATGTTCTAGCCATACAAAATCGATTCCTTAATTGACTAATACGACTTTCAGGTATATCTCTATACTGAAGGTAAATCAATTCTCAATTTTCCCAAACTAAGAAAAGATCATATCCTATCAATTCACAACTTTCCAATTTCTTGCTCTCTCGAGTGAAATCGGACTTTTTAGATATACATTAACATTGGTCACACATTAATGCAGTAAGAACAAGAATCAATAGAACAACCATGGAAGAAAAGATGAAAAACCAAATGATCAGTAATTACATTGCAATACAATTGTTCTTAACCTCAGCAAAAAGAGGATTTAGCCACTCATTTATGGATTAAACATCGTTAAATGAGTGTTAATCATACAAGCAATTGAATTAAAGAAGAAGGAGATAGAGAAAAACCCTGAGATTTTCGTCCCCTCAACTGCCTGTAACCCACGTTCTTGCTCCACCAAGTCAGAATAATTAAAAATGAACCTAAGTGTTCTATTTATACTAGTGGGAATTTTTTCCGGAATAACAAGCAACGTGTCACGGAGTGCATCGCGGAGCACTGCCTCCGTGACACGCCACTGACGTGGAACCTTACTGGAATTTGGTTGTCCAGGTATTAAGGCCCAACGTGGCACGGCGTGCAACACGGGGCTAGGGCAACGTGCCACGGCCCCAACGCGCACCTTCACTGGAATTTGGCAAAAATTCCATATCAAGGCAGAAGGCATCCGCGATGGCAGCGTGACACGGCTCCACCGCGGAGCCCCTTTAATTTGTGCCTTACAAGTGTTTTTTTCCTTGCTAGCGTTCGAGTCCAACCCCGATCTCTCCCAACATGCATTTTAGCTTCCCAAAATTATATTTCACCTGCAAAACAATGCTAATCATGTTGGTTAGTATAAATTCACATTTTATTATAAATCACATGAGAATGCATAAACATCGATAGATAAACAAGGCAAAAATGACACATTTGAGTATCACTTGGGCATATAAATTTGCCCAAGATCACTTACCCCACACTTAAATCCTTGTTCGTCCCTAAACAACAATCTTACACCTCATGCAATTGACACCCCAACCTGGCTACTTTGGTTCAACAATTCAAGCTACGGTTATACCGATTATTTAATACAGCAAATCATCAGGAAAACATGCATGGTCTTATCAATACGATGGCCTTCAACACATTAAGACTTCCTAGACTCAAGAATCGACTCTCGATATCGGCAAACTCATGCAAATCAGCTGATCAAGATATCCGACACGAATTTTAATCTCTCGTCAAGCATGTGCCCTCACAACACAAGAGAATTTTTCCCTTTTTAATCACATGAACTCAAAATATTACATGCAGGAGCATATAAACACAATTTCACTCTTTCTCCCAAAAGAATTCACATGCATCGTGTCATGAACCATAGGCTTGCCCTTAGTGTATTACTCCACTAATATAAGGACATGTGATGTAGGATCACGTAGGACTTAACGGGTTGTAATGTAAGCTACGGAACTAGTAAATATTGGGCTAACCAATAATAGCCACTAGCATCCTTAAGCGCTTTTCCAGAACATCCCATCACCCTCATGGGTATTGTTTCTTCCTTCATCCTCCCATTCTTGAATTCTGTCTTTATTTAGACCCGTATCTTTGAGCACACTTGACTCACTAACAAAGATTATTCATACATCTTCATTATATTTAATTTATAACGAGTGCACCTTCAACCTTGTCTTTCCTTTCCTCACTCTGCTTTTCTTTTCTTTTCACCATTCTCACTCTTTGACACTTTGGGAAAATTATTTTCTTTTCTTAAGCGCTTAAGAGTTTTGGATCAAATTCACGGATAATGAAAAGAAGGGGTTAAGCTCGGTTTACACCTTTTTGACAAAAGAAAAATAATAGGCTAAAGGCTCAATGGGCTAACCAGGGTGTACATTCAAGGTGGGTACAATAATGAAAAAGAGAAACTTTCGGTTAAAACAAAGAAATGCCTACATCCTTTCCTACAATACACGTCCTTCATTTCGTTTCGTACACACACCAGCCAAGTTCTAGACATTTCACAATAGCATGGAATAAACAAAACCTCACCATACACTTAGTGCACATGCTCAATTCAAGACGTATTCACAGACTCTTCAACCAGCTAATTACAAGAATTCAAACATTAAGCCTCAATCACATTGAATCGACTCTATGGCCTAGGGATCTCAACATATTTACATAGTTGCATGCTTTCATACGAATCACCTTTGCATTTCAAATATCATGTACAACACGCAACCAGAATTCTGCAACCATAAAGTAACTACAGGTTTTGGGATGCAACCCACAAAAGAAAAAAACTTAAAAATAAATGAAAAAATCTACTCCTAACGACTACATTTCCCTTAAGACGGTCATCATCCATCCATCATAGGGAACGGTCACTAACTAAGACTTCGGTTCAATGGGACCATTCTCGGTAAAAGAACCTAAAACAAACACCGAGAAACCCAAAAATTTAAAACTTCATGAAAAAACTTTAAAAAATATCGATCATTTCGATAAAACAAAAATATGTACAAAGCCAGCTAACAACATTCAACAGCAACCAATAGCTTCACATTAATTACAATACAAAACATACCCATCACAATCACAGGGTCACAATTTTATCATATGCACGACAACAGAACAGAAACATACATTAAAACAACAGCAACCAACACCTAACTACTCCCACCCCACACTTAAATCGAACACTGTCCCCAGTGTTCACAAAAATTAGCATAGCACAAGAGTGGGTGGTGAAACTCCCTGATCAATCAAAGTATTCCACTTCTTCATCAGGTGCTGCTGCGTCATCATCTAACTCCACATCGGAGTATCAAGATGTGTCTCCTCATCTTTGGGGACATCATCATCCGTGGGCTCCACAAAAGCTGGCCCCACTCGGCATAGAGCCCTGGCATTTTTGCCAAAAGGGTAGTCTAGCTCGAGCTGCCATAGCTCCTCTTCTGTTGCCGGCCTCCCGCCTATTCGCAGCTGGAGCATCTGCATCCCGTACATGCGATCCATGTACTGATCATCCCGAGCATGTCGCTCGGCTAGTGTAAGAACTGGCCCGTGAGTGGTGTTGGGTGCCTTAGTTTTGGTGACATCTAAGGCCCGCCGCTCCATCTGTGGGATATAGTCAAGGGCCTCCTCCTCAATATCCAGGTCCCTCAGGAATGTGGTGAGTAATCCACCAAACCCGTATCAGTGCCCTTGATGCAAACGGGCTCTCTTCATGGCGGAGATAATCACCGCCCCTACGTTGATCTCCAGCCCTTTCATCGGGCGTATACCAAGCATACACGATCCCAGGTAACATCTGTCATATGTACCCCCGGGATCAGGCAGGAACAAACAATCTTCAGCCATATCCTGGCTTCCCTGTTCATATGTGAGTAGGGCGAGGTCTGATGGTAGCCCCTCTCCTTATGCCTGCTCCACCGAGCTGTCGACCGGGTTCCACACAAAGTGCGTCTGATGTCCGCATATGGTGGTGTGATATTCAGTTGTCGAAGCACATGGGCGTCTGTGTCCCGCGCCCCTAAGATAGCATTAAGGTGGTGGGGCTCAAAAGTGACTATTTTCCCCCTTATCTTGATGGTGTGACTTCTGAGAGTCCGGTTCCAGTTGGCGTAGAATTCTCGAATCAAGTGCAAGTTACAGTCCTTGGGCTCTTCAAAGATGAAATTCAGCCCGGCTGCCTCGATCCTGTGGACAATCCTAGGGAACTCCTGTGCCAACGGTTCCTTGTCAATGTGTTCTTCGGGGAAGTATTTGCTTTCCTTGTGCTTCGCGTACCATTTCTTTCCCTCCTCTGTCACCCATCTAGTTCCGTATTGACGGCGTTGGCCGCGTGGAACCGCTGGTGCTTCTAGGACTGCAGTTCCCAGCCTAATTCTTTTTCTTCCGGCGCCTTATGTTGATGCGCCTTTTCCCTTGTCTTGCCTGCTTGCCATTGTTCCTGTCAAACCAAACAGACAAGTTCAATGTTAAGCCAATTAAAATTAGCTTTGACTAAGGTTGGGTTAAGCTAGGCTACCCCACACTTAGTCTTTAACCAAAATCACAACATTACGGCAAGATCGTACTTATTTCCACAAACAAACAACAAACATAACAAATATGCTCAGTGCATTCAGAGAATTCAACGGTATACATTCTATGTACTACTCAAACTTCGTACAGCTAGTCACAATAATAACCATCGATAACATTTCATCACATCGCACTTAGCAAGGAGAACAAAGAAACAAGAAAAGAATTTATCTACATGAATCCATATAATTCATCCATTTCTTGCAATTTCCACAATTTCCTTAACCCGGAAATCCGTCGGTCTTTTAGCATATTACAGTTAGCACAACCGACTCATCTCACCCATCATAAACAACCCGGCTAGAATTCCAAAGTTCAACTCAATTTTTCCGTTTCACACTCAAATTCAAGCCCTAGCTATGCTTTTATTAAAAATCCTATCAAGCTATGTAATTTTCTAGTTCATGCAATCACAATGATTCTACGAACGTCAATCAATAATAACTCAGTCGAATTTAAGCTTAATTTCTACTTAGGTCAAGTTTTCTTCACTTCCTATGCTAAAAATCGGAAAAATAAGGTAAGAAATGAGATGAAGTTAACAAACATACCTTAAATTCGATGATATCGAAGAAAAGTTGATAAAATTGAACTGCTAGGCCGTGTAACGTTGGGGAAGGGGGGAATTTTGGGTTGTTTGTCGCGGAGGAGGTGAGGAATGGGAAAAAATGAGGGGAAATCGGGGTTAAAAGGGGGGTTTTTCGCGCGGGTGACCCGGCGACCCGGTGTGACCCATCGCGATATACACCTCAACGTGTCACGGAGGGTAACGCGGAGCATGCCCTCCGTGATACGAAGCCATCGCGCAGGTGTTCTGGAATTTATAAAAATTTCAGAATTACCTTCAACGTGTCACGGAGGGTAACGCGGAGGCCCTCCTCCGTGACACGGAGCCATCGCGTGGGCTCACTGTTTTGCCACTTTTGATTATTATTCATACCTCAATTTTTCCTTTGCGATTCTTTGCATATTTATCCTCCGTTTAACCTGAAATTCATCTCACAACAAGAAATTTGTTAGAATTATAGGTTTCACTAAAAAATAAAAAATATAACAAATATAAAAATTTTGTTTTTAATTATTTTTTCCTCTTTTTTTTCATTTTTTTTCTACGAAATCTATTCACATTTTACAAAGAAAATTTCACGAGTTGCCTCCCGTGTAGCGCCTGGTTTACCGTCGCGGATCGACGTCCTTAAGCTCAGTCATCTTCTAGGGTGACGGACGTTTTCTCTCGACCACCGTCCTCACCCCAGTAATGCTTATATCTTTGCCCATTGACCAAGAACGTGGCACTCCGATCTTCTTGCTACAGCTCTACTGCCCCGTGCGGGGTCATTCTGACCACCTCAAATAGCCCCGACCATTTGGACCTCAGCTTTCCTAGAAACAGCTTCAATCTTGAATTGAAGAGCAATACTTTTTTCCCCGGCTCAAAAATACGATGCACCACATGCTTGTCATGCCACCTTTTTGTTTTTTCCTTGTAGTACTTAGCACTCTCATAAGCATGCCAGCGGAACTCTTCAAGTTCACTGAGTTGCATTAGTCTCTTCTTGCCCGCTAGCTCTAAGTCCATATTCAATTTCCTCACGGCCTAGAAGGCTCGGTGCTCTAGCTCCACTGGCAGATAACACGCTTTACCATAGACCAATCGGTATGGTGAAGTTCCAATCGGTGTCTTGTAAGAAGTTCTATATGCCCACAACGCATCATCAAGTTTGCTTGACCAATCATTCCGTTGTGTATTCACTGTTTTCTGGAGAATCTGCTTCACTTCTCTATTTGACACCTCTACTTGCCCACTAGTTTGGGGGTGGTATGCTGTTGCCACCTGTGGCGCACCCCATACTTGGCTAGTAGCTTCTTGAAACTTGCATTGACAAAATGAGCCCCTCCATCACTGATAATGGCTCGGGGTGTCTCGAACCTGGTGAGAATGTGTTTTTTCACAAATTTTGTTACCACCTTGTTGTCATTCCTGGGGCAAGCTATTGCTTCCACCCACTTTGATACATAATCTACGGCCACCAAGATGTAATGATTACCAAATGACGGTGGGAACGGGCCCATGAAATCAATGCCCCATACATCAAAGGTCTCTACTTCCAGTATATTCTACAGCGGCATCTCTTGTCTTCTACCAATCGTTCCTGTACGCTGACATCTATCACACATTTTGACGTATGCCATAGAGTCTCTGAACAGTGTAGGCCAAAAGAACCCTGACTATAGAACCTTGTGCGCTGTCCGCTCGCCTCCATGGTGCCCCCCATACAACGAGGAGTGACAACTCCTCAACACCTCTGCAATCTGACTCTCCGGGATGCATCTTCTCATCACCTGATCTGGTCCCTTCTTAAATAAGTATGGCTCATCCCAAATAAAGTACCGACAATCATGCCTCAACTTTCTTCTCTGCTGGACTGTCGCCTCAGGTGGGTAGACTCCACTCACCAACAAGTTGACTATGTCTGCGTACCAGGGAACTTCAGCTTCCCCTACTGCCAAGAGCTGCTCATCCGAGAACTCCTCATTGATGTTATCACCTTCCTTCACATGCGATCGGCTCTCCAGTCGCGATAAGTGATCTGCCACCTGATTTTCGCTCCCCTTTCTGTCCTTAATTTTGAGGTCGAACTCTTGCAACAACAAGATCCATCTGATCAGCCTGGGCTTAGCATCCTTCTTGTTAAACAAGTACCGAATCGCTGCATGATCAGTGTACACCACTACTTTTGAACCCACCAAATAGGACCTGAATTTGTCAAATGCAAACTCCAATGCTAGCATCTCCTTTTCTGTGACTGTATAATTACTTTGGGTCGTATTCAGCGTTTTGCTTGCATAATGAATAGAATGAAAGATTCTATTTTTCCTCTGCCCTAATACAGCTCCCACAGCCACATCGCTTGCATCACACATCCACTCAAATGGTTGTCCCCAATCCGGAGAAGTAAGGATGGGTGCTTCTATCAATTTCTGCTTCAACTCCTCGAATGCTTTAACACACTCATCATCCAACTCAAACTTCACCTCTTTTTCTAACAATCTGCATAATGGTCTAGAAATTTTGGGAAGTTACTGAAGAACCGTCTGTAGAACCCTGCATGCCCAAGAAAACTGCGCAAACCTTTCACCGCCACAGGTGGTGGTAACTTCTCAATAACCTCGATCTTAGCACGATCGACTTCCAACCCCTTGCAAGACACTTTTTCGCCAAGGACAATACCCTCGTTAACTAAGAAATGGCATTTCTCCCAGTTTAGTACAAGGTTGGATTCCTCGCAGCGAGCCAGCACCCTATCAAGATTCTGCAAACAAGTAGCAAACGAATTACCAAAAATAGAAAAATCATCCATAAATACCTCAACAAAATCCTCCACCATGTCATGGAAAATTGCCATCATGCATCTCTAGAATGTGGTAGGTGCATTGCATAACCCAAATGGCATCCGTCTAAAAGCATATGTCCCATAAGGACAGGTAAAAGTAGTCTTCTCTTGGTCCTCCGAAGCTATGGCTATTTGGTTATAACCAGAGTACCCATCAAGGAAACAATAATATTCTTGTCTAGCCAACCTATATAATATCTGATCAATGAATGGGATAGGATAATGATCTTTCCTTGTGGCTTCATTAAGCCTTCTATAGTCCATGCAAATCTGCCAGCCTGTGACGGTTCGTGTAGGAATCAGCTCATTTTTCTCATTGGTGACCACGGTCATCCCTCCTTTCTTTGGAACGCACTGAACGGGGCTGACCCATTCACTGTCTGAAATCGGGTAGACCACACCTGCATCAAGCCACGTAATTATTTCTTTCCTAACCACATCCTTCATTGTTGGATTTAGCCTTTGTTGCGGCTGAACGGTTGGTTTTACTCCTGTCTCCATGAAAATCCTCTGTGTGCAAAAAAGCTGGATTGATACCCTGAATATCTGACATTTGCCAACCCATTGCTTTCTTCCTTTTTCTAAGGACACCCAATGCTTCCTTCTCCTGTGCCTCCGTCAATTCTGTGGAGATGATAACCGGCAACGTCTCATCTTCCCCCAGAAAGACATATTTTAAATGGGAAGGTAATTCTTTCAATTCCAACTTTGGTGCTTCCTCAATAGATGGTTTCGGTAATGGTTCCAGAGATCTCATCAAAGACTGAAATTCCTGCTTCCTCGGATGCCTTTGTGACTCATTCAGCATTTGTACCACCTTATAAGTGTCTCTATCTCCAAACTGATCAGAGTTCATCAACACTCTTTCCAGTGGGTCTTGAGATTCAACAATCTGACAAATTTCTTCTTGTTCAACCACATTGATTGCTGAAAGCTCCTCATGTATAGCCGGCAGCTTCATAGCCTTAAACACATCAAATACCTCAACTTTGTCATGTGCTCGCATAGTTAGCTGCCCTGCAGCTACATCAATCAGCGCTTTCCCGGTCGCCAAGAAAGGACGTCCCAAAATAAATGGGACTTCCGCGTCTGGCTCAAAATCCAACACGACGAAATCTACCAAGAAGATAAGGGAGCCCACTTGCACCAGCACGTCCTCCACAATGCCATCAGGTCTGGCTAAGGAACGATCCACTAGTTGCAATATCACTGTTGTTGGTCTAGGACTCCCTAGACCTAACTTCTTGAATACCGATGATGGCATCAAATTAATGCTCGCTCCCAAATCACATAATCTGCGAGCTCGGATACTCTGCCCAATTGTAATTTGTATAGTAAAGCTCCCAGGGTCCTTGAGCTTTGTGGGCAACCGGTTTTGTATCCGGGAAGTGCGCTCCTCCGTGAGAGCCATCGTAGCATACTCAGTCAACCGACTTTTGTTCGCCACAATGTCCTTAATATACTTTGCGTACTTCGGCACTCCCTGCAAAACATCAACAAGAGGTAAGTTAATATGTACCTGTTTCAGCACCTCCATGAATTTCTTGAAACACACCTCCTCCTTGTGTTTCTTTAATCTTTGAGGGAACGGGGGTGGTGGTCTTTCTGATTCAGCCTTCTTTTTCTTCCCCCTCTCATCAATTTGCTCCCTCTCAACTTCTGTTGCTCCCAATTGTTGAGGTGGTCTTTCTGGTTCCACCTCTTTAAGCTGCAAACCACGTCGTGTGGTCACTGCATTCACTTGCTTGGGGTTGGGATCCGTGTCGCTTGGGAGTCCTCCTCTAGGCCTGGTGTTTTGGGCTCCAGAAAATTGCCCAAATTGATACTCCAGTGCCTTAGCAGCTAACTGGTTGTTCTTTACCTCGACTGCCAATTTCACATAGTCAGCCTGCAATTGAGCTTGGTTAGCTATCATTGTCTTGAACATCTCCTCAATGCTGGGTGATGGTGGTGGAGGAGGTGCATTGTTGTTTCTATATTATGCCTGATAGTTCTGATGCCCTCCTTAATTCCTCTGTGCCCCCTGACTCGAACTCTGCCCTTGATGGTTGTTGCTACCCCAAGAGAAATTCTGGTGATTCCTCCAGTTGGAATTGTAGTTGTTGCCATACTGTAGGTGGTTGTTCCTCGGTACATTTCCCACAAAGTTCACCGAATCAGGATTTGCTCCACAACACTCAGCTGAGTGCTCACTACTCCCGCACACTTCACACCAAATCTGCTGCACTACATTCACTGGGGCTTGAGTCTGGTTCATTGTCATGTTACTGAAGTGGGTGTTGAGTTGATTCTGTAAAGCAGCTATCTGTGCAGCAATAGCTGTAAAACCATCCACTTCTAGGACTCCTGTTGCTTTCCTTGTTCCTCCTCTTGACGAATTAGCACTCCACTTCGGATTTCCCTGCGAAATACGATTTAACAAGGTATACAGCTCCTCATAAGTTTTCTCCAATGCTTGTCCCCCAGCTGCTGAGTCTAGCAAGATTTTTGTGTGGGGTTCCAAACCCTCTATAAAATTGTGCACCAGCACATCATTAGATTGGTGATGATGAGGACAATCCCGCAACATAGACTTGAATCTCTCCCAAGCCTGATACAAATTCTCTCCCTCTCTCTGTTTAAAACTTAGAATTTGACTTCTAAGTCTTGCTGTTTTACCGGATGGAAAAAATCGTATCAAGAATTTCCTTGCAAGATCATCCCACGTAGTAATAGAATTAGGTGGCTCAGCTTTCAACCACCTCTTGGCTTCTCCCAACAGTGAAAATGGGAACAATGTAAGCCTGACATAATCTGATGACACTCCAACGGGGATGTAAGTGTCATTTATCTCCAAAAAATTTTGGAGATGCTGCTGTGGATCCTCATGAGGGAGACCTGTGAACTGCCCGCTGGTGTGCAGCAATTGCACCATGTTTTGTTTGAGCTCGAACCTCCCTCCTGGCTCAGGTTTGCGGATGCTAGATGTGACATTGTTAGCATGTAGGATTGACACCTCGCGAACCGGCGTAGCTGCCATTTCCTCGGGCACTAACATTGCCCTTACACCTGGTGGATTCGGTTGTTGCTCCATGATTGTTCGTCTGAGCAACTGCAACTTTTTCTCTAGAGCTTCTCTCCTTTGACGATGAAATTGTCTTTCAGGCTCTAAATATGAGTCCACCAGCTCCTTGTCTCTTGTCAGTGTTCAACAGAGATTAGTATCTGCAAAATACAAGCTAAGACCAAGTTGTCAACACTACGAAGAAATAGTAAACTGACACTTAAGAAAAATTTACCAATTGCCAATCCCCGGCAACGGCGCCAAAAACTTATTCGATGCTTTTGGGTATATAGCTACACGCAAGTGCACGTGGTCGAAGAAGTAGTAAAGTGGCTTAAGTAAGCCAAGTATCTATCCCACAGGGACTGGGCTAGGGTAACAATCTACTCAAGTGTCACTATACTTTAACTCTATAAATGCAGACAATAGTGTGAAGAAGAGTTTGATATTTTGATTTCTAATTTTATGCTAAATCTCAAATGAATATATAATTTGAGTCTGAACTATGAATATGAGCATGCTGAGGTTAAATGAACATGTAAAGAAACAAATTATCGATACAATTTGGTAAATCTTTCCTCTGGTTGCTAGTCAAGAATTTTTACCAATGGATTAAAACTCTCGTATTTAACCCAACTTAAGAATCATGAACCGTCCACCTACATTTCTGTGATAAAACGAAATTCATGTTCTAGCCATACAAAACCGATTCCTTAGTAGACTAATATGACTTTCAGGTACATTTCTATCCTGAAGGTAAATCAATTCTCAATTTTCCCAAACTAAGAAAAGATCATATCCTATCAATTCACAACTTTCCAATTTCTTGCTCTCTCGAGTGAAATCGGACTTTTTAGATATACATTAACGTTGGTCACACATTAATGCAGTAAGAACAAGAATCAATAGAACAACCATGGAAGAAAAGATGAAAAACCAAATGATCAATAATTACATTGCAATACAATTGTTCTTAACCTCAGCAAGAAGAGGATTTAGCCACTCATTTGTGGATTAAACATTACTAAATGAGTGTTAATCATACAAGCAATTGAATTAAAGAAGAAGGAGATAGAGAAAAACCCTGAGATTTTCGTCCCCTCAACTGCCTGTAACCCACGTTCTTGCTCCACCAAGTCAGAATAATTAAAAATGAACCTAAGTGTTCTATTTATACTAGTGGGAATTTTTTCCGGAATAACAAGCAACGTGTCACGGAGTGCATCGCGAAGCACTGCCTCCGTGACACGCCACTGACGCGGACCCTTACTGGAATTTGGTTGTCCAGGTATTAAGGCCCAACGTGGCACGGCATGCAACGTGGGGCTAGGCCAACGTGCCACGGCCCCAACGCGCACCTTCACTGGAATTTGGCAAAAATTCCATATCCAGGTAGAAGGCATCCGTGATGGCAGCGTGACACGGCTCCATCGCGGAGCCCCTTTAATTTGTGCCTTCAAGTGTTTTTTCCTTGTAGCGTCCGAGTCCAACCCCGATCTCTCCCAACATGCATTTTAGCTTCCCAAAATTATATTTCACCTGCAAAACAACGCTAATCATGTTGGTTAGTATAAATTCACATTTTATTATAAATCACATGAGAATGTATAAACATCGATAGATAAACAAGGCAAAAATGACACATTTGAGTATCACTTGGGCATATAAATTTGCCCAAGATCAAGAATCTCCTGTTGTTCCTCATGATTTATGTATGGTTATGATTATATACTTTGGCTCAAGTCATGTTTCATAAACCTTTTCTCTTATGATTATTGTTATACCCCGTAGAATTCCCGGCACCTAAATGACCTATTCGCACGTTGGTTAAGCATATTTGAAGGCCATACGTGCTAGAGAAAGGCTCGGGGAAAGATCGGACGAGAAGCCTGTCGAACCATCGCGGAAGGAGCCGAGGCAGAGCCCCTCCACGATGGCAGCGTGTCACGGAGGAGGAGCCTCCGCGTTGGCTCCGTGACACGTTGGCCTTGTCCAGGCCCAAGTATATAAAGCCCCACTTCGGTTTTAAATGATAAAAACTTATGAAAATTTCCAGAAAACGCAGACGGTAGAGAGGGACGAAGGAAGGTAATATATTATCGTCCGATTACGCTGCCAAACGTTGCCCAAACTCAAATTAACTCCAGATACTGAGGTATTTAGCAGCAGAGAGCATTCCTACGGATTCAGTTTCATAAAATACGGCCGACGAATCGTCAAGCCACCGAGCTAAGGTAAGTGGAATTGCTCTAAACTAGTGTCTATGTGTTCCTAGCTGTGAAGTGAATATTTCTCCCTTCTGGACCTCTGAAAAATAGCGAGTTTCTGGTTGTCTTTCGATAAGCCTAAGTTTAGGCTATAAACTATATCGAAAGTGACGTTGCCTTTTGAAATAAAGTTGTATTTAGTATTGATTGACATATTTATGAATGCAGTTGGGAGAAAACAGTTGAAGTACCGGTCGAGCCTCGTCCGACAGACGAATAGTTCAAGGATAAGGTATGTAAAGCTAGTTCCCTCGGCAAGTTAAGTAATATCGGTACAGTACAGTGATTTACAGGCCAGTAGAATGTTCAGAAGTCAAATGTTACGTTTATTGTGAATGTTGATACAATATGAGAAGCATTGGGTTGTAACTTGCGTGAAACTTACTAGTACGACATAGATTCTAACACAAGTGTTAGAAACTGCCCAGTATGCTCAGTATGTGATGTAATATGAAATGTTAAGATATTATTATATTTAGTTGAAACCCCGTAAAGTGATGCAATATCCGTAAAGCACTTCAGAAATGGAATGGCAGGCTAAAATAAAGTTTAGAACGCATGTTAGGAATAGTAAATCATGTTAATACAGAAACTCAGTAAACAACATAGTTTTCAGCAGAAACACTATCTTGTATAGCATTTGCCCCAGTACAGTTTGGCAGGAGACTATATATATATATATATATATATATTTACCAGTCTCAGCACGTATTGAATACGTACAGATTACTATCATTAGTTCAGCATGTAATGTATACGATACTTTACCCCTATTAGCCTCAGCATGTGAGATATGCAGACAGTATTACTAGTTGAGACCGTTGTATTGTTTGGGGTTGGACTACCTAGCATCCATGACCGCCCCAGGGTTAATAGCTGTATCGACTCCTCCGCCAGAGGATGAGGATACGTCGCTCTACAGAGTGGCATGCCGTCCCCCAGGGGACGAAGATGGGATGCCAGTTTCCCCATATTTTGCCTTGGTCGGCTTTTATACACCCCCGTCGAGCGGATACGCCCGGGTGTTGATTCAGGAGTCCTTCGGACTCAGGTACAGTTATAGTCAGGGGCTCAGTAAGCCCAAGTGCATACCCAGGGGACCGGCGGGATGCTTACAGCCATTATAGGAGATGGGATGACCGGGGTAGGGGTGTAGATTCTGTGCTGGTTGTACCTCCCGGCTTATGAGGGCCGGGTAAGGTTTGTGTGTGCCATGTTATGCTATTTCATGTTATGCCATGTTACATTAGATACGAGTAGATCAGCAGTAAAGGGATATGTCTGCAGGTATGACTCCTATTTCCTTCCAGTAAAGATTGAGAGAAGGTATGATTTACATTATCAGACAGTTAATCTATTCTCTCTACTTCAGTTTCATCAATTATATTATCGTTTTCAGATGTTTCTTTCAGTTATTGCTTTACATACTCAGTACCAGCGGTACTGACGCCCGGTGGGGTGCTGCATTACTTGCCTGCAGGTACTCGTAGACGAGCAGGCGATACCACGTGATTCCTATCAGCGATCGAGTATTCAGCTCCTGTCATCCGGAGACTGAATTCCAAAGGTGTATTCCAGTTTCCTTTATTGTATAGTACGGGTAGGTCGGGGCCCTGTCCCGATCATTTCTATTGCTGTTCCTAGAGGCTTGCAGTCTGTATATATCTCCCTGTGGTCAGATGAGCCGGTCGTGTGAGGTCGTGCAGTTGTTAGCTATTAGTACTTTTGCTTCTTTTATGTTGGCCGTGTGGGGCCATAAGTTAACAGTAGTGGTGACCTTGCCGGTCACGTAGCCTTCTAGTATGTTATTGCTGAGTTACAGATAACTAGAGAGCATGGTGGCCTTGTCGGCCCGCATAGGTTTCCCTGAATAGATATGTTTCTGGTCAGCTGTTAGTACAGGTGCAGGAGGCTATAGGCCAATGGGCCGGGGGCTGTGTTTACAGCCGTTATATAGCCCTTTGTTTCCAGAAATATGAGTTAGAGCCAGCCAGGCACCAGATGTGCCCAGGCTTAGCAGTCCAGCAGTTCAGGTCCCAGTAGGGCACCAGGTGCCAGTCATACCCCCCAAGGCGGGGTGTGACAATTATGATTATGAATGATTTACAAATGATTTGAAAACATGCTAACTGTACGGCTAATCTGTAGCCATGATACTATCTGTCTGAATGGCTAATCTGTAACCATAACTGTCTGTCTATCAGGTCTTTATTTATTGACTATTATTATGAAAATCTGTTCCTTTTTATTCTACAACATGCTTGCTACTCACATAATAGGCTGCACTGAATCTGAACTACTAACTTGCCCTTGGGCACATGCTTTTCTAACTTTCAGACTGAATATGATATCACAACGCAAACTAGGTTTACTAAACTTTGCACAATACTTAACATTCAACTCCCGGGAATCCTACTACGGAGTTTATTTCACTATACAAGGCTAAAGCTACTAACTTGCCGAAGGAACTAGCTTTACATACCTTATCCTCGAACTATCCGTATGTCGGACGAGGCTCGGCCAATACTTCAACTATTTCTCCCAACTGCATTCATAAATATGTCAATTAATACTAAATATAGCTTTATTCCAAAAAACAACGTCACTTTCGATATAATTATAGCCTAAACTTAGGCTTATCGAAAGACGGTCAAAAACATGCTATTTTCTAGAAGTCCATAAGGGAGAAATACTCACTTCGCAGCTAGGAACACATAGACACTAGTTTGGAGCAATTCTACTCACCTTAGCTGGTAGCTCGACGATTCGTCGGACGTATTTCACAAAACTAAATCCGTAGAAATGCTCTCTGCTGCTAAATACCTCGGTGTTTGAGGGTAATTTATGTTTGGACTGCGTTTGGTAGCGTAATCGGACGAAATTATATTACTCTCTTCGTTCTTTTTCCTTCCTCTGGTTTTCCTCTCTGTTTTCTGGAAATTTTATGATTTAATTCCAAAATAAACCGAAGTGGGGCTTTATATACTTGAGCCTGGACAAGGCCAACGTGTCACGGAGCCAACGCGGAGGCTTCACCTCTGTGACACGCTGCCATCACGGAGGGGCTCTGCCTCGGCTCCTCCCGCAATGGTTCGATAGGTTGCTCGTTCGGTCTTTTCCCGGGCCTTTCCCTACCACGTATGGCCTTCAAACATGCTTAACCAACGTGTGAATAGGTCATCTAGGTGCCGGGAATCCTACGGGGTATAACATTCTCCCCCCCTTAAGAACATTCGTCCTCGAATGTGAACTCCTATTTAGGGGACTTCTCAACTTACTATCTTGCAAAATTTCGGCAGAGTCTCCCCTGTATTATGGACTATAGCAAAAACCTGAAATGCAAAAAAGTCCAACACAGGTACTGCACGCAATGCTTTAGGATTCACTGGACAGCTAAACATCAGTCTTTCTCACCTATACATATACAACCATAAGGTACTACATAAGTAATAATACGGACATACCTGTCGCCTGACTAGGCCTGGAATAGGTGAGGATATCTAGCTTTCATATCTTCTTCAGCTTCCCATGTCATCTCCTCTCGGTTCCTGTTACGCCACAATACCTTGACAGATGCAATATCCTTAGTTCTCAATCTACGAACCTGCCTGTCTAGGATGGCTATTGGAACCTCTTCATAGGCCAGCTCTTCAGTAACCTGGATATCCTGGATTGGGACTGCTCTGGATGGGTCTCCTATGCATTTCCTCAACATGAACACATGAAAGACGGGATGGATGGATTCTAGCTCTGGGGGAAAGTTCAACTAGTATGCTACTCGGCCTATCCTCCGACGAACCTGATAAGGCCCAACAAATCTAGGACTGAGTTTACCCTTCTTACCAAATCTCATCACCCCTTTCATCGGAGACACTTTTAGAAATACCCAGTCATTCACATTGAACTCGAGGTCTCTGCGCCGTACATCTGCATATGATTTCTAGCGACTCTGTGCAGTCAATAGGCGTTCTTTGATAAGCTTGACTTTCTCTTCTGACTGCTGAACAATGTCTGGCCCAATCATCGCTGATTCCCCTACTTCGAACCAGCCAACCGGCGATCTGCACTTTCGCCCATATAGAGCCTCGAAAGGTGCCATCTGAATAGTTGAGTGATAGCTATTATTATAAGCAAATTCTATCAGCGGCAAATGCTCGTCCCAGCTACCGCCAAAGTCTAGCACACACGCTCGCAGCATATCCTCGAGCGTCTGAATGGTGTGCTCAGCCTGTCCGTCTGTCTGAGGGTGGAAAGCTGTGCTTAGATTAATCTGCGTTCCCAGTCCCTTCTGGAATGATTGCCAAAACCTAGCCGTGAACTGCGCTCCTCTGTCTGAAATAATGGATACTGGCACCCCGTGCAATCTAACTATCTCTCGGATGAACAACTCCGCATAATCTTCAGCCGAGAAAGTAGTTCTAACTGGCAGGAAATGAGCTGATTTAGTCAATCTGTCAACTATTACCCATATGGAGTCATGTCTATGTCCGGTACGGGGTAATCCTGCCACAAAATCCATATTCACTGCTTCCCATTTCCAGAGAGGCATAGCTATGTCCTAAGTTAACCCGCCTGGTTTCTGATGTTCTGCTTTCACCTGTTGGCAGTTTGGACACTGGGCTACAAATTCAGCAATTTCCCTTTTCATACCTGGCCACCAGTAGTTCTCTTTGATGTCATGGTACATTTTTGTCTCCCCAGGGTGAAGGGAATAACGGGCGTAATGTACCTCGTTCATAATCTGCTGGCGGAGGTCTGAAACATTGGGGACACATAAATGATCTTTACAACACAGCAATCTATCCTCTGTTACCTGGAACCTAGCGCCTTCCGTAGCAGAATATAATCTTTAAGCTGAACTAGGTCAGGATCCTCAAATTGCCGTTCTTTCACTTCCACAACCAACGATGACACGGAAGTGTTCTGAATCACTGCTCTACCGTCCTCTATTTCTGCTACACGAACGGCTAGGCTAGCTAACTGATGTATCTCCTTGACCAATTCCCGCTGCTCGGGCTGCAAATAAGCCAAGCTCCCCATGGACTTTCGATTGAGAGCGTCTGCTACAACTTAGCTCTTCCCGGGTGTTACAGAATGTTCACATCATAATCTTTTAACAACTCCAACCAGCGACGTTGCCACAGATTCAGCTCCCTCTGAGTGAAGATATATTGTAGGCTCTTGTGATCTGTAAAAATATCAACATGGACACCATACAGGTAGTGTCTCCACATTTTCAAGGCATGGATCACTGCGGCTAACTCCAGGTCGTGGGTAGGATAATTCCTCTCGTGTTTCCTCAGCTGTCTGGAAGCATATGCAATCACCTTACCATGTTGCATCAACACACAACCCAACCCAACGCCTGATGCGTCGCAATATACTGAATAACCTTCTGTACCTTCCGGCAAGGCTAACACTGGGGCGGAGGTCAATCTATCTTTCAACTCCTGGAAACTCCACTTGCATGCCTCTGTCCACTGAAACTTTGCTGCTTTCTGCGTCAGTTTAGTCAGAGGCACTGCTATGGTAGAGAATCCCTCAACAAACCTCCTGTAATATCCCGCTAATCCCAGAAAGCTACGGACCTCGGTCGGAGTGGTAGGCCTGGGCCATGATTTGACTGCTTCTATCTTCTGTGTGTCAACCTGTATACCAGCATCCGATACAATATGCCCCAAAAAGGCTACTGAATTAAGCCAGAATTCACACTTGGAGAATTTAGCATATAACTGGCGGTCCCTGAGGATCTGGAGCACTGTCCGCAAATGAGTCCGGTGATCTACTTCAGAGCGAGAATACACCAGAATATCATCAATAAATACTATTACGAACAAGTCCAGGAAAGGTATGAAAATACTGTTCATCAGGTCCATGAATACTGCTGGGGCATTCGTTAACCCAAAGGACATAACTAGAAATTCAAAGTGTCCATATCGGGTCCTGAACGCCGTTTTGGGAATATCTCTCTCACGAACTCGAACCTGGTGATATCCGGACCGCAAGTCAATTTTAGAAAAGTATCTGGCTCCCTGTAACTGATCAAATAAATCATCAATCCTGGGAAGCGGGTACTTGTTCTTCACTGTAACCTTGTTTAATTGTCGATAATCTATGCACATCCGGAGTGAGCCATCTTTCTTTCTCACAAATAGAACTGGCGCACCCCATGGTGAAGTACTCGGCCTAATAAAACCTTTATCCAATAAGTCCTTCAGCTGCTCCTTCAATTCTCTGAGTTCTGCAGGAGCCATGCGATAAGGAGGGATCGATATCGGCTGGGTGCCTGGTAATAAATCAATAGAAAAATCTATTTCCCTTTCTGGGGGAATACAAGGTAGCTTATCCGGAAAACACATCAGGAAACTCGTTCACCACCGGAACAGACTGGAGTGTCGGAGATTCTGCTCGGATATCCTAAACTCTGACCAGGTGGTAAATACACCCTTTAGATATCAATTTCCTCGCCTGAAGGTAGGAAATAAACCTACCTTTTGGCGTAGCGGTGCTGCCCTTCCACTCCCGCACTGCTTCTCTTGGAAAGTGGAATCGGACCGTCTTGGTCCAACATTCAACATTGGCAAAGCACGGCACTAGCCAATCCATACCCATTATGGCATCGAAGTCTATCATTTCTAGCTCGACCAGATCTACTGTGGTTTGACGATCAGCAACCTCTACTGTACTCCCCCGGTAAATTCTACTAGCCACGATCGAGTCACCGACGGGTGTGGATACCGAAAAAGGCTGCTGTAATAATTTTGGTGCAATATTGAACTTACGTGCCACAAATGGGGTAACATACGATAGGGTGGATCCTAGATCAATCAGTACATAAATAGGGTATGAGCAGATAATCAATGTACCTGTGACTACGTCGGGAGATGCCTCTGAATCCTGCCTCCCTGGTAATGCATAGGTACGGCTGGGGCCTGCACCTGAGCCAGAGGCTCCTGATCTACCTCAGCCCTTATTTACTGAACCTGAGGGTATGCGCCCTGCTGAGGCTGCTGGAACTTGTGGCCCTGCTGATGCTCTATCCAAATCATCCCGGCTACCCTGTCCCCTGGATGGACAATCTCTCATTAAATGCCCTTCCTGTCCGTAGTAATAGCACCCTGGAAGGCCTTTCCTGCAGGCTCCAGCATGTAGTCGGTGGCATATAGGACAAGGGGTAGCTGCAAATCTACTCTGTTCTACCCTCCGCTGCTGAGGTGAGGCTACTGTCCGTGAACTGCTACCGGACTCTGATTGACTCCGGCGAACAAACCTGCCTCTCTGCTGCTGTACCGGAGGTAAAGATCTGGGTGTCCTATCTAAAAACCGTGGTCTCGGCCCCCTAGGGATTTCCCCTCGAATCTCAGCGGGTATGCTTCTATGGCGCTGCTTTGAAGTCGCCTGTCTGTCACCCCGCTGCCGCTGTCTCAAGCCCTCAATTGTCTATGCGAAGGCTTGTACCCTGGCTATGTCCATATCCTCTCTCAAAGTAGCCGTCATGCACGTCTCTATGTACTCTGGATTCAAGCCCATAATAAAACGGTGGACTCTGGACGACATGGTGTCCACAAATGCTGGAGCATAGCGGGCTAAGGAGCCGAACTGTAAAGAATACTCACGAACGCTCCTGGCCCCCTACTCCAAGTGTAAAAACTTGTCCATCCGGGCCTGTCTGACCTCCCGGGGTAAATAGTGGTCCAGGAAGGCCTCTGAGAAGCTGGACCAAGTAGGAGGGGCTGCATCTCTTCCCCGAGATCTCTCCCAACTCTCGTACCACAAAACAGCAATATCCCTTAACCGGAACACGGCTAACTCAACTGATTCTGCTGGGGTTACGTGCATGACTCTAAAGATCCTCTGCATCTGGTCCAAAAAGTCCTGAGGGTCCTCCGCTGAATCCGACCCTATAAACTGAGGGGGTCCCAACGCCAAGAATTCTCTGACCCTAGAACTACCAGGCCCACCTAGAGATTCTGCAGGTGGTACTGGCTGACGCTGATTAGCCAGCATCTGGGTCAACATAACCACCGCACTATGTAGCTCCTGATCAGATGAAGTGGGTGCAGGAGCTGTGGGAGGCGGTGCTTCCTCAAGTGGTGTCTGGCGAGGCGGAGACTACTGGGAGGGTCGAGATGACACCTCCGTATCGCTCTCAGACCGGGCTAAATCTGGCTGTAAATGAGGCATCCTACTGGTGCCTTCGCCCGCTGCTGTATCCAATCTCCTGCCTGTAGCTGGGTGCCACTGGTCTGCCATAGTATTTGTAAACAAAGAGAGTGGTAAATTTCAAAAGAACCAACCCTATACTGTACTATGCTAGGCACGACTGAGTATGGAAAGAAGGGTAACTGTCCTATTATGCCTCGCAGCCTCCTGCCTATGGTATGTGGTGCACAACATATCCATAGACAAGACTCTACTCAGCACGGCTTGCAAACTCCCTGGGACACGACCTGCTCTGATCCAAGTTTGTCACGCCCCGCTCTGGGGGGTATGACTGGCACCTGGTGCCCTAGTAGGACTTAGACTGCTATCTGGTGAGCCCAAGCACATCTAGTGCGTGGCTGGCTCTAACTCCAATTCCTGAAAACAAAGAGCTATATAACGGCTGTAAACACAGCCTCCGGCCAACAGGCCTATAGCCACCTGTACCTGAAAAACAGCTGACCAGAAACATACTGCTGTCAAGGGAACCTATGCGGGCCGACAAGGCCACCATGCTGTCTAGTTTTCTATAACTCAACAATAACATGCTAAGTAATTACGTGACCGGCAAGGTCACCACTACTGACTGATTATGGCCACACACGGCCAACAGGAACAGAAATAACAAATAACTATAACAAGCTGCACGGCCTCACACGACCGGCTCGGCTGACCACAGGGAAATATATACAGACTGCAAGCCTCTAGGAATAACCATAGAAACGATCGGGACAGGGCCCCGACCTACCCATACTGTACAACAAAAGAAAACGAAATACACCTCTGTAATTCAGCCTCCGGATGACAGGAGCTGAATACTCAATAGCTGACTGGAATCACGAGGGATCGCTTCCTCGTCTATGAGTACCTGCAGGCAAGTAATGCAGCGCCCCACTGGGCATCAGTACCACAGGTACTGAGCATGTAAAGCAACTGAAATACACAACTGAAAAGAGTTACAACAATAACATGACATATAAGCAGAAAGTAGCTGAGTCTATCTAGCTGAGCATAACTGGGGAGAGTTTATTTATTCTATAACTAAACTGAGCGTACCTGATGCCGTGTCGTCCCACTATCTATCAGTATCTAATAGCACATATAGGTATACATATAAATACACACAATACCTGACCGACCCCCATAAGCCGGAAGGTGCCAACCAACACACAATCTATTTACCCCTACCCGGGTCTAAACCAACCAAAATAAGTCGCTCCACTCATCTGATAACTGTGAGCTCCTCCTACCGGTCCCCTTGGGTGCGTAGCTCAGGCCTTGTCCTCTGACAGTAAACTGTGTCTGAGTCCGAAGACACCTACCTCTAGACGCAGGTGCACGCGGGGTGTGTAATAAAAACTGCCCCTGGGTGCAAGCACGCAACAGGGTGATTTTATAAAAAATCTGTATCTGAAACTGCCCCCGGCCACAAGCGCACACAGAGTGTTCTGCCCTTGTAAACAGGGTGGACTGGCTCTACGCAGAGTAAACTGAACTACCCCTGCAAGCAGGGTGGTCTGGACCGTATTATCATGGTGGTCGGCCATCATCATCCTCTAGGCGGACGGCATCGCCCAGCTGGTGGCGGTATCTAAATCTGGTATCGACACAGCTATAACTCAGGGGCGGTGGGGATGCTAAAAGGGTGCCCACATGCCACAACAAGTCTCAACAAACAAATAGCACATAGAAATAGCAAGCATGTATAACTGAAAAGACTATCTGGAATCTAACTTCTTATTCTGATTTGTTTCTATATTGAACTGATTCTTACTAAATATACTGATTTTGCGATCTCTATTTAATTGTACGGCTAATCTGTAGCCATGATACTATCTGTCTGAATGGCTAATCTGTAGCCATAACTGTCTGTCTATCAGGTCTTTCTTTATTGACTATTATTATGAAAATCTGTTCCTTTTTATTCTACAACATGCTTGCTACTCACATAATAGGCTGCACTGAATCTGAACTACTAACTTGCCCTTCGGCACATGCTTTTCTAACTTTCAGACTGAATATGATATCACAACGCAAACTAGGTTTACTGAACTTTGCACAATACTTAACATTCAACTCCCGGGAATTCTACTACGGAGTTTATTGCACTATACAAGGCTAAAGCTACTAACTTGCTGAAAGAACTAGCTTTACATACCTTATCCTCGAACTATCCGTATGTCGGACGAGGCTCGGCCAATACTTCAACTATTTCTCCCAACTGCATTCATAAATATGTCAATTAATACTAAATATAGCTTTATTCCAAAGAACAACATCACTTTCGATATAATTATAGCCTAAACTTAGGCTTATCGAAAGACGGTCAAAAACTCGCTATTTTCCAGAAGTCCAGAAGGGAGAAATACTCACTTCGATGCTAGGAACACATAGACACTAGTTTGGAGCAATTCTACTCACCTTAGCTCGGTAGCTCGATGATTTGTCGGTCGTATTTCACGAAACTAAATCCGTAGAAATGCTCTCTGCTGCTAAATACCTCGGTATCTGAGGTTAATTTAGGTTTGGACTGCGTTTGGCAGCGTAATCGAACGAAATTATATTTACCCTCTTTGTTCTTTTTCCTTCCTCTGGTTTTCCTCTCTGTTTTCTGGAAATTTTATGATTTAATTCCAAAACAAACTGAAGTGGGGCTTTATATACTTGAGCCTGGACAAGGCCAACGTGTCACGGAGCCAACGCGGAGGCTTCACCTCCGTGACACGCTGCCATCGCGGAGGGGCTCTGCCTCGGCTCCTCCCGTGATGGTTCGACAGGTTGCTCGTCCGGTCTTTTCCCGGGCCTTTCCCTAGCACGTATGGCATTCAAACATGCTTAACCAACGTGCGAATAGGTCATCTAAGTGCCGGGAATCCTACGGGGTATAACAGTTGGGTTAGTTGGAAGTGTTGTCCCATCAAACCATCAGATATGTTAGAAGCTTTCAGACTGTTTGTAGTAATCAACTTAACATGTATGAAGTGAATTCTGATCCCAATGTTATGTTATGATTAGACTTTCACTATGTTTATTATGTTAAGTCTTCCATTTTATTTGATGAGTTAGATGTATGTTCATGCCATGGGTCGACTTGGAGTCCCAAGAGTTAGATGTATGTTCATGCCATGGGTCGACTTGGAGTCTCTCGGGACTTCTTGTCCCGTGTCTTGATCTGAGCCTATGTTCGGATCGTGACAGTACTGAATTTACAATTATAATGGAAAAAATATTACTTATCATGTTAGTTAATTAGTTCATTTTTCATATAAATTAGCAGATATTATTATTAATGAATTAATTCACCCGTTAAAGAAAATCGTCAAACAATTAGTTAAAATTTAACTAAATATTATAGAATTATGTTAGTAAATATTCATTTTTGCAATATGAAAGGATATATAACCGCTTGTGTGTTATAATAATGAATGATAAATCATATAAAATGCTATTTTAAAATTTATATAATGAAGTAAAAAGTGATAACAACTCAAAATTTCTTCTCCTCCTTTTAAACCTAGTATATTTGATTGCGCTTCAAGCTATCATGAAAAAAGATTCTCTTACAAATATAAAAATTATGAATTTAGTAAAAGGATAAAAGAATACAAAAGAAAATTAATGATACGTAAAATAAAGATATAGACATTAATTTCTAAATTTAATTTATATATTTTTCTACCAAAAAATAAAAATTAATTTTATAATATAAATTTAATTTGAAATAAAACTAAAAAGAAATCAAAATCACATATACTTTCTAGCACAAAATCAAAAATATAGATTATGTTTCGAATAATAACAACAAAAAATAAAAAAGAAAACACGTATGAATAATCTACCTTTTAGTAATGACTCTTAAATTCTTTTAATATTTTTAAAATTCGTGAAATTTAAATATATAAAAATATTAAACTTGAAAGAGATTATCTAAATAGTAAGAAATATAAAAATGAGAAAATTAGGAAGAAGAAAAATATTTGATCAAATACCAAAACTAAAACAAGAGGAAGAAGGAAAGTTTTTTGCTTTTATTACTAAATTTAATAAATATTAGTTTTAGGGGTAGAGCAAAGAATTAAATATTTAAGATTTTTAAGTTTTAAAAATAAAATAAAGTGAAATATAAGAAAAAGGACAAAAATAAGATAAAATTATACCACATTACGTTCCTAAGATTAAGAAGTTAATAACAAATTTATAGATTATTTCTTTCTTTTTTTTTGTTAAAAAAAAAAAAGCATACAACTAAATTATATTTTAATTTAATTGATAAAATCGACTTGCGGATAAAATTAAATAGTAAATTATTATTAGTTATATATTGGGAAGATAAAAAATTATATAATGAATAAATTTTTTTTATTAGCACCAAAATTGTTAGGAATATCACCTATCCTTACATCATAAATTTTAAAATATATGAATATTTTCTAGTAGACTATATATATCTTAATAAAATTGATATTAAATAAATTATATATGTTATACCCCGTAGAATTCCCGGCACTTAGATGACCTATTCGCACGTTGGTTAAGCATATTTGAAGGCCATACGTGCTAGGGAAAGGCCCGGGAAAAAGATCGGACGAGAAACCCGTCGAACCATCGCGGGAGGAGCCGAGGCAGAGCCCCTCCGCGATGGCAGCGTGTCACGGAGGTGAGGCCTCCGCGATGGCTCCGTGACACGTTGCCCAAGTCCAAGCCCAAGTATATAAAGCCCCCACTTCGGTTGGAAATCATTTAACACTTATAAAACTTCCAGAAAACGCAGTGAACAGACGGAAAACGAAGGAAAATTATAAATTATCGTCCGATTACGCTGCCAAACGCTGCCCAAACTCAAATTAATCCTAGATACCAAGGTATTTAGCAGCAGAGAGCATTTCTACGGAATTAGTTTCGCGAAATACGGCCGACGAATCGGCGAGCCACCGAACTGAAGTAAGTAGAATTGCTCTAAATTAATGTCTATGTGTTCCTAGCTGAGAAGTGAATACTTCTCCCTTCTGGGCCGCTGGAAAATAGCGAGTTTTCAATCGTCTTTCGATAAGCCTAAGTTTAGGCTATAAACTATATCGAAAGTAACGTCGCTCTTTACAATAAAGCTGTATTTAGTACTAATTGACGTATTTATGAATGCAGTTGGAAGAAAATAGTTGAAGTACCGGCCGAGCCTCGTCCGACGGACGAATAGTCGAAGATAAGGTATGTAAAGTTAAGTTTCCTCGGCAAGTTAAGTAACATTGAAGCAGTATAGTAAATTACAGACCAGTAGAATGTTCAGAAATCGATTATTGTGTTATTTTGAATATTGGTGCAATATGAGAAGTTTTGGGTTGTAACGTGTACGCTACCTATCCGTATGATATAGATTCGGACGTAAGTGGTTAAGATTGCCAGTATATTCAGTATGTGATGTAATATGCCATGTTAAGATATTGTTGTGTTTAGCTGAAACCTCGCGAAGTAGTACAGTATTCGTGAAGCATTTCAGACATAGAATAGTAACTAAATATGGGTTAGGAAGCATGTTAGAAGTAGGAAATCATGTTAATACAGAAACTCAGTAAACAGTATAGTTTTCAGCAGAAACACCTTCTTGTATAACCTTTGCCCCAGTACAGTCTGACAGGAGGCTATACTTATATTTATACTTACCTGTCTCAGCATGTATCAGACACTTACAAATTACTATTATTAGCTCAGTATGTGATTAATATGATACCTTACACCTGTTAGTCTTAGCTTATGAGATACACAGACAGCATGACTAGTTGAGACCGTTGTATTGATTGGGGTTGGATTACCTAGCATCCCTGACCGCCCAGGGTTAATAGCTGTATCGACTCGTCCGCTAGAGGACGAGGATACGTCACTCTTTGGAGTGATATGCCGTCCCGCAAGGGGACGAAGATGGGATGCCAGTTTCCCCATATTGTGCCTTGGTCGGCCCTTATACACCCCCGTCGAGATGGGATGACCGGGGTAGGGGCATAGATTCTGTGTTGATTGTACCTCCCGGCTTATGGGGGCCGGGTAAGGTTTGTGTGTGCTATGTTATGATATGTATGTTATGCTATGTTATATTAGACATGAGTAGGTTAGTAGTAGAATGATACGTCTCCAGATATGACACCTACTCCTCCCGGTATGATTGAGAACGGGTACGACTTATATCATCAGACAGATAATTTAGTCCTTTCTGTTTCAGTTCGTCAGCTATGTTATTGATTTCAGATATCTTTTTCAGTCATTGCTTTACATACTCAGTACCAGCGGTACTGACGCCCGGTGGGGCGCTGCATTACTTGCCTGCAGGTACTCATAGATGAGAAGGCGATTCTACGTGACTCCCTGTCAGCGGTTGAGTATTCAGCTCCAGTCATTCGGAGGCTGAATTTCAGAGGTGTAGTTTAGTTTCTTTTGTTGTATATTATGGGTAGGTCGGGGCCCTGTCCCGATCAGTTCTATTACTATTCCTAGAGGCTTGCAGTCTGTATATATCCCCTGTGGTCAGATGAGCCGGTCGTGTGAGGCCGTGCAGTTGTATAGTTGCCTTTACTCCTTCTTTCTTTTGTAATGGCCGTGTGGGGCCATAGTTTGCCAGTAGTGGTGACCTTGCCGGTCACGTAGCTTTTTTGTATGTTATGTTTGAGTAACAGATAACTAGACAGCATGGTGGCCTTGTCGGCCCGCATAGGTTCCCCTGAATTAACATGTTTCTGGTCAGCTGTAATACAGGTACAAAAGGCTATAGGCCAATGGGCCGGGGGCTGTATTTACAGCCGTTATATAGCCCTTTGTTTCCAGAAATGTGAGTTAGAGCCAGCCAGGCACCAGATGTGCCCAGGCTTAACAGTCCAGCAAGTCAGGTCCTAGTAGGGCACCAGGTGCCAGTCGTACCCCCCAAGGTGGGGTGTGACAATATATTTACAAATATTATTCAAATATAAAAATATATGATGTGATTTATAAATGAAAAAGTTTATTTTTATGAATGCAAATACTTTTGTTGATAGATTAACATTTCAACGTAAAAAGTATAGAATATTTTATCTAGCTACTTCGACATATATATATATATATATATATATATATATATATATATAAATTTGTAACCCAACAAATAAATAACATAGATGAGATATGATAATCTTCTATTAACTGCAATAGAAAATAAAATAATTTAAATTTAAATACTAACTATAAGAATTATTTCTTATCTTCAATAATATAGTTTCAAATTTATTAAAGTTCTGTAACACCCTGAAAGTCCCTAGGATCAGACCCGAGAGTTGAAACGGAGAAACCAGACTTGCACCAAAACACAGAACGAGTCGTCAATAACTCATTAGTTCACTTAACGACTCGTTAAGTGAGTCATTGGGTGCAGGGCATCCAAGGAATGCTGAAGCCCAGAAGTCTTAACAAATTGAGGTGACGAGTAATCCAGTCACCTAACGAGTCATTACGTGACTTGTATTGTGTGAAACAAAGGGGAAACTTGAGATTCAGAGGGGTCAGGATGAGTCGTTAAGTGACCCGTTAGGTGTGATGACAAGTCGTCAGGTGGAGGTTACAAGCTAAGATCAAAAAGTGCGAATTTGGTCCAGTGGTGACGGGAGGTCAAGACGACTCATCAAGTCTCCTAACGAGTTGTCACGATCCAAAATAACCGTGATTGGTACCCACATTAACCCCTCGGTGGGCGAACCAGCAATTTTCAAACTTAACTCGACATCAAACATTCATAAAGATATAAAACTTATAATAAAACAAAAGAATCATCAAATAAATAAATTCTTCTAAAATCGAACAAATAAAAATCCAAGACCTGATTGTCATTGCACCAGACATCCACATACAACACTTTATCAATCTAGGAAGTAAAAGAAATGAAAAGAAAAACTGTAATGTCCGGAGGAGCGATATCTTCTCGAAGGAGTGAATCAGCCCATCTTATGCCGCTCACCTTTCAAAGAAACTGTTGCAGACTAAAAGTGGGGATAAGAGGAGCTTCCTGGATCAAAATCTGCACTCAGAAAAGAAGTGCATTTAGGATCTCTTCCCAGTTTTCTCTTTTCGCCACACTTACAGATCAACAATTAAATTCATCCACTTAGCACATACTCACTCCAAACGTTCACAGGTTACACACTCAACATAAAATAAAGCAAATGGTCATATGTCGTGAACACGCCTCTGTCATATCACTATAAACACTCAAATAAATATATCATGAAATAAAATCAAGGGTGACATCTCCATAACACTCAAACAACAATATCAGAGTACAGACATGCCAGAGAGTCTTATTTTTGCCCTTCCAGTCATGACCTACAGGAGACTCTAGAAATCCATGTATTGTTCCAACATGGCACCCGCTCCCACTCATACGCTCATCTGGATGCTCCTCTTGGACACGAGCCACTCAACAACATCGTTCGCCCGGATGCTCCCCTCATGCACGAGCCTCTCATTTTAACTATCCTATCATTCTCATCTCTGAACACATCAAGGTGCATTATTTAACAATAGGATGTTACAATCTACTCCTCTAAGTAACAATTACAAACCAACAACTATCTCGTTAACAGAGTATAATATCCTTACTTAACAGTTATCACAATTTAACACCATATTGTATTCACATTCTTTCAACAAGTTATCAATAATATATTCTTGCAACAATTAAGGTCTGAAGACCAACTGTATATCAATATTGCAGACAATGTATATGCTATTATATAGGTTCTAATCCTTTTAACCATAACCTACCTCGATTTTGGATACGAAGAGTCAGCTACTCCACGGAGCCTTTCCCTTTCTCACAGCTTTGGAATGCTCGAAATCTACAACACAATAGAGAGTAACTCATTACTCATTATTCGAATAAGGGTTTTAGAAGATCAAACCCTCCCCTTTAGGGCACTTTTGAAAGTAAATCCCCAATTCTACTTAGTTCTAGCTCTCAATTCTCGTGTAACGCTCGTTCTTGAATAAAAATCCTAGGAGAATAATCAATACTCCTCAAACATCAAATCGGACCACCCCATGAACACCCCATAATTCAGCCCTAGTCTAACAACCTAGGGTTTTCTCCACTCAAAAATCTATCATTAAAGGTCTACAATAATTCTAAGGACCAACAAAGGGAGGAGATCAAGAATCTTACCTTGGGAGGAGAGTTCACTACTCTAGAGAAAAATTTCATTCTTTATCCCTTCTGATCGAGTTTTGGAAATAATGGAATAAAAACCTTAAAAATTTCACTTAAACTCACTTTCTTATTCCCGTCGTCTATTGCAGCAGTCACATTTTCGCTGCAGCAGTCACATTTTCACTGCAGCGGACCCACTACAGCAGTCAAAGCACCACTGCAATAGTTCTAGCAATTCCTTCCTAACTTCATGGGGGCGAGACTCTGACCGTTATCACGGTCACGCTGCAACGGTCCCCGAAACTAGTAATTCCCTAATTTCGACTAGTTTTACACTCAAATTACTTCACAGCTTTTTTTATCCCTCCCTTAGCCTGTTTCCAGCACTCTAAGTCCATTCCTTTCCTGTAACGACATGCGGGTCGTTACATGAGTAGTCCAGTCACTCGTGGTAACTAGTAGTGTCCTATTTCCTATCGAATTATTAAGCGCATTTTCATAATTTTTAAACCTCTAAGTCTTAAACTACATCGTTTTAAGCTTGGAAAAAAGTGCATTAAGGGGAATATTCACCTTAGAACTCTCACTCTACTTCTAACACCCTCATTTGAAGATCAAAAATCCCTCAAGGCTCTCAAGAACAAGCTTGGGTTCTTCACTCCCATCTTCTCAAATTCTCTTGGGGTTTTAAGCTAAGTCAAGAAATCAGTGAACCAAGGTATGTGGAATTCATCAATGAGGTGTTCTTTAACCCCCATGCCCCTTCTCCAATTAAAATCATGATCTCCCATTCCCTATGACCTAATTTTGAATTTCTAGGGCTTTTATTGGGTATTGTTGAATTCCTTTATGATTCTCCTATGGGTTTAGCTATCTTGATCAAATTTGATGATTCTATGATTAGGGTTTTGTATTTCTATCAAGTCTTCCATGAAATTACAATCAATCATGATTATGAACTTCTAGAGTTAAATTCCCTTCTATTGGAATCCCATGATTTTCTTATGATATCAACTTTCCTTCTATTGAAATCCCATGATTTTCTTATAATATCAACACTCAAGTTTTAAGTTATGTATTATGATCATGATGTATGAGTTTTTTACAAGAATCCTTCATGAATTTATGAATTTCAAGTATGATGACATTCTCAAGTATGCGTAGCTTTTACAAGTATCATATTTATGTTTATGGCCGACTCACAGGCCTCTTTCATCACTAGTTCACGTATTTCAAGCATGTTCATGTATCTTATGATTTTAAGTAGCCAGTGTACTTCAAGTATGTTTTATAATTACTCTATGAGCCATGTACATATTTTTGGGAGTAGTATCTAGCACCGAATAGGTCGGGAGTTTCGGGAACCCAGGTCACAGAACTACGTGCCAGCATAGGACTATACTCATGTTAACCCTACGGGGTCTCTTTAGTGATCACGCCATGTCATCATCCCTTGCCTGACAAGCTTGGGGCAGCTCTGCCCACTTGAGCGAGATAGTTGGGGCATCATGTAAGCTCCATCATGTAAGATCTATCATGATGGTATCATTTATGATGAATCCTTCCACTGTTCCTTATAATTTTATGCATGTTCATGATTATGATAATTAGGCTCAAGTTATGTTTTTGCAAGATTCTCTTATGAATATAATTATGACTAGCTTATGAACTGTTTTGAAAACCTTGAGCCCTCATACCTAAATCATAACTATTACTTCATGTTTCAAATGACCGCATATTCTATGTTATATGTTTTATGATATAGGTTTGGGGATCAGACTCAGTCGTGTCATTTGCCCTGCTCCCATATCAGTCTAGTTCAGTCCCTGCTTAGTGAATCATCATCTACCAAGGACAATCTTCTAATTATGTGTTTTGTCATTTTAGTTTCAAATTTAGCAGACTAGTTGGGGAGGTTGTCCCATCAGTCCATCTATGACTAGAGGCTTTTCAGATATACATGTGTTGGTTGACTCATCCATTGGATTCGTCACTCTTGTTTTTGTTTTATGCTACATAACTTCCACGTATTCATGTTTAAGTTTTAAGTTTTAAGTTTTCTTCTTTAGTTTATGCTCTTGAGTTGTTATGCACATGTTATGGTTTAGCTTGGAGCTATTCGTGATTTTAGGTCCCATGTCTCGATTTGTGTTCCAGCTCGGATCATCACAAACTTGGTATCAGAGCAAAGGTTTAGGTATATCCTAGGGTGTCTGAAAGCCGCGTTAAGTAGAGTATTTTCCATGGATGTGAAGTGTGCCAGACTTATGGGGAAGGGGCTACGAGACGTTATAGGAAATTTCCCTTCTTTCAACATCCATGCCGTGTGATGAAATACCTCTCTATTCCTCTAACTCATGTTATATGCATTTGAAAAAATATGCCTCCACGCCGAGTAAATAGAAGGAGAAATAGCAATGAAAATGGACATGGTAATGGCAACAGAGATGAGCACCAGCCAACCCCACCAGCTCCAGTGGATCCCTTACCTGAGTAGGCCACTCATGCTGAGTTCAGGGTGACATTTTAGATGTTGGTGCAGGCCATGACTGCTCAGGTCAACCAGCAGGCGGTGGCTTATGTTCCTTAGAATGGAAACACAATAACGCTGAGAGTGCGAGACTTTCTCAAAATGAACCCACCTGAGTTTCTGGGTCAAAGGTGGACAAAGATCCGCATGAGTTTATTGAGGAGGTGTAGAAGATCACCCAGATTATGGGGGTGACCAGAGAGGAAAGTGCAGACTTAGCCTCCTATTAGCTGAAGGGGTTGCCCACATATGATTTTGTTAGTAGAATGGTAATAGGGGAGTCGGAGCGGTTCCCGTAGGTTGGAATGAGTTTGTGACTGCTTTCTTAGGCAGGTTCTTCCCTAAGGAGCTGAGAGAGGCAAAGGTGGCGAGGTTCGTCAACTTGAAGCAGGACCATAAGATTGTTCAGGAGTATGCTTGGAGCTTACCCAGTTGTTCAAGAATGCATCGGAGATGGTTCCTGACCAGAGGGCTCATATGAGCAAGTTTGTGAATGGAATAGCAGATTCATTAATTAAGGAGTGCAGGACTGCCATTTTGAACAATGACCTAGATTTCTCTGGGTTATTCATATACTCCCAGAAGATAGAGGTAGAGAAAATGAAGGAGTAGGAGAGATAGGACAAGAGGGCTAGGACAAGGAGCTATGGGCAGTTCCAGCAGAGGTCCAGTGGTGGACATCTCCCTCAGTCCCACCAGAGGTTGTCAGCCCCAGCCCCATCATCAGTCAGTATTTCATCCAGACTCAGACATGATCAAAGAGGCAAAGTGTCAGGCTCTAGGGGACAGAGGAGCACGATGGGGGAGCGCACTTTCCCAGTTTGTAGGAGGTGTGGTAAAAAACACCCTTGAGAGTGCTTGGTTGGTTCATATGCTTATTTTGAGTGCGAAAATCCCAGACATATGCTCAGAGATTACCCTTTATTAGACAAGGCAATGTTGGAGGTCGTGCCCCAGCCTCCAATTCAGCAGCTCCAGTAGTACGCCCATTATAGTAGGGTGCCTCTTCTAGTGCAGGTAGCGGTCAGCGCCAGAACAGGTTCTATGCACTATCTTCTCGTCAGGAGCAGAAGGTCATTCCCGATACGGTCACTAGTATGTTACGAGTATTTCATCTTGATGTGTATGCATTGTTAGACCCAGGGACTACCTTATATTTTGTGACTCCTTATGTTGTTTTTAGTTTCGGAGTCAATTCCAAAATCCTATCAGAATCCTTCTCAGTCTCTACTCCTATCAGTGAGTCAGTTTTAGCTCGACGGGTCTATAGAAATTGCCCTGTCACAATTTTTCAGAAAGTCACCTCAACCAACCTAGTGGAGTTAGATATGACTAACTTTGATGTTATATTCGATGGATTAGTTACATGCATGTTATGCCTCAGTCAATTGTAGAATCTATTTGGTAGACTTTCGATTTTTGGGTGAACCAGTCCTAGAGTGGAAGGGCAGTTCAATTGTGCCTGTAGGTTGCTTTGTTTCCTATCTTAAGGTCAGGAAGATGATATCTAATGGTTGTGTATATCATCTAGTTCAGTTCAAGGATTCTACATTCGAGACCTCGACTCTTTATCAATTCCTGTTGTATGTGAGTATCCGGAGGTTTTTTCAGATGATCTGCCAGGAGTCCCTCCCGAGCGGGAGATTGACTTCGGTATTGACCTTCTCCCTGATACACAGGCCATATGCATTCCTCCTTATAAAATGGCTCCACCCGAGTTAAATAAGTTGAAAGAGTAGTTGAAAGATCTCTTAGATAAGAGTTTCATAAGGCCTAGTAAATCCCCACGGGGTGCTCCAGTTCTCTTTATTTGGAAGAAGGATGGTTTTCTTAGAATGTGCATTAATTATCGGCAGTTGAACAAGGTCACAATCAAGAATAAGTATCCCCTCCCCAGGACTGATGACTTGTTTGACAAGTTTTAAGGTGCTAAGTGCTTTTCAAAGATATACCTCAGATCTGGCTATCATCAACTCAAAGTTAGGGAAAGTGACATTCCGAAGACAGTCTTCAAGACTCGGTATGGTCACTATGAGTGGACTAACGAAAGCTCCTGCAGCTTTTATAGATTTAATGAATAGGGTTTTCAAGCAGTATTTGGACATGTTCATAATTGTCTTTATAGATGATATTCTCATATATTCTCGAACTGAGGAGGAGCATGTCACTAATTTGAGGATTATGTTGTAGACTCTCAAGGATTGCTAGTTGTTTGCTAAATTCAGCAAGTGTGAGTTGTTGGCTTAACTCAGTAGCATTTTTGGTCCATGTAGTATCTACTGAGGGTGTGCAGGTGGATTCTCAAAAGATTGAAGCGGTAAAAAATTGGCCTAGATCAGTCAGTCCTACAGATATCAAGAGCTTCATTGGTTTAGTTGGCTATTATAGGAGGTTCATCGAGGGATTTTCATCCATTGCAGCACCATTGACTAAGCTGACCAAGAAGAAGGTCAAATTTTAGTGGTCGTATTCTTGTGAGAAGAGTTTTCAGGAGTTAAAGACTCGACTCACTTCATCCCCATTATTGATCCTACCGAAGGATACGGATGGTTTTGTTGTGTATTATGATGCCTCCAGGGTGGGTCTTGGTTGTGTTGACATAGCATGGTAAGGTCATTGCATATACCACTAGATAACTTAAGACTCACGAGAAGAATTATCCGACGCATGACCTAGAATTGGCAGCTACTGTGTTTGCCTTGAAGATTTGGAAGCACTACTTGTATGGGTTGCATGTGGATATGTTCACGGACTACAAGATCCTTCAATACCTGTTCACTCAGAAGGACCTGAATTTGTGGCAAAGGATATGGCTAGAGCTTCTCAAGGACTATGACATGAGTGTCCTTTTACCATCTAAGAAGTGCCAATGTAGTGGCGGATGCTCTTAGTAGGTTGTCCATGGAGAGTGTGTCTCATGTGGAGGATGGGAGGAAAGAGTTGGTGAAGGATGTCCATAGGCTTGCTCGTTTAGGGGTTTGCCTTGTTGACTCGACGGATGGTGGTTTCATTGTTTAGAATGGGTTAGAATCTTCATTGGCAACCGAGGTCAAGGCCTGGCAAGATGAGGATCCCATCTTGGTAAAGTTGAAGGAAGCAGTACGAAATTAGAAAGTCTAAGTTTTCTCCAATGAGGAGATGGTGTACTCCGATACCAAGGCCGATTATGTGTGCCAGTTATAGATGATTTGAGAGAGAGGATGTTGAGCAAGGCTTGTGGCTCTCGGTATTCTATTCACCCAGGTGCCACCAAGATGTATCATGATCTACGGGAAGTCTATTGGTGGAATGGCATGAAGAAGGACATAGCAGAGTTTGTGGCTGAGTGTTAGAATTACTAACAGGTGAAGGTTGAGCATTAGAGTCCTGGGGGTATGCTTCAGGATATTAGCATTCCTACTTGAAAGTGGAAAGATATCAATATGGACTTCATTACAGGATTGTCTCCTACCAGTCGACAGTATGACTCTATATGGGTGATTGTGGACGGGTTGACCAAATCAACCCATTTCTTGCTGGTCAAAACTACTGATTCAGCTGAGGATTATGCAAGATTGTATATCGGGAGTTGGTTCGATTTCATGGAGTTTCTTTTTCCATCATCTCAGATAGGGGTACTCAATTCACCTCTCACTTTTGGAGATTGTTTCAGAAGGGACTTGGTACTCAGATGAAACTTAGTACAGCATTTCACCCGTAGATAGATGGTCAGGCCAAGCAAACCATTCAGACTCTTTAGGATATATTGATAGCGCGTGTGATTGCTTTCAAGGGTAATTGAGATGTTCACTTTCCTCCCATTGAGTTTTCCTACAATAACAATTACCACTCCAGCATTCAGATGACTTTATTTGAGGCTCTTTATGGGCGGAGGTGTGGGTTACCCATTGGATAGTTTGAGGTAGGTGAAGCTATGTTGATCGGGCCAGATTTAGTCCATGAGGCTATAAAGAAGGTTTAGCTTATTAGAGAAAGGCTAAAAACAACTCAGAGTAGTCAGAAATCTTATGTAGATGTGAGAAGGAGAGAGCTTGAGTTTGAGGTCGATGATTGGGTACTTCTGAAGGTGTCTCCCATGAAGGGAGTAATGAGGTTTGGAAAGAAAGGGAAGCTTAGTCCCTGATATGTTGATCCTTTAGGATTTTGAGGCGAGTTGGCAAGGTGACATATGAGCTGGAGCTGCCAGCGGAGTTAGCTTTGGTGCATCCAGTTTTTCATGTATCTATGTTGAAAAAGTGCATCGGTGACCCAACCATAGTTGTTTCGATGGAGAACATAGGTGTGAAGGATAGCCTTACCTATGAGGAGGTTCCGGTTGAGATCCTTGATCATCAGGTTCGAAAGTTGAGGAACAAAGAAGTAGCTTCAATGAAGGTGTTGTGGAGAAATTAGCTTGTTGAGGGAGCTATGTGGAACCGAAGCAGACATGATGGCTAGATACTCGCATCTTTTCCCTTCCGGCTCAGTTCCAGCATGAGGTACCAGTTTTCTCCTTAGTACTCAATTTAGTTTCATGTCAAGTCCATGTCTCTAAGTTCCTTTTATGTCATAGCATGCATGTATGTTTCCTGAATTTAGTTCAGTCATGTATGTCAGTCCGGATCCAGTCACTCCATCAGTTTTCAGCTTCAATTGTCCAGTTTTGAGATTGCAACTTTTTCCCTAGCCTTTTAGTATACTTATTCTACATTCGAGGACAAATGTTACCAAGGGGGAGATAATGTAACACCCTAGAAGTCCCTAGATCAGATCCAAGGATTGAAATGGAGAAATCAGACCAAACTACACTAGAACACAAAATTAGTTTTCAAGTGGCTCATTAGTTCACTTAACGACTCGTTAAGTGAGTCGTTGGGTGCAGGGCAGCCAAGGAATGCTGAAGCCCAGAAGTCTCAATGAATTAAGGTGATGAGTTGTCCAGTCACCTAACGAGTCCTTAGGTGACTTGTCCAATGTGAAGCAGAGGAGAAACATGAGATTCAGAGGGTTCAAGACGAGTCGCTAAGTGACCCGTTATGTGTGATGACGAGTCTTCAGGTGGAGGTTTCAAGATAAGATCAGAAAGTGGGAATTTGGTCTAGTGGTGACAGGAGGTCAGGACGACTCGTCAAATCCCCCAAGGAGTCGTCTAGTCACTCGTGGTGACTAGCAGTGTCCTATTTCCTATCGAATCATTAAGGGCGTTTTCATAATTTCTAAACTCCTAAGTCCTAAACTACGTCATTTTAAGCTTTGGAAAGAGTCCTTTGAGGGGAATATTCACCCTAGAACTCTCATTCTACTCCTAACACCCTAATTTGAAGATTAAAATCCCTTAAGGCTCTCAAGAACAAGCTTGGATTCTTCACTCTCATCTTCTCAAATTCTCTTGGGGTTTCAAGATAAAGTCATGAAATCAGTGAACCAAGGTATGTGGGATTCATCAATGAGGGGTTCTTCTATCCTCATGCCCCTTCTCCAATTGAAATCATGATCTCCCATTCTCCATGCCCTAATTTCGAATTTCTAGGGCTTTACTGGGTATTGTTGAATTCCTCCATGATTCTCCTATGAGTTTAGCTATCTTGATTGAATTGATGATTCTATGATTGGGGATTTTTTATTTCTATCAAGCCTTCCATGAAATTACTGTAAAGCATTATTATGAACTTCTAGGGTTAAATTCCCTTCTATTAAAATCCCATAATTTTCTTATGATATCAACTCTCAAGTTTTAAATTATGTAGTATGATCATGATGTATGATTTTTTACAAGAACCCTTCATGAATTTATGAATTTTCAGTATGATGACTTTCTCAAGTATACATAGGTTTTACAAGTATCATGTTTATGTTTATGGCCGACTCACAGGCCTCTTTCATGGCTAGTTCACATTAAGTATATTCATGTATCTTATGATTTTAACTAGCTCATGTATTTCAAGTATGTTTCTTTATTACTTTATGAGCTATGTGTATGTTTTTGGGAATAGTATCTAGCACCGAATAGGTCGGGAATTTCAAGAATTCAAGCTCAGAACTACGTGCCAACATAGGACTATACTCATGTTAACTCTATGGGGTCTCTTTAGTGATCATGTCCTGTCATCGTCCCTTGCTTGACAAGCTTGGGGCGGCTTTGCCCACTTGAGCGAGATAGTTGGGCCATCATGTAAGCTCTATCATGATGGTGTCGTTTATGATGAATCCTCCCACTATTCCTTATGATTTTATGCATGTTCATGATTATGAAAATTTGGCTCAAGTTATGTTTTTACAAGATTTCTCTTATGAATATAATTATGACTAGCTTATGAACTGTTTTGAAAACCTTGAGCCCTCATGCCTAAATTATGACTACTACTTCGTGTTTGAAATGTCCTACTCTCATGAACTCTTAATGCATTTTTATTAGCCTATTTTACTTACCCCGCCTACTCAGTACATTCAAAGTACTGACCGCATACTCTATGCTATATCGTTGCATGATATAGATTCGGGTGATCAAACTCAACCGTGCCATTAGCCCTGCTCCCATATCAGTCCAGTTCAGTCCCTGCTTGGTGAGTCCTCATCTACCAAGGACATTTTTCTAGTTATGTGTTTTGTCATTTCAGTTTCAGATTTAGCGAACTAGTTGGGGAAGTTGTCCCATCAGTCCATCTATGACTAGAGGCTTTTCAGACATACATGTGTTGTTGACTCAGTCCTTGGATTCGTCACTCTTGTTTTTGTTTTATTCTATATAGAGCTCCGCGTATTCATGTTTAAGTTTTAAGTTTTTCACTTTAATTTATGTTCTTGAGTTTCTAGGCACATGTCATGGGTTAGCTTAGAGCCATTCGTGGTTCTAGGTCCCAGCTCAGGTTGTGACAAGTTCTCATCTAAAAATATGACCGCACTTTGAAAATTTATTTTACATCATGATTTATCTTACATTCAAGGAATTTATTATTAAAAAAGATCAACTATCAGCTATTAAAATTTCTTGTTTTCTTCATCATTATCGTCCTCTACTAGGGCAATATAAATTTCAAACACTCTTCTCTTATAGCCAACATGTCACCCCCCGCCTTGGGAGGCATGACTGGAACTTGGTGCCCTACTAGGACCTGGACTTCTGGGCTAGCTGAGCCTAAGCATGGTGCTAGGCTGGCTCTAACTCTGGATTCAAGAAAACGACGAGCTATATAACGGCTGTAAATACAGCCTCCGGCCGACTAGGCCTATAGCCACCTGTAAGCAAACAACAGCTACCTAGAACAACTGAATTAATAGGGAACCTATGCGGACCGACAAGGCCACCATGCTGTCTAGTTATTTCTGAATCAAGAAAACAAGTGCTAAACGGCTACATGACCAGCAAGGTCACCACTACTAACTGAATAAGGCCCCACATGGCCATCATAACAAACTAAAACATACACACGGACTCACACGACCGGTACAGCTAACTACAGGGAATGTACAATCTGCAAGCCTCTAGGAATACTGATAAGATGGTCGGGACAGGGCCCCGGCCTACCCATAATGTAAAACAAAGAAAAGGAATAAACCTCTAGTTGTCTAGCTTCGGATGACTGAAGCTGATGACTCTTTGTGCTGGATGGAATCACGAGGGATCGGCTCCTCGTCTATGAGTACCTGCAGGCAAGTAATGCAGCGCCCCCAAAGGGCGTCAGTACCACTAGTACCGAGTATGCAAAGCAACAACTGGAAAATAACTGAAGACAAGCAATATAACTGACAGAACTGAAATAGAAAGAAGTAGTCTGTAACTGACTGGAAGTATGAGCTTAAGATTGTCCTCAACTAAGCTGAAAGAAGTAGGAGTCGTACCTAGTAACGTAGCATTCTACTGTCAATCTATCCATAACTAACGTAACATGGCATAATATAGCATAACATACATAACATAGCACACATAAACCTTACTTGGCCCCCATAAGCCGGAAGGGACAACCAACACGCAATCTATACCCCTACCACGGTCATCCCATCTCCCATAGTAACATAAGCATCCTGCCAGTCCCCTGGGTACGCACTTGGGCCCGTTGAGCCCCTGACTATAACTGTACCTGAGTCCGGAGGACTCCTGAATCAACACCCCGGGCGTACCCACTCTACGGGGGTGTATAAAAGCCTACCAACGTAAAATATGGGGAAACTGGCATTCCATCTTTGTCCCCTAGGGGACGGCATGCCACTCCGTAGAGCGACGTATCCTCGTCCTCTGGCGGACGAGTCGATACAGCTATTAACCCTGGGGCGGTCACGAATGCTAGGTAATCCAACCCAAAACAACACAGTCAAGTCTCAACTGATAATACTAATTGCATACGATACATGCTAAAACTAATGATAATAATGTGTATATATATAATACATGCTGAAACTGATAATGGTATATATATAATTTCTGTCATACTATGCTGAATCTGATACTAAAAACAATATATAATACTTTTGTTGAGAATCATGTTGTATAACTAAGTTTCATGGTAAACATGTTTTACTATTTCTAACATGCTTTCTAAAATTCATATTAAGCTACTATTCAATTTTTGAAATACTTTACGGGAACTTATATTGCTTTAGTAAGTTTCGGCTGAACGCGATAATATCCTGACGTACTTTACTAAATTACATACTGGGCATGTTGTACTATTTCTGAAACTTTCTACTAGAATTTACATTGCGCTAGTAAGTTTCACGTTACACATGACATGATGTTTCTAACATCATACTAAAATTCATACTAAACATAATATGCGGCTTCTGAAATATTCTACTGGCACTTGAACTATTTTACTAAACCGGAACTACTAGCTTGCCGAAGAAACTGTCTCTACATACCTTGTCTGTTAACTTTCCGAGTATCTGGCGTAACTCGGCTAATTTTCAGCTATTACTTCCAACTGCATTCATATTCATAGCAATTAGAAGTAAATTCATCGATATTCTGGAAGAAAATACTACTTTGAATATATATATAGCTCAAACTTTGACTTATCGAAGAACAACCGAAAACTCACTATTTCTCAGAAGTCCAAAAGGGAGAAATACTCACTTTAGGGCTAGGAGTATATTCACACTAATTTGGAGCAATTCTACTTACCTTATCTCGGTGAGACGACGATTCGCCGGCCGAATTTCGCGAAATTAACTCCGCAGGAATGTTCTCTGCAGCTTTATATTTCGGTACCCGAAATTAATTTGAGTTTGGACCGCGTTTGATGGAGTAATCGGATGAATATTTATCAAAACCCTTCGTCCCTTACTATTCTGGTCGTGTTCTGGAAATTAAATTGTGGAGAAGTGAATTTTAAAACGAAGTGGAGCTTTATATAGTTGGGCCTAGACACCCCCCCTCCGTGGCACGTTGGCCATCGCGGAGGGGCTTCCTCGTGGCATGTTGCCATCGCAGAGGGGGTCTGCCCGACCTCCTCTTGCGATGGTTCGATGCGGCGCTTGTCCGATCTTCTCCTGGGCCTTTTTCTAGCATATATGGCATTCTAAAACTCTTAACCAACATGCGAATAGGCCATTTACATGTCAAGAATTTACGGGGTGTAACACAACATACGCATCTTTTCACTATAAATACATAATAAATTGATTGTTAAAACTGGGCATATATGATATAATTTATAAATTAATTTTGAATGATATGATCAAAGTTTACCTTGATGAAAGCAAATGTTTCTGTTCATTATCATCCTTCAATATAGGGTAATACAAATCTCAAACACCTTTCTCTTATAGCCAACACACACATCCTTTCACTATAACCACACAACAAACTTATAGTCAAGAGTGTATATTGCACAGGTCTTAAGGACCCACTTTTCAAAAAATTTATCAAAATATCCAAAAATTTACTAAATATAATCATAATAATTTTGTTTATATTTTGGTAATAATCTCAATACCTAAACTGCTTTTTCTAGGCTCGAAGTAGCATTCTGAATCAGGATTGAAGCGTGACTTTCATCTCTCTCTATTATTTTTACCCTAAAAAAGTAAAATTAATTACAAAATTATATTTGGGTATGCTCCAAGTTCACCTCATACAAATTAAATAACCTCAAAGAAAAGGAAAAGAGGTAAACATTTTTTTTATAATTAAAGTATTTTAATGTGAGTTATGATATTGTTAATCAATTATTTATTAAGAGTAGAAGTTATGAAGATGAAGAGGTATGATTATGGAGATAATTTCTTAAAATGAAATAATTAACAAAAATGAGGAAATATGTCCCAAAAAAGAGAAAAAAGATAAATATAATCTTTGGCCAAAGAGAGATGTCACATCACTCTCTTTTTGCCTAACTTTACTATAAATACAGATTCTCCTCAATGTCTTTTTCATTTTTAAGTAAATATATGTATGTATGTATGTAGAGAGTGTACACTCCAACGATGAAGATTATATGTTTAATATTAAGAGATCAGAAAGAAATATCATATCATATACTATATAAGTGAAAAGTCCCTTAGTGCAAAGTTAGATTACCATAATGTCCATTAAAAATTAAATTTTATATCCTTTAAGAATTAAATTAATTATTTAACATTAATAAATAAAATATCAACTATTTTTTTAAAATGTAATCATCTTTCTTGAAGTTTTAAAGAACTTAATATGTTATTTATGTGAAGTTTTTAATATTTCTAAAATTATATTTTTTAAGTTGGTTCAAATTCCTATAACTTTAATACGTTTATGTTATTTTAATTATATTTAAATTATATGAATAACATTTGTTTGTCAGTTATATCTTTCATTTATTAAAGGTAACTCTTATTTTCTAATTAAGTGAGAAGACCCTAAATTGAAAATTTGAATTATCAAAATATCCATTAACAGTAAAATAACTATTTTACCCTTATTTAAACACTACTCTTTACCTTTCAATATTTACTGTCAATGTGTATGTTTGTCGACGTAATGACAGTTATAGTACAAATTATTATTAATTCCTATATATAAAAACTCTTAATTACTATCCAATTCATTTTTATAATGTGGATAATTTACAGAGACAATGATCCGAAGAATTTTTTTTTAGAAAAAAAGTCAAGTAGAATTCCTAGAATTTTAAGAGTCGTAACTACTAAAATAATGAAAATTGAATGATTCTTCTAATTAAATGGGTACACAAAACAAGATTTTTTCCTTTAATTTTAAATAAATTAAAGAACTTGAAGAGTTGCAATTAAGTCAATATTTATCAGGTTTGAATTGGTTTTTCACTAATAATTTTTACTCCTCTGATAAATTTCCTTCCTTTTTTCCTCTTTTCCTGATCTTCTTCTTCTTGTTTGTAAGACTTTGTGCTGTCTATTTTACCAGATATTTGTAAATTAGGAAGGATCATCCTTCAATTCTAATTCTTTATGATTTTTTCTCTTCTTGGAATTTTTCGCTACTATTTTTATGGATGGTGCAAAAGTTAAATAAAATTTACCCAATTTAGAGTTTCTATTTCTATACAGTGAAATAAGTCATCTTTGGCGTATTATAAAACGGACACTAGTCAACCCAAATAGATTGATATGAGTAGTGTTCTTCGTAATGACAATGTCAGTGGGTACTGTGTTGCTCAATTACATGATGAATATTATAATAAGGCCTACTATGACTATTTATGGAGCATCATTTCTTGCTTTGTTGAGTTAGATGAATATGATCAACATTAATTTTTTTAAGAGCGAAATTTGAAGGAAGGTCTTTGAAGTTATACCAAATACACACAATTATGATATTATTCATGAATTGTTTAAACATTTGTACTCATTAATGATAAGAAATAAATGTGACATGCACGTTCTTCGAGACTAGTTACCACTCCCTCTGTTCCAATAATTGTTAGGTATACTAAAAATAGTTGTTTTAAAATATTTGCTAGTTTCAAATTCAAGAGATAATTGACAGTGTTTTTCCAACTCTATCCTTAGTATTTAAAGTCATTCGAAAATGTAAAAAGAATTATTATTATATGTTTTCAAAAAATTAATAGGGTTATAATAGTCAAATTACCATCCCTATTAATTTTTTCTTAATGGGTATGAAAATCTTGTCCTAACAATTAAAATGAAACAGAGGAAGAATATAAGTGAAAAGGCAAAAAGTAAAAAATTTAAATTACTAAAATACCCATTAAATATGGAATGACGCTTTTGCTCTCTAAGCAAGCACTACTCCAATTATATTTTTATACAAATATGTAACGTACACTTTAAAGTTAAATAAAAAAATAATTCTTACCTATATTCATAATGCATTGCATTTACATCTTTGCTTTTAGTTATTGTAATTCCTACATTAAATGATAAATAAAATCAATTCATTATTCTTGAAGGATACTTTAAAGTGTTGAAATATATATATAAAATAATTAAATATAAAGTTAAGATAAGTGTAAATTTAAAATGGTTGAATTGGCGCTTTGGTTATCTTAGTTTACTAATCATGCTTTGATGATTAAGTATAAAGCGTAACAAGATCATCTAAATAAAATGAAAACAAACTTTTTTCAACATTTATGCAGAAAAGTGCAGAAATTACATAAAATACAACTTATCATGATGGACATAAATATAAGGCACGTGCCAAGAGTAAATTTAATTCGTAGGTTTTTGAGGCTGCTTCTATCAAGTTTATGGACACTTCATACAAACCCAAAATGCCAACAACAACCAAACAAGAAGGTAAATCAGAAAATATATGAAAAACTATCAGAAAGAAGAAGAAAAAATGCAACAACTTCATATTACCTATTAAAAGGTGTAGAGTATGATCATGACATAAAGACATATATTTTTCATATTGAGTCTGCTTAATGGAATAGATCTTCATTAGAGGATTGTGTATAAATACTATTGTAACCAGTAGAAGCTTAGAAGATGAAATAATTAGAAGGTGAAAAGGTAGTATATGAAATAATAATTTTAAAAAAATATATAAAAGTGTAACCTATAATAATTACTGGCAGGTGAAACAATCCTCCTCACTTACTCGGACATATATATATATATATATATATATATTAGATATTCGATGGTAAAATATTGCTATTTTAATTAGATATTTTATTATATTTTATTTACTACGGGGGCAAAATGGTAATCCAACTTTTTAAGATAAGGATTTATTATTATTATTATTATTATTATTATTATTATTATTATTATTATTATTATTATTATTATTAATTATATATTTATATTTGTTATTATTCTTATTTATTATTTATATTTATTTATTATTTTTTTTATTATTTATTACTTTTATATTTATTTTTTTTATTATTATTATTATTAATTATATATTTATATTTGTTATTATTCTTATTTATTATTTATATTTATTTATTATTATTTTTTATTATTTATTACTTTTATATTTATTTATTTAAATTTTTTCACTTTTTGCCTTTCCACTTATATAGTAATAAATATATAAATATGATATTAATTATTTATTAATTAAATTTTAATTTAGTGGAGGGAAAAATGGTAATCTAACTTTCAACTTAGGGGCTTCCCATTTTGCCCTCCACTAAATTAAAATTTAATTAATACACAATTAAATAATAATATTTTGTAATATCATATCATATTTATATATTTATTACTACATAAGTGGGAAGCCAAAAAGTGAAAAGTTAAAATAAGTAAATAATAATAAATATATAAATAATAATAATGATAATAAATAAATATAAATAATGATAATGATAAATAAATAAATGCGAATAATAAATAAATACAATTAATTATAATAATGATGATAAATAATAATAATAATAATTAATAACTAACTAACTAAATAAATAATAATACTAATAATTATATATTATATTAATTAAAAGTGAAAAGTTTTTTTCATAAAAGTTAGATTACCATTTTTTCTCTGTAGTAAATTAAAATATAATAAGATATCTAATTAAATAGTAATCTTTTACCATCAAATATCTAATATTATATATATAAATGAATAAAGTCATTCACTGAACTGAGTAAATGAGGAGGATTGTTTCGTCTGCCAGTAATTATTGTAAGTTACACTTATATATATTTTTTTAATTATTATTTCATATACTACCTTTTCACCTTCCAATTATTTCATCTTCTAAACTTCTACCGGTTATAATAATATTTATACATAATCCTCTAATGAAGATCTGTACCATTAAGTAGATAATGTCTTTTGGCCATGATCATACTCTAGACCTTTTAATAGGTAATATGAAGTTGTTGCGTTCTATCTTCTTTTCTTTTTTTGATAGTTTTTCAAATATTTTTTGATTTATCTTCTTGTTTTATTGTTGTTGGCATTTTGGGTTTGTATGAAATGTCCATAAACTTGATAGAAACAATCTCAAACCTGCAGATTAAATTTACTCTTGGCTCGTGGCTTATATTTATGCCCATCATGGTAACTTGTATTTTTATGTAATTCTTACACTTTTCTGCTTAAGTGTTGAAAATATTTTTATTTTCATTTTATTTATTTTATCTTGTCATGCTTTATCTTAATCTTCATCAAAGCATGATTAGCAAATTAAGGTAACTAAAATGTCAGTTCAATCATTTTAAATTTACACTTATCGCAACTCTATATTTAATTATTTAATGTGAATATACGCGTGCGAAATACGTGTCTAGAAACTAGTGTGTTTATGTATAGTTAGTTAGTTAGTTAGAAAGTAAAAGAAAGAAGAGGAGAAAAGGCTGAATGCACGAATATGTAATAATTGTTGGAAGTTAAAAAGAAAAAAATCATTGAAGATACGTTTTAAATTTTAAAGATTGAGATAGTAATTAATACTTTCTTCATTTTATTTTAATTTTTAAGTATATTAAAAATAGTTGCTTTAAAATATTTGTTAGTTTTAAAATTTAAGAGATAATTAATTAATTTTTTTATTCTATCCTTAGTACTTAAAGTCATTCTAAAATGTGAAAAAAATTATTATTGTATATTTTTAAAAAATTAATTTAGTTATATTAATCAAATTACCATTCATATTAATTTTTTTTATGAGTGTGCAAATCTTGTACTAGCAATCAAAATAGAACAGAAGAATATGTAGCAGATGGTAACAATAATAGTTAGATTTTGAATAAATTGTGGTAAGTAGTACAAAATTAATTTATTATTTTAATGGAGAAGAAAATTATTCTTTTTTCTATAAAAATATTATATGAATAGTGTTTTAGTTAGGATTAAAATGGTTATTCAAATTTTTATGGATAGTTTGGGTTGTGTGTAGATGAGGAATGATATTTCATCTATCCAACAATCATTATAACTTACGCACACAAATTTTCATAAATAAATTATTAAAAATATCATCATTTTACATTTTCACATTTATTGATTTGTCCTTTAAGCTTCTACAAGTTATAATAACATTTATACACAGCCTTTACTCATGCTATGCACCAAAGGTGTCACATCTCTTTGTTTTCTTTTTTCTTCTCTTGTTACAAGCTCTCTTTTTCACATAAAAGATTGTTCTTTTCATTTTTTGTGTAGTTTGCTCATCTCTCGTGTAAATATATTTCTTTTTATATTAGAAAAGCTTATTTTTCGCTGCCTACAATTTAGGAGTTTTATTTTTACAGTAACTTATACTGAATGTAAAGTCAACTTTTTGTTAGAAAAAGTTATAATAGATTTAATTATAGTCTGTTATTTTGTTGCTCTTCAATTAATTTATTTCAATTTTGTTATTAGCCCGTTGATACAATACTATTTCCATCATATTTGTGATCAAAGGATATCTTCATGTGTCTATCTCAGTATCTTTTACTCGTTTATATTAAAACTAGATGAGGATTGGCCCGCCTTTTCGGGCCCAATGATTTAAAATTTAATATATTTATTTTATACTGCATGTTTGCAATTAATGAATCAATAGAAAATTTCATAAGATATACATTAGTTAAAGTGATTCTATGTCAAAAGAGTAATATTAATTAGGTATAAAAATTCACGATGATAAATATGCATGCCGAATGATATTTAAGTAGTGAAAAAATAATATTCTACCTTAAAATATCACCCAATGCGGGTGGTTGACCAAGAACTTGATTAAAGAAAAAAGTGATCATAACCTTTGATCTTCTCTTGCAACTGAATGTAGCTAGCGCTATATATTTTGCCCTATAAATTTTTAGAGTGTTTCATTTATTTTTCTTGTATGTCTATAGCTATTGAAACTAACTCCCTCTCCCTTGATAGTGCGACTTGTGGGTAGAAAATTAAATATTGTGATATTTTCACAAATGCATAAAAACTATAACTTATACTTACGTCCTTGACTCGGATTGTATTGCCAACTCATAGATCTTAACGATATATTTCACAATTCTCTACGTCTTTTAACTACTTTCAAGCTTGAGAAAATACATACTGAAATATTGGCTTCAATTAGAGTCATGAACTATTTTCATCAAAGTAATTATGAATATGACAATACTGAAATTTCAAGAGAGAGGAATTTTAGCTTTTGTTACAAAAGGTGATTTCAATATTAAATTATTTTGATAATTTTTTAATTATTCTTTTAAAATTAAATTAATCATAATTATTTTCAACTAAGCATAATTGAGAATGATAACAGGGATTACAATTGATAATAAATTCTCTTTTTATTTCTATAAAATCAAACAATGACTTATAACTTGTTTATTGTCACAAATGATGTCATACTTATTTTATCTTTATGTCAAATAAATACACTATATCAGATAATTAACTAAACTAATATCTTTGGATTTTTTTTTCACATTGTATTTGAAAATGTTACAAAAAGTAAATTAAAATTATATATTTTATTTACATTAACAAATTTCATCAAGTTAAACGAAACAAAAAATATTTTGATCTATCATTAAATTAATTTCAAATATAGATATTCATCTTGCAAGTGTTGCTTACTTGATGAAAGTCAAAACATACCACATTATTCTTTATAACATGATAGAATACGAAGAAAAAAAATATAGCTTTAATACAAATGATTTCATACACGAATCAAATTTTTTTAGTACAATAAGCAAAGAGAGCTTTCAACGGGATTTACATGCATGGTAAGACAATGTACTACTTCAAACAAAGAGAACCTAAAAAATACTAACAAAAATTAACATAGTATAAGTTGTAGTAATTCAATAAGGTAGTTAAAATTATATTTTATAGAACTCTTTTTAAATGACATTAATTCTTGATAAAATAATAAAAATTTACATATACTTTCATAAATTATATGTATTTTAATTCTTTTCATTAACAAAGTTATAGCCTTCTTTAACTAGTTTAGTAGATAATAAGTAAATAAAATAATGCATGTTGAGGAGATAAGAATTAATTACCAATAAAAGGAGATAAGAATTATTTTTTATGTTATACATATGTCATATGTTAATTTTCATAATGAAACAACATAAAATTACAAAAGATAAATTCTAAGACAATTTATCAATAGTTGAAAACTACTCATGGATCATCAAAAGATGTGGTACAACAAATGAGACCGCTCCTCTAAAGGTCTCAACTTTGTGTTGTGGATATAAAAAATTCTTGATAGAGAATATTTTTCTTATGTGGGCCCTATGCAACATGAATTCAGATTAGTGAGGCTCCAATATAAGTACTATACATCAAAAGAGAAATCAAATAAAAAATTACTCATAAAAAAGTGAATGTATGTCATATATAATATTAATGTAAAATAATTATAATATTAAATTTACTTATTTTATTACAATATGTGATTTACCTTATTTTAAAATTATAGACCTCTTTTTATAAAAATATACCTATAAATATCTTTAGATCTGATAGTAAAATTTTTTTTACCTTATAATGTATATTATTTAAATGAACTTTGTCGACTGCCAACGTTCTTTGCTCGACAATTCATCCTTCATTCTCGAGCAAATAAGGGGCACCTGTTGATACCCAATTTTGACCTCCCGATACCTTATTTAGGCTGCTATTTTACTGGTAAATATTTTAAATATTTTCATAGTCACAAATTATTTTTTAATTATTATTTGCAGAGCCATATTACCGTTTTAATATTATGTTTAGTTAATTGCAAATGTCATTATTATTTGTTACATTCATATGTACAAAACTTTTCTTTATTTATTATTATTATTATTATTATTATTATTATTATTATTATTACCACCTTATTTTTCACTTGTAGAATTATTTATATATTTATTTATTTTTACTTACTTACATTTATTCACTATTTCTTTTATAAATATGAAGGCAAATATTTTAAAGTTATTATTCTTTTTATCGAAAATATTGATAAATTATTTTCTGATAATAGAATGCAATTGTTAATTTTTTTTAGTTTTATAATATTTTGATCAATAAGTAATTTAGTAGTTACTAATTTTTAATATTTTGGTAAAATATTATTTAGACACAAATAATAACTTTGAGCACAATTTTATATTCAAATTTCATCAAACTTTTTTATATTTGAAAAAAATATATATATCTTCCTCCCTATCTTTCTCTCTATGAAATAATATTAGTCATCCCCTAAAATCATTCTATCAAATTAATCTTTTACTTTTTCGTACTCCTACTCCCAACGTCTTTTTTTTTCTTCACTTCATAAAAAGCTACCTAGCAACCTAATTTCCCAGACATCAGCAGCAGCTAGGGGTGGGCAAAAAAACCGAAAACCGAAAAATCGGACCGAACCGAATTAATTCGGTTTTTCGGTTTCGGTTTTTTCGGTTTTTCGGTTCGGTTTCGGTTTTTTTTTTTAACTTAATTCGGTTTTCGGTTTTTTTTCGGTTACGGTTCACCCTTATTCGGTTTAACCGAATAACCGAATTATTAATATTTTTTTTAATTAATAATTAAATTAAATAAAAAAATAAGAAACCCTAAAGTTATAAGTTATAAGTTATAACTAGTACTACTATCTCCTACTGCCGCCCACCCCCATCTAGTATCTGCTACTGCTACTGCCTACTGGCGTTTGGTGGCGGCTGGCCGGCTGCTACTACACGCCTACAGGCTACAGCCCTACCGCCCCTACACGGCTACACCACAGCATTCGCCGTCGCCCGTCGGCACTCGGCAGTCGCCCGTCCACGCCAAACCAGTCGGTACTCTCTGGTCTCTGACTCACCAGCAACAGTCGGCAGTCGGCAGTCGGCAGTCGGGCGTCGCGGAGTCTGGTCTCTGCCTCACCAGCAACAGCCGTCGGCCATCGCCCATCGGCTGATCGACCTATCCCTCGCCGGCAGCCGCTAGCCCGCTATCTATTTCTAATTTTCTATTATATCTATAACTGTAAGTTATCCACTATTCCACTTATCCTTAATCAAGATTCAACTTATTCAAGAATGTGAATAGTTAATATTTTGACTCTTTGAATAATCTTTGTGTTTTTGATATATCATTTGTTGTTGTTGGTTGTTGATTTGCTTATTGTTGGTTAATTAATTATGATTGTTCTTATTAATTTTGTATAGATGGAGGATGAAAGTAGAGTAAGTGAAGTCGGTTCAACCGACAACTCAGTAGATACTCAAACTGAAACTTTGGATACAATTACAAAGAAAAGGAAAATGCAAACAAGATCTGAAGTGTAGGCGGTAGCCGGTACGCACTCGATTTATATAATTTTAATTTTTATTTATAAATTTATAATTGATAATTTGATATTAATAAAAGAAAGTTTCACAATCACGGTAGTTAAACCTTAAAAGTAGATCATTTTGAATTAAAAAGCTTGAAATAATTTATATTTTATTTAAATGCAGCCCAAAAAAACCGAATAACCGAACTAAATAAACCGAACAAAATTTTAAAAAAACCGAACCGAACCGAATTAAAACGTTGCGGTGTTTGGTGTTCATTATTCATAACCGAAAACCGAAAACACCAAACCGAAATTTGAAAAAACCGAACCGAAACACCGAACGCCCACCCCTAGCAGCAGCCCCCAAAAAAAAGCAACAAAACAAAAGAAAAAAGAAAAAGGAGGAGGCGGTCAACTAAGAAAAGGGCGAGAGTAGCATAGCAAAATATAAAAATAAAAAATGTTGCTGCATCTGTTATTAAATTTCAAAACTCCGTAAGTTTATTCTCTCACCGTAGTATGCACCAGTATTAAAGATTAGGTTGGAGCATGATCAACCAGACTCGGAACCAATCATATTTGAAGGTCCTTGTCCATATTTTCTTTTCGAAGGTGAGCTACTATTTTCTTCAAATACTCTGCAATGTTATTGATTAATCTCTTTATATAATATTTGACATCGTTTTACTTTAAATTCTTAACTACTTCATAGAAAGATAACTTCATTATATATATATATATATTGGGTGGCATCTTGATGTTTCTTATTAGTCCATCCAACCTTGTTTAACATGTCATAAATTTTCCAACTCTTTGTTGACTCATGCAAATTTAACACTAGAGATAATGAAACTCCACATGTATATTTGCTGCTATAAATTAAAGGCTGATTAAGAAACAATCAATATTTCTTATTCAAAATAAGCATTGTGTTTATTTCTTTTTCTTTTTCTTTTTGCGAAATCATGTAATTTTGAATATGCGTTCATCATTGTCTTAACCTATATATTATCATAGTCATTGATCGTTTTACTTCTGCTTTTGGCTTGTAATAAATAAATAAAGGTTTGTCGGAGTACAAATTAATGTATAATCATATTCACAACATCGGGATACAGATTAATGCTTAATCATATTCATAAATTTACGTATGTTCATTTTTTTTTGTAGCCAATAAATTATTTACGCATAGAATGTAGCCATTGCAAAGGCAAAATAAACTCAGGACATATGTTGTGTGCATAGTAATTTCTCCTTAGTATTATTTTGGATTTTTGTATTATATATATTAAACCCTCCTAAAGATTGTTTTATATCAGTCACTTTCTTTAAAGAATATTACCCTTTTTTTCTCTACTTACAATGTTTAATCAAAATATTTGGTCTTCTGCCTACTCCACAGTTTTATGTTTTCATCTTTTGATCTATTTCACGTAAAGAATTCAAACTTGCTATTTTGTAACTCTTTCTTCGTTCAAATTTTTATAGAATAAAAATGAAAAATACTAAGTGCTTTCGCCATTCAATATTCATTTATCTTATAAAGTAGAGTATTGTATCAATTAGTATTTAATATTTTTTAAGAGTTTAATATACCACTTTTGATGTGATTATACTAAGTTGTTATTGTTGTTGTAATAACATATCACTTTTAATCATATTATCTTAATTCTTTCTTTTCCTGGAGGTTTACGTGAACCCTTTTTTTTTTCTGTACTCACTTTGATTAAGAATCTTTATTACTTTAGTATTTTTATTTTTTCCTTTTGATTAGTTATACATTAAGAATAGACATACTCTCACCTTTTTGAATAATTTTTACATGTACATCACAATAGGATGACATCATTCGGAGTTCAATCACGATGAATGTCGAGGTCAACGTGCAAAGTAAAACTCAAGTGAAATCATCACCCCAAAGGGGTCAGGTATGTTTTGGGAAATGATGAAACAAGCAGGCTATAATTGACTTCTTGTATGAAGCATAAATATAATCTTAGAAAATAGAGCTACTCGTCACTCCCTTCTATTCTAATTTTATATGTCACTCTTTTAAAAGTCTCAAAGACTTGACAAGTTTTATTACTATCTTAAATTGTAGACATACTTTCAAGCAATCTAAAAATTAAAATATATATGTATTTTAGCTAACGTGACTTTTTTAAATGCTTAAACATTTTATATAGTACTTTTGAATAATTTATTTAAGAATTATTTTTGTCTTGTTTTAAGGGTTTTAAGAGAGTCGATTATATAAAAAATAGAATAAAAGGGAGTAACACCGTATTGGACCCCTTTTAGCCTTGCCATACCCTGATCCCATGCTCTTAACCTTAACTTTATAAATTGTTAATGTATTATTTATTTTAGTATTCTATTTGGAAGCAATTCTTTTGTCCATTCGTTTTAATTTTTTTTTATTTCACTTACTTGTTCGTATTATTCAATTACTTTAAACATTATATTGGAAGCCAGGTACGTCCACTCTTCTTCAATGCTTGAATGGATATTTTTGTATTGAGTGTATTTATTTTAGTAAAATAAATTTTCATCTTAATCACATAGTTATTTTAGACTAATTTAATCAATTCTTTTGTTTTATCACCTAATCCCCACATAGCAATTAATCCGGCTGGGAACCATATTTGTGGACCTCAAAAGGTGCCTAACACCTTACTTTTGAGGTAATTTGAACCCTTGCCCGACTCTGGCGACCTAGGCTAGTTTAAACAAATTTCTTTTAGCATAGAATGGTGCCCTAACACACCTTAATTCGTTAGGTGGTGACTCTTCTTTTATTTTATCCTAAAAGAGTTTTCACATGTCGAGTTCCACTTTTCGCGAGAAAAATGGGACGCAACAAACTTATTGCATCATTTAAGAATACGAAATATAATATCCTAATACAATATGAACAGAAAACGTTGCTTAAATTAGTTTTTGAGTTTTAATAAAATATACTTTAAAATTATCTTTAGACGTGCGAAAGTTTATAATTTATAATTGTTTTCGACTAAATTATCTTTCAAATAGTTTAAAAAAAATTTATTTATATTATTAAATACTTTTGTGCAAAAATTAAATATGTAAATAAAAATTAATTAATTTTAAATTTTTGTAAAATATTAAAATTTCACCTCATAAAAAAATTATGGTTGAAAAATATGGGTCCACGTGAAATTTTTAATTATTTGGGATATACTTGACATTTAAGAAAAAAATGCTGGATTTTTTTGTTATTAAGAATTTTATTGTTAAGACAATGACAAATAAAAAATAAGAGCGTAGTCATAATTAAAATTATAATTTCGCTTGAAGTCTTTACCGTATTATTTAAGTCTTTTTGGTATTAATTTGTTTTAATTTTTATGATTTTCTAAAAAAATTAATTGTAATTGAACAATTTTTGCCTTATTAGTTTTTGCATTCCTATTTATTTTCTTTAGTTAGTATATATAAGTTAGTGTTCGTTAAAATTTCATTACACAATTAAAATTTTAAAAAATATAATATTTTCTCTAATTTGATAGAGAGTTATATTTTTAATGAAAAACTAATACATAAAATAAGCAATAACCTAAGATCGATGAATATAAGAATATTAAAATACCTTATTCACCATAATGATTTCTTTAGAGTGCTACACTTTATTATTTGGAATAAATTTTAGGTTTGTCATTTTTCATTAGTGCTATATTTTTTCTAACAAAATATTTAGATAATCAAGTAGGTAGAATATTCATCTAATTTAATTTATATATTTTTTTAATTATTTATTATCTATACTTCTTAAAAAATTTATTATTAAATATTAATTAAATTAGAATACACATGCTACACACGTACGTGTTCAGAAACTAGCATTATAATAAAACATGAGATTCTCGTGTCTTTAAGTTCATCAAATAGATCTACCAAAAAGGAGCGGGCCGGTAAAGGGGGTTTAATAGTTAATACGACATAATGCCCGCCAATAGGAAGGCTGACAATATAGACAGAAAAGGGCATTTGAAGAAATATGGACTTCAAACGCAACGCGTAGCAACAGAAGTTTATCTTTTTTACCACCAAAAGATTGGCACAATTGGAGTAATACTTAAACCATAGTTAATATGTGTTAGGTGAGTTGACTAGTCTAGGTTGGTGGGCGTTGCCTGTCTCCTCTCTCCTTCGTCACTGTCTTTCACCTCCTCCATATATTATTCTCCCCTCTCAATTTTATTTCCTCACAAGTCTCTTCAAACCTAACCAAATTCACCTACCAAAACCACCCATACTAAGCCAAACTAGGAAAAAGAAAATCTGTGGTTTTAGTTCTTTTTTTCCTCGTTTTCATCGCCTTCTTTGCCGGCTAAATCATCAGAATCTCATCAACTGGGTAGTTAACAATTACCCAGTTGAGTAAAGTTTATATAGAATTCATTTCTCCACTTTCTGTTTGAAATTCTTGATAATTCACAGAAATGGATTCTACATCAGAAAAGCTTTCTCCTTTTGATTTTATGGCGGCGATCTTTAAGGGAGGAAATATATTCGATAAACTGAACTCTTCATCGGATTCCGGTGACTCAACTTCTCCAGATTCATTGGCATCTTTGTTGATGGAAAACAAGGATTTGATGATGATATTGACAACCTCGGTTGCTGTTTTAATCGGATGTGCAGTTGTCTTGATGTGGCGGCGCTCCTCGACATCTGCTAAGAAGGTCGTGGAGCCACCGAAGTTGGTGGTTCCTAGGTCGGTTGTAGAACCTGAAGAGATTGATGTTGGGAAGAAGAAAATTACCATCTTTTTTGGAACCCAGACTGGTACAGCAGAAGGCTTCGCAAAGGTTTGTGAAAATATAAACTAAAGATTTTAACTAATATACATCGACCTTTTAAAATGTGTTATTACAACACTTTTATTTGTTTACTTTATTTTCTAGGTTACTAATTAGGATTATTATAAACATTTACATATATCATTTATAACCCTGTTGTCGGAGGTCAGAATGTTCTGAGTTTAAAATACTAAAGGAGTTGAAGTCATAGAATGAGTAAAGAAATATTTTTTGTGAATTTGGTAATCATGATTTTGGAGTTGTGAAAAGGAGTAATCATATTTAGATCCAAAAAGTTTACAACTTTTATCATGTAAATTGAGAAAAATTTGTGTATTATCAGCATATGAGTAAGGGTAATTTTGTCATCTCAGCGGATGATTTGCAATTAGAAGAGTCTAGTTCTTGGTGGTGTTGATCATCATGAGGACTAATCACTGATTGTGAATGTATTTGTACAGGCACTTGCTGAGGAAGCCAAGGCCAGATATGAGAAGGCTACCTTTAAAGTGATTGATATGGTGAGCTTTCTTTTGTGATGTTTTCTTCACAACTATGATATACAAAGTGAAGTTGTTGATTATGGGAATCATGATTTCATTATTTCCGATTGCTTAAATGAATGAATTCTAGGATGATTATGCGGCTGATGATGAAGAGTACACAGAAAAATTGAAGAAAGAAACATTGGCCTTCTTTTTCTTGGCGACGTAAGTTGGAATTATCAACCTTGTATAATCACTTGTGAAATGATCAATTTTGTATTTGCTAGATAACAACTTGCTTATATGCATGTAGTTACTAACTTTATTTGTGTTGGTTGATCATAGATATGGAGATGGTGAACCAACTGATAATGCTGCCAGATTCTATAAATGGTTTGTAGAGGTAAATCTAATTGATTAACTAAGTGATCTAACATCTTGTGAGTTTAAGTTTGTTACATCTCAGCTTAATTGGTATTCTGTTATTTTCTGAAGGGAAAAGAGAGGGGTGACTACTTTAAAAATCTTCAGTATGGAGTATTTGGGCTTGGTAACAGACAATACGAGCATTTCAACAAGGTCTGGGATTAATTTATTGTTCTTGCACTTGTTCCTCCATGTGTATCGGATATACGTGGGAAACCACAAATATAACAGCTGTTTGCTAACATGTACTTGTTTGTTCTCTTTATTGTTGTCAGATTGCAAAAGTTGTGGATGAACTTCTGGTTGAGCAAGGTAGCATTTTCTTTTGATTACAAACTTCTATTCCTTCTTTTCCTGAATATGAAATATTGGACAACTGTTGTTCTCTAGTTGGATATCATTCACACGATGCTATCCTGTATTTAGAATAGTAAAGTAGAGCCTTTTACATTATTTTGTATTTAAGTCACTTGCCGTAAAGCAAGGAATTCTCTCAATCTTAGTGTTGAGCATTTTGACTGTAAAAGGCAGGTTTCTTAAATAACTTGGTTAGTGCAAAGACCTCTTTAAGTTCAAAAATTAAATTGTGGGTGTGAAGGAAAGCTGTCTCATTGGGTCCTAGTGATGCCATCTAGGATGTTATCCTCTTTTCATAATTAAATTGATTATCTGTTCTTACTTGCTAAGGTGTATAAACTGCAGGCGGGCAGAGGCTTGTTCCGGTGGGTCTTGGAGATGATGATCAATGCATTGAAGATGATTTTGCTTCATGGTATGCTTACAGAAACTTCTCTTAATACAACATGAGTTCCTTTCTATTTTCTCAATATTTGTGTACTCATAATTACATGAATGTTGTAGGCGTGATTTAGTGTGGACTGAATTGGATAAGTTGCTTCTTGATGGGGATAATGCAACTGCTGCAACTCCATACACTGCTGCAGTTTTGGAATATAGGGTTGTCACCTATGAGAAGTCAAACTTTGATAACGACTTGACTAACACAAATGGTCATGCAAATGGACATGTCATCCTTGATGCTCAACATCCTTGCAGGTAACAAACCTGCTCTTCCCAAGTCATTGGACATCCATTCTATGTGCCTGCTCTATTCAGTTATAATCTTGCTTCTACGTGCCTCTATGTCTGCAGAGCTAATGTTGCTGTGAGGAAGGAGCTTCATACTTCTGCTTCTGATCGTTCTTGCACTCATCTGGAGTTTGACATTTCTGGCACTGGACTTGTGTAAGTTCTCTTTTAAGTCATTCAACATTTTATGCTTTTTCTTCATCGATCAAGAACTGTATATATATATGTATATATATGTATATATATGCATATATATGTGTGTGTATATATATATGTATATATATACACACACATACACACATATATATGTAGAGCGAGTGGTTCTAAAATGCTGTACTCAGGGCATTCACAGCATGATTCTAATTCTACAAATTTCTTTTATGGGGAGATTTGACTTGGAAGTTATTTGAAGCCAAGTGATGTAACTGAAATTGATTGTGGTCGTGTTTTCTAAAATGGTTCTTGTGTTTCTCAGGTATGAAACTGGTGATCATGTTGGTGTGTACTGTGAAAATTTGATTGAAACTGTGGAGGAAGCTGAAAGGTTACTGAACATATCACCAGACACTTTCTTTTCCATTCACACCGATAAAGAGGATGGCACACCGCTTGGCGGAAGCTCATTGCCATCTCCCTTCCCTCCTTGTACTTTGAGAACTGCATTGACTCGATATGCTGATCTTTTGAGTTCTCCTAAAAAGGTAACTTGTTTACTGATCTTGAAGTTCCGTGTTCTTCTGTGAGCTATGAAGTACTCATGCTTAATGCATATCTTGCAGTCTGCTTTACTTGCGTTAGCGGCATGTGCTTCTGATCCAAATGAAGCTGATCGATTAAGATATCTTGCATCACCCGCTGGAAAGGTGTGGACTTATTGCACTGTACTTTCATTTATTCGTGCTTATCTTCATCATTCTCATGTTTTTGTGAAATCTATTTCTTCAGGAAGAATATGCTCAGTGGATAGTTGCAAGTCAGAGAAGCCTTCTTGAAGTCATGGCTGAATTTCCTTCAGCCAAGCCTTCGATCGGTGTTTTCTTTGCTTCTGTTGCTCCTCGCCTACAACCGAGATTCTACTCTATCTCATCATCTCCTAGGTGAGTAGCTTGCTGCAGTTCTTTCAAATATTAAAAGTAAAGGTTGTATTAGAGAACTTGTTACAATATATCCAGGAAGTAGCATTATGCAGGATGGAGATAGAATGAGTTAAACCACAATAAGCTAACCTTTTAACATTTGTATTCAATAATGGGCGATGCAAAATGAGGATTCAGGATATCCCTATTAAAGAGTTCTATTGGGTAATTATGTCCATATTTCTTGGAATTAGGTTCTCATTAATTCGTTGAGCATTAGTACGAGGGATTTTCAGACACACTGTTGCCTGACTACAACATATGCTTCTGATGTTTTTTCTGCAATATCATGATTTTGCAATACCTTACGGAAATGAAAGATTGCTTCTACTTCTTTCTATTCATTTGATTTGACAAACCAGAGAACATAACCTTGTGATCTACATTTACTTGCAGGATGGTGCCATCTAGAATTCATGTCACTTGTGCACTGGTTTACGACAAAATGCCAACTGGACGAGTTCACAAGGGTATCTGCTCAACATGGATGAAGGTATTTACTAAATGAAGATTGAACTTTTGTGACACATTCGGATAAATTATAAGAGAACTCAGAAAGAACCACTTGACTCGTATTACCACTGGGCCCTAAACCAGATGGAGACTTTCGTCTTTTCGCGCCATTTAGCTTGTTTATTAGGAGTTACTAACTAGACTAGTTAGTGATTTTCCGTTTCTTTCGAAATTCATTAGACTGTTATATGTTAAAGTTAATGTAGCTTTAGTTCTCATTCCGTTTCCATGTGGTTCCTCTTTCAGAATGCTAGTCCTCTAGAAGAAAGCCTTTCGTGCAGTGCGGCACCTATTTTTGTTCGGCAATCAAATTTTAAACTGCCAGCTGATAACAAGGTTCCAATCATAATGATTGGCCCTGGTACGGGTTTGGCACCATTCAGGGGTTTCCTCCAGGTTAGATTCAAACCATCAAAGACTAGTGGAAGTGTGAGTCTTTGAAATGCAAAGCATTTGAAACTCCTGTTATCTTTCAGGAAAGATTAGCTTTAAAGAGGGAAGGAGCTGAGCTTGGTCCTGCAGTGTTATTTTTTGGATGCAGGAACCGCCAAATGGTTTGTATTTGACTGGCTATGGATGTTTCAGCACAAATTCACCCACACAAGCACAGATATTTGGTACTATATTTATGTCTTACTGCATCCACTCAGCTTGTATGTTTGTATCTGTAGGACTACATCTATCAAGATGAGTTAGACAATTTCCTCGAGGCCGGTGCGCTTTCTGAGCTGGTTGTTGCTTTCTCACGTGAAGGACCTAACAAAGAATACGTGCAACATAAAATGACAGAGAAGGTATGCTGCTCATTCTACCCTTTGTTACTGTGCAAATAGATTATGTTATGCCAATAGTTGTTTTGAGATGTCATCTAACTATTTTCTTGTTTCTAGGCTGCGGACATCTGGAACATGATTTCTCAGGGAGGATACATCTATGTCTGTGGTGATGCTAAAGGCATGGCTAGGGATGTCCATCGGACTCTTCACACTATTGTGCAGGATCAGGTAAAACTTCTCAATACCATATTATTTTCTGGCTATGGTCTTTGTTTTGTGCTGTCAATGGGTTGTCAGTTACCTTAAAGGCCTCCTTTCAATATTTGATTCCACTAGTCATTTATCATTTGTATTTAGGGGTTTTTGATTTCTGAAAATATTCATAACCACTAACGACCCAGGCCAATTCAATGTACTTTACTGCTGTGCCGCTTTAAGACGCACAACTATAAGTCAGATGTTGACAGATATAACTAGTTTAGCATGGTCTGCAGGGACAGGGCCTCTTGTAGAGGTGTTTGAGAATGTTTATTTTTTTTTCCACACATGAAAAAATAGCTATTTAAGGAACAAAGAAAATGAAAGAAGCATATTACAGCACAAGAGGAAACTTAAAAAAGTTTGTTGACGTGTACAAGTGCATGTGGTGCAAAAACTTTGCTTAGATTGAAGTAATAACTTGGGTTTGCTTTTATCTCAGGGATCACTTGACAGCTCCAAGGCTGAGAGCTTGGTGAAGAACTTCCAAACGACTGGAAGATATCTGCGTGATGTGTGGTGATTCGTATTGTGATTAGAGAAATATATAGGAAGGCGACTTGCAAAGAACAATCAGCCTTTCAATAGGGAAAAGAAGTGTACAACTTGTCGTCACAGCTCTACCATTGTATGATTCTTTTTTTTTTTATTTTACTCTTGGATGAAGGATTTTTTGGTTCGTGTAGTTTAATATTATATATGCAACTCGGGGGCAAATAATTATATTAGTATTATTTTTAGGCAATATTTATTTAAGAGCTTGTAATTTCTCTAATGAACCAGTAGTATGGTTCAGACAACATTGTATGCTGTTGATTTTCGACTCTCATTTAGGATCATCTTATCTTGAAACAACTGTTAATTTCAACTTTCACAAATACTCTTTTTCTTAAGTTTCATTTTGATTGTGACGTGTTCCAAGATTGATTTTGTAGAAGGAAGAAAAAACGGAACTTTTAGAGTCTGTTATTCACATTTCAATCATTTCAGGGTGGGATGACTTCAAGAAATATTTTTTGAGAAACTGCCTGAGAAAGAAGTTTCAAATTATGGAAGTACTCGATATCTCTCGACAGAACAGACCTTCATCACATAGTTTACGAAAAAGGTTCAATAATATAAAATGATGTATTTAGTTTTTAGTTTGATTCAAAAATATCTCTTTTCGCGGTGATTCAAAAATGCCTCTATTATTATATTTAGGCCAAAAATGTCTTTCTTTTAATAAAAATTAGTATTAGTACCCGCAATATGCGCGGATAATATTTAAGAAAAAATTTATTAAAAAATATAGATTAAAAATCTAATTTAGATTTATAAAATTACCAAATGATTATTAAAATATTTCTTTCACTTGACCACAACAGGTAAACCAATAAAGACTAATGAAATAAATGTCAACATCTCCTCTGTCATATGTTTTCTTGAATAACCCATAAAAATTAGTCCATTATAAATCATCTCTTATCTAAAATTAAATAAAGTAGCACAATAACGATAAATATCGCCAAAATTACTGAATTTGATACTTCAAACTATTTAACAACTAAAATATAAAAAAAAAATGAAAAGAAAAAAATTTGAAATAAGTTACTGGACTTTTAAAAAGAATATAGAGAGTCGTATTTAAATTAGTTTATAAGAATGGTTATTTGAAATGTGATTAACACTTAACTATTTAACCTCAAAGTTAATCATCAGACAATATCTAATAGATATACACAACTAAATAAAAAGCCAAATGTTCATAACTGCATTGTGCAAAAGATAAGAAGTTGGTTAATGTCTCAATAAGACTATAAACTAAAATAAAGCAACAAAATAATTATAAACTTCACCGTACTTTTCAATGTGCCATTTACATTCTTAGGCATCACCATTGCACGTCAAACAAAGAATTTCAAGATTAGATACACTAATAAGCATATGAATGACAATGCAAAAACTTATATCTACAGTTCTCCTCGCATCTTCGACTAACATAAATTTATTGCAATATAAAATGAGCTATTTGTTAATTACCAAATAGGTCATCTCGTCAATATCAATTTGGTCAATCAACTGCTTATAAGGTCGTATATTGAAGATATGCATACTGAATTGTGGATCATTTATTTCATTACCAGTTGTTCTACTAGTAAATGTCAGCCTAAACTTATATTTCGTGTTATTTGGACCTACAACAAAAAATTTTCATGGTATATAATCCCAACTCTTTTATTTTTTATCTGAACATGCAGATAACATATCTACCCACAGTTGTGTGGATACGATCTCCCTACAAAAAGTTTTAATATTATATCTATAAGAGGGTAGTCAACATATGTATTTATAACGATAATAAATGATACAAATACCTTTTCATCATGTAGTAACATCTCTATTGAAATTGGATTATCTATCTTTTCGCGATCAGGAACCATCCATAATCGCATGACACGAACTTTCAAACACCATTGCATCTTTCTTTCGGATATCTCACTGATAAAATTAATTTTAGTAGACATTTCTTTTAGAGAAAGTAACGGGAAAAAGGTAGATTGTTTTTTCCTATATCGCAGGTACTATGAACCATTCGTATTGTGTTGAATGAAACCTCCTAAATATATATAATATGTCGTAGGAATCCAACTTATTAGAAAGACTATAATTATAGCGTAATTATTTTTCCATATAAATCATGTATTCCATATTAGAATATTAATAATATATAGATACAGATTATTTTCCATATCATGCTGATTTTGAATTAGAATATTAATAATATATTATTTTTTTCATATCATGCTGATTTTGAAATAATCTAATTATGACATGACCATATATATCGTATTACTGCCAATTAAATAATTTTTTTCTTATATATCATATTAACGCCACAATTATATAATTTAAATGATAAATATATAAAATGTGAAATAACTCTAATTATGACGTAACTTTTTTACATATCTATATAATCTATATAATAAACATAATAATAATTTTTTTCCTATATTATAATATTTTAAAATAATCTAATTATAACATGATTAAAATAATCTAATTATGACGTGATGTATTCCATATAGATCATGTTATTGCCAATCAAATATATTTTTTCATATATATCATACAAACACAATAATTATATAATTTAAATGATAAATATATAGAATGTAAAATACTCTAATCATGGCATGATTTTTTTTACCATATCTATGTAATCTATATAATAAACATAATAATATTAAAATATTTATATTTGCCATATTATAATATTTTAAAATAATATAATTATGACATGATTTGTATCATATATATCATTTACTGCCAATCAAATAATGTTTACTGTGTATATCATATTAACTCCATAATTATATAATTTAAATGATAAATATATAGAAAGTAAAATAACTCTAATTATGATGTGATTTTTTTTGTTACCATATCTATATAATCTATATAATAATATTAATATTACTTCTTAATTATTTATTAGGTTTGTATTTTTTTATATTATAATATTTTAAAATAATCTAATTATGACATGATATATTTCATATATATCATGTTACTGCCAATCAAATAATTTTTTTCCGTATATATCATATTAACGTCATAATTATATAATTTAAATGATAAATATATAGAATGTAAAATAACTCTAATTATGACGTGAATTTTTTGTTACCATATCTATATAATCTATATAATAATATTAATATTTTTTCTTAGAATATTTATTAGATTTATATTTTTTCTATATTATAATAAGATGAAATACTTTTTTATTGTAAAAGTGCCAAGTGGCTAGCTCTCAATATGTCACTTGGCTTATTATCAAGTTAGACTGTTCTCCTTTTAATAATATATAGACATATATTTTTTAACACATTCTTTTTCTAGTAAACTGTTACTCTTAAAGAACCATTTCTTATTTCTTTAAATTCCTTTAACTAATAAAAAAATGAGACACAATTTTTTCTTATTTTATCAATTAAAATAGAATAGCCCCATTTATTTCTTAAATTAATAATATAGGTCTCACATAATTAATATATATATATATATAATAGCTTCATCAATAATTTTCATTTAGATACCGATAATTTTTTTTAATTAAAAAATATTTTTAATTTCTTAATCTTTTCCGAATTGAAGTAATATAATTATTTGCTAATACATTCCTTCATTTTAAAGTTAAAATGAAAAAAAGTCAATAATAACTCTATCGACGAAATTTTATGATTTGAAGCAAAACAAATTTTTATAATTTTATGGCATTATGATTGTTGTATCTTAACTTTGAACTCAAGGATTATGTTTGTAGATGTTTATTCTTCTTCAATTTAAGAAAGGAGCATACTAATTCTTGGCTGAACCCAGACTCCTACTGCACAAGGACGATCAGAGCCTCTATCTGTACCTGTAGCACTAATGCAGCATCTCCGGGCGAAGGGATGTCAATACAAATGAAATATACTAGTATGTAAGGCTGAAAGCTGCAAAAGAATACCAAAGATAATAGAACCACAGATACAGAAAGAAACAATCTAAAATCCGAAAAACTGAAATGTGAATGTACTTAATTTTGTATGCCAATGCAATCATAAATATATACATGTAGTAAGGCTATAACTGCCCGAATGATAAGCCGCGTAGTGGTAAAATCTAAAAGAAAGTCTGCCCAATCGATAATTGTATCGATGGTAAAGTCTATGAATATCTTGCTAATTGATATAACCACATCGGTGGTAAGGTCTGGAAATATCTGCCCAATCGATATAACCGCATCAGTGGTAAGGCCTGGGAATATCTGCCCAACCGATGTAACTGCATTGGTGGTAAAGTCTAGTAAGTCATGTTTGTAATCATTTGTGGAGTCGATATGGCTCATACTGAGTCTATCTGCATCATATTATGCAAATATATGCTGACTCTGAGACTTGACCTGCATAGGTCTCGACCATGACTTAAAGAAACTATGTATGTGAATATACAACTCATGAGACTCCTGAATAACGCACGAACAATACTCAATCAACTAAGTGACCTCTAGAAGAACGCCTAGGACTTAGATGAAACAAGGACCGTATTATACACACAACCGCCGTTCTGAAAATAACCCCTAATTTAGAATATAACAAAAAATAGGGGTAGATAACTTAGTTATCACTTGCCTTGCCAACACTTGAAATTTTACCTTCGATTTTTAGCTTACATCATCATTAGCATTTCAAACTTTACATCACGTGCTTAGTTCTACACATATTCATCATGAGTACATTTCTCAAGTCACATAATTGGTTTTAACCATATATCCTTTCACTAATGCTAGTTCAACAATTAACATACCGACTAACAGACATTTTACTCAATTTATACGAAAACATGAAAACTAAAATAAGAATAACATCCCCGTACATAACATAAAGGGCAGCATATAGTGCCCACTCAGGAGTCTTCAGACTCAACTTACAACTAAGTAACAATGGTATATTCGATATCATTCAATCAACCATAGAGTATTTGTGAATTATATATCATAAAATAACCTCAGTATGCATAATTAGATTAAGGATAGCTCTAAGAATTCTTCCTTCAAACAATTGATTTACAACTATTTCGACCTCAATTTTTAATTGAATTCGTGCCAAAAAAGGAGAAAGGGGCGCATTTACATACCTCGAATCGTCAACATCGTCGACAATAACTTCAAATTTAGACTTGTAATCCTTACAAGTTCTAGCCCATAAATCACAAGAACAAAAGGATATTTCATTCCAAAATTTTGGCTAGCAATATCACCCATAAGAATATGATAATAACAAGTCACAACAAGTTTAATTCGATGCTTACTCATGAATTCTTACAGATTGAAAGGATAAAGGTACTTACTTTAACTCATAGATGAATTGGGTTATACTAGAAGTGATTTCCACAACTTTTATTACCACCGATTTCGAGCTGATTTCAATGATACAAGTCAGCAATTATGCTTTCTATGGCTTCAAAATTCATTACCCAAGATAAATTGGTGATTGATGATGTTGTGATGCCTTAATTCTCTTCAATTTTATAGTAAAACCTAGAGAGGAATAACCTTAGAACGAGCTGCTACCTTTAGGATATAAACAAATGACCAAGAAACTTATATATACCAAACCACCACCTTACTAGCTAGGCACCGCACAGGCCAACACGGAGGAGTCAGCCCGCATTGTGCAGCTCCTAGAGGCGCCTGGTAGCTGCGCCGCAGAGGCCATCCTAGCCTGTCTCTGTCGCTTCATTCGTTCATCCATCACCTCGCTTACGTGTTCAACCCCCTATCCTTTTTAAAATATGTAACACACTCTTTAGACTCATAGTATTCTTAATATGTGTCAAATTAGACGATGAAAATTACGGGGTGTAACATCACAATAAGGAAGCAATGTGCTCTTGAAAAGCCTATGACATAATACTTCATGAAACCTCATGAGAGGTTCAAGTACCTAAAAATAATAGAGTGATGTACATAGAACGAAATATTATAAAATATTATGAGAATATGAATTCTACGTCTATTAAAGCAAGTTGATGCGAAAATAATTACCAACTGAAATAATTCATCTTGTAGTCCAGACATCAAAAGATGTCACTCATTTAAATACTAATGATATTTTCACTTGACATAATTTATATGAAATTTTTTGAAGGATTCAACATGCCTGAACAACATTTATAAGTTTTTGTAAACTTGTTCATAATCCTATATTGAGAAAATCAAGTAAGGTGAATGTGACTTAATCACCTTACTGAGTATTCATTAACGAAGGATATAATAATGACTCTGCTTACCTATGTGTTTTTATAAAATAAATAATATTGAGATTTATTATACTTGCTATTTATGTTGATGATATAAACCTCATTAAACTCCAGCGGGCCTTCAAAAGACAATTAATTGTTCAAAGAAGAATTTTGAGATGAAAAATATTGAAAAAAATAAAATTATATCTTAATTTGAAAATTAAATATTTGACAAATGATATCTTTGTCCATCAATCAACCTATACAATAAAGGTATTAAAATGATTTTATATGGATGAGTCACATCCATTAGGTACTTTGAGAGTTGTTCAATCATTTGATATAAATAAGGATCTGTTCCGACCTCCAAAAAAGAATGAGAAAATTCTTGATCATGAAGTACCATATTTTAGTGTGATTGATGCGCTAATGTATGTTGCTAATACTACGAAGCCTGTCATAGCATTTTTAATTAACTTGTTAATAAGATATATTTCTTCTCCTACTAGGAGACACTAAAGCGCAATCAAACACATATGGTGGTATCTAAAATGAACTACTAATATAGGTTTTTTTAATTATAACAATTGCAGTTTGATGAGTTGGTAATTTACTAACTTATCTAGCTCTTAAGCATAAGTTATCGCTTTATTTTAACGTAATTTAGAAGAATTTTATGCCTTTTCTTCTCTTATGTGCAGACATTTCTTTGAAATAAAGATGATGGAGGTTTTGAACTTATAACAATTTACCAGAGAAAAAACAGGTGACATGCGTGCCGCAAGTTAGTACCTGCATCTAGCAGGTGCCTGTAGGAGGATTTGAAAGTTTGCTCGCAATGGAAATGTGTGCCGCAAGTCGGCATCTGCGGACCGCAAGTGCCACACAGGAGTTGAAAGTTTGCTGGCAATGGAACTGTGTGCCGCAAGTCGGCATCTGCGGACCGCAAGTGCCACGCAGGAAGAAGTGAAAGAAGAATGCCCTGGACTTATTGATGCACCTGTTTGCCGCAGGTTCACACCTGTAAAACGCAGGTGCCAACGCAAGAAAGCCGCGTTTTCTCTGAAGGGAAAAATCATCCAGAAGATAAGTACGTACTTAGGAAGCTTCCAAGAGCATTTTGGGGATATGCGCAAGGAATATCTGTAGATTTTTTTACCCCATTTGTAGATACATTATTGAAGAGGAGAGATATTGACAAAGAGAATATAATTTTCTACTTTCTTCTTCTTCTTCTTCTTCTTCTTCTTCTTCTTCTTCCTAGTGAAAACATTATTGTTGAAGATACAAATCTTGAAATTGATTTTAATTACTTATGATGAATGATTTTGAGGAATTCGTCTTTGGTATAATTTTTCTTTTCTTAATTAAGAGTAACTAATTACTCTTCTAGGGGTGTGTGCAAATGATGGGTGTTTAGAATTGATTGAGCATCGATTAATTGATCTTAGAATTTATTATAATGCATGAATCTATTAATTTCTTCGAGTTTTAATCAGAAAATTAATGGTTGCAAACATTGATTGAATTCTCTAACTTTGCTTTTGCTTGAGAAAGGGAAGTGAAGTTGGATAAGACTTCAAAAGTGAGGATTTGGAGCTTTTGATCTATGAATTAGATCTAGAAATAGTCTATACCCAATTCAAGTTTCATTCAAGGGCTAGAGCTAGAAACAGTCTATTCCACTCAAGCAATGTTTGGTTGTTTTATAGATTTTGATTTTAGGGTTTGAGAAAATCCAAAATACACACACTCTTTTAGTTGAGAAACTTAAAATGTAGCTAAAACCAAAGCTATCCATGCACTAATTGATTCTAAGGCTTTTAGTTATTACCTATCAAGACAATGCCCCATCAAATGCACACCCCTAGTCTCTCTAATTTTGTGAACAACAATTGTGTTACCTTGTTTTGATTTTAATTTTCACTTGATACTTGTTCAAATCACTTCCCCCAATTTTACTTTATGTTTATATATGACGCTTTCTCTTGTGAATTAATTTACAACTTTTAGTAAATCAAGCCTCCAATCTCTGTGGAAAATCGACCCCGACTCTTGTTTGATACTTGTTTTTTATATGACCATAGCCACCTTCGTAGTTGGAGAGTTATTTTGGACGTTATAAAAGATAGCGTTATTGTCGAGGATTAAAAATTTATTGCCATTTGTTTGTTTGTTAATTCATATTTGTATTGTGTCTTATTTTACTTTTACATTTTTTGTTACTCTTGTTGGTTGAATAGGATAAAGAATGAGCCATGCTATTGATAATAATAGTGTTGATGGATGTTGAAGATGAGCCGCTAGCTCATGGTGTGGCTAGTGCAATTCATCTACCTCCAACTGTAGGGAATGTGGTGTTTCATGTCACTAGCATCATGCTACACCTCATCCAAATGAAAGGACTGTTTGGTGCCTTAGGGGTGAATATGCCAACTGATATATAAGGAATTTTATTAAAAATTTGCTGGCCATTCAATATCACGAACATTAGTCAAAAGTCCATTCGGCTAAGGTTGTTCCTATTCTCTCTCGTTGGAGACGCTACATATTGGTCGGAGGAGCTACCTCCAGGTTCTATAACTTCATGGAATGAGTTAATTGAGGCATTCCTAGATCGGTTCTTTCCACCCTCTAGAATGTTACAATTGCGTGATGAAATCACAAACTTCCGATAATTTTCGTGAGAGCTATTACATGAGGTATGGTTGAGATTCAAGAAGAAGGTGGTCATGTGTTCTAATCATGGGTTACCAGATGAGTGCTCTTGCAAAGTTTCTACTGATCGCTTGACTCCATCAACAAGTTTGTGGTAAATAATTTAGCTGGTGGTTCAATCATGAATTAAACTTTTGGACTTGCAAAGGACCACTTGGACAGAATGACCAAGACGAACCGATCTTCACGTACAAGAGAGACCAAGGTATCCCCAAGTGTTACCTCCAACCTAATGACAAATGATATTAGGAGAAATGAGGACAAAAGGGATAAGACCTCGACAAAGATGAAGATTCAAATAGAGTTGCTAGCAAAGCACATGATAGGCTCCGAAGTCAAAAGTGTAAATGCTATTGGAGCTCAAGGAAACAACTCTTTTGAGTGTGATGCTCCATATGCTATGTTCGATGAAGAGTGTCAATACATGTTGAACCAAGCAGCCGGTTCACACCCGGGGTACCAAGGTGCCAACCAAAGCCCTTGGTGGGAGAGAGGAATCAAGGTTGGAGAGATTGAAAAGGTCAATGGAGAGACAGAGATGGCCAATGGAGAGATTGTGATCATGAAAGAGAAGGTGATCGATATAATCACCATAGCTCAAATCCAAACGTACCCCCTCCTAAGGATGATGCAACTTCATTTCAAACAAGTGTTAGTGATCCCGCTAGCTCAAAGATTGAGGAAATGCAAGCCCGTGTATTAAAAAGAGTAGAATCTACCAACAATGGGGTTAAAGAGTTGAAGGGTGAGGTGTCCAACCTTACTCAAATCATGAGTTTCCATTAAGTATTGATCAAGCATCTTGAGGCCCAAATAAATCATTTGTACGCTCAAATTAATCCTTGTATGAAAGGTACACTTTCTAGTGACACTCTTTCTAATCCAAAGAACAATGGCCATTGTCACTAGAAGTGGAAAAATACTTGAGAGTATGGGTGATAAACCCAATGATGTTGTTGGTAAAAAGAAAAGTGGTGAGAAGTGAAAAGATGGGGTGGAGCTGAGTGCACCCATGTCACTTGATGATGAAACGATAGTGGAGGACAGAGAGATAGATGCTCCTTCCGGGTTGTGATAGATGATAAGGGAGTTAAAGAGGACCAAATTGCTAAAGGACCTGTGCTTAAGTGTCCACCTCCATATCCTCAGCAGATAATAAGAAGAAAGAAGATAATCAATTCAAGAAGTTTGTTGATTTGTATAGTAAATTATCCGTGAACATTCCATTGGTCGATGCTTTATTGCAAATGTCAGGGTATGCCAAGTTCATGAAAGAGTTGCTGAAGAAGAAAAAGGTTGTTGATGTGGGCACAGTAGAGGTGTCACATCATTATAGTTCAATCATGTAAAGCAACATGGCTCCAAAGAGATAAAACCCGGGGGCTTTTACCATCCCATGCACCATTGGGGTGTATCTATTCAGCAAAGCCTTGTGTAACCTAAGTACAACCATCAATTTGATGTCCCTTGTGATATTCAAGAAGTTGGGCTTGGGAGCACTTAAGTCCACTCCAATGAGGTTACTCATGGTTAATAGATCAATCAAGCGCTCGGTGGGGATATTATTTGATGTGTCGGTAAAGGTTGACAAGTTTATCCTCCCGACAGATTCTGTAGTGTTAGATTATGATGTGGACCTCGAGATGTCTATCATCTTAGGCCTCCCATTCTATCCATCAGCCGAACATTAGTAGATCTTGAGTTGGGAGAACTCAAGTTTCGTGTTGGCAGTGATGAGGTCATATTCAATGTGTGCAAATTAATGAAGCCACCAGATAAATATCGAGTCGTATCAGTGATTGATACAAGGGACGAGCTGGTTAAGGTCCCCTATGAGGAGGTCAAACCCCTGGATCCTTGTTGAACCAGGAGGTAATATCTTCGAGCTACGACGTTAAATCAAATATTTCTTGGGAGGCGACCTAAATATTTTTAAATTTTTATTCTTACTTTACTCCTTATTGTCTTTGGTTATGTCAAATGCAAAAGGCTTAAGATGTGGCAAAAGTTAAAAAATCCAAAAATGAGGCACATATGTTGGACCTGCGAATTGCAGGTGCCACTTGCATCATACAGGTGTAGTTCATGCCTCAGCCAGAATACCTGAAACAAAAATTTTCAAATTTGTGCACATGCACACAATGTTTGGTTGTTTTATAGATCTTGGTTTTGGGGTTTGAGAGAACCCAAAATATATACTCTTTTGATTGAGTAATTTAGAGTGTAGCTAAAACCAAAGCTATCCATGCACTAATTGATTCTAAGACTTTTAGTTAATGCCTATCAAGACGATGCCCCATCAAATGCGCATCCCTAATCTCTCTAATCTTGTGAACAACAATTGTGTTACCTTGTTTTGATATCAATTTCAATTTGATACTTTTTCAAACCACTTCCTCTAATTTTACTTTATGTTTATACATGACACTTGCTCTTGTGAATTAATTTACAATTCTTGATAAATCTAGCCTCCAATCTCTGTAGAAAATCGACCTCGACTCTTGTTGGTACTTGTTTTGCATACAACTATAGACACCTCCTTAGTTGGAGAGTTGTTTTGGACATTACCACAGTCCCAATCTTATGGTTACACTGATACAAGATATTTATTTGACCTACACAAAGCTCGGTCTCTAACAAATTATGTGTTTATATGTGAGGGGTATGCCATATCTTGACAATCTACAAAGCAGTCTATCGTGGCTATTTCACCAAATCATGCTGAAATAATAGTTATTCATGAAGAATGTGCGTAGTTGAAGTCAATGATACATATCATTCGAGAAACATGTGATTTGAAATATAAAAGAATACCCACAATTTTATATGAAGATAATGCAACATGTGTCCCAACTAAAGGAAGGATTTATAAAAGGAGATAGAACGAAGCACATTTTATTAAAACTTTTCTTCACACGTGATCTTCAAAAGAATGGTAATATCAACGTGCAACAGATTTGTTCGAGTGATAATATGACTGATTTGTTCACTAAGTCTTTACCAACTACAACTTTCAAGAAGATGGTGTACAAGATTAAGATGCAAAAGTTCAAGTTTTTGAATTGATATTCTCATTAGGGGAGTTAATACACGACGTACACTTTTTCTCTTTCAAGATTTTGTCCTATTAGGTTTTCCTTGTAAGGCGTTAATAAGACAGCCAAAATGATTATTATTAGATATGTGCACTCTTTTTTCTTCACTAATTTTTTTACGAAATTTTTTAAAGTAAGATTTTAACAGGACACATGATTTATCAAATAGAGATCTAAGAAAAAGTATATAAATATATTTGTATCTATAGTAAAAGTCTATTTTATTTTTTGAAGAAATATTAGAGTTAGTTACTTTAAGATAAAGTTCAATTAGTTAAATTTTTTCCATACAAATGAAGAAATACCTTCATTGTATTTCATTCTTAAAAAAAAAATCACTTCTTTCTATCTTTCTTTATACTATTCATCTTCTTTTTTTTTTAAAATAATTATTATATAATAATAAAATTATATTTATAACAAGAAGTTATTTTTTATTTTACAACTCCAAGAAAAAAAAAACATGAACTGTCACTACTCTAAAATTGGTTTGTCGTGTTTTAGGAGTCTATTTCCAAGGGAGCCGTGTACTTTGGGAAAGGCAAATGAAGAAAAAACAAAAATAATAAATTGAAATCTCCATGATTGGGGATAAATGATTTTCATTTCCACTACTCCTTTCCTCCTGAAATATTTGTTACATTTCTTTTTTTAGAATCAAATTATATACATTTTAGTTAATATTTAAATATATTTTTTATTATATTAATATAAAAAATTGTAATTTATAATATTTTAAAATAATTTTTAAACATTAATTTAATTTAATTTAATTTTAAAAATTAATTATATTAACTCTAATGAAATATAATAATTATCTTAAGACAGAGAGAATACCATGTATGGTGTATTAGCAATTTTTTTCCTGTAGGATTAAAGATCAATGCAATTAATGTTGCAAAAGCTTTACAAAAATTTGAGACAAAAATGTCTTGTATTAGCAGGATGTTAGATGGTCACTCTATTATAAATTATTTAGTAAAATCATTTATATTCATTTCATATACACTTTAGTAAGAATTTTCTCATAAAGTTATTATAAGTAATAAAAACTAAAAAGATAATTATATAAATCTCCCTTCAAAAATATAGTATTACTTCCTTTTTGGTATGATATTATGCTTATTTTTTCATTTTAATTTTCTTCGTAATAATTTATGTACTGTTATAAATATATTTGTATTATAGTGAATGTTTATAAAGGTATTTGTATTGTAGTGGATATATGTGTTTATATTATAGTGAAAGCCTATCTTTTGGAGAAAAGTTAGGAGAAATTATCCCTATAAATAGAGGGGTTCTCCTTCATTGTATTTCATCCCATCAAGAGAAATAAGAACTTCTCTCCTTCTCTCTTTCTCTACAATATTCTTGTTCTTTCTTTATTATTTCATAACACGTTATCAGCACGAGTCTCTGCCTTGAGCACTCACTTTGAAAGATCTGAAGTAAGAAAAATCAAAGTTTCTTTGAAAAGATGAAGGTTAGTATTTTTTTGATATTTATGTCTTTACTAATAACAATATCGATTTTGTATATGAATTTGAAAGAAATGACTTATTGATTCACTTTGCAATTCATGTCTCATATTTGTTCCATAAGAACAATATTGTGAAAAATATATTTGTTCTAGAAGAACAATATTGTGAAAATATATTTGTTCCAGCAGAACAATATTGTGAAAATATGTAAGAGAAATCATCTATGTTATATGCATACCTCGATTTGCTCCCGAAGTAGCAATATCTTAAAAGATGTTTTAAGCTATCATACCTTATGTGGTTAAGGCAAATTTAGATGATCATGTTCCATTCCTGAAGAATGAGAAATTGAGAACTTTTGATAAATGTTACAAATATAGATCTAATACAGATCTAGTCCCTGAAGTGAATGTGACAATATTTAATAAAATCTTGAAATTTACTCCCGAAGTAGTAAATCTGAAATTTACTAAAATAAATAATACATGTCATGGTAAACCTGAAGTTTACTAGTATGGATAAATCTCAAAGCAAGTTATCCAATTATGAAGACATTTGTTTGATTGATTCTGGTACCACATATACGATATTCAAAGATGAGAAATATTTTTCTCACTTAAATATGGGCAAGATAAATGTTACTACGATATCTGGTAGTACCAATTTGATTGAAGGCTTTGGGAAAGCCATTATAATCTTGCCTAAGGGAACTAAACTCATCCTAAATAATGCCATGTTTTCTCCTAAATCTCGGAGAAATTTGTTGAGTTTTAAAGATATCCGCGAAAATGGTTATCATATCAACACAATGGATGAGATGAATCTTGAATATCTTGGTATCACCAAGAATGTCTCTGGGCAGACATGTGTTATAGAAAAGTTCCCTGCTTTACCTTCTGGCTTGTATTGGACAAAGATTAGTGCAATTGAGGCACATTCTATAGTAAACCAGAAGTTTACTAATTCCAATACTTTTGTACTTTGGCATGATCATCTGGGACATCCTGGATCTATAATGATGAGACGAATTATAGAAAATTCAAATGGGCATCCATTAAAGAACTTGAAGATTCTTTCAAATGGTGAATTTTCTTGTAGTGCTTGTTATCAAGGCAAGTTAATTGTGAGACCATCACCAACAAAGGTTGAGATTGAGTCCCCTGCATTCTTGGAACGCATACATGGGGATATCTGTGGACCTATCCACCCACCTAGTGGGTCGTTTAGATACTTCATGGTCCTAATAGATGCTTCTTCTAGATGGTCTCATGTGTGCCTATTGTCATCTTGCAACTTGGCGTTTGCAAAATTAATGGCACAAATAATACGATTACGGGTACAATTTCCTGATAATCAAATTAAGTCTATTCGCCTTGATAATGCTGCAGAGTTTTCATCCCAAGCATTTAATGGTTATTGCTTATCAATTGGGATAAAAGTTGAACATCCTGTAGCTCATGTTCACACTCAAAATGACCTTGCCGAGTCACTAATTAAACGTCTGTAATTGATAGCAAGGCCATTGCTCATGAAAACTAGGCTGCCCGCTTCTGTTTGGGTCATGTGATTTTGCATGCTGCAACACTTGTTCGTCTCAGACCGACAAATAATCATAATTTTTCTCCGTTACAATTGATTTTGGGTCAAGAACCTAATATTTCTCATATGAGAATTTTTGGATGTGCTGTATATATGCATGTAGCACCACCACATCGCACAAAAATGGATCCCCAAAGAAGGTTAGAAATTTATGTTGGGTTTGAATCAACCTCCATTATTCGCTACCTTGAACCATTAACTGGAGATATGTTTACTGCTCGATTTGCAGATTGTCGGTTTGATGAGATAATTTTTCCAAAATTAGGGGGAGAAAATTGTGAAATCAAAAGAGAAATTTTGTGAAAAAATCGATCACTGTCTCATCTTGATCCACGTGCTTCTATTTATGAGCAAGAAGTATAAAAGATTATTCATCTACAGAAAATTGCAAATCAAATGCCAGACGCATTTACAGATTTTAAAAGAATTACTAAATCACATATTCCTGCAGAGAATGCCCCAATTCGAATTGATGTCCCTAAAGGACCATCTACTAGTGTCATAGCCAATGAGTCCAAATCACGCCTAAAGCGTGGTAGAGCATTGAGTTCTAAGGATCGAAATCCTCTAAAAAGAAAAATAAATGGTCAAGATGACACTACGATAGAACCGTATATGGAAGTTCAAGACTTGAGCAATTTTGATATCCATGAAGAAATCAATGAGCCTGAGACTCAAGAAAATGAGGAACTATCCATAAATTCAAGTGATGCTGGAATTAATCGATCAAAAATAGTGGTGGATTATGTCTTTGCATATAATGTTGCAACAAAAATCACGCAAGATAGTGAGGATCTTGAACCTCAATCTGTCACAGAATGTCGACAAAGAAATGATTGGCTAAAATGGCAAGAAGCAATTCATCAGAATTGAATTCACTTGTCAAGCGTGAACTTTTTGGACCTATAGCTCAAACACCTAATGGTATTAATCCTGTTGGCTATAAATGGGTCTTTTTGCGAAAAAGAAATGAGAAAAATGAAGTACAAAGGTACAAAGCACGCCTTGTAGCACAAGGATTTTCACAAAGGCCTGGTGTCGACTATTAAGAGACATATTCACCAGTTATGGATGCAATAACATTGCGTTATCTTATTAGTTTCACTGTCCATGAGAGGCTTGAAATGCATTTGATGGATGTAGTTACAGCTTATCTTTATGGATCACTTGATAATGAGATATACATGAAAATCCCTGAAGGATTTAAAATGCCTGAAGCATATCATTCAAAGTCTCGGGAAATGTATTCAATTAGATTGCAAAGATCATTGTATGGTTTGAAACAATTTGGATGCATGTGGTATAACCGTCTTAGTGAATATTTATCTATGGAAGGTTATATAAATGATGAAATTTTCCCATGTGTTTTTATAAAGAAAACAACATCGGAGTTTGTCATACTTGTTGTTTATGTAGATGACATAAACCTTATTGGAACTTCAATAGAGCTTTGAAAGGCAATTGATTATTTAAAGAAGGAATTTGAGATGAAAGACCTTGGAAAGATAAAATTATGTCTTGGTCTGCAAATTGAGCATTTGAAAAATGGTGTCTTTATTCATCAATCTACCTATACATAAAAGGTGTTGAAAAGATTTTATATGGATGGCGCACATCCATTAAATACTCCTATGGTTGTTCGATCACTTGATGTGAATAAGGATCCATTCCGACCTCAAGAAAGGAATGAAGAAATTCTTGGTCCTGAAGTACCACATCTTAGTGCAATTGGTGCACTAATGTATCTTGCTAACACTATAAGGCCTGATATAGCCTTTTCGGTTAATTTGTTAGCAAGGTATAGTTCTGCTCCTTCTAGGAGACATTGGAATGGGATAAAACACATAATGCAGTATCTAAAAGGGACTACCGATATGGGCTTATTTTATTCTAATAATTGCAGTCCCGATCTTGTTGGCTATGCTGATGCTGGGTATTTATCTGACCCACACAAAGCTCGATCTCAAACTGGCTACGTATTCATATGTGGAGGTACTGCAATATCTTGGAGATCTACAAAGCAGTCTCTCGTAGCTACTTCATCAAATCATACTGAGATAATAGCTATTCATGAAGCAAGCCGAGAATGTGTGTGGTTGAGGTCCATGATACATCTCATTAGAGAAAAATGTGGTTTGACTGTGGCAAAGTACCCACAATTTTGTATGAAGATAATGCTGCATGCATAGCACAACTAAAGGGAGGATTCATAAAAGGAGATAGAACGAAGCACATCTCGCCAAAGTTTTTCTACACACATGAGCTCCAAAAGAATGGTGATATCAATGTGCAACAGATTTGTTCAAGTGACAATGTGGCTGATTTATTCACCAAATCTCTACCAACTGCAACTTTCAAGAAGATGGTGCAGAAGATCGAGATGCAAAGATTCAAGGATGTTCTCATTAGGGGGAGTTAATACGCGCTGTACTCTTTTTTCCTTACGAGGTTTTATCCCACTGGGTTTTCCTTGTAAGGTTTTTAATGAGGCAGCCAAAATGCGTATTATTAGATATGTGTACTCTTTTTCCTTCACTAGATTTTTTCCCACTGGATGTTTTCTAGTAAGGTTTTAACGAGGCACATTATCTATCAGATAGACATTCAAGGGGGAGTGTTATAAACATATTTGTATTATAGTGAATGTCTATAAAGGTCAATACAGTGGATACATGTGTTTATATTATAGTGAAAATCTATCTTTTGGAGAAAAGTTAGGAGAAATTATCCCCATAAATAGAGGGATTCTCCTTCATTGTATTTCATCCCATCAAGAGAAATAAGAACTTCTCTCTTTCTCTCTTTCTCTACAATATTCTTATTCTTTTTTTATTATTTCATAACATGTACCTAATTATTATTAATATAAACATATATAGATTAACTTATTTATCCGTGTTTAGTTAGTTCTGCAAACATTCTTTTCTTTGAAGAAAAATAAAATAATCATCCCTATTGTGTAAAAAATATGATGCTGAAACTGCTTATACTCCTGTTCTTCACTCACTTATCTTCACCTAAGATGAAGATATCGCTACCTGAAATTTACCACCTACAAGGTGACTGCTTTTACTTGTAATATGTAAATTCTGATACATACACAAGTATGATGTGGTTAATGCCGATAAAATAAGTTTATAATTTAAAAATTCGCGTAACTTATCTATATTTTAGTGGGTTAGATGAGTGACTTTTTGGATGGGTGAAATTTAGGTTTAAACCCATAGAAATATAAGTATTCATGGATAAAATATGAGTCAGCTTAATTGGTTAAGTTTTCAATTTTTATTCACTCAAAATTCATGATATCACAATAATGCTATAACTTCCCTTTCTTTTTATGTTTTTTTTTCTCTTTATAATTGATCATTTGAAATTTTTTTATTTTTTTTCTTCTAAATATTACAAGTATTATTTAGCATTTTTCAAAAAAGTATCTTTTATTTTTCTTACTTAAATACCAATTGCAAGAATAATAAATATATAACTCTTAAATTTTGTATTAGGGTTGGGGTCAAAAGTTGGGTCTCAAATCTCGAGTCAGTGTTAAGAATTGAGTCTCGAATCGGGGTCGAGAGTCGTTCTCAGGTCAGTTTTGGGATTTAGGGTCGAAAGTCTCGGTCGGAGTTTGGGAGTCGGGTCGGGATCGGGAGTTTGGTCTTGAGTCAGTGTCGAAATCTAGATCGAAAGTCAGGTTGGAGGTCGAGGTCAGGGGTTAGGATCGCATGTAGAGAGTCAGGGTCAGGTGTTGGGAGTCTGATCTCGAGTAGAGGTCGGGTCCCAAGTTGGGGTCGGAAGTTGAGGTCGGATGTCAGGGTCAAGGTCGGTGGTATGGTCAGGGTCGGGTCAGGGTCGAGGTTGGGAGTCGAAGTTAGGATCGGGATCGGGGAAGGGTATTGTTACCCAACCCAACTTTACCTATATGAAAATTGGGCAAGTTTAAATATTACCCATTTTATATTGACGCGTTTTCAACCCACCCAAGTTTGATCCAATCGTCCATTTACCACCACTAGATGTGCTTTTACAATCTCTTACAAATTTATTTTTAGTTTTACATCATTTTTATAAGAGGTATTTTTTTTTTTAATTTTTACACATAAAAAATTTAAAAAAATTCTTTTTTTAATTTAATTTATAAGTGATCATAAAATATCATTTCCGCCGTTTCATTTTATGGCATAGTTTTACTTCACACTAGCTATTCATTTGTGTATGTTGAATTTCTTTTTTAGAAGGCACCTTTGAGAGTTGGCGGATAATGAGATGAAAGCTTTTTCTTGGAATAAAATATTTATAGAATTATTTAACAAAAAAATTATAAAATAAAAATTAGTTGAATTACATTTTTAACATTTTTGATCCATCAGTCATTGATAAATTTTAATTTTAGTCTTTGTGATATCTGACTTATATTAATAATAATTAGGTTAAGGGAATAATTGCAAAGAAAACTACAATAAACATAATTTTATAAACCAAAAAGAAAGTAATAAGAATTACGTACGAATCCATATTTGAGGAGATTTTATGTAATTATCCCTTTAATTATTTTTTTATTTATAATGCGAATGTAATACATCGTACGTCTATGTAAGTATACGACTAGTCAAATGGTGGTAGATTGGTGTGAAATCGGGAGAATAAGAATATAAATGGATAATTTTATTAAGGAATCTATATATGAATATGTTTAAAGTGTTAAACCCAAGTTTTAGGTCAAAAGAAGTCTTAAAACAAAGTTCAAGTCAAAGGAATATCCTGGTGAAGGGTTACTTCAAGTGATCAAACATATAGTCCGACTTTAAACGATCATATTTCCCAATGTATGAATAATTAGAGGATATACTACCTATCAAATTAAAGGTCTTTGAGTATAGTTTACAACAAAATAAATCTCTTGTCAGTTTGAGTTCTAGATTAAGAGTTATGTGAGTTTGAAGAAGACATTGCAGGATTCCTAATTATGGCCAGTCACGTGTATACAATTAAGTTGTATCGACGAGATTAATCAGGCTTGAAAAAAAATGAGACTATATTTGAGCCTAAAGTAGGTTTTCAATTGTACAAAAGTGAAGTTAATAGTTTAAAAGAAATGAATATGAGACAAAGTAAGTCATCTATGTGGTTAAACTATATGCCTCACCTACTAGCATAAACTTCCTACCCGTTTTGACATTCTAAATGGTTAAATTATCTATTTCGACATTCTACTTGCATGAGCTTTTACATATATGTGGTCTACAAATAAAAAGAATAAGAGAAGATAAAGTAGTATAAGTCGGTATGTCACCTACTTAACAGTACAAGATCAAAATTAAAGAAGGCAACTAGATGCATCACCTACTTATCAAGTTTAACGCCCAAACTAATTGAGCCAATTGTACACGAGGAGGGTCAATAAGTCAAGTTAAAGACCCATCTGCCAAGAGGTAATATATACAAAGTTATTAGATTTCATTACACTAATAAATCTCTCACATTCTCTCCCTCCTTAGTTCTTGGCCGTCACTTTGCACCCTTTATGGTTCTTGAGTTCTTCAAGTTTTTTCAAAGCTTCAAGATAAGTATTTCTTAAAAATTTCGTATGAGTTTAACATATAAGGGAGTGAAGGAATGGTGGTTACACGTTCAAGGGTTTGAGGTAATCGCTAGAGCAAAAGCTCCCGAGGCAGCTCCCTTTGTTGTGATGTTGTTTTCATGTTGTTTTCTTCTTGTCTCAAGGTCCTGTTGTTGAAGAAAAGTGTAAGATGTTGAAGAAGTTAAGTTAAGGATGTATAAATTCCAGCAAAGTTTAGGTAAGGTTCTTCCCCTCTCCATTCTTCTTGTCTTTGAAAATAAATGAAAGATTCTAGACGTAATTATTGTTAGAACATATGAGATGACAATCGAAAGATGTGAGTTCAAGTTTTTCTTATTGTGTTGAAAAATATCGGGGTTGTTATGTATGTATTATTGGTTGTAAAAGGTTATTTACCTTATTATAAGGTTAGTTGTTGATGTTTTGGATTGGAAAAGGAGGGTATGGCGATATTTGTGTCGTCATATTGCCCGTTTGGCTGTGACGGACTATTTTGCAGGCCCCATATTATTTTTATCTACTAAAATTATGCTTATTATTCATTAAATTTTAGCTATAATTTAGAGAAGAAAGTGAAAATAAACATATGTATGAAAAGGGTCCGACGAGCTAGTTGTTCGCCTGATATGACCCGAGCATGTTAATAGAAAATTTGTGATGGTTATGTCACCTGTTTTGTATAGAAATCTTACTGTAAGTAGAGGCTTATTGTTTATTAGCGTGTAAGTCAGCAAACGAGGCATATAAGGCTAAAATCTCTTTAGCCATTAAGGCAGGACCCAATATCACTTGTTTCACTTATATGAGTCACCGCTTTCCTAATGATACATGATATATACTCATCACATATCTTATCCACATACATAATTCATCATATGTTCTATATCGATGTTGTCCATTTATCAAATTATTTTATGAATTATATTTCACTTGACTATCTATGATTTCATTGCATATGCTTGGGTAGAAGTTTTGAATATATGTATTTGTTGGAATACAGGCATATGCAGCGCAAGCAAACAATTCATGATCATACTTGCATGTAATATAGACAACACATAAAAACAGATTTTAATCAAACATAAAATCAATACTTATCTCTTGAAGCGTGACCGCGAATCAATCCTCTTGAAGCTTTGTATAAATTGTCCAATGCGTTCTTCAGGTCTGCGATCTTCTGTTATAGCCTCAAAAATCTCCGAGTAGGGAATACTTGTGTGGGAAAGTACTGCATCTTAGAAAGATCAAAGTTCTTCCATCATCTTTCATGGAGGAAGAGAATCCTTTTTATAACCACGTTTTAAGGGTATAAAATCCTAGTCCCAAAATGTGTAGGAATCTTTCTTTCCAAGTAATAGTCAAACATTCCTTCTAGAAGACCAGTTTATTTTAACCAAAATCTTGTAGGATTTTTCTTCTTCTAGAAAACTGATTTCTTCCTTTTCAAGTTCATTAATTAATCAGGCATAGCAGGGATCACAAATTTAATTAGTGAGGCTTCCAATTATGGTATTGCACTCCTCGGTATAATTTTAAAATCCTTCATTAAATCTTATTTAACTCCCCATGTTAAGATTACAGATACCAATCAATCGAATTAAATTTCAGACTATTTAATTCATTGATTAATTTAATCCTTTATTCAAACGCTTAACTTATTTCATGTGACGGATACTAAATCCACCTGCAGGGTTTTCACAAGAAAACTTATAAGCAAACATAAAGGGGTATCATCAATCTCAAGGATGAGACATGGATTCCATCAACTAATTATTATTTCACAAATGCCATTTGTCATCATCCAACCTATCGGGAATATTTTAACTCACGAAATATCGAGTTTCACCCTTTGATAGATCAAAACAACAAACAAATTATATTGATCATAATAATTATATCAGGATTAAGAGTATAAGTACATTAATGATCTAGAGAATTTATTTTATTAAGTCAGATAAAATACTTATCTCTATTTGGTCCGTTCAATACATACAAAATGTACTAGCACAAAAAGTTGGAATTATACTATTTTCATAATCAAGATAAATTATATTTAATCTTGTGCTACAATCGTACTGCTGAATTTGTCCAATTTTTATCTTAGATTGTGAACATATATAAACTTTATACTTATAAGAACCGATGATTTAATCTTCCGTGTATAAGCTAAACTCTATACACTAAATCATCTACTATATAAGTAAAGACACATCGACTAATATATGATCTATTTGAACCTTTATTAAAATTGAATAAACAATTGTTCTATAATAAATACTATATCTAAACACATGGTTAACAGTACATAACCCATGGTTAATAGTATATATCCCAACAATCCTCCACTTAGACTTTTAACCATTATAATTGTTAGAATATACCATATCTAAACACATGGTTAATGGTATATACCTCAACAATCTTCTATTTAGACTCTTAACCATGCATCTAACTTTTACAAGCATTCTTTTTACACGACTTTCAAAAGTTTTAGTCAATAAACTCTTTGCAAAAGAAACTTGCCAAGTTATTTTCTAATGCAACTTTGTCTAATAGTAATTCGTCGTAACTGACCGGTTCTATATTAATATGTTCAGAAATTTTATCATAAAACTCTCCCAAGAATATATACTGAACCAATCTAGGTTATTGTTCTCCCACTATGACTAAGTACTATCACTACTATTGTCACACTATAATGTTCTTGAGTCTTAATATTTTATTCATTACCTTTCAGTATTGAAATATTAACGACTTCATATAGTGTAATTTGCTCGACATCACTCACACTACTTTGAGGTAGTAAATTTCCTTATGTCTATTAACATTTCTCCCACTATATAAATGCAATGGAACGTCAATTCTGACCTCTGTTAGATATTTTGAACTTCTAATTTTCAGATGACTCATTTGTTATTTCTTTGCTTGGTTCCTATAAACTCATTTGTTATTTCTTTGCTTGGTTCCTATAAAACTAGTTTACTTCTAGGAACGTGGTTTATTAAATGGTCCTTTTTCTAGAAATCTGGCATTTGTATTAACAATTACCTTATTTTCTTTAGGACAATAAATAAACCTCCTTTCGTTTCCTTTGTCTATCCAATAAACACTCACACATTCATTTTTTAATTCCAACTTATTTGTTTTCCCTTTCAACACATGTGCTGGACAACTCCCAATTTAGATTCGAACCATTTAGTTTCGCTGTGTTGTAAGAGAGAGACGAATGATATACTTTATTATTATTATTATCTAATTATATAATTATTGAAAGGATAAAGCAGAACAGACGCTTCTCGCAAACAGCAACTATCCATAGCGAGAGAGATCCCTTGTCTTTGTCGCCTACCTCTCTATAGAAATAGAATAGCACGATAGAAGCCCTAACCTATAGCAACTGTAAATATCGAATCAAGTCTCCGCTCTTTAGATCAGTCCAGAATACCCGGCTTTAGAGCTTGATGCAGTCAAACTTTACCCTATTTCAAGGTTGCCGCTAAGCAACATTTATATATGAACATGTCACAAACTGGACTTACGTTCAATCCACAGTTCATAAGTGTCAAAGGTATCGACTTAGAAGGAATTTAATTAAGAATGTAACTTGAGTTTTTTAAAAGAATATCCCAAGATGAAAAAAAAATAAAAATGAAATAAGTCAATCATTAATCTTATCATCTCCATAAGAGCATTTTTATTTCCTCTTCTACATCAAGCTATTGCAGAGTACCTGATGTAGATAATTGATTGCAATCCCTTTATCTGATAAGTGATTAATGAACTCTCCATAGAGGTACTCGCCACTATGATCAGATCGCAGTGACTTAATATATATTTCATGATGCTTTTTCATCCGCCTTAAATACCTTGACTGTTTCAAAACATTCAGACTATGGAGTTTGAAATAAATATATTCATATCCTTAGTAATCTTTTGTGAGTGATCACATAGAATACTCAAAATCACCTCTGTCTAGATGTTCATATGACCACACTACTTGGAACGGATTAATTCAAACTTATCACTAAATTTATTTCCTTTTAAAGGGAATATATTTTAGTTCAATTTGTTCCTTCTAAACAGGACTCAAAAGTTGGTAGTGTCTTCACTTTCAATGAACCTTCAAGTCCACCAGTTAACCAACGTCGAAGTCCTATCCAGAATAGATGACTTAAAAGCTAGTGACCAGATAAGTTTCTTTCAATATTAAAGAATATTTTCTCTTATGGGACAGATTAATGTTACTCAGTTCAAGAGAGATATTAATAATAAAGAATTCACGCATTTATGTATCACAAGAGATAAAAAGTTTATCAAGTTCAATAACACAAAAGTTATAAGAAGAATAAATTCAATATCCACCTCTTAATTGTTTAGAAACTGAAATTAAATTCTTCCTAACAAAAGGTACATATACAATGCATTCTTTAAGTTAATCTGATATCTTTGAGAAAAAGAATATATTCTTGAGTAGTAGTAGTGAACCGGATAAAGTCTGTTGGGAATCTGAGATATAACATATTAAATAGATCATAATAAGCCGATAAACTGAATCGTTAAATTCAGACTGCATTCATCAATACATATACATACATGCATCTGAATAATAATTTTTGATGGAAAAAAAAATACTATTCATTCAATGTATATATATTATGCAAGATTAATACAATTCAAAAAGAAACAAAACTAACTCTAAATATTAATTTTAGTCAATTGTATATAATTATTGAACGCTAGTCCGTTGATCCAACATGTAACTCAGTTGGAGAGTTAATACACGTTATCAATAACTAGTGACGAAAACGACAGTAATTGACCGTAATGAGTCTATCCGATGGGGAAAGAAGACCAATGTCAACATGTAAACTCATTACTGCCATCAATAACTAGTGATTTTACCTAGTGACAATCCATAATAAATTTATCCGATATGGGAAAGTACCTAAAGTTAACACGCAAATTTGTTATCTAACTTGCCACATGAATTAATATCGACTACTACTTTACATGTCCGTCTTAAAATTTTATAACTGATTCAACATAAAACTCAAATGGAGAGTTAATACACGCTATCAATTACTAGAAATTTTACCTAGTGAACTTGTAATAAATTTATTCATTATGGAGGAAGACCTAAAGTCAACACGTAACTTTATTATCTCACTTGTAATTAATAGCGGAAACCATAGAAATTGATTCATATAATCACTTGAATACGAACAATTTATACATGGTACATTGAGAATATCAATGACTTAATCAAATAAACCGCTTGATGGAAGCTCTTTGTTAGTCATAATTCTCAATCCATGCATAATATAATTTCACATGGAAAATAAAATATGAATCTTCAATGACCCCTAATAAATAGACCACTTTAGCAGAAACTATTTATTAATCATGAATTCTTATTCAAGTAGTATAACATGCATGTGAAATAAATCAAAATAATGTATCATCGAATATTAAAATTCATAACACACCACATATATATCCATGCATCTTGAATAGTAAATTTCGATGGGAAAAGAACTACTCATGCAACACACATATGTGATGTTAAATTATTCACTCTGATAAATTAAGATTAAGATTAACTCAGATAGAGAATATATTATTAATTTAAGCCAAGTGAATATCATTATTATCATCTCTAGTTCCATTATTCCAACATGTAACTCAGTTGGAGAGTTAATACAAGTTATCAATAACTAGTGACAAAAAACATAATAATTAACCGTAATAAGTCTATCCGATGGGGAAAGAAGACCAATGTCAACATGTAAACTCATTACATTACTGTTATAGGTCAATGGAGACCATAGAAATTGAACCGCACCACCATTAGTTGAAAGAAAATAATTTTTCTTAATTTTTGAATTTTCAGAAAATAGAAAAATGTCCAAAAACCCATCAAAACGACTCTGAATGGCCAAAAGACGATGTTAATCACTGCAAAGCAGTATGTATTGTTCAGTGGATCATTTTCGATGAACCTACCAAATTTCAGGCCAATCTGAGTTCGTAAAATATCTAATCTCCAAATCTATGACCAAATTCGAAAAACAACCAATTTAGCCGATTTAAGAAAAAAATAATCTGATATATATTCTTATCATATGTCAATTCAGGTTAAATCATCATGTTTAAGAATGTGCCAGATTTAACATAAATAAAACCAATATAAAGAATAGTATTTTCTGACTTCATCAAATTTTAATCCAACCAACTGCCTAAAACTCATCTAAACGTACAACCTCAGACTGACAAATATGACGTCGATATTATAAAGTCACAAGCATCGTTCACCAGGTCTTTTTCGATGGTCTCATCAAATTTTAGGTCAATCGGAGACCATGAAATTCATGACCGCTAAACTATGACCAAATCTGAAATAATCGTTTTAGGAAAAGTTAAGGATTAAAATAGCTTGATTTAGATTTTAATTCTCCTAAATATCCATGAGCATAAGGTATACAATGTGTGTTTTCTTCTGGCAAGACACACAACATCTTTTTATAACATATTTTCCTCTCGATTAATACACATGAGAATCCAAGATATTATGCTTCTCCCTTTCGAGTGAAAACCCCAATATCCCTTCTCATGAATTAATTAAGTGTTACTAGTATCCAAAGATAAATATCCTTTCGATAGATAAAACTCTATTACTAGCATACACTTATCCATGACAATTTACAAATCGTACATTGAAAATATTCTAATGACTCAAATAAATAGACCATGTTAATGGATCCTATTTATTAATCATAACTTTCAATTCATGTAATAATATAATCCCACATATATATTAAGAATTTTCCATAATCTCAAATAAATAAATTACTTTAAAGTAATTATTTATCAATCATTAGTTCTTAAATTTATGTAGATTACACATGTAATAAATCAAAACCCATATAATTATTCAACAAAAGGGAAAATTTTTTTTATAATGCAATGATGTACCAGTGGCTTCACCGCCACTTACCCCATGAATATCATGATTTCACTTCCCTCTGTTTTATGAGTTATGACGAAGTAAAATTAAAGCAGAACAAGGATTTTCTAATCAAGAAAATAGGGATCCTTTTTCGTTGCGTTTCTTTGTTTTGCCCGACGGCTTACGTTCAAAAGCTTAAAATCAAAGTTACTATAATTCAACTTTTTAGAAAAGTTATGCTGCCTAAACGATCTATCCGTCGCAGAAAACCTACCACGATTATTCCTTTTCTTTTCATGAATCATATATATATTTCATCTATATTATCTATTTAGATGTAAGTAGGCTCGTGATGGCCAATTGTTGGAATACAAGCATACGCAGCAAAAGCAAACAATTCAGGTTTATACTTGCATGTAATATAGAAAATACATAAAAAAAAGATTTTAATCAAACATAAAATCGATACTTATCTCTTGAAGTGTAACCGCCAATCAATCCTCTTGAAACTTTGTACAAATTGTCCAATGCGTTCTTCAGGTCTGCGATCTTCTGCTATAGCCTCAAAATTCTTTGAGTAGGGAATACTTGTGTTGACAAGTTCTGCATCTCAGAAAGGTCAAAGTTCTTCCATCATCTTTCATGGAGGAAGAGAATCCTTTTTATAACCACGTTATAAGGGTATAAAACCCCAGAACATATAGGAATCTTTCTTTCCAAGTAATAGTCAAACTTTCTTCTAGAAGACCCGCTTATTTTAACCAAAATCTTGTAGGATTTTTCTTCTTCTAGAAAACTGATTTCTTCCTTTCCAGATTCATTAATTAATCAGGCATAGAAGAGACCACATATTTAATTAGTGATGCTTTCAATTATGGTATTAATTCGCAAAATGAATGAATTAACCTACCATAATAAATTACAGACTATTCCACTAAAAAAAAATTCGTAATTGCACTCCTTGGTATAATTTTAAAATTGTTCATTAAATCTTATTTAACTCCCCATTTTAAGATTACAGATACCAATCAATCGAATTAAATTTCTGACTATTTAGTTCATTGATTAATTTAATCCTTTTTTCAAATGCTTAATTTATTTCATGTGACGGATACTAAATCCACCTGCAGGGTTTTCACATGAAAACTTATAAGCAACCATAAAGGGGTATCATCAATCTCAAGGTCGATACATGGATTCCATCAACTTATTATTATTTCACAAATGTCATTTGTCATCATCCAACCTATCGGGAATATTTTAACCCACGAAATATCGAGTTTTACCTTTTGATAGATCAAAACAACAAATAAATTACATTGATCATAATAATTATATCACGATTAAGAGTATAAGTACATTTAATGATCTAGAGAATTTATTTTATTAAGTTAGATAAAATACTTATCTCTATTTGGTCCGTTCAATACATACAAAATGTACTAGCACAAGATGTTGGAATTATACCATTTTCATAATCAAGATAAATTATATTTAATCTTGTGCTACAATCGTACTGCTGAATATGTCCAATTTTCATCTTAGATTGTGAACATATATAAACTTTATACTTATAAGAACTGACGATTTAATCTTCCATTTATAAGCTAAACTCTATACTCTAAATCATTTACTATATAAGTAAAGGACACATCGACTAATATATGATCTATTTGAATCTTTATTAAAATTGAATAAACAATTGTTCTATAATAAATACTATATCTAAACACATGGTTAACAATACATAACCCATGGTTAATAGTATATATCCCAACAGTATCGCCATACTATTAAGTATTTTTATTTAAGTTTTTTCTTTCTAAGAGGTGGAATAGAATAACTTGATTGAAACGTAATGATCATACATATGTAATGCATTGTATGTCCTATAATAAGTCATATTCTCTACTCTTTTCTGAAAATTGATGACTATTCATAGCTATAACCTTGACACTAAAGAAGAGTTTAACCCAATGTTTTATTTCTGTCCTAGTTGATCTTGATTCTATATTAGAAATATATTTATTTTTTCCCAATAACTCAATACTTTTGTCTATAAATACTGCATATTTGATTTCATCCATAAATCAATTTTCTTCCCTATGGATTATAGTCTCAACAGAATGCTAGTTCTTACTGTTCATATATTATAATATGAGTATACCACTTCAATTCATTAAGTATGGATGATAAGATTCCATTGATACAGAGCCAATCTAATAAACTTATTAGAGAGTTCTATTGGCACGGGTCCAGTAGGAATTGAATATATGAAGTTGCCAATTATGAGTTGGACGCGTTAACTGTTCAACGCATACTTGTATTCACTTGAAATGTCTATAATTGTTTCATATAAAGTACTTACCTTTACTTGAAAGTTCTATATTGTTTCACATAAACTTACTTATCACTACTTGAAATACTCATAAGTGTTACATAGTAAATATGTCACATGCGTTAAAATGAATTACTTGCTAAGGAACAATCATAACTTGTATTATAAATCTGTGGAAACATAATGTACTTGTTCCATTGATTCACTTGTAATATGCCTATTGTAACATCTCGTATAAATTAAGCAACAAACTCGTACTTTTTAGGTAGGACTAAGAGTGCTTAATATGATAATAAGTATGTGTTATGAGGTATTCCAGTTACCCAATTATCGTATATTAAGATTTAAAATCAAACAAGTTGTAAAATAAAATTGGCAAAAATTATCGCAAATTACTTTCATAAATTCTTTGAGTTTAGGTAAGATATCTCGGAGATTTTCTCCCAATCTATAAGGAGTTAGGAATCATATTACCTAACAAATTGAAGGTATATGAGTCTAGTTTCCAACTCACTAAAGCGTTTGTAAATACTACTTCAGAAATAGAAAAATATTCATGTTTTCATGAGACTATACAAGCAGACATGTGGAGGTGGGGCCCATGTCGGTTGAAATATATGTAATCACATCTTTTTCATTTTTTCTTCATTTCCTCCATCAGAAGTAAGAATATTGTTTTCTCTATAAGGATCATAGAATCGTGATAAAGTTGAAGGGAAAGATCAATCCAAGCTAAAATTTCAGCCTAGAACATTGAGCTAGTCGACTAGTATGTGTTTTCTCCATCAATTTTGGTTCCGTTTGCCATATTTACGAAGAGGAAGCATGTGGGTATTCAAGTTCTGTACTGTTTATATATGTCTAACAAAAGGTAAGATCTTCTACACCTTTCTCTAACTTAATTAAGAAATTATACGCTACTAACGTTGAAAATTCTTTTCATTTGTTGTGTTGTGAACTATTTTGGATGGCCGTTGAGTTGTGGATGTTGTGATTATGTGTTGCATCTAATTATTAGGAGGATTGACTTAAGTATTGTTGAGCTATCAGATTGCTTATGAGGTAGGTTAAAGCTAAGCCTTTTTCCTTAAGTTTCCTTCATTGTATAGTTGATATAACTTGTTCTTTATTGCTGTAATACTCGAAGCCATAGTAGTTGTTGATTGAGTTGGCTGCTGGAGTTATATATATGTATACATGTGAGCTTCCCTTATTGAGATAAGTCTTATTTAAATGTTTCCTTGTGTTAAAAACAACATAAGAATCTTCTCATATAAATTGTCATGCTTAGTTGGCTGTTGATAGTTTACTATCTTGCTGATGACTTAAGAGCTTTGTGATTAGCTTCTTAGAATTTCATGTTGATATTGAAAGCATAACAATTAGTTTGGAAAAGAAATCACGTGATTGTGACGCCTATAAACTATATAGCTCGCTTATAGACCGTTGGCGTATCTTGACGCCTATAGAGCTAAAGTATTAGTATTATATTTTACCTCCATGTTAATAGTGTCATGGATGCCTATTGAGTTATGGTGGTGAGATGAAGGGTGTTCCACCTTATTATTAGCGATCTTATAGTACGATACAACGTAAAGATTACCGTTCAAGTCTTTTAGAAGGCCACACTACTTGCTAATAGATTAGGAAATTATATGATGCCTTCATTGGTTATCTTATAAGCTGTTAATATTTAAACCTATGCCTTCAGGATATACATATATAGGTACCCATTTACAGGTTGCCTATAATGGATATTGACAAAGTGTGCCTTGCCTAGGGGGCTATATTGTGCTTATAAAAGTTATAAATGTCTAAAAAGACTATATTGAGGCTTGTAGAGCCATATTGAAATCTATTCACTTATGAACTTCCTTTATGCCTATGTTGGTATTATTAACCCTCATTAGAGCCTTATGTGCCCGGGGTGCAGCTACAGGAGCCCAAAAGGATCAAGGTACAAATACGGGAGCCAAGCATGCTCAAGATATAGTTATAGCTTGTCTAAGGGGCCAACGTATTTTAAATAGGGTTATATAGACTGATTGGCACCTGCAGAGCCTTATGAGGGCTTAGATAAGTTATTGTTTGTTGTTTGTACTTGGCATACTTATGGGTTCCAGGTTAGGTTCTTGTTCGATTGTTGTTTGTATACCTGACAGCAAGACTATTAAGATCATTTAGGTTATCATCTCACTCTGATAGTTGATTACTTTTAGTTCTTATTATAAGCTTTAGTTCTAGATTTTCTTGCCTTACATACTCGGTGTATTATTGTACTAACGCCTTGAATTTGGGGTTCTGCACTCTTTCCTACAGGTTCTGATAGACAGACACGTAGATCTCCCCACTAGAGTAGTTATGCTCTAGCATATTAGCCAACTCCCTTCTTTTGGAGTTGCCTTACTTTTGAGGTTTGATTTTCCTTTTTTGGTACAGTTGTTGGGTAGGTCGGGACCCTCTCCCGGTCAAGTAACTTACTCTTATTTAGATTATGAGTTGTGCAGATGAGCGTGGTTGGCCAGGTTGCCCTTATCTTTTGTACTGTCAGGTTGACAATCCTGATGGTTTTGTATATATATGCTTACTTTCAACTTATATGAGCTCAGATACCATGGTGGTCTTATCGGCCCACATAGAAATTTGTGATATTAGACAGTGTGTTGATCTCATTGGCTCGCATTGAATTACATTGCTATTGTGATCAGTTGGGTCAGCTGAATTTCTGCGCAGGTTATTATATTGTGGCTTTGTCGGCCAAAGACTTCTTTAAGGCGAGATATACTTGTTTGATTATTTGATTTATGTGTTGCTGGTATGCGCCAAAAGCGTACATGTCCGGCTAGGCCGACTCAGGCTCAATATGAAATTAGGTGCTAGTTGCACTTCCCAAAGTTGGGTCATGACAAACTTGATATCAGAGCAACGTCGTATCTTCGGGAGTCTGCAAGTCGTGTCTAGTAGAATCTTATTTATAAATATGTTGTACACCATATTTTATAAGCGAGAGACAGCTGACCCAGTCCGTTGGTCTCAATAAATTTAAAATATACATAGAAATTTTTAAAAAATTGAAGATTAGTGTCGGTTTTTCAGAAAATAGACATAAAAAATGTAGTCTTGGACTTAAACCCAGGTATTTATTATGAACTACAATTTTACCACTAGACAACACGTGATGTTTGATAAAATAGTTTCTTTATTTTTATTTATACTCTTCAACTATAATTTTACACTTCAAAACTCGACGGATTCCCTCGATTTTCATAAAAAATAATAAAAAAATGAGGGGCTATGTCATTTTCTTTAACAAAAATATTTTTTTGTTATAGTTTTCACACATTTTTGTGCAAAAAAATTGATGGACGTTTGTTGATATTCTTAAAAATAATTAATTTTTTTTAAAAAATTTAGCGGACTGAATTGATTTTCCCTCAGTTCTTTGGACTGACTCAGTCTGTTGGTTTCTCTTGGTGGTTTTGCACTATTTTTAGTAGTTTAGGCTTGTCGTTCAGTTGTACATTTGGTGAGCTCCACTTCTACCTGAAACTAGGATGTGTATAGTACTCCTTATTGTATATATGTTATAATATGGGTACGTCGAGGCTCTGTCCTGACCATATGATAGTTGTATAGATTCTGTATTCAATAGAAGCTTCTCAAACACTATGATATTGTATATAGAAAGTCAATTGTCTCACTTATTACTTGTATCAATTTGGCCAATAACCCTCACTTGTTATATCCATTATTAGATTCCATTTGCATTATAAATATTATCAGGTTCTTGTCCACCTCATCCAGACTTGAAATGTAACATATAATAATTTTGTGAGAAAAGAAATCTAACTTAAATAACTTTATTAATATAAAGTAAATATAAATAATTTTAATAAATAATTATTATAGACCTATAATTAAGTGACCATATAAATTATTTACTCCAGCATGCATGTTGACTTGAGTTAGCAAAATCCCACAGATTGTGGCCTATGCATCACCACGGGGGACGTGGCTCACAAGTCGTATCCAATGCGGACCGCAAATTATGAAAAGTTTTATTTACCTGAACCTAGTATTTTTGTTAAAATTAAATAATTTAAATATAATATCATAAATGTTATAAAATAATAAAATAAGAAGAAAAATATTATAAAGAAAGAGAAAAGAGAGAAGACTTTTTGTTTCTTTTAAGAGATGAACTATAATGAAGGAGAACAAACTCCTTTATTTATAGAGAAAAACTAACCCTAACTTTTCTCCAAAGAAACAGGATAGACACTATAATACAAATATATTTATAAACATTCAATATAATAGGAATACATTTATAGACATTCACTATAATATAAATACATTTATAACTCTCCTCCTTAAATGCCTATTTGATAGATAATATGCCTCGTTAACACTTTACTAGAAAAATTCAATGAAAAAGTATTCTAGTGAAGAAAAAAGAGTACACATATTTAGTAATATGCCTACTCACACAAGGTCATAACGAACTACAAAATAAGAAAATTTATATATAGAGTCACAATTATGAGCCTAGGTATCAAAAAATTTATTATGTTATATTAATTACTAGGCACTCACGAGAAGGCACTACTCAAGCTTAGGCTTGAATTACTAGTATTCAACTAAGTCAAAAAGGTCTTTTCTTTTCTCTTCCTATTATTTCTAAAAAAATCTGACATCTTAATTCTCTCAAGACACCCGTCATCCATTCATCATAGGGAAAAATCTCTATCTACGACTAAAAGAAAAAATAAAATCTATTCCTAAAAGTTTAAAATTTTCCGGTTCAAGCTGCATCCCTTGAAAAAGAACCGATGCACAAAGAAAAATCGAGACGGATTATTAACTACCTAAAAAAATTGTAGAACATAAAAACACCCAAGCAATTTCTCTATCATACACTTAAAATTTTGCACTGTTCTCAGTGCACACAAAGATAACAAGAGGGTAAAGAAACTCCTTGGAAGGCCAATGGCCGTAGCATTTGCAACTCATGGGATACTCAGACTTCTCCCAACACAATTTAGTTCTTTATGTGGGCACCCAACACTTAGTCCCAACTCGGTAACTTGCTTTTGCAATTCCCTATGACTTTGCATCAATGCTCACTCTCCTATAACAACAGAAAATAAAACTACAAAACTAATAATAAATAAATAAATAACTAAAATTGGATTGCCTCCCAACAAACGCCTGATTTAACATTGCGTCATGACGCCATCAAATTTTACCACTTTTTATTCAATTCAAACCTATGAATTACACTCCTAATTTCTTCTCTAATTTTCTATTATGCTCAAGGGGTGGTGCTATAAACATGAAGGGGTCAAGCAATAGATGTCGCGTCTTGCACTTCTTGATCCTTAAGTGAGGGATGTCGTTTTATCTCTTTGGCATAACAAATTTTAGAATATATAAACATTGTTCCTCATCAACACATCTCTCCACAGGCTTGGAAGACTCTATTTCTAGGTAGCCAACCAAACACAATGTCGAAAAGTATTTAGAAATAGGACCAATACGTCCCAACCCTAAAATTATATTATTTACGATATTCTCACTTTTACATACCTCCTCAACATTGGCATCAACCAAAAAACAACAATTAAATGGTTGAAATTCCTCCTTCTGCTCCATAGGATGGCCATTATCAATAAAAATTGGTGGTTGGGCCTCGGATGCCTCAACCTTTTTATTCAAGTGAGCCTGCAGGTCATGAATATCGGAGCCAAACTGATCTATCTCTTGTCTAAGTTTTGTTTGTCCTTCCATAAAGTATCTTATCTCAATTGCAATTTTCTCACGAAGACCTCCATATTCCTCTAATAATTTTCTGTAAATATTCATATCCTCAAAGCACAAATTTTATTAGAATCATTAAAATAAGAGCTGGGGGAAGGAAAACACCACTTAGGACAATTTTTCCATAGATCACCACAAATATTACAAGATTGAGATAGTGCACACAACTCTCTCTTGGAAATAAATCGACAATGTTGCCACAAGTGACGTCCTTTGCAGTATACACAAGGATCACAAAAACAAGAATAACTATCACTTCACCATTTTTCATTCAAAGATGCCATGTCAAGAAGATTATTTTATATATATATATATATATATATATATATATATAATAACTTAAATAGATAAAAAAGATAAAATTCTAATTTAGAAAAATAATTAATTTTTAAGTCCCCAACAATGACGCCAAAAATTTAATGCGTCCAAATGCACGCGGAAGCGCACACAGTTTCAAGTAATATAGAATGTTTAAGTCTAGATATCATACCCAAATATACTTATCGATCAACTATTTACCAAATTAAACTGATTTTAATTGTCTATTCAAGCGATATAATCTAAAGATATTATTTTAAATTAATAGCTAAAAATAAAAGAAAATAACTAATGAACAATTAACTAGACGAAGAGCAGAATAAGATTAAATCGATACAGGATATGGATTCACTAGCAATTATGTTGAGTAATCACTTGAACTAACTTTAATATTTATTGAGTTATTAGCTGCAGGTTGATATTACTTTGTTGAGTATCTTGCCAGTAACTCTAAGACTAATCGACTATCTCTAACGCCTATATTTCTATGATCGTCGGATAATAGTGAAGTGCATGTAAGATTTTGTCTGTATCAACTAAGCAAAGATAAAGGGTAAATTTCTATCCTCATTAGCAAATCGATCCCCTTTCACTATAAGGTTCACGAACAAGCTTTACTTATTCTTATTATGCTCGCAATTTCCTCTTTCGAGTTTAATTAATGAGCCACAGATAATGTTCAACTATTTCATCAAATAATTGAACAATTAAGATCAAGAATAAATAAATAATCATACGTGTCGTACCATAACAATAACTATTTAATAAGTAAATTAGTGTTCATAAACAACAATCATACAACTATCATAATCCTAGAACGAGAAGTTTAGCTCCACATAGACATAAAGAAATTATAACAAATCGTCCAAAGAAATATATTAAAATAAATAAATACATAGAAGAAAAGATAAAATTAATTTTTTTTGCCTCCACGGTGGCTCCTAGCTCTTCCAATGTCAAAAGTTATGTTTCAAATATTTTTAAGGACTATTTATTAGTTTAGGAAGAATCACACCAATAAATTGAGTCCAAAATGAATTGGGACATAAAAATAAATTTTGGGATGGCCATTTCTTTCTACGAGTTAGCAGGTGAAAAGAAAAGACTAGTGCTTAGAAATTCAGCTGACAATTGAACTTACACTAACTGCTGCGATTGAAAGAGAAGAGAGCTCCATAGGTGTCGTGTGCTTCTCAATGAGCTTATCCATAGAATAAAATTTCTTCTGAAGTTTTGGGATAGGTGCGGCGTGCCTCCCAATGTGCCATACCTGCAGGCAAGGCGCGACTCTTTGCAGATTTTTTTTGGTGGAAGTTTGGCCTCTGGTGCAGTGCGCCTCTCAATGCGCTAACTTGATCCTTGCCTCGAAACTCTCCCAAAAAATCTCTATAGAGCTCCGAACATTCTTATATAGCTCATTCTGGTTGATTTCCACTATATTTCGCTAGAAAATATCTCATCACACTTGTTAGTTCTTAATCAAGAGTGTTCAATTAAAACATGCAACTAAAACTAAAAGTGAATATCATTCTCAAAATAAGGATAAACATGGGTAAAAACGACAAGCGGACGTAAAAATACGCCCACGATCAACTTTTTATCAAATCTTGACACGTTCAATTTTAAGAACGATCGAGCATTCACAATGCTTATTACAAGTCATATTTTCTTTAAGAAATTGACTATAATTATTTGTACATGCTTCATAAATCTTCATTATAGCTCATTCTCATGTATTGACATTTATCATATTTATATGATTCACCTCAATATTGCTTTGAAAGATCAAGTGCACACCACTTATATTCCTTTATTTTGATGGAGGGTTTATAAAATTTATCAAATTAGGTCGGACAACAACCACATATCAAACATCTTTCATACCAAATTGATGGTAAGAGTTGCCTTCTCTTAGAAGGACCATTTTAAGAACTCATAATATTCTTATATTTGTAATTAACATAGTAATGACTATTATTATTTTGTCCTTTGTGACGCTCACATTCATTTGTACAACCACTATAATTACTTTGTCATCTTTGAGGCTTATCATGTACTGCTACCATGTTCACTTCACAGAATTGAGCATCTTAGATGAGACGGATTTCATGACTTTTCATCTAAGGTATATTATTTTTGCGTTAGTTTTCATTATATTATCACTACGGTGCATTAGAACATAAATCCAACGTCATACCCATAAAAAGATATGTTAAGCCATCATTCGGTAGTACATGAAACCAAGATTTTATCATCAAGGTGCATCAGGACTTGAACCTGATGTCTTACCCTCTTGGTGCAGTAGAACTTGAATTTATGCTTACTCTCAATCATTGACATAATAGGCCAAAATAAAATAGGATTCATCCTCGAACCTTTTAAAAATATTATATCTCGTAATTATATATACAGACACATTTAGTCATGATAATCTTTGAATGTAATGTCTATGGGAAATCATCTTATCTCCAACAAAATTCAGGATATGATAAATGATATTTTATAGACCCAATAAATAGTCACTGTAACTAAATCTAATCTAAAGCTTACTTCTAAAGATCATATACAAATTCTGATTTTTATTTGTTGGTGATCTCGTGATTAGCAGATTTTTGCTACTCAGTATGTAGTATATATCAATCATGTTATGCTATAGATCACCCTCATGAATGGTTTGTCTAATCTTTCTTAGCAATTCATAATATTACATTTAGTAAATATTAAAGCTACTGTTTGGAGCTAAGAAGTAGTACTCATATTTGCATCAAAAGAAATCACTATACCTAATATTGAAAAGTCTATTAGCTTTAGACATAACACTACAAGAAAACGACACTTTCAAAATCCCTAGCCAACATGAAAAATCCCAAGCTAACATTGATCTAGCTAGGAAATTATGCCTAGAAAAGTGTTGCAACTAAAATGAGGGTAGCTAAATTTCTGCTTGGGAAATGTCTACTCCGTTGCTAATTAGCTAGGATATTTAGCATGGCCCTTTATCCTAGCAAATATAGCTACGGCGATTCCATAGCAAAATGCCAAGCTATATTCTGGGGTTCACTCTAGATACTTTCCTAGCTAAGGTGAAAAAATAGCTACAATTTTTTTGCCAATAATATTCCCAGCTAATTTCATAAATAGCATACCACTATTTTACATTTGTCCTGGTATGTTCTTTAGCTATATATCTACATTTTTATCTGTCATAATTTCATATATGATAAAGGAATGAATCATTTCAAATTCCATCAAATAGTATATTGAATCCTTTAATGATATAATCTTACAAATAAAATAAATTATGTCTTAACCTTAGAAAACAATAACATAAAGTCCTATTATCTTAAGGTAGGCTTGACGGAGAACCAAAGTCATTTGGTGGTTGTGGAAGAATAGGTCTACTCATGACAGCACGAGCTACAACTTGCACTTCTGCTTGGATATTGGCTCGAATATCCGTTAGCACACTCTCTTGCATACTTGCCTGCATACCCCCTAGTTGTTGCTCTAGTAGATGATTAATTATCTGTTGAAACTCCGGTGCTTCAATAATTTGTTGAACAGAGACACTTAGAGTAGGATCACTAGATGAAGCTAAACTAATATGTCAAAAATCTCCTATAATACCAATGTCTGAATCAAGACCATATATTCTGCTTTTTTTTTACTCCTCCAACTATATTTATCCAAGTATTAAGTAATTGTTCATCTGGTATAGTCTGCAACAACTTCACAACATCATCCTCATTTGTTTCTCCTGTTTCCTCATCTTCATTTATTGACATGTATCTTTCCAAATCTCTTTTCGCTTCACTGCCATTTTCATTTCTTGAAGAATTAGTATCATCCATATTCTTCATAATATTCTCTGTAAATACATCCTAAAAAAGAAGTAACTAGAGATGCAACTTCTAAATGAAAGGAGTTTAACATATTTAAATATACAACATTAATGATTATCATTACATTTGCATATGAATCAGCAATACATTTGTTTTGTTTCATAACACATGCTTCCACTATTTGAATTTATCTTGTAATATTTTTTGTAATCTTAACTTAGTCAACCTGGTTTCCCGACCAAAATAAAAAAGATTGACACAACGGTACCGAGTACCGAGTGCACAACTGTTAAAATGCAACACACAAAATAAGATTGGTATCTCTAAACAAAGAGAAACATGGTCCAACCTATTAAATTTATCTAAGCTTAACCTAGAATTTTTAAGCTGTTGTAGCTGATTGAGAAACCAGCCTCTTCAATGATAGATAACTTGATACCTTTACCCTTAGGTAGAGACACCCACTACTTAGTACCTTTACCAAGAGCGAACACATTGTTATACCCCGGGAACCCAAGGATTAGACCCGGAAGTAAAAATGGAAAAAAACTAAAAATTCGCACCAGGTCACAGAACGACCTGTGAGGTGAGTCGTGAGGAGTGACCACGAGTCGTGAGGTGACTCGTGGTCAGCATGGTGTGGCAAGGATTAAGTGAGGAGGCCATGGGCCTGACCACGAGTTATGGTCAGACCTCACAACTCGTGAGGTCACCCGTGGTCTACCTTGAGGTTTTGCAAGTTGGGATGGGCAGTGTAGGCTACGGAAGGTGACCATGAGTCGTGGTCTAACCTCATGACTCTTGAAGTCACCGTGGGTTCCCCTTGGATGTTTTGGACAGTGGACTCAACGGACCATGGCCACGAGTCGTGCCTTGTGGCAATGGCCCGTGAGGTTCCTCGTGGGGACTGGCGACCAGAAATTTCCTGCGTTTTAATAAGGGTATTTTCATAATTTTTAAGTTTCTAAGGCGTAAACTACGTCATTTTGGATATTTTTCTGAGTGAAATAAGATGAGTTAAGTCCTTCATGCATGCCCATTCTCATGCAAAAGCTTAGAGAGATTTTTGAGAGATTCAAGGTCTTCTTCCTCAAATTTTCATCAATTTCTTTGTGGGTATTCAAGGAACCTCAAGATCAATCCATTCCCAGGTATGTAGGGTTTTAGAATGAGTGAAATTCTTCCCCACCCATGCCCAAATTTCGATTTAAATCATGAATCCTCCTATTCAAGTCTATGGGGTTTTACTCAAATGCATGAAAATATAATTTGTTTTTATGAGTATGATTTAATTGAGTTTTAATTATTGAATTATGAATGATGGACATGTTTTATTATTATTTTATTTAAATAATATTTCAAGCTTTTTAAATATAAAATGCCCATTTGATGAAGGTTCATGGAAGTTATGATTTACGATGAATATGCAATATTTTGAATTTATTGATGACAGAAAAGCATGAATTCAAGTTACCCATATTTATGAGCATATTTTGAAAGAATTGAATATGATGAAGTATTGGTCAATGCCCATATGTTGAAGAATGATTTATGATTTATGAAGAGAATTACATGATTTATTAATTTATGATGTTGGCCGATGAAAAGGGCCTATGATTCTTGGCTAAGCATGTTTTAAAGGGGATCAATGATGATAAATGTTATATTTTATCCAATGAATCTTAATGGATGATGTTATTGATTTATGTATGAGCCTATATGCATGTTTTTGGGAGCCATGTCTAGCATCGAGCAGCCCGGCGTTCAAAGGACTTCGCCGGTGTCTCATAACCATGTGCCACCATGGCTTTCTATTGATATATTGTATTGATAATGATCCCTTAAAATGTGATACCACGCCTAATGCACGACCATCTCCTGGAAAGCCAGGGTCGGCTCTGCCCACTTGAGCGAGATAGTGGGGCATCATGAAAAGCTCTACCATGATGGTGTCGGTTATGACGACTCCTCCCATTGTTCCACATGTTTTATGCATTGTTATGTTTATGTTATTGGCTCAAGTTACGTTTTGATAAAGTTTACTTATGGTTATAAAAAAAAGAATGATTATGAATGATTTGAAAGTCTTGAGCCTTATGTTTTATTACGAAGATTTTGATGTAAGCATGATGTCCTTCTCTTATATTATTTATGAGTTCTATTTACTCTAAAATATCCGTTTTACTTACCTTGCATAGTCAGTACATTTCACGTACTGACCGCATACTTTATATGTTGTATCATTTCATGATACAAGGTCCGGATCTTAGGCTCATCCTCATCCTTAGTCCATTTTAGCTTACACTTTTAGCTTATTGGTAAGTCCTTATGTTCCGAGAGCCGTTTGACAGACTTTCAGGATATTTATATTTTGTATTGGTCGGGTTAGTTGGGGATGTTGTCCCATCAATCCATCTTATGTATTAGAGGCTTTCAGACAAGTATGTAGTGCTCAACTATGTATATGTCCAATATTTCCTGATGTTATGCTATAATTACGTTTCCATTATGTTTTTATGATTATCATTCCACTTATTTGAATGAGATTAGTTGTATGCATGTGCCATGGGTCGACTTGGGGTCTCTTGGGGTCCCTTGTCCCGTGTCTACGATCCGGGTGTACGTTCAGATCGTGACCAACTTGGTATCAGAGCAATAGGTTTGAAGTGTCCTAGGGTGTTTGAAAGCCGCATTAAGTAGAGTCTTTTTCATGGGTGTGAAGCGTGCCACACTTATGAAGAAGAGGCTACTAGACGTTTAGGAAATGTTCCCTTCTTTCATGTTCTATGTCGTGTGATAAAAAGCCTTTCCATCCTTCTAATTCGTGCGATTCGCGATTGCTGTATTATGGCTCCTAGAAGAATGAAAGGAAGGAGGAATGGAAATGATGAAGGCCACGGAGATAGAAATGACCATGGGCATCAGCAAGCCCCACCTGTTCAGGAGCCCCAGGCACCAGAGCCAGCTGCCCACGCTGAGTTTCGGGCGGCTATTCAGATGTTGGCACAGGCCTTGACCACTTAGGTCAACCAGCAGGCTGTTGCGCAGGTCCCGAAGAATGGCAACGCAACGACGACTCAGATTAGAGACTTCTTGAGGATGAACCCTCCTGAGTTTATGGGGTCAAAGGTGGATGAGGATCCAAACGAGTTTATTAAAGGGGTCTTGAAGGTCACTCAGGTTATGGGGGTGACAAATGGGGAGTGTGTGGACTTGGCCTCTTATCAGCTAAAATAGGTCACTCATATTTTGTACAAGCAATGGAAGGACAGCAGGACAGCGGAAGCGGGCCCTATCAGCTGGGATGAGTTCCACATGGCCTTTATCGACAGGTTCTTCCCTCGGGAGATGAGGGAGTTGAAAGCAGCTGAGTTTGTGAACCTCAAGTAGGGAAAGATGACAGTGATGGAGTATTCGCTTGAGTTCACTCGATTGTCAAAGTACGCCCCAGAGTTAGTGATGGATCAGAGGGCGTGGGTGAGCCGATTCATTCATGGTGTGGCTGGTTATTTAGATATGGATTGTAGGATTTCTATACTCCACCAGGATATGGACTTTCCTCGCATATTGTTGTACGCCCAGCAGATGGAGGCAGATCATGTGAGGGAGAGGGAGGCAAAGAGGGCTCGGATGGACAGCCATGGGTTTTCACATCAGAGGTTCGGCGGTGGCTACCATCCACAATTTCAGCAAAGATCACTAGCCCCAGCACCATCATCAGCTAGTGTTCCATCCAGGCCCAGGAGTGATCAAAGGAGCAGGGCTTCAGGGTCGAGGGATCAAAGGGGCACCCAGTTAGAGTATACCTCTCCAGCCTGTGGAAAGTGCGACAAGAGTTATGCTGGGGAGTGCCTGCTCGGTTCAAATATTTGCTATGGATGTGGTAGATCTAGGCACTGGACCGAGCGTGCCCATATGCTAGACAGGGTGATGATAGGGGTCGTGCACAGGCCACCAGGATAGCAACAGCTCCAGCCCATTCCTCTCTGCAGGGAGCATCGACTAGTGGAGGTGGCGGACAACGCCAATATCGATTCTATGCCCTTGCCTCGCGCCAGGAGCAGGAGACTTTGCCAGACGTGTGCCATCCCAGTGAATTGACCACTAGAATGTAACAACTGCACCATGTTCTGTTTAAGCTCAAAGTGCTCTCTAGGCTCCGGTTTACGGATGCTAGAGGTCACATTCGTTGCTAGTGGGATTGCCACTTCGCGAACTGGTCTTGCTGCCATTGCTTCTGATGACAATTGTGCTTGTCCCGCGGGTGGTTGTTGTTTTACCTTTTCTTGAAGTCTCTTCAACTTTTTCTCTAGAGCTACTCTTCTTTGCAAATGGATTTGTCGTTCAGGTTCCAGCAACGGTTCCACAAGCTCTCTACTTCTAGCTAGCTCGGCAGGACAACCTGTCACCTGCAAATAAACAGACTAAGACCAAGTTTCTCAACACTTAAGGAAATTTCAAAAATCACACAAAGACAGATAAATTATCAAAACTTTGCCGAGTCCCCGGCGCCAAAAACTTGTTCGTGCCCGCAAGTGTACGGGTCGTGCAAGTAATATAGTGGCTCTTTTTATGAACCAGAATGTCGAACCCACAGGGATTGGACCCATTCCTCTAACTATCCATTTCAAGTGTTATCGTAAATACCGAAAGTGTTGGTTATAGAAGTTTTCGAGGGAGATTTTTAATTAAGTCTAAATTTGGTCAACGAGATATTCTAAATGCACTCTAGGAGCAACATAGAGTTAAAACCAAATAATCATGCGATGCTACGATTTGCAATGGGTTAAGCATGCAACAATCGATTATTATTTCACATAATTAGAATTGCATGTTCACGGTCTTTCGAGCCTCTAAACACGGCAAACTAGCCTCACTGCATCATTGTGAGTGAGGATGCTAATTTCTAGTTCGCGGACAATTCATTATGTTGTGGTTTACGGGGAAATGATTAGGGACTTTCGCGCGTCTAACCATTTAACTCAACTTACCCTCGCAACTACTTCTTCGAGTGGTGATGTGATAATCCTAAGTTGGTCTCTTAATATAATAACCCCCGTTTTATCAACCAAGCAAGGTGTTAGGTATATTTCTATCCTAACACGAAATTATATCATGAGATACAAACATGCTCCTTACATTCTCATGTCCTGACCTAGGTAATTCTTTCTCAAGCAATTGCCCAAGCTAACTTATATGTTTTCATGGTGATCAATCATAAAAACAACCAACAATCCAAAATGCAAGACGAAAACAACAATCAATAACTTAATTCCAAAACAATTTCATAAAATCACAATCATAATTCATGGCTTCAACCCTAGAGGAAGGGTTCTTGCCATTCATGTTCGTAAAACTACAACTAACTACTACTAAACTAACATACTTACATGAATTTGGTAGATGAGAAGGGAATTTTCCAAACCCTAGATGAGTTCTCCCACTTGTCCCTTCACTCCTAGGTAGTTTTCCAGAATAAAATCGTGACAAAGTGGTTTTAGGAGCTAAGGGACCTATTTATAGTAAATGGAAAACGTGAATAATTTAGCCTGTCATGGAACGGCTCCGTGTCATGGAGTGTATCGCGGAGCACTGCCTCCGTGACACGGAGGTAACGCGGAGGCTCTCTGGAAATTGCCTCCAGAAGCCAAAACTGCCGAGTGTCACCGCGCTGCCAACGTGACATGCTGCTAATGCAGCGCGTTGGCCTTGCCATGTCGCGCAGCTGGCCTAGCGTGGCACGGTTCTGGTGCGCTGGAGACTTTCCATGGCATGCTCTTTGCCGACTTTCGCAATTTGCTCCCGACTCCATTCCTCTACTTCACCAACTTATGAATTAGTTCCTCAAAATCATTGGAACCTACAAAACAAGGACTGATCATGTTGGTTAGCACATATATTCACATTTATATAAAATTACATGAAAATGTATAAAATAATTTAGATAAACAAGACAAAACTAAGTTACAAAGTATCACTCGGGCATGCTATTTTTGCCCACGATCAACGTGGTCACCGGTATGTTGCGTGTCTTACATATTGATGTTTATGCCTTGCTAGATCCGGGAGCTACCTTCTCTTTCGTGACTCCTTACATTTCTAGTGGCCTTGGAGTTAGTCCCGAGACCTTGTCAGAACTATTTTCAGTTTCGACCCCTGTTGGTGATTCGGTCATAACTAGACGAGTATATAGAGAATTCCCGGTCACTGTGTTGCATAAGGGTACCTCCGCATACCTGGTAGAGTTAGCCATGACTGACTTTGACATTATTCTTGGTATGGATTGGTTGTTTGAATGTTATGCTTCGATTAATTGTAAGACCTGTATGGTGGATTTTTATTTTTCGGGTGAGTCAGTATTGGAGTGGAAGGGTAGTTCGGCAGTACCAGTAGGTCGGTTTATTTCCTATCTTAAGGCCAGGAAAATGATCTCTAAAGGTTGTATTTACCACCAAGTTAGGGTTAAGGATGTGGAGTCCGAGACCCCGACTATTTAGTCAGTTCTGGTGGTGTGAGAATATCCGAAGGTGTTTCCTGATGATTTTCCTGGTGTTCTCCCGGAGAGGGAAATTGATTTCGGTATTGATCTATTATCCGATACGCAACCTATCTCTATTCCTCCCTACAGGATAGCTCCAACGAAACTAAAGAAATTGAAGGATCAGTTAAAGGATCTGTTAGACAAGGGCTTCATTAGACCGAGCCAGTCTCCATGGGCTGTGCCGGTTCTATTTTTTCAAAAGGAGGGTTCCATTCGCAAGTGTATTGATTATCGAAAGTTGAACAGGGTTACCATCAAGAACAGGTACCGCTTACCTAGGGTTGATGATTTGTTTGACTAGCTTCAGGGTGCCAAGTGCTTCTCCAAATTGATCTCAGGTCCGAGTATCACCAACTCAGAGTTCAGGAGAGTGACGTCCTGAAGATCGCTTTCAGGACTAGGTATGGTCATTACGAATTTGTTGTTATTTTTTTCGGACTAACCAATGCCCCTGCAACTTTTATGGATTTAATGAACAGGGTGTTCAAGGCATATCTGGATATGTTCATGATTGTGTTCATCGATGATATTCTTATATACTCCCGGAGTGAGGAGGAGCATGCCACTCATTTGAGAATAGTGCTGCAAACCCTCAAGGGTCGTCAGCTATATGCAAAGTTCAGTAAGTGCGAATTTTGGCTAGACTCGCTGGCATTTCTGGGTCATGTGGTATCAAGCGAAGGCATAAGGGTAGATTCCCAGAAAATTGAGGTGGTGAAGAATTGGCCTAGACGGGTGAATTCTTCATATGTTCGGAGTTTCTTGGGTCTAGCTGGCTACGAAAGAAGATTTATTGAGGGATTTTCATCAATTGTAGCCCCGATGACCAGGTTGACTCAGAAAAAGGTGAAGTTCCAATGGTTGGATGCTTGTGAGAAAAGCTTCCAAGAGTTGAAGACCCGACTCACTTCAGCACCAGTGTTGACTTCACCCGAGCACTGATGGCTTTGTAGTGTATTGTGATGCTTCAAGAGTCAGACTAGGATGTGTGTTGATGCACTGTGGGAAGGTAATAGCATATGCCTCGAGACAGCTGAAAGTTCAAGAAAAGAATTACCCAACCCATGATCTTGCTGGGGTGGTGTTTGCATTGAAGATATGGCGGCATTACTTGTATGGGGTTCGCGTGGATGTATTTACAGATCACAAGAGCTTTCAATATGTGTTCACATAGAAAGATCTAAATCTTCGGCAAAGGAGGTGGTTGGATTTACTTAAGGACTATGACATGAGTGTCCTTTACCACCCGGGCAAGGCCAATGTGGTTGTGGATGCACTTAGTAGGCTCTCTATGGAGAGTGTGTCCCATGTGGATGAGGGAAAGAAGGAGTTGGTGAAGGATGTCCACCGACTTGCAAGACTAGGAGTTAAATTGATAGACTCAACTGATGGCGGTGTTATTGTGCGGAATGGGTCAGAATCGTCCTTAGTGGTGGACGTCAAATCTAAGAAAGATGAGGATCCGACTTTGAGGAAGCTGAAGGAAGCAGTGCGGAGTCAAAAGGTGGAAGTTTTCTCCCAGGGGGAGATGGGGTGCTATGATACCAGGGTCGACTATGTGTTCCGGACGTTGATAATTTGAGAGTTTGTATATTGCATGAGGCACATGGTACTAGATATTCTATTCACCTAGGATCCACGAAGATGTATCGGGACTTGTGAGAAATCTATTAATGGGATGGTTTGAAGAAGGATATTGCGGAGTTCGTAGCTAAATGTCCAAACTGTCAGCAAGTGAAAGCCGAGCATCAAAGGCCGAGAGGTGTACTTCAGGATATTAGCATTCCTACTTGGAAGTGGGAGGAAATAAATATGGATTTTGTTACAGGACTACCTTGTACTCGCCGACACTATGACTCCATTTGGGTGGTGGTAGACAGGTTAACTAAGATGACACACTTCCTACCGGTCTAGACCATGGATTCAGTGGATGATTATGCCAAGTTGTATATTCGGGAGTTGGTTCGACTTTATGGAGTGCCCTTGTCTATTATTTCAGATCGAGGTACTCAGTTTACCTCTCCATTCTGGCATTCTTTTCAAAAAGGACTTGGGACGCAAGTTAAGCTCAGTACAACCTTCCATCCGAAAACAGATGGCCGGGCAGAACGAACCATTCAGACCCTCGAGGATATGTAGAGGGCATGTGTTATGGATTTTAAAGGTAGTTGGGATGATCATTTGCCCTTAATTGAGTTCGCCTATAATAACAGTTATCACTCCAGTATTTAGATGGCACCTTCGAGGCTCTTTACGGGTGAAGGTGTAGATCTCCTATCGGATGGTTTGAGGTTGGCGAGGTAGCTATGATAGGACCAAATTCGATTCACGAAGCGATGGTGAAGGTTCAGTTGATAAAGGACCGGTTAAAAATAGCTCAGAGTCATCAGAAATTGTATGTTGATGTGAGGAGAAGGGATCTGGAGTTTAATGTGGATGAATGGGTATTTCTAAGGGTATCTCCCATGAAGGGAGTCAAGCGGTTCGGAAAGAAACGGAAACTCAGTCCCCGCTATGTTGGTCCTTATCGGGTTATGAGGAGAGTTGGTAAGGTTGCGTATGAGTTGTACTTGCCTTTAGAATTAGCTTCAGTTCATCTCGTGTTTCATGTATCGCTCTTGAAAAAGTGCTTGGGTGATCCAGCTTTAGTAGTCTCGGTAGATAGCATTGGTGTAAAGGATAGCCTCAGCTATGAGGAAATTCTGGTGGAGATCTTGGATCGCCAGGTTCGAAGGCTAAGGAACAAAGAAGTAGCTTCAATTAAAGTATTATGGAGAAATCAGCATGCTAAGGGAGCTATGTGGGAAGCCGAAGCAGCTATGATAGCTAAATACCCTTATTTATTCCCTACCGGCTCAGTTTCAGTTTGAGGTATCAGTTTTGCACTAATCCTTTAATCAACTTTTCATGTTCAGTTCATGTGTACAAGTTTGTTTATGATATGGTATATGTATGTGATGTCTGGATTCAGTTCAACTATGTAGTTCTTTTTGGAGGTAGTCATTCCGTTAGTTTTCAGCTTAAATGATCGGTAATTGTATATGGTGATAGCTTGTTTCTGAGTTTTCTGCATGTTTCTAACATTCGAGGAAGAATGTTCCCAAGGGGGAGATATTGTTATACCCTGGGAACCCAAGGATCAGACTGGAAAGTAAAAACGAAAAAAAAACTAAAAATTTGCACCAGGCCACAGAATGACCCATGAGGTGAGTCATGAGGAGTGACCACAAGTCGTGAGGTGACTCGTGGTCAACATGGTGTGGCAAGGCCTAAGTGAGGAGGCCACGGGCCTGACCACAAGTCGTGGTCAGACCTCATGACTCGTGAGGTCACCCGTGGTCTACCTTGGAGGTTTGGTAAGTTGGGATGGGCAGTGTAGGCCACAGAAGGTGGCCACGAGTCATGGTATGACCTCACGACTCGTGAAGTCACCTGTGGGGTCCCCTTGGATGTTTTAAAAGGTGGACTCAACGGACCATGGCCATGAGTCGTGCCCTGTGGCAACGACCCGTGAGGTCCTTCTTGGGGATTAACGACCAGAAATTTCCTGCGTTTTAATAAGGGTGTTTTCATAATTTCTAAGTTCCTAAGGCCTAAACTACGTCGTTTTGGATATTTTTCTGAGTGAGATAAGATGAGTTAAGTCCTTTATGCATGCCCATTCTCATGCCAAATCTTAGAGAGATTTTTGGGAGATTCAAGGTCTTCTTCCCCAAATTTTCATCAATTTCTTTGTGGGTATTCAAAGAACCATGAAATCAATCCATTCCCAGGTATGTAGGGTTTTAGAATGGGCGAAATTCTTCCTCACCCATGCCCAAATTTCAATTTAAATCATGAACCCTCCTATTCAAGTCTATGGGGTTTTACTCAAATGCATGAAAATGTTATTTCTCTTTATGGGTATGATTTAATTGAGTTTTAATTATTGAATTATGAATGATGGGCAGGTTTTATTATTATTTTCTTTAAATCATATTCAAGCTTTATAAATCTAAAATGCCCATTTGATGAAGGTTCATGGAAGTTATAATTTATGATGAATATGCAATATTTTGAATTTATTGATGACCAAAAAACATGAATTCAAGTTACCCATGTTTATGAGCATATTTTGAAAGAATTGAATATGATGAAGTATTGGGCAATACCCACATGTTGAAGAATGATTTATGAAGTGAATTACATGATTTATCAATTTATGATTTCGGCCGATGAAAAGGGCCTATGATTCTTGGCTAAGCATGTTTTAAAGGGGATTAATGATGATAAATGTTATATTTTAGCCAATGAATCATAATGCATGATGTTATTGATTTATGTATTTGCCTATATGCATGTTTTTGGGAGCCGTGTCTAGCACCGAACAACCCGATGTTCAAAGGACTATGTTGGTGTCTCATAACCACGTGCCACCATGGGTTCATAATGATATATTGTATTGATAATGATCTCCTCAAATGTGATATCACGCCTAATGCACGACCATCGCCTGGCAAGCCAGGGCCGACTCTGCCCACTTGAGCAAGATAGTGGGGCATCATGAAAGGCTCTACCATAATGGTGTCGGTTATGACGAGTCCTCTCATTGTTCCGCATGATTTATGCATTTTTATGTTTATGTTATTGGCTCAAATTATGTTTTGATAAAGTTTACTTATGGTTTTAAAAAAAAGAATGATTATGAATGATTTGAAAGTCTTGAGCCTTATGTTTTATTACGAAGATTTTGATGTAAGCATGATGTCCTTCTCTTATATTATTTATGAGTTTTATTTACTCTAAAATGTCCGTTTTACTTACCTTGCATACTCAGTACATTTCACGTACTGACCGTATACTTTCTATGTTGTATCATTTCATGATACAAGGTCCGGATCTTAGGCTCATCCTCATCCTTAGTCCATCTTAGCTTACGCTTTCAGCTTATTGGTGAGTCCTTATGTTCCGAGGGCCGTTTGGCAGACTTTCAGGATATTTACATTTCGATATTGGTCGGGTTAGTTGGGGATGTTGTCCCATCAACCCATCTTATGTATTAGAGGCTTTCAGACAAGTATGTAGTGCTCAGCTATGTATATGTCCAGTATTTCCTGATGTTATGCTATAATTATGTTTCCGCTATGTTTTTCTGATTATCATTCCGCTTAATTCAATGAAATTAGTTGTATGCATGTGCCATTGGTCGACTTGGGGTCTCTCAGGGTCCCTTGTCCCGTGTCTACGATCCGGGTGTACGTTCGGGTGGTGACATTTCCTAAGCGGGTAGCAAACTCGTGCCACAGGGCATCCTGAATATGAACTGTCTCAAAGCTAACATTGTGCTTCTGCCTGTTCTTAATAATTCCAATAGTCCCCTATTTCTACCACCAGTCACCGTGACCATATTTCCAACATCAAATTTGATGAAGTCAACAATCTTTTTGGAAGCCACCGCCAAGATGTGTGTGCCTTATTTATCTTGTAATATTCATTGCATATTCTTCTTAGCTATTTTTTTCTTAGCTTATTTAGGCACATGCTTTCCTATGTGCATGATTATTAGTTAAAAATATCTCTTGTGTCTGAGTTATATCTATAAGAATGTTTTATATCAAATATAGAGAGTTGAAAAAATTTACAACATATGATTATATTATCTCAGTTGTCCTTTCTCATACATGTCTAGGTAACGACAATTTTCAAATGGTTTATGTTTTGATTCAATGATAATATCACAATTTTCTATTTATAAAGGTTTTAGTTGGGTTCAAAAAATTGTTACTGTTTGTGTAAGAAAACTGGCGGAACAACATGAGTCATTATAGTTAAGGTAATTGAAATGCCACAATTATGTATTTTTTGACCGAAAATTATCTAACTCTAGATTGTATAACAATATTCAAAGATTATATGAACAAAGAAGGTATCTCCTGGTGATGTTGTTGAACTGTAGGGTATTTTTCTACCTATGCCTTGCACAGGATTTAGAGCTATGCGAGCTAGGTTAATTGTAGATACTTACTTGGAAGCAATGTCTGTTAGACATTTCAAGAAAAAAAAGAAGATTATGAACTTAGATGAGCTGTGGAAGAGCAGATTGCACGATATGCAGAGGATGGAGATATATATAACAAGTTGTCTCATTCCTTGGCTCCTGAAATATTTGTCCATGAGGATATTAAGGAAGCTATTTTTCTTTTAGTTGGTGCTCCTCATTGAAAGTTGAAGGATTGATATGACATGTATTGTCATATCCCAAAATGTCTCATAGACGTGACTGACACCCGCTAACATCATCCACCGGGTGAACCAATTTATCCATTTTACTTGCTCTTTTATATAAGCATTGAGAGAAAATACATGCAAGTCTAAACACATTACTAATTATTAGATAGAAAATAGTGGTTCAACGAAAATGTAACACCCCAAAAGTACCCAAGATTTAACCAGGAATTTAAAATACGCTTAGTAGAAAAATTTGAAAAAATGCCTCAAAACAACTCATCTAACGAGTCGTTTTGGAACTAACGGGTTGTTGAAGCAGTCGTTGGAAGTGCTTTAGGAAAGATGCTAAGTGATACCACGAGTGGAGGTATGAGTCATTGTGGGAGACAAGGACTCATTGGAGACAGTCGTATGAGCTTGTAGACTTGGACTACTGGGAAAGAACGGGTCAGATGATGACCCGTTGGTGGATTTAATGGGTCATCATGATGAGTCGTGGATTGGAGCCCAAGGTTTTAGGTCAGTGGCAACAAATGGTTGTAATGGGCCGTTGGAGCTAGCAACGACCCGTGGAGTTGATCGTGGGAAAGGATTTAAGGGTTGGTCCAGTGGGGACGACGGAAGGACTGACGAGTCATTGGATTAAGTAATGACTCGTCATGTTAGTCGTTGAGTGGATTACCAGTTGAGGAACCAGTGTAGTTAACGGAAGGTTTTGACGATTCGTTAGATGTAGCAATGACTCATCCTGTCGGTTGTTAGTTGGAGAAGTTGAAAATGTGAAGTAAATCTCAGAAACAACGGATGGTCACCACGAGTCGTGGTGAGGGTCGTGGTATAAAATCTGGCAGATTTTCATGTTTTTCCCAGGGGTATTTTGGTAAAGTCCTATGCTTTCAGTTTTAAAGTGACGTCATTTAGGGCTTCTAAGGAATGTTTTTAGGGCATCTTCAAGCCTAGACCCTCATTCTCTCAACTCTCCTTCCTTTCCTCTCAAGATCAAAGATCCAACAAAGGTTTTCATCAAGGCTTCAAGGTGTAATTTCGAGTGGGTTTTTTCCTACCAGGTATGTGGGTTTTCAAATGGGATATTTTTTCATCCTTGTTCCCCAAATGTTTTATCAAAAACCCGATTTCAATTATTCTAGAAAGCATGACCTAGGGTTTTGATTGATGGATGATTTCTTCTATGTCTTCTTTGAATTCTAAAATCCACTAGGATTATAAGCTAATTGTGATTATGAAATTATTTGAATATCTTGAATTATGTGTTAGATGGTGAAAATGCATGGTTATAGAATGTTCTTCATGAGATGGCTTGAACGATGATTGGGGTTTAGTTATTGTCCACTCAATTATATCAATAACTCGTATCCATGTATAAAATATGTGAAGATCGTAAGGATTTCCCTAATGATTAGAATATACTATTTTCTAAATATGTTGAGATGGAATTATAGTGTATGGGCTTGATCAATTTAAAGCAAATATGTATTTTCATTATGTTTTCGATGGAGCTGGTTCGGGTATGAGGTAAATCTATGATAATGGCCTAATTATTGCACCTTCCTCATGAATTGGAGTGAATAATTAAATGGGTCCTATGAAATGAAAATCTATGCTTCTCACATGAATTCGTTGTAAATATTACAGTATGAGTTAAGTGTTTGGGCTTCCGTAAGTCTATATGTGTGAAACAATATATCCATGCTAAAGTGTAACTTGGACCTATGGTCCACGCATGACCCTATGTTATATGTTGTATGTTATGAACTCAGAATTTGGATGTTGTGGAAGTGTAATGTATGATATGAATCTATAGACGTCAGTAAATGTAAGATGTGTGAATGAAATGTTGACTTGGTCCCATGAGGATATGAATGATGATGATAAAGCATGAGAATGATATTTCATACTGTTGGGCTTGTTGTTAGTAGAAAGTAGCCCTAATTCTTTCTAAATGAATGTAGTATGATAAAACCAGTAAATGTTCGTGTATCTGATTAGCTGTAGTAAGAATAGACCAGATGTATAATATCGGAGCAGTACTCCTTATGTTCTAGTCAGCCAAGGACTCTCCATAGCCTAGAATGTTTCCCTTGTCAGGTCGGGACTCTCCATAGTAGAGAATGACTCCCTAGCTTAGTCGGGATTCTCCATAGCAGAGAATGACTCCCTAATTTAGTCGGGATTATCCATAGCAGAGAATGAATCCCTAGTTCAGTCAGGACTCTCCATAGAAGAGACTGACTCCCTAGTTCAGTCAGGACTCTCCATAGCAGAGAATGACTCCTTAGTTCAGTCGGGACTCTCCATAGCAGAGAATGACTCCCTTAGATTAGTTGGGACTCTCCACAGTAGAGAATGACTTCCTTAGCTATGTTATCAGCATGATTCAGTTTGGTATGGTTTAGACTTTAGTTTAGAACAGATATAATATAATGATATGCAGACTCAGTTACCCATAGTTACCTAGTACAGTGTATGATGCTAGCTTCAGCTTCGGCTCTCATTAGATGCTTAGTACTTGACTCTTAAGCATGAGTTTGATGATGTTTCAGAATATGAGATCCAAAAAGGAAGTTTCATGTATTTATGTGTATGTGATTCATAAGAGGATTGTTGCATGCTAAATCAGTTATATCGATGTACTTTGCTATTTCCTTTCATATACTTGCATATTTAGTTGTTTACGTTTTTCCTGCATGCTCAGTACATTCCAAGTATTGACCGCACGCCTTTATGTGCTATATCGTTTCATGATATAGATTCAGGTATCTAGACTCCGCCCCGCGGGTAGACACGCTCCTCCCTCCATGTCAGCGGATTGTGGTGAGTCCTCATCTCTCGAGGACGAGGTCTATGTTCTTATTTAGTTGAATTTCAATTTTCACACCTCGAGAGTTATCTGGGGACTTGTCCCAGCAACTCATCAGTTTAGTAGAGGCTTTCAGACATGTGTAACTAGATTCAATCTTTATGTTATGTGTTCTTGGATTATGTCTTTAAATGTTAATCTTGGATTTTAAAGTTAGCTTCTGCTTAGTTACGTTTTGTCAGCTGTTTATATTGTCAAGTGTTATACTATGATTATGCCATGGGTCGACTTGGAGCCTTTCGAGGTTCCTTGTCCCATGTTATGGCTAGGGTGTAAACTCGAGTTGTGACAAACTTGGTATTACAACAAAGGTTTAGAGTGTCCTAGAGTGTCTGAAGGCCGCGTTAAGTAGAGTCTTCTTCATGGGTGTGAAGAGTGCCACACTGATGACGAAGAGGCTACGAGACATTTTAGGAATGTTCCCTTTTCTTCATGATTCTTATAGTGCGTAGAGTATAAAACTATAAATAGTTCCTCCTCTGACTCGTGCTTTACGCGCTCGCAGATAATGCCTCCCAGATGGGTGAATGGAAGAAGAAATGGTAATGGCCGCCAGCAGGTACCACTAGCCCCGACAAAGCCAATTGACAACTATGTTACTCATGCTGAATTCTGGGCAAGCCTTAATATGTTGGCAAAGGCCATGACCGCCCAGATTAATCAATAGGCGATGGCTCATGATCCCCAGAATGGGAATGTAGCGGCAACAAGCGTAAGAGATTTCCTCCGAATGAACCCACCTGAATTCTTGGGGTCAAAGGTAGATGGCCCCGTATGAGTTTTTGGAAGAAATACAGAAAATAACCCAAATCATGGGGGTGACGGGAACGGAGAGCGTAGACTTAGCCTTCTACTAGCAGAAAGGAGTCGCTTATATATGATTTGGTCAGTGGAGGGACAAACGAGGAATTGGAGAAGGCCCCGTAGGTTGGGATGAATTTACAAATGCATTCCTAGATAGGTTTTCTCTTAGGGAGTCGAGGGAGGCAAAGGCGACAGCATTCATCAACTTGAAATAGAATGACATGGCAGTCCAGGAGCACATATTGGAATTTACCTAGTTATCCAAGTATGCACTGGAGATGGTAGACGAACAGAGGGCCCGGGTGAGTAGGTTTTTGAAGGAGTGTCAGACTCCTTGGTTAAAGAGTGCAAGACTGCCATGTTGCACAATGATATAGAATTTCCACGTTTGGTGATATTCGCTCAACAAATGGAGGCAGAGCAGGTAAAGGAAAAGGAGAGAGAGGCCAAGAGGGCCAGGATAGGAGATTTAAAGTTTTCTTCACAGAGGACGAGTGGTGGACACCGTTCACATTCCCAGCATAAATCGTCAGCCCCAACATTTTCGATAGTCAGTGCTTTGTACAAACCTAGAGTAAGGGAGATTACATATCCATTGTGTACCGACTTTGGGAAGCACCATTTGGGAGAATGTATGGCCAGATCGGATATTTGTTTTTGGTGCGTGTGCGCTTGGGTGCAGTCGTCAACATTTTTTTTTGCCCCGTTGCCGGGGAGTCTCAACAAGTTTTTGGCGTCGTTGCCGGGGATACAACAAGTTTTTGGCGCCATTGCTGGGGACTCGGCGAAGTTTAGTAAATTTTTCTGTTTTTGTGTTATTTTTAAATTTTTGTAAGTGTTGAGAAACTTGGTCTTAGTCTGACTTATTGTAGGTGACAGGTTGTCTTGCCGAGCTGGCTAGGAATAGAGAGCTTGTGGAACCGTTGCTTGAACCAGAACGTCAAATTCATTTGCGAAAGCGAGTAGCTCTTGAGCAAAAGCTAAAAAGACTTCAAGAAAAGGTACAAGAACAACCAACAAGCACAATTGTCACTGAAAGCAATGGAAGCCAGGCCAGTTCGCGAAGTGGCAATCCCACAAGTGACAAATGTGAACTCTAGTATCCATAAACCGGAACCTGGAGGGAACTTTGAATTGAAGCAGAACATGGTGCAGTTGTTACATTCTAGTGGTCAGTTCACTGGGATGGCACATGAGGACCCGCAGCAGCACGTACAAAACTTTTTAGAGATTAGTGACACTTTCATCCCCACGGAGTGTCCACAGACTATGTCCGACTTACCCACTTCCCATTTTCATTATTGGGAGAGGCCAAAAGGTAGTTGAAAGCTGAGCCACCAAACTCCATAACTTCTTGGGATGATTTGGCGAAGAAGTTCTTGATCAGATTCTTTCCTTCAGGTAAGACTGCAAAATTGAGAAGTGAAATACTGAGTTTCAAGTAGAGGCCTGATGAGAACTTATATTTGGCTTTGGAGAGATTCAAGTCATTACTGAGAGACTGTACCCATCACCAGCAATCCAATGACGTGCTGGCCCATACCTTTGTAGAAAGTCTAGACCCACATACAAAAATTTTGCTAGACTTTGCATCGGGTGGGCAAGCTTTAGATAAGACGTATGATGAGCTGTACACGCTGTTAAATAGAATTGCACAGGAAATCCAGAATGGCACAGTGAATCATCGAGAGGGGCAGGAAAGGGAGCAGGGTTGATAGAGGTAGATGGTATGAATGTCTTGGCGGCACAGCTAGCTTCATTCCAGCATAAGATTATGACTCAATTCAATAAACTGAGTATGAACCAACAGCAGGGTCAGGTTAATGCAGTTCAGCAAGCTCCGAGTTGGTGTGAAATTTGTGGGAATAATGGGCACAATGTAGAATCTTGTGGAGCCAATCCGGAATCAGTCAATTTTGTTGGGAATGTGCAGAGAAACACTCAGAATTTTGGAAACAACTACAACAAAAATTGGCATAGCCACCTGAATTTTTCTTGGGGTGGAAATCAAAAGCAAGGTTATCAGCAACCTCAACAGCAGCAGTATCAGCAGAATAGGCAGAATGATGGCCATTTTGAGAAGCAACATTGAGGAAACGTTGCAGAAAATCATGGAGACCCAGACTCAATTAGCAGAAAATCAGGCGAGGATAGCATCAGACTTGAAGAATCAACAGTTGGCCACCCGCAATCTAGTAAAACAGATAGGTCAGATAGTAGCTGCTCAAAATATGAGACCGCAGGGAGGAATACCAAGTGACACAGATCCTAACCCCCGTCAGGTCAACTCCATCAGTCTGAGGAGCAGCAAACAAGTAGCTGATGCAGTTCCAAAAGAGAAAAGAAATGAGGTGCAGCCGGAGTTGGCCAGACAAGGACCATCCACTGACAAGGGAGAGAATCAGAGTGCTGTGCAACAAAATGCACAACCTTCATTGCAGCCAACATAAAGACCACCACCACCATTCCCTCAGAGATTCAGAAAGAGCAAGGAGGAGGAATGCTTCAAAAAGTTCTTGAGATTTTCAAAGAACTTCACATAAATTTGCCTTTGCTTGATGTTTTGCAGGGAATGGCCAAGTATGCTAAATACTTGAAGGATGTAATGGCCAATAAAGTCAGATTGGTGGTTGTCCAGATAGTAGCACTGACGGAGGAATGCAGTCACAGGGTATTAAGCAAAATTCCTAAAAAGCTCAAAGACCCAGGGAGTTTTACCCTCCCCATACAGATTGGTAAAGCTGAGATGATACAAGCTTTATGTGATCTAGGGGAAGAAGTTAATCTAATGCCCCTATCTTTATTTAACACCCTAGGGTTAGGGAAACTGCGACCAACAAGATTGATGCTACAGCTGGTGGATAAGTCACGAGTGGCACCGGATGGAATTATAGAGGACCTTCTCATCAAAGTGGGTAAGTTTATTATACCCGCTGATTTTATTATCTTAGATTTTCATGTTAATGACCAGGTACCCTTAATCTTGGGAAGACCATTATTGGCCATCGGAGGAGCGGTAATTGACTTAAGAGTAGGGACCCTAAAAATGAGGATCGAGGATGAAGAAGAACACTTCAGAGTATACCAAGAAATGAACCCACCCACACACTACAGAAACCTTTGTAAGGTTAGTGTGTTGTCAGAGGATAAGTGTGGGGTGGGTGATTCCACTGGTCCACGGTCAAAGGTAATGATAAGTGTTCAGACCGAGTCTGATAAAGGGCTTCAGAGTAAGTTGGAAGACGAGAGGAACAGAGTGGGGCTATTTCCTCTAAAAATCAAAAGAAAAGAAGATGGTTCTCGAAAGGGAACCCAGGTATGAGGATGTCCATAAAAGGATAGTCCACGTCGTGCCGCGACGTAAAATAAGGCGCTGCTTGGGAGGCAACCCAAGGGTACCACAGGTACAATTTGTGATTGTTGTTTATGTTGATTTTGGTTATTTTCAACTTGTGTTGTTTTTGGTTGAAAGTTAGGTACAGATGGAGGGGAAGTCTGAGTACCCTTGGAGGAGAAAGCTAAGAAGCATGAAAGATAAAAAGTGGGGGGTTGAATACCCACTTGTGCAAAAATGAAGAAAAACATGTTGTTAGCTAGGCATAGAGGTCAGGGAGTATTTTTCACCCTTTTGAATTTTAATTAGATGCTTTGGGGACATAGCATGATTCAAGTGTGGGGTGAGAGGAATTTCAAAAATTTTGTGCTTAATGATTTTTGGTGAATTAGTGCTTGATACATATTGGAAAAATTTTTGAGTTGAGTATGACTTCATCACTCGTTGGTTTTTCTTTTCGATTCTTTTTAGATGGGGGGGGGGGTCTTTGAACCGAAGAATAAAAATTTTCTTTGTTTGTATATAATGTTTTTAGTCATAGTTAGAGACTATTTTCGACGATGGATGGATGACGACCGTCTTGAGGAAAATTAGTCAGTAGGTTTTGGTTTTTGAACCCGTAGCTAATTGATGGCTTGATGTTCTTGTTATGTGCTATACATGATTGTAAGATACAAGTGTGGTTAGTGTTGAAGCATAAGAGGTGTATAACTTTGTTTGAGTCACTTAGGCTCTTGAATTTGACTTGATGTGATTGAAGCTTAATTCTGAATTCTTGTGATTAGTTGTGTAAGAGTCTGCTGAATGTGTCTTGAATTGAGCATGTGTTGTGAGTGTAAGTTTTTCGAATATTCTGTGCTATTATGGAATGTCTAGAACTTTCTTGGTGTGTATATAAAACGAAATGAAGGATGTGGACTGTAGGAGATGATTTAGGCATTTCTTTGAATGAACCTAATTTTTATCCCTCACTTCACCTACCTTGAATGTTGAATCCTAGTGAGCCCCATTGATCCTTAAGCCTATTTTTGATAGCTACAACATAAGCTTAATCCTTTTTCTTTCATTAGCCTTGAATTTGATCCAAAACTCCTAACCGTTTAAGGAAAAAATCCAAAAGAGTGAAGGAGTGAGAAGTATGAAAAAGAAGGAAAAGTAGCAGTTGTAAAAGTTGAGAAAGGTCAAAGGTGCACTTGTTTGAAAATTCCTGAGTATTGGTAGGGAATAAGAAATAAATGAATGAAAAAGTTGCTTAAGTACCCCTTACTAATCATCTGAATGTGCTTAAAGAAATCGAAACAAGAAGAGGAAATTCAAGAGTGTAAAGAATGAGGAGGAAGTAAGAAAAGAGATGTCCTTAATGAAGGTTGGAGTTATTAAAAGCGCTTGGGGAAGACAACCACTGTTATTGTCCATAATGTTACCGACCCGTCCCTTGGCTCACATTACAACCCATTAAGTCCTACTTGATCTTACGTTCATCCATCCTTAAATTAGTGGAGTAAAACACTAAAGGCAAGCTTATGGTTCACCTCATGATGCATGTGAATTCTTTGAGAGAGCGAGCGTAATTCTATTCATATACCCATACATGTTGTGATTTGAAAATTTGTGAGTAAAAATGGGTAACTCTCTTGTTGTGAAGGCACATGTTTAATGAGAGATAATATTCATGTCGGATTTCCTGATCGGTTGATTTTCATGAGTTTGCTAAGATTGAGAGTCGATTCTTGAGGTTAGGAAGTCTTAATGTAGTTGTATATCATTTCATTGATTAAATTGTGCATGCTCTATTTTTAACTTGTTATCTCAAACAATCATTGTAGCTGTAGCTCGAATTTTCTTGCTAAATTAGTTATGTTTGAGTCTTCATTTACATGAGATGTAAAAGAGTTGTTCGAGGACGAACAAGGCTTTAAGTGTGTGGTGGATGATCTTGGGCAAAATAGCATGCCCAAGTGATGCTTTATAACTTAGGTTTGTCTTGTTTATCGACTTAATTATATGCATTCTCATGTACTTCTATGTAAATGTGAATATACATACTAACCAACATGATTAGTTCTTGTTTTTTTAGGTTTAAAATGAATTTGAGGAACTAATCCATGAGTTGGTGAAGTGGAGGCACGGAATCAGAAGTAAAACACGAACATCGGCAAGGGAGACACGCGAAACAGCCCCCTGCCATGTTTGCAACGTGCCACGGCAGGCAGGCTGCACGAACAGTCGCGTGCCACGGCCCCTACCGCGCTGCTCACTGCCAATGCGGCAGGGGGCTGCTTGCGGACTGTTTTGGATTTCCAGTGTGCCTACGCGATGCCTCCGTGTCACGGAGGTAAATTGGCGCGTTCACCTCCGTGACACGGAGCTATTTCATGCCGGGCATAATTTTATACACCTCTCATTTACTATAAATAGGTCCCTTAGCTCCTAAAAACTTTTTGTCACATAATATTTCTGAAAAACTACCAAGGAGTGAAGGGAGAAGTGGGAGAACTCACCTAGGGTTCTTAAATTTCATCTTCTTTTCTACCAATTCTTGTAAATATGTTACGTTAATTATGTTTTCTTGTAATTATACGAACTTGAGTGGCTAGAACCCTTCCTCTACGGTTGAAGCCACAAGGTATGATTGTGACTATGTGAATTTGTTTTGGTTTTAAGTTATTAATTGTTGTTTTGTCTTATGTCTTAATTATGGTTGTTTTTATGATTGATCACCATGAAAACACACACGTTACACCTAGGTAAAAGCTTGAGAAAGTAAACCTAGGCAAGAACCAAGAATGTAGGGAGCGAGTTTGTATCTTACGATATAATTCGCGGTTAGGATAAGAAATTATACCTAATTTGCCGTGCTTGGTTGCTAAAAGCGGATGAGCTAGAAACCAACTTAGAATTATCACATCACCACTCATAGAAGTAGTTGTGAAGCTAAGTTGAGTTAAATGATTAGAGGTACAAAAGTCCCTAATCAAGAGCATAAACCCCGTAAACCACATTCCCATAATTGAATTGCCCACGAACTACAATGTCACATCCCCGCTCAACGATGTAGTTGTGAGGCTAGTTTGTCGTGTTTAGAGGCTTGAAAGACCATGAACATGCAATTGTAATTATGTGAGACGACAATTGATAACTTCATACTTAAACCATTACAAAGCGTAGTATCGCATGATTATCTGGCCTTAGCTCTAGTTGCTTCTTGAATGATTTCAGAGTATTTCTGTGACCACCCCTAGACTTAATTAGAATTTATCGAAAACTTCTATAATCAACACTGGTGAAAGTTAATATCACACTTGAACTTGATAATTAGCTGAATTGGTCCAGTCCCTGTGGGTTTGACATCCGGCTCTTAAAAAGGGCCACTGTATTACTTGTAAGACCACGTACGCTTGCGTGTGCGCTTGGGCGCAGTCATCAATAAGTTTTGGCACCGTTGCCGGGGAGTCTCAACAAGTTTTTGGCGCCATTGCTGGGGATACAACATTGATTAGACCTTTAATTGCAGTCATACCAGATATCTATGAATTCTAACCCTGTAATAGAAAGTGATTTGAGAACAAAGGCTCAGTCTATATTAATCCAGTGCCAGTTAAAAAGGGAAGAACCCTTCTCAGTGTTCTATCTAGTTCCATGTTAGTTTCATGTCCTTTGGTCTCTTTTGTTCCATAGCATGCATGTTCAATTTAGATATTCAGTTCCGATGTGTAACGTCAGCCTGAAGTCAGATACTCCATTGGTGTAGCGGTAATTGATTGATTTTGGGATTTCAGTTCTGTCCCCATCCCTTCAGTATGTTTAGCCAACATTCGAGGACGAATGTTCCGAAGGGGGAGATATTGTAACACCCCAAAAGTCCCCAAGATTTAAACCAGGAATTTGAAATATGCTTAGCAGAAAAATCTACAAAAGTGCCTCAGAATGACTCATCTAATGAGTCGTTATTGGAACTAACGGGTCATTGAAGCAGTCGCTGGAAGTGCTTCAAGAAAGTTTCCAGGTGATACCATGAGAGGAGGTACGAGTCATTATCGGAGACAGTCTTGGTGAGCTTGTAGACTTGGACTACTGGGAAAGAACGAGTCAGGTGACGACCTGCTGTTTGCTTTAAAGGGTCGTCGTGAGGAGTCGTGGATTGGAGCCCAAGGTTTCAGGTCAGTGGCAACAGATGGTTTTCAAGGGCCATTGGAGATAGCAACGATCCGTGGTGTTGATCATGGGAAGGGATTTAAGGGTTGGTCTAGTGGGGACGGCGGAAGGACTGACGAGTCATTGGATCAAGTAACGACTCATCATGTCAGTCATTGGGTGGATTACCAGTTGAGAAACCAGTGTAGTTAATGGAAGGTTTTGATGAGTCGTTAGATGTAGCAACAACTCATCCTGTCGATCGTTAGTTGGAGAAGCTGAAACTGTGAAGTAAATCCCAAAAACAATGGATGGTCACCACGAGTCGTGGTGAGGACTAACGACTCATTGTGAGGGTCTTGGTCTCAGATCGGCCAGATTTTCATGTTTTTCCCAGGGTTATTTTGGTAAAGTCCTATGCTTCCAGTTTTAGAGTGACGTCGTTTTGGGCTTCTTCATTCTCTCAACTCTCCTTCCTTTCCTCTCAAGATCAAGGATCCACCAAAGGTTTTCATCAAGGCTTCAAGGTGTAATTTTGAGTAGGGTTTCTCATACCAGGTATGTGGGTTTTCAACAAGGATATTCTTTCATCCTTGTGCCCCAAAATATTTTATCAAAAACCTGATTCCAATTATTCTAGAAAAGATGACCTAGGGTTTTGATTGATGGGTGATTTCTTCTATGTCTTCTATGAATTCTAAAACCCACTAGGATTATAAGATAATTTTGATTATGAAATTATTTGAATATCTTGAATTATGTGTTAGATGGTGAAAATGCATGGTTATAAAATGTTCTTCATGAGATGGCTTGAACGATGATTAGGGTTTTATTATTGTCCACTCAATTATATCAATAACTCGTATCCATGTATAAAATATGTGAAGATCGTAAGTATTTCCAAAATGATTAGAATATACTATTTGCTAAATATGTTGAGATGGAATTATAGTGTATGGGCTTGATCAATTGAAAGCAAATATGTATTTTCATTATGTTTTTGTTGGAGCTGGTTTGGTTATGAGGTAAATCTATGATAGTGGCCTAATTATTGCATCTTCCTCATGAATTGGAGTGTATTATGAAATGGGTCCTATGAAATGAAAATCTATGCTTCTCCCATGAATTCGTTGTAAATGTTAAGGTATGAGTTAAATGTTTGGGCTTCCGTAAATCTATGTGTGTAAAACAATATATCCATGCTAAAGTGTAACTTGGACCTACGGACCACGCATGACCCTATGTTATATGTTGTATGTTATGAACTTGGAACTTGGATTTTGTGGAAGTGTAATGTATGATATGAATCTATAGTAGTCGATAAATGTAAGATGTGTGAATGAAACGTTGACTTGGTCCCATGATGTTATGAATGGTAATGATAACGCATGAGAATGATATTTCAGACTGCTGGGATTGTTGTTATTAGAAAGTAGCCCTAATCCTTTGTAAATGAATGTCGTATGATGAAACCAGTAAATGTTTGTGTTTTTGATTAGCTGTAGCAAGAATAGACCAATTGTACAATATCAGAGTAATGCTCCTTATGTTCTAGTCAGCCAAGGACTCTCCATAGCCGAGAATGTTTCCCTTGGTCAGGTCAAGACTCTCCATAGCAAAGAATGATTCCCTAGCTTAGTCGGGATTCTCCATAGTAATGAATGACTCCCTAGTTTAGTCAGGATTCTCAATAGCAGAGAATGACTCACTAGTTCAGTCGGGACTCTCCATAGCAGAGAATGACTCCCTAGTTCAATCGGGACTCTCCATAACAGAGAATGACTCGCAAGTTCAGCTGGGACTCTCCATAGCAGAGATGACTCTCTTAGTTTAGTTGGAAATCTCCATAGTAGAGAATGACTTCCTTAGTGTAATACCTAGGGAACCCAAGGATCAGACCGGGGAGTCAAACAGATAAAAACTGAAATTTTGCACCAGGTCACATAACGAATCATGAGGAGGCTCGTGAGGAGTGACCATGAGTCTTGAAGTGACTCGTGGTCCAGCAAGGTTTGTAGGGTGTGTTGAGAAGACCACGGGAATGAGCACAAGTCGTGGTCAGGCCTCACGACTTGTGAGATCCCTCGTGGCCTAGAATGGTTGTTTTGCAAAGTGGGATTGGGCAATTGTTATACTCTGGGAACCTACAGATCAGACCCGGGAGTCAAATGGAAAAAATCTGGTAAATGTTGCAGCAGTGCAGGATGAGTCGTTAGACGACTTGTGAGGAGACCTCACGAATCGTCAGGTGGCTCGTGGGAAAACTAGAATGGGCTGAGGAGCTGAGGTCCCCATGGGCGTGGGAATGACTCATGGTCAACTACCATGAGTAGTCAGGTCTCCTATGGGGCGAGATTGAGGGTTTCCTAGGAGGTCTGACAAGTGCACCTAACGGATTGGATCCCACGAGTCGTGGTCTATCCCAACAACTCGTGAGGTGGGTCGTGAGCAAGCCAGGGAATTTTTTTATTGAGGATGAAGCAATGTACTTCATGGAAGGTGACCATGACTAGTGGTCACTTGTGACGAGTCATTGAGTCACCCATTACGAGCCCAGTCCACTTGATATCCAGTGTATTTGATGGGCGACCCGACGAGTCGTCACCCATCCTGACGAGTCATCAGGTCACCCGTTAGGGTCACCTGGCAATTATTTCCTGCGAGTTAGTAAGGGCCTTCTCATAATTTCCTACACTCTTAAGACCTAAGCTACATCATTTTGAGGTCGGGACAGGGTCTTTTAAGGGGAATTCATTCATGATAAACCTCATTTTGATGCATGTAAGAGGATAGAAGTAAGAGGAAAGGGATTCAAGTGTTCTTCTTCAGTTCTTCAAGCTTCTATCTAGGGTTTTTCAAGGGAGTTAAGAATCGAGAAGTTCCAGGTATATGGGGTTTTGAATGGGTGGTTTAGTCCCTACCCATGCCCAATTTCTCCCTAATTCTATGATTAAGTTATCGATTCTTGATGCGTCATAACCCAAATGCATGTTTCCTCAAAACTCGATATGAGCTTGTTGTAGCATGTCCAAAATCATGGGTTTCGAATTATTGGGCTGTTGTCACTTGTTTTATTCAATATTGGGTGATTTAATCTCTCAAAGCATATGTGCCTAAATCATGAGGATTTTAGTGAAATTCATGTTTATTGTGATTTTTCAAGCATGATATGAACTTTTTGAATTTTAAGCATGTTTTCAATTACTTATGTTATTATGATCACGTTTCCTATAAATCAAGAATTTCAAGTATGATTGGAATTATGGGAAATGCTCACATGTCGCTCATGATTTATGAACTATGATTTTGGCCGATCCACGGGCCCAATTCCATGGATAGTATTACGAATTCTCAAGCATGTTATGATTATCATGATTTAACTAGCCATGCACATCATGTATAAATTTCAATGAGCACGTTGTATATTTTGGGAGTAGTACTTAACACCGAGTAGGTTCAAGGCCTAGTTTACGCCCCGAATCTCAAAACTATGTGCCACCGTAGATTAAGTTTGGGACCTCCTCAGTGACTGTCCCATTTTGCCCTATGGGGCCTTCATGAGTGATATCAAGCCTTTCATGGTTCATACCCTTGGCAAGGTATGAATGGCCTCCCGACTAGGCTTACAGTTCGGGCTCCATGTGTGCTCATATGGGGTATGTCGGTTATAGAAATCTCCAACTGTTCCTCAGGTTTTAATGCATGTATGATTATGTTCTTTTGGCTCAAGTCGTGTTTTATGAAATTTTTTCCCTCGTGTTATGACTATGATAGGTTTATGAACATTTCGGAAATGTTGAGCCTTATTATATATTTATGATTTCAATCTTTGTAATCACGATGTCCCCACTCGTATAACTTTTACGTTTTCGAGTATTGTTTTGCATAACTCGCACACTCAGTACATTTCAAGTACTGATCGCATACTTTCTATGCTATATCGTTTCATGATACAGGACCCAGCTCCCAGCCTCAGCCCTACTCGTAGTCGGTTGTTAGAGTTAGCACCTACTTGGTTGGTGAATCCTCATCTTTCGAGGGCTAGACTTTTAGTTTCCTTATGTATTTTCAATTTTAGTGTTGTTGAGTTAGTTGGGGTCTTGTCCCATCAACTTGTCCAGATTAGATGCTTTTCAGACTTATGTATGTGTTTAGCTTCGGATGCTTATTTTGATGTTATGTTGAGTTAGACTTCTGCTGAGTTTATATCGTTGATTCTTCAGTAGATATATACTGAGTTAGATGTATGCTTATGCCTTGTGTCGACTTGGGGTCTCTCGGGGTCCCTTGTCCCTTGTCTATGATCGGGGCTTCCGTTTGGGTCGTGAAAAACTTGGTATCAGAGCCATAGGTTTGATGTGTACTAGGGTGTCAGAAAGTCGCGTTAAGTAGAGTCTTTTTCATGGGTGTGAAGCGCACCACACTTATGAAGAAGAGGCTACGAGACGTTTAGGAAATCTTCCCTTCTTTCATGATCTATGTCATGCGATGAAAAGTCTTTAAATCCTTCTAATTCGTGCTAATCGCGATTGAAGAATCATGGCTTCTCAAAAGGATGAACGGAAGGAGGAATAGAAATAGAGCAGGCCACGAGGATGGAAATGGTTATGGGCATCAACCAGCCCCACCAGTTCAGGAGCCTCAGGCACTGGAGCCAGCCGCTCATGTTGAGTTCTGGGCCGCTATTCAGATGCTTGCGCAGGCCTTGACCGCTCAGGTCAATCAATAGGCTGTTGCGCATGTTCCGCACAATGGCAATGCAATGGCAGCTCAAGTCAGAGACTTCTTGAGGATGAACCAGCCGGAGTTCTTGGGGTCCAAGGTAGATGAGGACCCGCATGATTTAATTGGTGCGATTGTCAAGATCATTGAGTCATTGGGGTGAGTAGTGTTAAGTGTGCAGAGTTGGCCTCCTACCAGTTGAAAGGGGTTGCGTATATCTGGTTTCGCCAATGGAAGGATAGTAGGGTCGCAGGAGTAGGTCCGATCACAGAGGAAGAGTTTCATATTGCATTCCTAGATCGGTTCTCCCCTCGAGTGATGAGGGAGCTGAAGGCAGCTGAGTTTGTAAACTTGAAGCAGCGGAGAATGACAGTGTAGGAGTATTCTCTTGAGTTCACTTGCCTATCGAAATATGCCCCGGAGTTAGTGGCTGACCAGAGGACGCGAGTGAGCAAATTTGTGCATGGTGTTCGGTTCGCGTTATATGGGTATATAACTACACGCAAGTGCACGTGGTCGAACAAGTAGTAAAGTGGCTTAAGTAAGCCAAGTATCGATCCCACAGGGACTGGGATGAAGTGCAATCTGCTCAAGTGTACTATATTTTAATTCTAAAAAATGCAGACAACAGTGTAACCAAGAGTTTGATATTTTGATTTATAATTTTTATGCTAAATCTAAAACAACTATCTAATGTGAGTCTGAACTATGAATGAGAGCATGCTGAGGTTAAACGAACATGTAATGAAATTAATTATCGACATAATTTGGTTAGTCTTTTCCTCCGGTTGCTAGTCAAGAACTATTGCCAAGAGATTAAAACTCTCGTATTCAACCCCACTTAAGAATCATGAACCATCCACCTACATTTCTGTGATTAAATGCAATTCATGTTCTAGCCATACAAACCCGGTTCCTAAATTGACTAATACGACTTTCAGGTATATTTCTATCCTGAAAGTAAATCAATTCTCAATTTTCCCAAACTAAGAAAAGATCATATCCTATTAATTTACAACTTTTCAATTTCTTGCTCTCTCGAGTGAAACCGTAGTTTTTAGATTTACATTAACGTAGGCCACACATTAATGCAGTAAGAACAAGAATTAATAGAACAACCATGGAAGAAAAGATGAAAAACCAATATGATCAACAATCACATTTCACTACAATTGTTCATAACCTCAGCAAGAAGATGAATTAGCCACTCATTTGTGGATTAAACATCGTTAAATGAGTGTTAAACATACAAGCAATTGAATACAAGGAGAAGGAAAGAGAGAAAAACCCTGATAATTTCATCCCCTTAACTGCCTGTAACCCACGTTCTTGCTCCACCAAGTCAGAATATCTCAAATAAAATCTAAGTGTGCTATTTATAGTAGTGGGACTTTTTTCCGGAATAACAAGCAACGTGTCACGGAGTGCATCGCGGAGCACTGCCTCCATGACACGCCACTGACGTGAAAGCTCTCTGGAAATCACCCGAAATTGACCTTGGCAGCACCCTGCTGCGTTGGCAGCGTGTCACGCTGCTTGGGCAGCGCGTTGACACCTCATTGTCGCGCAGCCAACCTGCCGTGGCACGTTGCCAACGTGCAGGTGGGCTGTTGTGATCAGCCTTCCTACCGTGGCACGTTGCCGACGCGCAGGTGGGCTGTTTTGTGCCTCCTCTTTGCCGACGTTCGTGGGTTAATTCTGTTTCCAAGCCTCTACTTCACCAACTCATGGATTAGTTACTCAAAAGTCATCAAAACCTACAAAACAAAGGCTAATCATGTTGGTTAGCACTTATCCTCGCATTCATATAAAATTACATGAAAATGTATACAATTACTTAGATAAACAAGACTAATTTAAGTCACAAAGCATATCTCGGGCATGCTATTTTTGCCCGTGATCACAACCCCACAAATAGAGCATGCATGATTTGATCATTGAAATGAAGTACAACTATGTTAAGACTTCTTAACCTCTAGAATCGACTCTCAATCTTAGCAAACTCATACAAATCAACTGATCAAGAAATCCAACATGAATTATATCCTTCATTAAACATGTGCCCTCACAACAAGAGAGTTACCCATTTTCACACACAAATTTTTAAATCACAACATGTATGGGTAAATGAATAGAATTACGCTCACTCTCGCAAAGAATTCACATGCATCATGTAATGACCCATAAGCTTGCCCTTAGTGTTTTACTCCACTAATTTGAGGATGTTTGAACGTAAGATCAAGTAGGACTTAATGGGTTGTAATGTAAGCTAAGGGATGGGTAGGTACTATTCTGGCCAGTAATAGTGACTATCTTCCCCCAAGCGCTTTTAATAACTTCAACCTTCATTAAGGATATCTCTTCCCTTACTTCACGCTCATTCTTTTCAATCCTGAATTTTCTCTTCTTGTTCCCATTTTTCTTTAAGCACACTCAGCTTAGTAGTAAGGAGTACTTAAGCAAAATTTTTTTTTTCATTCATTTATTTTCTTACTCCCTACTAATAATCAACCATTTTTACACAAGTACACCTTTGTCCTTTTCTCAACTTTCACAACTTCTACTTTTCCTTCTTTTTCACGCTTCTCACTCCCTCGTTCTTTGGAATTTTTTCACTTAAGCGCTTAGGAGTTTTGGATCAAATTCAAAGCTAATGAAAGAAAAAGGATTAAGCTTATGTTGTAGCTATCAAAGAATAGGCTCAAGGCTCAATGGGGCTAACTAGGATTAAATATTCAAGGTAGGTAAAGTGAGGGATAACATTTATGTTCATTCAAAGAAATGCCTAAATCATCTCCTACAATTCACATCCTTCATTTCGTTTTATATACACACCAGGCAAGTTCTGGACATTCCACAATAGCACGGAATATTCGAAAAACTTACACTCACAGCACATGCTCAATTCAAGACACATTCTGCAGACTCTTAACTCAGCTAATCACAAGAATTCAAAATTAAGCTTCAATCATATCAAGTCAAATTCAAGAGCCTAGGTGTCTCAAACATAGGTATACCACTTGCATGCTTCAACACTAAACATACTTGCATCTTACAATCATTTATAGCACATAACAAGAATATCAAGCCATCAATTAGCTACGGGTTCAAAAACCAACCTACTGACTAATTTTCCTCAAGACGGTCGTCATCCATCCATCGTTTGAACCAGTCTCTAATATGACTAAAAACATTATATACAGACAAAGAAAAGAAAAAGAAAATTTTTATTTTTCGGTTCAAAGACCTCCCGTCGGAAAAGAACCGAAAAGAAAAACCAACGGGTGATGAGGTCATGCTTAATTCACAAAATTTTTTCAAAATTTTCAAATTTCTCACAAGCATTACATTCACCAAAAATCGTTAAGCACAACAAATTTTTTTTGAAATTTCCCTTGAAATTTCCCTCACCCCACACTTGAATCCTGCTATGTCCTCATAGCATCAAATTAAAATTTAAAAAGGGTGAGAAATACTCCCCGAGGCCTTTAGGCCTAGCTAATAGCATGCCTTACTTCAACTTTGCACAAGTGGGTGTTCAACCCTACACTTTTTCTCTTCCGTGCTTGTTAGCTTCCTCCTCCACGGGTACGCAGACTTCCCCTCCATCTGTGCTTAACTTTCCACCAAAACAACACACGATGAAAAATAAATAAAATCAACTTAAATGCAAGAAATTAAAATGGTACCCATGGTACCCTTGGGTTGCCTCCCAAGAAGCGCCTAATTTTACGTCGCGACACGACGTATCCAGTTTCACCGCTTTTTCCTCCACCTTGAAGATATGAATCTCACCCCTAATTTCTTTTCTAATTTCCTCTTATGTTCTAGGGGTGGTGGTGAAAAAGTGTAAGGACCAAGTAGTAGATGTTGCCTTTTGCACTTATTGGCCCTTAAGTAAGCGAAGTCATTTTGTCTCTCCGAGTCGACATATTTCAAAATATATGGGGCTTGGTCCTCCTCTAGACATTTCTCTATAAACTTGGAAGACTCTATTTCTATGTTGTCAACCAAACTTAATGTTGAAAAATGCGTCGAGTGTGGTCCGATACACCTCAACTCTGAAACTGCATTATCCTTGACCTCCTTACTTGTATACACCTTCTCAGCATCGACATCTATCTCTCCATTACTGTCAACTGACGAATACTCTATCTCTTCTTCCATGAATGGATTTTCCATAAGTTTGAGCCCATCACGGGGACACTCAAGAGATTCTAATTGTTGGGCTTCATCAAAAAATTCACCCTTGTCTTCCTCTTGTAGTTCCTCTTGAATATCGGCTAAAACTGTTACCTGCAATTTATCACAAGCTTCAGCCTCAGCAATCATCTCCGTGAATTTGACGCTCATCCTTTCTAGAGCCTCTGCATTCTCTTTTTGCTGAATTCTCAATACTGCCATCGCCTCCTTCATTGCTTCTGATTGCTCCAGGAGTTGTTTCAACATGTCTTCTATTTGAACTTGGCGTCCCAAGTCCTCATTTTAAGCATGCCTATATTCAGCAAAAACAATAGAAGGATCATAGTAGGGGCTTGGGGGAGGTTAATATGCATTCGGACAGCCATCCCAATGGCCATCTTGACCACCACATATATTGCACGTGTTACAGTGTTGCCACGAGTGGTGTCCTCCACAATTCAGACAATATTCGCTAAAATATGAATGTCCACCATTTAAACCATTTGTATTCCACGATGTCATGTCAATAAGGGTATTCAAAGAAAGAAAAAAAAATAAAATGAAAAAGAATTAAAACAAACACTAAGACCAAGTTGTCAGCACTAAGAAAAAGAATATAGTAAATTTACACTTAAGAAAAATTTACTAATTGCCAGTCCCCGGCAACAGCGCCAAAAACTTGTTCGGTTCGCGTTATATGGGTATATAACTACACGCAAGTGCACGTGGTCGAACAAGTAGTAAAGTGGCTTAAGTAAGCCAAGTATCGATCCCACAGGGACTGGGATGAAGTGCAATCTGCTCAAGTGTACTATATTTTAATTCTAAAAAATGCAGACAACAGTGTAACCAAGAGTTTGATATTTTGACTTATAATTTTTATGCTAAATCTAAAACAACTATCTAATGTGAGTCTAAACTATGAATGAGCATGCGGAGGTTAAACGAACATGTAATGAAATTAAGTATCAACATAATTTGGTTAGTCTTTTCCGCCGGTTGCTAGTCAAGAACTATTGCCAAGAGATTAAAACTCTCGTATTCAACCCCACTTAAGAATCATGAACTATCCACCTACATTTCTGTGATTAAATGCAATTCATGTTCTAGCCATACAAACCCAGTTCCTAAATTGACTAATATGACTTTCAGGTATATTTCTATCCTGAAAGTAAATCAATTCTCAATTTTCCCAAACTAAGAAAAGATCATATCCTATTAATTCACAACTTTCCAATTTCTTGCTCTCTCGAGTGAAACCGAACTTTTTAGATTTACATTAACGTAGGCCACACATTAATGCAGTAAGAACAAGAATTAATAGAACAACCATGGAAGAAAAGATGAAAAACCAATATGATCAACAATCACATTTCACTACAATTGTTCATAACCTCAGCAAGAAGATGAATTAGCCACTCATTTGTGGATTAAACATCGTTAAATGAGTGTTAAACATACAAGCAATTGAATACAAGGAGAAGGAAAGAGAGAAAAACCCTGATAATTTCGTCCCCTCAACTGCTTGTAACCCACGTTCTTGCTCCACTAAGTCAGAATATCTCAAATAAAACCTAAGTGTGCTATTTATAGTAGTGGGACTTTTTCCTGGAATAATAAGCAACGTGTCATGGAGTGCATCGCGGAGCTCTGCCTCTGTGACACGCCACTGACGCAAAAGCTCTCTAGAAATCACCCGAAATTGACCTTGGCAGCACCCTGCCGCGTTGGCAGCGTGTCACGCTGCTTGGGCAGCGCGTTGACACCTCATTGTCGCGCAGCCAACCTGCCGTGGAACGTTGCCAACGTGCAGGTGGGCTGTTGTGATCAGCCTGCCTGCCGTGGCACGTTGCCGACGCGCAGGTGGGCTGTTTTGTGCCTCCTCTTTGCCGACGTTTGCGGGTTAATTCCGTTTCCAAGCCTCTACTTCACCAACTCATGGATTAGTTACTGATAAGTCATCAAAACCTACAAAACAAAGGCTAATGATGTTGGTTAGCACTTATCCTCGCATTCATATAAAATTACATGAAAATGTATACAATTACTTAGATAAACAAGACTAATTTAAGTCACAAAGTGTATCTCGGGCATGCTATTTTTGCCCGTGATCACATGGTATAGCAGGGTATTTGGAGAAGGAGTGCTAGATTTCTATTCTTCACCAGGATATGGATTTCCCTCCATAATGCTGTACGCCCAATAGATGGAGGCGGCACATTCGAGAGAGAGGGAGGCCAAGAGGGCCAGGATTGAGGATCACAGATTCTCTCAGCAGAGGTCTGGTAGTGGACACCGATAACAGAATCACCAGATATCATCATCCTCGCGTCTTCGGCATTGAGTGTTCCATCCAGGCCTAGACATGATCAGAGAGGGCAAGCATCAGGTTCGAGGGGTCAGAGCAGCAGACCCGCAGATTCTAGCATCCCAGCTTGTCGTAGGTGTGGTCGGGGTCACATAGGCCAGTGCTTGGCAGGTTTAGGTTCTTGTTTCAGGTGTGGGCAGCCCGAACACATTCTTAGAGATTGTCCAGCTGCAAGGCAGGATCAGGTTGGGGGATGAGGCCTAGCTTCTAGTTCAGCAGCCCCTCCCCCACGCTCAGTACATTAGGGGGCATCGACTAGCACAACTGGAGGTGAACGCCAGAATAGATTCTATGCTTTAGCATCCCATTAGGAGCAGGAGGTCTCCCCAGATGTGGTTACTGGTATGTTGCAAGTTTTCCATATTGATGTATATGCTTTTCTAGATTCGGGGGCCACCTTGTCTTTTGTGACACCATATGTGGCCAGTAGCTTCGGAGTCAGTCCCGATGTCTTGTAAGAACCCTTCTTAGTTTCTACTCCTGTAGGTGACTCAGTTATAGCTAGACGGGTGTATAGAGGTTGCCCAGTCTTACTCCTTCATAAGGTAACCTCAACAGACTTGGTAGAGTTATTCATGACCGATTTCGATGTTACTCTCGCATGGATTGGCTATTTGCATCCTATGCTTTAGTTAATGGTAGAACCCGGGCAGTAGAGTTCAGATTTTCAGGTGAGCCAGTCTTAGAATGGAAGGGTAGTTCAGCTGTGCCTGTAGGTCGATTTATTTCCTTCCTTAAGGCCAGGAAAATGATTTCTAAGTGTTGCATGTACTATCTAGTTAGGGTTAAGGATGTCGAGTCTGAAACCCCAACTATCCAATCAGTTCCAGTAGTGTGTGAGTATCCAGAGGTCTATCCTGATGATTTTTCAGGTGTCCCTCCCGAGCGGGAGATTGATTTCGGTATAATCTTCTTCTCGACACGCAACCTATATCTATTCTGCCCTACAGAATGGCTTCAGCCGAGCTAAAAGAGTTGAAGTATCAATTGAAGGACCTATTAGATTATGGCTTTATTAGGCCCAGTAAGTCTCCATGCAGTAAGAACAAGAATTAATATAACAACCATGGAAGAAAAGATGAAAAACCAATATGATCAACAATCACATTTCACTACAATTGTTCATAACCTCAGCAAGAAGATGAATTAGCCACTCATTTGTGGATTAAACGTCGTTAAATGAGTGTTAAACATACAAGCAATTGAATATAAGGAGAAGGAAAGAGAGAAAAACCCTGATAATTTCGTCCCCTCAACTGCCTGTAACCCACGTTCTTGCTCCACCAAGTCAGAATATCTCAAATAAAACCTAAGTGTGCTATTTATAGTAGTGGCACTTTTTCCTAGAATAACAAGCAACGTGTCATGGAGCACTGCCTCCTTGACACGCCACTGACGCGAAAGCTCTCTAGAAATCACCCGAAATTGACCTCGGCAGCACCCTGCCGCGTTGGCAGCGTGTCATGCTGCTTGGGCAGCGCGTTGACACCTCATTGTCGCGCAGACAACCTGCCGTGGAACGTTGCCAACGTGCAGGTGGGCTGTTGTGATCAGCCTGCCTACCGTGGCACGTTGCCGACGCGTAGGTGGGCTATTTTGTGCCTCCTCTTTGCCGACGTTCGCGGGTTAATTCCGTTTCCAAGCCTCTACTTCACCAACTCATGGATTAGTTACTCATAAGTCATCAACACCTACAAAACAAAGGCTAATGATGTTGGTTAGCACTTATCCTCGCATTCATATAAAATTACATGAAAATGTATACAATTACTTAGATAAACAAGACTAATTTAAGTCACAAAGCGTATCTCGGGCATGCTATTTTTGCCCGTGATCACATGGTATAGCAGGGTATTTGGAGAAGGAGTTCCAGATTTCTATTCTTCACCAGGATATGGATTTCCCTCCATAATGATGTACGCCCAATAGATGGAGGCGGCACATTCGAGAGAGAGGGAGGCCAAGAGGGCCAGGATTGAGGATCACAGATTCTCTCAGCAGAGGTCTGGTAGTGGACACCGATAACAGAATCACCAGATATCATCATCCTCGCGTCTTCGGCATTGAGTGTTCCATCTAGGCCTAGACATGATCAGAGAGGGCAAGCATCAGGTTCGAGGGGTCAGAGCAGCAGACCCGTAGATTCTAGCATCCCAGCTTGTCGTAGGTGTGGTCGGGGTCACATAGGCCATTGCTTGGCAGGTTTAGGTTCTTGTTTCAGGTGTGGGCAGCCCGAACACATTCTTAGAGATTGTCCAGCTGCAAGGCAGGATCAGGTTGGGGGATGAGGCCTAGCTTCTAGTTCAGCAGCCCCTCCCCCACGCTCAGTACATTAGGGGGCATCGACTAGCACAACTGGAGGTGAACGCCAGAATAGATTCTATGCTTTAGCATCCCATTAGGAGCAGGAGGTCTCCCCAGATGTGGTTACTGGTATGTTGCAAGTTTTCCATATTGATGTATATGCTTTTCTAGATTCGGGGGCCACCTTGTCTTTTGTGACACCATATGTGGCCAGTAGCTTCGAAGTCAGTCCCGATGTCTTGTAAGAACCCTTCTTAGTTTCTACTCCTGTAGGTGACTCAGTTATAGCTAGACGGGTGTATAGAGGTTGCCCAGTCTTACTCCTTCATAAGGTAACCTCAATAGACTTGGTAGAGTTATTCATGACTGATTTCGATGTTATTCTCGGCATGGATTGGCTATTTGCATCCTATGCTTTAGTTAATGGTAGAACCCAGGCAGTAGAGTTCAGATTTTCAGGTGAGCCAGTCTTAGAATGGAAGGGTAGTTCAGCTGTGCCTGTAGGTCGATTTATTTCCTTCCTTAAGGCCAGGAAAATGATTTCTAAGTGTTGCATGTACCATCTAGTTAGGGTTAAGGATGTCGAGTCTGAAACCCCAACTATCCAATCAGTTCCATTAGTGTGTGAGTATCCAGAGGTCTATCCTGATGATTTTTCAGGTGTCCCTCCCGAACGGGAGATTGATTTCGATATAATCTTCTTCCCAACACGCAACCTATATCTATTCTGCCCTACAAAATGGCTTCAGCCGAGCTAAAAGAGTTGAAGTATCAATTGAAGGAATTATTATATTATGGCTTTATTATGCCCAGTAAGTCTCCATGGGGTGAACCAGTGTTATTTGTTCGGTAGAAGGATGGTTCGATTAGGATGTGCATTGACTATCGGCAGTTAAACAAGGTCACCGTTAAGAAAATGTATCCCTTACCTAGGATCGATGATTTGTTTGACCAACTTCAGGGTGCCAAGTGTTTCTCCATGATTTATCTCAGATCGGGTATCACCAACTCAAGGTTTGGGAGAGTGACATCTCGAAAACCACTTTCAGGACTCGGTATGGTCACTACGAATTTGTTGTTATGTCTTTTGGACTAACCAATTCCTCTACAACTTTTATGGATCTAATGAACAGGGTGTTCAAGGCATATTTGGACATGTTCGTGATTGTGTTCATTGATGACATCCTTATATACTCTCGGATCGAGGAGGAGCATGCTGCTCAGTTGAGAGTGGTGCTTCAGACCCTCAAGGATCATCAGTTGTATGCAAAGTTTAGCAAGTGTGAGTTTTGGCAGGAATCGTGGAATTTTTTGGCCATGTGTTGTTGAGTGAGGGCATAAGGGTAGATTCTAAGAAAATCGATGCAGTGAAAAATTGGCCTAGATCGGTGAATCCTTCAAACATTCAAAGTTTTAAGGGTTTAGCTAGCTACTCCGGAGATTTGTTGAGGGTTTCTCCTCCATCGCAGCACCTTTGACCAAGTTGACTCAGAAGAAGGTAAAGTTTCAATGGTCGGAGGGTTGTGAGAAAAGCTTCCAAGAGTTGAAGACTCGACTCACTCCAACACCAGTGTTGACCCTACCCGAGGGTACCGATGATTTTGTGGTGTATTGTGATGCTTTGAGAATCGAACTTGGGTGTGTGTTGATGCAGCATGGGAAAGTGATAGCAAACACCTTAAGATAATTGAAAGTCCATGAGAAGAACTACCCGACCCATGAGTTTGAGTTGGCCGCGGTGGTATTCTCATTGAATATATGGCGGCATTACTTGTATGGGGTCCACATGTACGTATTTGTGGATCACAAGAGCTTGAAATATGTGTTCACGCAGAAAAATCTAAATCTTCGGCAAAGGAGATGGTTGGAGCTACTAAAGGACTACGATATGAGTGTCCTTTACAACTATTGAGACTGCGCAGCAGTGGCACCACAAACTTGTTGACGACTGCGGCCAAGTGCACACGCAAGTGTACGTGGTCTTACAAGTAATATAGTGGCCCTTTTTAAGAGCCGGATGTCGAACCCACAGGGACTGGACCAATTTAGCTAATTATAAAGTTCAAGTGTGATATTAAGTTTCACAAGTGTTGATTTATACTTTTTCAATAAAGTTTAATTAAGTCTAGGGGTGGTCACAGAAATACTCTGAAATCATTCAAGAAGCAACTAGGGTTAACATCGGATAATCATGCGATACTACGCTTTTTCATGGTTTAAGTATGGAATTATCAATTATCTTCTCACATAATTACAATTTCATGTTCATGGTCTTTCGAGCCTCTAAACACGACATACTAGCCCCACAACTACATCGTTGAGCAGGGATGTGACATTCTAGTTCGTGGATAATTCAATTACGTGGATGTGGTTTACGAGGTTTATGCTCTTGATTAGGGACTTTCGTACCTCTAATCATTTCAACAAACTAAGCTTCACAACTACTTCTACGAGTGGTGAGGTGGTAATTCTAAGTTGTTGTCTAGCTCATCCCGTTTTAGTAACCCAAGCAAGGCAAATTAGGTATAATTTCTTATCCTAACCGCGAATTATATCGTACGATACAAACTTGCTCCCTACATTCTTTGTTCTTGCCTAGGTTTACTTTCTCAAGCTTTTAACGTGTGTGTTTTCATGGTGATCAATCATAAAAACAACTATAATTAAGAATGTAAGACAAACCAACAATCAATAACTTAAAACCAAAACACATTCGCATAGTCACAATCATATCTTGTGGCTTCAACCCTAGAGGAAGGGTTCTAGCCACTCACATTCGTATAATTACAAGAAAACATAATTAAAGTAACATACTTACAAGAATTGGTAGAAGAGAAGATGAAATTTAAGAGCCCTAGGTGAGTTCTCCCACTTCTCCCTTCACTCCTTGGTAGTTTTTCAGAAATATTATGTGGCAAAATATTTTTAGAAGCTAAGGGACCTATTTATAGTAAATGAGAGGTGTATAAAATTATGCCCATCATGAAATAGCTCCGTGGCATGGAGGTGAACGCGCTAATTTACCTCCGTGTAACGCGCAGGCATGTTGGAAAACACATAAAACCGTCGCCAGGTAGAAGCTGGCCGCGTTGGCAGCGTGTCACGCTGCTTGTGCAACGCATTTGAGGGCGTGTCATAGCCCTTGTCGCGCAGCTAGGCCTGCCGTGGCATGTTGCTGTTGCGCAGGTGGGCTGTTTCGCGTGTCCTCCGTGCCGACTTTCGCGTTTTACTTCTGATTCCATGCCTCCACTCCACCAATGGATTAGTTCCTCAAATTTATTTTAAACCTACAAAAACAAGAACTAATCATGTTGGTTAGTATATATATATTCACATTTACATAAAATTATATGAGAATGTATATAAATAAGTAGATAAACAAGACGAAAACTAAGTTATAAAGTATCACTTGGGCATGCGATTTTGCCCAAGATCACCTACCCCACACTTAAAGCCTTCTTCGTCCTTGAACAACCCTTTTACATCTCATGTAAATGAAGACACACATAACTAATTTAGCAAGACAATTCAAGCTACGACTACAATGATTGTTTGAGATAGCAAGTTAAAAATTAGAGCATGCACGATTTAATCAATTAAATGATATACAACTACGTTAAGAATTCTTAACCTCAAGAATCGACTCTCAATCATAGCAAACTAATGCAAATCAACCGATCAGGAAATCCGACATGAATGTTATCTCTCATTAAACATGTGCCCTCACAACAAGAGAGTTACCCATTTTTACTCACAAATTTTCAAATCAAAACGTATACGGGTATCATCCTATCATGCCTCGCAGCCTCCTGCCTATAGTATGTGGTGCACAACACATCCATAGACAAGACTCTACTTAGCACGGCTTGCAGACTCCCTGGTACACGACCTGCTCTGATACCAAGTTTGTCACGCCCCGCCTTGGGGGGTATGACTGGCACCTGGTGCCCTACTAGGACCTGAACTGCTAGACTACTGAGCCTGAGCACATCTGGTGCCTGGCTGGCTCTAACTCAGATTTCTGGAAACAAAGGGCTATATAACGGTTGTAAACACAGCCTCCGGCCAACTGGGCCTATAGCCACCTGTACCTGTAATAACAGCTAACCAGAAATATATCAATATAAGGGAGCCTATGTGGGCCGACAAGGCCACCATGCTATCTAGTTATCTGTAACTCAACACAAGACTACTGTAAGACTACGTGACCGGCAAGGTCACCACTATTGTCAAACTAAGGCCTCACACGGCCAACATAAACTGAAATGCTAAATAGCTATAACAAACTGCACGGCCTCACATGACCGGCTCAACTGACCACAGGAAAATATATACAGACTGCAAGCCTCTAAGAATACTGATAAGATAGTCGGGATAGGGTCCCGACCTACCCGTACTGTACAACAAAAGGAAATGATATAAACCTCTGAAATATAGGGCTCCGGATGACAGGAGCTGATGACTCTGCGCTGGCTAGGATCACGAGGGATCGTCTCCTCGTCTATGAGTACCTGCAGGCAAGTAATGTAGCGCCCCACTGGGCGTCAGTACCACTAGTACCGAGTATGCAAAGCAACTGAAATAATACAACTGAATACAGATAACATAACTAACAAGTCTGTGAGCAGAAGATAACTGAATCTGAAGAGCTGATAGGAACTAGATCAAACCTTTCTGCAATGATAGGCAGGAGCGGGTATGTAGTCACGGCGGCCTGCTGTCTATTAACTAATATATATATATAAAGCACATAGATACATATACATTTAGCAAGCAAGAGCCAATACCAACCCCCATAAGCCGGATGGCGCCAAACAAGCAAACAATTTATATACCTCTACCCGGGTCAAAACCAGCCCAAAATAAGTCACTCCACTCATCTGCTCACCCGCAGCTCCTCTACCGGCCCCCTGGGTCTCCGGCTCGGGCCATAGGCTCCGATATAAGCAACCGTGTCTGGGTCTGGAGGACTCCTGTGTAGACAGTAACAGATAGGGTCTGGAACCCCGGACACAACTCAACGGGGCTACCTGAAATCGGAGCTACACCTATAATAACTGAATGTACAGACAGTAACAGATAGGGTCTGGTTCCCTGGACACAAAACTCAACAGGGCTATCTCAAATCGGAGCTGCACCTGTAATGCTGATCAGACTGCTATGGGGAAAGCTTCATCCCATCTTCGTCCAAGCTGGGGACGGCATGCCACTCCTTGGAGTGACGTAAAACCCACCCGCTCAGTGGGCGACACGATTACCAACCCAGGGGCGGCGAGGAAGCTCAATAAGGTGCCCTCACGTCACATCAAGTCTCAACAAACAAATAGCACATATAAATAGCAAGCATGTATAACTGAAAAGGACTATCTGAAATTTGATTTCTTATTCTGATCTGTTTCTATACTGAACTGATTCTTTACTGATTATACTGATTCTGAAATCTTTATTTAACTGCTTGGCTCATCTGTAGCTAGGATACTATCTGTCTGAATGGCTAATCTGTAGCCATAAAACTGTCTGTCTGTCTGATTTTACTTTATTAGCCTTTATTTTGAAAATTTGTATCTTTTTATTCAACAACATGCTTGCTAATCATACAATAAGCTATACTGGATCTGGAATGCTAACTCGCCCTTTGGCGCATGCTTTACTAACTTTCGGACTGTATACGATACGGCAACACAACTCACAATCTATTAGACTCGCCTAATTCTCAACATTCAACTCCGAGAGTTTCAAATACGGAGTTTACTATGATTTACCAAGCTAAGTCTTACTAACTTGCCGAAGAACAACTTCACATACCTTAACCTCGAGTTATCCGACTGTCGGACGAGGCTCGGTCAGTATTCCAGCTAAATCTCCCCAACTGCATTCATAAACACGTCAATTAGTACTAAATACAACACTATTTTGAAGGACGGCGTCACTTTCGATATAATTATAGCCTAAACTTGGGCTTATCGAAAGACGGTCAAAAACTTGCTATTTTCCAGAAGTCTAGAAGAGAGAAGTATTCACTTTACGGCTAGGAGTACATAGACACTAGTTTGGAGCAATTCCACTTACCTTAGCCCGGTAGCACGACGATTTGTCGGCTGAATTTCGCGAAACTAAATCCGTAGGAATGCTCCCTACTGCTAAATACTTCGGTATCTGGAGTTAATTTAAGTTTGGACAACGTTTGGCAGCGTAATCGGAAGGAAATTATCAAGGAACACTCATCCCTTTCTCCTCTCTGGTTTTTCTCTCTATTTTCACTGGAAAATATAAGAATTATTTCGTTTAAAACCGAAATGGGGCTTATATACTTGGGCCTGGACAGGCCCAATATGTCACGGAGCCAACGCGGAGGCTCCACCTCCGTGACACGTTGCCATCGCGGAGGGGCTCTGCCTCGGCTCCTTCCGCGATGGTTCGACAGGTTACCCATCCGATCCTTTCCCGGGCCTTTCTCTAGCACGTATGGCTTTCAAATATGCTTAACCAACGTGCGAATAGGCCATCTAGGTGTCGAAAATCTTACGGGGTATAACATTCTCCCCCCCTTAGGAACATTCGTCCTCGAATGAAAGTGCTATTTATAGGACTATTCAATTAACTCAACTTGCTCCTAAGGAAATTTTGGCAGAGTTTCCCCTGTAATATGGACTATCCCGAGGACCTGAAATGCAAAAAATTCCAATACAGGTACTGTACACAATACTTTAAGATTCACTGGATAGCTAAACATCAATCTTTCTCATTTATATATACACAACCACAAGGTACTGCATAAGTAATAATACGGACATACCTGTCGCCTGACTAGGCCTGGAATAAGTGAGGATATCTAGCTTTCATATCTTCCTCAGTCTCCCACGTCATCTCCTCTCGGTTCCTGTTATGCCATAATACCTTGACAGACGCAATATCTTTAGTTCTCAATCTACGAATCTGTCTGTCTAAGATGGCTACTGGAACCTCTTCATAGGCCAGCTCTTCCGTAACCTGAATATCCTGGACTGGGACTGCTCTGGATGGGTCTCCTATGCATTTTCTCAGCATAGATACATGAAAGACCGGATGAACGGATTCCAATTTTAGAGGCAAGTTCAACTCATATGCTACTCGGCCTATCCTTCGACGAATCTGATAAGGCCAAACAAACCTCGGGCTGAGCTTACCTTTCTTGCCGAATCTCATCACCCCTTTCATTGGGGATACTTTCAAAAATACCCAGTCATTCACATCAAACTCCAGGTCTCTGCACCGCACATCTGCATATGATTTCTGGCGGCTCTGTGCAGTCAGTAAGCATTCTCGGATAAGCTTTACCTTTTCCTCTGACTGCTGAACAATGTCTGGCCCAACCAACGCTGATTCTCCTATTTCAAACCAGCCAACGGGCGATCTGCATTTTCGCCCATATAATGCCTCGAAAGGCGCCATCTGGATGGCTGAGTGATAGCTGTTATTATAAGCAAATTCAATTAACGACAAATGCTCATCCCAGCTACCACCGAAATCTAGCACACACGCTCGCAACATATCTTCGAGCGTCTGAATTGTGCGTTCAGCCTGTCCATCTGTCTGAGGGTGGAATGCTGTACTCAAATTAATCTGCATTCCCAGACCTCTCTGAAACAACTGCCAAAATCTGGCCGTAAACTGTGCTCCTCTGTCTAAATTAATGGATACTGGTACTCCGTGAAACCTAACTATTTCTCGGATATACAACTCAACATAATCTTCAATCGAGAAAGTAGTTCTCACTGGCAGGAAATTAGCTGATTTTGTCAGTCTATCAACTATCACCCATATAGAATCATGTCTGTGTCTAGTACGAGGTAATCCTACCACAAAATCCGTATTTACTGCTTCCCATTTCCAGAGAGGCACAACTATGTCCTGAGTCAACCCGCCTATTTTCTGATGTTCCGTTTTCACCTGTTGGCAGTTAGGACACTGGGCTATAAATTCAGCAATTTCTCTTTTCATACCTGGTCACCAGTAGTTTTCTTTGATATCATGGTACATTTTTGTCGCGCCAGGGTGGAGAGAATAGCGGGCGTAATGTACCTCATTCATAATCTGCTGGCGGAGGCTTGAAACGTCTGGAACACATAGACGACCTTTACAGCGTAGCACCCTATCCTCAGTTATCTGAAAATCTGGCGCTTTACCCTACTGGATTCTGTATTTGAGCTGGATCAGGTCAGGATCCTCATATTGCCGTTCTTTCACTTCCACAACTAATGATGACACGGCAGTGTTCTGAATTACCGTTCTACCGTCCTCTGTTTCTGCTACACGAACGGCTAGCCTAGCTAACTTATGCATATCCTTGACCAATTCCCGCTTCTCGGGCTGCAAATATGCCAAACTTCCCATGGACTTACGACTGAGAGCATCTGCTACAACATTGGCTTTTCCGGGGTGGTACAGAATATTCACATCGTAATCCTTTAACAGCTCCAACCAGCGACGTTGCCGCAGATTCAACTCCCTCTGAGTGAAGATATACTGTAGGCTCTTGTGATCTGTAAAAATATCAACATGGACGACATACATGTAGTGTCTCCACATTTTCAAGGCGTGGATCACTGCGGCTAACTCCAGGTCGTGGGTAGGATAATTCTTTTCGTGTTTCCTTAGCTGTCTGGAGGCATATGTAATCACTTTACCATGATGCATCAACACACAACCTAACCCGACGCCTGATGCATCGTAATACATCGAATAACCTTCTGTACCTTCCGGCAATGCTAACACTGGGGCGGAGGTTAATCTGTCTCTCAGTTCCTGGAAGCTCTGCTCGCATGCCTCTGTCCACTGAAACTTTGCTACTTTCTGCGTCAGTTTAGTCAGAGGTGCTGCTATGGTGGAGAACCCTTCAACAAACCTCCTGTAATATCCCGCTAATCCCAGAAAGCTACGGACTTCAGTCGGAGTGGTAGGCCTAGGCCATGATTTGACTGCTTCTATTTTCTGCTTGTCAACCTGTATACCCGCATCCGACACAATGTGCCCTAAGAAGGCTACTGAGTTAAGCCAGAATTCACACTTAGAAAATTTAGCATATAACTGGCGGTCCCTGAGGATCTGGATTACTGTCCGCAAATGAGTCCAGTGATCTGCTTCAGAGCGAGAAAACACCAGAATGTCATCAATAAATACTATTACGAACAAGTCCAGGAAAGGTTTGAAAATATTGTTCATCAGGTCCATGAATACTGCTAGGGCATTCGTCAACCCGAAGGACATAACTAGAAATTCAAAGTGTCCATATCGGGTCCTGAACGCCGTTTTGGGAATATCTCTTTCACATACCCGAACCTGGTGATATCCGGACCGCAAGTCAATCTTAGAAAAGTATCTGGCCCCTTGTAGCTGATCAAACAGATCATCTATTCTGGGAAGCGGATACTTATTCTTTACTGTAACTTTGTTAAATTGCCGATAATCTATGCACATACGGAGTGAGCCATCTTTCTTCCTCACAAATAGAACTGGCGCACCCCATGGTGAAGCACTCGACCTGATGAAACCTTTATCTAGCAAATCTTTCAACTACTCCTTCAACTCTCTCAGTTCTGCAGGAGCCATACGATAAGGAGGAATTGATATAGGCTGAGTGCCTGGTAATAAATCAATTGCAAAATCTATTTCTCTTTCTAGGGGAATACCAGGTAACTCATCCGGAAACACATCAGGGAACTCGTTCACCACCGGAACAGACTGGAGCGTCGGAGATGCTGCTCGGACATCCTGAACTCTGACCAGATGGTAAATACATCCCTTAGATATCAATTTCCTCGCCTGAAGGTAGGAAATAAACCTACCTTTTGGCGTAGTGGTGTTACCTTCCACTCCCGCACTGCTTCTCCTGGAAAGTGGAATCGGACCATCTTGGTCCAACATTCAATATTGGCAAACCACGACACTAGCCAATCCATACCCATTATAGCATCGAAGTCTATCATTTCTAGCTCTACCAGATCTACTGCAGTCTGGCAGTCAGCAACCTCCACTGTACACCCTCGGTAAATTCTGCTAGCTATAATAGAGTCACCGACGGGCGTGGATACTGAAAAGGGCTGATGTAATAATTCTGGTGCAATATTGAACTTTCGTGCCACAAATAAGGTAATATACGACTAGGTGGATCCTGGATCAACCAATACATAAGCAGGGCATGAACAGATAGTCAGCATACCTTTCACTACATCTGGAGACGCCTCTGAATCATGCCTCCCTGGTAGTGCATAAGTACAGCTTGAACCCGTACCTGAACTGGAAGCTCCTGATCTACCTCGGCCTTTGCCTACTAAACCTGAAGGCCCACGCCCCGCTGAGGCTGCTGGGGCTCGTGGCCCTGCGGATCCCCTGTCCTGACTGTCTCTACTCCCCTGACCTCTACTCGGACAATCTCTCATCCGATGCCCCTCCTGTCCGCAAATATAACACCCAGTGGAGCCATATCTACAAGCTCCGGCGTGAGGTCGGCCACAATTAGGGCAGGGTGGGGGTGCAAATCTGCTCTGCTCTCCCCTTCTCTGCTGCGGGAACTCTACTGTTCTGGAACTGCCACTAGGCTCTGACTGCCCTCGTCACACATATCTACCTCGCTGCTGCTGCTGCTGTGGAGGAGGTAGGGGTCTAGGGGGTCTATCTGATAGTCGTGGCTTGGGTCCTCTCTAAACTTCCCTTTGCATCTCGTCTGATCTGTCTCTGCGGTGCTGTTCCTGACTGGTCTGCCTACTATTCTATTGCCGCTGTCTAAGACCCTCAATGGTCTGAGCAAAAGCCTGTACTCGGGCGATATCCATATCCTCTCGTAACGTAGCCGTCATACATGCCTCAGTATATTCCGAGTTCAGACCCATAATAAATCTGTGAACTCTAGTCGACATAGTATCAACAAATGCTGGAGCATAACGGGCTAAGGAGTCAAACTGTAAAGCATACTCGCGTACGCTCCTCGCCCCTTGCTCCAGATGCAAAAACTAGTCCATCCGGGCCTGTTGGATCTCTCGTGGCAAGTTACGGTCCAGGAAGGCCTCCGAGAAGCTGGTCCAGGTCGGAGGGGTAACATCTCTCCCTCGGGACCTTTCCCAACTCTCGTACCACAATATAGCTATATCCCATAACCGGAACACTGCCAGCTCAACAGTCTCCGAAGGGGTCATATGCATAACCCGGAAAATTCTCTGCATCTGATCCAGAAAGTGCTGAGGTTCCTCTGCCTGATCTGACCCAGTGAACTGTGGTGGACCTAGTGCCAAAAATTCCCTGACCCTGGAACTACCTGACCCACCTGAAGGCTCTGCTGCTATAGGTGGCATCGACTGGCGCTGTGTGGCCATCATCTGTGCCAACAAAACTACAGCGCTATGAACCTCCTGATCTAATGGCGAAGGCACAGGAGCTATCGGGGGCAGTGTAGTGCCCAACGGCTCCTGATGTGAGGGGGACTGCTGAGAGGGCTGCGATGAAGCCTCTATATCGCCCTCAGATCGGGATGACTCTAACTGAAGCTGAGACATCCTGCTGGTGCCTTCTCCTGCTGCTGGGTCTAGTCTCTTGCCTGTGGCAGGGTGTCGCTGATCTGCCATTCTTATTTGTAGACAAAGGATACGATAAATTTTAGGAACTCGACCCTATACTATACTGTGCTATGGCACGACTGAGTATGAAAGAAGAGTAACCATCCTATCATGCCTCGCAGCCTCCTGCCTATAGTATGTGGTGCACAACACATCCATAGACAAGACTCTACTTAGCACGGCTTGCAGACTCCCTGGGACATGACCTGCTCTGATACCAAGTTTGTCACGCCCCGCCTTGGGGGGTATGACTGGCACCTGGTGCCCTACTAGGACCTGAACTGCTAGACTACCGAGCCTGAGCACATCTGGTGCCTGGCTGGCTCTAACTCAGATTTCTGGAAACAAAGGGCTATATAACGGTTGTAAAAACAGCCTCCGGCCAACTGGGCCTATAGCCACCTGTACCTGTAATAACAGCTAACCAGAAACATATCAATATAAGGGAGCCTATGCGGGCCGACAAGGCCACCATGCTATCTAGTTATCTGTAACTCAACACAAGACTACTGTAAGACTACATGACCGGCAAGGTCACCACTATTGTCAAACTAAGGCCTCACACGGCCAACATAAACTGAAATGCTAAATAGCTATAACAAACTGCACGGCCTCACACGACTGGCTCAACTGACCACAGGGAAATATATACAGACTGCAAGCCTCTAAGAATACTGATAAGATAGTCGGGATAGGGCCCCGACCTACCCGTACTGTACAACAAAAGGAAATGATATAAACCTCTGAAATATCAAGCTCCGGATGACAGGAGCTGATGACTCTGCGCTGGCTAGGATCACGAGGGATCGCCTCCTCGTCTATGAGTACCTGCAGGCAACTAATGCAGCGCCCCACTGGGCGTCAGTACCACTGGTACCGAGTATGCAAAGCAACTGAAATAATACAACTGAATACAGATAACATAACTAACAAGTCTGTGAGCAGAAGATATCTGAATCTGAAGAGCTGATAGGAACTAGATCAAACCTTTTTACACTGATAGGCAGGAGCGTGTCTGTAGTCATGGCGGTCTGCTGTCTATTAACTAATATATATATAAAGCACATAGATACATATACATTTAGCAAGCAAGAGCAAATACCAACCCCCATAAGCCGAAAGGCGCCAAACAAGCAAACAATCTATATACCTCTACCCGGGTCAAAACCAGCCAAAAATAAGTCACTCCACTCATCTGCTCACCTGCAGCTCCTCTACCGGCCCCCTGGGTCTCCGGCTCGGGCCATAGGCTCCGATATAAGCAACCGTGTCTGGGTCTGGAGCACTCCTGTGTAGACAGTAACAGATAGGGTCTGGATCCCCGGACACAACTCAATGGGGCTACCTGAAACCGGAGCTACACCTATAATAACTGAATGTACAGACAGTAACAGATAGGGTCTGGTTCCCTGGACACAAAACTCAACAAGGCTATCTGATATCGGAGCTGCACCTGTAATGCTGATCAGACTGCTATGGGGAAAGCTTCATCCCATCTTCGTCCAAGCTGGGGACGGCATGCCACTCCTTGGAGTGACGTAAAACCCACCCGCTCAGTGGGCGACACGATTACCAACCCAGGGGTGGCGAGGACGCTCAATAAGGTGCCCTCACGCCACATCAAGTCTCAACAAACAAATAGCACATATAAATAACAAGCATGTATAACTGAAAAGGACTATCTGAAATCTGATTTCTTATTCTGATCTATTTCTATACTGAACTGATTCTTTACTGATTATACTGATTCTGAATCTTTATTTAACTGCTTGGTTAATCTGTAGCTGGGATACTATCTGTCTGAATGGCTAATCTGTAGCCATAAAACTGTCTGTCTATCTAATTTTACTTTATTAGCCTTTATTTTGAAAATCTGTATCTTTTTATTCTACAACATGCTTGCTAATCATACAATAAGCTAAACTGGATCTGGAATGCTAACTCGCCCTTTGGCGCATGCTTTACTAACTTTCGGACTGAATACGATACGGCAACACAACTCACAATCTATTAGACTCGCTTAATTCTCAACATTCAACTCCGAGAGTTTCAAATACGGAGTTTACTATGATTTACCAAGCTAAGTCTTACTAACTTGCCGAAGAACAACTTCACATACCTTAACCTCGAGTTATCCGACTGTCGGACGAGGCTCGGTCAGTATTCCAGCTAAATCTCCCCAACTGCATTCATAAACACGTCAATTAGTACTAAATACAACACTATTCTGAAGGACGGCGTCACTTTCGATATAATTATAGCCTAAACTTGGGCTTATCGAAAGACGGTTGAAAACTTGCTATTTTCCAGAAGTCCAGAAGAGAGAAGTATTCACTTTACGGCTAGGAGTACATAGACACTAGTTTGGAGCAATTCCACTTACCTTAGCCCGGTAGCACGACGATTTGTCGGCCGAATTTCGCGAAACTAAATCCGTAGGAATGCTCCCTGCTGCTAAATACTTCGGTATCTGGAGTTAATTTAAGTTTGGACAACGTTTGGCAGTGTAATCGGAAGGAAATTATCAAGGAACCCTCGTCCCTTTCTCCTCTCTGGTTTTTCTCTCGGTTTTCACTGGAAAATATAAGAATTATTTCATTTAAAACCGAAGTGGGGCTTATATACTTGGGCCTGGACAGGCCCAATGTGTCACGGAGCCAACGCGGAGGCTCCACCTCCGTGACACGTTGCCATCACGGAGGGGCTCTGCCTCGGCTCCTTCCGCGATGGTTCGATAGGTTACCCGTCCGATCCTTTCCTGGGCCTTTCTGTAGCACGTATGGCTTTCAAATATACTTAACCAATGTGCGAATAGGCCATCTAGGTGTCAAAAATCTTACGGGGTATAACATGTAAGCCAAGGGGCAGGTAGGTAATATTATGGATAATAACAGTGGCTATCTTCCCCAAGCGCTTTTAATAACTTCAACCTTCATTAAGGACATCTCTTTTCTTACTTCCTCCTCATTCTTTTCACTCTTGAATTTTCTCTTCTTATTTCCATTTCTTTAAGCACACTCATCTTATTAGTTAGGGGTACTTAAGAAACTTTTTCATTCATTTATTTCTTACTCCCTACCAATACTCAAGCATTTTCAACAAGTGCACCTTTGACCTTTTCTCAACTCATACAACTGCTACTTTTCCTTCTTTTTCATGTTTCTCACTCCTTCACTCTTTGGAATTTTTCACTTAAGCGCTTAGGAGTTTTGGATCTAATTCAAGGCTAATGAAAGAAAAAGGATTAAGCTTATGTTGTAGCTATCAAAGAATAGGCTTAAGCTTAATGGGGCTCACTAGGATTCAATATTCAAGGTAGGTAAAGTGAGGGATAAAAATTAGGTTCATTCAAAGAAATGCCTAAATCATCTCTTACAGTCCACATCCTTCATTTCATTTTATATACACACCAGGCAAGTTGTAGACACTCCACAGTAGCACGGAATATTCGAAAAACATACACTCACAGCACATGCTCAATTCAAGACACATTCAACAGACTCTTACTCAGCTAATCACAAGAATTCAGAATTAAGAGTCAATCATATCGAGTCAAATTCAAGAGCCTAAGTGTCTCAAAAAAAGTTATACACTTCTCACATTCTTCAACACTAACCACACTTGCATCTTACAATCATGTATAGCACATAACAAGAACATCAAGCCATCAATTAGCTACGGGTTCAAAAACCAAAACCTATTGACTAATTTTTCCTGAAGACGGTCGTCATCCATCCATCGTCGGAAATAGTCTCTAACTATGACTAAAAAGATTATATACAGACAAAGAAATTTTTTTTTATTATTCTGTTCAAATACCCCCCGTCGGAAAAGAACCAAAAAGAAAACCAACGGGTGGTGAAGTCATGCTCAACTCAAAAATTTTTTCCAATATGTATCAAGCCCTACATTTACCAAAATCATTAAGAACAAAATTTTTGAAATTTTCCTCACCCCACACTTGAATCATGCTATGTCCCCAAAGCATCTAATTAAAATTCCAAAGGGTGAGAAATACTCCTTGGGCCTCTATGCCTAGCTAACAACATTTTTTCTTCATTTTGCACAAGTGGGTGTTTGACCCCACACTTTTCCTCTTCCATGCTTTTTAGCTTCCTCCTCCACGGGTACTCAGACTTCCCCTTCATTTGTGCCTAACTTTCCAGCAAAAACAACACAAGTTGAAAATAAACAAAACACATAAACAAAAATCACAAATTGTACCTGTGGTACCCTTGGGTTGCCTCCCAAGCAGCGCCTTATTTTACGTCGCGGCACGACATGGACTATCCTTTTCAGGACATCCTCATAATTGGGTTCACTTTCGAGAACCATCTCCTTTTCTTTTGATCTTTAGAGAAAACAGCCTCCACTCTGTTCCTCTCTTCCTCCAACTTCTTATCAAACTGAAGCCCTTTATCAGACTCGGGATGAACACTTATCATTACTTTTGGCCGTGGACCTGTGGAATCTACCACCCCACACTTATCCTCTGACAACACACTAACCTTACAAAGGTTTCTGTAATGTGTGGGTGGGTTCATTTCTTGGTATACTCGGAAGAGTTCTTCTTCATCCTCGACATTTTCAGGGTCCCTGCTCTTAAGTCAATTACCTCTCCTCTGGTGGCCAAGAATGGCCATCCCAAGATTAAGGGTACCTGGTCATCAACATGAAAATCTAAGATAATAAAATCAGCAGGTATAATAAACTTACCCACTTTGATGAGAAGGTCCTCTATGATTCCATCCAGTGCCACTCGCGACTTATCCGCCAGCTGCAACATCAATCTTATTGGTTGCGGTTTTCCTAACCCTAGGGTGTTAAATAAAGATAGGGGCATTAGATTAATTGCTGTCCCTAAATCACATAGGGCTCGTAGCACTTCAGCTTTACCAATTTGTATGGGGAGGGTAAAACTCCCTGGGTCTTTAAGCTTCTTAGGAATCTTGCTCAATACCCTATGACTGCACTCCTCCGTCAGTGCTACTGTTGGGACATCCACCAATCTGACTTTGTTAGCCATCACATCCTTCAAGTATTTAGCATACTTGGGCATTCCCTACAAAACATCAATAAAAGGCAAATTTATATGAAGTTCTTTGAGAATCTCAAAGAACTTTTTGAAGCATTCCTCCTCCTTGCTCTTTCTGAATCTCTGAGGAAATGGCGGTGGTGGTCTTTGTGCTGGCAGCAATGAAGATTGTGCATTTTGTTGCACATCACTCCGATTCTCTCCCTTGTCAGTGGATGGTCCTTTCCTAACCAACTCCGGCTGCATTTCATTTCTTTTCTCTTTTGGCAGTATATCAACTACTTGTTTTCTGCTCCTCAGACTGATGGTGTTGACCTGACGAGGGTTAGGATCTGTGTCACTTGGTAGTCTTCACCACGGTCTCATATTTTGAGCAGCTGCTATCTGACCCATCTGCTTTTCTAGATTGCGGGTGGCCAATTGCTGATTCTTCAAGTCTGATGCCATCCTCGCATGATTTTCTGCAACGTTTCCTAAATGTTGCTACTCAACTGGCCATCATTCTGCCTATTCTGTTGATACTGCTGCTGTTGAGGTTGCTGATAACTTTGCTTTTGATTTCCACCCCAAGAAAAATTCGGGTGGCTCTGCCAATTTTTATTGTAGTTGTTTCCAAGATTTTGAGTGTTCCTCTATACATTCCCAACAAATTGACTGATTCCGGATTGTCTCCACAAGATTCTGCATTGTGCCCATTATTCCCAAAAATTTCACACCAACTTGGAGCTTGCTGAACTAGATTAAACTTACCCTGCTGTTGGTCCATGCTGTTGGTCCATACTCAGTTTATTGAACTGAGTCATAATCTGATGCTGGAATGAAGCTAGCTGTGTCGCCAAGGTATTCATACTATCTACCTCTATCAACCCTGCCTCTTTCCTTCCCCTCTCGATGATTCACTATGCCATTCTGGATTTCCTTGAGCAATTCTATTCAACAGCGTGTACAACTCATCATACGTCTTCTCTAAGGCTTGCCCACCCGATGCAGAGTCTAGCAAAATTTTTGTGTGTGGGTCTAGACTTTCTACAAAGGTATGGGCCAGCACTTCATTGGATTGATGGTGATGGGGGCAGTCTCTCAATAATGACTTGAATCTCTCCCAAGCCAAATATAAATTCTCATCAGGCCTCTGCTTGAAACTCAATATTTCACTTCTCAATTTTGTAGTCTTGCCTGAAGGAAATAATATGATCAAGAACTTCTTTGCCAAATCATCCCAAGAAGTTATGGAGTTTGGTGGCTTATCTTTCAACCACCTTTTTGCCTCTCCCAACAATGAAAATGGGAAGAGGGTAAGTCGGACATAGTCTGTGGACAATCCAGTGGGGATGAAAGTGTCACTAATCTCTAAAAAGTTCTGTAGGTGCTACTGTGGGTCCTCATGTGCCATACCAGTGAATTGACCACTAGAATGTAACAGATGCACCATATTCTGTATCAATTCAAAGTTCCCTCCAGGTTCCGGTTTTCGGATACTAGAGTTCACATCGTCGCTTGTGGGATTGCCACTTCGCGAACTGGTCTGGCTGCCATTGCTTTCGGTGAAAATTGTGCTCGTCCTGCGGGTGGTTGTTTTTGTACCTTTTCTTGAAGTCTTTTCAGCTTTTGCTCAAGAGCTACTCTCCTTCGCAGATGAATTTGATGTTCTAGTTCAAGCAACGGTTCCACAAGCTCTCTATTCCTAGCCAGCTCGGCAAGACAACCTGTCACCTGCAATAAGTCAGACTAAGACCAAGTTTCTCAACACTTACGGAAATTAAAAATCACACAAAAACAGACAAATATACTAAACTTCACCGAGTCCCCGGCAATGATGCCACAAACTTGTTGACGACTGCGGCCAAGCACACAGGCAAGTGTATGTGGTCTTACAAGTAATATAGTGGCCCTTTTTAAGAGCCGGATGTTGAACCCATAGGGACTAGACCAATTTAGCTAATTATAAAGTTCAAGTGTGATATTAACTTTCAAAAGTGTTGATTTAGACTTTTTCGATGAAGTTTAATTAAGTCTAGGGGTGGTCATAGAAATACTCTGAAATCATTCAAGAAGCAACTAGGGCTAACGCCGGATAATCATGCGATACTACGCTTTGTCATGGTTTAAGTAAGGAATTATCAATTGTCGTCTCACATAATTACAATTGCATGTTCATGGTCTTTCGAGCCTCTAAACACGATAAACTAGCCTCACAACTACATCATTGAGCGGGGATGTGACATTCTAGTTCGTGGGCAATTCAATTACGTGGATGTGGTTTATGGGGTTTATGCTCTTGATTAGGGACTTTCGTACCTCTAATCATTTAACTCAACTTAGCTTCACAACTACTTCTACGAGTGGTGATGTGGTAATTCTAAGTTGGTGTCTAGCTCATCCCGTTTTAGTAACCAAGCAACGCAAATTAGGTATAATTTCTTATCCTAACCGCGAATTATATCATAAGATACAAACTTGCTCCCTACATTCTTTGTTCTTGCCTAGGTTTACTTTGTCAAGCTTTTAACGTGTGTATTTTCATGGTGATCAATCATAAAAACAACCATAATTAAGAATGTAAGACAAACCAACAATCAATAACTTAAAACCAAAACACATTCGCATAGTCACAATCATATCTTATGGCTTCAACCCTAGAGGAAGGGTTCTAGCCACTCACGTTCGTATAATTACAAGAAAACATAATTAAAGTAACATACTTACAAGAATTGGTAGAAGAGAATATGAAATTTAAGAACCCTAGGTGAGTTCTCCCACTTCTCCCTTCACTCCTTGGTAGTTTTCCAGAAATATTACGTGACAAAATATTTTTAGGAGCTAAGGGACCTATTTATAGTAAATGAGAGGTGTATAAAATTATGACCGGCATGAAATAGCTCCGTGTCATGGAGGTGAACGCGCTAATTTACCTCCGTGACACAGAGGTAACGCGCAGGCATGCTGGAAAACATATAAAACCATCGCCAGGTAGAAGCTGACTGCGTTGGCAGCGTGTCACGCTGCTTGTGCAGCGCGTTTGAGGGCGTGTCACAGCCCTTGTCGCGCAGCTAGGCTTGCTGTGGCACGTTGCTGTCGCGCAGCTAGGCCTGCTGTGGCACGTTGCTGTCGCACAGGTGGGCTATTTCGCTTGTCCTTCGTGCCAACTTTCGCATTTTACTTCCGATTCCATGCCTCCACTTCACCAACTCATGGATTAGTTCCTCAAATTCATTTTAAACCTACAAAAACAAGAACTAATCATGTTGGTTAGTATATATATTCACATTTTCATAAAATTATATGAGAATGTATATAAATAAGTAGATAAACAAGATGAAAACTAAGTTATAAAGTATCACTTGGGCATGCCATTTTGCCCAAGATCAACAACCTCGGTAAGGCTAATGTGGTAGCGGACGCACTTAGTAGGCTCTCTATGGAGAGTGTGTCCCACGTGGATAAGGGAAAGAAGGAGTTGGTGAAAGATGTCCATCGACTTGCAAGGTTGGGACATAGATTGGTTGCTTCGACCGATGGCGGCGTTATTGTGCAAAACGGATCAAAATCGTCCTTAGTGACTGATGTGAAGGCTAGACAAGATGAGAATCCGATTTTGGTAAAGCTAAAAAAAGCCGCTCGGAGTCAAAAGGTGGAGGTCTTCTCCTAAAGGGGAGATGGTGTTTTGCTGTACGAGGGTCGTCTATGTGTTCCAAATATTGATAATTTGAGGGGTTGGATATTGCATGAGGCATATGGATCCAGGTATTCTATCCATCCGGGTGCCACCAAGATGTATCTTGATTTGTGAGAAATATATTGGTGGAGCAACATGAAGAAGGATATTGCCGAATTCGTAGCCAAGTGCCCAAACTGTCAACAAGTGAATGTCGAGCATCAAAGGTCGGGAGGCGTACTTCAGGACATTAGCCTTCCCAATTAGAAGTGGGAAGAGATTAATATGGATTTCATTACAGGCCTACCTCATACTTGCCGACACTATGATTTTATTTGGGTGGTTGTAGATAGGTTGACCAAGGCTGCACACTTTCTACCGGTTAAAACCACAAATTCAGCGGATGATTATGCCAAACTGTATATCTGGGATTTGGTGCGATTACATGGAGTGCCCTTGTCTATTATCTCAAACCGAGGTACTTAGTTTACCTCTCAGTTTTGGCGGTCTTTTCAAAAAGGGCTTGGGACTCAGGTTAAATTAAACACAACATTTCATCCGCAAATGGATGGTCAGGTGGAGTAGACAATTCAAACTCTCGAGAACATGTTGAGAACATGTGTGATGGACTTCAAAGGTAGTTGGGATGATCACTTTCCCTTGATCGAGTTTTCTTACAGTAACAGCTATCACTCCAGTATCCAAATGGCACCATTCGAGGCTCTCTATGGACGAAGGTCTAGATCGCCCATCGAATGGTTTGAGGTGGGCGAGGCATCTATGATAAGGGACAGGCTGAAAACCGCTCAGAGTCGTCAGAAGTCATATGCTGATGTGAGGAGGAGAGAATTGGAGTTCGAGGTGGAAGATAGGGTATTTCTGAAGGTATCTCCTATGAAGGGAATCATGCGGTTTGGAAAGAAAGGAAAACTCATCCCCCCTATGTTAGTCCCTATCGGGTTATGAGAAGAGTTGGTAAGGTAGCGTATGAGTTGGACTTACCATCAGAGTTATCTTCAGTTCATCCCATCTTTCATGTATCGCTCTTGAAAAAATGCTTGGGTGATCCAGCTTTAGTTGTCCGGGTGGAAAGTGTTGGTGTGAGAGATAGCCTCAGTTATGAGGAAATTCCAGTTGCAATCTTGGATCGTCAGGTTCGGAGGCGAAGGAACAAAGAAGTAGCTTCAGTAAAGGTGTTATGGAGAAATCAGCATGTTGAGGGAGCTACGTGGGAAGCCGAAGTAGATATGATGGCTAAATACCCTCACCTGTTCCCTACAGGCTCAGTTTCAGTTTGAGGTATCAGTCTTTGCCTTAATTCTCTAATCAGTTTCCATGTTGAGTTCATGTGCGCAAGTTTGTTTTAGGTTATGATAGATATATGTGATGTTTGAATTCAGTTCAGCTATGTAGTTCTTTTTGGAGGTAGTCATTTCTTCAGTTTTCGATTTAAATGATCAGTGTTTGCATATGAGGATTGCATGCTTCTGAGTTTTCTATGTGTTTCTAACATTCGAGGATGAATGTTCCCAAGGGGGAGGTATTGTAATACCCCGGGAACCCAAGGATCAGACCTGGGAGTCAAAAAGGTGAAAATCTAAAATTTCGCACCAGGTCACAAAACAAATCGTGAGGAGGCTCATGAGGAGTGACCATGAGTAGTGAAGTGACTCGTGGGCCAGGGTGTGTTGAGAAGACCACGGGGATGACCATGAATCGTGGTTAGGCCTCACGAATCGTGAGGTCTCCCGTGGCCTAGACTGGTTGTTTGACAAGGAGGCATTGCGCAGTAGAAGCCACTCGTGGTCACCCACCACGATTCATGGTGTCTTCCATGAGGTCCCTTAGTTGTTATTGGGCAGTGAACCAGACGACTCATGGCCACAAGTCGTGACCTGTGAGCACGAGTCGTCTAGTCCCTCGTGGGGACTGACAGTCAGCCAAATTCTACGATTTTAGTAAGGGATTTTCCATAATTCCTAAGTCTTAGGGGCCTATACTATTTTGTTTAAGGCTCGTTTTAGTGGGTTTTAAGAGGGGAAAACCTATTCTAAGTTATTCATTACATGCATGCAAACTTGAGAGGTTGAAGAGGTGATTCAAGGCTAGTATTCAAGGTTTCCATCCAATTTTCTCTTGGGTAATCAAAGATTTGGTGGAATCAATCCCTTCCAGGTATGTAGGGTTATGAGTGTGTGTTTCTTTCCACACCCATGCCCAAATCTCTAGCTAAGTATGAGAAATTCCTATGATCAAGTTATGGGGTTTTTTCCCTATTGCTTAATTCTTCAATTTTTATACAGGGGTACGACTAGATTATGTTTCTATTGATGAATTATGAAGCTTGGGTAGATTTTAAATTGTTTTTCAATCAAAAATTGTGTTTTCTAATTTATGAAATTAAATGCCCATGGATGAGAAATTCATGAAAGAAGAGGATGATGATGAAATGTATGATGACGATGAGATTTGATGATGAAATGCATGTTTCTAAAGCTATACATGATTATAATATTCTTTTCAAAATGAATTGAGTAGATCCAAGCATGATACAGTTTTGGGCAAAGCCCTTATATCGAGTATGATGATATAGTATCTCTAAAGTAAGCTTATCACATGGTTTTGGGGTAAATTCCCCCACTTATCTTTGAGCTTGTGGTATGTTTTGAAATAAAGCTTCTCATATGCATGAATTCACAATTGAGATGTATGTTATTATTGAGCTTCGTTTTCACACGATGTCGGGTCCATGCATGATTTTATTATTGAGCTTTGTAAATAGACAACGTTGAGCTTCGTTTTCATACGATGTTGAGTTTATGCATGATATCATAGTTGAGCTTCATCAATAGACGATGTTGAGCTTCATTATATATGATGTAAAGCATTGCATGTTTTGGGAGAAGAGTCTAGCACCGAGCGGGCTAAGGTCGATCAGCCTATACCCCAGAACTACATGCCAACATAGGTTGATACTATTATATTATTGGGACCTCCCTTGTGAGCTACCCCCGGCCCTAATGGCCCATGAACTTGATATCGATATCATGGTAGCATCCTTAGCCCTGACAAGATTTTGGACGGCTCTGCCCACTTGAGTGTAATAGTCGAGACCATGTAAGCTCTATCGTGGTATGTTGGTTAAGTGACGAGTTTCCCATTGTCTATATGATTTAGATTTGCATATTCAGTACCCATGGTCATTATTTTAAACATGCATGTTCTAAAAATAAGGTTTTACTCATTGTTCAGCTTTTCTTATAAATGTCATATTTCAGCTTTTAGTCATTCGAGTTAGTTATGATGTTATGAAACTATGCGCTGTCATGTTATGAAAAGATTATGATTTCAAAAAGAATGCATGCAACTCCTTCTCTCAGATTTGAAAGCTTATGATATGTTATGAAATGTTTTAAATAATTTACTTTACTTATATGGTTTTACCTACCTTGCATGCTCGGTACATTCTATGTACTGACAACATACTTTCTATGCGGTATCGTTTCATGATACAGGACTCAAATCCCAGGCTCAGCCCCGCTCGTAGTCAGTTGTCAGAGTAGCACCTACTTGGTTGGTGAATCCTCATCTTTCTAGGTCTAGACTTTCAGTTTCCTTATGTATTGTCAGTTTCAATGTTGTTGAGTTAGTTCGGGTCTTGTCCCATAAACTTGTCCGGATTAGAGGCTTTTCAGACTTATGTATGTGTTTAGCTTCGGATGCTTATTCCGATGTTATGTTGAGTTAGACTTTCGTTGAGTTTATATCGTTGATTCTTCAGTAGATATATATTGAGTTAGATGTATGCTTATGCCTTGGGTCGACTTGGGGTCTCTCAAGGTCCCTTGTCCCGTGTCTACGATCCAGGCCTCCGTTCAGGTCATGACACTTAGCTATGTTATCAGCATGATTCAATTCTGTATGATTCGGACTTCAGTTTAGAACAGATGTAATATAATAAAATGCAGACTCAGTTGCCCGCAGTTATCCAGCATAGTGTATGATGCTAGCTTCAGCTTCGACTCTCATTAAATGCTCAGTACCTAACTCTTAAGCATGAGTTCAATGAATGTTTCAGAATATGAGATCCAAAAAGGAAGTTTCATGTATTTGTGTATGTGACTCATAAGAGGATTGTTGCATGCTAAATCACTTATGTCGATGTACTTTGTTATTTCCTTATCATGTACTTGCATTTAGTTGTTTATGTTTTTCCTGCATGCTCAGTACATTTCAAGTACTGACCGCACGCCTTTATGTGCTATATCATTTCATGATATAGATTCTGGTATCCAGACTCAGCCCCGCGGGTAGACACGCTCCTCCCTCCATCTCAGCGGATTATGGTGAGTCCTTATCTCTCGAGGACAAGGTCTATGTTCTTATTCAATTGTATTTCAGTTTTCAGACCTCGAAAGTTAGATGGGGACCTGTCCCAGCAACTCATTAGTTTAGTAGAGGCTTTCAGACATGTGTAACCAGATTTAGTCTTTATGTTATGTGTTGTTGGATTATGTCTTTAAATGTTAATCTTGGATTTTAAAGCTAGCTTCCGCTCAGTTACGTTTTGTCAGCTGTTTATATTGTCAAGTGTTATGCTATGATTATGCCATGGGTTGACATAGAGCCTTTCAGGGTTCCTTTTCCCGTATTACATATAGGGTGTAAACTTGGGTCGTGACATGAAATCAAAATCAATCTATGAAATTCAACAACCACTCAAATACTAAGTGTCTAACCCAAATCCCACAAAAAACCATGGAGCATCTAATAGAGTTATATGAGTCGAACTGTCAGGCATGCAAACCCCAAGAAAGAAAATATAGGCTATAAAATAGATAGAGGCTGAAATGACAAACTCCACAAATCAATGCGAAGGCTCACCTCAGCAACAGAATCTATGCAAACGAACTCTTCAGCCACTAGTCTCACACTCCACAATGGTATCTGCATAGACATGCAAGTAAAGAGTGAGCTATATATAAATATAACTCAGTAAGATCCCTGACCTGCCACTTTAAATATCCCTGGAACAAGTGTTATATGTGTGTGTGTATATATATATATATACACATATACACACACAACACACACAAAAAACTCACCACAAGCATAAAAATTATATCATAATAGAATCTTCAATAAGATTCACACAATTAACTATCAAGAATACTATATATTTCAACACAATTTACACCGAGGGCTTGTCATGAATTACATGTAAGCAAAATACTCAACACCACGATTCCACAACAGTATACACAATGCTCAGTATTGTTAAGAAGCATACACAATGCCCAATACTGTCAAGAAGTATACACAATGCCCAGTGATATCTAGGAACATACACAATGTCCTAACCTCATGGCTCACAACCATATCACTCTACAAAATAATTTAAATAAAGAGAGTTGTGGTGTGCTTAAATATAAGATATACGTGGTTGGCCACGAAGACCACCGTATTCTGCCAAGCACACGCTCGTCCCAACACATGGACTAGACAAACAAAACACAATTTAAAAACATATTTAAAAAGCAAGCATTCAAAGCTTAAAGTCTCACTTACCTCGAATTCACAGCTCAAACACACTTTTTAATAATTCAGAGCTATGCTCACGGGTCTCCGGATCACCTCAAACTACTCAAAAATGGATTTAAAATGGTCAAAAATGCTTTGGTAGACATTTTCTTAATTTTTAAATAAAGTCAAATTCGCGGTCAAAGATTTGACCAAAAAAGTCAACTATGGTCAACGGGGTAAAATTCCTAATTATGACCACCAATAGATTATCCTTGATGAGAGGATTCCAGAATATTAATCAAAATTGAATTTTGATAATGTTTCTTCTTTCAAATTGATGATTTGGGTTGAAGAACCCTAGGGCTAAACTTTCTCAATTATTCAAAATTTTCCCATGTTTCTACCTTGAAAACTTTTTTATAACAACGTAATAAAATCAAGAAAAAGATTAGGATCATTACCTTAATAATATGGATAGAAAATTTCTATCTTAAAAGAAAAGAAAGGGAGAAAAATTCACTTTTTTTAAACCCTTAATCCCTTTATTTATTTTTAGGCTTGAATTACAAAATAACCCTTAATGAAAATTTAGGTTGTTACATTCTCCCCTTCTTAAAATAACATTCGTCCTCGAACAGGTCTAGAATCATACTGGTAGTGTCAAATAGGTGAGGATATCTTGCTCGCATCTCCGCATCAGACTCCCAAGTAGCCTCATCGGTTGGATGATTGCGCCATAAAACTTTGACGGAAGCCACCTTTGTGGACCTTAATTGTCGCACTTGCCTATCAATAATAGATATCGAACCTTCCTCATAAGTCAAATTCTCATCAAGTTCCACATCCTCTGGATGGATTTTATAACTATCATCCTGATCATATCATCTAACCATGGACACATGAAACACAGGATGAATAACAGACAATCTCGAAGATAAAGCAAGTCTATATGCTATCAACCCGATCCTATCCAAAATCTCATAAGGGCCAATGTATCTAGGACTTAACTTACCTTTCCGGACAAATCTCATAACTCTTTTCATAGGGGAAACTTTTAGGAAGACTTTCTCACCTTTCATGAACTCCATATCATAGACTTTCTTATCTGCATAAGACTTTTTTCTACTTTATGCTATCTTAAGTCGTTCCCGTACCAATGCAACTTTCTCCGAAGCTTGCTGAACTAAATATGGACCTAATATTGTGCTTCACTAGATTCAAACCATCCAACTAGTGAACGACATTTGCAACCATATAGAGCCTTAAACGATGCCATCTATATACTCGATTGGTAGCTATTATTATAACCAAGCTCCGCCAAAGGAAACTGATCATCCCAATGGTCACCAAAATCAATTGCACAAGCTCTAAGCATGTCTTCCAAGATCTGAATAACCTGTTTAGACTGTCTGTCCGTTTGCAGATAAAAAGCTATACTTAGCTCGACTTGCGAACCCAATGACTTCTGAAAAGATTTCCAAAACTCAGCAGTGAATTATGCACCTCGATTAGATATTATTGAAATAGGCACACCATGAAGCCGAACTATCTCACAAAGGTAAATATCTGCTAACTGCTTTGCGGTATTAGTAACCCAAACTAGTATGAAATGTGTTGACTTTATGAGTCTGTCCAAAATCACCCAAACTGAGTCATGTTTCTTGAAAGTACTTGGAAACCCAACAACAAAATCCATAGTAATCCTCTCCCACTTCCACTATGGGATAATCAAGTTTTGCATTACTCCCCCGAGTTTTTGATGTTCATACTTGACTTGTTAACAGTTTAAGCAACTAGTCACATGTTTCAAGATATCAACCTTCATACCCTTCCACCAGTACAATCCATGTAAGTCTTGATACATTTTAGTAGCACCGGGATGGATGGAGTATCGCGAGCTATGAGCTTCATCAAGAATCAGTTGTTTCACATTACTCACAATGGGAATACACAGCCTACCATGTTGACGAAGCACTCCTTCACCATCAATAGAGAATGACTTAGCGCCCCCATTTCGCAATTGATCTTGTAGTCTAGCAAGATAGGGATCTTCATATTGGCAAGTTTTGACTTGTCCAGTTAAGGACGATTGTACCACCATACCCGCAAGTAACCTGCCTGGCACTGTATAATCAATTCGAACTCCCCGATTGGCCAATGCCAGAATATCCATAACCATAGATCACTTTTTAACAGTGAACTGGGCCAGACTACCCATAGACTTTCTATGCAAGGCATCTGCCACCACATTTTCCTTCCCAGGGTGATACAAAATGGTAAGATCATAGTCTTTAAGTAACTCTAACCACCGTCATTGTCTTAGATTCAGATCTTTTTGCTTGAATATGTATTTTAGACTCTTATGATCAGTATAAATGTCACATGGCTCACCATAAAGATAGTGATGCCAGATCTTCAGTACAAATACAACAGCGGCCAATTCCAAGTCGTGAGTCGGATAATTCTTCTCATGAATCTTTAGTTGCCGAGACGCATATACCACAACTTTACCATTCTACATTAAGACACAACCCAATCCGACTCGAGACGCATCACAATAAATGGTAAAACCACCCTCCACCATAGGTAAGGTCAAAATCGAAGTTGTAATCAACACAGTCTTTAATTTCTGAAAGCTTTTTTCACATCCATCAGACCACTGGAATACTACACCTTTCTGAGTTAAACAAATCAATGGAGCAACTATCTTTGAGAAGCCCTCCACAAACCTTCTGTAAAATCCAGCTAGTCCTAAGGAGCTGCATATCTCTGTAGAAGAACTTGGTCGAGGCCAATCTCAAACCACTTCAATCTCCCTTGGATCAACTTAGATCCCATACTATGACACTATGTGTCCCAAGAAGGAAACTGTTCCCAACCAGAACTCACATTTTGAGAAATTGGCATAAAGCTTTCATTCTCTAAGTGTTTGTAGCACAACTCTCAGATGTTGTTCATGTTCTACCTCACCCCGAGAGTAGACCAGAATGTCATCAATAAAAACAATCACAAAATAATATAAGTAGGGGTTGAATACCCTATTCATGAGTGTCATGACCCGAACATAGGCCTGGATAAAGAAACGGGACAAGGAACCCCGAGAGGCTCCAAGTCGACCCATGACTTGAATATAGCGACTAAGAGCATAAAACAAGAAGAAACTTAAAAAATAAAACATGCTTAAGTGGAAGTATGCATACATATCAATCTAAAACAGAATCAACACTGACAAGCTGATTTTCCACGTATTATCTGAAAAGCCTCTAACATAACTAATGAGCTGATGGGACAGCATCCCCAACTAGCTCGACAAAGTCTGTAACTAAAATAGCATAATAATGATCAACCGAATGTCCTCAAAGGATGAGAACTCACCACCACTAGTTAAACAGGACTGAGGGAAAAGCAGGACTAATGGTGCGGCTGAGACTGATCCTTCGGACCTATATCATGAAACGATACAACATAGAGTATGCGGTCAGTAAGTGGAATGTACTGAGTATGCAAGGTGAGTAAAAATGGACAGTTAAAATACATAAAAGTTCATAAGAATAAGAGAAGATGAATATGAAGTAAATATCATAATATAAACATGAGGGCTCAAGGTTTTCAAACCATTCATAATCTAATCATAATCATAGTCATAAGAGAAACCTTATAAAACATAACTTGAGCCAGGTAACATAAACATGAAAATGCATAAATTATGAGAAACAATGAGAGACCTCATCTTAACCGACATAATCATGATAGAGCTTACATGATGCCCCAACTATTTCTTTCAAGTAGGCAGAGCCTTCCTAGGCTTGCCAGGCAAAGGACGTGCATGATGTGATATCATAGAGGGATCCAAAAATATATATATACCTAAAGTGGCATGTAGATCTGAGACCACACGATTTACCTAAACGTCGGGTATACTCAGTGCTAGACACTGCTCCCAAAACATACACATGAGGGATCATATAGAAACCGTGGAATCATTCATGAAGTTCATGGACAATAAATCATAACATACTTGATCATAATTGAAATGCATGATTAGCCATGAATAAGGGCCCGTGAGTCAGCCAAAAGTCACAAATTCATAAATCATAAAGATCATGCATACTTGTGAAAATTCATACACTTGATATTCGTAAATCCATGAAGAGTACTTGAAGAGAAATCATAACATGAATCATAAATCATAATTTAGGCTTAGTAAGATCAAAAACATAATAGAATCATAACTTGACTTTTCATGAAACTTTGCATAATTAGGCATAGCTTGACTTGGAGTTGAAATCATAAAAATTATAATCAATTTTAAAATAAAATCTGCTCATAGATCTTAAAACAATATTAGAACATAAAGGGAATTGACCCATAATCAAATCAAAGAGAATTACATAAATTTGGGGTTAAAACCCCATAAGATCATCAAATTTACTTTAATACTTGAATTCATGGACGTAGAGGGAAATTGGGGCATGAGAGTGAAGAAAGACTCTCATTCACAACCCTATATACCTGGGTAATCTGATCTTACACTCTCTCTTCAAAGCCCAAAGGAATTGGAGAGATCTAGGCTTGATCTTCCCTTAGAAATCCTCTAGTTTGCATGCATGAGGAGGGAATGGGTTAGAATGGGTTAAGCACCCTTAAAAACCTCCAAACTGATCTTAAAACGACGTAGTTTAGGAAATTATAACTTAGGATTTATGATAATACTCTTAATGAAAATCCTGAAAATTGAACTCCGCCAGTGACCACGACTGATGCCACGAGTCGTGCCTTATTCCCGCGACTCATGTTACCATCTATTACTTCCTTGCAAAATTTCCTCAATTCTTAGACCTTCGAACGACGACACGATAGGATGAGTCATTACTCGACACAATGACCCATTGTGTCCTTTAGTCGTCATTATTGACTCTAAAAGTAAAACTTCAGAAACTTCCACCATGAGTCAACCAACGAATCATACCTCCAATCCACGGGTCGTTGGACCCACCCATTGCCTCTGCACCAACTTTCACTAGATCTCCTCACGAGAACTTACCATGATTTGTTGCTCCTTACAATGATTCATATCATGACTCGTACCATCTAACCCTGGTACCATAGAGACAAAAAATGACTTCAACCCACGACCCCTTACATCACCCAACGGGTTGTCCCTGGACTCATTACTACTGAGCCTCCTTCTGAGGTTCTGACCCTGAGTGATTCCTATAGGTCGTAGGTCCTTCCTATGACTCGTACCATCAGTCATTCTAAGTTAGAATCTCATATTTTTTCTGCTGATCCCATTTCAAATCTCGAGTCTAGTCTTAGGAACTTTCGAGGTATTACAATTAGGTCCATAAATGTTCTAGGTGCATTAGTTAATTCGAAGGACATCACCAAAAATTCAAAGTGCCCATACCTGATCCGAAAAGCTGTCTTTGAGATATCCTTGGTCTTGATTCTAAGCTGATGATAACTCAATCTCAAGTCAATTTTGGAAAAGTGAGTAGCACCCTATAGCTGATCGAATAAATCATCAATATGAGGCAACACATATTTATTCTTGATCATCGCCTTATTCAACTGTCTGTAGTCATGCACATTCTCATTGTACCATCTTTCTTTTTTACAGATAACACAAGTTCACCCCAAGGCGATACACTAGGCTTGACGAACCCCTTATCAAGTAGCTCTTGGAGTTGAACCTTCCATTCTCTCAACTCAACTGGAGTCATACGACATGGAAAAATAGAAATAGGATGAGTCCCTGGGACTAAATCTGTGACACCCCGTAAGTCCCCATTGGGTAACAGATGTGTTTATATGTATGTTGAGAATTTTGGAGTATGAAGCACATGAGGAAAGGCTCAAGGAATGAACACATAAGAACGGTACAAATCTAGCGGGTGGAAGAAGGCCGGAAGCAGGCCGCTACGAGCACCGCATCATGGACCCCCTCCCCCGTGTTGGGTGGCGCGTCACACCCGTAAAGTGGCGTGATGGGGGCGCATCGAAGACCTCCCCTACCACCTCCTATATATATGTTTTTAATTGTTGAATTTATTTCATTTGAAAACATTTCATCAAAATAGACCCGCGACCCTTACGACATTCTTTCTCGGTCTTCGCCGATTTTTGGCAGAATTACACCGTTAAAATCCGTCCAAACGAAAATTCATCTTGGATATCGAGTTCTAGGCCTACGTGGACCGTCCCTACGGAGTTATTTCTTGAGAATTCGCCTGGAGTACCAGAACTCCGTCGAGTAAGAGTTGTCAAGATTATTTCATATTGAGTCCTAAGCAGCCACAGGTGATAGGTAGACATTTCTACTTTCTAAACTCTCGAGAAATTGTGAGTTTTTGACCGAATTAAATGAAGTTGAAGTTATAGCTAACTCTATTGAAAGTTATTGCTATTCACCAATTCCCGCCATTGAAATAACCTTTTTTTCTTAGCGTAGAGGCTGCTAGTGAGTGGAATTATTGGTTTCAGGTTGGGAACTGTTTAGGTGAATGAAAGTCGGCATTCGATGTATGTTAAGGCTTATCCCTTTGGCAAATTATTCTCATCATATAGTGATACGACCTATGCCTTTGAAAGTAGACAATGATCCTGTATATTGTGATTAGCTGCTGCCAGTACATGATGAGCTTAGATGTGGTAATTAGATACTACTAGTATATAAGGATCATGTATGTTATGACTAGCTCTTGTCAGTAAATTATGATTACATATATTGTGGTTAGCTACTAGAAAACATATTAAGGGTATACTGTAGTATCCCTTATCGAGAAAGAGTATGTTAAGTGTGACTCACACTAGAAGCATCATAGAAACTCATTTGTTCTTCTATTCATAGTATTAGTAGAATTCTGGCGTTTTGTTGTCATGCCAAGGCCTTAGAAGTTTATGTTTAGCTACTGGGCCTGATTTGGTAAGTTGGACAGTATAGGGAGTAGCCGTGCGATATAACTTTTAGTTTGACGCTTGTATAGACAGTAAAGCTCAACCAAAGGTCATTGGCATACCTTAACGCCTCTAGGGCCAGAAATTTGGATAGGATGGTCATACCTTAGAGTCAGCGGCACCAGGGTTGCCTAGTGAACTGAGTGGTAGTCTGACATCTAGTTAGTCACTATTGGTGACTGTTAGTTGCAGTCTACTTAATTCTTGACATACAGATCGCCAGGAAGTTACCCTAGATGTACAAGTCAGATAGACCCATAGGTACCCTAAGGAGGTACCTTATCAGTAGTTAAATGCGGGGCCAACGTCCCAGCCTGCTCTTATAAGATACTCAAGTACAGGTTGCCGTAAGTGGCCAAGTCCAGATAGACTTACCTTCTAGGTTAAGAATCATCCAGCAAAGACATAAGAACTTTGAGTAGACCAGGGTAAGCTCAAAGGAACTAGAACCCTATTTGTACAGTATTACCTTCAGGCTAAGAATTATAGTAAGCTTTTTGTGGAAGGTTCGGGGCTGACTGTTCAGGAGCATGTCTGATCAGTAGTAGCTCTACGGTTATCCTAAGTAGAGGAACTAGTAGTGTGTCCTCTGCGACCTTACTGTTCGCTTATGAGCTATTGTTGTCCTAGCATGACATCTAGAGTACGGTTTAGGCCACTCTAGATCTCGCCCTATCTAGCCTAGACCATTAGAGATTATGATCACTACCAGGATCCTCTAATTAGATGTTGGCACATTGGGTGTGCCTGTTGGCATCTATATAGACTATTCTAGGGGTGAGTTGATCTTGGGCAGATTTATATGCCCAAGTGATACTCAAAAGTAACATTTTCACCTTGTTTATCTAGCAATGTGTATACATTTTCATGTAATTGGTAATAAAATGTGAATTTATACTAACCAACATGATTAGCATTGTTTTGTAGGTAAAATGTGATTTCGGGAAGCTAAAATACATGTTGGATGATATCGGAGTTGGACTTGGATGCGAGCAAGGAAAAGGCATTGGACAACATGATTTAAAGTGGCTCCGCGATGGAGCCATGTCACGCTACCATCGCGGAGGCATTCTGCCTGCAGGGTGAAAATTTACCAAATTTCCAGTGAAGGTCCGCGTTTGCTCCGTGGCACGGAGCTAGTGCTCCGCGATGCACGTCGTGCCACGTTGAGCTTGAATTCCCAGACCCCCAGTTCCAGTGAGGGTCCGCGTTCATGGCGTGTCACGGAGGCAGTGCTCCACGATGCACTCCGTGACACGTTGCTCATTATTCGGGGAAAAATTCCCACTAGTATAAATAGAACACTTATGTTCATTTTTCATAATTCAGACTTGGTGGAGCAAGGACGTGGGTTACAGGCGGTTGAGGGACGAAAAGTTCAGGGTTTTTTCTCTCTTTCTTTCTTCTCTAATTCAATTGTTTGTATGATTAACACTCGTTTTATGATGATTAATCCAAAAATGAGTGGCTAATTCCCTTCCTTGCTGAGGTTATGAACACTTGTGATGAATTTTGATTATTGATTATATCGTTTTTCATATTTTTCTTCCATGTTGTTCTATTAATTCTTGTTCTTACTGCATTGGTGTGTGACCTACATTAATGTACATCTAAAAAGTCCGATTTCACTCGAGAGAGCACGAAATTGGAAAGTTGTGAATTAATAGGATATTGTTCTTAACTTGATTTGGGAAAATTGAGTTTTGATGTGCATTCAGGATAGAAATATACGTGAAAGTCGTATTAGTCAATTTAGGAACCAGAATTGTATGGCTAGAACATGAATTGCATTTGATCACAGAAATGTAGACGGATGGTTCATGATTCTTAAGTGAGATTAAATACAAGAGTTTTAATTTCTTGGCATATGTTCTTGGCTAGCAACTGGAAGAAAAGATTAACCAATTTATGATGATAATCAGTTTCATTACATGTTCGTTAACCTCGGCATGCTCTTATTCATAGTCCAAATTCAAAGTAGATAATTGTTCGTAGTTTTAGTATAAAATTTATAAAATAAATTATTCACTTTTTGGTTACTTTGTTGTCAGCATATTTAGAAGTAAAAATATAGTATACTTGAACAAATTGCACTAAACCCAAGTCTTTGTGGGATCAATACTTGGCTTACTAAATCCACTTACTACTTGTTCGACCACGTGCACTTGCGTGTCGGTTTTATAACCCCAAAACCAACCGAACAAGTTTTTGGCGCCGTTGCTGGGGACTTGGAAATTGGTGAATTTGTTTTAAGTGTTAATTTTACTGTATTTTCATTTTCTTAAGTGTTGACAACTTGGTCTTAGCCTGTATTTTGCAGACTTAATTGCTGTGAACACTAGCAAGAGACAAAGAGCTGGTGGAATCTTATATAGAGCCAGAACGTATATTTCACAGTAAACGGAGAGAAGCTCTACAAAGAAAATTGCAGTTGCTCAGACAGACGATTATGGAGCAACAAAATCCACCGGTTGTAAGGGCAGTGTTAGTGCCCGAAGAAGCAGCAGCAAGGCCGGTTCGCGAGGTGGAAATCCCACATGCCAATAATGTTACATCCAGTATCCGCAAACCAGAGCCTGGAGGGAGATTCGAACTCAAGCAAAATATGGTGCAATTGTTGCACACAAGCGGGCAATTTACCGGTCTCCCTCATGAAGACCCACAACAGCATCTCCAAAACTTTTTGGAGATAAGTGACACTTACATACCCGCTGGAGTGTCACCTGACTATGTTCGGCTTACATTATTTCCGTTCTCATTACTCGGAGAAGCCAAGAGGTGGTTGAAAGCTGAGCCACCAAATTCTATTTCAACGTGGGACAATCTTGCACGGAAGTTCTTGATAAGGTTTTTTCCCTCTGGTAAAACAGCAAGACTTAGAAGTCAAATTCTAAGTTTCAAACAGAGGGAGGGAGAAAATTTATATCAAGCCTGGGAGAGATTTAAATCCATGTTGCGGGACTGTCCTCATCATCATCAGTCCAATGAGGTGTTGGTGCACACATTTATTGAGGGTTTGGAACCCCACACCAAAATATTGCTAGATTTAGCAGCTGGAGGGCAGCGCTGGAAAAGACTTATGAGGAGCTGTATACCTTGCTAAACTGGATTTCACAGGGCAATCCAGAATGGAATGCTGATTCATCACGAGGTGGGACAAGGAAAGCAGCAGGAGTGCTTGAAGTGGATGGGTTTACAGCTATCGCTGCACAGATAGCTGCCTTGCAAAATCAATTGAACAACCACTTCAGCAACATGACTTTGAACCAGCCTTCAGCTCCAGTTAATGCAGTCCAGCAATTGTGGTGTGAAGTTTGTGGAAGCAGTGAGCACTCAGCTGAGTGTTGTGGAGCCAATCCTGACTCGGTAAACTTTGTGGGTAATGCACAAAGAAATCACCAGCAGTATGGTAGTAGCTACAATTCAAATTGGAGGAATCATCCTAACTTCTCATGGGGTAGCAACAACCATCAAGGCCAAAGTTTGGGTCAGGGTGTGCAAAGGAACCAAGGAGGGCAACAGAACTACCAATCTCAATTCAGAAATAACAATGCACCTCCTCCACCACCATCACCCAGCATTGAGGAGATGTTCAAGACCATGATAGCTAACCAAGCTCAATTGCAGGCTGACTATGTGAAATTGGCAGCCGAAGTGAAAAACAATCAATTAGCTACCAAGGCTCTTGAGTATCAATTTGGGCAATTTGCTAGTGCCCAAAATACAAGGCCTAGAGGAGGACTGCCAAGCGACACGGATCCGAATCCCAAGAAGGTAAATGCAGTGACCACAAGGAGTGGTTTGCAACTGAAGGAGGTGGAACCAGAAAGACCACCTCAACACTCGGGAGCAGCAGAAGTTGAGGGGGAGCAAAGTTAGGAAAGGGGGAAGACCAAAGAAGCTGAATCAGAAAGACCTCCACCCCCATTCCCTTAACGACTCAAGAAACACAAAGAGGACGCGTGTTTCAAGAAATTCATGGAGGTGCTTAAACAGGTACATGTTAATTTACCTCTTGTTGATGTCTTGCAGGGAGTGCCTAAATATGCCAAGTACATAAAGGACATCGTGGCCAACAAAAGTCGGTTGACTGAGTATGCTACGGTGGCTTTAACGGAGGAGTGCACTTCCCCAAATCCAAAATAGACTGCCCACAAAGTTAAAAGACCTGGAAGTTTTACTATCCAGCTTACTATTGGGCAGAGCATCCGAGCTCGTGGATTGTGTGACTTGGGGGCAAGTATAAATCTGATGTCGTCTTCGGTATTCAGAAAGTTGGGTTTAGGGAGTCCTAGACCTACAACCGTAATCTTGCAGTTGGCGGATCGATCCTTAGCTAGGCAGGATGGCATTGTTGAGGATGTTCTAGTGCAAGTTGGCTCCCTAATTTTCCCGGTAGATTTTGTTGTGCTGGACTTTGAACCAGACACGGAAGTCCCATTTATTTTGGGACGACCCTTCTTGGCAACCGGGAAAGCATTAATCGACGTAGCTGTGGGGAAACTCACAATGCGAGCACATGACAAGGTAGAGGTGTTCGATGTGTATAAAGCACCCAAGCTCCCGATGGTGCATGAAGAACTCTCGGTGATCAATGTGATTGATCATGGTAATGACAAGCAGATGAAGCATTCCCGAGAGTTAATGGGAAGACCACCAGATAGGTGTAAGCACTACTGGGGGGAGGACGGTGATCGAGAGAAATCGTCCATCACCCTAGCGGACAATTGAGCTTAAATGACGTCGAGCCGCGACGGTAAACCAGGCGCTGCACGGGAGGCAACCCGTGAAGATATTTTTCTTTCTTTCATTTTGTAAAGTGTAAATAGATTTTTCTTTTTCTTTTTCTTGATTGATTACAAAAATTTTCGTTTTAGTTAGTGTTTTTAATTTTTAGTTAGGTGAAACCTATTATTCTAACCAATTTTGTTTAGTGAGATGATTTTCAGGTCAAACGGAGGAAAATGTGCACGGAATCGTGAAGGAAAAGTCGAGGTATGAAAAATTAATAAAATGTAGAAAACAGTGAGCTGGGGCGATAGCTCCGTGTCATGGAGGAGGACCTCCGCGTTACCCTCCGTGACACGTTGAGGTGTAACCCGGAAATTTTAAAAATTTCCAGAATGCTATCGCGATGCACTCCGTGATACGTTGCCTTGTATATCGCGACGGGTCACACCGGGTTTCCGGGTGACCCGCGTGTTTTTCTACCCTTTTTAACCCAAAACCTCCCCTTTTCCCCTCATTTTCGATTTCTTCCGCGACCAAACATCCCAAAACCCCTCTCCCATCAACGTGCCATGACTTAAGGCAACAAATTTTCGAGTTTTCTTCGATTATTCAACTTCAAGGTATGTTTTCCGATTTCCTCTCAAGTTTTTGTCGATTTTCTTTGATTTTAAGCATGGGAGGTGAACTAAATCGCCCTAAGTTGAAATTAAGCATGAATTCGAGTTATTTGTTGATTGATAATTGTTCGGAATGTCGTTATGATTGTTTGAACTTGTCGATTGCATAAAGCATTCAAATTTGATTGACAATCTCAATTCTAGGGCTTGTTGTTGAATTTGAAGTTAGAAATGTGTTGAACTTGTGAATTTTATGCCGGGTTGTACGTGTTGAATGAGATGAGTCATTGTACAAATTGTTGGGATGTTAATAGAAGACGAATTCTCGGGTTTGGGGGAATTGTTGAAATTTGTTCGAATTTGGTTGGTTGGATAGGTTCATGTATATAAAATTTTGTTGTTATTTTTGTTTCTTCGTTTTTCTTTGCTAAGTGTAATGGTTAAAATGCTAGCGATGGTAGTGATTGTGATTAGTTGTACGAAGTAAATAGTAAGAGTCAGTTACTATTTATAAATAGGAAAGGCCAAATACTGTGCAAACAGTAAAAGGCAAATATTATTAATAAATAGTAAAGGTCATATTACTGTGTAAATAGTAGAGGTCAGTTACTGTTCATGAATAGTAAAGGTCATTCATGAATAGTAAATGTCATTTGTAAAGTATTCTTTTGTTTATAAATAGAGAAGCCAGACGGAGGCAACATCCATCCGTCCTCACAACAATTTCCTCTCATTCCTACTTCCTAATTCCGCAACCCCCCAGATTGGTATCAGAGCTAGCACATAAAATAAAACAAACTACCCAGAAAATATTAAGCTATGGAGAAAACTAGCAACGATGCAG